>LR990141.1:0-10000000 GCA_905147285.1 Hypena proboscidalis
TTAGGTTTATTTTTTTTTTTAGAAGGAAACTGACTTTTTTGTACAAAATTTTTCTTGGTTTGTTTATATTTTGGCAACCCTACACCCTCAAAAATCCCTTCACCTAACAAAAAAAAAAAAAATAAACCTAACCTAACCAAACCTTTTCTATCACAAAGAAGGAAACTGACGTTTTTAGTACTAAATTTTTCTTGGTTTGTTTATATTTTGGCAACCCTACACCCTAAAAAACCATACAGCTAAAAAAAAAAAAAAAAAAACCTAACCTAACCTAACCTATTGTTGGGTTTGGTTAGGTTAGGTTTATTTTTTTTTTTAGAAGGAAACTGACGTTTTTAGTACAAAATTTTTCTTGTTTTGTTTATATTTTGGCAACCCTACACCCTCAAAAATCCCTTCACCTAACAAAAAAAAAAAAAAAAAACCTAACCTAACCTAACCTTTTCTATCACAAAGAAGGAAACTGACGTTTTTAGTACTAAATTTTTCTCGTTTTGTTTATATTTTGGTAACCCTACACCCTAAAAAACCATACAGCTAAAAAAAAAAAAAAAAAACCTAACCTAACCTAACCTATTGTTGGGTTTGGTTAGGTTAGGTTTTTTTTTTTTTTTAGAAGGAAACTGACTTTTTTGTACAAATTTTTTCTTGGTTTGTTTATATTTTGGCACCCCCACCCCCCCAAAAACCCCTTCACCTAAAAAAAAAAAAAAAAAAAAACCTAACCTAACCTAACCTTTTCTATCACAAAGAAGGAAACTGACGTTTTTAGTACTAAATTTTTCTCGTTTTGTTTATATTTTGGTAACCCTACACCCTAAAAAACCATACAGCTAAAAAAAAAAAAAAAAAACCTAACCTAACCTAACCTATTGTTGGGTTTGGTTAGGTTAGGTTTATTTTTTTTTTTAGAAGGAAACTGACTTTTTTGTACAAAATTTTTCTTGGTTTGTTTATATTTTGGCAACCCTACACCCTCAAAAATCCCTTCACCTAACAAAAAAAAAAAAAAAAAACCTAACCTAACCTAACCTTTTCTATCACAAAGAAGGAAACTGACGTTTTTAGTACTAAATTTTTCTCGTTTTGTTTATATTTTGGTAACCCTACACCCTAAAAAACCATACAGCTAAAAAAAAAAAAAAAAAAACCTAACCTAACCTAACCTATTGTTGGGTTTGGTTAGGTTAGGTTTTTTTTTTTTTTTAGAAGGAAACTGATTTTTTTGTACAAAATTTTTTTTGTTTTGTTTATATTTTGGCAACCCTACACCCTCAAAAATCCCTTCACCAAAAAAAAAAAAAAAAAAAAAACCTAACCTAACCTAACCTTTTCTATCACAAAGAAGGAAACTGACGTTTTTAGTACTAAATTTTTCTCGTTTTGTTTATATTTTGGTAACCCTACACCCTATTTTCTTGGTTTGTTTATATTTTGGCAACCCTACACCCTCAAAAATCCCTTCACCTAACAAAAAAAAAAAAAAAAAAACCTAACCTAACCTAACCTTTTCTATCACAAAGAAGGAAACTGACGTTTTTAGTACTAAATTTTTCTCGTTTTGTTTATATTTTGGTAACCCTACACCCTAAAAAACCATACAGCTAAAAAAAAAAAAAAAAAAACCTAACCTAACCTAACCTATTGTTGGGTTTGGTTAGGTTAGGTTTATTTTTTTTTTTAGAAGGAAACTGACGTTTTTTGTACAAAATTTTTCTTGGTTTGTTTATATTTTGGCAACCCTACACCCTCAAAAATCCCTTCACCTAACAAAAAAAAAAAAAAAAAACCTAACCTAACCTAACCTTTTTTATCACAAAGAAGGAAACTGACGTTTTTAGTACTAAATTTTTCTCGTTTTGTTTATATTTTGGTAACCCTACACCCAAAAAAACCAAACAGCTAAAAAAAAAAAAAAAAAAACCTAACCTAACCTAACCTATTGTTGGGTTTGGTTAGGTTAGGTTTATTTTTTTTTTTAGAAGGAAACTGACTTTTTTGTACAAAATTTTTCTTGGTTTGTTTATATTTTGGCAACCCTACACCCTCAAAAATCCCTTCACCTAACAAAAAAAAAAAAAAAAAAACCTAACCTAACCTAACCTTTTCTATCACAAAGAAGGAAACTGACGTTTTTAGTACTAAATTTTTCTCGTTTTGTTTATATTTTGGTAACCCTACACCCTAAAAAACCATACAGCTAAAAAAAAAAAAAAAAAACCTAACCTAACCTAACCTATTGTTGGGTTTGGTTAGGTTAGGTTTATTTTTTTTTTTAGAAGGAAACTGACGTTTTTTGTACAAAATTTTTCTTGGTTTGTTTATATTTTGGCAACTACACCCTCAAAAATCCCTTCACCTAACAAAAAAAAAAAAAAAAAACCTAACCTAACCTAACCTTTTCTATCACAAAGAAGGAAACTGACGTTTTTAGTACTAAATTTTTCTCGTTTTGTTTATATTTTGGAAACCCTACACCCTAAAAAACCATACAGCTAAAAAAAAAAAAAAAAAACCTAACCTAACCTAACCTATTGTTGGGTTTGGTTAGGTTAGGTTTATTTTTTTTTTTAGAAGGAAACTGACTTTTTTGTACAAAATTTTTCTTGGTTTGTTTATATTTTGGCAACCCTACACCCTCAAAAATCCCTTCACCTAAAAAAAAAAAAAAAAAAAAACCTAACCTAACCTAACCTTTTCTATCACAAAGAAGGAAACTGACGTTTTTAGTACTAAATTTTTCTCGTTTTGTTTATATTTTGGTAACCCTACACCCTAAAAAACCATACAGCTAAAAAAAAAAAAAAAAAACCTAACCTAACCTATCCTATTGTTGGGTTTGGTTAGGTTAGGTTTATTTTTTTTTTTAGAAGGAAACTGACGTTTTTTGTACAAAATTTTTCTTGGTTTGTTTATATTTTGGCAACCCTACACCCTCAAAAATCCCTTCACCTAACAAAAAAAAAAAAAAAAAACCTAACCTAACCTAACCTTTTCTATCACAAAGAAGGAAACTGACGTTTTTAGTACTAAATTTTTCTCGTTTTGTTTATATTTTGGTAACCCTACACCCTAAAAAACCATACAGCTAAAAAAAAAAAAAAAAAAACCTAACCTAACCTAACCTATTGTTGGGTTTGGTTAGGTTAGGTTTATTTTTTTTTTTAGAAGGAAACTGACTTTTTTGTACAAAATTTTTCTTGGTTTGTTTATATTTTGGCAACCCTACACCCTCAAAAATCCCTTCACCTAACAAAAAAAAAAAAAAAAAACCTAACCTAACCTAACCTTTTCTATCACAAAGAAGGAAACTGACGTTTTTAGTACTAAATTTTTCTCGTTTTGTTTATATTTTGGTAACCCTACACCCTAAAAAACCATACAGCTAAAAAAAAAAAAAAAAAAACCTAACCTAACCTAACCTATTGTTGGGTTTGGTTAGGTTAGGTTTATTTTTTTTTTTAGAAGGAAACTGACGTTTTTTGTACAAAATTTTTCTTGGTTTGTTTATATTTTGGCAACCCTACACCCTCAAAAATCCCTTCACCTAACAAAAAAAAAAAAAAAAAACCTAACCTAACCTAACCTTTTCTATCACAAAGAAGGAAACTGACGTTTTTAGTACTAAATTTTTCTCGTTTTGTTTATATTTTGGTAACCCTACACCCTAAAAAACCATACAGCTAAAAAAAAAAAAAAAAAAACCTAACCTAACCTAACCTATTGTTGGGTTTGGTTAGGTTAGGTTTATTTTTTTTTTTAGAAGGAAACTGACTTTTTTGTACAAAATTTTTCTTGGTTTGTTTATATTTTGGCAACCCTACACCCTCAAAAATCCCTTCACCTAACAAAAAAAAAAAAAAAAAACCTAACCTAACCTAACCTTTTCTATCACAAAGAAGGAAACTGACGTTTTTAGTACTAAATTTTTCTCGTTTTGTTTATATTTTGGTAACCCTACACCCTAAAAAACCATACAGCTAAAAAAAAAAAAAAAAAAACCTAACCTAACCTAACCTATTGTTGGGTTTGGTTAGGTTAGGTTTATTTTTTTTTTTAGAAGGAAACTGACGTTTTTTGTACAAAATTTTTCTTGGTTTGTTTATATTTTGGCAACCCTACACCCTCAAAAATCCCTTCACCTAACAAAAAAAAAAAAAAAAAACCTAACCTAACCTAACCTTTTCTATCACAAAGAAGGAAACTGACGTTTTTAGTACTAAATTTTTCTCGTTTTGTTTATATTTTGGTAACCCTACACCCTAAAAAACCATACAGCTAAAAAAAAAAAAAAAAAAACCTAACCTAACCTAACCTATTGTTGGGTTTGGTTAGGTTAGGTTTATTTTTTTTTTTAGAAGGAAACTGACTTTTTTGTACAAAATTTTTCTTGGTTTGTTTATATTTTGGCAACCCTACACCCTCAAAAATCCCTTCACCTAACAAAAAAAAAAAAAAAAAACCTAACCTAACCTAACCTTTTCTATCACAAAGAAGGAAACTGACGTTTTTAGTACTAAATTTTTCTCGTTTTGTTTATATTTTGGTAACCCTACACCCTAAAAAACCATACAGCTAAAAAAAAAAAAAAAAAAACCTAACCTAACCTAACCTATTGTTGGGTTTGGTTAGGTTAGGTTTTTTTTTTTTTTTAGAAGGAAACTGACGTTTTTTGTACAAAATTTTTCTTGGTTTTTTTATATTTTGGCAACCCTACACCCTCAAAAATCCCTTCACCAAAAAAAAAAAAAAAAAAACCTAACCTAACCTAACCTTTTCTATCACAAAGAAGGAAACTGACGTTTTTAGTACTAAATTTTTCTCGTTTTGTTTATATTTTGGTAACCCTACACCCTAAAAAACCATACAGCTAAAAAAAAAAAAAAAAAAACCTAACCTAACCTAACCTATTGTTGGGTTTGGTTAGGTTAGGTTTATTTTTTTTTTTAGAAGGAAACTGACTTTTTTGTACAAAATTTTTCTTGGTTTGTTTATATTTTGGCAACCCTACACCCTCAAAAATCCCTTCACCTAACAAAAAAAAAAAAAAAAAACCTAACCTAACCTAACCTTTTCTATCACAAAGAAGGAAACTGACGTTTTTAGTACTAAATTTTTCTCGTTTTGTTTATATTTTGGTAACCCTACACCCTAAAAAACCATACAGCTAAAAAAAAAAAAAAAAAACCTAACCTAACCTAACCTATTGTTGGGTTTGGTTAGGTTAGGTTTATTTTTTTTTTTAGAAGGAAACTGACGTTTTTTGTACAAAATTTTTCTTGTTTTGTTTATATTTTGGCAACCCTACACCCCCAAAAATCCCTTCACCTAACAAAAAAAAAAAAAAAAAAACCTAACCTAACCTAACCTTTTCTATCACAAAGAAGGAAACTGACGTTTTTAGTACTAAATTTTTCTCGTTTTGTTTATATTTTGGTAACCCTACACCCTAAAAAACCATACAGCTAAAAAAAAAAAAAAAAAAACCTAACCTAACCTAACCTATTGTTGGGTTTGGTTAGGTTAGGTTTATTTTTTTTTTTAGAAGGAAACTGACTTTTTTGTACAAATTTTTTCTTGGTTTGTTTATATTTTGGCAACCCTACACCCTCAAAAACCCCTTCACCTAACAAAAAAAAAAAAAAAAAACCTAACCTAACCTAACCTTTTCTATCACAAAGAAGGAAACTGACGTTTTTAGTACTAAATTTTTCTCGTTTTGTTTATATTTTGGTAACCCTACACCCTAAAAAACCATACAGCTAAAAAAAAAAAAAAAAAACCTAACCTAACCTAACCTATTGTTGGGTTTGGTTAGGTTAGGTTTATTTTTTTTTTTAGAAGGAAACTGACGTTTTTTGTACAAAATTTTTCTTGGTTTGTTTATATTTTGGCAACCCTACACCCTCAAAAATCCCTTCACCTAACAAAAAAAAAAAAAAAAAAACCTAACCTAACCTAACCTTTTCTATCACAAAGAAGGAAACTGACGTTTTTAGTACTAAATTTTTCTCGTTTTGTTTATATTTTGGTAACCCTACACCCTAAAAAACCATACAGCTAAAAAAAAAAAAAAAAAAACCTAACCTAACCTAACCTATTGTTGGGTTTGGTTAGGTTAGGTTTATTTTTTTTTTTAGAAGGAAACTGACGTTTTTTGTACAAAATTTTTCTTGGTTTGTTTATATTTTGGCAACCCTACACCCTCAAAAATCCCTTCACCTAACAAAAAAAAAAAAAAAAAACCTAACCTAACCTAACCTTTTCTATCACAAAGAAGGAAACTGACGTTTTTAGTACTAAATTTTTCTCGTTTTGTTTATATTTTGGTAACCCTACACCCTAAAAAACCATACAGCTAAAAAAAAAAAAAAAAAACCTAACCTAACCTAACCTATTGTTGGGTTTGGTTAGGTTAGGTTTATTTTTTTTTTTAGAAGGAAACTGACGTTTTTTGTACAAAATTTTTCTTGGTTTGTTTATATTTTGGCAACCCTACACCCTCAAAAACCCCTTCACCTAACAAAAAAAAAAAAAAAAAAACCTAACCTAACCTAACCTTTTCTATCACAAAGAAGGAAACTGACGTTTTTAGTACTAAATTTTTCTCGTTTTGTTTATATTTTGGTAACCCTACACCCTAAAAAACCATACAGCTAAAAAAAAAAAAAAAAAAACCTAACCTAACCTAACCTATTGTTGGGTTTGGTTAGGTTAGGTTTATTTTTTTTTTTAGAAGGAAACTGACTTTTTTGTACAAAATTTTTCTTGGTTTGTTTATATTTTGGCAACCCTACACCCTCAAAAATCCCTTCACCTAACAAAAAAAAAAAAAAAAAACCTAACCTAACCTAACCTTTTCTATCACAAAGAAGGAAACTGACGTTTTTAGTACTAAATTTTTCTCGTTTTGTTTATATTTTGGTAACCCTACACCCTAAAAAACCATACAGCTAAAAAAAAAAAAAAAAAAACCTAACCTAACCTAACCTATTGTTGGGTTGGGTTAGGTTAGGTTTATTTTTTTTTTTAGAAGGAAACTGACTTTTTTGTACAAAATTTTTCTTGGTTTGTTTATATTTTGGCAACCCTACACCCTCAAAAATCCCTTCACCTAACAAAAAAAAAAAAAAAAAAACCTAACCTAACCTAACCTTTTCTATCACAAAGAAGGAAACTGACGTTTTTAGTACTAAATTTTTCTCGTTTTGTTTATATTTTGGTAACCCTACACCCTATTTTCTTGGTTTGTTTATATTTTGGCAACCCTACACCCTCAAAAATCCCTTCACCTAACAAAAAAAAAAAAAAAAAACCTAACCTAACCTAACCTTTTCTATCACAAAGAAGGAAACTGACGTTTTTAGTACTAAATTTTTCTCGTTTTGTTTATATTTTGGTAACCCTACACCCAAAAAAACCAAAAAGCTAAAAAAAAAAAAAAAAAAACCTAACCTAACCTAACCTATTGTTGGGTTTGGTTAGGTTAGGTTTATTTTTTTTTTTAGAAGGAAACTGACGTTTTTTGTACAAAATTTTTCTTGGTTTGTTTATATTTTGGCAACCCTACACCCTCAAAAATCCCTTCACCTAACAAAAAAAAAAAAAAAAAACCTAACCTAACCTAACCTTTTCTATCACAAAGAAGGAAACTGACGTTTTTAGTACTAAATTTTTCTCGTTTTGTTTATATTTTGGTAACCCTACACCCTAAAAAACCATACAGCTAAAAAAAAAAAAAAAAAAACCTAACCTAACCTAACCTATTGTTGGGTTTGGTTAGGTTAGGTTTATTTTTTTTTTTAGAAGGAAACTGACTTTTTTGTACAAAATTTTTCTTGGTTTGTTTATATTTTGGCAACCCTACACCCTCAAAAATCCCTTCACCTAAAAAAAAAAAAAAAAAAAAAACCTAACCTAACCTAACCTTTTCTATCACAAAGAAGGAAACTGACGTTTTTAGTACTAAATTTTTCTCGTTTTGTTTATATTTTGGTAACCCTACACCCTAAAAAACCATACAGCTAAAAAAAAAAAAAAAAAAACCTAACCTAACCTAACCTATTGTTGGGTTTGGTTAGGTTAGGTTTATTTTTTTTTTAGAAGGAAACTGACGTTTTTTGTACAAAATTTTTCTTGGTTTGTTTATATTTTGGCAACCCCTACACCCTCAAAAATCCCTTCACCTAACAAAAAAAAAAAAAAAAAACCTAACCTAACCTAACCTTTTCTATCACAAAGAAGGAAACTGACGTTTTTAGTACTAAATTTTTCTCGTTTTGTTTATATTTTGGTAACCCTACACCCTAAAAAACCATACAGCTAAAAAAAAAAAAAAAAACCTAACCTAACCTAACCTATTGTTGGGTTTGGTTAGGTTAGGTTTATTTTTTTTTTTAGAAGGAAACTGACTTTTTTGTACAAAATTTTTCTTGGTTTGTTTATATTTTGGCAACCCTACACCCTCAAAAATCCCTTCACCAAAAAAAAAAAAAAAAAAAAAACCTAACCTAACCTAACCTTTTCTATCACAAAGAAGGAAACTGACGTTTTTAGTACTAAATTTTTCTCGTTTTGTTTATATTTTGGTAACCCTACACCCTAAAAAACCATACAGCTAAAAAAAAAAAAAAAAAACCTAACCTAACCTAACCTATTGTTGGGTTTGGTTAGGTTAGGTTTATTTTTTTTTTTAGAAGGAAACTGACGTTTTTTGTACAAAATTTTTCTTGGTTTGTTTATATTTTGGCAACCCTACACCCTCAAAATCCCTTCACCTAACAAAAAAAAAAAAAAAAAAACCTAACCTAACCTAACCTTTTCTATCACAAAGAAGGAAACTGACGTTTTTAGTACTAAATTTTTCTCGTTTTGTTTATATTTTTGGTAACCCTACACCCTAAAAAACCATACAGCTAAAAAAAAAAAAAAAAAACCTAACCTAACCTAACCTATTGTTGGGTTTGGTTAGGTTAGGTTTATTTTTTTTTTAGAAGGAAACTGACTTTTTTGTACAAAATTTTTCTTGGTTTGTTTATATTTTGGCAACCCTACACCCTCAAAAATCCCTTCACCTAACAAAAAAAAAAAAAAAAAACCTAACCTAACCTAACCTTTTCTATCACAAAGAAGGAAACTGACGTTTTTAGTACTAAATTTTTCTCGTTTTGTTTATATTTTGGTAACCCTACACCCTAAAAAACCATACAGCAAAAAAAAAAAAAAAAAAAACCTAACCTAACCTAACCTATTGTTGGGTTTGGTTAGGTTAGGTTTATTTTTTTTTTTAGAAGGAAACTGACGTTTTTTGTACAAAATTTTTCTTGGTTTGTTTATATTTTGGCAACCCTACACCCTCAAAAATCCCTTCACCTAACAAAAAAAAAAAAAAAAAACCTAACCTAACCTAACCTTTTCTATCACAAAGAAGGAAACTGACGTTTTTAGTACTAAATTTTTCTCGTTTTGTTTATATTTTGGTAACCCTACACCCTAAAAAACCATACAGAAAAAAAAAAAAAAAAAAAAACCTAACCTAACCTAACCTATTGTTGGGTTTGGTTAGGTTAGGTTTATTTTTTTTTTTTAGAAGGAAACTGACTTTTTTGTACAAAATTTTTCTTGGTTTGTTTATATTTTGGCAACCCTACACCCTCAAAAATCCCTTCACCTAACAAAAAAAAAAAAAAAAAACCTAACCTAACCTAACCTTTTCTATCACAAAGAAGGAAACTGACGTTTTTAGTACTAAATTTTTCTCGTTTTGTTTATATTTTGGTAACCCTACACCCTAAAAAACCATACAGCTAAAAAAAAAAAAAAAAAACCTAACCTAACCTAACCTATTGTTGGGTTTGGTTAGGTTAGGTTTATTTTTTTTTTTAGAAGGAAACTGACGTTTTTTGTACAAAATTTTTCTTGGTTTGTTTATATTTTGGCAACCCTACACCCTCAAAAATCCCTTCACCTAACAAAAAAAAAAAAAAAAAACCTAACCTAACCTAACCTTTTCTATCACAAAGAAGGAAACTGACGTTTTTAGTACTAAATTTTTCTCGTTTTGTTTATATTTTGGTAACCCTACACCCTAAAAAACCTAACCTAACCTAACCTATTGTTGGGTTTGGTTAGGTTAGGTTTATTTTTTTTTTTTAGAAGGAAACTGACTTTTTTGTACAAAATTTTTCTTGGTTTGTTTATATTTTGGCAACCCTACACCCTCAAAAATCCCTTCACCAAAAAAAAAAAAAAAAAAAAAACCTAACCTAACCTAACCTTTTCTATCACAAAGAAGGAAACTGACGTTTTTAGTACTAAATTTTTCTCGTTTTGTTTATATTTTGGTAACCCTACACCCTAAAAAACCATACAGCTAAAAAAAAAAAAAAAAAACCTAACCTAACCTAACCTATTGTTGGGTTTGGTTAGGTTAGGTTTATTTTTTTTTTTAGAAGGAAACTGACGTTTTTTGTACAAAATTTTTCTTGGTTTGTTTATATTTTGGCAACCCTACACCCTCAAAAATCCCTTCACCAAAAAAAAAAAAAAAAAAAAAACCTAACCTAACCTAACCTTTTCTATCACAAAGAAGGAAACTGACGTTTTTAGTACTAAATTTTTCTCGTTTTGTTTATATTTTGGTAACCCTACACCCTAAAAAACCATACAGCTAAAAAAAAAAAAAAAAAAACCTAACCTAACCTAACCTATTGTTGGGTTTGGTTAGGTTAGGTTTATTTTTTTTTTTAGAAGGAAACTGACTTTTTTGTACAAAATTTTTCTTGGTTTGTTTATATTTTGGCAACCCTACACCCTCAAAAATCCCTTCACCTAACAAAAAAAAAAAAAAAAAACCTAACCTAACCTAACCTTTTCTATCACAAAGAAGGAAACTGACGTTTTTAGTACTAAATTTTTCTCGTTTTGTTTATATTTTGGTAACCCTACACCCTAAAAAACCATACAGCTAAAAAAAAAAAAAAAAAAACCTAACCTAACCTAACCTATTGTTGGGTTTGGTTAGGTTAGGTTTATTTTTTTTTTTAGAAGGAAACTGACGTTTTTTGTACAAAATTTTTCTTGGTTTGTTTATATTTTGGCAACCCTACACCCTCAAAAATCCCTTCACCTAACAAAAAAAAAAAAAAAAAACCTAACCTAACCTAACCTTTTCTATCACAAAGAAGGAAACTGACGTTTTTAGTACTAAATTTTTCTCGTTTTGTTTATATTTTGGTAACCCTACACCCTAAAAAACCATACAGCTAAAAAAAAAAAAAAAAAAACCTAACCTAACCTAACCTATTGTTGGGTTTGGTTAGGTTAGGTTTATTTTTTTTTTTAGAAGGAAACTGACTTTTTTGTACAAAATTTTTCTTGGTTTGTTTATATTTTGGCAACCCTACACCCTCAAAAATCCCTTCACCTAACAAAAAAAAAAAAAAAAAACCTAACCTAACCTAACCTTTTCTATCACAAAGAAGGAAACTGACGTTTTTAGTACTAAATTTTTCTCGTTTTGTTTATATTTTGGTAACCCTACACCCTAAAAAACCATACAGCTAAAAAAAAAAAAAAAAAAACCTAACCTAACCTAACCTATTGTTGGGTTTGGTTAGGTTAGGTTTATTTTTTTTTTTAGAAGGAAACTGACGTTTTTTGTACAAAATTTTTCTTGGTTTGTTTATATTTTGGCAACCCTACACCCTCAAAAATCCCTTCACCTAACAAAAAAAAAAAAAAAAAACCTAACCTAACCTAACCTTTTCTATCACAAAGAAGGAAACTGACGTTTTTAGTACTAAATTTTTCTCGTTTTGTTTATATTTTGGTAACCCTACACCCTAAAAAACCATACAGCTAAAAAAAAAAAAAAAAAACCTAACCTAACCTAACCTATTGTTGGGTTTGGTTAGGTTAGGTTTATTTTTTTTTTTAGAAGGAAACTGACTTTTTTGTACAAAATTTTTCTTGGTTTGTTTATATTTTGGCACCCCTACCCCCTCAAAAATCCCTTCACCAAAAAAAAAAAAAAAAAAAAAACCTAACCTAACCTAACCTTTTCTATCACAAAGAAGGAAACTGACGTTTTTAGTACTAAATTTTTCTCGTTTTGTTTATATTTTGGTAACCCTACACCCTAAAAAACCATACAGCTAAAAAAAAAAAAAAAAAACCTAACCTAACCTAACCTATTGTTGGGTTTGGTTAGGTTAGGTTTATTTTTTTTTTTAGAAGGAAACTGACTTTTTTGTACAAAATTTTTCTTGGTTTGTTTATATTTTGGCAACCCTACACCCTCAAAAATCCCTTCACCTAACAAAAAAAAAAAAAAAAAACCTAACCTAACCTAACCTTTTCTATCACAAAGAAGGAAACTGACGTTTTTAGTACTAAATTTTTCTCGTTTTGTTTATATTTTGGTAACCCTACACCCTAAAAAACCATACAGCTAAAAAAAAAAAAAAAAAAACCTAACCTAACCTAACCTATTGTTGGGTTTGGTTAGGTTAGGTTTATTTTTTTTTTTAGAAGGAAACTGACGTTTTTTGTACAAAATTTTTCTTGGTTTGTTTATATTTTGGCAACCCTACACTCTATTTTCTAAATTTTTGCTTTCTTGGAGAGCGCGCGTCAAGCTCTTTCTCCCGACACCCCATTTGTTAAAATCCGTTAGATAAAACGTCAAAAAATCGCCCGCCCACCCACCCTTTTTTGCTTGGGTATATCACCTCGGTAGGGTCCGCTCAGTGATTCTGGGTGTGAAATATTTTGTGTCCAATTTTACCCCGAAATTGACCAAGTGAGAGTCCTATTGACTCCAAATTTCATAGACTGCCGTTTATTGACGGTTTTATCTACGTTTGTGTTTGTCCTGTCATGAAGACAGAGGTCTTTCGACCGAAGTTTAGACACGATCCTATTGATCGACTTATTATAATTATAAATTGACTTTATTGACAGCCCTATTGGCAATTAGATATAGGATATTTTGACATTTTACTGACCTTGTTACCCGACTGCGTCAGAAGGAGGGTTATGTTTTTCGAGCGTATGTATGTATGTATGTATGTATGTCTATTTCTTTGTGCCGCCCTACAGCCCAAACGGCTAGACGGATTTTGACATATGAGGTGTCGTTGAATTCGTCGAAACAGTGATAGTGACATAGGCTATATAAATTTTCAAAATGGCGCCGGCAAATGAAAAAAAAAGGGGGGGGAGGTATGGATTTTCTTTTCATCATAGTAATATGGGTATCAAATAAAAGGCCATAAAAAGACCATTTCAAAAATATATACTTCTTATCACATTTATATTACTGATTAAACACAATTTACCAATTTATATATCGGCACGCTCGCGCGCCCGAAGTGGGTGGAAGTTAGTTTGTATGTTCGCTCACGCTAATCTTGGAAACTGCCGGTCGAATTTGAATAATTGTTTTTGCATTTGATAGTTTAACTCACGATTAAGGCTTATTGATCTCAAAAAGATTTGATGTCTACAAATTAATAGATATAAAAAAACATGTCGATTAAAAGAACTAAAAAGAGTGAAATAAAAAAATAATTATTAAAAAAACAAAAAACCCGGCTGCTTAAAAAAAAGAACTGAAAAGATAAAAACAAGTATAGCATTATCCACATTAAATTCATTAACAACAAATGAAATATGTCAAACTAAATTCTTTATGATGTTGCAGGCGGGGACAAACAATACTCGATTCCCGCTCATGACAAATCTTTGTGTGCATGAACATGAGGGTTTGTCTTGGTCTTGGTCTTTATATATATATAATAAGTATGTATTTACAAAAGAAAAGTATATAATTATGTATTAGTATCAGTTATTCTAGTACTCATAGTATTCATTTGTCACCGCCTGCAACATCATAAAGAATTTAGTTTGACATATTTTATTTGTTGTTAATGAATTTAATGTGGATAATGCTATACTTGTTTTTATCTTTTCAGTTCTTTTTTTTAAGCAGTCGGGTTTTTTTTACAATTATTTACCGATATCTTTATTTGTGACGTCCGGTCTTTTGGCCTTTAGGTGTATACTTTTACATTTTTGTTTTACAAAATTTTAACGAATTGCAATTTATAAAATAGAATTAATTACTGACATTATATTTTTAGATCTTTTGATCAAACTTGATTTGTTTAAGCACTTTTTGTTGTTAGGTTGGTTAGGTTTAGACACAGGTTGTGTAAAGCCCTTTACACTGAGCGGTGCGTTGCACTAGGACAGACGTCCGCTTACAAAAGCTCTGGGCAGGACCCAGTAGCCAACACCTCCGGGAGCCTTTGGACCCTTCTTCGTAGCAAGAAGAGTAGCCCTGCTAAGGAGCCCACAGACCAAGCTGCTGGGACACCGCCGTAAACTGTGATATTTCTTGTGTTAGTGTTTGTCCTGTTTGTTAGGTTATACTTGTGTCGACCTATTTATACAATTCTATAATGTTCGGCATTAGCACGCCCGCCAAAAGGCAAACTGCCCCACCGTCCTGCGTCACTCCCCCTGGCACTATGTCAAGCGTGAGCCCAACTCAACCAGCGCAGACAAATGTCAGGCGGAGTGTTGGGGAATGGGGGGCCAGTCAGACCCCCTTGCCCTGTTCGGCACCCGCCGCCCCCGTGAAGCCCAAAAAACCAACCGCTACCAAGAGCATAACATCAGCTCCACGGGATCCCACGGAGACGGTGGAAAGCCCTAAAACCTCCACGACTGGTAGAGTCCAGCAAGCGAAGAACCTGGTGACCAAGGCGATGATCGCTGTAAGAGCAAGCCGGAACCTCCGCACGGACCTTAAGGAGGCAGTCACACAGGCCATTGACGGGCTCTACCAGCTGGTGAAGGAGGGCGAATCGGGCAGGAAGAAAAGCCCCATCACGACCGCACAAGAGCCACCTGTCACTGTCGATGCGGTGCCCACGGTCCCAGCTCCTAATCCAGAGCTCTTCCGGCTGCTCTCCTCATTAGCGGATCACTCTGAGCTGATGAGGGAGAGCAGATAGATAGATAGACACGTATAGATGGGTAACTGATAAGTGAGCGCTCGCCGCATGTTTGCGACATTTACGCTGTAGGTAATTAAAATTGCACTTTGTTTGTTCACAATAACTCGTTGTTCTGCAAATTTACTAATTAACTAATTTTTCCTTAAAATGTTCTGCATTAAAATATTATTAATATGCTTTTTCTCTTAATATCTCTGAATAAAAGTTTGTTCGTTATAATTTGTAACACATTGTGGATAGCTTTAATTGGTCATTGTTTAGTAATGTTAGCTATGTAATACATATATTTGTTAAACGACTGTTGTTATCCGGAATAAATAAATAAATAATAAACCCCACCTAACTTTTAGGCAAACTAGACGAAACTATTAAAAATACTTTGTGTTCAATTTGCAAATACGATGAAATCAAATTACTGTAAATAAAATATCGGCTCTTTTTGCCGACGGCAATAGTTGGTATTAAATGTAAATGACCAAATTAAAGAGTAAGTTCACGTTTGATGCGTAATGGCCAAGATTCGATACCACGACCTCACGATTGTAAAGCCGCCATATCTATAGCGTCATGGCCGCTTTCAATTACTTTAGATGTCAGAAGTACTTATTGCCGGCGCGGCTCCGCCCGCGTATTACGATAAAAATACACACAGACATAACCGCGAGCTGTGAAAATATATATTTTGTTTTTTATTTAATAAAATTAGTAAAGAGGTATGACGAGACCAGCGAAATAGGTAGGTATTCATTTTTATATGGAGGATATTATCATAGTAAAAATAGATAAGTATGTTATCTTCGAACAAAGGTACATCGCGCCGTTTGTATGTACGCGTAGCGCTTGCCACGCCCCGGGTTCATGTATGTACGCACGCACACTACGCCGCTCGGCCACTCACTCGGTCACCGGTAGTGCGGGCCGTGTCATTACTGTGAGCGGTCGGTGTTTGTTTAAAATTAGGTACGGTTACGCGCTGCACTGTAAAATGTAAATGCGAATTTATTTTTACCCGACTGCGTCAGAAGGAGGGTTATGTTTTTCGAGCGTATGTATGTATGTTTGTATGTATGTATGTATGTATGTCTATTTCTTTGGCACGCCCTACAGCCCAAACGGCCAGACGGATTTTGACAAATGAGGTGTCGTTGAATTTTTCGAAACAGTGATAGTGACATAGGCTATATAAATTTTCAAAATGGCGCCGGCAAATGAAAAAAAAAGGGGGATGAGGTATGGATTTTCTTTTCATCATAGTAATATGGGTATCAAATAAAAGGCCATGAAAAGACCATTTCAAAAATATATACTTCTTATCACATTTATATTACTGATTAAACACAATTTACTAAATTATATATCGGCACGCTCGCGCGCCCGAAGTGGGTGGAAGTTAGTTTGTATGTTCGCTCACGCTAATCTTGGAAACTGCCGGTCGAATTTGAATAATTGTTTTTGCATTTGATAGTTTAACTCACGATTAAGGCTCATTGATCTCAAAAAGATTTGATTTCTACAAATTAATAGATATAAAAAAAACATGTCGGTTAAAAGAACTAAAAAGAGTGAAATAAAAAATAATTATTAAAAAAACAAAAAACCCGACTGCTTAAAAAAAAGAACTGAAAAGATAAAAACAAGTATAGCATTATCTACATTAAATTCATTAACAACATATGAAATATTCATAATTCATTCATTCATAATAATTCATTTATTACTTTGCGAACACAGGTACAATAAAAGGTCTTACAAAAAATTGATACAGATGCTTTCCATGTCCAACCGTATGGCGTGCAAAGTGGGTAAGGTTATAGTTAGGTACATCAATTACATGTCATTTTAATTTTCCAATAATTAGTTAATTGTAAATTCAAAAACAAACAAAATAATAATAATAAACATACATGCATTCAATGAATATCTGAATTTTACAAATTAGATTTAAACAAAAGAGAAAAACATAAAATTACAAATTGAAGCATTGGGTGCAACAAGGGCGTTCGGTACCCAAAGCCCGTTTTGATGTTATTACATTAAAACATGCACAGCACCATCTAGTTTCGTATACCAAAAACTCGTTTCGGTTGGCCGCTCCTAGATGGCGTGGGAATCATTGATTTCGAAGGTGGCGCTCATAGAGTATAGTAATAATTAGTGGCGCTACGCCCTTGTTGCATATAACAAAAGTGCGGTTAAATTCGAATACGTTACGACCTGTATGCAGTTTATAAAAACTTATTAATGTAAAAATGAGTGAAACGAGAGATTTAAGTCACTTTAGATCAGATGATGACCAGAGCGAATATGAGCCTCCCCCAAGAAAAGGAAAAAAGAAGTTAAAGAATGAAAACTTGTGGAAAAAAAATGTGCGAAAGTTAAAGAGAAGTTTGGGTGAAGAATACACATCATTTGAACATGATTTGAATTTGCAGAAGGTAGAAAAAGCTGGAGTAAAAGAAGAAAAGATTAGGGACGTTTTATCCTTGACACCTGTCATGAAACTAGAAAATGCTGACTGGTTGAAACAGGTCCTGACCTGCCAGGCAGGCCTGGAGGATCAGGCTGGACCGTCCAGGAGGCCAGTTGCAGCTGATTCGGAAGATTCCCGTCAGTCTAGTGAATATTTTGATGAATCTGATTAAAAAGACGAAAGTCAGAGGTTGATATTAATGTATAGGTACCTTACATGACTGTAATTATTGTTGAATATTTAAACGATGATTGTAATAAATACACATGTTTAACTTACATTTTAATTAAAAGTAATTACATAAGTATTCAAATTGTTATTTATTTTCCTTTAAAACCAATAATAAAATTAACGTCCTATCTGTTTACCAGTTGGGTGCAACAAGGGCGGATAATACAAGTAAAAAAAACTTAGTTTTCAGATGTTTCGAATTGCTTTAAAATAATAATGATACCAGATTTTTTTTGCTAAATCATGGGACTAATAAATAGTAAAGTAGATTTAAGTCAAATTATAAGTATTAAAATAATATAAGATATTAAAACTTTCAATATCAATTTTCTCGAAACTCTATTTTACAAGATACGCCCTTGTTGCACCCAATGCTTCAATTATTAATGTCTAGATTATAAATGTCAAAGTTGCCAGATCTCAAAAATACAGATGTCAAGATTACAGATGTCACAATTACGGTTGTCAAAATTACAGATGTCAAAATTATAGATGTCAAAATTATAGATGTCAAAATTACACATTTCAAAATACAGATATCAAAATTAATAATATTAATATAATGCTTTAATTTGTCTTATCATTTAAATATTCACTTACAGAATAGTAGCATTTACTAACCAAAAATACATATAGCTTTCTTTTAAATGTCTGCAGCTCGTTCAGACAACGTAAATCATTCGGTAGTTTGTTGAAGATCCTTGGGGCCATACCCAAGATACTCTTATCAAACAAAGCTGACCTGTGCAGTGCATTGCTTATGGTATTTTGATGTCGTTTAGACCTCAGAGTTTCGTACATATCAATATTACTTTTAACAAATACTGCTACTTCATATATATACATTGATGGTAGAGGAAGTATCTTCAATTCCTTAAAACATGGCTTACAGCTATCAGTAGATTGGAGCTTGCAAAAAGACCTTATGCATTTCTTCTGAGCTCTACTAAAAACGCGATCGTTATCAGTAGAATTGCCCCAAAATATAATACCGTATCGTATATTTGAAGCCACTGCATTGTATGCAATCAATACACTCAATCTATCAGTGTATTTTGATAGTCTATACAGAGCAAAGGCAAATTGGTGAAGTTTTTTACAAAGCATTTCAATATGGTCTTTCCATGATAAATTACTATCAAGGTGTAGACCTAGGAATTTTGCAGAAGTTTTTTCCGCTATAGGTTTATTTTCATATTGTATGTTCAATTTGGTTTGATCAGCTCTCTGGGAGAATGCCATTAATTTAGTTTTTTCTATATTTATTTTTAAGTTATTATTATTCAGCCAATTGATTACATTTTTAATAGCACAATTTATGTCATGTTCATAGACATCCTTATTATTGCCAGTATAGATTAACGTGCTATCATCGGCAAATAAAACAATATGATGTTCAGTAGATTTAGGCATATCATTGATGTACACAAGAAAAAGAAGAGGGCCCAGGATACTACCTTGAGGAACACCAATTGTATTTTTCCTAGTCTCAGATGTATAAGTCATTTCAGTAGTAGTTTTTTTACATATTGTAGTAACAGCGGTAAATTGTGTACGATTGCTAAGATAGGATCTTATAAGTTCCAATACGTTTCCTCTTACCCCATATTTCTCAAGCTTGTTCAATAGTAATGTGTGTTCTACATGGTCAAATGCTTTCGTCATGTCCATTAGGATAGCAATGACAGGTGTTTTTTTGTCAATACCATTAAGAATTTTATTGACAACTTCATATATTGCCATATTTATTGATCTTTCTTTCCGAAATCCATATTGTTCTTTAGCTAGAAGATTATTTCCTTCAAAAAAGGAGTAGAGACTGCTGTGTATGACTTTTTCAAAGATTTTTGAAAATATTGAAATGAGAGCTATTGGTCTATAGTTTGCAGGGAGTTTACGGTCACCTTTTTTGTAAATAGGTTTAATAATCGTAATTTTAAGCTTTTCCGGAAAATGACCATGTGCAATACATAAATTAACTATGTAGCTTAAAACTGGGGCAATTAAATGTGATACTTGTTTAATAATTTTTGTGGTAATGCCATCATATCCACAACTACTAGTACTTTTTAAAGATTTTATAATATTAATAATGTCCGAAAATACTGTAGGTGCCATAAACAAAGATTTTAAATTCCTGTCGATGTTTAATGAAGTGTTTTGGTTGAAAGATGTAATTTCATCGATGAATTGATCATTAAATGTTTGTGCTATCATTTGTGGTTCATATATTTCTTTGTTATTGACTACAATACTTGTTGGTACGTCTATTTTAGGTTCATTAAAAGTATTTTTGTTTATGATGTTCCATGTAGCGCTAGATTTGTTTTGTGCTGTATGTATGGAATGCTGGTTCTTAGATTTTTGTGTAATATGTCAAACTAAATTCTTTATGATGTTGCAGGCGGGGACAAACAATACTTTGTTACTAGTATATAACTTCGTTTGTCACCGCCTGCAACATCATAAAGAATTTAGTTTGACATATTTCATATGTTGTAAATGAATTTAATGTAGATAATGCTATACTTGTTTTTATCTTTTCAGTTCTTTTTTTTAAGCAGTCAGGTTTTTTGTTTTTTTAATAATTATTTTTTTTCATTATCAGAAAATAATAAGGCTTTTCGCACAGGACGAAATCGCAGAAAATATTTTTCTGTCACAAATTTGTAATTTTTTTTATGCTTGTTTTTCATTAGGAGCATAAATAATTAGCATTTAATTTTACAGTTTAGATTTTATTTCATTTTTCTATGTCTGTTCTAGTACCAGTATGTATGCACACATTGTTTTTACTCCTTTTCCTTTCTGCTTTAAGTGTAAGAGATTGCAACCTTATATACTACGGATAATTTTATTAATATAATATTGGTCTATTTGACAAAGAATTTAATTTCATAGTATTATTCTCTCCATAACCATTTCTAGTCATTGTATTTTGGTTGCTATAACTTACACATAACAATTATTGTCAATAAACAAACAAAATTTTATGAATTATTTGAAAAGATGGTGAACATGAGTTTCTCACCAGCTCTTCTCATGATGCAATACCCATCGGAGCTGGTACTTGGATTGATTTTAATTCAAACCTCAAAGTTGAATTGAAATCAATCTAAGCACCGGAGATTCAAATCATTTTGTTGCAATTAATATTATAATTTAATTAGCTTAAGTTTTATTTAAATTTTATTTATTTGAACGTTGATGTTTGTTTTGACGTGTTAAAGCGCCCTTTGGGGCCCATGGAAATAAATGATTTGACTTTGACTTGACATAAATAAATGCTTTGTTTTGTAAAAAAAAACTTTTTTTATAATTAAAAAATAATTTCAGTACAGGTAATTTAAAATATCAATCTGACAAGTGACAACCCTGCGCCTCGAGCAAGTTTAGGAATGTCCTAAACGCCGGGAGTTGGCCTACTTATCTATTTTTACTATGATATTATAGATTCCAGTTCCAATTGAATAGGTACGCATACATAAGAAAGGTCAGCTATACAAAATAAAGTAGTGCATTAAATTTACGCTAAGGCGGTACGAAGTTCGCCGGGTCAGCTAGTAATTTAATAAAAATATAACTGTATATGTCAATCGTACGTAATTATGGTAGTGTGTGGAAAGCGCCTGATCCACAGTTTCCACAACAAACAACAAAACTTTGTTTATAACTTTGTTGTCAAACTAAATTATAAATGCCACTTACTTTAACGTGTCATGTGGCCTCTGGAGCTTAGTGCGAATCGCCGATCTAATGAATTGTGAATTCGGGCAACTTAACAACCTTATCTAATACGAATTTGGTGTAAAACTGTATAGTTGAGGTGCGGGACTCAGCCGCGACCGACACTCTGCCGTATGAAAGGGGTCCTAGTCAACCAAGAAAACACAATACACGTAATTTTGATAAAAAAAATATTAGTCTAAAAATCAAAATTAAACTTAAAACTTCGATTACTAAATATCTATTTATTACATGTACTTGTACATACACATACATCAAACACACATTTATTTTTGCTTTTGAGTTTGCAAAGATTTTAATTACATAAATCATTTATTTTTATATTGATTTTGGATTCTATACTTATAATGGCTAAGTTTGTCTGTCTGTCTTGGGTCATGGTTGAACGATGATATTTTTTTTAAGAATTTTAATTTCTGCTACTGTCAGGCAGTGTTAAATATATACACAGAGCTGTTGATATATAAGGAAATAAGGAAATAAAATTATTAGAATATATATAGCTTAAAATATCAGTGGAAAATACTAATTATTCTATAAATGAGTTCCTAAATAAAAAATAACGATTATTTTATATTATAAATTGTAATTAGTATGTAAGTTGACATTTATCACTCTTAATAATAAATAATTGACATGTAATAATTTTGGTATAATGATTATGATTACATTTTATTAGTTTTAACAAAAAATAAATATTGTACGCCTAATGGGTATACTGCAGCAGTACTAACTGAATTGTGTAACATCTTTATTTTCACCTGTGGTAAACAATAAATGAATTTGATTTGATTTGATTTGATTTGAGTACTTGTTGATGCATTGGGAAAAATATTGGCAACAATTCTAATTCAATATCAAATCTATTTTTAAATTTTAGTTTTCTTGGAGGATTTGTTCATAATTCATTTATTTTCATAAGATCATAGGTTGGTAACAAGCATAAAATAAAAATAAATATAAAGCATGCATTATACAGATGTTCTTAGGACACTAAGTTCAGCTATGTCTCGCCCTTAAGGCATAATAAAGAATGAGAAATAGGTACATTTTTATTGATATTAGATACAAATAGAGACAAAAATATATAATTATAGAAATATAGATACAAAACAGAGCAAAATTGATACATTTAATTATTAATTGATCATAAGGTTTTTTTGTAGTAGCTTAGGCTACAACAACACCGTTCACAACATGACTAAAGCAGGTGACTTTTTGTGAGTGATTTATCTTCTAGAAATTCCTTTACTGAGTAATAGCAGTTATTTACTAATAGGTCGTGGAGGTTCTTTTTAAATGTTGTTAATACTTTAATATTGCGAATATGACTCGGAATATTATTAAATATGCGCGAAGCAGTGCAAAAAATACTTTCATGCAATAGTTGAGTCTTGCTTGGAACTATGTTTATTTTATCTAGATGCCTAGTACGAGTGCGGTATGTAAACTGGTTGCTATTATTTTTAACAAATACTGCACACGCACAATGGACCAAATGAGAGTCTAAGTGCGGAAAAATGAGTCCACTTTCCATTCCATTAACAAATACTGCAGTTTCCAGGATGTATAGGCACTGTACAGTTAATATTTTTGCATTCATAAAGTAGGGTTTGCAAGAATCAGTTTGTCGTAGGTTGAATAAGGCCCTTATGCAACGTTTTTGAGCAATAAAGGCACGTTCTTTGTCTGTACTATTACCCCAGAATATGAGGCCATATCTGATAGTGGAACTCACATAACCGTGATAGGCTGTTAATAAAGTTGTGTGATTGGCTATTTTTCTGAGTCTGTGAAGTGCATATGCATGCTGGCTCAATTTTTTACAAACATAATCAACATGTGACTTCCAGCTAATTTGATTATCGATGTAACAATCCTAGAAATTTTGTTCTTTTGTATCTTCCAAGTTATTATTTAAGTAGCTGATATTTAAGGGACAAGTAGGCTGCACTCTAATTTTAAAATTCATGATTTTGGTCTTATCAAAGTTAACCATTAAATTATTAGATTTAAGCCAGTTAACAATTAGTCCTAATGAATTGTTTATGTCAGCTTATAATTATAAGATTTATTCCCGGCAAATAGCACAGTGCAATCGTCGGCAAATAAAGTAATATTATGATTTATAATGGATGGCACGTCGTTCACATAAATAAGGAAAAATAACTTGTTTTCATGCATCTCTAATTTATTCCAGCATTCAATGTTTTGGAAAAGTGAAAACCTTAATTGTGTTCCGTCGGCAAATTGAATCTCTCATTTAATTTCGAGATCTTTTTTAACCAGATTAATCATTTTGGCAATCATTAATCATTTACTACTAAATTAAGGAAGTTAATATAATATGTAATATTTTTTTCCAATATTTTTTTTGGAATGCCTATATTTTTCCTCCTCATATTGGCCCCATTATCATATCCTTGCCCTCACCTTCGACTGTTCCACTAAACTTTAGAACTTCATGTTTTCTATTCAACAGAACAATAGAGGAAACTGGATAGGATAGAGAACTAATTGATTGACCTGCCATCACTACATCGTATAAAACAAAGTCGCGTTCTCTGACTAACTGCGCAACGGATTTTGATGCTGTTTTTTTTAATGAATAGAGTAATTCAATAGAAAGGTTTATATGTATAATACATGCATATTATAGTAGAGAAAAGCTGAGGAATTTAAAGATTTGTAATGTGATGTCGTAACAAACATATTTTTCGCTTACATTGCAAACGCTGGCTAAACCTTACGAGATAGATCAAATTTATATACTACGGAATTGTACATCTTAAAAAGATGAATAACAAAGTCCGCGACAGTATATGTTTATCTCCTAAGGATAACCCACCGTAACTATTTTTGTCTTTTACATATTACAAAAAAAAATATGGGCTATTTACCATAGTAAATTTTTACTATGTATTTACCAAGCTATTTTAAACGATACAGTATCATTCCTTATCCAATTAAATACATTAGATACGTTGTGCATTTCATGTAGATCAAAATTGGCCTTTCCAGCATGTGATTTAACAATACTAAAACACTACAGAAAAACTGAGAACGTTTTAATTAAAAACACAGCGACCCGCTCCGGATTCGCACGGGTATAAAATATATATGTACCTATATAACCTAAGTCACTTACTGAAAAAATGATTAAAATCGATCCAGTAGTTTTGATTTATTCATTACTGCCCGTGGCCCGCACACGCTAAATTTGGAGTAAAACAATTCCCCTTTCCCTATACCATGAAGATTTCCTGCTATCTTTGCAATATTCATACACAACATTTTTACTTATTTACTTTTACATTTTCAGCTCTATATCTATCCCGAAGCTGACTGAGTCGAGCCTCACGCTCTACTGACGATTCTCTGTCCCTCCTCTGAACAGGCTCGCTCCCGCCGCCGCGCCGCCTCGACCGGCCGGCCGGTACCGCCGCAAACGCTACGTCCCGCAATTTTTAAATCTGTAATATTTTCGAAAATATTCAATCAGCATTGAACCCCCCCTCCCCCCCCCAGTGCGAAGCCGGGGTGGGTCGCTAGTAATATGAATAATTATTTAATATATGGCTCATCATGTAATATTAAACGTAGTAAATTAATTGTAACTTATGCAGTTACCGTTTTCGATTTTGACATAAGAAATTGCGTTACTTGACTGCAAAACTGTCAAATCAGTCAGTAATGCAAGCACTACTATTTGGCGCCAGCTTGGATGAAGCAGGTATTAGGTGAGACGGCGGTGCTGCCAAACTCGAACTCGTTCACAAGAGCTCTACCACCACAGTGATAAATTACTTAAAAGCTAAAGTAATGAACATTATGTTATGTTAAAGGAATATCGCCGAAACGTTGCTCTCGTTGAAAATATATTTTGCAAATTATTATAAGGCTTCGGTAATTCAAATCCTGTTATTTTGATCAGTCGAAATTCAATTAATATGCTCTGTAATTATAAAGATTGTTGACGAGTTCAAGCGCCCCTTGGGGTCTATGAAAATGAATGATTTGACTTTGACTTTGACAATAACATACCAAAACCTTGTACGTTAGGGTCCTGGCCGCGAGTAAAGATACGGCTCCAAAATGTACCAAACAACACTATCAATGGTCCAAAATTCAGAACTAAGTACGTAAGTGTGATTGAAAAATATTATCCACAAGCAAAATAATAATAATGTGCCATACTATTCTGGAATCCTTGTTAAATGCGCCAACTTTTGATGCTGCTTGCAAAACTCGTCTACTTACTAAGTACCTTTTTATGGCCATAAAAACTGGACTAAGAATTTACTTTGAATCTTTGGTTTTGGCAATTTGGTAACATCCAACTTACGATTAAATGTTCGTTGGTGGATCAGCTGTACTCGAGGTGCAAAGTATCAGTGAATAAAGCAGAGACTGGTGTGTGCGATTTGCGAAGGGATGCAGTGATGCAGCTCGGTGTCGGCGTCGGCGGCGGCAGACGGGCCGGCGCGGCGGCGTCCCTCGCCGCCGCCGCTCTCTCGCACCGCCGCCGCCGCCGCGCCGTCCTGTGACCGTGCGTCAGTACAGCGCGCGCCCTCGCTCCGTCGCGACGCCGACGCCGAGCGCACACGCACACGCGACACGCGCGCCCCGACATCGCGGACGATTATATACTTCGAGTGAGGGGAAATACCAAAGCGCTACATTTACACCATTGGATATTAAACCCCAAAATTAACAATTTTGTGCTTCTTTAATCGAAAAAAAGGCTATGAATTATTTTACAAATGACTAATCAATTTATTTTCATCTAAGAATAAAGCCTTAGATAAATTGAGCTTTTATTAGTAAATAAAGCCATTAAATTATATATTTGCTAAGTTTGAGTGGCGCTTTAGGGTTGCCCTACGGTTGAACAGAACAGTAGTAGACCGGCTGGATTAGAGTGACAGTGAGTGCGAGTGCCATCGGTGCAGTGTCAGTGGTGCATGAGTGCATGTGCGGAGTGCAGACGGCGCGTGATGGTTAGGGCTAGCGGCGGTGGGTGAGGCGCGGGGGCATGGGGCCGCTGGCGCTGGTGGGCGGCGCGCTGGTGCTGGCGGTGGCGCTGTCGCACGCCGCGTGCCCCCCCGCGCACCCCTCCGTGCCGCCGTGCGCCTGCACCGACGGCGGCGCGCGCCTCGACTGCCGCGCAAAGGCGCTGCGCACCATGCCGCCGCTACATGACAACCTGCTGTCCTTGTGAGTACCGCCCCGGCAACAGCGAGGGCATGCCACACAATACTCTTGCCATCACATCATCACCTCATCGTCAACCGTTTCAAGGAATTCTATTCACTTATTAGTTTTAAATCTGTAACGTTCCGAAGTGCCGCATTCTACAATGAAGTCTTGATTGCAGCTCTTACAAACAACATACAACATGCTACACGGCACATGGTATTGTGGTCGAACAGTCGACGACAGCGTTAGCAATAGTGTAGCTGATGCAAGCTGCATGCCGCATGTCGCATGTCGCACGTGATGACAATGTGTAAAGTCACGTAAATAAACAAACTGACAGCGATTTTACACCAACAGTTTTTTTGACTATTCGTATGTTAGTGAACTCATAGAACTGCTATGATTCCTCTTTATTATGCACAATAGTGGCGAGCGCTGGGATATGGTTCGAGAATGAATGACTTTGATTACGGACACATGAAAGAAAGTTGGGAACTTTCAAAGTCCTGGGATAAAAGCTAGGCCTATGATAATAAAGCTCACCGAACTTTTAAATTGGGCAGCGTTTGGACGTGACAGATAATATAGAATTATAGGTCTCTATTCTGTGCCTTACTTATGAGTCGTCCCACTTCTTCGAGAACCATATCACCTAAATATATAGTTGTTATATTTGTATTTCAATGTACCGAAGTGGGCCTTGTATTTAAACTACACTTTGCAGTGTAATCAAAAAAGATTTAGTACAGAAGGCAGTAGAAGTAAAGCAGGATATGGTAAAACAAAGATTTCCCTTGAATTAATTCAGTTGTTTCCATTTCCAAGGATTGGCATCAGACGCGGCCGATGCATCATGTGACAAAACTTTAACAACACATTACAATCCATACTTTTAACACGCTTATATTAGCTTCACCTGTATGTATGTATGTAACCGACTCCTTTGGACTTGATTTTGACCCACTTTAAACGGACAGATTTCATTTAAATTTTGCACACCTGTCTAAGATCGATGACAATGCAATAATTCGATAAAAAAAAAAAAAAATTACATAAAAAAAACGCTCTTATAAATAAACCAAACTAAAAAGTAGACTAGAAAATAAATAATAGTTTAAAAAAACTAAAAAACACGCTTTTAAAGTACTTATAACTAAAAAGTGAAAAATAATTGATGTACCTAAGCTGAAAATGGTAATGAACCGGATATGAAATGAAAATGGTACTGAAAAGGAATTATTTTTCACTTTTTAGTTAGAAGTACTTTAAAAGCGCGTTTTTTAGTTATTTTTAACTATTATTTATTTTCAATTCTATTGATCCCAAAAAAATAAGTCGTTAACATTCGTCTATTCGATTAAGTCGTTCCCTAACGTTTAAGGAAAAACTCGTGAGGAAACCTGCTTGCCTGAGAGTGCCAAAAAGTGCTCGAGGGTGTGTGAAGCCAATCCGCACTTGGCCAGCGTGGTGTACCAATATGACCTAACCTTTCTCATCATGATAAGAGGACCAAGCCTAGCAGTTGGACATGTATTGATACTGGGTTGCTATTATATTTATCATAAATCTAAATGATAATGAATTCTATTGCAATTAATTCATCATATTAAAAACAAACATGGCATGATGATGTTATGATGTTGTTTCTTCAACAAATAAAACGGCCAACAACTCAAAGTGACATAAATAATAATCATTTGAAGTCAACTTCCATAAGGTATTTAATGTCTCCTCAAAGATTACTGTTATCAGCTGAAACTGACCAATCGTTTCAGTATTAGATCAAAACGAAGCTGTAATTCGTTTACCCACCCTTTTTAGATTTCCATGATCTCAGCACAGCTCTTGTCAGTGAAGCAATTTCCATTCTTCTTTCTTCGCCGCCATCTCCTCGACTTCTTTTTTTAAACGACGCGACGCGGCCCGCACTAGAAATAACTCCTGTGTCCCAGGGGTGTTCACAAACATACATTTGACACACACAAAGCTCACCCAGAGATTAAGTATAAAGAAAAAAGAGTATTTAAATATAAAGATTTGTCCCGTCTGGGGATCGAACCCACAACACCAGCGCAGTTGAAGTTGTCGAAATGGTTAAAGAAAATACAGTTGTTAAGAACATTGGAAAATATACAAAAAAATCGACTCACTTCATACTTTCGCACTCAAAGTGTTCTAATTTTAAAATTAAGACCTAAATAATAATTTAGGTCTTAAATTCTCTAAGTTATAGATGTTAGCT
This sequence comes from Hypena proboscidalis, assembly GCA_905147285.1. Lineage (NCBI taxonomy): Eukaryota > Metazoa > Arthropoda > Insecta > Lepidoptera > Erebidae > Hypena > Hypena proboscidalis. Next base: position 28,916 of record LR990141.1, read on the forward strand.
TTAAAAAAAAATAACAATTACTAGTGTAAACTTTAAGACATTGTCACAATAGTCGAGGAACAGTAACTCTATGATTTCGTTCTCGTTCACTCAGTTAGCATTGCGTGACCTTAGGGCGTATAAAAGGTGACATACCCCTTTCACCCTTATCAGTTGACCGTGAAACGTCAACAGGTACACATCTCCTCAATCTCCAAGCAAGAAAATTTCCCGGAAATGGATACCACAGCATAAGCAGCGGCTCGAGCAGTTATCGTATTGCAACAGGGCCTGAGTCAACGTCAAGTGGCTCGTACTTTGCAGATGAGCCAGTCAGCGGTATCAAAAATATACCAAAGGCACCAGGAGACTGGTGGTTTTCACCGACGAAGAGGTTCCGGTAGAAATCGGTCCACTTCGGAGGCAGACGATCGTTTTATCGTCCGTACTTCGCTGAGGAATCGTTCTCTCACCGGGGTCCAAGTTCAACGGGAGCTCCGAGAAACACGTGGGGTAGCTGTAAGTTCTTGGCCAGTGAGAAGAAGACTTAAAGCAGCAACCCTCACTCCAAGAAGACCAGCAACGGGTCCCAAATTGACTGCAGGTCATCGAGCAGCCCGGCTACGTTTTGCAAGAGAACACGTCGATTAGACTGAGGATCAATGGCGCTCTGTTCTCTTCTCGGATGAAAGCAGAGTATGCCTACATGGTAGTGACAGAAGGAGAAGGGTGTACAGAAGGCCGGGGAAGCGTTACGTACAATGCTGCACAGCAGAAACTGTTGCGTACGGACGAGGTTCCTGCATGGTGTGGGCTGGCATATCAATGTAAGCAAAAACTGAAATGGTTTTCATTAAAACTGGCCGCCATGTGGGAGGGTTGATCGCACATCGGTATATTGAAGATATCTTGGAAGACCACGTCATCCCATACGCTGGTTTTATTGGAGAAAACTTCATCCTGATGCAGGATAATGCCCGTCCACACAGCGCAAATGTCGTGCGGCAGTACCTACGAGAAGTGGGTATCGCTGTTATGGACTGGCCAGCTCGTAGTCCGGACTTGAATCCTATTGAGCATTTATGGAATGACCTAAAGAAAAGAATCCGGGCTAGAGATCCTGCACCAGGTACAAGAGCTAACCTGCAAGCGGCTCTGACCGAGGAATGGGAGGGTATACCACAAGACAGAGTGGAGCTTCTCATTGGGTCAATGAGGAACCGTTTAGAGGCTGTCATCAGAGCAACAGGGGGTAACATTCGTTATTAAAGTGGTCATCATTATGTACTAAAGTACATTTAAAATGTTATGATGCCTTTTATTTAAAAAAAAATACCCTTAATTTCTCAAGTTTTAGTACTCGCAAAGTTTAAAACATTTATTGTTCAAGAAAATGAGTAAAAGTTAAGAGTATTTGTACTCATTTTAAAGCTAAGATCTAGAACTTAAATAATTTAAGCCCTAAGTTAAGATTTAGGTCTTAATTTTAAAACTAGACCACTTTGAGTGCGAAAGTATGAAATGAGTCGATTTTTTTGCTCGCCAGTGTAGAAAGGGAAGATGATTGGCCACTTGATAACGTCTTATCAAGTGGCCAATCATCTTAACAATTTCTAATGATCTTAACAACTGTATTTTTCTTTAAGCATTTCCAAAACCATTTCCTTTGTTTTCTTCTTTGTTCAGCTTACTCTTTCCATTCTCAGATCGGCGACGTAAATAAAAGACCATAATCTTATTGTAAAGGATGTGCATGCCTATATTTAATTTTGGATTAGGCGTCAACTCGTCTACTTTGATTATAATGAGAATAGAGTAAAAACTCAGATGGCTCTTAAAAACTATTAAATAAACTGTTATTAAAGTGCCGCAGCCTGCCGTGGTAGAACTCATTAACGTAGTTGTCGTGAGTAGTTAGCGGTGAAGCTCAGATTGAGCGAAGTTCGTAACACAAGCGTGCAGTTCTGTGGAACAGTCACAGCCTACTGTGCTTGTAGTAATGAGTGTTTAGGGGTCGCGGCGGCGCGGGCGGTGCTAATAACCGGAGCACGGTGATTGATGACGCGCCCTCCGTGCCCGCTCATACAGGCGGAGGGGAGGGGGTTGTAGCCTGTCAGCTTTTAATCAAAGACACTACTTTTCGTCTCCGTGAGCTACATCAGTTACATGACACAACACAACACGCACGACGACGCTCAACCACAAAATTGATGAGCGCCGACAAAAGTGATTACCGTGCGAGAACTCCCGTGTCTCACCAAATGCCTACCGAAATTGTGAGAGTAAGTGTATAATAAGAGGCAGGGCCGGCGTTAGGGTTGGGCGCGTCTGTGCGACCGCCCAGGGCGCCGAATATAAAGGGGCGCCGGGCATCGCAGGCGCCTATATTCGTTCATTGAGCGAGGCCTACTAACTCGTAAACTCCCTAAATTTTGCGAAAAAATTGTTATGTTGGCAACACTAGAATGGAACTCAGTCTTCAAATCGGAGCACTGCACTGCATGCATTTAATTTTACCGGGAATCCCCGACCATCAAATCAAATCAAATCATTTATTTCCATGGGCCTCAAGGGGCGCTTGAACACGTCAAAACAAAAATCAAAATACAAATTATACAAAATGAAAATAAAACTTAGCTAATTAAATTATAATAATTATTGCAATAAAATGATTTGACACCGGAGCTTAGATTGACTTTAATTCAACTTAGAAATTTGAATTAAAATCAATCCAAGTACCAGCTCCGATGGGTATCGCATCATGAGAAGAGCTGGTGAGAAACTCGAGAACATCGAGAAAAACATTATCTATCTCTTTTTATGGTTCCGTAACCGAATGGCAAAAACGGAACCCTTATGGATTCGAAATGTCTGTCCGTCTGTATGTCACACCCCCTTTTTCGTAACTATAAGAGCTATATTGTGGAAACTTGGTTAGTAGATGCATTCGGTGAACCGCATTAAGATTTTCATACAAAAATAGAAAAAAAACAATACATTTTTGGGATTCCCCATACTTAGAACAGCAACTTAATTTTTTTTTCAAACCCATACGTGTGTATCTATGGATAGGTCTTCAAAAATTATATTGAGGTTTCTAATATTTTTTTTTCTTAACTGAATAGCCCCTCCCCGTAACTTCTAAAGTAAGGGAATTATAAATGTAAAATAATATGATGTACATTACCATGCAAACTTCCACCGAAAATTGGTTTCGTTATAAATCGTTACCCTCATTTTACTTTTCATTCAATCAACTCCAATATATATAAAGAATAAAGAAAACATTTGTTTAAATGTATAGTGGTACGGAACCCTACGTGCGCGAGTCCGACTCGCACTTGCCGGTTTTTAGGGTTCCGTAGTACCTACAAGGAACCCTTATAGTTTCGCCATGTCCGTCTGTCCGTCCGTCTGTCCGAGGCATAGCGACGAAACCGTTGGTGCTAGAAAACTGAAATTTTGCATAAACATGTATGTTAACTATACAAAGAAAGTCGTAGAATAAAATTTGGAAAAATATTTTTTTTTCGGGTAGCTACCCTACATGTAAAGTAGGGATGTTTTTTTTTTTTGTCGCCTACCCCATAGTGTGGGGTATTGTTAGATAGGAATTTTAAAAACGTTTAGGGGTTGCTAAGACAGTTTTTTGATTTAGAGATCCGTTTGCGAGATAATTAACTTTAAAGAGCAAATTTTTGTTCGAGTAGAGCGTCCCCCCCCCCCTCTAAAAGCTAAACTACTGCATCCCAAAATCTAAAAAAAATTGTGTCGGTAGTACATGTAATGAACTTTAAAGGAAAACTATAGCGGATAAGTTCACTTCATTAATTCAAGAGGAATAGGGGTCCGAAATGTCAGATGCAGTTACTCAGAATATTTCGTTCAAAATTCTTGAAACATAAATAAACATACATAATACATATATAAAATCACGCCTTTATCCCACGGGGGTAGGTAGAGACGATGGAACGCCATGTGCTTCGCTCCTTACATACTTCTTTCGCTTCCTCAACATTCATACATCTCGTCATACGTGCTAGCTGGTTTCGTGTACTACAAACATTTCCTTTCTGAAGGACGCCATTTATCTGGTTACTTTAACTTAATTAGTTCTAGAGTAATTTGGGTCCAAAGTGTAAAATGCTCAGAGATACTTAGAATAATTCGTGCAAATTACAAAAACCTTTGAAAGTAATGACTTGTATGAAGATGTTACTTGTTTAATACAGATAGTTAATCCCTTTTAAGTCGAAATATGTTGTTACGACTAGCTACGGAAGCCTACTGCGCGTGGCCCGACACGCACTTGCCCGTTTTTTTACGTTTAAATTAGAGAGAGTTTATGTAATTTTTGACGAAGCGGCACACACTCGGCTCATGTTAGTTTTCATCAACTCATTTTAGTGGGGAGAGGCGTTTTTCTGAGTTTAAGCTTATAAAAACCTTTCTGCGATCGACAATATTGTAATCCTGATTGACAAACTTGGCAACTTAGTCAATCGAGAATGAAATTGCTGAAAACCTCGATTTTGATAAAATAATAAAAGAGTTCGCCGACAAAGGCTAGGATAGTCAAATTTTATTAGCTTTTTTTCATATGGGTTTGAATTGCAGTTAGGGGGCGCCGTATAAATCTCGCCCAGGGCGCTGGTAGTGCTAGAACCGGCACTGATAAGAGGTAATGGGATGAATGTATGTGTATTGTTGAAGATTGGTGTATTTGCGAGGCAGCGCTCATCGCCCGTCGCCGCCGCCGCCGGATCGATACGCAAGTCGTAAAACTTTTCTTGTCATCACATACGACCATAAAATGAAACTAATGCAAATACTCACAAACTATTTGAATAGTTTCATTTTCATTTTCTTTTCGATAACAGAATTAGGGACAATAGTTGGTATCGATAATATCAGAATATTGCTGAGCTGAACAATAAAGTGAAAATACTCTTATGCCGCGTCCTCATCGGCCCAACGAAAGCTAATGGAAGGACTCGTTGGTCGAGTAGTTTGGCGGCAGATCCTACCTTAAAAATTCAAAATTCAAATCATTTATTTATAGGCGCCAGGAGGCGCTTGAACACATCAAAACATTACAAAAAATGATATATAAATAAATTATACATAATACTAAATTATACTAATTACGATGATTTGAATAACCCGAATACGCAAGTCGTAAAACTATCAGGGATGAACGCAATGTTATTTTGCTGCCTTAATATAGAGACAACATAAAGATTCAACTTACCGAAGAAATAAAGATAGTAAGTTATTACTTATTATTCAGTCATTTCTGTGTACTTGATATTGAACACGCCTAACACATTTATAATGAACAACGAGTATTATTTTAGTAGCGTAAGTATTAGAAAGAAGAGAACACTAATCATATTGAGATGGCGGCGGCAGCAGCGCGGCACGTTCGGCATCCACGACTAATAAATCATTGCCGCCGTTCTGTTTAATAGAGTGCGTGCCGCGCCGCTCCACCGCTACGCCACAGCCACGCAGCGCATAAACCTCACTAGCTTTGTTTTACGATTCAATTAGGCGACGAATAAATAAAATTAGGTCGTAAGCTATGAGTGAGATCGCCGCGGCCGCTCATTGCTTATTAATATTACCATAAATTGTAATGATCGGAGCCCCACGACTCCACGACTATGCCTCCACCGCCGCGCCGCGCCGCCCGCGTCGCCCGCGCCGGCCCGGATGTACCGCCAACGGAACAAAACATAGCAACAAAAGTAGCTAAACACTTGAAACTTCTAAATCTAAAGTCAATTTTTTCTGCTTATTTAAAATAATGCACATATTATCGATTACTATTAGTCTTCATTTTTTAACGAATCATTGCAGGGCACAGAAAGCAACATAGCCCTTTGAAATGTGTGGCGTGTAGCGTGTAGCAATCGCATCGGGGAGTTAGCCAGCACTTCTGACAATAGTACCGGTGCGGCAGCGGGGCGGCTCAAGTCGGGCTTCGCGTAAAATTGCAAGCCTCAACCCAGTTAGTAAAGCAGGCCATGAGAAATATTTCACACGAAATATACCGAACTTTGAAATATGAAGGAGAAAGTTTGTTGAATACAAAGCGATTGCAAGTAAGGTATTGAATAGGCACTAAGCTTAGTACGTTTAATACTGTTGTTGGAGGATGCAGCGCGTGGGTCGCGGGGCCCTGCGACGCTGGCTGGTCGCGGGTCTCTTACTACTATTTATAGAGTAATGCGAGGACGAGGGCAATTAGTCTCCGGCAGGGCCCGTCCCGCGCCAGTAGTACACTAAGGGGGGCGAGTGGGGTGCATCCCGGTGCACTGATGTGGAGCGAGGTCCCGCAGCGATTTATAGCAGTTATTGATGTTTTCACGGGAGCCGCTGACTGAAACCACCTGCCGCCTGCCGCCTGCCGCCGCCGACACCAACACACATCGATACACATTACTACTAGATGTAACGTTTAAAGTAATGCATCGGTTACACAGTGCACTCTTGTAGTGAGATCGTGACGAGCACTAATGACAAGTTTCTACAGTTGCTCTATTTACAGCCGTGTGTCCTTGATACTACACACACACACACACACACACACACGCACGCACATGTGCACGGAATCCACGTTTAGGATAATGTTCGTGGATCATTCACTCAATGTCAGTTTTTCAAAGAACATTTAGCCAAGCCAAGGAGAAACTTTGGACGAATATAAAAGATTTCGATGCCATTGTTGGTAACCGTTCTTACAATGAGCGCAAGGAAGCCGATAACAATTGTTTCAGTAAGCTCATCTGAAAAGTATAAGTATTTGTACTTTGATGCTGCGTTCAATTTGTCTCTGCTAGAATCGCTATACATTTATAATTTCAGACAATGAGCAAATCAAATGCGAACAACTCGATATTCGGATGTACATACAACAAAATATCTTTATACTTTAGGGTTCCGTAGCCGAATGGCAAAAAACAGAACCCTTATGGATTCGTCATGTCTGTCCGTCCTTATGTCACAGCCACTTTTTTCCGTAACTATAAGAGCTATACTGTGGAAACTTGGTAAGTGTTAGGTGAACCGCAATAAGATTTTCATACAAAAAATAGAAAAAAAAAACAATAAATTTTTGGGGTTCCCCATACTTAGAACTGAAACTATTTTTTTTTATCCAACCCATACATGTGGATAGGATCATCTATGGACAGGTCTTCTAAAATGATATTGAGGTTTCTAATATATTTTTTTTCTAAACTAATAGTTATATAGAATAGTTTGCGCAAGAGATGCTTCCAAAGTGGAAAATGGTTCCCCCTCTCCCGTAACTTCTAAAATAAGGGAATGATAAATGTAAAAATAATATAATAATATGATGTACATTACCATGCAAACTGCCACCGAAAATTGGTTTGAACGAGATCTAATAATTAGTTTTATTTTAATACGTTATAAATCGTAATCCGCATTTTACCTTTCATTCAAATAAAGAAAAACATTTATTTAGATGTATAGTGGTACGGAACCCTACGAGCGCGAGTCCGACTCGCACTTGGCCGGTTTTTTTACATTGTAAAAGTGAAATATAATTTAGTTTATTTACGTGAGAGGTTGAAATTTAAGGTGATATACCTAACCACTTTCCGATATAAATGGTGAATTCATAGGAATATGACGTGATAAATAATGGCATAATATTTAATTTGTAATAGTACATTCCATGTGAAGTCAAGACGGACAACATGCAAATCAGGCAGCCGTGGCGTTCTGCGGACCAAAGAAATGTCGTCTGCTTGCGTGCTGTCTATCTGTTCCTACCATACTCGACATATTATGAAACTATCCTATGGGTGATGGTTGCTTATTTATATAATGGTTTTCATACAACGTACCCTGTAGCGAAAGGTACTGAAGTCCTAGTTGTTGTAGTTGAACTCATGAACATACAATGATACAAGAAACATTTGGCGGTCCTCATTAATCAAAAGCATAATGTAACAAGGAATAAGATGCATATGCGTCAATAAATCTAAAGACAGCACAATTGTGTATCTGTGCCAGCCTTTCCAACACTGATACATTGCACACCCTACCCATACCTGTTGTGGGCACGTGAGCTGCTCCCTCCGATCTCGTTCACCAAGGCTCTACTACCTCCTGCTTCCTTTTACAAGATCTTATTTGTTTTGTTATTAGAGTTAGTGTGGTTTGGGTCGCGATCGCGGGTATAAATACCTGTCTATATCTGTCCCGTGGCAGCGCTGGCCGCCGTGTGCCGTGTGCCGTGCATCGTTGCACCGCTCCAGGAAGATGCATCGCTGCTATGCATCGGAATGTGTTACATTACATATTAGACGCGGCCGCAGATGCACAGCCATCGATCAACACTCGAGTTATGTGCAGCACTCAATAAATTATGCAAATGGAGATAGATTTATGTTCTGAGTGATTCTCTCTCGTAAACCTAGTGGTTTACGAGAGAGAATCACTAAATCTTAGTAGATTTGAAGGCCTGGGTGCACTTACTAAAGATAATAATACTGCATGGTAAATATTAGTGTTCAAAGCAGCTAATTCATTACTATATTTGATGACATCACAATTAAATACTACGTTATCACTAAAACTTAGTTTGTTAATACCATTTGGAGTAACACATATGCTTCGGTGGGATCGTATAAAATGGCGTAAGACGTAAGTGCACCAAATAAAGTGTTGTGAGACTTATACGGATACCTTAATATGGGCAGACATGTACGGAATATGTAGCGGCGAGAACGCGATCGCGGGACTTCTTCCATGCGCTAAGAACTGGTTTGAAGATGAGAGAACTTTTCGCCACCTGCTTCACTATATATCAGAACTTACTCGTAAGTATATCTTTAACATTACCAGAGCTTTGGCAATATAATACCTTTGTTAGACATTGTACATGTTGATACAGCCCTATTAGTAGAAGGAATGACGTGGCAAGAAGTGCAATTTAAGGCTAAAGAGATTATGAAACTAGTAACTATCTGGCTTTCAAACAATCTACTTACCCTAAATATAGCAAAGACAGTGTACGTAACATTCGCCCCAATCTCCAGCTGCTTACCTCCCCCAGACTCGATCTGCGTTAGGGCCCATAATAACTTGACTGACTGTGCAGGACTAGAATTAGTGAGATCTTCCATGATAAAATACTTAGGGTTATACCGTATATGTAGACGAAACGCTCTCGTGGAAAAAACAGATTGAAACTTTAATAGCTCGCACTCGCAAGTTAATGTACATCTTTAAATTGTTACGGAACTCAGCGAATGCCACCATCTTAAAAACTGTGTACTTTACGTGTACGTTACGCTAGCAAGAAAGTGTCACCTAGAGTGATATGAGTAGAACGTATAATTAGTGCGCAATCTGCTGTAAATGTGCGCCGCATAAAAAATTTGTGCGTCTTGTAGTTTTGAAAAAAAAACCGTAAAAACGATTCCTGCTGGAGTAACGTTGTTCTAGCAAGAAAATTCTAGACGAATTATCGCAGAGATAAAATACATACATGGGCAGAGAGCTTATATTTGTGCAAATATGTGCGCCATAAATATAATTTGTGCGTCTTCAGGTTTTCGAGATATTGCGTTTCCCGCTGGAGTAACGTTTTGCGAATTCGTGTATCTCTAAGACCATTTTATGTGCGCCTGTAGAATGAACATACACGAATAGCTCTTAATTTGTGCATTTTTGTGACATAATTAAATGCCAGATAATATTTATAATTTAATATTTTAGCGCCTAAATGAGAAGACGTATAAGCTCGCTAAAAACTGTATTCGTTCCATCTTGACGTTTATAATTACCATAAAAAGTTTCAAAACAGAACCTACAAGCGCTAATGAATAATATTACTAAAAGTCAAAACGACGGCATCATAACTTTGACGCCATCAAACAAGAAACTGGCTCAACTTAAGATGTGTAGATGTAAACCAAAAATTAATGCTTTTATCAAATAATATAATAGTAAAAATATCCAGCTTCAACTGTTTCGTATTAAGTAAATAATAATACTAAACCAAAACAGTTATTCAGCGCAGGTTATCCGACCAAATTCGTATGACTACAAAAAAGCGACGGATTCATACGTATCGATGACCACCTTTATTAAACGTATTACACCTAAACTGTGTTCGTACAGTCACGCTCAAATGTTCGTTGGGAATTATTATTACAATGACCTAATAAAAATATAATATATATTATATATAGTTTCTGATCATATGAAATCAAAGAGCTTATTGGTTTAAAAAAATATTATTTTTATTATCATAATCATGATTTTTAAAGTAATTATGGCATCAAATCACAGATCAAATTTCCTACCTATAAATATTAAAACAAACATTGTTCAATTAAACTATTTGTACCTTGTATAGTCATTTAGTAGATATTATTTAAAATCACAGATCAGTTTTTCATTTACTTAAGTACACAAACAATAAAATCACTTAAAGTGGCTCAGTACCATCATGGCGTGAAATTTAAATATTAAGTAGTTGTTGTTTTGGCCGAGATATAATTAAGTTTATAAAAAAAATCTGAATTTATTTTAATTACTATTTTCTACTGCACTGTACTCGGGCACAATACGTTTCAACCAGTTAGCGAGTAAAGTTAAGAAGGTCATCGATACGTATGAATCCGTCGCTTTTTTGTAGTCATTCGAATTTGGTCGGATAACCTGCGCCGAATAACTGTTTTGGTTTAGTATTAATATTTACTTAATACGAAACAGTTGAAGCTGGATATTTTTACTATATATTATTTGATAAAGGCACTAATTTTTGGTTTACATCTACACATCTTAGGTTGAGCCAGTTTCTTGTTTGATGGCGTCAAAGTTATGATGCCGTCGTTTTGACTTTTAGTAATATTATTCATTAGCGCTTGTAGGTTCTGTTTTGAAACTTTTTATGGTAATTATAAACGTCAAGATGGAACGAATACAGTTTTTAGCGAGCTTATACGTCTTCTCATTTAGGCGCTACAATATTTTTTTAATTTTTCAATAAAGCGCGATTACTTGAAAATTATGAATATTATCTGGCATCTAAATATGTCACAAATATGCACAAATTAAGAGCTATTCGTGTATGTTGATTCTACAGGCGCACATAAAATGGTCTTAGAGATACACGAATTCGCAAAACGTTACTCCAGCGGGAAACGCAATATCTCGAAAACCTGAAGACGCACAAATTATATTTATGGCGCACATATTTGCACAAATATAAGCTCTCTGCCCATGTATGTATTTTATCTCTCCGATAATTCGTCTAGAATTTTCTTGCTAGAACAACGTTACTCCAGCAGGAATCGTTTTTACGTTTTTTTTTCAAAACTACAAGACGCACAAATTTTTTATGCGGCGCACATTTACAGCAGATTGCGCACTAATTATACGTTCTACTCATATCACTCTAGGTGACACTTTCTTGCTGGCGTAACGTACACGTACTTTACCCTTGCACAGTTATTGTATACTGGCGTGGGGAGGAGCACACAAAACGACTCTGCTACCACTGGAAAGAGCACAAAGGGCTGTAATAAAGGTGATAAATAGGAAGCCCTTTAGATACCCGACCGACCAACTATATCGTAATTACAAAGTCCTGACAGTTCGTCAACTTTTTATGCTTAAAGCAATTTTCCATACTCATACAAGTCTTGAGTATGATCCTATCGCCTACACCTTAGCCCGTAGAAAGCACGCGATATGCGAGCCGGTTACGCATAGAACTTCGTTCGCGGCTCGCCAATGTTACGTTCTGGGTCCAAGACTTTACAATAGAGCTAATAGAAGCATAAGCCTGTACACTAAATCTAGATATTAATGCAAAAAAATGCTTACAAATTGGTTGCAGCATCTGAATTACGATGAAACAGAGTATTTGCTCGAGGTTCTAATTTAACTCCTACGACCAAATCAATAAATAAAATAGTAGTTCATCCATAATGTAGTTTGTAGTTTGTTTCTTTTTGTTTTTATAACAAATAGTAATAATGTAGTCGTTCCTACTCGTGTTTATTGGTTGCGTGGGTTTCCTGGTGACCTATAAATACAGATACAAACTGTTGTATCTAGTTTAGGCACCAGTCTCACAATTACAGTTTTTTGTATAGCCCCTAAGATACACTAGAAATCAGTTTTATTGTTGATATTCTTTATATTTGTATTTTAATTGTTTGGGAGAATAAATATATTTTATTTATTTATTTACATTAGAAAAGGGCAGTGTACTTATTGAATTTTATTTATTTGTTCAAAATATGTGGTGTGTATAGTGATGTGCTTACCGACAGTAGCAGTTTGAAGTGTTAATGGGGAACAATTGATTGCCTGTTTTTCATACAAATGTAATATGGGTTTAAATTTAATATTATTAAGTTTTCCTAAATTTTAATCGACAAATTTTCATTTGGCACCCTTTTTTTGAAATTATTAGTTTTAATTTTCAATTTGTATGTAACTCATAAACATGCATTTAAGAGTTTTAGATGAAATGATTTGTCTCTAAAAATACATAAGCTAAATAATATTAAACATAAACCCATATTACGTTAGTATGACAACACTGCGCTCGGGAGTCTACTCCTAAGATGTGAGACACAAACACAACACCGCGGTGTTTGAGCAAATGTTTGGACAACTGCTATTGATGGCCAGGCGCCACCAACACAAATACTACACTCGCAGAAGTCACACGCACTACTAACGGCGATCCAACACCTGTGGCATCGCTTGTAGTTTCCTAACGCTACGACTCTTGCTACGACTACTCTACGTTCTACAGAGCCTTTTCTCTCTTACATATGAATTCTGTACTATCTTAAGATTCTGGACAAAAAATCCACGAGCATACATAAATCCGAAAGCTTAGAGTTTTCATAAAACGTATAAGCTCTACCAATAGACCTGAATAATCATGTGTGTTCAAAGTAGCTGGTGTCTGTCGTCCGCTACTCAGATATGTGTATCAGTGATTCAGCAGTTGTTTAGTAGTTGAGATTTGCCAGTGACACACAAACACAGTGATCCACGGCGCGGAGTGACCGTGGCCTCGGCACTCCAAGGGGCATTCCCAGACTGCTGCCATCACGCGGAATGTCAGGGTGAACGTATGGAACACATCGATTATTGAATATTGACTGCATTTCTAAAGTTTCATGTATTGCAGCGATGACATGGATATAGACGGGTGTATTTGTGGAGTTTGTGGCTAAACAAATCCAATGACCGCATAGAGCCGATGTGTCACGTCACGGGTATAGCGGAGGGCGCCGGAGGACCGTACATGGTTGACCACTTGTTACATGTAGAGACACCGCGGTGCCCTGCGGCTGCGGACTCTGCGGAGAACACTAAATCGTCGACGTAGTAACTACCGGAGTTACATCAAACGTTACTTGAAAATTCGGAGCCAAGAACACTTAACCAACTAGAAGAAATGAAAGAAAATATCTATGCAAATATTATAATAATATAAGTATTATATTTTTTTTATAAAGATATCTATGATTATCAACTAGTTTTATATGACGTGCAAGAGCAGCGCTCTTTAACATTTGGCAGCGGGGACGCCTGACAATGACTAGCCCTTTTGGTTTAATTGTCTAAGGCCGGGGCAGTCTAACGAAAAGCAATACACAACTTCAACCTTGTCACGGATGTGCGGTGTGTCGCGGTCGCGGCTGTCAGCTTGTACAAAACTTATGAGTTGTGATAAAGCGTTCAATGTGTGATACACGTCATGACTGGTGGTTTGTAACAGTACATTTAGTAAGCTTTGGCGAGATCGCGGGTGTTTCATTCATGACACTGGGAGCTTTGAGGGATGGGGGAGGGGAGGAGTTCGTGACGTCAGCGCGAGACCACCCCGCAACCTGCACCCACCACCGCTGCACTCACGCATAGCAACGGGTAGCGAGTCTCCTCCACATAATGTGCAGCCCCTCCCCTTCGCACCAACACTTCATTAGATCGTCTGCAGGCTCTGCAGCCGCCAGTCGCTGTTCCTGATTCCTGGACATCATTGTTTTTTAACTAATGCAAAATAAAGAAATGTTGTATGAAACAAAAACATATGATAGTTTTTAGAGCTGCTCTGATTGGAACTCTAAGGTCAACTACAAAAATAAACAAGTTGATTAAAAAAATATATGTAATCATATAGAGTCCCACAAAACTTTACACTTCTAAATGCAAATAAATATGTTAACAATATTGGAGTCATTAATATGTACACAAGTAGTTTGAAAGAACAGTTTTCGTGAATTCTTGCAAGATGATGTGTTTAATACATTCTGATGGTATGGTAATGGTGGAGGTGTCGACGCGCGCCGCTGATGACGTCACATCGCGCTAATCGCGTGCTCGTGTGCTTACTCACTGCGTGTTTGTGTCAACAGCTGTTCCGATGATGTGTCATTCATTCCCGTATACCATTTCACTCGCGCCGCTTGGTGCTGCTCTTTATCTCTACATTTCTGTTGTATACCAATGACTTCATTAATCAGCATCAAAAGCTAATAAATGGCTGCAGTAGAAAATATTCGATTTACGGCGTATAAAGTAGTATCCCCGACAAGGTGAGGCAGTTATTTACACCTAGGCAGCTGCTCGAGCTTTGCGAAGCACAAGTCCGGGCGTGTTTTGAATAATATTCAATGTGGGATGGTTTAGCAAAATGCCAGCTCGAGGCGCTCAAGTCAGCCGAGAAAAGGGCCAAGAGAATAATCAACGACGACGATCTGCCAAACGCTCCACTTCAAAGTCTGGAGCATCGTCGCAAGGTTGCCAGCCTATCGGTCTTTTATAGGATACATTTCGAAAAGTGTGCCGAGGAACTACACAACCTTGCTCCTCCGGCCCATTTCACGATCAGACTACCAGATAAACAGCACTCCGGCATCGCGTCATGGTAGATATCCCTCAAAAACGCACGTTTCGCTTCAACATTCCTTTTGCGAACTGCCAATGAATGGAAAGCCCTGCCGGAGTCTGTGTTTCCGCATGAGTATGTACAATCTTGGTGTCTTCAAACCAAGAGTAAATAGGTATATCATAGTCGAACATGCTCCACCGTAGACCGCATCTTCAAAGACCATCAGGTCAGACGCGTGTTCTAAATCTATCCACAGCAAAAAAAAAGTTATGTGACAATATTTCGAAATTTAATTTCCACTCCATTCTCCTTAAAAATGATAGCATGGTGCTTTTACTGGTGACTAATCAGCTAATCAAGTTCAAATATAAGTGTTTAGGAAGTAGAACAGTACGCACGAACGTTGCGAGTATGTACGAACGAAAACAAAAGTGGAAGAACGGGTTGTACGGCTGCCACTACCCGAAGCACCGCGCCGGCCGCCTCGCCGTCACACTGATTTGTAAACTTTGTGTGCATACAACTGATGCGATACGACGCACATGGTGCTTGCACTTTGTCAATATTTATTTTTGTCACCCAAAATTCCCACACCAAATTCAAATAAGGAACAATTTGGTTTAAAGGCAAATATTTCCAAAGCATTCATGATAGCAAATTCCAAAGCTCTACATAGTTTGAGTGACGCAGTGGTGTGTGCACATTAGTTCGCTGAGTCCATTCTCCTCTGCGAGACACGGCGCGGCGGCGCGGGTCGAGGCCGAACCAGTCTGGATACAACGCGTGCAGAGAACTCTACTGACAAGCGAACAGCCGCGGTGCACGACATCTTATCTCTTGTGACATAATGTGAATTGAATGCACATACGATTTAAGTACGTCTCGGCACGTTCAAGATGTGGCACCGATCTTAAAATTTTCTTAAGCTTATACTATAACACCTTAATTATTCTGATCGGGCATATTTATTTATTTATTATACCCTTAGTAGAAGTATACTAGGAGTAGAGAGGTACACACGTAGAATACTACACAACTACAATATGGAGCTTTGGTGGAAAAAGCTCTATTACCTCACGGGAATCTGCGAATATAAAATATAATCCTGATATTTTAAATATTCTGCTTCATCTTCATCATGGTTCAAGGTCAGAAGAGCGAGTTGTAGACGTGTGAAAATGCTCTTTGCCTAAAACGCCACAGTTGGATTTGGGCGAAGCTTTCGTCGGGGACCGCGCGTACGGAATAACATAGTCTTAAGCCAGTTGTGTCATCAAAATTAAAGAGGAACAATTGGTTTGCCTTTTTGCCATACAAAAGTAATATGGTTTTAACTTTATAATGTAATAAATATATATAAATGGCCACAAACAAACATGCATTTTAGTATTTTAGTTATGATTTGTCTATAAAATTTGATAAAATCTTATTAATATTAAATTATTATTACCCATATTACGTTAGTCTAAAAATACGGCGCTCGGGAGTCTGCTCTCTCAATACTCAATGTTAAAGTTTATTGCATTCCATAATGTGTTTACAGATGTTAGGTATTACAAAAATAAAATCATCATGGACCCTGTCGGGCAAGCAAAATTAGGAGAGATGAAGACATAATTTATACAATGCCGAAATATAAAAAGAAAACATTATTATAATATAACATTGTCATTTTAACGTTGAATATAGTATTATGTTTTAAATATTTTTCAGTTATATTTACATATTTATATATTTATGTTAAAGTTTCATCATTGAGGTAGTCGTTAATATTATAGTAACACTTGACATTCGGGTAATCACTACTCACTACATAGTATAAAACAAAGTCGCTTCCTCTGTCCCTATGTCCCTATGTACGCTTAGATCTTTAAAACTACGCAACGGATTTTGATGGGGTTTTTTTAATAAATAGAGTGATTCAAGAGGATGGTTTTTATGTATAATACATGCATATTATAGTAGAGAAAAGCCGAGAAATTTAAAGATTTGTAATGTGATGTCGTAACAAACATATTTTTCTGCGCTTACATTGGAAACGCTGGCTAAACCTTACGAGATAGATCAAATTTTTGTACTACGGAATTGTATATCTTAAAAAGATGAATAAAAAAGTCCGCGAAAGCATATGTTTATCTCCTACGGATAACCATTTTTATCTTTTACATATTACAAAAAAAAGATGTGTTATTTACCAAGCTATTTTAAACGATACGGTATCATTTCTTATCCAATTAAATACATTAAATACGTTGTGCATTTCATGTAGATCAAAATTGCCCTTTACAGCATGTGATTTAAATGAATATTTTCGAAGATATTACAGATTTAAAAATTGCGGGACGTAGCGTTCGCGGCGGTATCGGCCGGTCGCGGTCGGGGCGGCGAGAGCGAGCCTGTTCAGAGGGTCAGAGAATTGTCAGTAGAGCGTGAGGCCCGACTCAGTCAGCTTCGGGATAGATATAGAGCTGAGAAATGTAAAAAGTAAATAAGTAAAAATGATGTGTATGAATATTTCAAAGATAGCAGGAAATCTTCATGGTATAGGGAAAGGGGAATTGTTTTACTCCAAATTTAACGCGTGCGGGCCACGGGCAGTAATGAATAAATCAAAACTACGGGATCGATTTTAATCATTTTTTCAGTGAGTGACATAGGCTATATATTATATTATACCCGTGCGAATCCGGAGCGGGCCGCTGTGTTTTTAACACGCTTATATTAGCTTCACCTGTATGTTTGTTTGTTTGTTTGTTTGTTTGTTTGTATGTAACCGACTCCTTTGGACTCGATTTTGACCCACTTTAAACGGACAGATTTAATTCAAACTTTCTACACTTGTAAAGAATCAGCGACAATATAATAATTTCATAAATTTATCTCATTATCCTGATTAGGATCGCCAGGATTAAAAAAAAACTAAAAAACACGCTTTTAAATAACATCAAACTAAAAAGTGAAAAATAAATATAGTTTAAAAAAACTAAAAAAACACGCTTTTAAAGCACATCAAACTAAAAAGTGAAAAATAATTCTTATTATAACCTGAAAATAATAATAAACGAAAAATACTAGTACTATTGTGAAAAAAAGCGTGGGTCGCTCGATAGACGAAAAATATGGCACAGAGCGCCCCACGCTTTTTTTCACAATAGTACTAGTATTTTTCGTTTATTATTATTTTCAGGTTATAATAAGAATTATTTTTCACTTTTTAGTTTGATGTGCTTTAAAAGCGTGTTTTTTTAGTTTTTTTAATTATATACAACGTTCACAGTTTTTCTGTAGTGTATTTAGTATCAGCGTTGTACCCGTGCGAAGCCGGGGCGGGTCGCTAGTTTGTTATAAATTGTTGTAGGCGTTACTCTCTTCGCAGTAACATAAAGGATTAATAGTTATTTGTTATACAAGAGTGCAAAGTTGCTTTTAACCGCGTGTTCAATTTTGATGACCGAGCAAGCGAAGGATTCTAAAATTGAATCACGAGCGCAGCGAGTGATTCAAAATTACAATCCTGAGCGTTAGCGAGGGAATCAAAAGAGCACGAGTTGAAAAATCTTTGCACTCGAGTGCAACACGTAACTTTTCATTCCACCTCAGCGAGGCAATGACTAAATGCAAAAAAAAAAGTTTACAATCACAAGATAGGTACACTTTTATTTCAGTTTAGGTATTAATTACTACATTATGTCAGGTATGTATTACAGAATAATCTTTAAATTATAACAAAATAATACTAAGGTATAATATAATTAAGAAAATTTTAAAGTAACGTTGCTACAGTTATTTAAATTGAGTGTAATATTTTTGTTTGGTACTGTAATATTGGTGTTAGTCACGTGTACTGTTTTTCGGTAAACTATCTGTCATACTTAATAGTTGTACCGATTCATCGGATTCCCTTGGCGTGAATGTTGGAGAGAGAGGGAGATGGTTAGGTGTTTCATAACGGCTTATTTTTGATGTAGAAGGGCCAGTCCAAGGATCCGATTGAGGCTCTTTCAGTGTAGTGGCTCCTACGATGCCTTCACATATTTTAGACTTATTTTGGATGGAATCCTCTATGTATCCCTCTACAACTGCATTGGACTTCCAGCCTCCGTGGCGCTTAAGGGACAGGAGATCAGCTCCGGAATCAGCCAAAAGTGTGGCTGAAGTTCGTCGGAATCAATGACCCGTGTACAACAGGGGTTCTGGAAATGTTGCTATTTCTCGTGGGATATTGCCAATTTTATTAGTACCCATAGGCTATCTAACACACTTTCCATTGCGATACTGTAGAAAAAATCGATTGATTGGAGTGTTAGGCGGGCGTAAGGCTTGATATTTCTCAACAATCGTTACGTATTCCTTGCGAATGACGAAGTTGCGGTCTCTTTTTGTCTTTGTATTAGGTAAATTAATAAATAGTAAGTCATCGGAATGTTAAAAAAACCAATTTGTAAGCATTTTTTTGCATTAATATCTAGATTTAGTGTACAGGCTTATGCTTCTATTAGCTCTATTGTAAAGTCTTGGACCCAGAACGTAACACTGGCGAGCCGCGAACGAAGTTCTATGCGTAACCGGCTCACATATCGCGTGCTTTCTACGGGCTAAGGTGTAGGCGATAGGATCATACTCAAGACTTGTATGAGTATGGAAAATTGCTTTAAGCATAAAAAGTTGACGAACTGTCAGGACTTTGTAATTACGATATAGTTGGTCGGGCGGGTATCTAAAGGGCTTCCTATTTATCACCTTTATTACAGCCCTTTGTGCTCAAAGCTTCTTAATGTTTTTGACATTAAGTTGTGTTAGTTCATTAGTTCGACATGCTCCGTTTATTCCAATAATAAAAACAACGTAAAGAGTATTGTAGTCTACGAATAATAAAATTATTCGTAGATTGTAGTAGATAAATGAATAAAATTGATATGAACGCATAATTATGCCGATCAACATCTACTAAGTATACTATTTAATTGAGATTAATATACTTAAGTAGATACTGAATGTGCAACTGACTTACTTTTGCCGCCAAATATACGGAATCGGGTGCTTCGTTAAGAAATTTTCAATATCAGATACTGTGAAAACCTTCGATTTTTTTGGTTGATGACCAGATGAGGCTCTTTTTAAAAATGCCACTAATTTAGGATAGGTATCGATATGTATGTCTTTTTTAGGGTTCCGTAGTACCTACAAGGAACCCTTATAGTTTCGCCATGTCCGTCTGTCTGTCCACGGCATAGCGACGAAACCGTTGGTGCTAGAAAACTGAAATTTTGCATAAACATGTATGTTAACTAAACAAAGAAAGTCGTAGAGTAAAATTTGGAAAAATATTTTTTTTTCAGGTAGCTCCCCTACATGTAAAGTAGGGATGTTTTTTTTTTTGTCGCCTACCCCATAGTGTGGGGTATTGTTAGATAGGACTTTTAAAAACGTTTAGGGGTTGCTAAGACAGTTTTTTGATTTAGGGATCTGTTTGCGAGATAATTAACTTTAAAGAGCAAATTTTTGTTCGAGTAGGGCGTCCCCCCCCTCTAAAAGCTAAACTACTGGATCCTAAAATCTGAAAAAAATTGTGTCGGTAGTACATGTAATGAACTTTAAAGGAAAACTATAGCGGATAAGTTCACTTCATTAGTTCAAGAGCAATAGGGGTCCGAAATGTCAGATGCAGTTACTCAGAATATTTCGTTCAAAATTCTTGAAACATAAATAAACATACATAATACATATATAAAATCACGCCTTTATCCCACGGGGGTAGGCAGAGACGATGGAACGCCATGTGCTTCGCTCCTTACATACTTCTTTCGCTTCCTCAACATTCATACATCTCGTCATACGTGCTAGCTGGTTTCGTGTACTACAAACATTTCCTATCTGAAGGACGCTATTTATCTGGTTACTTTAACTTAATTAGTTCTAGAGTAGAGGGGTCCAAAGTGTAAAATGCAGTTACTTAGAATAATTCGTGCAAATTACAAAAACCTTTGAAAGTAATGACTTGTATGTTATACAACTGGTATGTTACTTGTTTAATACAGATAAAAATCTACGCTCTTCTAACAATCTTCTTCTTTTGTGTCCCTCTCACTCTTCAAGCTTAGTACATTCTTCCTTCTACATTCAGTCCATACTTCTTTGGAACTCACTACCTCTCGAGATCAGGTTGTCCACCACCCGGGATGCCTTCAAAGCCCGGGTTCGTCTGCTTTTACTTACCGAATCTTCTGCAGAGTCATTAAAATATTGATCTGTCATGTTTTATTTTTATTTATACAGGGTGTATTTTTGAAACGGGGCAGTAAGGGCAAGTACCTTAACCGTTGCAGTTACAGCAAAACGTTCTTAAAAGACCTTCCCTAACTTTTTGGGACATTTTGAACTGCATTCACAGATTTTGTAAAAAACTTACAGTTAGCAAAAAAAATGCAAAAAGTTCAAAATTTTTTTTTTATGCCAATCGATTCTATTTCATGTGGGGATCAAAAAACTCTATGGGGACCATTTTAGCTTTCAGTACTAGAAAAGACAGAAATTGCCAAAAACGTTTCCCATACATTTCGGCAACAGAAACGAATTTCTACGATGGTCTAACTTTTTGTTATGGCCTAGAAGTGGGTAGAATTGACTGTAAAGTAAATAAAAAGAATTTTTACCCTCAAATTTCGAATTTGATTCGAAAATCTGTGTGTTATACTTAGTTTCAGCTGAGAAACTTCGTATGAGTTATTAATTAAGGATTTTCGCTAAAATGTCTTCTAATCGTGAAAAAATTGACTTATTAGAAGCGTATTTTGAAAGAACCCTGCAATTCCAGGTTTTTCAAAAGATTTGTAATAACCTTTCTTGTTGGCACATGCCGCAACGGATACTTATTGCGGTACCACACTAATGCAGCTCCCGCATTTCGATTATTGACAAAATACGCTTCTAATAAGTCAGTTTTTTCACAATTAGAAGACATTTTAGCGAAAATCCTTAATTAATAACTCATACGAAGTTTTTCAGCTGAAACTAAGTATAACACACAGATTTTCGAATCAAATTCGAAATTTGAGGGTAAAAATTCTTTTTATTTACTTTACAGTCAATTCTACCCACTTCCAGGCCATAACAAAAAGTTAGACCATCGTAGAAATTCGTTTCTGTTGCCGAAATGTATGGGAAACGTTTTTGGCGATTTTTGTCTTTTCTAGTACTGAAAGCTAAAATGGTCCCCATAGAGTTTTTTGATCCCCACATGAAATAGAATCGATTGGCATAAAAAAAAAAATTTGAACTTTTTGCATTTTTTTTGCTAACTGTAAGTTTTTTACAAAATCTGTGAATGCAGTTCAAAATGTCCCAAAAAGTTAGGGAAGGTCTTTTAAGAACGTTTTGCTGTAACTGCAACGGTTAAGGTACTTGCCCTTACTGCCCCGTTTCAAAAATACACCCTGTATAATAGTATTTATATATTTATATATATATATATACATATATATTTTAAATTTTATGATTTAATATTATAATATGTATTGTATGGTTTCTCTTTTATTTGGAACATTTTTACTGCACCTACCTTTGTTATCTCTGTGCCACCTTACGGTTGACTGGTAGAGAATGCCTATGGCATTAAGTCCGCCATTGTACACATTATGTGCAAGAAATTTTAAAATAAATAAATAAAATAAATAAATCCCTTTTAAGTCGAAATATGTTGTTACGACTAGCTACGGAAGCCTACTGCGCGTGGCCCGACACGCACTTGGCCGGTTTTTCATCTTTATTGTTGGTTTTAGCATCGAATACGTACTCCATAGAGTGCTTGCTTTCTTGTTCTCGGATAATTCTATAAAATATGCCAGCAAAACGTTTTCTGAGAAAGTTTTGGCTCCTTTTGCTAGTCGCCACGTGTTGAACATATCGTACTGTTTTAAATACTTCTCGCGTGATTGTTGAGTGAGAAAGCTCATTTGCGCATTATTAACAGTTTCAGTCAATTCTGTTGGCGTCAAACAAACTTCCTCGTCGCTAGAATCACTCATTTTAGTTTTTTCACTTGTTTTCAAGTTTCTTGTTTTTAATATAAGGTTTAACAATGACGTGAAAAAATGCCGCGTAAAGAACTGCGTACAAAGCAAATTGAAAAAAGAACACCAAGAAGGTTCCGAGTTTGAGTTTTTAACAAATTAAAAATAGTTGTATGATATACTAGCTTCCGCCCGCGGCTCCGCCCGCGTGGTATGTCAATTAAAAGTAGCTTATATGTTAATCCAGACTATAAGCTACATGTGTGCAAAATTTCATCGAAATCGACCCGGTAGTTTTGGCGTGAAAGAGTAACAAACATCCATCCATACATCCATACTTACAAACTTTCGCCTTTATAATATTAGTAAGGATTCGGCACCATAGAGGTAGCAAATAGGTTTAATGTTTTTTTTAATTCACAAACTTAGAGCACACGATGTTCTTAATTTAATTTACTTTATCCTCTAGAGAATAGCACACAAAACGACTCTGCTACCACTGGAAAGAGCACAAAGGGCTGTAATAAAGGTGATAAATAGGAAGCCCTTTAGATACCCGCCCGACCAACTATATCGTAATTACAAAGTCCTGACAGTTCGTCAACTTTTTATGCTTAAAGCAATTTTCCATACTCATACAAGTCTTGAGTATGATCCTATCGCCTACACCTTAGCCCGTAGAAAGCACGCGATATGTGAGCCGGTTACGCATAGAACTTCGTTCGCGGCTCGCCAGTGTTACGTTCTGGGTCCAAGACTTTACAATAGAGCTAATAGAAGCATAAGCCTGTACACTAAATCTAGATATTAATGCAAAAAAATGCTTACAAATTGGTTGCAGCATCTGAATTACGATGAAACAGAGTATTTGCTCGAGGTTCTAATTTAACTCCTACGACCAAATCAATAATATAGTAGTTACCTAATCCATAATGTAGTTTGTAGTTTGTTTCTTATTGTTTATATAACAAAATTAAATAGTAATAATGTACTCGTTCCTACTCGTGTTTACTGGTTGCGTGGGTTTCCTGGTGACCTATAAATACAGATACAAACTGTTGTATCTAGTTTAGGCACCAGTCTCACAATTACAGTTTTTTGTATAGCCTCTAAGATACACTAGAAATAAGTCTTATTGTTGATATTATTTATATTTGTATTTTAATTGTTTGGGAGAATTAATATATTTTTATTTTTTTATTTTATTTATTTATTTAATAAAAACGGCTTTTCCACTCAGATATTGAAGATTAAAAATACTCTTTCCGAGATGGTGGGATGAAAAGTAAATATCGGCACCAGAAGTATCAATTAACGTAAGGGACAAAACACGACTTTTCAGGAGAGCCAAAAAATATTTTTTTTTTTTACAAATTCGACTGTAACTTTTTGTTATTTATCAAAGGTGTCTAAGACAAAGCTTCTTAGTATTTTCTCTTCTTTATAACGAGAAATAAAAGATTTACGTAAACTTACGCGCTTAGAAAATAGCATGTTCCTTACATTAAATTTGCTTAGTTGTCCTGTACGGCACGGAATTTTTCAATGTAAACCATCCCATATCAAAGTAAGCACCAAGTTTAAAAGGAAACTACAATACAAATCTACTGTAAAGGACATGTAAAGGATATTAAGTACAAGTATTATGTGATTTTGGACCTTATGTTATTATTTAAGTCCATGAGTGAAAAATATACTTATATTTACTTTACCTTTTAATTTATTTCAGCAATTTTAGAGATAAATTTGAATAATGGAATACGGTTTAGACGATTTAAAAAAAAATACCTGGGTCTGAGGTAGGTTCTTATGAACGTGACGGGAACACGGGATTAAAGCAGTGACTATTAGAGCATCACGCAGATGAAACTGCGCGGGGCAGCTAGTATAAGTTAAAGATAAAGATCAAGTGAGGCTTGGATTGCTTAATATAGTAGTGCGGTAGGAGGAGGATGGGATCCTGATAAGTCGCGGGCTCAAGCCCCTTTCAAATCCTAAGTTTTTATTTATTAATTTATTTATTTAAGATATATGGAAGACTTACAGCTAAATTAACATAATTGTATGTAGTAGTAAAGGAATCTGGCAGCCAATAACAAGTCTTCACTTATATAAAACTGAATAAAAACAAACTTAAACAGTAAAAAATTTAAACAAAATAAATCTAAAGCTAAATTTGTAAGTACCTATATAAACACTTACCACACACTAATGTTACCATATACTGACCAATCAGGCCTCCATTGCACCCTTAAAAAAGTCAAGACTCACAAACAAGACAAGAAGAGAAGTTTACTGGTGGTAGAGCTCTTGTGAATGAGCTCGAGGGCGGCAGCGCCACCGTCTCACCTTTAACCTGCCGCCAAATAGTAGTGCTTCCATTACTGTGTTCCGGTATGGTGGTGAGATCAGGCCCTGATATTACTGGCACATGAGGCATAACACCGTAGTCCTCAGCTGCAGCGACGCATCTATACTCTGCTTTTGTGGATTGTTGATGTTCATGGGCTGTACTCCACTTACCATCAGGTGGACTACACGTTCGTTCGCTGTAGGCGTAGTATAAAAAAAAAAAAAAAAAACAAACACCATCATCAAACACCAATTTCATGCTGTTTACACGTATATTATTGAAGCTTCTGCTTGCACGGATCAAGAACGAGTTTTGCCTATAGTTAGTCGTCGCAAGTTGTTTCTTAGTATAAGATTGCTAAGCATGGCTAAATACTATAAAAATATAATTATTAATAAAAATATATAAATAATGTAATATTCTTAGATTCTACCGTTCCCAGCACACAAGAACTCAATAGTATAGCGCTAAGATCCGGCCACAAATTAAAGATCAGGCAGTAGACCTATGAAAACTCCAGCTTCCATTAATACCAAATCAATGTGATACCATTTAATGCCAAAGAATTGAAGTTTGATTGGCTTGACTTATCTGATGTCCTGTACTAGCTCAGACGTTAATTAGTAGGTTTGAGGATAACGGGGGCGTCGGCCGCTAACGCCATTGATCTTGGGTATTGCTTCATCAGCGGTGAAGGCCGACAATTAATTAACTGTTAGGGCGGCCAATGGCCTGTGTCCCCGCCGCCCCTCCCTCTAACCGCGCACTTCTGCACCCAGACCCCTCGGTGCACGAGCCTGAGCCTGTAACGATGGCTGTGGTGATTTAATGTCACAAGGCTGCTTTTTTTAAGAAGTTTATTTTTTTCATAGTCCGATTTTCTGAAGTGTAAAAATTTCCGGTAAAAAAATGTTTGCACTCAGTGTCTCAGAGTCATGTATTAAAACTACTGAATCTCTTGTAAGCGGCTTTGTCTTTGTTGGCTGTGTTTTTACCACGACATGAGCTGAAAAACTGTAAAACAAGATGTTTTCAGTTTGGTCAAGAGAGTTTATAGAATTACGCACGTAGACGATCAGTTCACATAACGATTCACCGTTGTTCGACGTCCAAAGCTACACGTGAACCAATTATGGTACAGAAACAGACGTAACACGTACAGAAACGAGCTTCGGCTGCCAACCTTAGCTTCGTTTGAGTGGTGGATCGCGATCGCTGTCACTTGATAGTGAGACCGGAGCCTTGCGTCGGGCGGCGTGAATGAGTGCCGGCTGTTGTGGGGTGTCGCGGGGCGGGGGCGGGTGGTGGCGACCGCGCGATGATGGATGGCACCAATAACGAGCAGAGCACGTCGTTATCGACACCCCACCACCGCCGACACCGCCGACACCGACACCTTCGCCTTAATCGACTAATTCGCGGTTGCACAAAGCCAGCCTCATACATAACATAACAACCACTGTGAAGAAAATGTGAAGTGTCGACAAAAAGCTGTCTCGCGGGTGCTCTGAAGCGTCCCGGGACAGATTCGATACAGTTAGGGTCGAGAGTGGACTATACCTAACCTTATTGGATTTTTCAAGGAATTTGCGGGCAAACCCTTTTACATTTTTTGTGGGGATAAGTGGGTAAACTTTTTGTATCCAGCAATCGTAAGCACCGAATAAGACTAAGTAGTAGATATTACAAGTACCCTTGTCCTACCCATGTCGTTCATTTGCAATAGCCGTTAATACACGACCTCACAACACAACAGTGATCATGCATCGATGTGATGTAATGCTGTGTGATGACTGATCCAGAGTACACGACCTAACCTATGGTAGATTATGGATAGGTTAGTAGTTTTCTGGAAGTTACCCCATATATTGTTATACTCATATCCCTCCGAAATATAAATGGAGACATTACGTGACATTATGTCCGACGTCGTTGACTTTGTGTAATGCAAACACATCACACTCTCGACCTCCGATGGATCACAAAAACGTTTGAAGGAGCTCTTCAGCAGATAGACTGGTATTGACTCATCGCTTCTCAAGAGTCAGCCTTCACATTATCGACGCGATGTTTATTAAACTGTTATCGTTCAAACAATAACCCAACGATCTGCCTGTTGTTTATTAAAACAATGTCGTTATTAGTTACTGGACTTTTTAGATTATCTATTACGGCGAAAAGGCCAAGGTACAGTTTGAAGATGAAGAATGAAAGATACAATATGTCATGGAGATGTTTTGTGAAATGTACTATTCATACACTCGATTAGATAACAGATGTAAAGTTTTTGAGAAATAACAATATGACCCTTTTGATCGAGTGCGCCCTTCAGTCACTTCATTGCTATCTAATGCAAGGCTGCTACATTATGTATTGTATCATCTACCACTGCCGATGCGATAACAGATGATATCGACATAACACCTGACAATACACTCATTATTACGATCGTGAATGAAACCACAGTGATCGATCATGCGTAAACATTTAAGTATTTTAATAAGTTTTCTCCAAATGTCTTCTTCATGCCTTCATAAATCCATAGACTGACTGATCGACTGCCACGTTGGTCTAGTCTGATGTATGCGCTTCTGGATTCGATTCCCGGTCGAGAATAAGTGTTATTTGGGATATTTCCGTTAGTAAATTTTCAATAGCAATACTGAGTTTTGTGCTCGGTGGATGGCTATAGGTTCAACCCCTGGTGGTGGTCATGTTTATGTCATTTACTTAGACAGGTTCTTCCTCCGAATCTCCAACACACGGAGGGGATCTGGGAAAGTAATAGTCCTGAAATAGTAATCAGTGGATATGACCAAACAAATGACGGTGTGTGCTTGTTACAGAGACGTGTCGAACAACAACATCAGCACGATAGCACGCGACGCGCTGCAACCCGCCGCCGGCCTCAGAGAACTGTGAGTAACACTAGGATTAATCAAAATCTTTAATAGAAATATCACCTGACTACTACTCTACCTTTCAACCTATTCCAATCATTTCAATGGTGGATATGGTGCCGACGGACTAAGTTTTGCACAGAACGTCCTTACAATCAACCGACATATGCGTACCACCGGCCACCGTACCAGTTACTGGACACACATTATTTTAATTTATTCATGCGTTAACAAGTTATTTAGAAATAAGGTCGATCCGGACATTGATACCGTCTTGTATCTGTGCCGAGTACTGCTGAGAGCCTCGTCTTACACGAACACGACAGTAAGTTGATGACGCCAAGCCGAGCCGAGCTTCACAAAACGAGTCCAGAGAAAGAATTACTTCCAAGTCCTACTTAAAATTCACATCCACAGCTTCAAATGAATTACTCTGCCTTCTCCTATTGAACAATGAAGTGAATAATTTTTCCATTTAATTATCTTAAAATTCAGTTCCAAATGAAGAATAAAATTGAAATGATTGCAATAATGCGAGAAACCACTGCTCGAGGCGCTCGTCGCGACTCGTACTCGTAACCGAAGGGTAACTACTTTTATGTGATTGTGACGTTTTTATGTGCGGCTCTATTGCCCGGCGTCGCGCCGCGTCGGTGGTTCCGCCGACTAAAGCTTTTAACTGTAGGAGTGACAGCTTTAGGAGCCATCAACGTCGCGCGTCGCCTGGCGCCGGCCGCTCGCGTCACACCACCGCCGTACTCACACATTTGCTTCAGGTCACCTCTCCATTTATTAATCTTCGTATATTGCAATGCTGTCAGACTAAAACGAACTTCAAACATTTAAATCTTCAACATTTCTGGATTAAATTTCGTCATTGCAAGTATACTATGTCCACCTCTAAGTAACTATATAATTAAGCACTTTATTGCTCTTAGTTAAACAAGTTCGTTGCTAACTTTGTGAACATTGGCTTATGGCTCGAGTCAAAGGCGCATCGTCGGAGCAGTTTGCGAGCAGTGCAGCAGTGTGGAGGAGTTTATAATCACGTCTGCGAACTTTGACGGAGTACTTATTGAGTATCAAGTGTAGAGTTTGCATTCGACCGCAGCGAAACGCGGCACGCCGGGCGCTCACAATACTCGTTAAAGGCATTTCCACAGACATGATCGCTGGAGCACTGACCTACTTTTAAATATACACGTGTAGCTGTGCGGAAAAAGTTAAATCTTTCTGTTTGTATAGCTGATGTGCATCAGAGTGAATTGCGTCACGCGTGGTGTGTATCAATCCGTCAGCAGTCAGTAGTAGCGCCCACGCTACACGCCACATGTCTGACGCCACGCTACACGCTACGCGCGGTGATGTATCGCTCACTAAACACTTACAACACATCAATTTGTATCGTCAAACAATTCTCTAAATAACAAGCAATCATTTTCACTCCTGTGACGCACTTACAACAGACAGGTATATAGCTGACCTAACTACTACGTTTGAAAAATAACAATTTGTCCAACAATTAAGACCGCTATCTTCATTTGCTGTGGTCACCATTAGCTGGTTTATACAAAGAGCTTGAATGTGAAGTGTTGCATGTACTTGCATGTGATTGAAGCGCGTTGTATGTGCGTAGGAACCTGTCGCTGAACCGGCTGGAGTCGGTGTCTGGGGGCGCGCTGAGCGGCGCGGCGCTGGCGCGGCTGTGGCTGGACCGCTGCTCGCTGCGGCGCCTGCCCGCGCATGCACTCAACGACCTCCACCATCTGCACTTTCTGTGAGTCAAGCACACATACACACGTATTCGTTACGATGTCACCCTGTATAGTGAGAGTTACCATACAGGGTGAAATTGACATCGTAACGAAGCTGCTTACCAATGTTCCTGTTTCGCAGTTAGTACGATATCACTAACACCCTGTATGTCTCTAAACTTTCCTTGCGTAATAGAGCTTGAATAAAATACTAAAATGACTGTACTGTTGTAAAAGTGTAATAATAAGCACGCCTAAATGCATCTCATTGTTTCTGCACAATCTCAAATGCAATGACTACGACACATTTTTACCTGAATTCTTCATCATGATCATCATCATCATGTTTATGGGTCGATTTCCCAAACGACTTTTTTTTCTGTCCTCGTTGAAATTCGTATTTGAAAAGAAGAATATTGTATTAAATTGATTTTTATAGTATTCTATAGGTAGATATAGGGTGGAGGCAAAAATATTAATGGGCTAGGATGAAATTTAAGGGTAGAAAAAAATTCCTAAAGTCCAAATTTTCGCTTGTCGGTGCTGTCCCAGTACTTTTTTTACAAACAAAATGACTTATAAGTTAATGAATATTTGTAAATTAAGGTTACAACCTACCCTATTTCGTAGGATATTAGTTTCATCATTGATAAATAGCATATTCTATTATTTAACTAACCATATTTATTAATGAGAGGCACAAACGTACTTGTCCCAGAAATTCTTGGCTTTTCGGTGCCAAAAAGTAATTTAGACATAACTTTACATAGGCAAGTCCGACAGTGTCCCCTCCCTGATTATTATTTCATGTTAGTACTGCCCTAATGCGCAGTGAAGACGGACTCTTTCTACATCGCTGCATTTGCCCGCAAAAAACGTAAGTACACCATGAAAATTGCTAGGCGACAAATATTTTATCTTATCGGAGAATGATTTTTTATATTGTAATATGTTGTTATTTTATATTTGTTTGATCCATACAGAGAAAGTAACTGAATTAGCTTTATTGGCTGTAGTTCAATTTGTCCTAGTTATTATAGTTCATTAGAAATTTAAAAAAAAGTGTGCAATTTATCTCGTCGCTGTACCGTTATCGGTGGAATCGGTGGTCATTTTACCCACCGATACGACAATTTTCCACCTGATCGGTGAAAAAACATTATCGGTGTATAATTTATCTGCTCAGTGTATTATTTTTTTGTGTATTAACAGTTTTAAGACATCGGTGGATTTCTTAATCGTATCGGTGGATCATTTTATCGAGTCGGTGGGTCGGTTCATCACATCGGTGGACCCTGTGTCATTTATTTTGCTTTTAAAACATTTTATTGATATCAGTAATTTTGTTAGGTATAGAAAATATGAGTTTTCGAAAGTTGCGATTTTTACAATACCGAACGCACTGTGTCGATAGTGAAATTGTACGATGTTAAATACCTTTGTTTGTTTGTACCCAGAAAAATTCAAATTTTCTAGACCGATCGTGGTGTGGGCATAGTTAAAGTAGATTGCGTAATTTTTATAGCCAGAACGCCTGTCGCAAAAATATACGCAAATTTAAAATAGATTTTTTTTTTTACGGGATATAATCCCACCCACACGCCCACCACTGTGACTCCTGTGACGCCAGGATCTACAGCGGTAACCAACTTAAAGGCACCGTGCATGACACACGGGCAATCCCAGGGAGAGTTAAAATTGTCTTGGAACCCGCAACGAATTTAATCAGAAGTATATAGTTGGAGTTGGAAAGTATGTATCTTTACTTCCCTCCAGAGCAAAGCGGGAGACTGAGCAATGCCAAATATAGACAAAGTGTCTATATGGAAAGAGTGTAGACACCACGGATAGTGACAAAATTATGGGGCCTAAATTTGATTGCTGTAATAGGTATGGCAGAAACGGCTAAATGCACGGAAATTTATTCTGTTCGATACAAGATCCTCATAGTATACCACTCCAGATGTCAATTGTAAGCTATTTAACATAACATTACGTTCGTTGTGCCAGAGACTACACTCCCAGATGATATGGTGGGCGGTTTGTTCGTGCTCAGATGTAGAACATGTACAGAATGGAGAATCGATTAGCTTAAACGAAAATAGTTTGCTCTTAAAATTGCCATGACCCGTCAGGAATTGAGTCACACAGTGATTAACCTCTAGCCATGGTTTCGCAAGTCTGTCGCGAATGGATGGAAAGAAATGATAGAGGTGACGGCCCTTAGGTGATGTGTCCCAGCGTTGCTGCCATTCGTCTATGAGGTGGTTATAGACATCCGTTGGATTATTAAATAGTCTTGTGATCTTTGTGCGGTCACGAGGTCCTAGAAAGCTGTTATTGAGATCATCGCGCGTAGAATAATACATTGCCGCGCGTCTCTGGACCTCGAGATCGACCGGAAGTACACCTGCCAGTACCGGTAAAGCCTCGGTGCTAACTGTCCTATAAGCCTTGCACAAGAATATCAATGCGAGACGTTGACTTTGAAGCATTTTGCGGCGTACAGCACCGACAGTGGCCCTGTCAGCCCATACGGGCGCACCATAACACATAGAACCAAGATAAGTAGCACTGTAAATGATTCTTAAGGTTTTAAAAGAAAGTCCCCATGTCGCAGTCGATATTCTTGTCAAGGCGTAAAAACTGTTCTTAGACTTTTCCCCTACAGCTCAAAAGTTTCTTTCAAGAACTATGCCTAAGTAACAAACAGAATCTTTATTTTTAATAGTTACGTTATCAAATTTAATACGAGGAGGTGTTTTTAGATTTCCTTTTAAAAGTAGTTGAAAAGTTTTCTGTGGCGCAAAGCATAAGCGATTTCTTTCCCCCCATTTCAAAATTAAATTTAGACAAGTGTTAGCTAAACGTTCAAGTCCTACTCTAGTGTTAGATTGTAACAGTAAAAGGCCGTCATCGGCATATCCCGTCAGCGAGCAGCCCGATGGTAGAGGCAAGGTAAGGAAGTCATCAAAACCTAGATTCCATAGGTATGGAGCTATGACCGATCCCTGAGGGCAACCCATTGTTAGCGTCTTCGAGGCAGCATGGTGGCCAAGTTTTAATTTAGTGGTTCCTTGTGAAAAATACGAGTAAATTAGTGCGTAAATATTACTATAGCAACCGCGAGCTTTTAACTTGAGGAGTAACATTGGCCACCATGCATTATCGAAGGCGCCAGAAATATCCAGAAAAATAGCCAGCACGTATTCAAATTTTGAAAGAGCTACGGTTTTTCTAACTGATAACACAGCATCTGCTGTAGATTTACCTAAAGTGAAACCAAATTGACTGGCACAGAATTTTGCACCACCCGGTATAAGCCGAGGAACAATGAGCCGCTCCAAGAGTTTGCCCAGGGCTGGTAGCAACGTGATAGGCCGATACGACTTTGGATCGTCTTGTGGTTTATCACCTCTTTTTGGAATGATCCTTATATAACCACAGCGCCATACACGCGGAAATACACCTTCTGCTATACAACGGTTAAAAATACCTAAAATTAAGTCACCAGATAGTTTACAAGCTTCTTTAATCATTTGATTTGAAATTTTGTCGTCACCGCAAGCTTTATTAACAGGTAAGGATTGGACAATGTAAATAAATTGTAGTCTGACATCAGTAGATGGTAGGTCTGACATTGGCGAGTGTGGCAGTTCAGTGGCCCATTGTCTAATCTGTTGATGATATTCGATGTCAGTTTCCGGTCGATCGTCAGGGATAAGTGAGTGCAGAAGTTGTTCCGTCGTCTCCTCAATACCAGAAGTATGAACATTGTTGATTTTGATGTTCTGTATGTATGCAAGTTCGACTGATCGATTTGCTTTAAATTCATGATACAGAGGAGACCACGGGCCCTCACTATCGAGTCTTGTGACTATTTTTTGAAGCAAAACACCCTTCGATTTTTGAACGGCAGCTCTGTAATGAGATTTGGCTACCCTAAGAGCAATTAATGCATTTTCGTACAAATCGCCTGTGATGCGTCGTTTCCTAAGACTACCGAGCTTTCGGCGTGCCCTACGGAAGCGACGACGTAGTTCAGCCAACTTGTCATTCCACCAATCACATCTACGGGTGTTAGTGACGGAACCGCGTCCAATAGCAATATCGGCGCAGTATGTAAAAGTATCCGTCATCATTTCAGCACTCTGTTCCGCGGATAGATTTTTCCGAGTGAAGTCTTTGGCATGAGCCGCGAATAATGCACCGAAAAAGCCCCAGTTAGCCCCTTTACATTTATACCTAAAGTTATTATGTAACTTACTATGAGAATCTGTTGCCGCCTGTCTGTGAAAATTTAAAATAGATGCAAAATATTGTCTACATTAAACATAGTATTAAAAAAAAGACATTTTATAATCGAATTAGGGACAAACAGTAAATTTTGAAGACCGATATACTATTGCATCTATAAAGCATCGATGGTAAAAGCATCGCACAATTGAACTTTTGACACATTGTGTTCGGTACTCTCGATCTTAAATATTTATTTAGCTTTAAGTATTTGTTGTTATAGCGGCAATAATTATATATCATCTGTGAAAATTTCAACGTCCTCGCTATCACGGTTCTTGAGATACATCCTGGAGACAGACGGACGTTCGGACGGACGGACGGACAGCGAAGTCTCCGTAAAAGGGTTCCATTTCTTTTGGGTAAGGAACCTAAAGGAGTTGACGTTTCGAATGTCAAACGGTGTTGTGCAAAAAAACTGTTCTCTCGTAAAAAAAAAGTAAACAGTGCGTAAAAAGGACAAATTTTTATTGTGAAAAGCTTGAAATCGGTGCAATATCCAACGATAATTGTTATTGGAAATACAAGTGCGATAAACAATTCCTAAAAGCTATAACAAAAAACAGTTCTTTTTAAGTTCACAAACTACCTTAAACTTTAGATATTATAAATCGTTTTTAGATATATAATAATTATTAGAACGGTGTGGTGCTGTGCGGAGTTCTGTGCTGTGATCATTCAAATTGTTAACTGATATATAGTGCTCAAAAGCCCCTAGGACAAACGATAAACCTATTTCAATAAATTCTTATTACAGCGCCATCTATTTGCAGTTAGGCGAAACAACTAGACGGCCTCATTCTCAGTAAATGGCGCCTGTTAAGTGTAATGGTTGCGCGAAATTCCTCTCACAGATGGAGGCCGCTAAATGCAACAAATGTTCGGCCCAGTTTCACCGCGCTTGCGCATCTCTGCCGTTAAGGGGACAGATTTCAGCTGCCTGGATGTGCTCGGACTGCAACAAAACTTTACCGATGACAAATAAAAATAACACGTCAGTAGCAGGGACACTGGAGTACAGCAGTGGCGACGAATATCTAGACCCGCAGGATAATACAGTTATTCCGATGAGAGGCGAGCCCTCAGCGATATTCTTTGAAGCAGCCTTAGATAACTTCAAGCAAGAGCTACGAGCCGAGTTTCATGCGATGCGGGAGGATTTTCAGTTGGTCCGCTCTGATGTCGCACGCATAAAGGACTCTGTTTTGGACTGCAATAAAAGAATTGACAGCTTAGAGTCTAGGTTGATTGCTCTTGAAAACAGCAGCCGGGCGCCGAACAGTTCAGCCGTAATGGTAGAAACAATTGCTGAGCTGAAGCGAGACCTGAATGATCGCGATCAAGAGCTCTTGTCCAATGATTTAGAGATCGCTAACCTTCCAGAGGCAAAAAATGAAAATGTGTTGCATACAATCAAGCTTGTGGCCACCAAACTCGGCATTAAACTGGAAGACCGAGATGTCGTTTGCGCGGAGCGTGTAGGCAGCAGACACCTGAGTGCCACAGATGCTAGTGGGCCGAAGGAGATACGCCCGCGCCTCATAGTGGTGCGCCTGGGACGTCGGGATCTTCGCGATGAACTCCTTGCCAAGGCAAGAGTGCGCAGAGGTGCCAATAGCGAAGACCTTGGTCTGCCGGGATTGCCCAGGCGCTTCTATCTGAACGAACGTCTAACAAAGCAGAACAGGCAGTTATTTCGTCAAGCCCGGGACGCAGCGCAACGTTTGGAATGGCAGTACGTGTGGACGAAGAGAGGCCGCATCCTTGTCAGGCACAAGCATGGCGAGCCCGCCCGTCCCGTGCGTTCGGAAGCAGACCTCACGCAGATTTTTGGACCTGAAATGGATACAGGAAAATAATTTTGTTTTAATGAAATACTTTTGTGTTATTCTTGTATGTTTATTTTATCTATTACCCACATTTAGATTTGAAAACAAAATTAAGCCTTTTCACATTGGATTGAGTATTGTTATAATGCTGACACTCCTTTACAACCATAATAATATGATGTTAAACATTTTTATTCATAATTTACTTCGTAACAATTATTTGATTAATGTCTTGAGAAAACCTACAATTACACAGTCACATACATACAATACTATCATGTTAACACTAAACACTCTTTGCAGGGGCAATAATTATATCAACATTGAAATATTCTCCTATCCATACTTATTACATACACAACACATAATACATACATACTTTTACAGTGACTTCTGTATGTATGAATATCTTCATGCTTTCTATATATTTTATTATACCTCTTTATCTACAATATCTACATACTATGGTTGTTATTTTACAATGACATGTCTTCTAGCAATATGGGCAATTTTTAAAGTAATTCACAATGACAAATAGTAAATATATTAAGTTTGGTTTATTCAATGCAGGGTCCCTGGCAACGAACCATGATGAATTCATAATAGCTATGGCTAACAAATCACCAGAATTATGTGCTATTAACGAAACATGGATTCGCCAAGGACAACAAGGCCTGGCACCGGTTGTACAGGGATATAAGTTGGTGCATATACCTAGACCTACATCAATCAGGGAAGGTAGGGGAGGAGGCGTGGCTTTTTATATAAAAGCAGGCATTCGTGCACGCGTGAGGACGCATCCTCCGCATTCAAGTGTAGAACAAATGTGGCTGAGCCTAAAAGCAAAAGCCACTAAAACAAAAAAACTACTAGTTGGTACTGCTTATAGGCCACCATGGCTAGATGTAGAAACTTTTCTTGAGGCGCTCACTGAGAGTATTTGCGCTCTTTCCCCACATGATAATGTTATAATACTAGGGGATTTTAACATTAATATGCTTGATGATAGCAACATTAAAACAAGGCAACTAGCAGAGTTCCTACACTACTGTAACCTTAAGCAAATAGTGTCTACAGCCACACATTTTGTGGGTGACAGTGCCACTCTCATTGATATCATCTGTACTGACGCCAATTATCGGCATGTAAATGTCAGCCATATAAGTGAGCTTGGACACCACTCATTTGTCACATGTGAGTTGATATTTAAGAAAGACAGGCCTGCAAAAACTCTTGTTATATATCGCCCAATCAAAAATATACTGACTGAACTGTTTGAGGAGCACTTGGAAGCCCTGCCGTGGGCTTCGATCTGTGAGTCTCAATGTGTAAATCAAATGGTTTATTTTTTAAACCTCTTCACCACACAGCTGTTTGACATACACGCCCCCATCCGACAAAAAGTATTTAAGAGCAAGCCAACACCGTGGATAACAGACACCATAAAAACAATGTTTGAGTTAAGAGATGAGGCCAGAAACCGTTCGCGTGAAACGAAACAGGAAGTACACAAAAAATACTATCTAGATTTAAAAAACCAGGCAATTATTGCTTTAAAAAGTGAAAAATCTGCATTTTTCCAAAAACATATAAATGATAATTTTAACAATTCAAAACTATTATGGAACAATCTTAAAAAGTATGTACTTCCGGTTCAAAGGGATGTGGGGTTGCCGGACTACCTTAACAACCCAGATGCAATAAACTCGGCATTTCTTGATGTTCCAGGTAATCCTAATGTAAGTATATCGAAACTGACGTACTACGAATTTAACCGCTACAGTACAGCCAGGTTTATGCTTAAAACAACAAATGAGGAATCTATAGGTAGGATTATTCAACAGATATCTACTAATGCCCAAGGTGCTGATGGCATCTCGGGGGAAATGGTGGGCCTGACACTACCACAGGCCTTGACAGCCATCACGGCAATAGTTAATCGATCTATTGACACCTGCACCTTTCCCGATCTATGGAAAATGGCTATTGTGAGACCTTTACCAAAGAATGGCAACCCTCAATCATTTAGAGACTTGCGTCCAATCAGCATTTTGCCCTGGTTATCTAAAGTCCTGGAGAGAGTGGTCTATTTGCAAATGGTAGAATTTCTAGAGAATAACAACATACTACCGGACTTACAATCAGGCTTTAGAAAAAAGCGTGGAACATCCACAGCTTTAGCAGATATTGTGGGGAACATCCTCGAGGCACGTGACCAGGGTGATGGATCTATATTGACCTTACTAGACTTTTCACGGGCTTTTGACTCGATAAATGTCACCCTGTTGTTGTCCAAGCTCACCTTCTATGGTTTTGAATTGCAAGCAGTTAGATGGTTTGAAAGCTATTTATCAAACAGATTCCAACAGGTGGAAGTGCTTCAAAAAGATGGCTCAACCCTTGCATCAACTCCACAAGCTGTGACCAGAGGAATTCCCCAGGGCTCGCTGATTGGGCCTATTCTTTTTATTATATACAGTGCAGACATAACTACCTGCTTTCAGGAGTGCAAGTATCACCTGTACGCAGACGACACCCAACTTGTGTACTCATTTAAACCGTCTGAAACCACATCTGCCTTAACTAAAATTAATGATGATCTCCAAAGGGTAGCTGAGTGGTCTGAGTCAAATTGTCTGATTTTAAATTCCCTGAAATCTAAATTAATGGTCATGGGCAGCAGGCATCAAATATATAACATCATACAAGCAAACCCCATAGTCAAAATACAGGGTCAAAATATAGAAAGAGTTGAAACAGCTTGCAATCTTGGACTCATCATTGACCCTGAGCTGCGATTTGAGAACCACATAAGTAATGTTGTAAAAAGTTGCTTCTACCGACTAAAAATCTTGTATAGAATTAGAGAGTACCTTAATGTGGATATGAGGAAGAGATTAGTAGAAAGTATAGTTCTCTCTAAGTTTAATTATGCTGACACGGTGTATGGTCCATGCTTGCTGTCAAGGACTAAGCGATTGATTCAAAGAGTTCAGAATGCATGTGCTAGATACTGTTTCAAGGTGCCCTGGCGAAGTCATGTAACCCCGTTCCTGAACCAGCACAACATCTTAAAGATGGCTGCTAGGAGGAAACTGCACCTATGCAATCTATTGTTTGGTGTGATAAATACCTCAAAGCCCTCATATCTCTTCGACAAGCTCAGCTGGAGACATGATCATTATAGCTACTCCAGTCGTTCAACAGCTAATCCACTGTCAATGCCACGGTACAGAACAACTGCCTTTAAAAGATGCTTCAAGTATGCAGCTACATCTTGCTGGAATGATTTGCCACCTCCAGTGAAGTCACTGGAAAGTATTTATAGTTTTAAATACAATTTGAAAAAGATTCTGCTCCATACACAGAAGAATTGTATTCATTTGAAGTAATTATGCTTACCAACAGGTTATTAACTATTAGTATAGGATGTGACACACTCCAGCTTCATGGCACTTTGTTTGTGCTTTTCTGTGGCTATCTGCTCAGACAGACTCAGTTTTATTTTTTCACTTCTGCCCACCAACCTGAAAAGCATCATAGGATAATGAAAGCATGACATTTGTAATTATAATATTATTACATTTACATAAATTTAATGATTACTTAATCAATAGTATTATTATCCATTTTTAAATATATTCCATTATATTATAATTTCACATACAATCCATATATTTCGTATAATATTTTTATTTCTGTTCTCATTAAAATTTATTTTTATTAGTTAATTTGATACAATTATTAATTTTCCATTACCTATAAATTTAATCACACACAATCAAACTGACCTGATAGTAACTCTTAGTCACTCATGTTCATGGATGTGTTTTCAGTTTATTTTTCAGGAATAAACGCGAATAAACACACCAAAGATGGCGTTGTGTTACAGCAAAAGGTACAAACAAATAATGCTAGAAATAACGTTGGCAATTTATCCCCAGGATAAAAGAGTTCCAACTATATATTCTACAATTCTAATACTAATTAATTTTTATTTATTTATATTGTAATACATAATGTAAATTTCTTACCTCTATTCGTACAACAAAAAATGTTCCATCTTCACAAAAAGGACGCTCCGCTTGGAAATTTAAATAAAACAGCTTCACACGACGATCACACCACAATAAAGTATATTTTCACAACTATTTACTTACAGCACAAAACTCAATACACATAACACAATCACATTTTTCTTTTGTTTACACATTCTTTTGATATCATCAACACTGCAAAGAATGCGAAGTATTTACCGGAAAATACATTTAGCTTGGGCCTGACATTCACTGTGATTGGGCAAGCCATAAACAGTGTACCAACTGTCGACACTGTCGTCGCGTCGCCAGCGCAAGGCGATACTAGCGCCATCCGGTCATTTTTTATGTTTAATAATTATATTTTAAGTTTAGTTTAGTTATATCTAGTTTATAAATTGTTTTTTAGGTTTGCTATATTTTTATTTTTATTTTGTTTTCTTTTTTTCTTGCCTTTGTAACCACTTTGTAACCATAATATATTCTATGCATGTATTTATAACCTAATTTATGTTTCATTATTAATTATATATTATTCCTTTGTATAATTTAATTTGAGCTTAATTTAATTTTGTCACTGTCATCTTTATATGTTGCTGTACTTACCTGTTTTCTATTTGTGCCGTCAACCGTGGTGGTTGGTGAAAATCAGCGCTGTGGAAGTTTTGCAGAAATGCAAGACTCCACAGCATTAAAGCTGAGCAACCACCACTGTTTTCTTACATATTTATTACATATTTTTTTTATAATAATTACCTATTTTTGTATATTATGTAAGAAAATAAAAAATAATTTTCTTTCTTTCTTTCTTTTCTTCTTTCTAAAATCATAAAAATTTTCATAAGCTTTCAAATAAGGTTTTATACCTTATTTGAAAGCTTATGAAAACTCTGATGTAACTGGAATATAACAAAGTTATTGACGAAACAATGGTGCAAAGGTGGTCAGATTTACCATATCGGTGGATAAGCACACCTTTTCGGTGTTCAAGCATTTCATATCGGTGTACAGAAAACTAATCGGTGGTCAGCTTATCGTATCGGTGACAACCCAAATTCAAACTCAAATTTCTCTTCAGTCTTAAATGATACGATCATGTGCGTAAAATTGGGGACATTTAGTATCATATAGATTACAATAAATCTAAAAAATATCTAAAAAAGCTATAAATAAAAAAGTTCACCGATAAGGTACAAAAAACACCACTTGTTGAAATTGACCCTTATCTTGTACGGCCAGAAATTATAAAAAAATATTTTCAGAAAACTTGTTAAAAAAATTGCAACCATTCCGCCCCACAATGAAAGTTAACAAAAGCTTTCAGCTAAAACTCTTGTAGCTACATTTGCTTGTGCACCGATGCACGTAACGTCCGACGCGTGCTACACACACACACCCACACACATACTCACAGACACATAGAATGTAACGTAGTGTTTCAGCGAGTGAACGCTCCAGCCCTCGCGTCACGGGCGGACGCTCGATTAACTCACGGCTCCGGCGATAAACAACGCAACCTCACAGCGTGTTCGATACACACGGACAATCACTTTATGTAAACAGTAATTTAACTAATTTATATAAATAATAATGCTTAGTCTTCATGGAATCTACTAACTGTCTGTATGTCTGATTGTCTGTCTGTATGTTAGTACGCCCATCGCGCAAAGTACTGCATGAAATTGGATACGGTTTTGACAGTTGTAAAGCTGGTGAGCTAACTGTTATTATGTTATTTACCTTTAAAGGGTAAATTAAGGAATATAAATGTAAATGGGCAATTAAGCAGAGAATTGCATACAATTTTAAAAATAGCTTCATTACATGACGTAAATAAACTGTAAGATAGATTTTTTGGCAATATAGTAGTATATATTTATAAAGCATAGTAGTAAGTTTATATGGAAAGTTTGTCAATTTAGAAAAAAAATAATTTTAACAAATAAAAACCGACTTCAAAAAGTAGGTAAACTAAAAAGCAAAAATAAATTTACTTCGCACAAAATAATACATTTTTTCATTAAGTAAATAGAAATTATTAAATAATTATTTTATAATTCTGAAGTCGGTGCAAAGTAAAAGCTATAACAACCTTTCTACAATATCAAATTACAGAAATTACCACAGAAATATAACTAATATTCAGTCAGAAAATAGTTGTTAGAAAGATTGATATTATCTATACAGAGTTATTGTTTACTTGTATACGGGAAACCCCCTTAAATTTTAAAGCATGGAAATGTCGAATTCCACGTGGACAATGTCGCAGGAATAAGCTAGTCCCAAATGACACTTTTCAAATACATTTGTATAAATTAATGGATCAACACCAATGACGACGACTGAGAGCATCGATCCGTATATTAGGTTTTTCAAGTTGATACCAGCGATGAGGAAGGTTTTGTCCGTACACTCAAGACATCACGACACGGTGACCCCCCTCACCCTCCAACGATCCCCGCAAAC
Source organism: Hypena proboscidalis (assembly GCA_905147285.1). Classification (NCBI taxonomy): domain Eukaryota; kingdom Metazoa; phylum Arthropoda; class Insecta; order Lepidoptera; family Erebidae; genus Hypena; species Hypena proboscidalis. The sequence continues at coordinate 71,450 of LR990141.1, forward strand.
AACGGCGCTAGTCGTCTTCACCTCCTCGACTCCTCGCTAATAATGAACACGTTTCGATTGAGAAGCAAATAAGGGCTCGAGTTGCTTACCTCCGCCACTGCCGCCGTCGGCGCTGATGGTCGACAAGAATACAAACTGCCTACTTATCACAAAATGCAACTTTTATTTATCCTCAAGGGTGGTGCCTGAAAACATCCATATATAGGCGACAAAATATGCACAAACAAAAAAATGTATTAAGAGATTTTATCCAAAGTAGATATTATGCAAATCGTTAAATGTAAATGCCCTGAATCCTGGTTTTAATCAAACATGATGAGTACGATGGTAACAAATAGGTAATTGACTTAGTTATAACTTAAACGATATTGTAACTATGGACGTAGTAAATTCTAAATAATGGTTGGACGGTGACGCGACGACGCTGCAGAACATTCGCAGCTTGAAGGCTCCGGCCAATGAACTGAAAAGTGTTTGTATTGCCAGATGCCAGCAGTGATACGGGGCCGGAGCCGGGGCACACGTGAGAGCGGCCGCCATATATCACATGTTCAAACGAATAACCGGCAAACGTGCCTCTCCAGCCTCTCCCCCTCCGCGGTAAACAAAAGCTTCTAACAAATGATGCACTCCACATAAATCCCGCCATATCGTCCCCTATAAGCGCCATACGCTGTGCGATTCAGTAAGTGATGGTAAACAATGTTAGTGAGCGTATACATTTTGTAGACGGTACGATAGCCGCCGTGTGCCGTGTGCCGTGGCGTGGCGGATCCGTGTGGAGCACGTCATTGGTAATGGAGCGGTCGATACAGCGAGCGTTGCATCGCACTGATTTATTGATATTGGCGAGCTTTATAAAACCGACGGCGACTATCTTAATAGCGTGGGAGTTTGTGTGCATTGTGCCACCGCACAACTATCGATTTCAGCGAGCAGGGTCGTTTGTGGGCGATTTGCGACGAATAGTTTACAATACAATTACTTATCGTTAGCAAATCACGATTTTCTATTCTCGTATCCCACAGGATAGGTAGACACAACATATAACATCACGCCTATATAACCCAGAAGGGTGTGGCAGAGGTGTACAACATCCCAACTTCACTTGTTATGTTTACGGCCCATGGTGATGAGCCTATCGCCATCCACCGGGCACAAGTCACACTCCGTGCTGCTATTGTTAATTTTCTGACGGAAAGTTCACAAATAACACTTTACCCGGCCCAGGAATCTTGACCATCGAGGCAGTTCAGCAGACACAACTGTGAATTAATTAGAAACTTTATTTGCGAAATGATTATGGGGTATCCTTTGATACGATCTCCGTCCCGTCTGTTTCTGCTCCGTCGGGAATAAACCGTGAATTAAAACAAAGACTGTTGGGAGCAGCAGACAGTGTTGAATGATCGGGGACGCACCCTCGCCACCCGCGCTGCATTGTCTCACAATGGGACATGCGACACGAACCATCTCTCAATTACAGAACATTCTAACATTATTTTTAAGATTCAAAAGCTAGTACACCATAATATATTTGCTATAATCGAATCTGTAAAATGTCCAAAGCCTGTGATTGAATTAGGGCAGAGCCGCGTGCCGCGCTTGTTACATAAAACAGCGACCATTAATCAAACACCGCGAGGCCGTGTCTCCATCTCCTCACGAGCCTTCCTCCTTCCTCCCTGTTCCTGAGGAGGTAAATACTTATTATAATTTTAAATCCACGGATCATTTTTACCAACAACTCGAGGAATTGTCGGGTATTTTGTTCGTATTGTTTGTGCGAAAGAAGCACTTTCATTTTGATGGATTATCCGCTATGTGAGGACTTACGACCGTGGAACGGTATATTAAGTATGAGAAATTAGTTTAACATACTTCTTAACAGGTTATAAATATGTATTTAGTAATTAGATTCATTGCACTGGATCGCATAGCGTCAGCAAAAACCTCGATATGATAGTTTACGGACAGAGACGTGGCACTGATAAGGCTGATTACTGACCAGACACCAGACACACTTTATTTCCTCTTTATTTATTTATACAGGGTATTCGTGCGTAACTTTGTAAGTAAACAACTTTTGTATTTATTTTCTTTGGTGAACGTAGAAGACCACATTTTTCTTTTTAATTGCCTTTTAAATATGTAAATATACGGTCGCTTTGTGGCAAAAATAAAACAGCGAAATAGAAAGTATGGAGTATATTTGTTTATGTAGTGGATTACAATCGTGATGGTGAAGTTTTTGTTTGTTTTTATTCTAGCTAGACTGACACCGTAGCGTGCTGGACAAAACGGTTGGTGCATTATGCAAAGGTGACATACCTCGTGGTGATTTAAATAATCGCGTGTTATTTTTCGTCATTGTCCATAGAGAGTTTCGTTTTGAGAAACCACTTTCACTCGATTAGTGAGAAGTTTGTGAAGGGACACCAATACTGGAAGGCTTCGTCTACAAATTATTCTGAATTAAACATATTCTGTACGAAGTTGCTGTATACGACGTAGATTTGAAGGCAGAATAGCTTTAATTATTAACTTGTAGTCATGTGCAAAGTCTTGAGAGGAACAATTGATGCACCAGACTTACATGATGAGTTGTGTTGATTCTTTGCACTCTACAATTATCGTCGCAATCGTAAACACGTACTATCTGCTGTGCCAACGTGCCGCACCGCTGCGTGCGCTAAGTCACCCATACCACGCACCCTTTCTGCATTCAACGCTCTCCTGGATGCCTACCCTGACTGGGATTTGTTTGCAGATGGATGGTCAAATGTGTTTACAGTTTGCGGTTTTGTGAAAGAGATGGATGAATTATTTATGTTTTTATGTTCCTTTAAATTATTTTGTATGTTCTGTATCCTTAATTTAATTATGCTAATCTGTCTTTAATTATTGTAATTGGTGTAACAACCGTTGTAATTAAAGTAAAATAAATAAATAAATAAATTGTTGGTGCGATATGGTGATACTTGAAGGTGGTGGAACCTCATAAAACATTATATTTAATTCAGTCGTTGAGCTTGTGCCATGCTTGCGTGACCGGCGCCGGCCAGTGGATGCGATGGCTTCATTTCAATGATAGGTACCTTTGTACATAAAGATAACATCGGACATGACCCTGCATGACAGACCGAACAGCTCACCAATTGATACGACACTTGACTGATTGTATCAAATGATAACACTACCTCACTCCGATACCCTTTATGAAGGTCCAAATCATTAGACAGATACGTAAACTAGTTGAATGTAGTTTGTTGCGTTCATTTAGTAGCTTGTTTTGTAAGAGCCTGAAATTAAAGCCTATTAAACATGATGGCTGACCTGAGACAAGAATCCAGGATGTGCTGACGCTACGAGAGGAACCATTAACCAGACGGGAGCAGCCCCGAGGGAATGTCTCGGAGATAAGAATGGAATAGCCGAGTAAAGCCTCAGTTGGCTGCACCACTGCTTTAATATAGTATTTATTTATTGGAATTTATTTTGTGTCAGCAATAATTGATTTGTCAGCAAATAATAGATGCGTAAGCAAAATAATAGATTTGTCAGCTGCTGTGATGATGCGGACGATAAGCTTGCGTGGAGCCGCCGGGGCTTTGCAGCGCCTGAGCCGTGACAGAAGCCATCATCATCATCACTTAACTACTCCATCTATCTAGGTATAGAATTATTTCGTGTCGACAGATCTTTTAATAAGCGGATTAAAATTTGCTGAGGAATATTCTTTTGCTGACAAATCAATTTCTTGGCTGTCTAATTATTTTTTTCTTGGCGAACTATATTTTTCGATATATTTTTACTCACAAATGAGACTTTTGCACTGATGTCCTAGAACCCACATAGATTTCAACGCTCAAGATCCGAGCCGCGTGGTACATATTCGCCGAGGCTCATCTCCAGTCATGTCACACAGACCTACAATAATTTTTATATTCGGCGGAGGGGCGACATTCGACATCTTTTCCGGACACAAATGATAGTCTTATGACGTAAGATATTGGACACCCGAATATTAGAGTTTGATAATCAAGTACGCAGCTAGAAAAGGTTTTTTTTATTTTTTATACCAAAAATTGATTACTTGATGATATTTTTTATGCAGCCCAACAATAGAACTATATCGTTATTTCTGAAATTTCAGTTAGGATTGCACTTGAAATGAGATAATTCCCTAGCTTAGCTTATATCTCTCACAATCAGACGATATTTTTTCCCATTTTGGGCAGAATCCAAAAATACCAGCTACTTTATAAATGTGTTCCGCCGCAGATACATGAAAGGCGAGCGGAAGCGCTCCGTAACCTACATCTGAAATTAATGGCATTTCTCGTTTCAATTAAAACAAGGAGTTATTACAACATTTGTAAAATATGGCGTGCTCGGATCCACGGCGCGGCGCGTAGGGCAGTCGTGCCCATCGCTCATACCAAAAACTTTTAATTAAATAAGCTGTCGGCCCATTGGCCGTATTATCTGAGGGATTTCAAATTATCAACTTAACATACCAAGTACTGATCTCGTTGCCTTTTGAAAGATGATTACAAAGTGCAGTACAATTGGCAACAAACGACGTCTGAGTAAATAGAGCTCACTTCGCGAAGTGCAGCGATGACGGACGCGGCGCGCGGCGCCAAGCGTACGGTAACATGCGCGCCGGCGCGGCGCAATCACGGTGCGTGCGTGACTGGTATAGTCTAGGAATTGAAGATACTATTGTTTGTACAATCAAAGTGATGCAGTACAATACACTTGTAACATTGCTCCAGACATAAAAAAAGCCTGGCTAGGCTGTTTAAATAAGTTTTTTGTAAGATTCACCTTGATTCTCTAAGCTTTGAGCTGCCTTCCAGTGCTGAAATGTTATCGTTCTCTTAAAGTCCGCCTTTATCTGCCGACCATTAGTAGACTTCCTTTTTAACACGCTTATATTAGCTTCACCTGTATGTATGTATGTATAGGTATGTATGTATGTATGTATGTATGTAACCGACTCGTTTTGACTCGATTTTGACCCACTTTAAACGGACAGATTTCATAAAAATTTTGCACACCTGTCAAAGATCGATGACAATGCAATAATTCGATAAAAAAAATAAAAAAAAATAATAAAAAAAAAAAATTAAAAAATAAATAATAGTTTAAAAACACGAGCGACCCACGCTTTTCCACAATAATACTAGTATTTTTTGTTCATTACCATTTTCAGCTTACATTAGGAATTATTTTTCACTTTTTAGTTAGAAGTACTTTAAAAGCGTGTTTTTTAGTTTTTTTTAAACTATTATTTATTTCTTAAACGTAATGTTGTGGTGTTCTCTTACTTGCGTAAGCGTACCAGTTTGTCCAGTTGGATTGCTGATCCATCTAGTTCTGTTCTACATCGGCATGAATTGCAGATTAGGTAAATTAATCAATTAGTATGTCATGGACCTTCTGCCACCCTATAGCATGTCTCACATTGAGTATTTGCGAAACGCTCGGCACACCCGTCACCGTCACTGTCGGCGTGCGAACCGCGATGCCTGCGCTTTCACACGGCACATACAGCAATTTGCAAACGATAGCCGCGGGCGATTTCATTCATCCTTCATTAGTGTTGCTGTGCTCAGGATCTAGTTACCCGTGTGTTTCGCCTCTGGGCAAAACAGCACAGAAAGCACGCATTGCGCATATAGCGCAGCCTCGCCTCGTCGTGACGCTGCGCTTGCGCACGCCGCGCACGTCGCGCCGCGCCGCTACCAATGTCAACCGCATTTGACCTACAGCGCATAGGGGAAAATATGTTTGGCATTATTAGCACTTTGCCATGCAATACCATTGCGAAAGTTAGAGGATCGTCAGTAGATACTAACAACCAGATGAGATGAGATTATCTGCATGGCAGGCTTTACTTGATAATTATCATTTCTATGTTTGGCACTGCCTATGTCTATGCTTACTATATATTTTTTAAAGCATGTTTACAGGGGCTCTCCTATCCATGAATACAGTTTGTAGCACATAGTATTCAATTTAAATAAACTGCTGATCTGACTCCATACTGATTGAATGACGTCAACGCGCTTTATGTCGATACAAGACTTAGGTATTCACACGCCAGTTTTATTGGTTGTCGATAAAATAACGACTGTTACTGTTATTGCAGTAATAAATGCACCGTTATACTTAAGTGGGCAGTTAATTGCCTTTCGCGGCCCATCTCTGTATCGGCGCCGCTCGCCGGGCCTTGCTACGATGATGCCTCGAAGGGAGAAAGTGCCTTCATCCCCACACGTGTTACAAGACATGTCTATGATGTTGTTATTATTCAATGAATGATGAACAATCCTTCTCACTCAACAAACAAACACGTCAATCATGATGGATGACTTTCCTAATCACGATCTCTTTATGTAGGAACGAAGTTGTAATAAATCAATTATAAGAGGAAGAGAATGCTTCCTTGTATAGCGTTTTGCCAATATCTCCCCCAACGTTTCAGCGAAAATGTAATTATTTGACTTTTGGCATATCACTTACTAAATTATGATAGTGGTGAATAATATCGACAATATGTTAAAATAATTTTGTTAATTAATTTAAATTGACAAATATAACAGAATATCGTTTCAGTTACAAAACCCAATCATTGCCCCAATTGCGCATTGTTGAAGTAACCTGAAAAATTATAGTCGCTCTCTCGCCCCCTCGGACGAGCCTTAATTTGACGTCCACCGAGCAAAGGTCTCCGAAATCTAATACCACTTACCTGACCAAAGGTTGAATTGGAACGATTCCAGACCACTCGTATCTGCTACACTGGCAAAAGAAAAGCTTCCACGAACAGTATATTGTATCAATTTCCAAGTTCTGTGACTGGTTAGTAATAAGAATTAAATATAGACGTAGGCATAAAGTCCTTAGAAAATGAGTAAAAAAAAAAGTATTTTAATTACTAATGTAATTAAAACGAAATTTCAGCTACCTACTGCAGTGATAATGTGCAAACAAAATGCACGATTGGCGTAGTGATTTAAGCGGTTGCCTCGCCGCTCTCCACTGCACTGGTGTCGTGGGTTCAGTCCTCACACGGGACAAATCTTTGTGTGATCCGTGAAGATATGTTCCGACTCTGGGTTTGCTTTGTGTGCGTGGAATGTATGTTTGAGGACACCCTTGCGATTCAGGACTTTATCCAAGAGCGGGTGTCGTTACAAAAATAACAAAAACTGAGATTGGAGATATGTCTTTTTTCTGAGTACAACAATCGAAACAATAGGTTAATGCTCTGAACAGAAAAAACTGTAATAAACATACTCTCCGCGTCTCCGAGCATGGCCATGTAGCAAAAAGGCAATGTCATCAAAGTTGAGATTTACCGCCGCGGCGCCGACCGTTGCGACGTCCCCTAAATCTCAACTCGACAAAAACTTAGCTCTCAGCAAAAACCCGCTATGTTTATTTGCTGTTTTACTCAAATGAAATAAGTTACAAAAGTAAGTAAAAGTTTTTCGATATTCGAAGAACTCGACAATTCGCACAATTACCTATTCGTTTATAGGAAAGTGGAGGACAAACAAGTGGTAGAGCTCTTACAGCCGATTTGGAGTGAATTACTAAATGCCTTAATAATTGAATTGTAGCGTTGTTATGTTACCTATCAATCAATGTATTACCCAAAATAACGGTTAAAATATTATGATTTCAGTGCAGCCCGATCCCTCATTTCTGGGTTCTAGGTACCCAGCGCCTTAAGCACGATTGCGAGCAGCCAGTGATGCACAGCCTGACATTAATGCCAGCAATAGGTTGAATTGAATTTGATTCCGCTAGAATTTGATTCCATATGCGAAGTGGTTAAAGCCCTGGGTACGTATAACCCAATGATGTGGGTTCGAGGCCCAGTGGAATCATAATATTTCACTCGTGATATTGTAAAGTACAAAGCGGAAAGGGTCCGGATAATTTACTGCCAATTATGTTATGTGGGACACAGCTAAAAGTTGTTAGGAAATTTAAATACCTAGGACACATACTTACAGAGAATATGTCTGACAATGAGGATTTAGAAAGACAGAGGCGCAGTATAGCCTGTAGGAGCAATATGCTGGCAAGGAGATTCCATCACTGCACTAAGCAAGTAAAAATAACTCTGTTCCAGGCTTACTGTCAGTCGTTCTACACCGCTCAATTATGGTACAAGTACACTAAGAGTGCTTTTAATACTCTTCGTGTACAGTATAACAACGCATTCCGGGCTATGCTCAACTTGCCCTGGCGGTGTAGTGCGTCTGGGATGTTTGCTGAGAACAGAGTTACAGATTTAAATGGACTAATGAGGAAACTCAGGGCTTCTTTCTATGAAAGAATTAGCAAGAGCGGTAACAGTGTAGTGGCTACCGTGTTCCATTCAGTGTTTTTATTAAGACCACCTATATAATGATCTCATATGCAATCTGTGAAATTTTAGAATTAAGTTGTTAGATTTTAAGTTGATAGTTTGTAATTTTAATATGGGTAGGTATGCCTGAAATAAATGTTTATTATTATTATTATTATTCCTCTTTATTTGTACGGAGAAACCGTACACTATAAGCATTGTAAGCATTTACATGCGCGCGGGCAGTGGGCCTGTGTCTTTACCTAAGCATTTACGTTAGTTCGCGATCTTTCCGCATCGGCTAAAGACACGGCTCCACCAAACCGCGCGCGTAGCCTTCTTTTATCTATCATTACACGTTTAACTACAAATTTACGTGTTTCATTTGTGGACCTTAACGTTAGGCTCTACATTATTTATTCACTTTTTGTACATATTTAACTTTTTGTAGAGAATATTTTTTTTTTTTCTTTTTAACTTATTTTATATATTTTTAAATATGATTTATAAAAAATACAAAAAAAACATTTAAAAATATAAAAAACAGTGTCCCACCGACATCAGGTGCAGGGACCAAGCTGCCGATGGTTAGGGCTCCAGAGAGAGGAACCTCCTCACGATGCGTGCCGTGTCCAAAAGGACCGCCTTTTGCATCTGGCTCTTGGTCCAACCGCCTAACGCGAGCCTCTTAAGATGTTGGTCGAGGCTCTTTGCTATCAGTCCATTGACTGATATGACTATTATTATTATTATTATTAAAGCTTAAATTTGCATAAATATTTCTAATGTACTTACCACTTCTCATGACGTTTGCCAAGCGCGGGATCGTTTTACCCAATTAGTTAAAATTCAAAATAATTAATATGTCTCTATATCATTATCATTTCCATAATATTTTGTCAGACTAGATCACTCTCGGCTATTAAATTCAATAAATAAATAATCAACTTCTACGTCTCTTACTTACGTATGCACCCTCGTCCCTATCATGTTATTATTGTTTCTTCTGTCTATGATTTACCATAATATCATCGAAACTTGAATTCATCAACGTATTTACCACTGAAAATGAAATTATTCTTAGAGTACTGTAATATTCACTCTTTTAAAATCGTATCAAAAATCAATTTTAAATAAAATTGAAAATTTAAAGCGATATAATTTTCCATAGCATTGCACAAAGATGCAATCAAGCAGATTATTGGCTCAATACAATGGCTCTGAAAATGTCTTTCCGATTGAACTGATTGAATAAAGTACAGAAATCTTAAAAACGTGATGAAATAGTGAATCTGCAATGAAATAGTCATAATCCGAGTTTCATTAGTTGATGGCGGTCGCGGTCGTTACGATGTAAACGGCAGTATTCATTGTTTATAATTCAGGCTTCGCGGTGCCGCCCACTGCCTCGTAAACATTACCCAAAGTGGTAACATCGAGTAAGTCGTGACGTGCGCTAACGGCTGCTGGTTTATGCCACTTTATATTGTTGGTTATGCTTCCTCCGCTTCGACAACGTTATGAATTTCTTAATAATTGGGCACTTATTTATCTACGGGCAAGAGTTTTATAATGTCTATCGTTGAATAATAAATACTTTGTAGAGAATGCTAAACGGGAGGTACCCCGACAAGGAAATGCTCTTAAAATCGGTTTTAAATCGTTCTTAAAAGTTCAGTTAAGTGGTGCTTGGTAGAGTTTTAACATAGGTCACGTTCACGCCATCATGAGGCCTCGTAGATTCTTCAAATCTAGCACTTACAGATACAGATAGGCAGTTGAATTGGAAAGCGCACATTGAATTCCTGTGCAAAAGAGTGAGCAGTTCTGCCTATGCCCTCTTTAAACTTGCCTCAGTTGTCAATACCGATGCACTACTCACTGCCTATCATGGTATCGTGGCATCCGTATTACGGTACGGTATCATCTTCTGGGGAAATTCCACAAATAGAGACATAGCATTTAAGTCCCAAAAAAGGTGCATTCGAGCTATGTTTGGCATAAAATTAACTGATAGCTGTAGACCCTTTTTTATCAAATATAATATTCTAACACTTCCGTCTCTATATATTCTCGAAATGGCAATATTTGTGAAATCAAATCCTCAATTATTTACCAAATTGTCCGATGATGTTACTCGCAATAGACGTAAGAATAACCTACGCATATGTAAAGCAAACACAGCTCTAAAATGGAAAAGCATATTCTGCTTAGCGCCAAAAATTTATAACAAGCTTCCTGACACTCTGAAGGGGCTAAATGTTAATTTATTTAAAAAGAAATTAAAATCGCTACTGTGTGGCAAGTGTTATTATTCCATTGCTGATTATCTCAATGACACATTTTAACAATTATGCTAACTAAGTATATAATATGATTATCGAATTACTATATTTAAATTTTTGATATTGACATTATGATCATACAATTCTATTTTATTTTATTTATTTTTCTGTTTTTGACTTTAATATAAATAATTAATGTTGCATTGGGAATAACTGCATGTGGAATTTCAATCATTTATTACGTTAGGAAAAACTGCATGTTGAAGAGGCTGACATTGTTTTGTGTAGCTTGTTAATAATAATAATAATTTCAATTTTATGTATAAATATTTGCACGCCTTGATTGGCAGAATATGATGATTCGTTGTTAATTAATTTAAGACACCTTTTATGTACCATATTTGTCCAAATAAAGATTTACTTTACTTTACTTACTTACTTTAGATAGATAGCTGCTGGCAAGTTTAAAAAGAGACTTTCATTTATGTGAATTGTTAGCTTTAATAGAACTGATATATTAAAAAATATATCCTTCGGTATAATCCACATGATCACAGATATTATTATAGTTGAGTGTGGGGTTGAGTGAGTGATGAGGGGCCCATAAAGCTTCATTGTGTTTTTATGAGTCCCGGCGCCTCGTCGCAGGCCGGGGCCCCGGGGCTCCCCTGTGCATCATGCGTCTGGGAGATATATGAGGCTCTCTTTTGTGCATTTCCATAATAACGATGCTATTTGTAGTGAGCATGGCTCGTACATCACGTCGTCATTCCAACTAATGTGGTGCTTTACAGTGTGTGTGTGTCAATCGATGTGTGATTTATAGTTTTATTTGGAACGAAGAGATGGAGGGGGAGTGAATCTCTTGTAATAAGTGCAGTGATTTATGTAATTATAGATCAATAAATTAAACACTTCTAAGTAATAAAGGGGTTCGTTGCTACGTAACGATCGTACTGTTGATACGATCGTCCATGTTTTGGTAATGTTTGCATATGGATACTCCTTTACACTGTACTGAACAATATAGGACAAGAGTTTGAATATCTTTCTCGAAAGGTGCTGTGAAAAAATAACTAAATAATTAATGATGGAATATTATGGTGCAGAAGCATCTAAAAGGTTGTCGCCTTTTCGAGGAGATTTTGCGGTGGTCAGGAAGAGAGCAGCGCGGTGCGTGCGAGCTTCCGTCGCGTCGCCCTTGTACCATTTACATATTGTATGTCATAAACACGCGATACCAATACAACCTGCACACACACTCAAACCTGCCTCACTATCACCGACACTACGTCACGCACGCACCCACACACACCAATGATCTAGTTCATAAACCGTTCGCATTAATACATTACGAAGTAACCGCTAATCGCCACTTATTATAGTGTGTCACTACTTTATTAGTTTGCCGTATCTTTCTGATGTAACATATGTGGGCAGAGATATCAAATATTTATGCCGAAAGAGTAATAAACTAATAAGTAATAGCATCTGCCCGGGAATTGTGATAAAACTATAACTTATTCAATTTATTTTCTTAGCTAAACATTTAATAAACAGTAAACCATTGATTTACATTTGCATTGTTATGTTAATTACAATAATTTATTAGTGACAAATAAAGGTCTAGCTCGTTGGTAGGAAGATGGCAAAGGCAACACTTGGCACTTGGCAATGCTGCCGGCGCTGGCAATGACCAGTGTATCGCATCGCATTTATTAACAAGTTAATTATATTTATAATTTGTAAATTTTCCTCTGAGTACAATTTTCTTTTATTTGTGATATTTATTGGTTCGGTACAATCTATTGAATTTACATATTGAAGGCTGCCTGCTTTAACAAGTTGTTTGAATAGATTACGGCACAAACACAATCATCAACCTTCTGCTGTTCTGCGGCCGTAGTGAGGTCATGACGTTCTGTAGAATCAGATAGCTACGAATGGTATCCATCTGAATGAAGTTTAATGATAAACAAGTGCAATTGCAGACTCTACATTTCTGCTGTCGTCGAGTTTGTTGTGCGTCCAGGCTATCATAGCTTTCTCAGCTGAGTTCTAAAAAACCCGCAGGTTCTTAAAGACCTATTATTTTGTTCTTATTATAATGTAATGTATTTGTTTAGGTCAGCGGAAGATAACTTCATTGCGGAGGTGGAGGGGAGCGCGCTGTGGGGGGTGCGGTCGCTGCGAACACTGCGGCTTTCTCGAAACCTGCTGCGAGAAGTGCCCACCCATGGCCTGGCACCATTGCATCACCTGCAAACGCTGTAAGTACTTGCACATTTGCTAGCAAGACCTACCTGCACCTATTAAAGAGATATCGTCTTCTTACTTTTAACGCCAAAAGTACTGATCGGATTCTAATGAAACATGGCATGGGTAATCTTTTATTCCGAAATTAACTACGCAAGCGGAACCGCGGGCAAAGGTTAGTTTGTTTCTTTGACTATGCTAAGTCGTGAAGTCTTGATTTGATTTGCACAATTCTTTAGGGGTTGGATAGCCCATTTACTAACAAGGTTATAAGATATAAAACATTACGTCACCATACATGGGAGCGAAGTTAGGTCGTTAGGTCTCTCGCCCACGACTGAGTTTCTGAAGGACCAATAATCGGACCCCGTGTCATTTCATACTATTTATGACCGATTTTTGAAGGACGTGTGCCTTAGTTAATAAATTAGCTCCCAAAAAAATTGGTCTCTGATTATCAGCCGTGGGCGAAAGCCGTTAATCTAACGTTCAGCCTTACATTTTATCGGCAAAGTCATATTTTTAAAGTTAGTTGAATCTGAGAAGTGAGTTAAATTAACGCCTTAACGAACGAGCAGTCCCGTCCCCTGGCATCGGGCTTGACCCACTTCTGGGCAAGTCCGAGTTGTGCCATAACTAGTGGAGTTAACGTTATCTGTGCGAGCTGCATCTGCGCTGGGCACAAGTGTTCACTGTCGCGATGTCGCGTCGGGGCAATCCGAGCTGTTTCTTAGCTGCTAACTGCGGGTGTATAGATATAACTATATATACACATGTTGCTGAACGAACAATGTACTGAAATAAGCTTTTTATTTCTTTATGCCACTAGCAACCGACACAACTCAGCGTTTTCACAAAAAAGTGTAACAACTGCAAAAGTCTACGTGAAGTTAAATCTATTTTGCACCAATGGATTTTTTTAATAGTTGTCGGAGATCTCGCAGGGCATTTAATACAACTCCATATCTAATTAGAGTAATCTAGTAAACCGGATGGTAGGAGCTGGTGCGTGGCGGCTGCCGTCTGGCAAGTGGCAGTGGGTCGTGGCAGGAGTGGCACGATGGCACGCTTACCGTCACGGCTTGGATATAAATATGCGACACAATAATTCGTGGTATTTTTAATTACAACCGGCAGCTCTTCCATCAGTGTCACAGCACGCACCACAAATATTCATACCAACCCAAGTATTTGTTACGACAATATTAAAATCCTATTTAGCGGTCATATTGCAGTAGCAGGGCTTTCCTATCATAACGACATTTTCTGTAAAGGTTTACATACATAATACATGTAATCCGTTTTAATATTAAATGGATATTATCTTCTGCATTATGAGTCAATGAACGAGTTAAAAAACGAAGTTATTGATTTAATTCAACCTAACTAGCAGTTAAATACCCTGTACGAGCAAACCCGTACAACGCAATAGTTTTAGTTTTATGCTGACATCAACACGCAGCGAAGTGAACAAAATACATACATTCGACACAAGAATCAGTAGTTGCAATAAATCGGTTCGGGCAACAGCAAACGTTCCTTTCGCCGCGTGTCGGTCAATTAGCATTAGTTTTAAGTGTTTTTCTATCTGACTTAAAATACATTTCTTTTAACTTTTATCTTATGACTTATCATTTTGATGTACCTTCCCCGTACATACCCATAAATGTATACAGGTAAAGTATAATACAGAATATTTATATGCAAGTGCCTAAACATAAGATAAGATAAGATAATTTATTTATTTGCTCAAACACATGAGTACATACAATAATAAAATCGCATGCAAGTTATAAAGATACATGAAGTTCAAGACATGTTTGCCATGTAGAATGGCATGCAAATATGTATATACAATTTTATTCTCATTATATAATGTACATTTTCACCAGCAATCCATTTCTATTACTAAAACATGATTTTAAACAAGCAACATGAGGTATTTAATAATAATATTTAATAAGAAATTTAATAATTATAAATCTAAAAAATAATATAAACAAAGTCAAATAATTTATTGTATATCTATTCAATTAAAATTGGTAGGGCGCTGTAAACTGCCCTACCGGGCGATGAAAATAAGATGATGAATGAATAACGAAAATAATATTAACGATAAAAATATAATTATTTATAGTCTGGTGGTAAAGGAAATCTACTCACCAGTAAAACAGCCCGAAGTACCTTTCCGAGGGCAGGATCCTCCGAAGCTGGTTTCTTGCGATTGCGGTTTAATTTTTTATTTAACAAAAAGCGGGTGAAGATAAATGGTATAGCGGAAGCGTATGGATGATGAATCATAGAAGAATGCGAAAAATTATAATAATATTTGACACAATGTCACTAAACTTCAATAATTTTGAATTTTGATTTTTTATGGCGTTATGGTCTAGCAGCCAGTAAACTGCACCTCTTTCGGCAACACTCGAGCTATAAAACCTAAGAGCAGAAATCCAAACCACCAGACTGAGATAAAATAAATTATATTTGAAATAAAAATAATAGAATAATATATTATATATAATGAGTAGAGTTGCGTAACCATGCTCCCCTCTTTGCAAGATTGTAGATCTTGCAAAACAAGAGTGAAAACATATTGGAAATATCATTTAACAGGCTAACAAAATAAATTCATAAAATATTTATTACCATGAACGAAACTTAAAATGAAACCTTTGAGAAAGTTATTTCTGCATTATATATATTTTTTAAAAAAATTAAAAATCTTTGCATTAAAATTAAAGAATTAACTAGAAAACATAATGAGAAAATCATTGTGTAGGCAATGGGTATAATTTAACTACAGGACGTTTGAACGTCCCGAACCTAGTCTTTACCATCGCGACACGAGTTATATTATCTGACCCCGGATAAATGTCAGTTATGACTCATAGTGGCCAATTTAAAGGTGGAGAATCATCTTGACCCACAAGAACGATCTTACCCACTTGAACCGGATTATCGGGCGTAGCCCATTTTAATCTGACTTGCAATGTATGCAAGTATTCTAGGCGCCACTTTTTCCAGAAAGATTGGACCATATGATCGAGTAATTTTTTGCGTTGAACAAGACTAGTGTCTGTTACATTTGCAGCTGGTAAATATTGTAAAGGAGAAGACATTAAAAAATGCGCAGGAGTGATAACCTCAGGGTGAGGATCTGACGATACGACATTTAGTGGTCGCGAATTCATCACGCACTCTATCTGCACCAATGCAAGTATTCTAGGCGCCACTTTTTCCAGAAAGATTGGACCATATGATCGAGTAATTTTTTGCGTTGAACAAGACTAGTGTCTGTTACATTTGCAGCTGGTAAATATTGTAAAGGAGAAGACATTAAAAAATGCGCAGGAGTGATAACCTCAGGGTGAGGATCTGACGATACGACATTTAGTGGTCGCGAATTCATCACGCACTCTATCTGCACCAATACAGTTAGCATCTCTTCATAAGTCAAAAGTTGACTTCCAATGACTCTATACAGATGGGTCTTCAAACTTTTTATATTTGATTCCCACATAGCTCCAAAATGAGGAGCTCTAGGTGGAATCATTTTCCACTGTATACGATGGTGGATAAGTTCAGGTCTTAGAACCTTATTTAATTCGTCGAGCTGAGATTTCGCACCGACGAAATTTGTACCGTTGTCTGAATATAGACAAGATACTGGACCACGTCTAGCTATAAAGCGTTTGAACGCAGCTAAATACGAATCTGACGTTAAATCAGACACCAATTCAATATGTATGGCCTTAGTGACAAGGCATACAAAAAGACAAATATAAGCTTTCTGCGAATGCTGACCTCTCCTACGAGCCAAAGTAATACGAAGCGGGCCAGCATAATCTACTCCGGTGTGAGTAAAGGCTTTGGCTTCATGAATTCGATAAGGAGGAAGATCAGCCATTTTAGGCGTAGGATGAGACGGGTTAACACGAAAACAAGAATTACATTGTCTCACCTTTGCTCGCACAACAGTTCTAGCATCTAATATCCAGAAACGTTGACGCAAAATTGACATTAATAAGCCTGCTCCAGTATGACAATTTAAAACATGATAATGCCTGATAATAAGGTCAACAACATGATCATGCTTTGGAAGCAGAACTGGATGTTTTACTTCGAATGGCAAATCCGATTTAGAAAGACGTCCTCCAATTCGAAGTAAGCCTTCTTCATCAATAAAAGCTGATAAATTGCGCAACTTTTTTGAGGGCAATTTATGTTTTTGAAGAAGAGCAATATCTTCAGAAAAGTGCACAATTTGCACGGAATGAACTATCGCCTTTTCAGCAATGATCAAATCCGATATATCATTAATCGAGGAAATTCTTTTTATAAATTTGAAAACATACATGACAGCTTTCAAAAGCTTATCCCAAGAAGATAAGCGTTGGGATAATTTATAGAGTACCGATATCGGAGCGTCATGATGCTCTGTCGTAGCGGTAAAAGTACTGGCTTTCTGTTCAGGCATTTCATAACCTTCAGTAGGTGAGAAAGATTAATTAACAGACACTAGTCTTGTTCAACGCAAAAAATTACTCGATCATATGGTCCAATCTTTCTGGAAAAAGTGGCGCCTAGAATACTTGCATACATTGCAAGTCAGATTAAAATGGGCTACGCCCGATAATCCGGCTCGAAGGACCATAATATGGTAGGGCGCTGTAAACTGCCCTACCGGGCGATGAAAATAAGATGATGAATGAATAACGAAAATAATATTAACGATAAAAATATAATTATTTATAGTCTGGTGGTAAAGGAAATCTACTGTACGATCTCGCTACCGTACATCTTTGCTGCCACAGCAAATTCATTTGTAGGTCGCGGTCGCGCGCCAGCTATTATATAAATAACATGACTCCACAAATAACTTTGAGTACATTGATTACCGTGGTACGAACCTATTGTCAAGAGTAAGAGACACTAACTTGATCTTTGTAACATATAACTTAACTTAACTTAATAAACATTGATTATAGTGATCTTATCTCGTTTGTACTTCACCAACTTAACTTAACTACAACTAAATAGTGTAAGAGCTAACTGGCCCTTACATTAAATGGTCCTTCGAGCAAAAACGGGTAAGTGGTGTTTGTGCTTTTGTTACAATAGTATCGGTTTGCTGGCTTCCCACAAGCGGGTCTCACCAGCGAATTGAGAAGGAGTAAGGTGGTATTGTAACTAAGACACAAGACACTGCATATCTGGTAGAACTATCCCGGCCTGGCGTACGTGACATCATAACAAGATTTTGCGTGTGTAAGGACAATTGGGCAGAACCTGTGAACCCAGCTATCGTTGGAAACTACTAAGAAGATTGCTATCGTCGAAAGCTAACAACATCTTCAAGATGAGCAAGCTTCAGGAACAACAAACTTGTTTCGACAGTATCAAAAATCTGTGTGCTAACTACCGAAAGGATAGTTCAACTAGAAAAACACAGGAATACCTGAAGAAACGATTAACTTCTCTCGATTCTCTGTGGGGAAACTTTGAAAATCAACACAAGGCTCTCGAGCTGGAGATCGAGGACAAGACTAACAACTACTTCGCAAATGATGTCTACAACAAAACGAAATCTATGTACGAAGCAACTAAGGTTAATATGCTAGAACTGTTGCATAACATACCTAAAACATCGGTGAAGTTTGATCTTGAGTCATTTAACGAAGAATTCGACGACAGTGTCAAGCGGTTAATGAGCAAACAGGAACAGAACTTCAAGGCTATTGATCGTGCAATGTCAAAAATCGATTTGAAGACTAATGAACGATGGGAATTGGAAGACAATCTTAGCATCTTGAAAGCAAAATGGGTGAATATTGACAAACTGCACTGGGAAATTGATGGCATTCTGAAAGGTTCAGATGAATGCTATTATACTATGTTTGTTGATATCGAGAGCAAATACGACGAACTGCGCAGAGTACTGAGCAGCAAGATTTGGTCGACAGAGCATTACCAGAAGACCGCGCCTCGAATAGAACTACAAGAATTCTCAGGCAACTACAACCAGTGGATTTCCTTCAAAGATCTTTTCACAGAAGCAGTCCACAACAATCCTGCTATCAACAAAGCTCAAAAGATGCAGCATCTCAAAGGCAAGCTGAAAGGTGAAGCTGAAAGATTGGTCCAGCATCTTACCATTAGCGCTAATAACTATGACTCTTGCTGGAAACTACTCAACCAACGCTACGATAATCGTCGCCAACAATTCTTTTCCTACATGCGCACTATGATGAACCTCCCGATCATACAACAGCCTGATGCTAACAACTTGAAGAAAATGCATGACGTCACTAATGAATGTTTGAGCGGATTGTCAAACATTGGACTCGATGTGTCTTCATGGGGACCGATGATCGTATTCATTATGACGCAAAAACTAGACTTCGATACCTACAACGAATTCGTGAAGGAACTTCATGATAACAGAGAAGTGCCAGCCTTACACGATTTTCAGTTTTTCCTGGAGAATAAGTTCTTGGCCTATGAAACCATGAGACGCCACAAGAAAGACGGAGAAACTCAGCAAAAGCCTCAAAACAAAAACAATTCTGTTAAGAAAACTCTGTGGAATTACAACAAAACAAACGAAAAGACATATCACACTACTTATGGTCAATGCCCTTTGTGCAACGAGAGTCATGTGTTGATGCAATGTTCAAAGTTCATTGCATTAGATATTTCACAACGCAACAAGACGGTGGCAAAACTAAAAATTTGCAAGAACTGCTTATTTAGCCACGGCGACCAAGAATGCAGATCCAATAAAACATGTAAAGAATGCAGTGCTAAACATCATTCGTTGTTACACAATAACAATAATGTTTCTACTGAGAATAACGAATCGGGTCAACGTTCATCGACCGCGCATCAATCAAACTACCATTTGTCTACAAAAGATATGGAGGTCCTGTTAACAACGGTTCAACTGAACGTACAAACTATTGACGGAACTTTCGTGAAACTTCGAGCCCTTCTAGATCAAGGCTCACAAGTTAACTTAATGACAGAGAACGCTGCCCAACTTTTGAGATTGCCAAGAAAAAAGCTGAGTGCTACGATATCTGGGATAGTAGAGCTTTCCGGCAACTGCAAAGGAAAAATACAACTAACTTGCAAGTCTCTACATTCCGATTACGTACTACAAACAGAAGCTTTGGTTCTATCAAAACTTACCAAAAACCTGCCCAGCGTTACATTTGAGAAGTCCAACTGGCCTCATTTGGAAAACTTAAAGCTAGCGGATCCAGCCTTCAATGTGTCACGACCTGTAGACCTTTTACTTGGGGCTCAGGTTTACGCTGATATCATCATGGATGGGGTCCTCAAGGGTGGACAAGAATCCCCTATTGCACAACAAACTCGCTTAGGATGGATTTTGTGCGGCAAACTACAAACTTTCCACTGTCATGTTACTTTGGTAAACATCGACGAGCCTACCAAATTCTGGAACAATGAGAATATTGCTCAGAACGACGAGGACAATTCCAAAGACGATATATGTGAACAACACTACATCAACAACACAAAACGAGATGATACAGGGCGTAACATCGTGAAAATGCCGATATATCCAGATTCTCAAGAAAAACTGAGCAGATCAAAACAGATCGCTATCTCACAGTTTCTACAGCTAGAAAATCGTCGTCAAAGGCAGAAAAAACTAGCTGAAATGTACAAAGCTTTCATCAACGAATACATTGATATGGGGTACATGAAGGAATCAACTGTTCCTGCACCCTATGAATGTTATTTGCCGCATCACGGAGTCCTGAGGGAGCACGCTTTAACTACCAAACTAAGAGCCATTTTCAATGCCTCTCAAAAAACGACTTGCGGTCAAAGCTTGAACAGCTTACAAGAAAAAGGGCAAAATACAACTCTATTAACCACTAAGACTAGGGTTGACCCATTAGCCCAGAGAACAACATTGCCGAGGTTGGAACTTAACGGAGCTTTGTTGTTGTCTAAACTCATGCAAAAGGCTAAAGAAGCATACAAGGACTATGACATCTCCATCAGCGCTTGGTGTGACTCTCAAGTGGTCTTAGCATGGTTGCAAGGAGACTCATCAAGATGGGAAAAGTATATTGCAAACCAAGTGAGCGCCGTCAAACAGATTATACCAACTGAGAAATGGCAGTATATCAAATCAGAACAGAACCCAGCTGATTGTGCTTCTAGGGGACTCTATCCTAGCAAACTTTCCAAATTTGAACTTTGGTGGCAAGGTCCTACATTTCTGAAATCATACGGAAACATAGAAGGACCCAGGAACTCTGATTGTCTCTTTACAACAAGCATTGGAACTCCAGACTCCACGCAGACAACCCTAGCTCCAAAACAAAACAATAACTTCGTAAATGAATTATTAGCAAAACATAGTTCAATTACCCGAGTAATTCGTATTGTGTCATGGACACTACGATTCAGCACAAATGTCCGTAGTAATAACAAGTGTGACGCAAAATACCTAACTGCAAGTGAGTTAATTACGGCAAGGCAACTCGTAATAAAATGCGCACAGAAAACTGCATTTCCGGACGAATACAAAGCATTATTAAAACATCAAACAATGTCAAACAAGAGCAGTATCTACAAATTGTATCCTTACCTGGATGAAAAGGGGATTATTCGAGTTGGCGGACGTCTAAATAGATCAAACTTGCCACTCGGCATGAAAAATCCTGTTATTCTACCCAGAAAAGGTCGATTAACTTATCTTGTAATACAAGACGGGCACCTTCAGATGCTTCATGGTGGACCGCGGCAGACTTTAGCATATATCAGACAGCGATACTGGATCGTCAGTGGCAACAGAGCTGTCAAAGATCAACTACGTCATTGTGTACGCTGCCTACGCTACAATCCCATGGATAACTCGCAACTGATGGCAGACTTGCCCCCACAACATACGAACCCGTCTAGACCTTTTACGCACACTGGAGTTGACTTCACAGGACATGTGGAAGTCAAGCTTAACAAAGGACGGGGTGTTAAAACTTCGAAAGGATACATCGCCGTTTTTGTGTGTTTAGTCACAAAAGCGGTGCACATAGAGCTGGCATCTGATATGAGTATAGAAACCTTTGTCGCTGCCTTTCAACGAATGTGCGCGCGACGAGGCACACCAACACATATGTACTCGGATAACGGCACAAACTTTGTAGGCGCATCTAAGGTCTTGAGAAGTGAGTTTGAAGAATTCAAACAAATACTATCGCCAGAATTTTTTGCCAAGATTGGACACTTGGAGGTAGATTGGAAATTTACCGCCCCGGCTTGGCCCTCAGCTAATGGATTGTTTGAGGCATCTATAAAGTCGTTAAAATACCACTTACGGCGTGTGCTCGGCGATCAAAAACTAACATATGAGGAATTCATGACCTTGCTAACAAAAATCGAAGCGTGTATGAATTTGAGGCCACTCTGTCCGCTTATAGAAGACCCAGATGAATTTTACAATTGTCTTACACCCGGTCATTTCCTAACCGGAACGCCTTTGATGACATTGCCGCTGTCAGATTATACCGACGTTAAAGACATCGATATCCGTCGGCGATGGCACCTCACTGAACACATGATGCAACAATTTTGGAAAAGGTGGTCCAATGAGTATCTTACTCAACTACAAGTAAGAA
Source organism: Hypena proboscidalis (assembly GCA_905147285.1). NCBI lineage: Eukaryota > Metazoa > Arthropoda > Insecta > Lepidoptera > Erebidae > Hypena > Hypena proboscidalis. Next base: position 94,024 of record LR990141.1, read on the forward strand.
GCAAGTGGAACAAGCCGACAAAAACATAAAGGAGGGCGACATTGTGCTGGTTAAGGAAGACAATCTGCCACCGGGAAAATGGGCTCTGGCTCGTGTACAAGAACTTCACCCTGGTCCCGACGGCTACGTGCGAGTTACAACACTTAAAACTCAAAGTGGTCAAATCAAGCGGCCAGTTGTAAAGCTAGCTCCTCTTCCTGTGCATCCAGACAGCGATTTGGAAGCGAAAAAACAATCACTTACAAGCGATGAACCCCCAACCATCGTAAAGATAGTTCACTCTCAACCAACAAGCCTAAAGGGAAAATAAAATGCATAGCAGCATTGTTTACAATGTTAATATTATGCACATTCATAACTGTGTCACCTGCGGCCAACGACACAACTCATATTACAAGTCTGGAACCCGAGCGGCCCATCTACTATGACTCAATCGGCCAAATACAACTAAAACATGATGAATGGACTTTGCTTATCAATTAAAACTTGTTAATATTAACATCAAACTCGGTCAAATTATAACACACACAAACACACACATACAATCAATAAATTAATTAATAAAATGAAATAAAATAATTAAATACATTATGCGTCATAAACTTGTTGAATTGTGAATTATTAAATTATAATCTCAGACTAATTTATCTAACTTTAATATTCTTTACTTTGTAATAGTGTCTCTTCTTTTGACAATAACTTATTCTTATCATTTTTGGGTTTTTTTGGGGTGGCCAATATGTACGATCTCGCTACCGTACATCTTTGCTGCCACAGCAAATTCATTTGTAGGTCGCGGTCGCGCGCCAGCAATTATATAAATAACATGACTCCACAAATAACTTTGAGTACATTGATTACCGTGGTACGAACCTATTGTCAAGAGTAAGAGACACTAACTTGATCTTTGTAACATATAACTTAACTTAACTTAATAAACATTGATTATAGTGATCTTATCTCGTTTGTACTTCACCAACTTAACTACAACTAAATAGTGTAAGAGCTAACTGGCCCTTACATCTACTCACCAGTAAAACAGCCCGAAGTACCTTTCTGAGGGCAGGATCCTCCGAAGCTGGTTTCTTGCGATTGCGGTTTAATTTTTTATTTATTAAAAAGCGGGTGAAGATAAATGGTATAGCGGAAGCGTATGGATGATGAATCATAGAAGAATGCGAAAAATTATAATAATATTTGACACAATGTCACTAAACTTCAATAATTTTGAATTTTTGATTTTTTATGGCGTTATGGTCTAGCAGCCAGGAAACTGCACCTCTTTCGGAAACACTCGAGCTATAAAACCTAAGAGCAGAAATCCAAACCACCAGACTGAGATAAAATAAATTATATTTGAAATAAAAATAATAGAATAATATATTATACAGGGTTATTGGGTAAGTCGACCTAGATCCGTTAAGAGGTGGTAGTTCCCATCATTTCTGACTGATCTGACTATGAAACACCCCACCCTAAACCTAACCGTTTTCGAGATATTGGACTTAGAAGGTTTTTTTAAAAAATATCCCGATTTCTTAACTATAGCCTATTTTTTTTTGTATCCTATGCCTTTTATTTTTTTTTAATTCTGATTTTTGTGTGCCAGATAAGTTTGTTTATAATTCTCAACCCAAAAAGTACAAGTATCTGAACCAATGGGATCGTAGTAGACGATTGATACCGTAAAAAAGTAATTAATTTGAAAAAAAAAATTGTTTCTTTTAGTAATATTTAAAAAAAAAATCTATGGCGTTAGTTCTGCAGATGTTTTAAATAATATCTACGTTCCATTAGCTATCCAACAAGGTATCACAAGCTAGGGTCTTATCACAATTCATAGAAAAAAAATCGATAAAAGGCTCCCAGGTAGTAAAAAAAAACAATGGTACTTAAGATTAAACTTCTCTTTTGGGCCAGGAAACGAAATAAAACAATACAAATAATTATTAAACAACATTTATTTAAATTTATAAATCTTGTTCTACATGGCCGCCTCTGTTTCGCACACACACTCTCATTCGGTGTCTTAGTCCGCTTTTAACTACTACAGTCGTTAAGTCTCTTCGAATTTCGTCAGCAGCCTCAATAATCTTCTGTCTTAATATGTCAATAGTTTCAATTGGATTATTCTCATTGTAGACTAATGTCTTCATGTGTCCCCACACATAAAAATCCATGGGAGTCAGGTCAGGACTTCTTGCTGGCCACGGTATGGGTCCACCTCTTCCGATCCACCTATTAGGATACTCGTTGTCTAGCCATTCCCTGACCCCTCTTCTGTAATGTGCAGGGCAACCGTCGTGTTGGAACTTCATGTTTCTAATCAGATTTAGGGGTAAATCCTCTAATAAATTTGGTAACTCTTCTCTTAGAAAATGTTCATAAAATTCTCCGTTTAAATTATCAGGTAGAAAGAAGGGCCCAATTAATTTGTTTGCTATGATTCCCATCCAGACATTTAAACTAAATCTTCTTTGTGCGGCTTTTGTCCTCTTCTGGTTAGGATTTTTTTGCGCTTTTGGGACCCAATAATGAGCGTTGTGGTAATTTGTAATTCCATCTTTATCAAATTTTGATTCATCTGTCCACAAGATTTGTTTTAAAAATGCTGGGTCTTCTAAATCTCCATGAAGCATAAATCTACAAAAGTCTAACCTCCTCACTGGATCTCCCTCTTCGATAACATGTACTGGCGTTATTATTGAAAATACGGGTTACTCACGTTACTTTAGCCGTTTGCTAGACGTCGCGCGGAGGTGACGACACGCGAATAACAGCCCAGTTGATGAATCTACGTATTAGATTCGAAACTAGTCGGCATATCCCGGCTAAAGTAACGTGAGTAACCCGTATTTTCAATAATAATGTCTTCACCTCACGTCGGTTTTAATAATATTATGTACTGGCGTGTAGTGATAGGGGTAGAGGCCTGCAGTATTCACCGTAAACCACACTTTCCACTGCGAGAGTCCAAGTTCTCGGGCAACAGCATTAGTTGAAGTAGTTGGATCCGCTCTAAACCATTGAACTATTTGATTATCTTCATCTTCATCATCAACAATGATCCGTGGTCGGCCTAGGTCTGCTCGACGCCTTAAAACAGAGCCAGTCTCTCTGAGTCGCCGGTAAGCGCCGTCAAAGACAGTGACATCCGGTATTCGGCGGCCGGGATAACGTGCAATGTATTCGTCACGAGCTCGTGCAGAAACACCATTGCAGTACCCATAACAAAGTAGAATATCCGCGTATTCCTCGTTCGTGAAGGTTGCCATCTTCAACAGTTCCAATTCAGAAGCACAATTCAAAGTCCAGTTAACAAGCACAGTCACAATTTGTAGGAAACAGTCCAGAAATACAAGCCAAGTCGGGTAAGAAATGAAGAGCACTAAATATCGCATCTACTACGGACGAATTACGGAAGCAGACTAAAACGAAACAATAACAACAAATTGGCCGGGATTATTTTATCTCGCTTGCACCTGGTCAGTTTGTCCCGCTCGCACGCACCACAGCTCCGTGGAAGAACAATAGGACCAAAGAACCCAAATTTGTACTGCTACCTGAGAGCCTTTTATCGATTTTTTTTCTATGAATTGTGATAAGACCCTAGCTTGTGATACCTTGTTGGATAGCTAATGGAACGTAGATATTATTTAAAACATCTGCAGAACTAACGCCATAGATTTTTTTTTAATTATTACTAAAAGAAACAATTTTTTTTTTTCAAATTAATTACTTTTTTACGGTATCAATCGTCTACTACGATCCCATTGGTTCAGATACTTGCACTTTTTGGGTTGAGAATTATAAACAAACTTATCTGGCACACAAAAATCAGAATTAAAAAAAAATAAAAGGCATAGGATACAAAAAAAATAGGCTATAGTTAAGAAATCGGGATATTTTTTAAAAAAACCTTCTAAGTCCAATATCTCGAAAACGGTTAGGTTTAGGGTGGGGTGTTTCATAGTCAGATCAGTCAGAAATGATGAGAACTACCACCTCTTAACGGATCTAGGTCGACTTACCCAATAACCCTGTATATAATGAGTAGAGTTGCGTAACCAAAAATATTAAATTAAGTCATCTGAAATTTTTACTATGTCAAATCAAATTTGTCATTTAAAAAGTCTCTTATATTATAATAGGCTTTTCCAACCAGAAATGATTTTACTTTCTGCTTAAATGCTTCGGTACTTAAATCTTGCCAACTTTTAGAAAATTTGTTATAAACAATCGGAGCCATGCAGATAACACTTTCGCGCATAAGGGCTGTCCTAGATTGATGCAGACATAGTTTATTTTTAATGCGCCTATTTCGGGGAATAACATCTGCCATACGAGGAAATAAATTTGGGTTCCTTTTGACGAATAACGCAGTTTCCAATATGTATAGTAACGGTAGCGTTAGAATCTTATAGCGCATAAAATACGGCTTGCAAGAATCTCTAACGTCCAATCGAAACATTGACCTTATACATCGCTTTTGAGCTTTAAATGCGATGTCTTTGTTGGTTGAATTACCCCAAAAGATCACGCCGTATCTTAAAATGGCGTCAGTTAGCCCGTAATACGCTGTTAGCAATCCGTCAATATTTAGTGTCCTAGACATTGTGTAAAGAGCAAAAGCCGTGCTACTTATTCGCTTACAAATAGTCTCTACATGAGGTTTCCAATTCAAATTGCGGTCAATTGTTAAGCCTAGAAATTTTGTCGTATAAGCAGCGTCAATAGTATTATCATTATATTTAATGTCAAATTTAGGAAATGTCAATGCACGTTGGCCAAAATGTATAATTACTGTTTTTTAATATTAATTTTCAAATTATTATTATCCATCCATTCGATTGTTTTATCTAACGTATTATTTACCTCTTCTTCATAGAAATCTCGATGGCCACAAGGTATTGTGATTGTACTGTCGTCTGCAAATAATGTCATAGGGTGATTAATAGATCTCGGCAAATCGTTAATATATAGCGTAAAGAGAGATGGTCCTAGTACACTTCCTTGAGGTACACCGTAGATAACAGTACGTTCTTCAGATTGGATTGTTTCCTCTCGTTTAGTCGCGCTATTTATCCTACTTATTTTCGTTACTTGTTTCCTATCGTGTAAGTACGATTGTAAAAGTTTAAGTACATTACCTCGAACACCATAACATTCAAGCTTTTTTATTAAAATTTCATGTTGAACGTAGTCAAATGCTTGAGACATATCACAAAAAATAGCGCAAACTGGGTTATTTTTATCCATATTTGTCATGACAGTGTATAAAAAGTCGTAGATTGCCATATTTATTGTTTTATTCATCGGCCCGTAAAACATTCTAAATACACTTTTTATTTAAGTGTCAACTCTAACACATAAAATCTATATTTTGATATAATTTGTAACATCTCCATAGCCGCGTGTTCGTCGCACTAATAAACTTATCATTCTGAAACTTTCTTTACCCCATTTCCTGTCGCGACGCATTTTACTAAAACTCTTAAATTAAATTAAATAGTGTATAAATGTCACAGCGCCATCTAATTAATGCCGGCCTATAAATAATAGTGTATGATGGAGTGGAGTGGAGTGGAGGGGAGACTAAAACAATCTTTCAAGCATTGCCCAGATACCGCGTCGCAGCCGGCGCGCCGCGTCCTGCTCTAATTACAGCTGAAATAATAATTTCGTACGACTTTGTAGCAAAACATTTGTAATATAGCGATTAAACAAGTAAATATTAATCTTTTAGATGGACTGAATATGGTATTATTCGTAACTGAAAAGTGACGTGGCTGTCTATTAATAACAGAATATCATCAATTAGATTAAATATCAATAGAAGCACCGATAGGCGATCGCCGCTAGTTGTCAGTTATCTGAAGTATCCGGAACATCGCTCTTCACGACGTGTGCCGCGGAAGGCCTCGGGCGAAGCGTCTATCTCGATTAAATTAATTGAAGAAAGTTGATTCGATTACTCGATGAAACCCGATAATTGATGTAATGAATCACGACAAATTAACGCGATGACCGCTCGATTACATGCAATCACGACTACACAGCTTGTGCGTTGGTTTATCGCGGGTCATAGCGGAAATCAACGATCAATCATGTGCGTAATTGAAATAGTGTAGGATTAAATTATACATCAGATTTGACTTAAGTAAACGTTATAAGCAATAATGTAGGCTGGCCTAGCAGTTACCCAAATAACATTGATCATGGCGTGGCGTGTGTTTTATTAATTTGTATCCCTTTTAAGAAGTACAACAACACTTTGGTCATTTACCACGCAAAGTGATACCTGTGCTGGTTGATTCATGAGAATAATTCGGCGTTTTCAGCAAAAGCATAAGGTCAAAAATGGTTCTTTGTAATTATAATACAATTGTGGAATGTCAATACAATCTAAATGTGTCCAATATATCTCCGGAGTAAACGTTCAAGTTTTATTTTTGTACCGTTTTAATTGTTTTAAACTGCCGGAGCAGTTTTAGATAATACAACGCATACTTTTGCGAACGAAGTCGAGGGCAACAACTAGTAGTATATAAAAAAGAAAGTAATATATATATATATCAATTGGTTCATAGCTTGGCAATCTGTATTATTATTATACTACCAACTACTGAAGTAAAACCATTAAAGACATAAACCAGTGATGGTTGTGCCGACATTATTTACTTTTTGTGAGTAAAAACTTTTATTATGATACCATAGTCAAATGATTTATTGAGATTGTTATACTTTTATTAACTTGTTAGTAAAGTTATGACTAAAAATTTCGTTTCATGTCCCTATCTCAAACTACTCGAAATGTGGGTGACGTAACACAATTTAATTAAAACCTAGAGTCTATCTTTCTACAGCTATCAGTAATGTCCGGCTTGTGGGTTAGATTGAGGTCGTCCCGATCGTGGGAGACACGCCGCGTCACCTAAACTTCATTATTTATAACAGTACAACATTAAAATAATGTTTATTTACATAGATAACACATGACATTGTCTATTGTACTCTCTATATGTCATTACAGATACCAATCTGTAATAGTGTCGGCTCCGCGCCTTACTTTACCTGTTGCTTCGCGCCTGACTAAGTCTACTAATAGTTTTTACAATAAAATTACCTGGACCATCTGCTGACTACCGACAAAAGACCAATCTTCTCTTCTTCGTCGTGTCGATGGCCGGGTCAAATTTTATTTTGACTTGCCATCGTGGTGAAAGGATAAGCTAATTCGCTTTGAAGAACTCGCGAATTGCCCAGGGTGCGCCGGACGTAGGGAATAGTTGTGTACGTCACTCGGGGAGGCTCCTTTCATGCAAAAGACGAATATGGAATATATATATATATATCTATATATATAAAAGGCTTTGTCCTGACTGACTTAGTATCAACGCATAGCCTAATCCATAGGTCGTAGCGACTTGAAATTTGGAGGGTGTATTCTTTACAAGATTTTATCGTGCAATAAGAAAGGATTTTTGAAAATTCGGCCTCTAACAGGGTGAAAAGTGGGACGAAAGTTTGTATGAAAAAGCGTTTGTAGTAATCATGAGGCTCGATCAATTTCAAAAATGGAACTTTGTTGAGCAATCGTGTGACAATGAGGTGTTGACATGAAGTTTCATAAAAAAAAGATTTTATGTCAGTGTAAACTTTTTAATTGTCATTTCGGCCTCTTTAGATATCTAAGAAGTAATTGTTTTGTTTAGTAGAAACCAACTTTAATGTAATGGAAGATGTGTGATGTAAATTGTAAAAGGTCATATTATATATAAAAAATAGAATAAATTCAAATCCATGGTATAAGGGCTTTTCTACACGAGTGACTTTTTGGCACGATCAATTCCAAAACATTTAGACATTCTTACCGATATTCCATTTTTAACCCCCTACATAAAAACGACTAAGTAGGTGTTATTAGTTAGACGTGTCTGTATTTGTGTGTGAGTCTGTCTGTGGCATCGTAACTCGCGAATGGATGAACCGTCGTGATATTTTTACTTAGAATTTATTCCTTCAGCGATAGATGTTATTGTATTTATTACATTTTTAATGTTCGCTTTAATTTTTAGCAAAAGGTTTTTTTTATTTATTTTTTTATTATTTAACTATGTACTTTTATGATGTTAATGATTTACGTTTTGCATTATTTGATCTTTTTCTGATATTATTTATGTTCTAAATTTTTACGATTTTTATTAGTTGGACATTTTTGTTTTTTATGCACGTGTTTTATTATGTTAAACAAGTTTTTGATTTTATACAGTAACTTTGTTTTAAATTTAATGTTAAATTCAATTTCACGTTTTCATGTATTTTTTGAAGATTTTCATAATATTTATAATGTGCCGTGTGGTCCGACCCTGCCTGATTGTTTTGGAATTGACCGGCGCATTTTTCTGTTCAACCAAAGTTTTAGTAGAAAGTCGAGCGGTAAAAAGGTGAACTAAACACTTTTTGGTAAGAACATGCTTGGCGGAGGGAGGACTTTATAACTATGTAAAGATAGTCTGTCATCTGCTTCAGCGCCATCTTGACAGTTCGCAAAACTGTGGTCACGGTGTACAGAATAATTATTTGTTGCCAAGTGGCCAATTATTAATTCAAAATTCAAGCTTTAATATTTAAATGAAAAAAAAAACTTCGAATATTCTAGACCATTCTCTCATTCTCTCTCTCTAGCGATTGCTCGGTTTGGATATTGTGATATTTGTTCGGCGATCACTGTTGTTCATTGTTTTTATTTTAATTTCTGTTTGATTTTGTTTCGTATTGTTTGTTTGTGTATTTATGATTTCTTTCGTTGCTTATGTTGAATTTTGTTATTGAAAAAATAGTAAATAAATAAATAATATCTAATAATTGTAAATATTTTATGAACAATAATAAAATTAGTTTTTTTTGTTTTATTATAATTTCCTCAGAGGAATTACTCAATAATTTCTTTAGTTGGTTAAATTGTTTCGTTTTTGGGCTGAATTTATTTAAAGAAATAATTGTAAATATTTTATGGATTTCTGTTTGTTTTTTTTGTTGATTGTGTTATAATTTGTTTCGTTTAAGTTGTTTAGTTTCTTTGTTGCATAATTATTTATAGAAAAATAAGATTGTTAACAAATTGTTATTATTTTATGAACAATATTATTTGTTTTCTAATTGATTTGTTTTTTATTGATTGTTTTTGTTTTTTGTGTTCATATCTCAACATGACAACAGAAAATATTAACACGAGCGGAATAGACTGAGTCTTACTATTGTCCCTATAGTAGGCGATGGCGCATGTCTTTTTCGTTCGCTGTCATTTGTTGTATGGTATACAAGAAAGGTCTATAGACATTCGTATAGAAATTGTAGATCACTTAAGATCACGTGGTACAGAATTAGGATGAGTTTGCTGTGATGTCCCATGCCAGCAACGGTGACAATTATATGACGAAGGAATAGTATGCTTTAGATATGGTAGATCCACAGAAATCGTCAATAATAGAGAATATTTTAAAGAAATTTATTATGACACAGAAGCTTTAAGGCAAATGGTTTCGCAAAGTGAGAAGTTACTCACAGATGAACAGCTTTGCATTTATAAACAGATCATTGGGAGTATTGAGAAGGCAGAAGAGCATTTTAATTTCTGGACGCTCCTGGTGGCACAGGAAAAACCTTCCTCATTAATTTTTTATTGGCAAACACAAGGAAAAACCATGGTATTACTTTAGCTGTAGCATCTTCAGGAATTGCAGCAACATTGTAAGTTGGAGGGCGGCAAAACAGCTCACGCTGCCTTCAAGCTCCCGTTAAATCTCCTTCACGTTGGAACTCCTATGTGCAACATCTTCAAACAGAATAATGTAACTCAAGTACTCCGCGATTGCAAATTGATTGTTTGGGATGAGAGCACAAAAAGGAGGTTTTGAAACTTTAAACCGAACTCTTAAAGATATCAGGGGCAATAATAACACGATGGGTGGAGTTACCGTCCTTTTAGCTGGACACTTTCGTCAGACTCTACCCGTGATTCCGCGGGGAACTCTAAGGTGTCTTTTGCAATGACTACAAATAAAGCTCAGGGTCAGTCACTGAAAACAGCAGTTTTTTCGCAACATCGATCTGAGGGGGAACTGCTTCTCACACGGTCAGTTTTATGTCGCCTGCTCAAGAGTAAGTTCGCCTCGAGATCTCGTTTTGTTGGCACCTGAAGGGAAGACTTCGAATATTGTTTACAAAGAAATACTTTAATTGGGTATTTATTTACAATGATAACTCAACTTACGACAACTTACAATCGCGAGCAAAGCCGCGGGCTAAAGCTAGTCTATATATATAAAAGGCTTTGTCCTGACTGACTTAGTATCAACGCACAGCCTAAACCATAGGTCGTAGCGACTTGAATTTTGGAGGGTGTATTCTTTACAAGATTTTATCGTGCAATGAGAAAGGATTTTTGAAAATTCGGCCTCTAACAGGGTGAAAAGTGGGACGAAAGTTTGTATGGAAAAGCGTTTGTAGTAATTATGAGGCTCGATCAATTTCGAAAATGGAACTTTGTTGAGAAATCGTGTGACAATGAGATGTTGACATGAAGTTTCATAAAAAAAGGATTTTATGTCAGTGTAAACTTTTTAATTGTCATTTCAGCCTCTTTAGATATCTAAGAACATAGAGTACATAAAAAAAGCAGGAGATAATGTCACCTATAAAATGATGGAAGCACCAAAATGGCGGCGGTCTGTTTATGTGTGCGTGTGTTAGGGGTTACCAGCCATGAGAAATATTACCCACATTTTTACAATAATTTAAATAAATATTTTAGAGGTTTAGTTCTTATATTTTTTTATTTGCTGCTTTTTACCATCAAACATGATATAGGTAGTTTTATACTACCGTGGCCAAAAACCAAACAATATAAAACAACTTTATGTTTGAATTTCGAAACAAAGTTGATTTTATATTTCTAGCAGTCGATGCGGGCCTGCAGGTGGAAGTTGTTTGTTTTTATTAAGGGAATATGTACAAAATTCGTTGCTCTGAGCACTCCTGACGCAAGGCAGCGAAGATGCTTTAGTGCAGCTACCCAGTTTTTGGAAAATATTTTAAAATTACGACTCCTACGGCGCTTCCTGATTCTTAGATGGTAAAGATGCTTTAGTGATATACAGGGTGTCCCAGTTTAGGACCTGGAGCCGAAATCGGATAGTAGGATAAGTTATGGCAGTTAGCAAAAAAAAAAAAAAAAATTCAATGTCAAAAATTCTTTATTACATAAACTATCAGAAAGTGCTTGAAAACGTCAACAAAATGTACAAACCAAATAAAATATCTAAGTTTAAATAAACAAACAATTGCGGAGCTTATATTCACTTACATGCGATTTTTCAATATTAGCAATAATTGCTTTAACATTAGCACAGTAAAATTAATTGTGTCGTTCCATTTTTTTTACAGTAAATAATAATGATCAGTGGTGTGCTTTTCAATTACTTACAATCCCATATGCTGATTTAATTTTACCAACTGTTATTATTTCTGCAGTTTCTAATTATTTCTACCCAAAAATGTTTCCATGCGTCGTTTGCAGCAGGAAATCTATAAAACATAGAATAATAATTTATACTAAATGTATTATACTACTAAAAAATATTTACCCAAATTCAGGGTACATGAAAATATTTATTGACTGTCATCACTGATAGTTTTGGTATATTTTTTTACGAAAACAATATAATTTCGGCAATAAGCTGAATATATTACTTGCTTACCTAAGAAAAGTGATCCCCTGGTTTTTTTTTGTCGAGGCGCTATGGTTTCGGCAGCTTTACACAACACAAGACATCATTTTAAATTATTTTTCTTGAAGATCCGAGCATCAGCACAGTCATAAGCGTAATGGCGGGCGATTGACTTACTATTGTGTCAATGTGTGTGTTCTGTGTGTACGTGTGACTTACTATGGGTGCTTCAGTAAGTGTTTCAAGAGACTATGTCCTGCTTTTTTTTATGTAGTCTATGTCTAAGAAGTAATTGTTTTGTTTAGTAGAAACCAATTTTAATGTAATGGAAGATGTGTGATGTAAATTATAAAAAAATATTTAAATAGGGTTAAAAGTATCATTTTGATGTGCTATAGTCAGGTGGCAAACATGCCCAAGGTTTAGCTGATGGTTAGTTAGGGCATCAACTGCGCAAATTATACAACATACACTTTTGACGGATGGACTAATTAATATTAAATATAATCTACAATAAAGCCTGACACGTGCGTTTATTTAAGTAAACAGGAGGTAGAATCAAAATTTATCGGATCTTGGTATAGTGGTTTCAACGGTTGACGAATTAATAGCACATATATATAATGATATCCAGAACCTACCAAAAAAACCAATGGAGTGGCTAAGTGAGCGTGCGATTTTGACACCAAAAAACGATCAGGCTTCCGTCATTAATGATATTCTGCTAATGTCATTCGAAGGGTCTATACGATAATACCAATACAAATCTGTTGATACTTTAGTACATTCAGATGATGCTACCAGCTATCCTGTAGAGTTCCTGAACACTCTTAATCCACCCGGTCTTCCTCCTCACATACTAAACCTAAAAGTGGGTGCTCCGGTTATGTTATTGCGAAACCTCAATCCTCCCAAACTATGCAATGGGATCAGACTGAAAGTGAAAGCGCTACAGAAAACGGTGGTAGAGGCCATTATATTTACAGGCTGTGCACGAGGGGAACCAGTGTATATACCACGGATACCACTTATACCGTCTGATTATCCCTTCGAGTTCAAGAGATTGCAGTTCCCCCTTAAGGTGTCTTTTGCAATGACTATAAATAAAGCTCAGGGTCAGTCACTGAAAACAGCAGGTATCGATCTGAGGGGGAACTGCTTCTCACACGGCCAGTTTAATGTCACCTGCTCAAGAGTAAGTCCGCCTCGAGATCTGGTTTTGTTGGCACCTGAAGGGAAGATTTCGAATATTGTTTACAAAGAAATACTTTAATTGGGTATTTATTTATAATGATTACTCAACTTACGACAACTTACAATCGCGAGCAAAGCCGCGGGCAAAAGTATATAATTCAGCAGACTGGGATGGGATGCGCTCGTTCTTTGCATTCTATCCTTGGTTGCCCATTTGCTTCTTTTTGTTAAGCCCTCAGCGGATGCAATAGCAGATGTGCTGCGCCAAAGAATGAAATACTTTATTCCTTATTCCTATGCAAACACACCCAGCAAAGCACAGCCCTGGCTTGGTGCTGAGTGCGGACGTGCTGAAGCACTGAAACACGAAGCTTTCCTCGCCTGGGCTGATGCTCGCAAAGCTAGTGACACATCGGATAAGAAGAGAGCCTATAATAGAGCAACCAAGTACAGTTAAAAGGCTCTACGGGAAGCTCGATTTGATAATATACGCCGGATCGGGCACAAACTAACTACTCACCCAACAAGTAGTAAAGCGTTTTTGTCCCTAGCGAAATTAGCGAAATAGAACTTCTGTCGCCCCTTACTAACCCCACTTTTGAAACCAGGTATTCCAGTCACCCGCTCAGGCCGTTTTATTGGGGATCTTCCAGTGTATGCCACACACATCTGGAGTGAGGCTAGACATCTCGAAGGCCCTTGACAGGGTCTGGCAGGAGGGACTTATTAGCAAGCTACCGCCTTAGCTAGCTAACAGTATTTTATGTGGAGCGTTTGCTATCAGACCTCCACAACAGTACATGTACGGGACATCAATAAATGATACGATGATAAAAGTGATATAAGTTTATTGATATAATGTTATTGATAGAATGATACAATTAATTATGATATGAGTACACGCGGCGCTGACCTAACGCGAACTGAGTAAAATGCACACGCGGTACAAATCTGCTTAGTTTACATTAAACATGTAATGCATTGTACGGGTGGACCGTACAGTACATGATCCGATACTCTCTGTTAGACAAGTTCGAAGACTTTCTGCCCTGTTACATCTTGTAACGTGCGCCTCGAGGTACGGAGGAAAACTCGTCATGTTAAAAGGTTACCCGTCTACGGCCGACCGCAGATAGCATTGCTTAACCTGCAAGATCGATCGGCGCGCGATGTTCGGCTTCGGTTTAGTCATGAGCTCCTTTCGCAAGTTAAATACTAAAGTGATTTTATTCATCGTTTGTGTAGTTTTTGTGCAGTGTTAGTTCTATGGCTGCCCTTATAAGTCAACTTTACAGAAAAAGTCAAAACCCACGATATGGGTAACAAATAAGCTTTATCTTAGATTATTGACCCATTAAGAATAAGAATGTACTAGAATTAATCTGAGATCCGTAGCGCACGTATGCCTTACATATTTTGGAACTCTGTTACAATAGCGCAATAGTATCGAAGCAAATAAAATGCACAAGTTGAGGACGCTCGGAACATTTGTGCTGGTTCGTGACAGGAATTCTCTACGACTTTGTGCCGATGGAATTGGTCAAGTAGAGACTTATTTCTGCAACGGTTTCCACCAAATAGTAGTCTGGAAAGTACCTAATCATACGAATGATATAGAAATATGTCCTTATCATTTCCGTAAAGGTCGCTATGAGGAAAACTAATGGATTTGGCCCCAAATACTCCATTAATGCACAGTCATGTTCTAATTAATTCTCCTCAAAGATAAATGGATATCTTTTAAGTTTGATACTTTATATTTACCAGCAGTCCTGTTCATATTATGCTGACCAAGTACCGTAATTGATACGTTATATATAATACTTAGCGGTATATGATGTTGACGTTTGTCCTCAGGAACCTGGCGGGGAACCTCATCAGCGAACTGTCTGACACATCGCTGCCGCCGCTGCCCGCGCTTCACACACTGTAAGTAATGACTAATATATCTAATGAATGTCAGGAAAAGAACATGCGTGTTATTAGGATATCAAAGGTTCTTCTCAGGATTTTAATTCAGTGATATATAGTCACTTTAAACATATATCTTTATTCATTTTTTTCAGCACTAGGATGTTGTTTGCATAGTCAGTCACATAATCTTTGTCAGTGTTACTAAAAATTAACCAAAAAATATTGTAAGAATAAATCACACCGGTTTAGTTGTATATTTCACACTATTCACAGTCAATAACACCACAATCCATTGCGCATAAAAAGTGCTGAATATCTAGGTTACATTCCATCACACATCCTATTTTCCTGCCAAAGCTCTAACCCGAATTCCTGAATACTAGTAATATTATACAAAATACAGCAAATAACGTAGGTAAAGCTCGATAGAGCCTCAGGAATGTACGCAAATGGCACCGCAGACAAATAGCGCGGTTCCACACGGCGCGGCGGCGGTATGTCGCCTCGCTCTATATCTCAGCTCTCATTACACCCCACATATTACATGAAACGGTACTACTTCAAAGCGAGCTATTTTTAACCGACTTCAAAAAAAAAAAGAGGTTCTGTATTCGATCCGTATGTATGTATGTATGTATGTATGTATGTATGTCACCTTTTTATGTTCGCGATTTTCTCGGAAACTACTGATCCGATTTGAATGCAGTTTTCGGTATTTTAATCCTTGTGTTTCAAGGAAGGTTTTAGTATATAATTTATCAGAATCTGATGAAGATCTTTGGAGACAGGCAACGGAACTCTTCAAAAACTAATAGCTAATGAACCACGTTTTGTGCAATCGTGTATCTATGTATTGTTTTCACCACTACATAACATAACATCATGCCTGTGTATGCTTTGAAGGGTAAGCCGAGACAGCCTACTTACCTACCCTTAAAGTACCGAAAGCTCTGCTTAGGTTTGTACGGGGCTTACGTTTCAGCACATTTGTTATTATCGTAGTGATAACTTATGATCATGAAGATCTCAGAAAGAATTTTTTGATTATTTTGATTGTTTCTATTGTGTTTCATGCGTAATGATGCCTTAGTATTTCTTCCTAACCCCATCGTTAAATCTAAAAAACTAAGACACTAAAAAGCTTGAAATAAAAAAATAAAATAAAAAAAACAAATAAAAAAAAATAAAATAAAAAAAACTAATTAAAAAAAAGAATATTCTTAACTCGAGCGTATTCTAAATGTTATAATTATGTACTAATTTTTTTCAAAGAAAAAGGAACCGCCTTCAAAAACTCAAAAGTATTAAATAAAATATTCGCTAAACTTTGCTTACCTTTATATTAATTTGTTTAAAACAATAAACCCAAATAATTATGTAATACCAATTAATTATATTTTTTTGAAGTCGGCGCCAAATTACAAAATCAAATACCAATTCAATTGGTATTTGATTTTGAGATTTTTTCAACAATTATTTCGGTAAATACGGTTTTAATTGTGATTTTTCAACAATTATTTCGGTAAATACGGTTTTAATTGGTATTTGATTTTGTGATTTTTTCAACAATTAATTCGGTAAATACGGTTTTAATTGGTATTTGATTTTGTAATTTGGCGCCGACTTCAAAAAAATATAATTAATTGGTATTACATAATTATTTGGGTTTATTGTTTTAAACAAATTAATATAAAGGTAAGCAAAGTTTAGCGAATATTTTATTTTATACTTTTGAGTTTTTGAAGGCGGTTCCTTTTTCTTTGAAAAAAATTAGTACATAATTATAACATTTAGAATACGCTCGAGTTAAGAATATTCTTTTTTTTAATTAGTTTTTTTTATTTTATTTTTTTTTATTTGTTTTTTTTATTTTATTTTTTGTTGCCACCTTATCGCATCATCGCCGTCGCAGCCGCGAAAGTCTCCATTTGTGGCGACGTGGATGTGGTAACATGAAATACTTACGTTTTAATAATACCTCGTCGCCGGCAGCGGCATGGCGGCACCGGTCGTGCGAGTGTACTTGCTAAAGGTGAACGGGTCGCATGACATGTGTGTGTTCTTTCACCACTACATGCAGAGCTGCAAGTGGGTGCACTATCTCATACTTACATCACTAATGTGAACTTTATAACACACATCAGTACTTAAGTAGTTCATTCGCTCTTAGAGCGGAGCTTGCAACGATGAAGCACCAGCGATGCGATAACGCATTGTTAGTTTTCTGCAGTTTCTATTAGTTCCAGTTTAACGAATTCTAAAGCAAGAGCTATAAATAAGTTCCTGATAGGTCAGGCAAAGAAATCGTAATGAGTACCTAGTCAACGAAGTACATCGTGCTCATTTTAGTTTCAATTATTATTTTCTTTAAAGTTAATCAGTTTCACAGCTAATCGGTGAAACTGATTAACTTTGTGTCGGTCAGTCTGTGATGGTGATGCGAACCACCCAACCCATAAATAAGAGGTATAAAATAAAAACACCTAAATTTAATAAACAATATTAATAATTGTATATTTTTATAATTTTAATTGTAAATTGTATATGTAGGTTTACTAATAATATTTACTATCTAAACTTATCTATTTCTTAACTAAAATATTTTTCCTCTAACTAACTACCGATAACCATATTTTATTTTATATTTGCCGATCCTTTGCTGTCTTCCGCCAGTCCTTGCGCAAATATTCTTGCCATCTTTTTAACTGCCTTCCTCTACTCCTTTTTCTGTCCTTGGGCTACCATTCTGTCACTTCTTTTGTCAATTGTTGTAGCTCTTGTTTATCTTACGTATAGTTAAGTTCAACTATACGTAATATTTATAGCTTGCTCTCGGCGGATCAATTAGCTAAACTCTACGTAACACTCTCAAAATACAGTGCCAATTTCTTTAATAGACGACTTGTTAAACCTTTTGGGATGTAAGACATAATAATATTATGTGCTTACTCAAAGTTTGTCTTGTTTTTAACGATCTCCATTTGAAAACATTCGTCGCACAATTATTGTCAAGCTATCCACGATTGTTTGTTCCTTAGTTAGTAGTGGCTGGCCAGCTGACGACTGAGACGATGTCGTTTACACCATTCCGTTTACATGTACACGTATGCCTTTAAGCCCTCGCTCGGTATTGAACAACCATTAGTAACAATAGCTAAGACTACTCTAGTGGTTTTTTTGCTTTTGTACTAGTAGAATAACTGGAAGATAAAGGCACCTGTATCGAGTTACTTCTTTTGTGTCAATGACAATGGATATTCGACACTAATGAAAGTGCTCGTCATTTGTGTATTTTCTTAAATCTATTCAAGAATATGACAAGAGTGAATAGGTATGTATTTGTTCCAAGGCTAACGTACATAATCTAATGTAAAGCGTGTCAGCTAATCATAGAATTGAATTAACAACCATTCAAAAGCACTCGCTCTTATTGAGATGATCGACACACACACACACACACTCACACACCTACACACACCTTAAATGATAACATTAGTTAAATTAATATTTGCTAAATTATTCCTAGTCTAATCTAAATGGAGATACGTGACTGTGAATAAATCCCAGAATTAAATAATATCCACGGTAAAATCCTCTGCGAATGACGTCATGTGCTGCTGAATTATAAACATCTGCTTAACCCTTGGAGTACATGAAGGCGTAATGTTACATTATTCAATACCATTAACATTAAACGGTTAAGTAAAAGGCACAAAAAACGCGGACCTGTATCGGATTCCTTACAATCTACAGGTCTTTGAACTCTATCTAATACAAATACCTACTACAAGTATTGGCAATACAACTTAATATTCCAGTAACGTGAATGGTTGCATGCAAAACAAAACACTTGTGTTACATTACAACTAAACAATCACTAAATTATATCAATGTGTTTATTTCTTTGGGTGATATAAAGCTTTTCATTGCGATAACAGCGCTTTTAAGGTTCCGTACCCAAAGGGTTAAAAGGAACCCTATTACTGAGAATTTAGTGTCCGTCTGGCACCAGGCTGTGTCTCAGGAACCGTCACAGCTAGAAAGTTGGAATTTTCACAGATGATGTATAACTGTTTGCTTTTACTACAAATGACGAGCAGATGGCGGAGTGGGTAGTGTTCCTGCCTTGTTCGATTCCCGCTCGGGACAAATCTTTGTGTGCATGAACATGGAGGTTTGTCTAGGTCTGGGTGTTTCTATGTATAATAAGTATGTATTAACAAAAGAAAAGTATATATGTATTAGTTTCAGTTATTCTTGTACCCATAGTAACACACCATAACAACAGACGTGCCAACAACAGCGTGTTATATGTTATACATAAAGAATAAACTCTCTAAATAAAGCAATCACACGTGTACTCCTGTAACGTATGGAAACGTCAACTTCCTTTATTTTGAGGAAATATGAACAAAAAACTCGTATTGCACTGTCAACTGATATTTATTGCGTTATTGGACTCCGAGTTTCGTTTCCTAAAAGAATTGTGCCTATTTTATTTGTCTCGCAATTTTGCAGATTTATTAAATTATATTAAACAATTAATAATAATTATGAAATAATTACAATAATTATTTTATTATATTAAACCAGTTATACATCATCTGTGAAAATTCCAACTTTCTAGCTGTGACGGTTCCTGAGACACAGCCTGGTGCCAGACGGACACTAAATGATATTGAAACAGGTGGCAAGGTTCAATTCGAACTTATGACTTTGCCATCGCATGCCTGATGTCTTTGCTGTTGAGTTACGGGAGCTCCAAATTACGATTAACGAGGGCAATAAATCTCAAATAAACTTATAAAATCTCTGATTTCAGTTCTCTATTTTTGACAAGCAACAAAAATTTTTCAAATAGTGTGAGTCCACCCACCGCGATGGTTTGAAAGCCCCATAATCTTTTTATAGAAGATATTTACACGATCCGTTGATCCAAACATGCCGTGGATCAAGGACTATTGAATGTTATTCATAGATCTCCATTAGCATCACAAGGAACATCGGGGAGTTCATTAATGTGATTTATGGCGCACTTTCGGTTTCATCGCCGGTGCAGTAGTTCGGTCGGTTCGTGTCGGAGCAGATTGTGGGTTAATTATTATGAGCTATAAATTAGCTCGGACGATGTTTCCAATAAAACTACGCTCGTACATTTTCATCACTACATAATGTAGTCGTACGCAAAGTGTGAGATACAAACTGCGTTTTATGATTTTATGTGCTTATTAATTAAAACACTAAGATTGGGCGGGAATTGCATCGTAAACTAGGGCAATGGATTAGTTTCTAGCAAGCAAAAATCTCTGCTTTTATCAATAACAGCATGCATTTCACTGCGAAATAATGATAGCAAAGCGTTCTACAAAACTCAGTGACGAGCGACTGCAGTAGGATTTGGACGTTTTGGTCCATGCACAATATCCACACCGCAACGCTCTCTTGAAAACCAAGAAAGTGGTCTATTGAATGAAATAATCGGATCGTCTTGTTTGCTGTTGTTCTGTCTCTGTTAATACTATGGCTGATCGGTTTGAGTGGACTTTGGCCTCGGTCTAAAAGCTCGATCAGTAAAAGGAGAAGCCCGCGGTACATGTCTGCAATCAGCTTTTACTATTGATAATATTGACTTTGGCACGCGCTCCACCTTTGTTTTATACATTACGAATTCAGGGATGTTAATGTTTTTTACCTTCCTTTTATACATTCAACTCGACAATGTACTAAAGGTTTGTGTGTCAAAACCTAACTGCCTGGTCGCTTTTTAAGTGAAGTCTTAGCAACTACACTTGTTAAAATACATTATTCTTCACCATCATCGTCACATCCTTATTCATCTCTCCTACAACCACAGCCACCTGCCTATACCCTCAGCCTTAACGTTTCTTATTTCAATATTTTTTATCAAAAAGTTTTCATACAATTCTGCAAACAGTAACCGTTATATTGGTATTCTTGCAAGCTTCAGCTTTAGAGCCTAAAAACCTCTCCTCGTCCTCTTCAAATATCGCGAGTTCAAATAAAAATCCCATTTAAAGGGAACTCGATGCCATTTTTCTATTTTACTTTCTTCTCTTCCACAATCTTATGTAGAACTAGTATTAGTTCTTAGTACCGTCCTCCCTAGCACTTTGATGTTAACAGTGTAGAATGTGTTCTGAGTCTGACGTGAGCGTGACTGTCACTGACGTCACAGCGTGCTAAATACCACAGTTTCAAACACATTGTAGTGTTATTGTACTACAGTACTTAGCTATATCTAACGTTCCCCGTCACTCTGCGGGGGTTAAGGGGAGGAGGATGAACGCTTCTCGCAAAGATTTACTCCCTCATAAATAGCGAGATGTCTATTGCCTTTGGCGACGATATCGCTCATTTACTGCCATCACTAACAATGCGGGACGTAAACTAGCGATTGCTCTAATTGTTATACGCCAAAAGCAATTAAATAAGATCGTCGTCATAAAGATGATAAAGTTGTATTATATCCAGTTCTATTACAATTTATAGATAACGAATTTAATCGCGTGAATATTCTTTGTTATTGCGCGACGTTTCGAATCACAGCCATCGCGGTCGCTAAGTGCCGCACTGCTTGTGTTTTGTGTGGCTTGCCACATTGACAATTTAAACTAATAGTTTTATTTTAGCCAACGTAATATCATCGAAGTTGCCTCGCTGTATGTAGAGGTGAGTACTGCACTCACGTCCTGTCGGTTATTTTAGATCCCGTGTAAGCTTATTTTATCGCAATAATTAATACGAGATTGCTAGCTCACTGGGAAATTGCCGGGCAAACTTTTGCCGATTCAGCTTATTACTGGTACAGCACCACACTACCAGTTGTATTCCTTATTCTGTGCCACCAGCCTAACCGTCTTGCATAAAATTAAATAAAATAGAAATAATTTCAGACTCGGCGACTAGGATAGGATAGGACAAACTAAATACATTAATGAAAAAAACTTAGGTCTCTTCATACAAAAGAAAGATTGAAAAGTTAGGCCATTTGTTTTTAATTTCCAAGTCGATTTGAATAGATAGAATCTCCGTTGGGCGCCGAGAGTTAGCGACGTTGAAGACAGGCCCCGCGGCGAGGAGATCATAAAGTCAATTATTTAACCATCCATTACTTTTACCACTAATTTAATTAAGTATTTAAAGCTTCAAGAAATTGAGAAACTTATTAAACGTTATGGACCAGTTTTTGACTATTATTTACAATTAACGGAACAATGCGAATGGTGCCTGTTTACGTTGGGATCAGATTGGAAAAAGTATTCACGAGTTTACTTATTGTGCGTGTTAAGGTTCACTTTTGCTTATAGGAAGTCTTGCAACAGAAACGAGGTGTTTACTTTAAGGTGGTTTATTGGCGACTAGTTTTAAATAACAATGTTTTGAATGATTTACGTAGCTACTCACACATGCATAGGTAGGTATAGTATTCTTTCGTACGTTGAACTAGATTATTAGCTAACACTTATTAAAGAATAATTACTGCAAGTAAATCAATAATAATATATATAATCAATACAATTTGCGTGAGATTAAACGGTTGCCAATCTCAAAACACCTTCTAGAAAAAAGAAATAAGAAAATAAACAAATAAAAGTAGATAACACACTATTAATACACGCCACACGTGTGAGAAGCGCGGCTGAATCAAACGAGAAGACACGCACAACTAAAACAACATAATTCGAGGATTCAATCTAAACTGAATGTCAAGCGCATAGAAATCTTAATAACTAGTCAATAGAAATGCTATCGACTATCTTTTAACACTGGGACGCATGTCGCCGGTTTTCAAATACCACTTTTTGTATTCCTACAAACAAAATTATTCTTTTTGGCGATGACATTAAGACGACAATTCCTCAACTCGCACTTATGTTCGATTAGACAAATGCGCTTGTATTCCTGCAAACAAAATTATTCTTTTTGCGATGACATTAAGACGACAATTCCTCAACTCGCACTTGTGTTTGACTTGACAGATGCGCGGCGACAAGGTCACGCGTCTTTGACATTTCTATTGCCTTATTAATAAGATTTCTATGGTCAAGCGATATCTCACAAGTTATTATATGACACAATAAACAAGGGCTTCTTTTAAACATACGCGCACGTGTCTTCGAGCTACATTATACACTACACACACACACTGCCCTGCCCACTCGCACAGCTTTATTGAATCGCGCCGAAGCGATATATTCATTGAATATACAATGACAGTGCGGTTTCTTTATTCATTGAAAATGCCAATTTCGATTCACAAGCTTTTATTCGTTTTTGATTGAAAACAATTTAATGGATTTCTTCGTAAAAAATCGTTTTATTCTATTGAACTCCACAGCAAGTTGCCTACAGGAGATACAGTGAACTTGTACAGTGTATATACCTATCAAAAACATACATGTATGTGAAATCAGAGCCAAGTCCAATATTAGGAATATGCACAGGAATATGCGGCGCTCTCGACTTTGCCCATAAAAAAGATATTTGAGATCTATTTTTGTGTTTTATAAGTTAAGCTTTATAAATGTACTACCTATAAATACATGACTACATTGAACATAACAAACAAAATTTAGGAGTGAAATTTGCCAAACTGGGAGATATCTTCTAATTGATTATTTTTATAGCATTTAGCTATGCTTAGCAAATTATACTAAGAATAGTATAATTTGCTAAGCAAAGCTAAATATATATAATAAGAATAGTTAAATTATTATTTATTATACTAAGAATAGTTTAATTGTATCCTACTTAAAATAGGAACAAATGGATGAACGTGACGTCACGAAATGACGTATCATACAGTTGAGAAATTAAGGGTTCTGGTAAGAGGCGACCGTAGCCGGATGGCTAAAGCGGCTGCCCGGTGTGTCTGTGGTGCAGTAAGGTCGCAGGTTCAAATCCTGCCGGTCCCATATCTTTTTCAACTGTTTCTTAGTATAATTGGGAGATATCAATCTTGTTGTTGTTTATATTGTGTTTGTCCTTTTAACCATTCTTGTGTGTGTACATAAATTGTTAAATAAATAAATAAATAAATAAATATCTGTTTAAATGTAAAAAAACTATTACAAATGGTCACATTGCTAAATATTCAAAAATATCAGAGAAATAATCGTTTTATTACCCCGGTTACAGACCCCTTGTCGTAATGAGGTGTCTTTTCGTCTGTCGTGTGCGCAGAAGATACAGTGAACTTGGTGTTGTGTTTGAGTTAGTATTTCGTTTGAATCAACTGTTTGAGTTGGTAATTGCTGGCGCTGCCGCTGGCGGTTCAGTTATTGTAATATAAACATAACTGAGAAGTTGTTCGTTGTCATAATATTGTGAGATTGTCGGTTGTTTACTCTGACCCGATGATCAAGGTCATATATTTGCCGAAACTCTGAGATATTTAAAGATCATGAATGATTTACTGAAGCGACATAATAACACCCCGTTTACTATTTAAAAATCCAATGGACCTAATAGTTAGCGTATCTTAATGAGGAAATTAAGGAACTCTAAAAAAGCAGCAAAGAATTGCATGAAATATTTATTATATTTTCAGTGCCAGTTGCTGCTCCATAGGTCTTACGAATTATTTTTAAGTAGACACAACACACAAAACGTTTTCCCACAGCTTATATGAGTATATATAATATAAGGCAGCGCAGCTTAACTTTATAACTAGCTAAGCATGCATAGCACTAGTTAAGCATGCGCCTACACAGGCAACAAATCGGGCTGAAGAGGATGGTTTTGTGACGGTGCAAAGGAGGAAGCGCCGTTCACGCAACGTGAAGAACGGCTATGGCAAGGCACCTGTAGACCCGAAACATAGGGTGCGTGCCGCCGCGCCGAACACCCCGGTGTTTATCTCGCGCCTGCACTACACCACCGAGGCAGAGGATATCGCGAGATATGTCAGCCAGAAGCTGAATCATGTACTAAGAGTGCAGCTGTTGGAGTCGCGCCACAACGTCAACTTCAAGGCGTTCGTGGTGAGAGTGCCGACATGTTTGCTGGAACAGGTGCTTGATGAAAGTTTTTGGCCGCAGGGTGTTGTTTTCCGTCGCTTCCGCGGAACTATACCCCAGGAACGCACCAAGACTTAGTGCAAAGGAAGTAAATTTATAATTATGTATTTTTAGGTTAAGGTATTTATCTATGGGCCTATGCAGCCTGAAATAAATGATTTATTATTATTATTATTATTATTATTTATTGAGTTTTCACAAAAGTTCTTTGGAATTTCATTGAGTTTCCTTTGGCTCACGCCGTAGCGCGTAATCTGTATGGCTCAAAGCTTTTCTGTCTATTGTAGGCATTGCTCTGATCCACGTC
This sequence comes from Hypena proboscidalis, assembly GCA_905147285.1. Classification (NCBI taxonomy): domain Eukaryota; kingdom Metazoa; phylum Arthropoda; class Insecta; order Lepidoptera; family Erebidae; genus Hypena; species Hypena proboscidalis. Next base: position 119,211 of record LR990141.1, read on the forward strand.
ATATAAAAGGTGTTATAGCTTTTGTTAGTAAACTTCAAGAAAAGAGCATCATTGGCTTATCCTTTGCGCATTGTAATGCTTGCGATGGACGGCTACTGAGAACTTGTTGCACTCGCATAAAAAACAAATCCATGTCCGTCGTCCACGTTTGTATCAATGGTCAGTGCCGCACTTTTGTAGTTTAAAATGTCAACGCAATTATATTTTTGGCGTCGCGTCGAAAAGACGAAGTTTCCCTCCCTTTCCCCCGCGACCCCTAAAACCTTTCTCCCTCCTCCCGCACCGCGCGTCGATCGGGCGCCGACACCGATAAAAAAACACATTAGTCACCTCGCATGAATGGTTCCGACAGCAGTGTCTCTGCACTACAGCACCGCTCAGCTTTAATATCGGAGGAGGAAACTCCTCAATGCCAGGTGTTGAATGTGTGTGTTACACGCAACGCTTTAGTTTACACACATGCGAGCTGTGTGCGTGCAGCGTTGTCTTTGAAAGGATATGCCTTTCTGCGTGTATAAGAGATGTGAAGCAGCTGCAGAAGTTACAACTATTATAGGTATAGGATCTGGTCGCGGAGGAAGCGGGCCGTGTTGTGAGCGTCGCGATCGCCCGGTTCGATGACCGCGCCGCACCCCGCCCCGCGCTCCGCACACCCCATTCACCCGACCACCACTATTTGAGATCTCATTTCAAGAAATAGAGTGACTGGAAGCGAATCTGAAACATTTATTGCTTGCGTCGCGTCGCGTGACAGAACGGCGGTAAAAGCGTCTCGCGGCCGCTGCTTCCATACCATATTACTCATTTACAATGTTTATGTTGTTCCAAAGTAATAAAATTAAAAATAACATTCATTTTTCAGCCAAAGCAATTTAGCGCACATCCGCGCTGAAAGGCTCGTTTGTTATCACGTCGTCGCGACGCCGTGTGGACGCCACGCCACGGCAACGACACGCAATGAATGGAATACAATATTTCAATGAATTGGATATGAATGAATGTACGTTTGTTTTTGTTTCACCGCCGCCGCGGCACTCGCCAATATTATATTTGTGGAAGACGAAACGATGCAAATATTTCCTCGTTGTATTTTCTGTTGGGTGAGTCAACATTACAAAGTTCAGTGGGCTAAGTATTTTTGAATACTCCATTCAGGAACCTTTTTGAAACAAAAATATCACAATTCAAGTGCCACTACTGAGACGATGTCACTATTAGAAACAAATTAATATTTAAAACCATATTTTTCGCAAATGACTAAACCACTATACTTCATCACGCGATCCGCCCAATTCATTCTAATGTTTTAATTTACGATATCTATATCGTAAATTAAAACTTTTCACCGCACTTTGAACCGTCATTGTCAGGCTGGAACAGCCTTGTACCTAACTTCTAAATGAGGTTGAATTACTGACGCTTTACAAAGGATATAGATCTATTAAATAAGGGGTTCCATTTTTCAAATTTAGTCAGAAAGGGGTGCATGAAAGGAGCTTCCACGTGTGACGTACACAACAATTCCCTACGTCCGGCGCACCCTGGGCAATTCGCAAGTTCTTAATAGCGAATTGGCTAATCCTTTCACCACGATGGCACGTCAAAACCTTGACCACCTTACTGACTGTCCAAAATGCCTTACCACCTGCACAAGAGAGGCGCTCATGAACTCCGACGAGAGCGCCTTAACAGCGGCCACTTATAGGACCAATACAATTTGACTCAGCCATCGACACGACGAAAAAAAAAAGTCAGAAATGTAGTAGTTACTAAAAAGTCACTCGAAAAGGTTCCATGGCACAAACAAGCTCCTTCATCTAAGTATTGTAAGTTGGCAACAGACGGCAATATCGACGCCAGGGCGGCCTCGGCCGGGGTCGTCGATCGAACTTGAGGCTCCCAAAAAATCTAATTCACTTTGACACATGACGAAGTACAATCACGCGCGCGTCCTTCAGAGGGAACCCTTCTCATCACGCTAGGGTCACGGCTCCGACGCGGTCAGCTGTCACACACTTGGTAATCCGATACGTAGCAGATAGTGCCGAGACATGACAAGTATCAGATAGACATTATGGCGATGCCAATAAACAAGTGTAACGACTCCATGCCGATTCGCCGATACGACTTACTGGCCGTAAATAAATATTCATTGTAGTGTCGACTGCCGGGCGCTCGGAGCGAAGATTCATTTCAATTCGCCAACAAGCCAAAGTATTGAAACCGATATTTGGCAAATAAAAATGTGACTTGTTTTTTACCAAAAGGAAAGTATTTGTTGTAAGAGAGCCGTAACGCTTTAGAGACGATAGCCGTGATCGCCCGATTGCGGTGATTTATGTGGGCGCGCGCCACGCATTACAATATCTGTCGCTTGTTGCCGCCGCCGCTGTCGCCCGCGACACGCGACACGCCACACAGATTTATCGCCGTCTTTGCTCATATTCATGTTTATTTATCACTCGTTATCCGCACATTCAGCGGTCAATAACAATCTCGTTCCGCATCGTCCTCTTCCGATGCGCTGTTGATATGAACACGTCGCATCGCACTCTTTCCTTCAATGGCTATACGACACTCTCGAAGACTGACAACGAGCGCGGGCCGTGTCGTTCGCCAGCGTTGCACACAACTAGAATGCCATCGAGGTTAACTGGCAACTGTACAGTGATGTGCATTGTAAAAGTGCATGCGAGTCATCTCCGGACAGCTAGCATTTGCACAATTCGATCGAAACTCGAAAAGTCTCGTTTTACAAAATAACGGCTAGTTCAGAACACTTTTCTACAGTTTTATTCAAAAGTTATAAAGATGGTACAGAGGTTGTTTGATTTATCCACATTCAGCCATGTAGCATGCAAATAGTTTTAATTTTATAATAATAATAATAATATTAATTCATGCAAATTTAAGCTTATTAAATAACAAAATTCGATTATTGATGAAATAATAGTCAAATTATTATAATAATGTCAAATTTAAATTAATGCGATGGATTCAAAATTAAATTATTGAGAATCATAATAAAGTGTCCAAAGAACACAAAAAGAGTTGAGAAATTTCGAGTCCGGCAGCATACGAATCCATAGCTGAATTGGCAAAGCACTTGGGGCGTATACCCAGGGGGTGCAGGTTCGAGTCCTGCTGGATTCTTAATTTTTCAACTTTAATATTTTATAAATTACAAAAAGGCATAGCAAAGCTAAAATTTGCTTTAAAATATTACAAGTATTTGATAAAAATGCGTCATCTCTTGACTGTAACAGTGTTGATCTTAATTCAAACTTACAGTATGTGAATAGTGACTTATCAAATCACATAGATGGCGCTAAAACCAAATAAGGTTCGTCTAGCTAAAAGCTGGCACAAAAAGAGTTGAGAAATTTCGAGTCCGGCAGCATACGAATCCATAGCTGAATTGGCAAAGCACTTGGGGCGTATACCCAGGGGGTGCAGGTTCGAGTCCTGCTGGATTCTTAATTTTTCAACTTTAATATTTTATAAATTACAAAAAGGCATAGCAAAGCTAAAATTTGCTTTAAAATATTACAAATACAAAATGATCAAATTAACATTATTTCAATTAAACAATAAATATTTTTAGAATGTCATAAATGAATCAAATCAAATCAAATCAAATCATTTATTTTGCAAGAATGTAGTACAAATACAGGTGTTAGTAATTAAACAATAGTTCAATACATTCTACCATAACAATGGCGTGCAAAAAAATAAAATTATACGGAGTCATGCAGTAGAAATTCAACTTTCTTAGATTAAATTTTAACAATAATTATTATTATATTAATTTCATTCTCAATTCAATTATTCATTATTACATAATTATTAATATCTTTATATCGATACCTCCTAAGTATACTGAGTCAACTAACAAATTTAGGTATTTTATGATTTTTATAAAAATGTATACAATAATCTATGATCTTAATGATAGTGTTAAAAAAAAAATTAAAACGGTCAATATTATTGAGATAATTTCGTGTATACTAAATCAATTTCAAGATCCGATAGAATCGTAAATTGTGTACTGATCCAACTGACATCGTACCAGTGTACGCGGGGTGTGCGGGGGGACGCATTGGCGCAAGTGTATTGCGGCTCAGTATACGCTGCACGGGCGGTGAGCGTGCATGCACTTGCATTTGTTTGCAAACGAAATTTCAAGCTGTGTTTTTAAGTTCGAGTTTAAGCAAAGGTATCAAAGACTACACAGGTTCTGTTCAGACAGTTGTGGAGGCCAAAACAGAAACAGAATTGTTTTTTTTAATGTACATGTTAGCTAGTTTGAAGTTTCATGTCGATATTAGCCATCGCTTTTAATAGTGGGTCACACTCAAAATGAAGGCGATAGCATGCACGCTTTAATTGAAAGGCAGACTAAAGATAAAATGCTTTATACGCCTGATCAATCGTATACAGCTTTTAGATTTGCCAAAACTGAGGAAAAACAAAAGAAGTATCTCAGGAGTTAATAAAAGACTTCAAATCAAAGTTGAAACTTATAAACAATTGGACAACGACTAATGATGGATCAAACATGCCCTGGAACAAAGTAACGGAAGTAGTAGTTAAAGCAGAAAATCCATTTAGAGTATTCTATAAAAGAAGATGCTTACGAGTGGAGAGATTGCGTAAAGAAACCTAAAGCTACACGAAATCGAAGGGAGTAGTACATTGATATAGACTGTATTACTTTAGCTTATCTGTCACGACTGTCACTCATTCCTATTGACCAAAATAAGCACAAAAACTTGATGGATCTTAGTAAGACACTGGTGATTCCTAAGGAGTATCATTTATTTTTTAATAATTTGATTTCAACTAACTCTATTGGAGCTGATAACGATGATTCAGACTAATTTTGATTGCCTTAAAACCAGTGGCGTAGCTAAGTGGGCAAGGGCCCCGGTGTATAGAGAAAGAATCGGGCCCTTACCCCCTTTGTCACGTAGCTTGAACTTTTATTGCCCTTCACACACAGAACAGCGTAGGTCTTTATTCGTCAATTTAAACTAGAGTTTAGAAAAACATTCTCTATTTTTCGTTTTCGATCAAGTTGAGAGATAGTAGATAGTATAATACTTAGTATAGATTATACCGTTGCTGATGTGCTGCAGCCTGTATCATTTGTTTTTTTACTGAAAATGAATTTTACGTCAACATATGGTACCAGAATTCTAGATGTATGATTGTACGGAATATAAATAATAAGAATGGTGGTAATACTCGATTAAATAAGGCTGATAGTAGAGAATTGAGAATTACAACAGTCAGAGACACACCTAGCGTAGCGTCAACTATTGTACAGTAGTGCATCCCAGAAAGTAGAAAACATCTCAATGAATAATATAAATGACAGCAAATATTAAGTAGAGCGAATGAAAACTTTAATAAATAGTTTAGGGGCGAAATTTAGCACATGCTGATCGAGGAAGTTCGGCGAATGTGTTGAAAGTCTTAAATCGGGCGTTCTATTATTGTTGATGTTATGTTCACCTAAAATCATTAAATTAAAAAAAAATAACTTGAACAGGGTCGAGGTTTCCTATCTTCAGGAGCTGGCAAGGGCCCCGAGGTCCAGGGCCCTGGTGCACTGCACCACCAGGCCCTACGATAGCTACGCCACTTTTGAAAACTATAATATTTTAATACAATTTGTTAAAGCACTATAATTGTCAAAGCTTCTTATGTTATTCTTTTTGTTAATATTATTTAACAGAAGTTATCTACCATTTTTAATACTTATAAATTTATTTACCTACAAGAGAAGTCCTTGTTAGTTTTTATTTTCAGTACCTGTTTGTTTATTTTTTGAAATTTTTATGATACATTTTAAATTCTTATTATTTTTATTGAACTACTAGACAAGTCTTTTAGTTATTATTTTTATTATTGTTTGTTTCTTTTTTAAACTTTAGTGATACGTCTTATTTCAAGTTAGGTCTTTTAGGGAAGCGAAATAATGTTAAAAAATATTATGTTCCTACTTGATTAATAACTGTGATTCTTCAAAAAGCGTTGTTTTTGTCTATGACTCTTTCTTTACTTCCTAGCCTTTACTAATCCGACATTTCGTAAGGTATTCGTTATAAAAATAACCCTCGGTAAATTATATTGATCCAATATACGTGAATGCTCAAATACTGACATAGCTAAGTAGATTTCTAGTATAATGAGTCAAGTGGTGTAATTTCATTATTTTATTATAAACTGAGTCTCAAAATCCCAAAAATAACCAAAAGTAAGGGATGATATTAATAAAATGAGAAGCATTGTCGCGGCAATTCGACATAAATGAAAGAAGGATGTTTGCAACGTATTTGGTTTATTACAAACTAACTTAAAAACGTACAATGTTGTATAATCGTGAGCTCGAAGGAAGAGAAATTAAGAGAAAGAGGGTTCGATTGAAGATCGCAAGCTTTATATAATGAAATCTTGACAACCGTTTGACAGTTGTCAAGTATCTGTCAAAGTGACTTAGGAAACTGGCCCTTTGGCCTATTATGTTTAGGGAGCGTTGACACGGGCAATGTTAATGGCGTGATTGGCGCCAACATCCTCCCGGGCGTTGAAAACCAGGTTTCAACGTTGTTCTTCCTCTAGAGGCAGAGCGCATAGGCGATTGAGGGCCCTGCGCACTATGCCCTGTGATGTGGAGATGTCTGCCACCCTAGGCACACCATCAGGTCCAGGGAAGACCTTGGATACGCGCCCCAACCGCCAGCAGAGAGGAGGCACGCTGTCCTCCTTTACGAGAACCAGGTCGTTGAGCTTCAGATCACGACACCTGGTGCGCCATTTTGTCCTTTGTTGCAGTTCAGCGATGTATTCTGCAGCCCATCGCTGCCAGAAGTGCTGCTTGACTTGCTGAAGACGCCTGTAGCGGTCGAGACTGTTGGTGCTACAGTCCACGTAGCTCGGTGAAGGTAGCGTTGTTAGTTGCCTACCAATCAAAAAGTGAGCGGGGGTGAGGGACTGTAGGTCATTTGGTGACGGGCTGAGAGGACAGAGGGGTCGGCTATTAAGGATGGCCTCTATTTGTGCAAAAAGCGAAGAAAGTTCTTCGAACGTTAAATGCGAATTGCCAAGAATACGTTTTATATGGAATTTAGCCGACTTGACCCCGGCCTCTGCCAGCCCGTTGTACTGAGGAGCGTACACTGGAGAAAATTTAAATTCTATGCCTTGGCGTACTCCAAACTCACAAATAGAATCGCTATTGGATTTGAGAAAATTAGATATCTCTTTGGCTGCTGCAACAAAATTGCGGCCATTGTCACAATATATGGTTTGAGGTAGACCACGGCGTGCTATGAAACGCCTTAAAGTTAATATAAATGCATCCCTGGAAAGCTCACTAACAGCTTCCAAATGAATGCATTTGAAACGACAGCAAATGAAGACACACATGTAACATTTGGATATTTTACATCCTCGACCTTTGCGGTCGGCGATATAAAACGGTCCAGCAAAATCAGTTGCTACTGAATAGAAAGGGTAATTAATTTCAACTCTATCATTAGGTAAATCTCCCATCATATTTGTTAAGGTTTGGCCCTTAATACGACGACACCTAAAGCAGCTGCGAGCCACCTTTCTAGCTAAAATACGGCCCCCAATTGGCCAGTAGCGTTCTCTAACTGAAGCTAGTAGTTGCTGAGGACCAGCATGTAGCAGACGCTCATGTTCTGCCTGGAATATTAATTTAGTAAATATGTGATTAGATTTTAACAAAATTGGATGCCTCTTATCATATGGATGATTAGAGCTGTCAATGCGACCACCTACTCTTAACAATCCTACTGAGTCTATGAAAGGATTTAATGAAATTAAAGTAGATTTATTTGATAAGCCTTTTTTATTTGTTAAGTGATTTATTTCCTCAGAAAAAGATTCTTTCTGAGCTATTTTTGTGATAACTTCATGTGAATAATTAAGTTCAGACACTTGTAAAGTACCTGTGTATTTATTTTTGGGGTTTTTACAGTTATGAATAAACCTAAAAACCATTGTGTAAACTCTATGCAATTTGATGAGTTTAGAAAATTTATCAAACTTTAAAATAATGGAGACCGAAGGTGTAACTTCCGCCGCCAAAACGGACACCGTTTTTAATTCAGGGATATCCTCTAGATCTGACTTAGTCAGAGGCCAGCACTCCTCCAACAACTTAAGATATGGAGGCCCATGCCACCATAGCGAGTGCTGATCAGCTGATGTATCTTGCAAACTAACACCTCGTGAAGCGAGATCTGCAGGGTTTTGAGATGTGGGCACATAACGCCATGAATTACTGTCTGTGAGCTCATGGATAGAGGCAACTCTATTGGCCACAAACGTTTTAAGTTTCTTAGACGTGCGAATCCAACTCAAAACTACCTGGGAGTCGGTCCAGTAGAATGACCTATTGATATTACAGCGTAGAGCCTTACTCACCGCAGAGCTCAATTGAGCCCCTAAAAGAGAGGCACACAGTTCTAAGCGTGGGATACTAGTAGCTTTTAAAGGAGATACTCGCGTCTTGGCACACAGCAAGTGCACTTCAGATGCACCTGTTGCGTCTATGGACTTTAGAAATATACAAGAAGCATATGCTTGCTGTGAAGCATCACTAAAACAATGTAACTCTATAAATTTAGCATTATTTATAAGAGTTAACCTAGGTATCTTTAAATTTAAAAGTTTAGGCATGTTACTAGCAAAACTTAGCCATTGAGATTTAATGTTATCAGGAACTGGTTGATCCCATCCATTAACTGATGGATGAGCCCATAAGGATTGAAGCAAAATCTTTAGTCTAATTATATAAATTGATAATGACCCTAAGGGATCAAACACTTGAGAAATTGACGATAATATGGATCGTTTAGTTATTTTAGACTCACTAGGAGTTTTGATTATAAAATTTAATTGATCTGAGTCAGGTGACCAGCCTATGCCTAATGTGCTAGTTGCATTACTAATGACTAAATTATCTAACTCAGGCTTTATTTCATCGATTGAAAAAAGATTTGGAATGTTAGACCTATATTTCCGTAGGTTAAATACTATGCGTATGCGAGTAGACTCGCTGTGCTCTCGCATCACAGGGTGATGAGGCAGAAAAAATGAATTAATAGGCCTTTCAGAAGGAGATTCTGAAAGGTGACCGAGTTCAGCATACTCGTGTATGAAATTAGTGTAAGCTATCTTAAGCTCTGGCTGTTTTTTAAAGCGTGCTTCTAGAGACAAGAACCTTTTCTTGGCTGACCGGTATGAATCACCTAAGCAATTGCGAGAGTCACGAAGAGGTAGTCCTACACAAAAACGACCATTATCTAGGCGGATAGTGTTGGTGAGGAAGTGTTTCTCACACAACTGTTCCTCCCTTGTAAAGGGTGAAGTAGGTGGGACATTTTCTAATTCCCAGAATTGAGTTACCTGGTGCTCAAGGGTGGATAATTGATCTTCCTTTAAAGCAACATGACAGGCATTTATGGATTTACATTTATTAGGAAATGTAGTTTGTGGGTTGATGGGAATCGAACCCGCCACTAACCATCCGAGTTTAGAGCCGCGAAGCACAAGGGAGTTACTTCCTAAGGAGCGCTGCTCTGAGCCAATGAGGTCCCAGAACAAATCAGCACCTATTAGCATATCAATAGGGGATGGTTCATGGAAATTAGGATCCGCTAGATCAAATCTAGACAGATTTGCAAATGTGGAATCAAATGCTAACCGTGGTAGATCATCTGATATTTTAGGTAAAACTAGGCAAAACATATCTACATTATATGTTTTATTGTTAGATTGCAAATTTATCATGCAACGCTTAGTTTTGTATTTGATTTGATTGCTTCCAATGGCAAAAATATTGACATTAGATGGTTCACAAGACACATCTAGTTGGGTTTTAACTGATTCAGTTATGAATGAACATTGACTGCCACAGTCAAGTAAAGCTCTAACGTTTATAGTTTTGTTAGTTAAACAATTAGAAAGTTGAACTCTAGCTGTACATAATAAGACTTGAGAACTATGAGACAAAGCAGCAGATAAAACAACAGTTTCAGAATTACTGTTAGGCGTTATAGCATCATGTAATAAACTATTATGTCTTTGCTTGCATACACGGCAGTGACCTGTAAGTCGGCATTGATCCACAACATGGCCCTTTCGCAGGCAATTTTCGCACAATTGCTGAGAAGTTACGAAGAGCTTTCGCTCCTCAGGAAGCTTCGCCTTGAACTTCGCACACTCATACAAACGGTGTGACTCTTTGCAAAAAACACATTTAAATTCTACCTTCCTACTATTAGGGGCAGAGTCATCTTTAGCTGTTGCTACTAATGCTCTTGTATGAAACTTGTTAGGAGGATTACTGGCCACTGGCTTTGGCTTGTCTAATCTTTTAAGTTCGACAGACTCAGATATCTTTGACCGAGACTTGAGAAAATCAAATAATTCCTTTAAAGTAGGGACATCGGATAAAGTTATCTTATGTTCTTCCCACTTGTAGCTAGACCTATTTTCTAATTTAGAGGTTATCATTAGAACAAGTGGGGCATCCCATTGCTCAGTGGGTAAACCTAATGTATGAAGAGCCCTTAAGTTTTTAGTTACATGATCTATAACAAATAGAAAAGACTTAGAGTTTTCTTTGATAGGTTCAAAGTTAAATAAAGATTTTAAGTGATTATCTATAAGTTTGCGCTTATCATCATAGCGAGAACAGAGAAGTTCCCATGCTGTAAGGTAATTCTCATCAGTTGCATCTAAATTGCTAAGTACATTTGCAGCTTCACCTTCCAAATATGAATTTAAATAGTAAAATTTGTGAATATTTTGTATTTTGCTATTGCTATGTATAAGAGAGCTAAAAGTTTCTTTGAAAAGCAACCATTTTGAACATGAACCATCATACTTATTTATTTGAATTGTGGGCAGCTTAAAACCCAAACTATTAGGACTAATATGGCTACAGCATGAGTGTACAGATGATTCATCAGACTTAGTGCTAGTGTTAAGCTCTGATGGAGAGAATTTAATTATTAAACGTTTAGCTAATGTAATATAATGATCAAAATCTTGTTCACAAGCCTCACGGATATCCAACTCATCCTCCATAGATGGAGATAGCAATTCTATCCGTGAATTTAAGCCGTCAAATTCTTTAAATAAATTTTCAATTCTGGACAACCTCAATTCCAACTTATTGATTTCCAACTCGGATACAGTTTCTAATTTAATTAACACATCCATGTGGTTTTTAAATTTGGTTAAACGGCCTTTAATGTTGCTGCGCTTAACACACAAATCTTTGTAACTATTTTCCTCTGAGCTGGAAGTCATTGTGGGTAGATGAAATTAACCAGAAAGAATAGATAGAGATTCTAGAATTTAAAAGAATAAATAATTCAATGTACGAACGATACGCTCCTTAGTCCAACGGCAGTGCTGGCAGTAGGCAGGCAGGCAGTGATCAGCGAAGCGTGCACTCTTAAGCAAGCAGATGGTGGGTGAACGTCTCGTACCAGGCGGCAACTGGAATTAATATTTGTAGGCGCTAAATATATTGCTTATGTAGCAAATTAAAGCGGATTGTATCAGCACAAGGCTTGTGAAATGTTAGTTTTGTAATGGGAAGGTTGAATTCCAATTAAAAAAGTGATACTATGCAGATAGCACACTTAAATTGTTATATTTTAATATAAATTGCTTATAGTCTGATGCAGAATTATGTTAAATTGGATGACATGGCAAAATTTGAAAATAAAGTATGATGATGTGGCTAATTATTTAGCCATAATTTAAGAAAATATTGAATTTAAATTGTTGAAAATTACTGAATCTACAATGAAATTAGCTAATTGCACAAAATTGAGTAGGAAATATGAAGGAATAAGAAAATGGAACGAGCTCACATGTGGTAGGTGCAATCAGGCATGCTTGAGGCACACAAAATTAGCGTGCACCCGCTTTAGGCGCCTGATGCGTTGGAGTTGGTGGATGCGCAGCCACGTGGCGCATGCGCGTGGCTAGGGGCCACAAAATGGCTGCGGGCACGGCGGCGATGTCACGGGGATGGCGTGCAGGCGGAATGCCACACGTTGGCCGCAGGTACTGATGGCTTCGCCGGGACGGCAAGCTAGCAGCCTTCAGCTTGATCCTTGACCTGGGTGACTTGTAGGCAGCACGCTGGATCTCCTCACCGCTGTCGCCGTGGCACATCCACAGAAGAACCGCGTTGTGTAGCGAGGTCCTGTCACGGTCGCCAATTTATGTCGCGGCAATTCGACATAAATGAAAGAAGGATGTTTGCAACGTATTTGGTTTATTACAAACTAACTTAAAAACGTACAATGTTGTATAATCGTGAGCTCGAAGGAAGAGAAATTAAGAGAAAGAGGGTTCGATTGAAGATCGCAAGCTTTATATAATGAAATCTTGACAACCGTTTGACAGTTGTCAAGTATCTGTCAAAGTGACTTAGGAAACTGGCCCTTTGGCCTATTATGTTTAGGGAGCGTTGACACGGGCAATGTTAATGGCGTGATTGGCGCCAACAAGCATATTTTATAATATTTTAATGTAAACCATGAATATTAATGTACAACGTACAGGAATATAAGTGGTAGTTAAACTATTTTACTATTGAGTCCCGCCGGCGTATACCGAGCTATGTACATTAAATACAATTTAAAACAAAAATCATCAAAAACATTTCATACCAAAGGAATAGGTTCCCATTTTTATTAAAAGAAGCATTAAATTCATTGTGATTAAGATTATTTTCATAAATATATAAGCGATTAGTCTTTAAATCGCTCTCCTGTAAAATTACTATGATGTTAGTTGACTCATTATACGTAGGAGGTATCGATATGTCATAATATAATCTTTAATACAGTAAAAACATTTATCTAATAACCATTTACTTAATTTATTTTTAAACATGGGTAAAGGCAAGTTCTTAAATACAGTCGGTAATTTATTATATATTTGAATGGCATTAATGAATGAATGAATGAATGAATATATTTATTTCAGATAATTTAAAATCCATATACATTATTTATCACATAGCACTACATTTAAATACAATTAGACATCACATAACATTGAGACACAAATACAAATACATTGAGACACAAATACAATACAGCACATACACATTTAAATCAAAAATCCAGCTACTTTAGGTAACAGCCCCAATTACCCTTTTAGCTAGATGGCGGTTTATAGGTGAGGTATAATCCTCACTAATTATCTTTAGGATGCTGTTGCTACTAGCACGCGTTCGATTTATTAGCGACACGGACTTCTTACGTAATACCGCAAAAAAGTCCGCGGTGTTAGCATCTGCGAACATGCCCGAGGCGCTACAATAGCGGGGTAGTTTCAACAGCACCCTAAAGGCGTTATTATACTGTACGCGCAGGGCACTCACCGCCTGCTGCGTGTAGCTGGTCCACAGACTCCCCGAGTATAGGTTTTGACAGTATGCTTTGAATAGAGTTCACAAAAAATATAAATATATTAATGTAGGAGTTCCTTTTAAATATCTCTAGTCTACACTGAGGCAGATGTAGTTTGTATTTATTTCTAGGGATTGTTAGATTTCGTTTAGTTACCTCAGATTGCAGATTAGAGTGTTCAGAATGTTGCCTTACAAACATGCAAATTTCTTTGATGTACATCCAAGCCAAGGGTAAAATGTGAATTTTTTTATTACCAGATTATTTTCCAGGTTTGCAGCTATCCATATACCAGGCTCCTGTAATTGCTCGTACGCATTTTTTTTGTACGCGAAATACTCTTTTAATTTCGACTGAATTTTCCCATAGCACAAGACCGTATGCAAGCACAGAGGATACATATCCGTGGTACGCACTTAGTGCTGCTTCCGTCGATACCGTTATTCGCAGCCTCTTTATCGCTACAAATTTATTTAATTTATCGCAAACACTTTCTATATGCGCCTTCCAATTGCAATGCCTGTCTACAACAATTCCTAAAAATTTTGTCGAATCTACTTCTATTTTTATATCATTATGAAGTATTTTGATGTTAATATTTTGATTTTTTTGCTTTTGAATTGGACCATTTTTGTTTTATTAATGTTAATTTTTAAATTATTTAAATCAAGCCAATTCGCAAATTTATCTAAAGCTGTGTTTATTTCTTGTTCGTATGTGTCTTTGTTTTCACATTTTATAATTATACAAATTATGAAATAATGATACAAATCTCCTTAATTATTGCAGATGTGTTATCCTTATTGCTGTGTATGTACTATAGGTACTTTTATCTCTATCTTTTATCTCCTAAAAGATCTTGAATAGAGTAATAACATTTCCTTATGAGCAGTTTTTGGAGTTCGCACTTAAAAGTCTGTACATTTTTATAATTGTTAATATTTTTTGGTATAATATGGTTATAACTATATGCGTGGTGCAGTGCAGAACAAACTTTTGTGCATCAATGCTGTCCTACTTGCCACAGCACATAATTTTTTAGCATGACATTCTTAGTTTAATAAATGCATTGTTAATGATGTTCAGCTGAGTTTTTAGCTGAATAATGCTATTATTGTACATTTATTACCTAAACACAGTTTATTGTTTGGCAGACATAAATCAGTATAAAAGTTAAATGAAAGTCCCGCGAGGTTATTAAACAGTTAACGTTTTAATTAACATACAAAAGGTCGTGCTCATGCGGCTCACGAAACGCTGACTGTACATTGTATTGTATCCACAACGCCCTGAAACTAAACTAAACATAAGTGTAGGGTATTGTGGATCGCGGCACTCGTTTGTTTCATTAGTTGTAGGTAACAATTAGTGTCAATTAGCAGTGCGGATCCGATAACACATACTTATTCCCTCTGATTCCGTATAAGCAACACAAAGGTAACCCACGCCAACAGTATCCGTGCTAAATTAGTTTACATTTAAAAATCGATCTTCATGAAAATAATGAACTCTTTTAGTTTTCAGTCCATTTGAATTAGAAACAGCAGTGGATTTATCATTATCAAACTAAAATATAGGAGTGTGAGTTCGGTGTTCGGTGACCTTAGTTAGAATGAAAGGTCGGGACTCGGGGGTGACAACGTTGTTATGGAGCCCGTTAGCCATTAACAGCAGATACAGGGGTATTAAAGGCAATGTGTGGTACTGGACGAATAGATTAAATGAGGCTTTGAATATAAATTAGCGTAACCGTGACGTGAACGATGGAGGGAGGGATAACTGAGCGGTAACCGCGTGGGATCGGCTCGCGTCGCGTGCCGAGGCGGGGATCACATTTGTATTTAAGCTTATAAAGTAGAAGTTGGAAACATCGCAAATGAGATTTTATTTTCGTTAAAACCTGTGAGAAAAGGTTTTTTCGTATATTGGCTATTTTAACTTGTTTTTCACTAAATGAATTATAACGAATACATAGTTTTATTTTACATCCAAACCGCATAGATATAAACAGTTGGACATAATAATACAATGCAGCATACAATAAATAATAAAGAGATATCGTTGTTTACACGATGTTGTGTGTGACAAAACAACAGGGATCATGTTGTCCTGTCTGTGGCTCCCATGTTCCCCTGTCCTTTTGTTGCGGCATGTGTCGTAATAAGCGCCTGGTTTTATACTGTGTTATCATTTTTATACATTTTTGTTAATGAATTTATGCCAAAATACTCAATTTATATTCTCACAATCAATAGTCTATCAGCTAGCTGCTAGAGAGAGTCAGAGAGAATCTGTATGTTTTATTTACATGATCTTAAAGTATTGTATGTACCGAAATACAACATGGTATGACCTCTAAATCGATGGAATTGAAATGGTGTTTATTTTCCATCCCTTATTCCCTATGGCTGAACGTGCCTGAATTACTAGTCGTTTTCGCGCCGAACGAACCTTTATTTGTGTTTCATTTCATTGATGGGCATTTCCATAATGTGTAGTCGGTGTCTGTAATGATCTTTGTCGTGTTTCCGAAACGATTCGCTTTCGATTCCAAACGTCGGCCACCCTTGTTTATGGGATCATCCCCGCCATATCGCATCGCCGGTCGTTCGACGACCCTCGCTCTATCAACGACTAACTTATTTTACTGCAGACCATTCAGAGTTGGAATTCACGGCACAAGTTATCGGGCAATAATCAGATACGGATTGATACTAAATATGTTTTATGGAATATTCTTACGCCGTTCTGTCAATAAAATTTAGCAAAGTTTTTTGTTTTATTAATGGTTAGTATGAGAAGTCAATAGTCTAAATATAAATTATTGGTGGATTGTGCATAACTTACCTACCACGAGCCGAAAATTGCATAAAAAAAAAACAAGTATATTTTTTTCCTGTTGAAGGATCGTGTGTGAAACGAGGCTAAGTATAACTACCTATATATCAGTCTCGAGTAGGTATTTAGGAACAGTCGCAGTCATTAGTCTCAGTGCTCGCCGCCACATGCGATGGTTAATGGTAATGTAGGAAGTAATCAGGTAGTGGAGTGATGCAGGAGTTAGATCGGTGCCGTGAGTGGTGGATAACGAGCTCTTCAGATAGTAAGTGTCGTTTAAGTGAAGTTAAGGGCGGCGCGGTGTCGCCCCGCCACGACCATGTCATTAGGAGGATAAGGCTCGGGTATATGACACCAATGAATGGCCTGAGTACTGAGTGTACCCTGTTGTGATACAATTACTTTATTAGCCACTTTACTTTTAAAACAAAGAGATTATTTTTTGTTATAACATGGAAGCATATCGTGTATGACTAAATTAAAAGGAGATCGAAGCTGTTATAACTCAACAGCAAGAAAACTTTTATTATCGCCTAATAAATAAATAATAATGCATTATTATGATCTAACTCAATGACAAAGTTAGTATTTCCGTTAGCAGCGTTAGGATTAGCGTCAGCAGTATCATATCATCAGGCTAAGAAAAAATCTAGAGAAGAAAGTCCAAAACAGACAAGCGCTAAGGTTTGCTTCTTAGCGCCTGTCTGTTTTCGACGAAATCCTTTTTGTCCAAGGAAATACGGGACCGTAAAATTAAATGATTATTATTTTTATCCTACTCACATAATTTTATTGTTCGGCTTGTAACATTTGGCTAACCAAACCCAAGCCGCGAGAAGCAAACGGCGTGTGTGCTGTAAATCTGCGCATTCATTCACAATTCACACATTACCGACCGCGACGCTTCAGTACATACTCTCATACTCTCAGTACATTTCTACAAATCATATGAATATTTGAATGTGCCTAATAATTTTATTTTATGTTCCTAAGTTGTGTAGCAAACGACCTTTCTGTATTATTTGTTGTTATTTATTACGTGATTCGTGTACCTACCACAGTTCACTTGTCAGTATACGTATTTCACTAACGCACACATTTTTCATAATATAGACATTATATCCTTGTGTGATAATATCAGGTGGCAGGTGAAGTGCGGTACCATCCATCAAACCAAGGTCACCATCAACCATTACTAGCTAAGGATGGAAGCTGACGGAGCGAGTGCGGTTATTTCAAAGGACAAACATCTGCGTCCTTGTGTACTTCATTCAATTTTGAAACAACACGAATGGCCCACAAAGGGTCCACCTAGGTTGTGGCAAATGCCTTATTCGATATATTTTTTAATAATCAACTGTACCGGCGCGGCGCCGACCGCAACTAATTGGATTTTCCAATTACTAAGGCACAGCGTTTTGGTTTAACATTAAGTTCTCTATTTTAAAACTTATAAACCCTATAAAAGAAATGAAAGTTTAGGAAAATCGTTTTTTTATGACATATGTAGCGAACGGACGTATAGTCCACCTGACGGTAAGTGGTAACTATAGCCCATGAACATCAACAATCCACAAAAGCAGATTGTAATGCGTCGCTCCATCTGAGGAATATGGTGTTATGCCTCCCGTGCCAGTAATTTCAGGGCGCAATCTCACCACCAAACCAGAACACAGTAGTGCAAGCACTACTATTTGGCGGCAGGTTTAAGGTGAGACGGTGGTGCTGCCGCCCCTGAACTCGTTCACAAGAGCTCTACCACTATCAAATGTATATATATTGCATTTCATGAATAATCATCATTTAATTCGTAGACAACGATTATTAGCATCAGCCCATCATAAGCAGGGTTGCCATACGTCAGGCTTTGACCTGACATGTGAGGAGTTTGATCCTTGTCAGGATTGCGACGGGTCGCGGCTTTTCGAATTAAACCAGAAAAAAACACAACTACAACTACACAAATCCGGCCAAGTGCGAGTCGGATTAATCTATAAAAACGGCAAAAAATCATGTCTCTGGTATGTGAGCCCCCCTTAAATGTTTATTTTATATTAATTATATATTTTAGAATTAAATATATTACTTAATATTCTGTGACTATTTCAAGTGTCTAGTAAAAACGAAACAAAAAAATCACGAGGGGGCTCCCTCTTAAATATTTACTAAGTTCGGTACTAATTTAATTTCTTATCATAGCAACAGTTATACATGATGCGAAAAAATTCAAGTGTCTAGCTATCACAGTTTATTAGATGTATCTGTGGGTATCTATAGCCAGGCTGTAGCCTGTTGACGGACAGACAGACGGACAGCGAAATCTTAACCCTAAAAACACAAAAACGTATTTTTTTTTACCTATAACGACTAATCAATAACACGCGACGCACTTCAAACGTAAAATAAGTATCTACCTATTTATTCTTGTGACAGCACCGTAGTAGACGGGCGCTATAGCAAAATATCTGGACTTAATTTTATTTTACCATTTAGCAACCCTTATCATTAGAAGAAAGTGATTTGTAAGCAGAAGATAAATAAATGATAAATAAATTCTTCATACACCTACGAATCTTGAAGAAAGAAGTCTTGAATTTCATACATATAAAATGTGATCATGTGAATAAATAATGAACGTTTGCATCGTTTGTTGCAGGGTGCTGAAGAGGAACCGCATCGCGTACATCGAAGAGCGCGCCTTCACCAACACGCCCGCGCTCAGAGTGCTGTGAGTGACGTACCCTTTATTCATTTTTTGTGCACGTCTTTAACCACAGAGTTACGACGTTAACATTGGCTTTTCGGATACATCCGTACTATCTCATACAGTTCGCATTGTTCGTCATGAGCCATGAGGCTTCAACGTGAGTGGCACTTGAGGGTTACGCAAAAGTTATAACGTGACGGAAGCAATCGCGTCCATCATCGAGACGGGGCTGGGCCGCTATCGCCACTTAAAAGTTACTGCACGAGGGTGCTTGTCTGGAGCAACAGTCATTGCAGAATGCCCACTTCGCAACATTATTCCCATTATTCCATAGACATGTCTATTCAAGTAAAAACAACGAATGTACAAATGAAATTCGTAACTCCTCAGGGTTGGATGTATGGAATTAAACAAAACACATCATTCTCATTAGTTGCTTGCGTATTCCCAAGTTAAAAAGTGTTAACCGCTGAAGGTAGATAAGTAAATTCATAGAAATGGTGCAACAGGCGTTAAATTACAAAAACACTCGAGTTTCCCTCTTTCAAACTTTGCTAATACGATATCAACTCAAGTGAACCTTCTTTAATACATTATATCGTGTTCAGTCATTAGTATTCATTACCAAAACAAGCCATCTAGCGTCCGGAACAGCCATCGAGGAAAAAGAAAGAATGACTCGACTCGAATGAAGGGCCCCGTGATTGGTGCTGTTCCGAAGAGATGTGATTGTCGAGTAGTTTCCACTCCGGCGAGCCGATAGCACCGATTAGCGAATAAATCGTACCTACATGTTATCGCAATATGTGATGTCGTGTGCGCACCGCTGATCACGGAGTACGAGAGCCTGCTTCATTTGAACTACCCTAATATAAATACTCATTCAGTCCACTCCTTTTGTTATAGGCGTGAAAAAGATAACATTTAATCGCAGTGTAACTGAATGTGTCCATGCTTCAATTCCATAACATGCTTTGGCATTCCGGATAAATCAGTCATGTTCCACATTTTGTCTATAATGCAATTCGGCAACGCTACTAAATGTCAAAACAAGACCCAAAAAGATAAATCTCGGAAATTAAACATCGCCAAGTTAGGCCATTTCTCTTTCTTAATTACCAGACCCCATTACTTCCTTTCGGCCCGATCAGGAAGGTCATGGTCCACGAACGTTCAAGTTATCAATTCGATTGAGTAGGGCAGTCACCCGTCATTTACTTTATTGAGTACCTCCGAGCTTTATGCTAAATGCATGGACGGAGGGTTCGAATAATTTGCTATTTTTGCTTTGTAAACTTTTACAACGAGCAGTTTATAACTTCAGGAAATCCTACTCAGCAAAACTTAAGCCTCAATAGCAGAATACCCAACACTTGTAGATGTCTACTTTCTGTTTTCTTACACGTAATATGCTGAGCTTCAAAGTACACTTGAGAGCAATTAAATCGCACACCTTTTTTTGTTAAGGCAGTTTTATTCCATGAATCTGAATAAATATTTTGAAAAACACACACTAATTGAAAATCTACCTCATTACCTTTCTAATGATATCAAATACAGTGTAAAAAAATACCCATAAGAGGTTTTACGGCACAAAACCCAACAAACGGGTAAAATTACCCAATTTCGCTTAAGAAATAATGAAAATCAAACTCGAAATTCTTGATCACATTGTTTATTAATAAGGTGTATTCCCTCCCCTAGCCTTAATTACAGCTCTTGATCGGTTTTTCATGGACCGTATTACTTTTACCATGAAATCTTGTGGTATAGCGTTCCACTCCTCTTCAATGGCAAGTTGAAGCTCTCGGAGGCGCGTAGGAGCAGGACTTCTTGCTCGAACTATTCTTTTTAGCTCATCCCAGACATGCTCAATCGGATTGAGATCAGGACTACGAGCTGGCCACTCCATCGCGGTGATTCCAACGTCTTCCATGTAGTCGCAAAATCTTCTCCCATAAGCCAAGCAAGCGGCCTCACATGTCCTTCGAGCACTTCTTCGACGTATCGTGCAGCCGTCAAACCTCTCGATCTCGGGCCGGTATTCGCCCCAGTGATGAATACAATGTCAGTTTTAGTGTCCATCATTATGCCACCCCAAAACATACACGATCCACCGCCAAAAGCCACACGTTCGCTTATGCAGCATTGTGAATATCGCTCTGATGACCTTCTGTAGACCCTAGAGCGTCCATCATGATCATGTAATGTCATTCTGCACTCATCAGAGAACATAACAGACCGCCATTGGTCATACGTCCAATTTAAATGTTCCCTGGCAAATTGTAGTCGGGCTTGTCGGTGAGCCGTGGTCAATTTGGGACCATTTGCTGGGCGATGTGAAGTCAGTCCTGCTTCACCAAGTCTTCTTCTGACTGTCCACCGACTTATACTGACATTGCAAACTTCTCGAAGCTCTTGTCCCAGTTGAACCGCATTCAGTTGCCGATTTCTTAAAGACCTCGACACAAGAAAGCGGTCATCACACTCTGATGTTCTGCGTCGCCGGCCAGATCCTGGTCGCCGAATGTCTCTTGAAACCTCTGGTACACACGGCGAACAGAGTAGCGGCTCATATTTAGTCGTCGAGCAACTTCACTTTGATTATGGCCTGCTTCGAGCAAGGCAATAACTTGAGCGGCTTCTGCGGGCGTGGTATCCATATTTTTCCGTATGCTTTCAGTAGAGATGTTATCACGTTGACCTTCGGTATGCAACTGATAAAAAATCCAAAAATCCGACCCTTTTATACCTGTGGGTTTTTTTTTATGATTTCCTCTTGAGGTTAGCCACCTCAAGAGGGAGTTTATTTATCTGCTATTTGATACAGAATATTTTTTATTAATAAAATTTTTTAAAATTTGTATATACATATAGTTCAAAATTAAAATAATTATCATTTATCATTAAATTAAATTAAATATTAAATAAGGAAATAAATTAAGAAAGGAAAAAATCAATAATTTGAATGTTTATGTGTTATTGAACAGTTTAAGTGTGTTGACTATATGGGTGAGATGTGACATGAAGGTGTCGATGGAGTGGATGTCTGTCGTTAGTTGTGTTAAGTCGTATGGATCGAGTTGGTTAAGTGTGCAGTATTGTTCGTGTCTGTGTCGCGTTTGGGTATAGTTGGTGCACTGTGTTAGTAGGTGTATACCTGTGGGTAAGGGGTGCAAGTAGTGACAATATTAGGGTGAATTGCACAAGCATAAAAAATACACGGCAAACGTGAGAATGGTAGTGCAATGTGCTGATTTTTTATTTAATATATTTTTTCTCAAAAAAGTAAGTACTTCTCTACCTTGGCAAAAAAAATCATTGATTTCTAAACCAATATACACCAAAAAAAATATTACAAAGTGTCATTTTATCATCACGGTGGCCTGTCCCGAACCCAATTCCGATCATAAAATACCTTCCCCTGCAAATCTATTCATAATATGGATTTAAATCGGTTGTTTTGTCATTAAATCATAATATATTCGATCAAATAAAACCATTTTTGTTTGTTTATCTTCATTCTCATTGTTATGTGGCAGAAAGCAAACTCGTCTTTTTAAAAACTAATTTTAATTATAACTTAAACGTAAGTACAAAAATAGAGATTTAGAAGTTTAGCGTGTGGAATACGGAGTAGAACTGACTCGGGATGGGAAGGACGGTGGTATTTAAGTGATTAGGGCTGGTGGTGGAGGAAATACATTAATGATTGACTTTGAACTTAAGAAACTAAATACAGAATAACAACTTAGGATGGAAACAACAAAGTGATTAGTAAATGACTTAACAAATAAGGAATTAAGCATGAGAAAGTTAAACATAAGTAAAGTAAATAAAGTAATATTAAAGTAAATCTAGTCTTATGTACTAATGCACTAATAATCTAGTATAGAGAGGTTATAACATAACACCTCCCCCCTTAGAACAAAGATTGGGTGTTTTTGCCCAATTTTTGAGGGTTTGACGTTGTGTTGTCATCTTCTTCGTCTTCGGAGATGCACGATGTTGTCGTCTCGGTGTTCAACGCTGCCATTGGGATCGCCACATGTTGACGTCGTTGAGAGCGGTCGAAACAGTTGTTGAATATTTGTATGCATCCGTTGCGATGGTTATTACGTTTCTTGAATAACGTTGGTAGTTTTATATTGCAACATCTTAGGCAGGCGAGTAGAAGGAGGATTAGACCAATAATGAAACTTATGGTAGAAAATTTTGTTGAGTTTTTATCAATAAATTATGTCTCTTCTTTTTCTAATGCCTTTGTGTGGATCTTGATTTCTTCTTTCAAAGTTTTCAAAGAATCAAGTGGAATGTTGTTGATCCTTATAGGAATAAGCTCTGGTGTTTTTGGTAGTGTTAGAGCATCAGGGACACAGATTGTTCCTATATCTACAGTTACAATTGGATGGCTGATGTTGTAACTTTTCCCATCTTCAGCTGAAAGCGTTGCAATGGCTGTGTATAGTTTACAACCTTGCTGTAGTGAAATTATTCCTGTGCCTGATAGTTCGCCATGTGTAGTTTTTCCACTGCATTCGAGCGCGTACGATGTTTTTCGGCGTATAATAAATATCCATTTATTATATTTAATTTCTTGGAATGTATTGGTGTGAGCAGAGAAGGTTGCCACTTCGCAGGTATTCGGGACGTCTCTTGATGTAGTAGTTAAGATAGACATTTCGCAAGTTGGTCTTGTGTTCACGTTGTAGACTGTGAGTTTGCAGACTCTGGCGTTCGATGAGAATTTCTTGCAGCTGTCCAGCGAATTGGTGGTGACGTACTGTTGTCTTGTCGTGCTTGCGGCAAGGTAAGTTTGCTCAGGTAGGATGGTTGAATATAAGGAAGAGTCAGGGTGAGGTATAGGAATAGAATATAGATGGTATAATTTAAATATATCGTTTCTAACTAAGGGGAATTCCAAAATATATATGAGTTTATTCATGTAAATATAAGAAGTTATAGATGCTGATTCCAAGATTTGGTCGATGTTATTAAGGGTAACACTAGCGACAAGATTTCTGTTGGATCTAGCAGGACCAGTTGTCAATAGTTCTTGGTATAAGCGAGTCGTAGAGATAATTGAGGGATGTATTGCACATGATTTGATGAACAGTATGCTACTAATAATATCGTCTAGATCTTTCTCTAAGGACGTCACTGCTTCAAGGATTTGTATAGCTACAGTAGAGACTTCTTCGGAAATGGTTAGATTAAACAAAATTCTATTAGTTGAATTAAAGTAGGAATTTATTTTATTAAGATTTTCATTGATTACATTTTCGTCATACGATATTTTTAAGATAGTCTCATTGAAATTTAAGATTGTAGATGAAATTATGTGCAGTTGTTGCTTAAGAATTTCGTTCGTGGAAATTTGTTGCTTTTCTAAAAGATTGATGCATTCGTCATAATATTTGGCATCTTTCGCATCAGGTGTGCCAATGAGCCATTTTAGTATTGGGCTTAGACCATCAAAGATTTCGCGTTTTGTTCGTTTGTTGGTAGTATACAAGTTAAGTTCATCAAGTCTTGTTTCTATTTTATCTAGGTTAAGTTTGATGTAGGAACTAGTGCTGATTACACTTGGTAAGCTAGGGTAATTAGATATCATCATTTAGCCTTTTGTAGTCCACTGCTGGACATAGGCCTCTCTCAATTTGCGCCACAAAACCCGGTCCTGCGCCTTCCGCATCCAGTCCCCTCCAGCGACCTTTTTCAGGTCGTCAGTCCACCTGGCAGGGGGGCGTCCTACCTTACGGTTGCCGAGTCGCGGTCTCCATTCTAGGACTCGTTTGCTCCAGCGGCTGTCGGTCCTTCGGCAGACGTGACCAGCCCACTGCCACTTCAGCGAGCTTATTTTGCGAGCTATGTCGGTCACTTTGGTTCTTTGTCGGATGACCTCATTACGAATTTTATCCTTCAAAGAAACTCCGAGCATAGCTCGCTCCATAGCCCGCTGCGCGACTTTAAATTTGTGGACTAGTGCAACCGTTAATGTCCACGTCTCGGCACCGTAGGTCATAACAGGTAGGACGCACTGGTTGTAGACTTTCGTCTTCAGGCACTGCGGTAAAGGCAAAGAGAAGACTTGACGAAGTTTGCTAAATGCTGCCCAACCCAATTGGATCCTTCTATCGACTTCTCGCTCGAAGTTGTTTCTACCAAGCCTAATGACCTGCCCTAGGTAGATATATTCTTGAACAACTTCGAGCATCGATCCGTCGACAAATATTGGTCTCGGCATGACATGCTCATTAAGCATGATTTTGGTTTTATCCAAATTCATGCCGAGACCAACACGTCGTGAAGCTCCATCTAGGCCGTGCAGCATCTCGCTCAGCTGTTCCAGCGACTCCGCAACTATAACGATGTCATCGGCAAACCGAAGGTGCGAGATGTACTCACCGTTCACGTTTATACCCCGTCCAGTCCAGTCCAGAGTCTTAAAGACATCCTCGAGAGCGTTGGTGAACAGCTTCGGGGATATGACATCCCCCTGTCTCACCCCCCGACGCAGCTCTATGCAGTTTGTCTTCTGGTCCTGGATCTGGACGGTCATGGTGGCGGTGTCATACAAGCATCTCAGCACCTCGATGTATCTCCAGTCGATACGACATCGTTGCAGAGCATCCAAAACCGCCCAAGTTTCGATGGAGTCGAAGGCTTTCTCGTAGTCCACAAAAGCCAGACACAGCGGCTGATTGTACTCTTCGGTTTTCTGTACAATCTGCCGAACAGTATGGATGTGGTCTACGGTACTAAAGCCTTTTCGAAACCCGGCTTGTTCTGGTGGCTGGAACTCGTCAAGTCTCCTGGCGAGGCGGTTCGTGACTACTCTCGAGAACAACTTGTAGATGTGGCTCAGGAGTGAGATAGGTCTGTAGTTCTTCAGTAAGGTTTTGTCACCTTTTTTGAAGAACAGAACCACCGCACTCCCGCTCCACGCCTGTGGTGTCAAGCCTTGGTGAATGACGGAATTAAAGAGACTCGCTAGCTCTTTCAGGACTGGGGTCCCACCGGCCTTAAGGAGCTCGGTTGTAATTCCGTCATCACCCGGCGCCTTGTTGTTCTGCAGTTGTCTGAGAGCTGCCTCGACCTCGCCTGGGTCGACATCCGGGATGTCTTCGGTGTAGTGGCGCGTAAGTGGGGCTCTGTGGTCATCATCGCTTGGTCTCGTTGGTTTAGTCATCCGTGATGCGTATAGGTGTCTATATTATATATAATTAGATATAAGAGATTGATAATTATGAACGAGTCTTTTAAGGGAATCTCGGAAATGGAATAATGGTTCTAGACTTCTGTAGATTACTAATTTCCATGAGTTATCGGTGATCAACATATCACCATTGTTTTCGTAATAGAGTCCTGAATTGGAAGGGATTGGTAGAATTTCGGTATTGCCATCAACGATTGTTGTGGAGTACCTGAAACCAGGAGTCTATAATTAATTACTAAGGTTACGATTACTAAGGTTTGTAAAAAAAAATAAAAATATCTAATATTGTAAAGTTTGTATAAAATGATGTAGAATACTAATTTAGTAACTAATATATTGTTCATTATTCTAGATAATTATAAATATTTTTGCTTAACCAAATTTTAACATATTAAACTAATATTTCTAATGTGGAGTCGTGGAAGGGTCTTAAACGATTAGCATGCACCATTTGATTTTTGCCTGATTTCCTTATAACATAATTTTCGTTAAATCCTATTCTAGTGACAACGTAGGGACCGTCCCATTTGCTGTCTAGGTTATTCGGGTTAGGGATTTTGAGCATGACTTTGTCGCCTATATTAAACTTTGCTATATTTTTGATGTTACTATCGTAACGTTCTTTAGCTTTTTCTTTCATATTTTCCAAGTTGCGACGAGCTACATCACGCGAGACTTTGAGCCGTTCGTTTAAGTCTTTAATATAATCGTGTGTCGTATAATCATTATTTTCTTTAAAGGAATATAAGGATCGAGGTTTGTATCCAAAGAGCAATTCATGAGGTGTAAATCCCGTGGATTGGTTAACGGAAGTATTGTGACACATGATGGCAAAAGGAATTATTTGATCCCATTCTGAACTATGCTTTTTGTTGTACATGCGAATGTGTTCACGAAGTGTTGCGTGAAATCTTTCTATGGATCCATTTGTTTGAGGATGGTAAGCAGTACTAATAGTATGATTTGAACCAAGTAGCTTCATGAGTTGTTTGATGACGCTGTTTACAAATTCTGTACCTTGGTCGGAGTGGAATCTCTTGGGAATGCCATAGTGTTGGCAGAAAGTTAGAAGAGCTTTAGCCACTGTAATAGCTTGTTTATCTCCGATAGGGTATGCTTGAACAAATCGAGTTAAGTCGTCTTGTAGTGTTAAGATGTATTTGTTAGAGTCGTTTGTGATTTCGGAATAAGAAACTAGATCGATTGTAACGCGTTCGAAAGGTTCAACGGAAAAAGATGTAATTACCATAGGGGCTTTGTAAGTTTTTCTTTGAATCTTATTACGTTGACAGATTTGGCATTTGTCTATATAGTCTTTTATATTTTCAGTCATTCCTTTCCAAAAATATTCGTTTTTTATTTTGCGCGATGTTTCTACAATGCCTCGATGTCCTGACAAAGGATCGTCATGAAAGATTTTGAGAATTTGAGGAATTTGTTCAGGAGTTGGAGTTTTTGTTTTGTTCTCGCAAATAGTAATTTTACATTTGTATAAATCGGCTAGAAAAGCCGTGATGTGTAACTGTTCATTACCTTTGAGTCTACAAGTGGGATCTCGTTTGAGATCTGGGACGTGAAGTGTCTGTAAATCATGTTTTTGTAAACAGTTAAGTAAAGTTTTAAAATAACTCTCAGAATCCCATGAATCGAAATGTGAGGGTCTGGAGCAGCCGAAAATTATATTTTGTTTCTTATCTGAAACTAATAAATCAATGTCGTAGAGAGTTTTACTTTTTTCTAAATATGGGTCTACTTGAGAACACATTGAGATTGCTCCGTTAAAAGTTTCGTTTTTATCGGATAACTGACAAGAAATAGGAACAAGAATGTTTTTGTGTCGATCGTCTAAGAGGCATTTAGGAGAAATTTCGAGATATGGAGTATCAAAGCTATGAGAAGAATTTTCTGAGAAGTGTTGAAAGTTAAGTTGTAAAAAGTCGTCACATGGGTTATCGTTAGAGTCAAGTGATTTATCATCTTCAGTGAGATCGATAATATTCGTGTTGAGGACCGGAGGTCGTGAGAGTGCATCGGCGTTGGTGTTATTTTTACCAGCTTTGTAAATAACTTCATAATCGTATTCTTCAAGCTTGAGACGCCAACGTACTAGACGACTGCCTGGGTCTTTAATGGAAAAGAGCCATGTAAGTGGCTTGTGGTCAGTAACGATTTTGAATTTTCTTCCAAATAGATAGGGTCGAAAATGTTTTACGGCCCATACTATTGCTAGTAGTTCACGTTCGATCGTTGAATAGTTAGACTCTGCTTTATTGAGAGTTCTCGATGCGTAAGCAATTGGTAAATCTTTATTAATTTCGCCTTGAGATAGTACTGCACCTATAGCGCTAATAGAGGCATCTGTAGTTAGAATAAATTCTTTTGTAAAATCAGGGTATTGAAGTATGGGAGGATTTATAAGGAGATTTTTGCATTCATCAAAAGCTTGTTGTTGGGTTTCTCCCCATACAAAAGGAATATCTTTCTTTAAGAGGCTAGTAAGAGGTTTAGTGATTTTACTAAAGTTAGAAATGAAACGGCGATAATAGCCAGTTAGACCTAAAAATGCTTTAATGTCTTTACAGGATTTAGGAATAGGAAAGTCACGAACAGCCTGAACTTTGTCAGGATTAGGCTTTACGCCATCGCTTGAAATAATATGACCAAGATAAGCAACTTCTCGTCTGAGGAATTCGCATTTATCTGGTTGGACTTTAAGTTCGTATTTTCGAAGCCGTGAGAAAACTTCTTGAAGTTTTTCTTCATGTTCTTGGAGACTAGAAGCAAAAACTACTATGTCATCGAGATATACAAAACATCTTTCACCTTGTAATCCACATAGAACAGAATCCATTACGCGTTGGAACGTTGCAGGGGCGTTTCTAAGTCCAAACGGCATTCGTTTGTATTCGTAATGACCGTAAGGAGTGTTAAATGCGGTTTTAGGTATGTCTTTTGGATCGACTTCGAGTTGATGAAAACCGGACGCGAGGTCAAGAGTTGTGAAATATTGTGAATGACCTAATTTGTCTAAGATGTCTGTTATGTTTGGAAGAGGATAGCTATCACCTATAGTGACTTCGTTAAGTTTACGATAATCTATAACAAGACGCCATTTTTGTTTCCCAGAGGCATCTAATTTTTTAGGTACTACCCAAATAGGGCTACTCCAAGGTGAAGAGCTAGGTCTAATTATGTCTTGTTCTAACATTTTTTGAACTTGACATTTGACTTCCTTTTCGTGTATTTGTGGAAATCGATAAGTTTTTGTATGCACTGGAATATTAGTTGTAGTAGGAATTTGGTGTTTTGTATGGTTGCTAAATGTTAATGAGTCTCCTTCAATGAAGAAAATATCAGAATATTCAGAGATTATTTTATTTAATGATGTTGACTCTTCATCGTTTAAATGGTCGCGTCTAATGAGGGACATTGCTTTATTTTGCCTATCTGTGTTTGACATTTGGTTAATGTTATTTATTAAATGATGATGATGATTGTTGTTATCTGTAATTTGTTTGTCGAGGTCGTAAGGACTAACTTCAATGTTTGGGATGCTAATGATCTTATCGGATTTATTTGTGTTCACACAAGTGATAACAAATGAGTTGTTTTGTACATTAACTAATGCGTGAGGAATAATAATACCATTATCTAAAGATTGTTTTTCGACTATTGCAGTACCGGAAATTATATTATTTGTTTGGCATGTAATTATTGTTTCTGAACGATTACGGAGGAATAATTTGTCATTGTCTACATCAGGAATTGATTTTTCGTTAAAGAAATGGAGTTTGTACGTTTTATCTCGTATTCTCATTGTCTTAGATTGGATGTAAATATTGCAATTGAATTTGTTCATAAAGTCATTTCCTATAATGCCATCTGCTTTGATGTTGAGATTTGCGACGTGGAATTTAAATTTAGGTAGATCGTCTAAAGATATGTTTGAGGTACCGAATGTCTTTGTTGGTAAGTTAGTACTGGAAATACCTACGATGGAAACAATATCCGTTTGATTTATCGGACTGGAACTTATTTTATCTTTCTTGATGACGGATATACCCGCTCCAGTGTCAATGAGGAAAGTTACTGGTTTGCCTTCAACATGAAAAGAGCAATGTAACAGATTTTCGGGCGGCACATCATTTAGGGACGAAATAGTATATGATTCGATGTTAGGTTTTAAATTGGAAGATTTGGTTTTCGATTTAGAAGATTTAGGTTTTGATTTAAACGATTGAGACTTTGATTTTGATTTAGTAGATTTAGAAGGAATTGATTTAGTAGATTTAGAAGGACTTGATTCAGTGGATTTAGAAGGACTTGATTCAGTGGATTTAAAAGGACTTGATTCAGTGGATTTAAAAGGACTTGATTCAGTGGATTTAGAAGGACTTGATTCAGTGGATTTAGAAGAGATTGACTCGATGAAAGAACCAAGGATTTGGGGCTGGTTACCCTGTTCGTTAGGTTCAATTTGAGTTTCCATTGACTTAGTAGAGGAACTAATAGTTTGGGGCTGGTTACCCTGTTTGTTTGGTTCGCTTAAGGATATAGAAGTTTGTGTAAATACGTCTCTAAACTTTTTAACAGTTCTTTGTAAAGACGCATTGCAAGATTTAGAAGAATGTACCTTGGACTCTACAGTTGGAGGTCGTCCAGGTCTTGGATTTGATTTTGAGGTGAGCAGGATGTTGGGGCGATTTCCAGCGAGTTGCTCATTTCGTTGGTCGCCCACGAGTTTAAATTATTAACTTGCGCTGGGGGTGCAGGAAGAGCGCGTTGAGGTAAATTATTTTGTAAACTATTTTTATAAGCGCGTTTACGACACTCGGAGATCACGTGTCCTGGGTTTTTGCAGTAATTGCAAATTTTTGTATTTTGTGTATATTGACTGGACGAAGGAAATGTTGGACGAGGTTGGTTAGTTAGATTTGGTGGCGTAAAAGTTCTGTTATTTACGCTTCGAACAATTGGTCTATTGGACCCATTATAATTAGGAGATCGAGAGATTGCCGATTTGAATAGTGATTGTCGAGCATTATTCATAGCGCGAATTTTGTCTTCTTGAAGCGCGAATCGACCCGCTTCAGATAATGAACTAAAGCCTTTGGTTCTCAGCATCGTTCCTATGTCGGTGCTGAGACCATTTACGAATACGTTTAAGGCGGTCTCTTCTGTTGTGGCTAGACGCCCAGATAATGTCTCGTCTGTGATTTCAGCGTTTAATTTTTCTATAATTTTGCTTCTACATAAATCAACCCTATGAAAATATTCCGTAAGGGATTCATTTGGTTTTTGAAACAGTGATTGTAACTCTAAGTTAAGATAAGATATTGTTTTGACATTTGAGAATCTGTCGATCAAATAAGAGCGCAATCTATCCCATGATTCATGTTGTTTGCTGTGCACATCAGATGCACCGGCACCAGTAATATTATTTAAGGCATATACCAAGAGCACTAATTGTTGGTCTGTGCTAGATAGTTTGAATGCGGAGTCGCATGATCGAACGTATCTATAAAGTTGATCATTTTTATCTGTGTCAAAAGTTGGAATTAGCTTTAGTAGGGTTGTGATGTCTAGGGGCATTTTTGCTGATTGATGGAAAGAATTGGCGAAGAATGTAGACAAGTCACTGTATAGTTGGTCAGTCGGTTCGTTCTTGATTTCTTTGGTCATTGAGCGAAATTGGTGGAATATAGTACGATGGGACTTAGTATATAAATATAGTACACGATATTAGTAATAATACAATATAAGGATGTAGAAAATAGGAGAGCAAACAAGTTATGCCACTTACCACAACAACAATATAAGTTGGATTCGCATGGTCCGGCGAAGATTACAAATGCTTGCAGCAACCGTTCGTCGTTTGTTTTCCTTGGTGGGCGATGCTGTCCCGATGAGGAAGACTGGACGTACGTTATCTTCGTCTTGACGCGATACGCGAAAATCCTACCGACTGCGCCAAATTTGTTATGTGGCAGAAAGCAAACTCGTCTTTTTAAAAACTAATTTTAATTATAACTTAAACGTAAGTACAAAAATAGAGATTTAGAAGTTTAGCGTGTGGAATACGGAGTAGAACTGACTCGGGATGGGAAGGACGGTGGTATTTAAGTGATTAGGGCTGGTGGTGGAGGAAATACATTAATGATTGACTTTGAACTTAAGAAACTAAATACAGAATAACAACTTAGGATGGAAACAACAAAGTGATTAGTAAATGACTTAACAAATAAGGAATTAAGCATGAGAAAGTTAAACATAAGTAAAGTAAATAAAGTAATATTAAAGTAAATCTAGTCTTATGTACTAATGCACTAATAATCTAGTATAGAGAGGTTATAACATAACATCATGGATTTGACAGGCAGTCAACTTTTGTCCGGAAAAGTTATCATTTCAGAGGACAGTAAGTTTTAGTAGAATAGCCACGTCAACATTGCGTTGTAATGCCCTTCTCACCTTTCCTCACTTCGGATCAGGCCGGCTCAAGCTCTAGGCGCGATCGCACCAGTCCCAACGTCTTGCGGTTTCCCGCCACAAAAGTAAGTTTATCATTTCAGTGATATGGGGACAAAAGTAGGATCATTTCGGTGGCTGTTATAACTCGAGCTAGATTCCTTTATTTTTTTTCAAAATTGTGTATTTAATTTCGCCGTAAGTACTGATTTGCTTGAGTAGTGTTCATATTGTTTTAATTTTTTTATCACACAATAAGAAACGGTGCACAGTTTATCATTTCAGTGGTAATTTTTTATCAAAAAAATTCATCCTTGAATATTTATGTAATGTTATAAAATAGGCTAAAGTTTCATTTCTCACTTAAAATATATAGATAGCATTGAAATTAAAAAAGTCCACCGAAATGACAAAAAAAATCGCTTGTTGAAATTGACCCACTAACGGGTGAATTTGGCTATTTTGGTGTACGGCTGGTTACTGTAAGTTACGTGAAGGTCAATGATTTTAATTTTATGTTTTTTTAAAGCTAAGCTTGTATTCTTTAATTTTGCCTAATGATTTGTACTCAATATCTTGAGATTTAAGAAAAAAAACAGTTATAAACCAAATTACAAGGGTTGTGCGATTTTTTTGCTCTCAAGTGTAAATTGGTTACCAATTTTGAAGTTCAAATTTCATTTCCAAATTACTAAGCAATATTTCTTAGACCACCTAGGCACGTACGATTAGTACTATACGGTACTATGTGGGTATTTAAATTAGCTAGTAATTTATTGTTAAAGTATATATTGATGGGAATAAATTTGCATAAGGTTAGGTCTTAGACTAGATCACTCGCAAGTATAATGGAGAGTATGTCGGCATTGTCGGCCCAATCGGCGCAATCGGCCGGTCTGCAATAAGCCGGTAACAAATGCGGCGCTCGTAAACGTGCCAACGGCCAACGCTCGATGGACTCCATCTAATATACCTACGTACATACTCCATGTACACTGTACCGTAGGCTATACTAAACGTTTGATAGGTAATTCACATGACCTGCTTCAGCTTTCGTCAAACAAACAAGTAACGCAAACTCGATTAAATAGATTGAGACTTGGCTTACTTCCAAGTAGCGGTACACTAATTGAAGCTACTCAAGTTACTTCTAATTGCGGTGTGCCGAATAATGTATGAATTATCGAGTTGATATTGAGCCAGATATAAAAGCTGTTAGGAGAGATTTATTCTTGGAACTTTCCTTTTTGCCAATTTGACCCTTTCTTCATTCCTCTTTATAAACAAAAGGCATTTAAGACACGGAAAGGTAGTGCCTGATTTCGTGTCGAATTAAGTGGTACTAATAACCTGTTAAAACTCGTTCGCTTTTCGCAACAGACTGCCATTTATTTAAATTCCATAAACAAACATTCTTATAGCAAAGTAACATACTAGGTGGTATTAACATTTAAAAGGAGGTTTATCTATTTTGATACAATTTACCAAATAATACTTTATTAATACACAAGTTATGTCATACTAAATTAATGCTATACTTACTGAACCCTACAAAAGTCGTATAGTATCAGAGCTTTCAACGATCAGATAATTCGCAAACAACTTAGCGAGCAATAAACAAGCGAATAAATAAGAAAAGCTTAAATCAAACAAAACAAGAGCAATCAATATAGTTGATAAGTGCGCAGTTACTCTGGATTACATATTTGTGGATGGCAGTAAAACATTTATTATTGAATGTTTATTTGTTCAGACGACTGGAGGAGAACCTGCTTTCCGAGGTGCCGGCGGCCATAAGGTTACTGCCGCAGCTTGAAGACTTGTAAGTACACAGTTTCATTTCGAAAACATTATTTTGGTCTTTATTTAATTGTAAATATGGCAATGGATCATAATGAATATGAACAACTATGGAAGTTGAAAGTTTGAACTACTGTGTAGTCCAGGACCGTAGCCAGATTTTTTTTTTCGGGGAGGTGGTGAGTGAGTATTTTCTATAAATCTCCTTCCCGTAATTTTGGATTGGGTTAGAGTTGGACTCCCAGTTCCTCCCCTCCTGACAGTGGCCCTCAGTCTATGTTATGTGAGGTCTCCCAGCTCGTTTCGACTAAATGTATCTCCCACAGGTCGGTGGCCAGCAACCGCGTGGAGGTGGTGGAGTCTGGAGTGCTGCAGCCGTGCCGCCGCCTCGCTCGCCTCGAGCTGAGGGCCAACCCCCTCACCAGGGTGCATCCCAAGGCTCTGCATCATCTGCCACATCTCACCACGCTGTGAGTAACACTTCTATCTTACATTTTCAGATTTTAGTAGCTTTGACACATTTTGGTGTAGGTGATTAAATAAATAAGAATTCCAATATTTTCTCTCTTTATTTGTTTTCGCCGTACAAGACAATATTTCGGTAACTTCCTGCCTTGAAGAGTCGACGTTGTTAGTTTGTAATTTATTTGTTTTCGAATGAGAGTGTCAAATAGGACCTAGGACTTAATAAAAAGTTCGTATTAAGTGAGAGAAGTCATCAGACATTTAATGGATGAATAGTAAAAGTTTCAACAGCCATTGTTATAGTTATTATGAAAGCGGAAACGACGTTTGCCTTTTTGTGAAAAGAAGCCGAATGGAGAAATAAACTCTCGGACTATGTAGCGTAACGAAATTCTTTCATGATAAAGTTTGTTATCAAAATTATTCTGTGTAATAATAGGTATTTTTAACAAATTTAACCAAATGGTAGAGACATCTTTAGATTTGTGATTAATTAATGTTAGATTTGTAGGTCGCGTCTTTTACAAATATAAGATTAGTTCTTGTTATTGGGTTGGTCAGTTTGTATCCGTTGGTCCAAGGTTTTAACTTGACGTACCTATGTTAGTGATGTGCGCACGTATACACGTCCGGGTACGAATCGTTTCGGTGTCAGAGCTAGGGCAGGGTCGACCCGGCCCGCAGCCACGAAGCAAACGCCAAAACAACAACTCCAAGGTTTCGTTGTTTTCCTCCGTACCATCCGGCACATCCGGAATCCGGCCACTCGTTACACACAATGTCAACATACAACAATAATCCTGTTTGCACAATCGAATCTATGAATTTGGTTTTCAAAAATCTAAACAATACACGTTAAAGGGTATAACAGAATGTCAAAGTGAAGTCGAAAATATTTTTTGGTACTCAGTTTATATTACAAATTCGTGTTCCTAATAACTAATAACATGGAGTGCGAGTTGCCGAATCTAATAAACACTCTCGTATGCTAAGTAAGATGAATAAGTAACTTACTTAACTTGTGGCGTCTTCAGTCTTTGACTCGGTTAATTTAGAGAAATTGCTCAAGTTATTCATTGAAGTGGGTTATGTAAAGGCCGCGAAGGTGCCTTTAATTCCACGCGCGGCTGCACGGCGATTACTCTCTCTTTGGAAACAATTCTCAAGTGGTTCGTTTATTCGTGACATTAAAGGTTCCGTGCCTCAGCCCACGGCCTTCATTAATCACCATCGTGTTAATTATTACATCATTCGCTCATTTAAAGCGATACAGATCTGTTTGTAAACAAAATGGAAATAAGGAAATTCCGGTGGACTCAGATATCACAACAAATGTATCGTACCACTCAAGGGCGAAATTCCAGTTTATTAAGTTATTTCATTCTTATTATTAGTGTAACTTGATTACAAAAACATCACGCCTATATTGCCCAGAAGGGTGTAACAGATATTTATAACACCTACACTTCATCTGTTATGTTCAGGTCACACAAATATTCGCAAATTTATAGTTATTTTGGTAGCTAATTAACTATTTATTTGTTTTGAATGTTTTATTGTTACTACATGAAATGGAGTGTATAGTCTATATCTACTTTTATATAATTCATTTGTTTGTTCGATTTAAATTCCATAAATGAAAATTCTACGGTCAACTCGGATCCAATATTATCCATAACAGTTGCGTGTATGTACGAACGTTTCCATGCACATTGAGCCGCCCATCCGAGTGATGTCACAGCGCGTCCGGTGTCCTCTCGTTGAGTTGACGATAGCACAGCGGAAATTATTCCGCACCAGCGCCGGAACTCACTCCGGTGGATAAGCCGCAGAACTGGCGCTGACACTCAACGCTTCCGGCGCAATGAGCGCCTCCACAACGCTCTACGCGATTTTGCTATCTGCCATACTCCTACAAACTCCTGCTCGCCTGGTACATACATAGCGTTGGACTCTCGCCCGCAATGACGTCCGGCCTGCCTCGCCACTCGCCAGACCGAGTGTCTCGTTACAATTGCACAAGCACCGGTTTAGTGCCGTTTAATGGCACCTATTTGTTGTGTCATAAATGTGGATGACATCATTATGGCACATTAGTGTTTTGCGTAGAGTCAGCGACGCCGTCGCTCGTAAACACAAACATAAACAGATTAGCCTTTTCACTTCCAACGACAGCGGTACGATACCGATCGAAAGACCTAATAACCGAAACACAGAACTTATTGAAAACATTAGGTACTAGACGGCAAACCATGGTAAAGGTATGTGGTGCCGTCCTCCAACAACACTATCATTTCAGGGTATATATTCTTACCCGGCAGTAGTAAGAAAAGCATTGTCATAAAAGGTGATTTTAAAAGGTCGTTTACATAAGCTGGACCATTTTTAGAGTTTACATTTCGGCAGCATGTCGTATGTCGATATCGTATCGTCACAAGAAAACGTCCTTTCAAACCGAAGCGAACGCACCACGCGTCCCACTTAAACAATATTATGGTCGGTGATTGTTTGAACACCCGATTTGTAGTACAAAAATGTTAAGCAAATATATAAGAGCCCACACAAGACCGTCAGGAAAATTGTTTGTAGTCGAAAGTTTGTTTGCGCCGCCATCGTCGGAAGATTTACGTGAAAAGCAATGAGGATGTAAACGCAAAGCTTATCGCAGATGTCGCTAGCGGCGGGATGGCTGTCAAATCGTATATACGCTTTGTTTACACTTTGTTTTGTGCTATTTTTTGTGTTTAAACCGTTTGAAACCGGTCCGCTATCGTTATTGACAACATGTACGGTACCTGGAAGCTCAAAGAAACAAAAGATGAGCTAAAAAAACGAGAAGGAAGGATAACTGGAAGAAAAGTAGATCACATTGAGTGGTAGGCCTAAAATATTTTTTATCAGTAGTATGCTCCAGATTTTGTTATTTTTTTAGTTGTAACCTGTTAATTGTTGCTTGACTCTTGGTAGGAAAATTTACGAGAAATGGGAGAACATTACTTTAATGGTAAATGGTATTGTTACTTTTAGGTTAGAAACAATGATCCAAATCTAAAATTAACCTTCACAGTGATCTGATTTATGCCCATAATCAACAAATTGTTAATAATAACACACCAGTATAAGCTGACTCTCCAAAATAATCAGATTCTTGGAAATTATTCCGGCATAACCTGCTATACTTTGTCGCTACGCAATTTTGGCGACGTATAGCCTTTCCAACTCCTTTTTTATCTTTGGGAAATAAATGCACGCCGGTATTATTACATCCAAGAACAGCACACAGAGGCATTTTAAGAGAAAATTTAAATTTATAAACAATAGGTTACAAAATGTATTGAATTGACAGCTATCATTGGCCATCCCGACTATGCGCCACCTACCGTGATAAAAAGGCAGTTTAGAACCTCATTGTGAGGAGAATGTTCATTCATACACGTCTCTCTGTCACGGGAGCCTATAAAGAATATCAATTCTATTAAGATTGATAGTAGGATTTTTTCTGAAATTTGATAGATACATATTAAATAAGTATAATTAAATTAAATTAAATTAAAAATGTATGTGTCAAATTGCTGCCACACATACCGGGTGTAAATGTATGAATTATTGGAAAAGATGGTACACGTGAGTTACTCACCAGCTTTTCTCATGATGACCCATCGGAGCTGGTACTTAGATTGATTTGTTTTAAATTTTTAAGTTGAATTAAAGTCAATCAAAACTCCGGTGTCAAATCATTTTATTGCAATAAGTATTATAATTAAATTAGTTAAGTTTTATTTTAATGTTATATTTTTTGTATTTTGATGTTTGTTTTGACGTGTTCAAGCGCCCATTGGAGCCCATGGAAATTTATTTGATTTCTTGATTTCGTTCTTAAATGTCATACCGCCAAAGCCGCTTACCAGAGATTCAGTACATGATACGAGAACTCTCGGTGCGGTACATTTTTTGAATTGTTGAATTTTCCGATCTATAATTTCCGCACGTTCCTCTGAGTTTCACACCCAGAGCTTCCAAAATCATCAAGTTTTTAATAAAATTACTAGGAAGTGTTTGTTATATATATGTGTGTGTGTATATACCACACTATGTGAAAATTTATCCAACACCCAAAAAGATTTTCAGATAAATAATAAAAAATCATTCTCACTTTGGGTTCTGGATCAAAGTCATGCGCATGACTGATGAGAAGCTTTGCCACCAAATTTTATTGATAACCATGAGAATTTGAAAAGCAAAACATCCTTGTCCAGTACAACAATACGCGATTTTTAAATTAAGTCCAATGGTAGACAACTCCCTGCAAAGTACCACTAATCTTCTCTCACAAAGTCGATATGTTACACGAACTATTACCTAAGAAATCGGCAGATGGAGAAAGTGATATTTCTATCATAACGTGTGGTTCTGTGACTCAAATGAAATATGTGTAACAATCTGTCGCGATCCGCTATCTGTTACCGAGCGATTACGCACGCGAGACTCAAAGGTATTAAAAAAGTTAGCTCCCCGTGCGTATCGCATTACCGGGATTACTGCGTTGCTAATCTTGGCTCGTAAAGGCCACGCATATGTCGCAGGTAGTATTACCGTTCCTTTATTGCTTCGGTCAAGGTCGGCAGAAGTAGGGCAAAGCCACGGGGCCGCAGGAATAATGATGATGACCACGCTGTTTGACAAATGATGAGAGGATCAACGCGCCGGTGACATGTTTACATACGCGGTGACCATTTTTCCTTATTTTCCAGCTGACTGGCGCGGAGTGACAAAAGCTTCGTTAGAAATGACAGCTCGATTGATATTCAACATCTTTTGTGTTTTTCTTTGCGAATCCTCGCAGACAATTGCCGAATGTATCCTGTTGACAGGACAAGGTTGAACGTAGGTAATTCTTATGGAAATAATATGCAGTTGTCGATCTATCTCTTCTCTGTTGAAGGACGTTTGTTTTCGCCGGAATAAATGAAAATGATGTTTTGTTTGACCAAGGCAATCAAATAGATATATTGTATAGTTACATACAGGGTGGATGCGACATAGCGACATTTCTTTAAACCAGATAATCTGTACATGCCCAGTATTAATTTCCAGTGGTCCAAAATTAGCTGACACAAAAATTACGAAAAATTTTTTTTTCGAACAAACTAAATGGATTATTTTATGTAAACACATCTTTACTCACCGGCAAAGTGGAACGGCAACGTCGCACACAGCTCACAGCTTATGTCAAAATCATGTGATTGCTCCCAATTACAGGCCGTATTCAAAAATCACAAATCACATAATTTAGCACAAAATCACTTCAATCAATTCACGATGTATATTTTCAATTAATAATTTTCAATTAAATGTTTAAAATTTCGATGTGTGCACCGTTTTGTTCAATACATAAATTGTAGCGACGCACAATATTGTTTTTTAATTTCGTCATAAATAAATAAATAATTTGAATTTTTTACATTAGACAGAACGCCAGAAGCAATTACACTATCCAATGACAAGGCCCAAATACACACATTCACTCACTCAAGCACACCCAGTCTCAGAACAAATCTTTGCGAATCACTCAAAGATTTGTCCCATGTGGGGATCGAACCCACAACACCAGCGCAGTGGAGAGCGGCGAGGCGACCGCTTAAACCACTACACCACACGTGCAGACATAAGATCACTATTCGCGGCTAATCTTTTTACTTTATCAAAGGCCGAAATAACACGTATTCGCAATTCTTCTATTGTGTTAACGTCTGTATTCGCTACAGACATTAACACAATAAAATAATTCTTCACTTCGTTTTTCACAAATCCCCACAAAAAAAAGTCCAGAGGAGTTAATTCCGGGGATCGTGGTGGTCACCCGACGGGCCCGAATCGACCATTTTCAAAAAACTCACAAAACAAATATCCAATAAAAATCTGTGTCCTGTCACAATAATAAACTTAGCACTAATTACAAATTAAGTTTGAGTCCGTTCACATCACAAAATTTAATACAAAAACATGGCGCCACGCCGGCGTCTTTGAGATTAAAATATTTCCGAGATTTTCTATTTCCCGTAAGATTGCCGATTTTGCACTAAACAAATTTAATGATCTTTCGTTGGTGACGCGGTTTGAATGCATTTGAATTTGCGTAAACTATTTGCGTCTCTTTTACTCATATTGAATTGGAGACATTATTAAAGTGAGATGAACTACTTTTATTTACTTCTCTAGTAATAATTAGTCAAGTAAGTAACTAACTCAATACTTTAAATAAAGTTATTTAAACTGCCCGGAAGTTACGTACTTGAGTGTTACCAGTTTAGGCTGTTGGTAGGTTGGTAGGATTGAATTTTCATAGAATTTTTACAAACAAAGCGTACATTCGAATTGCAAAGTTACATCGATTTAAGATAGCATGAAAATTAAGCTCTGCAAAAAAAAACTTTTTGTAAATACCACAGAATGCTGTAATAAAGATAGAAAGTATTAAGTGGTAGAGCCATTGTGAACGAACATGAAAAAAAGCTTTTCCGTTTCACATAAAGGGCCATCAAATAGTAGTAATCCCGTTATCTGGTTGATGATAAGATTATAACTACCAAATTACTACACAGGTAGGTGCCATCTTGTTTCTTATTTTGTAACATAGTGACAAAGCCGTGAAATAATTCTTTCATAAATGTCAGTGGCGAGACCTACCTACAGCATACAGACCCAATCGTCCGGCTAACGTTACTAACATGTAGACTCAGCGCCGTCACTCATTGCTTGTGGCCACAGTTGGAACTAAACATAAATCAGAGGGAATTTTTTGTCTATTAGTATCATGTTGGTCCCATCACTTAAAAAAAGATTATTATTCAGCAGTTTTGTCAATGCATAGTTGCGTACCCTTTTACCTCAGAGCTGGCTTTTGTGTCTGAAACCTGAGGGTTTAAATTTACCATCAACGAGATAACAGTAATCCAAGCACTAAAATTAATTGATAACATTCGACCTGAGACAGTGAAACTCTTCTCCGTCAAGTCGTTCCCAAAAGCTCTACCATTTACTACCTTTATTTTCTATCCTTATTATAGCGTTCTGTACACACCAATGAGTAAGGTTTACTCACTGCTGCCAAGTCCATAATTTGCATGTCGTTAGATTCGATATCTTTAGTCGCTAAACACCTTATCCTCGCCGGCGACAATGAGCTTTTCTTATTTTGCTTAGTTTTAATTGGCCTTTTTTTATAATAATTAAGTAAATGTAATAAAATAATAAATAAATGACTGAATAGAATAAACCTAGAAAAAGTCGCTAAAACTTTTTTTTGTAGGCAAGGTAAAAGTTCCACACAACGCAGGTGACAAAGACGCTAAATTGGCAACACTGGCTGTTCTCCCATCCTTGTCCGTAAATGAAAGCGCAAGCGCCATTGTTTGTTGTTTATTTTCTATTTTAAGTGTTTTATTTGTGATGTGACACGACGCAAAGAGAAAAAATTGAGATGTAGTATTATAATAGTGTTCTGTGTGTTCGTGGCGTTCGAATAAATTAAAAAGTTTGACCGCAAATAGACTCATGACCAAAGTAAGTAGTTCGCGCCGATGGGCACTCTGTGAATTTAGGGATGCAATTGAATTTTATTCAAAGTGATGTTTGTGATAATAACGTGTGACTTTCCGTGGTTGTGTATGTGAAATTCAAATGTGAATACGCGATTCGATATGAGTGCGTCGGCACTCTTAGTGATGCCGGTTGCATGCGACGTTGCCATCCATGGCCTATTTTGGTAAGTAAGGGGTCTTTACACTGTACGAGCCATGTAACTTGTTTAACGTTGTATTTCTCGTATTTTTCTCGTCATGTGATTTTGGACCACTGGAAATCAATATTGAGTGTGCACAGAATATGTGGTTTAAAGAAATGTCGCTATGTCGCATCCACCCTGTATGTGAATAGAGAAAAAAAGTGGCAGTATTGCTCTACTTCCGTGCCTCACAACGCAATTATGGTCTATTCAGTAACGTATTTGTCTGCACCATCTGAAGTCATCTACACACTCTCACCTAATCGCCTGCACGTTTTAGGAGTAGACCCCTGTGCGCCGTGTTTTCATACTAACGTAATATGGGCTTCACTTTAATATTATAAAGTTGTTATGTATTTTTAAAGA
Source organism: Hypena proboscidalis (assembly GCA_905147285.1). Taxonomy (NCBI): domain Eukaryota; kingdom Metazoa; phylum Arthropoda; class Insecta; order Lepidoptera; family Erebidae; genus Hypena; species Hypena proboscidalis. Next base: position 162,338 of record LR990141.1, read on the forward strand.
TAAATCACAACTTAAAATGCATGCTTGTTCGTGGCCACTTTGTCAAAATTGTTTTAATCCTTGATTGAGTTGCATACAAACTGAGAAATTTAAATAATATTTTGTAATAAAAGGACCGCCAAGAAACATGCATTATAGTAATTTAGATATGATTTGTGTTTATAAATTACATGAAATCTTAATGATATTAAAGTTAAACCCATATTACTTTAGTATGGTAAACAGCTAACCAGTTGTTCCCCTTTAAGTTCGTTTTGCTTCGCAGCGTGCTGTCGGAGGCCCGCGGCCTTCGCGCGCTGCCGTCGCTGAATGGCACGTCTCGCCTGAGGACGCTGCGAGTGGACCGCGCCAGGCTCTCCGCGCTGCCCCCCGACCTCTGCAAGCACGTGCCGCAGCTCAGATCTCTGTGAGTATATCATTTCACATTATGTCATTGCTTATTTATTCATGGATACCATCGCGGTAACTGGCACTAAAAACAATGACGTCACTTCTATAATTATTATTATATTTTTACCAATTTAAATTAAATAAACAAGGAAAATGTATCGTTTCTGTCACTCAATCGTTTATTTTTTGTTGAATTGCTCATTCCTCTCTGATCGCTTATCCGTATCAGCACTTACAACACTTATCATAATATTATGTTCAATTCAGCACCAATATGTATTAAAAAAGAAGAAAAATTCAATGAGTTTTCTTCCTCAATTTTCAAGTGTCTATTTATTCCCCCTCCGCCTCCCTACTTACTTCATCTTTTCTTTAATACGATGCGATATACTATAATGGGATTTATCCCGGGTCTTTTCGGATCAATTAGGATTTAAATGTTAGAAACCTAAGGCACAAGGCGGGCAGCGCCAGAAGCCGGCATTTGCGAGTAATCCTGCGAGCCGAAGATCTGCATAAATTGAACAGCGCGGGCTTAGCCTCTCTTAGTCATACCTATTACCTGTACAATATATATTACCTACTGTCGTGGCTAAGTCGAAGCCACGCGGCTCACCGCGGTCGGCCGTCGATGGGTGACCATCTTCAACATAATAAGTTTTCCTCCGTACGTCGGAGAGCACGGCAAGCCGTCGGTCCCAGCTAGGGTTGCCAACTTTTTTCTTATATCTGATTTCAAAGGAGGTAAAAAAGAGTATGGACTTAAAAAAAAGAGTATCATTTATGTTAAATTTTTAAAAAGGTATTTTTTTGTACTTTTTGCAGCACATAACAATTTTTCATCATTCCGAATGTGGTTGGAGGAAATGTTTTTGGAGGTACCAACATAAATTAACAATAAATAATTGATTTTTGGTTTTGATTATGGGTTTTTGCATACGATTATATGTCTAGTAAGAATGTGTAAAAAAGAGTATTTTAGCGTACTCTATTAGTGATATAGATTATAGAGTACGCTTACATGATATAGAGTACAATACTCTATTTTAGAGTACGGTTGGCAACCCTAGTCCCAGCTGACATTTGAACATCTATGGCCGTCGTCACGGGTAGCCAGAGGCCAGAAAGTCTAACAAATAGTATCGCATTATCTAGTACTGGGTTGTGGAGGTCTGATGGCATTCGCTCCACGTAAAATACTGATATTCAGCTCAATCCGTTCGCCTAGAATTTGACCCCAATGGGATTGGAAAAAGGCTCGGCAGATTGATTTGTTGTGCTACTGTATACAGCATGAGATTTTTCGCTGAAACTCCAAGATGATTTTTCTGTGTTCAAAGAACCGGCGCGGCGCGGCGCGGCGTCTACAGGCGGTGGCTCTAAATCATAAACAAATCTACAAAAGGCCGTAAATAAGATTGTCACTGCTGAGAGATAACGTATTACAGGACCCCGGACCCAGATTCAGACTTACGAGGACAAAACGGATTTAGATCAAATTTCGATTTTTGCCTGTGTGTTGTTACAGAACAGTACCTATGATTAAGCAATGCACAAGCCCAAACACTATAAGCTTGACCCGAATCCTCAGGCTTCGTCTAAAAATATAAATAGTCGATACAATATTTTGTAAACAATCTCCTGTTGTCGATGGAATAATCTCTTACCTCATCCCCTCCGCGCCCCGCACGCGTCTTCCCTCACCCCGCGTCGTTCTGTAATATTGACCTAATGACCCGTTTATATAAACACGATTTAATTTACAAATTGTCCATTTAATGCTGTGAGTTTGATAAATAAATTGGCATTCATCACAGGTTTAGAACAGAAGCCGTTCCGAATCCGAGGGGAAATCGAAATCACTAAATGTAATAGGAACAGACTGAGGTGATAGAAGGAGAGATGAAATAGATACATAATTTTTATCTAAAAAAAAAAAAAAAAAGCATTTACAGACTCAAATTAATCACAGCAATGTTTGCGTAAGGTATATGACACTAGAACATGTATGAAACAAAATCTCTTCCAATACCTACTAGAGACATAATAATATAGTGTCTCTTTGAGAGGTCGAATTGCCGTCTCGGGCCAAAAGAGCTTTTCTTTACGAAATCCTCAGTACAGTAAAGTCTGTATTTTTGCGGTGACCTGGTTTGGTGGTACCTTCGTGACTAAAAGAACACTTAATTCCCTATTAGCTAGTGGCATAGTGACTAGTCAATACATAGTTATAGAAACTATATAATTATTAATAAGTATATTTTTATTAACATTTAAAATTACACTATATTATTAGGAAGTGAAAACTAAATATATGCCTAACTATATATACATGAAAAAAATATATAATACAAACTTATTTAATAAAATACATCTAATAAAAAGCTCAGGTGTCAAAAAATACGTCCGCATCAATGTCGACCGTGGGTAACGTGCCCAGAAGGCTGGCGGCATTGCCACGTTGTATGGCAATGCTGATCCTTTGTCCAAAGTAGAAACCAGCCTTCTGGTCGCGTGAAGAGTCAACTAGTTATTATTAATTAGTTGTATTTTTCGTCAGAGACGTGAAGCTCAACATGTTGGAGCGCATCCCCGAACTGCATGAGTGCTCAGAGCTGCGAGTACTGTAAGTATTCATCTACTTTTAAGATAAAACGGTTGTGAGCGTGAGTGTATGTATATTGGTATGTTTTTGTTCCTGATGTCATTTGGTGATTCGTGTTATTTATTTATTTAACCATTTATGTACACACACAAGAAAGGTTAGAAGGTCAAACACAATATAGAGAGCAACAAGTACAAAAGGCACTGCTTTTTTCCTAAAGAAATTTATTCTAGCAGACCTGCGAGAGGAGAACGTAATGACTATGAATTAAAAGAATTGCAGCGGGTTCTTCGATCACTTTTAACTTCTCTTCTTATTGCACGATATATCTAACGAATGCACTGACTTTGACGAAATTTGGCACATTATAACACGAATTCTCAACGTCACACTACACAGTACAGTACTACACAGCCAACTCACTCTGACCCAATGATATCTGACCTCTATATTTTACAAGTGCACTGGACAGGTTACGCTACCATTGCATATTGCATTGTACTAATAACATTCTATATAAACTATATTTTTTAGAAACGTGCATTCGAGTTTCCAGTCGGTTGGAATAAATTAACATTCACAGAATAAATTAACGAGTCGATATTTATTTACAAAGCAAGTTAATTGCATATATAAATGTCGCTTCAAAACAAAAACAAAACAAGTGTCACATTGCCCGAGTCCTGCGTATTTGTGTAAAGGAGGTCAGTGGAGTCCCACGGATATCTTCTCTCAAGGAGAGCTCAGGTTTTGAAGGTACAATACTTTAAAGGAAGCAGTATATCTTTATTGCGGGGACAATTAGAGAAATTGAGGAAAATTACCAAACCGCTTTCACGAAATTTAATTTGGAGTTTAGGAAAATTGTTTGTTAATGGCATAACCTGCGGCGCGCCTTTGCTTGGTGTGCACAAAAATGTACTGCAGTGTGCAGTGTGTGTATATACGAGGTGATGCAGCGGTGAGACGATTTGTCATCGCACATTTCAAACAGTCTTGAGAGCGTCGGCACGCCCTTGGCCAAGATTTTTAAAACCGCGAGCTTTACCGACCGGATAATGTCAATTTATTGATGGCTTTATTTTACGACATATTTAACACCGAAGAGAACCAATCATTCGTTTCGTAACATTGTCTTTATTAACCTGTATTCATATTTTACAGAATATAAATGGAGAAACAATATCATTACCGATAACACCGGCGTTTATTCAGACATTTGCACAATAAGTGCTTTTTAAATTTGGCGCAGAGTAAAATAAACAACAGACATTGTGAAGTGTTAATACCGACATATTTAATAGTCCAATACTGTAAACAATAACTTTGTTATAAATTTAAAATTTTAATTTTTTATAATTGTGTCAAACGCGTAAACCATCTGATACCGTTAGTATTGTGTGTCGAACTACCGACGGTTCCGAACTAAATAAACATAAAAATTGTGACGACCAAGTGAGGGTAGTGGACAATATCCGCGCTTCACGGAGACGACGCTAAGCTTCACCAGTCGGCTCGTGACCAAGAATGATGCAAGTCATTCGAAACGTCGAGCATAGATATTTATTTACCTTTATAATATTTCGCGATTTAGACCCGTTGTCTAATTTTTGAAAAATGTTCTCAAATCGCAAAAGTTTAAAAACAGATAATTGATCAGTTATCGAGCGGGATGAAAAATGATTAAATTACTAAAATGGCTATAAAAAAATAGGGGTTGGTGATAAAAGGGTAAAAATTTTGGGTTGTATGTATTTTTAATGCCACATTATAAAAAAATAAATACAAAATTTTTTGTCCAAAAATTAAAAAAAAAATGTTAAGGGTGAACAACCCTTATCACTTAGGGGTATGAAAAATAGATAGTAGCCGATTCTGAGACCTACTGAATATGCATATAAAATTTGGTAAAAATCAGAAAAGCCGTTTCGGAGGAGTAAGGTAACTAGCAATGTGACACGAGAATTTTATATATAAGATTTAGCATAATAAATAAATGATGTCCTACATAATGTATTTTGAAAAGCAGCTTATTATATTATTATGTGTGCAGTGACCTGTCGGGCAACGAGATCGCGTTCGTGGACGACGAGTCCCTGCGCGGGCTGCGGCGTCTGCACGACCTGCTGCTGTCGCGGAACCGCCTGCGCCACCTGCCCTCCCAAGCCTTCGTGCACACGCCCGACCTGCAAGTGCTGTGAGTATACTGCAGCTGGCTGTTCCTGAGGGTTGTCCTTGGTGTTAGTGGTTTGCGAACAAGATCCAGGGAGGAAGCACATCCATTTCATCTTAAATCCTTCACCAAATTACTGGCAAATGACGTATTATATCGTTGTCCTTAGATATAGCGTCTCATATGAGCCTCTCTATTGCTACATACATAATATCGTAAGAAAATAAATAAATAAATAAATATTTCACAACTTACACACAACGCCATCTAGTCCCAAACTAAGCAGAGCTTGTAATATGGGTACTAGAATAACTGATACTAATACATATATACTTTTCTTTTGTAAATACATACATATTATACATAGAAACACCCAGACTAAGACAAACCCCCATGTTCATGCACACAAAGATTTGTCTTAAGTGGGAATCGAACCCACGACCTCGGCGTCGCAGGCAGGTACACTACCCATTCCGCCATCCGGTCGTCAAATTCGATACATATTAGTTTTTTTAGAAGAGATTCTACATTTGCGATTTTGACCTCAGGCATTTATTGCAATTGGAACCCAGAAGGATCTGTATCTAAACAGTTAAATTGTTAAAGTTCGAAAACTTACTTTTGCGAGATCATCTGGCGTTCTGAAACCCTTGGGGTCATGAAACGTAATTGATGATTCAATCCAACTTCCAAAAGATATATGATATCCTTTGCAAGCTCAATTTATTAAAAGGAAACCAAAAAGTGGGTCTAGGTCAACGCTGCAATGAATGGGGTAAGCGTAAATATTCCAAGAAAGTAACTAACAGACATTTACTGCCTTTATGGGATTCTTTAACCTTTATTTCACCTCACAATGAAGGACAGTATTAGCGGATGATATCCGCAAAAAGGACTATCTGTAGATGAATCGAGGGCATTGAGGCAGTAGGCAGGCATCGAGTGACCCACATCTGGTGACCTTGGCGGATCTCTTGGAAGCCTGGGGCGCAGGTTTTACGCGAGGTCGACTGCTACGCCTGTCCAACGTGTGGCCTAATCATAAATCTACTTGTGTTATACTGAACCCAAAACTGTGACTAAAACACTATAAAGTGGACGATAAAAAGTATATCAATCTTTTTTTCTACTCTATGTAAATCTTATCACATTATGCTGATATTATTATTGAGTTTCAAGGTGCCATAAACACAGCATAGAATATACCGCTGAACATTTAATAAATAACTAGCTTTTGCCCGCAACTTCGTCCGCGTGCAATTCGTTATATTAAGTAGTAGCAGCTCCTGCAGTTCAATTGATAGTTAGACAATCAAACTTTCGCTTGCGGTTCCGTCTGCGTGGTCAATTGGTTACATCAATATAAAGTAGCCAATGTTACGCGTCTTATAATCAGTTATCTGCATCTAAAACTTATCTTAAATCGGTCCAGCCGCTTAGAAGATTAGCCGATACAAACAGACAGACAGATGGACAAAAAAAAATGTATTTTAGGCATTGGTATTACGCAAATAACTTTATTAACTGAATAAACCATTGTTATTTCGACATTATAAACAGACTCTTCAATTTAATTTATTTGTATTCAGTAAATAGCCTAAAACTTTTCGAACAAAAAGCCCAATAAAACTATGTGATAATATTTGCCAATAAAATTAATGCACAATATTTAGGTAACTGACTTATCACTCATCGCATAGGTGGCGCAAAAATCAAGTAAGGTTCGTCTAGCTAAGGTATATATATACAGGGTGTCCCATATTTAATGGATAATCCTTTACCTGCAGATTGGGGGCATCACGCCTGATAGGAAAATGCAAAATTTGTAGAAAAAAAGTATCATGGATTTTTAAATATCGAACATTTTAGATTTTTTCACAAATTAGCCACTTTCGTCCACTTTTCTTGATGCCATGTTCGTAAATCTCAGATTTTTTCAAGTCTGTTTTTGGAATTCAATTCTTGAATAGATGTACTATCAAATTTACTATCTCATTATTGTACAATTATTTCATTAAAAAAACTACAAAGATTAATTAAAAAAAAAATTACATGACATTTTTTTTTACAAAAAGTTTGAACCCTCATGGTGTAAAAAAAATGTATGGAGACCTGTGTGCCCATCACGGAAAAAATATGCCAGTTTCAATGTGATTCTAAAATGGTATAAAATATTTTATATTTTTTTTTATTTAAAAAAATAATGTGAGAAATTATGACCAGGGTCCGATTTTTTTTAAATCACTTTCTACCAAAATGATATCCTAGTTGATAATACTTACTAATTAAGCGTATTAAACTAAACTAAATAATTATGAATCGTTCCAAATACTGTTTTTTGTAAAAGTTATGCTTGATAACTTTAACAAAAAACAGTTTTTGGAACGATTGACAGCGATTATAAATCTTATAATACCTATCTATGAAAGTATCGATTAAGATCAAAATACTGAAAGTAATTAAACAATATTTTTTTTAATTTTGCTCATCACTTATCTGGGTAACGAAAAAAAGAACGCTGACACTCAAATGTGTTCTGTAAAAAAGGCGCGCAAAATTTTTAAATTTGCGGATGTGAAATTTTCAGTTCTCTCTAAAAGATTTTATAATATTGTGCTGTGACTTCAGACTTGTTTTTTGCTACTTGAATTTGGACTTATCAACATCGGAAAATTAACAAACGATATTGTGCTGTGACTTTGGATTTGTTTTTGCTACGAGAATTGAGACTTGTTATCTTCTTTCGTAAAATGCCGCGATATCTGTATACACCAGGAGAGTATACACAAATGCTTTGCTCTACCGAGAAAGGTTTCCGAACGTTTTTTGTTAATTTGCCGATGTTGATAAGTCCAAATTCAAGTAGCAAAAAACAAGTCTGAAGTCACAGCACAATATCATAAAATCTTTTAGAGAAAACTGAAAATTTCGCATCCGCAAATTTAAAAATTTTGCGCGCCTTTTTTATAGAACACATTTGAGTGTCAGCGTTTTTTTTTTTCGTTACCCAGATAAGTGATGAGCAAAATGAAAAAAAATATTGTTTAATTACTTTCAGTATTTTGATCTTAATCGATACTTTCATAGATAGGTATTATAAGATTTATAATCGCTGTCAATCGTTCCAAAAACTGTTTTTTGTAAAAGTTATCAAGCATAACTTTTACAAAAAACAGTATTTGGAACGATTCGTAATTATTTAGTTTAGTTTAATACGCTTAAGTAGTTAGTATTATCAACTAGGATATCATTTTGGTAGAACGTGATTTAAAAAAAATCGGACCCTGGTCATAATTTCTCACATTATTTTTTTAAATAAAAAAAAATATAAAATATTTTATACCATTTTAGAATCACAATGAAACTGGCATATTTTTTCCGTGATGGGCACACAGGTCTCCATACATTTTTTTTACACCATGAGGGTTCAAACTTTTTGTAAAAAAAAATGTCATGTAATTTTTTTTTTTATTAATCTTTGTAGTTTTTTAAATGAAATAATTGTACAGTAATGAGATAGTAAATTTGATAGTACATCTATTCAAGAATTGAATTCCAAAAACAGACTTGAAAAAATCTGAGATTTACGAACATGGCATCAAGAAGAGTGGACGAAAGTGGCTAATTTGTGAAAAAATCTAAAATGTTCGATATTTAAAAATCCATGATACTTTTTTTCTACAAATTTTGCATTTTCCTATCAGGCGTGATGCCCCCAATCTGCAGGTAAAGGATTATCCATTAAATATGGGACACCCTGTATAATATTACAAATATTTAGGTACATTCGTTTAACGCTTATAAAAACAATCTGGGATGTTATGATAGGTCATCAGCATCAATAACGGTGGCCTATCGGATCTAGGAACGCTTTTACGATGATTAATAGTTTATTTTAGCAATCTCGCGATATTTACGAACAGCTCGTAGTCATAAATCAAACGTGTACAGAAACATGCACTGAGCGGCGATGGCCGACGTACGGCGCGCGGCGGCTGCGGCACACCGCGTGCCTTACGCAACAACTGCACCTTGATTCGATAGCGTACAGAGATCACTTCTCAACTAAATTAATTAGTGATTGCTCATTTCAAGAGCATTTCGTAAACAACCTGTTATTTTTACATTAATATAAAACGTTATAAGTTTTAGAAAGGAGCGCTCGCAAAAACTTATTTACGATGTCGATAACACCGATTTAGTTTCACAATATTGCAAGGACAAGGGAGGGACATCTAAATCCAGCCATATTTTTTTACATAAAAGACTAAAACGTCGTCAGGTTAACGTATCAGCGATCGTGTACAATAAATGCGACCTGTGGCTAGTTTGTATAAGACCTCAATTACTTACTTAAGAGATTTGTTCAAGGAGCCATTTCCATAACCTCTGAGGCTCTGACCCCAAAGTATACCGATAGATATCGGTAAATGCTGCTACCCGCTATTAGTTTACGTAACTGAGGTAAATGTTGTTTACAATCCTAAAATAAAGAAATGGGTCGTACATTTCTCTAAATAGTATCCTGCTTGATACGTAACAAACTTATAAACCATCGATCAACCTACTTAAAGACGTGTGCGATTGGATAACTTCTTACTACTTACAGGTTTCACGATGAACCTTATATTTTTCCGTTGTTTCCTTTTTTTCGTAAAAATTGGATCTTCTGTACTTTATTAGTATCGTAGCAGGGGAAATGAACCTATAACCCGTGGCATTACCGTCACCTCATACGTCCTATAACCCAATAACCCGCCTCGCGCCGCATGTCTCGTTATCCATTTATTTTTTACGTCCGCCCGGTGACGCGACGCGACGCCGCACGTTTTTACAACGGGGTATAAAATAGCGCAACTCTAGCTATCTGCATATTACGATCAGGTAGGGAATGCTCTATCAGTGAATTCAGTGACGTCACAATCGTAAAACTGGGATGAATCTGATGTAGTTTATGTCCTTGCGGATGAAGTATCGCAGCATGGGACGCGGCGGCGGCGGCACGGCTGCGGGGCGTCGGCGGTGCGGACGCGCGGACGGCCCGTCCTGTCCTCGATGCGATCGGAGCCTGTGCTAATTGCCTAGAGATAATGGCGGGGCGGTCGCTCCCGCCGCGGACGGTTGTAGGCTGAGCATTTGCATAATAGCCTAATAAATGGCTAAAGGTCGACCCTCACTCACTCTATTATTTTCAGTACAATTCTTCTGGTAAAAGATAGGTATTGTTTTGTCTTATTTTCTTGTTTTGGCACCATTGGCTATTAATGGGACTGGAATACGCCTATTTTATTATTTAGTTTAATCCTTAATTTCTTTATGTTGTCTCTCTCGACTCTACATTTGTTTTTCGTTATGCTATTATCGTATTTCCGTTGCAGAAACTTGGAGGACAACATGATAGAGCACATCGACATGGAAGCCTTCGTGCCGATCTCCAAGCTTGAAGATCTGTAAGTTATTATCTTCTTATGAAAGAGTCTGCCCTTCCCTCACTTGAAGCTATATAATCATAAAATAGAACAAGACATAAAATCATAAACACATTTTTGCTCGTAAACATGGCGAAGACATTAACTATTAATTTTAGTGTCTCGTGCGTGACGCGTTATTTACTTTATAATAAGCCTAGTCAGGCCTAAATGGGGTGTCAATTAAGTGCTTCCTATTCAATTTTGCTTTGGCCGTTAATTCATATAGTATAGGTTATTCTGAACTATTGATGATGCCAGCCTCGTTGCTCTTGTGGTAATCTTTGGGTATATAGACTCGGGTTTGGTGTCCGGGTCGGACAAAAGTGATATTTTGGCTTTTGCCGGCATGAATATCTCAATAGCAGCACGGCGTTACAATTCTGTCCGGTAGATGACGATAGGCTCACCTCCTATCTCATGGGACCTAAACATAAATAAATAAATAAATTTGTTGACATTAAAAAAAATACACAAATGGGTATGAGTCCTTCGACCCCAAAACTAGTGCTAACTGTGAAACATATAGGTGGAATGTGGGTGTTTTACACCTGCCACACCATTTTGGCTAGTATAGGTCATAGGTGTGATCTTATGTGCTATTGATGATCGCTGGATCATCGCCCTGTAGTAAATTAACATTAAACTTTTTCAAAATGTTGGACAATACTTACTGACATGGTCATAACTCACCGTCGGTGTTGCAGCAATGTAGGTAACAACGTATTCGGCTGGTTGCCGGCGGCAGGCCTGCAGAGACTCCTGCACCTGAAGGCTCACAACAACCCCCACCTCAGGCACTTCCACCCCCCGGACATGTTCCCCAGGATACAGGTAATGCCTTCCAAACTATCTTTATATGGCTTAGTTATCTTATCATGCTTTGAGAATGTCTACAAGAATATTGTATACGAGGAATATTTCCAGTTTGGTCATTCGATCGGAAGTTTCGGATCTTTCAGTGGCACGAAATTGCGGTTTTCCTTCGTTTTTCCTATTTAAATTCGAGATTATTCGCGGATTGTTTGAAAAGAAACTGACACGACTTGTTTTACCCACATAAAATAGATTTATGTTCTGTTTTTATAAAGTGGGACAAAGTGGCATTTCGGGATGCCTTATGTCTCCCATTTCTATCGCGTTTTTGATGGAGAGTGCGTGAAGCGTGTGATTCATAACAATTCGCCATGCACGAATGCGAGCGAGATAGGCACGCATGTCACGTCGCGGTCACGCGCCGGCGACGCACAGTCGACGCACGTCCTCTTCTGGAGGAAAATGCCCGCAATAACAAATGTGCACATTTGCTCGATTGCCGACGCCCGGCCACGGAACTGCTACGATAGTGTGTGATGTGCTCAATGCCGTGGTGTTTACTTCACGTACACGTCATCTGTGCAGAATTTGTGGACGTGATCGTCATGACATTTGCTTATTGATTTTGCAGAATAAATGATACAAACAACATGTGGGCAAAGAAATATTAACAAATTATGTTTGCTGCACAACATTGAGAAAAATATAGCAATGAGTCGTGTTAACCTAATTATACTGAACTGCGGTTATTCACTTAGAGCCTACCAGTTTCACCTTTACAAATATATTTTTTAAATTAACTACCAAGAAAAAAGAAACTTCTATCTTTTTAACACGCTTATATTAGCTTCACCTGTATGTTTGTTTGTTTGTTTGTTTGTTTGTATGTAACCGACTCCTTTGGACTCGATTTTGACCCACTTTAAACGGACAGATTTCATTCAAATTTTGCACACCTGTCAAAGATCGATGACAATGCAATAATTCGATAAAAAAAATTAAAAATATATAAAAAAAAAAAAAAAAAAAAAAAACGCTCTTATAAATAAACCAAACTAAAAAGTAGAAAATAAATAATAGTTTAAAAAAACTAAAAAACACGCTTTTAAAGTACTTCTAACTAAAAAGTGAAAAATAATTCCTAATAACTATCCAATGGTCCCAATGACAAGGCCAAATACATACATTCAGAATCTGTCAGAGCAGAAAAGGGTGGCGCAAAAGTAAAGACCCTATTTGGTTCAGCTATAACATTTTTTCTAAATTAGAAAACTAGATTTAGATTTTTTTAAATGTATATTTGTGCCATTAAATTTCGTACCATTAGGATTTAAAGATGATGTCTTTTAAATGGTGACCTCCAGAGTTGATACACATTTGAGCCCTATTTATGACATTTTGCATAACTTGCCGTAACACTTCCTGCGATATGTTCGTTATTTCTTGACGAATGTTTTCTTTTAGAGCTGCGAGAGTCTGTGGCTTGTTCACATACACCCGAGATTTCAAAAAACCCCAAAGAAAGAAGTCTGGACTGGTCAGATCGGGTGATCTTGCAGGCCAAGGCAAATCGCCAAAACGAGAGATAACTCGGTCTGGAAAAGCGTCCCTCACTAAGTCCATAGTGTCGCGCGCTGTGTGTGCCGTAGCGCCGTCTTGTTGAAACCAGATGTGCTCCAGCCCCAATTCGTCCAAACTGGGTATCAAAAACTCACGTAACATGGTTCTGTAGCGTTCTCCAGTGACAGTTATCGCATTGCCTCCAGCGTCTTCGAAAAAATAGGGTCCGATCACTCTGTCAACACAGATGCCACACCATACAGTAACTTTTAGTGGGTGTAGAGGTGTTTCTTGAATAATGCGCGGATTATCAGTGCCCCAGAACCGAGTATTCTGCTTATTGACATGCCCTGAGAGATGGAAATGCGCTTCGTCACTCATAACCAATTTTGAAGGAAAATCATCCTCTTCAAGGTGTATCAACTCTGGAGGTCACCATTTAAAAGACATCATCTTTAAATCCTAATGGTACGAAATTTAATGGCACAAATATACATTTAAAAAAATCTAAATCTAGTTTTCTAATTTAGAAAAAATGTTATAGCTGAACCAAATAGGGTCTTTACTTTTGCGCCACCCGTTATAAGCTGAAAAAAGCGTGGGGCGCTCTGTGCCATATTTTTCGTCTATCGAGCAACCCACGCTTTTTTCAGCTTATATTAGGAATTATTTTTCACTTTTTAGTTAGAAGTACTTTAAAAGCGTGTTTTTTAGTTTTTTTATTATCTCATAATAAGTGAAAGTCAAGATGAGACCTCGGCGTCAAATTGGTATTTTTATTGCCTCAACGGTGTTGTATGTGTTCAGACTCTGGTGCTCTCGTACGCGTACCACTGCTGCGAGTTCATGCCGCTGATGGAGGGCCTCGGCGAACCCGAGCCGGTGGAGCGCGAGTCCCCGTCGGACATGGTGATTCTGCCGCCGCTGCACGTGGACCCCGCCGCCTGGGCCAACACCACCGACATTTGGGCGCATTACTGTAAGTGATCACGCATAATATATCTACCTCTCTACTAACCGTAATTAGGTATAATGATTTTATAAAGAAACCTTAATACGTTGAGGCTGACCGGTTTTAACTCATAATAACAAATTCGGCAATTTTAAAACTGAGAAGGGTTTACCGTTAAAGTGATAAGAAACGTAACGAGGTATCTTTGTAACAGTTAACGTGTCGGAGCTGAGCGGTGCTGGAGGTGGGGGACTGCAGGCCATGCTGGAGGGATGGGCTGGGGCGGGTGCCGTGGAGCTGAGCGAGGAGGGCGCAACCGGAGAGCGGAGTGAGGCGCGGCGTGTACACTGCCTTCCCTTGCCTGGACCCTTCCTGCCGTGCGTGGACCTGTTCGACTGGTGGACACTGCGATGCGGCGTGTGGGCAGTGTTCTTGCTGGCGCTACTGGGCAACGGCACCGTGGTATTCGTGCTAGTGTGCAGCCGCAGCCGCATCGACGTGCCGCGCTTTCTCGTCACCAACCTCGCCGCCGCCGACTTCTTCATGGGCATTTATTTAGGTAAAATAAAATGTATACTGTTGTTATTTCTGTTTGCCGCGTCGGTTAATTGTATTGGGTTAACTAACAGATACAAATATTTGTTGTGTACAGGATTTCTGGCGGTAGTGGACGCGGGTACGCTGGGCGAGTTCCGCGCGCACGCCATCGCTTGGCAGATGTCTAGCGGTTGCAAACTGGCAGGGTTTCTGGGCGTGCTGTCGTCGGAGCTGTCGGTGTACACGCTGGCGGTGATCACGCTGGAACGCAACTACGCCATCACGCACGCCATGCACCTTAACAAGCGCCTTTCGTTGCGCCACGCCGCTGTCGTCATGGCTGCGGGTTGGGCCTTCTCGCTCGTGGCTGCTACGCTACCGCTACTCGGGGTGTCCGACTACCGCAAATTTGCGGTGTGCCTGCCCTTTGAGACCAGCACGCCCGTTGCGCTCGGCTATGTGGTGACTCTGCTGGCCATCAACGGCGTGGCCTTCCTCGTGCTTCTCGGCTGCTACCTAAAAATGTACTGCGCCATTCGCGGTTCCCAAGCCTGGAACTCCAATGACTCGCGAATCGCCAAGCGCATGGCGCTGCTCGTCTTCACCGATTTTCTGTGCTGGTCTCCCATCGCATTCTTTGCATTAACGGCGGCGTTCGGCGCTCAGCTCGTATCGCTCGAGGAGGCAAAGGTATTCACTGTATTCGTGCTGCCACTCAACTCATGCTGCAACCCGTTCCTGTACGCGATCCTCACCAAACAATTCAAGAAGGACTGCACGCTCGTGTGCAAGGCCATCGAGGAGTCACGAGTGACGCGCGGCATCGGGCGCTGTCGCCACTCCTCCAACTTCAGCAACCGGCAGACACCCGCCAACACCAACAGTCTCGCTGAGCGTTCGTCGCGCGGTCAGCACGGAGCGGCGTGCGCGTGTCGCCGGCTCCTGCCAAGCGGCAGCGGTGCCGGGGGCCCGGAGCGCGCGGAGAGCGTGCGAGAGCCCGCTGGCAGAGAGCGTCTGCTGCGGTGGCTGCGAGCGTGCGGCCGCCGCTCCACGCCTGCGCCCACGCCCGCCCCGCGCACCCCCGCCACGGCCCCCGCGCGGACGGGATCCGTATCGTCATCAGTCGAGTTCTCGTCGTCACGCTCTGACTCGTGGCGCGCATACGGCCGGCCGCCGCCGCCGCCGCGCCGCGCTGCGTCGTGGCTGGTGGCGCGTAAGACATCGCAGGACTCCAACTTGTCGTCATCGCGCAACGACTCGTCTGGCTCCAACGCCACCGCGTCCACCGGCACGTGGAGGACGTCGCGCTCCGGCGGCAGTGCGGCGGGGGGCGGCGGCGCGGCAGGGGCGGTGGCGGGCGGCCCGCCGCGCCCCCGCCTCACCCGGCAGCCAGCCATCACGGCGGACGAGCCGCCGGGCTCCCCTGCGCCGGGCGCGTTGTCGGCGCGGCACCTGCAGACCATCCCGTCGGCGGCGGAGGCCGAGCTGCAGCCGGACGAGGAGCCGCGCTGAGCGCACTGCGCTGCAGCGAGCGCACCGTCCATAGCGCACACGCCTAGACTGCGCTAACACAAACAGACAAATAAATAATTACGGATAGAGTAAATCATATTTTGTACAGTATTAGGGAGGCCGCGGGGTGCGGGGGTCCTAGAGCTACGAAATAAAGTATTATAACAAAATATTTATTATTTATTTAGGAAAATTTTTGAAATTAAGTATTTATGAGTCGATTACATTTACATACATGCGATATGAAGTATACCACCGTACCGTGTACGGATAGAGTCGTAAGCTACGATATAATAATATATATGTTTGTACAGTGATCGTTGTTTGTTACCTGTGCCTGCGCTCAGTGCTACCGAGGGATGTAATAGCACTGCCGCACCGACATGACATGATAATAACAAATTGATACAAGAGTATTATACACAAACTACTAATAAGTATGAGTCGTTATGAACACTTAGGTTTTGTATGTGGTTACAAGTTACCATAGACTTTAATAATACTAAGTAATGTTGTAGTGAGATGTGAGTGAGCACCGGCGTGTCGTGCCATCTGCCATCTGCCACCTGCCACCTACCATCTCTGCCATCGCTGTCATAAGAGTATGCGCGGGCGCACGCACGCCGGCGAACGAGTGCCAATTACTTAATACTTAATGTATGATAATAAACACTAGAACTGTTATGTGTTATTTACAATATGAATAAATAAGAACATACGCATTTCAAGTCCAAGACTCCTCATAATGTAATAATTACTAAGTTAATGTTAACGGACAATGCGTATGGACGCTTCGGCAGAAGTACATGTGAAAGGTGAACACTGCCTCAACTCTACACTTTTGACATGTTTATTTTATTTGTTGTGATACAATACATGCTCAGACGAATTAGAAAATAACTATTTATATAATGAATTAATGTAAAGCACGTGATCGAATGTAATCAGCAGTGTTCTTTAACAACACTCCAATGATACAAATGAATAAATGCAGCGTCGAGCTGTACAGATAAATTACTTGTTGACACTTTTATATTATTGTATTTTATCGGTTAATTATTTATTATACCTAATATAATATTTATACGAAGGTTAGACATGTACATATATAGTTATATACTAGTTGTGTCTATTTATTGAAGTGTCCGAGAGGCGCGTGATTGAGAGTGCTATTTATTTTATTGTACGATAATTATACGAGAATTGTCACGAATGTGTGTTATTTCATACCAAAAATAATCTTTTCTACATTCAAGCTTAGGGAGAAAGAGTTTTAGAAAATAAAGCTTTTCGTAGAATGAACGTCGACCAAATATAACAGAATGAAGTTAGCATGTAAATGGGAAACTTGTTGTGCTAATCACTTGTAATTCATCCCTGATAAATCTGACTGTCTAGATTCTTTCCAAATTGGAAACAAGCATTCACGGCGAGTATGCCTTCTTATTTTAAAACCTAGACAGCAGTCAAGCAGATGCAGCAGATACATAGGTATGATACATAAAGATCTATAAGCGAATAAAATTCACGACAATATAAACATAATTCCATCTAGTTAACCAAATCCAAGCGCGCTCGTAGCAGCCACAAATGGAATCCAATCACAGTACAATGTGCCCTCACGAATCAACGCTCAAACTTGCGGTCCTTCACTACTTGTGCAAAAACTCCAATGTTGGTAAGCCAGGGTATAACGGCTCTGTCCCAGAGCTCGTGCAATGTTGTGTTACAATCGACGCCCGCGGCTCCTCGCTCAGGTGTCAGTGCTCGGCTCACGATGATGCAGAGCATTGGGCTCGCTCTCCGCGCGGGACAGAGCGGGGGCTGCAGGGGGTGGAACAGTGGGCGGGGGTGACTCGTGGTCCCTCTCCCGCAGCACGTCGCGCTTGGCGCGGCGGCGCCGGAACTCGGCGAACTGCCGCCCGAGTCTCTCCTCCAGCACGTCCGGCCTCCGCCGCGGACCGCCCGCGCCGCCGCCGCGCTCCTCGCCGACCTCTGCTTCACAGGACTCTTCGTCTACCTCCTGCAATTATTGTAAAGAAGGCGTCCAAAACTGACATAACCACAGCTTAGTCACATCAAACAAAACATATTTAGATATTGTCAGTGATTCCCTTGAATCCAGCTCCTTATTTTAATGTAATTTAATTTGATGATGTTAAGTTAAGTAAAGTTTTAAATACAACAATTTAGTACTGTAGTATGCCTTTAGGCAAGACAACTGAAGATGTGGGCTTATCCCCAGCAGTGAACATCATAATTCGATATGGTTACTCTTGCCAGCATTAAGTAGGGACATGGGAGCAGGGCCCTAACTAGGATTTCATTTCAAAGGGACAAGACCTCTAGAGGCGGGTTACCAACCCTCTAAACTACACCACTACTACTCTTCTCGGATATTAAGGGTTTCCCACACTCGCTACTCGCCTTGATCTCTGCGAAGGTGACGGGCAGCGTGCGGTGACGGTGGCGGGGCTCGGCGCGCCGCAGCCTGCGCCCGCGGGCCAGCGCTGACGCCGTCGCGGGATACACCGCGTCCATCACACAACGCTGAAAAACAAACATCTTAATGCTAGAATTTCACTACAAAAACTTGAAAAAAGAAGCTCAAGGTACAGTTAATTCGTCACTTTGATTAATTAATTAAATCATTTCTTTAAATCCAGGTACAATTAAATATCACGACTTTTCGAAGCTAAGTATTACCTGTGGCGATAAGATAAGAGATGCCTAAATGCCTCTATCGTATCATAGCAATAGACATACTATTGTGTAAGTAATTTCTCGCGAGAATCAAAACCGTTACTCTCGGAAAAAAACTAGATGATTATGAATTCATTCGCCGAGATTTTTTGTAGAGCAGCTACCGAGCATTACGCGCAACACCTTTGTATTCATTACTAGTAGATTACAAGCTCGTCATGTAGTGATTTCGTATGGCAGGCCATCGGCGATACCGTTCCCTCACTGCTCGCTCACGGCCTCATTCAGGCTACATCTATGATTTAACAACTCTAAACTAAATGTTGTATGCGTACGCATCGAGTAATAATAAAATTAACAATACATCCACAACCGCTGCGCATAATTTAATTGTATGCATCGTTTATGAAAGATAAGTACAAACAAATCTGTCAACTCATTCTCATTCCCTTCCGTCCACCACAGACGGTAGCGTATTGCAGCGAGGAGAGACGAAATAAAGGGGATTATTGCGCCATTTATTGCTTCCTTGTCCTCTGATGTAGAATCGCCGCGACGCAACTGAATGTCGGAACAGTACGGCAATCAAAAAGCTATAATTGATGAGCTAATTTCGCCGAGACGACGTTGATTCTGTGCAAGTAGAGCACTCAAGGATAATTGACTCAGATTTAAGTATTACTCACGTATTAGTCTGTTATTGAGGTTGTTCGCACGCCGCCATCGACGTCAGTGGCGCGGGGGAGTCAAGGGTGCGGGGGTGGCATCGCGTGCTTGAGGATGTGCGCGCGCGCAGCCACCGTGCGAGGACATGCGTGACGGATGACGCCTCCAGCAATTGCCACGGAACTGCTCGCGACCTTATTACCCGGCCGGCGACGATACTGCACCGTGGTGTTGAATAGTATTACACTGCACGATGCAACGAGAGTGCGCTCATCGCGGCGGAGCACGGACTTCTGCGAGCCGTCTGTTATTTTTTCCCGAGAAATCTGTATGTTTTGGTGAGTGACCGCGTTCCGATGGCGAAGTGCCAGCGCCCCCGGCCCCGCCCCGCCCCTCGCCTCGCCTCGCTCCAGTGCGGACCGACGCCGACGCCACACGCTAGTAAACAAACAACCTGCACTCGTTATTTACTGCTCCTCCGTAATTAGATACATACGTATGTAATATGTACATCATTCTCTTCTTGTATTGAAGTGCAATCACACAATCCGTAACCAAAAGATTCGATACCGTGCTGGACACGGACACCACTCCTATTATATAATTAACTAGCGACCCGCCCCGGCTTCGCACGGGTACAATGCTGATACTAAATCAATCTAATCTTATTTAATGGAACAATAATCCCTTTCTGCCCTTCTGTCAAAAACCTTGGCCTGCACATCGATTCCACACTGAATTGGCAAGCTCACGTCACTATCGTTAGCCAAAGAGTTACGGGATCTCTTCGCGCTCTTTATCGCCTGAAGAATTTTCTCCCTTCAAATACTAAGGTAATGCTTGTGCAAACTCTTATCTTTCCCACAATCGACTATGGTGATGTGTGCTATTTTGACCTGAATGCAGATTTCCTCAACAAATATGACCGACTTCTAAATAACTGCATTCGATTCATTTTTAACCTTAGAAAATATGACCATGTCTCATCGTATCGCTTAAAATTAAAATGGTTGCCTATACGACAACGTCGTAATCAGCGCGCACTAACTACACTTTTTTCTATTCTAAATTCCCCATCACCCCCTTCTTACCTGACACCATATTTCCAATATCTCTGCTCCAACCATGACAGAAACTTACGTTCTTCAAACAATCTTCTCCTCCTCTGTCCCTCTCACACTTCTGGATTTCTCAGCTCCTCTTTCTTTGTCCAGTCTGTCCTTATGGAATGCGGTACCTCTTGAAATCAGGATGTCCACAAACCGTTATGCGTTTAAGGTTAAGGTCCGTGATCTGCTATTCGACGAATTTGCGGAATCATCTCATCATTGTTAGTATTATATATGTAATATGTATAAGTATAATATATTGTATATGTAGGTATATTAGGTATTTCAATTATGTATATATTGGATATGTTTATGTATTATTTATATTTTCATATATTATATATTTGTTATTTGTGTAATTATATGTATCATTATTTTATTATTTTATTCATCTCCTAATTAAAACTTCCTTTTTGCACCTACTACCCCACTCTCAGCATCACCCAAAGGTTGACTGGTAGAGAATGCCTATGGCATTAAGTCCGCCTATGTGCGATATTGTACATGAAGTTTTAAAATAAAATAAAAAATAAATAAATACACTACAGAAAAACTGTGAACGTTGTATATAAACACAGCGGCCCGCTCCGGATTCGCACGGGTATATAATAATAATATATTATAGCCTATGTCACTCACTGAAAAAATGATTAAAATCGATCCAGTAGTTTTGGTTTATTCATTACTACCCGTGGCCCGCACGCGTTAAATTAAGAGTAAAACAATTCCCCTTTCCCTATACCATGAAGATTTCCTGCTATCTTTGGAATATTCATACACAACATTTTTACTTATTTACTTTTTACATTTCTCAGCTCTATTTTTATCCCGAAGCTGACTGAGTCGAGCCTCACGCTCTATTGACGATTCTCTGTCCCTCTGAACAGGCTCGCTCCCGCACCGCCCCGACCGGCCGATACCGCCGCAAACTCTACGTCCCGCAATTTTTAAATCTGTAATATCTTCGAAAACATTCATTTAAATCACATGCTGTAAAGGGCAATTTTGATCTACATGAAATGCACAACGTATCTAATGTATTTAATTGGATAAGTAATGATACTGTATCGTTTAAAATAGCTTGGTAAATAACCCATATTTTTTTTGTAATATGTAAAAGATAAAAATGGTTACTGTGGGTTATCTTTGGGAGTTAAACATATGCTGTCTTTTTTATTCATCTTTTCAAGATATACAATTACGTAGTACATAAATTTGATCTATCTCGTAAGGTTTAGCCAGCGTTTGCAATGTAAGCGCAGAAAAATATGTTTGTTACGACATCACATTACATATCTTTAAATTTCTCGGCTTTTCTCTACTATAATATGCATGTATTATACATAAAAACCTTCCTCTTGAATCACTCTATTCATTAAAAAAAACCGCATCAAAATTCGTTGCGTAGTTTTAAAGATTTAAGCGCACATAGGGATATAGAGACAGAAAAGGCGACTTTGTTTTATACTATGTAGTGACACATAAAAACCTTCCTCTTGAATCACTCTATTCATTAAAAAAAACCGCATCAAAATCCGTTGCGTAGTTTTAAAGATTTAAGCGCACATAGGGACAGAAAAGGCGACTTTGTTTTATACTATGTAGTGATACACTATTAAACTAAAATCAAGAATGTAGATCATCCAATAATGCAATTTAACTTCACAGATAGGTGCTAGCTGATGTCTAAATAATAAAGGTAGGTTAAGAAGAGAAGACATATAATTATTTAATTATTTAGAAATAAATTAAGAGTACTAACATCGTGTAATCAAATACCAAATAGTATAAATAAAGGTAGTTCAACCGTGGCGCGTGAATTGTATCTGTCGTCTGGTGAACGTGGGATCGATCTGCGAAATGTCTGCGCCAGCGAATCTCCCATCGCCATCACCCACACACACACAGCACTCAGTTTATTTAATGAGATCCGCGGATTACAACAAACACGCACCAACGAAAGAGCGCTAAATTAAGAAATATTATGTATTTAGATTTCATCTGATTCTTTATTTGGCGTTAACTAGCGCAGCATTTAACCTATAAATAAAAAAGCTTATTCAATAATCTGATAAGCATTTTATATGACAATGTAGTAGTTTGAAGAATGTTGGACGCTAAAAAATCAATCCATCATTAATCTTAATTTATTTGTTATATATCCCTATAAATAGATAAGTTACTTTTCCGGAACTAAATAACTCATAATGATAATATTTTTTCGGAATAGTCCCTCACATGCTACGACAGCTACGAACCGTATGCATGTATTTGCCTACGACGGAAAAAGTTCTATGGGCTGTGCTACGGCGTAGCTTCGTAGAATTTCGGGAAATATGCCCAAACTGCACTGCTACGAGTACGACACGCCATAGTACAATACGTACACACAGCATGTAACTGTAATATGGACATAACTTCGACATGTAAGAATATAATAGAGATAATAATGTATGAACAAATATTATTTGTACTTACTCGAATCGTACGTTAAGTAAGTTACAAGTGGTGTCCGATAATTTTGGTTAAAAGCTTTACCGGGTCCGCCCACACACAACCTTAATTTTATCTCTATTACCATTTGGTAAAGTTGTTGTTAACGAACTGAGAGAGAGAGAGATAGCACTATAGACCCTATAGATATTACTAGGACCAAAATTTAAAAACCTCTACCACTCCTCTAGTGCAGGATTGATCAGAAAGACGCTTAGCTTACGTTACTTTTGAAAATGTATTACATTTATCGGTACTGTTGTTAATTTTTTTTATATTTACCGATAATGGCACGATAATTGTTATTAATTTATTACCTTTAACTCGCCTTTTGGTAAATATTAATAAAATAATCACAAAGATAAACACAAGATTTAGTTTAGATTAGATTTTAGTTTTTTTTCACACCTCTTTTTATTTTCAACATTGTAAAATCATTTGTATAAGTTACAAACTAACAAAAATAAAGGCTTATTATATTTAATTATTAATAATCACCAGTAATTATTGATAATGTATCACATTCATTCATTTATTAATTCATCTTATAACATACGGGGTGGATGCGACATAGCGACATTTATTGAAACCACAGCTTTTATACATGGTAAGTATCAATTTCCACCGGATAAAAATTCTCTGGTGAAAAAAAAAAAATCACGTTCTCCGAACAATTTGAACATTGCGATCGTGCAATTTGTTTGGAAGACGTGGATTTTTTTTTTCGCCAGAGAATTTTTTATCCGGTGGAAATGCATACTGGCCATGTATAGAAGCTGTGGTTTCAATAAATGTCGCTATGTCGCATCCACCCTGTATAATATCGCTCATCCAAAAGAATATTGACGTAATTACGTTTTTGCCATTTTTCAGGAGAGCGTTTTAAAAGTTTGCCATCGAAAATATTGTGTATTTCCAATCATTCTGTTGATATACACTTCAGTCTCGTCTCAATCGCGGTACGGATCGGTACCTTTTCTAACTCTAAAATTCCTAAATCATAGTGTTCCTATTTTCTGTAATTTCTAAGTTCAGTTAAATAGGGTGTATTTTTGAAACGGGGCAGTAAGGGCAAGTACCTTAACCGTTGCAGTTACAGCAAAACGTTCTTAAAAGACCTTCCCTAACTTTTTGGGACATTTTGAACTGCATTTACAGATTTTGTAAAAAACTTACAGTTAGCAAAAAAAATGCAAAAAGTTCAATTTTTTTTTTTATGCCAATCGATTCTATTTCATGTGGGGATCAAAAAACTCTATGGGACCATTTTAGCTTTCAGTACTAGAAAAGACAGAAATCGCCAAAAACGTTTCCCATACATTTCGTACGGAAATATGATAAATCAACTCGAAACTCATAGGTCAGGTAAAATTTTGAACTTTTTTTAAATAAAAAAAAAAACATTTAAACATTTAAGAAATTGGTTTATGAAATAAATTGCTCAAAATGATTTCCATTTTCACGAATACATAAGTCTATCCTTTTTTGCACTGAACGAATGGCGGCTAATAATGTTCTGGGATGAATATTACGTAAAATGGTCATTAATGCATCCTTGAGCTCTTGAACACTGGCGTACGTCGTCTTATACACCTCGTTTTTCACGAAGCCCCATAAAAAAAAATCAAGTGGTGTTAGATCGGGGCTACGAGGTGGCCACTGTGTTGGACCATGTGTACCTATCCACTGTGTACCGAATAGGCGGCTCAAATTGGAACGATTGGACATTATACCACACCAACAGTTGAATAATCAGGTTCGCTTCTCATTCAACTGTTGGTGTGGTATAATGTCCAATCGAGTCATAATGGTGGAATTTTATGAAGGGAAACTGAATTCTGCCATGTATAATGAAGTCATTTTACACCATCTTGAAAACGAGATGGACGAATGGCCCCTGTCGGAATTGCGAAAAGTTCATTTTCAACAAGATGGTGCTCCGCCACATAACAGTCACCTTTCACGTTCCAATTTGAGCCGCCTATTCGGTACACAGTGGATTGGTACACATGGTCCAACACAGTGGCCACCTCGTAGCCCCGATCTAACACCACTTGATTTTTTTTATGGGGCTTCGTGAAAAACGAGGTGTATAAGACGACGTACGCCAGTGTTCAAGAGCTCAAGGATGCATTAATGACCATTTTACGTAATATTCATCCCAGAACATTATTAGCCGCCATTCGTTCAGTGCAAAAAAGGATAGACTTATGTATTCGTGAAAATGGAAATCATTTTGAGCAATTTATTTCATAAACCAATTTCTTAAATGTTTAAATGTTTTTTTTTTATTTAAAAAAAGTTCAAAATTTTACCTGACCTATGAGTTTCGAGTTGATGTTGAGTACGGAAATATGATAAATATTTCCGTACGAAATGTATGGGAAACGTTTTTGGCGATTTCTGTCTTTTCTAGTACTGAAAGCTAAAATGGTCCCATAGAGTTTTTTGATCCCCACATGAAATAGAATCGATTGGCATAAAAAAAAATTGAACTTTTTGCATTTTTTTTGCTAACTGTAAGTTTTTTACAAAATCTGTGAATGCAGTTCAAAATGTCCCAAAAAGTTAGGGAAGGTCTTTTAAGAACGTTTTGCTGTAACTGCAACGGTTAAGGTACTTGCCCTTACTGCCCCGTTTCAAAAATACACCCTGTACATATTTTAATAGTTATGTTGTGTTACTTTACTAGCAATAATATTATATAAAAAAATGGTGAGAAAACTCGAGATAACTATTAAAAAATACCAAATAAAACAAACCAGGCGTACATTTATGACATTTTATAAATAAAAAAATACAATTATGACATTATACTGGGTTTGGATATGGGAATAAATCATGAATTTTAACAACATTATATCAAATTTGTTTGATTTTGTGAATTTGTTTACATTTATAAACTTAAAAAACTTAAAAAAATATATATATTTTCTTATAAAATAAAAACAAAATCATTGTTTTATCAAAATCTTAGTTAGTGTTATTACAACAAAGAATACATTATTTTTAAAAAAATAGTATGTAAATCAATAAAAACTTAAAAAAAGTTATAAATTATGTAAACAGTTTTATTTTTTAAATCTGTGTACATTTTATAAACTTACATAACTTGAAACGTAATCTTTTTTGTAGGTTTAACAAAAACGTAGTTTTATAAAAGTCTTAGTCAGTTTTTATTAAACAAAAATACATTATTATCAAAATTAACTTAAATAAATTATATAGATTTATTAAAAATTAATAAATAATGTGTCATAACTTACGATTACGTCGTTCTATACGCACGACCTGACAAATACGTCGTTGTTTCCGCGTTACCTTACGAAAAACATAACCCTCCTTCTGACGCAGTCGGGTAAAAATAGGCCAAAACCAGAATGACAGTAGCGCTGTCTATCGGAAACTAATGGAACAATAATTTTGTCGTTTTTACCATAGATCAGTGGTTCCCAATTAGTTTTTTCTACGTACCACTTTAAGAAAGACCTCCAACTTGCGTACCCCTTTATAGACCAGGGTCAATAATTTTTCAAACCAAAAAAAAAGAAAGTAGGATGAAACCCATTATAAAAGAAGGAGAATATTATAAAAATGAAAGGAAGGGGATGGGGGGGGGGGTTAAGGGTAAAAAAACGTTTTTTTTTCGATTTCCGACAAAACTAAAAGTCCTATGGAAAAAAGTCGAATGGCAAAGTTGTTGGTAATAAAGAGATCTAAAACTTTTGTATTTACATTTTTTTCATATAACCTCAAAATTGATGTGAAAAATTCAAAAAACCAAGTTTTTGGTTTTTATTTTTATCTTTCAAAATGTTTTTTTTTTATACGAAATTTGGTGAAAACTTACCTTTTTATGTCCCAAATACGCTGTAATTTATTTGATTAGAAATATTTATTTTTTTCACCTAAAAGAGCACCCTAATTTTCGATCGAAAATTCACCCGTAAAAATATCAGCTTTTTTCAAAACGTTGGTGGGCCATTCCGCCAAATTGCACTTTTTGGCGGATTCAAAAAAAGTTCAAATATTTGTTTTTAAATAAGTGTCAGACATTGCCACAGGTATCTCAAATATGCCACTGTATGTGTACACTAATTATGTCAGACGGTATTGTAGATAATTAACATTGAAAAAATGGTAAGGACGCAAAAATCCCGGTAAGGACAAAATTAATTATTTATTAAAGTTTCATAACTGCAATTAGTAGAGAATTGAGAAATAAGCTGTTATTACTCATTTATTTATGCCTAAGGTCAATAAAAAATAACATAATGAACAAACGGTAATGACATAAAAATCACGGTAATGACCGTTAGTAATTAACCATTTTTAAATAATATTTTATGGTACCTGACAGCATTATAACACCGAAAATAAATATCAGGAATACTCAATCATCATCAAATTTTATTGTAATTAATAAGTAATAACAAAACTCTTTTATTAGTTCAATCAGTCTCATTTCAAATATTATATGAATCATAGAATAGATCTTTTATGAAAGTAATAGGAACTAGATAAAAATATCTTAGGGTTGCTACACACATATTTATGCCGGCACATTTTATGTTCCATTGCAGCGTCCATCTAAGTCAACTGTCGGACACTGAGTGCACAATGAGATCGCACGAAGTTATGAGTAAACTTTAGGCATTATGCAACGACACATCACATGTTTTCTTCTTAAATTAGTCTATTTATAGGATACTTTTAAATTATAACACAATCTTTAAACAAAAACATGTTTTTTTTTTTAAATAACGATGATTCATTTATACTCGTTTAATCACTTTTTTTTCATCTTTCTAAGTCACACAGATTTAAAAATGTGCCTGGTCTTTGTTTATTATTGTTGGAACGAGGCTTTGGATGTTCACGTCAACCTCCGTGGGTCTATTGTCATTGAAGCCTCAATATAGACTCTCGTTTAGGCCAATAGCCTCCATAAATTGAAGCAATTGGCCGATCGGGAGTGTCTTGACATCATCCGGATCCAAGATATGGCGTCCCAGAATGATGCTTCGTCTATGGATCAGTGGCTCGCAGTCGCAAAAGAGGTGCAGCGGTGTTTCCGGTTCCTTTTTACAGAATCTGCAGTAGTCATCGTCCGCATAGCCCATACGGGATAAGTGAGATGTGAGTGGATAAGAGGGATCTAACGGCAGGAGACACCTTGTTTTACTAAGTGCCAGCAGCTTAGTAGTATATTTTTTCGAGAAGCCCTTGATGAGGCTTTTGCTGTGATTTATTCCCTGACCCTGTTGCCAGAGTCTTGATGAATCCTCGAATAGTTTTCCCTTGAGGAATTGATAAGCCTGGTTTTTTGAGATTCCACAGAAAGGCTCCGGCCCTATTTGCAGAATCTCTGTACCAGACCTCAGTCAGTTGATCGGCCTTTTCATTGCCCATAATATCTGAATTCCCAGGGACCCAGAACAACTTTGTTCTTCTCCCCTACGACATTTAGGCTGTCTACGCAATTCCTGACCAGTGTAGAAGTAGCTTGACTATCTGAGAAAATATAAATTTGTTGGTTGACGAAGTTCCTTTGTTGCATTCAGTTCGCACATTCTATAATAGCGTAAATTGCTGCCTAGAAAATGGAGGCCAGGTTACCTAGGTCTATACTAAGATTCACACTAGGTAATTTTTTCGTAGACACCACATATTACGTGATTGTCCATTTTGGAGCCATCCGTGTACCAGATGAGACTATTTGCCTTTATGGAGTTCAGGTTTTTAGGCCATTCCTCCCTTTTTGGCAGTTCCACAGTAAAGTTTATCTGTGTGGTGAGCACATCCGTTGTGTTGTAAAGGACGGGGACTTTCAAGACTGAGTCTTGCAATAGCTCTCAGCGCTTGTGAGAGCCAGGTCGTCTTTCCCACTGTGTTCATTCTGCTCATACACTTTTGCACCCCCGTTTCCATTAGGATATGGAGGGGCGGTAGGTTTAGTATAGCGTTTAATGCGGCTGAAGGCGTCGTGGACATGCCACCAGTTATGGTAAGGCTTGCGGTCCTTTGCAATTCACAAAGTGTTACCGCAGCCACCTTTTGATGTGCCTTTTTGTACCGGACCACAGACGCATAGTTAATTGTGGGCCGGACTATGGTCGTGTACAGTGGGCCAAGCAGGGAAAAAACTTCTACGCCATACTGAAAACTGACTGCAATAGATATGCATGTGTACATTACATTTTTAAACTCACTTATCCATAACTGGTGTAGTAAGTCTTTACTATGACATAGAAGATTTTGCCCTGCATAGCTAACTCGTTGGCCACTGTACATCCATAGGGCGATCCAAAGTTTTAAGCCCCAGGTTTTGCCTGCTAATCGACTGCATAAATACTTTTGATGTATAAAAGTCATTACCGTAACTTTAAAGTCCTTACCGTAGCCCTTAGATTAACACGGTAAGGACTGTATCGGGAAGGACATTTTGAACATTTTTTAAGATTAAGTACCTTTAATACTACTTAATTGTTTTGAATCCTCCTGAAATGACTAATTACACGTCTGTATAATAATTTCACACAGGAATTCCCAAGATAAAGGGTTTAATTACCTGTATAAACAGCTCTTTGATGGTAAGGACACTTTTTGAATTTTTGTGAAAGAACACGTGCCACACCCATAATCAGAAGCATATGGGAAATTCACGGTGGTTGTCGGCACAAGGACAGTGTAAGCTTTGCTACAAGTCATTCAAGATGAAGGTCGGGTGCATACAGAACATGCTAACGAGCATTTTGTGATGAAATCGGTAAGGACCGATTTTCGATATACTTTTGAATTACAAGCAAAAGAACATATATGTACATATTATTATCATGTTATTTTTATAGCCGATTATCGCCAAGGGTCATATGAATCCAGAAATGTTACAATAAAGCCAATTGGTCGGTATTTTATTTTGTAAATCATTAATTTATGCCGAAAACACAGATTGTTACATCGCTTTATGCGTGAAAAAAACTGTAAAATATTATTTTTCTCGGTATTTTCGACTTATTTGATTACTAATAGATATAATAATCATTAAAAAGACACTTTTAAAGGTCGTAAAATGTTTAAACTACCAAAATACCGAGACAATTAGCTGCCACGTACCTGTTACAGGTTTTTTTGCCATCGGCGGAAATGCCCTGGTATGTTTTCTGTTTGTTGAAATCTCTGTTTAATCAAATAGAATATTCACCGTTTAATTAAATAGAATTTTTTTTTGGCAGGTGTAGAAATAGAAATAGAGATTCTTTATTTGTCAATGTAGGTATATTGAATTATTGTTTTTTAAGGATTTTAGTTTAGAGATTGCTGCGCGTACCCCTTGATGCAATCTCACGTACCCCTGGGGGTACGCGTACCACTAATTGGGAACCACTGCCATAGATGAAACGTGCGAAACGTGAACTTGAACGTGAACGCATCAAAAACGTATTTTCAACATTTTGGTAATTATGTCAATATTCTATTGGATGAGCGGTATATCAAAAATACATACATCAATACGTACATCAAAAATAAAAAAAACGTGTTAATAGTTTGATTCGAGTATACTTTTGCCGAAACAAAAATATACCAAAAATTGTTAATTCAATAAAATTCAAAGGTTGCAGGTGCAGATCCTGTAATGTGGTTGAGATAAGAGAAGAAAATCATGATGATTTATCTTGTTCGAGTGGGATTAAAATTATTACGATATACTCCTAAGGTGTTGCCATATTTAAAAAAAGAAAAGCTTTTTAACTTTTTAAATATGCGTTATCTCAAACGTCATGTCAAATTTAATTTTGACAATCATGACAACTCTGATGTGACAGATGCCAAAAACTGTAATTCTCATTAGTTAGTGCCAGTCTCAGTAGTTAGTCTACGTAGTATTACATTATCTTTGGTTAGTGCTAATGGAAGTGAATCGCGTTGTGACTGTTTGTTTATCTCATTTAAAAACGTATTTCTTTAACTAATAGCAATTAATATATAAACATTCACCATGAGTTACATGCTGGGACATTTACACAATGGCTGGCAAGTGGACCAGGCCATACTGTCCGAGGAAGACCGTGTAGTGGTGAGTGCCACCTTTACGTTTAGGTTACGAAATTTCAAGACGTAAAGAAAGCTCTAAAAACGCCAAAAACTTCTATTTCATGATTGACTTAAGCATTACATTATTTGCAATTTGAAATTATGATACAAATGTCGTGTTTACGACTACCCATATCATGTTTACCAGTGTTTGTAATCTTGATTGCTTGCACAGGTGATTCGATTTGGCCACGACTGGGACCCGACGTGCATGAAAATGGACGAGGTGCTGTACAGCATTGCCGAGAAAGTGAAGAACTTCGCCGTCATATACCTGGTGGATATCACTGAAGTACCTGATTTCAATAAAATGTATGTTGTAATTTCAACAATCTCAAACTGCAATGTGTTCAAACCCATGTTAATTTCGGTTGAGCAATTTTTGGATACTAATTTGTATTTTCTATTTGTTTCTGGAAAATTGAATAGCAGTGACCATCAGTATTAATGAATATTTATTTAAACTTATTTGTCTTTCTTTTGACAATTGCAGGTACGAGTTGTATGACCCTTGCACAGTGATGTTCTTCTTCCGTAACAAGCACATAATGATAGATCTGGGCACGGGTAACAACAACAAGATCAACTGGCCGCTGGAGGACAAGCAGGAGATGATTGACATCATTGAAACAGTGTACCGCGGCGCTCGCAAAGGACGGGGTCTAGTAGTTTCTCCTAAGGACTACTCCACTAAGTATAGGTACTAAGGTGCTTAGGTAATATGTGTATAATGTTTATTATGACTTAATATAGCCTAATTATTATTCTCATTATGTCTTAAAATATGTGTTATCCTGCTGTCTGCGTAGTCACAGTAGTCTCAGTGCTAGACAAATGTTTGTGTATTATTGTAAGTGATAGAGTCATTGTCATGATATACTAAATAATAGAGCATTGTTTTAAATGTTCTTGGATGTATTTTTTGTAAAATAAATTAATGTAAGACTCAAGAGCATTGTTTTATTTAACCAAATCATTAGCATAATGTTGTAAAGATTTCCTGCTAAAATTCTGCAATATTTGTAGGAGCACAAAATAAGTATCAACACTTTGTGATTGTTGACTGAACTTTAAAGAAAAGGAATCTAATCTAGTAATCTCTAGGAATAACTCCTGTGTCGCCGGGGTGTTCACAAACATACATACAAACCACCCAGAGTTAGAACAAAGATTTGTGAAAGCGGCGAGGCGACTGCTTTAACCACTATGCCAACCGTGCACTCGATGAACCATGCCACACTACATTTGCTTGACTACTTAATTTTTCATCTTATTGCGTCACAACTTTTACTTATTTAGGAATACTGTCTACTTATTCTGTATTATTATCCTATAAAATTGCCTCGCATAGTTCTTAGCAAATTCAACAATTTAATATTAATTCTTCTTTACACCATATTTTCAGCTTATAACAGAAACTTAGTCATGGTCGAGGAGTAAAATAATAGTCGTGAATGATCATTGAGATAGTGTAAGTTTAATTCAGTCTTGAACAGACAATCAAGTAGGAAACACAGTAACACTTTATCCGTAATGGAGAGCGGACGTGGAGGGTGAAGGCGGGTCGGGTGCGGAGGCCGGCGCGGGGCGTGACTAGTGCGGCGGCGCAGCGCGGACCACGCCTAGTTGTTGTTGGAGTCGTCGGGGCCCGGGGGCGCAGGGGCGGGCGGCGGTGGAGTGTCGGCACGCCAGTCCAGTGCTCCGGGGGCCCAGATGGACGCCAGCGAGCGGAACGGGTCGTAAGGGCGAACGGCGCGTGGTGGGGCGCCAAAGCCCGGCGGGGGGCGCACGGCGTTGTCAGCACCGTAGCCACCCCAAAGCCACGCGGCCGCGGGGCGCGGCTCCAGCGTGGAGCCCCACACTGAGTTGATGGAACGGAATGTGCCGTTGCCCACGCCTGCAGGTTCGTCTGTGAATCATAAACTCTCGATTATTTACTATTCCAATATAAAATAACATCTACAATATTTTCACATTTTAATTTTTGAAATACAAATGATAACAGATCTTACCCAAGAAGTCTCTAGCCGGTGAGAAGGTAGGTCTATCAACTTGTGGCGGAGGTCTCCACGTGAAGTCGTCGCGTGGCGGCGCGTGCGTGGGGTCGCCGTTGAAGTAGAACAGCGAGTGGTCGGCGGCGGGTTCGGGGCGCCGCCGCACGTCCGAGCCGATGGGCGCCAGCGGGGCCCCGGGCGCGGCACTGGGGGCGCTGCCACCGCGCGCCGCCACCACGGAGCTCCACGACGCGCCCCAGCGTAGAGCCCCGGGGGCGCGCGTATCGGTGCGCGGGGGGGATCGGGGCGGGGAGGCGGGGGGTCGCTCTCGTCGCTTCGACACTTTATCTTTGCGCGTGTGATGTTTGGCAGTGCTGGGGCGGGAGCGGGACGTTAGGTCGCCGTTGTCGAACGTTTTGGTTCTGAAAGTCGTAATTATGTCATTTTATTCGATAATACTAAACAATATTATACAATCCTACGATAACAATATGATACCCACTACCCACTACAACAATAATAATACTAAAACACAAAACATACTCGAGGCATTTCTAACTATCATAAATTCATAACATTATATCTTGCACAATATCTTAAACTTAAACTTAAAGTGAATTTATCACTTTAAGTTTAAGTTTAAGATATTGTGATGAAAGTGAGTTTAAGCTCCTCAAATAGTGAGGAACTAATTATTGTATGGCGATTTTGAGCGTTTTGTGAAATCTAAGAAATAAAGCTATTATCATTTCATTCTTTACCTGTCGCTCCTCCGTGGAGTTTCGCTGGCATCGCGTCGCTGGCGGGGGCGCACGCAGACGTCGGCGGGCGGCGCGCTGGAGGCGCTGCGAGTCTCGGCGGGGGAGTCGCCGGCGCGGGGGGACGGGGGCGCGCGGGGAGGGCAGCGGTCCGCCTCGTCCTCCACGTCGGCGGTGGGCGAGGAGGACGCCGAGCCCGAGCCCGAGGACACCGCGTCGTCTTCGCCGCTTCCTGCACACACAACACAAGGAGGATAACATAGTGGCATCTAGTAAAGTTGCCTGTTTTCTCTCAAAATGAATTATAATTGTAAAAATTAACCCTTATTGTTACAAAGTTCGCATTCTACTCAAATCAAGATAATAACTGTTAATCAACAAAATTTTACATTTGTGTGCAAAATGGCCGAGGTTTACATAATCAAAGGCTTGCCAAATTACTAAAAAATATGTAATGCATACATTTTCATTTCTTTTAAGTTAAGATACTATTTTATAATATTACTAGCGACCCGCCCCGGCTTCGCACGGGTACAATGCTGATACTAAATACACTACAGAAAAACTGTGAACGTTGTATATAAACACAGCGGCCCGCTCCGGATTCGCACGGGTATATATATATTATAATATATAGCCTATGTCACTCACTGAAAAAATTATTAAAATCGATCCAGTAGTTTGATTTATTCATTACTGCCCGTGGCCCGCACGCGTTAAATTTGGAGTAAAACAATTCCCCCTTTCTATGCATGTATTATACATAAAAACCTTCCTCTTGAATCACTCTATCTATTGGAAAAAACCGCATCAAAATCCGTTGCGTAGTTTTAAAGATTTAAGCGCACATAGGGACAGAAAAGGCGACTTTGTTTTATACTATGTAGTGAATATTAATAAGTGGTCTATATGGAAATCCTTCATTCTACTGAGATCCCAGGTTGGTCGCTGCAGACAAAATCTTGAAGAATTGGGTATTATTGGACCAGAACAAACGCAGTGCTATTGCGGTGCACCTCAGCAAACAATGAGTCACTTACTTGAGTGCCCCAATTGCCCTGATAGCTGTTCGTTGGATGACCTAAACAAGGCTACAGAGAACGCTATTACTGTGGCTAGGTACTGGGTGGGGGGTTATATAAAACTTTGACCATTGAAACGAAAAGAAGAAGAAGATAATAATAGTACCTAATAAGAAGTGTACGAGCAAACCCGTACAACGCAATAGTTTTAGTTTTATGCTTACATCAACACGCAGCGAAGTGAACAAAATACATACATTCGACACAAGAATCAGTAGTTGCAATCAATCGGTTCGGGCAACAGCCAACGTTCCTTTCGCCGCGTGTTTATCAATTAGCAATAGTTTTAAGTGTTTTTCTATCTGACTTTAAATACATTTCTTTGATATGTAAGTCTGTATTTTAGGGAATACAGTGGGGCTTGTAAATTAAAGTCCGTGATGCTTGTACAACGATTATATATTAAAATCTTGGAAGGCGGACGACGGACGTGCGTAATGGCGAGCTCACGAAAGTGAAAGAGACCGGGGTGACGCGCTAGTGATGCGCGTCGACCGGCGGTGGTTTAGTGATGTGATCTTAGTCGATTTAAAGTAAGGCGAGTATTCGCCGGAACAAAGTCCTTTAATTATTCTGTAAGGTAGGTTAACGAGGCATGTACAAATGTGAATGCTGTGTTCACTATTTTAGGACTTACATGAGGTATAGTGTTATTAAGTGATTCATTGTGAATGGCAAAATGTAATGTCTGGTATGTGAACCAATAAACAAAAAAAAATGTACCTGGTGGTCTATCTTCAGTCTCGGGATCTGCCTCGTAGCCATCGCTGGGAGTGGGGGGCTCATCGCTCGGCTCCTCTGCGTTATTGTGCAGCAGCGGCGTGACGTCATCGTCGTGCGGCGGGGGCGACGCCGTGACGTCATTGTCCTCCGACGAGCGGTCGTCGTCGTCGTGCCGCGCCAGCACGTCCTGCCGCCAGCGATCGAAGGCGCGGCGCTCCGCCAGCGGGTCCGCCGTGGGGCGCGGGGGGCGGCGGCGGCGCGGGGGCGGACGGCGGGGAACGGGCGGGGGAGGTGCCTAGATATACGATACGATTAACATAATCAATTATTTGAATGCATTGTCAAACGACGCCTGGGTATCCGTTTCCGACTTAAAGCTCGGCGTGTATTACCTGTGGCGCGTGTGCCAGCGCGCGCAGGTCGAGCGGCTGGCGCGGCGCGGGCGGCGGGCGCGCGGCGCGGGCGCGGCGCAGCTCGCGCTCGGCGTCCAGCGCCGCCGCCGCCAGCACCAGCGCCAGCGCCGCCAGCGCCAGCAGCGTGCCCGCCGCCCGCAGCGCCGGCTCCCAGGCGGGGCGCGGCGCGGCCGCCGAGCACCGCGGCAGCAGCCGCGCCGGCGCCGCCGCTTCTAACGGAAACGTCGCTCGGCCCAACTCTGACCTGCAATATATTTATCGACTAATTTTGTGTCCGCAAAATAATAGTAAAATAGTTGATTTTGTCGAATTATATATTTTACCAAAAAATAATAGATACTAAAAAATATAAGAATATAATAATAATAGGGTCAGCAAAATAATAGATCTTACTAGTTAACCTTTTCAACGCCAGAGAACATATGCATCGCCGTACCCTCCACGCCAAGCCACAAATTCAATTCTTCCTGTCGTGACAATGACTATAGTAATTCTGTTTAATTATTTATATTTATAAAGTTTTAGACCAATAGGATGCGAACCGTTGAATTTTGTGTTCTCCGGAACAATGGCATTACACAACAATTTGACATTTTCTGC
This sequence comes from Hypena proboscidalis, assembly GCA_905147285.1. NCBI lineage: Eukaryota > Metazoa > Arthropoda > Insecta > Lepidoptera > Erebidae > Hypena > Hypena proboscidalis. The sequence goes on from LR990141.1 coordinate 198,986, forward strand.
AAAAGTTTATGTGTAGCTAAAACCGTTATTAGACAATCATTGGAAATTTATTGCACCATCTCTGTATTGGATTATTTTACTTGAAATTTTTGTTAATTTTTTATTTCAATTTCAATTTAATTCTGCATTAAGGTAGGTTTACCAAGGACGTTGACCTCACTGGATACTTAATGCGCTCGTCGTAATGTGTTCTTAAAATGATTGTAAGCATGTACAAATAAGGATGCCTCGTTCAGTATTTTAGGATATTTTAGGATGGAAGATGGCGCTGTCGCCACGGTAAAGATCGTCTCTGCTTATAATAATTATTTAAAGTTGATAGAAGTATACAATTATCGGTTCATACTAAAAATCACGTTAAGTGCTTCATAACTCGTGAGGATTAAAGTTTGTGACTAAAAAAATCTGAGACATACTAAGATATTGAACGATAGCTATCAAGACAAATATCTACAAAACTAGTAAAGATGTAATAAAGAAAAGTGCACTCCAAGATATACACATGAATATATATGGAAGAACAACAAACAAAGTCTTAAGAAATAATAGCAGCAAGTAAGTGAATTTACAATTTTGCTCATCAACAAAACCGTTTTCAATTCAAATTACACACATCATTGATTGAAAGTTGGACTTTGAACCCTGCACAACTTCGCCGATGTCAACAAAAACCTAAATTACGATACCTAAGTTAACAATTTATACTTAGTATGGACAGTAATTTGATGAAGCATAGTAATAACAAGCTGGTCTAGCGGAAACCGTAACGGTCTTCGGCATTATTGGTTCTGGTTCGAATCTATGTTTACATCACAATTTGTCTTTTTGTGCATTGTCGAGTAACTGTTAATAAGTTGGACATGAAATTGAATGGACATTAGTAAATAAATGAAATTACTTTAAACCACAAAAAGATGAATTTCTTTGAAAACATAACACTGCGGAGGACACAAAAGCGGTCCAAATCAACTTCGTCATTGGATAACGGTTCCGTGAATTCAACACTAGATGGCACCACACGTAGTCTTAGCTTACTATCTAGCGATGAAGACCTAGAAGAAACACAACAGCTAAAGAAACGCATTGAACAACTTGAATCTGAATTGAAGTCAGCGCATGAAGAGATATCAAATTTATCTCTAGAAAACACAGAATTAAAAAACACCGTGGAAAACCTGAGTAATAAGAATAAAATCATCAAAAAAGTAACAAAAACTATCACCAGTGAACGGACCCCTAATAAAAAGCTCCTGACACCACGCAGAGAATCGGCGCTCTTAGGTAGCAAAACCTTGGAGCGAGACCAAGGAACCCAGGATCAGGATGTTACCACACATCAACAATGTCCTTCCAATACAGCAAATGCGAAATCGAACTGCGCTATAACTAGCGAGCAGATTAAACCCGATCAACCTAAAATCTGCATTTTGAGCACTAACAAGGCAAATAGAGTTCTCTCCCTAGCACAAAAATCATTTCCCGAGCATAAGATCTGCCATTATATCACAACAGATTGTGGAATCAATCAACCTTTAAAGGACGTACATCTAAAAGTGACCAACTTTACCAAAAATGATTACTGCTTAATTTTAATTGGAGAAGAAGACTTTCGTAAAACTGCCAACTATTATGATATTATAGTTAATTTACGAAATACCTTGATGACAATACATAATACAAATATAATTCTGTGCCTGCCGACTTTTAAGTATAATTACCATTGCGCAATGTTTAATTCTAGAATTGACATTTTTAATAATTTATTGTATTTGGACATTAATACTTATGATTATGCTACTCTTTTTGACTCTAACTTGAATCTTAAATGCGACTATACAATGTTTTTTAAAAGTGGTAAACTTAACAATCACGGTATGAGAAATATTTTTGAAAATTTAACTTACTATATTCAGGCTGATAATTACTATATTGAAACGTTAAACTTATCAGAGAATGCTGAATACAAAACTTTTTTCGTTCCCAATCAAAATAATAACTATATCAGGGTCTTGCACCAAAATGTAGCCAGCATCATAAGTAAACGCAATTTACTAGATATACAAATAAGTGGTCTTATGCAAAACAACACTGAACCTGATATCATTTGTCTATCAGAGACATTTATAGAGGTAGGAAACGAAAGCCTGATAAAATTAAATAACTATAAATTGGCTGTGTCCTACTGTCGACAAAAGAAACAAAAGCGGGGAGGTGTAGCTATACTAACTAAACCAGTGATTAAATATAAAAAACTAGATTTTCTTAACCAGTATTGCTTGGATAGACATTTTGAATGTTGTGGAATAAATCTACTTTTGCACAACATATTTATCATTGCTTTATACCGGACACCTGACTCAAATTTTTATATGTTCTTGTCGAAATTGACTGCATTACTCTTTCAGATCATTAATAAATACAATAAACCCAAAATTGTACTCTTGGGCGATTTTAATGTGAATATTTTACAATCTGATAAAAAAACAAAAGAGTTGCGTGACCTAATTTCAAACTATAATCTTATTTTTCACATAGAAGAGCCAACACGGCAACAAACGTGTATAGATCAGATAATAAGCAACATGAAGTTAGCCAAAGGGGAACTTTTACATTGGGATATTTCTGACCATAATACAGCCCAGTTGTTAAAAATTCCTGTAAAGCGAAGGGAAATGCATTTGCAATACTATTCTTATCGTCGGGACTATAGCTTGGATAATATCAAAAAATTTAGAGAATGTTTATCAAACCTTTCCTCATTCCCGCGCGGCCTTTGGTTGCGTACGGTCGTGTTATTGTTTTATCGCAGCTCCGCCGAGTTTACCTGCGATCGATCCTTATCTAATTGGCTCGGGTCAACCGGTTTCGCTGCCGGCTGCCCGATCGCTAGTTACGTTGTTGACATGACCGATTCATTATTAAGAAATGTGAGCAGCTCATCTTCTTTAAGCGTGGACGACTTGGAGGACAGTACCAATACAATGATTTGTGAGGATGGAACACAACCAGTGGGCACCGAGACCTCGGGCACCAAGAGGAACAGAGAGGATTCGTCAGAGGAGGCGTGGAATGTTGTGAAGCGGGGACGGAATAAACAGCAGAGTGCGGAGGATCACAGCCCGACTATTGATGTAGAGGATAAGACTCAAGTATGCGTTACCAGTAAGGAACCACTTCCTAAACAATTCGCATTTGCTCGCCTATTAAAAAGTAATGACATAGCCTGTGGTAGTATATATAAAGTCAAGTACGTACATCAATCTAAAATACTAGTGACATTTGATAAGCTGGATGATGCAGATAAATTTCTGAACTGTAAAGCATTTGCCGACTGCAACTGGAAATGCCAAAAGACGTCTGTGGTGAGCTCGTCTTTTGGAATAATTAAAGGTATGGAGCTAGATATTCCAGATGAAGAGTTTATGTCAAACGTAACTGCTAGTTGTGAGATATTGTCAATGAAGAGGCTAGATAAAAGAGCGCCAGATAACAAGGACGGAGGTTCTGGCTGGACACCTAGTGAGACTATCAGACTTGAATTCAAGGGATCTTCCTTACCACCACACGTTTTTATTTATGGCCTAAGAATCAAAGTAGAACCATTTATCTTTAAGGTAACCCAATGTTCTAATTGCTGGAAATTCGGCCACTCACTGAAACAATGTTCTGCCAAAAAAATTGTTTGTCCAAAATGTTCAGGCAATCATAACAACTGTGAAACGACCACATATACCTGCTCAAACTGTTCCGGTAACCATATGGCCCTACGAAGAGATTGCCCAATTTATAAAAAAGAAAAACGTCTTAGGGAGTTAATGTCGGAATTTAACTGCACGTATAGAAAAGCCCTCACCATTTATGTACCACCTTCCCCTATAACAGTCCAACAGTCAGTACCTGCGTTACCACTCACAGCTGAAGTACCGATCTCGCAAACTGTGCCAACTACCCCATCTACCACTCTTAATCGTGACATCGAGAATTCATGTGAACAATCTTACAGTCAAGCAACTGCCAAGCAGCTTACTTCTAGACCTAAACGTATATTGAAGAAAAAGTCTCGCCCTCCAACTCCATCTCACGAATTATTTCAATCTAGCGACTATATGGAAGTATCCGAGCCAGAGGTACAAGACACAACTGACATAAATAACACTAGAAATACTGATAAGTATACGCATAACATTACATTATTTCAATTATTAAACAAAATTAAAAACATAATATTAAGTGAGCAGTCCTTCCAGATTAAAATCAAACAAGTAGTTTCCTTATTAATAGATTGGTTAACACATACAGTTGTAAGTAGATTATCTGTTGAATCGTTATTCGAATTATTTAGTAAAAATGCTTGACAACGCCACAAAATTGAATATCATACAATGGAATTGCCAAAGTATTAGAAACAAAATTAATTCACTCGATTTACATTTAAATCAAGAAAAAGTACACATTGCCGTAATTAGCGAAACTTGGTTGGAACCTGATAGTCGTTTAACTATTAGTAATTATAATACGTTTAGATTAGACCGGGGAGACGGCTACGGTGGCGTTGCGGTTATGACTCATCGCTCAGTAAAATCTGTTATCTGTACAACACAAAGTCGTAATCCTGGTATTGAATTATTACACGTTAAAATAATGAACTGTCCCCAGATTGAGAATATTATTTCTATTTATTGTCCTTCATCAGTGCGCACAAATCAAAATGATTGGGACATGATTTTTTCCATTGCTAATCAGAAAACACTCATATTGGGAGATTTTAATGCGCACCACTTAAATTGGTCTCTTAGGGCCGATCGACGAGGATCGCAAATTTTTGAGTCTATGATAGATTCCAATTTTATACAATTAAATGATGGCAGTTTTACAAGAGTCCGAATGGTCGACGGTGTATTACAGCAGTCTAGCCCTGACGTTTCGTTTGTCTCGTCTGACTTATCGCTGTTGTTTACATGGGCCACGACCAATGAGTCACTCGGCAGTGATCATTTAATTATAAAACTATGTTGTTACACGAATTTTACTCGTCAATACCTAATAAAGAGAAATTTTAAAAAATCGGACTGGCCATCGTATTCCTCTTTTATCGAAAACTATTTACAAAACTTTTTGACTCCTATTAACCCACAAGAAATGTATGACTTGCTTTTTAATTGTATGCAAAATTCGGCAGAAAAGTTCATTCCATATAGTAAAATCCCGCAAAATATTGATAGCAAATTTAAACCGAAACCATACTGGTCAGTTGAATTGTCTAAAGCCGTTGCAGAACGACGATTAGCCCTTAAAAATTTAAGACGATGTCCTTCACCCGCGAATCTTGATATTTTGAAAGCTAAAATTGGTGTGGCCCAAAGGCTGATTCGTAAATCAATATGTCAATCTTGGCAGCAGTTTTGTACTTCAGTTGATGAAATAACTTCCCCGTCTGAAATGTGGCGAAAAATGAGATGGTTGAAAGGACGTCACATTCCTAATTATTGCGTAGATAAAGAAAAAGCTGAACTGCTGCTAAGAGATCTTACCCCAGATTTTGTTTGTCCCTCCGAACCTAGTTTTAGTTCTAATAATATTAAGCTAGAATCCGATATTTTGATGTCCGAATTGCTAAATTGTATTAAAAATACTGACACAGCTCCCGGTATAGACCAAATTTCTTTTTCCATGATTAAACACCTTCCACCCGTGGGCAAACGTTTGCTATTACTAATTTATAATAATTGTCTCCTCCATGGATTTGTACCTTCCCAATGGCGCCAAATTAGTGTGATACCGATTCCTAAGCGTGGCAATTCGTCCATGACGTTGCGCCCAATTTCGCTAATATCATGTGTCTGTAAGATTTTTCATTCGATTTTAGGGCGACGATTAGAATGGTTTTTTGAACAACAACATATATTTCATGATAATATGGTAGGCTTCCGTAAAGCAAGATCTTGTCTAGATAATCTTACAAGGCTCGTGTCCGACATTCAATTGGGCTTCTCACGAAACATGGTGACAGCTGCGTGCTTTATAGATATCGAAAATGCGTACAATAACGTAGATACTTCTTGTTTAGTAAATATACTGGATGGATTTGGGGTAGGATCGAAAATATGTCGATACTTGTGGTCATTTCTATGTAATAGACATTTAAAAATGTCGTCTTATGGTTGTAGTGCTATTAGATCAACTGGACGTGGACTCGCTCAAGGTGACCCATTATCTCCACTTTTATTTAACGTTCTTACATCACATTTATGTAATAATATTAGACGAGTTAATATCTCCCAATATGCTGACGACTTTGTGTTGTACTCTAGTCAGAATAATCTAATTATAGCTTTCAGAGAATTGCAGGCAGCATTACAATACATTAATGCATCACTTAATAATTTAGGCCTTACGATTTCAACGAATAAAACTTATATTTGTGTATTTAAAAAGGGTGGTTTTAGAAGTGTAATAGATTTTAACTTTAACAATTGTCCTATTAGAATAGTTAACCATGTTAAATACTTGGGCTTGTGGCTGGATAGTTCATTAAGATGGGGCAAACATATTAATGAAACCATAGAAAAAGTGACTAAATTTATCAATTTATTAAAAGTTTTATCCGGCCCCAGCTGGGGACTCCATCAAAAACATTTACGCCGTTTATATATATCTATAATTCGCAGCAGAATTGATTATGCTAGCTTCTTGTACGACAATAGTTGTAAAACCAGACTTTTAAAATTGGATAGGGTACAAAATCAAGCATTGCGTGTTGTTGGGAGCTTCATAAGGAGTACTCCAATACACGTAATGGAAAATGAACTGTGTGTCCCACCTCTCTATGTTAGGCGTAGGTATTTGGCAAGCAAATTTATTTTAAAGTCCAAATCTTTTCACGATAGTAAGACTATTATGTTGTTAGAACAACTTTCTTTAAATACTAACTCTCAGTACTGGGTCAATAAGAAGATTCCCTTGCTGGTTGATTTTCTGCCTCGATATAATCATCTACCTATTCACTCAAGCAGACAATTGGAAATGTTTAATTTAAATACCTGGGTGAGTTCTATCGATACATCTTCAGTTATACACGATGCCATCCCGACAATTAGCTCAGCGAAACGCCATTATAATATATTTCAATTAAAAAATCTATGTACGTCCTATCTTGAGGAACAATATTCTGATTGTTATGCAATATTTACGGATGGCTCTAAGGCTGACCAGACCGGTGGTGCCGCCTTTTGGGACCCCGCGCTTTCAAGCTATATGAAGCTTAAGATAGATGCTAATATCTCAATCATGCATTTGGAATTGATTGCGATTGCAGAGGCATTATCATACATCGAATCAATTAATAGTGACAAGTTTGTTATTTTGACAGACTCCAAAAGCTCTTTGCAACACTTGGCTCGGCACACCTCTTACGTGAGAGGCAATCCGATAGCCTACGTGATTTATGAATCTATCTTAAAGCTTCAACATTCCAAAACTGTACACCTGCAGTGGATTCCATCTCACATCTGTTTAGAACATAATGATAAAGTTGATATATTAGCCAAACAAGCTTGTGTAGATGGGATTCCCTTTCAAGTCCTGCCTCTCCATTCCGACTATTATAAAATGGCAAAAGAAATTTGTTTTACTTTATGGAATGAATACTTTGATGAGAGATCAAAAGAGAAAGGTATTTGGTATCGAACTATCCAGTCAGAAGTACCCCATGTTCCGTGGATTGATTGTGAACTTAATAAAAATCAAATAACTGTCGCGTTAAGGTTTCGTTCCGGTCATATTCCATCAAATAAGTTTTCATTTCTTATGAAAAAGGTTTTATCACCAAATTGTGACGACTGTGGAGTGGTTGATGATGTTTATCATATACTGATGGAATGTGTCCGGAACGAAAACTTGAGAATTAATGTGTTAGATCAAAGTTATTGTAATGTTGGTTTTTGTAACTCAATTCTCGCTTATCCACTATCGGATAAAGCTAAAGACCTGTACAAACTAGCAATAAGATAGTTTAGTTTTAGCGTATTTTGTAACAATATTTTGTAATTCTAATTGGGCGGTATGGTCGCTAAGCGACAAAGCCCTTCAATAAATAAATAAAAAAAAAAAAAAAAAAAAAAAAAAACCTTTCCTTTTCAGAGGTTTATAGTCAGCATCATTTAAATGAAGCCTTTGAATCGTTTCATGATTTGTTTATTTTATTTTATAACCTATGTTTCCCCAAAATTAAAGTCAAAATATCGAGTAGACCAAAAGCAGCAACATGGGTAACTAAAGGTTTAAGGACAAGCTGCAGACAAAAAAGATCGCTACGTTATTCCTATTACAAAACTAGATCAAAAAGGAAAAAATATTTTTATAACAGATATTCAAAAATCTTGAAGTCTTGTATAGATGAGTCCATTAAAAAAACTAATTTTGATTTTATAAATAACTCGAAAAATAAATGTAAAGCTGCCTGGACATTAATCAAAAGTGAAACAGAAATCAGTAAGGAATGTCAAATCATTGAAAATATTAATATAAATAATAAAAACATATGTAATTCATTAGAAATGGCAAACTCATTTAATAATCACTGGGTTAATCTTACGAACAAGAACAATAATAATCTATGTCTTACGTATAAGGGAAATTGCCAAAATAGTATGTTTCTTGTGCCATATGGGCACATTGAAATTTACAAAATAATATTATCCCTTAATAAAACTAATGCGGTGGGATATGACGAAATTTCCACAAGAATTTTAAAATTTTGTTCTATGGAAATAACACCAATTCTGACACATTTAATTAACTTGTCATTTGAAGACATAGACTACATAAAAAAAAGCAGGACATAGTCTCTTGAAACACTTACTGAAGCACCCATAGTAAGTCACACGTACACACAGAACACACACATTGACACAATAGTAAGTCAATCGCCCGCCATTACGCTTTGGACTGTGCTGATGCTCGGATCTTCAAGAAAAATAATTAAAAATGCCGTCTTGTGTGGTGTAAAGCTGCCGAAACCATAGCGCCTCGACAAAAAAAAAACCAGGGGATCACTTTTCATAGGTAAGCAAGTAATATATTCAGCTTATTGCCGAAATTATATTGTTTTCGTAAAAAAATATACCAAAACTATCAGTGTTGACAGTCAATAAATATTTTCATTTACCCTGAATTTGGGTAAATATTTTTTAATAGTATAATACATTTAGTATAAATTATTATTCTATGTTTTATAGATTTCCTGCTGCAAACGACGCGACGCATGGAAACATTTTTGGGTAGAAATAATTAGAAACTGCAGAAATTATAACAGTTGGTAAAATTAAATCAGCATAAGGGATTGTAAGTAATTGAAAAGCACACCACTGAACATTATTATTTACTGTAAAAAAAATGGAACGACACAATTAATTTTACTGTGCTAATGTTAAAGCAATTATTGCTTGAACATTTGCACAATAAAATTAAAAATAAATGTAAGTAATAATTGAACAAATGAAGTTAATTTATAAAAAAAACAATTTTACGAAGAATTTTTTTTTGTCAAATTTTTCAAGCACTTTCTGATAGTTTATGTAATAAAGAATTTTTGATTTTGAATTGTTTTTTATTTTTTTGCTAACTGCCATAACTTATCCTACTATCCGATTTCGGCTCCAGGTCCTAAACTGGGACACCCTGTATATCACTAAAGCATCTTCACCATCTAAGAATCAGGAAGCGCCGTAGGAGTCGTAATTTTAAAATATTTTCCAAAAACTGGGTAGCTGCACTAAAGCATCTTCGCTGCCTTGCGTCAGGAGTGCCCAGATCAACGAATTTTGTACATATTCCCTTAATAAAAACAAACAACTTCCACCTGCAGGCCCGCATCGACTGCTAGAAATATAAAATCAACTTTGTTTCGAAATTCAAACATAAAGTTGTTTTATATTGTTTGGTTTTTGGCCACGGTAGTATAAAACTACCTATATCATGTTTGATGGTAAAAACCCAATAAAAAAATATAAGAACTAAACCTCTAAAATATTTATTTAAATTATTGTAAAAATGTGGGTAATATTTCTCATGGCTGGTAACCCCTAACACACGCACACATAAACAGACCGCTGCCATTTTGGTGCTTCAATCATTTTCTATGTGACATTCTCTCCTGCTTTTTTTATGTACTCTATGTTTGAAGAGGGATGTTTTCCTACACGTTTGAAACAAATAATAGTAAAACCTCTTCATAAAAAAGGAGATAAGTCAATTATAGATAACTATAGGCCGATTAGTCTCATACCAATTATCTCAAAAGTCTTCGAAAAAGCTATGCATAACAGACTACTATCATTCATTGACAAACATAAAATATTAAAATCAGAACAGTTTGGATTCCAAAAGAATAAGTCTACTACATTAGCTTGTTACAACTTACTGAAAACTGTAATTGATGATAGCGATTCAGGAAAGCGAGTATCCGTAGTATTTTTTTATATGTCGAAAGCATTCGATTTTGTTTCACACAAACTACTGTTAGCTAAAATTGAACAATACGGCATTCGTCGACAGGCGTTAACATGGATAAAATCATATTTAACCAACAGACAGCAATGTGTTGAAATTTCGTCTATAAAAAATAACAATGAACTAGAATATTTTAAATCTGATAGTAAACCTAATAATGCTGGTGTACCTCAAGGAAGTATTTTGGGACCTCTCCTATTCTTATTGTATATAAATGATTTACCTGACACTATACAAAGTCCATGTACATTGTTCGCTGACGACATTTCAATAATTATAACCTCACCCAAAGATTCTGACATTGATAATTACTTAAATGACATTGATATAATAATTAAATCTACAATAAATTGGTTAAGTCAGAATAATTTAAATGTTAATATTTCTAAGACAAAAATAATGCAATTTAGAACATATGGAAGTAAAAGCTGCGACTTAAGTATTAAATATGGAGACCAAATAATAACTCAGGTAGAGCAAAAAACGTTTTTGGGCATTGTTTTAGACACCCATGTTAATTGGAAGGCCCATGTAGACCATACATGTAAAAAGCTTAATCGTTTCGTTTACGTCCTCTACACATTACGTAAATCATCGTCGCAAGCCACAATGTTATCCGCCTATCACGGCTATGTGTCATCTGTTCTACTGTATGGATTAATGTTATGGGGCAACTCTACAGATTGGCACAGGGTTTTCTTACTGCAAAAAAAATGTATAAGAGCTATGGCCGGGATTCCGCCATGGGAATCATGTAAACCCCTGTTTATTAAATTTAAGATCTTAACCTTGCCGAGCATGTATATTGTAGAATGTGTTAAGTTTGTTATATTGAATCCACGCTTATTTACAAAAGCAAGTGAAATATTTCCCAGGAACACCAGAAATCCTGATAGACTAGTAGTACCTGGCATTAAAAGGACTAATTTATTCAAAAAAAATTGCTATAATATGTGTGTCAGAATATTTAATAAGCTACCAAAGTCCATTAAAAAACTACCAAATTTAATGCTGTTGAGACATCTTAGAAAATGGTTAATGGAAAAAACATTTTATTCTGTTTACGAATTTCTCAACAATGATAATAATAATGATTAATTTATTTGAATTTTCTTATTTTATTTATTATATTTTATTGTCATGGACATTGTTAATAATTTATAAATTGTATTAAGGATTATATGACATATAAAGAATGATATTAATAATGATGTAATGATGAATAATTGAATTGAGAATGATATTGATATTATAATAATTATTGTTAAAATTTAAATTATGAAAGTTGAATTTCTATTGCATGACTCCTTACATTTTTAATTTTTTGCACACCATTGTTATGGTAGAATGTATTGAACCATTGTTTAATCACTGACACCTGTATTTGTACTACATTCTTGCAAAATAAATAATTTGATTTGATTTGATTTGATTTAGGATATACATGTACGGTAAGAGTGCATGCCTGAGGGACAGGGTGGCAGCCACGCGCGCCAGCGTCCAGTCGGGCGTGAAGGCGAGCGTGAGCGGCCGCGACTCGTTGGGCGCCAGCGCCAGCGCGGCGCACGGCGTCAGGCGGAAGCCGCGGCCGGCGCACGCCTGCCCCGCCACGCGCCAGTCGCGCAGGCGCACGCGCACGCGCCCCGTGTTGCGCGCCAGCAGCGTGCGCCGCACGCCGCCGCCCTCCGCGCAGTCGCTCACCTGCGCCAATCGGTGGCTGATAGTGATCGTATGTAATCGAAACACCTCTCGAAATTAGAAACATCATTGAAGTAATTAGTTTGATATCACATAAACTGCCAGAGACATTTGAGATTATGTTTATCTATAATTATTTTGATAAGATTTCCTATATTTCACTATCAGTAGATCAGTCACCGTGCCCATTGTAGTAATCTTAGATTTAGGCTGTTGTACGGTGCCTCGAACCCCACTCACCTCGAAGAGCAGCGGCGCGTCGGTGCCGGGGCGCCTTCCCCCCAGCTCGAAGCTGGGGTAGGCGCCGCGACCGGACAGCTGCACGCCCTCCATTATCGTCAAGTTGTTCCTGGTAAAAAATCGTACAGCTTCAATAAATAAACGTTGAATGTTATGTTAGGAATGTTTCAGAACGCATCGTATACCAGAATGAATAGGGATAATACCTAAGATACAAGAAAGCGGTGAGCGGCGCGGGCTCCCGGGGCGCGAAGGACAGCTTGAACTCCACCTCGGCGTCGGGCGACAGCAGCAGCAGCGGCAGCGCGTGGCTGGCGTTGCGCGCGCCCCCCCCGCCCCCCCACGGCGCCGCGTCCCCGCGCGTGGCGCGCCACTCCGCCAGCGCGAAGGCGTCGCGCGCCCACAGGCAGCTCTCCGTGCGGCACAGCGCCGACTCCGCGCTGCCCACGCTACACGATACCAAATCTATTTTATTACTTTACTTTTAGACGATTTCATATTTGGATTCTGAGCCGAGTCGAGAGTGAACGTTATCGACGAAATTAAATCATTAATGATAACATTATTTTCAGTAACTATGAAATTAGGAAAGATATAAGGTTTCGAAGTTTTGTTTCCATCTCTTTCTAGCAAAACGGAATTAAACACAGAGTTTATATATGGACGTTGTAAAATGTCCTGTTACATTACACATGGGATCTCTCTATCCAATCGATGCGTAATGAATAGTTTAAATTGCTTTTTCACCACACCAGCACGAAAATGATCGTTTGCTTGCCAGAATTCAGTGAGTAAAAACCGTTTTTACTCACTAGTGAAACAAAGTGATTCAAATTTCGAAACACAAAATCCTTCTAATGAATAGGCGCTGAAAAAAAACAAAGCACCCACCATGTAGGTTAGTAATAAACATTGACATCAATTTTATTAAATAACTACAAACGATACGTTTTAATTATTTTAAATTATATAAATACACGCTTATTTAGTATTTTAATGTTTTTATATTCGTGATTGACCATTAAATTAATTAAAATCAGGTACTTAATATTAGACTCTATAAAAAAATGTTACGGAACGAATTTCTGAACGCATTTTTAAAAAAAAAGTTTATGTCTGTGTCTGTCATCGCGGGCAACTTTAAATTCTTTTCAGTTTATGTTTAATTGTTTAATGGAACTTTTTAACAAAAAAAATAGTGAATCCAGTGATGAAGAAATTTGTGGAACTCCAAAAGAGTTGCGAAAACTTGCTTCTAAGACAGAAGTTTGCTTTTTATCAGAAAAATTACGTGAAAAATATTTCAAAGCGTACGACATATTTAATTAGTGGCGACTTACAAAAGGCCCTAAAACGCATTCTGAATCGGTATTACTGTCGTATTTCATGGAATTATCCCAAGCTAAGTAATCGAGTTGGTACGAGTTTATTTAAACCTTAATATTTTCTCACTGGAAGAGGTGAAAATTTTTGTATGGTAACGCATGAGAAAAATTTAATTTCCAGTTCGTGACCGCTTAAAATCTTTCGCTTGCGAAGTAGTCTTTATTAGAATCACTCGCTGCGCTCGTGATTCAATTTAAGACTACTTCGCAAGCTCAAGATTTAAAATTGGCACTCACAACAGAAATGTAAACTTTTTCTCACTTGTACCATAAATAACTATTATTCGCCGATTTTAATATGAACAATTTTGGCATTTCCACAGTGTTTTAATATTTTGTTAATAAAGATTGAAAAACATGAATATTTCTTATTACCGAATTTTCATGCGACACTACATTCGCTTGTAATTCTTTCTGATCGTCGAAAACAATCTTAGCAACATTTTTCAAAAATTAGACAACGGGTCTGAATCGCATAATTATTATAAAGGTAAATAAAAACATTATAAACATAAATCTTAGCAACAGTCTTAGATCAGATTAAGAACGGTACATCGCCGACCTTCATATTAACTATGACCGATGGCATTAGATTTGATTCGACTCACAGTTCAGGCAAGGGCCCCGCGATGACGGGCTGCAGCAGCAGGGAGTGGCTGCGCGAGGGGTTGCGGGCGCGCATGCGCAGCGGCACGGCGCCGCCCACCCCCGCCAGCCCCGCGTCCCCCGGCGACGCCGCCAGCCGCGGCCACCAGTGCGTCACGGTGCCCGCTACCGGGATCTGACACAAAACACACCGTCGGATACATTTTCATAACTTTTGGCCTTTTGCGATGCTCGATGCCCACGCTATGTCCAACAATAACCTGCACCAAAATGTTAATATTGCATTCTGGGGCAATTAGAATAATTTTAACATTAAACTCATAAACTCATAAACTTCTTTATTGGTAATTACAATTACACGTCATTACAATATAAATCAATAGAAAAAGCACAATTAAATTTCAAAACAATAATAGTAATAAAATAGAATAAGATTAGAATAGAATAATTAAATATCAATTAATAAATAATAATCATAATTATTGCAATTAGTGCACGAAGTCATTGTTATTAGATAGGAAAAATAATATATATAATAATATATAAGTCAAATAAATTTCATTTAATTATTATTAATTATTAATTCTTAAAATACTCGTCTACCGAATATAACGCTTGTTCGGCGAGCCATCGCTTTAGTCGGCTTTTAAAGCTGGCCTCCGTTGGGGCGTGTCTTATTAGGGATGGTAACTTATTATACACTGCCGGACCCATGACATAATACGTTGTTTTTGAAGTTTTTTTTAAAGTGTGGGACACGGCAGAAAGCTTGTCCCGATTCCGGGTTTGGTACGTATGCCCACTTCCGATCATTTTGTACTCATCCGCGTTCTGCCTGACGAATACTGCGACCTGATATATCACTATAGCAGGAAGAGTAAGCACACCGAGTTTTTTAAAATAAGGTCGAGCAGACGTGTCCTGCTGTACACCGACAAGTGCTCTCACGGCACGCTTTTGCATTCTGAAGGCGCGCTCCCAGTCGGCAGAGCGTCCCCACAACTCCGCGCCGTATTGCAGCAATGAATGCACCGTTGCAAAGTAACATGCACGCACTTCGCTTGCCTTAACTACACGAGCAATTCTGGCCAGAGCAAAACATGCACTCCCTAGTTTGCTACATGTCTTGTCAATATGAGCTTCCCACTTAAGGCCCCTATCGATCTCAAGACCGACCATTATTCGTATATTTTACGAATCAAGATAAAACAGTAAAATAAATAAATTTAATTAATATTTAAAAGTTTGAACAGTGTATAGTCGTTGTTTCCGATCCGGCTCGAAGGACCATGAAGGTGTAGACCATTCAGGTCATTTTTTTTTAATTTTAATGAAACTTAAACAAAGGATTTAGTTGATAAATTGAAATGATAGATATAGAGAGTAGTATTACCTGCACGACGTGGTCGGTGTGCACGTGCAGGGACACGTTGAGCGGCGCGGCGTGGCGGGCGAACAGCGCGTGGCGCGCCCGCTGCAGCAGCGCGTCCGCGCGCAGCGACTCCGCGCTCGGCGCCGCCGCACGCCGCTCCCACGCCGCGCCCTCTGCGGACGACACAGCGTTATACGGGACATCGCTTGAACACTACAGCGTTCGTAACACTAAATAAAGCATAATTGTGCAACGTTCTGGCGACACTAAAATAGTACTTCGAGTGATTAATATTGTAAAACCATATTATTTTGACAAAAATACGAAGTTATGATGTATCATTATAGCATAAAACTATCGGGACGTACGTGTTTGCTCGTACATACGTTATGTATAACGTATGTACGAGCAAACACGTACGTCCCGATAGTTTTATGCTGACATCAACGCGCAGCGAAGTGAACAAAATACATACACTCGACAATATAATCAGTAGTAGCAATGAATCAGTTCTGGTCACATCAAAACGTTAATTTCGCCGCGTGTCGGTCAGTTTTCGGTGTAATCTATCTGACTTTGAATACATTTCTTTTAAGTTCTATCAGACTTATCCCCGTACGCAGTGCACCGAGCATTAGCACATACCGGGCGAGTCGAGGCGCAGGCCGGAGTAGCAGAGCGGCGCGCACAGCTTGTCCGGCGCGTACAGCAGCATGCCCACGGCGCTGCGGCCGCCGGACACCGCCGCCGCCAGCGGGGCGCGCGCCGGCCTGGGGACGCGGGGACGTCGTACTTGTCAAATTCAACTATTTGTTCAGTTAGGTTTGGGTACAAAATGTAACGATGCATTCGTGGACTTGGTCCTGCAGTAAACATTGGAGTTTAAGGATTTACATAATAAAGTGACTATTTTTTTTGTTGGCCTCGGTCATGTCCTAACAAAGCCTATTGACAAAATAAGTAACGAAATGTAGCCACAAACAACTTAACTTTTAAAGTAAAACTTATTAAACATCTAATAATTACTTTGATTTATCATTTCATAAAAAAAACACTTTTATTACTATAAAATTATTTATTTTTCCGAGTGTATAGTTCACTGTGACGTCACGATATGGTCGAAAAATCTGTTGTCGTTGTACATCTAACTAAAATATAACACGCGGTATTGACAGAAATTAGTACTAACCATTTTTTGAATTTATTCTGAAATCAAATTTAAGGATTGTATTGTTTGAATATATTTTAGGTTATTTTAATGATAAGACTGTTTTGTTTTATTTCATAATATACGAAAATGAAAGATCCAGAAACGACAAGTTTATATTAAACGGAGAATGTTACTGTCAAATGCTTCCATAGGCAAAATATCTGATCATCTAAGTAACACCTGGTGGCCGAGTTCGATTCTCGACCAATCAGAGCTGCCCATTTCAACTTGTCATCTGAGCGACATTTGACGACTGAGCTATGAGTGAAAATCTGTATTAAACGGGACAAGTAACACATTAGATATATCTGTATATATTAAGTACAACATATGGCTCACTCATATAGAAGCGCATCATTAGCTTCCGGCAGCGTCACGAATTGCACTTTCATAGTCAGCGCCATGCTGCTCTCCAATATCAGAGGTGCGGTCGACCACGCGTACTGTAATGTCAATGCGTTCATTATAAATACGATGCTAATAAATGAGGATCGTCTTCCCTCCAGTGAGCGGTGCATACGTACGGGCGCGGCGTTGGCCAGCAGCACGTCGTGCGCGCGCACGCGGCCGCGGTGCGCCGCCAGCTCCACGGGCGCGCGTGACGTCACGCCGGGCCCGCCGCGCGCGCGCGCCTCCAGCCGCACGTGCCCCGCCAGCGGGCCCGCGCGCGCCGGCGCCACCACCGTCAGCCACGCCGCCGCCGCCGCGCCCGGCGCCACGCAGCGCTGCGGGAGAGCTCGGTCAGTCACGGCCAGCAACGCGTCGGCGGGGACGGCGGACACTCACGCACTCGTGCTGCGGCGGGGGCTCGGCGCGCGCCGCGCACGCGTCCAGCGCCAGCTGCGCGCCGGGCAGCGCCACGCGCAGCTCCGCCACGCACAGCGCCACGACGCCGCGGTTCCACAGCTTCGCGCCCACGCGCCGCGTGGACGACGCTCCCACCGCGCCCAGCCGCAGCGTGCCGTCGGCTGAGTTCGGCCACTCCCATTCCTACACAGATAACGCTACTCTAAGCTATTTGCTTCAAGATTTCGTATATCTATCGTTAAACTCAAAAGAAAAGAGGACCAAAGATGGATCCCTGAGGCGCTCCCGTCTCCTGAAGTAGTCTCAATGATTTGATTTTACTGATAAAATTACTTTGTTCTTTGTAGCTTATCTAGAAGGCATTTATAAAGCTAGAAGTTAAGCTGTGATAGCAGTCGTAATATCATAGTGTCTTTATTTCTGCCGAGCCGGTAACTGTCAATCGAAACCTTTCGAAAATAATAATTATATTACACTTACTTTCAGTGTCAACCAATCTATAGTCAAACCGAGTTATAAGATACAAATTGTATTCAAATGAAAAATCACAAAAAGACGACGATAATTTCATTAATGATCACATTGAGGCTCGTATCACTCACAAAATCCAATTTCCCGCTGTAGGCGAGCACGGGTAGCGAGTAGTCGGTGACGTTGGTGCGCAGCGTGAGCAGCGAGCGCAGCGACGCCTCCGCCGCCTCCTGCGACGAGCGCCGGCGCACGCGCACCGCCAGCGCCGACGCGCCCGGCGCCAGCACCAGCGGCGCCAGCGACTCTACCTAACAACACACGCAATATAAATTAATTATACAACTTCACTGTTTGCGCTGGTGGCGGAGCTTTTAGTAATACGTCTCGTTTTTGAAACCAAATCTTCATCATTTTTTTTTTTTTATACTTCGCCTACAGCGAACGAACGTGTAGTCCACCTGATGGTAAGTGGAGTACAGCCCATGAACATCAACAATCCACAAAAGCAGAGTATAGATGCGTCGCTGCAGCTGAGGACTACGGTGTTATGCCTCATGTGCCAGTAATATCAGGGCCTGATCTCACCACCATACCGGAACACAGTAATGGAAGCACTACTATTTGGCGGCAGGTTAAAGGTGAGACGGTGGTGCTGCCACCCTCGAGCTCATTCACAAGAGCTCTACCACGTCATCTATACATATATAATTGTTCGCTCGACTGACTGATTCAAAAGCGCAGAGCTTAAACCGCTAAGCCTAGGATTTGCACAAAGGTTCCTGACATGACGGAGGTGCGCAAAGCAAAGCGCTAAGGGTGTTATTATATCTACATCAAAGAGTGTAATTTTGGGTTTTAAAGTTAGTAAAAGTTTTTCATAACAGCGCAATAGATGGCGCCACTGGCACAGATCAAAATGTTTGGCACGTGCAAAACCGCGGGAATTAACGAATTCCACGCTAACGAAGTCGCGAGCGACAGCTAGTTAATGGTAAGAACAGTACGAGTAGACGATAAACGACAGTAGTAGTAGTATTGAGTGGACTGACCTCGAAGTACTTGTCGACATCGTTGGGGTAGTCGATGCGCGCGATGTGCACGGGCGCCGGGAACTCGTTGTGTGCGAACACCTCGCGCGCCTTCAGCGCCTCGTCGCGGTTCCCGCTCACCAAACTGACAGCACACAATCCCACATTCATAAATGACAACAACTCAGGACATCACACTCTTGAAACAACTCTAAAATTAATTGATATTTTTCTAGGAAGATCAATATTTGCTTATTTAAAATTATTATGAAGACTGTCCATCGGTTTAAGGGTGTTATTACACCAATCGACATCGATCGACTTCAACCGACAGTTTCCATTACACCAATTGATCGGGCTTCGATCGACGTCAATCGGTGGCATCGATCAGCGGCCGCGATAATATTGTTTATCGCCTGGCAATGGTCGATCGCACACCAATCGATTTAAGTGTAATAACACCACAAGGTAGTCAGTGCACTGTTGTTAAGTACACAACGCATTAGAATGTGGTTCATTAGATTGGACGAGTACTGACTGCACGGCGTCGGGCACGAGGCGCACGGCGCCGGGCAGCAGGCGCACGCTGAAGGGCAGCGCGGCGCGGCCCAGCAGCAGCCAGCCGCCGCACCACGCGCCCGCCGCGCCGCGCAAAGCGCCGTTCGCCAGCGACGAGTAGCCCGACCACATCTTTGCATCTACAACAAATATACTCACTTCATTTGTTAGGCCTAAAACTGCATCCTTCAAATTCTAATCCTTTATTGCACACACAAAATTACAGATGACTACATTAATAATAGTTCATGTACAAAGGCGAGCTTAATTCAACTGAATTTTCTAACAGCGAACCTTTTAGACATAGAGGCAATAATGATGGAAAAGATCAAGTCAAGTGTACAACGCAGAGAAATTTTTTTTTTTTTTTTTTATATATTTTTTTTTTTTTTTTTTTTTTTTTTTTTTTTTTTTCGATGATTACTATCTTAATTCTACCTTATTACCTAAATAATTATACATAATATGTATTATGTATACGGTCATTAAATACATATGAATATAACATACATTACATAAAAACATATATTATAATAATAATAATTAATATATATTATATTTATATAAATATAAATACATAAAAACCTTAAACGACATTTTCTTTCTTACTCATTATAATGAACATAATAATTATGATTTTATTTATATTAAGTATATATAAATAATTTTAATATTTTTCTTAAAGACAGCTGCAGAAGAACTGTCGCGTATAGCGTGAAGCAGTAAATTCCATAATCTGACTGCTCGGATGGTAAAAGAGTTGTCATAGCAGCTAAAGCGATGGAGAGGAGTACTGCATCGTTTTAACACATTTTATTTGGTTCCAGTAAATAAAAGATTGTTATGAGTAAAGAAGTATTCAAGTACTTACAGTCAAAAGTAAGTTGTGCCGCGGGCATCATTGGCTGGTGAGGCTCGAGATGTGAGCGCACCAACGTTACCGACACTCCCTCGGACTTCACTCCTGTACCCAACATATATGTTTATGATGAATGTTCAAGTTGTGTTTGAATCCTTTGCATCAAGTACACCAAAACGGACAATATCGTACCATTTCCATTAGCAGTGCCCTTAGTTTCGCCGTTGTGCATGGTGGGCGCGGCGTGTCCGCTGTGCGAGGGCGGGGCGAGAGGCGCGGAGGGCGTGGCCGAGCAGCGAGCCGCCCACACGCTGGCGTCCAGCGACACGCCTGAGCTGGCACTGTTGCCAGCCGAGATATCCAGCTATGGGGTACAGACATTGTATTTATACACATGATATGATTTATACCAGTTTTCAGAATGAAAAAACGCACAAGCATTGTGCCGTATCGGATATGCTTGAGTCATGACTTTGTATTTTGCTTGGGTGTTTTACCTAGCGGGTTATCTGTTATCTATGATAAAGTGTTATAAAATGAGTGAGTTTGGTATAATACCGACCACATCCACGGGGTCGCCAGAACCGCGAGTGGTGAGGCGCAGTTGCAGCGGACTGGCGTACTCGCCGGGAGGCGAAGGCCGGGCCTCCACGCACACCACCAAGCCGCCACCCGTTATGTTTGCCTAGAAAAACACACCATTCTCTATTATACTCTTATTAAACAACAAAAATTAAAAATGATAATGCTTTGTACAAAGTTCGATATAAGCAATGCATCGATTGAGTCATTTACAAAATGGTTGTTGCTTTTTGGTATGTGCATCATGCGGTATTGATTGATTCAGATACCTTAATAATATACAAAAATGCATAGAAATAGCATAAAATACAAAGGAAAACTTTGTATGATCTTAATTAACCAAACCTTTTATCAGGCATGCCACAAGGGAGCGTGCTCAGACCACTCAATGTTATGCCCAGATTCAGTTCAGATGAATTATGTTATGAATTATGAAGCGAAACAATATTTATTCATAGTGTATAATTAGAATATATTTCATTGTCCATCGTTAGATAAGGCACAAGAATCTAATAAAAATCAGTAGCATCTTCGGTGTCTAAGAGTATGTATGTAAGTTAACCTTGATTCGTATGTAGGCGGTGAGGGGGTGCTGCGCGGCGTGGTGCGGCGGGGGCGTGAGGCGCAGGCGCACGAGGGGGCGGGAGGTGCGCGGGGGCAGCGCCCACACCTTCCGCGGCGCCGACTCCCCGCCGTCCGGTAGCTGCAGCCCCAGCCACGCACCCGACGAGTACACCTCGCTCACCTGAGCAATAACCATTGTAGAAATATTATATTATTACCATCAAATAAAGGAGAAGCAGCGATAGCCGAGTGGGCAACCGTAGGACTGCGAAGTCCAAGGTCTCGGGTTCGAACCTACGGCACACACCTCTGTCAATAAATCGTTAAGATTCATCTTTTCAAAGATATGTGTTTATTTATCATATACATTGCCGCTTGCTAACAGTAAAGAAAAAGAGAGTGAGAGTGAGAGTACCTATGTGTGTGGACTATGGCCTAACCCTTCTCATCATGAGAAGAGGCCCAGCAGTGGGACATGTATGGGATACAGAGCTGCTATTATTATATGCGTGCTGTGTTTACCTATATGTGATTATTACACTGTTATTGCACTGTATCATTATGTTGATAATTATTTAAACATTTCATTAGCTTTTATAAACAATTGTTGGTGAACAAACAAAAGCAAAAAAACTATTAATGTAGTGTGGGTACCCTGGATAACATACACATTATTGTTATTTGAGTTTTTGTATTGAAATGTCATTTTGTCATTAAATATACAGACATCGCAATTTACCCACTACTATACCTACCGTTCAATATAAATTACTAATTACTCTACTAATCATGAAATCTATTTGAAACCACATAATGAATTATACTCTTTATATTGAATCATAGTGTCACATGTTATTTATTTTACTTCAAGCTTCTATCAATTGTAAGTAACCGTCGAGCGTGAGCGCCGCTAGCCGCACTAACGTCACGCAGCAGCAACACGCGGCGCCGTCTGAAGTGTGTGCAGCTAGTGAGGTCAGCTTAAGTCATTTTTGTTGTTCGTTATATTACCCGTAAAGTAGATGACACCTGTTAGGCATGTTTAAACTTCAGTGTGTGATTTGAATCTTTAAAATTGCTTCCTTGGCTACGGCCATTAAATTGGGAAATACAATAAATGTTGTTTGTACTTTCCAATTTTTCCATTTTTTTAAATTGTGGTCGGAAAAACGCCTTAACTACCTCCTCTCGACGAACATTATGAACAGTGTTTGTTTGGAAGTAATTTACTGCACCATCATTATACTAATTTATATTATTACCTGTATAGTATGGTCTGTGGGGTTGTGCATGGTGAGCAGAGGCTCCACGGTAGCGTTGAGAGGAACGCGTACCCCCACCATCGGCCACACCCCCCATTCGCTGGCCACGCCCACCGCTGATACCTGCAAATGGATATATCTTATCAATACCAGCAAATTCAGCTACTTAAATTATATTATTTTTAAATACTTGTAATATTTTAAAGCAAATTATAGCTTTGCTTTGCTTTTTTGAATTTTATAAAACATTAAGGTTGAAAAATTAAGAATCCAGCAGGATTCAAACCTGCACCCCCGGGGTAAAGGCCCCAAGTGCTTTGCCATATCAGCCATGGACTTGTACGCTGCTAGATGCGAAAATTTTCAGCTAAGGTAAATATACCTGTATCGCTGGCACAGAAAGGGTAGAACTTTTTTCATAAATCTTGTTAGTTTATTAAATAATATGTTTTGCCTTCTACTGCTTTTATAAGGACCCACGTATTATTTTTCTTAAATACCGTCATAATGATAATGTACAGACATAGGAAATTTACTATTGTAATATTTATTATTTTATTTGACTGTACTTAGCCTTTGTGACAAAAAAGACAAAATCTGAGTTTTTGTTCAAGGTAAATTTTAGCTAAGTCTGAGTGAGTACACTCTATAGATATCAATCTCAGTGTTTTAGTGCCCAAGACAATTTGACTGGTCTATTAATCAAATAAAACAATACTTACTGGATACTTATGTACTCCTAGCGAGGTATGTATATAAAGATGCGCGGAGACGGGTCCCTCGCGACGCCCGAGGTACACCACGCTGAACGTCGTGTTGGCTTGCGGCGGCAACGTCTGCGAAGACAACCACAGCGTGTGAAATACGTGGATGAGCAACTGCATGGCCAATGGGAGGCCAATGCCAGGACAATGAATGGCCAGTGCAGTGACAGAGCCAGAAACTATAAGTTAAGTCTTCAAGAGTGTGTTCTTGAAGTGGGTGTTAACTGAATAGTCCAACAGTACGGACTGTCCAAGCGAGTAATACTCTTGATTGATAGTAGTGACGATACGATCGAGTGATGTTATTACTCAGATTATTTGTAATAGCAATCAAGTGAAGTAGTGTTTGTATGACATGTGATGATAATCATTAATTCATAATGTATGTAATGGCAGCATGGACGGAGGAATACAATGTCCTAAATTATAATGGAGTTTGATATTAGAGGTGATCTTGATTGGCTATTGAGGACAAATAAATTACTATGCAATATTAAAGTTGGAATATTACTGCAGTATTACTGTCGTAATATTCCAACCGTTAATTCTATCGTTAAGAAGAATATAATTACTTTAAAGCACATCTTCACCAATTAATACTTAGATTGTATGAGTGAGATGTCTCCGGACAAAAAATCATTGTCCAATTTTATGCAGTCTACTCCAATACTGGGTACATTAGTCACACATGTCACACGTCACAAGGCGTCGCGTGGTGCTGCCTTGTGATTTGTGTGCAGCCAGCGCGCCCACAGTCCCGACGATCGCTCACGCCTAAGTCGAAGACAAATCTTTTATTTTCATAAACCCAAGGGGCGCTTATACACATCAACTAACATTATAATTACAGAGTAAATAATGTGGGTGACGCCTTATCCTCCCCATAAAATATAACCTGATCGAATAGAAAAGTGATACTTTATTGATGTGTGTTATTTGCTTATCCTGCCAATAAGCTTTATCTTACAACTCTGAGACAGAGGTGTGAAAGTGTTCGGACTTTACTTGTATAGATCAATGTAATTTCAAGAGAGGGTAGCCGGCAGAATACCCGCTTCAGTGATAAGAAATAATAGATGTATGATATCATCTGTCTGGCAATTCAGTCACAGATACGATCGCCGAGGCGCGAGGTGTCGATGTACACACCCTCGCCGCGTCTGCACGATCACCACCGACTCATTATAATGGTGCGCAATTACAAGATATGTTATCAGAGCGACTGACTAATGACTAATGGACTGTAAGCTCACGTTGCACGGCTCACTGTCTCCTTAGTCTTGGCTTGTCATTATCATCTACTTATCGGATGCAATGGGCTGAACCATCGTTTTACATAAATTGCTAAATCTACAATAAATATAAAACAGGAAAGAGTTTATGATATATACACTGATGCATGCTGTGGCAATCCCATATATCACTGATAGGGAAGGCATAATATATAATCTAAGTCTTTCATAATTTACATATTATGTCTATGTTATATAGTATATTGAGTCATAAACAAATTTAGGCCTCAGACAGGTTAGGTAGTTAGAGTTACCGCAATATCCATCGACCATATTTATTTGTAGCTTTTTAATTTACGAGGATTTAAATGCATTTAAATTTTAAAGGGGTATGACCAATTGTCTATGGTATTGTATATTGCAGCTGAGCTATCTATTCTGTGGCTATGTTTAGGTAAAAAAAAACAGTTGTATTCTATGAAGAATAATATAAAAGTTTAATTGCAAGCAAAAAAGTTAGTAAACAAATGTAAAAACACGTGATCATTCTATGAAAAATTTTTCAGCGGCCAGTTCATCCTATATGTTTAAATATAAAACACACGTTTGTTTCTTGAATCCCGCTTAAGTTATGTCTCTTATCACCAGATAATCGTCATACACTAAACTACAAATTATTTATTATCTTATATGCGTGACACAAGGTTGCTGGCGATACAGTTTTTGGGCTGGATTTGTTCGGCGACTGGATGTGCTTGTGTGTGAGAATGTGTGTATTTGGTCATGTCATTGGTACCACTAGAAAAAAATCAAACTTTTCATTTTATTTTATTTTAGGTCAGCGCCACAGTAGTGTCTGCAACGCAATGCAGTGTGGTATGCATGTTGTGCGGTGTGTGGTGTGAAGCAACCTCGGGAAGAAACAATGTTACCGCGGCGCCGGCGCCTGAAATAGCTTCGTAGCTTATGTTGTGGTCAGGCATCTGTGCCGACTGTATCGTATCATACGGATGTAATGTAATGTATTGTACAACTACGCGCTTTAACACTATTGTTTATTTTAAAGACAAGTACCTATCTACTGTTTTTCCTCCTAGTACTGAGACTTCACTGTCCGTCCTCCGTGTGTCACCAGGCTGTATCTCATGAACCGTTAGAGCTAGACAGTTGACATTTTCACAGGTGATGTAAAACTGTTGCCGTTATAATAACAAAATAAAATAAATATAAGGGGGGCTCCCATACAAAACACGTGTTTTTTGCCCGTTATTGGTCACCGGATTGTAGCTGATGTATATAACTGTTGCCGCTATAATACAAAAACCGAATATAATAAACAGTTTTTAAATAAAATAGCTTTTTAAACGTAATTTCTTTGGCGATTTTATATATAACCCCTTCCCCTTCTGCGCGAGTCCGACTCGCACTTGGCCGGTTTTTATTTACAGTTGAATTTGTAAGTGAAGTTGGCTTGTCTATTATATAATCTGAGTACAACAAATCGTACCGTGAAAGAAATATTATGGAAGTGATGTTAGTAAATAATGGTGTTACACAACAACAATCAGTTTTTGTGGCCGCTGCACGCTGCTCGCTGTCCGCTGGCCGACTTTCTCACAGGTGACACAAAAACCACTTCATGTTTTACAGAGTTTTGTTATTATCATTTACAGGCTATTGCGTATCTTCGAGAAAGATTTAAAAAAAATATCTAGTTTTTGCTGCATTACCACAATATGTAAAAAAAGAATTTAATTGCATCACAAAAATAAGTATTTGCTGCATTACCACAATAACGACAAGATATCAAAAAAGGTCGATTGCTGCATTGGTTAAAAAATGAACATCTCGATTGGAATATTGATTTATTGAAAGGATATTGAGAGGAATTGATAAGTGTTGAAAGGCAGCTTGCTGATATTGATTGATGGAAATCTCCTAAATCCGTACGTCATTTCACATTCTTCACAAAGAGGCCCAGCGCGAGTATTTATTTGTACGAGTGATGAGTTTGTAAACACGCGAGATTTATTGCAGTGGGCGATAACGTGATAATCTTCGAAGACGCTGATAACGATATTATGTAAAGTCGTTACGTGGCGCGGAATTGGCGATAGCTCAAAGGTGCCGCTCATTATCACGAGAGAATAAAACTTAATATAGTGAAACAACTGCCTCGTTCAACTAGCGGCAGTGATGCGACTGCTAACCGTGGCATCCCGGGTTTGATCTACGGGTCGGGCTTGTTATTCGGGATTTTTCTGTGAGGAAATTCTCAATAACAGCATGGAGTCTGATATTCCGCCCGATAGGTGCTATAAGGCGTAGGCTCCGCTATCACATGGGACCCTTAAGGTATCAGGTGAACTGTGAGTGATATACACCTCCATATCTTGCTTTTGGGTGATGTAGGCGTGGTGTTAAAGTAAAACAACTATGCGTTCGGACAATCAAATGACGAGCCGTTTCAGCTGTGTCACACATAAACAAACAAAGCCAAAAATAGTTATACTATTATGGACAATGAACAAAGTAATAATAAAACGAGCCGTGGTCGTGCCGCATTGGACCACGTATGGGGAAAACGGTAACACGACGCGACCCATCCCAATCGATACTACATTACTACTCAGACAATATTATTATAAGTACATATATGGCTATTTAACTATCGACGGCTCGAGAATGGTGAACCTAAGTGGATGTTTGGGACTTCTTCGCTTGGAGACTTGGCCCCTTGCTGAGATTTCTGGCAACATCAAAGGAAAATATGGCGGTGATCTCAGGCTCCCACGCACCACACGTGTATTCTCGGTAATGATAACAGTACGAGTGGACCTTCTCTTCCTTCATCAATGGTACATTACCAGAGTGAAGTGACCCACTTGTATGGGCCGCAAATACCGCGGAGGTGGCAAGTGGCAACCCCGCCACTTCCGCGTGACGATCCCAGAATATCCTCGCTATTTATACACTACGCCTCGGAATACCAATTCCATATCCATATACCTAATACGCAGACACGAGCATCAACATGTTTTATATCGATTCTATACGATAAATAATAAATCGGCCAAGTGCGTGACGGGCCCCGCGCAATAGGGTTCCGTCGTTAGTCGCTACAACATATTTTGAACTTATGAGAGGCTTACTATGAGGATTTTAAACAAGTAACCACTTCGTATAAGTCATTATTTTCAAAGGTTTTTGTATTATTTACGAACTATTCCAAGTATTTGTACATAACAATTTTAGCAACCTATCTAACGAAACGAAAGACCACACCAAGGGACGGACGAGATAAAAACAAATCTCCCCACTTTACATGTAGAGGAGGCACTCGAAAAAAAAACCACTTTGTCGGCATAGTTTATTTACATATTGCATTTTAGTTTTTTAGCACTAACGGTTTCGACGCGATGCCTCGGACACACAGACGAACATTGCAAAACTATACGGGTTCCTTCTAGGCACTACGGAACTCTAACAACTATAATAGAAGTTAGGCCAAAACAATAACACCAGCATTATTGTCACGGTCCAATTAAGGTTTTTTTATTATATCAAGGACATTTTTTTTCATGACTTGTTGCGTTAGTAAGATGGAGCGGAGCGTGTATGGTCCATGGTCCATCAGGTTGATCTGGTTGTTGACAACAGAAGGACCATGTAAATGTAAGACAATTAGATTAAGGCTCGAGTTGCCACGTATTTGCAATTGAAAGACACGTTTTCAATTAGTTGGTGGCAACCATAGAAATCTTAATAATAAGGCAATAGAAATGTCAAAGACGCGTGACCTTGTCGCCGCGCATCTGTCAAGTCAAACACAAGTGCGAGTTGAGGAATTGTCGTCTTAATGTCATCGCCAAAAAGAATAATTTTGTTTGTAGGAATACAAAAAGTGGTATTTGAAAACCGGCGACATGCGTCCCAGTGTTAAAAGATAGTCGATAGCATTTCTATTGACTAGTTATTAAGATTTCTATGGTGGCAACGCAACACAACTTACGTTTGTTGTTGTTAAATAGAATCAGATTCTGTCTGATGACCATAATATTGCTAATATCATACAAATTATGACATTAGTGATAGCCGTCAGCGCGGGCGCTGCGGAGACACTAAATGCGGAGACGAGAGCGAAATACATGTAATTATTGATGTGAGCGAGTAATAGTGGTGCCCTTACTTGTGCACCGATTCACTTTATTACCTACTCGAGTTTTATAAACGTTTATTTAAAAGCGATCACATCAGAATATAAAAAAAAATATAAACCACGTGAAATGTGGGTGTTTTCTCCTCTGCCATACCGTTGTGGGTAATCCAGACGTGAGGTTCACAGTATTATCTTGTAATTAAATTAGAACATGTAATGCGGCTAGTATTGGTCAGGTCCCCCGGAAATAGATCTACCTACGCGATGTGCAGTGATTAGTGACAGAGTGTGAGCTGTTAGCGCAATGATACTCGCTAATTTATAGGGTAAAACATCTACCCCATACGCATCTGTATGAAATTACTCGCAAATTTTGCCGAGAAGGAATAAAATACTCCCTTTTTGGGATAACACATGTTTGTAGGCACCAAAAGGTGTATGTAAGGACTAAGGAGCGTACCCCAATGGGATAAAGGCGTGATTTATTGTATGTATATAATATGTATGTGAACTGAGAACAGTGGGACGGAAGACTGGAGGCAAGCAAATGCGCGATTGAGGTGTTTATTTACACTTAATACTACTGTTATCAATAGTGACGCATTACTAACGTGACCATTTATTTGGCTCTGGGAAGTGGGAGCCTGTGCCCCCGAATTGGTCTAGTTATCTAGTATTGTCGGCAATTTTTCTTAAGGAAAAAGCCTAACCATGAAACTTTTGCCCGACTCGGGAATAGAACCCAAGACCTCGCAGTGAGAGAAGCATGCTTGCATGCACTAGACAAACGAGGCAGTCGACATAGATATTCGTGTAAAGACAGCAATGAAAAGAATGCTTGGCTCGTTGCCGCTGCCGCTCGCTGTGGCAGGCAGACGCCATCAAGCGGATGGACAATTGGACATGATAGAATACCGAGCTGCCCCACTAGCTAACTAGACAAGCAAACATTTGAATTGTCTTTAACGAGTTAAACGATCTTTAGACTTGGATCATGGCATGTCATCGATGCCAACGGGAGAGCAAAACATTAACTGAGAACTACATTACTACAATGTATTGTGAAACTACGCTGGAATGGAACATTGGTATACCTAGCCACGGAGTATTGACTCGAAAAACATAAGAGGACACTAATTTATGTGTTATTAACACAAAAATACTTTTTATTTTAATAACAGTGTTTTTTTATTTATGTATATATATATAATGTATGTATGTAGCGAACGGACGTGTAGTCTACCAGATGGAAAGTGGCGGTACAGGCCACGGTCATCAACAATCTATAAAAGAAGATTGTTGACCTCGCTTTACCTGAGATCTATGATGTGCCTCATGTGGCAGTAATTTCAAAGCCTTATCTCACCACCAAACTGTAGTACAGTAGTGCAAACACTTTTATTTAGCGGTAGGTAGGGTAAATGTATTGGCATTCATTATAACTTATAGCTATAGGTTTTCATTCATAATAATTTGCAAAGAATGTAGACAAAAATGGCTTCATGCAGTAGCACATATTATTATGTAGGTATTCTTGTCACATATCTATAGCCCGCTCTACTCGAGCGCATCTCGCTAGAACTAGAATCGTATAAAATCCCGCACCAGCCAGTAATGATTATTCCGAGGTGCTGACGTGTCTCTGAACGCCGTCGTTTGGCGTTTTCCTCCTATTCCCTATCGTTTAGGTATTATAGCATAACTCATACACATCTCATAACAGATATATCTCGCTGCCAAACTCCTCCGACCTACTCGTATAGCGACGCAAGACAGTAAACAAAATGTTATGATTAGTGTGTGCTTTTAAGTGTGGTTATTACAACGCTATTCACAAATAACTACGTAGTACTATTGAGTACTATGGAGTTATTTGTAAAATATTAGAATAGATTACGATTTCCATAAATAAAACAAGATTATTTTGTTCTACGCAGCTACGATTGGGAAGGTTACGACTTTTTACAACTGGTAATACCTACATATTAAAATATCATCGTTTTCATACTTTAATTTAATGATTAATGAATGGAAATTTATTAATATCTAGTTGTGCACAATTAGTTAAGTATTTTTATTTTTCCTACAACTAGTAAATATCTACATCAATTTTGATAGGTACTAGCTGTAAAAACAAATGTAAAAATATTCATAATGTTATTATCATACTAATAAATAAGTATATTTTAAGCGTTAAGTAGGTACATAATGAGCTGGCACACGGTAACAAGCGATCAACTATTCAACAATAATTGTTGTCCGCTGTTAACATCCACCAATGTTTAAATGTCATCACAGAATTATAATAGCTAAGGCTGCCACGAGCACGACTTAATCTAATTATTATAATTTAAGGGTCCATTTAAATATTTCTGTAAATAAAATATTTCTCGTCCATTGAATAGTTTGATACAGCATCGAAATTGAAATAATGAAGGCAAGAATTTCACATCAACGTGATGCAAACATGCTTAAAACGAGCTAGCCATATCTATAAATTGCACCAAATAGTATAAGGATCGTTATCTAATACCCTGATAATTTAAGGAGTGACAGGCACATTTATTTCATGATTTTTGCTTTTAGCTGAAGGCTTCATTCAATCTCTTAAATATCTTGACAACCCTAATAGTGTGACGTAGCAACAGAGCCGTCAATTCATATTAAAAATCCACTCGTAGCAAGGTTGCAAGAAAAGATTGCATATTCAAATGACGTCGAGACGAGGCTGGTTCGACGATCAGATACAAGTGGCAGGGCGTGGGTGGCATCTTGTAATGTGATAGGTATCAGACAGTTCTTCAAGGGTTCTCGGAGGATATGTGGTAAACAACCACTAAGGTCGTAGCCAGGATCTAAGCTGAGGAATCAAGTATCTGCATGCCTATTTTTGGACAGTAGATAGGTATATTAAACCACAAAACTGATCTACATTATGACACGTCTTTAATAAAATGCTTGCAAATATGTTAGCAACTGTCGTAGACATATTTAAAAATAAGCACGTAATGATAATTTGAATAACAACAATGCTGTTTGTGTACCATATCGGCATCGGCGCAAAAGATAAGGAACCGCAATCGCACCGGGAGCTGTGTGGTTCATGCTATTGCTACACATTTGAGTTGTTGTAGCAAGCGTGACCACAAGGGGTGACACACTTCTGGTTGCTATGTGTCCCTTGTACGGTAATTATGTTACTTTTAATTCATAACAAATTAAAAGGGACCGATAAACGAGCTTTAGAATCATCATTACTATACATAAAGCTACTACAAAGCCAGTCAATAAGGGTTGGCAGTAACAAGGTGGCTGTTTCTCAAAGACACCAAGCCAGCCGGACACACAATGCTTTTATAGTAGTATATCGGCAAAGCACTAATTATTAGGTTACGGGTGCAAAAAGTAAAGTTACAAGCTTCACAGCTTAAAATATGGCGAGCTGGTACTGGCAGTGACGCCATAACACCATGTTTGGTTTATGGCTGTAGGTCAAGAGAACCATCGCTCGTCAGCGGGAGGCCATCGCCAGAGCAGCCAGGCTATCGGCGCTATGCGCTTTGCTACTAAACAACAAACATCTACTGATTATTATAATTGATAACAACCTTGCAAATATAAGCTTCCGCTTGTCAACAACATTGTATCTAGGTTGCTTCTTTATAAGTCAATTATCAATGATATTTATAAAATTAAGAACTCTTATGCCACCATTGAACCTCTCTCTGTGTATTCTAGCTCAATTTGCCTCAAGTGAAAAATTTCGTTTTCTATTTGTGTTTTTCGACGGTGTTGAGTTAAATGAATAAATATGCCAAGAAATAAGATTTATGTGTATTTGCCAGTAGTTATGAGCGCGAAAACATGAAATACTGGTTTATGGGTTAAATGCATCACAATAGGGAGACCAAGTTATGAATGACAATGGATAGTTATCCGATAATTGTCAAAGAAAATAGATAATTTCGAACCCTGATTTTAGCATTAGAGAAAGTAATTTGGGAACATTAAATAAATAATATGCTAAATTTCATGTCATACATTCACATGATACTGCATAAATAAGCATAAGAGTA
Source organism: Hypena proboscidalis (assembly GCA_905147285.1). NCBI lineage: Eukaryota > Metazoa > Arthropoda > Insecta > Lepidoptera > Erebidae > Hypena > Hypena proboscidalis. The sequence continues at coordinate 232,368 of LR990141.1, forward strand.
AATAGGTGATTTGAAAGAGCATTTCTTAGTTATTGTTATTTTAATTTATTTAATTATTTAATTGTATGTCATTTTATATACCTTACCATAGATAGACAAGAGATCGAAAAATAATTAAATAAAAACATTTAGCGCAACAGTGAGAACTATGTCAATATGCAATTTATGTAAACGCACGACACGTCCGAAATTCAGCAGTATGTGCTAAACGACAACTTGTAGTAACAAACATAACACAATTATTATGTGCTGTTGTCCAGCAGCCGTAGATCTGTGAGAAGTTAGTGTTAAGCCGCGTCTAACAAGCCAACAAATTGCTTGATTCCTGCTAACTTCTGACAGAATTGACTGACATTGTTCAATGTCATGTCAGTTTTGGTCGCAGGAGACCCAGGATCTGAACTGCGATGTTACTAGCTCAAAGGTTGCTGTAACCATAAATAGACCTCTATAGTCAGGTTCTGGATGTTCAAGCTCCTCTAGGGCCTATGAAAATAAATGATTTAATTTTGAATTTGAATTTAATGGAATCCTGAAACCTAGCAACGCAACGGTATGGTAACTGTTGAACGTGAGGTGTCCCGAATCGAACTCTGCCATACAGCACGTGGCAGGAGAGCTGGTAGCGTAGCACTATCAGCACACATCGTCAATTTCTATCATTATATTACTATCGACGACTAAATATGTTAATTGACATATTTGGTGAATTAGGACATCAAATTGATATACGTAGTTTCGATTTTAGATACGTACATGTTATAAAATTTAATTGGAGTATCCAACATCGTTTATAGTAAACTTCGTAAAATTTAAACCTTTTTGGGCATTATTACAAATGGACATCACAACGAATAATTAAATTTATATAATTATATAAGCTGCTCTGTATCAAGACTTGGGCCAATGTAAGTCAAGTCATAAAATTTGTGAAAAATAAATATTTCCGTGGAAAAACTATGCGATGCTATCTCCGGTTAAGACGCAGAAATATTATATTAAATCAAGATTCATAGCATCATTCTTAAATTGAAAAGTGAATCATTGGATATAATGATAATAAACAATAATCTGTTCCAAAAAGCATCAACTAAAAGCCACAATAAAAGTAAAAGTGCACTGAGATCGCAAGACCTTGAGAATCGGCGGCGTGGCTGACGTGTATTATTGACATTAAACAATGATCAGCCATGTAAGGTGATAAGCGCACAAAAAACAACGCTACCCGTCTGACCAGTCGTGACGCACGAACTGGAGGTGTGTGAACAGATTGACAACATTTTATAAATGAGATGGGATTATAATTATAGAGCTTAGTCTGTAATCTGTATCTATATATCCGGCAGTATAGGCAGAAAATAAAATAACGTGTTCTAGAGCTGCAGACTGAATTTTGTCATTGCGCCAGTCAGTTGCAACAAACACAAACTTCTAGAAGATTTATAGGTGTTATGCATGGCACACAAGAAGTATGATGCAACTTTAGAACAAATAATGTAAGTAAACAAAGAAGTTATTGTATCGGTCACTGCACGGATACATTCTAGTAAAAGAGAAAACTTGCGAAGTGACGCAATTGGAAACATTAAAGTTTAAAGTTTATGGTCTTCCATTTTATCTCAACTTTGTCCTTAGCCTCTTAAGTTCATGTGTGATCCATTCAAGTGTTACTTCATAGGGAGGTAGGTCTTTGCTATGTTAATTTTAGACGAAATCGGAGATGGAAACCCGTACACATTTGCCGAAGTGAAAGGGTCTAAACGGTGCTGCCCATTGAGGACCGTTCTTACACCATTATCACTCGACCAATGAACGACACAGTCACCCATCAAGGTGCGATTGTAAATAATAAAGAACGGCTGCTAAGAGCGTTTGTCTCTCTTCTTATCATCGAATAGATGCAGTGCAGGGCAGAGGGCGGGCGTATCGCTCGCACCCCGGGCACACAACTCGACGACAAGTGATACCTATGTCTTACTATAGGTCATGTCATGTAAAGTAACTTCATTTATCCTTCACTATTCAGGTTATTTATACTATACGTTTTATTAGCTTCATCAGTAGCTATGTAAACAGATTTAAGCAGTCAAATTCAACTTGAACTAAGTGGGTTGAATTAAACTGACTTTAACTTTAGGCTTATTTGATTCGTAATGAATCCTAGTCGAGGAAAAGAGCTGGTTTCATCAACTATCCAGACAGAATAATTAATTTTCTACCGTTCTGACCATTACTTTTACTGACGAAATTATTTTTTTATGAAATTTAAGGACTCCCAGAAGATCAAAATCTAATAAAAGCTAACAAAGCAACGACACATTTATCTATTTACAAATTGCGGTCGGAATACAGCGCTAGTTAATGACAGGGCTCTTTTTGAGTATCCAACAGCTTTAATGCTTTAATGATAACGACTGCAGAGGTTATCCAATACTGATCTTTTACTTGCCTTCACCTAGTTTCGGAGGGAATTATTGTAAATCCAAAAGTATTTATCCAAGTGTTAAAACATAAATACATTACAGACAGATTAGGTAATGAAACTGGACGATTAAACGGCTAACTCAACATTTACTTCACTTGGCGTCGTATTTGAATAAATGAGACGCATCACGCGACGTTTCATACGCAGTTAATAATATTTAATAGTCTGAATATTTAACAACAGGATCTACGGATTTGTGAAGTATGTCAGTAAATCTATTTGCTCGTGAATAGGCAATTCGTTCTGCTAGTGACGTTGAGTGGATTAGGCATAAATTAGGATCTCCTTGTATATTATGAAGTTTTGTTAGGCTGTCTTTTTAGAGTTCTGACTTGACCGACCCTTCGCTCATGAGATGATTAATAAACACATACTCCTGTGCATATAGTTTACCTCAGTCAATGGTTGCCGCGATAGCATTTTAGCAAAGGAAGCGGCATTTAAAAAAGTCTCACCGTTATCAAGTTATTCAAATTGACGTAAATATCCGATGTCGAAAAGCTGATCGATCTTATATTACAACGAGGTTCTGTTTATTAGTATCTAATCATATTACGTACTATTGACTTCCTGGTATAATGAGTAATGTTATGTTGATGATTGTGGACACAGGACAGGAATCAAAGGCAACATTTAATGATATTTAAATTTTCCAGTTAAGATTCCTCCGTATGAAGAATATGACAACAGGCTTGACCGTATCTCAAATATTACTTATACATGCCAACACCAGCTAGCTGCTGTAAATGGTATAAAGACACCATCAGTTACGCGCTTGATAAACATACGGAAAAACGCTCATCGTGACGGGCAAATCTCAAACACAAGACGGGGACATTTCCATAACAATATCTAGATACGCGACAGCCTGTTCAGCTAATTTTAAAAATTAAATAAAATATGAAAATATGAAAAAATTCTTATACACTCTCCAAATAAAAATGTTTTAATGGGCAGTACTAATCGTTTCTGTACAAAAAGTAATGATATCATATTATATAATTCACCAACAAAATAAATTATATCTATATGGCTGCCAAGTTGAAAGTGATAATAAATTCAAGTTGAAAAAACTTGGGAGAAATTTGAGGCTTGGGAGGAGTCGCGGGACGCCTATGGGAGTATTAATGATTTACCTCATCTCATTAAGGATAATCATGAGATATTATTGTTTGCGGATGACACTTCTTTAGTTTTTAAGGTAATTAGACAACAATCTGTAATTGACGATGTAAACAATGCTTTATCAAAGATAGTAAACTGGTTTAGTGTTAATAACTTGATATTAATCTGATTCTAAACAATTTTATTACAATTAATCAAAGTCTCGGTTATTGAAATCATTGTAATTAGTATAATTTAGTTTTACTTATAATTTATTTAAATATTATTGTTTGTAATGTGTTGAAGTGCTCAAGCACCTCCTGGGCCTATGAAAATAAATGATTTAAATTTAATATGGGGTTAGACACTTGAATGATTTCCTTATCATATATAGGATACTGTTCGGTTTAAAAACACTTTATTTCTCAAAAAGACAATCGTCTCTTACATGAGAAAACAATTTAAAACTTAAATACAAATTAAGAAATGAACTACACTGTTTGCTATCTTTACTACACCAATAATGTGTTTCTCATTTTAAATCAATTATGACTTAAAATAATTACGAAGAACGATAATTGTGAAGAAAATGTTATGAAGAACTAATTTGGCCTGGCAATTTTATGAAGAAAAAATAATATGAGAAACAAAGCGCACCCAAATTTTAGGCTTAACTTGACAAGTGTGCTGGGAAAGAGAAACTAAACCTATCCCTTCTTAGAGAGTGACAACTTATTCTAGAGTAAAACCAAATAATTGTAAAACATGCGGCTATCCAAAGAGGCGCGGAGCAAAAGCAGCGCGGTCGAGGCTTTTGTGCATGGAGATGACGTCACGACTCACAACTGCATACAAAAACGCGTAGCGATCGCGCCACGTCTACACCGTACCTACCTCTCCTGCGACTCCCTGAGACGGTATAGGTCCAGCTGACTTGATTTGGTGAATGAATTCTGTTGTCACAACTGCTTAGTGCAATGTCAATCCATACCTTAGATTCAAAGAAAGAGGCATGGAAGTCAGGCGTGGTGCCAGCCACGGAGGCGAGGTGCATGGTAGTGTTGGCGGTGTTTGTGAGCGTGACGGTAAGCGCGTGCGCCGCCGCCAGCGCCGCGCGCCCGAAGTCCAGCGCGGCCGGCGACAACGACAGCGCGCCCGCCGACACCGCGCGACCGCCTCCCGCCGCCCCCGAGCCTGAGCCCACGGATTCCTTGCCCCATTCCTGGACAAAATACTTCTATTATAACATTTCAGCTGGCCAATAAAGGCAAAGGTCTGAGAGCTTGCTTGAACTTTATACTGAGACAAATTATACATACTTCAATTATAAACAGTTATAGCACTGAGTTTGGCAGCAGTCATTTCCATACAATAATTTCTTCAAGAGAAGCTAGTGTGAAATATAATTTATGGAAAAATTTGCTAGTATTGTTGTTAGTGTAAACTACTGAAACACATACTAGGCCTCTCTGGTCCCTAGTCTGTCCAAAATGACACACATCTCACACACAAAAGGAAAACTCCATGCATTTAATTGCCTAAAACTTGAGTATGATTTTAAATAAAATTTTCAAGTTCCCTTGAATGTATCAATGGAGATAGTTGCTTCTTTATCATATGATTATACAATGCATTCACCAGATACCACTAGATGACATCTTAACAATGGCAATAGCCATTAATTGCCACTACGATACATAAATGCATTATCCATTGTATTCATTATTCTGAATTAGAATAAATACCAATAGGCATAGAAACAATGACTTTTCCTCAATGATTGGTGCACAGGATAATTCCAATAGTTATATCAATATTGCAACCAATATTTTAGCAACTTATTAGATATTGTTGGATTTAAATATAATTATTATCATGCACTAGCAGATCCCTGCGGTTTCACTTGTGTTAAACTTTTACATCCTGCAGTTTCTGCTCCTTTAAGTGAAACATTCAAATTATTCAACTACTTACTACACAAGTCATTAGAGAGTAGAAATTATTTATAAGAATTATATTCAATCCTTAGTAATATGTACTATAAATGTGAGAATGGCTCTGTCTGTTAAACTTTAATCTCCCAACTGATCTAGCAGGCAAGTCAAATGGATAAGAATAGTGATGGCAACCCTTAGGCATGGGTGCCACAGATGGCATGCAGCTTAGTTTTGACATGCAATATCCATAAATTCTATGAATTGGATACAGAGTGGCTGCATTATTCAATGTTTTAAAATATCATCAATATATGTTTGCCATCCCTGAATAAGGTGGTTGGAAATTAATAATTATAATAATCTCAAGATAATTTAAAGTGATCTATTGTGATAATTGGACATACCTGAAATGTAATTCCCTCTATTAGGGAATCGTGAACTGTGACACCTGCAAACAAATAAAACTTTTTATCCTAACAAATAAATACAATGAAGATAATATGTAGTGACATAAAATAAATATGAAAATATGCCTGTATTTACAGTACTTTTAGAGTTTATCTATAATTTTCAACTGTCACTGAAAGCAGCCATAACACTTCTTTGGAAGAATACTTTCACAAAATGTATACCACCAAATTCAGACAAAATAAAAGTATTCAGTAGAGAAAATAGGTACTTTACAAACTTAATAAGGCTAGTTTTCAATTATTGATTTGAAATAGAACATCAGGCGTTTGTAGTGGGGGGTCACAATGTGTGCACATCTGTGGCATGTGGCGCGTTCAGAGCGCGTGCCCTCGCGGCTTGCCGGCTGCGGCCATGCCTCCACGGCGCTCAAATGCCGTATTCAACACAGTGAAAGAAAACGACATACAAACCCACGTCGCCCCGATCTAAAATAACATCACGCCGCACACTACCGCCTCTCTACTCACTACGACCCTGCCAACGAATTGATGCTATTCCATATTCCATAGCTTTTCACTTCCCAAGCCTGCCTATCACACATAGCAATTCTGATTACATGGGACTTATCCCACGGAAAACAAACACATTCCTGATAATTTAAAATCGATTTTACCATGACTCTTTCCCTGGGCTGACAGCTTGGTGTTCAAAGATACATCCAATAAAGTCAGTATAAACACATAACACCACACAATTTTACGATACATTTTGATGCAAACGTTTATTGCAACAACCACTGTTTATTCACATTTCTCAAACACAATTCGATATTTTTAACATAATCAGTCTACTCACGAGACGTGCATTCGCGAAATCGTAAATGACAACAGATTATACAGAAATTTTATAGCGGTTGACAGGACAGGGCGTTCGGATATTTTCTGTCACATGCAATTTATTTGGAACAAAGCTTTTTGACTACTCTGTTTGCTAAGAGTTGTAGTGCCAAAGGCCTCTTGTCCAGAAAAATGTGTTTTAATTTTGAGCTTATGTAAAGTTTGTTTTGATTATTTCATTGAATTTTAAGAAGTAAATTTTAATCAATTTATTTCGAATGAATTGTTTTTAGACTATACATAAAAATATTTTTCGAATTATGAAAAATACAAGTATTTTTTAGGGCTACAAGATTATTACTCTTCATTATATTAATAAATAAAGTTTTTATTTCTTTTTATCACTATATTTGTAAACACTTCCAAATAAAAGTGAATAAAGAAAATCAACAAAGAGTTATTTTCTGAATCCAATAAAAGAATATTACCTAAATTAAGGTAGTTAGTCAATTCTTTCAATTAACATTACGGAAAGGAGAGATTAAAAGTCTCAAGATTTCGTCTCTACAAACAATGTTTCGACGTCTGGTAATAACGGAAGGTAAGTTGGGCATTGATGTTGAAATGAATGTTGAAAGTGCGTACTAAACTGAGTAAAATGCCGAGTTACTATTTATGACAATGACGACGTGTAGAAAGCGACAGGAGTGACGATAACTCCGACGAGGAGGGAGATGGCGGTGGAGGCAGTGGCGCTGAGAGTGGCAGTGTGCACTCGACGGAGGACCAGGGCTCCACCGGTGCTGCTGACTCTGAAGGAGAGCTTTATGATATAGACTTAGCAGCTGCACACTCTGTTAGTAAATTAATATGTATTTATACTTGCAACAAGCTTAAAATTCTAGTCATCTGTATTTCTGATTTTTATTGATAATATAATGTGTGACAAATGACAGTATTTTATTTGATGATTTCGATTAAATACTCTAAACTATGCAATATAGTCTCTTAATTTTCATGCAGTACATGGACGCAGGGCTGGTGTCAGTCAAGGGGCGCTTAGTGTTGGAGGCAGGGTGGGTGGGTTATCTGCCCGTGGTAGCGCACCACGGCTGCGTGTTCCCTGGCGAGACCGTGCCCATGCTACTTAACGACGCAAGGGACACCAGCATACTCGCTGAAGCCATCAAAGGGAACCAAGCCTTTGGATTGATCTGTCCAGAGTTAGTGCAATACCCTTTTTATATTTTTCTATGTGATACTGCTGCTGCTGAACCTGCAATTTCATCCTCCTATCAAATTAGAATACAGATTACAGAATTGAAAACACTGTAAATGTGTTAGAATTAAGTAAATATCTTATAATTACATGCAAAATACTATATTACTAATTTACTGTGTTTACACTACCAGCGAGACTGGTAGAATAGCGTCAGACTATGGCGTGCTGTGCGAGGTATATGAGGCCAGCATGAGCGAGGATGCCAACAGTCATTCACTCACCTTCAAGGCGCGTGCCAACCACCGATTCAAGATCATTCAGGCCAGGCAGGCGATCCCTGTACTCCCAGTAGAGGCACACAACAGGTACGGTTTATGACTAAGAACCCATATAAGCCATAGCTTGCTAGGTAACTCACAACAGTAGCACAAGAGAGGGAGTATCAAAGCTGTTAAATTGATTAATAATAACAATAATAAATACCCTATAATGTACACCAAAATACAAAAGAAAGATACATAGAACAAACACTTAAAACTAGTTGTACAAACGGTGGTGTTATTGCTTACAGCAATTTCTTCCACACAACCTTGCTGATTGATGAGAACATTTTGGGGTACCAAGTCATCAGATACATAATAGCGATGTTGGTTGTTGCAGACTGCAGAGCGTGCTGGTGCGCGTGCTGCCCGAGGCCGCGTGCTGCGACTCGCTGCGGCCCGCCGCGCTGCAGTCGCTCGACTCACGCAAGGGACCACGCCACACGTACGTAATGTCATCTCACTCAATTTCATTCAAATATTACTAGTTGTTAACTATTTGTATTCACTTAATCACCTTATTAGATTCATAAGACCTACATATTATAGTGTGCTGGTTGGAACGGAGCAACTTTATCTTTGAATCTAGAGTTATACCAAAAATGTTTGTATGGGGCAGTCCCCAGCGTGAGTCGGAGCGGCGGCTGCGAGGGCTGGAGGCGGCGCTGACGCCGTGGCCGCTGCTGGTGCACAACATGTTCGACTACCAGCGCATGCGCAACGAGCTCGAGGAACACTTTAAAACCATGCAAATGGGTAATTACTTAATCTTGTCAAATTCCTTCAATAAACACCCATAAAAACAGAAATTTTAGCAGTACTTTAAATGACAATCATATTAATTGTTTGAAAGATAATTAAGTTTATACATCATAAATTCATAATATTAAACCCTATGTTGGTACTAATGCGAGCACTATTAATGCGAGTAGCTTTGATCATTTGGCTCGGATTGAATGTCCATCGAATGTTACTTGTTTGTAGACAAGTTGCCAGCGGACCCGGTGTCCCTGTCGTTTTGGGTGGCATCGAACCTGGCACTGTCGCCGAAGGACCGCTTCGCGCTGTTCGTGGTCGACAACGCGCTGCTGCGACTGCATATGGAGTGCCGCTTCCTTAAGAAGGTATTAACTACGCAAGTTACTCTACCGCCTCTACTCTACTCTGTCACCAGAATACATACATCATTTCTAATATATTTTTACTATTAAAATATAAACACTTATTATATTACCATAGTCTTATGATACAATGATTAAATAAATAAAATGTTAAGCTGCTCTTGTTTTTGTTTAAAATCATCTAATTGAAATAACTTTCTTCTGTATTGTATATTTATTTTTTCGTATTCTTAAACGTAACATTTTACTAATAGTATAAATTAATAGTGTAGAAATAATTAATGACCCCAGAAAAATCTACTTTTTATCGTCGTAGGTACTACGCGGGCGGAGCGGCGGACGGAAGCTAGTATAGGTAAAATCTTGACGCTTTTGAAGTTAGCTACAGACGGCTGCTTCACCAATTAACGAGCGTGGCCAATACCGACCTGTGACATTTCATTCGCGGCTAACTTCAAAAGCGTCAAGATCCCTGATTTTACCTATACTTTAAATAGTAAATCTGGTTTAGTAGCTGTACATGTATTAACATAACACTTGACATAGATTTTTTATTTCAGAAAACCGTGCTATGCTGCGCGGGTTGCCTGACGGAGATCGCTCGCCACAGTTGCATATTCCCCATGTCCAGCGAGGGCGTCCACTCCAATTACGTCAATTTAGGTGAGACCGAGACTTGAACACTTTTGTGTTTTGCTAGTTAATTTACAAGTACTAAAATTGGATCGTGTGGCAGGAGGGTTCGTGCACGACCTGCTGACGGTGCGGCAGACCACGAACATCAAGCTGGACGGCGCGCCCTCCGCCGAGTACTCGTGGTTCCCCGGCTACGCCTGGACCATCGCCAGCTGCGCCAACTGCACGGCGCACGTGGGCTGGCGCTTCGCGGCGCGCTCGCGCTCGCTGCGGCCGCCGCACTTCTACGGGCTGTGCCGCAACCACGTGCGCCCGGTCGCGCACGCGCGCCGCCGCCGCGCTCTCTTCGATCCTCCTTTAGATGATGACTTCAATGCAAACTAACAAACGATTAGCGAAAAACTTTACTATGCCTATTAAAATGTAAATATTTGAAAATTTTAATTCAATAGCAATTATTTGCGGTTGTAGATTTATTGTATGTGTGACTTAAAAAAATATATGTGGGCAAAAAATAATAAACCAGTTAACATCAACTCGGGTAACTTTGAATTGCCGTCTAACTTTGAACGAAGTTGTGAAATATATTTTTTGCTTTATTAATCAAAATCTTATTTATATATTATTATAGTAACTGTAAATGAATTGATAATATGTGTAGCAAACGAAAAGTAAAAAAAATAAGTGTTACTATCTCAATTTTGCTAATCACTGACTTATCCGTGGTAATGTTGTTAGCAGTGTTTTTTGCTCTGATTTAGAATCGCTATAAAGGACCTGTTACAAAATCGGCGAGTAATTGATATCCCTCAGATAAGTAATTACTTGATCTTATGTAAAAGTGACCCAGTTAAAATTTAAATCAAACACTTCTAACTAAACTTTAAAATACTCGAATATTATAGGTTTTTACATCCCACAGAAAATATTATTCAAAGTTACCCCAACACACATTTAACTTTGAACACGAGTGTTTGGGCAAATTTCGGGTACTTGTGATCTATTTTGCTTAAATTTTCTGTGTTAGAGAAATAAACCAATTCAAAAGAACACTATTTAAGAAATAATATAAAGGGGTAGTGAATAAAATAACATTGTGAAGTAAAAAAACTGTATAAAACTTTCAAAGTTACCCAACTTGAGGTTACTGTAAAATCAAATGAAATCAATTGAATTAAATAGGCTTACTATTTTTGAGGTGACTAACAAATTATTAGGCGACTAACTACTTGGTTACAAAAAAAATAAGTTGGTAGCGATTAAATATTTTAACAACAATTATAATATAATGAGCTACAAAACGTAAGATTTATAAAAACTACATAACGGCTGCTACTATAAGAAAGCAAATATATTAAACAGGGAAAATGAAATAATAGGCGAGGTATTAAAAATAATGACTTGGCAGCTAATATTTGCAGTGGGATATCAAACATTGTATAATTAGCAACTATTGGCTTCCATATAAAGAATACACTTACGGGCAGTGATCTGCAAGCAGCTGTAAAAATTAAAACTGGTCCAATAATTAAGTATTAGATATCAGATTTTTTGTTCGTAGAATCGTAAATAAATGAAAAAGCGACAAATGCGTTGGTTGCATATAAGCCGAGCGGAGGCCGCAGCGCGGGGAGGTGGAGCGCGCTCCCAGCCAATGGGAAGCAGCGGGCGAACGTCGCAGGATTATATAGGACCAAATATACGGGTGCGCCAAAGTTCACCTAGTTTCAACTCCGATAATTGGAAATCCGAAAATGTTCTTCCTAACATTTTTCGTCCTAACAATTACAATTCCTAACTACTCTGTTATTAATGTTCATAATCCGAAGCATTCAAATTCCTAATGTCGGTAGCAATAAACATCTATTGTACTTTTATTAGTTTTCCAAATTTTTTTCAACATAACCATCTTTTAGCGCGGCAGTGGCCCGCGAAGTGCCAGATCCGAATCGGTCCTATAGTTATTGGTTTAGGTACGGATAAAACTGCGGTATAAACTCCCAGGTCATAAAAATAACCGTAAATGAGTCGTGTTTTATGAATTTTATTCATTTCAGACAAAACTCAGTAAAACGACTTTTAAGTCAAGAAATACGTTTATTCCCACTTGTTCGATTCATTAGTTCGATCGTCGAACTAGTGAGATTTTTTTTTCTCATTTTTGTCCGACCGTCGAACTAATAATATGGACCAATAATTATTTTTTGCATGCCACAATTTGTTTTGTTTAGACCCCATAAAATGTTGCACAGAGTATGATTTTTTATTACCATGTGCATATTTTCTTCTCATCTCAGTTAATTTTATAAATAACCTGATTGTATGATTTATAATAGCCTATTTTCTACTTTAAATCCGCCGTCAAGTTTTCGCCTAACAATAAATTCACTTGCTACACCAAAAATTCACTACCAATTTAAATTGAATCAAAGCTTAGAACTCAATATAAAGCTGCTACTTTATACTGAAAATTCTACTTTACTGTAGCTGCCAACCTATTATTTTTCCTGCGCATTATTTTAAAACACTAAATCAGATAAGTTTACCGCCGCGTTAAATACATGCCAATTAAATATAAATAAACGTACGTTGATATAGCTTACGTAAAATGATAATGTGGGAGCATTGAAATGTTTGAGAAGGGTATAGTGCTAAGTGCAGTGACGATAAGACTTGTGATTTGATGTTGTCTTCGGTATTCAAGGAATCGAGCTAATGCCGGCATGACTGATAGAACTGTATGACGGAACATTAATAAAAGTGGATGTAGAAACTTAATATGCATTTTCTTTATCCATTTTTTGCTCAGAGTTAGAATATGTTAAGAATGATTACAGGCAGTTTATTAAAGTGTGTATTTTAATAGACATTTATCTACTTTGTATAGATATTGATGAAATGTATTGTAGTCAAACATCGCTGTATTTTACACAAGCTTGCGCTGCTTCATTAATTACAAAATGAAGATCCCAATTAACGGGTGTTTCAGCCTGAGAATAAAACTTAATATTATATTAAATTTGAGTATAGTTATTGAGCCTTACGTCTGTAGAGCATTGCTGTTGTGAAACTAGATATATCTTAGGTTGATGTTGTAGCTGACACCAGCGCTACACATTTCAATTTATTAACTAACTTTGTGAATTGTGGCTGATATTATACTTTGTGCAAAGTAGTCCAGTAAAATCTATGTTTGTTCAATAAAAGCTTTTATTTGATTCAGTATATAAGATTATAATATAATAATACTTCTGGGCACGTTACACGCGGCTGCCATAGAAGATGCGGAGGTATTTTTTGACGCATAAATAATAAATATTACTTTTAAATTTTTCTTTTCTTTTTTGTACATAGTTAGGTATTTCTCTTATTAGCTTAAGAAATGTTATTTAATTTATTGAATGAATTGTAAAAAGATCAATAAAAATTTGTAATTAATCTTAAAATAAAAGAAAAGGTTTATAATTTATTTAATTACGTACAGATTTCTGTTACCTCTTACATATTAAACTTGAAAACTAATTTTATTTTTGTATGTAATTGAAACACCTCTCGATATTAGAAACATAATTTAAAGAATAACTTTGATATCACATTAACTTTCTGAGATAATAGAATTTTAAATTTATATTGTGGCGCTTCACATAAAAACTTTTTATACTTTCAAAATGTTTTGTTTTTCATATTTCATATTTCGTACTGTCACACTTACTTCATAATTTTTCTTCCTTCTGATATAAAGGTCCGGCCAAACCTGCGCGTCAATAACGCGGGAAGCGGGACGCGATGCGGGAGCGTCTGCAACGCGAAACTTAACGTGCACACCTGCGCGACTGCAGTGCGAACCGCGAACTTCATTTGGTCGCTAAAGCTGCACGTCTTTGACTCGTATAACTACTTATTTGTTGTGGTGATGACGTCCTCGTACTTTACATCATAATCTGACTCCGATGAGGAAGATCTTTTATTACTTGCTCTTGCGGAACAAACCTTATAGTCTTTGTTTTTCAAATCATATAAAATAGGATATCCTCTCACTGTTTCTATAAACAGCTCTGTATTATCATCTGTTGTAGTCATCGTGAAACTAAATAATTAATAATGAGGCAGGTAGCTAATAGCTTTCTCGTACGTACGTGACACACGTCTAACCATTAGACGCGTGCGTCCCGCTCTGCCAACGCGGCCGTCCCGCGTTGTGGTCGCGCAGGTGTGCAAAGCGCCATAGAAAAAGTATGGGTAGCGTCCGCCGCGCGGCAGACGCTCCCGCTTCGCAGTCGCTTTGGTCGCGCAGGTGTGACCGATCCTTAAGTGTTTTTAATGTAAATATATATTATCCAAAAACTTTGTTGGGTTTCTTTCCACAACCCACAATTTGGTGACCCACGACATTTCGATACATGATACATCCTGAGAAAAGTGAAGACGGAGCCAGCTGTGCTAGAACTATGTTTTCTTCCGAGAGAAAAGAAGCTGAAGCTAGCAGTGCCGGAGCTGTAGCGGCGGTCGGTGTGAAGGTGCCGCCGTTCTGGCCACACAAACCCGGCTTATGGTTCATCCATCTGGAGGCGCAATTCGCTCTAGCGAATACCTCATCGGATAACACTAGGTATGCCCATTTGATCAGTTGCCTTGACGCGAAATATTCAGCGGAAGTTGAAGATGTGATTATCAATCCGCCGGCGACTGGCAAGTATGAGAAATTAAAAGCGGAATTAGTTTACCGCCTTTCTGCGTCACAAGAGAGCCGTATTCGCCAGCTGCTTCAGCAAGAAGAGCTCGGCGATCGAAAGCCAACACAATTCTTACGACACTTAAGGAGTTTGGCTGGCACAGTTGTAGGGGACGAGTTCCTTAGATCGCTGTGGTCGAGCAGATTGCCGACATATGTGCAAGCAGTGATTGCCGGGCAATCGGCGCTCACGTTAGATTCGGTGTCACAATTAGCCGACAAGGTCTACGAAGTTATGCCGGCGCAGCAGCAGATCGCATCTACTAGTGCGGACAGTTCTACGGATAGTAATGTAAATGTAACGGAGCTTAGTAAACAGGTGCAAAAATTAACGGAGATGGTTGCGGAACTGCAATCTGCGCCTAGGTCTCGTTCCCGATCAAGACGCCGAGGCCCCTGGCGTAGACGTTCGTCGAGCCGCAACAATGAAAAAGATGAATACTGTTGGTACCATGCCAATTTTAAAGAGAAGGCAGTTAAATGTGTTTCGCCATGCAAATATCAAGAAAAAAAACGCGAACAAGCAACACTAATGGCGGTAGGTGATTGCCGAGCAGCTAGCCGCTTATTCGTAACAGATAAAGATACGGGAGTGCGTTTCCTTGTGGATACCGGATCAGACGTTTGTGTCTACCCGGTCAAACAACTTCGTGGCAATTTCAAGAAGAGTGATTACGAACTTTTTGCTGCAAACGGCTCATCTATAGCTACATACGGTTTAGTTAGTTTAAAATTAAATTTAGGGTTACGACGAGATTTTATATGGCGTTTTATAATAGCAAATGTGACCAAACCAATTATCGGTGTCGACTTTTTGCATCGATACTCACTTTTAGTAGATGTTCGTAATAAATGTTTGCTAGATAATATTACTAAATTAAAAATATGTGCAGTGTCAGCCATCAACACCTCGTCTGTTCATCCCATTAAAACAGTTTCAGGTAATTCGCCATTTCACCAACTACTCCTTCAGTTTCCCGAACTAACGAGACCTGAAGGGGATGTTACACAGCCTGTTACTAAACATCAAACTTTGCATCATATTCGCACAACTCCAGGCCCGCCCGTGTTTTCTAGACCCAGACGTTTAGACGCTGATCGTCTAAAGCTGGCTAAGCAGGAGTTCGACTACATGCTTCGTGCAGGTATTATACGTCCTTCGGAGAGTTGTTGGAGTTCCCCGCTGCATATGGTGCCGAAAAAGACAGGCGGATGGCGACCGTGCGGTGACTATCGTCGTCTGAATTCGCGCACCATTCCTGATCGGTACCCGGTAAGGAACATTTCTGATTTTACTCATAATCTACATCATTGCTCCATATTTTCAACAATTGATTTAGTTCGCGCATTCCATTTTATTCCAGTCGCACCTGACGATATTCCTAAAACTGCGATCACAACACCCTTTGGAATGTTTGAGTTTGTGTACATGAGTTTTGGCTTAAGGAATGCAGCTCAAACATTCCAACGCTTTATCGATGAAATACTCCGTGGCTTAGATTTCGCATATCCATTCATCGACGATATTTTAATAAGTAGTAATTCTGAAAAGCAGCACCTAGAACACCTCCAAATTGTTTTCAATCGTTTAAAACAACATGGAGTTCTCATTAACACTGCAAAGTGCGTATTTGGGAAGCCTGAAGTTACATTTTTGGGTTATTCTATTTCTAGTCAAGGAACAAAGCCTTTGACGGAGAAAGTTAGCGCTATTTTAGATTTTTCCCCACCAAAAACTATTAAAGAGCTGAGACGGTTTTTAGGCATGCTCAATTTTTATCATAGATTCATTCCACATGCTTCTACTGCTCAGATACCTCTTAATGCACTTCTTGCGGGTTCTAACATTAAACCTTCAACTATTATCGAGTGGAATAGCTCTCTTGAAACAGCTTTCCAACTCTGTAAACAACAATTAGCTAATGCTATACATTGCTCGCGCATCCTCGCCCCAATGCTGAGTTATCTTTAGTTACTGACGCTTCTGACATCGCTATAGGTGCAGTAGTTCAGCAGCGACACAACGATTCTTGGGAACCTTTAGGTTTCTTTTCTAGGAAACTTTCTCCTAGTCAAAAGAAGTACAGTCCGTATGACAGGGAGTTGCTAGCCGTATACGAGGCTGTAAAATATTTTCGACATTTTCTTGAATGTAAACCATTTGTTATTTTTACAGACCACAAACCAATTACTTTTGCTTTTACTAAATCTTCTGATACGTTTTCCCCGCGTCAATTCAGATATTTAGATTTTATTGGTCAATTTTCAACCGATATTCGACATATATCGGGCACAAACAATGTCGTCGCGGACACATTATCTAGGTCCGTTGATGAACTTCAATTCATTGATTACGACAGCTTATCTGCGTCTCAAAATACAGACAATGAACTACAAAGTTTATTAAAAACTGGTTCATCTCTGCATTTAAAGAAAATTACACTGCCGGGCACTGTAAATCCCTTGTACTGCGACATATCAGGTACAATCGCTCGACCATACATTACGCCACAATTTCGCCGTAAAATTTTCAACTCAATTCATGGTCTGAGCCACCCCGGTGGTGCAGCTACAACTAGACTCATCACTCAACGCTTTGTTTGGCCCAATATTCGCAAAGATTGTCGTAATTGGGTTCAATCGTGCATAGAATGTCAAAAGTCTAAGGTCTCTCGTCATGTTCATTCGCCCATCAGTTCATTTTCTCCACCGAGTCAGCGATTTTCACATGTACATATCGATTTAATCGGCCCATTACCACCATCACATGGTTTTCAGTATTGTTTTACAGCGATTGATCGCTTTACACGTTGGCCTGAGGTTATTCCCATCCCCGATATTAAAGCTGAAACTGTCTGTCATGCATTTATTTCTGGCTGGATATCTAGATTTGGGTGTCCAGAACAAGTTACGTCAGACAGAGGTCGTCAGTTTATTTCCGACATTTTTACTCGCTTAGCTAAAATGACTGGTACTCATCACATTACCACGACTGCCTATAATCCTTCCGCCAATGGAATAGTAGAACGTATGCATAGACAACTAAAAGCTGCTATTATGTGTCATTCCACGGAGGATTGGGTAGAAATTTTGCCGCTGGTGCTCTTGGGTATGCGTACTTCGTGGAAAGAAGATGTAACATCTTCCTCCGCCGAGTTACTTTACGGTGAGAATCTTCGAATGCCCGGCGATTTCTTTGAAATTAACAAAGACCCTATCGATTACACCGATTTCGTACATAGACTTCGTTCTCATATGCAATCGTTTCAATCATTTCCCGTTCAACGTCACAGTGATCACAAAGTTTTCATTTTCAAAGAGTTGTCAACAGCATCTCATGTATTTTTAAGACAGGATGCAGTTAGACGTTCGCTACAGCCCCCATACACTGGGCCATGGCAGGTTTTAGAGCGACATGATAAATTTTTCAAAATTAACTTCAACAACAAGCCAGTTAATGTAAGTATAAATAGACTTAAGCCCGCACACATCATCAACTCCGAGTTGCTTCATACCTCATCTGACGGCACTACTGAAACAGAGGTAAGTTCACCTGTTCCTGTCAGTAGTAATATCTCTCCTGCCGTCCCTACACCTAAGACAACACGGTCTGGTCGAGTAGTTAAACTACCTGTTAGGTTTCGACTCTAGTTAGAGTCTACGGGGGGGGGGCTGATGTGGCGCTTCACATAAAAACTTTTTATACTTTCAAAATGTTTCATAATTTTTCTTCCTTCTGATATAAGTGTTTTTAATGTAAATATATATTATCCAAAAACTTTGTTGGGTTTCTTTCCACAACCCACAATATCAATAATAGACCTGCCTAAACTCACTATCATGGGCCCCTAATCGTTCACGTTGTGTTGCGTTATGCTCAAAGATAATGTAATACTTGCTCATTGTGAGGTAACGAACGACTGTCCCAGGGGGGGTTTTTTTTTTTAAATTGCCAAAAGGTTTATTTATTTGCATAATAAGTCATTATAATCGTGCCATCTCACTCGTACCCACGCATATATACTGCCTCGCGCTCGCTCCTACAGCTACCCACCCTACATGCTTGTCTGGTTAGGGATTGGAACTATCAAAAATGTCTGGCTAATGAGGAAACATTATCCTATTATTACCCAAGCATTATAAGCGTTGAAGATGTGGCCGATGCGATCGGTAAGGTGAATCAGGACTTAGTGGCTATAAAAAACTGGTCTGACAGGTTTGGCATTAGTGTCAACCCCACTAAATGTCAGGCGCTTGTTGTCGGTTGTCAGCGCATTATAAACAGAATGCAATCATCCTCTCTGCCGTCAATAACGTACAACGGGATGTCTATAGCACTAAGTCCTGCGGTCAAAGACCTAGGTCTTCATATCGACGCTACTCTCTCCTGGCAAACTCACGCTTCAAGTGTCAGTCAAAGAGTTACTCTAACGTTACGTTCATTGTACCTAGGGTTGCCAACCGTACTCTAAAATAGAGTATTGTACTCTATATCATGTAAGCGTACTTTATAATCTATAACACTAATAGAGTACGCTAAAATACTCTTTTTTACACATTCTTAATTGTCATAATATAATCGTATGCAAAAACTCATAATCAAAACCAAAAAATCAATTATTTACTGTTCATTTATGTTGGTACTCCAAAAAAATTTTCCTCCAACCACATTCGGAATGATGAAAAATTGGTATGCGCTGCAAAAAGTACAAGAAAATACCTTTTTAAAAATGTAACATAAATGATACTCTCTTTTTTAAGTCCATACTCTTTTTTACCTCCTTTGAAATCAGATATACTCTTTTTCTTCTGAAAAAAGTTGGCAACCCTAATTGTACCGTCTGAAAAACTTCCTCTCATCCAGGACCAAGGCGATGCTTGTGCAGACTTTGATATTACCCATAATCGACTATGGTGATGTATGTTATTTCGACCTGAATGCAGACCTTCTCGATAAATATGACCGCCTTCTTAATAACTGCATTCGATTTGTTTTTAATCTTCGCAAGTATGATCATGTATCTGCTTATCGTTCTGAGCTCAAATGGTTACCTATTCGCCAACGCCGTAGCTTGCGTGCCCTCACCACTCTTTTCTCCTTCCTTAACTCTCCAACTCCACCCTTCTATTTAACACCTTACCTCCAGTATTTGAGCTCTAATCATGCTAGAGATCTACGGTCATCTAATAACAGACTAGGTACTTTTATGTCCTTCACACACTACTGGCTATGTCCATTCTTCTTTCTTCGTTCAGTCCGTTCTTCTGTGGAATGCGCTACCTCTGGAAATCAGGATGGCAACAACACGATACAGTTTTAAAATTAATGTGCGTATGGCGTAAACTGTTGACTGAGAAATTGGCAGAATCATCATAATATATCTTATTTATCTTATATAATTATCAACTCCTCCTGTAAGGCTGTTTATCTACACCCATGCTATAAATCCTCTATTAACGTTCTTGAAACAGTTAGCTAATTGCCAACATTAAAACAGCCAGTGTCATAATAACCATTATAACACCCAAACGGGTGTTATAATGTTGTACTGAAATTCATTATGCAACTCCTTTTTTACTCATCGAACAGCCACATTCTCAAGGCATCTTTATGAATTTCAAAAAAAGAACATGTCATGCACGCGCGTTTCACTACCACAGCGCCGTAATTTAAATAAAACTTATTCGAATTTTTGAATTGACGTCGTATCCCGCCATTTTTGTTCAATAATAGTATTGAAAAAAGACTTTTTAATAATTGTACGATCCAAAATGTAAATAATTATTACAATAAATAATTATATTATTACCTATACATAGTTTTTTTGTATTAGATACTCACTAATTAAACTTTCCATGAATTTACATAGAGTTCTTACAACACTGTACCCTAATACCCTACGGTATTAGGGTACAGTGTTGTATGCAACTGTTATAATTAGGTATTAAAACACTCATGTGATACTATTATCACACTCGGCTTCGCCTTGTGTGATAAACCCACACTCGTGTTTTAATACCCCTCATTATAGAACAGTTGCATAAATAACTATTAATTATGTATATATTATTATTATATTTTATTTATGTATTTATAGTATGTATTTATTATGTTATAAATTATTATATATTTATATTTTATATATCTTTATTACGTATTTTATATGTACTTCTTCTATTTACATATCAATAATTATTCCTATCTAATCTGCACCTACCTATGCTTATCTCTGCACCACCCTAGGTTGACTGTTAGAGAATGCCATAAGGCATTAAGTCCGCCTATGTACTATTTTTATGTGCAAAAAGTTAAATAAATAAATATATAAAAAAAATCAGCTACCTCTCAACTGTCAGCCGCTATAAAACCTATATACCCACATCTGTCAAAATCGTCGAGGGTGGTCTCTCGCGATATCGCCGCGGCGCATTAAAATGACGATTACTTCATAATTGTATGAAAGATGTGTATAAAATTTATGTTATTAAATCTGTATGAAGTACACTAACAGAAATAATACAATTAAGTATTATTTTATTCTAAAATAATGTATTAAACCTTGGGTGAAAATTAGTGAACGGTAGGTGAACGTTAGTGCATGCGAATATGTCGTATGATAATTAAAAATAAAAGACTAATTAATATTTATTTTATTTTTCTTTACAAAAGAATATACAATTTACAATATTCCGTTTAAAAAGAACACCTTTTCATACACTTTTTTTACACCACAAGCTTATCAAACACTTGACTCGATAAACGGCGACCCGAGCGCAACACAAAAAACAAATGAGTTTCGATACTTCAATTTCGTAAACAATGAGTCAAGTGGCTAAGACCACTCATTTATTTTACAGTTTGGTTCGTAATCTAAAGATAAACAAAGTTTTAGCTATTATAAACATTTACTTTACAAGTATTAAACAAAAAACCAAGCACTTGGAAATAAGCGCTAAAAAAACTGCTCTCAAATTTAGCCTCACAATCATTGACGTATAAAGTAAGGACACGGCTAACGCGCGATAAATGGACTCAACCTTTTTGGAGTCAATCAGACTACAAAAAGCGCGTAGTGAAATTGACTGTGGTTGGCTGCCTCCGTGAGCGGTCAAACACGACAAAATGCCTAATTGTGCACTGAAAAGTTGTACGAAGTACCAAATTAAACACAACAAAAAATATTATGGTATTACATATCACCCGTAAGGCACAAATATCATATTATATCCACCTCTTTACATTATTGTATCAATTTTATTTGCTAAAATTTTTCGTTCCGACCTCACAATGCAAATTCTATTGAAGGTTTTTGTAATATGAATTTTAATTCTACAGTTTCATGATCTGTACAAATCGAAAAATATAATAAAGGGCATACTGCCATACAAAATTACTTTATAAATCTAAATTAAAACTTGACAAATTTTCTACACGTTTGCTTGAGGTTTCCCAGTCTGTCAATGTGCCATTAGACGGTCGATTTGTGTTGCGTAATAAAATTTTATAATTTTTTTAAATAGAAATGAGAATGTATCGATTAAATACAGTATACGTATGTAGTAAGATGACTAATATGATGTTACTAACTACATTTTGCTCTTATTTTAGTATTTATAAGCAAAACAAGTCAAAATATGCCTGTCTGTCAATGTGCCATTAGATGGTCGATTTGTGCTGCGTATTTTAGTTTTATTCATTTCGCAAAATAGAAATGAGAATGTACCGATTAAATACAGTAAACGTATGTAGTAAGATGTCTATATGATGTTACTAACTACATTTTGCTCCTATTGTAGTATTTATATGCAAAAAAAGTCAAAATGTAGAGGGCAAGCACGCCAAAAGTCAGACATTGTTTTATAAACATATCACTTTCAACCAACAATCATAGTCTAAAACGCAAGTTATGAATTAAAAACTGTTTATTACTTACCCGCTCATGATTAACACTTAACTTTTTCCAATAAATCACAAGAAAACTGCCAAAAACACACTCAAAACACTCGGGTCGTATTCACCAACTACGCACTATGAAAGTCTCGACATAAACAAAAAAGTATTGTTTACATTAGCGGCTCAAGTGTCCCATGTGATGTTATATTCCATCCTTGTCGTATCGCCCGTACGTACGTATAAGTAAGAGCAGGATAAATATACTATCAATGCTTATTTGAGCCGTTAAAATACGGCGGGAAAAATCGACCAGCAGCTGGCGTTTGACAGATGCGCGTGTTTTGACACCAGCCATGAGGTGGTCGATCGACAGTTCAGGGGTATACTGTAACGTACCTAAGTAGAATTATAATTTCATGAACATAATGGGTCCCCGAGACGATCAAGTGCACTGGACAAGTCTACGTACTTGAAGTGAATATTGATCGTTTACAGCGTTGACTTGACAAGTCCCGTCCAGTGATCTACGGACTTGACAGACTTGACAGAAATTTTAATTGACGGCCTTGAGCTTGTGCGACTTGACAAGTTTTTATTCATTTGCGGCTGGAACGTCGAAGATGGCGGACGACGAACCGGACCGATGCATGGCCTTGGCGACAAGTGCCGACCTAATTACCGAGCGTGATTTTGTAATAATATTATAATATATAATAATGTATATTAATAATATTATTATTAATATACAGTGCAAAAATAACGTTATTAAATAACAATTTCATGATGTATTTTTTTTTTAATAACTCAGTATTTCATTATAATATTTTCGTTTATGCGTTATGTCTTAGCTTCTAAATTCTAAAATGTCTCGTCACAACTGTCGGATTTATACGACATAGGCGTTGGAATACCGCTAGAGTTATAGCAAGGAATGCCTTGTCTGCGTTGGAAACCATTATATATTTTTTTTTTTTTTAAACAACGCCCGCACTAGGAATAAATCCTGTGTCGCAGGGGTATTCACAAACATACATTTTACATACACAGAGCACACCCAGAGTCAGAACAAATCTTTGCGAATCACACGAAGATTTGTCCCATGTGGGGATCGAACCCACAACACCAGCGCAGTTGAAAGCGGTGAGGCGACCGCTTTAACCACCACGCCAACCGTGCATTCATTAATTCATTATAATTTTCTGCGACGACCGCTTTCCTGAGCAAACGGCGAACGACTGCGTAACTTGAACTTGATGGCATCGTCCAGTCGCGTCAAGTCTCTCATCAAGTGAGGTCGTTAATCACGTGAGACTTGTCCAGTGCACTTGATCGTCTCGGGGACCCATAAAGGGTGTCTGGCAAGGGGTTGCCACGATGATAAGTGACAAATTAATGACGTGATTTTTAATAATATTCTGAAGGTAACCAAATAATCATACTTTATTATTTGATGAATTTCGATCGGTATTTTACACACCTTTAGTACCGTTTACCTGCCAAAGCCACGGTAACCCAAACTTTATAAATAGTCCATCGTTCTTACCTGTGTCGGGAGCATGCGCTGACAAGTTTTCAGCTTTTATAAATTAACGAAGGTCTGGCGTTCACGGGCTCTTGCTTTATTAAAATTGCGTGGGTTATTCAATGTTTACTTTTAATTTTTTATTTTGTACTTTAAAAATGGATTGCCTATGAAACTTTGTATGATCATAAGATGAGTTTGAATTATTTTTTTTTTTTTGCATTTGGTGTTTGTTTACCTATATTTTGATAAGGTATTCATTTTATTACTTTCGGGGGGGTCATCATCCTTATTGTTTAGTTAATTAAGATGTTTATCGTTAAGAATGATGCCTAATATCCAATAATCTAATCTATCAATCCTCTTGAATCTCAACAAAAAGTTATCAATTAAATAAAATATATGAGTGAATTGATAATAACATGTGAAGATTGAACAGATTGTTCCATTTTAATATTAATTATATTGTCATCTGTCACCTTTATATTCAGTCAGGTTATTGTATTTTGATAAATAACTTTTATTCTACAATCTACTAGTGAAAAATTGGCTCTAATTAAACTCAAATATTATTTTTATTTGCCCACTTATACAATCACAGATAACAATTTCGTATGCTTCTTATTTGTTTATTCAACATGAGGTGTGATGGCACATTTCAAGTGAAGGTATCCCGATGAGCAGCGGCTAAGCGTCCGAGCGCCGGGCATTGCACGCCATCCACTTGCGCATCTACTCTTCTTTTGATTAGCCTCTTCACATTCCTTTTTGCTTGATGTTTACCTGGTAACATGTTACAACATTAGATTGTGGCGCAGTATCTGTCAGTTGTTATTATAGCAATCGGACTTACCAATTCCGTTACATAATATCTTTTTCATCCTTTAGTTACCTGTTTGTGCATGTGCCACATCCTTAGCCTTGTTGGCTGTGTGTGACAAGTCGCTGTAGAGAATGGTGCGCAGCGTGGTGCGAGGCACGCGCAGTGCCAGCGCCCGCGCGCGCAGCGACAACGCCGGCGCTGAACGGACTGATGCTGCTACCTCGTCTATTCGGTTGCGTCTGATCAACCGCATACAGTAACAGATGAATAAAAATAAGGCTATATGTCTACAATACTGCTAGAAGTTGTAGATGTAGTGGAAATTCTGCTAAGTTAAATCAGTTAAAATGGTGGACTATTGGAGTACTATTGGTGGTGCTCCACCAATAGTACTCCATGGGGTTTGTTTAGCATAATATCATATCTATATTACCCAGAAGAGTAAGGCAGAGGTGTACAACACCCACAGTTCACTCAGTTAAGGTCCCACGGGGTAGGGGGTAAGCCTATTGATATCCACCGGGCACAATTCCACCTGTGTTGCTATTGTGAATTTCTAGACGAAAAGTTCACATAATAATATAACACTTGGCTAGACCCAGGATTTGATCCCGATACCTTGCAGTGCGAGGCGCATAAAATATGCTAAACACTAGGCTATAGAGGGTTTACTCAGCTCACTTAAAAATGCTACTAAACAACTAAGCCCGATCTATAATATCCAGTACTGCATTTAATTTTAGTACCTGGAGACCAAGCCTTGCTCAACATGAGTCCATATTGTTTCATTATATATAAGCAAATACACCAAATTTCAACCAGCTACAGCCACAAATACTAACTTAAACAATTTCGATTTTATGAACTAAATATAGCTATGTAACAACTTAAAATAGTCATAATATGGAAAATACAATTTTCTCAAATATCACACCTTCTCAAATCTTATTTTTAACCCCAAACTACTTATTCTGAAAGTTAAATCAAAATTATTATAGAGCTGTTTTTTAGAATGACCCAGCTTATATACAAAAAACATACAATGAATGCACGTAAACATACTGACATTTATGCGCAAGCATCAGTTAGACTTATTTCTCTCATAGAAAATGTGCATTTAAATAGTAAGAAGTTAAGAAAGAAAGGTCTGACCTATTGACGGGTCTTCCAGGCCGGGGTGCATCATGAACACTGCCTGTAGAGAACAGCTTGCGCTCCCAAACTAGCAAGGTGTTTTTGGCGGGCGGCTCCCGACCGAATCTCTGTCGGAAATCATGCTTTATCTGAAAACAAACCAGCTCTGTTGTCAATGGCATTCCCAATTAATGCTTGTAAATAAAAAATAAAAGTATTTGCGTTTCAAATCTCTCGATCTTTACTGGCTAAACCTATACCTGGCTCATACTATTTTTGGTGCTTTTCCTTTCATGCACCCACACCGCAGCTACCAATCTCTCTTCTATGCTAAAGTTGGAAGTGTCAACACTGCCTTTATTCGTCACTGTTTTCTTTTTCTTTTCTACATTTGGTGTAAGTCTTTGCGGGTTTGACGGTATCTCAGTAACATCAGGTGGCATAGAATTTAAATTCTGTTGGATAACTTCATATTGATTTTGTACAGCGGCCGATATTGTTGGTGATGAATGCTTCGTATGGTCCACGAACATCGGACATTGCTGCTGGTAGGCGCTATGGTGGTATAACTGATGGTTCGAAAAATGGTACATGGTTCTGAATATGTTCGATATTAAAGATATTATAATGATTTTCATTTAGAATTCCTTGCAGTAGTTAAGCAAAAACAATAACAGAAAAAACTTCAAAACGCGTTTGACATGACATTTTATGACATCATGAATTGTCAAATTGACATTTTGACAATAACGTTTCGTTTAATTCATGAACGTAGTAAAATATCTTTACATGAACGCAGAGACAAATTATTACGCTCGCTCACTCCGCTGACTGACTGACATCTATTTATCCCTGCATGAACGTATCGGTTTATTGGTGTTGATCAGGGATCTCAGCGGTTTTTAAGTTAGCGGCAAATGAAAAGTTACGAGTCGGTATTGGCCACTGCAACCAACTTCAAACCCGCCGAGATCCCTGATTCTGCCTATACTTGCCTTAGTTTCCTAGCACATTTAAATTTTGGTACCCCCCTACGACACAAAAAGCGGATACATAATAAACAAAAAAGCTGAAGCGTCTTGACCGCGAAAACTAATAGCACCGACTTTGAATATAAAAAAACTAAGAATTAGGACTATAGCGTTTTCTTTGGAGTTTTTATGAAAATGTTTAAATAAGAGCTGACTTTATTCAATATTTTCATAAATACTTTCATAACACGAACTTACTAAGCTGTAACAAAGTATCTTCGGCGTCCGAGGGATTTTTTGAATATTTTCATAACCAACCAAGAAGAACACTCTTTACTTCAGTATATTAAGATTTGTAAAAAAATAAATTTGAAGGTTTGTAAATTAAATATTTCGGTATTGTGGAATATAAATTTAATATATTTTATAGAAACTATGAGATACGTCAAATTACTTACAAAAACTCTTACAATAATATAATTTGATGTTTATTTTAAGCTGCCACTAGCTCCGCAAAAGTAATATCGGAAAGTTTTCAGTCACTAAGTAATCGTCTTCAAATATAACAGCAACATTCAATTCAAATTCTGGAACAAACAACAATTTGTAATTAAGTTTGAAAATATTGGGTAGGTCTACGAATAATAAAAGTCTTTAGGTATGTACAATTACATGTAGGTATGTACAATTGTACATCGATCGACGCGCATGTGTGGTGCGCTCTGATTGGCTATATTTTTCTAATAATGATAATATTAAAGACAATTTAAATTACTACAAAAATATTTATGATTATGTATGATTTGATGATATCAACAAAAGCGGCAAAAGCTAAAATGCAATTGAAATTAGACTATTTTCTTAGTCAAGAAAGTTTGGTATAATACATAGTAACATACATATATACATAGAAACACACCTTTATCCCACGGGGGTAGGCAGAGACGATTGGTATCATGCTCACCTATTTTAAAATTGACAGTGGTGGTGGTAGGACAGGTGAACAGCCTCGGGAGCACCATGTAAAGAGGAATGTCGCGGTTTCGGAACACGTCGCCGTCGCCTATCTGGATGTTCTGGATTTCAGTGGCTAAGGACAAATCATAATAATTTAATAATAGTATAGTTTATTTACATTATAATTTAATTAAAAGGGCTTGTTTTGTTTACTCACCATCTTTGGAATATCCTTCAGCGCACCCGCAAGTCTCGACGCGTACGAGTTGCAGTTCTATTGACCTTATTGGCACAGTACATTCATCTACACGAATCTGAAAAGTGATACAACACTTATTATTATATACTAATATTAATTTTCATTTATTTATTTAACTTTAGCACAAAATAATGTGCTAGGCGGCAGATTTAATGCCACAGGTTTTGTCTAACAGTCAAGCTAGGGTGATGCAGAGATAAGAAGTGTTAGATGCATAATATGACAGCCAAATGCCATGATACTCCTTTCCCCTCTTAATACAGTTTTGGAATCATACAATGACATGACCTGTAATGAATACAGCATTAAAATCATCAAAATTAAGCAAATTCTTACCTTCCCAGTAAGTGGTTTATCGAGAGCACACACGGTTGAGTCAATCTCTGCGTAGATCTGGAATTGTGGCATGGGAGCGCGCGCCCCCGCCGTACTCGACGCGCGGATCGTCGTGGGGTTGATCTCACACCTCACTGGCTTCAAGGGAGCAGGTTCTTGCTGGGAAACATGGCCAAAGCTTAGAACAAAATGTGCTCATGAATAACTTCAAAAATTAAAGCAAAAATAAGATACAGGACCAATTGTTTCCATCATTGGTTAATTAAATTTTAGAGCTTTCATAGTGGTAATCATTTATATCCATTCAAAATAGCAGCACAAATCATTAAAAAAATTATAGGAGTATTTTGTTTATTTTATACATATTTTAGGTGATATTTTGTAGTGATGCTTTGTAAGAAAACAAGCTAGTAATTATATAAAAATGTAATAAGTGATGCTTACCTGTTTATGCTGCACAAAGAACTGGCAGCTTGTGTTCAAGGGTTTATTCAGGAAGGATCGCTTCATGCTACATTTGAGGTTGTACATGATATTCACAAAGACTCCATGGTATGTCTCAAGCAGACCAGGATAGCCAGGTGAGACAGCCTGGCGAGCTCGTAGGGGGATTTCAAAGGGAATCTCTGTTACACCCGGTGGTATCTTGCCAGGCGGAGCCAGCTCTATGCAAGTGTTGATCAAACTTATTGGCTGCAATTAAAATATAGCCATGATGATGATGTAGTAGAAGTAGTATATGATATTATAATAGTTATGAGTAGAATACAATTCATAATGATAAAACAAAAAAATAAAATTTGATTGTTTTTTTTTTTTTAATCAGCTGATATACTGTAATAAATGTATAGCATTCTTACAGGTGCAGCATTTACAACAATAAAACAATATACCATGGTAGTTGTAATGAGATTTTAGCCTATAGATAGAATCATACAAAATGTATGCTAGCAATAATGCAGCTGGAATGTTAATAAAAAATCTGTAGTTAGTATTGTATTCAGCTTTAGTTACTAATTCTATAATTACCTAAACTGTAATGTCCTTACTTTAATGCTATTGGAGAAGGCTTCAAAGATGCCCACATTCTTGGTGCTGAGCTGCAGATTGACCATGCCCTCCATGGTAAGCGACAAGCCCTCATGGCGGACATCACTGTTACTCTCTACCACTGCTATGCCAGCTATTGTTTCCTGATAAACAGTATCATGTTTAATTTAATAAATAAATCTGCAAAACGAACAGTGGAAAATAGAATACATTTATTTTAGAATATATTTTATAGTAGGATATTCGATGGTTGGAAAACTTTAAAGTAATAAACATACTCCCTCATGAAAAACTTTGCTGGCTTTTTTGAGAACCACTGATAAACATGTTGACATTATTTGGATGCAATGGCGTTGCCTAGTGTTTAATCTACGAGGCTACAAGAACTAACAATTAAGTGATGTAGTTAATACTGAACGTGCAATATAAATAAATGAAAGTTAGTTTATTTATTGATAATTTCCGAAGACTTTCAGATTTATTGACTCAACACCTTGAAAATTGACAAATTTTGTCAATAACGTCAGTAGTGATAAGAAAAGATTGTCAATGATAATTACGTTTTATTCATTTTCAATGTGTTATTTAAGAAATTGATGAAATATTCCAATTAATTAGCGATAACTAAAATAATAATTACATATTTGATAAAACAACCTTTTTTATTATATATAGTCTATGATATTCTCAGATAAAGGTAATGAAATATTTTATCTAAGGTAAAATAAAACCAGATTTATAGGCGACGAAAGCAATTTATTTTAGAAGGCTTCAAAGATGCCCATTATTCTTGGTGCTGATATTTATTTTCTTTTTTGTACATAGTTATAAGTAGTAGTTGTAGTAGTTGTAGGTATTTCTATAATTTAGTAAGCAAATTTAATTTCATTTATTTAATGAATTGTAAATAATATATCTAATATAGATTTAGAAGCCGTGTTTAAAAATATTATTCATAGCAAAACATTGCAATATTTTTTACATTGTCACCTTGTTTTAGTTTTATCCATTGACTACATAAAAAAAGGCAGGACTGAGTCTCTTGAAACACTTACTGAAGCACCCATAGTAAGTCACACGTACACACCGAACACACACATTGACACAATAGTAAGTCAATCGCCCGCCATTACGCTTTGGACTGTGCTGTTGCTCGGATGTTCAAGTAAAATAATTAAAAATGCCGTCTTGTGTTGTGAAAAGCTGCCGAAACCATAGCGCCTCGACAAAAAAAAACCAGGAGATCACTTTTCATAGGTAAGCAAGTAATATATTCAGCTTATTGCCGAAATTATATCGTTTTCGTTAAAAAATATACCAAAACTATCAGTGTTGACAGTCAATAAATATTTTCATTTACCCTGAATTTGGGTAAATATTTTTTAGTAGTTTAATACATTTAGTATAAATTATTATTCTATGTTTTATAGATTTCCTGCTGCAAACGACGCATGAAAAAATTATTGGATAAAAATAATTAGAAACTGCAGAAATGATAACAGTTGGTATCCATCAAAATATAGTGTAGTCTACACAGTATACACTTCGAGGAAATTGATTTATATAAAACAAAAGGTGGACTTATTCGTATTGTCAGCTTTGCCGTACCAAAAAAGGTAAAACAATAGTATATTGTTTTAAATAAAGTATTAAATTAATAAATAACAGTACTTTAATCTAAAACTTTTTATTTCTTAGTTTAGTTTATTTTTATTTTTTTTATTTTTTTTTATTTGCCAATATTTATTTGAAATATTGCAAAATCGCATTTAAGTGAATCTAAGCTTCGTGATTGTTGGTTTAGTTTAACTTAGATATTATATTTGGTTTGTATTGCAAATGCATTTTGTTGACGTTTTCAAGCACTTTCTGATAGGTTATGTAATGAAGAATTTTTGTTTTTTATTTTTTTGATAACTGCCATAACTTATCCTACTATCCGATTTCGGCTCCAGGTCCTAAACTGGGACACCCTGTATATCACTAAAGCATCTTCACCATCTAAGAATGAGGAAGCGCCGTAGGAGTCGTAATTTTAAAATATTTTCCAAAAACTGGGTAGCTGCACTAAAGCATCTTCGCTGCCTTGCGTCAGGAGTGCCCAGAGCAACGAATTTTGTACATATTCCCTTAATAAAAACAAACAACTTCCAGCTGCAGGCCCGCATCGACTGCTAGAAATATAAAATCAACTTTGTTTCGAAATTCAAACATAAAGTTGTTTTATATTGTTTGGTTTTTGGCCACGGTAGTATAAAACTACCTATATCATGTTTGATGGTAAAAAGCAGCAAATAAAAAAATATAAGAACTAAACCTCTAAAATATTTATTTAAATTATTGTAAAAATGTGGGTAATATTTCTCATGGCTGGTAACCCCTAACACACGCATACATAAACAGACCGCCGCCATTTTGGTGCTTCAGTCATTTTATAAGTGACATTCTCTCCTGCTTTTTTTATGTACTCTATGGTTTTATCATGTATTAGTATTAATGTATTAAAATAAATTCTGACTGATGGATTTTCATTTTTTTAGCATCAATACATAAAAAAAATGTCACTTGCAACTTCATTGTATTTGTCAAAATTTGACAATTAGTTGTCAGCTGTGGCATGTTTGAATTTGACAAGAGCAGTACACCCATGATATTTAACAAAACAATAGATTATATTGTTACAATTTTAAGCTCTATCACGTTGTGATAAGGTCAAAATCGTCTATTTAGTTTACTTATTTTTTGTCATAACTTGTGTTGTAATTTGTACGACCGACGCAGGAACTCGTTTTCACTGACGTGCGCAGCGGGAAAAATGAAGTTAAATCAAATTCAGTTGAAAAGTAATGTCCGCTTGTGGCGGTCGACCGTGTTACGTCTTGTACTAATACATTTACGATTTTTATTTATTTTGTTACGTTCTAAATATTTTAAATCGTGTCGTTAAGTTATAGTATATTGTGTGTTTGGTAATCGGCTGTACAGTTTTTGATTTGCACGGAATTACTCGAAACAGGTGATGCCGATAAGGGCTCCCCGAATGGATCGATATCGGTGACTTTGAGCTTGGACGAGAATTACGCAAAGAAAGGGGTTGTTCGAACATGGAGAAGTCGACCCGGCCACGGACGGCTCTGAATGAGTGCGTCAAGGTGGTGGTGCGATGTCGGCCGCTCGCAGAGAAGGAGAAGAGCGAGGGCTTCGAGGAGGTAGGCTATTGTTACACTTTGTTTATGTCGGGCGCCAGGCTGCGCAGGCTTGGTGCGTCGACTCGTCTCGCCATAGGGGAATATCCTGCGTGTTTTCTTCCTTTTAACAATAGACGTTGCATGCGATTTTATTTTAAATGTGGTATATCCGATCAAGCGAACGTTTCCAACATGATTTCACGATAATCATGAATAATTTAGGCACTCGTGTCGCGCTGTTAGGCTGGTGTCGGAAGAAAGGGGCCAGCCGTGGTTGGGTCGCGTGGGCCAGCATTCCATGCGAACCTGACGCCTATGCACTTCGCCAGCCACAGCACTGAGTCTACAATTCCTTGTTGCACAATGAGTGGAGCTCATAAATAAATGAGCTATCTGATACCAATAACTTGATATAAATAACATGGTGTCTATGCCAAAGATAATATAAATACTATGGTATTTACCTTAGAATCAATCTTTTAAATATTTACATAACTACCTTCATTGAGAAAAATATTTGTTTGTTTTTTATTACCTAGAAAATAATAGAAGGTATTCACTATCGCAAGTAACAATAATTTAAATGATAACTATCTTTTTATGATTCTGATAACATAACAAACATTTTATCATTACCTTATTTGTATTCCTGACAATCAATTACTACTTTGTTAATCTCTATTGATAACAACAACACTTTGTTTATTTAAAAACCAGCTATTCCAAACAAGCATTATAACTAGCAGTACCAGTATGCAGTTGTGAATAGCTACAATGTGTAATGTATGCAGACTGTTATTTAGTGTAATAGCCGAGTTCTGCATACACTTAACATAGTAATACAAATATTAGACTGTTACCTAGATATGGTGTAATGTCCAACTTCAGAGCACTGTTGTTGTGCTGTATTATTTATTATACTGCCAATTTACTGAAATTCTTTCAGGCAATGTACATTATTATATACTTTCTGAGATATAGTTTTGTAACATACCTATGTTCACTGTAGAAATAATTGAATTTGATACTTCACTGTTACTGAAAGGTCAATACATAAACAAGTCTATGGCTGGCATACATCATATCCCTCATATTTTGTTATTTCATAATGCAAGCTGTTTGACTGAAATATTGAATATGCAATTCTGTATTCCCTATGCATACAGTATGTTAATGTTGATAAAGTAGTTTAGAAGATGATACATACAAGTTACACAAACTTCAGGAGTACTAAAATGAGTGTTACAAGTGGATGAGCAGTGAGCACTGAATCATTTCTTGGTGTTTGAGAGAATGAATCAGCGAGACTTCAGATAAGAGGTGTTGATTGTAAACAATACACGAAATAGGAAGAGGTTCTTATCTCAGAGACAACCATGTTTGTAAATACTGCTTCCTCTTGAACTACATTCAAAGACAAAATACTGATATACAAGCATGTGCACTAGTTGTTAAGGTAAACAAATGATTAATTAGTGTCTTTAATGTGCCATGTTCTAATTAACATTAGTTCTTCTCTTTTAAAAACTTTGACAAGACAGCATTTAGTGTCATATCTGTGTTGCATTAAAGATTATTTACTTTTTTGGCCAAATTTTAAAGATTAGTGCTTTATTAGAAGAGCCAGAGTGTTCACAATGGCTTTTATTCCTTTTCCTCTCCTCCCACCAAGGTAGAGAACAGTACCTTACAAACCTATAGAACCAGCCTAGAAGGTGCAGACAATCTCTATAGATCATTAAAATATGCCTGCCATGAAAACCCTGTGTCTATATGCCTTGTACATAAATGTACTTGATTACCTACACAAATTCTGAGAAAGTTAAAAATAGCGGTCTGTATTTGTCCAGAGTTCATTGAATGACACATTGCCTGTTGTTTTAGTGAGTACTTGCAATATTGGGTCATGACCCAGGGTTGAATGTGCGGATTGAGTTTAGCTTGCATGACAACTCTCTATAAGATAAAGGATCAACATTATCATTCGAATTCCGAAAGTTGATTGTGTAGATAACAGCACTGTAAGCCTTTTAAACATTTTCCTACAACCAGGCAATCATATTTGGAAAATGATCTGATTTGTTGTAGTTGCTTAGGGGGTCCATCAATTACGATCTCACTATATCCCACGTAAAGGAGAGAGAGGCATTCCGTCAAGTATAGAGTAATTTGACATTCACCATAGTAATCCTTGTTAAGATATCTTATAGTAAGCGTGCTCCACAACGCACCGCATAATTACTTACTACCAGGTGAGATCGTGGTCAAGCGCGTGCCTATCCAAGGTTCTGACTGAGACTGATCTTCTTTTAAAAGATCCTCCTTCATGCAAGGAAACTTTATAAGCTTTCTATTAGGAGCTGCTTTAAAATAATAACTGCAGTTTGATTTCGAAGGCTTTATAGTCTTAAATATCGAGGTTTGATATTTAGTAGTCTGCAGAACAATACGTGTTCAAAACCAAAGCAAGTAAAGCAACCTGAATCAAAGCACAACAGGCTCTTGTCGGCGAAAACTTGCTGAAAATAAATGTGCCTTTGTTTTCTCCAACGAGTCGCGATAATTGAGGCTCGAGTGTTATAATTATGGCGGCGTCGGGACGGGTTTGCGTTAGTGCACTAAGGAGGTTCAATTACGTAAGCGTGGTCCAAGCGACGTTAAGTACAGTCGCCGGCGGCTGCGGAACAACAAAGGATGCTTGAAACACGTCCTCCTTGCACGGACTAACTATTGTCTCCCAGTAGCTAATAGTTACTGCAGTTCTGAGGTTTTTGCTATTCAGTGTTGATTGTCTTGATTTTTGATGCCACATTTTTTTAAGATTCATGATCTCTTTCTAAGTTAATTATCATTATAAGCCTAATAAATTGAGGCATAGTTTCACTAAGATTCAACTCGGTCTTCTTATTCTTATCTCATTGATTCGCAAGAAATTTGATTAAAATTACCTGCTGCAAACTTTATTCACAACATTAACAGATTGAACATTAAAAATAACTTGGATTTTTTTTAACGAGTTATTATTTTGATAACCTAGCGCACATTATCTCTCTCTCCTAATCGAAAGCTTAGGTCATTTATAACAGCACACA
Source organism: Hypena proboscidalis (assembly GCA_905147285.1). Lineage (NCBI taxonomy): Eukaryota > Metazoa > Arthropoda > Insecta > Lepidoptera > Erebidae > Hypena > Hypena proboscidalis. The sequence continues at coordinate 268,398 of LR990141.1, forward strand.
ATTTATTTACAAAATACTGCAACGTCTACAACCAACATAACGACCCAATGTCAGCACACCCTCTCATAGTAGCAGGTGGGCAGCCATATGCAGAGATAACACATGTCCTAATTAGTCCCACCACTTGAGATGTGCATTTCCTCTATACAGGTATCACACACATAATTACCGTCTATACTTAGCATCCTCGGCCTCTGGCTCATTTGGCATAGTAATGAGGCAAGCAAGAGTGTTTACAAGTCAAACCAGTGCTGACTGCCCAATGCCCTGCCGAGACTTGAGATCGTTCATTTACGTACGGATAATTGAAATGCTTAAGTCCTTGAATTAGTAACAGTTCCGTATTAGGAGTTAATACATTTTGATTTAATTGTGAGTGCAGTAAACTGAAATACTCCATAGATTTTAAAAAAGATCGATTTCTTAATCCAATTTTTTTTTACGGCTATAACTCGTGGATGATGTACTAGTGGTCTAAGCAAGAAGAGACTTAATTATGGCCCTGTCTGAGGCTACTGTAAGACTATGAAACCCCATATGCAATTAAATAATGGCCACTGGCATGCTCCTTGATTAAAAATGAAACTCCGTGTTAACTGCTAACCCAAGATTAAATACTTATTATTTTGACAATTAGTTGTTACCAGTTATCTCGGCGTTTATTTTTAACCACGAAACAGTGGCTATAAGAGTCCCAGGAGTGTCGCACAAATCCTATCACGTCTTTCCATTACTTCTGTTTGAAGTATTTGTAAACTATTATCCAGAGTCCATAAAAACTTAATTCATCTTTTGAAATTATGACCCCATTAAAATTTGTTATATGACCAACATTCTTGAAATAAATCAAAGGTTTACGTGAATATGTGGCAGCGGTGTTGCGCAGGCGCATGGCGTTCAATCCGCGTATGCTACAAGTAGGTGAGTGGTAATGTCCATACAGGGAGCAGTAGCAGCCATATTTAGTGCAGATCATCTGTTCAGATCTGGTCGACGCCGACTGTCCTCGACCGCGACACTATGCATTGTACTCGATATTACTGTCTTGCTGTTGACACACGAACGATAAATACAAACAAAAGATGCACAAGACTTAAAATGCGAATGTTATCGTCGAGGTGTCATCATGCTATGCCAACAGGATGAACAATTTACTTTTATGATAAAAAATGTCAACGTTGTTGTGCCTATTTAGGTCCAAGCTCCTCCGGCACGCGACGAGGCTGACGGCCGCAACACAATAAAACTTACAAAGTACTTGTTTGACTCATAGCCGTACCATTTGCTACAAATTTATTTTTCTGTGGGTACTGTGGGGGAAATAATGTTGTTTCCGAGGTTCCGTTTAGTAAATTGTGTGGATGACGTATCGTAGGTAGTTGATTCTAGAGAAATTATACAGTGCGACAAAAAACGCAGCAAAAAGTGGACGTCACGTATCTTTTGAGATTGAAGTTTGGGATGCACCATCTTTTTTTGTGATCCTCCTTCGGCATTGTGTAGGAGACGATGGCAGCACTAGTTTTTGCTGCGGTGAAACCTAAGCAGCAGTTAGCGGTTTGCGAATGGCGCTGATAGCAACAATACTTCGGCCGCAATTCGGCAACTGCAGGCTTGAAATCAACCTTGGGTGCGCTGAGATTAATGATCAATTTGGTTATACGTGGTGCAATAATGCTTTGTTTTATTAGATGTATTACGTTACAAAATGTTCATTTTATAGCATCGCGCGTGCCACTACACAAACAATTTGGGTAATCCTTGCGCTGGTCTCTGAGGCGCATCGCAATCTTACAATGACTATTCCAGTAAAAAAAGTTGATGCTTATCTATGTTTTGTATTTCAAATTCAAATGATCGTTGATAACATTTAACAAATTTTTATGTTACCTGACGGTTTTGTACTGACAGCCAGGGACACAATGTTTTAAATTTCTTTAAGTTAACCCAGTGTTGGTTATTTCCAAACATTTTAATCGATTTGTGAACATAAAATTTCTCAAATCGGCTTTGTTGTATAGTTCTAAAACTACAACAAAGTCGGGTGTTTTTGCTTTTAAATAAGGCGAAACATAGTAGATTACATCCTTAGTTGTTAACCAGTAATTTAGTGGCTGGAAATGTAATCCTTAGCTTGTGGTATACAATACACTACAAGCTATTAAATATCGGGCAATACTCCATTAGCATTTCTTTGACACTTTTCCCAGATCTTTTATTTCCTTGTTGTTATATCTCAGTATTCCTCCTCTTTTGAAAAACTTTTGAAGAATGTCTTCTAATAACGTGAGTTCTAATATAATTAAATTTCTTTGCATTAAATCATTGTTTCCAAATCTGTGGTTTGAATAAGTAGATACATTATCCAAATGACTGTCTTTCAAAACTCATTTTTCTTACGTTGGACTTGTCGAAACATCTAATAGTCTGGCATGCGCATTAAGAGCACTGGTTACGTACGACACAGATAAACAAGCACCATTTGAAAATGATGGCTGCCCGTGAAAAACGTTTGTTTGATTTCTTGTCTTGTCAAGTGCAACCTGAAAAGTGGAATAGTATTTTTGTCTTAGACTTAAATTCAGCAACGAATCTGTATTGGTACTCTTGGCCTATGAATTAAATTGCCGCCGACTTCTTTCTGTTTCGCTAAAATTGAATCATGGTAGCTTCTGTCACAATGGCTACCTTTAACTGAAGTGTCTATTTGTTTGCGTCCCGTTATTTCGATGTTACATATATAGCGATTTGCGAGCGCAATGAATTGTGATGCATGATGGATAGGTTGTTTTATTAGAAAATAGTAATGCATAAAATGTTTTAGAGTAAACACTTGTATGTTGCCGATTTTTAGTTTAAGATGTTCCGTCTTATAGAATCACATGGGTTATTCTTTATTATTTGTTCATCAAAATCTTAGCAAAACAGCCAAGTGCTGCTCTGGTACATTTGCAGCCTATGGGTTGTAATATCTTTATTTGGCTGATGGTTGTTTGTGTTTTAGAAATATTATGTTTATCGAATGTTATGACCTGTTTGTAACATCCTGTTGAAGCTGTATATATATCATTATATTTATTTCTTTTTTTTCTGATTATCTGATATTTTCTATTCTAATATTATTCATGAATAGAACAGTTAAAGAGTGCACGGTTGGAGTAGTGGTTAAAGCGTTCGCCTCGCCGCGTTCAACTGCTCTGTGGTGCTGGTGTTGTGGGTTCGTTCCCCACATGGAACAATTTTTTGACTCTGGCTGTGCTTTGTGTGTGTGAAATGTATGTTTGTGAACACCCCCGCGACACATGACTTATTTTTAGAGAGGGCGTCGTTTTAAAGAAAAATTGCATCTAACTGTAGGTATTTAGTCTCAGATATTCTACCCTACTTTATTCAATAGCCATAGTTGAATGAACATGTGTATCCTCTCATGTCTTGGAAGGTCTGGAAAGAAACCAGGATACCGTGCGGTTTCAACAAGTCTCCGTATCAAGGCAATGTGGCATCTAAAAAGATTTATCTCTGAACATTTTACAATGTCACTACACTACTATATTATAACTTGTAACATTGTAGGCAATTTTCCTGTCCGTTGCAAAATGACTGCATATTAGGTTTTACGGTCACAAAATAGCCGCAACAACATTGACATTTTGCATTAAAGTACCGCCTATTACGGAAACGACAATGACTTAATATTCTGTGACAATGCTCTTGAATACCTGCATTTAGCACATGTTTTTCGATATTATGAGGTTTGTGTAACCAGCATTTAGTGGCTACAGACTGATGGCCACCAACTTATTGTGCCAGATCAAACACTGCAGTTTGCATAATATTATCAATGTTTACAAAATTAAATGTAGTAATACGACGTAACGCTCTTTGTGTAACAGTGATCTTTTGCAGAAAGTGCGATAAAAGATAACGTCATCGGTACGGGTAAGATTCTCTAATACAGCTTTAATAAATATTGTAAGAAAGCGTGTGTACCCCATATCCGTACGTTGTTGTATCAACTGAAAGATAGTCAAACGTTTATAATAACGAAACAAAAACATTAACTACAGATTAAACTCACTCGAAATCCATTTTATCCGATATAATTATAAGAGGTCGGTAATTTGGTTGGCCCATTTCAACCAGGAACAATGTAAATGGTATCCCAAAACCCGACCTGCCACTACTTTCCATGCGGTTACTAATTGGTCATTCATTCCGAATTCAAATATTCTGCAGTTGCTTTTAGCAGTATATCAACAAAACTCTTCAGCATTTTAGCTCATTTAGCTACAGCTAGCTTACGTAAAAACTAACGAATAGGCTGAATATATTTGCGAAATCTCTATTTCATTTGATTGGAATAAAAGGTATAAATTATGGATATTTTGGCTTCAGCTTCCACTAGCATTATCTCTCATTGCGGCAACGAGCCAATACAATGTCAATTTTTTATAATTGCCTGCAACAGTAAAAGTACAATGTGAATGATCCCAAATATTTCCCCTAGGTGAAGAAATCACGTCCAGATCAAAAATGGTTCGAGCGCCTGTCGACCAAAACAACGCACGTCGACAATACAATACAAATCTCTTTGCAGGTGTGAACGAGGGCTACGGAACCCCTGGGGTACTAACACCCTGGGGATACATCATAATTATAATAATAAAACAAACGTCACTAACACGGTGTAGATGGTTACTAACTGACGGTTGACCGAAATTTGTAATCACATCATCAAATCACACCCACATGCCACGTTTGTACAAGCATTTGGTATATTTGCCCATAACAAAATCATCGTTGTTTGTTCTGAGCAAACAGCCAATGTTTGTCCAAATAGGTAGTATGAAGTTTCACAACAATGGTTCAGGGTTGAAATCTAGCATCAAAGTCACTAGGCCGAGCGCTGATTGCTATTTTGCCTGCTTTCTTCGTAAGCGAAACCTTGGCAACTCGTACTATCATAATATTAGTAATCGTCACGTTGCTATGGTTATTGCTAACATGACGACTAGGGTGTATTTGCGGTCTGCGTTGGGCTTCACTTCACAGATGATACGATCATACGATGCCTTCCATTCATAAAAACAGTTCCTATACAATGCACAACCTTTTTGCATAATTGGCAGTTCCTTTCAGAGGAACAAAACACGGTGTCAGATATATGAATTTAGAATTTGGCACGATTTGCATCGAATAAGGTTGCCAGACAGAAAAATGTTTTATTTTAGTTTGTGTTGCTATTTAGATCAGAACTAACATTTATAAGTCTAAAGTTAGGTAGTTTAAATGTAGCACCACACGGGGACATTTTATATCGATTAATGAACATGGAGGTGATGGGTATACTCGTAGTTGCTTATTAATGAATTGTCAAGGCGACATTCAGTATTCAGACAATCGATAGCGATTCAGCGGCGCTTTCATTTCACACACGTAGGAAATACAGTAAATTACGCCCATTATGAGGGAAATCATTTGTGCGAGGCCATTTTATACATACATTTAAGTTAAATAATTAGGAGTTTCTACAATGCTATGGTCTTTATTTTTATAATCATGGACAAGGTTGTCCGTGCAGGTTAAAGTAGATTAGAAAAAAATTACAATTATTTTACTAATATCGCGTAGGTACTCGTACATAACACCATAAAACGTGTAGCTAAGCTGCGCGTCATTTGCTTTAATAACTGCATCATAAAATACCCGCTTTCTCTCGGCGATTTCCACCATTTTTCCAACAGCAGCCATTCTGATCATGATCGCTTAATATTTTTAAATGGGCATTTGAAGTTTCTTTGTTCAGTTTGGTAATGAGAATTCATGCTCTTGAAACTAACAAAAAATATATATCTTTTAAATCACTACTACACCACTAATGCGGAAGAAATTGTGTTACAAATTGAAGTGGGTTTTCACGGATAAATAGTAATGAATTATTAACACTTAATCGTATCTATTTTAGATCTAAATCATTAGTAATTAACACTCTATTGGAAGTGTCTGTGGACTACGAATGACGTCATATAGCTGACCTCTGACTTCAAGAACAGGAAGAAAAAGACCAGACTGTCCGTGAGGATCAACCATAGAGAATGGGTTTTATAAATCAATTGGTAAAATTAGGTTTGTAGGTAAATCAATGAACTAGTAAAAGATGGCCTCAGATTGGCGAAGATTGAGCCAAATGCAGCCATGGCATTTGCCGCTGTAAGGCTGTTACTGACGCTCGGACTTCCAGCTCGTATTTTGTTCAGAGTCTCCTGGGAGTAATAGACTTACTAAGCTGAAGGCCTAATTTGACAGGTTACAGTTAAACCACCTACAATTTAGGTCATCCCGAATTTGTGAGTTTGTCTAACAGCCCAACATATGCTAGAAAAGTTAACTGTATTAAACTGCCGAGCCAACAAAGAGTTAAATGACGGGTCCATTATCGTAGTCCACAGATGCTACTACCATATTTATGGGTCCCTGGTGCTTTGAGCCGATGCCCCTGTTCTATCTCATCCTGACGTGTGTTTCTGTGCGTAGGTAGTAAAGATGTGGCCCGAGCGCGGCGGCGTGCAGGTGTACAACCCCAAGGGGCAGGACAAGCTGTTCACGTACGACGCCGCCTACGACTACGCGGCGGACACGCAGACCATCTACGATGAAATGGTGAGTACATACTTTTAATCTATATTTTGCAAAAGATTTCGGTGGATTATTTGAATTAGCCGATCCGGAAATCCAAACCTTCTACAAAAAAGCGCATTATAATTTTGTCGTTGTTAAAAGCAACACTGAGGGTTTACGTCAGCCTCAGAATAAATGCCCAACGGTCTCATTATTCTTAAAGCCCAGCATACTGCTTTAATTTTACCAATATATATATATATATATATATATATATAGAGATACCAACCCGTCAATTGTTGATCATGCGTGCTGTAGGGCGAGCACTTTGTTGATCCGAAAACCTATGTTGATCCGAGTGGTTTTTGTTGATCCAATATAATCTTTTTCATACAAATGTGGATCCGGCCGGATCAACGTTTTACTCCGTTGAAGTTTAGGAAACGCAACCGAAATGTTGATCCGATATACAAATCCACTCCGATAGTTGTTGATCCGATTCAAATGGACCAATCAGAAGGCAGTAGCCTTCTGACTGGTCCTCCTACTGGACTTACCTAATGTATATGAATGGTTTAATTCTTATAATTTATTGCAAGACCACCTAATCATTAACTTTTATTTAATTATTTAGTTTTTATGTTTATGGGTATGATATAATTATGTATGGTAAGGATTTGTAAAATTTGTTGACGGCACAAGCTTGTCGCTTACCCGATGTTAAGCTACGTGCCCAGCTGCGTGCATGCCAGCAGCTCAATATCATACAGAGTATGTGACATTACATCGCACTCAGTACCTGAGATATAAGATCTAGAATATCGAAGCCCCGTTATTACTCCGCAATGAATGCCCTTCAACCTGGAATACCGTAGCGTTGATTAGCTACTACTTGGCCGTTAAATAACTGACTAAGGTCTGGTTATTCCTACTATTACCAGATATAGTCGTTTATAAGGACTATTTCTAATTGTAACTATAATGTTTAAGTAGTAGTGATAAGTCCACATTGGCTCTCCTAAAGTTCTTTACCCGAAATTGTTCTTCCTAACGATTTGTAATCCTAATGATTACTCTTCCTTAAATTTTTCATCCTAAAGATTTTATTTATACCATTTGTAGTGCTACCGGCGTTGTTCATAACACTCATGTTTCCGTAAATTGTTATTACTAATATCATTAATGTAAATATTTTTTCACCACACCAGCACGAAAAAGATCGTTTGCTTGCCAGAATTGAGTGAGTAAAAACCATTTTTACTCACTAGTGAGGCAAAGTGATTCATATTTCGAAACACAAAATCCTTCCAATGAATAGGCGCTAAAAAAAAAGCAGCCACCATGTAGGTTAGTAATAAACATTGACATCAATTTTTATTAAGTAACTACATACGATACGTTTGTTTCATTATTTTAAATTATATAAATACGCGCTTATTTAGTATTTTAATGGTTTTATATTCGTGATTGACCATTGAATTAATTAAAATCAGGTACTTAATATTAGACTCTATAAATAAATGTTACGGAACGAATTTCCGAACGCACAATTTAAAAAAAAGAGTCATCACAGGCAACTATAAATTCTTTTCAGTTTATGTTTAATTGTTTACTGGAACTTTTTAACAAAAAAATAGTAAATCCAGTGATGAAGAACTTTGTAGAACTTCAAAAGAGTTAAGACAACTTATTTCAAACACAGAAGTTTGCTATTTACCAGAAAAATCACGTGAAAAGTATTTGAAAGTGTACGACATTCTAAACGCATTCTGAATCGGTATTACTGTCGTATTTTATGGAATTATCCCAAAGTAAGCAATCGAGTTTATTTAAATCTTAATATTTTCTTATATGAGAAAAATTTAAATTCCAGTTCGTGACCTCTTAGAATCTCTCGCTTGCGAAGTAGTCTTTATTAGAATCACTCGCTACGCTCGTGATTCAATTCAAGACTACTTCGCAAGCTCAAGATTTAAAATTGGCACTCACATCAGAAATATAAACTTTTCCTCACTTGTACCATAAATAACTATTAAACTCCTACTTTTTTATCATAACGCTTTTATCCCTAAACATGATTACCATAATATTTTCACTCATACTCAGAAAGAAACATTTACAAACTGACTAAAAAGTATATGTGGTGTAGATGATATTTTATAGTTTTAATTTGAGGGTATGATTATTATTTGGGGGGTAAACTTTGCATAACATACTAAGTTGTGTCTATTGCTAAGTTCAAGTAAGATAATAATGTATAAAAAATCAACTCTTTAGAATGATTAAAGGTCGTTTTACTGATTTTTGTCTTAAATGAATAAAATTCATACAACACGACACATTTACGGTTATGTTTATGGCCTAGAAGTTTATACCGCAGTTTTGACCGTACCGAAACCAATAACTATAGGACCGATTCGGTTCTGGCACTTCGCCGGCCACTGCCGCGGCACGCTCACTTCGCTCGCTCGACTCGTGCGTTGTGGTCACAGTTCTAACCTAACCTAAACCAGAATACACCAATAAAAGTGAATATTTTAAAACTATAGCCGCTACTATAAATAAAAAATAAAAAATATAAATACTAAACTAATTTAATTGAAATGTGTATATGAAAACATATATTTAACTAAGTAAGCTCACGCCAAAGAGGTAGATGTGACACTGAATGTTACCTGCAGGGCCATCACCGGCTGCTTAAAACCCACGCCTATCAATATGTTAAAAGTTTTCTGCACGTCGTGAAGCTTCGTGTCATACTGAGAAGCTAAAACAAATTAGTGACAGACGACATCCTCTGTATGACCACCATCTCCCACCAGCTCGCTTGAAAAGTCGCAGGGGCTTCTTGAGATATGCCAACTCCTCAGACCAAAGTCCAGCTCACGTACGCCTCGAGATGTGGAAGACTAGGCTACCAGCACCTGCCAATTTTCCTGAGCTAGCTAAACACCTGCCACTTGGAAGTAGGCTACAGTGGCCGATCTGGAAGTCTTTAAACCGCCTTCGGACTCAAGTTGGTCGCTGTAGGGAGAATCTGGCCAAATGGGGAATCACAAACTCCAATAATACCTCGTGCGATTGTGGATTCCCCATTCAAAACATGGCTCATCTGCTTTTGTGCCCACTGTCGCCCTCTACGTGTACCCGTGAAGACCTAATGCAAGCCACAAGCAAAGGCGTAGAAGTTGCTTCCTACTGGGCAAAAACAATTTAAATAAAAAATGAGAAAAGAAAATGCCATTGACACGTAAGAAGAAGAAGAAGAAGTACTTGTACCGTGGTACTATTAGTCTTATATGTTATATCTACATGTTATGTGTAAAAGTTACGTAAAATTAATGTATACAATACTGATTATTATTAATTAAAAGAAAATAAATTTTTCTCATGTGTTACATACACAACTTTTCACCTTTTCCAGTGAGAAAATATTAAGATTTAAATAAACTCGATTGCCTAACTTGGGATAATTCCTTAAAATACGGCAACAATACCGATTCAGAATGCGTTTTAGGCCCTTTTGTAAATCGCCACTTATTAAATATGTCGTACGCTTTCAAATACTTTTCACGTGATTTTTCTGGTAAATAGCAAACTTCTGTGTTTTAATTATGTAACATCTTTAATCCGTTAGACATTACTAACATTTAGAAAATAAAAAAGACATTATTATTTTTAACCTAAGTCAAGTAACATTTCGTTTATAGGTACCTAATCGTCAATTCTAACATATATAACAAACATTATAATTAGCCAGAAAATAAGAAAAAATATTTACTTAATATATTTATGAATGTATTATGTAGGTACCATAACTTAAAAAAATCTTCATAACATTTATAATCAGTCAGTCACAGATTATAATTATTAACAGGTAGTAAAAAAAAATATCACATACCAAATATACTACCCATTCAATAAGTAGGAACTATCACTGCCCTCGGATCAACGTTAGTTCGTAAGATTGCGCATGAGCATGAATATAAAAGGATCCACATTTGACTCATTGGTATAATTTTTGCGACCGTTACGGATCAACGAAAACATGTTGTTAATGTATTTTTTGATGGCAAGTATATTGAAAAGAGACCGATGCAGATCCTCGAACAACCCCTCCATTTCAACTTCAGATCAAAGTATATCGGTTATATTTGTAAAGAGCGAATTATACACTGCAAAAAGGTGGATCAACATTTCTTTTAATTTCGTACTGGATCAACCTTTACATAGAACGGATATTTATATATACATATATATATATATATATTTTATATATAATTATTATATATATATATATAACTTGGTCTATTTATTACTCTCGGGCAAATTTACATTCAGCTGGTTAGTTCAATCTCAGGAAGAAGAAATAGGAATTGAATCTGAGTAAAATAGTTAAAATGTGCGACGTGCTTTAAGATAAAGTTAAACAACTAGAAGTAAGTGACATATTTTTCCCTTCGGCACGCAGTATCGATCCTTTTTTGGAAACTTAACTTCCCATCCGTCGTTCGCATACGGCGCTGACAGCGCACATCATTGTAAAACTAATCTAAAATCTAAAAATACTGATGACCTAGATTCTTTTCCAGATTATTCTGAGTTTAGTACACAAATATATATTTTATATTATTATGTAGAGTCGTGTGTAATTCTTTGTATCTGTGTATCTTATTGGATACCTAAGTTTTAAGGACTGACTTTATTTAATGCGTGTCCGGTCTCATATTACCTTAAAATCTTGATAACTGACCTAGATTTAAGGACCAATTAAAAATACTAGTCCAATTTTTAGGAATCAATAAACTCTTTATTGAACTGATAAATATCAGAAAAAAAGTTACACAAACAATACTAAGGTACAACAAATAAAGCATTGATTTGGAACATAACCAGATGTTTCTAAACACAAAAGTAATTATTTTCTAGGCGAGCAGCTGTTTGCTAGATCTTGATTACACCATAGCACAGCCATAATCCAACAATACACATTGACCGGCGACGGACGGCACGTTACTCGGCTAAATGCTGGTTCCGACCTACATTCCCAAGCCAAGGTGAGGGTTACGACTCCAAGCCTTTTAAAACACCAATATCTGGGCAAACACGCAATCTACGCAATGATATTGTTCTGAAGAAAGAATGACTAATCAAACTGAGGTAATGATCGATTTGCCATGTTTTACCAAAAATATTGCCATTGCTCGTCCTTCATTGTTAAATTTACGTGCAATATTTTGACGAGCAGTCGCTCCGATTCCAAAAATATTTTGCTCGAGTTTTAAAATAAAAAGTATTTTAGTATCTTCACTTCCAACGCTCAATGATGAAGTTATTTTGGTCTTTTTAGCTTTGAAATCGAGCTTTTGGCGTTTATATTGTTTTTATTATAAAATACGTTTATACTCGTTTATATCATGTTTATACCAAACATGATATAAACGCACATGATGTAGTATCCACTTCGTTACGCAAGGCTGTTTCTAATTAATCCAACTAGGTTTAATTATAACCATATAATGAAACTTATCCGATTCTTAGTTAATGTCTACTTGTAAAATTAATTGCTAATATTATTTTACATAAAAGTAAGGTTTTAAGTGCCAATTTGCGTTACCAAGAAGTGTAAGAATGCGTAATGCTCTAGTATCAACGTTTTATTGATATCTTGGTTTATCAAGCAGCAGTCACGTCAGTCCACACTTAAACTTTAGCAATGGCGTGGTTTAAAAATTGGTAGCGGCTATCAATTAAAAGAAACGTTCATGAAAAGATCATGCCTCACATCAAACATCTTCTAATAAGTGCACAAAAATGTCCTCAATATAATTATATTTCCGCATTTAACAGCATTTCAGTGGAGCGTTGTATAATGTCTGAAAATATGAATATCAGGAGAAATCGCGAGCATACGGCGCAGTGCGCGCGAGCACCGACGCGGCTGCGCGGGCGCATTCCCGCGAATCGTCGCATTACGCACGCGCGCTGTATTGTTGCCAAAAATATTAACACACTCACATTATACCATGCTGCAGCAAAATTTTAAAGTTAGTCTTTGCACGAAAAAGTTAGTATACTTATTATCGTATAGCACCTATAGATCGCATCCGTATGAAATTCTTCTATACTTTGACCATTCCTTTATTTTCTTTTTGCCTTGAATTATTAATTACCGTTTTTTTTTGTCAGATGAATGTACTACAATAATAATGTACTTTATTGAAAAGCGACACTTTTTAGGTAAGTTCACTGTTTGTAACAAACAACCACAGACTATAAATCAAATCGTGAAATGAAATAAATCGATCATTATGAAAAAGAATAATTTGACTTTTTTTTGTGTATTGTCTGTATTTTTATAAAAAAAAAGAATATAATAATAGTATCATGATTCCATGAATAATTATTTGCAAGAAATTAAGTCGAAATCTTGGAATGACATATCAAAATGTAAACAAAGGTAACTAGGAAACCGTCATAGACTAAGTATGTGACATTATTATTATATTATTATTTTGTATATTTATTTCATCTAATAAAAACTACTAATAAACGAATAATTAATAATGAACTAAAACCATTTCGATGTAATTAATCGATTGAAAGTTCTTCTTAGACAACATCGATTATGATTTCAAATCGAATCAGTAACGTGTGAAGGCATCCCTAAATGTAATCTGTCAAAAAGAAAATAAAGGAATGGACAAAGTTTAGTTTATAAACATAATTTGCTAATAGTCTCCTGAATAAATTTATTAAGATAAATAAGTGCACGTAACGTAGGATATAGTTAGAGAGGGCCATAACCTCTATGAATCAAGTTTTGTCAAATCTAATCTAACGAAGTCTCTGATTTCCTTATTTCCCTGTTGCATAGCCGCTGTAAGATAATACGTCACTCGACTCAGCAGATCTATCCACGTCACAGGGACATTCTGAGCGATGCTAGCAATGTGCTAGATGATGTCGTTCAGGTTGAAGAGTGTAATACATTGGTGATTCTGTCTGACTGTCACAAGACTGATGTGCCCGGCTCACGCATACATACTTAATATAACCGACAGTAATGGATGATCGTTTGTAACTTTTTGCGATACTGATCATACTGGTTACTGAAAACCTCTGTGAAGTTCAAATTTTAGGTAACGACTTCAAACATAATTAGGTCAACTAATTAATGGACACAGACTTTCAGAAACTGTTGAACCATTCAAAATATTATTCGCGATGGCACATCACAATCATGTCCTTTTTTTCCCGCAATGAGTAAGGAACAGTAGAAGAACGGATGCAAAGCACCTGCTCCATTTTCTCTTTACTTTGTTGCACTTTTTTCACGACGGGCCCAGTCCAGATGTTAAACTACATAGAATTGGAATTCTTCTAAACTATATCTACAAGTATATGTCTAGATTTGCGTGTTTCGTAGGGTAAACTTGGAAAATGCCCAACAATTACCTTTCTTCATGGGCGGGCCCAACAATTACCTTTCTTCATGGGCGGAACTTTGTAGTCAACTTTTCAATATCAATTTATTCGGCGATTTAAATAAGAATGTCATAAAGAGCGGAGTGGAGGCAGCCTATCACATTATCCTAATCGCTTAATGGCGTGCCGGCCAAATTGTTACAATTGTTCCTCACGAAGCGACAACGAACTCTACCTCAGTGTGGGAGTCGACAGGGTTTTCACCTTTGTGGCTCATTTCATAGATGATTGGTTTGTCAATGGTCAGATATATTGCAGCTCATTTGTCTATTAATTTTGTTTTTTTTCAAAAGTGCTATCGAATGCTCAAATAATACAGGATGCGATTGCGTTCCCGATGCGTTTTTTAAACATAAACAAAACTGAGGGTAATGATCCACGGTTTTTTTGCCATAATAAAAATGCTCAAGGGGTCATGTCTCATGTTCTAATAGATAAACATGTATTTTCTTGGCCGGCACTGACCAAAAATATATGGAGCGTGGCGGATGTCCTGTGTCCTGTACCCATATCTTTGGCGATCGCTTTCTTCAAGTCTAATCATAGTCTTCTGCAACGTTACTAAATATGATACATATTTTATGGCCTTATTGCGTGCGAACTTGACTCATATACCCATCACACATCATTAAGTTGTCAGTTCGCTCATATCCAAAGCTTCGCAGGACGTATTTCATTTCAGTCCGGATGCTGTGTTAACTTCGCACTCGGTTAATTGGCCGTCCTTTAGCAGATGAATGGTCTCAGCTGATCCACGGAGTTTGGCACGACTTACGACTCCTTGGACGTGATATACGCTCGCCTTGAGCTTGACTTTGATACATTTACGATGACTATATCTCATATCTATATACGTAGATATTTTTATTTTGTATATTGTGTAGTTAACGTTGGATCATTGAGTCAATCAATCTAGTTTGGATTCTGTAGCGTCTAGAAGTTTATTTTGGGATCTGGACCGTCAATGATCTTGCTCTGATCTTTAGTTTCTAATCTCGGAAGTATGTCGAAGATTTTATGGAAAGTAAGTAGAAATACTAGATTGATTCCCTAAAATTGAGCTGAATCCAAGGATTTTTTAAATACCTTAAGTTCTACGCCTGTCCATTTTCTTCTGATATCTGCTTTACGTTAGTGGTTTCGGATGTACGTCAGTGGTCTTACTTGTATCGGGTTTAGTAATTGACATTTTAATTATGTCGGATGTAATGAGAGCGTTTAAGAGGCGATATAATTAAATTATAAATTATGCAGTCAAATTCAAATTTTACACAAATCTATTTTACTGATATACTGGTCTTAGAACACGGAAGATAAGTACCATCTATGCACCTACGCACAGGATTTATTCACTTTCAATGCCTTGCCTTGACGCTACCGAAGGTCTCGTATTCACACATGAGATTTTGTCAAATCTTGTGATTCAGCAGTACAGTGGGTGTCAACTGTCGGATGTACAAAAGCAACCTCGGAGATATATGGGCGTTGGTTTGTGTCAGCCATCGATTAGCCATTGTAAGCTCTATTAGGAAATATCGTAGTACAAGCGTAACGTCACCGCTGCCTACATTAACGAAACCAATGTCATAGGAAGGAACTAACTATTAATGGAGCCTATGTTTATAAAAAAAACATTACATCCAAATGTACGGACTGTAATTAACGTTATGGTAGTAGAGCTCTTGTGAACGAGCTCGAGGGTAGCACCACCTTTAACCTGCCGCTAAATAGAAGTGCTTGCATAACTGTGTTCCGATTTGGTGGTGAGATCGGGCCCTGAAATTACTGGTATATAAAGCAACACCGTAGTCCTATATGTTTTTAAACTTTCGCGATTCGAGAACATTTTTCATAAATTAGACAACGGGTCTAAATCGCGTAATTATTATAAAGGTAAATAAATACCTACGCTCGACGTTGTTGATGTCCATGGGCTGTACTCCACTAACCATCAGGCAAGCAAGCCATCTTACTCTCCATCTCAAAATCAGAGGTCATCTTACTCTCCAATGTTACGAGGCTAATAAGACACTAGTCTGAGTCTCCTTAGTTCTTTTTTAATGCAAAGGATTCTACTAAGGATTGCCAAGGATTCTGGGACAAACAAATGACAAATTAAGCTACACACATACAGCTGACAAATTAACGTATGTTTGTAGGTAGGTACGTGAGAAGTCACAACACACTCGCCAAGTATATTTTTCCTTCTAAAACATTAGTTTAACAAATAAGATGTCCATGTAATGTGCAATACCTTTGTCTGTTGTTATTTAATGGCATGTTTACATTGTCCAGACGTGTTGGACATGATGTTATGGGACGTTTTCTTAAACAGATTTACTGAAAATATTCACGTGGTGATATAGCATGTCACATGGTTGTGATGTCAAATACTTAATGGCATACAAAAACATAACAACCAATGGCCATTGATAGTGTTGCTTAGCTGCCTCCCGGCTGCTTCCCCTACAAACGCCAATAATACTTTCCCTCAGTTTTGTAACTTGGGGTAAACTTTGAATAGACTTTCTGTAGCTTGTAGTATGAAGATACAAATTGTTGATTACTTGATTGTCTGCGAATAAATTGGATGATCGATACATGGTGTTTATTGTTACGTGCTTATTGCTGAAGCACTTTTTGTATATGCCAAGCTCAGTTATCCAGGGGTGGGACGGTCGCCTCTATTGACAACAGTATCGGGTACATGTGTTGTGGTTAATATATATCTGTAATTTTGACAGAGTGTATGATTTATGAAATTTATAAGGGCGCCACCAGGGGTCTGAAGGACTCCTGGAATTTACAAAATAAACAATAGTTAAGTTAATACAATTTTAATTAAAGTTTAACCTAACTTCTCACATGGTTTTACAATAATATTAATTATTATTCTAGGGTTAGTTTAGAATATAGTTTCTTAAATTAAATTACAAAGTTTACTTATAATTAATACCTAATTTACTGGAACCATCTTAACTTAACAGAAGCTCAACGACATGGGATCTTCCTGTCTTGGTCCTGGGCAGCACTAGCGGAGGATTCACGCTCCGGTTCGTCTCGGTCAAACCGGGATGTGAGGCCTTCCTTCAGATCTGTCAGCCTTGAAGATGCTCGTTGATTCCAGTGTGAAATATTGCTTGCATTTGCAAGAAGAAATTAAATGAGGTCAGAGACCTTAAAGATTATTGGTAAACATCTTAAGATGATTATGTTAAATTTGGATTAAAATCATAAACTCAAGATGAGTGAAATATAGTCACATGTGTACACACATGAGAACAAAACATTAACTACACAACATGTTGTCGTGAAAAATGGGCTGAATACTATCTAGATTCAGGGCATTAATTTGGAAGAATTGTTATTGGAAGAATACTTGATATTGGAACTTTGGAAGCCTGAAACCAAAAGAAATTCACACATTGTAGGACCACGTGTTACATGGTGAGAGAAATATTCCTACTCAACAAACTAAACTATCACTTACCAGCATTGCAGTATTAGTACAATTTACAATATTGCTGGCCCCAAAAGATTATTATGGTGGATGCATCCGCGAACAAACGCAACGCCCACGCTCGAATACAATAATGCGTCGTGCCACGTCCATATTGAAGAGCAAAAGAAAACGATTGACAACTCACAAACGTCAAATCCATGAAGGATGTACCAGTATAAATCGATTAACGATCAATACAGGTAATTACGACAACATAAGATTTCCTAGACAATCGTAAATTATTTACCAAAAATATCTAGAAGAACGTCACTACGTCAGCCAGCTGTCAAACGTCATTGTCAATTTAATTGTCACTTTCTCAATTCACAAACTTTATTGATTAGGTTATTGATTCGCAAACGCTATCAGTTTTATTGTTAAATAAATAAACAAAGAAATGGTATTAAGTCTAATACGATGTTTAGCCATGCTATAGTGTATGTTATGGTTACGTGGAAACATCCTTTTAACCGTAAGTTACGTTACATTGCACAGAAATCAAAAGGTAAGTTCTATGGTGTTATATGTAAACAAACCATTTTGTTTCCATTGCATAAATTAGCCTTACTTAACATTCTACAGGGCAGAAATATAACAGTTGCAAGATTAACATGCAACAAAGCCCCTTTCAAGAAGCGAAATTGTGAACTATTCACAATTTGGCGCAACCAAACAACAACATTTGACAACTAACTTATAATTGGCACGGAGTTTAACTGAGGTCAGCTACATACCATCAATGATCACAGCCAGTTGTAAAGTAATGAAAATTTTGACTAAATGCAAAACATTAAATCTAACTAACCTAATATTTTGTAAGGTCTAACTAACCTAAGTTTAACTAAACAATTGTGAAGGTGGGGTCCCAATGACCGGGGGATGTCATCCCACATACATTCATCACTTTCTTGACTCTCATTCGACCTGACACTCACTTTTATTACTTCGTCTTACTAACCGGGGCCTTTGTACATATGTTCACAATGGTCGTTACATTCATACATCAACAATTCATATTATACAGACATTCACACACACCACAATCACTGACACTCCAAGTGCACAACTGTTTTCATACCACTAATTAATTATACTACTTAACCTAATTCTAAATTAACTATTTTACCTATTTCCTCTACTCCTCCGCTATCATCTTCTTCACTTTCACCCAAATAAACTATGTTTAACATGTGTTAAACCTATTGTCTTACCACTAATAGCACGGAGCCTATACACTAATGGACTCACTCTTTCCTCGACCACACATTTAATATTTCTAGGGGGCTAACTTACTAGCAAATTTATAATCAGTGTTGGATAGGATAGAACATAAACCTTTTTCCAAACTACCTGACCTACTTTTAAACATAAGTTTCTATATTATGCTACCTTTATTATATATTATCAGCGTTGGATAGGATAGGACATAAACCTTTTTCCAAACTAACTGATCTACTTCTAAACATAAGTTTCTTTATTATACTACCTTTATTATAATATTATCAGCGTTGGATAGGATAGGACATAAACCTTTTTCCGAACTAACTGATCTACTTTTAAACATAAGTTTCTTTATTATACTACCTTTATTATAATATTATCAGCGTTGGATAGGATAGGACATAAACCTTTTTCCGAACTAACTGATCTACTTTTAAACATAAGTTTCTTTATTATACTACCTTTATTATAATATTATCAGCGTTGGATAGGATAGGACATAAACCTTTTTCCGAACTAACTGATCTACTTTTAAACATAAGTTTCTTGTAACTTTATTATAATATTTCTTGCCTCTTTCATGGGCATGAACTAACCTATTTCTAACTTTTAAAAAATATATCTTTTAATTCAGGTAATGACTGAACATATATTCTTTCCTCTCAGAGAAACTGAAATTAACTTCTTCAGGTTTTCTCATGGGTGTATCTAACTTACAAAAATATTTTTTCATTATATAAATGTAAACATAAGTTTATTATAACTTTATTATAATATTTCTTTCAAAGTTTTTCTGCTATAAGCAGTGGGTAAAAACTCGAACTTTAATTGTTCTATGAATTGAAACTAATCTACAGTCTTTACCATAAAATCTATACCATTCTAAAGCTTCTCCTTCTAGCAGCTCTGGCATACATCTCAATAATTCAGACACTGACACATTCTTTGTTATTCTAATATTCTATTTGGAAACGTTACGGCTGGGATCAATGACGATCTGCAGCTCACCTCTGTTGCAGCCTGGGGACGCAGACTCCGCAGGTTCCTCGGGAGCCACTCCGCAGGTACCTGCCGCATCTGCCTCCTCAGCGCAGCATACGCCCGTTTCGCCTGAAATGTTAACGTTGAAACGTTTTAAAGCACTATCACAATCCTTCTTTAAGGTTCCAATCATTTCTAGAGATTTGGTGTCCTCTGCCACCAGTCTACCCAATCGAAGTTGAATATGAATCAGTCTAGAAATGAACCTATCCATGCGGGTAAGATCCTCCCCACAAGATGAAATAGTATGAAGAATATCATTTAATTTATTTTCACACAATTCTAATTCTAATGTCACATCTAAGTCTGCAGGATCTACAGTGACATCTAGACGTGATGACTTAGACAATGAGGCCAATTTTGCTCTCATGTCAGCCACAGTTTTAATATTAGTATGGCCTCTGATGCGAAGCTCATACTTCAACTCATCACTCAATAGGTGATAGAAATTCATCCTCCTATCTGCCATCTTGGAAGAAAGAAAAATTCACAACCATTCAAAAAATAAGAAGTAAACGAAAAGAACACTAACCTTTCAAATCAACAACACAATCTATACCCAAAATTCCTGTTCGCCCCACGTTGGGCGCCAAATTTGTTACGTGCTTATTGCTGAAGCACTTTTTGTATATGCCAAGCTCAGTTATCCAGGGGTGGGACGGTCGCCTCTATTGACAACAGTATCGGGTACATGTGTTGTGGTTAATATATATCTGTAATTTTGACAGAGTGTATGATTTATGAAATTTATAAGGGCGCCACCAGGGGTCTGAAGGACTCCTGGAATTTACAAAATAAACAATAGTTAAGTTAATACAATTTTAATTAAAGTTTAACCTAACTTCTCACATGGTTTTACAATAATATTAATTATTATTCTAGGGTTAGTTTAGAATATAGTTTCTTAAATTAAATTACAAAGTTTACTTATAATTAATACCTAATTTACTGGAACCATCTTAACTTAACAGAAGCTCAACGACATGGGATCTTCCTGTCTTGGTCCTGGGCAGCACTAGCGGAGGATTCACGCTCCGGTTCGTCTCGGTCAAACCGGGATGTGAGGCCTTCCTTCAGATCTGTCAGCCTTGAAGATGCTCGTTGATTCCAGTGTGAAATATTGCTTGCATTTGCAAGAAGAAATTAAATGAGGTCAGAGACCTTAAAGATTATTGGTAAACATCTTAAGATGATTATGTTAAATTTGGATTAAAATCATAAACTCAAGATGAGTGAAATATAGTCACATGTGTACACACATGAGAACAAAACATTAACTACACAACATGTTGTCGTGAAAAATGGGCTGAATACTATCTAGATTCAGGGCATTAATTTGGAAGAATTGTTATTGGAAGAATACTTGATATTGGAACTTTGGAAGCCTGAAACCAAAAGAAATTCACACATTGTAGGACCACGTGTTACATGGTGAGAGAAATATTCCTACTCAACAAACTAAACTATCACTTACCAGCATTGCAGTATTAGTACAATTTACAATATTGCTGGCCCCAAAAGATTATTATGGTGGATGCATCCGCGAACAAACGCAACGCCCACGCTCGAATACAATAATGCGTCGTGCCACGTCCATATTGAAGAGCAAAAGAAAACGATTGACAACTCACAAACGTCAAATCCATGAAGGATGTACCAGTATAAATCGATTAACGATCAATACAGGTAATTACGACAACATAAGATTTCCTAGACAATCGTAAATTATTTACCAAAAATATCTAGAAGAACGTCACTACGTCAGCCAGCTGTCAAACGTCATTGTCAATTTAATTGTCACTTTCTCAATTCACAAACTTTATTGATTAGGTTATTGATTCGCAAACGCTATCAGTTTTATTGTTAAATAAATAAACAAAGAAATGGTATTAAGTCTAATACGATGTTTAGCCATGCTATAGTGTATGTTATGGTTACGTGGAAACATCCTTTTAACCGTAAGTTACGTTACATTGCACAGAAATCAAAAGGTAAGTTCTATGGTGTTATATGTAAACAAACCATTTTGTTTCCATTGCATAAATTAGCCTTACTTAACATTCTACAGGGCAGAAATATAACAGTTGCAAGATTAACATGCAACATTATATTACTGAAGAAATTTGCGAGATATGAAGAGAAGTTGATATTCATAATTATTATTTCGTTTTGTTAACCATAACAGCATTGTTCTTTCGAAATAGACAATGCGGAATTATGTTTTGTTCTTTCATTAATGAAATTATTGTCACAGTGCACATAGCTTGTATTGTATTTGTAAACAAGTGTATAATGTGTAGATGCGCACGCGCACCAAGGCTATGCGTTTGCTGCCGAACTGCCGTGACGTCACGTTCGTGTGTTTGTAGTTTGATTCACGTCTGTAAATTAAAAAAAAAGAGGGAAATAAATCTATTACGGACTTCATCGAATGCTTTTAATGGATGGTTGTCCGAAAATATGAGTCTCGTAGTCTTGCTGCTCATCTAATTGCCGGGATGTAAAACCCTTGTTAACTTTTGTGATTTTTATGTTTTATCAGTTTATCATGAACTTACGCATTGCCGATGAATGATACGACTTACCAATAGGTCTTCTGTTTACAGATATAACTTACTACATATATTATTTAATTAATAAGATAACCATTCAATGGTTTAACTATTTACTCTTATGAATAGAAGAGTCATATATTTGTGTGTGGTTACATCAAAGGTATTTACGGATTATACATTACGTAATGTGGCGTACAGTATTGTACGGTAAATTCGTTAGTATAATGTGCTAATGCTCGATGGGCCCGAGAACACGCCCTTGAGGGACACCCACGTTGACGCGGCGCCGTAGTACAGAGCATTAGAGATATGACTGATAGCTTTATGTGCTATTACTATCTATTAGTCATACATACCCTTGACCTTACTACAATTGCTCCAATTACATTCATTTCTCTTCGTAATGTCCTTGTCTAGTTTCTCTTCAACTAGTACAAAAGGCTGAGATATTAGACGAGATATTAATGAGATATCGCGTTTACCTAAAAATTAAATATGACTGCAGCAACGTCTAGTTCTTCAGTCTATGATGTGAATAGGCCCTAATTTATTGTCACTCTGTTGCGCTTCTATGATGATGTTATGCTAAACTGGCTTCATCAGAGGTTTCGTGTGTCATACTTGAGCAATGTATTCCTTATAGTCATCTTCCAGCATAGTAGCCCGTGGTCCAAACTGTCACTTACTACTTACATACCAGCGAAAAATAATCTTTAAAATTATTACTTGTCTGAAAATTTAAAAAGAATCTTTCTGGGGCAGCTTAAGTGGGGTAACTTACCACTTATCTACATAACACTAACTCGTCCTTAATTTTATTATTATTCTTGCTGCCCTTATCCCATTTTATTTGGGGTCGGTGCAAAACGTTTTCTCTATTATCTATCTCCAACGTTTCCATAATTTTTAAACCGTATATTTGCCGCAGGTTCGTCCGCTGGTGGCGTCCGTCCTCGATGGGTTCAACGGCTGCGTGTTTGCATACGGGCAAACGGGCACGGGCAAAACCCACACGATGGAAGGCACGGCTGACCACGAGGGCATCATCCCGCGGGCGTTCCGCCACATTTGGGCGCACATCGAGAACAGTGCGTCCCCCGACGTCACGCATCTCGTGTCGTGCTCGTACATTGAGCTGTACCTCGAAGATGTCAGGGATCTACTCGCCAAAGACTGCAAGAAACTCACCATTCGGGGACAGGTATGTAAACTCTTTCTTTTTCAGTCTCTCATTAGTTACTGGTTTTTGCGTCAATCTCTATAACATTACTCGGCTCGGCTTTTTCTTTTTAACACGCTTATATTAGCTTCACCTGTATGTATGTATGTATGTAAGTGTGTATGTATGTATGTAACCGACTCCTTTGGACTCGATTTTGACCCACTTTAAACGGACAGATTTCATTCAAATTTTGCACACCTGTCAAAGATCGATGACAATGCAATAATTCGATAAAAAAAATAAAAAAAATTAAAAGAAAAAAATTAAATAAAAAAGAACGCTCTTATAAATAAACCAAACTAAAAAGTAGCAAATAAATAATAGTTTAAAAAAACTAAAAAAACACGCTTTTAAAGTACTTCTAACTAAAAAGTGAAAAATAATTCCTAATATAAGCTGAAAAAAGCGTGGGCGCTCTGTGCCATATTTTTCGTCTATCGAGCAACCCACGCTTTTTTCAGCTTATATTAGGAATTATTTTTCACTTTTTAGTTAGAAGTACTTTAAAAGCGTGTTTTTTTAGTTTTTTAAACTATTATTTATTTCCGGCAAAAATAACGTGAATAACCCGTATTCTCAATAATAATGTCTGCACCTCACGTCGGTTTTAATAATATTTGATGCTTTCTCTTCTCCGGACCAATTGCCCCTACCCTTAAACCAAATCCTGTATTCACGCTTGCCCTTTGTCACAAGAAGAACACTTAATGCAAAAAGAGTTACGCCTAGTTTAAGTTGCCGATTAAGTATTCGTAATATTCCTCCTTATCTAATTTGCATAGATACCTACCTACAATCCTACATAATTATAATGTACTTGTAGGTTTACTATGAATCATTTATTGACAATGTTTTAGTAGGTCTTACCATTTCAGGCTCACATTACCGTGGACGGAGCGATGCCCTTCGTGGCGTCATCAGTCGTAGCTCTCATCTGTGCCACGGCCGGTCTATTGCCTATTTGAATGACACGCCTTTTGTCAATTTTTATCACTAAATAGCCCTAAATGTTTATCATGTATACAGAGAGGTAGTCCTGCATAATTTTGTAGTTCTTTGGAAGGATTAAAATATACTCGTAGAAGTGTTTTCTCGACATGATATGGACAAATCTCTTCCATTTCTGAAAACTTCATATTCGGTTTTGAAATAATTTCCAGATAATAAAAAAAAATAAAAATAAAAATGTTTATTTGACACAAATAAAGTACATATATAACATAATTTTCACATAACATAACATGTAACATATTTGCCACTTATCTTGTTGTTTGACGCTATTTTACATAAATATGTAAAATAAAATAAGGGTACTGGCACTGTTTACTAAACTAGGCAGAAGCCTGTATTTTAGCAGAAAGTGACACTTTAAAAACATTATTTAGGCGTGAAAGTTGTTGCACAGCGAGTCATTAAGCGGGAGTATATATTAAGTTAATAATAGTAATCTACTAATCAAGTACAGTTTTAATTTATATTTGATAATATCGTGATAAAATAGCACATAAGAAGGTTATTGGTTAATACTAATTTAGAATAAATTCTGCATTAATGGTTAGGATTCGCTAACGCTAGTTTGTGGTAAATAGCTTTGCAAGAATGTCATCACTCAGGGTTACGATCACAAAGCGGGTAATTACATCCAGTGTTGCCAAATATTGCTGATGTATGGTTTTGCAACATTATGAATATGAACAATGTTCACCTTATGGTCGACTGGTATTTGGCAGACCAATAAGCAGATTGTTTGTACCTACTTATATACTCCCTATCACAACTCCATTTTGGGAAGTATGATAGTCTTACAAGCACAGTAATGAAATCACATTTCTGCCATTTCCATCTTGTTGTTGTAGCTTTTTTTTTTCTAACTTTAGCTTTTTTATTCTTAAAATACTAGAACAGAACAACCAGTCTGATGTAGTCAGTCAAGTCATCTCCAAACTTTTGAATAGATGTGTCCTCGTCACATAAACTGGAAGTTGGCTACATCATCCTTTTGATAAGGTAAACATCAGTAAAGAGAGGGATTTTTTTTTCTCAATTCTTTCATGTGATGTTGACAATGACGCAAGCACTTCAATCCTTAACAATTGCTCATCAAACAGCATTGTATAACAGTATGATATAACTGTTCACACTTCACACTGACCACGGTAACTGCCACTACCACAAACGACCAATATTTTCCGCTCAATTAGCGCTGCTGCGGTGAAGGCACTCATCCGCCCAATGTCCTATGTTGCCGTGAATGCCGAACGTGCGGCAAGTGTGGCACTTTCCAAGTCATTGGGCTTCGTTATGCCTCAGGTCTTCGTGTGCCACTGCCATACGCGATACAAGGGTTAGCAAGTGACTATGCATAGGCTTTAGAACACGAATGCCGGGTTTAACAAAGACATGTCATTGTATTGACAGTTCGATGTTCAGTATACTACAATGTCATTGTTATGTCACTTGTCGCTTGTTACTACCTCACCTACGTTATTGTAAAGAAAATAAACATGATTAGGTATAATAAAATTAATATTTATGAAACCACTAACATCAATTAATGTTATCTATCACAAACCCTAGAATAAAGATATGATAAGCTACAGCTGTACGTTGGTAAACATGTACACATGGCTTAACTTCAAGCTATACGTTCCAGTATAAGATGGTCTCGCATTCCCGTACAATGTGAGACCAACTTACAACTGCTTGCTGCTGCATCAACACGTTGATGAAATTGAGGGTGAGTCAGATCTGCAGCTTAAAGTATCCAAAACAAATTAGATGTTCGTAATGTAACTCGGAACTGGGCTGGACTATGTTGGCATATGATAGCAGGAGATGGCCAAGAAAGAGAGATAATACATCGATACCCAGTGGGATAGGGAAGGCTGTGGTTGAAGGTGATGATGATGAATACATATTAGACGAAACTTGTGAAAAACGAAACAGTGATCAGTCACGTGTAACATATAAATGAGTCGCATTTCTTGTCAAGGGTACGTTATCTAATAATACTTAATCGACAACAAATCGATTGTCCGCATGCGATAACGATGTACCGGCGCGATGCGAGTGAGCGCGTCACTACACCTAAAGCCCGGTTTACACTTTGTTTAGTGCGAGTGCGAGTGTTTAGTGCGAGTGCAGGTGTGTAGTGCGAGTAGTGTCCAATTCATTGCGAGTGCAAGTGATTAGTGCGAGTGCAGGTGTGTAGTGCGAGTAGTGTCCAATTCATTGCGAGTGCAAGTGATTAGTGCGAGTGCAGGTGTGTAGTGGGAGTAGTGTCCAATTTTGATTAGTGCGAGTGCAGGTGTGTAGTGCGAGTAGTGTCCAAGTGGCTTTGTTTCCGAGGTCGTGGGTTCGATTCCCACTTAAGACAAATCTTTGTGTGCATGAACATGGGGGTTTGTCTTAGTCTGGGTGTTTCTATGTATAATATGTATGTATTTACAAAAGATAACATCTTTTTTTTTTTTTTACATTTTTTTTTAATTTGTTTTTTTTTTCTATATATGTATTAGTATCAGTTATTTTAGTACCCATAGTACAAGCTCTGCTTAGTTTGGGACTAGATGGCGTTGGGTGTGGATTGTGAAATATTTATTTTATTTATTTATTCATGTTTGAGATACTCCTGCACAAATTTATAAATTACGTCTTCGGTCCACTTTGCCATTTTGTACAACAAGCGCCCGACGCTACGCACTAAACACTAAACACTAAACACTTCTGTCCAAACGTGCTTAGAGACAGGCACGCTGCGAGTGAGGGGAAGGGAGGGCGCGCGGGACGTGGCTACTACGCAGTCCACTCGCAAAAAAATAGAACGCGCTTCTATTCACTTTACTACACAGCCAACTAAGCACTCGCACTAATCAGTCGCTGTCCACACCTTGTCACTAAACACCTGCACTAATCACTTGCACTCGCACTAAACAAAGTCTATACCGGGCTTAACTGAACATAGTGATGCGATATCCTTCCATTCTTTTCCTGATTAGTGTTTTGGCGTCACGTCAAATGGCTTTACGTTATTGAGGAGAGTGTGTATGAAAGAGCCAGATTATTCAGTATAAAAAAAAGATACTTAAAAATAATAGTTTTGAAATCTAACTACTTTTTTATTGTAGTAAGCCTATCTGAGTATGTTATTCAAAAAGTATAAGACTACTCAAAGTATATTATATATTAAGTTTAAATGAAAAAGGAAATCAGCTCGCAAGTCGAAATACTAGTATTATTGTGAAAAAGCGTGGGGCGCTCTGTGCCATATTTTTCGTCTATCGAGCAACCCACGCTTTTTCACATTAATACTAGTATTTTTTGTTCATTACCATTTTCAGCTTATATTAGGAATTATTTTTCACTTTTTATTTAGAAGTACAGTCGGCCAATGAGATGGGTATGCAGGGCAAAAATTTCTACGCCATAGTAAAACCTGACTGCAATAGATATGCAAGTTTGTATTTCATATTAAATAAGTGTAATATACCCACTATTTAGATATATAACTCACTTATCCATAACTGGTGTCGTAAGTCTTTACTATGACTTAGAAGTTTTTGCCCTGTATACCCAACTCATTGGCCGACTGTACTTTAAAAGCGTGTTTTTTAGTTTTTTTTTAACTATTATTTATTTATAACATTGCGTGTTTAGAAATAAAATCTTAAATTAAGTTATTTCACTAAAAGGAAAACTTAATTAAATATTACCAGATTAACATAAAGTACATACATAATAATACTACCTATCCTATTTGTCAATATGTGTCTTTTTTATAACACCAAAATAGATCTTTTGTGTATCAAAATTTCGATGGAGTCCTACAACGTAGACTTTGGTAGAATGTCGCAAAGCCTGGCTCTTTCATCCACACTCTCTCCTAACTATGAGCTTTATTTTTCTTCAACACTTTCAATTAGCTAACACATTTTGTTAGTTGCGATGACCTCATTTGATGACTATGATTTATAAACGGGTGCTTTCATCTTTAATACGCGGAAAAAATACTCACGCACGACGTTGAAAAGTGGGTATAGTTGTCTGCAACTTATTCTGTAACCATACTATAATAATCAACGCCAATCGCTAACAATTTTTTTTTAAATCAACTCCGGTTCCGATGTCGTAATCTACCTCTGATTAAAAAGATACGTTAGTTTTATCGCTAGTCGGATTTGTCTTACTTATGGGCTTTATCATTTACGATCACACGTGTCCGCTGCTCTTGTCATTAATTTTCTTATCATCCACCTGCATTTATCCCAATTACTTGGGT
This sequence comes from Hypena proboscidalis, assembly GCA_905147285.1. Taxonomy (NCBI): domain Eukaryota; kingdom Metazoa; phylum Arthropoda; class Insecta; order Lepidoptera; family Erebidae; genus Hypena; species Hypena proboscidalis. The sequence goes on from LR990141.1 coordinate 297,323, forward strand.
TTGGCGCAATTATATGTTTTATCCTTCCAAACCTTCATAATATCAGACGTCATCTTGCTGTGACGTCTCATATGAAGGTTTGGCAAGTCACACCCTTTCCAGCTATTTTATCTTTTACACAATCCATACATTCTTTCTTCGGTCTTCCTCTCTTCTTATTGCCTTCATCATTTTCTCTTTGTTTATTACATAACTTCCATCCCTTCTCATTATGCCCATACCACCCTTAGAGTGAGAGGTCACTCTTTAATTTGTGTGTCACGGGTGCTATACTTGTCATTAATTTACTATCAGTTACATTAGGTGGTCTAGTCAGCCTGCCACAACAGCCGTTAAACCAAAAATATCCAAAAATGGAACAAAACAATATGTCATAGCTTTATACCAAGCCTTTACCAACACCTGTGTTGTCAGGTCGTTTAAGCAGTTAATTAGATGACCTAAGCGGTCACGTCTTTCATCTAATTCTAGATACAGGTTAGGCATCCTTTTTCGACGCCTTACGATAACCGGTGATGACAGACTGAAACATAGTGAGGTCAAGGGAATTAGTGCATCTTAACGTTATGTTGAACACATGTTAGAACATCTGTGCCCTATGTGAAAGAGTGTTGAAGCCATAGTTATGACGGATACCTAATCTATAATTTATGTCGATTGAACTTCAATGGATGCATTCAGAATAAGGTTTCTAGACTTTCTAGCTTGCACATCAAATACACGAAGCGTTTTTATTAAAAAGCTGGCAGTAATATTGTAAATATTTTATTCTTTGCAGAATTTAATGCATGTTTTAAATTGTGTATAACCTGTGTTCAAAAAAAAGCAAAATATTATATATTTATTGTATCCAAATTCGGGCATTAGGTCAGTTCACTGACGTATGTACCAGTAAATACAAGGCAAAATGAAAAAAGTTTGTAACTGCTATAGAAAAATACTAGGCACATAGAATCAGCAAGGGGTGGAATAGTCAATATCGCTAGGCATAAACATGTCGCGTCAGCCGTCGCCTGGCGACGTCCATCAAACAATACACATGCGTCACACGTGGTCGCGAACACTCACGGCCTACAATGTTATGAGCGCCTAGTACTGCAACGCGTGTGGCGAAAACGAAAGTACTACTTGTACTAATTACCGGGTTAGTTTTCAGCGGATTTAATTTTGGCTGTTATAGTTATGATAATTAATGAATTACTCAAATAAAAAAAATGTTAACACTGTCGTAGTCTAATTTTGTAACAATTTTAATAGATTACTGAATCTAAAAACTTGTAAAGAAATCGATCAAAGTTAAATAGTACTAAGTATGGGATTTAGTAGCCAAGGAATTATTCAGATATGACTAACTGATTCTTTATACTACGTCCAATATCCCAAAGAAAAGCGGAAGACTTTTTCATAGCTAGTATGCCGTTTTGGCAATATATATACCTCAATATTTAACCAAGCATTGTAACATTTATAACACTCACATACAAGTTAATTACTTACATAATATTTATTCTGACTACGCTTTTTGCGACTAGGTGCCAAAAAATCAACATCTGTTTTCTTGAAGACAGTTTGACGTTTGGTTTAGCAATATGGCATTCATCCTCATTCTGTCTAACTCATTTCATAGAAATTAAAACAGAAACATGGCAAAATTCTGACGACGAATTTAGGGCTTTTTGTTTATACCTTAATTAAATTTAATGGATGCTATGATCGCTGCATGCAGGCGAATGTTTCATTGGAGATCTACCGCTATCTGCTATCATATTCTGACTTTACGTCTTAGCATAGGTATACTTGGTTATACAGAGACACGGTGTTCACTGATTTCAGAACAGGCTTCAGGAAATAAGTATGACGCTGAAATAACACATACGTTTCGCTCCGTTTAAGTGGCATTATTTTAGTTGCATAAGCTATGTTCATGAATTCATGATATTATTATCGTTCAGCACAAGATTCGTTATCAAGATGAAAGATTAATTTTCCGAAAGCGTACTCATTGTTTACATTAGAATTTTAAAGGCTTGAATCTGTGTGTTCTATCTTAATCTGATTTGAATTGACACGGTATGGTAGGATAAAAACTTAAATAGTAATTTGTCCAAAAAATGTAATCCCATTGGTCATATATTTAATTCACGCATCAGGCAAAACCAGCCTTGGCACGCGTCAGTCGGATGCGTCCAAATATGTCTGCTCTTGCATTGTGCAAACTTTACGCAACCAGTTAATAAATACGCACGATTACGCAACCGCGTGTACTGTCAACATAGTTTGTATTGTTATGAGTACCCATATTACAATCCAAACTATACCTATATTGTCAAGTTGTTCTGGACTAGCATTATGATACTCTGATTAGAAATAACATTGAGAAATAATCGTAAATCAAGATTTAAATGGATTGTTTTAACTGAAAAAAAAAAAAACTAATTAACTTAAATACGAAACAGACAATAGGCTAAATAATAAAATGTAGGTTCAAAGTTATTATAAACTAGCTGTTGCCCGCGACTTCGTCCGCGTCGTCCTTTCCTCCCATATTTATAAACTTGTTCCTCCTATCCTTTACCCTCTTTGGGATAAAATACCAAATACCAGTTTTTAAGTTTGTCTTTCAGCTAACTAAAAAACTGGAAACCGCATCCGATTCCATGCAGTAGTTGATGCGTACAAACATACAGACAGGCAGACGGACTTACAGACGGACAAAAAAAAAATATGTTTCGGCTTCTACTGCTTTTATAAAAACTCTTAAGTATTATTTTTCTTAAATATCTTCAATGTACAGACATAGCAAATTTTCTTTTTTATATGTAGATGTATACTTCGAAGAATTCAAAGTCAAAAGATCTTGAACTTTGTGCAGACAACAAATTGGTTTAATGCTGGCATATTAACTTGCAGGTAAAACGTTATAGGATATTAATAGATATGCTGCTTATATTAAAATCTTATATGTGCTGTTTATTAAAATCTTTCTTTTTGCCCGTAAACCTATTGACCATCAGCTATTGACTGATGTCACCAAACGCTAACGAGCAATGAGCACTCACTCATCTCTTTAGTAATGCGGCTTAAGATCAAGGCTACTACAAATCACATTAAAACATTACATCACCACGATTATCTCCAAAAAAGCTACGTTACATTCAGGGACGAAATAATGCGGATGTGGTTTTATATTTTGAGTCTAAAATTTTTCTGTGAAATAATCTTTAAATTCGGCTGCCTGTTGTAGTATTTATATTAACACTTTTCTATTCCGTTTTTCATGCTTTATCCGTATCCCGAATATTTCTTTCACCCGTGAATAAAGCATATTTTCGTAGAAAGCCATTGATTATGTAATATTTTTAGAGAGAAAGAGTAAAATAATAGCTTTGTTTTCACAAATAATATTCAATGTCTCTTATATACGATACATTTCATCATTATGTATCTAATTGACCTAATCAAATAGTCAAAGAACAAAGGACTCTTGGGTGTTTTGATAAATCTCTTACATCTTCGTGACTGGTCAGTGCAATGTTTTGTAACTTATCTAAATAAACCGAGTACTACAAACTACTTTAGTTTTTATCGTTACGTACTTGAACGTAATTTACGTCTTCCGCAAAAAATAACAACGAGACCTCGGTCGGTATTTGGAAACCATTCGCATTCGCCAAACTTAGTGCTCAGTGGGGGAGCAATTAATTATACAAGTTTTAATAAGATACTGCTCGTTAATTTTACTTTCTTTGCGACGTAGCCCGCACCCGTAAGAGTTAGTGCCTGTCTAGAAAGCGCGTTCACTCCTCACGGTTATAATATCCTGGTACAGATATCATATTATTTAACCTAAATTTACTAATTGACCTGGAAACTGTAAACTCTGCTTATTAGACTTATCGGATGATCTGTTGACAATGAAAGGTATTGATAGGCTGCATTCTGTTTTAAATTTCACTTTGGTTTCTCACTCTTAACTTTATTTAAATGAAGAGTGTAAAATACTACAAATCCTTAACGCTGAAAAAAATGTGTTGGCCAGAATAACGAACGTTCTTAATTATACCCAACAATGACGTACACTATTATTGTGGAGTTATTGTACTAATGATAGGCTTGTTCTATCGATTCCCTAAACTCCGCCCTCGCGGCCAATAAACTCCAAGTGGGGTTATATCTGCGTGTATTAATGAAACCCTGGTACCATCTATGATTATTTGGTGAAATTTTAACTAATCAATAACGACAACAACTCATACTAGCACGTGCTAGCACTGTGCTAAGGTAGAGACGACTCAGATAAGTAGACATTTTGTGTTCTTCATCTTCTTGTGTCAATGGCTTTTTTCGGTTTTAAATAGATTTTGCCCCCTGCTATGGTCACTTCGGCTTCGATTTCGTTAGCCCGCATTAAGTCTTGGAGAGCGCAGGTAGTGGGAAGCAGCAGAATTCGTCTTATCGAGTTATGAATAGTCTTTATCATTTTCCCAAAATTAAGATATTCATGGTTTTATGGTCATTATCAAAAATCAAATGCCAGATCCTGATACTTAATCATTTATGTTCTTCCAGGAGCTTAACGGCTTCTACATCCCGGAGATGACGTCGGTGGTATGCAAGAGCGCGGCCGAGATGGTGCGCATCATGCGCGCGGGCAATCGCAACCGCGCGTCAGGGCGCACGGACATGAACGAGCACTCGTCCAGGAGTCATGCCGTGTTCCTTGTCACCGTGGAGACTGCGCATCGGAAGACTAATAGGATACGGTGAGTCAAATACCGATCACTATTTTTAGGAGCAGTTACCTAAAACCTCAAACCTAAATACTTTTTCAGTGGTCATATTTTACGGCTGCCATATCTTTGGTAGAAATAAACCTTTGACCATAATCGTTCTCCGAGCCTTCAATTACAATGGGGGTGGTTTCTAGTCTAACAGATTTAGCTGAATATTACTATTTTACACGAAATGACTAACATTAGACCTCCACAACCTCTAAGTAACTCTAACCAAATAACTGAAATGTAATTGTAATCGGCTATTCAACGTGCCAAATACGAAAAGCTTTGTTCTTTTGAATTACTCTTTACTCGGTACTCATTTGGTAAAACATGAAGTTAATAGAAAGCGTTTTGGCAAGTAACTTTTGTTCCCGGTACTTCAGGAAAATGACCTTATTTTAACGAGTTGTTTCTACCTTCATATTATGAAGACCTTTTAGAAGGCTGTCGCTTCCCTGACCTTTCAATCATTTTGGGGGATTATTCTCCCCCACCCCTGCCTCCGTGTGCGTCGTGCGATTACTATGATTACATGCTAAGCTGGGCTGTAAGTGGGTTTGCGTTCGCTCGGAAAATGGTTGGCATTTGCGTCGCATGCGAGATGAAAATGTTAAACTGCTTTTAAATATGTTTGAAAATGCACTTTCAATATTCAAACACGGTTATCCCAAGTGAAACTCTTGGTTATTATCTAGCTTACTTTGCCATAATCTAGAATGTGTAGGAATGTAAGCAAAAAAATAATTATTAAAAAAACAAAACCCCGACTGCTTTAAAAAAAGAACTGAAAAGATAAAAACAAGTATAGCATTATCTACATTAAATTCATTAACAACAAATGAAATATGTCAAACTAAATTCTTTATGATGTTGCAGGCGGTGACAAACGAAGTTATATAGTAGTAACAAAGTATTGTTTGTCCCCGCCTGCAACATCATAAAGAATTTACGTACGCTTGAAAAACATAACCCTCCTTCTGACGCAGTCGGGTAAAAACGAAGTATTTCGCGTTTCGTGCACAATTTGATAACAGTTTTTACGGTACAGATTTTTCCAAAGCCCTCTGAAATCATGTTTGTAAATGCGTTGGCATTGCAATAATTTAAATAGACTGTTATTGATCGTCACTTGTCTATCTCCAATAAAACGAACTCACATAACAGGAGAGTTTCGCGATAAGGGGCCTGCGTCACTCGCCTCGCTGTCGCCGGAATTAGGTCACGCTGTAGTTTAGGTATTTTAGCCCAGGCGATGTGCTTAGCTCGTTAACGTAAGCCTCTGGGGTGGGTCGGTTCAGCCTTTAGCCGGCGCTTTACGAAGGCCTACAATTTACTTTTATTGCACGTTTGAAACTGTTCTTTCCGCAACGATTTTTCTTTTGAGAGGTTATCGTAACGGTAACGTTTTATTTTAGACGATTGAAAATTAAATAGTAATTGAAGCATATAGGCATTTGTATGTATACCAGCGAATGCCATGATGATCCGGTGTCTTACTAAGTACTAGCTTGCAACAGTTGAAAAGTTACAGAAAAATAGTTCATTTTTATACAGAACTACTAAACCATACTGCTTACCCTCTCGAACAATTAATTATGAGGAATCCACGGTACGTTAAATACAAGACTTCGAAGCGTGCGGTCTAATTGAGAACTGCCTTTTTTCTTTTCCGTCGGTAAATAAACAAATTGATTTTATCTATGACTTGAGCTTTTAGCCTGAACCGTTTTAAGTTTCATCGAGTAAGGTAAAGTCTCGTATAGATAGTTTATGAGTTGGGTCCTCGTGTTTTGGCTCTCGGCACGGAGGCACGTCGTCGTTCCCGGTTAGTTCGATAGTAGACTCAGTGGCGCCGGGACGTAGGGACGTTGCTACAACGGACGAGTTGTGCAATGCAGACCTATCATGTGAGTGCTTTTGTTTACATTCCACTAAAATAATGCGCAGTTATAGTTAGGTTACAGGACTTTTACTCCAAATTAAGTGACAGGTCGTAGTGTTTATGAAGAATCTTTGTTGTCTTATGTAAATACTATACTATGAGTAAACAAGGATCCTTGCTCGTTCTCGAGTATTCGCAGTAGCCAATATTTTATCCAAATAAAGTGTCATCAAGGTAATTCATAACTATGTCAGATAGATTAACCTGTCATGTATCCTTGCTGAAATCTACCTGTATTCAAAATGAAATACATCTATCGAAAAAATAAATAATGTTATATATATATTGTTATGTTATGCACAACATTAGACGTGATCGGTAATCAACATAGCGAAGCGCACTGCTATTTGATTCAATTATAGTCCGCGATTCACCCGTTGAAGTCCCCCGCTCCCCTCACCCCTGCCACAACAACGAAGGTTCAAATTCGTCTAGACTAAAATATCGATCTGAGCCACAAATGCCACAATTAGACATCTGCTAATTACATGTTTAAAAGAACAATGCTGAATTAGCGTTAGTCATCCAATGGTGCGACGACCCTGACAATTCGAACGCTTTGTCATACCATTTATTATTCACAAAAAGAAAAAAAGTCGATCCAATTTAAATGGTTTGTGGGCGTCCGGCGACTGCTCGACCTGCTCGGATAAACAATAACAATCGCTTCTGATATGAACGTTACTTTTATTGCCTTCTTTCTTCATATGAAAACGTTTCATATACTGAACGTTTTAATAAAATCGGATCCATTCGTTGCAGTCGTATTTTCGAAGCGTAATGCCATTTATTGGAAAGCTAACGTCAGTGAGTCTGAGGATTCTTAAAGGATCATATTTTTATTTATGGGAACGTTGCCTTCCCTTAGCTTAGAATAAATCTGACTTCTTTTCTCGATTTATGTTCGGGACGATACCTGCCAAATTAATTATCTTTTTCTCCTAAATATTTTGATCAGATAAAGCGTCTTATCGTTTTTAATTTCATGAACAGTCTGATCTGCAAATTGCTGTTGTATTTTTGATGATGAAATATGATATTTCAGTTTACTGACTTTAGTTTTTTGTCTGGTGCAGTTAAATGTTTATATCATTGTTTAGTCGTCCTTCAATGCTTGTATTTTTATTTAAGCGGCTCATCATAATACGGCAAGGCATTATAATATTAGTTATGATTATCTTCATTAGAATTATTTGAAAAAGTAATGATTTTCTTTAAATACTTTTCTAGTCGTTCTTTTACTAGTCGTTTAGTAAATCAGTCCTATCATAGGACTGATTTAATAAAACTGCACTGATCGCTCCAGGCTGCATTGCTAGTCTACCAAAGAACTCTTCTCCAAGGCTGCCCTATATCTCTAAATATAATTATACTATTTATCCTTGCTAACTTCCGTATAGGATACCTTGTAGATACCATTCATTGTCAGCATTCGTCATAGTGCGTGAAATATCCATTAGCATGATTGAGGAGTCCAGACGTGGGCAGTGACCAGTGGTCAGCCACTTGAGAGATGATGCGCTGCCACTATTACGTGTTCAACCTTCAGCCGCAATACAGCGGATTGACACGCGAACAGACAAACGTTTTACATAATTTATCATCATATACACCTGTGAACTTGATTCATTGCGATTATGAACGATTCGTGGAGTAGTGACTGGAGTGACGATGATGATGATAAATTCGGGTGAGAGTGTTTTTGTTTCATTTAATCTTCCAAAAATTTGGGCGTTTTAGTCTTGATGATTCAGTTGAAATAATTCACATCTCCAATGTTTTCAGGATTTATCACGAAGTAGCATTATCAAAGTACATATTAACATCGCATGTCACCTTTCATCCAGATTTGTTGAGTTTAAATTATCACATGCATGTCCCGTTGCGAAAAATGTGTCATGGTGTTCAACAGGGACCTATCTTGGGGCCATTTCTAGGGTTGTCGTGACATAAGTGACTGTGGATCCGAATAACAACTCATCAAACACTAATATAAAAGGCGTTACTCCTAAAGCACGGTCGTCAATCGACGTGTTCACGAAACCTTCACAACGCACGAATAAATTATTGCTTAGCACTAAACACGAAACAACGTTGTACATATTACTACTACAAGTTACAACCGTTTGTAAACGAATGCACTGCGATAGGGAAGTCACGACATGGCGGATATAGTGTTGTGAAATACTGTTGAGCACGTGGAATCAAAACCAATAAATGTTACTTGATGATATGACTAGGCATTGTGGGTGTTAGATCTACTCCCAGAAATGTCAATTTGCTTTAATCCTTGTTGATAAAAACAAATCTTGTCTTGATTTAACAATTTACCAAAAACAAAGCTGTAATTTTCTTTGCTTATTCGCAATCCTTTATGAATTGAACATTGGTATTCATAGCTAATAACCGTAAAATGACATTAATTAACAAATGGTTTATTTCACCATACAGCCGTGAATCACGCAACGGTAGCACGCGTTTGTCTTCGTACGCACGCGCATCATCAGTGTGTCACTATCATTAACAATGGTGTTTTCACTACATTATCTACAAACAAATTGAACAGTGTCACTGGACTGCAGTCATTCAGCTTTAATTATACGTTTACGCCAAAACTGGCTTAAAGCGGATTCTGATCGTTATTGTTTATTTTGGGTGATAGCGATTAATATTTTTTTTCAGCATAATAATATTTTAGTGCAGATTCATAAAATTTCTGATATAACACTTACTGGCTGCCTGCCAAAGAGACTTCTTCTGAAATCAGATAAATTGAAAGAAATACAGGTATTTACTGAGTCATATTATATCCGATACTTTTGGATCAATTTTTATTTTCGTCATCTCTTTTTAACCGTCTTCTATATAAAAATATAGGTTAAGTTAATTGCTCTACTTATCAATTAGTCTCACTATCTTCATACTTAAGATATCTTTGCCATTAATTGTGTCAAGTTTATTTAAATCGATGTCGTGATTATCACGGAACCATTTCACATCTATGAATAGCTATCTAATGTTATTATCAACAAGCACTTAGCTGTTGCATGAAGTGTCAGTCGGCATTACTTTTCGCTATTGTTTATAGTTCGTGCAACGTGTAGAGGTGCAAGGAAGCCGATGAGCCGGCGGCGGCGGTGCACGCTCGGCGGATTAGCCCCGTTTCAGCTGAAGCATACGCAATGCTGCTGTCATAGCGCATTGAATGTGCCATAACCAGCTCATTTTCTGAAAAGGAAAACATACCTCTCGTAGTAAATAATAGTTGCATGCTTCGCATACCAAATTCCCGAGTTAAAGAACGATAGACAAAAAGATTCGCGATCCCCTAAGTTTATTTCCAGCATAACACTATTACGGCATAAATTATTCTAGGGAAACCCCTAGAATAATTTTTCATAAGATGACCTACATAATATGTAGGTACTTAGTGGTAAAGCTCTCATCTCCATCCTAAAGGTTGTGGGATGACCCTCTGGAGGCAAATATTTGCGAAGCCCTTTTAGGTTTCTGTGGTGGGCAGGGCTCGTTTACTTACAAGTGTGCGTACGTGATGTGTTCTACATTTAGTACGTAAGGGGTTTTTAGCATTCACAATACTGAAATAATTTACTTCGAGCGCTTGTATTTTACAATCACCTTTAATTTGATGGAATTAAAACTGTGTATAAAAGCCTTGTCCAAATTATACCTTGTCTAACCATTTTCTTTTTGACATTTCAGCATTAGTGATACCTTGAAATAATAAATCAATTGATGACTCATGGTAGTAAATAATAATTTACTTGTTTCATTTGAAATTTCAAGATTTCGACTTAATTTCTAGATAATTAATTATGGAGTCATGATTCTATTTTTATTTCCTTTCAGTCAAATTATTTATTTCAATATTATATTATCGATTCATTTTATTTTAAGTCCTGATTTATAGTTTGTGGTTTTTTGTTATGACATACATTCATTACTAAAAAGTGTTACCCGTCAAAGTACGGCATTACTGCAGAAAATAATTACAAAAAAAACAGTTATTCACAGACGTGAGCTATCAAAAAGAAATCAAACGAGTGTACAAGGTATAACGTATGAAATATGACTACGTGCTATTACTCAATAGTTGCTACAGTGTTAATAATAATGCGTGAAAGAACAGTGTGTAACGTCTGTAAGCCTAGTATAATCGACGGCAAATTATCGCTTCAATAACTGGTCGTTAAATTTACTGAAAAGATAAAACTACGATTACACGCGGGAGCTGTAATCATGAAGATAACCTGTATTTATTTATTTATTTTAAAAAAGATAATAATTCATCAATATCGTCATCATCCTTGTTTTAAATGAATGTCATTCAATATTTCAGTGCAGAAATATGCAATTGGTTAACTTAACCGAATTTTGTAGATATTATACGATTATACGATACCGCAGCCTGCCTGTCGTCTTTCCTAATTTTGTGGTAATTATTTGTTATCTTTTCTTTGGTTCTTAGTACAATATTTTGGTAGAAAGTATCAATAATTCCTTCGGCATTAAGGACGCCTTTGTCACAAATTTTGTGCGAGAAGTTTTTAAATAAATAAAATAAAAATAAATAATTCCAAAAGTATGCAACAGAAAATTATGGATCATATTCAGGCACCTAATGTATATTTTCAGCGCAAATTTTTCAAAGTTTCTGATGTAATACTCACTGGCCATCTGCCAGAGTGTCTTCTTATGAAATCAGATAAATTGAAAAAAAACACAGGTACTTAACAAACAGTTTTTTTGTACTGCCATCATCGAACCGCTTATTATTTTTATCCAAATTGTAAGCAAATAACTTTTTAAAATACGTACGTTTAAGTAGCCGCAGCCGCATTTTGGACACTCAACCTATATTTTATAAAAATATCTTAATATTTGTATTTAGTACCCTGCTCTCTTTCTTCTTTAGTCGTTCGCGTTGGCGGCACCTTTTTGCGCCTGGCAGCAGCAGTGTTGCCATCAATGGTCATTGAAGCTTCAATAAAAGCTCATGACTAAGAGTGCATGATGTTCAAGTGATTCACAGAACCCAGACCCGAGCCAAAAACGTGAAGATGATCTAATTTTGATTTATTGTGTGTCGTAAAAGACTTTTGTGGATATAATATTATGTTTGCTGGGGATAATTTATTGCTGTTTAGAAAAATAAACAATAGCCCCTATAAAGTTGTCAGAACAATGAAATATTAAGCTATCGTTGAGACTTTTCTGGTAAGTAAGATAAAGCGTTGGGTATCATCCGTATAATCTTGTGTCATCATCTTGGTTTATTCTCTTCTCTATGGTGCCACCATGTTGAACGTGCTATATCGGAAAAGTGTTTGAATTTGCAGTAAATATTTTTATTCGCTGTCGTTTTAATATAAATGTTTACAAATCACTTTTTGTAGATTACAAACATTTATCATCATTGTTATTAAGAAGTGGTTGGCAGCTATGATCAAATGTACCTATAATACTGGGTGGCGCAAAAGTACTGGCACTAAAGAAAATACTTATTTTTTTTTTATATGACATTTTCTGTCATTCTGTTGTTGAAAATTGTGTAGTGAACAAATGTAAAATACACTGAAAATAAACATGGACCGTTTTACTCCCCAAGAACGTGGAATAATTGTGTCAATGTTCTTACGGAATAATTCATCAGTGATAAGAACACAACGTGAATTTCGTCGACGATTTCCCCACCGTCCGGCACCGATTGGTCGCACAATTCGACGCTTTGCCACACGCCTTGAAGCAACTGGCTCAACATTGGATAGACTTAAGTCTGGGAGACCAAGAACAGGCCGTTCAGCTGAAAATATCGATGCTGTGCGCGAAGATGTGGAAGAGTGTCCAGAAACATCAACGAGGCGACGTGCCACGCAATTGGGCATTTCCAGACGGACCCTGCAGCGTATTTTGGTGAAAGACTTAAAGATGTTCCCGTATAAAACTCAAATGACTCATCAGCTGCTGCCTGCTGACCACCGAGCTCGTCTAGATTACTGCCAGCGCGTCATAAACCTCAACCTTGAAGAGGATGATTTTCCTTCAAAATTGGTTATGAGTGACGAAGCGCATTTCCATCTCTCAGGGCATGTCAATAAGCAGAATACTCGGTTCTGGGGCACTGATAATCCGCGCATTATTCAAGAAACACCTCTACACCCACTAAAAGTTACTGTATGGTGTGGCATCTGTGTTGACAGAGTGATCGGACCCTATTTTTTCGAAGACGCTGGAGGCAATGCGATAACTGTCACTGGAGAACGCTACAGAACCATGTTACGTGAGTTTTTGATACCCAGTTTGGACGAATTGGGGCTGGAGCACATCTGGTTTCAACAAGACGGCGCTACGGCACACACAGCGCGCGACACTATGGACTTAGTGAGGGACGCTTTTCCAGACCGAGTTATCTCTCGTTTTGGCGATTTGCCTTGGCCTGCAAGATCACCCGATCTGACCAGTCCAGACTTCTTTCTTTGGGGTTTTTTGAAATCTCGGGTGTATGTGAACAAGCCACAGACTCTCGCAGCTCTAAAAGAAAACATTCGTCAAGAAATAACGAACATATCGCAGGAAGTGTTACGGCAAGTTATGCAAAATGTCATAAATAGGGCTCAAATGTGTATCAACTCTGGAGGTCACCATTTAAAAGACATCATCTTTAAATCCTAATGGTACGAAATTTAATGGCACAAATATACATTTAAAAAAATCTAAATCTAGTTTTCTAATTTAGAAAAAATGTTATAGCTGAACCAAATAGGGTCTTTACTTTTGCGCCACCCAGTATTATGCATAACAAAAGTTGCTTATAATTAACACATCATGCCTTCAAATATTATTGTCTTAATATAGCGTGCATTACGATTTAATAGCTTTAAAATTAAGACCTGTATATATTATGTTTATTTGGCCAACTATAATGTGGACTATGGATACAAGCGAAATAATTCAAATAATATGAATATTCGATTCAATAAAAACTAATGCAAGTAATTAATTATTATGCAAATAAATAATCATCAAAACGCATTGTTTACATTTGAAAGTATATAAAATGTATGCGTTGATCAGCGGTGAGTAATTTCGTAACCATTCAATGTCGGATAGTAATGCGGTGTTTTCGAGAATTAAGTAACACTCGTACAGCGGTAGGGGTACTAATAAGGCCTCATTCACACCAAAAGACCGATAAGTGGTAATTCTTACATTAGATGTTGGGTAGTATTTAAACGCAAATCATAAAATATCCTTTTTCTATGCAATTAAATACCGAATTCCCATCAAAATTACTGATTGCACAACAAAATATTCAACTCAAAATATCACTAAACACACTACAATTTATTTTCACAGCGCACAGCAATTTTTCCTAAAGCAAAAGCTTTTTTATCAATGCACAGCTAATAATCTTAATGCACATTATACACGTTAACTCTTTTTCTTTTAAATATAGCTTCTATTTTTATAATATTTACAGCAGTTTTTCTAAATCAAACAACATTTTATTAGTCACAGTCATCTTATTATTTATTAATTATCACATAATGAGATCAGCAAAAAAAATATAAAATTAGATACAAAATTGTAATTTATTGAATTATTAAAGCGGGTCTTGCTTTCGCGGGGCGTCCACGCTTCCTTTTTTGCCCAATAGGCACATTTTTAGCTTCTGCAGGTGGCGCCACGTAAACTGTCGTCTGTTACGATCTATGATAATAAGAAATTGGTAGGTAGTATAATATTATTTTATTTAGTAGGTGGATTCAAAAAGGGGTCGGAGTATCACACAGATTGATTCTAGCAGCTATGTTATGGTCGCAGTTCTAACTTCTAACCTAACCTAACCTACTACTTTACCCATAATTGACCTATGCCATGACTTTTTTAAAGTTTTTCAGTTAAGTTGTTCTGCTTTTAGAAATAATGCAATGTAAAAGGATTTTTTTGGTATAATAATCATTAAATTTGCCGAGCATGGCTTCTTGAAAATTAAGACAAATATGATGAACAGATTTTGTTGTACTTACTGGTTAATATGCGACTGGGATAGTTATTTTGCTATGAAATATGGTAAATTTGATGTGTAGTCAGTATTTATGCTATGCATGTAGTATTTTTGTACAAAAATAAATTTTATTGTATTGCATTATGAGGAAAAAAGGAATGTCATATTGATGTGTAATTTCGAATTATCTGCAGTTTGAGTTTTGTTAAACATTTAGTTTATCTGTAGTGAAGTAAGTTATTTGATGTAAAAAAGAATATAAATGATGAGTATGTATTGATAGGTGATTATTTATTTGATATGCAATATAAAATATCCCTTAGATGTTTTGTAAAAACCCTTGAATTGGAGATCACGATACAATTTGAAAAAAACAGAAGTTTTTTTTTAACACTTCGATTGTTATAATGATTATGCTTATATTAATACCTTTGCTCTTGCAAAGTGGTATTGTATTTCAGATTAACGCTTTTCATTTTATCATCTTAAAATTTGACTTTCTTCTACAGAAAAAAGTAGAACATCTTTTGTAAAATTAATAATATACTGCTATTGGTTATCATTCTTTAGTCTTTCCTTTTTAGCGGTACTATATCTTCTAGTATACTGTCGCTTTTCCTATCATGAATGGAGCCTCGCTTCGTGGCATAGGAAGGGCGGCGGAGCGTGAAGGCTCGCGTTTTTCAAGACTTCAGCGACAGGCGCACGCGCAGCGCCATCGCTGTGGTTTATAACCTTGCGCCATTCGATACACTGGGCATTTGGGACGGGTGCGGTGCCACTAATAAATTAAACCAATTGGAATGTTTAAAGGTTTTCGCATTATATCAACCATGGATGGTGGTTTGGATTTTACTACCGTGGTGTATTAGGTTAATTTTGACTAACATAATACACGAATCATCTACTAAATTGATTTATTGTTTTTTTAACTCACCTCACTATTTTTTTTTTCTTTTTAATTGTTTCGGCATATTTATCCTATCTAATCATTATTAACCTTGTCTTCTCGTCTCATACTACCCTCTTTTTGTTGTTGTTTTATAAAATGCCCATTTTCATCATTCATGATTGATTTATCACCTGTTTTCCTTTATACCCAAATGTATCTATACGAGTAATCAGTGGAGCAGCGCATGTTTTTGTTCGATTGATAATTACAAGCTAACGAGCCAAGGACGAGTTTCGTATCTTCTATACTTGCAGTGTTTTTGTTAATTTCGATAACATTTCCACGAATTGATACATCATTCATTATAATTTTATAATAGGTAATATTTGAATTTCATACACTTTTTTAGATGATTTTTGACCTCAATCTTGCAGTAAATCACATCAGAGCTCCCAGTGTCGTATCAGATCAAATACAATAGGAAAATAAACAACAAACGAGTATATTTTAGTTATACGGAACGTTAAAAGGCTTACAAAGAAAAGTTTTATTAGTAAATTCATCAATTCCTTATGGTGTACAATAAAGAGTCGCAGGAAATATGAATTATTATCTTAGCCCTTACGAAAACTCCGTTAGCTGAAATTTTAAATGCAATTCCGGCTCGGGCTAGGACGCAAATATAAGTATAAGTGACGATATATTATTCTACATAGGATTGTGTGTTGTATTACTTTTTAATACTACACATAATCATAATAATAATATTTCATTTCATATTTTATACCGGACCTGGTCTACTGGACCTAGATTACATTGTATTAAATCTATAGAAAAATACGTTAAGCATACTCGAATATCTAGAGATATTCGTTTTTCGTATTTCGTCCCATTCTAGGCGTAGTACTTGTAACGTTTAGCTATTTCGTTCTTGTCGTTGATTGAAATACTAATTAACTTATTTTTTACTAATCAGAGAGTAAAAAACAGCCTTGTTTCTGAACGTGACCACTGACCACAGTCACTGTGACGTAAAGCGCAGGTCTGCTTTTTATTTGTAACGCCTACAATTAGAAAATCTATTCATTTATTACCACAGTTTTGGTTGTGAGATCTTGAATGAGAATAAAATCGAATTAATTTGTAGTAATTTAATAAGAAGAAAACATCGTGAACTGTGTAACTGTAATAATTTAGGTTGTTTAGTTATGATATCGAAAGTATTATTTAATGAAGACTATTTTATCTAAGATGTTATCAAATAGCTTTGAAGTTATCATTCGTAATGATACCGCATGATGTCACCGTTATTATCAGATCGTTATGCAAGTGTGAAAACTATCAACTCTTTGATGACCACCGACCACAAATGACCACCTGTACAGACTGGCTGACCATGAAACTATGGCGCGTTTACTTAACTATAGCAAATGTTTATGAGCTAACAATCAATATGAGACAAGCTCGCTATATTTGTACGTACTAATTACTTGCAGTGTTTGGATACTTCTAATTAGTGCTAATGTTGCATTTTCTAAACGACTACCTACTTTGATACTGCCTCAGATTTTCTCATAGAGTTCATCAAACAACATTTGGTAATACCATAGAAATATATACTATAGAAATGGCTTGTCCGAACAAATTGCCCTTCAAATTTGACATTATGAATAGCAGGATCAGTAACGCCATCTGCATTGAAGTTGCGCAGTTCCAATGTCACGCGGATATTCACGATTGAGGAATATGGCGTCGGAACGAAAAATTTTAGCAAATAAAATTGATAAAATAATGTAAAGAGGTGGATATAATAAGATATTTGTGACTTACCGGTGATATGTAATACCATAATCTTTTTTGTTATGTTTAATTTGGTAGTTCGTACAACTTTTCAGTGCACAATTAGGCATGTTGTCGTGTTTGACCGCTCACGGAGGCAGCCAACCACAGACAATTTCACTACGCGCTTTTTGTAGTCTGATTGACTCCAAAAAGGTTCAGTTCATTTATCGCGCGTTAGCCGTGTCCTTATTTTATACGTCAATGGGTAATACAGATACAATGTCATGGCCAGGTAAAACAAAGAGATAAACTTGTCAAGCTAAATTTAATAGCACCTAACGTTGTCTCTAGTTTATATCTCTAATCGATACACTCATGTGTAGTATCCAAAAAAGTTGTAAATAACTCTTTTACACGCTAGAGAGGCATATATATCAAGAAAGCGTAGTCGAATTTTTGCACCTATGAATGTCAAAATTCACCTATTAACGTCAAAAATGCACATATGAAAGTAAAAAATGCATACATAATTTCTGTATATGTGTGGGTGCAGACACGCTGACGTTTCATATAAAATAGCCGTTCTATCTACTTGTACTGTTCTCTCTGGTCGTATCGTTTGTAACAATTCGATTGAGCGAGCACAGCTGATGTTGACAGTAAGTAGTGTTTCCGCTGTCACCTGTCACATGCACATGGAATGCTCCATTGAAGATTGAAGTGTAGTTGTGTTACCCCGGGAATAGACCGGGCCGATTTCACCAAACTTATTAATCTAGAGTTTTTGAAACCTGTATTTTCATTTCTCTCTCATGCAATGTTTGTACAAGATCAAGAGATCAACAGCTGCAGCTTAGCGCTTAACTTGTAGTACGAGAGCCCACGACCAAAATTTTTGTCTCATAGCAATACGGCCAAAACTGCATCAAATCGATAGATACGATTATCCTGAACTCGAAAATACCAATATCAGACATTTTCCGCGTAGCGTTTGATCTGACCGAATTTTCAAAATTGTCAAAGAATTTTACCGAACTGCATCATAGCAATATGTCTGATTTGCAGACTGTAGTTGAATGATAGTTCTGAGATACCGGAATCATATTTTACAGACGTTAGTGGTGTAGCGCAAACCCGTAAAATCACTTAAAAAAATTAAAAATGAGACAAAAAAAATGTCTCATAGCAATACGTCTGAAAATCATTTTTATTAGTAAATTTTGGTTATTTGATGCGAACAAAACAATTTTCAGACGGAAATGTGAACGCATTAAATTTTGAGACCGTTTTGAAAATGTTAACAAATTTTACCGATCGGTATCATAGCAATATGTCTGAAAATTGTTGGACATGATAAAATAAGTTGTCCACATGTGCAAAAAATTTATATCAGACAAATTAAGTGTAAACAAAACATTGAAACCGTAACATTGAAGTTGAAGGACTGAAATAAATCGCACAAAAGGAAGCTGGCGAGTGAGCTGTATAATAGTAAGAAAGGGGCAGGAGCGTAACAAGCGCTGAGGCTGTTGAAATTAAATACTGATTTGATAGTTTTGGTTTTATTTAAAGCACACTTGAGTGACTTTTACAAAAGAAATAAGTAATGACATCTGTCATCCGTCAAAGTACATATAATAGACAAGGGAGATTCTTGAATATCTATGAAGGCTGTAAATTTAAAAAAACATTTAACAGAGGCGTCGGCCAGGCGACTCCGAAACGTTATTTTCGTTTTTGGGAGTATATGCTACACTTAAAGTGTCTGAAAACAGGTTTTTGGTAATCATGGCAGCAATACGAAAAGTTGAAAAAAAAAATATCCGTATTGCTATGATACAGGTCGGCTAAATTTGTTGACATTTTCAAAAATGCGCTCAGGCTATATGCTACGCGCAAAATGTCTGAAAACAAACTTTTTCGTAATACAATTATAAAATCTATGTACATTTTCACTATCAGACGTATTGCTATAATACCGACTGTCTTTTTTTTTTGACACAGCAGAAATGGCCTCCCACGCAGTTGCTACACTTTCGACCGTTACTACACACCTAGTCGGGTACAGAATCATACAATCTAACGATTTTATAGGGTTTTTGCCGTATTGCTATGAGACATGGTTTTGGTCGTGGGCTCTCGTACTATTGAGTTTAACACGTTGGTAACATTGGGACTAAGGTAAATGTAATTATAGCCGATATGGGAGTTAATTATTATTAAAACTTGGGACTTATAAATGCCTGTAAATATCATGTAGGTAATTCAAGTTACTAATACAAACATCGGCTCTTTGTAGGACATTATTTACAGTACAGCGTTACATAATAACGTGCTTTGTACGTCTTCCATGCCGTTTGTTGTTGTATTTTACTACTAGCGTTCAAATGTAAATTACGATTCAAGCCTCATGTTGTGCCTTAGACGGATAAGGTAAAGCTGCTATAATAAGACATCACTTGCTAAGTTAGGTAATCAATTGCAATAAGTCGAATCATCTTATTTCCTTGCAGCTCAGGCCATAACTATCCTTAAAGTTGTCTACGATCTGAAAAGTTGTTGGTATTTCTTGATGGCCACGGTTATGCGAAAAAAAACAGTAATATAATATCAACATGACTTTCTCTGTTTTAACAATAAGAAACGATTCCATCTAAACAGCTGTAACCCAGTTATCGGCATCTCTGTTGATTGTTTATTTAATCAGTTACTGAGTTATTTGCATATTACCTTTGATTCAGGTGTAAATTGTAATTCCTAATGGAACCTAGTTTCTGTAAATCAATCGTATTTTTGTGTTGATACTGCTTAGTTTGTTACACAATAGCTTACTTTTGAACATACCTAGTCATCAAAAGACATGAAACGGTTACACGCCCGACTGAGTAACGCGTTGATGTCTTTTGTATGGCCATCCCGTTCTAAGCGCCTGGATTGTGTGGTGTTTCAACCTTATTCGTGACAATTTATCTATCTATTTCTTTAAATAGAACAAATTATTTCAGTCCAGTATACATGCAAAATATAACGATAAAATCCACACTTGGCAAGTTTTTGTCGTCAGTGCACGACGCACTATCAATTATTAAAAAAACCAGTTTATTTATTTACATCAACGCGACATAGAACAATAAATTAAGCTCACAGTTCTCATTACACAACCTAATACAGCAGAAAATAATCTATAGATCACGATAGGACGTCGTCAATCATCTCTTGCTTGCATTTTTTTGCCCAACCGGGATGTGCAGAATAAGAATGACAGACAAGCCTTATTAGCAAACTGGTAGAAATGTCGAAACGATCGGTGTGGGCCAATAACGCGAGTGTTGTCAGGAAGCGCATTCCTCATGATGGCCTGTCAGACTGTCTTGAGGTCCTCACTCACTTATCGACGCAGAATCGCAGACAAAAATACTTTTAAGCTGTATTTCCTTGCGTCTTGTAATGCGTTAGTGTAATTGAAATTTGCATCATTGGTATTCATTAAATAAACAAAATCAAAGTAACTTTCTTACCGAGGTCTGTTCGACTCGAGCGCCGACAAACGAATGACCCGCTCTGGCTGCGCACGCCTTTTATAAAGCCGTTGTAGCCTGTTGTAACGTTGGTACCTGTACTAGTGAAAACCACTGTATCACAGGTACCAGCGCCTTCCATTTCTATCAATAAGATAATGAACGGTGTACTGTATTATTACATAACAAAGTTCGGTTAGAGTATGCGCTTTCCACCGCGCGATTTTTTTGGGATTTTTTAATTAGTTAATTCTCAAAAGCAGCATGGAGTTGGATTTGTACCCGGTGGATGGCGATAGGTTCACCCTCTTACACTTCCATTTTCGATTGCCTAAATAATTGTTTTCCCGTTCACTTAAGAGCGTTTATTCCTTTTCAAAATGTAACTGACAATTTTTGTAGTATTTTGGGAATATTTCGTAAAAACTGAATGAAAGTATGATTTTATTCAACTAACTTTTTAGAATGCAAGTTTTGAAAGGTAAATATAACAATTTCATTCGTAAATACAGCATAATTTTGTAATTTATCAACTTAACAGTTAATACTCTTTCAACTGATAAAATAGAAAAGTATGCTTTAGTTATTAAATGTAATTGTCATATTTACCTTTTAAAGCCCACATTCTAAAAAGTTAGTTGAATAAAATCATACTTTCATTCAGTTTTTACGAAATATTCCCAAAACACTACAAAAATTGACAGTTACATTTTGAAAAGGAATACACGCTCTTAACGTTGTTTAACATTAGAGTATTTAATTTATGTGATTCCGAGGCGAGGCAATGCTG
The DNA here is from genome assembly GCA_905147285.1 of Hypena proboscidalis. NCBI lineage: Eukaryota > Metazoa > Arthropoda > Insecta > Lepidoptera > Erebidae > Hypena > Hypena proboscidalis. The sequence goes on from LR990141.1 coordinate 319,054, forward strand.
AATAGTTAAGTGAGCTGAGACCTTTATTCGTGGTGGGTGCTATCGGACAGCTAAACATGCTGGATGCGTAGGCGCCAGTACTCGTGTGACTACTCACTTAGCACGTTCTTATCAATAGCATTGCTTTATTTGTGCTTCCGTATTCAATATATTTACGTAACGTCAGCTTTTTTCTGAACATCTTTCTGAAGTTTTTTGGAAACACTTGCCGCGGATTGTGTTGTGGGCGACATAGTTGCCAATCATTTTAGTCATATGGATTTGATAAGCCTAATTCTGAACCTACTGTCGCTCGTCTTTGATGAGGGTTAATCAAATGAATATTTTCAAAAAGATAATGTTTTATATTTATAAAGAAGGAGTTAAAAATCATTCCACGTAACTTTGTTTACGTATTATATATGTGAATCGTGAATCGCCCGCATCATTCACTAACCGAAGGAGCACTCATCCCGATTCCCAATCGCTAGTAATACGTACTACGGTATTACTGAAGTGTGTTCATTATTACTGCACTTCGATTGCAATGATTTATGCTCACATCTGGTATTCTCAACAAACCTCTGCCCTCCTTCAACATCTAACTGGACAGGTTTATGTGAGTTAATGACTAACGGAGCCATAGATCTCGTCGAGAATTGATATACGGTTTTGTTTGCATGGAGATATCTTATTTTATTGTTTAGTGATTTTAAATCTTGTTTTTTGTTAGCTTTAGTTTCTTACGATTTAGTTAATGTAATTTAATTTTCCTCGTACCCGGACCAAATCTAGAAAAGACCAATTTTTTGTGTTGTTAACTGTCCAAGTGTGAATAGTCTCAATCCTATTTGTCGGCTAATTCAGTAGTCGTGCGTGACAGACAAAACCCCGCCAAAGCAATCAGATATATTGTATCTATAGATTTGTTTACAACAATCAAGCAAACTGCATTTTACCGAAACGGCAATTTTCCGTGGCAATTCATTTGATACTATTGATAATGCCGCAGCTCGTGGCTAAGTCAAAGTGCCGCGAATGGGTCGATGGTCAGGTTAAGCAATGCTTACTACGGTCAGACGTGGGATAGGCGACCATCATAAAGTCACTAGATTTACACCAACCCTCACTCACCGGGCTACCTCGGAAAGTATGCTCTGCTGTCGGTCTGGGATGTCAATCGAAGATTCAAAACAGTTGTTACGGTTAATCGGACGGCATGCGGTAGTCTGGAAGTCGAACAAAAGGTATTGTATCGGGATCTCACATCGGACAACCCAGTATAGGGCCATAAAATATGATACCCTTTGAGCAATGATAGTTGCTCCATGCAGAATCCTGTCCAGCAGAATCCGTTACATTAGAAGCCGTATGTAATTGGCGAAAGCCTCGAATAATGAACGACTATAGTCAATTCCGGCGCGGCGCTGTTCCAATTGTTAAATATTCACGAGTTTAATACTATGTTTTCACGTAAATCCAATGAATGCTCGTGCACCCATTACAGTTTACAATGTAAACAATGAACTATTCAAATGTAATTTTCACTTGACCGATATCTATAAATAGCGGTACATTTTCTCTTATATTTACGTATTGTATAAAAAAATACGTGATACTATGCTGCCTAATAACTTTCAGGACCAAATCATAGATTCATATACCATAATAGTTAAATAGATATTTCCAAGTTGGAAATAGCTATTATTCGATGGATGAAAATTGCAACCAGCGAGCGAGGTGTCTTCTTCGCATCGTAGCGTCTCTCGTAGCAAGGCATTGAGAAGTTTTCCAAAGTAAGAAATAATCTATCTACTACGATTTGCGACAAAATGAAGCTCACGATCCAAGACAAATTTCAATTAATTTTATTCAATTTGAAACAGCATCGTATCGAAAAGCTGTTTCCAGATAATCTAGGTAATCTAAACTCAATGTCATTTTGTCTTCAAGTCGTTAATATAGTTTATTTAGCTAGGTTTTATCCTCAGATTCGTTAATAGTCTGTAGTAACAGCATGGTAATGTGTAAAAAATTAATATCAATCATTCACAAAAACATGTTTGTAAGGTAAATTAAATAAAAGGAGTGGTCCGAGTGTTCAGTAGTAATTGAATTGAAAGACATTGTGTTACGTGCTACTATAATGTCCGTGTACTTGTATACACACAGCTGTTTGAACACGTGCACCGATGCCGATGCCGGAAATAAACCGTGGTGAAGCCTGCTCAAAGTCAACTTTTTTATTTAATTCCTTTTGTGACTGATGGAGACGTACTAAAAAAGGTTTTATCGTACAACAGAGCTAATACGTAATAAACCGGCCACGTGCGAGTCAAACGCCTGCACGAAGGGTTCCGTACCCAAAGGATAAAATCGGGACTCTTAAAAGAACTTCCTCTAGTCACAGTAAACTCTAGCTAGTCCTCTACAACGTCTGTTGGCGATGAAGGTATCAGCACATTCCTTGAAGGAGAATCACTGGGAAATCGGTGTTGATAACTTACAAGGGCTCGTCATGGAGAGTATCGCATTGATTTGCCTAATGAGTCCTTGAATCTGAAATAATTTATTTTTCGTTTCTCACTTTGTATGTGTGTGTGCTCTTACTCTAACATAAATTAAATTGTACTGTATGCGTGCTGTATCAGAGTCACCTGTTATTGTATTTGCGCTATATTCACCTTTGACGGGATAATAATATTTGTTTCTCTTTGTTTAACTACTTGTGTGTAGTGTTTGGACACTATTTGTATGTTATCTTGCCGTCATACACGCCATTATCGGACCAAGTGACGGAAACGGAATATTTCGTGTGTTTGGTAACAAATAAACCTTAGCCAGAAGTATAAAAGTATTTTCTTAGAAAACTAGCCTTTTTCTTTCAACACTAGATTTAGACATGCATTTATGACAATGAATCAATATTCTGAAATATTCACTATTTATTCTGGACCTTGCAAAATCATACAAGATTACTATCTTCCGATGCCATTTGCAATTTTTCTAGAAGCGTACGTGAATTTCTTGTGTTAATAGAACCTAAGAATACACTTAACAACTTATTCAAATGCATTAGATGAGTCACTCGGTACTCCATTCAGTAAATAAGCACCCATTAATTCATGCTCGCCTGCTAGATGCACAATCTTGTTTTGAATGCTAATACTTTGATAATTACCCGAGATTGCTAATTATAGGATCCGCATTAACCTATTATTATGCTAACACAGTAGAACATTAATCTAAAATTGACCATTTAGTGGAAAATAAAGTGTATATACAAGCATTCGCAATAATTGAGATAAAACGGAAAGAGGAGAAAATCGGTTTCCGCTCAAGGTTTGTTTTCACAATGCATTTCGTTCTTTCGAGTTTATTTAGTAATCAGACTTAATTTAGGTGATTCAGACCCGCTTTCTTAGGGTTCCGTTGTACCTACAAGGAACCCTTATAGTTTCGCCATGTCCGTCTGTCCGAGGCATAGCTCGTAACCGTTAGTGCTAGTAAGCTAAAATTTTATATGTATGTTAACTTAACCAAGAAAATGGTAGAATAAAATCTTGAATAACATTTTTTTCGGGTATCTCCTCTACATGTAAAGTGGTAATAATTTTTTTCTGTCGCTTTCCCCATAGTGTGGGGTATCGTTAGATGTGTTCACGAATCACGGAGGTTGAGAAATTGTTTTTTGATTTGATTTTTGATTTTGAAATTGTATTATAGTGACCTATGTTGTAACGACTAACTATAGAACGCTATTGTTCGTGTCCCGACACGCACTTGGCCGGTTTATAACATTTAATGAGATATATTTATTAAGCTACGCCATATTTTTTTTGTTATTATTTTGTATTTTCAAAATACAAAATAATAACAAAAAAAATTACGAACGTTCCAGACAAATTCTGATTTTGATTTTGTTTATGTGATGTCTGTAGTTGTTAAGTATGGTATGGGAAAACTGCGTATGTATGTATCTATTCTGTAGTGAGTTTAAGAGAGTAGGGTCCCCACTTATCATACGAATGGGTCCATCCTGTCCGGACATGGCTGCAGTTGCCATGTGCTTCGCTGGCCGTTGACAAATAAGCGTGCGAGCGTTGGCTCCGGGACGGAAGTGGCCAATAGAAGCGCGGCGGTGAACGCTCTCGCTGTTCTAGGGCTGCTGCTGTTGAGAAAGACAGACATCTCATAGGACCATGAACGGTACAGCGGTACAGCCCATGGACATCAGACATCAACGATTCACAAAAGCATAATGTGGATGCGTCGATCCACGAGGCAACCTTTGGAATTTCGCGGACAACAACGTGCAAATCGCGTGAACCGGATATTCTAAAATTTTGTCCGGTTATTTAGTTGTCTAGCAACCCTAAAATTATTTAAAAGTGTGCACCGATACAGGGCTCGGACCCCTTTATGAGTAGTTATTAATTTCCTTTGTAACTTGACTGCATTGTATTGTATAGGTTTCATTTAATTTTTGTAACTTTGTAAAATGAAACACATACAATGCCAGGTAAGAAGTAGTAAGTCCATTGTCCAGATAATTATATAAAGGGAGAGCTTTAGTCACTTCAATATTATCTAATAATCAAGTAGAATACTTCTATTCTATCGCTTTCTACGGGGTGTTAAAAAAACATGAAGAGTTGATCAAGATACGTATACGTGTTGCATTTTGTTGCTAAAAAAAAATGACATTTTTACATTATTTTACGTCATTTTACAAAAGCTCACTATCAGAAAATATTGTTTGATGGTGGTAGAGCTCGTGTAATCGTGCTCGACCTTTAACCTGCCGCCAAATATTGGTGCATGCATTACTTAGTTCCAGTTTGGTAGGGAGATAAGACCCTTAAATTACATGATGAATTCTCAGATGAAGCGATGAAGTTTTAATATACCATCAGGTGGACTACATGCCCGTTCGCTTTATACGTCGTATAAAATAAAAGACAACATTACATAACATCACGACTATATTACCCAGAAGGGTGTGGCAGAGGTGTACAACACCCACACTTCACATGTTATGTTTAGGTCACATGGGATAGGGGGTGAGTGTATCGCCATCCACCGGGCACATTTCCAACTCTGTGCTGCTACTAAGAATTGCCTGACCTCTTTGTGAGAGGTGCATAAGCTAACCAATAGACCATCAAAGTATAAAAAAACATTTTAATAAATTCCATCACCTTATGGAGCTTCTGCGTACAGCGAAATTATAAAAGTTGGATACGATGCGATCATAAAACCGAAAGTATGTTTATTACTGCTTCTCACCAAAACCACTGAACAGATTTTCACGGACATTAATGTTTTACAGCGTGGATTTGCAGATGAAAGCGTTACATTTATATTTTGTTGTTCAATAATATGTAGGTATGTGTAATGTAGTATGTAATGTCGAGAGACGAAATGTCGGATTCAATCTTTATATTTCTGAAAAAACATTCAAAGACACATGACTTAAAAAACATACGAACTTTCCAAAGAAAAAACCGACTTCATTTTAGACTTATATGGTTTTCTCATGGGCGCCATTGTCAGCACTGGATCAATTGAAATGGTAACAGACGCGAAGCACTAGCTTTTAAATAAATAAAAAATCATTAAAATCGCTTCGCCCATTCGAAAGTAAAGAGGTAACAAACATAAAAAAAAAACCCGAATTGAGAACCTCCTCCTTATTTTAAGTCAGTTAAAAAGAACGTCCTTACTAATAGTAAGATTTTGGCAATAAATATGAATGAGGGATGATATTCATCCAAATCCCACACCTGTGCTACGCCCAGCCTATTACAGTATTACCACATTATTGTTAGATAGTGGTAGTACCTTACACAAACTACCGTATAAATGAGCCGTAGTATTACAAATGACAATAAAAACAAAAGATGTTTCAGCTGGCACCTTGTCTAATGTATCGTGATCGCTGTAATCTGTGTAATGCGCGTGTAACGAACTCAATGCCCGTATCCAAAGAATAAACCGCTGTTTTGTACTACAATAGCTCCGATACTACAACTGTGGTGGTACGAATTAATTGTCATGGTAATTGTTCCGACTACTAGAACAAAATCGCGCACACTTATATACTTGTGTTTTTAAGCTCCAAACATTGTGCCCTATTAAGTTCATCAAACATTCTTTTTCTGGCAATTTATTTTTAAAGATAAAGATTAAGATATGATGATAAAGGTACGATCTTACATAGAAAATATTAGTTCCACCAAATTTTACCTTAAGGCATGCAAAAGGTTACATAGCCGTTAAAATAAAAGTAAGCAACAAAGACAGCAAAAAATGTTACAAAACCAACAAAAACAAATATAAATAAATGTTGACAATAATATAAAACAATTAACTAAAAACTATTACAAACCACAAAAATGCACTATCTAATTCATCCACAAATTCACTTATTATGCTGTAATAAGCTTTATCAGCCAGAAAGTTTCGAAATCTTTTTATTTATAATGAAATATCAATTACTAATTACTATCTTGAATTTATCATAACCATCGTCCTCCTGCCCTCTTCCAAATAATTTCAGGTCATCGCCCCAACAATAACAATTTATACCAATTAATTCCATCTAAAAACTATCATAAATATGATTTGATCAATGAATGAACCGTATGCCCATAGCAGGATGTGTTATTTCTTTGTCCGTTCCATTCCATCGTCGCAGGAGCAAGCCGGATGCGATGGTATAACAGCTGTTATTACCGGAGCACTTGACTACGGCATCCACGGACTTATTAACTCAACAGTCAGTAATTGACTCGCATGTAAAACAGACTATTACTTGTCTAATTGCTTATTGACTAAACACTACCAGTTCCTATATTATGCGTCTTTGGTGCTGCCAATGAAAATAAACACGTTATTAAATAGCCTTTTTTATGGTGAATAGGCACGCATTTGACCATGATCTCACCTGATGGGAAGTGATGACGCGGTCTACGGTGGAGCACGCTTACCCATGAGATACCTATTTACTCTTGCTTTGAAGTTATCCAGATTGTACTTATGCGGCAGATCAGACTCGGATAGGGCGTTCCATTCACTATGCATCTGTACCTATACATACTATACTTTTCAAGAATGAGGATAATTCAGTAGCAGCAGATGGCAGATATTGCAGCCAGCAGCCGTTGCATATAGATGACAGTTGTATTATTAATAAGTTAATGTGTTCGTCATTAATCTTAGGCCACTTAATGTATTTACATTTCATTACGGAAATACTACTATCAATAAACATAATCAGTTCCTTCACTGAAAATGGATAAAATTGTCTTTACTTAATCAGCCCCTTCTTTGTCCACAGCGTAGGCAAGTTAAACCTGGTGGACCTTGCGGGCAGCGAGCGACAACGAAAGACCGGTGCGTCAGCGGAGCGGCTGCGGGAGGCGTCTCGCATCAACCAGGCCCTGTCGTCGCTCGGCAACGTCATATCGGCGCTGGCCGAGAACAGTCCCCATGTGCCATACAGGTATTGCTCGTTATAACGCGTTCGCCAAATGACGGCATCGTTATTGGATGCAACCGTAACTTACATTGACATGCATTAAAGTAAAACTGCAATGATTCCAGAGACTCGAAGCTGACGCGCATCTTGCAGGACTCGCTGGGCGGCAACAGCAAGACCATCATGATCGCCAACATCGGACCTGCCTCCTACAACTACGACGAGACCATCACAACGCTCAGATACGCACACCGCGCTAAAGGTATCCATTGCCACATAACAGTGTTAATGAACTCTTGATTTAATATGATTATGTCTGACCCAAACTTTATAGGTTTTTCTTCTTTAAGTTATTACCAGTGAAAAGATCATCCATATAAAAAAAACGTTATTGAAAGAGTCTCTTTGGATATCCAAAGACATTCATCCAATAATGTCTTATGTGATAGCTATTTTGGCGTTTCGATTCACGGTCACTACTCTAAATTTTCACGAATCTACCAATTGTGTAATGTGTATGACTTACATACTAATCCTTACCTTACTATTCCAGCGATAAAGAATAAGCCGGTTCGAAACGAAGATCCGAAGGATGCCAAGCTGCGGGAGTACCAAGCGGAGATCGAACGTCTGCGCACTCTCATCGAACAGAGGAAGAATGTCGAGAAGAAACCGCGGAAGGAGAAGACGCCCAAGGTCAAACCGCTGCCTTCTGATAACTGTGAGTCGTCAACTTTAGGTTCGTCTGAGAATATTCTTGCAGGGGCTAAAGTATAGCTAAAGATGACAGCCAACCCAACAGGCCAAGAAGTGACTAAATTAACAGTAGGTAATGACTTGATCAACAACATCCTTGTGATTCACTCTAAAATCTAGATAGTTCAATGTTTTTTGATCTAAAAACTAAATTTAGGGTGGTATTGCTCCGAAATCGATCGACCTCAATCAATCGTCGGTCGAGCAGCGCAAAAGTGCGCTCTTAATGGTTATTTGAATATCAAATGCATCGATCGATTTAGGTATAATAACATAATTTAAACGAAAATGTAATGTGTTACAGCGGAAGAAGAAACTGTTAGCATAGAACATGAGCACATCCTAGCAGAGTCAACAATCGTGCAGGAGAAATGCAAGACCGAAGAATTAGAGAGCCAAATCAAAAATTTGGAAGAACGGCTCGTCCAGGGCGGGGCGGGCAAAGACCTTATCAACAACCTTAATGAGAGCCAGCTCATACTGGAACAGAGGAATACGGAGATTACTGAAAGAAAGAAGAGAGAAGTGGAGATGCAGCAGAGGATCGAATTGGAGGAGGAAACGACTGCCATCGTCACGAGTACCTTCACCAACCTGCAGCAGGAGGTGGACCACAAGACGCAGCGCCTGAAGAAATGCCTGGCGAAGTACGCGGGGCTGAGAGAAGAGATGGTGGAGCAGAGAGAGGCGCACGACAGCGAGAGGAGGGACCACGAGGCGCTGCAGGCGGCGCTCATCGCGGAGCTACGGCGGAGGCTGCTCGTCGCGGACTCCTTCGTGCCCGACGCCGGGCGCCCCGCCGTGCTGCGGGCCAGGTGGGTCTTTTACTATTTGATTTTTCGTAAACATCTTTTGAGGCAAAAGTTACTGGGTCTTCAAAGACTTTAATTTAAGTGTTATGAAAATTACTCGTATAAATGATTTGAGTTCCTATACCGATCCATGTTTGTTACCGTTGCTGTGCTCAGATATAACGAGGACACGGACACGTGGGAGCTGCGCGAGCACTCGGGCGTGGAGCCGCTGCGCGCGCGGCCTTTGGCGGGCGCGGCGCGGCGGCGGCCCACGTGCGCGGCGGCGCTGGCGCAGCGCCTGCCCCGCCAGCGCGCCGAGAACGTGCTGGACCTGCGCCCCGTGTCGCTGCCCGCCACCACGCGCGCCTACACGCCGCCGCGCCCGCACGCCGTGCACGCGCAGGTGTGTTTGATTCTAATCACTGAATAGCGACTGCCTTTCCTCTATCCACAAAGCGGCCCTAGCAACTCATCTAAAACTTTGAAGTCCTAAGATGATTCTATACGATCAAATTAAATGTACATGCCCCCCATAAAACCCCTGATCTATTGGACTTTTTTATATCTAAAAGTATTCCAATCAATAACACCGATATAAAATCAGACTTAGACCTTACCTCGGACCACTCCTCAGTTATTCTTAACCTATTCAATAAGATAATTCTAACAGAAGCACCACCCAAAATCCACAATAAGAAGACCGACTGGGGAAGGTACCAGGATATCATCACAGCAGAGACACAACTATCCATCTCCCTAAAGACCACGGAGGAAGTGGAATGGGCCATAGAACAACTAAACCAAACAATCCATATTGCGGCAAAAAACTCCACACAGCAAAAAGCGAGACGTACGAAAGAACACGTATATCCTGAGCTTATTAAAGACTATATTATTGAAAGACGTAGACTTCGCAGAATATGGCATAACACTCACTACCCAAGAGATAAAACTGCCTTTAATAAGGCTTCACAGCGACTAAAAGAGCTAATCAAAGAATGGGAAAATGACAATCTCCAATCTCATCTTGCAAAACTGACACATACTAGTGACACGAACTACTCATTGTGGAAGGCCACTAAGAATCTAAAGCGTCCTAAACAACAGGCTACACCATTAAAAACAACAAATGGGAACCTGGGCACGCTCCGATAATGAAAAAGCGGATACATATGCCACTCAACTGCATAAAGTTTTTGAATCACTACCTAGCAACAATGAAAATCTCGACAAAGAAATAGACTTATACCTCAATTCTCCTGTTCAAATGTGCTTACCTCTGAAACATGTGACACTGCGTGAACTGAGGCGGGAAATTCTGAATCTTCAAGAAGGTAAATGCCCAGGTTACGACCTTGTTGACGCTAGTCTATTAAAGCATCTCCCAAAAAAAGGGTTATTACTTATAGTCTCTATCTTCAACGCATGCCTAAGATTGTCCTACTACCCAAGCCAGTGGAAAATAGCCCAAGTAATTATGATACTGAAACCAGGAAAACCAGCCCAGGATGTGGCGTCATACAGACCCATAAGTCTCCTTCCAGTAGTGGGAAAATTACTAGAAAAAATCATATTAAACAGAATGCGAGAACACCTAGCAGAAATAATACCATTTCACCAATTTGGCTTTAGAGAAGGCCATGGCACCATCGAACAAGTACATCGACTAGTTGATGTAATTGGTAGAGCGCTGGAAAACAAACAATACTGTTGCGCAACCTTCTTAGACATAAGCCAGGCATTCGACAAGGTGTGGCACAATGGGCTACTTTACAAAATCAAAAAGTCGCTACCGCACTCTTTCTTCCTATTACTAAAATCGTACCTTGAAAATAGATGCTACGAAGTTAAATATAACTCTGACACATCTCAAATGCACGAAATCAAGTCTGGAGTACCTCAGGGCAGCATACTGGGTCCAGTTCTCTACCTAATCTTCACAGCAGATATACCCACCCATGACTATACTACCACAGCGACATATGCGGACGATACTGCAATCCTCTCAACACATCAGGATCATGAACTGGCATCAAAAAGGCTCCAACTACACTTAACCCTCATAGAAGCCTGGCTCGAACAATGGCGGATCAAAGTAAATACTGACAAATCGGTTCAGGTAACTTTTACACTCAGACGAAAAACATGCCCACCTGTGAGGCTCTGCAATACTGATATCCCACAATCAGATGATGCCAAATACCTGGGCATGCATCTTGACCGACGCCTTACCTGGCGCAAACACATATGGACCAAAAGGAAACAATTGGACTGTAAACTTCGAAACCTCTACTGGCTTATCGGACGCAAGTCACAGCTGACTGACGCTAGTAAAATGGCATTCTATAAATCCATACTTAAGCCGGTATGGACTTATGGAATCCAATTGTGGGGTACAACAAGCCACAGTAACATAGAGATTCTAGAAAGATTCCAAAGTAAAACAATGAGAGCAATGTTCAACATTCCAGCATACATAAGCAACAAATATATCAACCTAGATTTTAAACTGCGAACTGTAAGAGAAGAAATAGAGACATACAGCATCAAATATCAAAGTAGACTAGACAAGCACATTAACCAGCTAGCTGCTGAACTGCAAGGAATCGGCAGTGTGACATACTCTCGACTCAAGAGAAATAGTATACATGATCTAGCGACAAGATTCGTAGACAGAAGATGAATTTGGCACTAATGAATGCACAAATCAACTGCTGACAATCATAATAACTGATTAAAATCTGACAAAATATTAGATTATTGTTTCATAGAAACAGATTGCTAAGTAGCAGGATAGAGAAAAAAAAAAAAAAAAAATCTAACGTACACTGTAGCGCTCATACTAACGTGTGCACTTCGTGTATAAAGTTAACATAATATATTATCACAAAACTTTATTTTCATGAAAATGAAATGTATTTAAATAAATGTTGTGTATATTTCCCCCAGAGCGTGGCCGCTCCCGTGAAGAAGGAGCCGGACATGGAGGCGGTGGCGGCCATGGCGGGCGCGCCCCGCAAGTCCGCCCGGCCGCCGCGCCCCGCCACGGCGCACCAGCGCCTGGGCACGGCCGGCGTGCGGTAGGACGCCGGCCGCGGGGCGCTGGACACGCTCTTGTGACTGACTGTTTCTATTCACTGCTCTCAAATATTGTTCCTCAAAACACTGATGAATTAAGTTCATTGCTGTTTCCACATCATCAACAAGTGGCTATAGGGTCTTATTAAACCGAAATCAACATCAATTGAAAAGATCGATTTGGGTCTACTGACACTCTAAGAGTCAACGAAAGTATTAATAATCTGATATTCTCTTGCCGAGCCTTCTGCGAAAAAAAACTAAATTCATTGCTAAACCTCGTCCAGTTGTACCTATTCGTCCTTAACAATTCACTTGATGTGTAATATAGCAAGGGCCCGGGTACTGAAACTGTAGTCCCAGAGCTATCCGGAGTCCTTTAGTTGTTTGTAAGTCCGGTACCATACCTCAGATGCAATATGGCATGTTAACTAATATGTGACACAGTATAAATATAAACATAATAATAAACAGTACAAAAATGGACAAGAATTAAGGTATTGGTTGTACAGTAAATTTATAAAGTAACTAGTTATGAATACATCTAGTTGCTATAGCTACTTTGTTCAGTTACTGCGTGAGTTTTAGATGGCCTGTCTCTACTGTGCCATGCATTAGTTACTGTGAACCATAAACAAGAGGTATAAAACTCTATGAAAAATTAAAAAAAAGTAATGAGTAAGTTAGTTTTAACTGCCGTTTTATACGAGACGTTGTGCGAGCGCCGACAGCTTGCTGCTTCTCCATGCGATGACGACCGTGGAGATTGATGTGTTCTAGTGAAACGGTGGATATCGATGTCGATGCCCGTGATCGGTTATTAAAGGGCTTAATACACCTAGCGATTCTCTTAATGCATAAAAGAAACTTGCCTATTTTCAGTTAACAAGTAATGTGTGAGATAGACGATCTTTCGTCAATAGTAAAGTGGACTCTTTCTCGCTGGTTTGAAACTGTAACTAGTTAAAGTTGCTTTTATGTTTTTATGCTCTTTAAGGTGTATAGAGCGCCTTAGCCAGGACCAAATAAAATGTAATTAATAATTGTAACTACTTTACATGTAATTGAATTTGTAATAAAACTCGAGTATCAAACTATTTTAGGAACTTACTTAAATAACTAGTTACCTATTTGAATAATTATAATTACATTTTGTTTGTCTCTGGCCTCAGCTTTATATAGATAACTGTACAGAGTGAGCCGATTTAAATAAATATAAATAAATAGCCGAAATAAGAATAGGCGTTAGTCACAAATTCCAGTGCGGCCGCGCGACGTAACATGATCTCATGAGTTAATTCCCAGTATTGAAGGCGACCCTTTTATATTAATTATAATACGTATTATGTATTAAGTCGTAGCTACAAACCGCATGAATGAGATCCAGAGATCGCTCCTAAATATCCACTATTTACTTGAAGTTCCCGTGCAAGTCTCAGGGGAAATTCAACTGTGTATACGTGAAGTAAAGTTGATTTTAATTTGCCCGAACATATCGAGTATTTAGTGGATGAGCTGGCAGACTATTGTAAGTTGTTGTTTGTTTTATAAGATTTTATTTTACCATTGTTGTTGTCTTTATTTTTGTAAAATTTTATTTTGTGCTTCGATACCAACACTTGTGTTTGAGCTATAGTGATATTAGATAGTTACAACGATTATTTATGTAAATTTTACTGTGAATTATGTTTTAAAATTATTATGAAATTGCAGTGTAATTACGTGTCGCGCCCGAGACTCACGGAGGCCTGCACTGGCGTCATTCTACTGATGTCGTAGATTAGCTATTGGCTATGTAAAGCGAGGTCTAGTATACACGCGAGATAAGATACGAACGTCACATCACATCTCTAAAATATCAAAATTAATATAATAAGTTTCATATTTAATAAATATTATTTATTTATTTATTTATTATACACTTTATTGTACACCTGGAGTTTACAGTATTAACTTATTTCTAGTGAAAACAGTACAATGGGCGGCCTTATCACTAATAGTGATTTCTGCCAGGCAACCTTATATATTATGTTTATAATTAAGTAAAGTCTGGTCGTGTCTTGTCGCCGGTGTGTGACGTCACATTGTTGATCCATAGAGCATAGAGTAGTGAGGTCGGGCGCGACGTCCCAAAGCGATGTGATCCAAATAATGTATGTTCAAATGTGTTACCAAAGATGTTTGCTTCATTCCGAGTGGTGCGACGCCATCGCGCCACCGCCGCTGTTCCTGAACGGTTCGTTTTGGATATGTTCGTGTTTCTAACAGTCTCTAGTCAATGATGATGAATTATATTCTTGTATACAAATATTGTAAATAATAATGGTATTTAGGTATTTAAAAAGTATCCATAATACTGTATGAACTAGTAGTAGGTAGGTTGGTAATTCGCGCACAATACTTGAGCCGGCGCCTTCGAGTCACGTTCCGTTCGTCACATACGGCTATGCGATTAGGACACGCAGTTGTTGCAATACATTCTAACGTTCTGTTATATTATATCTATGTGATAGACCGCGGTGGCCATTTACCCCAGCTTATGGTGAACTGTGGTCTATATCAAATCTATGCAGCCCTTGATGTTGAGATTTAAAAAAAAACGATTCTGCATATTCCTAGGCGCCTAGTTAAAACCTATTTTTTTCGGTATTTCGACTACAGTCATACAAAAATCTTTGTTTGTAGGCACCGAAAATAATTAGTTACAAATACAACTGTGGCCGAGATAACTTGTATAGATTTATGTAAAATCTCAATAAATATTTAGCGACTCAACACTTTGGGCTTAAATGGAAAAGTATCGGTTTCAGTTGATTTGCTACATTCTGTACATAAAAGACACGTTTAAAAATACAAACATTAATTATCTTATTTAAATTATGTAAAATAAATATTTCTAATAATTATGTGAAATTGTGTATATTTTGGGATCGTAAGTTTTATTATATCCTTGTATTGGCTTTGTATTTCGTTTAAATTGTAAATGAGATGGATCATGTATTGTGATATATTATTTTGGTAACTGCTAGTCAGCTGTGCCGCGTACACGCTTATACTCACTAATGAAATAAACATTTTGAATTTTTGTGATGTTTTATTATTCCAAATATTAAAGATTACAGAACAGAACCCAGCTAGTAACTCCAACTGCCAACAACACCACTTTGAAATAGGGAACCTCGGAGGAAATTATGTGTATAATCAAAGTACGGGAACGTTCCACTTGACTCATTTTGCGTCAAGAGTAACACTTGGTCACAAAAAAAAAACAATTTTCTTCGAGTTTTCCTAACTACAATCACCTAAGTCGTTCCGCGACCAAGAATGCTTAGTTACCGATTAAAATTTAGATTTTTATACAAAAAGATGCGCGCACAGACGTGACGACAACATTTTTGCGCGTGGATCTTTTTATTGATATAACAGCATATTTCGAGCGTTGACGCTCATGCTTGCTTCCAACTCATGCCAGCTTTAATCGATAAATAGTTAAATGCAACATTTTGCATAAACGTTGGAAGATATAGAAGATATAAATGACAATTTTTCTCTATTTAAAAACTGATATTGCGTTGTTGTAAGGGCTATTTTCAGTCATTCAGTAATGTCATAGACAAAGCATCACTCGCTCCGCTCGTTGAATAGACGTTACATAAACTTTTTAGTCCTACCAATTCCTACTGCGCGTAAAAAGCTGCGCGTGCCAGATAATTTGACGTCTTAAACTTCTCTAAATCTTTTAAATAGAGAAAAATTGTCATTTATATCTTCTATATCTTCCAACGTTTATGCAAAATGTTGCATTTAACTATTTATCGATTAAAGCTGGCATGAGTTGGAAGCAAGCATGAGCGTCAACGCCCGAAATATGCTGTTATATCAATAAAAAGATCCACGCGCAAAAATGTTGTCGTCACGTCTGTGCGCGCATCTTTTTGTATAAAAATCTAAATTTTAATCGGAAACTAAGCAATTCGTATTATGAGAATAAAGTATCTTTAAACCTAAACGTCAAAGACACGGCGCGGGTCATAATTCGCTTGGTGTTTTTTAAAATTAAACCAACAAAATCTCTTCAAAAAAGTAAAATACCCTGTAGGATACAATGGGATGGTGTACAGTACCCGGCTGCGAAAGCAAAACAGGAGATATGACGCCGAATAACGTTAAAGTTTCGTTCCATCGGTAAGTCGATTTTAATATTATTCAGTTTCCATCCGTGAATCTCATAACTCTACTAATAATACAAATCAATGACAATTATTGGATGTTTAGCCAAGTCTACATAGGGTCTAACACCTCGCGTAATGTAGTTATATCCTAAAAACTAAAAATACTCAGTTAACTAGAACTACGTAGTGTTGTGAAAGTATCGATAAAAGTCTCATGTCACAATGTTAGATCTCAACTGCTACGAAATGGCATTTAAGGCCAATTTGATTTTACGTTAATGCCTACGAATAATAAAAGTCAATCTCAAAAACGTCACCACGAAAACTGTACCGCGCAGTAGAGATGGCAATAACGACTCAATTCGAGTAATCAATGCCGCGTAATATTATTACTGAATATTCATTACGGAAAACAGCTATTCGTTTTCCGTTATTGAAATCTGCAGACTGCAAAACAACAGTTTTTAGTAATGAATGTCACAACGAGAACTAGACAAAAATGAGAAATATTATAATAATGTGTAACATTTTTAAGGAAACAAGTAGCAATAATCAATAAACTTCCCTTCATAGGTACTTTGTTACAGGCTTAGGACTGTCAGAATAAGAGTTGTTTTATGAATATTATTATAAAAAAAAAAATTGTTGTTTTTTTTTGTTTTTTTTTTTTTTTTTTATATTTACATATATAATCTACATTATTTATATAGACTTCTCATTTGCGTTTATGAACATTATTTGTTCTACTTTTAATGAAGTCAATCTCGTTCGTCTGTCCGATATGATGTAGCCAGATTTGGTTTTGACGACAGCGACATTTTGATTAGTATTACCTCTAGTTTTGGGGTCCATTCGTCAGTATTGTTCATAGACACCAATATGTTTTTTCTTTAGGTGCAACTTTAGATTAAATTTGTAATCGTACTTTTGTACGATATAATGTTTTTGCAATATTTACATATTGCTTTCTTGTCATCTCCGGCAGCATCATAAAAGTTCCAAATTATTGAAGTGGTTGCACCCGTTCATGGCATTATAAAGTTTTTTACACAAATATGCACTTAACATTATCACACTTATTTACACCTAGTCACCAAACTCACCAAAAGTTAAAATACCTAAACTACTATTTACAACAATATTTACAGTTTTTTTACAACAAGGACACTATACAAGATAAAACACAAAAATACTCTATTACCTACTCTATTATTTACACGTAAAAATAAACACCGCAAAATTGCATTCCCGATCGCGATAATGAACCGTGCCGCTAGGAAACAACAAAAAACTGCAATGAAATTATAAAAATATAATGAATAATGTTACCGAAATTTCGAACCAAAACAAACTGTTGTCGAACGGTACTGTTGTTATAAAACTCCACTCTAAAATTAACATTATTTCATGCACGTTAAAGACCAAAATCGTATAATCGTATAATCAACATTACTAACGTACTTGACCTTGGCCGTCCACACCACTGAGCGGAGCGCTCTATCTCTTTCTTATACTTATTGGTTGGTATAAAGCTATCTTGTTCACACGCATCGCGTCGCGCCGCCGCCGCCGTGCCGGGAAGACCGAGCTCGAGAATCGCTTACGCGACTAAATCGCGGCGGTAAAAACGAATAATATAACGATAATGAATAATGAAACAGTCAAATAATGATATCTTGGACAATGAATTATCCATTACGTTTTTATATTTCATTGCGTAATTAGCTGTTGCAATAATGACCATCTCTACCGCGCAGCGCTGCCAGTTCGCCGGTGTCATTGACTCGATGCGCTCGTGCCGCGGATTATAATAATTGCAAAAAAAAATGTTTTTTACAGTGTTTACATACTGCAAATATGCCGTCATGTGTTGTTAGGTGTTGTAGAAGCCATACGGATATGATACATTCTGGAATCACTTTTCATATGTGAGTAATAACCATTTTAAAATCCTATACTTGCGACGCGTGGAAAGTGTTATGCAACACGAATGCAATGTAAAGCTTATTGTATACTTTTTTTTTACTAGCTTACTAAAGGAAAAATTATAGTATGCATTAGTTTAATTTATTATATTATAAATATAATTTTACAGATTCCCGAAAAATGAAGTGCAGCGGAAAAAGTTCTATCTAATTATTTTCTAGGCTATTTTTTTAAAAAAAGTAAACATATAACCAAGCTTACTTATTTTTTAAATCCCCATCCACGCAATTCCTGCCGCCCCTTATTGCGTAACACACTATCAATATTGAAGTAATGTACTTCTACATCAATAAGACTGTGATCCATTGCTTCACATGTTCGAAAAAATTAGTTGCTCTACAATGTAAAAAGCGCAATGAATGTTGTTGGTCTGTCAAAATAAAACGCATTGCTACTGATAGCGTGTTACGCAATTATCAGCTGGTCTGACATTGGCGCTGCCAATCACTATTATTCGTGGGTAAAAAGCCTTAAATGGGTTAAAATACTTCTGAATTTAAGATGCTTACGATACAATACTACAACATAATTATATAAAGAAACATTTTAATTAAAAAACCACTAAAATCTCAATCTTATTCAAGAATGGTTTAGTTAAATTACAACTAATTAATTCAAGTAATATTAATAGTGCAAAAATACAATATTGCAGTACAAAAATACAAAAATACAGACTGCAGCAGGCACGCGAACCAATCACTATTATCTGTCATGCCGAGAACCAATAATCGCGCTTTCCGGCATACAATGCGTTACGCGACCGCAGCTCATTGGCTTATTTTGCATGTGTGATCTTTCGTTTGAATACTTTGTCTAGTGTGTGGAGCAGAATTTCTTGTTGATTTCGTTCATAATTACGCTTCCTTAGTTTTATTATTCGTAGGTTAATGCATAAGTGATCATATAATTATGTATTATTGTATTTTCTAATTTCTTGTGTAATAAATAAATGTATTTCATGTTATCTATTTCTTGTTTTTTTTAATGCAACTGCGTCTTCACAATCTTCTTTAGGAACACGAATTCCCTGAATATTAAAATATCTTATATTGACATAATTAGTATGCAATGCAATCTTTCGATATCGATGGGCACATCGACAATGAAGGCCATCACTATAGCAGTGACAATTGAATTTTTGCAAATGTGTAACTGTCCAATTGCCTTTATGTTTCTTCTTTGACATCTATGTTCTCTGAGTAATGTAATCTGTGTTCAGGAGTAAGAAACAGTTCTCATTTGAGTTCATTTCTGTAATTCCGTAACTATCTCAGTGCGACTCGCGCCTAATAAAGCTGGGACTGGCTTTTGCTTATTTTAATTTTCTACTTGCTTTCTGGGGTTAAATATAAATTTATATTGTAAAATATTTATCAAAGATTTATCATTATAAAAAAAGGAACACAACATTTTTGAACGACACAAGAACCAGTTCCTGAACGAATAGTGAAGTGATGGGCTCGTACGATTAACATTTTGCCGGGCGCGTTCGATTCAAAGGATTCGGCTGTTTTTTTTTTCATAATTATGAAAAAAAATTACTAAAAAAATAATTGATAGACTTAACAAACAAATAAGAAAGATAGTTTATTTTATTTTGATCTTACTTCTTATATTTTTAGTTCTGACCGACCGAAGGTCCGGTTTCGGTTTTGGCCAATAAACCCGGTTTCGGCCATAGTTCTGGTTTCGGAAAAAAAGCCGAACCCTTTGGCCTTACATAATTATGTTAAACTTTGGTAAAACTACTTTTCTTTGCTCATTCGTATGTTTGTTGACTAGCATATTTTTTTTTTAACAAACAGAACTGTATTTGATCATAGTAAATGATATCTTAATGTTCATCTTAATTGTGAATATCAAATTAAAATATTATTGAGCTTTTCATATCATACATAAAAACTACAAAGAACAATGTTATTCCATGCCTATGAAGTATGATCCAATAACATGAACCAATAATGACATACGATATTTAATTCTATAGGCCATATACTACACATTCTATAACCACGACTTATTTTTCATACTATTTCTAACCAAGTTTTTTTTAGGATGTGTGCGTTAGTGCAAACATTTACTAAAGTTCTCTTTTTCTCCTACAACAAATTGGTCACTGATTATACCCCTCGTTAGCGGCCCTGAAGGTCTTTCTATATATATTATTTTTTTTGGTGGGCAGTTTGAAATCGCTGAGTGAGCCTTCGGCGCTCTCTAAGTTTAAGCGGTGAAAGCAAATTTTTTTAAAGCAAATATTTAGAAAGCCGGCACGTTTGGTGCAGCCTTCCTCTTGAATAGTAAAACGCTTCGGTAAAGTTTCTTAATTGTTTAAGAAAATGTGGAGGGCTTTAATGCAATAAGTTCCCAATTATTTTTATTATTTTTGTACATAAGTCGGTGCCTGTGGCGCTCTCTTGCTCTTGACGGCAAAGCCATAAATGTCATAGTTTTAATAATCATTCTTTATAGTTTTAAAAAAATATTTTAAATTCTGGGCCTGCGGTACTGCTAAGCTGTTGACAGTAAAAGCTCTTAGCTTGGATGACTTTACATAGTTTACTGGCCCTTGTAGTACGTAGTTACGAACGATTTACACCTTATATTCTCAGGTAAGAATCGAACCCGTTGATTGGTGGAATCTTGGTTTAATTTAGAATAAATTGTTTTTTTTTTTTATATTTCTCAATGGCGATGGCATTCTGCCGATTTTCTTAATTAGTGGGTGACTACTACTTGCCATCTAATTCCCTAAAATAACAAAAAAAAACCATTTAGCTAACTAAAATTTAAGGAACTGTTCCATAATTATGTATACACAAAATTTTAAAGAACTTTGGTCCAAGTTTACGTTAACCGTAATAAAAACAAAACGATATAGTAGTCCCTCGACTTAAAGTAGAAATAATTTGATGATAATAACATTTTTTTTTTATTTTGCAATACGTATTTCAACACAAATGAACTTTAAATTTTATGATGTTAAATCTAGTCACTATATATTTATAATTTTCACTACTGTCTTTAAATAAATATCGCAAGAAAACCGTTAAAATTTAACGATTCATAGATTATCGAGGTTTTTAAATTTTGGCACTCGGTACATCACTATTTACCTAACCGTCTTGAAAATTCAAACGTTTCGTGGCTTTGTCTTATTTCCAAAATGTAAAATTGGTTTTTATTCGTGACTATCTAATATAATGGCGAAAAAGTTAAAGGATTATCAAGTTTTAGATGTTTTCTGTGGTGGTACATTCTACAAAGTGAGACACAAGGTCACCAACAACATATTTGCGTGGAAGGCGTACAATTGCTCCGCTTACTCGGACGAACAAATACAAAACGTCGTAAACGATGTGAAAACAATAAGTAAAGTGAGAACAGACAGCTTACTGCGATACTACGACACCATAATTCACACTCCGTCAAAAACATTGTACTTTGTCCTTGAGTACAATTCCTGGCGCAGCGTACACGAACTAATTGAAGTGTGCAAGGCCACCGACAAGTTCATCTCCGAGGCCTTTATCTGGCGTCTGCTGCACGAACTCGCCCGTGTTTGTAAAGCTATCGAGGATCTCAATATTGTGGTCGTAACAAAATGCATCAACACGAGCTCAATATTCGTAGACCAATCTGGGGAGCTGCGCATCAATTGTTTCGAGCTGGCGAAGAGTTCAGAAGCAGTGGACGTGATGCGGCAGGTCGGCGTGGTCATACACACCCTGTGCTACCGTTCCGACGTCAACGAAGCCAAGATCAGAGAGTTTCATTACAGTGATGACCTCAGAGACATTGTCAGCTTTCTCATTGACGACAGGAACTCCAATTTGCGTCCAGACGTCGTCCTGTACCATCCAACAGTTCTCATGAATCTAGAAACAAAGCTAAGGTCTAAAAGATTGAGTGAGATTGTTGTCTCTATCGACCATTCATACACCACTTCAGAGATGAACAAATGTGACTCTGAGAAAGCTGTAGAGTTGTGCAGAGCAGTTTTGCCCCTCCCCAGGACACTGTTTAATATTGGAGAGAGCCCTATTTACTGCAATGTCAGTCCGAAATCTAAAGCGAGCCAAGTTAATGAAGAGTCATATTCGCCACAAGGTATTCTGTCCCCAACACTAGCTGCCCTTGCTCTAGAGCTGCCTGGCTATGT
The DNA here is from genome assembly GCA_905147285.1 of Hypena proboscidalis. Taxonomy (NCBI): domain Eukaryota; kingdom Metazoa; phylum Arthropoda; class Insecta; order Lepidoptera; family Erebidae; genus Hypena; species Hypena proboscidalis. The sequence continues at coordinate 341,461 of LR990141.1, forward strand.
GCCTCGCAGTAGGAAGCCCTACACTGATTCTCTTGACAAGTATAATAACTGTGCACAAAGAATTTCTGAAGAAACTTTAAGTCAGCAATGGATGACCCGCATTGTGGCGCTTCGCCAGCGCGAGGAGTCGCTTAATCAGAGAGAAAGGGATCTTATAGCTAAAGAAATAGTGAGTAGCCCATCCACTAAGATCATACAACTAAACAGTTCTATGGATTTGTTGGGCTGTGACAATGAAAGCAATGGTATAACTCTGCCGCCTGTAATACAAGTGAAGAATGATAAGTTCCTGCCGCGTCGCCGCCGCCCTCGGACAAGTTCCGTGCGCTCTCGCGGACACAGGAAGAGCTGTGGTTACGAGGATCTCGACAGCTCGTTGTCTGCCGACACTGGCGACGGCAGCATCATCATAACTGCTACCAAGTTCACAAAGGACAACATGCCGCGTCGTAACATATTTCCTGAGGTATCCACCAAGAAAGTGCACTTCACATCAAATAATCCATTTGTGGAGAGTGATGACAGTGTTACATTGACATTCTATGAGTTAGATAATGTTGACAGTGAAGGATATCAAGTTCCAAGGCAGGATGCACTCACGAAGGACATGTCTAAATTTAAGTACTTGGATTTAAAGAAATCAACTTCAGAAAAGAGAGCCTCAATGCATTGGAATCACTCATCACCATCCAAGCAAGCTAAAACTTCTAAGAATATATTTGGTGACATCACAAACACTAATCACAGCAGTATTAGAAAGACTCCATCTAAGACAAGCCTCACAGATTCAATAAGTTCGAGGCAGTCCATGTTTTCAACCAGGAGTCACTGGAGCATGGAGTCCAGCTGTTCCAAGGTAAGTGATGGCAGTATATCCGAGAGGACTAGGTCTTCAATGAAACAGTGTCTGCCTCAGACACCTGTTGCACCCCCTGAAGTCAAAAAATCAAAAAGTCGCAAATCATTGCTGAATTTCAAAACACCCTTCAAGTTCATGACAGCCACTAAAATTTAGCCTTAAATTTAACTTACTATAGTGAAGCACTTATTTTATTATTACTTTGTGATTGTAAATTTGATCTCTTCAGATGAAGTATATTTTGAAATTGCATTCATCTTGAATTGTTTTTATTGATATAATTGATTGGTTATGGTTTTTTTGTTTCATAGTATTAATTAGTAACTTTAGATTTAAGTTTAAGCTTCCATTATGTATCTGTGGTACTTCACAGATTCACTGTAATGTAGGAATACATACAGTGTTCTAGTTTTTGTAATTCCTTTGTCTTTTATTATTTTTACATAATAAAATGAAATACGGACATTGACCCACCCTTACCTTAGAATAGAGAAATTATATAAAAAAAGATTTTATATAAACAATTTATTTCAAATTTTATATCAAATGTATATTATAACTAATAGGTATAAGTAGTTTTATATGGTAATGAATTATGTTGTATGAAATTAATTAAAACAGAACTTGTTCTAAATTTTGCCATATTTGTTTTAAGGAATTGCTAGTTATAATCTCTGATTAGTGTTGCTACTAATGCGTAAGATATATTTATTGTCTGAAATACACGTAACTACAGATTGGTAATGATAGTATACAATTAAATGTTACGAATGTTAGTCTTCTGTCTTCCACTTTAAATGAAATCTCTCTAGTAAAGTCTAATCATACTAGTTACTTAAGTATTACAATAAGATAATAATATTACAGTATGTGTGCTTTTAGCACTATTTTTACTATATTTTTTCTATTGTAATGGTTGCCACAAATCACTGGTGTATTCTGTTGTAGAACATAATATTATGACAACAGTGTTAGATTTATAAACATTGATAGGGTAATTTTAAGATATGAAAAAATAAATTAAAAAGCTCATAAGTTGTTTTATTGTATAATCACAATCACTTAGCACTGATCACTGCACACTTTGTGTATCAACATAATTGTATCACTGAATAGTCCATTGGTTAGCTTTCATTTCTTCTTTTTGAGTGCTTTGTCAGCACCCTCCACATATTTCTTCGGAAGACCATATTTTTCTATTAGTAACTTGGCAATGAAGTAAGTCTGTAAAAGATAAATGCGAAGCGTTTTTAAATTTTATGCTTTTATTTTGATGGTGACAATATTTTATACTTAGTCAAATATCACTTGCATGATAAAATGATTCTAGATACTAAATAAGTGAAAATCAATTTATCAAAATCAGTTACATTTTATTGGTTTTACTACTATTGCTGTTTCGTTGCAGTACAATATGGTATTCAGACATAAGGAAATATTTTGTTGTGGTTTCCCAATTACCTGATCTCCTTGCACCATGAGCTGGTCGAATTTAGACCCTGGTGACCGCGTAACTCCGCACGACGCCGCCACTCCTGTCTGGCAGACGTGCCCTAAGGCTTGCAGGTTGAAGCCAAATGACTCCAGGTTTGATACCAGCGTCACCTGGATAGCAAAAAATATATAAAACAATAAATGTAAGTATTTGGTAATGTTGCTAAAGGTTTTGTGAACAAAGAATTCAATTCAATTCAATTTATTTATTTGCGAATATGGGTTTTACAATGTTGTTATATAATATAATAGATGAGTATCACCATAATCAGCCTGTCAGCATGCAAATTGATATATTAACCTTTTAACCGCCAGACTTCAGAACAGTTGGCGTGTCCCTAGCGCCAGGCACAGTGAATCGAAAATTAAATACCTAAAAGAAAGAGGGATGTGCAATACTTAACTTTGCGATGTCGATATTTCGTATTAATAACGACATTTGCATTTGCGACTACATCTCACCAAGCTAAGTTTGCACCTCGCGTCGTTTACGTCACACTGAGGCTTAGGTACGGGCTGTAAAAAAGGATTCGCTATGACTTTAAAAAAGTAAACAAATGTTTGTTAGATTTTACTTTGCATTTGTTGTTTTTAACATTATATTATACGTAGGTACACGGGTACACGCCGCATTCCAGCGAGGTGTAAACTTAGCTTGGTGGAGATATAGGTACCTGCCTACTTGAATACTACTTAGGTACCTTACGAAATTATTCGACATTTTTCGCAAGCCAGTAAAACAAAAAGTGTTTAAAAATTTGAACGATTTATTAATTATTACTTAAACTATTCACAATAAAATCAGTCCAGAGAAGAGTTTCAGTTTTCATCGCCTTCTAGAATTCGTATTAACTCTTCAGTAGTCGTCATAATACATTTCTATCATGTACATTTATCGACATACGAACGTAAAACTTCATGCACAAGCACAACACTGATGGAAAATTCCAGAAGTCGGCACTCGTTTATGACGTAAGAAGCGGTCGTATTTATCCGACCGTGGCGCAGGGCGTACTAACAAAGTAAGTTTCGGAACATGTAGGCTAGGGATGGGAACCATCAATTCAATCGCTGACATTTCTTATTTAAATTTACTTAATTTTAAAGGAATTAAATGAAATACTCACAAATATTTGTAAAAAAATGTTTTATTAACAATTGCTGTATTTGTTTTAAAGTTAATTAGTCAGTATAACGAGAAATATTTTGATTTTTGTTTATTTTTGTATCGGTAAATCTTGGCATATGTCCCGTCCCTCATGTCGGATTTTGGCGTCATGGGCGTTGCACATCAATACAATTTTCTAAAAATAATGTTAGTAATTCATCTAACTTTGGACATTATTTTTAAGACTTCTAATTAATAGACTAAAGTGTATTAAACTGTAAATGATTACTTAGTTAACTATTTAACTAATATAAACATATTTTTGATAGAATACAGCGTAATTCAATAAAAAAGCTGATTAAACGAGCAGTGATATTTTGGTCGTAAATATCCGACTCTGGCGAAATGGGCCCGAAAATATTTGTCGGATTAATCCGACGTTGGCGGTTAAAAGGTTAATAATTTTAAAAAACATTGAAATACAATCACTACATTCAAGAAAAAGAAGCTTCACCATCTCACATTTTAATCTATAAAATAATGTTTGGACTAATGTGTTTTGTTTCAGTGGCAAAATTGCATCCGTGATCAAATATTATCCCACTTTATTTCCATGGATTGTAGTTATAGTTATCAAATACTAGGTGAACCAACAATCTTGCTAGATCATTCCTAAATTGTTTGATGTTGCATTAAGTACTACCTAGAAGGAACAGAGGCGGGATTTCACATTTCGAAATGTAACGAACTTCATGACGTCATCTTATTAAAAGCAACTAGTTTTTGTCCTAATCATGATGAATATTGATGTTTGGTCGTTATTTATCTAAAAACTACTATGTGGATAGCTGCCACTCCAATTTAAAACGGTTTTATTTCTATGATTTATTGTTTTTTTTGTTAATGAGTTGTTCTTGGAATAAGTTTTTGTATAAAATTAATTGTTACGTTTATTTTAATGACTAAGTTATTCTAGTGGCTCAACCAGCATGACTTACCGTTCTTTCTAACAATTATCATCATAGACAGTTTCAGTGTTTAAGAATTACTTGAATTTATAATTTAAAAACCGGCCAAGTGCGTGTCGGGCCACGCGCAGTAAGGTTCCGTAGCTAGTCGTAACAACATATTTCGACTTAAAAGGGATTTACTGTCTGTATTAAACAAGTAACATCTTGAGATAAAAATCGTGATCTTATGTATGACCTAGATATGTAATGATTATTTTTAATTTATTTTATTTATGTTATCCTCGAAATTATTTATTTTATCCTCGAAAGACATATAGGGACCAGATAAATGGCGTCCTTCAGAAAGGAAATGTTTGTAGTACACGAAACCAGCTAGCACGTATGACGAGATGTATGAATGTTGAGGAAGCGAAAGAAGTATGTAAGGAGCGAAGCACATGGCGTTCCATCGTCTCTGCTTACCCCCGTGGGATAAAGGCGTGATTTTATATATGTATAATGTATGTTTATTTATGTTTCAAGAATTTTGAACGAAATATTCTGAGTAACTGCATCTGACATTTCGGACCCCTATTCCTCTTGAACTAATGAAGTGAACTTATCCGCTATAGTTTTCCTTTAAAGTTCATTACATGTACTACCGACACAATTTTTTTCAGATTTTGGGATCCAGTAGTTTAGCTTTTAGAGGGGGGGAGGGGGACGCTCTACTCGAACAAAAATTTGCTCTTTAAAGTTAATTATCTCGCAAACGGATCTCTAAATCAAAAAACTGTGTTAGCAACCCCTGAACGTTTTTAAAAGTCCTATCTAACAATACCCCACACTATGGGGTAGGCGACAAAAAAAAAAACATCCCTACTTTACATGTAGGGGAGCTACCCGAAAAAAAAATATTTTTCCAAATTTTATTCTACGACTTTCTTTGTATAGTTAACATACATGTTTATGCAAAATTTCAGTTTTCTAGCACCAACGGTTTCGTCGCAATGCCTTGGACAGACGGACATGGCGAAACTATAAGGGTTCCTTGTAGGTACTACGGAACCCTAAAAAGAATCGTCGTGATTTTCGTTTCTTTTATTTTACCTTTTTGTTGCCACTCCTGGAAGCGACCTGCATCTTGATAGGTTCCAGCTTGGTCTTGGTGAGCGTCACGGAGCCATCCTCGAAGCGCATCTCCGTGGACGCCGTCATGCGTGACTGAGTCGATGACATTAATAATTCCCATTTTACTGCCTCCTGTAATAAAATGTTGTAGTATTTTAGAGGGACCAAAATTGTTTTGTGATTAAGTTCGAGAAAATCCAATAAACCTTGATTTCAGCCTTCTTTATTGTGTAAATTATAATTGAGTAAATTTTAGAAGCCTACTGTGTGGCCACTATAGGGCGCTCCCATCAACGGCAACGTGCGGAGCTCTTATTCAATGGATTGCCTTGATTTCAATAGCACTAAGAAACCTGCGATGGCGATAGCCTTTTGCAGGCCTAACGACCGAAAACATTTCTGTGTGAAAAAATAGAAAACAACTTACCCCTTCCGCTTTGCCGGTGATCTTAGCAAGCATGGCATCGAGTGTAACTGCTCCTTTAACTACTGTAGAGTTGAGATTGTAGGTCTTCACATATTCTGTTAGGCGGGACCGGATCTCTGGGGCTGTCAGCGGAGTGCCTTTCCTGGTCATTCACAAGTTTTGTGAACAAATAAATTGTATGCTCCGATGAGTAGAAATGAAAATCATAACAAAATTATAAAAAAGAGATGGCAGCATGACCATTTATGAAATAATCTCTATCTCATAGACTTGAAGATTGTATGCTTCATTATGTACGATTTGCGTGTACTAGAGAAACTGCAAAAAACAATTTTGCAGGATCCCGTTTTTCGACCCCTGTCTCGTTCATACATTGAATGAGAGATAGAGATCGTAAACCGGCAGCTGCGTAGAAGTCCAGCCGGTAAAATTGGCCTTAAATGGTTACGGGATGCCTTGTTTCCAGCAGTTTAACTTCTACAATACAGGGTGCAGAAATCATCCATACCTACAAAATATTTAAAGATTAAATATTTACTTACTTCAGATGAGCAAACAGATCCGCCACGGCTGCGGTAACACAGAACACCTCCCTCACGATGGGGGGCACGTAGTCATCGCTGTCATCTTTCTCCTGTGGAGGAGGCGCTGTGATGATGTCCTTGAGTCCCGGGGCCACGGCGTGTCCCCTCACTGCGGGGTGCAGGAGGTTGACGGCAGTCACAGAGGCCACGCCCTTTTCCAGCTCGCGGACTTCGAGTAAACCTTCCTTGAACACACGAAGTTTGTTAATATAACATCACTGCAACTCAACTCAGAATGTTGTGGCAGAGCGATATAAACAACACCCACACTTCATCAGTATGATTAGGTTCTATGTAATGTATCTTAATGTACCATGCAAAAACCCTAAATTCAATGGATATTTAAAAAAAAAAACTCTTTCCTGTCCTGCAGGTCGAATGTGTGAAAATTAACTATAATCTATTCATATAGCTTTATTTGTGTTTTTGATCACAGGATTGGATGGAGATGACTTAAGTCAATATATAAAAATCATCCAACAGAAAGAACAAGTACGTAGCACACGAAACCGGCGAGGATAAATAAATATCTCACAACTTAGGCACATCGACATCTAGTCTTCTATGGAATAACAGATACTAATACATATACTTCCTTTTTTTTCTTTTTGTAAATACATACTTAACATAGAAACACCCAGACTAAGACAAACCCCCATGTTCATGCACACAAAGATTTGTCTTAAGCGGGAATCGAACCCGCGACCTCGGCGTCGCAGGCAGGTATACATGTATGAATGTTGAGAAAGCGAAATTTTAATTTTAATTAATTTCATTAATAATGTATTTATAATTTTATATTTGATACAAATTTAACACGACAATCTTACATGATGTAAGCTCCTGTAAACAGGGCTATTTTTGTCTCAACATGTGGCGCCGCTTAAGAGTAAGGTCTGTCAAAGCCAGTTGACAGACATTAATTTATCTCAATGCGTGATTTTATATATGTACAAGCTTCCGCCCGCGGCTCCGCCCGCGTGGTATGTCAATTAAAAGTAGCCTATATGTTAATCCAGACTATAAGCTACATGTGTGCAAAATTTCATCGAAATCGACCCGGTAGTTTTGGCGTGAAAGAGTAACAAACATCCATCCATACATCCATACATACAAACTTTCGCCTTTATAATATTAGTAAGGATATAAATAACATAAAATTATTGTTGTTAGTTTACCTGTTGCATGGCGTCTAGGAACTTGCCTAATTTCTTATAGCTGGATTTCTTCACATCAATGCTCTTGTCTGGCGGACACAGCTGCATTAAACTCCTGAAATATGATATATTTACAAAGTTATTATATTTGTAATATTTTAAATCAAATTTTAGCTTTTCTTTTTTGTATTTTATAAAATACTAAAGTTGAAAAATTAAGAATCCAGCAGGACTCGAACCATACATACAGTAAGTTTGAATTAAGATCAACACTATTACTGTCAAGAGATGACGCATTTTTATCAAATACTTGTAATATTTTAAAGCAAACGCAACAATTTGCTTTAAAGCAACAATTTGCTTTAAAATATTACAAGTATTTGATAAAAATGCGTCATCTCTTGACAGTAATAGTGTTGATCTTAATTCAAACTTACTGCATGTGAATAGTGACTTTTCACATCACATAGATGGCGCTAAAACCAAATAAGGTTCGTCTAGCTAAGGCTGGCACAAAAGAGTTAAGAAATTTCGAGTCCGGCAGCATACGAATCCATAGCTGAATTGGCAAAGCACTTGGGGCGTATACCCAGGGGGTGCAGGTTCGAGTCCTGCTGGATTCTTAATTTTTCAACTTTAGTATATTATAAGTTATTATATATTCATGGGCACATGAACTAGTTATTTTAGTGTTAGTAATTTCTATTCTATTTAATCAAGGAATATAAAAGTCACAAAATTATTTAACGGGTTTTGGAGAAATCTAAGTGGCGCAATTTATAAGGATTTTTACGATCGAGAGGTTGTGGTTTCGAATCTTGGCCATTACACCACTTGGATATTAAGTAGAAATCTTATTTGAAAAAAAATCTTAGTTAAAAGATTACAGCACTAAACTCACTTATAAAATAGGTTAGTCTTGAATGGATACTCATGGCTCTTGGCTTGCAGCTTAAGGAAGGAGAGCAGGCACCATCGGAGCAAACCATCCGTGTCCTCAGGTAGGGAGTATTGTGAGCATAACGATTCTTCTGAAATTATTGGTTTATCATTACTTTATTATGGTTTAGGTATTTGATCCTGTACCATAATAATTTTCTGAAAACTGATGTTTATAAGTTTACAAGTTCCATCTGCATGGTATGTTGATAAAGTGGTGTATAATAATATGTCAATCCATGTCAGTTTGCTATACCAATTTTTTACTATCAAAATCGGTCTATCCATTTCCACATGAAAAGGTAAAAAACAAATAAATACACAATCTTTTACGTTTATAATACAAATGTGATTTTCAAATAAATTTCAATTCGGTACCTGTAACCGTATCATCATCCTGTTCACTCTGTATCCCATTCATGGTGACATCTTCAGCAATTACCTTGGGTTCATTTAGCACTAGTTTGGTTTGCACTGGAGTTGGGATGGCAGGAGTGATGGGCACATGTGTTGGGGATGGCTTGGGAGGCTGCTTGCCTAGTGATGGCCATTCTTCTTTTATAGTTGGTTGGAGGCTTAGCTGGAATCACAGTTATTTAAGTTGTAATTTTGATTCCTATGCTTGCTTAGATAATTGTTAGAAATTTGTTAAATTGAAAATCGAATTGAATTGAAAATTGTTTTTATTCTATTGACGAATATTTTAAATGTATAATTGAAACATCTTAAGTTATTTTAACAGTATTAAAATTAACTATTATTTGTTTAGATTTAAGATTTATAAAACTGTGTTTATGTTATTTTTACTAAATATTACTGTGTGTTGTGACTCCCACTGAGTTATCTAATTATGCAACGCCTGAAAAGGGCTACTAAGTTATCAAGATCTGTATTTAATATTTAAGACCTCTATACACTTAGTAAGCAAATAAAGACTTTTGACTTTTATTATGTGTCTACTAATGAAATTTTATTTGTCAAAAAATTATTGTTCTACTTGTCTAATATGAACAAACTATCAATTACATGCAGGCATTATACATTCTTTGAAAACAGAAGACAAGCAGCTGTACTATATCGATACCTTTGGGTAGAAAGGTCGTTTAAACCAAAACCCGACTTTTCAGGAAAGCAGAAAAACAATTTTTTTTTTTACATACTTGTAATATTTTTAAAGCAAATTTTAGCTTTGCTATGCCTTTTTGTAATTTATGAAATATTAAAGTTGAAAAATTAAGAATCCAGCAGGACTCGAACCTGCACCCCTTGGGTATACGCCCCAAGTGCTTTGCCAATTCAGCTATGGATTCGTATGCTGCCGGACTCGAAATTTCTCAACTCTTTTTGTGCCAGCTTTTAGCTAGACGAACCTTATTTGGTTTTAGCGCCATCTATGTGATGTGATAAGTCACTATTCACATACTGTAAGTTTGAATTAAGATCAACACTGTTACTGTCAAGAGATGACGCATTTTTATCAAATACTTGTAATATTTTTAAAGCAAATTTTAGCTTTGCTATGCCTTTTTGTAATTTATGAAATATTAAAGTTGAAAAATTAAGAATCCAGCAGGACTCGAACCTGCACCCCTTGGGTATACGCCCCAAGTGCTTTGCCAATTCAGCTATGGATTCGTATGCTGCCGGACTCAAAATTTCTCAACTCTTTTTGTGCCAGCTTTTAGCTAGACGAACCTTATTTGGTTTTAGCGCCATCTATGTGATGTGATAAGTCACTATTCACATACTGTAAGTTTGAATTAAGATCAACACTGTTACTGTCAAGAGATGACGCATTTTTATCAAATACTTGTAATATTTTTAAAGCAAATTTTAGCTTTGCTATGCCTTTTTGTAATTTATGAAATATTAAAGTTGAAAAAAAAAAGTTAAGTTAAAGTTTTTTTTTACATAAAAATTCATAACTTTTTTGTTTATTAAGTTTTAAAAAATATCTATGAGAAAAGTTCTTAGAATTTGCAAATGAAAAAGGTTAAATCATCAAAACCTATCTATCTTCTTTAGTTATAAAGTTAGCTTGGATTTACGTCTAAGATTAAGTCAATTCTTGGTTAATACACCCCATGAAAATGTACTTTAAAAGAACTGTATAGGTCGTATATCCAATTTTGGTAAGCTTATGGTCACATTTACTGTCTTAAAAACCCATATATGTAGTTTTTTTTTGTATTAATAACCACCATAGATTAATTGAATTCTGACTAATAAACAATCCTGTTACTCTCAGAATTAGTAGAAACTCGATTATTATTATTCTAATAACTAACTGAAATACAAAATCAACATTTATTAAGTACTAGCTGACCCGGCGAACTTCGTACCGCCTTAGTGTAAATTTGATGCACTACTTTATTTTGTATAGCTGACCTATCTTATGTATGCGTACCTATTCAATTTGAACTGGAATCTATAATATCCCCCATATAAAAATGAATACTTTTTTTTTTTTTGCCGTAACAACCTTGTACAGAGTATTAGAAAACTACTAAAAAAAATATCAGCCAAATCGGTCAAGCCGTTTTCATGCCAAGTCGTGACAGCGGAAAACGGGTTTAATTTTTATATATACTATAATAGATTATAATGCCTTATATTCAACATTTAATGTTATTGTACTGTTAATGTAACTCTACATTAATTAGTTTATTAGTAACAATAGTTTATGTAACCTATTTACGAACTAAGTTAAAAATAATAAAAACATGACATGTATTGGAAAGGTCAATCTGTGGATATATCTAAAGTTCCGTACTAAATAAAAAACAAACATTAAAAGCAGAGATGGTGGCACAAGGTCTCCAGTCCAAAACTTTCCTATGTCTATTTACAAATTTTGCTTTTGAAATCTTCTTCGGTTTACAATAATAGTAAATGTTGAATAGAAGGCATTATATACTTAATAAATGTTGATTTCATATTTCAGGTAGTTTTATTTTATTTGAATCGACCATTATTGGGTATTAGAATAATAATAATAATTGAGTTCCTACTAATTCTGAGAGTAACAGGATTGTTTATTAGTCAGAATTCAATTAATCTATGGTGGTTATTAATACAAAAAAAACTACATATATGGGTTTTTAAGACAGTAAATGGATATACGACCTATATAGTTTTTTTAAAGCACATTTTCATGGGGTGTATTAGCCAAGAATTGACTTTATCTTAGACGTAAATCCAAGCTAACTTTTAAACTAAAGAAGATAGATAGGTTCTGATGATTTAACCTTTTTCATTTGCAAATTCTAAGACTTTTTCTCATAGATACTTTTTTTATAACTTCAAAAACAAAAAAGTTATGAATTTTTATACAGGGTGTCCCATATTTAATGGATAATCCTTTACCTGCAGATTGGGGGCATCTCGCCTGATAGGAAAATGCAAAATTTGTATAAAAAAGTATCACGGATTTTTAAATATCGAACATTTTCGATTTTTTCACAAATTAGCCACTTTCGTCCACTATTCTTGATGCCATGTTCGTAAATCTTAGAATTTTTCAAATCTCTTTTTGGAATTCAATTTTTGAATAGATATACTATCAAATTTACTATCTCATTATTGTACAATTATTTCATTTAAAAAACTACAAAGATTAATCAAAAAAAAAATTACATGCCATTTTTTTTTACAAAAAGTTTGAACCCTTATGGTGTAAAAAAAATGTATGGAGACATGTGTGCCCATCACGGAAAAAATATGCCAGTTTCATTGTGATTCTAAAATGGTATAAAATATTTTATTTATTTTTTTATTTAAAAAAATAATGTGAGAAATTATGACCAGGGTCCGATTTTTTTTTAAATCATTTTCTACCAAAATGATATCCTAGTTGATAATATAGTTACTTAAGCGTATTAAACTAAATTAAATAATTACGAACAAGCATAACTTTTACAAAAAACAGTATTTAAAACGATTGTCAGCGATTATAAATCTTATAATACCTATCTATGAAAGTATCGATTAAGATCAAAATACTGAAAGTAATTAAACAATATTTTTTTTAACTTTGCTCATCACTTCTCTCTGGTTACGAAAAAAAAAACGCTGACACTCAAATGTGTTCTGTAAAAAAGGCGCGCAAAATTTCGAAATTTGCGGATGTGAAATTTTAATTTTTCTCTAAAAGATTTTATGATATAGTGCTGTGACTTCAGACTTGTTTTTTGCTACTTGAATTTGGACTTATCAACATCGGCAAATTAACAAACGATATTATGCTGTGACTTTGGATTTGTTTTTGCTATGAGAATTGAGACTTGTTATCTTTTTTTGTACAATGCCGCGATATCTGTATACACCAGGAGAGTATACACAAATGCATTTTATTTATGGCCTGTGTGGCGGCAACGCCACTCGTGCGGCAGAACTCTACCGAGAAAGGTTTCCGAACGTTTTTTGTTTATTTGCCGATGTTGATAAGTTCAAATTCAAGTAGCAAAAAACAAGTCTGAAGTCACAGCACAATATCATAAAATCTTTTAAATTTCACATCCGCAAATTTCGAAATTTTGCGCGCCTTTTTTACAGAACACATATGAGTGTCAGCGCTTTTTTTTCGTAACCAGAGAGAAGTGATGAGCAAAATTAAAAAAAATATTGTTTAATTACTTTCAGTATTTTGATCTTAATCGATACTTTCATAGATAGGTATTATAAGATTTATAATCGCTGTCAATCGTTCTAAATACTGTTTTTTGTAAAAGTTATGCTTGTTCGTAATTATTTAATTTAGTTTAATACGCTTAAGTAACTATATTATCAACTAGGATATCATTTTGGTAGAAAGTGATTTAAAAAAAATCGGACCCTGGTCATAATTTCTCACATAATTTTTTTAAATAAAAAAAAATATAAAATATTTTAAACCATTTTAGAATCACAATGAAACTGGCATATTTTTTCCGTGATGGGCACACATGTCTCCATACATTTTTTTTACACCATAAGGGTTCAAACTTTTTGTAAAAAAAAATGTCATGTAATTTTTTTTTTGATTAATCTTTATAGTTTTTTAAATGAAATAATTGTACAATAATGAGATAGTAAATTTGATAGTACATCTATTTAAGAATTGAATTCCAAAAAGAGACTTAAAAAATTCTAAGATTTACGAACATGGCATCAAGAATAGTGGACGAAAGTGGCTAATTTGTGAAAAAATCGAAAATGTTCGATATTTAAAAATCCGTGATACTTTTTTTCTACAAATTTTGTATTTTCCTATCAGGCGTGATGCCCCCAATCTACAGGTAAAGGATTATCCATTAAATATGGGACACCCTGTATAGAATTACAGACTAATATTTTGTTATTCAACTTTATTTCGGACGAGTTTTCGTAAATTATTTACAAAGAGCTTCGTCTTATTTTAACCTTTTTTTAACAGTTTTAATTTATTTCCACACAAATAAAGATAAATATGATCTCAATTAGCCAACGTTAAAGATTCCCAAATGTGAGCCTTGTGTGTTAGTCGTAAAGTGCTCCTTGTAATAAACATGGTTTATACACCAACGTTGCAAACTGCCTTTGGATTTACGACGTCGAAATTAAACTATGTTTAGGTAATGCATTTAACACGTTAGGGCGTATAAACCATTGACAATTAACGACTATTTTTACGCCCTGAGTTAATATAAATTATGGTCATTACATCACAAAAAAAAACACAAAAAAATCATTTGGCTTTTACATTGAAAATTTACCTTTTTTAAGAAGCTATGACCATAAATTTCTGGGTCGTATTAACCACTTTTGCGCGAATTTCTGCATTTCGTATATACAGATCGATAGAGAAAAAAATTCTGAGAAAAATGGTATATACATATATAACTCAATTTGGCCAAAATGGTTTATACGACCTTTCTACCCAAAGGATCGATATGGTTAGCAAGGAGTAATATAACTTCCAATAGATTAAAATAAAATTTGGTCTAAATCCCATACCTGATTGACATTAGCAGTGATACTCTCTGTGACATCACAAGTGGGTGGTCCGAGCTTTGGCCTCTCAATCTTACAGAATTTGTTGTCTTTGCACAGCTGATCTCCTATCACATGAAATGTTTCCATGCACACACCACTGGAAAGGTACAATATTGAAAGTAAAAATTTAGATTAAGTTCTTCGGCAAAATATCTATGATTATTGTAGCTTGTACTATAATAAATCAGTTGACAGCATTAGTGTTATAAGAACTGGCTTTTGTGTTATCTTATTATATTTACTAAATATTTTTTAAATTTGTAAGCTCATCTTTCTTATGTGATTTGAATAGTTTTGGTTTACAAATCTTACAATTACCCAATTAACTTTCAAAATGGTATAGAATAAAGAGGATAAGAAGGATTTCTTAGCAAAAGTTCTTATCATCATGTCCAATTATGGTGCAATTTAGCTTGCCTCAACATATAGAATCTCTTTTTTTTGCTGCCTACACAAATCCATAATATAAGGAAATTTCATTCTTATTTCTCTGCGTTACAATTCAAAATACATTAAACCATTTCAGTGAGCAGTGCACGTGTGTTACCATAGGGTCATCAAGGGACAAGAAGATACCGCACTAGCGTTTACTCATTTATTAAAGTCAAATCAATTATTTTCATAAACCCCAAGAGGGGCTTGAACACATCAACTAACATTATAATTACAAAGCAAATACAAATAATCTTAAGAATTAAATAAATTTAAATTGTACTTATCAGAATAATAGGATTTAAATTTCTGAAGCTGATCATTTTTAATCAAACTGTGTAGGTTCAAATTAAAATAAATCTAAGTATCAGCTCTGATGAGTATTGCATCATTGAGAAGAGCTGGTGAGAAACTTAGATGCACCATTTTATCAAATAACAATTAATACAATTTTTGTTTGTTTTTGACAATATATAAGATTTGATATTGCAATAACTTACACTTACCTGAAAAGTGTAAGTTATTGCAACATGAAATCTTAATATAAAGAAAAATAATGATTAACATAAAATGACACTGACAATGACAAATAAAAATAATATTAACTAAGCAAATTAGTACGGGCTGCAAGATCTTACACTTCAAATCAAATCAAATCAAAATCAAAATCAAGCTTTAAGCTAGAAGAGAGAGGGTAAAAATAAAGAGCAGTGGCTATATGTGCATACATTTTGGTGAGAGAAGGTATGTTGTTTTCAATGCCTATTTGGGGAGTGAGACAGGCCTGACAATGGAAAGAATTTTAATAATTGATACTCACGCAGCTCTCAATAGAAAGTCAGCACTGGACATGAGTGCTCTTCCAACAACACCTCCAGCAGCATTGTCTTGTGTGCACATTGCTATCACAGCATTGCGCTGGAACATTGGGAACCCAGAACCACCTGCAGGCGTTGCTACTCCCGGCAGGTAGAGAGGAGCACCACCTTGAATCTAAGAAAAAGTAAATCTGGTAAACCCCATATCTTTGATAAAAATTGTCACTTAAACTTTAATGACCAAGTAAAATTTTCTATGACTTTTTTGTCAAAAGACATTGGACACTGAGAGTGAGCACCACTGATATGATATGCTGTTCATGAGCTACAGTTAGCATCAAACCATACCTTTGGAAGCACAGGACTGTGAATGACCAGTACTGGCACGAGATCGGGCACCTTCCACAGCGCGCACACTGTCGGCAGCAGTCGCTCCGCAGTCTCTATGATCATGGGCACGGTGTCCACCGAATAAACGTTCACAATATCGCCGGAGTGAAGCACCAACTTCATGCAGATACAACTCGATTTAACAGGCACCAACTCCTTGACTCTCTCTTCTGTACACGACGGGTACTCATCTTGAATACGTTGGTGCAAGTGCTTCCTAAAAATACAAGAAAATCTTAAGAAATATGTCCCAACACAACGTTGCCAAAGATGTGCAGTAAGAAATCGACATTACTTCTCCGAATTCTTCAAAGTAGTGTTCGACTTTAATTTGTATGGTTTCGCAAACATGATAGCGGCTGTGTATTAATGATGTGGCGAAATTATAAATTGAGAATTTTCACGGAAAAGTACTAAAATTTCACACTTTAAGCGGCAGCCCCTCAGATGAATGAGGGCAGCCCGTACTTGTGGGATGACTGACGGCCAAAATTGACACTATTGACAGATTTCATTTTTTTTTTTTTTTTTTTTTTTTTTTTTTTTTTTAATGGCTATTTGTTGTAACTTTTAGCCAGTGTCGTAGTAGAAGATTTCAGAGTTGACATTGGCAGTGGTAGACATTTGACAGAAAATATTTCGTACAGGATTTAAGGGTGAAATTCAACAAGCGATTTTTTTTGTCATTTCGGTGGACTTTTTTAATTTCAATGCTATCTATATATTTTAAGTGAAAAATGAAACTTTAGCCTATTTTATAACATTGTGTGTGAGTGGACATCAAATATCATCAAAACTTACATAAATATTTAAGGATGAATTTTTTAGAGTCCACTGAAATGAAAAGTGTCTACCGAAATGATAAAAAATTACCACTGAAATGATGAAATGAGCCATGAGGATGAGGGTGCATGAAAGGAGCCTCCCCGAGTGACGTACACAACAATTCCCTACGTCCGGCGCACCCTGGGCAATTCGCGAGTTCTTAAAAGCGAATTGGCTAATCCTTTCACCACGATGGCAAGTCAAAACCTTGACCACCTTACTGACTGTCCAAAATGCCCAACCACCTGCACAAGAGAGGCGCTCATGCTCACCGACGAGAGCGCCCTAACAGTGGCCACTTATTGGAGGAATAAAATTTGACTCAGCCATCGACACGACGAAGAAGAAGAAGACTGAAATGATAAACTGTGCACCGTTTCTTACTGTGTGATAAAAATTTTAAAACAATATGAATACTACTCAAGCAAATCAGTACTTACGGCGAAATTAAATATACAATTTTGAAAGAAATAAAAGGGATCTAGCTCGAGTTATAACAGCCACCGAAATGATCCTACTTTTGTCCCCATATCACTGAAATGATAAACTTACTTTTGTGGCGGGAAACCGCAAGACGTTGGGACTGGTGCGTTCGCGCCTAGAGCTTGAGCCGGCCTGATCCGAAGTGAGGAAAGGTGAGAAGGGCATAACAACGCAATGTTGACGTGGCTATTCTACTAAAACTTACTGTCCTCTGAAATGATAACTTTTTTCCAGACAAAAGTTGACTGCCTGTCAAATCCATTAGAAAGAAGATAATCAAACAAAAATGGTTTTATCGAATATATTAAAATTTAATGATAAAACAACCGATTTAAATCCATATTATGAATATATTTGCAGGGGAAGGTATTTTATGAGCGGAATTGGGTTCGGGACAGGCCACCGTGATGATAAAATGACACTTTGTAATTTTTTTTTGGTATATTATTGGGTAGAAATCAATGATTTTTTTTGCCAAGGTAGAGAAGTACTTACTTTTTTGAGAAAAAATATATAAAATAAAAAATCAGCACATTGCACTACCATTCTCAGGTTTGCCGTGTATTTTTTTTGCTTGTGCAATTCACCCTTAAATAAAACAAACGTGAAACAATATTAATATATAAAAAAAAGAAAACTTTCAAAAACAAGCTTTTATTTCAACGAAATAATATTTATTATTTATCAAGTTTAATAATCGTCAGATCTCATTTATTCACAAAATACTTACAAAAATGGTGTTGCGTACTTGTGTATGTAAGTATATATGTATATCATAGCGTGCCTGCTAGAAAAGTATTGGCAATCAGTCGCTAAAGTAGGTTTCATTATATGAAACTAAAGGGGTTCATGACTTCAGAAGTCAATGTTGCCTTATGTTGCTGGCAGTATATATTCATACAATCCCAATTTTAATCAAGATCGGCTGATCGAGTGATTTAGGATTTACTTTCAAGCACTACGACTTGGTACTTGGTTAAAGGGGAGAGAATGTGGGGGTTTCGCCCTTTAGTTCGTTCATAAAAGCTTCATCTAGCACCTTGATTCATCGAATTATGGTACAAATTATAAATACACTTGTTATTTGGTATTTGCAATGGACAATCTAAACCTAACAAACTGCTCTTTATGAAAGTAAGTAAACAAAACCAGAATAGTCACGAATTGTGCGTTTTAGCTCGCAATAACATCAATCTTTACAACGTGGTTGTTTGGCAGACACAAGGAGGTCACGTCACGGTACCAGGGCGGCAGCAGCGGCAGGCGGTGCAAGGCGTGGAGGTCACACAATGTTATGACATGACACGTACAGTACAGACAATAACTAATATCGCCGATATCCAGATATTAGTCCGTTTCTTCATTCGTTACGTTTAATTGCAGGTGCAATTAACCGTTATGTAAAATATGGCACTTTTTGAGAAATGTTGCATAAACAACAAAGGAATGCAACAAAAAACCGAGTTGCATACGTTTAAAGATTGGTCCATCAATTTGAATTACAATGCATTACAAATAGTATAATAAATACATATTTATACAATTTTGATTTCCAAATGTGTGATATTAAAATACTTGCAATGTGCAACGTAGGTATTGTTTACATAACCGTATCGAAAATTTTTAATAATTTGTTCCACGTGCGTCGTCGGCGAAATTGTCAAATTGTTTTGTGATCGCGTGTCGACTCTGCTTGACTGCTCACGAATACTAGACGTCGACGGATCGAAGCATTTCGATTATTTTCGATAGCATTACCTGGTAAAAGCGAATATTTGGTCGATGAGAATGTTTTGTTTCTATCAGAAATTAATATGAAACCTCAAGCAAAGCTATGAGTGAGCTTCCTCTTTAGGTAGATGATACTTCATAGTTTCACACACAACTGCATCGCAAGCTGCTCTTTACTACAAAGTCAGTAGTGGATTTTGTAATGCATCTTGAGTTATAGCGTAAATGGGTCATACTCAGAAAAAGTGTACATTTTAAATTTGCAACTAAACTGATAAGTAACGAAACTGAGAATTGCCGTCACGAAACTGACGCATAAGGTATGGTGCACATGGATTGGACAAATAAAGCACGTGATTATATTTGGCTTATAATCAGTATAATTCTCAAAACTGATAATAATTTGCATAAAATTAAATAGCTATCAGCTGCCTGCGGCTTCGCTTTACCTACCCTACCTATCCTACTTACCCTACCTACAAAAAATAAAAACACCTTGTCTTGACATTTACACTCAAAATAAAACAGGAATCACACAAATCGATCAAGTCGTTCTCAAGTTATGCGCGTAAACATTTCGGATATTTATTTAAAGAAAAAGATTGTTTGCCGGAGCTAATATTCAATTCATTTTGCAAATAAAAATAATACATGCATATTTCCTATAGTTACGGTTTTTTTGACTGTGTGAACTAAGCATAAAAATTTTCAGATTCGTAACGTAACGCAATTTAACGAAAATGAGAATAAAATCTGAGAAATTATAACCTCTTAAAATATTTTTACGTAAACCACGTGTTTATCTCGCAAGCACTAGGCGTATTCGTTAAGCTAATACAAAAAATATGAAAAGATCATCATGAAGTAAACAAAAATATAGTAAACTTACCACAATAATAGCCGTTTATCACCCTGAGGTATTTTTTGTAAATATTTACTTGATACAAGTCTCGACTTGACGAATGCGGCGAAAACATAATGGCTAACGTGACAGTGATTTTGACGTAAGTTAATGTTTCAAGAATAGGAAAAACAAAATATACCACTTTAAATAATTGCGTTTCAAACTTTACTACGTGTTACTAACCCTGAATAACGAAATATCATAATTTTGGGACAGAATTAGTTTAATTAAAATACTTTTTTATATAAATAATTTAGTAATAAAATTGGTCCTATTTTGGTTACCTGATTCATCAAGAATAATATAGCCACAATCAATGTTAACTAAAGCAATAAATACTCGTAACAATTTATCTCTGAAAATGTGTAATGGTCATTGGGACACTCAAAAAATGTATGATGATATTTTATAACAATGTTTTGACATTCAAAAAATATACTCTTATAAAAAAAAAATATATTTAAATTCCAGAAAAATCATCATATTAATAGATTAACATAACAAAAAGAGAGGGGAAAAAGAAAAATATCATAATATTAGATATTGACTTCAATATAAAGTAGCGGGACAAGAAAAGATACCAAAAGTACACTTTTTCTGAGTATGACCCAAATGTTTTTAAATTTTCATGAAATTAAATAGACCAAACAAGGTTTTTTACAAAATCTCTTTTCTGACTGGACAGATTATAAAACTGTTAATAACGACAATTTAATAGGCCTCATTTTTTGCCAACCCTACCAAAAAGTTACAGATACGTTCGTTTTGTTTTTGTAATTAATTCTTTTGCTAAATATTTGACAGCTATGAGCGGTGGAGTGCAGTATCATGCACTAATTGTTTGGCAGGATTCCAAAGCCGCTATTAAAAAACGAAGTGATTTCAAATCCCGGGTACGGCTTTGGTGACCTGACGGATGGGTCGCGGCACGGGACTGCAATGCGGGTTTCCTCATACATAAGTTGTAGGAAAGGTATGGTTGCGGCAACGCTGATATTTAACGAGGTTTACTTAGTTGCTATTTATTTCCTTAGTTCTATTATAGTTGCTAGAACTATAATTGAATGAAATAGTTTCATGTACATTATTTACATAACAGGAGAAGGGCAGAATAAAGCCCACACTTCACTAGTTATGGATGAATAAGAAAAATCTTCTTTTCCTCTACGGCTTTAAAGGTTCGCTGGTAGAAAATTCAATATTGAATTAAGCACGCCTTTGTACCTAATATTTTAACTGTTTTACAATATTTTGTTATTATTATAAATTTTGTGTACAATAAAGAATTTGAATTTGAATAAGCTGTTGCAACGATTGGTGGATATAGAACTAATAAGGCTAAACTAAAAAAAATGCATTGTCTAGTGCCTACTTATAAGTTAGGTAATAGCCATACACAAGTGCTTGCAGCAGGCCTCATTGGCAACATCTGCACTATCTGCAGCAAGCTCTTTACTCTATTCTATAAGCTTGCC
The DNA here is from genome assembly GCA_905147285.1 of Hypena proboscidalis. Lineage (NCBI taxonomy): Eukaryota > Metazoa > Arthropoda > Insecta > Lepidoptera > Erebidae > Hypena > Hypena proboscidalis. Next base: position 363,180 of record LR990141.1, read on the forward strand.
CCTTTCAAAACATATCATATTTGAGACTCATTTTCCTTTCAACAAGAAGTCTCCAAAAATAGCACCTTGCTTTTCAGCGAAGTTTACTGAAAGCACACACGAGTAGCCCGCTTTTCATCGCCGCCGGCTGTTTAGTTTACCCACATGTAGGTTAGTGGTAGTGCCGTAGTGGCGACCTACTCCCGTTACTGAGCGGTTCGTGCCTGCAGCTCCCCGGCCGGTCACACTTGACCGGAATAGATTACTGAACACTTCCGCTAACGTTTCCGCTTTCACGACATTTCTTGAAAGTAATGTGAGATATTTCGGTGCAAAACTTGGCTTTCGCTAGTTCAGTCTATGATATGATACTTCATATTCTTTTCAGCAGTTACAAAATGTGAGTGTGTCATCTTACCAATTTACTTTTATTAGTTAAAGCTTTATACCCTGAAACGGATTGTCTCTGAGATGTATACTGAATCTGACTAATCCGATCTTATACAATAAATGCAATGACAACACGGTGTCCTCGTTCCACCTAGCTTATGGCAGACCAACTGCGCAATAATCTATAATTCCTATACAAAAGACGCATTATCTTACCGATCTGGATGTAGGTGTGAGCTGAACATGTGCTGTGGTCATTATTTACCTAATTGTTTTGTATTAGAGTCAATATGTGCATTTCCTGCGGCGAGGTACCAGGAGGACAGCAAGGCGCGGGGGTGGCGTGGGTGGTGTTTACTAGAACATCATCGTTTACTGCCAATACGTACAAGTCTATGAATATGGATAGTGGAAATCGCTATGAAAATCTAGAACTGATCTTATGAGGAATCTATAAATCATTTATTTATTGTAATGCAATTAACAGATAACACCCCCACGCTATTATTTATTGCTCATAATTACCTCTATCATGGTCATTTTAAAACTATGTAACCTTCTGCCGTGGTGTTCATTGTGATTGAATCAGATTTAAATGTAAATTTTTGGTACAAATTTTAACACATGAATATGATTCAATCACAATCAACATCAATTGAATTGTAACAATATCGACAAATTTCTGATCAGGCTGATTACACTACTTTACAAGGTTTTTCAGTACTAATGCGTTTCGATAGAATTCTTATTTGATAAAATAAGTAACTTGATCACCAACATAACAAAAGTTATATGAGTTTAATCTATACTGTCTTTAAGACATTACAAAATAAATTTGAATGTTTAAAAATTCTTGAAAATAACAAAAAACATTTTATACCGCGGACACGACAGTAAAAATTGCTTCGTGAGCTTCTTCTTCTTCATCGTGTCGATGGCTGAGTCTAATTTTATTTTGACTTGCCATCGTGGTGAAAGGATTAGCCAATTCGCTTTGGAGGATTCGCGAATTGCCCAGGGTGCGCCGGACGTAGGGAATCGTTGTGTACGTCAAAATAAACTTAACGTTTTAAAAATATGAGACTTACAAATTATTAGTAAGAGGGTAGCTCACAGACTGGTATTTGACCCTTAAAGTTGGCCAAAAATAATTTTTACACCTAAGTGCTTCCTAATAATATTTATTTTCAGTTATAGCTTAGATAAGGTTAAAAAAAGGCATACGTAATGTAAACAAGCATTTATTATTCCGTTTCGTCTAATCTTACATTTAATATTTCACTTTCTTGAAGTAAATTTAAAACATCAGGCGAGTATAGGCTTTTTTTTTTATTTTTCATCTTTCTCATGGCCGTCAGGACGGGGTCGGAGGTTAAGAGTACCCTGTTTAATACGTCTGCATTGCATGCAGGCTACCCGGGAAAACTTTCGGGTGTAGTTTAGCCGGAACATCCTTATAAGTTTGATAGCACTCTTTTTTTCACTTTTGCAATATGGAATAGCACGGATAAAAGCTTGGATTAATAGTATCTCGCACTATTTCATATTTGGGCTTGCGTTAGTCCCGCTTCAGTATACATAAACAAGGCACGTAAATGTGTTAAATCAATTGATTTATCTTGTTCCTCTTCAATAGCGCTTTTTTATTTGCTGCTGCATATTTCCTTGCTCTTCTGGGATTTTCGTTAAATTTTTAAAATTTTTGACGCTTCTACTTTGTCGTCTCCCATAATTTCATCTGTGTTGTATGTCAATGCATCTGTGTCAGACGATCTTTAGTTCTTTCGTTTTGCGTCTTTTGCTTCTTTCACTCAGTTCTAATAATGATTTTTGCGGTCGACCGGGATAAACTCCTAAAACAAAAAGACAAAGCTGTACTCCAAATCATACTGTAAATTTTACCAATTTCTATCTTTAAAATTAAAACAATAAACCACGTAATTGCGGGTAAACAAAAAAATAGAGTTAATGGTAGTGTCACCTACCTGCTTTCGGCAGCGATATGGATCCTTTAAGCCATTTGGCATTGTTTTCTAGGAATCTAGCTTTTGTATTGTGAGCAGCTGTCCATTTTTGTTTAAATTGATGTCTTATAATCGACGATTTTTGCTTCACTTCAGCAATATTTTGGTCTTTTTCTGCATATTGACTGGGGTGATTCCTGAGAGAAGCGTTCCTGGCGTAAGATCCATGGCATTTTTTTTTTTCAAGTTTTGTGAAAACAAAAAATATGTAGCAAAAGAGAGCTTAAAAACAAACTTTTCTGTCCATAAGGCACTCACGTAAACATAATAGTTTCGGAAATAAAAATATGTTTGTTTTGGGTCGCCACGGATCTCACGTAAAAAACCATGGTTCTAGGTAGCATATGAAATACGAGGCGGCATAGCTTAAAAGTCGTTTATTTTAAAGAATATTAAACGAAATTGTAAATAAAACATCATTTGTCTAGTAATAATATTTTTATTCACCTAATCAGCAAAAACAAAATCAACAAAAGTTAGAATAATTATAAAAACGTGTTTAATTTTAACAAATAATAAAGGTAAGTCAGGGATGGTGGTAGAGGAGCTCAAGGGGTGGTAAAGCCGCCATCCTACCTTAAACTACCACCAAATACGAATGCTTTCACTACTGTGATCCAGTTCGGTGGTAAAATCAGGTCCTGAAATTACAGGTACATGAAGCAAAGCACCGTAGCCCTCAGATGAAGCGACGCATCTACAATCTGCTTTGTGGATTGTAGATATATTCATGGGCTACAGCTACATATAACATCAGGTGAACTACATGCTCGTTCGCTACATACGTCGTATAAAGTAAATATAAAAACTAGACAATTGAGGACTCTAATAATGCTGGACTACCGTTTTTTTTCCCAGTGCATGGAAAAGCATAATTATAAACCGGCCAAGTGCTTGTTGGGCCAAATGCAGTGTAGGGTTCCATAATCAACCGTTAGAACATACCTAGTAATACAGATTTAAGAGGGGCTCACTGCTTGACCTACTTGTATTAAATATACTTGTATTAATTAATTTTATTAAATAAGTAACAACTTCAAACAATTCATTATTAACAAAGGTTATGGATTTTATACGAATTATTTCAAGTAATTGCATTTTTCAATTCGGACTTAGCCGTGACACTTTTCCTTCATTATATTATAATACTACCACAAAATCGTTGGCTACAGAAAACTAGCTCATGCATATACCTAAGTTGCTATACCTACACTCGGCGGGAAGGGGGTCCAGGGGCCGTATGCGTGCGAACGAAAGTAGTCTTAGAAATTGTGTCTGTGAGCGATGCCCGAGCAACGCAAACATAGAGCGCGCAACGTATGTAGCATGTCTTCTGTACCGTATTCAGTAATACCACAGTAACGAATTATTCTGTATTTCTTGAGCCAATTGTTTAGCTTTTAGAGGGGGAGGGCTATTTAAACAAAAAAATACTATCCATGGTTAAAATATTTTTAGCAGATCTCAGAGTAAAAAATTACCTTTGCATACCCTTAATGCTTTTAAAAGACCTATTTAATGATACTCTACATTAAGAGGTACGTGAAAGAAAAAAAAACCCCTTTACTCTTAGCAAAAGTACCTACCCCATTTTTTTTTTCTTCAAGATTTAATTTTATCACTTTGTAGCCATAGTTATCATACATATGTTTACAAAATTTCAGCTTACCGGCACTAACAGTCTAGATGCTAGGGCCCGGACAGACAAACATAGTGAAACTATATGGCTTTCTAGTAGATAATACGGAACTCTAAAAAACACTTTCATTAATTGACATCATTAGTAAATAGATAAATAGCAAGAACAGTGTCAGTCTACAAGGTAGTACCTTTGGCAGAACTCGCCAGCGTACAGGACAAAGATTCATGGCCGAAAACAAAGATCCGTGGCTTAAAACCCACGGATCTGCGCCCACGGATCTCACGACAATTTACATTTTAGGATATAACAATGAATCTATTAATAATATTATACATATTTTTACTTGAAAGTTTACTCAAGGATATAAGTATTCATGATCTTAAAGCATTAAGGTGAAAGTATTTTCAACTACGTAGTAAAACAAGCTATGGAATGTATCAACCCTGTAGGACCAAAACGTGTAGTAGTCAAAGAACTCACCTAACTTATTTTGTGCGAAACTGAGCGACACCACCTTTACGTCTGAGCACTGCCGATAAACTGGCGATGTGTCGAACCAATCGCGAGATGCCTACCACGTTCGAACCGAATTTGGTTGCTATTTTACGTCGCACGGTTGAAACGACGCCCGCCGCGTGACATGTTTTTGAATGACTATAGCTACTATAAGTTTAATTTTTTTATAACAGTTTGATTATAATAAGAGAGCAGCACTTTTTAGGTATTCAAAAATATATGAATTAATATAAAGCTATAAGCGTAGACAAAATAAATCGTCATTACAAAGTACAGGTTACGCGTGTGACACGTAAAATTCAAGCTAAATCACCCCGTTTTTCAGTTTCAAATGGATTTTAAACCAATTTTCAGTTTTACATTGTTATTTTAATCAATAGGCCTCATTACTATAATAGTCAAGGAATCGTATGAGTGCTAATTAAGTTATGTATGTCTATTATTTTAGATAATATTACGATGTGACCGTCAAAATCAAGCTTCCCAGGAATCACCCGAGTAGTTCTTGCTCCATAAATTGCAACTTTTTATTAAAAGTTGGGACATTTGAGCTTTCCATCATACAAAACAAGTCATTTCGAGTCAATACCCTCATTCCAGAAGAACCTACAAAATAAATACACAAAATATAAGTCAAACTTTATTTAATGACTTTGCTATGCACCTCTGGAAAAAAATCACTAAAAATAAGGGGGTGCTTTCGGGTGGCCATTTTGTTCTTAATTACATACTATACAGTCTATTTTATAACAAACAATTGGAATTTTAGCTTAGAAATGATGAGAAATATGTTAAAACACCTTTTCAACTTCTAAAATAAGTTTTTTATAGCAGATTTTTGATCCATGTTTCTCAAGGCAATAACTGAAGACAGACTACAGATAAGTTGTTAAAATTAAGCACCAAATAAAGTACATACCTGGTTGTGCACAATCCATACTTAAAACCAACACAAAATCACACAGATAAAATTCAGTAAATATTTCGAAACAACGAAATTTTAGCGCATCGAATATTCACACGAACACTTCGGGCGAACGGTAACTTCCAACATAGCTCCACAGCTCGTTTATTTATGGCGCGGGCGCTTGTTTTTTTTTGCTATTATTTGGAGCAGTTATACTAGTTTTTGAAAACAATAGCTTAAAGGAAGTAGAACTAAAATTCAAAAAAGTCATTTTGACCATGTTTTAGGGTCAAATACCAGTCTGTGGGTAGTTAGAAGACGTATGTATACATAACGAATTATCTGTGTATCTTATTTAGCTTCTATAAGTCTGATCCTCATTAGTTTTAATTGTTATAAAACCAACCTCTCCGAATACTAATGTTGATATCAACCCCACACTCGTAGGCACTCCCTAATGCATTAGCTGCATAGCTACCAGGATATCATGACCGGCAGAAGGTGTGTCCAAACACGGAAGTCGGTGCAAGCGCCGCACCCTTGTCTGGCCGGCCATGCCATGCCTCACCTGTTGATGTTATTGTGTGAGGGTTAATTTTGTTAATTAATGTATATAATGTATTTTGAAGTATCCTCGCAATATATTTTATTTTTACCGTATTATTTTGCCGTCGTATGTATTATTTTTCTGACGAATTTATTATTTTGCTGCCGAATCTATTATTTTGCTGACAGATCTATGATATTGCTGGTAAAAATATATAATACGACAAATCTACTATTTTGCTGACAGATCTACTAATTTGCCGTCAATATAAATAAAATTGAGTGTTGTTTTATATGTCAGCAACTGAATAGGATTTTATCGCAAAAAATTGTCTCACAAAATAATAAATCACAATTGTCACAATTTCAAATTAATTTATAATTATTTTTAATATTTTCTTACTTGGAGAGTTGAAAACCACTAAGTGGCAAGACTCATAAGGATTTGAATTTTCGTAATAGATGTTGTTTTTAATTACTTGCTTTGCTCAGATGTCCACAATCAAATCATTAGCTTCGACTGCGCTGGTGTTGTAGGTTCGAGACAAATTGTTGTGTGATCCGCAAAGATTTTTCTGACTCTGGGTGTGCTCTGTGTCTGTGTGTATGTGTGTGTGTGTGTGTGTGTGTGTGTGTGTGTGTGTGTGTGTGAAATGTAAGTTTGTGAACACCACGCGACACAGAAGTGTTTCATAGAGCGGGATAGGTTTAAAACTTTAAAAAAAAAACGCAAGCTCATAATTAAAAAACCACACCCAAACCAAATGTCAAACTTTCCTCATTAGTACCATAAATAACTATTTTGGTATTTTTGTACTGTGACGGTTTACTGTCCTCATTATTGAATCGGGCAAAGTAACATTGCTAACCACCTTATCAGTCACACTCATTGGTCACTCAATATCAAACGGGAATGCCCTGTGGTACACAACACAACGTGACGTGCAACCTTTGCAGTAGATAAGATATTCAATAAACATCCCTTATCATATTATAACCATCAAGAGAATTTCAAGCCCATTTGCCTCTGAAAATTATCCCATAACTTTCTTGAGGCTTTTTACGAGATACCACACCACCTCGAGATTACAGGTTCTATTCTTGGCAAGTGTCAAGATGCGTCACCCCCGTAGATCATGATGGCGGATGGCGGCGTCTCGCGGCCTCTTTGTCGTCGCTTCGCCCTGCAATCACGGGGCGGAGCGCCCGCCCGCCTGACTTATGCACATTGTATGTTCTGATAAAGCCGTGATATTTATTCATTAAAACTTGATGGGACGATATGCGAATATGTTGTGGTACTAGGGCCGCAGAATGTGCGGAGATGTGGCTGATTCTGAAGATAGGATCTACTTGTTAAACTTTAAAGTAATCTGTTGTCCGTAAACGGTATGTTATCGCTAAATTAATAAGAATTCCAAGTTATAATAAAAACATTGCAAACCAAAGCAATCACGAAAGCTGTCTGAAAATAATTTGGGTTCACAGCGCTGAGGTTTGTTTGTTGGTTGTTAAGGCGATATTTTTCACATATATCAGTTTCCTTGAATTCGAAATTTAAAATTTTGACTTTGATACCAAAACATTGTCAATAATTAAATTTCTCATGTATTCATGCATTATTTATTTAACAGTTTATTGTACACTAAAGATTACAGAAAAATAAACATATTACAGTAAGAGTATACAAAAGGCGAGCTTAACTCAGTGCTCACTCACTCAAGTTCTCTTTCAGCAAACCTAGAGCAATAGAGGAGACGATGATGCCATAGAGGGCAAGATAAGTGTACAACTTAAGTAGAAAATACAAAAGATAAATATAACTACATATACATAACATATACATACATAATATTATTCATGAAATCATGAATAATATATATTATAAATATATATAATATATATACATAATTTCATAATTCATAATTCATTTATTTTCATAAGATCATAGGTTGGTACAATCATGCATTATACAGATGTTCTTAGAAACTAAGACATACATACACACGACTACGTACATATATAGATATAATCATTAAATAATAATAATAATACATGAAGAAATAAAAATCAAATAAAACTATATATCATGTCAAATTGGTTTGATTTATCAAGGAATGCATGATTTCATCGTGGCTTCCCTCTGCCTCGATTGTCTCGCATCCTCCATGTTTCAGTATTCATGGGAAAGGTCCGATGTGGCGAGAGACGCGGCGACGCACGGTGGGTCAACTCAGGCGCTCCCCTTTCATAGGATTTTCGGCAAAACTAAATGTCTATTTTGACTGTTCCAAGTTATGAATGTTACTTAGGACATTAAAACATTTGACAATTTGTTAAAAATAAGAATAGAATAGAATAGAATAGAATCTTTATTTGCAGTAAAATGTGGTAGGTACATTAGATGTTACAAATACGATTAGCGATCAACACATCTTTGTCTAGTAATATTGACATGCAAATAGTAATGTTACAATAATTGTTAAAACCAAGTCGATTATAGTATCAGTCACAACTATACATTCATTATTCATCATGAATTTTAATTCACTAGATCATTAATTAATTTATTATAAATCCAACTTATACAATATTATTAAACTTTACTATGTCATTAACACAGGTACATAATTATATTACAATCGGTGAATTAATTGAATTATACAATATATTAAAATTTAATACTACTAAAATTCATCAAATTTATTCTTTTATATACTATTTATAAAATTCCTCAACAGTATAAAAACATTTATCCATTAACCAAACCTTCAGCTTTCTGTGAAACATAGAAATTGGGAGTTGCTTCAGGTCATGTGGAATAGCATTATAAATACGACCACACATCACAGTTCTTCTGGTAAAGGGTTGTTTTTGGAACTCGCGGTAAGACGATTCTATCCGGATTTCGAGTGTTTCTCGGATATATCTCCTTAGCTGTCGTGAAAAGGTACGGATGTTGTTTTACAAATTTTGCGGCCTCATATATATACATGCAAGGAAGCGTTAATATGTTCAGTTTATACAGCAATAACCATTTTATACTAGTGGAACACCATCAAATTCAAGGTTTTTCATTGAAAATGTATGAAAATGAACTTTGTTTTGCTTCTATCTTCGTAACGTATTATGATGTAAAGATGACACTTTCAGGTAATATTTTTGAGCATATACCAACTTTTTTATAAAAGCTGATCTTTTGACGGGTGAATTTTTGATCGAAAATAAGGGTGAAAAATCGATATTAATTTAAAATAAGGTGAAAAAATTAATATTTCCAATCAAATAAATTACAGCGTATTTGGGACATAAAAAGGTAAGTTTTCACCAAATTTCGTGAAAAAAAATTATTGTTTGTAAAAGATAAAAATAAAAACCAAAAACTTGGTTTTTTGAATTTTTCACATAAATTTTGAGGTTATATGAAAAAAAAGTAAATACAAAAGTTTTAGATCTTTTTATTACCAACAACTTTGCCATTCAACTTTTTTCCATAGGACTTTTAGTTTTGCCGGAAATCGAGAAAATCCGTTTTTTACCCTTAAAACCCCCCCCTCCCCCTCTTCCCGACCTCAGATCGCCCGTAAATTATTTTTCCTTTAATTTTTATAATATTCTCCTCCTTTTCTAATGGGTTTCATCATACTATTAATTTTTTTGGTCTTAAAAATTAACGGCACTGGGCTATAATAAATATTCATAAATATTGTTTGAATTATTTATTTATTCATTAAACGTGCCTCAAACTTCGCCCTCAAAGATGCACATCTAATTATTGAATTGACAAGACTTTATATGTTCGTGACTGCTTAGTTAATCTTGTCACTCTAATGATAAGATTAGATCCTCACCCCATCTCGGATCATAGTGTGATTTGCGATTGTTTCCAATAGGAAATTCTCAGTAGCAGTATGAACGATGGGCTCCCCTTCACTGGCACCACCTCAAATAGAACCTAAACAAAAGTGGAAAGAAGAAAGAAGTGAAGAGATGCAGGTGTTATTTTCACCTCTCCCGTACTCTTCTGGGTACACAGACGTGACGTGAAGGCATGCGCTGACGTGTGCCTTCAGCCTTCGCCTTCCGTTCTCACACAACACCAACAGAACAATAAGTGAGGATGGTCATCTCACGCATTGCCACTCTGTGCCATTGCCATTGTTACCATTTGTGTTTACTCTTCAGCTTTGAGAAATGCGCGATCTTGTGTTAATAACAATTACTGCTCCCATTAATTGTAATGATGGTCATGTAGGTAGGTACTCATAATCATGACAAATTTGACATGTTTATAATTTCAGCCATGCCTTGATGCACAGTTCGAAATGAGTAAAAGATTTGTAATGGAACAAACGTAGCTTCTTCTTCTTTGCGTGTTAATGGAAAAACACATGGAAATGCAACAAACGTATCAAACCTTACAGTTCACATAGTAATATTAATTAGAAGTAATCATCAGGTGAACTAAAGTCAGTGCTATCTTTGAGCTTCCAAGAGTTTGCTCACGGTTTACGTTCGTTGTTTGAATGAAGTTCAGTATACAATTTGATAAATCCCTGTATAGTTATAACTTGGCCGGGACTGGAGATCATTGAAACAAATAATCCAGCATTACACAGAGTACTAAATGCACTGGTTGCACTGCGACGAACTCGTTGCGTCGCCGGCCGGCGAAACCCGGCAACCCGCGGTTGGCGCGGCCGGCCGCCGGCGGCATATCGCACGCGGTCGTCGCGGGGTGTGCACGCTGATTCGTTCGTTCGCGTCGCTCGCGTAAACATCGTAAATCGCACGCGGACTTTTCAAAAAGTTAATAATTCTATTTTGAATTAATTAAAAAAGTGAGTGAGAGTTTGTGAAGCATTGTAGTGGAACAGCAGACAAGTTATGAGCCAGTGAGTACGCGGTGTTTGTTACATTTTGGTAAGTCCACTTGTCGGTACTTTTTACTCTAGTTGTAAGATACTTTCCACGACGTGATTTTAATTGTTGATATTATTTATTTAGCTACATCAGCGATATTATCAATTCGTATTGCCTTCATAATTTATTAATACCTACAGTGTTATTTTATTACGAATTTTTAGCATTTACTTGAATATTTTTTTAAGCATTTTTGCGGAATTGTGGCACACTTCATTTTCTAATACTAACTTACCTAATTAATTATGCATCCTTATATCCGTTATTAATTAACGACGTAATAAATATTTAAACCAAATACATAATGTATTAATGGCCATTTAAATAATAGTTATTTATATTTTGTCTCATATTATTTTTATTATGGTAATCAATCATTACTGTACTGACATTATGTCATTGCAGACGCAGACGGAGACCAGTCCGTATTTAAACGCTTTTAATTAATAGATACCTAGTGTACCTATATTTTATTATATCCATGTTTATTGATTTTTAATATAACTATGTAATAGGTATCAATCCTACACCTACCTAATTTTTATTTTAAAACGTTTAAACATTTCCAAAGAAAATCGCCACTACCACAGTGTCAACGGCTTGTCTAAGTAAATTAATGTAATGCATCGTAAGACTCGGAGGTGTAGCATAAGTGGGGTTCGAATCGATACCTATTTATTTTCATAACTACCCGACTGCGTCAGAAGCAAGGTAATGTGTTTTTCTAGCACAGATGAGTTAAACAGCCCCCTTATTATGATTGATGTTGATTGTGATTAAATCAGATTAGTGAGTTAAAAATTGTGGCAAATATTGACATTTAAATCTGATTCAATCACAACCAACATCTATCGTATTAATAATGCAATCAATTGATTAGTATATCGATTATTACTGGAGTATGTAAAACAGTCCTGATTTAAATTATTAATTTATTTTCTTATATCATACCTAGGTACCTATTTAACGTAACCTTTCAGTTATTAGCCCACTGTGGAGTACCTATTATGTTCCTAATATTTTAGATGTGCTATGGGATCGCTTGAGGGTAATGGTTCGGGACTTCTGGGAAGCCCCGATGGTCTTAGCAATCTCTATCCTACATTCCTTCATGTCTGTACCTAAGTTAGGTATTTGGTAACTGTAACACAATGTAATCCAAGAAATCCTTCTTTTTAACGAGTATAATGGCGTAATAGGTACTATCATAACCGCGGTGCGTTAAATGCGTATTTAATGAGGTCAAATTTTCTAACATTTTTACGTAGGCAATTAATCTATTAATTACACCACTGAAGGCATTAATTAAATAACGAAGTGCTGAAGCTTCCGATACCTTGGAATAGTTGGGATAGTTGTCATTGTTCTTCAGCGTTCATTGTTCGGAGCGATAACGAAACGTAATCAGTGTTTGGATAACTGTCCCTTTGTCCATGCACAGGTAATCGACGGGTACTTTAGCCGGTTCTGGAAAACCATAAACCCATTTCTAGAATTATTTAAAATCAGCATATTGTTCCATTATCCAGAGACAATACAAGATTAAACTCAAACTTTAAAATGATCGAAAACTTTTTTGCAATTTCTTACTTCTATTATAATATAGAAGTGTTGGTAAGAATTAAATGCTGTTTACGACACACTCGTATTCGTGCATGAATATTGTTTATGAAATACGCGATTTCTCAAGTTATTGGAATTTCTTTCATTGAATGAACCATGCCGTAAAAGATTTTTGCAGTCTTGTGTAATCATTCTATTTTAATAAATTTTATGGTCTGTCAGGCGGACTTTCCATCTTATATTATTTAAAATTTTTCTGGGCCTTTAATAAGCCATTACTTATTGTGAATAGCCATTACAAAACCGTCTAGTAAATAACACTTTTTCTATTTCTAATTTTGTAAATTTCGGCTTATTCTTATTTCAAAAGTCTAGTCAAAACGGTCGAAAATTAAACGAAATTGTTAATTTTTTTTACATTTGGTTACGGAACCTAAAAATACAATTAATAAACCCGGCCAAAATGAACTTAATAAAATATTAGATATGCATTAATCATGAATGATCGACACTTTCTACTGTCAACATCTAGACAAAATAATAACATGCGCTATTCAAATAAAGTGCTGGTAAACCGTAATTATCTAATGATAGTAATAATATTGAAGAACTGTAATGACGATGGCCGGAGATAATAAATTACAGTCTTTGCTATGACACCACGATGAGGCTCGACGCTAAATGAAGGATTTTAACGCAGTAATTATGAAATAATGATTGTGTAATTATGTCATTACTAAGCTATAATGCTGTAAGGCTGCTCTGAAGTTTAAGCAAGTCTGATACTTCAAGGCCTTTGATGCTTTGCTTATTGTTTGTAATGGATCAGTAATATTGTTTTGACTTATGACTTAATCACCACCTCTCTTTCTACCTGGTTATCTTTCCGTAAAAAAACAAATCACATTGATCAAATAATGGCTAGCTCAAAACGAAATAGTATCGATTTATAGAGCTTTCAAAAGTAAGTAGTATTAAATTAATGAAAATTGCCAACTTGAGATTATATTCGTGCAATTTATATGGTAATATTATTATTAAGGTAGCACATTACCGAATGAAACATTATCAATTTAAACACATCGTTACCGAATGCGAAATATGAGCGACCTATTCGTCGCGGCTACTGCTACAATTCTTGAAGCTAAAATAACACCAAATACGGCAATGTAATGGTAATCAATGATCATTCGCGGTGTTCATTCTTATTTTATTGTCTTACTTTACGAGCCATTAAGTAAAGCATTTACGGGAATAAAACTAATTGTAGTTAACTGCCGAAAACAGAAATGCGTGTTAAGTAAGAATAATGTTCGGCAACTTAACTGCCTACTCGATTAACTTAGCTATTTAATCGTTTATGGAATTTGTCGTAATCGGATAAAAGTTGTTGTTACTTGGTCTATTATTTCGATAGCTTTCAACGATAATTACTTTAAGTCGTTGCTTGTCTGTCACTTCTTTCAATCAATTTATCTGTTGTGAATTGAGTTGAAACGTGAAAAAAAATAAAATTAAAATACTATATTAAGAAAATAAGATACACTAAAAAACCTATTAAAACACCTGAGCAGAACAGAAAAATAAAGAAGACTGAAAAACAACTAATTGTCAAAAACAGAAGCAAATTCTTATCAAAATGTTAAAAAGTATACACATAAAAACTACAAATAGGCACGATTGGGCACCCCATCATATTATATTAACTTATCGACCGATTCTTAAAATATATATTTTCGGCGACAGCTTGTTATTACTGAGATCCCATCCAACAGATTTATTTTTACTTTAAACTGGAGTGTACTTGTCTTGTACACTTTTTTGTAATTTAATGAAAACGGCAATCAACTGAGTACTGTCTCATACAACGTAGTGCTGTGCTGTGTAGTCTGTGTGTGTACCGCTTCAAATAAAAACAATTTGACTCAGCGCATTACATGAATAAATTAATTAGACTTTTAAGAGAATATCCTGCGGAATAAATGAAATTCTTCTTGTCGTATGATATTTAGTAAGAGAGTAAATATTTCCCGAGCGTTGATCGCAATCGCAACCGTGCATCACGCGGTGCATTCCTGTGAGCCGCGACGAGACGCACGGCCGCGGTCGGTCGCTCGGTCGGCGCGGCAAACGGGTTCACTTTTTTTCAGATTATTCGCCAATTAGGATGTTTCCTTATTGTACAAGCTACGTGTACTGATTGTAATTCGACGTGTTTGTAATGGCTCGCTCGAAGATTTGACTATTTTTTGCCAAGATGTCAGTGACTCATGACTACCATGTATGGCTAACTAAATGAATATCGAAAAACTAGTTACGCTTGTAACGAACTCGTCGTAATGTAGAAAAGAAACACTTCCTGGGATTTATAGCTTTATGTTGAATGCTGTGCACCATGGTTACTCTCATCCGTATGTGTGATAAGTTATGTAGAAGTCCTCACTAAATAAAATTAACAAATTGCAGTGTTACTGCATTTTAAAATGTTAAATAGTACCAAAGATGAGCTTTAGCTTTAAATAGGTAGGGATAGTCTTAAGAAAACTGAAATCTTAATTTTCAAACAAATTAGCACCTTACATCAACATCACGATTGAAATGAATTTCGTGATTGATGATAACTTACGTAAAATTGGTAGAAAAATACTATCATTTCCTATGTCCAAATCCGTATCGATTTGTAAAGTCATTCATTTCCCTCCCAGGCACGCAATGTTTTCATTTCCTTAAAATTACCAATTAATTAATTTACGTATTAAGGCAACAGGTAGTAGAGGCGTTTGTTATTTTAAATTGTAATGTTGATGGACAGCCGGCCTCGGAGTTTTTGTGCCATTCATTATTGTTTGTGACTCGAATCCGCTGAAGTGGACGGACGGATATCACCTCCTCCGCAAGTCTGAGCGCCTGGTACCTCCGCGCAAAAAATCTTATTGTTATCAAAGTTGTTTGTTTACAAAATATTAACACATTCATTACTTACTGGTTCTGGGAAATCCTCATCGCATATTTTACAGAAAAGCTAGTCTAGTAAAAAAATATTCGAAGTACATAACTAGGAATATTTATTCAATAAATTTTACTTGCCTCCTAGAAATTTAATTAGTGCATTAAGTAAAAAAAAAACTGTTATCTATTTCGTCAGTTCGACACAATAGGACTATAAAGTATTTAATAGTAATATTTTTCTAGGCATTCTAGGAACTGATAATGCCTGTTCAGTGTGTATTGTACGTTAAGGCAGATTCTAATAGGTAAGTTAGTAATTTTATTGATTTCAAAGTCCAAATTTCTCAATTTACTAATGATTTTAATTACAACATTTATTTGATCATATATTTTTATAATCTTATTTATGACTAGCTGTTACACGCGACATCGTCTGCGTGGATTTCAATATAATGAACTAAAACTGCCTCGTTGGTCTAGTTGTTAGTGTATGCGCTATTATCCCGAGGTGTCGGGTTCGATTTTTAGGTCGAGCAAAATTGTGATTTGGAATTATTCTGTCTGGAAATTCTTTTTGCGACATATTTCACGGCTGCTCCGCTGCTATTGACGGTAGCGCAATGTTTTTATAACCTTTGTTAATAAATGGGCTTCAAAATGTCACCGATATCAATACAATCAAATTTTTCGCTTGAAAATCTACAAATCAACCATTCAGTTACCAACATTGAACTCGTTAGATAGCGTAATAAATAATAATTCACTTGCTCTTAAATTTATGGACATCGCATTTTTTATGTATGAAAAATGACTTTTAAGATTGATCTTGACAAAAACGTCCGCTGCAATCAATAATAATTCGCTGATATATTTATTTTGAATAAGATATCACAGGCTAAGGTCACGTTTAATTTGGACTTGTTTTTAGATACTGTAATTAAAAGTAACACGTGGTTGGTAAAAAATGAGCTAGATTTTGATCTATATGTTATTCGTGACTTGTATTCGAGTACCTGGCTATAGAGTCTATCTAAGTAGTTATTATTGGGTAGGTAAATAACCGAGCCAAGGAGTATCATGACGTTATACATAATTTAACTACACTTGAACAAAACCATGGATTTTCTATGAGCGTAGGCGCAATTGGCAGTTGGCTGTACACATTTTTTAACATTGATAAATATCTTAAGTTCAAATCAACAGCCATGATAATTATACACCAGTGTACTTCTAACTAGGTATGCATAATAATGAACCAAGTTCATCTTTGGAATGTGCGATAAGCTCGGTGTTTGTTGCCTGGCCCCCCTAAATACAAATAAAAACTAAAAATCAAGTATCAGTTCAAGAATAGCATTAACTGAAATCGCACATAAAACCCGGTATGAAATGGAGCGGAATGCCGATGGCACAAAAGCTGTGAAGATTTAAATGCCATAAAAGGCAAGGCAGAACTTAACGATGCTCTTTTTGACCATTCCTATGCAAACTTATCGTAAACCATTTACGAGTTGTGGCCATTCTTCGGATAAAATAGATGTTTTTAAGTTTTTGCGAAATATTTTGTTTGCGCTTTTTTTGTATTGTCTTATCAATACAAATAAATAAAAATTGAAGTGTCTATTTTTAATGTAATAATAACAATGTTTTTTCAAGCGGGTATAGTTTTTTTTGCACAATACCTTTGCCTAAAATACAATTTCATTTTTTTTTGTCCGTCTGTATGTCTGACAGTCTGTTTGTATCAGCTAATCTTCTAAACGGCTAGACCGATTTAATAAACATTTTGATGCAGGTAACTGGTACAAGGCGCGTAACATAAGCTACTTATTATCGATGTACCAACCACTCAGACGAAGCCACAGGAGAAAGGTACTTTGTTTGCTTAATAGCGCTAATCTCGAGAACTACTGGTCGAATTTTAATAATACGTTACTCTCAATAAAGGTCTCGTGGAGTTTAGCGTAGTGTTAAATATCTAAATATTTAACATTACGCTAAACTCCACGGGAGCGGGTCAGTAAGGTTGAAGGCGCGGGCTGCTACTTCTTAAAACAAAGAATTCCACGCGAACGTAGTCGTGGGCAAAAGCTGGCATTGCACGAAATTGTGCAAAGATCTGACCACTGATCGCATCTGATCGCAAGTAATGACTTTCCATTCAAAATGTTTAGGTTTCAATTCAATTGATCCCTTTTTGATGTCCTTCGGTTGAGGTTTAACTCGTGACTCTTAGTTGTACCTATAGTTGATTACTAATATGAAATCCCCACGTGGCTGGTTGTTTGTTTGTCTACAGTGTGGTGGCAAACACGTGGCAGTTGCCATTATATCACAAAACAATGATGAATATGCAAAATCACCCACACACGCGCCTACACGGTACAACACAAATAAATATTACTGTATTCGGCTAAGTCGAATCAACAACAAATACTTGATATTTGCCCGTAGCGTGGCGTCGCGTGGCGTCGGGGAGTCGCTTCGTCAGTTTAAGTTAAAGTCTTCAGTGACCACTAACTATTTGATTGGGTGTTAAGATTGAATATGCCTTTAGTATATGTCGCAGAAGACTTGATTATACGTCTTAATTAATAAAAGTCAGTAAGGCAAATCTTCTTCCTGTCATAGAAATCAATAGAGGTATTGCTTTCTGCAGGCTACTTTGAGAACCTCTGTCTAAGCTCTTCAATGGACTAGTTTTTTTATAATGTTGTAAGTAGTAACATAATAGCGACTCGATATTATTCATCCATATTCCGCCAACACCTGTTGTCTCGAATAGTCTCGATGCGTCCTCCCACCACCGACCGGCCCCACACGATTCTACTACTTAATTAAATATAGTGTTTCCTGTCGAATAAAAACATAAAAACCCGCTAAACATGGGAGATACATAAAATTTTAAGAGGTAAACACTTGTCACGTCCTCACCAATTACCGTAGAATTTATAGTAGTCAATTTACTACTGATTTGACAAAAAAAAAATTAAGTATAGTTTGGCGTAATTTATAGTATGTATACACGAAAATCCGTTTAAAAGTTCTAGTTTACTACTTCCAGCCGCTGGAATTCTAATTCATCTACCTCGGAATATCCCCTAAAATAATTTTTATTTTACTGTTGTTTGAGTAGATGTAATGAGCTTTGAAAAGTCTGCAAATAGTTCGGTTGTCTTATTGAGCTATATCATTTCTATACCCAGTTATGTTTAGTTAC
Source organism: Hypena proboscidalis (assembly GCA_905147285.1). Classification (NCBI taxonomy): domain Eukaryota; kingdom Metazoa; phylum Arthropoda; class Insecta; order Lepidoptera; family Erebidae; genus Hypena; species Hypena proboscidalis. The sequence goes on from LR990141.1 coordinate 381,839, forward strand.
TAATAAAGAAAATATATTGATCTGTTTGACTTTCCAATAACAAGTAGCCACTCAGCACAACATATTGACAAAGCGTGTCCGGAAATCGGGTGTGGTTGGCACGTGATTTGCATAATAAGCACATAAACATTACGACGGGAGTCGATTAAAAGAAGAAACAAAAAATTAATCTTTTTTTGTTTTTTTTTATTCACCTTCAGAATATGCAAACGTTATTTACTATTAACTCAAAATACATCGTTAGTGTATCAGAGTGATTACAATAAATGGTTATGCGCAATGTAATAGTCTCTTCCCGCGACTCCGCGATGTACATACGTCGATAAAAGTAGCCCTTGTCCTTTCTGGGTTTTAGAACTATCTCCATGCCAATTCTTGTCGAGATCGGTTTAGTTGTTTAGCTGTAAGGTTTAACGAGGCAGATCAACAGACAGATTTGCTTTCGAATTTATAATATTTAGAATTATTATGTGTATTATTATCTCTATGGTATTATCGAATGCGATGAGCGTCCGCGGCTTCCGGACAGTAATCGGTTTCGGAAACGAGCGGGTTCTCTCTCGATTGTCATGTGGCATTGGACACCGCGACCTTGGGCTCGTGGGAAATGACAATAAACTTTATGATTGTAAATAAAATATTATAGTTTTTAATGTTGATATTGTGAAGTTATTTATAAAGCGGTCAAGTGCAAGTATGTATCGTGTTCTGAAGGTTCCGTACCGTAAAGTATAACTTATGGGAACACCTTATCGTCTAGGAAAGGAGTTTGATTCTATTTTAATTTCATAGTTATATCACAATGTAAGATATTATTATGTATCTATGCGGTGGTGATATTGATAACATCTAAAATTCCAATGCTATCTAATCAAATAATCCAGGGGATTCATTTTCTAGCTTCCGTTAGTGCTGGCGTAAAAAGTCCTTGTTGTTCAGAAGAACAAAAACGACATTTCCTCTACGGTACCCTAAATTTGATCCTATGGCAAAAATGTACTTGATTTTTGTGATCGTGTGACGTCACCGTGTTCACAAGAAAATTAATTAAGATTTAAATGATTTCTTTTGGAGTTTTTTGCCGAAGCTATTTAAAACTTGCATCTCCTACATGACACGCGAATAAATTATGCGATGTATTTAATGTTGTTATTTGCATTCTTAAGAAAAATGTGAGTATTTTATTTATTTACTCAATTCAGTACTTACGAGTAAAATATTATAATAGGGATATTAGAGATCAAGTCAGTCGATTATATTACCATTTTTAACAACTATTTGTTGTCAAAAATACTGATAATAATGTGAGACACGTTTTGTTCACGGGGCGGAAATCGTTCGGGAGTGGATTGACCGCTGATCGTTTATTGCCGTTCGTTACCTCCTGTTTATTGCTGTGGTCCTAGTACTGCTGCCTCAGTTCTGGCCATTCCCGGAATGCTTACTTGTTGCTTTACGAAGTTAGTACCAAACAAGTAGTTAATTGTTACCGCCTGGTCGTTCCTGTTGGCCTAGTACTCCGGAGCAGCCCATTCACCGTAGAGTGCGGAATGCTAACTTGTTGATTTTCAACCGTTTTTGCCAAACGACTAGTTTGTTGCCAAATGATTCTTTGAAAAAGCTTTTTCAATGCTGTAAGATTTTTTGTTAGTTATCTGTAGTTTTAGTTCCAAGAAGGAAATAGAAACGGCACGAATAGAGATATTGATGTTGTTTACATTTATTCGCACATAATTGGTGTTAAGAATTTAGAATTTAGCGGCGAAAGAGTCATCACTTGATTAAAGAAGGGTTTCATGTAACAAATTCAACTGTATTGCTGCTCGCTGCAATGTGGCCAGTTAGAATACTTAACTTAACATTAGAACTTAGAGCTAAAAGCGAACTTACTCAACTTTGACAAAGCCCGACCTCTGAAAGTTTGAATATGTGAACACTTCACTTTGGTAAAGTTAGTAACTTACTGGACTTGGAAACCACGTTATGGGCAGCTAAGACGTGACACATTCGGGCAGATCTAAAGTAGCAGAAGCTTAAAACATTTCAGCCTGTGGTTTTTGTCCTACGCTCTTCATTATAATCCGAAACTTAGTAAATAAATTTTACATTAAGTCTTTAATTTTTCATGGAAGAAGATTTGAGAGATAAACAAGATTAAAAAATATGAATTGTTTGTCTTGTTTAAACATTTCATTAATAGTTATCTCAACACATGAAGACATATTATCTAAATGATGTAAGAAACAAACTCAGATTAAGCGGAACGTGACACGCAACAGGTTAACAACGGCACATTGTTGTTTTTCCGCAAACTAAAGTGTCACATTGCACATTCAATATTTGGAGATGTAAAGGCCCACTCATACTGGATAACTGCAATATAAATATAGTCGTTGTACCGACGACTAGACGGACGAGGGCGATCATTAGATTTAGTTAAATAAAAAAATATGTAATGCACTTGAAACTTACTTATATTTGTATTGTTGTTGCACCACATTCAGTATATTACAAAGCACACAATTTACAGGACACATCCAAGAGCATCGCATAGATGTGTACACTGAGCTATGATGTGCTCAATAAATTATATAGTATAATAGTATCCCGTTTATTTGACGAAAAACTCGATATATTTTTTCCTGAGCTAAATGCGACGGTGAAACTCAATTTATTGTGCAGTATCACATTTTGCAGTTAGTTTCGAAAAATGATTTGAAGCATTTCCCGGTTTAATAATTAGCTTTTGAACTTAGCTTTTTACAACTGCAAAAGGCTGCATGCCGAACACGTAATTGTATTTAACTCTTTACATAACTTTTTCTTGACGAATGTGCGAGGCCTGCAAGTTACAAAGTGTCATCTAAGAAAGATACAAGATAATCGTTAGGAAGTGGGTTCACTGTCCGCGGCACTGCGACTTCGCTGCCACACTGCAGATTTGGGTCAGTGTGTAGGTGACACATCCGTCACTCCGCAGCAGTTATACTATTATGTCCTCTTTGAGCAGTTATACCGCGGATACGACCAATGAATACCACTAAATTGGGTTAGAAGCGCGTTTTGCCAATCGCCACTTCATTCATTACATTACATCATAACATAACATCATCCACGCCTATGTTACGGTCACAGTCAGTACTATAGCTACAAGTAGCTGAAGTGCCAAAGCACAGCGTTCCTAAATTTCGACCAAGAAGGGGAAATAATAAGTTATAAGGTAAGCCATTTAAGATATACCGCCGCCGCGTCTCCATATTTAAAAAGGTAGTATTTTTTAAAAAGTTCATGATAGTAAAAATGGTTTGAAATAGGATATTTGCCAGTATTACCAGTCTTACATAAAATAATATTATAATACAAAAAGTAAGTAAAATAAATTTACCAGACTACTCGATGGGGAGTTCTCCTTGTTTACTCTTTTTCTTATTTCTTACCATTGTATTCGGGTTCTTATCTTTGTATTGGTACACCCACGCATTGTTGCAGGGGTGGTCACTGGTCAACTGTTTTATTTGGAGATTATCGCTTCGTAAGAACCGCATCAATGTCGTTCAATAATCTATATGTTTTTATGAATAGTTGTGTGTCTGGGTTTTGTTGTTATTAGATTCCGTGACCTCGATACAGATAATGTTGCGTGTTTAGGTAATTTTGAGATCTATTAGATAGAACGACGTCACAGGCTGAATAGATACTAATACCACAGATAATATAATACTAGTACAGATACCCAATCTCATACAAAAAATTGACGCCACCTTAAAAACTTTATTTCTGTGAGCTACTTTAGTTCACTTTTTATGCCAATAGATGGCCGTACATGTGAGTAGTCTCAACCGCGCTACCCTAACGCCATCTAGCTTTTGCAAAAGGTAACATAGGTACATGTCGTCCTTGTGTGCGTAAGAATGTGTCTGTGTGCGTGCCAAAGCTGTCAATATTTTAGAATATTATTATCTGCATTTGTGCGTGTCAGTATGTACATTACCATGACGTTTGACCTTCTACAGCGCTTTAACACTGCTTCATTCAAAATATCAAACGATTTTTTAATGTTTTGCGATTTAAAATGTAATGTAATAAAATAATGATTACTTTCTATTGCAATTGATTTTGATTTAGACTTATGTTAGTTGTTTCATTTTTAAGGTTATACAGTACAATATCATTCACCCAAGAATAAATTCATTTTAATATGATAGAGCTTTTGTTAGCACGCTTGAATGATGCACGTAGCCGTGCTATGCGCTAAACTGGTTCTCAGTTCCTGTCAAACTTGGTAGGTATACCACTAACAAATTGGAGCCTACCTATGCCAAGGATGTTTCAATTCATAGGTTAGGTATAAATAGCCGGGGCTACTCCCGCGAAGCAGTACGGCATTGGGCTGGCGCTTAAGCAGTTACGCCAGTTACGGCGGCGGGGCGCGGCGGCGGCGCGGCGCGGCGGAGCGCTGCGGTCTTCCAACCCCTAGCCATAACAGATCGCCGCGCTTAGAACATTCACAGTTCGCGCGCTGTAATAAGTTTCAATTTTGCGTGCAAGACTAGTAATAAATTATCTGTGGTGCAAGTGGGTAGGGGTACCTCAGGCGAGGTGTAGGTATAATTTTTACATAAACTCGACTTTCGTTAGGGAGTGAATCTTCTGTTGTTCCCAAGGACGATATAATATCTACTTAACGTTGTTACTTATTTTGCCTATAGGTACCTACTTCAAATAATAATTTCAAGTATTTCAATATGTCATATATTGTCAATAAAAGAGTTGCTAAAGAAAGTAATCTTTATTTATTTCTGGTAAAGTTTGATCGAAAAATCTAAAATCTGTTTATAAAATCGTGCAATCATGTTTGCTTTGCATTGTTCCTACAACTGTCTTCGTTCGCAAAAACGTATTTTTGTAGCAATCTTATTATCGAAATTCTTAGCTAGACTAAGATTGCTTTGAAGGAAGAAGACAAGGAAGGTTTTAGTCATATCACTCAGTACAAAAAACATGTATGTAAATACCCACTAGTGTATCTAGGGGTGCGCTTTGTTTTTCATAAAAAAATTTCTTCATAAAATCGCAATTATTTTCCGAATTTGTTATTAATAACATTTTTCTTCATACTCATTGGCATTCATAATATTGTTTTTCATTCACATCTTTATCCTATTATTTTCTTATATTATAGTTTTTGTTAATGATACCGATCATTCTTTTCAACTCCTAATTATTTTTATTCATACATTTGTTTGTTCTTTTTAATTAATTAATTTCTTCATTTTGAGTGTTACGTTATTTACTTTATTGATATCCATAATGTCAATATAAATTATTTATTTATTTAATTGTAAAAAGATCTGAAAAACATCTCACTTAATATCCACAAAAGCACACAAACAATCCGAAAACTTCTACCGAAGTGAAGGAAACACGCGCGGCCCGTTTATTTGTAAATAAACATTGCAGAAAAACGTTTTGTTTCTGTTCGAAGTACATCACATGACAATTGATATCTATATTATTTTAGATTATAAAAAAATAAAATACATATATATGATTACTTACATTATTAGAAAAACATGTATTTAATATATAATTTAAAAAGTTCGATGATGATTTTATATTTAACTACTATTGGAAGGCAATCGTAGACTCAGAAACTAAACGCGTCATCGTAAGTGAATGTCCAAACATGTTGAGTGACAAAAGCGTCGAACTCCAATTTGTTTATAACTCAATATACACTCACACACTCATACAATGTTAAAATAAAATTGAAATAAGCGCCATCTATTAGCCACAAATAACCTAACCGCATGAAATTCAAGACGGCGGCTTAGGAGTTAAAGACATAGATTTCTTTTTTCTCTCAAATCACTTTGAAATAATTGAAGAATGCTTTTAACGTTTTATATATACGTGCTTTATTTTTTAAAAATCATATTTTGGTCAAAAGTTGAACAATAGCGTTTATAACAATTTATTATTTTTGCATTGCTGTACATAACGCCATCTATGGAAATTTTTAAGAAGTAAAAATCTAATGTTCCTAATGATACCCCATGCTAATACTCAACAAATAACAATACACCATATTATTGTACGTTTTCGTTAACTTATCTACCACATAGCAGGATCAAAGCTTAAACATCCGTGGGACTCCAGCGTGGGCGCGGCGATAAAGGGTCTAGGGCAGTGGTTCCCAATTAGTGGTACGCGTACCCCCAGGGGTACGCGAGACTGCATCAAGGGGTACGCGCAGCAATCTCTAAACTAAAATCCTTAAATAAAAAAAAATCAATATACCCACATTGACAGATAAAGAATCTCTATTTCTATTTCTACAACTGCCAAGAAAATATTCTATTTAATTAAACGGCAGTAGCCGGTAAGTAAATCGCATGCATCAAGCGCTTTGGCCCGCGGCGGCGGCGATTGACCCGTGTTTCCCGCGACTCCCGCACCTCGCGTCGCCCGATCGCGGCCGCTACCGCTGCCGCCTATTTGCTCGTCATTGTCAATCATTCAGTTCGGCTTATGTCGCGTGAGCGTGTCGCTGTGCTTGTGTTATCGGTTTTAAAGGTAAAAAACGGTTTTTCTCGATTGCCGGCAAAACTAAAAGTCCTATGGAAAAAAGTCGAATGACAAAGTTGTTGTTAATAAAAAGCTCAAAACGTTTGTATTTGCACTTTTTTCATATAACCTCAAAATTTATGTGAAAATTCAAAAAACGAAGTTTTTGGTTTTTTATTTTTCACAAACAATTTTTTTTCACGAAAATTTGGTGAAAACTTACCTTTTTATGTCCCAAATACGCTGTAATTTATTTGATTGGAAATATTTATTTTTTTCACATTATTTTGAATGAATATCAAAAAAGCACCCTAATTTTCGATCGAAAAGTCACCCGTCAAAATATCAGCTTTTTTCAAAAAGTTGGTATAGGTCGCGTCATGTAAAAAGAACGCTGGCGGTCAAGCTGCGCAATAGGCAATTTTTCGGACTGTTTGATGAGGTGCGGTGCGGGGCAGGCGGGTCACGCGGCGCATGCTTGCCGGTGCGCTATTGTTTCATCAGTCAACCTTTGGCTTCTGTGCTGTGTCCACGTTATATTCGTTCTCAAAATACCATCGCGCACAAAAGTTTTTATTTACGAAATGCTTTTACACAGAAAAGTGAAAAAATGATTTATGACGTATATTGTTTTATGAAGAGAGAGGCTAATAATAATGCAGTTGATAATTTAAAACAATGTATGAAACCGACCGCAGTGGCAACAAAATGTTCTGAGTCTACAGTGAGACGAATTGTAAAAGGTTCAAAAGATTCAGAATTCCTTAGGCGCTGTCTCCACGAGCGAGAGAATCGCGACGAGTCCGTCCTTATATCGTCGGAGAATCTCCACGAAAGAGCGATAATTCCGCCACGTATCGTCGCGAGTCGTAACGGAATCGCAGCGTTTCCGCGGCGACTCGTAACGGTATCGCCGCGTTTCCTTGACGACGCGTTATAAAAGAAAGAATTCAGTTACGTTTGACAGCGCGCCCGCTGCGCGCGCGTCGCGAGAGCGCGGCGAGCCCGCTGCTAGTAGCAACGGGCTAGCGACGATGTAATGACGTTTCGCACGCTCGTTGCCACTCGTCGCGCGTCGCATCGCGGCGATGATATCGCCGTGTGGAGATAGCTCCATAGAGAGTGTATAAAAATACGTGGCACGACGATAATATCGCCGCGATTCACTCGCTCGTGGAGACAGCGCCTTACTGTCTTTGGAACTCCCGGCAAAAATAAAAGAATCAAACAAAATCCAATGACAGACATTGACAACTTTGACCAGGGTGTTATAAAAAGAATCATCCACAATTTCCACGTCACTGAAAAAGAATTGCCTACCATAGGCAAGTTGCGAAGGAAGTTACAGGATGACCTTCATTTTCAAGGATCTGCAGCAAGTCTCAGGCGAATATTAAAAAAAATTGGGTTTTAAGTGGAAAAAAACAGAAACCAATAGAAAAAAATAATTGAGCAGTCGCAAATTCGATGAATGAAAAATGATGAAAGCTCAAGTGACGACAGCGACGACGATGAAATGGCCACCTGTAGCACCAACACCGCGTCCTCATCTGGTTTTCACGTCACCAACGACGACTTAATGGAAGGAGTATCAATATTACTTTAAATTTTTGTAATTAGATTAAACATTTTAAACTGAATTAAACATGTTTTAAATTCTATTTAATGATATTTTACCTAATAAATTTTGCAATGTACTTGCCGAAAACCAATATAGGAAGCCGCGAGCGACAAGCTAGTTCAAAAATAAAACAATAGGTAGCTAGTACTTTCGTGCGAGAGTGTACCAATGCGCAAACACCCCCCCCACCACTTTCTTCCACCGTTCTTTTTACGTGACGCGACCTATATGTTTTCTGTTCGTTGAAATCTCTACTTTAAATTACTACAAAATTGTATATATTAATTATAATTATATTTATATTTTTTTGATTTTTGTTTTGCATTTTCTGTGAAGATTTACTATAGTAACATATTCACCATCGTAAAGTAGAGATTTCAACAAACAGGAAACATACCAACTTTTGGAAAAATGCTGATATTTTGACGGGTGAATTTTCGATCGAAAATTAGGGTGCTTTTTCGATATTAATTCAAAATAAGGTGAAAAAAATAAATATTATTAATCAAATAAATTACAGCGTATTTGGGACAAAGAAAGGTAAGTTTTCACCAAATTTGGTGAAAAAAAATTGTTTGTGAAAGATAAAAATAAAAAACCAAAAACTTGGTTTTTTGAATTTTTCACATAAATTTTGAGGTTATATGAAAAAAGTTTAAATACAAAAGTTTTAGATCTTTTATTATCAACAACTTTGCCATTCGACTTTTTTCCATAGGATTTTTAGTTTAGCCGGAAATCGAAAAAAAAACGTTTTTTACCCTTAAACCAAACCCCCCATCCCCTTCCTGACCTCAGATCGCCCGTAAATTATTTTTCCTTTTATTTTTATAATATTTTCCTTTTTTTCTAATGGGTTTCATTCTACTATATTTTTTTTTGGTTTTACAAATTATCGACCCTGGTCTATAAAGGGGTACGCAAGTTGGAGGTCTTTCTTAAAGGGGTACGTAGAAAAAACTAATTGGGAACCACTGGTCTAGGGTTATCGCGGTCTGACCGCGAGATGGCGCTGTGCAGAGCACGATAGCCGCCATAGACGATGATTGTCTTGTCAACTCGTTTAATGGTAGGATGAGGAAGATATGAAATTGTTTGTACAAGATAGAGGACTAACTCGGAAACTCGTGAGCTAAAATTGCTAGCATTATTTTGAATTGAGTATTAAGATTTGTCCTTTAGACTGCTATGAAAACCATGCCGGGTTCAATTCCAGTGTTATAATAATCTTAGATACTAGCTTTCTCTTAAGTCTGGCAGTTTTTTAGTAAGTCTATAGAGCCATGCATTGGTCCTGTACTCTATACTTGTAACCAAAAAATAAAAATACTACATTATTTGTTTGCACATACTTCATAACATCTCCCACGACGCAATTTGTCTAGTTGTATAGTAGCTGCTAAAATACACGACCTTGACCTACATCCGGATAGAAGAATATATACCTGTTTACGAAAGCTCTTCAGAATTGAAAATTCTCGATATAAGTCTGAGGTCTAATGTTTACAAGACAAGCGAAACAATATAGGTACGTAATTAAGTATTCAATTCATAAATTGATACATTCTAAATATGGTTTTGACTTAAATTATGTTTATTTAGTTCTTATTGTTTAACTTTTGGTTGTGCTTGCCTCCTTTTAAGTAAATATTTTGCGAGATATAAATATCGTCGGCAACACAAAAAGCTTTGAAACATAAATATCTTATGCCCAAATTCGTGCTTCAGATATGATAGTGTAAATATCAAATTTAAAAGGACATTTGACAAGCTTATAGCACGAATTCAGAGACCAACGTGGCTTGATTTTATTACCAAATGTGAACTAGCATGTAGTCCATATTTTGAAATAATGCCGTAGAAGGAATAAAATGCTATGAATATTTTATTGTAAATTGGTTTCGTTAGAGTCTAGGTTATACTTTAGAATATAAGAGAATGAGAATGTATGGCTTGTATTGCTGGATATTTCAATAATGTTAAGTGCTTTTGCAGAAAATGGAAAGCTTTACACGAATAAAATAGAAACTAAATCACTCAATAGACATTTCGATTGCCTTGTGAATGTCTTGCCAAAATCAATGTAGATGTTCCCAATTCAAGTCAAACGGTACGTCACTAACAGGCCAATTTACGATTAAATTAAAAATTCTACCCAGAATCGGCGGATTACCAACAAACCCAGTCTACCAAGATGACTACCTTGATTGTGAGGGAATGGCAGAAAGCTTGGCGTAGCTTATTTTTTAAATAAAGCTATGGACGTAAACATGTACACAATATTTATTTGTGTCCATCTCGGGAACGACTCTTTATGGTTGACGTTTATTATTTGTGTCGCTTGTCCTATGTTAGGGCTCGTAAAAGCTGCGCCGATCCTGATGGAGTTACTGCCTTCGCACACGCACCGGAGACAGGATAATGCTGTTCTATATAAAGTTGACATTGACATCATAAATGCCATCGCATCCCCCTCTCTTTTAGTTCTGTCCTGTGGAATCAGTGAGTATTTCTGTAATGCCCACCATTGACCAAGAATCTGGACAAGAATAGATGCAAGACGCATTTTTAACTATAAATACTTAGGTCTTCTTTGTTGTCGTATATTTTCTGAAAACAGTTCTTACTTTAGTATTATTAGACCAGACCTGTTTCATATTAGACCAGTTCCTGAGGACGAAACAGTTGATGTATTGGATTAGTCTACATACTTCAAATTGAGAGTGCTATTTGTTTGAGTACTTAGATTAAAACATATAAGCGTCTCTTTACTACTCCTTCAATAGCAGTACGTACGTACGCACGTAAAACTACAGAATCAGTTATATATAAGTATAATCAAAAGATAATAGTCTAAAATTGACATGTACCCCTATCAGACGGGGTCCAACAAACTCTCAACAGAGTAGCCGCTATATCAGTTCATACTAATGATGACCTTACATCCAAAACACAAAGATTTGAGAAGTATAACAATACAAAATACAAAGATTACAAAGCAAACGAGACATCAAAATAAATGAGTTGAGTACTACTTACAGAGATGGCAAACGAAAACTCTCAAACAATTAGTACCTCACAATAAATGGCAGTGGTGATGCGACGTGCCAGTCATAACGATGCGTGAATGGTCGATGGCAATGACCACCATGTAAGAGTGGCAGATACCATCGCCTTTTTTTATATGCTAATCACTTAGGAATGTGCGATACGATGCGAATCTTTACTATTTAACAAATTGCTAGATGTTAAATCAATCCCTACTAAAATTATAAATGAGAATGTCATTTTGTCTGTCCCGCCTTATTTATTTATTTTATTTATTTCATAACAATATAATATTGTGTTGAACATATAATACAAATTATCTTAATCTAGGTATGTCTAAAATTAAATTAAATTAAAACATTAAATAAAAAGGAATAAAATAAAAAAATAGCAATATAAAAAATAAAAAGTCATGCATAATTACTACATTAACAGAAATAAAATGTCATTTTAAATATTCTTCCATTGAGTAGAAACACCCACTGACAAGAAAAACCCTATTATATATATATTGTACACAATACTCTTTAATTCTAGAGGAAGTTTATTGAATACTCTGACCGAGTTATAACAAGAGCTATGTTTCACCACATTCAGAACAGGTGCTATCATGGACGGCATATCTTTTCTACGCGTACTTTCACGTTGTGATCTTTGCTCGCTGTTTTCATAATTGTAAATATTTTTTGAAAAATTTGTTAATAAGACCATAATATACAAACTGGGTACCGTTAAAATATTTAATTCTTTAAAATAATTTATGCAGGATTCTTGTTGATCTATGCGACAAATTGTTCTAATAGCCCTTTTTTGTGCTATAAAAGCCCTTTGGATAATGCAGTTATAGCTGCCTCCCCAAAAAAGAATGCTGTATCTTAGTTTAGACTCTACCAAGGCAAAGTATACAGCTTTTAGTTGTTTCAGATTCACAACATCTCTAAGACTTCTTAGCACAAAGCAAGCAGAGTGAATACTAGCTTCAATTTTACTTATTTCACTTTTCCAATTTAAAAAACTGTCTAAATGCACTCCCAAAAATTTTACTACCTCGACTTGGGCTACATCTTCACCTTTAAGACTGCATACCAACGTAACCTTGACAATAATATCACTGCACTGGGCCGATCTTGGTAATAATTGCTATGGAAATACTGTTAGTCTGAGTAAGAATATAGACTAGGTAATTTTTATCGACGTAACACCGTAGTTTGCTATACATTATTCAGTTAATAAGAATCTAAATAGTAACAAAATGTTTTATTACTCTTTTACGTAGCGATGTAGAAGCTAAAAGTAATTTTTATTCGTCATAATTTGCAAGTATTTTCAGTAATGATTGCATAGCTGTTGTGAATTTCAGGAAGTAATAAAGAGTTAGTAACGTCACGGTGCACTGATGTACACATCTTAAATTATTTCCTCTTAGACCTGAGCTCGCAGGAATTCATCATTAGTGTTTTTGTTTTCATATTCGTATGTCTCTGTTGTATACAAAAAACTAGTCTAGCTAAAGGTGAAGGAGCACAATGACATGAGGAATGAGAATAACCTAAAAAATTGCATAATATGACGTGTTTAATGTCTCATTGCTGATAATAGGATTGCATTGATTTAAACCTGACAGACGATGGTAGGTTCTAACTCATCTTTGTTGATAGCGAACTATATTAAATTTAGGACACCGATACTATAGTCAGTGCCGGATTTACCTTAGACGGGGCCCCAAGCAACCACTGAATTTCGGGGCCTTCGTTCTAATATAACGTCCCCCTCCTATTTTTTTAAATAGAAAAACAACTAACACGAGCGATCGAAGCGCCAACTTCGCGCACGAAATACAGTTTCGAACTAATTTCAAATCATTTGAAAGCAAGCAAAATGTCAATGTAATTTTTTATATTATATTATTTCAAAAAAAAAATGTAAAATGTTTAAAAAAAATTCAATTTTCGGGGCCCCTGTCCAAGCGGGGCCCCAAGCAATTGCTTCCTATGTTTCCTGGTAAATCCGCCACTGACTATAGTACTAAAAGCAAGTAATACTATAATGATTTAATTATCAAAATCTGTCAATATTTAATATTTTTTTTGGCCTCGACGATCAAATCAAAGGCACTTCGGCGAGTAAAATTCCATGACAAAAAAAATAGTAGCAGTTGTTTCAATCGTCTCGTTCATTAGTGTGAGAAAACATAATAAACTGCGCTAATGAATGGCTAAATATCTCCTTCTGAAAGTTGTTATTTGCTTTTACGTCTACTAAGTCTGGCAACAAGCCGGCTCCCAATATCTAAGTTACTGACTTTGCTAGCTTAACCAAACCACCAAACCCGTTGAAACTAAGTTTTAACTAGTATTTATTTTGCAGCGTCTATTTAGGCTTGTTATTTAAATAATACTACTTAACAAAAAATCCAAATTGATCACTAAGAGTATTTAGACACTTCATGATATCAGATTTATAAGAACAATCTAAGACTTATATGAGAAGATGATAATATAGGATAGAAAAATGATATTAAAGAGTAATAAAAATAAATACCTCTCAACAATAGAGCAATACACTTGTAAGATCGTATCTCGACTTGATATCGAATAAATTGAACTGTTCTCGGTGCAGTAGCTTGATGGCGCCGCGTTTCTATAGCTGTTATGTATTGTGTTGCAATGGCGTATCGTCCATCCACAAGGATTCTTCTATTGTTGGTGTACACCAGCTTTTATTGTAATATGATTTGAATTCAGTTGAGATGAAGTAACCTCGGCAGGTCTTCTCTAGTATTATTTTTGTATTTTTCGTACTTTACACAAACTAAATTTAATTGATCCGTAGTTTTATAGCTGCAAAGACCTAAATGGCGAATAAACGATGTTCAGATCAAAATGTTAGGGGTGTTAAATATAGACAATGCTGAAATATGACTGCTTACGAAAAAGTGTGTTGAGGAATTTCGCGTACTCGAGTCAAGAATCGTCAGAATGTGATTTATCGATGTGAAATAAAAAATGCAAATATGCGTGCAAAAACGCAATGAAATCGATTCAAGATAAAAAAAATGTGTGAGTCATTGCAACCGTATTGTTTGTTTAGGATAAGTATAGTATAGTTAGATTGTTATTTTTAGTGTCGTTAGTATTATGTATCTGGCTTTGGAGTGTTGACAGTATGCTTTGTGTCTGCCTTCTGGAACCTTATAAACTTTCTCCATCCTGATACTCATCAAAGAATTATAGACTTTGTTAAGTAAAGCTGGCGTGAGGTATCACTCTCTCTTTCTTAAGTCGCTTGCGCTACTTCTTTGCCACTGGTAACATCAGGTAGATACCGTTCTATATTACTTCCATGGTATTCATAATTAAAGGTCTCATTACATAACATGGCGCTTGCATTACCCCAGAGGATAAGCAGTAGAGAATACCACCCACTTTAAGTCAGTAGTTGTACATAATGGCGGGCCTATATCTGTCGTTTCTTTAGAGCTGTGTCATTAATCATGTTGTTTAGGCTTTTGGGCCATTATCGTGTTGTGGATATGTGGGATTAAGTGGGGCATCATTTGTTATATGAAAAAGGTACTGCGAGATGAAGTGAAAATCGTTGCATCAATACTCAATGTATAATGATTATGAGTGCCTCGTGGTAATTTGGTATAGTGGTTAGCGTATGCGACTGCTGATCGGTCTCGGGTTTAGTGCCCGGGTGGAGCAAGTCTCGTTTGCAATTTTGCCGTTTAAAAATTCTAATTTGGTCGGCAGTTAGCGCTAGGCTTAACGCCCCATTAATACATTTCATGTGACAAAAACATATCTGGCGACATGTGGGTTTTATGCACCTCTGCAACAACCTGTAGGTAAGGCGTGGTAATATTTTATAAATGCTAACTGCAACTGTTTTAATTCTTACGAAGCTTTATAAATGTCAAATAGCTATTTCTCAATAGATCAGTTATTGGCTACGGCGTAATTTACCGATATGATATCATTGATATCATATTTCCTAAAATGCAGCGTTCTCCGTAAATCCAGTAAGTCACTGATCTTATCTTATATTTACTTGTTAATCATTAGTTAGATTGGTAAATGATAAAAACGGCATAATGATATTGTAATGATAACGGTGATTAAATCATTATCGACAGTGCAATGACAATACTAATAAAAAGGAATCAGGCCCTGTGTAGGTTTCTATTAGAATTAATTACTGGAGATTTAAAAACTACCTATACCTTCTTAATATTAGATATCACGGGATATTTATGTATATTTGTTGTAGCGAGTTATTTTGATATATCAGATATATCGTAATATCTAATATTTAGTAAGAAAATAACCATGTTTAGGCTCAATACCTATATCTACTAAGCCACTTAAGAAATGATCAGAGAACTCATCCATTCATGTCCTACTTTACTGCTGAGCGTACATTATCCATTTCTCCAATAACGCTATCTTCCATGTTCCCATATTGTCAAGTGTCTTGTATTATCTACGGTACCTACATAAAACGAGGGATTTAATTGCAAGTTTCCAACAACCTTCCAAAAGTTTTCTTCTGCCATCAATAAAAAAGTATTCAATAGTGATTGTATCGCGTCCACACCTCCGGCACCTTGAACCACATAACCCAGTCGATCCATCACATAACAATGACATCTCATAACACTGGTAATAACAGCTATGTCTTCATGCGCCCACGCACACGGCAGCATGGCCGGCGCGGGCGGTGCTATTGTCTTAAACAATCAATGGATTACTTACTAGTTACTGTTCAGTTATACTTTTACTGTGAGAATTATAAAGAGTGTTGGTTTTTATTGGTCAATGCTCCAGTTTGTATTACAATGGGATTTTGCATTTTTTTTATTAATGATCTTCGATTCTTACTGTTTTCTTAATCGTTACAGTTAAGATTTGATTTCTGGTGTGATCTAGGTTGACTCAAGAACAGAGAAGACGAAAAATTTCGGAACATTTTTAATTATCCCGGCAGGGTGGAAAGGGTGGGCGAAGTAACATATTTATTCTAACAAGAAAAAATAATAGTTTAAAAAAACTTAAAAAAACACGCTTTTAAATTACTTCTAAAGCCACCCACCCTTTTTCACAATAATACTAGTATTTTTTGTTCATTACCATTTTCAGATTATATTACATAGAAATATATACTTTATACGTCAATGTTATATTAGGAATTATTTTTCACTTTTTAGTTAGAAGTACTTAAGCGTGTTTTTTAGTTTTTAGGGTTCCGTAGTACCTACAAGGAACCCTTATAGTTTCGCTATGTCCGTCTGTCTGTCCACGGCATAGCGACGAAACCGTTGGTGCTAGAAAACTGAAATTTTGCATAAACATGTATGTTAACTAAACAAAGAAAGTCGTAGAGTAAAATTTGGAAAAATATTTTTTTTTCAGGTAGCTCCCCTACATGTAAAGTAGGGATGTTTTTTTTTGTCGCCTACCCCATAGTGTGGGGTATTGTTAGATAGGACTTTTAAAAACGTTTAGGGGTTGCTAAGACAGATTTAGAGATCCGTTTGCGAGATAATTAACTTTAAAGAGCAAATTTTTGTTCGAGTAGGGCGTCCCCTCCCCTCTAAAAGCTAAACTACTGGATCCTAAAATCTGAAAAAAATTGTGTCGGTAGTACATGTAATGAACTTTAAAGGAAAACTATAGCGGATAAGTTCACTTCATTAGTTCAAGAGGAATAGGGGTCCGAAATGTCAGATGCAGTTACTCAGAATATTTCGTTCAAAATTCTTGAAACATAAATAAACATACATAATACATAATTATATAAAATCACGCCTTTATCCCACGGAGGTAGGCAGAGACGATGGAACGCCATGTGCTTCGCTCCTTACATACTTCTTTCGCTTCCTCAACATTCATACATCTCGTCATACGTGCTAGCTGGTTTCGTGTACTACAAACATTTCCTTTCTGAAGGACGCCATTTAGTTAAAAAGTATTTTTCTATGGAACCCTACTGCGCGTGGCCCAACACGCACTTGGCCGGTTTTTTTTAAACTATTATTTATTTTCTACTTTTTAGTTTGGTTTATTTGTAAGAGCGTTTTTTTTATTTTTTTTTATCGAATTATTGCATTGTCATCGATCTTTGACAGGTGTGCAAAATTTGAATGAAATCTGTCCGTTTAAAGTGGGTCAAAATCGAGTCCAAATGAGTCGGTTACAAACAAACAAAACTTGAAATCAAAGGCAAACATATAATATCTAGCAACGCCAGCTGTACGAACGTGTACTGCCCAATTTGCTCCAACAAATCAGGCTTTGACTCTGATAAACGCCCTTATTGCTCAGTATCCAGATATTGATATATTTTACTCCAAATATGAACAATTACTAAAATCATGTATCTCTTTCTTAAGTACTTGTAAGTAGTATTAAGTCTTCTATTTGAATTAGTTTATTGCACGTGTTGGGAAACTGTGAGTGCATTAAACAGTTGTATAAATAAATAAATAAATAATAAATATACAATTTGTCCGAAATGGTCACCATCTCAGCCACAGATATAGATCTACATAGATAACGCAAGTATCACGATTTGTATTGAAACCAAGCGTGCCGACTTTTTAATACCAATTGTAACGTCACAGCCGAAATTTAGTGACGGGAAATCCAAACCGATTCAAAGACACCGATGCCGCCGATGCCCATCCGCCCAGTACGTTCAACTGGAGCCGTCCGCTATGATTTTCTCTGACAAAAGACGCCCGTGGACTGAAGTTAGCGGCGACCAACCTCGACGCTTGGTCGGGGTTGAGACACGCGAAGTACATGCATTTGCGTTATCTATGTAGATCTATATCTGTGATCTCAGCCATAAGCTGCAGTGCAGCAAAGCCCTGCAGTGCTGATATCGTGTACCTTCACCCCTTGGGTACGGCCGTGTTTTAGCATCTTCAATATTGCTCTCTATCCTTACCGTTGCTACATATTACTTTAGCTCCAGACGAGACATCATTTCGATAAACTTCAATAAATTAATGTAAGTAATGTAACGTTATCAATGTTTATCAGAATTATTGAAATATCTTCAGAAACGAGCACGTCGAACCGAACGGCGACGTAAACGTATTTAAATGACTGAACACAGTGAACACAGACAGCTATAATAAATTAACATACATAAGATGGTTTTCACTGCAAATACAAATAGCTATGGATTAGAAAAGTTAGTTCAATAAACTACACTGTAATAGACTACAGCTGTAGTCTTTTATTGCACTTTTTGTTGTGGACTGAAAGAGGTTTATGTGAAAAGTTTCTTTATTTGCACTTTTGCGGGTAGTCCAGTTTATAAGTTCTTTCAGAATAAAATATTTCCATTGACTTTCTGTCTCCATTGTCTAGCGCTATAATATTATTAAGTGTGGGTGACAATCTTCTTTTTTTCTCATATTGAATGAACCTTTTTATTATTGTCAACATGTAAGATTGTTCCTTCTAGATTGTTACTTCAATGGTTGAATGAATCTGCATTTTCTGCGCTTTGCTAATTGCTTTTGTAAAACAACATACGAGTACTTAATAGAATGCTATATTAATATTTTGTCTCTTTGTGTTAATACTGTTTTATAACGTTTAGTTGATATGTCAACAATGTAAATAACATGTCTTTTCGCCCGTTTAGCGATAACAATTTTAAAATGAAAGTGCCAAAACAAATCGCTTTAACCGAGGTGAGTGCGTTACTCGTTTGTTTGTAATTGCGTTTACTACATTATATTTCGGACATTACGTATGTGAGTCGTGCTATTAAATGTTTTATGAAGAAGGTTCACTCGATATGACTGTTATGGTAGAGTTTATAAATGAATTTTAAAAAGGTAAACAAACAGCTATAATAAAATAGAATAAGAACTAAGCCATATGTAGCTTAAATTTCATGAAAGACAATGAGTTGTAAATAAGAATTCTAGCTTAAAATATAATGATGATTCTGTTATTAACCAACTGCGGCAGGTGACTAAAAGAGTGATGAGTTTTAATGTCGATGGAATGAAAGGGAGAGACAGGCCGAAAAAAATATGGATAAGTACGTAAAAGGAGATACAAGAGAGAAGGGAGTGCGTGAAAGCGAGACGACTGACAGAGGAGAATGGAGGTAAAAGGACGTTTTTGGCCAACCCCAAATAAAATGGAATAAGGCAGTAAAAGGGCATGCAGAAAAAGAAGATTTACCAAATATACTTTTTTGATGCAATTTCGAGCATGATTGAGTCGATAAAAAGTTAAAAACACAAAATTTAACAGTGATCATTGCTGCAGGTGATCTATGTGACAAATGTTTGCATGAATAATCTTCAATCGTTCATAGTAAGCACATTAAATATGTATGTTCTTGACCTATTTAGAAGTGTGTAACAAAGTGGACCTTCTGTATATATTTACACAGTGTCCACTGGTCACTAATGTGTTCACTTTCGCTGGCTTGCAATTCTTATCCACAATGTTTAAACTAAACGCATCGCCTAATTAATGAGGCTTTCTCATTACCATTACGTAACCGCGCACTCGTTCGTTATACATACACGGTTTGACATTAATTGCTGGACCCGGAAGGTGTAACAAATGAACGCTCATGAAATTTAATGCAACACTTATAAGGGTTTGTATTTGATTATTTATTGCGGTTTTCTATTCATTATTGTACTCAAATGATCTGGGTGGTAATTGCGAAGAAAACGGTGTTTAATTTGCTTTCGGCTATGCTTAATATGGAAAGTGAAAGATTTAGTAGAATCGTACTTGTACATACCTATGAATGTATCTTACCTTCCAATAGAAGAAGCTATGCATAAGTGATACTTAGAAGTTGTAGGTGGATGGCCTAGAGGCTTTACCTTTTTTTATACTTCGTCTGCAGCGAACGAACTTAAAGTCCGTCTGATGGTAAGTGGAGTACAGCCAATAGACATCAACAATCCACAAAAGCAAATTGTAGATGCGTCGCTGCAGCTGAGGACAACGGTGTTATGCAAAAGCAGAGCAAAAGATCTACCACCAGTATTACCTTAATTATTGATTAGTACCAGAAATTTGTTTTGACTGGGTGTATTTTTTTTTATACCGCGATTATAAGAAGGACTGCGAGCTCTATTGCTTACTTTGTATTTGTGATTTTTCATCTTTACAACCTCAGATTTAGTTCAAGTAAAATGTAATTTGCCACGAAATCATTTATGGTCTTATGGCAAATGTTTCTACTTTTCTAGCTTACACTTTAGGCTTATCTCTCGTATCGTGTCTTTGCAAATATATTTTTGGTTGGTGAATCGTACTTTCTTCACTTATACCGCGTGTCCATGAGACGGCGATCCTTCGGCAAGTCGGTGAGACTAAGAGAAGTTCCTGCGCGTACGCATTAAGACCGGTTAGAGCGGATATGCGCGTACACTGCTATGCTATGCGCATTGAAGTACAGACCGCAAGTCTTACTGGAATAGCAGGTCGTAATTTCGGCAATATAATACAGGGTCATGTGCCATCACATAATACTTGATAACTAAATGACCCGTCATGGCCGTGCTCGTGATGACTCAGCACTTAAGTACTATTTAAGACAATTCTTGTTCGTGTCTTAGTACAAGATCTTGCAGTGTGTTGGGGCTTGTTCGTTTGACCTTTGACTGTTACACTTTTACGCAAGAGAGAGATTACATCCAGTTATCACGGAGTCGACGTGACACACAAATTGTGTAACGTTGTGTTTCGGGAAATACCACAAACATGTTATTTAATGACATAGGTTAATAGGTGAATTACGCACACAGTTTGACGTTATTTTATGACTGTCATGCTCTTTTGACCCGCATGTGTCTAGATGCGTCAATTAACTCCTTCAATCCAGTACGTCTCGTTTGAATGCGTCGGTACTGGGAGCGCAGTCGGTCGAGGAGCAACAAATATTGATATTTTTGTCGGGGCAACTACCTATGCCGCCGCACTTCCTCCCCACACCAACGGACCGTGAATTAGCCGCACTCGGCACTCAGAAATAGAACATTATGGCTTTTTATTTCTTTCATGTCACTCCACGGAAATTACTCAAATTTCGAATGTATGGTGTTCTATATTCTGTGCTTTTAACGCGCTCTTTTTCCTAGTATTCCGGGCGAAGTACTAGGAAAAGATTTGTGAAATTGTGTGTCACCCACAAGTTGTGTTTATGTCCCAACCATGTGATAGAGGCGAGGGAGTGAGAATCTCTCGTCATCTACTTTTGAGTATTTCCTGGTGAAAAATTTCGTGCAAAAAATAGACAAAAAGCGTTGTTTATGTTTTTGTCCATGGTGCCATGTATGGTGTTGGGTTCGTGGTCGCTGGATAATGAGCTGATCGATCTGTGTCGCTCCGGACCATAAGCCGCTGTGTTTATGTGACGCGGCACGAGAACTGCCAGCAAATTAAATCCTTATTGGTTCACGAATTATGTGACTGGCCAGTCTTATATCGGGCGAGATGTCAGTTTAATTTAACTTGAAGTTAGGTGTTGACCAGTCTTCATCATGATAAGGTAAGAAACTATTAAGAAACATTCAAGTATTACTTACGCACTATAGGGGCTCTTTGCTTTATTTATTTTCGAAGACATAAGAGATATAATCTAGAATACATTTGCTGACACAAAGAGAAAAGCAGTGAAAACGTACCTATACTTTAACGGCATCTAATCAATAATGCTGTAAAGCAAACAAAATTAGTTCAAGCTAAATAAAAAAGCTTTTCTATTACCTTAAAATGTACGGAATTGACTGTATGGCGAGACGCATTCGTCCGAGACTACGGTTCGTTATCTCAATCGTTTATCAAACACATCTCGCTACAAATGAACATAGTGCGTTTGTATTAATTGCTGCTTCATAATTCTTTTAACGGTAGAGACATTAGACATGGAGACAGTCCATATAAAGCCGCGTTCACACCAGCGTCGTCCGAGTGTTGCACCAAGTTGTAGTTGGAATAATAAAATACAAAAGCAATAGCAAGTTTGTCATAACTGCATGTAATGAGCAGTTAATTTACGAATTTACAACTGCAAGGCTTCAAAGTAGTCTACTGGCGAAGCGTCTAATCCAAAATAATTCTGCTTATCTGGATGAGTGTTGACAGTGTTGACACACCCTAATGCAAATATGAGATAATAAATAACATTGATCATGGGTTATAGATAAAAACTGTGACGATGTCCGCCCACGCCGCGCCTAAATAAGATGTTTTATGAAATTAAATGCGAATTAACATTATTAATTACGATCTTAGGTCATTTTTTGCGGATATAACCAGCAATGAGCGCCACTCAGTCTGTACGAGTGGGTGCTTCTCATTACACATGCGTACATTACATTATGCAATATTCATGCTGTAAAACCATCACATTAATTATTTTGTTTAAGCTATGAATACATTCTAATTTCTAAACCATTACAGGAAAGTAACCACATACGGTTATGGTTAATTTAAACTTGACAGTTTATATAAATAAAGTGGTGAACGATGAATTGGTCGTTGAAGGACAAGGGCTGCATAGCACCCTCGTAGGTGCGCCGATCGCCCGCATCCTGACGTAATTGCCTTGTCATGCGATACAACATACCACTCAGCTTCTTTATTGCATTGTTAACTCCACGCGCGTCCTGTGCGCCTGGTAATTGAGACTCGATGAAGAACTTGAGTATTTCTTTGTTTCTTCAATAATCTCTCATAGCCCTTCCTGTTTTCATTCGTTTATTTTATGTGCGTGCAATGAATAGATATATTGTTTTATTTGCAGTTCGATTCCTTCTTGGGCTTATTTATAGTTTCGCCATAAAATCGCGCGTGTGGCCCGTATCCCAGTAAGATGTTTCTACTTCCAGTTCTCAATAATTCAGCATAAATTCCGGTACTAAAGCAGGCAGTATATGATTTTATGGGCACGCTTACGATGTGAACAGAAACGATGTTGGAAATGCCAACAAGTTTAATGAGAACACTATCACTTGTATTGCAATGCTAATTGCCAGATAAAGTGCAACCAGTGCGCGTGCATATTTGTAAAACACATTTTCGTTAAAAGCATTGCTACGTGAAGCAATATTTTTATCGGTACATCTTTATTAGGAGTCTAATTTTGGTTCAAAACGACGTTGAAGTTGATAAATAATATTTTTAATACGGCAGCTTTCGAGGGCTCTCTATAAATCCTTAGAGAAACACGCACCGAGCGGAACCGAGGGGTTCTTTACGTGCTATTAAACGTGTCGAGATGAGAGAGTGCTCCGTCGCGTAGTAAACTGTCTGCCTCCTGCCTGTGACTTTTAAACTCTGCTATAGCGTGTATTGAATTAGCGACTTGATCGGTTGATCGAACACTTTTTTGCTTGACACGGCAGTTTGAATTTATTCTCCTCATAAAAGGTAAGACTACGTCAGTGTTGCCTTAAACCGATTCAAATTGTACATCATCGCGCCGTATGCAGAGGCATCCAGCTGGGTATTATACTTCACGTGTTCTATTGCTCTGATATTATCCTTATTTCGCTAAAACGATTACAAGAAATTGATTTCAAATTCATTCATATTTAAGACGTTTCAATACTCTCAATAAAGAATGATGAAATGCAGAAGAAATATAAATTTTTGTCACTCTGGTACTTCAGCACACATGCACACAATATCGGATTGCGGACACCCGCCCTGCCTGTCGCACACAATGACGTCACCGAGTGCCGAGGACACTACAGCGGGCATGAATAGCAATCAGAGGCTGTCTGCCTGCCAGCCCTTTGTGTGCAAGAGCCTTAATCCCGGTCCCCGTGTCTGCCTATCCCGCTCTCCGCTGTGTCAGCTACAAAAAAATCGCAAATATTATGCCAACTTTATTGCGAAAGCTTTTGAAAGCGGATTTCCCGCAACGAAATTGTTCATGCATAATGCGGATAGAAAATTTTACGTCGGGATTACAGTTTAGTAGTTTGGACGTGCACCAAAAGTAGATGTACGAGTATTTAGAGATTTTTACAATTTTCAATCGGAATGTATAAATTTTGAAACCCATTTCATAATAATACTGACGTGAATGACGTTAGAATACAAGTATACAGGGTAATATCAAAATGCAACCGCTTGAGGGCAGCTTTAGCTTTTGTGTATGTTGCAAAAAATAAACCACGTAATTGTTTCAGACACGTTCCTAAACATACTATACGGTATCATCACCTCACCACGTATCACATATACGTAGTATTTAACCAAGTGGCTTCTCGCTCTTGACACAAAACACACATCACCACAATGGCGGCAAATAAATTAAATAATGACAGCCATGGTAAGTGAACTCATGAAGGCTGAAAAACAGACTGCGCAGCTGTGCAACCACTAACTGCTTCGATATTCCTTTACAAATATTAGTATCTGATTATTCATACGAAAAATGATACGGTATAGGTGTCTGAAAGAATTTCAAGGAAAATTTTCGAGAATTTTCGAGCAAGAGATGTGTGCTTAGGATTTGTGTCAGCTCTTTTACTTTTCCGAACTGAACAAATAACAAATAAGGGTTGCAAGCGGTAGCGTATTGAGACCACTTTATTTGCGCAAGAGTTTGTACTTTGGTAGCTTTACTTAAACCTGCGTCTAACAGAAAATGCTCGATATAGCTGTTAATGCTCACTGATCTTGAAAGGAAAGGGCTGTTATTAAACTTCAAATCTGTTTACAATCCCAACCACTTTAACGACGAAGGATGAAACATTCTTCATACAAAACTTAAAAGTCATACATGCTCACTTTCAAGTGCGCAACATGAAAGCATTGCTTCGCATATGGCGTTAGAAAAGTTGATAAACATTCTATAACAGAAATAGAACTCCGTAGGGAATAACAAACGTTTATGGCGTACATTTACACGCAGCTTAACTTAACAAAGTTATACGTGCATGCGGCTATATTAGAGATCAGTTTACAACGTGTGAGTTTTGACATCAATTTCTACCATTTATAAAGCAAGTTGCGGTTCTTTGATCCGCAAAAATATAGTTGTCGGGCAATACCACCAAACATCAGTCAGCACGTCAAATGCATCAAGGAGATCAAACGATATCTGTCAGAGGATATGGTTTCCTAGTACCTCGAATACAAAACGCTTTTATTTTTATGGCTAATTTCGGTTTTGATGTGAAAATGAATCCGAAAGAAACTGCTCCGTTTTATCACTAAAGTTGCAGGACATGACATGCAACTTTTGTGCATGCAACAACAACACGTAGCTATCTGCTTAATAAACATACTTTTTCACCACACCAGCACGAAAAAGATTGTTTGCTTGCCAGAATTCAGTGAGTAAAAACCGTTTTTACTCACTAGTGAGGCAAAGTGATTCAAATTTCGAAACACTAAATACTTCCAATAAATAGGCGCTGAAAAAAAAAACAAAGTAGCCAACGTGTAGGTTAGTAATAAACATTGACATCAATTTTATTAAATAATTACATACGATACGTTTTAATTATTTTAAAATATATGAATACGCGCTTATTTTGTATTTTAATGGTTTTATATTCGTGATTGACCATTAAATTAATTAAAATCAGGTACATATTAGACTCTATAAATAAATGTTACGGAACGAATTTCTGAACGCACGATTTAAAAAAAAAAAGTCTGTGTCTGTGACAGTCATCGCGGGCAACTATAAATTCTTTTCAGTTTATGTTTAATTGTTTACTGGAACTTTTTAACAAAAAAATTGTGAATTCAGTGATGAAGAACTTGGTGAAACTCCAAAAGAGTCGCAACTCTTTTGGAGTTTCACCAAGTTCTTCATCACTGAATTCACAATTTTTTTGTACTTGCTTCTAACACAGAAGATTGCTTTTTTACCAGAAAAATCACGTGAAAAGTATTTGAAAGCGTACGACATATTTAATAAGTGGCGACTTAGAAAAGGTCCTAAAACGCATTCGGAATAGGTATTACTGTCGTATTTCATGGAATTATTCCAGGTTAAGCAATCGAGTACGAGTTTATTTAAATCTTAATATTTTCTCACTGGAAGAGGTGAAAAGTTTTGTATGCAAGAAAAATTTAATTTCCAGTTCGTGACCTCTTAAAATCTTTCGCTTGCGAAGTAGTCTTTATTGGAATCACTCGCTACGCTCGTGATTCAATTTAAGACTACTTCGCAAGCTCAAGATTTAAAATTGGCACTCACAACAGAAATATAAACTTTTTCTCACTTGTACCATAAATAACTATTAATAAGCATTAAAAACGCAATTACTGAATATATGGAAAATATACACAAATTTTTTCGAGACCATAAAATTATAATAATATTGAAATCCCAAGATGAAATTAATGACTTACTTTATTTTATTAAAGCAGAAAGTTGCCCTTTGTTTGCCTTTACTACATTTTTTTAATATCTCTCAAAGCCACCACGATCCAAATGCCATAATTGGTGATAGTTTTAACCTCTATTAAAGGCATTAATAGGGTAACCCTCAGCTTTTTTAAAACTACGTAAGTCGGGCGGCCACGGGCTCTTAGGCTATTGATTTATTGACTGGCATTTTCCTGTATACCTTCTTTTTGTAGTTTTTGTTTTACACTAATTTGACTTACGTTGTTTTTCTCGTTTCCATATAAAGCTTACCGCAGGGGAATTCCTATACACATTTGCCTAAAAAATGTACTAGAAGGAAACGAGTTGCCGTATATATTGCATTTCCTTTTCTAGTTTAATATATTATTATTAAACAGAATTCTGCGAAGGCGTGGCTCACTGCATTGCCGCACTGCTTACGCATGTCTAGACAGGGGCCTGCGTCATACCTATGTAGTATACTATAACAATACTCTGCGGGTTTTACTGCCTTCATCCTTTATGCGTCCGTTCGGGGTGTCTGCGCGGAAGTGATTGTCCTAGGACGTCGTGAAACAGGAACGTTTGCTCGCTTAAGCAGTGTTAATTACTAATAAACTTCTGCTTTCCTGGTAACTAGCGCTGATTTTCGTAGCGCTAAACAGCTACGAATTGCAAAAGGACTATTTTGTAACAAAAGAAAAAGTGCATGTATTTCTTTGGCCTCGGATATGCTTTGCTTTTTCTTTGAGAGAGACATGACTATTGACGTATATAATATATAATAATAGATACATCATTGTATGAATAACTTATTTCTTTATTAGTTGTGATAATATTATGATAAGCGTATTTATTTTTACTGAGGGTTGTTGGTTGTTTAGGAAAGTTGATGCATTCAAGTTTATTCTCACATTAGAGACTGAACAAATATTTGGTACGTGTGTAAATAGATACCACTTTCACCTTATTAATCTTCTTTAGTTTGTTTTGTGACCAATATGTCACGAACTGTCCAGCAGTTTTCACACCGCCCACGATAGGTGACCAAAATATTTAGGTGTTTGTGCTATTAATAAATTGACTAGGAAGTGACGTTGAAATAATAGCGCATTATTTGTTAGCTTGTTCAATGGTTTCGAACGCTTCGAAGTTACGATATTGCGTCGCTTTCCTCGAACTTATTGTTTCCTGGTACCACAGGCTCTGGCAGACTGCCAAGTCAGAAGTTGCACGGTAGCACCTGCGCCAAACTCACGTAGATATACAGACATCCTCTTTCTATCGCTTTTTTATATTTGAAACTTTTGCAGACCTATCTCGTATTCTCGTAGTCTCTGCGGCATAATAACAAGGAAATAGTTATTTATGGTACAAGTGAGAAAAAGTTTATATTTCTGTTGTGAGTGCCAATTTTAAATCTTGAGCTTGCGAAGTAGTCTTAAATTGAATCACGAGTGTAGCGAGTGATTCTAATAAAGACTACTTCGCAAGCGAAAGATTTTAAGAGGTCACGAACTGGAAATTAAATTTTTCTTACGCGTTGCATACAAAACTTTTCACCTCTTCCAGTGAGAAAATATTAAGATTTAAATTAACTTGTACTCGATTGCTTAACCTGGAATAATTCCATGAAATACGACAGTAATATCAATTCAGAATGCCTTTTAGGGCCTTTTGTAAGTCGCCACTAATTAAATATGTCGTACGCTTTCAAAAACTACTCACGTGTACTTTTCACGTGATTTTTCTGGTTAAAAAGCAAAATTCTGTGTTAGAAGCAAGTTGTCGCAACACTTTTGGAGTTCCACAAAGTTTTTTATCACTGGATTCACTATTTTTTTCTTAAAAAGTTCCAGTAAACAATTAAACATAAACTGAAAAGAATTTATAGTTGCCCGCGATGACAGACACAGACTTTTTTTTTTAAATCGTGCGTTCGGAAATTCGTTCCGTAACATTTATTTAGAGTCTAATATTAAGTACCTGATTTTAATTAATTTATAGTCAATCACGAATATAAAACCATTAAAATACTAAATAAGCGCGTATTTATATAATTTAAAATAATTAAAAGGTATCGTATGTAATCTATACTTCTATACTAATATTATAAAGAGGTAAAGTTTGTGTGTTTGTTAAATTGTCAGGGGTAATCTCGGAATCTACTGCACCGATTTTAAAAATTCTTTCACTAATAGAAAGCCACATTATCGCTGAGTGTCATAGGCTATATTAAAAAACCGAAAAATTAAAAGGTTTTTACGTGGTAGTCCGTTTTGTAATCGGAGAAAACTCATCGTTATACGTGAAGGCCACAGCAGCGCGGCAGCGGCGCGCGATGGTTTCGGCTTATTTCGGTTCGCGTTCGTGCTCACTTCGGAAGAAGGAGGCGTGACCTTCCTTTTACATCTGAGAGGAAGGTACCCGCGCGGCTCTTTACGCAGCGGACGTCCCCAAAATTGAATTTTTCGTTCGTACGTAACACACTTTCGACATTCATTAATTTTATTTTCGGTACATTAAAAAAAAAATCTTTTATGTTTATATAGTTTTCATTTAATTTAGGTTATAGATAGGCATTAAGTTTGTTTCATGTACCTAGATATTAAATTAGGTTATAGGTATTAAGTTAGTTTCATGTAGATATTAATTTAGGTTATAGGTAGGTATTAAGTTTGTTTTGTGTAGATATTAATTTAGGTTATAGGTAGGTATTAAGTTAGTTTCATGTAGATATTAATTTAGGTTATAGGTAGGTATTAAGTTTGTTTCGTGTAGATATTAATTTAGGTTATAGGTAGGTATTAAGTTTGTTTTGTGTAGATATTAATTTAGGTTATAGGTAGGTATTAAGTTAGTTTCATGTAGATATTAATTTAGGTTATAGGTAGGTATTAAGTTTGTTTCGTGTAGATATTAATTTAAGTTATAGGTATTAAGTTGCAATTAGGTTAGGTTAGGTTGTTATTTTGAAATCATAACTTCTGTCAATATGCCTAAAAGAAAATCTCAACTGTCTCGACATACATCCCTGACACGAGCGAGACAGAGACAGACTCGGAGAGACTTCCTCTGAGTATGAACAGCGCCTTGCGAATGTCGGGAATCTTCTTTCACGAATAGAAAGACACATTATTGCTGAGTGTCATAGGTTATACATATAAAAAACCGAAAAATAAAAAGGCTTTTACATGGTAGTCCGTTTTGCAAAATGAATCGGCGAAAAAACATTCGAATGAAAACGTTTCTTACGAACGCTGCCTTAACTATGAAAGATATATATTTTTGAACATTATGCCCAACGAAGTGGGCACGGGTCAGCTAGTTATTTAATAAAATTGATGTCAATGTTTATTACTAACCTACATGGTGGCTGTTTGTTTTTTTTCCAGCGCCTATTCATTGGAAGGATTTTGTATTTCGAAATTTGTATCACTTTGCCTCACTAGTGAGTAAAAACGATTTTTACTCACTGAATTCTGGCAAGCAAACGATCTTTTTCGTGCTGGTGTGGTGAAAAATGCTTTTACTATCTTGTTGGCATCTAAATTGTATACACTGCTCTGTGGAACTTTTCGTTTTATTGATCAAGTAGTCGACATTGGTACAACTATGTGCTAATATACGATGACTAAACCGCAAATAAATTCCTTGTGTTCGACAACGTCCATTGTGATGGTAATGGCCGGATTTTAATGATAATAGTGGTTTTATTATAATTAATGTTATATTTGTATGAATGTTGATACAGCAATTGGATTTCGTACCGTATCTTATTTCTTTTGACGAGTGAATCACAAACGTTTATCAAAACGTGTGTTTTCTCAGCAAATACTCTGTTTGTATGGAAATAACAGTGATATCATTGGAACCTCTTGTGGCGATGGAACTAATTAACCAACCGTCATCTGTGCAATTGTTGCTACCCTAGTAAATCTTAATTAATTGCTTGCATGTCCTTGATATGCTCAAATACATTATTACATTATCTTGCAAAGGACATGGGGGGGAAGGAGGGGGGGTACTTGATAATAAAGCGTGGTTCAAAATAGTTTTGTTATGTTAGGCTAAATTATTGATTAATTATTTAGATTAGATTTAGATTTTATATTATTTTTATTTTTGTAATTAATGTGTAATTTAGTGTAATGAAATCTATGGTATTAACTGAAATAATTGAATATTTAATTTAATTTAATTAATAATTATAACATATTTATTGGTAGCTTTTTGTGCCAGTATATAAACTTTTACATCAAACTAGAAAAAGAAGTCGTTCAAAAAAGCACTAAAAACATAATTATTTTAATAAAAAAACAATGTCAATGGGATCTGCAGTGTCATTAAATAAATTAATTGAATAAAAATAAATAGCAGTGAAATGAATGTTATTATTTATCACACGTTACGTATGTATTTCATTAAATCGATCTCGCGTTATTGAGATTCATAAACTCGTGAGATCTCGCCTGTGCGGCTGTGCCCCAATCTCGCGATATTGTATTTCCCTAGTCAATTATATAAGGCCAATAATCATTTGCAGGTGTAGGTGTACCAGGCGCGCATAGGTCATCAGCAATTCATCGTTCAATTCGCGATTCAACAGTCTGTACTCCTCGGGGAAATCAAGTGGTTTTGCCTTGCCTTGTTCCTTTGTGAAATTGTGACTAGTTTTTTGTACTGATATGTATAGTTATGTATATATCTATGTGATTGATGTGTTACCATGTTTTAATAATGCAGACAGCACACGTATTGTGTATGTTTAGCTTAGGTGCTACCAATTTACCAGTGCCTGCTTCAGAGGCGCCGCCGCACCGCTGCCGGCCGAGGTCCTGGGGGTGCCGCATTGGCTAATTTAACTTGACCTCTTCATTGAGTATGAAGCCCGAGTCTATGTCACTGTCATCTTACATAGTATGACATGACAGCCAATAGGAGAAGAGCTACCGAAAAGAACTCATAAGCTAGGATTGACGGTAGAGTCAACAAGTGAGCCAAATTATCTCCTCGACCAGGTGCTTGGATGACTAAGAACGGCTCTGAGCTACAATCTTTACGTTGCTTAGACTTACACATAAATAGATCTACATAATAAACATAAAGTCCCTGAATTTATAAATAGATACGAGAGGTTTTTAATTAATACCATAGAAGCATTTCTATTGAAAATAGAAAAAAAATGGCGTAACATGTTAAAATAGCAATTTTTCGATTAAAAAGGCGTATATTTAAATTGGTTTTACAACTTGTCTTAATCTTTTCTTATTATTTTATTATTGTGGCCCTAATTCCGTTGAATGATTAGCTCACAGAAGATAGGGCAGGTGCAGTGCGCGGTTGGGTCACCTCGCAGTGTTACATCACCTTAAGAAATGCTATTGTAAGTGTTAAATGTTAATTACTCGTTGCTAATGTGTTATTCACGTAAAAACTTAATGCTTTATGAACACGTTGGGCAATCGGTATTTCATTTAGCAGTGTTAACCTTCAAAACGATTTTTTTTGTAATCGTTAATTAGACGATTTTCATAATTTCTTGGAATCTGCCACAACTACTCCACTCCGCATCTTTCAGTTAGATTTTTCTCGGATATGGCCTAGTTTCCCATTATCCCCAAATGATTGATAATATGATCTCATAAAACGCGGATAATATTACATATATTAACTTTTCCATAACATTATCTACTTATTCATAGTGAAACTAGCTTCCTCCTGCGGCTCCGCTAGCGTTGTGTGTCGATAAAAAGTAGCCAGTATCCAGGCTATAAGCTACATGTGCATAAAAAAATAAATAAAATAAATATAAAATAAATGTGTGCAAAATTTCAACAAAATCGTCCTGGTAGAATTTGCGTAAAAGAGTTACGTTATTCATACATTCATGATTTCACTACATAGTATAAAACAAAGTCGCTGCCCGCTGTCTGTCTGTCCCTGTGTATGCGTGGAAGTTTGAAACAACGCAACGGATTTAGATGCGGTTTTTTTCATAGATAGAATGATTCATAACCAAGGTTTTTTATGTATAAAACATGCATATTATAGTACTACATAGTACCCGGCGCGAAGCCAGGGCGGATCACTAGTACTTAATATGTGTATAGGCTGTCAAGAAAGGGTTGAAATTAATAGGGGCGCTAGAGTGCTGTTCTACTGTTCGTATGGCAACCCATATAGTTCACTTCCCAGGACTTGATACTTAGCTGTATATAAAAAAAAAAATTCTATTATTACCCATTATATCGAAAGCTGTAGCTAAGCGTTAAACGTCGGTTTAACACGATGAAATCGGCACTAAGTAATAGTAAAAATAATGTAATTAATTTGTACAGCCAGCAGTCATAAATTAGGTTCCGTTTCCAGACTATTTTGCCAAGCTGATTTGTGGTTTTACTGTCCTCTGTTTTTATCAATAACCAGAAAATAAAAGAAAAATATATTTGAAAAATATTTTATTTTAAGTATTTGAATAAATCTTTCTTTCTATACATATTATTAAACTGCCTCGTTGGTCTAGTGGTTAGCGTTAAAAAAGATAACTTTTTGTCTAATAGCACAAAAATCAAAGTTATCTAACACTTTCTTTGGACGACCTCTTCGGTTTTTGCCTGGTGTAAGAAATACGCCTCTATTTTGTGCTCCTCCTCGTGCAATTCTTCGAATAGTACTTACTGATTTACCTGAATTAAGTAAAAATCATAGATATAGCAGAAAAGATAAAGCAGTCCGAGCCATTTCGGAGTGAGGGGAGGGTTGAACCTCTAAACACCTCCCCTGGCTACGCCCATGCGTGATATTATTTTATGTTATTTACTACTATACTCAAGTATCAACATTAACCTAGTCGCGCTATACCGCAACACTGAGTACAACAAACGTCAACTAAACCAATGTGCTAGTTTTAATTATTGAATAATCCGCTTATTTTAGCAACAAATTCAAAACAGCTTTGGTTTTATCCATTACCTATACTTGATTTGACTAAAAACAACATGTTAAACTCTCACATACCGGTCATATCAGCGGTTCTTTGATAAACATTGCCGATATCCGAAAGAATTTTTTTTGCCTAATATTCCATTAAACATCTTTTATTACATTGTAAATTATTTCTCTGCCAGACCTTCGGATAGTTTTATTAATTGTTTATTACTTTTTTCCTGTTTTAATTGCCGTTTTATACTCATAAAAATAAAATTTACCAACGCGTAAACTTTGTTTACATTATTTATTGACATCTGTCATTATTTTGACAATGTTGCTAACAGACAAAAAAATTAGTTCCAAATCTACTCTTTCTTGACAGCCTATATTTCATTGAGGGCAAATTTCACCAGCTCCTAAAAAAGTATCGGTAGCCTATTAGGAAATTTATAAAAAGTTAACTAGTAGTTACCCATCTTATTTTTTATATTTCAATACTGACTCCAAATATCACAAAACAATTCAAATTCAAAATAGTTTTTTTTTTATTGAATGCTATAAACTAACTGTACCTATATGAAATAGTTGTTATTGACATGATAACGTGCGTCATGTACTATTGTTTAATGTAATACATATGCAGCTACAGTAAATAGACAGTAGACAGTTTATATTGTGACATGGTTCCAACTAGTACTGTTTGTAAGACAGCTTTGTGGAATTCATTTTAATTAATAGTGTTTGTGTAACTTACATTTTTGTTTACAAAAGTGTTATGTTTAATTAGTGTAGTTATTAATATGGTTCATGGATTTATTACAATTATTAGTAAGTATCAATTATTACTAGGCAAATACCTCTGTCAATAAATCGTAATCGTAAAGATTCGTCTTTTCGAAGATATATGTGTATTTGTCATATAAATTATGGCTCACTAACGGTGGAGGAAAACATCGTGAGGTAACCTGCATGCCTTAGAATGCCTAAAAAGTGCTCGAGGGTGTGTAAAGCCTACCGAGCCCAGCAGTGGGACATGTATTAGATACAGGGCTACTGTTGTTATTTATTACTTACAAATTAAATCAAAATCTTAGAATTTACATATCAAATAAAAGATAATACGTTTTCCAATTCTATTGTGTCTACAAACTACAAATCTTACTCCCATTCCATGCTAGAGGTAGAATGTTCAGTACACGTGCTAATACCACTGAAATGCTATTGAATAGCAGTGGAAATTAAGTGTCTGGCATAGTAAGTGTTTAACGGAGTTTTTTTTTTTTTGGAACGAAGTTCCTTATTGCGCGTTGCGAAAGGGGGCTAGGCGGAAAAAAAAGGAACGAAAAGTTGTAACGACACTTTTCGTAGCAATTCTCGTAGCAGCGTAGTAATTACATGCTACGTTCCAGCTACGGAGCTACATCATCAGACAAAACAGAAAAATGCGCACGCCGCACGGCGTGCGCATTTTTCTGTGTCGAATCTTATCTGCGAAATCGAACACAGGCAATCACAGTAAAAGGTTATAATTCCAGTTTTGTACCCATTACTTCCGGCGTGCCCCAGGGCTCTCATCTCGGTCCACTTCTCTTTAACATTTTCATTAATGACGTCACTGATTATATCCATAACTCAGAAATCTTATTATATGCTGATGATACGAAATTTTTTAAAGTTATAGAATCTACTTCGGATTGTATTAGTATGCAGAATGATTTATTGAATTTGGGCGAATATTGTAAAAAGAATAGTTTACATCTAAATATCGAAAAATGCTGTGTAATTACATTTGCACGTAAAAAAAATCCTATTTTGTATAATTATAAAATGTGCGATAAAACTTTAAAGCGTGTTCACGAGGTGAGAGACCTGGGTGTACAATTGGATTCTAAGCTGGTATTTGACAAACATATTCAAAAAATCACTGACAAGGCATACAGTATGTTAGGCTTCGTTTTCCGTCAAGCTGCTGATTTTAAACATGAGTCCACGTTCGTAATGCTTTACAACTCGTTGGTTAGATCACATCTCGAGTATGCTTCGACGATTTGGAATCCTCAGTACGAGGTGTATAATAATGCCATTGAAAATATTCAAAATAAATTTATCAAAAGATTAGCCTACAAGTTCAATTCAAATAAAATCAAAATCGTACCCTTGGAAAATCGCAGAGAACAACGAGACCAGATATTTTTATATAAAATTATAAATGACCTAATTGACTCCTCTTATCTTTTAAGTAGTATCCATTTCAATTGCCCGCGTATTAATGCCCGTCACAAACCTACATTTTTCACCCCTACTTGTAGAACTAACTACTGTAAAAACCGCTTTATTGCTAGAGCTTGTCTCAAGCATAACAATTCGTACAACCACATAGATGTTTCAAGCAAAAAGCAAGTAACTTATATCAACTCTGTAAAAGCAATCGCATGTTCATCCCATTCATAATTTTTGTAAATAGTATTTATGTAATGTTGAAACTTTAAATCTAAAATATTATAACATTTCTTGTAATATTAGTAATTATATAAAATGATATGTTCTTTCTTTCTTTTCGATTTGTTCACACTATGTATAATGTTATTGTGAAAACTTTGATGGCTTTCTGTTTCAATTTATGTCACTATACTATCTGTACTAATAATGCTGTATGTTTTCCTTAAAGTAAATAAATAAATAAATAAATCTCGCTTATAGAAAAAAAAATTAAATTAAAAAAATAATAAGAAAAAAAAATTACTAGAGTTGAGTTTCTGCAAAAATAGGGGCGCTCTGGCGCGCTCAGAAAAGTCTGCGAAGGCGTACACGATCGCTGTTCTAGTCAGATACCAGGGAATAAATAGCTCGATATCGTGAACATTACTCCTCACTTGGATCTGCAGAACATACTTAAACTCTAAATCGGTGGACCTTATATACAGGACCTTGTAACGAAACCATAGCGCGATCTAATTCGATCCCAACGCCATCTATCGCGCGACTTCGGAACTAATTGGTGCTACAGAAATATGCTGCACATAGGGAAAGCAAGCGAAATATTTTCATTTTGTCTCTCTATGAATAATAAAGTAACTAAAAATAAATATTATCATAACTTAAAAAAAAATACAATTCCCGCCTTTTGTTGAGTGTATACAGGTGTTTTGTACATAATAAATTATTAAAAATAGTTACAATAATGAATCCTGACAGTGTTTCTGCACAAGTTCTGGATATTGCTGATGGATTTAGGTAAGTAGAGATTTTATACACACGATAATAAATGCTTTTGTATTTTAGCAAGTACACATTATAACCTTTCTTTACTATTGTGCTAACCAAGTCATACGCGTTATAATCTCTTCATTATTGTGTGTTTAGCAAGTGTACGCGTCATAACTATATTAAATTCAAAAGCAAAATATTTTTTAATATTACCACAGAATGTTTACTAATTTTGTTATGTACATTTCATGGAATATACGATTAGAACACATCTAATTATGTCATTGGGATTGGTGATGAGATTATTGATAATGAGATCTGATATTATTATATCGCGAGTAAACTTGCGAATACAATTTAAAAGAAAGCAAGATAATCGCAGAAAAATAATGTTAAAGACATTAGCGCTCTGTACACGTACAGTTCGGACCGCGCATCTTGGACTGCGTTCCAAACCGCGGTTAGATCTGTACAGTTTAGACTGCGGATCAAACTGTTGTGCTAATTACGATTAAAATGCTTGCACGGTTTGGACTGCGGATGAAACTCACATAATCTAGACAAACGTTCCGAACTGTGCGTGTAAATTGATTTTCAAGAGTTTGGACTGCAGTTTGGAGTGGCGCGTGGAACGTTATAACTTTTAAAAGTTTTGTACGCAGTAGTAAGAAAAAAGGACGATCGTTTGGTCATCGCGTTAGCTGGATTTGTAGTCAGTTTAAAGAGCCGAAAAAAACGACGAGTGTGGGTAAAGGAATACAGACAAAGATATGAACATTTACCGATGTCAAGGGAATTACGACAAACAAACGAATTAATTGAATTAATTAATTAATTAAATTACATAATTGAATTATAACATTACAATTATAAATTAAATTAAATTATAATTAAATTATTATAAATTTACTTAATTGAATTACGAACAAACGAATAAACTCTGTAATAGCTTCGACGCTCCAAACCGCCATTCTTGTAATTTACGTTAAAACGTAATGCGCGCGTAAAACTGTCATATTGGCGCGCGCGCCAATATGACAGATCGGACTGTTAGAGCCGCGCATCTACACGTACAGTTCGGACCGAGGGATTGAACGGCGCGTGCTGTTTCCCGCGGTCCGAACTGTACGTGTGCAGAGCGCTATTGACGTATAAAGTAAGGACACGGCTAACGCGCGATAAATGAACTGAACCTTTTTGGAGTCAATCAGACTACAAAAAGCGCGTAGTGAAATTGTCTGTGGTTGGCTGCCTCCATGAGCGGTCAAACACGACAAAATGCCTAATTGTGCACTGAAAAGTTGTACGAACTACCAAATTAAACATAACAAAAAAGATTATGGTATTACATATCACCGGTAAGTCACAAATATCTTATTATATCCACCTCTTTACATTATTTTATCAATTTTATTTGCTAAAATTTTTCGTTCCGACGCCATATTCCTTAATCGTGAATGACTTTGGAACTGCGCAACTGCGCTTAGTTGAACTAGGTATGCCGCGGGCGTTCAAGAGAATATTTTTGGTAATTTAAAAAAGTATTTGTTATGAATTGTCACATGGTAGTTCAATGCAGATGGCGTTACTGATCCTGCTATTCATAATGTCAAATTTGAAGGGCAATTTGTTCAGACAAGCCATTTCTATAGTATATATTTCTATGGTTAAAGATAAGGTTTGTTATGTGTGGTCATAGAACTATTACTCCTAGAAACCGAGTACACGCATGAAATGTAAAGCCACTTTAATTGTGCCGTTTCAGTTCAGTGTAACTCTCTGGTATTTATCAGATTTTCGTTTAGTTTGTCTGTCCGCCAAGCGGTGCATTATAATTTTCAATCAATCTGTTTTTAGCCTTACTTTATACTTAAATTCATACAAGCAGTTTATTTATCTAGGCATTATAAGTCTATGCGTGTGTTTGAATGAACCTCGCTTTTGATATTTTGAAATTCGAATAGCGCGAAAGTTTGAAGATAAGAATTATTTTAAAATTAAGTGTGTAAGGCACAGGAAATATTGTTATGTAGCCATTCAGCTTATAGGAGTATTGTGATAATATCTCCACAATGATTTTAAAAGTATCATTCGATTATTTTAAGAGAATGATTAAAGTGATTCTGAATGATCTTGTGTACGCTTGCTACGCTTGATAATTTAATTGTCTTAATGTTTGTTTTTATTTTAATTTGGTTTAAATTTTTGTTACCGTATTTAGTTTATAAATAGACTGTTTTATTTGTTTAGTGGTTAAGGTCGCATACCTTTTACTGCAATCTCGGATGCGAATCCTGATTTGTTGTTATTTGGAATTACCGAACTTCGTTCCATCCGGGTGTCCCTTGACACCTCAGTAGTTTTTTTTAATCTTTATTTTTAAGGACTTTTATACATTTATGTACATGTTAGTCCGATTAAATCTAACTATACTAATAGTAACATTACATAACTTCAACAAAAATACTGAAAAACATAACCGCCTCTTTACTGCTAGGATTGGAAATAATATTATTTATAGCGCCTATTTGAGATGTGTTTTAACGGAGTTGAAAATTAAAGATGATTTTAATTCGCAGAGTTACAATACTTGCGTGGAATAAACAGACATAAAGAACAACAAGCGTGATGTCACACGTTCAATTCCCGACTCGTTAACATCGCAGTTGTTATGGTAATCTGTATTTAATGTCTCTATCTTGTTCAATCAGGGTACAGACATTTGTGCTAAGTCCCAATTGGTTCAATCACTGTGAAGTTGTCCCTAATTTGCTGACAAGAGTCTTGTTACACTAAGCTCGGGTTTCAGTATTATATTCATACTGGTGATTTAACACTACGCCTATATTACCTACTCAGGGTGGGGCAAAGGTGTATATCACGCACACTTCACCTGTCATGTTTAGGTCCCATGTGACGCCGTCCACCGGGCACGATAAACATTCCTCCTAAATAAATTGAAGTACGATCAATAAAATAATATAGAATAAAGTTAGAGAACTAGTAAGGCCACATATGGATTTTTTTTTTTGTTACATGCTTTATTTAGTCTTGATAAAAATATTAAGAATTTTAAATTCAAAGACAACCATAATTATTACGTCATCTAACACTCCATAACCCTGGTACTAAAGAACCATCTGTTACTAAGAGATTAACTATGGCGTATCTTCATCCCATACCACTTAAGCGATATAACCATATTGGTGGGAATACCACTTCAAAGTTCCTAAGGTCATGCTATCATTGAGAACTTATGGGATTTAATACCCATGACGCATCAACATAGTGGTCTACCCCGTTTAGATTAAGGGCCAGTTGATCAAGGTTCCAGATTGTTAACAGCCAGTGAACTTTGTAAATTTTACATTCAGCCCCACCTAATCACCTAATAAGCATATATACGGAGCCAAATTCGTTTATTAGAGTTAGCTGGTAGTTAACAATCTGAAACTTAATAATTAACAGTTGAAACTGGCCTCTATAATCTATCAGATAAGTAGGAGTTCCAATAGTCTAATATATCAGTCGTAAAGTACCAGGGGTACAGAATCTATCAGGAGTTGTACAAACTTTCCGAAACAAAAGTTCTCATATCACTTACACACTAAAAGCAATTTATTTGTTTAGGGATGTTAATAATCGCATTACAACGGGCGTGTTTCATTAAATTATTGTATGGTATAAGAGGGCGTTTTCATATACTCTACAGAGACACATTTATGTTGATTTATAGCTGTGAGTATGGGAAAGCTCTTCATTTTTTAATTACGTATTCATCAAATAATTTAATTTGACTTCTTATTATTTATGCCATAGAGACGGGTTCGAAAGGACAATTCATACAACAAGTACAAATTCACTTTTGCTATAAACCACGGTTATTTAAAACTATAAAGTAGAGTGGGCATGCTAATATTAAGGTATTGACAACTACGATTTCTTACAATTTATGTTTACCTGGCATGAACTCAGAAAGTCGTGATCGATTAATTTGAATGTTCGCAAAATGACAAAATAACAATCGTAAATTGTATTGCTTGTACACGAAAACACGAGCTTTTAAAAACGCCATAAATCCATGTTACAATGACAACATTTAAATATTCACCGCCACATTTGATATGCACATTATTTCAAATGTTTATTGGCCTGTCACTATTATTCCATTCATCCCGCAATCCCGCCATATTGATTGTCCAAACCTGGCAATAATTCGTCTGGCGTACTCTAGGGGTGAGACTTGCGCGCTGCGGATGTTCTCTGTCGCTTTTACTCTTAAGGAGAAAGGGGTAAGTGCAAGAGAGAGGTCGGGGCACGAGATTGATTCACGTGCTGCAGAGGCTGGGGATGGCAAATGCTGAAGCGAACCATTGTCATGCAGTTGGAATGCCATTTCTAATTTTAGGCACACGCTTTCAGCTATATTTAAAGTAATCAGTTATTTGGTAGACGATATAAATTGCATCTATTGAAACTAATCATCCCATTCTGCATGATTTGTGGTCTCTTAAACTTTTTGACTTATTTACCATTCTGAACAAATAGACTGAGTGATAGATTATAATTCGATACTAATAGCGGGCAAATGTTTATGGAAAAGCTATTTAATAACAATGGCAAAAATCAATCAATATTTATATTTGCGATACCTACTCAGAAAGTAACTTATTGCACTATCTCATACGGAGAATATCTATCAAAGAAACTTAGTGTTTTTGGGCCAGTCCGGAACAGCGGGACATTTTCTACTTTGCTGTCCGCTGCAGCGGGACGAACAGTTGAA
The DNA here is from genome assembly GCA_905147285.1 of Hypena proboscidalis. Lineage (NCBI taxonomy): Eukaryota > Metazoa > Arthropoda > Insecta > Lepidoptera > Erebidae > Hypena > Hypena proboscidalis. The sequence continues at coordinate 423,379 of LR990141.1, forward strand.
AAAACTCCTTCTGCTACGAGGTTTTTTTCTCTTATTTCATGATATATTTTGTTTATTAGTTGTTTTTGGTAAATAAGGGTTTTTTTTAGTTATGTTTGCAATATTTGGTAGTTTCTGTAATTTTGGGTCGATTTTGTTGTTTTTGGTTGCTTTCATTTCGTTGTAGGTTATAAGGCACTATGTGTCACTCAAAAGAAATTCGAATTCTTTCGGGTGTATAAAGCTTTGCTGCGGGTGTCAAACTTCACCCTCAATGAAATCGACTACTTTCATCCCTTGGTGGACAATGTACTATTATCTACAGACACTTCGAGGTCCTGTAACTGTATAGCCAGTTTTCATTATTTACACCAAAATTGACCTCTGATAATGTTATCAACATAATGAGGCACTTGAGATTATCCGAGCACTTTTCGTTTTAATTTATTGGTTTAATGTCAGATTAAACCACTAATTAAAAAAGAAAAAACTGTAAGTAGTATCGTTATTATTGATTCTTACTGGTTACTAATTGCATTCATTTTAATAGACTTTTAGGCCCTTGTAGGATTTCTTGTAAGAAAGCACCTGTGAGAAACATGGTAGATAAGTTTGATAATAAATTGTTTTAAATGGGTCCATTAACTACGCGTAGTGAGGCCAGAGAGTAAATCAGATAGATACAAGTATGGAGAACATTTAATTAAAATGCAGACCGATACTGTACCCTAGATGTTTGATGTCTACAACTGAACGCAATTAAAATATTTCACAAGCCGCATTGCAGCCTAAGTACCAGGGCAGCATAAATAGCGAGAGGTATTGATATGCGTAGCGCGAGCCTGGATGTCTGGCCTTAAATCTTATCTGAACTTGACCTTCCGTTGGCTGGGTGTAGCATAACACCGTCCACTTTCCCAGATGTGGCGTTCGCCGTTCGGTCTCCGGTACAGCACATTTTGATCACAGTCCATGGCGCGCCTTGCTCGCGATCGTACTGCATTATCACCGACCAATATTTATAAGTTTCGGGACACAAATAGTATGGTAGTGTGAACCCGCCTTTAATTACGCATGGCTGTTCAGTGGTTAGTGAAGTGTTATAAATATAATATTTATTATGTACAACGAATTTTATTGCACAGATAATGTTTAATCTCAATTATTTTAACGGTGAGTGCTTTTGTTCAAATTGATTTACTTCATACTATTATTTCAACTTGATTCTTTACTGGATTTCAAGTTGATTTGTATTAGAACAGCTCCTATGAGAAAATCTCGTTGATAAAGTCACTTGAAAAATACAGTACTTGCTCTATTTAAAAGTTTAGTTCTAACTTTTATTAATTTTTAAAATAGTAAATAAGCTCATTTTATTCAAGAAACTGTTATTCTGTTTTACCTATTTCCCATTTTCCCCATCCAAATAAAAGGTGTGCCGGTACCAGGGATGCATAACACGCAAGGACTAATTTTGAAACATTTTATTTTAGCAAATATTTCCATTTCTCTATGTGTATCTGTAAACCTAGATCATTAAACCGCTATCGGTCATTATTCCACTGGGCCTGAACTCAAATGATTAGCATTGATAAGGCGCACATGTATTACTATCCACGGCCTCCTTACTGTTGCAATCCTCTCGCCTTACATTTCTAATTAGAATATTAATTAATAAGACAATCTTATTTTAACATTCATTATAATTTTGGTCAAAATCTTTTAGATCAATGAATTTGTAAACCACCCTATATTCTTATTGGAAATTATTAAATCTACCATATCAATGTTCACAGCACTTGTATCATTGCAGATATAATTGAAAATTACATAAAATTCATTAATTTGATTTGATTTGAGTGCATGGTTGGCGTAGTTGTTAAAGCGGTTGCCTCGCCGTTTTTAACTGAGCTGGTGTTGTGGATTCGATCCCCACATGGGACAAATCTTTGTGTGATCCGCAAAGATTTGTCCTGACTGGGTGGGTATGCTTTGTGTGTATGAAATGTATAAGAAATAAATATAATAATACATTGAATCCCATGAAGGAGAGGCAGAGACGCCATGAGCTACGCTCCTTACAAATGATTGGTTTTTAATATTAATTTTAGATAACTACATCATACATTTGCATCAACTACAACTACATCATTATTTGATGTTCGTATTGATTTGTATTTTTGTATTGTTTCAGGTAAGAACACACGTTTGAGCTTTGACTGATAAACTAGTAAGCGACCATGAAGTTCACTGTAAGTATTGGATACCGGACTTCGCAATATTTAAACACTCGATTTTAACTGGAATAGAAATCTAGTAAAAAAATAAATAAATCATGTCATGATGTATCCTTCAGGCTAGAACACACACACAAAATTAAAATACCAACTTCTAAAATACTACACTTCCGGCCTACGAAGCTGAAAAAGCGACGACGTTACGAAAATCGGCAGTTCTTTCCATAGAAAGAGCTTGTTCGTAGCTGTACATACAATCTATTAGACCGGATACACGCTCAGTTATAACTGCACATTTCAGGCCTATTTTCAACTAACTTTCGTATTTTTTTCGTATGAGTTTCCAAATCTATTGTACCTTCTCTTGTTTTTTAGAATTGCCGGCAATTATGAATTAATCAATAAGTAAAATCTAACGGGCATTAACGCGATCATGCATTATTTACCTTTTAAACTTGACGTTTCGGCATAAGCCTAAAAGGTAAATAATGCATGATCGCGTTAATTCCCATTAGACTTTACTTAAGCATGCAACGCGTAAGCTTAAAATTTAATATTAATCAATAAGGTCTGAACTTGTCTCAACCCAGCCCCGTATGGGCTAAGTTGCGAAAATGTGTTGTTCTCTGCCTACCCTTTAAGAAAGATCCGGTCATAATGTAACATTAAGTCATTTAGCACAGATAATTGTCATTCAATAACGTTTCGGTTCGATCGGCGCCGGCGCATGTAAAATGCAAATATGCGTCAATTGTTATTGCCTCAATCGTAATTCGTAAATGCATAATACATATTGCAATCAGTCACTAGATAAGACAAGCTACTTAATATAACTTGTTTGAATAGCTTATGTTTTTGTGAGTTTTCGTGAGTAGACTATTAATGGTGGTAGAGCTCTTGTGAACGAGCTTGAGGGTGGCAGCACCAAAGTCTCACCTTTAACCTGCCGCCAAATAGTAGTCTTTGCATTACTGTGTTCTGGATTGGTGCTAAGAGACTGGCATATGAGGCATAAACTCCTCATATGGAGCGACGCGTCTACAATCTGCTTTTGTGGATCGTTAATATTTTTAAATATTTATAGCTTAATGTAGGATGTAGGAATTACTTTTAGCGCCTGACGTTTTGCGATAATAGATAAATGGAATGGTCCCATATTTATATCAGTATCAGAATTACAGAGATTAGTCTGACGGAAAGTTTTATCACTTACATTTTTTTATCTATTGATTTAGTACTTACCTAATCCCTTTAATAACCTAGAACAGAATACTTCAACAAAAATTTGATGTAATGCCATTGCCCATTAACGTATTATGCATGCAAGTTCTATAAATAATACTTAAAATACAGGTTAAGCAATGCTCGCAATATTGGCCGTAGATGGGAGACCATCTCAACATAATGACTTTTACTCCGTGCCTCGGCGAGCACGTGCAGCCGTCGCCGCGTCGGTCCCAATAGCCACTCGTACATGTACCTATGGCAGACGTTACGGGTAGTCAGTAGCCAGAAAGTCTGACAACAGTCTTACAAAGAGTATCGCATCATCTTGTCTGGGTCGTGGAAGTCTGATGGCACACGTTCAATACTGATATTCAGCTAAATCCCTAGACTAGAAGCTAATCCTAATGTGATTGGAAAAAAGCTCTACAGATTGAATACTACAATATAATTGATAGTGAAGTGTAGGTTATATAGGCATTATTGATGACTTCTGGTACCCTTCTGGCCAATAAGGCTTGATGTCATTTAGTTCTTAGTTCTAGTTACGGGTCTTAGTCCTCTTACCAGCAGAGACCATCACAAGCTTACATTAACTCAGCTGGAGAGGTTATCCATATAAGAAAACAGGAATACTTTACTTCCGTTCAACAATTTAATCACGTTAGTGAATACTTCCCTACGGTTCCGATGTAATCGATCGATAGGGAAAAAGCTCCGCAACTAACAACCACGAACCGGAAGCCGTACGTATTGCACATAGGACTTACCACTGCTCCCACACTTACCACCAAGGGTTCATAATGCGATCTTATGACGTCGCTAAAGTAGCTTGCAAGTGTCGCAGGCTTTTGTGAACGTCTCAACGAAGACTGTATCAATTATCTACTACCCGTTTGCATTACGATGGCCAAATTGCCTGTCTCGCTTCTCCGTTCCTCTCATCGTGTAGGAACATAAAGCCTTGTCATTGTCAGGCGTCCTCCGCTGCCAAATATGAAAGAGCGCCGGTCTTGCTCGTCATATAAAACTAGCTGTCAAATCATAGATGCGCAGAACAATGGGCAAACCGCTTCGCCGTGAATTTTGGCAGACTTATTTGCTTTTATTTCCTCTCCATATTGAATAAGTGCTCTTTGATCGTGTAGGCTCACATGACAAAAATAACACAGTCAAAAATAATTTTCTTACGAATATATTGCTTCGAAGACCTATCTTCATTGAATAACGGGCTTAAGTTTACTCAATCTTATAAATTCTCTTGACAAACGTTTCGAGGAAGCATATTGTAATTTAGTAATGTTCTGATAAGCGTTATCAGTAAGTAATATCAACGTCAGTGCGACGCATGGCTGCAACGTACGATAGTGGCTGAATGTCATACTCATGGTCCAGTAGAGACAAGAGAAATAACGTAGGTTTGTTTTAGGATGTAGGAAAACTAGCAAACTTCTAGGTAATCCATTCGGTAAATGGTCAATGCAGTCAGTTGAATATTAAGTGACAATCATATATAAGGGTTTACTATAATATCACTTCTATGAGACTAAAGCTGGCAACTCGTACTGCCCCCTCTAGGCTATGGCCCCCTATCCCATGGCACCTAAATATAACAAGGAAATGTAGGTGTTGTATACCCTTCTGGATAATATAGGCGTGGTGTTATGTTATGTTATAAAGTTGAAGAAGGCAAACATTTGCTAACAAACGAAGATACGCAGGCGCTCTACCAGGTTTTTAATCTGATTCAAACTAAATATTGCCCAATTTTGAATAATTTCCGTAAAATATCTCTACTATGCACTGCTGGAAGTGCCAAAGTCCGTCTCACTCCCTTTCGAAGCTAGCCACATGCTGCAACAGCTGCGCGGGCATCAGCTGTTTGTCAGACGATAATATATAACGGTTACACAAAAAAGTGATTATGCCGATAAAAAATACAAAATTGGTGAATTCCTGAGTTGTGCTTTGGATAACTAAATGTATCGAGGTGTAATGTGAATATTCATCCTGATCCGTTGCTTGTAGAGTCCTGGCCACAATATTTTACATAGATGTTTCTAAAGTAGAAACAGCTAACTTCGCAAAGCCCGAAATCGAAAGAATAAGACAAGTATTGTATTGGTGGTATAAGTGGTAGTGTACGGCACTCCCTTTCTGTCGGTTTTATTTTCGTCCCATATGGGGGTGAGCTTCATAATCGACACAATTAGTTCTAGACTTTGTGCTACTGAGAATTTCTCACACAAATTACTGTTTACTCTACTCCCATTATCAGCAGATTGTCGCAGATTTCCATGCCACGAGAATACACTATCTATATCAGTAAATATTTGTTTAACTAAAGTTAACAATAAACTCGCCGTTAACTAAAGGTTTACAAGTGCCGTAATCGTGAGATAAGATAAGAGTATAACAACTCCATCAACATTTGCATTAGATATTTAAGTATCTAGCAAAAACGTGTTTACAGTGTTGTTGGTATTTGCGACGCTAAAGAGGCGCCAAATGATTACTCAATCATTAATGATCCTAGAAATGTTCATTAATTACTGTGCCCAAAAAGCATGTGCCTGAGGCTTACTCTTTCCTTGCCAAATTTTCAAGACCGGTTCAGTGGTTTAGCTGTAAGAGCGTATCAGACGAGCAGACAGCCTATCTTGGATTAAAGGATTCGGTTCTTTTACTTTGCTGTTCTCCTGAAGATTTGCTGGCAGCATAAAATGTTTATTTTTTATTACTTAATTACATAATAATGAACCAGACAATATTAGACTAAATAATCGTTCTTATCATTGCGGTGAAAGATATTGTGTAATATTTTTAATGATATACATTGACTATTTATGCGCCGCCTTATAAAGAGGCAAGCAAGGTCATCACGGAGAAATGTCGTTTTCATAGCTCTGCCTGAAGGCCAGCTCTGTGCACGCGCATGCGACGGCACTTGGCAATAAATAATAAAACAATGGCGTCGACCAAACTGATGGATTTACCGTCCAAATGGTAAAACAAGTCGCTCGGGTTACTCCATTGAAAAACAACACGCTTTTGTATTGTAGGTGTCGAATTACGTGAATAGTGGAAGTCAAGGCATACTTACTTTTAGGGATCCGTAGCTACATCGCAGAAACCTGCCTCCTAGAATTACTAAGGCTTTTTGTCTCTCTCAAAATTAAGAGAGATATCAGATTGTAAACATAAATGCTGATATTTTGTTGCAAGCAGAGGTATAATTTTCTATGGAGAAACGTGATACAATTCTACCATAGACGTTTAATCAGTTAAATGTGCCATGACTAACGATGATTGCCGTGTATTGATTGATGGCCCAAATAGGACATAATTGAATTATAATAATGATATCAAAGTCAACAAGCTCGTTATCATTAAATTAAAATAATGATTGACCATCATTCTAAGTCAAATACTTCGTAGCACTGTACTAGGAATACATAAGATCCTAGAAGATATTTAAATAATTTAAATTAAGGTCAGTAGGTGATAGTATGATTGCAAGAAAGTTGCATAGATGCAAATGCAGATAAGGACAACTTCTGTTTAATTATGCGCGCCTGGTACTCGCTGCATTTGAATATGTGCATTTAATGTTGCTCAACCGGTTTCGAATCACGTTACATTTGACCAAATATTCAAAAGTTTGATTTTTTAAATATTTCAAGATTAAACACATAGTTAGACTATGATAAAAAAAAACAAAAAAATGCAAACGTGTACCTTAGATAGAACCTCAAAAACATAAAAGGCCCAACTGTTCATTAATGTAAATTGGAATCATCATATTATTATTAACAATATATATTTATTTTTACAAATGTATATCAAAATTTCCTTTGCATACACATAAAAAGGCATACATACAAAGATTTATTTCTTTTAACAAAGAATACAAATGAAATAATAATACTTATAAATCATTTGAAACAATACGTTATTTATCAAGAAAGAGGCAAACTGAATGTAGCAGGAGTTCTTTGGTTCAAGTATTAATGAACTATTGAAAGTGAGTTTTCCATTATTTATATTGAACAATATATTTGTTGTTGTTCAGTTCAGTTATAGAAAATTGTTAAAACTACAATGAAATCGATTTAGCGTTGGGTTGCATAGCATAAAACAGTACAGCTTTTTATGTACTTAGTTTTTAGAATTTTTTCATTAAAAAATTGTTTTAGTAATCCAATGGGATGTAGGATGGGCGTTAGAAACAAACCCTAGCCTAATTTACATTACGAGACTATTGCATTAAATTGATACACTAACACTACTGAAAATTCGCCTTTCATCCTTTTGATCGATGCAATACAGATAATATATGCGGTCACAGCTATGAATCTTTTAACATAGAAAATGAATAAATGACAAATTTACCTAGAAACTAGTTCTCAGTTCCTATAAAAAACGATGATGTACAGTCACCAACAGTAGTAGCTACACACAAACAAATTTAAAATCTGACTGATGCCCTGATGATCCTATTAAACCTGAAAATCGTAATTGTTTCATGACTGTGTGCATTATTTTATAAAAGGGATATTTTGTTCAAAGATTCACAATTTTGAAGTGTTCAGTGTAGGCAGATTTGTATTCCTCAAAACTACGTGCATATAATCACGTGGCCCTGCAACTGAATGAATACGAAACGGATAACCTTTCAACTCATAAAACTCTTGCTTTGCGAGTCAGAGATATTAAAAGAAAAATAAATAACCCACAATCTGCCCGTTTTATCTCTTGCATGACGTCACCTGCATTTATCGATAATAAGCTATTTCAGGATTATAAATTTGCATATTTATTTGGGACATTTTTATTTTATGTTGACTAATTTACTTTGTTATCAGATAAAATAATCAATTTGTTATTCATAATATTGCGTCCGCGACGGCGATATCTTTTTTTAAAGGTTATGCAGTTACATTTTGTTATTGATTTACAACATAATATTAATTTTAAATTATATACGTAACTTAACAAGAGCACAGAATAAGTTAAAGACTGCGAAAGAATGTGTGCACCACTAACATCTGATTCTTAAGCAAAACTTAACTTTTCTATCTCGATGTGGTTAGCGTATCTCGCTTCCAACGCGAGTTCTCGAGTTCGATGCCGGGGCAACGTGTTATTTGTGTACTTTTCGTCAGAAAATAGTTCAAAATATCAGCACGGAATTTGAATTGTGCTTAATTAATAGTTCTATAAATAAATCTATAGATTATTTTTAAATTTGTATTATTTTTTTCATCTATAAGTTTAGTTGTTTATATATTATTTCATTGTCTAACATTAAGTTAAAATTCGCTAATATTTAACTTAATAACATAGAATTACAAGCTGACCCGATCCTGTCTTAACTATGCATACATTCTCTGTGACGATATTATTATTTGCAGCACGCATTATTTCAATGTACCTACACTCAAAAAGTTCATATTGTCAAAAGCGCTAAGGTTACTAAAATGGCTATTAAAAAATAGGGGTTGGCGATATAAGGGTAAAATTTAGGGTTGTATGTATTTTTTAATGCCACATTATAGAAAAATAAAAACAAAAAATGTTATCTAAAAATTAAAAAAAAAATGTTAGGGGGAAAAACCCTTATCACTTAGGGGTATAAAAATAGATAGTAGCCGATTCTCAGACCTACTGAATATGCATGTAAAATTTGGTAAAAATCAGTAAAGCCGTTTCGGAGGAGTAAGGTAACTAACAGTGACACGGAAATTTTATATATAAGATTATTTGTTATGACAGCTTATACCTCCTTTATTACAATCGGATAACCTGACCACCAATCGCAATTTAATTAGGGTCGCCCCCTCCCGGTGCCTGCACTGATATCGATTTCAAAATATCGCATTACCTTTACCAGAAGTATTTTTGTAAACGCACAATACGCCCACGTTACACGCGCGCATTAAGGTTAATTAATATTGGCCAACGGAGAATAATCGGTGATGAATCGAATCGTATCGATTGTCTCGATCATACGGGAGGGAACGAGAATAGTAAAGGTGTAGGGTTGTACGTAACCAAAGCCTCATACTAACCGTCATCTGGTGATTTTGTATTTCATTCATGATTTTTTAAACCAATTTAGTTATAATGTTTTGCTGAAATGCTTAGGCCAAGTGACTCGTTTTTAGGTTAGACCTCTTATTACGATTGATGTTGATTGTGGTCGAATCAGATTTAAGTTTCTAAATTTGTAACAAATTTGACATTTGTATCTGATTCAATCACAATCAACATCATTGATTATAACGGGGCATTTCTTAAATTGTCCCTGGCTTTGCAATGTGCATGCAACGTAACATAGAATTTTAAAATTTGTTTTGTCGTTGTTATCTATTCATGGCAGATATGACAACCCTAAGCTGATCCAAGCGACATTTCCAAAATTAAATGTTTTGTTTCTCAGGACAGTAAAATTAGTGACGCGAATAAAAGTCACAGTATTTTATCGATATATCGGCCATGTTCCATAATCCGTGCTCTTTCAACGATCTATTTGAGTAACCAAGTATATAGGTAGGTACTCTTCACAAATTATTCCGTAACTGATTTGATACTATTATTTTATTAAAATTTGTATTCCCACGATCGTTTTTATGTAAAATGTATATTGGCGTGCAAAAATGTAGTAGGTAAACTTAGATGTTGATAAAAAATCTAGTTATTGTATTTTCGCATGCCGAAGTTGATACTAATCAGATGTTTTTTATTGTGCTTATGAATACACTGATAGCCGCGATTTATCGTGTGATATGTATCTGAATTGTGATAAACATATTCTTGTTCATTTTCATCAAGTGCAGTTGCATTTATTGTTAGTTATGAATGAAGCTATGTATTTAATATTGTACTATAAATAACATATAAAAATGACTTAAAGCATAAAATACGCATTAAATATGTCAAGATCTTGATTAGCATCTTCTGTTTACAATATGACATATAATTGAAGTCAACTAGGCATAATGCGTAGATGACAACTACAAACAACCTTTGAAATTGCCAAACGTCTGAATATTGAATATAGAGCTATCCCTTTTTGTCAAATAAAAAGGGGCATAATGTATTGGCATTCATTTTAATGCGGTTTCTTTGTTTTAAGTCCGTATTCTATGATAAATAATAAATTAAACGTCAACCTAGAACACTTGAAAAATTATATTCTCCGTTGACGGATGTGCAATGTAAACTTTTCTTTCTTTCTCATACGTGTGTGATATGTAAATTATTTCACGTCTATTGATGATCTTGCTTATTCATTACATAAATTGTTATTCTAACTCATGTTTCTCAGATTTCAATTGTTAATATTTTATACATATTCATATTCTTATCCATCATCTTATCCATTACGTTACCTACTATATAAAACAAACACTGCAAAAAAGAAATCATCAATCTATGGAAATCGATGAAATAACATCTAAAACAATTGTTATGCTCTATTTGTTGTTCGAATGATTTGTGAACATTTCACCGTTGCATTGGTTCGTTTGTTTATAAACAGCAAGAAATATAAAGTAAAGCTGCTTGAGGTGAAGCGATGCTCAAGTGCTCACAAACCGTGACATCTGATGCAGCGGTCAGTACTTCAGTAACAACTGTTTATAAATTACACTTTACGGCTCCACTCACTTTTGCTTTCATGAATAACGGCAAGTCAGCTATCTAACAATTTATTTGGTAAAATTCATTTTTTTGCGGTTAAAAATGACTACAAGACATGCAATAATAATAATAAATCAGTATGATCTATATTACCTACGATACCTACCTTTGCAGACAACGGGATTTGTCAGATAGAGGAATTTTTATCTAAAAAAGCTTTACTGGCGTTTTTGCCACCGGCATGGCGGCAGGTTGGGTGAGGATCAAAAGGGTTTTCATGCTTTAACCTTTTTTTTGTCTGTATGTGTATGTGCTGGGCGTATAGGTATTAGGTATGTTGTTTTCCATAATAGGTAGGCTCGATTTATTGTTTAGATAGTCCCCTTTTGTTCCACATATTTGTATTTCTGTAGCATCATACTATTCAGCGCAGACGTCCGTAGTTCTCTCATTAGCATTGAGTAACCATCATAATTATTATACTATTAATTAGTAAATTCTCTGCGATAAGAATTGTCTGATTTACGACAGTAGTGTGGGGAAAATAGATTAATATCTTACGTACGCGCTACCTCGTTCCGGTAATAAAACGTAAAAGCAAATAAATGATGATATTGACCTACTTTTATCTGCTGATGGAAATGTAGAAAATGTACGGAATTGTATAATGTTGTATAATTCATGTAATAAGTAAAAAATACAGAACCGAAGTTACAACTCTAACAATCTTCGTAAAATTGACCTTTCAATGTCACAATATGACAAACAAAGATGGAAATAATTAGATACATTCATATTTAAATAAATAATATTGCATATTTTTTTCTATTACAATATTGGTAAAATCTTCCTGCGAGCAAACAAAACAGCTGTGTTGTCTGTAGAGTTTCATTCTATGATCTATTACTTCTATAGATTGTCTTTATTGTATGTATTCATCCTCTAACAATCTGAATGAATCACTTGGAGCAATAGATTAAATAATGTTTAATCGATTACTCTTCCCAATCGATTTATTACCAATCGATATCACCGTAAAATCAACGATGTCATAAAAAGACGTAAATCCTTGATTGCCTATTAATTACTGTCTATATAAATTAATTATTTGTGTTTACGACGGTTGACCGATGGACCGTTGGGTGCGTTTGCTGAAACAGAACAAAAACTGCCACGCTTATTAGTCCAGTTACCATAAATTATAGAATAATTAGCCTAGTGGTAGCGTAACAAAAATGTGGATATAATACGGTAACCATTGCGTGGCGTAATCAGAAATAATCGCTGGATGGATGGAAATAGCAAAGCCTGTCTGTCAAATCAAGTATTTTCATTCATAATTAATATGCATCCATTTAATATAAAAGTTAATTTATATCTTGTATGGGCTTTATTATTGGTAATACAGAAGTATTTTTCAATTTCGATATCTTCCAAAATTTAAGAAGAGATACTTCTTAAACATTGGCAGTGATCGAAATTTAAAGAACTTACGTAAAATCAATTTTGATTTTTTTTTACTTTCCAAGTTAAGCTAAATGATGTTAGGCTTATTTATACCAACAATGACAAACTAAGAAAAGTAAATATAGAGTAGATTCACTGAACAGAAAAAAATAAATAAATAAATAAATGAAACATGTTACGGCTATCTAACCGACATAACTTAACAGGCTCCGTAATTATCCCGCTATTCTTTACTTAATTATTTAATTAAATACTTGTAAAAAGTAAAACAACCGGTTACCATAATAGCTTCTTTCACGCTCTTACGAGTATCCGAGCGAGAAAATAATAAGTACTAGTACTAATACCTGTTACAGGAACGTTACGTACCTGTTATTTGACCACATCATTTGAAGTTAAGTAAATATAGTTTATTTTCTTTTTTTATGCTGCCGAATAATACCATGGACAACACATTCCATGTTTTTACGTTTGTCTCATCAAGACTCATGTTGTCGAATATGTCGAAGTCATTAGTTGTAAAGTTTTAATTGCTCAAGTAATTTCTGAAGCCAGAACCCTATTAGAAAATGTTTTTGGCATTAAGTCCGCCTTTGCGCGGTAGCTTACGAACAGCTTGTAATACAACGTTTGTTTATTGAGCCAGTAAAACAGTAAAAGGTAAATTCGATGTTTAATCTACTCAAGACTATTATTCAAATTTCACTTTTGTTCAATCAGAAAGGTTATTTCGAGTCAGTGATGCGCGACACCCCTCCCACCCCCCTTCAATGGCTACTATACCAAAGTGACGTCATTACCGCTGCCGAATAATACCATGGACAACGCTTTCCACTTTTACCATAGATTACGTAAATTACATAAACAAATTATTTATAAAAACTACTTGCGGAAAAGTCGGGTACTTTCACATTCACGATAATTTTATTTTCTAGTTATGTCGACATATTTTGCAAGGCATGTATTCAAGGAAAGTCTGGTTGATCTTCAAAAAATGTCAGAAATAACTATAAAATAAGTCATTATCATTGAGTAAAAATCGGCCCAAAGACTAGTTCTATGGGCCTGCCTTATTTATCCTCGAAACATGCGTTTGATAATTCACAGCAAAAGTGGTTACCCATTTAGTTTAAGTATCCCAGACATTTTCATTAAAACATTGTTAACACTATTAAGATTGTAGAATGGCCAATAACACTAAACTTAATGTACAGACGGCTACCGAGCAACCTATACATTTCCAGTGTAAGCTGGTCTCTCATTGCACGGGAAGCCTGTACAAACCGAGACAATCTTATACTGGACATTTATAGGTTAATCGGTAGCCGTGTGTATTATAAAGATACACTTTATCGCGTCTTTGCCAATATTTTTCATACTTTAGAAAGTATTCCAAGTTTAAGGGCGCCTTGATAATTCGCAAAAACATTTCGTAAATGATCTCCATTAATTTTTAGGGTTCCGGACTTCGTTAAGGGAAACACTGAACCGTTTTAAGATCACTCGCGACCGCATGTCTGTCTGTACTGTTTTTCTACAAAACAGTTTCAAGACTATTATAGAAGGAGGCTCATATTATATGCACCGAAGAGATATTGTTTTGAAGATGGTCGACAACAGGTATGATTTTATTAATAAGTCTAATTCACACTGTAATCGCAGTTTCGGTATGGTGTTCGTTCGTTCATCGATTGCAGTTTGGTGAGGCTGTTTATAAAAGTTTTTAAATCTACACTCAGTTCCGGTAAGGTATCCCTTAAATAGGAACTCTGGGTCACTGCAGTAAGTATTAAAAACATAAACGGGTAGCTTAAGCCCTTGCCTTGTAGTAAGTAATTACAAAGTAACACACGACAGGCTGACGCTAAATTAACATTAACAGAACATCACGACTATAAGAAGGCTGTGACAGAGATGTATAACACCCACACTTCATCTGTTATGTATTTTATTCTTCACTACACCTAAATTAATTGTTATTCAATCCATACGGGACCATTACAGTTATCAGCTGGATCTTGGTAAGTAGTTTATTCAACTATTAAACCAGCATTCTTGTGGCCATTCCTTTCGAAATAAGCCAATACTGAGCTTTTAATATATTAATTAGCTTTATAAGTGTACCAGTGCCCTTGGTGTGAGTGACATTATCATGCGCATGCGTCGATCGGCGCAGGCGCGCATGTAACTGGGCCGCGCACGCGCCCGACATGCGTGTCGGCTTATGAGCTGCCAGGGATCTGATCAGCATAGAAATTATGGTAATGTAGGTATGTGTTGTTGTAATTACGCAGTTAAATAATAAGGGTTCTTGGAATGAAATCTATGCGTCGTTGTTGAAAAAAGAAAGTAAAACGTACGGTTCCATGTTTTAATAGAAATTTAATTAACCAATTAGCTTTTTCTTCATTCTCCAGTAAGACAAGATAAGGACCTATACCTAAGTGTTCTCATAAGGCTTTGGTAGCATCCAAATCTGCACTCCGGACTACTCTAGCTCAGAGTCCAGGAGGCCACGGTAACTGCTTACTACGCTTTTTGCCCTTCTTTCTTCTTGTACCTCACCTCAACAATTAAAAGGCTGCGTTTTCAGTACATCAGGTGGGTCGACCCGACCGGTTGTAAAAACACACGGTTTCTGACAAATAAGGATAAGGAATAGATGAGGTTAGAAGTGTTCCGCCCGCCCACTTGCCCTGAAAACGCAGCCTACAAAGGCATAAGACAGACACCTTGCTTTTACGATACGTCTGCAGATAAACAAAATATACAGGTGCTGGAAGTCTGCAAAAACTCATAACACAAATTGAAAACCTGGCTTAAATTAATGCAAATGGCACTCATATCGCTGCACATAATAAAATGTTTATTATTTAATTTGGACAACAACTCCGCGGCGCGTATCTCCGGCTGCACCGCCATAAACCACGTGCGAGGGAAAGTGAAAACTTCTTTACATACCTAACTACGTATAATATATTGAATAAAAGGTATGTAGATGCGTTGACACCTTCGACGAGATCAATGCGGTTTCCATGCTATTCTTATAGTTATGTAACACCAGAAGAAAGCTAAGGTTAATGATATATTTTGATGAGATAGCTAAGAGTTAATATTGATGATGATAAGCAGAGCTTGGGGAGTACATAATTTTCGAGGACAGTATTTTATCACCCAACAATATATACGTGCAGGAACACCAGCCCCTGGATCAAGTCTGCATTCGCCCATATGAAAATCTTTGAATCGCTTGCGAGTTCCGGTTGGCCACTGCAGATATAACCTGGAAAAATGGGGAATAATCCAACACAATGTGATTGTGGTGCTCCTCAGCATACAATGACATTTGACATCTACTTGAATGTCCCAATTGCCCCGACAATTGTTGAGCGATCTGAATAAGGCCACGAAGAATGCAATTAATGTAGCCTCCTACTGGGCCTGGGTGGTATAAACACGTTGACCTTGACTCGAAAGCAGAAGAAATGGAGATCTTGCCAAGTATGTGCAGTATTCGTCATAATCACTGTTTTCCTGAAATAACTAATCTCTGACATTTTAAAACAGAATTATAAATCGATTTCTTCGCCGTATCTGTTTCTTTTATACAATGTCAGAAATGATTGTTTATTATTTAATGGTTAATATTATGAATGATAAGTACCTAACGTCATATCTAGTGGTTGAATGTGATGACTGCAACGATGGTAGACCGCAACTAAAGAGCAAAACAACATGAAAACAATAACTCAAACATGGATTGATGACAAAACAATCTTCATGCATGAATCGCCAAATAATCGTTTTTCATAGGTTGAACCATTAAAAAAAATATGATTTCAACTGGCAGCTGAAGTTGGATGTTCATATTCTAATTGTGTCACTTTTATGCTCTGTTAACTTTTACTTGAAAATTGTAATGATTACCCTGATATTCCTACTTCTATTCCCGGGTCGGGCAAAGTGCTATTTCAAATAAGAAAGAAAGAAGAAAGATTATTTGTGAATTTTACGTCAGGCAATTCTCAATAGCAGCACTGAGTTGGAATTATGCCCGGTAAATGGCGATAGGCTCACCGGCTATCCCATGGGAACTAAAACATAACAGGTGAAGTGTGGGTGTTGTACGCCTCTGCCACATCCTTCTGGGTAATATAGGCGTGATGTTATGTTATGTTATGTTATTCCTACTTATATCCTACCTGCTTCCGTCCGTGGCACCGCCCGCGCCCGGGCGCCCGCGTGGTACATTCATTAAAAGCCAGTTTATTCGACACAAAAAAATCTTTTCTCTTTATAATTTAAGTAAGCAGGTAAGGATGGTCATACAGAATCCACTAGCCACAAAACTAGTTAGACTTAATCATAATGAGATTCCATTTCCTAAAAGTAGGCAGTACTGTAATTAATTGCTTCAATATTACGCAATTAATTAGATAAGTAGAAAAATAATGCTAAAGACGTAATAGTAAAAGTAAATAACCGAGTAACCGCAAGTGTGAATCACTGAACTGAACTCATTTATTACCTAGTATGTTTACAGAAAACAGGGTCTTTTTGTATTTATTAAAAACATTTGCGAGGACTCTCTCCACACTATTCTGAAAGAAAAAAAAACTATAACTTTTAAATAGCAATGTCATTTATTTTCATGATTATTCAAAATCTGAATTGTGCGCACAACTTAAAAAATCACTAGATTTTGCTTTGATTGACGCGATAACTAGATACATTATTAAGTAGGGAGATATTAGTAGGTAGATCTTTAGCTAAACGCCACGCGCCACGGAAGTAGTTGATAATAAAATAATATGTAAAGAAAAATGCAAGCTTGTAAAATTTACGCGTGTGTGTGCGAATGTGATGAGTATTTAAAACAAAACAAAACAAGTTCGCCATGATATTCGTATTATTTTTAAAATGACCCTTTATGTACATTTTCACAAGAAAATAACAAAGTGCGTCATGTCGTATGATAACAGTATTCTGCGTCAATTTAACTAAAGTTAGCTTGGAGACATCAATTTCATTTAATTATGCGATTGTAACCGAAGAGAATTGGTATGTCTTTTGTAAGTTTTGATTTAAATCCATATTTAGTTAAGCGAGTGAATTACGATTTATGTGAATCAGTTTGCTTTGGGCGAGATGCCTTAAATATACGGGTAATTTTACGTAAATAGCTCGTTGACTGACTTAAGTATATTTGGCCCCTATTTCACCAGTTTTTGATAGAGTTTTAAATAGTTAACCGCCACATTTGTATATAGTTATCTATATATATTTGACATGTTATCTGTAAAAGAAGTTCCGCATAGGCTTATCAAGAACTTACTAGGAACCTGGGAATATGGCCCTTTCTAAAAGTAAATATTCGCAACTAACTATCTCTGTGTCTAACTATCTATCTGATAAGCTTTCACGTCTCAACCACTGAAACTATTTTAAAGAAAAAAAGGTATGAATATAGTTAAAAACCTGGAGTAGGACATGGGCTACTTCTTATTGTACTACTACGGCTATGTTTATTCAGACAGAAGAAAAAGTGTATTTTCTATTTTGGTACTTGCTTATTCTAACTGAATTGAATAAGCTTGTTAACTAAGCCTGAAATTGTACATATTGATACCTCATTAAAATATTGGTAAACTAATCAGAAACCAAATGCAAGAATTTTTACTAACATACTTGAAGTCTAACTAATTTAATGATCATTCAAAGGTCCATGGCCAAGTCCATTTTTAAAGTACAATATTTAAAAAATATATTTTGTGACAAATTTAAAGCAACTTTCGTAATAAAACCATTTTCATAAACGCAATATTTCGTATCGGTTAGGCGAGTCTAATATTAATGTGAATTTAAAATTGTATTATCTCAGGAACTACAAGTTATCAGAAAGTAAGTTTTAATTATGTTTCTGATATAGAGAGGTTTTTCGAATACACAAACAAATAAATTTAGTTAACATGCCCATTCCCACGCTATGAAATCTGCTAAAAATAATGCAGTCTTTATTATATCAATAACTGTTGTATTTGTGTTGTAGTAGTAAACAAAGTAGTACGCTAATATGTTTATGTAAAGAGGTCGATAGCTGTAACAAGGCTGGTCTGTCTGTCTGTGTGTATTGTATTCAATGAGCGTTAATATGCCGCGTATGGTAATGTATGGTCATTTCGCGAGCGATGGCCGCCGCATACTAAGTGTGACACACGACTTTGTTCCACTAAGCAATTCTACTTGTTTTTGAAGTTTATTTATTTGAGTACATTTTGAATCAATTAAACTCCAACACTAGGAAGTAAAGTAACACGATCTGTTTATCTTTTAGGTTATCGCAGCACTACTCGATACCGCCAAATTTCCATTTTTCGCACTACCGATTCATTATTTTTAAAACAACCACTGAAATTAAAAGTTAATAAGCCCTCCAAGGCTTTCATTTCAACACATAATAATAACAAGTTATCGGCAAGAAATCTCAGAAATATTGAGAGGAAAATATGGACAGAGTACTTAAGTCTAACAGGAGAAATTAATAGGAAAAATCAAAGAGGCAAAATACCCAATAGAAATCAACTTTGACTTCGTAGTGACATTTAAACTATACTTTGTCCATTCCTTTATTTTCTTTTTGACAGATCACGCCTATGAATTACCGTTTCTTTTTGTCAGATTAATGTACTACAATAATAATGTACTTTATTGACAAGCGGCACTTTTTAGGGAAGTTCACTGTTTGTAACAAACAACCACAGACTATAAAAAAAATCGTGAAATGAAATAAATCGATCATTATGTAAAATAATAATTTGATTTTCTTTGTGTATTGTCTGTATTTATATAAAAAAAAGAATATAATAATAGTATCATGATTCCATGAATAATTATCTGCAAGAAATTAAGTCGAAATCTTGGAATTAAAAATGAAAATGTAAACAAAGGTAACTAGGAAACCGTCATAGATTAAGTATGTGATATTATTATTATATTATTATTTTGTATATTTATTTCATCTAATAAAAACTACTAATAAACGAATAATTAATAATGAACTAAAACCATTTCGATGTAATTAATCGATTGAAAGTTCTTCTTAGACAACATCGATTATAATTTCAAATCGAATAAGTAACGTGTAAAGGCATCCCTAAATGTAATCTGTCAAAAAGCAAATAAAGAAATGGACAGAGTATAGAAGGCTTATTTGTCTAGATATTATTAATTCACGTTACGATTGGCAGTCTGTGTGATGAGAGCAGGACCTAAACAAGCATGAGTCGAGTATCCACTACGTTACGGTATTGGAGTCAATATTTGTGAATCAAGTATCACGCCGCAATGTTAGTCATTCATTAACTTTCGCTGATTGCTTTGATTTTATAGAGCACAATTTTAATATTAACTAGATGTGTTTCATTTAACTGTGGGTTTTCTTATAAATATATAATTGTGGCAGTGTCGCTGGTAAATAACAACTATATTTTGTAAGTTTGTCTGTAAAGTATAAACCATTTCCATCAAGATTTTTGCTTGCAGTACAGATGTTATAAAAGAGAATTTCTAACTAAAATTGGTATTACAATGAGCTCTACTACCTCTAGTTATTTAGTTCACAGCTACACTGAATCGCGTGCCGTTAATCAAAGTGACAGTTATAGACATTAGATACAGCTTGTCTCGACTTGACCGTGACAGCATGCGCCCGCGCAACCGGCGATAGCGAGAGTGAAATCGTAGAGCCCGTGCTATACCTGCGCATGCGCATAAGGCCATAAGCTGTTGAGATGAGTCGAAAGCTTTTAAGGCTAGTTTCAATTTTTTTCGACAGGAGCCCAGTTTAACTCCTAAGCAAAGAAATTTCAGTAAGGGTTGATTCTTTGAACCCTCAGAAACCTCCCCTCTGGATACTGCCTTGGTAAGAAAGGTTAATCATCTGACCATTTTTTGGCTAAGTAACAAATTTAGCAATTTCTTTGGTTATTTTGTTTGTACGGGACACAAAGATCGAAGGTTATAGTTTAGTGTTAAACTTAAGTTTAACACGTGTTGGTGGAATTAGACACATAGTCAAGTAATTTTTATTGAGTTTGTAATATGACAATATGTTTGAAAGCTACTGTAGTCAATGGCTACAGAAATAATACGAGACAGCATAACAAATCAATTTGATGGAAAGCAATGTGTCTACAACTAACATTCCATAGTGACATTGTTTACAATAAAACTTATCTTACAATACATTTATAACTGGTTTTTCTCTAGCGAAAGTAAAAGCATTTTGCTGAGTTATTTTATTCAATAATAATACATGCTGAGCCGAGCTCATTATGTTAATCTAGTATTAGAGTTATTTATTATGTAATAACTCTAATGAGGGTTTATCTAATTTATTTAATTTATGTAAGAAACCTGACCTGTCTGAACTCAATACATGTTATGTTATATAATATCTGTCGTGCTTTTATGGATTTTAATAAAGGATTAATTGAACGATGAATCGTATACACTAATACACAAAATAAAATAAGATTACGTTAAATAATAATTTGTCTTTCAAAGAAATTATCGATGTGTAGTTAATTTTGCCAAAATTATACGTACATACTATTAGGTATTTTATTTTATTTTTTTACAACAAATAATACTTCTGGGATATAAGCGAAAGTGCCTATTTCAGTTAGAATCTGTTTTTACTCTATATTACCAGTATATTGAGTTAGTTTTTCAGCCCAACTACATGTTAACAAGTTAACTGGAATGCAGGTAGTTTTCCTTTAACTTCCGTAACCAACTGGATGTAATACCTCCGTTTTAGGAAAGTTCACGGCTTCCGACAACACCCTGTACTATTGGAGATGGAGGATCGACATGGGAGTGCCTCAGGGCCTGGGAAAGTTATCTCCTTACACGGACTACTCTCAGCAAACAAGCATTGCCTAACTACTAAGGACTTATGGTTTAACACTTTAATTTTATGAGTTCCTGGTACTTCTTTCCGAAATTTGCTTAAATAAGACTAGTTGGCGGAAACCAGTTAGAATGTAAATTACTCATACATAGTCTTTGTTTCATTATCTGTCCGTGCACCTAATTAACAGGACTAGAAGACCTTTTCTTAATAAATCATTTTCCCCGTTAAATTACTCCATACACCATTCATACATGAGTATTTTTTTGTATCCATATTATATTAATAAAACACTGCTACAAAACCAATCCTATTTACATGTTATTTATGTCCGGCCACTTCTGAAACACTTTCCTTACATAAGTTTGACGGAAAGGGACATCATTAATTTCGCTCAAGCAGACAGTTCCTGCAGGAAATTGTATAACTGATTTCATAGGGAAGGCGCTCGGCAACTAATCACACAAAAACACTCCTTGATATCATGTTATCTAATACATGGTAAGGTCTAGTTTTCTTTGGCGTAAATTTCCATAATCTTCTCGATGCTTCCCGTTGAGTTAGCTTATCGTTAGTGGCTGAGGAAGCTAATCAATTGCGTCTATCAAGTGCACTACACTCGATTGCCGTAGTCGCGGTACCAGGGCGCCAGTAAATGGAGCAGTTTACACATAATTTGTACCAGATTGTGATTTTACAGCTCCTTTAATTTTATGAAGACTTGATAAGGTTATAAAAACATTTTTACAATTACTTACTAGGCTTTTGTGCCAAGGTTGGGGTGGGGTAGCTTGGGGTCAGTATCACAGCTACAGCCAAAATAATTGCTTGTCCTACTGTGTTAAAGCTTGGCGGTTAGTAAGGTTTCGGGATTTTTTTACCATTTAACGGCCATGGTAACGTGTTTTGCCATGCATTTGCCTATATTTCCATCCACTGTACTTGATAAGCTTTCCAATATAACAATCATAACGTAATGAGCTATAACTCAATGGCTCGGAGTCACTATCCGGTTTATAGCCTTTGCCCTTATAGACAACTCATTGTACATTCAGGTCATTACTGCAATTTCAATGATTGCATGAATTTGTCACTGACGTCACAATGCTGTACTTTGCATACGTAATCGATTTATTCCGTTAGCTGTTCTATACTTAGGACAACCTAAATTTACAAATCATGATGTCATTATCGCCCACAAGCTGTTTGTTTGTATTTTCGTTTGTTTTCTCATGACACGCACAAACAGCTTGGCAACAAGGAGTAGAAATTAATGGGACCGCCACTGTGCTCTTAGTATGGCCACCCAATTACAAATAAATCAATCGTCATAACCCAATTTCTACGAAATGGTAAACCGGCTGTGGCGCAATGGATAAGGCGTCATTGGTCTAACAATCAAGAGGTCGTGGGTTCGAATCCTGGCCATTATACCACGGACGTGAACTTCCGCCTAACACAAGGGAATCTAGCTTAGCTGGATAAGGATAACAAGAATACTAGTAATTTTATTTGCTAAATACTTAAGCTTTTTAATTAAAAAAAAAGAAAAACAATCGTGAACTTTGCTTTCATGAAACGTCATAACTTTCACAACTTTGTCATTATGGTAGCAGCAGAGAAGAATTAGTTCCGTTTCTAGCACTGACTTGAAAATTATATAGTAGATTTCAAGACTCGTTGTCGAGCTTATACAGCTCGACAACGAGTGAGGGAGTGAGAGTGGAGGGATTCCTTAAATACTCTTAAGTTCAAACCTTCTTGATGATCTTCTGTGACGTCTCAGACCAGTTGTCAAATGTGACAATGACATAGTGAACTTGTAAAAAAACAAACAACGATGATTTGGATGTATTTCATAATATCCTTACTGATAACTTGAATATGTTTTGATGCTAAAAATTAAAGTATTATTTTCCTTTTGTTACAGTTCACCATTGATTGTAGGATGAGAAAGACATATTGAGAAATTGGTGAGTTACCTATTTTATTTATATAGATAAAGTTAAGTAAATGTAATGGTATTTAATATGTTAAAATTAATAAAAAGAATAACCATACAGAATGATTAAATTTAACAACAATGTAATGACCAGTAAAAACATTAGATATATCTACATATAAACTTTAACATAAATCAAATTGTCCACATACTGGCACGTACATAATTTCCATGTATCCAATATCGATGCGCCATTCACATCGTACAATAAGGAAGAGTTTTCACCATCGCTCGCTGACATTAAGCATTGGTCACACTGCCCACGCGAAAGTGTGCAGTGCTTCGGTACTAAAAACTAGCTATTTACTAACTTGCGGTGAAATTTCAGAAATGTTGGGCAAACTTAGATCTAAATGTCTCATTTTGCCCATAAGTCATGAATTTCCCGATTACTAGGGCAGATGCCTTTACTGTAGTAAGTCAATCAAAGCCATTTATTAAATTTTCTAACTTCGTGAAACGCTTGGGCATTGCTTGGGGATGCTTTTAGTTGTCCATATCGAAAAACTATTTCTAGCCTTGAAACCACACGTGATGTGGTTATGGACAACATTTCATGGAATGCGACCATTTTAACGATATTCTCGAGCATTTCACGAAATGAACAAATGTGCGAAATGGCCATGTCAGGTACATCACTAATTACGTGTATTCCCCAATGATGTGCTCATATTCCGAAATTAATAATACGTACGAATTATTATTATAAGTTAGTATACGAGATAATCAGATAAGCAAAGATGAGTTTATCATGATCTAACTCTATAACAATTTCAAAACATCCATAAGTTCTGTCATACCTCTTAAATATCTAAACCAAACTGTCATATAAATAGTCAAAGGCTCGCACGATTAACGCCTATCTCACACAAGGCCACGAGAAGGGCTTAGACCTCGACTTTGAATGGCAAACGACTGCCAACGAGCCACCGAATTGCATTAGTAAATACACATTAAGTATTGTGTATTGAACTATTTAAGTAATTGCATATGATCGGTGAAGTGAGATAAGTGCTGAACAACAATAGAGATAATAATGATACGATTGAGGTGGAAGCCGGTGACTTAGTAGTTCAAAACAGACTTGAATTTATGATTAGTCCTGTACACGACAAAGTAATAATAATAGCAGCCCTGTATCTAATACATGGTCCACTGCTGGGCTTCTAATGATGAGAAGGGTTTGGCCATAGTTCACCACGCTGGCCAAATGCGGATTGGTTGACTTCACACACCCTCGAGCACTTTTTACGCACTCGGCGTGCAGGTTTCCTCACGATGTTTTCCTTCACAGCGAGCGATAATTTATATGACAAATACACACATATCTTATATCGGACAAAGTAACTCATGTATTTTGATATAAAATTAGTCTTTTCAGCGCTGGCTCTATTCTCCCGAGCTGTCTGAACAAGCTGGCTCAGTTTGAAAAACTGTTTACACGCTGCCAATACCAAATCGCCAGTGATACAATACTTTTCATTGCTTTATATTATCTCAGTCTGTGAAAAACAAGAAAAATCTGCCACTCCATATCTAAATGCTAAATTTACATCGACTATTATGTAAATGCATGGACAATAAAACAAATAATAAAGTATAGCGTAGGCCGGCGATATAAACCTTAATGCACACCTTCGTCAGCTGTATACGGCATTTATGTTATTAATATACACTGTATAAGTGTTTATACAGTGCCGATTATGACCGAATAAAAATAAATTGTGTACTTTATAGACAAAAACGTCTGATAAACATTTAAAGTGCTAATTGTTTTACCGAATATGCTGGCATTCACATAACTACAAGCTGAGAGTATGCTTAATTGACTCTTAAATGAACACAGTATCAATTTTGGATAAAACAATGTCGAGAACGGATAATAATTTTAAGCTACGTTTTTAAGGGTGTTAACACCAAATCGGTCGACATCGGTCGATTGGTGTAATATATTAGTTGAAGGTAATTTCCAAAAAAAATAATCGAATTACTCGACAAACAGTCGACTTTTCTCCCATCTGCCATCGATTGACGATGGATCGATTGATTTAATTGCACTCTTAAGTTTATCGACAGATACATCTGCAGATGATCTGCAGCTGTATCTGTCGATAAATTTGAAACACTCCCCTTATTTACATCTTGAGTGTTACATGTGTCCTTACTGTGCACTCTATTTATTACAGAGAAGTAAAACGGTATTGTACCTTTCTTATGGCAGTTAATATTCATTGTATTATTATTTTTTTTAGTTGAGTCAATATTCATTGTATTTCTTTTAGTTAACTGACCCACTTTGGTTAAAAATTTACAATCATAATCATTTTGAATCTATGGTAAAATTAATTTTTTTAGACAGAATACTCAAGTAGATATTTCTGCTGTATCTCTTAGGAGGTAAATCCATGAAATGACACTTTTTGGTATTGTTACATATTTTTTGTAAAAGATTATTTAGTTTCCATTCATTTAAATGTGGATTTTGACAAACACCAAGTAATATTATATTTATGTTTTGAAATTTACTAAGCAATGCTGACAGTTCCATTGTAAGATGAGTAGGGTTTACATCATATTTCAAATGTGTGTGATTTGTGTAGGATAGAATTATTGTGTTTTCTCCCAAGTTTAGGTATTTTATTGGGAGGTGTACTATACCGATAAGGAATGCCATTAAGATAATATTTGCACATGCGTGCAAGCCACAGGTAATTCTTTATCTTACTTACTTTGTTGTTTTGTAAATGTAATTAATCAATCAATAATCATAACTCAGTAAATGTTTTTTGTACACATTTTTAAAACCAGAAACCGTTTTACAGGCACGCTCAGGAGGCACACATTTGAAACACGGTCTATATACATTTTAAAACTATTTACACTATACAGACTAAACAAAACACACGGCACATTGTTTGTTTTTCAATAGCTTATTTAATACAACAGCTATAGTATATTTGGCTTGGACGTGATACGAGAACCCCGCTCTTCCCGGAATTTCATTGTTTAGTATTATTTATAAATGTCAAAAGCGTATGGGTGCGTTCCATGTTTTACATTTTAAATAATGTATTTATTAATTTTAAAAATAAGTTTTATTATTTATGTAATGCTCTATTATTATATAGGTGTATTTGTTTCTTATTTATGTAATTTAGTTGTTTTTTATTTATGAAATCTGATTTAGTAGTTTAAGGGTATATTTTGTTTGTGACACAAAATATTATAATATGTATTTTTTTTTCTGTTGTCACACTGATCCTCACTCACTGGGCGCATCAGAATTATCAGCGCTGCGGTGCTTTTAGCGCTGCAGTATTGTGCTGAGATGCGTACCATTTCCGGCATATTAAATAATGTTTTTATTTTGTTATAATTTTTTAAGTTTTAGAGGCAATCATGCCAGAATAAATGATTTTTCTTTCTTTCTTTCTTTCTTTCTTTCTATCGTTTCTGTTGAATATTTATTTCATTACCTGACGGAATAATACTAATACAACAGTTTTTTTTATAGTTATTTTTTTGCCTGCAAATTCGCCCGCGTATTACGTGGATAATCTTGACAAATTATATTCTTAAATCTTTCTCGTGAATCACTCTATTGATGAATATAGCATGATGATACGTTTAGTAGTTTATAGCTAACAAACAGACATACGCGGTAGAAGTCTTTGTTCATATGTAGCTATTGGATGCTATAAAACATATTAAATGACGGTTATAAAGGTTTCTTACCTTTATAACCGTCATTTAATATGTTTTTAATGACTGCCCAAGTAGCACGTAAGTGTCGTCAGAATCAATTATACAGCCAATATAGAACTTAAAGTGTTATAAGAGACGTATAAGAGAGTCAGGAAAGGTAATAAGCGTTATAAGAGTGTTACAATCCGCTATTATACAGCTCAGCTGTATATAGGCTTTATTATGGTATCTGCGTACACTTAAGGTGTTATATCGGAATATTACAACTCTACTATACAGCTTTAATAATTGTGTAACACTCCAAGCTTATTTCTACGGCTAAAGCTGTATAAAGGCTGTATTATAGTGTTACTTGACACTTGTTGCTGTACAAAGGCATATGCTAACTCCATTATAACACTAGTTTTTATGGTGTAATTTAACACTCTTATAAGTATTAAAGCTGTAATAGTTACTTCTAAGAGAGTATTATAGAACTAAAAAGATAAATGACAGCTATAGTACAGCTTTAGTCTGTATATTACGTCTCCGTCAATAGACGGAGACGTCAAATCAATGTCGCAGTCAGGAGATGGATTGAGAAGGAATATTTGAATATAAGGAATTACAACTTAAATAACAGTAATGATAGTGAACCAATATTGACTGAAAGAAAAAACCATTCAACTACACCGACAATCCATAGCTCCAATGAGGGTTCCGTACGAAAAAAAAAAAAGAAAAAAAAGGAGATAAAAATAACATTATTAATTGCTTCCTTCGCCATCATAACACCCCTTTTGATTCCCAGGAACTTGGCACTATGCAAAGTTTTTTTGGCATTTTTCTTCAGTTTCTATTATCTTGAACGACATATTATTCTGAAAAATAAAGAAAATACCGTAATAAATAATCGTCAAAATGGTTTTAGAGATTTTAATTCTTTATACGTATCTCTAAAGAGGTTATTAGTTATTATCTAAGAAGAAGAAGAATTATCTAAATGAAGAGCATAATACAGCCTATTGAATAAAAATATTCTAAAATTACTCTAATTAGAAGTTAAAAGCTGTACAATACACTTCATTTATTCCATAGTACAGCTACTGGCGCTATATTGCTCTTCAAATAGTGTTAGGGCTGTTTAAAATTGACGCCATTTTCTAATAAACAAAAAATATTAGATGATTCTAAAAACAAAAAGAATTGACATTATTTTGCATTATCTTTAGCCGTATCATGTTTACTAGCTTATATAACGTTAACTTGGCCTTTTCCTTATTACTTGAAATTAAAATGTTGTTATTCTAACCTAAAAACTTACTTACCGATATTCAGTATTTCTTTTGTTTTTCTTGATTTTTATGCTGGCGCGCGAATATTTTACCGAAAACCATATACAGGTTTACAATAAATATTGGTTTGCACGTTATTTTCACCAAACCAATAAGTTCAAAATCATTTATATGTTTTTCTTAGCAAGTAATTTGCCATTATAATAATATGCATTGTAGATAAAAAATATGATGTACATTAAAATATCTATACTTTTGTAATTCTTTTATAACACTATTGTAGAACTTTAATTCTTACAAGCTACTTCTAGGATACCATCTGGAGAGTTGTAGTTTCTTTGTACACCAAATAACAGCTCTAATACAGCCTTTATACAGCTACTATACAGCTCTTATAACACCAAACGCTGTATAATTTGTGCCCATTTTACACTTATAAGGGCTGTATAAGCGCTTATGCAGCCTTATTCAGCTATTATACAGCTTTAAGTATAAAATTACGCTCTAGTACAGCTTTTATACAGCTTGTAATGCTACTTGGGTGGTATTCCAAGTACCTAGATTATAAAGTAGTGTACCCTTTCCTGGCCCACTTTCTCTGCAATGCAGTAATACACTAGGCTAGTGAAGTGGGAACGAGCACAGCGACATCACAATTAAATGCATTTACTGCAACAGCTCTAAAAATGACGTCCATTGCGTCACTCAAGTAATTAGTAAACAGTAGTTGTATCCATCGGACAGATAAACTGACATGAGATTAATCTGCTGCTTCGTCGGTCTACTAATAGTGAATACCAACGCTATCCAGTCTCTTGTTTGATTCCCGTAAGTTCCAGAATTTCCTTTGGGGAATTCTCAGTAGCAGCACTGATTTTGGAATTGATCCCGGTAGACGGAGATAGGCTCATCCCCATAGAAATCTTAATAACTAGTCAATAGAAATGCTATCGACTATCTTTTAACACTGGGACGTATGTCGCCGTTTTTCAAATACCAGTTTTTGTATTCCTGCAAACAAAATTATTCTTTTTGGCGATGACATTAAGACGACAATTCCTCAACTCGCACTTGTGTTTGACTAGACTCATGCGCTTGTATTCCTGCAAACAAAATTATTATTTTTGCGATGACATTAAGACGACAATTCCTGAACTCGCACTTGTGTTTGACTAGACAGATGCGCGGCGACAAGGTCACGCGTCTTTGACATTTCTATTGCCTTATTATTAAGATTTCTATGCTCATCCCCTATCACATAGAATAGCATTTGAATCTAAACAAAACAGTTAAAATGTGGATGGTAATTACACCTCTGCCACTCTCCTCTGGGTAAAACAATAGAAACCCTAGTGACATGGTCTGGTGTCAATGGTGTTAAAGTCATAAGACTAGTTGATCGTCAGGGCTATCCCAAGAAATTAATTTCTATATCCATACATTCCGCAACCTACGTGAATCTACTTGCATATTTAACGTAGTTACCTAAATGCCTAGAATACTAGTAGTCGTCACAAACTAAAAGTAAAATTTTGTTTTGTTAACATTTATTTAGTCAATGTCTTCTTATTTACAACTTTTTTACATTATCGCTGACTATCGCATCACCTTTCTTTGCTGACGCATGCGTTATTTTTTATTTTAATTGCAAGTTTAATCGTGTCACACACACATATAACATTGATTAGACAATGTATTTTCACAGATAATATCATCTTTTTGGATCATTTTATTATGCACATTGAAATGTTTGACGACATTGTCAAATTGATTTTGATTGAGCTAAAACAACCTCAACTCGGCATTTCGATTTTTACCGAACATGTTAGGCTGTTCGATCCATCCACTTTGCATATTTTAACTAGATAGTAACCCTCTAAATCCTTACAAATAGAATTGAGTATGATATTCAAATAGCAGCTTTCTACTCGTGTCCTGAATTGAGCATGACTTTATCCGATTACCGCGGCGCGTCGCCGTTGTGCCGTTTTGGGCATGCTCAACGTTGAACACGATGCGTGGAGGATTACGTCTCTGCGGTTGCTGGTGTTGCCAGGTGTCCCGATTTACATGTGGTGTCCCAATTACGCCTGACCTACTACGTCCGATTTCTGGAAAGTCTCTCACGTGATCTTTCAACATCTGCAGCCTTCTTGTGATATTGCTATAAAGTTGTCCAAATTTCTGCAGGATTGTTCCTTCAACCGTTCTCTGAACAATTTCTATTTGGAGATTTGTTGGCATCTGGGTAGAGAGGTCAACCCTTCCTTAATATCAGGGTCGTACACTCGGTCTGTGAGTTATTATACCTGGCCAATCCGATCAATTCATTTTTTTTCATAATATTTCCAGAGTGACAAATAATGCCTTATTATATTATCTTTATTGTTGATCTTAAAGAAAAGCATCCGCAGTATTCCTATTTCAAATACAAACCCTGGCAACATTAGCACGCATAATTTTATTGTCAAAACAATCTATTATTGGCTCGACAGCTTTCTCGCCATAGCCCTTACTTACTGTCATAAATATCAGATCGGCAGCCCTCCGCCACATT
This sequence comes from Hypena proboscidalis, assembly GCA_905147285.1. Lineage (NCBI taxonomy): Eukaryota > Metazoa > Arthropoda > Insecta > Lepidoptera > Erebidae > Hypena > Hypena proboscidalis. Next base: position 454,382 of record LR990141.1, read on the forward strand.
GTAGACGGTTATTACACTTCATTTATTTCTGACATCTGGTGTCTGACGCCATTCTTCATCATAATAGTCGGCGATTATGCAATGCAGTGAATTATTGCCCGCATCTATTTCTAATTTCGCGATAAATTCACTGCGGATTTATTAACTATATCAGTCACTCTTTTAAATAGATCGTAATAGTATGAACATAAATGCATTATATACTTCAATTGAGGGCTCTAGGTTTAAAAAAAAATGTGAAAAAAAGGTAATACTTTGATTCATATCACGTTTTAACAAATTTATCAATAAAACACCTAAAAGGGGTTTTATAGACTGTAAGGAGGTAGTCAACATTTCTAACCACAAAAACTGAAACAGTTAACAGTGATTATATTATTACTTCATTTGTAATTCTATAGATACTCCTTTTCTCTCGGTAATAAGGAAACTACGTTTGGTTTACATTTAGTCATTGGCTTATTCATGTATTCCATAGATTAGGGGTCGAACCAGGTAGGTTTGGGGACAACTTTGTAACAGAAAAAGATAATCTTATTACTACTTTATAATTATAATCCTAATATCTCTTTTTTGTTTGGAAGATAAAAAAACTGGCGAAGAAGACATGACCACAGTATAAACTTTCTTCTACGAGTCAGTTATTATCAGCTAGTGTTTATGTTCTTTATCTCCTTGATTCCTGGAGAGCAGGACTCATTTTAAAAATGATCCATTAGCCCTCATAATTTGTGAGACTCAGACCTCAGACTGACTTAGTCAGTCTACACAGTTTATCGGTTTACAGACCGTGCGATAAAATGCATAGTGCTCACCGCAGCATGAAAGGTAAACGTTGACTGCGATTTCGCAACTTGTAACAGTAGCTTTCAGTAGCGTCGTTGATTGTTCGTGACAACAGAATCAATCAGTGACCACTGATCATTATGACTGATCCGATTAAAAGCCGCTTCACGCTCGTCAAGGAGATAAAGCCATGCCAGCAGGGGCCCGTGCCAAGCTTGCGTCATCATCGGGGCAGCAGACGGCGTGGCGGCGTCACGGTCGATGTTATGTCATTTCATTTGATTGGCACTGTGATTCACCGCCATGATTTTATTAGCGCCTGGTACTTGGACGTAAGATCTTTAGTAGTTGTTTGTTTTTTTAATTGGTAATTGATACTTTGAATGAAAAATAATGTCTTAATCTGTTTGTTGTCACTTTAAGATAATAACAAAACTACTACTACTCAGAGGGGTATGACAGAGAAAACAGTTGAACTGTGAATGTTATACATTCACAGTTCAACTGTTATATTTAGGTCCCGTGTGATAAAGGGTGAGTCTATCACCATATTATATGGGTCACAAATCTGGAACCCGTACCGTATCTCAGAAATTCCTTACGGAAAAAACACAAATACATCTTGCTCGAGTTGGGATCGAATCCATGTACAAATCAACTAAATTAAAATCCTATAAAAGTCTCCAAACTGTCTAAAAGAAATAACTGTAATTGAGTTCAGTAGAGGCACAAGAAAATTCCTACCACTGGCCAACCTCATGTTCATAGAAAGCTAGATATCTTGACGATCAAATCGCCGTAAGTAGTTAAGTACGTAAGTGGGTGTAGCCGACCCACTTGCTCGCGATTCCCTAATTGTTGCTCACTTGCGAGGTTTTACTAACTTTGATTAGGGCTGCCTACCTGCTAACTTTTGCAATTAAATCTGAACGCCAACTTCGAAAAGCCTGAATTTTGTTTAGTATTTCAGCTGCTCGGTCTGATGTAAGTAGCTTTCTATGTTGCAAAAATGACAACATAGAATTTTACAATTATAATAACTGCAAAAACATTGACATAACTGAAAATTTTAGCATAATAAAGAGTGTTTTGGTTGACAGCATTACATACGGTTCTTGAAGAGATTAGTTTTGGTGTCAGCCCTGACTTGTCTGGCAGATGTGCAGTGACGCAATGAGTTCCGCTTTCCGTGCTAACTGTGCTGTGGCTGTCCGCGCCCAATTTAATTGATGCTGCACTTTCACGACGCGCACGCGCATCGCACGCGCCTGACTTGTTGATCATTATCACATTATTGATCTGGATTATCTCTTGATTAATTTTGACAGTCAAGTATGTAAAGTTTTATGTTTTCATCACAGATGTTTATTGACTGTTATGTCTAGCAACGTTTTCTGTCCTAAGTCATAGAGTTTAGGATTTACAGATACCTACATATAAAATATAAAAAACATAACTCTGGAACTATCAAGTCATGTGTAACTTGAATATATTTTTAAATGTAAAATTATATTCACATCTCTAATTTTTATTTGTGAGATGCACAATATAACTCCTTAATTTATGGTCACAGCATTAATCTCGCATAGTTTAGGTTTCCGTCGGCTTCCTTTTTTCATTGCATTTTCTTCTTTCTAACATTATAGAAAAATCGTAATGTTTGCTACCGCTAAAAATACACGTTTTCCATACATTTTCCATACAAGAAAACTTCAATGTCAGCATGCACCTACCAGGCAATCAGAAAAGTGTAGGAGGTACTTTCAGTTCTGTCGTAGAAATCGAACAACCAAACTGTCGCCATGTCGTTTGCAATTGTATTGGTAATACGTCACCGCCGTCACCGACTATAAGCTAACGGCTATTAGAAACCCTCACATAGAGAGCGGCTAATACTAATACCACATGTTACTGCTTTCTTCCACAATTATAGTCGTGAAAAAATGTTTCAACACTGACAGATACTTTCTAGTTAAAACGAATGATCTGGCGGCAATAGTCGCTGTAGACATTTATCGACAAATTTACCTGTTTAATCAATCCAGTAAAAGAACGATCGGTGTATTGTACGATTCGTATTTTTTTTCTCTCCACGTAATATCACTGCTATATCAGCAAACAGTAAGCCTACTCTTGACTGATACTAGACAGGATGTTTTAATAAATAGATTTTTTTAAGGATTTTTTCATTGTATTGTGTAGCTCAATCAAATTGCAAAGCTCATTATCATTTGCTTGGCAATTTGGCACAGCGTAAAGTTCCATGTAATATTAACTTATCCTAGATCCTGAAAATTACGCAAGAACTCATGTATAATTTGCACTCCGCAATAGAGTCATAATTTGAGTCTAACATAAGTCCATTCTCACGCACAGAATAGCTAGCTTTGATATGTGGACAGTCATTGAAAAAGAATGCAGTTGACTGACCGATCGTATTGAGCAATAGTCTAACTGGTTTGAGCGAACTGTTTGTCGCAGACTTTTAGCCAACTCTATCTCAATCTCAATCTACAAGTTCTACAACATGTGAAGCATTTTTGAAACTGAAAGTTCGGGACTTTTGCTCATCTCTCTCATTTACTCTAAAGTCTAAGTTATCTGCTTGGATTTTTTGTCCATTTAGAAAACCTAAAAAATTAGCTTTGAATTATTCTGACAGGATAACAGTCAGTAAACTTTCTTCTGTGCTTTCATGTAGACCATTTCAGAAAACATATTGTTTTACGTCTAGAGAACAATTTAGCAGGCACCTTTGGTTTATTCAGCGGCAAACAGTTTGTCTAATGTGACCATTTCATTACCCTCTCTCGCCGGTGTCCTCGCAAATTAATCGTGACCACGATTGCTCTTTGATATCTATATATTCACAATTAATTGTATCGATGAATTAACATTTAAATGGCACAAGGCGACGTTAATTCTAATTAGTATAAAGCGATTAATTCGGATGACAGTGGATCGAATAGTTAATTAGAAGACGGCCCCGGGCAAGGCTATTTTTTAGATGCATTTTATCTTTAGATCACAGATTTTATCGATTCGATGCGATGGCAATTCGACCGCTTTTGTACCTTCCAAAACTCTGTAATTTTATTTAATTTTTTTTAAATGGCAAATAAGATAATTGGCCAAAAATTTTTCATCTTGTGCCGTCAATTATAATTTTTTTTTCTTAGTCTTATTCGTAAAGCTGGTCTTTACTAAATGTTTTAACTAGTACACAAAACAGAGTAGAAATTTTAAGTTATCTTTGTAAATCTGACGATATTCATTAAGAAAAAGCACTAGATATATAATTTTGGATGGATTATACATTTGTTTATAGTTCAAATTTCTAGCTAGGTACTTTAATAGTTCTAGCTACCGTGTGCGTGACAGAAGGCAATAAGTGCCCTTATTACTGTGAACTAACACATTACAAGTGAAAACACCTCCGTAAATCTCTTCAGTCCTTAGTTTTAGACTCACAAAAACTATTATAAGATTTTGTAGTCTTGATCGTTGAAGATGCAAAAAAAGTAAAGGTAAAATCAGGGATCTTGACGGTTTTGAAGTTAGCTAGCGTGGCCAATGCCGACCGGTGACATGTCATTTCGTTGTCTCTACCTACCCTCCTTATTTCATGTATGTATAAAGATCGCTCGTAAGTCTGAAAATTGATTTAATTTATTTACAGAATCTTATTAGAACCTACGCTGAACCCACATTATCTGATGAAAATTTTTTCTTAAATCGAACTATTAGAAACATTTCAATAAAACCGATTAAATGTAGGCTCTCCCGAAGGTCTGATGGCAGTGGTCAGCCATCCATCACAGTGTCAGTTAGATTGATAGCGTTCCGAATCAATGGTATCAACGTCTGCCTTGTATGGCCAGACTTATTTATGATGGAGTTTGTAGTTCAAGAACATGCTGATTTTTGCTGTAATTGGATACTTTGCTTGATATTTGAGATTTTGATACTAATAAATATATTATGTGTAATCACAAAAAAATAATTCGTGTGTGATCGTACTAAAAAATATAGTTTCTTGTTAAGTAAAACTTAGTCAAAGTCTAAGCGGAAAGTAGATAAGCGAGCGGGTCTGTACTGGGTTGTCTGATGGCAATTGTTGTACCAAAACTACTTATATTCACTATTCAGCTGAATCCGTTAGTGTAGTAAGTAATTGAGAAAAGGTTAAACGAATAAAGATATTCTAGCTCAAATGTGATGCTTAAAATTAGGTATATTTTATTTACCACTCTATTCTTAATCTACAAGCAAGATTACTTAAAACACTTTGAACTACCCTGTCGATACAATCTTCATGGCTAACGCATAAATTGCATGTTCACTACCAATAACTGGTAGTATAGCAGCAGTAGTTAATAGTACAGTATAGTAGGACAGAGCGATCGCATGAATCAGGGACAATGCGCGTCAATTAGAACCGCTCTAGTTTCGTAGCGGCTCCTCTTATCTTTGAGACTATAAAGTCTATAAACTGTCGATCTCTATGCGCCATAAACTTGGAAATCATTGCTGTAAATACTGTTGCCAATTACTTCATACGTCTTGCTTACGTCTCAAGTGATATTGAAATAATTAAACATAAAAAACCGACTAGAATTACAAAAAAATGCTCTAATAATTGAACAAAATGTATGATATTATCTGAAACGTAACAGTTATATGCTTATAAATTGAGTGTTCTTCTCGATTTCCTTGGGATCCCATCATCATATGCTGACTAGATGACTAGGGTACCAACTTGAATATGTACCCTAACGAACAAAAAAGAATTACGCAAATCGGATTAGAAATGTTAAATTTAAGTTATCGACATACTAATATACAAAGTATCGTCAAAATGACATCGTCCAAATAACAATAATGCTTATAAAATAAAAACTACTAAACCAAACTAAAATATTTTTTTATTGGACCAGCTGGCAGCTATTTCGCGTCGAACAAAAAAATTATCACGCGAATCGGTCCATTAAACGCAACGTAATCGATGTACATACATAGAAAAAAAACATACCGGCCGAATTGAGAACCTCCTCCTTTTTGGGAAGTCGGTTAAAAATCAACTACTACTGCTGCCTTGTGGGTATAGGAGTCAGTGTATGCGCCTTCAGAACTTGGAATCTCGGTTTCGAATGCCTGGTGGAGCAAAATTTTTTGAAATTCTTAGTGATGCACGGAGTCTGGGGTTTTTCCTTGATGACGATAGGTTCTCCCCCTGTATGTTAAATCTCCTTAACATAAAAGGGGAAATATGAGTGTTAAAACCTCTGCCACCCCCTTAGTAAATAAATAGGCTATGTGCATTGACGTATAAAGTAGGGACACGGCTAACGCGCGATAAATGAACTGAACCTTTTTGGAGTCAATCAGACTACAAAAAGCGTGTAGTGAAATTGTCTGTGGTTGGCTGCCTCCGTGAGCGGTCAAACACGACAAAATGCCTAATTGTGCACTGAAAAGTTGTACGAACTACCAAATTAAACATAACAAAAAAGATTATGGTATTACATATCACCGGTAAGTCACAAATATCTTATTATATCCACCTCTTTACATTATTTTATCAATTTTATTTGCTAAAATTTTTCGTTCCGACGCCATATTCCTTAATCGTGAATATCCGCGTAACATGACTTTGGAACTGCGCAACTGCGCTTAGTTGAACTATGCCGCGGGCGTTCAAGAGAATATTTTTGGTAATTTAAAAAAGTATTTGTGAATTGTCACATAGTAGTTCAATGCAGATGGCGTTACTGATCCTGCTATTCATAATGTCAAATTTGAAGGGCAATTTGTTCGGACAAGCCATTTCTATAGTATATATTTCTATGGCTATGTGTAAATATTATAAAATTAGGTCATAAAATGATAAAATCGTAGCATAGTACCAGGATAGCAGAAATCTATGAAGCTACCGTTATCTTTAAAATGTAGGTCTTTTGCATAACTTTGACTAAACCACAAGGTTAGGATATAAATTATTTTTTGATATTACTATTTGAGAGTACTTAAGAAGTAAAAAACTAATATGATAATTATCATAAAATCTGCTGTTATAAATAAAGCTTTTTTGATTGAAATAATTAATTTTATCAAAATATAGTAATGTTTGGACAGAATATGGGGAGCACATGTGTCTTCCATGGGGCGTAAACAACCATGATGTACTGCAAACTTAATAAACTTTGCTTTGTTTTAGAATGGTATACGATTTTAGTGTTATGTTGATTTTTTGCTACCGTCCAGAATTACGTTTAAATATTTCCTTATTATATTTCCAATTTAATTTAAAAGTAATTTGTTTAATTGATAAGGTATTGGTCAATATTGAAAGTAATCAATTAGCTTAACAATTGGTATAAATCATTGCAATAAAATCAAGCCAGAAATGAAACAAAAATTTATAACATCATTTTCCAAATTACTACTAAACGACAAATTTTGTATTTGAGTCTCACGCAGGCCTGTGACCTCGCTACACCACTTATTTAACAAAACATACTATTACCACAGTCACTCTGCTATTACCATATTCAGAGTATGTTTCCAGCACAGAATCAGCATTGCCACGCCATTAACTTGCGAACAATACCTCTGTGCTAAGTACTAAGCGATCAGGGCAATAGGTTATCGGTTAAAATGCAGGTAGTGCTTGCTGATGGTACTAGGGCATCAGGAACTGTAGGATGTAGTTTGTGTGTCGGATGTGATTGTCTTCGACCGACTTATTTGTTACCTTATTTAATTTTTACATGGCATTACATTTTTGAATGGAACAACAAAAGTAATTGCAGGTTTAGGATAACATGCAAAATCGTTGCTTACTTCCCTTTAGATCTATCATACATTTTATCAATACGTACATACACTAACAATATTGTAAATATAACAAGTATTTGTATTAAATGTAGTAATGGACTTAATATTATTATGTCTATGTAAAATGAGTGTACACCAAACAAAATCGATAACCATTCACTATCCAGCTACTAAAGCACCAGGAGATAGGAGGAGGTTGGTTCCTTGTACTGCAAAGCACATACTAGAATTTTATGTATGTGTCTCTTTCTTGTTGAATATGCTAGACGAGATAAATATGAGATGAGACAGAAATTTTCGTACTAGGATATTACTCTAGTAGTTTTGCAAAATTATACCAAGTATTCATGAAACATAAGAGCTATGTAATGTTATATATACATAAGGAAACAATAAAATTCTAAAGACTCTACAAGTGCCAGCAACATCTAAACTTAATGGGATCCTTTAAATTCCTACAATGATAATTATGCACTTAGTGAAAATTTATAATATATTATATATAATAGCACCAAATATTGTGTCATTTCATTACTCATTAGTATGCGATTGAAAGTACTTGAAAATAAAAACATAAAATGTTCCCGTTTCAGTGAGCGTTACCAGGGCAGCAAGAGCAGTAAGTGTAGCCGCGCATAGCGTTTGCGTCACGGTTGACCAGTGACACATGTCATCATTGACCAGTAGGCGCAACAACGCGTTGCCCATTGCGTACGATTATTGAACTAAACAGTACTCAGTGAGTGTGGTGATCCGGAAACTAATTACGCGTCGATGTATGTTCCACAGGCCTGCTGAATACTCAAAGCATAGTCCAAAGATACGGCCTTTTGGAAACTGATGAAAATCGTCCTGTAACTTGTGGCCAGATTTGGTCAAATGAACGAAAAGTCGGCAAAAACAGACACGAATTAGGCAATATAGGGCATTTCTACTTTTACATAACCATTCCAAAGTACAGGGTATTTACGTAAGGTGCTAGAAATGATAAAGTAACCACACAATCCTCCAAACAGCCGTTGTAATGTGCTAAAGGTGTTTAATTCGTTTGCATTTGCATAAAAAAGATGATCTTGCTCACTCATTGCGCATAATGGCAGGTTCTAAGCAATTCACCGATTTGGTTAACTTTCACGAGGAAAGCTATATTTGCATGGTAAGCAGTGATTCAATGTGTAGTGAAAAGAAACCGTAAGGAAACATGATAAATAAAACCGTAGCGCGACGTCGGGAATCCCTATTTGTTTGCTATCATGCGATTTACGATGTAAGTTACATTTCAATCAAATAATTTCCAAAATGAAAATCGCCATCATATTTGAACACATTGTTCTAATTTGCATTTAATAGAAACCTTTGTTTTTAATAGAACATCTCTAAATATGAGTTAATTCGTAGTGTGAAGTTTCCCATAGCAAGTGTAGGTGGTAAATGCTGTGATGGACCATTTCCCTCGTTAGCGCCACTTAGTGTGCACCATGTGGCTCTTTGTGGCCTCAAATTGTGGAAAATTGTGGGGCTTTGCGGAAATACTTACTAGTACTTCAAACGTGTAGAATAGATGTTATGAATAAGGCGAAAAAGAAACAATCCTCATCGGCATCGAACCCTAGACCTTGGGGTGAGAGATTGCAACCACTAGACTAAACCAAAAAGCAGTTGAGTTATTGAAATACAAAAAAAGAAAATGAAAAACAATAATGTAGATATAATAATATTGACACGAGGTTTTTGCTGAGATAAACACTTTACACAAACTACTATGCCAATTAAAAAATGTTAACAAATTACACGACACGTTACAAACGCGGTCCACGTATTAATTGCTGACAATGCATCTAATCATGTCAAGCGCGTCATCGTCGTGGGCGACGCATAGTTCCACGTTAGGCTATTACGGAGCCCTTATTTCGACATCATGAAAAGTAGTTCAAATTGTTAATGGTGTTAAGGGAACCAACGAAATTTGTTATTGTGATTATTCTAATGCAAAACGTATAAGTGACATCTAGCTAGGAAGGTGTAACTACTATAAAATAAGAAAGTCAAACACACAACAAGTCTAGCCAAAATACTAAATTCGACTATTTCCTGCCTGGTTTTTTGCAGTTAATAAACATATAGAGGCAGTAAACATGTTTTCGATTAAACAGAGAATAAGAATAAGAATAAGAATAATCTTTATTACAGTCCACAAGTACATAAAAAGATATAACAGTAATAACCACACTAGGCAAAGCCTGTATCGTGGTTATTAATAGCGTCTATACAGAAATTGGACTTAAGAATTTAAACTAAAGTAACAATATTATAAACTATAAACTCGTAAAGTTTTTATTTAAAACATATAGTAAAACATTTGCGTTGTGTGTGAGTATGCGTGTCTGGGTGTTTGTGTGTGTGTGTGTGTATGTGTGTGTGTGTGTTCGTGCGTGTGTGCGTGCGTTGTATGGATGTGTGAGAAGAGAGAAAGCTGAAGATGATATATTATGATGCAAAAACAAAAACTCGAGCAAATTAGTGTTACAGAACTGTTAACATCCCTGACATCGCTACATTCTATCACTTCCTATTGACTATGTACTCCTAGTACATTACAGTGTCGGAATCGCATTCATTCTATCACTACTTCACTACCTAAGCTATACATTTCTTCCTGGTACATCCTCGAGAAAATAGTATAGTTTCATTCTAAAACCACTACATTAGTTATGTGACCCTAGTACATTACAGTGTGGAAATCGTATACATTCTATCACTTCGCTACGAATCAGCTATGCGTTCCTAGTATATCCTCGTGTTGAAACCGTACACTCATTTGAATAAATCACGCTTTAGGGAACAATCGCATCGTTCTCGGCTCATCAGTTCGATAACAGTGCTAACTGCTTGCACTCACAACGCGATGCATGCAAAGGTGTGTAGGCGTACGCGTTAGCGAAATTGTGATAGGGCTGCCAAGCCTACGTAGCCCATGTTGATTTTATTTTACAACGTATGAACTGGATAGCCTACAGTCTACCTGTTGTTAAGAGGTAACATTACACGCCAGGTCAATTTAAAATCAGGGGTTTAATTCAAATCTAAAGAGTTTCTTTTAATTCAAGTCTAATTAAAATATTGTTAAAGTTAAGCTGATGGCATGCATTCACATTTATTGTATACTTCCTTTAGCTAACGAACATCTGCACCAGTCAGTTAAAAATGAAGCAGATAATTCTAAAACCGCTTCAAACGGAACTGACCTACAATAAAAGCAAAAGTTTCGTGTTTATTTTAAGCTAAGGACACAAATGACGATGTAATCCAATCACACCACAAATTACCGCAGCGCATAATGTAGATCGTAATGGGGATATTTCAGGCTGTAGTTACCACTAATCATCAGGTGAAGTTTACAGTCGTTCACTATTTACGTCGTACTTGTAATATTTTAAAGCAAGTTATAGCTTTGCTATGCCTTTTTGTATTTTATAAAATATTAAAGTTTAAAAATTAAGAATCCAGCAGGATTCGAACCTGCATCCCCTGGGTATACGCCCCAAGTGCTTTGCCAATTCAGCCATGGATTCGTATGCTGCTAGACTCAAAATTTCTCAACTCTTTTTGTCAGCGTCATATTCACGTCGTATAAAGATAACAACACATAATAAGGTTGTTCAATGAGGCAGGCAGCCCTATGAGTTTGGTGGTGTAGTAGATGTATATTCTATAGATGCGTAGAGTTGCGCAGCCATTGATTGAGCGCACTCGATCCGTCAATGAACACATAAAGAGCAGCGCCGCGGGGCGCGGGAAGCGATGGCTTCCGCTGCAACGCCCTTACAAACCGATGCAAGTCTTAAGCGCTTGCGTAAATGAAAAACATAATGATTCATGACGTGCCTAAAGTCATTAATATATTTGATGACTAGGCAAGACGCTTATCGAATCTCCTACTACAAACAACCATGTCCTATTGCAAATTGATAAAATGAATTCATAATAAACGTAGATTACTGATACGTATCGAGTTACGAATTGATAAGATAAAAGTTAATTCATTCCTTTTGCACAAAATCAATTGACTTAAGTTATACCGTATCCACAAAAAAATATTCGGTGTTATAAATCACATTAGTAATAGACTCGCCCAAACGCCATCGTTTGCAGCTTGTATGTAAAGTTATGCATTTTGTTTTAAAGCTATACATAATCAAGTTAAATAATGCGTTTATAAAAATGGTTTAATTACGTAATTTCGTAAAGATTTTTTTTATTTTATACTTTAAAAATGGACTTGCCATTGAATGATTATAAGATGAGTTTGACCTTAAGTATGTAACAATATTTTTTCGCCTTTGGTTTCTGTGTACCTATATTGTGATAGGGTATTTATTTTATTACTTACGCGGCTTTAGCCATCATCCCTTAAATTGTTTTATCTTTATTGTTAAAATCATTGAAGTAATTAATCTCTTACTCTCCCTGTCTCATTGGATTCAAGATCGCTATAATGTTAAAATCGCTAATTTCTCGTAACTTGCATCTAATTTCTCACTTGACTGGACAATTGAAGCTCACAAAAGTTTTGCTAACAAACAGAGCTCGCTTTATTTTCTATAAAAAGTCATTTATTTTCTATAAAAGTCTACAATATTATTCATTTATTAATTCAGTGTGTTTGTGCGTGTAGTTTATATTTTACGAGGAACTGTACGGCGACGGTAACTAATTTTGTTTGCGTAGAGTACCGGCTAACACTCTGGAACGCCCTTTTCTCACGTTTTAATAGGTACATCTGAGGCGGCAGAGCTTTTTTGCTTTTTTGAATGCTCTGAAAAGTATAATAACGACCGCTGGCAGTATTAGATATGAGCGCCGCCAAAAATGTATTAAAATCTACTGAACGACTCTTTTCTCATATCCCGCTAAATATTTATTCCTTGAGGCTAAATCTTAAAGCAATATTGCCTGTTCCCACGGCTGAAGACCTAAAACAAACCATCTACACTATAATAATTATAAGCCATTGTTACCAACACGTCATTCAATACCGGCTCGCTATTTCAAAACACACATAACAGTTCCGTCAAAGCAATATGCGGCTAGACCGCAACTTACCCGACTGTCGAAAGTGAGTATTTGTGTCTTGCGGTAACGCTGCCTAGAAACCCGCGCGGTACTGTGCGGTAACCGACTCTGCGGTCACAGTGACACCGATACCACTCTATTGTCGAACAAATGGATTTCCTTGCCATTTTCATTTAATTCCTTAGCACTTATTGTCTCCTGGTACTTTTGTTTACGTTTCATCACGTTTGCGGTAACAGTAATTCTTTCTCGTCTCGGCTAATTTGCATTCTCTCTTAAGGGTAGACTCTGCACACATATAAAGGTATTGCTGTCTCTATCGGTCTTATATATAAATGTATGAGTGAAAATACATGTTGATGTTCAGTTGTTACTCAACGTTTCAATACCCAGGATTTGTTGTTTGATAAGTCTGCCGATTTTCAACAAAATTTTGTTGCTATGGTAACAATGGCGAGATTTGTATGTGGAACAGGGATGTTTATTGTTCCACAGTCAGTTGCATTATGCACTAGTCGACCAACTAGTCGACTAAAACTCTACTAAATATAGATATTCTATACCTTTAGGCATAATTCAGACTAAGAACTTACGACGCTGTTTTAACAGGCGGGCAGGCAACTAAAAGAGATAAAAGATTTAACGTCGCGTTTTACGCCATCGGTTTTATTACATAATAATATTTATACATATCTTCATTATGTGGGCCTGCTGGAAATATATTAAAGATTAGCTTAGCAATTTAAAATAATCATGATTTTAATGAACCTAAAAAGCTGATTTTGTTTATGTTGTTGCTTTTCAGGTTCATTTGCATTTATCCATACAATTTGTCTACATCTATCTTGTGCTAAATAGGCCAAATAAACTGGACGCAACGCGACGACGCAGTGCTTCTGTGTCTACGTCACAGATTACAGATAAATATGAAACTAGCTAGTCGATGTGAGTTGAGCCTAAGGATATAGCGCGTCCTTATTCTGTAACATGATTTAATTTTGGCGTCCGTATTCAGTTTGATTTTGATGATGATGTACAGTCGAGTTCAAAATTGCCATGAGGTGTACAGCAAGGGTAATTATTGTCGCTTTCGCAATACGTCCTATTTGAGTTCGCGTCAAGGCGGCAAGGCGTCAAGCCTTGCCCGACGCCCACGCATGAAAATAGAGGCTATAGACACAAATTTGATATCAATTAAACTTTGCGTGTTTAGACTTTTTTTTTTTTAAAAAATGCTTACTAGCAATTTGCAAATACAAATTACTAGTATTCTTGTTAACCCCCTCCAGCTAAGCTTAATTCGCTTGATATAAGAGGAAGTTTTACGTCCGTGGTGTAATGGCCAGGATTCGAACCCAAGACCTCTCGATCGTAAGACCGATGCCTTATCCATTGCGCCACGGCCGCTTAATTAAGCGGGCTTTGTCAACAAAAAAACATTAACACTCATCAAGATCGATTAAACGATTTTATTTTGCAGGAACAACAGACCGACAGACATTCAAAGTTACTTTGGGATTTATAATATCACTAGTTTCTTCTGCGACTGCACCCACGTAGTATGTCGATAGTATGTAATTGCATCAAAACATTAGTACTATAATATAATAGTGATAGTACCGTTTAACTCTTGATTCTGAGTGTTTTCTTTATTTAAATAATAAAACAAAGTTTTAGAAATGATACTGTATTATTTAGGGTATATAATAATAATATTTAATAATATTGCTCTAATATTTAGCACATTGCGTTTCTCTTGAGACAGTGATAAAAGAATTGCATTATTCTGCAACATGGCATTCGTTATTTATCTAATAATAATTACTTTCTTCAGCTCTATTTTACGTTTAACCTTATTCATTTTTCGCTCTCGTGAAGTATAAGCTGACAAATAGGCCAAGTCTCTTCTTTTCATTCTGCGGTTCACTAAAAATACAGAAATGTAAAAAATTTACCTCAGCACAAACTCAAATGACAAAAATCTTTATTACTATGCGGTTTATATGCTGTAAATATATTTATCTTATTTTTGTTCAAATTTGCTGAAACGGTTATGTGTTTGATTGTACATATGAAAGAACAAAAATGACATGCACGATATAATGACATTACAATTTAAGTATTCGTAGATATAATGATATATTTACTATGTAAATAATTAACAATACACAATGTAAAGATTGTTTAACCATATTTAAGTCCAGAGAAACTATTTAAATATTATAATCAACATTATAAAATACAAGTGTGACATATTATGACACAAGCGAATTGCAATGAATGACACTGCAATTAGGCCAAGAGCTATGCATTTTAAATGAATATTGTATCTGCATAGTTATTATTATGCATGTAGAAGGTTTAAGGTTCGAAAGCATTTAACGATTATTATTATTACTCCAACTCAATGATAAATTAACAAGACAATTAAACGTTGTCTTTTCAAAGATAATGTGACATGTTTCTATAGATACTAATACTCTGCTCGGCATATGCCCCGTTTCAAAAATACACCCTGTATTTTTGAAACGGGGCAGTAAGGGCAAGTACCTTAACCGTTGCAGTTACAGCAAAACGTTCTTAAAAGACCTTCCCTAACTTTTTGGGACATTTTGAACTGCATTCACAGATTTTGTAAAAAACTTACAGTTAGCAAAAAAAATGCAAAAAGTTCAAATTTTTTTTTTATGCCAATCGATTCTATTTCATGTGGGGATCAAAAAACTCTATGGGACCATTTTAGCTTTCAGTACTAGAAAAGACAGAAATCGCCAAAAACGTTTCCCATACATTTCGGCAACAGAAACGAATTTCTACGATGGTCTTACTTTTTGTTATGGCCTGGAAGTGGGTAGAATTGACTGTAAAGTAAATAAAAAGAATTTTTACCCTCAAATTTCGAATTTGATTCGAAAATCTGTGTGTTATACTTAGTTTCAGCTGAGAAACTTCGTATGAGTTATTAATTAAGGATTTTCGCTAAAATGTCTTCTAATCGTGAAAAAATTGACTTATTAGAAGCGTATTTTGAAAGAACCCTGCAATGCCTGCCTGAACTTTTTGCATTTTTTTTGCTAACTGTAAGTTTTTTACAAAATCTGTGAATGCAGTTCAAAATGTCCCAAAAAGTTAGGGAAGGTCTTTTAAGAACGTTTTGCTGTAACTGCAACGGTTAAGGTACTTGCCCTTACTGCCCCGTTTCAAAAATACACCCTGTATAGCTGACTATTAATTTATAACAGCCCTTGAAAGTATGGGGTGATTAGGGACGTGATAAAAATAAAAAAACTGATTATGATCAGCCTCATCATTTACACATTTTAACAGTCAATCGTTTTAATATTTACACTTTGTCACAATAGTACAATTGTATACAATTGTCTTCTGAAATAATATATAAATAACTATTAATAAGTTATTAATGCAAAAAACTACTAATCCTAGACCAGTCAGTTAGTCCACTCTTAGTGCCAGCTTTGCGCGTGGTCTCCATCAACATCGAGGGGTTTTCGCGAAACAAATCAGAAATTCTTGCTGATCTGTGTCGCAAAACGCAGTGCCATATTCTATGTGTGCAAGAAACCCATAGAGATCACGATCAAAGTCGGCCATACATCCCCGGACTGACGCTTATCGCCGAGATCTGTCACCCGAAGCACGGTAACGCAGTGTTTGTTGCTCCCGGCGTAAGCTTAAAATCCACCAAATGCTCAACAATAAACACTATAGAAACCATCACAGTAGATACTGGAAGCTGCACTATAACATCTGTGTACAAACCACCTGGTGCACCCTTCCAACCCATTGAAAACATAAGTGGCAGTAACCACATTATCATCGGTGATTACAATAGCCACGGTACAAATTGGGGCTATAGCGAAACAAACGAAGATGGTCGAGCAGTCGAAAATTGGGCGGAAACAAATGACTTGGTTTTGATCCATAGCCCTAAAGACCCGGCCTCATTCAACAGTGGCCGTTGGAAACGTGGCTACAACCCTGATCTTTTGTTTGTGAGTGCAAACATCAGTGCTCAATGCATGAAAACTGTTTGCCAGCCAATTCCTCGCACCCAGCATAGACCAATAATGTGCTCAATCGAATCCGTGATTCAGCCCAAAATAGTACCCTTTCTACGCCGATTTAATTACAGGAAAGCAAACTGGGACCTTTTCTCTAAGACCATAGACGAAGCTATTGTAGAAATTTTACCGATCCCGCAAAACTACGACCAATTTGCCAGCTTAGTCTGTAACTCATCCCGTAAATACATTCCTAGAGGCTGCCGTTCATTTTATATTCCAGGCCTTTCAAACGAATCGGCCCAAATTCTGAAACAATATGAAACCCAGTACACCAGGGACCCCTTTGCAGAGACCACCATAGCACTGGGAGAAAAGCTGTTAGCAGAAGTGAGTGAAAGTCGACGAGACAGATGGATGGAAACTGTCTCAAACATCGATATGACTCACAACAGCAAAAAAGCGTGGAGTACCATTCGGAATCTTACCAACGAAGCACCATCGGCTAAGTCACCAAGCCAAGTAACAGCCAATCAGGTAGCCCATCAACTGATTATGAACGGCAAGCCACAGCACCGACTGCCACGAATCCCCAAGTTGAGCTCTATCGTACCAACAGACCATCCAGACGACAGCATGAGCAAGCCATTTGTTTTGGGGGACATAATATTAGCTATTAAAGCTCTTAAATATGGCAAAGCGTCTGGGGTGGACAACATATGTACAGAACAACTTAAACACCTGGGACCAGTGGCTGTGTCATGGCTTTTACAACTTTTTAACACCTGCCTCTCCTCTGCTAAAATCCCACGTATTTGGAGAAAAGTGAAAATCATAGCACTCTTAAAACCTGGCAAATCTGCAGATGAACCCAAGAACTTCCGTCCTATATCGCTACTCTGTCACACTTACAAACTCTTTGAAAGGCTACTTCTAAGTCGCCTCTCTCCTCGTGTTGACCCCAAGTTGATTCCTGAACAGGCTGGGTTTAGACCGGGAAAATCCTGCAGTAGTCAAACTTTGAAATTGGTTCAACACATAGAGGATGGATATGAGACCAAAAAAGTGACAGGTATTATTTTTGTCGATCTTTCAGCGGCTTACGACACCATCAATCTTAAACGGCTTCTATTCAAAATAAAAAACATCACGCATGACGAGAAATTTGTAAACATCCTCGGAGAATTACTGTTTAATAGACGTTTCCAAGTCTATCTAAACGGAGAAACAAGTCGTTGGAGATCACAAAAAAATGGCTTACCCCAGGGCAGCGTGTTGGCCCCTTTGTTGTTTAACATCTATACCAACGATCAGCCATCTTGCCCACAAACACACCGGTTCCTTTATGCTGACGATCTGGCTCTGACTTCACAGTCTACAACGTTTGAAGAGATCGAAACCAATCTGACAGCAGCACTAGACAGACTAAGTCAGTACTATAAGGAAAATGCCCTTATACCTAACCCGGCTAAAACATTATCATGCGCATATCACCTTCGCAATAGACAAGCAAATCGGAAGCTTAACATCTCATGGCAAGGAGTGGCCATCTCCCATAGCGACTCACCTAGGTATTTGGGAGTCACCTTAGACCGAACTTTGACGTTTCGGCATCATTGCGAAAACGTAAGGCAAAAGGTGACTGCCCGAAATCACCTATTGAGGAAACTCACCAACACCAAATGGGGTGCTTCTCCTCAAATCCTTAGGGTTACTGGGCTGGGACTGTGCTTCTCTGCAGGAGAGTATGCTTGCCCGGTGTGGTGTCGATCATCCAATGCAAAGCTGGTGGATACAGCACTAAACGACACATGCCGGATAATTACGGGCTGCCTTAGGCCGACTCCTGTTGATATGTTGTATCCACTAGCCGGCATCGCCCCTCCTAGAATCCGTAGAGCGGTAGCCAGCGGCTCAGAGAAAACTCGAATGGACGAGGATTCCAGACATCCTATGCACGGTTACTCTGCTGTTCCACAGCGACTTATTAGTAGGAAAAACTTTAACCGATGTGTCGCGCCCATTTCCAACTCGATTTCCCAAGCCAGATGTGACATGTGGCAGGCAGAAAGCGTCTTGCCCGAACCTTTCGTCCCAATTTCCGAAGCCTTACCTACTGGCCACGAACAATCAAGACCGGTCTGGAAATCCCTAAATAGACTCCGCACGCAAGTCGGGCGAAGCAAGGAGAACCTTGTCAGATGGGGATATCTGGTTGACACTAATATAAATTGCGAATGTGGAGCAATACAATCAATGGCCCACCTTACTGACTGTCCAAAATGCCCTACCACCTGCACAAGAGAGGCTCTCATGAACGCCGATGAGAGCGCCATAACAGTGGCCACTTATTGGGCCAATAAAATTTGACTCAGCCATCGACACGACGAAGAAGAAGAATGCAAAAAACAATCATTGTTTTCAACTAACTGTTTTTATTTCTGTTATTCGTTTAGACTTTGGTACTTTTAACCCATATGCCATGTATACAGCTCAGTCCCTAAATGATTATTTACATAAAAATATAATTCAATTATGTTTATAAAGAACGAAAAGATTCTGCAGCTAGATCTCGGACTATAACTTGTTGCAGTCGTGAATGTAAAAAAAGGTTCAATGCAGTTCATTGCATACTCTCTGGTCGGTAGACTATGGTATGTCATATCTCGGCTTGGTTCGGTATCTCACTGGCACCCCTCCTTCACTTCCGAGTAGCTATCGAATGGCTGCCTCACCCCCCTTCAATGAGTTGAGATAGATATTGTAATTTTCTTTAATTTGTAATATGGTATTTGATGAATGAAAATGAGGTACTTTGATGATAATTATTGATAAAATAGAAAGTACATTATATTTACGAGGGTCCTTCGTTTCGAAAACTTGTTATAATCTGTTGTATAATACTAAAAAAGTCGCATTTGTCAGGCCGTTCAAAACTACGGATGTTTGGATGCCTATAATTTTTAAAATAGGCAGACTAAAGATAATTTGAAATCGAAGGAACATAGATAATCATGTTTTAAATTGACTGTGCAAAAATTATAACATTGTGATGAAAAATGTAAAAGATACAACCATACTCATTTTGTATGAGAATTCCATACCGGGAGATCCCTCTTAAAGTGAAAATTGTGTTTTTGGCATCTAGGTTTTTTTTTCTTGAAGTGGCATTATCCCTTAATTAATGAAAAGATGAAGGACACTGCATTGCATTTAATTCATTTTGCAGGAATACTTGCGCATTTACGTACCGACAAATAATTTAATGAAAAGATAAGTAGTGTAACTAATACAATGCAATCTATCATTATTTATCATCTTATTCATAAGCGTAGGCGAGGTTCATTGGACATTGGTGACATTTCTTATTGGAACGAAGTTCCTTATCGCGCGTTGCGAAAGGGGGCTAGACGGAAAAAAATGGAACGAAAAGTTGTAACGACACTTTTCGTAGCATTTCTCGTAGCGGCGTAGTAATTACATGCTACGTTACAGCAACGGTGCTACACATTTTTATGTGTAGCAACCGTAGTGAAAAAAAATAGATAAAATAAATTTAAAACAAACTAAAAAGAAAAAAAAATTACTAGTTGAGTTTTTAAAAAAATTGGGGGCGCTAGTGCGCTGCGATAGGTCCGCGCAGGCGTACACGATCCATGAAGGGGATGCTCTGGACAGCGATCCACTGCCCAGTACTAACGCGTAAGGTGGTAACTTTACCACACCCACCACTACTAAATACTACAAAAAAACACTCCCACCAATCCGACTCAAAGTACCATGTTCGAGAGTCGGCGGGGAAGGTTATAAACCAAACTGAATTTAATAAATACCGTTAATACAGTACAGACTTGCTGTTCACAAAAAAACAATAAAAATCATCTCCTTATATACCCGTGTTGGTAACGAAACCATACCGCCTTCTAATTTGACGCTAACGCCATCTAGATGCAAAATTGGTACTAAAATCCGACCAGTATAATTAATTAATCGCGATATGATTTCGTTTACCTTTTTAACGTAAACAGTAACAATAATGAATCCTGACAGTGTTTCTGCACAAGTTCCGGATATTGCTGATGGATATAAGTAAGTAGAGATTTTATACAAACAATAATAAATGCTTTTGTATTTTAGCAAGTACGCATTATAACCTTTCTTAACTATTGTGCTAACCAAATCATACGCGTTATAATCTCTCCATTATTGTGTGTTTAGCAAGTGTACGCGTCATAACTATATTAAATTCAAAAGCAAATTATTTTTTAATATTACCACAGAATGTTTACTAATTTTGTTATGTACATTTCATGAAATATTCGATTAGAACACATCTATTTATGTCATTGGGATTGGTGATGAGATTATTGATAATGAAATCTGATATTATTATATCGCGAGTAAACTTGCGAATACAATTTAAAAGAAAGCAAGGTAATCGCAGAAAAATAATGTTAAAGATAAGGTTTGTTATGTGTGATCATAGAACTATTACTCCTAGAAACCGAGTACACGCATAAAATGTGAAGCCACTTTAATTGTGCCGTTTCAGTTCAGTGTAACTCTCTGGTATTTATCAGATTTTCATTTAGTTTGTCTGTCCGTCAAGCGGCGCATTATAATTTTCAATCAATCTGTTTTTAGCCTAACTTTATACTTAAATTCATACAAGCAGTTTATTGATCTAGGCATTATAAGTCTATGCGTGTGTTTGAATGAACCTCGCTTTTGATATTTTGAAATTCGAATAGCGCGAAAGTTCGAAGATTATTTTGAAATTGAGTGTGTAAGGCACAGGAAATATTGTTATGTAGCCATTCAGCCTATAGGAGTATTGTGAAAATATCTCGACAATGATTTTAAAAGTATCATTCGATTATTTTAAGAGAATGATTAAGTGATTCTGAATGATCGTGTGTACGCTTGCTACGCTTGATAATTTAATTGTCTTAATGTTTGTTTTTTTTAATTTGGTTTAAATTTTTGTTACCGTATAATTAGTTTATTAATAGACTGTTTTATTTGTTTAGTGGTTAAGGTCGCATACCTTTTACTGCAATCTCGGGTGCGAATCCTGATTTGTTGTTATTTGGAATTACCGAACTTCGTTCCATCCGGGTGTCCCTTGACACCTCAGTAGTGTTTTTTTATATTTTTTTGGAACAGTTCCGTTGCTGCTCGTACTTCGATCTTTCAGTTCGTACATTTTTTGTTCATCCACAATGATATGACATTGAGAAAATGAGGCCTTAGTAAGAATTATTTTTAAAGAAGAAAGATTAAAAAAATATTCTATACAATTTGGATCCTAGACATTTCATTTTGTATACTCGTAACGTAACGTTTTTAACTTTTCCACTCTTCAAGTAAAATTTCAACTCACCAGGCCATCATAAAGTCTTAAGATATCCGCATGAACAAAACTACCGCACACCCGACAAATTCTTACGACAGGATCAATTGAAGTAGCAGCGAGTATCGGCGATCTCTTGACATTAATCGGTCGCGATAGCCGGCGTCCCGGGTTCGCTTCCCGGGTCGATGACTCGCAGATAAGTCAACTGCGGCTATCTGACCGGCTTAGCCCTAGTTTAATACGTCGAAGGCTTCGTCCATAATGTTTTACAACGTGTTTTATTCTTATCTTATGATGTTAAGATGTTCCTTACTTAACATTGAAATGGAACTTCAAAGCGCCATCAATGTAATGCAAAAGAGATTGAATCACAAAGTTCAATTGATTCTACTTTATGTGATTAGTGATTACATTCATTCAATAAACCTCTTTTGGATATACTTGTAAAAAAATAAATATTTACTTTCTGATCAGTTAACATTCAACAGTTCCGTTCAGAATCCAAAATTCTCACTGAGTTCTATGTAAATTAAGTACTTAATTCACAAGTTCGTTTGCCGTTACCATTTTGGGTAACAGTAAATTTGGCAATGCAGTTTGCATATAGAATTCGAGGCATCTTGTTTTAAACAGGGTTCAAACACTCTCACTCCAAAACAGTTGTAAAGTATCTTATAAATCTCTTTTTCATCTGACGCCCAGACCTTAAAAGTACCACTTTTAAGTTTTGGTGCCAGCATACTTTAGTTTTACTAATAATTTAAGGAAGGGCAATCTTCATCTGTAAAAGATCGGTTAAATGATGTCTAGTCTCTGGCGCCCTAGCATCTTTTAGGTCTGCGATGCCAACATACCTAACTCTATCACCAAGGACTATCTTCATCAGATAATGTTCGTGTTCTCCACATGGATTCACTCACAGTGCACCAAAGGCACGTCTGAAAGAAACGTGATATGACCGCGTTGAGCGCGCGAACCAGCATTATGTACCCTACTATGCAATCATATTTCACATTTTAGACATTGGTTAAAACAAAAACTGGATAACGAGATTAAGGAATGGAAAACGGTAAAACTGCTTAATGAAATGCGTGCCAGTAACATTTTAGAGGTGCAGTGTGGACCCTCCCTGTTGGAACAGTAAAATAGATTTAATCCGTTCTATGGGTCGGCATGCGTATTCTAATTGAAATCACACGAAATTAGTATTTATGTCAATCAAATATCGACCATATAAATATAAATAGGAGTAAGGATGCACAAAAGAATGTAGACTCGTAGACTGGATAGTTTCCTTACAGAATTGCACCGAAGTTGAAGTTGAAAGTCGATTAGTCTTGAAAATTTATGTTTTGCCCATCGCAAATCCATTTCAGACTTAAAATTCATAAGAAATACATAGTCGCAAATAAAAGTCAAGTTTCATTGGTACTGGTGTGGAGTGCCGAGACTGAATGCGATTATCCAATTAAGGAGTGAGGGAGCAACGCACTGTCGCCGGCATACAGTGCATACCTCGCAATACTCCATATTCCACTACTTAGCCACAGTATAAATATGAACAAACAGTACGGAAACTGCCTACAAACGTGCGAAACGGCACGCACACATAAACATGCACACCGACGAGACCCCTAAGCGGCACTCGCTACTGAGAGCGATTGTCGCTTAGGGGTCTCGTCGGTGTGCATGTTTATGTGTGCGTGCCGTTTCGCACGTTTGTAGGCAGTTTCCGTACTGTTTGTACATATTTATACTGTGACTTAGCGGTCATGACGCCCTGGTATTATTCAATCGCGAACCGTCTCAATTTAGCTGTTCTTATATCATTCCTGTTTACTCTTGACCACTTGGTGGTCATGTCATCCTAGTATTATCCAATCAGGTCTTCCTTTCGTGAAGGGCTCATCAATTGAGATTAATGTTGCTTAACTGCTTAAAGTTCAGCTTGATTGACAGGCCAATCATTAATAAGTTAACATCCAACTCAGCCCTTAACACTTACCATTTGGCCCTTTATATTTAGATAGAGCCTGTACAGTTTTGATTTTCATGATATTATTATCGATTATTTAACTTAACTGCTACATAATTTAGCGATTGTTATCAGTCTTGTACCCAATGCTCAATATAAAGAACTTCATTTTCGCTACATAGACAAGTTTTATAAAAATACATAACAGTAAAATATTGTTAGTCTATAAGCAACAACAAAACAGTTCGATCAACGGTGACATCGCAAAAAGCCTTCGCGGATTTTCAAGTGAGCGTGCGTCCATTTTTAACGTAAATGAGCGTGTAAACGGGTTCAAGAGCAGCCCGAGATGGCTCCGGGCCTCGAAGGTACTCGATGATAGGTCGGGAGCGGAGGCCGGGGACCTTCGGACCAATCTACGTAAAGCGACGATTTTGTCGATCGTCGCGAGCGCATGCCCGCTCAACTTGACCTATAGGTGCAGGGCTGAACCGTAAACGTATGATTTTTTGGGAATGGAATGTCGGAATTCGTACTTGAACATTTTGTAGAAGTCTACTTTCTTAACCTGATTTGTGAACGATCGATACAGATTCAATAATTATCAGTAAATAACACGTTGTTATACGTATGTTCTTATAAAAGTGAAATATAGGTGGCGTAATGTAAATAGAGCGTGAAATTCATGTCCTATTAAATAGCAGTTATAGATTGGTTCAAGAGACAAGGTGCAATTATCGGCAACACAGATGTATGGTGTTCTCGGCTGTGTTTAATCGGCAAACTGTAAGCCGTCTACATGTTTTTTATCTAGGATTCTCGGTGGTGCAGTAGCGTAGATTTATCCTATGACTCCCGAATTATTCCATTGAGAAATTCTAAATAGTAACTTGGAGCATGGAACCTTTGTAGTTGGCTATAGGTACACTTGCTATTACTTAAAATGACTTAGATCTTAGAACCGAAAGATAACGTAGCAGTTGACATCTGGGTGTTACCACCTAACTAACCCTTTGGGAATACGCAGAAGTATTTTTTTATTATACCTATAGTTTGTTCTAAAATACCTTTGTCAAGTTGACAACCTTGTCACCGGCCCTTCGATGCCAATCATCCATGGTAGGCCCTGCGTGGGTGCTGCCCACTCGAGGTTCGATCACTCCATGCACTTCATGGTGATCGATGGTTATTGACTGCCATGGAGTAGCTACTAGTACTACTCGAATCAAGGCCTGGCGGATTTCGTAATACTGCGCACTTGTATAGATTATCTCCAAGAAACCTTTATGTGAAATGCTATTACTGGAAATGTGCCGAGAAAACGTGTCAGATGCAGTTCGATTAATTGAATTTGTTAAATCTTTGATTCTAACTCAGTATAACAAAATGATGAAAATGTTTTTTTTTTTTTTTTTTTTTTATTTATTGAATTAAAAAGATACATAGTAGACTTATAAACTAGAACAGTGTCCCACAAAACAGTATTAACTGTTTGACTGTGGGATCAAAATTATTTTTATTAATTTCCTACTTTAGTTCTGTCTTCTGCGGGCCAAAACATTTTTAGCAACCAATGAAATCACTTGAATTCTTCAACATTTATTGATATAATTCCGTTATTTTATGACGCGTTATTATAAATAAACCCTCCAAAAGTGCGGCTCTCAAATAAAGATGTAGAACTTCATCCACTTTAAACTGCCAAGACACGAGTATCTCAAGAGAATATTCCAAGATCGTCCAAAGTAGAAAAGACGAATAAAACAAACATTTTTACGCACATATCGTTACAGTTTTCAAACAGTCATTATGTAAATGATAAAAGTCACCCTTGTAAAGTAATTTATGATATCGGTGTTTTTCAGTATATTATTGAAAAATTCGGATCATAAAACCGTTTACTGGCACATGCGTTTCAGTAACGAAAGTTTCACAAAATTCGTCAATTTTCATTTTTGAATTATTGAAGACACAGCTAGTCACTGCATCAGCTCGCGTGTTGTCTTCCATCAAACAACTACCAAACAAAAATAGACTTTAAACTGTTGGAAAAAGATTGAATATTGTGCACTTATGTTTAATGGCATGCAAAATATTGTCCCAATTCTGTTAGGATCGATTTTTATATAGTTTCCGTGTCGTTTGGCGTTTGGACCACCCCGTGGGCTCAAGGGCGGTGCCGGCCCGTCCCAGGGACTTCTAACTGACTTAAATTATGGGAAAATAACTTACAGTTTGTGGGTAAATTGATGAAGTTTTTTGTAAAAAAATTGATGAAAGAATGTTTGATGAGTTATTTTGAAGTTTAATGAGCCAATTATAAGTCGTAATTGATGATTTGAAAGTTATTCTATTAGCATGCTTGTTAACAGAGATGTACAAAATACCCTCTAAAAAGTATCTGAAATACTAAATCCAAGATACTTTGAAATTAAGTATTTCAGATACCATATACAAAATACTTTCGAGAATGGTATTTGAAATACTAGATACAAGATACGTATCTTCTAAATACTTTTCAAGATGAAAATACTTTTGTAAGAAAACAACATTTAGTTCTATTGAATTTAAGATTATTTTTGACATAGTCTTAATTAATAAACATTAATGTTATTTATTTACGAATATATTATGTTAATCGCTGAAATGAGACAAGACAAAATATTATATTTTTAAGGAAAATAATAAACCAATCAAAAGCTATCAATTTACTTGGTTGGCCATCAGGTTACTTATTTTTTTCTAAACACCCTGAAGTTTTTCTAGGACAATAATACAAAAAGACATGACATGATACAACATGAGATAAGAGACATAAGACATGAGGCATAATCAACAATAACATGTCAGAAATAGAAAGATGTTCAGTTCTCTAAGGTTGTCTGTTGACAACATTATTGCGAGTGACCGAGAAGGCACATGTCCCCCTGCATAAGGCACGTATGAGAGCAAGACATACAGACATATCCCCCCCCTCCCAGTGGATACATGTCCTCACTTGAAACCGGAACAAAACCTTTCTATTTCTGTCATTATTGGCATAATATAGGAGAACAGAGATATAAGACATGATGACATACATGACATGACTCCTATATTATTTTCATGTAAAAGAAATGTTTGAAGAACTTCTTTTACTTAAGTATTTTAAATAGACTTAAGTAAAACTAGTTCTTCAAACATTTGATCACTCATTTTTCTTCTATGTGGCCTTAGAATCCAAAAGAAAAGAGTCGCTCCACAGGGGCAGAGCTCGGCAAACAGGTGTTATATTTCATAAAAATTTTTGGTAACTTATTCCTAAAAGTATTTTGTCAGAAAAAGTATTTGTAAAATACTAAGATACGTAACAAAATGTATCTAAATACAAGATACAAAATGATTTTTGGAAAAGTATTTTAGATACAAGATGGAAATACGTATCTTGTATCTTGTATCTGTATTTCAGATACTTGTATCTTAGATAAGTCACATCTCTGCTTGTTAAAAGGATTCAAACGTAATATTTGACGTGATGCTATACTGGTACCGCAGGTGCTGTTCCTGGCCGGTCCCAGAAGTTTCAGTGTAGAGTGTCATGGCGCCAACTTTCACAAAGTCGACAGCTAATAGTATCTTACAGCAGTTTCATGTAAAGTAGCAGTTTTGTGTCCCTGGCGCTCGTTCTCAAAAGCTCTACTTCCTGTGGATTCTTCCATGAAATTACTAAACTCAAGCTTACTGCTGACCAACAGGCGTACCGTATGCTTGTTTGCCAACTTAGTGGAGTAAAAGAAAAATACCCTTGCCGCCGTAATCTACTCAAGAATTCGCAGTCCCTAATCCCTACCATTAACATTAATACTAACAAATATTTGTACCATTTTTGGAAAAGCTCACGACATAAGGCTGTGGTCACGCGCACACGGCTCATGACTCTCACAATGGATGCCGCACCACGAGACCACGAACGTTGCTTATACTCATATTAATAGATCATGTAGAATCTTTGATGCCTTTTTAAACTTCAGAAAATTATGGTAATTTTACTGAAAGCAATAAGTACGTAAAAACATCGCGGAATGTTATAGTTCTTGCAATCCACGGAGGCAGTTGGGCTTTACTTTTGTTTAACTTGAATCTGTACACGTTTGTCATAGTGTGTGTGTGAGACTAAATGAAACGAAAGAATAACGACTCGCCCGAGAGTGACGCGGTCCGTCAACTATGCAATGAGAAATATTGCTTTGCGTATTATGTGCACTTAAATTAAAAATAAGATCAACTTTTAGTTCAACTGCCTTCGTAAAATGCAAGAACTATACAATTTGTTGAATTGTCAATGCGATGTATGTTTTAAAGTTTAAAACAAAAATATTTTACTAGCAACTTATAATTAATTTTAAAAGACCCTTATTACCGACCAATTCATTAAAGGAACTAATATGAATTGCGCCACACTCGTAATAATGTCCTGAGCAGTGTCATTGGTATCTATGTCAGTTGTGTGCCCTTTCTATTCCAAGCCTTATGCATTCCTGCGACATGTCTAATCGTTCAATATAAGAAACTTTGTTTGTTGCGATATATGGTATTACGGAACTTCAGTTTTAGTAAACACCAAATGACCGAGGGAACAACGGAAGAAAAATACAGCCTTTATCTTTTCTGGAGACCTTCATTTGGCTTGTTATTTTGAAAGATGTGGCTTTGATTTAGCTATTCAGGATGGATGCTACATAGCTATATTTATTAAAACTTAAAATAGATATATGATATAGAAATGAATAGTGACCATCCACCCTGAATAAAAACAACATAACTGCAAGATCATAACTAACTGAGGAGAAGAGTCTGAGAAGTCATGAGCCTTAGTTTCTGAGCGGTCCAACCAATGCTATCATCGTTTTGTGAGACTGGCTGTGACTGCTTTTTCCATCAAGAAATCTTATGAACGATTAGGGTAATTGCCAAGCAGCCACAGTTTAATAAAAGAAAATGTTCAAACCAGTCTTAAAATTTACCTGGTTATGTACCTACCTATAGTAGAAAATAATTGAACTTTCGTTTGAATGGAAGTTACTGCATTTATTCAAATTTAAATGCATGACCAAATAGCTTAGTAATTCACCACCCGTGGGTAAATTCTTGGATACTCCTAGTGGTCCCATAGCTCACGTATCTCGATCACGAGTGCTCCATACTGCCGTAAGTGCCATATACGGATCGTGTGTGATCTAGCCGCGACTCCCGTGTTGTCTTGGAGACAAGCGCCGGCGCCGGACCGGCCGCGGCCCTACAAGGATCAGAAACGTGGCTGGATTCAATACGGCTCATGAAATCGTGGATAAAGGAATGTTTGTAGTTCCCATGCTGCCTATACCCCATTTGAAGGTCAACTTGTAAAGTGAAATACGTTTAACTTACGCACGACAGGCATTAGGCATATGAGCCATACAGGTTTATATAAGTACACAGTTTTCAGTTGAAAAAAAAATATGGATAAAATATTTGCATAACTAGCTAGCTAGCGATTATACGATTGGTATTTAAATATACCATGAAGTTTTTCAGTATTATAACTATTATTAATCGTACATCAAAATCATCAAAAAATATTGCAAAGCGTGCTTATTATAGCCATCAAGTCAACGTGGGGGCTTCATCAAAACAAGACCATTATCATTACCAAAATCATCACGTCTCACATAAATACCTACCTGTCAGTTTACAATGTTTGTCTAATTGCCGCTTGTCAGAGCAACCTTCGGCGCGCCATTACTTCTTAAACCCTTGTCAGACATGCAAATTAGTCTGCACTGTTCTTCCACTTGTTAAATTAGTTCATATTACCTGAAAATAGCAGTAATAAACAACTGATTGAGAACTATATGGCTTGCTAAACTGTTAGTGGGTAAATTGTAATGATACTATTAGTGTGATTTAAAAGCCACTTAAACTTATGCCCGATGAGGTCGCGCTAAGGTGAACTATTGTTAAGATTGAAATTGTTTGCTAAATTATACACACTTAAAGTGTATTTTTTCAAAAGATCTTGAGATTGAGAACGAGGCAATCCTTTTTGGGTTTACTAGAATGTACATCTGCACAGTAATTAATTTACCTCTCTGTTTGTTTCAGGTGTGAGCCTAAACGATGGCATATTACCGGTGCGGTCCGACAGCCATCGGCAGCCGCACATCCTGGGGCCCCGTCAGCTCCCCCACCTCGGTGGAGCCCAAGAGCTTCGACAGGCCCTTGAGCGGCAATTTCGACAGGATTTTCAATGCATTCGAGAGGACCAATGCCTTTGAGTACATCAGGAATTCCTTCGAAGGTGGAAAGGAGGAAGAGGAGCGGCATATAGGGCATGGGGATATAGTAGTTAATAGAAAGATGAGTAGTAGTTTTGAGAGGGCGGACTGTGCCCTGGCGGCGCAGACGCCCATCTCAGAGGATGAGGATTTCTACCGGGAGAAGATCCTGTACTCGCAGGCGAGGCAGCTGTTTCCTCTGCAGGAGGATCTTGCTGATTGGATTAATAAGACTATTGGTGAGTTTAACGAATAAGCTTTTCTTTCTCCCCGATCGATAGTTTTTTTTTTACGAATAGGTTTTCCCCTATCTCATTTAAGCAACGAGCGTCTCTAGCCTATTTTCACTGTAAATTCATTCAGTTCTTGAAACTTCGTTTTCTGTCAAATATCTCCTTGGAATCTTAAAGGACACTTATCTGTTATTCGTCGACTATCAGCATTAAACCTCACTCATAACACTACTCTCAAACACTACATCCGGACACTTACCTCAAAATGCCGCAGTCCGATGATCATCAAAGAAGCGACTAATCCGATTGGTCTCGTCTATCTCTTCAATACATGGGCAGTTGGATACGGATGCTGGCTTAACATCAGAATGCTCGTTAACAATACACTTTATTGTACATTTAATTGTACAAACCCGTGACTTGGTTGTTTAGAATCTTTGTATGATATTATATAAGACGGTAGTAGTCGGTACTCCCGCGCCGTGAAAAATCGCGATTTACCGAGTTTCGCCGACCTGTAAATGCCATGTGATGTGAGTGAACAGTGCTTTGTTTTACTATCTATTTTTGCAATATGAGTATGTATGTAATTTCACGTTCTTATGGTAATTTTACTGATATAATATGCTTTCAAATATGCATTTTTCGACACTGGCCATGTCCGGCATGCTAAGTGGGTTTCTAAATCATCTTTTTCTAGTCGTCATCTTTGAAGATATATGAAAAGTGGTAGAGCATTTAAAACTTGTGAAAATGCAGTACCTCTCTCAACAATACCTCACACTAAACACTGACTGCTACATTTGGGCTGAGATCTATAGCGCTCTATAGATTTCAGCCCAACTGGAGCAGAATTTAGACATAGCTTGAACTCTGCCGAGCCTGCCTGCTGCGACAAAATGATAAAAGCTGTGATTTGGTTAAAGTGATTGTCAAGCTAAATCTAAGTACGCTCTAGATTTCATATTTCAAATTCTTTATTGTACACACAGAATTTACAATAACATAATATAATACAACAGTTAAAATATTAGGTACAAAGGCGAGCTTAATTCAATATTGAACTTTTGAGCCGTAGCGGAAAAAAATAGTTCTCACTCTAAGTTCAGGATTTGTCCTGAGGATCACTTAAATTGCTTACTAACCCGCTCTTTTCGCAATTCTTAGCCTTTTGACATAGCAGTTCATGATATTCCATTGTCAAAAAAATGTTATCACAGGTTTGTTGGGATATTTATGCGTATTTTGGCGTTTGCGTATCGCCATAACAAAAGAAAAATGACCGATATTATCTGCAAGTTCCAGTAACTACAAGTTGTCAGAAATAAGAAATATTGGTACGCGGCTCACGGCCAGCGATCACAATAAAAAACGGAATCGTACAAGTGATTGTATCATCGCCTCCTTATTTGTGCGGCGGCGTTTTTGTGATGTCGATTGTCGGGTGACCGCCGCGCGTGGGTACAGTACTCACACTATACATTACACACGGTTGTTGTCATGTTATTATTCTCTGAGCCTTTACACAATTACATTGGGGTCTTCTTCAAGTATAACGGATTCGGCTGAATATCAGTATTTTACGTAGACTTGCCAGTAGGCCTCCAGTACGGGAATATGCGATACTCTTTACCTGATTGGTTGTCAGACTTATCGACCTCTGACTACCCGTAACGACTGTCATAGATCTTCGAATGGGATCTTGTTGTTGACTTCTAATCTCTGAAGTGTTGCTACTTTTCAGAAACGTATGATATTATAACGTATAAGACATATATACTTATATATTGAAGTAATCTTATAACATTTATTAGACAATATCGATCTTATCGATACACTGATGGACTGTACCTACAGTCCACTAGAAACAATAAATATCACGCAATTTTCACACAATGCCGTCTAGTCCCAAACTAAGCATAGCTTGTACTAATATATACTTTTTCTTTTGTAAATACATACTTATTATAGGTACATAGGTTACACCCAGCCCAAGATAAACCTCCATGTTGATGCACACAACGATTTATCTTGTTCGTGAATCGAACCCGCGACCTCTGCGTAGCAGGCAGTTAGACTACCGACCCCGCTATCCGGTCGTCAAAAATAAAACAAACGTTTTGGAACTTACGAAAACATGTAAAATTGTGAAAATTCGCCTATCTTGCCACATTTTCTACTGCATAGTGGTATCAGTGGTATAGTTACTCTAGATTTAAGTCCTCCTAATTAATGATTCCCGGCAAGTCGGGATACCTACGAAAATTCACCAGCCTGGCAACACTTGATTAATTTTACTTACATAGTGTTGTGTCAATATTAATTAGTAGTTTACGTAGGGTGACAGATTTGGCCGTGGCCTCGCCGCGGGTGGTCCCGCTAGCTTGTAGCTTGCTTACTTAATTATTTAACTTAAGCATCAAGTTACTGAAGGTGATCATAAAGTCATGATGCCACGAAAAAGGAGCGTCGCTTCGAGTCAATCACGGTCAAGTTTAAGTTGTCAGTACTTAAAGCTAGGGGATACTTCGACATTCTTTTAATATAACACACACATTTCACCTGTTATGTCCAGGTCCCATGGGATAGGAGTGAGCCTATTGCAATCCCCACAATTACAACTCCATGCTGCTATTGTCAATTTCCTGACGGCAAGTTCACGAATAACACTCTCCTGAGCCGGGAATCGAACCCGAGACCTCGAAAGTCACAAAATTGAAAGTACTTCAAATATAGATAGATAACAAATACTCAAAGTTAACATTCCTTTATAATTTTAAATATAAATAAAATTTTGATATCGTAATTTTAATATTGTTTACAACACAATGCAACCGAACCAGAAAAATCCTCTAAAATACCTGAAATCCTGTAATTTTACGGGTTATATCAATAGCGTCAATCATAGGATCAAAGTTATACGGTAATTTAACTGAAACGATAACCACGAAAAGCCAGATAAGGAGAAAAGAAAAACAGAACTTGCATGGAGTGATCCATTTCTGTCAACACATGCGAAAAATAGCGTATATCAAATCAAATCAAATCATTTATTTCCATGGGCCCCAAGGGGCGCTTGAACACGTCAAAACAAACATCAAAACACAAAAAATATTAAATTAAAATAAAACTTAGCTAACTAAATTATAATACTTATTGTAATAAAATGATTTGACACCGGAGCTTAGATTGACTTTAATTCAACTTAGAGAATTGAATTAAAATCAATCCAAGTACCAGCTCCGATGGGTATTGCATCATGAGAAGAGCTGGTGAGAAACTCATGTGCACCATCTTTTCAAATAATTCATACAATATTTGTTTGTTTTTTGACAATAATTCTGTGTAAGTTATAGCAACCAAAACAACATTATAGCTAAATATGGTTATAAAGAGAAAATGCAATTAAATTATTATAAATAAATCCATAGTATATAGGGTTGCAATATCTTACACTTCAAGCAGAAAATAAAGGAGTAAAAACAATGTGTGTATACTACTGTATAAGGGTTTCAGAACAAACAAAAAAATATTTATAATACTAATAACAAAAACTATTTATACTACAAAAATATAAAAATTAAAAAATGTACACACAGATTGCCTTACTTAACAATATTTGAAATAACATGAAATGAGGTTATACAAATCAAATTTAGTGAGTGTGAATTTTCATTATAAAACTACTAACTATACAAAGAAAATCGATATAACAAATATGGGTATAATTTAAATGATCACCTCTATTAAAGAATTTGATCACATTGATCAATAAGCGAAATCGAAGAATGATCACTAAAATGGAAGAAATTTAACCACATTGTGATAAAAAATGTGCCTACCAAAATGTTTCTATATAAAAGACATCAACGCGCTCTTTCCAACGGCACTAATTTAACCTTTTTTGAAGCCTAATTTGTTATTATTTGAATAATCACTCTATAATACTTTTAATGATCTGCCATAGAATGCCTGAGATGAGAGACTAATCATGCGATGTCATGAATGTTGGTTACTTAAAATGTTTGTTTACGAATAGTTAAAGCTTCGGAATGAACATAAATCTATTTGAGAGAGCTCATCGCTGTGCGCCGCGATCGTTGCGATCAGTAGGAGATTCATGGTAAGCACTTTATAGACTTGTAATTTAAATTATTTAAGAACGTGATTGTTGTGAGGAGGCTAAGTCGAAGCTGTGCGGACCGATCGATCTCACAGGTTAAGCAATACTAACCACAGGCGGCCGTTGGGAGGCTGCCCATCCTAACATGAGATTTCCTCTGTGCCTCGGAGAGACGTTAAGTCGTTGGTCCCGGTTGCCATTTTAAGATCTCAGTCGAAACGGGTAGTCAGAGATCAATAAGTCTGACAACTAGTCTAACAAACAGTATCTATCGTATGACGTATATCGTATCACCTCGTATTGGGTTGAGGAGATCTGATCTGATAGCAGTCGCTCCACGTAAAATATTGATATTCAACTAAATCCGTTAGACTAGAAGCCGACCCCAATGTAATTTAATATTAGATTAGTGGTAGTAGAGACCTTCTTATTTTTTTTTTCCTATCTAGGTTTCAAGTCATTGATGAATCATAATGCCGTTCATATTTAAAGGCGCCAAGAAGTCACGTAATTGTAGGCAATAGGACAAAGCACTACTAATGCTTGACACTCGGATTGCGCGACTCCCTTTACGACGCGACGCCTACGTGGAGTCACGAGCAGGGCTCACACGTGTACCGATTAATTTATTTTTATTATTATTATTTGATTTAATACTATGTCGCTTATTATACTAAGATATTTATCATGTCTCAGACAAAGATTCGACCATTTGATACTACTGTTGATAAAGGTTTGGAGTTCGAAGTTGTTTGGTCTGCAAGGCTATAAAGCTTTACGCCACTCATGCTACCCTAGTACTTTCGCAAAAATATGTGGGTAAAAATTAGAGTAAATATCGATTTTCTTTGTATAGTTAGTAGTTTTATAGTATTTAATAGAATAAAAAACTAGACCCATATTAACAGCAACATTAGTTCCGCATTCTTCTCGTATTTTGTTGCTTATTATCAAAGTACCTATTCAACGATATTATTATAACGGGCAAGGGCAAACCCACGGCTTAATAAGTACAAAGTAATCCTGAGATTTAATATGACACTTATGATGACCGTCATCTCATGATTGCTGTCACTATATTATATATAACAAATAATCATGCGTTCGTCACTCTTTTGATTGCAAAAGAGTGACGAACGCATGATTATTTGTTTTAGAGTAGACGTGTACTTTACTGGTGTACAAAAGCATAGTTAGACCTGTTCTTATGTACGGTAGTAAGTCGTGGACAAACACACAAAAATACGTCCATACCATCCATGTAGCTGAAATGAAGATGCTCAATCCTTTTTACCCGACTGCGTCAGAAGGAGGGTTATGTTTTTCAGGCGTATGTATGTATGTATGTATGTATGTATGTCTATTTCTTTGTGCCGCCCTACAGCCCAAACGGCTAGACGGATTTTGACATATGAGGTGTCGTTGAATTCGTCGAAACAGTGATAGTGACATAGGCTATATAAATTTTCAAAATGGCGCCGGCAAATGGAAAAAAGGGGGGGGGCAGGTATGGATTTACTTTTCATCATAGTAATATGGGTATCAAATAAAAGGCCATGAAAAGACCATTTCAAAAATATATACTTCTTATCACATTTATATTACTGATTAAACACAATTTACCAATTTATATATCGGCACGCTCGCGCGCCCGAACTGGGTGGAAGTTAGTTTGTATGTTCGCTCACGCTAATCTTGGAAACTGCCGGTCGAATTTGAATAATTGTTTTTGCATTTGATAGTTTAACTCACGATTAAGGCTCATTGATCTCAAAAAGATTTGATTTCTACAAATTAATAGATATAAAAAAATATGTCGGGGTAAAAGAACTAAAAAGAGTGAAATAAAAAAATATTATTAAAAAAACAAAAAACCCGACTGCTTAAAAAAAAGAACTGAAAAGATAAAAACAAGTATAGCATTATTTACATTAAATTCATTAACAACAAATGAAATATGTCAAACTAAATTCTTTATGATGTTGCAGGCTGGGACAAACAATACTTTGTTACTACTATATAACTTCGTTTGTCACCGTTTTTTGTTTTTTTAATAATTATTTTTTTAAGATGATGAATTCGTAAGTTTATTTGTTCGCACGGGCCTATCTTTATATGAAAATCAATGAATATGATATTATGTTTAACTCCTCTAGCTAAAATTTTAAAGCATTAGATAATTATTAAAGATATTAAGATATTAAAAAGAAAACGGTGCATTACGTTAACGATAATTGTCTATCTACACGCGATACCAGTCACAACGCGACAATTGTTGAAAATAGACAGTCTCATTATCTCATCATTATCACGAGTATTCAGGAAGAGACAAACTTGTCACAAATGCTCGGTAATGGTCGTAAATGCTTGTATTATAGCGCATTATTGTGTCTGAAACAACTGACACACACGACACACCCATTATACTCTCATACACCTATGCCAATTACTATGTCTGTGATACTTCAACCAAAATAGACGAAAATCAACCTTAACGTGATGTGATAGATTTAAAAATGCAGTTTTGAAGGAATAATTGTATCTTATTCGCTTAATGTTGAGTGTTTTCTGCGTCATTGAGCTCGGGAATTGTCTGTGGAAGCTGCAGGGCTAGCACGGACAAGTGACAAGACGTGAGATTGATACGAGGAATGAGCGAGAAATGAAAATAATCTTATCTATATATATAAAAGAAAGTCGTGTTAGTTACACCATTTATAACTCAAGAACGGCTGAACCGATTTGGCTGAAAATTGGTGGGGAGGTAGCTTAGAACCGGGAGAAGGACATAGGATACTTTTAAAATATTTTCGAGGGCAAAATTTTATCGAGGGCGAAGCCGCGCGGGGCAGCTAGTATTCTTATATAATTAAGTTAAAGCTCTTCCAATTAACATCACCAATATGATTATTGGTGATGTTAATTGGAAGAGCTTGCTTAATTGATTGCTGGGCATGGTGATCCATGCCCAGCAATCAACAGTAAAATTAAAGGTAGCAGAGCTGTTATAAACGAGCTGGAGGAACCATTGCTTTGTAGAGGTTTTGCTAAAGGCCCATTTACACGATGCCAGGCATTTTGCGAGGCAATTCTAATGCTTGCTTTCTTTCTCGGGATTAAAAAGATAGAGATGGCAAGTCAAAATGTTTGTCCCACCAACCCATTCTATAACTTTGCCATAAGGTTGACGCTAGCTAGTTTTCTTCGCAAGTAGTGCATGACCGATACGGTAACATGTGTGAGCGGTGATTGGTCGTAGTAATTACTAATTACTAGTAATTACCGCACGCATCATTGGGCGTAGGTGGTCGACGATACGCGTGCGGCCGCACCTTGTTACAGTTGTGCTCTTGCTTTGTTATGGCGCCCTGGTAATTAGAAATACATTTCGTATGAAACCCATTAGAAAAGCGATTAGGTGCCGTGTGGTCTGAATTAAATTAAAAGCCGATTAAGAGAATTAAAACAAAGGCGCTTTGTGAGCTTCAATTTGTGTAAGTACGGGGTGAGCCGTTCTATAGCAGTACTAATAAAGAATCCTTTGTCGGCCTATGCGCTCCCGGTAGCTATAGCCAGATGGGTAGGTATAGCAAGGACTGGTATGGGGTTCGGTGCCTGTCTGCTGCCCGCTGCTATGCATATTTAAATGCTTTAGGATTCGGTACAAAGCAATAGATGAGGCGATTTATTACAAATATTTTATTTAGATAAAATACATAGTTGTCAAAATTCATGTAAATACATAGTTGGTGATGGTGAATGACTAAAGGCCAGTTTAACAGTAAGAGTGATAAGTCAATTCGGAACATTCTTAACAGATAAAATGTCAAATATATATATAGAGTTATCAGGCGGTTAGGTTAACCTAAACTTTATTAAGTACTGGTGAAATCAGGGCAAAATGTCCTTTCTACTAGCAGATTTCAAGGTGATAATAACTCAGAGACCCCACAAAATTGCCTTTTTATGAGGCTCAGAGAAATATGCAGTTGTGAGAATATCAGAAAAAACACCCTTGATAACTAGTTTGGTTTAAACATAAAGTAAATAACAATAACTGCAAAATATTACGATATTATGTCCATGCAAAATAACCTTTCCCTTTAGTTCCAGTTTAGGATGATATTTGATCGGTGAAGGTTATGTCTCAAACCTGCCTTTATGCAGAAGTTACACCTTATAAATATCGAAGTTATTATTATTGCAATATCAAAGTTCCGTTGCTCACCGTTAATCGGCACTGGTCGCTGGTTGCCAAACGGTGGCTGCCAATACTGGCCAATACGCCAATAATGTTGGCATCGTTGTGGACTGGCGCTTAGCACCGTTAGCTAATGCAAAAATGTGTAGTTTTAAGGTTAAAAGCATTCCTTGCCAGGAATTTAGATGACTTGTAATGAAATAAAGAAGGCATCTGTATCCAATAACTGAATATGTAGTTGCAACGCAAGTCCTTTAGTTATGTTATCACATTTAACATACAAATTATGATTCATCAGATCTTCGCGTTCCTGGGGGAGGGTGGGTGCTTGTGTTCAACGTGGACATATTCTCAAATTTAGTGTGTTTCTGGGTCCTCATTCATCTTTTGTTGGTATCCGCGCTGCGCCCAAATAGGATGCTATGGTCACACTACCTAGGATGGTATTTTGCAGCATTTTGTTACATAAACATCTACTGGACATAATTCTGTTATTCGTCATCCTTTCCAATACTTTTGTTTTACGGATACTTTCAATTTCCTCAGTTATTGTTATGAGTAGTGTGACACCTGCGTCGTTTCGTCGCCCATACAGATAACTATTGTTGTCTTACGTAAGTTGTGAACACATTTGTTTACGGAAATGTACCCAAGTATTATTGCAATTGATCAAAACGATGGAGGACTGAGTGTTGTGGCGCAAATTGGGAGAGGCCAATGTCCAGCAGTAGACTATGATTGATTGATTGATCATAACAAGGAAGGAATTGTAAGTAAAGTATCTTTATCATGCCAATATAGCGCTTGAAAGTTTATTGGCTACTCCGTTTAATGTTTTCCCAAGACAAATTAAAGTAAATACCTCCTACTACAAATAACTACCGATTATTTCAATGCTGAACGCTTCTCATTGCATAATTCATCCATATTGGACACCGCAAACCTATAATCTCAGCGTGTGTCCTCATGAGGACGATAAAAATGGCATTTATTTCAATTATAGTGCACCGAGCGTCCTTGTTCACCGACGCTATTATTTATTGCTTATTTATTTTATCTTGTCTTACCGCCGCCGCTATTATCTCCAACTAATTATGGCTTATATAACCTCCTCGCGTTTATGCGGACCGGTTACGTTTCCCTCCTGGTACTTGCCAAATTAATCAATGTTAATTACTGATTGTCACGATACCAATCAGACTCCACATACACGAATTACTAACATTCTTTGACAAAAAACTCATCGGGCAGGTTTACTAGATTTGCTGTCATGCGCGACCGTTTAACATTTTTATTTGACCATTACATAATTTTCGTGACATTTATATACTACTTGATTATATTGAATACCAAAGCAGATCCATAACAATTCAAGCACAAAAAGCTATAATAATAATATTTCCCATTGATAGGGACAGCTTCCAATAAAGGTTAAGAGAATATTAAGACATTATTAGCCAAGTAGAGGCAGATGGTAGATTTGAGACACCCTGTGTTTTATATCTCTAAAACAGGTGTAAAATCACTACATAGTATAAAACAAAGGCGCCTTTTCTGTCCCTATGTGCGCTTAAATCTTTAAAACTACGCAACGGATTTTGATGCGGTTTTTTCCAATAGATAGAGTGATTCAAGAGGAAGGTTTTTATGTATAATACATGCATAGAAAGGGGGAATTGTTTTACTCCAAATTTAACGCGTGCGGGCCACGGGCAGTAATGAATAAATCAAACTACTGGATCGATTTTAATCATTTTTTCAGTGAGTAACATAGGCTATATATTATATACCCGTGCGAATCCGGAGCGGGCCGCTGTGTTTTTAACCGACTTCAAAAAAAGGAGGAGGTTCTCAATTCGGTTGTATTTTTTTTTTTTTTTTTTTTTTTTTTTTATGTTTGTTCACCGATTACTCGAAGACGCCTGGACCGATTTGAGAAATTCTTTTTTTGTTTGATAGGATATACTTGTCATGTGGTCCCATTTTTTTCCAGTCATGTTTTGATGATGGGATCCTAGAGAAATCGAGGGCAACCCTCAAATTTAAAAGGCTTCTATATTGTTTTTTGTATATTATCTAAAGCTACTTGGATATTTGCATCTAGTAGCCAGCATTTTATGTTGCTGAGCTGATGCTGGAAGGTACAACTCCTCAACGGTTAGGAGTACGAGGATAATTCTTTTAATAT
Source organism: Hypena proboscidalis (assembly GCA_905147285.1). Classification (NCBI taxonomy): domain Eukaryota; kingdom Metazoa; phylum Arthropoda; class Insecta; order Lepidoptera; family Erebidae; genus Hypena; species Hypena proboscidalis. The sequence goes on from LR990141.1 coordinate 495,469, forward strand.
AGGCTCCTTGAGGCCGTTTACTGTATTCTTTCAAGTTATACACAGATGAGGCGAGACGTTGAATATTACTTATGTATATTCATAATATGAGGTCATGATTTAATGATGGGATCCTAGAGAAATCATGAGTCAATCAAGCTTCTATATTGTGTTTCGTATATTACCTAAAACTACTTGGATATTTGCATTTTAAGTTGCAGAGCTGATGCTGGAAGGTACAACTCCTCAACGGTTAGGAGTACGGGGATTATTATTAATAAGTTTTCCGTCTCAAGTAACCGTCGTCTCCTCATTCGAGAAACATTCTTGCTCGGTCTACCCATCACTTAAAATCGTAAAATAAAATAATTTTTAACAAAAAAAAAACCGACTTCAAAAAGTAGGTAAACTAAAAAGCATAAAATAAATTTACTTCGCACTAATAATACGTTTTTTCATTTAGTTAAATAGAAATTATTAAATAATTATTTTATAATTCTGAAGTCGGTGCCAAGTAAATCGGATAATTAAGAACTAATATTCTGTATATATATTTTAAAAGATGGCAACATTATGCCTAACAAAGATTATGCGTAAAGTAATTACCTATGCTTAAAAAAAATATATGCGAAATAAGGTTATGTCAAATTAATATTAAACGTTACTATCACTATGCTAACTGAAGATATGCCAAGTTAATTCATGTCAAATAAAATTATGCGAAACAATAGAGAACCTTACTTTGCATGTCATTAAAAATACCTTTCAGTCGCTTCTTCCTACGAGTATTCAAACATACTCGTAGAGCCTAGAAGCTTGCTGACTCTACTTTGTCAAAAAAATAGATACAGAAAACTAGTAGTAAAGTATGTAATAATACCGGAAAGGATTCTTTGATGATACAACTTTTCCTTATGAATAATAATAGATTGAAATCAATTACAATTGAGGAAGATTACTGCTAATTTAAGGAAGTAAATTCATATAACCATCGTCATAAGCTTTTCCAAAGCACTTGCATAATCCGCCAATACCGTATCAATTTTCCAGGAGCTCAGAGAAAGCTCTCACAAATTCCGCTACAGCACATTATGTAAATGCACATACCTTCAACTAAAAATACATTGCATCTCCACGCGGCTATGATCGCCTGGTAATGCTAATCTGAACTCATGGGTGGTCTCGCCATTTATGGATCACAAATTGGTACTGCTAATCTATATTTTAGTTCATACTCTCGTTTATTTAAAGATACTAAATACGACTATAGCTATAGGTACTTACAAGTGCTTAGAAGTAGGTAATCATTGTCATGAATCACAATCCTTCTTTTATTAATAAGAAGTTCTTCATCTAGTTAAAAAATGCACGATTGCATTATTATATTTAACTTGTTAATTAATTTAATGGAAGTTACATAAAATCGCTGTTAAAAAGTCTAGCAATAAAAATAAAAAGACTTGCGCCTTTATACAAATAAAAACTCTGTACTCTGTGTCTGAGTAGTCTGTCTCGGAAGAAAGTTGTGAGTAATCCGTTTTTAGCACCGGTAATTGAGTACTTTTACGGCGAATAAGGTCGCGTGCGCATCGTCGATACGAAGGTGCGATCACCTTCGTGCGCTAATGACATCAGTCTGTCTGGAGGTGCAAGATTGAGCTGCCGTGATGGTCAGCCAAATTGTAGAAGTGACTAAATTATACTAAACCCAAAAATCTAGCTATTTTGCACTATCTGAAGACTGAAAAAAAATGTTTTCATATAATGAAATTCTCGTAAAGGCGCAGGGTATAATTGTCATCGTGACAAAACTGCTAGCCAGTAACTCAGTACATGATTCTAAGAAAAAAATTACGCGTCATAAAAATGACGAATTTTGTACTCAGAATCATGTACTGATAGCGCGCGAGTTGAATGCAGAACTTAGGAATGCGGTAGTGCTGTGACCTAATTATAATTATTGATGACCACAATGAGTAATGAATGTCGATAAATTTAAACAATGTTATAAGTTTAATTTTATTTTTTACACTAGGTTAACATGATGAAAAAAAAAACAATATCATAATTATCACACGTTTTTAATTATCATTTCACAAAACGAAATAAAAAAAAAAAATCAGATTCAGAAATGGTAGATATGGTTGAATCGGTGTCACTATCCTCGCCGTCGCTGACCTCAATGACGAATCGATCTATGGTATCTTGAATTAATCCATCTCTTTGCCAATAATTTTCTTCTAAAATTATGACGTGATCATCGAAGCCACGCTAATTTTCCTCTGTAACCTGAGAAACCGCCAGCTCCGTAACTTCTTTTAACCTTTTTACGTTTTTTTGTAACGAACTTGATAGACTCGGATCAGTCATTATTAAAATAAAAAAATAACACGGGAACTTCAGTATTAACACAATAACACGGCAAACGTACGATAGTTGACAAGCATGGCACATCACTACACTGCAGGCGCGTGAGGTGGGGCGTGCGGATAGCGGGGGGAGATGCTCCCGCTCTTTACCTCAGACCCCGACTGCATCCAACTCGCGCGCTATCTGTACTAGGTTACTGGTGACATTTACACCCTGTATTTAATTGTCTATTTACTATGTAACTGTGTGCCCATATCTGTAATCAAAATAGCAAATCTCTTCAGAAAATCTATGATCGATCATAAACTGGTGATATTTTATCATTTTAATTGACAGCTGTTGTCTTAATAATACGGTATTGAGTTAGTGGAGTATTTCGAGATTAGCTAGATAGCGTGCTAACGAAGCGATAAATCATTTAGCTGTTGCTATTTAATGGCTATCCGATCCAATGCATTGTAGGCGCGTGCGCAGGTACTGAGCTATGCGTATGCGACTGCGCTATCAATAATTCATGCGAGATGGTGATCGCGCCTAGGGCATGCATAGCTTATTTGCCGAGCGAGACTAATTTGCGATCTAATGAAAAATGAAGCGTGAGTAACCTAAGATTATTAAAACTTTCATGATCATTTTATTACACACCACACCAACCCATACCATTGCAGAATAGGACAATATCGACAATTTACGCCGAGGGGCAAATTCAGTCGATTAATCAGCCCTCAAGTACCCGGCGATCATAAAACCGTGGCGATTGCAGCGGGCTCTCCAGCCACCCGGCCGCTGGGGTCATGAAGTCATGAGAATTCGATCGCTGCCGATCCCTACGGGCGGCGTCCGTCGTGAAAGTTCACAGTCCCAGTTAGGCAGCACGTAATTATCGTATTGCATTCAATATAAAGTACACAAATATGGTGTGCCAATTTCGCAGCAGGAGTTCAAGTAGTACATTTGCGGTAAATTGTGCTTTGTCCAGTGACCCGCTTCAGTCACAATACTTCGTTTGGCTTGCAGTCGATTCCGTGTTGTGATATCCAAGAATTAAGGAGATCATGACGTGTCATTGAGAAAAACGAAAGCATTTCTTTTTACAGTCAGTTGTTATAATTATTTTTTCTTGTGAAACTTTTTGCACACAAAATGGTACAGGCGGACTGAATGCCTAATTATTATTTTCGATGGTCTAACTGTTGATGGTCACTGCCTCGATGGTCTAGTGGTGAGGTCTCGGGTTCGATTCCCGGGTCGGGCAAAATGTTATTTATGTTCTCTCCGTCAGGAAATTCACAATAGCAGCACGGAGTTGGAATTGTGCCCGGTGGATGGCGATAGACTCACCCCTATACCATGGGACCTAAACATAACGTCCTTCTGAGTATAATTGAAGTCATGTTATGTTATGATTATTGACTTACTACTGATTTTGTTAATTTAAAATCAAGGAATCTTTGTTATTAATAATCTGGCGGGACTAGTTAATTTTTCAAAAATAAAACTTTCTTTCATAATTTAAACAGCCTGTCTGTCAGCCATGCATGCTTTTTTAAGTTTTACGTACAGCAAAACCATTTCCGCCAGCTTTGAGTTCAAAACTGGCTGTAAACAGCATCCAACTCCCTCGCAGGTTTGACTTTCTAAGCTAAACTTACGCTTTAAATTATTTTTAAAACTCCTGTTAATTTGCCGAGCATTTTAAGTGTAAATAAATCGCAATGTTTACGTTTGCCGCTGCAATAAGGCACGCATGGGGGCGCACGGCACGCTCCACGACGCCAGTAAGTGTTGGTAACAGGCAGTAACATCAGTAATACCCAGTGAGTGAACAGCAATGCTGTGAAAACGGCTCGTAAGCAAAAACTCGTCAGTCAATAATCACTTGCAGTAACGGGCTGACCGTACCCGTTGCGGTATTCATTAAATCTGACCCTTATCTTTTTATGATCGCCTAGTAGGTTAGTACGTTCGTCTTGTGTGTATAATAAATTATTTATTTACGTAGTGAAGCTTTTTCCGTAAGACCATTTTTGATCTGCGGGATCTGCCCCTTTATTTAATTAATTTATTTATTTACTTAAATCATAACGGTAATTACACCAATTACTATAATTTAAGATAGTTGTATTCTTAATTAACACAGTTAAATTAACCATACAGAGAATACAAAGAATTCATAATTTGGAAACAATATTTAAAAAAAATAAAATTAAACACAATAATATAACAAACATAATGAGAATTCATCCATCTCTTTCGTAAAAACTCAAACACACTGTTAATACATTTGTCCATCGATCCGCAAACAAATTACAGTCAGGGTTAGAATCCAGGAGAGCGTTGAATGCAGAGAGGGTGCGTGGTATTGGTGACTGAGTCCATGCCACGGTGCGACACGCTGGCACAGCGAACAACAACAACACATGCTTGCGATTGTGGCGATAGTTGTCTGGGGCGAAGAATCGACACAGCTTTATTACGATTTAGTAAAAGTCGTTTTTACTCACTAAGTGAGTTGAAGCAAAGTATTCAAATTTCGAAAAACAAAATCCTTGCAATGAATAAGCTCTAGAAAAAAGTAAAGGAGCATCCTGCTGTTCTAAAACAAAAGAAGACAAATCATTTCTATCAAATGAGGTTTTATTCAACGTCTTTTATTCAATTCTAAAAAAAAAATTATATCAAAAATAACTGTTACATTTTTAAGAATTATCGCCGTACTTCCAGCCGCTAAGGAGTTATACCTTCCAGCATCAGCTCATCAACATGAAATGCTGACTGCCAGATGCAAATATCTGAGTAGCTTTACGAAAAACAATATAGAGGCCTTTAAAATTTGAGGGTTTCTCTCGATTTATCTAGGGTCCTAGATCATGACCTGATAAAAATGGACCACATGAGAAGAAATTTCATGAAAAAAAATAATTTCTAAAATCGGACAAGGCGTCTTCGAGTAATCGGGGTACAAATAAAATAAAAATAAAAACAGTCTTAAAGGACGTTAAAAACCACACCTTAACGAAATATCTAACTTTCCTGACAAAAAACAGAGCAAAATCAGATAAAGTTGAGGAAAAGTAAGATAGATCTCTTAGATTAGTTTTATCAGATGGAAGGCAAATACAAGATGGATCGTCAAAAGAGGTCTATATGATATAGATTTTAGATAGACAATAATTTTAACACAAAACAATTACAGTATTTTTTAGAGAAAACTATAATACTTAATAAAAGAACTTCATTTTACGAAACTGTTTAATTCTTTAAAAACTTGCGTATTCATAAGAACAAGTGACAAATTACTTACGTGCACGACATATGAAGACTAGCCTCATTCCCCGGCAGTCGTGCATGCATGCACGGGCGACAGGGCTCGTAAACTCCATGCATTATACCATTTATACCCCAGGGTCTTGACATGAAGGCTCTCAATGGCGCAATGACACGACATCAACTCTGCTGCTTTGTAGACGAATTATCTTGTTTACTAGACACGGTAACTTCGTGTACATGCATTTTACAACTGTTTAGCTACCATTTATTACTATTTAAGAAAAGCTATCGTTTAATACGTAGACCAAACGTCAAACTGTTTGACGGCTCGCGAGAGCGAGATATACGTAAAGTGTGAACCCTACACGAGTGACTGAGACAGTGCATTTTACGACCCGCCAAGATTTACCGATAATATAGTAAAACATAAACAGAAAAAATATTTGCCTCTCTGTAATCTGGCTGGGAAATATAATTAAATAAGATTTCTTTTGATCGTTGACATGCAAATTACATATACTGAGTGCATACATATAAAACGGCAAGTCTTCTTTTAGTCTAGATTCATTAAGTCTATATTTTTGCTCCATCCTTGTTAACTACTAATTTGCTGCTCTCTTGGGCTTTGCAATTCAATTTGCAACCCGAGACGAGGCACTCTTCCACCACTTACCTTGATCACCCCTACAGGTGATTACATTTTAGTCTTAATGGAATAAAGAAACGGCTCTTTAACATAATGAGTTAGTCGCCTTAGCAAAAAAGTTAGTAGTATATAATTTTATTAGTTTTAAGTAGATTTATGTGTAAAATGGGATACAATCGTTGTATTATCTGAATTATCCTTTTTAATGTTGACCTCTATCTTTATAAATGTCAATTATGGTCAAATCCGTTCAGTTATTGCGGCGTCAACGCGTAACAAACAAACGGACACGTTTTGTTTTATCGTTATGGAATTATGTCAGCCATCGCACGAACGCGACCCGTGCGTAGATAGATCTAGGGCATTTAGTTTAGAGAACTAGAATACCTGTGTCAATCGTGGGTACCTACTTTGAAAGTTTGAATCGGGGACTTGCGGGACAGATTGAATTTCAGCAAGTTGAGCAAGGCTCGTTATGATTAATTCTAATAACGTAGTAATTGTAGCCAATTTTTATCTGTTCTTTGCCTATTCGTCGATTATCGCGCGTTTATTCTGGGTATGTCGGTCTATCCGTACCATCAACCTATAAAAGGGAGGGAATAAAGATAGCTCTTGTATTTCGCAAAGGCGTTTGAGCACCGTAATTTATCCAGCGTAAATTGTTAGCTGCCGCTGAAATTCGGCTAAGAAGACATTATCATTAAAGAGATAAAGATAAAGAGATAAAGATATATTTATTTGCTTTAAACATGTGTGGTCTACAGAATATTACATTCTATATCAGTTGTATTGGTGGTATTACATAACAACATGTTTTGCCATGCAAGGCGTACAAATATAAAATTGATTTAAATTAAAATTACACAATGTCAATGTCATGCATGCATCAGTATTTTAGTAATAAAGTAAAATTATAGAAATGTCAAAATATATCAAAAATGTCAAATAAAATATATTGGAATTGTATAGTAATAATAAATTGTATAATAAAATAGTAATGTCGTAGTAGATTACATAATTTAAATATAATTATCATTAAGGTAGTCTTTAATATTGTAATAGCATTTCTTTATTAACATTTCTTTAACTTTACTTTTGAACATATTATAATTCAAGGATTTAAATTGTTTTGGTAACTTATTGTAAATTTTAGGCGCCATACAGATTATACTATTCCCCAAATGAGCAGTTCTGGCGCTGTGCATGCATAGTCGTTCATGGTCTCGTCGGTTACGTTGTACAGTATCAGACAATTTTGGAAATAGTGATGGATTGTTTTTTACAAAGAGACATACTTCTAGGATATATAACGATGGAAGGGTTAAGATGGCATGATCATGAAAATATGGTTGGCAACTGTCAGTAACTTTTAGTCCAAACATAGCACGTATGCATCGTTTTTGGAGCTTAAATATTAAAGATTTATCTGTTGAATGGCCCCAGAAAATTATTCCATATCTTAATATGGAGCCAACTACTCCGTGATATGCAGTTAGTAGAGTATCTAAATTAACCGTTGGAGCAAGTTTATAAAGAGCGTATGAGGATTTACTTAATCTATTGCAAAGAGTTGTAATATGTTCTTTCCAGTTTAGTTTTTTATCTATAATCAACCCAAGAAATTTCGTGCTGTATACTTCCTCTATTACCATATCTTCATATTGTATTTTCATTTCTGATCGGGTATCTATGCGTTGGCTGAAGTACATTATATTAGTTTTATTTAAATTTATTTTCAAGTTGTTGTTATTTAACCACGTAATAATCGATGTCAATGAATTATTGATGTCATTTTCATATAAGTCAGGATTCTTGCATGTCAAGGTTAATGTACTATCGTCAGCAAACAGAGTCATTGGATGATTAGTAGAATACGGTAAGTCATTGATGTAAATAATGAATTAAAGAGGTCCCATCACGCTACCTTGGGGAACGCCAAACTTGATTTCGCGTTCACTGGATGTGTATAGTTCCTCTGTTTTAGTCCTACTGTTTAGGCGTGAGATGACTGTTACTTGTTTCCCGTTTGATAGGTAAGAATTAATCAGATTTAAGACGTTTCCCCTTATACCATAGCACTCTAATTTGCTTTTCAGTATACCATAATCCACATAATCGAACGCCTGCGTCATATCGCAGTATATAGCGCACACAGGTGTCCGTTTGTCCATTTTAGTCATTATATTTAATAAAAAATCATAAATAGCCATATTGATTGTCATGTTATTTCTAAAACCCTTTTGCTGCTGGCAAAATAATGATTTTGTTTCAAAATATCTATTAATTTCTTTAGAAATATAATTTTCAAATATTTTGGATATAACTGATATTAATGCAATTGGCCTGTAATTACTAATTTTATCTTTACTGTCTTTTTTGTGCAGTGGTTTAACAATGGTCATTTTTAATCTTTCAGGAAAGATACCATCGCTTATACATAGGTTTAAAATATAACTTAGGTGTTGGCATATCAAATGACCCACAGACTTAAGAATAACTGTGGCTACTTCATCATGTCCAACGCTTCTCGTATTATTCAGTGATTTTATTATATTTAAAATATCCATAGGCGCGCTAGGGTTCATGAACATAGAGTTTTTCTGAGGTTTTATGAGAGATGTGACTTTCTCCCCGTATTGTTGCAATGGCACGACTTTATCTATAAAATAGTTATTAAAAGTGTTTGCTAACATCAAGGGGTCTGAGACATAGTTATTGTCTAGTTTTATTTTCTGTACGCCATCTTTAGGTACATTATATTTTTTATTATTAATTATTTGCCATGCAGCCTTGCCTTTATTGTCCGAAGTTTTTATTTTGTAACAATTTTGAGCTTTTTTTGTTAGCGCTATAATTTTTTTGTACATTTTGTTATATTTCTTGTAATTGATGAAATTATTCTGCGTACGTTTGTAACGGTAGGTCCATAAAAGTTGTCGTTTCCTCTTACTGCATATTTTAATGCCATGTGAGATCCATTTTGGTATTTTATTTACGTTTATACTAATTATACTAACGGGGAAACACAGGTCGTAAAACAGTTTGAATTGATCTATAAATAGATCGTACGCTTTATTTACATTATCTGTTTGATAGATTTCTGTAAAAGATAAATTTTGTATACAGGTTTTAAATTTCAAAATATTTTCTTTAGAAAAGTCGCGTTGTCTCTTACGCCAATATTTGAGCGTACATTGGTTTTTTACGGGACATTTCAGTAACTGGGCCGTGTGATCAGATAATGCGAACTCTATGATTTCGGCTTTGCATGGTCTGTGAAAGTTATGTGCAATGTTGTCTATACAAGTTTGGCTTTTAATCCGTGTCGGATGATTTAAAGCTAGTTTCAGATTAAAATGCGTAAGGAGACATTTGAATTCTACAGTAATATTATTGTTTTTCATCATATCAATATTAAAATCTCCAGCTATTATAATATTTGCATATTTCTTTTTGCTTAAAACAGATAGTAATTGCTCTAATTTCTGGAAAAAAAGTTCAATATGCCCTGATTTAGGTGTTCTGTAAATACATACAATGGCTATTTTGTACTCCGTTATTTCTGCTGCATTAAATATTGTTTTGTTTTGTCTGCAGGTATAACGTACCTGACAGGGGAGAACTTCCTGGATGTGCTGGACAACGGCGCAGAGCTGTGCCAGCTTGCGGCAGTCATTCACGATAAGGCAAGAGAGGCCCTCGACCAGGGACTCATAGTTGGGGTAAGCCAAACACATACATAAAACTGCACCTACTATCTACATCTCTGCATCACCCAAAGGTTGACTGGTAGAGAATACTTTTAGTATTAAGTCCGCCTTTGTACATTTTAGTGCATAAAGTTTAAATAAATAAATACTATTATTTTCGAAGGACTAGAAGAGATTGGGCAGAAACACAAGAGACAGACAGACAAACAGAACTTTCAAACTTTAAAGGGGTCAGTAATGGAGTTGTAACCAAATTAAGTGTCTGCCAATGGTGGGGGATGATTTCTTACAAAACCAACGTCAACTTATCAAAAAATTACGCTGTATGACGTAACTATTTTTACAACTTTTGTTTTAAGATCTGCCCACATGCCCCACGATCCAAATTCCAGTTCTGTTCCGTTTTGACCTCTATTAGAGACACAAATAGGGCACCCTTGACACAGAATATTAAGTACAAGTACAGAAGCACCACTTCCCGTAACAATTCATAGAAATAGAGACTCTTGCTACTAAGTAACAAAGTTCAATTCAGCTCGCATAAGCGCTCAGTACCTAACGAGATATTCACCTAAATATTGCCGCTCTCTTTTAACGCGTAGCTCTGTCGCTGTCTGGCGCTGAGTGACGCGATACCTATGTCGCTAGGGTTGTCGGCTCGTCGATGCGTTGCTACCTACTACTATAATATTCATCGTCTATCTATCTACCTATTTGACCACCTATTTGACTATCTTACGTTTGATGCGTATGATTGATTACTCAGTCAATTAGGTAGATACTAAAACGAATTTTACAGTCTCTCATTTGTAATAAAATACATTTTTACTATTCTTAATTCTTCTAATCTCCTAACGCGTTGACCCATTTATATGATACAAACGGATAAAATAGTTTTAGACCTAGGCCTTTCATTTGACACCATAATTGTTAAAATATCTCAACAAACAAAAAGTCACATTTTCAAGTTGCTCTCGTAATTATAAAAAACAAATTCCTTAAATAATTCAGACATGAGTCCATATTATTAGTAAGTATCAACAAAGTAACTAATTAATGTTAGTAATATGAAGAATGTGAAGGTTTATAGTTTCATAGTTTTAAAATAAATTTGAACTTACATTTTCTCATCTGCGGGTAATGACAAAAATGACAATCCCTCGTCCTTTTGTCTTGACACACATCCATCAAATAAGCAATGCTTTAAACCAGACATTCTCTCTTATTTTAAACTTATTTAGTACTTATTATAATAATATTAAAACTTCCACCAAACACACGCGTGACACCCTACCAACCCTACAGTCGAATGTGGTCGAATGGAGCCGGCGCCATGCGAATTTGTAGGCATTTATCGCTGTAGGTACGGCCGAGTGGCGGGGCCCTGCCCTTGAGCTTTTATAAAATAACGTAAGTCGGGCGGCAACTGGCTCATAGGCTATAACAGTCTTCGCTCAGAAGCTAATCAAAGGTGTTCGCCTCCCTTAGGCCGTGCCGCAGATCCGCGGGCGTTGCTGGCAGCGCGCGGCGAGACGCAGCTTCTTCTCTCGAGACAACACGGAGAACTTCATCACCTTCTGTCGAGAGCTCGGCGTGCACGAGAACCTGCTGTTTGAAAGCGATGACCTCGGTGAGAATTTCATTATTTAGAACTTTACTTAACATCTCGCTGTATTTATATTATCTCAGAAAGTTTGGCAGAGAGGGCATTTCATTTAAAACGGACAAAAAATCAGGGTGAAGTTTTGAAATTCGACCATATTTATCATATTTTATTCACTAGACAGTTTTCCTTTTATATGAAATGCCTCAGAGGTGCCTATATTTTACTTGCTATGTTTAGGTCGCATGTGCTAGGATCTATCGCCACCTCCTTGGGGCTATTGCAGACTCCGTGCTGCTATTGAGATTGCCTTAAGTAGAAATCCGAAATAACGCTAGCCGAACTTTGGGATCGAATCATCGACCTCTCGATCAGCTGTCGCATACGCTAACCACTAGACCAGTGGTTCCCAATTAGTTTTTTCTACGTACCCCTTTAAGAAAGACCTTCAACTTGCGTACCCCTTTATAGACCAGGGTCGATAATTTTTAAAACCAAAAAAAAAATATAGTAGGATGAAACCCATTAGAAAAGAAGGAGAATATTATAAAACCGGCCAAGTGCGTGTCGGGCCACGCGCAGTAGGGTTCCGTAGAAAAATATTTTTAATTTTACTTTTTAACTAAATGGCGTCCTTCAGAAAGGAAATGTTTGTAGTACACGAAACCAGCTAGCACGTATGACGAGATGTATGAATGTTGAGGAAGCGAAAGAAGTATATAAGGAGCGAAGCACATGGCGTTCCATCGTCTCTGCCTACCCCCGTGGGATAAAGGCGTGATTTTATATAATGTATTATGTATGTTTATTTATGTTTCAAGAATTTTGAACGAAATATTCTGAGTAACTGCATCTGAAATTTCGGACCCCTATTCCTCTTGAACTAATGAAGTGAACTTATCCGCTATAGTTTTCCTTTAAATTTCATTACATGTACTACCGACACAATTTTTTTCAGATTTTGGGATCCAGAAGTTTACCTTTTAGAGGGGGGGGGCGGGGGACGCTCTACTCGAACAAAAATTTGCTCTTTAAAGTTATCTCGCAAACCATTTTTTTTTTACCAAATTTGGTGAAAACTTACTTTTTTATGACCCAAATACGCTGTAATTTGTGTACGTTACGCCAGCAAGAAAGTGTCACCTATAGTGATATGAGTAGAACGTGTAATTAGTGCGCAATCTGCTGTAAATGTGCGCCGCATAAAAAATTTGTGCGTCTTGTAGTTTTGAAAAAAAAACGTAAAAACGATTCCTGCTGGAGTAACGTTGTTCTAGCAAGAAAATTCTAGACGAATTATCGGAGAGATAAAATACATACATGGGCAGAGAGCTTGTATTTGTGCAAATATGTGCGCCATAAATATAATTTGTGCGTCTTCGGGTTTTCGAGATATTGCGTTTCCCGCTGGAGTAACGTTTTGCGAATTCGTGTATCTCTAAGGCGATTTTATGTGCGCCTGTAGAATGAACATACACGAATAGCTCTTAATTTGTGCATATTTGTGACATAATTAGATGCCAGATAATATTTATAATTTTCAAGTAATTGCGCTTTATTGAAAACTTAAATAAATATTGTAGCGCCTAAATGAGAAGACGTATAAGCTCGCTAAAAACTGTATTCGTTCCATCTTGACGTTTATAATTATAAAAAACACACCCTGTATTATTAAACCATCCGATAGTGTTGTTAATAAGGATTCATTTTTGGGTAGTAATGATATACGGCAAACTTATGGAAAATGTTTAATTTTAATAAAATGTTTCTTATCCGCCTTGATTGAAGCGATAATCAAAGCGATTTTCATATTTTTATTAGTTATGCGCTTACCAACACATTTTGCGATTCATTTTTATATTATAGATAAATACAATTTTGTAGTAATTTAAAGTAAGTTTTCAAATAGAGTGCTTTTTTGATATTCATTCAAAATAAGGTGAAAAAAATAAATATTTCCAATCAAATAAATTACAGCGTATTTGAGACATAAAAAGGTAAGTTTTCACCAAATTTCGTAATTTTTTTTTTTTTGTGAAAGATAAAAATAAAAAACCAAAATCTTGGTTTTTTGAATTTTTCACATAAATTTTGAGGTTATATGAAAAAAGTGCAAATACAAAAGGTTTAGATCTTTTTATTACTAACAACTTTGTCATTCGACTTTTTTCCATAGGACTTTTAGTTTTGCCGGAAATCGAGTAAAACTGTTTTTTACCCTTAAAACCGACAACACAAGCACAGCGACACGCTCACGCGACATAAGTCGAACTGAATGATTGACAATGACGAGCAAATAGGCGGCAGCGGTAGCGGCCGTGATCAGGCGACGCGAGGCGCGCGAGTCGCAGAAAACACGGGTCAATCGCCGCCGCCGCGGGACAAAGCGCTTTATGCATGCGATTTACTTACCGGCTACTGCCGTTTAATTAAATAGAATATTGTTTTGGCAGTTGCAGAAATAGAAATAGAGATTCTTTATTTGTCAATGTAGTTGGGTATATTGAATTTTTTTTTTTTTATGGATTTTAGTTTAGAGATTGCTGCGCGTACCCCTTGAAGCAATCTCGCGTACCCCTGGGGGTACGCGTACCACTAATTGGGAACCACTGCACTAGACGAACGAGGCAATTACTCTTAAGCGACGCATAAACTTTTGAAATTTATCATCAACTATAAAACATTTTAGTTCTACACAACCAACCTCGTCAAGTCATCCTCTGCCTTCTGGAGATGGCGCGCCTCGCCACGAAGTTCAACGTGGAGCCTCCAGGCCTGGTGCAGTTGGAGAAAGAGATAGCGCTGGAGGAGAGGGACTCCGGCCTCGACTCCGGGATGTCCGCCACGGCCTGGCAGTTCAGGGATGCCTCGCCCGTGCCGCAGCGAGACAAGTATGAGAATAGGATGCCCTAGAGTTTTATTAGAATATAGATAAAATCAAACATTTAGGCGGTAATGAAGATGGCCGCAAATTTAATATCATTGGATTGACCACGCTCAAGTGCACTGCCCATTGGTCAAACAGCCATCTGCAGCTAACTTCACTACAGCCTAGACGTTTGATTTTGCCTATACTTTTTTTGTTAATAAAGTCCCAATCGTAATCACGCCAATTTGTGGTATCACAATATCCGGATATCAGACTATGTGGTTTTCAAAATATCTAGGTATCAAACCATTTCGTTATCACACTATCCGGATTTCAGACAATGTGGTCTTTACAATATTCGGATATCACAACATTTGACTATGTGCGTATCACAATATCCAGAAATAGAAGTCTATGAAAACTATGTGATTTTTGCAATATCCGAATATCAAACTGTCCGGAGTAGCATACGTATAATAAGAGCAGGCTATAACACTGGGTATCACAATATCTAAATATTATATTGTGCGGACTATCACAATACTCACATATCATCACTTTAAACTGACGATAAACTAAATTATTCTATTCATCTCAGATCTACCACAGAGATGCCGCCTTCGACACCAGATCCAAATGATTGTAAGTATACGAACTTCTTTTGTTTCTGAACATAACCGCTTTATTATTCTTCTTCTTCGTCGTGTCGATGGCTGAGTCAAATTTTATTTTGACTTGCCATCGTGGTGAAAGGATTAGCCAATTCGCTACTTTATTATTATACCATTTTTTTTTTTTCTGTAGTCTCTTCAGGCAACAAAAATGTATATTTTAACCCTTCAACTTCTTAAATCAAACATGGTATCGCGCTCATTTCGTCCATGAATACACTATCTGTATTTGTTAACAATCATGTATTCCTGGTACATTCACAGCACAACTGGCGGTGGACAACGCAGACGCTGAGAGCACCAAGTCCGAAGGCACCGTGGCCAGCACCGACTCCGACGTGCCGCTCAAACCTACCAATGAACTCGACAAGAGGGTAACATCAATATAATAGCTTTCTATTGGGAACCGCTTAAAGTAACCTTTATTGACTTGTGGGTCTCCGGAACGCTGCCGCACGAACTATACCGTCTCTCCTGAACATTACCTGTCCCAATCCTTCCTCTACTTATTCCTGAAAACTGTATACCCGGACCAAATTCACTTCTGATAATTATGCATCCTGTCTTAATAATCACCCATTGCCTGACCTTGCTCATTCTGTAAAATTGCCCATTCCGCCCTTAAAATTAGCCATCTTATTTTAAAAATTACTCATCATGTCTAGAAAATATAACTATTCCATACCTGAATACTATTCTACTAACTATTTACTAACAAAGTCAGAACTAAGGTAACTAAGCCACCATGACTGGGGTCTAGCCGTAACATCAAACATGGATAAATAATGATCATTGATATTCAGGTGCAACTGGTGACTCGTCTGATGGAACGCGGCTGCAGCTGCAGCTCGGGCAAGTGCTCCAAGCTGCTGAAGGTCAAGAAGGTGGGCGAGGGACGGTACAACATCGCTGGGAGGAATGTCTTCATCAGGGTGAGTCTTGCACGTTTGAGGTAAATCTATAGAGAGCATTACGCGGAGGGCGCAACTAGCATACAGAAAACAAACCGTCCGCAGTGGAATCCACTACTTCATTTTTGTCATACATAACAATTTCCATTATGCTGGTCAAAAAAATTATTATAGATTCCGCTAGGGTTTCACTCTGGCTCTGGCACCAGAACTTTGAAGTATTCAAAAGTATTTTTTTAAATTAATGTTTTTTTAAAAACAAATTTATATAATTTCAGTTGCTGAAAGGTCGTCACATGATGGTCCGTGTGGGCGGTGGCTGGGACACCCTGGAGCATTTCTTGTCGCGTCACGAGCCATGCCAGGTGCGCCTCGTCACGCAGGGCTCCGGCCGCAAGGCTGACGTGCTGCCCGTGCCTATCAACACCTCCGACGACAAGATCTCACCCGCACGCAAATCTGTATCACCCGCTAGCAGTAGAGCATCACTCAAGGAGACTTCCATCTCCAGAACTGTGTCACCGGTAGACAGTAAAGCGTCCTCTATCAGCGGCAAGGCTTCCCCCGTAGAGTTGCGCAGCGGTAGAAGCACGCGAGCTTCCAGCAAAGCGAGTAGCGGGAAGAGCTCTCCTCTCGGAGACCCTCGGCGCAACTCCACTCCTATCAAACCCACCGCCGCGCGCTCTCTCCGCTCCACCCTGACCCTCCCCCTCCGCGCTGACTCCGTGGACGGCCGCACGCCCAAGTCCCCCGCACCCCGCTCCAGGAAACAATCGGCACCATCCAGCTTTAGCACTCCCAACACCCCTACCGGTAGAACTGTTAGGACTCCACCCGCCGAGTACAGGAAGTCACTCACGACCTCCGCTTTGCTGAACACCACACCGAAGAAGTCCAGGAGCATGAGCCTGGCGCACGTGCAGAAAGACGAGCGGAAGAGTTTTTGCGGCACCGACAGACTCAACCAGGCCAAAAAGAACAGAAGTACGAGTGCGGCCACCACGCCCACCGAAACCGCCGCCTCCAGGAAGGCACGCAGCCAAAGCCTAGCCTCCACGCCTGTCAACGAACCGAAGAAAACCTTCAACGGGACGAACGGGTACGCCAAAAAGACTCGTAGCATGAGCCTGGCGACGCCCATGGACTTCAGACCGCTGAACAAGAGTCATTCGGTGACGATCACGGGCCCGATGACGCAGGCCGCCATCGAGGAGAGCATTCGCCTGTCTCTTGCGGCCTCCATCGCCGACGACACTTCTGCCAAGAAGCCGTTCCTCCACATCAAAGCCAAATACAGGAGTCCCCCTCCCCGCGAGGTGCCCCCCAGATAAGTCCCACCCGCGCCGCTCCTTCATTCCATTAGTTTTAAAGTTTGACACTTAACTAAGGCATCCTTATCGAAGTTCAATTAGTTATAACTTAAGCATTACTTAGATCTCTCACTAAGCAATCTCATGTTATCACAGTAATGTAAGTAGAAGTCGAGGTGACGTCACGCCTGCGCCCGCGCCGTTCGGGGAACTAGTCATAATTAATTTGTTATTCTAATTATAATTTAATTACGTATAGTATAATGATCATTTTCCAATTGCAATATTATTTCGTATTAATTTGTATTATTATTTAGTGTTTTGCAATCTTTATCATTTGTGAAAATTGTGTTAAGATTTCATTTTAATTTTACGTCATGTGTGAGTGATATATTTTTATAATTTCGCATTTCTTCATTTGACAATAAATTTGTGATTATGTGTTTATTTGGTTTATTTTTGATTTAGTTGTGCACTTAGCGGAGTAATGTGGAAGTAGCGTCGAAGTTGTGGCCTGTCGCAGACCCCACGGTACAAAAAACGTTGAGTAGTTCACACGAGGTATATTTTCATACGAGACGATAGAACATATTTTTGCACTGACATTTAGCTATACAAGCACTAGATAGAAAGTAAATCTTCCGACATTCAATCACTGTGTTCAGGGATATACGATAATGTAAGGGGGAAACTGAATTAATCGTTTTAAAATGTATCGAATTGGCTTTTATTATATGATGGCAGCTGTTTTACAAGTCTTATGATGTTAATCTTATAATCGTATCATATAGTGTTGGAACTGAGTATATTTACACTTTGTAAGACGACGTTTGGATGGTGTACCACGCCGCGAGGAACTAGATCGGATAAGTTAGGATGTTGTTAAGAAAATGTGGAGTGTTCACCAGTCTTCCATAGTGCCAGAAATCATTATAAGGATCTGACAGTTGATTAAATCGAGCAATAATCTACAAGGAATAGTTATATTTGAGAATAATTAGGGATAAGATATTGCACCAATTGAGTCTAAAACTAAAAAATACAAACGGTTATTTCAACTAGAAAAGAATCTCCTCTTTGGTGAACTTGCTGTCAATACCAGTCGTAGGTATCGGTTACTGAATCAATCTCGCAAATAAACCTTTTACAAAAGAGTAACAAATAAAATGAGGTCCTCATTTTGTACCAATAAAGATTTATTTATTATTATTATTATTATTATTAAAACGTGAATCAGGTATCGCGCAGTCGTCCCTAGAAACTTGTTTACCTAAAATACACTGTTCTTATATTTAACTGCTTCCTAATATCTTCTTTGATATTTATTTATCTTTGTTAAAATGTTTCATAATTCTTGGAAACATTCACAGCGAAATTCCTACTGATAGAGATGTTTTAAGATAATTTTTGGACTGACTGAGATTAGCAAAAAAGATAATATTCATTCTTATCTAAATCGAATCATTTCTTGAGTAATTCTAGCAAACAATCCTTTAAACTCTTTTGTCTTTTTGACGTTATAAAGTAGCGTAGTTGTTAGTCGTTTTATATTTCAAGTTATAATCAAGAGCTTAGCGTAAACTCAGCAGGGGTGATATTTATTTGTAACTGCCAAACTACCTGTCCGCAACACTGTGCCAACGGTTTTATTATTGTATGGTTGATAATAAACATTTTGATATTCAATAATAGCGTTGTTTGATTTTGCACTCTCATCTATGCACCCTGTAGCCATGGACTACGTACCCAGTAAACTACGCATGTGAATTCGACGTAAAAATATGATTACTAACTTTGAAAATTTAGCCCTTCAAGTGATCTTCCCTTTCTAAAGTATACTATTTTCTGTCCTGTGTAATAAATACACTAGTGAATTATACTGAGAACAGCAGGCTCATGGCTACAGCATTAACAAGACGTGATTTCTATAGTGCTTCCAGTATTTAGGTAAGTGACGTAGTAAGTATGTATGCAATATAACCGAAATCAAATGCTATACATATTAGTAATTGAGGAAGCCTTCACAGACAGATGAGCGAGCACAAGCCAATTATTGCTTTTAGGAAAGCTTTTGCAAACAAATACATTAAATATAACACCAGCCACAGAGCTTCACTTTTAGGCGCTGTCTCCACAAGAAAATGAATCGCGACGAGCGCGCAGCGGGCGCGCTGTCAAACGTAACTGAATTTTTTTTTACAACGCGTCGTCAAGGAAACGCGGCGATACCGTTACGAGTCGCCGCGGCAACGCTGCGATTCCGTTACGACTCGCGACGATACGCGGCGGAATTATCGCTCGTTCGTGGAGATTCTCCGACGATATAAGGGCGGACTCGTCGCGATTCTCTCGCTCGTGGAGACAGCGCCTTACTGTTGCGATAAAAATGGAGTCGGACTCTGCAGATAAGTTGTAGGTCGAAAAAGTAAGTAAAAGTTGGGCTGTAAGTACACATACTTTTTAGGGCCTATTTACACGATACAAGTTTTGCAAAGCAATAAAACCGAGATAGCAAGAGAATTGCAGAACTTGCATTGCGTAAATAGCTCTTTATGGCTGCGGTCTAATGCTGGCTTGCAAACAACAAACGAGAACATTTTGTGACTGTAATTTGAACTCGTGAACTCTCTCTGGCTATGAAGCTGGATTCGCTCCTGCGGCGAGCGTTTTTTGTTTTTTCACTGTTTTTGTGTGTTCGCCAGTGTTTGGGGTCGGTGTCGGTTTTCTTCACAAATCAAAGGATGTTCGGCAAACATCTTGCAATGTCTCCACACGCTTATAATTGGAGTTTACTCTTTGGAGCAAACGTGTGGAGGGCACAAACAGCCAGCGCAGTGTCTGGAGCCGGATAAAGATACAGCGCTGATCATAATTATAACTAAAAAAAACATGGCATTTTGATTCATACAACAGTTTATTGTAGACATTTAAACATTTATTTACTACGTACAGAGTTCTCTTATAATTACAAGTATAAATAAAACAACATTGTACATAATAACGCATCAGTTGTGTGGTAGGACAATAATTTCTGTTAAAAATTTAACACGAAAAATATGTACTCTTTTTGGTAAATAAATCAGAGATTAAGACAATATTTATCGTGACGATAGAATTTTTATTTTACTATTTTTATAAAAATATGTTAGGCGCTAAATGAGATTATAAAGAAATGGCCGGTTATACTGATTTTAGACAACAATTTAAAGCAGGACGATATCTTATAGGTGAAATACATTTTGAGTCTTTATTAAAATATTTTTGATCCTTAACTTTTAGAGACTTTAGAGGCAGCTTTTGAGCTTAAATCAACACGCCAAATAATAATTAATAGTTGTAGCGTATGGATGCGTTTAATCACAACAACTATAATAATAATACAATACGATGTACAACAATGAGATATAGCTTGGCAAAATAGTCTAGAAACGGAGACTTATTGATGTCTGCTGGCAACATAATGAAGTTTCATGAAAGCAAAGTTCTCGATTGGTACACTCATGCCGCCATTTCCAACATTTTCAAATTGGGTTCTGATTAGTTGATTTCTTACTGGGTTGCCATACGACGAACTTATTGTTTTGCCAAACTATACTAATGACAGAAATTGAGTAAGTACACTTATCTACAGTATTACTTAAAAACTTTATAACTATATAAAATAGCAAATACTTCTTGGCGAGTTGTACTTCAAACTTTATTAGCAAACAAAACAAGTAAAACAAAAAAAAACGAGAGGTTTTAAACTTTTTCTACAGATAAATAAGCAAGTCATCATTATTTTCTAACACGGTTAACAAAGCACAGTTGGCACTAAAATCGAACTTAAGAATGAACCTTGGGCATTCGATACAGGGTCGAATACCCAAGGTTCATCCATTGGGCCATCACAGTCAACGCGGCGTCATACTTCTGCTTACCGCCATAATCATAATGATATGAATGAATTTAGGACCCGAATTCATCAAACTAAATAGACCGCAGTTAACGATAAAGCCGGATTTGATCTCTCTCTCCCTCAACCAATGTTTGAACGAGATAGATGTCGAAAACGTTCGTTCAGCGTCAAACTGCGACAAAATTGGCGTTAAATATTTACCTTGAGACCGGAGTTTTTTACCGAGTAATGTTATTAGAAATATAAAATATATTTAAGTAACTGACGATTTTGAGAGCGTTTTAATTGGTAACAATTTCTAGCACCATATATCCAATACAAACAAATGCTATAGATACATTACAAACGTGCAATCTGACACGTCAAAAAGATGTGACAACGCTACGTAAGACCTTTAAGTGCTAACGAGAGGTCCGATAAAACAGATCGTAAGTTTATAATTGAAATAAAACATTTGCGCGTATTGGTTAGTGATTGTGATCACCAATAATCGACATCATGGATAGATTTAACCTAAAATAATAACCACCAAAAAATTGTTTGCTGAAAATTTTGGAAATGTGCTCTGTGACATTATTCCGAAGGCGATCTAATAAAAGAATAACCTTCTGAGAAAGGTTTACAATGCCTGCTGCCTTGTTGTTGGTATTTATATCATTATCTTATAAGGCATTGCGCAAATAAAATAAGGAGATATTTCAGCAGCTTCTACTTAAGAGAAGCGAGCACAAACACAATAAAATTACAAATTTACAATTGTTTATGTTGATGCAAAGAGCACTTAACAATATGAATATGGAGAGGAAATGAAAGCAAATATCTATGCAAATAAGTGTGGCAAAACTCGCCGTGGAGCGGGGTAGAGGTAGATTGTTCCGTGCATCTATGTATTGACCACTACTTTTAAGTGACACATTTGGGAGCCGGGGACGCATGACCAGTCCTTTTGGTTAAATTATCTAAGTGTTGATGAGATGCCAAAAATTGGTGATCACGCCTTTCAATCCAAATTCGACAGGAGGCTTGTGAATCTTTTTTATTTTTATAGCAACAAAAAATATCTACTTGAAAAATTTACAACATCCAGAGACAATCTATATTTATAGTAGTTACCAAATTTTAGGCGGTTCCAGAGTTAGCTGCGAAAATAGCACTGTCTTTGTCACTCGATTGGGGTTGACGCTTTACGTATGTCTTGCTCTAGCATGGGCGGATCCATAGCTGGGACTATGAATACAGTTTTTTTTTTATTATTCGTGAGTAAGTTGCTATGATTTGTTGATGTGAACCCCCTGGCACAAAAGCCGGATTCTAATTTGTGCTCTTGCGAGCCGCCTAAAAATTTGGCGTCAATCAATTAATAGTTCTATTCTATTACATTGAGGGGCAATTTCACCAGTTTCGGATAAGACTTGACAGATGAAACGTCACATTACGGAACCTTATCAGGAACTGGTGAAATTGGATCGAATTGTTTAGTTCCAATATTCATAAATATCCTGTCGTCGTTGGTCGTGCCATAGTCGTTGTTTATTGGTCCTGAGCACGGTAGTTCTTCACTCCTTCCATCCTAGCCTTGCGGCGCTCCGAGGGCGTAGCACCCTTGATCTTGACGATCATGTGGGACCCTTTCTTGGTCGGGTCCGGTTTGTAGGACTCGTTGTTATCCTGAAATAGAAAGTGTATTTGTGATTTGGTAGAACGAAATAGCCCATCCATAAGCCTATATTTGATAGGCATAGTTAAATCAAATCAAATTAAATCAAATCATTTATTTTGCAGAAAACACTTTTACAATGGTGTTATTTAATATACATATCTCAAGTAATTCTGCCGGAAGGCATGCAAAAAATATATATTATTGCTACAATCATTGAAATAAAAATAAAATTAAAATCAGGGCTGTCAAGGAAATAATTACCTAGAAATTGCTTTAATTTTGTATTAGTTTATCAGATTTACAAAATTTCATAATATTAGCTTTGAATTGCAATAGTCCGCCTCGCACTACCAGGTCTCGGGTCTGGATAGCAAGCAATCTCAATTGCAGCACGAAGTTGAATTAGTGCCCCGTGGATGCCGATAGGCTCGACCCCTATTACATGCGACCTAAACATAACAGGTGAAGTGTGGGTGTTATTCACCTCTGTCACAACTTCTGGGTAATATAGGCGTGATGTTATGTTGCAATAGTCAGTGCAGTACTTACATCATCCCACAATTCCTCTGTGGGATCGACAGAGGCTGCTACATTGGATTGTATCGGCACGGTGGGCCTGTGGTCATCATCCATCACGTACATCATCGAGTCGAGCATATGCCGCTTAGGGCACACTGACACGTGGTACTGTGGATGATAACATATAAATCTTACAATTCATTTATAGATACAATCAAAGCTCTTGGCGGGTCGGTATAGGCCATGCTCGAGTATTGCGCTCATCTATTGGTCGAGCAGCCATCTGCAGCTTAGGCCGGGTATTACGTGATGTTTGATAAATTTGTCATTTTTTTTAACACCTAGTTTACCATCTTAACGGAACACTTATTTACTGTCTATTATTTCAGAAAATAGTAAAGAATACAATGATAAATTAAATGTATTTAATCATCCGCAAGCAACGCTTAGCGAATACTGCCGTCATAATAAAGAAGGCCGTAACTGACATTTTTGTCAAAAATGAGTTATAAACAGATTCGGAATCAGCAAAGAAAATGCTATCTTATGGTCTTACACACAAAGCTGTAACTCGTATTAGACCAGAGATATCATAAGGATTTTAGCCGTAACTACGACACAAAATCTGATTTTTGAATCTGAAAAGCCGTAATTACGAAATAACGGCTTTTTTTGTTATTATTTTCGTATTTCTAGTCAGGAAGGCCGCAATTACCAATAAGAGCTTGTTAACTAAGCAAAGCTTATTAAATTTACTACAAAAAAAAGCCCTAACTTTGCAATAAGGGCTTTGCTTATAAGTATTTTGAAGGGACAAGCGCCCAGGGAGTTGGCGCGGGGAGAGTACTTGAATGAACCCGCGTGGCTCAGTTGCTAGCCAGGAGGCCACGCGAGGTTCCTGAAACGATATAGCTGATGTTTTAAAATTATAAAGGGTCTTTCAAATAGAGCGGGTCGATATTATAATAATCTAAAGAGGATCAAGTTATTTATATGAAAAGCCGTAATTACATTATTTGCAATTACGCCCTTTCAGATAAGTATTTCACAATTTATTTTTATTTTTTTGCTAAAACAAAAGGGAAAACATTGAATTAAATTAATACGCGTGTATAAATTTAAATAAATTCAGGTTAATAATAAAGCCTGTATTTATTGACGTTTTATAAAACAATAACTACTTACTAAAACCATTCAGTAGCCCGCGGGCCTTCATTTTAGATAAAACTTCAATTATCTCGGAATCAGCATTGACGTAGTTACGGCCTTCTTTCTAATGACGGCAGAATAACAATCTAATTGTAATGCAAAATGTCATATCAAACGTCATTTTGCAGTTGAGCTCACACCTTGTGTTATGTTACCCACAAAAATGAGCAAATAATATTGAATTAGCTTAAGATTTGTTGTTTAAATAAAACAAATAAAAGCTAAGTGCGCAAAGCTTAGAGATACTTATATTCTTTCATGATTTTGATTTAAATCATGTCTACTTTACACCAGTGATGTTATGACTATAATAGGTACATACGTCAAGCTCCACATCATTAACGACATGTGTGGCATCAAATGGGCACGTGAGTTTCCCACATTTGGGGTGCTGCTTCCTGCACTTCTGGAGGTGGATGTGCATACGGTAGTGCTCCACCTGATGCGCCATGTTGTAGGGGCAGGATACCATCTGGTGCGGGGTCGGGTCAGCCATTCTTTACGATTGATCTGTAACAAATATTATGAGTTTTAGTTTTAGTTTAAGTACAAAACTGGTGAGCATGTGTTACAATATGTATGAATGTTGAGGCAGCTACAGAGGTATGTAAGCAGCATAGCAGATGGCGTTACATCGTCTCTGCTGACACCCTTCTGATTATTGATTACATAAATAAATTGCAAACTCACAAAAAAATAGATCTCCAATTTGACTATAACAAACTCTTCTCAAAACGCAACTTTAGATTACCAGTGAACAGAACTATATCACTACTTGCTAGACACTGCCCTGCCTTCACTCACACTCAGATTTATAATAAAGTGATCAAAGATTGCACTAGATTCTCCTGCAAAAAGTTGTCACAAAAACTCACTCTTAACTATGAAGAGATATATTTAATAAGACCTTTTTAAAGTTATCTAAAATTTAAAATATTCATTACAAAACATTGAATACTAGTACTAAATCTTAATACAATTTCAGCTGATTATAAACAGAAGACGCCTTTCACACA
This sequence comes from Hypena proboscidalis, assembly GCA_905147285.1. Lineage (NCBI taxonomy): Eukaryota > Metazoa > Arthropoda > Insecta > Lepidoptera > Erebidae > Hypena > Hypena proboscidalis. The sequence continues at coordinate 521,113 of LR990141.1, forward strand.
TTTAAAAACTAAAAAGAAGCATTGGAAATATGCATATATAAAAAGCTTGAAAACATAAAAGCATCTTACTGTATTTTATGGTTATATAAATTAATTAATTCAAAAACCGGAGCCTGTAATATTATCAAAATTACAACCAGCACCACAATATGGTTTAACAAGTTAAAAGTTTATCAATTTTATTCACTGGCAGCAAACTTTAACAGCCAAAGAATTGATCCGAGTGAATAAAAGGCAGCTACCGCGCAAGTGCTGTTCTCTACTGCGTATATAAGGGGCGAGCAACCCCTGACATCTGACAGTCTACATTCTACAATTCAACACAGACTTGCATCTGGAATGTGTTAGAAGTTAGAATCACACAAATTCGCGGTTAATTTAACGATAATAGCTTACCAATTCAGATCGAAGTCGTGTGGAATACGGAAATTACAATTTTAAAAGCAATTCGTCGAAGTCGTCACCGTTCGGACGAGTTATCGATTAACTGCAGTGCAGTTAAATTTCTGACCTGCGCAGTAATGCATTCAAGTGCTGTATATTACAAAAAGTTATATGGTATAAATATAAGTTTGAAGTAGTTTATTAGGGAAAATTACGAAATTTAATACAGCTTTCTAAAACGTAATGTGAAACTTACTACCCGCCAACAGATATCAATAGAACATGTTATCTCCGAATTAACTTACATTATATTTTTACAGACAATCACCTTAAATTTACAATGAATAATTTCTTTACTTTACAGCTTATTTTCTAGAGTTGAAATACTTGAAATTGATAAATATTAGAAAACTATTTATTTTTTAAAACACGCCAATTCAAACAATGACATTTATTTTTGACATTTATATGAAATTTGACGTTGATGACATTGACATTAAAATTTGATAATTGATAGCGGCTGTGCTCCAGTGGCTATTAATTTCCACATTCCCGACGCGGGCGCCTTACATGCGCGGGCAAATCAAACAGGGCCTCTAAACTGTTTAGGATTTATCCATTATGTTACAGGAAATATGCCTTTCGGTGTAAATGGTGAGAAAGCGACTTTTTTCACATTTTCTTAAAAAAATTAAAATTGGCACCGAAGAAGCAACTTCATCTAGTTCGGGTGCGACTATTTTAAATGTTTTCTTTACAACATAAGAAGAGCCACTAAAGGACCATTACCTACTAAGAGTCAGTGCGCGCTGAAGGCGCTGCCCATTTAAATATTTTTATTAAAAATAAGAAGTGACACTGAAGGGCTTTGCCGACAAATTGTAAATGTTTTGTTTCCAATAATAGACGAAGTGGCACTGAATGACCTTTTCCTCCTAAGACTCAAGGAGTGCCAAAGACACCGACTTTAAAATATTTTCATTAAACATTTAGAAGTGGCACTAAAGAGCCTTCGCCGTCAAGCGTGAGCGAGTGCCGAAAGCGCAGACTGTTTTATATTTTACGGCGAATGTTTTCTTTACAACATAATAAGTGGCACTGAAGAGGTTTGACCCCCTTATTGTGTGACCCTGTCAAAACTCGGGCGAAGACATAGATTGTTAAATATTTTCTTTAAAAATAAGGAGGTAACCCGAAGCACCTCCAAGAGCAAGCGAACGAAGGCCGTCGTCAAAGTCAAGGAACGCCAAAGGCGCCAATACTTTAAATATTCTCCTTAAGAGGCGCGTTTAAAAACGAGCTTGTAATAATGAATTAAATCAGTGGTTCCCAATTAGTTTTTTCTACGTACCCCTTTAAGAAAGACCTCCAACTTGCGTACCCCTTTATAGACCAGGGTCAATAATTTGTAAAACCAAAAAAAAATATAGTAGGATGAAACCCATTAGAAAAAAAGGAGAATATTCTAAAAATGAAAGGAAAAATAATTTACGGGCGATCTGAGGTCAGGAAGGGGATGGGAGGTTTGGTTTAAGGGGAAAAAAACGTTTTTTTTCGATTTCCGGCAAAAATAAAAGTCCTATGAAAAAAAGTCGAGTGGCAAAGTTGTTGATAATAAAAGATCTAAAACTTTTGTATTTACACTTTTTCATATAACCTCAAAATTTATGTGAAAAATTCAAAAAACCAAGTTTTTGGTTTTTTATTTTTATCTTTCACAAACAATTTTTTTTCTCACCAAATTTGGTGAAAACTTACCTTTTTATGTCCCAAATACGCTGTAATTTATTTGATTAGAAATATTTTTTTTTATCACCTTATTATGAATTAATATCGAAAAAGCACCCTAATTTTCGATCGAAAATTCACCCGTCAAAATATCAGCTTTTTTCAAAAAGTTGGTATGTTTCCTGTTTGTTGAAATCTCTACTTTACGATGGTGAAAAAAAAAATATGTTACTATTGTAAATCTTCACAGAAAATGCAAAACAAAAATCAAAACCAAAAACTTCGTTTTTTGAATTTTTCACATAAATTTTGAGGTTATATGAAAAGAGTGCAAATACAAAAGTTTTGAGCTTTTTATTACCAACAACTTTGTTATTCGACTTTTTTCCATAGGACTTTTAGTTTTTCCGGAAATCGAGAAAAACCGTTTTTTACCCTTAAAACCGATAACACAAGTACAGCGACACGCTCACGCGACATAAGCCGAACTGAATGATTGACAATGACGAGCAAATAAATAGGCGGCAGCGGTAGCGGCCGCGATCGGGCGACGCGAGGCGCGGGAGTCGCGGGAAACACGGGTCAATCGCCGCCGCCGCGGGCCAAAGCGCTTGATGCATGCGATTTACTTACCGGCTAATACTGCCATTTAATTAAATAGAATATTTTTTTGGCAGTTGTAGAAATAGAAATAGAGATTATTTATCTGTCAATGTGGGTATATTGATTTTTTTTATTTAAAAAGGATTTTAGTTTAGAGATTGCTGCGCGTACCCCTTGATGCAGTCTCGCGTACCCCTGGGGGTACGCGTACCACTAATTGGGAACCACTGAATAATTAAATGAATAAAATAGATAGTCTTGTAACCTAATTTTTCGATAGTTGAAGAGGTTATTAGGCAAATTAGGTTTTGGAGGCCCCTCGTGCTCTGGGGCTACGATCGTAGGTACCTACATACATATACATACTAGAAGTTAGTACAGCAAATTCAGCTCAAATAAAAATTGTGGTTGATATTCCTATTTTTGAAAAGTAACAAAACGACATTTAATTAATTTTCTTGCTCAGCCGGGCATTTTATAAGCTAAAATCCGAAAATAATTCCATGTGCACATTATGTTCTCTTTGCTATTACCGTGTAAGATAGACAAGGTCCTGTCCAGAAGCGTCATGATTAATACCTACTTATATGTTATTTGAGCTCATGCGAACTTTTGAGCTGAACCCGCCGCGCCGTCGTCGTAGTATTTATAGGTATTATCTTTATGATCAGTTCTGAAAACGTGTAATGTTGGCAGTGTCGCAAATCGTCGACGCCTAGAGCTCCAGTGGTGGTGCCGGTGAGGTCCTCGGTGACGCCGCACAAGCGTCGCTACACATACTACAAGAAGATGTACAAACCCATGTGCTACGAGCTGCCCAAGCCTTTCACTATCTCACTTGTTTGAAGTAATTGAAGGACAATCAAGGCTAGAAAAAGGAATTATTATTTGTTTTTATTTTTTTCCGGCACTTCTCTGTTAATGAAGGGGCCATATATTACGTTTGCACTACCGTACCGAGAGTCGTATGTCGTATTTTGAAGACGTTGGGGGTGGGAACTAGAACATATTATTTGCTGACGAGGGAAAATCTCCTTAGGGACCATTCAAGTATTACGTAAACACTGGGTGGAGAGATCTTTACTTTATTATGCTTACTTTAAAAGAAATAGGAGACAGAAACCAAAAACTTTTGCCAAAAAATTGAACAAACCTGCTTACGTAATCCTTGAACTTACCTTACCTAAGATCGATTTGTTAATTAAATAAGTAGGTAGTTAGGTACTTGTTTGCTCAATGCTGCAGTCGAGCTGACCGAACATTATACGTCAAGGTGGTGGCAGCGGGCAGCATGAAGATAGTTTCAACTTTAATTTATATTTCACTTTTATTATGCCGTCCATTTTCAAGTGATATTAGTTCAAATTCTGAATGTTTCATTTGGAATAAACGATGCGTGGCTGCCATGATAGGGCTCTTTAGTTCACGACTTCCGACCGACGGAAGTGGAGCCGAATCTATTAGCGACTTGAGCGATCACCTATTTTGTAACTATGTTTGTACAATTAATAAAACACCGAATATTTAAGACTTTTATTTATTAAATACCTTGATCGGTAATACAAAATTAAGTATTTAAAATTAATTTAAAGTAGGAATGACTGGATAAATGCTGAGAGTAGTTCATTTAATCGCGGTTTTCAATCTAATACTATTCATACAAAAGAACTAGAGAGCTGGAATTCTAATGATACTTTTAGAAAGTACAACTTTGAAAAATCATTGCCGACTATAATCAGCTCTCGTACAAAATTACATAATTAGGATGATAAAATGTGAACTGCGTGCATTACAGGCAAATAATTAAATATATTCGATCTCTAGCTATTTCTTAGTCTACAGTAAATAGGCAATTTTACACGCGATATCATGTCGGTACACAATATACTATATAAACATAACTATGTTTAATTATGTTATATATAAAAACTAAATACTACGCGCGTGTGTACTCGAATACATAGAGAGGTAAAGCATTCATGTCGACATTGCAATTGATATTATTGTAACATGCTAAATGATATCAATGAAAATTATAGAATTTTATTATGACGAACAATATTGTATGAGCCAATACATTTTACAAATATTATGTTATAATTTTCATTCATAGATAGTGAGCGCTCTAGCCCCAATTTCACTATACTTCTAGTCTTTTAATATTTACTATCCACAGTTAACACTTAATACAGATTAAATCTCTCTAACATTCAATGCTAGAAAAGGACTGAGACAAACAAGTTCTATCAGTTTTAAATATTGGTAACCACATTTGTGAAATTGGTTTTTGCTATACACATAGATTGACACAGAAAAAAAAGAATATGGCAGTAAGACACCTTCCTACAGTATTCAAGTATCACGCGCTACTAACCTTACATCTTGTAAATAAAAGTATTACATAGTTAATATTATCTCATTTAATACATTTTGGTAAAAGTCACTCCACAGTATTGATTATATCATTTGGCCGATTAAACTTAAACATACTTAAACATATAAGATTGTCGACGTATAAATAATTCAGAATGTCGATTGAGATTTACTTTTACAATTACCGAAAGTGGGTTGGACGTCATTATGATTATTGCATGGATATGTATTAACTTTGCGCGTACTTTATCGAAATATGCGACACTTAAAACTCATTTATTCATTTTTTTTCCAGATTTTGAGGCTTTCGTTATATTGAATGGCGTCCAACCCGCGTAAGCATATAAAACTAAAATATATTTATATCGATAGTGGAAACAGAAAGATAAGCTGTTACATGACTACATTAAGGAGCTTATTAAAATGAGTGAGATTGTTGATTTATTCAACAAACATAAATAATTAAAAAATAGTACGAAAGATATAAACAATGATAAATTCAAAATAAATACAAAATGATAGTCTTGATCATAAGACCTTCAGTAAAATTTATGTAGTACTGAAATCAGCTACGGGCATGCAATGATATTTTTTTTGGTAAAAGTCAGACATTCATTCATACAACCAGAATGTATGAGCCCACAGTCAAAATTGTCAACGCCAGAATAACTGGATTTCATCTCCTTACAAGAAAATATTTAATTCATGAAAAAGTATCATCAATATAGCAGTTTTTGCTATTTTCCATATTTATGCCCAATAATTGAAAAAGACGCTTGTGATAAATTATTGACTTCATGAAATTAATGTTTAAATAATCATGCAATACATTGACATTATAGATCAATTTTTGTCTATATGTCAAAGTAAGGCATGTTCTAGACTTATAATAAATATATATTGTTTTCAGTATTGTATTTGCTGCATTTGTAGTTAATCAATAATAGTACATCTATTTTTGCAACTACAGCTTACGTATTGATATCGACCCGATATAAAATTGTAAGTGAAACGCATGCTCCGTAAAAACTAAAGTTAAAATACGGATGTTATTACCAACCACGATTGCTACTTCGGGATAATGTTTGCGGAAATCTTATTTGGAGATAGTGCTGACAATTTATTCTACATTACGTGTTATTAGGAATTATAATAAATTGTGTGTGTTCCGTTACCAGAATTATTGACTTTTGAGTGTGAACTATAAATCCTTTAAATTTTCCATGACATCCTTCTTAACTACTTCACCTGCCTTGATTTTTGATCAAATGGGATCAAATAGAGTACCCATTGACTCCTTTCTATCGGCCGATGGTAGGATGTAGAGAAATCAGCCGATACCAAATCAATGTAATGTGCGCACTTCAGTATGTGTTAATACTGACTCCGGAGTCAGACTGAACCATTCGCCTGTAGTACAGTTGTTTGCGAGGCATTGCGAGTGATATAGGGTATATTGAAACAAAGAGATTTACAAGCATTATCCGTCAGCAGTAGTAGTTGTTCGGCGGCAGGCTCGCGCGTTACTTCTTCTTGCTCTTGCCGAGCGAGAGCGTGTGGTGCGCGGCGACGGTCTGCGTCTTGCGGCGGTTGAACTCGATGCTGTCGTCCTCGATCTTCTTGCGGAGCTCCTCCAGCCGCTTCTTCTCGTCCGTGTGGTCCTTCTTCAGCTTGTCGAACTTCGAGTGCAACTGGAATGGCGAAAAGGAAGTATGATAAAACAGTTTCAAACCGACTGTTTACATATTGGCAAAGCAATAATAAGTCAATTACAATACTCGGATGCTTCAAGATCACCAATTTTTCTCGTTTCTGTTTTCCATATACTCACCAAAAATAACACGGTCAAAACAGCCAAAAAAGGTTTAGAAGAGGTGAGGATGGAGAAGCGGGACGAGAAAATGCGTTCAGTTGGGTGACAAATTGTACACCAATCAGAGATAGTAATTCTATGGAGACCATACCCTTAAGAAAATAAGTGTGACCATGGCGAAACTTCAAAATACTATGCTTTCAGTGTTCGTATTTTACGTTACTTAAGTATAGACTCTTAAAAAAGGACACATAAGCCGTAGCTGTATTAGTGGAAAATTAGTCCATTCAACTTATATACTTATAACTGCTATCTGTTACTCTTTCACACAAAAAAGTAATAAGAATTTTGATGAAATTGGCACAAGTTTTGCCTTAAACGAATTATTGGAACGAAGTTACTTATCGCGCGTTGCGAAAGGGGGCTAGACGGAAAAAATTGGGACTTAAAGATGTAACGACACATTTCGTAGCAATTTTCGTAGCGGCGTAGTAATTACATGCTACGTGACAGCTACGGTGCTACATTATTATATTATAATTCGTTTAACATATCACTTTACGTTAAAGTCATAATATAAATCGTCATTATTTCATGATTTGATGAATAAAAACTTACGAGTTATGTGTATTATTTTATAATAGTGTTATTTCAAATGGAAAAGTGTAAGTTGTATGATAGTTTGTAAATTTTCTAGTGTCTAACGACTTATGTTGCTGACAGTACCATGTGAGCAGGATACTAGTATGTAAAGTACCGACCTCCTTCTCCGCCTCCTTGAGCTCCGCCTCCTTCTCCTTGACGCGCTGCACGAACATCTGCCGCATCTCGTCCTCCTTCTGCTGCAGCTCCGCGAGGTGAGCACTGCGCTTCTGCTCGAATGTCTGCTGGAAAGACACCTGAAGAACAAACAAATATACAGATGAAATTTGAAACGTTTTTTAGAATCGTGTGAAGAATCTGGTAAACCTGGTAACAGTAACTAGTGTTAAATACACAGATTATATCTTCGAAAAAACAAATCTCATGAAGTCATGACAAAGGTATGTCATGACTTAGCTTCCTACGATCTTCCACTCGGCAATAACAGCTTACCTGAGGACCGACAGCAATGGTAAGTATTGCTCGGAGCAACTGTACTAAATGTGTGCGGTTCTGCATGGTACATGACAATGTGCATTAAACTGTGCGCTCTTGTGGCTCAAGTACTTAACAAGCTTTGAAGTGCCATTGATAATCTTTTCCACAAGCGATAACAGGCACAGCAGGTAACAGCACAGTTACCTGCTGTGTATTGCCTGACAGAATCAAGCCTAAAAACAGATTCCATTGTTAATAATCAAACCTTTTCTGAAATTCATCTCATTTTCTCATATTTTTAAGCTTTCTTTTTCTCAAGATTTCCAAACTATTTGTTTTCCTTAAGTCGATGAGAATTGAGGATTAATAGCCATTTTTTCTGACTATCATTATTATAAATGTTATGTAGTAGTAGTTATGTTCATCGGAAATTATGTTTTAAGTATAATTTATATAGTGATGTTTGATGAATGTGATGTGGTTGTACTTTGTAAATAAATAATTAAACTTATTTTGTCAATCATTTTCAACAACCTAAAATCTGACTGCAATGCTCTCAACACGACAAAGAAGAAGTGTTAATATCTTCGAGATTCTTGACACTAATGCCACGCTAGAGCGAGAATTGTGTGCGGTGTACAGTGGGCCAACGAGTTAGGTATGCAGGGCAAAAACTTTTATGTCATAGTAAAGACTTACTACCCCAGTTATGGATAAGTGAGTTACATATCTAAATAGTGGGTATATTACACTTATTAAATGTGTAACTCACACGTGCATATCTATTGCAGTCAGTTTTCAGTATGGCGTAGAAGTTATTGCCCTGCATACCTAATTGCTTGGCCCACTGTACAAAAAGTAGTAATAAAAGTACTTGTACCGAAGCATTCACACCGTCGGTGTTAACGCCTCAATACAAGTACTTTAACTACAACTACAACTCTCAACTCAGGCTTAAGTAGCAGGGCGCCATGACTCACAGGTTTGTTATCGGCATCGACGTCGGTGAATCCCATCTGCTGCAGGCGTCGCCGCCGGTACAGCTCGTAGTGCCGCGCGTGCGTCTTCTCGCGGAGGTCCTCCATGTTGGTGCGGATCAACATCTCGCGGAGCTTCACGAAGTCGCAGTGAGACTCGTTCTCCACTGGAATGAGAGTTTAGCAAATTCAAAATGTGTACAAAAACCTTTGGCTACGATTCTCCCCAAATCACCCCAGGTCACGGGATAACTTGTGTGGGTGATTAAATCTAGCTCATGACAAATGTTAAATTATACATCCTATCCTACTTATGTGTGGTGTAGTGGTTTAAGCGGTCGCCTCGCCACTCTACACTGCCTTGGTGTTGTGGGTTCGATCCCAGATGGGGCAAACCTTAGTGTGATTCGCAAAGATTTGTTCTGAGACTGTGACTGTGTGTGCTTGTGTGAGTGAATGTGTGTATTTGGCATTGTCATTGGGACCATTAGAAAGAGTAATTGCTTCTGGCGTTCTATCTTATGTAAAAAATCAAAATTTATTTATTAATTTAATTTTATTTAAATATAAAAATACGAAACTTTACGCAAAACTTATGCTTGAATTTTAACTAAATTTTAAAGACGAGTAGCTTAAAGTTTGGATTAACATAATATAATCGATGTACCACGTGGGCAGAATCGTGTACGTCAAGTAGTCTTTAATGTTTCTGAACTATTAATGGTATATTCCTAACAAAGTTATAGTTAAGTTTTATAAAAGGTCATGGTCAAGAGAGATTTGGCGCCTCTCCAAACGGCCTAGCATTGTAAGTATTGAAGCTGCCTAGAATGTAGCTGCTAGACCAATACATATTAACGTTAACTATACCTTATGCACCTATAATATTAATCTCTGCACCACTTAAAGGTTGACTGGTAGAGAATGCAATGTATGCGTTTTGTGTAAATGAATTTTAAATAAATAAATACATGGGAATAGCCCAAGTTCAGTAATAAAGATGAGTGCTACAAATTTATTTGTTCAATTCTTTATCATTTAATCAAACTGTAATATAACGTTTTGCCTGTATTTTACTAGGAAAGTATAATAGTGGATTTTATCGGGTCCATATTGCCTACAATGTTAACATATCAGTCATAACAGGGGGCAAGCTTTTGAAAATCTATTGGGCGCAGTACACACTGTACAGACTTATGTGACTGTTGATTGTGAGTTTTGCAGTTATTCAGAGCTAGCTAACTAAAATAAATAAGTATCTCATAGGTAAGCGTGCGTCCAACTTAGACCGCATCATCACTTACGATCAGGTAAGATCGTGGGCAAACGCTTGCCTATACACCATAAAAAGAAGGAGCAAATGTCATTTCTTTTTTACGTCAAGGCATTCTCAGTCAGATAGTCCTTTTCACTAGTAGGGCAGTCATTATTTTATAATAATGACACACAAGTATTGAATCATAATAGCTGTTTAGCAAGTTCATACCTTGCACAGTTCCCCATGGATACTGCCTAGCACGCACAGTCTTGTTCCCAATCTTCACGAAGTCTGTAGATCCCACCACAGCAAACGGTATGTGAGAGTTCATGGAACTGTTGACCTCCGTCACTGACTCATCGTCAACTGGGAACTGGTAGATCTCCACGCTGTTCGCTTGCAGCTCTTGGATTATTTTTGTCTGAAAGGAGAGATAATAAGATTATGGATAATGGTTTGATTTGTCACAGATGGGTTATTTGGATAAAAAAAATATATTCTAAATAGACATACTTTTACAACACTTGCAAAACAATCAAATTTTTATATTAATTAACAATAATTTTTGACATAAAAAAAAACGACTTCAAAAAGTAGGTAAACTAAAGGGCAAAAAATAAATTTACTTCGCACAAAATAATATGTTTTTTCATTTAGTTAAATAGAAATTATTAAATAATTATTTTATAATTCTGAAGTCCGTCATTTTCTTACTGTTTAATATTCCATGTATTTTGTTGTTGTGAGTTTTTTTGATATTTCGCAGCAGTTGCAAACTGAGTTTTATCGTAAGCAAGCTTGCAACAGCTGCGAAATCCCGTGATATGAAAATAACAGAAGATGTTTAGAAATCTTTAATACCAATACAACACACAACATTGAAGAAAAACATGATTAAATACCATTTCTATATTGTGTGATGAATGATGGATGAGGCATGTAAAATAGAAGAATTACATTTATGAAATTTGCTTTAATAAATCATTGTATTTAAATACCATCTAGAGATTAGTGGTAACTACAACAAAAGACGGGACTCAATATTAATCCAGTTGAACCAATATTTGTGATTTTATATACCTTGAATTTCTGCAGTTCAGTCTTGGATATGGTGTCGGCTTTGGCGATGATGGGGATGATGTTAACTTTCGTGTCCAGCTTCTTCATGCACACCAAGTCGATGGACTTGAGACCATGACCTGCAAAGTTACATTACAAATGTTTACTTCATTTGTTATTGAAAAAAAAAATGATAACTCGATTGCCGAATTTGAACTCAGTCAGTCAGTTGAACCCCTTAAGCTATTATAGATTTTGTGAACGAGCTCGAGGGAGACACTGTCCCATATTTTAGCTCAAACCTAATAGCTGCGCTGAACACAATAGCCACTAATTTCAGACCGTAATCAAAAACACAAATAGTAATGCAGGTATTACTATTTGGCGACAGATATGGATGATTTGGTACAAGAATAATCTATACTAATATTATATATAGAAAAGATTCACGCTTTGCCCGACCCGGGAATTGAACCGTAGAGCTCGCGGTGACAGGCGCGTACGCTGACCACTACCACACAATCGAGGCAGTTAGTATGTGAGGTATGTATATCTATCACATCGGTTAATGACATACAATGAGGTGCACGGCCTCGGTTGATTACACATTACAAGGAATCGCACGTACGTACATAGTAATACATATACACTGTAGTTACGATCACATAACTGCTGAACAACTTCCTACCTTACTATTTATAGCTTAGCAACCTGCTTTACATTCAACACAGAAATACTTCTTTCTAGTGGATATTTCTTTTTATGTGCAACTTATTCGTGGAATCCTTATTTATATAATAAATTCGGATTGTTTTGGATATTTGGTGAGGAGATAGCAGTAAGTCTCAGAAGAACATTGCCTACTTTATAAAGACCTATCACAACATCGAAAGCTTTGCTACCTTTACGTAATGGAACACACACTTTTGACTTAAATATAAATGCCAATAATTTAGTATAAGAAGTGCTACATATCTTGTGCCACGTAGAAATATACTGCATTGGTGGTGCGAAGAACAACACAAAATAAAACGGTCTTTAAATGCATTTAATTTAACCGACATTAATGATCGGCATGCCGAATAGTCGGCCACTTTTGTAGTAGTCGAGTATCCAGCCCATCTCGAGTGCACTTTGTTTTTCCTCTATTGTACAGTTTTATATCTAGCTGTACCTGCATGATCGTCAACAACGATGTTCCTGCCCTTGCATTACCAATTAAGTCTATGGGCAATTAACGAGTGCGGCCTCTCTGGTGTACTGAATTGTATACGAGCTATAAATCCTATTTGCCAATTCAATTTTACACATTTTTCTTAATAAAAATAATTTGTTTTGGATTCATGTTTTCTTGCAAAGGCGCATGTAAGGCTTTTCCGTATTCTCATTTGTTACGCAATGGAGGAGCGTGAATAAAACACAGGCCACTTTATTGGGCCACCAAAATTTGACTCCGCCATCGACACGAAGAAGAAGCGCAAATTAAATCGGTTTCTCTGACGCCACTAGTGAAGTCTTAATAACTCGTTATTCGTCTTACATTTATCATTTAATTTCAGCAATACTTAAATTAAATCCTAACTAGTATAATTTAGTATTATTTATGATTTATTTTTATATAATTTTTGTAATGTTTTGACGTGTTCAAGCGCCTCCTGGGGTCTATGAAAATAAATGATTTGAATGAATTTGAATTTGAATTTAACACAAAAAGATATTTTTTTTTTGTGTGTTTGTTTACCAGACTTTATTTTCTCGAGATGCCGAGGTACCAATTTGGTACCAAATCTAGTATAAACCATACTGACACAGTTTCTAACTACTGTTTAGGAATAAAGTTTTCATTCAAATAAAGCAGTCTCAATTAAACTAACAAATAATAACAATCAAATATCACCCATATTTGCTCAACGTTTGTAATGTAAAGCAAACACCTAATTATGCAGTGGTATCTCAAGTCAAACATATTAGTAATGCACTTGTTTGTTTACTCAGCGTCGCCGCCGATGAACATTGTAATGTACGCAACACTAGTACAAGTGTTTGTACAATCAGTGCTCAGGAATTTGGTATTTCCTCTGACCTGACCGACTGAATATGAGTTGAAATATTTGGAGTAAATTAATGACGTGAGATAATTGGGTTTATTGAAAATTAATTGTACTGAACACAATCTTTTAGTATTCTTTTGTTGTTACCAATATTTTAGTGAAGTAGCTTATTACTTGGTTCATAGTCATAGACTTATTAGAAGCGTATTTTGTCAACAATCGAAATGCGGGAGCTGCATTAGTGTGGTACCGCAATAAGTATCCGTTGCGGCATGTGCCAACAAGAAAGGTTATTACAAATCTTTTGAAAAACCTGGAATTGCAGGGTTCTTTCAAAATACGCTTCTAATAAGTCATTTTTTTCACGATTAGAAGACATTTTAGCGAAAATCCTTAATTAATAACTCATACGAAGTTTCTCAGCTGAAACTAAGTATAACACACAGATTTTCGAATCAAATTCGAAATTTGAGGGTAAAAATTCTTTTTATTTACTTTACAGTCAATTCTTCCCACTTCCAGGCCATAACAAAAAGTTAGACCATCGTAGAAATTCGTTTCTGTTGCCGAAATGTATGGGAAACGTTTTTGGCGATTTCTGTCTTTTCTAGTACTGAAAGCTAAAATGGTTCCATAGAGTTTTTTGATCCCCACATGAAATAGAATCGATTGGCATAAAAAAAAAAATTTTGAACTTTTTGCATTTTTTTTGCTAACTGTAAGTTTTTTACAAAATCTGTGAATGCAGTTCAAAATGTCCCAAAAAGTTAGGGAAGGTCTTTTAAGAACGTTTTGCTGTAACTGCAACGGTTAAGGAACTTGCCCTTACTGCCCCGTTTCAAAAATACACCCTGTATAATAAATACACACATATCTTCGAAAAGACGAAGTTAACGATTTAATGAGCTGTGTGCCGTGGGTTTGAACCCGAGACCTTTGACTTCGCAGTCCTACGGTCTCCCACTCGGCTATCGCTGCTTTCTGAATTCTGCTATAGTAAGAAACAAATATACCTGAGATAAGTAATGAATATTCTAAGCACGGTCGCTCACAACAATAGTTTCCTACATTGTGTAGTAGTCTACCAGGCGGCACTGCTGCGTTTACTATTTAAGTAATTATACTTAAATAGTAAACGCAGCAGTGCCGCCTGGTTATTTACGTATACTACCTATTAAGGTAGTATACGTAAATAACTTCGTTTCTGGGTGAAATAATACGAGGTTTCGGTCGTATGTATTTCAGCACTAATCGTTTGACGAACCGATCCATACCTAATAGTTACATAAACAACTAGAACGTTATTTTTCAGAGCAAAAACTATTCCTTGTTTATGTTTTCGTTACAAAAACTAAACAAATCCTAAAGCCAACAAACCGTTGTTTATTGTATAAGTATAACAAATCACCGTTATATCCTCAAGGAGTTTCTATACAGTATACAGAATTTGAGGGCGTAAGTGTGTGCCGCGCGCGCCCTGAATAAAATCGCGTACATTACATACATTAATGTATGGGCAATGTATGACACATGTCAAGGACAGTCGATAAACTAGAATTGTATTAAAACCACTAATGTAGTGAAAGTGTTATAATAACATGGTAGAATTCTAGGGATAATTTACATATTATAGGATTTGCAAATTAAATCAAAGTTCGGTATTGAGTGCGTTTTCCATCCATAGGTCGAACAACCATCTGCAGTTAACTTCATAACGGTCAAAATGTTTGATTTTATCTATACACAAATATTAGCCGGGTGAAAGAATCAATATCATGTAAATTTAGTTAAGAAAGACTCATATTTAATTTTTGTTGTCCAAATGCAATATACTCCGTGGGCGTGTCGTTTTAGCCAAATTTTCCTTTATCTGAACTTTTGACTGTTTTTACCATGTCATGTTTAGGATGTTATGTTAGGAGCTAAAAAGATGAGAAGTATGCAGACGCGGGACCGGAATGTTTGGCCATCTTGAAGCAAACGGGTTGTAAGAAAATCTTTTACCTTTTTCATGTTGATTCTAAACAAACAGTAATTTCATCAAAAATCAATCGTGCTATCAATTTTGTGAGAGGTGTAGTGTGAAAATAATAATATCAAATCAATTTGTTACAAAACTGGTTATGTTTTATCAACATTATCAAAGTTATAGTATTAATTTGTACTAATTAGAGGAATTTGTCAAAAATGCGGGTGCTGACTAATTAAGTATGGTAGGTTTAGCTTATTAAAATTTCACATTAGTTGTTCTTATTATTGTTTATGTCCAATTGAAGATTGGACATAAACAATAATAAATCATGATGTTAAAATCGATAGCTGAAATATTTATATACTTTATGAATGATTAATGGATTTGAATGCCTTTTGCTAGACGAATCTCGCCTATGTTAAGATTTAAGATTATACATTTTTAGAATGGTGGTAGAGCTTTTGTGAACGAGTTCGGGGGCGGCACCACCGTCTCACCTTTATTCAGCGTGTTTATGGTGAAATGTAAAGGAAAGCAACAAGATTACTCTCTCTCTAGTTCTAAGAAACTGACGTCGAACATAGCGCGTCGCAAGGCGCGATCATTAAAGGCGAGAATCCATTAAATTCTACGCATAAATCTAGTAACATTCAAATATAACAAGCTTTTTGTCCAGTCTATGAATAATATAAAATTCTACAATTAAATTAAATTTAGGTATGCCTTGAGTTGACAAACTCTGGATTGATTTCCGGGTAAGGGTCACATGTCATTATAAATATTATTATGTATTAATCTGAGTAGAAACGGTGCAGTAACCTACAAATACTATTATAAAAAAACGTTTTTTTTTATGTATGTGGGCACTACAGCTTATAAGCATCCACAATCTACAAAATAAGGTTTTCAGTCATTTCATACTCTTCATGGCCTAGTAAGATAAATAGAAACTTCCCATACTAGTTGTGCATGTGGGTCCACAACTCGGCCCATCTATTATCATGCCCATCTTTTCCCTCGATTAGCACCGTAAACAACAGAAAAATTGGTTGACATCACCAATTTCTGGTGTAATATATGATATTCGAATTCGATTCTCCCTGCCTCTATCCCATTAAAATTCTAGTTCGGCAAACCATTATTTTACTCCATTCTACTCTGTCAAACATCTCACTGTCTTTATATCTAATGAACACCGTTAAATAACTTACCAGTAGGACAAATGAAGTACAGACAGACATGCAGCCTACTATCATGGTATGCGGGCAAAGACCGCTTAATCTTCAGTTCCTCTTGCAGGTATGCTTCAAACTGAGCGTCAATATAGTCCACCACAGCTTTGAAACTGTCTTCCTTATTCACCTGGTCTCCATAGCCAATTGTGTCACAGATTGTTAGCTAAAAACAATAGTCAAAACATGTATTATGTTATGAGCCTGTAAGTAATACTTTTTGTTTGTAGAAACAAAAGAGAAAGTTTTAATGTAAGTATGTGACATTAAATAGGGTAAGTGTTTGTTTAAATTGCTGCTCAAATATGGTTAGTGTTGATGTATAAATAGAACTCTCTTTTAATTTGGTATCTATAGTGCATTATTTCAAGATCCAGTTCAGTATTAGGTAAACAAGTATGTGGTAAAGCCAGTTTGGGCTCTTGGTTTACTGTTGGCAAGGCATTCCTCTTGCCATCTCTGCCTTTTACAATGCAATAAACAAAGCAAGCAATTGCTTACTGCAATTTCAAGCAAGCAATAAATTGCGGCAGTTATAATGCTATCATAATTATGATTGCACTATTATTATTTTATTTAACAGAGTCATATATTATTTATTAAATGTAACTGTTTGTCTGTCTATTTTTTATCACCTTACCTACCACATAGGTGAGGCCACTTGCAGAAGCTAGTATCCTATATTTTTTTTTTTTTTTTGTGAACGAGTTACAAGAAACAACATACATATTATGTTTAAAATACTAAATTGTTGGAACAATTAACATAAAACACATGAAGTTACCTTTAACCTAACACTGCTTTCCTGTAGTTCATAAGTATGTGCCTTCAGCTTCACTGTGGGTAGATTGTGTGGGCTTGGGACTGCCTCAAAGTTGGTGTTGAACAGTGAGTCCATGAGAGTTGATTTACCCAGGCCCGTCTCACCTAAAAACAAACTTGTTTGTTAGCTACTACTACTAATAAATGCATTATAAATGAACCTGTTACTTTGGTAAGTTGAGTTGTAAGTTACCAACTTGAATGGTAAGGATGGTAATGTGATGAGGACATTGAGGACACTAGACAGGTATTATTACTTGTGTGTAAAATAAATAGGATAGTTGTCCTCAAATACATATACTCTGAATATAATGTTATTTGATTTTATGTAAGTATGTAATCTAATGTTACGTCACTAGAAGTTATGATTGACATGCTTTAGTAACGAGAGAAGTAACAATTAATTTAAACTATATCAATAATATTTTTTTCCTGAATTAGAGTGTATAAAATTTCTATCAATAAGAAAGTTGAATGGGAACAATAACATACATACAGATACTAGTTGAAGGCGTTATTCATGTCAAAGATAAGACTCAGTAGACAATACGTGGGTGATTAACAAAAAATACTACACAATATTAGTCATACACATGCAGTAGGTGCAGTACATACCAATGCACAGGATGTTGAAAACAAAACCATTTTGTACGCTCTTATTCACCAGCTGATCGGGCAGGCTGTCGAATCCGACGTGACCCGCCAGCTTCAGGGTTCTCATCAACTCTTCAATCTAAAAACACATCTCACAATTGTATAAACGCTAAGACACGGCGCGAGGTGACCTGACTCGAAGACAAGGGACCGAATGAAGGTTAATTAAACACAATTGAGCACTTAACTACTATGTTTGTAGTAGTAAATCGACACTCGGCGAGTAATGAAGCAGTTATTTCGCATTGATAACAAACAAAACGGGCGATTCAGAAACAAATTCTTTACCGCGAGAGCAACGCCCTTTGATTAAGATTTCTATAATAAAAAAGTTATCCGTGACTTTCGTATATCGAAAAAAATGTCAATGATATTGTTTATAATAAAGTTCCTACGAATTTATTGTACAAGTTTAACTGGTAACAGAAAAAACACTTTACTTCACTCACTTTTTGAGGCTCAACGTCGATCGCCGCCATGTTTACTTTTTGACTGATTGCTTTGAATGAACTAACGTGAAATGAGCACCGTTCGCTAGTGCTATCGCCAGTTGTCACTGTTGTCAGTGATTTCTTACCTACTTCACAGTACATGGCTATCAACCTAACGAACAAAATATAGGTATAAGATTTATTTTTCATGTAATTTCAAGTTATTTTATTTAAATTAATATTCTTAGCAGATTTATTTTATAAATAAATGATCATGAATATATACTTGATAAAATTATGATTAATTTTAATCAATTTGAACTGTGATAATGTTGGCCAGACTGCGATGTCAAATATTGCCATGCGAATTTTTTTTACACAATACATTCTGAAAGTCATTTTAGAAAATTACTTTATTGAAAACGGTTGAGAAACGTTATTATAAATGAAAACGCATTTATTTAAGGAAATAAAAGAATAATCTGTATTGTTAAGATAAAGATGCATCAAATTACATTCTACCATTTCAAAATTGGGATCAATTTGGTAGACGTGTAAGAGTACTATTTGGAATTTGGTAATGGCAACTATCTCAAAATCCAAAATGGCAGAATGCGACTTTGGTGTGTTATCATGTGAGCCGAGTGAATAATGTTTTCTTGAATTTCATGATCGCGAGTGGATTATAAAATTGTGTATCAGTGAATTGTGACAAAACAAACCATGGCGGACTTAAAATCGCCGCCATACAGTGATATCAAGAGACCCGAGGAAGTGGTCAGGATGACGACGAACGATAGCCTAAAATTTGCAGTTCTTATCGGGCTCATTGAAGTCGGACAGGTGACCAACAGGGAGGTGGTGAACACCGTCCTGCATCTGGTAAGTCTCTACGCACCTCACCACGTCTCCAAGAACGAAATTGCGTCAGTGCATTGTCGTAAAATCTTATTAGAATCGTCTTGGAAAGGTTATTGGATTACACATTTCTGTATCAAGTTTTTATTTATACAACTCAGGTTTGAGGTATAATTTCGATAGTGATGGTTATGCTAATTAGTCACGACAATTACGATGATGCAGTAGCGTGTAGTGGTCCGCGAGTCGCGTCTATTTTCATTGTTTTTATCGATCGCGTTTGGTCGTGAATCGCAGGATCGCGCGGTCACCTCGGCAGCGCGGCCGGCGACTCTACTATGTTTGTTTTGATATTTTTTAGCCGGTTAGCACATACTTTCACAACGATAGAGAATTCAAACACTTAACTATCATAACTTTATATACTTTGCATTGTTGTTGATAAACGAGCAGAGATTCTCAAAGTAATTATTGCGTAAAATAATGACGTGTTTTGCCTTGAAAATTTAAAAAAATAAGTGTCGGACTACTCATTAATAAATACGGGCGAGAAATCAAAGGCATGATGCCGCCAACGATGCACTCTATTGCAATGTCTGTTGGAAACTTGGATAGGATAGTATAGAAATCATCGGTTTTTTATGTGCTTAGTTCAACTTTAAAAACTCTTTCAAACAATACAGACACTACAGTAGAATTAATTTGGAATGGCCTTTTTATACGTTGATCTACTGAAATACCTTATTGCTGAAGATAATTGTCCGCCCTGAAACTCGCTTAAATCTCGACGGATAATGTAAAAAAAAAACATTGATGCAAGTACTCGTAATGACAGAAAATTGCCAGACATACGTGTGCCTACTTATCTATTACGAAACTAGTTTCTATCATTAAGCATTATCATGATTAGACTCAAACGCGATTGTATCGCGATATCAAACGTGCATTCGACATACCTACCTACTTAAATACAAACAGGATGGATATTGCAAAAACTGCGCCGGGGCGCTACATTGCTACAAACAAACGAATCGTTCTTTTTTCGAAACCGTCGCGTCTTTAAATAAACGTAGAAGTCGTATTTGATTTCTGCGCATCAAATACTTACCTATTACGTCACTTTATCAGCAGCTAGACACCTTCGAGACGACGACAAAACTATCATTTTCTTAACTTTAAATGTTATCATTATTGACTAAACTAAAGTATGTAACAATTTAATTTGAGGGTCTGAAGTTGAGAAAACTGCGTAACTGATGTCATGGTCTACGTTATCATGTAATAAGGTAGGTAGGTAACCTAATTTGCCTATCGGATAATTAATCGGTTAATCATGTTAATTCATTAGTTGTCCAAAAATATAAGTGGAGTCCTATCTTCCTTTTGTTAATAGAACATACACAGTCAGGCAACTATGCACTGTTTTCCCTTACTAAGTACCTAGCCAGTTTTGAGGGCTCTTCTATACAGACTGTATAGAAAAAAAAAACAATACTGCTTACATAAAATACTCACGACTAAATCCATGAAAGCAAGTTGTGTTGGTATGATTGGTTCCGAATCTTTGGACAAATCAGCGTAGTTTTCCTCAAACCTACATTACCTATTTAATCTACTTATTTCGTTTTAGGCCCCTTACTCATTGGCTGGTACAAGCGGCGCGGTATCGGTATGCCACTCAACTTAACCAAAACAAAAACTGAAACATATATTTAGGCCAACGTTTTTTGTATACCTAGTAGTACTGACTGCCTCGTAGTCAGTACTGCTAACTGCTTCGATGGTCTAGTAGTTAGCGTACTTTCCGAACTCTTTTTAAACTTTCCGTTTGGAAATTGACAATAGCAGCACAGACTTGGAATTGTGCCCGGTGGATGGCGATAGGCTTACCGCCTATCCCATGGGACCTAAACATGACAGGTGAAATGTAGTCGTTGTACACTCGTGCCACAACCTTCCGGGTAATATAGGCGTGATATTAAGTTATGCTACTCGTAGTACAGGCGATACCGCGCCGTGGTACAACACCGACCAGTGTGAGTAGAGGGCCTTATTCTTACCAAATCACGGGTAATAGTATTTATTACCTGTGATATATTATAGTATCGTCGTTTTTTTCTCGCCTTCTATCCTTTATCTTTTTTCTTCTTTATTATCTCTTATTATCTCTTCTTCTTGCCCTTCCCCCATGTTATTTGGGGGTCGGCGCAAAACGTCTTATTCTTCGTCTTTCAGCAGTCTCTATCATCCACTCCTTTATCTTTCATATCTTTTTTTTAACAATATCTTTTTTACCATGAGTAATTGTTCACCAAATTCTTTATTCTAATGTCCTATCTTTGATCATTTTCTTCCTGCCTCTTGGGCAAGATGGCGAGACAAGATAAAGCAGATTTCAAGAAGAGACAATTCGAAACATTATTCAATTAGACTTTGAAGACATTGACAACAAGACATTTCGCTTAATTCGAATAAAACCAAGATTATCTGAAAAGAACTGACAAGATTTCTAAATGAGTTGATGCAATTATATTAAACTTCGAGGTCGATTTTCTTAAATAAAACGACTATCGATCAGAGTTCAGTAGACATTGTATCAAAAGGCTGATCAATACTGATCAATGTACCTTTTCTAATTCAAAACAATAACTGACGATTAAGGCTCATTTATACGATGCAAGGCAATTCTAATGCTTAAAGATAGAGATGACAAGAGAATTTTCATCATAAAACTTGCATCTGTAAATGGACCTTTAATAGTCAGCCTTAGAGCGCATACGACTGCAGATTATTATGTAAACGATAGCCTTCAAATACAAGCGCAGGGGACATATGGTAGTTCTTTATCAGTCAATTATTACGCCGAAGAAAGAGTAACCCGGTTTTGCAGTTATTTACTTTTTGGTCAAGGTTTCGACCTGGTTACAGCTGGCTGGGTCAACTACATAATCTACAATACATTTAACATGCCTAATTCAGTTCTTCAGTATAGATAACATCTAAAGCTCTTGGATTGGTCGCAAATGAAGTGTCACGGATCGGGATTTGTTACGCTAGAGTACGGTGCTCGTCGATTGGTCCAACAGCGATCTGAATCCATCTTCACTACCGCCCAGATCTTTAATGTTATCTACAATCTCTCATCACTATTAACCGCGTGCGCGGCACAGGCTGTTATTTTCTACTTTATGATTCATTCTATCGATTGTTTTTCAACCACTACATTTTTAATAGCAACCTGCATTCGATACGCTAGTTAGTCAATTTTAGGTCTATACTCTGTTAATATAAGCATTTGACTGTGTTTTATAACTTCACAATTCACTTTTTATTAATAAATATTTCCTTTTATTAATTTTCTCAACTAGACATTGCAAGGTACTATTTGTAGCAAAATTTATAAGAAATGGTAAGTATTTCTCTGAAACTTTTATTATTTTTGGTATATGGTATCATGAATTTACTCTAGATTGCCGATGTAATATACGGGTGCCATGACTTAGTTTTCTTATCATAAAAGCACATGCATTTCAACTAAAACGCTATGTCATATGTGTGTATTTTATTAACGCAATTCACGTCAATTACTTTTATTAACTTTCCAGTATTAAACTGCAATAGTAATCTGATAGGAAACAATTAAGATAACACGACAATAGGTAATATTTCTTATCATTTTATATCTGATACTGTCCTGGTTTTTACAGGGCATATTCCCACGGAATGTACACGCTCTTGGCCGACGATCGAGAAAATCGTATTAAAGTTTTCATTGGGTGTACCTTTCTTGATGCAACTTTCTGTAAAAAGCCCGTGTTATCTTCAAATGATGGAAAATATTTAGTATTATTACTGAAATGCTTTAAATATGTACCGAATTTGCATCGATTGAAAGTAAATTTTGTCTTGTGATAGCTAAGTTCTAAGTTTACATATTTAAGGATCGATCTAACAAGCTGCTACTTCAGCAAAGATGAAAGAATATGAATTAAATAATCGGTTAAAAAACAGATGGTGAAGCATTGAAGAGAAGATGTAACGCCATGTGCTTCGATATACTTTGTTCGCTTCCTCAACATTCATACATCTCGTCATACATGCTTGCCGGTTTCGTATATTACGTACTTGTCCTTTCTAAAGAACGCCATTTAAATCGGGTCCCTATAATTATGTCTTTCGTGGACGAACCTCTTCCAGAACCTCCAGCCACATATGCATTGTATATCTCTTTCATTACTAGTTGTGGTTTGAAATTGAAATGAAACCTTATCGAAAAAATTAAAAACATCACCATTGAATCAGAAATAGAAGATTGATTTGTATCTACGTAATAACGAGTATGACGACATACTTTGTTACTACAACAACAACCCTGGTTTTTTTCCCGTCTCGACTCTTGACGACATCGATCGATCCAGTATTCAGTTTTTACTCACTAGTTTAACAACTACTGATAAATGACTAGCGCAGCCGCCCTATTAGGGTAATTGACAAGACATAAAATAATTTTTAACAAAAAAAAAACCGACTTCAAAAAGTAGGTAAACTAAAAAGCAAAAAATAAATTTACTTCGCACAAAATAATACGTTTTTTCATTTAGTTAAATAGACATTATTATAAATAATTATTTTATAATTCTGAAGTCGGTGCCAAGTAAATCGGTTAAAAAAGAACTAATATTCAGTCAGAAAATAGTTGTTAGAAAGATTGATATTATCTATACAGAGTTATTGTTTACTTGGCACCGAATTGAGAACCTCCTCCTTTTTTTGAAGTCGGTTAAAAACGAGATAGGATCCTCGCTATTAGACCTGACAAGATACTACATTTAATTATAGACTGATCATTAGCTTAACTGATTAAAAGGTAGTAGAATATCAGATTATTCATCAGTATCAAAAGTAATAAATTGATATTTACACATATTATAATGATAATAAAGGACGGGGCCTTGTCAACACAAACTTGTATAATACAAAATGTGTATAAAAATATTGAATTTTTCTCGTAAGGGAGATTGAACGAGATTAATTGTAGTGCGCAGTAAACTCTTACTCCAGAAAGTATTTCAAATATATAATTTTTTCAAAATATGGTACTGGAACAGCAAGAATATTATTAGATATATTAACAAGGGCTCGTTAAAACTGATATTACAAGTCCATGAATGGGAGTGGCGTGTTCCGGACGCGATTCCGTCGAAATGGCGATCAAACCGATTAAACATGACCCCTGGCGGAATATACGCAATA
This sequence comes from Hypena proboscidalis, assembly GCA_905147285.1. Lineage (NCBI taxonomy): Eukaryota > Metazoa > Arthropoda > Insecta > Lepidoptera > Erebidae > Hypena > Hypena proboscidalis. The sequence continues at coordinate 545,661 of LR990141.1, forward strand.
TCGGTGAAATAAGAATACCCGAGTGTACTAATGGTGCGGGCCCATGAGACTGGTGATTAAATACGTGGAATAGGGTGTAATTAAAAATAGGTGAAATGGTATTAGGGTACAGGATGTTGTTGCCGGCTATTGTTCACCTTTGTCGGGAACGGACTAATTGGAATTGGGATTTTAGTCCCTAAATGTTATTGGTTAATCCTATCTTCGAAAGGTGAGTACATAAATCCATTTTATCGGAGTTTAGGCACGTATTTTGAATGTTTATTGGTATAAATGTGTTGTATAATGGCCTCGTAGCCATTACCGACAGCCTAATTAGCGATAACTACGTTATTTCCAGGATTTGGGTATTGGATTTCGATCTAACAAATCGTAAAATTCCAAAGAGGATAAGAATTTCACAGCAAAATACCAAAAAGATTTGAAAGTCAGCTGGTGATCACACTTTTGGCAATATGCTTGCTAAAGTCACATCTTTATCTACTGTAGCCGTCCTTATTTTTTTTTCAGAAAGAGTCTGTATAGTCATAATTCACATTTTTAGATTACCTTGAGGTATTTACTCAGAAGGATTGTCTATAGTACTAATTATTATTAACGGCCTTTATAAACTTGCTTACACTCAGATTAGTACTTAAACTTACTTCGATTACCGTGGCATAACCAACTTCAGCTGAAATTTAATCACACGCCTCCGATAAGCTGTTTGTGCCTGCCTAAACTAACTTTGTAACTGTACTAATTATATTATTCATATCTGCTAACTGTGAAATTTATAACTAAACTAAGCTCTTGTTGGAAGTTAACCGGAGAAACAGACAGACGTTTATCACACAAAAACTAATTAACACTTTCTTCAAAGACGTTTTAATATTCAGTGGTTCCTTGGCGCAATCCGTTAACATTGAGAATTAAGTTATCCCCTGCCATGGTCGCCCTCGAGTCCGACAAGTCGGCCTGTGACACAGGGCTCCCCAAACGACAATTTGTGAACAATTCACTGCCGAAATGAATTCTGTACATCACGCAATTTTCTCTGAGTTACTGTACTCCACAAAGTACGAAGAGGGTTTGTGGAACAAAGTAAATTTTTCATTATTTTGTACGGTTAGTACCTAATCTTGTGTCAGCGTTAAGAAAGGAGATCTTCAGCGTGGTTCATAACCTTATATTAAGTTTGTACCTTCTCCTAAGATGTTTTATTAAAAAGTGAAAAATGCTGTCATTTTTAACTGCTCTTGAAAATATATTAGAATGTGTACTGCTTACATATTGCATCATATTATTATGTCGTTAGCGCGTTTGTCTACAGTCATACATGATGATATTTCATGACGCGATCTTTGTTGGAGCGAGCTTACCTGTGTGATACCTATTTGCTCTTGCTTTGAAGACACCTAAATTGTACCTAGTCATGCAATTCACTTACACTTCGGTGTATGAATAGTTATGACTTTATGAGAAAAATCAAGTGGCTACTTGAACAGTGCTGCAATAAGGTAATTCAATGAAAATTCTATTAACTTAATCATCCAGAGAAAGAACGCCGTTGATCGATTTGCTAACCACTACAACTACTGCAGGGCAAAAATTAAACGACAAAAATAATACTGAAATGACGTTACGTTAGCGGAATGGGGAGGAAATTGAAAAATTCACTTCATTGAGTCAATTTAGTTCTGTAGAAAATAGAAGCGAATGTATTCTACTATTGAACGGAGTGAATAGAGTTGAATAGAATCTATGCTGGAACATTCTCGAAGCTGCAAGATTTTGCTGCTTACGCTACATCTTCATTAGAGTTATTAGTGTGACCGTGATATTATAGCATTTATGAAAAAATCTCTTTACTGAGACATTTCGTTCTTTAGAATATAGAAAAGAATGTATTTTACTATTGATCGAAGTTCGTTCGTAACGTTCTGCAACAAGAGGAGTTGCTGCTAACGTTACATCTTCATTAGCTGTTAGTGTCGGTGGTGACGTTTGTTATTGATATGAATGGATTAGTCCTATAGAAAGCGAGCTGGATACAGCTTTAACTGTTCTATTTCTTTTATAAAAAGTCCGAATACCCTAGGCACGGTGTGATCGTAATTTTGAACTCTGAATTTACAAACAAGGAACTTTTTTTTGGTCAATGGCACAATAATATATTATACCTATGTGTTAAGTATAAAAAATAAAACACAACTGGTAAAATTCATAATCCAACGTTAATTTAAATAATTTTAAGGTTATGAACTATTGTAGGTATTATTAACAATGAGAAAATTCTGCACTCGGTCGTTTTTTTCAATTTGGTTTAATCGTTTTACTTATTGGTGTTAAATAAATAATTAAAACGACCTACATCAAAGCGTAATCGATTAATTAGTGGCACTATTGACTATAGCTTTAAAAGGAGAAGATAGTCGTTACCTTAATAGATATTGACGGCGAGTAACTAGGGGAGTATATAAACGGGTCGCCGCGGCTCAAGGCGGTAATACTTTAATCTGCTAGAGGCGGGATAAAACCTGCGGCAACAATTTACTTACAACTTGTTTTCTATTTGAACTGAAGTGTCGATAAAATATTGTAGGTATCGATCAATTCAAATTTCTAGGCGTTTCTGGAGTGAGCTACGAAAATGGACCGTCTGGCGCTCTCACGCTGTACGTACTGCGAGCGACTAAGACAGCGCATTTTCGCAGCTCATTCGAAACGCTTAGAAACTTGACTTTATCTGTAATTTGTATGCACCTTACATAATCCTAAGCATGGTTTTAGGGATAACCATGCTTAGGATAGTAAACTTAGTTACAGTAGAGTACATTTTTACTCTCAGTAGAAATACTTTCAGTAGATATAAGGCAGCGTTAGTGTTTCATCGTACTACAAAGTGTGCGAACGAATATTCTTATGAATTTTACAATCTCACGTACGTTTGTTTACGACTGCTTTATTGTGTATCGTTTTGCGACATCCGCGACCATTGTATGCAGTAGGCTTCTGCACACAATGGTCGCACATCCAAATAAGACACTTGCACTCATATGAAAAGAAATACTACAAAGTCTACAAACATAGTCATCGTGAACTCATCAATAATTTCCCAATGTACTTATTTCATGTTTTTTCATGGTTCACCATAAATCAAGTCAAGTAAGGTCATTCATATTTGTTTTTTTTTAAATCCAAGTCTTCAGATGTGTTTACGAATGTTTAGTTTTTGCTCACAAAATCATTCTGCCCGAAACTACGTTAGCAAACACAATAACCATTCTAGGTCGAAAATAGCGCTATTTTCACCATTTTCACTTGAAATTTGGCACGATCATTTCGTGAACATTGGAAAACACTTTGTAGAACCATTCTAGTCTAGCTTTGTGCTTACGTCACCGAAAAACCTAGATGACAGCACGTTGTCCTGAGCGAACAGCCACTTGTATACTGTATACAATTTTACAGCAGCTACGTGAATGGAATATACATTTTTGTTACAATTGTATACGTTTGACAGACGTTAAAGGAGTGCCATCCATTGTAGCATTCTGCACATTCATGCCTTTATTATATTTGAGATTTTCTATGGGCGTCTATTGCTAAACCTTTAAATGCAATAGACCTTTGAGCTCCATTCAAATATATTATTAGAAATCTAACAAATGATGTTATCACCGACAAATTTGCCTCCCCTACTGTTGCGCGACATCTGTCAGCACGGCATCATCCTTTTGTCTGCTTATATCTTTTTCTGTCACTTAAAACGATAATTTCCTAGAGCGAGAAAGTGAGCAAGAGTGCGACGGCAGCGGAATCCTACGTTTTATCATCTGATCTTATTTGTCATGTTATTATTTTAATTTATTAATCACATGGAACTATCATGTAACAGAATATGTTAGCATGAATGTATAGTTATAATAACAATGATTTGCGAATATGAATAAGCATCTTGATAAATAAGCGGGGGTTTCCTACAACCGGTTTATTCATCTTCAGTCATTAAATCAAGAACTCATAGAAAACGGGTCGACTCTTAAATAACTACGTAATTGTGTTATTATGCAAGTTAATTACGCGTGAAACTACTCGAGTTCATTATAGTCGATGTGAAATCAATAAATAGTGTATCAATGTCCCCGACAGGAGGCGCTACTTGTGTATGGATTGATTAATGAAGGTGCGCGCGCGCAATCAACTGACACGACAGTGTTTTTAATGAGAGGAAAGTAATCTTCAAATTGATTAAGTTTTGTTCTTTAACGAGGGTTATAAATCTCACACCCAATTTCACGAGTTCCCAATAAGGTTTCGGATAGTTAAATTTTAATGCTGAATAATTCTATTATTTTTTATACAAATCTGACATATCACCTGTCAAAAAGGTTTCAGGGTCTTATCCAGAAGTAGTGAAATTGGCCCTTATTTATACATAACTATTTAAGATTTGGAATACCTGAATTTATCTTAGAAATGAACTCTTTCTTTGCTTTGGTAATGGGTATAAATATATTTATATTTTAATGTAGGCCATGAAAAATGATAGAGTTTGAATATATCAATTGACACCATTGTTCATTAACAATTGCAACAGGAATAAAATGTGTTCATAATCTCGAAAAGTCACACTAGTTTCTGAAATTAATTAAGTTAAGTACCGACTAGCCACCTATTCTATAGTCTGACTATATCTAATATCATCACTTACCCTATTCGTTACTGATGTTACTAACTCTTTGGATAATCAATTAAGTTCTTGAATACACTCAAGTCTGTCCAGTAATTAACAATGTAATACAAAAAATAGATCGCTACTTTTTTAATTCCATCCATGACGATACTTCACTGAATAACCGTCGGTACATCGTCGTGAGTGCATTGCCGGTGCAGGCGGAGCCATCGGATATTGCTAATTAACAGGAAGAGCTTTCATGTAGTACATGCTCTTGAACACGGCGCATGCACTCAGCCTCATGTTTTTATACCTAACTGCATTAACGGCTGGATTCGACGCTGTCAACCGCATTTTATTAATCATTTATACGTTTTAGTTTGTGGGTGTGTGTTAAATGTATACACGCATATTTTGAATACGCTTTATGTATGTACGCTTTATGTATGTATGTACCTATGTACAACTTTATTGATTGTACGTGTACACCGAAGGATTTTCGAAATTTAAATAGATAGGTACATTATACAAACAGCGATAGCCGAGTGGGAGACCGTAGGACTGCGAATCCAAAGATCTCGGGTTCGAACCCACGGCACACCGCTGTCAATATATCGTAAACATTCGTCTTTTATCATATAAATTATCGCTCCTTAACGGTGAAGGAAAACATCGTGAGAAAACCTACGTGCCTGAGTGTGCCTAAAAAGTGCTCGCGGAAGTGTGAAGTCTACCAATCCGCACTGGGCCAGCGTGGTGGACTATGGCCTAACTCTTGTCAACATGAGAAGAGGCCCGAGCCCAGCAGTGAGACATGTATTAGATACAGGGCTGCTATAATACATACAAACGTACACACGGCTTAAAGAGACTGAGACGATGGAACGCCATGTGCTACGCTCCTACAATATATAGGTAGGTATGTACCTAGTTATGTTACTTACTAAGTTATTTTTGCGTCTACGTAACAGAGATCCAAAGACGAGGAGTTGAATTGTAAATCTCATTCTTTTAAACTCGGTCTGAAAAGGCAAAGAAAATTTATCAAATAATAGAGCAGAAGACAAAATCAATCAATGTAGGTCATACATTTTCTTACGCGAATATTTAAAATCAACGGCTTTATGACTATAATCAGACAAGCAATCAACATTGATCATTATTGTGGTTAGAGGCACAGTGCAGAAAATTACGTCAGTTATAATAAAACTAGATTTATTTTATCCACAGCGACCACCATCAATCAATGTATGTCTATGACGTCCATAGCATAATAATGGATACACATAATTTATTGTTTTATTTACGTATATTATGTAAAATAGCAGCAATACCTCTGTCAATATATTGTTAAGATTCGTCTTTTCAAAGACCAAGACACGCTTGGTTTTTCATCTAGGAAATAAAAAATCTAAATCTTTAAAATCGGTTATAAAAATACTGACGCTATTTAAGTTTTATAATAAATCTCAAGGGCCACAGAACTTTAATGTATTTTCAACATGAAACACCGCGGAGAGCTACAATATTCATCATGCCTCCCTGAACATCATTTGTTATAAAAGTGCTTTTTAAAACAAATCCAATGAGGCCAAACTCAATGAATAACTACACTTGACATGAAAGTGCTCATTGAGACACATCCAATAAGCTCAAACTCGATGGGTCCACGTGAACCGGAATTGTAGAACCACTGGGTATATTTTGACTCCAACATCAGCTCAGATCTTCAATCTCATCATATTGATAAATAATTGATAATTTATACACGTGTACCAAATTTCAACCATTTGGTTTTAGAACAACGCTGTGAAAGCAGTTTTTCGTAACTCTGTAGTACTTAAAATATGCCGATTACGGTTACAGCTCAACCGATGTCCTAGCTAAGCGACAATTGCGACGCGACGCGATCCATACATTTCTCGCGATGGCACGCGTGGGTTGGACTTTGAAAACAGAGGCGTTTGTATCGAGTCGCATCGCGTCGCGTCCCGTCGTCTCTTTGCTCAGCTAGGACAACGCCTAAGCTAAATATTTATGGTAGCTTCGGTCAACAGCAAGTTTGTATATTTACCCTTTGGACTACAATCTTTTTTGTTTTTAATTTGCATACCTACAAAAACCAGGTATATTATATCGCAATATGGATCCTCTATATATCACATCTGAGTAGGTTGTATGTGTAATAAAGTATTATTGTTTAAATGTTTACCTATTGTATCATAGTTTGTACAACTTAAAGGTAAACAAGCATAACATATAACTGTGACGGTGCAATTGTTCAACGCTAATTTATTCTTTAAACGAAGCTACTTTTTGTACCACACATACATACATACCAACTAACTTACAATCCAGTCGAGAAAAAAGGAGATGAACACGTTTTACTGCCCGCGTTTCAGTCGCTTTAATTTTTGTTAAAATTGATCTCTTATCTCGAAATTGCTATGGACTTGTGATCAAAATTAACAAAAATAACTTAAAAATGTGCAAGTGAAACGCGGCGTTTAAAAATGTCACCATTATATTAAGAAATAATTTTTGACTCGTTACTTTATCATAATGAACTGACAGGGCGACCGGTTTTGCTACATTGATGGAAGTCTTACACCAGTAACTTGATTATGTAACAGAAATTATATTATTCACGCAGGAGACTGTCGATCTATGGATGTTTGTTGGCTTGTAATCTTCTTCTTCCTGCCCTTATCCCAATTTATTTGGGGTCGCAGTCGGCGCAAATCGTATTTTCCCTCCATTCTCCTATTCCTGTATCAGCTATCTCGCTTTCACTTCATCATTAAATCTTTTGATACCTCGTAATTAATACCATGACAAGACGCTGCTCAAATATAGTCGAACAAACTAATTGGCTAAAAGTAGCCAATTGGTTTAGCACATCTCTAGTGGGCTAGGTTACAAATATAATCAAATCCTACCTACTAAATAACAATAATGATCCTTGTTTTAATAAAAAATAAAGGACAGGTCTATTTGTAGAGAACTAATAAAATAAGATTATTATTTAGAATAAAATATACTCTTTATTTGTTCAAAGATTTCATTGGTATTTATTTCCAGGACTATGCAAATAAAATACTCAATAGATATAATTTGCTACGAATTTCGTATTGGGAATTGAAATAATGTTATCTGTCTGTTTGACAATTCGTTTACGTCTTTATTTGTAAAGTGATAAATTAATAATAAATTGAATTTTGTGCTACGTAAATGAGCATCTAACAATTTCAACACAAAGAAAATTGTGAAAAATTTCGAAATTAGACACATGAACTTATTATATCTGGAAGCCAATGTTTTTATTTCAATTGCGGTCTTTGAAAAATTTCGATTAACAATTAAATTTGTTTTAAATAGGGAACAAATTGTTGTAATTTGAGCATTTTACCCAAAAAGCAATCTAACAATGTTGAGTTCGGCGATAAATCAATAAAAGGTAGCTCTTTGTGCCTGGTTCTAAGATGTAAGGAAAAGTCATTTCCCATCAATCAAGAAGGCGAAGTAATCCTAAATCCGGCAGTAAGACAGGACTTTTTATCCGGCACAAATTACTTGGACACGGACGCAATTCCCTCGTTTTTCAGGGATGCCAATCAAATTCCGCCCGCTCAAAGCCGCGAGCTAAAAGCTAGGCCGAAAATTTGATAAAACTGCTCTACGAAAATACTCGTCCAATTTTTGGAACAGTATTGTATATTGTTACTTTTGTGTCATTGGAAACAATGGCTTGTAAATATTAATGGATTCTGGAGCTAATTGCCCTGAGCTTACAAGATGGTTAAAGCTTTTTATATTTTCATAAGCACTCCCACAAATTGGTTCAAGGCAGCGCTTCGTACATATTTGAGAGCTAAGTTAATGAAAAGGTAATTGGTGTTAGTCTATTATTTATTCGATTTCAATCTTCTTTTGTGAAGATATAAGTGTAGGAAGAGCGCAATTATCTTTCCTTTTTTATTAGTTTGGAAACTAAAATCAAAAATGGCAGAAAATCTAACATTCTTTAAATTGTTGCTGAAGTGACTTGATCTTGAGACAAGACATATTTGTCCAGAGTACGGTGCTGAAATACACGTATTTTATTTTATTGTATCTTTATTTTCAGAAGTATAACTTCAAAGCAGACTTCCAATGAAATTGAAACTTTTGCTTCATTCGGATAGTTCTTACGGCACTTACAATATTATGCTCTTTAATGACAAAGCATTTGCAATATTCTAAGTTCCAAGATACAAGATATTGTGAAGGCTAGTCTAGTATTGGATGTCTGTCTGGCGGGCGGGTCGATATGAAGTCTGCTACGCCTCATTACGCTTGCCATTCATTATACACACTACCTTCACTTAAGTATATTTACATTCCACGAGTTTAGACCTAGAGATCCTATTTTAGCTCGCAAGTAGAGGAATAAGGCTTAAGCATCCATTTAAGTAGAAATTCCCTTAATATTTTCGCTTAAGTGTTCCGCTTTAAGATGAGAACATGGAAAGGGAGGTAACCCTTCGGTTAAAACTTTTCAATTTCTTCGTGAGGTATACAAATGTTGTATTTATGTTACCAGTGCTTCCTGTTCTGCCCTTATCTACACAATTCTGCTACTACCTTACTTTCAGGATTGCTGTATCTTTGCATCCACATTTCAATTTAATTGCTAAATATTTGAGGTCGCTTGTGGTATTACTTAATAAAGGGTCACGAACTGACATCACATTTCACTTGGTTTCAAATTTCTGGCTGTAGTTTGACCGTTCTTAAACAACTATTCCATATTCACACCACATCTTGTCACGGCTCAGTTTCGACTGTCTAAAGATGGATAGTTTTCTGGTGTAAACTATTTGACCCAAACCGTGAACCATTGTAATTCGAATTAGGTTTAAATATATAAAGCATCGTAGGTAGACGTAATAAAGACTATAATCAATTACGTAATTGGCGTGTCGCCCTTGATAACTGTACAGGTGACTCAGTATCGCAGTTTGTTCAGCAGCGACCCATGAGCCATTGATTGATGGGGAGGGAGTGGTCTTTGTCCTAGTTCTTCGCCCGACACCCAGAAACGTCCGAGGATAATTGGTTTGTTTTATAGTGCACGTGTTTGACCTCTGCAAACTTATTGGACACTAATAAGAAGCTTTCTTCCTACTCTATAACGATTATCCTCCTCCGCGAGCGCCATAAAAACCGGCTGCTGTGGGAAAACTCGATAAGAATGTACTTCGCCGGAGTTTAATCTAGTTTCATTATCTCTTGGCCTTTTCGGCGTAAATAGAATAATAAACATAACTATGTTCTGTTGAATTTCGAACTAAGCGAACGTAAAATGTTGTAATGTATTAGGAACGTAAAATCCCAGTTATCCCGTAATTGAGATGCTGGAGGTATTTGCATAAGAATAGGTATTAATTAGCTAACTCGAAGCGAGGTACCAGGAGGACATGAATACATCGGAATATGCAAATGTACATTCACGTGTGGATCGATACCACGGTGGACGACGCCGCGGCTTCTACACTTTCCACGTGCACTCACACTGCACTGAGGATCATATCGATTTCACATTAATTACCCACTGCGACGTACCGATGTATCCGGAAAATGGAATTGTAAAAAATGAAAGCATTTGTTCGTATTATTTCTAAGCGATTGTCAACGACAACGCTCCTAATACGGATCTGATCAAAGCAAAAACAAAAGATGCCTGATTTTTCTGAGGAAATATAAAGGTGAGAGGATTTTTTTATATTTGGTGCGAACGCGTCAACCAATCGCCGAGGGCAATTTGTGTCAGCCGCCAATCTTGTCTGGATGCTTGAGCGAGGATTTTTCTCCGATGTAAGCCTGCAGCATAAGTCTTCTACACATCATTTCGGAATTGTTCCCTCGACAATTTCTACGTAAATTTATTGAAATGCAAGCTCGCAAAATGACTGTTCTAAGAGGTAATTTGGAATACATAATACCTTGGTATGGAGTGCTAAAAAGCCGCCGAAAATCTCGGTAATGTTGGTATTCTGTTAAATAATGTAAATTTCCAAAAACGTTCTCTCTGCTCGGAATTTGTCGCTTCCAGCCGCCATTTTAGCATTTATTTCCATTTTGTATTAATATATCTAGTTATGATGACAATTCCGCAATATCTTGGCTTGTGTTTGCTTGGAATCGACTAAGTAGGTATCATTGTAATAAATTGCTTTGGTTTCCGTTTTTATTCAGATTATATGATAGGAGTTTATGTTTTAGTTTTATCCGACTGCCCTGACTTCCGACTGCCAAAACTTCCGACTTTATAATATTGGTCAGCGCATTTATAATACCTATTTGTATTTTATTAGATGTTGTTCTTTTCCATTTGGCTCATTAACAAATGTGGAGTCCTTCTGCAAATACCTATATAGAGTAATACGGTATTATTTCCGCTTCAATAAAGTGATTTAAAGGAAGAATTTTTGATTCTGAATTTAACCTTAATTGTTGTAAGTAGGCATTATTTACTTTGATTAAATATAGCTAAGTTCTCGAAGTGTAAAGCAAACCCTTTAAAATCATTGATTTGATAAATGTTGAGTTTGATGAAGTGTTATATTCGATAACTGATAATTGTGATCTGTAGACGATTCCAGACGAAAATTCTTGTTAAAATAAATTGTAAGGGCCGATTTCACCAAGATTTAAATAGTAACTGCCAGATAATCTATACCTACTGATATGTAAATATATCTGATTTATAAAAAAAAACATTTCATCTGTAAGAAAAGTTCCAAAAAGGCTTATCAACAATAAGTGATCAGGAACCTATGACACTTAAAGTAATTGATCATGGAGAGCATTAAAATATCCAGGCCAGATTCACCAGTTCTGATAATTCTCTGATAAGCCTATTCGTAACATATCTGACACAATGTCAAATTTCTATAGGTAGCTGTTAACTATACGAAACATTATCAGACATGCTGAAAAAAGGCAGAGTAAGCAAGGAATATTGGGGCCCACTTAATATTGCTCGCCTACTCTGCCTTATTTATCGGGTGACTGACAAATAATACGAGTGGTTGTTTACCGCCATTTAAAAAAAAAGTCATCACAAAGTCAGTAATATCGGCGCGCGTATTTTTCAGGCGTCGCACTGAAAATTACTTTTCCAATAGAGCGCAAACAAATAAAAGTATCCGCGCTATTAACATGTGGACTCTCATCTATATTATAACAGCTTTGTGCCTTTAAATAATAAATTCTGGAGCTATACACGGTAAGTGTACTATCATGTTATAACATAATAATATGCATAATGGTCTAGTGGTTAGGGTATGCGCAGTCTTGGGTTCGATTCCCGGATCGGGCAGCGGTATTTGTGAACTTTCCGTCAGGAAATTCCAAGAATTGTGCTGCTCGTTGGATGGCGATAAGCTCACTCACTATCTCATGGGACCTAAACCTAACAGGTGAAGTGTGGGTGTTGTACACCACTGCAATACCCTTGCAACAACACAGGCGTGATGTTATGTTATGTTTATAAAATAATTTAAAATATTAAAATAGTTTGGTCGCTTATCTAGGACCTATGCCTAACGACTTTTGATATAATATGATTGCTTCAATTTAATAATAAAATTGGTCTTAATTATTTTTTTACAATCCTTACCTACTTCTTGTCTCGTATTACCGCGGTATGCACGCAGGAGGTACCTATCTATTATTTAATTCCTGCATCACCTACCTGGTTGACTGGTAGAGAATTCTTAAGTCGTGAAAGCCACCATATTGCAATGTACATTAAATTTGAATGAGGTGTTAAATATAGGTAAATGTTTGCCATACGCGTAGGTTATGGGATTTTTTTTTGCATTTGTGCTTTATGAATGATATGTATGTAAAGTGAATATGACAAGCACGTGCGGATCGATCGATCTTGCAGGATAACCAATACTAACCGCGGTTAGGTCGTGGATGGGTGGCCATCCGTGCCACGTAGAGCACGTTAAGCAGTCGGTTCCGGTTGCTATTTAAAATTCTATGTCAGTCGTTACGGGTAGTCAGAGGCCAGAAAGTCTGACAACTAGTCTAACAAAGAGTATCGTATTACCTCGTACTGGGTTGTTAAATTCTGATGGCTGTCGCTCCTAGTAAAAAACTGATATTCAAGTAAATCCGTTAGACTAGAGGCCGAACCCAATGTAATTGGGAAAAGGATCGGTAGATGATGTACTCAATTAGTGATTTACTACTGAATGGGTCTATTAAGTTATTTTTAAAAGCTTCGTATATTCCTTATTGCACTCTGCAAAGAATTAATCAACCTACATGTCTTAATTTCTCGTATTTACCGTTCAGTTGCGATATTTATCTTTACGCGAAATTTTATAGTATCAGCTCTGTATAGTGTTGCCTTTATGTATCCATCATTAACGTATCCGGGCATACAATTTTAATTTAGTTAGTGGTTATTGGCAGCTTCCGATTGGCCGGAACGTGTGAATGAATACTTGATAAGAGCAGGAGTGCAGGTTCGGTTCCGACGTCATTGTTGAAACTTTACAATGTGTGGGTGCTGTGTTGCCTGACGTAATAATACGTTTCGGAGATTAGCCTTTTAAGTACATATATCGGCATCGGTCGGTCGGTATTTTTTAAGTACGAATGGTGTCATTTTTACAAATTGTTTTTGTATACAGTGTTATTGGTAATAGTTGTAAATAAGTTGTCTACCGAAATCCAAAAAAAAAGTTGAATATCGGTAGAACATTAATGGGTACAAATACCTTTAACCCTGCAAGGAATACGTCAAATTACCGATAACCCTGTCGGTATATTGTCAAGCCTCGTTAGTCTAGTGACTATACTTTGACCATTCCTTTATTTTCTTTTTGACAGATCACGCCTATGAATTACCATTAGACTAATAATGTAAGTACATACTTTATTGACAAGCGACACTTTTTAGGGAGGTTCACTGTTTGTAACAAACAACCACGGACTATAAATCAAATCGTGAAATGAAATAAATCGATCATTATGAAAAATAATAATTAGACTTTTTTTATGTATTGTCTGTATTTTTTATAAAAAAAAGAATATAATAATAGTATCATGATTCCATGAATAATTATTTGCAAGAAATTAAGTCGAAATCTTGGAATGACATATCAAAATGTAAACAAAGGTAACTAGGAAACCGTCATAGACTAAGTATGTGACATTATTATTATATTATTATTTTGTATATTTATTTCATGTAATAAAAACTACTAATAAATGAATAATTAATAATGAACTAAAACCATTTCGATGTAATTAATCGATTGAAAGTTCTTCTTAGACAACATCGATTATGATTTCAAATCGAATCAGTAACGTGTGAAGGCATCCCTAAAATGTAATCTGTCAAAAAGTAAATAAAGGAATGGACAGAGTATAGTGGATAGGTATGCGGCCTCTAACCGTGAGGTCTTAGGTTCAATTTTGCTGCGTCGAGCAAAAGTATTATTTAGGTCTCTTCCGTCAGAAAATTCTCATTAGCAGCACAGAGTTGGAATTGTGCCCTGTGGATGACGATAGGCTCACCTTCTATGACATGGGTCTTAAACATAACAGGTAAATATGTGGGTGTTATACACATCTACCACGCTCTTCTGGATAATATAGGCGTGTTGTTATGATTACTTAGTCAACAATTTTAAACATTTTCTGTAATTTATCTCTTTTGATTAAACTTTCCTAATAATATTTAATTCATTCACGAGAACAAAATGCTTTAATCATCTGTCTTCCTTTGTTCTCCGAATATTAATTATATTTGTTTCGCATTGGCTAGATGTCGTAAATTGTCTAAACAAACAATAACTACGCTATGCTAATAAGCTTCCCCGGGGAGCCATGCATCATAAGAGGGGTAGATAGCATTGTACACACGGCTACCTATCAACCTATACATTTCCAGTATGAGGTGGTCTCGCATTGCACGGGAAGTTTATTCAATTCGAGACCATCATATTATTATACTGGAACATTAGGTCTGTACATGTGCGTTGCGTTTGTGCATCTGAAGACGACACTTCGGACTATTCCTTATTAATCAATTTTGTATTTTCTTGTAAATAGATTTCAAAATCGACCAATATGATACTTATGATGTATGTATGACCGTATGTATGTATGGTATTGTGTTAGATTCACCATTTAGTCGGTAACCCCCAGAGAGCCGTGCTGAGGCACCAGGGACACATAATTCATAAGAGATGCATGGATATCATTGAACTGTTTGTGCATCTAAGGACGTTTACCATTCGGACCATGAATCAAAATTTGCTGCTAAAATGTACCGCGTTGGTATTAGTATTTTTTGATACCATTTTAATAGTAAAAATTATGCGCACTTTACTGTTAAACAAAAATGTTATTATTAAAACCATTTTAAACCCTAAGCACGTATTGGTTGAATATGAAATAGTAAAGGGTTGTACTAAAAAGTTTCAAAAAGTGTTCTATACCGAGTGCTTGTAGTTGATTCATACAACTATTTCGTCGTACCTATACTTTGTTGTTGCTCCCTCATCCGAGCATGATTAAACTGTCTCGTCATTGTGCTTGGCACGTGTAATCTACGATACGTCGATAACGTCATATCACGTCATCTTAGATAAGTGGGTGGTGCTATTCAAAGGACCAATATTATGTGTAGGTAGGTATAGGCATTGATTACAAATGCGCCTATCGGAATGATTTTATGAATGAAACCTGAACAAGTGTGCAAGGTTTCATAATTACTTATTCATACAACGAGTTTTATAATTCCCATTCGTTGGGAGGATTTACGTCCGTCTCAACAGGCAAAATTACTCGAGATGTATATGTATGCGCCAGATGAACATGGTCAACCTTTAAAAACATACGATTAATTCGAGCGACCATAATCTGTAAAACATTAAAAAATAAATCAGTCCAGTACTTAAATTGGGGCATGGGAGCAAGTTCGTTTGAGCTTCGGCTTTCGCTCTTAATTCACGTAATTGTCGTGAAGTGGTGAAATGTAGGCCGATTCGTGCGATAAGGAAACGATTTATTTTGAACTGCAGTTTTTAAGTAAAGCGACATTCGGTGTTATAAAATATTTTATGAACAAGATTTAGGAGTAGCTTCGTGGCGAGCTCGTTAATATTATAAAATATTTACCACCATATTAATCTGCCAACAAAAAGTTATGCAACGATTTTATGGTGAGGTCGGACTGCAATTCTTGGCATTGCATCGTGGTTCTTTGATGAAACACTACTTATGTAAAAATCAGCATAATCATTAAATAGGTAACTAAACTCACCAATAAAAAGAGTCTTAAGAGTTGGAAGAATAATTCATAAGATAAATCATAACGGTTTTAAAGTAAATAAAATATTATTTTGCCGAATACCGAATTACAGAGAACAGGACGAGGCAAATCTGCATTAAAGTCCCGTCAAGTAATAAAAAAGCCGTAGGTTTTAAATAACGGCCGTATACAATAACTTTCCAATTGAATAAAGCTCAGTAGCAACACTGATAATAATCAGGTTTAAAGCGAGCAGAATGAATGAACACTCGCGATTATGTCCGACAAGTACTGCCTGGAAGGTGAATATTATTTGGTGGCGCGTTACTGAGCCCGGGTTCCATTGACAGCGATCGACTACCGTCGCATCGACTTGCTTCAATAATGACCTGTTGAGAAAGGTTTACTTCAACAAAACATACTTAAAAAAATCATGAATCAAATGCTGCCATAAAATTTAATCCATTCTGATACAATACCAAACCTGTTAGGCGGATGTGACCATTTTTTTTTTGATACTAACCTGGAGTGCCAGTACTATAGGCTGACCGTTAAACTCGCGTATCGCCCGCGCGGTGAGAAGGGGGCAGGGCGAGATGTTACCGGGTGGGTGAGAGGGGTGCGCGGTGCAAAGAGCTCACGTCAATAGAGATGGTCATTATCGCAACAGCTAATTACGCAATGAAATATAAAAACGTAATGGATAATTCATTGTCCAAGATATCATTATTTGACTGTTTCATTATTCATTATCGTTATATTATTCGTTTTTACCGCCGCGATTTAGTCGCGTAAGCGATTCTCGAGCTCGGTCTTCCCGGCACGGCGGCGGCGGGGCGGCGCGACGCGATGCGTGTGAACAAGATAGCTTTATACTTATACCAACCAATAAGTATAAGAAAGAGATAGAGCGCTCCGCTCAGTGGTGTGGACGGCCAAGGTCAAGTACGTTAGTAATGTTGATTATACGATTATACGATTTTGGTCTTTAACGTGCATGAAATAATGTTAATTTTAGAGTGGAGTTTTATAACAACAGTACCGTTCGACAACAGTTTGTTTTGGTTCGAAATTTCGGTAACATTATTCATTATATTTTTATAATTTCATTGCAGTTTTTGGTTGTTTCCTAGCGGCACGGTTCATTATCGCGATCGGGAATGCAATTTTGCGGTGTTTATTTTTACGTGTAAATAATAGAGTAGGTAATAGAGTATTTTTGTGTTTTATCTTGTATAGTGTCCTTGTTGTAAAAAAACTGTAAATATTGTTGTAAATAGTAGTTTAGGTATTTTAACTTTTGGTGAGTTTGGTGACTAGGTGTAAATAAGTGTGATAATGTTAAGTGCATATTTGTGTAAAAAACTTTATAATGCCATGAACGGGTGCAACCACTTCAATAATTTGGAACTTTTATGATGCTGCCGGAGATGACAAGAAAGCAATATGTAAATATTGCAAAAACATTATATCGTACAAAAGTACGATTACAAATTTAATCTAAAGTTGCACCTAAAGAAAAAACATATTGGTGTCTATGAACAATACTGACGAATGGACCCCAAAACTAGAGGTAATACTAATCAAAATGTCGCTGTCGTCAAAACCAAATCTGGCTACATCATATCGGACAGACGAACGAGATAACGAGATTGACTTCATTAAAAGTAGAACAAATAATGTTCATAAACGCAAATGAGAAGTCTATATAAATAATGTAGATTATATATGTAAATATAAAAAAAAAAAAAAAAACAAAAAAAAACAACAATTTTTTTTTAATAATAATATTCATAAAACAACTCTTATTCTGACAGTCCTAAGCCTGTAACAAAGTACCTATGAAGGGAAGTTTATTGATTATTGCTACTTGTTTCCTTAAAAATGTTACACATTATTATAATATTTCTCATTTTTGTCTAGTTCTCGTTGTGACATTCATTACTAAAAACTGTTGTTTTGCAGTCTGCAGATTTCAATAACGGAAAACGAATAGCTGTTTTCCGTAATGAATATTCAGTAATAATATTACGCGGCATTGATTACTCGAATTGAGTCGTTATTGCCATCTCTACACGTCAAGCGCGGCAGTGCGCTGGCAGTGCTCGCAGCGCACGGTTGGTATTTTTGTTACGGACGCTTGGACATTAACGCACAAGGTAAACGGTTTACCAAGATTAATCCCAAGATGAATCTCTCTTCCTGTTTTGCAAAAAAAATCAACAACACGGACTTTTGGACACGGCACGCATCGTGCGGTGGTTCCTCTTTCTGGAGCCCTAACCATCGGCAGCTTGGTCCCTGCACCTGATGTCGGTGGGACACTGTTTTTATATTTTTAAATGTTTTTTTGTATTTTTTATAAATCATATTTAAAAATATATAAAATAAGTTAAAAAATAAATAAAGAAAATAATAATAATATTTGTAAAATTTTGAAAATGTTATTTTTTCTTTAATAAGTTAATTTTTTCTTAAAATGTTCATTTTTTCTTTAAAAATACAGATACTACAATTATATTTTTTACTTTGCCTACAATGTCTATCTCGAGACAAATCTTTGGATCAATGACTCCGTGTGTAGCCGTAGTAGTACGTTACCTACCGCCGCTCACTTCTTACGTCGCAGGCGATACGCGCGTTAAACGGTCGGTCTATAGCTAATACGCTATGTTGAACGCTTGAAAGATAATAACTGCATTTTACTGTACTAAATCGCTACCAATTATATGCTTTTTTCCAACCGGTGCAAACGCACCATCCTTAAGCAGTTTGCCGCTAATCGCTGTCAATAAGACCAATGCCTGCACAAAACCTCACTTTGCGAAATCAGTTTAATGAACGTCAAACGCGTTGCCCATTTCCTCGTTCAATTTTTGAAAAAAAGAAAAAAAAAACTGCTCTATCGATCAAGCAGTCTGCCCGCTCTCCGCTGTCAATAAGACCAATACCCATACAAAGCCATCACAAAGTCTACCTTTGCGAGAGCAATTTAATGAACGCGTTGCCAATTTGCAGCGTTGCCCTTTCTCCCATTTATTTTTGCGGCACATAACCGCCGGAAGGATTACACCGCCATTACTCTCCTTTGCCGGATTTTACTGTTAACTTTAATTTATTTCATTGTTGTTAGGGAGATTTATGAGGAAAATGAACTCTGGAAGCTGCTAAGTTGTACAATGTAATAACTCTTTTTGGAACATAACATAACATAAATCACGCCTATATTACCCAGCGTGGCACAGGTGTACAACACCCACACTTCACCAGTTATATTTAGGTCGCACGGAATAGGGGGTGAGCCTATCGCCATCCACCGGGCACAATTTTGACTACGTGCTGCTATTGAAAATTTGTTGACGGTAAGTTCGCAATAACACTGCCCTACCCGGTAATCGAGACCTAACAGTGAGAGGCGCATACGCTAACTATTGGACCATCGAGGCATTAGTCATAATTCTATTACTTAGCGGTTCAACCCGATTGTTATTTGATGATCTATGACAGTGGTTACGGTCGTACGTGGTACGTAGTCTGAGTACAGAATGTCTGACACTTAGTTAAGAAGGAGTCGCCTGGTATTGGGTTGTGAAAGTTTGATTGAGCCGAATCCGTTCACGTCACATCAGAAATATTTTATCTTCATCATTGCCTAAAACCTACACATTGACTTCAACTCATCAAATTTGAATCCATCTTTCCAAAACACGCTCTTTATCATTTCACCAATTAAAATCCAATTAACCAACTATTTGGAGAGTGGTAGTGATTACTGGTTGGTGCTTCAATTAACTGGATATCGATGACGTCACGCCACGTGCTCGAGTCGAGCGCTCGAGTGTACGCAGCTCTCTACACTGCTGCTGAATGACGAGAGATTTATGTTTTGGAGGTATATTTAATGTTATAGCAAACGTTAAACTTTTTGGCGGCTCGCGAAAACGAGAGCGAGATATACGTAAAGCGTGAATCCTAATGAGACAGTGCATTCTACGACCCGCCAATATATTTGATTTTACCTTCATTGGTAATTATTGGATAAAACTGATCATGCGACGAGCTGAAAATCAATGAATGAATTGCATATGAATTTTGTTTTTCAATTTCTATAGTTCTATACCTAAGCTAAGATAGCTTAGCGTTTCCATATTTTTATACCGCCAAAAGGAGATACAAATAAATAAATTAGAGTCTTTTAAACATTTCAGTATAAATACTTTAGAAGGGGTAAATGTTCTGTAGATACTTTTATTTTACTTTTTATTGCGAAGACGGACAGCGAAAAATCGGAGCCAAGATTGAAGGTACGGGGGCCGATCCGTGGGCGTCCCACCCGGCATTCATTATTTAATGTTGAAAATAGCTCGACTTTGCTCTTTTTAATTAAGAGGTGAACGTTTATCAGAAAATCTTGAGATCACTTTGTTCTGTTACAGCAAGTACTCGTTTTTTGACATTCTTTCTAAAGAATCTCTTTAGCTCATCTTTATTGAATATCGTTGGAACGATATCAGAGTTCAGGCACATTTCACCAAACTTCTTTATTTATGGTTTATTAAACTCGTATTAGCATCTCTCTTTCCCTAATAATAATTTATTTGGCACACTTTCAATTTACTTGAAAGTACATGCGAATTTAAATCGAACAATCTTTTTGTGTTGTAAATATTGGTGAACCAATGCAAATAAATTTAACAATAGATATTTAAGAAACTTATTTTGATATCCGAGACTAACGTACCGGCTACACGCTCTATCTTATTGCACAAACCGTTTGTACTACATTTGAACTTTGCACTACTTATACCCTCAATGGTCGAACTGCCCCGATTGTCTAGTGGTTAACGTATGCCCTTCTCACAGCGAGGTCTTGGGTTCGATCCCCGGGTCGGGCAGTGTTATTTGTGAACACAAATACAAAAGCAGCACGGTATTGGAATTGTGCTCGTTGGATAACGATAGGCTCACCCTCTATTCCATGGGACCTAAACATAACAGGTCAAATGTGGGTGTTGTACACCTCTGCCGCACCCTTCTGTGTTATATGGGCGTGATGTAATGTTATATCTTCAAGTAAGATGCAGCGTGTACCCGGTACCTAATACTATCGCAATGACCCAATCCAGTTGTCCTCAAACTGTATTGTATCATCGTGGCCTGTGGTTTGTGATTGAGCTTCAGTTTAATGAATACGTAATTGATTATGAATTACGACGCTAATATGTGTATTGATTCACTGATTACTTAGTATAATTGCAATTTACCTAATGCTAATATCTAAGCCTAACATCAACAATAAACAATTTACATTCTGCTAAATATTTAATGATTGTAAAATTAATGAGATGACGAGATGATTAATACGCATACTCATAATTTTTAAAATACGCAGCTAGGATTTTTTTTATATTTTTCTGGTAACTGTCATTACCTACTGTATCACTCATTTCGGCTTGACGTCCTGAACTGGGACCCCCTGTAGAGCAGTGATGTTATGCTGTTATTTTTATAATTGTCATAAAGAGCGACAATTTCTGTTTATTTGTGCAATATTCATCTCCTGTAAGTATCACGACGGGGTATTAAACCAGCTTTTGTTCATTTAATACATCGTTTTTATCTCACAAAGGACCGCTTTTACTTAAATTGGGCACTATCACAGAATTTTGTTCTAAAATGATTCAGTTTTACCATAATTAAAGTGCACGCATCTAATTATATCGTATTTTCTTGTATAATTCATATGTGTAACAGGAATTATGAAAGAAAATCAACTTTAGTGGAAAGAAGAACTTGTACTCTGCTTAGAAATCGAACCTACATTTGAACTGCCATTATTTTCCTATCTTATGTATTATTTCACGACTGCAATACAAAATATAAGCTTTTATATAAATCTCATTAATCCTAACAAAAGTTCTGTTTCGCGATAATTAGGTACAAAACTTCTCGCGATACTCTACTAAGTAACAAGCATTTAACTATACAGATAAATAATACTGAGAATGAGTGACACCGCTGTCGCCGCGAATACGAAACAAATGGTATCGGCAGCTCGACTCCTTTCCTTTGTGATGATGATACGTACACACGTAAATACTCACGCCGCTTTCCTATGAGGGGTTTCTATTGTTGCTTTGTGATATTAGGTACAGTTGAGTTCATAAAATTGCCATTTTATTAATGAACTCTTGTACTTAAGCTAATAATAGATGAATGGAAAGTAGTAAATATTTCATTAAACAATAATTTAATTATTTACGTTTGTCCACAACACAATCTAATTAAAACCGCGAGAGATAAAACATTTCAATTAACTAAATTAAAGTTCAACAAAAACTTATTTACTTAATTTAATGCAATTACATTTGTACAGAATTTACTAAAACTAAAACCTCGTCAGCTGTTTGAACGAGAGTCGCGTTGGGTTAAAATATGTTAAACATTTAACACTTGACGTGAACATTTAGGGTAAGCTTAGAGGACGGTGGTTCGTCACACCCAGCTCGCATATATTCACACTATTAATAGCTCAGTCTCTACTGAAATAAAGGCTATATTCCCTTACATCATTCTAGCCTGACAGCTGTTAAAATCTAAGAGACACTGCGACTTAAGTACCACTCCAAAGATTAGATGACAAAAATACAACACTAACTTTAACCATTCATCGCAGAAAGTGCTACGTGCCTACGAGCTCTACGGCGTAGCTGTAACGCGTGCTACGCTTGGAAAATGATATGTAGAAAAAAGTTTATACAAGACAGACAGCGAGCATTTTCTTCGCGATTCAGCCATTGTTACATAAAATATGACGAGGATATACGACAGAATGTTTTGTTGCCTCGTCTCCACTCGGACTCATCCCGAAATTCTATTGTCCGTATTGTGAAACACGTCCAATGATTTTGTAGGTCGGCGCTGCGCTTTTGTTTGTCATATTTGTAAGCTGCACTTGAGGCCGTGAGCTCCTGTGCGCTTCTGTGCTCCTAGTCGTTTTGTTAATGAGCGCTCGTCGCCGCCGGTTTCAATGTACCGCCTTTCACCAACATTTGCACAATATAAAAACGATTGTTGGAAATGACGAACGGCTGTTTTTAATCTATCTCCTTTTCATGTTAAATAACCGTTTATGGAAATACAAGTGGTGGGTAATACTTTTCGCTTGGGGAACAATTTCCATCGAGGTAATTTATTTCTGCACGGTGGGTTTTTACGGCGTGAAGTCTATTTTCTTTTTTATAAGCTTTGGTACTCTATGTATGTAAGTTCATCAATATAATTTAGCAGTTGTATGGCGTCGAGCTAGTAACCAATTTGGAAGTTCATTAACATAGTTATTAACAAGCTTCATACGTTATTGAATTAATTAAAGTGAGATCTGAACGTGAGAATATTCATACATGCTTCTTAATAGCTTATATCACGTAGATCGTTACTGAAAAACGAGGCGAGCTTTATTAATATTTGTGTCGTTCTCAATATTGAATAATGGTACAATAGTCATGTGAATAAATTAAATTCTATATATATTACATGAGGACGGTGAAATGTTATGTGCTATCAAATTAATAAAATGGTACGAAATTTAATTTTATAGCACTTTTCGGGGGTCAGGGATTTCAAAACAACTGTAACAAAGTTATGTCAATAAACATTATTCTTATTCTTATAATCTAATATTAAGAACAGTCGAAAGGAATCCTATAGTCGCGGGTTCAAATCCCGCTTCAGATTCAATTTTTTTTTGACTGCTCTTAGTATTACACTGTTATTGTATGTTCTAAAACTGTTCCTTAAACTGTCTGTCTAATCTAAACTAACCTAGCAAGTGAAGTTCGAGCGAAATTACGCGAGCACCTTCTGCCTGACGAAAGTTACGCTATGCATATGTCATCGTGTATATTTCAACGAGTTGTTTGTGCCAATTAGAATCCATTATTATTGATTCAGTAGCTTAGCTATACTTATTTTACTGTGCACCGTTTGCTGGTTAGAGTCTGTTACTTCACAGGAAACGTCACAGGAGGCTGAACTTCTTAGACTGCATTAACTTAGGAAACCAGCTCTCTGGATCACTTAGTCCGGTTACTGACTTCACCACTGAGCTTACTAACGTTCTTAGCGGACGCTACCTGCTTGATGCTGATTGCCAGGTACTCCGTTTTTCATTTTATCAAGTACTAGCTTTCGCCCGCGTCGCCCCCCGCGTTTGATCCCTGTTTGACAAATCATGTGCCTAAACCTTTTTATGAATCAACTATCTATTGGTGAAAACCACATGATTCTCCGTACAGTAGTTTTCGAGTTTAAAGCAAACAGACAGACGCAGTGGGTTTATAATTATTATTAAAAAAGATAAAGTGTATCTATGTTTCCATTTGTTTTTGTATAAAAAATCGTCGCTAATGTAGTTACATTTGGAGAGTATTTTCCTTGATTTGTATCTAAGAAAGAACTGCGCTATTGTTATACGAATCAGCTTTTCCGTCATCCCATTGTGTAAGAAACTGCGTGTAAGCGTGATTCCACTCGTTTTCGCTCATCTCTCACATGTTGTGCCACCTTACTTATTTTATGATGAACTTCTTCTCGTTGTTACTTTTATTGACTTATATGACGTTCGTTTATTTTATTTAGGTTATAGAATGGGCTATAGCTTATGTACATTGTAATGTCGAGTTCAATAATATGTTGCCAGTTTTGTCCCTTGTTATCTGTAAGGTTAAGTAAGATATATGGTAAAATGTAAGGTTATATATAAGGTTAAAGTTCAAACTTGCGAACATATTCATTTTATCGACTGTACATGCAAAAATATTGCCTGATTTTTACTGTATCATATTTTACCTCGTCAAGGAAGGGTTAAGAAAATAAAGTGTCATTGAAACGTACTAACAGCCGCATTATTCAAAACAGTATCTTTTCTTTGTATTGTCGAAAGTTGCTGCTTTTAGGTATCAAATATTTTTAGTCTGACCTACAATATATATATATACAACAAGGCTATGTAATTAGTTATATCATAATATCTAACACTGAATAAATTCTTAACATTTTCAATCCAAAAATAAGACACATATTAGATAGTGTTACCACGGCATAAATACATATATCTTACATTGTGATATTACTGTTACCCCGATTCTCTCCGCGCCGCACCGAGCATAATCCCCGCTGGCGGTAGGTGGGTGTACAGAGAGGGTGCAAGCAATGGCTGCAGTGTACCGGCACTAATTCACTGAGAGGGATGTACACACGACGACACATCAAGCTGACATTTCCAGTACAACGATCTCGCTTTGTATAGGATTCCCGTGCAATGCGAGACCAGCTTATACTGGCAATGTATAATTTGATGTGTTGCGTACTTGTGATCGCACCTAGTATCGTCTTGGCGAAGAACACCATTAAATACACAGCATCTTTATATAATTGCGCAATGATCTGGATTTTCTTTTCAGGTCATTGACCTTATAGATTTATTCGCTTTAACTCATCCAGCTATGAACGTAATTTATATTATAGATGTTTTTTATTTGACCAGTCACGGACGATGGATGTCGTTTTGTCATGCAATGCAGATGTGGTATTGTGCTATCTACTACTTATTGAATTTGTAATACAGACTGCACTGCAGATTGTTTCAGCCTAACGGTAAAAATATTATTCTGGATCGTCTTTTAGTAACCCATCATTATCTTCTTAGAAAACTAAATTTCAGCTCCCTAGGCCGGGTGGTTAGCTAAATCAATGGGTAGTAATGATGAGTATTTTTATATCTATCCAGTGTAAGAAATTCTCTCAAAAAAGAAAAAAATAAAACCTAAAACAAAACAATTATTTTACTTAATTATCCTTGCTACTGTTTGTTATAATAAAACCTAAATTAATTTCGAAGCGGCAAAGATCCTTCCTTATCTCCACCACAACGATGACCATTCACAAAGGGTATAATTACAATCCCTGCACACCTTGCTAAATATAATTAATTCACAAGTTTTTCACTTATTAGGGTTCCGCATTTTGTTGTCTCATCGTTCATCTCGCTTCTCATTGAGGACGAGGGTTTGGAACCGGTTCTAACAGCGCCCTTAGCATGGCTTGCTAGACTTAAATAATATTTTTTGCATGTTTATTATTATGGCAACAGAAGCCTTAAAATCCTAATAGCTATATGATTTGGTCCCTGGTTGGGGGAGCGAAATAAGGTTTCTGTGTAGATAACTACGGCATAGTCCTATTGTCCCCGCAAGTTGCTAATAAGATGGAATCTTATCAATATTCACATGTATGACAGTGAACTGCGACAATTTTCTATAGCCAGTTTCATGCGCCCTTATTGGTCAAACAAGCGAATTGTGTCAAGGTTCCATCCCATCACTAATTTGCGGGAAAATTTACGTAATTACAAATGACACTAATGCAAATTCTATGTCTCTGTACTTAACATTGATTTTGATTGATAAAACTGTTTAGTATGTCATATTATTATGACAGTCTCATATGCAATATAAATTAAACTTAGGGACCTGCAAATTGGGTTTATATTTGCAAATCAAGAAAATTCCGTGGGCGAGTATACACGACTCGCAGGCCGTGCTTAGGGGGCAGTAAACCCTATTGCCTGACACTCCGTCGACGGCTCACAGAGTTACAACCCTTTAAGATTACAGAAGGGTCGGCACCATGGCTTTAATGGCTGGAGCTCTGCTTTATTTGTTCTTGGTGATATTACAAGTTGCGTAACATCACTGCAAGCTGTAATATCATGTTGGATAATAGCCGCGGGTCTCTAGGACACCACATAAAGATAAGGGAATGGTAAGGATATAGAATATACGCAGTAGTTTTATTGAGAGGGTTTGTTTAAATTTTATAGGTCAATAAAGACAGATAATATGCATATTTTGGTTAGAGAGAAGATTAATGTTGGTTATTAAAACTAACCACCATAATATACGAACGCAAATGTTTTTTTTACTTTCCCTATATTATTTGCATTTTAACATATTTTCTGTTTCCCAATAAACTCACGCAATAGTTGCAATTTAACATAATTTGGTAAATTGCAGCTAAGTTCAAATGCCATCAACTACTGCATCTTGTAAATATAAAAATAAACATTTTACGATATCACTACACAACATAACATTACCCAAACACTTACGAAAAAATGAAACAATAACCGCTTACAATAAAAAGTAGCTGCTCACCCTCGACCCTACCATGAGTGTTTGCATATTCCGACCGTGTCGCTAGCAAACGGGACCGTTCACCCTCGTCCCGAACACATGCTTTATTACTGTGCCAAATGTCATAAATCAATGAACCAAGGATACGTACAGAAAGTTCTCAAATTGAATCCATGTCACTTTTTGCATTAGAATTAATTTATGGGTCAAAGGAGCAATTGTAACGTCTAAAAAAATACCCCACGCCCGGCAGTAAAATATCTTATACAATACATATACACGTGTGTTATTAGACTGGACTATTAAATACTGATATTCAGCTCAATCCGTAAGACTAGAAGACGACCCAATGTCATTGGGGAAAAGGGCACGGAAGATGATGGTGTGTGTTATTAAACTGGATTGTCATCTTTACTTGCCATCATATGATGTACCATTAAATCTTAAAAATTATGCAACTCATATTGATGCAGTATTCAGCAATATATAATAATAATTTACGGGAAAGGTTTATTATGTACAATAAATGCATGTAATAATAGGGGAAATCTACTCATGTCGCGTACGGAGCGAACCTGTATACGCCGGCTCGGCTAGTGCACTGGCGTAGGGCTCGCAGCATGCGCCGATTTTGTTTTGTTTAAAAAAAAGTATAGTATAGTCGTGTTCTAATTTCAAAAGTAATATTGTTATCGTTTATTGTACGATGTGGGAAAAAAAAGATATGCCTAATCATTTCTTAATTAACCGAAAGATTATATTATGACGTAAATGTAATTACCTTCTATGCCAACCCTACCAAAATAGGTTATGTGCTTTTATCTTTAAAACGCACGATCGAACTGTTTCGATGGGAACAGTCGACAAATCGCCGATCGCCGATGCTCAAAGTAGCGTGTATGCTATGAACCTATAACATCATCAATAATGTTACGAGTCGAATAAGGGCGTATAATTATTATCATAAATATATTTTTTTCAAATATAGATTCTAGGTGTTAATACGTAGATTACGTAGTTAAATTATATTGTACTAATGCTGCTTTTAAATTCAAAACTGTAATCTGTATAAAATATGAACCCAATTTATGTTTAAAATTTACACGAAAGTATACATTTTTAAATTCTCATGCCTGTGGGACCAACTTAAAACAGAAAAGTATAATTTATTTCAACAACAAACGAGTAACTGTTTGAATTTAACAATTTCCCAACTTCGCTTTTTCGAAACTAAAATCTTTGCCTTTGACGGCGAGGCTGAAACTTTCGACTCAAGTCTTTTATTTAATGTTTTCAAATAGCTTTAAATGTCGGGACTTTGGAGTCCTGAAATTCCTGAATATTTGAGACTAAGTGCTGAGCTCTCGAACCTGACACCAACTCCTCTAAATCCTTTCGAAGACGTCTTCTCAACATGATAAGGAGTTGGTGCGGACTTGGTACGGTTAGCAATGAAAGTCGTTAAACACATACAAATATTCAAACTGTTGAAGTCTTAAAATCTTAATGGTTTTATCGTCTGATGATTAATACAATTAATTGATTATTTAGTGCTAAGATTTTTAAAGAAAATTCATGTTTGATGATGAAATGTATAACAGCTCTAACGTTTTTATTACTATTGCTGGTGTAATGCCGACCTTACCTACTCTATTCAACGATTTAATGTTTATTGAAATATAAAATATTTTACACCCAAATGAATGCCCTAGAAGTACTCATATTAATGAGTAGGCAGTTAAATACTTAATTAATAATTCCAAGAATAGACGTTCATTTTAAAAGATTTTATGCCTGGATTAACCGTTTGTTCGTAATCTATTGTTGTGAGTAGATAACTGTCTTAAAGTGAATTCAGCAGGTTTTCTGCTTAAATGAACAATAATTACATTAATTTTATTTGAATAATTGGCTAATTGGCTTTTCTTTTTCAGGTAATTTTCTTTTGCTACTCAGTCTCTATAGAAAGTCTGGTAAAGTATTGAATCGCCTGAGAGTTGTAACAATCTGGGACAACCAATTCATAGATTAGGTTAGTAATAGTTAATAATGTATTTTGCCATCTACCTCGTTGGTCTACGGGTGTACGTATACAGACTCTCACCGCGAAGTCTCGGGTTGGGCAAAAGGGTTGATGGATTTTTTGCCCTCAGGAAGTTCTCAGTTGCAGTACAATGTCTAGAATTGTGTATTATCTAGAGTTCTGTGAATCACATGGGACCTAAACTTAGAAGGTTGAATGCGGGTGTTATACGCCTCTGCTATATTCTTTGGGTAATGTAGGCGCAATGTTTATTTTTAACTGGACCACCTGATAGCAGATTTACAACAAACAACTTGAAAATGCTTTGAAATGAGAAAGCATGTAAAAATTGACGTGTACAGCATGTTAATACACTATAATATAGTGTTGTTTTTATATCCGCTGAGCTATCAGCTCATTGAATATGTATGGCGCCTGATGCTCTGAAATGCCGATAACGGAGCCATTTAAAAAATCTAGCGCTAAATAAAACCTGTTTGGGAAAACTGGTAAATTTGCAATTAGCGCGGATGTTATTTTGTATCGTTACTTTAAAAAAGGCCACTATTATTATAATATTCTGTATTTTTTTCATTTGGTTTATAGCATCGAAGACTTCTAAATTGTTCAATAGATTTAGTTAGTAACTTTTCATGTACACGTACAGATATGATTTCTGAAGTGTGTTATTTGGAGCTTATAATGATGGTTGTTGGAATAGTTTCGCAGAAAGGTTCTATTATTGTTGCGTCACTAAACATTATTTCTGATAACAAAGAACACATGAGCTAATCGTCGATCCGTATAATAGAGTATCATTGTTTAGAATAGGTATTTTTAAAATTAGAATATGTTTGATCTAGTAATTACCGAATATTAGTATCTGAACACTTCAAGGAATTCCAATCTTCTTCGTCACCTGTCTGTCAAATGCTGTAAGAGTTTTTAAACTACGTAGGTACATATTATGTTACCTATATGCTACAAGTAAATGTAAGTTCAGAGCGTTTAACGCGCTGTGGCTCGTACCGAGCACAATTACCGGCATTGTGGCGGAGTAATGACTTGACGCGTGCCTGTTGCCATTTCACACAACTCGGAAGTTCATATAGCTTTTATATAAGGACATCTGTCTTCTTATTCGTATAGGGAGGTGCTCAAGACCAGTTATGTATAAGGAATAATAAGGACAAGATATAAGAAATCAAATCATCTATTTCTATGGGACTCAAAGGCCGCCTGATCACGTCAATCATCATCAGCCTGTAGGCTGTATGATTGACGTGATCAAGCGCCCTTTACGCGACCTTTATGCGATCACGTCAATACAAACATCAAAATACAAAATATAGAAAATTATTTGAATCACCGCAGCTTAGATTGACTTTAATTTGAATTAAAATTAATCCAAGTACCAGCTAGGTTTAATCTGCTTTGTTGGTCTAGTAGCGTATGCGTCTTCACCGCAGGGTAACGGATTCGATTACCAGATTGGACCAATTATTTGGGATTTTTCTGTCAGGCATTTCTTAATAGGTAGCAGAACGGAGTTGAAGTTGTGCCTGGTGAGTGGTGATAGGCTACCCCCTATCACATAAGACCTATACATAAGAGGTGTAATATGGGTGGTTTTACCTATGCAAAACCCTTCTGGGCAATTTAGGCGTTATAACTTAAAGCGATTGTTCATAAGTATCCATCGCTTTAAATATTTCCACTGCAAAACTTGTAAGATAAACATTTTATTGTGATTATCGTTTCTGACCATACGCTTTTATCCTTGATAGATGTCTGAAGGCCAAGGGGAACCCGAAACGACCACAATTACAATATTACCAGCTGTTCGACGCCGGACAAGAACCTTAATCGTTGTTAAAGCGATCTTTGATTTCCAACTTGATTTCACAGAGGACTGTCAAAGTCTACTTAAATATTTATTTTTACTACTGGTTGAAATTTGACCGTAATTATTTAGACTTGCTTTACTTTACTTCTAGTTGTGTTCAAGGTCAGTCTGAGCTAAGTCTAAGAAAACAAGTTAAACTTACGTTTAACGTGAAGCCTTGCTTTCGATCTCTCTATCCCGTACAAACCATGAATGAGAGAGAGAGATGCTATAAACGGGTTTATAAAACTGTAGACTGTAAAAGTGTTTCGTTTTATCGGGTTCTAGTCAAGTGTGAGAGGCCTAAATGCGCCATATATGCATACTAAAAATAGATAGTAAAAACCTAAGAGATTTTTTTCTTTATTATTTTTTTTCAGCTTTAAGCATTCTAAAAAGGTACTGATATAGTTTGTAATACTATTGTACTGTTGTATAGTTTGTACTGGGACGAACAAGGAGGCTATTTAAAAAAAGTCTGCTTAAAAGAAAGGTTGAAATTAGATATGCGATTTTTATTCATAACGCGTATTCAATAGGAGATACTGCAAACTGACACCCACACACGATATCTATCAAATATGGATAGTGGGTCTAACTGGTAATGTTTTTACAAAGGTTTAGTGTTTAGTATTCGTAAGCATGTCTGAATTCAATTGACGTTATGTCTATAGTAGTATTCTATGTTGACAATATTATCTACTAACAACTGCTATACGAGACTATAGATATATCATATTCCACTTATCGGTCGTGTTTTGTTATATGTTACTAGGCTCCCCCGCGTGGTAGGGCAAAGATAAAATGTAGCCTTTATCGTTCTCTCTTCAACTCAGCTCTTTAACTAATTCGATCTCAACTTTCGTCAATTTCTAAGGCTTACCTGTGAAAACATGTCAAAACGGACGTACAATTTATAAGTTATAATATAAATAAGAGTACAGATTAGCTTTTGATTAAGATGAGCTTAATTAATATTTCCTATTATGAAAGAGAGAAAGCGAATCGGTCGGTTTGACACGTCGGTGAAATCGGGGTTTAGTAGTAATACATAGTTACATTTAACTCACAGGTGCATTCCTGTCATTCTATCTACCTCATGATATTTGTTAGCTGCGCAGGCGCCCGGGAAATTATCACAAGCTCAGTCTTATCGAATTACAGTGAGATTCTGCTCTCATGGCTGAATCCCTTATGGTTTTTGTTACAATTAGTTGGAATATGAGAAATATAGCGATGGCGGCATGTGGAATCTACATAACATCACGCCTATATTATAGAGAGAGTGAGAGTGTATGACACCCACATTCCACCTATTATGTTTAGTTCTCTTGTGATATGAGACGAGCCTATCACCTGCTATTTGGTCCCCCAAGAAATCCCTAATGGAATACTCCCAATATCACTTTAGCTCGACCCGGAATCAAATCAGACTGTAACCACCGCTCTGAACAAAGAGGCTGTGTCTGAAATCTAGACTACGATAATTACGTACTTTCTTATGGCCGCAGTTTCATATGAATTTTTAGACTAGCTGAGACACGAAAACTGACATTTTTTTAATTTTAGACTGACCAGAGTATAAAGATATCTATAGAGTATTCTGACTCAACCGATTACACCGATTCTATAAAGATTGAATACTCTACCGAGTACTACCGTATATCTCTGACTAGTCAGTGTTGAGCTGAATTCTGGTTAAGTGTAAGCCGATCCGCTGGTCTGCCAGACACATTAAGATGCCACGACTTGTCGTATAGAAAGTATGGTCATGGTGGATGGTATACTTTGCATGGTATATTTTATTTATTTTTATTTATTTAACTTCTCGCACAGATACATGTGACGAAGGCGGACTTAATGCCAAAGGCATTTTCTACCAGTCAACCTTAAGGTGGTGCAGAGATATGTTCGGGTAGGTGCATAAAGTATCCACAATTCAAATTATTTTTAAATAAAACTCACTCAAAACTACAAATTAAAAGAAAAAAATACTAAAAATACTAAAATGCATAAATATTAAAATTAATAAATTATAAGTAAATATAATTATAAAATAAATATATTTAATATTTACAAAAATATATATAATATTTAAATATATACATACAAAATAAATATAAATATATATATATATCATGAGTAATAAAATATGTCGTTTTAACAATAAAGCATTGCAACACTCTCTTTTTAACCGACTTCAAAAAAAGGAGGAGGTTCTCAATTCTGTTGTATTTTTTTTTTAACCGACTTCAAAAAAAGGAGGAGGTTCTCAATTCGGTTGTTTTTTTTTTTTTTTTATGTTTGTTCGCCGATTACTCAAAGACGCCTGCACCGATTTGAGAAATTCTTTTTTTGTTTGAAAGGATATACTTGTCATGTGGTCCCATTTTTTTCAAGTCACGTTCTGATGATGGGATCTTAGAGAAATCGAGGGCAACCCTCAAATTTAAAAGGCTTCTATATGGTTTTTTGTATATTATCTAAAGCTACTCGGATATTTGCATCTAGTAGTCAGCATTTTATGTTGCTGAGCGGATGCTGGAAGGTACAACTATTCAACGGTTAGGAGTACGGGGATAATTCTTTAAATATAGGCTTCTTGAGGCCGTTTACTGTATTCTTTTAAGTTATACACAGATGAGGCGAGACGTTGAATATTACTTATGTATATTCATAATATGAGGTCATGATTTGATGATGGGATCCTAGAGAAATCATGGGTAACCCTCAAATTTCAAAGGCTTTTATATTGTTTTTCGTATATTATCTAAAACTACTTGGATATTTGCATTTTAAGTTGCTGAGCTGATGCTGGAAGGTACAACTCCTCAACGGTTAGGACTACGGGGATTATTATTAATAAGTTTTCCGTCTCAAGCAATCGTCGTCTCCTCATTCGAGAAACATTTTGCTCGATCTACCCATCACTTACAATCGTAAAATAAAATAATTATTAACAATAAAAAAACCGACTTCAAAAAGTAGGTAAACTAAAAAGCAAAAAATAAATTTACTTCGCACAAAATAATACGTTTTTTCATTTAGTTAAATAGAAATCATTAAATAATTATTTTATAATTCTGAAGTCGGTGCCAAGTAAACAATAACTCTGTATAGATAGGTAATATCAATCTTTCTAACAACTATTTTCTGACTGAATATTAGTTCTTTAAAATTCAAATTCAAATTCAAATCATTTATTTTCATAGGCCCCAGGAGGCGCTTGAACACGTCAAAACATTACAAAAAATGATATAAAAGTAAATAATAAATAATACTAAATTATACTAATTACAATGATTTGAATAACCGGGGCTCAGATTAATTTTAATCAAACTGTTTAGAATCGAATTAAAATCAATCCAAGTACCAGCTCCGATGGGTATTGCATTATGAGAAGAGCTGGTGAGAAATTGAGCTTAATTATCCGATTTACTGGGCACCGACTTCAGAATTATAAAATAATTATTTAATGATTTCTATTTAACTAAATGAAAAAACGTATTATTTTGTGCGAAGTAAATTTATTTTTTGCTTTTTAGTTTACCTACTTTTTGAAGTCGGTTTTTATCATATTTCTCAAGAAACTACTGATTTAAGCCATTGTTTTAATTTCAAAGGCTGACTGAAAATTTACTTTCTATATTTTACATTTGTGCCTGATGGATGGCAAAAGGCTCACTCCCTGTCACGTGGGACGTAGGACCTAAACGTAACCGGTGAAGTGCGTGTGTCAAACACGTCTGCCACACCCTTCTGGGTAATATAGGCGTGATGTTATGTTCTGTTATCCGAGCACATCAATTTGATTAGTTAAATTCCTTTATTACCTGCCTCAAATTTGCTCAAAATGTAATATCAGAAGCATGACTTGTAAATAGCTTGTTCCCTCATAATTATGAAACAATGACGATAATTTCATGAAACAAACGATCATTAATATTAACTTTGTATTGAAATGATCATAATTATTGGTAATGAGAGAATTACGCGTGTTTGTGTCGGTAATTAATACTACGTGTGGAATCGCTTTTATAGCCATTATTGGTCGTAATAGTCCAAATTCGGCCATAATGTTGTACATAACTTTTAGTTTGTGCTATGTACACTAAAGTCCATATAAATTGGCGTATTTGTGTTCTGCGGAGGAAAAAATATTTTTAAAATGCGTACTTAGTTTCACTTCTCTTTATAAATAACGCGATGGACACTTAACTTTTATCTTGACAGATATTTCTACGTAACAGATAATTTTACTATTACAACGATAAAAGCGGTGATTGTGAGTGTGACGTATTTTTATAAATTTTTAGAAATAGGTTATCCATAAATTTTAACTAGCATTTTCTCGTTAACACTAAATTGAGAACCAAAATGAAACAATATATTAAGTATGACAAATTTTAAATTAACTGTAATTGTCGTATACCTCAGCCAAAATGAACTCTATGACAGACATTCCTTAAAAAGAGATAAATTGTTGTGTATGTGACATTATCATTCGTTTGTCAAATTAACTGGGCGCTCGTGCCCTGCCTCGTAAAGTCTCCTTTTACAAATTCTCTTGTTTGGCAAATGTATTTATTTTCGAGTTCAACGACATCTCATCGACATATTATTTGTATGTCATTGAATTTTAAATATATTACTTGTAACTCGTGTGAAGATAACGCAAGTAAATGAATAAGATAATTAATTTTGAATCGTTATTGTGGTTTATTTGGTGTGCTTGAGCAAATTGAAGCAGCCGTGACGCAATGGATAAGGTATCGGTCTAACGATCGAGAGTCGTGGGTTCGAATCCTGGCCATTACACCACGGACGTGTCCTCTTAACACAAGCGAATTAAGCTTAGCTGGAGGGGGTTAACGCAACTTGCGTTGTGTGGGTTGTCATACAATGTCTTTGACAAGGCGCTGCAGATTTTCTGCAAATCTCGTTTTATCTGCATCTATTTATAACCAAGACTGTCATCGAGCTATACTTACCAAGATTCAAGTTACAGACATATTTTAGCTCTGTGGTACTTTTGCTGAAATTGGGTTAATACTAATGCTCTGAAAATTCGTAAAATTATTTTACGTTAATATTCATTTGCCCGGGTCGAAAGAAAGTGTTATAATTAATTCTCAATAACAGCACGGAGTTGGTATTATGCCCAGTGGATGTCGATAAGCTTACCCCTTATCACTTGGGGTCTAAACTTTACATTAGGTAAATTCTTGGTGTTATTCACCTCTGCCCCATCTTTCTGGTAATATAGGCGTGCTGTAATGTAATATATTTTATTTAAAAGTCGAATAGAAACAAGGAAAAACGGTAAAAAGGCAAGCCCGATTCATAAGTATGTCAACTTTCTGTAGACATTGTGGTTCATCGGCCTCTATATTTGTGTCGCATAATCGTATTACTGCGCGATCTTCGCAAGGGGTTACTCCGACATAACCCCCTTACTCATATTATATAGTACACACATCAACCTATACATTATTATCAGTATAAGCTGGTCTTACGTTGTATAGACTTCCCGTGCGATGCGAGACCAGTTTGTACTGGAAGTGGATAGCTTATTGGTAGCCGTGTGTACAAACATAAAAACTGTGGTAGAAAATGTCCCGTTTCAATTTATTTTACAAGGAAAATGAAATGTATGGTAAAATTAATCTGTGTCTGCTCCGGACTGATGTTCATGTTTTGTTTGCTTGGATGCTTTTATTTTCTAATTATGATGTAAAAAAGTATAAAGTATAAAAAACTTCAAGGTATAAAAAGTAGTATAGTGGTTATAGTGGTTGGTCTTCTTTTACTTCTAATTGGTTAGGATCCTGCCTCTCACCGCGAGGTTTCAGGTTCGATTCCCGGGTCGAGCAATAGTGTTAATTGAGATTTTATCGTCAAGAAATTCGTAATAACAGCACTGATTTAGAATTGAACTCGGCGGATGGCAATAGGTTCACCTCCTATCACATGAGACCGAAACATAACAGGTGAAGTGTGGGTGTTATACACCTCTGCCACACCCTTCTAGGTGGTATGGGCGTGATGTTATGTTATCTTTAGGTTACAAAAGAGTAGTGTATCTAGCGTTGGTTTTACCGCGCGCCGCAGTGTATCCCCATCGGAGGAATATTTAATGTCCTCTATCTTATTCTCTTCATTAATTGCTGTAAAAGGTCCTAAAGTCTCATTTTGTTTTATAAATGAGTCTACAGTTTACACGAGGGATTCGAAAATTAAGCTCTTTATTGGAGAAAACTCTTCTAAAAAAAATGCGTCATATTTTATAAAAAATAGAAACAAAATTACCACTATTAGCCCCAATTTAACAGGTGTTAGATAAACCTTATTGGCAAGATAAGCATATAACACATTATTGAAAATGACGTGTGCTGTGTTCTTTTTTCAAGTATAACTTGTGTCACTTTTAAATTCGGTTGCCGGTTAGCAAATGTTTATGTTATGTGTAATGTTATTGTATTGTAAGTACTTTTTCCCTTCAATTAAAGTGTTAATAGCATAATATACACACAACTACACATTAAACCATACATTCTCGCGTTGTACAGGCTTTCCGTGCAATGCGATACCATCTCGTCCTGGCAATGTATAGCTTGATGCGTAGCCGTGTGTACAGTTGTCGTAGCACCGAATGCTACGGAAATGCTACGTGCCTACGACGGACCGCTACGGCGTAAACGTTTTATAGTTCGGCCGTTCAGAGAATGCGTTCCTGACACGTCGCGATTGAACTGACGACGTAACTTTGTAATGGCGTTGCAGTTACGATAAAAATATTATTGCTGGTTGTTTACCGTTTTAACAATTGATGAGCATTAAAACAACATTATTATATCAATAATCAATTAATGTTATAATTTTGTGCCAAACTGAGTGTCAAATAACTTGGTAAACAATATTTTTCTAAATCTAAACTGCGCTATTACAAGGTTATGTCAGCGCTTTATATTTGTAGTGCTGTGCTAACAATAACAGGCAATAATAGTATCGTAATCTGTTCTTATACAGTTATACTTTTTAAAATAATACGTTTTGTTTTTCTTTTTAAGAATTTGAAAATAATGGACTATAAGATAACTTTTATTAAATATAAAAATAAAACTACGACCAAACCGAACGCGCGAAAGAAAGTAGCATTTTTATATTTAGGTTGAAAATGGTAACCCCAAATGAAAAAAAGACAAAAGAAAAAAGACTAAAAATCTGATTGTGGAACATTTTGACCGAGATATCAGGATTGATTCTGTTATTGATAATAATATAATTATACATGAAGGCGAAGATGATGATGAAGACACCACCTCCTCAAGCGAATCGTAGTCTGATTAATATTCTGTACGCACATTCAATTCAATGTACTTTATTGCATAGAAATACAGATTGTAACTTTGTAACAAAAAATAAATAAAACAATTTTAATATATTCATATTACCCTTTTTTTTCCACTTAAATAACTAAAATATAAATTTTAAATGATTCCGCCAATTTAAAACGAAAATAATCTTAAAAATAACGCGGCGGTTCATTTTGGAGGAACGGTAACGAACTCAGTGTTATGTTGTGCCCATCACTAGTCGTGACTGACTGATAGGTGTCAGGAACGCATTCTCTGAACGGCCGAACTATAATGACGTAAACTGGCGTGCCAGTTCTATACTTCAGGCCGATGTTTAACATTAGTATGGCTTTGATGGAAGTTTAACTTTATCATTTACTGATAATAGATAACCAATGTATATATGTATAGTGCATTTTGCGCCGCCTTAATTTACCACTATAAGGCGCAGTTGCACAATCGTCAGATAAAACTTATTCATTGAATAAATTTATAGCGCAAACAAATAAAAGTGACCACTGTGTTCTATTTGCAAGTGTACATTGTTTACTTTTATATTCGTTCAAATTTTATTAATTTATTCTTAATATCAATATATTTCTTACCATCTCTATATATTAATATTGTAAGATATATTATTATAACTGAAGAAACAGTTACCTTCTGAGATAGGTACCTACAGTCTCAACTAGTTCAGAGGATACGGAACAAAATAGTTAAAACAACCTTAGTTTTAAGTTAATAAGTATGTACATGTACATCTCATGCACTCTGTATTTAATTTTAGGGTTACTTTGGTAAATAAAGAAATTTGAATTTGAATATTTTATTTGGCGAATAACATGTACCCGAAACTCGTGTAACTTATTAACAAACTGGTATCAATAACTATTGTAATAATCACTTGCATTTGCTATGAAACATGATCTAATAAGAATATAGTCAGCTCGTTACGATGGCCGTCGAGTATTGTGTGCCGGCAATGTATGAGTATGACGTCACATTTTTAAAATGCTGCAAAAATATGGTGGCATGTGTGGATTCGGACAAACCTGTAGTATTCTTAAATTGTCGTACAAAATATGTCATCCACTGACGTCACATACCCTCTATCCGTCACTCAGACATAAGGCCCAACCCTGCAATGGCTACCACTCGCTATTTTCCGCGGCCATTCCACCGGAGAGTCAGGCTGGGACTGCGCCTCTCACGCGACGCCATTTGTTGGTTATGGGGTCAATTATTCGGAAACCCATGTTTCACCGCACTATGGTTTTAGCTATATTTTTTACACATCATCGATCTTATTCTCAGACCATGAAATGTCTATATTCTTAAATCTATTGTCTCTTATTGAAGTAGCGAAGTCAGTGGCAATTTGCACCGTACCTAAGGCATGTAGGTATTAATAACCAGTATAATCAATTTTCTCGGCGATTCTAGTGTTAGCTGCGAGAATCCGTTGTCTCGGTCACTCTTTCAGGATTCACACTATACGTATGTCTTGTTTTCACCGATTGACTCCGACCCGCCTAGAAATTTGTCGTCAACTAAACTTGTCTGAATATATCAAATCAAATCAAATCAAATCATTTATTTCCATGGGCCCCAAGGGGCGCTTGAACACGTCAAAACAAACATCAAAACACAAAAAATATAATATTAAAATAAAACTTAGCTAACTAAATTATAATACTTATTGTAATAAAATGATTTGACACCGGAGCTTAGATTGACTTTAATTCAACTTAGAGAATTGAATTAAAATCAATTCAAGTACCAGCTCCGATGGGTATTGCATCATGAGAAGAGCTGGTGAGAAACTCATGTGCACCATCTTTTCAAATAATTCATACAATATTTGTTTGTTTTTTGACAATAATAATAACTAAGCAGAGTTGTACTATGGGTACCGGATTAACTGATACTAATACATATATACTTTTCTTAACATATATATATAAAGGTGATATAGGCTAAGGGTGTTATCACACCAAGATCGATCAACGTCAATCGATGCATTCGACAGTAAAAATAGCCAATAAGCGTGCGTTTTGCGACGAGCGATCGTCGTCGATCGGTCTACCCTGGCATTGATACAATCCGCGCTATTCCACCGGGCAGTGGGCATGGACTGCGCCCTTTACGCACCGCCATTATTGGGTCATGGAGTCGCAGACTAGGCAAAGCAATTACGAGGACACTCACCTCGCAGGGTACTGAAATGGCGGTTCTGCATATCATGGCCATTATTCTAAGGCCTTGGAATGCCACTGTATGTTATTAAGGCCTGCACTCATCACGTGCACACAGCTACACATCTAGTTATAAATATCCACTATAAGCTGGTTTTGAAAGGCACGGAACGTTTTTATACTACGCCCGCAGAATCAACAATCCATAAAAGCAGATTGTAACTGCGTCGCTGCAGTCGGTGGTATTGAACTTAGTTACATTAACTATAAACTATTATATTTACTTATTTTAAGTCGGTGCCAAATTATAAAATTAATACCACGTTAAGCTGTTTCCTTTTCTACGTAATAGCAAAACATATTGTTAGGCACCACTCAAAATTTGTAAATATAATATTTTATAGTTTATGTAATTAAGTTTGATACCACAGACTTAAAATTTTCACTTGTTTTTTACTTAATTTTAAATTTAATATTCTTGAAAATTTAAAGTCTATCACACCAGTCGACAAGTGAACAATTCGAGCGAATAAAACTTTATCGTAACACGTCAAGTTTGATCTCAAATTCATCGCGTTCAGCTCAAAATATTTCAGAATAAATTGTCACAACTCTTTTTTTTTGCAATCCACTCGGCGAGGGGCTTAGCTACAATACATTTTTATAGCATTGGCGCGCCCTATTTCGGATTCGGGCCGTGTCGCCACCGTATACATTTAGTGGCAACCGTGGAGCTCTAAAGGCAGCCAAGGTTTCGGCGACTTCCAACAAATGCACCTTGCTCCACAGAATCGTATCAAGGTTATATGAGACGTATGTTATGGCTACATAGCAAATTAAAGATAAAATTATTTGCATCTCATATTATCTTTATTAGAACAGTCAACATCTTTATGCTATGTTCTATCTATTTTCCTGAATGAAAATCGAAATTTATTTAGGGAACGTACCCATACTACGTGACCAATTTTTTGCCGTTTTCGTTTATAGCATATTTTAAGT
Source organism: Hypena proboscidalis (assembly GCA_905147285.1). Taxonomy (NCBI): domain Eukaryota; kingdom Metazoa; phylum Arthropoda; class Insecta; order Lepidoptera; family Erebidae; genus Hypena; species Hypena proboscidalis. Next base: position 587,302 of record LR990141.1, read on the forward strand.
CTACTTGCCGTAACAAAACTGGTGACTTCAAAAAATTAAGCTTTTAAAACCGACTCTTGTACTGCATTGTGCCAAGAATTAAAAACAAAAATGCGTCGCCGTAAAATTGTGATATTTGGGTTACTTATCTCAGTTTCTTTCGCGCGTCTGTCTGTGAAAAGGCTCGTGTCAAAGTGTTAGATTTTAAAATCCTCCGAAACGGCTTGCGCGATTCTTATTAGATACTAGCTGTTGCCCGCGACTTCGTGCTTGTGGGGTTCGTTAATCTCCGCGATTTAATCCGCGGCAAACGTTTTGCTCTGTTCCTATCCTGTGGCGCCATCTTTTGAACTTTGATTTTATCTTTTAAACCCTAAATAACTCTTGTGGGAATAAATTTTAGGAAAACCTTGTTAAAGAAGTTCATGTATTTATATTGAAAATCAAGTAGTACGGAGTTCCACACAACTGATAAACCCTTATAGTTGGATCAATTTTGCTTTAACGGCCCTTCCAAAAGTCATCAGGAATGCACAGTTTTCTTATTAGGAACTTTGGTCGTTGGTAACCAACTTCTAGGTGCGATTCATTATCTAATTGTCATGAAAAATAAGTTATTTTATGTTGTCTAGCAATTTAACTATTCGATAATTTAAATACTGTTAAATATAAACATTAATTTGCCAGATATTTTACTAGTTGCGTTATCAGGATTCAGACCGATTTAGTAAGATATTATTTATTTAATAATAGTTTTTTACCCAGATAGAATAATGGAGGGTGATTACAATGTACTATAAGTTTTCTCAGAAAGTTATAATTTATTAATAAAATGTGTTTTTTTTTTCAAAAATAGCAATTAATATGGCATGTCATACAAATCATAGATTAAAATCTAAATTTGACCGTGACGAAGTTTTGCAATAATTTTGCAAAGCCCTCTCCCTCCTCCCCGTGACCAAGTCTGATATTTTAGGAGACCTTCTCCTCCTACCTGAACCGGTCACGTAGTATGGGTACGTTCCCTTACATAATATAGGTACTTTGAAACTGTATAATTTATAACAATAAACATGTAGGAGCTATTGAGGCGGCAATCACTATAAAACTTGCTTCTTTGTATTTTAATTTGTCTGGTTATCTAGCTCTAACCGAAAAAAACTCAGCAAGCTGGTTTTAGGCGAGTAAACATACGAGTACGTATTATTTATTCCAATGTTCTTTCTGATTAATTAAACTAACAGAAAGCCGAAAGACAATAGTTTAGCAGCACAAGCATAGCTCGCTGCCAGCTCTACCATGCGAACAAACAACGTAGAAACATTGTATCATGTTTATAATTTCATTTCCCGCGAGAGATCGGTTACTAACATCATTACACAATGGCCGGGTTAATCGCATTGCTATACACACATACACACGATTTAGTTGCGCCATCTTTGTTTGTTGACTTTAGCTACGTGGGCGGCTCTGAGGATTGAATTAGTTACCTTAATGTGCGATCAACGAAAGCTAAACAATAAAGTATGCCTATTAACTGTAAAATACTTTGAATTAGTTTTCTGTTTGTTGTTTTTGATTGTTTAATATGTAAATTTTAAATGGGTAAACTGTGCCGTTTTCCAAGGCTTAACATGTTTTTATTTTTATTTTATACAGTTTTCTGTTTAGTATCGAAATCATTGAATAAATGGAGTACCAGGCGCACAGAACACGCAAGGCGGTACATCAGACGCAAGCTCTTACTCAGCTAGATGAAGCTATTCGGTGACAGATGACCGCGCGCGGCCACCGTGTAATGGAACTGTCAGTTTGCTCCCACACTGATAACCACAGCTACTGAATGTTTGAATGTGCGCCTTGCGTATTCTATTAGTCTGGTATTATGAACATTGATTGATTCAAATAATTTTTCGAAAAATATTTGCAAACCGACCCTATCTGCCAAGAGCCTACCTCTTAAACATTAAAGGGTAGAAGAAAAAATACCACCTACCTATCAGATATTCAGCAGACTTGTTTCTAGATCTGTGAAAAGGGTTCTTTGCGCAAGTTTTAGTCGATTGTGCAAAAGTTTAACGTTAGGTTTCAAGTTCAGTAACTTCACCATTTCAATAAATACTAACATGAGCTATATCTGAATAAGTCTAGCAGGTATAAATAAAATAACAGTGTAAGGGTTTAGTATAACTTGAGCATATCTGTTTAAGATTTTAATGATGAAGGTATGACCTATTTCATTAAAACGTAATAAATACAGCCTGAAACGAACTCTTCAATTTAAAATATAATATTGAAGCGTGCGTCAAACGCCTCCCTGCATTCATCGTGTAAAGTAACGCACACCCTCGCTAATTATTACCTTGTAGCTATTTATTCCCTCAAAGGTTTTAGTATACCGTGTTGTGTCGCGTAGGGGAGACTGTTTCGTCATTCGTGTAATTGTTGCGACACACTACACTAGCGATAAAGCCGCAATCGATGGAGGGAAACTAGTTATTCAGTCTCATAAAAAATTAAACCTTTGATTAAGGCTAAATTATAATGAGTTTTATTTATGTCATTTTGATTGATATACCTACAGATATTTTTGGCTCGTATAGATCTCCGAAGTTACTGAAATATATTTTTTTATACCGCACCATTATGCAAAATACACTGAGCTGATGCTACGCCGATATCGTGTTCAGTTTGCCTGGTATTGACATCCAAGACAGGTAAGCAAATACTAGGAGCGCATAAACGCAAAGCGGTTTTCCTCGCCGATAAATATGCCGTCTCGGTTATGTGAGATGTAAATCAGTCCGAAGCATACGGCTCACATTTATGCAATAACGCAATGATCCTCAATAAATTCCTTATCGGCGAACTCCTTCCAACCTCTGATATCCGCGAACTCCTTCCAACCTCTGATATCCGCGTAAAACTTTATGATATTTTCAGATATGTATGCAGCTCTTGTCAACTCATACGTCATTGTCAATCGCAGTTATATGGTTGTTTTTATGTATGATGGATTGAGAACAGCAACCATATTACGAAAAAATATCATATTTGATATTGGTGTGATAAATGTTCGTATTGCCAAAATTTATCTTTTGAAATTGCCAGCTGCCGATGTTCCAAAAATCGGTATAGGACCTAAAGGATTACGGGTCGTAAAATCGGTATGCGATTCATACTAGGGTTCGGAAAACAACAGTACGAGGCCTTTCATACCGTTACTGTTATTAGGATATAAAAAATATACGGCTTATATCAACAAATATCGTATTAAATTATATTATCTTTATTGTTTATCGGGAGGGCCATGTTTTTATTAAAAGAAGCGAAAATCTACTGAAATACTGGATTACTTATTTCCTACTTAATTAATTACGCCTACGTCGGATTATTTTTGGTAAAGGCCTTTATTTATACGCGTAATTATAACAAGAGATTTGTATTATCCTTACGATTTTTAATTGGAAATTATTTGTCATAATATTTTAGAGTAAGTACTTATTTCATGCTCGGTTTTATCAGATACAATGTAAGGACATCGTCATTTTATGCACCAAACGTTTAACTGTTCAAGGCTTTCTCAAAATTTATAATAAAGAGTACAAAGTATTGTCTATACAACAATGTTTACCAGCGTCTTTGTAAATTAACAAAATCTCATTTACGGTTTCTTCCAATAAGGTGATATGAAACAGTAATTATTTGCATACAAGCATAAGTGATTATACACACATCCTTGCACATTCTGCTGACGCCAGTGCAATTACCGTCGAGTTAATCTGCTGCGGCGCAAGGAAATTGTCGCCCGCGTTATTAGTGCTCCGCCGGTTTTGCATCTCTGCCATTTATACAGTCCTGGTATTTTATTGCTCAATGCATGCCCCGGATTTACTACCAAATAGCCACTGAATATAGAATATTTCTCTAGGTCGATAGGCTCACCCCCTATCACGTGAGACCAGGTAATAACAGGTGAAGTTTAGTTATAATACACCTCTGCCACACCTTACTGGGTAATATAAGCGTGATGTTGTGTAATTGCTTGTTCATTGTAGCTTTTACATGCCGTAAGTGATATAAAACAGTATTATTTGCGTACAAGACTTTCTTAGTGCTCCACCGGTTTGCATCCCTACCTTTTATGCAGTCCTGATATTTTATTTCTCGAGGCATCCCAGGATTTACTACCAAATAGCCACTGAATATAGATTATTTTAGTTCCATTATCTCTTAACAGAATCCTATTAGCTTTTCCTTCCCATAAGTGATATTACGGAGTAATGACTTGCATACAAGCTTAAGTGATGCACATAGTGCTAACACCAGTGCAATTACCGTCGAGTTAATCTGCTACGGTGCAAGGAAATTGTCGCCCACGTTATTAGTGCTGCGCCGGTTTTGCACTCCTGTCGCTTGGGCAGCGTGAAAGGTTTAGCAGCCTTGAAAGCTATGTATTTTTTACACGATGATGAGTAAAACACTATTCCTAAATTTAATCCATTCAAATGTTCAAGTGGAAAAAAAAAACAACTAGAAGTTTACTTAATTTTTTTTGATGTCGCACAATTTGTATTTTTTTGATGCTTTTTTGGTTTATGATTATGCATTGAAATGGAGAAAAGAAAAAAAATACGAGTTTTATGGTAACAATTCATTATGATCGCCAGAAGCGTGAAAGGACATATCACAAACGCTACTTTAAGTATTGGCGACTGTTTCCATCGAAACCTTAAACAATTAAACCAAAAGCAAGTAAAACTAGTTACTACTATAAAAAATTCTACCCCTCCGCTCCCCCGCAAGTTTTGGCAGACTAATTTGCATAGATATTTGCTTTTATTACCCCTCCATTTTGATCAAGTGCTCTTTGATTGAAACAGTTCGATCGGGGCATTTTCATCGCGCGTTTTAGCGACTTAAGTATAATCCTGTGTGCAATGGCCCTAATTCGATCAAAAGAACTTGGAGCTTACAAAGTACACAAAAGCTTTTAAGACTACTTACGTATATGAGTGCATCTTAATGACTTTATAAAATGAACGGGCACGGTGCTACTAAGTTGTAGGAAGTTGTTCGAAGCACACGATCTCTATGGAAGATAAGATAGTCCTGTAGCTGAAACTAAGTTTACTATTACGTACATATTCGTATTGGGATCTGCTCGTTCTGTCTTATCGAAACTCTACATCTTTTGGTTATGCTAAAGTTACTTAACTCCTTGGCGTCTATGTTTCTGACGCTCTGTTATATAGTTATTAGCTTCCGCACGTAGCTCCACTCGCGTGGTATGCCTTGCTTCAAGCTAACTGTGTGCAAAATTTCATCGAATTCGACCCGGTAGTTTTTACGAAAAAATTGACTACTGCTCCACCTGAGTCTTAACGCGGAAAAGATCACGTTAATGCAGACGTGGCCAGAGGTAATGGAATTGTCACGTAAATGTAGCCATGGCTCAATTTGAATGCCTTTATTAACGCATTAATATCCACGATAGCGTTAACGCAGGAAGAACTCCTTACAAACTTCACATATGAAATATTATTATGATTAGTAGAATTGTGTTGTGTAGCTATAGTTGTATTGCTGTATAATCATCAAATATTTGATTTTAAGGATAGCTTGTCAAAACCGCAATCGCTTAGAGATTAACGATAAAAACTGTCCTTAATTGTTTCCCCCTTTGGTGTATGTATAGCCTCTTTTCCAGGAACCTTTGAAGTCGCAATCAGGATAAAACAGCTGCGATCCAGATAGTCTAAAAGATTCGCCGAATGGACGTCGTTCCATAAATGACCGTTTTCTTCGGCCGCCATTCTTTACAACGCGAACGGGCAGATTGCGCATTCATCGTTTTAAGTGTATAGAAGAACTTCTTCCCCTTTATAAAAATGGTCGTAATCCACGCGATTGATGTAAAGAGTTTTAACTTTTTGATTCGTACTTTTTTACGCTGCAATCACATCTGTCGTCTTTTTGATTTTATCTCTTATCGCATTCTGTGATCCTGATACCCTCGTTACTTCCTTTTCTTTTTGCATTGTCATCATAATTAAAAACTTGCATTTCTAAAGAAAAGATTTGGCAAAATGTGTATGTGTAGGTATTTTGTCGTGAGATATTTTTTCTGGACTTTCTTTTTAATATAGGTACATTTTTATCATGATGAAAAAAAAAAACGACTTTATCACATCAACCCACATTTGATAGAAACATTGGCGTTATTTACTTTTAAAACATTTATTCATTTTCAAACATATTACTTATGTACATTTAAATATTCTAAAAACTTAATCAAAAAAAACAAAATTGAATACCTAACTAATAACTAATAATAACTAATCCTACTTTTTAATAACTGCACATCAACATACTACAGACAGAATCGCGACAGGTGTCCTCTAAGTAAATAATAAAGTATTTGCCTGTACGTCCCACCGCGTTACAACATCGCGGTAATTTCCCAGGTGGTGTACAAATGTGTGTCTCTTCGGACCCGGGACACAAAGTGGCAAATAGCATTACAGGATTAGTTTGAAAAGATAATTTGATTTTATAATGTTATTTCGTGTTGGTCTAAAGATTGCGAATTCAAATGCTCTTCGTGAGGGCTCAGGATTTATTATAAGCTCATGTTTTACATAATAATATGGTATTTTTCGATGAGAATGCTGCGCAAGACAAAGAGAAAGATAAAAGTGATAAAGGAAATTTGCATTGCATGTTTTTTATTATTTCTCGCACACGAACAATATAAACATTATAAATTACAAGTACAGCTGTCTGAGTTAAGTTTTGTTGTTAATTCTGCCTATAATTATGTTACACGTCAGTATCTATTTTCACCTAATCTTTGTATTGAACCTTGTTTTCTCTCCTGAAAGCTCTCTAAACAGAGCTACATGTACCAGGTAAACAAGGCTCTGTTAGTTGTAAACTCGGACCTGTCGATAGCTTGGAAGTTTCAAATGGCAATTCAAGTTATTTCACTTCGTTATTACTTTGTGAGCAAGGTAGACACGTGTGACCTTATTATGTTTCTGTAATCCTGGTACAATGCTGATTGGATACGTAGGATCAATAATCGTGTGATGATCAACACTTTTTATTACTTGAAGAGAAGCCGTTCTAAAACTACCAATACCTAAAGCAAGTAGTGTTTACATTTTTATTTTAATATAAAGAGTACAAATGTTCCCTAAACGTAAGGTTTTTCCCAGCATTGTTTTAAACTTGGCTGCCAAATTACACCACCCCTAAGTGTTGAGCAAAAGTTCTATTAATAAAAATTACCTGCAGTATTTTAAATATTCTCCATTCGTTCATAACAAACCTTGATTACTTTAATTTCCAAGATGAATGAAAGAATTAATTCGTGCCGTTCGTGTTTTACCTCCTGTTGCATACAAAATGAGTGTTCTAATTGCAATTTGTGCTGTGTTGACAAAAAAATGTACAAAGTAATGAATAATGCAGACCAGAGTGTTCGTAAAAATGTACAGATCATACACAGTAAACATACAGAGTAAAGATATATATATATCGAGTAGTTTATGTTTATAGAAACGGTCAAACGCGTTCCTTGCCTACAACTCGGAATAAAAACGTAATAATGTGTAATGGTACTAATGTGAGACGGGGATGCGCCGCTGCGACGTACGGATTCAAAAAAGCAATCATAGAAGCTCAAGTGAGGTAATCAGTCCTGCCGTGTATCGCGTGATTGCCTTTTGTTATCTAAACTAATATTTTAAACAAGACAGTTTTTTTTTGTTTGTTTGTCTGTACACAAAAATCTTTGAATCTAGACCGATCTTTATAAAAATTGGCGTGGAGGTAGTTCAAGAAGGAAAGGAATATTGTAGGCTTCTTATAGGCATATCACGCGGGCGGAGGCGCGCACAGAAGCTAGTTCTAAAGAAAGGGATCGAGTCAGAGCACTGGATGATATTTATACTGTGCCATAAAGTACAGACGTTGGACAGTATGTTTGTTTTTGGTACAGGCGCAACAAATACAGTATAATTTGGCTTGGTGGTACTTTAATTGATTTAAAGGAGATAAATTAAATTGTAGGCTTGGCTTTTTGAATAATTAGCCTCGTATATCATGAACTGAATCTTTATATTTTAGCACTTGTAAAAAAAATGATACACGCAGATGTACATTTTTGCTCTCTTGGTCAGGTCACGGTACATATTTCATTTTACGAGTACATCTAGCCGCTTTTTTGTCATGTTGGCAATGCCCACTCATTCGTTAGTGGGATTTACTGCCGGACATGTTATGCTGGCGCTACACTTTTGACGGAAAAATTAGAAACAGCTTTTTTCAGTATGCTTCGCCGCAGTTTGCAAACTTACCTTAAAAATATCAGGTAATTTTCTAGTCTTCTTCTTCGTCGTGTCGATGACTGAGTCAAATTTAATTGGTCCAATAATGGGTCACTGCTATAGCGCTCTCGTCGGCGTTAATGAGCGCCTCTCTTGTGCAGGTGGTAGGGCATTTTGGACAGTCAGTAAGGTGCTCAAGGTTTTGACTTGCCATCGAGGTGAAAGGATTAGCCAATTCGCTTTTAAGATCTCGCGAATTGCCCAGGGTGCGCCGGACGTAGGGAATTGTTGTGTACGTCACTCGCGGAGGCTCCTTTCATGCACCCCAAAAATTTTCTAGTAAAATTTTAGTAGCTAAACGATTGTTCAAAATTTCATTTAGTGTTTTGATAAATACCGACTTCTAAAAAGAAGGAGGTTCTAAATTCAAATGCATGTTTTTTATGTTTGTTACCTAATTGCCTGGACCGTTTTGAGATATTATTTTTTGGTCTGATTGAGTATACGCGTCATGAGGTCCCATTTTCATCAGCTTGCCATGTTCAACAAAACAACAATGCTATTTTGTGGCAACTTTTGGTAGTAAAGACTGTCAAACATTTAGTATATACGTACTTCCTCAGTATTTATTTAGGCTATAAAAGAGACATTTGCTAGGCACCATACTTTAGTGTCACTGGAACTGTCGGACGCTTTGTCTTACCGCACAGCACTAACTTAATTTATGAACTGTTTTATTTTACTCATTCGCATTTCCAGTTACGCTCGCGAATTCACTAAAAACCGGCAGAATTATTTTATAGCCAACAACTTTTAACGCTGAATAAATTCTTACGTAATTCTTCGTGTTTACAACGCTTTGGAAACTTCTTGATCTCTTTAATACAATTAAATGAAATTGAAGTGTCTGTTTTTAATGTCAAAATAATACTGTTTTTTTTTAAATCTGGTTTAGTTGTTTGCACGATACCTTTGCGAAAACACAGTTTTAAAAAATTCGGGTTAACTTCTAAACGACATGACTGTGTTTGAAGTTTTAGATGCAAGTATCTTACTACAAGGCGCGTAATATAGGCTATTTGTATCGATGTAGCTACAACGTAGACGAAACTGCGGACGAGTTAGTTTGTTTGTTTGATAGCGCTAATGACGAAAACTACTGGTCGAAATTTGATAATTATTTTTGTGTTTGTTAATAGTCTAACTCTTAATAATGTTCTGACTCTGGGTGTGTTCTGTGTATGTGAAATGTATGTTTTTGAACCCCGCGACACAGGAATTATTCCTAGTGCGGGCGTCGTTTAAAAAAAAAATATACGTCTTTAAATATTCAACAATACGCTAAACGCCACGGGAGCGGAGCAGTAAGGTTGAACGTCACAGTGCGGGAGCAGCTACTACTTAATACAACGAACTCCACGCGGGCGAAGTCGGGGGCAAAGGCTAGTTGAAAAATAAAAGTGAAATGGAAAAATAATTAATACCCCTCTTAAATGGGACCGTGTATTTTTAATTTGTTTCTAATGGAACAGTCGGTGAGTGTCAACAGAGGCGCCCCCTCGCGTCGCGGCTGACAAACGACCCGTCACAACACAACTTACACAACACTCTCTGCTCACTTCTGTTCTCCTGGTACAATTTATTTACTATGCTTTAAATTTTCATTTCGCCCCTACAAAGTTTCATATTTCGCTTTGTTATGAAGACGTGGCCTTCCATTTGAAACTAAATTCAGTACAAAACTCAGAAGATAAACTTTTCAATAATCTCTTCATATAACTTAAATTGAAGTTAAACAATTAATAATTATTGCGAGAATTTATCAGGATTCGCGATCGACACTTGTTTAATTTGTTATCTAATCGGTGTAAAATTTAAACTTTGTAACCCATTTTCGAAATCTTAACTCAATATCTTAACGTATACATGGGTTTAGCAGTATTGCAAATCTAAATGTATGTTCAACAGGAATTTAAGACAAAATTTCGACTACTAAGTTATGAATGTAAAATGATATTGCATTTCCGTACACGCTCTGAATGGAAAACTGAAACTACATGTAAAATAAATGCATTTACATCTTGTATACGGATGCTTAAATCTAAATCCACATGAGCGATTGACTAGCCATTTGTTTATCCCAGCTAAAAAGTAGGTTGTATTCAAAAGGCTCAATATTATCTTCCACCGCATTCCCTTCAAGTTCATTGACTTTGATGTAACTGGCGGATGTCAGCGCGTCGATAGAGTGCTCGGGTTGCCAATTTCGTTGTATCAGATCTGACATTTTTGTTCTACCCACATTTTCTGGTTGTCGACGGCCGCTTTATTGAAACAGCCGGCTTGTTACTCTTGACATTGTGATTCGACTATGACATAGTTATAAGGCAAAAGAAATTGACGTTTCTATGGAGTCGTAATGACAAAAATGGCAAGCCGTGCTAAGGCGGCTTCCCTTCAAGATATGAAATAAATGCCTTACGATATGTTATCTTTGACTGATATAAATAAACACGGCTCTAAAATTAAAATGTCATGTTTATTTAATGTTTTTTTAGTTCCTTCAATATTGATGAATGAGTCATCGAAACTAACGGTAGAATATTTAAGGGACTTACATAATTGCATTTAGACCCTATAGCCATTTTAAGAATACGTCGAATACCAAAAACCGTAAATAGAAGAAACCTTTCGAAGGAGTACAGCAAAATGTAACGAGTTAAGTAAATTAAACAAAACGTTTCGCCAATAGTCCAACTTATGATTTTTTTATTTATTTTATCCATAAACTCTACGGAATATTGCTATGTGCAGCGATGTGTAAGGAGCAAAGTTAAGCCAGTTAGTAACCAATGAGCTATCACATCAACTGATTCTGTAAAAATTTGTCTGTTTCGTATTTAAATATTTCACAATAAGGGCCGGTGCACATTAGACGGAGCGAATTATGTTTCAACTGTAGCAATATCCATAATAGCTTAACAGTGACAAATGCTCTGCGCTGCGCACCGTACTATGTGCGCCGGCCGTTACAGTTAAAAATACCGAGAATGTCCTTTTATCACAACAGCCTGACAGAAGTGTCCGTCTGTCTGAAGTAAAAAGCCGTGAAAATAACAAAACTGTGTCGGCATTCAAAGCCAGAACAATTTAATAACTGAAACAAGATTGTTTGGTGGCGAATCTCGTGGTGACAATTTGTCGACGGTGCAATATCCAAGGCAGCCAATAAGAGGATATCTTCGTAAACGCGCTACATGCAAACTTAGTTTCGTCGCTTCGAATCCAATAATTTATTCAGGATACGTAACTATCAAGGCGAAAAATATTATGCTTAATAACTATTAGGCTAATCACATTATCCGAAAAAAACATTAGGCTAAAATATAGTTATGTCTAAATGTCTACAATTCTTTATGTATCAAATTTAAAATACAACAATACATGTCTGACTTGTTTAATTTTTTGTGTTAAAATCGTTTAACAACAGTTTTTGTACAAAATCTTTTTGGTTGGATTTGGTTATTTTTATAAAAAAAATTATTAGTATTATTCAGCACAACTACGTTTGTACAAATCGTAAAGACGAGATTGCTCTCTTAATTCGTTTGAGTGTTGCTGAAATGACAACTCACCGCTAGGGTGAGTTGTCACTTGTTAACGAAGATGTAATGTAATTAGAGGACCACAGGACTTGAGGAAAACAGTGCTCGAGCTAAGATGCTCACAAACAAAAACAAAATTATGTTTTGTGAAATGTTTCATTAATTTTATGTTAAATTCGTTCTTGTCAAAAGTCGCGCCAAATTTCTGAATCTTTGTTAGTAGTAAAACTACTTACGGTAATAGCAATTTTGGACCTTAAATTAGAAGTTATCCAAATCAAGTCGGGCAATCAGGCACAGCCGTACCATCCTTTTTATAACTTACTATGAATGCTTACAATCGTCAATTGATGGTAAAAAGAGTTGAGATCATCTATTGATCAATATCGACTAATCCATTCTACTATCGATTGACGATCGGTCGATTAGTGAAGCATGCTTAATCGTAGACTACATCTTCGCTTATCAGTCGAGATCGTGGCCAAATGTGGAATTTATGTAATACTCAACATATTTACACAAATTTATTTGCCGTATACAATAATGTTGAGAAATGCATGTCACATCTTGTCCAATTCACTGTTACCGTACTATAACTATACTTAACAAAATCCCAGTGACTGCTTTCCCTTGCGAATAGCTGTTCCAAACTAAACTAGTGGCAGAGGCAAATTCATGTTTCCTAATTTATTTACTTAGTTGTTAACTTAAAAAAATAGAACTGCAGAACCCTTGCTACAAATTCAAAAAGGACGTCTGGAACTTTTAAAAGTTTCCGCGCGTTATCTTTAACTTATAGTTGTACTAATATCTTAAATTCAAGTCATGTCCCGCTGAACGAACAACTTTCTGCTCTGGGACGAAAATTCTTTTTAGTTTTTGTGACCGTTTATTTAAGGTTTGCGTTCGTTGACTTAGATTGTTTTGATATTTAGATATTTCCGTTTTGTAAGTTGCTGAATTGACATCAGTCTTCAGATAAGTTAAATATGTGTTGGTAAAGTAAATCAGGAGAAGCTTTTAATAATTTAACATTCTATTGGTTACGGTTTAATTAAGGTTACGGTTAAGGTTAAAAATATAATTATGTAAATAAAGATTACATACTTATATTTTTTTCACCATACCAGCACGAAATAGATCGTTTGCTTGCCAGAATTCAGTGAGTAAAAGCAGTTTTTACTCACTAGTGAGGCAAAGTGATTCAAATTTCGAAACATAATCCGTCCAATGAATAGGCGCTGAAAAAAAAACAAAGCAGCCACCGTGTAGATTAGTAATAATAAACATTGACATCAATTTTATTAAATAACTACAAACGATACGTTTTAATTATTTGAAATTATATAAATACACGCTTATTTAGTATTTTAATGTTTTTATATTCACTTGCGAAGTAGTCTTTATTAGAATCACTCGCTAGGCTCGTGATTCAATTCAAGACTACTTCGCAAGCTCAAGATTTAAAATTGGCACTTACAACAGAAATATAAACTTTTTCTCACTTGTACCATAATTAACTATTAATTTCATAATATTTGTAAATACAAAGATATATTAATAAATAAAGATATATTTCCTGGTTTTTTTTTCAAACCAGCATTTTTGCTGTCTATGAAACGCATTCAACTTAGATGTACCAAGACTGCATAAACTAAAAGAGTAGTGAGATATTAGCTCCTTTGCCGTAGAGTGACGTCAGAGAGCCCTCGGCGGAGGGCGCGCAGTCAAGGTAAGCGCCCCGGGGAGTGATAGAGCACACGAATTCGCTCGTTTGCCTCAAGTGCCCATCGGCTTTGCAGTGCTCAGGGTTGGGAACTAATCAATGTCTCAAGATGTGCCTGGCTTGTAACAGGCCGTTCATACATTTTGAAAAAAAAAAATATTATGTTGAAAATTACATGGTAAAATGACCTGTTTTGGAAATCGCTCTTTTTTCATTTGAACAATACATACTACAATAATACTGGATAAACATAATATATGTATACAAAGATGATATATAAATTGATTTATTTAAGGACATTTTGGCTTAATTTTTAATTATTACCATAAAATGTCAACCGACCTACGTAAGTAACATTAACATCTATGTATTAAATTAGATGCCGCACCGCGTCTTAATGTGAATATAACCTTAGACACGTGTAGTTTATACGAAGCATTACACAATGACGTCCACCGCCCGTCTACCGTCTGCCTGTCCTCGTAATAGCAGAATGGCGATTCTATTCAATGCCACAGGGACGGACTACAACTTCAGACGTACTACTGCTGCGTACCTACTCGTATTATAAATGAGATACTTCAGCTAAAGATTTACTCAAATTTTCTAGAGTAGGTATTTGAAAACAGAGTTAAGTATTTTATTTACTTTGCTGCTATAACGGCCGTTGTTTAAAAGTTAATAATGTGCTGCAGTTGCAAAGAGGCAACCATAGCTTGCGAAATTAGTTTGCTAAAACAAATTAATCCGACAGTATATTTCAATGAATACAAAATGTAAAGAACTCTATCTATAATCAAAGTGATACTTGCTAGAATCACTCGTTGTACCAAAGCTGTGATTATATTTTGAACAAAGATTGCCCATACTAGGTAATCAGCTTACTGCAAGCTTAAATCCGACGAGACAGGATGCAGGTGTTCTCCAAGCGTCTATAACTTTAATCTCACCCCGATCACGAAGCGCTACAACGTCCTATATTAAAAGCACTCACGGCCTCACTAAGAGGATATTTTGGGAAGTACCCGCTTAATAAAGTGAGCTTAGCTTACGTACGTCCTAGCGATTTAGCACTAGCCTAGGAAACCTGCGATGTTAGGCATTTCGGCACTAGTTAGGTGGAAATGAACAGCGAAGAGTTAAGCCCGGTTTACACTTTGTTTAGTGCGAGTGCGAGTGTTTAGTGCGAGTGCAGGTGTGTAGTGCGAGTAGTGTCCAATTCATTGCGAGTGCAAGTGATTAGTGCGAGTGCAGGTGTGTAGTGCGAGTAGTGTCCAATTCATTGCGAGTGCAGGTGATTAGTGCGAGTGCAGGTGTGTAGTGCGAGTAGTGTCCAATTTTGATTAGTGCGAGTGCAGGTGTGTAGTGCGAGTAGTGTCCAAGTGGCTCTGTTTAAATTCAGTATGCCGTCATCTAATAGTTTGAACCACTTCATGTGTGGAATATATATACGTCATCTGTTCCAGCTCCAGATTTTGTACTCTGTTTAATTTTCTTAGACTCTTGCGCATATGTAGACTTCAAGTTTCTTATTTTAGAATAAACTTCTTTACTTCCAAACCCTAGTATGTTCATGGCTTCAATTATATTTACAAGGGCCGCATCTCGGGCAATTTTATACTTAGAGGCTTAACAGTTGTAAAGGACGACCGGATGGCGGAGTGGGTAGTGTACCTGCCTGCGACGCCGAGGTCGTGGGTTCGATTCCCACTTAAGACAAATCTTTGTGTGCATGAACATGGGGGTTTGTCTTAGTCTGGGTGTTTCTATGTATAATATGTAGATATGTATTTACAAAAGATTACATTTTTTTTTATTTACATTTTTTTTTCTATATATTTATTAGTATCAGTTATTCTAGTAACCATAGTACAAGCTCTGCTTAGTTTGGGACTAGATGGCGTTGTGTGTGAGTTGTGAAATATTTATTTTATTTATTTATGTATTCATGTTTCAAATACTCCTGCACAAATTTATAAGTTACGTCTTCGGTCCACTTTACCATTTTGTACAACAAGCGCCCGACGCTAGGTACGCACTAAACGCTAAACACTAAACATTAAACACTCCTGTCCAAACGTGCTTAGTGACAGGCACGCTGCGAGTGAGGGGGAAGGGAGGGCGCGCGGGACGTGGCTACTACGCAGTCCACTCGCAAAAAAATAGAACACGCTTCTATTCACTTTACTACACAGCCAACTAAGCACTCGCACTAATCAGTCGCTGTCCACACCTTGTCACTAAACACCTGCACTAATCACTCGCACTCGCACTAAACAAAGTGTATACCGGGCTTTAAGACAGGTTTAACGTGGGCAGTATTGTTAATGTGTAGCCATTTGCTTAAAATAGATATCGTAGGAGCCAGTTATAATTATTGTCAAATGTTTATTTGGGCTCGAACGTGGTACTTCGTACTACGTCGATAAATCATTAACAATCCAGTCAAATTGCGTCAAAATTCACTTGGGTCTTATTTAATAAACATGAAAATTCGACCATTTCAACAAATTTTGATTAATATTAAGAATTCTCGACTGATTGATGGCCAAAAGTGAATAAATTTTCGGATTATCTCGTTTGTCATCTGTATTAAATGGGGCACTGGTAGTTTTTGTATAAAAGAGTAGGTATTGTAGGTAACTTACAACCTTACATTGATAAATGGCGTGGCGTTTTGCAGAATATGAAAGGTTTCTCACATTAAAACGCATTTATCTAGTCTTCAGGGAGATCAATAGTATTGAATGTTCAGCGTTTATACCTTGCTAGTTGCGCTGCTGTTTCAAGACTCGCTAACGAACACCTCCAACAGTTTCGTATTATGCAACACATGCAAATTGCTGAGTGACCTACTATTATGCTACCTGCTATACTATATGTCCTAACTATTATAATAACTAAATAATCTATATAATAAGGTTGGTAAGATCTAGTATTTCAGCTTAACCCTATGAAAATTTATATTTTATTTTAAGCTGTTTTTTTAGAGAAGATTAATTTAGATATGTATGTACTTTTCTAAGCAAGTTTTTTACTGTCACTGTTTTAACTTAAATAGTCATCTTGTTTATAAAATATAGCATTGTGCAGTTTTCGAGCATTATCTAGTTCACTAGTTTTAGCTGCTTATTCATATACATATCAATCACGTTGCCATGATCCCTTCAGATACCAGGGCGACATGTTTATTACAGAGATGGATCGTGGTCTCAATTGAGTGATTGTTGGAACCTGTGCTCGTAACTCGTATTTATGGCACCAGGGACACATAAAACCATGTTACTGTTCACCTCCAACTGCTCTTACTTACAGGATTCGATTTTTCTTTATAGAATGTTTGGCAATAACAATTGTTTGTGTTTTGATAACGAAGAGCGGTTATGATAACAAGGTTGGGTCAAACCAATATGTACAAAGGAAATCTAAGGGGCCAAGACTGCTTCTATTCCAATATTAAAAAGCTTTTTGACTGGTATAAAAAAACAACGTTTCAATGTTCAAAAAGCATGTTGGAATATTTTTATACACTCTTTATTCCGTACACGTAATAGTCCTTCAATTCAACCCGCTACAAAGGGTGTAAAAACAACACCACGAACACCAGAGATGTAGTAAAACGTACATTTCCTGAATAGCGAAGGTTTTCTAGCAATCATGTAAAAACCCGACTGTCGCCATGGCAACGCGGGCGACGCACCGGTTGTGCGAGATAATGGCTCTGAGCGTCTACCGTCTTGCGTCTTGGGAATTTTATTTTTTAAACCTTCTGTTGTTTTATGCTTTCCTGGTAGCTTAAGGAAAATGCAAGCTTGTTTTCTCGATTCTTTCTTTCTTAAATTAATGACTTCTAAAGTTTGATTGCTTAATTTTGTTATAAATTATGTTTATGAAACTTCTGAATTTGTGCGGAAGTAACAAAAACACCCGTCTTTTTATTAAAATTACGAAAAAATTGAAATTGCCAGTCCGTTTGTATAATGTTTTTCGTGAGTGCTTTTGAATTTTGTAGCACAGTGCGAAGTTGCAGCGTCGCATATTTTTATAATTTTCCGTGTTGTTCACATGAAAGCAAGACTCAAAGCATGCGTGCATAATTAAATTTTGACGTTTTGGAGAACTTTATCATGCATTTATTTGTTTTAAAACATACTGAAATAACTAACGAGTGTGTTTTTCTGTGTTTCAGGTAAGCTGTCCTTCTTTTAATTACTATCGTGGATGCTTATTAATTATGTAAGTAACTGGTTCGATGGTTTATCGGTTTACTTAGTTATAAGGATCGGCATTAGCAAAATACTAGAGATATCCTAAAGGAAGATCGAGTTAGAGCTAAGTTTTATTAATTGTACACTGGTGGAGATAAGCACCATCTTGTTAACTATTTTGTTCTAACAACATTAAGAAATGACTAATCTACTTTACTGTCGCGTCTCACCATGTAATCGTAAACAAAGGGTTCTCTAAAATTCTGCGAGTATATGAGAGCTTACTTTGAGGTCTTTGTCAAGTTAATTTGAAGTTTTAATTAAGAAGAACATTTTCTAAAAGAGTTTTCGAAGGAATTGTTTACCGCCTTTGAACCTCGCGATTTCATTAAACTGATATGCACTGACGAGACAAAACAACGTTTTGAATAGACGGAAAATTTATATGGGATACTAGGTTCCGCCCGCGGCTCCACTCCGTGTAGTAGTGAGAAAGTGTAGTAGTAGTGTAGCAGTGAGAAAATAAGACAAATTTCATTAAAATCGATCCAGAAGTACTAGCGTCAGTTAGTTACAAACAACTGTACATCGTCTAAAACTTTTTCTTTTATAATATTAGTAGATTTAAGTTTTGTTTCAAACGGGTGGATCCCTATATGTTTTAACTCTTGACTTATTTAGAAACTCATCAATTAATGTAATAACATCCAGTCTGAATAACTATGAAACATAAGTTAAACCAAAGTCATATTTGTGTAAGCAAAAGTCATTCATGTGCGAAGCCTGTTTAAAATGTAATTTAGATAATAGGCCCTCGGGTGATGCGAAACTAACCATCTCTTTGATGTGTATGTGTATGTGTGTGAAATATTTTAACTATGCGAATTGTTTGGGTCGCGTGACTGAAGCTACTAAGGCGTCAGAACTGGGAGGAGGTGCCGGGATTGTTTTTTGATTATTCAGAGTGGCCTCTAGACGGCCCGCACCGTTATTAATAAACGGTTGGGCGTATCCGCTGTAACAGTAACGTAGTTTTCACAAAGGCGGCCTTTTGTCTGATTCTGGTTGCCTCGTGTCACATCATATATGTATGGAGTTGTCACTTTGAGATAGGATACGGCTACGTTTTCCATTTTCATATCTTTTAGGAACTAGTGTTTAAAATCTTCTCTCTCTCTCATTATATTTAATGTGGAAGAAATCCTTCTTTACATTCATTTTCTACAATAGTAGGTTAGGTAGGTAAAATTATCCTCTGAATTTTATCAAAGAAAAATAGTGCAATATCAGATTATTTATGTTTTGGATTTTAGAATAGGAGATACGATTACACACAGAGGTTCAGTGGCAAAATCCGCAGTATCAAATACAGTCACCAATTATCCCAAACTCAATTGTTTCGACGCCTCACAAACACCACCAATACGAGTACAGTCAGCATTAAAAGTCCATTACTACTACGATTTTTTTTAAATACCTCACACATGTACACGTATACGTTTATTTTAGATTACTGAGAAACTCGTGACTAAATCAAAGCAGGGACCGACCAATTTTCAGGTTATGCAATGCTTACCGCGGCTGGCCGTTGGACGGGTATCCGTACCTTGTAATGAGTTTTTTCCATGCCTCGTGTGCACGTTTGAACATCTATCTAACTAGAAGTCAGAATGTCTGACAACTAGTCCAACAAAAGTTGTATCGTATCGCCCCGTACTGGGTGCGATGGTCTGATAGTGATTGCTCTACGTAAAATATTGATATTCAGCTAAATACATAAGCCTTGATGTAGGTATCAAGGCTTATGTAAAGTAATTGTGAAAAGCTTCGAAAAATAACGAAATATTTTCGTTGCCGACCGTACATCGTCAAACACGCTCGCATTACCCAAGCATTGAATTTTTCTCGCCAGTGTAAATACGATCCTCTTCAGATAATGGCTTGTGCACACAGGATCAATGATAAATACAAATATTAGCTTAATACCCTCTTGTATTGTAGTCATATAACTTACTATACATACTTGGTGGAATTTATGGATTTAAATGTTCTTCTTCTTCTTCGTCGTGTCGATGGCTGAGTCAAATTTTATTGGATTTAAATGTTAAGAGCGTGGTAGTTTAGTTACTCAAAAATTAACAAATGCCTTATTTGACGAAATATTAGACCATACACAAAATCTTTTGTTAAAATATTAGATTCTAATTGATAAAGCTTATGTTTAAAAAACCGGCCAAGTGCGAGTCGGACTCGCGCACGTAGGGTTCCGTACCACTATACATCTAAATAAATGTTTTTCTTAATTCTTTATTATATTTCAGTTGATTGAATGAAAGGTACAATGCGGTTTACGATTTATAACGTACTAGCGACCCGCCCCGGCTTCGCACGGGTACAATGCTGATACTAAATACACTACAGAAAAACTGTGAACGTTGTATATAAAAACACAGCGGCCCGCTCCGGATTCGCACGGGTATATAATATATAGCCTATGTCACTCACTGAAAAAATTATTAAAATCGATCCAGTAGTTTGATTTATTCATTACTGCCCGTGGCCCGCACGCGTTAAATTTGGAGTAAAACAATTCCCCCTTTCTCTATACCATGAAGATTTCCTGCTATCTTTGGAATATACACAACATTTTTACTTATTTACTTTTTACATTTCTCAGCTCTATATTTATTCCGAAGCTGACTGAGTCGAGCCTAACGCACTACTGACGATTCTCTGTCCCTCTGAACAGGCTCGCTCCCGCCACCCCGACCGGCCGATACCGCCGCAAACGCTACGTCCCGCAATTTTTAAATCTGTAATATCTTCGAAAATATTCATTTAAATAACATGCTGTAAAAAGGCAATTTTGATCTACATGAAATGCACAACGTATCTAATGTGTTTAATTGGATAAGGTATGATACTGTATCGTTTTAAATAGCTTGGTAAATATCCCATATTTTTTTTGGAATATGTGATACATAAAAACCTTCCTCTTGAATCACTCTATCTATTGGAAAAAACCGCATCAAAATCCGTTGCGTAGTTTTAAAGATTTGAGCGCACATAGGGACAGCAAAGGCGACTTTGTTTTATACTATGTAGTGATTAAAAAAACTAATTATTAAATCTCGTTCAAACCAATTTTTCGTGGCAGTTTGCATGGTAATGTACATAATATATTATTTTTACATTTATCATTCCCTTATTTTAGAAGTTACGGGGGGGTGTGGACACACATTTTTCCACTTTGGAAGCGTCCCTTGCGCAAACTATTCAGTTTAGAAAATAATTATATTAGAAACCTCAATATCATTTTTGAAGACCTATCCATAGATAACCCTACACGTATTGGTTTGATGAAAAAAAAATTGAGTTTCAGTTCTCAGGTGGGGAACCCCAAAATTGTTTTGTTTTTTTTTTTTTTCTATTTTTGTATAAAAATATTAATGCGGTTCACCGAATACATCTACTTACCAAGTTTCCACAGTATAGCTCTTATAGTTACGAAAAAAAGTGGTTGTGACATACGGACGGACAGACATGACGAATCCATTTCGTCCAGACGGGTTTCGTTTTTGCCATTCGGCTACGGAACACTAAAAATGTCCTGGTTGTTGAATATTCGTGAAGACATCCGATGTTAAACCTGACCGTTTTTACTAACTAAACTTTTTAATTTTTATTACCCCGTGGTGTCGCATTCTTCTGTAACTTATCAAATAAATGTTAATTATCAATTTCATTATGTAATCCGGACAGAAATATTAATAAAAATTACCTCTTTGTTTAGCATAAATTCAGTTTAATGATAAAAGTTTCATTTTGATAATCAATCTCTACACAGTCTTCGCGAGGCGTGACAGCTTGACATTTTGCTAATGACGTTAAGCACTGTCCAATCTTCTGCTATTCATAAAACAACCCTTTTCATCACAAAATAAGGTTGATTTTTTAAAGAAGACGTTGTTGACGTACCAATGTTTTGTAAGATGTCTTTATTATAATCCACTCTATGCTTTAGTAATTATGGTTGTTATTTATTTAGCAAGAGTATTGTTGCGAGATTTTTTCGCGGCGGCATTTATCCGCAAGCAAGCGGCGACAATCTGCGGACTCACCCTTTATAATGAAGGTGGCTTTAAAGCGAGGAGTACGTACTCGTTAGGTAATTATAGAAGAGGAAATTGATCGGCAATGCTTCGATTTGTGAAGTAATGTAATAGCTATTAACATGGACATTAAGGTTGTTCAAATTTTTAAATTACGGGTGTTACTCAAGTTATGTAGGTTTAACTAGACGACCGCGGTTTCACTTATAATTATAATGTAATGCCTAAATGTATTGGTGAAACCGCGGTCGACTAAATAAACCAACATTACGTGAGTAACACCCGTATTTCATAATTTGAATAATGTTACAAACTCACTTCGGTTTTAATAAAAATAAAGACATTATTATTGAAAATACGGGTTACTCACGTTACTTTAGCCGGGATATGCCGACTAGACGCCCCGCGCGGAGGTGACGACACGCGAATAACAGCCCAGTTGATGAATCTACGTATTAGATTCGAAACTAGTCGGCATATCCCGGCTAAAGTAACGTGAGTAACCCGTATTTTCAATAATAATGTATTCACCTCACGTCGGTTTTAATAATATTAAAAATAAAGACATTAAGGTTATTAGTTAGATTCTCTTTATCAATTGAACGACTGTGCTGAATCTATTGTATAACATTTATCTACTGGTGTTTGTTGAATTGCACAGCCTTATTCCTCCAGGAGTCGGAATGCCCGGCCGGCGTCTGTGTTTCCGCATGAGTACAAGTTGGATCTCTTCAAAGCAAGTGTAAAGTAAATAGGTATCTCATAGGTAAGCGTGTTTCTCCGTAGACCGCATCATCACACCATCAAAGTAGCCATAAAAAAGAGTTCCGAAATATATTTCATGTAAACAGGTGTACCTGTTTTAAATTCGAACAAAGCAAGTTAAATATAATCTTCACGTACATAAAAATCACTAAATTATTACGAATAACTAAGGACAAAGTTTCAAACTTCACTATTAGCACTAAATCGAAAAGACCGTAATCGAAGTGTATTTGTTGGTAGAGGTCGCCATCATAGAATATCATCCAATATTCATTGAAGGGTCAAGTGCTCTAAGTACTATAAATATGTGAGTAAGAACAAATAAATGGTGTGAAAAAGGATCTTAGTAGAGGACAAAGGCGACAGAGTATTTTTGGGTAGTTTAATGCATAATAACCTTAGTCCTCAAATGAAGCATCAATAATGCTTTTGTGGATTTTTGATATCCATGGACTATGATAGACTACATGCACGTTTACTACATACGTCGTTGAAAGTAATATGTATGATGTAATTATAGATCGGAAATGTGTAAATGCATGATATGAGCGTGAAAATAAGAGATGGTATTCGCAGGACATTTATTATTCTTTTAATATCCAACAATTTCTTTAAAATAAGCCTACCTACGCGAGCTATGATTTTAAATATTTGGTAAGCAAACAAATCTTTAACTTCTCAATAAGTGCTCACTCCAACCCCGCGCGTCATCAATGCAATACTTATTTCTTAACTTTGAAACTTCCACAACAGTCGATCCGGTATCGATTTGCAATTAACCCGAGATTGATCGCTAACACTGGAATAACACTCACAATACGCACATAAACTGTGCCGGAATAACACACACATTACACACATAAAGAGTATCGGAATAACGCACACAATACAATCATCGATTTTATTGGTTAATTCGCGCATTCGCCTTTTATTTTATGTGCTGTGGAATGTTCGATGGCTCAATTTAATGTGCTATTTATTTATTGATGATTTTATTTATTTTCACTGACCAATTAAGGGTTATTTACAGTTGCAGGAAAGTAATTGTGATGGTAACGATAATGAGAATTAACGCCTTTGTGTTTAATTTGAGATTCGCCTGCGTTATGTATGATAAAAAGCTATATTTTATGTGAAAAAGCCTGAATATTTATAAAACAATAAATAGTATGCAGTCGTCTAAACAATATTTTTATGAGAAACGAAATAGATTAATCTAAAATCGTAGTATTTTCCCTGTTCAAAATTGTTTCTGATATTAAAGAGCAAATAAACAAACAGCCTCAAAATCGGAGCTGTGTCTTTTTAAGAATTTAGAATTTAATTCTAAAAGGAGTCAACACCCTCTAGGTGTGAAATCCAACATGGTAGACACTTCGATTTTATTGATTTGCATGCTTTGATAAATGATAATCGATTATATTGATTTATATCTGTACATATCCATCAATTTTATCGTTGACAATTATTATAAAATGTGAGTGAAATAAATTATTTGGTACAATCTGCTTATTTATAACTCTATACCGTTTATAATTTCACATTTAGTTTTATTACAGGCATCATTTGCAGGGCGTTATGATACCAATTGATCGAAGGCAGAATGATATAAGAGTCGACGTTGTTCGATTGTTATGATGAAATAAGAACTATCAACCGACGTCGAAGAGTCCATTCTACCAATTTTTCATGTCATAACACCCTCTAAGAAATAAACACAGTATGATGTTCTGTAATGAAAATGTATTTTGTGTTGTAGACTTCTTCGAAACACAAACCCGATTCGGGCAGAGCAAATTAACATTTTGAATAATTAAATTGAACGTTCAAGGCCGCGGAACGAATGCCCGGATGGCGTTCATTTGAGACTTAGCATAACTCACCTTGTGGCCTGATTCTAGAGGATATACGACTTTACTGCGATATCAATGGGGTATTATTGGGGACGAGGCTTAAGGTGTTCTCGTCGACCTCCGTGGGTTTATCAATGGGGAAACCAGGTTAAATCAGCTTAAGGGTCAGTATCACTGTATAATAACACCACACCTTTATTAGCCCGAAGTCTATATTATCGTCCTTGACTGTTGTTTGGTCTGTTGTCTTTTCTACGAGTTCACCATAAATTGAAATATCTCGAATTGCTAGTTACTCGTACTATCTTCCCTTGAGAATAGTTGTTTAGCAACTAGTGGCAGAGTAAAGTTTTATGTTCTCTAATTTATTTATTTACTGACTTGGTTACGTAATTTAGAGTAGAGGAACCTTTGCTACAAATCCAAAAACGGAAGTCTTGAGGCCGTCCTCAAGACTTCCGTATTTGGATTTGTAAGTATAAACTTTGAAAGTATCCGCGCGTTATCTCAAACTTATAGTTCTACCTATCTTAAATTCTTGTCATGTCTCACTGAACGAACAACTTTCTGTTTTACGAACTTGAGTTAGATTTACTTCGGAAAGATATAGTTTATTTCATGCGTTTTCCTTTGTGCTTTCCTATTGGACACATCTGTGAGTGATGCTGTCATTAAAACAATATTCCAAGTTTCCAAAAGAACTATTCCTATCGAGTGATATACCAAAAGATTTTTAAAAAAGCATTTCATATATAATTCAACTTGTCTTAATTTGACAATACAAATATCTCTTCAGAAGCCCTATTGAAGTTTTGGCGTTTATTTCAGTACTAACTTCTGCGCGCGGCTCCGTCTATGTCCTTCATTAGCTCTTGAACTATTTTATACCAAGTAGGAGGAGCTCGTGGCTAAGTGGAAACTGCGCGGACTGATTGATCTTGCAGTTTTAGCACTGCTAGCTGCGGTCGGCTTTGGTTGGGTGACCATCTTTAACATGACGGGTTTTCTTCCATCCCTCGTAGAGCACATTAAGCCGTCGATCCCGAATTGCCATTTAAACATCTACGGCAGTCGTTACGTCTGACAACTAGTCTAACAACGAGTATCAATACCCTTTTACTGGGTTGTGGTGGTTTGATGGCAGTCGCTCCACGTAAAATACTGATATTTTGCAATCCGTTAGACTAGAAGCCGATCCCAATGTAATTCTGTAGTTTCGCCGTAAAAGTAAAACAGACAGAGAGAGTTACTTGCTCATTTATAATATTATTATTTACTGCTAAATAATAAAATTGATGATCCGATTACGTTATCACATTGTTCGTTATCGGCACCAAATCAGTACACGCGGCTGCGCTCGCGTCGCCTTCTAGCAACGCCAGCTGTACGAACGTGTACTGCCCAATTTGCTTCAACAAATCAGGCTTTGACTCTGATCAACGCCCTTATTGCTCAGTATCCAGATATTGATATATTTTACTCCAAATATGAACAATTACTAAAATCATGTATCTCTTTCTTACTGTGAGTGCATTAAACAGTTGTGTAAATAAATAAATAATAAAATAAATAAATTAAGTAAGCCCAAACGCATCAAGTTGACATAACCCGTTAAGTTTAGCCGAATTATTTAAATAAAGCTTTGCCTCGCCATTTTCCTTTAACTCAGTTATAAGTTTTGTATTGGTCGGATAGACTGAGATTGGTAGGAGCTCGGCCGAGGCTATTTAAAGTGACGGAAATAGCCTGGAATCCGAATTGGCATAGCAAGCGGTTTGTGGGTTATGCAGTGCTGCTAATTATCTTATTGCCCTAACATATTTAGGATTATTTTGTAGTCACAAACCACAAAACAGTTCTGAATAGTATCTGTTAAATTCGACATTGTTCCTTGTTTCTTTTGTATTTGTATACTTAAGTTTCTCCTGGGAATTGTGTAAATATTTAACTGATCTTGACTAGAAACAAGCTTTCTTAAATTTTTCGTTTGGTGTGTACAGATTTAGCGTTTATCTAATGTAATTATTACATAATTCGGGTGAAATTTGGAATTATGTGATGTCTATAACAACTATATCATTAATATCAAGTTTATTTTTACGCAGTATTATGTAAAAAGGTCATATTTAAAAAAAAATAATTGTAGTATACAGGGTGTATTTTTGAAACGGGGCAGTAAGGGCAAGTACCTTAACCGTTGCAGTTACAGCAAAACGTTCTTAAAAGACCTTCCCTAACTTTTTGGGACATTTTGAACTTCATTCACAGATTTTGTAAAAAACTTACAGTTAGCAAAAAAAATGCAAAAAGTTCAATTTTTTTTTTTTATGCCAATCGATTCTGTTTTATGTGGGGATCAAAAAACTCTATGGGACCATTTTAGCTTTCAGTACTAGAAAAGACAGAAATCGCCAAAAACGTTTCCCATACATTTCGGCAACAGAAACGAATTTCTACGATGGTCTAACTTTTTGTTATGGCCTGGAAGTGGGTAGAATTGACTGTAAAGTAAATAAAAAGAATTTTTACCCTCAAATTTCGAATTTGATTCGAAAATCTGTGTGTTATACTTAGTTTCAGCTGAGAAACTTCGTATGAGTTATTAATTAAGGATTTTCGCTAAAATGTCTTCTAATCGTGAAAAAATTGACTTTTTAGAAGCGTATTTTGTCAATAATCGAAATGCGGGAGCTGCATTAGTGTGGTACCGCAATAAGTATCCCTTGCGGCATGTGCCAACAAGAAAGGTTATTACAAATCTTTTGAAAAACCTGGAATTGCAGGGTTCTTTCAAAAAACGCTTCTAATAAGTCAATTTTTTCACGATTAGAAGACATTTTAGCGAAAATCCTTAATTAATAACTCATACGAAGTTTCTCAGCTGAAACTAAGTATAACACACAGATTTTCGAATCAAATTCGAAATTTGAGGGTAAAAATTCTTTTTATTTACTTTACAGTCAATTCTACCCACTTCCAGGCCATAACAAAAAGTTAGACCATCGTAGAAATTCGTTTCTGTTGCCGAAATGTATGGGAAACGTTTTTGGCAATTTCTGTCTTTTCTAGTACTGAAAGCTAAATTAGTCCCATAGAGTTTTTTGATCCCCACATGAAATAGAATCGATTGGCATAAAAAAAAATTTTTGAATTTTTTGCATTTTTTTTGCTAACTGTAAGTTTTTTACAAAATCTGTGAATGCAGTTCAAAATGTCCCAAAAAGTTAGGGAAGGTCTTTTAAGAACGTTTTGCTGTAACTGCAACGGTTAAGGTACTTGCCCTTACTGCCCCGTTTCAAAAATACACCCTGTATAAGTAGAATAATATTATGCTACATTTTTTTGCGTTAATAATACAATTCCAGATGAGCTTTTCTCTTCAAATGTACGTGTTGCGTTCAGTCAGTCATGTTACTCAAATACTATAGCAAGGCTGAGTATTTGAATTTGTAAAATTTCAATGCTATACATACCAAGCTTTACATCCTTACTACATATTTCTGTATAATCAATCTTCATTCCACGATGAAATATAATGTTATATGCGTAATGTTCACGTTGAATATCCAAAATAACGTTAAATGAATGAATCTCCGTGATAGGGGGAAGTAGATAGGTTACATATAAATTGCGATTTTCTTTGGAGGTTGGAGGCCAAAAGTTCAATCAATTCGCGCCGTGACGTAATTTGATTCCACCTCCAGTGTGTGAACTAGTGATGGGAAAAAGGTCGTTTCGATTGATTTAAGTTACGTTAGCGGGATGATTTGAATCGAAGAGTGAAAAGCAAACTTTCGGTTTTGGTATTTTTAGTCTTAGCTATCTTAAGAGTTCTCTAGTTCTAAAATGATTTAATACTTCTAATCTTGAATATATCAAATTCACAAACAATAATTTGTAATTACATTTTGGATTTCGATTTTTGTCTCTCTGATTTTAGTACAGTACTGTTTACACATGTTTCTTAAGTGTTGACATGGAATTCAATTCAATTCAAAATTCAAAATCATTTATTTTCTCTTCACAAATTGCTCTTAGTGTCTAATTATATCTAATACAATTTAAGATGGTCAACTTGCGAGAGACTGGTGCCTGAAATTGGTATTAAAAATACCTGTGTTACAGGTCGCCAGGCCCCTTTCGAAATAGTGAGTAGATATTATTGTTGTTATCTAGAAGAGATATAAACGGCAGTGCTTCAAAATAAAATTAGAAAATAATAACAAAAATACATACTTGTTGCGGATACGTGTGTGAGTGTGTGTGTGTGTGTGTGTGTGTGTGTGTGTGTGTGTGTGTGTGTGTGTGTGTGTGTGTGTGTGTGAGAGAGAGTGTGTGTGTGTGTGTGTGAGTGTGTGTGTGTGTGTGAGTGTGTTGTGAGTTAGTGTTATGTTTTATGTGACTATTGTTATGAGACTTTCAGTCTGCTGGTAGTCAAATGGGTTGTCTGTTGTTTGCCCGAAGAATATATGCCATAATATTCATATGCCCGAATTTCATTTACCCGAATTTCATTTGCCCGAATGTTTTGTTTACCATAAAAGACATGTGACATACTGTTATTTGCCCGAACATTAGATTTCATAATGATTCGAATGCCATACGTATTGTTTTCCATACTTTCAATTGCAATAATATTATTTGCACGAACATTTGATTACATAATGATTCGAATGCCATACGTATTATTGTTATCCATACTTTTAATTGCAATAATAGTATGCAACAGAATTTTCAAACGCCATACTAAATTAATTTCCAATCTATCTAAGGTATTTATTTGCTCATGAAATTTTAACAGGCGCTCTAAAATTATTTAAAAACTTAAGTAATTACAAATTAGTGGGTAGGAAAAATATTTGTAGGCGATATTTATTGACAAGAGTATAACTGGATATAAATAAAGTATAATTATAGTATTAAAATTGATTTATTTTTAATACCTACTTATCACTATAATCAGTCTAAGTCGCTTCCGTACAAATTTAACCTAACGCCTTTGTCCTAAAAAGCGATTGTCTTTCATGTTTCTAACCTAACCTACCTATTAATTTTAATAATTATTTTAAACTTTTTTACAAGCAATTTTGGTGGGAAATGATGTTATGGTATATGATAATTATTCAATTCAATTCAATTCAATTCAAATCATTTATTTTCATAGGCCCCAGGAGGCGCTTGAACACGTCAAAACATTACAAAAAATGATATAAAAGTAAATAATAAATAATACTAAATTATACTAATTACAATGATTTGAATAACCGGGGCTCAGATTAATTTTAATCAAACTGTTTAGAATCGAATTAAAATCAATCCAAGTACCAGCTCCGATGGGTATTGCATTATGAGAAGAGCTGGTGAGAAACTCATGTGCACCATCTTTTAAAATGAAAAATATAACAATATAAAAGTACATAAAAAAAATCACATAAGAAGAGCAATTCATTTCCAAATACTATTATCATTTATGTAGTCTGAAATACTATAGTAAGCTTTTTGACATAATTTAGTTTTAACATATTTTTTAAATTTACCTATTGATAATTCTATTGCGTCTAAAGGAAGTTTATTGTAAAAGCGTATACATTGACCTGGAAACGAGTTAGAGATTTTATGGAGCCTAGTAGTGGGCACAGCGAGTTTGTTTTTGTTCCTTAGATTTAATTTATGGAGATCACTATTTTTCTTAAATTTCGTTTGGTTTTTGTGAACGTACATTAAATTTTCGTAAATGTATTGAGAATGTAACGTCATAATATGTATCTCTTTAAATTTATTTCTTAGTGTCTCCTTGGGACTCATCATATAGATAGCTCGAATAGCTCGTTTCTGGAGCACAAATATTGAATCTATATCCGCGGCACTACCCCAAAGCAATAAACCATATGACATTATACTGTGAAAATAGCTAAAATAAACTAAACGCGCAGTGTCAACATCGGTCAGTTGACGAATTGTTTTTACGGCGTAAGCTGCTGAGCTGAGTCTACCAGACAACGTTTCTATATGTGGGCCCCATTGTAATTTAGAGTCTAATGTTATACCAAGAAAGACAACCTTATTGACCATTTCCAATTCCTCATTGTCCATCACCACACTAGTTTTGACTTGCTTAACATTTTTTGTAAAAAATCTAATATATTTTGTTTTACTACCATTTAAAAGCAAGTTATTAGCACTAAACCAGTTCACTATCTTTGATAAAGCATTGTTTACATCGTCAATTACTGATTGTTGTCTTTTTACCTTAAAAACTAAAGAAGTGTCATCCGCAAACAATACTATCTCATGATTATCCTTAACAAGATGAGGTAAATCATTAATATACAAGAGAAACAGGAAAGGCCCTAAAATAGAGCCTTGTGGCACCCCCATTGCTACAGCTGATCCATGCGAACGCTTTCCATTGACATCTACTCTCTGAATCCTATCGCTTAGATATGAAGTAAGAAGATCCAGAGCGATGCCTCTTATACCGTAGTGGTGTAACTTCTTGACTAGAGTTTCATGCTGCACACAATCAAAAGCCTTAGATAAGTCACAAAACACCCCATAGGCATCCCGCGACTCTTCCCAAGCCTCAAATATGCATTCCAGTAATTTTACCCCAGCATCACATGTTGACCGTCCGCGAGTGAAACCGAATTGTTTAGTGTGCAACAGATTGTTTTCATTAAAATATTTAAGTAACTGCGCGAGAATTAATTTTTCAAAAATTTTACTAAACGTAGGTAGCACCGATATTGGTCTGAAGTTTGTGGGGTCTAATGTACTACCTGATTTAAACAATGGAATGACTTTACTTAATTTCATTAAGTCAGGAAACACACCACAATCAATACATCTATTAAATATCACGATTAAATCAGGTGCAATAATGTCAATCAACGAATTTATAATATGTACAGAAATGCCCCATAGATCAGCCGTTTTCTTAATATTAATTGATTTAAACGCGGCTTTAAAATCAGACAAATTAACATGGTGAAAATCGAAATTATTGTAAAACTCAGGCACATTATCTTTAAGTAACGACTCGGCAACGGAGGAGGAAGAGCCTAAAGCACTAGTTAGAGAGACAGGAAAAGCAGTAAAAAATCCTTCAAAAGCACTGGCAACTTCTAAATCTGACTTGGTTACTTGACCATTGATACTTAACTTAAAGTCTGAATTTTTTGATCTAACCTTCCCAGTCTCTTCATTAATAACCTTCCATGTGGCTTTAATTTTATTACTACTGTTTTTGATTTTAGATTTAATAAATGTAGATTTGGCAATTTTACAAACGCGTTTAAAAATCTTCGAGTATGATTTGACATGTTCTTTAAACTCTTCACTGCTATTAAATTGTCTTTCATAGTATAAAATGTACAATGTTTGCCTACTCTTATGGATACCTGCGGTTGCCCAGTCACCAAAGACAGGACTACTAGTAACAGTAATCTCCTTGGAAGTAAATATTGAGTTAAAATCGCGAAGAAATGAATCAAAAAACGAATTATACATCACATTAGGCTCTATGTCATTATCTAAGAAAGGTAAGTTATTAGCTAGGTTAACTCTCATACGTTCAAAGCGACTAGCTGTTACTGGTACAGAAGTAATTTTTTTCCTAACTACATTTTTACTTTTTATTTTAAAACTTATCATTTGCCCAGAATGATCAGAATCTAGTTTATTAATAATACTTCTGTGAGTTGGACTAATATCTGTATAAATATTGTCTAAGCATGTAGCCGTGGTGGCACTTATTCTAGTAGGCTCCATAAATAAGTTTATTAAATTATGGGATTTAAAAAGACGATTACGTCTTACAATGATTATACTGGCACTTCGCCGGCCGCTGCCGCGGCACGCTCGCTTCGCTCGCTCGGCTCGTGCGTTGTCTTTCATGTTTCTAACCTAACCTACCTATTATTTTTTATAATTATTTTAACTTATTTTACAAGCAATTTTGGTGGGAAATGATGTTATGGTATATGATAATTACGTCTTACAATGATTATACTGGCACATCGCCGGCCGCTGCCGCGGCACGCTCGCTTCGCTCGCTCGGCTCGTGCGTTGTCTTTCATGTTTCTAACCTAACCTACCTATTATTTTTTATAATTATTTTAACCTATTTTACAAGCAATTTTGGTAGGAAATGATGTTATGGCATATGATAATTACGGCTTACTATGATTATAGCAAATGATGTTATGGAAATTGATTTTATGGGAAACAATGATTATAACAAATGATGTTATGGCAATTAACTTTATGGGAAACAAAGTTTCTAGCACGTGACTAATATAGTAAACAATGAATATGACAAATAAAATTATGAGAAACAATAATATGTCAGGTGAGTATTATAGCAAATAAAATTCGGGCAAATGAAATTCTGGCAAACGGCGGTACACCAGTCAAATGATTTAAGCCAGGTAGTAGTTACAGTTTTACATTTATGTTTAGGTAGTGGATATATGGATAGTATTGTATTGGCTTTATTGTAAAGGTGGCTACCCAAGAAACAGTAAAACCTCTGGGAGAGGCTAGTGCGAAAAGAGTCACTCGAACAGACAATGCCTTTCCTTCGTTTATTAGTTGTTAAGGTAGGATCGTATATCATTTCAGAATGTTTTCTTACAATGATGGAGAGAATGAAATTTTGCCTTACTGTGAGAACATCCCACATACTGTATAAGGCAGTAGTAGGAAAGCGAAAAGGCAATCCAGCTGCAACCTTAAGAATGGCCCTTTGAGCTCTTTCTGCCTCTAATAGGTGTCCCTTGCTGGTTCCACCCCAAGATGAAATACAATAATTAATAACAGATTGGCAGAGTGCATAATATACTTTTTTTATTGTATCACGGCCAGCTGCATGTCTTAAAATCTTAAATATGTAAATAATTTTACGAAGTCTACCGGTCAAAATATCGATGTGGGGTTTAAAAGTAAAGGTTTGGTCCAAAGTTATACCAAGATATTTAACAGTGGCAGTCCTTTGTAGCGGCGAGCATGTGCAGAGTGTGTTTAGTGGGGTCAGGCAAGTATGGGTATTGTTTGTTTTGCATGAAATGTTATTTATGCCTACAAATAAATACATTTGCGACTCAGTTGTGGGATGGCTATGATGGTTATGATGTTTACTCTAAATGTTTTTTTTCCTGCTTCGATTAGATCGAGATAGCTTAATAAGGCATCGAGGTAATTGCCACTGTCCATTTGATCTTTAATGTTACCAAGTTTTCTCGGTAGTCTTTCAATGAGAATCAGCAGGATTTCGTTACAAATCAGCTCTCATTTACGACCATCACTAGTGCGAGCACGTAGATCTTTGAATTTCTTGAGCGGAAGCGAAGTGTTTCATGCCAAGAGAAATCCTGAATATCTAATAGAAAAAAAGTGATCTTGAATAATTTATTACGTTATTTGAATTATATTTGCGCAGATATGAATATAGATAAGCTAATAAATATGTACATTTATTCTTGTAGACAGAAATGTACCTATCACATATATCCAAATATTCAATGAAATATGGGATTTTCTCAATGTAGATTCTATTACATGTGGAAATTCGTAGGATTTCATGTACCTTATTTTCTTCACCCAAGCCCGCTGACAAATGTTCTGTCTTGAAAGGATTTGTTTACTAAAATAATAAAAGAAACAAATGTTTTACAATACTTATTGATAAGATACATCTTTCACTTTTCCTCTGCATTTATTTCAGACTTAATTGCTCGCGCAAAGTCAGCGCTTTCTAGTGATTGAGATGCTTGAAACAAAGAAACAAAACTCATTTCAAAACGGGAAAAGAAAATTATAACTTTTATTTTCTCCTTACTTTTACAGTTGAGAATACCAGGCTCTCAGTAACACGTAAGAGATTGCAAGCCTTGGTGAAACAGAGCCGGTGATTTATGGCTCAGTTTTTACAAGTCCCCGTATAATGTATCTCTTCGTTTCTTACTTGGGATTTGTACGAGCGATGAAACTTTCACTAACTTTCCTAATAGTCTACAGCTGTGATGTTATTTGAGGTTTTGTTGCGATATGAAGGTCATATTTTATCAGAAATGGTTCAAATATAACCTTTATGCGTGATTTTTTTGGCATTATGACATTACTTCTATTCAGTAGGCAGTATACACGGAGTGATGTTTTAACTAGGTACCGTATATTTTACCTGTCGCTTGCATTTTCTGAGGTTATTCATGTTACGTTCACGTTTTTAATTTCATGTTATATCATCATCATCATCTGCCGAGCCTTTTTCTAATTACATTGGGGTCGGCTTCTAGACTAACGGATTAAGCTGAATATCAGTATTTTTAACCGACTTCTAAAAAAGAGGAAGTTCACAATTCGATTCGTATATATGTTGCTTTTTTTATGTTTGTTCACGGATATCTCCGTCGTTTATGAACTGATTTTGATGAGTCTTTTTTTGTTGGACAGGAGATGATTCCAAAGGGGTCCCATTGTCAGCATGTCGTGATCTGATGATGGGATCTCAGAGAAATCGAGGGCAACCCTCGAATTTTATAGGCACATGTAATGTTTTTAGTGTGTTTTTCAAAGCTACACCAGTATTTACGTATTTTTATGTGGCTGAGCTGATGATGGAAGGTCAACTCTTTAATGGTTAGGAGTTAAAGGATAATTCTTTCACTACTGTACACATATTCAGACTGCTAGTTATGATGTCAAGTGAGCTGTTGGAACGGAGATATTTCAAAGGTGGTCCCATTGTTAGCATGTCATGATCTGATGATGGGATCCCAGAGAAATCGGGAGCAACCCTCATATTTTATTAATCGAGTCCAAGATTTACGCTTGGTCGCAATAATTTTATGTGGTTGAGCTGATGATGGAAGGTCAACTCCTCCATAGTTAGGAGTTAAAGGATAATTCTTTCACTACTGTACAGATATTCCTACTGCTAGTTATTGTGTCAAATGAACTGATAATGGAAGGTCGTGACCCTCGATAGTCAGGAGAAAGGATTTAATTCTTGTTTATTATAATAAGTTTTCCGTCTCAAGTAACCGTCGTCTCCTCATTCGAGAAACATTCTTGCTCGGTCTACCCATCACTTAAAATCGTAAAATAAAATAATTTTTAACAAAAAAAAACCGACTTCAAAAAGTAGGTAAACTAAAAAGCAAAAAATAAATGTACTTCGCACAAAATAATACGTTTTATTATTTAGTTAAATAGAAATTATTAAATAATTGTTTTATAATTCTGAAGTCGGTGCCAAGTAAACAATTAATAACTCTGTATATAGATAATATCAATCGTTTTAATATATAGATAATATCAATCGTTTTAACAACTTTTTTCTGACTGAATATTAGTTATACATGAAGCGACTGCTCACAGATCCCCTGATCCTTAATAAATTAATTAAAGTCTGATAAATAAATAAATATTAATCTTGTTAACTTCTTCTTCTTATCGTGTCAATGACTATATGGACTGTACTGATAAAGTGGCACCTTTGAAGTTTCTGCAATTGTTTTTGATTGGTGTTTTACCCGAACAACTATAATTCCTAAGACCAAAGTACCAACCCACAATCAATATCGTAACGTCTTTAAAATGACCTCGTTTCAAGCCAAATTACTTTTTTTAATCAAGTACATTATTAAATAGAAAAAAAAACCCTGGAATGTTCCTTTGATATCGCTTTCATCAAAGATAGTATTAAATCTTTAGAACCTTCAGTATCATAATAAAGAAACAACATAAAATGTTAATTTTCATCTTTGCAGTTAAACGTTACTTCCATCGTGAATAAAGTCGTAAAGTGAAAGGTGGTTTTTATTAAAACGT
This sequence comes from Hypena proboscidalis, assembly GCA_905147285.1. Lineage (NCBI taxonomy): Eukaryota > Metazoa > Arthropoda > Insecta > Lepidoptera > Erebidae > Hypena > Hypena proboscidalis. The sequence continues at coordinate 623,715 of LR990141.1, forward strand.
GAAATGATTTCTTGCACTTCCTCGGAGCAGGTAACTAAGCCAAGAGAAGCCGGTGCGCGTGCACCGACTTTACTTGGCACTCCTGAAAGATGATAAGTTAAAAAGAATTGTGTTAAAAGCGGCTAAGTTCTGATGTCAAGTTAAAATAAATGAAATTCTTTCTAAGAAAACGTAAACTGATTTGGAACAAAACGAATTGGTACTTGTTGAGTGATGGCTCAACATTTTCAATGTGTACCGAATTGGGTATTTTATGACCAATAGATTCATGACTGTCCATAAGGTAACTATTAGTTTGTTTAAACTTGATACTTACCACTATTTTAAATTAAATTCCAAATTAGTTGTCATGCTAATTTAGACTTACGTGTTTTGAAATGTCTTCGCAAAATTAGTATTAAAGTGGATCAATACTTAGTATTGGTCGAATAATACTAATAGCGCGCTTACATGAGTTAATTTTGGCCGTAGTCGACTGTGACCGTTTTCGATCACCCACTTCACTAAAATCAACATATTGAAATTAGTTGAGAAGAAAGTTTAGTGTTTGCGATCGTCGAACTCGGTGAAACAACTATGTAAATAACCCAATTCGGCTAATCGATACGATTCAAACGAAAGCAGTCGTCGTATTCAGAGGCCGACTTAATGTAAACACGCCATTACTTCAAGGTTTTCAGTTGGTAAGGGTATCAAGTTGTAATTTTTAGTTAACTTAAAAAGGGTTTGTTCTTCGACTTGTGTTTCCACGTTGTATCCAAGAGATGCCTTTAAAAGCTTGAGTGTAATTCCTGAGAGATTTTTTACAATACAATTCGTTTCATTTTTCCTACTTGCTGGGGGTACGGAGTCCGTAAACCACCTATTCACACAGTTCGTGTGTTTTTTGGGAAGAGGCGATGGCTCTATTGAACGCTGAACTAGCACTTGCTTGCTCGATCCAAAACACACGGCTGACTCAATTTACGCCATAATTACAACATTAACAACGAAAAATTATAATATATATTCAATAAACTAACCTTATTAAAATACCGAGTGTATGTTTCCCCAAAATAAAAAATTACCTATTAGAGTTCAATTAGAGGAAATTGTACAACTTTCATTAGCCCTTAATTCGGAAGTAAATTCAATTAGGCGTTTATTTATATTTGCCATTAGGTGGGGGAAAGTGGGTCGTTTAGACCCGGCCGGACCTCAAATACCGAAAGTACACACGGCTTCCCATCAAGCTATACACTTCCAGTATAAACTGGACCCTACTTAATAAAGATAACAAGCGGACAATTTTAAGAAATTTTGAGTTAAGAATATGATTTATCGACTATTTGACGGCCAGTCTTAGAAATTATTTGTCAAAAAGTGACAAAATTGTTTGATTACTATCTTTATTAAATAGGGCATTAGATTCACATTGAGCGGGCAGCCTAGACAATGCGAGACCATCTTATACTGGAAATGTGTAGCTTGATGTGTAGCCGTGTGTACTAGAGTTAGGTTAAACTTTGGCTGCGTTAATTACGTCCGTCCGGGCGGTAGGTATAGCTGATAAGGGTGTTTAAAAGGTTGACACTTTCGTAGCACTCGATAGAGGCAATGCTATGTATGGATAGCTGACCACAAATTACTTATTGGCTAAATCCCTACTACCACATAAATACAGCGCGTCATTTAGGACCCGGATGTGTGTTACTAAAGAAACAAAGAATGTATAATGATTTGTAATAGCCACACCAATCATTATAAATTTTTTGTTACATTATTATAAAGGTAGTAGGCCTTGCACTGAGGGGAAAAAGCCGAACTACAGCTGTCTAAATTAATCCTAATTAATATTCCGTGTGACATTATATAAAACTGTGTAGATATTATCAGTGTAATGTTATGGAAAAGGGTATGGCAGAGGTGTAGAACACCCACATTTTACCTGTTATGTTGAAGTCCCATGTTGGTGTGAGCCTATCACCATCCACCGGGATAGATTCCTACTTTGTGCTGCTATGGATAATACCCAAATAACACTTTTGCACGACCTGGGAATCGGTCAAAAGAGACCTAGACGAATGAGGCAGTCGTTACCTGTATAATTAGCAAAATTTCATGATAAGTTGTAAAACGATGCATTATATTTTATGTATGTAATCCCGCATCTTCATTAGATGCTTCGCTAATTAATTACCTTGGTAATGACGTAGTAGTTATAATAAATATTGATTATACATACTAATTATATGCAATTATACACGACGCGTGCGTGCATTCCGATGACGTCGTTACGCCTGTTTGTACATCACAATTATTGGGTTGTGAATATTGTTTGTGATTTTAGTTAATCAGTCTTTGGTTGCGAAATATTTGTAATGTGTTCATTATTACAATTGATTTTACGAAATTTCCCATAAGAACGTATCGGAACACTACAGTTTATAGGCTTATAGTATCGACACTCTCAAGTCAGTTACAGATAATAATAGTACCTCACTATGGCACACAACTTTAACACACAATACACACTTTAGACTAGTCGGTCGACGGCGATTGCAACTTTCTGTCGTTTAATTATGTGTTTACGTATTTTGTCGGCACAAGCGTCTGTCGGCGACCAATAGAAGCACGGCTTTAAATGGAATTGAATGTATTCTTTCGCACAGCGAGCACCTGTCGTAACGATATTATTTATTTTGCAAAAAATTACTTGGAGCTTAGAAAACCTTGGTCTCCTGGCCCTAGTTCTTTAAGAAAATAAAGTTGGCTATGTTTTGGTCGCCAAAAGACCATATCAACGTCGACAGTGCGCAAGAGGCATATATCCTACTTCAGGTCAATGCTTCAAGTTATCGTGTCCTTTACTGCGAGTGTTTAACGAACTCTCCACGCAATACGAATCAATGGCCCGGAAAAATAATTGGCCAACTTTTTCTGGTGTTCAGTCACAGAACTAAGAAGTTAACTGTATTTCGTTCGATGCCATGATATTTCCTTTAAAATTGAAGAATTTCTCATACACAGGTAAAGCCTCAAGCTTACCCCCCAAGGAAGAGCAACGCAAATTTCACGACTAAGTAGCAGTAGAAAAAGCTAACAAGCGTAACCCCTAACAAATTACACTAAACTATCCCCTTGATCTCGATAGATTATTGTCTATACCTACTTAAGCAGGGGAGTTAAGTGTTTACGCTTTAAACATAGACGAGATCATAACGAGTCGGTGCTTTGATCGCCTCTATTTAAGGTTATCGGAGGATAATGTCAGCTATGGAGGAGGGTGGCGTCATCTAGGTATACAAAGGCTTTTCGATTAAGCTTAGCCTCTACTTATTAATTGGCTGCTTTCATTATAACTTTAGGTGGTTCGTGATTGTGGTTCTGTTTGTTATCTGCTTATACTAGCGTAATGTTTTGGAATAATGTACAGCATTAACAAATACCTATGGTGCCCTGTATCGTTGACTGTTTGTCAATCGATGCTGAAAATTATATGAACTTTGCAGGGAATATAGGTAGATAATATTACACAGCAGACACACAATGCCATCTAGTCCCATACTAAGCAGAGCTTGTACTATGGGTTCTAAAATAACTGATACCAATAAATATATACTTTTCTTTTGTAAATACATATCTATACTAATATTATAAAGAGGTAAAGTTTGTGTGTTTGTTAAATTGTCAGGGGTAACCTCGGAATCTACTGCACCGATTTTAAAAATTCTTTCACTAATAGAAAGCCACATTATCGCTGAGTGTCATAGGCTATATAAAAAACCGAAAAATTAAAAGGTTTTTACGTGGTAGTCCGTTTTGTAAAGAGAATCGGAGAAAAACTCATCGTTATATACGTGAAGGCCACAGCAGCGCGGCAGCGGCGCGCGATGGTTTCGGCTTATTTCGGTTCGCGTTCGTGCTCACTTCGGAAGAAGGAGGCGTGACCTTCCTTTTACACCTGAGAGGTAGGTACCCGCGCGGCTCTTTACGCAGCGGACATCCCCAAAATTGAATTTTTCGTAACACACTTTCGACATTCATTAATTTTATTTTCGGTACATAAAAAAAAAAATCTCTTATGTTTTTATAGTTTTCATTTAATTTAGGTTATAGATAGGCATTAAGTTTGTTTTATGTACCTAGATATTAAATTAGGTTATAGGTATTAAGTTAGTTTCATGTAGATATTAATTTAGGTTATAGGTAGGTATTAAGTTTGTTTTGTGTAGATATTAATTTAGGTTATAGGTAGGTATTAAGTTAGTTTCATGTAGATATTAATTTAGGTTATAGGTAGGTATTAAGTTTGTTTCGTGTAGAAATTAATTTATTTCTTACGAACGCTGCCTTAACTATGAAAGATATATATTTTTGAACATTATGCCCAACGAAGTGGGCACGGGTCAGCTAGTTTATTATACAAAGACAGCTCCATGTTCAAGCACACAAAGATTTGTCTTGAGCGGGAATCGGACTCGCGACCTCGGCGTCGCATGTAGCTGCACTACTCACTTCGCCTTCCGGTCGTCCAACTGAATGACAGTAGTAACTGCAACTAATCGATAGTTAACTAGGACTGGTTTTAGACAGGACATAACATAATAATAACAGTTTGCCGGAACCGTGAGTCGTACCCGAGACCTCGTGGAGACTAGACCATGGAGGCTCTGTTTTTAAAGTCCCAACTCATCAGAATATTTGATCAAAATAGAACAAAAAACAAAGTCTGGCCATACAACTTAACCAAAGCACCTTTGAGTCGATGGTATCACTAGTCTTATCAACATTTAACTACACCTATTGAAAAAAGTAAAGGAAACAAAAGATTGTTACTAGTATTTTATTGATACCGATCTACTCTATTTATAGAACCGTATATTTATCGGATCGCCTTGAATTACAAGATTAAGAGAGTATTGAGAAATTTTGATGTTATTTTTTGGTGCAATATCATTAAAGTATCGTGTTGTCATGTTTTATGTATATAAGTATTACACACATATATAACTTTTAATCGATCGTTAGGATTAAGACTGGTTCATCGATCAACGATAGTATAATGTAGTGAACACGAGATTTTTTATATTTTATGAACTGTTATTTAGAGAGCAAATTAATTTTATCTCAATGCAGCATAGCATATATACTGGGCATACTCAGCTCGCTTAACATATCTCCGATGGTAATTGACTGGTTTCAAAGTTACCTGTCTGGTCGCCGGCAACGTATTCGAATTGACGACACCTTTTCCTCCTGGTGCAATACTTCTACCGGCGTACCGCAGGGTGGCGTTTTATCTCCGTTACTTTTCGCGATTTTTATAAATTCTATATCCAATAAACTTCTTTCATCCTACCACCTATATGCTGACGATCTGAAAATCTATGCCCAGGCTCCACTTAATACATTGGGAGATGCTATTAATCAAATCAATAGAGACTTAATACAAGTATGCCAGTGGAGTTTAGAGCATGGACTTACTGTGAACCCCATTAAGACTCAAGTCACTATTATGGGTAGTCAACGGTTTGTTTCAAAGATAGACTTTTCACTTCTACCTAATGTTATCTTTGATGGCACTCATATACCCATAAGTGACAAAGTTAAGAACCTCGGTATATACTTCGATCGAACCTTATCCTGGGTTCCCCAATTACAGGAGGTAAGTCGGAAGCTGTATGCAGCTGCAGGTTCATTGCGAAGACTACGCAATTTTCTACCTATCGCCACCAAAACTGCGCTTGTGCATTCTCTTCTTTTTCCTATCCTCGATTATGCCGATGCTAGCTATCTTGATGTCACCGAGGAACAATTAAACAAGCTTGAGCGACTTTAAAATTTTTGTATCAGGTTCATATTTGGCTTGCGCAAGTATGACCATGTTTCAGAATTTCGCACAAAGCTCAAGTGGTTACCCATCCGCCTTTGCCGGAATACTCATATTCTTTCATTACTTTATAATATTCTCTTCAATCCCTCCACTCCTTTATATCTTAAAAAACGCTTTCAGTTTATTCATGATACTCATTCGAGATTTTTGCGCTCATCGGAAAATTTAAAACTCAGCACACCTGCGCATTCAACAGGCTTTTATGACAAATCTTTCTCTGTACAAGCAGTTCGCCTGTGGAATGCATTACCTTTGGTAGTGAGACGTGCTAAAACATTGCCTATTTTTAAAAAACACATCAGAGAACACTATTTATTGCAGTCACAAAGAGTTCCTTAGTTTGTCGATTGCTATTATCTTTTGAAATCTCTCATCTGCTTATATGATATATGTATTAATATATGTATATATTGTATATATGCCTATTTTTAATATTATGTATTTATTGATATGAATATAATCGTACCAAGTGGTACATAGACTTAAGAATATTATCCTATCTTTTTTATTTTTACGTATACCATAGCTTTATTATTTTTCCTATGATTCTTCTCCATGCCAGGTTGTGTGGAAGAAATTGCTCTAAGCAATAACACCGCCGTTTGTGTCCGTCTGTCACCAGGTTGTATATCATGGCCTGTGATAGCTAGACAGATGAAATGGTGCGAGTCCGACTCGCACATGGCTTGTTTTTTGAATATCCTTGAATTCTCGAAGCAGGATTACCATAAAAATGGGCCCAAACTATTTGCCTTGACACATGATTCAAATATCTCTGCACAAGTTTCTCCTCCGCGCGTTGGCAGGAGTATTTCCTTGTCTGACAGTTGGACGTGGGTTCGAGTTCCGAGGCAGACAGTTTTCTACTCGCGAGATAACAAGAGTTCTCGCAAATATCGCTATTTAGCTGTTAAAGTTTTTAGATTGAGGCTAGTTTTGAGAAAGGTGTGAAATGGTTACGTTGAAAAGATTACCACTTTGAAAGGAAAAGGAAAAAGTATAACTTTCCAACCATTTTCATACGCTGAACTTTTACTAAGGGCCAAGTTTACGCAAGCTTCGGTTTTCGATCGCTCTCTCTCTCTCTTTCTTTATCATATAATGTTTGAACGAGACAGAACGGCTGGTGAAAATAGCCCTTAGTTGAGTGCGTTAAGCCGAGTTTAGTGTTAATTGCGGTTTAAGAAATTAGGACTGAAATTCAGCAGGTTATTAATCCTACAGTTGCCACTTAATGACCCACGGCTACTGATCAACATATACATTTCCAGTATAAGCTCGTCTCGCAGCCTTTACAACGCGACACCTTGTACTGGAAATGTTTAGTTGATGTGTAGTCGTCTGTACAAAATAAATCTTACTTACTATTATTCTACCCCCATTCTATCTGCTTCCCAGATCTAACCTGCAGTGGCTCATTTGGAAATCCTTAAAAACATAAAAATAAGACACACATTTGTGAAACGCAATAAAGTATTGAGTATTGAGTAAAAAGATTCAGGTCCCAGGTGGGTCGGCGCAAGTACAACCTGGGCCAATGGTTTATAGTACAAGCGGACTAAACCCAGTGTGATTGTGGTGCTCTCATAATTTAATCCATGCCTCATCTATTGGAGTGTCCCTATTGCTCTCATCTGCACCTCAGGTGACCAAAATAATGGTGCCGAAAACGCAGTGACGTAGCCAAGTACTGGGCGGCAATCATTTAACAAACTTAAGTGTTATTCAAACGAGAAACTTATATTATGCTATGTGAGACTTTGTTAGAATGTTTGTTTTTCGATATGACTAACCCTAGATATAAGCTACTTTCTATTGAATTTATGTACCACGACAATGCCGGGTACCTAGTTATTGTATTGAGGTATAACCATCACCATCACCGTTGCAAAAGGTATCACTTTCTACCGCTCGAACTCAGGCGTAATATTAGTGATATTTCATTTCTAATCAATATTGCTAATGGTACTATAGACTGTCCTGAATTGCTAGCCAATATTTCCCTACGAACAAATCAGACTGGTCTTCGTCAACGACCATTACTGGATATACCTTTTGCAACAACCAACTATAGGCGAAATTCGTTTGCTTTACGTGTTACGCACGAGTTTAATAATATTCCACGTGTCTTAGACATTGATCTTTTCTGTACCACTGCGACAGCTGTAAGGCGGCTATTGGCCGACTCATTGTTCTTTGAATCATGTGGCTCTTAAAGTGTGGCTTAGGTAGGGCATATGGCACTTAGCTAATTTAATTTTTCTTTCCCTTCATTGTTCATTGTTTTAATTATTTTTCTTGTAGGCAAGACCAAATGTCTGTTTATCTGTAGAGGTTTTTCAAAAGCAATCTTTTCTTAAATTTATGAATTGTAATATTCACATTTTGTTATTAGACTGTAAGCAATAAAAACAATAAAAAAAAAAAAAAAGTTAAAACAACATTTAGTCTGCCTGCAACTTAATTAAGTTGGCAGTAAGAAAATGAAATTAGCCATTACATCCAGCGCCTCTGATGTCTCACACAAAGTTGTATTTTACGAGCTAAGTTTAAACATTACTTGCACTTAAAGACTTAGCTGTCACCGGCGAGTCTTGGCTCTGAGGCGATCGATTCTACCATTTACTTATACTTACTTACTGGAGTGATGGTGTTAGCACTTTGTTACTTAGCTCTATTGACTCTATTTACTTTATGACTTATACGGCTATCTTGACTTTGTATGTGTAGAAGCCCTTCATGCGATCGCGTTTGAAAGGTTACGCCTTATTCCTGCCGCCTCATTTAATCATCGAACTATTCGAAACACGGCACTCCGGCAACGCTTCATAGCAGATATCCCATTAATACGCATACAATTTTTCGCTTCAACATCCCTTATGTCAGCTGCCAAAGAGTGGAATGCCCTGCCCGCGTCTATATTTCTATCTGGGTCTCGGGTAAGCGTACTCCACCGTATAGCACTTACCATTAGGTAAGATCGTGGTCAAACGCGTGCCTATCTGCAAAAAATAGGGTTACGCTACTTAACCTTTCTCAAATTGATTTAGGTATTTCTAAACTTTTTGCTCTGATTAAAGAGTTTTCTTTTTCAAAAGTCTTGCCTTGATATAAGAGTTGTATGTTGACCTTTAAATTCACAAAGGCACATTCGCTTGGCACTCAGATCTATAGAGGCTTCTCAGTTTCTCACACGACGCTCTTTAGCTAATTCAATACTGTAAGAAAACAGTTCCATTTTCTTTGACTATTTAATCTCTGAAATCTTGGCTTGGTTTCTTTAATACTACAGGTATTAAAGAAACCAATCCAAGATTTCAGAGATTTTGTATTCCATCTTTAAGAGAGGATGTATCTCAAATTTGTCCTTACAAATGCTTGTATTTATGAAGGTGATGTAATTGGCTTCAAATAGGTGAATATTCTGTATTCTGCATATACTGTGTATTATTCGATTTACATGTAAATGGTTGTAAAATATCATCAATATTTTAAATTGCGATGGCATCAAAACATGTTTATATCAATTGTTATTGTCGTTGTAATTATTTTAAATTGTTTTCATTAATTTTTGAATTTATGTAAATGGCTTGTGGCATCCGTCCGCCGGATAGCCATTATTATGTTCATTATACTAAATTGTGCTACAAATCGTTTTCATAGAAATCTTATATTATAAAAGGTCCAAATCTACTGACCGATACATACATAACATACTACTTACATTTGATCGACGTTCCACGCGAGCGAAGCCGCGTACGGATGCTACTACAGTATTATGTGACTCTTGTAAAGAAATAAAGCAAGAAAATCATTTTATTGAAGCACTATCTGTCTTGTGATTGTCATGAAATCTTGAGATGCATGAATCTAAAACTAAAATAACCGAAAAAAAATATGAAAAATACAACCATACAGAATTAAAAAGTAGAAAGTAAATAAAAAAAAGGTAAAATAACAAAGTCAAGTCACATCTGTAAGAAGTATCCGTGCAGGAATCGGGATATAGCTCTGCGTTATACTTTTCAGCGCTTGCATTGCTGCAAGACGCCGCAAAGCGCTGGTATTTTGGGATACCCTACCCGCCACTTGTAAAACATTGTCCCCAAAAGAAGGTAACTGACATAAAATGTATTACAGAAAACTAGTAACATAAATCCTGAATAAATCATCTTCTATGTAAAAAGGTTCGATTTTGACCTCTCACAAAAAACCTTTTTTCCGACCTAAGATATTCCAATAGCTGTTTGTCATCCACCAAAAATCGCTTCTAATTTATACCTCCGAGTTGGAAGTGTTACGTCACAGGCTAAAAGTTGGAGTGTTTTTGCTCATGCCCTGATTTCACCTAAAATTTCGATCTACGGTTTTATTAAGCCGGTATTTGCATCTTTCTCTCTCTCTCTCTCTCTCTCTCTCTCTTATTCAGTGTTTGTACCGAACAGAGAGATAAAAAAATGTTACAGCGTTGAACTAGACTTTAACACGTTGCACGTTGGTGAAATCGCCACTAAATAGATGCCTTTATGATGAGTTTAAGGTGAAACACACTGTGCCCCACTCTCAATGTTTTAAATTACAAACTTTGTTCATTTCTGTCGCAATGTGACTCTCTCTGTGCTCTGTGGGCGTATTGACTTTTTAATATCACTCTAGTTTTTACCGAGCTTCGTACTGCGCCCGGTGGATGGCGATAGGCTCACCCACTGTTGTACACACCTGCCACACTCTTCTGGCCAATAAAGGTGATATCATTTTATGTAAAACTGAGCTAACTCGAGTCTATCGTATGTAATAAATATTTAATATACCGTCACTTCTTTATGTATGAACGTTTAGAAACTATTTTAACATATGAAGCGGCCGTGGCGCAATGTATAAAACATCGGTCTATCGAGAGGTCGTAGGTTCGAATCCTGGCCATTACACCACGGACGTAAACTTGCCTACGTCTCGGAATAAGAACGCCCTGTAACAAACGAATGAAAAAATAGAATTAAAATTCAATTAATTTTTCAAATTAGGGGCATACAAAATCTCATTTACATAGCAGGACAAACAATGACTTCATATCTAAGATAGTATACACATTTCAATTTTGTGTTGTTCAGTTCTCCCACGAGAAGCTTAAATCACGTACATGAAATAAAAATACAGCAAGTTGAAGTATTTCAAGAAAAGGGATTGAGTCAGAATACTGGTATATCTTTATACTATGGTAAGGCTGTTATAATATTGCTGAGTCAGCGTCAGGTGTCAGCAAGCAACGCTTCCGGATTAATTCATTATAAATTTATTACCCATATTATTTATATCGGAAAACACCCTGAGAAATGGTTAATATTATATTATTAATCCACTCTTTTGCAGTAGTGGAACTTCGGTAGAAACATAAAATTTGAGCTTCAGTTTAACGAGAGAAGTTATACTTAAAATTATAAGATGATATTACTTTGCACATAAGGCATAGCTAACTACTTACTTATTTTGCAATGCTTAAACACATTCTTATCAAGACTGCAGTAGCTTCATACCATAAGTTAACTTGCTTGCAAAACCAGTGATTCTTACGTTATTTCGATCGAAGAAATGTTTGTTTGTACAAGGTCATCTATGGTTCCACTTATCCGATTTTAGAAATTATAGTAACCAATATTTTATCAACCCTTACTATAGCAAATAAACGATTTAATTTTTCTTCATTCCGATTTCAGTTTATTTCATGAATTACATTTGAAATAAACAAGAAGGCAGAATACATAGGTACATAGGGTGGCCTTATTGCTTAACGCAACTTCTTCCATGTATTAGATCACAAAACAAAGTTTTTATTCATGTTGTACTTCCGCCCTAGAAGGTATTGCTAATTGCATGAATTTACACTAGAAGCCAATTGTGGCTAAACTATATGCTACCTATTCGTGGCTGATAATCTTCATGCTCCAGAAACCTCCACCAAATTGCAACAAATGATCGTTCAATCGATTCGCTTGGCGGCGACCAGCCCCACTAATTGCCAACCATTTGAGTACTATCCAAACACACCAACAGTTTGAACAAATGTTTGCCCAACTAGAACCCGCACATTATATATTTTCCAAGCGTAAAACGGTTGTTTCAATTCTGCGAACGGCTTCATAAAATCAATGAATACTGCGAACCGTATGAAGGCTGTAAAGCCTTACGACAAAACTTTTCCGACAACAGGTACGAATAATCGTTGGGATTTTGATGGTATTCGATTTGATTAAGTTATGGAATGTTATACAAATGTTATGGTTTTATTTTGGTAAGTCTTCACTTAAGAAATTTTCGTAACAAGTACGCAACAATTTTAGTTTGAATTTGTATATTTATTCAAATGACTCAAGGCCTGTATAACAACCGTCAAGTAAGAGTTGATCAGATGAATAATAACTTGATTTATTTTAAAAGTGCCACTATTAAAGCATAGGTTACATTTTATCCTTTAAGAAAACATTTATTTGTCAATCGTGATACAGGCATTTGAGGTTATCTTACCCGACAAAAAGGTAAGGGTTATGTTTTTGCAATAAATAGATGCAAAAAAATTACAACCCCTAATATCAAGAGACACCACGCGATGTTCACGTTTAACTGTGTTTTATGTGTGTGAATTGAATGCTTGTGAACACCCCCGCAACAGAGGAGTTATTACTAGTGCGGGAGTCATTATTAAAAAAAAATAACTATCGTAGTAGTTTTGCATGTATTCAAATTGAAACTAAATTAGTTTTATTTTGTATCAATAAACAAACCGTATTTCATTACATAGATGCAGTATTTTTCCATGGAATGTTCATTTAGTTTGCAGCTGCCCTGATAGGAATGGAAATTTCAGTGTGGATTTTCATGAACTCAATTATGTACACAAATGCAACTTAACGAAAACAGAGTGGCATCCTGCATCATACTGATGTTATAAAGGCGATAGTTTGTAAGGATGGCTGTATGAATGTTTGCTATTCATTCACACGAAACCTTCTTTACCGATTTTGATGAAATCTGGTACACCCACAGCTTATTACCGAAATCAACATTAATGTAGGCATTTTAGGGTTCTGTACCCAAAGAGTAAAAACGGCACCATGTTACTAAGACTTCGCTGTCCGCCTGTCTCTAGGCTCTATTTCATGAACCGTCATAGCCAGACAGTTAAAATTTTCACAGATGCTGTATAACAGTTCTTGCTATAATAAAAAATACAAAAAACCGAATAGAATAAACATATAGGACAGGGGGCTCCCATACAAGTTACAACAAAAGAGATTGTTTTGCTCATTTCAGCTCGATATTGATAACGGTAACAGGACGCTTATAATATTTACCGAATGTTTAGTTATATATTTACTTTAAAAAATCAATATTTAAGGGCCTATTCAACAGACATGATTTTTTTGCAGTTTTTATAAATAATGGTATGGAACCCTTCGTGCGCGAAACCGACTCGCACTTTGCACTTATTTATCGACGTGCCTACCATATGGGGGGATTATTTGTTAGAGCACGGATCTCTGGAATCACGGAGCCAATTTGAATAGTCATTTTTTCACTGGATAACTTTATTTTTGGTGACTGCTTGAATCGGTATGTTAAAAAACGTAATTATTTAACATATCGATCGCCTTCTAGTGAGAAAAGATCGAGTTGTACCACAAGTAAGGGCGGTTAGACCACACTAGTTTATGGCGGTCCACAGACTAAATTACGATATAAATCAGATAATATATTATCTGTCTAAGGCTTTGTGCTAGCGGAACGAATTGATTACGCTCTCCTATTACTCTATTAGCTTTTATTTAGTGAAGTCCTTCTTTGTGATACTTGAATTGCAGACCTTTTCGTGGAATAAGTTTTGTGAGATAACTTTTATTCTGTACCTTTGATAAGCAGCAATAAAAGTAATGATAAATCTTAACAATACGCTGGATTACACAGGGTAGAATAAAATTTAGTACTTTTTCTTTTTAACATCTTATTTTCTTTGAAAATTATTCAAGCTTATTTGTACCAGAAATACGTGTTTTGGGTTCATTACAGTATGTTGCAGAGATTAAGTCGTTTTTAAACGATGACCGACGCGACACATTATTAAGTCCTAAAAAAAATTACTTCAGATAAAGTTCTTTAGTAATTTTTCGTAGTTCAGATTTTGTTGCGGACAGTCCTAGTAAAGTTCATATGAATAAGATCTTCATATACACATAATATCACACCCACGTCAAACGTCGAAAAAATATAGGTAAATAAAATAGCTGTAGTACCTTTTCTGTACTTCATACATATCCATTCCGCACCGGGTGTGTGAACAAAAGGTTATATGAGTGCGTCAAGTGTCCGAGTACTTGTAGCTGTGTGTATTGTATTGTATTGTATTGTATTTGTATTTGTATTTTAACGAAAGGGATGTGGGATTTATATCTTGATTTTTAGTATGCGATAGCTGAGTGGGAGACCGTAGGACTGCGAAGTCAAAGATCTTGGGTTCGAACCCACGCACACCTATGTCAATAAATCGTTAAGATTGTGTCATTTCGAAGATATGCGTGTATTTATAATACAAATTGTCGCTAGCTAACGGTGATGGAAAACATCGTGAAGAAACCTGCACGCCTGTGAGAGCCTAAAAAGTACTCGACGGTGTGTAAAGTCTACCAATCCGCACTTGGCCAGCGTGGTGGACTATGGCCTAACCCTTCTCATCATGAGAAGAGGCCCGAGCATAGCAGTGGGACATGTATTAGATACATGGCTGCTGTTATTATTTATTTATTTAGTGTTATATCTAGTAATGCAAGGATATCTAGATTAAATGGCGTGATGGCGCCTAGAATGGGGCCTAGAACTACTCTCGTAGAATTACTTACTTAATGACTCTGCGTTATGTCTAAGTCCATTTAGTAAAGTTTTCTGTCCGGGATTGGAAGCATGTTAAGTGTCTGCCAATGGAAGGGTCCACTATCACCATAAACAACATATTACACTTATTACTTCTAAAAATTACACTTAATACTTATTTCTACTTTGTTTTAAATGACACTACGATATTAAATTTTTGGTGATCGTTCTTACGTTTGGGGCACGCTCAGGGAAATTTTTTCTATAAAATGACGTAAGTCGGCCGCCACGGGCTCCTAATCTACCACCAATACAATATCAAGATGTTATAATCCAAATGACAGATGATTACAATCGACATTTAATTGCCGAGTGACGTATGCGATTGGTATTTAATAATAATACCGTTTACGTACATCTATGTGTTTGATATGAATAGCTATCGTACGTTATTATACATTTTAGGGTAATATTGATTTGAGCTGTAACTGGTAGTGTTACCTTGTTTTTATAAACTGTGAACTGTTTCTATGAATAAAAAAAAGCCAGTACTAACTTCTTTTTTAAATAATGTTGATGTAGTCATAAGAAATCATCCTAAGCCCATCAGTTAACTATTTAATATTCTTAGAATTACCTCTTGACTCTTCGGCTATATGTGTGCCAAATTTTATCAAATTTACCATGTAGTTTTTGCGTGAAAGAGTCACAAATACACAAAATTATAGTGTGTCAGATGTAATTCAATTTTCAAACGAATATGCATTGATTAAAAAATCAAAGTAATATAATGAATAAAGCAATTTCAAGCGAGATTATTAAATCAAATTTAACTTTTAGACATAAAGCTCTGATTAAAAAGCTCAATTTTTCAAGCTTAAATTAAAAAACTGAAAATTAAACCGAATTTTCACGATAACGAGTTTTAATGAAAATTTCTCCCAAAGAGATTAGACTTGATAGTTATGCAGAATTTAAAATTGTCGGAAGAGTCCCCCGGGTGAAATGTGGCGTTATTTCAAAGCTGGAGTAACTGGACTAGTTACCAACTTTAGTTCGTTATGTGAATGATATTAATTGGACGTAATCCCGAGAGAAAACAGGGTTATTTCTCTATTTTCGTTGTGGCTTTAGTCAAAAGGACATCGAACTGGACTCGTTTATAACTAGAAATTAGTTCTTTGCTAACTTAATTATTGCGACTCGTATTAGCAAACTGGCTTAGCTGCTCATAAATAGACCTTTTGGTATTTATAAACAGTTTGGTGACAATCCGTGAACATCACTCAAGCAGAGCTACATACATCTGAGGTCTAAAATGCTATTCCTATATTACCTAACATCAATACCAATGGACAATATGCTTGAGATTTAAATATGACTTGCACTGTATTGTTTAAACTTTAAATGCTATAGAATAATATATGTGTAATTTAATTGAGATTTAAACGTACTTTTAATTCAATAAAACAATAATTATGAAGTGCGTAAAATGGGCCGGCAATTCAACACCAATATCAGAGGTTCCGGATAGCTCTAATAAATAACGCAGTTGTCATTTACATTTATATGTGTAATATGTATATATATGTATCAGTTATTCTAGTACCCATAGTACGAGCTCTGCTTAGTTTGGGACTAGATGGCGTTGTGTGTGAGTTGTGAAATATTTATTTATTATTTATTTATATCTGGCCAATAGCCACCTCTGAAACTGGGGCTAATTGAAATATATACGATTATTTATTTTTGTCCAGTTATCCTAATAACGGTGTGTGATGTAATTGGATAAACAAAGAACGGATATAGCCATAGACCTAGGATCTCGCGCGCTACCGCTAAAAGACAAACATAGCGAGGAAAAGAGAAATCATTTTCATATGAATACCACGTGTGAGAAAGAGAGATAGAGGAAAAAATGGCGTTGCAACACATTTTTGACTAGTAGGGGTCCATAGCGGACCGCTTGTTTTTGTGTCAACACATATTTAGTGAATTTAAATAAGAATCCTGCAATAAACCAATTAAAAAGTGCATGTGATCAATAAGATGTCTTGTTCAGTGATCAATTGCAGTGTCACAAAACGAAATAACCCGGACAAATACACATTCCACAGGTAAATATGAACTGACTACTAAATTTTTTACGAACCACATTTTGTAGAAATAATACATTATATTTGGATGAAAACAGTTGTGACCGACGTATTTACGTGTCTACTCCGATAATGTGATAATATTTCACGTATAAACAAAGAATCAAAGCATTTCTTGTGTAAAAGATATAAATGTTTTTTTACGTTAGGGCTTGACTAAATTATGAAATCATGAGTATCGATAAAAAGTCTATAGTATTTTTAACAATAATACTGTCATTAATTCAAATGACCATAATTTTATAAACTGTCTGGCAAAGGAAAATGGAGACTGGGGTTTTTTAGAAAAAAAAAATTGTATCCCGTAATAGGGTAATTAATTAATTATTATATAGCCCGTATCTAATAAATTTGGTGTTGAATTTTATAATATCACACATTTTAGTGTAGAAACAGTTAGTTTTTGATTTGCGATTATGGTCAGTTTAGCAAGTAAAAATGACTTTAAATTGACTGAATCATTGATGAGTAGTTTTCAAAAATATTTCTCCGTGTAACTTGCGGGGCTAGTTTTTTTAGAGTTGTTTTTAAATACAGTCGGTTAGTACTACACATATTTGACAATATAAAAATAACAAGTATTATCTTTATTTTATGTATATCGGTGCCAGACTATATTATTATGCGTTCACTAAAAACATTTGCATTTACTACAATACTATATACACTCCTCTTTACAGGACAGATAATCCCGTTAGAGTATTATGTTCTGTGGTCGTGTATCGAGAAATTAACATCAGTCAGTCCATACATCACTATTTTTCACACACACATCGACAATCACTTAGACACATGTAAATTTGTTTTTGTATCGCCTTTAATATGTCATTGTTCATCTTGTACTATTCTATATTTATGGATATAGCTATATTTTACCTTTGTACAAACTTTGGTCTGAGCTTTGTTCTCAAAGTTATTTATGTAATGCAAAGGTGGCGAGGCAAGTGACCTTTGGTGACGTAATCTATGACGTAATGAATCAGTCGAGGTATTTGATCTTTTGTATTTGTAATTTATTTTGACAAGATTCATGCTTCTATTAGCTAATTGGTGATATTTTGGACATTGTTTTTGCGTCGTTGGTCTATCTAAGAGTGTGGCAGAAGTGTATGAAATCTGTAATGTCCTATGTGATAGGGGCTGAGCCTATCGCCATCCACCAGGTACAATTCCAACTGCGTATTGCTATTGAGAATATCCCGCCAAATAATCCCATATAACACTAATGAGAGACAGTATACGCTAATCAGTAGCTAGACCATGAGGCAGTCGGTATTATTCGCGTTTCATTGTTACTTCAACCCCAGGCTATGCCATAATATGTATGTTAAAATGATATGATGTAGAAATCGTAATAGCTATAAGATGTCATATTCACGGTATGTATTCTATCCTTCAATATCAGATGCTATGAGTTTCCACTACATTTTAAAATCCAATTTCCACCTTCCCACACAAGTATTTGCTATTACCATATTCATTTCAGTACATTTCGTAAACTCCATGATATTATGCAACGAATACCAATATTCGTGTTCTAATATCAGCTATAGTATCATATGAGTATGCACCCAAAAATAAAAATGATATTCGTATTACAATTTCAGTACAAAGAGCTCTACTATAAAATAGTTAGTTTAAAAAGTATCATTTAAATTTATTAAGTTTATTGCAATAAATTGCCTAAAAGTTTTGATTTAGAATAAGGTTCATAGTTATGTATTTTGAATACAAACATTAGTTTACGTCGAAAGAACGCAATTTAATATGTCCAACTACTGGTATTTGGATGACTTATATTACTCCTATTACATGGGACCTAAACCGGTGAAAATATTATGTGTTGTGGTTATTCACCTGGCCCGCAACCTTCTGGGTAAGAAAGGTGTGATTTTATACTATCCGTATTCACCGAATATTACATCTAGTATTCGTATTATCAAAAATAGTATTCGTTGCATCCCTATTCCATAATAATCCTATCCCTACTCTAATGCCCGCCAGATTGCATTTTCCGCTACGCCGCGACGATGTCAATGCTACGACGCTTATCCTCTACGGCGTAGCCACGTAGCTCGTGTCACCGTAGCACTATCAAAGGCTTGCATACAGGGTATAATTGCTTGTACAATTGCACATAGTCCGGGCGCTCGAGGCGAAAAATCTCGATGGATTGAAGAAAAATGGCATGTGAAAATAGACAGATTAAAATGTGTGGGTGAATGGAAATGGTCAAAGTTTGTCATTATTTCATGAAAGTTGATAAATAAAATGTTTTAGGGACTGTTATTTTAGTTCTAAAGTAACACAAATAATTTTGAATCTACTAAAAATGTTTGTGTTTTAAGAAAAAATTGAAATTTGAAATCTATCTTTTAGATTATTTACGTCACGTAAGGAACCTTTGCGCAGATCTGCATAAATTTTCTATTTAAATTAACAAACCTGCCATATAAACTTACACCCCCTAATTTACCCCCTTTGGGATAAAATACAAGGATAAAACATATATCAGTTTTAAAGTTAGACCTCCAAGTACACAACTGTGAAAATCGCATTCAATTCCATGCAGAAGTTTTTGCGTGACGCTCGTATAAACAAACAGACAGACAGACTGACAAAATTTACAAAAAAATGGTTTTTGCCGTCTACTGCTGCTACCCGTCGTATTACTTTTCTTAAATAACTGCAATGTACCAACTTGACTTGGAGTCAATTTGTGTTTTAGGCCATGTAATTATGACCATTGGTCAGTCTAATTGCTCCTTGCGTTCTATCTTACGGCAAAAATGCAAATTATAAACATTTTAATTTGTTTAATATTTATTTTCTTAACGAATCGTAATGCTTATCAGTTATAATCAGGGCTCGGAAGTAGGTAGAGTTTTTTATGTACTTGCATCGAAATGTTGATATTAATGTGGACCTTCCCGGGATTTCTAATGGACAATCCCGTGTGGCCAACAATATTACGAATAAATAATAATAAAAACCTCAGAGATAGACAAATAAAACAAAGATAATTAACATATTTTTTTATTAGTTTACATTAATTGACAATACAAATTGTTGAAAGTCTGTAGTAAATTATCATACGCATATTTCGCCTTTTTTATAAATACTAGCAAATACTTTTGCTTCTAGCCTAGACTCGTGAGGTTTTGCTTATTCAAACGGCCCATCAGAATCATTTTCCTTTTCCGATTCATTACCAGTAAGATTTGAAGTGTTTGCTGCCGACGTTTGTATAAATTTTGTGAGAATTAAAATATTTAGTCGCGCGTACAGTAGTTTAAATTGTGTAAAAAAGTAAATATCTTTTTATTTAAAAAATCATGGGATTTTTTTCTGCTCTTTAAAATTAATCTCGGGATTTGAGGCATATCCACTTTATTCTTTCGCTGTATGAAATCAGTGTAAGTACATGAAAAACTCTACCTAATTCCGAGCCCTGGTTATAATATAATAATATACACACCTACAATAACTTATAATATGTTATTTACAAACCTTTACAGAGCATCAAAAAACTCCTCCGCATCGATGTCAAAGGGTGACACCGTGCCCAGAAGGCTGGCAGCATTACCACGTTGTATGGCAATGCTTATTCTTTTAGCCAATTAAAAACCAGCCTTCTGGTCACGAGTAGCATCGATAAGCCTTTTTAATATATCTTTAACATTATAATTATTTTTTAAATAGTATTTGTTGATTTGATATATGATTATATTGTGCGGTGAAATCTTTTTAAATGAATATGCTGTATAACTGAAACAACTTATAATTTAGTAATTTTTTTATGATAAGTGACTTCATAGGGTCACACCTATTTCGCCATTTGTGATCCCTCCCAGTCACAGTTGTTATTTACATTTGACATTGATATAACTTTAGATTAACTTCATTTAAGTAATACTAGGCTTGCATTTAGTTGCAAGCTCCTGACCTATACAGGTAAGAATAATAAAATGTACAATTCTAACCGCAATTCATTCATTCATCCAATGTTCTACGGCGTAGGTGGTGCCGTAGCAAAGTCTACGTAGTCGTAGCACGTGTATACCATTTGTGTATAACCTCAAGGCTAAATTAAATTCTTAAGTTATAATATGGTAGGTATGCAAGTTTACATAGTTATTTTCATTCTACTATTTATTTAATTTCTTACTATGTATGAAATTAAATATATAGGTGATAAGGGAACTCTGGGTCATAATATGAGCCCTGAACATAAAAAACATAACAGGTGAAATGTGTGTGCATCACACCCAAATTTAAGTAATTTATTTAATAATTTATTGGTTTTCAAGGTATGTGGCATACTGTAAGCAAGCTAATAGACAAGAAAATTTGCGTACAAAATGGAAGTTTGTGATCTTTTTTACTTTTTTTTTTAATTCGAGTTATAAAATTGCACTTTGCGTATTCAAAGGTTTGTCAATAAAAATAAAAGAGAGTATGCAATTGTCATGTTATTTGCAAATAATTTTCAATTGTATTGAAAAATTCAATAAACAATAAACATTAAAACAAGTACAAAATTTCGATACTATATAAGTTTTTTTTAAAATTTCGTTTTCTAAGCTGAATATGGTTCTTTATTTTCTGAAAATTCTTAATAATTTAAATAAATAAACTGGCTTTAATGGTGGCTAGGCTCACTCCCTATCATATGGGTGCTAAACATAACAAGTGAAGTGTGGGTGTTATATACCACTGCAACACCCTTCTGGGTAATACAGACGTGATATAGTATGCTAAGAAATGGCTCTAAAGTAACTTGAATAAGCTTCGAAAAATGGTTAAATAAATACAAATATCATTATTTTTCTATCTAAATAATAAATGTTTATTGATTTTGATGTAAATTCATTAATCAAATATTTTTTTGCGTTACCTACTAGCAATATATAAGCTTTACAAAAACTTGCGAAGCGTCGCAAAACTTTAAATAAATAACGTCTGTTTCAGTTGACTTTGTAAAAGAAATGATTAATGATAAAACTTCTCCGCGAGTCTGCTGCCCTGGTTATTCCATTCATATCTGATATCATATCTGGTTAAGTTTTGAGAAAAATGCTTGAGTTTTGAAATAATTTGCAGTTCTTAAAAAAAAAGGAAATTGTGTCGTGCTTACTTATTTCTTAAATGGCTAATGGATTGTTTCACCTTTTTGGACAAGTCCCTGGTAGATAAATGAAATGTCGAAATATTATAGAAATTTGCAGCACTTATCAGAAGCTGGTAAAAAGGGCCTAAGTGTAAAACTACCACCTGGCCCAGCAAAAATGCTCACAAATGGTTAAATTACATATCTTTAGTTCTTCATGGCATCTATTCATTAAAATATATTTTAATTTTAATCTAATAATATCTATCTAATAATTATAATTATGTGTACGGGTTTTAACAATTTTGTTTCTTATTTGCAGGTAAGTTGAACTTGATTCTGTTACAATTCGAAGCATGGATCATATTGTCACGCAGGTATACTATGAGTTTGAACAAATATACGCGTTGAGTAGAACCTGCTCCATTTTTGAAGTCGTTTAAAAAACAACGAAATCTGTATTTAGTTTTAAAAGTTTACCTACAAATACTACGCGTATTTAATTTAGTTACAGTTTTAACTATATATATATGATTAGTCATATAAAACCAGCTCTGCACAAACTTCCTTCATTTTAGGACGATGGGCCATAACGTAACTCTTAAGTAATTTTTGTGCTGCACAGTGTGCAATTTCCGCCATGGGCAAACTTGTGCGGATCGCGGGAGTTTTATGACACTAGTTACACTTTGTGTTAGTTTGAACTGCCGCCGACGGTGACTGGACAATGCTCGTGTAGTTTTAATAGATAAAGATTGCTCTGTATTGTTTGGACGAATACGTAGATTGTGTGAGTTTCAAAGATGTTGTGGTACAGATAAATCTGTTACCGAGGTAGAACACGGGTCGTATACTCATTATCTGTTTCTAGAATAAGATAAAGAGAAGGAATAAATAGCTTATTTTATTTCAATTATGTTATCTCATGTAAGGTAATTGGATTTTATCTTTTTTGTTTCGTAATAAAATCTTTCCAAACCCTTTCTTACTAAGAATTTCTTCGCTCTTTTTAGGGTTCCGTACCTCAAAAGGTAAAAACGGAACCCTTATAGGATCACTTTGTTGTCCGTCTGTCCGTCTGTCTGTCTGTCTGTCTGTCTGTCTGTCTGTCTGTCTGTCAAGACCTTTTTTCACAGGAACGCGTGGAGGTATCAAGCTGAAATTCATATCAAATACTCAAGTCTATGGTCTCTTGGAGCTGTGAAAAAATCAAACTTCTAAGTCAACGCGATCAAAAGATACTCCCGTTTATGCCGCAAATTTTCGACACTCGCAAGGGAATCAAAACCTACAGGGTACTTCCCGTGAACTCAGAATCTTGAAATTTGGTACGAAGCAACGTCTTATAACACAGATAAAGGAAAAATTGCGAAAAGCATAAATTTTTAGCTTTCCACATTGTGGAATTCATGTTATGGATTTCATTTAGCAATAAAAATACCATAACTTTTACTTATATACCTACAGGTTTGTACGGAACCCTCGGTGCGCGAGTCTGACTCGCACTTGGCCGGTTTTTTTTTACACAACAACTACAAAACTAAAATACATTTTTTTTATTGAATTACAGATAATTTAATTCAGCCTTAGGCTGACTCCACATTAGACGTGGGCATTCCTCAGGCGTGTGAGTGACGCGAGCGTCGCGTTTTGCTCGCGTACGGCGTGTATGTAGCAAGCGCGCGGCGTTCACGCGACGCTCAGCTTGGCATTTAACAACCTTTGGCAGGGTTAGGGTCGCAGTTGACGGGGAGCGGAGCGTACTGGTTCGTACCGTTAAGGCATTTTTTCATACAAATAAGATGCGCGCGCATCTGTTTAGTAGTAAGAACGCAACGCGAGCGTCGCGTGCACTCCGCGTGCTTGCTGCACACACGCCAGCAAAATGCGACGCGAGCGTTGCTCACACGCCCGAGAATCGCGTACGCCTAATGTGAGGGACGCCTTACATCATAATATAGCGCACATTATTGCTACCAAATCTGCCATTAATGTATCAGACATTAATGGCAGATTTGGTAACAACCATTGTACGAAATAAGTAAAAGAATAAATCAGTGAATGGTAGGAAATTAGTTATTTATCGGATTTATTGTCTGTTCGTGCGATATATGTAAGCCAGGTGGTCACGTAGTTAGCCAATACAAGAAATTAATGTTCTGATTGCTATTCTATTCTATTTCTATTCCTATACTTTTCATTTTATTATTTTTTTTCAAAATCAATTTATTAAAATTAAATACTTATGTATCGGAAGCCTAAATTTTTGATTTTCAAAGAAAGACGTATTATTTACCACGATTATTTATTTGAAACACAAACTGGATAAAATCATGGTAATTGCTTCTTTTAAACCAGAATACGATCGGCATGGATTTTAGACATAAATACCTACACCTAATTAATTTAAAATGTTGATCGTACTCTCTCGGGTAAATATCCATTTTGCGTATAGAACTTATATGCGGCCTTTGCCTTTTACTTTTACCTAATTATATTTATCTTAAAACTTTATTGTATAACATTTCAATAAACAAGTCTGATAGTTTTTGGATAGCAAGGTTTAATCTATGATCCAATTTTGACATAACATGCCAAATCGTACAAATAAAATTGTGATTGGATTTGGTTTCATAGATGTCAACTATTCGATTTGAACGTTGTGTATTCGATGCACAAATCCAATTGAACTGGCTTTGAAATAACTGATGCGGTTTGACAGATGTCGCTGTGAAATAGTGGATTTAAAATATTTATTGGGACATCTATTCATATTCAAAAGCCGCAGTGGTTAGATAACTGTATTCAATCGTAAAAAACATGCAAACACACAATACCGAGTACCACTAATACGTACCGAGTACTGTAGTTATAGCTGAGTACTCGGTGCATATAAAGCGGTACTCAACCGTGTCACTTGGCCGAGTTCTCGGTACGTGTTATGAAGACATATTTGAGTAAAAAAATTACGAAAAAGACATTAAAAATTTAAAATAGTTTTTCACACACTCGCATACGTTCTTAAAGCAGAGATATAAAACCACATGTAGACACAATAAATACCGATATAATTGATGTTGTTTGATTTGTATTCATGTATCAAATCAAATCAAATCAAATCATTTATTCACAAAATTATGGGTAGTTACAAGATGTCACTTAAAAATATTGGTCCACCAAAATTTGCCCGTTCAGGCGTATGAATTGTAAAACATGCTAAAACATTCTGTCTTAATATAAAATAGGCACAAACAAAATTAAATAAAAAATAAAAAAATGTCCGTTTCAATAATACAATAAATTATATCATAATGTCAAAAATTAAAATTAAGTCAAATAATATTCTAAGTCTAAAGTCTAAGTCAAATTAAGTTGAATAATATTATTATCATTGAAAAAATCATTAATGGTATAGTAACATTTGCGAATTAATATATTTTTGAGATTAAATTTAAGTTTGTTTATGTCGTGAACTTTAATACTACCTGGAATTTTCATCACGGTCTATTCTATTCACAGTCATATCTAAATCACAGTGTTCATAAATCCTCGCCTGATGTTTTAATTTCAAATTATTTCAGTACGTAGTATGGCACTCATACAATAGATTGAATTTATTATTGAGAGGGCGACTCAAATGTAAATCAGAATATTGAACGAGCTTTGCATTTTTATGATGATTCGTTTTCCAACGTTTATGCAAACAAACTATTCAGGAATTTTTAAATTTGTTGTTTAGGTTACTTTTATCTCCTTGTGTTTTATAGTCGCCTGGTACTTCAGTGGCGCAGTAGACTGCGTTTCAGTGCGCCTGGTATCGTTTGTGATACCTTTACGTTAAACTAGCTGCTGTTTATTTATCAAGTCTTGGTACTCAAATATACGACCATAGCACAAAGTCTATATTATTTTTATATCTTTGTTTTCAACATATTATTAATCTAGTCGTAACCTGAAGTTTCGCCTTCGTGATACGTCCATAAAAAGTTGCCTATTTATTATGCCTATATCTTTATTGGGGTCAACATATTAATATTATAATATTTCTCTATTTCTCATTCGTTCATATATTTATAAATATTTTATTTATTAAATATTTACTTGTATTTAAGTATTTTTTTATGTAGATATTATGCATATATTTACGCATATATTTTCATTAATTGTATTGATTTTTATTACCTTTTATTTATAGTCAAAATGCTATATTTTATAACTTGACCTGCCTTGTTAATCTCTGCATCACCCAATGGTCTAGAGAATGCCTATGGCATTAAGTCCGCCTTGTATACAAATTTTGTTTCTGAAGTTTTAAATAAAATAAATCAATAAAACATCTATCTACTAGTATAAAGTTTAATTGTTAACACGTAACAGAGATGCAGGATCTTATTTGTACGTTTAATTGTGCGTTTGACTGTGTCAAGGTCAATCCTTTTACGACTGCAAAATGTCTAGTAGAATGGGAATTATATATGGTTGTAGGCGCTCTACAATATAGTTGTATCGTACGCCATGAATTCGCGATCACCGTGCAGCTTCCCCGTGATGGATGGCGTGACGTCACTCTGATAATACGATACATTAATAAAGTATGAGCTGTACCAAGAGCTGCCTGACTCGATTACTGCATAGTGACGGCTTATGTTGGATAATGAATCAATAGAATCGTCAATAGACGACAGTGGTTTTTAGTTTGTAAGCTGTATAGTATTGTATACGCAAAAGGGCTAATAGTACTCATAACATAACAGAAGGGTGTGGCAGCGGTATACAACACCTACATTATACTTGTTATGTTTAAGTCCAATGTAATTGGTCGCGGACTTATCGCCATCCACCAGACACAATTTTATCAACGTGGTACTATTGTGATTGTCCTGGCAATCCAAAATGTATCCTACAATATAGCTGTGTTCTCAATCACCGGCCATCCTCCCCGTGATGGATGGTGTGACGTCAATCTGATAGACTGATACATAAATAAAGTATGAGCTGTACCGAGAGCCTGACTGAGTTTTGTCGATGTGACGGCTTGTGTCAAGTAATGGATGTCAAACTGTCAACACAATGCGATGGTTTGATGAGATCTTGTAAGCTTAACCTATTGTGTACCTGAAAAAAAAACCAATTGTTGTGTATCTGCCTCGTTGGTCTTGTGTTCAGCTTCGTTTAGTTCGATTCTTGGGTTTGAAAAAGTGTTATTTGGGATTTTGCCGTCTGAAAAATTTCAATAGATGCACGCAGTTGGAATTCTGCACGGTGGATCACATGCGATCTAAAGATAACAGGTGAAGCGTGGGTGCCAAACACCTTTGCCGCACCCTTCTAGGTAATAAGCGTGATGTTATGATGATGATAACAAAATGTGATTAATTGTACCGAAAATCATTGAAATCTAATTTCGTATATATGTCTTTACTCAAAATGAAAGTCAAAATATTAAGTATCCAACTAAATATTCTAAAAACTTTTAATCGAGTCCCTTGCACATTATAATTGAGTCTGCTTGAAAGCTTGGCAGTATTTATGGGGCCCTGGTAACTTCATAAATCTTTCATTAGGCAGCCAATAATCTGAGGCGGTATTTTTTCTTCTTTTCTTTTTCGGTTCTATCCTCTTTGATAAAATGGGAGTGAAGTTATTAAACGCTTTAATTGGCTTAGTACGTTGCCTGGCAATTGGAAACCTTAATGGCTTCATTAATTTTAGAAGTGGTTTGGTTAGTAGAAATTTCACGTCTTTAAAATGATTACTAGGCAAGGTATTTAGTTTTTTATGTACTCAATTAACTCGTTTTTCTGATACTTTTCAGCTCTAGTTCGACAGTTAAATAATTTTACCCCTATGTGTTACGTTTATAGCGCCAATTGATGTTTATTTATGAGTCTATTTTCTTAATATTTATAAGTTAAGTTGATTGATGCCCGTCTAGAAACGAAACGTTTTAAAATACATAATTCAGAAACACTGAACGATTTGTGTAAACAAAAAAATACAAGAAAGTGAGTGATTTAGCGCCCCAGAGTCATAAATTGTGTACTCTGGGAATGACATTTATGGAAGCTATTTACATGTACAAAGGTCAAAGCTCAGCGCAATCCTGACAAATGGCCGCGGGCCGATGCAAGCCTTTGGAAGGATAAATGGATGAATGGGACGGCAAATGGCTCGAGTGGTCACGTAGAGCTACCCCTTCACGGGTTATGCGGGCCTGGTACGCAAAGTTTTATAATAGGAAGGGAAATTGCATAACCTGTTTTCAATTTCGTAAGAAGGTTTGGTATTTTTAGGGTTCTGTATTGTCAATACCAAAATTGATTATACAAATACTTTGCGAAATTCTGTCATAAATCTTGCTTGTAAGTTCTAAACGACATCAAAAATAATTCGGCAAATAGAAAGTCGCGCTTATGCTAAAATATTTAATAACATTTCAAACAAATTAAAACACATTTGAACAGTCGGTCGAATCAACTAACCACAAGAGATAAAATTACAATAATAATTTTAATACGAATACATTTAGTAGCCATCAGTAATGTCAAGTGCTCTTTATTTAAAAGAGATAAAATGGCAACCCACAATATATTTTTTTAAGTATTCCGCTCAAACAATAACATGAAAGTTAAAATGGAATAAACTTTAATCTGAAACTTCTCAGCCGTATTCCGTATTATTCTTTTATGACATTTTTCTACCATATTGGACTTTATGCTTTAAAGTTTATGGCTGATTTTGGCTTGTGCCTCTAGCTATTTAACAAGAAATCTTGAAACATCGGCTATTGCACTTGACGCACGGTGGAAACGACTGCTAGTCTTCTAGCTGTGTCTGTTCTCCTGGTTCCTACACTGAGTTTACTAGGCGCCATTTCCTTAAAGAAATAAAGTTATTCTCTGAATTTAATTAATTAATTTATAACATCCCCTCTGTGTTTCGCAGAAAGATATGAGAGAGTTTTTTTTATTAACACCTACACTTCACCGTTTTGTTTAGATCACATGGGTGAGATTATCTTTACCACTGTATATTTCTTGACGGCAAAAACTTAAATATCACTTGACCGTCACGAGAATCGAACCCAAGATATCATCTGCAGCCGTTTAGGTATATTTTACTATCTAATCCCTTAAACATATCGTGACCTTATTTTGGAATAGTTATTTATGGTACAAGTGAGAAAAAGTTTATATTTCTGTTGTGAGTGCCAATTATAAATCTTGAGCCTGTGAAATAGTCTTAAATTGAATCACGAGAGTAGCGAGTGATTCTAATAAAGACTACTTCGCAAGAGAAAATTTAAGAGGTCACGAACTGGAAATTAAATTTTTCTCACGGTTACATACAAAACTTTTCTTTCACCTCTTCCAGTGAGAAAATATTAAGATTTAAATAAACTCGTTCTCGATTGCTTACCCTGGGTAAATTCAATGAAATACGACAGTAATACCGATTCAGAATGCGATTTAGGGCCTTTTGTAAGTCGCCACTTATTGAATATGTCGTACGCTTTCAAATACTTATCTTGTGATTTTTCTGGTAAAAAGCAAACATCTGTTTTAGAAGTAATTTGTCTTAACTCTTTTGGAGTTCCACAAAGTTCTTCATCACTGGATTCACAATTTTTTTTGTTAAAAAGGGCCAGTAAACAATTAAACATAAACTGAAAAGAATTTATAGTTGCCCTGCAATGTCTGACACAGACACAGACTTTTGGAACGAAGTTCCTTATCGCGCGTTGCGAAAAGGGGCTAGACGGAAAAAATTGGGACGAAAAGTTGTAACGACACATTTCGTAGCAATTCTCGTAGCGGCGTAGTAATTACATGCTACGTTACAGACATCATCAGACACACAGAGATAAATGCGCACGCCGCGAAACTTCGTTCCATTCGGGTGTCCCTTGACACCTCAGTAGTTTTTTTTTTTTTTAAGAATGCGTTCGGAAATTCGTTCCGTAACATTTATTTAAAATTAAATAAAATCAGGTACTTAATGTTAGACTCTCTAATATTAAGTACCTGATTTTAATTAATTTAATGGTCAATCACGAATATAAAAACAATAAATTACTAAATAAGCGTGTATTTATATAATTTAAAATAATTAAAACTAATTTCAATGAAATAAAATTGATTTCAATGTTTATTACTAACCTACATGGTGGCTGCTTTGTTTTTTTTTCAGCGCCTATTCATTAGTAGGATTTTGTGTTTCGAAATTTGAATCACTGCCTAACTAGTGAGTAAAAACGGTTTTTACTCACTGAATTCTGATAAGCAAACGATCTTTTTCGTGCTGGTGTGGTGAAAAAATTATGCAATGAATGTGAATATCCGTACATTCCGTACATACAAACATACATACAAGGTATAACCTTGGCGAGTGTGGCAGTGGTGTATAACTACCACATTTCGGCGATTATGTTTAGGACACATGTGATAGAGAGCCTATCGCCATCTTCTGGACACAAATCCAAATTTTTTGTTGGCACTGAAAATGTCCTAGAGCAAAATTTCAAATTTACTTATGCATCGCTATACCAACAAAGCACGAATGTTAGATTTTGAAAAGAATAACTGCAATACCTTGCAATATGAATTTAAAAACGACAGTTTAAGCAAATAAAATAAATGCAGGAACAAAGTAAATGTCGTACAATCAGTTGCAGAAGGCATTGTGTAGAAAAGCTTTGAAAAGTCGCGAAGCTTCCCGCCCGCCGCGCCGCACCGTGGCCTGTCATTGAGTGTCGCACTGAACAGAATGATTGTGGCTAATTGTTTGTCGTTGGCAATTTATTTCATAAATTTTAATGAAATAGAATTATCTTAGATCAATTGAAGGGTATTTTTATTGTCCAATGAGCAAACCTATTAGGAATAGGTTAGGGTGTCACTACACTGACATCTATCGATGTTGACAGATTTCGATTGATCGTCTAACTGCGCAGTGGTTGGTCTATTGGCTATTTCAACGTCTAATGCATTGATCGACGTCGATCGATTTTGGAGCAATACCAACCTTAAAGAGAATATTGTTACTGCTAAATTAACATTGTTGTTTATTTATATATTTGATGGCTAAAGCATGTAAAGTTCATATTTATTTAGAAACGTACCGTAATATTTTAGGAAAGTATATTTTAGTAAGGAAATTTCATAACAATTAGTGATAACAATCACATGATCCTAAATAATCCAAATACTACCAATTTCTTTGCCAAAATAGGCATTAAAAACTGCAAACAATATGTCGCAAATTGTCTGCCAAATATGATTCAGTACTTATCACTCCGCAAATCCCAAAGCTCGCTGCCTCGCTTATTGCTTTTCATGAACCAAACAACTGGTTTATTGCTCTACCACTTACGACTCACCGTTTAAAAATTACACCACAATACTTTTCACCGTTCTGCCATTTAAAAATGAATGGAGAGTTTGTTTCAACTATATCTATGGCGTTTTCAGTTGCGATTACATGCCTTGTTTGAAACTAGTTGTTGCACGCGAATTCGTCCGCGTAGATTTAACTGTAATATATAAAAGATTTTACTCGCTTTAAAGGTAACCGACGCCCGTTTTTGCATCATATTACACTGCTGCTCCGATCCTTAAATATGTTATAAGGCTTTAGAAACTTAATTCATAAATGGACTATCCAACAAAAATAGAATTATGCAACACCGACCACTACTTGACAAGATTAGAGTTATTAAATTTTGCTAAGATGTTTTAACATATTAAGGAAAGGAATATACTCATGCCGAGATTCACTTGAATCCGTTGAGTACGTATGTACGAGTGGAAAATAATATTGAGTGATATTTTCGGTCTACAAGAAGGCCAAGAATGCGGTCCTAATTTTTAGTAGGTGCTAAGAAATCTAAAGAGCACATCTAATTTTACCTAACAAAACTGACTGCCCTGAGAATCTTGAGAAGAAAATAAAACTCTAATATTATAAGTGTCAAAATTTAAAACTTGCCAAAGTCGTCTTTTTTTAGAGTCTTCACGTTGACCTTCGATGCGATCAGACACAATTTATTACGTGACCTAAGGCTGTAATTAATGATCTAGATATTGAAATAAATCCAGTAATTTTGCAACGTATAAGTCTTTGTCAAGAGTAGCCAATACCTTTTTTGAAGTGTCTAATTAAAATTTTCTTCGCTGAAGCGATCGCAGCGCCCTCTAGCGTCTTCACCTTGAATTCCGATGCCTACAGACTAGACATGGGTAGTGAATGAATGAATGACACAAAAGAACCGGCTCTTTTCAAATGAATCGTATCTCAATCGGCTCAGTGTGATATTAAATGGCTCTTCGGCTCTTCATTTGGCTCCGCGTCATATCGTTCAGGAATCACTGGGCGAGAGCCAGTGAGTGAACGCAGACCGGCCGCGATTCGGGGTGTCCGATCTGCGCCGAATGTTTCCGATCATTCCAAATCCCGACGAACGGTTAAATACGTTTATTGTAAAATAAGTCTAGCGTAAGGTAGGAATAAAGCAGAATATTCCGTGGCACCCATCATTTAGGCGGGAATATTTTCTTTTCTCGTGTTGACGTTTTGACAAACATACATTAGCTCCGTAAACAAAACAGTTTAAAGCCTGTTAAGTTTCTATTCTTTGTTACCTAGATGTTTTATTATAGAAACAGCTGTGCTGGTATTTCGAGTTAGGTATAGTTTGTGGAGTCATATTAACATTAAATGTAAATAATAATATTGTAACAAGTAGCGCCACAGTGTTCAATAGATAAAATTAAGCTTGTAATAACCCTAACGCCACATAGTGTCCAAAAACCGAAACTTTATAATTATTTATATTTATGAAGGAAGATGATGTAATGGCCACAGATAATATACAGTAAATAAACACACCCGTAGCGCTTATATCCAGCGGGGAAAAGCAGAACTATAATATCTATTGTCTGAAGATCCACCCACAGTACGAGAATTGTAACTCATTCATATATTAAAATTGAACTAGATCGCTTGATACCAACTCACTCATGAATGAAGCGTTGCATCGGCTCTGATCTGACTGAGAGAAATTAATACATGAGCTAGACTCGCTGAGCCAAATGACCCAAAGAGCCAAAAGAGTGATACGATTCTTTGACCGAAAAGAACCGTATCACTCTTTTCTTTTTGGTGAGCCGTTTTTCCCATGTCTACTACAGACACTATTTATAATGTGACTTGAATAATTAATGGATCTCGATATCGAGGTGAATGGTAATTATAATAAAAAGATGACATTATTGTTTAAATAATTTGGACTAGACATTGGTTGATGGCTAAATTACGTAAGTTTGATTTTAAGTACCTTTAATTGTTATGACATAATCTATAATATCTATAATCTATCTATAATCTAGGATTCTAGGTACGAGTATAATATATTTTAAAGCTTGCCACGGAACTGCGACAAAATTATTAAAAAATATTTATCCCGTAAACGTTATTTCTTTCTTATCAGTTATCGAAATTAAGACTATCAGTCAAGTTAACGTCAGTTTCCGATTCTGCGAAATACCAATTCATACTTCAATATTCATTACCTATTGATGTAACACTTTATATTATCAATAGCAATTTAGGGAATTAATTTGTGGAGCATAAGTACGCAAACATTAATTCGTTGTACCGAAGCCGTTCATTTCATTACAATGTTTGCTGTTTGTTTTGATATTAAGTGCCATATTTGTTTTGTTTGCACTGTTCTGCTATTAGGCGCGCAGAGGCTTGAAGAGATAATCGAGTTCTTGTTTATAGAAGAGTGATAAGATCTTTAATTAAATTTATTAAGGTAGAAAACATGTTGAGTTAAAACAACTTGTAAATAACTACAAAGGTATCTAAATGTTCATTCATAGATATTGTAATATAACTATATAGAATAGAAAGGGTAGTAAATTTTTCAAATTAACTGTATAATGTGACTGAGACTGCCATATAAAATATACTTTTTGCCTTATTAAAACTATCTGCCTAAAACTCGAGCTTCCGCTTTATCACTAGGACTGCAGACTAAAGGACAACATGTACCTTATTCACGGTCGAATGGTTCTTAGTCTCAGCACGTCTAATGAAGTCTGGCGGGGTCTGACCGTACGTCTGGCCGTGCATCTGACCGACACAACTTGTCTGGGACTTCTGCGACCCTAGTAACTTTTTATGTAATAAGCGTGAAGATAACAGGGGTCTGGTCGTGCTTTTATTTTTATAAAACAACTAGTGTTGCCTGCGACTTCGTTCGCGTGGAATGAAACCAAATTTGGTATATTCATGCTATTTCCTTCAAAATCGAGGAACCTCCTTCATACATTTTCCACCCCTAATGCACCGCTTGATGAAATATCACTCACATATTTGAATTTTTTTTATTATCATTTTGTAATTTACATCTGAGAGGTTAAATACCTCTAGATATTTTTACCACTGAGAGGTAAAAATAAAACATACCTATACCAGTTTTCAAGTTAGACATCCAGCTACACAACTGTGAAAACAGCATCCAATATCATTCACTTGATTTTGCGTGATGCGCGTAAAAACTTACAGACAGACGTCTGTCTGTATGTTTGTCAAATAATAACTTTGATTTATATCTGTCATTCAAAACTTCAATGAAATGCGTTGACAAGACATCATTGAATAGTTCGATTATAACTGAATTAGAAGCGATTCATTTAATTGCTTTTTAGACATAAAACTAATAAATCTCAAAGAAGTCCATTGTGCGTCATAATGAATTTTATAAATATCTAACCTATAGGTTAGATATTTATTAAATTGATTTCTAGAAAAAAAATAATTTACAAGTATTTTTATATTTCTTGTTTTCCATGATTCATACCTCACTTAAACTATGAACAGTAAATTAACTGATTTCATCAATTCCTTAAACATAATGTTCAGCTTTCTTTCAGTGTGCTAGTGGGTGAATTAATGAAATAACAAGTAAATTGTGCTACACTATAGCAGTAAATCCATCCAGGTGTTACTTATGTGAACCAAAGTTGTTCAATATATAGCTGGCTCTTTAAAAATGGATATGGTACACTTTTACTCCCAAGGAAAAATATTGGCGGATCTTGCGAAAAATATACCTTCGCACCAACGGTTCACATCCTGAATAGTTGATATATTTGAATCAAACAAACAAAAAACATCAAACGCAAGGTCTCAAGATATTTTTAGTACTTGGAACGCCTAGCGCCTGCTTGAAATTCTAAAGCGGCTTTTCTCGTCTCGGCGACGGAAATTAAGGCAACACTCCTCGACAGTCATGCTCGCCTGGTAAGACGTGTGGGCGTGTGACGTCACGGCCGTGCCCGGATCGCAATTTGGCGGGATTAATGACGTCATCAAGGGGAATGGCCCACTAAACAAGTTCGCCGGTCGACATTTCGTGCTATTTTATTCCATTATTTGACACTGATTTGTGTACAGATTATGATCACAAAGGAAAGTCATTTCTCGTGAAGCTATTTCTTTATACATGTTATTAGAGGTCGTGCCTGAGACTGAAGTCTTCTAAGTAACGATATTAGGGACTTGTATGCTTACTTATTAGTAGAATCATCAAAACAGTAACGCAATTTTATTAAGTACTATAATATCACATGAGACATGAGATATTCGACTCGCTTTTGCTCATGTCTTTAGGCATATTGTATAACGTGACGTTCATCCATATGTACCTATCTTCATCATCACTATCATCGTCCACAGGCTACTTTATCCTACTGCTGGGTATAGGCATTACAAGTATAAAACCTAGGCACTTTATTAGAGTAGAACCTTAGCATTCTTTTATTTATCTACCTACGAATGCTTAGGTTCTACACTAGTAAGCTAGATTTAAAAGTAATAAATGCGTCCCAGATTGACGTGCCTTATATTCATGTATGTAGAGATGGCGTATGGCGCTGCACCTACGCTCAAAACATGAATTTTTCAACGTTTCACTCATCGCTCGCGACTCTGAATCTATAAAACGATTCAGCGCATTTTACGGGGCTTGGAATTGATGGCTTTTCTATGAGAGTCGATCCTTTGAAAAATTATTTAAAATAAATCCTTTTGGAAACTCTTAAAGGATTGAAAGCTATGATCAGATATTAATAAATAGTGTATAAGGTAATTATTTTATTTTCACCACACCAGCACGAAAAAGATCGTTTGCTTGCGAGAATTCAGTGAGTAATAACGCTTATTACTCACTAGTGAGGCAAAGTGATTTAAATTTCGAAACACTAAATCCTTCCAATGAATAGACGCTAATAAAAACAAAACAGCCACCATGTAGGTTATAACCTACATGGTGGCTGTTTTGTTGTTTGACATCAATTTTATTAAAAAACTACAAACGATACGTTTTAATTATTTTAAATTACATTAATACACGCTTATTTAGTATTTTAATATTCGTGATTAACCATTAAATTTAATAAAAATTAAGTATTTAATATTAGACTCTATACATAAATGTTAAAGAACAAACTTCCAAACACATTCTTAAAAAAAAATGTGTGTCAGTGTCATTCATCGCAGGAAACTTTAAATTCTTTTCAGTTTGACTACAATTTTTAACAAAAAAAAAGTGAATCAAGTGATAAAGAACTTTGTGGAACTTCAGAATAGTTGAAACAACTTGCTAGTAGAAGCAAGTTAGAAGCTAGTACACAGAAGTTTGATTTTTACCAGAAAAATCACGGGAGAAGTTTTTGAAAGCATACGACATATTTAATAAGTGGCGACTTTCAGAAGGCGCTACAACGCATTCTGAATCGGTATTCTCTACTGTCGTATTACATAGAATTATCCAAAGTTAAGCAATCGAGTACGAGTTTATTTAAATCTTAATATTTTCTCACTGGAAGAGGTGAAAAGTTTTGTATGTAACGCGTAAGAAAAACTTAATTTCTAGTTCGTGACCTCTTAAATCTCTCACTTGCGAAGTAGTCTTTATTAGAATCACTCGCTACGCTCGTGATTTAATTCAAGACTACTTCGCAAGCTCAAGATTTAAAATTGGCACTCACAACAGAAATATAAACTTTTTCTCACTTGTACCATAAATAACTATTATTCGTTTGTCCTCTACTTTTTTGTCTTATATTTTCGTCACAATCAAAATTATATAATATTAATGGACTAAGGGCCCGTTTAACAGGTTCCTAGTAAGTTGATGATGTCTAGATGTATAGCCGGATGTTAATTGTCAGATAAAATGTAAAAATAATTAACTTTCTAAAACTTTATCCGGAATTACTTACAGCATAATCGAGGCTTAGGGACAATTTCACCAGTTCCACAGTTTTATCCATTATTTCACTTTCCGTATCCATACTACAAACATTTATAAAGTGATTTAATTTTCATTTGAAAATAGAAGAACAGCTATCACTTTCATTTCTATGTTCTATCGTGTATCCTTCCCATAAGGTTAATCTGACTCTTGTAAAACTGGGTTTTATAGAAATATGGAATATTCAATTTTCTTTTAATAGACAATGTTTTATTTGTCAAAGGTGGGAGGCGGCATATTATATTGTGTGGGTAGTCATATTGTCAGTAGGATGTTAACATGTTTAGGCGTATTCGTATGCTTTCAGAATATTTTACAATGTT
Organism: Hypena proboscidalis; assembly: GCA_905147285.1. NCBI lineage: Eukaryota > Metazoa > Arthropoda > Insecta > Lepidoptera > Erebidae > Hypena > Hypena proboscidalis. The sequence goes on from LR990141.1 coordinate 661,363, forward strand.
CACAACATACCTAATATCCAGATTGATATTTTGTTTATTAATACCAGTACAATAAAGTTTGTTTGTCTTAATTTATTTCAATGGGACGTATCTTTCATCTCAAATACCCGACGAATTTTACTTGACAATAAACCTTGTTTACGCGATTTTAACGATTAAGTGTTCTGTAAGCGAAGCAAACTGCTTGCTTCAAACAAAGTAGACTACGGGGAGGCGTTTCACGACATACCTTTGCTTTAGTTCTGCATCCCTGGTACATGTGACTTATGGTGGCGATTATTTTAACTATCAAATGATTGAAAAAACGATGATTTCGTGCTGTAACGTAGATCTTAATAATGGGGAATGAGGCATAATCTTCATAACGTGTCCAAAATGTCATCAAAATCCAAAATATGTTGCGGGTAAGAGTTATTTCTTGGCAAGTTTTTCATACATGAAATGTACCACCCGTTGGCTTCAAGATGGCGTAATTTTTCATTCCCGCTTTTCCTCACCTCTTCTAAGCTCCTAACATGTCAAAAATGACACGGTCATACATAACTGTCAAAAGTGATTTATAAGAGTTGAGGTATAGAAAATTTAGAAAATTTTGCCATAACGCATCACCACTAATTTATACCATCATAATATAAGTGGAATAGCTTGGGCTCCGCTTTGACATTAAGTGGAAAACAAATCATAAATACTAGACTTGACTCATGGCCTCCGATACTCAGTTACTATATTATTACTAACAACATAGTGCACGAAATGATGTTATGTGATACAACGGTCAGATCCTTTGTCTCATACAACATGGACTCTTGTGACAGGATGTCTGAAGATCAAAGGTAATTCAATGAAACGTTATTAATAGCCTATGTCTCCTAGGTATCCATCTCTACTAAAGATGGGTATCTCAAACAGGCAAACCGCATTCAACTTGTTGATGTTTACTAATAGGTAAATCTATCCGTATCCAGCTATGTGAAACTTAACCCCAATTTCACAGTTGTTAGATAAACCTTATTGGTGGGATAAGCATAATATAACACTCATAAATGAAAGTGACATCTGTGATCTTTTTTAAGTGTAGATTGTCACTTTTAAATTTGGTCAGGTTATATTTTATGGGTCGATAAGATGGGTCGTCGTATAAGAACTATCACGAACCTCAAAAACCGACCCTCAAACTTATAAATACCGCTTCATGAAACTCATAACATAAGGCCTATATTTATATTGAGACGGGTGTGGCCGAGAGGTGTAATAATAACACCCACGTTTTCTCACATGTCTTCATCTCATATTGATATTTTTCTGCAAACCTCCTTCGTTGTATGCCGCCCTGGTATGTTTTTTTTTGTTATAATGCATAATTACGCCTGTATTACCCAAAAAGGTATGGCAGAGGTGCAATAACATCTCTACTCTTCACCAGTTCCAAGTGCCAGTGAATCTTTCATTTCTTTCACACATTAACAAGTCACAAATAGCGGAAGCAGGACTTATCCTTCCTACACTTGTTCGCGTGAGAAATGACGGTGATTACAGCGCACTATCCTCGAAATAATAGGGATTGTCGACGACGTAGTGCAATCTATTTGATTGTGCAATTCGTGCATTCTCGTGTAGCGACAAATGGATGCGAGAGATTCACCACTGAGTGGAGAGCATTCATGCACATTTAAAATTCTCAATCTACGCTAACACCTGTCAACGTAGTATGAATACTGTTTTGGAAGTTTTCAGGCTCAGACCTCTGAATTGTTTGTTGCTGAAGAATATACTCAGACGTTTCAGTGAGCAAATAGCAAAATGACGTCATTGAGACTGCTGTTGCATACTTGCCTCGTATTCGGATAGCGTTTTAACAACCTGCAACGTTTTTTGTAAGAACTACTACTGCTGCTAAACAAAGTATCGTTTTGATAAATGCAATTATTACTTTTTGAAAATATGGGTATACTTTACATACAGCATATTTGTTCAATTTAACATAGTTAAAATGCGGTACACTGTTCTGAAAGATTATTTACACCACATTGTATTATTTTAGGTGTGCATTTCTCTCCGTAATCGCGAACATTTCGCCTATTTATCATATTAAAGTAATGGACGGTTACGTCTTACGATTCAGTGACACCTGCTGCTTGCCATCACACAATAACGTTCCTTCCGCAAACTTCTACTCTGTATGCGGCCCTGGTACTTTGTGTTTATTTTACCAGAAAATTAATCAACTGAATGGCAGCATTTGTGTCAGATGTGTCGAGCGAACTCTTGTTGTTACTGAAGTGCCAGTAACACTGGCTGTTTCGATAAGTGCCTGTTACTTTAATTTATGAGCTTGTAATGTGATATTCTGTGGACTAAGGCTGTGTTTAATTTTGCTTTGTTTTAATTTATCATCAGTTTATTAACACTCGCTTTAGGTAAGTAAATAACTATCCAATAGTCAAAATATGCCATAACACTTACAAATAATCTATTTATTTTAATATTTTTTTTTATTGACCCCAAATGCTTAGCATCTCTCAGATTTAGGGCCAACATAACTCAAAATGTAATTGAATGCCACAAATCTGTACAAAGCCACACAATTCTTGTGCCAAGAAACAATAGATTGAGGCAGGACCGTACTGTCATCTGTCATTGTCACTCATGGGAGCGAAGGGTGTCCTTAGTTACGTGGTCTCACGCCTCGTACCTAATTTTGTGATGATGATATTGAAGCCTTGCAATTTGTGTTTGCATTGCTGGATTATCAACGCGTGGTGACAAGGCGACAGTTCATTATATAATCTAGCAATGCATATTGCTATGTAGGATTACTGACAAATAATGTGGTCATTCAAAATTAGTAAATAATATTAAAAGTCATAAGCGTGTTTCGACGAATCGCAGTTTTCTATAACTTGAATATTTTAGAAATAATCGGCCGGAAATGCTTCTCATTTCCTTACCGCCCTGTTTATTAATGGCTCGATTTACGTGGCTCTGACTCTAGTACGGTCTGCAAAAAAATCTTTATATTGTTTTTTTAATTTGTAGAATGTTTCTTTTGGCTCATTGGCGTAGAGGTTAACGGATGCGGCATTTCATTGCGAGGTGTCAGGTTCTATTCCCTGGTCGGCCAAAAGCGTTATAATAGCAGCACGGAGTTGGAATTGTGCCTGGTGGATAGCAATAGTCTCACCCTCTATCACATGGCACCTAACCATAGCAGATGATGACGTAGGCGTGATGTTTTGTCATGTTTATTTTGTAGTTAGTTAGTGGGGTGATGATAAAGCATAATATTATATCATAGCCCTTCGTGAAATATTTGGTAGAAAGTTCACCATGAATATCAATTCATTAGCAACCGAACGCGCCATCGCCTGCGTACTTCCTTAAAATATAGCATCGGTTACTTAGCAATAATTTATCATTTTAAGGGTGACGAAAACTTTTAAACTGGTTCTTGAGTTAAATCTAAACAAACATCCAAAAAATCTAATCCTTCCACGAACTTTGGCTATTTTTTTCTTTTAGAGGGCACGGTCCAATTGTTTTAGAGTATGTTACTATTGTAATTGTGTTATTATAATAATAATATACAAAGAATATTGATTTTTGGACCATTGGCGATATTCAATGATAGATGGCAAAAGTTGAACTAGCAGATAAATAACATAAAATATTTTTGTATTTTAGGACAGTAATAGTCTAAACATTTTATTAATGTAATTATTATAATCTTAGTGATAAGTTAATTTCCACACAATGTTTATATTGTTATGCAATAACTAAAATTAAAATTGAAAAAATAATTGAACCTATATTGATGATGATGATATCAAATCAAATCAATTCATTTTTTATTGCAGGTATCAAAGGTCATACATAAATACCTTAGACTAACATACATAACGTTTCATTATTATTATTTATATGATTGATTGATGGCAACAAAATAAAGTTTGACACCGAAATTACCAACTGTCATTGATATTGCGCTTTAACTTTTTCTAACCTACGTTCTAAATTTAAAACATTCCCACAGTTGTTGTTACTATTTTTTAAATTCACTAAAACAGTTTTCAGTTGTTTCACTTTGTAAATCGGCTTTTGTGACCGATAGTACTTGTATAGGGAGTTCCGCGGTTTGATTTCGCCCCGCTTCGACCCGCAACCCACTTCCGTTTTACAAATTGTATCACTCAGTCTTGAGGTCGAAATTCCATACCAAAATACACCTTTTTCTGTAATTGTGAAAGCTCTTGTAGACCACAGACTTTCGCTCGACGGAAAGAGTTTGGTTCTGGCTCTCAATCAGTATGTAGTTATTGGCCGACAAAATCGCTGTAAATAGTTCTGTGCGGACTTCCTTACATCTTAATACTTATACAGGATAAATCAAAAGTCTGCGGACGGTCGGCGGGGGACATTATTAATAAAACATTTACTAAAAATCTTGACTGGAATGCTAGTTCAGACCCCAAGACATTTGAAACCCCAAAAATATTGTTCTAAATTTCCCCAATCTACTCGAAATAAACAAAAACAAGTGGATCCTTTAACAAAAAAGGACAGCCCTTCAACCGTTGGAAAACAACCCCACATTTTTATTCTTGAATGGCCTTGTATGGCTTTCCGATCCAAACGTCGCTCAAATACCAGGGCAGCATAAACCAGTAGGAGTACTTGGGATAAGTTAAGGAAACAAATATCACTTTGGTCCCGGACCGCATCCAAAGGGTCGCGTTCATAAATAATTTAGTTTGTGCCGCGGAGCGTGTAACCAGAAATATGCGAGTTTGGGACGTGCCTGCCGTTTCTCTGGGACACCTCCTAGCTGTATCTGATTCCCTAGTATATTTATATCAAGTATCGATATAGGTAGTGAATTGGCGCTTCTGTAATTTATTTATTGTTCGTATTTGTATTAATATTGTATGAGCCTGGGAACTACCCTTTGTTGCATAAATCAATATCGGCTGTTGTTGATATTGTCAGTTTTTGTTCTAATGTTTTCTACAAAATATTTAAACTTTTTAGTGGCTATTATTAAACCCCCACAGTATCCACCTTTAAGTACTTACATTTTGTGTTGCCCGTTTGGCATACTCAAGCTCAAATCAAACTATGGTATACAGCATAGATTTGTTAGTTAGTGGCAATGACGTCTCTAGACGTCTAAGCTAACGGTCTACCGTTAGCTGCATTATTTCAAGTTGTATTCAGATAAGGCAACGTTGAAAATGACCTACATGGAAGAAGTTAAGAGTTTAAAAATATTTTTCACCACACCAGCACGAAAAAGATCGTTTTCACCACACCAGCACGAAAAAGATCGTTTGCTTGCGAGAATTTAGTGAGTAATAACGCTTATTACTCACTAGTGAGGCAAAGTGATTTAAATTTCGAAACACTAAATCCTTCCAATGAATAGGCTCTAATAAAAACAAAACAGCCACCATGTAGGTTATAACCTACATGGTGGCTGTTTTGTTGTTTGACATCAATTTTATTTAAAAACTACAAACGATACGTTTTAATTATTTTAAATTATATTAATACACGCTTATTTAGTATTTTAATGTTTTTATATTCGTGATTAACCATTACATTTAATAAAAAATAAGTATTTAATATTAGACTCCATACATAAATGTTAAGGAACGAATTTCCAAACGCATTCTTAAAAAAAAAAGTGTGTCTGTATCAGTGTCATTCATCGCAGGGAACTTTAAATTCTTTTCAGTTTATGTTTAATTATTATTATAATTTTGACGGGAATTAACGCGAAACATGCATATTATTTACCATTTGGCTATACGTTTCGGCAACGGGTTACACCGGCCGTTTTCTATAGCGTACTGAATCAGCAACTCTCCGCCTCCGTCAGTGATGTCGATGAATGTTCATCCACCCTCACTTTTTGATTTTTTGATGTGAAGCCCTTATACACACTACACTAACCGTATCGGCATCGCGGAACGGACCGGCATTCACTTTATTAAGGGTTTTTGTGATCGCGATCACCGGATTCCATGCCCCAGATAACTTGAAGCCGTCTTCACGATTGAAATTTATATGTTTCCTAATTTCAATCGCTTCGCGCACTACTCTAATTTCGCGTTAATTCCCGTCAAAATTATAATAATAATCATGCAACGCGATAGTTTAAAAGTTAATTATGTTTAATTGTTGAAAGCAATTTTTTAACAAAAAAATGAATGTGTGAATCAAGAGCTAAATAACTTTGTGGAACTTCAGAATAGTTGAAACAACTTGCTAGTAGAAGCAAGTTAGAAGCTAGTACACAGAAGTTTGCTTTTTACCAGAAAAATCACGTGAGAAGTATTTAAAAGCATACGACATATTTAATAAGTGGCGACTTTCAGAAGGCGCTAAAACGCATTCTGAATCGGTATTCTCTACTGTCGTATTAAATAGAATTATCCAAAGTTAAGCAATCGAGTACGAGTTTATTTAAATCTTAATATTTTCTCACTGGAAGAGGTGAAAAGTTTTGTATGTAACGCGTAAGAAAAATTTAATTTCCAGTTCGTGACTTCTTAAATCTCTCACTTGCGAAGTAGTCTTTATTAGAATCACTCGCTACGCTCGTGATTTAATTCAAGACTACTTCGCAAGCTCAAGATTTAAAATTGGCACTCACAACAGAAATATAAACTTTTTCTCACTTGTACCATAAATAACTATTGCTTGCGAGAATTCAGTGAGTAATAATGCTTATTACTCACTAGTGAGGCAAAGTGATTTAAATTTCGAATCACTAAATCCTTCCAATGAATAGGCGCTAAAAAAACCAAACAGCCACCATGTAGGTTAGTAATAAACATTGACATCAATTTTATTTTAAAACTACAAACGATACGTTTTAATTATTTTAAATTACATAAATACACGCTTATTTAGTATTTTCATGGTTTTATATTCGTGATTAACCATTAAATTAATTAAAATCGGGTACTTAATATTAGACTTTATAAATAAATGTTACGGAACGAATTTCCGAACGCAAGATTTAAAAAAAAAAAGTCTGTGTCTGTGTCAGTTATCGCGGGCAAGTAGTTCTTTTCAGTTTATGTTTAATTGTTTACTGGAACTTTTTAACCAAAAAAATAGTGAATCCAGTGATGAAGAACTTTGTGGAACTCCAAAAAAGAGTTGCGACAACTTGCTTCTAACACAGTTTTCTTTTTTACCAGAAAATTCACGTGAAAAGTATTTAAAAACGTACGACATATTTAATTAGTGGTGACTTTCAAAAGGCCCTAAAACGCATTATGAATCGGTATTACTGTCGTATTTCATGGAATTATTTAAGGTTAAGCAATCGAGTACGAGCTTATTTAAATCTTAATATTTTCTCACTGGAAGAGGTGAAAAGTTTTGTATTGTAACGCGTGAGAAAATTTAATTTCCAGTTCGTGACCTCTTAAAATCTTTCGCTTGCGAAGTAGTCTTTATTAAAATCACTCGCTATGCTCGTGATTCAATTTAAGACTACTTCGCAAGCTCAAGATTTAAAATTGGCACTCACAACAGAAATATAAACTTTTTCTCACTTGTACCATAAATAACTATTATCCTTGAGGCGTTTTTCGTAAATATTCTAATAACTAGTTGGCAAGCAGTTTCAAGTGAACGCTTAGTGGTAAAGTTACTTTACCCTCAAAATTGATAATTAGATAATATAATATAATTTCAAAATAACTTAAATAGCTAAATAGTGCTTAAAGTCTGTGCTCATAAATTACAAATGAAAAAAATGTCATGTCTAGCACCGAATTTTTGCGTTATTTTGTGAATTTTAGTTCTGTTTTTGAAGTCGGTTTATAGCAAATAGTAAAGGTTAGTTTAAACAAAATTGCGGATTTGGCAAACGCGGCCGCCGCATGAAAACATGTATGTACCTATTTAAGCGCCAAAATTGCGTATTATTAAACCGAATAGTTCGGCCGACTATCCGAATCAGCAGGGTTTTGAACCGAATACTATCCGGTATTCGACAAAACCCATATTCGGTGCATCTCTAAATAAAATGATTGAAAACTATTGTCCCGGTAATGGATCTGCCTGCCATTTAATAGCTACCTGTGTCCTTCCTGTCTATCGCGACATAAATATCGGTCCAGTAGTTTCCGAGCCTATTCGGTACAATCGATCGACGTCATTGGGAACACTGCTCAATTGATCGACACCGATCGATTTCGTTGTAATTACATCATCTAAATATTAGTCTAGAAAATGCATGCAACGAATTAGCACACACTCAATACAACATTGCGTGATCTTGAGTGAGTCTGTATTGTTTGTAAAAATTAAAACCCTCCTTATTGTGTGTCTATGACACAACACTGAAGAAGACTTGATGTAATCTGTCTATCAATGTCTGTCTTTTCAATGTTTTTTATCTTTAGTAAATTACTTTTTACTAAATCCATTTTTATTTCATTAGGTTCAACGTCACTCAATTTGTCCATTATCTAAAAAAAATAAGTGTAATATTTAGTGTTTATATTTTCTATACAATCATATTATTTTTGGCGAAGATTTGTCCCTTGTCAGCACCCACGCAATACAACTTTTCGTCAGCTATTTTTATCCGAATTTGTCCCGATTGCGAATGCCCAATCCCTTCACCGCGAAGCCTTATTTAATAAACCCCAATAATAAACTCGTAAAAGAGTTAGCCAAGAAGCTTAAAGAAATATTTATAATAATGTCGCAATCACGTTGGACGAGGAAGGCTTTTACAATGACATTTTATTCAAAGCATATCTTACTTAGTTATAGAATAAAGCTTTTATTCATATTTTTGTGCTTTAAACTCAATCGTGTTGGTCGTCAGATTCAGTTTTAATTAAGTAAGTTATTTAGGTTTAGTTGAGGCTTCGTAAACATGTAATTTATTATTGTATAGCATTTCCATATTGTCACATTTTGTGTTCTATAAAGTATTGAATAGACAATAATAAATAAATGTAATGTCGACGTATAGTCTTCTAGCTTTATGGCGTATGTGAACCAGTCCCGGTTGTCATTTAAACATCTATGGCAGTCGTTACGAGTAGTCAGAGGCCAGAAAGTCTGACAACTAGTCTAATAAAGAGTATCGTAGGTTATTTCGTACTGGGTTGTGGAGGTTTAATGGCAGTTGCTCCATGTAAAATACTGATATTCAGCTAACAATGTAATGGAAAAGGGTTTGGTAAATTGATAATACTTCAATTACGGTTAAATTTGTTTTGAATTCTTCGAAGAAATTGAAAATCTTCCCTATTTAATTACACTACGTGCAAGTCGCCGTCGAAAACTAGTTTTAAATAAAATACTTTGTCTCGCAAAAGCAGCGTCGAAACTAGGTTAAAAACTCGTAAAATGTTTAACGTTTAACGTCATTTGAGCTTAGCGTACCGTATGAAGTGTTACAAAGTGTAGGGTTCGGGCCCCGGGTGTGGTAATGAGCTCGTTAGTGGTAAGTGGTAACCACCGTCGAAGCCTGGCTGTTAACACGTCTCGGGCTGTCTTGTCGACTGTTCAAGTAAAGTATCAATTAATCAAGTACTGATCGTTGTTTAAGTTAACTTGGGGATAGTTTAGGAGGTATGTCAAATTAGATGTTACATTGTTAGAATGTTTGTTCCTGCCTGTCATTTAGGCCCAATTTCACCAGTTTGGGATAAGGCCCTGGTAGCCTACTCAGATTTTACTTATGAAATGTCAATGTTGTATAGAAATTATAGAATATTTAACTATCCCAAATTTATAAGGTAGTGGTGAGACTAGGTCTTAGACTTTTAGATGACTTATTTTTACGAAGTTTTTAAATGTGATTTGATACAATATGTATGGTTGGTGGATATTAATTACTGGATAAACTATGATTTAGTAGCCAATATTTTTGTTTTAATAACAATCCAATAGTAGATATTTTAACAAATATTTTCCAATACCACATAAAAGTCTTGGTGGAGTGGAGTTCTTCTCCCCACCACCACCAAGGAAGGTTGCGGGTCAAGTGATAGGGGTTAAGTCCTCTACCTATAGAGACAGGCGACTATTTGGTATGCAAGGAGTCGCTTTCCCAGAGAGTACCTATGTACCTAAGCATCATGGCATCGGCTTCCCCTCACCCCGAGGTGGGCCCGTTTGCCTGCACAGCCGCGGTGGTCGTTGATGACGTATTCGCGATTCGACGGCTCATCCTATCCGCTAAGGGTCCGACACACACCAAAAGAGCGGCGAAGGGCAGCGAAGCGCAGCGACCCGCTCGGTAGAGAAGGTGCGCGGATTCCCGCGACTGCTCGAGAAGTCGCTGGAATGCTCGAGAAGTCGCGGGACTCCGCGCGCCTTTTTGGGCCTGCCCGCGATGTATTTACGGGTCGCTCTCCTATGCGCAGTTCACTTTCAACAAAACTCGAGTAAACTTGTGTATAAGCAGTGAAAATGGGTATTTTGGATTTAATTATTATTGCACATATAATTGAAGAAGAAGAGGAAGCGGCTGAAGAGATAAAGAAGAAAAGATTTATTTTTTTCATCCATTTCCATCACTTCTGTATTCGTTGCACTGCAAGGAGTGAATACGAATGCTCACGCGCAACAGACGCGCGCGGGGAGCGGGGCGAGGGGCGGGATATTGCCAGCGGCCGCTTGCGACTGCTCGAGCATTCTCGGGAATTCCCGCGACTTCTCGCGCAGTCGCACGGCCTCAATATGGAATTCGCCGGAATTCCCGCGGCGCCGCGGGCATCCGCGCGAATCGTTTGAGTTTCTCATGCGATAATAAGTATTATAGTAATGAAAATAAAGTTAAAATTCATATGACACTGAAACTGCGCTTCGATTCGCTGCGCTTCGACGCGCTTTTGGTGTGTGTCGACCCTTACGGTGTGGTATATGATTAGGTATTTTCAAAGCCAAAAAAATACCACATCTACCTTAGCCATTTAGAGAATTTAGGTATGATGTCGATTATTTCAAAATATTCCCTTTCAAAAGTATTTTTAAATACTCGCAATATGAGTATTTTTACTTTTAATTAAAATTGTTTTTGTAACACGTTGTAATGAAAATACTTAACATTTTAACGCGGTTTATCCCTTCGTATAAACAATGTTTATTCGCACTGAAGTTTCGCTCGACTTTCAGCGTTTATCGCTTGCATTGTATGGCCGCTACAAATTTATTGACACGACCGTTAAGTTGTACAAATATTTAATTTTATCTGCGCTGTTACTCGTACTATGTAGGTAATTACTTTGCAGGTACTTATTTGTTAAGTTGGGACGAGAATCAATGTCTTCTGAGAGATTTGTATTAAAACACGAAACAGGACGTCATCACTTTAAGATGTCAAATACTCATCCTGTACTTGTTAGTTTTGTCAATAAAGCTTATCACCTCTAAGTTTTCTAAAACAGCTATGATTTTGCTGATTTTTTGTTTATTTGTTAGGTTTTTTTATTTTCTTTGAAACCAGAAACATTTAAAAGTGGGGAAGAAATCATTAGAATTATTAAAACGATATTGGCGATACTAATGGAGAGCGAAAGAGTTCTGTGCTTATAGTTAACGTAAAGTTTAGGCTTAATAGATTTGTCATATTGAGCAGTTTCATGACTAGTGATGTACTGATATTCAGCGTCCAATAATGGATTTCGGAAGGTAGCTAGAGGATTTCTTATTTTAACATACCTTCTGAAATAAATCTTTTTTTAGTTTTCTCCATGGAAACTAGCCTTTTGGACTAAACATTCTACTTTTAAAACCTACTACAGTATACTGAAACTAACTCTCTCTCTTTCAGTCTTTTGTCATTTCATTCAGGACACATGTTATAAATTGTCAAATACAGAACAGATTGCCGTTCCCGGAAGGATGTTTCGAGTTCTAAGAGTAGTTAACATTTCACCCTGCACATTGCACTGTTAACTCAGTGTTGTGCACTGTGCACTCATGTTGTATGCATATTTGAACCGCTCTAAATATGGACGCCATTGTCCTAGCCCGATGAAACGCTGCGATTGTGCAAACAACTGATACGTTTACCTCAACCATATTTGCACTGTGGCCACAGTAAACCTTAACTAAACGTAATAAAGCCTAAAATCAAACAAATCACAGTTGACATTTCCTGTAAAAGGCAAACTGTAAGTTAAACTAGACTTTATTTGATGTTCTTAGGGTTCATTATGGCATTCTGTGTTTGGTAATTCAGGTAACGTTACCAGGGACTCATTTAAGTATTAGGAGGTTTAGTAGACAACTGTATTTCATGTGAATGGCGCTCGGTGCATGGCATGGGGCTAATTTGGTACTGTAATGCTTTCCTATTGAGAGATTAATTTCGGCATTGACTGTTTTAATTGACGAAACGGAGGAGGTTCTCAGATCAACGTGTATAATATTTTATGTTAGACCACGCTTAACTTTTTGTTGAATTGTATTTGGCGTGGCGTTACACGGATTATTTATTTTATCGAACGCCTCGTTGGGCTAGTGAACTGTAGTTATTAGCGTATGCGAATGCTGATCGAGAGTCTCGGGTTCGATTTTTTGGTCGTTAAGTAGATTAAATAGATTCTGAAATGGATGGCTATAGTCTCATTCCCTTCAAATAGGACCTAAATCTAACAGATGAAATGTGGATGTTAAACACCTCTGCTATACCCTTCCGAGTAATATAGGCGAGCTGTTATGTATGTTTTTTATGGGTCCTTAAAAGGTACTAGGTTGTCATAAAATGTATGGAGTATCGCCGATCCCTGCCTAAAAATAGTCATCTAATTTCCGGTCAGTTGAATGTATAGAAAACAGTTTCCGTATTTACTATATTCAAAGTACTTATTGTTGGTTTCATTTCGTAACCTGTTTACAGTATTGTGGTTAACCAATTCCAAATCGGGAATTCTATTTATAGAATTGGCAAGCGAGACCAGGAAAAGCATTTGATTAAGTTCAAAGTTTCACAGAAGATTATTTTTGTAATCTAGGTATACTAATTTTATAAACAGGAAAGATTTATTTGTTTGTTTGTATCGAATATGCTCCGAATCTATTTGACCGATTTTGAAGAAATTGTTATTGAAATAGTTCAAGACCCCGGCAATAACAATATTGCCTACTTTTTATCGCCGTACCACGCGGTCAGAGCCGCGCACAGTGTTACATAAATCAATCGAACTGATTACTAAACGGTTCTTTTTCTTTACAGGTAAGTCAAACCACGGAAGGTATTCAATCCATTAACCTCGCAATAAATGGGTTTGTGCACTAATTAAATAACAAGAATATCGTTTAAAAAGCACATTTAAAAACATTTGTTATAATCTATAAAAATTAACATTTCTATAAAGACTGGTAACTGGTATCTAACACTATATTAAAATTTTTATCTGACCAGCGCCATCTATCCAAAACACGCCGAACTCCCAAGCAACTTGCAAGGCGAAAGAGGTTGCACTTCTACTCCCTCGACTTTGCAAAGAGGGCACTTTACGTTCCTCAGAGCTTTTAGTTAGCAACTCTTGTATCAGTCCAGAGATGGCGCTAGTTGAAACGAGTGCTATTTTAGTGAAACCTATGGTAGGTACTAGAGGTCTCTGTGAAGCAATGGAAAGGGTTGAATCAATAGTCGGTCATAGAGGTACAACTGTATGAATTTGTCGCAGTTTCAGATTATCTGCTGATAATTTTCTATATGTGCTGTTTTATTTTGAGGCATAAAAATGTGACAAAGGGTAATTTTATTACTTAGTCAAACTGGTGTAGTTAGTTTTAGCTAGCTAGTTAGCACTATACTCGTACAGCTCGTAATTTTGCGTAAAAATGCATATATTAAGTCTCAGTAACTATTTAATTTACCAACAAGGTAATAGGAAAATAATAGCTTCTACAGAATTATTATTGTATTGCCATTGTTATGCCCTATTTGCCTGTAATGATTACTAATGGCAAGAATTGGTATTAACAAAAAAGCCGAGGATAAAATATATCATAAATTATTTGAAGTGACGGCTGTGTTAGATTTTATGTTTGTTGTTTTAGACAACTTTTTATTATTTTATTTTATTCATTGACTGAAGATATAAATTAAACTATTCTCTTTCATACGTTTTATTTGAGAATGTAGTAGAACATTGCACAAATATTTTATAGGTTAGCTGGGGTCGGATGCAAACGGAGCACTGTGTGAAAGGACACTCAAAGCTGTTTGTATTTTGTTCTCTTTGTCATTCCTGAGATCCTGGTACTAGAGTACTTGTAGCACTACTATTTGTTACTTTGTTTTTTTGTTTTTCTTTCTTTGGACATTGTTTTAATTTGTTAAAGGTTGCACGAAACACTGAAAAAAAATGCTTGTCGAAAGTTTTTGTGTCGAGAATTTACGTTGGCGATGGAGAAGTTTACTCTCAAATGATTCCACAGACATGTCGAGACCTACAATATACGACCATTCAGAGCAGCCAATTTTGATTCATTATCTGATGAGCATCTGGTGTGTGTGTAAGTTTTCAGTAAACTTCTCCATTGAAATATGATTGCAAATTCATTTAATACAGTTTAATATAATGTAAAAGATATAATCTACATTGTATAAATTCGTTTTATCGTACATTATCTCCTCCGGTTAACATATCACGCCCTTGCGTGTTTGATTAATTGCCGAAAAAATAACATTAATTATCTCACTTTTTCCTGTTACATAAAGCTCATGACTACAATCGGAAGAGATAGCTAAGATACCATCTTTCCATTAAAATCAGTTAACCATTAAAAGTTGTACTATGCCGCCCTGTACAGGTCATTTTTTAAATATTACTTAATACATTCTTAAAATCTGAAAGCTAAATTCCCCGCTATTCCAGCATCACACTCAATTTTTTTTTTAAATATACCATGGGGCATGGGGCTGCTAAACCTCTGTTTTTGTTTGTCACAAAAATGCCCCGTTTTTTGTGGGGGTTATTCATAAGCTGTTGTTGTCTAATTGCTATTTAGGGGTGTTAACGTCGCTGACGCTGGGGATTTTCTCTTTGTTTTGCTTTCGTATTGATGAATGGGGATAAAGGAAATAGGGGCAGGCTTTTCCCAGTTTCCGGGTCGAATATAGGTGTAGAGTAGTAAAATTAGCACTCATAGGGAACTAAAATTGAGAGTGATACATACATAACATCACGCCTATATTTCCTAGAATGGTATGCCAGAGGTGTGCAATACCCACACTTTACCTGATATGTTTAGGTCTCATGGGATAGGGGGTGAGCCTATCGCCATCCACCGGGTACAATGCCAACTCCGTGCTGCTTTTGTAAATTTCCTGATGGTATTATCACAAATAACACTGCCCGACCCGAGAACCCGAGATCTCGCGATGAGAGGCTTAAACGCTAACCACTAGACCATCGAGGCAGATTTTTTTACCTTTAGGTGGTTAAAGCAAACGCTTGGCTAAGTAGGTAGTTAAGTAGGTTATTGATATCGCTATTGTCTAATAGCTTCTACTTAGATTCACAATAGTGATCTCAAAAATATTCTAGTTATTTGCGAGTTCTTATCAGTAGGTAAGGTGTAAATTTAGCGCTTGTACTACTTGGACTTTAAACATTTTCTTTTAGAGATTCATGTAGTTTCACGGCTTCAGGCGGGCTAACAAACTTTTCTTCCTTTTAAGTTTTTCTTGGCAAGTGTTGTTCCTGTGTACCAGGACGACATGACAGTGAAGTGGTGTCAGGAGTGAAGCGAGTGGCGTCGTGGCAGACGCTTTGTTAGCGACGCGAACACAACTCACTAACAAACTAAAACTAAACACGAGTGCGAGAGCCAAGCGCCTTTCTAATTACACACTATCATTATTTTATTTTGTTTGTGTAGAGCGGTTTTGTGAGGTTTAATGATGTGGACAGCTGTATGGGCTACCAAGCTTTTGTGCTCGATTTTGTTTCAAAAACTTGAAAGTAGAAGAATTTCCTGCAGATAGCCACATGGAGGTTTTGTGCCAGGTATATGAAGATAAATTCATCCATTAACTCTACATAGCACCAAAACATTGCATGTGAAGTATTTGTGTTATATGCATTTGCAATTCTCTTGTAGTTAAGGCGTAAGGTTATGTATGTTGAAGCTTCTACAGTTTGCTTGCCCGAGGTGTTAAAAGGCACCACGAACATACTTACCGATATGAAAAATATTTATTATATCTATCCAAAACATACCTACAAGTAAATAATGTTCGAAATTTATTTCAATAAATAAGACAACGTATCTGAATCGCGTAAAGCTTAAAGGTAAATAAATACCTATTTTCCCGACGTTTCAAATTACCTTTAAATATCACTTACGCAAACACCGTTGTGTAATTTATTCATATATGTCAAATCGCGAAAGTTTTAAAACATGAATACATGCTCGTAATATTCACTCCCGTATGAAGAGAGAAGCCTCAGGATTAAGATTGATACTCGAGTTAAATACGGATTTCAGAGATGTGCTCCATCACTGTATCATTTAACGAGGAAGCGTTTCACTTTAAACGAACATCCGAACCGAAAATTGCATTGCATCACTTTTTGAAAGTATTTTTACCATTTTTTAAACTTTTCACATTTTTACGTGTAGTTATGTTTCTGTTTTTATTTCTCATGTACTTCATTTTGCTGTTTTTGAACCTAAGCTCTCCCACTGCTGGGCAATGATCTTCCTACAGGACAACGATTTTCTGTCTGTCCAATCCTTCTGAACCGAGTCATCCCTACGCGCAGCACAGAGTTGGAATTGTGCCCGGTGGATGGCGATAGGCCGCCTATTCCATGGAACTTAATAATAACAGATTAAGTGCGGGTATTGAACACCTCTGCCACAACTATAATAAAGGCGTGATGTTATGTTTATGTTTTAAAGTAGAAAATATCTACCGCTACTAGTCTGCTGGTACAAACATTTGGAGGCGTCGGGTATCGATCCCGGTGCCTCTCGCATGCTAAGCGAGCGCTCTACCATCTGAGCTACGCCCCCTGATAATTGTAAGTCATAAAAAAAAAGACGTGATAAATACTTATGGCGCAATTTAATCATTCAAGGTCATTCGAGAGCTTCGAGACTGTACATGACTTTCTGATACAAATTTTAGAGGAATGCAAATAAACTTAATAATTAACGTCATCTGAAATTAGTTTATTAGTTAAGTACTGCCTCAGGCATGTATGAAAATATTAGAGCTCTGAAATTTTAGCGCCTATTGAACGTCATTTCAGAAAACCCTCATTTCGCGCTCGTGGCTTAAGTTGTTAATAAATCCCTAAGCTATTAGCTTACGGATTTATTAACTTAAACTTAAACAAAAGAATAGTATTTATAATTTAAAGTAATTTTAATCTTAATATTTTAAGAATGCGATCCTTCGGTATCTGGTTCGAATACCAGGCTCACATAAACACGAGATAGTAATACATTCAAGTCACAGCCCCAGGCGACGACGCGAGGCCAGCGACTTCATTAAATGACCGCTCGCCTACACCGCACACGCCAAACGAAATTTTGTTCTATACAATGGCCACAATCATACCAATTGGAATGAATTTATTGTAAAAAATATAACTTTGTCAAGTTTTATCATGGTAAATAACAATTGTTATTCAAATTTGGATCGTTTCTTGTATTTTTATGCCAATAAAAAAAAAAACTGAGATCAATTTCGGCACTTTTTATAAGCATGCAACGCTGTTGACAATTTTTATATCCAATTAACTAGTTCGATGAAATTATACCTTTAACAAACCAAACCTAAAATATTTAGTCATCAGGTAGAGTATCGGTACATTATTTACTAATTTTAATTTAGGTATAGCTATTTGAAATATACATATTACAAACCTGGCAGCTTTGATAATTTCAATGAGGGCAAATATTACAGAAATACCTTAACATAGATGTTATTTGATATCGAACTAACTCTAGGTGACACAAACTAAATATTGGAAATTTGATTGCTAGACATATCAGGTACAGATGGCTACACTTCAACCTATAAATTGCCAGTATAAGATAAATGGTCTTGCGTTGTGTAGGCTTCCCGTGCAATGCGAGATCAGCCTATACTGGAAATGTATAGGTTGATCGGTAGCCGTGTGTACACGAGCGCGGTCAGCATTTTCGACACGCCTCATGATAATGGTGATTAATGACGGGAGTGATGATACAGCAAACGCATGATTGTTCAATATTTGTTGCAAAATTACCGAATTAACATTTTACGATCATATTTGGTTAATCTGCGAGGCCCTATAGCAGGCTACGATTGCAATTTTCCTTATGTTATACTAAGGAAATAAGAGAATACATATACTGTTCACGTGGGCCCTAGCGTGATGTCAGAGAGCTTGTAGCAATGTATTTTTTTTGCTAAATTCAAAATAAATTATTCGAATCAAATTCATAAAAATAGAATGTTTAAATAAACAAACAACAAACCAACCTACCAAACACTATTCTCCAATATTAGTATATCAATAACGTCGCTATGTAATTATATTTAGACGCTACTTAAATATTTTTTTACGATGTTATTCTAAGCGACTCTATTTTTTAAACCTCAAAGGAATTGTCATGTCTAAACGAAAGATATTTTCACGATGGATAAACCTTCCGTATATTATGATGGCGCGTGCCCTGGGGCCCTGTGACCTACATAACCCGTACATGCATACAGCCCCCACCCTGCGTACCAGGCATTCAGAATGCGCCAGGAGGTGAGCCTACCTAGTGTTTCCTTTGATCACGACGCTTCTGCCCCAGTTGGCAAGCGCACTGCAAACCTGTGCTGCAAAGGTTAATTCTTTTGTCTCTCCCTCACCCATTATTCCTACAAGGTAAAAAAAATCTCAGTCATATAATTTAGTAGGCTGTTTCTCGAAATAAATTGGCGATCTGCTTCCTTATAAATTGTTCATTAAATCCGACCGAACCTTGTAAAACCCTGTCTATTATAAACGCCTCGAATTCCTTTTCTCCTGGTATTGGCGGGGCTCGGTATTTGGGTACTCGTAAAAGGGTCTCAAATCCGAGGTTTAATATCGTCGGCTAATTAATTTCTTTTCTTGTTAAATCTTTTGTGGTTTTGCCCACAATACACTTCAAATTTTATTTAAAATTACAACGTAATTTATATTGCTATCAAACCAATATAGCAATAATGAAAAATAATTTCGGCAGCAATAAATCGTTATGTTAAAATGTAATCTCGTTATAAGCTTGTCCAGTCGTATTGAGGTTGTTTTTACTCGAAGCCATATTATTTTAAATAAATTGTTCAATTATTTGGTGACACCGATACCAATTAACCAGAGTAGATATCTCAAACTGGCGGATAGACATGCTGACCTAAATCGTTTAAATGAAAATCTCTATAATATCGGCTGCGTATTATCCAGTACAGGTTGTTGTGGAAAATGGATTACTTGATTCCCTGAGGAAGCGCTCTCGATGTTAATATTTATGCAGATGTGACCTTTCGCTACGCGTCGCCTGTGCACTTGGCCCGTGATTTTATAAAACTTCTATACAAGTCATATTTGCCTGGTAAACGTGAGCGGAGCAAATCTGTGCATGCTGCGCTGTTGGCTTCCTGGTCAATATTTTCACTGTTGTGTCGTCTACTTTACAAATAGATGTTGGTCAATTTCTCATCCATACACTGTGAGTCGTCGAGCAAATTTCAATAATGAAAACTTATAAAAAATATCAATAAAAGGTCAAATTATAAAATGATACGCTGAACAATTTTAATATAAAAATATGTCACCTGCCAGTCTACATATTACAGATCGTTATGCAGTACAATGGACTAGAAACCGAGAACATATTAAATTGAATCAACAATATTACACATAACTCGTATGTGACGGCAATCGTGCGCACATATGCAGACGATTTAGTATAAAGTGCTGCGGTCTAGATGCACCAGCTTACAAGCTTGACAGCCCTTTGTGCTCCTGCTTTCCTAGTTAGTAACATGCGACAAAAGTCTTCAGATGTGTCGCGAAATGCAACATGGTACGTCCTTTGGGTCAACGCTTCCCGGATTTCATGTTTGCCTAGTAATTGAGTTGCGAATACTGTAGTCTGTTTGCTTGAAACTTGGGCGATGTAACGTACAGGTTTAACAGGCAAGCTTTAGTTAAAAAAAAAACAATACTACAATTATTTTACTTTGATTAATAATAGTTATTTTCACCACACCAGCACGAAAAAGATCGTTTGCTTGCGAGAATTCAGTGAGTAATAACGCTTATTACTCACTAGTGAGGCAAAGTGATTTAAATTTCGAAACACTAAATCCTTCCAATGAATAGGCGCTAATAAAAACAAAACAGCCACCATGTAGGTTATAACCTACATGGTGGCTGTTTTGTTGTTTGACATCAATTTTATTAAAAAACTACAAACGATACGTTTTAATTATTTTAAATTAAATTAATACACGCTCATTTAGTATTTTAATATTCGTGATTAACCATTAAATTAAATAAAAATTAAGTATTTAATATTAGACTCTATACATAAATGTTAAGGAACAAACTTCCAAACGCATTCTTAAAAAAAAAGTGTGTCTGTGTCAGTGTCATTCATCGCAAGGAACTCTAAATTCTTTTCAGTTTATGTTTAATTGTTGACTACAATTTTTAACAAAAAAAAAGTGAATCAAGTGATAAAGAACTTTGTGGAACTTCAGAATAATTGAAACAACTTGCTAGTAGAAGCAAGTTAGAAGCTAGTACACAGAAGTTTGCTTTTTACCAGAAAAATCACGGGAGAAGTTTTTGAAAGCATACGACATATTTAATAAGTGGCGACTTTCAGAAGGCGCTAAAACGCATTCTGAATCGGTATTCTCTACTGTCGTAAATACATAGAATTATCCAAAGTTAAGCAATCGAGTACGAGTTTATTTAAATCTTAATATTTTCTCACTGGAAGAGGTGAAAAGTTTTGTATGTAACGCGTAAGAAGAATTTAATTTCCAGTTTATGGTACAAGTGAGAAAAAGTTTATATTTCTGTTGTGAGTGCCAATTTTAAATCTTGAGCTTGCGAAGTAGTCTTGAATTGAATCACGAGCGTACCGAGTGATTCTAATAAAGACTACTTCGCAAGCGAAAGATTAATTAAGAGGTCACGAACTCGAAATTAAATTTTCTCACGCGTTACATACAAAACTTTTCACCTCTTCCAGTGAGAAAATATTAAGATTTAAATAAACTCGTACTTGATTGCTTAACCTGGAATAATTCCATGAAATACGACAGTAATACCAATTCAGAATGCGTTTTAGGGCCATTTGTAGCCCTTGTGCCACTAATTAAATATGTCGTACGCTTTCAAATACTTTTCACGTGATTTTTCTGGTACAAAAGCGAAATTCTGTGTTAGAAGCAAGTTGTCTTTTGGAGTTCCACAAAGTTCTTCATCACTGAATTGACTATTTTTTGTTAAAAAGTTCCAGTAAACAATTAAACATAAACTGAAAAGAATTTATAGTTGCCCGCGATGACTGACACAGACACAGACTTTTTCTTTTTAAATCGTGCGTTCGGAAATTCGTTCCGTAACATTTATTTATAGAGTCTAATATTAAGTACCTAATTTTAATTAATTTAATGGTCAATCACGAATATAAAACCATTAAAATACTAAATAAGCGCGTATTTATATAATTGAAAATAATTAAAACGTATCGTATGTAGTTATTTAATAAAATTGATGTCAATGTTTATTACTAACCTACATGGTGGCTGCTTTGTTTTTTTTTTTTTCAGCGCTTATTCATTGGAAGGATTTTGTGTTTCGAAATTTGAATCACTTTGCCTCACTCGTGAGTAAAAACGGTTTTTACTCACTGAATTCTGGCAAGCAAACGATCTTTTTCGTGCTGGTGTGGTGAAAACTCCTTTTTTTAACACGCTTATATTAGCTTCACCTGTATGTTTGTTTGTTTGTTTGTTTGTTTGTTTGTTTGTATGTAACCGACTCCTTTGGACTCGATTTTGACCCACTTTAAACGGACAGATTTCATTCAAAGATCATCATTTCTTTCTTGTAGACACCATTTCAGTTTATAATTGAAGTTGTTATTTAAAAAAAAACAATATTGCCTCTGTATACACAAACGAGAGTTACATTTTGTGGAATACGATCAGGAAAGTCATGTTTGTTATGATAAGTTATATTTGTTATGTATTGGTTACTACTATTGCGATTTGGTATAAGTACAGTATAGGTAGAAAAAGACTGCATGAATTAATTGCAAGGATTTTCTGGTTTTTCGGTTGATTTGAACGAACTCCGCGCTGGAGGGATCCAATTTAAGTTTGCTCGGCTTTCGGCGACTTTAACTACAACTTTTCATTGCGGCGTAATTTAGGAGCGATTTGAGTTTTTTTGACGTGGTCTTCTTAGACGAAAATCATATATAAATTATTCTTATAAGAACTTCTTTTTAGTAAGTGCGTCGTTTGAATTACTCGTATAATATGAATGAGTGAATTTTTCATCATTTTTTTTTAGTTCTTGATGCATTCTTGTAGCAAATATTTTAGAATCACTTGAAAATTCAGGGCTTAATGAAAAAGGCTATGTGAACAGTGGTTATTTGTGAAAAATAAGGAGACTTTATATTTTTTAATTTTATTCATAACTTTTGTGACTCAAAAGCCTCACTCTTTATTAAAAATGGCAAACATGCGACGGCTTAATTAATGTGAATGTAAAATGAAATCAGATTAAATAAAATCCGATACAGAGATTACCGCCCGTTTATGTTTGTGAATGAATTGTATCATTATGATAAAATAAACAGGTTACAGTTAATGTTGCATTTTTATTAATAATGACATTTACACACAATTTATTCATTTCCATTATTTATGCAAGAGAGAGACAAACAAAAAGAAACGAAACGAAATATGGATGCTTCTGGAAAGAAAAATAATATAACTGTTGCCTGTTGCCCACGAGATTTTCCACGTTAAATTAATTAATTATATTAACTAATAGCTGCCTCAGTGGTTTTTCCTTCGTTAAACCTTTCTTTCTTTAGCTTAAAAAATATCTAAAAACGTTTCTTAATAATAGTAGGGATTTTCTGAGACCATAGTGATTCAATAAACAAACTGTCTCTCACGGTTTCAACTTTGTGGTAGATACGTCAATAAAGATAGACTCCGCTAAGTGCCGCGCCTTGTAGTCAGCACCCCAGGGCTGGCCTGACTACTCTTGACGGTGGACGCGCCTTGGTTGGTGCCATAGAAATCTTAATAACTAGTCAATAGAAATGCTATCGACTATCTTTTAACACTGGGACGCATGTCGCCGGTTTTCAAATACCACTTTTTGTATTCCTGCAAACAAAATTATTCTTTTTGGCGATGACATTAAGACGACAATTCCTCAACTCGCACTTGTGTTCGATTAGACAAATGCGCTTGTATTCCTGCAAACAAAATTATTCTTTTTGCGATGACATTAAGACGACAATTCCTCAACTCGCACTTGTGTTTGACTTGACAGATGCGCGGCGACAAGGTCACGCGTCTTTGACATTTCTATTGCCTTATTATTAAGATTTCTATGGTTGGTGCCCTTGCGTCATTTTAAACGAAATATTTATAAAAGTCAGTCCCTTCAGCGCCTCCTGACTCATGTGCGGCGAAGACGTTTCGGTGCAGCTTTTTAGCTTTTTAGATAAAATATTTAAATGGGTCATCTATTTGGTTAAAATAGAAATAGTTAATATTATAATTAAAAAAAAAAGGCATCTTTGGCGCTTCAATTGAAGATTTAGGCAGGGTTTTTGTAGCAGACTTTACTTTATTGAATTTTACGCGGACGAAGTCTCGGCTTTGTTTGGTTTTTACACGACTGAGTATCTGCGCGGCCTTTATTTGAAGGTCAACATTTTCATTCGCATTTGCGAATGCTTGATATGAATATTCGCATTTGCGAATGTTAGATATCGTACATTCGTTACATCACTACTATCTACCATTTGTGAAACAATAATTTAATCTATATTTCTCGTGAAAAAATACTGTTCCTCGAACGAAAGCTCTAAAATAAATGCATATTCATAGCGAGAATATAAATAAGTATATAGCATAAAATGTCTAGGTTTATTTAGGTAGTCACTACAAGACTCGTGGGACGACTTACGAACAATCCTTTCTTTGTAGTATCTTGTAGAATAATTTCTACTAAATATAGTAGAAATTCTTCTAAGCTTTCTTGTTTTAGAACTTTCTGGATTCTAGTTACAAAAATGAAATGTAGTGCTTTTACTAATGAGACAATTTTATTATTAAGCGAAAATATTTGTTTGTTCTTCATAAAAATTGGTGTGTATATCGTTCAAGACCCCAGATATAATATAGGCAATTTTTATTAACGTACCTCGCGGGTGGAGCCGCGGACAGACGGAAGCTTGTGGTATATAGCTATTATCATTTACTAATGTAGATGACAGTAGCCACGTTTAGATACCACTTATTAATGTTTCTACAAATCTTGCTTAACTAACGTATTTTATCGGTAAGCGGTTTTCGTACGTATCGATGATTCAAATCAAATGATATAACAGCCATGGATCGTTTGTGTTTACTAATGGTCGTTTGCCTTTTCTATAAGTAGAATACCTTACTAGAGGACGATTTTTTTTAAAAATAAATCATTATTTAATGTGTCGAATATCATCACATTAATCGGTGATCGCTTTTCACGTGGACCCTATCTTGGTCGTGAGCAAGCTCGGCGCGCGCTCTATCTCTTTCAGTCGAGCATCAGACTCGAGTCGTTACCAAAGAACCACCGCATTGTCGAACTCAGATTCAATTCGACAACTTTTTCATTTTACGCCGATTTTTCTTCAAATGGTTTACCTGGTAAGTGGGGCAAACTATTTAAGATCGAGTTCGGAAATCCGTGGCTTAACGAGAACTTGCGAACAGAAATCAATTGCCAACTGGTAACTTATATTCGTCGTTCTCTTAGCTTTTTACCAATTACACTGAAGTCGGCTTCTAATCTAGCTATATATCAGTATGTACAGTAGGGGTGATACGATACGATAATTTCTGGCTTTTCTCTACTTGTGACAAGAGCACCTATATGACTAAACGTACTCCCAGAGTCACCAAGGTAGACTTGGTTCAGATAGTCACCCATCAAAATGGCCGCTCGTGCTAAACATTGCTTGATCTGAAGATCGATCGCGGCTCCGAATTAGCCAAGAGCTCCTCCTCTAAATTATCTTTCAGATCCTTCAGAAGGCTGGTAGCTTAAGTAGTATTTGTTATGCTTTCTCAATTTGCTATACCTCAAGCTACACATTTCCAGTAAAGGATGGTCTCACGTTGTATAGGCTTCCCGTGCAATGCGAGACCAGCTACTACTGGAATTGTATAGTTTAGTGTTATAACTGTATGTACAATACATTTGTATGTATATTTTCTTTGCTGGCTCTTGTTATGACGGCAAGTAATTTATTTTCTTTGCAACTCATCCTATTTACTTTGATTAAATGCAGGACGACTTCAAACTTTGTCTGAGAATGCCTGTCGCATGCACGGCGTTTGCTTTAGTCATTGCTTGTTTAGTGCAACAAACTTATTATTTGCAATAAACTTATATTGCAACCTTATATACTATGGATTTATTTACAAGTATTAATTTAATTGCAAATCTTTAGCTATAATGTTGTTTTGGTTGCTATAACTTACACATAGAATTATTGTCAAAAAAACAAACAAATATTGTATATTTGTTTGTTTTTTTGACAATAATTATAATTTAAAAGATGGTGCACATGAGTTTCTCACCAGCTCTTCTCATGATGCAATACCCATCGGAGCTGATACTTGGATTGATTTTAATTCAAATCTCTAAGTTGAATTAAAGTCAATCTAAGCTCCGGTGTCAAATCATTTTATTACAATAAGTATTATAATTTAGTTAGCTAAGTTTTATTTTAATTTTATATGGAAATAAATGATTTGATTTGATTTTGACTTAACTGTCTCGCTGGAGCTGGCAAATTTTGTATGGAGGTCAGTGAGGTTTGTCAATTATTTTTAGACAAAATTTATAGTGACTGTGGAGCAGACAGCTTGTGGCTTTAATGTGTGTATTTAGAGCTGAAGTGGTCTAGTAGTGGTGTATTAAAGTAGATAGACACTGCTTGCGACCCCGGCCAGTGTTACATGCCCCAAAACGTTAAGTCTATAAAGGTATATTGCAATTTCTTTAAAAATGTTTGCACAACATAGCATCTCGCTTTATTATCCAGAAGGGTATTACAGAGGTGTATAACACCCACACTTCACCTGTCATGTTGAAGTCCCATGTGATAGGGGCCGAGCCTATCGCTCGCCATCGGACATAATTCACGATTCGGTCCGTACTGCTACACAATTTTTTCTGACTGGAAAACCAGGACCCAGGATCGAACTCGAGACCTCACAGCTAGCGGTCGCAATTTCTTACCAATGGACCAACGACGCAGTAAAAGGGGTTTATTTATTTAATCTGTAAATTGCTGCGGAGGAAAAATATAGCTATGAAATACAATGACGGATAGCCGGTTGGATATTGATGCACCGTTTAAACAAGTGGCACCCGTTCGATCCTGTCCGACACGACATGTCAAATATTTGTGAAGAAAGGTTGTGATCCGGACATATTGTTTGTAAAGGCACCCGAGGGACGCTCGCTGGAGCGCCGGAGCGCCAGGGACAAATGGTCCGTTTTCTTGTCCATTTACTCACGTTTTTTGTATTTTGAAACCATCGTCTTTATACGATAAGCAAAACCTTTAAATGGTCCCATTTTCTTCCATAAAAATAATATCAACAATTATAGTTACGCAAAGCAAGTATTAAGTATTATTTGTGGTTATTACGACAAATGACATAGACTTGCATCTTAAGATGCAAAACATTGCTATACGCAAGATGAAAAAAAAAAAAAAATAATGACTGGATTAAGAAATCTTTTATTTACTACGTTACTATTACTATAATAATTTCCCAACCGGTTTCAGCAAGTTCTTATTTCGTGTTGTCCTCAAAATATAAAAGTACTTACTATACCCAAGTCTCGACGTAGCACAATTGTATAGCTCGCTAATGTAATGGACCGAGTCTATATCTTAGCGAAACGTAATTACAAAATGTGCCATTAATTATTCGTTTTGAGTTTAACAGTGTATAGGTTTATCTGAGAGCGAGAAAGGGCATGATAAATAAATTATGTTGTACAAGGACAGGGGAGGGGTGCGGGGCGGTAAGTGGATTACGGGGGCTTAAAATGATTTTATATGTACAGCTTTTTTACCAGATCTGTCTGACGGTTTTCGAATGTACCTACATTGTTTTGTTTTAAGAGTATTTTCAAAACATATTTGAACTTATTGTGATTCTTGCTGTGTTACTTAACACAGTTTTCTTAAACTCATCACACGAATATTATTAGCCCATCCATAGTTTTCGAGTTTATATTTTAAAATATTTTTAGGTTTATATTTTTAGGTACCAATTTTTTTTTCGAGACCATAATTTGAGAATTAAATTAGATCAATTTAATGAACAGTATAATAATAATTATTTTTCTTTTACAGGTAAGCAAAAAGATATTATTTGCCAAATCAATCGGTGAGAAGCATACGATCAGAGTACCAGGTCATCATAGACGGTGAGAGAGTTAAACTTCAATTCATTCCTTTTCGTGCGTGGCGATGTCCACACCGATCAAACCTTTGTAACGTTATTTTGTCGTTTATTACGAGTCAAAACGATAGAATTAGATACAATAAAGAAATCCAAAAATTGGTAAAAAGGGAATTCCGAAGAACATTTCGGAAAATTATCTCAGATGAATCAGACGATAATAATCAAGTACATAATAATAGATATTGTTATTCTTTATACCCACATAATAAATTCATAATGCGAATTACGGATACACGGATAAATCTAAAAGTGTGCGTAGGTATGTTGACTAGTAGGTCAAAGAGACTACGCCGTTAATATCTTCAAAGGAAGTGACTCATATAATAACGATAGAACTTCACATCAAGAAGTTCGTTTGATCATTTATTATTGTTACCGGTCTCAATATACCTAAGCGTAAATTGAGTTGAAGTACCCGGTAACCACATAGACACCTAGCTAGGTATTTCACGTCACCATTAACTATAACTGGCTACGAGATATGTAACGTCGTCACCAGTTTTAAGTTCATATACAATGTAGTTATTAGTGATTTTAATCACGCGTTACATTTAATGTATCGACGACGTTATGCCGCGCACAATTTTTATCTATTGATCGAAGCATATTTTGATACCTGTTTGATGTATACGATTTAAATACTTTATTATAATACAACGCTCTCAGTCCTACGCCTCAACTAAAGTATGAAGGAAAGTTTGTTTGTTACTCATTTTCGTAGGTACTAGATACAATGTGTTGGTATAGATGGTAACTCTAAACACTTCAAACCAAAAAATGCTACGGTAAGTTATTTTGGCGTTGCACAAATTACCGTGACGCTTCAAGATAAAGATTAACTTATAATAACTTTTAAACTGTCGCGTTGCATATTATTTGATATGGTTACGCATAAATTTAATTAAAAAAAATTAATAACCAGAAAAAGTGAGGGTGGTTTCAAAAAAATCATTAACCTCGCAAACGGAGCCGTGGCGCTGCTAAATCAGTCTGCTTGCGACCATGACAAAGTGCAACCTTATCGAAACGTCAAGCACCGAAAGGTAAATAAATTTTACCGCGTTCATTCCCGTAAAATCATATTAATTAAGATTAACTTATACCACTATCTATAACTTTGTGCTTCACAGTTACGGATATAACTGGTGACGAAATTCACCATTCAGTAACCTATGCCTCAGCCCAGTGTGACGATTGACTAAATGGATTAGTTGTGCTTTATAACTAGGCGTGTGTGGGCGACTTGTGATTCGTCTTTGGTAACATTATCACAACTAGATAGCATAGGTTTTCAAGATATATTAGATTGAAAGATAATATTGCGTGTGAGCGACAAGCCATGCCATAATATAGGCATACCTATCGTGACTAATTGATCTTGATACTTTTATGTAAATAAAAACGTGATACTTTTATGTAAATAAAAAGTTCATTTCTTGTGCTGCTGCTGCTGGCTGGACCAATTTTGATGAAATTTCGCATACATGTAGCTTTTAGCCCGGATTAACATTGTGCTACTTTTTATCGGTGAACACGCCAGCTAACGATACAAAACTTAACTGCATGATGATATAAACATATTATCTCTTCATATATAGAAACGAGTCCATAAAACGATGTCATAATTAATACATATATTATAATCTCAGATTTTTGAGTAAAATACGCCACTTCTCTCGAAATATCTGAACAATATTACAGAAATATACCTTAACAAACGAAAAATGTTGAACTAAAATTTTCCATTACGGTTCGCTTTATTATAAATCTATGAACAATCTCTCAAAGAACGCTTTATCATGTTACACGTTAAAGAAATATCAGCTCATCTCGAGATGAGGCACGCTGCAGCAGGTTGCAGGCTGCTGTTGTGTACTGATGCAACGAATACGAATATTTATTATTTATTATACACTTTATTGTACACCTGGAGTTTACAGTATTAACTTATTTCTAGTGAAAACAGTACAATGGGCGGCCTTATCACTAATAGTGATTTCTGCCGTACTAATAGTGTTTTCGTAGACGCCGAATTAAAATATATACGGGTGGATGGGACATACGGGCATTTATTGAAAACACAAACGTGGTTAGTGCTTATTTTCACCTGAAATAGAAAATCTTCCCAAAAAGAATGTTTCTGTATGCTTTCTAAACAAATTTAATAATCTGCACAGTTAGTTAATAAAACGGTTTTTTATCTTTATGCGACATACGAGTATATCCATCCTCTTTAACACTTTTCATGCCACGAGCCTTCAGATGTTTCAGTTGAGTTGCAATAGGTTTTTTTGTATAACAACTTTGTCACGAACTTCTTTAGTAAATAAAGTTATTTTTTCGTCCAATAAAATTTTTAGCTTTCGTTCATGCATCAAAAGTCTTATAAAATCCCATTTTGATCTGGAAAATAATCATTCTCATATTTTTTATTTGTTTATTTTGTATTCGCGTTCGTAAAAATGGTATTCGTAGCATCACTAGTGCAGTGCATGTCTACCAACACCGTATTATATCAGTTGATTAGTTTCTCTTAGACCAGACTTAGTGCAGTTGCCATTAATTTATATAGAGTTTTCATATGGGGGATTATTATTTTCACGGAGTAAGACGATATCTCGCGGGTAATGGGTTTCTTTTCAGAAACTGAATTTAAGATTATACATACGTGTAGTCTAGCATATTTATCAATTTTTGGACAGTCATCTTTGACAAATCTAATCTGGTATCTTATATAATTGGAAGATAATGTCGCCTGTTATTTTTTCAAATTTCAAATAGAGGATTTTAGTGTCGAATGGTTGCACAAAAATGCTAATTGCCATACATTTCACCTCAGCATTTCAGTGACATCTGGCGGCTAAGCTTTCAAAAAAATACTCTGTTTTATCATTACAAGATGCGCACTGTAATGCTCGGTTCTCTTCCTTCACTGGTAAAACCGAATGGTAACGTTACATTTCAGACGGATGGGTCTGGGACGGCATGGGAGCATAAGGGGTTATTATCAATATGTCACACAAAAAAGTATGTGTAAATTCGTCCCACTTACTTTTTATGTAAAAAAAGCAGAAGAATCATTCATTTCTTATGACACCACTCTTGTTTGTTAGTATATTTTTCTTTATACGTACTAGTATGTAGCGAACAGTCTTGTTATGCCTCATGTGCCAGTAATTTCAGGGCCTGATCTCACCACCAAACCGCAACACAGTAGTAATGCAGTAGCTGCCACTTTCGAGCTTATTAACTTATGTTTATTTTTTGTAATGAAATAACAACGATACAAAAAAAGAAATCAAACAAATAAGATCACAAAAATATCAAGAAAAAATTTTTAACAAAAAAGTTATAAGATAAAAAAAAACATAAAATTAAGAAATAAGCAAATCATACAGATAGCAAAAACAGTGTAAAATACAAAAGTGTGACGAATCAACAATGAATGTATGAAATTCCAAAAGTGTGACGAATCGACTATGTGGCAACCCTACAATAACCTCCCTTTAAGGACGATGCGTCCAAAGCTCAACAAATCTGTATATTTTTTTTCAAACTAAAATCCCTCGCAACTTCACAAGAGATTTGAAACCCAAAGTACCAGCCAAATTGGATGTATCTTTGTGGCTTACACAAAAATTTGTCCCGATGGGGATCGAACCCATATCACAGCGTTAGCAGCTATGGGGTGACTAATTAAAATACTGCGGTTTTTGGGCCATCTCTTTCATATACATTGTTTGAATTTTAGCTTGAGCTTTGACTGCGGGTTAAAGTGTTATTTGGGCATTTTTACGTTGGATCATTTAAACAGCATGCAGTGTAGATCTGTTGCCGTGAGGTGACTCACACTGTAGCAAATGTGAATCAAACCTAAAAATAACAGGGGAAGTGTAGGTATTATGCGTTTTGCCCCACCCTAGGTTACATGGGCGTGATGTTGGCAAATTGTTATCGAAGTACCTACGAGGCATTTATAACTTTCATGTTGTATAAAATTACTCAATACACCTGTTTCCAGTTATCTCCTTA
The DNA here is from genome assembly GCA_905147285.1 of Hypena proboscidalis. Classification (NCBI taxonomy): domain Eukaryota; kingdom Metazoa; phylum Arthropoda; class Insecta; order Lepidoptera; family Erebidae; genus Hypena; species Hypena proboscidalis. The sequence goes on from LR990141.1 coordinate 693,173, forward strand.
GGTGTGCACTTCTAAACAGCTCATATAGGCGTACATTTGAGCCTGCCTTCTTGGTCTAGTGTTTCCGTTTTCGAACCCCGGGTTGAAAAACGTTTTATTTGGCATTTTTCCGTTCGGCAATTTTCAATGGCAACACGGAGTTGAGATTTCTGGCTAAATAGGACATAGAAATAAGACGTAATCATAGAAGATGAAGTGTGGGTGGTATGCGTTTTGCCACACCCTTCTGGGTATATTACAATTTTAATTCATGTACCAGGCATTCATAATTCACAAGTGGTATAAAATGGCTCAATACAGTTTTCAGTAATCTCCTTTAGAGGTGTGCGCTTCTCAACAGCTCAGCTAGGCTTTACCTTTGCGTCTTGGAGGATGATACGAAGCGATATTCACTGCATGAACTAAACTTTTTCCAATTTCACAATAATCTCGATATCTCCTACTCATAGTAAATCTTCGCTTTGGATCCGTTGGAGCAAGAGAACGCGAAACGTGTGAAATAATAGTAACCTTTAGGATATAGTACGCGTATCAAAATGAAGGGTTTATGTTATTTTTAGGTTCAAATCGTTTAAAAAGCTTTGCTGAGTATGAATATAAGAAATTTGCTGAGTATGTGTTGAATAGATTCATTTATCTTATGTTTTTAAGATTGAAAAACTAACATTTTCATATTTGATACTGTTCGCGAAATATTTTCCAACCAAATCCTTCTCCTATAAAGCAGTTTAATATTGCGATATCTCAATGCAAAGCAAAAGGGGCGACGCAAAAGTAATTTATATTAAAGAGCGCATAATAAGGTCTTTTAGAAGAAAAGTCGTGGAGGAATCGTAGCGAGCTCGTTCAAACTAATCAGAAGCGGCCACTTCCAACGGCCTGAACTTCGTAAACTTTTACAAAGCGCTTCGACTAACTGACACATTTCTGAAAACGAACCCATTGAACAGTTGAACTCTACTAGAGTTTTATAAAGGTGCTTGTTCATCCTCGCGATGATTCATCGGTAAAGCCGGGTACTCACCGGCGAGCCGTAACCGTGAATCGCGATAACGAAATGTTCACAGCAAAGTAAAAATAAGTACTATTTTCAAAACGCAACTATTGGACAGCTGTCCGCCAGGCAATACCACCGAGCCTGGTCGGAGGATCCTCCCTTTGTGGTGGAGGAATATCACACCACGTTCCTCTACATTGGGATGATGTTTACCTTGACCGTTTTGTTAGCTACCCTATACAACGCGAGTCCATCTCCGTGTATCCGTGAATACATGCATGAATACTTAGCACACCAAGAACGAAAGCCAACTATATTTCTTTGTTTTGATTCAATAACTCAGTTAATCTAATTGTAGGCATATAAACAGTAAAAAACCGCAGGAAGTATGTATGAAAGTATAGGGATGTAGAATGCGTACATTGGTTTTAATTAATGCAAGTTGAAAACGCCCGCGGCAGAGCTCCCGTGAGAGTATTGACTAAAATGTACAATGTTGAATGCTCGCTTTGGTGAAACAACCGGTGCCGACAACACCTCGGGTTGTGCTCCAGGCGTAGTTATTGGACGCAAGATATAAAACAAAGTTATTTATTAAATACTAACGTGAAATTTTGAAACTTAGGTTTTTTATATAAATATATAAATTTAAGCAGCGATAGCCGAGTGGGAGACCGTAGGACTGCGAAGTCAAAGGTCTCGGTTCGAACCCACGGCACACACCTCTCGTCTTTTCGAAGATATGTGTGTATTTATCATAAAAATTATCGCTCGCTAACGGTGAAGGAAAACATCGTGAGGAAACCTGCATGCCTGAGAGTGCCTAATAAGTGCTCGAGGGTGTGTGAAGTCTACCAATCCGCACTTGGCCAGCGTGGTGGACTATGGCCTAACCCTTCTCATCATGAGAAGAGACCCGAGCCCAGCAGTGGGACATATATTAAATACAGGGCTGCTATTATTATTATTATATAAATTTATATTATAAAATATTTCCTTCCAGACCATAGGTGACCTTTTGCTTAACATCAGAGTCATCATCTTCCTGACCTTATCCCATTTTATGGGGTCTACCCAAAACGTCGTTCACGTCGTCTGTCTCTTCCTGTCCATTCATCAACTGATCATTCTTTTAGTAGCATGAATTGCATTCCTTCTTCACACGCCCATACCAAGATATAACACTTTCGGCTTTTCTGTCACTGGTGCAACTTTCAGGCTTCCTCTAACATCCTCATTCTTAATTTAACCAGTCTAGTCACTCTACACATCCTTAGCTTCCATCAGAAAAAAAATACGATATGAAGTTTCTAAGTATTTTCTGGGATATAATTGTCTCCCATAGTGCGTTAAGAAACCTGATTGCTACGATGCCATATACGGCTATAGTGAGCAACATAGGTCTATCTCAAATTGATTTCTACAATCAGTCCAGATACAGAGTAAATTAACACAAGATTGGTATTACCTGCTATATTGTGCTTATGACGGGGTTTCACAAACAATACCAATTAGAAATCGAAGCCATTTAACTGACAGGAGCGTTTGATGTTTAATCTATCTACGATTATCTCGTATATTATTAATACAAATAAATAAAATTGAAGTGTCTGCTTTTAATGTCAAAATAACAATGTTTGTTTAAGCTGATACAGTTATTTGCACGATACCTATTTCTAAAATCCAGTTTTCAAGTTTATCACGAACAGACAGACTGGTGCTGCGGGGAACTTTGTTATTTTTTAAAATTATTTTTTTTTTGTATGTAGTGTATTGATTTTGTAGTTGTGGGTTTGATAATAACGACGTGGAATAACGAGTGTAAGCATTTATGTTCAGTGCTGACTGCTAGTCAATTTAGTCAACCATTAACCACGCCTGGTGTAATCCGTTTGAAACGTCAAGCACCTAAATGTAAGTAAATGCGTGATCGTGTGCAATTTCGTTGTAATTTGCACAATATGTCATGTAAAACATTATTATTTTCATGTTATTACGTGTGAATTAATTATGTACTACTATTAAATTTATAGATTGTTAGAATGTCATATACATTCTAACATGGATGTTTACACTACACTACTCGTATATGATGAATATTGATGAAATTTGGCACGAATGTAGCTTATATTATTATGGTAGAGCTTTAAAATAATTATCTAAGCTACGATGTATTACAAAAAACGTTCTTCAAATGTTCTTCAATTTGTTCTTAATACGAAAACAGACGTGTTCTGACATTCCACGGCAATTGCTTATAGCATTGCGCAGTGCATTGTGCAGTCAGTGTTGCATCTTCAATAGTAAACTGTTACTATGTTATGCTCACCTAGTACTAAAGCGTTAGAATCGTGCAAATATAGAGGTGTTACTTAGTGTGTGTGTCACTGTGCTACTGTGGGCTTTCGAGCGTGTGTAAACCGTCCGCATAATTCCTCCTTCGGCTTTGTCCATTGTCACGGACTGAGTTATGTTCGCAATGTTCACAACCAGCTTTTAGCCAAGCTTCGTTTAATTACTTATGCTTTTGACTCTTATTTTTTTAAGTATTTAATTAATATATAAAGGGCAATTATCAGAATATACTCAGGCACAATAAGTCATCATGTTTATTTACACTGCGCAGTCAATGGTGCAGTCAGTCTTGCACCTTCAATAGTTAAATGTTTCTATTTTATGCTCTCCTGCTAGTAAAGCGTTTGAATAGTGCAATATAGAGGTGTTAGTTACATGGTGTGTATGTCACTGTGCTCCTGTGGGGAGTCGGACGTTTGTAATCCGTCTACATAATTCCTTCTTTGGCTTTGTCCATTGTTACGGACTGAGTTATGTGACAACCGGACGTGAACAACCGGCTCTTGTGCAAGATTCGCTTTAATTACTGGGTTTGATTATGCCAAAATTAAGCTGCTGTTTAATAAAACCATGACTGGAATTGAAGGATGACTAAAGATCAGATTATTCTCAAAGATAATGATGTTGATACCATCTACAGTAGAGTAATTTTTGTGTGGAAATATAAGTGTATAAGGAAAGAATGTAATAAGTAGAAGTTACAGAACTTCAGGAATCTCCATTGCGCTTTTTGTAATATTATGCGCCTCTGTGACTATGACGTCATATTATCGTTTGAGGCTGAGCTTCTTATCGTGTTCCCTACAGACTGGAAATTCTCAAAAGAATCCCTCTGGTTTCAGTTTTGGTGCTTGGTCGCAGTTTGGAAACGGTTCTAGTTATAAATACCAAGTTAAAACGTTTAACTTAATATTGCTATTATTATTATTTCTCACATTTGCGTGCAACATAGAGCTATAGAATCAAGAAATAAGACCGTATGTTTCTTTCTAACAAATTCGAAAAAAAAGAAGATACCTCCCTAATGCCTCTGCTCTCCTGGCCTCCGTAAAAGCTATTAAAGATGCGTATTATTTGTTTTCCCTCTGTGGGTAATTAAAGTGGTAATGGCTGGTGTTGCCATCGTCGGACACTAAGCACCAGCCGTAAAGCTGTAATTACCACGGAAGACGGATTCCCCGCGAGACGTCGTAAATTTGTTAAGTTTGCCTGTGCCTTGCTGGTTTATACAAAAATTGGTAATTATAGGTAAAGTGGCGATAGGCTCACTCATCACGTGCAACTTAAACATAACAGATGAAATGTGGGTGCTATACTCCTCTACCTCACCCTACTGGGTAATATAGGCGTGATGCAATGGTATGTTTATGTTACAGGTTTATCTATCATACGAAAAACTCGTGGTTAAGCGACACTTATCGCTGTGTGGAAGAAACCCCTATTGATATCAGACGGTTGCTTAGGAATGTGCAAGTAATATGGTAGTAAACAAATATGAAAGTATTTGTATGTAATAAGCACAAAGCTTGCTCTTGTTAGATTTTCTTCTATAAGTTGATAGTGATTTTACACATTAAATATCTTTTGGTGTATCTGAAAGATATATTCCTATATAAGTAAGATCGGCGGATAAGATCTATCAGGAACCTCAGAAACACACACAACATACACTTGAAAAAAGATCACAGTTTTCACTTTCATATAATTATGTGATTTATATGTATCCTGACATTAAGGTATAACTGCCACCTGTGAAATAGGGTCCAAACATGGTTATTTTCTTACTAAATATTAGATGGGATATTTACCATGTAAAACTGTTTGTTTTATCGTAAACAAAGAGATAGCAACATCTCTGAAATATCGATATACATGACAACATTCCCGTGATATCTTATATTGAGTAAGATATAGACCTCTTTATATATCCTCAAATATATTAAGGCCCTCACCTAAATTCAAATACTTGGCAGAATCGTAACCTTTCATTGGCAGCGATAATAAAAACAAAAGTAGGTATGAATGGCCTCAAATGTAGCGAATATATCGCGAGTAATGTTTTGTTCATTGCTTAAAGTTTCGCATCGCGGATGTCCCGTAAGTGATATTAAAAACTGATTGTTCTGTAGCGGCGCTTGCACACTGTAAGAAAAGTCGCCGGGATTAGAATTTGTGTCGTTTATTCGCGAAGTTGACCAACGAAAATTATAAATATAAAAATTGTAAACTGAGATAAGAGCCTGACTGCACGCTCCATCTTAGCGCAATTTAAATTTGCATGCATTGAAAATTTGCAAAAACTGTTTTCACGAGCAATATGGAACGTTCCATTCTTGAGGTGCTTAGACAAGTTAAAATGGCTAGTTTGGACATAATTTATCTCGTTAAGGTGGCACACAAGTATACGGCCTGCCTGATAACCATTTAACTTAAGTCTAAAGACACTTCCTACACCAGGAGCATCAGATGTGCGGACAAGACAAATGCCGTGACAAGCCCAAACACGGTGAAACTTCTTAGCGTGTGCAAGGGCTTTAAGGCTTTACGGGGCGATAAAGGGACACACACATGCGTAGGTTTGCTTGTGTGGGTGCAGGAAGTTTATAACCGCAGAAAATTAATGACGGAAAGAATATTGTTAGACCAGCTTTTGTAGAGGGAGGAGAGAAAATAGCTAAAATGAATCCCGTTGCATAGGACTGTAGATTCCTTGCTTTAAGGGAAGACATTATAGTATTTTATGACCCAGAACACTATGAATATATACTATGTACTTTGCTATTAATGAAAACCATTGTTATACTTATGTAAAATAAGACCTTCAAGTTTTTGGGTGAAATATTTATTAGATTAATTTGTTACATTTCTTAAATACCTTTTTTTTATCTATCTATACTTATATAATTGTTCGCCAAACTGACTCATTCATCAACGCAGGGTCTAAACCTCAAGGTCTACGATCTTGAATTTTTTTTTTTTTTTTTTTATAGCTTACCAGCAATTTGCAAATACAAATTACTACTATTCTTCTTAACCCCCTCCAGCTAAGCTTAATTCGCTTGTGTTAGAAGGAAGTTCACGTCCGTGGTGTAATGGCCAGGATTCGAACCCACGACCTATCAATCGTAAGACCGATGCCTTATCCATTGCGCCACGGCCGCTTTAAGGCGGGAAGGTTCCTTACATGGCGTTGGGGCGCACTATGAAGAGAGTTTTGGAAATTTGAGATAATCCGTAAATTATAGGTACTATTATATGTATCACCACCTGCGGCATGTTGTAATTCTGGTATTCTCAGTTATTAAACAGGTGAAAAAATTAGACTGGTTTCAGTGCTCAAACGACCGCCGCGACGTCGGTGCATCCATCGGTCGTTCAGTGTCTGACCGACTGTACAATGTACACAGGTGATACATTTATTACAAAAATATTTACATGTGTTGAGCAGATATATCGTGTCAAGATGTATAAGGTATATATATACTTATGTTCTATACAAATCAATTATTTATTGGGACATATGTAAATAATAATAAATAACAATTTTATAATTTATTACACTTTTACAAACTTATGAACAAATGGTACAGATGTTTTAAGTAACAACGTTGTTATCACGTTGCCCGATGGGTTTTTACCCGGCAGCTGGTAAAGAAGCAGGTGTCTTTGTGCGTTATGAATGATGCATTCTGAGTCCAACCGTCAAAAGGAACGAAACTGCTCAAATTTAAAAGTATTCGTACTGTTTAAGTATATAAGTAAATAAATATATATTTTACAAGTTAATAAGTAAATACCTCCAGTGCGAGTATATAACTAAATATATATTACTCAAGTATATAAGTGCATTCATATACTTTCTGAGTATATATAAGGATATATTGTGAAGTTAAGTATCTGATGTTATTTTATTGGTTTAAATATAATTTTTGTATATAATAAACTTATTAATTTATTTCGCCTGAACCTATAAACAATCATGAAAATAGATTTATGAAATGCCACAACTTATGAAATGCAATACCTTAATATATAAATATTTTTATTTATTATTATATTTTTTTTTGTATTAGTATTTTCAGATTTTGCTCGACGTTTTTTTAAGACGTTCGAGCATTGAAATCTTTAACCATTTTCAAAAACGGCAGTAGTTTGAATTACAAAACACATTCGTGTTCAACAGCTAATTAGTCCAATAATAGAGTGTCAACGTTATTGATAGTATCAATAGCATTGTCATCGATTCCCAGCCAGTGCGAGAGTTGTGATAGCATTTGTTGTATCCAACCTAAATTAGTATGTTCGATGTCCGATATATGTGACAAATAGCTAAAGATCGGATATACACCGGTGAATGTTAGCTTACACCTAGGCGATCCCGTCAATGCTAGATAGATCGAGTTACACGTGGTCTACATTGTTTCTGCAAATTCATTCCTTATTTCGACTTGCCTATACACATTTATTATAATATGTACTGACACTTAGGCGTTCCGTCGTTTCGGCCCTACCCCGTAGGATAAAGGTGTCGTTTTATGTATGTCTGTATGTTTATAAAAAACAACCACAATAGAACGACAATATAATAGTAGCTGACCCGACTTAGCCTGTTTACCTAACTTAGCATAGTCAAACCGGCGAAATTCTTAATAAAAAGATTCTAAAACCTACATTCATCTCGACTTTTTGTTGGACAAAAAGTAACAAAACTATCAATGTGAATAAAACATAACAATCTATTATGAAAGGACTACGTTAAATTATGCACGATTATAATTATTACGTGGCTTTGGAATTTGTAATTTTGACGCTATTATTTTATGCGGCAATACTGGGAATCAAATCAATCAAATTAAGTGTTTATTTGCCACATGAACGCGTAACAATGTGTGTGCAATGCCTGCCGCTACACTAATGCCTATGATTGAAATTACAGGGAATACACCTGCATAGAGCGCTACATTCGCTTTCATTACAAAAAACAGCATATCTTAACTAAGAACCCTTACACAACAGAACTGAACAAAGATATACTTATTGCAAATAGATGCTAAACAAACATACTCAGGGTCCACTACTTATGTAAGGGCATTCAGGTATGGCCAATCATATGTTACGTGGTCCGAAACCAAATGTGTAGTGAATAGCAACGCGACCCACGACCCTACTTTGTACCCTCCGTCCTACCTGCTTGTTTTCTTGCCGAGTGACCATTCGCTGTTGTCTTGAGGCCTTTACCCAAATTTATTTTTTATTCGTTGACTTTCGTTCCTCAACTATTTGAATTGGCAATGCGTGAAGGTTTTGTACATATTTTAGAAGCTATTTGTTATTTTGTGACATTCGGAAACGTGTGGAAACTTTGAATGATGACATTATTCTTATTCCGCACGCGGCATAACCTACATTTGGAAATCAGCAGGCGTTTCCTTAAAGGTTTCACAGTTGTCACGCGGAATATAAGCTAAATGTGTCCGTTACCTCATTCCTTGCCAAATTGTATACCGATATCGTAAATCTAATCACTAACAACTGTTTGACATGATGTATTGCGAAGCATCGGGCGAAGCCAATTGATCGCTCCGCGTGACATCTACCAGGGACGCATAGTGTCACAGGAGTTAGACTATCAATTAGGACGCAATTGACAACATTTCAAAATTTGAAAGTGTCTAAAACAAAAATACCGTTTCTTTATTATCCTATCCGGAGTACAAAAACATTTTTTTTAATTTTTTTGGATCAGTAGTTTTGGAGAAAAAAAATAAAAACGAAAAAATGCGTCGTGACGTCACATATACGGCTTAATAAAGTTTTACCTTTGCCCATGCTACGACAGAATGAAGAGTAATCGAAAATGACAGTTGTAATGTCAGTATTGTCAGTTGCCTGTCAACTAACGATAAACACTATTTTGCAATAATGAAAATAAAAGCAATATTTATTGATTGCAACTATTATTCTTCCTAAATCGAACTGAATCCAAGTGAGGAATATGCACCTACGATGGATTTAAAATATTGTTTTGTACGAACATGTAAAAACAAATCTAAAGACGCCAACTCAAACACGAAAGATTAGAGTAATGCATTGGATGTAGTTTGTTCGAAACGAGTTCTATATGTGTGTGAAGAAGCAATAGACTACATAACATTACACTACAACTCAAAGGAACGCAGCAGTAATGAAATAAGTAGCAAAAACTGGGAACATTTCAGAAACGGGACTGGAAAAGTAAAACCTTGGGGATCATTTAGTTTAATGATATAATGTTATTAAAAAAAATAATTTACTTTTATGTTCTCATCAGTAATGTTTAGATGTGGACAAGACCTGGCCCATGTGAAAATAAATTATTTAAAATATTGTACAAGTATCTTTTTATTTATGATTGCTGTTTCATATTTTGTTTATAAAAACTAACATACATGTAATATAACATAACATCAACCCCATATCACCCAAAAACAAGTATTAATAAAAGTATTTATTTGTTTTTAACATTAGAAAAAAAGTTATGACATGTGTGAGCGAAGCAGTTACATAGCTACACATACACTGTATAACTAAAATACAATTGTATACATTGAAGAACACAAAAATAAACATAAATAAATAATCAAAATTTATTTAGCACTTTCTAAAATATTTTCAAATATAAATTGCTTCCAAAAATGTTCAGCTTCTTGCACAATCTTTGCTGTTTAATCTTGATCATACTCAACCTAGTATTTGTGGATTAGCTTGTTCTTCTCATAATCTGGATCAGCAATACAAAATAAGACCATAGGTTTGTTTGCAGCATGCATTTGTACCATTATTTGAGCTTTACATTTTTCTTTAAGTTTGCCATCCTTGATGTAATTTTTGATAGTGTTTTTGCTAATAGGGTACTATATTTCTATAACAAAGTCTGCATAAAGCCCATCTGGTGAAACACCAATAATAGGGGGTATAAGAATAAGACCTGTGCTTTCAATAACTCCAAAATCTTTTTCTAAAATATTAATGATGTTTTTTTAAAGATTTAATCCGTCTTATGGCTTTTGTTTAAGGCACCTTGTAACCACCTAAAATGCTTTGCACTAACACACCTTGTTCTGTTTCACAAGGGACAGCTTCATGAATTCTAGACCCTGTCACTCAACCTTGACGCATTGAATGCCATAGTTTGGAATCCACTTGATTTGTTGTAGCTTTAGCAACACTGTTAAATACTTCTTCACTGAGCTTTTCCTGGCAGAATCATATAAAATTATGTAAGTATTGTCTTGTTGGATGTGTACAAACTGCAGCATTAAGTTCAAAGTAGGTTGACGGTTACCACAGTACTTCATTTCCTGTCCTCATCTTCTGCCTGTTGCACTCTTCAGTAAACATGGATAAACTTATATTAACATTTCCATTGTCAGGGGTAATTTTCCTTTTGCCTATGTTTTTGCTAAAATAAACTTCTGATCACCAGCACTAGCTTGTCTTGGTTTACCCCAATAACACGCAGTAGATGTGACAGAAGGTTCATCTGACAGTTTTATCAGCCACATGGCAAAGCAGATAGCGTGTTTGCACCCTCCTGAAGACGCAGTGTATAATCATGACACTGAACAGAAATGATATTTTCCTTAGACTCGTCAATTTCAGCAGTTACCATGTACAACTTGGCTCTTACTTTAAGTTCAGGTGTCACCCTACATTTAATGGTGCACGAGTTGGTATCACGCTTTACTTCCACACATATCCTACAGCTGTGTCTACGTAAACATCCCTGGAAGCTAATAATGCTTTGGCACTACGCGTTTCGGCGGCATTGTAGCAGTCGTTTTTCTACCATATATTCCAAAACCATAACGTAGTTAACTTTTGGCAAATTCTTGCTATCAGCAGCTTGAAATCCATCTGATACCTTCATGGTTGATGAATGAAGAGCAGAATAGAGAGAATAATACGATTTTTATGCAAGAAAATTAAGGTAAACAAACAAAGTTGTAAACAAGTATGACAATTATGACATATGTCACATCAACAAAAAAAATAATAAGCAAAGGCATATCATTATTCCACCGTATATGTGACGTCATTTGGCGCTTACGTCTATTTAGAATGCACTAACTTTCAAAAAGGAAATAATGAATGAAAATAATAAAATTTCGCAAAAAGAAAAAATACGGGTCCGTTTATTTTACATCTAGTTTCAATTAAAATAATAATTTATATATGTTAAAAAAATGAAATGTTGTCAATTGTTATTCGCGTCACACGAACGCATTACGCAAATAAGTAAGGAACGGACAGGGACAGCGGGGGACTTTTAAAGTACTCCGACGGACCCCGATTGAAAAGACATTTTCTTGTCTTATGAAATGTCAGCGTCGGTGAAATAGAGCATTATTAATGTTTATTTTATAAACCCCTCCCTTCTTTTATCTCCTTTTTATACGCAACAAAGTTTGCAGGGGTATTTCTCGGTTTTATCTGATCATATTTGTGAAAAACGTTCACGTAGCATCGGTGTTCTTTCGTGAATAATAGTATTCTCGTTAAATCCTACCGATGATTTATTTAACCATAGGAATAACTGACTAACAGTTCTGTGGATAGCTTTCGTCTCATTAGCTTTCCCAATAAAATAATTGAGAGTTTCAGTGGAGGGGTTGGCGGGTCGGGGGGGATGCGGCGCCCGGGACGCCTTTCAGTACTCGGCCGCCCGCCCCGGCGCCAGCCCGCGTCTACGCGCGCCCTCTCGCGCCCCTTTCGCGACACCTCCACGTCATGTATGTACCAGGCTACCATAACAGAACAGTGATTAATTTATCTAAACACGAGTGGTGTTTACGTTGTAGAAGCGCCGCGCGGCGATATTGTGTTGTAGTGGAGGATCCGTGATACGTACATGCTCTCATGTTACCTTCGATTGATTATGATGTCCGTGTAGTGTTTGTGTTACTTACAGCGAACCGAGAGCAATCTGTTGGATGAAATATCATCATTACCTATTCATGTAATATGTTCTATTTGAAGCGGAAATACGTGAAGAAATTCAGTCAAAAGTTGCATTATTAAACACAAAAATTATCATCACCTGCGTTTTATTCTTAAGCGTAAATATTTATTGAACAATAAAAACAGGCCGTGTCTATCAATCACTGGCAAGTCGAGCAGGTTTTACTCGTGAGGTTCCGCGGAAGGGCTTTTTGCAGATTTCATTTGTCAGGCTGCCATTCAAACATGAAATATTTCGCGAACGTGCGGATTTCTTTATGAAATAATACTACATGTGTGTTGGCGCAAGCTTAGCTTTAGATGCGTGAATAATTAATGAAAAGGCTTTATACACAACGATAATGTACTGGATTTAAGATTAATTATGTCTGCATGTTTTTCTAAATCTGCCGCAATGTATATATGGTTATACGTGCTCTAATGCGGTATGGCCTTCATTGTTGCAACCGTTACAGATCCTTGTAGACAGATAGACTTCGCGGGCTATGATATTGCCTTATCATCACAAAAGGTGTTCTGCTGCCTTATGAACTACTTGATCGTATCAACATTTAAATAAAATATGTGATACTAACTTTTGTGCCCGACTCCGCCCGCTTGTTGGAAATTTTAATAAAAAGTAGCAATTGGCCTTTCTCAGATCTGGATCTATTTCCATACCAATTTTCATTAAAATAGGTTCAGTAGTTTAGCCGTGTAAGCGTAACAGACAGAGAGTTACTTCTACATTTATGATATTAGTATGGATGGACAATCATTTCTCCTAATAAAAATACACTGTTGTAACTTTTGATATCTGATATAGCGATACATCGTTATACTCACAGATTGATTTCATTACCGATTTATTGGTACTACATATTAAATCTCTTTAATAACATAAAACATTGTTGCATGTGTTTATTAATTACGACTTCAATTAGTACATAGGGATTTAGTGCACAAAAGGTTTACATAAACTAAACCAAAATGTTGTCGAATATGGTGTCGAAAATCTAACCTTTAGTAGTTATTAGTTTTTTAATTACCCAAGCAGAAGATAAGAGTATAGTACCCAAATTTCACCTGTTATGTTTAGATTCCATGTGATAGGGGGCGAACCTTACGGTGGATAGCTACTACTCACAATTTCAACTTTTGAATTTTGAGAATTTCCAAACGGAATAATCAACTGTTTTTGTTGCCCGACCTGTACCACGAAACGATGATTTGACACAAAATATTAGTAATTTTATGTTACTATCAGTTGAACTGCTCGCAATTCACCAACTTTAGTAGCACATGCATTAAATATAGATCGTGAGATGTAACTTGTCACGACAAGTTATCCGGACTTGCTGCGACTGTTGCGAATCTTGGCAATTTCCGGACGCACCACACTTAGTTCTCACTTTGCTTACTTACTCGTACTTAGTACTAGTTTAGTACTTCGATGTATGTGACAAGCAAACAGGACGAACATGTTTTGTGATATCTAGAAATATATAGGTATATATAACGTGGCAAAATATATTTGTTTCAAAATACACATAAGTAACAATCTTAATCATTATAAAATAAAAAAGAAATGAAACCATTATTGCTGAACTTAACCTAATGAAACATAATGTACATAATGAAATTTAAATTATTTATCTATTAATTTTCTTTTGTTTTTTTATTGTCTCAATCGCCAACCGGTTTTAGCAATCAGCTTGCCTTTCGACAAAGACCTCTTCAAAGAATTTCCATTTTTCTCTAACCTTTGCTATTCGGGTCCATTCAAGGGTGTAAATGACAGCGAAAATCTCAAAAGCAGCACGGATTGTGGCCGGTAGATGTCGATAAGAACCTTACTATACCTACCTCACCACATAACATGTGAAATGTGGGTCTTATACACCTCTGTCACACCCTTTAGTGTATTAAAGGCGTTATGTTATGTTACCTAAATAAGGTTAATAAATCAAACGTATTCAACATGGCTGATTAAACAAGCATGTATCGTATCATGCGACTCTATAAACTAAATTACCTTGACTTAACTTGGTAATTAACAGTAATGTATGAGTCTATCCAACCGACTGTGTAAATGCAGTTACTAAGTTCAATACCGAATTGCTGCTAAGTTATAGGCTTAATTCACACTAAGATTAAGCTATTTCATTTTATAGTATCCTAAGGTGGTGCAATTAATCGTTGTATTACACAGATACGACAAGTCTTTCATCATCATTGATTTAAGGGCTGAGATGTTGTCGGTGAAGCAATTGCCATTATAATCGCCTATTCGCATTTTTCATGACTTCAACATTTTGTGAAATCTTCTTCAATATTTTAGGTTTATTTTCAAAAACTGATTATGTCTAGACACGCTTTTTGTTCTACAATGTTACGCTAAACAAAATAGTAAGCTTGATATGAATACATTATGTTATTTATAATAGGTTGATCATTCATGAAGAATTTGCATTATTCTGCATTGTTCGTGTTATGTAAGGAAAAGTCTAATATCTTTGACGTAAGGTAAGGTACATTTATGAAATTAAACTGCATTATATCTTAAATATCAATATAAACCGAGTTTGGTCCGAATCCGTGAATACGGAAATACTAGTGATTTGCAGTTCTGGTAATACAATTCGATTGAAACCTTACCATATCTTTATTAGTACCAAATATTACAGTATAGTTCTAGGATCGCAACTGAGTGTCAGTGTTATTAACGAATCCTGGTAAAATACGAGTATTTTTGAACATAGTTCTTCCGAAAAATTTATTACGCCTATATTACCGAGAAGAGGTCGACAGAGGTGTATTAACCACTAATCACCCACATTTCGATAGTTATTTTTAGGATTCATATTATAGGCATAGATAGTAAGCTTTTCATCATCTTCCGTGCACAAATTAAAGCTGCGTGCTGCCACTATTAATTTTATTATTAGAAAATACCTCAATATTTGTTAGCTATTAAGGTATTTTCTAATAATAAAATACCTCAATAGCTGTTAGCTAAAAATAAATATTTTGGTAAAAATATTAAAAAAGTAGACACTCTTTTCATTTCAACGCGTAAGTGACATTTTTGCAGCAAAAAATGAAGAATAAAATTTTGTCTAAAACAAATGCAAAATTTTAGGCCTGTCCGAAAAATATGTTATAAAAATTAATAGAATTGTTTGCGGCAGCGCCGACCCCCGTTAGAACCAGACTATTGAACGGAACCAAACAAAATAAAGAAAATTTATTGCTATAGGTCCTCCCGAATAGGCCCTTTACGTGTTTTCGTGCAGAGGTAAAGGTAGCCCATTTAGTAGATTGGTTCAACACCGTTATTATACAATTTATGCTCTTGAAATAACAAACATTTGGGCCATTTTTGAGGGAATAATGTGTGGTTGAATACTACAATTATTCCTATTAAAAACTATTCATAAAACAAATTTTGAGTGCACGGTTGGCGTAGCGGTTAAAGCGGTCGCCTCGCCGCTTTCAACTACCCTGGTGTTGTGGGTTCGATCGATGGGACAAATCTTTGTGTGATTCGCAAAGATTTGTTCTGACTCTGGGTGTGCTTTGTGTGTGTGAAATGTATGTTTGTGAACACACCCGCGACACAGAAGTTATTCCTAGTGCGGGTGAAAAAAAAAAACTATTGTACTGACCGATCTCAAAAACATAAGTACATCGATGTGGTTATTTAAATCTCATCTTGTTTGATAAAAATAAATAAATAATTATTAAATCCGCTTATAAACAAAAATAGTGCTTATCATTTAGAGACATGAAAAATCGTTCCATCTTCTTTATAACTTTCGACCTAACATAACACTTTCATTTAAAAGAAAGTTATTCAATAAATAAACCTTATTTTGTGACATTGATTATAAAAATATAAAAAGTTTCATAATGTATTCGAACGTCATCTAACTTTATGAAATGTTTAAAGAAAGCCTTAATATCACATTCACTTATAAATCACCCGTAACATGTAGGTATACAAATAATATAACTAATATCAGAAAATAAATTCACCTATTTACAAGCTGTAAATATCAAAGTGGTCTAACGCTAACGGAATTTCAATCCAATATATCACAAATGGGTTTCGGTTCACCACTAACCATTTTTAAATCCGTCGTAATCGCTTTCAGCATTAGCGGTGTCAATCGACTTTGAACTCTATAATGACGGGGTACGAGGTTTGTTTGAGTGAAATGTGGCAGCGTTCCGTTGCAAGAGATATGCGCCACATTTGTCTGTGCGCTGTAATCAAGGAATCGTTTTTTATCTCGGCATCGGGTTCTGTAGGTAATGCCGGATTCCATCAATGTCCGCTGACCTCACAGGACCCTCCGAGAGGGATCAGAGGCTCTCGCAAATATTGCTATGAGCGATCGTTAATATCCCTTCTCTACGAGCCCACTCATATCCGAGTTTAATACAATCGGGTTTGATTTTGCTGTTGGAATCCAACGGGTCTTGTATTTATCAACTTTTCTACAGGATGGATACGACAAAGCGACATTCATTGAAACCACAGGTTCTAGACGTGATTAGTGTTCATTTCCAACGGTTAGTTTATACTTAAAGAAAAAAGAAAATGGTCGGTCTAGCGGACAAATTGAATGACCTCAATGTTTGATAATGTTTTTTTTTACGTCATCATGTTTAGAATAAATGTTTTTAAAGTCGCATCTATCCTGTATGTATTTATATCTTGGGAATATATCTCTTGAATCGTTTAATAAATTCCGATTCATATAAACTCAAACACTCTTTCGAATGTTTGCTACAAAGGGATATAAAAAAATGAGAGCAGAATTTTGTAGTAGTAATAATAAATAAAATTCATTCAATTTTAAGCAATTACACTATCCATTGAGTCCAATGACAAGACCAAATACACACATTCACTCACACAAGCACGCCCAGTAACATTTGGCCTTGACTTGCTCACGTGCCAATTCTGTTTACGGCTCAGTTCCCCTCGTTCCCGGCACCGGCGCGGCGGCGCGGGGACCATCCCAGAAACTGTCTAATTCAAACCCTGAATTACCCCAACCTCACTAAATAGCCACCATAATTTACTAAACACTTACTACAGGGAAATTAGAGAGGTAGACACTAAAAGTTCCCGAAAGGATATTAAATTAGTGACGAGGATATTAAAAGTTAGCTGCGGTGATATTTACGGATAGAAGTCGGCATAAGCGATGTTTTGGGACTTTTAACTACTGTGTGTTTATTGTAAAGCTGAAGGTTTATTTACATAACATAACTTCACGCCTATATTACCCAGAAGGGTGTGGCAGAGGTGAACAACACTCACATTTCACCTGATATGTTTAGGTCCCATGGAATAAGGGGTGAGCCTATCGCCAGCCACCAGGTACAATTAGAACGCTGCTAGTTCACTAATAAGACTGCTTGACCCGGGAATCGAACCCGAGACCTCGCGGTAAGAGGCGTATACGCTAACCACTAGACCATCGAGGCAGACTAGTAAAGGTTTATTTGTGTGTATTTTTACTGTTGTAGATAAACATGGCGCTCTGTAGAATATCTGTAAACATATGATTGTCTGTATTTTCGTTTATTTCTCAATAAATATGGAGGCTAAGTCATTGACATTCAGTTATTCAAATTTATTATATGTTTATAAAAGCAGAAACGAAATGTTTATTTCGTTCTATCACAAAATATTTTGTTGATGAAATAATGTTTATAGACTACGTAGTCTTATGATAAATATGAGACAATTTTTTCTATTCATTAAGGGCCATGTTCACCAAATTTTTAACTTTCTTTTAAATATGTATAACCTCACCTAATATAAAAGTGGCATCATTTCCTTTTTAAAATGAAATATAGGTGTAACTTTCAATTGTGTGTGCTATACGTTCATCCTACTGATAAGGTTTATCTGAATGTGCCTTAATGTACTAAGTCTGGTAAATTAGTTAAATTAACAATATTCACAGGTATGGTTTCTTGTCAAATGGCAGTCGCTTCAGGCAATTAGTCGCGTCGGGTTCTCTGAAACCTACCCTGGTTTAATTGAGTAAAGGATGAGACGCAACTTAAATGAGGTAGTGCGAATCAATACGTCCTGATTAGTTGATTAGATTTGACGCCAGTAATGCAGAGATATCACTAATTTGTAATGCGAGCCATCGTGATTGATGGCGTCGATGTACTAGTTTAGTAATCAGTCAGTCTGTTTACGGATTATGGCCTGTTTTGGCTTGTTTTGATTGTACATTATGTGGCTGAATATCTGCCTATTATGTAAAGGAACTAATATTAACCGACTTATAAAAAAGGAGGAGGTTCTCAATTCGTGTGTATTTTGACCGAGAAATCGAGGACAACTCTCAAATTTTAAAGGCTTCTTTATTACTATTCGTATATAACCTAAGATTTCATGTTGCTGAGCTGATGCTAGAAGGTACAACTCCTTAACGGTTAGCAGTACGGTGATAATTCTTTACATACAGTCACATTAAGGCCGTTCACGGTATTCTTTTAAGTTATACACTGACGAGGCGAGACGTTGAATATTACTCAAATATTTCTTACTTTTCAGTGCATTTTGTAATTGAAGTCGGTTTTGTTTTGTAAAATTACTAGACTCTCCCATAGTCGATTTTGGGACGATTTTTCCCTCGTGATATCAGATTTTAAGCTAGTGCGTTGTAAGCTCCATCCAATTGCATTATGTTTTGTCACAAGCGTGTGCCCGCAGTATAAAGTTGTCGACTATCTCATCAGACAGGGGATTATTTCAATTTTACTCTTTGTTGTCATTCGTAAGAACCACCACGACACGGCTCGCGTTGTATAGGCTTCCCGTGCAATGCGAGACCAGCTTGTACTGGAAATGTATAGGGTGACCGGTAGCTGTGTGCACTTGGGTTTCATCGGAAAGGGACATTTTTCACGGCTTAAAAACTACTAAGGGAGATGGAATATTCCCGGCGATGCATTTATTATGGATATGCCAGAAAGGAAATATACAAATATTAACAGAGTAATCCTCAGTAGTCATACTGAGGATTACTCTGGACTATTATTATGTAAATACTGCTTTTCAAAAAGGATTTGTTTTTATTGAATTCGTTTGTTTCCTTTGGGTTGTGTGATTAAAATGCATCACACCTCCAACCAAAGCTCCAACTATTTCAAGTTGTATTATGTAATATAAGTTTTGAGACTAAACATGGTTATTTCCTTACTAATTATTAAATTTTAAGTTTTGAGTTAAATCGTCAACAAAGAGATTGCAACGTCTCTGAATTATCGAAATTACTCGCTACAACAAATATACATGGTAAACAGCCCGTTATATCTAATAATTTGTATTATGTAATTTGGGTGTTATCACACTGGCGATTTGCTATCAAGTAAAAGGCGTTTTGCCAGATGTTAGATTATTATTTTTTGATTGAAGAAAGCGTACCAGACTGAGTTGCATTCACTAAATAAAGTATATTGACGACTGGCAGTAGGCGTAGTGTGGGACGTGAGATATTTGAGACTATTCCAGTATCGCTTATGTGAAAACTTCTATGATACTGTCCGTGGGTGGATAATTACTACGACACGTCAAAGGCTTCAATTTGTATTCCTAATGATAGAATACACTAGGAGCCCTAATCTTTCAGTCATATAAAGTTTCTCTCGCAGCCTGTAAGGTTTAAGAAATGTAATAATTTCAAAGTACGAGTACATTTTAATAATAACTCTTTAATATTATCCTGCTTGTGCTGTGTACTAAGCGTATTTTCACAGAAAATAATTTATCAAATTATTATAAATGATTTTTTTTTGATGAGAAATGTCCAAATCCATATTTTTGGGTGATATATATTAATAAATATAATGGTTTCTTTACATCTGAGAAACGATAAAATATGCACAATTAAATTAATGTACAATGCTTATATTCTGATGAATTTGTATTAAAATTGTCTACTCTATCTTCAGGCAATCGCAATGAAATTATGAAAACTTCTTTAGAATTTTAAATGGATGAATATTCAATGTTAATTTAAATATCATCAGAGTTAGTTAAGTATTTAAATACTATAATTAATATTCAAAACTTAATGATGAAGTTATCATGCTTGATCTAAGATTTAATTTAAATGTTTATCTTATGTTTTAAGTTTTACTTATTTTACTACAGGCCTGTTTCAAAATCTTCAAATAAGAGTTATTCACCAAGTGCATTATAACTTGACCGAATATAAAAGTGACACAACTTACACTTGATAAAATGAATAGCACACAGCTGTCAAAATGCAAGGCCCAAAAATTGAATCGCCAGCAACCTTGTGTCACGAATATAAGATAGTAAATGATTTCTAGTTTTCTGTATGACGTTTATCTAGTACTATCTATAATATTATTTTATCTTAACATAGCCACAGGAAAGATAGCACAGCAGCGATTTACACTACCATAGATAATTGGTTATACCCCTTTGTTTGTGTCATTTTCATTCTATGAGTAACGTAATAAACGATTGTGAAACTGTCCTGAAGGTCAAGCTTCAGAATTGTCAAATAAATAAATATAGGCAAAATAAACGTTATATATGTAACCAGTCAGGTTATATTTAAATCATCTAGAACATGTGAAATTGGACCTTAACCAATTTACGATATACATGAAAATCTTTTAGTTATTCAACACGAAACAGTAGTCTACGCCGTAGCTCATAAAAACCTGTGTCGTAGCACTGTTGTTTCGTAGCAGTGGCGTAGCAAGTAATTGCTACGCAGGCGTATTTGTAGAACTAATAGAGCCACGTAGTGAAGTAGCGGTGCGCGTATTAGATGGCACGATCTCAGCGATAATCAAAAGTAATAGTACAAATTCTTGGTATACAATGTATACTTTTAATTTAGCAAAAATACAAATATTTAAGATTAGCTATAGACATCAATCAAGTGTTAAAATCCCATCACAATCCTACACTATGAATCATCTCTAAATAAAACTGAACAAAAACCAGCTCATCTTTTCATAGCTCCCTGGTAGTATCATTTACCATATAACTCGTGTATTTACTCGCACGCAACTTCCATTCCTGCATTTACATACATTTATTCATGAAACTACTACTTACTACTCCACTCTGATAACGAAGGAATATGAAAACAGGGAAGAATATAACAAAGGAAAAACTAATTTTATTCGTCATACTTTTGGTTCAGGAATTGTTTTTAAAAATATACAGGGTGTATGTGACTTAGGCGTTTCATTTAAGCACAGATTAGACGTGGTAAGTAATTAATTGCACTGGTTGAAATAAAAGGCAAAGAGAAAGGTTTTCTGAACAAACTGTCTGGTTTTAATGTTCGTATTTTTTTCATTTTGACCAATGGAAAAAACACTGAACGACGTGTAGAATTTATGTAAGGTAAATAAAAAAAAAATATATAAAAAAAATATATATAAATATAAATGTGTAAAGTATAATTTAGAAAATAACATTAATAATGAAATCTTTTAGTACCTATAATTATCATTTTATTGGTGCAATGTGGCACTTCATCATTTAGCCCCTCGTAGTCCCCTGCTGGACATAGGCCTCTCTCAATGTACTCCACAGCGTACACCCGGTCCTGCGCCTTCCGCATCCAGTCCCCTCCAGCGACCTTCTTCAGGTCGTTAGTCCACCTGGCAGGGGGGTGTCCCACGTTTCGGTTGCCGAGTCGCGGTCTCCACTCCAGGACTCGTTTGCTCCAACGGCTGTCGGTTCTTCGGCAAACGTGAGCTATGTCGGTTACTTTGGTTCTTTGTCGGATGACCTCATTACGAATTTTATCCTTCAAAGAAACTCCGAGCACAGCTCGCTCCGTAGTCCGCTACGCGACTTTAAATTTGTGGACTAGTGCAACCGTTAATGTCCATGTCTCGGCACCGTAGGTCATAACAGGCAGGACGCACTGGTTGTAGACTTTCGTCTTCAGGCACTGCGGTAAAGGCAAAGGGAAGACTTGACGAAGTTTGCTAAATGCTGCCCAACCCAACATGTGGGCACTTAAATATTTTTAGGTGAGATAATATTTTATTTCAAAAATTTAAATTTTATTTGGTCAACACTACACAAAGTCTGTATTTTCATATATTTATTCGCGAATAAAATTCGATGAAAAGCGATAAAATTGTTCTATCAAAGCTTTAGTTTTTTGTCCAATATTTTATGGCACGAATGCTTGTGTGCACTCCCTTTCAGTTCTGTTTGTTAAAGGCGCATAAAAACGGCACATTCAATGAAAACAAATTAAACTAGCTCATACACATGGCTTCGTGATTTTGCCTTTTTTTTAATTTTTGTCTGTATTATTTAGAAAATATTCCACATTTTTTCTAACGTGCGGTTGCGGTTCCTTTTTGATGTTTTTTTGAGTATAAAAAAAAGCTTTTCTTCCAAATTGATAAATAAAGTATTTCATGAAAGAGCATCTTTCTAACAGTGTTAAGCGCACAAATAGCTAAAGTAGAGTATAGAGGATGTTAGCTGTTCGCCATTTTCTTTATACCTAAAGCTTGTTGCACACTTGTGACTTTGTGCAACTTCCGGTCTTCATAGATAATAATATACTGCATTTACTAGTTTTTGGATGGCAGCTGTTTTACTTATTATTTAATGATTTATTTCACAGTACTGATTCAATAATTTTAAAGTAAGCTACGTGACAAGTAATTACTGTAGCAATATTATTGCTTTGAAAGGCATTTAACAGTAGATAACATAATTATAATTATACACATTTTTGTTAAAACTCATGCTGAGTCTCTGAATCCAGAACTAGGCGTAAACCATACTATTATTGCAAACCTTCGTATTCATCGCATCATCCTTATCAGATATATCTATACTTAATATTATAAAGAGGAAAGATTTGAATTTTGTTTATTTCGATTTAACTCGTAAAACTACGAAACCGATTTCAAAAATTCTGGCATCACTAAGAAGCTGCATCGGCGTTGAATATAATAGACTATATTTCATCGAGGCACCACACTGGCGAACACGCGCAGGGCAGCTGGTGCCCGATTCATGCCATCTTCAAAAACAGCCAACAGCAATGTTTTCTCTCCGTACAACAACACGAGTGTTTTGCAACAACACACTGCTTTCCATAAACACAGCATTGCGCTCACGGGCCGGAGGAGAGGCGGGGCAGGGCGGGGAGGGACGTGCACTCGAGTTTGTTTTTCATAGAACAACTTTGTGCTAAGTTTGCCATAGACTGCATAGATAAGTTAAACCACATGTTTGCTCCCTGACATGATGAACAATATCATAGTGGAACGAACATAATTTATTTATTATTTATTTAATTAAGACCTACTTCCACCCTCTTTGTACGTAAATACGTCAATACGTCAATATAAAGAAGCAGTCATTGTAAAATTGTAAAAAGATATATCTTTACTGTGTTATAACAATATGTGTGCCGTATTTCATGAAAATAATTTCAGAAGTTTTTGCGTTTATAATATTAGTAGGATTGTCTTATTCTTCCAACTGCAGGCTTCTCTTCAGAATTTACTGACGGATTTCCTTAATTATATATTAATATCAGTATAGAGTCCTCTTAACCGTGTTTGCTTTGATCCCAGCTCGGAGGTATATCATAAATAGGACGGTGTGCTCAGTGACGTCAAAGTGAGCCTTTCATTCGTAATATTCCTAATTGTATTTGTCTTACGCTTCGCCGGAGGCTTCACGAGACTACCTTGCGTTGCGGTAAAACCGTTTTATATTTAAAAGGTACTGTTTTTATAATATCTATTTAGACAGTTCACAGAACTGCTGTATTGTTGGTCTAGTTCTTAGCGTCTGCGAGCATTCACTGCGAGGTCTAGGATTCAATTGCCGGGTATTTCTTTTTCGTTATAAAATTCTCAAATGCAGCACGCAGTTAGAATTGTGCGCGTTGGAGGGCAGTAAGCTCAACATAACAGGTGAAACGTGGGTGCTGTACACCTCTGCCACACCCTTCCGGGTAATATAGGCGTGATGTTATGTTATGTTATGTATGACTCCTAAAGACTAGAGAATAGTAAGACAAGTCACTATTAATTATCATGAAGAGTTTCCTTCAGAAAATTTCCTTGTAATAATATTCTCTAGTTAATCCCAACTAGAAACGACACTAATTCTGCACTACATTCCCCATGTAACACGAACAGCGAGCGTACTAGAGCGCACGTGCTTCGTGCAATATCCTCGGAGCGTATACCGCCGAATAGCCCGAGCGATAAAACTTACCACGGCGGTAAAAACATACTTACCATGTGACAATTCGTACTCGAGATTAGTTGAGATTTGGTCTTACTGACCCCTAGTAGCAATACTAAGATGTAATATATTGTATAGTAATAACCTTTTCTTATTACCCATGTGCTTATTTTTTTTTCATTTTGATTTGTTTACGTTTAAGTGTGTTCCACATAATGTTTGTTCATTTGTATGAAAGACCTGTTCGCACAAACTCTTTGTACAAGTGAGATGGAGCTTGTAGCCGGTACTAAAGTTTCACGAGTAAAATAATTACCATTGCTGTCCATTGTTAGCCAGCAAGGCAGATCAAATCTCAGTGCTCGTTGGCAGATTTTATAGTCAAGAAAATGTTGGTCAACTTCCTGGCTTGTTTATCTCTGCTATTTTGTGAATAACTGACAGGCAAGTGTAAGCCATTGAAGTTTTTTTTTAAATGCAAATTGTATCTGCATGCCAAGAACAATATTTTTTTTATCAATGTTAAAATTCCTGTACCAACTACTAAGTTACGTAGCCTTTATTGTTATCTAGGCTGTGATGCTACACTTGTGCTAAGTTTAATCAAAATCGATCTATTAGTTAGGGGTGCAAAGAAATAACCATTGATAACTCCTCGATAGTTTAGCATTTAAGAATATTGAGTAGGAATTTAGTACCATGGTATAATAAATATTCCGTGTCTGAAAATATGAAAAAGAAAGGAGCTTTTTAGATTAAGAGCTGAAAAAGTCGTGAATGGTTATCACAAACTGGCAAATGCATTCCGGAACTGTATCTGCCAGTTAAACACGATTGTTAAGGTCGCGAGTAGTCGTTTGAAACAGGCGGGCTGTGCAGAACATTGTGAGCCTACATTCTGTTCCGAATGACTTGGCCAGCCGAAAAACATGCCATTTGTCTTAAGTACGGATGTATTTAGCTTGCTTTTTTCTATAAGATAAAGTAAGCATATACCTACCCCCATCCTTAAAACTTGTCCATCAAATATGGAGGTCTTGAGTTTCGAAGAAAAGAGTATAAAAGTAAAGTGATCGTAAACGAATGTCATTTACCAGATAATGCTAACGATGCCTGCCATGCGAGCGCAGGAAAACAATTTTGCAAAGTCAAGTTTGTGCAAGCAGGCCACTTTTTATGTTTGAGATCTATTACTCAACATTACGCCTATATTAACCCAGTAGGGTGTGACAGAGGTGTGTACTAATAATTCACCAGTTATGTTTAGGTCCCATGTGATAGGAGGTGAGCCTATTGTCATATTTTGGGCACAATTATAAACTCTGTGCTGTTAATTAGAATTCTTTCGCAAATACATCCCAAAGCACACTCGTGTACAATCCGAGGGTCGAACCTCATGAACGATCAACAGTAGATAAGCAGACTTTTAGACTAACATTTTGTACAAAAATATAAGAATCTTGACGAAACTTTTTCAGTTAAACTCGCCAGGAAAACCTAGCGAAATCGCGAGACGAGATAAACACACAAACAGATGGACTGTGCAATTTACATTTTAGTAGGGATTAGGTCGTTTCCCGAGACTGGGTACCAGGGCCGCAGATGACGCAAGCAGTTTGCACGTGTTGTTGGCGAGCTTATCGAACATTGCAAACTCTAACTTATTGCGTCATAGTGCGGCCCCGATTGTTTTCTTAGTATCTTTGCAGGTGTCTTCCGATTGGGTGAGGAGTTGGAACGAATTTTGATGAACTTGTTAGGTAACTACCCTATCTAAATATAGGCTCGTTGAATACGTAATCGATAGAGGGTAATAAGGGTAAAACTGTCTGCCAAAAAGTGTCAGTTGAAGATACTTTAAATTTGAAGGGTAATTAATATACTTTGCACTTTTGTATACTTGATTGCTCAAATTATTCTCATTCTTCCTAAAAATCACTCTTAATAGAGCGCTAAAGGAATGAAACAGAAAATCATTGAAATAACGTTTCGGAGGCACATACACGGCGTGACTTTATATTATGTAGCGGTGAAAACACACGGTTGCAAACAACACGATTCATCAGCTGTTTGTTTTTGAAGAGTTTCATTGCCTGTCTCCGAAGGTCTTTATCATATATGTACTGATACATTATGTACTGATAAAGAAGTTAAATACCGAAAACCATCAAAATCGGAGCAGTCGTTTTGAGATAATCGCGAATATACAAAGATACATACATACATAGACACGTATCAAATACAGAACCTCCTTTTTTTGAAGTCAGTTTAATAAACAAAGACATTTCTTTCTTTGCTGGTATATTAAAGTGAAAAACATTACAAGGAGAACATGCGTGAGCAGGAGTTAAAATAACAAAGACACACAAGAAAGGAGGTCCTAAACAAACGCGTGGTGTGACATTCGCGCCTGCGTCAACACACACAACACTACGCTATTGTGCCGAACAAATTAACTGTATTATACCTTCAAGAATTCAACACAAATAGATAGTGCGATTTAGGAGCTGACATATCCCGGCTTTGTGTACCATCGACCGAAGCGAGCGATACAACCGCACTGTTGCTGGGCTGGTACTACTTCTTAGAATTTATGCTACCCTGGTATTATTGTTGTAAACACTCCAAATCTGTTTACAACTTCAATGGTTGTTTGAAAAAAAAATACTTATACGAATTCAGAGACTAATTTACAAAGAATATCTCAAATAACCTCCTTTTTGAGTCGGTTTAAAAAAGAAAAATATCGAAATACATAAAACAGAACACTTAACTTTGCAATAAACAATTTAATTTCCTAAAATCTCAAAATAACCTTTGTTATATGCCTCTAAAACCTGGCTATTTCGAAGAAGTAAAATGAAACGAAAATAAAATGGCCAGCTCTTAAAGATCTCTTAATAGGTGATCTGTTTGGTCATCAATTCATCATTCAACTAAAATGAGGTAAGGTTAGGTTAAGTTAAAGGTTGCCTGGCAAAAATCGCTTTGAACGATAAGGCCGTGCTTTGTACATTTTTCTTTTTATCGTTTACTCATAAGTTATTCATGTTTCTATCTAAGATGAGTGACTGCGTGAGACCACACTCTCACTTTCAACCTATCATTTTATATTCAGTCTAATGCACACTAGCAAAGCCTTAACTTGTGGCACACCAAAGCTGTTTGTTAGCAACATTGGCTTGCAAGAACAAACCTTCAGAGCATAAATACTCATAATGTTACCGTTTTCTTAAGCTCGAGTCGGTCCTAATGCGATTAAAGTACAGACGGCTACAGATGAAGTTGTACATTACCACTATAAGCAGGTCTCGCATTGCACAGGACGCCTATACAATGCGAGACCATCTTATACTGGATTTAATAGCTTGGTGTGTAGCCTTGTGTACATTCAGTGTTACAACCCATTTCACGAGTAGAGTAAGGTAATCATTAATTTATTGTAAGACGGAGTCGTACGATTCATGTACGTGCGGTTGGCTTTGCAAGACTAATCTTGAGTTATAATATAAAAAAAGTACATATAATATAAATAACATTACTTTTATTAAAATGGAGTTGCAGAGGTGTATATCAACCAAACTACACCTGTTATATTTAGGTCTCACACGAAGTTATCGCCGTCTACCAGGCTCAATTCTGAACACCGTGGTAATAGCTTTGAGAATCTCCTAAAATAAACGTTTGCCAAAACCGGGCATCGAAAATTATGCTAACTATTTGCTAGTTCACGAGGGAAATTATGTAATTACAGAAATCAATAGAATCACAATTGTCAGTAAAAGCTTTTATGTAAAATTCAATTAAATAATTTAATCTAAGCTTTAAAACCACATATTTCTGCGAAAGTTATGACATTAATGTTTAATCTTAATTAATGTTTATTTCTAAGCAGTTTACAAAATTAAATCTAAGTAAGGCTAGACTACTAACAGAAAATACCATACTCACGGAGGCGTTGAAGGCGCGGCGCCCGTTCAATACATTTTCATACTAAAGAGAAGCGACACAAAATATAAACAAAAGACAGGGCACGGACGAAACGCGCACATGGCGCTTCGACGATACGCCATATCCGAAAACATATAGAAGAGTTGAGGTGCTGACAAAACGTGGCAGAGAGGGGTGCGCTGAAGTCTTACTTGAAACACGTGACTACCGCACTCCCGTGCAGCAGTTTGTGTCTTCACCGTGCCTTGTCTTTTTCATTTGGTAAACCACGTCGCGTCTGTGTTTATAGACTATTTTGTTTGTCTATACACACAGACCTGTCTGCGCCATTGTGCGACCTGTGTAATCTTTTAGAAGAATCCTTTCAAGTTGAAGTAAAACAAGTCTTACGCCAAGAGGCGAGACATCTGATCTTATTTGATTTTATTAATCAACTTACTTTAATGTAAAGCTTTGTTCTGTTCATTTAAGGAGGTACTTACACTTATATTAAAGATAAAAGTTTTGTAAGAGATAGATTGATGTATTGTTAACAAGTTTCTTACTTTATTTTTACTTTTGTAGACACAAATTAAGAAAATAATTGGTAGAGTAAGATAGGTCCATATATTTGTGCTTTATATTACCTTAAAAACAACAAATATTGTTTCTTCCATACTGAGGTCTAATGGCAGTCGCTTCACGTAAAATACTGTTTTTTGCTGAACCCGACCCCAATGTACCCCAAGGTACCTGAACGGGAACGTCTCCCGATGATGTACTTACGGCCGATGAATCAGTATAATTCCTACCTACCTTGTGGTCCTAAAAATTCCACCTTATCATCGATAATTTCCTATACTATATGGGCAGAATTCAGTATTATTTGCAAGAAAATATACTAAAAAAATATATTTTAGGCAAAACATAATTTTGCAAAATCTGTATAAATCTCTGTATAATCTAATTTAAAAATTCTCTTTTTGTGGGCACAGGTAACATTGTAATTTTAATTTAATTGTAATAACATTATAAATTTGGACAATTTATGCGGCAATAGATAAAACTGAATCAGTTTAATACCTAATTGTAGTCGGAAAAAATTCAATCCTTCCATCGTTCATTCCCGCACTGGCCCGCGGCATTCCATTCGCTCCAGTTCTACGGAACACATAATTAAAAGCAGGAACTCAAATCCACGACAAAGCCGCACAAAGAACTGGGAATGCTTTTAAAAACTACAAATGGCTATCGCGCTAGTGTACGATAATATTCAGTGGATGGATCAAAGTTGGTAAACAACTTTTAATTGATGTGGTTTTAAAAAAACCTAGGAGAATATACGAGATAGCGAAAAAGTACGTTTTTCGCACAAATTGTATTTTAAGATCGTTCAATTCGTTCGGCAATAATGATTTTTCGTTTTAGCGGTGGAAATGAACACTGACCATGTCTAGAATCTGTGGGCTCAATAAATATCGCTGTGTCCACCCCGTATATTTGTATGTTTGTTAGTTCTTCACGCTAGAACTGATGCACCGATTTTGATGAAATTTTGTTACAAAATGTAGCTTATAACCTGGATTAACATGTAGGGTAATTTTTAACGACATACCACGAATGTAAAAATCTTAGTGGCTTCTTTACGCGTGTAGATTTAACCAGTTGCTTAGCTTTTTTATTTTCTGATTTCAAGCCAACCAAAAGGCTCTCTAAAATATATTTTAATTAGTAAGGAGGAACATGTACTAACAATTTGACCGAGATACCGCTTTGTAGTAAACGAATAGGTCTCATAAATCAAGCTTATATATTTCACATGTAAGGCCTGAAGAATACAGGTAATTAATTTAGCAAAATGCCGGCATCGTCGGTCTAGCAGTTAGCGTGTGTGACCTCTTACCGCTAGGTCTCGGTTTCGATCCCCGGTCGGTCAAAAGTGTTATTTGGGCTTCCTTCGTCAGGAACTTCGCAATAGCACTACGTAGTTAGAATTGTGCCCGGTGCATGGCGATAGGCTCACCCTCTATCACATGGGACCTAAACATGACAGGTAAAGTGTGGGTGCTGCTATACATACATGCTAATAAGCGTAATTTGTAATGTTATAATAATGTTTTGATTCTGAAATTATGACCAAATCGCCTTTCAAAAGCACTAAATGTACGTGTACAAAATGATAAACGCAACTTGTGTACAATTTTTGTAGTTTTCGTAGGTGGGTCATGACCGTTATTTATATTTAAGCTTGAGCACAAATATCGTTAAATATTTCCCATCGTAAGAGTATTAGATATACATATTTTATTTTGTGCCAGCGCAGCGTACAGTCAGCTCCTTATATATAGTCACAGACAAAATATCCAGATATATAGGAGCGCCTAAAGTGACCAATGATATCAGTACAACCAAAGTCTTCTAATAATTTAAAGCATCCATCATGCTCAAATATATCGGAACATTGACACCGTCGAATATATGAGTACATTCAAAGTGTCAAAATCATAGTAACAAACATATCGCCAATGGTTTCTAAGCATCCAAAGTATTCAAAAATATGGAGCAATAAATAAAAATGAACTCTATCGTTCCAATTATAGGGTACTTTTAATATGGCCATAGGCTGATAGGATGATTTCGACCGTAAAAATACTGTTACCTGTCTCTTTCATTTTGTGCGTGACGTCATTGGCATGTGTTTTGTTTATTGTTCATGTCATTGTATGTAATTTTGAATTTTGAGCTGAACAATAGCCCGGTCAAGATAGAAATAGCGATGTATGGGAAAATAACAAATTAGTGAAATCAAAAACCTGATTTTATCACAAACCTACGACATATTATACAAACTTATTTTAACTTAACTTTACTACTACTGTTACGGTTACTTATGAATAAGTAACTAAAGACAAAAAAAAATCGTTTCTCATACAGTTTTACTATTTAGAATGCTCAATTTATTTGGAAAACGTGTCTTTTTGTATTTTGTCGTTAATACTATGGACTTGGTAACTGATTCTGTACTAATTAGCTTTAAGTTTCTGGTAAAGTAAAAATAAATGCAATGATAAAAATATATAATATTTGTGGCCAAAGTTATAGGAACATCCTTAATAATAATAACGTTTTGTTGCCTACGGCCCGAGTATTTTATCCCAATGAAACAATCCGCTTCATACAGAATAACAGTTCTGTTCATAATTCTCGGGTCGCGACAAATTATTGAAATGAGACAAGAGATTTAGAACGAATTATTTTTCCCCCACGTAGTCCTGACTTAAATCCCATAGAAAATGTATGTATGGGGCAAAATTATACAACTATGGGATAATACTGCAATAAGAACTACGGAAAACTTGAGGAGACACATTGAAAACGTATGGGAGTCGTTAAGAGGAGATAGATTTTGTTGTAATGCGGTGCATTCCATGCGTCAGCAGCTTAGTGACGTCATTATTGCTGAGGGTGGATATACACGTTTTTGATTCTTTAAGATATTAATAAACAATTTTAATAAAATAAAATCTTGTTTTTTGTGATTTATTATTTTATCCTGAAATTATGTGATTGATACAACATAGTGTGTTGATTGTAGATAGGCAGAGTTGCATATTAGTCATGTTAGGAAGACTGTGTTTAGGTCTCAACAAAAAATAAAAAAGCCATAAAATCGACAAAAAGTAGGCTGGGATTCGAAACAGTAGTCTAAAGAATCACGGCGATCACAATAATGTACTTAGACCAATATAGCACACTTGGAGTCAAGCTACATTTAGTAATTATAACATACTAACTATTGCCCGCGGCGGCGCGCGCGTGCTATGTTGATAAAAATTTGCTTATTATGGTAATTTAGGTTATCTGTTTGCAAAATGTCATCAGAATCGACTCGGTATTTTTTGCGTGAAACAGTAGCAAACAGCCATACGTCCATCTCCATACTCACAAACTTTCACATTTATAATATTAATAAGGATTAGTTAGTTATCTGTCATGAGTTGCATTTTATACCTACTCACAAGAAAAATATTTTTGATACACCTAAAGCGTCAAAAGTAAATGATGTTGGCTTACGTATTTTTAACAAAAAGAGTTTAATTATTCCAAAGAGTTCCTCAAATACATAGCTATAGAGTTCATATTTATTTATTGCTCCATATTTTCGAATACTTTGGTTGCTTAGAAACCATTGGCGATGTGTTTGTTACTATGATTTTGACACATTGAATGCACTCATATATTTGACGGTGTCAATGTTCCGATATATTTGAGCATGATGGATGCTTTAAATTATTAGAAGACTTTGGTTGTACTGATTTAATTGGTCACTTTAGGCGCTCCTATATATCTGGATATTTTGTCTGTTACTATATATTAGGAGCCGACTGTACAGCTTCTAGGTTAAGAGCCAAGCATATG
Source organism: Hypena proboscidalis (assembly GCA_905147285.1). Classification (NCBI taxonomy): domain Eukaryota; kingdom Metazoa; phylum Arthropoda; class Insecta; order Lepidoptera; family Erebidae; genus Hypena; species Hypena proboscidalis. Next base: position 726,121 of record LR990141.1, read on the forward strand.
AGATAAATAATTAATGCTGGCAAGGACTTCGTGGCATAAATTGTGACCGCTCACCGCAAGATCTCGGAATAAAGCCCTGAATCAAGCAACAGAGCTTTTTTCTGTCAGAAATTTTTCAGAAGCAAAACGGGTCCGAAAGATGCCGTTTGGCTCACCACGTCCATATGCGACCACTAACCTAACAGTTGAAGTGTGGATGCTATACACCTCTGTCACGTCCTTCATGAGTAATATAGACGTGATGTTATGTTACGATGACAAATCGAGTCTCGCACAACACGATCGCTATTTATCACATCGATGTTACGTTTTAAATATTGGTGTATCATGGCGCCCATCAACTTACACTCCACTAAAGTACACACGGCTACCAATCAACCTATACATTTCCAGTATAAGCTGGTCTCGCAATGCACGGAAAGCCTATACAACGCGTGACCATCTTGTTATGGAAATGTATAGGTTGATGTGTAGCCGTCCTTACATCGCTCTGCCTCGACACGACATTAACATTGTACTCATAAAGTACCCCAACTTAACTCAAAAGTACCCTACCCCTTGTACACCTGATGAGCCAAAACCGACTTCATTTACACGGTGTAAAGTTTAAATTCAAATGATGTGTCTTATGAGGAAGATATTTGATTGAAAATCCGTAATTGCACGATTTGCCAAGATTTTCGGAGAGGGGCGGGGGTTCATTAGGGGAAATTTCTGTGAACCTATTGTCTAAGCTCCTTATTGCCCGGTTTTACGTGAATTGGATTTTTAATGTAATCCGAACGAATTAGCTTTTTAAGTGTCTCTATAAAAATAAATGAGCGGCAAATTTAATGTATGGTGAAAACGTTTGTGAGGGACGGCATTATAGCACAAGAGCTTTTAACGTTTAAAAAGCATTTCATTTCTGACTGTTTCCAAGTTTTAATTAAATTCGCAAGTTCTTATTGATTATTTTTCTAGCAATAAGCTATGCTTAGACAATTATACTAAGAAACAGTTGAAAAATTATGTGACCGGTAGGATTTGAACCTGCGACTGTACTTGGTAATTGGGTAAAAACTCTTTATATGCAGATAACTTAGCTTCTGCGCGACCTGCAAAGATGAGACATACCGTTTTTAAATAAGACATGCAGTTATACACCTGTAATAACCGCACCCAATTGTATGCTGTAGTTTTTGCGTTACACCATACAAACAAACACAGACATAAATTAGAAATACGTTGTGGCTTCTACTACTGCCATAAACATGGCTAATTTACAATTTTATTATATGTATGGATTTAACTTTCTTCTTAATATAAATAAATATCTCACAACTTACACACAACGTCATCTAGTCCCAAACTAAGCAGAGCTTGTACTTTGGTTACTAGAATAACTGAAACCAATACAGATATACTTTTCTTATACTTATTATACAGAGAAACACCCAGACTAAGACAAACCCTCATGTTCATGCACACACAGATTTGACTAAAGCGGGCATCGAACCCGTGACCTCGGCGTCGCCATCGGCCGCCATCCGGTCGTCAACTCAACATATTATTGTAGCTTTAATTATATAAGTACTGGAGCCATTTTAATTACTCCATCCTTATAAAATATTTAATTACGCAGAACATTGCGAACATCACTTGTGTTTAAATTAACTAAATACACGTTTATGTGCTCACAAAATAATATAATCAGCATTTTGTTTGCTTCGTGTTCAATTACACAGATTGAAATTATTTTTGTGAGGAAATGTGGATGTGAAATATTGCTTAGGAGTATTCAGATCATAATAAAATAAAATGGATTAATAAAATTGTAAATTTGCCTAGGTGAAGATTTTAAGAAAAAATAATATTAGTGGTTTATTTTCGTCTGTCGCTATATTCGTACGCGCATCACGCAAAACTATTGCATGGAATTGGATGCAGTTTTCACACAGCTGTAGGTCTCACTTAAAAACTGGTAGAAGTTATATCTTTTTATTTTATTCCAAAGTGCCGGGTGTCCCAAAATTAGGGGGTGTAAGTTTGCAGGAGAGGTTCGTCAATTTGAAAGACAAATACATAATACATACAGATTGGTTCAGAGGTAAACAAAGAATAAACATTTATCATTACGCTACACCCCTGGGGTGCAGTGTAGTAACATTATATACTAGTTATACTGCAAGAAGGAGTTAGTAATTTTATACTTGTGTAATAATGTTTGCTGTATTATCATACAATTCACTTAAGACAAGATGGCGTATATATGTGTATGTTATGGAGTGGTAACTTATCCTTATGATACGAGTTGTAATAGAGACAAATAGACGTCATAAATAGTGTACGTCACAAGAATTAGTCCCGCTCGTTATCGCGCTTGTGTCTCATATATTATATATAATACGTTATAATATCACAATTACGAGGCTGCTTTGATGATGCTCAACTATTGAATATTGTTACTAGATCGTTTGAGGTTCAGAAACATAAGACTGCTATAAACTATACGACGAATATAGAACCTCTTTTATTACTGAAGGAATACAAATACATACAAGTATTCAAAACTAACTATTTTCACTGACAAGATACGAAAATAATTATTATCTCATGTTATTAATTGAAATCTCGGTGCTTCACTTAGGCTTTTGATAATTAATATGCCTTTACGATCGACTGAGATAAATTATTTTAGGATTACTTTGCCAATCTTGTAGGGATATTTACACATGAAGTAATTTCTCCAATGATACTACTAAATTGTTAATAATGTTTACAACTTACAAAAAGAACTTCTAAAAGTAACTTTTGGAAGGACAAGGACGTAGTACATTAATGCGGCGAGCATGTTTCTACGATGACTTGTATGCATGTTGAGAAAGCGGAAGAAGTGTGTAAGGAGCCGTAGCACATGGCATTCAATCGTATGTGCTTAGTAGTAAACTTTTAACATAAGCACCCTTACTTCACGCGTGTAACAATTTGAAAAGGTTTCTCAGCAGTTGTGCATTTCATTATAATTATAAGTGGAAAAAAAACTATCTGCTAAGGGACTTTCTAAAGATAAGACGTAAGAGTAGGCACTTTAATGATAAATCCTTAATACTCATATAATAAATCATGAACCGCAGTAATATGAGAATCAGATACCTATCCTACTAGCTCATTCGTTATTCGCCTAAAAGCACTCTGAAATTCGTACGTCCATAATAATGTTAAAATAAAATGCACTCTGTACATGAAATCACTTTTCGTTTGTAAAATTCAGTTACTCTTTCCATCTGTCTGAATTTCAGCCTCTGCTGGGACTAATGTGTTAACGTCTCAATTTGTTACTCAACTTATTGCGAACTATCCACGTTTTATGTTCATTTTAACTATTCGAGTGAGAAGGATACTTTGGGGTTGTTTTTGATTTTTTTGTCAAGGTTCTGGTATATTCAATACCAAATATTTCGCCATTTAACGAGAGAGATTTATCAATCCCTTTATAATATGGCGAAATTACTTATGTTCTAAATTCCTAAACCTAAAGGTTCGAAACATCAAGCATTTTTGAAATACATATAAGAATGTGCCTAATCAAGAACACTGTGCGAATAAATCGTTGTTCTCGAATCCATGATAGTAATAAATATATTTGTGGTATCATCCACGAGTCGTAAATGATTAATGCAGGAAAATCAAGACACAAACCTATCAATAATACCTGATATTAGATACCTATTTATTATAGATACACACTCAAATAGCCCAATCTGACAAATGATTCATCAATAGCTAAAATAACAGCAACGACAGATCTTTGAGCAAATATCTCCAAATATCGCAGCGTCTCTCGATTCGGTATTTTGCGAAAATTGCTTCCTCATACCAGCGGCTAATATATGACACAATAGTAGTTATGTCTGTGTCGTTCGATTGAATACGTCGTGATTGAACGCGGAACGTGCCGAGTAAAACCCGCGATCGCACACAATGAGCCAATCAGCCGGCGATGAGTTTGTTGTTACGACCTCCTTACACATCCTGCGGCCCTTGTTTGTAAACCCATAAATATACATTCGTTACCCTGGATATGTTAATTACCCCACAGCTTTACTCCGATGATTGCCTCGCGTTTCTAATTTATTTCCCCTAAATATTTGCTGAAAAAACAGAAAGGATTTGAAAACCATGTAATTTTGGTTACGTAATTGTTTCATCAATTTCAAACGCGCCTTGTTCTGTTACTCGTATTTACGAATAAAGGGTTTAGCAACAGAACAGTTTTTGTATGCAAAGCGGAGTCCGGCGTTTGTAATGATTCTATTTAAATGTTCCCGCGTCGTATGTAAATGATCGCCGCGGACGCCTCGCTGTGTGCCGTTTGTTTCCTATAAATGCCGTTAAAATGATAAATGGGTCAACCGATGCTCCATTCCAATACGATAACACAATTCACGATATTTGATGCTGTAGAGTAACGTAAACACCGCTCATGTTTGGAATCGGCGAGCGTATGTCGCTTGCTGGTTATCTCTAATTCGACTAATTGATCCGACAGGTAAACGTGTGCCAAATATAGTGCCAAAAGTGTAAGTGCAGCATGGAAATATACATAATAGTTGGAATGGCTGTGTTGATATATACCTTTGTAACTTTGCTGCTGAAAAGTGAGTGCTGGAAAACCGACCACCAGAAGTGTCAGTGCGAGGAGTGCAAGAGCCTTTGTCTCAATCGCACCATCACACCTTCGGTGATGTCGGTCTCATCGCGTATCGACTTTATCGAACGCCCGTGAATTTTGAACTTGTTAGTAGTTCTGATATCCTAGTACTAAAATCGTGAAGTATACGAATTAAATAGTGATTATTAGTGAGTGATTGAGTTAAAATAGTTAATGCTAAAGTGTTGTGGGTTGCCATGACGTATTGTTAGTAGTGCGGGTATGGACCCGCTAGCGAAGCTGATGGAAGGCGCGCCGCTCCCGGGCGTGCTTGGGGCCACAAGAGACGCGAGGCCCCGCGGCGCGCTCGTGCACGCAAGCCTCGCAGCCGCGCCCGCTATTGGTGACAAAAAAGGCCGGCACCTTACAGGAACTTTTTGCCTCACGGGTGACACCATGGAGGGGATCATACAGTGTCTGGTCTTCCTCAAGGCTTTCTCGGTAAGTTATTATTATGTTATTGATTATTCACAAATGTGATTTACAATTTCGCTAGTAATAATGTTCGTTAATATTTCATCAGTTCTTGCAACAAAATGGTTAATTAATCATGATGATCAAAATTTTATCCGCTCCTTGCCATCAAATGATCCGTTCTGTTAAAGGTTTAATGTGTCAGAGGCGATCAGATAATAATAGAAAACCATTTCAAACGATGTAAAGTATTAATTGTACGTGTTCCTAAGAAAATGGCTCGGGAGGATTATGGGCTGTTTTCGCTACGAGAGCTTTAAATAGTAAGGAATTGAGTCCAATTTGAGTCCGCGCAGCTTCGGGTACAAGGAGCTTAGCAAGGCGAGGAGCTTTGTCAGATATTAATGAACACAGAAATTACCCCAAGAATTTACTTCGTCTACTTTGATAATATTGTTTTTAGGATAATTCCTTCTGATTGGCTGTTTAGAGATTAGTTGTGGTGATTAAACTTTGATTTGTAAGAAGCTATTAATTCAAATGATAATCTGATACAAAATTACGATCTAATAATGTGTTATTTTTATTATATACCGGCCGTAGTGTTTCAAAATAGCAATAAAATTTTTACAAACGCACATAAAATAATGGAGGGAATAAAAAATACGGGTATTTTTATCAGAGCTTCAATAGCAAAATTAACAACGATATGTTTATTTAGTTTTACTCACACGCATATGTATTGCACACACGTATTTCGTATAATTTCCAAAAATAAATTATAACTTTTGGATTGCCTTACGAATAAAAACCGCTTTGCGTGGACTGACTAGATTTAATATGATAATTTCCCTGAATATCTACAACAAAATGTATAAAATACACCGTTATCATAAGTTTCGATTTCTTTGAGACTGACATCAAAATCTGATCTGTATCAGACGACTTTTCACCAAAATTATATGTATACTCGTGAAAGTATAAGGAACTTAGTGATTCATCTCATGGTAATATTATTATTTATACCTACTAATACCAAGTATACTTATCAGATTTCTATAATCCGTAATCCTTCCCCAAAGTAAGTACCCTTGCTCTTTTATTTAATATTGGATTAGATTTATCATATTAGACCCTTCCTTTGTAGTTCACTGCTGATGTATTTATTATGTAACGAATTACATTATGTTATGTCGAATACATCTCTTCGATATATCAAAATATAGTTCAAATTGAGTAATATTTTACCTGAGTATGTCTTTGATGGCTTCAGATTAACTAGTTCATCCTGTAACGAAGTGATGGCATAATAGGTTGATATTGTTATAATAATATTATAAACTATTAAAGTTTGTTTGGGCTTTTATTGACGTATGCCTAACGTCATTTGACTAATGTTGCTGGATGAACAGGAAGAGGCAGACCGAAGAAAAGAAAAATGCATTGCATGATAGAAGATATAAAAGTGGAGGCCGTGAGTGAATACGAGACAGGTGACAGAGGAGAGTGGAGAATAAGTCTAAAAAAATGAGTTAAGAGCAGGCAAAAGTAGAATGACGTATACCATCAGAAGATGGTATGCAGAATCATGAAGTATCATCCTACTATTCTATCGTATTAATAAATGCGGCAGTTTGTAAGGATATAATGATGTCTTAATGGTTTTTGCTCTTTCACGCAATAATTACCGGGTCCATTATGATAAAATTTTAAAGCTCTAGGTGTGAACATTTATGATCGGGAAATGTGCGAATGGGATTTTTTTTATTGAAAATCCCAAGTTGCCCGGGAAATTGCAAATGTATTGGGATAGTATAGGTTAACTTTACTCTTTCATAATAATTCGAAAAAAATAGCGAAAAACTAAAATTTTCTTCAACAAAATCATGAATTTTCCTGTGGTTACTTTTGACTACAGAAACGTGTATTGAATCACTGGTGAGCGACATCGTCACATGTCATTTACAATGAACCTGTATATAACGTTGAACACTTTAAAATTATGACCCTTTGGATCCGCACTAAAATTTAAATTTCTCTTATTTTTTACAATGCTAGTATAATCAGATGCTCTGGCATGTACTGTGGTTCATTTTCCGTTTGCTGATTTTCGTACGCTAGAGAAATGTCAGTGAATACGAATTTTTCAGGAAGTTGCATTTTTCATTATTCATGAGGTGGATCTGAATTTATCCAACAAATGTCAGAGCTTACAGACGTTCGCTTTGTTTTATTTTATTCTACAATTCTTGCTCTGCATTCTACAGAGTTTATTTTTTTAAATAACAGAAATGAAGCCTGCTGAACTACACATTTCCTATAACGCAGTTACAAATTGTAAATTTTCTTAATGCTGTAAATAAAGTACATTTCGAAGAGTGCTTTTATGAAGAAAAGCCCCTCTTAACATACTCTAGAAATAGCGAAACGCTTCAGCTTAAATTATAAAATCTTTCAGTGCATTAAAATTTTGCGTTCAAGTAATAGGGAACAAGAAATGTGAAAGAGGTGGAATGGGCCGGACATTAAAAATGTGCAAAGAGGTTCTTGAGCAGGTAAGCGTGAAACCGCGAGCGTCTCGACGCGCTCTAAACGTCCATAATTGAGTTAAGCTTTTTACGCTGCTGCTCACCTGGTAGCTCTCCCACTCAAAGTTGACAATCCTGTACAATTTCGACGACGCTTCTTTCCAGACTCGCTTTTAACGGTACAGTGTCTTTTATATTACCAACCATTTATTTTACAGTACAGTATTTATAACAACTACAAAAAAATACTTAGGACTACGACTTGATTGGTTTAAAAATAAATCGAAAATGCCAGACCGATGTCTAAGACTGGAATATATTATTATAAATCTAAGGTATTAAGATCATACATAAGAATAAACATACTTATTTATTTAGGTCAAAGAAAACAAATATATTGAATTGAATTAACTAATCGGCTAGCCGACTAGTCGGCGTTTGTTTGGCTGATTAGTCATCGTCTAATCGGCAACGACAATGTGGCATATGCCTGTGCGCTATGAATGCTCAGTATGCTCACTAACTCACTGCTAAGATGTTCAGGAATGGACATAGACTGTTTTAAAAGTTTTTTTTTCCTAAAGTACGAATATTTTCCAAAAAAGTAAAAAGAAAATCCGAATGTGTCGAGCAGTTTCAATTCTACCTTTTATAAAACTAGAGCTTGTTAGAAATAGTACGAAATCCATCCTTTCCAATCCGATTTTACAACAAAAAATAACTACGAAATGGCGGGATCGATCGATCAAACATTTTTTTCAAATTCATTTGTATTTCAAACTCACATAAAACTTCTATTTTCACAACCAATCGGAGGCTTTCCGCGTTGTGGAATATAACGTAATAAAAATACAGCAAAGCCACGAACTTCTCCTCAAAATAAGTAAAAATATGTCCCCAATTTTCGCAAAATTAAGGCCAATGCACACCGAACTAATACCGCTCTATATTTTCATTTGCTTCTCTCATAATATTTGACAACCACGTGTGTCGAGTTTATTCGTGAAAATAACTCGAACGGGGGAAAATAGGATATTAGGAGGAAAAGGGGGGAGCCGTACGTGCTCGGAGCCGGCGGGAGGGACTTACGTGCGATGCTCTAGCCTTCTCTAAATGTGCGAAATGGTAAATATTTCATATTGTTAGTGAATTTACTTTATTTCTGAATAGTATGGCAGTTAATGTCTCATTAAATGACGGGCAATTGGTGAAAAATGGGTGTTAAACTTCCTTCGTAGACGCACGTAGGCAAGATAGATGCAGTGTCTTCAGATTTTGGTAGGCAGGTACAGTAAAAGGTTATTGTGTTGGTATGTTATCGCTTCCTTATTTTGTTTTTTAAGTCCGCTGACAAATTCAGCCCATTTCAGTCAACACTTTAATATATACCCATCGGAGCTGGTACTTGGATTGATTTTAATTGAAATTTTTAAGTTGAATAAAAGTCAATCTAAGCTCCGGTATCAAATCATTTTATTGCAATAAGTATTATAATTTTATTAGTTAAGTTTTATTTTAATTTAATATTTTTTGTATTTGATGTTTGCTTTGACGTGTTGTATGGAAGTAAATGATTTGATTTGATTTGATAACACCCACACTTTATTAGTTCGGTCTCATGTTATGGGTGCCTATCGTCCAGTGCCGGATTAACCATGTCGAGGACCTTAGGCAATACTATTTTTGGGCCCTATTTGTGTAACTTCTAAAATACCTAAATTTTTCGATCAGAATGCCCTAAAAACCGCGCCGCCATTAATTAGCGACTAACATTCAAAATTCAAAATAGTTTATTTGTATAACATAGGTAATATGTATGACATGGTGGTAATTTAGGGAAGTACTCTTTAGGATTTGACAATTTACATAATGCATAAAATGCTTGCCTATACATCATACAAAAACACTATTTAGGGCTTTGTACATGTTGTTAGTAGTTAGCTTACTAACCATATTGACATTGAGAATACAAATCTTCGAATTAAATTTTTACTTGTTGAAATATTTACAATTTATTTTTTTCTTCGTTCACGGGCCCCCCAGGCGATGCGGGCCCCTAGACAGTCGTCTAATTTGACTAAGGGTCCTGCTATCGCCATCTACCGGGCACAATTTCTGACTCCGTGATCTAAAGATTTCTCTTATATAATTTCATTATTTTTCATTTTGCTCCAGAAAGTTGTATTGTGTTTTGGGATTCAAGAAGTACGCTTTATGAACCGCAGCTGAGGTGTGCACACACGGCTAAACATCAACCTATTCAATTCCAGTTGAAGGTAAACTCGCATAGCACACGAAACATATACAATGCGAGAACATAACTAGAAAAGTATAGCTTGATGTCTAGCCGTGTGTACCTGCCTTACAATAATATGTATGTGTACTTTTACAGAAATTGCAATTAAATATTTCTAGGTTTATTCTCTTCGGCTTATGTTTAGTAGGTTGCCCGTTTAGTAGGTTCGATACTCAATAAATAGACCTCTTAATATATATGTAGGCTATCGGTTTTCAGTGTGTGTAAAATCCATTCAGTAGCTTTTACGTGAAAGAGTTACACACATCAAAAATCAAAATGGTAGAAAAAAAAAGAATAATCAAAATTTTGTTTTTATGATTATTTTTCTAAAGTCAAAAATGTTTAAAATGACTTTGATAATGTGATACAATTAATTTATTTTCCACAGTCTTCTTTCTATTTCATTAGCAGCGAAGTTTAATAGGCTTGTGTAGTTTTACGATCTTGAAACCGCAAGTCCGATATTTAAAGAATTGACAAACGGCCGCCTTTAAAGATTTATAATTTCTACCTTCCTCCGTCTTTATTATTTAATGAAACATCGTTTAAATACCTTAGTTTAATTCTTCGTCGAAAAACAATGAGTAATTTTTGAAACATTCATATCCGAAATCGCTCACCAAAATATTATTACGTATTTTCTCTGCGAACTCGATTCAAAAGACATTAATTCTGCCAGCGCCAAACTAAACGAGACTGTATTCATTGCCATGAGCAGTTATAACCCTCTGATATACTCGCGGAGTTATGAGTTATGGCCGAAGTTGTACCGAGTTCATTAATTTATGGCAGACACCCGCTTTTCACTTAGCAAGGAACTTTTTTTCAATTGTACCTCTGAAAGGTCATAGGCGCCTGGTGATGCAGTGTTCCAATCGAGTAATTAAATTACGTGATTGGAATATGAAATTGTATTAAAAGTTTCATAACAGGTGAAGTGTGGTAGTCCTACCATGCCTCTGCTACACTCTTTTGAGTATTAGAGGCATGTTACATTTCAAGGCTGAAATGGTATAGTACCCGAGTTCATGAATTAACTTTTCACTTCCCATTAAACTTTTTTTCATTAATACCTCCGAAAGGTCATGGGCGCCTAAATCAAAACAAACACGTTTTGATTTAATTGGGGATGTGAATATTATAGGATTTGAACATTCAAGCTTTGTACCATAGTAAAATTAATAAGTACGCCAACTCCCGGCGTTTAGGAGCGCACGATACCTAAACTTGCTCGAGGCGTAGGGTTGTCACTTGTCAGATTGATATTTTAAATTACCTGTACAGAAATCATTTTTTTAATTATAAAAAAGACGTTTTTTTTACAAAACAAAGCATTTATTTATGTCAAGTCAAAGCCAAATCATTTATTTCCATGGGCCCTAAAAGGTGCTTGAACACGTCAAAACAAACATCAACGTTCAAATAAATGAAATTAAAATAAAACTTAAGCTAATTAAATTATAATATTAATTGCAACAAAATGATTTGAATCACCGGAGCTTAGATTGATTTCAATTCAACTTTGAGGTTTGAATTAAAATCAATCCAAGTACAAGCTCCGATGGGTGTTGGGGCTATCTCGTCGTTGACTGTAACCCCGCTATCCCGATTGTATGTAAGTTATTGTTGTGAAAAGGTAGCTTGTAGTAACACCAAAATCACTTCAGGTTAAATAGTTTATTGTAAATAGTAAAGTTATAGTTAATTTCTAATGTTAATTGTTGTTACGTTTAGTAGTTGTGAGTCACGTTTATAAACAATATATGTTCACCAAACACACGTTTATGCGTTCCACTTATTTGGTAGCGACTAACGTAAACGACTGTTTTTTGTTTACAGTGTAATTCGCTGTACGAGCAGTATTGGCTCGTACAGCGAATTACAGCTCGTATTGCATCATGAGAAGAGCTGGTGAGAAACTCATGATCACCATCTTTTTAAATAATTCATACAATTTTGTTTGTTTATTGACAATAATTGTTAGGTGTAAGTTATACCAACCAAAATACAATGACTAGAAATGGTTATGGAGAGAATAATACTATGAAATTAAATTCTTTGTTAAATAGACCAATATTATATTAATAAAACTATCCGTAGTATATAAGGTTGCAATCTCTTACACTTAAAGCAAAAAGGAAAAGGAGTAAAAACAATGTGTGCATACATACTGGTACTAGAACAGACATAGAAAAATTAAAAAAAATCTAAACTGTAAAATTAAATGCTAATTATTTATGCTCCTCCTATCTCCTAACTCCTGCTAACTAAAATGAGAACCTCCTTTTTTTGAAGTCGGTTAAAATACCTAAAACCTCGAGAATTTTCTCAACATTTTTAATTTTTTTTTATTTTTATTTATTTATTTACATAAATTCAGAGCCATCATTACAATTAAACATAACCTAATGCAATGGATGTATAACTACAATATACTTAATCATCTAGTTTACTAATCTAAAATTTACCTTAAGATTAACACAGTACAAATAAAACAAAAACTCTAACTTAATATCTTATAAGTACATACAGGTTAACATATAGGTTCTCTTCTGAAAACTACATTAAAACCAGCCAAATGCGAGATAATCGCAGACCAACATACATACAGACTATGAGAACTTCCTTTTTAATATCGGTTAAAATAAAAATAATTTAATAACACATCACAAAATTGCGCATCATATTCATAATGTAACATCATTTTGTGAAATAAATAAACCAAAGAGGCAACGACACGGCGGCGTTTAAAAAACATACCTACATTATTATTAAGTATTTAGTAGTTATTACCAAATACGTATTTTATTAATTCACCTTTTGTGTTCAGAGGGTACCTTAAAGAACGTTAATTCTGGGTTTGAAATAGTGTCGTTTGAACAACCATAAACTTCACAATAATATCTATTGACTCGCGAAGACATTTTGCAGTGCAGCGCGTAACCGTACCTAATTTTTTAAACAAACAGCGACCGCTCACAGTAATGGCACGGCCCGCACTACCGCTCACCGAGAAACTGGCCGAGCGGCGTAGTGTGCGTGCGTACGTACATGAACCCGGGGCGTGGCAAGCGCTACGCGTACATACAAACGGCGCGATGTACCTTTGTTCGAAGATAACTTACTGTCTGTACTGTGTTTGTACGGAACTCGATTAGAAGTGACGTTGAAATATAAAATAACATAGACTACATGTTTTTATACAGGGTTATTGATAATTTGACGTATTCCTTATACGTCAAATTACCAAAACCCCTTTGTATCTTAACTTATATGAAACCGATCATCCGATCACGAAGGATTCATCTTACCTGTTTGTTCAATTTGCACAGTTTGTTTTGAGTGTGTTAGCTAACGCTCAAGAACACTATTATTTTTCAGTTTAATTTAAAGCACCTAGTGAAAAAAAAAGTATTGTAAATTTGAATATATTAACTGTGTAACTATTATTACCAATAAAAAAGTTTATGAGTTTATTACCTATTAAAATTATTCATATTATATTAAAAGGCCTTTTCATCACACCAGCACGAAAAAGATCGTTTGCTTGCCAGAATTCAGTGAGTAAAAACCGCTTTTACTCACTAGTGAGGCAAAGTGATTCAAATTTCGAAACACAAAATCCTTCCAATGAATAGGCGCTGAAAATAAAAAAAACCTACACCATGTAGGTTAGTAATAAACATTGACATCAATTTTATTAAATAACTACAAACGATACGTTTTAATTATTTTATAAATTATATAAATACACGTTTATTTAGTATTTTTAAATTCAAATTCAAAATTCAAATCATTTATTTTCATAGGCCCCAGGAGGCGCTTGAACACGTCAAAACATTACAAAAAATGATATAAAAATAAATAATAAATAATACTAAATTAATACTAACTACTATTTTAATGTTTTTATATTCGTGATTGACCATTAAATTAATTAAAATCAGGTACTTAATATTAGACTCTATAAATACATGTTAAGGAACGAATTTCCGAACGCATTCTTAAAAAAAAAAGTCTGTCTGTCAATCATCGCGGGCAACTATAAATCCTTTCCAGTTTATGTTTAATTGTTTACTGGAACTTTCTGAATCGGTATTACTGTCGTATTTCATGGAATTATCCCAGGTTAAGTAATCGAGTACGAATTTATTTAAATCTTAATATTTTCTCACTGGAAGAGGTGAAAAGTTTTGTAACGCGTGAGAAAAATAATTTTCAGTTCGTGACTTCTTAAATCTTTCGCTTGCGAAATAGTCTTTATTAGAATCACTCGCTACGCTCGTGATTCAATTCAAGACTACTTCACATTCTTAAGATTTAAAATTGGCACTCACAACAGAAATATAAACTTTTTCTCACTTGTACCATAAATAACTATTTAATGTTCAAATGAAATTCTGCAGCGTGTTGCAAAAGAAGGTAAAATTAATTCTGAAAAGATTATTTTTTAACGGGTTCAAGTATGGTGCTTAAACAGAACCGAAAAAATCATGAACAATAAGGCATTCGTTACGAATTCATTAAGAAACATGATTGCACCAAAAAGTAATTACGGTTACGGCGTTCAGCCTCGTCTCATATTTTATATTATTCCAAATGAGAGGTGCTCCGTACACTGGGATACTTAAATATTTCATTGTTCCTTCCTCCTCATGATTCCCTGGTACATATTTAACGAAGCCGAGCTGAACGCCAGAACCGAGACGCTCTTTAAAAAGCTTATAATAGCGAACTTCTTTAAGTATTTGGCTTTAATTGAAGCAAACATTTGTTTTTCATCTTACAATGCTTATACTTGAAAGTTGTACAAGTTATTCACCAGTCTATTAATAGTACAAAAGACACTTGGGTACTTGCTGAAGTTTGTGGATTCTTGGTAAATTGATTGATTTGTTGTTATGAGCAATTCGAAAGTAGACATTTCCGGATAGTAAATTATTACTTCATATCATATCTGTGCCTAAAGTATTAAGATAGCAATCATTCGTAGCAATTTTTGCTTACCTGTGGCAATATCAATACACCTTTGTGACTATTTTACAAGAATGCTCGATATCATATCCATCGATACTTTATAATAATATCATGTAGACATTAAGACGCAATCCGAACCGATACTTCTTGATTATTCATTTAAAAGTAAGAAAAGCCGTGGGACCTATTTATTTATTCAAAGTAAATCCCTATTTTGAAAAAGATACTCCGAAAGAAATTTGAAATTTAGATTGTAACTAAAGTTCGGCAAAAGAATGGACTATTCAATGATTTCGCACCTCCGTCGATCGGAACGTTCGGAGCGAACGCAATGCGCCGCGGCCGCACGATTTACATTCACTTCGAAGGGAATTTAATGGACTCTGGCCAAATCGCTGTTTTGGGACTTCTTACTTAGATTATGAATAAAACATTGTGGGGGGAATAGGAAGCGGAATCTCCCAACTGTAGCCAACTTAAGAATTATCCGAAATGAGCCAAAATATTTAACAGCCTCGATGAAATCTTAAAGTAATTGTTTGAGAGCCAGTGCCTCGAGCCGATGGCAAGAGTTAATGTAATCAACGAATGACGGTTAATTTTGTTGTGCCGTCAGAGTTTCCCTTTCATGTAACCGACGTACAAACAGAAAGTTCTCAAAAGGAAGTACGAAATAAACCGACGTTATTCAGTTACAAACTGTGTTTTGAAATTATGAAACTCAGAATGGCCGCGTGTGACGTGAAGTTAAAGTGTAGGTATGTATGGAGGGCTTTGTAAGGGAGGGACAGCTCGAACGGTGCCGGTGCCAAAACGTTTTAAAGTGCAAAACAGAGCAATTTGGCGAATACGTGCCGAGCAGTGGCGTAGTGCCGTCCATGGCTGTCCGTCAGTGACAAAGCGACGACGACTGCCCGCCACTTGCTTGGGATTGTGTCTCACTTATAGCGACAACTTAACTGGCATAAAGTACTGATTAATTTTTTTAAGGTCTAAAGACTAATTTTGATGGCTATATAATTATGATTAAATGATTAAATAAAACGAATCAGTAATATTTAAGCTTATTAAAAGCGCAAAGTCACATACCTACGTACTAGTACCTACCGCCATTTGTAGTATGTTTTTTCATAATAATTCATTTATTTTCATAAGATCATAGGTTGGTACAAGCATGCATTATACAGATGTTCTTAGGACACTAAGTTCGGCTATGTCTCGCTCTTAAGGCATAACGAGAAATACATTTTTATTGATATTAGATAGAAATAGAGAAATAAAAAATAATAACAATAACAGAAATACAAAAAGCAACATATATACGAATCGAATTGAGAACCTCCTCCTTTTTTAGAAGTCGGTTAAAAACAGAGCAAAATTGATACATTTAATTATTAATTGATCATGAGGTTGTTGCATCATAAATTGTTAAATACATTTTTGGTAATAGGTTACAACTACACTGTTCACAACATGACTAAAGCAGGTGACTTTTTGTGAGTGATTTATCTTCTAGAAATTCCTTTACTGAGTAATAGCAGTTATTTACTTCAAATGAAATTCTAACCTGAAATAAAATTATAAGTGGGTAAAATAATATTGTAAATTTGATGCCCGCCTTCGTTGGGTGTTAGTTTTCTTTGTTTAATAGGCATCACACAAAAACGGTCGTATTTTCCTCGTACGTTGCATTCATAGATTGCATTCAATTATCATTCTGGTACAATTTTTATGACACAAAATACGGTCACTCACTCGCTATTAATAAGACACGGGCCTTTGCCACTTCCCCTCTACCGGTCATTGCTTAGTGACATTACAACAAAAGGGTAAGGTTATGTTATAATAATGGCTTGTACTATTCCACGAGCTCCATAAGCTATTCGGAGATCGCCGAATCCACGTGGCGCGTATCGAATGTCAAATGGTTCTAATGGTCCATGATATACTCGTAGAACACACACACAGAACGAATGGTCACTCACTCGCTCTCAATAAGACACAAGCCTCTGCCACTTCCCCTACAGGCCATTGTTTAGTGACATTACAACAAAAGGGTTAGCCATTAGCACTCGCACTCACGCCTATCTCCGCTGTTTTCTTTTCATTTCCCGTCTCGCTCTCCATTACCCGCAGTGCCAAGAGTTTATTACCCACTCCGCCAAGTGCCCGACTTTCAACAAGGCGACAATGTTATTGTTATGAAAAGATTACCTTTATCGAATATCTAGTAATCGATTTGTCTGGCTTTTTAACGAAGGAATTAATAGATTTAGCTTACAATTATCACGTGCAGGTTTTACTATTAGTAGCATACTGTCACGTTGCAAATGACTGAATTAATAAGTCATTATAAACACCATCGTATTTCTTTAGACTGGTAACGCCATCTAAAGTTTCGTTAGTCCAGTTACATCGATTGACCTAATGGTTCGATGTCACGTAGTAGTTCTAACATATGACAACAGATGTCGCTAGGCGCTCGTTTCGCTTTTATTCAAGATTTAAATATTTAGCGATTATAAATTTAAATTAGTTATAATTTTAATAGTCACATTTATTGTGAGTATTTGAGATTTTCTTTCAGTCTCAATATTTGTTCCAAATTCGAAAGCCAAATGATAGAATCGATTGTTCTGGAATCATATCGTTTTGTCTATGGTATTGCGCTGTCAAAGACAAGAGAGGTGACGTAGGCTTTTCTGAGAAAAATGGTGTCCAGTAAAGATGTCCTTTTAATATTCTCGTAAAAAGAATATTGTGTAGGCCTCTGAGTATGATGATGAATATATTATCATAACTCTTATGAGGTTATAATATGTACACAATTGGTAAGTCTTTTCGTCTACCATTCGGTGACGATACCATTATTGACATCTTTTTGTATTTCGTTTCTTTTCAACATAGTGTCGAATTTGTTTCAGCCAGAAGATATTATATGCTTATCTAATGTGATTTAAGACTAAAATCGTCAGGGTGGATTGGGAATGTCACTCGATTAACCAGGATTCCTGTGATTTGGGTTGATAGTTATCATAGTTGATAGTTATCATAGTTGATAGTTATCATAGTTGATAGTTATCATAGTTGATAGTTATCATGATTGATAGTTATTATATTTCATAGTTTATGATTTAAAGTTTATACTTAAAACGACTTCGTCTACGTTTATGTTAATAGTGCAGATTTCGTATCTCACTTCTACCGATTATGACCGAGGTGTATAGAACCGGTCGACCACGTGCCTAACCTCGTGTCCGTCGCGGGTCGCTGAGCCACGTGAGAAACTAACCTCGCTCTAGAGTTGGGTCCGGAGAGTCTTCATTCCATGTGAAGTTTGTAGAACTCAACATTGATGACCTGCCCTTAGAGTAAGGTCCGGCTTCAGGTATTTGTCATTATTCAGTATAACATACGGACGAGCACTCGATCTATCCATATTAGAATCATAGTAACTA
The DNA here is from genome assembly GCA_905147285.1 of Hypena proboscidalis. Lineage (NCBI taxonomy): Eukaryota > Metazoa > Arthropoda > Insecta > Lepidoptera > Erebidae > Hypena > Hypena proboscidalis. Next base: position 744,490 of record LR990141.1, read on the forward strand.
AGGATAATGTAATTTTTCACTTTAAATAGAACCGTTCACAACCGCTCTGGGAAAAACATTGTTAGTCTCTTGCTCTCCCAACAGAGGGGTCTGTTGTTAATTATTTTATTTCTGAGTCCCGGATACATAACTTAATTTATGTAATTTTAAATACTGGTGGAAGGGAAATTAAATATAATATAATATATGATATCCTGTCATGTTTTATTTTTTTTGTTACACCAACCAAAAGTGTTTCAATGGCGCCCATACTAAATTTTATTTAAAGAAAATTAGGGGATCAGTGCTCGCTCTGTGTACTAGGGTAATTTAAGCTCGCTTTATTATACCTAGTATATAATAATATCTTCTGGTAATTGTGTTATTTTGTATTTTTTTTTGTGTGTATTTTGTGTACAAAATTTTAATTTTCATTGTATTCTAGCTCGCTAGATACATATATGTTGTGTAAACACCTATGATAATGCTTGCATTATATTTTTAATGATTATTGTGTATTGGTAGTACCTAATAGCTTAGGCCAGGTACTTGTTGTAATAGGTTCATAGTAAAACTTATGTTTTTGGTCAAACAGTATTTCATCTCCGCAGTGAGTGAAACTGATTAATTGCTAAAGTCATAGTTTGGTTACCTACAACTTTATAGTTATTTTGTTATGCTAGCATACATTTAACTGGTTGTCCATGCACATAGCAAGCCTATAGCTTAGGCTGGTTTGTTGATAGACATTAAAAATATAGGGTTGTTTTTTTTGTACATTAAAGTTTAAGGTTAGAAGAAATTCTGTTGTATAAACCTTTTTAGATACACGCATATTGTTATTTAGATTGTTAGCCTGGTACTCTAACAAAAATTTAACAAGAATTTAAGGAATTGTTGTGTTAGTACACAAAAATTTTTTTTTTTTGAAAACTCATTAAGAAAGTGAGGTTAAGTTTTGTTGTTTGGTGCATAATAACAATCACACTTCTCTTTCCATATCTTTGATCTAATAGATAACTGTTCAATAAACATTTATAGTAAATATTGTAAAGGTCAACAAACTTTTGATATTAAGTTGGGTGATTTCTCAAAAATTGGAAATTTGGGGTCATTCTAAAAAAATTTTTTTTTTTTTGTTTTTGTTGGAAGAGTTATTGTAAGTGTGATTGTTTATTACCTTTTGGTGTTGTGTGCATAGACTATCTCAGGTATTATTTAGGTAATATCACAGGTATACAAGACATAGTAATTAAAATTAAGTTTTGTAAAGATCAATTGCTCGGACGGTTTTTTTTTATTTTAAATTTTTCTTAATTTCAACAACATGGATTTAGATACGGTTTATTTTCATACTCTTCTTAGAGATGAGCTGATATATGAGGTAAATATTAGGGCTGAAGTTCCTGAGAGTACGGTACCTAAACTGAAGAAGCAGTTAAAGCATTTGTGCTTAGGTTTTAGTCCTGCTGACTTCGTCGACGAGGAGTTGGACCTTGAGGCAGAGCTGTTAGCGGTGAAGGAGAAGATCTCAGAGCTGAAGACAAAGCTTGATTTGGTTGAGAAGACTCGTGAGCCTTATGTTTTGTCTAGGGTTAAAGCTTTGTTTTGCCACCTGCATCATAGAGTTCAGCGCTTGTTGTATAGAGGTCCAGCGGATAGCTCTTCCTTTCAGGATTTCAGGACGGATTTCAGTACCATTAGTACAAGAGTACATAGATGCTTCGGGAAAGGCTCAGAAGAGGTGAAACCGAACGAGGCGGACCTGAACATGGAGATGCAGGTCTCAGGCAACAAACATTTTAACTTCGCTAAGTGGAACATTGTGTTTGATGGCCAGAGCTCTCCTCATTCTTTTCTGGATTCAGTCAATGAACGGGTTTCTGCTTATAAAGTCCCTGACAAAGTCATCTTTGATTCAGCATTTGTGTTATTTAAGGATCAAGCATTGTTATGGTACAGAGGCGTTAAGGGACAGGTGTCTAGTTGGTCCGAGCTAAGTAAACTTCTTTTGGAAGAGTTTGCACCTGTTGATTTTGATTACCGTTTACTGGGTGAGATTCGTGCACGTACCCAAGGTCAAAGTGAGCCCATTCACATATACTTTGCAGTTATGAACTGCATGTTTTCACGTCTACAACGTTCATTATCTGACGAGGATAAGCTAGAAATCCTCATGCATAATATTAGGCCGGTTTATACAGAACAGCTTGCGTTAGTCAATGTTACTTCAATAGCAGAATTGAAGGAGTATTGTAGGAAGATAGAGGCTGCACGTCTAAAATCTAGTTTGTTTGCTGAGCCTAAGGACAAGTGTTCGGTGGGTTTGGAATTTGTGCCTAAAAGTGTGAAACCACAAAAATCCCAAGCTGCAGCTGTACAACAGTCGCCTGTTGAGCAGAATAAGCGGAAATTTTACAAAAAGGGAAATTCTCATAAGAAGGACTCGCACAAACTTTCTGACTCTGGTCAAGGTGGCAATAAGCCAGTTAAGGGTTCTAAAAAGGCATTAAAATGCTATAAATGCGGTAAAGCTGATTTTACGGTTAAGACGTGCCCTGACTGCAATAAGAACGTTCCAAAAAACGCGTAGCGCAAAACCGAAGTAAACCATCTGCACAGGTCGATGCAGATGAAAAGAAATCTTGGTTAGATTCTGTTTCAAATTTTTTTAAGAATAATAACTTTGTTTCGGTTTTGTTTAAGCCTGATGATAATGACGTTCGACCATATTTAGATGTGAATATTTTTGACTTAACTGTCAGTGGTTTATTAGATTCTGGCGCTTGTGTTTCTATTGTAGGAAATGGAGCTCATGAGAAGCTATGTGATTTAGGTTACAATATGGATACTAACTCTGATAAAGTATATGTAGCTGATGGTTCAGAATGTGACTCCTTAGGTGTTTTAACATTGCCTATCACTTTTAATGATGTGACTAAGGTCATAAAGTTTTATGTAATACCAGCTATAACTTCAAATATTATCTTTGGTGTAGATTTCTGGAAAGAATTTAATTTAATGCCTGAAATTTTTGATAAAATTACTTATAGGCAAAAGCCAACAACTTTTGTAACTGGTTCATCGTGTTTAAATAAATCACTTAATTTTGTAGAATCTTTTGAAAATATGCGTTCCGAAGATAGGGAATTAGCTGAATTAATAGTTAAACAATTTCATGATATTTCTTTTGAAAATAAAGGTTTAGGTAGGACTCATTTGACTGAACATGTAATAGATACAGGTGATTCGCCACCAATTAAGTGCAGACCTTATCCTTTGTCACCTGAAAAGTTGAAAGAACTACATAGGGAATTAGATAAGATGTTGGATCTTGATGTAGTAGAACCAAGCGAAGGCCCTTGGAATAATCCAGTTCTTATGGTTCCAAAGTCTGACGGTACATTAAGATTTTGCCTTGACTGTCGTAAGCTGAACGCGGTGTCAAAAGGAGATGCTTATGCAATACCATACCTACCTCAAATTTTAGATAGTCTCAAAAATGCAAAATATATTAGTTCTGTAGATTTTAAATCTAGTTTTTGGCAAATAGGTTTAGAGAAGTCCTCTCAGGAGAAAACCAGCTTCACTGTGCCTGGAAGAGGTTTATTTCAATTTAAAGTTATGCCTTTTGGACTTTGTGGTGCACCAGCCCGTCAACAAAGGTTGATGGATGAACTTTTCGGTTATCCATTTTGTAGTGACATCACCAAAGGTGTAGTTTTCTGTTATGTTGATGACATTTGTGTTGTTAGTGAAGATTTAAGTACACATTTAATTTTATTAAAACGAGTTCATGAAAAAATTAAAAATGCAAATTTAACGGTAAATTTTGAAAAATGTAATTTTTTTAGAAAATCTTTAAAGTATTTAGGTTATGTAGTTGACGAGTGTGGGTTAAGAACTGATCCAGATAAAGTTCGCGCTATTTTAGAATTTCCAACACCAAAAACAGCGAAAGAAGTAAAAATGTTTTTAGGAACATGTTCATGGTATAGGAGGTTTATTCGGAATTTTGCAACTATAGCAGCACCGTTAAATGCTCTTACAAGCACCAAGGTTAAATTCAAATGGAATCCAGAAGCAGAAGTCGCTTTTAATGCTTTGAAGAGAATATTAGTATCTGCTCCAGTTTTAGCTTGCCCGAATTTTAATTTACCATTTTCTGTTCACTGCGATGCAAGTAGTTATGGTCTTGGTGGCATGTTAACCCAGAATATTGATGGGCATGACCATCCAATTGCTTTTGTTAGTAGATCCCTTAATAAGAACGAACGCAATTATAGTGCTACCGAACGTGAAGCGTTGGCGGTAATTTACGCGTTAGAGAAATTTGAACCATATTTGGGTACTCGACATTTTACCGTTATCACTGATCATGCCTCGCTTAAGTGGTTCGAAAACTTGAAAAATCCGACTGGGAGATTAGCTCGTTGGGGATGTCGTCTCTCTCAATTTAATTTAACTATTGAACACCGTAAAGGTAAAGATAATGTTGTGCCTGATACTTTGTCTAGGTTGCTTAAGTTAGATGCAGTAGATAAACCTAATGAAATAGCACCGGAAGATGATACGTGGTATAATAGGATAGTTGAGGGTTGTAAATCGCATTCGGCGAATTTTCCAAATTTTAAGGTCGAAAATGATATACTCTACAGATATTGTAAAGGCAAATACTCGTTGATTCAGGAATTTGACTGGAAGGTAGTTGTCCCGAAGTCAAAGCGTACCCAGATTATCTCGGATAATCATGAACCTCCAACTGCAGGTCACCTAGGTGTCTTCAAGACGCATAGAAGGTTGGCTTTAAGATATTTTTGGCCGGGAATGTATCGTGACGTTGTTACTTTTGTTAAAGAGTGTAACGTATGTTCAGCGTATAAACATAAAACTACTTTAACACCAGGGCAAATGGGTCAACCAAAACAGTGTTATAGACCGTTTCAAGTTTTATCAGTAGATTTAGTGGGACCTTTACCTAAATCACGTTCGGGTTTTGTGCATTTATTAGTAGTAACTTGTTGTTTCTCAAAGTATACTTTACTATTTCCTTTACGTCGTGCTACAAGTGCAGCGGTAGCGAAATGTTTCGAAAATTATGTTCTTCTCAGCCATGGAATTCCGGAAACCGTAATTACCGATAATGGGGTTCAATTCACGGGATCTGAATTTCGTAGCTTATTAGGCAAATATAACATTCCACGTGTACACTACGGTCCTCGGTACACACCGCAAATAAACACTGTAGAGAGGTATAATAAAACTGTTATGACAGCAGTAGCAGCGTACGTTAAAGAAGATCATAGATCTTGGGATCAGAATTTGTTCAAAATTCAATTTGCAATAAACAGTGCAGTGAACGAAACTACTGGATTTTCTCCATTTTTTCTTGTCCACGGTAGGGAACCGATTATTAATGGCAATTTTTATAAAGACTCCAAAGAGTTGGACTATGATATAGCCATACCTAGAGAGGAATATGCGGGAGACTTTGGGATATTGAAGGACGTGTTTGCCAAAGTTCGCGAGAAAATTGTAAAATCTCACGAGGCAAATGCCAAACATTATAATTTGCGTAGGCGTAGAGTTACCTTACGAGAAGGTCAGGAAGTTTGGCGTAAAACTTATATCCAAAGCGATGCGGATAAGTTTAGGACTTCAAAGTTAGCACCTAAATATCAGAAATGCATAGTAAAGAAGGTGCGTTCTCCTTTAGTGTATGAGCTCATAGGGTTAAATGGGAAAGACCTTGGGACGTGGCACATTAAGGATATTAAAATATAATCCTGTGCCCGAATTTCTGTTGTCTTCATTTTGTTTTTAACCATGTCTTTGCCAGGTTCGCTACCGTAGCCCGTTTAAAACGTGTTGTGTGAACGCTTGTTCGTCACCAACGATGGCAAGGTAATTTTATACTCGTTTAACGAGTTATTCTTTTGCCGTAGTCCACTTTTGTGTGTTGTGTGTGTGGCTAGCCACCACCAACGATGACGAGGTACACTGTATTTTCATTTCGTGTATTTTCTCGTGTTTTTTATTGTGGATTTAACTGTGTATTATTTTTATGCATGTTAGTTTTAAGTTCATGCTTGAACTTGTTTTCTTTTGTTCTTCTAGGAGACAAATTGTTTAGTTGTGTTACAATATTTTTATATTGTTCCGCTTAGGCGAGACACTAACGTTGTTGTGTTGTTCCTTTAATTAGGACTCACATATACATTTTTTTTTTGCTTTAGCAGTGTTAACAATGCTCGCATTGTTTCTATTAATATTTATTAATAGACACATTCTGCTAATAGGAGCGGTTTGTGACTCCTTTATCAATAAGCCTTCACAGTTTGTTAACATCTCGCTTGTGCTAGCACAGTGGTTGTTTTGTGTGCGATTTGGATGAGACCGTTTAAGGCCTTCCATTTTTGTTTTTACGCGGGTTCGAAATATAACCTTGCGCTTTATGCAATATCTGATTTCATGGCTATTGTAGTCTGTCAGTATTGTTTTGTTTAGTTGTCTTCTGTGGATTCAGAGACGCTTAGTATTCTATAACATTGTTAAATATGTTCACCTGAGGGGTAACTTTAGGGTGAAGTAGGATAATGTTGTAATTTAAGTTGATTGTTTCTAATTTAGTTCAACGTTTTTTTTTTACCTAGCTAACTCGGTGTTGTTTTAGCTTTTAGCTTAACACCGGGGCGGTGTTTTTCCGAGAGGGGGGGGTATTGTCACGTTGCAAATGACTGAATTAATAAGTCATTATAAACACCATCGTATTTCTTTAGACTGGTAACGCCATCTAAAGTTTCGTTAGTCCAGTTACATCGATTGACCTAATGGTTCGATGTCACGTAGTAGTTCTAACATATGACAACAGATGTCGCTAGGCGCTCGTTTCGCTTTTATTCAAGATTTAAATATTTAGCGATTATAAATTTAAATTAGTTATAATTTTAATAGTCACATTTATTGTGAGTATTTGAGATTTTCTTTCAGTCTCAATATTTGTTCCAAATTCGAAAGCCAAATGATAGAATCGATTGTTCTGGAATCATATCGTTTTGTCTATGGTATTGCGCTGTCAAAGACAAGAGAGGTGACGTAGGCTTTTCTGAGAAAAATGGTGTCCAGTAAAGATGTCCTTTTAATATTCTCGTAAAAAGAATATTGTGTAGGCCTCTGAGTATGATGATGAATATATTATCATAACTCTTATGAGGTTATAATATGTACACAATTGGTAAGTCTTTTCGTCTACCATTCGGTGACGATACCATTATTGACATCTTTTTGTATTTCGTTTCTTTTCAACATAGTGTCGAATTTGTTTCAGCCAGAAGATATTATATGCTTATCTAATGTGATTTAAGACTAAAATCGTCAGGGTGGATTGGGAATGTCACTCGATTAACCAGGATTCCTGTGATTTGGGTTGATAGTTATCATAGTTGATAGTTATCATAGTTGATAGTTATCATAGTTGATAGTTATCATAGTTGATAGTTATCATGATTGATAGTTATTATATTTCATAGTTTATGATTTAAAGTTTATACTTAAAACGACTTCGTCTACGTTTATGTTAATAGTGCAGATTTCGTATCTCACTTCTACCGATTATGACCGAGGTGTATAGAACCGGTCGACCACGTGCCTAACCTCGTGTCCGTCGCGGGTCGCTGAGCCACGTGAGAAACTAACCTCGCTCTAGAGTTGGGTCCGGAGAGTCTTCATTCCATGTGAAGTTTGTAGAACTCAACATTGATGACCTGCCCTTAGAGTAAGGTCCGGCTTCAGGTATTTGTCATTATTCAGTATAACATACGGACGAGCACTCGATCTATCCATATTAGAATCATAGTAACTAAGGATAATGTAATTTTTCACTTTAAATAGAACCGTTCACAACCGCTCTGGGAAAAACATTGTTAGTCTCTTGCTCTCCCAACAGAGGGGTCTGTTGTTAATTATTTTATTTCTGAGTCCCGGATACATAACTTAATTTATGTAATTTTAAATACTGGTGGAAGGGAAATTAAATATAATATAATATATGATATCCTGTCATGTTTTATTTTTTTTGTTACACCAACCAAAAGTGTTTCAATACTAACTGTTGCCCGCAACTTCTACCGCGTGAAGTGGTGTTTCCTGGACCGTTTTCGCAACATATTTCATTGCTACTTCGCTATCATTGGTCGTAGCGTGATGAAATCTAACCTAGCCTAGCCATCCTCAAGCAATTATCATGATTCAATAGGGATGAAGACTAAGCTCGCGAAAGTAATATAATTAATGAATACGTTATCAAAATATTGGTAAACATAAACAAATTGCTAAAATGCTAAGTTACATATCTTAAGTCATACTTATCTTATGATCATATCGACAAAATTCGATTCGACGAAATTCATGGGCAACATATTATTAAATAAAATAAGTCATCATGCTTATTTGTATGTAGTTCCTGTTATCGCTTTATTCCAAACAAACTAATTCAGCTCTATAATATTAGTGTAGATTAAAGTTTCTGTCACACATTTTATCCTTAACGTCACTAAATTTGCTTGACTATAAAATCGGTATTATTGAAATAATTTTATATAAATATATATATTTTATATAAATAATTTAAAAAAATTGGGATCGGCAGTCTTCGAAACTGTGACCTCTGCACACCGAGCGACCGTTTGACCCACTAAGGTACGGTCTCATCTTGCAAGACCCTAAATTGAATAAATTTATTCAAAACTCATTTGAAGTTTATTAATACATCCAGGAACTAATAAATATTCCATGTAATAATAACATCTTCATTAAGTTTTGTTATGACTAGGTTATTCCAGAAATTTGCTGTAATTTCAGGAATGCTAACTAGTTGCTACCCTGCAAGTTGGTCGGCAACACTCCTGTACCAGGGCGGCATATCTTCAAGGAATTTGCTCGAATATTTCCTGCATAGTTTAATCAATATGAAACATATCCCTCTCTGTAAATTATTGTGTAAGTTAGTCTGAGGGCCCAATCATCGCAAGTCCAGAGAGAATAAATGATGAGTGCCGAAAGAACTGTTATTTTTATTAAAACTGACGTGAGTTTGTAACATTATTGAGTGCAAGACTGGCTGCGACTCAGGCGCGACGTATCGCACTCTCTCTTGATAATGCCTAGACGTATAGGCGAAACCGCAGTCGACTAAATAAATCAACATTACGTGAGTAACACCCGTATTTCATAATTTGAAGAACTGTTATTCTGGAAGTTGTACGTTTCAGAGAAGATTTTATTTTTACATAGCTCTACTTTCCTTCTCTGCCTGTTGGTCTAGTGTTTACCGTATATAGCTTCTGACCGTGAGATCTCGGGATCGATTCCCGGGTCGGATAAAATGTTATTAAGGATTTTTACGTTAAGAAATTTTCAAAAGCAGTACAGAGTTGTAATTGTATTGTACACAGTGAATGACGATATAATAGGCTCATCTCCTATCTATTACATGATACCTAGGTGAAATGTAGATGTTATAAACATAGGCGTGATTTTATTCTACTTCCCTTCATTTAGTAAATTTTTTCATGAAAATAAAAATAATGGCCTGCTCTATTCCATCCAAGGGTCCCAGAAGCTATTAGGAGATCGCGAGACCCGGCGCGGATCGAATGTCAAATTGTTCTAATGGTACATGAAATCAATCTGATATTATCTTTCTTTACAAAGGGTTCTTTCCGTAGTACAGAATTCAGTGTTATGAAGATACAGTTTTCAATTTGAGGATTCTTACTTGATCTCATTTTCAAGAGCCAAGTCATTCAACAATAATGTTTATCACATCACGCCTCTTAAACCTAAAAGGGTATGGCAAAAGTGTATAAATTAGAGATGGACCAATTATGAGTTCGGCCGACTAGCCGGTGAGACCGATCATTAGATTCGGATATTCAAAGTTTTAAATGCACTAAACCGAGTTGTATTTCGTATTATTCGTCGAACCACCACAATTACAATATTACAATACGAAATAGAACTAGCATATTACAAAGTGGCGCAAGTTATGTCGCACAGCTAATCCTAGATTACTGGCATTTATAGTAACAACCGACACCGACTAGTCGGCGGCTAAAAAAAGTGGCCGACCAGTCACATGGGCACACTAGGCACATCTCTAGTATAAATATATTGGGTATATCACGTACGTAGGTCTGTTAATATTGCGTCAACGGTTACGGGTTGTACATCGTTTCTGAGAATCTCTTAATGAAAACCCCAATAACTGTTGGTAGGTAGGTAATTTTCAGTAGAATTCTATGAATAAAATGCTATTTACAGACTTGTTGAGTTCTCGGTAACATTGATCGCTCAGGACCACAATTAGTAAAAAATTAAATACCAGTAACTTGTAAAGTGTGTATAACTTATCTGCCATAAACCTTATTGGCAGATAAGTTATACACACTTTACAAGTTACTGGTATTTAATTTTATAAGAGATAGATAGATAATTTAATTATAAGAGGCGTGATGTGATAATCATTATTGTTGAATGAATTGGCTCTTGAAAATGAGATCAAGTAAGAATCCTCAAATTGAAAACTGTATCTTCATAACACTGAATTCTGTACTACGGAAAGAACCCTTTGTAAAGAAAGATAATATCAGATTGATTTCATGTACCATTAGAACAATTTGACATTCGATCCGCGCCGGGTCTCGCGATCTCCTAATAGCTTCTGGGACCCTTGGATGGAATAGAGCAGGCCATTATTTTTATTTTCATAAAAAAATTTACTAAATGAAGGGAAGTAGAATAAAATCACGCCTATGTTTATAACATCTACATTTCACCTAGGTATCATGTAATAGATAGAAGATGAGCCTATTATATCGTCATTCACTGTGTACAATACAATTACAACTCTGTACTGCTTTTGAAAATTTCTTAACGTAAAAATCCTTAATAACATTTTATCCGACCCGGGAATCGATCCCGAGATCTCACGGTCAGAAGCTATATACGGTAAACACTAGACCAACAGGCAGAGAAGGAAAGTAGAGCTATGTAAAAATAAAATCTTCTCTGAAACGTACAACTTCCAGAATAACAGTTCTTCAAATTATGAAATACGGGTGTTACTCACGTAATGTTGGTTTATTTAGTCGACTGCGGTTTCGCCTATACGTCTAGGCATTATCAAGAGAGAGTGCGATACGTCGCGCCTGAGTCGCAGCCAGTCTTGCACTCAATAATGTTACAAACTCACGTCAGTTTTAATAAAAATAACAGTTCTTTCGGCACTCATCATTTATTCTCTCTGGACTTGCGATGATTGGGCCCTCAGACTAACTTACACAATAATTTACAGAGAGGGATATGTTTCATATTGATTAAACTATGCAGGAAATATTCGAGCAAATTCCTTGAAGATATGCCGCCCTGGTACAGGAGTGTTGCCGACCAACGTGCAGGGTAGCAACTAGTTAGCATTCCTGAAATTACAGCAAATTTCTGGAATAACCTAGTCATAACAAAACTTAATGAAGATGTTATTATTACATGGAATATTTATTAGTTCCTGGATGTATTAATAAACTTCAAATGAGTTTTGAATAAATTTATTCAATTTAGGGTCTTGCAAGATGAGACCGTACCTTAGTGGGTCAAACGGTCGCTCGGTGTGCAGAGGTCACAGTTTCGAAGACTGCCGATCCCAATTTTTTTAAATTATTTCAATAATACCGATTTTATAGTCAAGCAAATTTAGTGACGTTAAGGATAAAATGTGTGACAGAAACTTTAATCTACACTAATATTATAGAGCTGAATTAGTTTGTTTGGAATAAAGCGATAACAGGAACTACATACAAATAAGCATGATGACTTATTTTATTTAATAATATGTTGCCCATGAATTTCGTCGAATCGAATTTTGTCGATATGATCATAAGATAAGTATGACTTAAGATATGTAACTTAGCATTTTAGCAATTTGTTTATGTTTACCAATATTTTGATAACGTATTCATTAATTATATTACTTTCGCGAGCTTAGTCTTCATCCCTATTGAATCATGATAATTGCTTGAGGATGGCTAGGCTAGGTTAGATTTCATCACGCTACGACCAATGATAGCGAAGTAGCAATGAAATATGTTGCGAAAACGGTCCAGGAAACACCACTTCACGCGGTAGAAGTTGCGGGCAACAGTTAGTATGCTACTAATAGTAAAACCTGCACGTGATAATTGTAAGCTAAATCTATTAATTCCTTCGTTAAAAAGCCAGACAAATCGATTACTAGATATTCGATAAAGGTAATCTTTTCATAACAATAACATTGTCGCCTTGTTGAAAGTCGGGCACTTGGCGGAGTGGGTAATAAACTCTTGGCACTGCGGGTAATGGAGAGCGAGACGGGAAATGAAAAGAAAACAGCGGAGATAGGCGTGAGTGCGAGTGCTAATGGCTAACCCTTTTGTTGTAATGTCACTAAACAATGGCCTGTAGGGGAAGTGGCAGAGGCTTGTGTCTTATTGAGAGCGAGTGAGTGACCATTCGTTCTGTGTGTGTGTTCTACGAGTATATCATGGACCATTAGAACCATTTGACATTCGATACGCGCCACGTGGATTCGGCGATCTCCGAATAGCTTATGGAGCTCGTGGAATAGTACAAGCCATTATTATAACATAACCTTACCCTTTTGTTGTAATGTCACTAAGCAATGACCGGTAGAGGGGAAGTGGCAAAGGCCCGTGTCTTATTAATAGCGAGTGAGTGACCGTATTTTGTGTCATAAAAATTGTACCAGAATGATAATTGAATGCAATCTATGAATGCAACGTACGAGGAAAATACGACCGTTTTTGTGTGATGCCTATTAAACAAAGAAAACTAACACCCAACGAAGGCGGGCATCAAATTTACAATATTATTTTACCCACTTATAATTTTATTTCAGGTTAGAATTTCATTTGAAGTAAATAACTGCTATTACTCAGTAAAGGAATTTCTAGAAGATAAATCACTCACAAAAAGTCACCTGCTTTAGTCATGTTGTGAACAGTGTAGTTGTAACCTATTACCAAAAATGTATTTAACAATTTATGATGCAACAACCTCATGATCAATTAATAATTAAATGTATCAATTTTGCTCTGTTTTTAACCGACTTCTAAAAAAGGAGGAGGTTCTCAATTCGATTCGTATATATGTTGCTTTTTGTATTTCTGTTATTGTTATTATTTTTTATTTCTCTATTTCTATCTAATATCAATAAAAATGTATTTCTCATTATGCCTTAAGAGCGAGACATAGCCGAACTTAGTGTCCTAAGAACATCTGTATAATGCATGCTTGTACCAACCTATGATCTTATGAAAATAAATGAATTATTATGAAAAAACATACTACAAATGGCGGTAGGTACTAGTACGTAGGTATGTGACTTTGCGCTTTTAATAAGCTTAAATATTACTGATTCGTTTTATTTAATCATTTAATCATAATATATAGCCATCAAAATTAGTCTTTAGACCTTAAAAAAATTAATCAGTACTTTATGCCAGTTAAGTTGTCGCTATAAGTGAGACACAATCCCAAGCAAGTGGCGGGCAGTCGTCGTCGCTTTGTCACTGACGGACAGCCACGGACGGCACTACGCCACTGCTCGGCACGTATTCGCCAAATTGCTCTGTTTTGCACTTTAAAACGTTTTGGCACCGGCACCGTTCGAGCTGTCCCTCCCTTACAAAGCCCTCCATACATACCTACACTTTAACTTCACGTCACACGCGGCCATTCTGAGTTTCATAATTTCAAAACACAGTTTGTAACTGAATAACGTCGGTTTATTTCGTACTTCCTTTTGAGAACTTTCTGTTTGTACGTCGGTTACATGAAAGGGAAACTTGCGTCAACGGTTACGGGTTGTACATCGTTTCTGAGAATCTCTTAATGAAAACCCCAATAACTGTTGGTAGGTAGGTAATTTTCAGTAGAATTCTATGAATAAAATGCTATTTACAGACTTGTTGAGTTCTCGGTAACATTGATCGCTCAGGACCACAATTAGTAAAAAATTAAATACCAGTAACTTGTAAAGTGTGTATAACTTATCTGCCATAAACCTTATTGGCAGATAAGTTATACACACATAAATGAAAGTGACAGCTGTGTTCTTTTTTCAAATGTAACGCATGTTATTTGTTTATTCGATCAGATCATATTTTATGGGGCGAATGAGATATATCCAGAACCTCTGAAACTGGCCCTTAATAAAGTTCTACTAAGTATCTAAAGCATATTATATATCGCCGTGTTTCTCTTTTTGTTCAGTCATCATATCAAACGAATCGCCGCAATTACTTTTAATATTTTATAACAAAACTATAATTATCAAGCTGAGCGACCTTTCGGCATTTCTAGATATGCCTAGGCAAATTGCGATTGGCTTACTTTTAATCTTTTATACCAAAGCTATCATTATCATGCCTTCCGACCTTTCGGCATTTCTGGATATGCCTAGACAAATCAAGATTGGCCTCCGAATTTTGTAAAAATAATCAATTTGATTGTAAACCGAAACAACTTAGAACTCTTTATCCTCACATCACAAACTTCTGTAGAACAAAGTGTAGTTTGTTTTGTTAATACAGTAGAAAGTTTTGCCGTTGTAATTTTTAATATTAAAATGACAGGGACATTATTTTTAATTTAGCAAAGGTGTGAGATGCGGTGCCTTTATTCATCTAAAAGCGGTTAACATTTTTTATTGAAAAGTATTGTTTTAAATATTCGTATTATGAAAACATATCTTAATCTTAACTGAGCTGTGACTTTCTTTTTACCTGAGGTTACTTTAATAAAATTTGGCCAAGCTTTTTATTTGCTTTTTACTTTTGATAGACAGGTGCAGTATAAACAATTAATTAATAATCGTTAATGGCATTTCTTGTCGTATTATTTTTAAGTTATGCCCGATTACAGCCCTTTCTAACACAATTTTGTATTAATTGTTATATTGGATTATTGGTTGTATATTATGTGCATACAATTAATTAACTTTATTTAAAGGCCGTGAAGAAGCTCTTTAATCAGTCTTACAATGCATTGCTTTGGTAGCTTCTACTAGGAAAGCATAGCACAATGGAGCTCAATTACGTCGAACAAAGGACAAACATTAGTAAACAGCACAAATGGAGGCGGAAGCGGCGCTCGAACGCGTCTATTTATTTGCCTCGATACATTGCTTCCCGCAGAAGAACTTTAAAGCCATTCCCAGTAACAAAACGATGCTATATATTATGTGTTACGTCATGATATAAATCCAAAAGGATGAAGCTCTCAATAAAAGCGTTTGCTAAAATATATTACTAGACACAAATCAGACGCTTCTATAGTTTTATTTCTTGCTGTACCGTCAGCAAATTAGTGGTATGCCAAAATCTAATTAGGCGCTTTGCAGACGTTGCAACTTAGTAGCTATATCAACTTTTATAAAGGTAAATTCTTGACAGTTGTCAGTTGCAGCACCACTGTTTTGAAAGGTTTATAGTTTAATTATACCTTACATTTTCAAAATTTCTTCACGCCCCTTAGACTAGACGGAGGATGAACGCGAGGCGATGCGACGCGACTCAATGCAAACGATTCTGTTTCATCGCTTTCGCCGCCTATTTTGTATTGATCGCGTCGCGGTCGTCGCTCACCTAGGACAACAAGTAATTCTATATTTCAACTTTTGACATTATAATGAATATCAATTGATACATTATTTTTATTATTTAAATGATGATTAATGAAAATTAATACATAATTATATAGTTTCTTTATTAACTCACTAAATTTGATTTGTATAACCTCATTTCATGTTATTTCAAATATTGTTAAGTAAAGGCAATCTGTGTGTACATTTTTTTTTAATTTTTATATTTTGTAGTGTAAATAGTTTTTGTTATTAGAATATAAATGTTTTTTATGTGTAGGCCTGTTCTAAAACCCTTATATATACAGTAGTATACACACATTGTTTTTACTCCTTTATTTTCTGCTTGAAGTGTAAGATATTGCAACCTTATATACTATGGATTTATTTATAATTAAATTGCATGTCTCTAATTAAGTTTATTTCTCTTTATAACCATATTTAGCTATAATGTTGTTTTGGTTGCTATAAATTACACATAGAATTATTGTCAAAAAACAAACAAATATTGTATGAATTATTTGAAAAGATGGTGCACATGAGTTTCTCACCAGCTCTTCTCATGATGCAATACCCATCGGAGCTGGTACTTGGATTGATTTTAATTCAATTCTCTAAGTTGAATTAAAGTCAATCTAAGCTCCGGTGTCAAATCATTTTATTACAATAAGTATTATAATTTAGTTAGCTAAGTTTTATTTTAATTTTATATTTTTTGTGTTTTGATGTTTGTTTTGACGTGTTCAAGCGCCCCTTGGGGCCCATGGAAATAAATGATTTGATTTGATTTGATTTGATTTGATTTGATATAATCTTCAGGGGTCTATCACCTATTAGAATAAAGAATTTAAAATACCACAGATTCAAGACCATATTTTTTATTTCAACGCTATTTGTTTTAAATAAAACCTTTCTGCAAACTGAACATTAGGGAAAATGGTAGATGCCCCACATCTGTTATCTCTTTCTAATTCATATATTCAACACATTTACTGGATATCCCCGTTCTGTTTCGAATGTCGTCGCCGCCACCAGGATTTCCCATGGGCCGCCATTATTAATACAGCGATTGGAAATGGATTTATTTCCAATATAATGGCGAGAGCATGCAATCCCGCGATGACAACGTGACGTATTAGGGGGAGAATTGCCGCACGTAATATCTATTTAGGATTTCATTTGTCAAACGTAATTTATTTAACAAATATAAAAGTACGTTGGATTAACAATTTATTTTGTTCGTAAAATGCCTTTAAAAAAGGCAGGATAAAGAAATTAATCGCAGCATCAATAAAGCGTGGAGGAGCTAAAGGAGTTATTGAAGGGTAACCTTCCTATGATACATAAATGCAGACTCATTGACATGTGCATCTTGCTCGTCTTGACTTACGGTGCCCAAACCTGGTCCCTGACCGAATCGAAAATCTCCAAACTCAAGGTTTGCCAACGAGCTATCGAAAGGAGTGTGTTAAGTATAAAACTCAAAGACCGAGTCCTCTCCAAAACCAGCATTTCAGATGCGGGTAACAAAGCCACAAGGCTAAAGTGGGATTGGGTGGGGCATGTTTGTAGGATGCATCCAGAAAGGTGGATAAGAACCGCGTCAGAATGGATGCCGGAGAAATTATTGTGCTACAGTACATAAAGTCGATGACAGTTGATAGTATTGTTTATAACGTTTTTAAAAACTCACTTGGCTGTAACTGTAACTTTATAATTTTACCTCAACCAATGTGACAGGTCAATCGTGCAATGCCCAATTTTATACTGGTGGACTCGAAATTATTAACACATTTTCAGAAATGTGTAAAGATAAATAAAAATAAAAAATAGAATTCATAAATAAATCACGATAAATAACTAAAACTAAGTTTAATTTACAAAATAAGACCGTTAAATAATATTAACAATGTAACTACGTCTGGCACTTAGCCGATTTTAATACAATAGATCCATATGAGAACCTATTCTTTGAAAACCTCAAAGGTTTCCATTCAGTACACTAATTTGTTTACCTCTCCACATATTGAAAGGCTTAACTTTATTATGTTCTTTCAAGAGACCCATTAGGTTATACATAATACTTTCTTTGTGTGCAATAAAGCCTTCGTTCACAATGTTATTTGAATCAACTGTTCAAATTATGTTAAAAGGACATGTTTTAAACATCAAAGAAAAGAAGGTCGGCAATATAAAGGGACTTTCTAATCGGACTCTAGAGAATATGCAATATAATTTGAGAGAATCTACCTATACATGTAATATACACAATATTATTGAATATACATGTAATATACACAATATTATTGAATAGAATTGTTCTTTTTTCTAAGGGATGAGTCACTTTCACACTTGACTACGTCCTTTCCACAAAACTTACACCTACGGGCATTTATAGTTCATATCTTCTTCCAGTGCTAATTCCATTTTTTTGGGGGTCGATCCAAAACGTTTTCTTCTCCATTCTCCTCTATCAGCCGCCTCGCTATCACTCACTACTCCATTCTCTTTCGTATCTTCTTTTACGCAATCTATCCATCTTTTATTTGGTCTACCTATGCCTATCCATCCATCGACATTTAAACTGATTACTCCTTTATTCACATGCCTATCATCCCTGCTCATCACATGCCCTTACTTTCATTGCTGCTACTTTCAGGTTTCCTCTTACTTACTTACTCATTCCTAGTTTTATCTCGTCTTGTTGTCTTTTACTCTACTGAACAGAAATAAATAAAGCACGTACGTATTGAGCTACTTTTCAAGTTTTCTCTGTGAAAAGTTAAAAATAAAAAAAATATATTAAAGTTAAGCCGTGTCCATTGCTACGCTAACATGTCGCAAAGCGAATCATATTAGCTAATTTGATTGGTTGTCATAAATGTTATATTAGGCAAACGGCTTTTCATTGTACTCGAAAGTATTTTGAATATTTAAGTCTATTACCAGATAATTCGATTTGTAAACGAAACGGATCTCAATTTGCGTACATAATTCAATTAATCTTAGTTTTTGTGCTAACTCGTTTTGTGTCAGACAATCGAGTTACGAGTGAGAGACAAATGAGCACATACAAATTGCGTTATATATTTAAGTATTCGTGTAATAAAGTCTTTCTTTGTTTACATAGAAATAACTGTTGTGGTTTGGTTTTCGTGATTTCGTTATAGAAATGACCTGTGGCAAATAAAAGGTTTTTAAGATGTTTTTCAGTACTTCGTTTATTGACGAAGGCTGGAAACATCACACTTTGACCAATAAGAGTCTAGCGGCAATGAAATACGTTGCTGAAACGCCACAGGAGCAAAGTAGTAATAAAGCGGGTAATTCTGTGGTTATTATAACAAATTCCACACGGGCAATAGCCAATTTGTGACAAAAGTAACAAGTAATGAAAAAGTAAGGCTTTAATAACTACGAAAGTATTGTTAGCCAAACAACCCTGAAACATCTAATTTAGCAAAGTATCCTATACCGAAGGAAAGAAACACTGACTAGTTCGTGCGGTAATCACGCTCATGTTATATGCATGGAAATTAAAAAAAAAACTCCTGTCCTCGCATGAGTGCCTGGTACTTGTCAACGAGATTCCACTCGCTGACCCACTTTGATTATACGAATAGATGTGAACCTTTCATAGTTTGTTTCGAATTCAACACGACAATTTATATTGATGAGAGTACAACGCGATTTCATTTCAATCTAAAACTTTATCCTGTTACTAAGGATTTCACTGAATCCTGATAAAATTTTAGATAGTTATCCGCCTGATAACTCTATACGATTTAACATTTTATTTGTCAAAAAATAAAATTAAAAGACAATATCATGTTTTTTTCTACTTCAAAAATTATAATGGTTGAGCTTACGTTTCGTTATAGAACTTTGATTTTATGAATTTATTTTTAAAAGCACCAAGGAAGTAGCTACATAAATAAAATCCAATAAAATGAACAATTAATTAACTGGACAATCAACCACAGAGCTTCGGTCTTTCATGATCGATTAAACACAATCGTATGCTTCAATGCACTTTATTTAAAATGCTTTTTGAATATTGTTTACTTATAGCTGCTCCCTGCGTTATACGTTACTGCTCTGTTCCCGTGGGTTTGTAACGTGATGTTAAATAAGAAGACTTGCTTTTTTTTTGATAACGGCGTTTTTTTTGTTTTATAACGGCGCTTGCACTATATATATTTTTTTTGTTTTATAACTAATTGAATAACTCTTTTGTTGCGGAGTGTTTCCAAACCTACATTTTACACACACAAAGCACACTCAGAGTCAAAGCAAATCTTGGCCGATCACACAACAGCAGCACAGTTAAAAGCGTCGAGGCGACCGCTCTAACCACTATCCCAACCGTGCATTTTTAAAAGAATTATACTATATAAATGCAATAAAAAATAAACTAATCCGGCCAGTAGTCCTAGGGATTAGCGCATTTAAAAAACAGTAATAATTCTTCTGAATTATTTAAAATTATTTCAAATTCTTTAGCAAAGCTTGTAGTGGATATAAATGCTAGTAAACCCATGTGACGCGATACCTCTAGTTTGTGGTCTAAGCAATTTTAACAGAGATGAGTCCACTATCGATGACTAAATAGATGCGGCCGGCGGCGTGGCGTGACCATCAGTGACGGATTTATGCAGCGCCCAACCGACCTCAACGCACTCGATTCAAATTGCTACTAGGTAAATATAAACCTAGTGAAGTACGAGTATTGGTCGATTTTTATGTGGATTCAAATAACTGATGGCAGATAAGAGACTACGGCGCGTGTAACTATTGAATAGAGAGTCGATTCAACTCTTTTCAGATCTTCGATTCAGATATTAAAACCGTATCCAAATGAATAGAGCTTTTTTGTAGTTTTGTAAAACATAAAACGCTCCAAATTAACTATACAGACTGATTAAATTTGCCAAATACATGGCCTTTTATTACTATGAAAAACACGTGTTATTTTTGAATTTTAAGCAGCTTCTAGTTTCGACAAGGGATCAATTTTAAGGAGACTGTCTTCTGATCGAGGCGAGGCGTTGAAGCCATAAATGGAAATGGTAAATAATTTGGGGCGTTACTCGAAATCAAATTACGGCCGCCCTCGCAAACTTCAAGAATTGTGAATGGGAAAATATTTGCAGCGAACTCTGCGGCCGACAGTTTGATTGCGTATTGATTTTGCTCGTCTCCGCGACGGAGCCGAATCTGCCGGGCCGGCCGTGGCCGCCGGGCGCCGCGTCGGGAGCTGGCACCCGCGGCTCCTAGCATGAATAAATTAATCCCATCGCGCGTAATTTCCTTTGTGAAAATTGGTCTCTAATAAACTGATGCCGCCGTAAAACTTACACGGGTCCAACGGGAACATGGGGTTTTGCGTACCTACTTGGAATTTACTTTGTGTGCCACGAAAATAATACTCTATTACACATATAATACGGCTTTTTATTGAAATACTATTGAAGACACACCCTCTACCTACGTACGACCTTCATAAACTCATCATAAGTTGTCAAACTTTTTCTAAGTGAATACATAATAGATCTTGTTTGTTATGTTGCCCTGATACTCTTGGTAGCTATTCATAAGTTTGGATTGAATTTATGTCAAGTTGTGACTTCAGTCATGATTTCATGATTCATGAATAACGTATAACTTCGAATTGTTATTAATACTTTTTGTTTTCTTCTGTTACAGGTAAATGAACATTATTTTTATGGACATGGCAGTAAGGCAGTAAGTCAATGCAACATGCTAAGTAAAGGCTACAAAGGGAACATGTAAAATCTGTTCTGATTGTATTAAAAATAAAACGACGCATTCGTTGTCCGCGTACGATTGCAAGCGTGCGTTCGTTTGTTGAACAAATTGGGAAAATCCCCGGCGAGTAGCCGCGGACCGTGTCACGAGTGTTTATTAACTGCCCGGAGTGGCTCCCTTTTTCAACACTCACCACCTCTCCAGCACATGGTCTGAGGGCCTCTCCATATGCTTAAGTCCCTTCTATACCGAACAGCGGTAACTAAAGGCTCGACGATTGTTTACAAACGCTCTCAATTCCGTCCCAGGAAATTACACTATGATATTTGTGCTACATTCTTCTAATCCAGTTATCCCTAACTCAATTTGATCACGCGTGATAAATCTATTTGAATTGTTAATGTGCCACTGTCGGGAGAAGAGCTCGAGATGCCATTGTCCGTGCGTTATATGATAGAATTTATAATGAGTGGTTACAATCGAATTAGTTTCGATCCAGCGAGTGCTTTGGCATACCGCCACGAGTTTTATGAGTCCCTGGTACCGCGAGGAGCTTTCCATTCACAAAACACGGCTAAGTGAAAAGGAACGAGATTGATGACATTTCTTATCTCCATACAGTTTTCCTTTACATTTTCCTCAATCAGCTAACATCAATGTTTATCAGTGCTTATTAAAGACAGTTTATATTGCTCTTAAAAACGGATGGCTGGCTGTCCATCACTTAATGATAGATGTCTCCCCTTATGATTTGGAAATGGGTAAAATTCGCATACACGCACATACATATTCCTTCTGAGATACTCGATAAAGAGTTAACTTTTTGAATATCATATATTTTATGCGTTTCATTTAAGTTTACGTTCTATTTTTATATCATAATTATGTACTCTTTATTTTTTTAAAACTAACCTTTCAAATCATCACAAATTATGACTTTACGAATTATTTGACGCAACGCTCGATTTAGAAATTATAGTGCAAGTCAAGTACGCCACTTTCAATATAGTAAAAAAAAAACTCTTTTGTGTTCATGTATCTGGAATAATAACTATTGACTAGATATGTAATTCAGTATTTGTATCGCCAGTATTTGTATTGCCTTTTTGATTTTAAACTATTGATTGAGGATGTTATATTTATTGAAGAAGTTTATGTATGATTCTGCGGTCACCGGCTCGATCCTCGGGTCAAGCAAAAGTGATATTTGGGAATATTGCCGTCGGGGAATTAATAGCAGCACGCAGTCGAATAATGTACTCTGTTGATAGCTAGAGACTCACCACCCATCACAAGATACCTAACAGGTGAAGTGTGGGTGTAAGTTCGCCTCTACCAATCTTCTGGGTAATTTATAAACGTGATGTTATTATGCAATTGAAATCGTTTTTTTTTAAGTTATTAGGATAGAAACTTTAGGTACTAGGCAACTATAAATACAAAGAGCATCGATAGTGAATGTTGTGTGAAAACTACTGAAAACTCTTTTGTGTTCGTGTGTCGGTATATAATGGATTGTTCGTTGCGGTGACAGGTTTCCAAGCTCAATGCTATTGACTCGATAGGTATTTGCATCGCATAGCCTTTTCACTTTTGTGAATAGAAAGTAATGTTGTTTTGTTTATTTACATAGCAAAATAAAGAATAATACAGTGAAATGTTTGCCGTCGCAATCAAGAGTAAATTCTGATTTTGGTTTAAAATTACAATTGCAATTCTAATTACACGTAGTAGTTGAATTCTACGAACCAAATTAGTCTAATTAGTTCGTTAGATAGTTGGTAGATCCAGTAAACCCGGGTAACAAAATTGGATTGTAATTCCAACATGTAGAGATCCAATGTAACGTTAGGAAAATGCTCTGATAATACTTTTCAACTATGCCCTTGAAGAGCTGCTCGCCTGCGTCATTTTTTTATCAAAATCTTTTTGTTAATTTTTATATACAGGCTTTACATTTATAATATTAGCTTCCATCCGCGTGGTAGGTCTATAAAAAGTAGCATTTTGTTAATCCGGGGTATAAGCTACATGTGTGCAAAATTTCATTAAAATTGACCTAGTAATTTGCGCATAAGAAAGTACCAAGCATCCACACAAATATTCGCATGTATAATATAAGTTCAATACAATAAATTCGTCGTTCTCTTAGCCTAATTATATTAGTTTCTGCTTCTAGTCTAACAGATTCAGCTGAATATCAGTATTTTATGAAGAGTCGCTCTACGATCAGACCTCCACAAGGCGATACTCTTACAACAAGAAAACAAAATCAATTGCAATCATAAATTATTAATCTTTTACAATTAGTTTAATTTGAAGTCCCCGCTTTGTCACAGATTAACTAGACTCAACTCGTGTACCTCATTTGAATGA
Source organism: Hypena proboscidalis (assembly GCA_905147285.1). Classification (NCBI taxonomy): domain Eukaryota; kingdom Metazoa; phylum Arthropoda; class Insecta; order Lepidoptera; family Erebidae; genus Hypena; species Hypena proboscidalis. Next base: position 768,308 of record LR990141.1, read on the forward strand.
ACGTTCGCGGCGAACGATATTATTTTACATAATTAACGCAGCTTCGTATCTTAGCAATTAAAATTGGATTGCAATATACTGATATTATTGAATTTAAGCCTACTTCTAATTTAAATGTTTCAATTCCACTCGCAAATGAACTTTAATGTGTTAACGACTTGGTTGAATTTCAGTTTTGTTGACGTCGTTGGGTATAATATTTCGCCTTTCCAAAGAGTACTACTTAGCAGCCGGGTTAATAACGGGTTTATATTTTAAGTCAAAATATCAAATATTTCGTGAGTGTTTACGTATTGTTTTAAATGTTAATTAAATGTTAATGCTTTGAGCAAGGCTCTGTTGTACCCCCAAGGGCCTCTTTAGTGGCCCTTATATTAAGTTTACTGTGTAAAAGGAGGGAAATAATAACCTCCTGAATAAGTAAGTGAGTAATGCCATTAAAAACAGAAAAGTCGCAAGACGAGGATACGTTGGATATGCCCGTGATATAAATTTTCATACTAAATCTATAGAAACTGCCTAACACACAAAGTCACACGACGCACAAGACGCACGATACTCGCCACTGTGCCGATCGCCGAAACAACTAGTTCGATAAATTTAGTATTTATATATAGTTTCTTTTTTATAAAGAGATTTTGAATACTTAGTATTGGATAACTTATTATACAAGAAAGGCTTTCGCCTAATACATAAAGCTACACCCCAAGGGAGCGGAGTAGTGCCATTTACCGCGGGTAAAACTGCGGAGAGCAGCTACTAAGACAATTCTTTAAATTTATAGCTATCGTTACGGTAGTTAATTTTGTTATAATAACATTTTTGTTTGTAGTTGTTGCTCAGATAAATAATGTATTGTTTTGTAATTACCTTTCAGATAAACAGAGAAAATGCTCAATAATAATCCTTTGTTTTATGTTAAATATTGTCAGAAATTTGCCATTTCATGAATTAATTCTTAATTCGTTAATTAATTATTTTAACACTTATTGTTACGTGGAACTATACCTACCCTCGCTGTTTTACCCGCGTTTAACATTATTTTTCATCTTGATCAGTTTCTTAGGGGTTTCATGGTTCCATGATGTTAATAAAAAAAAAAAAAAACTGCTGAGGTGTCAAGGGACACCCGGATGGAACGAAGTTCGGTAATTCCAAATAACAACAAATCAGGATTCGCACCCGAGATTGCAGTAAAAGGTATGCGACCTTAACCACTAAACAAATAAAACAGTCTATTATTAAACAAAATATACGGTAACAAAAATTTAAACCAAATTAAAAAAAAAAACAAACATTAAGACAATTAAATTATCAAGCGTAGCAAGCGTAGTACACGATCATTCAGAATCACTTACTAATTCTCTTAAAATAATCGAATGATACTTTTAAAATCATTGTGGTGATATTATCACAATACTCGAATAGGCTGAATGGCTACATAACAATATTTCCTGTGCCTTACACACTCAATTTCAAAATAATTCTTATCTTCGAACTTTCGCGCTATTAGAATTTCAAAATATCAAAAGCGAGGTTCATTCAAACACACGCATCGACTTATAATGTCTAGATCAATAAACTGCTTGTATGAATTTAAGTATAAAGTTAGGCTAAATACAGATTGATTGAAAATTATAATGCGCCGCTTGGCGGACAGACAAACTAAATGAAAATCTGATAAATACCAGGGAGTTACACTGAACTGAAACGGCACAATTAAAGTGGCTTCACATTTCATGCGTGTACTCGGTTTCTAGGAGTAATAGTTCTATGATCACACATAACAAACCTTATCTTTAACATTATTTTTCTGCGATTTCCTTGCTTTCTTTTAAATTGTATTCGCAAGTTTACTCGCGATATAATAATATCAGATCTCATTATCAATAATCTCGTCACCAATCCCAATGACATAATTAGATGTGTTCTAATCGGATATTCCATGAAATGTACATAACAAAATTAGTAAACATTCTGTGGTAATATTAAAAAATAATTTGCTTTCGAATTTAATATAGTTATGACGCGTACACTTGCTAAACACACAATAATGGAGAGATTATAACGCGTATGACTTGGTTAGCACAATAGTAAAGAAAGGTTATAATGCGTACTTGCTAAAATACAAAAGCATTTATTATTGTCTGTATAAAATCTCTACTTACCTAAATCCATCAGCAATATCCGGAACTTGTGCAGAAACACTGTCAGGATTCATTATTGTTACTATTTTTAATTATTTATTATGTACAAAACACCTGTATACACTCAACAAAAGGCAGGAATTGTATTTTTTTTTTTAAGTTATGATAATATTTTTTTTTAGTTACTTTTTTATTCATAGAGAGACAAAACGAAAATATCTCGCTTGCTTTCTCTATGCGAGAGAGATATTTAGTACTGTAGCACCAATCAGTTCCGAAGCCGCTTGATAGATGGCGTTGGGATCGAATTAGATCGCGCTATGGTTTCGTTAGAAAGTCCTATATATAAGGTCCACCGATTTATGGTTTAAGTATGTTCTGCAGATCCAACTGAAGATTAAAGTGCACGATATCGAGCTATTAATTTCACTGTTATCTGACTAGAACAGCGATCGTGTACGCCTGCGCGGACCTTTCGCAGCGCGCCAGCGCCCCCTATTTTTGAAGAAACTCAACTCTAGTAATTTTTTTTTCTTTATAGTTTTTTTTTTTAATTTAATTTAACTTTTTTTTTCTATAAGCGAGAGAGAGAGACGTACACAGGAAAATGCGCATGTCTGATCATGTAGCACTGTAGCTGTAACGTAGCATGTAATTACTACGCCGCTACGAGAATTGCTACGAAAAGTGTCGTTACAACTTTTCGTTCCATTTTGTTCCGTCTAGCCCCCTTTCGCAACGTGCGATAAGGAACTTCGTTCCAAAAAAAAACTAATAAAAAAACTTTCAACAGATTATAATAAAGATTTGAATAGTGCAGTGCAAGTTAATTCTATAATATTAGTTTTTTAAATCTGTAAGATCTGAATAGGTTACCAGGTATTCATCGAGAACTATTGAAACTGGCCAAGGTAACTATCAGTTATCAAAGTGGTTATCACCTAACATACCATACACACTCATAAATGTTTCCAGCTAGCCGCAAAAAAGCTGGGCATCCTCAACAAGGTGAGGCAGTACTTTACACCTAGGCAGTTGCTCGACCTTTACCAAGCACAAGTCCGTTCGTGTGTGGAATATTATTCACATAATGTGGGATGGTTCAGCAAAATACTAGCTCGAAGCGCTCGAGTCAGTGGAGAGGGGGCCTAGAAAATAAAAAAAATATATGTGACCACTGTATAAATAACCACTGTAGGGCAACTTAATTTTATGTATTTGTGCCAATTGGAGGTACTTAGTGTGAAGCGCTCTGTACACACGGCTACACATCAAACTATACATTGCCAGTATGAGCTGGTCTCGCATTGCACGGGCAGCCGGTACAACGCGAGACCATCTTATACTGGAAATGATTAGCTTCATGTGTAGCCTCGGGTACATTGTATTTGATGGTTACGACTCTTGTTTAATTTAGTTTCCTAAAGTACGTTTATGTTACACTCCTTTGTTAACATAACATCACGACTCACGACCTTTTTACCCAGATGACTTTGACAGAGGTGTGTAACACCCACACTTTACCTGTTAAGTTTAGGTTTGTATGGTAAACTTTTTTCTATTGAAACCTTTACTGATGGAAAAATCTTAAATATATGGTACCTATTACCTAACTCTTGACCTGATGATTAAAACGGTCCACTACAAATTGAAAAAGCCTACTATCATCTTAACTGTTATAAAACTAGCTGTTACCCGCGACTCCATTCGCGTGGGATTCTTTGTTCCCGGTGTTCCCGTTACGCCATCTATTGCGCTATGTAGGGACACAGCCACAGCGTCTTTATCTTCAAGTGTACTTAAACACGACTCGCTAGTTTCGGCAGTCGACATGTCGCGCCCACTCAATTAGGTCGTTTCCTATATTTATAATAAGTTCTCGGCACTGTATTACTTTTAAATTGCGCATACAGTATAGTGAATTAAATATATTCACGTGTTTCAATTGACCATCGACTCATAATTAACAACAATAAATAATACCTTAAACGCTATGATGTGAACTACCTACCAACTTAAGGACCCTAAATTACACTCTTAGGAATAACTTTTAGGCAGACCTTGTATTAGAAGTTCATTTATTTTTATTGATGTTTCTGTATACGAAATTTCGTGCTTCAAACAAATAACGGAGTTCCATACAACCATTCAACCCTTATTTTATCCCCTGTGGAATTTCCAAAAACATATCAAATTCAGTCAGTTAGTCGGACAAACAATTATATTATGCATATATTTTATATAGATATGCCGGTTGTCAGCGGTGCCGACCCCCAATAAAACGGGGGAAGAAGATACAGATATGCCTAGTTATATTTCAATTACTATTATAAGCCAATGCAATCACAAACACAGACAGCATATTATAGTACTTGTACATAATATAGTCACTAGAAATTAGAATAGTCTATGGTGGACTAGAACTGATAAGTTATTCATTAGATATTGCGTTCCAGTCACTGGTAATTTCCCTCGTCGGAAATGAATGTTTAACTTGAACTTGTTCGGTGATAATTATATAAGACTGCCTCGTTATTTGAATAGTTAGTTAATGCAATCTCACTGCGAGGTCTTGGGTTGCATTCCCGGCTCGGGTAAAAGTGTTATCAGCTACATTTCAAATAACAGGTGAAATGTAGCTGCTATTCACCTTTGCCATACCCTTTTTGATGATATAATAGGCGTAATGTTATGTTATGTCATTTTAACGAAAATATTGTCGATATTTTTACACAGTTACTTATAGTTCATTCAAATTCAATCAAATAACTTTTCGTGTACATCGTACAAATATCTAACATACGATACGAGTTGAAAATGGACTCGCAGAACTAAAATCCCCGAACTCGTCCGAAGCGAAGTTAGTTAGGTGAAATTGAGTGAAATTTACAAATAGCTGAAACCCGGTTCAGTTTTCATACGACGATTGTCCAATTTGGCAAGTTTTAACCGGCCGGCTACCAGGGGAACAGGAGTGCACTATAAATTGAATCTTGGCGCTAGCTATTCGTTATTTTGGCGGCTTGCCGGCTCCTCGCATGCGGGCCGGTGCTGCGTCTGAAGCGATCAAACCTAGATGATTGATTGAATTTCAATTATTTCTGCCTATGCATTCATGCACTTCTAAGAACTGGATCGGCCTGTGTGTGACAGTTAGTTTGTCAAAATTGCTGTATACCTTGCTTTTAGCACTCTTTCAAATTTCTAAAATGTTTTTCACCTGGGCATAGAACGCACTTGACAACATTTGCCTACCTCCTTTCATATGTTTACATTAAAAACCTCACATTTACGTGCATACTTATAAACTATGTTTATTACAAGTGCCGTAGTTAGCTGTTGTTCATATAGGTTTAAATTATTTATGCTCAAAAATACAGTCACTTTCATGAGAAAGAATGAATAGCCAGCTTTAATATTGATTTATTCGTATTATATCATCACATGTTCGCCTTAACTGCATATTGAAAGCTTACAAGTAAATTAAAAAACGGCCAAGTGCGAGTCGGACTCGCGCACGTAGGGCTCCGTACCACTATACATCTAAACAAATGTTTTTCTTTATTGTATTGGAGTTGATTGAATGATAGGTAAAATGCGGTATACGATTTATAACGTATTAAAAAAAACTAATTATTAGATCTCGTTCAAACCAATTTTCGGTGGAAGTTTGCATGGAATGGAATGTACATTATATATTATTTTTATATTTATCATTCCCTTATTTTAGAAGTTACGGGCGAGGGAAGGACTCAAATTTTTCCACTTTGGAAGCGTTCCTCGCGCAAACTATTCAGTTATATCATTTTTGAAGACCTATCCATAGCACACGTATAGGTTTGATAAAAAAAAATTGAGTTTCAGTTCTAAGTATGGGGAACCCCAATTTTTTTTTTGTTTTTTTCTTGTATAAAAATCTTAATGCGATTCACCAAATACATCTACTTACCATTTTTCCACAGTATACCTCTTTTAGTTACGGAAAAAAATGACTGTGACGTACGGACGGGCAGACATGACGAATCCATAAGAGTTCCGTGTTTTGCCATTCGGCTACGGAACCCTAAAAATGCTGAAAGTGTTGAAGAACTATTTATTTATTTTTTTAAAAAGCTCATCAGGCTTTCTGCAAAAAACCTGACCCGAACCGACCCTTCTATTTAAATTTTACGACATATCGAGAGTATATTCATAATATAATATCAAATTAAAACAAATGTTCTGATGAAATTCACACGTCTTTATCTACTAATAAATACATACATTGAATCACGCCTTTATCCCATAACAGGCAAATACAATGGAAGTACTATGTGCTACGATTTTCAAACCTCTTTTGTTTCCTCAAAATTCATACATCTCGTCATATCGAATACTACGTACACCTACCCACTATTAGTTTTCAATATAGGTTTTTATTTGATCATGAACGGATTTATTTAACTTTATAAGTAAGACAGCCGCTTTCGAATAAAATATACCTGTAAATAAAAATTAGATATTTCCAATAATAATACAATAAGCTTTTACTTCAAATAAATGTGTTTTGAACCGATAATTCTTAGTATTTACTTAAGACGTTTATTCGATTTAAAATGGAATTACTTTAATCTAACAGTTGGCTGGGGCGAGTTACCTACTTATTCCAGTCCTGTGACTCTGAGCTAGTTCGTCATTAGTTTTAGTGGTAAAATGAGGACAAAATGCCAAAAAAGTTTAAATGCTGCTGAGTAGTGACGCGACGAATACGTTTTTTTTACAAATACGCATAGTAGACTTCGGTGTATACGAATACTTGGATATTTTAACATAGATTGAAATGATCTAGGAAACAAGTTTACTCCAAATGTACATCAAATCTACCAAGATTCTTAACAATAATGTAGAGTACACAAATAAGGCAGAAATCATATCAAATAAAATAAACATGCGAAATTTAATATTTAATAGACGTATATAATAATTTCAGAAAAATCTTGGTCAAGAAGGTTATGATCATGGATCAAGTTTTGATTTGAATGTAGTGATTTTTACTATTCTGAAGTGCAGTCTATTGTGCCGGCACATTTTTAGACATCATTTTGCAAACATGAACATTCGTCAAATCTCTGATATTCATCGAATACGAATATTCGTATTCGTGGCATCACTTCTCTAGAGTCCGTTCCAGTTCCTGATAGTTTTGTGAGTACTTATTTAGCGCTCCGCAGTTATAATTTGGGTCGGTTTCAAACGAAACTCTCTTGTTTATTTCCATGCATTAAAACTTCGTGTGCGGTGATTTATCATTAGTGGCTTTGCCATTACTGACCAAAAGTAATAGCGCAATTTTTGAAAGGGTTGATGATAAAATATAAATACAAAATACAGTATAACAAATCTCAGGTTATATCGGTGGTGCCGATAAACTTTATTTTGGCAAAATGTTTCGAATATCTATTGGCAATGTTCGTTTTGGCACGCTATTCTGTATAAAACAAATTTTAGTTGAAACCTGAAATTTAGAGAATTTGAGCTTGCTGAAATACTTCTTTCGATAAATTTTAGATTGGTTGAAGCTTAAGTGAATCGAGACAGGGAGGGAGCACTGTGGTCCTGAGTCTTAGGGCTCTCAACCAGGACCGAGTTTTAGTAGCTCGCTGTCTTTTTTTATACTATTTCTGAGTGATTTTTTGTAGGACCTGTGCGTTCGTGCATACATTTTCGAACGTTCTATTTGTCTTACGAAAAAACAGTCACTGTAGAGGAACAGGGTGTGATGTTCCTCCACCATAAAGGGAGGATCCTCCAACCAGGCTCAGTGGTATTGCCTGGCGGACAGCTGTCCGACGGTATCGTATTGGAAGTGGTATATATAGTCACTTGCTGTGAACATTTCGATATCGCGATTCAGCACTCGCGGTCACGTGACATTTATTATGTGCGGATACCGCCACATCACTCCCCTCCAAGACCGGAGGTCGATGAGAGTTCCAGTGAGTCGGAACTGAATTCCGCTGAGTCTACAGTGAGTCGAGACTGTGTGCCGCTAATTCCTCAGTGAGTCGAGGTGCGCGGTGGAGCGGTGAGATTCTCCAGTGAGTGGGGGTGATGCTGCGTGTTTTGATCACGTCGGGGTCACCAATGTAGAGGAACAGGGTGTGATGTTCCTCCACCACAAAGGGAGGATCCTCCAACCAGGCTCAGTGGTATTGCCTGGCGGACAGCTGTCCGACGGTATCGTATTGGAAGTGGTATATATAGTCACTTGCTGTGAACATTTCGATATCGCGATTCAGCACTCGCGGTCACGTGACATTTATTATGTGCGGATACCGCCACAGTCACTGATTATCGATTGTAGGTTCGAGCCTTTGTACGTTGTTCCAATTAGATGATGTCGACTTCAGATGTCGCGAAAATTTCAGTCGTCATGAATGGTGTAGGTATGTTCATAGTCTTTAGTTACCACTTGACGACGACGCACCCTCTCGCTACATGCGTCGTATAACAAATAGATATGAACATAACTAAGTCAATCAACCAAGGTGATAAAGGTACGGTCTTGCCAAATAAACATACATACTAAAAAGCTGTTTTTATCAGCATTTTTCCTTTATTTCAGTGTTGACTTACAAGTTGTGGGTCGCATCCCATCAGTCATGATGTCTCGTTGTAATTGAGGAGACCTCTCACTCCTCCCCCCTATCGTGATGGATCGCCCACTAAACCAGCTTCCATTCTATTAGAATTATTTAGCTTTATTTATTTGTTTTAAGGTAGTTTTTAGATGTATAACTAAAATAACAATATATCTTTGGATGTTGTTTAACTTAAAAACACATTTGCTATAGCAGTATTTTTATTATAGACGGACAAAGATATTTTGGCTATTTTTGCGACTCAGATTGACCCTCTATAGGAATTGTGCTTATTTGTATGTAAAAAATGTTGTACTGTCGTAGACACAACAAAAGTTTTATTGCCATAACGTCTGTAGAAGTCGACGATCCCAGATTCCCAAAGGTTCTGCTGGATTTCATCGTAGCGATACCACTGAGGGTTGTTTTAAAACCTTCAACTACACAGAACTTAATTGAAATTCGTTTCTAACTTTCTAGACGTTTATGTTCCTAGTCAAACTGTTAGTTATTCTTATACTCTGTATAAACAAACTGTCTTAACATCTGTTACTAGAAACTTTACAGTATTTTCAATATTACAGACTAGGACTCTATAAGCTTTGGCTTCTACCATAAATAACGTTATCTTGTATCGATATTAGAAACTAATAACACCTCCCAAGTTTTCATTATCGCCTGGTAGCTCACGTCGCCGCGCGCCATATTGCGAAACTTTCCTTAATTGACATTCACAACGGTAACTGTCGTCTTAGGCGACCTCCTGCTCGTTATGACGCCTTAATTACCTTTGTACGTGATACGTGGAAACTTAAGAAACTGCAGCAGAAAACATAATTAGGAAGCTTGTTACTTGTTCTTGTTTAAAGAAAATAAAGTGTAAAAGAAAACGAGGATGTCTGCGAGATATCTCTTTGTTTAGGCTGGTATATTTTGAGGCAGTCTTTGTTTTTCTTGTGTGGTTAAATCTTGTTTCTTGCTTACTTTACTTTATGATCACATTACAAATTTCCTGTTCAATTTGATGCACAAAATATGGCTTTTACAACATTGCCTAAGGTTTTAAATAATTATTTTTGAATATATATATCACGCGTAAATCACCTATGTGATGTAAAATATCATAATGGTTCTGAGTCATTATTTTGTTTAAGTTTTATAAGAATTTGTCTGAGATCTAAAATTTATAATATCTCCTGTTTTCTTAGAGATCAGGTGGGTTTTAGACTTATATGCAAGCCGTATTTTCTGCGACTGCCAACTTCAAAACAAACTGCTTCGAATTCTGTACAGTTTGTACAGAATACGAAACAGTTTTCATTTTCGATTCTCTTATAAAGCAAATATGTTTTGTTGCATAATTCGCTTCATAAAATCCTTAATTCGTGTTTTTCGCGTATTATTTACCGCCCGTCGGGATGGCTTCCATTTCGCTTGTTTGTTTACATACCGCTCAGTGCAGTTTTTGTCCGCAGTCTTTTAATGAGGCATTGCTATTAAGGGTAGACTCTGCACACATATAAAGGTATTGCTGTCTCTATCGGTCTTATATATAAATGTGTGAGTGAAAATACATGTTGATGTTCAGTTGTTACTCAACGGTTCAATACCCAGGATTTGTTGTTTGATAAGTCTGCCGATTTTCAACAAAATTTTGTTGCTATGGTAACAATGGTGAGATTTGTATGTGGAACAAGGATGTGTATTGTTCCACAGTCAGATGTATTATGCACTAGTCGACCAACTAGTCGACTAAAAATCTACTAAATGAAGATATTCTATACCTTTAGGCATAATTCAGACTAAGAACTTACGACGCTGTTTTAACAGGCGGGCAGGCAACTAAAAGAGATAAAAGATTTCACGTCGCGTTTTACGCCATCGGTTTTTTTTACATAATAATATTTATATTTATACATATCTTCATTATGTGGGCCTGCTGGAAATATATTAAAGATTAGCCCAGCAATTTAAAATAATCATGATTTTAATGGACTTAAAAGCTGATTTTGTTTATGTTGTTGCTTTTCAGGTTCATTTGCATTTATCTATACAATTTGTCTACATCTATTTTGGGCTAAATAGGCCATATAAACTGGACGCAACGCGACGACGCAGTGCTTCTGTGTCTACGTCACAGATTACAGATAAATATGAAGCTAGCTAGTCGATGTGAGTTGAGCCTAAGGATATAGCGCGTCCTTATTCTGTAACATGATTTAATTTTGGCGTCCGTATTCAGTTTTATTTTGATGATGATGTACAGTCGAGTTCAAAATTGCCATGAGGTTTACAGCAAGGGTAATTATTGTCGCTTTCGCAATACGTCCAATTTGAGTTCGCGTCAAGGCGTCAAGGCGTCAAGTCTTGCCCGACGCCCACGCATGAAAATAGAGGCTATAGACACAAATTTGATATCAATTAAACTTTGCATGTTTAGACTAATTTTTTTTTTTTTTTTTTTTAAAAGCTTACTAGCAATTTGCAAATACAAATTACTAGTATTCTAGTTAACCCCCTCCAGCTAAGCTTAATTCGCTTGTGATAAGAGGAAGTTTTACGTCCGTGGTGTAATGGCCAGGATTCGAACCCACGACCTCTCGATCGTAAGACCGATGCCTTATCCATTGCGCCACGGCCGCTTAATTAAGCGGGCTTTGTTAACAAAAAAACATTAACACTCATCAAGATCGATTAAACGATTTTATTTTGCAGGAACAACAGACCGACAGACCTTCAAAGTTACTTTGGGATTTATAATATCACTAGTTTCTTCTGCGACTGCACCCACGTAGCATGTCGATAGTATGTAATTGCATCAAAACATTAGTACTATAATATATAATAGTGATAGTACCGTTTAACTCTTGATTCTGAGTATTTTCTTTATTTAAATAATAAAACAAAGTTTTAGAAATGATACTGTATTATTTAGGGTATATAATAATAATATTTAATAATATTGCGCTAATATTTAGAACATTGCGTTTCTCTTGAGACAGTGATAAAAGAATTGCATTATTCTGCAACATGGCATTCGTTATTTATCTAATAATAATTACTTTCTTCAGCTCTATTTTACGTTTAACCTTATTCATTTTTCGCTCTCGTGAAGTATAAGCTGATAAATGGGCCAAGTCTTCTTTTCACTTCTGCGGTTCACTAAAAATACAGAAATGTAAATAATTTACCTCAGCACAAACTCAAATGACAAAAGTATTTATGACCATTTAGTGTGTTTATATGCTGCAAATATATCTAAATTTGCTGAAACGGTTGTCTTTGATTGTACATATTATTAAGAAAGTACAAAAATGACATGCACGATATAATGACATTACAATTCAAGTATTCGTAGATATTATGATATATTTACTAGGTAAATAATTAACAATACACAATTTAAAGATTGTTTACCCATATTTAAGTCCAGAGAAACTATTTAAATATTATAATCAACATTATAAAATATAAGTGTGACATATGACACATCGAATTGCAATGAATGACACTGTCAATTAGGCCGAGAGCTATGCATTTTGAATGAATATTATATCTGCATAGTTATTATTATGCATGTAGAAGGTTTTGGGTTCGAAAGCATTGAACGATTATTATTATTACCCCAACTCAATGATAAATTAATAAGACAATTAAACGTTGTCTTTTCGAAGATAATGTGACATGTTTCTATAGATACTAATACTCGGCTTGGCATATATAGCCGATTATTAATTTATAACAGCTCTTGAAAGTATGGGATGATTAGGTGCATGATGAAAATCAAAAACAGATTATCAGCCTCACCATTTGAACATTATAACAGTCAATCGTTTTAACATTTACACTTTGTCACAATAGTACAATTTAATACTAGTTCCTTTTTAGACTTAGACTTTGGTACTTTTAACTTATATGCCATGTATACAGCTTAGTCCCTAAACGATTATTTACCTGCAAAATATAATTCAATTATATTTATTAAGAACGAAAAGATTCTGCAGCTAGATCTCGGACTATAACTTGTTGCAGTCGTGAATGTCAAAAAAGGTTCGATGCAGTTCAATGCATACTCTCTGGTCGGTAGACTATGGTATGTCATATCTCGGCTTGGTTCGGTATCTCACTGGCACCCCCCCACACTTCCGAGTAGCTAACGAATGGTTGCCTCACCCCCCTTCAATGAGTTGAGATAGATATTGTAATTTTATTTAATTTGTAATATGGTATTTGATGAATTAAAATGAGGTACTTTGATGAAAATTATTGATAAAATAGAAAGTACATTATATTTACGAGGGTCCTTCGTTTCGAAAACTTGTAATAATCTGTTGTATAGTACTAAAAAAGTCGCATTTGTCAGGCCGTTCAAAACTACGGATGTTTGGATGCCTATAATTTTTAAAATAGGCAGACTAAAGATAATTTGAAATCGAAGGAACATAGATAATCATGTTTTAAATTGACTGTGCAAAAATTATAACATTGTGATGAAAAATGTAAAAGATACAACCATACTCATTTTGTATGAGAATTCCATACCGGGAGTTCCCTCTTAAATACTGTTATTGCAAAGGTCGACTCGAGACAATAACATCGTATTCATGAACTCCCTTTCTCTGCCTTTGAATATTTTTAAACAAACAAGACTAAAAAGTACACTCATCTCGAATTATAGTATAGAATCATAGTAATAGATTTATTTATATACCACGTATGACGCGAACGGACGTGGTAAGTGGTAAAATTTAACCCATGGTAATCAATAATCCACAAAAGCACATTGCCAATACGTCGCTTCACCTGAGGACTACAATGTTATGTTTCACGTGCCAGTAATTTCAGGGCCTCCAAAAGTTGTGGCGGGATAATAATGACACGTAATATCACGCTTACATAACCCAGAAGGGTGTGCTAGAGGTGTATAACACCCACACTTCACCTGTTATGTTTAGCTCCCTATCGCCGTTCACCAAGCAGAATTCTAACTCCGTGCTTCTATTGAAAAAACCCTGACAGAAAAATCCCAAATAACACTTTTTCCCGCCCAGGGAATCACACCCGAGACCTCGCAGTAAGAGGCGGCACACGCTTACCACTAGACCAAGGAGGCAGTTACGATATAATGTAGTGATAACAATGTTATTGTTTTTAAACCATTGAACGCGTGTATTTAAATGAATGGTTAATCTAAATGAGATATCGTCGAAGAATGAGTTTTAGTGCGAGAAACGACATCAAGCCGTCGACTGCCATTTCCTTTTCAAAGATGTAGAGTACCAAATTGAAAAGCAAGTAGACGTATATTTTTGGAAGTAAAAAGCATTGGACTATCAAATAGAAGTCGTTAAGTCAAGTCACTGACTTACAATAACATTCCAAAGAATAAATACAAAACTCATACATTCAGAAATGCAAGCTCAGTGACTCGTGCAATAAACTCTAAGTACCAGGTGATCATAAGCGCGCAGGAGGTCGAAGGGACAAGTTGATAAATGGGCCGGGCCTTTATATGCATGCCCACTTGCACAGCTGGGACGCGACGAGATATAAGCACCTCGAGATTCATTTTATTTTCCTTTTTGAGGATTAATCGCACTTTGAAAAGACTCAATGTAAAATGAATATTAAAGTTGGCTCGTATGTTAAGTTTTAGTAAACGAATAAAAAATAAGATTCATTCAAATGAAACTTTGACAATTTTGTTTGTTATCTAGAGACGTGTAGCATTTATCAAATTTATAATTTAGCTTTGCATTGTTTTTTCACGAAGTGAGCGTGTCTCTTCTGATGGTAACCAATTCTTAAGCTTGAACAAATTTTTAGTACAATTTAACAGTACAATTTAATGCCAAAACTAATACTGCCCTCTAAATCGTCCTTATTTCGTTATTAGCCAATACATCGCCGTAAACCTGTCAGTGGCCCCGTCCTGGCGCCAGTACTTGTAATATGTCAGGCTTTAATTCAGCTGGATTTATAACCAGGCACGCCTATTTGGGCTATTAGCATCATCTCTATGGGAAGTACTTGGTGGGATGATAGAGTAGAGGAGAGAGAGGAGAAAAGAAAAGAAAGAATCATCTATTCATTCATATTAAATAGCGCAGTACAATAAAGTACAAGTACCAGGTGACCACAAGCGCCCAGGAGGTTGATAATGATCGAAGTGATGCTGGACTGGGTGAGCTCCGACCGACTGTAATGTAACGTTACAGACTAGAATGTTTTTATAAAATAAAATTCGGAATTGGTTTTATAAATGTAACATTCCAGGCGAATGATCGCTAGGTCGAGAAGCACCTCAACATTAATTTTCAAAATAATTAGTCAACAATTGAACCAAAAACTAAAAACATTATCTGTTTTCAATATTAACCTATACATTACCGTAAACCAGTTAATGGCCTCGTCCTAGGCCGCACTTGTAATCTGTCAGGCGTTAATTCAGTCAGATTTATAGCCAGACACGCCTATCCGCTGAGGGCTATTAACATCATCTCTATGGGCAGCACTCGGTGAGGAATGATATGACTGAGTGGGGGAAACGTCATGTGATGTCGAGTATCTTTACATATTTAAGGGTACATTTCTGATGCCGTATCTCCATACAAACGGAGTTTGGTTGTTATTATATTATTATTATATTATTTAAATTACTGAAACGCGTGTTTGAGCGTGGCCATTTTTCTTGTGAACAAGCTCAAGGGCAGAAGTTCTCGGATTTGGTTCCCTGGTCGGGAAAAGTGTTATTTGAAATTTTTCTGTCAGGAAATTTTCAATAGAAGCACGGCGTTGGAATTCTGCTTGGTGAATGGCGATAGGGACCTAAACAAAACAGGTGAAGTGTGGGTGTTATACACTTCTACCACACCCTTCTGGTTTATATAAGCGTGATATTACGTGTCATTATTATCCCGCCACAACTTTTTATTTTTGAGATATATCGACAAAACTTGAAGCTAAACTGTTAAAGCCAACGCGTGAACTCGCAAATCCGATGTTGAGAGGTTGATAAATTGATTCATACTTATGTTGTATGAAACACTCGTTAGTATGTGAAGTTTTGTGCGCCTCTAGACGATTCCACACTACAAACTTCAACTTTGTGTTACTATATCTGTTCTGCAGATTCTATAAATGTATTGTGTAGGTGTATGATACCGAATAGCACTTTATGTTTATTATAAACTGGCTTTTGCCTAAGACGCCGCCCGCTTTTATCTATTCCCGTACCAAAATTGGTCCAGCCGTTTATGCGTGAACACGTAACAGACAAACAGAGTAGCTACACAGGGCTAACAGAGTCAAAAATGTTCTATCTAACAACATGAACAAATTTTCATTACAATTTGACGGATGCATAACGTTAGATAATAATCACAATTTAATATATGACCCGATAAATGATAAACAAACGGTTCAAACAAAATTATACGGTGGCATTATAGACCATGGGTAGTGTCATTTTGCTCGCTGTTTCCATTTTAATACATTCTCCACGCATGTTATGTGGCCACAACACAATTTATCACGTTCACCCCTTAATTGCACAGCCACACAATGGCATGATTTGTTTTTATTGCCACCAAGAACAAATGAAATAATCAAAACACTGTCGCCTTTTGGTGGTAATTTTGTTTATGACCCATTTTGTTTACAAATCTTTACCATCTAGTTACTAGGGTTACATAAACTAGGAGAGCATGATATTATAAGCGCGAGTGTTCGGGATTACTTGGTCGGTTTTACGCGGATGATGAGGGTTTTTTGATGAGGGGCGGCGTTCCGCTTAATGTGATTCGTATTTAGTAATCCCCTACAGCTTCCTTATGTCCTGGTATCAGATCGTGGGTGGGTAATGACTTAATAACGGAATGAAAATAATTACCGTCCGCAAATAAATTTGGATGAAAACAATCCATTTTGTAGAAACAATTTTGTAGTAAATAAAATGTGTAGGTAGGGTATTGGACTTAAAACAACACAGTAAGCTTTCTAAAATTTAGATTGAACCATTTACAATTTAAATAGCAATTTAGAAACCTCAAGTTTATTTAGTGAACATGAAATTCGGGCTTTTATTAAAACAATGCCTCAATGTGGCCACAATTTATCGCCAGTTCATCGCATCTAGGGGCAGATAGACGGTGATCCATTTTGATTTGCAATTAACGTAATCAATTCGATTTCGTCCAAAAGTAAAGGAGGATTAAAATTTTCGCTTTTTCTTCGTAAAAATGTAGCCTGAAATAAATTGAAACGTACACGTACTGATTAGGGCTTTATTCGGCTAGAATTTTAAACAGACTGCTGAAAAATGTCGCTCCTAAATCCTGAGAAAAACGTTCACGTAGTAACAATACAAGCCTTCTATAGCGTCCTGAGTTCTGTGACGTAATATTACGTCCTGATCGATTTAGGTCATAAAGTACGTCTGCCGATATTTTCGGTCGGTCGTGCGGTCACTACTAATCATAGCTAAGAGCATTAACTCTCAATCAATTTTTCCAGCTGAGTCGTTCTGATAACTCCTGGTTAAAATGTTAAGGCCACGTACGTACTGTCCGGCTAACCGCACTGCGACTGGTAAGAAGTGGTTGGCGTTTGTGGCCTCTTATAGCGAGGTCTCGGGTTGGATTCCCAGGTCGGGAAAGTGTTATTTGCTATTTTTCTGTTCGGAGTTGGAATTGGGCGTGGTAGTCGGCTAGATAGGCTTATCCTTCTTTCACATGAGAACAAACATTGACACGTGAATATGGGTACTGCACACCTTTGCCACAGTATAAATATGTACAAACAGTACGGAAACTCGCTACTGAGAGCACCGTGACAATCGCTTAGGGGTCTCGTCGGTGTGCATGTTTATGTGTGCGTGCCGTTTCGCACGTTTGTAGGCAGTTTCCGTACTGTTTGTATATATTTATACTGTGCCTTTGCTACACGGCGTGACGGCGCGATCTCATGTTTTGTTAAGTTGTTTCTATTCGCACCGCGATGCCACTGCCGTACATACAGATTGTCAACCGGGCGACTGACCGCATTGCGGCTAACCGCATAGTGCGTACGAGCTCTTACTCATATGACAGAGCCTCGTGTGACAATTTATCGAGATATGTAAGCTTCAGGATTAGGACGTCCCTGGCCGTCGCTGAGGTTTCACAATGGATGTACATAGACGTTTAGAAGAACTGGATGAGTACGGGTGAAAATAGCAGTTTTGTTACTATTCTATTATTAAATGACTAGGATCCGAGCTCGGCGTCGCTCGCATTATACCTCCAAGAAGCTGTTACTCTATTTCAGAGTATCATAGACTATATTCTACCTCCTATCTAATCATTTTAACGGTAAAGAGATTCGGTTCAGAGAAATATTATAAAGAGGTTTCTTTGTTTGTTATATTACGATTTAACTCAAAAACGATTGAACTGATTTAAAAAGTTTCTTGATATAGAAAGATAGATTATTCCTGAGTAGCATTGGCGATATTTTATCGAGATACCACGTGACGAAACCGCACACGGATGCCAGTTTATGAAAAAAAAAAACTCTTAAAAACAAAACTATTTATCTCTGGTGAATAGAATTGGAGCACTATCCATCCAGGCTTTGTTTCCCTGTTCCATCGTTACGTCGCCTCGCCTCAGCCATAAATTCATTCATCCATCAATGTTATAGACGAGGTTGTCAAGGATTATCCTCACGATCGTTACTGGATTAAGCGCTCGGTAATAATGAAATCACATGCCCGGGTATTTCGTCTCGTATTTTGATACACAACTGAGTTCATACTAATACTTCAATGGTTTTTTTAGAGAAGTGCTGACTAGTCGGCCACTTTTGTCGCCGAATAGTCGGCTTAATTATAAATACCAATGTCAAAGTGTTACATAACATGTTGCGCTTGCAAATATACTGCATGTGGTGGTATTATGAAAAATACAAAATAAAACGGTTTTTAAAGCATTTCAATTTTGCTGAATTCAATGATCAGCCTCGCCGACTAGTCGACCGCATTTCTGTTGCTGACTAGTCGGCCATTCTAACGCCGCCGCGCCGTCTAGTCGGCTGAACCCATAGTCGGCTCCATCTCTAGTTTTTTTTATAACACGACGCCAGCACTAAAAATAATAATTGTTATATCGCGGTGGTTTTCACAAACATACGTCTCACAGACACAAAACACACCAAGAGTCAGAACAAATATTTGCGGATCACTCGAAGATTTCTCCTGTGGGAACCGAACCCACAACACCAATGCATTGGAGAACGGCTACGTTATCGCAAAAAGTACTACGCCATCCGAAATATTTGTTGGTCAGATGTAAGCTCTGACTTTCTCTTTCTCACCTATCTGATTTAGAATAATATTTACATTATTCACTAATAGGAAGCTAGACACTTACTTAGTGACATAGGCTATTTGTATCGGCACAACACGCAAGCAAACTCATGGTCGTTAGCTTGTATTCGTTATGTATGTTATGATCAAAATGTGCGCGGTGATAATTTAATTCGTGTAAAATGATTTTCACTCGTTTTATTATAAACGCCCCTGGGCTGACAGTTTAATATCTAATTTAAAGCACGGGTTACTCGTGTAAGTGAATTCAGCCAACCGCTATTGATTTTTTCAGATTTTTTTATTTAATATTTTTGATTATAAAGTTTGACTAAAACTGATACTGATTTATAATAGCTGTTGCTCGCGACTTCATTCGCCTAGATTTGTTTTTACCCGTGTACCTTACTACATTGCTTCCGTAGCGTTTTCTCCGCCTTTATTGGTCATAACTATGCATAGCAAATCATACAATAAAACAGTTTTTTTTTTAAGACCGGCTTCAAAGCTGTGACTTCTGCACACCGGGCAGCCGCTTTAACCACTAAGCTACGGTCTCATCTTGCCACCCTAAAATTATTATTAATTATTATTTGTAATTAATGTGTAATGTAATCGATGGTGTTTTAACTGAAATAAATGAATACTTAAATCTAAATTTAAATTTGTATAGTTTGCTAAGCATGGCTAAATGCTATAAAAATAATCAGTAAGATGTTAGGCAAGCGTAAATTATTTACAACATTTGTGCTGAATGTTATTTCGTCATGTTGGTTTGTATTCTAATTAAGCATGAACGTGACGTCACGTAATGACGTGACATAAAGTTGAGAAATTTAGGGTCCTGGCAAGATGTGACCATTGTCTTACAATGTACGACCCGTTTTATTAAGCTTTGATATGTCAGTGATGGAGTTTGACTCAAAGTTAATTACTCATATGATTTTTTTACAAGAAACTTGACGATCCGCACGGATTAACCCGCTTCAAACGTTTTTCTGCTCGGTGCCTGTGAGTTAGAAAATATGCACAGCGATTAAAATTTTTGGGTTAACTTCCTTATAACTTAAACCCCAAATTTACCTTCTCGGGGTTATAATTTTTAAAACCCCGTCACAGAAATTCCTTTATTTTTATTCAAAATTTATATGAAATTTTGTGCGTTTAACTTCTAAAAATTACGGACTTACAACCGTTTAAACCTTAATTTACCCCCTTCAAGATTGAATTTCCTAAAATCCCTGCGAAGTGCGCATCTACGCCATGTACGGTACCTTCTTGCACAGCCGTTTAGGCTCTGCGTTGAGTAATCAGTCAGTCAGACGGGTGAAGAATATAATATGTATAGCAGATGCCATTCTTATTTATTACATCGTAAAAATGATTTGAGTTTCAACGATAGAATATTATTGAGCATACGTAGTTTTCTTCCCAGACTTAAAGAATCTGGGCAATACCCTCTTGAATTTTATTATAACGTCTAACCCCTGAGAAAACCTTGTCCTCAGAATAAGAAATATTAATATTTAGTAACAAGTTCGCTTCAAATATGAATCCAAAACTTCGTGGCACAACTTCAAACTGAATATCTTCTAACTCTCTCAGGTATTCTCCAGATTTTCGAATTCTGGCGGAAAATTCTAATCAAGTATAATTTTCACGTAATATAATATTATTTGAGTTACTTGTTTCTCATCAAAAGACGCGCTAAAGCTTTGGAATATAATACCCTTGAGACTTATGACCGCCTGACACTTGTCTTGTGTGAATGCGCCCTTTCTTTCCCTCTAGAACCTCTTTATCTTGGCGGTTGTACGTAGTTGCGGCGAGTGTCGCCTTTGATTCCATTTAATAAATTGTATCTCCGCTGCTTTGCCTTAGTACTTGCTTCTGGAAATTAAAGATGTTTTCTCATTTAGAAAAATGTTTTAGGAAGAACCGCGCTTTTTTGCGCAACTTGTACTAAAATGTGCCGGTTTTGAAATATTTTATTTGATTATATAGAGTAGATAGATGCAACATAGACATAGAGGCAGTCCTTTCTTTCTCTAAAAAAAAAAACAAATTAAACATTTTCCGAACAAATTTAACATTATGTTTAGTGAGATCAGATGGTAAATTTAAGAAATGTCATTTGCTATTGTTTACTTTCTAATTTAAGACACAGAAAACTACACGTAAGGAAGTCATAGGAACTCCTTTTTCCATTCCTATTAAAACCATAGTATCTATAGATAATAATTTCCTTACTATGTAATAGCCTGAAAATGGCTACTTAATGAAATACAACTGTAACTTATTCCTCCACCTCTATTACTAAGCGTATGCAAAAGAACAATTAACTTAAAGTTATGTTGATTGTTGACCGATACGTAATTGAAACTCCATAAGAAGGTCATTATTAATTTTTATCGTTTCGTCCAAAATGCCAAAATAATTATGATCCTTCTTAAATAATCTCGTTCTCCGTTATTTCTATATTTATTCAATTCATTCCTGCAAAATTACCAGTGAATTTGAAATGACTTAACAGAATTAACCAGGCGGAAAGGACCCGGTCAGAGGTATCAAAGGAGTTTGCATTCATCAACTAATAAATAAGCAACGACCGTACCAAGTGCTGTTTACCTCCTGCTTTGCATGTATTCCTCATACTAATTTTGTCCCTTGTCGTGTGTACCTTCATACATGTAGTATTACGTATGGTAGTAATACGCTACGATTCTATAAAAACATGAGAGACGATATTTTTTTACTTGTTTTTACTTTTCGCTCAAATAAAACCTGGATGATGACTAGAGCCTAATGAGTCAGCAAATATTCATATGTCATGTATTCATAAGTATCGTTAAAAATCAGATCCACCTGAATGCACTGTAATATCATAATAATTTTATTTTCACCACACCAGCACGAAAAAGATCGTTTGCTTGCCAGAATTCAGTGAGTAAAAACCGTTTTTACTCACTAGTGAGGCAAAGTGATTCAAATTTCGAAACACAAAATTCTTCCAATGAATAGGCGCTGAAAAAAAATCAAAGCAGCCCCCATGTAGGTTAGTAATAAACATTGACATCAATTTTATTAAATAACTACATACGATACGTTTTAATTATTTTAAATGATATAAATACGCGCTTATTTAGTATTTTAATGGTTTTATATTCGTGATTGACCATTAAATTAATTAAAATCAGGTACTTAATATTAGACTCTATAAATAAATGTTACGGCGTTCGAATTTGCGAACGCGCGATTTAAAAAAAAAAAAAACTTCTGTGTCAGTCATCGCGGGCAACTATAAATTCTTTTCAGTTTATGTTTAATTGTTTACTGGAAATTTTTAACAAAAAAATAGTGTATCCAGTGATGAAGAACTTTGTGGAACTCCAAAAGAGTTGCGACAACTTGCTTCTAACACAGAAGTTGGCTTTTTACCAGAAAAATCACGTGAAAAGTATTTGAAAGCGTACGACATATTTAATCAGTGTCGACTTACAAAAGGCCCAAATACGCATTGTGAATTGGTATTACTATTATTATATAACTGTATTTCATGCAATTATTCCAGGTTAAGCAATCGAGTACGAGTTTATTTAAATCTTAATATTTTCTCGCGTTAGAAAAATTTAATTTCCAGTTCGTGACCTCTTAAAATCTTTCGCTTGCGAAGTAGTCTTTATTAGAATCACTCGCTACGCTCGTGATTCAATTTAAGACTACTTCGCAAGCTCAGGATATAAAATTGGCACTCACATCAGAAATATTAACTTTTTCTCACTTGTACCATACCTAAATAACTATTTCCGTATGCTTTTATAGTTTTGTTATTAAGCTGCTTTATTATCCTTTTGTTTGGTTAAAAAAAGTATTGTTTTTCTGTTTCGATTTATTATTTTTAACAGTGATATTTATTTTCTGTCTGGTTTTTCTTTTTTACTTATCGATTTGTTTGTTTAAAAAGTGTTTAATAAATACCATGGGTAACAATATTATTGTTTTTCTATCCGCACTCTAGAGATAAACTGAAAATTGGGCATTTGGAATTAGGTGGTGACTGCCCCAGGGGTTTTCTTATCACCCCATAGTCGGCTTTGGAGGAACCCCTTACCCAATCCTTAGGCTATTATGAATTTTGGTTGTTACAACGAAATGTACTATTTGATAATTTTGAACCACTTCGAAACAAATTTAAGGACGAAGTTACACTGCCGCGCGCCGTCCCGTTGGCAAGAAATGAATCTTACAATTATTTACTATTATTGAGAAAAATATGGTGGTGGTGGATTAGATAACTTTACATCAGCTGATCAGCAAGTTCAGTCCCCGAGATATAAAAAAACTATTACGTAATTTATTTAATAAGTGATATTTTTTGTGAACTAACTCTACGCAGGCAGCATCATCGTCGCATCTTCAAGTGGACGTAAAAGTTAAAAATCAAATTGGAAAAACATGCGCACACACTTTACTTACATAATATATCGTATTTTTGGAGATAGGAAGAAATATTGAAATGCCGAGTGGTACGATTTACATTCCTGCTTCCTCTGAAAAGTTAGAGAGTTATAACTTTCTGTATTAGGTTACAAAACAATTAAAACTCTTGAACCAAAGTAACCAGTTTATCACAATAACCCTGTAACCGCGTGGTATAAAGCGAGTGTATCACTCTCGAGTGTACACGGAGGGCCCTCGAGTGGAGGGGTAGATCGAGCAGGGGGCCAATTAGGCCTTGATCTCGCCAGCGGCCTCTGACTCTTGGTGAGACTCTTCACTTGGTCGTTTAGACCGAGACGTTACTGACGTCTTAATCGTCAAGTTTGTCGTAACTATTGTTAGTTGATGACAGGCTGGTACTAGTGTGACAGCCAGCACTCATTTTAGAGGACAACAGCTGGAACTAAATGTAAATGACCAATAGGGAGACGAATAGACAAGATTTTCGTCATCCCATTGGTCAATACGTTTAGTTCTGGCTATTGCCGTCGGCGGCAGAGTGGCGGCGCGAATTTTATGATGAGAGTTTCTGTTACTGCGTCAGAAACTGTGATTGTGCTTTAGTTTTTTGTTCAAAATATTATTTCCCCTTTCAATAACCTGTATTTCAATGACCTAAAAAGTATATAATCATAAAAATAATATCAATCTTAAGATAAGCTTAGATTCACTTCGGTATATGAGAAAAATGCCGAGTGAATCTAAGTACCAGTTCCGTCTCATATAGAAAATGCCATGCTACCACGCGGGCGGAGCCACGAATGGAAGCAAGTATAACCAGCAGCAGTAATTATGATCCTTTAATCCGATAAGTTTCAGAACGCCTTAGCATCAAACATAGGGTTTAATCTCTTTATTCCGCGCCATAGCCCCTAATTGCATTTGCAGTGGAGCCATTCTCCATGGATCAGCTAATTACTTCATACGTAATCGACGCCATCGACGCTTCAGACAATTGGATTCATGAGGATGAGTTGATAACTAATATCAGTATTAAGACTTCATAGAGTAAGAGCCTGTGGGTGGCCTTACATTATTTTATTAAAGCTGAATGTTTCCTACGTGTGTCCCTAACATGGATAAAAACGATCACCAAATATGGAATTTGGATTCTGGTGGCTTAAGGAAATATTAAAAAAGTTGTATAATATAAGGCGTATTTTTTTTCAAAGGGTTGGAACAATGCTAATTTTCTGTCTATGGTGAGCTGGTTTCTACTATCACCATATTTTTTTTTTCCAAAAGCTGTAATTTAAAATTAAAGATAATCTCTATACGTGTCCAATGTTTTATGAACTACAAACTTGACGAACTAACTAACTAGATATGAGTAAATCTTATAAACAAAAGTTAATAATATTATCGTTTTTGGACAGTTTATTATAAGACATTTAACTAAATTAATCAAAGACGATTATTCCAAATAAATCTTTATAAAGCTGTTAAAATACCGCTCTGCCAGATTCCAATTAAATATCTTATGTAAATAAATTGCGAGAAACAAACAAACTTAAAAACAACTCCATCAGTATTGAATTAACGTTATTGACACATCAAATGTTTGCGCTCACTGGAATGAAGAAAACAAGCAAGGAAAAAGTCTTTCATTTATATTAAAGCAATTTCGTGCATCAAAAGGTTCCTTAAAGACTTAACCTTTGAGCCGGAAGGTACCAGGCAATCAGCACTGCCACACGAGTGAACTCTCTGATCCCATATGTCGAACAAATCTTAGCCATTTAGATTATGCTTATTGTATGTCGGCCGTATTACGTCCACATAGCCCACCCGTAAGGAACGCCTATGCGGACAAATTAAACTGTACTCGAGATTTACAGAATCCTCTTGATATTCGTACCTTCTTATCTTGTCCGGTTTTCTGAGACATTAGCCGATTATTTCCGCATGGATGTTTTATTATTAATACTCTCTTTCTACCTGTGCGATTTACGACGATATTTTCGAGCGCGTGCTTCCTTAGCACTTATGTTGCCTTGGTACCTTGGTTGTAAAATATGTATGTCGTCGAGCGAATACCTACTTTTTCAATCCAGAAAATGAGCTGAACCATAACTTGAAGTTTACAGTTCCATTTAACAATATAAAAGGGCCTGTTCCAGAATCGTCGAGTAAGAGATAACCGTTAGATGATTTTTACTTTACTGAATATAAAATTATTAAAAGACACAAGTCAATTATGAAATCGAACCCATCTGTCGATTCAATTTGTTGGTGTTGTAGATTTATCCTACGAGTAATGTAACATGCGAACCGTGCCTTAGTATTCCAAATTTTTTGTATCCAACTTCATTATTTCCCTATTAACAATGCCACAATGTTGAAGTAACAAATTGTGTAACAATTTCGTGAGTCTGCTTACAAGATTTGTTAATTGCTGAAACTAAGCGCGCTGCCAACATGTCGTGTGTCGCGTATCGTATGCGGTGGCTTTAATTCCTCGCTTCACGTTCACGTTAAACGTCAACTGTCGAGGTTTATTTACTTAAACTTAGAACAAAGATACTATATTTAACTAGTGTAAATTGCTGACAATTTACTCATTGTATTAATTTTACCGACATACAGGATAACTACAACAGAGCGACATTTATTGAAACCCCAGGTTCTAGGCGTGGTCGGGGATTTTCACCGGATATAATTTTTACGAAAAAAAAAAAATACGTTTTCCGAACAAATTTTACTTTGAGATCATCCAATTTGCTCGGTAAACATGATTTGTTTATGTAATTAAAATTTTACTGGTTATAATCAACACCAACTACGTCCAGAATCTATGGTTTCAATAATTTCGATATGTCGCATTCACCGTGTATGTATTGTGTTAATTGCCACCTACAATATGCTGCCAAAAGTTAGTAGTATTAGCTTGTATTGTGTACCGGCTTGGTGTTAACGTTGCACTATAAATTGCTGGCATACGAGACTTAACGACTTAGTACTGCGGTGTAGCCGGTGATTATTATGACGAAGCCACCGTCAAATATATAGTGACTTACAGTGAGGAGTGCTCAGTTGGCGTAGTGGTTTTAGCGGACGCCTCGCCGTTCTCCACGCTGGTGTTGAGAGTTCGATCGTCGTTTTCTATACGGGACAAATCTTTGTGTGATCCGCAAAGATTTGTTCCGACTCTGGATTTGCTTTCTGTGTGTGAAGTTGTGAACACCCACTCAATACAGGATTATTCGTAATGAGGGCGTCGATTCTTTGAAGAAACAAAAGACATAATCCCAAGCAGGGACCCAAGGCTGCTATTTCGCGCATACCAAAATGTCCGATCATTTAGATTTACATTATAAATTTTGATAATTGTTAAAACAAAGGTGGAAGTAAAACTGTCAAAATAATGGTTATGGTGTCAATGATCAACCGTTGGAACACTATGAAAATAGCTGGATTAGGAAATGTGTGAGATTGTAACGTAGTCTACTAATGACTAGTTAGGTAGGCAGAATAAATAGAAACAATCGATAGATTAACAAAGGTATTATTATTCTATATATTTATATCTATTAAATACAAGGTAGTCTCAAGGCGTAGGTTGGTAGGTAGGTAAGTGGTTTGGTAAGTCCTGGTGCAGCGGAGTGAGGAACACTTAACTCGGCGCTGGTGACCGCAGGCAAGAAGGGCGCGACGCGCACGCAGGTCCTTTATATACCCCACAGGGGTCTGCAGTGGGGGGCGCATCTTGAGGTTGCGGTGGCCGTGCGGTTCCGACGTCACACACCCCCTCCGTTAGGGCAGAATTTTTCTTAAAAAATTCGGCTCCTGGCTGACATGGAAGACCTCAGGAAGCAGTTCTTAAGCAGCACCGGCAGCTCGATCCGGCTTTACTGAAATCAGAACAATAAGTGTATATAAAAAAAATAACTAGAAAAAATATGAAGTTACGATACCTAAATAAAATTGAAAAGAACCGGAGTGATCGAGCCAAACGCATTCAATACAATAACAATGTCATGATGTCATTCAAAAATAACACTACGTGCAACCTATTAAGATTGAATTTTTACTAATTAAAGAAGATTATTGAAACTCATTCTTATCTAACGGAACTAAATATAACTAAAAATGTAAGTATAACAACTTGTTTACCAAGTAGCGCGTTAGCGAAGTAGTATTGGGTGTGCGCGTCTACACAGAAGGCATGACACATTTCAAGATGAATGAATGAACAACATCGTATAGTTGAAAATAATAGAATTCGACATCATTAGTAGATGTGATTCTAAAGGAATTATGAGCGTGAAGAATATTAGCGAACAAAATGGTATACCCGATTCGACAATGAGAATTTTAACCACTGAACCATAGGGTAAAAATTTTTTTTTTTTTTTTTTTTTTTTTTATACCATTATTGTTTATAGTTTATTTGTTTAATATCCTTTATATGCCATTCGCCAAGTGGCTTATCAGACATATCTGCTAGTTTGTACACTAATGGAGACTTTTTTGCTACGATTTTACATTTAATAAATTTAGGAGCGAGTTTTTTACAAAAATATTTATCCTTATCGCTCAAGTAAAAGGTACGTTTCCAAACAATATCACCAACATTGAATTCTGCCGTTTTACATGAGGTGCATAAAACGGTGTGTAATGTAAATTTGGAATTTTATATTTACTTAACAAGTTTTTAAAAGTTGCGCTTATAAATTGTTTGCCATTGTCTAGTACTACGGTAGATGGAATACCATGTACCAGAAAAACTTTTTCCTCTAAGATTCTAGTTATTACGTCAGCAGTCGCACGTTTAATAGGGAAAAGTAAACAATATTTTGAGAAACAACAACAAACGACAAAAATAAAATTGTTCTGTTGCCTTGTAGGAGGCAAGGGACCAATCAAATCAATACTTATCATTTGAAAAGGTTTAGAACAAGACTTAGGTTCACCCATAAGACCCAAAGTTGCATGATTCTGATGCTTATGTGCGATGCAACTATCACAAGAATTTACCGCTTTTACAACATCGGAATACATTCCAGGCCAATAATAATTGAGGGCTAAACGTTTGAAAGTTTTGAAAATACCCATATGACCCGCCGTAGGGGAGGAATGGCTCTGAAGTATTACTTCGTTTCTCCGTTCAGATGGAACTACTTCCTTCCACTGAAATTCTCTGGTAAGAGGATTAAGACTCTTTTTGAAACGATATAATTTATTACTGATCACTTGATAGTCAACAAAGGATGTAGGAGACTGCGAACAACCATTAAAAATATTCAAATACCAAGTGTCATTAGTAGATAAGGAACTACCATCTGGGAGGAGATTACTATCGATATCCATAATATTAGGTGATCGAGAAAGAAAATCTGGTACAATATTATCTGAACCACGACGGTGTCTTATTTCAAAGTTATAAGAGGAAAGACGAACTCCCCACCTGGCTAATCGCCCTGTAGGGTTGTTCAGTTTTAAAAACCATTTCAAAGCAGCATGATCGGTGTACACAATAAATTGTTTTCCGTTTTCAATATAACACCGCCAATGTTCGATAGCAGATAAGACAGCAAGCGCTTCGCGCTCAGTAGCACTGTAATTTTTTTCCTGGTCCGATAAGGATTTACTATAAAAGGCTATGACTCTTTCCTGTCCCTCCTTGACCTGGCAAAGTACAGCTCCAATGCCGTAATCACTAGCATCGGCGTGTATTTCAAAAGGCTGATCAAAATCGGGACAACATAAGACCGAGGAAGAAGATAAACATTTTTTTAATTTATTAAAAGCTACATCCGCCTCTTGCGACCATGCGAACAGTGGAGCCTTTTTGCCGTTAGAAGTTAATTTATTTAAGGGAGCCGCTAAAGTACTAAAATCGGGTATGAACCTTCTATACCACGATGCAGCACCCAGAAAACGACGTACCTCTTTTTTATTTGTCGGAGTGGAATAACTTGTAATTGATTTTACCTTCTCAGGATCTGCATGAAGACCCTCTGAATCCACTATATAGCCCAAATATTTAAGTTTGTCTTTGAAAAAATTACATTTTTCTAAATTTATAGTTAAGTTTGCATATTTTAATTTGTTAAGTATTTTAATTAGAAGTGAAATGTGATTTTCAAAGGAATTTGTCACACATACGATGTCATCAACGAAACAAAAAACCTTGTTTTCAAATTCGGGCCCGTAAAATAAAATATCTGCTAAACGCTGTTGTGTCGCAGGAGCATTTGTTAAACCAAAAGGCATGGATTTAAATTGAAAAGTTCCACGTGACGGAATGTAAAAAGCAGTTTTACAACGGTCCTCTGCCCTTATTGACGTCTGCCAGAAACATTTAGATATATCTAAACTAGTTAGGTACTTAGCGTCTCTCAAGTTATCCAGAATCTCAGAGATATAAGGCAAATTGTACGCGTCTTTTTTTGTTACCGAATTTAGTTTACGGCTGTCGAGACAAAAACGCAATTCACCATTTTTTTTAGGCGTTAAAATGACGGGATTAGACCAAGGGCTTTCAGATGGTTCAATGACATCTTCTGCCAACATTGCATCGACATGTTTTAACAAAATACGCTGTTTATCGGGAGACATACGATAGTATCGCTGACGAATAGGTGGACTATCACCTGTATCAATCGAATGAGTAATGAGTGAAGTTCGGCCGAGCCCTCGCCGATCATAAGATATATCGGTGAATTGGGCGATGATGTCGTTAGCAGTAGCTCTCTGCTCATCAGACAAATGATCAAAAGATACCAAGTGACTGGTAGAACTAGGCTGTAGTTCCGAAACAACAACGTCGTTATTATTTTTCGTGAGTAAAATAGATTCCAATTGATCAGGGAAC
The DNA here is from genome assembly GCA_905147285.1 of Hypena proboscidalis. Lineage (NCBI taxonomy): Eukaryota > Metazoa > Arthropoda > Insecta > Lepidoptera > Erebidae > Hypena > Hypena proboscidalis. The sequence continues at coordinate 798,737 of LR990141.1, forward strand.
AACCCAAAACCCCTCCAGAAATCCATACCAAGGATTAAAGTTTTCTTAATACCCGGTACAATATGAGTAACAAGAGAAATAATTTTATTTTGAAATTCAAAAGGAAGTACCACTGAGCCAAGTGAAGAATATTTGTCGCCACCAGCGGTGATAAAATCCAGAGGTTTAGAATGTAATAATTTAGATTTATCCAAAAAAAGTTTGTGGGAATTATTACCCAAAATAGTTACACATGAACCAGTGTCTAGTAAACCAACAGTGTTCTTCCCGTTAACCGTAACGGGGATAAATGGAGTATAATTAATGTTAGAATTAACGATTGAGGAAAGTTGATATGAATTGAAAAATTTAGATACATAATTTAGCCAATTATGCCATTCATTTTTACATGTTTTCACAATTACTTTTGATTTTCCCCAACCGTATTTTTTACGTTTTTTGAATTTTTATTAGTTTTATTGTTACAACTAGGACAGTCTAAAACTCGATAGCCAGGTAATCCGCATTTAAAACAAACCAAAAAACGAGGTTGACGACAATATTTTAAAGAATGTGAATCTGTTCTGCATCTCGGACAGTATAATTTAGGTATAGCAGTACTAGTGACAGAAACAGCATTGACGCTCGGTTCAGCAGAATTACTATTTTCTGTCGAACATTGATCTGTATTTAAAACATTGTAAGTAGGTTTAAAGTACTTATGTTTTTTGTAAGAATTATTGCTATAAGAAGTTTTTTTCGAATTCGTATCATTGGGATATCTATAAGCAAAATCTGGCGCTAGAGTATTGGCAGTAATTTTAGGTGGTTCCGAAAATTCCTTGCTACGACTGTCATACTTCTCAAAATTTCTACAAACACTAATTAAAGAAGGAATATCCACAATATTGCCAGTTAAGAGTGAATTTGTATAACACGGCCTGATATTATTTAATAGTATTTCTAATTTAATAGACTCGCTGATGGGTACGTCCAGACAGGAAAATAACCCTTGCATTTTAGATACATAGATGGTTATGTTCTCTTTTTCACCTTGAGTACGAGCCCTAATTTCCGACATTAATTTAAAGTCATAGTTATGAGGACTGAAATCGCGTTTTAACAAAATACACAAATCCTTCCAGGAACGAACACTATCTTTAATTGAACGAAACCAATGCAAAGCATCATCACAAAATACCTCAAAAGCAAAAGAAAATATTCTATCTTCGGGTATACCTCGACACGACATGAACTCGTCAACCTTCTGAATAAACGCCCTCACACAGGTTCGACCGCTATATTTAAACTTGCAGATTTCAGAAAACATTTTGCGTTCATTTATAAAATCCACGTGTTGAACTTCACGTGGTAATGAACACGTTGGCTCGACCACATGACACGGTACATTGGTAGGAACCGACCACGTGGTAAAAGATGCTAAGATTTTATAATTAGCGTGAAACATATCCCATACAACTTGAATTGATGATTTATCAGTAAGCAACGAAGTATCTATTCTTGATAATCTATGAAAAACATGATGCATAATAGATTCCGATCTAACAAACAGGTTTTTATCATAATGAGTTTGCAAAGTCAAAAGGTTATTTGAAACGCGCAACAATGAGCCATTACATGCGGTAATATCAACATCTGGCGAAAAGCACGACGATATTATTTCATCAAATGCCAGGTCTGACAATTTAGCAATTTGTTTACGCAATTCCTCAACCGTAATTGATTTTTCAGGCACAACACCACCTCTTACAAGCACTTCATATTCGAGCTCAGCCTTACTTAAATGATTAAATTTGATAGCATAAGCCATATTTAAAAAAAATTGATTGGGAATTACGCATACAAAGATACACAATTATTTGAAAAAAAATGAATCCGTCCAAAAGGCGATAAGAATGTGTTTCTTTTTTTTTTTTTTTTTTTTAAATCAAAAACATAAGCACATAAAAGTAGAAGTTTTTGTAGGTTATTCAAAACACGAGGTGAAATAAGTGAGATAATAGAATAAAAAAAAAAACACCGTACGCACCCTTCGGACGAAGAAAAGAAATATACACAGAAATAACACACAATTAAATAACTGCCAAGACTTAACCAAACCATGTACCATATAACCTCTATTGTTGGGCGCCGCTGTAACGTAGTCTACTAATGACTAGTTAGGTAGGCAGAATAAATAGAAACAATCGATAGATTAACAAAGGTATTATTATTCTATATATTTATATCTATTAAATACAAGGTAGTCTCAAGGCGTAGGTTGGTAGGTAGGTAAGTGGTTTGGTAAGTCCTGGTGCAGCGGAGTGAGGAACACTTAACTCGGCGCTGGTGACCGCAGGCAAGAAGGGCGCGACGCGCACGCAGGTCCTTTATATACCCCACAGGGGTCTGCAGTGGGGGGCGCATCTTGAGGTTGCGGTGGCCGTGCGGTTCCGACGTCACAAGATCGTGGTCAAACGCGAGCCAATCCACCATAAATAAAATGATCTGAAATAATGAGGCCCTTTTACATTTTCATTTAAAAAAAGCTTGTTAAAGTCGGAACGATATTGCACCTTTTCGTTTAAGGCAAATTACCGTAGTTAATATACACACTTAACGAACCAATAAAAAACAGTCAACATATATTGAAAAATATTATATCATACAATAATAACCTGACAAATATACATTTCTTTGCTCACCAATCCTGAAAATCATCAAAAGCGTTACATATTGTTTGTAAGTCTATAGACTCTAGAGCGCCGAGTATTTTAATGAAGGTTTTTCTTTTCTCTCTGGCTGGGCAAAATGGCGGGCGAGTCCGTAATTGCTTCGTTAGGTTTTTGGGTTGTTTGTTTGTTAGATATCTCTTACTTTAATTGTACTCGGTCGGACAACGATAGGAACCTGGATATTTAGATTCAAGCAGTTTAGATTATGTGGTGGTTTCGGGAAGAATTCATTTAAGTAAAAAGTTTGCTGGTCGTTTTCATTGAAGTACTAGTGTGCTATAAAGCTACTATCTGTACCAAAATAAGAGCGACAAAAATTAAGCTCCAAAATGTCATATTCCACATATTCATATATAAATAATAGGTAATTAAATACATTTTAGAGCTGCATTTAGAGCTCGATTTTTATCTTTGATTTTGGGACAGAGTATAGTGGTATAAGTCAACTAGCTGTTGGCCGCGATTTCGTCTACGTATGGGGAGTGCACCATTTCAATTAGGACCAGTGGGTTTTTAAAATGAGCGCGTTGAACCAAACAAACAAAGCTAAAAAGCCAGGATTATTGAAGGAATTGGTATTATAAGTTTGTCTGCAATCATAAAAATGTCTGGGCACATAATGTCATTACCAAGCACATTATTATCATGCAGTACGATGTGGTGTAAAATTTAACTTTACATAATATGGCGTTTGTGGGCTTTTTGCTTGCTTCATTAAACCGTAATGTCGTATACCTGGCTATACAACAAGTCCGGCATAAGATGGTCTCACGTTGTGTAAGCTTCCCGCGCAATGCGAGACCAACTTATACTGTAAATGTATAGCTTGTTGTGTAGCTGTGTGAACTCATTGTTGCTACGTTGGCGTGTTTAATTTGTTTGCAGTTTATCTTCATCAACAAGTCATTACTGACCACTGGCGGACATCTTTTGTGTTTTAATAGCTGCATTGAGGTAGATTGAGGAGAAATGTTATAAAATTGCGATCGAGGAACCGTGGTTTCAGATACCACATACCCATTGAATAAAGTTAACGATTCTAAATTCTTTATTGTACATAGTTTTATTAACTATACAATAATTTTATTCGGCAAACCTTTGAGTCGTGCAGATGTGAGAGGAAAATAAGAGTATGTCCAATGTACAAGCGAATAGTCAAACACCCGAAGGTATTACTTACCTAAACAACATACAAACCTACTACATACCTAATTAAATATTATTAAATGATAAATAAATAAACATACATAAACATATAAAAATAAAAACAATATAAATAACAATATATAATAAATATTTACTAAGATAATTTTGTGAGGAAAAGTTCCTTGAGTTTGTTCTTGACAACATCTAGAGATTTGCTAGCACGTATCAAGTGTGGTAAAGAGTTCCAATGACGCACTGTTTATATAGTAAAGGATTTGTCATAACAGCTAGAAGAACAACGACGAGAAGAGGTAAGGCGATAGAGTTCGCCCTTTGAAACAATATATTATGGTATGAAAAAAAATATTCAAGTATCAAACTCCCCAAGAGAATGTTGATTTTTAATTTGACATTACTGAAATGCGGATTTTAAAAGTTAATAACATATTTTTATGATAGTTGCATTTATCAATAAGCAAATATCTTTAATGCATCCAGACTACGCTCCAACTAAAAAAACGATTGAAAAAAACCCTATTTACATTCCTTAGGACCAGTTTCACCAGTTCCGCATACATTGTATCCGCCAAATAAAATATAACCTGACCAAAAATAAAAGTAACTCATTTTACAGTACGCTTAAAAAAAGATCAGCTGTCACTTTTATTTGTTTATCCTACCCGCAAGGTTTATCTGACGCTTTTGTAACTAGGCTTAGTATAAGACTCCATTAGAATTGACAATAGAGCTATAACCACCATAGGACGACAAAGCGTCGCAAACGGCAGCCCAGAATGTAATTATGCACAAGGACGATCGGACACATCTCAACGATGATGCTAGATTAATGGATCATGCTTAGGCTGCCTGTCCACCGAAGCGGGGCGGGTCTGCCTGCGGAGCGGAGAAGAGAGATATATATCTAATTGATTACATTACTAGAGCGGAGCGGTGATTTTATGCAATCCTATTTAGTTAATATCTCTCCGCTGCGCTTCGATGAACAGGCAACCTTATGCTGACCTCCACATGTTACAGATTATATTCAGAATTCTGTACAATTTTTTGCTGTGCTGCTTTGTTGCCAGAATTTCTATAAAAGTCTGCAAAATTTGTCACGAGGTCCCCCGTGTATCCCTCTAATAAATAATACAGTTGTGTACACTTATACAATTCTGCAATATGTAATTGGTCAATAAGTGGTCCCGAGTTATTTAAGCTTCCAACGCAGAGCTATACATTACCAGTAAAAGCTGGTCTCGCATCAACTTATATCGGTATATTTTGATGTTTAGATCTGTTCACAGCAATAGGTATTTGTGCAACAAGAGAGCAAAGATCGTATTTTGTTCGAGTGCTAATTATTTGAGTTCCAAATAAGCGAAAGAATCTTGAGCGTAGTGAGTGATTCAAAAGCACGAGATGTTAATAACTTTGATCTCGTGTCGCACATACAACTTTTCGCCTCAGCATTAAGCAGCTCGAAATAGTACCCAAAGTACAACAAAAGAGAAGTGTGTGTGTGACAAAAAATAAAGTCGTGCAGTGAGCTAAATTGAGGTTTGCTCACTGTTTTCATTCGATAAAAACGACGTTTCGAGCTGCTGAGGAGAAAATAATATTACTTGCCCTTATTAGTCCATAACAAAACGTTGACTTGTACTTCAAAACCGTGTTGAAAGTCAACAAAAACTTTTTAAAACATAATCTTGAAAAAACAACCCATTTCCTTAAGCCGGCTTTTGTTGCATTATAATTAAACTCTGTTTACTGGCAGTAATCCCGGACAGGAGCTGAAAGGATTTTTTTTTACTCTGCCGTTTTTTTTTTTATGTGTGGCAGTTTTTTATCGAGCTTAAAGAGAGATTATAAAGCTATGTCGCTAGCTTTGTCTATAGTATAATTATAAAGAGGAAAGATTTGAATTTATTATGTAACGATCGACGAACTACTGATTTTTTTTATTTAGTCACCATTGAAAATGTAAGTATTCCACGCGGACTAAACAAGATTTGTCATAAAATAAAATAGCAGCATTTCCTTTGCTAAGTTACTATCAAGTTAAAGGTAGAGTCTATTCTTTCCTGGAAAAGATTTTACAACAATGCGCATGAGAATAAAAAAAACGAGCTAAAAACAAAACGTTTGTTGTATGGAGCCTTGAATTTTTTTGTTCGTTTTATGTTTTTGTTTTTATTTTGGCAACAATTATTCATAAACTCGGAGACGATTCTTGAGTTATATAGCCTGATGAAAGACGGAGAGACGGACGAACAGCGTAGTTTTATTAATAGGGTTCCGTTTTTTACCTTTTGAGTACGGAACTCTAAAACCGAAACAAAATGTCAAAATAGTGTTCTCTTTAAAAAGCTTTGTTGCGTTTGTGGTTTTGCATTACATTATTTTTCGACGTTTTACAATGGGTAAAACTTTTTAAAATGTTGTTTCGTTTATTTTATACTAGCTTCCCCACGCGGCTTTGATGGAGTAGTAGCTCAACAACATAATTATAGCCTTTGTTACTCGGTAAACATTTGAAATTCGGTCCAGTTGTTTTTGAGTATCCAGTAATATGTAGTATATGAAATCTTTACTAGCAAATTAAAAACTAATATCACCTCTTAATTCTCTTTACCTTTAGCTAAAAAAATCAAATTAAGCACTACTAAAAACACACGAAATATATTGTTTTCGAATTTCAATATCAATTAATTCATTATGTTCACAAAATCATTAATACTTGTCTAATCGGTGAGATTATCCTTTATCCATTGAGATAGCGACATATTATTGTAAGGATCCTATCGGAATAATCGATTGCTGGCCATATCGTAAGAAGGACACTTCGTACCGCGGTATTTACTTACATTCGTAATCGGGTTATGACTTTAATCTTATTTAGTTTTTACTTATTTGCGTAGCACATGGTGTTACATCGTCTCTGCTTACCCCCGTGGGATAAGGGCGTGATTTTATGTATGTGTGTATGTGTAAAATATTAATATCTCAAACATACTACATTTTGTCAAAACATTGTTTTAATATATAAGTTTGTATACCAGGGTTAAAAATACTTGGTGAAGCGGCGGCTCAATTGCTTTATGAATTGCAACATCTAAATAGTACATGAATTTTATTATTCAGAGATATCTCTGATTCTGCTTTCTGTGTGAGATGTATGTTTGTGAACACACCCGCCACACAGAAGTTATTCATTAATGCCACAGGTTTTCACTCCACAACTGCCATAAATCATGTTTTAAGCACCACGATAGCTTCCATTAAATTGTAATATACAAATATCATCAAAAATCTGTTTACGCTTTGACAGGAATTGTCAGGTGACCACGTTCAATCATTTTTTTTTTTTTCAAATATTACTGCAAGAAAAATTTATATGTTGATCCTCAATATCACAAAGTATTTTTATACAATGGTTTGGCTATAAATATTTTAATAATTAAAACAATTTTGACAAAATGGACTCAAAACAACACAAACGAAATAAACATATCTATTAGATATGATATTCCCTTGTGTTTAAGATATCATATTCCTATAAAAAATGATAAAGTCTTAATAATATAAAAAGTACACATTACGAATGTATGGTAATACAGCGATTGGTAGTTGCCCCTTAAGGGAGGAAACAATAAAGGGAAGAGCCTATTTCCTACCTTATCTAAAGAAAACAGACTTTACAACCTGAATGTAAACAAAACAGGAATTTAATTATAAGAAAAAAGGCCATGGTATATTATGGTGGTGAAAATTATGTTGTATAAGATATTGTTTTATTTTACTTTTTGTGTTATATGTTTAATTATATTATATTTGTATTATTCTTATATTATTACAAATTTAGCTTCAGCTTATTGGCAATGTCTACTTGCGTTCTGTGGGTTTTTTTTTACATTCTTGTCTTCACCGAAATTTATTCAAGTCTACGCGCACTAGCCTGATAAAAAGAAGAAAATAGAGTGGGCTCTAAAATTATTGACTCATAAGCTATAATATCGAATCATATTATAGCGACACTTCCAATAATCTTTATGAATATTTTTTATTCAATTTTTTTTTTTGTTGGTTGTATCAATCACACGTGTTGCGAGTAAGCTTCAAGCCCCTGGATTGTTAAAAAAAATGCTTGCTAGTAGTTTGCAAACATAAATTAAGTGAATAAGTTACTGTTACATGAAGTTTCAATCGTGTAAACTATCAACTACAGATACCAAACTAATAGTATACAACTGGAACGCGGCTGGCCATTAGCGGTCATTACGAACCGGCGAGATCGCCAGATTTTGGCACTATTGCACTAACCATTTGTCTTTTATTTAGGTCATCTGTTCATGATTTAGAATTTAATGGGAACGTTTCACGAATTTGACGATCGAAAAAGCAATAAAGATTTCTGATTACGTCGTGAGTACTGTTACCTGTTTTTGTAATTAGGTTAGAAATCACAGCATATCTGCTTTCAGTAATTAAAAAATAAAAATGATAAGAATCTCGTCCAACACCACCAGAGGCTAGGTTAGGCAGCTGGTTCAAGGGTTTGATGCAGAAGACGGTCCTTTTGAACACGGCGCGTATAGTGCGGAGGTTTCTCTCCCTGGAGCCTTAACCACCGGCAGCTTGGTCCCTGCACCCGATGTCGTTGTATATATATCGTATTATTGTCGGGGTATATGTCTAAATATATATTCATAATCAATTTCAAAATGTATTCAACATGTTAATAAATAAAGAGAATAATAATAAGGGCTCCGTCAAATATTTTGCTTTTCAATAGTATTTCGTGACCAAAAAAGTTAGGGAAACCGCTGTCCTGTTGTATCATATATTGTATTACTAAGTCAATTAATATACCTATTTGGTTGGTCATGTGATGCTATTACAACAAACGCATTTCACAATAAATTTAATTTATATCAAATGTAATTTGATGTTTTAACAGTTATTTATTGAGGAAAAATAAACATTTTACATAATTTTGATACGGACTTAGTCTATTGGCTTAAAGTAGGTACAGACACGGCAGAAACGTTTTTGGGAAAATAATACTAAACAAAAGAATTCGAGACGCGTAATTTGTTTTTTTAAATATCATCACGTTCGCTGCACTCACATTCGTTTATTTTTGTCCGTGGCGTTTTGCACACACCCTGTGACAGTGTTGTACGCACATGTTACATCCTGTATACAGCTTTCCCGCCGCGTTTTGTTACTAAGCTTATTTTTTTGTTTTTATTTCGAGCTCAAAGCGTGGTGACAGGGAAATAACCGCAATGTTGTATCGTGTTGGATGTGTGTGTTTGTGTTTTTGTGTATGGTGTCTTTATTTACAATTCTCTATACCGATTTCTTTGTATTAGCGTTTTAGGTATAGTTTAGCGTGCTGTAGCCTGTAAAATATAAAAAAAACGTCGTTACATCAGCAAGAGGGCATGGAAATGATTGCATTTGATTTGCATTTATACCTTACATAGAACGCAAGAAGTAACTAAATTAAATAAGCTTATTTTCTTATATCATATTGTAATATTCCTTGGTGTTCAATAAAGTTTTCATTATTAATTATTATAAATTATCCAATAATACAGCCAAATACTCACATTCATACAAGCACATCTAGAATTAGGCTGAGATCTTTAGTAGGGTGCTCTAACTCTTAGCTCAGACATACCTTTACAAAACACTGCTTTTGTCATTTTGCCACAAAGCAGAGTCTAAGCCATTCTCAGTACGCTCTCTGAATCTTAGCCTTACACCAATTATTTATGGATCATACAAACAGTTGCCTCGTGCTGAAATTGAACCCATAACTTCAGCACATTAGATACTGGCGTTGTAACCGCTTAAACCACGCACGTTTGTATTAAAACTTAGATGTCATAATGTCTAGAGAGAACTAGACATTTCACAGAATGTCGTCGTCAATAAACTAAAAGACTTTTCCCTTCGATTTGATTTACGATACAAAATACCGACTCAGCAGGTTAGGGAGTATTGCAATCTTTGGAAGTTTTTTTGTAAATTAGAAAAGTTGGAAAGAATCCGCCGCCCGAATTCTTCATGAAGCGCCGCTTATCGCCGGTAACGATCCTTTCAGTGCCCCGAGTGCTCCGCTAACGCACTTAACAACAATTTTTGATATTTCTGATAAGTATTTTAGTACGAAACTTTTAATAGAATCCTGATTAACGCTGATCGACCAATTTTATTCCTTCAAATCAAATCAAATCAAATCAAATCATTTATTTCCATGGGCCCCAAGGGGCGCTTGAACACGTCAAAACAAACATCAAAACACAAAAAATATAAAATTAAAATAAAACTTAGCTAACTAAATTATAATAGGTACTTATTGTAATAAAATGATTTGACACCGGAGCTTAGATTGACTTTAATTCAACTTAGAGAATTGAATTAAAATCAATCCAAGTACCAGCTCCGATGGGTATGGCATCATGAGAAGAGCTGGTGAGAAACTCATGTGCACCATCTTTTATTCCTCTCATAAATTTCTCCGTTATACACACACACACATAGTTATTAATTCAAAATTCAAAATTTTGAATTAATAAGTATGTGTGTGTATTCAATGACAGGATGAGGAATAGTGTGATAGAGATTGTTGTGGTTTGAAAGAAAATATTGTGACAAGGATTAAGAAAGGTATGCTTAGGTGATTTGGCCATGTTGAAAGAATTGATGAACGTAGATTTGTGAAAGAGATATATAACGCAAATGCTACTGGAAGTACTGGAAGAGGTCGTTTTCGAAAGTCATATAGGGACCAGATAAATTGTGTCCTTCAGAAAGGAAAAGAACGTAGTACACGAAACCGGCAAGCATGTATGACGAGATTTATGAATGTTAAGGAAGCGAAGGAAGTTTGAAAGGAGCGAAGCACATGACGTTTTATCGTCTCCCCCGTGAGATAAAAGCGTGATTCTATGTATTCTGTAACGCTCAATATTTATTTGCAAAAGAAATAAAACTAATTACATCTCCGGGAATGCGACAAAAAGAGATAATTTACGCAAATACTACGTTCCCCTCTTAACGTTTGAGAAATATAAAGTCATGCCAAAAACGGTCTCTCGTTGGGGACAAATGAAATTAGCATGAAAAGGAGTGCGGGGAAGCTTGTGTATTTTATGTATACGGCTGTAGCACTCAGCACTCAGGACTCAGGCCGCACTTAATTTGATTTGGCGGTGGAATTATCATGCCCCACCAAGAAATGCTGATCGTCTATGGCCAGACGCCTTTACGCCGCGTCAAAGCTCCCAAGATTATACTATTACAACTGGATCAAATTTGTATTCCCTTTCAAATATCGATGTCTTACAACTTCGTTTGTACACAGGGTGTCAGGGTGGAGACATGGAGAGAAAGGATCTTAATTAGAGTCGTAGAGAGAATTTTACTGAAAAGTGACCTCATTGCATTTGGGTTTTTCCCTTCAGGCTACTCAATAGCAGCACGGAGCACATGGGTCCCCCATCACATGGGACCGAAACAACAGGTGAAGTGTGCGTGCTAGATATCTCCACCACACCCTGCGGGGTAATATAGGTGAGATGCTATGTTATGCTGCATCAAAAGATTTCTGTCTCCATGTGGCATCGCCGTGGAGCATCACAAATGAGAGCAAGTACGCCGGTAATTTAACGGAAACAAATAAGTAAGAAAGTTGTAAATGAAGCGTGGAACCGACTGCCCGTTTAAAAGTTTTGACTTCGAGGCGCAGAACCGCTCGTTAGCGGAAAAAGAAAAGATTAATGTCCAAACGGAAAAGTACGGAAGTGACTTAAATACAATAAATATGTCACCGGACGGTATATCGACGTGTTGGTGAAATGTTAGACTTATGAAGGAAATTGTTTTCATTCTAGTGAGGGGTGAGGAAGGGCGGAAGCAACGGCGGATGGCTGCCTTCCGCAAATAAAATACAACACCACAAGTCGATATCTTAACTGCCTATCTAGTGCCTGCGCCGGTACCTGACATATTTTCATTTCGACGCCAATTTTCCGTACAATTTTAATCAACATTTTTTGCTCCGCATTGTTCGTGACTGTTTATTTGGTCTAGTGGATAGCTTATGCGACCTCTCGCCGCTGGGTACTTGGTTCGTGTCGCGTTAATGTGCCTTGTGGTTGGATGAAGTGGTTGGCCATAGTTGAGCAAAAGTGTTTTTTGAGAGGAAATTCTTATTGGCAGCACGGAGTTCGACTCGTCCCTTTCACATGACACCTAAACATAACAGTGGAAGAGTGGGTATTATTTACTACGTAATATTTTCTTATTTTGTATTGTTCGAGTTCCGCTACTCGTTGTCTAGACTAACGACCATGTTAACAATTACTGTTTGTTCTTTTCAATAACTGTAAAATATAATCAGAACAGATGCTGCCAATATAGAACCGAACGCGGTAACACTCAACTCGAGAATCTCAAGATAACTCGAAATTAAACCGTTCGCTTCAATGGATGCGAAAAAACTTGTCGCCTCATAACGTAGGGAGTTTTCGCGAAATTTTACCGAATTTCTCGCGAATTATTCACATCTGCGAGCGGCGTTCTCGCGGCCGAAAGTTAGATGAGTTTTGTCGTGATACCGCTAACGAATAATTGGAAACAGAACGGAACCTGTTTGTTTTATTTCGAAGCCACACTTCACCGTGGGACGTATGCGCACTAATCTGTACTTGAGTGTGCGCTCCGACTATTTACCTAAATTTTGCGAGAGGAGTTTGAAGTCAAATCCGCTTCGCTTTGTCCGAGGTGGCCGGTCTGTATGGTAAACTCTGCAGTCCGCGCTGAAACTTTTTACAAATAGGATTTCAGCTTGACGCATTTTCGGTTGTTTACAAAATATTACGAGTATGAGGGACACATTTTAACTAAAAATATAATCCGCCAGCTCAACGAACCAACATTCGTACAATTCGCACAAAATAGTAATAAATAAGAACTACCTAATTAGGGTTCCGCACACAAAGGGTAAAAATAGACTACCCTATTACTGAGACTTCACTGTCCGTTTGTCACCAAGCTGTATGTCATGAACCGTTAAAGCTGAGCTAAGCTAAGCTGCGCTGCGCTAAGCTGATGAAATTTTCAAAATACTTAAAACCAAATAAAATAATTATTTAAGTGGGGCTCCCATACAAAAAACGTGATTTCTTTGCTCGTTTGCAACGTTTAGCTTTAAGAACGGTAACAAATAAACGCTTATAATAATTACAAAATATTTCGTTATATATTTACTTTAAAAATAAACAATTAAATTAAAATAAAATAAATATTGAAGGAGAAATCCCATATAACAGCCGTTTTTGCCATTTCTATAAATAATGGTACGGAACCCTTCGTGCGCGAGCCCGAATCGCACTTGGCCGTTATTATCTATTCAGTATGAATAAGTATGTTTTAAAAGTATATAAGCAGGCAGCAAATTCTGCTTAGTTTTTGCTATGTATATTGTTCACAATATCCCAAAGCCAACTCGAACGTAAGGGTCGTCTTTTGACAGTCCGTCCAGTGGGATTACATATTAAAGCCACTTTTTATTACCTTTTTGTATTACAAAGGTTATTAATAAAGGTCTACCAACGCTTTTATTTTACGATCTTTAAATTGATAAGTCAGCAGTTTGTAGCTCGTTGAAATGCTTCTTTTTAATTTTCTACCCTCCCTTGGGGTGTTTACAACGTTTTATTACACCCGCTATATTGCACTGTGTAACTGTGTACGAAAACTGACATTTACAGCGTTCTTCAATTTAAGCGACGAGCGACGCGGTCGCCGTCCCCGGTTTCATTTAAATTCGGCCTGATAAAAATGTTTTATTACTTTATTTGTCTTGCTAAACATTTTTACTGCTTGACAAAATGTATCTTTACTTTAATACTTCGTTGGTGTAGTTGGTATTCTGCAAGTAAACAAATGTTTCATGCTCATAATATACTTTTTACGAATTATTAGTACTTTGAACTCATTTTTCCGACTCGACGTAACTTTTGTAGCAGTAGGTACACGCTTTAGTTCACCGCTATTTCCTCAACAAAGAATTTTTAATTAAGTTTCGAAAGAGTATAAAAGGAGAACCTATAAAAGAGCAATTTTTTTTGTGAAGTAAAAAGAAGTCGCATTCTCGGGACAGTTGTGCAGTCCGGCGGCACATGCGGCGCACTGCGGTATTGTTACGTGATGCTGTACCCTGTTACTCGCACAGATGTATTATCTCCTACTACTTTAGATGTTCAATATTAACTTGAAGACTTGGTTAACGGTGAATTTCCTTCAGTCTAATTGTGTAAGATAACGTCAAATATACAAATTAATATAAGAATTTTACAAATAAGCAAGAGATGACAAGCATAAAATAATAACTTTCTTTTTCTTTCCAGGTAAGTTTCATCATCTGCCAAAACAAAAGTTAATTCAGGTTTGATTTGCAAATTATATTGCCGAGGGGAAAGCGAAAAATATGCAATAAATGTACCAGAACATCATAAACGCTAAGAGATGCATTCGCAATTTCGCAAGGGCCTTACCCTCTGCTTGTATCGCCCTCGGGATCCCGGGGGGCGGGGTGAGTAAGGGACGACGTGTGACGTAATGGCCGCGTGATTGAATTGCCGTATCTTCACCGCCTCAGCGCTTCACCGCCCCTGGTTTCTATCAAGTTAATTTAACGGGCACGCGTTAACGATATCCACTTTAACTATATTTTATGTGCTCCTAGTATTTACACTTTTTTTATAATGGATAATATTTTGGTAACTTATTTATGTAACGCAGTCAGCTTAGTTGTTATTTTAATGTATAATTTTTCATTACCTATATTTAACGACGGCATTTGGTATAAATTATTCTAATAATCATACTTAATTGATGGGCTCTTATTATGTAACAAGATTAATTGATGTAGCATCAGGTTAAGTGTTTATTAGTTAAAACAAGAATGAATGCAACACAGGGTGTAAATTACATCGTGACGAAGCGGCTTAACAGTAATTCAGTACATGATTCTAATTCTCAAAATCTCAGGTCTCAAATCTCTGTTTGATAAAAGTTCGGTCCAGGACATATTAATCCGTACAATAAATGGCACAGTGAAGCCGGGCCGCGATGTGACGACGTGAAATATAGCCGGCCGTAAAGAGACCCAAAAAATTACACGATCCTTATCTAGTGGCCAAATGACGTTATTACCTGTCTAACAGATCCCGAGAAATAATCTTAAGAGGAAGGAAGGAACTATTGGTTGGCTGTTATGTAATATGAGTTTAAGTTTAATATTGTGTTTTTTTGTTCTTATTTTAAGACAAATAATGTTTAAAACACTAAAATGCATGTATGCTCGAACCCATTTTTTCAAAATTATTATTTAAATTTTTCAGTTTGTATAAACTCAATTAATGATTTAAACAATTTTGACATAATGGCCACGAACAAACGTGCATTTTAGTATTAGTATGAATAATTATAAACCCATATTACGTTAGTATGAAAACAAGGCGCTCGGGAGTCTACCCTTATAGATTACCAACGGAATAACATTTTGAACAGGCACATAATTTTTAAATAAAAAGGGCAGTGTAAAAATAGAATGTGAGGGTGAATACTCGAAAAAATTAAAACACGAATAGTTATAAAGCTTGCTATTTTCATATAAAACGCTCATTTCCTGGTTTCAGGAAATTGCGAAGAACATTTCCCGCTTGTGACACGAATTGTTTTTATGGAGACCCTGCGTGAGGTTATCCAAATTTTACATTGGTCCGAGATCCGGGACGAGGGCAATGTTTACAAACAATGCGATTTAAATTTAACCCTGTATTGACCGGTTGGTTAAGTTGGAAAACATTAAAATTTTCCCCTTAGCGGTTTGGCCATAAAATGTATAGTCAACAAAGAAAGTTGTTGCATATTAATATTTAAATACGCGTTATTTCTAAAGCGATAATAATTTAATCGCCTAATGAATTATTACTATTAGTATTCAAGGGGAAATCGTATGTTTCTGGGACAAAATGAATCGGAAATATAATAGCAATTTAAATATTTTATAGACTTAATGACAACTGTTGACCACTATTATCGCGAGCGACACAAACAATAGTGTATGAGTTTATTGTCAGTGTAAACACGAATAGTTGGTACATTATTATTTTATTTTATTCAGCGCTCCTCTTAATATTTGATATTTGCAAGAATTCTTTAATTTAGAAACTAATGAGCTCTTACGACATGTTCATCTATTCTAAAGTGGTACTAGATAATCTTTTAATTACATCAGCTAGATTAAAAGGATTGTTTGACAATCGCCAAGTTAGGGTGTTATTATACTGAGATCGGTCGATTGCAGTGGTGCGCTGTGGTTGGGTTACAATACAACCTGTTAAAAACACTGTACGTTGTTGGCTTTTGAAACGTCAAATGCATAATGACATGCAATTCCAGTGTTATAACAAGAACATCCTAATGATTATATGATAAATCTATGACACATACAAATTGAAATGACAGCTGTGTTCGATTTCATGTTTGAATTGTGTCACTTTTACATTTGGTCAAGTTATAATTTATCTGACGGTTATGTCATAGACGACGATATCAAAACAGGCCAATTCTGTTTTAAATTGATTCGTATACTAACTTTAAATAATTTTAAATGTAACTATACCAAAAGTCATTTCTAACGCTTAATTATTTTGTCCATCGCTTTTCGAATAGAACAACAATTTATCAGCATCGAACCCTTGGCCGAATGGTCGGCCGCAACCGCCCCAAACTCCATTGAAATCCGCCAAGTATTCTATCAGAGTCACAGCCATACCGTGCATAACAGTTCATTTAGAAAACAAAGGATCGTTCGTCGGGGAATGACAAACGTTCTTTAAAGATACGGAGAGTAAATCGCCGAATTCTGCAACTGGAAGGGAATGAACGAAAACAATGGGCTAGACGCTTATCACTCAATTTTATGACCAGTATTGTTTGTTTGCTAAAATATTCTGAATTAGTTGTTGTGTTAATGTTTTTGTTAGATCTACCAATCAAACTAACGTCTTGTCGTACGAGTTTATTTATGACGGCCGGTTTCTGATCCAAGATTACTAAAATATTTAGGACTTGTCTAAACTGTTCTTTACTTAATGGAATTTATTTTGAGCCTTTTACTCATACCTTTATGGCGCGGCAGCGACCGTACTCAAACTATTTACTCGAGAATAATATCTGATTGAATTTGGGACCAAATACGGATCTATTAAGTTCTAAGCGATTATTTATGAGACAAGCGGATATTTGCATTTCACTCACCGACAGCGGCGCGGGACATGCTTATTAGTTTGGAAAGATGCAAATTAGGATGTGGTGGAAATATTGTGCATAATGTATTCCAAGTACCAGGAGAGCACAAGTACAAAGGGGTATAGTTGTATGCATAAAATTATGTTCTATACATGAGGCCTGTGCCCCACATCGGTGGATTGGGGTCGAGACCTAATTACAAATTCAGAGGGACATATGACCAGCACAGATTTGGCTATGACTATCATTAAGCCTCTTGTTATGTCCAGCTTGGTTTATTGTTGTGTTGATTGCAAGTTTAGGATATTTCCTAATCTATTAATGAAAATGAGAACAATTACTAAACTGATTATTTACTGGTCAGAATTTCAAATAATGTTACTAAAATACCATATTTGTATCTAATGCATAAAAAAATCGATAAAATATTTTTTTAATTAACCAATTAATAAGACTTGAAGGCAAACCGTTTACGTAAATATTATGGTAATGAAAAATAAATAACGAACGGATGCGTGTTCTTTTTTTAGCTTTAACCGCACCCCGTAATATCCCGAATAAATATCCCATCAATTACTTATCCGTGAGCAACCAAGGGTATGCCGGAAAAATTAAATAATACCTTAAAATTATGACGGTTTATTTTAACGGTTACCAGGGCAGCATAAATATGTTAAGGTCCCGGGCACGTAGAAACATCATTCTACGTTTTATTCCAATTGGACGGTAAGCTGGATCGTAACATAGATCATAACCCGTAAGTGTCACATGGATCGATGAGCTGATTGGTCCGCCCTCGCCGGCCTGTTCGACCCATTGACCGAAACGGAACATAAAACGCATTCTTTACTGAAATTAATTCCGCACAAATGAAATACGCGGCTGCTAAACGTTTTGTAAAATCACGGAAAATATCCAATTAGGTCTAAACGGCTTTTCTTTCGTGGGTTCAACGATTTGAGTATATATCGTATTGTCGCCGATAATTCATTTCATGCGCAATTAGTATGGACCTAATTGCTAAGCTCCTGGTAATTATGCAGGCATAAAGCCGTTTGGGACACGGTGGTGCATGCATGATCAAGCTTCGATTAGTAATTAGCGCACTATTATACACTGATATGAGTGCTTTTGAAACCGTCATTACAAAGAAGCAAAAATTTTAAAAAGTTGCATACCTGAAATATATGTTCATTTTATAAAAATCATGGATTAATGCCGGGATCCCGAGGTTTTCACAAACATAAAGCCAAAACATAACCCAACTTTGTCCTGTATGTTAAATTATAACCACAATACTTTTAACGATTTATTTCACACGTGGTTTTACTTGATAGTTTTATTCCAAGACGAGTAAAACTTGTCGTGTAGACCGCAAGGCTCGATGGAAACAAATGCAAATTTGTTCGCTCTTTTAATCGATCCTGTAAAATCGTATGTGCTGATCGACTACTGAGCTTAAGTATCTAAAATGAATTACCTCACAAACAGATACATTCCACTAGTTTATTTCAAAAGGATTACAGTATTGGATTACAAAGCGCCAATGTATACCAACATGCATTGTAATGTAAACCGAAATTACTGCTGAAATATTCATCCACCAAACACGCAATTAGACGCAAACAGTATCGAATATATGCGCGTTCGACGTTTCGTGCAATTACAGCGCTCGTGCTCACGGCAAACAAAGTGATGATCTCTCGCTGCCCACTGTTAGGACAAGGCTCAACAAGGTAAATACATTCCACATTGCTGCATTGGTCAATGAACATAATTAGTAGTGATGTAGCGAATACCAATATTCGACTGGCAATATCGTTTACAAATACGTCTTCGGCTAATAGCAAAGATTAATATTGCCTAGATCGATAGTCTTCATGCAAGCGCTTTGTCTAAAGTGGAGCTTAAAGCAGATTGATTTGTGCGTGAAAGTTATACCGCGTCGCTTGGTTCACTCGCACGCAGACAAAAATCTATTTTGTACGTACGATTTAGCCAAAACGGCACAACATACTTGCTGTAATATTTATGCGTACCTACTCGATTTCTATGTGTAATTATTAAATAATAATCATATCGAGATAACACTGATTTATTAAGTTGCTGATTTTTCACAACCTCTAAATTCTTTAAATAAATTAGAATATATATATATATAATAAATCTTGGGAGATTAGGACTTCTGAGCCTGATTATTTATCATTTTTAACCGACTTCAAAAAAAGGAGGAGGTTCTCAATTCGGTTGTATTTTTTTTTTTTTTTTATGTTTGTTCGCCGATTACTCGAAGACGCCTGGACCGATTTGAGAAATTCTTTTTTTGTTTGAAAGGATATACTTGTCATGTGGTCCCATCTTTTTCAAGTCACGTTCTGATGATGGGATCCTAGAGAAATCGAGGGCAACCCTCAAATTTAAAAGGCTTCTATATTGTTTTTCGTATATTATCTAAAGCTACTTGGATATTTGCATCTAGTAGTCAGCATTTTATGTTGCTGAGCTGATGCTGGAAGGTACAACTCCTCAACGGTTAGGAGTACGGAAATAATTATTTTAATATAGGCACCTTAAATAAGTTTTCCGTCAAGTAACTGTCGTCTCCTGATTCGAGAAACATTCTTGCTCGGTCTACCCATCACTTAAAATAGTAAAATAAAATAATTTTTAACAAAAATAAAAAACCGACTTCAAAAAGTAGGTAAACTAAAAAGCAAAAAATAAATTTACTTCGCACAAAATAAAACGTTTATACATTTAGTTAAATAGAAATTATTAAATAATTATTTTATAATTCTGAAGTCGGTGCCAAGTAAACAATAACTTTGTATAGATAATATCAATCTTTCTAACAACTATTTTCTGACTGAATATTAGTTATATTTCTGTGGTAAGTACCAATACTGGGCGACCGCGCACTAGCACAACTACGCCTCTCTTTATTGTGTGTACTGTAATTTGATATTGTAGTAAGGTTGTTATAGCTTTTACTTGGCACCGACTTCAGAATTATAAAATAATTATTTAATAATTTCTATTTAACTAAAATTACACAAATTTAACTAAATGTATAAACGTATTATTTTGTGCGAAGTAAATTTATTTTTTGCTTTTTAGTTTACCTACTTTTTGAAGTCGGTTTTTTATTTTTGTTAAAAATTATTTTTATTTTTATAACACGGAGAAATAACATTAAAGATAAATCTTTATGAAAATATTTGTCCAGCTACGTATTCGTTAAACAATTAACATATTCGTAAATGTGGTACTCGTAGCATCACTAATAAATTATGTGCTGAAACCACTTCGGTAGCGGTTCGACCGAGCGACGCGTCGATCGATCGACGGATCAACCGCTGGCTCGGTATTTGATCGACAATCGCCATGCGAGGGTTTATATTTCCGATGACGTGTTTATATCGGCGGGTTTTGAATGTAAGCTTTGTATTTATATTTGTTACCTGTTTGAAGAGTTACTGTATTGTTGTGATTTATCTCCAGCTTAATATGAATACCGTTAATATATTATAACAAAGGTTTCTGTATCAAAGTCAACATTTTTGGTTCGTTAGATACGATTAAGTCTTCAGTAGTTCTAATAAACCTAGCAAACCTGCCTAGTGGACCTTACTAAGTTTACTAAGGCATTTTGGACCAATTGTAACTTATCTGACAGAAAAACATATAATTAGTGTAAAGTTTGCTATCTGAAAATTTTATCAGAGCTAGTGGAACTGGTCCTTAATATCGCCTTACTGCTACCCATTGACTCAATATAAATAAATTAGTCCTGAACAAGAAAGCATTACAACACTTAATACTTCAATATAATTCTACAATGTCTCACAATTCCATAATCACGTTACAAAATTCACAACTCGTCGGTTGTTTTATAGCCGTTGTTCGACCGCTCGGTTGTTCGTAAAACATTCGGTAGAAACGTCCTTCAGCGGTAATTCGACTGAATGTTAGGGTTCTTCATTACACTGCCTTGACTCTGAGAATGCTTCGGAGTTTCAACGAGTTAACTGCCTCAGTTGAGACCGTTTCTTTATTTTCTTAAGAGCCATTTTGCTGATGAAAATGAAAAATATAAAAATGTAATTAATTTTTTAATTCGCTATTATTAAGGCCCAGTTTAACCGATTTACGATAAGGTTTCGGATAGCGTTTGTTCATTCTATGTATTTCTACACTTAGCCCTAATTTCACAGTTGTTAGATAAACCTTATTGGCAGGATAAGCATATTACGCACAGAAATGAAAGTGACAGCTGTGTTTTTTTTTCAAGTGTAACTTGTTGTACTTTTAAATTTGATCAGGTTATATTTTATGGTCGGATAAGATCTATCAGGAACCTCAGAAACTGGTCTTATATCTTATCTGTCAGATAACATATTAAATGAAGACATTTCGCCTGTCAGATAAGCTCCAAAGCGATAGGCTATCAGGGACAGGGACCGGAACTTATGAAACTGGCCCGCAGTCTATAAATCTCGAAGATTCTCTATCTAATCAACGTTATAAAATTGAACGTAATGTTTGTTGTATCATCTCGGATCTCGATCCCAAATATGAAATTCGGGTAAACTCGTGGCCTCAAGGGTAGGGTAAATCAATTTAGGTAGCTCCGGGTCCCAAATTCGATTCCCGCCCAAGGCGACGAATCCGCTCCTATTCGGAAACCTCGGTTATACGTTACACTCTCATCGACACCGTCACTGACGCAAACTCGATCAAATATACCGGAATGGTTTTTTTAAAATTCTCTACCCCAATGCTGTTTCTTTTAAAAGCTGTGAACCGATTTTGAACGGGTATATTTTGGGTAATTTTGTTACATTGTTAGTAATAATTTAGACATTAATAATAATTAATGCTGAGTTTTCATCGTTAAAGGCCCAAAGTAAACTAGGGTATTCCCTCGGGTGCGTACGGACCCTTTGTACTAGGCGCGCAGTAACTCGAAGGACTTAAACAAAGGGCAACAAGTCACCATTGGACCGCGTGTTATACAATAGCTTCAAATTCCTTTGAAAATTAATAACTCAAACACTTACCATATTTATTCTACGTCTACCCTCATAATTATATTCCTAACGAACATTGTTTTACTAGGTTTTTCAAATAAAATACGCACTAGTGAATCATTTTATTATTTCACTCGAATATCTGAGACCAGTCGCAGCATTTCCATCGGGACGCACCCGTTCGTGGCTAATTTGTGAGCATTATGGGAGGAGAGGAAAGCTCGCCTCCTCGCCACACCTGACTTAATATTATGTCTCCGATGATGACAGTACATTTTATACTTACCTACATATGAGTGCTCTACTTTCATATTATGTTTTGTATGAACACGTCAAGAGGTAGAAGAAAATTTATAAATAACGAAGTTGACACACTCTTTTGTTCGGAGAAAAACAACTCCAAATGAATATTGACAAGTTATTGACAACTTTATATGGATTTATTTTCAGTGGTTACTTTGTTGTGTCGGAAAACCACTCGAATACTCAAAGGAAAAGGAGAAAGCAAACATTTTCTTTAGTAGGATCGATACTAAGAACACATAAATTGTTTCTTGATATAAATTGATATTTATCAAATACAATATAAACAAATGTCTTACTGGTAGAATCGTTCAGCTGAAATCGTTCTGCTTTAGAACTCCGCAGGCAAGATAAAAGGAGAGCTCGCGCTGTAAACCGTATTAATGGTGTTTGAGAATACACGAAGCGAGTCAGGGCTTAGCTCTTTGAAACAATGTGAAACACTGTTTATGATACAACTTAACATTTTAGCGCGCCTTTATAGCACAAACTTTATCTTCCAAAAATAAGTTAGCAAACAAAGATCCCGTACCAGGATTACATGAGTTTCGAACATGTACTCACATCACATCGCATCACACACGGGGCAACTCGTGAAAAGTTTCAGAATGCGATCGGTAAATAAGTTTGAATTTTCCAAACGATTTCCGTTGTACATTTTTACAAGTTTTGAATAAAAATCCTATCCAATCAGATATATTGTAAGTTTTGTAAGTTGAAGTAGTAGCTGCGACGACACAATACGCAGCTCTGAAAGTTTTAGAAAACTATTTTTGAAAGCCATTTGTAAAAGTTTTATGTTAGCAACTTCGATGAACTGCGCCTGCCACATTCTCGTGGGTAATATAGGCTTCATGTTATGTTAGTTTCTTATATTCTGCGATGATTAGCGATTATACAGGGTGGATGCGACATTGCGTCATCCATGGTCAGTAATCATATCAAATATTTCTTAGGAAAAAAAACACCTTTCTGGTAAAAAAAAATGTCTTTTGGAAATTTATACTTAATAAAAATACTATTATTTATGGAAGCAGTGGTTTCAATAAATGTCGCTATGTTGTAACAATAACCATTAAACAGCTTAGTCTCCCCTTGGTCCCTACATCAGCTGATTGTGTTTGATGAGCACTTAAGTGCTTTCTTACCTTCTTTTCTCCCTTCGAGGGGACAGCAGAGAAACAACAAATTGAATCTTTTACGAACTTCATTGTCTCTGCTCGCTTCTAGCGGTCGCCATTAAGGCTGATCAATCTTGCATGGGACAAGATTGTTCAGTGATTTGGCAATAATTGAAGTGTGTCCAAGAAAGTGCAACGTAAAAGTTTTTTATATGTGTCAATGGTGTTGGTGTCCAAAGGCAAAGTTATACTCACTTTTGACCAAATCAAATTGTTTTTTTTTTTATAAGTTCCTACTGTAGTACAAAATTTTGGCCAAAAAATAAAAAGTAGTCTCATTTCCTTGGATCTATATTTGCTTATCTCACCAAGACGTCAAAAGCAAAAACCAAGAGTACTATCGTCGACGCTCAGTATATCGATAAGTAAACATGTGAAAAAGCGTGCGCAAAGACTAAGTAACTTTTTTCTAGTTAGAAGATATTCTCCCGTCCTAACTCAAAGATAAAAATTATTCTTGAAAAATAGCAGAACCTAAATATTATTGTAAAGAATGTTCTAACTAGCTCAAGGGCTTTTAGAACTTCAGAAAATCGCCAGTTGGATCACGAGATGGAATATTGTTAGGCGTTTATTAGGCAATGATATAGCCTCGCCATCGCCTATCTCCGCTGGCGTTTGCGACGATCCACTTACGATACGACGAACGCGCCAATTCACATTATCGTAAATTCTAAGCTGGCAAGAGCAATTTATTGCTTACGAATACAAAAATGTTAATGTATCAATGTTTGTGAATTGAGTAGTTTTATTTGTTAAATAATATAATTTACGAAATGAACTGATTCTCGACGAAATGAAATGTTTTCTTGGAGATAGGTGAAGTATTTACAAAGTTAGTCTGATGTGCAAAATAAACTTTTCTTAGTCATATTTGATACACGACTAAAAACCAAGATTACTATAAACAATTTTTGCCATTTTCTTTGAGGAAAGTAGAGCAAAATATAATCACCGAAGATGTTAGTTAAATTTCGCCTTTTATGAATCGAGGAACGGTTTCTGAGGCCAAATATCTACTTGAATTTTTTATTCTGTTTACGCGATCGTTTTGGTGATTTCAGAGGTTAGTGCACTGGTCACCTGGGGGCATGTACCCGGCTCAGGAGACCAAAGAAGGTACATTTTCCTGTGGCACAACGCAGTTTACATAGGACCGCGTTTGGCTACGTTAAATTAAGCAAAAGGTCGGTCGAAAAACAAGAATTTGATTAGCATTTGAACCAGTTCGACTCGCAGAATACTGATGAGACAGTTGTTATTATCCAATAAATGTTGCTGACATAAAATACAAAAAATACATTCAGTGCTATTGCCTGAGGTTCCGAATAGATCTTATTTCACCCATAAAATATAACCTGACCGAATTTAAAAGTGACACAAGCTACACTTGAAAAAAAAAGACACGTGTCACTTTAATTAATGTGGGTTATATGCTTATCGTCACTACAAGGAGTCTCAGTTGCCATAAGCAAAAAAGAACGAAGAAAATATGTTTATCCAGCCAATAAGATACATCTACACCTGTGAATTTGGGATTTAGAATACTATGGAAACAGCGTTGGATAAATAAAGATCGTTAGCTATTATTGATGAATGATTGTATAACTATTTCTTATCACACGTTCATGTGGATAAATGAATTACCTCGCGGTACCAAATATAAATTAAATAATATAAATAAGGAACACAAAAGAACGTGTTGAAAACTTTGTTCTTGCGAGTGTGGTACATATGAGTGAAGACGTGCTCAATTGTTGGAAATACTAACCAGCGTAGGTAAACTATTATGCAGTTTTAAAAACGTATTTTGGTAGAAGAAAACTAATTTTGTTTTTATTTACATTTATTTATTTGTTATAATAATATGATAGCATAAGTACATAACACCACGCTTATATTAGCCAGAAGGCCCTTTGAATATGATATGTATGGCAAAAAATAGTATTAGGATTACGGATTAATATCGAATAATATTAAAATAACCACCAAACTTCGTTTGCCGGCATCGGGAGTGTCCCTTAACTCACAACTTAAAAATAACATCTCGAAAAACACTCCCGCGAACGTGACATACTTTTACAGAAAACCTTCGATAGCCATTTTTTTGTTATTTTCATCGAAGCTTGTTAGCCAGATATTCAAATCGCTGGCAATCGCCAATCAGCGAGAATTAATTGCTTTCTTGTTCCAATACCACGATTTTTAACTTGTCAGAAATGTTTGCACAAAAATGTTCAATATTTATAATGAAGTTATTCGATCGGTGGATCAAAGGTAAATTTATTATCATTACGGTTCTTATTATATAGGTCCCCTTTTTCTAACGTTGGCATATTTTATTATTATTTCGATTTATCTTTGGAAATATTTTTTGAGCTTTATAATATTTGTATTAATTATGTATATCATCAAGAGTAGGTATTTTTATCATATATTATTATTTTTACTGCCTAGTTGATCTAATGGTTAGCTTATGCGCCTCTCACCGCGAGATCTCGGGTTCGATTCCCGTGCAAAAGTGTTATTTGTGCTTTTTCCATCAGGAAATAGGTTGAACGGAACGTAGTTAAAAATGTGCTCGGTTGCCTATGCCTAAACATAACAAGTGAAATGTGGGTATCATACACCTTTGCGATACTCTTCTGGGTAATATAGGCGTGATGTTCGGTTTATGTGTACGTAGTATTCTTTTGGTATCATCTCGACTTACATCCAAGTTCATTGGCTTGTATTTCTACTTAATTACGTTCATTCATATTTTATTCCCCTGTTCCATATCTCATATAAAATGTTTTACGAATTGAAGCCGCATCTATTCGTACATATTTATTACGAAAAATACGAAATTGAGTTGTGTGGCAGTCGGTATCCCATTTGGCCGAATATCCTGATATTCTTTAAAGCCGTTTAGTGACGTCATCCGAATAGATGTCGTCCGATATCGGATGCGGAATTGCATCCGGTGGCTCGTGAAATAGACGCGAGACCTCCTTGCGCGCTCTGCGATCCTGGTCGCTTCGGATATAACACTACACTGCATTTGATACAGATAGCGTTTGTCAGGGCACGAATGCTGCTTTAATAAACTTGGACTAGCTGGAGTTCTATATATTTTCGAGCTTTCATTTGAAAATTGGATAGACCATTAACTTAACTATATTTCCGAGAAGGGTGACTAAGGTCTCTACACTCACACTTAACCTGTCTAGGCACAATGTCATAATAAGTTTTGACTCTATCGCCAACTTCTATCTGAAACCAGACTCTAATGTATTAATTAAAAAGCCTAAATAACACTTTGGCCCTACCCGGGGATTGAACCCGAGAAGTTTAACCATAGCATACACCTCAACGCAATCATTAAATATGTATTCATGAGCATAGACAAGTAATAACTCGGTCTAGAGGTGAATCGAAAGGATCGAAGTTCATTCTTCGCAGAAATCTTGTTATATTGACAATATTAAATCGATAGTCTCGCCACAACGGCGCCAATCAAAAAAACATATTCAGTAAATAAATCACACTTTAGAGTAATTTTCGGCCTTGTCACGGCTCTGACTTGAATGAAATACTGGCAAATAAAAAGTTAAAATATACTGCGATTCAGTAAAATGGTCTTTATTCGTGGAATTGTAATGAATGTGCAGTCGATAACAGTGGTTACACGATTATAGTCGAAATATAACGGACATCAATACTATTAACTGGTTTTCAGTTTTCCATCTCGACCAATAATACAGTAGCTAGAGATGCAAATAAAATACACATACAACAAAAAGACACGTGGTCTCATATGGTGTGATGGTAAATCACACCATATAAGACCACGTGTCTTTTAGAAGTATGTAAGTATGGGGTGAATTAAGGGGATTTAGTCTCACCGACTCATTTTATGTTCCATTGCCCCGTCCATCTGAGTTAACTGTCACTTGATTGATAGGCAGCTAAGCACACTGGAATGGAACAAAAAGTGTGTAGAAACCCTTACCTAACGCCAATAGCCTATACTCTTCCTAATTAGCGCAAGCTACTATGCTTGCGCTAATTAGGAAGAGTATAGGCTGTATTTTAGCAGATTGGTGTATCTATGGCAAAACTCATTTAACACAATTATAATAAGGATATTATCGTACACGTGCGACTAATGTTCCGGCTGAAATAAGATGGGAAGACACAGCATATTATTTGTGACTTAGGGCTGTTGTTTACGCATCGGCTGTTGAACGTGTTCCTTATAATTTAGGAAGATTAAATATGACTAAAGTACTATCCGGATCAAAAAGAACAGATTTTCGGCCATATTGTATGTGTTCGCCTAAATATGAACGATTTTTTTTTGACATGCTACTTTTGAAAAATAATCGTTCGCAATAGCGAATGAAACACATTTAATATGGGCGAAAAATCTGTTCTTATTTGATTCGCAGTAAAGGTTGATCAATCCGCGTTGTAATTATTTTTACATCTATATTTTTGTACTGATCACAATTTAACTACGTTAATACTAAAATTCTATGACTACTATGATAACCTTAGGCTTACTTCATTTTTATTAGTAAAAAAATAAAATAACTCCTTTCAATAATTTACCTACTTACCTCGGTGAAAAGGAAAATAATTACCTAAATACTCCACTGTCTTGCTGACTATTATACTGCTATATAATGTAATAGGTATGTAGAGGTCGAGAGAAATTGCAGTGACAATTTAATTTTGGCAAGGTCTTCAGATATGCGGTCGTGTGGAAAGGATGCGTGAAAGACGATTAACTGGGACCATTAACCGGTTGAGTGTACTAGGAGAACATACTCAAGTAAAAGGTACGTGATTATTGAGAAGCCCTTTAATAGTTCCCTAGTTAGTGGGTATTACGTAAATCTCGAAAAAGCTTTGTGTAGATTTTTGCCGTCATGAAAATGAGATAGATGTGCGGGAAAATATAGGACTGTAGATATGGTGTAGATGACGAGAAAAATGCAGTGACAATTTAATTTTATAAAGCTCTACATCAACCTCTGGAATTTGTCTTCCAGATGATGTGGAAGTTTGCATGAAAGACGATAAACTGGAACCATTCATAAGATAGGGGTTACCAGGAGAACATAATAGAGTAGATGATACGTCATTATCGACAAGCCGTATAGTTGATAGCCCTGTAGTTTTTTCAGTAGAATAATACATTTTATTTATTAAATTATTTATGAAATATTGTACGTGTAAAAGCAACTAGTTTTTGCTAAAATAACTATTGGTTTATACATGATACGGGAAAACATATACTTAAAACGAATTCGTTTGTTTATTGATTCATGTTTTGATTAATGTTTCAAACATTGTAACATCTGACTTTTATTGGCCAATTTGATAGGTTGGTGTGAAAATGACCTATGAAAGAAAGAAAGAAAGAAAGAAACATTTATTTTGGCAAATCATAATCTTAATAATAATAATATCACTTAAAACTACTTATAATAAAAATTTAATTGATGTGCCAAAAAAGGTACACACCTCAGCATACTACTGCAGCACATCAGTACTACAGCGCTGGTTTTCTGGTGCGCCCTGATTGCGAGTAAAGGTAGTGCGACATTCGTCCTAATGATGACAAATTTCACAGAATATACAAATATAATTATAATTATAGGTTATAGAAAAAATAAAACAAATAAAAAATAAAAAAAATAATAATAATAAAAATACTCGACCATAAAAACAAATGACACCACAAAACCTCAAAAACCGAAAAATATTCAACGCACCCATAGCGTTCGAGTGGTTTGACATTGACATACATATGTCGCAAAAAGTCAGGTTTATATGGTATGTTTAATAATCAGATTCAAACACGCTTTTACATCAAAATTTTATATATTTCTAGGCCCGCTACTCTACAATAGGCTAAATGCCATGCGTTACATTTATCCACTTAATCATAATGACTGTAAGAAAGCTATCAAAGAACTGCTCCAAAAAATGTCCTATGAAGATACAGAAAAGTTACTTATAGTGTTAAAATAAGTACCTATTTAAATTGAATTAATTTATATAATTGATAAATAAATAAAGTTAAGTTAGTTAGTTAGTTACTCCAATTTATCTTAAGAGTTGACTACCTCCTAAAAATATATTTCCTTTTCCTTTTGTTTTCTTTTTACAAGATTATTTAATTTTAAGACCATTTTTGTAATACTAGTCTATTAGCCTGAAACACAGGATTACCTAGTTCAGGCACCGAATTGTTTATATATACACTTATGTATATACAATAATATTAAATGTTGTTATCGCTTATGTATTTGACCAATGTATTTTAATAAATGAATTTTATTTTTATTATTATTATTATTTATAATTGCCTTTTACAACTAGTATTTAAATGTAGTATTATGAAATAAAGTTAAAGTAAAAACTGCAAGAGCGAAGCATATGGCGCTCCATCGCCTCTGCCTCTCTCCGTAGGATAGTATGATTTTATGTATGTATGTACGTAAAAGCTGTCTCGTTGGTCTCGTCTAGTGGTTGGCGTATGCGCCTCTCACCGCCAGGTTACGAGTTTGATTCCCGGGTGGGCAAAAGTGTTAGTTGCGATTTTTAGGAAATTCTCAATAGGAGATCTCACATGGAGTTGGAATTGTGACCGGTGGATGGCAATAGGTTAATTCCCTAACATAATAGGAAATGAAGATGCTTTACTCTTCTGTTACACTCTTTTGAAAACAGCTGATGTTATGTTATGTTTATAAAAATCACGCAGACAAATAAATATAAGTCCTAATCCTAACTAATAATATTATTACAAAAGTAACTCTGTCTATCTGTTACGTTTTTACATCTAAACTAGAGAGATCAGAGCGAGACAGAATTTGATGAAATTCGGCATGGTATAGTTAAGAGTCTGGATAAGGACTTAAGCTAAGCTACTAGTGAGATCGATATTTCGATATAATCAGTCGATCATCTTCGTCAGCTTATGAAGTTTTTCTTTTTGCTTACCTATAATATACAGGATGTATTTTTGAAACGGGGCAGTAAGGGCAAGTACCTTAACCGTTGCAGTTACAGCAAAACGTTCTTAAAAGACCTTCCCTAACTTTTTGGGCCATTTTGAACTGCATTCACAGATTTTGTAAAAAACTTACAGTTAGCAAAAAAAATGCAAAAAGTTCAAATTTTTTTTTTTATGCCAATCGATTCTATTTCATGTGGGGATCAAAAAACTCTATGGGACCATTTTAGCTTTCAGTACTAGAAAAGACAGAAATCGCCAAAAACGTTTCCCATACATTTCGGCAACAGAAACGAATTTCTACGATGGTCTAACTTTTTGTTATGGCCTGGAAGTGGGTAGAATTGACTGTAAAGTAAATAAAAAGAATTTTTACCCTCAAATTTCGAATTTGATTCGAAAATCTGTGTGTTATACTTAGTTTCAGCTGAGAAACTTCGTATGAGTTATTAATTAAGGATTTTCGCTAAAATGTCTTCTAATCGTGAAAAAATTGACTTATTAGAAGCGTATTTTGAAAGAACCCTGCAATTCCAGGTTTTTCAAAAGATTTGTAACAACCTTTCTTGTTGGCACATGCCGCAACGGATACTTATTGCGGTACCACACTAATGCAGCTCCCGCATTTCGATTATTGACAAAATACGCTTCTAATAAGTCAATTTTTCGACACAGATTTTCGAATCAAATTCGAAATTTGAGGGTAAAAATTCTTTTTATTTACTTTACAGTCAATTCTACCCACTTCCAGGCCATAACAAAAAGTTAGACCATCGTAGAAATTCGTTTCTGTTGCCGAAATGTATGGGAAACGTTTTTGGCGATTTCTGTCTTTTCTAGTACTGAAAGCTAAAATGGTCCCATAGAGTTTTTTGATCCCCACATGAAATAGAATCGATTGGCATAAAAAAAAATTTGAACTTTTTGCATTTTTTTGCTAACTGTAAGTTTTTTACAAAATCTGTGAATGCAGTTCAAAATGTTCCAAAAAGTTAGGGAAGGTCTTTTAAGAACGTTTTGCTGTAACTGCAACGGTTAAGGTACTTGCCCTTACTGCCCCGTTTCAGAAATACACCCTGTATATTTAAAAGACTTTTCTTAACTTTGACCATTATAAGTCAATTTAAGTGACACTTAAGCTGAACGTTTGTAAAAAGAGACATTAGCTTTTGGTTTGAATTCTTACACAAGATTATTTTAAGTTCCCAAAGTTATTTTTACAGTTTCTTACAAAAACATTTAAAATGGTAGACCATTCGCAACTTGAAGGAGAAGACTTAAAACTAGAAAGATTTATTCAGGCGTGACTTTAAGAATAACTATGAATTCTCGTATCAAAAGAGTATTTGCATTAAGTGCTTGGAACTGACGTTAAATAATTCTAAACTTAAATGTATTATTTAAGGAATACAACAATGTGATAGAGTAATGTTCTAACCCGCGCGGCCACACTGCTGGGGTCATTGCAAGAAGCATAGAAAGAAGAAAGAAAGAAAGAAAGAAAAAACATTTATTTCACAGACACACTCTGGACAACACAGTTGAAAACAAAAACAAACAAACAATCAAAGAAAAAAAAATAAAATAAAAAAGAACATAACAAAAAATAGTACCTAGTATCTAAATCTAACTTAA
Organism: Hypena proboscidalis; assembly: GCA_905147285.1. Taxonomy (NCBI): domain Eukaryota; kingdom Metazoa; phylum Arthropoda; class Insecta; order Lepidoptera; family Erebidae; genus Hypena; species Hypena proboscidalis. Next base: position 831,096 of record LR990141.1, read on the forward strand.
CAAAAACAAATTATCAAAAAAAAAAAAACAAAAATTAGAAAATAAAAAGAATAAGCGGATTTTTCTTTAGCGATTGCCTGTCACATCAGTCAGCTGTCCCGAGTGTCACCGCGAAAACGGGATGTCGCTCAGCGTTGTGCTGTAAAGCGCTTACATTGCTGCAAGACGCTTTACAGCGCTGGTATTCTGCGACACCCCTGCTGACGCCAGACGTCTAACAAAACAGATAAACATAATTATATAAATATCATTAGAAAAAAAAATAAAAAAATAAATAGATCTAGAATAAATAAAACATTTAATAAAATATAGTGAATACACATAAATGTATACAATATGAAGAAATATTTATAAATACATTGAAACTATTCCTTTGCCATTGAGCCGGCAACAACAGCGACACTTGTGACGCACGCGCAGGCAGCTCGCCTATCGACCAATCAGCGCGAGCGCTACTGTCAAAGACGAACCACAGCTCGCGCACCAATATCACCGTCCAATGGCAAAGCAATGATAGAAAAAAAGATGTGAAGAAAACAAACAATTGAGATAGAGATATAAAAAGTATTCAGTCAAGACAGAGAAAGAAAAGGACACATTCCAGGGCTCTGAAGTTCAAAAATAACAGGGTTACAGGGACGCTACGGGATAATTATGGAGGCCATTTTTCTTTTAGGATCTTTAAAGCCCGTGAAATGTGTCACCATCTCTGCCCAGTGTGTTTATCGCGTGGATGTAATCTTTAAAATTCACCTGTGGAATGTGTCGAATGTGGAGAATGTAAACAAAATAATAGTGAAGATAGTGTTGGTGAAAGTGAGTAAAAATGTGTTTATGTGAAGTAGCGAGCGAAATGAAGCTGAGAAAATATGGTGTTGCGAGCTGTTCATAGCACCAAACCATTGAGTACCTCTGCAGTTTGTTTGTCTTGCCTGGGTGAGTGCATTAATTATTTAGCATTATAAACTATCTTTTGATTGAAGACATTAGACATCAATCAGTATAAGTATAAGGGCTTGCCTTGCCTGAAGTTTGTCATGATCATTTCGTTTATAAAAATTAGATAATAAATTTATTTATTGATGAAAAATGAAGAGAAGTTTTTATAATAATAAGTTAATGAAATCGGATAATTGCTGGTATAATATGTATATTAAATAATTATTGTTAGTAATCCCAAAAAATATGATTATGTTAGTCATGTGTGTGTCAGGTCATGGAGGTCAATAATGGTAAAAAAAAAAAAAAAGATAAATAGATAATGTAATATAAGTGAAACAGAATAATTAATTAGAATAATAACTCACTAACATAGTGTCCTTTATGTGCTGAAGCCCTAAGGAATGAAGTTATTTTTACTTAGAAATTATATTTGGATGTAAATTGACAGCTAACAAACGCAAAAATTACATGTGTTATTATTTAATCGCTCTACTAAATACTTACGCCTTCTCCGTTCCGTAGTGGGTAAAAAGAAAGCTCCCTGTAAAAATCTGGTGTCCAAATCATTTTCTTAAATTAATTGAGCTTGTTGTAATGGCATCGTTAAGTCGTAAAGAATGCAGTAATGTTCTCACTTAATGAACCAACTGTTGATTGTAAAGAAAACTTACCGTATTTATTCTACTGACAAATCGAATCGTTAACCATTACGTGATTACTCCTATTTGTCTTGTTATCAAAAACATTAGAAATCATTAGATGTTGATCCAATAAGAATAAGATAATTATGTCGATAAAAAGCCTAAGCGTTAATGTTAATCCTAGGTGTCGGCTATCTTAACACAAAATTTCTATACAATCGGTTTATCCTTTCGAGCGGTATGAAGTAACAAACATTTTCTCACACCAACCTTCGCCTCAGTAATATTGGTAGAATTCTCTAACTCATATTCATCTCGTGGACAAAGCTTTCAGTGGCAAACCTTTATCTTAAATTTAAAATAAACATTATTCAGAGACAACACATTTGTACGAAAAACGAGTATATAAATAGGCCCATCATTTTCAGAGGCAAGATAGTTAAGCAACCCGCAAGCTCATTAAAACTTAATCTTAAAATACTTTTCTCGTCAAAAGAGAAGACATTCACTGTCGAGCTTCTCAAAGAGGCTAGTATGTTAAAAATAGTCGAAAAGTCTCGTAGTGGGTGCGGTGTGGAAACGGCCACTCGGCGCTAATGTGCCGAGTTGAAGACAGGTGTGACAAAGTATCCGCTGTTGTGACGTGGCCAATGCGCTAAATGTTTGCACGGATTTATTTACACGTACACATAACACAACACGTAACATAACCGCAATGTTTTATAAACCCAAAAATATAATACTGCTTTAATTTATAACAAGACTAAATTTGCCCGCGTGGTAGATATGTCGATAAAAAGTTAGTTAATGTACTTTAGGTCTTCAACTATCTCCATACCAATCATCAAGTTCGTTTTACTAGCTAAGCCGTTAATGCGGCACGGACTGACAAAAGAGTTAATTTTTAATTTATAATATATACATTAGAAAGAATTTGTTATGACTTAATATGAGTCACAAAAGAGTGGTAAAATATATAGGCGTGATATTATTATGATAAAACACGTATGAAATACAAAGGTCCAATATTAAAGTCTCAATAATAAGACATTCCCCTCGATAGTAATTTCCCGAGATTTTCTCGTGTGGATGAACAATACAATATCTTGAACTTCTTACCTAACGTGTGCCGTGTTCATCTTGTCAGTTCGATGCGTACGAACTTTCGAGTCTATGCGTAAAGACAGCTAAGTGAAGGCAATACATATTATATAGGGTAACATTTATCTTAGATGTGAAAAAATACTATAAAGGGAACAAAGACAAGTTCAAAAGTGACTCTCAGGGCCAATTTTACCAATATTCTTGATCTATATTATATTAATCCCGTATTTGCAATTATTTCTATCTCATTTAATGTTTTTATGAGACTGAGAGATCGAAAGCTGTAGATAAGCGTTAAACATTTGGTTAACAAGTTGGTGAAATCGGTACTTATACCTCAATTATTATTTTAAGTACTTTACGTGGAGCGACTGCCATCAGACCTCCACAAACCAGTACGAGGTAATACGATACTCTTTATTAGACTAGTTGTCAGACTTTCTGGCCTCTGACTACCCGTAACGACTGCCATAGATGTTTTAATGGCAACCGGGACCGACGTTTTACGGCGTTCTTCGAGGAATAGAGGAAAACTCGTTATGTTGAAGATAGTCACCCATCCACGGCCGAGCATTTCTTAACCTGCAAGATTGACATGCATCTTATAATTTAATTAATTGATGACACAAATGATCACTTACAAAATCTATTCACACTTAATGTCAATGTCACAAAAATACAAAAATTGTTGTCATAAAATTTGGTCTTTATAATATAAAAAAGTTTTGAAAAACAAATTAAACAAACTTCAAAATACATTGGAAAATCATTTAATAACGCAAAAAGTTGTTTAAATAGATCTTGAAGTCTGTGCTGATCATTTTCTTCCTTTTCTTAAAAACACAATAGTGCAAATATTGACTGATTCGCCGAAATTAATAATCCACAATTATATTATTCGCTCGGATAATGAAAATGTACCCCGCGGTATAAATCCTTAGTTAAAATTATGATTAACGTTTCTCCCCGGGACCTCATTTGTCAGGCTGGCTCTCGATCCGTGACGTCACTAACGTCAGGATAAATCATCCTCTGACACTATTTAAGGAGATATCTCTCCATAAAGAGGGCACATTCATTTCAGAGATCAACGATAATTTTCTTTTATTTTTCGTGGATGAATTCGGCGTTGGAGTAAAGTCTAATTCATATTAATCATATTGTTATTACTACTACTTACATTGGCATAACGTTCTTATTTAAAATAGTCTTATAAAAAAGTAATCCCATTTTTGCAAAAGATGGAAGTGCTCGTAATTGCACTACGATGTCGCTCCAACCCATGAGTGAAAAGTCTTTAAAATATTAAAGGTAGATCGCGTCTTCTATAAAAGTTTTAGCTGCTTGGTTGCTCGCTCATTTCTTCGGTGTGAATGGAGCCCCAGACACCGCGAAATGAGAGCGATCCGTCGGCATCTGACTGTAATATTCGATTTAGCAACTATACAAGAGAGAGGGCTCGCCGCGCGAAAAATTCGCTCCACTAAATCATCGCATATAACGCGAAATGAAGGTTTACGAGGAACGCCGCTTTTTGCTGACGCGCGGCACTACTCGCCTTTGTGAGCGACCAACTTTGAGCTGAGTTTGTTTCAATTAGAGCGCGTGAATCGGCGTTTAGTCTTTCACTTTCTTATTTCTCTCGAACTGCAACGTCGAATTCTTTCGCCCCATCTTTGAAAGTACATTTCAGTAATTAAAAGAGTTCACTTAGTGGAATTAAATCGACGTTTTCTGTTCAAAACAAAACCTTGCTCAAAACGTTTGCTTTGCTAATGCTATTGTTACTCTGAGATCATCACTTGACCCTTGCAAGCATTTCTGCCATTTGTTTACTTTGCTCCAGCAGCGTCTCACCTCCTGTTCACCCATGCAACCCCAATAAAATCAGCATTTTTATGAGGTGTACACACGATACAAGTCTCGCTACTCTTTATTTAACACACGCATCCAGTCAGATTTACGGTCGTGAGGAGTTCCATTGTTGTACCACACACTTTATGTGGTCCGCAAACAATAGGCGCGTGAGGTTACAGACTCCTTACACGTTATATTGTTGGTACATAAAAGTTTGTTCACATAATGAAATTAATTTAGTAGCTTAGGTCAAAATTAAATTACTCATTGGTCTCTAATGTTATATCTAGACTAGATTGTAATCTTTATGACGTATCTAATTGCTTAGAAACGTCATTAAAAAAAAAAAAAAAAAAAAAAAACAATGAAATTTTCGAGTAATTGTACTAACTCGTGTCGCACATAGAATGGAATGGTATTAGCTGAAAAGGATCATTTCTTTGTTTGCAAATTGAATTGTAGGTCTTGGTAATGTTCTGAACAGCTTCTAATGGAGATTTTCTATTCAATGCCTATGTGTTATTGTAACAGGTATAACAGAAACGACGAAATTTAAAAAGTAAAACATTTTAGCAGTGTTAGTTTTCTTAAATCTTTTCAGTGTATTCAAATATATTTCAGCGTTTATAGTGCAGCAAAGGAGTATAGTGTGCCAGAAAAGAACAATAAATAACCTTAAATAAATTCCAAACTAGAGCGCAGTCGAAATCGAAACTATCAATTTCTGTGCTCTTAACCTATGTGTATTACCTACGTTGGCAATCGCACTGTCGCGATGCATTTATCTGTTTATCTGCCCATTAGAGCTAGCATTCGAGTCTTAGATAGGTATGGTCGCGATAGGTAGGGTCACGTTTCCCCATACAAAAATATAACTAAAACGCGACAAAATCTATCTCGCGCTCGTTTGCTAGCTCTGCTGCAATTCTGTTAAAACTTTAAAGTTGTTTGCCGTCCCGCCAGCGCCACATTGCTTGGCGTCAATTAGCTTTTCGATTGGCGTTCGAGACTTACAACTTACAAGTTAAACCTCCTAATGACCTTTCAACTCCTAGTGCATAATTACAAGTTGACTGATTACATGTTTGTCATGATCAAATTTTAGGGATATTGATATATAAACAACTTATTATATTCTAATATGATTGGTCATTTAAAACATAATCTTAATTCGATTTTAGGTTTCTATTTATTTATTACAGTAGTTATCGATTAAATAAATGTGGATGGAAAGGACGACTGGCGGGCGATATCAATTTACCCTATTTTTTTGTGATGTTTTAGGGACAATTCGACCATTAGGTACTAAGCGCGCTACCTCAATCTAAGTCAATTATACTCGATCAAATACTATCAATAAGAGCATTAGTTATTATAACTGAAAGGTAGGTGAGTATAATCATTTTAGCTTTAATGGGTGGGGAAAAGGTGTGATTTTATGTATGTATGTTTTATTATCATTAGCCGACTCTAATTAAAACTTAATTATTTGTACTAATTAGTACGCAAGTAGCCGGAGCGGTGATTATAAATGTTCATTATAGGATTGTTTTAATTTCAATTTCAAATAAACACGATTAAAACATTGAACTCCATTAAATATACCTGGACATTTCAGAACTTGTGTGCTGTGAACTTAAATAATAGCACTAACTACATTTGGTTAAAATACTCGCGTAGACTACACAATGAGTTATATTTTCTATCGATACCTTTAGAACAGCGGTCGGTAACCTTTTGCCAGGCAAGGGCCAAATAGTAACAAATAAATTTAAGGTGGGCCACACTAAAAGCTCATCGTACCACGTAGATTTGGGGGGGAGGAAGCAGGGTAAATCATCATCATCATCAAGTACTTCTTTATGCTTTTTCTTTAAGTATCTATGATATGCATCTTTTAGTTGCTACGCCACCCGCATTAAGGCAGCGCGCGAGTGCGATTGAATGCGATTTCTTTATATAAACAAAGGAAATAGCACCGATACGCTGAAGGAGCCAAGGTTTTTACACGTTAACTGAAAAAAACACAAAAAAAATGGCACCAAAATATCTTTGCCGCCACGTCAAGGGAAGCGCTGAAGACTTAATCACACATTTTTTATAAAAAAGAAAAGTAGTGGCACTGAAGTATCTATACCACCTAGAGTTAGGAGTCTTTAAAACAAGTTTAGTCTTTAAAACAAAAAAAATATGAGTGATATTTATTAATCTGGTTTATTATCCAAACTAAATTATGAGGGTTAAAAAAATACGGAACATGTCGGAAAGTATTCTTGCCCATATGCTTTGCTCGGTTTGCTCCGTCTTGGCGAGGCCACTCCCGTGGCCCCAGATTCGTTTTGTAGCATCAGCAAACAATAATACACACATCAGTAAACGATAATACACACATCAGTAAACAATAACTTGAGTAACTTCGCCCTCTGTCCAACTACATGATATTTATCTGCCCTTCCAAATAATATTAAGGTTACATAAAGGTCTCACATATGTACGTCACATGTGCCATATTTAATTGCTTTATTCAGCTCAAAAGAGTGTGTGCGTAGGCAGTAACGCCAGCTCCGCACTTTGGCACTTAACCTATCAACGCTTTTTGCTTCGTAATGTCATTTAAACCGGTGCTATTTTATGACGTGTTAAAAAGACTAGTGTTTTTCTTTACAAATTTTGCCTGTTTTTTAAGGATCTGTTATAAATGTTATGAAAGGCAACGAATTTTTGTGTAAAGGGTCACAAAAACCTTAATTGATTCTGAATGGGCATGATTGAAACAATGGCTTTAGGTTATAAAAATATTTTAGTCGAGTCAGTATTTTTTAGGGATTTATTTTATGTAGCGACTATTGATTTGATGAGTCATAATGGAAGCTGATAAACAAAGACGTAATGAATCTTCAAGTCTGGGTTTTATGGACAGGCTGACAAAGAATAAAATGATTACCAGACCTTTTAAAAATATTAAGTCACTTTATAATTCTGTAAGTTTTCACGACAGCAATACAACAAAACAAACTCAAAGTCATAATTGAATACCTGCCTATTGTCTTCGGCCAGGCGCGCACTACGAGTTTTTCGCCGCGCGTCAGAAAAATCTGCGACATTGTGCCGTGCGGCAAAACAAATGAAAATCTGCAGACGCGCGCACAACGGTTTACTGCCGCGTCAACATGATCAGTTTTAAAATGGATTTAGTAGAAACAACTTGTATTTGTGCTCTGATAATTAGAGCTCGAAAAAAGAAAAAACGATTTTGGATTCATCCTCTTATTCGTAATTCGTTTAAACAACGGACAGTTTTCTAAAATATTTGCCGAACTTAATGATTTCCCCGACAAGTTCTTCAAATATTATAGAATGCATAAAGAGAGTTTTTACGAACTTTTAATTTAGTTGGACCTTCTATTTCATATGAAATGGTCTTTTCTCAACTTCACAAATAAGCATTTCATTATTGAACTCTTTATCATTATCATTAGAATTAATTGACGTAGCCATCGTTGCTTTCGAAATGCAATACAAAATACACAAATCAGCGGCGTAACGTCGTGTAGTGCGTGCATTCAAAGCTATTCAAATATGTTACAAAAAGATGATGAACCACCGCGCCGCAAACGAGTTGTAACTTGTCACAGACCTTTCTCCGCTGCGGTGGCTCTGCCGTCAAGTGCGCGCAATACAATTTAAAACTGTTTGGTACAGAATTACAGTGCGATATTATGCCGCTGCTTTTTTCTGCCGCGCGGCGAAAAACTCGTAGTGCACGCCTGGCCTTAAACTACGTTCACACTCGCAACGATCGGAAAACTCTCAAAGAGAATTCCATTCAGATCTGCAGGTAACCTAACAACGCTGTAACGAACATTCTCATTTAGTGAGAGTGTCGGAACTACTCCAGAACAATACACGTAAATCATTTGACTCCACTCCACTCAGCCAGGCGTTCAATGTGCCTGCCATCTACACACGTACCAGACGCGATAATTAAAAAACTTTCAAGATTATTTTCATTAGCTACTCGTCTGTACAAGTCTTCGCACGTACATACGCCCAAACTTGGACCATTCGAGGAAATTGTACTAGGAGCACAAAGTGCGGTAGGACTATATTCGGATACAAAGTCAAACTTTTATTGTTCCTTCGAGATTTTATGTGAGCCTTTATTGAATTGATTCTTTTGTAAGAACGATGTTGAGAAACCGCCGCAACTTTTATTATTATTGGCGCTATTCGGTTTGATGGAAACTGAGGTTTAACGTTCTAATGATATGGAGCTACGTGTGTATTAGCAATGATTGGCACTGAATGTTAATTGACATTGTGAGTCTTTTCCAGAATCCGCGGCTTTTTATATAGCTATTATAACCAATTTCGACCTTTATAACGACTAAAATATCAGGTTAAAAGATGACCTAGGAATATTTTGAAGATCCTAAGCTCGGCAATGCACTATTTTGTCTCTGAAATTCGCCCGCATGGGCTTCAGACGATTGTCCCACCGCAACGCTTCTACAAAATGGGATGTGCTCAAGATCTGTTTGATATGATGCCCACGAGCCTAGTTTAGCTCCGTTTTAGCAAGCGTTTGCTATCGACAGCGAGTCCGCTTTTATTATGACCAATCTAGTAATTCTGTATAGTACAGAGTAACTTCTGCGACGTACGATTTGCTTGGGGCATCAAAATGGGGTGCTTTTAATGGTTTGAGAGACGAAATATCTAGACTAAACTTTCGGGCTATCGCATTGAATTTGATAGTTGTTTGTTAGAAATTTAATTTAATTTTAAATCTTTAAGTATTATGACTACCCTTTTCCTCAATATGTATGTATGTAATATTAATATATATATATTTAGTATCTGTGTATATGTTATTATATCTATATGTTGTTTAGAATGTTTATAACTATTGTAAGATATGTGTAAATATTGCAATTCGGATATCTCTGTTTTTGTAAATATTAGCTATAAGACTTATTTAGATTTTTATTTTTATACACCAACTGCCTTATATATTGCCTGCAACACAAACCATCTTTTTATCCATCCAAATATTGCCTGTAAGAAATTGCTTTTTAGCGATTAGGCCGCCCATTGTGCATTTGAAAATAATTTTAAGTTGTATCTATTGTCAAACAGTAACTCTATGTATGTATCCCTAATAAACGCACCATAATAATATACATGGCCGTTGGCGAGATTTTGTAAGGGATATGTCGGTTTCAAAATTTTGTGCATCCTTATCTTCGTAGTTATACGGTCGATATTTGATTGACAGGAATTTTATTTTATGTTATCTTTTTAGGGCATACGCATGCGGGTTAAGTATAATTTCAAGAATCCATGGGATCCCATGTTAAACTTTTCCGTTCTACCATACAGGTACCAGGGCCCCATAGCCCTGTAAGCGATGTAAAATAGTTTAAGCCGGGTTGGACCCTTAATGATAGATGTTTCTATGAGTTCAACACTACAAAGCTTGTTTGTTTAGTTTCACTTCTGAAACTGTCGGAATTTATACTGCGAAAGTGCCCTTTTCTGTCAGAAAGTTTGAATGAAAATCTCAACAAAGACATTGCTGTTTGAAATAGCTTTCTGTTTTGGGTTAAACGTGTCAGTTACAATTGAAAACAAATGTTGTTGTAAGTTTTTGTGAATGGGATAGTTTACATACAACTTAGCTTTTTGCCTAATATTTTCGGAAAGTGTGCTTCTGATGTATAAGTTCGATTGTAAAATGTGAATATAATCATGTAAGAATTTACGTGTTATAAGCTTTAATGGTCATTACTCCATTGTACAAAATGCTAGTAAAAAATACAGTTAAAAATAATCAATCTGTAAGTTCAGATTCAGCTACGGCGTCGTAGTTATTAGAACGCTGTAGCTTCATGATACCTATGGGTCGTATCTGGGTATATTTATGTTAGGATATTGCTTTCGGTATTTGAAAGGGTACAAAGCAAAAACGGGATTGCTCGTGGTATAATACTGGGAATCATTATTTAGCCGATTTTTGATTACTAAACATAATTTCTACTTGTCTTCAAATATGCTGCTTTTCGCGTTAATACACGTTTTGTTTATCAAGTCTGTTTTTCAACATAAGTACAAAGCTCCCTATCCACCATAAAAAAACCTATATTGGACCCTACCTAAACTGGGGCAAATCGCTGGTACAATAAACTTTTCGGTTAAATTAAAACATGTCTTTCATTGCCATAAGCAGAGTGTGTGTATGGATCGTTGAAAACCATTCGTAAAGGATCGGTGTCGTGTACCTAACTCACACATTTATTTTGCAAGATAAATTGATTCGAAACCCTTTCAATCTACCTGTATTATTTCTCTTAGATAAAAAGCATTCAATATAGTTTCAATAGTTTTGCCAATCGCTCAAGAAGAAACTAGAATAATAAAACTTATCAAAGTTATTGACAATAAACCTCTGAGTCTCCTCCTTTTATTATTGCGAAGAAATGAATCTGAATTAATCTCATCGAATTATAAGGTTCAATGCACAAAAGGCGGCGCCCAGAGGTATTATGAGGTACGAATTAAGCGATGGGTTGCAGTTACAAACTCGATACGAGACGTTATATACAGAGAGGCACGATATGTATCGAATGACTTTTCTACCCGTAAACGGTGAATTGATATTGATATCTACCTAAAACATTCCACTTTGAATACATTCACAAAGCGCCGGAAGGCGTTTCATCAATGTCTTTTTGAATGCATGAATATCCGCTACCTACTCATCCAATAAACACGGGAATCACTGCAAAAAGAATCGTCGAAAGGGTTTATTGATGGAAATCGTTTTTGTAGGGTGTATCACCATGGTAACATAGACGGTTGTCACGTGGCAACGTCAGGTGCGAGCCTTTTGCCGAGACGATCGTTACCTCGCCGCTCCGCGATGCATATTGGATAAGCGCCGCGCACTTATGCGTCCCCGGTGGCGAGACCTTATTTTATTTTCTTGTTTAAAGATTTACTTACGGCGAAAACTTGAAATGTCGCCAATATTTTGTTTTTAAAATTTACCTCGTAGAAGCCTTGAGTGCTTTTCCTCAGGCATGCATGGAAATTATTTTAATATGCTTTTAGTGTGTAGTATCCGCAACACATCTTAATAAAAGATGATGTCATTTATTTTAATCCCAATACAATAAGATCTTACTTTTGCGTCTATAAATCTTCTTTTGACCAATACCAAAAGCTATTTGAATCGTTAGAATCACAATGAAAACCGCGTCGAAATTAACATTTTGGTGTAACAAGAAATTCAATCTGATTCCCAAGTTATCTATTTATGAAATGTGTTAATAATTTGTTAAATCTCAACTCTTGAAGCTTTCGAACTGCGAGGCGGTTGTTAACTTTTTCATTAGCAAATTATTCGCGAACCAATCCCGAAGCTTGGTAATAATAAAAGTGGTTGAGCCATACCGGATAATTGCTGTTTGTTGGTAGTACGAGGTGTTTGAATTCCTCGCCTCTCTTTCCCCTAGAGGGGTGCAGGTTCTTCGGGTAAGGGTCGTGTTCCACTAAAGAGTAGACTGAACGACGATATGTGTTATATTATAAGCAACCAGTTAAATTTGGTTCTTTGAATATTTCTTTTCCCCTCAGCTTTAGTGCAGCGATTGACCAGAGCGGAGAAAAATTATATGCAGTGTTTTTATACAAAATACGTTGCACTCCAGCACTAGCAGGACGGAGCGGAGCGCGAGAACAGCTCTTCTCGCGCGGAGATCCTCACCTCGCTGTACACGTTACGATGTACGATACTAGTCTCCGTTCTGCTCTGCTTTTGGTGGCTCTCACCGCGATACCTCGGGTCCAGTTCTCATGTCGGGCAAAAGTGTAATTTGCACTTATGGGATTTTTTCGTCGGGAAGCTCTCAATTGTAGCACGATGTTGGATTTGTGCCCAGCGGATTACTATAGGCTCACCTCCTATCACATGCGATCTTAACATAACGGTGAAGTGTGTGTGTGTGTTATTATACCTCTACCACACCCTCCTGAGGTAATATAGCCGTGATGTTATGTTATTATGTAACTTACTCGCTATGCCTCCTCTCGCTGTATGCTCTCCTAGTAGAAACGGTTCTCAATCATGAGATTTGGATCACCCGGGGGGGTAATGCCAACCTTATTGGATTGCATGCGCTCCACAGGATGCTCAAGGTGACGACGCCTCGATTGCTTTATTGGGTGAACATGTATGATTTATATGCAAATGTATCCATAATTTTATACGTGAACGAATCTGCTATATAAATTGGAAGGATATCTTGATTAGATATCATTTTAGAAGCGAGGGGCTGAGTAAGAGCAGCACGAAGTTGAAACTGTAGCCGTCGGATGGCGATAGGCTCATCATAAGGGACCTAAACATAATATGTGTGGTAAAATGTGGGTAGTGTACACCACTGCCAAACCTCTCTGGGTAATAAAGGCTGATGTTTTGTTAAAAAATTTCAGCAAAGAATGTAGCAACTTTGAGAAACGTTCTTCTAAGTAAGTTAGTAACTTTAGATTGGCTCAAGCATGAGTCCCGCAAGTGCATTTTCACCGGAGGTTCTCAGTTGAAAATGCACTTGTTTAATAATAAAATATCTTCAACCTCAACCACGTAGTATGATATAACTTGAGTGCACAGTTGGCGTAGTGGTTAAAGCGGTCGCCTCGCCGCTTTTAACTGCGCTGGTGTATGTTTGTGAACACCCCCGCGACACAGGAGATATTCCTAGTGTGGACGTCGTTAATAAAAAAAAACTTTACACGAAACACAAAGAATGTCCATTTCGTGAGAATACCTGCATACTTGAGAATGGTAAATTTGCCAATCCCTTGTTGCCGACCGCGTCAGCTAACCACTATATGACGAGACCAACGATGCAGTTAATAGCATTTTTTTAAATTAATTGTCCGTCTTGTCTTGTTCTTCGTCGTGTCGATGGCTGAGTCAAATTTCATTTTGACTTGCCATCGCGGTGAAAGGATTAGCCAATTCGCTTTTGAGAACTCGCGAATTGCCCAGGGTGCGCCGGACGTAGGGAATCGTGGTGTACGTCACTCGGGGAGGCTCCTTTCATGCACCCCCGTCCGTCTTGTTATAAATACCTTGACTCGACAGTAATATAATTATCTTGTCTTATACCTAAGACGGGCTTAGCATTGACACGAATAATCTGGTATTATTAGGGATTAACTAGTAATTGAACGACGACATTGATCTATTATCTGTGGTGGCACTGTTAACGTCACAGTAAACAGTATAACATAAAATATGTAACTTCGCCGTGTTGATTTGTACCCTACCTAAAAAATGAATGAACGTGACGTCACGTATGACGTAACATACAGTTAAGAAAAATAAGGGGTCCTGGCATGAGGCGACCGTAGCTTAGTTGTTAAAGCGGCTGCCCGGTATGTAGAGGTCGCAGGTTCAAATCCTGACAGTCACATAATTATTTCAACTGTTTCTTAGTATAATATCTTATCTTTGTTGACGTGTATAGTTAACATAACCCCTATCACATAAGACCTAAACATAAACATAACAGGTGAAGCGTGGGTGTTACACCTCAGCCATACCCTTCTGGCTAATATAGGCGTGATGATGTTAAACTTAACAAATCAAACTGTACTTCACATGACAGGTTACTAGATATCAGTGACATGTTTGTGATACGCTAACTGTTTGCTGCGTAAAGTTTCTGACATGTTAACCGATTTAAAAAAATAGAGGAGGTTCTCAATTCGTTTTTTTTTGTATATTATAGTTCATAGAGCTACTGATAGCGCGCGAGTTGAATGCAGAGCTTAGGAATGCGGTAGTGCTGTGACCTAATTATAATTATTGATGACCACAATGAGTAATGAATGTCGATAAATTTAAACAATGTTATAAGTTTAATTTTATTTTTTACACTAGGTTAACATGATGAAAAAAAAACAATATCATAATTATCACACGTTTTTAATTATCATTTCACAAAACGAAATAAAAAAAAAATAATCAGATTCAGAAATGGTAGATATGGTTGAATCGGTGTCACTATCCTCGCCGTCGCTGACCTCAATGACGAATCGATCTATGGTATCTTCAATTAATCCATCTCTTTGCCAATAATTTTCTTCTAAAATTATGACGTGATCATCGAAGCCACGCCAATCTTCCTCTGTAACCTGAGAAACCGCCAGCTCCGTAACTTCTTTTAACCTTTTTACGTTTTTTTGTAACGAACTTGATAGACTCGGATCAGTCATTATTAAAATAAAAAAATAACACGGGAACTTCAGTATTAACACAATAACACGGCAAACGTACGATAGTTGACAAGCATGGCACATCACTACACTGCAGGTGCGTGAGGTGGGGCGTGCGGATAGCGGGGGGAGATGCTCCCGCTCTTTACTTCAGACCCCGACTGCATTCAACTCGCGCGCTATCTGTATTTAACTTTGTACAAAATTAAAATGTTGTTTGAAATAACCTCATTGTCTCTATAACCTGCCTCTAATGAATAATGTAAAGGGTGAAACTATTTGTTAGTACTTTATATTTTAACATATACATTTCTTTTTTTTTTTTTTATTATTCAATTAAGTTAGTGTTTACTATAACTTTAATATAATATAAGTACTTAGCTATAACATTGTATATTTTGCATACCGATTATCCGGTGAAACATGTGTACTTATTATTAAATTGTACCATCTTTTTGTCACCATGTTTAAGGCAAATAAACGTTTCTTTCTTCTTTCTTTCTTTCTTTCAATAGAAAACTGTGTTTGCGCTAGTGTAAAGGTGCGTATAAATTAAGCGCGGCAGCCGCGCGAGCCAATGTTTGACCAGAGTTGACGTTCATTTGCCGCGCGAGCCAATATGTAGATATAAATTTAGTTGGACGTGACAGCCGCGCGTGGCAGGCGATCCATCACGAACACCGCGGCGGATAGTCAGACCAGTTCACTCTTGTAAACCTGCGAGTATGGACGCGCGTGGTCGGGTGGCTGCCGCTTTTATTGTGTGATTTACCATCTTATTTGTAAAAAAAATGAAAGAAAAAGGCGTTGGTGGATGAAAAAAATATATCTAAATAGATCGCTACATATATATCGCCACTTTTCGTTGTCCATTTTTACGTATTCGCCGCGCGAGCCAAATCACCAAAACTACAACCGTCCCCACTGCGCGCGAGCGAACGACTGTAGCTCCTTTGCCGCGGAAATTTATACGCACCTTAAAGGTGCGTATAAATTAAGCGCGGCAAACCATCGAACATTGGTGCGCGTGGCGGCCGCGCTCTATGTAGACGGAATCGCCGCGCGCGGTGACGCGAACATTGCCGCGCTCGAACGTGCCGCGGGGCGATCCGCTCGCTGTCGGTTTTTGAGACCGCGTCAAAGGAGCTACAGTCGTACGCTCGCGCGCAGTGGGGACGGTTTTAGTTTTGGTGATTTGGCTCGCGCGGCGAATACGTAAAAATGGACAGCACAAAGTGGTATATATAGCGATCTATTTAGATATATTTTTTTCATCCACCAACGCCTTTTTCTTTTATTTTTTTACAAATAAGATGGTGAATCACAATAAAAGCGGCAGCCACCCGTCCATACTCGCAGGTTTACAAGAGTGAACTGGTCTGACTATCCGCTGCGGTGTTCGTGATGGATCGCCTGCCACGCGCGGCTGTCACGTCCAACTAAATTTATATCTACATATTGGCTCGCGCGGCAAATGAGCGTCAACTCTGGTCAAACATTGGCTCGCGCGGCTGCCGCGCTTAATTTTGCATACGCACCTTTAGAGTCGCTACACATATTTACGGTCCGAAATGTCATTGTTTGTTACTAAAATACCGAGTCCTATGTTCTGATAAAGCTAAAAGCGACCGATCCAAACAAATCTGTTAATGGATTCGTGATTGTGGACCAAATCTGTAAATGGATTATTTTTATTTGAGACATAAGGAGCGGATTTATTATAACACTAGCCATTTTCTGTTTTGGGGGTAATTAACAATATTTTTAATTTTTGTGTTGATAACTGTAGCCTTTTTTTCTTTCATTATTGTTTTAAAGTCATAGAATATTTATCCAATTTGTTATTGTTTTCAAACATTAGTTCTAATTTTAAGCTAAGATTGATCGTGTCGCTTTTTAATTATCAGATTATTATCATCAATCAACATCGCGATACTTTGCATCTTATATTTCAATTTGCTACGAAATAATTTTAAACTTTTGGAAAACATTTCTGCTAAATAAATTGAATGCCTAAATACTACTTTATTTTTAGCATATGGTAATTGAAAATATTCATTGGATGCCCTTATCTTCATTTTACGATAGTAATCAAAGACAAAAGTCGTCCTACCATTGTCCTCGAGTCCCAAACGTCCCAATGGAAAGAAATGTCTATCTTTAGTATTTAAATTGGAATGAATTCAGATCGGTTATAATCGAAATGGTCTGCGATGCCTGGGGAGTGGGGAGTACCTACGTGTATCAAATGACGAGAGTTGGAGATATTAGACAATTAGATCAAAAGAAAAGTATACCTATATGTATTAGTATCAGTAATTCTAGTACACATAGTACAAGCTCTGCTTAATTTGAGACTTGATGGCGTTTTGTGTATGTGGTGTGATATTTATTTATGTATTGTTATAAGTTTTTTTCTATTAATTAATTTATTAATCAAAGTAGGACTATTTCATATAACCAAGTCGAAATGTTAAGAGGCTGTGTCAAATGGTATCTTAGGGTTTGCCCATGCGTTTGAGAAAATGGAATTAAAATGTACTTTCGTGACGTTTTCAAAATACGCGAAATACTACAGTTAAATACACCTTTCTCTGTAACTCTATTTATAACTTAAACTAATATTTTGCATTCAAGAAGTGAGAAAGAAAGCTGGCTCCAACATGCGCCAATATCCACCATCGTATGGAAAATCACAGCATCTAACTACAAAGTCCTTTGAAGCGTCCTAAAATATCGAGTAGCTCTGCGTATCCTTGGATATGGAAGTAGCAAGGGTGCGGCGCCGCGACGGCGCGGCGTCGTGTGACGTCAAGGGCTACCTTCCGTCGTTTGCTTTGTACCAGAGATTAGTGATATCGCTATTTATAGAGTGATTATAATGGAGTTAGGTATGTACTGATATGATAATAACTGCTAACGACGTGTGAATTATTCGTCTGTCTGTACAAGAATGATGAAACTCCCGAGTGTTTGCAAAGTAAATGGTGCTCTTTCGTGTTTTAATTCATTGTTTTAGTGCCTAGATACTTCTAAACGTGTTCGTGGGAAATTATCTACATGAACTTTCTATTATTTTCTCAATCAGCACGGAGTTGAAATTGCGCCCGGTGGATGACGATAGGCGTACCCTTATCAAATCATAACAGGTGAAGTCTGGGTTATATAAGCGTGTTTGTGTTATGTTATGTTTTCTATAATAAGTATTATTGGACATAGGTTTGTACAGAGAAATGACTTCTGTTTTTTCGTGACTGGAATAGTAACAGACAAAACTAACACTTCTGAAGAATGGTTTAGACTATCTTATCTCTGAATTTTCAATGTTTGACTACCTATCTAATAATCTTTAAGATATAGATTAGTCATTTTATTAGCATTTATTTTTTTATATATTTTGTTTGATATCGTTTAATCGACTCTCTTTTTATCAATATCTACAACCTTTTTTTGGTTTAGTGGTTAGCATATGCGACCTCTCACCGCTAGGTCACGGGTTCCATTCCCAGATTTTTGTCAGGCAATTCTGAACAGCAGTACGAAGTTGAAACTGTGCTTATCCCCTATCCCATGGGACCTAAATGGCAATAATAAACAAGCATAACAGGTAAAATATGAGTGTTATACACCTCTGCCTGACATGCCTACCTACATAATATAGACTTTTAGATTTAGATGTTTTTTTCATAAATTTTATTGTTCTTGGTAAGACAACCCTGTTTAATTATATTATTCTTTCAATGTAGTAAGCAGCAATAGCCGAGGCGGAGACCGTAGGACTGCGAAGTCAAAGGTCTTGGGCTCGACCTCTGTCACACCTCTGTCAAAATCGTTAAGATTCGTCTTTTCGAAGATATGTGTGTATTTATCATATAAATTATCGCTCGCTAACGGTGAAGGAAAACATTGTGAGGAAACCTGCATGCCTGAGAGTGCCTGTTTGACTGCTGAGCTCCAGTTGAGATGCTGGGGGTCTCGGCTAAATAAAATACTGCTTCTTATAGTAGTACTGTATTCATAGGCTGCTGATATACAAAGATTGCCGCGGTGCGTGCGATTACATAGGACGTTCGCGTGAGCGCGCTGTATGGTAGCGACTGGTAGGCGCCGGATCGCCGGCGCGGGGGGGGCCGCCGCGCCGCTCGCCGGTGAGGAACCGGTTGGCGGCGCGCGGCGATGAGACGCAGGAACATATTCCCCGGGGGAACCGAAGGCTTCCAAACTTCGTTCTTCGTCTGTATGACTAGCGGTCCCGGGCTTGTCAGTGGCTACTCTGCCAAGTAGCCACAGGAGTGGCGGAAGATTTGAAGACCATGGCTCCAACCTTCAGGTCCTGACTGCCGGTCTGCCAATTGGTCCTCTGCTGAAGGAGAGACACATACTCGTTAGAGAAGCGCTGTCAAAAGTGCTGCCGTAACTTTTCGATGCGATCGAATCGTTGAAGCCGCTGGATGTTGACTTCGGTGAGCTGAGGTCGTGGTACCGAACTCTGAGCTCGTCCGAGGAGGAAATGAGAAGTGAAAGGAAAGAAAGATCTGAAGGATCAGTAGATAAAGGCGTTAAGGGTCTGGAATTTAGAATCGTCTCTATCCGGATCAGGCATGTCGATAACTCTTCATACGTTAAGTGAGTGAGACTCATGACTCTACGTAAAAGCTGTTAAGATGAAACCTGTAAGAAGCGTGAAAGCTCAATGAAAGCGCCCACAATGTTGTGCCGTTGTCGGAGCACACGCGCTGAGGTTTACCCTGAGGTGTCGTAAGGAATGACTCTTTGGTTAAGTCAGAAACCAAATAGTCATACTAGATGCACGGCTCTGACTGCAAAACATATAATAACATAAATATAAGGCCTGATTAGTTCTGAGAAATGTACTGATTATTAATTCTGTTGTATATTATAATTTGAAATTGTCTGATTGTATGAATGTCTGAATGTTTGAATGTCTGAATGACTGAAAATCTGATTGTCTGAATGTCTGAATGTCTGAATATCTGAATATCTGATTGTCTGATGGTCTGTGTATAACGCTATTGCGGATTAAGATTAATGTTGTATGTAAGGTGAGATAGGGAACTGAATTTCTTAATGATTCAGAAAATCAGGGCCCACCCACCAAAGAGCGGCGGAGCTGATGTAATCAGCCTTCACCCCCCGGAATGCTAAATGAGCAGGGTTGCACTTAGAAGGCACATACCTCCAAGTCTGACCGGTCGTAATTTCCTAAACCTCGTTTACTACATTGTGTACAAATCGATTGATCCTACTAGGTGATGTAGAAAGCCAACCTAGTAAGATCTAAGAAAGTAGAGATCAAAAGTAGCAGTTATGGAAACTACGAGTAAAAGATTTGCGTTTAATTGAGATACTCTTGTTTTTTGACGTTAAAAGGCGAACGCAAACTGTGCTGTTAGTTTTTTTTTTTTTTTTTGATTTGGGGTTTTCTGACATGTGACTGTATATATTAATGACTGAATTGTAAATATCTGTTTTTAAATTTAGGATTGCGCTCAAATTTACGCTCTAGAGAAATCTATATCCAACTCGCAGAAGCGACTTAGCTGGTCACTTACCTCATGTGAAAGATGACATAGAGAAGAATGTGTATGATCATTAGGTTGAGACACACAGCCTGATATAAGCCAACCTAATTTAGAAGATTGTAATCGAGGTTTATATTTTCCTAAATTAACTGTACGGGAACCTAAGACGTCCCAAAATACCTCAGCGCCTACGAGGATGTCGACAGCTGATGGTACATTAAATGAAGGATCTGCTAATTTAAGACCTGGCGGGATAATAATATTATTATGCTTTTTATCGACGTAAGACCCAGGCAGCGACTGTGTTATACTTGGCAAAATAAAACAATTTAAGTTCGCCTTGTAACTGCTACAACAAGACTGTACAGTAAGAGTACAGCTTTCTGAGGTTTTAGAAATCTGACCATTAATACCTGAGACTGTGGAGGCAGTACCTTCCTTTGTCAGACCAAGCTTCTCACAACAGTTCCGGGTGATGAAGTTGGACGTGCTGCCGTTATCCAGCAGGAGCCTGATGGGGTGCAGATTCCCATTGACGTCTACCGCATTTGCCATAGCTGTGGATAGCAGTACAATATTCTGATTAATCCCTGAGTTAGATATTTCTATATTTGTTGACAGTGCAATGTTGTTAACAGTCTGATTTTCTGAATCCTTATGTAAAAGGGTATTATGTTTGATGGTGCAATATTTACAATGAGACAGCTTACATCGCATTGATACGGCACTGTAATTCGGAAGACTGAAAAGAGCTCAAGTCAGATGTAGGCAAGAGTTTTATGAAATTGGCAAAATAAGTAAGCCTAGCTTTATAGCCGCCACGCTTCTTAACAAGTTCTTTCAATTTAGCGTCAGACATTATGCAAGCTTAGCGCACAATAAGAGCCTAAAGCGCAAACCAGGTGAAAGAAATCAAAAAGAAAAAGATGAACGAAGCGACTAAAAGCGATAAAATGTATAAAAATGCGTAAGTCGTGAAGTAAAACCAACGGTAAATAAATCAGCTGATAAGGTTGGTCAGCTGTTGAACCCGACGACAACCGGTATTCAATAGCAAAAAAATATTGCATTCACTAATGAGGGGCAATAAAATAGAACAAAAGGCGACCCGGCCGAGCAGGTTCTTATCTATAACATCGAGATTTGTAGCAAATGATGTTTATGAATGATTTTATTTTATTGAAGGATTGAAATAATTTATTTGAGCTGATAAATATGTGGATATGATTTGGCTACGTATGAAGAGATCACCATGAATGACCCATATAGCACGATTTTATTTTCCTGGAAAAAGGTTTTAAGAAAAAGGCAGGAAAATAAGGATGAAATAGAACGGACTCACTCAGAATTAAGGTACTTTTTCTTGAATGACCTCCGATTGACCTCGGCGACACGTGGAAGGCGGCGCGGCGTGGCGCAAGCGCAACTTCTATGTCGCGGCGGGTCGGTCCAAAGTTCACGAACGACGACCGCTGCGCAAATAAGACGGCAATCTTCTCTCTGCGAAGGACCACTGTTTGACTGCTGAGCTCCAGTTGAGATGCTGGGGGTCTCGGCTAAATAAAATACTGCTTCTTATAGTAGTACTGTATTCATAGGCTGCTGATATACAAAGATTGCCGCGGTGCGTGCGATTACATAGGACGTTCGCGTGAGCGCGCTGTATGGTAGCGACTGGTAGGCGCCGGATCGCCGGCGCGGGGGGGGCCGCCGCGCCGCTCGCCGGTGAGGAACCGGTTGGCGGCGCGCGGCGATGAGACGCAGGAACAGTGCCTAAAAAGTGCTCAAGGGTGTATGAAGAGGCCCGAGCCCAGCAGTGGAACATGTATTAAGATACAGTGCTGTTATTATTCTTTCAATAAACCTAGCAAGAATCATATATAACATCATCGATAACAATCCTTGTCACACCGACAAGACAAAAATATTTGAAATAAGAACTCCGATCTTACAACTCACCGATTGGTCAAGCCACTCCCATACAAATCTTATTACATAACAATTGTGTTACTTACTTCGAACCTTAGTACCCATGTTCACATAATCAATTAATCAGGCTGAAGCCGAGCCTGTACAAACGCGTTCATTATTCGTCGATCAACAGGTGTGCGCTCCACCTTATTAATTAATTAGCCTTGACTCCGGGAAATTGATCCCGTGGTGTAGCTAAGGTGCTGTAAACGGCCAAGGATTCTGAGTGATGTAGGTAAATTACTAAATTATCATGTAAATACCTTGGTTGTTTGAATACATGGTTTGATGTTGTAATTAACGGATATTAGTTGCGTGTTTATTTTGGGAAGCTTTTGGCTAAGTTAAAACCGCGCGGACTTATCGATCTTACGGGCTATGCAATGCATCGTCATATCATCCACCATCTTAACATAATGAGTGTTCCTCCGAGCCGAGGCACGCTCTCCGAGGAGAGCACGTTAACCCGTTGGTCCTGGTAGCTATTGTTAGATCTATGGCAGTCGTAACGGGTAGTCAGGGTTCAGAAAGTCTGGCAAATAGTCAAGCAAACATTATCGTATCCACTCGTACCTACTGGGTTGTGAAGGTCTGATGGCAGTCGCTCGTATAAAATACTGATTTCAGCTAAATCTGTTAGACTAGAAGCCGGCACCAATGTTTTTCAATACAATCCTATCGTTTCTGTCCCTTAGACCAATAATGTATGTAAAGAAATTATGTTTGTGTTTTCGCTCCTAAAATCAAATGTTGAAATATATAGCATTGGTACTGCGATACGCTAATTAATAGCAATATCTGCTGATGACGTTTGACAACAAACGAAATGTCCAATGCAAAACCAACACACATAAATAGATGTGATTTACTTGTAATCTTTGAAGCAAGTTTTAGCTTTGCTATGCATTTATTTTATATAATATTAAAGTTATATATATATATACCTTAGCTAGACGAACCATTACTTGGTTTAAGCGCCATCTATGCGATGAGTGATAAGTCACTTAGTCACATACAGTACGTTTGAATTAAGATCAACACAATACTGTCGAGAGATGACGCATTGTGTGATTTAGATGTGATTTAGATTTCACTAGAATTCTATTCCATTGTTTTCAACCGATAAATTATATTAATTGGTCCAATAAAATAAATACAGTGAATATGGTGAATATCGGCGGCATATTTCATTTTCATTCGATTACTTTTTTAGATTGGGTCGTTTTTTAGTTTAGCCAAAACATTATTGAATGCTTTGTTTTCCGACCTCACTATCCAATACCAATATTTTGCTAAACGATATCTCTTGTTATTGCATTTATTCTTTTATTTTTCGATATGTATATGCGAGCTATGTAGTGAACTAAGTTTGAATTTAGTAGTTAAGTTATTAGATCGTAAGAGGCAGCTATAGCCCATAACTTTTAACAATACACAAACGAATACGTCGCTACTTCGGAAGACTACGATATAATATTTCATGTGCCTTTCCAAATCTCATCTAAGATTATGTAATATATCGTCGTGCCAGGCCTCGCGACAAGGTGTCACCACGATGACGTTGTTCGTCGCATAAACAAGCAGCTCTCTTGTCACGCGTGACTCGCGTCTCGCGTCGCGCCACACGTACGCGACATAATTTTTCGGGCACGCAAAACTGACGCTACCAAATTCATTTCTGTTGCTAGGGTTGTACGTATAACGAATTTTATTCTTTCTTTTATTATGTTAGCGTGGTAGTTTTAAGCTAAAACGTGTTGTTAAATATGTTGATTCTGTTATTTCTTAGACAAAATTTCGTAGAAGGGATAAATTATTAAATTATTTAGCTTGTAGCAGCATATATATTTTACAAAAGAGTAGTAATAATTTTCCATCGTAAAGTTAAAAGTAATTCTAAATTTGTTTAGGTACAACTAGCTACCTTATCCTCATTTAATGCTTTAGTTTACAACAAGTCGACTAAAAATTACTAATATTGTGAACAGTAATAATCAGATTTCAACCGATAATTCTATTTGACCTGATTTTGACAGCGTTAAGCATGAGTTTGTAAGACTAGGCTTAAATATCGCCGCTGCAAAGCTATACTTTGTAATTAATCAAACAAAATTCAATGGCCATAATTCTGTAATTTGATACAAACTACAGGCTGTCGTCCAATTACTGGCAATTTCAAACGACTACAAAGGATTCATTTTGATCAGTATGTAATTATATTGTAATTCTTTGAGACCCTGAGGCCAAATAAAAAAAAATTAAATCGGTGCCTTATATCTGTAAGACGTCTTGTAATATTAATGATGGTAAATCAGGCGGGATTTTCTCCTAAAACAAAGTCATTTTTTGTGTCTGTATTCAGATTACTTTAAAACAAAAAACTTTGATGAAAAATACTTGAAAATTAGCTTCTTAAATGTCAGAATAATAGTAACTTGAAAGTTGCTGAAAACAACGCAAACACGAGCCTTGAATTTTAATACATACCATTGTTTTTGGTATGTTTGCTTGTTCCAACCATTCTGGTCGCCTACTTAACTGAAATTAAGAAAAGGGAATATTTAACAATTTATAACTTTTATGCTGACAGCCCTGGCGTTGTTACACGTCACAGCGCGATGCAGGCCTGAGATTGCTTCCTCCGGCGCCGATGCCTACGTAAACCAATTTTAACTTTATAATCCGTTCGGAATGGGGCGCGGCTCGAACAATACACGAACAAATTCCACCTCAAGGTTATGCCGCCCTGGTACCTTCGAAGATTTCGCGAGGAATATTGACATACTTTGAACTAAAGTAATTTTTGGGAGTACTTTGCTTGTCAGTTATGGCAGCACCGACATTTCTGTTTTAGGGAGTTTCGTGGATTATTTTGGAAATATTTAACGAAAACTCATTTCAACTTACATACGAGTTACACATACAAATTAAACAAAGCATACATTCGCATGTAAGGAATTTTTGGCAAGTGAAATGATGTAACGACTTACTTAACGCTAGTTCAGGAATGTAGGGTTTCGACTAGTTTCGGTTAATTTCGCTCTCAGCCTGACCAAGGATAAGTATGTTTAGGAGCTTTACAACTTACTATAAAAGCACTGGACTATGTTTCCCAATGTAATAAAACAAATAGAACTTGTGCCAAAAATCTAACACTACTACTAAATGGCAGGTATATTGATCTGGCTTTTAATAAGGTTAAACACTTTTTTACCGTAACACTAGGCATAGCAATATCGTTAGCTAGCTTTTAATGTAGGCATCTTTATTTCGTACACGCTCTTTCGATACACGTATCGTGAAAATAATGTTACATGAACTTTTTCTGTACTCATCCCATCAAATCATCGCTAAAGCCATTCTCTAATCTTTAACTGAGCCAACATTAATACTACGCCACAATCAGTGATATTGTGCACTGCACAGTGTTTGTGCACTATACAGTGTTTGTGCAAAGTATGAGAGTGTGTGCACTGCACTCGGTAACTCGACACCGCAGCGATAAATTTAACAACTGCTGTATTGACAACACGGATTATTGTTGTTATGTCTACTTTATTGTTGTCATTGCGTTAGTTTTGATATGCGTAGAAGAAGTTGTTTTTGAATGGAAAAGCAACCGTAGTAACTTTTGAAGATAAGTATGAAATTCAATGTCTTTCCTTACACTCTTTAATTAACCAAATTTGATAGAGAGATTTAATTACTGTCGTTGACGTTTTGTATTCTTTTAAAGGAATGTTTCATTTGAGTTAAATTTGCTATTTCCAGTATTAAGAGTATCCATTACAGTAGCGTCAAACAAAATCCGTCCTACATAGGGTAGATGCGACATATCTACATTTATAGAGAAAACTAAGTGAGTATTAATTTCTACCGGATAATGACAAAAAATAACGTTTTGTTCAAACAAATTGGGTGATTGCTATGTTCAATTTGTTCGGATATACAATTTCTTGTTTGCTTAAAAAAAAATACTGTTGGAAATGGATGCTGACCACGTATAATATAACAGCATCCGCCCTGTATACAGCAACACTTCGACCGCACAGGACCGTCCGTTCCGCGGTCGCGATCGCAGCTATTAATTACCGCGCTCAGACTTTTGACTACTTGTCCGCACTTTTTCATTAATTTCATTGATACCAATCTTCACTCCTTTTAATTAAAGGCTTTCGCAAAATCGCGCACAATCGTTTTATTGTTCACGGTTTTGGAGTTGTTCAACTTTTGAAGATACAGGATTAAGCAACAAGGTTTATTTTGTTAGAACTTGATTGCTTTGAGTAAGTGATTACTCTTTACGTTCAGTTTATTTTGGTACCAGATAATAGGAAATGGTAAAACTCTTGTGAAAAAGGTTCAAAGAGTATTTCACTCCTTTGACCTGCCATCAAATAGTAGTATTTGCTGCGTTCTGGCTTTGATTAATCTTTTATTGATAAAAGGTGTCATATTTCCGCTTCCAATAAATTTTCATAATTTTGTGTGTAATCTTTACTACATGCATCGTAAAAAAATAAACGAATATTTTAGTATCAGGTAAAATGTGGGTATTATACATCTACACTCTTATGAGTAATGAAAATGTGATGCTATGCAATCTTCCAGTTAGTTTATTTAACTTGAACTCGACGAGAAAGATGTATGCAATAATCAGTCAGCTTTTATTGAGAATCCGACAGTAATTCACAGTCAAACCACTGAAGAATATCTAAAAAGAGCGATATATCTCGTAAACTAGTTCTGCTACAGCATAACGGAGTGTCACTTCAGAGCAACAACTACTTGCCTTTCTCAACGCCAACGAATAAAGCGATACCACTTGTCTCAACTTGAGTGATATTCTCAGCATATTCTTAGCAAAAGCTTTCAAGTCAAAGTAAAGCGGCAGCTTAACCCCTGAGGGATGATATAGTGACGTTTGATGGACAAATCTCTGATGCTTGTGAATTATGTTGGCCTCCTGTGTCGGGATGCCTGCCTGGTAGATTAGAGTAGAGAATTTTACATTACGCCAAACGTTGAAGCTCGGGCGAATTCCACACGGTGAAAGTCGCGGACAAAAGCAAGTAATTTTTTTTTTTATCTTAACTTGAGTGATACTCATAGCAAAAAGTTTTGTTTATCATTTTCTATCAAGGTTTTAGCTATAGGCGTTTGAGAGACAAGTCCCTGATGTTCGTAAATGACGCTAGCCTCCTATGCCGGGATGTTTGCCTGGTACATTGGGGTATATTGCTGTACATTGGGGTATATTGCTGATCAATAAACCCGATCATACGTAGCAGATATTCATTTAACTCAATTTTGATTAAAAAGCGAGTTAGGTATAGACAATGTAATAAATTGAGTACACGTAGATTGCGTCTGTTATGACGGCCATAGTTGAAATGTAATCATATTTTTGAACGTGTATAACCTGCAGTCCACCGTGCGTTTGATAAATTATCTAAACATTCATGTACTGAGTCTTTAAAAACCGTTAAAAAAGTGGTTCAGCAAAAATCTTTGGAGGCCGGTATCGATCCCGGTACCTCTCGCATGCTAAGCGAGCGCTCTACCATCTGAGCTACGCCCCCTGATGAATGTAGTTTCAAATAAAACGACCACTACCAATAACACTTGCCCAAGACAATAGCGCTCTGCACACGTACAGTTCGGACCGCGGGAAACAGCACGCGCCGTTCCATCCCTCGGTCCGAACTGTACGTGTAGATGCGCGGCTCTAACAGTCCGATCTGTCATATTGGCGCGCGCGCCAATATGACAGTTTTACGCGCGCATTACGTTTTAACGTAAATTACAAGAATGGTGGTTTGGAGCGTCGAAGCTTTTAGAGAGTTTATTCGTTTGTTCCGTGAACATACTTGTCTCTGGAAGATAAAAAGTAAGGAGTATAGTAACAGGAACATGAGAAACAAAGCATATGACGAGCTCGTTGATTTTTGCAAGTCAGTAGGTTTTGTTTCAGCTGATCGAGATTTTGTCAGCAAAAAAATACAGAATTTAAGAGGCGCATTCCGCAAAGAATTGAATTGTCTGTATTCCTTTACCCACACTCGTTGTTTGTTTTTTTCGGCTCTTTAAACTGACTACAAATCCAGCTAACACGATGACCAAACGATCGTCCATTTTTCTTACTACTGCGTACAAAACTTTTAAAAGTTATAACGTTCCACGCGCCACTCCAAACTGCAATCCAAACTCTTGAAAATCAATTTACACGCACAGTTCGGAACGTTTGTCTAGATTATGTGAGTTTCATCCGCAGTCCAAACCGTGCAAGCATTTTAATCGTAATTAGCGCGGTCCGAACTGTACGTGTACAGAGCGCTAATAGCGCTCTGTACACGTACAGTTCGGACCGCGCATCTTGGACTGCGTTCCAAACCGCGGTTAGATCTGTACAGTTTAGACTGCGGATCAAACTGTTGTGCTAATTACGATTAAAATGCTTGCACGGTTTGGACTGCGGATGAAACTCACATAATCTAGACAAACGTTCCGAACTGTGCGTGTAAATTGATTTTCAAGAGTTTGGACTGCAGTTTGGAGTGGCGCGTGGAACGTTATAACTTTTAAAAGTTTTGTACGCAGTAGTAAGAAAAATGGACGATCGTTTGGTCATCGCGTTAGCTGGATTTGTAGTCAGTTTAAAGAGCCAAAAAAAAACGACGAGTGTGGGTAAAGGAATACAGACAAAGATATGGACATTTACCGATGTTAAGGGAATTACGACAGCGTCATCCGGATTTTAAAAATTACCTAAGAATGGACAGCGACGAAAATCAACGAGCTCGTCATATGCTTTGTTTCTCATGTTCCTGTTACTATACTCCTTACTTTTTATCTTCCAGAGACAAGTATGTTCACGGAACAAACGAATAAACTCTGTAATAGCTTCGACGCTCCAAACCGCCATTCTTGTAATTTACGTTAAAACGTAATGCGCGCGTAAAACTGTCATATTGGCGCGCGCGCCAATATGACAGATCGGACTGTTAGAGCCGCGCATCTACACGTACAGTTCGGACCGAGGGATGGAACGGCGCGTGCTGTTTCCCGCGGTCCGAACTGTACGTGTGCAGAGCGCTAATATAAACTTGTTCAAGACAGGAAATTTCGCAATACCTAGTTGCGCACGCACCTTTCACTCAAGTAGATAGCCATTACTATTTTGGTCACGTACTGTCATACATACACACGAAACATTGAGAATAATCTTTATCTCTACAGATTTAATTATAAATATTTAGAAATGTTTTTCGCTGAGAATGATTAAGCCTAATCGGCGCTTTTTGACACATAAAATGTCAAATTTAAATAGAGTTATCCATAGAAATCTTAATCACAAGGCAATAGAAATGTCAAAGACGCGTAACCTTGTCGCCGCGCATGTGTCTAGTCGAACACAAGTGCGAGTTGAGGAGTTGTCGTGGTTACCAGTGTTGTTTGGGACGCCTAAAGATTATTCGTTTTTAGAAAATATTGCTTAATGTCATCGCAAAAAGAATAATTTTGTTTGCAGGAATACAAAATGTATGTGTAGGCGAAATTGTGTTTTTATTGTTTGGTTATGTAGTGGTATTTGAAAACCGGCGACATGCGTCCCAGTGTTAAAAGATAGTCGATAGCATTTCTATTGACTAGTTATTAAGATTTCTATGGAGTTATCACTTGCTAACTATCTAAAACTTAATCAAGAAATAAGAGCCAGATTCACTAGTTCTGAATTTATAAAATTATTATTACTTTATTATTACTGGTAAAAAATTAATTGGCCTTAAGTCTACAAATACTGAGACCACACGTTACAGACTTCGCCAAAATACCGATATTTGGTTCAGCGTTGCTTTATTGTACAGACAAAATTCCATAGAAGTTTCCGTCTAGTGCATAACGAGTGCTCAATGAAGCGAAATCAGTACATTCCCTACAAAGGACCAATTTACAGGATGAAAGTGTTGCCAGGCAACACTCTTGCCATCTCTGTCTTTTCAATCGCGATGAACAAAGCAATCATTAGCTTATATCATGTAAATGTGCCTTTAAGGTGCTAGTTTTATGCTAATAGTACAGATATCAATATTGAGAAGGATAAAATAGTTACATGTTTAGCTCTTTTGACTGTATTGAGACAATAGCATTCTATACATTTTTTTAGGTCTTATTAGATAGACTTGTGTTTCTGGGATAGTAAAACACGATGCCTGCAGCGTCGGGGTTTTGTTTTAAAAACTTACTAGTTATTATCAAATTCAAATTACTAATAACTACAGCTAAGCTTAATTGTTCGTCACGCCATGGTGTAACGATAAAGATGCCAACCTACGACCTCTCGATCGCAAGTCCGAAGCCTTATCCATTGCGCCACGGCCGCTTCCTAGGAGCTGTTTCAAAATAGCCAAGAAACGTTACTCGCAGGATAAATCATAAATCTACAAAACAAACCAATTAAAGTAACAACATTAGGCGATTTCATGTTTGATATGTGTCATTTTTATATTCGGTGAATTTGTAATTTCCTTAATATGTAAACTTTAACTTGACGTTTGCAAAACAGGCCCATAGCCTATTTACAAGGAAATTAACCTCATTCGCTGTCAGTCACTGAAAGGAGCAACTAGGAAACAATGATATTTGAAGTTTAATGTTCTTTGAGCAATCAGCAATGAGAAGTGGGATTCCGAAACAATTCATTTAAAATACAATACAATATTGGTAGTGTATACTGTAGAATACACAAATAATTTATATGTACGTACATATATATTGATACAATTTATATACTGTATTGTTTAATTAAACAATATGTATCTTTTGTTATTATGTTAACGGCTTTTGTGGGGTTGTACTTAGTATATGATTGAAATAGCCTTGGACTCTTGTGGTAAGTTTATATTAATAAACTTTATAAACACGACATGATCTGACTTCTGTATTTTCCCGAAGGGTTAGACAGAGGTGTATTACACCAACATTTCAACTATTGCGTTTAAACTTTATACCACAGTTTATATTGAGAAATACCTGCTTTTCCAAAATTTTGATGAAGAAAAAGTATTTTCTGGAGGCGCCGGGTATCGATCCCGGTACCTCTCGCATGCTAAGCGAGCGCTCTACCATCTGAGCTACGCCCCCTGTTGAGTTTAGATTTAAATTAAACGAATCGTATGTCCACTACATTATATCCAAGGCAATATAAACTAGTTTAAGACTTGTCATTTCGTAATACCTTCTTACGCACGCACCTTTCACTATAGCAACAACTCAATTTTACGTTCATGCATTAATTAATACATTTGTTATACATAATTACGAGTAACAAAATAAAATATTGTGACAGACTAGTGGGTATTATAAAGATGGGAGCATCTTGTCCTTGGTGGGACCGGCGAGTTAGGAGGTCCATTGAAATGGGTCTGTTTCCCTGAGGAGTTCGGTTCCTGGTCCTTACTTCAGATTACAGAATAAAAGCAGATGGAGTATACCGAATACAAAAAGTGAAGTCACCAAAGTAAATACAAAATCCATGACACAAGCATACCTGACATGATTTATACGATTTCGATTTGTACAATCATGGATTCACGCGGTGGCATATGAGAGTACTTATGTATTTAACTAAATTTAGGATAATTACTTCATACCACGTATGAAAGCCGCCCAGATTGGTTTCAATCTATATTTAATGTAGTAATAGGCAAAAGCGAGCCGAGTGCGGTGGTGTGCTCCCACAGGTCTAATGGCGACGTCGCCACGTCGCGTCGTAAAGCAAAATATCCACGCGTCGGTTTGTACGCAATATTATACACAAATCTCAGAAGGCTTACTTGGAGCAAAATTGCAATACCGTTGTGACCGCTTCGGGATGTCATTGGGAGATACGAGAACATGTCCTAAGTTAGCTTGAAGTTAGTGCAATTAAGATTACGCTATTATATGTGTTGATTTGCTAACAGTGCAACAGCTAGTTTCAATATAAACGACAAGCGCGACCAATGAAGCAAGAGTACTGAGGGTCGGTCGAGTAATATTTAATTACATTTCACAAAAAAATAATCCGATAGGTACTTTTTCCAAGCTTTTATTTAGAACCCATTTAGAACACAATTGTAAATATCGTTAACATGTGTAGTCTTTTTCAGGCACATGAACGGATTAAAATAAACGATTTTATCGTTTTAAAACTTGCCAACTACACATACAATACATTACCCACCTGTGGATAAATTCGGCCCATTGGGTTTAAAAAATATCCTAAATAACATACGAGAATTGTACTATTGTGTTCAATCGCTATTGCAAAAAAAATAGCAAACGCTTAGCCTGGATTCAGTGCTCAATCGACCGTCTCGGTGCGTATCGACAATCGCGCTTGTCATTTGTTTGAAAATTCATAAATCGTTCAGTGCTTGACCGACCGTACGCTACGCACGCGTGTTTCGCTGAATTTCATATTTCATACCGATGAAACCAGCCTTAAACTATTTATGTCTCATTTCACAAAATGGAAAAATGAATAAAAACGCAGGCTGTGTTCATGACATTAAAAGTCATAAACTTAATGTTTATGCTATATTTATAAATTTTTGTTTGAGGAATAAAACCAAATATATATAATATTATATAGGTTTATGTTTTTCGCAAAATGCATTGGAACAGAACAGACAGTAGTTACCGAATGAACCTTCCACACTTGTGTTATTCTATGGTCCATGTTGTAGTCAAACGAACCACCTGACTGACTATATGATGGGACATCAAAGATCGTTATCTTTGACAAGAAATATTGCGATGTTAGGCCGGCAAAACCATGTGAGTATATTTGTTCCCTTTCCCGCAAAAGCTAGTATGGATTTTGATGACATTTTGCACACATGTAGCTTTTAGCCTGTATTAACATATTATAGACTACTTTTTGGTAGGCAGAAGCTATTAATATACCTAAAACTTGCGACTTGTAACTGTTGCAGAGTGAATTTTCTATACTTGTGTTATTCTATGGCTGAATACATGATGGGAAGTCAAAAGCTTTCGAAGGGCCGTTACCTTTGACAAGAAACATTGCGATTTTGGGCAAGGCCATTATTGTTTTTGTAACATCGTGCTTTGTGCGATTATGTACGAGTACCTACTTAAATCGGCGGGGTTTTGAACAGGACTAATTTAAAGGCCTTCCCGGGATATTATGATTCCCTGAAAATTTTACTGACAGTGAATTCTCATATAAAACTTTTTTACGAGGAGCGGTAGTCATCACTACCGAATTTAAAGTATAATTATCTTTCTTTCATTTTTGAAATAATTTGAAAATACTACATCTGATTTAAAAGTAGTGTACTTATCTTCATTACGAAGATTAACTCGTGTTTTTCCTTTCAAAAAGCTTTAACCACTTTTTTAACCGCCTGCCAAGGAAAGGGTTATGTGTTTTTAAGAGCCTAATTCAATGCGCAACAACCGCAAAGATTTCATTCCACTTCCTAATTGCAAAAGTACTCTGCCTTTAACTTGAAAAGCTTTGAAAAAGTCTCAAAACAAACGTCTATCAATGTATCTCAAGTAAATTTCATTTGTGCTAAAGGAGGGCAATTTTTAAAATTTTCGCAACAGGAAACGAGGGACCGCTACCTAATTTTGTCTCATTTAGAGGAGGACATTTTTATTTAACGTTTTGCAAACTGTTTTCCTTATTATGGTTTAATTTATTATCTTGTTTTTTGCAACGGCGATGATAAAGATGGTGTTGGTAGCAGTTAAATGAAATGTGTCCTATACCTATAATAGTTAAACATAATCAAAAATTGTGTCTTTTTACTAGCTTTCTATTAGATAACATAACATATTATTAATTTGTTTCTTATTTGAATATATTTTATACATAAAATACACATAATATATACAGGGTGTATTTTTGAAACGGGGCAGTAAGGGCAAGTACCTTAACCGTTGCAGTTACAGCAAAACGTTCTTAAAAGACCTTCCCTAACTTTTTGGGACATTTTGTACTGCATTCACAGATTTTGTAAAAAACTTACAGTTAGCAAAAAAAATGCAAAAAGTTCAAATTTTTTTTTTATGCCAATCGATTCTATTTCATGTGGGGATCAAAAAACTCTATGGGGACCTTTTTAGCTTTCAGTACTAGAAAAGACAGAAATCGCCAAAAACGTTTCCCATACATTTCGGCAACAGAAACGAATTTCTACGATGGCCTAACTTTTTGTTATGGCCTGGAAGTGGGTAGAATTGACTGTAAAGTAAATAAAAAGAATTTTTACCCTCAAATTTCGAATTTGATTCGAAAATCTGTGTGTTATACTTAGTTTCAGCTGAGAAACTTCGTATGAGTTATTAATTAAGGATTTTCGCTAAAATGTCTTCTAATCGTGAAAAAATTGACTTATTGCATTGCAAATTGCTTATTGCAAAAATTGACTTATACAGAGTTGGGCGTAATCAACTACTTTTGTAATCTGATTAATAATAATCATGATTACTTTTAATCTGATTAAAATAATCATGGTTACTTATAATCAAAACTGCACATGTAATCTTTAATCTTGATTACAGTAGTCAGTAATCAAAATTACATGATTATTGTTCACTTTAATAAAAATTTAGGAGTTCATTGATATGACGACAAGATGCACGGTAGGTAACGTTGCGGAGTTAGTTTTTAAATTTATTTATTTCATCTTTGAATACATTGATTTATGTACTAATTTAGTGTCTGAAACTGACTCAAATACAGCGATCTAAAGCAGATGCCATTATTTCTCACTATCTAGCAGATCAAGATAAAGATGTATCCATGCTAAATAGATACCCTGAAATAAAGAATGTTTTTAAGAAATATAATACGCCTCTGCCTTCCTTGTGTCCAGTTGAAAGTCTTTTCTTATATGCAACTATGACCAATTCACCAAAGGCACATAGACTTTCAGATGAAATATTTGAGAAGAGGGTTTTATTGAAATCTAATTTAAACCGCATATCGTAAATCACAAATATCCGGTACATTTTTTCGTGAAATAATTAATCCAAATGTTGCAATTTATGAGACTAATTAAAAAATAAAGATGATTTATTGTTATATAATTTGTTTTTATTTTTAATTTATTTTCAGTGTTCACCTTTATCAATCAAAATTAGTAATCAAGATTACGATTACAGATTAATAATCATTAATCACCAAAGTAGATTACTTTTTTGATTATTTTTTGTAATCTTTAATCATGATTAAAGATTACACATTTTAATCATAATCTGTAATCATTAATTTGATTACATTTTGCCCAACTCATTATATCTATATATTCTGTTTCTTAGTATAAGATTGCTAAGCATGGCTAAATCCTATATAAAAAATCAATAAGAAATACGTTATAATTGTTTCAAATTGCCTCCCAGGCCGTCGAGCATTTACCTGTCATGTAACATTTCTTAAAATTAAATTTAATTTCATTGTATCATTACAGATTGCGCACTGTATTGTTATGCTTGGTTGTCCTCCCACACTTGAATGTACTTTGAATACGTAAACTTACATAACAGCCGAATGCTCGCAGTGTAAAAGCACCCGTATAAAATAAAAAAAATACACAAAGTTGTTTATCCACACAAGCATATTACAACTCTATATTAAATTCCTCACCAAAAGATCTGATGCTCATTTTATAAAAGTGAAGAGGTTTCAAAAGCGGTGCTTATATTTTTTGTAAATAATTTATTTAAAGCGCGCTTAACTCGCGGCATTAATTAAAAGTTTCGAGGCGAGTCATTAAGATTCTTCCGTAAAAAAAAAAACTTACACTGCCGAAAAGTTCGCTTAATATACTTAAAACGTCTCGGTGGTGGTGTTGTTCGCACAATAAGGCGGAGTTTCCTCTGTGCGAACGGTTTGTTGCAAACTTTTATTTTTCCTGTGGCTTGTGGTTTGGTGACCTTGTCGAAGTTGGTTAAGGAAACACCTGTCTTTATTGTTGAATAAAGTTTTATTTACGTGTTTTTGTCGTTTTTTGTGACGATCTAACGACGACTAATCCACAATACTTTTCTACATTCACTTATCTGTATAGCTAAGTAATTTCATAAATAAATATTACATATCATATAACATCACGCCTATATTACCCAAAAGGGAGTGGCAGAGGTGTACAACACCCTCACTTCACCTGTTATGATTAGGTCCCATGGAATAAGGGATAAGTCTATCGCTAATTAATATTATTATACCAATATATAATTTTTATTTTAATATTTTTACATACAAAAATACAAAATAAATATGTACAATAGTTTTTACTATTTATTTTTAACGCAAATTATGCTAAAATTACGCATCATTGTTATTTACATTGTTCGGCTATCAATACGCCACAAATGTTTGCCCAAACCGCAATTGTTCTAACGCTCTTTACACAGACAACACGATGTTGTTTCACGTGGCAACGCTGGCAAAAACAATAGGCAGGTAATGACGTCACTAGTTTTGTGTTGCCATGCTGTGTGCTCTGCGGGAACGTGTAAATAAATTGCAGGTAGACGTGTAGACGTTGATTTAGTGTTCATTTCATTTTTGGTTGAGATTGACCGACGCTTTTGAACTCTCGCGATTTGTGCTCATAATTGCTATATATTGGCACGGGTCTTAATCGCGTAAATATTTTAGGGTATAAGTACCTCATTGCTCTATAATTTTACGGCCACGAGCTGAGTTTTGAAGGCTCAGCATCGTCTCTTTCTCGAAATTATTAGTAATAATAACCGACGCTTGTTTAATTGCATGTAGTAAAATGTATATTTCGGCAACTAAACTATTGTTTATGGCAACACTATACAGCATGTCAGTCTTTGCGCCGAACATTCTGTATAGACCCATAGCTAAGAAATGGATCGGTTAAGTAATGCTTGTCAAAGTTGGTCAGGGAATCGGTGTAAGTCTTTCTCTGTTGTCCAGTTCAGTCAGTCAGTATTTATATTTGAAGAATAATGGCAGCCATTATGAGCTTCCTAAAATTGTACTGAATAAGTATCGTATTGCAACTTACTCGGTTGATTTTTTTGTCTAATGGCTAATGGCCATAAAATACAGGTAGACATTCAGCCGCATGTGTTAGAAGCCCTAGTGTAAATCGAAATCAAACAATTAAAATGCAGTGTTAGCAGCTATTTAATTATGCGAATATGCCGCATTTCAGTTACTGTGTACGGAACATACGTGCAACTGCAATGCATGTTACACGTTTTCGCATGTGAGCTATCTAATTACTTTGGTAGGTGGAATGTAGATTTATG
The DNA here is from genome assembly GCA_905147285.1 of Hypena proboscidalis. NCBI lineage: Eukaryota > Metazoa > Arthropoda > Insecta > Lepidoptera > Erebidae > Hypena > Hypena proboscidalis. The sequence goes on from LR990141.1 coordinate 868,747, forward strand.
AATAAACATTCATAAATACATATAATCACGCTTATACCCCACGGGGGTAGGTAGAGACGATGGGAACGCCATGTGCTACGCGCTCCTTGCATACCTACTTCTTTCGCTGCCTCAACATTCATTTATGAATATAATATAATCTAACTCCCGCTCTATTTGTAGAATCGAAACCAGTGTGGTAATTCAAATTTGAGTGAATTATTATTCGAAAATAATTACTTAGTCTAGAGGTCACTGGGCACATGAATATTATTTCATATTCCACCTATTTTGAGTTGAGCTGCGTACCTGGCAAAGATTACATAGGTCGGCAAATGTCAACAACCGACGCAATTAAACTGAGATTAACATAATATTTACATAATCCAGCGCCAAAGTCACCAAATAATCCGTGTATCAATTACACAATAATCCCTAGCGACAAACTAACATATTTGAATAATTCGCGAGCAGCAGACGCCAAATGATTGAGCCAATATCCTCTATAGCGTGGCTGACTACGCAGCAAAATTAAATTAACATGAGGAGCGCACAATGACATTCCGCGGGGAAGCCTCCCCCACGCGGGTGCATAATTCACGCCACTTGTCACGCCTACACCGCCTTACGTTTATTGGCTCCTGGTAAATTGCGGCTCACACTACGAGACGCTTAAATTAGTAGAGTTTCTTGATAATTACTCTAAACCACTGCCGCGCCGCTCAATCCCACCCCAAAATTTCATGAAGACCTGGCAATTAGCAATTAGCGTGCGTCAAATAATTGTTATGCGTGAAAAATTATCTCCACCGACACGTATTTTTAAATGAAAGAGAGACGGGATGAAAATTATCATAAAAATCGTCTGCCGTCGGGTGCGTAACGATGTCATTTTAAATGCTAATGCCGTTTTATATGGTGCATTATTACAGATGCCCCGCGGCCGGATCGCGGAGATATCTCGATTTTCGGATCCCTCAGTACCACTTTATTTCGATGAAAATCTCTCAGAAAACGCCGGCGGAATGACGCTGCGGTAATCGTCGATATTCAATATGTGTTCCATATCGTTACGTGCCGCTTTTTATGCAGTAAGCAGATAATACCGCCGTTTTTAAAAGCTGTTTCGAATAAGCCGGTGTGGGGAAAGTGAGGTATTTTAAGTTGGCGGCGCTACAAATATTAAAGTTATTTTTTACGATAAGTTGAAGCTATTTGCTGAAGCTTTTAATCTGTTTAATACCTTTTCCGCGATATGATCAGGCCTGTACGTTTGGAAGGTTTCCAACGCGACACGCCGGGACAATCCGGTGAGCCCCTGCATGTTGGCCTGGTGCCCCAGCCTATATTTCATACGGATTATGTGCGATTCGTTGCATAAAAAATATGTGGTTTGCGAAACTTTTAATATTCTAGGATGGCAAGTTTTAAGTAGACCTTTAGCTTGAAAAACCCAGATTAATTTTGACTTAATTTTTAGTGCATAAACATTAACCAAATGTATTTTTTTTATATTTATATATTTTTGTCTTTTTCAGGTAAGAATACATTTGCGTCAGTCGTCAGTCAGTCAGGTTTGATACCATCAAACCTGACTTGTCAACAGAGTGTAAGTTATAAAAAACCTACCTATCTGCCGTTTAAGTAGTACTTCAATGAAGACCTGCTTAAATCATCTGCTGCAAGATAAAATATATGACGATCAAGAACCTACCTATTCAGAGAGGCTAGCTAGTATGCCGAGTGCGAGATAGATTTAGTCGCGTTCAAGTCATATTTTTTGTTTTGGGAATATATACAAAAATACCATCTCGCGTTCGTCTTGCTAGCCCGTCAGGAAGTGTTTAAAAATATTGCAATTTCTAATGTAATTTTCTTTAAGGTAACGTTCATACATACTCATATTTTTGTATACCATAAGTAAACAAATATCATTTATATATTCTTAGCTTTCATTCTCTTATACAAAAACACCGCCATTCAACAAGCAGCATAAGCAAAATCCGACAAATGTTTCTCACACGTCTCGTTAAGCAACGCCGTCAGTGCGTCAGATGTCAGACGTCAGGTGTTACCGCAAGCTCTGACGAATGAGCACTTAAACGCTTGTTGCTCGCTTCCAACACCTAGGCGTAAGCTTTAAGGAGATTTTGTCGGATATCTGTATAATGAATGTAGCTATTTCTCTGTACAGAAAGCTTCACATTAACCTAAACATTTCCGCTATAAGATGGTCTCGCTTTGTATACGCTTCCCGTGCAATGCGAGACCAGCTTATACTGGAAATGTTAAGGTTGTTTGGTAGCGGTTTGTGCAGCTAAGCTTAGCCAACGCTTTGTTAAGCTGTGTACGGAATATATCAAGCTGTCTCGCTCCAGAATCAGAATCATTTATTCGCATAAAATGTTGGTAACTAAGATGTTAAGTTGTTAGTGACGATACATTTAGCCGTTTTTAGCATGCATACATGGTGACACCTAGTACAATCTACTTTACCTTAGTTTAACAGTAGATTGATTCATACATTCGGATTAAATGACTAACTGACACATAAATTCCAAGATTCTATAAGATATGCTAGCTATGGTTTTACACATTTGGAAAACCTTATTTTTTAGCAATAGCTTGCAATGTTTTGTTTCCTCTAATATCCACAAGAGTTCACTTCTGTAGGTTCTTGTGTATCGAATATTGTTTTACCACCTTTCATGTCCACGTCAATCCTCATTAATCTGTATAGTGCGTAAGATTATTTTCTTCATTTGTAATTTTCGTAGACTTGCAGTACTTAAAATAATTATTGCAATTACATTTGAGATCGTTACTCTTATTTTATATGATACTATATTTCATTCCGATCGTATTAGATGGTAATCACGATAATGCTTTCAAATATACTATTTATTTCTCAGGATTTAAGTCATACTTACCGTAGGCAAATTGTTTATGACAAACTGTAAGCCAAAAAGTTATCATCTTCTTTACTTTTTCTGCTATTGGTCTAAACTTTATTCCAGACTAAATATTGAATCCATTAAGGCAAATAATCAGCCACAAACTATCAGCTCAATGAGAACTCACCTAAAAACGTTTGAAAAGATTAATATCGTCTGGACCGTCTCTACTTATTGGAAACAGCTCAGCAAGGTTGACTCGGGGTCACAGGGGTACGGGGTTGGACCCCCCGACAGCGCAAATATCCTTACTATGAAATTGATGCGTCGGCGAGTGGACGATTCAAATGAGGGAATATATTACTGATTGCTGTATATTGCTGAATGTATTAAATAGGACGTTTATTTAGTCGCGTCGATATTGAAAGTACACGAAAATATTCATTGAGTTTTTGAGATTCTTGTATACGGTTTTGCTTTGCGAAGCTCGAAATTGAATCTTAAATCGAAAAGGTTTATTTGTAAAAGTTCTGATGAAGTCAAGTCATAATGGTTAATGCAAACAAATGTTAGGCTATGCCTCGATGGTCTTTTGTTTAGCGTATGCGCCTCTCACCGCGAGGTCTCGGCGTCGATGCCCGGGCCGGGCAAAGCGTTATTAGGAAATTCATAATAGCAGCACGGAGAAGGAATTGTGCCCGGGGAATGGCGATAAGCTCACCCCCTATCCCATGAGACCTTAACATAAGAGGTGAAATGTGGGTGTTGTACACCTCTGTCACACCTTTCTGTGTAGTGTCGGCGTGTTGTTATGTTATGTGGTAGGCTACTTACGCACTATTCTAGACTCAGCGCTGTTACGTAAAAGTACCTAACGGGAGAATTCCAAATACCTCTCTCGACCTACCCGAGAATCAATCGCTAATAATTCCGCTAGACCACGAGGCAATCCAAAAATGAACGGTTGTTTATTGTATAACATAAATAATGGGCAAGTTGTTCTAAACTGTTGTTTTGTATAATCGTTATTAACGGTTAAGTTATATTGAGCACAGTTTAGAACTATTGGGGCGGCCGGAATCCGGCTTAGTAATGTCGTTAAATTGATATATTTTGTAATCCTTCGTCATGGTATTCCTTTGTTATTTCAATTTGTTTGGATAAAATTTGACAGTTGTTAGTGTCATGTACTTCGTAGTTGATATGATAAGTGAGACGGTGAGAGTGAGAGCGATTGTTTTAGAATCCCTACGTACTATGCGGTTAGCCGCACCGCCAGTGCGAAAGAAAACTACTTTCTAGTACACATTTTTGATTGCGGCTAACCGTACGGCTAGCTTACCCAATTGTGGCTAACCGCATAGTGCGTACCTAGCTTTAGACTTAATTATATTAGAAAAATATATGTAAGTGACCATTCCATTTTTTCGCGTATCCCAAAAGAAAAAGAGTTTTTAATCTATCTTGTTTTTAGAAATGACGGCAATTTTTTTTGTCTTTTTTTATTAATTTTATACTATAATGGTATCCCTGTCATCAAAACTTTATAAAATACAATACAAACTAAAATTAAATTAGTTTAATTTAGAATTGTGTTAGTAATTTAAATAATATTAGCTAAAACGGCCACCGTCCGTTTTTTAAGTTAGGAATTTTTTAGAAACTTTTGTAAACTCGGCCTAAGATTAAATTAATGAACCGTTTCTGAGAAAAAAATATCTTTATTTTTTATTTAACACATTTTTTATCTTATTGCTAGCATCGTTCGCTGCGCTAAAACAGATCGCTCCGTAAAACATTGAAGTCGGTTTCACGTAAGTGAGTAAAAACAAATGAAAAAATCTGGTCCGGCAGCTCGCAAAAAACTGCATCACAACACGCTACACTGAATTTTCAATATCACCGAAAACTTCGGTGAAACTGAATAATAGGCATACTTCAAAAAACTGACGCCCATCGCGGAATTTAAAACTTTTGGTAACAGGAGAGCAGTGTTGCGTGGAGCTAGCTAGAGTTACACAGGGGTGCAATCAAACGGGATTCCTATGTCAAAAGGCCGCGAGTCCCTATCACGGCGCGTCCGGTGTTCAGCGGTTGAATGGCTGAAAGGTTTCAGGCCCGCTGGCACTCGGAACATACCAAATTGCTGAAATACACGAACATTCTCGTTATCATATTAGCTTTTTTGTCACGTGGAATTTGACGATGTAGCGGCTGATCGGTTGAGTTTTTATGCATGGCCGCAATACAGTAAAAGTTACGATTGCGCCAATAAACCGTTACTCGAGGCGAAACAACCGCTTTGACCTCACCGCTCTTATTTTATGGGTCATTCCAGTTATAGTTGTACCCTCATTTTTATTTCATAGTTAGTATAAAGTTTATTGGTGTTGTCCGTGGCTGACCTGGTCTGCGTTCAGATGCATCCAAGAAAATGTTTGTTTCATTCGAGTTGGAATTTGATTAGTTTTGTTTGATGCCTTGGATTGTCAGCAATATTTGGTTTGGATGTCCATAAAAGCATTACATTTATTTGAATGTGTAATACTTCCAATTATATTGGCGATAACGTAGCGTATCTGGGCAAATATTCATGTTGATTAGTCAAAGCTTAATCCTTCTTACGCTCATAAATTCATATACTCTAACTTGCCTTAATCTTATGTGTCAAATATACTAAGCTATTGCACCAAGCAGCCAACATAAATAATCAAAAGAAGGCACCGATTCTGACAGATATTTTATAAAAAAGTAATAAAACTTAAATCACCTTTAATCTCATCTCTACTCCGTAACTCGTAGCAAAGTATCCTAACCCCTATAAGTAGTCTATAAAGCACCTTGATCCTCACGCGAGCTGAGCACAGAATTTGTGAACTCTCTAAAGTACCATATTTATTAAATCCTGAGCTAACTTTTTACATTATTCGACAGGTGAGGTTTTGCAGGACTCAGCCGGTTTTTGTTCGATGACAGGTAAATTATAACTCCAGCTTTTTAGATATTAAATATTATTATGTGACGTAATTTATATTATTGTACTAGCTTAGGAATTTATTTTAATTCCGTCAGTAAGGATATGATTAGGCAGATTTGCCGAACCTCTCGCATATTTTTAGTATCAATTTTTGAAGCACCGTCGTACTATAGGGATAAGGCAAGAAATTAATTCTTCTATCTCAATCTTAAGCCAGGATTATTAATTCCGCGACCCAGAAATAATCTAAAATCTGAAAAAAACATTTTTGACAACTAAACAAATCGATTGACTCCTGCTAACTTCCGTCAGCTTCGATTGCTAATAATGTGAGGTGATTTTTGATCGCAAGAGACCGGCATGGGTATTCCATAAGTAGAATCTCACGAAGTTTGAATGTCTTTCAAACAAATATCGTGCGAATTTATATGAAAGTAAGGATGAACTAAATTGGCGCAACCGACAGTTTCCCTTACAGGATTGCGCCACTGACTTGAAACAATAGTTTGGTAATCTACCTACATTCCTGTTGCTGCTGGCTACGAGATGCCACAGAATGCGTTATTGGCGTGGCCACATTTTAAGTCGGAGTAATATAGCCGAGGAGTAATACAAGAGGGCCAGAGACTCGAGGAGAAAAAGATTCGTAATATATAATCACGATATAACAGTTTCTTTCTATGTGAACATGAGCTGACTATCTATCGATGTCGAGAATGGACGAAAATCTTAGCTTCTGTTTGGTATCTAAGTGAGTGGTAAATCCTAGTCTATTTACTCCATAAAAAAAAATCCATAGTAGAAGCGACGGAAGCGAGTTGTAGCTCCATTGACGGGCGGAAGGCTGCGTGTGTGCGCCGGAAGCGGAAACGGCCGCGCCATTGTGACGCTGCGCCGGTGCCAGTGCGGGATCCACTGTGGCAGGGATAAAGGAATTGCAGATGCTACTGTTGCAAGAAGAGCGACTTCTTAATAAAAGGGCAATATTTTGATAATTAAATACTTCTTAAATTCGCATTAGCATGGCCCTTATAAATCAGAAGATGTGACGGTTTTTTTCAAACGACCTATTTGCAAATATTTACTTTTGACGATCAAATATTTGTTTTGATTTGATTATGCATTTACGTACAGTTTTAAGGTCGAAGCGTAAGACGTATATTCTTGCTCGTGACCTGTTGCGTTTGCCCTGAATGTTACAGAGACCCAGGCACCTCATGATCGTCGGAATCCGTTCACACATCAGCCTCGTGGTATCGCTTAGGCCCAATTTCACCAAACTTCATAATCTATAGAACCCGTATTTGTATCTTTCTTCCATTAAATTTTTGTACGAGACTGGTAGATCGAAGCTGTTGCTTCCTGTCAAACTTGAGTTTAACACGTTGGTGAAATTGGTAATAACTATATTATATTTTAAGCTTTGATTGCCACTATGTGTGAAATAAAGTACACAATTTCCTCAGTTCCAACACAAAACAGATGTTGCCAAAAATAGTTAACAAATTGCGCGGTCTACTAGGAATGCAGGAAATTGTAGAAGCTACTTGTCATTGCCAAACCAATGTCCGTACTAGACTGCAAACGGACTCATTTTCAGACCACATTGGAAGGCAAATTCAGCGTCTAGATGTAACAATTACTCCGTCCGTCCATTCATTACTAGCATTTAGCCGATTTCAGCCTCAAGTCTGCCTCAGGCTAATGGCGGACGTTGCAAGTGAAACAGACAAGTTTTGTGTGCATAAAGGCTTTAACTTGGTCATTTTGAGCTTACGCTTGTAATCTGTGGGACAACCAAGATGGGCCGGTACGGACGTGGAACTTAGAACTGGACAGCTGTTTTGCTAATTTTGGAAGGAATTATGCTGGTAAGGCTTTTGATAAGTATTTTTAAGTAGATAGGGTATTTGAAATGGCGTTTTCTTTTTCAAATGAGATTATATACATACCTACATAGTTTAAATAACGCCTTTATCCCACGGGGGAAGGCAGAGACGATGAAACGCCATGTGCTTTGCTCCTAACATACTTATTTCAAAGATTATTACGAACTCTTCCAGTACTTCCAGTCACATCTGCGTTGTATTTACTTATTTGTTTATAGGGTCTTCAACAAAAAATACACTAGACATTAATAATTACATTCACTATGATAAAGCAAAGTGTTTTCTCAATTAGAGGAGACCACGTCTACATAATTAAGTACAGAAATTACAGAAATTAAAATTTGAAATATATAAATAATAAAATACATGAAAAAACAGACAAACTTAAAACTAACATAATATATCATATTCTATTATAACTAGGAGTAGAAATAGTAATAAAAATAAAAATAATTGAAATAGTCATAAACAGATTACATTCCATAAAAATAATGATTTAAAATATAAAATGAAATGATTCAAAACATATAAAACAATTTTTTTTTATTTAATAATAATTGCCACTGCCATTACCTAATTGTATATCGCTTTCACAAATCTACTTTCATACATTCTTTTAACATGACCAAACTACCTAAACATACCTTTCTTAATCCTAGTCACTATACCATAATTTAAACCACAACGATCTCTTGTCACAGTATTCTTTTATATTATGTTGTCATTCAAATAGAATGATATTTATGTTACTAAACTGGCCACGTCTTATATCTGCGTTTTCAATAAATGCCTTCATGTCGCATCCACCCTGTAATTTCTCTGTCTAATAAAGGTTAAGCTAATTAATAAAAAATCAGATTCACCTGACCCCTATCGTTCAGCAACCGGGTCATTCAGGCACATATCATTAATATTACACCTTTCCAAATGTCAAGACCGACACGGGATCACAAACAGAATAATTTAGCAAGTGAACCCGGGACATTATGGTAATGCGACTGCTCCGGATACACATTACTCGCATCATATCTTTTCTCTCTAAAATGACCATTAAATGGTCATATTTGTACTAAGTTATCTTATTAAGTACAGGGGAATTTTATGTTAAAAATATAGCTTCTTGGGTATCTTTTATACTCACATTATTCCAAAAAAAAGTTTTCACCATTTTTTTAAATTTGATCATTGACAAGAATAAGGTGGCCCATATTTTTTTTTTAGTCCTTGCCATTAATTTGAAAATACAGATCACTAGTATTCTTGTTAACTCCCTCTAGTTAAGCTTAATTCGTTTGTATAGGAGGAAGTTTCACGTCCGTGGTCTTATGGTCAGTATTCTAACCCACGGCCTCTCCTATATGTATGTATCCTAATCCACGGACGTAAATCTGACGGTCAACCTTATTCATTGCGCCATGTCTGTTTTATCCTAATATGGCCAAGAAAATTAATTATATGCTCTTCATAACTGTGCGCAAACGCATTGTAGATTCTTCAATGTAGAATTGCAGAGCATTTTGAAAGAATTTTGGTGAATGTTGCACAGTTGTAAAAAATATATATATTATATAAAACGATTTGTAGAAGGTCGCAAGAGTTTCTATTAGAAGTATTTTCAAAATGACCCCTACACCGAGAAAGCACTAGTTGATTTTACTTTACTCGTAATCCTGAACAGTCTAATAAAATTTTACCGCTTACAGGCAATTATTTTAATTCGAACATTGTAAACGGTGGCTATAAAGTCGAAATTGGCATGTTTAATAAAACAATTTGTCGGCGTTATTAGTAAAGTCATTACGGAGCCTATCGTGTCTTATCGGTAGCTTTGTGATTGGAGATAGTAACCCTCATTAAAACTAGTGCGGTCCCGTAAGCTGTACATCCTGTACTTGCTTTTTTGCTGAGATGAGCGGTGCGGGTAGATGATGTGCTTTTGTGAAACTTTATCTTTTTATTATTAATACCTATTAAGACCATGAATATCATTAACAGGAAATAAGCTTCTTTAAGAGACTTTTTGGCAATTATTTCTCTTGACTAGATACGTTGAACACATCTCCACAAGCATCTACATCAACTCCACTCATCTCCGCTTACATAAAACCAGAACCTTAGCCTTCTTACACGAAGGGACGATGTTTACCGTAGCCGGATACGGTAGCAGCCTTATTGATGGCCGGAGGTGGCGTCGGCCGCCAGGCCGGAAGTCCCGTCATTGTGCCGATTCGCTTGCGTCTGACAACTACCGGGCGCGCAGAAAAGCGAGGCGTTTGACGGCGATCTCTGGTTTCAGTCTGGTAAATTGCCTGTGGTACTTGCGGTGAATTGCTGGCTTGTAAGTGGGTCAGTTGTAGTGACTAGGGAGTTTAAAGATGCTTAATAGTTATGTTTCCCTGATAGATACCATCTACGTTTACTAGTTTTATGTAGATAGATAGATAGATAGATAAAATGCTTTTTTTATTCATAAATAAAAACATACATTTTTAAACAGGCTCCACAAAACCGAATGATAGGTTTGTCTGTGGAAATACATTGCACTCGGATTAGAACAACATTTCACTTACCTACACTTTAATTAAAATAATTAAGACTCTTTGTATTATTCGCTTTCAACATTAAGGTTATTCAATATTTTATTGTAGGTATTAAGATAATCTTTACATAACTTAAGTAAGTTCTATGACTCATTTACATTATATGTATCAAACAAATGTTTTTTATAAGCTATGGCAAACTTTCTTTTGTTCTTTTCAGATCTTAATTCATAGGGAATTTCATTAAATAATAAAGATAGCCTCCGTTTTAGTGTCCTCCCTCCAAAATAGTTATTTATACAAAAAGTTTTAAATTTGCCAAGGGCTGTGATGTCTTATTATGTTAGAAAATATCCAAATTTTCTTAAAAAGGCAATTTATAAAAGTAATTTATCAAAATCGGTTGCCGTTTGTTTGAATTGTTATCACGATCCTAATTTATGAATTAGGATCGTGATAACAATTCAAACAAACGGCAACCGATTTTGTTATGATAAATTACTTTTAAGGACCTTCTTTAGTCGATTTCTCAATCAGCAAAGTTTAGAAGTTATCAGTAAATATTTAAAATACCGCAAACTTTCAAAACGATTAGCTTTACCGTATATCCATCCTTTGACTTTTCGGAGCTTTGGTCCTGAACTCTTGATTCTTTTTAGAGAGCCGGATAAACCCGGATAATAATCTGAAACTATTTAACGGAAATCGTACACAAATAAATGCCCTAGAAACAGGAGCAACTAGCCATAAGTATTAATTTTTCATTTTCCGACCATGCTTACTTGCAAAATATTCTTGTAAGCTGATAAAATAATACGCTCGCTCTGCAAATTACAAACAAAAGAGAGAAACAAAGAAATATTACATTATTTTACAGAACATTGAAACAGGCACGTTCATTCCTTCCATATTAAATAAAGAGCGCGCACAAAGACTTGCATTGTGCTGCAATATTGACTGCAATAACAAAACCGGTAGGGTTTACGAGCACTGTTCGATATCGATATATCGATTCTTGTGGCACTATTCGATATATCGAGACATCGTTCTGTGACAATTACTCACCCTGGTTCTTGTCGAAGGCAAATGGTATAATTCATGCCTATAGTAAAATTGGAGATATTTATAGGATTGACAAAAACAATGCGTCTAATCCTTAATTTAATGATTCATATTGCTTAATTCTTTGGATACAAGACGACACTGACACTACACAAATTTAATGTCGAAATTAGTTTCGATTGCTTTATAATTATGGTCAGCATTTTTTTGTGCAAGTAAGTGTGGTGGTATCCATACCTTTAGAACGGACTATATATTCTTAAACATAATAATGCAGGCCAGGCGGTTTTAAGATAGTTTACTGCCAAAACAGCTACCATATTTTTTACTCCAATTGCTTTCACAAAGACCATTAAATAATGACTCTAAAATTTAAAATTTTCTTTCGACGCTAGCCATCGGAAAATATTCTCAACCGCCTTCGTGAACGCTATAAAAGTTTTAAGTTATGTCGATAAAAATAAAGTATGGTACGTCTCTAGCAGAGTAAATAATGCAGCGCGATTCTCGATGATAAACCCCTGGTTTTAAAGTCCACAATACCTGCTCCGCAAAGTGCTGCCAGGCCAGGCTACTGACCTAATGGACTGTGCTGAATCGTTTGCCAAGTCTTCCTATATTGGGCAATGAGATTTGGGAATTGCTTAAGAACCGACTGTGTAATGGATTCCTGTTCTATACAGGTTTTTGCAAATAGGTACAACAATTTCTAGCATAACGGTACAAACTCCTACCTGGACTGACGAAAATTTGTCTGTTATGCAACAATTAAACGAATACGATTGAAAATTTCTAATTGTAACTTATATATAACTTTTTAATAGTAATGCTCGGTCCTGCACCCACACTGGTGTAAATTATTGAAATCTGTAACATTACTTTACAACCGAATTCTCGCGGTTTGGGAGCGACTAGAGTAAAGTCAAGTTTTTTGCGGAACAAGTCTCATGTTATTTTTGTCTATCTTTGTCTCGTAAAGATAAAGATAGCATGAGTTATTGAATGTGACGTGAGTTGATAACATTTTAACTATTAAACAACGGGTATTACTCACGTATTATTATGTCTACTAAGGCGACTGGCAGTTTCACTCGATTTAGACGAGCTTCGTCAGGCCATGAGTACGGAGCGACGCGAACCGGCCTGGGACGCGTCTCTTTTCGCACTGTGCGAAAAGAGACGCGTGATCGATGATGACAATCGAGTGAAACTGCCAGTCGCCTTAGTAGACATAATAATACGTGAGTAATACCCGTTGTTTAATAGTTAAAATAGCATGAGTTTTTCCTTGAAAAACTTGCTGACTATAAATCAACCTTTACCCGTCGATATTGCGGTACTAGGCAGTATTTCCGTTGTCTATTTAGCTTGCCGCCATCGCCACTCGCCACCGGCGATCCGTTCCGGCGCCGCCACCGCATCAATATTGCATGGTGTCGTCCGCAGGCGCCTGGCTCAACTCCTCCGCATTACTGCACCGCTGGTACATTCGATACAATTTTATTCCGGCCTTATTTATGTTAGCCTCACAAATTCTAGAAATTGTATTATGATAACAGCTGAGGGATTTAGTTCTCAATTTTGTTATTATAAAACGGCGTACGTGTTGAATTTTTACCCGACTGCGTCAGAAAGAGGGTTATGTTTTTCGAGCGTATGTATGTATGTATGTATGTATGTATGTCTATTTCTTTGGCACGCCCTACAGCCCAAACGGCTAGACGGATTTTGACAAATGAGGTGTCGTTGAATTCGTCGAAACAGTGATAGTGACATAGGCTATATAAATTTTCAAAATGGCGCTGGCGAATGAAAAAAAAGGGGGGGGAGGTATGGATTTTCTTTTCATCATAGTAATATGGGTATCAAATAAAAGGCCATGAAAAGACCATTTCAAAAATATATACTTCTTATCACATTTATATTACTGATTAAACACAATTTACCAATTTATATATTATATCGGCACGCTCGCGCGCCCGAAGTGGGTGGAAGTTAGTTTGTATGTTCGCTCACGCTAATCTTGGAAACTGCCGGTCAAATTTGAATAATTGTTTTTGCATTTGATAGTTTAACTCACGATTAAGGCTCATTGATCTCAAAAAGATTTGATTTCTACAAATTAATAAATATAAAAAAACATGTCGGTTAAAAGAACTAAAAAGAGTGAAATAAAAAATAATTATTAAAAAAACAAAAAACCCGACTGCTTAAAAAAAAGAACTGAAAAGATAAAAACAAGTATAGTCTACATTAAATTCATTAACAACAAATGAAATATGTCAAACAAAATTCTATAAGATGTTGCAGGCGGTGACAAACGAAGTTATATAGTAGTAACAAAGTATTGTTTGTCCCCGCCTGCAACATCATAAAGAATTTAGTTTGACATATTTCATTTGTTGTTAATGAATTTAATGTAGACTATACTTGTTTTTATCTTTTCAGTTCTTTTTTTTAAGCAGTCGGGTTTTTTGTTTTTTTAATAATTATTTTTTTATACGCGTTTTTATGGAAACATTTTCCATCATATTGTAATATAAGAAGTAAAATGCGTATTTCAGACAAAAACAAACAGTGGTAGGTAGGTTTCTGTTTGTATGCGGCTTTGCAGGCAGACATTTAAATGCCTTTCTGTGAATGCATTTAAGTGGCCGCTAGGGATGCTCGCGGGAGCATAGTTAAGAGGATATCAGAGCTTCCTTCCACTTTCAAATAGAAAACTCTTCGAATATTCTAATTACTCGGTGTTTTGCAGAAATGTCTGCCAATCCTATGACTTATAAAATATATGGCAGTAAAATATATTATGGAGGTATTATTACGCACTTTGTTCTTCTTTTCATCTCTTTTCAGGGGATTGTAATGAGACAGAGAATTATTTATTTTAACGGACATGAGACAAATTTGTTGGTGGTCCCAGGATGACTGATCTTAAAGGACAACTTACCGACGGCTTTATTTAATTTCCTTTTTTTTATTTAAAAACTTTATGCACAAAAATGGTACATGGGCGGACTTAATGCCGTAGGCATTATCTACCAGTCAACCTTTAGATGATGCAGAGACGACAAGGTGGCTTTACTGGTTATCTAAAACACAGAGGAATACTCGTAATGTTCGTACTCGTTATGATCACCCATCATCATATTATTACGGCTGTCCGCAGTAAACAATGCTTATCCTGAAGATCGAGCGTCTGCGCGGCTTTGATTATCCCATCCACAATAGTGAATTAATTAATACCCATACTTGATATTTAATAACCGAGTACAGACATCGTTGATCCGAGTACATAAAATTCCATCTGCCATGGCCGCATGTTCGCATCGATACTATCGATAGTATCGGTTCAGTGGCGCGATACCAGGACTTCATAAATATGTGGTAGTTGACTGATGATCGCTATTGTTGCGAACGAGTTCATTACTCGATTGTTTACATTCATACCGAAGGACTGACTCAATAAATATGTTGCCGGAAATATGATTGAAAATGAGGAACTTTTGTTTGATGAATGGGATTATTGCATATTGATAACTTTCGTTCCTATAAAACAAAAAATTATCTTGCATTCCTTAATAGGCGATCATAAAATAACACCTGATTCCCCAGAAGGGTGTGGCAGAGGTGTACAACTACCACACTTCAACTATAGAAGACAGAAGAAACTGATATGTTGTATGAAAAAAAAAGGTATTTAGAATTCCTTGATGGGAAAATTCCAAATACCTATAAAATTGCCCGATCGGGGAATCAAACCCAAGACCTTGCGGTAAGAAACCGGAAACGCTAACCACAAGACCAACGAGGTAGTTGAAATTTCAATTTGACATAACCTTCATAATGACGTGCCGAGAAGCACTTTTCAAAATAGACCCTGACCGAAATAGTCTCCCTTGGGTTAATTGTTAATATAACTTAGTTTCAAATCTATTTGATGAATATTTCACTGTTTCTTATTGAACCAATTTAGCTGTCAAAACAAGACCCTACCCTAAGCAACATAATTTGACATTCGACTGAAACACTCAGACCTCATGTAATATTGCTATTAACTCCGCTACGAAGCACGGGCCTCCGTTTGTTTACCAATTTGGTAATAAAACAACACAATTGTAAATATCGCAAATAAATGAAATAAACACTCCATGAAAAACATCCCGGCTTCTATCTCCCCGACTCGTCATAAAATGCGAGAATGTATTTGTTAATTGTCGACAAACATCCCTCTTCATTTTGCGTCGCAAATTTTTCATGAAAATGTCTCAACAGACTTTCTCTCGCGTCTTGAAAACAATAAACTCCGCCATTGTTTACGTCTTCTGTTTTAAGACCTGCCATTTCCATTAGCATCCGTATGAATAATGCAACTAGAGGCCCTTTTTTAAGGCGTAGTCGTTTATGTTTTTATTTGTTGTCTCTGTCTTGTCAGCCCCGCCTACCGTATCTGTGCACCTACCACAAAAAACTATGCAACTGCGCCCTTTTGTGCGAGGACTCCTTTCAACTTCTTGTATCCTGGTAGTTTGTAAGAAATGTCACCATAACTCTTTTGTTTTATCGTTTCTGCTTCACCAGCTTTTAAAAGCGTTAACTGAGTAGATTTCATATCACCCGATACAAAAGAAAAGTGTTGAAGAACCTGGTATAAATACCTAATACCTAATAGTAACATAATGTTTGTAAGGTATTGTAGTTTCTAAACGAAGGGACCTTTCCCAATGCGGTTTTTTATAGTATAATCGAGTTTAATATGGATAGTTTTAAGTTATATTTGAAGCAAATAGCTAGCTCGCTTTCGAGGAGCGCGGAGGTTTGTATTTCCCAATTCTGCCGTGTTTAATTTAAGAGATGGGTTTATCCTTCTTTTGTTTCTGAGAACTCAGTGTCTGTCAAAATTGTGAATAATTAAAACGTGTACGAAATCACAGTTGAGTAGCTTTTTTGCCCGAAGCGTATTTACTTTGTCTCAGTTTTTAATTTTCTTCAGTTTAATTTTGCTGTAGCAAAATATTAATTTCCTTAAATCCTCTAAAAATGAAACCTATTTTTCTATTTTACTACAATAAATTCGTTGAAACCACGCAAACTGGACACGTTTTATTTTATATTCATGTAGCTATAGGAAGTTCATTTTTGTTCATGTCGCCCTAGTAAATTGGATTTAACATTACTTTAGTCACAGATTTGCACACAATCCGAAACACAGTTTAGTAATGTAGGTTGGAGAACGTTGGCCTGAAGACCAGCAGATCAAAAACAGAATACATGTTCTGTGAAAGATGGAAAAACTATTTTTCGCAAAATTCCAAGTCAAACAGGAAATTGAAATTATATTGGCATAGTTGTAGGGTAACGTTACTCTTCCATAATCTGTCGAAGAAATCGCGAAAAACAAAATATTCGTTAGAAAAAAGTTGCACCTGGAACCTCACAATTATAAAGAAAGAAAGAAAGAAAATTCATTTATTCTGGCATAATTGCGTCTAAAACTAAAAAAAAAATTATAACAAAATAAAAACATGATATTTAATATGCCGGAAATGGTACGCATCTCAGCACAATACTGCAGCGCTAAAAGCACCGCAGCGCTGATAATTCTGATGCGCCCATTGAGTAGGGATCAGTGTAACAAAAGAAAAAAAAAATTACATATAATATTTTGTGTCACAAACAAAATATACCCTTAAACTACTAACTAAATCAAATTTCATAAATAAGAAACAACTACACCTATATAATAATAAAGCATTACTTACATTTAACAAACATATATTTAAAATTAATAAATACATTATTTAAAATGTAAAACATGGAACGCACCCATACGCTTTTGACATTTATAAATAGTAAACATAAACAACGAAATTCTTAGAAAAAATTCTTGAAAAATTATGTACTGAGTCACTGGTAAGCGGGTTCTTCACAATGTCATTTACACGCTATAAGTAATCACACATTATGCTTGAAAGTGTATAAGACCTATAATTACTCTCTGCCCCGGGTCCGTTCACAAATCTGCCCTACATTTAATATGCAAAGGGTCTCTCACATGGTTTATGAATTAAGTTAAATTAAGCCCTTAACTTGTAGTGGTGGGCAGGTGCGCTAATTACACAGCTTCGTTATACCAACCTCATGTGAAGGGACCCTTAATTAAATTATAATATGTGTCATTGAACAAAATATTTACGACTTCATTAAACGGCTTAGATGATGGACAATGTTAAGACTGCAATAAAGTTTAATCGTTTTAACTTAACAACTGGAATGATTATAATGAAGAAAAATTTCATTATAGCCATGCGCAAAAACTGGCTATTTATAATTAAAAAAGTTGAAAAGATTGTTCTATGTACTAATTTGGCAAGTTACTTCAATGAATTGTAATTTTGGCGTATCCCTCATACATATTCTATTACATTAGAGATCCGCTCGCAAAAACTGCGAGAACCATTATACCGCAACTCATTGTGTGTTGTTATCATGGAGGTCCGTAGTTCCCGAGTTTATTCAGTTTTAACTGTTTCTAATGGTCTCTTTTATATTGTTCTACGCTTTTAAAGCGATTACAATCGTGGAATAATACTAACCCTTTCAGGGAACTATCTGTTTTATCTTACGTACCGTTAAACCCTACATCCATTTTACTTACCGCCTTTTATGAAGTCCTGGTAAGCCTAGTTACGAAATAGTGGTAGTAAATTGAGGCAAATTGCAACAAAGTGGCCGGGGGCGTGCGGCCTCTCTAACTAATTCTCTCGGTGCGATTTAACGCCATTGTAGGGCTGTTCCACCGCCAACAATCGACTCTTGTTAGTCTTTGCTGCCCTGGTACACACGGCTAAACTGCGTTGTCAACGGTTTAGCATGGTGACCTGGTTTTAATAAATTGTGCTGCACATTACTGCACAATTAGTTTGTTTATTCTAGTGGTTAACGTATGCGGCCTGTGGTTAAATGTGTGCCGTGCTACCTGGAATCTCATAAAGGACAGCACAACAAATGCACAAATTGCCTCGGAAATTGAGAAAATTAATTATAACGGTATTGTATATGAGGACCCAAAAACAATAGCTAACTTAATTAATCAGTACAATATAGAAATAACATCGAAACCAAACAATAGCAATATTAATAAAATTCAATCAGTGATTAATCCAAATACTATTTATTTATATCCAACCAATGAAAGGGAAGTTTTAGGTCATATAAAATGTCTTAAGAGAACCAAGTCATTTGGCTATGATGATATAACCACTAATGTTATTCAATTATGTGCGCATTCACTTGCCCCAGTTTTAACCCACCTAATTAATCAGTCATTTGAGCAGGGACAATTTCCTACTGAACTAAAGATAACTGTTATTAAGCCAATACATAAGAAAAACGATAAAGCTAATTTAGAAAACTATCGCCCTATTGCCTTAATACCAATATTATCCAAAATATTTGAAAAAGTTATTTATTCACGACTCATAAGTTTTCTAAATAAATATAACATAATAAAAAACGAACAGCACGGCTTCCAGAAGGGAAAGTCGACAGTTTTAGCCTCTTTCGAGCTTGTTAAAAATATTGCTGAGGCACTAAACAAGGGTGTTACTTCAACTGTAGTCTTCTTCGACATGAGTAAAGCCTTTGATTTTGTTTCCCATCAAATCTTAATAAAAAAATGTGAAATGTATGGTATACGTGGTCAGGCTGCAGTATGGTTGCATAGTTATCTTACGAACAGAGAACAATATGTTGAGATAAAGAAAATAAATGATAAAGAACAACTTACTTACAAATCATTATGTAGACTCAATCAAGCTGGCGTTCCTCAGGGCAGTGTTTTGGGGCCGTTGTTGTTTTTAATATATATAAACGACTTACCTGATGCCATAAAGCACAGCTGTACTCTATTCGCAGACGACATATCTGTCATAATACCTAATAGTAATACAGATAACCACGAAAATGATGTTAACAATACTGTCTCGGATGTAATACAATGGCTGAATTGTAATAACCTAACTGCTAACATAAGTAAAACTAAATATATTCAATTTCGTCCCTATCAAGCGACGCATAAACCATTAGATATAAGGTTTAATCAACAAACTATAGTAGAGGTAGAATCAACTATGTTCCTTGGCATTGTTTTAGATTATAGGTTATCGTGGAATTCTCATGTTGACAAAATATGTA
The DNA here is from genome assembly GCA_905147285.1 of Hypena proboscidalis. Taxonomy (NCBI): domain Eukaryota; kingdom Metazoa; phylum Arthropoda; class Insecta; order Lepidoptera; family Erebidae; genus Hypena; species Hypena proboscidalis. The sequence continues at coordinate 888,284 of LR990141.1, forward strand.
AAAAAATCAATAGATTTTCGTATGCACTATGGCGATTAGCCAAAATAAGCAATCGAAGCGTGGCTCTGCAAGCATACCACGGATATGTAAACTCAAACCTTCGATACGGCATTGTATTATGGGGAAATTCCTATGATATAAATAGACTATTTATCTCTCAAAAACAATGCATAAGAGCGATATGCGACAAATCGCCACTAACTTCATGTAAACCATTGTTCAAGGAACTAAAAATATTAACTGTGCCATGTTTATATATTTATGAATTGTGTATATTTGTCAAGACGCACCCAAACTTGTTTGTAAAATTTAGTCAAGTGTCAAATTTTAACTCTAGACATAAAGATAAATTAGTAATACCTAATCTGAGGAAGGAGATTTTCAGTAGAAATAGTTATCCAATGGCAATTAAAGTGTACAATAAACTATCAAACGATATAAAATCATTGCAATCTCCTTTATTATTTAAGAGAAAATTATTTGATTGGTTGGTGAACAAATGTTTTTATAGTATTAATGAATATCTTAATAATAAGAACTGACTAAGACAATTTATTTATTATAATAATCCTATTGACATTTTCATTTTCTTTATTAATAATTCAATTCAATACTTATTAAATTGCTATTCATTAATTACTATAGTACTTAATTTATTTAAATTGTTTTTAGAATATTAATTATGATTGTAAATTTAATTTAATCTACTAAATTTTTGCACGCTCTCAACTAAAGGGCAAAACATGCTGTACCTGCCCGATAATTATAACAACATTTTGTAACCATGTTTTATGCAAATAAAGTTCTTGATTCTTGATTCTTGATTGTCACCGCGAATTTTCGGGTGCGATGCCCGAGTCAGGCAAGAGGGTTATTTGGGATATTTCCGTCAGAAAATGTTCAATATCAGGACAGAGTTGGGCGATCAGCTCTTCCCCTATTACATGAGACCCAAATACAACAGGCAAAGTGTGGGTGTTTAGCACCTCTGCCACGACCTTCTGTATGATATGTTATGTTACGTTTTTAATCTTATTGTCCACCATTTTAAATTAATGAAATGGCCGTTGTTTAATTTTTCGAATTCAGGCTGCTATCAATTTATTATTCAATATTATTGATACTCTAAAGAAAAAGTCTACGCTTAAAAAAGGTTTCAAACCTTCGTTACTTTGGCTAGGATTTCTATGTTTTGTACTTGAATAAAGACTGCCTTTTTATACAAGAGAGATGTTTGCGGGATAAATCTATGAATCCCTCGTAAGTTATTCATATCATAATGTGACGATATTCAGAACTTCTATTCGGAAAGCTAAAGAGCTTTCATTTGACGAAGACTTGTCACGTTTATATATATATTTAGTTATTTAAGTCTATATGTACCATCATATAGACATAGACATCTTGGTCTATGTCTTTATTTACTAGACTGCCTCTTTAGTCCAGTTGTTATCGTATGCGACCTGTCACCGCGAAGTAGCAGGTTTGGTTCCCGGGTTGGGCAAAAGTGAAATTTTCATTAGCAGCATCATTAGTCACTCAAATAGCAGAACAGAGTTGGAATTGTGCCTGGTGGATGGCGATAGACTCATCCTCTATCACTTGGGAGCTAAGCGTAACAGGTGAAGTGTGGGTGTTAAACAACTTAATCCACCACCATGTGCTGTTGTAAAGTTCCGGGACTCTGTAGTCCCGAGATATGGTAACATAAACCACAAATAATAATATAAAATAAGAAAAATGATAATATTATATATAACCGAGGTTGTGAGCGAGAATTAAAGCCATGCAATAATGAACCATATTAACGGAGCAGCAGGCGTTAGAATTTAATAAAGAATACATTTCGGAAAATTGCCTCGCCTTAATGCATGCGAGAACCACCGTGGATGCGCATAAGCGTGCGTCTATTGTTACTGGCCAATTTCGTACAAACCAGCTTGTATCTGGGGGTAGAATATGTAGGCCCGCGAGCTAAAATATTATTATGTACCTCCCTATTTGCAACAGCACTAAATATGCAAGAGCACGCGCATAGCAGAACGTAAGTTAAACGCGCTAAAGATACGAGCAACCTCTCTGAAACTGTTAGTACTCATTTTTAGGGTTCCGTACCCGAATGGCAAAAAACCCTTATGGATTCGTCATGTCTGTCCGTCCATACATCACAGCCACTTTTTTCCGTAACTATAAGAGCTATACTGTGGAAACTCGGTAAGTAGATGTATTCGGTAAACCGCATTAAGATTTTCATACAAAAATAGAAAAAAAAACAATAAATTTTTGGGGTTCCTCATATTTAGAACTGAAACTCAATTTTCAGAGTCCGACTCGCACTTGGCCGGTTTTAATATTAACTTATCTCTTAACTCTTCTGACCGAGAACTCGAGTACTCGAGTACTGCCACAGTATGTTTATGGAAGAAACTTACCCATTTGCGTCAGAAAGAGTCGTTTTATTACTAGAATTCGATTAATAAACATTTCTAGTATTCTATTCAGTGTTTTTCCGTTTATGACAAAAGGTTTAGACAGTGAAGTTTGACTTTATTTCAAAAACGACCGTTATACTCACGCCTATCTGGGTAAATATCGTCTGAAGCGATGGCTTGCTGAACAGGCGTTATATTCTGTTGACGATTTTTTAAATAATCTATTTTAATTGACATTGCAATATTGAATTTGAATTATATTTATTTTGTTTTATTTTTTAAGTCATTAATTTACAAGTTGACAATTTTATTATTTTTGGACTTGTATTTGCAATTTTTATTATGTATGAATTATGATTATTTTGGACATTTTTATTATAATTTTATATGATTTTGGAATTAATATTTGTTATTTAATGTTGAATTGTAATTTTATGACAATATTATTAATTATCTATTATTTTATATTACCTACTCACTTGAATATATATAATGACGTGTAAACCAATTACTAATAAATGAGTTTTATGAGTGTTATGTGTGGCAGAGGTGTTGGAATTGTGCCCGGCGGATGGCTCACAATACCCCATTGGACCTAAACATACCACCCACGTGTTATGCTTAGGTCCGATGCGATAGAGTGAGCCATCCGCCGGGCACAATTCCAACTTCGTGCTGCTATTTTAGTGAAATGCCCAAATAACACTTTTGCTCGACCCGTGAATCGAACTCAGGACCTCGCGATAAGAAGCGCATATGCTAACTAGACAAACGAGGTAGTTATATTCCCTATTTGAAATATTTATAAGATAAAATACACAGCGTGCCATATTGGAAGAACATTATATCTGAAATCATATTAAATTGTAATCTAATTCTGATTTCTATATCTACCAATCGCTATGCACACTTCACATTTCTTGTACAGTTTTCCTGGTGCTTTTCCTCACGCTCTTATGATTTTCTACATTTTCCTTACATCTGATGTTGTTTCATATATCAAAGAAATCTCACTTGATACGCGTGTTGTGATTCCGTACGTCAGCGCGACTTCAGAAGTTTCATGGAAGGGCACAAAGCTGCTAAACGAAGGAAATATACCTGATGTATGTACGTGATTTTGTATTTCAATGAGTAACAAAGTAATTATGTAGTTGTGCTTACGAATTGTTAGATTTATTCAAGTTGCCGTCAGGCATTTACTCGAACCGTCTTTGTTGTCTTAAGCCTGCCACACACTACTCAATTGAGTGGTGTGTGGTGGACCTTTAAACTTTGATCTTGATCTAATAACCTTTAATAAATATAAGCTATAAAGACCATTTTGCCCATGTTGAAAATTAAGTACTTCAAATTCATATTGTAAAGCATAAAATCTAAAACAATCGAAGACTTATTAATCTGTTTTGTGCTGAAAAGATTACATAGACATTTAAATAATTAAGGAATATATTTTTCTTTGTTAGAAGACTTTCAATTGATATTAAGGTCGAAGATTCGATTCCTGTCCGACGACCAACTCGAATTGGGCATGTGTTCGTTTTATGACATGAAGGTAATCGAGCGTTGAAAGCTATTTATTAACTAGGAGCTCATAAGAGGTTGTATTTCATTGAGATTACACCGGTAGGGTTGAAATCTGCGGAGTAAATTCAGTGTAGTCGTTAATAATGAAGGTCTCATAATGTCTGCCGGGTGCCTCGGTGCCACCTTTGTTCGGTCACCCAAAGCCACTTTATTTGCCCACTCGTCTATCTGTTTATGATTTGGGTCGCCGAGATACGACAGTTTTACTAAGCTTTCATTAAATATATAATTAATTTTGTACTTCCTGCTCTGCTTTTCTTGCTGAAGATTGCATTTTGAATTTGTTTTTGAGTGATGGGTCACCCAATCACTCAAAAACTAATAGAATTTAAATTTATTTAAAAAAATCTACTACAGATTGCATACATTTCACAATCTCATGTGAAGATACTGAAGCCGATTTATGTAGGTTTATTGTCATTTACGAAAAATCTAATTGATCCAGTTTGATGTTTGGCTCACATGTTTCATATAGCCTGTATTATAATTTCTAAACTCGTAACTTAAATTTTTAGGTGCTGCTGAATGTTCTCACATTTAATTTCCCAAGAATCCTCATCTTTTACACCATCCAAGTTCCACAGGATATGAAATATTGCAAAAAATAATTTATTCCAAGGGCGTTGAAAGCTATTTAATTACAAAAAGTTATAAGAAGTTAGAGATATTCGTCTGGGGAAGACTTGTGGACCTCGTGCTAGTAAACACGGAGTTCCGAAGTAAATTACACTTTTGCGGCCGCAATTGAATGAACCTCGCTTTTGATATTTTGAAATTCGAATAGCGCGAAAGTTCGAAGATAAGAATTATTTTGAAATTGAGTGTGTAAGGCACAGGAAATATTGTTATGTAGCCATTCAGCCTATAGTCAGTAGTAGTGTGATAATATCTCCACAATGATTTTAAAAGTATCATTCGATTATTTTAAGAGAATGATTAAGTGATTCTGAATGATCGTGTGTACGCTTGCTACGCTTGATAATTTAATTGTCTTAATGTTTGTTTTTTTTTAATTTGGTTAAAATTTTTGTTACCGTATATTTAGTTTATTAATAGACTGTTTTATTTGTTTAGTGGTTAAGGTCGCATACCTTTTACTGCAATCTCGGGTGCGAATCCTGATTTGTTGTTATTTGGAATTACCGAACTTCGTTCCATCCGGGTGTCCCTTGACACCTCAGTAGTTTTTTTTATCAGAATTTTCGGCAAGAAAAATCTTAATAAAAATAAAATTTACGAAATGAGTTGTTAGATAAGCCAAATTTTCAACCAACCTCTTTTTGAGGTCGACGTCTAGTCTTTAAGACGTCAGATTAGGATTACAAAAAGATAAAAGTTAAGAAATGACTGGATGAGATTGTGTACCCTCTTACATTATTCTCCGAGTCTTATCCCAATTACATTGGGGTCTATCCTCTGTATCAGGTTTTAATTTGATTCATCCAACCCTTTGAATTCCGCCAACGTTCAAAAACTTAAGTTACCGTAAAAATTTAAGCAGTCCCACCTGGCCTGAGTTCTGAAACTCTTTGTTAAATAATTATTAAAGTTATTAATTAAACAGAGTGTTCCCAACTTGAGGAGTCGGAAGACGAGATAATGTCATTTGAGTGCGCTAACTCGGATAACAGGATTTTAAGGAGTTAATCTTTCTTGAGTTAGTTATTTGAATTTACATTGATACTTCGTCTTTAGGGGATAAGTTTTGATATTATTATGAGGCGACGTTATTGCATTATCATAATTTAATTTAAAAAAAGACAGTGGTCAATTTAAAATAATTCACAAATAAGTAAGAAATACTTCAGTCATATTCAACGTCTCACGTCATCTGTGTATAACTTGAAATAATACAGTAAACGGCCTATATTAAAAGAATTATCCGCGTGCTTCTAACCGTTGAGGAGTTGTACTTTCCAGCATCAGCACAGCAACATGAAATGCTATCTGCTAGATGCAAATATCCGAGTAGCTTTAGGTAATATACAAAAAACAATATGTAAGCCTTTAAAAGCCGTCACGAAAGTCAATAGAAGCACGGAACTGGGATTGTGCCCGGTGTTGTCTTTGGGACCTGAAGTGTGGGTGTCGAAGGCGTGATGTTATGTAATGTTTACGTTAAAGTAAGTAAGTTAATTTTAAAAGTCAAATAAACCTGTCCATTTCAAACAGTCTTTCACATAATTGGATTTTTTAAGCTCCTGGCGTGCACAACCTTTGAATAGCTTCCCTAGCTTATTTTAATAGCTGCAATAAATTGCTAGTAAAATATGCATCAGTTCTGCACCCCTTTAAGCCCCTTCCTCGTTTACCCTCCATTGGCCGCGTGAGTGAGGTAGACAGAGCTGTTGTTATACTTTAATTACACGAGTAAATAAATCTTTGAAACCTAGAGGTACTATTTTCTTTATTTAATACGCCATACGAAGTGAACGAACGTGTAGTTCATCTGATGGTGGCAAAAGATGAGTTTTCACTTCGGTGGTAAAAATATTTTGTAATTCTTTGGAATCACAAACCTCATTGTGATTCCAAAGAATTACAAAACATTTTTAACTACACAGAGGACAGACAGGCAAAAAATATATGCAGATTGGATAAAGGTTTCCCAAGGTACTCAACTATACTTTACAAAGTCGACCCAGTTGTATACTTTCAAAGTTTAGAATTGTACATACCTAATAACAAATTGCTTGTTCGCATAAAAGCGTTCGCGAATATCTCCAGTTTAGTAAGAACATTAGCTATCCCAATGTCGTGTTATCTGGGATTGTTTGTAACTAGCATATCAGTCCATTATCCCGTCCAAAGTACCAGACGAACATCGCCAGTGAGGCGTTTGATTATAATACATTTGAGGAGTTCGCAACACCTCGCTGAAGGGTTCGGCCACTTAATTTGTTTCAAACTTGGGACTGGAGTTGTCGTAGTTTAGCTCGATTGCGAGAGTTTGACGTGTCAGGATAATTTTGAAGCGCTTCTTAAAACACTGTTCAATAGTAATGCGAGAGTGTTAGATTAGTTCATATTAATTTTAATTAATTGCTACTCGCACACTTTCAATATTATAAACTTTGTCTAGAAAAAGCACCACAGAAACCATTTTATGCAAAATAGGTACGCGGTGCGGGTAGCCAATGATACACTAAACACAAGACTACCGAGGCAATCAGATCTTCATATTTATGACTGCCTCGGCACGGCGTTGGAATTGTGCCCGTTGGATGGCGATAGGCTCACCTCCCATCTCATGGAACCTAACTGTTATGTGGGTGTTGTACACCACTGCCACACCATTCTTGATAATATATGTTATGCTATTGCTACTATCTATAATAAGCTTGGGTATAAAGCCAAAAATAGTCGTTTCGTGCCTCGGTCGGTAGAGAGCAGACTGTTCAAACATGGGCGGTGTAATAGCGGCGCCTCTTTGCCGTAAGCGCGCCATTCATCTTGCCAAAGTTTCTGAACAAAAACTACAAAACATACCCACAGGCCATCCATACTAAATCTACTTTTAGGACACGCTCTCACTGGGCTGTAAGTTTGAGGCTTTTCTTTAGCGACACATCGCTGAATGTAATGCAAATAGGTACATTGTGTAAATAATATACTTCTGACATTTAATTGATAATTTTTTTTTTTGGCCTCGTAGGCTTTTAGTGGCACCTTTGTTTCGCGTGATATTGATTATTTTATTGAAAATTCGAAACTATTTATTAAATTGATGTTAATGTTAACTGTTAACAGTTTGCAATAAAAGCTGGAATGGTGTAGCAAACTAACGAGTATTACATTAAAATTAAAAGATGAAATGAAATTTTCCACACGCTGCAGCGCTGCGGTGTGTTTTACGCTCAGAAAATATTTAGTTTTCCATTTAAACTAACATTTAGCCACAAATTGTTTGCCTACTTAGGACTTTACCAAACATTATTAAAAGAAGGTAAATTAAGAGGGTTGGCTTGGCCATTATTTTATCATTTAATCAGGAATCATGAGAGTATTAGTAATAACAAATGTTAGTGAGGGAGCGATTATTGTTTTAGTTTGTGAAGTTGTAATGTTTTCATTACACGTAGTATTCATAAATGTTTATTATATAGTGTAGCTTGTATAAGTAATTGGTATAATGAATAATGTTGTACTTATTTTTTTCGTTTTAAGTGAATAAAATTGTGGATTTTGGTCTGTTGGCTAGCAATTTAGATTTGTCGTTTTAGGTTATAAAATAAAGAAAACATTTTCAATAAAAACAGCATTTAATCATATTATTTGCAAAGTATAAATAACAATTACATTCCTTGTTTAACCAAACCATCATTTATCATTCCTTTCCTAATCAATAAGTTTCAATGATAATTCTTGTATAAAATTATAAACGTACTTACACTTAAATGCACAATAATCCCACTCGATCACTACACTTTATTATATCACAGATACACAGTCCTTGGACACAAGTTGACACTTCAACGTCTCAGAACAAAATAGCGTGACCAGCACTGTATTGAATGAAGGTGCAAATCCATGACAGTTGGAAGTCAATTGAACAACTGTTTAAATAAACGATTGTAGCGACATCTAGTTCTTTCTATGATAGATATTTAGCAGTTTTTTAAATTGAGTGATTGTTTAAATAAAAACTTAAAGTGACATGTTTAATTATCTTATATATTTAAATAAAAGCTTACAGGTGGCAATTTCTTATTGAATTGAGATTATTAAGAAATAAAAATGTGAAATTTTACTTTTGGTAGAACCTTTAAGCGGCCGTGGCGCAATGAATAAAGTATCGGTCTTACGATCAAGAGGTCGTGGCCTCAAATCCTGGCCATTACACCACGGACAGGAACTTTCTTCTAACCCAAGCAAGTTAAGCTTAGCTGAAGAGAGTCAACTAGAATACTAGTAATTAGTATTCGCAAAATACTAGTAAGATTTAAAAAAAAAAGTGACTCTTTTTAAGCTATGTATTTATCGATTCAAAGACTTACTTAGCTAATCATAAAATTCTTTAAAAATTCTACAATTTACAGAAAGATAAAATGCTAATCGCATTTTATCTTTCTGTCTGAAATAATTTTAAAAGGGTTATTTTTGGATAAGCTTGTGTGTAAAGTGTGTTAATATTAAGGTCAAAATTAGACGCTGCCTTTCACATATAACTTATAAATTACAGGTGAAATGTGCGTATTATTGACCTCTATCATCCTTTTGAGGAATGTTAATGCTAGTTAATACAAGAGTAGGGTTCTTTTGCACGAATTCAGTAGATAATAAAAACGTCAACTCACCGAAGTTTATATCGCATCTGTGTTTGATAAAAGATCCAGCTAACTTGGAGTGCTCGTATCGCATCTGTTTGATAAAAGATCCAGCTAACTTGGAGTGCTCCATTGAATTCTATTACATATATTTATAAATATACCATTATCTAAAGCACTTATGGTTCTTATACATGAAAATACCATTTTCTGAAGCTTTTATGGTACCTACTTTTGGTTTCATTCTATACCACATTGATCACCTCAATGATTTGCACTACAGAGCACTTATTTGCTTTATGTCGGCATCGAGTGTCTTTTAATATTGCACATATTAAGAGTCAGTTCAACAAGTAATGGGTACCTAATAGCTTGTTAAAACAAACATTTTTCGAATACAAATATAATATAATTTTTTTTATAAAAAAAAACACAAATCCCGGTGATATATTCGAATCTGTAACGTTACATTACAATCGAACGCTCGCGGTCTGGGAGTACATTTTCCGTATATCTGACCGGCTCGCAATTCCCTCCAATAAACAAATACTAAAAATCAACATCGAGTAAATTCGACTATTCGGATCTCTGATTTTTCTTCAAAGAGTAGTCGGGGAGGGAGCCATAAACATACGCTTTAAAGTAAATTAGTTTTCAGTCTCCGTACTGGAGTGTCCCAAGGAATACGTAATGCAATATACTTATTCATGAGATATTTATCGGGCCGGCTTGCCTGTTTTCTGCAACGCATACCTAGCTATCCGCAATGTGACGACTTCTAAATAGATTAAACTGCGATGAAAAGAAATATTGCTGGGTAATTTTGTAAAAAATATTGCGGTCCTTTTTAGGGCTGAAAATATTGCTATCGATCTGCCAAAATATTTTGAAAGGATACGGTCAGCAACATCCGTGGTGGGTATTCTTAATTTATTGATGGATCTTGGGATGGTTATAAATAAATTAGTAACGATCGATGTTATTTCTGGTACATACTTTGTTTTCTTTTTTTATTACTCTCATTAACGACTTTATTACGCCAATAATATAGTAAGTGCTACATAACTTATGCCGTTTTGAATTTTAGTGCATTGTGGTGCAATGAACAATACATAATATAACGGTCTTAAATGCATTTAAATTTATCTGAATCTATAATGATCGGCCTCACCGACTAGTCGGCCTATCTCTAACAGACATACGTTATTTGAACCGTACAAACAAACACGAATAATCAATGGTATTCTTGAGAATCTGAAACCTATAGGTACTAGGATATCATAAAACTATATGACGATATTATAACATTCGTTATAATATCGTCATAGTTACATGACGCGCATAGTACATTATAATATAGATACATTATGTTATTTACGTGCTGACTCAGCTGTATCGTGACGTTTCAGCTAAAAGCGTTCCCGGCTAATAGCCCGTGAATCCCGTGATCCTGTTTATCTTCATAATGGCACTTACATGCATTTTTACTTTGTGTGATGTCCCGGGAATTTGTCTCTGTTTTTGTTAGTTGCGGAAAAATCGCGCTTGGAATTTTGGTGAAATTTTGTTATTTAAATGAAACTGTCTGATGGCTGCGCTCTGAGTAAAGTACTGATATTCAGTTAAATCAGTAATACTAGAAGCCGACTCTAAAATTATAAAAAATGATGATGATGTAAATTTCCAATAAATATTTACTAGCTAGCGCACTTACGATTACAGAGTATAAGGAATTTTATACATGATATAATATCAAACCTATATTACCTAAAAAGGCGTGGCAGTACTTTGTAACCCTGGGTGGGTTTCACCTATTATGTTTTTATTGAGTCGCGACATCTATCGACGTATATCGTCACTAGTTAATGTCATCAGAACTGAAGGGTTATGTCCTCAACCCACGTCAACCCCATTACGACCCGAGGTTAAAATCCTTGTTTTTGTGCCTCATCGTCATCACTTTCTACTCAATCAAATATGCCAGTAATTGAGACACGAAAATTAGATTTATTGGGAAAATGAGTTTTGATTATTTGGCTGACGTATATAATTTATTCTTTTTATTCAATAGACTGGACTTAATAAATAAGCTTGAAGAAATGTTATAAATAAGCTCATAACTAGCTAGTATTTCCATAAATTTATTCACTGAAACTACGCTCTTAATCTAAGTTTTAATTGTGGTTTTCAAGATCGGTTTTAAGACGAAATTTATTCCATCGAACTTGAATTTTAACTTAAACTCAAAACTTAAACAAGATGTTTGATATACCCACAATTTAATCGCTCTATAAGTTCATAGCTCTCCGACTTACAACTTATTATTATACTTGAAGAGCAAATGTTTAACGATGCTCGACGTACTGTGCCGTTGAGATCGCGGATAAATCTGCACCCTACACTATTCAAGCGATCTCCGCCCCTAACCGGAGGGGGTTATGCAGCATCCCTTGTTGCGAACTGCCATCCTCTACGCTCTCTGACAGCCTGGTACTTTTATTGCATATTCATGGCCCTTTTAAGTTTTCGCAAACATTTTGCGGGAGTAGTGTGTGAGGGAAACAGGAGATGCTTTTGAAATCTAGATGGGGACGATGGCAATGGTTTATTTTTCTAAGTTTTGTTATTCTTATTCTCAACTGTAATTTTAGTTAGGGAAAGTTATTCTCCGGTTTCTGGAATGTGGTTTTCAGAATAACTCGATTGAGTAGGTATTGTAATGAACAAAAATAAGTATTGAAGAACTGTTTCTTGTAAAATTAAATTAAGGAATCGACTGTATATCAGCCATTTGACTAATTGGTTTCAAATTGTTTGTTGTAATTAAAAATTGTGCCGACCGAGAGCAATAAAATTCTATAAAAACCCGATGAAATAAAAATAAAACCTCCTTTGCATATCTGCGCGCCTAATGACCATGTGAATCTGTAATGCTCTGGGATTATCCCGAGGGAATGCGTACTCGCTCTGCACAGAAAAAACAGCTGAGGTATTTTATAATACGCTCCGCTTTATGCTCGCCTAGTAAATGTGATCACAAATTTTACCCCTTTGTATCTTTTGTCGCTTAGCGCAATTTACAATAATAATAATTATTTCTTATAAACGAGACAGACGTACAAAATTGGATATAGCTATTTTTATATTTTATTTAGTTGAAATACAATATTTTCATGCAGAGCGTATTTAATAAAGCCCAATTTCCTAAACACATTTTTATTTCGTTTGATCTGATTGTGCGCCTTATAATAAAAACATCTCCTTTGTTCTCGTCGTCATTTCTAATCCGTGTGCCAGGACAACATGACTTCACAGGAGATGAAATAAACATCATCCTCGCTTAGAAATTCTATAAAAAAGGGTCGCTCTCGCTACAAAGGTATCCACCCTATGCTCTGTCCCGTTTTATCCCATCTCTATCCTTTTTCATACCATGTGCTACAATGTGACAAAGTTATTCATTTTTAATTGAGTGCCATTTAAGTCCAACTTTTTTTTAAGTAGAATAAATTATTAACATTTATTTGTGTGTATTGAGTATAGAGCTTTGATTAGGTATAGAGTTATCTGTGAAAATGAACAAATCCAATTCCCGAAAATCCAGATTCTCAATAGGATCTCCTTGCAGATATTGTTGGATATTATCCTGTTGCAAAGTAATAGTCTCGTTTTATAGACGCAAACCTTTTTCTTGGGCAAATCCCCGAGGAAGTCTGCAGCGGCGAAATCCGGCAGAGGCCAGTTAAAGGCGGAATTTCCGGTAATTGAGACTCGCTCACCGAAAGCGTTTCACCGAATCTCGCATTGTTTAGGATTCTGATATAATCCACGAGCCGTTCTTTTGAGCCTTTTATGGCTAGCGCGATATACATCTCCGAGCCTGGCTTAAGCTGTGAATTCACTGGAAGAAGAGCCCGACATGTATCGCCTGCGAGAAAAACTGTTTTGACGGTTATCAAACCATTATGAAACTAAATTTTAGTCTGCGTCGTTCTGTGGCTGCTGATCGAGAGGTATCAGACTCGTTTCCTGTGTCGGTTAAAAGTGTTACTTGGCATTCTGTCTAGAAATGAGCCCGGTAGATGACGATAAGTTTAACGCCTATCACATAACATGGGACCTAGACAATTAGTAGTGGTGGGTTTGAAACACCCTAGACACACCTTTTGGGGTAATGAAAGTATGATGTTATGTTTTATTTCAGAGAATTTAGATGCTCTACCTTCTATGAATAATACTAATACGCTATAAAATACCTCCATCAAAATGAACCCACTCCTGTTTCCATTTAACATAACCATTAAACATGACTATATCACTTACCAGGACAACAGAAATTCATAGGAAGCATCCAAATTGGCCTTTAAATCCAACATCGGATTATCTCAACCTTAATGTTAAGTTACTATTAGATATTCACAGGTTTAGTCCGTGACGGTCACTCCGAATTTATAAATGTCAGTGAATAGATTTGGGTTAAACCACACAGACGAGGGGTGGCAGGTGAATGACAAATCATTTTGCTAATGGACTATCTTATCCCCAATATAGTGACATCTCAGGTTCGATATTCAAACGAGCTTGAGTTTTGAGGAAGTGATTACTGGGCACTATCTTTTCTGACGATTCTTACGGTAAAATCAAGTCTTGTGTTTCGTTAAGTGTATACTAACTCCATTAAAGTACTCAATATGTTAAATATAAATATAAGCTACATTATGTGCAAAATTTTATCAAATTTAGAAGAAAGAAAGAAACGTTTATTCGATTTTTTATATTAATTTGACCTAGTAGTTTTTGCGTGACAGAGTGACAAACATCCAGACTCATTTACACAACTTTGTTAACTAAGTTACGAATTTTATGATATTAATAGGATAAAATATCATAAATTGGGTTATATTTTTAGTTACTTTAGCTCAAACGCATGCCATTGCTTATGACACAAATCAAAGTCAAGTCACTCCTTGCCACCAAAGCGTAGCTAAGCTTTCAACCGTCAACAGCTCTATGTTCAGCGTCAGTTTGTCCAAAACCCTACAATTACGTAGACAGAATACACAAATAAACAATTTAGGCGCAATCCTCTGCTGTCAGCAAAAATCTTGAAAAAATAGCCGCTTATTCCGTCAGTTAAACTCAAGGAAAACATTTCAGCTTCCCTTCAAGCTAGCACCATACAATTTATCACAGCGACGCGGACGTTTGTGCGTGAGATTTTACGGCCACTTTGTCTCAAGACTCGCACAAAACTAATGCCCGAGACACGCCTTTTTCAGCTCTTTTTTGTTTTATAGAGGTTTTAGCCTTACTATGTGGGACGGACGTTTATAAAACAATTAACTTTGTAACCCAACATGACAGAGAAGATCCATGCGTTTTTATTAACACTCCTAATAAGTTATGTTGTCCTGGTACTTCCCTGGATACTAATTGAAAGGGTACAAAACTTTTTATGACGTTTTTAGGGTGCTGACGTCATCCATCAATTTGTGGTTATAAGATGCCTATGGGATGGACCCATATTATATCCAAATGCCGGCCTCTGATAGGACGATAATAGTGATTGACGATGGGATTCTCTATGGGTTTCACAAGGTGGGGTGGAGACTGGTAATTGTAGATTTGAGATGCTGCTTTATCCAAATAACATCTATGTATCTTACGTTGTTACGTTACGCTTTTGTTTATATTTTGGCGGTAAACACATTAATGGTAAACCATGGAATGCCCATTGAAGTAATTAATGAAGCTGTGAACTGCAAGACGAAAGTTTTCTTTGGAACTTGAAAATTAGATTTTTGTTGTGTTAGAGTTAAACACTACAAATACCAATTTTTCAAGTTCCTAAAAAACTTAGAGCTATTTTTATAGTAGCTGATATAAATGATGTAGTTGGAAAAAGGTACGTAGAATAACGATAGCTTTAAGTTAAATTAAACACTAACCGGGCTATCAGAAATATTTAGGTGGTGTTATAAACATTTTCACCACTGAAAGTAAAAAATAAACACGCTTAGCAAAACGGGACGTTAACGCATTATAATATACCCTTAAACATTTCCCAGGGGCAGGCTGTTTCGTTAGTCCACTTCATGTAATTACAGCTGCGAATGTTAATGTGCTCACACCTTTATGCCCGGCTCGGTATGTTAATGTGGGCTCACCTTTATATCCGATGTGGCACGTGAAATCTTCACCATATGTCTGGCGGGTTAAGTGATATTTAATGGTGAACGGTGTCCATGGGAAAAACTCTAAATGACTAAAAAACTACATTTAAATGCCAAAATAATGATACCGTTACATAATTGGTTGTTGGACAACTACAGTTGGGTGATTCTTAGAAAAAAATATTATTTCTTTTTTTGACTCGATCATTAGGCTCAAGCAAAATTTTGTAAGATTTCGTAAGAAAAATTTTACGCAATAAACACAAAATATTTTCACTAACAACTAAAAATAGTTATTTATGGTACTAGCGAGGCAAGTTCTATATTTCGTTTGAGTGTGGTTTTTAATCATGAGCTTGCGAAGTAGTCTAGGTTTTGAATCATGAGCGTAGCGAATAATTCAATTGTAGACTACTACAATGCAAGTGATTAAAAACAACAACGATAACGAAAAATCCTCACTTTGTCGTCTTACTAGTAAGTAAAATGACCTTTACTCACTGATATCGGGCGTGCAAACAAGCCTTTTTGTGCTAGTATGCACACTAGCACAAAAAGGCTTGTTTGCATGCATGAAGATTAACTATAATCTTCGTTCATTAATTCAACATTACATTAATTTCGCCGCAGCCAAGAACTTGTCCAAGTAATCGTGAGAAAAACCTACATCACTTGTTTCCTACTAATGAAATAACAAGCGCCGAGCGAGCATTATTATTAGAGCCATAACCGGATCTGTCCGGATATAGTTACCAGCAATAATAACCGTCGGGCATCCAATCAAATTACCGGGCCAGCGCGCCGGCTACCGGCAATAATCACGTTTGTAAGTGACAGCGCGCCCGTTACCGGTGTATGCGATTAAGCCCGGCCCAGACTTTAACAGGGACACTTTTTATCGACCTCATAATTTTTAACGTCAGCACTTTAGGGTTAAGTGGAGTCGGCCTGTTCTCGAAAGTTCGACGATTTGTCGGCTGATTGAGTTGAGTGGGGTTAGATTATGCCGATTTAAGGTGATTTGTTCTCTTTTCGTGCTGATTATAATCGTCTTGTTAAAGTTTTTAAGCTACTTTTGGATATTATTTTCAAACATTACACTAATTCTCTGGCAAAAAAATCATTATATCTTTTTTATTAAAAGATTAGAGGTTTACTCGTCTCATTTTCGGTAAAAAATCGACGGTGTTTACTAAACAGATTATGTCGCTAAATTATTACGTTATGATGAATTTTCTGCCAAAACCTCTCAAGGGAGGCTTCATGATTAAGAAACCTTTCTGGTTGTATTTACTTAATCCCCCCCCCCCCCCTTCATTCCCCGCACCTCCCTGCGGGGAGCGTAAAACCCAACATGTGGTTTTACGTGAACCTGAATAAAATTACACGATTTCACTAATTTACTGTTTGAATATTAAACGAATGGATAAATATTTCACCATTTTAAATGTTGAATGAAAATGAATTATTATTTTAACACAGAGGGCCGCCGTGCGTGAAATTAAATTTAGTTTGCTCACTTTGTGGGCGACATGTGCCACATAATTTATGTTACACTTGTATATAAATCGGTGTAATTTTATATTTTATGTGAAAGATATTGTGATTTTTTTTTATACCTGTCAATGAAGCTACACATTTTCAGTTTCGTATTAGAGCAACTTCATTTAGCTACTAATTAGTTGCATAACTTCACGAAACGCCCGCGCAAATATTGCTACCATCAAAATTCTAACATAGGTATAAAATAAAGCTTCATTTTATCGATATATGTATTTTAATACAATGAAAGGAAAATGATATCCGATTTATTTTATTCATTCATTTAGTTATTCATAAACAAATACATTTGTGTTTATATTACATGACTTTATCATTAAACTTTTTTGCTATCACAATTTTCTATAAAAAAGGGTGTGTATAATACACCCGCAGCAGCTTAGCGTGCGTCGCCGTCAACCCCTAACACTGGTGCTATGTATCAACCCCATGGTTGAACTAAACAACTCTTCTATTTTCATGATCGCCTAGTACTGCAACACCATAGGGGTAAAAACGCCATTGTTAACCGATCGTGACGTCACGCTAGGGTGCGTTAGATCCCATGAGTGTAGAATGAGACCGCATCACTATAGAACGAGACAACAACTGGTTATTACCATGCGTAGTTTCGCCACGCCCCATGCCATGGGAATTGATATTTTAATAAATAGTTGCACGAATGAGAGAAGCCCGAAAAGCTATTCATTACACACATTTTACATCAGTTACAAATAATTTATGCAATGAGTGCTATATAAAAGCAAAGCTTGTTAGTTGTTAGCTATTTTTCATGTTCTTTGCTGGCGCCATTGTGATGAACACAAAAGGCTCGGGTACCAGGCTCGCAGAGGCTATACAGAGATTGACCGATCGCGCAAATTGAATGTCCGTCGAACACGACGGGGACAACACCCCATTGTCCCGGCGGCTTTTCAAGATACAGCCAATATTTCATTCGGTCACAAAATGTTCTGTCGATAGAAAAAATGAGGAAAAACCAAAAGACGTTACAATGCCCATTTGTGACTACTCAGGCGTGGTCTCCTGTGGTCCCACTAGCAAATAAATGATACTGTTACATAAAAATTAGGGAGTGACTAATAAGTACACGTTATTTACGTCCGAAAACGTCCATCTGTTCATAAATATTTATTTGTATACTGTCAGAAAAATTCCGTTAGTATTTGATGAATTAACTAGGTCTTTTGTATGATTTTTATGTGTCAATCCTCTACGCCCTACTATACGCAATTTGTAATAATTTTATATTATGATGTGTAAATAATATTTCTTCTTTTTTATTCGCAGTTGGTGGGCGGCGAGTTCGACATGGAACTAAATTTCGTCATCCAGGACGCCCAAAATATACAACACATGCTGGAGCTATTAGATCACTGCCCACCCAGTTTACAGGTAAATTATTTATTTATTATCTTTAACTTAATTATTACGACAAACAGTAAACAAATCATACATTTAGTACAAGAGCAACATAATTCTCAAGAAGTATGCAAAGGTGGTATGCAAGATAAGATTCCTTTCATAGGTTGGAAAAGGACGGACGAAGAATGCACTTTTTGTACAAGTTTTTTTGTGTTGTGGGACGGCCCTTCGTTTGAGTACCTTTTTTATTTATAAGAATTCCTTGGAAGAGACACAGACCTCCTATAAATACATGTTCGCCTGGTATGAATGTGGATCAGTTAACCCTTTGCGTGGGATGTTAATTTGTATTTTGCTTACTTTTTGCAAGCATAACAACCTGTTTTGTGTTAACTACGTTAGTTTTCTCAATCAATCTCTCTATATTTGCTACTGATTGGCGACTGACTTAACCTATTTGTGCAAAGAAACGATTTAAACTTGATAAGGTTGAAGAGATTACAAAGTTCCATAAGCGTCTTATTAGAAGTGCCATAGTAGATAGCGGTGTAGCAAAACGGGCGCAATCCGCGAGTCATCGTCCCCTCGGCGCATCTTAACGGGTTCAATCTCCTTGCCAGCTATGCGATCCTGGTAATGTGAGATCTTATTGAAAGGGGTAACTTTGATGGCGGCCGTTTAAACCGGATAAAAAACGTGACGGAATTAATCCTTGTCGGCGTTTAAGATAAGATTTATTTAATACTTCAACCATTTTATGTTTCTTTGTAGTTGTTAAAATTTTAATTGTGTAATAAAACAAAAATGATGAACAATCCGAGACGCTTATTTTTAAAAAGTAAATATCGAATGGCCAGGTAGGTATTTAATTTTCCAAAATCTGCCTTTCGCCGAAACATGTGTACTGTTGTATGGAGAACAATAAAATAAAATGGTTTTCGCAGAAAGGATTAATAACAAGTTGTATTATTTTTAATCATATCCGTACTGATCTGGATGACTTTCTAGATCTGTAAACGTTTGCCTAATTAATGAAAATACTTGTAACAATATTAGTGTAGATTTTTTTATTAAATCAAACAAAATCATTGTAAAACAATTTATTGCTGAATTTGAGTACTTTTAATTGGATTGCGACTGTCCTGAAATAAGGTTATATTTTAGCTTACTATAAGGCCCATTTGCCCACCAAAAAGGTTTAATTATTTTGGTCCCATGTGATAGTGGGTGAACTTATCGGCATCCACCAGGCACAATTCCAACTCCGTGTTGCTATTGAAAATTTTCCGACGGAAAAATCCCAAATGAATCTTTTTCCCGACCCGGGAATCGAACCTGAGGCCTCAGGGTGAGCTAAACGCAATACTAACTAATTGATAACGAGGCAGTTATAAATATGAGTAGGAAATACGATAATAGAGCAATATAATTATAAGTTCTTAAGAACCATTTAACAAAATCAGAATTATTATTTGAACATTATATCAGCTAAAATAAACCTCATAAAGCAATTTATTATTCCAATACAAATATGATTAAAAGCCACTACAAAATACATTATAGTTTCACGTTTGCTAAAACAACCAGTATCCAAATATTAGTTACCTAAATTAATAGATAATAAAAGCAAAACGAATTATCTTAATGGTACGCATTTGTAAATATATTTCGCTACTGATAAACTGATATACATGCGTTGTTTATTTTGTTTTATTACTAACAATAAATGATAAACACGATCGCTAATTGCGAGTATAAATGCTCAAGGTTCAAAATTAGTACCGCAGAATCAGCAACTGGTGAACTCAAGGCCCGGGCCTGTTTCTGAGATTCCGGGTAGTTCTTATCCAACCCATAGAATACAACCTGACCGAATTTAAAACTGACTCAAGATACATTTGAAAAAAGAACACAGCTATCACATTCATTTATGTTTGTTATATGCTTATCCTGCCAATAAGGTTAGGTAGGTTAGGTATTTAACAACTGTGAAATTGGGGCTTCGTATAAGTCCCGATTTTATCAGTTGCTGATAAAGTTTCAGATAGATATCTGTCTGGTAACGCTATACAAATATGTCATTTGACCTCTCCGAATAGGCAAGGTCTTATCAGTAACCTGTGAAACTGGCCAAAAGTATAATTGACTATTTATCTGATAATATCTAAGATCATGGTCGACGGCCTTTAACGTACTAGTTAGAAAGTTGCTCTAGTTAGACTTGACATTCTAGTTACTTTAACGTGGTTGACTATTTTTCATTTAAGTAATAAGTTTCCGTCTTCTTCTTCTTCTTCTTCTTCTTCTTCTTCTTCTTTCGTGTCGATGGCTGCAGTCAAATTCTCATGGTGTTGACTTACCATCGTGGTGAAAGGATTCGCCAGTCTGCTTGGTGGAAACTTGCAGACTGCCCAGGGTGCGCCGGACGTAGGAGTTGATGGTGTACGTCGCTCGGGGAGGCTCCTTTCATGCAGTTTCCGTAGTGTAGTGGTTATCACGTGTGCTTCACACGCACAAGGCCCCCGGTCCGATCCCGGGCGGAAACAGGTGCATTTTTAATATTTATTTTGTTTTTTTTATAGGTAGGTACTACAACAATTCTGACAGTTATGCCAAGTTTCCAGCAAAAGCTTAGACGGTAGGACACTGTCGGAATGTCCAATCAGGTGATTGGTCATTCAAAAATGTATCTCCTAACCGCTTTGGTGGCAACCAGACCCTACGCAAAATATTTTAGATGGATTTTCATTAAATTTGGCTCATACGTAACTAAATAATTAAATTAACATGTCGACTATTTTACTTACAGAATAATAATATGTTGTAATAAGTAACGAAGGAGCTCGGGGCTAAGTCGAAGCCGCTCGGACCGATCGATCGTGCAGCTTATGCAATGAGTGCCTCGGAGAGCACGTTAAACCGTGGGTCCCGGTAGCCCTTTGAACATCTATGGCATTCGTTACGGGTCAGTCAGTGGTCAAAGTCTGACAACTAGTCTAACAAAGAGTATCGTATTACATCGTGCTGGGTTGTAGAAGTCTGATGGCAGTCTCTTTACGAAAAATACTGATAATCAGCTAAATCCGTTAGACCCCAATGTGATTTGGAAAAGGCTCGGTAGATCGGATATTGTATAATATATTATGGTAACCTCAAAGCATTCCTGGCTTAGGACATCAGTATAAGCTCATAGGTATTATCCTATATATCTATGTAGTTTCCTGCGTAATTAGATTATTGATAGCCTCCAGAACTGATTATATATTATGTTCATTGAACCATTAATGGCCAGCTTATTAACATAGCGACTAATTCCAAGCGTTTAGTGGTTCTAGACGCCTGATTAAACTTAACTGATTATCTTGTAATAGGCATAATGAGTGAAACAAAGATAGTAAAATCTAAAATATCTTATCAAAATATAGGTAAACATAAACCAAATGCAAGAATTTTTAGTTACATATTATAAATCTAACTAATTTTCGGATCATTCAAAGTTTCATGGGGGAGTCCATTTTTATAGTTCGAAATTATTATAAAATCATTATATAATTCAATTACCTAAGCTCGATGGTCTAGTGATTAGCGTATGCGTCTTTCATCGCGAAGTCTCAGGTCCCGGTTCAGGCAAAGTGTAATTAGAGAACTTTTCGTCAGGAAATTCATAATAGCTGCACGGAGTTGAAATTGTGCCCGATGAATGGCGATAGGGTCACTCACTATCCCATGGGACCTAAACATAACAGGTAAAATGTGGGTGTTGTACACCTCTGCCACATCCCTTTGCATAATATAGGCGTGATGATATGTTAGTATTAAAAATCTATCGCATATATTTTGAAGTAATAAATTAATAAATAAGATAATTGTTAAGAGAAATTATTATCACAAAATCTAACTACGGTAGTAGTCTTTCGTATTACTCGTACTACAAAAGGAATAATGTCATGAATGCGAATAGCGCAATCAACGTATGTTCTTGTTAGAAAGTTGCTCTACTAAACTCTGTGCTCTAGTTGGAGTGAGATTGGTAATTTCGCATCTCGAAGTAAGTTTCCGTAGTGTAGTGGTTATCACGTGTGCTTCACACGCACAAGGTCCCCGGTTCGATCCCGGGCGGAAACAGTGTTATTTTTACTACTGATAACTAAAATTTACTTACGATTGTAGGGCTTTTTTTTCTAATTAGGCTCAAGATGAGACGCCACCGCCTCGCCTTTATTCAGTTTTTCTACCATTTTCCGGTTCAATGGTGAGATGGGTGTTGGATGAATGACGATAGGGACGTTGGAATAGGTCCCATGGGACCTAAATATAACAACCCTTCTGGGTTATACAGGGTGTATTTTTGAAACGGGGCAGTAAGGGCAAGTACCTTAACCGTTGCAGTTACAGCAAAACGTTCTTAAAAGACCTTCCCTAACTTTTTGGGACATTTTGAACTGCATTCACAGATTTTGTAAAAAACTTACAGTTAGCAAAAAAATGCAAAAAGTTCAAAAAAATTTTTTTTATGCCAATCGATTCTATTTCATGTGGGGATCAAAAAACTCTATGGGACCATTTTAGCTTTCAGTACTAGAAAAGACAGAAATCGCCAAAAACGTTTCCCATACATTTCGGCAACAGAAACGAATTTCTACGATGGTCTAACTTTTTGTTATGGCCTGGAAGTGGGTAGAATTGACTGTAAAGTAAATAAAAAGAATTTTTACCCTCAAATTTCGAATTTGATTCGAAAATCTGTGTGTTATACTTAGTTTCAGCTGAGAAACTTCGTATGAGTTATTAATTAAGGATTTTCGCTAAAATGTCTTCTAATCGTGAAAAAATTGACTTATTAGAAGCGTATTTTGAAAGAACCCTGCAATTCCAGGTTTTTCAAAAGATTTGTAATAACCTTTCTTGTTGGCACATGCCGCAACGGATACTTATTGCGGTACCACACTAATGCAGCTCCCGCATTTCGATTATTGACAAAATACGCTTCTAAGTCAATTTTTTCACGATTATATAGAAGACATTTTAGCGAAAATCCTTAATTAATAACTCATACGAAGTTTCTCAGCTGAAACTAAGTATAACACACAGATTTTCGAATCAAATTCGAAATTTGAGGGTAAAAATTCTTTTTATTTACTTTACAGTCAATTCTACCCACTTCCAGGCCATAACAAAAAGTTAGACCATCGTAGAAATTCGTTTCTGTTGCCGAAATGTATGGGAAACGTTTTTGGCGATTTCTGTCTTTTCTAGTACTGAAAGCTAAAATGGTCCCATAGAGTTTTTTGATCCCCACATGAAATAGAATCGATTGGCATATAAAAAATTTTTTTGAACTTTTTGCATTTTTTTTGCTAACTGTAAGTTTTTTACAAAATCTGTGAATGCAGTTCAAAATATCCCAAAAAGTTAGGGAAGGTCTTTTAAGAACGTTTTGCTGTAACTGCAACGGTTAAGGTACTTGCCCTTACTGCCCCGTTTCAAAAATACACCCTGTATAGTCGTTATATTACGTTTAATTATAATATTGATAGCTGTTGCCCGTGATATCCTATGGTTATTCCTCACATTCACATATATTATGCGGTACATAACTGCTCAGACGTAATTGCAGTTGGCCGCTGCATTGGTATCGTGTATCGGAATCGCATAAATATGGATCAGTGCTGGACCGCCACCAGAGCTGCTTATGCAATGGAACTGCTCATGTAACGATTCTACCTATCATGAATATGTACATAGCTGTTCAATCGATAAAACATTACCAGCCGGGCTAACGTAACGAGCGCGAGATAGATTTTGTCGTACGTTTGTCATGTTTTTCATTCTGTAATTTGTACACTGTGTCTATCCTTAGGTGCGCCAAAAAATCTTTTTTACTCATGTAAAAATGCAATAATCGGCTCAGGACCCAACTCTTAATAGTTTCTTGCTCGCTCCAAAATTATTTAGTTTTAACGAATACAAAATATTAAAAAAAACACGTAAGTCTGAGCTGTAAGATCTATCTGAAGACGTATTTTTCAAAGTATTTGCATGTTCCAAGACTAACATTACATTTCTTTCTAATATTATAATAGCAAAAGTTAGGTACTTCGTCTGCTTGTTATTTTACAGCTAAATAAATTGGGTGGAAACCTCGGGAAATGCTGCCTATATTTAATCGATATTATAGGGGTTAAGCTTTTGTCGAAATTGTTACTCACTCTGTTACTTATTATGTGTTATTGTTACTTCATGCTTGACGAGATGGAATATTTTTTTTTACCAAATAAGATGCGTAGAAAAAACGCGTCTTCCTTCGCCATATACTTTTTGTTTATTTATTCCAGTCAATATCTTCTTGTGAATGGAATCCAATACGCCGACAGAAATGCCCTTGATTAAAAAAGGTGACCCATATTTGTAATTCCTGGGGTGAATTTTAAAGAAAGTTCTTCTCTCTTCCCCTTATTTTTCCTGAGATACGAAAATATGCGTTTATTTATTCCTTTTATTATGCGTGTGATTGCTCTTCATTTATTTATTTAAGAAAATATAACGTCTTATCGGAATGAAATCTGTGTAATCTACAAATTTTATTTTCAAGACAGACATCAAATATGTGTGTGTGTGTCATCAAATTTATTTGAAACACAATTTGTTTTCATAATTAATAAATAATAATAATTATTAAAAAAAAATTATAAGCTGTATAAGTAAAATAGGACCAGATAATTTGGTTGAACTAAAATTCAATTTATTTTGCATAACCCAATACTTTTTAAATTCTATTTGGTAGTTTATTTACAATGTTAAAATTGTTTTACACTATGCTGTTTTTTGGTTTTATAAACAAAATTACATTTAATTTTGTTGGTCTTATCTTCTTTGTTTTTGGCTCAGCGATTTTATCTACATTACGACTAATCAAATTAACGCCAGACGTGTATTTAACTAGCTAAATTTTCTCAAGATCAGCAATTAAGTCCAAAGTTAATAAAGTCTAAACGATATCCAATTTGACTTGAAGTCTGCAAAATATCTGGTTTTTATTGAACTTAGACTAGACTGGCTGCCATCACTCATTGACGTCGAAGATGAGTGCGGCGCAGTGTCTTATAAATCATATCTTTTTCTGACAAAATTTAGTCCAGAATGTGCTCTGTCTCTCAAAAAAGTGCTTTTTCAAAAATTTCAATTAGCTGTTCCCAAGCGCACTAGGCTCTCAGAACGTCTGAGGGGTTTTAACACACACAGGCTAATTAAGTGATACATCACGTTAATACACACACGTACACATAGGGCTACCAGGCGGGCAGGATGTCGGAGAGCTCCTTGCCGCCTCTCACGAGTGATGGACGACTGCCGAGAGCTTGAATCCGTCGACTCATCTTATGAGATGTTTTTCTTCACGGCATGTGACGGGCCCGTCTCGCCTTGTCAGCGAATGGTTTTTAGCTCGCCTCTTCAGCTACAATTTTATTAGGCTGTTATTACAGTTTTTCGTAACAGTCATGTCGGAAAATTAATAGCTTTTGGTAATGTTGTACTTATTAGCTATCGGTTAAATCTGGACGCTATTTAAAGGTTGGGGACGTTGAGATGATGAATGGAAAAATTATGTAAGAAAATTTATTTATCGCGATATAGCGGCATTTCTGATAGGACACGTCTTGGGACGATACTCCAATTCATATAAGATAAGTAGTGCTTTGTACTTGAATTGCATATTTATGGTGGATAAATATTTATCATTTTATACACATCGTTTAAAGGGGTAAAACTACGCTTGTATTACCCAGAAGGGTGTGGCAGAGGTGTATTACATCCACACTTCACTAACGAGGCAGTGACACAAATGATTCCTCATAACAAATATTGCATGATACGTCGAGCTTCGTGTGTCGCGAGTTTCTTATGGTAATCAATTAAGCCTGATATCATTACACACATATATCTCTTACATACGTGTGTGAGCCCGAGAAGTTTGTCACGATAAGTAAGTGAAAAGTTAGGGACATGATGGTTCATTATATTTTATCCGAGAAAAGTTCGTTTCTCATCCATCAATAGCGTACTTTATTCATTTCAAACAACTTTGTTATAATGTGTTTTGTAAACGTAAACAAAAGATGGGTTGGTCGCAAACAAGATAACTTTATGATATATTTTATATAACTTTATATAACATGGACTTATGTATTAACTTGCTTCGGGCCACGATTTCGCTCACGTGGCGTTGATACTTCTTACTATATTACTCGTAAAAAGTTTAGTTTCCTTTCTGTGAAATAATTTTTAAAATGGAAGCGTTTTACATTTAGAGATTTATTTACCTTAAAAACTAACCATCTTCTGTTTATAATCTGATATGTAGGTATAGATTTCACAAAAGTTACTAGGGCATTATAATATCGAAGTGTAACTAGGGTCATATTAGCATCCCTTGTCGAACGATGGAGCTCGGCCCGCATCATTTTCTTATAATTTATTAAGAACCTTAAACGCTGAGGTATTTATTTTATTAAATAACTCTTCATTATATTTATGTTTATGGACTTTTCAAGCTGAGAATGTAAATAATGAAGTTGAGGCAAGAGGAAGTTACAGAAATAAGAATTCCTCGCCTCATTCCTTGGCTGGGGTGAAAGCCGGAATACTCCAGCGAACTTGTAATTTGGCTGAGATTGTTCAGCTAACGGAGAAGAATGTAATATAATTACAACCGACCTCGTTAGGGCCGCTACAAGAGCTTTTGTGTATAGTAATACAAGTGCTGTTCGTATTTCTGGTGCCCTGGTACCCCGGTGTGGTTTGCTTTATTTCTTGTAAAATAAAAAGGCTGGCACAGTTTTAATTATCTTGGTAAAAATCATTTATGCCCATAAAAAATGTCGAATTCCTAAATATTTTCATTATGAACCGACTTTAAAAAGAAGGTTCTGTGTTCGATATGTATATATATGTATGTATCTTTGTATTATATAAGGTATAATAATATACTAAACACATTACAAAATATTTTTATTATTATTATCATGAACACACACTAATGAATGTGTAACAATGTTAAGGAAATTTGAATGGTGTCTGATAATTAGATGAATTAAAGTAAAATCGACTAAGGTGAAGATAGAAACTGCTCTAAAGGAGTTATCATAAAGCGTTGTGGAATGCGATGGCATTCCTAACTTCAGGTTATCTGATGATCTAAGATATCTATTGTGAATATCATAAAGGTAGTCGAAACGGGTTTAATAGTATATTATAAAGCAGTGAAAGAATGTGAGCATTCCGTCGATGTCGTATTGACTTGAATGTTTGTAAGGATTTTGATATCGGTGCCACTAGATTGCAAGAAAACAGCCTACCACCCATATCAAAAACTAATTTTGGTGTTATATGTGCTTTTGAGTTTTGGAAGTCGGTTCAAATTTTAATATTTTTATTCTCAGTACTTACAATAGTTAAGTTAGTGCTTAACTTAACTTTAACAAACAGTCCGTTGTGTATTCGTATCTACATATTGCACCCAAAACCAAAGCTTGAAGTTAAATATTACAAATGTACCATTAAGTATAAAAACATTACCAGCGCGGTTCGTACTACGCAGTTACTTAAATAAAATATTCATCTTTTTTCTCAGCGGAAAAAAATAAACATTAACTAGAGACTTAATAGCTCGCGCTACCCCATGTGTGTAATACTTTAACGACCATCTCCGCCGTCCTTATGGTGCTCGAGTACATCTGGGAATAAATTTACGCTTGTGTGAACCTACGGCTTCTGTGGAATGTTTTAAACATGTCCTACATGCTCATGCTTGCCTGGTACCGATGGGAATTGAACGCAACCCTTTCGACTAATTTGTGGGTGTGCACGCCCAAGGAATGTCTTTGATTGGGCTCATGCCGAAACACCCTACAAAATGTTTTGTTTACATGTTCAGAAACTGAAGTCTGCATTTTACACACAATATTTTTTCAGGCAGTTAGCTTTTCATTAGTATGTAAGCGAATAAAACTGAACGGTTAGTTAATTTCCACACAAACTGGAATAACAAAGGCCCGGCTAATGTTTTCGTGTTCCAAGCGTGGCTCAACAACATCCCTGTTACATTAGCGTAAATTAGAGCAAATTAAGCCGTGCACACATAGTGTTGTGTAAAATTAAAATTACTAGCACTGCAGCTCAAACAGAAAAGAATTTCACTAAAAATATTTCGCGTACCGAGCGTTGCGTCGTTACAGTGCAGGCTCTATTAAACAGAAAGCTTTGAAATTGAAAATTTCTGCCTTGATGCGCGCCTGGTATGGACGAGTAAACGCGCCAAGTGGATTATGCTTTAATACGCAGCGGTGCCGTTTTGGCTTATTCTAACTTTTTGACTTCCACAACGATGGTTCCTCAGTCTAACCGCTTTATTTGATGTTTATTTTCGAGGACTCTCTTTTTTATGGACAAAATTTTGCAATTAATTCTTTAAACTGAAGTTTTGATAAATAAATTATCATATTTTTGCTACAGGCGGAGATCTGGTCGGTGTTCATCGCAATCTTGCGCAAGAGTGTCCGCAATCTTCAGGCGTGTACTGACGTGGGACTCATACACCATGTCCTACAGAGGCTTCCCCGCGCCGAAACTGTCGTCGCCGGTAAGTAGTTTCTATACTAAGCATGCTATTCAAGTAAACTACAGAAACTTGAACAAAATAATTATGCCACACGTCCCGTCTTCAATAAAATAAGATAGAGAAAAGATTAACGCTATCCTTGTCTTAACAAATTAGAAGTCAACCCTCCGTGCACCTTTTTGTAATGATAAACATCCCTTGAGAGATTGACATCTCTAATGCGTAATCGCCCCTGTAGGAGATAGTTTTATGTTTCCCTAGTACGAATAAGTAGCAACAATCTCAACCCTCCGTTCATCGTAAAGAAAGGGACGGAATAATATTCTCCCCTTTGAGTAGCTTGGCATTTTTCTACAGTGCAGACTTTTAATATTAACACATCTTGCTGCGTTATTTTATCCTGGTACTTAAGAAAATTATAAGAACAATTTAAGAAAAGCAACGTCTTATTTTAATTTAATATTTTAATTTTGCATTCTTGTAACCCACCTTCCTTTATTTAAGGATGAATTTAAGTTTTTGTTACAGTGTTGAAACTTTTGAGTAAGTTTCAAAAGAATTCAGCAGATCTTAACAAAACGTATTGTGTGTATATAGCGATAAATCTTTAAGTAATATAATCGCTGACTTACTTTTTTCTTATGAATATTTATTTCCCCTTGTGTGAAAAACTCGTTACCCTCAACAATATCCGTTATGGTAAACTCTTGAAGAGTCACGTCGCATAATATCCTACTCTCGTGCGTGGTTAAAGTGCTTCGCTGATAAAATAATTATGTCCTCGGCAATTTTATATTTTCATATGCGCATCTTATCTCCGTTTTGTTACCTTATTTTTTAATAATTCCTTTGACGCTCCTTCGTGCGTACGATGTTCTTTTTGACTCACTTTGTGTACTTAATGCAATGGAGTTTTCGAGAGGAGATATAGTATTGTATTTTTAAAATGATATTCTTAGCATTTGATCTAATAAAGATGAAAAACAAGATTGTTATTTTGTTAAACCGAAAATATTCTGATGATAAATTGATGGATAGATTTCCAATTTTTATGCCCATATTTGCTCATCTAATAACTTTCTTCTATTAAATAAATTTTCTTTCCAGTGACATCATACCGTCTTAGATAATCCCCGATTTGACCTTTTTCAACCTATTTTGTAGCAAGGGCTGAAAAAAACACAATTCCCCGTTTAGGCACGAGCACACGTAAAAGGGACACGTCTTTTCCACGTACTTTGTTCAATGCGCGCTACCTATTGTGTTCTATGCTACCCTGGTACCTCTCTCCCTTGATTTTGCTCGCTCTTATTTTCCCCGTCACCTTTGGGACGGAAACCGGGTCAATGTGACCCTGGCGAAATGAGTAAATGTGTAAATGGGGTATGCAGTACTTGCTAGCACATGTAATACATTAAATACAGCCTAGCCTTACTAAGATAATCAGGGGTTTGAACACAATTTTGTTGTAGTGACTAAATTAGCTCATGAATCACAGTGGCTTTGATCTCTTTGTCCACAAAGAGATCAAAGTCATTGACTGCAAAAATAAAGTAAGTTTGTAAGAAATATACTATGAAATAGTTATTTATGGTACAAGTGAGAAAAAGTTTATATTTCTGTTGTGAGTGCCAATTTTAAATCTTGAGCTTGCGAAGTAGTCTTGAATTAAATCACGAGCGTAGCGAGTGATTCTAATAAAGACTACTTCGCAAGTGAGAGATTTAAGAAGTCACGAACTGGAAATTAAATTTTTCTTACGCGTTACATACAAAACTTTTCACCTCTTCCAGTGAGAAAATATTAAGATTTAAATAAACTCGTACTCGATTGCTTAAATTTGGATAATTCTATGTAATACGACAGTAGAGAATACCGATTCAGAATGCGTTTTAGCGCCTTCTGAAAGTCGCCACTTATTAAATATGTCGTATGCTTTCAAAAACTTCTCCCGTGATTTTTCTGGTAAAAAGCAAACTTCTGTGTACTAGCTTCTAACTTGCTTCTACTAGCAAGTTGTTTCAACTATTCTGAAGTTCCACAAAGTTCTTTATCACTTGATTCACTTTTTTTTTGTTAAAAATTGTAGTCAACAATTAAACATAAACTGAAAAGAATTTAAAGTTCCCTGCGATGAATGACACTGACACAGACACACTTTTTTTTTAAGAATGCGTTTGGAAGTTTGTTCCTTAACATTTATGTATAGAGTCTAATATTAAATACTTAATTTTTATTAAATTTAATGGTTAATCACGAATATTAAAATACTAAATAAGCGTGTATTAATGTAATTTAAAATAATTAAAACGTATCGTTTGTAGTTTTTTAATAAAATTGATGTCAAACAACAAACAGCCACCATGTAGGTTATAACCTACATGGTGGCTGTTTTGTTTTTATTAGCGCCTATTCATTGGAAGGATTTAGTGTTTCGAAATTTAAATCACTTTGCCTCACTAGTGAGTAATAAGCGTTACTACTCACTGAATTCTCGCAAGCAAACGATCTTTTTCGTGCTGGTGTGGTGAAAATAAAATTATTTTCATTTGTTTTCTGATGAAATTTTATGTAATATGATGCTGTAAACTTTGATAAGAACTATTGATTACCAATTTATTTTTGACGCAGTAGGTACAGTTCTGGATCGTATGAAGGCTTAAAAGATAGTTAATTATAAATCTGTCGCTACACAAGGCGTTTATTAAGCAAATTATAAGCATTTCACTAAGCTTCTTAGGTCCTAGTAGCTAACGGGAACGAATTACCTCTTTTCAGCTCCTTGATACTCGCACCTAGTACATTTTGTTTACAGTAAACTACTGTTTCTAAATGCGTTTATTTTTTACCCACAAGCTTTACTTCTTTAATGGCTGTGATCTCCTAGTATTTGTGATAAGATAATTATGCGTTAACCCTTTTGGTCGTCGTGCACACAGAGGTGGGGTCTGGAACAGGAATATTTTTATTGCCTCAATATTAGTTCATGGATACCTTTTTACTTTTATGATATCCTGGTTTCACTGACATTTGCATATGTTATGAAGAATGCGTATTTGCTATTAGCATACCAGAGGAAGTTGTAACAATCGTTTTAGAAGTTAAATTTAATGTTAAATTAAATGTTAAATTAAATGTTATTTGTGTTTGTACGTTTCTACAAGTAGTAGATGAACCCGTGCTTTGACCCGTGTTCAACCTTTTTTTGACATTAAAAATAGACACTTCAATTTTATTTATTTGTATTGACTACGTACTAGGTACTACAACTTATTTAATTTAGCTCTCGCTGGTCTTTGACATGATAATTACTGATCTTCTATAACATGACAATGACAATAGATTAGAACCTCCCATGGCTATTAAAATCTATGTAAATATCAGATAATATCTATTCCGGTACCTAAGCGAGCGCTCTCCCATCTGAGCTACGATCCCTGATATTCGCTGATAAAATTTACGAATTCTATTCAAGCTATTTTGTTAATCAGGGTAAAGATACTTTATCGTAAATAATGTGTTTTTTTTTAATTCCGTATTTATTGTAACTACCTGCCTTAATATTTTTTGCCACTAGGTTTTTCAGTCATAAAAAATATCACTTCTTATTGGGTAGATCATGATCTTAAGAGGATCCTCCTACTGTATTTTTATTGATTTTTAGATGTGAATGGGATGTGCTTTGTACCAAAATGTTATATTTACCTGAGTTTTTGTTGCCATGTATTAACTTTTAACATTTCTGCTGACTGGGTGTTAACTCAACAACGCTGTTGTCCCACAAATTGCTTTTGTGGGACACAATGCTTTTGTCATGCTATTCTTGTATATGGCTACTTAATAGAAATACTGGATGTAATGTCACAACCTTCTGCATAATTTTGCTCTCCTAGTACCTGTGAGATAATGTGCAGTTCTAAAACATTTCTCACTCAACACAGGTGAAACTGCGGCAAAAGCTAGTATAGTATGTAAAAAAAATGGAGACGCTGGATATCGATCTCGGTACATCTCGCATGCTAAGAGAGCGCTCTACCACCTGCGCTACACCTCTTGTTTATACTCAAAATATTTTCTAATAAACTTTGATTGTCTAATAAAAGTAAGCGTAATAAAACAAGGTGAACGTAATTTTGTCGTTGAAGAACTAGATCGACTTTAATCCAAGAGCTCGAGCACCATGTCAAATACTCAGGAGGAAACTAGTCCCGAAAACAGCCTCTTCCCCTCTTCTGCTACCCTAGTACTGATATAAAGCAATTACTAACTCTTTTCGGATTCGGTATTGGTATTTATTGATTTAGTTTATAGCAGAACTAGGGCACAGAATGACTGGGATGTCTCAAAGATGGCGCATCTCCTTTTAAGTTCCAAAAATGTCAACCAATTACATTGTCATGTTTTATATTTTATACTTTTTATCAGGTGTACAAAAATGCAGTATGCATTTATATTGGTTATGAAACTATCGTCCGCAACATAATATGGTATCCTAGTTATGATGTGAATATAAGTAAATGACGTCCTCTACCCCTTAAAATGAAGAGGACGGTTATATCATATTTTGCCTTCACAGTGCTATGTTACCCTAGTATTTCTGGGAACCAAATTAATCCTTTTTGGCTCTAGTCCCCGCTTTGGTTTAAAAATGTTTTGATCAAATAGATTTATTTACTTTTACTATAGACATATTTTTTTAATACCAGTTCTTTTTACGAAGATATTTTAACAGAGTTTTATATATCAGGGGAATATACATACCTAAAGCTATAAAAAGATCAAACTCCAAATAAAAAAAACCATTTTTTGCGGACATGGGTGTTGCATAGATGTTACAGTATAAATTCGATCGCTATATTCTACCTAATAAGGCAGGTAATGGAACATAATCATAATTTAATTATAATTAACAATTATTGTAAGAGATGCGCCGAATATTCGTATAGTATTCGGCAATTGAACTGAATATTTGTATTCGACCGAATGTTCGATGAAAATGTTATTTGATTCGCTTATCTTGTTTAATAATAAATTAACAACTAAAACAAGGTTTTGCTAGAGTCTTATATATTATTTGTATTAACGTTATAATACTTACATAATAATGTTTAATTGATTATAGTAATTTATTATTGTTTGGATAGTAATTTAGTCTTAGGCATAGCTAGGATATTTTATTTCTAGGGCGTTTTCACATCTTACAGGTGAAGGGAGAGGGAACAATTGCATGTTAATGAAACCGAATAGTTAGGCCGAATATCCGGTCCGGCAGAGTTATGAACCGAATACTATTGGGTATCCGGTATTCGGGCAAACCTATATTCGATGCATCTTTAATTATTATCAACCTCTATTAATACTAAATAATAATTTTTAATAAATTATAATCGGAAAATCAATATTCATCTAATCTACAGCATAAAAACATATTTATAATGTACAATTTTCTAATAATAATAATTCAATAAAATATAATATCGGATAAGTATTCATTGACAGTATAATAACATTTTATGAGTAAAATTTACTTAAACTTCTTATGTTTTATAAGAAGTTCAAGTAAATTTTACTCATAAAAAGCCTTTTTCAATTTATTTCTAATACAGATTTTGGTAACTTATTGTAAATTCTTGTCCCATGCAGAACACACTATTACCTAATAAAAAAAAAAAATTTGGAAATCTGTAATAAATAAGTTCTTCCTAGATATTCTATAATGCTCGATTTTCTGAGATATCAGAATATGTATCAAATTTTCGTTCTATGCTAAAAAAGATCCATTTTTAATTCGTTATATCAACATTTCTGGAGAAGCTTTTAGTTTATAAAATATTTTTCCTAAAAACTAGAGGAGAAGGTATTAAATGAAAATAACCTTTTAAGAGTCTAAAAACTGAAGGTATATAACTGAAGATATATTATATGTTTTAGGTACCGAAAAGCCTATTTGTTGGTTTTTTGCTAAAAAGGTTAAGTTCTCAGAGAATAACATTCAAGTAATGATATCATGTCATTATAATGCTTAGGTAGTCAATTAGTAACGAAGTAACGTGATGTTTAAATAAATAGAAATTTCATTGAAAATCTTTTCTGACAAGTTTTACATCCCTACAATTTCTGTTGCCCTGGTTGGTATGTGACCTAAATAAGATTTATACTTTCAACAGGATTGGAGGTTCCATAAAATTTTTCGTTACTGAGAAAAAAAAATCATCACTTGAAGAAAGACTTTACAGAAACGTCTTCAAAGTTTTGAACACTATTTAATTGTTAAAGGATTTTGGAATATGATTTGAATTGTACATTTAAGAAAACTATTTGTGACTAGCATTTAAGAAAACTATTTGTGACTAGTGTGACTATTAAATGGAAAATAAATAGAAAACAGTAAATACATGAAAAAAGTCAAAGCTTTTCTTATACGATACTATTCTTCTTCTTCTTCGTCGTGTCGATGGCTGAGTCAAATTTTATTGGTCCAATAAGTGGTCACTGTTATGAGCGCCTCTCTTGTGCAGGTGGTAGGGCATTTTGGACAGTCAGTAAGGTGGTCAAGGTTTTGACTTGCCATCGAGGTGAAAGGATTAGCCAATTCGCTTTGGAGAGCTCGCGAATTGCCCAGGGTGCGCCGGACGTAGGGAATCGTTGTGTACGTCACTCGGGAAGGCTCCTTTCATGCACCCCATATACGATACTATAACAATACTATATTATCACTTTCTCATCACTCATCCTTTTTTGTCGAGTACGCCCCCTGATATTCATATTATCGTAAAAAGAAATCTTATTTAAGCAGTGCAGGCAATTTCGTCAGTCAAGGCGAACGTGATTATTTGTCGAAAGGCTAGCGTTATTGCGTGTGTCCACGCAATAATATTGACAATATTATTATAACCTGAGATCCTACCGCAAAATTTTGTTGGTTCATATTTTTTGATAATTGATACGTCATTTAAAAGGAAATGATGAGAACAATCCAAATAAAAAGCTCTCATCGACTCTATTTTAAAA
Organism: Hypena proboscidalis; assembly: GCA_905147285.1. Lineage (NCBI taxonomy): Eukaryota > Metazoa > Arthropoda > Insecta > Lepidoptera > Erebidae > Hypena > Hypena proboscidalis. Next base: position 924,297 of record LR990141.1, read on the forward strand.
GCTTTTTCCTTTATATCTTCTAGGTAGGTATATATCGATTTTATTGAAGTTGTAGGGAATATATATCTTTTTTTCCCTTCATTTTACAGGTCTTTTTTTTAGAAAAGCGCCTTAAACAATAAAGCAGTCGTTCTGATGATCAAATTCATGACTGGCGATTTTTTTATAGTAACGTATCATTACCTGTATTTTCATGATGCGCGTCAATTCTTTTGGGCTTTCTGTTACTAACACATTGTATATTTTCTAACGATTAATTTAAATAATGATTCATTATAAAATCTTATACCTGCAAAATTATACGGTGGGATCTCAGACTATTCATATATAATACATCTCGTCGATACTCAGTATTAGCTTGTCAAAACTTTATAAAAACAGTCAATACGTGATATTACCTGTGCGGCTAGCCTAAGGTAATACTGGGCAATATAATCTGTTACGTAAATTACTCTTATGACTTGAAATTAAAAATCTCAGATCCGCTTTATAGCTTTGAATGACCTTACCAAAACAACACAAAATATTATTTAATGTTACCGCACATTGGGTTCATCCCAACTTCTTTGCTATGTATATCAACCTTTTGATATCATGCTACCCTAATAACGATGCAAGACATAATACGCTTTGAGCAATAGCCCTTAGCAACAAGCTCAGGTGTAAAGAAATATAAACCTTTATGCATACATCTGTCAACGCATGTTACCCTAATACCAGATGCAAGACATGTTACGCTTTAGGCACTGGTCCTTCAAGCAAGAGGTTAATATGTTGTTATTTTTTATGGAAAATACATGGGTCGGACTCGTCCCATCTTCCTTACTATGCAACCTACAGTTAACTCATGATACCCTTATACCGATGCATTGTATAATATCCATTGCAAGTGTAGATAAATCGAAACCTTTATGCAACCTTCAGTCAACTCATGATACCCTAATACCGATGCAAGACCTATTACGCTTTGGGCATTAAGTCCTTAGAAAAAGGCTCAAACATTAGATTGCAAAAAAAAAAGAAACCGACATGTAGAAGGGTCGAACTCGTCCCAACTTCCTTACTATGCAACCTTTAGTCAACTTATGCTTCCCTTATACCGTTGCAAGGCATTATACACTTTGAGTATTGGTCCATAGCAACAGGCTCTTTTTTTTTAGTTTTATTGGGCAATACGTATTCTAACAGTGTAAACCAATTAATACTTTGACTGAAGAATGCATTTGGCTTTGTGATTGGTCCTTTTCGGTGGAGTGTGAAAGTATTATTCATTCATTCATAAAATATTCCATTTTAAGTTAAAACCAGGATATAAAAATCCTAAACACCAAAGATAAAGTAAATAACAATAACTATCCATAAAATGACAATTAAATATTATCAATACGGCTTAAAGTTAGGGTGTCTACCTGTTTTTATAACAAACAACGCTTCTGTGCTGTTATGATTGGCCTAAGAAGGGACTCGGTTCGGCATGTTTTTCTTTCATTCTTGGCATTACCGCCCCTATGAAGGGTGGGGTTTTTATGACATCTATATCCTTATAACTTCTGGTACCCTAGTCGATACGTGATTAAATTTAAATAACACTTTCAAGTTCAATTTAAATCTGTGTATTTTGCGCTAAGGGAATTTAAGTAGACTGTGGTGTACCGTCAAATACTTTTATACATTAACCTTTAAATATATACATTTTACAAAGTATACATTTAAATATATAAAAGTAGTGTCCGACATCGGATACAAGACCAAGCTGACGGTGGTTAGGGCTCCAGAGATAGGAACCACCTCGTGCCGTATCGAGAGGCATATAACATGATTGTTATATTTGTTATTATTGGTCAAAAGATGTTCACCTAACAATTTATATTTTTGTGCGTGTATTAATTTGATTCTTGGGCATTTTCCATCACAACTGAGGGATGAGATTGTATTTATTTATTTTTCATCCCACCATCTCGGAAAGAGTATTTTTAATCTTCAATATCTGAGTGGAAAAGCCGTTTTTATTCTCTAGAGGATAAAGTAAATTGAATTTAGAACATCGTGTGCACTAAGTTTGTGAATTAAAAAAAAACATTAAACCTATTTACTGCTACCTCTATGGTGCCGAATATATCATACAACTTTTTTTTAATTTGTTAAAAACTCTGACTCGGAACCTTCTTGGTGTTCTTTTTTCAATTTGCTTTGTACGCGGTTCTTTACGCGGCATTTTTTCACGTCATTGTTAAACTTTATATTAAAAACAAGAAACTTGAAAACAAGTGAAAAAAATAAAATGAGTGATTCTAGCGACGAGGAAGTTTGTTTGACGCCAACAGAATTGACTGAAACTGTTAATAATGCGCAAATGAGCTTTCTCCCTCAACAATCACGCGAGAAGTATTTAAAACAGTACGATATCTTCAACACGTGGCGACTAGCAAAAGGAGCCAAAACTTTCTCAGAAAACGTTTTGCTGGCATATTTTATAGAATTATCCGAGAACAAGAAAGCAAGCACTCTATGGAGTACGTATTCGATGCTAAAAGCAACAATAAAGATGAAAAAAGACACACATATCGATACCTATCGATACCTATCCTAAATTAGTGGCATTTATAAAAAGAGCCTCATCTGGTCATCAACCAAAAAAATCGAAGGTTTTCACAGTAGGTATCTGATATTGAAAAGTTTCACGAAGCGCCCGATTCCGTATATTTGGCGGCAAAAGTAAGTCAGTTGCACATTCAGTATCTACTTAAGTATATTAATCTCAATTAAATAGTATACTTAGTAGATGTTGATAGGCATAATTTCATTTATCTTCTACAATACTCTTTACGTTACAGGTTGTTCTTATTATTGGAATAAACGGAGCATGTCGAACTAATGAACTAACACAACTTAATGTCAAAAACATTGAGAAACATTCAGATGACTTACTATTAATTAATTTACCTAATACAAAGACAAAAAGAGACCGCAACTTCGTCATTCGCAAGGAATACGTACACTCTAAAAAAAAATTGGTTGCTCCTAACAAGTTTGTGATTATTTCAAACAAGCATCTTGATTCCATTTGAGCCTAACAAGACGTTATATGAATCAATTAAGGTGGTTTTTGTTGCTCTTACTATCTGCTTCTTAAACAGAACAATTAAAACCTTAATCAAAGTCAACAAGAAAATGACTAATATGACGAATTCAACATAATATATTCATCTATGGTCTTGGTTAATATAAATATGAAAATGACTACTCTAACTAATTCTCATTAAAAATTTGACTGAGAACTTGATCATTATAACTAATTCATATTCGTAGACTCAACTAAGAACTTGATCATTATAACTAATTCATCTTCGTAGACTCAACTAAGAACTTGATCATTGTAACTATTCATCTACGTAGACTCAACTAAGAACGTGGTCATTATAACCAATTCATGTTCGTAGACTCAACTAAGAACTTGGTCATTATAACTAATTCATCTTCGTAGACTCTACTAAAACCATGGTTATTTTAAATATGAAACATTATTATATCAACATAGTTACTCTTAATCGAATGTACTGAGATACTTTGTCTCATTAACTAACACCGATCTATTAATTGGGTTAGGACTTCAAATGCATATTTAGGAGCAATTTCGGTATTAACTGCGATTTATAAATACAACCCTTACCTCCGGTTTTTGAAATGCTTTGAAAAGGGTTGTATTTAAAAATCGCACTTAATACCGAAATTGCTCCTAAATATGCATTTGAAGTCCTAACCCAATTAATTAAGATAGCACCTTTCTTCTTCTTCTAGAAAAGAAGAAAGAAAAAGAAAGATAGCATCTCAAGATCTTACCCAGAATGTTATCTGAGTTGAGTGTATTAGTGTAATTAATACAAGACGTATGATATCATAACGTCATCGTTTTTTCTCTAGTCTCAAATAACAAATATGTACCTACTATTTACATATTCAAACTGTATCTATTGGTAACTATTTTGTATAACAAAATTTTTCTAAGTAGGTACATATGTCTGTTAGGTACATAAATTTGGTCAAAATGAAACAAAAATATAATTAAAAATAGTTATATATTATATTCATCGACTACTTAGATAGTACAGCGCAGGGTAACATATTTTTTGCCATTGCTTAAAATATTTATATTACAGGGAATCGGCGTTCTAACTTTTTTAATAACAATATTTAACAGTGAAAACAATTTTTACACAGCTTATTTCTTAACCAATTAATAACTAAATACTAATTATCATCAGTCACAATAATATTTGTTTATTATATTATTAACAGTGGTCTAGAATTATTACAACCAAAACAAACTAAACTTTGTTGTAACAATTAGCTTATTATGTACCTAAATATGTATAATACTAAATACTTAAGTAAGAATTATAGTAAAGAGAAATTTTAACATAAACAATGTCATAAACAAAAGTTAAATAATTATTGTCAGTCATTAAATGCGGATGACATTTTATAAAACGCTTTTTGTAATGCAGAGTATGGTATCGACACAGGGTATGTGTCGATACCATACTCTGCATTTAGGGCCCATATTATTTTATAACACGTATCAACTGCGTGTATAACAGATATTCTCTCTTAGATGACTGATCTATTCGCAACTATTAGAAAAGTATTTATTATGTCCAGCGACTCACCCACTACAATAATATAAGGTTGGGATGGCGCTCCTTTTTGGCTTTTTGGAGAAGGGTTGAAAGGTGGAGTTCTATTGCTTGACGGATTTCTGCACTAGATTTTACGTGCTTTATAAAGCCTTCCCGTGCTTCAACTTTACTTGGTTTCCAGCTTTGACCTGCATCTGAACCGCGTTTCTTCTTGTGTTTAATAAAAACGGTATAGATAAAAATCCGGCTAAATTTGATGTACCTTCATTCGATGCTGAAAAAAAAAATAGATGCTAGCAACAAATTTTATTACAATCTATTAACTACATAAACAAATTTGAAGTGTCAGATTTTCACTAAATGCATATAAAAGTATATACGGTACCTACATCAAAAAAACAATTTATAAAATGTTTGTCTATCTGTTTGTTCCAAGAAATCTTTGAAACGGCTTGGTCGATTTTAACGGGACTTTTATTGGCTGATAGCTGACATTATAGGGAGTGACTTACGCTACTTTTATTTTACGAAACGGCTATAAAATAAAACCAAAACCTACCTAACCCCTAAACCCAGGTACCTACCTAAACCCTTGGGTTCAGGTAGGTACCAATTACATTTTCTATAACCACCATAAAAATAAACTTGCTATTGAGATACTTACGGGTGAATACTGGCATTAGAGCCTCTAAATCCCATGTCTTGAGCAGTTCGCTAACGTCTTCCATTTCCAGTAGTCAAAAGACGGGATCACACGGGATAACTGCACTTGTACTTATAATCAACGTTTATTATATACCTAATCCTTATACTCTACAATATCAAACGCACTGAATTAAATTACTTGATACTAAAATGACCACCAAGATTCTAACTTTAAGCAGAGAAAAGAAGCACAGCAGGCTACTCCACGGCACGAAATAAACTGGTTTAGACTTGCTTTGCTTGCATCCCTCAGTCACCTGCCGCCAAAGATAGATGCGGGCGGGTAGAGGGAGGCATAGAGAGGGGTCGATCTCTTGATCAAATCTATCAATCGAATGATTAATTCAACTAATATGAAAGTCGATTCAACGTTTTAGTTATAGTTGAATGTAACATTAAATTTTAGTTGACGTTATTATCAGATCTTAGTTAAATCAAACAAGACAAATTGTTAATTTTATAAATAAAAATGATCAAAACTATCATTTGAATTTGATTGCTTTTATTAGTTTATTCTAAATTGATTCAACTGACGTATTTGTTTATGTTAACTAAATAAAAATGATTAAGTTATACAAAGAAGTGAATAATGATACAAACAACGTATTTACGTGATAGAATTAATGAACATATGTACATTGTTCGTTCAATCAAAATGAACTTGTTGCTTTAATTAATCAGCTATCGTTGAGTTGCATAATATCATGGTTGTTTTATTCAATTTAACGTCAACTAAGAGAAAATCTCTCTTAGTTGGCCTCGATTTTTTAGAGTGTAACGATTGTTGAGAAATATCAAGCCTTACGCCCGCCTAACACTCCAATCAATCGATTTTTTCTACAGTATCGCAATGGAAAGTGTGTTAGACAGCCTATGGGTACTAATAAAATTGGCAGTATCCCACGAGAAATAGCAACATTTCTTGAACTTCCAGAACCCCTGTTGTACACGGGTCATTGTTTCCGACGAACTTCAGCCACACTTTTGGCTGATTCCGGAGCTGATCTCCTGTCCCTTAAGCGCCACGGAGGCTGGAAGTCCAATGCAGTTGTAGAGGGATACATAGAGGATTCCATCCAAAATAAGTCTAAAATATGTGAAGGCATCGTAGGAGCCACTACACTGAAAGAGCCTCAATCGGATCCTTGGACTGGCCCTTCTACATCAAAAATAAGCCGTTATGAAACACCTAACCATCTCCCTCTCTCTCCAACATTCACGCCAAGGGAATCCGATGAATCGGTACAACTATTAAGTATGACAGATAGTTTACCGAAAAACAGTACACAAGTGACCAACACCAATATTACAGTACCAAACAAAAATATTACACTCAATTTAAATAACTGTAGCAACGTTACTTTAAAATTTTCTTAATTATACCTTAGTATTATTTTGTTATAATTTAAAGATTATTCTGTAATACTTACCTGTCATAATGTAGTAATTAATATATAACTGAAATAAAAGTGTACCTATCTTGTGATTGTAAACGTTTTTTTTTGCATTTAGTCATTTCCTCGCTGAGGTGGAATGAAAAGTTACGTGTTGCACTCGAGTGCAAAGATTTTTTACCTCGTGCTCTTTTGATTCCCTCGCTAACGCTCAGGATTCTAATTTTAGAATCCTTCGCTTACTCGGTCATCAAAATTGAACACGCGGTTAAAAAGCAACTTTGCACTCTTGTATAACAAATAACTATTTTATTACTAAAACATCATCCTCTACCACTCCTGATGTCCTGGTGCTTGTGATAAAATGTTAACCCTTTTCCGACCCGACCGTTGAAAAAGAACCTCATCTCATATTGGGAAATATACCTACTAAATAAACAGATTTTTGGCAGTTTAGTAGATATATAAATTAACTACTTTTTTTTTATGGCTATTTGTTGTAAAATTAACTACTTAATTAATGATTTTAAACTATCGCGATTTGTACACATATCGTAGACACGGGTATTAATCGCGTAAATATTTTAAAATACCTTTTCATTTTTATGCCTTTAAAATATTTGCGCGATTAAGACCCGTATCTAACTTTTGAATATGAAACGGAAACCTAACTACTATTCAAAACGAATCTATTTTGTGATTGGTCTCTTGACGAATGCTTTTTTTGCAAAGCACGCCCTCTTGGTAGGCGTTTCCGTTTTTTTAGCAGATGTTGCCTTTTTTGTTAATTCCTCGTAAAATCTGATGTCCTAGTAACGATGTGAATTCTAAATTAACCCCTATGCTGCCTAAGTAGGCTTGTAGCACTTTAACCTTGGGTTGTTTTTGGTGCTAGTATTTTAAATAAACCCCACCATTATATCGAAACAATTCGTATGTTAGATAATAATTAAAAACAAATTATTATTATGTTTTAAATTGAACAATCTCTTGAAGCCACAATATTACCATGACTTTATAAGGCAGCCACTGCACATGACACATAAAAAAAAACGTTAGGTAAAAGTCTGGAGGCGCCGGGTATCGATCCCGGTACCTCTCGCATGCTAAGCGAGCGCTCTACCATCTGAGCTACGCCCCCTGTTGTTCAAATCATTGTAATAAGCGCTCGTACTAAAATATCACAGTTTCGTCACACAAGGTAAACTAGTTTCATTGACTTTCACAAATAAGTAGGTACATAACTAGATTATTACAAAACAATGTTAATACGATAATCAATCCATAAACCTTTTATTTATGGTCGGTTTATATTCTAGAGATTGGTAGGTGTAAAGTAACATCACACCCAAATCTTCCATAAGGGTAAGGGAAGAGTAATTTCCCCATATTTATTTAACTTTTGATACTTGACAGAAAAGAGTAGAAATCAATGGGACCGCTAGCGCCACTATGTTCTTTTTATGGCAACCCAATTACAAATCAACCAACCAGCTCAACCCAATTTAAAAATGTTGAACCAATCGTGGACTTCGCTTTATTAAAACATAATTATTTTGACAACTTTGTCATTGTGTTGCCAGCAAACATAAATTAGTTGCCGTTTCTAGACTATTTTGCCTAACTATATATCAGTTTTTATTATCAAATAACTATGGGCCAGGAGTTAGTAGACGATGCATGTACCAATAAAATTTACTCTTCAATAAACTTCAAAGAATAAAGCCACTATCGAGTATATTCAATAGTGGCAATATCACTTACGACTATTTCTCTTTCATTAATATTAGTTACTAGAATTAATAACTCATTTCTTCCTATTTTACTTGCGTCGTGCAAACACTCAGTTATTAGATCTGACGACGGTCAGAGTATATGCCCTGTGATATTTACTTATCACCCAGTCACCCAGCTTCTACTCTATCTGACGATGTCAATAGCAGTTATTGATATCTGATATTCATGCCAGATACAGTATTTGTTTGCTACGAAGGGCTGCAAAATATACAACAGATTGTATAAAAATAACTATCTATATTTTGACTCCTTTTAACCTATGCGATTCTAGTAACATGAGAAACATAATCGCCTTTTAAAAAGTAAAACACACACTTAGAAATATATCTGACTTTTTTTCATCCATCCCCAAACTCATGACTTCATACAGTTGAAGGAGATAAAAAGTTTCGGTTTCATTTTGAACCCTTAGCAAAACTCTTAAACTTCTCTGCTACCCTGGTATTCGTGAGAAAAAATAACCCTTTTCCGAGCACGATATCTGTCAGCAGTATCGCCGATACCTTTTTTTTTGGGTTTCGTAATTTTAAAAGTAAGTAAGTCATATTGTCTCTAGCTTAAGAGCTTGTTTTTCAGTAGTAGATATTATTTATTAACTAAAAAAAATCAGTTTCATATTTAGATTCTCCAATAACTAATAAATATGTTATGTATATCCATTTGTATAAAAATCCGGCTGCATAAAGTTATCGATCCCGGTACCTCTCACATGCTAAGCGAACGCTTTGCCATCCTACGCCCCGTGATATATAACTTATAAAATACGCTATGAAAAAAGAGTTTAAACATACAAGGTGATCGTCTTTCAAAACTGTACGAGACTTTCTGCAGTACATTACTGACAGTTTGATCAGTCTGATCCGATGTTTAGAGTTAAAAATTTACATAAATATGAACAGGGTAAGCTCTTTGTATACTATGCCCACCTAGTACCGATTGGAAACGTGATCCACTTTTTAAAGTTCGGTAATCGATCATTCTTGAAGGTTTGTTCTGTTACAAAAGGCAGGTAGCTCATCCCCTATCCGAGAAGTTAGGAGTAAATAAAAACAACGGTTTCCGCTCCCGAGCCCTTATCGAACTCTTGTGGCTTCTTGCTCTCCTAGTACTTGTGAGAAAATTTAACCCTTTTCTGTTTATAGTATTGACGTCAACGAGTCTTTATTGTAAAACGAAGTTTTTTTAACTACTTGTCCGTATTCAAAGTTGATTCAACTCAATGGAGCTCTAGGAATCCTTATTAAACTTTTCATAATATCTTGATACGTATGTGAAGATTTAAAAACTCCAAAAAATTACTCTTTTGCTAAACACAAATGAAATCTGTATAATATACGTAATTTCGCAAAGTACATAAACATTGTTCATACTACTTCATACGTACGTAACGTAAACAACCTCCGAAGCGATTAATAAAATATGAACAGGTGCTGCCAGCGGAGCGTAAAAGAGAACAAATTTAATTATATAATTATTTCACTGTACCAGGATTAAACATTTTTGAGGAGATTGGCATTACACGCGTGAAATTGAGGCCAAAATTGTTGCAGATGTTTTATACATTACATCTAGTTTGTATGAGATTTTATTTTAAATTTAATTTACTCCAGAAAATTGTTGGATTTAATTTTGCAAATTTTTGCTGGTGTCTTATTAAAATACAAAATGTACGAAGAAAATGTTTGCCTCATACAAGCAAAGTACTTACATTTAGTAAAGTTTTTGCGAGAATCACTAAGCAGAGATTTCCAGTAGAGCAACCACAAGTAAAAAAAAACTACCTAAAATTTGCTCCATATTTCTATTAACTAATTTAACGATCATTTATGTTTATTCATTTTCACATGTTAACTAGGATATCAGAGGATACAAGAACGACAAAATATTTCTTAATTAATAGAGAAGGATAGCAACACTGCATGAATATTCTATTCTACTCAGTCCCCGCCTATTTAAAAAAGTCCTATGGGATAGAGACTTAAAAGGATATTCATAAACGTTAAGCAGATAGCGATGCCATTGTGTATTTTTTAACAAGAACTTTTTTAGAAGTTTTCATATCCTTAAAACAACTTTTAAATAGAGGCGATATATATTTCGTATACATTCTATCATAATCATAGGACTACAAAAGCAAGCGCACTGTTATTAAAAAAATGTTTTGAGAGAAAGAGCTTTAAGAGAAATGCAATGGTTTTTGTCATCAGTCGAGACTTGTAAAAGTTCTTAGCATCTTCTGTTACCTTGGGTACAGAAGTGGTCTGAAAACCACTAGATGAAATGAGGCTTGAAATCTTTGAATAGAGAGTCAACTTCTGTTTTGTAAACAAAATGGAATTTTTACAAGTTGACAACAATACTATTATACAACTAAAGTGTGTTTTAATTATTTTCACTATTCATCGATTAATAGTTATTTATGGTACAAGTGAGAAAAAGTTTATATTTCTGTTGTGAGTGCCAATTTTAAATCTTGAGCCTGCGAAGTAGTCTTAAATTGAATCACGAGCGTAGCGAGTGATTCTAATAAAGACTACTTCGCAAGCGAAAGATTTTAAGAGGTCACGAACTAAAAATTAAATTTTTCTCATGCGTTACAATACAAAACTTTTCACCTCTTGTGTCCAGTGAGAAAATATTAAGATTTAAATAAACTCGTACAATTCCATGAAATACGACAGTAATACCAATTCAGAATGCGATTTAGGGCCTTTTGTAAGTCGCCACTTATTAAATATGTCGTACGCTTTCACATACTTTTCACGTGAATTATCTGGTAAAAAAGCAAACTTCTGTGTTAGAAGCAAGTTGTCGCAACCTTTTTAGAGTTCCACAAAGTTCTTCATCACTGGATTCACTATATTTTGTTAAAAAGTTCCAGTAAACAATTAAACATAAACTGAAAAGAATTTATAGTTGCCCGCGATGACTGACACAGACAAAGACTTTTTTTTTAAATCGTGCGTTCGGAAATTCGTTTCGTAAATTTTATTTTTAGAGTCTAATATAAAGTACCAGATTTTAATTAATTTAATGGTTAATCACGAATATAAAACCATTAAAATACTAAATAAGCGCGTATTTATATAATTTAAAATAATTAAAACGTATCGTATGTAGTTATTTAATAAAATTTATGTCAATGTTTATTACTAACCTACATGGTAGCTGCTTTGTTCTTTTTTCAGTGCCTATTCATTGAAAGGATTTTGTGTTTCGAAATTTGAATCACTTTGCCTCACTAGTGAGTAAAAACGGTTTTTACTCACTGAATTCTGGCACGCAAACGATCTTTTTCGTGCTGGTGTGGTGAAAAAGGTATTTATTTTGCGTTAAGGGATTTAAGTTCACATCATCACTAGGGTACCATAAGTTTATAGATAATAAAAAACAGGTTCTTTATGAATTGGTAATAAGTACCTGAACACTTTAGTATGCAGCTGTAATAAAGGAGAGCAATGTTTCGTTTTCGTTCTATTACCTGCATTGAAGCATTATTTAGTCAATTGTTAATTTAAAAAAAAGAAAGAAAGAAAAAAACTTGTTAAATGCCGTTTCGAACTTCATATTAAGCTTTTTTCTTTAGCAGAGCGTTCTGAAAACCACCAAATGAAAAGAGGCGTGAAATCTTGGAATAGAGCGTCAAGTCTTGTTTTGACAACATTGGTCAGGTCACCCACAAGTTAACTACAATGGCAATAACCAATTTATCTCTATTCTAGTATTCAACGATTTCACGGTCATTTGAACTTATGGATTTTGATTCACACCGTCACTAGGCTATCATAGGTTACAAGGATGGAGAACGATAGCGACTCAAACCACCTTCTTATTTTTTTCCTTTGATACCTTAGTACAGAAACTTACTAACGTAAAACTTTAAATAGATAATCTTAAGTAGTAGTCGTAGTAAGGTACTCATTAATTGCATTTCAGTTTCTGTCACAGCTTCACACTAGGGTATCATAAGTTACAAGGAAAAGGCAACAAATAACTTTGAGTGTTTATTTCTTATTCAAAAATGGCACTTGAGTTTCTTACTCAACTTTACATTAGAGTTTCATAAGTTACAAGGACAAGGGAATAACTAACTTGAAATATTTATTTATAAAGCAAATATTAAATTTGAGTTTTTTACACAGATTCACATAAGGGTTGCATAAGTTACAAGGACAAGGCAACAAATAACTTTAAGTATTCATTTTTTTAGTCAAAAATTGATTTGAGTTTTTTGCACAGCTTTTTACTAGGGTATCATCAGTCATAACGAGAAGGCAACTTAAAGTATTTATTTATTTATCAAATATCGTATTTGAGTTTCTGGCAGAGCTTCACAATAAGATACAAGGACAATGCAATAAATAACTTAAAATATTTGTTTTATTTGTCACAAATTTCAATGAATTTGGTTTAAACTGTTCAAGTGCAAAGAACTTATTCCTATTTCCTTTTATGTACTCTCCTTTATAATGGCTGTTTTGTGGATAAAACTTAACTTTGCACTCGTCGAATTGTCAATAGTTTAGAAGACGCACCTCAACTTGTACATTTTATCGAGGTGATTTTTTTTGTAAGAGTAGGAGAGGAATATTTTGCTCTCGTTCTGTACCTGCGTAGAAGCAATATATTTACATAAGTGGGTTGTGAAAGAGAAAGAAGTTGAAAAAAGAGAGAGGCATGATTTAAAATTATCCTCTCGAAGTTCTTGCCTTCTTCTGTCATCTTAGTACAGAACAAAAACCACAAGATTAAATGAAGCGTAAAATTGTTCAATGTAGAGTTAGCTCTGCTTTGTTAACAGCATAACAAACTAATAATTATTATTATATAACTATGGTCTTTTCACAAATTTCACGGTCATTTGAGTTATTTGGTTCACACCTTAACTAGGATATCAGAAGTCACAAGGATAACAGAATGTAATGGACAGCCTAAACTCATTTCTATTAAAACAAGACCACTCACACCTATTTCAGATAAAAAAACTTCTTAGAAAAAGATAGCGATAGTTCTGTTCTGGCCAAATGTTGCAGGTACCATTTTTTTACTGAGTTGTATGTAAAGCTTGTGAAATTTAATGTCTTGTCTTCCTTTTTCCAGAGTTAAGTCGGCGGAGGAAGCGAGAAAAGGCATTAATTTTTTATAGAACATGGTGTAATGCTATTGCTGTCCCTTTTTAATTTCTGTTTTTTGTTATATTTAAGATATTTGGTCGTCTTTTAAACTTCTGATACCCTAGTAGAGGTGTGAACTAAAATAAACAAATGCAAATCAGGAAATAACTGACAAAAAACCTGCTTAAAATATTAAACTATTGTTAGGTCTTGTTGACAACTTGTGAATGTTCTGTTTAGTTGACAAACATTACATTATTGACATCTATATTCAGATGTGTCTACTTGGAACTTATAATATCCTAGTTACGATATGGGCTAGAATCCTCAAACACAAAGACTATGCAATTGACGAAAAGAGAGAACTTCTTCTTCTTCTTCTAAAGAGAGAACTATAAATACTATAAAGAATAATTTTGTTATTGTTGTCAACTTGTGGGTGGTGTCACGTTCTTGCAACTTATGCTACCCTACTAAAGGTGTGAACTAAAAACCCACAAAATCAAATAACCGTGAAATTGGTGAAGACTGAATAGACAAAACGTCATTATTTAATTATCTACTGTTTGTTGTTATTGTTGTCAACTTGTGGGTGTACCGCATCGTTGACAACCCACGTGTTTTGTTACATCTTTACCTTATGTGCCCGTTGAACTAAATTTTTCTTGTAACGTTTTTTTAAATGTAGTAGGCGGAGACAATTTGGGTCCTTATTGCCATCCCTTTTTAGTTTTTATTGTGTTTATGATAGTTTGTCGTCCTTGTAACTTATGCTAGCCTAATGAAGGTGTGAACTAAAACTCACGAACGCAAATGACCGGAAAATTAGTAAATACTTGCATTATATAAATATTGTTTGTAGTCATCATGATCATGTGTCTTGTCAATTTGTGGATTTTCTTGTATTAACTAAACATTATTTTGTCATCTTTGTTCTGAGGTTATTTTCTGCATGTCTTTTTCTCGCAACGCTTTTATAAAGATATAGGGCGGCACTGATGCAAAAAAACCTCAAATGTTTGTAGAAATGTGGCATTGCTATGCTGGCAGATAGTTTTACATGTTTATGTCCTTGTTACTCATGGTACGCTCTGTGGACGGATATGAAAAAGTAGCTGTAGCTTATCGCCATCCCTCTTATTTTTTTTGATTTGTTAACGATATTTGAACGTCCTTGTATCTTATGGTTTCCTAGTAAAGGTGTAAACTAAATCTTAGAAGCCAAACGACCGTGAAATTGATGAATCGAGATTGTTGGCAACTTATGAGTGTTCCTTTTTCAAACAAAACTGAGCTGTTTATTCGTTCAAACATTTTACGACTTATTTAATTTATCACACTACCCTTCTTGTGCAAGAGGCTAGTGAAGTTGCATTCTTTGAAATTTATGAAGTGTGGCAAATTGGCGTCCTTTTAAGTTATGGTTTCCTAGTGAAGTTGAGAACTTAATTTTAGAAAGCAAATGACCGTGATATCGATAAATAGGAAAAATAAAGATTTGAGATGTTTGTTATCTTAGAAGCCAAATGACCGTGAAATTGATGTATCGAGATTGTTGTCAACTTGTGGGTGTTCCTTTTTCTTAACTAAACTTGGATGTTTGTTCATTAACAGATTTAACTATTTATTAAATGTATCTATCTGTCTTTTTCAGACAACGTTTTTAATGGAACAGGCGAGTGAAAATGCATTCTTTAATTTTAATAAAAATGTGGCTTAATGCTGTTTATCTTTAGTTTTATCTTTATGCTTATGGTATTTTAATGGCATTATAACTTATGGTACCCTAGTGAAGGTGTGATTTAAATGTCGTTAACTTAAATTAAATGGATACGTGAAATAAGTTTTTTTGTCGCCGTTGTTGTTGTCAACTTGTGGGACTACTTTGTTGACAAACATTACATAGTTCACTATTAAAAGATTTGATTGTTTATTTGATTTTATGGTTTTTAAATCACGCTTTAACTAAGGAATCAGAAGTTAGTAAGAACTACTCGTAAATATAGAATTGGCAAGAATTAAAAAGAATAGTTATTTTCTTTTTATTAAAAAAAAATTACTTCAGTGGATCCAAGTATGGCAAAAACGCAACAGGAATATTCATTTTCTCACTTTCGCCCAATCAAAATCCTTGTTAGATTTGTGATTAGTTCAGTTTTATGAGTATTATTGCTGATAGAAGATTCTTCCAACTCTTACAGCTTATTAATTGCATAGTTTTTGAGTAATCAAATCATGTTTTTTTTACTTTGTATGTATTTTTTAGAAAAGGACTTATATTTGGAAATTAAAAGAATCTGGTATCGATCCTGTTATCAAGGTATTCTTCAAGACAATGGGGTTAAATAACTACTGGCGAAACTGCGCTAAACTATTAAAATATAGAGATCCGACAAGATTAACTGCGTTTAGGCCAGTAAATCTTTAAGTAGTTACACAGTTATTAGATTTTTAAAAGGACAATTGTGACAAGTATTCTGCTATCTCATGATATCCTAGTCAAGATGTGAACCAACCCAATATGAGGGTTGTTAATCCTCAAATATTTCTTAGACATTCCCTTTAAAAAAAAGTTAAAAGAAGCATTTCCGTCTCTCTTTGTGGGATCTTAAAAACTCTCGTTTAAATTTATGATAACCTAGTACTCCTGAGAAAAATACTCCATACATCTCAGATATTTTGTTTCATGGAACTCAAGAAAAAGAAATACCATCGTTTTATGGGACCTTTTAACGGCAATCAAACGCATAGGTAATAAAGAAAAAGAAAGTAAAATTAGCTGTGCCTATTGGCGCCCAAGTATGATACCCGCTTATTAGAATTGATATTCTGTTTTATATCCAAAATCTTGTTCGAATGATACAAGTCCATATTTCTGTACTATCGCAAAAATAAAGGACGGTAAAAAAATAATTGGAGGCGCCGGGTTTAGTTTAGTTTTCCTGGGCGGTATCCGCACTTAGTCCTCCTATGGGACCATTGTACGTGAGAGGTTTCCCGTTTAGGAGGCGCCGGGTATCGATCCCGGTACCTCTCGCATGCTAAGCGAGCGCTCTACCATCTGAGCTACGCCCCCTGTTGATAAATAGATTAAATTGTACATTATAAATGCTCAACGTAACGTCTATTGCCTAAGGCCATTATTATTATGACATCTAAATTGACGCTCTAGTTATGGGCTGTATGCTGTATGATAGCCGCTGTTCACTTTCATTAAGACAAAGTTACAAACTGACAACAGCATGATGTAGCTACATGAACTCCGCGCTGCTATTGAGAAATTCTTGACGAAAAAAATCCCATACTACTTTAGACCGACTCGGTAAGCGAACTTGAGACCCCGCGGTGAGAGCCCGCATACGCTAACTAATCGTTGGAGGCAGCTTTGCTTAATAGAATTGAAACGAGGTGAACTTTCCAATATAAATAAAACAGCTACGTCGTTAAAGATTTGGTATTTAGTAACCTTTTTCCAAGCGACTGGATTCGTCCGTAGTCAAACAATACGTAGATTCTTTGAGACAAAGGGTAAGTTTCCCCTTAAGATGGCAACACCCCCTTGTTGTAAGGGTATTCTATTACAGAAACAAAAGATTTATATTATTTGACGGATGAAATCTTTCAAAGACGTTCGTTGTGCCGATATTGGTAACTTTATACCTTTGTTTGGAATTTACGATCGAGTTAGAATAGACATTGTTATCTTTAATTTATAGATGACTGTAGGTACCAGTAAGAGGCAGGACAACACAAAAGACGTAAGACAGGGCATAGACGCGTCGCGGTTAAAGTATATGAAAAGAAAGGGGCGCGGACGAGTCACTAACAGCTTACTTACACGGTTGTCACGTGCTTAAAATAACCCCCCCCCCCCCTTCCAGCCGCGTTTTGTCTGCGCCCTGTCTCTTCTGTATGATTTCAACAATATCTATATCTTGTTAACATTATTCACTTCAATCTAATATAAAAATCCTAGCAATTTATTTTCATCGCAACTGATATTAAATGAGCGCAGATACATCAACGGTTACCCACAATCTATATGACTGGGATTATACCTTTATACAATGTTTTATAGCTCGATATTAGACTTCTATTGGATATCTAAATAATTTATGGTAGCTAAGATAAAACCAATTTTGTGGGCACGCGGAAACGACCTTTATTAAAGGTGAAAGGTATCGCGTACTTGAAATAATTGCTTGTGTAGTACTTGTCTTAAGGTAACGTTCTGATTGTGTTTTAAATTGGATTGTATGTTTGAAACTTAAGAATAACAGGGGGCGTAGCTCAGATGGTAGAGCGCTCGCTTAGCATGCGAGAGGTACCGGGATCGATACCCGGCGCCTCCAATATCTTTTTTTATTCAGTACTTTCATTCTAAGGAGATCTGCTTCTTCAAGTTTCACCAGTCCTGGATAAGCCCCTGGTAGCCTATTTGACTGAAGCCAAATTTATAGAATTCATTGACGATCCGAAACTTTATCGGCTAAGATTAATGATATTTTTTGACAGATAATGTAAAATTTCTTTCTTTCTTTTTGTTTTTCGAGGGGTAAATACCTAAATAATATTTATCAAGTACTGTGGAAATCAGAGCTAAATCATATAAATTAAAAGTCTGTCTGAACCGTAAAATCTCGGCATTTTCGTAATCTAGCAAGCGTGCATCTTGAATTCTTGGATTTAAATATATCTCTTCCACTTTCGAGGCGTGTAGACGCTAGGATATTAAAATTTGTTTCTCACAATCCCTGAATATATTCTTGTATCCTTCTTTATAATAAAATTGCATGGAACCCGTGAAAATATCGTTGTTATATTCCACTACGCTATTTTTAGAATACTGTTGTTAGATTTTTGAGTTTGTATAAAAATTATACCAAGATGCATAAAAAGTGCGGTCATTTATAAATATGGAATATTGTATTAATATTCATGTAAAACAGGAACTGCATATTGCCACCAATGGGCATAATGTCAAGTGCAAAGCCCCTACAAATTACTTCTGGAAGAGCCAAAAAGTACCTTGACTACAATGGAACCTTTATAAGGTTATAGAGATGTGTCGACAAGTTGGCTGACTAGTCGGTCACTATTATAGTCGCTGATTATAGACCGACCGTTTAACGCGCGTATCGCCTGCGACGTAAGAAGTGAGCGGGGGTAGGTAACGAACTACTACGGCTACACACGGAGTCATTGATCCAAAGATTTATCTCGAGATAGACATTGTAGGTAAAGTAAAAAATATAATTGTAGTATCTGTATTTTTAAAGAAAAAATTAATATTTTAAGAAAAATTAACTTATTAAAGAAATTAAAAGAATAAAAAAAAAATAACTTATTTTTCAAAAATTTTCAATTATTATTATTATTTTCTTTATTTATTTCTTAACTTATTTTATATATTTTTAATTATGATTTATAAAAAATACTAAAAACATTTAAAAATATAAAAACAGTGTCCCACCGACATCAGGTGCAGGGACCAAGCTGCCGATGGTTAGGGCTCCAGAGAGAGGAACCTCCTCACGATGCGTGCCGTGTCCAAAAGTCGTGTGTGTTGATTTTTTTTGCAAAACAGGAAGAGCGATTCATCTTGGGATTAATCTTGGTAAACCGTTTACCTTGTGCGTTAATGTTCAAGCGCCCGTAACAAAAATACCAACCGTGCGCTGCGAGCACTGCCAGCGCACTGCCGCGCTTGACGTGAGCTCTTTGCACCGCGCACCCCTCTCACCCACCCGGTAACATCTCGCCCCGCCCCCTTCTCACCGCGCGGGCGATACGCGAGTTAAACGGTCAGCCTATAGTCAGATTTACTATAAATTACAATAATCCAGTAAATGAAGTTGCCGCGTTGAATTACATGCTACATGTGGTGTTGGGACGAACATCCCAAAATAAAACGGTCTTTAAATGCATTTAATTTAACCGATAGTAATGATCGGCCACGCTGACTAGTTGGTAACGCCGAATAGTCGGGCAAACTCATATTCGGATGTCTAAGCCAAGAAATTAAATTCATAAACACGGGCAATAATTCTATTATCTTAATGCTGACATTAAAATTTAATTGAAATAATTACAATGCCGTTGCGTTAGTTATGCTTCAGGCAATTTGTTTATCATGCGGTCGTGTTTATCTACGATCTAATACGAAATTTGGCACTAGTTATCAACAGGGGGCGTAGCTCAGATGGTAGAGCGCTCGCTTAGCATGCGAGAGGTACCGGGATCGATACCCGGCGCCTCCAGAGAAATCTAATTTTTATATTTACTATGGTTTTTGTTTTCCTCTGAAATTTTGACGATGTGATAATATCGACGGGTGCAAAGACGAAAAAGTAGACTACAGTTTTGTGATTTTCGGTTTATTACATTAATCCACTTAAAAGTTTATGTGCCACATGACAAAAAAGATAATTCCAATTATAACTTTAGCTCTCGTAATTTTGACACGTTTTTGCACGATGTGAATACGTTCAGCAGACTCTTAGGCTGTATTTACAGACTGCATTTTTTTTATAGAAAACTATGTAAACGTCCACCTGCCATAATTATGATCTTTTCTACCTTTAGATGACTTTATAGGAACATAACGTCAATATATGCGGTTTTTCTGGTATCTATTTATATTATTTATTTATTGTAACATGTATATTTATTGAATTGTGATTAAGCGTTGCTTTATTTATTCCTATTTCTGTCATTTTTTCATATTTATAGGTTTAAACTATATTCGCCTTTTTATTTATAGTGAAGAACAATTTTTAATGAACCAATTTTATTAGTATTTTGTGAAAAATTATGAATCAATATTAATTAAATCTAGTTTTTTTCTGCTACGTATAAACGGCTAAGTGGTAGATAACCCTATAAAAATTGTTAACATTCTCGTAAAATAACCATAATAAGGAGAAATTAAAATTACACGTTGATGTCTCATTTATTAATATATACTCGTAGTTTTAGATTTTTTTTTGTTATATGCTCTCGTGTAATTAGCTGTTTTGTAAATATCACTTTTGACTAAAGTAAATATTGATATCCTTTCCTCTCGGTTATCAGTTATCACCCAAAATCCACTGGAGAAAATAAGAAATACAACACCATCGAAGCCTTTCAACTACATTTAGAACAGGATAATTTGATCCAAGTTGAACAACAATATCAAATTATTATCAAAATACTTACCCAAAATTGTGTTGTATTGGTATTTATGTCGTGTATTTATAGAATACCTACGTAATATTATGTTATTTTGTGTTCTATATTAATAAATATGATAATAATAATAATGATGTATTTGATTTTTATATTTCCCTTTATAAAGATTTTATCTTATCGTGTAAAACAAGCGTCGTAGATTGGTAGAATACGGTAAAGCAAAATTTAATCCAGTGGGCACCTACAGGACCCCTGAGATTGTAAAATCATTTTTTTTTCCTGCTTAATTGATACGTGTCTTCTGCTTACCCCTGTGTGAGGTTAGCATGCGCAATAGTACTTATGTGACGAAAATGATAATATTGAGTTGTTGCTATAGTGAAAGGTGCGTGCGTAAGTAGGTATTACGAAATGTCAAGTCTTGAACTAGTTTATATTGCCTTGGGCACGTATTTCTGGTGTAGTCGACGTTTTATTTGCGTCAGGGGGCGTAGCTCAGATGGTAGAGCGCTCGCTTAGCATGCGAGAGGTACCGGGATCGATACCCGGCGCCTCCAGGATTTTTTTTGAAAGACAATAGTTTTTAGGTTTCATTTTTTTTTTGAAACAAAAGAGTTTGATCTAAAATGTTGGATACTTACTAGGCAATGGTGTGACAAGTCACTTGTCCAATAATAATAAAAACCAGGGTTCTTCACTATATAGCATAAAACGAAGTCGTTTCGCGCTGTATACCTATCCCTATGTATTCTTAGATCTTAAGTTTTTTTTATTAAAATAATTCATATCTAAGGTTTTTATGTGTAAAACTTTTATATATTGTACTTCATAGTACCCGCAGCGAAGCCAGGGCGGGTCGCTAGTTTAAATTATGTTCATTTTTCATGGAGTGAACGCTGTGTTGCCATCTGTATAATATATATTTAAGGGAGCGTTCCCCATGTTACATCGACATATAAAATATGGCACTCACATTTCGGCACAGCATTATTAATGGGTCACACAAAAGGTTACGTAACTGGAATAAAACGGAAAGAGAGGCAATTTCTATTTAATCTTGTCTCTTATGTGTATACAAAATATCCTTCAAATTATGTTAGAGAGATATTATAGTCAAAAACACGGTGTTTTTGATATTTTTATTAAATGACCGTCACGTCATTTTAATAGATTTTTTTAAAATCGTGATCTATCTGATAAAAGTATTAAAAAAATAATTAACTACCGAAAATTTTTGTATCGATAATATTTTTGCTCGAGGACTTGTATTTCTGTTTTAGCAAGCTTTAAAATCAATTTGAGCAAATTGTACGTATTATTAATTCATCCATACCTTTTTTAAACAAATATAATATAATTCCTTAAATAAATTTTCGATGCAAAGCTGTTTATGATATGCGGTATTTCGGCGCCATTGACGAATGAATTATTGCTCCCCGCTTTATTGTGGATCAAGCCCAGTAGCTGTGCCAGTAGCGATTGTTCATTGCATTGCGGGATATTTGAGAACAATTCGACATTGTACTTCTACACTGTTATGTGTTCCTGGTACGTGTGGTAGAAATGCTACGGGCTACGTCACCACGCAAATATTTGGTGGCGAATCGTGGTCGTCGTAGCTTGGTGGCAGCTACAATTGCTACATACTGCTTGGGTTCATAAATTACTACGCAAATGCAGTGTCAACGCTACGCCCCGGTTTGACTGTTTTGCACAGATTGTATAGTCAAGGGGTGTAAATGTAAAGGGGACGACCTATTAGGCGACATCAAAAGAGAAAACGAAATGTAAAGGAAATCAAAGAACATTGTAATAAGTAATATTAAAAATTGGTTATTTTATCAGCGATCAGGACAGTTTTATTGCATAATCTATTAAATCATGCAAAGGAAAATAAAGTGTTATTGGTAATTTTATACCCAAAATAAAGAATTCTTCAGAGCAACCAAGGGATTTTTTATCTTAATGGCTGCCATTTTCTTCCCCTTTTTCTCATATAAATCACCGTTCAGCTGTAAAATATCGATGCAATTATTACAGTCTGTTACAGTAATGGATGATTATTGCTTTATTTATGCCAACATAAAATATTATTCGAATTTGTAACTTTACGTGTTTTGCGATAATAAAACGCGGCGACGAAAATAAAAATAGCATAAACTTGACTTTTCACTGCATGCGGAAAATCCCTATTAATATTAGGAGAGCATAATCGCGAGGAGCATTTTAATATCCCGGGGATAGCATTAACCGGGGCAACAGAAGCGCGAATCCCGGACACGGGAATTACGGGCGGATTAGCCCCGTACCCGGCGTGCAGGATTAACCGGGAACAATGCGGCGGGCATTTCTTGACAGATGGACTTCCCGGGTCGTTGTTTTGTTGGCGATTTTTTTAAAGGGTCACACGTGAGCCAACTGAATAATGGAGTGGAGAAAAATAGAGCGGATCCAATGTGATCGATAAGAGAGGGAACACATACGGATCTCGTCTTTTTCTCTCTCTGGGAATATTTTGTTATGTGCGTTGTTTATTAGATAGATTTCAAAAAAAAATGCTTGGAATTTAGTTACTGAGTTGCAAAGCCCTGTGTTTACCTTTTTTTCTGCTGCTACCTTTAAAATCCTGACAAAAAGCCTAACTTCTCAGTGGTACGCGGCTTTTTTCAGTTGCCTTTTTTATTTTATCTATGTAGTAATTCTAACAAATCGTAGAAATTTACTTTAACTTTGCTCTAAAAAACAACAATCCTGTTATTATCCTGACATGCCAGCACAAATCATATGGTAAGGCAACCCGGCCATCGTCCGGGACCCGTGGTGAAGCAGTACTTAGTCAAAATACGTAAATGTTATTTAATTAAGAACGTTCATATATATATATTAGGCAGTCAGTCGCGGTATTCTTAAGTACAATAAATTACTAGGACTTGATTGCTTAAAACCACACTTTTATGAAGTAAATAAAATTTAAATATCTAGCTTGCATATAATAATGACACACTTAAATTTACTTTTTTATACTTCTTTAAGTGTAAAGCATGTTTCAAAAACGTCTAGTTAACGTTACTCAATTGATGAAACACAACATACATTGCGTTTGAATTTACGTTTGACTTGTGTCCCTTTTATTCGGTCAAACTAAATTTATTTGACGTTTATCTTCTTTACAAACTTTGTGTCTTCTTGTTATAAGTCTTATCAATCGAAACTTCGTCGAATTTGGTATTCTTCATATAAAAAATATATGGGACCGGCAGGAATTGAACCTGCGACCTTCTGCACACCGGGCAACAATTAGGGTCTTGGTATGAGTCTTGTCCCATAATTTTTCAATTGTTTCTTAGTATAATTTGCTAAGCATAGCTAACTGCCATAAAAATAAGAAGTTCTAAATATAAGGTGTGTTTTAGGCATTTTATAAATGAAGGTTTAGATTGTTAATTATTACCTAAGCTATCGTAGCTTTTTCTGGTCTTTCGACTTAAGTCTGGTTGCCACCAAAGTGGAGACGAGAGGAGATGTGTTTTAATAACCAAAAATTCATTACCAAAGCTCAGCTGGTTCTTCAAACACGAAGATGTGTTTTAAGAATCAATCAGTTCGAGATAATCGTTTAGGCTTTGGTGCCCCATGCCATGTCTAAGTCGCGAGTCGGAGCTAAAAAAAAAACCGACTTCAAAAAGTAGGTAAACTAAAAAGCAACAAATAAATTTACTTCGCACAAAATAATACGTTTTTTCAAAAGAAATTATTAAATAATTATTTTATAATTCTTAAGTCGGTGCCAAGTAAAAGCTATAACAACCTTTCTACAATATCAAATTACAGTACAGACAATAAAGGGAGCCGTAGTTGTGCTAGTGCGCGGTCGCCCAGTATTGGTACTTACCACACAAATATAACTAATATTCAGGCACTCTTACCTTAACGACATTATCCGTCGTGCTTTGTCTACCGCCGGCGTGCCTGCCGTGCTCGAACCAAACGGCTTGTCACGGGACGATGGGAAGAGACCGGATGGTATGTCGTTACTGCCTTGGAAGATGGGTAGGCCCTTGGTGTGGGACGCAACCTGCGTCGACACCCTCGCGCCATCACATCTTCCAAATACAGCGGCCTGCGCCGGCACTGCTGCTGCCTCTGCAGAAACCCTCAAGCGGCGCAAGTATAGTAATCTTGTTGGAGATTACATATTTGAGCCGTTTGGGGTTGAGACGCTGGGGTCATGGGGCCCGAGTGCCCATTCTCTTTTTAAAGAGATATCGAAACGACTGATCGACACTTCACGTGATCAGAAGGCTGGTTTTTACTTTGCTCAAAGGTTGAGCATAGCAATTCAACGCGGCAATGCCGCCAGCCTTCTGGGCACGTCACCCGCATTTGACATTGATGCGGAAGTATTTTTTGACGCATAACTTTTAAAAATTTTTAGTTCTATTTTTCTTACAGCTGTACATAGTTAGGTATTCAATTTTGTTTTTTTTTGATTAAGTTATTAGAATATTTATATGTACATAATATTTTTGTTGTAATTATAAAATAAATAAAATTACTAGAAAGATTGATATTATCTATACAGAGTTATTGTTTACTTGGCACCGACTGATGATCATGGGTATTCTAATATTTCGTTGGTTCTTCAAACATTTAAAAACTTTTTTAAATAAAAGCAAGTTTTGGAAGGCTAACTGCTTGAAGATAGAGATGTAAAGAGAATTGCCAG
This sequence comes from Hypena proboscidalis, assembly GCA_905147285.1. Lineage (NCBI taxonomy): Eukaryota > Metazoa > Arthropoda > Insecta > Lepidoptera > Erebidae > Hypena > Hypena proboscidalis. The sequence goes on from LR990141.1 coordinate 949,843, forward strand.
GCAAAATTTGCATCGTGTAAATTGGCCTTTAGGCGCTTTCTAGACAGATGAACTTATTTGCAGCAACTTTCATCTTTGTAGAAGAAGCTTTAAAAGTTTCCAGTTGGTTTTATTTAAATTTAGGCGATCTGCCTAAAAAGCACCTTGAAAAATAGCTCTGTATCTTCTTAAATTCTGTTTCACTACACCTACGTACAAAGTACCTTATTGGAGTATCTCATAGGGAGAATATCTGTCAAAGAAAGTTAGTGCTTTTGGGCGAGTCCTGAACAGCGGGCCTTTTTCTACTTTGCCGCGAAACTCTCTCTGGGACGAAAAGTAGAAAAAACTCATTCTGCTAACAACGTATATATTATTTTGTTTATTTGTTGTGTTTTGGTAAATAATGGTTGTTTTGGCATTTTATGTAATATTTGGTAAATTTTTGGTAGTTTCTGTAATTTTTGGTAGATTTTGTTGTTTTTGGTTGCTTTTATTTCTTTGTAGATGTATAATATAGACGTATAAGCACTACGTATCACTCGGAAAAAAGTAGTCGATATCTTTCGGGCTGTTTTAAGGCCCTCAGCTTTGCCTTTGGGCCTCAAACCACACCCTCAATGAAATCGACTACTTTCGTCCCTTGGTGTAACAATGTACTTAATTTAAGCTCATGGCCGCTTTGACAAATTTTATTAACTATTTTAATTGGCTGACCAAAATATTTTGTTAAAATCCCTTTGACCGTAGTGGTCGCGGTTTCATACACGATTTGTAACTGCTATTTTTATTATTTACTTAATTGTAGTTGGTTGACATAATTATAATATTGTGTTTAGCAAGAATGTATTTTTTTTAATGAAAATATTTTTTTGTAGCTTACTTAGGGCTATGTTTGAATTTTTGACGATCTAAGTTAGTCTTTCTGAAATAATATCAACTCAGTCTACCGTAATAACGAGCCATTTACTCAATTCAAAATGTTCAATTATGAAGATGCGTATTTCCATTAAGTGCTAACTATGGAAGATATTTGCCGGTGAGCCATTTATTTATTAATGGGGAAGCAATTTAAACTTAAGTGGCGCTCAAGGGGCTGCGGTTTCGCGAATTTCCTCTCAAATTAATATTCAATAGTTACCAGGCTCGCAGGAGTTCTGAGGAGGATATGTGACGTATCAATGGAGTGACAGGAAATTGAACTCCTTAAAGCTTATTAATTCCTGATTACCTGTGGGCAGTTGGGTGTAAGGTTTTATAACACTCATACCTAATATGTGGTGGGTGTTATGTAACTCTACCACAGCCGTCTGGAACAGGCGTGATTTTATGGTATTATGTTTTTTAAAGAGGGTTTTTTAAGTTGATCAGTTGTGTATTATTACTTTGCCTGACTTTTTATCAATAAGATCGATGTGATTGATTCGATAATCGTACAATATAATAGGATAGCATTTATAAGCACAGATAACTATCGATAACCGATCGCGAATGATGAATGACGAGCTATTTCGTGTGAAAATGGCTGGCGAGGCTGCAATCTTAATTAGTCATTCACCACTGATGTGTATCGACTCGCCAATCTATGATGTCTCATGTTAAGGAGCTTTTAGACAACGCGGATAAAATCGGTCAATGATTTTTTTAGATGGGTGCTTTTTTTTAAAGATTAGATTGTCCATTACATCCACAAATTAAAGTGATAGTTGTGTTATATTCTTAAGTGTAGATTACCTCGTATATTCGGTCTGGTTATATTTTGTTTGGTAAATAAAATTCTCAATAAAATAAAATATAAACTAAAATTTTCAATTCAACTAACGTAATTAATAAACTAAATTGTATCCTTACCTTATGTAGTTGCTTTATAAATAAAGCAACTACATAAGGATACAATTTAGTATCAGAATATGAAAATATCAAGTTAAGGAAATGACAAAGGCATTCCACGTCATTACTAAATCATTAGATTGAGAAATGATAATACCCCATGTTACGTTTTCTCTTAGAATACATAAAATACGAGTCTATTTTTGGCAAAATATGATTGCTTTTAATTGCAAATCCTTTCAAGGATTCGTTTTAACTTGCACCAGCCAGTCCTAGCCCCTCAATGCAAATTTTCCTTCAATTTAGTTTAGTTACGCTACTCGTACACTTTGTATTATGTGTCGACTCCTTTATACCAACTAACCCCTATAAACACATTCATACCATACATACATAATACCTACTCTTTATCCGCATACTAATGTTCTTCATTGTTTCGGTTTCCCGTTTGAATTTATAATTTAAACTGATTACTAAAACATTTCGATTCGCCTACTATTCATGAATAGCTGCTGAATAAACGTCGGTACAGTCAGCTACAAAACTCGTTATACACATGCTAATATTAAAAGTCGTGTCGTTTTCAAACTCTAAATAGTTTTGTCATCCCATTACTCAAAATTCATAGTTAACAAGCATCCGTCAGCGGCTTCACCCGTGTGCTACGTCGATTAAAAGTAGCTTATAGGTGAATCCAGGCTATACAAATATATCCTGTGTAAGAAAACACTTAAAATCACTATAGCAGTTGTTGTGTGAAAGAGTAACAAATTCGCATTTATAAAATTAGTAGGAGTAAGATTGTTAAAAGCATGAACTAATAAAAATAGTGGTCTGCTCATTACGATGACAGTTAAATATTTTTGTGCCAGGAATGAACGGGAGTGTTGTCACATTTCATAGAATCTGGCACAAATGTGGCGGCACTTGTCAGTCTAAAGCGTACCTCGATACTTTGTATCATGACTAAAAGAACGATTTTTAATTATTTTTAATTTTTATTTTATTTTTTACATGACAGTTAGATTTAAGTGTTCATATTATACTTTTGTTGTTGACAGTACTAATATATGATCAAACGAGCTTCAACAAGTGAAGTTCGATCGATATTATATGAGTCGTTTCATTCGAATATATAACATTTCACATGGTAGTTTCCCTAACCTACAAGGCAACTTCGCACATTTAAATATTTAAAATTTGGTAAAAAATAATTCCTACTACTGGCCACACCGTCTACTAACTGTCATTCTTTTTAGAGAAAGTAAACTGTAGCATAAAACTTCGTATAAAGAGGGCCCTTGGGCGGGCGGGAGTTATATATTCGAATGAAACGACTCATATAATATCGATCGAACTTCACTTGTTGAAGCTCGTTTGATCATATATTATATTTCGTCGTTTCATTCTTCATATATAACATTTCACATGGTAGATGTTCAGAGATGAAGTTTTATGTTTAATAGGATTCTTGAAATAATAAAAACCTGAATAGGAAATCAGTCTTTTATTGTTTTATTACAATTTCTTTAATCTCAAAGCTTATCCTTAACATAATAGTTTGTGTAACATGAATATCTGCTCCATATTATACAAATAAAAAATATGAACTAATTTTTATACCTCTGTATTATAATTAATATAAAATAAATGCTTATTAACAATCATATTTCTGAGTTAATTACATTATTTTCAAATGGACCAATGATTGCTTCAGCAATCGAACCATTCGTATCTGGATCCTCCATAAGGGGCCGACAATAAAACTTTGCAAAAGTGTTGGATGTGGCTGTCCATCCAGCCACTTTCCTTATCGCCTCGAGCGAGACGCCCGCGCGGCGAGCCGAGGACGTGGCGGCGTGACGCGTGCTATGCGCGCTAAACGTCGCCACGTCCACGTCACATTCCCTTAGAACTGTTTTAATCCATCTACTGATGGTTTGTGCACTGGCACAATTATGTGGACGTTTAAATGTTAAAAATAATTTGTTCTCATTGATTGATCTGATTCTCTCAGTCACGAGAAGATAATCTTTCAAAGTTGTAGCTGGACAGATGCTTAACTTATCCAAAAAAAATGGTAGAAATAACAGTGGTTGATCTCGGCCAGGAGCCGATGTTTTTATGATGTCCGTTATCATAATCTTTAAACCCCTAGAGGTATTTTCGATATTGGAGACCTTTATTAAAGACAGGGTCTGCACTCTATGGGCCGTACATAGTGCTAATAAAATAGCTAATTTCTTCGTAAGTTTTTCTAAAGGAAGTTCTGTATTAGGGTACCAATTAGTGATTACATTCAGTACCGTCTGAGGATCCCAAGTATTAGAATATTTGGGTGCACTTGGTCTTAATTTATATGCTCCCTTAAGCAACCTTTTTACGCACTCATTGGTCCCAATATTGTTCCCAAGAAGTAACGACAAGGCTGACCGATGACTGTTAAGAGAACCGTATGACGCGCCATTATTAAACTGCTCAGACAAAAAAGATATTACCCGTGAGAGTGATGCCTCAAATATGTTGAAATTTCTGAAGGCACAAAATTGCCACCACAGCTTAAACGTAACGTTATATTGTTGTAACGTCTTAGGTGACAAGGAAGCTAGTATTAAGTTGAGAGCACTGAACGGTGTTCCTCGGCGAGTGAACGCGATCCGGAGAGCACTGCAGCACCCAGGGTAAGGGACTTGTATAGAGGATGATGTGTTCTGAAACGAGAACGCAAAAGGTCTTTATTTGATTCTAGAATAAGAACCTCAGAAATTAACATGCTCTGTAATTGCGGATACCAAGCTTGGGATGGCCAGATAGGGAATATCAATATTCCGGTGGCTTTATCTGAAGTTATCTTCTGTAAGCATTTTAGTATCAAGCAAAAAGGAGGGAATGCATAAAAGAAGATATCACTCCAGCTGAATGTAAAAGCGTCTACAGTGACAGCATCTGGATCTGGTCGCCATGAAACATATCGCTCACATTTGGCATTAGTACGAGAAGCGAATAAATCTATTTCTGGCTGACCTAGTTTTTGGGTAATTAATCTAAATACAGAGCTTGATAACTCCCATTCTATATCTGTATTAATTTTTCTAGATTCTTCATCGGCAATATTGTTAAGTGTGTTTACATATGACGCAAAAAGCCAAATATTCTGCTTCTCGCACCATTGCCAGATTGAACGGGATAAATCGTTTAGGTGTGGGAACTGTATGCCACCCATACGATTAACATAGCTGATGGCTGTAGTATTATCTACTCTCAGCAATATTGAACAGTTCGAGTAATCTCGTGCAAACCATTTTAAACCTAGGAAAACTGCTAAAAGCTCTAAGTAATTAATGTGATATTCTAGCTCAGACTCTGTCCAAGCTCCGTTTATTTTGGATTCTCGACAACACGCGCCCCAACCCGTTCTAGATGCATCTGTGAATATTTCAAGTCTAAATTCCTGAGTTCTGATGGAATTAAAAGTACTTAAAATATTCTTGGACCACCAATTCAAGTCTTTTAATATCACACCGGGTAATAGAATTCTTGCATCGAAATCATTATGTTTTTTGAGAGCGAGGAATTTTTGTCGTTCCAAAATCTTCGTATAGACCCATCCATATTTAACTGCCGGGCAGGCTGCCGTGAGAACTCCAATTAATTTAGCAAACTCTCGTATACTACAGTATTTTAAGTTAGAAAATGTACTTATCATAGTAGCTATATGTTCACGTTTGTCGTCCGGTAAGTACATGGTTAATTCCCTTGAATTGTACATAAAACCCAGGTATTTACATGTTTGTTGCGGAACTAATGAACTTTTGTTAAAGTTAATTACAAAACCTAACGATTTTAATAATGTTAATGTTTCATTAACATTATTGTAGCATTGTGTAAAATCATCTGCTATACACAATATATCATCCAGGTATTGTACAGATTTAAAACCACGACCTCTAAGGTGAGAGATGACCTCTTTCATAATCTTTGAGAAAGTCCGAGGTGCTACGGACAAACCATAGGGCATAGCATTAAATTCATACAAATAAGATTTTTGGTTGTACTCAAATTGAAATCTTAAGTATTTCCGGTGATGTTTAGCGATAGGAACCAATAAGTAGGCTTCCTTTAAATCTATTGTAGCCATATATCCATTTAGAGGAATTAATTTGGACACAGTTCTATAATCCTCCATTTTAAAATGTATTTTTTCAATAAAATTATTTAACGGTTTTAAGTTCAAAATAAAACGTTTATTCCCATCTGCTTTAGGAGCGAGGAATACTTTTGATATAAATTGGCTATCTATAGGTAAACATTCTGAGATAGCCCCTAGATCAACTAATTTTTTAATGGCTAAATACATGTCTTCAGTTTTTTTAATTGTAAAACTGTTACATGGTATAATTGTTTGAGTAGGTAATTTTGAAAAAGGTATGTGGAAACCGTTATGGATCCAATCAAGAACAACGTCATTAGATGTGATAATCAACCATGAGGAATAAAAGTGCTGAATGCGTCCAGCGTGTACCTGGTCTAGTCCTGAGTTGCTGTTCGCGCTTTGCTCGAATTCGATGACCTTGATATTGTTGCGGGCTGAGCCTTGCGGACTGCAGGGGCCTGTCTCCTCTGGCCTCCGCGCCCCCCCCTGTTCGTCAGGTAGCGCGAAGGACCTGTCCAGTTTTCCTGGCGACGAGGTCGGTTTTGTGGAGCCTGTGTAGAAGATTTTTGAGAGACAGATGTCTTCTTTATCTGTAAGCCCTGTCTTTCTATTGCTCTGGAAGCTTTTATCTTTTCAGATAACTTTGCTCCAAACAGTGTGTTATCCCTTTCAGAGTCTTTTATTATGTTAAGAAAAGATTTCTCTAGTCCGGGTGTGACCATCTTTACGCGAGCTTGTGTATGCGAATGATGGACGTCACACAGCACTCGGCAACCGTCCCCTAACATTTTAATAGCACTTATTTTATGGGCACATTGTGTCTCCTCGGAGGTGACGAGCAGAGACATTGCTCTGTTGATGGCCGTCACCCCGACGCCTAGAAGCTGCTGCGTCCACTCCATCTTTTTATCACGGTTCCTTGCCATATCCGTGATGGCTGCTGATATTTCAGCGTTTAACTTTGGAGCTTGCAGCAATGTACAATTTGAGGGTACTGAGTAATCTTTTAGGATTAATCTTTTATCCCTTGTCTCCTTAGAGAGCCCTTTTCTCAGTATTGGTAACCACCGTTGACTTAAATAATTGTGAATTTCCTCACCGAATTCGGGGCTATCTTCCCCGGTCTCCCCTAACGCGGATAGTATATCGGGGTTTAATTCCAGGGGTGTATTCGAGGGTATTTCGCTTTCTGGTAAAACGAGAGTGGTTTCCGGTGGTTCGGTGTCCGTTGTTGCAGCTGGTGGCGGTGATGCCCCGGCCATTAGATCATCGTTAATTTCGCCATCTAAAAACAAGTGATTTCTTTGAATCTAGACTCATAGCGTGGTGGTAATGTGTAAAAAATGATTTACATTCCGAGTAAATCCGGTCCCCGAAGGGTAAGACACCGACAATACTACCTTCGTTCTATCTCACGGATAGACCCCCGGCTTGTCAAAACCGCAAATATGATAAACACGCCATGTACGTACATGTTCATCGTTTTTGCTTTACTGCTATCGTGTTAACTCGCGGCTAACCCCCAAGCATGCCTCGTTCGAAATTCGAATCACGGCAGGACACCAAATGCGGTGTAACATTTCTCGAACACAAAAAACACTTTCAAACAATAAGGTTATAGACTTACCTTCATTTTCTATAGCGTCCGACTCGGACGATTCCAATATTCGGGTAAAACGCCGATGACGACTTTGTTTTTCTTCGAGTCTTCGTAATTTCTTGTGGTAACGCTCAATCTTATCTTCTAAAGTGCGTTTCGGCATAATGAAAACCCTTTTAACTTTTAAAATACTGGTAGATACAGCGACACGTGCTAAACGTTGCCTCGCACGGAAAAAGAATGACAGTTAGTAGACGGTGTGGCCAGTAGTAGGAATTATTTTTTACCAAATTTTAAATATTTAAATGTGCGAAGTTGCCTTGTAGGTTAGGGAAACTACCATGTGAAATGTTATATATGAAGAATGAAACGACGAAATATAATTAACATTCAGTCAGTTTCTACATTTAATTCAAAGTCTTAATAAAGTTTCAGAGTAAATTGTTAACTTAGTAACCTCTATTATGAAATTCCAAGTATCTGTAGTTCCAAATATCTTATACGAACATTGAGGTATTTAATTTAAATGTCTATATTTTTATTATGCTGTCTACGGCGGCTAAAATTGTTTACATTACTATTCAAAATAAGGGCTGAAACATTACTGTAATGAAAACACCATACCCAATGATTTACAATAAGCAAACAAATACAAACACTGTTTCTGCATAGTTAAAAAGTTATTTCTTCATCATTTTACAACCTTAAAAGCAGCCTGTAGCCGCCCGACTTGCGTCATTTTATAAAATCTGAACGTTTTCCTGTTTGTACCACTAATACAGGTTTAAACTATCACCAAATATGAAATTTGGATCGTAGTGGCATTAAAAAGAAGTTGTACACACACAGTACAGTACAGTACAGTTGTACATTCACAGACTGAATTGATCACTTATTGCTTATACATCACATAAGTTTTACAATGAAATACTCCTCTACGATAATACTAAAGTGAATAGTCTCCAATAATAGGATGGCGCAGTTGTTTGAAAGTGTTACATTTGTCAATGTCGCACAGTTGTAAATGATACCGCGGGTACTTTAACCATTCTACAAATGGCAAATAGAAAACAAGACTATACTCTATTTTTATAAAGTCGCAGAGAACAAAATATAACGTATAGGTAGGTAGGTGTATTATTTTATTGCCCATTAAGTTAAATATTTAAGGGCAGGGTAGACCTGGCAATAAGATAGTTATGTTATTAGTGCGCATTCGGTATTATTTTATTATTTACTTGGTACAAAACTTAGCAACGTACTTCGTGCGTGCATGAGCAGTACATATTTTAATTTGCAATGCTACGAGGTTTCGATTACAAATAACATCACATAGTTATTTGAATTGAAACCTTGAAAGTGTATTCTTATTTTCAATTGTTACGACACCCTACAATTTAAATTAATTATTCATTGAGGTATTCCAATTCAATGTGTTTCCTAATTTGTTTCAGACCTTCTTATTGAGATGCTGGGAGTCCTGGCCAGCTACAGCGTCACAGTCAAGGAACTGAAGCAACTCTTCAGTGCCATGAAAGCAGTCAACGGCAAATGGGTAAGCTACATCTCCACCAAACTTATGCGCTCCTAGTACAAATACGTGATATAATCCCTAAAATGGCGACTACCTGCGCGAGCCCCGCCTTTTGGGACTATAAAAAAACTTTAACCCAATTGACTCGAGCCGAGTCAAACCTTATATGAAAGAGATCGTAAGATTAGAGAGAGATAAAAAGATCTTAGGTTGGACAGTATACTTTTTCGAAGGTGTATTATGGACTTGGATGCTTTTTTAAATTTTCTATTAAAGTTAGCAGTGCGTAGTTTAGGGGAATGCGAAATTTCGAACACGTCAGTGTTTAAATCTTACCGCAAAAGTTCGCAAAATGATCACAAAAAGCAGTTAAGAATATAAGCACTATAATAATTACGATTTCATATTATTATATAGAGTGTTTTTTTTAGAGGTATAGAACTTTGAATTGCAATAAAACAACGATGGATTATTCGCTTGACATGAATTTTATTTATCCGAATGGATAATCTTGTGGCATTACATTAGGCGTGAGTCTATTCATGATGAATTGCCAACCCAAACAACTGAGAATAAATCACTTGACAGTTGTCATCGGTCGCCATCTTGAACAGTAATGCCAACTTAAAGTTCTATACCTCGAAAAAAAACAACCGTTACATACATTGAACCTATAGAGCTATATGAACGCCAAATATTGGTTTACCAAACTATTTTGCTGGATTGAATTATACTCATTTCCAAATTGTGCTGTTCATTTACTTATAACGCATAAAGTTCTCTTGTTCTATTAAGAAAATACCTCATGATAATAGTTTCTAGACAGAGTTAGTTAAGTGATGCCCCAAGTGTTCACTCCAAAGCCAGAAGGCCTCTTCAACACCGCTCGAGAGCGAAACAAAGCTTTTTTATTGCCACTAAAACTTACTTCCAGAACTTAAGCTGAAGTTACTGGACTTGAGATATAAAATAACTTACTTTGACATAGAATATGAGCTACGAGTACATTGTTCGCAAGCAAAGTAAGAAATATGTTTCATACGAGGCCTTATTAGGCCTTACATTTAAAAAAACGGTATCGTGAAAGTTTATTTTTTCTACACTAACTTTGAGACGGTAATGCGGCGTGTTAACGTATAAACATTTCAATACTAAGGTCGATGTCGAATCTTTCTTTCAACGAAAATACCAGTACCGCCCCCACAAACACCTTCTTATTCCACTAGGCTGACATAAACTAAAGAGGGATATGAGAAGAACACGGATAAATGCGAGATGCTCCGGCCAAACGAGCAATTAACGGCGGCACGAATGCTTTTCAAATTTGCATCGTTTTACAGGCAGTGCGGCAAAGCGGTAATTAGCCCAGAAACGGCAGTCACTTTGTGTTTATGTTTTCCTGGTACCGCTTGTCTTTTCAAGCTACCATTTAATCTTCCAAGACAAAATAAGCTTTTAAAATTTTCATCATTAATAAAAGAAAATCAAAAATTAAAAATAATCTATTGTGAAAATAAGGGGCCTGTGTTATAAATTTTTCTTTTTCCTCTTTATTTCTAAGTTGGCAAAGAGGCTTCCTTTATCGGGCTCCGTTATGGCCAATATCGAGAGGGTTTATGTCGCAGTATTTTAAAACTTTTAACTTGGAAAGCGCTTTTTCCTTTGTTATCTATAAAGATTGAAAATGTTCTAAGTCGACTTATTGACTAAAGTATGTAACAAGGAGATTCTGGTCTGCTTTAATTATTTTTGTATACTCTGAACTGGAGTTAAGCTTTTAATGGAATTTAGTTATCATAGGTTTAAGGGTTAAGTACCCTTACTTGTTGCTTAGATAAAGTAAGTAAAAGTTGTCTGATAGAAACGTATTGATTTATATTAGGCCAAGCCAAGATGCTTAATGAAACAAAAAAAAACTACTGAGGTGTCAAGGGACACCCGGATGGAACGAAGTTCGGTAATTCCAAATAACAACAAATCAGGACTTGCACCCGAGATTGCAGTAAAAGGTATGCGACCCTAACTACTAAACAAATAAATCAATCTATTAATAACCTAATTATACGGTAACGAAAATTTAAACCAAATTAAAAAAAACAAACATTAAGACAATTAAATTATCAAGCGTAGCAAGCGTACACACGATCATTCAGAATCACTTAATCATTCTCTTAAAATAATCGAATGATACTTTTAAAATCATTGTGGAGATATTATCACAATACTCCTATAGGCTGAATGGCTACATAACAATATTTCCTGTGCCTTACACACTCAATTTCAAAATAATTCTTATCTTCGAACTTTCGCGCTATTCGAATTTCAAAATATCAAAAGCGAGGTTCATTCAAACACACGCATAGACTTATAATGCCTAGATCAATAAACTGCTTGTATGAATTTAAGTATAAAGTTAGGCTAAAAACAGATTGATTGAAAATTATAATGCGCCGCTTGGCGGACAGACAAACTAAATGAAAATCTGATAAATACCAGAGAGTTACACTGAACTGAAACGGCACAATGAAGCCACTTTCACATTTCATGCGTGTACTCGGTTTCTAGGAGTAATAGTTCTATGATCACACATAACAAACCTTATCTTTAACATTATTTTTCTGCGATTACCTTGCTTTCTTTTAAATTGTATTCGCAAGTTTACTCGCGATATAATAATATCAGATCTCATTATCAATAATCTCATCACCAATGCCAATGACATAATTAGATGTGTTCTAATCGGATATTTCATGAAATGTACATAACAAAATTAGTAAACATTCTGTGGTAATATTAAAAAATAATTTGCTTTTGAATTTAATATAGTTATGACGCGTACACTTGCTAAACACACAATAATGGAGAGATTATAACGCGTATGACTTGGTTAGCACAATAGTAAAGAAAGGTTATAATGCGTACTTGCTAAAATACAAAAGCATTTATTATTGTCTGTATAAAATCTCTACTTACCTAAATCCATCAGCAATATCCGGAACTTGTGCAGAAACACTGTCAGGATTCATTATTGTTACTGTTTACGTTAAAAAGGTAAACGAAATCATATCGCGATTAATTAATTATACTGGTCGGATTTTAGTACCAATTTTGCATCTAGATGGCGTTAGCGTCGAATTAGAAGGCGATATGGTTTCGTTACCAACACGAGTATATAAGGAGATGATTTTTAGGGTTCCGTAGTACCTACAAGGAACCCTTATAGTTTCGCCATGTCCGTCTGTCCGTCTGTCCACGGCATAGCGACGAAACCGTTGGTGCTAGAAAACTGAAATTTTGCATGAACGTGTATGTTAACTAAACAAAGAAAGTCGTAGAATAAAATTTGGAAATTTTTTTTTTTTTCAGGTAGCTCCCCTACATGTAAAGTAGTTTTTTTTTTGTCGCCTACCCCATAGTGTGGGTTATTGTTAGATAGGCCTTTTAAAAACGTTTAGGGGTTGCTAAGACAGTTTTTTGATTTAGAGATTTGTTTGCGAGATAATTAACTTTAAAGAGCAAATTTTTGTTCGAGTAGGGGCCCCCCTCTAAAAGCTAAACTACTGGATCCCAAAATCTGAAAAAAATTGTGTCGGTAGTACATGTAATGAACTTTAAAGGAAAACTATAGCGGATAAGTTTTTTCTTCTGAGGGTAGTTGAAAGGACTAGTCGCGTTTTTACTGCTCTATGTTTAAATTTAATAATTTAATAATAAAATACAGTATTTATTTAATTTTTATGCCACTATTTATTAACTAAAGTAGTTACCTGCCAGTTGTTGTGTTATCTTTCCGTTCTTTATTTCCTTTCTCACTATATTACTACCTCTACTTAACTCTATCACCTCACTGCACTTTTCACCAACAATGGAGTCTACACTGAATGCTACTATTGTAGTTGTAAGGGAGGAGTTCCACCGAAAAATGGCATCCTTTGAGGCTGATTTTCTGAGTTCAGCACCAGGAAACACTGCAAATATAGCCGCTGAGTTTGCTGCTTTTAAAGCCTTCATCACAGCAACTCTAGGCTTACTACAGAAGCAGATTGAGGCTTTATCGGAGTCAGTTGATACCATCGAAGTCCAGAGGCGCCGGAAAATGCTCCTCCTACATGGGATCCCTGAGGAGAAGGATGAGGTCACAGAGAGGGTCATTGTGAATGTTGTCAAGCAGCGCCTTGAATTGGCTGACTTTTCCACTAGTGATATTCAACGATGTCACCGAATGGGACGTCCATCATCTACAAAGAAGCCAAGACCCATCCTCGTGGTTTGACAAGACCAAGCTAAAAGGCTCCGGTGTGACTTTTTCAGAGTTCCTCATCAAAAGTCGCCATGATCTGTTCATGTTGGCACGTGAGAAACTCGGGTTAAACAAAACTTGGACCAGAGAAGGCAGTGTGTACGTGCTGGTATCTGGCAGCCGGCGCCGTATAACCTCGGTTAGCGAACTGAACAGCTGCTGCGCGGACGCCGCTCCGAAACAAGTAGCTACGTCCAAAACAACTGTTTCTTCGAAGGTGAAGCGAGCTGCAGTCACCAAAAAGTGAAGCCTGTAGTTTTCTTCCATATTCTAGCCCAGGTATATCTTTTGTTTACAATTTACAAGCACGAAAACACCCACATTTTAAGATTTTTAACTTTGACATTTGACATTCAGTTGTCACTTCTATAGAACAGTTGCGTTCCAGATATTGTTACTCCAAATCTTTAGCGGTGCGTATTTCACGCTCAATCTTGATTATCTTCTCATTTTTTTTTTTTTTTTACATTAAAACCACATTTAATTATCTTCTCATTTTTACATTAAATTTTAAATTATGTTAACCTGGGCTAGCAATCAACTAACGTTTTATTTTATTTCATGTTCTTTTATTCATATTTTATTTTTGTTGTGTGTAATGTATCTTTGGTTTCTATATAGCTGTCCTTCACACACAACCGGCGGATGGTTATTAAGTAGCCTACGGTCATAAAACTTATTTTATTATATATTTATATTTCTTATAATTGTCTTGTTATATTTATATAGTAATATTTATATATATACTCGTATATTTTATTATATCTAATGATTTCATACAGTTCTGACAATGATAGTGACGATTTTCTTACTGCTAGTAGTGACGATAGTTTTGTGAGTATTCCTTCACTTAGCGACACTCTCACATCTCTTTTCTCTGATGTTCCTAGGAACTTTAATGTCGTACATATAAATGCTCAGAGCATTCCGGCTCATTTCCCCGATATGCTGGCAAGCTTTGACTGTACTAACTTAGATGCAATTCTTATATCTGAATCTTGGCTTAAGCCGTGCCTTTCCTCCTCGGCTTATTCTCTACCTGGCTTCCACCTTATACGTAATGATCGCATTGCAGGACGTGGCGGTGGTATTGCCACTTATTTAAGGTCAAATATAACCTATAACATTATCAATATCTCCTCACAACCACCTCCCCAAAATGCGGGAGAGCACCTCTTTTTAGAGGTAGAACTTAATCATGCCAAAATTTTACTCGGCGTCTATTACTGTCCTTCTTCTCGTATTGACTTTTTCTCCTCTCTTGATATTCTTCTCGAAAACTCAGTCCCGACGTACAGTCAATGCATAATCATGGGTGATTTCAACACCTGTCTTCTTAAAAATGACTCCCGCTCCTCCTCTCTCCAAACCATCGTTCAATCTAATAATCTATCTATACTTCCTCTTAGCTCTACTCATCATATTCCAAACTGCTCTCCTTCGCTCCTCGACCTTATATTTGTTTCTTCCCCCAATCGTGTGGCTAAGCATGGTCAATGCGCAGCTGATGCCTTTTCCCATCACGATCTTCTTTACTTGTCTTACAAAATTCGCTTACCTAAACCTAAACCTAAATTCCTTATGCAGCGCAGTTATCGTAGTATTGACGTTGATGACCTTCGCAAGGATGTTGGCAATGTTGATTGGCAGTCGCTTATGGATACTAATAACATCGACGATAAACTTCACCTATTACAGCAAAGGCTAACTGATACTTATGACGTACATGCGCCGGTTCGTAAGATTAAAATGAAACACCAACCTTCACCATGGCTTACTGATAAGATCAAAACACTACTGGAGAAAAAAGCGACTGCCAAGTCAAAATATAAATGCCGACCTAACGACTTGAACCATGAGAAATACCTAGCCATCCGTAATCATTGCAGCAGAGTGTGTAGGAATGCTCAACGCCGAAACATTCATAAATCAGTTGAAAACGGTGATCCAGCCCAGGTCTGGAAGTTTCTAAGATCTTTAGGAGTTGGGAAATCTCGACAGAGCTCAATATCAAAAAACCTCGACTTAAATTCTCTAAATCAGCACTTTTCGTCTACATCATATTTTGATAAGACAACTAAACATAACACACTGAAATATTTGTCATCCCTTAAAACTCCTGACTGTCCCCAATTTGTCTTTAGTCAATTTTCCGATTGTGATGTTAAGAGAAGCATATTATCCATCACGTCCAACGCCCCAGGCAGCGACTGCGTCAGCCGTAATATGATCATTCCTATCCTTGATCAAATCCTTCCCATCATTTCCCACAACCTAAATTTCTCCGTTTCAAGTGGTTGCTTCCCAACTGCCTGGAAAGGAGCCCAAATAACTCCAATCCCTAAAAAGAGTAATCCTTCTTCCTTTTCTGAATATCGTCCCATCTCCATCCTACCTTTCCTCTCCAAAGTTCTTGAACGCCTTATCCATCATCAACTTAGCCGATTCCTCTTCCAAAACCAACTCCTGAACCCATTCCAATCTGGTTTCCGTCCTGGCCACAGTACCACCACTACCTTGATACATATTACGGATGATATTAGGGCTGGCATGGAAGAGGGCAAGCTGACAGTTCTTGCTTTGCTTGACTTCAGCAATGCCTTCAACACTGTTGATTTTGATATCCTATTGGCCATATTGCGTTCTCTTAACATATCTCCAACGGCAATTGACTGGTTTCGTAGTTACCTGTCTGGTCGCCGTCAACGTATCTACATTGAAGATAATCTATCTTCGTGGTGTACTACAACGGCTGGCGTACCGCAGGGCGGCGTTTTATCTCCATTGCTTTTCAGCGTATTTATTAATACAATCTCTAACAAACTTAATTCTTCCTACCACTTATATGCTGATGATCTACAGATTTACTCTCAGGGTCTATTAGATCAGCTTACGGAAGCTGTTAACATAATAAATTCTGATCTCAGAACCATCTGCAATTGGAGTAAGGACTATGGATTGCTTATCAATCCCACTAAAACCCAAGTAATAACTGTGGGTAGCCCCAGGATGATTTCAAGAGTTGACTGGCAGCAAATTCCATCTGTGTCATGCAACGGTGTCGACATACCATACAGCGACAAAGTAAAAGATCTTGGTATCTACATAGATGGAACACTCACCTGGGGCCCACAGCTGAAGGAGCTGAGCCGCAAACTGTTTGCTGCTGCTGGATCTCTGCGTAGGCTACGAAACCTTTTACCAATTACTACGAAAACTGCTCTAGCACAATCTCTTCTTCTTCCCATCCTTGATTATGCAGATGCCAGTTATCCAGATCTCACTGAAGACCAACTTAACAAACTTGAGCGCCTTCAAAATTTCTGCATAAGGTTTATATTTGGTTTACGCAAATATGACCATATATCCGAATATCGCACTAAACTCAAGTGGTTACCTATTCGCCTTCGCCGGAATGTACATATTCTATCACTTCTTTACAACATTCTTTTCAGTCCTTCCACTCCATCTTATCTAAAAAAACGTTTTCCTTTTCTACATGATACGCACACAAGGTACCTGCGTTCATCAGAGAATTTGCGACTTAAAATGCCGGAACACAGCACCAAGTTTTTAGACAAATCCTTCACAGTGCAAGCAATTAGACTTTGGAATGAGTTACCGGTATCCATAAGGGGTGCTAAATCGTTACCAATATTTAAAACTTTGGTTAAAGAACACTTTCTCACTCAATAATATCTGACCTGTTCTTATTTCTCTTACATCTGTCATTTGAAATCTACCATATATTGTCCATTATATAATTATAATATATATTTTAGGTATTTATATATTATATATATTATTATATTACTTATATATATTAAGTATGTATGTAAGTATTTTATTATTGTACCTATACGTAGGTATATTCATCTTAATTAATATCTTTAAGCATTTATATTCTTTCCTCATTCTTAATTCTCTCTAGTACACCTTTAACTTCCCTTTCGTGTCCCTTTCTTACTTTCCATCCAATGGTTGTCTGTAAGAGATTGCCTAAGTTGCGATAAGACCGCCATTTGTACTATTTAACTTCTTTTTTCTGTATTTTTATTTTTCCATGGTGTGCAATAAAGCTTTTATTATTATTATTATTTTATAAGTTCACTTCATTAGTTCAAGAGGAATAGGGGTCCGAAATGTCAGATGCAGTTACTCAGAATATTTCGTTCAAAATTCTTGAAACATAAATAACATACATAATACATATATAAAATCACGTCTTTATCCCACGGGGGTAGGCAGAGACGATGGAACGCCATGTGCTTCGCTCCTTACATACTTCTTTCGCTTCCTCAACATTCATACATCTCGTCATACGTGCTAGCTGGTTTCGTGTACTACAAACATTTCCTTTCTGAAGGACGCCATTTAGTTAAAAAGTAAAATTAAAAATATTTTTCTACGGAACCCTACTGCGCGTGGCCCGACACGCACTTGGCCGGTTTTATTGTTATTTTGTGAGCAGCTGGTCAGTCCTGTATTCATTTACGATTCAATCGTGAGACTAAATTCAGTTTGATCTATAACCTACCCGCCAACCCTCGAACATGGTCCTTTGAGTCGGATTGGTGGGAGTGTTTTTTTGGTAGTATTCAGTAGTGGTGGGTGTGATAAAGTTACTACCCTACGCGTTAGTACTGGGCAGTGGATAGCTGTCCAGAGCATCCCCTCGTGTACGCCTGCGCGGACCTATCGCAGCGCGCCAGCGCTCCCAATTTTTTTAAAAACTTAACTCGTCATTTTGTTTTTCTCTTTATTTTTTTTTTTAATTTTTTTTTTCAATAAGCGAGATAGAGAGGGACACATAAAAATGTGTAGCACCGTAACTGTAACGTAGCATGTAATTACTACGCAGCTACGATAATTGCTACGAAAAGTGTCGTTACAACTTTTCGTTCCATTTTTTTTCTTCTAGTCCCCTTTCGCAACGCGCGATAAGGAACTTCGTTCCAACAAAAACCGATTCTATTTACTACTCGAGTGTTATAGAAACCCAAATGTCGAGGATTCTGGGTAATAAAGTGTAATTTTATATACGTTACCACATCAAACGTGATATTTTAAAACTTGAGCCGTATCGATAATGAGTTAAACAGAAGTATATTTTTAGACATCCAAAACGCATTCATGTGAAACTAACAAATGCCAATAAAACGGTTGTTCTAATTCACGGCATTTTTCCATGCGATTGCTTTATTAATAATATATCATTAGACACATGTACTTTTGGAATAATTTATTGATATTATTAAAATCGAGATTTTTGGATCGAACGTGTATGAACCTACAGACAGACAGACGGACAGATAATACAGACAGACAAACAAAAATTCTTCAAAAAATTGTGTTAACTTCTGCCGCTGTTATAAAGTCCCCTAGTATTGTAGTAAATGTCATAATTTACAGACATGACTAATTTACAATTTTTTTACATGTATCAAATTGACGTTAAAAAACTCTCAA
This sequence comes from Hypena proboscidalis, assembly GCA_905147285.1. Lineage (NCBI taxonomy): Eukaryota > Metazoa > Arthropoda > Insecta > Lepidoptera > Erebidae > Hypena > Hypena proboscidalis. Next base: position 968,708 of record LR990141.1, read on the forward strand.
TAGCAGCACGAAGTTGGCATTGTGTTGAATGACGCTAGGGTGACCCCTGACATAAGACCTAAACTGATATGAGGCTGTTATACCCCTTGGCCACACCCTTCAGGGTAATACAGGCGTGATGTTATGTAATGTTATATTATTTTATAAAGATGTTTGAAGCATTGGGAAAACAATAACTCACAACATACACCTATTTTAATTTATTATCAATAACTGCAATCAATCTCTCATATTTCGAAGACTTTATTTGCAGCTCTCCTAGCAATATGCTGCCCTGGTACTTGCTAGCTATTGTTACGTAAATCAATAAATTGCTTTTTGTTGCAGCCCCGACATTCTGCTAAGCTGCTGAACGTGCTCCGGCAGATGCCTCACCGGAACGGACCGGACGTGTTCTTTAGTTTCCCCGGACGGAAAGGATCGGTACGTATACCATTATTACTTATATAGTGTGATTATAAAATTCTTATAACCTCACAGGAACTACATTTTAAATACTCGAACTGTTGTCTTTTAGAGCAACGACTTCCATGGGCATTTAGTTTTTGACTTGTTAATAAAACATGTTATGTCAAGTTAGCAGTTTCGCAAATTATAATGCACCTGAATAATTTTTTTTTTTCATAATAAAAATACATAAGCGTGCTATTACACCTAAATCGATCAACGTCGAACGATTAATTATATGTTAAAAGAGCGCATTACTTCGCTGCTTGACAATTGATCAGCATCGATCTATTTAGATGTAATAGCACCCTTAGAATTTAAAAAAGTCTTTAAACAAGTTTTTCAGAAGAGTCTGTAGTAAAGTTTAATATAATCTGTCCGGCACCGGACTGCGTGTGACTTGAGTCTTGAGTTAGGTATTGTATGAACGCGCTCGATATCTACACAATGCGGAGCACATAAACGCGAAGAGGTGGTTCTTATTCTACCTGGTCCTGGTCTACGTGACCGGATTTAGGTTAAGCATATTTTAAAATTTGAAAAGCGTGGAATAGAGTTTTCTAAAGCTGGATCAGGTTTATGAAATCGGTAATAGTCTTCTTTGTATGCAAACAGGTGCGACTTTGAAGCTGTTATTGCGGACTAAAATTGGTTTTATTTTCGCTAGCATAGTATAGCTTATATGGCTAACGCATCGGAGTGCAATTTAGATGGAAAATGCTAGAATATTTTGTCACTCAATAAAAAATACATGATTTTTTTAAATAATTTCATTCATTCAATTTATAAGTTGTTAAAAGTATTCATTTCAATATACTTTGGCCAACGATACGAGATATTTTTATGAATAACAAATAAAAAGCTGGCAATTCACAGGTCATAAAGTTTAATTTCAATTATTTGAAAATATATTTTAAGTACATAGTTATAGAACTATATTCAGTACGGTTTGAAATAACATACATTAATGTTGTGAGGACTTAATTTAATTAATTTAAAATAAAATATATTAAAGTTTTTTTACCATTCATTCCATTTTAATTATCATCCATTTCGTTAATACATCGCATCTCAAAAATACAAGAATTAAATCCCGATTGACCAACAAAATGGCTACACAATAAGTAAAGTGTCAATTACAGAATTTAATCATTCTGTACTACTGTACTTGCCATTTATTCTCTGTGTAAATCTGTTACCAATTTAAAATATTGCGATTGGTAATTGGATCGTGCAGTACTGCGCTTCACTTGTTTACAATATTTAAATCTATCAGCACTCTGTTTAATGAAAATTCAGCTTTTGTATGTATCGAAAATAATAAAAAAATAAGTAAAATTGATACTCTATCTAGAAAAAAACATCAAAGAAACATTTTCGTTTCACTGTGGGACCTTAAGATCTCTCGTTTAAATTTATGATAACCTAGTACTCCTGGGAAAAATACTCCATACATCTCAGATATTTTGTTTAATGGGACTTAAGAAAAAGAAATACCATTGTTTTATAGGGCCTTTTAACGACAGTCAATCGTGTAGGTAATATTTAAAAAAATGTTGCAAAATAAGTCGTGGTTATTGGCGCCCAAGTATGATACTCTCTTATTAGAATTGATATTCTGTTTCTATCAAAAATCTTATTCGAATGATACAGCTTTTTGAAAACCAAATATTATATAGGTCTTTTACTAAACTAGAAGACCATATTTCTTTACTATTGCAAAAATATCTAGCGGTAAAAAATAAATTGGAGGCGCCGGGTATCCATCCCGGTACCTCTCGCATGCTAAGCGAGCGCTCTACCATCTGAGCTACGCCCCCTGATGTTTTATTCGTCCAAAATAGAATTCAGATTTGTTCATAAATGCACATTGGCTCCAACAAGGATTTATTACGAAATGTTATTTACCTTTCACTAGTCAGCACGAACGCACGCGTAACAACGCATATCGGTACATTGCCCACTTAGCACTAAACAACACAACTGATTTATGCCAATGGTCCCAGCAGCAATGAATGCAGAGTCAGCTAATGAGCTGTGTAGCGTACGACTGCTGACGCTACAAATGGTACTTAGGCGCAAATGCGCAGTTGCTCGGCTCGGCAGTCGTCTCTCCACATTCACGCCGTTAGGTCATTAGGATTAGTTTATAACATAAGTATATATAACTGGTACCAGTGAATAAAGTATTTAATTAGCACGCAACCTCTATCAATTAATAACATTCGAGACCCCCTACATTGGTGACCCCTGACAATGAATATGTAACCTTCGCAAAAGATACAGAATATCGTGTTTTCTGGAAATTGTTGAGGACATTTTATACATATTTTTGTTCTGTTTTTTTTTTTAATTGTAAGTATAGAACAACATAATTAATCTTAAGACTGAGATGCCTCAAAATGCTGTTGAAAGCTAATTTTGTCTTCAAACAAAATAAAAACGCGTATTTTCCCAAGACTCTTTTTATTAGTTTTATTTTATAATCATACAATAAACTTTATAAATCAAAAAACTTTTTTTGAAGACATATCGCTTCAAATAAGGTAATCATTCCACAAAAATAGCGCAAGGAAGTTCAAATTAATAAAAATGTCGGTACATTTTTCACAATACATTTTTTGTGGCTTCGTTCTCGTCTTCTCGAAGCTCCATTAGTGAGATGATTTCATTAATGTTCCTTAAAAAATCTCTGTCTGTTGTTTAAATAATTACCGGCCAAAGGTCCAATCTAATTTGTGCCCGAAATAAAATAAGTGCGTTTCAAAGCAAAGATGAAATATTAAAATGTCCTTTATTTCTTTCGGGAGATGGATGATAATGCCGTCAAGGGCCGGTAGAATAAGATTGTGATTCAACCTGAGATGTGCGAGGTAGCTGAGCGGTGCGAGAAGGCGAAGCGACACTGTGAAACGGTGATGAAATGAGCGGTGCAAGTTCACTGTGTAGGCAGCAGTTTCTCTTTCGATCTATCCCCAGGACATCCCTTACTTGTTTTGTACATATAAAACCTTGCGCTACTACGCATTTTCACAAGAGTTGCACTAAGCTAAGCTTGGTAAAAGAAGTGATTATAGGTATTGGCTACCCGCACACCTACAATATAGTTGTCAATGTTATCCGGCATGGCTATTCCGTAAATGTGACTAATTTTCCGGTTTCAAAAGAAATTTCCAGTCGATTTCGAAATCGACTGAAAATTTCGTTTGAAACCGGTTCATCTCGGATTTAGTGCATCCTTATTTCCATACACATACGGTTGATAACTGCTTGGCAAAAAAATTGACAGCTTGCCAGTTACTATCCTCTAGCAGATTTGACAGCTTTTCAGGCAAGTAACGCAATTTCTTATGTCAAAATCGGAAACTGGTCATGGAGCAGTTTCTTAGTAATTTCTTGTACTTTAGAGAGATAAAATAATGATATTTAAAAGGTTTTTGCACTTCAGATTAACGTTATACAACAAATTAATAACTGTTTAATACTATGCATGTCATAAAATACTTATTAAATACGTAATGCAATAGAATTTAGGTCATATTATTTTTAGTCATAGATCTCGAGTTTTTTCATACGAAAACTTAATTTATGACGACTTGTTGTTACTTAATGCAGATATGGTATTATATATTATAGTACCATAATTTTATGTGTAGAGTTCTCTATTTATTCATAGGTCAATAAAATGAGTACCTTCTATATATGTATTATTTAATTAAACTTGTGTTACAACATAACAATCCTAAATACGTAGGTTGTACCTTACTTTACTAAAGTTTCTTTAAGTTTTATTTAGGCAAAATTACAATAAAACAGAAAACCAGTAATTTCAATTAATTTACTATTTTTATCTTTACATGATGAGCCAATAATTCAATCATTATTAATATTATGATAGGTCAATCGATTTGTTCTTTATCCTATCCTCTATTGTTTTGTTGACTTGAAAACATAAAGTTCTGAAGTATAACGATGGCCCTCAAATTAACATATTTCTTGATTAATATTTTGTTGAGATCTGAAACAGAAAAAATGCGCATATATTTACCTACAACAGCAAATTGGTGTGAAATAAAATAACATACATGTGGTCAACGATACACTTTTACACCAAATTTGTATTTAATAAGGTTATTAAGTCGCCCGAATTCACAATTCAATAGATCAGCAAATCTCACTAAGCTTCAAAGGCCCAGGACACGTTTATATATAAGTGGAATTTATAATTTAGTCCGACAACAAAGTTATTCAAACTTTTATTATTTGGCGTAGATCAGCGCTTACACACACTACCATAAGTACGTTAGAGACACATACAGTTTTTTTTTTACTAAACAATGTATTGTAGTTTATGGTTAGTGGTGAAACTGAGAAAACACGTTCAATCTTAATAGCATGCAATCGTTTGGGCTGGCAGCTGGCAGCTTGTGTAGAAAATGTTCTTTCTCTGGAAAACTACAAACTCCTTCAAAATGGCTTGATCAGTTTTACATGAGCTAGAATATTCATAATCCTGTTCCATAATATTTTTTAATCAGCATCATGCAATCAATATTATCTTGTTTTCATAAAGAATGAAAGAAACATATTTATTCTGACAAAAAAGCAAATAATAAAACTTAAAATACTAAACAATAAATTTGCCAGAAAATTTCAGATTTATACCATCGATATAAAAAACCATTAAAAACAAGAAATTAAAATGTTAGATCTAAAATTTGAGTATAAATATCAACTATAAAAAACAAATGAAACAGAAATAATTTCACAATTGAATAAAAATAAAAAACGGAACGCAACCATGACGCTTGGACTTTGGACCATAGCGCGAAACAAACGGCTAATGGTGGCGTCCGTACAACAAACAAAAGTGTAATCGCCAATCATAGCGCTTCAATTATCGTTTAGACTTACGCGCGAATGAAAAAGAGCGCTACGATTGGCAGTATTGGCGGTCACGTCAGTTTACGCAGCAGTGCAGTGTCAGTGCAGTATAATAGTGCTTGGCATAAACAGACAAAGTAATGAAAAAGTAAATAAACAAATTAACTGAACAGGAAAACAAAAGGAGAATACGCTAAATTATTACAAAAGTGATTGATGCAATGCTGACACTATACCAAAGAGTATACTAATCACTATACATTGAACTTGCGCACAGGCTGCGACTTATCAATATTTTACATGGAATGAAATCCATTTTGAAAACTTCATATAAGACAGTTATGGTTAGTTGAAAAGTTTTATGGCTGCTATTTTTGCTTGAGTTTTAAGTTTATAGACTGCCAATTTAGCGACTTTGTCGCCAGATCTGTCGACTTTTGAGTATGCTTTAATAACAAAAAAATCGTTTTAGCGTTCAAAGAAATCTAGCCAATTTTCTGACGATTTTTGAGGTGCACCATAGCACAACATTATTTACTTAAAAATTAAGCTAAAATTAACTCTTTATTATTGAACAGACTGCAGTTTTTGTCATTGTTGTGATTGAAACGAGAAAAAAGTATTGTAAATGGTAAAGAATGATAAAAATGAGAAATAAACACGTGAGAATTAATAATATTAATGTTGATTGCCTAAAAAAAGCTCATAGGGTGCAGGGTAATGGTATCTAGCGACTTTTGGCACTGAAAAACACTGCACATACTCTTGTCTAGTCTTATGTCATTCTATTAGGAAGCAAACAATAACAAAATAAGCTAACTTTAAACTAAGTACTTCTAAGAAGAAATAATGTATTCATTTCAGGGTACTAAGAAATTCAATTAAAGTGTTGGCTTGGACAATATAATCTGCAATAGACAAGTAGCAATATTTGTCAATGAATTCTACAAAGAAGTCACCTATATTACCTACTGCTATAATCTAATACAGTAAGTTTCAATTCCAATAATGTATAAATATGTCAATATTTTCTTTATATCTTTTAAAAAGTTTTGTAAGTACATCATTATAATAAAACAACCAAAAACATATTTAAATATTGATTTACTTCTTACAGAGAATATGAAAATGCATGGATTGCAAACAGCTAAAGAGCATAGGATGAAGCTTCAGTCTAACAATACGCTGTGATGAAACTTAGAAAATAGCTCAGCGTTGAACTCCATGGATGAATGTTGTCCTTTAATTATTATGATAAGAAATTTAGAACAGTAGTAACTAATGTACTTGACTGGCTAACGGTTCATTTAAAAAACAATGTAGATCTAGCAAATATTTATAAACTTTTTACTAATAATGAAATAAATGAATATAACACTTTTTAAACTAAATTAGACAAATACCTACATAGGTACAATATAGAAAAGGAAAATGTAAAAAATTAAGGCATCAAAAGATACCTCCACATTTGTCAGCCACGGGGAACTTGCTCAGAAGCCAAAGATCTTAAATTATTAATTCATTTTTAAATTCATATGATTCAACTTTTTTTATTATAAACATAAAAAAATAAAATAAGATACATTTATTTATTTATTAAAAACTAACTATTTCTATTTAAAATGATAACATACCTTATAGGATTTCACTTCATATAGACCATAAAATGGAATAAAGTTAACACCTTATGGCTGAATAACAAATCAAAAAATAAATTATCATAGGTAACAACATTTTGTACCAATAATTTAATTAATTATTACGACTAAGTAATTTATTTTATTTTATTTCTTCAATAATGGCTAGACACCACACACTAAAGTTGTTTGACACAATATTGTTAAGTATGCATTTTTATATCATGTTCATATAAACGATTGATAGAACCTATCTTAATTAACACATTTTCAATAACCTAACTAACCCAGTAACTATTTGCATTCTTTCATGTCTAGTTCTTCTCTTTCTTCCTTCATTTTCTGAGAGAGTGAGTGAGAGTCTTTTCACACATTTAACCTAAGTCCTGGTAATCTACATAATTTTCAACATTTATTAACATTGTTTAAATTTTATATATATTTAATTAGACAATAGACAATATATTTATTTACTCACCACAACAAAAATTAAATACATTATTATTATTATCATACTTTGTTGGTTTATATATCAGCATAGCTGGTTTTTTGTATGTATCAATATTGTATGTATAAATATATTATATTCTTAGCTCATAAGCTAGTTTAAGTTAGGCACAATACTTATTGACTTGCCTTTTTTTATCAAATTCGTATGTTACTTTTTGTTTTTTGTTTTTTGCCTTATGATGTCGACCAAGCACTTGTAAAAATCTTCTGATGTAATCGTAATAGGCACCCACAGGACAGGCTTGTCTAGTGTGGGGCCAATGGACAATCTAAAACTGTACTTTTCGTTGGTAATAAATGCTTTTTTATTTATTTTTTCTTTTTTATTAGTTTCCGGGAAGCGTACAAATAATCGGAATACCTCGACTTCATTCAATGCATCTGTCACTGCCCGTATCGATCTTGATACTGCCAGCCGGCTCTGCCCATGCATGAAACTCATGTCAATAGGTTTTTGGTATGAGCCGGTGGCATAATTTTTTTGATGCTGAAATTATAATGCTGCTAGTATCTGAAATATGAATACAATTTTAGTAAGCTAATTACGTAGGTAGGTATTAATTTTATAACTAGGTATAGTAGCCATTATTTTCAATTGCAATGTCAGTTTGTTAACTGCAATATAAATAAGTAGTATTTCATACCTTGCACTCTGAGGTTTTGTAGAGCTTCGTTGTTGTGCAGGCAGGAACGGGCGAAGCTCATGACACAGCTCCCAAAACAATGGCTTTATTAAGCGATAGTGTGCCCTGAAGGCAACGTGAGAGATGGCTTGAATGGATTGGTGGATGCTTAATCTTAGCATTCTTACTCGGCGAGACCACTCCCTGACATTGTCCCTACGCTCCTGCTCCGCTAAAGCTTCTAACATCATAAGTATATTTGCCACTAAAAGATAAGGTCAACTACATGATATAAAATTCTAGAATAATGGATAAGTATAATATAATTTCACAAGGGTAAGACCCTAAAATAAAATGAAATTGGTACTTACTGATAAAATATGAATAATTGCACGAACAACAAAACTGAACTAGCTAATTACACATTAAGTCACCTTAATTAATATTTAACAATTATTTTTTATTTGTTTTTTGGACCTAAATAAATATTTTTATTTTTAATTTATTAATGCAGCAAAAAGGGAAACAATTTTCTACGTACTTTATTATGTAAAGAATTGGCCGCCCGTTTTGACGTTCAATTTATTTTTCTTTTGCTCATGCACGCTTTTTTAATTAATTTCTTGTCTCAATTCCAGATAGACAATAAAATAATAGACAAATTTAGTGTTTTTTGTTTTATTTTATTACGTGTGAACGAAGCATACATTTGAGGAGAGTAATTTGATTGCGTTATGTCAAAAATGCGTGTTTTGACAGTAACTATTACTATTTGACAGTAACTATTACTTAAGAAACCAGAAATTATATCTGTTTGACAGGAATAATTACTTTTTGACAGAAACTATTGCAAAAGAAATCACAGTCATCTTTAGGGAATAAGCCTACGGTTTGACTCGAAAAGGATTACAAACATCAGTCAATGTGCAAATTATTGACAATGATATTTAAGGTGTGCGGGTAGACATTAGCCTCTAAGAAAAACTAAGTAGCTACGTAACCTGGCCCATCTCAGTTGGAGACGCACCCTAAGGGACAAATCAGCTCGGTCCCGCAGCTGGGAACCTTTGAAATATGAGGAGTGTTTATAAATAAAAGGGAGGGTAATAGCCGCAGTTTCTCTTCATTTTCCTCTTGTATATTGTTGGTTCGAAAAACAGGCAGTCAGGTGTTTCATGCTATGGGCAAGTTAGCCGGAAACGTTTCGCCGCACTGGCGAATTTCAAAAAAGCGTTTAATTTTTATTTTTGCGATAGATAACGCAGTAAATCGAGATATTTATATCAATATATTGTTGGTTCGGAAAAACCGAGGGAGTCAGGTGCAGGTATGACCGGAAGCGGTGCTGAAGTTCAAAAGCATTTGTTTTATTTTTACGATACACAATACGTCATATAACTTGGTTGTAGATAGGGTGGCCAGATGACCAGGTTTTTTGCGATTTGTGTCTTGTCTCATATCATGTAATTAGACTCTATTTCCCGGCATACGAAAACGCCAAAGGCAACTTGAAAAAAAGGCGTGTGTGCTGTAAAAATAATTATTTTTTTGCCGTGAAGTTGCAGCTACTCGCCAGCTCCCCCAGTTTTGAACAATTCTTTAGAGATAATAACGTCCACAACTGCCAACATATTAATGAACTCGACTATACAATCACTTCTAATAAAACTAATTATTAATCGTCTAACTCTGCAGTAATAGAAGTCGACTGTGACCTGTAATGAAACTTTTTGCGGGTTCCAGTAGTTTCACTTCACCTGGAGTTGTTACGAGTTCCATTGTCAACTTTTGTGCTGACAATGCTGTTGCTCGTGAAAGCTTTTTGCTGCACACTTGCTGGAACTGTCACTTGGTAATTTTGCAGTATTAATCTATTTTGTACGCCAACACATTATTCTGTGTGCGATCGATGTGTGTATCTAACCCGGGTAATTTGATGACTGACAACATGGTCAAAGCTTTATGCTTGATGCTCGTCGCACAATGTGACTTGTCATGTTTTGTTTTTTTTACATACGTAGTATAAGCAATGCTATGTACGCGTCAGTTAAGGCTCTGATCAGAAGAAAGAGATTTCAAAAAGATCTAGAAAGCAGATAAAGTGGATCAAAAATATTAATTTTTAATTAAGTGGCATTTTTTTCTTACTCGTATCTACTGAATTTAAAACAAAATTTAAAATTAATCCATCTCGTCTAACTAAGGTTATATTAAGTAAACCAGATGAGCAAATATCTCGTCTATTTTTGTGTAAATGAATGAGCAAATTGAGCAAGTTAGCGAGTGAAGAAATAATTTCAACGTTTGTTACACCAGTTACGTACAGAAACAATATTTGTTCGCCAAATTTGAATTCTCGTTCTGCAAAAGGCTGTTTGTTTATCATGTAGGTATATGACTATTTGTTAGTCTTATATATAGTATCGCTTGTTTGAACAAAACAAAAACACGTCCCCACACTATATTTTCTGAAATCGTTACGTGAAGTTTTACGCAAGTAAATGTACACTTTCATATTGTTTTCAGGCAAAATACTGTGAAAAGTTTTGCATATTTAAATGTCTTTGCGTGACTTAGTATTCCGAAAATGTAGTACATATTAGTTTTTTCACCAAAAAGTTAAAAAAAACGCACTTCTGTCCGTATAGACAGCGCACAACGAATGATTGAGTTAGAGTCAGTAAAATTCTTTTGAAATGATGTTTTCATCGCTAGGGCATACCCAAAAGTCACCAGATCTGGCGACAAAGTGGCTTAATTTTTTGCTTGCAAGAGTATTAAACATCTAAACATTGATCCTCGCAATCTTGCTGCTTATCCATTACATCTTAATATCATGTTAACTACAACAAACAAGTTTAGTTAGGAAGCAAGTTAATACAATAATTAAATTCACAAACGATACCTACACAATACTACGGAAGCTTCAAAACTTATGCCACTGGAGCTTTCTACAAGTTGTGAACTATCTGCTTGCATTTGTAGCAGCTGGTCGGTTATTTCTAGCTATTTTATTGTTTACTAGCTGTTCCACGTGACTCTGCCTGCGTGGAAATCGTTACAATATACTAAGGAGGAGTGTCATCAGTGCCGAATAATTTTAATCTAGATAAAAACTTATTTATTTGTCATTGCTTCTGATTAAAATGCATGTATATATTGTTACTGAATTGTAAACTGTATAGTTGTAGCATTTGTAGCAATAAAATATAACTTCTAGCAATAAATTCTCTCATAAATTATCCGCTGTAGGTTTTGATTTTCCTGAAGAATAATTCAATTCTTTATAGTCATATGGTCGTTGCTGGATGAGCCATTTAAATGATTTTGAAATATTTTTTCTGTTTCCACTAATCTTGGATGTGTACTTCTATAATATATATATTATAAAGGTAAAATGTTTGTTTGTTAAACGCGCTGATCTTAAGAACGAATGTTCCGAATTGATTAATACTTTTTGTTGGATAGCCTAATAACCAACGTAGGCTTAACATAGGAGCGGAGCAGCAATGGAATATGTCATGGGAGCAGAGTAGTAAGTAAAATGCGACTAAATTCGTGGTTGGTATAACGAATTCCACGCGGATGAAGTCGTGGGTAAAAGCTAGTGGTACATAAATGTGAATGTATTTATAATACGACCAACTTCTTCATTCTCATTTGAAGTTTAAAAGGACATGACACACATTTCTTATTCTTATTACAAGTAGGCACGAGTTGAGTGGGCCATCGCACGAATCTTTTGAAAACTCGTACTAACTTGGTTGAGAACTTGCCAAGTACTCGCATTATACAAAACATATTTGAGTTTATCAACTCGGGCGAGATTCGTAACGCCCCCGGACGTTTTCAACTCGACAATGGATTGTGTGAAATTGTATGAATGTATGAATGTTTTCCGAATCAACGAGATAAAAGTTATCATGGGGGTTGAAGTTTTGTAGAAATAAATTGTTGTATGGTACATGGATAAAAATAAGCTTATGTTTAAATCCAGGTAATAAGCTACATGTGTGCAAAATTTCATCAAAATCGACGCTATAGATTTTGCGTAAAAGAGTAACGATCATCTATAAATCCATACTCACAAAATTTTGCATATTTTATAATATTAGTAAGGATTATCCAGCTATTTTCTGGCGTGAATTTTATACAGGGTGTCCCAGTTTTGGACGTCAAGCTGATATCGGATAAAAGGTTACCCTATATATAATATGCAACTTGGATTTTTTAAATATTTTAATGATTACTGCCATAACTTAACCCTATTTCCCAATTTCATTGCCCGTGCGGCTTCGACTTAGCCGCTAGCGCCGAGCCGATTATAATAATAAGAAATGACTATTATATCTTTGTTAATCCACCCGTAAGTACTTACGGGTGGATTAACAAAGATATAACGTACACAGCCTTATAAAAGTATTCATCGCAGTGTATGGAGACCAGCTATAAATGTGCTCGTCAATACCATAATGAAAGCTTTTATCGAAATGAAAATAATAGGCGGCAGATTCCATCATTGAATCATACTCCTCTTTAATAAATATACTACGAAATATTCGGTTGTTGGGTATTTGGATATTATTTTACTAATTAACTGAAGATATCAATGAATCATTATTATTATCTGTTATTCCAAAAACCTTAACGTTTAAACAGATCGATACTAGGCGAGTAGGATACTTTAAGAGTTCTGTTAGAGCGCCCACCCCTCCTTATTGGCAATTCTTATTCAAATACGGGTCGGGGGTAATCCTCGTGACATACTGGGCTATCTCTGTGTCCGTTTTTTCCTTATTTATCGCTGTCCCGCCCGGGGCCGGTCCATTTCTCTCTGTCGTACTTATCCGGCGATCTGACGTCGAACTGACGCTTCTTAGCCGTTTCTGCTGCCTTGGTAGTTTAATACTGGATGAGCATGTGGTAACACTGATTTATGTTTGTCAATAAAAAGATACGGGGTCGAAACGAATGCGGCAGCAATAAAGTTCAAAGTTTCAAAGGATTGAATCAAATAAAATGTCTGAGAAAGCAGTTAAGAGTAGGGAAGCCAAAGGAAATAAATACAAGCTACATTGGTTTGCGAGCGCACTAGAAGCCTCTTAAAACTTAAGAAAACGTTTCCGACCAAGCGAGAAATATTTTTCTTGGCTTAGGTTAAGTCCTCGACACGGCGACGGATGTAATCATTTTATTTTTGTCGGCCACTGTACATTGTACAATGTCGTATATTCTGTACAATGCATGTGCATTATACTTTATGTAAATTACAATGCTACATTGTATATTCACAGCGTTGAATGAACGCGTTGTATTCATACCGGGAATAAAAAATCTTTGCTGAAATATTTTTTAATATTTCCCTTAATGTTATACAATAGGGCGTGTAAATATTGTAAAATTATTGTATTCATTTATTTCATTGATGACGTTGTTAGGATACAAAGCTTCGCTTGAAATAATTATTATGGATTTTTATGGGATGCCAAACAAGCCAAGATTTCATTATGTAACACATGTTTGAAGACGGAGTCTGGCTATTCGATGTAGTAGCAAATTCTCTACTACATAAATATATCTCTCTATCCTTCTACCAGACTATGATGCCCTGGTAATTCGACGAATTTCAACAGGTGCGGTGAAGCATTTACGGATCGATAGGTACTGAAAATGGAGAATGTACGAAAGCAACGTCATAAGGCATCAACTCTGCATACCTTATTGCACCTGTGGAGTCTAGCTATTTCGATCATATCGGAATATTTTGAGTCCAACGGTGCGTTCTGAAGAGTCGAGTTTGCTGGGTCGCTGGAATTTGTAGAGCCAGAAAATAGAAAATAATCGAGTGAATTCGGTTCTGTTTCGGGTCTCATCTTTAGAATAATTGTTTTAATTTAATTAACGGGCGTAGCATTATCTACAAACAGAAAATACCTTTCCACGTTTTATCACGACCCCGAGAGAAATAGTAAAAAGCTAACACAGCATCTAATTTTATAGCACATCTAGATTTAATTAGTGATGATTTCCTGAAGACTGTAAACGTCAACTTTTGCGGTTCATGCATTAATTTCTTTACGGCGAATACATATACACACAAACACGGCTTTATGTGTACGAAAACTTGTACACAGGAAAATATTATCATGTCAAGTTACAGCGACGCGGCGACGTGACAGCGAAGCCGCGATGTCTTAACATAAAGCTTGTGTAGCAACGAAATATAACTGTATTCCAAAATATATTTTAGATATAGTCTCAGAAATCCTAAATGTTGAGCTAAATAGTGAACAGCAACATCATTCTTTACTACAGCCACCGCCAGAACAATATGCCGTCATTTTTTACAAAGACATACGTCGATAAACACGACAATATCCTGTTAGTATAAATATTATGTTGTCGAATAAAAATAGGCTCCTCGTTTAAGGTTCGTGCGATGCGACGGAACTATATTATTTGTGCCAAGATTAATGTCATTCCACGGCGGAAATGCTGTGTTAAACTCCTTGCGTTTATGAAGTCCTGGTAGATATAATGTTAACTTTTTGGATCATTATGGCTAAATAAGGTTGTGTTTTTCATACAGAGCTTTCATTTTATATTATTATGTGACGGAAATTAAATGGATAACATTATGGCCACAAGTACATTAAATGATGATGGATGATAATTGTACAAATAAGTGAATGAATTGAGTTTTGTATTTGACATAGATAATAATGTTATACGACCCTTAATAAACTAAGTAATTGTTTTAAAAAAGTAGGGATCAGGCTTGAAGCTGTAATTTTTTAAATACAATTCCAACATGCTGCCAATTGCGCCACTGATCCTGAGTTTAGGTCCCTTCTTAGAGAATAATTTATTAAGCAAAGCTTAATACTGCTCTTTAATCTTTCAACGAGAATTAGCCACATCACAGGAGACTTACTCCTGTTCGATAGTATATTAGTCGCCTGATTGGTCCATTGATAAATCGATCAGTAACATTTCATTGAACTTTCAATCGCTGAGGTTCGGAATGGGTCCGATAAATCTTGATTGGTCCGAAGATTCTGAATTTTTGGTATATTGAAAATTCTGTGAAGCATATAAAGGACATCATTAATTAAAAGACCAAAAGACAATATGAAGAAATTTCTTCCAACATTAAAACAATTTTAAAACACGTTTCTTCAAAGGTGAACGGTGACGACAGAAAACTTATAAAGTTGAGAGTTCTCCGTAATATTGATAAAAATGTATTGAATCAACCCACGTACACTTCAGTGTACCTACTTACGATCTGTATAGTCTTGTTAGAAAAAGAATATAAAAATAAGTTTATTTTCTAACACTTTTAAAGTATACCATAACTTAACAATACGCCTACCTATATTACCCAGAGGGGTGTGGCAGAGGTGTACGAATCCCACATTTACCTGGTATGTTTAGGTGCCATGGGATAGGGGGTGAGCCTATCGCCATCCACTTGGCACAACTCCAACGCCGCAGCACGGAGTTGTAGTGAATTGTGAATTTTCAGACGGAAAGTTCACAAAAACACTTTGCCCGACCCGGGCATTGAACCTTCGCGGTGAGAGGCGCATACGCTAATCACTATCGAGGCAGTTGTTCTTGATATTGACGATAAAAATATTGAGATGTTATGCAATTTTATAAATGACACAGTTACGTACGTCGAAACGAATTTCACCGAACTAGTTCTGTGAAATTCGTTTTAATCTAAACTAATATCTTAAAGAAGAATAATTTATTTTTTTGTTTGTTACGATTTGCAAGACCGATTAAAAATAAACTTTACCATTAGAATGCTAGATTATTTCTGAGTAACATAGACTAAATGTTATCAAGGTACAATGCGGGCGAAGCCGAGCGCAGATTCTCATGTTTCATAAATTGCAAATGTACATTCGTCGCGCTAATTTTCCCCGCGATGTGATTTCAGCATTCCATTTTCCCCTAGATCTTGTAATTTGTGCACAATTTTACTTAAACGTTCGACTAAAGTTGTTACTTGGAACTGTGCCAGTAACGGTGTGCGCTTTGCTGAAAAAACACAGTTAAAAATTCCAATTTTCGAAAGGAAAATGTTGCTATTTCTGACTCAGTTACAGCTTAATGTTGTGTGTAAAAGATTTGACTGCCAAGCAATAAGTTTAGCTGGCTTAAGAGAAAATTGCTCGTATGTAAGTGGAATCCAGCTTCTTGGCTGAACTATCCAAATAAGCCACGTATTTGAGTTTACGTGCATGTCTATTTCGTGGAGCTTAGTTATTTTGGCTCGATCCCTAAGCAAACGTTTACCGAAACTGGTATTATATTCTAGGAATCTCCTCCCACCAGCGACTGCGAAGTAATTTCGTCACTAAAATGTGTTGCATCTATTCAAAATTACCAAAATTCGTGCAGCGTGATTGAGTAACATAATATATCTGTGTAGTAATGGTATATATGAAAGGAATGCCCTGTATTGAAATTTAATGTTTACACTACTTAATAGAGGGGCGCATTTTAAGAAATGAAACAATTAACTTAAAAAAATAATTTTGTAATTATTATGATAAAATAATAATTTAAATCTTAAATTAACCTTATTTTAATTCTTACGTATCACATCAAAACAATACTTAGGGTGTTATTTATTACATATACATCGATCGACGCAAAACGGCGCGTTTTCGATCGATGTAGATGTACACCACCATATACACCACATAACACCCTTATTCATACTCATTGTCTTTTGGAGCACAAGGTATTTGAGTTGTTATGTCATCTATAAGCACTAACACTCGTCTTTTGAAGCTTTTGAATTGAGCTGAGTTCATTTCATTCAATTCTGGTAGGAGACTATTTACGAAAGATATCACAGGATCACAATTCGCTGAAAGTGTCGTTGATGGAGCCACTTGCGTTGAAACATTTGAGGCTTGAAAAATAGATTGCCTTTTACTAGGCATTGGGTAATATTCTTCAGTCTCCTGAGGTCTTTTACGTGAAGAAGTAAAAGTTTCTCCACCCCAATCTGAAGAACTTTGACCTGTGTCTTCATCAATTTCGATTTTAATATCATCCAGTCCCATTTCGAATGGCGGTTGATCAAAATCTTTCGGCCTTAGAGTTTCTGATCGACTGAACTCTAGATTCAGCATTTTTTGTTTCTCCGCTTCCGTCATGCTTGTAGGGCGTAGGAAAGGGACAACGAATTGCATGACGTCAGCCAGGTAGTACTGTTTCTTCTTGGTGCCGGCTCCTGTTGCTTTGACTGTTCTCATGAACACTGCTCGAAGGTTTCGCCATCGCTCCCTGCATGCTGACGCTGCAAAGATATGATTGTTATTAATATATTGTTAAATTATAAAAATATTGTGATTGTGATATACTTGTAGATATAAAAGAAACTATACAAAGCCTACTAAAATTATATTATCAGGGTCAGTTTCATAGGTTCCAGATAAATCCTTGATAAGCTTATTTGTTCGCTTATTTTTTACAGTTTAAATGACAAATCTGTATAGTTTTTCAAGCGGGTAACTATCTAACACTTAATCAGGAACTTAAGGCTTATAGAACTTTACAATTTACAAAATTTTTGGACACAGTTTACACAACTTGTGTAAAAAAGTTTATTGGTACTAGTTTTGATCAAACCGTCTGACTAAAGTCCGATCTAGACAGGGGGTAAAAAAAACAATACACAGACGGACTGACTGACGCGCGAGTAATTCAATAGAATGGTAACTATTGGACATGACAGAACCAGTCCAGGGGTCGTTCTATCAGTACTATCACCCCTTTTGACACCATGAAATTGAAACGTATTTGTATAGTGAAGTGTCTAATTGGATGAAAGTACGGCGCGAGTTCACGCAGTATGTTTTCATACAACACCAACAACGAGTGACATGGTGATGTCACTCATGGTGATGTTCAATAAATTTGAATAGTAGACACTGCACTTAGTGTCTTCTACTGCCTTTATTATGTCCATACTCAATGCATTCGATTGCTGCCAGTTGTCGCCTTGCGTTGCGATGCGACGCACTCGAGATGTGATGTGACTTATTCACGGGACTCGAAAATTATGTCGATGTTTTGAACCTTTTACGTTTTTTTCGTAAAACGTTTGTTAACTATATAAATACAAAAAAAAAATGTACACACATTTATAATTGTATTGATTTTGATAATGTTTCAATTTGTTTTGACCTAATGTTAAGTTAAAATCTATTTATTAATTGTAAAGCAAAACCTATTGTAAAGAGAAAATAAACGTTTTATTTATTATTTATTAATGTTATGTACACAAGTTGTTACACGGTGGCGTAAAAAATAGGTATTGTTTTTGTTGTTACTTAGTTTGGAACAATAAAAAATGCAGAATATCAGTTTATAAACTACTACCAACCAAAAAAAAATTACGTCGATATAATATTGACCGTTAGCGTCCAACCCTAACGCGACTCGCAGCTGCAAACGCGTTCAATATCGTACCAATACCAAACGCGCGCCATATTGGAATACTCACGTGTCATATTCATGGCGTCAGCTACCTCCTCCCATGCTTTATCTATCAGATCCTTGCGAGAATATGCAGGCAACTCATAGTTATACAAACAGGGAAATTTTTCTACTGTTTTAACAAACTCAATGTTGCATTGCTGCTCGCTCAAAACATCGCGCGCCATTGCACGGTTGGTGACGCACATGCGACGGGCGCGGCTGCTTCGCAGTGACTGATCGGCAACCAGTCGGTGACGCCTATGGGACCGGTCTGGCAACGTCGCGTGGCGTCATGCGATCACGCGTGGAATTAATTTGATTATTCTGTCGATGGCTGGTGGTAGTGGTTGATTTTTTTATACTTTTATTGAAGCTGGACGCTGACTTTTTTAATAAAAGGACAAAGCCTATTATCATTACTCTGAAATTAAAGCTTGTGTCTCAACTAATAAAATACTGTGCAAGTTATAAAATATAAGCCCAATTATTGGATAAACTAATTTTATGATTCGTTTTGGCAGAATTTTTTGATTTATCATTTCAATTTTTTGATAATTCTTGAACAATAATAGTATAGCGTAAAAAGAAGAAGTGTTGTTGTTACATGAATACGAGTATTATTGCATAATTTTATTAATATATCATATAAACCTTATAATTATAGATTTTTAATACTGGTAATGTAACGCCATATGTAGTTTTTTATTAAATGTTTTCGTTTATGTTGTTTCAATTCAACCACTAGATAACGCTGCCATTCATTAGTGTTGTATTTTTTAGGGTTCCGTAGTACCTACAAGGAACCCTTATAGTTTCGCCATGTCCGTCTGTCCGTCTGTCCACGGCATAGCGACGAAACCGTTGGTGCTAGAAAACTGAAATTTTGCATAAACATGAATGTATGTTAACTAAACAAAGAAAGTCGTAGAGTAAAATTTGGAAAAATATTTTTTTTTTAGGTAGCTCCCCTACATGTAAAGTAGGGATGTTTTTTTTTTGTCGCCTACCCCATAGTGTGGGGTATTGTTAGATAGGACTTTTAAAAACGTTTAGGGGTTGCTAAGACAGTTTTTTGATTTAGGGATCCGTTTGCGAGATAATTAACTTTAAAGAGCAAATTTTTGTTCGAGTAGGGCGTCCCCCCCCCCCTCTAAAAGCTAAACTACTGGATCCTAAAATCTGAAAAAAATTGTGTCGGTAGTACATGTAATGAACTTTAAAGGAAAACTATAGCGGATAAGTTCACTTCATTAGTTCAAGAGGTCTAGGGGTTCGAAATGTCAGATGCAGTTACTCAGAATATTTCGTTCAAAATTCTTGAAACATAAATAAACATACATAATACATATATATAAAATCACGCCTTTATCCCACGGAGGTAGGCAGAGACGATGGAACGTGTACTACAAACATTTCCTTTCTGAAGGACGCCATTTAGTTAAAAAGTAGAATTAAAAATATTTTTGCGTGGCCCGACACGCACTTGGCCGGTTTTTTCTATAACGGTTTACATTATTTATTTTGACGTTGATATATTATATGCCGTTAATATTATTTAAATGCATAGTTACCAACACGATATAACCAGTACTTTGTAATAGTCTTGGAATAACTGACCTAAATCATGTTGTTAATGGAACATGACCTCAAAACATTAAGCTTTGTTTATTGAATATGTTGGAAATGCTAAAAGCGACCTATTTTAGAATACATAATAGTTAGTTTGACAACGACACAAAAATCTCAAAAACAACAAGAACTAATGCCCCTACTGGAATGGGCTTTCTCCTTTATCTGAATAAATATATAAATATAAATAAAAGAGCGAAGAGCATGTCAGTACCTTTTGCCTGCCTTATGGTAATGTTTTTTGAACTTGGATATCAAAATCACAATCAGCATAAAGATTATAGCATTCATTTCATCATCAAACTTTTGCTATATAAAACAATATTTGTATCTCATGGCAGAAGTCAATCCAACAATAATTGTTACTAAATCTAATCCTATCTTAGTTATCCGTGCTTAGCTAGTGATTTAGATAAATAGCCCGAGGTTACTGTAATCTGTCGCGTGGGGCCATTTATTTCTTCGGATCCTAGGCTTATTGCCACTTTAGATCAAATCTAACGTTATCTTCATTACTTTTATGGTAGCCTAGTACATATCCTACAGTAAATATTCCTGAATACATACAGTTCCTAATATTATAAATGCGAAAATTTGAGAAGAAGAGTGCGGGGATGTTTTTCTTCTTCTCGCTTAAACTACCAGACAGTTTTTGATGAAATTTTGCACACGTTTAGCTTGTAGCCTGGATTAACATCTTTAGCCTACTTTATATCGACCTATCTGGTGGGAAGAGCCGCGGGCGGAAGCTTGTCTTTCATTAAAATTAGAAATGATTAATAGTTATAAATTGTACTAATAGCCAAATCCTTTACTTACCTACTTTCCATATGCCGAAATACTTCTGAATCTTCTGTTTGCTATACAAATTTTCGACTACTTACTCACACACTGTTTGTACCCTATATTTTATAGGACAAAATATAGTATGTAGGTATTCGCAAAGTGAGATTCGGGTACAGATAAAAGGACGCGATATGTAGATTTTATGATTCGATATCTCGATGGCAGACCCTTTACAAGAAATCCTTGTATTTGTCGGTTCCTATGTTCAGCTGACCTTTGGAGCATAAAATAAGTTTTTTATTGCCTCACCACTCGGCAACTTTGGATCTTTGCAGTCGACATTTTTATGAGATATTTTATAAAATCAGTGAACCATGTCCATTTGGTCGGATGATGAAAGTGCAAAACTTTTTAGATACTTTTGCTCTTTGTTTTTACTTTTTAAGATCTTTTGTATCTCTT
Organism: Hypena proboscidalis; assembly: GCA_905147285.1. Taxonomy (NCBI): domain Eukaryota; kingdom Metazoa; phylum Arthropoda; class Insecta; order Lepidoptera; family Erebidae; genus Hypena; species Hypena proboscidalis. Next base: position 990,195 of record LR990141.1, read on the forward strand.
TTGGAATCGTTTGAGTTTTATTTATAAAGAAGCTACCGCCCGCCAGCCATGTGTTAAACTAAGTGTTAAACTCCATGTAAAAATCAAAAAACCTAGTTTTTAAATGGCATATAAAGATGCAATTTACCAGTTTTTAAGTTGACCCTACAATATTGATTATGATAAATGCATTTAATTTAATGCAGTAGTTTTTGCGTGTTGCCCAGCAATCTTAACAGTAATAACAATTGATCAAACTTCTTAGATTCTAACCTATAATATTGTTGTGATTCTTTTTAATTCGGTAGTAAATTACACTATTTTTATTGATTATATAATGGCAACACGTCAAAATGGACTTCCGATTCTTGCTTTCTATATCCGTTACAGAATTGCATTAGAAAACTATGTTTAGTTTTAATGAAAATACTTTAGAAATCATTATTAATTGTTTAACTAATTTATTATGTTGTATTTCTATTTATTTGAATTGTAAAACGTAAAAAAGTAATTAAAAGTGTGCTAGGTTGATATTCGAGTTGTGCAGTCAACATGGCGGCAATATTGCAGAGTAAGACGGCATGCGGCAGTTTAATTGTAGATTTGTAACCGTGTGGTCGCAATAAAGAAAATAGTGCTCAATTGCAGTTTTATTCCAAGCATATAGTGTTAAGAACTACATTTCGTTACACTATGTTTATTATTTAAAGATAGGTTAGAATCTAGTTTGTCGTTGTCGATCGAGCGCAATGGTGTAATAACTGCTTAAAACGCCGTCGTGCTTTACCTCTAACCTCTTTATTATTTATTGAAATCTTCTCTTAAGCTTAATCTCTTAATAATAATATGTTTTAAGGCTCTTTTCTAACAATAACGGTTGTTTCAGGCTGTAGTCCTGCCGCCTTTAGCGAGGTGGCCCTACGAGAACGGATTCACATTCACCACGTGGTTCCGGTTGGATCCTATCAACTCAGTCAACATCGAACGAGAGAAACCTTATTTATATTGGTAAGACTATATTATTTCTTCCACTATTTTTCTTAGTTTAAGCCTGCCTTTCCACAGTAGCGGAGCGGCGAAATGAAATATTATTAACAAATAGGAATTGGCGCGGTTTGGTTATAATACCTTGTTGCTGCGCTCCGTAGCCTCGCTCCGCTTCAGTGGATAAGTAACTTTACGCCCGCATTTCTACGAGTGGATGTTGTGTAGCTGTGACGGAATTGAATAGTAAACACTGCACTCATCTCTTAGAACATGGATTCTGAAGAAACTAGAATCATGCCAGGGTCGGTCAAAAGTATTGTAATTTTTCAACATGGCATAAACCCAACTTCCTGTATTAAACTTTTTCCCAAACCGGGAATCGAACCCGAGGCCTCGCGATAAGAAGCACATACGCTAACCACTAGACCAACGAGGCAGTCGCTAGCTTCTCGTACTGTAATATTATGTAAAACAATAGTTAGTGATACTATCTCACAGATTCATGTATGAATTTGAATCTCAAATTGGTAAACGTTTGCCAGCGAAATGAGAAACTACGATCCGAGCGGTAAAAAGCAAATCCCGAATTACATTATCATATTTTCTTTAACATTTTGTACTGAAAATGTACGTGCATAATAAACATGATTACTGAAATAAATGTTCAAATTCAAATTCAAATTCAAATCATTTATTTTCATAGGCCCCAGGAGGCGCTTGAACACGTCAAAACATTACAAAAAATGATATAAAAGTAAATAATAAATAATACTAAATTATACTAATTACAATGATTTGAATAACCGGGGCTCAGATTAATTTTAATCAAACTGTTTAGAATCGAATTAAAATCAATCTAAGTACCAGCTCCGATGGGTATTGCATTATGAGAAGAGCTGGTGAGAAACTCATGTGCACCATCTTTTAAAATGAAAAATATAACAATATAAAAGTACATAAAAAAATCACATAAGAAGAGCAATTCATTTCCAAATACTATTATCATTTATGTAGTCTGAAATACTATAGTAAGCTTTTTGACATAATTTAGTTTTAACATATTTTTTAAATTTACCTATCGATAATTCTATTGCGTCTAAAGGAAGTTTATTGTAAAAGCGTATACATTGACCTGGAAACGAGTTAGAGATTTTATGGAGCCTAGTAGTGGGCACAGCGAGTTTGTTTTTGTTCCTTAGATTTAATTTATGGAGATCACTATTTTTCTTAAATTTCGTTTGGTTTTTGTGAACGTACATTAAATTTTCGTAAATGTATTGAGAATGTAACGTCATAATATGTATCTCTTTAAATTTATTTCTTAGTGTCTCCTTGGGACTCATCATATAGATAGCTCGAATAGCTCGTTTCTGGAGCACAAATATTGAATCTATATCCGCGGCACTACCCCAAAGCAATAAACCATATGACATTATACTGTGAAAATAGCTAAAATAAACTAAACGCGCAGTGTCAACATCGGTCAGTTGACGAATTGTTTTTACGGCGTAAGCTGCTGAGCTGAGTCTACCAGACAACGTTTCTATATGTGGGCCCCATTGTAATTTAGAGTCTAATGTTATACCAAGAAAGACAACCTTATTGACCATTTCCAATTCCTCATTGTCCATCACCACACTAGTTTTGACTTGCTTAACATTTTTTGTAAAAAATCTAATATATTTTGTTTTACTACCATTTAAAAGCAAGTTATTAGCACTAAACCAGTTCACTATCTTTGATAAAGCATTGTTTACATCGTCAATTACTGATTGTTGTCTTTTTACCTTAAAAACTAAAGAAGTGTCATCCGCAAACAATACTATCTCATGATTATCCTTAACAAGATGAGGTAAATCATTAATATACAAGAGAAACAGGAAAGGCCCTAAAATAGAGCCTTGTGGCACCCCCATTGCTACAGCTGATCCATGCGAACGCTTTCCATTGACATCTACTCTCTGAATCCTATCGCTTAGATATGAAGTAAGAAGATCCAGAGCGATGCCTCTTATACCGTAGTGGTGTAACTTCTTGACTAGAGTTTCATGCTGCACACAATCAAAAGCCTTAGATAAGTCACAAAACACCCCATAGGCATCCCGCGACTCTTCCCAAGCCTCAAATATGCATTCCAGTAATTTTACCCCAGCATCACATGTTGACCGTCCGCGAGTGAAACCGAATTGTTTAGTGTGCAACAGATTGTTTTCATTAAAATATTTAAGTAACTGCGCGAGAATTAATTTTTCAAAAATTTTACTAAACGTAGGTAGCACCGATATTGGTCTGAAGTTTGTGGGGTCTAATGTACTACCTGATTTAAACAAAGGAATGACTTTACTTAATTTCATTAAGTCAGGAAACACACCACAATCCATACATCTATTAAATATCACGATTAAATCAGGTGCAATAATGTCAATCAACGAATTTATAATATGTACAGAAATGCCCCATAGATCAGCCGTTTTCTTAATATTAATTGATTTAAACGCGGCTTTAAAATCAGACAAATTAACATGGTGAAAATCGAAATTATTGTAAAACTCAGGCACATTATCTTTAAGTAACGACTCGGCAACGGAGGAGGAAGAGCCTAAAGCACTAGTTAGAGAGACAGGAAAAGCAGTAAAAAATCCTTCAAAAGCACTGGCAACTTCTAAATCTGACTTGGTTACTTGACCATTGATACTTAACTTAAAGTCTGAATTTTTTGATCTAACCTTCCCAGTCTCTTCATTAATAACCTTCCAAGTGGCTTTAATTTTATTACTACTGTTTTTGATTTTAGATTTAATAAATGTAGATTTGGCAATTTTACAAACGCGTTTAAAAATCTTCGAGTATGATTTGACATGTTCTTTAAACTCTTCACTGCTATTAAATTGTCTTTCATAGTATAAAATGTACAATGTTTGCCTACTCTTAATGATACCTGCGGTTGCCCAGTCACCAAAGACAGGACTACTAGTAACAGTAATCTCCTTGGAAGTAAATATTGAGTTAAAATCGCGAAGAAATGAATCAAAAAACGAATTATACATTACATTAGGCTCTATGTCATTATCTAAGAAAGGTAAGTTATTAGCTAGGTTAACTCTCATACGTTCAAAGCGACTAGCTGTTACTGGTACAGAAGTAATTTTTTTCCTAACTACATTTTTACTTTTTATTTTAAAACTTATCATTTGCCCAGAATGATCAGAATCTAGTTTATTAATAATACTTCTGTGAGTTGGACTAATATCTGTATAAATATTGTCTAAGCATGTAGCCGTGGTGGCACTTATTCTAGTAGGCTCCATAAATAAGTTTATTAAATTATGGGATTTAAAAATACTCAAAATTTGACATGATGTATTAACTAGAATATTAATATTAAAATCTCCACAGACTAAAATTGTTTTACCCAAATTATTTACTCTGCATAGGGCTTCATCCATGATTTCTAAAAATAAATTAAGGTCTGCGGAGGGAGGTTTATATACGCATATAATAATGAACTGCTCTAATTGTACACAGGAGAGTTCTATGGAACATTCTACAGAGAGGGACACAATATCTTTCCGTTCTTTAAATTTAAGTTTCTTATTAAGTAAAATTAGGGACCCCCCATGTATTGTGTTGACCCTGCAGAATGAACTACCAACCTGGTGGTTGCTGAAATTAAACATGAGCTGATGCCCCTTAAGCCAATGCTCAGTAACACACATTATACTAATATTTTCAGATTTCATGAATAATTCCAGTTCTAGTTGCTTACCCAGATTTAAACAACATATATTTTGATGCACCAGGTTTATATTTTCGTTTGTATTGTAATTAGTACATTTTTGTGGGTGTATTGACATATAATTACTATTTGATTCTGCAGCTAAATTGATCAATTGTACATGTAATAAATTAGAGCTAGAGGTTGCTACCTCTGTTGTCTCATGAACTAATTTAAATGATTGCAGATTTCAGAATTAATATGAGAATTAGAAATGTCAATATCATTAATATTAAGAATGTCAGAAGTACCCTCAATAGAGGCTAAGTTATAATTCATGTCATGATTCAAATAATCATTAGATAATTGCATGTCATTAGTCTGCTCAATAGAAGCAGATCTGTTAGTAGCCAAGTTCTTGGCTGTAATGTCAATAAAATAGGATAGCGAAATTGCTATCTGTCGCTTAAAACTAGCAGAAAGGTAATAGTTACCTTTAGTCAAATATAATTTGCTGCTAACAAAACTGTTAGTATCAATCAAATGAATACTATCATTATATGTACTTATAGTGTGTAGTACATTGTTCAACTTATATCTAAGATTATTTTCCGCATCTGACAAGCTCCTACAGTAGGGGAATGTGAACAAAATTATACTACTTAAGCCTAGAGATAATAAATTATCAAAATAATTAACTAAATCCTTTTTGGTAACATTACCCCTATTCTCCACTAAAATAATAAGATTTCTATAATTACTGAAGTTATAACTTAAAATTCTTTTCATAATAAAATCATATGTTGCAGATGGTAAGCAATGGTTAACAACTGATTGTCCCTTAACAAGAGAATTCAGTTTTGAGCCCATATGTTTTCCAATACCATCACTAAACATAATAGTACTTTGTGCATCACTTGGTGTACAACATGTTACATCAATTGATGCACCTAATGACTGCCGAGTCCTAACACTAGTATGAGAGCCATCACACAAGTTCTTACTATTGTCACAGCAAACTAAGGGAGCACTCACTGGCTGTGGTGAACTAGAGTGAGCGCACTGACATGAATGGTTGTTAACAAGTGAATTAAAGCGCTCTGTGTTGTCATTACTTAATTTCAAGAGATCATCCATGGCCTTTGAATACTCATTAATCTCTTTAAGTGATAAATCATATTTATTTTGAGTTGACTTCAATGATTCTGTTAAATTATCAATTCTCAATTGTAAGGCCTGTGTGTCAGCATCATACTTAATCCTGCTATTTTCTAATCTTAATGTACTTAATTCTAAATCATCAAATAATTCTACCTTTTCTTTGCTAAATTTGGCACATTTGGATACTAATTTTTGATTTTTAATCAATTTCTGTGTTTTTCTAATATACCTGTTAATTTTTACATATTTTTTCAGTTTATTCCTGCCACAATTTAACAGACACACTGACTGATTTTGTTTTAGAGTTTCATTACTTAAATCTACAATAGGATAACTGAAAGTGTCAGTGTGTGTTATTATAGAAGAAACCAACTGCGGAGCACTCTCTACTAACTCACTAAACAAACTTATATTTTCCTGCACGGTGATGTTGTGGGCATCCTCTTGCAGTTGTGAGATGTGTAGGTGTGCCTCCCGGAGCTCCTGCTCCAAGGTGGAGATCCTTGCAAGGGCCTGCTCGTACTCATCACTGCAGCGATCAAACTTATCAACTAAATTTTTGAGAGTGTCCCGTTCCTCAACAATTAAACTAAATTCTACATGTAAAGCAGTCATGTCACCTTTTAATTTAGAGTTAGTGTTTAATAATTCAATGAGTTCTTTCTCATTGTCCTCTCTTTCACTATGTAACTGCGCACACAAATCCTACTTTCAATTCTTGCAATGTCAGTTGGAGTTTTGACTCCTCCTGACGTGACAAAGCTCTGCGAGTCATCATTTTATGGTAAAAAGTATAAAACAATTAAATAAATTACAGTTATTACCAAGGATTTGCGTAGATTTATTTATTTTTCAAGTTAACGGGTAGGTTGTATGACACTATTAACGATTGATTTTAAGTGGTCAAAATTATGAATTTACAAGTTTCTGTTAATAATAGGTTCAAATAGTTATCGAAGGCACTGTGTCCATGGAAAAATTATTAGCTTACGTTATTTATTAGCAAAATATGCACTAATTCACTTGCGGTACCGGTAACCTATACCCACCTGTCACCTTGTAATTAAACACTCACAAATTCACAATTAATTAATTATATACGTATAAATATTAATTATACTCTTCCTTATCACTATTACAAATGATTATAATGGAAATGGGCTAAAAAAACTTGAAATAAATTAATAATTTAAATAAAATATAGCGGAACAAACAAGATCAGCTGTTAGCCCTAGTGTTGCCAGACGCGAAAAAATGTATTTAATTATTTCTTTTATAAGCCTAAGTAAGTAGTGAACCGCCGTGTAGTCCACATGATGGTATACGGCAGCTATAAGAGCCATAAGCATACACGATCTATTAAGAAATATCCTAATACAATTCACGAAAACTTGCCACCGAGCTATGTGAGCATTTGTGAGTATATATGTCTATTGAGAGCGATATCGCGATTCAAAAACTCTCTGAATTAAATTTCCTCATGGATTTTGATGATAGTAGCTTTTGCCTGTCGTCAAATAATAGTTTAGTCAATTATTATTCAATGTTATGCCTTATTTGCTAGTCATTTCAGGACTAAATAAAATTTCACCGTCAAACTAAAACACATTAGCGCAGCACTTATTTGGCTAAAGCTACTATTATCTAAATCCATGACGTAATTTAATTCAGAGAGTGTTTTGTAATAGCGATATCGCTCTCAATATAAATAAGTACAAGGACTACATAGCTCGTTGGAATGTTTACGTGAATTGTGTGTGGGCACAACGCGGTTGCACCTGCGTTCCAAACTTTTCATTTGATTTGAGTGGAGCTCGGACGTTTCAAGTGTAGTTTCGGGGGCGCTCTGCTATCCTGGTACTAAAGCTAAATCATTTTAGGTTTGTGTTCAGATAATTGAATTGCGAGTTGTACCGCACATGCTACATCCACTTTGAGGAGAACGTATACCACTATTTTATTAGCTCGTGTGGTCTATTTTGTGTTTGAAACGAACTCTCTGCTTGCCAAAGCCGGGCTTATCTCTGAACGTGATTCATGGAATAAGGTTACTTCACCACGTTATGTTAGGAGTAAACTTCATTGGTCTAGTGGTTCGCGTAAAAGGTTTCGGTATTGATTAAATGTTGTTTGTCCACAGCTTCAAAACGAGTAAAGGCGTAGGTTACACGGCGCACTTCGTCGGTAACTGCCTGGTGCTAACGTCTATGAAGGTCAGAGGCAAAGGGTTCCAGCATTGTGTCAAATACGAGTTCCAACCGAGAAGGTAAGCACTGTCGTTAATTGAGGCATTGGGTCGGCTTCTAGTCTAAAGTTTGGGTATACTACGAGTAAGAAAGCGGTGTGGAATAATGCGGCCGTACAGATAACGGTAGAATTACGTCACTAGAACGTTGCCTATGTTAACTAACCAATTGTAATGGTTTCTCAGAGAGCATTGATAGACACAACGTATTACGTTTAAATCGTATTACGGCCACATTATTCCACACCGCTTTCTTAGGAAACCCAAGCTTAACGGATTTAACTAAAAATGTCACGGCCCACTGCGGTTAGCATTGCTTAACCTGTAGCTCGATTAGACCACGCGTATTAGACTTAGTCACGAGTAGGTAAGCACAGTATTGATTTGATTCTGCCTAGCCTACTTCCTATTGGCTTGAAAAAGTGACTAAAAGGAAATGCATTCTAGAAGTTCATCCTGCAACTCGAATTGTCATTAGAACAGTCAACACAATGAAATCCAGGTGTTACCTTCTCTTCCTTTGATCTAAAACTATGGGATTAATATATATTTTTTATTTAATTTTAAATCGTCCATTCCTATTATATGTATCGTCATAACCCCGAAACTCTAATTTCAGATGAATAAATTAATCAAAACAAAAAGTCAAAGAAGCCATTTTTTTTTATTAATCCCCGTTTTAATATCACTTCCACACTAAACCATGTTTATTTGGTAATTTTGAAGCGTGTGCTCTTAAATTTTGTAACTTTTTATACACAACCGGTAGTAAAAAGTTGTTGCAGTATAAATAAACTTTTTAGTTTAGTCAGTTTATGAACAGGCTGTCGTGCTAAAAGTTGCCCCAAAATACTCCTGTTAATTTTACGTTTTTTTTTAACACACAAGCATGGGCTTTAAACTTTATTTTTTGGCCGCTAATTTTTTATATGAGTTTCCCGAATCAGTTTAACTTTGAGCTCATCATATTTTTATTAAATTTTCCTCGTTAAAAAACTTTATAACCTGAACGTGACAGTTTTTATTTTATTGGAACTTTAAACGAAAGATAACGGAAAAACGTATTCAAATATTCTCTTTATAAAGAATTTTCCGGCTGGAGGCTTAATTTTTTGTTTGCGTTTCCGATTCTGTCGAGAAATGAGATGCATCCGACTGTGAATTCTCATTCGGATCTGAGCATAATAATCGAAATAATTACGAGGGAATCGAGAATTCGAGACGGTGATATTTACATCGTCGTTTCTAGAATATAAATTAAATGCTTGCTGGTACTTTTCCAGGTCTTGTTGTTTTGTTTGAGCACTAATTGCTCAAGTCTTTAGTGTTGTTTGCATAATGTACAACAATGGCACACGCAGCAGCTTGCCGTTTTGTTGAAATTAAAATATAATGTAAATTAATTAAAAACACATTTGCTGTCGCTGAATGACATACTGTACTTTGTCTTAATTTTAGATAATATTTTTTAAATTTCAAAATCGATTTAGCAAACAATTTTTTAATTGATTCGAAAATAGTAGGTGTGTAAGGACAGAGCTGGATCTAATTATGTTCTTTTTGGACTTAGGTCCAAGGCCCTACCTGATTTAGACAGACCTCTGCGCTTGGAGGAGATAAAAGTCATCAGTTTGGGCCCCAAGTAATATTAGACCTGGGCTAGTTTACGTTTACCCCTTTTTGAGAAGGAATATAAAGTATTTTCATTAATGTTTTTTTTATGTGCAGGTGGTACGCAATAGCAATAGTGTACATATACAACAGATGGACGAAGAGCGAGATCAAATGCTTGGTGAACGGTCAGCTCGCGTCCAGCACAGAAATGGCGTGGTTCGTCTCTACCAATGATGTAAGTTCCTTTATTATTATTTGATACAACCAACAATTGACTACACTAGTTTGGTTACAGACAAATTAACACATAAGTATAAACCTTAGTGTAGTAATCACTAACCAACACGGTATGAACAGTACGCTTAAACTTGAACTTTTTATAAGTACTATGACTGTCTTCTAAATTACTCTAACCTGTGGCTGACTTAGTGATTTCGATGGTGAATAATAAATTTTGTAGCTTCACTTATTATTTCTCTTTATAATACAGTAGGTTTTATAACCCATTAAAACCATCACTGAATCGTGTTTACCCACACACTCGTTTTGCACAAGCCAGTGCACAATAATGGTCTGAAATTCACATTTACAGCAATCGACTCACTGCGTACTCGATCGGTATTTTTATTATTACATTTATTTCCACTTCGTCTACGTGGAATTCGTTGTATTAAGCGATCGCTGCTCCCGCGCTTTGACCCGCGTTAAACCTTACTACCCCGCTCCCGTGGAATTATTGCTATAGGAGAATAAGACTATCAAACACAAAAATAATTTTATTACGAAACTGTTGAAAAATTACGGGACCGGCAAGATTCGAACCTGCGACATCTGCACTCAGGACAGCCGCTTTAACCGCTAAGCTACGGTCTCCTCAATTTCTAAAGTGAATACGTCATTACGTGACCTCACGTTCATCCATTTGTACCTATCTTAAGTAGGATACAAACCAACATGGCGAAGTTACATTCAGCACAAATGTTGTAAAGAATGAATGCGTACCTTATTTCGACTTCTTATTTGATTGATTATTTTTGTAGCATTTGGCTATGCTTAGCAATTTATACTAAGAAACAGTTGAAAAATTATAGGACCGGCAGGATTCGACTGTTATTTAGTATAATTTGCTAAGCATAGCTAAATTCTATTAAAATAATCAATAAGAACAAAAATAATTATTAAATCCAACCAGGAGTTGCCGAGATCAGCGAAACAAACAAAACTAACTTTTGCCTGCGATTTCGTCAGCGTGGTATATATACATCGATAAGAAGAAGCCTATGTTACGCGCCTTCTTGTCAGTTACCAGCTTCTAAAATTTTATCAAAATCGATTTTGCTGTTTAGAAGATTACCGGATTCCGACAAAAGATTGAAAACTAGATTTTTGGCGTCGACTAACTAGTGTCGTACTAATAGCAGCTTAAAATACATTGTTTCAAAACAGACACTTAAATTTTATTTAGATTTTTTATTGTATTGATATACAAGTACTAGGTGTTGCCCACGGCTATTTTCGTCGCATTTTTATACCTTAATACTCTGCTCCCGTGGCGTTTGATTTTTTTTCTTTCGCAATATCCTTCGTTACTGCTACGCTGTTATCGGTTGTAGCGTGATGTTATTCATGTTCAGTTTTAATGTCAATAATAAAATTAACATTATTTTTGAGTCTGAATCATCAATCATCCCAATATTCATCGTTATACTAGAAATCCCCGAATAATTACTTTGTCAGTTCATTGAGCATCAGCTATGCGTGCCCACGTCCGAGCGTGAATATTCATGCTGCATCTACTCACGTGGTAATCCCTAAACCGTGAGGAGTTGTATGACCTCTTAATGTCCTATGCTTGCCTGGTATCTAGGACGAAAAAAAGATGGGGTTAAAAGAAAGACTGAATTAATTTATAACGTGTCTACTATTTTCTTAATATTAAACCCATAGACAGCAGCGGTAGCCGAGTAGAAGACCGTAGGACTGCTAAGTCAAAGGTCTCGTGTTCGAACCCACGGCACACATCTCTGTCAATAAATCGTTAAGATTCGTCTTTTCAAAGATATGTATGTACTTATCATATAAATTATCGCTCGCTAACGGGAAAATAAAATATCGTGAGAGTGCCTAAAAAGTGCTTGAGGGTGTGTAAAGTCTACCAATTCGCACTTGGCCAGCGTGGTGGACTATAGCCTAACCTTTCTCATCATGAGAAGAAACCCGAGCCCAGCATGTATTCGATACAGGGCTGCTATTATTAACGCATATAATAGACAAATAAATTATACATTGCCATCAAAATTCATGATTGCAACATGTTGTTCTTTTAATGAAATAAAAACACAGGCAAAAGTTTACCTATTAGAACTAGCTTAACGAAGTTCTCGAACAGAGAAACTAATCAAAACTATGAAAACAAATAACTACACAGTGAAAACGTTTTCGAACGAAATACTGCATATTTTAATCGGCTTATTCTTGTTTTACCAGGCTCTCATAACTCTGCGAGAGCTTAGCATAGTAGCCTTTATTCATTGATGATTCCTGTTTCGGGCGAGTAGACGCATTTCATTAATGTAGTGGAATGTGTGTAGCGATAGGATTGATGGATGAGCCAGACACCGGAGTTCATTTAGACAATAATTATAATGGTTAGCTTTGAAGTCATTTGGGCGAGTGATACAGTATTGGGCCAACGAAAGCCTTGAGGGACCCCACTTCGGTTGATCAAAACTGAAATATAAATAGGTAAGATGTAAATTATATGAAACTGTTCGGATATGAATTTCGGCTCATATTTTCTGTGTGTGTCAGTGATATTCGGCGAAGTGATATCGCCTGAAAAAAGTACAAATAGTGTGAAATTGCTCTCTCAGTAAACTCTGTATCAATTCATGCAGCTTGTAGCACAGACAGTCATACCCTCTATGTAAATAGGATCGGTTGTTAAAATTTTACCTCAAAAACTTTCGTGCTATATCCTACATAATCATGACCTCCGCGTACATTCCAAAGAATTAACATAATATGCCTAGTAATAAATTGCCGTTAACGACACAAACGTGACGAGTCGAACACAACTTGCCGCGAAGCTTCTAAGGGAGCATGTTCTCCGCAGATAACCGAATGTATTATGCTAAGCTCTTGCAGAGTTATGAGAGCCTGGTACTCGAGGCTGGATTACCCTATCATTTACCGATTAGCTACTTGAGAAACGTCAGATTTACAATGTCTTTGAAATATTGTAGCTATCTTTGTGTTCACAAAAGAAATATTGATATACCAATGAAATATGTACATCGTGACGTTTTTTTTACCCTGAGCTCTCACGGCTAAACCAATCTTTATGAAAATTGTTATGAAAATAGTTAAGGGCCTGGATAAGGGTATAGCTTCCTTTTTATTGACTTATAACGATCGTACCCGCAGACGGGAGCTAGTTATAATAAGTTTTTGTTGGCCCAGCATCTGCAACTTGTTATCTAACATTGGCCTAAGCAAACTACGTCTAGCTTAGAATTGTCGCAGTTGAGAACGCGCACACGAGCCAAACTCTAAGCTCACCTAAGCGCTGCTCCATGCCAAACTAAGATATAACAAGTTGTTATTTACTTTTAGACTTAATAAATATGTATAACTAGCTTCTGCCAGCAGAGCACGGCGATAAAAAGTTACCTATATGTTACTAAATTGCTGAAATATTGCACGCTATTGGCAGTTTTTGCGTGAATGTGCAACAAAACTTCACACATTTTTCACATCACAAACTTTCGCTTTTATTATGTTTATAGGATTAGTAGGATAAAAAAGTAGAAGGTGTACTTCTAATACACTATAGTCGTACTGCTTTGATTATATATACCTATAGATACCGCCTCATCAACGCTAAATTGTCCAAAAATTTAGTCCGTAAAGTACGTGATAAATACAAAAACCGCTGTCAGTGTCAATTATCACCTCAAACAATTAGGTAATTTGAGTGAATTACAAAAAATCTTTTTGTGAGTAACAATGTCGTATTGTGCTATAAAAATATGCCGGAATTATAGCAGACGTGCAAATGCTACTAACACAATCTCCTACCATCGGTAAGTAATATAAAAACAATCGTATTTTTTCAAAACAAATCTAGTAAATTCTGACATTTAATCTCAAAACCCACACGCCATTTTTTGGTGTTGCCAGTCTGAGATACTATATTTACCCGTATTTCTGTTTTTTTTTATTCTTCAGTAGTAGTAATAATTTAAAATTAACAGCTGGTTTCAATAGTCTGTTCGTCGATTTACTTACTATACAGGGTGTGACAAAATTAAAGAAATTTAATTAATATTCTATTAAATTTAATTTGCAGTTAATTAAATTAAATTTTCTGCAAAGATTTTACCAGGTGGCTGGCTATAGGTAAACAAATATAAAAAACTAAAATTCTCCAACAGTAGCTTGCTAATATATTTTAACTTTGCAAAGTAAAAATATTTTTTTATCATTTTGCTTTTGCAAACACACAATAATTTTATAAATTAAAGCGCCAGTGGTTTATTTTATAACTGCAGTATTGTGTATTTTTACCCCCATTTATTTTACATTAGGGTAAATTCAATTACTGGTAACACTCAGATGAATGTCAAGTCATCGTAAAGCAATGGTTTCACGCACACTAGCTTGTCAACTTTCGACGTCTTTGTTGCAATGTTCACTGCACGAGACTCCCTCTAGAGATTATTCCTCTGAGTCGTACTGAATGGCCTAAAAAGTTTTCTTTATCCCAACATGTTTATGAAAGGAACACTTTAAATGATTTATAACATAAGATCACGACTATATTACCCAGAAGGGTATGGCAGAGGTGTACAACACCCGCACTTCACCTGTTATGTTTAGGTCTAATGAAATTGGCGGTGAGCCTATCGCCATCCACCGGGCACAATTCCAACTCCGTGCTGCTATTTTGAATTTTCTGACCGAAATTAATAACACATTTGACCCTGGAATCAAACCCGAAACCTCGCGGTGAGAAGCGCATACGATGATGAATGATTTATATCTCTGAAATTCTTTTAATTTAAAAATAATTTTTATTAAATAAGCTATAAAAAGAGGAAAACTTAATAAAAATAATACAGCCTTTGTTTGAATTTAATTACTCTGCCTGTCTTACCATAAATAAACGTCGATTATATTTTCTTCCTAAGTTAATTATAACTTAGTCGTAACCTAAATCCATGAGTTTATTTCACGACTAATTCGATACAATGTAGGTACATTAACATTGAATGTAATTAGTTAGTAAATAAGAAGTATTTGATCATCATCAAAATATTCCATTTAATTACGTTTTGCCTATAAAATGTTTGCGACCGAATGGCTTAATTTTCACTAAGTATTTGCAAACAATAATTTTATCCCGTCCATATCACGTTAATGATATTAATTTGTTTTAATTGATTTATCAAAAACAGATTAACATAAATTGATGTTTAATATTCGATTATCTGATATATTTAAATTATCAGCTGTAATTAGTATTTGATATTAAAATTATCATTAATCGGATCAGATAATCTGGGCTGATTTTAGTTTGAAAATCATCCTCAGCATGCCAGCCTGCAATCATTTTAATTATTGAGTATGCTATTTTATCTGCAGTAAGAATTTTAAGGAGAGATAACACTAGTAACTGACGTAATAAATACAAGGAGTGCAGATTTGTCAAATTACTAGGGGCAATACCTGAATGAGATACTAGGCGTGCAGAAAGACCAAGTGTTAATATTCGTTCAGCGAAAAAATATTATTTACTACAGGCAAGATAGATAAAATACGGCTTGGTGGTTAAAATATTAATAAACAAGGTGCATAAAATTTAAACAAATTATCCTTTAGAAAATTCGAAGCAAAAGCAAAATGTTTTCTAATAATTTCCTTTCATGTATACTCTAAAGTACTCCCTTTATGTAACAGCAGTTTGCACAAACAAAGCTTGTGGCAAGTGCCCGGGATCGGGTAACTTGCTGTATGTACCGAATTCCTCGATAAATATCTTCTACACGTAATTCTTCACTTTGTATTAACAAAGTTTACAGTTTACCCTGGTTATGGTAATAGGAATTTCTTGTTAACCAACTCAAGATTTATTCACTCTTATTAGTGATTTGAAATATGGCTAAATTAAAAAGTTTGTTAATGCAGTTGAAGGGGAAGTGGAAATGTTTTCGGTTTCTTTGCTTAAGGTAAATTAAAGGTTAGGTATGGTTACACGCCATTGAGATTAACCCACTTTTATTTCACACAACGATTTTCTCAATATCCAGTAGTTGCTTAAAAAAGTAACAAACATCCTCACAAACTTTCGCATTTATAGTGAAGTAGGATATTATTTTCAAAGATCAAAACAGAAATTTGTTATCCCTTCTCAAAGTAAAGTTTGAATCGACTTGTTTAAAAAAAACTATATTGCGACAATCACAAATGTATGTATAACAAGCTATGTAATATAAATTGGTCTATAAAATTACTATAGGACTACATTTCTAAACAATCAACTAGGTGTCAAACTAACTCCTATCTATTAAAGTTCAAGAACTCCAACTAATCCTAAAACTAATCCAATGAGTCAAATCATTACAAAAATCTAGCCGTCTCCATTTTACACCTCAATGAATTCTTGTCAAATCTCCTAAGATATTCCTAAGTAATTGGCTTCAAAACTAATTTAGTAGTTCAAGAATTACTTGCCTAAATATTGTAAGATTACTGGTAAATCTTGTCTGCGAAGTCAAAGATTTTTCTGAACATTTTGCAATAATAAATTTGAAGTTTTACACAATTGGAGGTTTTTAAAATATTGGTGAAATGTTGTTAGTGTCATATCTAATGGATTTCAGCAAAAATACTGCAATAAACTTATATAATAATATTATAAAAATAAATAAGTGCACGGTGGTGGACTTCGACAACCACTTGGTTAAAGCGGTCGCCTCGGCGTTTTCAACTGCGTTGGACAAATCTTAGTGTGATCTGCAAAGATTTGTTCTGGGGTGTGCCTTGTGTGTGTGAAATGTATGATTGTCAACACCCTCGCGACACAAGAGTTATTCCTAGTGCGGTAGTTTAAAAAAAATAATTATAAATATGAATCTATTCTTGACGTTTTATTCAGAAAAATGCATGTTATTATATTTATATTATTTAATGGCATTGTTCTCTTCACAGCCTTTCGACAAATGCTACATCGGCGCGACGGCGGAGCTGGACGAGGAGCGAGTGTTCTGCGGACAGATGGCTGCCATCTACCTGTTCGGAGAGGCTCTTACCACTCACCAGATCTGTGCCATGCATAGGCTAGGTCCAGGATATAAGGTATGAAGTAGTTTGTTTATTTAGATGATGATATTCTTTGCTGTAATGCTAAATATAAAAAAAAACTTACTTGTATATTGATAAAAAATAATATATCAAAATCTATTTATTCATGTAAAAAGAACATTTGATAATATAAAAAAAAACTGTCATCTTTTTCAGCCAATTTGTTTTAAACTTGTCTAATGTGAAACCAATTTCTGTTATTTCTTGCTTACCATGGAAACAGAGTCAATTCCGTTTCGACAACGAATGCAACATCAGTTTGCCGGAGAATCATAAAAGGGTGAGCGAGATGACCGCTCCCAAGCTTGAAAGCGTCGATGTCCCCAATCCTGATCCCGAAACCTCCCCTCCAACTGTTGAGATCCAGCCTGACGTAGCTTCTGCTGACGAGAATGCTGAGGCAGCAGAAAGTGAAGAAGCATGCGTAGTTGTGAAGGACGACGCGACTCCTCGGGGACGCCGAATGGCCGACGAGGCGCGCGAAGTGGCCGCCGCGCATGCCTCCATGCTCGTAGATATTGAAGCATGCAAGCGTGTAAGCATGTCGCGCCGCTTGCCTTTATACTATTTTTGTTTGTCTCGCTTCTGTGTCGTTTCACACACGTGTTTAATATCACTTGGTTATCCATCTGCTATTTTGTTTATGTGTGGTGCCAGGGTCAGTTTCGTTTCGACGCTGAGTGTCGCATCCCGCTGCCCTCGGATGAAGTCCAGCCGGACCGCTACGGCGACCTCATTCACGACCCAATGCAGAACGTTCATGACGTAAGACGATCCATTAATGAATGTGTTTCAAAGGGGTTGCATCTTAATTTTTAGGACTACGGACTATGTCAACTAACTTTAAAGGTGTCTTGGTGATCTTACTATAATCAAAAGCAATTGCATGGTTCGTTATATTAATCTTTTGTACTTCTTCGGGTGAAAATCAAATATTTCAAACTTATACTGTCGTTAAAATAATAGCCTCCATTTAAAAGCAGACTAAGGGATTCAAATAATTTAATGCACAAAAGGTAACGAAAACAACAAAAGGCGACTTAATTTCTGTGATTGTTTAAATTCGCTAGAGCGTTGCGATTTACTGTGGAATCGGCGAAATCGGCCGATTTATCAAAAGATCTATTCAAGCTTGATATTTTAAAGGATTCGCGCAAATATTCAAGCGAAAACTTCTTCAATTCGTAATTTAAAATATTATGGCATCCACAGTGACGTTGACACAGAATTAATTAAAATTGGCTTTAATATTCGTGTTATTTCTTATTCGACCGTCTCATCAAAGCGAGTGCTCGTTGCTTTGGCTTATTTGCTCGCTCTGGTCTTGTTAAATCCTCTTAATAATGATGTTTCGAGCGCAAACTTAAGTTTTATGTTAATTCAAAGTTGTGAAGCCAGGCGTGCACTGAAGATCGAGTTGAACCGGCTTACTGACATATCGGTTTTGTGCCCGCTTCGGTAAATCGAGGACTACCCTCACTTAAAACTTGTTTATTGGCTTCGGATTGTAAAACTTTCAGGACTTTCAGGTAAGAGATTCAGGCCTTCATTAGTCCTAAATAAATAGGGGTCCGATGGAGTTATACTGGCTTATATAATATTTACTTTTGAAAAATAGAGCGCAGACCAAATGAGCAATTGTGACTGAGCATATCACCGCAAGTGGCTACCAAGGGACCAGAACAAACACAGCGATGCTTAGCTCCGTTTGCACAAGTTTCCTTTTAAACACAAGTCGTTGCGTAAGTTTTGGGATCGCTCCTACACTACATGCGACCCTACTAGCATTTGCTACGTATCGTGATGACCGGACCGTTGCGGTTTCATTACAATTTGCCCTCTGGCGTTAATTACTTGCTGTTTGGGATGATTGCATGGAGGAAACTTTAGATACTACACAACTTTAAATCGTAGTTCCTGATACTTTATGCTTTCTTGATACTTGATAGAAGAATTGATGAGACGAATATCTTAGTAGAGTATCCTTAGATTCTAATTATTGAAGTAGATTTTATATATTATTCTATTTTGACTACAAAATATAAAAGCTATTTTAATTAACTTTGCATTTTATATGAAGCCCCTTTAAAGTGGCAGTCTTTGTTCCTCTGATTGACTTAACAAGAGATTTTATATTTATAATAATATCTTCGAGAATTATTCTGATTAATAAAGTCTAATAGACTTTTAAAAATAAATTAATATTCTGAATAGAAAGTATTGTAAACTTATTCATTAACTTCTCCTTAGAGTTTGGATATTTCTCAATTATTTTAGATGTCTACCTTTTACAAATTTAAAATTTAATATCAAGATAATCTGTAAAGAGTTTTAGAGACGGTCTTCAGTTAATTCAGCTCTTTATATGCTCCTTTAGGAATATCTAGAGAATAAGTACGTTTTAAATACCATTAAATATTCAAATCGTTTCGAAATGTTTCTCTCCTTAGTTAAAAGTAAAAGAGCCCTTTTGATTCCGTAAGAAAACTTCTTGATGGCGACTTAATTTAGTTAATGTCATTCCGGTAATGGTATGTCCAATTACTGGATTATGGAGACATTTTGACTTAATTGGACTTGATGTAATGAAACTTGTAATTATTTTTGTAATTACAAGGGTAAAGCCGTGTTTACATGAAGTATGACCCTGTTCGTGTAATGAGACTCTTACCTTTACCGGTTGGATAAACATGTCAGAATTTTTCACGCGTTTTAATCGCTGTAACAATTTACGAACGACGAAGACTGCGATTATGTAGGGATTACTTTTAACAAGGAGGCCGGATGATGAATTTGTTTAGGAAGAAGCTACTTCTTATTTCGGGCTTTCAGGCATAATCCGTCCTAAAAATAGGAGGGATAATCCCTTTTTGTGTAATTAAATCGCTATCTAAAGGTGCTCCCAGACTGCGATTCTCTTTACAGTGCACAACTAGTAATCATACATTACGGCAGAATGCTCGCGGTGTTGGAGTATCTTAACTTTTTTTTTACTAGCCTACGGGTGTGTCCCACTGCTGGGCGAAGGCCTCTCTCCATGACTGCCAAGACTTTCTGTTATTTACTATCTCTGGTAAATCGTTCTGAAATAAGTCCAAGTCGTCCTCCCATCTCTGTTTGGGCCTTTCTCGTCGCCGTTGACCGTCACGTATCTTAATTAATATTAGATAAATATTTGTTAGTAATACTCAAAATGCAACATACATTTAATCTAATTTATCACAACTTAATCTATCTTAAAATAAGAGTGATTACAAAACACCTGACCAAGTTAAATATGAACTATAAAAGATATACTTAATCTTATTCCAATCTACCATTCCATTCGGTGAACTATATTTCTAAAGAAAAATTTGTCGTTTTAATGTTAAAATAACAATAAAATAGTATTTAAATTCAACCACAAAGTTTCAACAAAAGTATTTTGTATTAACAAAATCCATTCCTCATAAATTCTATTTCTGTACATTTGATAATGAAAAAGTTATCATAACAGAGTTGAAAAAAAAAAGAAAATGTCGCCGCTACCGGAGTGCAATTAAAAGTTTGCTAATTGATTTTTTTTATTAATTATGTAAAAGTTGCGGGTCATAATGAGTTTGTAGAGGCTCGACGCTCGACGCCTACTAATTTGACTGAGACTGTGTCCACACTATAGCGTACTGTAACTTTTAGTCCCTTTTCACAGGTGTTAGATAAACCTTATTGGTAGAATAAGCATATAACGCACATTAATGATAGTGACGGGTGTGTTCTTTTTTCATAAAATGGTTAGTATTATGCTAGTTTTTATTTTAATATTAACTTTAAAATCTAAACTTTAAAAATCTTCAATAGATTTAGTGTGGATCAATCCTAACATCCTATTACTACAGCACTAAATAATTGAGAAAATTGTGTATAATAATATGATCGGTAATTGAAACAAAAACTGTGTATTTTATAAAATACGCGGTCACAATATTTTGTGCGCCAACAATTTAATAGCAAACTAAAGTACCCACGATCGTTAATGAGTTAATTGTACCGCTCGATCATCCAATATTAACGTCTATTATTAATGCTTTTTACTTTATTTCGGCTACTAAATAGATATTAGATGGCTTTAACTATAACGGATTATTACTAGAGTTGAGTGAAAAGTGTATACAGAGCCTATTATATAATTATTCACCATTCTATACATAAACACATACATTCTATTATTATAAAATAATAACTATTCAATATTTAGTTACTAGGAAATCAGGAACCCGTGTTGATTATTCGCTTGGTACCAGGAGATAATAATATGCCGAAGGCAAGATTTAGAGTAGTTTGCAAAGATTACCAGGAAATCATAAATACGTAGAGCCTACACGCGACAGGTTTGTTTTATCTAGCACAGGTAGTAAAGCTACCTTCGTTCTTTCGCTTTACGATTCACATACGTCATATAACTTTTCTAGTGTGACGTAGTAAAACAAGTTGCGTAAAATACGTAATGAGAATGTACTTGGCACGCGCGTAAATACGTAAATTTTACGATCACTAAAACGAGTTCTACGCGCAATTTTGACGGGATGGTTGATTTTCTAAACCTTGTTTTCATAGTAACGGTGCTGCTTTTAGGGTATTATTGGAGGATTATGTTAACTTTACCGGGGTTGCTAGTTTTATAGTAATAGATTCATGGGAAAAGTATCCCAAATAGGGTTCAGAGCCATAAAGAATTCTCTTAATGAAAATAGTGCGCTATTTTCTTGATACGATTAACTTTTTATTTCAAAGCGAATTCTCAAAACGTGCGTAATCGAAATGACAGCAGCAGAAAATGTTAAAGAAAAATATGTTTTTAAATCATCGATTCAGATTACTAATGCTAATCTTATTTGAATTAATGTTTAATTTGGTCCGCGGGATATTCCGCGACGAGGATACTGCTTTTTTAATTAAAGAGATATGCGGATTCGCTCTGCTATTGTTTTTGTTAATTCACTCAAAGAAATAATAAATTATTCGAGCATCGCCGGCTTAGTGGAGGCCTCATTAATAATGTGTACATTAAGCCCCGATTTCACCAAACTTCATAAGCTACGGCTTTTTTAAACGCATATTTGCATTTAGCTATCTCATTCAGTATTAGTACGGGGCAGAGATATCGAAAGCGTAGATTAGCGTTAAACCTGAGTTTACCACGTTAGTGAAAGCGGCGCTAAGCTTTAGCTTGGCCTTATTGTCAGCCATTTTAAATGTACTGCGGCATTGTTTTTCAACTTTTTGTGAAACGACCTTTTTAAAAGGTCAAATTTAATTCTACAATTAAAAGCTTGTAAGGTTAGGTTTGACATTTATTTGGAGTCTATAAACCAGATCTTCTGCCGACAAATAATAATTTAATGTTGTTTTTCATTTGAGATAAGATTTAAGTGAATTTTATTTAGTTTAGTATTAAATATTTTTAATGCTCATCAGACTAGACTAGTCAGACTTTATAAAAGTTTTGTGTACCTAACAAAAACATAGCTATATTTTTATTACTACAATTCCAAACATTTATGGTTTGGAATTGTAGCAATAATAGTATATAGTAAAAGTAATGGCACTTATAACATTTGTTTTAGTGTTCTATCACTGAAGCTATTTTCTTAAATACTTCAAACGGGCTCTAAACTATTTAGCCTGATGTACTAATAGTAGTCCAAAAATTCTAATGGTGCCAAACGTTGCGTGACCACGATTCAGTCTGCCTGGAAAGGTCTTGATTTACAAAAAACAAGGCTTTAATCTACCAAATAGCCTATTTATTCCCTCGGGCTCTATTATTAAAGTTGTAGGAACTCAAATTAAGTACTGCTAGAGAAGCGAGACGAGGCTTAGTTAGGTTCATCAATTTTGAGTCCATATTTCTCTGGGGCATAAAATAGGTTTCAGCAATCGTTTTTACCAAACTCATATGCATAATTAGGTAATTTTGTTGTAGTCATATTTATTTATTTATTTATATAAACTTTATGCACTAAAAAACGTACAAAGGCAGAAGTCTGCCTTTGTACGTTTTAATGCATAAAGTTTAATACTAAAAGTATGCTCTACCAGTCAACCTTTGGGTGATGCAGAGATGTAGATAGTAGGTGCAGTTTTAAACACGCGTGAAGACTAGATATAAATCTTAGATAATAATTCTATATCTATATACAAGCATTAATATATATTATACTAATACTTACATAACTATTAATACAAAAATATATAAACAAAATACAAATAATATTGTATTAATTATTGTATTAAGCTCGTGTTGGTGTCTGAATCTCATTTCTTTTCTTGAATGTGAAAGGTTAGAGCCATTAGCGCTATGCAGACATTTTCTCATAAATATTGAATCTGTCACACGATCGGAACAAGGTTAAATCTTTTGCAAAATTATTCTGTTATTATAATTGCTGTAAGTGTAACTTCTAGTTCTTGGTATCTAGTATTTCTCGATGACATTGTAATATGTGTATTGTTATACATAATATTAAAACCCACATGAGGTGAAGACGTTATTATTAAGAATACAGATAACTCACTTTATTTTAGCCGGAGATATGCCGACTAGTTTCGAATCTATGACGTCGTCGTCTATTAGTCGAGTCTATTACTATTCATCAACTGGACGATTAATGGCGTTTCGTCGCCGTTGTAAATCGCCTTGTTGATGAATCTACGTAATAGATTCGAAACTAGTCAGAAACAACATATAGATTTATTATATTATTGGAACGAAGTTCCTTATTGCGCGTTGCGAAAGGGGGCTAGGCGGAAAAAAAAGGAACGAAAAGTTGTAACGACACTTCGTAGCAATTCTCGTAGCAGCGTAGTAATTACATGCTACGTTACAGCTACGGTGCTACATCATCAGACAAACTGTCCGTCACTCTTTCTCGCTTATAGAAAAAAAGAGATTAATTAAATTTAAAAAAAAACTATAAAGAAAAACTAACTAGAATTGAGTTACTGCGCGTTTTTCTGTGTCCGTCGCTCCATCTCGCTTAAAGAAAAAATAAATAAAATTATAAAAATAATAAGAAGATAAATTTACTAGAGTTGGTTGAGTTTCTGCAAAAATAGGGGCGCTGGCGCGCTCAGAAAGGTCTGCGAAGGCGTACACGATCGCTGTTCTAGTCAGATACCAGGGAATAAATAGCTCGATATCGTGAGCATTACTCCACACTTGGATCTGCAGAACATACTTAAACTCTAAATCGGTGGACCTTATATACAGGACCTTGTAACGAAACCATAGCGCGATCTAATTCGATCCCAACGCCATCTATCGCGCGACTTCGAAACTAATTGGTGCTACAGAAATATGCTGCGCATAGAGAAAGCAAGCGAAATATTTTCATTTTTTCTCTCTATGAATAATAAAGTAACGAAATAAAAATATTATCATAACTTAAAAAAAAAATACAATTCCCGCCTTTTGTTGAGTGTATACAGGTGTTTTGTACATAATAAATTATTAAAAATAGTTACAATAATGAATCCTGACAGTGTTTCTGCACAAGTTCTGGATATTGCTGATGGATTTAGGTAAGTAGAGATTTTATACACACGATAATAAATGCTTTTGTATTTTAGCAAGTACACATTATAACCTTTCTTTACTATTGTGCTAACCAAGTCATACGCGTTATATTCTCTTCATTATTGTGTGTTTAGCAAGTGTACGCGTCATAACTATATTAAATTCAAAAGCAAATTATTTTTTAATATTACCACAGAATGTTTACTAATTTTGTTATGTATATTTCATGGAATATACGATTAGAACACATCTAATTATGTCATTGGGATTGGTGATGAGATTATTGATAATGAGATCTGATATTATTATATCGCGAGTAAACTTGCGAATACAATTTAAAAGAAAGCAAGATAATCGCAGAAAAATAATGTTAATAAAATAATTTTTAACAAAAAAAAAACCGACTTCAAAAAGTAGGTAAACTAAAAAGCAAAAAATAAATTTACTTAGCACAAAATAATACGTTTTTTCATTTAGTTAAATAGAAATTATTAAATATTTATTTTATAATTCTGAAGTCGGTGCCAAGTAAAAACAACCTTTCTACAATATCAAATTACAGTTCACACAAAAAGGGAGGCGTAGGTGTTCTAGTGCGCGGTCGCCCAGTATTGGTACTTACCACAGAAATATAACTAATATTCAGTCAGAAAAAAGTTGTTAGAACGATTGATATTATCTATACAGAGTTATTAATTGTTTACTTGGCACCGACTTCAGAATTATAAAATAAATATTTAATAATTTCTATTTAACTAAATGAAAAAACGTATTATTTTGTGCGAAGTAAATTTATTTTTTGCTTTTTAGTTTACCTACTTTTTGAAGTCGGTTTTTTTTTTGTTAAAAATTATTTTATTTTACGATTTTAAGTGATAGGTAGACCGAGCAAAAATGTTTCTCGAATGACGAGACGACGGTTACTTGAGACGGAAAACTTATTAATAATAGACAAGAATTAAATCCTTTCGCCTGACTATTGAGGGTCACGACCTTCCATCATCAGCTCATTTGACACAATAACTAGCAGTAGGAATACGCGTACAGTAGTGAAAGAATTATCCTTTAACTCCTAACTATTGAGGAGTTGACCTTCCATCATCAGCTCAACCACATAAAATTATTGCGACCAAGCGTAAATCCTGGCCTCGATTAATAAAATATGAGGGTTGCCCCCGATTTCTCTGGGATCCCATCATCAGATTATGACATGCTGACAATGGTACCACCTTTGAAATATCTCCGTTCCAACAGCTCACTTGACATCATAACTAGCAGTCTGAATATGTGTACAGTAGTGAAAGAATTATCCTTTAACTCCTAACCATTGAGGAGTTGACCTTCCATCATCAGCTCATCCACATAAAAATACGTAAATACTGGTGTAGCTTTGAAAAACACACTAAAAACATTACATGTGCCTATAAAATTCGAGGGTTGCCCTCGATTTCTCTGAGATCCCATCATCAGATCACGACATGCTGACGATGGGACCCTTTTGGAATCATCTCCTGTCTAACAAAAAAAGAATCATCAAAATCAGTTCATAAACGACGGAGATATCCGTGAACAAACATAAAAAAAAAAAAAGCAACATATATACGAATCGAATTGAGAACCTCCTCCTTTTTTAGAAGTCGGTTAAAAATAAGGTTTGTTATGTGTGGTCATAGAACTATTACTCCTAGAAACCGAGTACACGCATGAAATGTAAAGCCACTTTAATTGTGCCGTTTCAGTTCAGTGTAACTCTCTGGTATTTATCAGATTTTCGTTTAGTTTGTCTGTCCGCCAAGCGGTGCATTATAATTTTCAATCAATCTGTTTTTAGCCTTACTTTATACTTAAATTCATACAAGCAGTTTATTTATCTAGGCATTATAAGTCTATGCGTGTGTTTGAATGAACCTCGCTTTTGATATTTTGAAATTTGAATAGCGCGAAAGTTTGAAGATAAGAATTATTTTAAAATTAAGTGTGTAAGGCACAGGAAATATTGATATGTAGCCATTCAGCCTATAGGAGTATTGTGATAATATCTCCACAATGATTTTAAAAGTATCATTCGATTATTTTAAGAGAATGATTAAAGTGATTCTGAATGATCTTGTGTACGCTTGCTACGGTTGATAATTTAATTGTCTTAATGTTTGTTTTTATTTTAATTTGGTTTAAATTTTTGTTACCGTATTTAGTTTATAGATAGACTGTTTTATTTGTTTAGTGGTTAAGGTCGCATACCTTTTACTGCAATCTCGGATGCGAATCCTGATTTGTTGTTTTTTGGAATTACCGAACTTCGTTCCATCCGGGTGTCCCTTGACACCTCAGTAGTTTTTTTTATTTAAATTCAACATTTTAGGACTCCAAATTTTGAGAATTCAACATGACAATATTCTAATTAATGTTAACATTTGCAACTGAAGCTATCATAATTACAATTGATCCGCGATATTAATTGAATAATACGATATTAAATGATAATTATTAATACAGATTAATTCAAATATATTGATAACGCACAGTAATTATAATGTGATGTACTAGGCGCACAAAGGCTGTAATAGGTTTGATGTTGCGCCGGGATGGAGCGTTTAGAATGTCAATAGCATTTACAATTTATGTGGGGTGACATGATTTTACCGAAATTACCTATAGTGTTGATTTATCAAAAAGCTAATCGACAATTAAACAGATTTCGGATGCAATTACCAAATTTAATTAATCCAATTAATAGTTATTATTTAATGTTAATAGCTAAACAAGTTGTTAAGTCGCCTATATCATGTTTTTTGTTGTGTAACCGTGTAGGTATACATGATGCACGTTTGTTATTTAATCGCACCTGACTGTAATATTGTACGATGAAGCATATACGATTCCCGGGTCGGCCAAAACTCAGATATTTTGCTTAGAAAAATCTTAAAAACAGCACAGAGTTGGAATTGATCCGGTGAATTGCGATAGGCTCAGCTTTCATGACATGGAACCTAAACATAACAGGTGAAGTGTGAGTGTTATACAACTCTGCTTCACCCTGCTGGATAACATTGGCATTATTTCATGTTATGTGAAGCGCACTTACCTATTGAGAAATCAACTATTAATTTATAGAGACTATTTAACTTATTCAAAGTTTTCAACTTAATTAGTGTGTCCCATACATCTGCATCTTCCTGATGGTAAAACTCTTACGTGCCGACTGTTTTTGTTTCCAATTTCATTTTACATTTCTCTGAAACCTTCTAAATAATATTACACAGCTACACAGTAGCAAATTCCTGTTATTTACCGTAAAGGAACGTTGGCTCTAGGTATTTCGAGAATCGCATGACGGCTGTATAACTGTGCACTGTGTAACATGAACAGTATACAGTCTACAGTGCACTAATAATAGAATCTAGTTAAACAGTGTGACAAGAACAGAGATTGTTTTGCTTCACTTCTTGTTGTAACGTAAGAAATGCTGTTAACTGTGACATTATTAAAAAAAAAGTTATTTAATATTTTGTCGTATATGTAGAAATAATTTCACTTTTGCGAGATTTTAAAATAACGAGTCAAGTAACTCAGTTTCTATTCCAGGGCATTGAATGATAACTAATTAAAGCCATAGACATTTTACATACATTTTTTACGAAAATTATCATAAAATTTAACTTTATGTTTTTTGCTTAAGCTACCGCTTATCATGAGGCAGACTGCAACCTAGTTTATAACTTCAGGAGTAAAATATAACTAAATAAATGAAATTAAAATTCAGAACTCTCTGAAACAATTTGAATGATACAATAAGTTTGTATACAATTCTATTATATTTATCTCTTCAAGACTTGTTTTCAACAGGAACTTAACAAAAGAACCCTCAACTGCACTGTAAGTTACTTTACAAATACATAAATTCATGTTAACTAAGTCAAAGACGCTCTGTTAAGTGTAAAACTTTGTACTTACTACGAAGAAGTACTAGGATGTCATAACTTTCAAGGAGTGATAAACCGGATACTGCAACTGTAATAGTTCCACCACAGTTGTTATTTATAATGTTGTTTGAACTAACAACATGCTGAATATTTTGAAGTAAGCTGAGGCTTAATAACTAATTATGTAACATTTACTTAACATGCTATCCATATTGTAACAAAATTATGGTACGGATAAGGTTATATTTATCTTCCCTCTTAAAACAAATTCCGTAACATGGCAGTACGTCCATTAAAAATCCAGCAATAAATTCGTTACTCACAAATTAGAAACTGAAAATTCCTTTATCGGTAGCACTCATACATTGTCGATTATTTAAAAACCCTAAACCTTTTTGAACCCCATGTCATAGGCCGTAGTCGCTTTAGAAAACTACAGTAGGGAAGCTTATTTCACGACTAAATTTGTACATATTTATACTGTGACTAAATCGTGTGTGGGGAGAAAATTCACCTGCTGCCGAATAGTACGCGTACATTTGTGAAGATTCACTGATACACATAACTTGCCTGTAACCTATATTATTTTACTATTATAACTGCAGTTTGAAGAATAATTAAGATAAGTGAATAAAATGACAGTGTGTCACTCCCTAGTAATTATGGATAGCTTAATTACTAGGGAGGGGGACACTATAGTTTGATTAATTCCTTTGAAGTTTACTTGCGGTTAGCTGTGTAATTTCTAATCAATTACTAGGGCATTATGCAAAATAGGAGATGTATTTACCGTAAATTTTAAGCGGACAGACGTCATTGTGAAATTATATTTATAAGTGTCATTAGTTGCTTCCCTTGAGACGTCTCGGTTTCTTGGTAAAGGACTCAAGAAGCTTCAGTTAATGGACGTTATTGATTTATCGCAGAAACACAAAACTTTTGTTTATGAGAAATGTCAGTATTATTATAATATTCTCAAATAGAACGAAGTCTTAATTAAATATTGTTAAAGCGAGGCTAATTAGTTCATTAAAAGAAAACTGCTTCAAAAAATTTTGAGCTTAGCTTTAATAAGAGCTATTCTTTTGTATGTTGGTTGTGGTACGGATAATGCTGTTAGGTAATTAAAAAGAAATTGTAATAATGACCTGCGTTCAACTAGTTTTCTGAAGTTGCCACAAGAATCCTGACTGCACCTAAAATAATTATTTTTTGCTCAGTTCCAATAGCTAGCAATGAAGCGAAGACAAAGAAAACCCCAGCGACTTGTTAACACAACACACGTAATCTCATTACGAGTACTAGGCGCCCAGAAAGTAGCGAGAGCTTAAGTGCACTCCCGTCGAGACGGTACTTAGATTAGCCCGGGGTAATGCACGTCTGGCCACGAGCAAACTTGAGCCCTACCTGATTCACTTTAGAACACTCGCACGCCGAACCGATCGCACGTTCTAAATTTAAACCAAAACCCACTGACCGAGAATTACTTAGAATTAGCTTTTAACGGTGTGAGTTAAGCTTGGTTAAATCAGTTTGCTTACGGTAAGCTGCGGGTTAAGTGAATTATTATCACAAAACTTGCTCTACACTTCTACAATGATGCCTTCCTTTGCAAAAAAACAATTTAATTAAATTTAACCCACCATGTATATTTATAAAAGATGGACGTGCCGGTAATAAACGATGAAAACCGCTCATGTGAAACTACTGAAACTTTTCACAAAGGCAGGCAAGCCTAAATTTCACAGAATCATTTTTAATCGGGCTTACATTAAATTAAACTTATATGAAACTGTCGCGTCATGTCATACGTCCGACCACTAGTGGGACCACACTTTGAATAGCTTTTAGTGGTCGTCGCCTCTTGACGAGGACACGTCCTTCAGTGGTTAACGTATGGCAACACTACTGTGGTAGGCTTTTACTTTTTAAGCTTAATAGAATATTCATTAGCGGTAGATTTATGTTAATTTTTATGCTAGCCTAGTAGTTTTTGCGCGTTGCCTGATGTGCGAATATTTTTCTTTCAGAGTAATTTGTATTAGTTAGTCATTTATAGTATTGATAGGTAATAAAACATACTTACCTAGTAACTAAATACGAGTAACATTATATCGTTACTAACCCAATTCGTTTCGATGTCAATAATATAAAGTCATATTTTAGCTAACCCATGTTAGTAACAAAAGCGTTATTGTGTTTTATTTCATGTGCATTATTACATACTTACTTGTTATAAGAGCTGTTTTCCTGGTACTCGACAGTAAACGCATTAACCTCGTAACGTAACACCGGGTTTATCCAATAACATTTTCTTTTACAAATTTTATACGTATTTTCGCATTATTGGTATATAATGTGTTACTAAAGGTAATGGGAAAACAACAATACAATTTTGTTTTAAGGTTGATCAATTTTGGTGTGGTATTGTTTTTACTTTCGTATGGTTCATGTTATCCTAGTAAAAGTGGCTAATGCTGCTATTGTTAGCTTTGCATGTTTGTATGGGTTTTAAATGTGATACTGATAAATGTCATAAATGTTTTAATTAATTTTATGTATTTGCTAATTTTATGTGATTTGCATTAATTTAACGTTTCAATCCAGTGGGTCTAATCTTTCAATCTTGGTTTACCTAATGTGGGTGGTCCATTTCATTGGGCACTAGAATAGAATGAAACATTAAATCTTCAAATATTTGTAATTGTCATTATGTAAATTGAGAAAATGTAGCTCATATAGCGAAATATCTCAAAAACTTTTTTTACATGCTAAAATTAAAACTCGTTTAGCAAAGTTTACGCAGCTAAATATATGCTACTCATTTTGAACGCACATTACTCTCACTATATGAAAACATTTCTTCTAATTAACCTTTTTACCATTATCTTTGTACTAATATTTATTCAATTCTCCAGGTGCTATACGACGGCAAGCTGTCGTCAGCAATAGTGTTCATGTACAATCCGGTGGCGACAGACGGTCAGCTTTGCCTTCAGTCTGCGCCTAAAGGGAATGTATCGTACTTCGTGCATACTCCTCATGCGTTGATGCTTCAGGTTTGTAGAAACAATTATTTTGCTGTATGTAGTACAAGTAAAGGTATTAGGCTACGTTTCCATCAGCGCTGTGCGAGGATGCGTGAAGCTAGGTTTTAACAACTTAGCAAAGCGCATGTCATCGAGCTCTGCACAATTTGTTCCAACGGATCAGGCTTTGACACTGATCAACGCTCGTATTTCTCATTATCCAGATATTTATATACCTAACACCAAATTTGAAGAATTTGTAAAAATATGTGTTTTGTGGTTTCATAGCTATCATCAGCAATAGTGTTTATCTAAAAAAGAAATAATAAAAGCTGATTTAAAACAATTAGCTAAATACTTAAGGTCGTGGAGGTCAGGTAAACAGATACCTGCAAAGAACCCACAGGCACAGTATAAATATGTAACAGTATGGAAACTAAGCCTATTTCATAAAATAATTACCTACGCTCTATTGAAGCTATAGGGTTGACACTTTCAAACTTTTTGATATTGACTTTTTATGAAAAAAAAAGTGTTTTTTAGTGATGATCATTCAATCGTATTGGAATAACTAGTTAACAAATAAAATTTAAATAGGTAATCTCAGAGCATCGGTTAATCTCAACAAAATACGATACACAGTTTAATATTGACACATAACAACTTGTAGATTTTTGTTTTTGTTTTGTAGATATTTATCTAAATATTACAGCACGCGGCGTACAAAATGCAATTGAACATAACATTACAAATTAAAATAAAAGCGAGGGCTAAAAGGGTAAAAGTTACAAATTATTTACTGAAAAATACTTTCGTCTGCTACGACAGGTACGAAATTCTTTATTATTAAATTTAATTGTGTAAAAAATTCTCATTCTTATAAACAGCTTTTTTAAATAAACAAGGACAGGGTACTATAAAAGTGATTTTGTCTAATTCTTTGTAAATGAATTCAGCTACTTTGCAGTTTATGTGTTGTTTTTTAAAGCAATAACGAAAAATTTCATCCATTTTCTCGACATATTGAACAAAATCATCTGGTGGTCGGCGAAATTTTAAACGTTACCACTCGCTTCCACGCGGCACTCGCTACTGACAGCACCGCGACAATCGCTTAGGGGTCTCGTCGATGTGCATGTTTATGTGTGCGTGCCGTTTCGAACGTTTGTAGGTAGTTTCCATACTGTTTGTACATATTTATACTGTGCCACAGGGGTTCTCACAAAATGCTGATATTTCATTTTATATATATTTTTTTTATAAGTTTTGTAAATTATTTATAGTACTATGTAAAATCTCTGCACCACCCTAGGTCGACTGGTAGAGAATGCCTTTGGCATTAAGTCCGCCTCTGTACAAATTGTGCATAAAGTTGTAAATTAATCAATAAATAAATATTCAATCTCAAGTCATCAAACAACAAACAGAGCAGAATTTTCTAGGGATTTATTGTCTGCAAAGGTAGATAGAATTCTGAATACATCATTATCCAAACTTTGTCCACATTCTTTGTTAAGATTCTTTGATATGAAGTCCCAACAATGACAATATATCACCATAATTATTCGAAAGTTCTATACTCCAAGATATTATGGCACACACGGCTTCACATCAAGCTATACATTTCCATTATAAGATGGTCTAGCATTGTATAGGCTTTCCGTGCAAAGCGTGCCTAGCTTATGCTGGAAATGTATAGCTTGATGTGTGGCCGTGTGTACATACGTGACAAAGCTAGCCCAAACTTGTTCAAGTTGCCATAGTTTGAGATCGATCTCCTCGCTCATGCTGAGCGCCTATTACTTTCTTATTAGAGTTACTAGACTACCAAACTTGCGAAATTATCGAAGTTACGTTATTAAGGCAAGAATTTCTCAGGCAAGTATTCCCTACAGGCCAACAGTTTGTAGCGGTTTCTTGATCGATAGAGTAACTTTATTTCCAAAAAACTATCTTAGCTTGACCAATACTCGAATTTTGTATAAAGATCTTTTTAGATCTTCAGGCAGGCTATTCATGCATTATCCGAAACTGGTGAATTTGCTCTTACGTTATATAACATCTTACCTTTTATTTAAAGGTGTAAACAGAGCTGTATTACACCCTCATTTTGCATACTATGTCAACTTACTAACTACAAGAACAACTGGGCAGTTTGATCAAATCAACCACGACGAAAATTACATTTTTAAATTTACTGCTAATGAAACATGACATAGATTTACAACTCAAACAAGAAGAAAGAATGAGAGTAAATTACATTAAATTTAATGTAGGCTATCATTATGATAATAATATAACTATAAACTCGATACCTAATTTACATAATAATCACTAATAGTTGTTCCACAGTGCTATCTGCTACCGCATATTGTTCATGTTCATCTATTGGAAATGTTCAATAACTTCTCTATTATTTCTGAACTATTGAGATAACTAAACCAGAGTAAAGATATCTACAGAGTATTCTGACTCAGTCTCTTTCCTTAAAATAACAAATGACGGTTGCATGCTACACGCATACACGAATACCTGACTTGAGTTTTGAACATTCTCTTTTTTAATTCGTTCGTCCCAGCGCGCAATCCCGTCTTTTGTTATCGTTCTTATTGCGATCTTATCTGCAAGACGTAGGCACGTGACGCGTTCCAACCGTTCTAATTTACAATTGAATACTCGGTAGTATATCTTTACTCTGACTAAACTGTTCTTCTCAGGAACTTTACCTTGCCTCAAAGGAACTTAATAAAAGTTAAAATTACAGTTTACAAGTTGGAAAATATGCGCTTCCTTGACGTTATAGAAAATGTGAAGTCTTGTGCAGTACCCTGGGGGACTAGCATAACGAGCGCGAGATAGATTTTGTCAAGTTTTATTCATTATTATTTATGAAACCCGATAAAACGCGACAAAAATCTATCTCGCAATCGCTATGCTAGCACGGCTCGACAATATTAAGTTTTCTAATGCATTTTAAACGTCTTTACATAAAGGAAACAATGTAGATAAAACAAGAACTAAAAGTTATTGATCAGGGAAGTTTAGCTTGTTAATCTTCGGTGTTCGGGATATAATGGATGCATAGTTTATCAAAATCTTGGCATTCACTAAGGTACCTGTAGGTATATCTACTTTATTAGTAAGCTTTAATTTGCAACCTATTTTATTTTGACATATTATCTAAAATACATTCCCACGTGTCTAATAGAATAATACACATACGTACATTTTGATTGGATCGGATTGAGCAGGATCTCGGACTATAAACATGATTTTTTTTTAAAGATAAAAGAATTAGACATTATTTTTTAAATATAGATATTTTATATCCCAAACTATTGACAATTTACTCTGTGCAAAATAACAATTTAATAAACTTAACCTTACTTAAAATCAACTAAGTACAAAACCCTATTCAAAAAGTCCGTTGCCGGGGGGCAACGATCCCAAAATGCTGGCAGCATTGCCACGTTGGATGGCAATGCAATTTTGGGAACGTGTGAACAGCCCATACAATGCAAGAACATCATATCCTGGAAATGTGTTGCTTGATGTACACACACGGCTCGTGTTCGTACTGAAAAGTGAATATTCAGAAATAGAGAATCGAGTAAATAGATTTAGAATCACTATATTATTACACTGTATTCAAAAAGTAATTAATTTAGTCATGAAGTATATCTAGGTATCAAATTAATTTCATTTGAAATTGATGATTTTCTTTATTGACAGGAGGTGAAAGCAGTAGTGACGCATTCAATACACAGCGCGTTGAATTCCATCGGCGGAGTGCAGGTTCTCTTCCCGTTGTTTGCACAGCTGGACCTGCAGCACGACGCGCCTACCACTGATCCTAAAAGAGATCCTATGTTGTGGTAAGTGGTCATTCACTGATTGTCATAACGATATATTAAAACACTGCGACTTGGTATCTTACCAGTTGTCCTAGGTAAGTTAAGAACGTGACGCGATGCCTAGAAACATGAGACGAACTCGATCACAACGAAAGTATGTATTTGCATAAATCGCGTCGCATTATCCGCTCACTCAGGACAACGTCTTAGTGTGAATTTGAAACATGTGAATCAAGTGTCCGAAACCCGTAGCATTCGTATATTGTAGTGTTTCGTTCCACCGTAGTAACATAGTAAAAATAAATAAGTACGCCAACTCCCGGCGTTTAGGAGCGCACGATACCTAAACTTGCTCGAGGCGTAGGGTTGTCACTTGTCAGATTGATATTTTAAATTACCTGTACAGAAATCATTTTTTTAATTATAAAAAAACGTTTTTTTTACAAAACAAAGCATTTATTTATGTCAAGTCAAAGTCAAATCATTTATTTCCATGGGCCCTAAAAGGTGCTTGAACACGTCAAAACAAACATCAACGTTCAAATAAATAAAATTTAAATAAAACTTAAGCTAATTAAATTATAATATTAATTGCAACAAAATGATTTGAATCACCGGAGCTTAGATTGATTTCAATTCAACTTTGAGGTTTGAATTAAAATCAATCCAAGTACCAGCTCCGATGGGTATTGCATCATGAGAAGAGCTGGTGAGAAACTCATGATCACCATCTTTTCAAATAATTCATACAATTTTGTTTGTTTATTTACAATAATTGTTATGTGTAAGTTATACCAACCAAAATACAATGACTAGAAATGTTTATGGAGAGAATAATACTATGAAATTTAATATCTTATAAGTACATACAGGTTAACATATAGGTTCTCTTCTGAAAACTACATTAAAACCAGCCAAATGCGAGATAATCGCAGACCACTTCCTTTTTAATATCGGTTAAAATAAAAATAATTTAATAACACATCACAAAATTGCGCATCATATTCATAATGTAACATCAATTTTGTGAAATAAATAAACCAAAGAGGCAACGGCACGGCGGCGTTTAAAAAACATACCTACATTATTATTAAGTATTTAGTAGTTATTACCAAATACGTATTTTATTAACTCACCTTTTGTGTTCAGAGGGTACCTTAAAGAACGTTAATTCTGGGTTTGAAATAGTGTCGTTTGAACAACCATAAACTTCACAATAATATCTATTGACTCGCGAAGACATTTTGCAGTGCAGCGCGTAACCGTACCTATTTTTTTAAACAAACAGCGACCGCTCACAGTAATGGCACGGCCCGCACTACCGCTGACCGAGAAACTGGCCGAGCGGCGTAGTGTGCGTGCGTACGTACATGAACCCGGGGCGTGGCAAGCGCTACTCGTACATACAAACGGCGCGATGTACCTTTGTTCGAAGATAACTTACTATTTATACTATGGTAGTAATGTCTACAATACTGTAGCTCTTTCTGTCGATCAGTCTTTTATACTTCCAAGTGTGAACCACTGAACATCTTGACAAAATTGCTGTACATGTAGTTTTAGATTGCAGGAGTTATTTTTAATTGACGTACCACACGTGCGGAGCCGCGGCCTGAAGCTAGTTAGAGCAAACATTTTGAAGTTAAAACAGAGAAGTATCAATTGCATGACAAGACCAACTATTAATTACTAACCAACATTCTGGCATTCACTAAACACAGCTAAACGTTCCCCAGACTTTACCCAAGTTCTCCCTCACACCCTAGTTAGAGCATTAGTTGGGCTCGAAATAAAGTTGCCCTGAATTCCACAACTAAATCACTAGCATTGGCTTAGCGCGCGTTTGCGAGTGCCAAAGCCACTCATTAATATTCCTGCGCCCCTGGTAGCTTCGCGTTAGTTGGCTAAATGCACTTTCACTGTCCGCCGCGCAGTCCTCCAAACTCCAGTTCGTCTATACTCTGTAATACGAGCCGAACTTACTCCTACCAACTCCTAATTGCCTGGTATCTGCTCGGCTTAAGCGACTAGATTTATCGTCGCCATTTTGTGGACAATTAATATTAGCATAGGGTTGCAAAGGTCGGTTATTAAATTATCGGTCACGACATTAATTTTAATGAAACTACCTCACATTTTGCGAAGGGTCGGGTAAAAACCAAATAAATCTAATAGTTATGTCGCCCCGTGGCGATTACTAAGAGTAATGTGGTGTTTTAATCATACATGTTTAATTTATTACATAGAAGGCTAAAGGTGCTTTTTATTCTTACTAGGTACGACTATATAATAGTGTCTGAGAGATACCAGACAAAATACAAATGAACTTAAAGGTTTTAAAAGCAGAAACACGAGGTTTTCTGGAACTAAACTAGATTGAAGACGATAATATATCTGGCGCGCGCAAATGAAGCCCGTAATCTGAAATACCAATACATTCCTATCCGATACTCCAGAATCAATTTTCTATTCAAAGCATATTTTGTAAATATCCACCGGTCACTGTTCCATAAGTCCGTACGTGTTATTGACGGGGGTCGAGCGCGAGCCGATAACACGGTGACAGGTCAAAGTGTGGAGCGACCCGTGTCACGCCCGTACAGCTAAATAAGCCCATCAAAATTGTACATCAAAGGTGGATTAAATCCATGCACAAGAGTATTGTAAAGCCGTCTAATGAGATGTCTCGCCAGCGACGGATTTTCATCAGATTATTCGAAATAAATTTTCGTACGTACGCTTCGGATAGGTAAATGAATAAACGAAAAATGAAAAAAGTCAGCGTCAAACGGTTTAATAAACTAAGTTGCGGTTTTTGGCATATTTAACGGAAATAAA
Source organism: Hypena proboscidalis (assembly GCA_905147285.1). Taxonomy (NCBI): domain Eukaryota; kingdom Metazoa; phylum Arthropoda; class Insecta; order Lepidoptera; family Erebidae; genus Hypena; species Hypena proboscidalis. The sequence goes on from LR990141.1 coordinate 1,028,460, forward strand.
CCACAAACTGTTAGGTCTTTTAAAGGCTCATAGTTCATTACTTTACTTGAATGATGGATTGTATTTTGCATATTACTTATGCAAAAGCTGGACACTTAGTTTTTTTATTAAGATAGTATTTTATTTTGTTTTACATAACACCTAGAGTGCACGGTGGGCGTAGGCAGTGGCTTTAGCAGTCGCCTCGCCGCTCTGTACTACGCTAGTGTTGTGGGCACGATACCTGACACGATGACAGAACTTTGTGTTTTAAGTATTTTTGGTTTAATTACAGTTCAAAGCTCCTGGGCTTCGTCTGTTCATTGGTGGAATCGTGCAGCACAGTACAGCAGCACATGCTGCAATGTCGTGGGTTCCTGGTCATTTCGCATATGCTTCAAAGATGCAGCAGGGACCACCTCACGCCAGACACCCTGGCCTCTTTCTTACATCTCACCAAACATCTTGTCACGTGCTGCTCTCCTAATTCCGATCTGCTGTTAAAACAGGTATGTTTATATTATTTTGCAAGATTTTGCACTCTTTGACCATAGAAAGTCGGATTTTCTGGGACCTAAATAACACCTAATATTTAACGATATCAGTAAATTTATACAAAAGTTAGCAAGAATAGAGTCTGTAGTCGCTCATTGTTCCAATATACTCGTATGTCTCAGAATATACACATGAATTTTTTTCATTATTGTTAGACAGATATAGATAGTTTACGTTGACCGCTTTCGCAAAAATGTTTTGCCAGTTCAAAAGTTGTTTTAGGGTGCTAAAAGACACGACTAAAGAGAACTTAAATAGATTTTTAAAAGTTAATTTAACTTAAATAGAGATAAAAATTACTTAAATAAAGATAAAAGTTACTTCTTAAATATTATTCGAACTTTTCCAAGAATCGCTGTATTTAATGTTGTTACTGTTATTATAAAGTTGTGATGAACCGGACCAGTCGAAAGTCCAACTAATTTACCATTTCAGTCCGAGTTTTCCCGCGAAATTAACGTAATAAATTTTGTTTTTATCGTTTTACGAAACATCAAGATTAATTTCTCGGAACCATAATACAGGTCGTTTCGAACAGCTACAAAGGAACAAGATCCCATAAATAAGTAAGAAAATTGCCTTCATAAGGTAATTTATTTGAATCTTTGTTTAGTACCGTCTACTCTGTATAAACAGATGTTTTCTTGACTTTCATTAGGTCTTTAATAAAGTAGAATTAAATTGGCGAACGGTATATTTGGCCGGACTTCTCAATATCTCAAGATATTACGAGTCTTTGACATCGGAATTCTTGACATTTTCATTAGTAGAATATCTGTATCCAAGTTTACTAGGAAGTAAAATTGGATTTGGAATCCTTCTGTTCTTCCTATTTAGGTAGGTATGTACCGCTTTGGGACTTGAAATCATAATAATATTAATGTAAAGTAAAGCTAAATCGATTAGGTAACTGAACAACAAATATTGTAATTTATAAAATATTAAAGTTGAAAAATTAAGAATCCAGCAGGACTCGAACCTGCACCCCCCTCACATAGATGGCGCTCAAACCAAATAAGGTTCGTCTAGCTAAAAGCTGGCACAAAAAGAGTTGAGAAATTTCGAGTCCGGCAGCATGCGAATCCATAGCTGAATTGGCAAAGCACTTGGGGCGTATACCCAGGGGGTGCAGGTTCGAGTCCTGCTGGATTCTTAATTTTTCAACTTTAATATTTTATAAATTACAAAAAGGCATAGCAAAGCTAAAATTTGCTTTAAAATATTACAAGTAACAAATATTGTCTTTGTACATTTCAGTGCCTTTTACACTAATGTTAATTGGATCTGTCAATATGCTTGAGTAAACAAACATGCTTGTATATTATGCTTAAGAGTTAATCGGGGCATTTAAATCATCCACGATTTCATCGCAAAATAACAACCATACTAGGAGATCAGAAAAGCAGTGGAGGCTATTCAAACATTTTGCACAGAACTTTTTCAATTTGTATTATAAATAAACAAATCAATCACTTTTCTTTATATTGAAGGTTTGTTTTAAGTGTGACTGGTGCCGTCCTTTATGTAAATGTTGTACTAGATTTTTCTCGATTGGCAATAGGAACAAAAAATTATTGTATTTTTAAGCTAAATGGACTTTTGATGAAAGGTATTTGGCATAAAAATCCCTAAAGCTTTAACTTTTTGTAAAGCATTCAACTCGTTCGTGCTCCAACGTATTTCGTTTTTGTTGAAATAATTCGATTCAATTATTTTATACTTCAACTCATATCTACCAGGAACTCATGACCAATCAAGAGTTCTTTTCCAATCGAGAAGAATCAAACACCTAGCACGACACAATGTGATACCCAACCAAAAATTTTATTCGATGGTTGCTAGCGCATGCTCCTCTTGCTTCCTCACTTCAATGACAGTTGTTCTGTTCTGCACACCCCCACTTGTGTTCCCTGCACATCCCTGGAGGATGTTATGGGACTGTCAAAATAGATTTTCTATTGGCTTGGAATTTATGATGTATTAAATAAAACTGAAATAAATTATATATCTGTGAATTCGAAGCCTCTTATTCGTTTATTTTAGTCCTGACCCACGTATCACGTTTCCTTGTATTAGTGCTTCACGAAACCCTGGTAGCGCTTTGCAATTTTAGTATTACACTATATGTATGTACTTGTACTTTCTTATTTTTAATTACATATTATATTTTTTATGTAGGATGGTTTAGTATTCAATATTCATATTTTATTTAAGGAATTAAGGGTTTATACACAGCTTTGCACTTTCACTTAGAAGATAAATTATCACAGCATCAAGTTTTTTTTTCTATATTTTCATATTTTATGCAAATTGACTAGGTAATTTTATGATTTATGTATTAATCTAAATAATTAATATAAAGTGCATCTTATTTTGTTTTTATCTTATCTTCAAAATAACTCTAATGCTAGTAGGACACCTTCCCTGTACTAGGCAATCATAACAGCAAGAGAGCATTTCGCTATCAACCATTGGACAGCTTAAGGTCTATGCTAATCGCAGTCTTTCTGCCAATCGTTTCTCACTTGGCAGCTCTTGGACCATATACTCTTCAACCCGGCATTATGGATCCATACTCCGGCGGCAGTTCAAGCCAGGTTGTACTGCTATCTGGCGACAGATTTCCTGGCAGATGCGCACATATACGGCAGTGTGAGAAGAGTGAGCACTGTTCTGCAAACCGTACATACACTGAAGTTTTACTATTGGGTTGTGAATCCAAGGGCTAAGAGTGGAATTACGCCAAAGGGATTGGGTGAGTAAAGCAGCTGACCTAAATATTGTTATTGTATGTCAAATTGTCTAAAGATGTCACATATTACTGCCACGTTGGTTTAGTGGTCTGCGTATGTGACATATCACTGCGAGGTCACGGATTCGATCCTCGAGTCGAGCAAAAGTATTCAATATTACGACGATAGCCTTACGGGATCTAAACATAAAATTCTAAGGGTGGGTGTTATCCACCCCTACCACATCCTTTTGGGTAATATAGACATAATATTAAATTAATGTATTGTGAATTTCAGAAGGTCCTCGGCCAGCCCACAAAGACATTTTAACGATACGAGCGTACATCCTATTGTTCCTAAAACAACTGATAATGATCGGAAACGGTGTGAAGGAGGACGAACTACAGTCGATACTTAACTACCTGACTACTATGCATGAGGTATGCTCTCCTGGTACTTTGAAAGTAATTGATCTACTTCTAATCACCTCTGCCATACCATTCTGTGGCCTGGTATAACAAGCGCGAAATAGGTGTTGTCGCGTTTTTTTTTTTGGGGGAAACGTGACAAAGACGCGACAAAGCCTATCTCGCGCTCGTAACTTAGAGGAGATATATGATAATTAAGCGCCAATAGCGCGTTCCATAGCATTTATCTATAGAATCTATAAAATAGATGAATGTTCTATAGTAATAAAAATTAGCAAGAGTACTGCTAACGAAGAATTTTAAACTTATTGTTTTGATACGTGTAGTCAGTTAACTCTGAGTTAAAAAGACAAAACCATAAAATTTCACTCTGAGTTAACTGGAACTCGGAGTTAAATTTTATGGTTTTGTCTTTTACTATTATACTGAACAAACAAATTTATATTAGTTTTCACTAATATTATTATTTCATACACATATATACAAGGCAAAGCCGAGATCCGCTAAATCTAATAAAAATACCGAGATCAATTAAACAAAAAAAAACACCCCATGTGCTAGTAATTTCAATGGCTAACATACAGTTTCACATTGTCCTCAATGATTTGTCTTGTGATTTCAGGATGAGAATTTACACGACGTCCTACAAATGCTAATATCACTGATGTCCGAACACCCCAGTTCTATGGTGCCTGCTTTTGATGCTAAGGTAAGAAACCTACTGTTTAATTTAGTTTTTTAAACCACACACAACAATACATTCTGTTTCGGAGTATGATATTAGTAATCTATGGCCCTCTTGTATTATGCCAGGCTTTTTTTGGCAGTTCAGAAAAGGTAATTGCATTGTTGACAAATAAATAACTTCATGATATTTATATGATGTTTTCAGGGTGGAGTGAGGACAATCTTCAAGCTGTTATCATCAGAGAGTCAGCTAATCAGGCTACAGGCTCTCAAACTACTCGGATTCTTCTTGAGTAGAAGTACACACAAGTAAGTACTTTTTACTATATTATAAACTAGCTTAGGCCCGCGACTTCGTCCGCATGGAATTCGATGTTGCCATGCAAGTTGCTATTTCCTACAATATTGAGGAACTTCCTTCATACACTTTTAACCCTAAATATACCCCTTTTGGAAGAGGTATTTCCAAAAAAATATCTTATTGTTAATTTATGTCGTGTAGGGAACCTAAGTGCAGAATTTCATGCATTTTCTTTTAAAATTGACAAAACTAAGCATGATGCTCGTACGAACATACAGACAGACCGGCAGGCGGACAGATTTTAGTCTGTTAGTACAAACAATAAATATATAAAAAACAAAAATTTACTTCTACTGCTGTTATTAATTTCTCGTATATATTTTCATTGTATAGACATGCTAAATTTACAATTTAATTATATGTATATTGATTTGAAAGTTTGTTAAGAAGTTGACGAATGACGGATGTTGATTACTTCATCCCAAGAAACTACAGTGTAGATTTTGATTAAATTTTACGAGAAGGGTAGCTTATAATAAATAATACATATGAAATATTGACACATATTTTTCGAATCATGCATAACAAAAAAGTTATACCGTCATCAAAACCTTAATAAAATCCATCCATAAAATATTAGTCCATCAAAACATGTTTAACTGCTCGGAAGATCGATACCCTTTTTATTATATTCTGCGGATCTAATAAAGATTTTATTGCAACCGCTTGTTGAGCCTGTTCGGCGAAAAAAAAGAATGAAATAGGTATGTATAGTCGGAATTTTAATTCGATTCCAGATTTGACAATTTCAGTGTTGCAACGTTATGACAAGTACTAAATAGTGACGTTGCGAAATTATTCGATATGGAAATGGAATATTTCCAGATCGATTCGTCTCGTTTATAATTTTACTCTCGTAAACTAAGTATATCAGGAAATTAAATATTTCTGAACCGATAATTTAGTTTTGACGATTAATTAACGATCTGAGACTTTTCTTTTATAATTGTGTGTGAAATAATTAAAAAAATGTGATCATGAAGGATGATGGCACATACACTGATTGTTTATCGATTTTTGTGTTCATCACTACACTATTATATGTGGTATCATTATTTCACAAAATTACAGTAGCTAATGTCAAATCTGGAATCGAATTAAAATTCCGACTATAGAAAAAATTTAGGTTATTTTTTTTATGAGGTTTCGTGTTCGATTTCTGGGTCGAACAAAAGTACTTTTTTTGTAATTATTGGAATCGTCAATAGCAACACAGAGTATGGCACCCCCAAACACACGTATCCGTCAACCTCAACGTAACAGGCAAAGTGTGTGTTCTATACACCTCTGCCGGATCCCTTGGGCAACATAGGCATTGATTGACGACTGGATAGCGGAGTCGGTAGCGCAACTGCCCGCTACGCGCGTCGCGGGTTCGATTCCCGCTCAAAACAAATCTTTGTGTGCATTAGGTTTGTGTTGGTCTGGGTTTTTCTTAAATAATAAGTATGTGTTTACAAAAGAAAAAGTATATATGTATTAGTATCAGTTATTCTAATACCTATAGTACAAGTTCTGCTTAGTTTGGGACTAGATGACGTTGTGTGAAATTTGTGTGATATTTATTTATTTAATCAAACATCCATTTTATGATTTCCAGACGTAAATACGACGTAATGTCACCCCACAACTTGTACACGCTGCTGGCCACTCGCCTGGGCGCGTGCGGCGAGGGCCTGGCGCTGCCCGTGTACAACGCGCTGTACGAGCTGCTCACCGAGCATGTCGGACAGCAAATCCTGTACACCAGCCATCCGGAGCCGCAGCCGCATTTCCGGCTTGAGAATCCAAGTAAGTTGTAGATATTTAGCTAATTAATATGGATTTGTGTATAGGCTAAGATATCGATTGTGGCTCGGACTATCACATATATATATCTGAGCGAAATGAAGGTTAATATATTGCATAGTTCATTCTGACTATTAAAAAAATCGTTGATACTGACGAAATTGTTACTAAGCAATTCAAAAATATTGAAGCAACACTCGTCCTCAATGGCAATAGCTGGAACTAAATGACCAATAGGAGGAGGTATAGACGAGATGGAAGCTCAATGTTCTGACGGCCTCCATATCAATCTTATCGTACACATTTCGATAGCACAAATCAAATTCGTGTTCTAGTACCTTTTTTGTCCACTGTGGTGCTACTATGACCATAGTATATTTTACATTATTTATTCTTTCCAGTGATCCTAAAAGTGGTAGCCACATTGATCAGGCAGTCGAAACAAACGGAACAACTATTGGAAGTGAAGAAGCTGTTCCTATCCGACATGACTTTGCTGTGCAGCAATAATAGAGAGAATAGGAGGACGGTGCTGCAGATGTCTGTGTGGCAGGTATGACCTACTTTTTTGTCACTTATTAACTTTAAATAACCTTCTTTCTCGAAGGCCTTAATAAGACCCGTTCATTTTCTGTTTGATAAGATCATGGGTTTTCTATCAACCGGCAGGGCTAGCATACTAGCATTGGATCTTTCCCTTTACAAAAAGTATACACGAAAACAAGAAATTGTGGATTAAGATGAAAAAGTGTAATGTGTCTAAACCATAGAAATCTTAATAATTAGTCAATAGAAATGCTATCGACTATCTTTTAACACTGGGACGCATGTCGCCGTTTTTCAAATACCACTTTTTGTATTCCTGCAAACAAAATTATTCTTTTTGGCGATGACATAAAGACGACAATTCCTCAACTCGCACTTATGTTCGATTAGACTCATGCGCTTGTATCCCTGCAAACAAAATTATTCTTTTTGCGATGACATTAAGACGACAATTCCTCAACTCGCACTTGTGTTTGACTTGACAGATGCGCGGCGACAAGGTCACGCGTCTTTGACATTTCTATTGCCTTATTATTAAGATTTCTATGGTCTAAACCATTTCACCACGCGTCCCTTCGGATTTTAATTTTTTTTACCCGCTTTTCTATACCTGACCTTTTGTACACCCTTTTGAGTATTTTGACTGTGTCAAACCAAACCTAACATAATCAAAAGATTATGTCAGGGTAACTTTTTTCAATCAATATCATGCAGATTTGTAATTCCATATTTTTCTTGTTGAATGAAAACCCTGAGATTTTTTCTGTTAATAAATATGTCCTTTTTCCAGGAATGGTTAATTGCCATGGCATACATCCACCCGAAGAACGCAGAAGAGCAGAAGATATCAGACATGGTGTACTCCCTTTTCAGGATGTTGCTACATCACGCCATCAAGCACGAGTACGGCGGATGGCGCGTGTGGGTGGACACGCTCGCCATCGTACATTCCAAGGTAATATACATATCTACTCGAACTACTGAACGACGTGTTAGGACTCATTTTATAATGTATTGCTATAGTATAATGTCCATGTAAAAAATCTATGAAATTAAATATTTTAAATTTTCCTTTTCAAGAAGAAGGCAAATAATTTTAGAATCATAAAGTTAATCCTATAGCAATTTTAGAATGCAAGATCATCTAACATTAAAAAATGTTTTTCAGGTATCATACGAAGAATTCAAGCTCCAATTCGCTCAAATGTACGAGCACTACGAGCAACGTCGCGCCGATAACATTACAGATCCGGCAGAGAGACAACAGAGACCGATATCTACCATCTCAGGCTGGGAGAGACACGAACAACCGCCACAGAGAAGGTTACACCACGCCGCTCAGACAGAAATCGGCACTGGTCTATCCTTAAGAGATGTTGACAACTGTCAATGTGCTCCTAGAACTGATAATTCCGATGCGTGTAAGCTCCACAGTCCACCCCCTACAGAAACGCGTGAAGATAGTGAAGTAGAACACGCTGTAGATGATGTTGATCCCCCATCTGAAACCACTGAAGTACCCGTCGAACCTTTACCAGAAACTGAAATCACTAGTGATATTGTTGATGAGAGTAGGTTACTTTCCGAGCCTGAATCTGGTGTAGGTACGTTAGAAAGGACTGATGAACCATTAAGAAGGGGAAGTCTGGATTATATTCCAGTTAGAGATGTAGGAGATACGGTTGCGAGAGAAGATGCTGATGTAACTGATAGAAGCGAAGGAATACCTTCAAGTCTTTCTGCTAGTGAAACGGCAAGTCCGGAAAGAGTAGCCGAAGCAATCGCATCAGCTGAACGAGAATCCGAGCTTTCAGACCCTTCAGAATTATACCTAACGCCAAGTGAGGCCACGAGTCCGAGAAGGACACAAGATAAGACTGAAACCGATATGGATGAAGATTCCGATGACCCGAAACGAGTGGCCATCCACATTGTAAATGATGTCCTTAGCATTGCGCTTGAGACTGTTAGGTTAAAAAGTGATGACGATACGGATTCTGGAGCGATATCGGGCGGTCCGCATTCTGAAGGCAATACTCCAAACGGAAGAGATGATTTTGAACCCGAAATTGAAGAAATCGTTGATGAAAAGCGAACAGCAGAAACCATTGCAACGGATTTAGTAACTGAACTCATTTCTACAGTTATAAATAGGAGTGAGGAAACGAACGAAAATATAGTAGCAGATGATAATAGCCCACAAAGGGTAATTCCTTCAGATCACCCTCACGAAGGCAATGTACTTCCATTAGACGGTGAATTTTTAGTCAATTCTCGAAGCGAAGAGGCTGATAAACTAGATGTAGATAATAAGGACGAAGTACAAGATGAGAATGAGAAGAATGAAAACCAAAGAGTCGATGCTAAGACAGCAGAGGAAGAAGAAGAAGAGAAGGCGCCAGAAAACCCGCCTATTTCTACTATAAGTGAAAGCATTCTGTTAGCGAATGAGGAACATGATAGCGAGGAAGAAGGTCATGAAGAGAGAGATAAAAGACGAGTGAGCTTGCCTGGAGATAGTGAGATGAAGCAGGATGGTAATAGAGAAGGTGTTGCTACTCAAGGCACTAATACTTCTACGTCACCGAAGAGGCCAAGAAGTGCTTCTACTAGTACCCAAGTGGATTCTAATCATTTCGGTAAGTCGTCTTTTAATCTGAAACTATTCTAGCATAATCTTCACAAATAAATAATTTGTTGCGTAGATTCAAAATTAATAACACAAGTTAAGCCTCAGTCCGCTCTTTCGATTTCAGAATACATTTATTTGTGCTTGATCAAATAGATTTGTCATGAATATGTTGGTATGACCCTGATGGCACAATTTTAAAGGCTTTAGGATACAATGCTGGAGTAGTGTGACAATTTAAAAATAGGGTATTACATTTTAATTCTTATTCCAGAAACGAAGCGTCCCTCGAAATGCTCCCGTCCGATGTTCTCCCCCGGCCCGACTCGGCCGCCATTCCGTATTCCGGAGTTCCGATGGTCCTATATACACCAGAGGCTGTTGTCTGATGTACTGTTCAGCTTGGAAACTGATATACAAGTACGTTATAACATTGAATACTTCATAAATAATAAATTATAAAAAAATATTTAGTGACTAGTTAGATGTTTCATTTTTTTTTAACATTTATGTTCTTAATAAGTACATGAGTCATAAAATAATAACAGTTTAAGTTATATAAATTATAATAATGAGATCGGGGTAACAATTCAAACAAACTTTCCACACAAAGCTTATAGAGAATCACTAGTTTCTCTGTCTGATAATTGTCTGTTTTATGTGCCTGTCTATATATATCATTAGTTAAAAGTCTGATTTCACCAGCCATCTAGCTCTTGGCGGTTCTTGTAGATATTTCTTAAATTTGATTTCTTGTTCATCGTTATCCCACAAAACCAGCGTTTAGCTTTTGGAGACCTAGTAATTTGTCAAAACCTTTAAAATTACCTATTTCTGCCAAATATTTTTCTCTTGAGAGAACAGTTTGACTTTTAAGCAAGGATACAGAATAAATTTGGCTAGACTTTAGACGTGATACAATAGCAGATATCTCAGAAAAAAAACATGTTATAATCAATATATTTATATTAAAAATTTACCCTTATTACAGGTCTGGAGAAGCCACTCAACGAAGTCAGTGATAGACTTCGTGAACAGCAGCGAGAACGCCATATTCGTGGTGAACACCGTGCACCTCATCAGTCAGCTAGCTGATAATCTTATTATAGCGTGCGGAGGATTGCTGCCTTTGTTGGCGTCTGCCACGTCGCCTAATGTAAGTGTTGGAATAACATTTTATGTCAGTAAGTAAGCAAATAATATTTATTAGAACACCATCAAATTCAAGAAGCTTAAAACATAACATAACATCACTCCTATATTACCCACAAGGGTGTGGCAGAGGTGTACAACAGTCACATTTCACCTGTTATGTTTAGGTCTTATGGGATATAGGGTGGGCCCATCGCCATCCACCGGACACAATTCCAATTCCGTGCTCCTATTGAGAATTTCTAGACGGAATGTTCACAAATAACACTTTGATTTTCAATCAAAATAGTAATTAAAACGATATATAAACGTGCTTTATCTATAAAAAGTGATATATCAAATTAAATTCAATAAAAGGTAACGTTATATGTGTAAGGAATATTTATGTTTCAGTTTCATTGTAAGCTATGATGAAATTATTGTCCGACAACGCTAAACTATGTAGATAAATGTGTTACATATATTTTTATCGAGCAGAGAGCCTTATTGATCCGGTGGTAGCGTATGCGGACGCTCGCTGTGGGGTTTCTGGTACGATCCTCGGGTCACCAAAAATGTAATTCAAGATTTATTTGTCAGGGAATACTCAGTAGCAGCACTGTGTCTGGTTGTAGTAATATAGACGTTCACATTACGTATTTAATTTAGGGTATGTATTTAATCTAATTAATTAAAGGTAAGTTTTACCAGGTCCTGGTAAAATATTAAATAATAAACTGCGGAGCTTCATGCGAAATTATAGACTCGGGCAGGACGTTCCACTTCCTAGCAGTGCCCTTAATCATTGTACCTTTTTTTTTTTTTTTTTTTTTTTTTTTTTTTTTTTGCAGCCTATAAGAACGCCCAATGTTGAGCAAAGGCCTCCTCCAAACTTTTCCACACCTGGCGGTCTTGGGCCACAATCATCCACTTAATACCGGCTGTCTTGACCAGGTCGTCGGTCCATCTGGTAGGAGGCCGGCCCACACTGCGTCTTCCAGTTCGCGGTCGCCACTCGAGAACCTTTCTTCCCCATCGGTTGTCGGTTCTTCGAGCGATATGGCCTGCCCATTGCCACTTACGCTTGCTTATGGTCCGAGCTATGTCAGTGACCCGGGTTCTTCTGCGGATTTCTTCGTTCCGAATCCTATCACGCAGAGAGATACCTAACATAGCTCGTTCCATTGCTCGCTGTGCGACTTTGAGCTTCTTTACGAGGCCATCTGTGAGCGACCATGTCTCAGATCCGTATGTGATCACTGGCAGTACGCACTGGTTGAAGACCCTCGTCTTCATTCTTTGCGAGATTTTTGACGAGAAGATGTCTCGGAGCTTCCCGAATGCCGCCCATCCCAATTGGATTCTTCGGTTGACCTCTCTCTCGAAACTGGACCTACCCAACCGAACCGCTTGTCCTAGGTAGACATATTCATCTACAACTTCGAGAGTCGCGTTCCCAACAGTAACCGGTACTGGTGACACATGGAGGTTATGCATAACCTTGGTTTTGTCCATGTTCATTTGTAGACCCACCTGTTGGGAAGCTTTACTGAGGTCCTGGAGCATAGCGCCAAGATCTTCCAGCGACTCTGCCATAACCACAATGTCATCGGCAAACCGGAGGTGAGTAATGTGTTCGCCATTGATGTTAATGCCATATCCTCTCCACTCCAGAAGCTTGAAGACGTCCTCCATCGCAGTAGTAAACAGTTTCGGAGATATGACATCTCCCTGTCGTACTCCTCGCTGCAGATGGATTGGTTTCGAACACTGGTCATGAAGTCGGACAGACATCTTGGCCTTATTGTACAAACATTTCATCACCTCGATGTACCTATGGTCTATGCGGCAGCGCTGAACAGACCGAAGTACTGCCCAGGTCTCGATTGAATCGAAGGCTTTTTCATAGTCCACGTACCCAATACACAGCGGCCGATTATACTCTTCTGACTTTTGTATAATCTGGCGAAGAGTGTGTATGTGGTCTATCGTGCTAAAGCCTTTGCGGAAACCAGCTTGTTCGGGAGGCTGGAAGTCGTCAAGCTTACGGGCGAGACGATTTGTGATGACCCTTGAGAACAGTTTATAAACATGGCTCAGAAGCGAGATGGGCCTGTAGTTCTTCAACAGGGTTTTATCACCCTTTTTGAAGAAGAGTACCACCTCACTTCTGCTCCATGCTTCAGGCGTAGTTCCATTAAGGATAACGGAATTAAAGAGCTTCTGAAGGACCTTAAGTATCGGTTTACCACCCGCTTTCAGAAGCTCCGACGTGATTCCGTCATCCCCAGGGGCCTTGTTGTTCTTAAGCTGCCGCAGGGCCACTCCAATCTCGTATAAGCTGACGTCCGGGATATCCTCTGTATAGTGCCGGGTTAGTTTAGCTCTTGGGTCGTGGGCTAAACTTTGGACAGGGTCACAGGTTGAAGTGTATAGCTGTGAGTAGAATCTCTCGATTTCTCTCAATACTTCAGGCTTGGACGAAACAATACTGCCGTCATAGGTCTTCAGTTTTGTCATTTGACGTTGACCAATACACAGATCTCTCGCAAATACTTTTGAGCCTCGGTTTTGCTCAATTGCTTCTTCGACGCGCTTTGTGTTAAAGCGTCGTATATCACGGCGCATTTGCTTTGAGATCCGCTTATTTAGTCTCGCGTACTCCGACTGGTCAGCTGAAGACTGCAGACTCATTTCGCGCCTTGCCTTCATCAAATTGAGAGTCTCTTCGGAGAGCTTTTGAGTTCCACTTTTGCGTCGAGCACAGTATTTTGCTCCGACCGCTTGCACAGTTTCCACTAGCCTGTCGTTTAGATCGTCCGCAGTATCGCACTCGTCTAAGCATTGGAAACGGTTTGACAATTCAAGCTGAAAATTATCCGGGTTCTGTATGTAGGCAGCTGCTGGACGGAGCGTCGACTTCATCAAGCAAGATCTTTCTATTTTTAGGTTAATATTTAGAGTGCCTCTTACTAATCGGTGATCACTACCGGTCTTGACCCTGTTTATCACTGAGACGTCCCTAAATATGTGTTTGTTTGTTGACAAGATGAAGTCGATCTCGTTTTTGGTAGAACCGTCAGGGCTCATCCAGGTCCATCGCCTCTGAGGCTGCTTTTTGAAGAAAGAATTCATCACAAAGAGGTTTTCTTTCTCCAAAAAGTCAGCCAGGCGCTGTCCTCGTCGGTTTCGCTGTCCTACTCCAAAGTGCCCTATTTTCTGCTCTCCGCAATTTCCAACACCTACTTTCGCGTTAAAGTCCCCCATAACAACTGTATAATGGCTTGGGGAGGCGTGTATGGCTCGTGAGATATCCTCATACATAACCTCAACCTCGTCATCTGGGTGTGCCGACGTCGGTGCGTAGACCTGTATAATCTTCAACGAATATCGTTTCGACAGTCGGAGTACTAGGTACGCGACCCTGGACGACACACTCTCGGTCTTAATCACGTTGTTTACGAGGGACTTGCGGACGATAAACCCGACACCACCTTGGGATGGATGGTCACCCTCCCGGTAGAAGAACAAGTTGCCGGATTTAAGGATTATCGTTTCCTCCCCCTTTCTACGGACTTCCGATAACCCTACGATGTCCCAACGCAAAGTGTCCATTTCTTCCTCCAGCTCGACAATCTTCTCGTCCGTCCTCAACGTGCGCGTGTTATACGTTGCCAGGTCGAGTCGTGGGGGTTGGTAGCGTAATTTCTGCTGGGGATTCTTAGCACCCCTTGCCCCACCGTTGCCTTGGCTGCTACCAATGCCAGGTACAGTGAGGCCGCCAGGTACTAGGGGCCATTTCGTTTGGTGTGTTTTCATTTAAAGGGTTTTGCCATTAATCACCACGCTTGGCAGGCGGGTTGGTGATCGCAGTGTTTGGCTGGTAGTAGTTCATCAGATGCGCTGCTGCCCGTCATCTGGTATTGTTTCTCTTAGTCGCCTCTTACGACACCCACGGAAGGGAATGGGGTGATGCATTCTATGCCGGCATCACACGGCAGTACCTTATCATTAATCAATATAATCTTTATTTTTTATTCCCCAGAACGAGTTAGACGTAATCGAGCCCACCCAAGGTATGCCCGTTGAAGTAGCAGTAACTTTCCTCCAACGTCTGGTCAGCATGGCGGACGTACTGATCTTCGCTAGCGCCCTCAACTTCGCGGAGCTCGAGGCGGAGAAGAACATGTCCAGTGGCGGGATACTCCGCCAGTGTCTGCGGCTGGTAAGAAGGGGGATGAGGCAGGCCGTGTTGTTTTGGTGACTGGAAGATGAGAAAGGTTTAGGGTCTGTAGAAGTAAGAATATTTTAGGTCCGAAAGTAAAATATAACAATGAAAAAATATTGAAGGGTTCGATGTAAGCACACGTCAAATATGATAAAAGTTAAAAATAGTGTGTAAATTCAAATTGTAACTTGGCTGACATTTCATACACACTTAATTAATATAATTAGAATAACTATTTTGTGTAAATTTACCTCCGAAAAAATATCTAGACTAAAAGCAATGAAATAATTTTCTGAGTCATCAGGTTAGATTTAGACCATTTTAGTTTTTTAATTGATGATAAAAAGATCGAATCATGCTGTTTAGATTTATTGTCACCAAAATAACACGACCGTTTTACAGTATAATAATGTTTTCTTATTCATATTCTGTTGAAATTCTATCATCAGTTAGTTTTATTCCTCAAATAAAATAGTTTTATGACAAACTAGTGATATTTAATGTTTGATCATTTTCAAATAGAAAGTTTAGAAATTATGACTTCTGACTTTAATTTAGCGACTATATTTAGTGACTATTGTAGGCTGTGTATTCTATCTTAGATCCAATAACTTGTAGAATTTCTTCTAATCTCTAGTCTAGATCTATTTTTCATTGGCGTACTCTTTACGTTTATGCATTACGATAAGTATTTTCATTTGATTTATTTGATTTAAAAAAAACACCTGAATAGTGAATCAATTTATCTATATAATTTAGAAATTCATCGAACATTGTGTAAGCTACAATTAATATACTGCGCATATTTAGAGACTGGAATTTAAAATGCAACCCATATCATTTTTTTATGTGACGACTTACTCCTTGCCGTTTATGAAAAGAACCCTTACCTGCTTACCATTAGTTATTTTTAAAATCAAAGTTATCTAATTGCTCACAAAAGTACCAAGAATGCATAAACGCAGAGAGTACGGTCGTGCGGTGGTCGGCTACACTTCCTAGAGCTCTAGCGAGTCGTAGCGCTTGGCGCGGTGTAGGTGTGTGCGTACACACGTTTGTGTGTGTGTGTAGGTATGCACGTGTGCAGTGCGCAATTGTCTGGAGTGCAAGGAGCGCCAGCGCATGGCCGCCGCCCGCCAGGCCGCGCGCCCCAACGGCGACCCCGATCCCAAGGTAACTATCTCCTTCAACCTATCGCTCCCTGGTACCCAGCGATCGCACCGATACCCCCGGACAATACAATCCTTTAAATCTCAATTTACTAACAATGAATCATTCCACCTTAAATAAAAAAATACCTTTTTATAACAAATCTTTTTAAGATCCTTTGACAGAAACAGGCCCTGTCTTATAGACCTGTAAGCATTTATGTTATCCTAGTACATAAAATTTAGTTAAGAAATCCACCCACTTCCTTCGGGAACACTTTAAAATTTTTTGAAGATCCTTTATTATCGAAGAACAGGCAAGCAAGCTGGATACAATTTTACATAATTTGAATTCTATTGACAATATGCATTTTGCAAAGTATCTTGCTACCTTGCGTTGTTCATTCCAATATAACTTCTGCCCCTTCTAAAGCCCTGGTATCCAAACTGTAATCGATACTAACGATTGCTTTCAACACCCTTGCACTGCTCACAAAAAGTTTTTGGTAAATAAAATGCAAATAATACACAACACACCGCGCAAATATAGAAATGAGCACAAAATTGCATGATAAAGAGATTAAAATGCTCTAACACGCTTTTCAAACGATGTTTGTTTCACGCCAAAATTTGCATGTTGCCAATATTATAGTAACTTTCTATATTTTGAATACGTTCTTAAATTAGTTGGTTTACTTGAATTGATAAACACCTTTGCAGCGGTTCTGGTACCCTAGTCTTTTATGACATTTTCGCCACTCTATTTGTGCAAGTTTTTTTTTTATTTTTGTACTATTTGATTGAAGAAGATGTTGACTAACATTTTGTAACTCTCAGAGCGTGGTGGCAAGTTTGGCTGACGCTTCAAGCCCTGTCAAGGACCCTGAAAGACTGCTTCAGGATATGGATGTAAATAGACTACGAGCTGTCATCTATAGAGATGTGGTAAGTTGATAACAATAACACAAATACAGAAAAACACGCCTTTATACCACGGGTAGGCAGCAAGATATTTTACAATTATTGATTATTATGTTTAACTAATACCTCTTGGGTTTCTTTTGTTTGAACTCGCTGATCTCTGAAATTACTGGATGCATTTTTATTACTCATTTTAAATATTTTAACTTTATTTTAGAAAAGGTTTAAGTTACTTAACATTACGCTACTACCCACAGCAACGAAACAGCAAGGTTTAAGGTGGGCCCAAAATCCAAGTTTTTGAGAATGCATAGCTCAAAAGACTTTGGCTTTGGCACTTGGTGTCATGCACCTATCCAATTACGTATTACAAGTACTTGTTGGAAGGAGGGATAGAACATACAAAAAGGGCACGTCTATGTAAGAAGACATATACATGGACATCATGATTGTTCAAAAATATCACAAACATAATGTTTGGTTGTATGAATGTTGAAGAAGCAAAAGAGACGGCTATAAGTCGCTATAGCATTTCATTATCAGCAGAGTAATAATTCATATAATGATTTATTTACGTAAAATTTCCAGGAGGAAACGAAACAGGCGCAATTCCTGTCGCTAGCCATCGTATACTTCATCTCAGTGCTGATGGTGTCCAAGTACCGAGACATCCTGGAGCCGCCTGCGCACGCGCCGCCTGACTGCACGCGGCGCGCGCACCACGCGCACGACCACCACGGTATGTGCCGTACACACACATACACACTTACACATAGCCGTAGTCAGGTGTTATAGGGAAAATTGCGCAAAGCTCGGCGTAGAGGGCGCCACTAGGACATACAGTAAACAAACCGCGCTTCATTCTTTCGTCATTAAATAATTCATCACGTTTTGAACGACTTGTCAAAAAATTGTTTACTGTTTGTGCTAGTGCTGCACTCTCGTGCTAGAATATTGCAGTATTAACCCCTATTTAAATCCCGGCTACGGTGTTGCCCACACAGGATATTATATTATATGTGCACGCTTTTTATATTCATATATTTTAGGTATACGATTTCCGAAAGCTAGACAGCATTTTGATAGAACAAATCTTCAAAATTTTGCATTTGGAATATCTTTAGGTTCGAAATCGTCAAATACAGTTTGTAGTTTGATATGTCAGTAAAGCACACGTAATAATTTTCGCAAATGGTTCCCTTGTTTTCATTTCAGTTAATTTCTCCTATTAGATATTTTAGATATCTTTCTCATCTATTAGATCTTTTTAGAAAATCTTCAATTCCTTAGATATGTCTTATATTGTAAATATATATATTATGTTTTATAAGAAACTGGAATGTACTGTCGGGCACTCTGATATGTTAAAAGCATTCACTGTTATTATGTAGTACAATCTAAACATTATATATTATTTTATTATTTATTTTAAACATAGAAAATATATGATTTTTTAGATATTCACAACAAAAATCCCTGGTCCAATCATTAACATATAATATTATGAATTTCAATGTTTATACAGGAATAGGTATTTATTGTATGTATATAGAATACAATGTTATGTATACTTATGTATGATTACTATATTATCTTCTCTTCTTTACATAGAAAATCGGGTTTGTTTCATAGTTATGGATTAATAGTATGCTATTTATTTTTGCTTCTTTTATATGCTTTACCGCACTCAATATAAAACATAATTTTGTTTAAGATATTGGTTCTCATAAATTGTCATCTCTCATTGTGTTTGGTCGCTCTCAGAAGTAGTAACATCATTTAGAAAAGAAAATAATATAGAAAATAAATTTTCAGTCGCGTTTCCATCGTCTGTTTTGCCTGAAACATTCAACACTTTCTGTTATTTATTGTTTATTTCAGAATGTATGTACAATTGTATGTTAGCCTTTATTGTGAAGGAAGAAAATAAAATCATTAAACTCTTTTTGTTGAATATGTTTTGTAAAACTGGCGCTTAGATTCACGACATTTGAAAAAGTAAGATATTGGAGATAGTTTTAGATCCAACACATTTTTTTTCCGAAACTATTAAAACAATTCTTTAATTTATTGTGTTAGAAGTTACAAAAATAGTGTATCATATTAGTACTTTCGAGGGCGACGTTTCAAGAAGGATATTAATAGACTGTATATCTGAATTGTGTCGTTTCTCCTTTTTCACGCCGCTTGATATACGCGTCACGATTTGGGACACTGGTAAAATCGTCTACATTCTACTACACGCCATGCATTGGTATACATCGACTGTTCGATTCTTTACCACTTCGCTTCTAACTGTAAATAACGCGATATCGAAAAATCTATTCGACTAAACTCTTATTCTTTCTTACTGCTTCCTTCCTATCCTTGTTAAATACTACCGTAATCTCTTCCTGTGTCCTGTTGTCCTGGTACTTTTGTGGGTCGGTGGGTGGGTTTGGATCTCAGGGTCGCGGCCCCTGTTCCCGCAGTGGTCGCATCACGTGTACCCGCAGTTCCTGCCTGGTGGGCATCCCGCTCACCGCCACCCTCACACGCACTGCAAGCTCGATTGCAGCCAACACGTTAACAATAACTCGCTCGCACACACCCGCATCGCTAACTACCACCGCGCTCACGCAGGTAACGCGGCGACGACACGGGGCGTTCGCATTACTAAAAAAAGTTGTTGGACATTATAGTTACTGAAATCATATTCAATGAATGGACCCAATATTGAACCTTGAGGCATACTGTTTAAAACTTTTCTTTTAAATTATTTGTATGATATTTTTTTGTATTTGAATACGTAGAAGAACAAGCTTAAAGCATACAGCTAGCCTAATTAAAAACAAACAACCTTACAATGATTGTCAAATATATAAAATATGAGATAGTTCGTCAAACGCACGAGAAAGCAACAATACTATTTTATCTCTGTGCTTCGATATTGCTTTCACGCTTCTATAGTGATTTTAGTTGCTCTTTCGTGGGTTTTATAATAAAAATAAAAAATGCCTTAGGCATAGGATAGCAATGTGGACGCCCAATCTACTGTATGTGGTCGAAGTTCGCGCGCATTGTTTTGTCTTTCGAATCTAAATTACCTATCTCTTGCTTTCAAAATGCTCTATATATTCAATTTAATGTTATTTGGGTGTTGTAAAAGACAAAGCATTGTATCAATGCACCGCTAAGGCACCGCTTGGTTTTGATTTCATTTTTTATTTGAGTTGCGTCATCATTAAGATGTAGATACTAAACCCATAATTTAAGCATGTAGTATTAAAGTAGGATAAGTAAGTGGGGATTCTGTGCAATCTGTAATGAAATGCAGAGCATGTATAGACTTGGAACTGTAGTTTCGGCATTAAGTATAAGCTCCCTCATGAACATAGACTTATAGATAAGCTTTGGGTAAAAACTGAGTTGTAATTTGTAACGCTTCGTACAGAATTCCATGTACAATAGAAGTAATGAATCCCTGGAATAGTAACATTGTGTAGGAACACCCGATTACCCGCTTTATTAAAGCAAGCTTTGTCAATGTTGTCTCTAATGCTGACGAATATATTTTTCTTAAACTAATTTGGTTTATTTCTATATTTCCTCTAGAACACAATGGAGATGATGTCGAATACGCCATGATTGTCGTTGATGAAAACAATTCGACAATAAATGATCTGGATTCGCCATCGATGAAGGTAAGATTAAACATTGTGTATTTTTGGGAATATGCGATTATCGACCTAATCGTGTTTTGTGTGTGAATCAAAATTGCATGACATTTGATAGAATCCCTTCTATTTTTGTATTTTCAAGAATCTTGTGAGTAATTAATAACTTTCTGTAGGCTGTAATTGGTCTTTAGAGTTGAATATGGCTAAACATAAAGGCATATGAAAAATATTTTAATTTTATACAATAACTTTTATAAGTTTAAAATAAAGTCAATTTTTTCATCCTTTTATGTTTAGCATAATTTCATATAGATTTTAAATACTTATCCCTGCAAAATTTACCATAGCATGTTTTTTTCTGAAATTTCTCAATAATCCAATTTAGGTATAGTTTATCTTTATATGAGATGATTTTATTGTAAGTAGCATAGTGTTCTCATGACCATAAGGTTAGTTTTAGTTCTAATACTAATTCCGCATCAGACGCATGTTTGTTATGTTCCCCTGATAGTAAACTCCATCAGTTTCATTGTGTTGGGCAAAATGATTTGCTGTTTGCCGATTGGTTTCCGTTATCGATGTCGCTACAGATAAATGTTAAACTGAGTGTGAATGATTCGTGTGACATGTGAACGCTTTATTATATTGGTTTTGTTTGCTTTGCAATTAAATAAATGAAGGAGACGGATGGCAAAGAAGAGGGTGTTGCAAAAATAGAGACTACGACTGATGAACTGAAGCCGAATTCTGGAGAAAAACCAAAGCCTAGCGATAAGCCGGAACCGTCGCCGGCCTCTGAAAAGGAAGAGCCGTTGTTCAAGTCGAGCCTCCGAGTGAAACTCCAGGCGAGACCCAAGGTTAGTAGCGATCCGTGGGAACTCGTCAATGCTCTGTCTATCTCTATTAGTTACTGCGTCTCCTTAACTGTGGTCTTTGGAACTTTAGTTTCGTATTTTAATCAGTCAATGGGATTAAACTTTAGTATTTTCCTGATGTGGTAAACCTGCTTTTACGAGACCAGTATTTGTTAGTAATGTATTCTCAGTCTAACCTTTTACTATTATGTGGATAGTTTTTAATTTCGTGTAATAAATGAATGTTATTGTCCTGTTGTAAGCCTCCACCAAGGTCCAAAACATTGTCGGGGATAACGGTGTCGGTGGTCAATTTGGTTTGTACAAGTTCTCATTTTGTGTGAACATGGATTTTAGTGTTGACACCCCTGATTGGTTCTGGTTGCCTGGTACTTTTATTGCGAACAATTACTAAGAGGGTTTTTGAAAAGATAATACAACCAAGATTTCTCTTATGGGTCACTTAAATGAAGAAAAAAATACTACAATGATTTTTGTACTTTTAAACGTCCCAGGGCCAATCTAAAACACTTACACAGAATAAACACAAGCTTGTCACGATACAAAAACAACACGATTTAATGCTACAAGCTATGCTCACTTGTAAGAATGTATCAAAATGAGTCCGACATGATATAATAGCACCAAGCACAACACATAGATATTAATGTTACTTTTATTATTACTAGAAAAATATGTATTCCATTGGGATTGAACGAATTTGTGAATTCTTTTTACAAGTGATGTAAATATGTGAGATATTGGAATTTTAAATGTTTTTACGTTTTTTGATGTTCTTTCCATATCTTTAAATTAAATATAAGTTTTTCCAGCATGAGTTTGCTATGCTTGCTTTTTCACTTCTTTTAAGGCATGGTTCTTAGTGATTTCACTTTTATCACTCTTCACGACCATTGGTAGGTAGTTTATTTAATCATTTCTATATCTAGATTTCCTTGGTAAAGGTAAGACTTTTTTTTTAAATAGATATGTTTTTCCAATTGTGAACTTCATTATATTAAAAAATTATGTGAAATAAATTTGAATTGGTTAAATAAGTACCTAAAGATTGCTAGTTTCTCAAATTAATTTCTGTATTTTTTAAATAATAATAACTTTATTGCCAAAAAGTACAGATACTGTACAGAAATAAACTTATATTTACCTGAATGACCCATTATTTCAATCAACAATAAAATTTAATATTGATAATTAAAAAAAAAATAATTCCAAAATGTTATAATAGGCACTCATAATAGGGCAGTAGTTACAGTTATCATTGATATGAGTCATGATATGTGTCCACAGAGCGTAGACTCGATAGAAGACGCCGGTTCATTCCATCTCAACTCCAACGAGACCACCAATAACGACCCTGAGACGTCCAGCGAGATCGCCTTGGATGACAATAAGCATCCAGTACGTATAATATTGAAAACTCTCTATTTTAATATCTTACAGTTCCATCATCGATCGCTGTGGCGCTAATATCTACACGGCTGTATCTGCAAGTTTTAGTTACGCCATCTATCGATGCATTTGTGCAACATGAAGTTTTACCTAAGTTGATAATGTAATGTTTTCTACTTGAATTGTAATATTTTTTTAATAGCGTTTACGACTGCTGTACTAGACTGCAGATAAAATTGCGCTGCAGGCAAACCTCTGTGGTTTTTAGCAGCGCATTAAGATGTAATTTTTTTTTAAGATGGCTTTTGTAAATGTAAATGAATAAAAAAAAAAAAAAAAACCTACAAATCCTTTAATACTTTCAGGTGAGCAATGACGAATCGTGGACTGACGTGAACCTAAACGAAGATGGAGAGCGTGGACCCGCTACCATTACTGGTAGGACGAGGGATCATGAGGGAAATATACATGAAGGTACGTTTTACTTGTTAACAACCATGATTACCTTAAATAATTTCTTCCTTCTATAATCTTCTCAAAATAACTTACTTTTTAAGACTGCAGTTGCTATGGTGACAGTAGAATTGTTGGTATGACAAGGTTCGAACCTATTTTATATTAAGAACACGCTGCATCCTCGTAGTCGTATGACAAGGTTTCACTGATGTTTTGTCAAAATACCGAACTGTTACCTAGAACTATTATTTCAATATGTACACTAACGTATTTTGATACAATAACATAAATTGTGTAATTTTCAGATATCGACAAACAAATCCACATGAGAAATTCTGAGACACACCATCATTTACAACAGAGGCATCAGAACAGAAATTTGCAAGCCGCGCAGAGACATCTACATCCTGTAAGTTGAACTACAATTATTTGAAGGACTGTTGGTTACAAATAGCGTTCATAGTTGCGGTATTCCGCTCCTAGAGTCCGCTATGAGAATATAAATTATTGTCCAGTGTCGGTTGCAGATGGAATAGACAAGCAATAAAATTAAATGATTTAACTTTAGTTTTCGTCGTCTATATAATATTGAACAATTAATGGTCAGGTACCTCGGTAGTACCAGCGACAGTGCTGCCACCTAAAGTGCGTGTACGTTTTATTTTAATTTTTTTCTATTCTTTTTTTTTTCTAGGACAACGAAACTCTAGCCGGCCTTAATGCAATGAACACCTCAATGACTGCCGACGGGGTCTCCCGCGAGGCTTCCCTCACGCACAAGCTAGAGACAGCCCTAGGCCCCGTGTGCCCCTTACTAAGGGAGATCATGCTGGACTTTGCCCCGTTCCTCTCCAAGACTCTGGTGGGGAGCCATGGACAGGAACTGCTGATGGAGGGTAAAGGTAGACTGTACTAAGCATGGTAGATGCTGACGCTTACCTATTTTCTATTTATTTTTGAAAGATATTTCGGATCATAAAGAGCTTTCGCTTTATGCATAGATTTGGTGTTAACAGTTGAGGGTAAATATGATGGCTTCTTATAATAACTTACAACTAACCAGATGTATCTATCTATAATAGCTGATGGTGTAAAAATAAAGCTTAAATATAAATATATCGCTTTACTATAATTATTTATATACTAACTGCATGTTTATATATTCTTCTGACTATCCACACTTTGGTCTATGCTGCATAGAGTCTAGGGCCACTTGGTGATCACCAGGGCTCGGAATTAGGTAGAGTTTTTTATGTACTTACACTGATTTCATACAGCGAAAGAATAAAGTGGATATGCCTCAAATCCCGAGATTAATTTAAAAGAGCAGAAAAAAATCCCATGATTTTTTAAATAAAAAGTTATTTACTTTTTACACAATTTAAACTACTGCACGCGCAACTAAATATTTTAATTCTCACAAAATTTATACAGTAATGTCGGAAGCGAACACTTCAAATCTTACTTACTTACAATATACAAACAGTCTAACATTATTGCCTTGGTTATTAAATTCCAGGTCTTCAAACCTTCAAATCAAGCACTTCTGTGGTAGAGCTGGTGATGTTGCTCTGTTCCCAAGAATGGCAGAACTCTCTTCAGAAGCATGCCGGTCTGGCCTTCATCGAGCTGATCAATGAAGGACGCCTGCTGTCCCATGCCATGAGGGATCATATCGTGAGGGTTGCGAATGAGGCAGAGTTTATTCTCAACAGAATGAGGGCCGATGATGTACTCAAACATGCTGATTTTGAGGTGAGTGATTAGTAGATAGTTGTAAGGGCCTGTTAGCTCACACTATGTCAATAGATATTGTTGGTATATTAAGCTAATGAAGTACATACGAAATAGAATCACTAAAATCAATGTTTTATAAGTTAAGTTAGGTTAAAGTGTTACGAAGATTATGTTAGTGTGTATTACTCTTGACAACAGATTCGTACCACTATAGTCAATAATGTTATAATAATTGCTAAACAATCGACAGTGACGTACGCCGCCACGTGACCGCGACCCACAAGTGAATTTGCTGAGTCAGTAAAAATGTACGGTAGTGTGACCTACATGGCTGTAGTTTTGAAGATCGTTTTTCTTTTTTGCCTTCACCCAAGAAAGTAACAAATTAAAGTAGCGGCTTGTAAATTATCCTAAAATTATGAAGTTAACATTATTATGTTTGTTATGTCTCCTGTGCAAGTTATTTTGAAACCAGACCTCACCACTGAACTAAATTAGTGCATCATGTAAGATTTATGTTTGACTGCAGGTTACTGAAAAGACTGAGTCGACTGATTGACTTGAATTTTTGTAGATATTTTATGTTTTTTAATGATCTAGATAATCTAATTCATCTTCTGTTTTCAGTGTCTATGCGCAACGAACAGTGCCGAACGAGCAGAAGAAGAACGGACTTGCGAACGCTTGATAGCGGCTGCGAGAAGAAGAGACCACGCCGCGGCTGCCAGGCTGTTAGATAAACTCCGGCACGCGGCTGACCATGCTGCACCTATCCATGGGTATGATATATACTGACCAGACATGTTAAATCTAAGGCCAGTTTCAATACTCGACCGACCGTCGGCTGCACTTGTCATTACATAACATCACGCCTATATTACCCAGAAGGGTGTGGCAGAGGTGTACAACACCCACACTTCACTGGTTATGTTTAGGTCCTATGGGATAAGGGGTGAGCAAGTCCGTGTGTGTGAATTTCCTGACGGAAAGTTCACAAATAACACTTTGCACGACTCGGAAATCGAACTCGAAACGACGCGGTGAGAGGCGCATATGCCATCCACTAGACCATCGAGGCAGTTGCGCTTGTCATTTGTATGAAAATTCAGCAAAATACGCTTAAGATTGCTGAAGTATTGAACGATTTATGAATTGAATTGAATCTTGCTGCATGCTAAGGCAATTTAAACCAAATTAGTTATTTAACTGCACTCTCTTTGGAAAACATCTGGCATTTAATATAAGCGATTATAAAGCACCTTTTATAAATAAATATGTGTACTTGATTTCTGTTACAGAAGTGTGAGTCAATTCTGGAAACTAGACTCATGGGAAGACGACGCTCGCCGACGCCGACGACTCGTGCCTGATGCCAGAGGCAGGAGGCATGCAGAGGCGGCGCTAGCCAGGCCCATGCCTTCTACACACCATCATGATGCCATACTACAGGTATGACCACTTTAATGTTATGGTAGCCTGGTATATCGATCCTGAATAATATCTTGGCTACAATTTCCATATTCAGAAGTCAGAAATAGAATTCTCAGGACACGTGTCAGAATTTTTTCTTGCTGATAATATATTCAGGGATATTAATACACGTCACATTTTATTCTCTCAAGTTAGATATATATCTATCATAATAAACCGTAACAGACAGGTAACATAAGATGTCAACAGTAGCAAGTAGAATGTCATGTTTTACAAATGTTACCTTCAGGCTACCGAGGAGCTCCACTCTCGGATAGCAGCGGGCGGCGCGGGGCGAGGGGCGCAGCTGCCCACGCCGGCCGCCGCTGAACTCCTTGACGATGCTGAGCTCCTGGTGGACGACCGGGAAATTGACGCTGATCTTACTGGTAAGTTTGTCCTCTTGATTTTCTTTTTAATTTTTATTTTTCCATTGTAAGCTTCCTAAATAGATGTTACGATTAATTGATTCTTAAGTTATTAAAGTTCGGTTCCATTAAAAATGTTGTAAATACTGTACTTAACGGTGAACGTGTTTTGAGCATGGCTTTTAATATTAATAGCCACTAGCGCCTAATGAAAATATGTTAGCAGCGCGTGCGATTGAAAGTAAAAAAACGTTAGGCGCATTTGAGTTTATTATAGTTAGGTGCCTTAGACGAATGAAGAATAAATCCCTGATAATGGACAAGAGTCGCGATAAGAACCAAAACATGTGAAATATGCTTTAATACGTCAACAAACATTACAATTACAGAGCAAATAAAAATAATCTAAAGAATTAAATAAATTAAAATTATACAAATCAAAATAATATGATTTGAATTACCGAATCTTAGATCAATGTAAATCGAACTGTTTAGGTTCAAAATAAAATCAATCTAAGTACCAGCTCCGTTGGTTTTAACCTTTTACTCCATAATCAACCTTCCTATGGTCTTAGGTCCAGTGAACATAAGCACGAAGGCTCGCCTCGTGGCCCCCGGCCTGGTGGCTCCCGGCACCGTGTCTCTGACATCCACGGAGCTGTACTTCGAGGTAGACGAGGACGACCCGGAGTATAAGAAGATTGACCCTGAGGTAAGTTAGTATATTTGTCAGGATTACTTTGAAATGTTTTGTTACTTTCACGATGAACTGTGTATGTTTGTTGTTTCGTAAGCAAAAATATTGGCAATAAGCGTTTCTTCTTCTTATTGTGTCAATGGCTTGTTCAATTAAACTGTGTTAGATCATTACTTCAAGCTACTTTAACCCCTTCTTTGTTAGCCTGCATATGGTCTTCGCGGGTCCAAGTGTAAGGCAAGACAACAGATGGGCCTTCTTCCGGGTAGGGGGATCCACATTGGCAACTAGTGTTGGATGAATTGATAAATCCCTATTTGGCCAGATTGTCTCTTTGGGTGACTGAGTGCCTGGTACGAACGTTTTCCTCATTTTTTTTAACAAAAATGTGTACTGCTTCTAAAGTTCATTTTCTGTGTGTCACTTATAGGTTAGTAAACAACGCGATGATGATAATTTTATTATAACTTATGCAAATATTTCAGTAATATTTGTCTGAACGCACAATCTCATCAGTTGTAAATTTTAGTGATTTTAAACTCCGTGTGTGGTGACAATTATGACAATTTGTTGCTTATAAATGGCATAAATGTGAATATGAAGGGTATTACTAACACCATGATTATTCTCATTACCTTTATAATATAAAAGGTAGTACTGGAGATAGGTAATACTGTGATTAGGTAAGGTATTTTCGGGTAATAGTTGTCTAGGATAATTGGCTCTACATACATTTTTTGTTTAGTTTCACGTCAGCTATGTAAATAGATTTAAATGAAATTAAACATAAATAAACTAATCATTCACGGTTAAAGTAAAACTAAAGAAATAAATAAAATAATATACCTATATTAATATAGGTTCTTTTATAACAATAAATGTATGTAAGCAAAGACAATCGGTTGACAAAAGACATTTCGAATAAGGTGCGACGTGAGACCTTTGTTCGGTTATTTATTAAACCCCGAGTGTATTCAAGGAGTAGTAAAATGAAAATTATATCGTTTTACCTTTTCATAACACAAGTCCTAACAACCACACTAATTGTCAAAGAATCTTTAACTTTAATATTATATGTATAAGGTGTAGAATAAGTTGGCATATCTTTTCATTAGGGATGTTTTAAGCTGTGAGTTATAAAGATATCGATATTGCGTATAGGCGTGTAATATAGTCGGGTAACCGAATATGAGGCACTTAGACGCGCGGACAATGCAGCCCCGCGGTGCTCACTCCTAACAGGCGCCATGGTAGTGTTGGGATTTGTCGATAAACGAATATAAATTATCGGTATTGGTACCAGAAGTGCGTTTATTACTACTATGTATTGATTTAGAAACTCTAATGAAACAAAATCACGCCAATATTATACAGAAGGGTGTGGCAGATATCACCCACACTTCACCCGTTATGATAAGGTCACATTTTATAGCCATCCACCGGACACAATTCTAAATCCATGCCGCTATTGAGAATTTCCTAGCAAAAAATTACCAAATGATACTTTTGACCGACCCGGAAATCGAATCCAAGACCACGCGGTAAACGTTCGCATACGCTAGACCAACGAGGCAGTCAGGAAAAGCAATACGTGTAATAATAATAATTATAATAAACAAGTAGTGCAAGTTTTATCATTATCTAATCGAATGCAAAAATATAATCTCCAAAAAAGAATGTTCGGTTTTTTAAAAAAATATTTTGTGAGTAAAGAAAAAAATTACAATTCGGTTCCCGGGTGCTATCTACTCCGGCTTACATATCGATACAAAGTAGTCCCGTCCCACCTCTAAACTACCGACCGCGTGTGGGGCGCTCGCGTCGTGTCGGACAGCGGGACAATGGCGCCCCGCGGAGAAGCACGTCGCCCACCGGAGCCCCACCAGGGAAAGGCTTGTCGCGCAGAATGCCTCATTCCTAATATTTTATATCTAATTAATGAATTGGTAATCGACTATGTCTTGGTATCGATTTAACTATAATTTGGTGGAGGTCCGCGCTGATCTTACGAAAAAAAAGAATTCAAGAAATGAAAATGTTAAATTATATTTTATAATTTAACATTATTATCCACCGAATTACCGAATTATTATCCATATATTCTTTTAAGTATTTTTAAATATATATTTTACAATATAATTTAACGTTTTATTGACAAGTTTTCGATTCATAAACGTCTCATTGTTATATTGTGTACTAAAATAGAAAGCAGCATTTATATGATTGTAAAGTAGATCATAAAAGTTATAGGATTGTTAATTAATCAAATTGCTTTATTTACAATAACCTTTGTTTTCTTATTTGCACGGTTTACCTGAGTTATTATTTTAGTATTTATAATAAAGTCATTGGACCTAAGTGTGTTATATTGCTATCTGCCAAGGAAATTCCAAGTTATGAGATGTAGCGACCAGCGTTATCTGTGAAAATTTGTATACGATCAGTGTTAAACATGTCTGTTCAAGTCTCTTTCTTTCTTTCTTCTTACGCTTTGCTAAATGGGGTGCCGGGATTAAACATATTTTTTACCTCAGCAGCTCGTTATATTTTTGTATAAAAACATTGTGCGATACTCAATTTTGCTTCGAGTAATTTTAGTGAGAAATACTCAATTTTGCTTGATTTTGCTCGATTTGCTCTCGCTCGAAGCAAAGTTGAGTTTTGCTTACCGCTCGCCTTTTTTTCCATGTCTAGCAACTTTGCACTATATCAAGCTGCTGAAGAGAAATGTTGTATGTGCGACACGGGATCAAAATTATTTACATCTCGTGCTTTTAATAAGTCCCTCACTACGCTCAAGATTCTAACCTAGAATCACTCGCTACGCTCTTGTTTCTACAATAGAATCTTTCGCTTATTTGGGACTCAAAATTAGCACTCAAAGAAAATACAAACTTTGTTTTCTTGTTGCACAAATAACTATTGAAGTTTAACCTGTTTGCCCACACCAGATGTTTTGTGTTGACTGTATTTTGTATATAATTTTCACAATTACTAGAAAAAGCTGATTTAACAAAAGTTCAGAACTTCAAGACTGCCCGCTTGTCGCTTGCGCATCACTCCACAACACTATTATCGAAAGAAATTCAAAGATTGTAAATTGAATTCGTAATGGGGCATTTTATTTGTTTATGCTAATATGCCGTTTTAATTAAGCGTGTCGTGTTTATAGCCAACGACTAATGTGGGACAGGGACAAAAAACCGAAAGCATCCCGGCTATGCTTCATGTGCCTGTGAGAGTACAACGACAACGATTTATTGAAGCATATTTCATAATTAAACTTTTGAAAAAATAATGGCCCGCTTTTTCTGTTCGCGTTTTTTGTGTACGTAGTTCTGGGTGGCAATAGGAAATATAAATAATATTATCATATTATCTAACGCGATTGATTACAGAAATCAACTAATATACTAATTTGGGTTGTTTTATAATCAGCTCATAATTTTAATTTGTAATGCACAGGCATGAAATAGTGAATAAATGAATATTTTTGACTGCTTTTTGGTCTACGTATGGTGCATTCCTGTGAGTTTTGGGGTTCGATACCCGGGTCGGGTGGGATTTGGGATTTTTCACAGAGTTGAAATTGTGCCAGTAGATGGCGATAGGCTCAACCCTTATTACATGGGATCTAAACATAATAAATCAAAAAGAGGGTATTATACACCTCTGCCACACCCTACTGGGTAATATTGGCGTGATGTTATGTTAGATGTATGTTTTAGTATAACAAACAGTAGTACAAAAGAACGAATGTACCGGATGTGTAAAAACGTTAATTTAAATGAGACCGCTACTTCTTGTGTAGAGATTAGATTACATATTCTAATAAACCAGTTACTTATCTAATACTAATTTAGCTTACGAGTTAGAACATGATATTTAGGGCCAGTTTCTGAGGTTCTGTATAGATCTTATAAAATATAACCTAGCCGAATTTAAAAGTGACACAAGTTACACTTAAAAAAAACAGCTGGGGCTTCTCGTAAATGTCCTAAATCCTAACAACGACACGGCAAGTAAAATATCAGACTAATAATATTTAATTATTTAATGATTATAAGGTAATCACTGCCTCGATGGTCTAGTGGTTAGCGTGTGCCTCTCACCGTGAGGTCTCGGGTTCTGTTCCCAGGTTGGGCTAAGTGTTATTTTTCGTAAAAAGTGTGAACTTTCCGCCAGGAAGTTTACAATAGCAGAACGGAGTTAAAATTATGCTCTATCTCATGGGACCTAAATATAACAGGTGAAGTGTGGATGTTGTACACCTCTGCCACACATTTCTGGGTAATATAGGCGTGATGTTATGTTATGTATGTAATGTTAGTGTGTACGGACTATTGATACCAATTTATAACTTATTTTCTCCTATCAAGAATGTGTGTTAGTAAAACACACATTTGTATTAGTTATTAATATTATATTTTGGGCTGAGCCTCACGACAACAGAAATAAAATTTCTTATATTCTTTTGTGACTACTGGAACTTAATTGTAATTGTTGTTTTTTATTGTAATTTTAAGTTTTTAGCTGTTAACTTTCCCAGAAGCATTATTTTAATAGACGAAATTAGTACCAGACAAAGGCATTTACTATTACTAGAGAAACACACGGGTTACTCACGTATTTTAAGTCGGAATTCTGCCGACCGGTTTCTATACTTCATTAAGGAAGTATTTTCATCAGGGCTGTGAATGCTGCATCGAGCGTACTGCATTCACAGCCCTGATGAAAATACTTCCTTAATGAAGTATAGAAACCGGTCGGCAGAATTCCGACTTAAAATACGTGAGTAACCCGTGTGTTTCTCTAGTAATGATGTCTTCTCACGTTAGTTTCAATAGCATTTACTATTGTTATGTTTTCTAGTTTTAAGACTATTTAGGTAAACTAACAATAGTCTATGCTACCAGGATCACAGAATACGCAAGGAGATGTACACTTTATATGATAATTCGCCATGATCTACATAATTTCGCAGTCTTAATTGCCGTAGTAACATGCTTACATAATATGCGAAAACTTTATCTTATCAAAGGCGCTCATGGCTAGGCAGGTATGTGCATAATAATTAATATAATATGCACATATATTAAAATAATGTTATGTACAAATATTCTGTCCAATTTTTTTTACGAACCTTAATTTTTGTAAACGTATAGAAAACGTAGTTCAGAACAAATTACGAAACCATAATAATATGACTTTTTTGAAAAACATTAATTAATTACTATTATACTTCTTTGGTGGTCTAGTGGTTAGCGTTGCCGCCTCTCAGCACGTGGTCTCGGGTTCGATGCCTGGGTCGGGCAAAGTGTTATTTGTGAACTTTTCGTAAGGAAATTCACAAAAGCAGCACGGTTTTGGCGAATTGTGCCCGGTGGATGGCGATAGGCTAACCCCCTATCCCATGAGATCTAAACAAAGCAGGTGAAATGTGGGTGTTGTACATCTTTGCCACACCCGTCTGGGTATATATTAATCTAGGCGTGATGTATATATTAATTAATTAACCAATTTTAAGAGAATACATTCTTATATTATTTATATCATTACCTATCTAAAATTAATGTAATAGCATCGTATAAGTGTTTTAATATTATCTCCAGTATTTCAAATATTTCCCATCGTTACAACTACCTAAATTATAAAAACCAACAAACCAAAATGCCTGAGGCGCCACGTCGCGTCGCCCAATATTACTAACTTTCTCTTCGACAATTACTACAAAATGAATAACCTATAAAATATAATAAAATTAAAAACATCTTTGATATACGACTTCTTACCAGCACTTCATAGGTTGTACGGAAGTAAAATGTTCCATTCCCACATCATCGAAAACGGCAGCACATAAATAAATATATTACCATTTCTGACAGCTCCCGGCGTAGCTGACACGCGTCATGATACTCCTCAAATTTATTTTTTTAATCTCATATCTAATTTAAACCCTAATTTAATACCATAAAGCTTATTTTGCATTGTTGCAAAGACTTGTCAGAAAAGCCTCGTATCTCAGTGTCTACCTGTCGTTCCAACATTCTATTTAATGTTTGATCACAAAAATTGATAAGCTTTTTGTTTGCGATTGTATTTTGTAGACATAGCTTTTTGTTTGCAAAATATGTTCTAATTTATGAGATCTGTATTGATTCTACTGTTTTGTTTAAAATAGGTGACGTATTTACTGGTAATAAGATTGCTATTTGATAAGCTTTTTAGCAAATAGATTTACGACCTCATAAATATGTGCAAAACTAACATACATGTTGTTTTATATTTGAATTACCTATTCCATTTTGTAAAACATAAAATTACAAAAGGAAAACAACGCTAATTTGAATTACCTGGGACATTTAATTGATTTATACGACTATGAATGTCTAGTTTATTTACCGATCGATGATAAGTTTCTCGAGCCGTATCCACACTACTATAACACAGGTATTATTGTCCGTCTGTCAGTCCCGGTATATTACAGGTTGAATGTAAGAATTTAGGCGCCAGATGACGAGTCGATAAGCCGGCCCCCGCTGCGTGTCTCCGATTTATCGATAGTATCGTAGCATCACTAGTCGTTGGTAATAAACGTATTGAGTATGATTTTTGGTTTTGATTGTTGGTAAGTGATAGCGTGTTTTACGTGGGTATGTAGTTTACAGAAAAAATAATAACATAGAAATGATCAGATTCTGAAGAAATTGAATAGTTTGGAATTTTTGAGTTATTTAAGATACGGATTAAAGTAAGTAGATGCTAGGTAGTCAGGGATTGGCTTTTAGTCTATCAGATTTAGCTAAAGCTAAAGCTTCAAGAAATTAAAAACTTAAGGTCCAGTTTCAGAGGTTCAGAAAATATAACCTGACCGAATTAAAAAGTGATAACAGTTACACTTGAAACAAGAACACAGTTGTCACTTTCATTTATGTGTGTTATTTGATTATCTTGTCAAATAGGTTTATTTAACACCTGTGAAATTGGGGCTTAAAGAGAAAAAAAATAATATCAGTTAATATAAAGTACTAAATAAAATATTATCGGTAATTATTAACATTTCAGGATTAGTGTAGTATAATAGTAGTAAGACTATCTAAAATTTAAAATGCGTGTGTTTGTTTTTCATGCCAGTTAAAAGTTATTACGTATATATTAGCTCATAATAGATACAATTTAGTTAAATGACCCTGTTGCCCGTAGGTGGTATTGTCCTAACCACGTGCCGTACGCATAAATGAATGCATAATGCATTTCCAAAATACTTAGAAACGAACAATATTCGAATTAAAATTACATTCATCAAGAGGTTGCTGACATTTCCACCATTAAAATTC
The DNA here is from genome assembly GCA_905147285.1 of Hypena proboscidalis. Classification (NCBI taxonomy): domain Eukaryota; kingdom Metazoa; phylum Arthropoda; class Insecta; order Lepidoptera; family Erebidae; genus Hypena; species Hypena proboscidalis. Next base: position 1,063,581 of record LR990141.1, read on the forward strand.
TGTGTATTCACCCAAAATACTTTAAACTTTTTTTGTATTAAACATTGTAAAATATTGGAGTAAGTTTACACTAAATTTGGGGACCCAATAAATAACAGAACAGTAATAAATAAATCACAAAAATTGTTTTTAATTAGTCAGCAGAGGCAATGGAGCGAAAATAATTACCAGGGTTGCATACCAGGCGAGAGGTCGTCAAACATTCCTTCCATGTGGTGGTCGACTAATTGCTACCGCCGTTTAGCCGGATCCTGTACAACGGTTCCTAATTGATTCCTTACTGAAAAAGTTTCAGAAAAAGCCTGGCAGTCATGTGTTCCCGGTTAAATATAGAAAGCTGGGTTCTTGTTTATTAGGATGTTAGGCGTACGTTATTTTAGTTATTGGATTTAATGACTAGTAAACAGTTGTCTAATATTGAATTTCGACATTGCATAATTTGATCATAGATCTAAAATCTAATATCTGATAAGAAATCAGAAACGTTGCCTCTTAGCTCTAATGGTTGGTTAGCTTATGCGACAGCTAATCGTGAGGTCACGAGGCTAATGCCCGGTTCAAGCAAAAGAGTTGTATGAGATTATCCGTCACTAAATTGTTAGTAGGTAGAACCACGACGATAGGATGATATCACACGGGATCTGAAGATAACTGGTGAAATGTCAAACACCTCTGCCTCACCTTTTGGGTAATATAGGCATTATGTTATGTTCCAATGACCTTTGTAGTTCCCAAGGTTACTCTATCGATTAGTACTGACATATAAGGATAAAAATATCCCGACCGCAAGATCCGACACGCAACCTGCTCGGCTCAGCACAAAACAAAAAGAGTCGTATCTGCGATATACCGCGATATACCGCCGACGCACGCCACTTCGCTAAAACGCCTTTGTTATTTCCCACTCGCCACTTCTGTTTGTTTTATACCAATTGAATTAAAGTGTTTGTACACGAAGTTATTGTTTTTGCCAACTCAAAATGTTTACTTGACCTGCGACTCGCGCGTCTCTTACGACCAACTTGTCGTTTTATGATAGTGACTTCTGTTAATCTCTCTTGAATTTGAAAAAAACCGTGTTATAATAGCTTACAGAGAGAGTAGATATTACAGATTTATTATAAAAGATGCCTTATTATTAGGGTGTTTGACTCCGAAAATGATCGACGTCGAGCGATGTCGGTGTTGTCATCGACTTTTTGATATGTCTTCTCTTCTCGCTACAATAATAAAGTTATCCTGTGCTACTCTATTACTTATAATATTTTCTAAGGTTTACGCGAATGTTATACATGACTAACACTTCAATTTTACGGATTTTATTGCGATATTTCACTTAAATTTACTTACTTTGATTTCCCGACGTTTCAAATGCTATTTCAGCATTCATGGTCGCGGGTAGACTGAGCTGGTAGGCGTCTTGACATCTGGAAGAAGTTGTTCCGCAGTACCCTCCATTTCTTCACTTTTTCAAAAAGGTTGAGAGTTTCTATTTACGCAGGCTGAACTCACTGTGTCTTTAAGTCTAGCTGTGTTTTGTTTGAAGGGTGTCTTAGTTAACTCAATAAGTAAAGTAAGTGAAATTTAAGTGAAATATCGCGATAAAATCCGTAAAATTGAAGTGTTAGTCATACTCTATTACTTATTAACTTTCTCTCTAGGAATCAAATCACCTCGTTAGTTATGAAAAGAGTCAGTCTTTGCACGACTGTGATTACTATACTGAACGTGTCTATTTCATTATGTATCTACGCTTTTTCTATAGAATATCGATGCAAATTCATGACTTTTCCGAATCGCTCTAGGATATCGCTGGGCTGTCGTGATACTCGTGATGTCAAGTCCCGTTTTCATATTAATTCTAAGCAAGAATTTCTTTACCGAATGACAATGTTTTATTATAGGTGAAATATTCATATAGGCGCCGACATTGAGGCACGTAGCGATGTGAATAAAAATACAATGAGCAATAAAGTAAGGCCGTGCAATATCAAAATAAAGTCATCTTCAAACGTGATAGGAAAGACATTAGATTAGTTTTGAATGCTAAAAGTTCCTGGAAAATTGTGCAAAGGATATGGGAACTGGTACGCGTGTGGGGTTACATTCTTGTGTGAGGTATTTTCTCACCGTCATTTTGATACGTGTGCAAAGAACTTGTTTGTGATTGAAAAGTCGAAATGTGATAAACAGAAGTGGATTATGTCTTGTTTGGTAAACAGTTAAAGGTTTTATTTTTGATTAGAAAGTAATGCCACTGTTTAAAATACCTAAATCAGGGCTTTATACTTATGACCAGGTTGTCCACAACAAATCAAAGTCGTAGCTTGAGAGGCAGCTTTATCTCTCACCTAAATAGTGTTGCATAACTTCATTGTAACGACAAATCTGAAATGGCTATCTTTTTATCCTTTTAAGCATCATATAATCCAGGTTCATCCTGTACAAGCTATCCCATAATTTGTATAAAAAACAGAATTGCAAATTAAATAAATCGCAAAACAATTCTAAACAATTTCCTCATCATACTCCGTAATAAATACTTTGCAATTCCTTCCGACAACCGATGGGAATCCCACCCTATAATAGTTGGAAAGTGTCACTCAGCCATGGCATACCGTTATAGTTATCCCTAGGGGGGTATTTTGCATCAGCCGGGCAATTTGGTGGGAACGCGTGGCAGCCTACGGCCACGCAACGGGTGGGCCTCCGCTCGCCTACTAACTACCGATCATACCACTACGAAGACATGATGCCCTGGTACTTGATTGAAAGATTTGCTCCTAGGAACATTTAATAACCTCCTCGGGTTTTCTGCGCTATTAGTGCTTTGTATTATGCAATTTGCTAACATCACACTTGTTTGTATCCCTGAAGGGAAAAGCAGCGGTAAATAATAAGTTCTGCCACCCACATTTTCCTCAAGTTTATACGAAGCTTTTATAGAATCTTTCACATTCGTGTATTTTGTATAAACATAATGTTGGATCTTTGTGTATAGGATTTTATATGAATTATTCAATCAGATAAAATACCTTCATGGATCAAATAAAAATGTCTTCATGTTACCTCTTAAGATTGATTTAGTTGTAATTAATTTTCCTGGTACATATTCATAAAGGTATGTTTGTTTAACTTTAGTTTATTAACCTGTACGTACGGATACGACATATTCATTCTGCAAAAGGTTTTGCAAAAGCATGTTACCAAATGAGTCTTGTTCAAGAAACTCATTTGAATCGTATGCTAATGCGGAATTCGGTAGCCATTTATCAAAGTCAGCTCATTACGGCGGCTCTTCGGTGATTATCAACCAGTTTGGCTATCCAAAGTCTTATTAGACGTGGTTTAATTACTAAGTCATACCGATAGACCGGTAGCGACTTCTGTATTGATTTTGCCGGGAACTCAATCATCAATCAGTACTGGTTCATATTTATTGGAATGTAATGAGATGAACGGACCGAAGAAGGTTTACCTATGATTTGAAATAGGAGCGGTATGTTGTGGTATCAAAATTAAGACACATCTTTGCTTCGTTTATGGTATTATCATGATTACTAAAAATGTCATTAATAAAAGGGAAATGCCGATTTCATGCTCGCCATTTTTGATTTTAGTAACTTGTTAAAATTCTGTAAAAGTAATCGGGTTCGATACCCAGGTCAAGCAAAAGTATTATTTGGGATTATTTCGTCAGGAATGTGCCCGGTACGTGGTGATAGGCTCACTACTATCACGTGGAACTCATACATAACTGTTGAAGTGTGGATGTTAATACTCTTCTGTAATACCTTTCTGGGTAATACAGGCGTGATGTTATGTTGTCGTTGTCATGTCATTTCTTTCACAATCCGCCCAGTTCATCTCCGCTTAACTAAACACTAGCCCTATCGGCATAACTACCAGGGCAGCAGCAAGGCGCGGCGGTGTCTCTCCCATCAGTCACACGTCATGCATCCTGCATTCTTTCTTTATCATTACTCATTATTAAATGTACTAACGGTAGCTACTTTTAATAATGAATGTATCTTTAGAACGAATAGATAGCAAACTAAATTACTAATAGATAATGTTTTTTATGTATTTTTAACACCATTATCAAATCATATTTGATATAAATTACCAGTAAAAAAAAAACTAAAACTTAAAAACTAACTGGGTTTTATATTCTACTACTTGCTGAGCTAAATAATCGTGAAAAGGCAAACCTCTTCTAATAAAATAGAGCATGCAAATCATATGGCTATAGAACCTAAAAAGATCATTATTGAAGAGCAAGTCGCAGATTTGTTCCAAAATGTGTTTCAAAACATAATTATGTATATTATACTTATTTGATTGGATTTAAACTTAAATTTGTATGTTTTCCCATTTCTACATTCTTGAGCGTTTGAGTCCAATTAGGCACGTCGTTTATTGATAAAATATACAAAAAACATTCCATATTGATTAGAAATTCAGTCTTCATTTACAAAAATATCTAATGTTACAGTCATTAAAATAAATCTTCTATACATATAATAAAAATGTAAATTAGTCATGTATGTAAATTATTTATTTATTTAATACTTTATTGTACACAAAAGATTACAAAGAGGCGAGCTTAACTCAGTTCTTTTTCTCTTCATTAAACATATTTCAGAAAAAATAATACGGCGGGACTTTATAGCAGCAGTAGAAGCCAAAACATAATTATATTTGTTTTTTTTTTTGTTTGTCTATCTGTATGTTCGAACGCACATCACGCAAAAAATACTACTAAGTCGCGGGCAAAAGCTTGTATTTGAATATAACATTACATGATATACCTACCTACCAAGTGCCTACTGAATACGCCCACGATATGTCCGCCCGTAGCAATTTTATAAGATTAAATTGATGTAATTAAATTTAATGTTATAGAATAAAAACACAATAAAAATCAATATATCAACGATTGTCGATATAGTCTACTTGGTCTGTATGTTTTCTTATTCTTGTCTTCTGTATGCAATTAAAGCCCTTGTGAAAATAGAGGGTGTAATGACAATTGTAACAAAGCCGCTTACCTGAGAGTCCGTACATGATTTTGACACCGAGATTGCAACAAATGTTTACTGAAAAATTATCGATTTTCTTATGAAATTTTTAAAAATCGATTTTCCGATGTGTGGAAATTTACGGTGAAAAATATTTGCACCCAGGGATGGCCCAGGATCTCAGAATCGTGCAATTAATCGCTTCGTTGCGATGTCATTTATTTATACCCAATATAGTAGTCATTGTCCTTTTTCGCATGGGTTCTCTTTTTTATGTAATTTATCCATTCTGAGTTGTTTCTTGATCATCTGTTTAGCAAACATCTAACTACTTTATACCCATAATAAAAAACTAGTCTATAATAAACACATGTCAGATTAGATACAGTACAGGGCACAAAACGCCACCTCTGCTACGCCTCATTCTGTGACGCCGTAATTGGTAATTTATATGTAAAGCGGTGCGCGGGCGGCGGGCGTCAATCATACAACTCATACAAGTACAGGGTTGCGTGTGCGCATATCACTTGTAGTAACATAAATTGTATTGGATTACTGGCTTGTAGATACCATTTATTGTTATGTTAGTATGGAATGTAAGCTTTTCAGAATAATAGCATTATTTTATTTTTTCTGTCCGACTGGGTGTGCTTTGTGTGTGTGAAATGAATGTTTGTGAAAACCCCCGTGACACAGGGGTTAGGTATTCCAAAAGCAGGCGTTGCCGTCGTTTTTATAAAAGTAAAAAAAAGGGCAAAGTGTGTTGTGCCAAAAATTACAAGCACAATATTGCAAAGCAAGGCATAATATCGAGGTTAAGAACCATAGATGCATCAAATGGACTACTAGATTTTTCCTATTAGATTTTTTTTATAGCTATCAGGTATTTTTAAGTAAGTACAATAAGTAGATACGGAATTCAGACAATTCGTTGTAGAAAATTAAATGTTTAATTTTGTAATAAGTCAGGTATGTAGTAGCAGTTATGTATTCCTAGTGAATCTCATTATTCCAAGAAACCATAAAGAGGCAAAGGCAATCATCCAAATGATTCATACAAGCGAACTCCATGCCTATCCTGTAAGTGCTAATAACAAATACTTCAGCTAATTGAAAAGTAATTTACAACCGTTCAAATATATCAAACTCTAATTGATATAAGTTAAATTGGTCGTTACTGAGTTTAAGGCCTGCTGGATCAATAAAAGATGGACAGGCGCCGGTTTTATGGCCACACAACAATAAAATGGTGGAACCTCGTTAGTTAACGTGCCTTATTAAACGCCTTTCTTGTGGTAGGCCTCTTGAACTGTTTTGAAGTCCTAGTATCTAAAGTTATCATTTAGTTTTACTTACTTCTATTAGATATTGATGAAGCTCTAGTATAGTGAAGTACTTTGAGGCAAGACCGTACAAGAGGCCTCTTAAAAATGTATGAAGGCCTAGTACCAAATGCTGTTGGGTGGTGGAGTACATACGTAGTTTAGTTACGTTTTTTTTTCAGAATTTATGTTGTTCTTTTTTAACGTGAAATACCTACCTACCTGTGTATTTTAGTTTCTTTTTCGTAAGATCGATGCCTTATCCATTGCGCCACGGCCGGTCTTATTGAGAATTTCCTGATGGAAAAAACCCAACTAACACTTTTACCCGACCCGGGCTCCGAATAAGAGAATACGAGAGAGAGAGAGCATACGCTCACCGCGTTAAGATATTGAAAATTTTGTCGCAGTTTGTTATAACAAATCAAATGCAACTACATGTTCGTTTTCTACACCTGTACTCTAACAAACTTACATAAAACAAACTAAAATTTAACCTTATTTAAGAAACAACAATAAAACCCCATAAAGAGATAAAAGTGATTGTTTTACACGAGGGACAGGTGAGCACATAAAATGATGGCGCTAAGCCCCATGGCCTCTGGTTTCCTAAAAGAGGGGCCTGACCTGTCAGCTGATCCTCGAGATATTATTGCGGCTGTAAAATACACCTTGTTTGTTTTATTGAATCTTTTTAAACTTTTTTTTTATCAGTTGGTGTAGTATCATCAGGAATGTGTCAAAAGTGTAATTAAAATAAATACTCTGTAGTTAGTACTTAGGCTTAAAATTATACATCAATATCAATGCCTTATCTTTTTTTTACATGGTCAAAACCTTGTCACTTAGCCCCAATTTCAAAGGTGTTAGATAAACCTTATTGGCAGGATAAGCATATAACACACATAAATGAAAGTGACAGCTGTATAATTTTTTAAGTGTAACTTTTGTGTCACTTTTAAATTCGATCAGGTCATATTATATGGGTTGTGTAACTATCCGAAACCTCGGCAACTTGCCCAAGTTTAAATAAATTGGCACTTTTTTAAGGAAAATTATATCTTTAAACTTATCATCACTATTATCACCAAAACTGTTCTTGGTATTAATTCTATCCCAATGTCTTTCTTCATGAAAGAACTTTATTTATTCCTCTATCCCATGTTTAAAAAATATTGTACTACCGTTAAAAGCTATAAACAATACACCTTGTTTATTTTGTAGTTAAATAGGTTTTTAATTAGAAGGTGTAACTTGTGAGATAATTAACTAAGTTAAGAATGCGTTATATTAAATTAACGAGGTCCTTCGATTTAAGTGGACCTTAAGATTAAGTATAAACCTAAAATTTACGTTGTATCTATTTTCACTTCAGGTAGAGGCAGAATTTTTATCTGAATGATATTAAACCAATGCTTGGAGGCCGTTTTAGATTCTTTTTGTTGCCAATTTTCGCCGAATTAGCCAGTATAAAGTAAATAGTACGCTTTATTATTTCGCCTGATTATGTTCAAAGTTTTCGATTGCCACTTTTTATCTATATCCGTTGCATTAAAAATTAAATATTTGACCTAAAGGAACCTTACCAAACAAATTTCATATTCAATAAAGGGTGATGCATTAGGCCGTGTTTATCTACTTATTATAATGCATTCAGTCATTTAGATAGCCCTCACACTGTCGGTAAAAAGCACCCACGATACATGTCTCATTAGGCGACGCTCATTTACATAAAGGTCTGGCGTACTAAATTATTGCGAGCCCAAATGTTAAGTAGAGGGCACATTGGAGGTTATAGCGCAGCGTGACATTGCGACACGCGCAACGCAAAAACATATTTCAGCAGGTAGCAAATAGTAAAAGTTTACATACGACTAATATGAGCGCGGAAGTGATAAAAAATGTATAATTATTGCGCGGTAATCAGCAGAGTCTTAGTTAAGCCTAAGCTTAGTCTAAGTACGCTATATAATAATATATCGGCAAGGCGAGGCGCCGCGCCGGCATAAAACTACCGATTCGTGAAGCAAGTCGTAATGTGTCTATAATAATATAATAAGTATTTCCTTGAAATATAATAAAAATATGAAACCTTAACATCTGAAGCATTTCTTGCTAACATTTAAAGCTCCTAGCCCTTATCATGATTTTTAGTAGAGTCCAAACTAACTATTGTACAAATGTACACTCCACTTTATTTGAACGTTGACAATACTTGACAACAGCTGGCAGAGTTTGGGAATCGAGATCGAGCTAGAGATAGGCATAAATTAATAGCGTTTCCTTCCCTTCCTTGGAAATGATCCGTATCAACCGTGTGGACAGTCTAATAATGAATAATAATTGATTGTAATAAATATTTTGAAAGGCTATTTATTAAATTAAATTAACCAAATACGGAAATGTTTATTTATATGTAAGTTGTATTCCTTTTATTGAACTCAACATTACCTGATAATATTACCGCCCTGTAGCCAATCTGGAGTGCTATCAACGTTTGTAACAAATCGAACCTGAATACATCCTTTTAAAGCGAATAAAACATTTATTAGAACCAGTGAGTGTTTGTCCAGATTGTTTAGAGGCATTGTTTGCTAATTTGGGTCTCATAGTCCCCTTGTTTAGGTACGAATAATACATTTATTTAACCAGTAATAATCTTGTAGAATTTAATGCTACCCATTTTTTTAATGACAGAACCTTGCACTTATGTACAGACTATTAAAACGATAGGAATGGATTTGGTACATTTAATATGTAAGTATACCTTAATCATTTTGAACCATTTTACATACTGATAGACTTTGAATTTATTATGATTTACATAGTAACTGCTAGGGGAGTAACGTTAGCGCTATCATAAAACACTTTCTTCTAACCATAACCCTGATGATCCAAAATACCAATCGTTTATTAATTTATATGTTGTTTTAAACTTTCTAAGGAATGTCAGAGAAACGCCGCGGGGCATTCCACTCCTTTTTTCATTTGAACATGTTTGAAGAAAAAAACGTCCAGAGTGGATGCTCAAGGTTGGATGATGGATGGGCGAGCGCGGCGGGGGCGGGACGGACCATTAAAAAACAATAAGGCATAGGTTGCACTGTCCGGCACAATTTGTACACATCGCCACTCATCTTTATAAGACCCCACAACTGCCAACACACGATTTTATGACTTAATATTTTCTTTGTAAGGTTTAAAGTTGTTTGGTACGTGTATGGGCGTTTCCTAGTTCCTAGTTAGAAGTTTGGACAATCAAAATTGCTTTTGACGTCCAAATTGTTAATTTGTTTTTAATTGATGAGTAACACGTGTGCTTTTTTCTTGAGGTTGGCGTGCGTTGGCACGGGGCGTACAGCCATTCAGCCTATAGGTTCTAGTCACGAGATTCTCGCATAGCTCCTCTTTTATGGATGTTTTGAATTTCTTTAGATATGTGTTGGAATCACGATTTCTGTATCGTTTTTCGTCAACTTTGTTTCAAATTTTGGCAATTCTAACTTGTTATTGTTTGAATATCATGTAAGTTTGTAAGACTTTAGAAGTAACTGCGTTTGAAATGGCTTGTTATCTTTTTCAAGGCGTCGCGTCGTTAACTTTTGTCTTTGGTTTGGTTAGATTTTATTTAAAAAAATTCTTTATAAGATTTGATAAGCCTCTGATCTTCAGCTAATTCTTTCAATTGTTATTCTTGTTCAGTATTCATAATATTAGGCAATGATTTTTAGTGGATTAAGTTTTATTTAATTATTTACTAATTATTTAAACCATGTTTGTTTAATTTTTCACAGGTATGTCAAATTAACATGGAAATTAAAATAGCGATCTTCGAGATGCCGGTAAGTTTAGAGATATTTAGTATGTAATACCTCAATTTACTCGAATTGTCAGAATACTATTAAAGATAAAATTAACATACCTTATTTATCAACTTATGTTCTCTAGGTATGTTAATATTAGATATAATCGTCTCTACATACATGATGGGTACGACACAGTGACAGTTATTGAAACCACAGCTTCCATACATAGCCAGTATTAATTCTCACCGATTTAAAATGCTGTGGTGGAAAAACAATTTTCACTTATTCCTAAAAATCAAACATTGAGATAATGCAATGCACTATGTGGCTAAGTCGCAGCCACCCTGTATAACATCAAAATTTGAAATTCAACTTAAGTTTAATTTTGTCTGTAATTTGCTTATTACATACATTCGATAGATAAATTACAATATTTAGACAATTTCACCCACATCAACATAAACATGTTAATGTAGTCATTTACATTAAGTGCTTAATTTACGGATATTTCTTGTTTCGAAGAAAGTCCGTATATATTGTGAAAAACGACTCAAACTGAGATAAATGTTTAAGAAGACGTAGTAATTTCTGAGAGTAAACAGATAATTTAGCTGCTGTTTTACAAAGATGAAACTGTACGCAATGATGAATATCTTTGTATGTACGTGACAGCTTGCATTGGTCTCACGTCTGGATTTGCCTGAAATTTATTGATAGTGGTGAACATAAGATTTATCTTTTGCTTCATTGTAGATATTTCACAAATACGGACGAAGCGTTTCGCTTCATAATTCGTTATGCGATCTGCCATAGAGTGGAACGCGTTGCCGAAGTCTGTGATTCCGCTTGAGTACAATTTGGCTCTCTTCGAAGCAATAGTAAATAGGTATCTCCTAGGTAAGCGTGATCTACCAAAGACTAAATCATCACTTACTATCAGGTGAGATCGGCCAATTCCTTGTCACCATAAAAAAGCTACTAAAATATCCTAGTTAATAATTTATGTGAAAGACCAAAATTCTATCATTAAGTTTATAAAAGGCCTAATAAAACGCAATCATACCGAGACGCAAAATGACAGACAGACCAACTAACACAGATGGGTTTACTAACTTGAGCAATGGTATTGTGTATATTCCCTATTATGTTATAAAGTTGCTCAAAGCCCTAAGTTGTGTAGAGTTTTTAAACAAACAATCATTTTTGGTATTAGCACAGTGGTTATTTCGTATCGAAAACATATAATTATATTTGACACAATACTGTTTTAACATTCCTTAGCAGGCAATTTTGCGAATAAATGGACTTCTTTGGTTTATTTATAGTTTTAATTGCCCTCGTGATATCGCTAAAGGTATTTAACAGCTTTTATTTTACATTAAATATATTACGTTGCCACTTTACAACGTTAATGATTTTATGTGCGGTTTTATTCGACTTGATTTTTGTTTGGCTTTTTGGTAAAATGTCGCACTGTGGGTACAAAAGCAGTTAGGGTGAAAATTATGTTGAAGAAATTGTCTGTTAAGTTTTGAACTTATTTGCTTAGTGATATAAGTACAGCTAGTCTTTAACTGCCAGTATATTTATGAACTCGACTGTACTACCTATTTTGACACATTTTGCTTTAAAATATATCTTAAGAGTTACAAAAAATATAAAAAAAACATATTTTTAGATAATATAATCAATGAAAGCGTCCAACATCTAGATCTGACGAAAGATCCAACATTTAAATTTACGTTTTAATTTTGGTCGACTACATTAAAAATAAATTGTACCTACTATTCGAGTACTAGGCAAACATAGCAGCTCAAGAGCAATTAACTAGTCTCGCGAACCATTGAGTACAGGCACTTGCAAAAGTTAGTCTACAAAATGTCCGCAGAGTAAATAAATTTTTCAATAAGGGCCCGTTTACATGGGTATAATAACCCATTGTCTGACTGGCGAGGCGGCTAGTACCACAATGCTATAATCAATGTAATCGCACTCATCGCGTCAGGAACCCGTATATCTTGGGGAAATGATGGCCCTTGGCTTGAGGTCTCGTACTGATTGGAGAGAAAATAGTTTGGCTCCAGTGTTCGTTAAAAATTATGATGGTTTCTAAGATTGTTCTTAGACATATCGTATTCTTGGTATACTATATATTTGGACACCTTACTGCTTTCTTCCGGAAAGTTAGTGAAATAAAAAGGTATTAAGTACTGCTTGAATAATTTGATATATTTTAAAGGTAGTGTCTATAGGCTGCATTTCACGCAGTTGATATTTGTAACATAAAAAGAGCAAATTAACGACAAACGTAAACAATCTTAGTACATTCATGAAATCAAGTCATATTCGTTTTGTTATAAAATCTCGAGACACGCCAGTATGCTATTTCATTAAGGAAACTCATAATATTAAACTTGTTTATTTATTTTATTTTATTTTAAAACTTAATGTACAATATCGCACATAGGCGGACTTAATGCCATAGGCATTCTCTACCAGCCAACCTTTGGGTGAGTAGGTAGTAGTTGCAGAAGTTGACGTTTTAAATAAGAGAAAAGCAACTTATTTTTACTACCCCGCAGACCAGTCATATTTTCATGCCTTCTAAAAATGTCTCCTAGAAAACCTTCCCAAATCAATTTTAACCAAAGCAGTGTTAACCCTATCTCCAGCAGGCTGGTTGCGAATCGCCCGGGGCTTGCTTCTACCACAGCGACCCGCTACCGCCTCCCGCTTGTGTGGTCGATGGGGCCCACGTGTGGTCCCCACTACTCATACGTGATCTACTTCGCGTATGATCTATGCTGACATTATATTGGCCTAAATTGTGGTGTAGTGTAAGCGTGGTCGAGTTTACTCAAGATGAATGACCACTGGCCAGAGGTACGCATTGCTAATAGGATATTGTTGTTAAATTAAGGACTGCAATATTATGTAATAAGCTATTGCGTTGCATGATAAGATCTTTATGATATTTTTCATCAGAATTAACGCATTTTTTTTTTCTTTTTCTGGACTTAGTATGCTAAAGACTATGGCCGGTGTACAGTAGTCCAGCCGAAGTATCTAGCAAAATAGGTCACAGTGCCCGTTTAATCTAAAAGTAAAGAAAAAAGAATGTCGATTTTATGTATTATTTAAGATAATAATATCTCCGAAATTCGATTATAGTAGACATTCACCTTTATGAATAATCCGATAAGATTATTTTTTGTTACATCATGCAAGTTTACTAAAAAGTAAGTGTTCATTGAGGGCATGTCCGCAATTTGTCAAAGAAATCAATTTTCACTCAATATTTTTAACGAAACTGCAATAACTCATTGACGAACGTTTGTGCCAATAAACAATAAACAACAATTTTCCCATACCCTGCCTACCTAGTTTACTTGTCCGTGTCACAACACCCTTGTAATTATTGTATTAAAGTTCATATTGCTGAAAATTTACTGTAAAATGGTTATTGTAGAGATTAGTAGTGATGTTTTAACCCTCAAATTTAATTTTGCGTTCATTACTTCCTTACCCTTCATTTATAAGGTTTGTTTTCGTGTGTCAGTTTGTTTGTAAAGTTTGTCCATCGTGTAACTAGTTGGCGAGCGCGTATTAGCAGCGCTCGGTCGTGGTCTTGTTGCGAAGGCCTAATTGTAGGGTCTCGACGCCTCGTATGAGCAAAGCCTTGTTTGCAGGGCTGTGAGCGCAACGAATGTAATATGTGCTCTGTAATTTAAATTATTATATGATATTATATCAATGATAGAGTTATTACACTTATTATACAGGTTTTACTGTAAACTCGATTACCTACATTTAACTTTGAAAGCACGTAAATTTTAAAATTTTGTTTTGAGTATACTTTTTAACAGTAGACACACCTTTATCTTTTGTTACAGCGTTAATTTGTTCACAATTTACGACTAATACAATAAATAACACCTGTCAAGAACCGTATCAAAACAAAATATTAATAACACTCCACAAAAACTATAACAATTATCGTTTTATTGATACTCGAGCTAAACTAACAGAGATCTAATAAATAATACAACGTACTAATCATCTAATAACACAGGACTACAACCAGCAATTAATAGGCCGTGGTCGTGGCTATGGTCAGATCGCAGGGTTGTCTGCGCGTGGTCGCGGGCGTTTCTCGGTCGCGGTTAATCTGTCGGCGCGGTGTGTGGCGGCCCTAAGTCACCGGCCCGCCCGGCATCGCCACTGACGGGTTAAATTGAAAAATAAACATTCTGAGTGATGGGAAAACGAGCGGGGTGACGTATGCTCAGGTTGTTGACTCGAGCGGTCGGTATCGCGATTCGCGAGCCTATATTGATATTAATTATCGTGGAGATGCGTGGGCAGGTAATTGCGCAACGGTACTGTCGTTTAGATGGTAATTGTTTGCTGAACCTCGAGGATGGTGGTTGGGAGATGCTCATTTATTTAGCTCTCGTGAGCTTGTATGCAATAATCCATTGCTTATGGGCAGATTTTCAAGTATGGCTCGAAGCCTAACATTTTGGCTAATGTAACCAAGAACCCAAACATGGAGCTTACTGCTACTCTTCGATCCTTCAGCTTAGAGATTATATCAAATATTTAATGTTCAGTATTCATTAAGAAACTCAGAATCCTAAAAAGAAGATAATGCTTTAGACGAGGCACTCAGATATCATTCTATAAGAGATGTGCCGACTCTGGGTTTGGCTCGGACTGCCGACTAGTCGAAAGACAGTACTGCCGACTAGTAGACACTATGAAAGTGGCCAACAAGTCGATGTTAACGACTAGTCAGCCCGATCATTATTTTTAGGTAAATAAAATGCTTAAAAAGATAACGGTGGCAAGAAATTTGCCTTGCAAAACTTACACCGTGTAGATGGTGGCCCTTACGTCTTATGCAACCTAACTGTAATACCGAACAAATATTAAGCAAACATCCCAAGACGAAAACAGCTATCAAATTAATGCTATTTCAAATATCAGCGTAAAAACACACCCCAATAACTATTCCATTAACATGGAAAATAAACGCGCATATTCTCAATCTATTACATCTAGTGCGCATAAAACGTATTGCAAGCGAACGAATAAATGCACGCACATTCGAACTGATATTAATTATACGATGCGCCAATGAGCCGCCTTGTGTAAACAAAACCAAAACTCGATAAATCAAAACTGGGATAAGTGAATATTATACATTATTGTATGTATATTACGTCTGCCTGCGCCCGCGGCGTTCGGCATAATGCTTTCTTTACGACTCGAACTGATACCGATTATACCGATCATGCCGGTATAATGCGCGGTTTATGGTCATTCCGTTTTTAGGTAACGTGTGCTAATGATCTTTTAATGGTTCTATTGTCATTGGTGTGTTTGGTGATTGATTTAAATGGCCGAGGATTACACTTGTTAATAAGAAGTAGAATGCTGTTCAAGTGTATAATGAATGATTGCAATTATTTTCTAGTTTTATGCTATTTGTCTGTTGCTTTGAGTTTTAGAGAGTTTTTAGAGTATTTCCTCTGTGGTCTTTCTTCACCATACATTGCCCTATCTTACTTGATTTTTGCTGACGGATACAAGATAAATCAGACCTAGGTTTAAAGCTAGTTTTTTTAACTTGGGTCTATCTATATAATAGTTGTTTTCTATCGCTGGCTTCATGAAATCGTAAAGCAATTTTGGGTCTTAGGTACGCGAACTTCTCAATCATTATATTTTCTCTCTTCTTCTCTTCTCTCTCTTTATCGATACTAAAAGTTTTAAATAACAGTTACAAGATTCTTATGTATGTAAATAACTAGTATGTTTTAGAAAATATTTAACGAAAAATACATTTAATTAATTTAACTTTCAGTCGAAGACAGTTCGACACCTAACTCCCTACCATTAAGAAGCATTAAAATTCACCTCCAAACCAAAAAGTGTACAAAAATAGGTACAGTCGGCGATAAAAACGAGATATTAGTTTCTTGTTCGCTTTTATCGCGAAATGTCGAATATATCGGTCGAGTGTCGCGACGCTATCGAGTGATGTCGCCGAAACCCGCCGTATCGCCGCGCTAAAAGCATGCATCCATCCGCGTGGTGCAGGTATGCGATTGCGAAATTGTTGGCTTACATGGATGCAGTTTCGTCTTGGTGTTAGGATGCGAAAATTATCTTTCTGATTACTACATAACATTTTATAACGCTATATTACACAGAAGGGTGCGGCAGAGGTATAACACGCACTTCACCTGTGATTTTAATTCCACTGACGTTTTAACTTCCAGCTTTAGTTTAGTAGTTCTAGGCAATTTAACTGATAAACTAGTTGTTGGATTTTTTCAGATAAAGTCCTCTGCCTGGATTTTATTAACAAAAGATATATAATCATATTTTATTTGACTGCCTTTGACTTTTTTAAGGTTCTGACGACACAAAAACTCATTGTCAAAACAAGCTGAATCGCATATATTCTGAATGATGTATGATTGCATGTCACGTTTCATATCAACAAACAGTACAAAAACAATTTCGTAAAACAAATACCGCCATATAACCCTTCCCCTTTCAAATGTATTGGAATAATTTTATGCGCGCCGCGGCCGCGGGCGTCTGCTTGATAACGTTGCTAATGAGCTGACTGTACCTGCGTACTCGACTGTACATACGGCTACACATCAACCTATACATCTCTGTTATAAGATGGCCTCGGGATGTGCTCGCGTTGTTCAGGCTCCCCTTGCAATGCGAGACCAGCTTATACTGGAAATGTAGTGTGTAGCCGTCTTTACAGTGTCACTACGAGTTTGCAATATTTGCATACTGACATGCCTGTAATTTATTATTTAGATGCCGCTAGATGGACGGATGATCTTGTCAAGATCGCGGGGAGTCGTTGGTTTCAGTCGGCCAAGAACCGCGCGCTGTGGAAATCGATTGGTGAGGCCTATGTCCTGCAGTGGACGTCCCTCGGCTGATAATGATGATGATGATGCCTGTAATATACGCTATTCTGATTTGTTGGAATTAAGGCTTCTAGTTGCCTAGACCGACTGTAATGTAACGTTACAGAGTCGAATGTTCAGATAAAATATAATTCGAAATTTGAAGTTTGAAATTTTGTTTTACAAATGTTTCATTACTGTCGAGAGCTCGCGCGGTCTGGAAGCACCTGAAAAAAAATTAAGCTTTAATGAATAGGTCAATCAAATCTTTCAATAGACGAGATTATTAAAAGTTCAATCACCAGACGAGGCTCAGAGACGCATGAGTTGAAACTTGAAATGGGCGGCTCTGATTGGTCGCGAATCAAACTCTGCCACCAGATGTCCCTTAGATGATTAACCAAAATGTGTGCAAGTGGGCTTAAGGGTCTAAGCCTAATGGCCCAGTAAGGACCAATTTCTACCAAAGCAGAGCGGAGACGCCTAGCTTTTCACCTCCCCGCTCTGCCCCGCTCCGCTTTGTTGCCAGGCGGCCCGCAGACTGCACAGAACTCAAATTGAGACTTCTCCTTTCCTCTCCGCTTGATCCATTTCCACCAAAGCGGAGCAGAGAGGAGATGAGGTAATAACAAAATATGATTTGGCGAAAACTGGACCCTTTCCTGTTGGGCTCGGGAAGCGAACCAGAGAATTTTCTACAGCAATAGTTTAGGCACTAAATCGTCGTGGCAGTCCACTCCACTACAACATTATATAATAAATACATATTTTTATAAATAATACATAAGTAAAGTAAGTCAAAGTAAACTGAATAATAGGCACTACTTTAATTAATTAAAAAAGCCCTTTCAAATTAATAACTAGTTTAATATCTATCATTAGGTTCGTATTACCGTGGAATAAGTGCACATAAGTCGTTAGGAGGTACAATTGGGTGAAGTCGATTAGAGCCCCCTAAACTGATGCTTGATGTGTTTTTAACAACGCTTTGATACTCCTAACCGCCTGGTACTTGAAACCTGTTTAATTAAATTACTGTGAGGTGAGTGTTTATTTGTTTTATAAAATACTAGCTTGTTCCTGCGGTTTCGCCCGTTATCTATCCTTTTCTAGGGTTTCAACTACCGCCATACCAATTTCCGTCGATATCGGTGCAGTGATTCAGCTATAAAATCGTAACAGTCTTTCTTGGGATTTAAATCTATCTTTATACAAAACTGTTGTAAAGAATTGTCCTGTCGACGGGCCGTACGTAACTTTAAACGTAAAAAAATTGAGAATCTAGAGAGAGCTTTAGAGCTTGGAATCGAAAAGAACAAGAAGACAGGCCACTGTTCAACCCTTCACCTAATTTTCGATCTTTATGTCTCATTCGGGTTAGCGTTGATCTAAGGTCAAAAGAATTGGTCCTAAAGAGGTACACAGGTGTGTGTATTTGCACTTGCACTAGTCTTCGTAGGACCCCGTCGTCGTTGTGATTTAGACAGAAAACGGTAAATATATAGACAGATATACTTTCCAATTTATTTTATTAGTGAGATTTTATAAATAGAATTCCATTTTGAGGACTCTGCCTTCTTGATAGTTATCTGCATGTCTGAGTAATTTATATCAAATTGCATTAATTAACCCTTATGCCCTTCGACGGTAAGCGAATGTAGTTTTGCAACTCTAATGGATATTATCATATTGCCTTATTTGCATTCGGCTACAGATTATCCTATACATTTCCAGTATTAGCCTATCACCGACCATCTTATACTGGAAATGTATAGGTTGATCGGTAGCCGTGTGTACTTAAACTAAGCTCATTACAATTTCTATGCTACAATGTAAACCGTATTACTTATACCTAGTGTTTTTCTTCGGTAATGGTCGGTAAACGGTTGAATACGTTTTCAATTACAAAAGGTGTTGTGCATTGTCTTTTGTATGGACTTAAATGTCAAATATGGGGTCATAAGAATAGCGAGGTGATATTCTTGTGTTGCATACGTTTTCTTGTTTTTATCTTAAAATAAAAAAAATATATATCGGTATATATATCTTTATGTTGTCTCACAAATTAATTGATTATGTAAGGGTTAATGCACTTATTAGCCAGCACAGTCGTCTGTGACGTGTCATATTTGAAACATTGTTACTTTAAAGGCTACATTTTATTGACTACAGTGCCACGCAGGCGGAACCGCCAACGGTTGGCAGTTCACTAAAATGATTTTCGTACTATAAACTCTCTGTTTTCATGGCCTGACTTAACCAGGCGACGAGCTATGGCACAGCACATGGTTTATAAGAAAGGGGGATGATTGACCGCTTCCTCCTCAAAACGTCGCATTTTGATTTACTCCAACAACCCCTTTGTTTTATGCGCGCCTAGTACATTCATTACGTTCCGCTTTGTTTTTGGGCATTTTAATTTATAGTAATTTAATATCAACCCCCTATTTTATTGTGCTATTACTGCAATGGAATTATGTGAATGAATTTGAATTAACCCTAAAATAAACAGAACTTTGAATTAATGACATGCGTTTTGTTTGATGGTTTGTGTTTCTAAAAGCACGAGTTCCGGTATGTTTTACGTTCTTAGAATCAATATGCAATTAAAAAAAAATATAGCCTGCTCTTTCTTAAAATATACCTGTGTCGAAACTATAATTGAATCATCCAATTCAATCAGCTGACTCAGAAAATTCAATCACAGATAATTTTGGCCACCTACTGACTGCCGACCACCCATTATTTTTCATTTAGATTACTTAATTAAGACTGCAAAATTACCATTAATAATATCTCTATAAAAACATAATGATGGTTAAAAAATAGGGCAAATCATGACACCCTGCTACCATCGACGACGGTGGTAAACACCATGAGGTCCACAAAAACCAAAGTCATCGTTATAAACATGATTTCTATAAAACAGCTGTCAACACACAGCTTTATTATGTTTAATTAATTATAGGTAATTATAACGAATAATTAACCTACATAGATGTATTAAGGCCTAGCTGTATTTAATCTTAATATACAGGCTGGATGTGACATAGGCGAATTAATTAAAACTAA
Source organism: Hypena proboscidalis (assembly GCA_905147285.1). Lineage (NCBI taxonomy): Eukaryota > Metazoa > Arthropoda > Insecta > Lepidoptera > Erebidae > Hypena > Hypena proboscidalis. Next base: position 1,083,746 of record LR990141.1, read on the forward strand.
ATATTTTGACGTGATCAGTGTTCATTTTCACCGGTTAAAAAAATAAATCAACATAACATTATATTACAATTGGATTGCATCAAACACCACATTTCAAAATAAATTACCTAAAAAAGTCACGTTTACCGGATAAATTTAACATTTTATACGTTTTATTTTATAGACATCAGTTTATAAGTGTATTTTTAACACACCTATGCCTTAAAATCGTCAGCTCAATCCATTGAAATATAGTTTTTAAACCCATAAACAAAGTTTTATTACTTCAAACTTCAACATAAAATTTGAATTAAAACGAGGTGTCGGGCCTTAACAGGAAGTTGATAAAGAGTCTCCTGCGATATAATTGTAGGTTTTGCGTGTTGCGTCGTGTGCGAGCGTTTTTATTAATTGAATATTAACTATTGCGTAATGAGGCGCCATCTATTGAGGCGTTTTGTATGTTAGTTTTATGATAAACACCATTTTATGACTTTTGCGTAATCATTTGGTTATTTCTGTTTAGGGTAAAAACATTTTCTAATTTAATTTACGTGACTTCTGTATACAAAAGATTAAGCAGCTTGCTTCATGCTTTTTATTACGTTAGATGTTTAAAAGAGTAGTCAATTACAAATAATATAGCGTCAAATAATACTGCTCTACACTGTGACCACTTATTTTAAACCGACTTCAAAAAAGGCCAACTGCCTCGATGGTCTAGTGGTTAGCGTATGTGCATCTCACCACGAGGTCTCCGGATCAATTACCGGGTCGGGAAAAGTGTTATTGGTGAACTGTCTGACAGGATAGCATGTTCTAGTTCTTCTTCTTCAAGTCACTAACTGAAATTTGTATACATTGCTCCAATTAGTTTAAGTTTAGAATATTATTTTTAGTTGAATAGCGGATATTTAAAATATTAGACAACGATGTGTACATCTGTAATGGATACAATGTACATATAAGAATTTAATTTCATTATGCATGTTACGGTAAAATTTCCATATGTATATTGTTGATGTACCAATAAATAAATAAATAAATAAATAAAAATAGCAGCATGGAGTTGGAATTGTGCCCGGTGAATGGCGATAGGCTCACCCGTATCCCGTAAAACCTAAACATAACAGGTGAAGTGTGGGTGTTGTACACCTCTGCCAAACCCTTCTGGGTAATATAGGCGTGATGTTATGAGGTTCTATTTTCGGTGAGTGTTTTATGAAAAGCTCATCCTGAGATGCATTTTTACTTATCGTTCTAAAAGGTTTAAAAAAAAAACTTTTATCTTTTTTGTATATCCATAGTCTGCAGTTTCCACGTTACTTTATTTAACCTTTACCTGAATTTATTTAGCAACTAATTACCCCCGAGATATCGCAAAGGAAGTTCTTTCGATAATGGCATTGCATCGCGTGCAGACGGTGCGATCAAAACACTTCGTAAATAGTTTTCACGCCTCCACCGATACAAAAACTTTATTGCGGCAGAGTTTTTGTGAATAAGAAGGAGGGAACACCGTCTCATCTTTAACCCGCCGTCAAATAGAAGTCTTGCACTTGGTGGTTACTAAACTCAGATATCACTGCCACATGAATCATAAATAGTAGTTAGACTCATTTGTATGCTCATGCTCATGCTTTTATCTAAAAATAAGCGAAACGGAGATGTCACTATCAAGCTTCCCCCGCAGCCAAAAGTGAATGACCGCCGATCGGAATCGTTTCGTTAACAGGTTGTCAAATCCTATGATTTGACACTAGCACGTACAATTTACCCACCCGTTTCCCTGCGAGTTTTGGTAGCATTATTTGCAAAGATATTTGATTTCATTGCTTGTCCATATTGGTTTCTTAGGCTGAGGCTTTTGTGGACTGTAGATGTTCATGGGCTGAAGTTGTCACTTAGCATCTGGTAGTCTGCCAGCCAGTTTACTAAAAACTTCGTAGTCTTTTTAATAGTAGAATCGCGTGCAGATGGTGTGCGATCAAATTAACACTCCGAATAGTTTTCACGCCTTACTACGGCAAAAGTAAAGTTATGAGTTACAGTAGTCGTAAAATCGATAAGTTTGGTTCTTGCTCTAATTTAGTTAGGTTTTTGTAAACAGGACACGGTTCCACACACAGTGACACACATAGAACCATTCCGAGAGATGTGTAAAGAGACTAAGCTTTGGTTGTGCATTGTATTATTAAAATTTATAAATAGTATCTTTCCTTTTGTAAAAAAAATATTAAAATATTATCTGGCATTTTCATGATTTGTGATTGTTACCTTACAATTATTTTAAATTTCGTAAATTTCACAGTTTGAAAAATATACGCACTCACATTGTACGCCAAAATAATTTTCTCAAGTTCAACCCTAACTTAGCATTCACAGCTTGTCTCTAAGCAATTAGGAGCGCAGCATTACCGAGAAGTGTCGCCATAAAAAGTGGCGTAAAAGAGGTTGAATTTAAAAACAATAGGAACGACTACCAGGGCAACAGCCTCCAACAGCCGAGAGCTCCTTTTAAGGCGTTAATCGTCGCCTCGCAAGCCGATTCTGCGAAACTTAGGTATCGCACGGACGATCTCGAGACACGGCCACCGGCCCAAAAACACGGGAAATTAATTATATTAATGTAAATGTACATTTATATACCTACTCTTAACATAGATTGAAACCACTTTATTACTAACTTAATTAAAATTAAAGTTTAGTTGCATGCGTAGACCAAACTTTGTAATATTTAAAAAATGTAGATGAGGAAGCAAAAATTGTACACTCGGCGGATCAAGTTCTACTTTTATAGTATAGATTAATTTTTAATTGTATGGAAAGCCTTGCGAGGTCATCTTAAATTTAAAAAAACATTATAGTCTAATGTGTCGTACACGTACTGTGTATGCTGTCTTGTGTATGTTGGGTAAAAATATTTTTAGTATGGAGTTGGCCAAGACACACACTCAAGAAAAAAATCCTTGTATGCATGACACATAGTCGAGAAGACAAAAAATAATTAGTATAAAAATTAACATCTTGTTTTAATATTTGCATCATCAACAAAACACCTAATTAGTTATTGTTTATTGACAAACAAGAATTAATTACTGTCCGTCTATAAATTCAATAAATTGCATTGCTGCCACGAAGAAGAACAAGGCTGTTTTTAATGAGGCTAGTTAATCACTTAATTTGTTCATTAGCTGTAATTGAACAGTATATTGAACGCAATTACATCGGTAATCGAACCGCATACCTCGTGCTATCGACAATCGACAATGTCAATAATTTTCTAGAAATACAAGCGTTGTATTGTATATAAAAATGGGTAAACACTGCTCAATACACAAAGTTTTTTATTGCTCGTAAAAATACGCAAAAGTTAACTATAGACTAAAAAAGGACTTGACTATTTTGCAATTCTAGTTCGGTAAAGTTAAAATAAATCTTTAATAGATCAATAGCTACATGCGCGTTTGAGAATATAGATTCTAACTAATGTAATTTCCCAATACTACAGCATGGCTTCAATATAGTGTTATAGGTTTTTAAAGAGTTTGGCAGCCCACGGCACGAGTTAAATTCTTGGCGTTGAAAGTGTTTATATAGATTACTATCATGCGGACTGTATGCTGACCTTCTCTGTAGTATACAAAATGCCTATTTTCAAACGTTTCAGAAGACCTCGGGCAATGAAATCTTTGGTTGTTACCACAGCGATCTTTTAAAATCAGGCTACACAGTTTACCTTCTGTCAGGTTATTGTACATTGATATCGTCGCGACAGCACCATCGCAGGGGATCAGCACAGCGTGGTGCCTACCTACGCGTACCCTAAACAAACACGGCCAGTAATTACTAACATATTACTTTGGTACCACATACATTATGCTTTTAATGATTGTTTATACGAATTAATGTTGTGACAGAGTTACGGGCGTCCCACACACATAGAACTGGAGGATATATCCAAAATAGTGACTAGGCGAGCATAAAGATGTGTTAGTATGTTTTAGTCAATCTTAACTTTACCCTATACGTCAAAAATAAGTAATAATTTTAGCAATTTTCTTTTTGTTTTTGCTCTCACATAAGTCGAGCAAAAGAGTTATTTAAGATTTTTTCGCGAGGAAATTCTCGGTAGTAGCACAAAGTTTTGGAACTGTGACCGGTTGATGACGATAGGCTCATCCCTGTCTCATGCTACCAAAAGATAACAGGTAAAATGCGGGTGATATACGATACACTTCTGCCACACCCATCTGTATAATATAGGCGCGATGTTATGTTGTGTTGATCTACCGACAGAGGTCAGATGATAATCGAGACACAAAAACATGCACTATTCACCCGTATCTAGTCTCAGTACCAGGGAAAAAGCAATGAACAAGAGATTTATTAGTTGTTTTAGCGTTGAGAATCGAATTCGCATTCTAAATTCAAGCTGCATGGCGCCTGCTTCACTAATCTTGTTCCCACGGCACTAACGAGGAACGAGTTTTTGTTCAACAATGCTTTCACACGTGTCTGCGTTTCTGCACTCCTAGTAATATCAACCAATAAATTATATTGCAGTGTCTGTTCGTACTTCAAATTGCTTTTTAACTGATACAGTTAATTTGATTGAAATATGCCTGTCATTTTGTAAGTTTTAAACCGCCCTGGATCGATTTTCATACGATTTTGCCAACAGAATATAAAAAGGCGTGACTTTGGCTATTTTTGTGACAAAGACATTAACACGCGATTGGAGTCGCGGTCAGAAACTAGTTCCTAATAGAATCATTGGATGTATGTGATGGCTCGTCACGAGAAGCGAGCACGTTCGAATTCCGATCGAGGCATCCCGGTACAGTTTGATTGGAAGGTATGTAACGTATGTAAGATATAAATCTACGAATGTTTTCACGTCAAGTGTATTGACGTTGTGGTGACTGGTACGGAATTGAAACCACCGCTGCACCTGAGAGAATCTGATATTATATATATATATATATATATATATATATATTCACAATTATGTCCATCCAGATACAATACCAATATCACATTTGATAACTCCACATGCTCCTTACTTCCAACACGGGAAGCCAACCCATCGGTCAAACGACTTGGCTCATAGAATATTAATATACTGATCACCTCTGACCCTGGCCAGTGCTGCTCTAATGTTTGTATGAGTAATGGATGGTAGTAATTAGGATCGTTTATTTTTGGGTAATGGAATAAGCTACCTGTGGAATGCTTTCATTGTTGTGTATAGGGAAAAAGGTATGCAATGCATATTAGATAAAACCCTAAAATGATAGACATGAATTAAACAATAATGTACATCGAATGTTGTTTATTGGTTGTGTAAACTGTATGCAGACCGAAGCAAAGATGGATGGATTGCGAAAAAGATATTATAGAGGCCTTCTAGTGAGAGTGAGTGATCGCGAGACGACTGATACTCGAGAATGGAGGAAAAATAAATTTGCGGGCAGGAAAAAATAGTTTTTCTCCATTTATTATAAGATAAACTTTAAGCCTATAAAATATATACAAAAACCTATAAAATATATACATAAATTAGTCGTTTGTTCATGTCTTAGAACCTTGGGCCTCTTCATTTTTTGATATACGTTCAATGTGACCACAACACTGTACGGTAACGTTTAAAAGAACAACCGCAGAATGAAAGCGATGTAAAACAATACTTTTTATAAATTATGATTTTTATTTCTTAATTTATGTATATTTGACCAACATTCGTCTTAGGTAGGCGGCACGCGCGTCGGCGACGTGCTCACCGCGGGCGCTTGTAATTGCCGCGCACTGTTTGTTTTGTGCACCCCCTTAACTCTTCACGATCGAACCTTTCCTCTCACTCACACACCTTAGACAATACCCCCGTCTCACTCCTACACACCACAGTTGAGCTACTTAAACTTTATTTATCACAGCTAACTCTTTGATACCTTTTTTAATCAAACGGCTTAAACCAATCGAAGTTTCATTCAATTTGGAGTTCTCAAAATTGGTAAATAAGGTTGATTTTCATTTGAGATGGAATGCGAATATGTTTGTTTGATGTTGAGTCTGTTCGGACCGAGCACATCGAAATCATCAGATTAATAGTTGCTATTCAGTTTATATATCGTGTAACCGATTATTGATTGTAATTATCATGGCGCCCTAAGTTAAATACCCCGCGATCACGCGATCGTACGAACTATCGATTTATCGCAGTTTTTTATTGCTCGCTTTGAATCACTCGCCTGTTATTGAATACAGCTTGAAATATGGATTTGACATCGCAATGCCTACAATTACTCTCTGATATTTATAATAGCAATCTTAGATGAGAGTTAGTGAGCAATTGTTTTTCTTAATCGTTGTTGTAATTATTATTTTGTTAATAACACGGAGCGGCTTTCTAAAGCTATCGGTGATGCGCAATATTTAAAATTTCCACATTTGTTGATACTTATTATATTACCATATCGTAAAAAAGCAAAATATGAATTTGAAAGTATAAAACTTTTTGTATTTGGCTACTCGTTGCTATTTTAAGGTATCGATAAATATTTTTTTTAAATGTTGGTAGATTTTCAGATCAATTTAATAATAATTGACCAGGTATTTATACACCTTAAAAGTGACAATAACTGTCAGAATTCACATTTTTTAACAATGAAAGTAATGAAACAGACAGGCTTTAGCAAAAGTAAAGTCTTTTCAATGAATGTAAATGATGACGTCTTTGTGAAAATTTTCAGCGTATAAGGTCCGTTCCGATTTTAATTGCAAAACAGTTTCACAAATAAATGCATCGTTTTAACATTTATGAATTTTACAATTCAAAATTATTTATTGAGATTTATTACCCCTTCACGAATTTATAAACCGTTAAGCAATTTTATGCAGCGTATTAAAATTTTGACAAAAATAATACAATGAGCTATAAAGAGAATGTGTTGTTTCATCAATACCATATTCGGCGTAGTGAAGCGGCACGTGCACCGCAGGACAAGGAATTACATTTTCTGGATATGTCATTATATTAAACTTTTAATTACTTCAGTCTGGAGGAGATTTTAGTCATTAAAATATTACAATTTTAATTATCGTTTCTTGACACGACTCTGCGTTTATGGTAGCTAAAAAGGTTTGGTTTACTTGCATATGTTTTTAAAGTAAGCTACAGCCTGCTCTGATTAAGTGCATTTTTATACAAATTACACGGTACTAATAACACGACAAGACACTTATATTTTTGGCGGTTTATTAGTTTTACTGAGGCCTCAACTACATTTTAAAAACTATCGTCTCATCTAACACTCTTTTGATTGAATCGACGAATGTGAATAAAAAAATATGGTACTAAAGCGCGTCCTGAGAGACCTTTAATATTACATCACGCCTGTAGTACCCAGAAGGGTGTAACATTTAATCTGTTATGTTTATGTACCATGTGAGCATATCGCCATCCACCACTAATCCACGTGCTGACATCCTAATTGAGAATTTCTTTCTGAGGCCGCATAGCCTTTAATAGCCCATTCTAGTATTTACACATCGTTGCTAAAACCGCGCCGTAAATCTGCCGTGTCGCGGCGGCGTTGCGGCGACGAGACGACAAAAAGGGCCCGAACTGCGCAGGTGACGTGACCACTGCCTTATATGGTGACCTCCGAATGAGGAGTCACTAAACAAAAGCTTTCGTTTGGGGCTTTCTGGCTAGAATTGTGGGTATATGAGTAGTGTTTTATATGGAGTGGATGCAACATAGCAACAGCTTTTGCAATCAAAAATTTTCATTTCCATGGGTTAAAAAGAACTCTAAGAAAAAAATGCGATTTCTGAACAAATTGAATATTGAGATTATTCCATTTGCAATTTTGTTAGAGATTTTTTTTAAACACCATTTTTAACACTGCCCACGTCTAGAATCAGAGGTTTCAATTAATATCGCCATGTCGCATCCACCCTGTATAACGATGCGAAATTGTTGCTGAAGTTTGATTATCCTATCAACCGGACAAAGAACCCAAAACTAATTCTATTCTTACTTTATTTTCTAAACCTAGAAGAATGTAGAATAGGAGATACCTGTTCATTACTCTGTAAAGTTCCCTTTATGTTCTAGTCCTCTTTGTTTCTTACTGATTCCTCTTTTACTTCGACAACCTCCTTACATGCATTTTATTATATTTTATACTTTTAGGAAAACTTACAGCTAAAATTATAATATATACTGAGTTAATAGAAAAGAAGAAAACCAATTAAATGTTTTCACAGATAACTGAGAGACCTTTAACATTACACCACGCTCAATTCTCGTAACAGACTGAGAGAATAAGATTGACTATCTTCATGGTGAGTTCAGTTCGTCAGGGCAACGCCTACAAAGTCTACCTAGAACCTCTAAAATAGTGTCTAGTGCGGGCCTAGCAATTTCAATTAAACTTTATATATTTAATTATTAACGCTTATTTCTAAAAGTTGGAAAAAATACAGGCTCATTAACATTGACAGATTAAACAAATTAATAGACAAAACAAGATCATGTATAATGCAATAATTAGCCGCGAACAAATCCAAAGGTACTTCCACACAATACCCGATTACCGCGCGATTACACCGTCGCGGTGACAACGCCATATTATTATGAATTATGTGCCATTGTCTTAACTAGCTTATTCATATGGATAGCGTTTTTGTAACCGAGGAGCCGACGACCGGTTGAGTTTTTGTTATCGTGTCCACGAATGTGTTGGACAGTGTTATAAGTTGCACTTTGAAGAATGAGAGCTGTTAATTTTATGTTTTTATTATGACTGTATAATTGTTTGTTGGAGAAGACTAGTATCATAATTGATACCCATATTTAAAGCATATTTTTGTACGATCTGATACTGTCACAGTCTCCCGTATCGTATATGACCACCAGCTTTTAAAAAAATCATTGATATCATTCTGAAAATTGTTACGTGTTCAAATAAGTTCTATTAGGTATATTATTAAAAAATATGAATATTATTATTACTATATGTTCAATTTGTTTATTCCCTTTTTCGTTATTATTTAAACCGGTGGCAATGAACACTGACCACGTCAAGAATATGTTTCAACATATTGTCCTATGTAGCTTCCACCCTGTATAAATCTCGGAAAAGTAGTAGTTGAGCAAGTGACCCTGTTTGGTAGTGTAGATCCTCATGTTATTGATACTTACACAACAGAGGCATACCATCATATGCTACCCGTAATACAAAGCATCTAACATCCACAAGATGTTAATGTTACTTCTTCAAATTAACATTAGAATTACATGTTTCATGCAAAAACCCGCGACATATAACATCAGAATTCGTAATTCACGTTTGAGCCGCCGCACGCGCAAGAAATAACGCGATTTAGGAATTCGGTGTGTCATGTACAAAAACGCATGGTGTCGTGTCCCGAGGTGCATGGCAATCACCATGACACATGTCCTCATGTAATATGGATCGCGCGAGGTGGACAAGTGCTGTGCTTTTTATGATGAAGACTGGTTTTGTGATGGTGTCTTTATTTTGTACGAGTTATTGCTTATTACGATGATGTAAGCTTTGAGAAAGTGTAATCAGTAGTTGTGTGTAAAGGGCTGTTATCCTAGAAAAACGTGTATTGTGTTATGCCAATCCGCTTACGCAAGATGCACAATTGAAAGAATCTAAATCATAGTATTGTACATCGTACTAGTAGTATAGTTTAGAATTATTCTAAGAAGATGGTTAAATAGAGTATGTATTTACTACAACAACTATACATACCCCTCGCCATCATATGGTTTATCATCTTAAACAGATTAGCGTATTTATGGCAGATTTTACAGATATTACAGTTAAAATACAATAATTTATTTACTTATACATAATTATGTACAACATTACAGTTTTTGACCAAGATGTTCAATTCATATCTTTTCAATTAAGTCGCAATAAAGTGGCGCAATAGATAAGGCATCGGTCTTACGATCGAGATGTCGTGAGTTCGAATCCTGTCCATTACACCACGGATGTTAACTTCCTCCTAACACAAGCGAATTAAGCTTAGCTGGAGGGGTTAACAAGAATACTAGTCACTTGTATTTGCAAATTACTAGTAAGCTTATGTTTAAAACCAAAAATAAATATTCACATAAACTCTGCTACCAAAGATTCAATGTGTTAATAATTTTGAGCGGCAGTTCAAAGTTACTTCGTCGATAATTAAAGCTTATTTTCATTCCCAATAATAAAATGTATTGGACTATAAAAAACCTTCAGATTCCAATGCCATACGTGTTCCTTATAGCAATGGCACAAAAAAATAACACGAAATGGCACCTCAGATCTTAATTTTCGCCCTATTTAGTGTGCAATCATCCCTATTCTGGGGACCAAAGAACCAGGTTTGGTCTCAGTCGTTTGTTTGTCAACGTCTGCGGCATGTGGGGTATGCAGACGTGGCGAAATGGCGCAATGGCGGCGACGATGAAGCGATTATATGCCGCACCTCGTTTTTATATGATATGCTGACCAAATATGCTCAATCAGGTTGGGAAGACTTTGATATTGCAACGTGGAATCGCACTTTAAGTCTTTATTATTGCTATTTAGTCGCCATTAGTTAGCAATCATTCTTATTCTCCACAAAGAACCAGGTTTCGTCTCAGTCATCTGGTTGTCGTCTGTATGTGTGTCCATGCGGGTCCATTCGTTTGTCACAACACTTTTGTTTGTTCATAATGTGTTACTAAGATTATATATTTCATTTTAAAATAATGTTATGAAGAACAATTCAGACAAAAATTATGAGAAACAAAGCGCACCCGGGGTATGCCGACGTGGCGAACTGACGGCAAAGCGGCGGCGATGAAGCGATTATATGCCGCACCTGGTTTTTGTGCTCTGAGATGGTTCCCTGAAATAGGTGCGTTGAGTGAATAAATATCCTTGAGGAGGTTTTTCTTAGAGACTGCATCAAGGGGTACTTCAAAAAAGTTGTTAAAAGGCTCTTCGTTGTGGCATAGATGCAAAGCAGTTTCAGCTAAATTTAAAAGAAGTAGATTTTAAAAGAACAAATTTTTGTACCTACTGATTCTTCTCACTTGAAGACTACGATATAAGCGAAACAGGAAATCGCATTAGTTAGACTTGTTCACTAAAAAACTTAATATTAGATCTTATATCAACTATTTATCTCCTGAGAAATCTACCAATCTTCTACCAAAAACATATACAGCAACGAATTCTTTGGATTAATTAAAATAATTTGAAAAGTCGCGTGATAAGTTCCCAGAGCTTCAAAGCTTGTTACACGAAAGCCTTACTTGTAACATCCCGTAATATATTCCATGTATCCGCTCCCAAGCATGAAGGCTTTCCGCTCCCTGCCTCCACAACTCCCGAACTTAATTTAGTGAAACTTTGCTCAGTGAATAGCGGCCGCTCCGAGAGCCCGCTCTCGAAATTCTCGTAAAATAAATCGTGTGTCCACGACCGAGATAGCATCTATATCCAGTCTATGGTAAAAATGCAATGTTTTAATTCCGTTGGTCGTTGCCAGGAAACTCCCCGATGCGGTCGCGAGATAACCGAGAGTATGCCGTTTTTTTTTTAAGTCGGCCTTTTTTAGTTAGTTTAAAGTTATGTGCGCCGGCGCAGCACTAAAATTTCATTGGCTATTCGAGAATGCCGAGATGTGAAGATTTGAGGGTAGACGATGAAGCCACTTGTTGTTTTATTGTAGTTTAATTATCGTTATCGTTAAAATTGTAATATAAATTTTGTTGTAAGTTATCGTTTTTGAAGTTACGAGTTGCTAGTTTATGGCTAAATAAATGGTTTTATGGCCAGTTATTTGTTTAACACGGTTCGATTGCTTTACAGCTTTTTTGAATTATTTTATAGTTTGGCTGTAAATGTTTATTGGAGCTATAATATACATCAATTATTTGTATACGCATCTAATATTATAATTCACGTCAGTTACTCTTTCACGCAAAGACTACTGCATATTTTTTTATAAATTTTAGCATTAATATCGCATATTGACTGGATTACCTTATAATAGGTTATTTTTACACGAAATATTGCTGTATTATAATTCACAGGTACTTTCAATGTGTTAATAATTCATGTTTATTTATAAAGAATTGCGACATTCGCCTTATTAGCTTTGCATTTTTGATCATGATAGATGCAAAAGCTCCTCCTTCACAATCGCTCTACCACCTCTAATCCTTGCCTAAAACCACTAAATGTGCGCTCAGGCATAGCAGTAACATTTCTTACTATCTATCTAACAAATGTTTTATCTTCAATCGGTCTATCCGTTACGTACGGTACGTACGGACAAACAAACCGACACGTCGTTACTGATAACGGCTGATAACTCGCTCAACAGACATGTGTACGGATAAGATTGCTTTAGCAGATTTGTGCTTTACTATAGTATTTATGGTGACTGAACCATAAGAAGGTAGGTTAGGTTTTGTTTAGTAAGAAAACGCTTATATAAAAAATAAAAAACAAAATGTTTTATTAATGGCTCTAGCCACGAAGGACCGAGTTTTTCTTGGACCGATTAATCGGGTCCACTGTCGTAATCATACTATGTCGCACCGATGTTTTGTAGTACGTGTGCGTTATTGCATACATCTCCGAACGTTCTTTTTTCATCCTTGAAGAAATCTGTCACCGATTATCGGTCGTGCGTGGGCGAGAGCGCGAAATTGGCAACTACAGCTACAGCAGATGATCATCCTTAATCCACCAATGTATATGAGTTGCTGCACTTGAGGACTACAATGTAATACCTCATCACCTCATGTGCCAGTTATTTCAGAGTTAAGCCATCTAAATTATTTTTAATTTACTACATTCTGCACATGGGGTGTGCTATTTAATCGAATAGTTTTGTCTGTAATCTAGATAAATTAGGATATACAGAGGATTAGGATTCATAATACCTTTTTACTTATTCCTGTCCATCCAAAGGTTGCCTCGAAAAGATCACTTTATAGTGATAGGCCGCCCATTTTGCATGTTTCAATTAGACTCTGTATCACAATTATGTATATATATATATATGTATATATATTTATCTATCTACCTAATAATTATTAAAATGACTCTAAAAAACTTCAGACGGACTAACAGGTGCATGAGCCGAACAGCAATAGCTGCTGTTCGGCTCATGCACCTAGGTCTATGGGGAAAAAACCACACGAGTCCACACACGAACATCCTGAACCAGGCAATCGAGATACAACCACTCATTGCTGCTCCATGTGATAGGACTCTTCCTGTATACAACTTCAACAACAAGGCAAAGGATCAATCAGGAGCCAACGAAGTACGCGTATACACAGATGGTTCCAAAACGGATAGTGGTTCAGGTGCTGGCGTACACTCCTTTGACCTCAATATAAACATCCACATTCCGCTGGGTAATCACAGCTCAATATTTCAATGTGAATGTGTTGCACTAACATTCGCCGCAAAAGCCATTCACAAACGGCAAGTGGAGGGAATAGGCATCAGACTCATTTCTGATAGCGCAGCAGTTCTCAAAGCTCTTCTTAACAATAAAACCAACAACAAACTAATCATAGAATGTCACGATGCCCTAGAAAAAATTTGCTCCAGGAATCAGGTCACCCTGCAATGGATCAAAGGGCACAGTGGATCTCTTGGTAACGACATTGCAGACGAACTAGCGAGAAGGGGATCAGATACGACAGTACAAGGCCCACAACCTCTTCTTCCAATCCCCTTCACGCAATACCGGACCTGGATCCACCAAAGATCGATAGAGACCCAAAACCAACGATGGTCAGAGATCGCTGAATGTCGGCAAGCCAAACTTGCAATACCGCAAGCCAATCATCGACTCACAAAAAACCTCCTAAGACTAAACAGAACAAATCTAAAAATAATGATATGGTCAATAACGGGTCACTGTCCCTTGAACAAACACCTATACACAATAAAGATCACTGACAGTCCTCTCTGTCGAGGATGTCTTGACGCCGAAGAAACGGTCTCCCACGTAGTCCTGGAATGTAAGGCCGTTGCTTCTCAACGGGAACAAATCCTCGGAACAATGAGGTCACTCCGCGAAGCCTGTGAAGTCCCCAGGAAACTTCTGAGCTTCTGGGCGGAGTTAGGCTGGCTATGTTAGCCAGGACTCTCCACGCACAATGGACCAAATGAGAGTCTAAGTGCGGAAAAATGAGTCCACTTTCCATTCCATTCCATTCCAACCGTCGCGTCGTCGTGAATCTGTCTATGCTAAATTAAATTTTTCTATCGATACACTTCACATCGATTTATTGTCGGACAATAAATCACGCATTGATCATTACCGTCGATAATTTATAGTAGTGGAGTGCGGTGCGCGGGCAGTGGGCTCGCGTCGATAAATCATTACATGCGCATGCGCAGTGCCACTCTACTGAACTCTGTTTGTTTTAGCTTTAGATCTGAGAGGTATTTTTTTGGTTTGTGGCATTATCATTAATTATTATATTGAAGATACGGTATGTTAGTAAAGTGTTCTTAGTGTGAAGATAATATGAAGAGAGCTAAACATTTTAAGCCTATAGTTTTCCTGAAAAATAACTTTTATAAACACAGTTCTTACATTTATTCAGTCGAGGCAAATCGTTGTGGTTAAAAATTAGCACGAATTTACTGTAAACTTCGCTATTTTAGCATTCTTGAGAAGACAACGCATGAGAAGCCTTTTCTAAAGGATTCTTAACTATTTTATTTTCTGCTCACAGTCACAAAAAACGTATTTCTGAAGAATTAAATTTATCATCTAGGTATACCAATTTTATTGTATTCAGGTGGCCTTGTTTATACTACAGATGTAAAACCCACTGTCTTGAGCATCCCTCGACCCTGAAGTCTGATTAGAGTATCAGGCACGCAATATTGCACCACTTCATGGCCCACATTGAACCCACATTATGCCCATAAGGCACTCGTTTGCATACTTATGTTACTAACACATTTATCATGACTGTTAATGTTACCAGGTTTGTTTAAAAAAATCGGACGGAAGTATAGAATAACAAATAAGGGTTTGTGAAACATTCCCGATGGCAACACTAAACGTTTGCAAGTTTAGAACAGCTTAATGTTAAAATTATATGGAAATGCCATATTTTTTAATCACAATATATTTTCCACACACTATTAATTTTATCTTTTAAGAAATATGCACCCTAGTCAACATTGATCCTACCATGTGAGTCAGTTTCTTGAAAATTCAAATAATGCGTTGTTGTTCAGTGGATAAGTTAGATAACTGTTATTAATCTATCTAGAAAAGTCAAATGTAGAGTTGTTTCGTCTGACTAATGATTCTATAAAAATGTGTTACAGTTTTCTAAAAATTGGTATATCCCAAACAAATAAGTACTCATGGCAACACTACCCACGAATCCATACACCATGGTAGGTACAGCCGTGTAGTATCGGCATTACAAAGCTTAGCCGGCGGCACATAAGTATTGATTGATTAATCAGCGCCAGCGCAGTGCAAAGGCGCGGGTTCGATTCCTTTGTGGCGCCGCTGTGGAGCTGTTTGTTTTAATGATTTAAAGCTCACGCATGCAAATGTTATGACGATTTGGCTAAGTACTGCTTAAAATATTTCTTTCTTTCTTCAGATTGTATCTTGAGGAAAAATAAAAAAAAAATCACTCAGCAGTCACAAAATATCGAAGTCAAATTCAAATTATTTATCATCATCAACCCCAAACGGCGGTTGAAGACGTAAACAAACATGATAATTACAGAGCAAATGAAAATAATTCTAAATAAAAAAAAAAAAAATAATATGATTTGAATTATCGAAGCTTAGATTTAGATCAATTTTGATCGATCTGTCGTGTCTTGATTATATTTATTTATAATTGCATAGATTGGGCTTCAAAAATAAAAAGAATATAAAGTAAATTAATGTATTGGTAAACTGGAAAACTGGATGAAGTAACTTAATTAATTGATATTTTACAGGAACTTATAATGAGCCCGAGTAATGTGTTTAGTTGTTCATTTCTGTTGTCTTTGTTATCATAATATTATAATGTATTAATTATCCTTCCTTGCATTTATTTTGCAGTTTTTTTTATCCTACATTCGATTGAATGGTTAAACTATATTGTGAGATTATGTACCTAAACATAGAACTCCTTTACAAGGGACAAGTTATCAAAACGAGTTTTATACCTACAATTTAAATCGATCTACAAAAATAGAGTCAGCAAGAAACTAGCTTTGAAGAATGCAAAAAGCCGCCTTTGAGCTTTTAAACTGTACACATAACTACCAATCAACCTATACATTTCTAGTATAGCATGGTCTCGCATTGTATAGGCATCCCGTGCAATGTGAGACCAGCTTTTATACTGGCAATGTATAGGTTGATCGGTAGGTCTGTACATATTTCGGAGTATCGAGCTCGTATGTTCGTGATTGCCACCCGTTGCTACTTATTGGTCCATTACCGAGCATTCGTGCGGTGTACGTACTTACTTACATACCTACTTATACTCCGTCCATTTCTTTATTTTCTTTTTGACAGATTACATTTAGGGATGCCTTCACACGTTACTGATTCGATTTGAAATCATAATCGATGTTGTCTACGAAGAACTTTCAATCGATTAATTACATCGAAATGGTTTTAGTTCATTATTAATTATTCGTTTATTAGTAGTTTTTATTAGATGAAATAAATATACAAAATAATAATATAACAATAATGTCACATACTTAGTCTATGACGATTTCCTAGTTACCTTTGTTTATGTTATGTATTATAAGAGGTTGTGCTGCAACCTCCTTTGACTACATTATTTTATGCCATCTATGAAGTGTCAATTGTCGACGATAGCTTGTGTCAGTTGCAATAAAACATGTCGAAACCAACCCAGGGTCGTTTATCTTAATTCCCGATCACAGACTTATCAGTTTACATTTTCATTTTTAATTCCAAGATTGCGACTTGATTTCTTGCAAATAATTATTCATGGAATCATGATACTATTATTATATTATTTTTTTTTAATAAAAATACAGACAATACACAAAAAAAGTCAAATTATTATTTTTCATAATGATCGATTTATTTCATTTCACGATTTGATTTATAGTCTGTGGTTGTTTGTTACAAACAGTGAACTTCCCTAAAAAGTGCCGCTTGTCAATAAAGTACATTATTATTGTAGTACATTAATCTGACAAAAAAAAACGGTAATTCATAGGCGTGATCTGTCAAAAAGAAAATAAAGGAATGGACAAAGTATAGTTGTATGTGTGGCGATTGTGGCGAAGTTTGTTGTTTCATCTCCCCTTGTGACTTGTAGACCACTTAGCAGGGGACACCAGTAGTTTAGGTGTACATTACTGACCTGTACATACTAACATACCTATTGGCTATTTATGATGGTTCTACTCTGTGGCCATACTACAATGTATTTGTTGTATCCATCTAAGTGTGGTTTTATCGACATATTTGACTTGTGGAACACTTAGCAGAATAGAGAATGTCTGTCGCCAATGTTTTAGAGCAATTTATGATGTCTATTTTTCCATTTTCCGTAGGAGTTACTTTGATCTACTGAAATCCTCTACCTCCCCCATCAGAGACGTCAGAATATTGAGAATGCCTAAAACAAAACTTCCTTTGTTTCATCTCTAACATGTCGCAACAAATGGAAGTGCTTGTTTCAATGCTTTCTGATACTAAAATAACCTTCTCACTCTGTAATTCTTAATAGCACATAGCATTAGTAGAAGTCGCGCCAGCGTTCGTCCCCGTAAGAATGATTAATAGGAGGAGGAATACCTAGACAAAATATTCCTCATTCTATTGGTCAGCTGTCAATCTGAAGCTAGGCGCTTATCGGTTACGAGTGCTGGCAGCCACTATAAGGAAATAGCGACGTATCTGCAATTTGTGTTGATGTTCAGATTATAGTTTTCACTAACCATCATATAGGCGTCTATGTGTTAGTTGCCGATAAAATTGTCTTTAATTCACAAGAAGTCGTACATTTACTTATTCATACCATCTCAACCCTGGTCACAAATCATCGAATGCAGTAGGGTTGTCCGTGTAATCACTTTAGCAGTACTCTCCTACAGAGTAATCTCGTTACGCGCCCCCGGCTCATTACCCCCGG
Source organism: Hypena proboscidalis (assembly GCA_905147285.1). Classification (NCBI taxonomy): domain Eukaryota; kingdom Metazoa; phylum Arthropoda; class Insecta; order Lepidoptera; family Erebidae; genus Hypena; species Hypena proboscidalis. The sequence continues at coordinate 1,101,930 of LR990141.1, forward strand.
ATAATCTAATACAGATTTCATTAAGTGCTGCACTTGCCGCCCCTGGATGTTTGTTTTTGGTGCATAGTTGTGGGGCTTAATTTCGAGAAGACGAGACTTAAAGTTAGATGTAAAAGATTTTCGGTAGCTAAATGATTACCAGGTTTTGTGTGATAAGGTCATCTAGACACAAATTGGCCATAGCCGAAGCGTGATAAGGCATGCATACTAGGGAACATTATGATTTTTTAATCTCATATTGACTTTTAATTGCATTTTAATTAACTCTCTTAACAGAGAGTTCTCTTATAAACTGTTCGGTTAAACTATTAACATAGTTTAACCGAACTGTTTATTATAAGAGTATCTAAGTATTACTTTCTTAAATAAAATAATGAATATCCATTGACTTTTAAGGGATTTCATGACATGCCCCGAATCAAATTAACAGTTTTAATTCTATTATTTGAAGACACTAATAATGACAGCTTACTTGTTTATGTCCTTAATATGTCCATGAGCATTAGACCACATACATTAAATTTAATAGGTTTCGTTGCTTTTACAGAATAATATATAGGTTTAATTTGCATTGGACCACTAAATTACAGGAAAGGCACGCAAAAACTGGCTTATATTAGATAGCTACATAGATAGGGAACTGTATAAAATTATATTATTCATATTCCTACTATATACAGAATGATCTAACAAAAATACTACATAGATTACACGTCTCTCCGCATCACCCTTGCAATTTTTCTCCCATTTCGTCTAAAATATGAGTAAAGGGGGCGCAAATTAGATTGCGATGGAAGTTTCCGGCTGGCCGAGTCTGCAGCGACATTAGTTTTCATTTGGACACTTATTACATTACCCGGAATCGAATTATGGACAAGTGCAGTTGCTGTTTGGAGAGTGTAGGTATCAATTGTTGTGTCTAGAATTGGTTGATTAAGTTTGTTTGGTAATTGTCTTTGTAGTGCTATCGGAGGAAGATGTTCCAAACATAAGTTAAGTGTCTTTTGGAGTACATATTTCTCGAGAAAATTGATATCCTTTTGGTCTCATAAAGATATATATGGAAAGATTTTAAAACAAGTTTCATAAGTTTTTTTGTATGTCGTGTCTGCCCAACGCACACAGTGAAAGCTCTAAAAAAAACGGTCATAGTTGTCTCAAGCTCGTTTTCAAAACCTCTACCAGCTTTTCATCATCCAAATCCGCTTCATCATGACTTCCTAATTAGATCCGCTGGTAATTAGCGTCAAATTACCAGGATCGCATAATCCCATAGAGATCCAGTGTCATCGTTCCACGCCGATGCTTGCCCAGCGCGTGTTCGCCACGTGCCTCATCGGCCACGCTTGCGAAAACCTCTCGCACATCGCTGGTCCCCTGGTCCGTGAAATAGGATTTTTATGGCCGTATTGTATTATATAATCATAGTTTGCTGGTCTAGTTGGTTTGTTGTTGGGAAATATTGGAGGAAACAAAAAAAATGTAATGATTTAAAACGCGGGATAGTCAAAATCATTTTATAAAGTTTGTCTTTTGTTTGAGAAATAGCTGGTGTAGCCTAAAGTAAAGACCACCTAAGTTTGGAGATAGATATAAGCCTGTAAGTCATAGATTTATTTTATCGATATAACCCACGTGTTTAGCCATTGGCAATAACAAGTTACTTACCTATAAATGCATGCCCTTTATTTTTGCATGTATGTCTTCTTAGGGCGTACCCTACCACCTTTGTCAGTTTTAATCAAGTTTTAACAAATCAATTTAAATGCGTACTGCTCTTTTACAAAAAACAAAGATCCTTCATCATCATTTTATTCCATCTTATTCAAAACCATTCCAAAGTGAATTATTATTTCCGTCAAAACTAAATCTCTGAAGACATTTATTTCCTATACAAATACCCATGCTTAACCTTCCACTCTTTGGCCACAAATTGTCATGTCACTGGATTCTGCCGAGCTTGCACTAATCCATGGATTAGTGTGCAGTCTACACGATGATTTAATATTGCCAGCTGTCATCATGTTCAGTGTTACAAAAAAAAAAAAACAGCTGCTTTTCAAAAATCATATTTTAAATAAATGTTGTGTTAATCGTTGTAACGTTGTAAATTTGTTATTTTTTGAAACGATATTTTTATCTTGTGTTAATTTATAGTTTTATTTTTTATTGTTGCCAATTTTTCTCATAGGTAGTTTTTTTTGCAAAAAGAATTTCGCTGATATGTTTGCATTTTGTTAAAGTGTCTATGAAGATTATTTTTATTTTAATAAATAATTTTAATATTTTTCAAGTAAAAATCTAGATACTTGCTAAGCTATAAAATAAATTATTATTTTAAGAATTCATTAATAACTGATTAAATATTGCAATAACTTGTATCTCACAACGATTTCTACGTTACAATTAATCAATAAAACATATCTCTATAATAAATGCACTATTAAATCATGAAAGTAAATGCTCATTGGCTCTAAACATTCACCGCTAGAATATTCATTACTTATATCTGAAAATTAATCACAAATATTGTTTAATTCACTGAAACGCCAGTCTCATTAATCATCTTAATGTACGAAATGACTTGTGAGTGAAAGGGACAAACTCTCATTACACAGCTACATACATAAGGGGCGGGGCTTCGACGCCCTACGGGGAATAGTGATGTCTCATAAAAATTGTCGATGGATTTTACCGATCATGTCGCTATCCACAATTTCATCGATAAAATAAAGGACTAGTACGGAACGTTAAAATCACGACGGGGCGCTTTTCTGTAGCAGAAATTATTTGATATTTGATATTTCTTTAATAGTACAAGATTTTAATTAGAACATAGACTGGATAATCTCGATATTATTTATGTTATGTTGGATTTTAATTTATACCCGGACCCAATATTATAAAACTGAAGCGTTTGTTTGTTTGGTTATTTCAGGACTTACTGGACCAAATTATTTTTTAAGATTAATTTTGTGCTGGAAGGTTGAAAGACCATTTACTATGGTAGGTTATAAGCTTAATATAAATATATATCATTTCATGCTGGAACAGCAATTAAATATGTAACAAAAACAAAATAAATTTATCTAATTATTTTCAGCTTTCAGTCAGCTTTGATATTACGCTAAACGCAATGCTAGTTGAGCTATTAATAAGCATAACGTATCTATACTTAAATTCGTTAATATAAGAATTCCACACGGGCGAAGTCCCGGGCAATAGCTATGTTTAAGTATAAGTCATTGATTCTGATTAAATATGGACAACGCGAGAGTTCAGAGCGGATAATTAAATTTGGATGTTTAACTGAATTATGTTTGTTTGTTTATGGTAATTTATGGTTTATGGGCCTGGTGGAATAATATTATGGCTGAATAGGAGTGCTTTACTTAGTTAATGTATTTTATGTCTTACTGTAAGAAGTTTGATTAAAAACCGGTCATAATATTTTCTAGGGTTTTCAATGTTATTAAAAATAGTAGTTTATTTACGATATTATAGTTAGAGCAGTGTAGTTAGTTACTTTTACTGGTTTATGCTTGCCTAGTACATAATGAACAAATTGAAAAGTAATTCTCGCGTTGAATACGTCACGTTCGAGTTTATTATAATTTTTAATAATTTTAATGTTTTATTATGATACAGTGCTTAACAGCGTCTTAATATTTGCCTACTATTCTTAATAATCCAAATAGCTTATCAATTTATTACCACACACCAATACTTAACAATGACCGTGTAATTCACAGATGACAAATTGAATGCCGATCTCATCAACGCAACTTGTTTAATTCGAGTTTAAAGATAAGCTGCAGCTTTCGATATTTCTGTCCCATACAAAAATTGAATAAAAGAGAGGGATGTGATATATGTGTTAAATAAAACAGTAGATATAGAAGATTGGTGATATCGGGGCTAAGAAAATCCGTTGGTCCACCTACATGACCTGTATCACACGGACGCGGACGGCCACCGGGGTGGACACACAGAGACTCGATGTGCTCTGTTATACAGTACGCGTGTAATGCGATACCTTTAGTTTAATGTTGTCCAAAACCAAACTAAAGACTAAACTATAGAGACTATGACAATGATGGGGTAACCGTGTGGGTCTTGGTGTTTTTAAGATGAGTAATTAGTTTGGGTTATCTTAAAATCAAGAATACTAATCTATGCTATCACATTGCCAGTTATGGGCCAAGGGCCCTGAAATTTATAGATAAGAAGTTTAAAATATATAGGTATTTAATAAGATTTTATGGTAGACCTACATTACAGTGCTTTACGTTAACTTTTACTAGAAGTCGAGTAAAGATTTAAAACGCCATAAGCCATGATTGCGCATATACATTTAGGTTTCCTCTTTACATCCAGGGATCAAACAATTCGCAACGCAAAAAGAACAATCTTCAATAATTAAAAGCCGTTAGCTACGACTTTTTCACTTTTCTTTAACTAATAGATAGAATTTCACGCCTCACGAAATAAACAAAATGACAGTATTTGTTACGTTTAGCGTAAAATAGGCTGATGATGAATATAGGCCCGGCGCCGTGCGCATTACGTCGGGTCTGGTGCGCGCGTGCGCTCCGGTGCGCTGCACTAATCCGTGCGCAGACGCGTATACGCGCTTAGAGGCGCAAAATGTGAACAGATAGCGGATTTGTTGCTGGGCTGAGAATAAACTAAAAGGTGGTTGCTAGTTTTAATAGATCGTAAGAATATACAGGGTGTATTTTTGAAACGGGGCAGTAAGGGCAAGTACCTTAACCGTTGCAGTTACAGCAAAACGTTCTTAAAAGACCTTCCCTAACTTTTTGGGACATTTTGAACTGCATTCATAGATTTTGTAAAAAACTTACAGTTAGCAAAAAAAATGCAAAAAGTTCAAATTTTTTTTTTTATGCCAATCGATTCTAAAAAAATTGACTTATTAGAAGCGTATTTTGTCAATAATCGAAATGCGGGAGCTGCATTAGTGTGGTACCGCAATAAGTATCCGTTGCGGCATGTGCCAACAAGAAAGGTTATTACAAATCTTTTGAAAAACCTGGAATTGCAGGGTTCTTTCAAAATACGCTTCTAATAAGTCAATTTTTTCACGATTAGAAGACATTTTAGCGAAAATCCTTAATTAATAACTCATACGAAGTTTCTCAGCTGAAACTAAGTATAACACACAGATTTTCGAATCAAATTCGAAATTTTAGGGTAAAAATTCTTTTTATTTACTTTACAGTCAATTCTACCCATTTCCAGGCCATAACAAAAAGTTAGACCATCGTAGAAATTCGTTTCTGTTGCCGAAATGTATGGGAAACGTTTTTGGCGATTTCTGTCTTTTCTAGTACTGAAAGCTAAAATGGTCCCATAGAGTTTTTTGTTCCCCACATGAAATAGAATCGATTGGCATAAAAAAAAAATTTTGAACTTTTTGCATTTTTTTTGCTAACTGTAAGTTTTTTACAAAATCTGTGAATGCAGTTCAAAATGTCCCAAAAAGTTAGGGAAGGTCTTTTAAGAACGTTTTGCTGTAACTGCAACGGTTAAGGTACTTGCCCTTACTGCCCCGTTTCAAAAATACACCCTGTATACAAGTCTCTGAGCTACAGACGGGCGAATAATTAAGTTTGTAGTATAATTTAGTATTATTTATTATTTACTTTTATATCATTTTTTGTAATATTTTGACGTGTTCAAGCGCCTCCTGGGGCCTATGAAAATAAATGATTTGAATTTGAATTTGAATTTGAATTTTGTATCTCTGACATTTCTTGTATAATATCATGAAGTTCAAGGAAAACACACTTATCTCTATAAGGAATGCGTGTTATACCTACTGCGTTATGGTTTGGTAGTCTGGATTTTATCAATCACAACGCACCTATACTACTTATACCTATCACTTATATTTTTGGTTTTCTGGCCATACTAACTACTCACCGTCAAGAATACTGAAAGATTTTGCAAAGAAACCCTGATAAGATGACACTGGCTTAATAAATTGAAGATTATGGTTTATGTCAAACTTTGTCGAAATGTAGTTGAATCTTACATTTTTGTCACTTTTGTTTTCAACGTACAACTCCGCTGTTAGTTCATGCCTTGTTAGCATTTCTTGATATCTTGATTACCGGCCGCTTTGTCCGCGCCGACCTTTGTCTCCGCCACTTATCGACTCGACTATCAAGAGTTACGCGCCAATGCACACCACTAGTCGAAGTGCACATTTCATTGCGTTGAACGAATTCCATCATTCGATTACCTGGTCTATCTGCGCGCCTGGTATCTTGTTACACTTATCTATACTTCCATAGGTCCATTTTTGATGATGTGTGGTCTTGATCATTGATAACTTGTCAATGTTTGATTCTTATGCCAGTTCTTTTTCGTATCACACTACTAACTAGTTGAAATACACATTTCATTGCGTTAGAACAAATTCCACTATTCGATAACCTGGTCTATCTGCAGGCCTGGTCTCTTGTTACGCTTATCTATGCTTCTATAGTTTCATTTTTGAAGATGTGTGGTCGATCATCGTCACAAATCTATTACCTATATGTTCCTTCGGCGCATCTTTGGACTATGATTGTGATAGTTACGGTTTATGCCGTATTTCTTTGCGTTAGAACGTACCATAATTTGTTAAATATTCTGGTCTATCTTCGTGCCTAATTGCCAAGTTTTTGTTACACTTGGATTTGATATAGCATATAAAAAGCCTCAAATCAAGCTCAAAGTGTAAAAATTGGGCCATCTCATAAATTCTTTAAAATATTGTATTCACCGATACCTTAGAAAAACCGGAGACCCTCAGGTTTCACAAAGTCAACAGCAATTAACAAGTTGCAGTAATCTTTGACCAGGAGCGTCCCCAAATCCTTGGCACACGCGTCGCCGCCTCTTTACGCCGCGTACAAAAAGCAGCCATTACGCGGCGCAATATCACGCCCTTTTACGGCTCGCACAAAGCTGCGCCGACGCAAGTTCCCCGTACGCTAAATCTTAAATAGAGGCGGAGTGGCGGTGGTAGCGACAATAAACCTGAAAATAAGTTGCATCAGTAATCATTTTATTATTTTTTATCAAATGTTTTTAGTATAATATAAGTATATAATTTTTTTTATAGACATTTTATTTAAAAAGTATGTGAAGTTTTTTCATTATCTTAGTTTTTGTTGCTTCCTGGTAATGCAATATAAAAGTGCAATCATCACCCTCATTGGTGTTTCCCCGCCTTGTTCATTAGTATTGTAATGTCGCAATGGGGGTTTCACTTTATTTTTACTCATATATCAATCACTAGCTTCTACAAATATACAACCATAAAACATTTTTTTTTTCATAATGAGTGTACGCCGGGCCCTATTTATTAAGAAGACAATTGAACAATATCGTCAAATTTAAATTAAGAATATCAATATCCAACTGTTTAACCGGTCAAAGAGAAACAAAATTGTCGGATTGTCACGATTGTCATATTTATTAAATAGGGCACTGGTATCACCGTCGAAATAACAAATACCTTATCGCGTTCACTGACGCCTCACCCAGCCTCGATCCAGTTACCTCAAGACTTGAAATTTAAAAGGCCAAGAAACAAAGCGGCCCAGTCCTTTTGAATCCAAATCCCTTCTTAAATCTCTATTCAGTATTGTTTGTCCTTCACTATCGCCGTTTTTGGTACATTTTTTTCTTCTACAAACGTCTGTAATGTAATATCGTATTGTTGGTTTATCCTACGATCGAGTTTCGGATGATCCTTACGTTTTTTATTATTTACCAGGTTTGGAATAACACCTGGATAACGTGTGTCTACCATCTTTCGGCGCTGTAGTACCATCGTTCGCCTTTGTAGGACCATCGTTCGGCGCTGTAGTACCATCTTGTTGTCAGATGTATAAAGATAGGTGATAGTTATGTGTTGAGAGTCTTGACTTACATGACAAGGATTGCGTATTCTATTCGTAAGTTTGTAGTTATTGATACAGATGTTAACTTAGCTCTTTGTTTCTTTATTATCCGCGTGGCTTTCATTTCTAAGGGCAAGTTTCATCAATTCTGGATAAGGCCGTAACTATCCGAAACCTTATTAGAAGCTGGTGAAATTGGGCTTAAGTCTTTCAATTATTGTATCATTTCGAAAACGGATTATAAACCTGACTGAGTGGGCTATTCATTTCGCGTAGATTTGAATGTAAGATCTTAGGTATTGTCAAGCAAGGCTAAATCTCTGCTTAAGGTAAATATTTATATTGTGAAATCTTTGCCATGAAACCGTGTAAAAAAACTGCACACAAAATACTTAAGTCATTAATAAGTACATTCTGAGGCTTCATAAATACTACATTGCATTATGTCAATAATGTATTCAAAGCATACTTATGTTTTTTCATATAACCGATAAACATCCCCTCAATAACCGCTAAGCGCCGTTGTGCTTTTGTCCGTTTGTCTGTCACAGTCCCCTCCGCACCCACTCGACTCGGCGCGATGACATTGTGTTGACAAGCATTGTGCGCCGACTCCGATTGTATCGCCCTCTATAATGATCTACAATCCTTTATACGTCCCACTTTAAATGACTACAATAAATATAATAAGGGCCCTTTTTTGGGAAAGGTGAAAAAGCTTTTTGCGTAAGATAAGGCTTTAAAAAAGGACCGAGAATTTTGCCAAGCAAAAAGAAGCCAGACTTATTTTATCATACATTGACATTACGCAATATGTCAATGTCCTCAGCCTCGTTATGTTGATTTGAAAAACAAACGTTATCGTATTTGCCAAAACGTGATTATGACGTGAGTCATCCAACCCGAGGTGTCTAAATCAATATTCTGACATTTCATTCACTTATTTAAACTAACAAAACGTCAAAAAGAATGATGATACATATTCAGTTAAACCCCGCGATAATTACGAGTTTTTGTTCGATCGATACCACTAATTTAATAACCTATTCCTTTACAAGCGAGTCGACGACACTCGAGAGCACGGACATAAAAATGTCGGGTCGGACCCAATCAATCTTGGTCCGTACCTGGAGCCGGAGATCGGATCGACCAGATAACCCTTCTTCAATGCGTAATACCATTAAAACAACGGTGACAATCCAACCAAAAAATAATTTTCAACAGCTCTTTATATCGATAAATGTTGTATCACCCATCAGGTCACTCCGATCTCTAATCCGAAGCTGCACGGTCAGTTTTCGATTGACCGAAAGGATTTTATGTCTGATGATTAAAAATGTGAGATGATGATCATTGCGAGGGATCCCACTGCGATGGTTTGTTTAACCTCTTTGTTTTTCTGAATTCCTGGTCGTGGGTCCGTTTTAATTAATGCCCATCACGTATTTTTTTCGATGTTGGTTTTTGGGTGTTTTTTTTTGCTTTTTCTGTTTTTGTTTTATCTCCGGTTTTTGAAATATGTCCGTGGGTTCTCGGTGTGTGATGCGATATCAGAGATGTCGCCCTATTGTTTTCGTTTTGATATATTTATGCGTTGTGTTCTCGGGAATGGTGTTCTGGGAGTATTTTTTTTTGTTTGGTGGAAGCGGTGACACGGTGACGCGGTGCCATGGATCATCGATTGTTCGACTCCCGACTGTTGACATTATTTATGTGGGTGAGTGAGTTCGGACGTTCTAGGAGTGACGGCTACCTCTCTTGTGGAGGTTGTATGGAGATTAACTCAGTCGGGACTTTGACTGTCCAAATTATTTTATTTGCCTTTGTAAGCTCTATTGTGGGTTAAAGATAATGAGCTTAAGTTGAATGCTACATTGCTTCTTACTTTGAATGTTAGCAATGTTGCCATACGTTTTAAATAAAAGCAAAATATATGACAGGACAATTTTATTAAAATGCTTGTGGTAAAATCTTGGCTTTAAAAAATCAAAAAGACCATTAGGTACAAAGAGTCAAAGTTGTTGCAACTCAGATATGAACCCAAGCCATCATACCATCGAAAGATAAGTTTATACAACACTATTTCAGATATAATTACGGACCCTAAGGTAAACAGCAGAAAAATACAATCCAGAACGGTAAAAACAATAAAACCAGTTATTACAGCTCGAATAATAATTTTACTATCTCACAATATAGAACCAAAAGCACATAAATACGTAAAAACAAACACTTTATGAACAGTGTTAAACGCCTAACATCTCCACAAACCGTTAACTTAATAGTTTTAATACTAAAAACTATCAATTAACGAGTGTAGTGCGATAGGGGAATGAAAACACGCCAGAATGCAGCCTCCTTGGGCCAGATCGTAAAGTAACGTGTTTATGGCACCTCTGGGAGATACCAGAGACAATAAATGTATAGAGCTACTAACTTAGTAAGGCACCTGTGAAGTAAATTGCTTGTTAGTCATTATCTGATGTCAAATGGAGCATTCATGATTAATATTAATAAAAAAAAATATATAAAACCTGATGAAGAAAGAAGATTTTCGTAATAATCGTTGTTTTTCAAGTCACAATTGAAGGTAACTTGGCTTTTGTGAAGCATCAGCCCTTCTAGCACGGTTAGTTAGTTTTGACATAGAGATACGAAAAGTCACAAGTGATTAAACAGACATTAGATTGTTACTGAGTAAATTGACGTTTCTGTGCTAGAGTCGACGCAGTCAAGGTAGGCCCTTGGTTACCGAGCTTCTAATATAATCTGTCTTACAATAATACCCAAATTGTACGACAATATTCTGAGACAGATATATGACCATGGAGCGTTTACAGCACTAGACAACCCGGACTACATCGATTCTACTATATCATCAGTTTACCCTCACTAATTAGATCTCTATCAGTACTAAAAGCTCTACTCTTTACACATTTTGCATTCGAACCGCATACATAACTTAATTTGCTTTGTAACTTATTAATACGACAGGTTAAATTAACTCCTTATGTACCAGGATAGCAGTAAAATGCAGGAGTAGTTAATACACTACCCAAATGTTTATAGACTTCAAAAACCATGACTACCTACGAATTCATTCAGGACATGTTTGTCCACGTACTAACTTAGTTCAGATAATGAGATCGACAAATGGTTCAGAATTTAGATAAAGCTATACAGTAGATTTTATCTTTGCATTCCTTGGGAAGTCTTTATAAGATCAATCTATTTACATTCTAAGATACCTAACTTGTTTTATCGTATGCAATTTGATCTCCAAATCACTGATTTGTGCGTTTAAAACCTGTTTAATAAAAACTGACTTTTGGCAGATAGTAGTCCCTTCGCATTAAATACTAATGTTAAGCTTTGTTTTGTTGCTATATTCGTATGTTTTTCGTATCTTACTGTGTTCCAATGTACGGCATTATATTGTTTTTTCATTTTTCTCCCTTCGAGTGGCATTTCATACAAATCACAACATTTCGCCATTCCCATACAAAAATACATTTTTAACGCTTAGTAACGTATCTGTTTGTATCTTTCCAGGTAAGTGTTGATGAAACCCGAGAGCTTGCGCCAGACGAGAATTCACACCTGAAGACTGATTCTGTATGGTGACGAAAGACTTACCATGGCATGTTACGGTAGAAACGATACTTTTTGAGCCATGGCTCGCGAAAAGCTTACAAGGTACCCAGTAGTAAAAAACCGGCCAAGTGCGTGTCGGGCCACGCGCAGTAGGCTTCCGTAGCTAGTCGTAACAACATATTTCGACTTAAAAGGGATTTACTATCTGTATTAAACAAGTAACATCTTCATACAAGTCATTACTTTCAAAGGTTTTTGTAATTTGCACGAATTATTCTAAGTAACTGCATTTTACACTTTGGACCCCAATTACTCTAGAACTAATTAATTTAAAGTAACCAGATAAATAGCGTCCTTCAGATAGGAAATGTTTGTAGTACACGAAACCAGCTAGCACGTATGACGAGATGTATGAATGTTAAGGAACTTCCTCAACATTCATACATCCTTTGAAAGTAATGACTTGTATGAAGATGTTACTTGTTTAATACAGATAGTAAATCCCTTTTAAGTCGACACATGTTGTTACGACTAGCTACGGAACCCTACTGCGCGTGGCCCGACACGCACTTGGCCGGTTTTATTTATTTATTTATTTATTTATTATACACTTTATTGTACACCTGGAGTTTACAGTATTAACTTATTTCTAGTGAAAACAGTACAATGGGCGGCCTTATCACTAATAGTGATTTCTGCCAGGCAACCTTAGGATGGAAATAATTTTAGAATTTGGTGGTTGTTTGTGTACACGAAAAAAAAAAAATATAGAAAAGTATACTATATAATATATTATATATAGTTGTAATAAAATATATAAATGTATATAAACTAAATACATGTTTTAAATAAATACATATATACTTAACATATTACAAAATATTAATATTATCATAAACATATCTAATTATAGCAACAAATAAATTTTATGACATTTTAAACAATTTAAATAAATTTGAAGAGATAAATTGAAGTAAAACGACTAAGTTAAAGATAAAAAGTGCTCCTTGACCAATGACTTAAAAATTGGTAGTGACTTTGCACGCCTAATATCTACCGGTAACGCATTCCACAGACGAATAGCTGTGACAGTAAAGGAGTTATCATAGAACGTTGTGGAATGCGATGGCATTCTTAACTTCAGGTTATCCGATGATCTAAGATATCTATTGTGAGTATCATGAAGGTAGTCGAAACGTTTTTTAAGATAGGAAGGAGTAGAAGGGTTAAAAAGTATATTATAAAGCAGTGAAAGGATGTGAGCATTCCGGCGATGTCGTATTGGTAACCACTTGAGTTGCTTACGAAAATGTGACACATGATCATATTTGCGGAGGCCAAATATGAATCTAATACAGAAGTTTTGGAGACGCTCAAGTTTATCTAATTGGTATTCGGCGAGATCTGGATAGCTGACGTCTGCGTAATCGAGGATTGGAAGAAGAAGGGAATTTGCTAGCGCAGTTTTGGTGGCCGTCGGCAGAAAATTGCGTAATCTTCTGAGAGATCCTGCAGAAGCGAATAATTTTCGACTAACCTCCTGCAACTGCGGAGCCCAAGTTAATCTATTGTCAAGTTTTATATTGGCTATATGTAGCAAAAATTATAAAACAATTTCGGGTTCGATAATACGTTTTCATAACCATTAAAGATAAAAAATATAACCATTTTGAATTTACCTAATTTAAATATCGTACGCAGAATATTCTGATGTGATACATAAACATTGTATCACAACGTGTTACGTTAGATATTGCCATACAGAATCAGTCCACAGCCTGTACGGCATACGGTACGCATTTTATATCCCAGTCCAGTGGTTGATAAGTGTACCGAGATCAGCGATAACTAAGGTAAGTGATATTTCACGAGATATTTGAGAGCCGTTGGTGAATATTAGAAACTGATACTGGTAAAAACTCTTGCAGGAATTCTTGAGATATCAATCGCGCAGAATAATTTCGTTGTATTTATGTCGATTCTTTATCTCAAGTTGTCGAACATCAGACCGTTAAAGTTTCATTATTTCTGAAAGTTTAAGTCTGTCTGAAGTAGGAAGCGTTGGAATGATAAGTGTAAGTAAGGTGAGGGATGATTTCTTCCTTCATCATGACCAAAATATCCAAAAAGTACGTTTTTTTACATTTCCGAAAGCTACCACGATCCAAATTCCATATTTATCTGATCATTATTTATCTTTGTCAAAGGCACGCACAGGGAAACTTTAAGATTTTATAAAATGACGTAGCACAAGTGATTATGCGTAAACTAAATCATATTTGCAAAAGTACTAATGGAATATGGCATAAATTAATGATTAATTATTAATTTGCGACAATATAAATATCAAGCTATGTCATGCCATCTAATCCTAGCTACCTGGGCAACAGAAACGCAAAGATATCGCGACATCACATAGGGTTGTACGTAACATATTGCGGGGTACAAATGTATCTATTTGTCGCTGCGTCTCTTGTTACGAGTCCCTGGAGATACGGGGATACACTGGGAGATTACCTTGTCCCGGAGGATAGTAGTAATGTACCAGTGGGTATTGCTGTATCTTGTTTGGTTGTTTGTTTGCGAATTACGTAAGAATGTTGTTTCAATTACAATATTTTTGCAGAGTAGTTTTTTATGAGAATATTTACTAATACAGATTCTGATTCTATTTATAACTGGAAAAAGAGTTTACCTATTACAATTTTTTTTGGATTTCTATGTTTCACACATTAACCAAATTCATATTTTTTCCTTTCTGTAGAAAATGGTTGTAATTTTAAAGTTAGCATTCTTCACACGATTTAAGAGGTATTCCCTAATTTGGAAAAATTCACACATTTTGCAGTAAACCACGTGTGTGCGAGTAATCTTTTAAATACGAACTGGAATAATTACCCCCAAATACCATCAAAAAACAACATAAAAGATATCTAGCAGCCATGAATTTGTTCCAATTTGCAAATAAAAAACTACGAAATAGGATGTCATCTCAAATCCCTATCGCATAATTAACAATGTGTTGAATATGAATAAAATGAACATCAGACCGTCACAGTAACATGTGCGTTTTGCTCTTCCAATCTCTGCCCGACAGGGACCACTGGTCCGGAAAATTGAAACAAGGGACCCTAACAAATCACCAACAAACCTTAGCTAACCTTTACAACTCTATTTTAATAGTGTCAAAGTTAAAAATGGGTTGGATGGCGTTTGAGATAACTAGAGACCTTAAAACACGAACCAAGATAAAATTACACATTTTTGCAACTCTATTGTTATTGAAATAAGGTTGACTATTGCGTAGATTAGGTTTGAAGTGCTTTAATTCTAGGGATGGCTAGTCCCAAGCGATTTTAAGGATTTAAGAGATTTATTCGGAAATAATTCGACTGGTGTATTTTGTTGTTTATTATTACAATGGTATTGGAAATTTACTAGGGATGAAATATTGTATGGGTATATACCTAAACCCCGATAATATTTTTGCAATATTGGTTTTACTAGGTACTTTATTAGACAAACAAGATAACAGTGAGGACAAAAATCGATAAAAATAACATAAAATGTTAATAAAAACGACAAAATATTAGAAATAAATATCTGCATATTTTTTCAAAGTGATGTTTTAGTTACAATTGAATAAGAATTAATTAATTATCTTATAGTTCAATTACACGATGACAATTTTCAATTCAATTCTTGCTATCTCTTTTATTTTAATCGAGATAAAAAAGCATGTAAAAGAATTGCGGCAATTCAAAATTTCGTTGTCAGTGATTTTCAAAAAGCAAGATTTTTCATGTAGTAAAGCTGATGAAAATCTCAGGCGATATACCCTGCCTTTGCTCTATAAAACTCAATTTTTTTCCATAGCAAACTAATTTATTGGTCTTTTTCCTGTTAAGGAAAGTTTTACATAGCTTTTATCAAAATAAAATTCTTAGAAAATACAAATTACTGTTAGACAATAAATCACTACGAATTTTCCACCCTCCGCTCCCCGAGGGCAAAGAAAATCGCTACACGATCGTCATTTGAAAAATAATGATGTCATCAAACACTAATCCGAAAGCTTTCATGTGGATTACATATTAACAGCTTTATATTTACCATTCACTAAGAATATTTCAGTCAAAACTCAACCTTATTACTTCTACATACGATAGAATAAGATCATACGCGACTGTAAGATACAAATTTTGCAATATACTCACTCTCTTGCTCTATAAAACTGCGCTTTTCTATTCCTTCCATTAAAATTTCAACCTTAAATTTCTAGTCATTAAGTTCAATTTTCAATGTCACTTATACATTTTTATCTCACAACAAATAATTGAATTTATATCAAAGTACATGTGATATAAAGTGCATATTGCTCTGTACTAGATGTAAGGATAGTGACACACCGCAGTGTCCGTGCAGTGATGCGTCATTTCAATACATTAGGCGTGTGATTTATGCGCGGGAAACAGCGGAGTCAAAACATGCAGGGAGCGCGTTTAGAGCGCGGTGTAGCACCGGCCTTCTTGTTTGTAGGGTTGGCACTTAAATAAAAATTTCGAATCGAAAACTGAAAAAAGAACACACTTAAAAAGTGTGTATATTATACTTATATTTTTAAAGTAAAAAAACAATTGTAATTACTGTTGTTAAAACAAATGGTGTTACGCTTGTTAATACAATTATAGGTATATACAAATAAGGCTTCATTTAAATTAGAATTTACCCATTAAAGGAATTAATTTTATGGACTAAATATGAACATATCTCTTGATTTTATATTGGATATTTGGTTTTGTTAATGTAATGGAAAATGTGTGTAGGTCGATAAATACTTAAAACTTTGAAATAAAGAACTTACGTACAATAAAATGTGATAAAAGCATATCGATGACCTTTTATAGACAGAGCACTCGACTACAACGAGTAAATTTACAAAAATAAACAATCAACTACCTCAATAACATTATTGAAAATAAGTTATTTTTGTATTTTCATTTTGGTATACTTTATAGTTTATACAATGGATATAAAATATGACTATAACTTGACTATTTTATGAACCAAAACAATTACAAAAATAACCATTGCTTTTTAATTGCTGTCACCGGTATAACATCGAATCTCATCCTTTGAGGCATCTTAGCAAATTCAGATCATAGGCTTTTATGTGACTATAAGTAAATTTTGGGCAATTTCATGTTAAATGTCAAAACTATTTATTTGCGATGATAATATGTTGCATACAAGTACTGTTAAAAAAAGAAAGCTTTTTTATAAATATTTAAAGTTACAAAGCCCATTTCCACATTCCACGTTTCTTATATCATTTTATATTTCATAGCAACCCTAATTCCCTGGCACCAAAAGCCGGGCCCAGAAGTGTGCCCCTTGGGATCTGATCGCTCTCATCTCAAGAGCTCTCCAAATTATGGAGGATATTGCTTTTTGCCACCGCTTCCTCTATTAAAAAAATATTATCTATGGTTAAGGGAACAGGTGGTAACGGGACTATGCGTATTTTTAAAGTCAAGTGGTTTTAAAGAAAATACTATCATAGGAAGACCGTGCTGAAGATACAATTTTATTAAAAGCTTATAGGTATGTAATTTGCAAAAACAAATTAGTATTCTTGTTTACCCCCTCAAGGTATTGGCTCTTTTTTTCAGTTTATCTTCAATTACAACGGTCTAGTGATCGATTTTTTTTTTTCTATATTTCATCTAATGACCAGTAAATACAGCTTATGACAATTTTTTTAAATTTAGATTAGTTACTCTATCTAGAATACTAGTATGTTAAATTCTTTTTGCTAGAAGTTCCAACCCAGTTTCTTCAAGCAAACCGAAACGTAGTGCCGCAACTGCTATAGTTAAATATAAAGGTTCACTATAACCCCAGCGCTAAAACTCATCCATCTCTTCGAAAATAAAATAAGTTCGATTACCGTCCCTTGCACAACCGATGTAAAACAACGCGAAACGTTAAACATATTTTGAACAGAATAGGTTAGCAAAAATATCTGTATATAATATAATAAAATTTAAAACTTGTCATGTCTGTACATTGAAGATATTTGAGAAAAAAGTAGCCTTTATAACAGCTGCAGAGGCCAAAAGATATTATTTTGGAATTTTTGTATGTCTGTCTGTATATATGTCTGTTTGTATGTTCGAATGTGTATCACGCAGAGACTACCGAATGATATTGGATGCGATTTTTACAGTTGTATAGCTGGAGGTCTAACTTAAAAATTGGTATATGTATATTTGTATTTTTTCCCAAAGGGAAAATCGGGGGTATAGCTTTATATTTTTGAAGGATACTGCATGTAATTCTGAACATAGATTCCTTACATGACGTAAATGAACTTTAATTTCGATTTTTGGTAATATCACCCCCACGGCGGTGAATTAGGGGTTGTTAGTTTATATGGGCAGTTAATTATAAGGCTATATTCGAAATTCTGCACATATATTCCCTACATAACATAAATAAAATAGCATGGAAATATCGACGTCACGGGCGACAGCTACAAATAACTAAAATTAATACCATTGCAACATCATCCCGGTAAATTTTTCAAATTTATGTTCACTAGACAAAACCAAAATGAATCATGTCACTTTGCACCAATCTATCATAATTTAAAAGCAGGCTCGTTTTGCTTCCAAATGCACTTTACGGGTAGCGAGGGGTTAATTCTCCAAAGTAATTTTATTGCAAAAGCAAAAGGGTTAAGTGAGGTGCACGCTCAATCGTGTTTTATGCTTTTTAATTTGTTTTTAGAGCATTTGAGGGGTTGTGAAGTAGTACTTTATGATTGGAGCTCTTGTTTGAACTTTGATAGAATGTTATTGTTAAATTGTAGACTTTGGGACGAGGCTTTGGGTGTTAAAGTCGACCTCCGTGGGTCTATTGTGATATAATTGTGGACTTAGTGCTTTGAAGGGAGTATAGACTGATAGTGAAATTAAGTTTATTGATTTTTGCACCATAGACCAATTATGGTCATTAACAAAATTATGCTGAACAATTGGTGTCTAAACTCACCTCCTAAACAGGATGGGACATAATACAACATTGATAACATTTCTAACTTAAGCTGGATTGAGAAAGAACCCGTATCTACACTGCTACCTTGTGCATGGAGACCATGATAAGTAATCATGATATAAAAAAGTCTCAAACAAGAAGAGAAGAGAAATCAAGATTCATAAGTCCGAAACAATATTATGACGATCTTATTTTGATGAGCTTGCTAGTCTCTCCGGCATGTTTTAACAAACTGCGAGGGTCCCCTCTTAAAAACTCCATCCTCTAACGACAATGCTATTAGGCAATTACCCAGGCAGCACCTGGCTCCTGTGCTAGTCTATTAATACGTAAACGCTTAAAGAGGCACTTAATGTGCTCCTTCCATTAGGCGAGGCTGTAAATTATACCACTTTACGTATATGACGCCCTGGTACTTTCGCTACTGTGACGATAAACACAAGATTTGTGACCCGGATATCGCTGTCTTGCTACTAAATTATTCCTTCCGATCGATTAGAAATAGTATTGGTTTTTTATATGTATTAACTGTTTGCAGTATACTAGCATGCAATATGATTAAAAACATTCTTCGGATTGTTTTCCTTAGGAGCTTTCTCAATTTGTACATTCTCCTGCCCAAGAGTTGTACTGTTTAATGCAAAAATCATGAAAGCCATCCATATAAACAAACTTCTTCTCCTGCTTTATACTATTGTATGTTTGTCTGTATGCTGCCTTTAATTTTGCTAAACCAAATCACCTAATTTCTTTAAAAAGAACTACTTTTTTTAACTTTTGACCTCTCTATAGTGTGTTCTGGCTGACACTGCTGCCTACCAGCTCTGCGTTCTAACAGCGTGAAGATAAGTCAATCTAAGACTACTCAGCAGTAGGACAGTAATGGCTTTACGACATAAACTACATCAACGTTTAGCCGAAGGATTGACGAAAATAAACCCAAATAAACTTCCCTTAACGATGCGCCAACGTCGATGTATTAAAAACAGCTGATTCTAAAATATTCAAATTCAATTCTAAACAGTCGTATTTCACGTTACTAACCGTCGCGTCGTCGCGACTAAAAAAACCCTAAAATGCTCTCAGATATTAAATTCAATACAGACTACTATTTTCGTGCATCCATGAATTGAATTTTTTATGGCACGCGCGTGGGTCTCTGTCATTTGTTTTCATTACGTACGCACCCCTCGAAAAAAAGTTTGTATGCCTACGGTGACGAGTATGACAATAATTTTCGCCAGTTTGTCTGTACGTTCTTGATTTACTTGTTATTATTATGCAGACGGAACTAGTGACGTTAATAGTGCGAACGATTTGAGATATTAGCTAATAATCTTTATCTTTATTCTTCGAATGGAATTCGGTCATTATTCTCTTAATATTTTATGCACGCCTGGTACCCTAATTTCTTGTTCATTTTATTGCATACGCTTGATATAATTCTTTTTGAAGAAGATGTTTAAAAATCAATGATTATCTTGCATTTTTTGCGTTTAGTAAGCGGCACCTGTCAGGTTTGTTGTAATAAAATTTCTATCAGACAAAAATACGGCAGCACTTAAATGTTTAAGTGTTTTTTCAGAATCTTACCAAAAATCTATTTTTGAGCTTGGTTTTATATTTCAGAATAGGATATTTAGAATTCTCTTTACAGGACGCACTTCACATGACCTGTACCACTTCTGTAACCATGTTTTTGTTAACCAACAGTAAGTCTGCATAATTATTGAATACATCTCTTTTAAGTCAAGACAAACTTAATTAGTAATTACTAAAATCTAGCAATAACGAATCAATTTGAACCAGGAAGCAAAATTCTCTAAATTCTTTTATATTTGTTAAAAAAATAAAGCTTTTGTAAAAGAATTCAAGTTTATAGTACAGTATTTTCAATAAATAGTGGCCTAGGGGTGATTATCACCACTAATGAGCACAGCCGCGAAATATAAACATCCTATACATTAAAAACTGTTTACAATTCCCTGGTTAAATAAGAAACCGAGATTTTCTAAAAAATATAAAATTATAAGCTTATTGTGATATCATGTCCACACTTTTGTCAAAATACAATATGAACATCGTGAATTTTTCGCATTCTTTCACATATTATTACGTATAACATACATAGATATTAGCATTTGGTTTTAAATGATAACACACAATAATTCTTTTGTTTTACAGCTATATTTCAGTTCGCATTGTTCTCTATGTCCAGTGGTCTAAACAAATTGAAAAAAACTTGCGAAAAAAAATTGAAACAGATTGCTTTTTTTTTGCACAATTGAAACGTGAGAGCGAGATTTTAATTATGGAAGTTCGGATAAACAAAACTGGAGATTTACGATGTAAGATTAGATAGGATAGGAATAAAAATATGATATTTGTGGAATGGAACCCCTGTCCGGCCGTGGCGCCTACCGCCCGCCGCGTCTCTTGGCCCACAATAAAAGAATGAAAGATAAAAGTATCATATCATAGTTTTTGATTCACTTACACGCACTCGGTTGTAAAGGCTTACTGTTTCAGTGAGACGATAACATTACTCATTCCTTAGATATTTTATACAAGCTTGTTTTTTTGGATCTTAGTGTTGGCTTTGATGTTTTTGTTTGTTAAAGGTGCAGTGTCAAGATACTAACACAACTTACCTCATCTTTATAAATCTTTATTATAAGAATGTATGGCTCGTAATGCAATAAGTACCCCGTAAAATATAACCTGAACGAATAGAAAAGTGACGCAAGTTACACTTATAAAAATAACACAGCTATCACTTTTATTTGTGTATGTGTATTGATTATTTATATTATTATTATTTATTGTTTCTTTTATATATGATTATTAATCTACACCTCTTAAACTGGGGCTAAATCTATAATTTTTTCCTCATGAAATTATACGGTAAATTATCTTAGGTTGTTTAAAATTTTAGCTAATTCACCTTCAATTTAAGATTGATAACACCTGCATGTAAATATGCTTTTTATTAAACGTTAAACTTACCTATTTATTGCCTTAACTATTTCCGTGAGAAATTGACAATGCCCCACGCAGCGCTATAGTGATGCCACCTTACCCAATGATATACAGGCCAGGTGTATTTTCAATTATTCGATAAAAATACCTCAGGTTATGAACCAAAAAAGGGAATGCGCAAAATGTCACATAGCTTCATAAATTAATATGTCTATTTTGACCTTTAGAAGTAATACTCATTGTTATAAAAAGGCACGTCAAAGTTGATTTGAGTCAAGATACGGGAAAGTGCCTCATCGTGTATTTGGAAATAATAAAGCGATTACTTAAATAATTATGAGTAAGCTAGCTTTCAACCCACAGTCTGCTCGCGTAAAAAAATAATTTTAAGCGAT
Source organism: Hypena proboscidalis (assembly GCA_905147285.1). Lineage (NCBI taxonomy): Eukaryota > Metazoa > Arthropoda > Insecta > Lepidoptera > Erebidae > Hypena > Hypena proboscidalis. The sequence continues at coordinate 1,123,876 of LR990141.1, forward strand.
ACAAAAAGTATACTATATGTTTGGTTATTCTGTGATTCTGTCCATATCCCGGCCTTCAAATATAACCATACCAATTTTCATCAAGTTTGCTTCAGTGGTTTAACCGTGAAAGCATAACAGTCAGACAAACAGACGGAGCTACTTTCGTTCATGATTAATACATTTTTCTTTAAAGAAAATTTATATCGAGTTCCGTCCTCTTATCCGCCATCAAAGAATGGCATGGGGTTAATGTCACCCTTGCCAAGTCAATACTAATTACATTAACTAGAGTAAAGGCCCATCTGGACTCTGTTTGAAACGAAGGTCAGAATGTACCGTTCAGAATTAGTGGGGAAATCAACTAACGGATGTTTTTGAGTATTTTTTTATTATTTATGGTAGTATCCTATAAAATACTGATATGTGAGGTTGCCAACATATCAGTATTTTATAGGATACATTTCAGAGAGTGTGTCGAGGACACAACCTTATTTCTCCGTCCCCATCGGACTACTGGACAAAAAGCACTCGAGCACCGCTGTATATATTATATTCCACGAATACGCACCAAACGTTTAGCTTCAACATTCCTTATGCGAACTGCCAAAGAATGGAACGCCTTGCCCGAGTTAGTATTTACAATACAATCTGGGTCTCTTCAAAGCAAGAGTTAATAGGTACCTCATTGGAAAGTGTACTCCGTCCATTCCATCAGGAGCCTATCCACCATAAAAAACCCTATTGAGGGAAGCCTCGAATTTTCCTTTTTTATTAATTAACAAATGAATTTTGCAAATTCTTGTAACATAAGTTGATCAGAATATTGTGTAGAAGCTTGTTGGAGGTAGTATCCCCCGGACTGTTCACAAGATGCCGCCGCTTCAACAATGTTGTGTCCAGTAGTCGTCACCTCGCCTTGTTACACGTTGACAGCTTGTTAAAGGATGCACTTTCATTCATACTTCTTATTAAAGTATACTTGTTAATTCTGAGAATAAGTAAAGGTTAAGGTCATAGAAATCTTAATAACAAGGCAATAGAAATGTCAAAGACGCGTGACCTTGTCGCCGCGCATCTGTCAAGTCAAACACAAGTGCGAGTTGAGGAATTGTCGTCTTAATGTCATCGCAAAAAGAATAATTTTGTTTGCAGGAATACAAGCGCATTTGTCTAATCGAACACAAGTGCGAGTTGAGGAATTGTCGTCTTAATGTCATCGCCAAAAAGAATAATTTTGTTTGCAGGAATACAAAAAGTGGTATTTGAAAACCGGCGACATGCGTCCCAGTGTTAAAAGATAGTCGATAGCATTTCTATTGACTAGTTATTAAGATTTCTATGGTTAAGGTTAAACATTTTCTGTCTCTTAAAGGATATTCTGACAATTAAGCTTATATTGTTACGGAACGTGACCACGAATGATGGAAGTCATTTCGAAACGCTGAGTCGAGGTATTAATTTACCTTTATAATAAATACGCTACTTAGACACAGAAAGTTTCAATTAATTATAAATCATGAGTAATGAACAAGAAGTGTAAAATCTCTTAAAGTTGCACTGTTTAAAAAATAAGCAGTATAAATAAATCTTTTATTGACGTACATATTACAATAATAATTATAAAATGAATATAATATATGAAACTTCCGGCGCCCTTAATTATATTACAAGGACCAGCGTCATTTGCCATCGTTTTAAGATGGAAATGGAAACATAATGATGGCACGTAAATCACTTTACTAGACACTTTATCACTTTGTAACTTTGGACTAAGTTTATCACTGTTCAGGAGATGTTTTCATAACGAAGAATTAACGCAGACTGTGCGTGTTCGCATAATCTGATAAACGAAGTGTTTTTCGTGAAGTAACTAACGAATGTCATATTATTTTAATAGAGTAACAAAATAGTATTTTATTGATCATAAACAGCAAATACAACGTGCAACACACACTTACAATAAGTCAGCTTACAAAATAATATTATTATAAGTGATTACATCATTCTAAATAAATAGTTATTTACACGTAAAAGCTATCTACGGTATATTTTTATGTTTAGTAAATAAAAACCCATATTGCAACTGAAAAAAGTAGCTTTTTGAAAACGTTCTCCATGTTTTCCCTGTCATATTTCACTGTCTAATTAACTATTATCGTCACTTGATATCTTAGAACACAGCTATAAACCTACGCCATTAAAATAATGTAATAAAGACAGTTAAGGCCCCATACACCCACACATACACACACACATATATTATGAGATTGACCAAACATGACACACGGCACAAAACATATAAATAATAATGTATGCTACTGATATTATTCTAATGTGAACTTGTAGTAAATAGGATTAAGTTTAAAGTGATGTGTGAAAAATATATCATTTAAGAAGTACATACATTATGAGGTCAATTAATTGGAATACACTTTTGCGATTATAATAAGTTTTCTAATCAAAATTTTGTTAGATAGATAGAAAGATAGAATAAGCTTTATTGCACACCAAAAAATAAGACACAAAATAGAACATAATTAAACATTAAGACATGTACAATGGGCGGCCTTATCGCTAAAAAGCAATATCTTACAGGCAACCTTTGGATGGACAAATAGAAAGTTAGACTGATATGGGGCAGTTTAAGGTGTAATAGATGAGATAGAAGGTTCACTATAACTAATATTTACATAAATTTACGAATTCTATAGGTACATTTACCTACAAATTAAATATATATTATATTAACTTACATAGGGTATACTTAAAATAAATATGTACATAGCACTAGTTATATATTAGTAGTTCTCAAATAAATATTTTTCTTGAATAAACCCATAATTAGGATTTCGTTAAATATAAAAAAATAATACTAATGACATGTCCTAAATGTTTAGCATTTTCTCACATACTAAATATAAAAAAAGCTTAAATTTAAAATCATTAATAATTTGTTGAAAAACTCAAATATGAATTATACAGCATCACTATAAAACGCTTATTAACATAAGCATTTTATTCATAACACAAATTATTTGCATTAAAAAATAATACCTACTGAAGTAAAGCTTAGTCCACACCGTCGCGATTGCGCAACCGATCGTCAAAAGGATGCGCAACTCATTCAATCGTAAATAGTTCGCATACGACGCGATGATTGTCTAAAAGCTCCCAAAAGAGAGTAATGCCTGTGTGAAAAGTTTGAATGTAATCACGTGTTACACGATTAGGAAACGCTTAGACAATAATGGGCCCGCTGTTCTACAAAAATGCGTGATTCACGTACATTTTACTGTCCATAATGTTGCTGATTTAATGGTTATTTATTAATTTGCTAATGCTCTTAATTCTGAATAGCTGTGGGTTGATAATGGGATGATGATTAATTTATAATAGTGTTTTTGTATAATAAACAAGCTCTTAACCGCGGCTTTGAACATCCTACGAGTTACGAGACTTTATAAGAGTAGGTATTCAGATTGTTTGCTGGTCAAAAACTTTATGACTTAAATATTCTAACAATAGGATAGCGTTATTAATACCTGAGAGGTAATAATCCATATGAAACACATTAAAAAAATAAAAGAAAATGTTATGCTTACATCTTGGACTTCCTAAGCCATGCTCAATTTTTTTTTAAATTAATTAATATTGTTGATTGAAACGCTGCTGTGGTTCAACTGTTTAATTCTATATACAAAATATTTGTCCAAAAGAATACCAAAAACAATATTAAGTATAAAAACAATATAACTGTATAAGAAGGTTGGTTGGTCGCCAACAAATATCTTAGCTTTTTCCGCTCTTGACTAGTAAGCTTTGATGATAAATTTAGCGTTTTGATAATATTTCTCATCTGTACATGGTAAAAACTTATAAAATAGTATGTTTAATAAATTACTGTTTTGATGTTTATTTAGCAAATGAGGACTTTAAAACATTTATAACTTCTTTCACGACTTTATTTAAAATTCAACATCGGAATGTTACAAAATACAATTCGTCAACCTATCAAATTTCCTTTAAACTAGTAGCGAGGCCAATTAATACCTATAGCAATAAATTACGAAACTGATTAGATCTTAGTTGTGGGTATTTTTCTAGGATGTTGAGGTAAACTTCTCTTCTTGTTATTATTATTTATTTTTTAAATATATACTATTAAGACAAGGATTAGTGCCAAGATGATGAATGGAAACAAAAAATATTTAAGACAAATAATTGTACCTTATTCTATTGTACGCCGTTGCCTCGTCGTCGGGGTAGACCTAGGAGGCACTGGCAGGACGACCTTGATGCCTACAACCACAACTGGTGCGAAACCTGCAGGAGACAGAGAGGACTAGAAACGTTTGGGGGAGGCCTTTGCCCAGCAGTAGGACAGCGCAGGCTAACGCAAAAAAAAATCTTAGAGTCGCCAGCGAAGGCATATCACCTTAATGTGTTACACTACGTTAATTTGGGTTAAGACTGACCAAAAATTGCAGTTGTATCACTGGCCTTATTTCACAAATGATTTTAATCAATCTTACTATCTATTCTTTAATTAATTACTGCACACCTCCAATTAAACATACATCATACATATTCCATCGCCACAAAAACTAGGAATGCAGAAAGAAACGTAGCAAACACTATATGCGCTTTTATGCGCTAGAATCGTGCGCGTGCGCATCCGTGCGTGTTTAATGCGTAATTAATCAGGCGGATTGCATTGTCTCGTTCAATAATTGTCTTCACTTTATGTATTTTATGTAAGTAGGTGCTAAGCGATGCGGCTGTTTGCAACATATTATTTGTGATAAAAACTGGAGTTGTAAAACTTTTAAATATCTATTTAGATAATGGCGGTGGGTATGTCTTTGTAACTAAAGTTTTTTTTTTTTATTATTTTTTTATTGTTTGGTCCACTAAACTGGACTACATAGCAAAAGAAAAAACATGCTTAAAATTAACATACAAAAATAATGTTTGCCCTTCTAGACGTGGACACAGCATGCGAAAGAATAACTCAGTTAATAAATAATTGGAAATTCATTTATGTCAACTTAACATAACTCCTATATATTACTCTGAAATGTGTGTCATATATGTACAACACCCACATTTCACTTATTATGAGCCTATTGCCATCCACCTGGCATAATTCCAACTCCGTGCTGTTATTGATATAACACTTTCGCTCGACCAGGGAATCGAACCCCAGACCTCGTGGTGAGCGATGCGCAATTTAAACCGCTAGACCAAAGTGTAATGCTGGCGAAGTAATGTAAAATAAAAATCTAAAATATCTTAACTCCCTATACCGTAACTGGTAATTTTCTTTTATGTTTTTTTATAGTAATTAATGTTAATTAACCTATGCCTGGTAGAATGCCTCGTTGATGTAGTTGTTGGCGTATGCGACCTCCCACCGTGAGGTCTTGGGTTCAATACCTGGGTCGCGCAAAATTGTTATTTAGACTTTTTTCTTCAGGAAATTCTCCATAGCAGCACGGAGTCTAGGGTTCTTTCAGGTTGGGTTTAAACATAACAGGTGAATGTGGATGTTAAACACACCCTACAGGGTATTTTTTTTTTACACTACGTCCACAACGAACGAACGTGTAGCCAACCTGATGGTAAGTGGAGTACAGCCCATGGACATTAACAATCCACAAAAACAGATTATAGATGCGTCGCTGCAGCTGAAGACTACGGTGTTATGCCTCATGTGCCAGTAATTTCAGGGCCTGATCTCACCACCAAACCGGAACACAGTAATGGAAGCACTACTATTAGGCGGCAGGTTAAAGGTGAGACGGTGGTGCTGTCGCCCTTGAGCTCATTCACAAGAGCTCTACCACCAGTAAGGCAGTAACTAGCAGTAATATGGGCGTGATTTAATGTCATGTTAGTTAACCTTGTATATGGAGTATGATTCGTCCCATTTTTGGTCTTTAAATCTGTCTACGCCTAGCAATGAAACATTTAAGTAAAGATTAAAAAGATAACTATATTTCACTACTATGAAACTCATAGGATAAATGAGATGAGAATGAATCGCGCACGGTATGACGACAAAACGCGTAGGTACTGTTTAATTATATTAATGCATAGTCGATCGAACGATTCATCGCGGTGTCGTAATCTGCTGACTCTACTAATAACTATTGTTCGGTGATTGACCCGAACACCTTTATTGGTAATATAGGCGTGATGTTATGTTATTGGGTACTCTATTAACAAAGGTAAAACGTACTTCGGCTACCTCATTTCTAATGCGTGACGTCTGTCAAAATTTTTGATTAAACGCTTAACCTTCATTTGGACTCTTGTCACATACCCTTAAGGTATCCGACAAAGGGAGTTCTAAGCCAATAATATATGCATTATTCCAATAGTGTTCCTTGAAGAGGTCACACGTTTTCAGCTACCATCACGCCACCGACCTACACTCTCAGTAAATAATTACGCCGGAAGCCAGCCATAACAGACCGCACTTAATATAAATCATCCACTTAACACTTTTTTTAAACTGCGACAATATCATCTAAATATACCAGGAACGCATAAAAAGTTTAGAGTTTATTTTGGTTTACGGCGATGAGAAAGTATGCGGCGCGGCGTGAGCTACGACCGGTGTCCCGGCAGTGGACGCCGCACGTCCATCATAGTGTCCCCTATCCCTTTTTCACTTTCAGGACTCCTCGATCGTCTCTTTCTTTCAAACCATGCGTGAATAGCTTGAAACAATCACGTTTATTTTTGAAATTGGAACCTTATTTGAATAGCGATGCGACTATATTTCTACTATCCTTTCTCATACGACGTACCTACTTAGAATTAATTAATCCAGAAATAATTCTTTATCGTGTTATTTTTATCATAAACTAATAAACTAAAAGATATTTCAAAAAGAATCCCGAGTTTTGCGAATTAAGAAACACAAGGTGTCTGCGATAAGCGTCGAGATAGCATTTATTTTACCTTAATTTCTGCCTATTTTTCGTTTCGATATTGAAAAATGTCGTCGGATGCATCACCGTCGGGCCGGGTTGTTTTTTACATATTTTTTCGTTTCGAATGACACAGAAAAGCTTTTTGTGTGACGCGCCTTATCGTGAATAAAACGAAGAACAAAAAGTTTTGCGACCGTCGACGACTTTGTATTCAAATCGTTGCCGAAAAGCTCGCTAATGTATTGTTTCTTTTGCTTTAGATTATTTACTAAAAGTTCTTCGGAATCATCTAAAAGCGGGCTATGTTTTGGTAAATACAACTTTGTTTGACAAAACGTCGAGCATGGTAAATAGATTACTTTCAGATGTTATTTACGAATGAAATGTCACCCACGACTGCATTTCGATAAAAACGAAATACCGCTTTTTTACTTAGATTTTCTAGTCTAGCAATCACAATAATTATGTTAGGCTAATGTGTTGTAAATTTTCGTATTGTATAACTCTTTAGACAGTTCTAAACATTGGTCTCATCTGACTCCTTTTCTTCTGGACCTCTTATTTTCTGACCTGCCGGGCAAGCATGCGAGTGCGAGATAGATTTTTCGCGTTTTTGTCATGTTTTACCATATAAAAATATGACAAAAACGTGACTAAATCTATCTCGCGCTCGTAGGCTTACCCCCTAATCGTCTTACCCCAGCTTTTTACTCGTATGATAGCTATTGTAAGCCTTAGGATAATATAAATACCTAATAGCAAAACCATTAACAGTCTAATAAGTTTATTGGTACTATATTTTAATGACATGCTTTCTTGTATAGTAAGACAAGTAGCAATAATTAAACATGACATTTATTGACGTGTCATCGATACTTTTATGAATGTATGACATACATACATACTTTTACATATACTATTGGTTAACCGATAGATTATATCAAAACACTTTTAAATCAAGACAGGTTTATACAGTTAATAAAACAGAACCAGGTAACTTATTTTATGAATGTGTGGGAACACGAATATGATGTTTACTACGTTCATATAAACTTGTACATTTTCATATATGTATATATTTTTTTTATTTAAAAAACGATGCCCGCACAATGTATACTCCTGTGTCGCGGGGGTGTTTACAAACATACATTTTACACACACAAAGTACACCCAGAGTCGGAACAAATGTTTGTGGCTTAAATATTAATAAGAAAAACATGTTCAAAAATATGTATATAGCGTTATTCTTTGTACTCCAGTAATTTCACAGCATAAACATTCGACATTCAAGAGTTCAATACTCAGAATTCTTTATTTGGCTACAAATTTTTATAATTTTGTATAATTTGCCCACTCAAGCACATGCACAAAATCTCCATCAGCTTAAATATAACTCAATAAAGAACACAAATTTTAGTTCTATACTAAATTCAGAGAAGGATTTGTAGCTATTAACTGCCGTCTTGTGGTAAGGGTATGCAGTCCTCACCACTTATGTTATGCTACATTATCATTGTAATTTTTACCATTTGTTTGTAGACATCTAAACAATACAACTATTGCCCACCTACCGGCAGGTGGCATACATCGTTTGCTACATACATCGCATTAAAAAAACCTTTTTCATATAATAAACGTCAATGCAATAACATCACGGAAATTGTCGATGAATGTATAATAACACACTATTATGCATTGTAGCGTATTGACTATTATGCTTTGTAGCAAAATGCGGTGTATACTGTGTAATTTGTATGAAGATCAACATCATTGTGAAGCACAAAGCAGTAATAATATCTTGAGGGCCGTTTTACTAAAAATTCAATGTTCTACGGACCAATGAACAGGAGGTGGGGTCTTACTGCAAGCGAGTCTCTACAAGTCTTAATTATATTAGAAATTTAAACCAACACAAGGCATACAAGCCTTTTTAAACAATTTGTTGGTTTATTTGGCGTAAATCTTTAAGCCCGGTTTCTTCAAGTACACGCACACACTGTAAGGTTTAAACAAATTCCACGTAAATACTAGCCAGCTGAATATCAATCACACGAAATGTTTATTTTGAACCTTGAAAACCTACAATTTGCTTTGTTTTCGTCACCTAAGAAACGTTAAACGTACGATTTTTATATCAGTAGCATATTAGTAAAAGTTTCGCCATGTCCATATATCTGTCCGCCGTGTATAGCGATAAAAAACTGAAATTTTGTATATGTATCTCTGTTAACTATGGCCGACAAAGCATAAAATAATATCTTCAATTAGATGTTGAGGCTCACTTTTTACATGCTTTTTCTGTAGCGATCCGCTCAATTTCCCGCTCATCAAATCGCTTATCGCTATCATTGAGACATGCCCGTCGGAACGTATTAGACGCACGAACGGACACACTGTTAGGATGAGTTATTAAATATTAAACCGACAATGTGCGGTATTCAGTTACTTATTATACATTCAGGGTTATCATAACAAAAACGATACGCCCGATTTAATGAACTAGAAAAATATGAGTATATGAAGTTAGAAGTATTTTACCGAAATATATTTAATTCAGATAGATTTCTTTAAGCTGTCCACCAGTTTTCCAATCGATTTTTGTATAAACCGGTAATAGAAAATCTGTAATACTTCACCTAATTAGTCATTGCATTGCATATCAATGTCGAAATTTCTCAGGAGTGCTACGGAATGGAACTGTGTCTGACGAATATCGGAACATAAATGTAAAGCTCCTATATTGAATTTAAATATGTAACATTTGCCAAATACCTAGTTCGAACTGACAATTTTAAATATAATGTATTGTGCTCCATTTTTTGCGGCAATCACACAAAAGCTTTATGAAAATACCTCCACTTATCCTACCGGCAAAATACACACATAATGTTTTCATTAAAGCCTCCTCATTTGACTGTACCATATTAAACAAGAACCGGGTAGTTAATAAGGAGAAACAAGTTAACAAAAGTGTATGTATGTCTGTGTACGTCTCTTAATGAAGTCATACAGTTTTACGGCGGGATTTGCATGTTCATTACTTTTGGAATATCTACTCATGTGTTTATGTGATCATTGTACGGTTTTAGGATATACCAAGCGGATTGGTATAACCTTGTCCGTTTGTACTAACTCTGGACTTGGTTAAAAGAGTTAGAATTTATATTTGCTCCCAAAACTACATGGAATATTAAATAGTTAGTTGCTACTCAGGTTTTGTTTTCAGATCTAGATAAATTTAGAAGGGATTCCGGATACCCGTACAGTCTACATTGTGTTAAGATAAATACAATAATGTTATATAATATTATGGATAGATGAGCTAACCAGATTAATATTCGGAATCTAATTACAATCTAAGAGTATGTGTCCTGGTGTATGTAATGCCTACTTAGTAGATAAATTAGGGAAATAATATTTACTGGTTAACTCTTGTAAACGAGCTTGAGGGCGGCAGCACCACCGTCTCACCTTTAACCTTCCGCCAAATCGTAGTACATTACTGTGATCGGGTTTGGTGGTGAGATCAGGCCCTGAAATTACTGGCGTCACTGCAGCTAAGGACTACGGTGTTATGCCTCATAACACCGTAGTCCTTAACTGCAGCGACGCATCTACAATATACTTTTGTGGATTGTTGATGTCCATGGCCTGTACTTCACTTACTATCAGGTGGACTACACGTTCGTTAGCTAAAGGCCTAATATAAAAAAAATATTTATTCGGGATATTTTGTTGGATAAAATCGCGATATTACTTAAATAGTTGTAAAATTTTAACCTTCGAAACAACAATTGCAAAAAATGTATCCTCCAATAAACAGTCAATCCAGATCTTCCAATACATATCAGTAGGTATACGAAACCTAGGTCTTGCGTTCTAGTAGCTGATTTAGTGTTCAGTCATTGTATTACAAATACTAGAATACATTTGCTCGTCTAGACATTGAAATTATTGAAATCTACTGTGTTGTGTCGTTGCCATGTGTTCTATATTTCTGGATAAAAGTTAGCTGATAATATAATCAATTATATGAACAAATAAACGTAGAGTTAGAACTGTACTTTACTCCGTTTACCACCATTTACCAACATCATCAGAAATTTATTTGGAGCAAAACATAGCAGCAAACTCAGACTAGCAATACAAAACAGCAATTTACAAATTGGATAAATAAGAATTATTAATCCGATTTGTAAATTGCTCTACTGTCTCGATGGTCTAGTGGTTAGCGTATACGCCTCTCACTGCGTGGTCTCGGGTTCGATTCCCGGGTCGGGTTAAGTGTAATTTGTGAACTTTTCGTCATGAAATTCACAATAGCAGCACAGATTTGGAATTGTGCCCAGTGGATGGCCCCCTATCCCATGGGCTCTAAATTTAACAGGTGAAAAAGAGCAACTGGACATTAAATTTAAAACCTATAGCCTTAAAATCCCAGACAAGATATTATATTGCAAGATCCTCTTACAATCCACAATACTGCATCGGTGCTGGCACGTTTACGCCATCTATCTTGTTCCTGCGTGACTCCAGTGCTGCTATCAATTCTGTTGTACCATGCTTTACCAAAGGATATTATTTCACTAGAAATAGATCGACTGCCTCGTTGCTACGCAACTGCTCATCGTGAGGTGTCGGGTTTGATCGCCAGGTTGGGAACATGTATTATTTAGGATTTTCTTTGGAAATTTATCTTTAGAAGCACGGAGTCTGCGATCGGGCCAAGTCGATTCTGATGGTAAGAGACTCTGCTTGTCAGATGCGACTATAACATAACAGGTGAAGGTGGAAGGTGGGTATATACACCTCTGCTCTACCCTTCTGGATAAATGTGACGTATATTTATCACACATAAATAACTGGGCATGTACATAAAAGGATCTATGTCGAGCATCTTTAACTACAAGTAACCTTTTGGCTACCATCCATGTTTGGATCCATGTATTATTTTTGCTCTAAATAATACTTTCATTTAAAGTAGAGTGGAGAAACATAGGAGGCCTACATTTAATAATTAATAAATATGTAAATATCTTCACATTCACACAACGTCATCTAGTCGCAAACTAAGCAAAACTTGTAAATAGCTTTTTGCAGTAAGATTGCTTTTTTGATATCCATGTATTGTTCTTAAGTTACCACTTATCACCCGATGATCTGGCAGTTTCCAACTTTGAATACAGCTGAAGATACTGGTAATTGCTTAAAATAAGTTATGTTTTAAAACCATCTTACGTCATATTTACGTACTGAAAAAGATGCTGTCACAATATAACCTAAAAAAGAACCAAACTGCGAGCAATTGCAAATCTAAGTGCACAACCTTGAAGGGTAAACCTTCATACTGAACCAGCAATCTGCAAAGGTCAGGTCACACACGGAGGCATTATGGATATGACAACAGGTTACCTCGCGCGCCTATAAATATGTATATCTGAAATAATCGAATAAACATGGTCGCAGCCACCATATTGAATAATTCATTCGGCAAATTGTAATATTATACGGATTACATTGAAATTTGTCGCCGTGGACGCGTCGGGGCATTCGTTATGCAATGAAAATTTCGCGTTCGCACCTCTGTGCGGTCCGATTAGTAGATCAGTTGGATTAGATCTAGGAGGGAGCTGCTCTGGGCTGATGATTTGTGACAGACTGTTTGCGTGTGAAATTTTTCGCAGTAGAATCTTGTTGTAACTGTTTTTAATATATTAAATGTTGATTAAAGTTTTTTTATTCTCTTTATGTGCAGCTAACTAGCTTATCTCATTGACCAACTCACATTTTAACTATGTACCTATTCAATGATACAGCCAAAAGATTTTCAAAGAATTATAATTTAGAGTAGAAATAATTTATGTATGACAATTGTAAGTGCTTTGTGAAGTCTTAGGAATAAAACTATTTTCATTTTATTAAATCTTTTGATCGACATAAAAAAACCTTGCAAGAGAATTGCCGCAATTCAAAGCAACCATTCAAATGTATGGCAATTGTAGATATTGTTTGCTTTGTTTATTGCGTTTAAAAAGACAGAGATGGCAAGATGCCTTGTTGTTTCAATTGTTGGTTTGGGTCAGCTACAAACTATCTGCCTAATATGACCGTTCCACCTCACCCGTGGGTAACTCTTCGGGAATTACCTACCCAGACGCAATTCTTGGCTGACCATCCTTTCCCACCACATTTCCATACATACGATTGTCCTAGATTATTAAAAAGGTGTTTATTATTTCTTGCAGCTGCAGACATTGTATATTAGATCGCCAAGCTCATTCTAATGTATGAACGTTATGTTTCAGCTGTCTGTCTGCCCGTCTATTCAAACAGAGCATTTGTATGGAAATTCCTAAGATATTGTATAGCCTTGAAGTGTTTTGGATGTATTTAGTGCGTTTTTAGTAGTATGTTGTTGTGAATTTGTGTGTGTATGTAGTTTTATGGCAAAGGTGAAGTACCTATAGATTGTTTATATCTAGACACGCAATAGCGTGGTCAGCCAAGTTCAAAATAAAAGACTGGCGACGCAGTATATAAGTAAAATATTTTAAGGAGATTCGCGTATGACTTCGATCTTATTAAATTTACTTTAACGATATGACCACTTTTTATAATAATATTCAATCGCACTACGATAATGTTTCTTCTATTACATATCATTTATCCAGCATAAATATGTCTATTTCCATACAATGGGTCATTAAATCGTGACAAGTTTATGTCAATTAACTAAAACAGGTTCTAGGAAATATTACCTACAACGCTGCGGTCGTTACGTAGGTGTTAAGTATTTTTTAGGGTTCCGTACGGGTCTGCCCAGCTGTCTGTCTGTCCGTCTGTCACCAGGCTGAAACTCATGAACCGTGATAGCCAGACAGTTGAAATTTTCTCAGATGTTGTTTACCTTTTTTTTTCCTCGTTTTTGCTCTATATTGGGCTGTAATTAATGGCCCATGATAGACAGACTGATTTTTCTGAAAAAATAAATAAAAATAAATAAAAATAAAACTTGCATTTAGGGGAGGGGGTTTTCCTACAACAAATGCGATTGCTTTGCTCAATATTGATAACATTAACGGCCAGACGCTTCAAATATTTACAAAATATTTAGTTATATATTAACTTTAAAAATAAATAATTAAATGAATATAACAATAAATATTTAAGTAATACAACAGACATGATTTTTGCTATTTTTATTGATAATGGTACGAAACCCTTCGTGCGCGGGTCAGACTGGCTCTTGGCCTGTTTTTTTTTATATTTGTGACCATTTGTTCAATTTGCCATAGGTACACATGGCAAATAGAACAAATGGTATTTATGTATATTTTTATTTTCTTAACTTGACCATAAAAATATCAATATTCACTTGTCAAGATTGACAATTTTATTCGCCTATAACCGAGGGCAATTTAGAGATATTAATAAAGTAATCTCGTTAAATAGGTTTGATTCAAAATTCTAGCATTGTATTTCGCATGTCAAAATTGATCTTCCTGTCAAGCTTTCGGTGTTTCCGAAGAAAAATCATTTTTGTTAACATAAAAATATAAAATCTTTAAACTAGATTTATTCATGGATGAAAACAATTAAACAAGAAATTAAAAAGACAGTTACTTCAAGTATTTTGGCTGAGATAAATGATGCACGCAAAGAACAATATTTATTTATTCAAAGAAACACGCAATCTACCGATACAAACCTTTAATAACCAAACAGTTGAATTTCGACATGCATTAGTATGATACCCATTACTTTAACACTTATCAAAATTCATATTAATTTGATATAAAATCAAACAGCACGTACAGACGGCTACACATCAACCTACACATTGCCAGCATAAGATGATCTCGCGTTGTATACACTTCACGTGTAATGGGAGACCAGCTTATACTGGGAATGTATAGATTGATCGGTAGCCGCGTGTACCAAGCGGTATTGTTAGTTATTATAATTTGTGTTACTGGCGCCTATACTCATTCGTCGCGACGAATACTAATATTATATTATTTAATTGTCTGTATTTTTATAACGGTTAACAAGTTATGGAGGTGGATGATAAAATGTGTAGCTGTGTGGTGTGGATATCTTATGTACCTACGGCTACACGTCAAGTTGTACATTGCAGCTTAAGATGGTCTCAGAAAGCTAAGGCAGGCGTCCAAATAGATAACAATATATAGTTAGGATATTGTTAATATACATTTTATATAAGTAGGAGGTAATAATTACACACATGAAGGGTTTTTTCCGTTTGAAAGATCAAAAATTACATCGATCTGTGTAATCTAGCAAATGATAGTAGGTGCTCATTGCATGGTAATGTAGTCAATGTAGGTTCGAGGAAATGAAAGGAAATTATCTTTATTCCTTTGTACCGTCTGGGCGTGTAAGGTATTTAAATTAATAAATAAAACTAGCTCATAGGTTACAAAAAAAAAGGAAAATCTATTGTTTAAATAATTATTAATAAATTGGGTCGTGGGGTCATAAGCCCGTCATATATAAATTAATCTTCCCATGGAGGAGGTAGGCGCTTAGAGTACTCTCCTGGCCACGACGCGAGGATGGTGAAGATCCCGCGGGACCGAGGAGTGGCGCCGGTAGGTGGATGGCCGCAGATAGATGACCCGCAGGGTTGGCCCACAGCAATGGCCTAGTTGAGGTGTCCACGGGCTATTTAGTAACCCGGAAATTTGGACCCCAATATGGGGTTAACAAACACTTGAATTTAAGTTTTAAAAGAAAAGAATTGTTCTACAAAAGGCGAAACGAACACAACGTTTAATGTCGCGCGCTATACAATATTAAATATGTTAATATTGTCAGGGAGCGCACGAACGTGCGTCTTGGCTCAATCAATGTCTCGCAATGCCCCGCATACCCCGCGCCTAGCCGGCAGACTCGTCCTGCGCGCGCGCATTCATCGATCACGTTATAGGAACGTGATAGAATATCGGTACGGTAAGCTATGCCACGAATTGGAACCATATTGCAATAACAATAAGAGCGAGTGTTTTATTCTTTTAATTTTAAGACAAATTATTGTTGATTTTATATTTGTAAATATGTAAATACCTTTTAAAAAGCTAATTTAATACAATGGAAGGTTGTATGTAACTATACAACGTTACACCTTAGACTTCACAAAGCACTTAGAATTGTCATACAAAAATAATTCTTCTCTAAATTCGCGGCGCTTAAACTCACTTTCATCAATCATCACAATATCTTGAATGTGAAAGTGAATTTAAGTGCCATTGACAGGGTCTTTTTGAGAAGAACTGGCAAGAAACTCAAGGCCGATTCTGTTCAAATGCCAATTTTTGTTAACAATATTGTTTTCATATAGCTAAGGATTTAAATTAGTTCTTCTTCTTTCATGGTGCTCTGTCATATAATAACCCATATAACCTAGCTACGCAGCCTTTTGTTGATGATCTAAACCTACAGTTACCACTTACCCATTACATTTACTGCAAGCGCCATAACTCCATCCGTAGTACATAAAATCTATTTTCTAATTACGCAGCACACACATAGAAGTTAGTTCCTTTAGTTAATAGGTCGATAAATCGTTGTTATCGATCACTTGCGTCGCTATGCTCTCCTGGTACTTTTAATAGGTGCTTAATGAACAATTATTGGCTTCTGAGCGCCTGGTTTGGTTTGAGTTATTGAATAATTCGAGTATTTACCTCCTCTAATTGATGATGGCCTTGTAGCTATAAACTTGACTGAAATAGATTAAAACCCTTTTTACTGTTATTAATCATTAGGTAATCATCGCTCTATTAGTCGTAGTTAAGTCTTTTTTTAAGAGTTATTCATTTATTGTAGCTTCAAAAGCTTACAATAAATTAAAGTTACCTTTAAAATATCTTATTTGTATGATATTTGCCATTGCCAAACATAGCTCACTATAAGTACAATAACCACCTTTGTAATTTCTAATACGAAGTACCACCACGATTACCCACATAAATTACCCAAAAAAAACTGCCCACAAATAATAAAATATCCATTCAAAATGAGTATTAATTACATGTATCTGCATTAGCAGTGTTTTGACGCCCTGCCCGCCCCCTTTCGCCTCCTCGTCACAATAATAAAGATCCAAC
The DNA here is from genome assembly GCA_905147285.1 of Hypena proboscidalis. Lineage (NCBI taxonomy): Eukaryota > Metazoa > Arthropoda > Insecta > Lepidoptera > Erebidae > Hypena > Hypena proboscidalis. Next base: position 1,140,929 of record LR990141.1, read on the forward strand.
AACACTACCGCCCACTACAATTTATAAAACCAGCGCTAATATTGCTTATAAAAAAATTACGGAACTACAAAGAGGCTGGACCCATTTGTTAGGGTGCACGGTAGAGCAGGATTTTATGTGTCGTGGTTTACTTTCATTTGGTGTAAAATATTGATGCTGATGTCATCATTAATATATTAAAAAATATTATTAACTTGTAATAAAATAATTTGAATATGATAGAAATTTTAAAATTGCGCGTATCATAAAAATCCAGTCATGCGTAGTTTTGAGCATAAAATGGCGTACATGGCGTAAAGCACATTAACGGTCAATAATGGCCATAGTATACTATATTTAATTGCGCACTTGGCTGCTTTTTTTTCGAAACCAACCATTGCACGGTTGTATTTTTTAAATTATTCGTAGTACTTTGTAGATTCCCTACTTTTATTGCACTTGAGCAACGATCTATTAGTTCTATATGGCGCATTATTAGAATTTCAATCAACTTGTATGTATGAAGGCATCAAAAAGTTATTTTTTAGAATTTTTGCTAGAAGAAATATTGACAGATTTTTTAATTACGGCAATACGGGATTTGAAGTTTTTTTTCATTATATTCCGTTAAGTATAATAAAAGAAGTAGACAATTAGGTACGCTAGTGATGTGGCAGATATCTTAGTTGCCATCGCTTTGCCACTTTCTTAGTCTTGCAAAAATATTATCAATAAACATGTAGTAACAGTACTAGCGTATCTTTATATTCTAACAATTAATTTTAAAGCTTTAAGCCCGCAGTCCTGTATAAAAAGTTGAGCCTTTGACAACATTCAATCTTACATTCAAATTTAATCAAAAATCTCGCTACACATAGTTAAATATGAACTCCAAAACCTATCTGATTGTCTATAAAAAGCTTACTAATTATATACTAACCCAGTAGCGACGGCACTTTTTTATGACATATTTAATTGTTATGTCATCAAGCGCTATTATTTAAGAGTTCCCATCGTCACCCCATAAACGCCATGATCTATTTTATATCTCCGTGAACAGATGTGGTGAGCTATGGTTGATTTTTTTATAAAAAAGTTATGAGGCTTGAATAGTTTTAGAATCGTTTGAATAGATATTTTGATTTCGGTATTGGTTGTTAAAAAAATGATATAGGCTACTTTTTGCTTACACACCACGCGAAGATTGAAAATGCTAGTATCGAAAGGAAAGTCTACCATCACCTTCTACTGAACTTCGCTTTATTCAATATTCTAGGTGCTAGAGCTTTTGCGAACAAGCTCAAGCTTGCATTTTAATCTACCAGTTTCCACACGGTACAATTATTTATATGATCCGCAAAGATATGTTCTGACTCTGGGTGTGCTTTGTATGTGTAAAATACCTATATGTTAGTAAACATACCCGAACGACATAGCAGCTATTCCTAGTGCGAGCATCGTTTTAAAAGAAATCGAAGAAGAAACTTTGCATATTATGAGGTACTCTCTAGTGTATGACCGCTACTCTATTACATTCAAATTCGTGGTAATATAGTAAAATTTTAGGTACTCACAACCTTTTAACATCTGCAAAACAAGAATCCGTTGCTTCAAATATCGAGTTGAATCGCAAATCTCTACCAAGTCCTTTCCAAGAAGGCTTCATCTTGATTTCTCGACAGTATTTGATACACAAATGTGTCTGTTTGTCCGTATTGTCAGTGTAAAGTCTAAAACAAACGGGCATGTAGGCGTCGCAGTGCGGTGACCAAAACTCAAACTGGTTTATGAGATAGGTACACTTGATGATTTTGATAGCAATTTGTTATTCATATTCAAACTATATTTTATTTATTGTGAATTTTGTTATCATGTTATTTGAACAAGAACAATACATATAAAGTATTTAAATAAAGATACAATTATTCATTTGTACAATTTTCATACAGAGATACTTACTATCAATTCTTGTTTGATTTTAGTAACTATATTAACAACAATTTGCTGATAAATGACACGACCAATATTTAGAGTTAATTTAACTTTATGAATAAGTGCGTTGAACTTTTTTGTAGGCTAAAAATGTCGGGTAACTAAAATCAGTATAATATTTAATATTATATTGGCAAAAGTTTAAGGACTTTTAAAATAAGAAAAAACATCACTAAATTAATACAATTTATGTAACCTATTACAACTATAATAACTGAACTATTATGATATTTAGTTCGAAGATATTTTTTATTCAAAACCTTGTATTTTTTTCATATAATTACATTATCTTGAATCATCTTTTTCTTCACACTTTAATAACTACTTACTGGCGATTCCATCTAAACGATATACACATTTAATAATAACCTGCAATACCGCTAATGCCCAAAGGTTACTATCAAACATGCAATGTATTAACATTTAAATGGCTATGCATCTGTGAAATTGCAGATAGAATATTATTTTTCAAGCGAAATCGCATTTTATTGTTAATTAATAGAGTCTTTTAATACATTCTCTTTTAATTGCGGTTTTTTTATTATATCTATTATTTATTATACAATTAAACATTTAAAATTACACTATATTATTAAGAAAGGGAAAACTAAATACATAAATACCTAACTATGTAATAAATAAAATAATACAAACTAATACAATCTATTATTATTAACTGCGGTTATTTTATAAAAGCAGTTTTTCAGTAATTGACATAACTGGACAAAATAACATAATTATGTATTATATCAATACACGTATATTTCAAACTGTACAATAAAATGTATTATATTAAAGAGGCTACAAAATGGCACATCTTTTTTGTAAAATAACTTAGACTCGAATTATTGCGAAAAACACTTTTTCTGTTAAGGCGGCAAAAGGTCAAAGAAAACAAAGGTCGAAAATTACAGAGTAATTTAGGTCGAAAATTAAATTAGGGTTAATTTTGATTCATCAGTATTTATATATAGATACTCATGTATTTAATTAAATGTGCCTACCTGTTATGTTATTCAACGCTTGATCCTACCATCAACCAGAACGAAATAATCTAAATGTTTTCACAAAAGCCCTATTAACCCTAAGACTATATTTAGCGCTTTTTCGAAATATAAAGCATCGTCACAAAACAAGTGACTCTTTTAAACCAAATAAATTGAACAAATGAAATCACGTAGAATGTTCTAGAGTTTCTAGACCCCACTCTACGACAAGTAAAATATCGTCATGTAACCCGATACCCACGTAGGAGGACTATTTTCTTTTTCCCTTTTTGGCTGTAGTAAATGTCTATGTTGTAGTTTAAGGCTCTCGATGCGGTTGTCGTAACGTGATACTATCGATTCGAAGCAGGCAAATGGTACTGGTTTATGAGGCTTAACTGCATGTCTGGTTTTAAGATCTTGCTGGAATGGGATTGTTTTTAACTGAGATGGACTTAATTCTGGTAATATTTGCAAGTTTTTGGCAAACTGTTGATGCTTTTGGTAAAAGTCCCGACTTTTCTTTCAAAATTTTCCTAAATTGCAGACAATTATCATTCAAAAAATATATTTGTGTTTTTTCAAAAATAGCCAAGTCGATTAAACACCTTGAATGACAAATAACATTTCGAATTTTTATAAACTAATTAGGCGAGTAACTATTGGTGAAATCGGGCCTCTTGTGTAATCTAGTCTAGGCATTGATTTAAAAAAAAAAGATTCATGTAAAATATACATATTTCTTAAATAGTTGGTGTAATAGAACTAGTTAATCAGTGCATATATCTACCTATCTGCTTAAATGACACATTTGAATCTGATCAATTACTGGTTAACGATTACCCTTTGCCATATTGATACCCATTTATTAATTAATAACTGATATTAATTTATCTCTAATAATATTGAATACGTCTCTTTCTCTTACATTGGCTCTATTTTATCATTTGTTTTATTCATTTCCGAAAGTGTTTATTTTATTTACGTAGTTTTAATAAACAAAGTAAGCAATTTGACTTGAGATCAGGAAAACCTAAAAACTGGAAGTTAATAAATAATGGAGATTAAATAATAAAACTTAGTCATAATTGTAAGATAAACTTGCTTAGGTAATACACCATAAAACTGGCCATAAATATATGTAATTTGCCTGAGTTTGCTTATAAATTATTATTATTTTGATGAAGTAAGGTAGGTTTAGCACATAGCATTACTTTATCGCACATACGTATTCAGATTTTATGTTGAATATTTCCATATATCTCTGCTCAAATGAAGCTTATGCAAATGTTGTTTGTATCAACTATACCTACTGAACCGTCATTATCAGTAAATATCACTGGATATTCAGGTCAAACGGATTCTTACTTCATCTTGCGAAATATCCTAGATAGCGAAAAGTTAGGCCTACTTGGTGTAAACCTACTTGGACAATTTGAATTCAGTATTTTTCTTTTTCTTTTATCTAAAGTAAATAGTTTTTTTCAATGTGTGTTAGGGAATGTGTGCAAATCAAAGCATGAAGTAAAGTTTCAAATTATTTATTTTAACTATAAGTAGATTATGCGCCTACTATATAAGATTTCAGTCAAATAAATACACGATGATTTTTAAATTAAATATATCACTAAAATTGTACAACGTTAAGCTATTTACATTATATCACAAAAATATTATATCGAAACTGCTGCCCTCTAGCGTATATTAGTATCACTCTACTTACAGTATGCAATCCGAATGGAATATTTGAGATACCACGGAACACTGCGTCTTATCAACCTCACGTTAGAGTCTGACACACGCTTGCAAACACATAGAACCTTCTCTACTACTACTGTAAGACGGGAGACAAAGCGATCACTCGCGACACTAGCACTATCACTCATGTCCTCACAGCTTCTCGAAAGCTCTGGAATTGGTGAGCATCTCCCGCGTCAGCCTCCACACTTGCTTGGCCGCGTTCTCTAGCGCCGTCGGGGACTTGCCCTTGAACAAGTCTACGTGTGGCAGGAAGTAGTGCGGACACCGGCGGCACTGCAGTGACGATATTAACTGCAGGAAGATCCCGTTAATCCGATCCCCAATTGCCACTTCGTCCCATTCGTGTTCTCTAGGATGTTTCTCGCATTCATACAACAGTAGCGTCTTCATGTGATAACAAGTTACCGGATTCCCCGGCAAGTCTAGATGCCTGTCCCGAATCGTCTTAAGAGTACTTAGGCATTTTCGCCGACATCCTCCTTGGAGTAAACGGTTTTCAGCCTCAACAAAACTCAGCACCCACGCATCGCCTTCCATCGCGGAATTCTTTCCTTGCAGCGCTAAGCATTCCTTCGACAGTAAATCGAACCCTTCCGTTTTGACTTCGGCGACAATGTTAGGGTGTGGCCAGGGGATCGCCGGCAGCGGCCAGTGCGCGGCGGAGCGCGGCCACAAGCCGGCACATTTGAACGCTGGCGTGATCTGCACTATGTATCTTTCCCGAATCCGGAGCTTGACTTCGGTTGTCTCGGCAATCATTTTTACGCAATCTCTGTAGGAACATTTGTCACATGCTTGAGCGACCAAAGTTTGGAACCTCGATCTGATTTTCCTTGCGGATAAATATCCAGATGCAGTGATGAACTCCACCCAGAGGGACATAGAGCGCTTCCTGCCGTCGCTGAGCTTGAGCACAGCGCAGCCGGGCAGGGAGCCGTCGTCTACGAAATTAAGAACACCCATTTGATTCAAGTAAATCACGATTTCGAACTCATGTGGGGAAACCACTTCCAAACCGTCGAAGCGTCCGTTGTAGTCGGTGAGCGAGGAGATGAACCTCGGCTCCTGTAGTTCCACCTCCTTAAGGACATCTTGAACTATCCGGCACACCTCGTGGATAGTCTTGGTGATTTGCGCCTTCCTATTGGCGACTCTCTCGTTGTAGTATTTATTCATCTGGTAGACGAGCTTGGATTGCGCCGCCATCATTTCTGGGGGCACGAGCATTTTGGAGTGTGGTGGTTACGCGGAGTGCATCGTACGCCGGCGGTGGACGCACGCGCACGGCACGCGGATCTTTGCCGACTGAGCCATGTCGGATTACCGGACTGTGAAGGTCGGAACACGCCCAGCGGGATACGTGCCGACGAATAAGGTGGGAGGGGTCTGTCTCGTTTGTTTCGATGGGACTGGAGTCGTGTTGGAAAGGGACGGAGGAGTTTCCCTTGGGCCGCGTCAGTGCGGCGTTCAAGTATTGATCGCGGCGAGGCCCCGCCTTCGCAAGCTGTAGGTATTCCTCCGGCGCGGGTAGGTGTCTGTAATTACGTGATTGCGTTAGTTCGACGCTCGTTAATTCAGTAGCTGTAACAAGTTCGCCTCTATTAATGAGGATATTTTTTATGGCCGCCTTGTTATCTTGATTCTAATTGGACTGATTAATATAATTTTAGGCGTTTTCTACATTGTGAGTAGGCAACCTGACATGATTTTAGTGGCTGTTTCATTAAATTCTACAACTTGGTTAAACAAAAACAGGAATAGTGGCATTATTTTTGTAGGAATTGGTCGTAACTATATTTCATTTTGTTATCTGATGTCTAAAATAAAATACCTACCAAATTAATATCTGTCAGAAGTAGTAATTTAATTGAAAATATGTATAGTTTTTATACTATATGTGTAGATTTTTTATATTTAAGGGTGTTAGCACGATAAGCACAACCAAAATTAAAATTGCTAGCGCCTTCACAAAAATAGAGTTTTATACTTGAAAATATAACATAAAAGAAATCCAATTTTGTTAACGCACATTACCTAAAAGAGAATTAAAAAGATTTAGCCACACTCGTGCAAATTTCTTCGAAAGACTTCCTTTTTTCGAAATTTGCACGAGATCACTTTGGATAAAGATTTCATTTCAGTAAAGTCCAGAGCAGCCCGTTACTAAAAGTAGTCGGATATTAGGTATAAGACTTCCATAGCGAATTGCTAATATATTATTAGACTAATATGTATTTTTAATGAAACTCGAAAAACGAAAACCCTGAAGTCAAATATTATTTTGATAACAATGCAATGATATTATTTTATTTAACGCTATAACTAAGTAGGTGCTAAACAGATTTTGATGAAACTTGTTCTCGATATAATCAGAGCAACACAGAAGTTACAAATTATTACGTGTAGAACGCTGTCAGAACATAGGGCTAAGTATAAAGTAAAAGAAAGAGATTTCGATAGAGCTTTTATTACTGAATGCAAAAAAAAAAAAAATTCAGACGATCACTCAGACTAGAAATAAAAAAGTAGCCATAAGATTTCATCGTGAAATTACTGGCACAAGATTATCTTGGTCCTCAAATACTGCGACGCATTTGATATTGTCTATATCTACTTTTCTGCTGTAGATAGAACTTTCCATCTCATTAAAATCTTTATTAGTTTTATTAATTCCTTAATTCTACTTTTAAATAGGTATGTTATGTTATACCTAAGGCAAGCTGCAGAATGCCCATTCTGCAGCTAAAATATTTTTTTCTTCTAGGAATGTGTAGTGGTGTACCCATAGAAATCTTAATAACTAGTCAATAGAAATTACCCATAGAAATCTTAATAACTAGTCAATAGAAATGCTATCGACTATCTTTTAACACTGGGACCACTGGGACGCATGTCGCCGTTTTTCAAATACCACTTTTTGTATTCCTGCAAACAAAATTATTCTTTTTGGCGATGACATTTAGACGACAATTCCTCAACTCGCACTTGTGTTCGATTAGACTCATGCGCTTGTATTCCTGCAAACAAAATTATTCTTTTTGCGATGACATTAAGACGACAATTCCTCAACTCGCACTTGTGTTTGACTAGACAGATGCGCGGCGACAAGGTCACGCGTCTTTGACATTTCTATTGCCTTATTATTAAGATTTCTATGGGTGTACCCATGTAGTACACTATTCATTCAATAGCTGTTGGTAGGTAAATCTTTTATCGAAATCTTTAGGTAGGCTATACTTACAAAAACGTTACTTACTTTAAATACTTACGACATATTATGTTATCGAAAACAATCATACAAAGGAACAGTTTTCCCATCATAGCTGCCTTCATCGACATTAAAAACTTGTCATTCAATTTATTGCCGGTATCAATCCTTAAACACGAAATACACACCGCAGGAGATTATTACCTCCTAAAATTGAGATGTTTATAAGTGACAGCCATCTTAACGACATATCATCTGCATACCTCACCAATAAACTCCCATAACGAAGCCCATACTACACCACCATGCTACTATTTACTATCTTGAATCTCTCCCATAGGGATAACTACCCAGACCGAGGAATGTATACTACCTATAAACGAACTCATTTAAATAACTCTTGCATTCACCAGGGTCTCATAAACTGTAGCAGTCCTCAAATATTCCGTCCGCGTCCCTTAGGTGAGAACGTCCAAGTTTAGCTATACATCGCCAGTCTATTTCGGTCGCATCGCGATTGATGGCCCGCCGCCGCGTGATGGATGGCACGACGCTGCTTGATTTACGTCCCAGCTCAGTCCTGGCGATTCATGAGGTCCTGGTATTACGCCCGGATAGTTTCGGGGACGGAAAAGGAAATAAACGCCGTGTTGTAAATATAGCGGCATTTTAATCGTTGTAATAATTTTATTGAATTGTGTGGACTATTCTTGTGGTGACGGTTGTTTGATGTTCCTGAGAATTTATCGGGGTTTATTTAAAAATAATGGTTTGACTGAAATAGATAAAGGAGAGCTGGAATAGGATCGGAGACTTCTAAAGCGGCCTTCCTTAAATATACTGTTCATCTGAGAAACAGTTTCCATTACACTTATTACCTATAAGTTACGAATTCTTGATTTGCAATATTTTTACAATCGACTGAGAATAAATTCGGAAAAGTGTATTTTTAGCTAATTTTCGCAAGACAACAAAAAAAACAATCTCTTAAGAATTCACGTATTCTTACTTATTTCACGTATATCATCTTACCCATAACCTCTGGTGCACACAATTATCCATAAATTGTACTCCATAAAGGCACATAATCCCGGGCAGATCATAAAAAGGTCCCGAAAGCGTCGCAATTTGAAAACGTTATTATTTTATAAACCCGTCGGTACGCGCACGCGCGCCGCTTTCAAGATGGCGTCGATTACGCCCCGCCCACTTCCGCCGGATGTCCGATGCCTCCGCGCCCTGATGTATGGACCTACCCCTTACTGAGTTATTTTACTTTCCATACAGATATATACCTACCTGTCTATCTGTATATTGTGTTTGTCAGCTTAGAAACGAATCTATTGCGATATGCAACATTGTAGTTTGAATTATAGCGTAGATGAAATATGTATGATAACATGCCATTTATTATAATGATAAACATCTCAGTCATTCGTTGTTAATTATTTAATATTTTAATCAGAAATTCTTGGACGTTGCGTAAAGAAAATGTTAATGAAGTAAAAGATCTCATTTCCGCAATAGTCTTCAGTTTTTTAAAATACAATATTATTAAATATAATTATTATGTCTCACTCACTATTCTATTTCAAGGTTAATAAATCACTTAAACAGTAATTCTGTGTATTAAACATCAGTATATTATTTTGTATTGAATGCATGGATTTGTCAATCAAATAACTTAAGGTATGATTAGCTAAGACAATTTTAAATATCCACTGAAATGCGGATATTACATAACATGACATATAATATCACGCCTATATTACCTGGAAGAGCGTGGTAGAAGTGTACAAAACCCACACTTCACCATGTTTTAACTCTGTGCTGCTATTGAGAATTACTTGACAAAAATATCACTTTGCCCGAGCCGAAAATCGAACCCGAGAACTCGCGTTCAGAGGCGAATTAAATACGCTAACAAACGAGGCAGATGCGGATATTAATTAAGATTTTTCGCGTAAAGAAAACTCTCCAACTGTTAAATTATAAAACTAATTGAAAATAAAATAAACTGAACACATTACGTTTAAATGTTGCCACAGATTGTTATTACAATCAGTAACACAATTTCAAAAACCTATGCCGACTGAAATCTTATTAAAAACAATAATAAAGAATATAAAAACGTTCGCGAAAACATTTGGTTGTAACGACTATCTAGTTTTGATGACAGCATAAGTTAAAAAAAATACTTCACACGGTCGTACTGAGTTTTACGTACCGATTAAAGATAGTGATGCTACAGATACGAATACTTACGGTATTTGCCAAATAGAAAAATGAAATATATTATAACTTGTATATTAAGCCCGATTTTACAGGTGTTAGATAAACCTTATTGGTACGATAACACACATAAGTAAAAGTGACAGTAGGTACAACAATTTTACAAATATAATGTGCTGCACTTTACATAAAAAGGTTTTACTGGCTCTTGGGAACGAGCTCGAGGGCGGCAGCACCTCCGTCTCACCTTTATCCTGGTGCCAAATAGTAGTGCTTTCAATACTGTGTTTCGGTTTGGTGGTGAGATCAGGCTCTGAAATTACTGAAATATGAGGCATAACACCGTAGTCCACAGTTTCAGCGACGCATCTACAATCTGATTTTGTGGATTGTTGATGTCCATGGGCTGTACTCCACTTACCATCAAGTGTAACTTACTAGTATCTATAAAAAAATACCATTTTTAGTTTATTTATTCCGCGATAAAAAATTAAAGTGAGGTTTATCGTTTTCCATTGAATTTTAGTGCAAACACTTGTTACCTCATTTTTACATCTGAAAATAGACGTCTCACTATTGATATTCGTTGTAATTTTTCTGGATACGTAAATCACAAATCATATTCGTATGCGTCGCATCACTAGTGCCGCCAAAATAAATACATAGTTAATCACTAAAAACGTTATTGGAATCACGTCCATAAGACACGGTCTGTCCGACCACCGAGCAATTTATAACCAGTGTAATGAGCTACAGCGTCCGCAGGGTTAATAACACTGCTAAATCAAATGTTTAGATTACAGAGACACTCCATTTAATAATAACAGCGAGCTTGTCGCCTTCCATCCTCGCTCCATCACCACGCCAGCAAACATAGCGAGTACTGACAGACAGCATTGTAGCACAACTATATTATTTATTGGGAATTGAATTCGCTATCGTGTTGAGATATGAACGATGCGTACGGACAGACATCTGTCACCCCCCACCGCTGGAGCCAGACTGACGTTTGTCCCACCCTTCGCGGGAAAGGAGTGGGGGAAGCCACGCCCACGGAGGGATACCTATGGAACACCAAGTCCTAGAGAGTAAACATTCGAATTCCAACCTTGTTAAATGTACCTAGAGTTTGTTTTTAAGTACAGGGGTTAAAAGTTAGGGTTGTACGCGAAGTCTTGCGTTTTTTTAACGATTATTTTTCTCGAATGCAAAGATATTTCGGTTTCCTCTCGGTAATTGGATTCAGCATGCGGAGTACGGCCGTGGCACAGATTGAGTCGTACACTTGTCTCTTGTAATTATTATAAAGATTTGAGATAATATTCGGATCTCTTTGTTTTGTGGCCGTTTTCGTATCATTAGTGGATTGTTTCTGCGAACGTGCTCGATTAAGACGTGCCAACTAAATTTTGTTTGAAGTAAAAAGTCTGAAGTGGTAGACTGTTATTAGTCGTTGGGAATGCCTTTTCTTTTGCCATTTAAATTAAGTCATTTACATCAATCAGGGAAACCTGTTTTAAATTAAAGACTCGGTTGAAATCATCGCGACTGCATTTTAGGAAGAACAAACATTTTTTTTTCATTTGAGCTCACTTTAATTGTCGATAGTATCCCAATGTTTTCAAAAGAAATAAACTAATAAGACTGCAGATAGGTTTTAAAATGTTTCATTAACTGTTCATTAGAATTTGCTGTTTAACTTCTTTACGAAATACTCTGAAGAAACGATTTTATTGATTTTATTAAGTGTTTTCTGAAGTGACACCCACTACGCTGCAGCAATAACACGTCAGGTCTAGAAAACTGTCAAAAGTGTCAGATCGCCATATTCTTTCATGCAGGGTGCATGCGCGCATTTCACCGGTCAGGCTATTAGTGGTGATAATGCAAAAGTGGCAACAACTAGATTGCCGCACAATTTATTAAGGCAGTAACTTACATTTTACATTTACGAGGAAAAACGCGATTTAAGTTGAATTTCTAAAAGAGGGGTTTCTACATTTTGTTTCGCAAAAAAAACCCTTCTAATGGATATAATAACAAAATTGGTTTTGGTATCTTATAGTTGTTAGTGTCAGCATTTTTAATATGTAATCAACTCACTTACTGCGTTTACAATTTGCACGGCAGTATTTTTTTAGCAAAATCCATCATTGTAAAGCATATAAATTATAAAGTCTATTTAATATTTGTCCTTCCATCCTACAAAGATAACAAACACGTAAAAACACATTAAATTAATCGCTATCAAACTCCTCGACGTTTCTCTTCACGGTAGTTCATCCCACTATCTAGTACAAGCGTTAGCATGTCCGTTTGTCTGGTGAGATAACAGCCGTAAACAGCCACGCTTTACTGCTCCCTTATCTATAACTACTTGTTCACTCCACAACACTATTTATTGGTAGTAAGATCGGGTAGTGGTCCTTTCCGGAGATGTTGATTTAATTTGGTTTTATCTTACTTGTAAAGTTTATTGGTTTTTTTGTTGTTCTAATAGTAAGTCGGGCAAAAGTTTTATTTGGGATTTTCTATGAAAGCGAGAAAATACATTTTTTTTACTTACAGAATGATTGATTCGGTTTCTAATTATGAACCAACTACTTCGTCACGTTTTGTCATATTTTTGTATGGCGGAACATGACAAAAACGCGACAATAGTATTTTTTACACCAAGAGATTAAAGTAGTCGATTAAATTAAGGGTGAACTTTCTCCCGAGTGATACTAGTGCTTTATACTACACCAACAAAGAAATAAAAGCTACAAAAAATCAACGAATTCTACCAAATATCTACCAAAAATTACAGAATCAACCAAAATTTATCAAAAACTACCAAATATTGCAAAAATTACCGAAACCACTATAATTTGCCAAAAACAACAAATAAACAAATAAATCATAAAATGAGAGAAAAACAGCGGGCGGAAAAGTAGAAAAAGTCCCGCTGTTCAGGAATCGCCCAAAAACTCTAACTTTCATTATATATCGATATTCTTCGTATTAGATACAGCAATGAGGTACTTTCTACATAAATGTATTATAAAATCAATTTATTTTACTCTCGTTACGCTAGCCCAACTGGTAAAGTCAAAAAAAGCTAATATATCCTTACATAAAAATCTAAAATTCTAAATGATTGACCAACCTTTATAGGCACTTAATGAATGAGAACAAGATGTTTTCCGAGAGGATATAATAAAGTGTTGTCATCGGGCTATCACGCCTGTCAGCAGGCGATTACCAGGCTCACAGATGAACGAGGAGGTGTCGCATAAATCTTATGCGGTAGTTGTTAATGAGATAGGATTAGCCGATGTGGATGTAAGGATTTGTGGGTACACGGGAAATATTAAAAAAAATTTGTGTGTACATTGGTCAGATGGTATTTGGATTTTTTTCATAGAACTTCTTATTGATTATTATTTTTATGCTTCTTAGTATAATTTGCAAAGTTTAGCTAAATGCTATAAAAATAAATCAATGAAAAGTCGAAATTAGGTACGCGTTCATTTTTTACAAAATTTGTGCTGAATGTAACTTTGCAACGTTTGTTTGTATTTGTATCCTACTTAAGATACGTACAAATAGATAAACAAGACGTCACTAATGATTTTAAATACAGCTGATAAATTTAGGGTTCGGGCAATATACGACCTTATCTTATTGGCTAAAGCGGCTGACCGGTGTGCAGAGGTCGGAGGTTCTAGTCCTGCGAGTCTACAAAAAAAAAAAACTCTTTCGTAGTATATGTTGATAAAAGTTATGGGTCCTGAAAATCTGAAGATTACAAGTATAATTATATTTATGACAGGAAGGTACTTCAATTATAAGTGTTTATAAGGTTATCACTGAAGAGGACTACTAGGCTCACAGAAGAACAAGGAGCTTAGGTGTCGTATAAATCATGTGCAACGCCTTATGCGTTCTTGTATAACTATACTAATGATCCAGGATTAAACACCATGGATTTAGGGTTTTGTTTTAGATTAGAACAAATAGGAGGAATAAGAAAAAATACTTAAGTTTTCTATAGAGTTTACGGATACGAGCTAGAAAGTAATTGACCGTTTCGTAATATTGTAAGTTATTGCATATATTTACGAAAGATACAAAATAAATGCCAGAAGTCTATTTGTTTTTTTTTGATATGTCACGAACACTACCATGTTTGCTGTCCACGCTGACATGTTTTGTATGACATTTACGCACCGTTTCTATTCATTTTTGAAGAACACTGAGCACTTTACTATTTATTTCTTTTTTAAGCTGTATCCTAATTATTACAGTCGTTGAATATGGAAACAGTAATAGTTATACTAATCTCAATTTACTGTTGTTATTTAAATACAATCAGATAGAAAGAAAACTGACGAATTTGTTATGCGAGTAACATTTCGCGATAGACATGTTAAGTGATGTGATGTGTTGTTACCTTGATGGATAGTTGGTATTATGATAGGCAATTAGAATTAATTACTAATTGTTTGTAAGTATTATTTTTTATATTTTGAATATTTCTGTATTGAAAAGATTAAAAAATATGTGTTTTTCTATATAAATATCGATAATATGAAATTTCATGACCTAGTCATGCGATAGTGACATCTGGCATAGGACTCTTTCTATGGTGAACAAAGTAAAGGTAAGATTTTGAAAATTGATTCAGTTGCATGAGCTATTTCAGTTTCAGCTTGATCCAAAATCGCCTGTTTGGAACAAAATGAACCTCTATTTTTACTAGGGCAACAAAACCCACTCGCACTCATCTCAAAGCCGTCACGTTCGATTTCGAGCCACGGGCGCGAGTAATCCGCGCCACGTGTGCTCCGGAAGTGCGTCATCTGTTCGCAGTTAGTGGCGCCACCGTCGCGCACGCTTCCGGAATACCGCGAATTTTGAAATAACGTAATTATACTAACTAGTGATGGGCTTGATGTCTTGGAATAGCATCACAGGTGAGACAGATGGCGCTAGTGATTAGGAGATGGGGAATGATAAAAGGAGGTTTGATCGTTTCATGTGGTTAGTTCTCATTACTCGTTTGGATGTACTGCGTGTTGTTAATTTATTTATTTTGGAAATTTTAGTTTAATAAACTGCGAGCGCAGAAATGTGGATACGTTGTTTTAGAGATAGACTGGGCTTAAACAATCATAATAGTGCTTATATATTACACAACATACATACAATGCCTTCTAGTCCCAAACTAAACAGAGCTTTTACCATGGGTGCTATAATAACTAATACATATATACTTTTCTTTTGTAAATACATACTTATATTATACATAGTAACACCCAGACCAAGCAATACCTTAATGTTTATGCACACAAAGATTTTTTTGGGTGGTAATCGAACCTGCGACCACAGCTTCGCAGGCAGGTACACTTCCTACTCCGCCATCCGGTCGTCATTATAATATTTTAGATTAAAATGTTAGCTACTTAAACTATGATAAACACTCTTAATAAATATTCTTTTATATCTCGTAATATCATAGTGTTAATAATATCTAAACTTCCATGTTCTTTTTATAAACCTGCATGTTCATTAAAAAAAAAACATCAACAAAATAACCTTTAAACATGAGATTTATTCACAATATAGTCCAAAAAAATGGTGCGTCGTGTAAAAAAAGCCATACATCCAGAAATAGTAGTGAAGCGAGGAGACGCGGCGACAGGGAATTTATTAACCATTTGGGATGACAAACTGCGAAATAGGGAACCGACGTACGGGACTCTACTACTGGTGCTTTACTCACTCATTTCTCGGCTATGTGAGATTACTTCCAAAAATATCTACCAGCACGTTATAAATTTAAATCTTATTTGTAGATTTTTAAGCAGCGATATCCGATTGGGCGACCGTAGGACTGCGATTTCAAGGTTCGAACCCACGGCACACACATCTTTCATCATTCTTTCGAAGATATGTGTGTATTTTTCATATAAATTATCGCCCGATAACGGTGGGGAAACATCGTGAGAAAACCTGCATGTCTGTGAGTGCCTAAAAAGTGCTTAAGGGTGTGTGAAGTCTACCAATCGGCTAGTGTGGTGGACTATGGCCTAACAATTCTCATCATGAGCAGAGGCCCGAGACCAGCAGTGGGACATGTTGTATTCGATACAGGACTGCTATTATTATATTGTAGATTTTAAATTAAGGCTCATACAATCTAAGTTGCTCAAATTTTGAGTTGATTATTGTTTTATATTATTTTTTTTTGGAAATAGTCAGTAGTCATAGAGTTGGTGACTCATTTAGTTGTAACATTTATATATCTTCACTAGCTGTTCCCGCGGCTACGCTCGCGATTACGTCGATAACTATAGCTTACGTAACCTTTTCTCAGACCTACATGATTTACACGAAATAAACATTAAATACCGACCGGATGGCGGAGTGGGTAGTGTACCTGCCTGCGACGTCGAGATCGTGGGTTCGATTCCCACTTAAGACAAATCTTTGTGTGCATGAACATGCGGGTTTGTCTTAGTCTGGGTGTTTCTATGTATAATAAGTATGTATTTACAAAAGAAAAGTATATATGTATTAGTATCAGTTATTTTAGTACCCATAGTACAAGCTCTGCTTAGTTTGGGACTAGATGGCGTTGTAGTCTAAGAGGTAGCAACGTTTTTGAGAGAGAACTTTAGGTAGGCCAATTTTTAGATATTCTATCTCTCTCACTCTCCCGCACGTCAAATGGACTATCTGGCTGGTGGAAGTGGTTGCGTTCATCAGTGCGCATCCTACCTGCACAAGTTAAATATCGATTTTCTAAATCATTT
The DNA here is from genome assembly GCA_905147285.1 of Hypena proboscidalis. Lineage (NCBI taxonomy): Eukaryota > Metazoa > Arthropoda > Insecta > Lepidoptera > Erebidae > Hypena > Hypena proboscidalis. The sequence continues at coordinate 1,157,887 of LR990141.1, forward strand.
TAAGAAGATTTTTTTTTTGTTCATTATTCTTATTGAACTTTCCACAACGTAAATCTAATATTGCCAGACATTTTTATTGCTGTTTAAACTGTGCCAGACGCTAATTTCGAATGAAAAACATTTTTTTTTTCAAAGTAATTCAGTATGGCTGAATTTTTTTTATAATATTATTTAAGTATCTAAAAACTTAAAATTAATTTGCCATACAATTATTCGATTGTTAACCTTCAGCCAGACCGATTTAAAAGTGGAAAGTGATGTGGTATCATTTAGCTTGGTCTAAAAATAGATGTCGAATAAATTACAGAGAAAGAATTACGAAATAATGAATAAATGTGTGGATTAATGTAGTATCAAAATAATTATTAAATTGTTGAACAAAATTAAGATAATAATCAATCTCAAGTTTGAAAATAAACAAAAACTATATATTTTAATTGATAATTGTATTACAAAAAACGGAGGCATCTTAATCATAATCATCATCATCATCGTCTTTTGGGTTGTCATCGTCTTTTAATAAGTTATTATCTGTAAAATAATGAAAAATTGAATAATCTTTCGGCAAAGAAATTTATTAGTATTTTATTTTTAATTTTTACCTTTAATAATAATGTCGGCAACTAATGATGGCAATTGCTCTCCAACAAACCAGACAAAATCATTTTTATGGTCATTTATGGTCCAGCCGGAAAATTGAGGTGATAGAGATGTCGGGTGTTTTAAATGAGCATTTCTCCAAAACTTTGTAACATAACGAACTCGTAGTAAATGCTGATACAATTCATTTTTGCATGGTGGTAGGCTTGATGGATCAAAGTTACGAATTTTTTTTTCAAAATTATCATCTGATTTTTTAGACCGATAAGTATTTGAAAACAGATTGAACCGAACTTCATTGACGTACCAAGAATCACGATCTCCGTAAATATGACAAATTAACTTTTCTAAGATCTTAAATGTCTCATTCAGCAATTCTTCATCATCTGTAATAATATTTTGACAGGCTAATTGATACTCTTCTGATTGCTCTAACAGTTTAATAGGTCGAAGTTTGCCTTTCCGGAAAAGAGCTGGTGTGTAGTCGATAAAGAATGCCATAGAATTTCGTGTACATGATTGACGCTTATAAATTGCTCATGATTCCCCACACCCAAATTAATCCAGATTTTTAGTGATGCATTCAAATGATCCATGTTACCAAGTAGTATTATTAAAATATCTGTGTCTGAGCAGCGTATCACAATTTCGCCATCGACATTTATTTGGCAAATATGGTATATTATTCGAGAATCGGCCTCTTCGTGTTCTTCGCAAGACAGTGAGTCTTCAATAGTTTTAATAACTTTATTATTTGTTGTGAAACTGACACTTTGTTCTTGTGTTCTTTTAAAGTAGCACTCACTTCACTGAACTAGCTCAAAAGGTTTCGTCCTTTTGAGTCTTCTAACTATGTCTGTGGTGTCAAGGAGTTGGATGGCCTCGACATTCACGTGTTGAAGAAGTCGTCGTTCATGAGCTTCAGCATACTGTTGTATTACACTGGCGACAAGGTTCACCTTCAGGTTACGATGGAGGTCCTCATTTCTGATGTACCAGGGTGCATTCACGATTGCTCTTAATACTTTATTCTGGAATCTTTGAATTATTTGGATGTTACTTGGTTTGGTACAGCCCCAGAGCTGTACACCATAAGTCCACAATGGCATAAGGACTTGTTTATAAATAATTATTTTGTTATGCACTGACAATGGAATATTTACCCAGCAACCAGTACATTTTTTATAGCGAAGTTCCAGCTCACTGCGTTTCTTTTTGACATGAGCCTTCCAGCGAAGTTTTGCGTCTAGTGTCATGCCAAGGTACTTGGCTGAGTTCGCATACGGTATTATAAGATTATTTAGATATACCGGTTGATAGTTGGCCTTTTTGTTGGTGAAGTCTATATGTGTCGATTTGGATTGATTTAGTTTTATACGCCACATTTTTGTCGGCGTTTGTTAAAAATTACATTTATTTTATTTGGCTATCGATTATGTAGGTAATAAGCAGTAAATTTTACTAGGAAACATGATATCTAAGATTGATAATATTCATTGTATTTCCTTTTTTACTAAAATCGATGTCATGGTCCCTAAGAACAGATCTTTGCATTTCTTATAATAACAGACTTCCCCATACTGACCGTTATAAATGAGCCAACCTGTATAGAAATTTAAATAACTGTCACTAACAAGTTAAAATTTTATGACAATACTTCATGTTCCATTTAGTTTGCACCAAATTGGATGTCTTTTAGCGCTTTGGGTTACGATTTCTTGCGCTGACCCGAGGCCCATTTGATTTTACGTTAATGCACAAGTGATCATATTATTGTATTGTATTATTGTATTTTCTAATTTCTTGTGTAATAAATAAACGTATTTCATGTTATCTATTTCTTGTTTTTTTTAATGCAACAGCGTCTTCACAATCTTCTTTAGGAAGACGAATTCCCTGAATATTAAAATATCTTATGTTATATTGACATAGTATGCAGTGCAATCTTTCGATATCGATAGGCACATCGACAATGAAGGCCATCACTATAGCAGTGACAATAAAAATTTTGCAAATGTGTTACTGTCAAATTGCCTTTATATTTCTTCTTGTCATACATATGTTCTCTGCCGTACTCTTCCAACATGCCCAATAACTTTTCAATTTTAAATCGGTCTGGCTGAAGGTTAACAACCGAATAATTGTATGGCAAATTAATTTTAAGTTTTTAGATACTTAAATAATATTATAAAAAAATTTCAGCCATACTGAAATACTTTGAAAAAAATATTTTTTTTCATTCGAAATTAGCGTCTGGCACAGTTTAAACAGCAATAAAAATGTCTGGCAATATTAGATTTACGTTGTGGAAAGTTCAATAAGAATAATGAAAAAAAAAAGAAACTTCTTAAAATGATTTAAAAAATCGATATTTTACCTGTGCAGGTAGGATGCGCACTGATGAACGCAACCACTACCACCAGCCAGATAGTCCATATGACGTGCGGGAGAGTGAGAGAGATAGCATATCTAAAAATTGGCCTACCTGAAATGCTTGTTTTCCTGACGTTGCTAGCTCTCGTACTATTGTGTGTGAGTTGTGAAATATTTATTTATAAATATTTATATTAATATTTATAATACGGTTAAGTCTTATCAGCGGACTTACACTGTGACAAGAGTCTCTGGAAAGTGTAAAAATAATAAAAAATCATCATTTTTAACTCTATAATTCCCATACTGCATCAAAGACCCATGGTACGGTCCCAATATCGAGTCGGGATGGTGATGCATGGGGTTTTAATTAGGACTTCCCGCACGGCGACGCCGTGTCACACAACATGTATTTAATACAGAAAAGAAGGAAGCAAGGTAGAGATTAAATAGAGCATTGTAAATGTAGATAATGAGGATAATGGGATCAAAGAAACTCGTTCTGAATAGTCTTTTCATTTTAGGGATTTATTACAAGAAGAAGAAATTTATTTTGTTTAGCTGTTTTAGAGAAAAATATCTTATTAATTTTTTGAGATTTAAGTTTTAACTGCACGTTTTGAATATGAGGTCAAATGTCAAACTGCCTAGATGGTCTAGTGGTTAACGTAACCGCCCCTCACCGCGAGGTCTCGGGTTCGATTTCCGGGTCGGGCAATGTGTTATTTGTGATCTTTCCTTTAGAAAATTCACAATAGCATCACGGAGTTGGAATTGTGCCCGGTGGATGGCGATAGGCTCGGTGAAGTGTAGGTGTTGTGCACTTCTGCCATACCTTTCTGGGTAATATAGGCATGCTGTTATGTTTTGTGTCAATTGTCGTTTTACGGCAAATTTCATTATACATACCGAAAATCTGAAAATATCGAAAAATCTGCTACATATGGTAGATTTAATATATAAATATATATAAAAGACTTTTATCAACAATTTTGCACGTTCTCTTTCCTTCCTTTTCCCAATATTAAGACCGTGAGAATGTCATCGGTTCACCGCTTCCACGAACAAGGATCTCTATCCATAGGGATTTGTAGCCGTGCTAAAAATGCGACTGTCTTATAACTGACATCCTGTTCTCTACGATATAATAAATATATATTTTTCTTGTACATAAACAACAACACCAAATTCTAAAATTATTTCCATCGTAAGGTTGCCTGGCAGAAATCACTATTAGTGTTAAGGCCGCTCATTTTATTGTTATCACTAGAAATAAGTTATAATTGTAAACGCAAGGTGTACAATAAAGTGTATAATAAATAAATAAAAATGTATCAAATGTAATTGGTAAAGCTTTAGCTATAGCTATGGGCGAAAATTTAAAAAAACTATTTTTTGCACTAAAAATGTCGACGCTAGTCCTCGTACGGACCGATGGACAGACGGAAATAGTGAAACAAGAAGGTTTTCTTGTAGGAAGGTATGTACTACGGAACCCTACAATAGTTAAACGTAAAGCGTAAAGTAACGAATACATTAAAATTGTAAAAACTAACGGAGCAATACATCATATCTTTTATTTATAGAATAACTAAAACAATGTTTAGGGTTCCGGGTTAACTTTTAGGGTTCCGTATTACTTACAGGGAACCCTTATAGTTTCACCATGTCCATCTGTCTGAGGCATAGCGTCAAAGTCGTTATTGCTAGAAAGCTGAAATATTGCATAGATATGTATATTAACTACGACTGTAACTCCCCTACATGTAAAGTGCAATCAGTTTTTTTTGTTTTGCCTTCCCCATAGTGTGAGGTATCGTTAGATAAAAGCTACCGAGAGGTTACAAAAACTTGTTTGATTTAGAAATTCGTTTGCGAGATAATTAACTTTAAAAAGAAAATTTTTGTTTGAGTAGGGCGCTCCCCTTCCTACCCGTAAAAGGAAAAAATCTGAAAAATCCTTGTAGGTAGTATGGTAGGTTAGTACCATGTGATGAATTTAAAAAGAAAACTGTAGCAATTTAATTATATTTGTTAGGTCAAGAGTAATAGGGGCCCAAATAGTAAAATGCAATTACTTGAAGTAGTTCGTAACTTCGTACGTTATACAAAAATCTTTGAAAATAATGACTTTTATGTTACTTGTTTAATACAGATAGTAAATCCCTTTTCAGTAAAATATGTAGGAACGACTCAATACGGAACCCTATTGCGCGTGGTTCAACACGCTCTTGGCCGGTTTTAATTAAATATACAAATGGTGAGCACAAAACTAATTACTACTTACTAAGATTACGTTGAAAATTTATGTATATTTTTGTTATGTTTATTTTTTATATTACGCTTTGTAACAAAGATTAACAATACATAAAATAAATGTTTGTAACAATACATAAAAAGTAAGCTTGCTGTATAATATGGGTTTTCTACCCAAGTTTGTACGTATGATATTTATCAAAACTTATTTTTCTAAGTTACTGCTAGAGCACAAAAACAACCGTCTCACTTTTCACCTGTCATGGCGCCAAATAGTAGATTTTACACTACGTCCTATAATCATGTATGGTGGCGAAATTAGTCCTTAAAATGTGAATAAATCGTGGATGTTCATGTGCTCACTTACAGTAATAACTTACCAACAGAGTAAGGCTAGCAGCACGAGACAGATTTTGTCGCGTTTTTGTCATATTTTTGTGTGGAGAAACATTACAAAAACGCGACATATCTGCCTCGCGCTCGTATCATAGCCCGACAGTATAACTCTGTCGTAATAAAACAAAATGTCGGTCTTAAAAAAGATTATTCACTGAGGTGTTACAATATCGATTAGCATTTAATAGATCCTATAAAGATGAAGAAGGAAATCAATAAAACGCCGTTTGTTTATCACCGCTCTATTTTCTTCAATTAATTTACATAATTTATTGTGGGTAGGTTGATTTAATATACTCATGTAATAATAAAGTGCATTAGTATGTAAAGTTTTATGATAATTTGTACGCATGTACGCGCTTTCAATGGTAATAGGAGCAGTTTATGTTGTACTTAAAACACATAAGTTGGAGACTAAAAATCACGGCAATGAATGCAAAGCTACTTTGCTCCCCTTTTTACCAGACTGTTTTAAACATCATATTCAATAGTTGGTGTTATTTTCGCGGTAATTGTAGAAAAGTAGATTAATCGATCTTGCAGGTTAAGATTAGTTAAAATACTTATATTCAGCTAAATCAGTTAGACTACTAGCCAAACCAAATGTAATTGGGAAAAAGGCTCGGCATTAATTGTGACATGTTATGTGTAACAATTGGGCTTGTAATTTGCCGTAGGTATAGTAAACTATCCGAGCTGATTCCCAATTACATTGGGGTCAGCTTCTGCTGAATATCGGTTTTTACGTGAAGAGCGCTACTGCCATCAGAACTCCACAACCCTGTACGTGGTGATACGATACTCTTTGTTAGACACTTCGTCAGAATTTTGGCCTCTGACTACCCGTAACGACTAGTGAGGCCGGATAGAAAGGCAAATACAGCCTATAAATTCATTACATCTGAGGCCTACTATGTTAAACCTCATGATTGTGTCAGTAATTGCATGGTCGCTTTGATGATAATTTGTAAAAGAAAAGCTGGAACCATAAATTGAATAATAAATACTCTTAATAAAACAAAAAAAAGATCATCGAGCTATGGATACTTCAAAATAAAAATGCGTTTTTATAAATTAACGTATTACAAAGCAACGATATCTAATTGAATTTAAACAACAAGTTAGAAAAATGCATCAGGTCATTAATTGGCCCATAAGAGGGTGGGCACTACCCCTTGTGCCGAGTATGGGGCGCTTGGCAATCACCTTTCGCCTCATATGAATTAGAGAGAGTGGACGTAAGACAAAGAGTTCGCGGCAAACTGTTAAGTAGGGCAAGACTGTGTAAAAGAGATTAATCAAATACTTGTAATATTGTAAAACAAGTTATGACTTTGCTATGCCTCTTTGTATTTAATTCTTCTTCTTCGTCGTGTCGATGGCTGAGTCAAATTTTATTGGTCCAATAAGTGGCCACTGTTATGGCGCTCTCGTCGGCGTTAATGAGCGCCTCTCTTGTGCAGGTGGTAGGGCATTTTGGACAGTCAGTAAGGTGGTCAAGGTTTTGACTTGCCATCGTGGTGAAAGGATTAGCCAATTCGCTTTGGAGAACTCGCGAATTGCCCAGGGTGCGCCGGACGTAGGGAATTGTTGTGTACGTCACTCGGGGAGGCTCCTTTCATGCACCCCAATGTATTTAATTTATATGATAGATATGAGATATGCAGTCGCGGTTGTCATTTGAACATCTATGGCAATCGTTACGGGTAGACAGAGGCCAGACATTCTGACAACAAGCCTAAAGAGTATCGTATCACCTCGTACTGGGTCGTTGAGATCTGATAGCAGTCGCTCCACGTATAATACTGATATTCGGCTAAATCCGATACACTATTAGCCGAACCCAATGAAATTGCTTTTTTGCTCCATAAGTCGTAAAAGAACAATCTATGGTAAAGCAAATTTTCAGCCACGAACAATAATCCAAATACAACCGTTCTAGAGAGTGCGTTTCGCATGCGTCTAGCGCAAACGGTGCGGTGCGACGGTGGTGACATGCGCCATATTTACATTTCCTATCTGCTGACGCACCTTGTTATGGTAGCGGTAGCAAAACAAACGCTGTACGCGATGGTCATTTTTTTTTAACCGAAAAGCTGAATTGAAGAATTCACGTTATATCTTGATAGATTGGCAAAATTATTTCTTTATAATTTGAACTACAATATTCAATACTTTGTCCAATTTTTAATTGCTAAAATAGATTAGGCAAAAAAACAGTATTTCTATTTCAGTAGTCTAATGTTGCTACTAATCAAACTATAAAATCTTTCTTACAATAATAATTACAATCACTAATCTGTTACCAAATATTGACATAAGATCGCTTTGCTGTTTTTGTTACTGTCGTCAAACTTAGCATGAACATTTTGAGTAGCCTTACCCTTTGCATCGAATAGATCTCATATTAGTATTTATCTTTTCGAATAGTGACTTATCTAAATGGACTGCTCTACTTTCTCTATGAATTTGGGTACCGCACACCGCTCGGTCTCGGGTTCGATGCCCGGGTAGGTCAAAAATTTTATTTGTGAATTTTCCTTTAGGAAATTCTCAATAGCAGCACACAGTTGGAATTGTACCCGGTGGCTGGTGATAGGCCCCTATTCCATGTGACCTAAAAACATAGCAAGTGAAATGTAGTTTTTGAACACCTCTGCCACACTCATCAGGGTAATATTGGCATGTTGTTAAGTTATGTTTTAAATCCCCTAATCATCATCATCATCATCACCATTGTCCATCATCAGCCCGGTAACAAATTTTGCTTTCTATTTTTAATCTAATAACCCACTTCTTTGCTGACGCTACCCTCATTTTTTGTGTCCACATCTTGTCCCGTCACCGCACTCTTAATGGCCACACTTGTCACCCGCCGCGGGACCTTATTTACGACGCCGATAGCATCGCGGTTTCCCTGGCCATACGCTGTCCTGCGCGGTCGGTGCACAAAAACATGCAACTAAATTAACTTTATGAGCTATTCTTATGAAGATTTATAAGAAATTGTTAAAACTGTTGTTGGTTTAAATGGTTTAATTGGCTGAAGTAAATAATATCACACAGTACATGTAGGTTTTGTAGCAAGTAACTGGGATAAGGGCAAGCGCATAATGGGTTTCGTAGCAAATACTACAAATTTATACACAGAGTTTTTTTATTAGCAGAAGTGTTTTCGAACTTAAGCCCTTACCCCAGTCTTATAATAATAATTTTCAAGTTTTAAAAAGCTTTAGCACATACCAAGGAAAAAAATATTTACAGGAAAAAATTTAAATATATAGTACAAATGGCGGTCTTATCGCAACTTAAGGAATCTCTTACAGACAATCATTGGATGGAGAGTACTATGTAGTCTTATTATTTTTGCCGCTGTTCGTATATTTGAGCAAAGTTTATCATTGTAGCATGCTTTTAAAATAAAAATGATATGTGCTACGCGTGCTCTTAAGTTGAATTTGATGCCACTAACCACTATGTAACATATTGCGCGCATGTACAAGGCAAAATGGACGTATAGAGTAATCGGCAAAGTCAAGACGCAGACTGAAAGAAAAATGATAGACGAAATAATAAAAAAAGCTGGTAAAGATTGGATTATGAAAGCAAAGGACATACAGACGTAGAGCAAAATTGGAGGAGGCCTTAACACGATGACGAGTCCACATTAAATTTAAAAAAAATTGAAATTAAATTATTTATTATATTTTTTTTAAATACTTTTCATGTCTTGTATTTTAATAACTTACGTAAATTAAGTAACGATAATATACCTAACAATAATTTAATTGTATTTACGTTTTGTAAGTTAATTATGGAAACAAAGAGGCTATAAAAATAATGAAGCAGTACATAAACAGTTACATAAATATAGATTCGACAGCTTGATATAAAATAATTAAGACAATACAAATTAAATCAAAACTTTACCATTTAAATAAAACCATATCTCATCCCAACAATATAATTTGTTCCAAATCTCCTACAATACCATTTCCCATAAATCACATAACCACGTGTCAGTTCCCATCATTAAAAGGTACCATCTCTTACCACATACCATATCGTGACTACTCTCCATTATACACTAATGGTATACTGGATAATGGCACAGCTTCCCATTCACACTTGCGCTTTGTAACACTACCATTGTGCAAAAGTGTTGTTTATTATTTCATTTTCCTAATTTAAAAAAAAAAATGTCCTGTGGATGGCGACAGGCTCACCTTTTATCACATGGGACCTAAACACAGCAGGTGAAGTGTGGCTTTTATACATCCCTATGGGTAATATGCAGTGGCGTAGCTAAGTGGGCAAGGGCCCCGGTGCATACAGAAAGTAGAAAACATCTCAATGAATAATATAAATGAGAGCAGTTATTAAGTAGAGCGAATGAAAACTTCAATAAATTGTTTACGGGCGAAATTTTCGAATTGATCACGACCGTCAAGCACGTGAGCTTATCGCTGATGCAATATGTGCGTAGTTGCGTACTCACTACTCAGTTAAACTCTGTTAAATTACTTAATAATAATATCATAGCACATGATTTTCAAGAAAGTTCGGCGAATGTGTTGAAAGTCTTAAATCGGAAGGTTTCTTATCGTTGATGTTATGTTCACCTAAAATCATTAAATTAAAAAAAAAATCTTGTGAGCAGGGTCGAGATTTCCTAGCTTCAGGAGCTGCTAAAATGTTTACCTTATCAATCTTATTAAAATAAAATACCTAAATAATTGAAGAATTTATGTTCAAACCTTCCACAGGACAAGTGAAAATTCAGTTATTTGTGTTGAGCTGGTCTTATTATTTATCGCCCTCGAATTTTTACACAGGCTATAGATAATCGCAAAATTATAATTCCTTCATATAGCCAGCGCAATGCGATTAGTCGAGAAGCGATCGTGATTTATCTACAAGTAAATGTTTACATCTCCTCATGAGAATACATTGTGTACGAAGTGATAAGAGCGGGTACTCCCATGCATAACCTAAGGAGATTAAACTGGTGTGAATCATATGCAAAGTAGATGCAAATAAATTATATATAACAACACGAGTATATTACACAGAAGGGCGTGACAGAGATGTATAACACACACATTTAACCTGTTATATTATGGTCTCTTGTGATAGGGGGTAAGCCTATTGCCATCCATAGGGCACATGTCCAGACCCCGAGCTGCTATTAAAGAAAAATCCGACGAAAAATTTTAAACACATTTTGGTCCGATCCGTTGAGAGGGCGCTACGGCAATTTTTATAGATCCAAAATGTCACCCCTAGTATAAAAACTACAAATACAACAATCTAAACACAACAGAAACACGACACTTGTTTATTTACCCATCATCCTGCTGCCCCCGAGAGAGGGTGCTTGACAAATTGCTATACAATTGAAGTGGACGTTTGCACCCCGCGTGATCTTGCGTTCTGCCCCTTTGTGACACCGCTACCGGGCTATGACGCCCTGGTACTTATGTGAAACATTCTAACTGAAAAGATTTTTGGAAAACATAACATAACATCACACCTATATTACCCAGAAGGGTATGGCAGAGGTGTACAACACCCACTCTTCACCTGTTATGTTTAGGTCGTAGGGTTAGGGAATGAGCCTATCGCCATCCACCGGGCATAATTTTACTTAATACTGCTATTAAGAATTTCCTGTCTGACAAATCCTAAATTACACTGGAAATGTGCTTGGAGTTGTTTTTTTTTTAATTTGAATGTTCTTTTAAGCTTAAATCATCCTACTCACGATACTAAGACAGGACCTATTTAGGAAGCAGCTTCAATTGAGAATTATAAATTAACAACTTTTAGCAAGTTGAAAAAAGCTGTCTCCTAAAATCCCAATCCCAAATAATTTAAAGAAACATATTCCCTATGCAGGAAAAGTTTATAAACTGAATTGATAATCAAATCAAATGAAATCATTTATTTCCATGGGCCCAAGGGGCGCTTGAACACGTCAAAACAAACATCAAAATACAAAAAATATAAAATTAAAATAAAACTTATCTAATTAAATTATAATACTTATTGCAATAAAATTATTTGAAACCGGAGCTTAGATTGATTTTAATTCAACTTAGAAAATTGAATTAAAATCAAAATTTGAATTAAAATTAAAATCTAAAGATAAACAGCTAAAGTTTGATGCTACAGTCCAATTTATCACAAATTTTCTTGAACCTCAAATAAAACATTACCTTTTCCATAGCATATCTATTTGCTCACAACGCTCACAAGTATTGAGAGTTGGTCGAGTGTCATTTGAGTCATATCTGAGAGAGATCTGTTGTAATACAGCGGTGATTAGTGTCCTGTAGTGTCAAGGGGTGTCGAGAGTACTCACAGCGGCGTTCTAGTGTAATTGTGAAGGGGGAAAATGGCATTTTGTTTGTTTGATGATTTGTTTAATGAGTATGAGTACGTATATTGGGGTACTTAAGATCACTTGTTTTTGCTTTGTAAGTTTTGTCCGATTAATATCTAATTAAGATTAAATACTCGAATGAAATATGTGATGGGCAATATAATTTGCAAATAGTGGCTATCGAAAATTCGTAGGAATACCGGCAGATATCTTAAACACAAAATGGACAGGTTGCGCTGTCTACAGTCTAATAGTACCGTGATTACCTCAAATTCGATTTATGCTAATGTAGTAACATTGTACAAGGTATTACGTGCTGGCAACTATGCAGATTTGCTGACGATATATTTCTTCTCTGTTAAAGGAGATAGATTTTTTTGTGTTTGTTTTTGTAAGTGGCCAAGAATGTTATAGAGTACTTAAACTAACATGGTATTTAAGTTAATGGTGATACTGTAACATTAAAAATAAAATAGACTATTTTTCAGTGTGTCATAAAATGACGGGTATTTAAAGCTTTCACATTTAGATGATGAGAGAGGTGTAACTTTTTTATTGGCCTGGATTTTTGGTTTACATAACCAAGATTATAGTTCTCTTTTACTCCGCTTCCATTTCTACTTCAGCATACTATTTATTTATTGGGTGAGCCCTATCGCCATTCACAGCGCACAATTCCAACTCCGTGCTGCTATTGTGAATTTCCTCACTAATAACACTTTGCCCAACCCGGGAATCGAACTCGAGACCTAGCTGTGAAAGACGCATACGCTAACCACTAGAAAACATCGGGGCAAAATCAAATTAGTCCAAACAAAACACATTCACTGCTCACATTAGAGCCACATGTCGTATCCCATGGCACAAAGGGACCCCATGCCTCATTGAATCACGGCGGCAATCCATCTCGTATGCCAATTAGCAACAATGCATGGTGTGCATGGTGCATGCATGCTATGGGAGTACGACACGTGTACAATGGCGGTTATGGTGAAAAGGATCACCGCAAAATCATCGCCTCAGGCGAAATAATAGGGTTTAAATAGGTGAATACAAATATTGTGGAAAAACAAGAGCGTTAAGTAAGAGCTCTTATATGTGTAATATTTATTGAAATACGGTCATACCTACATACATTCGTCTTCGCTGCTTATATATGTAAGGCAGAGTGCACGGTTGGCGTTGTGGTTGAACAAATCTTTGTGTGATCCTTAAAAGATTTGTACTGACTCTGGGTTTGTTTTGTGTGTGTGAAATGTATGTTTGTGAACACCATACCCTTCGGGTACAACTCCTGTGTCGTGACACAGGAGTTATTCCAAGTGTGTCGTTAATTTTTTATAAATAGAGAAATAAAAAGAGATCTGTAGAACAGTCTAATTTTGAAATCTCTGAAGGCAATCTCAACCATATTTTCTGAGAGAATTTGCACTACACCACCTTCACACCTGCTGTCGTAGATAAATAAAAAAGGCAGATAAAGATAAAGTGAAGCCACAAAGCAAATACAAAATCCATGACACTACGACATATTTTTTTTATTTTATCTTAGGCTTGTTTGCCTTTTTCTATACTATACAATATCTAAAACATAAATAACGTTAAAACAGCAGACTTAAGCATCAAATGTTAGTATGCCTAATAAAAAAGCCAATTAAAGTTAGCTTTAGCAATCATTTTTATCATTGCCATTCTGAAAAAGCTATGATGTTCACATATATATCTACAAATCACATGTAATTTAGCTCATAAATCATTGTTTAATACGAATCTCCTGATAAAGCTACACGTGTAGGTACTAACCTAGTACACAGTAGTCGAAACACATGACGTTGACAACATTATTTAGTGTTGCCATTACAAAAACACATTAAAACAATATAAGGCCGTCGTCCGCACTTGATTTACACAATTATTACACTTATAAATTAATGCTAACGAACTTTTTATTACTTCACATTCTCACTTTTACGACTGCGTTGTATTCGGGGGAATAAGGATGTTATTTTTGTTTTAGTCAGCGCCATCTCGCGGATGATTTTATTACTCATATGCTTTAGTGAGTTTTGTTTTATGTTAGGTGGTTAATGACATTAGGTTAACTATTAACGTATTATTTCGACTATTTTTTGCAGAAGGATTGGGCGGCATTGTTATTCTCATAATATGCCTGTTTTGTTAAAAATTCGCCCATTATAAAATTGCAAAGCTGATGGGTAAATCGTTAAATAAAAATTGTAAAACTTGCAATCACTGATTGTAAAATAATTATGTTCACATCAACAGCTCTTAAATCACCTTTTAATATAAGTGCCTGTTTCACAATCGCCAAGTTAAGTTAACTCATGGTACGTGTAAAACGAACGAAGTGACAGTTGTGTTCGAATTTATTTTTCGAAATGTGTCACTTTTATATTAGGCCAAGTTATAATTGAACTAACTGACTTCCCAAAAAGCTCCTCCTTTTTCTATAGTACTATAGTTCTCAATTCGGCCGGTATGTTTTCTTTTGATTACATGAAGATTTAGATATAGGCTCTTAAAAACTTATTGCTGCATTACGTGCATGCATTTACGTTTATGAAAATTATGGAAAATATATCCCCAGTTCAATAGCCTTGAAATAGAAATCTAGAAACCATAAATACTAACCAAAATGTCGTCTTTCTTTCCAGGTGTTGAAATACTGCGAGCACCTGCACGGCAAATGGTACTTCAGCGAGATCCGCGCGATATTCTCGCGGCGATACCTGCTGCAGAATGTCGCCATCGAGATGTTCCTCGCCAGCAGAAGTGAGTACAAAACAACTAACCATTAATAATTATAATAAGTATGTACATATTTACAAAAAGAAAAAGCATATAGGTATGTATTAGTATCAGTTATTCTAGTACCCATAGTACAAGCTCTGCTTAGTTTGGGACTAGATGATGTTGTGTGAAAGAAATACTATCGTATAGTATTCAATTAGAATAGATTTTTCAGTCATGTTTAGTGCGTTACAGTTACCAACATTTTTTAATAATAAGTTCAAAATAGATATCTTGATTTCAATATAACTATTTCTCGCCTTCGCCTACCAGAATTATCGCGGCATAAAGTATCTTGCCTTGCACAACTTCAAATCTCACCTTTTTGCCTAGAATTCCTTGGAATCTATTTACTTTTGATCACATGAAACGTAAACATACATAATTGGTGAAATGTGCGTGTATAATTCGTACACCTCTGCCATACCCTTCGGGGGTAATGATCGCGTTGTGTTATGCTATGTTGTAGTGTAGGTATTGATTCATTAGCAGAAGTACATGATAGAGTATGTATAGTCAATTGACATGTTATCAATATCAAAGAACACTCTAAAACTTGTTTTTTTAAAATGGAAATTTTAATATTACACTATTTATGTTTCAGCATCAATATTCTTCGCGTTCCCTGACCAGACGACGGTGAAGAAGGTGATAAAAGCGCTACCCAGGGTTGGCGTGGGCATCAAGTATGGCATCCCACAGTCCAGGTAAGTGCTAACCTACTTAAAACACGAAACTATTCTAGCAAGAAAAACAACAAAAAATATTGTGAATAAAAAATAATTGTAACGCCATCTAGTGAGTTTATAGTGTACTAGAAGGCTTCGACGCGGAGCATGATTACTAGTCGTGATAAATGATCGGTGCTATCTATTGGATTTAATAGATGGCGTTACTTGTATTTTTATACAGGTTTTATGTTTTATTTTGTAAGTGTACTGGGCTTCTAGGTGATATTTATCAACACTATGTATATTAGTGACCATTACTTTAGATTTGAAGTTGATAAAAGATTATTAAACGCCTTCGTTTACCTCACTCAACCATTTACAAATGGGACGAGCTGATCGACACTGCATAAACTGCGGTTAACGCTTAACCCGTCTTTTGATCTATTTCTTTCTATCTCAACTATTATTTGATCAAGAACAGAGAGAATAAGCCATAGCTTAGTGTCGTTTAAAACGTTTCTGGTGAAATCGACACTTACTTGGCCATTAATTAATTGTTGTTAAGGCCAAGATAAAACTATCTCTTTGTTTGTGTACCAATCTGTGCATATCCACACGTGATATAATGCTCATGAAACCATATATCAGTCTATTCAGATATATCGAGATTCTTAATCAATATTAAGCCTCTGAACTAGACCTCGTTTCTCTGAGAGATAACTCAAGATAAATAAATTAAAACATAATATAACATCAGGCCTATATTATGTATGTTGTGGCAGTTGTGTATATACCATAACACCCACACTTCACCCGTTCAGTTTAGGTTCCATATGATAGGAAAGAGCCTATCGCCATCTACCGGGCACAAACCCAACTTAATTTTCCGGACGGAAAATCCCAAATAACACCTTGCCCAACCCGGGAATAGAAGCCGGGACCTCGCGTCTATAAATAAATAATAATAAAAATAAAACAAGATTTACAAACAACACTCGTTTATTCACACGTCATCACAGTTTTATTATTATCTTATTAAATTAGTCTGTTATCACTCACTATCAAACACCCTGTATTATTAATCCGCACTGTATATAGTACATACAACTTGACAAATAAATAAAGGTCTAATTCTGTTGTGTACCACTGAACGTAAATTAATTACAAAGGGTTGGATATTTAAGATATTTTCTGCTCTTTTAAAATCTCTCAAAAAAAAATATTTTGACTTATATTATTTATGAAAATTCTTAGAAATTAAATGCATGATTCAATTAAAAGGTTAAATTTTAGTGATGAATATGGTTTTATACAATTGTTTAATTGAAATGTATGTAGTTCTACGCTTAGATGTCATTGAAAGGTAAAGTAAACATTGAAACATAAATAGAAAGTTTATCATCAAAACGCTAAAGGCATTTAGAGGTCATATTAGAATGTGACATTATCTCTCTTCGTCAGAATCGACCCCTGAACTCTTTTATTTATTAACGTATTATTTTGCAAGTTTCCACCATTTGAGAACAACAATATTATATTATTTTTCCATCTATTTTTTAACAGCTTGCGTGTGAATAATATGAAAAAAACATAAATGAATATTGCAGCAATCTAATCTTATGTACTAAAATAAAGAGTTCCCAATAAATATTAAGTTATAGAATGCCCTCTTTGCAATTATTTATTTTGATAAATCTGATAAATACTGACAAAATTATATATCTCTAAGTCCAAGATATCATACTTATTCTTTACTTAAAATAATAAGTGGTCGCAACAGAATTACTACCAACATCTTAAAAATGCATAATCTAAGTATAAAATAGTAGTGTCTACAAAATCACTTCAGTACTTTAATTTGTACTTAAAACTAGACAAACTTTAATGCTAAGTCGTCACCTTTTTAAAACTAATGGAATGCGACGTCATCAAATGTCCATAAGCCCGAATTTCACCAAACTTTTTAATCCCCGCACAACGCTGAACCCAGCTTTGGATCCCTCTTTCATTCAATATTTGAAAGGGACACAAAGATAAAAAATCGTGGCTCAGCGTTATAGTCGCCGCGCCGCCGGTGAAAATGGCCTGAAGTCGTCCCTAATTAATACTGATCACAAACTTCACAAACAATATAATATTAAAAATAGTTAACTATACAAATTCATTGGTAACTTAACACTGATTTACTTATATCCAATATCTTGAAACAGAAATAAGAAAAACACAATACAGCAGGAACTTCTTTAAAAGAAACGCCAAACTTTTAAGTTATAAAGCCGATCAACTTAAAACTTACTGTAGTCCAATGACTAAACACAACACGTTATGTTTAAAATTGTCATACTGAATCAAGTAATGTATTTTAAATCGATAAAATAAAACTCTGGATCGAGATACTAGATAGTTTAAATCAGTCTTATTATAATTATTATCTTATTACAAGTACTAGGATACCATGAGGCTTGGGGAGGTTACTCAAAATGTTTTGTGCTCTTCTTAATATCATCCTGCGTCCAAGAGCCTTTCTTTTCTAAAGAAACTGAAGCGCCCGCACTATGCCGCCTTTGTACTGGTTTCCCTTCTATTGAATCACACTTCTCTTTACAATACCCTACTTCAGGATCTATGTCCTTCTTCTCATCATCAAACTGCTTCATAATCTCAGTCAGAGTCTTCCCTTTGGTTTCTGGCAAGAATAATAGGCAATACGCCGCGCCCAAAAGAGCACAAAATCCAAAAAGATATAAAGTCCCATTACTAGTTAGTAGATTTTCTAATTGAGGGTACGTTTTAATGTTAAAGAAGATAAGGACATAAGCGCAGCATGCGGTAGCCCCTGACATGACGCCTCTTATATCCTGAGGGTATAGCTCCCCAGACATGATCCACGGTAGTTGTAGGAACCCTACCATACTGAAAGACACGTGTAGCAATACGCAGGCTAACTTCACCAAAGGTGGACCATTCAAGCTGTCGCAAACAGCCGCTCCTAACATAGCAGCACCCAGTAACAATCCTGATGTAGCTGCCAATGTCTTTCTTCTAAAACTATTAATAAGGCAAGCTCCTACAGCTCCCATGATAACTCTGACCCCACCAACAATGATTGAAGCAGTAAATTCATTAACACTGGTTCCGACTGACTTGAAGAAGTCCACAGCGTAGTACAGTATGACGTAGATACCAGACATTTCTTGGAAGGCAAAGAATATGATTAGCAAAGCGAAGGGTTTGACCACGCTTCTTCTTGTGAAGAGGTTGAGTTTTTGTTTAAAGGTCATATTTTCTTTTCGGTCTTTGGTGAATTCCATGAGCTCTTGTTGAGCCGTGTTGTTGTTCTGTCGGAGCCAGAACATGGCATTGTACGCTTCTTTCATCTGGCCTTTAGAAGCTAGCCAAAGGGGTGATTCTGGGACGAAGTACATAAGGAATGGAGTGAGAAGTGAAACTCCAGCGCAAATAGCTGCGACTTTCCTCCAGTGGACGAAAGCTCCCAAGGCGTAGACGATGAAGATCCCCGTAGACACTAAGCCAGGCCCTAAAGCGCTAAGAACTCCACGCTTTTCTGGTGTTGTAATCTCAGCTACGTATATGTAGGACACTGTTGACATGCCTGGAATCAAAAATGGAGATCTATTAGCAAGATGGTTAACATAAAAGTTTACATATCATTGGTTCCAGAAGGGTATTGCTGAGGTGTTTAACACCATATTTCGCTTATTTAAGACCTATATGATAGAGGATGGGTCTATCTCCATCGGTATTTTACAAAACTTCTAACCACATGTTATTTACGTATAAACCCAAAATATGACATGGTTGAAAAATATCAGATTAAAGAAATACAACCACTACTGAACTTTGTTTGCCAAAGATATAAAAGATAATAAAACAAATCAACTTACCTATCGTGAATCCGGTGATGAACCTCCCAATGCACAAAAATACATAAGTGTCTGAGAAGGCGATGACGAGCCAGCCCACGAGGTTGGGCAGCACGATGGACTGTAGCAGCAACCTTCGGCCCACGGCGTCCACCATCATACCGCCGAGGAGAGCCCCGATGGGGTTTGATATCACCCCCAAACTTGCTGTAATAGAAAAAAAAGGTTGTATAAAGAAAGCATTCGTACATGTTTAACCTTTTGGCAAAACAAAGGCAATGACATTCTAGAGATGTATCCGGTTTTTTAATCGAAAGTGCTAATATGTTTTCTTATCAGCAATCTTATAAAACGAATTTTAATTCTTTGCCATCTACCGGATAGCATTTTTATTTTTAAATTTATTCTTGTTAACGAATGCTAAGTATGTTTACGTGGCTTTTCCGTTGAAGGATGCTTATTATTATGATACATTTAAGATTTGAGATACCAGTAAATGTATGATGTTATTGCACGCAAAGCTACTTGTATTAGGTAAATTCTTAGAAGCAATCCGTTATTATGATAACATACATGACAATATTGACGTACGTAAATCTAGGAAATGTGTGGTTGGTTGACTTTTTAAAGTATAAACACACATTTTCTTGTCCAGTAAAATACAAATTTATGGTTAGGTTATACATTCTTTCGTAAATATTGGATCTCCTTTTGAAATATCTGTTTAGTTTTCAAGAAATCAAATGTTTTATGTTTTCTCGACACTTGGCAGATTTGCTTCTCAAACAATACACACGATTCACCGAACTACTGAATATCTACGTCAACTCAGCCATTACCATAAGTTTCTGCTACCCTAGTACCTAAACGTGTCCCGTAATAACGTTTCAAGCTTAGTGCTATGACCCTCCGTGGTCGTGCTTATCTCCTGGTACAAATGATGTGTTTGATGTCTGAGTGTGCACGCCGTATCTGCTTAGCACACACACAATATGTTTACTTGATGATAAGCGATGCTTGTTTCTATTTCCGATGTAAATAGGCGATCATTGTCGTATTATAGAGTGAAAGGTTGATAGTATGCATTATAGATAAATGGTAACTGAAGTATATAATTTATCTAATGACTCTCTGTTTATGTTTTCCTAGTAATATGGGTTGGTAATAAAGATACATAGTACCAAAATCGCTCGGCTTAAAAATGATATATGTATATGATGACGTAGAAACCCGACTTATAAACACGATATTTATAGCAACTCATTGAGGTTGAAACTCGCGCTGGCCTCGGCTGCTCTCGAAATTATTCCAGAAATAAAACGTAAACAATACGAACTTTGCCAAATCCATTCAGTCACTTTCGGTTTTGTGTTGAAGTATAATATTGTTATCAAACTGGTTTTCCCGAATACGGTGAATCCAAAAGGAAGGGTAATGATTTTGGCAGGCTATGCATGTATGTTCCACTATAGCGCCTAAACTACTGAATTGATTTTAATTACTGAAGTGGTTTTTTTTAAAAAATGGTAACATTTTTGATTCTTTGAGCAGCTTAAAATTAATACGTTACAAAAAAAAATGATGTTCTATAAAGGAGATTTTATGTTTGACTTATTATAACGTGTGTTTTTATCAGAAATACTAAGCAGAGATCTTCAAAACCCACATAAATATGATGTTTAAAATCCTAAAAGGAGGTCAATCTAAGGTTCAAAAAGAAAGGTCGAATTTGAGATTATTTTTTTCTACAGATTAAAAGGTTTGTTTCCAAACGTTTCACTGTAATTATGAAAGTAATGATTTATTCATATATTTATAAGTTTTGTTTGCCTTAAACAAACTGACATATAAAATCAATGATAAAATTTGTCACAAAGTGATGCACGTGTGCTAGATTGTTATTTATTTAGTTTTGTAACATCTATATTATATTTGAGTCTAAACACTTCGTCAAACAAGAAATAAATTGCTCCTTTTAGCATAGTAATCTTTTATTTATTATAACAAATTAACTAAAATGAGCCATTGCAAGTAAAAGTAATAAAATAGGAACACATTTGTTTGCTTTTCGTAGTTTTAAGACAATAATTATTTCGGTCTTAAATGTTGATCCATACTTTTCCACGTTTAAAATCGTACCACAAAATCTTATATATATTCTGCCAGATGTTTAAAATCAGTTGAGCACTGCGACCAAGTATTCAAATCTATTTTTTTTACAAAATCTACCTGTTTGTTGCTATATCAACTAGATTCAAACTTTATTCGGATACTCCTATTTAGCGGCAATTTTTATTTAGTTTCTTTATTTTTATTTCAATAAGACATAACAAATTTAGCATTCTACCTACGTAAATCTTATTTGCTAGTTAAGATTTGATGGATACATTTCGTAGGTAATTGATAAGAAAGAGGCACAATAAAGATAAACTTACCGATCCATGAAGCCTGTTCAAACGTTATCTGCGGATATTCATGCGTGTACTGGGGCAGCAGAACCGCCGAAAATCCTTGGCAGAACCCCACCGATATGTTGATAGACTGAGCCGCGAGAGCCGCCAACACCTGCAATTCATGAGCGCCTGGTAAATGGATAGCACTTTGTTACCGAAATTATCAGATAATATATTTATCTACCTATAGATATAATTTAAATATTACTTTAAAATAATAAAATATTGTGATCACTAGTCCTGAATAGAAAATACCAGTGATTAAAATGTTTCTCCTTTTAATAATTTTAACCGCATGTTAGATCTCAGATACTGGATCCATGGTAATATAGTTATCAGAGAAAATCGTATATTTATGTTTTACTTATTTGAACCATAAAACATGCATAATTTGTTTGGAAAAACCCATAATCTTCAGATTTGTTTACATCTCTAGCATAACTCACCGGAAAAAGTTTTTACTGTAATTGTAGTCATCTTATGTCGTTACAAGATTATAATTATGGGAATTATAGGCTAATGTGAACGAAATTATATTTAACATAACATTATTATAACTGTTCGAATCTATGATGCCCAGGTACTTTTGATCACTGACCCTGGCATTAAAGCCTATAAAAAGTTATGTGGGTTCACTAAATGATTAGTGTAAATTATTCTTGAATTCTAGATCATATTTCCCGTTACGTGACTGATTGTTCGATATATTTTTGTTAGTAGCATAGATTTTTTTATATCATAAACTGATACAAACATTTTGGATCATTTTTTTTTAGAAGTAAGAATTTCTTGTTTCAATTTTAAATGGGAATATTAATACGTCCGTCTCAGTGGGGATATTAATACGACTTTCTTTGGTGCTCTCATATGTACCTTATCTTTCGAAGGATCTTCTTAAAGAACTGAGCCTCTATAAAGTTATAAACTCAATGACTGCATAGCTAATCCGCATACACAAGCACCCCTAGCAGCGAATTCATACGCGATAGCCCTAATTGATTTATAAACACAAATTTAGAAATAAATTTTATGTAAATATTCAATTATGTATTATTAAAAAAAAATACCTTTTGTACTAACCGTCCTGACGACGAAGATATCTTCATACCATTTTTCGTTAAGAGCAATTAAGTGATAGTTTGGTCAGATAAGCATAGCAAAACAAACATACAATATACAAAGATTTACTGCTTTTATATAATGATTGATCAAACATTGCAGAAATGTTAGTCCAAAGTTACTAGTCATGTAAAGTATGTGTGTAATAATATCAAATTAAATCAAATAAAATAACCGCTGTAGCATATTTCATGATGTACTTCCACCATAACTACTGTTAAAAAAATCGGCCAATAACCCTTACCTATTTGAAATTCGAATAATCATGTGAAAACTTTTTATGACATTGAGGAAAATTGTGGATATTTTTTGACAGAACAAACGCTAAGTGGACACTTAGATAATAGAAAAAAATAATCGTTGCAATTTTCAGCCACTTTTTTGTAGATGTCTTTAGAACCACGTGCACTAGATTTGTGACAGCTGAAATTGGGACTTTAAATAACGGCATGCCAATATTACCCAAAAGAGTTTGGCAGAGGTTGTGAAACAACCACAATTCATCTTCTAGTCCTCGGGCATTCGCTTGCAATGTAACGTTACAGATTGGAATATTACACCAGTAACAGAGGCGAAGCGAGCACCCTGTAGTTAATTTAAAATTTTCTTCGAAAAAAAATTACATTTCAGGCAAATGTTCGTCAATCTGGGCGGTGGTTTGTAACTTAATGCTCAAAAACTGCAACGTTACATTCCAGGTGAATGCTCGTCGGTCTGAAAGCACCTTAAGAGTAATTTAACGAGCAACACAGTACATTTTCAGGAAAAATGGTTATTTACTGTGATTATATGATGACAATCGGTGCCCTGTAGCGTTAAACTATATGTTTGTTGTAAAACGTGGATGGAGAAAATTGCTTAGTCGTTTGGAAGCACGTGGCTACTAAGTAGTGATGTGTCGTAGCTCCGTTGCCGCGGATATCGCGGCACTAATACGAATCGATTACCATATTAAAAAAAAAGTGGACTATGTTGTGTGTAACTATACTATGTTAATATATAATTATACTATGTATTGAAAATGTATAACTAAACTGCATTAAAAGTCTGTTAAAATATCTAAAATTATTTTACATTTTAAAAAGTAGGTATTTAAACATCTATCCAATCTTATTTTAACTTGACCAGAAACCTGAAAACCGCTTTCAGAATCAGTTACCAAATCCATTCCACTAGTATTTACGAGAAAATACAAAAAAAGTTACCATTTGCCATAAAAATGTATGGCATTATAAAAATAACACATTTCACAGATTCAGGTTTCTGGTAAAGTAAAAATAAGCTTGTGTATGAAGAGGAGGAAAAAGTATTTAATATCATTCAGATACAATGCAATTATAAAGATGTTGTATTGACAAATTAAGTATACGGAACTTCGGCACATCACTACAGTACAAAGTCATGATCACCCTTTATTATGACAATCACTAGTCATTTACTAATTAATTGACAATTATTGGTACCTACCTACTGCTGTTTTCTGATTGCTCAATTTGTTCAATGTATTACTTTTTTACTTGTTTTCTATTGTATTAAATATCGTGTTAGTAGTGATTAAGTGTATTGCGGATTAATCGCTCCACGGGTTAAATGACGGTTGCCACTGACATTCAATGGATGGGTGATCATCGGTCACCAAGCGAGATTAATCCGTACGTCTGAAAGAAGTCATGTAAAAGATAAATAATGATTAAGAATCTAGAAGTTATATAGTCATTGCTCAGCATAAGATACTGATATCCAGCCACAACTATTTAAGAACTGAATTTAACCAGAAAAAAACGGCCGTGAAGATAATAGTGACAAAATAGATACAAAAAATTCGGTATATTAAAGACAACAATTACTTTTTTGTTAATCCAAAATGGCAGCGGTCAAAAGATGTATATTGTATATTTTTTCATTCTCTTGTTAACTTGCGTGTAAGTGTTCCACAAATGGCAGCCAAGCACCGGAACCAAGTAACATGCGACTGCCTCCTATGATTGGACGATGGCAACCATCACGCGGCGCGCACGCCTAATTGTTGTATTGCGAATTCTATTTTAACCACTAAGTATTTTTATGACTTGGTGTTTTGTTACTAGATGTGGCAAATGAGTATATGTATAATATCAAAGTAATAGAATCATTGTACAAAATGCATAAATAATTATTGTAACCATATATTTTTACTGACTAGTTAATTTTGGCATAAAAGTTTGCCAAGGTGTTAAAACATTGTATGGACTATAGTCATGCCGAGTTTTACTTTAATTATTTCAGTACTTTCATCGTTAAACGTGTTTAAGATACAGACAGTCAGACAAACGATCTCACCTGATGGTAAGTGATGATGGAGTACGCTTGAGATACCTATTTTCATTACAATTACGCTAAATGTCACGGGAGCGGAGCAGTAACGTTGAACGCGGGTCAAAGCGCGGTATTACTACTACTTAATACAACTAATTCCACGCGCACAAAGTCACGGGCAAAAGCTAGTAGAGTTAACAATTGAAATAACTACATCGTAAAGTTAACAAAATTGCCATGCGAATTTAAAGGGCCTAAGCGTTAACGCTTAAATGTTTATTACTACAGATAGTTTTAATGACCTTTTAGTAATGAGGTTTGTCAAGCGTAAATTACACATTTCTTTACAAAACAAGAAACCCGAATTTGTAGGTGTATGTCTCCTTAGTTCGCACGCCGAATGATGATCCCTATGACGTTTCAACTGACAGTTGTATAAGTTATGCGAAACAATTTCGATAAAATACTGTTTTTTTAGGCAAATGTCATGTCATTCAGCCAGGTCATTCAACATAATAAGCAATATTTATTTATTTTGAAAAAAAGATTACGCGCATTGATGGAAATAAAACACTAGATAAAAAAGTAACAGCCTTATTATATTTTATTTTACTATACTTTAATTTTTATTAAAATTCAAAGCTTTTTTTAATTTTGCCAACAAATTATCGATATTTTGTTTATCGATGTGTCCCTTCTTTTTGATAACAGCTTGACGACGTAACTTTTGCAGCACGTACCATGTACATTTTTGCATTGAGTTTTTTTCCATTATTTCCGAACATTACGTAATAATTTCTTAATATATACATTTTTATAATTTACAAATGTACACAATTATGATTTTTTCGACTTTTTAATGGACCTCTAAAGGATTTGATGTGACAGGACG
The DNA here is from genome assembly GCA_905147285.1 of Hypena proboscidalis. Lineage (NCBI taxonomy): Eukaryota > Metazoa > Arthropoda > Insecta > Lepidoptera > Erebidae > Hypena > Hypena proboscidalis. Next base: position 1,184,022 of record LR990141.1, read on the forward strand.
TCAGTACAATGTTAAGCGCTAACGAACTGTCATAGGGATCATCATTCGGCGTGCGACGTATAGGTACTGCCAAAATATTTTTTAATAAAAAAAAAACCGACTTCAAAAAGTAGGTAAACTAAAAAGCAAAAAATAAATTTACTTCGTACAAAATAATACGTTTTTTCATTTAGTTAAATAGAAATTATTAAATAATTATTTTAAAATTCTGAAGTCGGTGCCAAGTAAAAACAACCTTTCTACAATATCAAATTACAGTTCACACAAAAAGGGGGCCGTAGTTGTGCTAGTGCGCGGTCGCCCAGTATTGGTACTTACCACAGAAATATAACTAATATTCAGTCAGAAAAAAGTTGTTAGAAAGATTGATATTATCTATAAGAGTTATTGTTTACTTGGCACCGACTTCAGAATTATAAAATAATTACTTAATAATTTCTATTTAACTAAATGAAAAAACGTATTATTTTGTACGAAGTAAATTTATTTTTTGCTTTTAAGTTTACCTACTTTTTGAAGTCGGTTTTTTTTTTATTAAAAAATATTTTATTTTACGATTTTAAGTGATGGGTAGACCGAGCAAGAATGTTTCTCGAATGAGGAGACGACGGTTACTTGAGACGGAAAACTTATTAATAATAAACAAGAATTAAATCCTTTCTCCTGACTATTGAGGGTCACGACCTTCCATCATCAGCTCATTTGACACAATAACTAGCAGTAGCAATATGCGTACAGTCGTAAAAGAATTATCCTTTAACGCCTAACTATTGAGGAGTTGACCTTCCATCATCAGCTCAACCACATAAAATTATTGCGACCAAGCGTAAATCCTGGCCTCGATTAATAAAATATGAGGGTTGCCCACGATTTCGCTGGGATCCCATCATCAGATCATGACATGCTGACAATGGGACCACCTTTAAAATATCTCCGTTCCAACAGCTCACTTGACATCATAACTAGCAGTCTGAATATGTGTACAGAAGTGAAAGAATTATCCTTTAACTCCTAACCATTGAGGAGTTGACCTTCCATCATCAGCTCATCCATATAAAAATACGTAAATACTGGTGTAGCTTTGAAAAACACACTAAAAACATTACATGTGCCTATAAAATTTGAGGGTTGCCCTCGATTTCTCTTAGATCCCATCATGAGATCACGACATGCTGACAATGGGACCCCTTTGGAATCATCTCCTGTCCAACAAAAAAAGAATCATCAAAATCAGTTCATAAACGACGGAGATATCCGTGAACAAACATAAAAAAAAAAAAGCAACATATATACGAATCGAATTGAGAACCTCCTCCTTTTTTAGAAGTCGGTTAAAAAGTAACTAAGCCGTTCTCACTCAACTTACTCAACTCAGAAATTAAACTGATTTGAACTTGAGATCTCACAATCTGCAATACGTTAACCACCAAAAACAAAGCAGGTTGACAAGTGAAATATTAGTGACGTATTTTGTTTTGTTTTTTTTAAACACGTGCGATAAAACGTTTTGTAAAGAAAGATTTTGTGATTCGCACCAAACAATGCCCCAGATAACATAATATACACAAATGTTAAATACGTGACTCTATGTTATTTTAAATATTTCAGAAGGTAGGTATAATTAGGTACAACTGATTAAAAAAAGTCCCTTTGTTCGCACAAAATATCAGTCCAGCAGAAAGAATCATGGATTAGGATGTGAACTATGTTATCCTACTTATTATTATAAATGCAGATATTTGTAACTCATTCACGTCATAACCACTTGATAAATTTTGATGAAATTTGGCTCACGAGCTAAGATTTATAGGCTGCTTTTAACTACATGGACAGAAACAAAGTAAAAAATGCGCAATTGACCTGTCCATTTCTGTAAATATATGCAGGTATGATCTAAATACGAAATGACTTCGACACACTTTTTTTCGCGAATTTTATGACCAAAACGGAAACAATAAAATAGAAAATGACTATTTTTGTTAAGCACATGTTTACTTACAGTGAGTGATACGCCGATGGAATGGAACGTATCCGTATGGATGTCCGTGTGTACGTTTGTATGTTTATCCGTGTTCATTCCCACATAAGTATGCCAAGCGCCTCGGATACACTGCTCTCTGCGGCGCGATCCGCCTCATTTATAATATTTATTCTTACAATACATACTTCACTCATAGATTTAATGGAAATGACACCGAATATATTTCCTCGAAAACTTCTAGGCAAATCTATGCATCATATACATCTCTCGCATATTTGAAGCTCCTATGATGCACAATTATTGCATGCTTAATACAGGCAATGCTCTCATTTGGCGGACGGTTCATTTTTACGTAACATGATATAAAATTATAATGATATCGTTATATTAAATAACTAACACAGTGCTGCAATATTATTATTAGTATGTAATCGAGAAAAAAAACTATTAGTTAAAATTACCATCGATTTAATTAAAATTACTTGAAAATTAGATGAATTTGATTTATCGAACACCAGTGAAATTTGGGTTAAATATTCTAGCATGTTCTAGTTTTAAATATATTATTTTAATAATTTTGTTAATAAGTACGCTCATCTTGTTTATAATAATTGTCTCACTCAGTATCTCTAATTCCGTAACACTTATTAGTCTGAGATCGAGTGAATGTAAGGCCATATAATGTATGTTTCAACCTACTGTTAATGTTAGCTGGCATTTCTTTATGTCACTTACTGCACGGATAGACGTCAATATTAGTTAGATATTTTTTTCGTCTTGTTTATATCTATTTATTTACTAAAACCCAAAGTTAATGAGCCATGTCTCTTCTTAAATTAAAATAATTTAATAATATGACATTTAATAATAATCTCTTAAAAAACTTCGGGATATATTATATTGCATATCAAATAAATAATCGCCTATCAATACATACTCATCATTTATATTCTTTTTTGCATCAAATAACTTACTTCACTACAGATAAACTAAATGTTTAACAAAACTCAAACTGCAGATAATTCGAAATTACACATCAATATGACATTCCTTTTTTCCTCATAATGCAATACAGTTAAATTTATTTTTGTACAAAAATACTACATGCATAGCATAAATACTGACTGCACATCAAATTTACCATATTTCATAGCAAAATAACTATCCCAGTCGCATATTAACCAGTAAGTACAACAAAATCTGTTCATCATATTTGTCTTAATTTTCAAGAAGCCATGCTCGGTAAATTTAATGATTATTATAACAAAAAAATCCTTTTACATTGCATTATTTCTAAAAGCAGAACAACTTAACTGAAAAACTTCGCGCGTTTTTCGTCACTGAAGTAAATAATATAAAAAATAAAAGCTATAGTTATGGCATAGGTCAATTATGGGTAAAGTAGTAGGTTAGGTTAGGTTAGAACTGCGACCATAACATAGCGCGAGCCGAGCGAGCGAAGCGAGCGTGCCGCGGCAGCGGCCGGCGAGTGCTAGCTAATCTTTGTGATACTCCGACCCCTTTTTGAATCTACCCACTAAATAAAATAATATTATACTACCTACCAATTTCTTATTATCATAGATCGTAACAGACTACAGTACGTGGCGCCACCTGCAGAAGCTAAAAATGTGCCTATTGGGCAAAAAAGGAAGCGTGGACGCCCCGCGAAAGCAAGACCCGCTTTAATAATTCAATAAATTACAATTTTGTATCTAATTTTATATTTTTTTTGCTGATCTCATTATGTGATAATTAATAAATAATAAGATGACTGTGACTAATAAAATGTTGTTTGATCTAGAAAAACTGCTGTAAATATTATAAAAATAGAAGCTATATTTTAAAGAAAAAGAGTTAACATGTATAATGTGCATTAAGATTATTAGTTGTACATTGATAAAAAAGCTTTTACTTTAGGAAAAATTGCTTTGCGCTGTGAAAATAAATTGTAGTGTGTTTAGTGATATTTTGAGTTGAATATTTTGTTGTGCAATCAGTAATTTTGATGGGAATTCGGTATTTAATTGCATAGAAAAAGGATATTTTATGATTTGCGTTTAAATACTACCCATAACTACGATTAAATTGTAATTGTGTATTGTAGTACGCCGATTAATATAAATTATATTAAATAATCAAGTAGTATCTCTTAAATCGTTGATTACTCCATTTTTCTGTTTAACTTTAAGAAAATCTGACATAGATTCAACTTGCACCTGATACTTCCGTATCTAAAGTACTAGGCTGTCATAATGTCGGAAGGATGTGGACAAGCGCCGAGCCGTAGGCACGAGTGAGTAACCCGCATGAAGGCAACCTTGACCGTGCCGATACGCGTCGCCTTCACGCCGAGCTCTAGTTGTACTTCCAAGAACCTATGCTTGCCTGGTACTTGTGATCTATATGTGAGCTTTGTTGTGAGCTTTTGTCGAGGTTTTCCACTTGTGAATTCCAAGTAATAAATGAACGCTTAATATGTTTGAACTTGATGCTAAGATCTGCAATTAATACCCTTAAACAATAAAAAAATCAAATAAGTTATGACGGCTATTTCATAAATATTTTTTAGCAAATGATTTAACTTTTCTCCGTACTATGAATGAAATTTATGTCTAACATCAAAAGAAGTTGTCAAGAATAGCTTATAATTTATCTTGTTGTTCGACCCGGGCATCAACCATCACATCACGTTTCCCAGCACGGGACCGAGCAGACATTACAGTTTCACGAAACTGTCTATTCTAGTTTATATCCCACGTAGTTTTTGGCAAGCTGCCTCTATCGGTCAGCGACACCAAATACATACGCAAATCAAGTATTTATGTTCATCTGTTTTTGCTTACACCTCATTCAATTAATGAACATTTGACATTTTAAGCCGAGCTAATCTAATCTAGAATAATCTGAAAAAAAACTAGAGTATAAGCTTGGAATAAATTTTGTTGCTGATGGCGAAGTGTTTATTTTGAGAATTACAGTGACTACAGGTACAGTCGAGTTCATGGTGGCAGTTTTGAACCTTGTTGTTTCTGCAAGAAGGTTCAAAACTGCCAGCAAGCTAATGAAGGTAATAAATAATATTAATAATAATAAATTAATCAAGGTATAACATAAGACTATTTAATGAATTTTATACACATTGTAGAGGTAACAGAAAAGATAGATTTGACAATATTGTGCTTAGAATTGTACAACTGTATTAAATAAATGCAATCAATTCGCTTACTAAATTTAGAGTCTCCCATTACCACTGGAACGGTATTAAAAAGTTGGATGATATATTAACGTGATTTATATAATACAATAAATTAAATACATAATGCAATATCATATGTTTTAAAATAACAAAACGTTACGCATGGTTAAACATGTGGACCAAACACGTGGTTGTCATTTTTAAATAGATATTTAATGTTCTAATTTTAATTTCAATAGCAAAAGTAGTCAAGATTTATTTTCATCAACTATTTTAACCTAAATTAATATGTAAACATAAATCTAAGAGGCGTCCAATAACACTTCACTTAGTTTTTATTAAGGCGAAGACACTTTGTTCATGTTGTCTTTTGAACTATCACTGTTTTTGTTTGTAATTTTTCACTTAATCACTAACACTAACTAACTCATATGGTTTTGTCCGTTTAAGTCTTTTCACTATGTCCGTATTGTCGAGGAGCTGGATGGCCTCGACGTTAACGTGATGATGAAGCCTATATTCGTGGGCTTCTGCCAATTTTTGCATCACTTTATCTACGACATCAATGTTTATGTCCCTGTGGAGGTCGCAATTCCTTACATACCAGGGCGCGTTCACGATATTCCTGAGTACTTTATTCTGGAATCTTTGTATAATTTGCCGATTACTTTGAGCGGTATATTGACTTTAAAAATATTTTACTTTAAACAATACAGAAAAATCGGTTTAATTTTCGTGTATTCTCGTGTTATTTATTGTCATTGAATGATATGGAACAATAAAGGCCGATATCAAGATGACCCTATAAAACACTACAAATAGTTTCAACCGACATTCATTAACTATTAGAAAATGTACGGGTTTGTCACTATCTGCGAAGGTTATATTTGTTGTTGTAGCTACAAGGTTGTATTTTAGTCAGATTGCCTTAGACCATTATACTTTCGTTAAAAAAATATGTACATTACCTACTATCGGTAAATTTTTTGCAGTATTTTTCAAATAATTAATAATAATCTTCATTTTGTTATAAAACAAAAAAAAATATGTTATAAATAATTATTACAGGCACTAAACCGCAGTCTTTTTCAATTGCATTTACTAGAATTTTATCATTTTTGTTAAATATATTATCAAAAAGTAATTATATTAACAATTACTGCAAACAATATTCAAAAAATATATCAGGCATACATAAGTAAATAGGATTCCTTTTTATGATGAAATTAATACCCGTATTACTGATGAAGCGTGTCTGTGCATAATGCATTAGCTAGGAATCAGCATATCCAGCGTGTTACACCCTATTTACCTATCTTAGTACCAAGGTTCTAAAGATTTTATCAGACTTATATCATGAAGGTGTAAGTTTGCGAGTGTACCTATTTGAATGTTTTTAATTCTATTGATATTGACGAATATTTTTTATCGATGTCCCTGAGCAACCAACTTGTACTTGATATATTAAAATTACATAACTTACTTTTACCAAGAATACAATTATACCAAAGAGCAATTATGCCAAAAGACCTATGCCTAATTAATAAAATGCTTAACTATCATTATGCCAAATGAAGAAATGCCATGTTAGATAATGCTGAACTCTGATGCGAAGATTAAAATTCCCGAAAATTAAAAGATTAAATGATATTAAATCATACATTTAGGTATCTAAAATGTATCTGTATTACTACGCTTTATATCTCATACATAATTTATCAACACTATGCAATGCGGTGACATGTAATAGAGTCATAAATATTAATTAGCCATTATGTTACCTTATCAGTTACCGTGGTGTCTATCAAATCAAGTTTAATAGCTTTATTTGCATTATTATCTTAAACATAGAGAAAATAATTTTCTCGTTTATCTCTTGAATTTATTTTTTACTTCCGAATTAGAATAAATTATTAACTTCTTTGTGCTTAATGTTACGCGATATTATTTATTATATTTTCAATAAATTAAATAACTTCAAAACTAGTTCTACGAAGCTTTTTAAACTTATTGGAGCCTTTAGAAATAATGCAGATCAAATTATTTAACGCTTGAATTAAATTATTACATAGTATTAGAACATGGGTACCTTTTTACCTTTGTGGATCTTTCTGAAGATATCTTAAGGACATCGATTTGGTTCAATTTTTTTTTTATTAGTTTGGTATCATTTATTTGAATATGCTTCTAATTGGTCCTTGCACCCTCTACATAATATTATATATCTTTAAAAACTATTTTAGATTTAAAGAGATAATTTTATTATTTACCTTCCAGGTTTCCTGTTTCTACTATATCTATTATGAATGAAGACCTCAATAACAATATGTTTGACAAATCATTTTTGTAACATAATCTCGTTTCGATCTCAAAGCCGCATGAACTCTTGCGCCGTTTCTGACTTGTCGCGAAATGTGCCCTTCCGCTTCCGTCCCGTCAATAAAAAAAATCACCTTGGTTACTTTCATGTTTTGTTTATATTCATAATCTACCCGCAATTATAGACATCTATTCAACGATTAGGAAGTATTACTAAATGGTTTACCCGTTAGTAGTCAATAGTAAAGTCGACTCGTGACAGGAAGAGAATGGCATGTATTAATGCCTCTGTTTATCCGTTTTGTATGTGCTACTTATTAATTGATGTAGGAAGATATTTGTGTAATTATCATTATTAGCAGGGAACCACATATTTCTGTTGATATTTTATTCTAACTTTCGTTATTAAATCAATTAGCTTGTATAAATAATTATTAATGAACGAATTATTTATAATTGATAAATAATTATTCATTTTTCGTTTGTGTATGTGGCAAACGAGGTAATTTATCTGGTGGTTACAATGACAGTCTAAGAAAGCTACATTATTACCTTCCATACAGGTGTACTTTATATGAAGTCTTATGCCAATTAATTTTCTGCTTAAGGCTCTAGCAGCTTGTTCACAAAAGCTTTACCACCTTTGATATTACGTCAAAGAACTTTACTTTTGTAAGTCTGTATCATAGATATTAGACGACCGGATATCGAAGTCGGTAGTACACATACACGCCTGCTACGCAAAGGTCACGGGTTCGATTCTCGCTCATCAAGTAAATCTTTGAGTTCATAAACAGTCTTAGGTGTTTCTATGTGTAATAAGTATGTATTTACAAAAGAAAAGTATATATGTATTAGTATCAGTTATTCTAGTACCCATAGTACGAGCTCTGCTTAATTTGGGACTAGATGACGTTGTGTGAATGTTTATTTTATTGATGTAAACTTTGCTTAACTGCTCTGTTTTGAACCATCACCGCGACACCGCGTCGCCGCGTCGCAGTACCAACCACGGTCATTCACGAATCGCGATCATGAACTTGAACCGTTGCGTTGTCCGACCGCAGCTCAATGCCGCAGTTATGTAATATAATGCTATGTTACATCTTTAATTATAGCTCGTCTATTCATAATAATAGCGAGGAAATCCGCTATTTGAGATGGAATTTCGGTTTTTGAGAATAACATAGTTAGGCTGTCGTACTTTTTTCGGACATAAAAATAGAGTGTGGGAACTTTCGGTGTCCGTTCATAAGTAAGTTATAGAGGAGGCGATCGTTTAATTGCCTAAGCCTTGCTTCGTACACAATGAACAGAACCTCCGTTTTTTATCCCTCTACAAAATTTAATTTCATAATATAAATTATCGCTCGCTAACGGTTAAGGAAAACATCGTGAGGAAACCTGCATGCCTGAGAGTGCCTAATAAAGGACTCTAGGTCGTGTGAAGTCGACCAATCCGCACCTGGCCAGTGTTGTGGACTATGGCTTAACCCTCTCATCATGAGAAGAGCCCCGAGCCCAGCAGTGGGAGATGTATTAGATACAGGGCTGCTATTACTATAGGTACAAAATTTCACATTTATACTAGATGTTTGAAGACCTTAAACTATTGATAACTTTAGTAAATATTCTGGGTGAAATAGTTTTTCATGAATATCCGACGATCAACTTGAATCTCAAGTTTATGTTAAAATAAAATAAACGCATGTTGATTCTACATCCAAGGACTCAGACTGCTAGTCATTTCAAGGTCATCTAAAATAGGCAAGCAACTATTTTGCAAAATGGTGGTGATATTATGTATACTGCTTTGAAATTAACTTTTTGCTTCGGTCAAGAATATCTAAATACCAGATAATGACCAGATACGCTCCTCTTATCTACATAATCGTCGTTTTTTGCGGATTTTTGTAAACTTTAAGAATTCGGCACGAAATTTAAATTTTACTGCTCAGATTTTTGATAAGATCTGATGTAAAACAGTTGAGCTAATTTTAGATAGCAATAAAACTAGGCATAATTGTAAGGGTTGGTTAATATAATAACAAATCATTATTGATCTGGGTTTATCAATAATACTTATTATATTTCGTGTTATATCATCCGTTTTTTATGGTATGAAGCTTGTTTGAATGACCTATTGAAAAATATATCAAGGACAATCTCTGTAAAAAATGTCATATGGCAAAAAAGTTGATTTGTAATTTCAATTATAAGCTTGTACCTAATGTTTTTACAAGACGAGTGTGCACGCGTGTACGTTTTTTAATTATTTTTAATGCAGAGGAAATAAAAACCTTTAAGTAAAAGTTTTTTGAATAAACCGGATCGAAAGCAGCTCCAGTTAAGTTGGGAAATAGTACATTGTACACCAAGGGATGTAATTAGACGATTTTATTGAGAGTGTAGTTTGAGGCCCGAATCGAGCTGAGGACCTTAATACACTCAAACGAAATCGAACTTTTGCCCGAGTGATAGTGTTTTATACTACACCTACAAAGAAACAAAAACTACCAAAAACAACAACATCTACAAAATATTTACCAAAAATTACAGAAACTACCAAATATTACAAAAGTTACCAAAGCAACCATAATTTACTAAAAACAAGCAATGAACAAAACAAATGATAAAAAAAGAATCATCAAAATCAGTTCATAAACGACGGAGATATCCGTGAACAAACATAAAAAAAAAGCAACATATATACGAATCGAATTGAGAACCTCCTCCTTTTTTAGAAGTCGGTTAATAAAATGAGAGAAAAAGTCTTCGTGTTCCTGGCAAAGGGAGTTTTTTCTACTTTTTGCCCACTGCGCTCTGTAGCGGGCGGAAAAGTAGGTAAAGTCCCACTGTTCAGAACACAAATTTTCTTAGATAGATATTCTCCGTTAACATACTACTATCTACGTAGGTGCAGTATAACAAAAAAAATCCTTTAATATACTGGCACAATTTAATTGTAATTTTTCACGCATAACTACTAACGCTAAGTTATCGTATCTTAAAAAAGTCTTAATTTAATTGTTTATATTTCATGTTTACAAAAATAACTCTGCGCATTATAAGGAACAAAGAAAACATTTGCTTCATTCCGCTTTTGAAACGTTGCCCAGAATCTTGGAATTTAGATGACAATAATTTCTTGCATCGGTACATAAGCTTTCGCCTCTTCAACATTCATACATCTAGTCATGCAAGCTCGCCAAAAAATTGACTAATATATTTTTTATTCCCACATTATCATACAATACATTTGCACTACAAAATATGGCATGCGATTAATTTAGTCTCCTTTAAAGATCACGACTGTTTCACAACTGCAGGAAGTTGTTTAGACGAGTTCTTTTATGAATTTATGAGCTACCTAAATCATAACAGCTAAATAAACTTAACAATTTTTAATTGCTCAATTAGGCGTCATAACATGTAGAGTTTACTGTACCTACGTAACAAACGTCACTTTCATTTTGTTTTATATTTGTTTGTAGCTATCACTAAAAATATAATTAAATTCACCCTGTTTCACAACATAAGCTATAGGAAAAGTTTTAAAACCAAAAGGATTTTCCATTTTTGGCTGCAGAATTTCAAAATACACTTTATATGATATAGAAGGGGTAATGAGTTAATGAATATGTTGGCTGTTTTGATCCTCGTTATCTTTACAATAAGGTTATAAACTGCCAACATATTCATTAACTCATCAGTATGTTGGCAGTTTTTAATTGTAGTTTTCATTAATTAAATGAAATTTTTGTTTGAACACGGATTAAGCTACAAAATATAAATGAATAGAATAAATAAATGATCTGATTTCTCACTTTATAGGAGGACAGTTTAGCTAACAAAGTGAAATCGCTGACATTCACATATTTGGCAGTGGGTGGCAGAATTTATTTTATTGCCATTTTAGATTGTTTACAATATGGCGATTGCTCAATCAATGTATCGATTCGCCCTTGACCGGAACAAAAATAAAACTAGATCAAGTTAATTGAAAGGATAACTACATGCTTTGGCACATCTTGTATCTTGGATCGTCTAGTTTCATACTAAGTTTCCGAGAATTAAAGGACGGGATCCTGACAACATTTTATTTGTAAAAATATCAGCAGTTTTGGCATTGTATTGCAATAATAGAACTGCTATCTTTTTTAAACTGTCATGTTATCGTTGACTTTTATTTGGATACATAATTATGGGTTTTTTTTTTTTCCAGATTTGTTAATTTATTTATTAAATAAGAAATAAAATATTTTACAGGCATTAAAATTAAATTATAAAAAGAACAAAATCATACCTAACTATTTACAGCTGAAAGAGAAACAAAAAAAAAAAAAAAAAAAAAAAAGGGTTATGCGTCAAAAAATACTTCCGCATCTATGTCAAATGCGGGTGACGTGCCCAGAAGGCTGGCGGCATTGCCGCGTTGAATAGCAATGCTCAACCTTTGAGAAAAGTAAAAACCAGCCTTCTGATCACGTGAAGTGTCGATCAGTCTTTTTGATATCTCTTTAAAAAGAGAATGGGCACTCAACGGCTCAAATATGTAATCTCCAACAAGATTACTATACTTGCGCCGCTTGAGGGTTTCTGCAGAGGCAGCAGCAGTGCCGGCGCAGGCCGCTGTATTTGGAAGATGTGATAGCGCGAGGGTGTCGACGCAGGTAGCGTCCCACACCAAGGGCCTACCTATCTTCCAAGGCAGTAACGACATACCATCCGGTCTCTTCCCATCGTCCCGTGACAAGCCGTTTGGTTCGAGCACGGCAGGCACGCCGGCGGAAGACAGAGCACGACGGATAATGTCGTTAAGGTAAGAGTGCCGCGGAATGCGGCCTGCACTCCTGCTGCACGAAAGGCTATGGTGCCCGAGGCGATCGACAGCTTCACCACACCGACATTGATGCGGAGAAACGCAAGGAACACCCAAGCGAAGGCAGGTAGCGATGCGGAAGGTACAGTCATCCAACATGGTTTCTATGTTAGGTGATGGAAGTGCATGAAGCCACGCATGGGTTAAATATAACATACATGCAGGTTGAACTTAGTTTTTGATCGAAAATTCCAAAATTCTGTGGGAAATTGCAAATGTATTGTCAGTGAGAGAACACGGTAGGGTGCACCCAGGGTTTCTTCTTCAGGTACTGAATCAGTGGTAAGCGGTTAAGTCTCGATGTCATTTACACTACGTATTTAACAAATTCATGAAAAATTAATGATAAACGCATTTAAATTCAATCAGCGTACTGATTATCCGATTCCAAAAAAGGAATATAATTATTCATCTAAATAGCAATGACCAAATATAAAATGTCACAATTATTAAAACTTCTTTTTCAATTTATCATTGAAGAAATCCAGTTTAAATTGCCATTATGATTAAACGGCAACATTCAGTCATGATGAAAAATAAGGGTCGACACACACCAAAAGAGCGTCGAAACGCAGCGACCCGCTCGGTAGAGAAGGCGCGTGGATTCCCGCGACTGCTCGAGAAGTCGCTGGAATGCTCGGGAAGTCGCTGGAATGCTCGAGAAGTCGCGGGACTCCGCGCGCCTTCTTGGGCCTGCCCGCGATGAATTCACGGGTCGCTCTCCTATGCACAGTTCACTTTCAACAAAACTCGAGTAAACTTGTGTTTAAGCAGTGAAAATGGGTATTTTGGATTTAATTATTATTGCACATATAATTGAAGAAGAAGAGGAAGCGGCCGAAGAGATAAAGAGGAAAAGATTAATTTTTTTCATCCATTTCCATCACTTCTGTATTCGTTGTACTGCAAGGAGTGAATACGAATGCTCACGCGCAACAGACGCGCGCGGGGAGCGGGGCGAGGGGCGGGATATTGCCAGCGGCCGCTTGCGACTGCTCGAGTATTCTCGGGAATTCCCGTGACTTCTCGCGCAGTCGCACGGCTCCGTTTATGGAATTCGCCGGAATTCCCGCGGCGCCGCGGGCATCCGCGCGAATCGTTTGAGTTTCTCATGCGATAATAAGTATTATAGCAATGAAAATAAAGTTAAAATTCATATGACACTGAAACTGCGCTTCGATTCGCTGCGCTTCGACGCGCTTTTGGTGTGTGTCGACCCTCAGTGTTATTATAACAAGCTAAGATTTTCATTACGATGCCGGAAGAGCATGTTTATATAAAATGACCGTAACAGTTGCATGCAAACATATATTATAGGTACGTGTTCATGTGACATGTGTAATTGCTCTGACTGTTCATATCATTCGAGTTAGATATAAATCTATTTCTTATACTTTGTCTTTGTGTACTTCTACTGGCTGAAAGTAAACATAATTAAATTAATAGCTTCGCCCTCGCAAACGCCCAATATCTGTGACTTGTAACGGCTTGTCGACAGTTCCTTATCCATATCACTTTTACTCGAATATTTACCACCAGCCACCCCTTGATTTTTGATGACTTAATATTCAATTTTAAGGAAGCCAACCTGACTGAGTTGGCTATCCAATTTTTTCAATGCTGATTACCAGCTTAACCTTACCTACTTGTTGAAATACATAGTTACAGTACAATAGTTAAAATATAAGTTACCATGTAAAGGTCGCCATAGCGGCAGACCTTCCAAAAGCCCTTTATGCTCGCAAGCATGTTGCGCGCGCGCCGATCGCTCCAGCAAGCCGCGCCCGCACCCGCAGCTCGCGCTCCTCGAACGCCCCTGCAAACAGTACACACAAACATTTTAAATATTTTGATAGTATATATTTACTACTAAATACATATTATAAAACAAAATCTCTCGTCTATCTGTCTGTTCGCATTAATCTTATTGCTTATCAAAAGTGCTTATTTATCCCTGGGATTTGTGAAATATAATAGTGTTGGTAACTAATAATCCTTGCTAGTCCTTACTTAATGAGAAAGTTACTCTGTATGTGAGTCTGTTATGCTTTCACGGCTAAACTACAGAACCGATCTTGATGAAACTGTGTATGGAGATAGTTCAAGACTACTATTTATAGACAAACCGCCGAATACAGTAGCTAGTAATTAATAAAACAATTTATTTCAAAAAGTTATGTTAGAAATAGTATTCAATATTTGTTGTGTTTACACGCAAAAAAAAAAGAAAAGTCACATTCCGAGAGACGGCTAGTTTTTACTCGACCTGCATACAAAATACATATCTACAATAACGGAAAATATGCTGTTTCGTTGACCTTTACAAAAGCAAGACAATCGGACCACGCTACCTACCTTGCGTCGGTTAACTTCAGTTTATAAACTCACTAGATCAAAGGTAAGTACAGGATGGATGTGAAAACAATATATAATATAGGCGCTTTAAATTAAAGTACAGAATTCAAATGTAGTCAGTGTTCATATCAATTGGTTAAAAACAGTTGCAATAATATATATTTACGTTTTCAAAACTTTTAATTATAATTATTTTTTTGTTTTACCAGAAGAAATTACCATTACCACTTTTAGAATATGTGTATGACCCTGTCTGTGTCAAGACCACCACGTATATAGAGAACACTTATTCGATAACAATACTTATATGTATATATGATGATGAGCTTACCCCATTGAATGTAATAGGTCTATACTAAAAAGCTGAAAAATATACTTAAAAGTTAATAACTGAAGCGATATCTTTGACACTGACAGTGCACATTGTAAAAGTACTTGTACACCGGCACGTTGTTAGACACGAATGGCAAGAAATTGTCTTATTGTTTTATTTTTGATAAGATATGCACTGTGATTATGAAGCCACAAGACTTGATTACATCAGATGACGTGAACTTTTCCCATCTCTATTATTTATCTCATCTAACAAAGATAGGATGAAATTTTCTTCAAGCAACTATTACGTCTTAATGTTATTTTGGTGATGTGAAAGTAATCCATCAATAACAATCAGTCGTTTGCTTCTGTTATTTCCAATCACTTATCTATTGATCATCGGTTTCGATAAAGAAATCTAAAGCGGCTACATTTTGATCTTATGCTAATCTGTCAATTTTTAAACAATTTCAGAAGTCGATGTCAAATCAAAGACTTATCTAGTTATACAGTAAAAACTGCGTTTTATTAAAAAAAATATGTATAAGTGAAGACTACCAACTGGTGGAGTATGATCTAACTTTTCTCGTCATGAAAAGATGTTCGTAGCAGTCGGTGGGATACAGGGCTACTATTAAAAGAGAAAACTGCTCTTGCATTGTCTTACGTAAAACTCGACGCTTACTAGAACGCGGAAAATCCCTAGGTATGATTCAGAAAAATCAGTTGTTTTTCAGTGATGCTCAAAACAGTATCTGCACCACCTATTTAAGACTCATCCACCTGTGCCTTATGACTAAATAAATTGTTTATATAATAAAAAAATGTGCGGATAACAATGTCATGACATACACGCTCACGAATCACACAGGACATGTCGTATCTTCTCACACGAAACATAATATTTGGACTCTACTGATCGGAATTAACAAAAGTTTATCAACAGTTTTGTACATTGTATTGAAATTAATCGCGGTTTCTTTTGGTTTTTAAAACAGTTACATTAAATAAGTTAGTTATATTAGCATCTTGGCATTGACACATTACTGGAACAGTTTTTGTTGTACAGATATTTTGACATGTTTCAAATGAATTTCACATGAAAATGATTGCTAAATGTCTAGTTGACGTTGAAATCTGTTGTGTAAATTTTTACATGGAAATACGGATGTAGGATTATTTTCTTATAGTGTTCGTGAAATAACCATTCTGAATGCTAGCTATAAATAGCAATCGGTCTCAGGTATAATAATATAAACCATTTGAAGACGAATATAGAGGCTTAGGCATTTTAAATCGAAGAAAAGAAGATACAAGCTAATATGCAGTAGTGCTTTGCTGGGTTTTTTGATGTTCGTGCGCTTTTGTCCGCTGACATCCTGGTGGTCTCAATATTTACTAAATGCGCCGTAAAAAAGTTATCAATTCGCACGTATTTGACAAAACCATTGACAAATAAAGTAGTACTCGTAACTGGAGCAATATATTGTTGCTATAACTGTATATTTAGTGTGGTAGTGCCAATATTAGATATACACACGGCTACACTTCAAGCAAATCATTTCCAGTATAAGATGGTCCGGCATTGGAAATACTTCTCGTGCAGTGAGAGACCAGCGTATGCTGGCAATGTATAGCTTGATGTATAGTCGTGTGTACACAGTTATTCTTACTAGGTATTTATTCTGAGGGCACTAGGTCAAACGTAGTTTAATCATAGAGTAAAAAGGTCGTTATTGTGCGAAAAGTAGGGTAGATGATACTGTTATTACGACTTTTATTACTTTGATCGATAACATTAATATATGACTAGGTTTCGCCCGCGTGCTACGTCCACTTCAATTACAAAAAATGCACTAAAAAGTAAGAAATACTCAAGTTATATTCAACCGTCTTGCCTCACCTGTGCATAACTTGGAAAAAACGGTCTTAAGGTGCCTATATTTCGAAAATTATCCCCGTACTCATAACCGTTGAGGAGTTGTACCTTCCAGCATCAGCTCAGCAACTTGAAATGCTGACTGCTAGATGCAAATTTGAGGGTTTATTATTAAAAAGGTATACAGAATTTTATTACGAGAATTACTAACAAAAAATGAAAGGAAACATTTCCTTTATCTGTACCAACTTTACTGGTAGAGTTCGCACAGCTCGATATGGTACAATTTGGCATTTTTCTTATATTGCACTGCACCTAGGCTCAGCGTCAAGTGAAGGGTGGCAGCGTATTGATGGGTCTACTTGAGCCATGGTTGACACGCAAAGTACGTACAGACACTAGTTCTATCTCTTAAATAAATTTCTGTGAGTTCAACTAACACTGTGTCACGGTCACATGATATTTTTATATAATTAAAAGAAGATAACCTTTTAAGAACTTTGATTTTATTACTTTAATTGCGTATGATAATATTTAGTTGTAGATTTTATCGTTAGCGCTATTCTTAAAAGATAGTATGATAATTTGATAATACCCCCTACATCTGTCATATTATCTATGATTTGATAAATGGTAACCTACTTGTTGTGATTTTTATATTATTTTGCAGTTTTAATTCATGTCAAGATATGCTTTTAAAATTAAAAGAAAAGAAGGTCGTTTGCACGTGTGTGTTATTGTTTTTGACAAGATGTTGTTTTGATTTTTGTAAGATAAATACTAATGCTGAATAGTTCGATTACAGCTTTATTGTATCAAATATACTAGTACTAACATCAAATAATTAAAAAGGATAGGATTTGATAGAGCAAGAAAATTTGTGTAATTTCATATTATAACGCAGACAATGAATAAAATAAATGTTTTCCTTATTCATTACTATTAATTACACTGTGTGCTAGATTATATCAGAGTACTATCAGTCAATACACAGGCCGGCCGACCGCCATCACTCACGAATAGAAATATAAACAAATGCATTGTTTCACTGAAACAACTATTGTTCATGAAATGATATCATTAACATGGTAAATTAAGTAAAACCATTTACTTATGATATGCTTAATGTTAAATTGTATTATAGGCCTCAAGTGCCGCCAAATATGTAAGTTTGTACCCATTTTTTTAATTTGTAATTTATATGTGCTATAAGTTATTCGTAACATAAAATAATACAGTTTACTGCTAGAATTGAACAATCAAATGCAAAAAGAGACTTACAAATCAGATCATTAGTTCTAGAGATAAACTCGTTCGAACAAACAAACAAACTCTTCCACTTAATAATATTATAAGAGGTTTTGTAACAAATGATTTTTGCAAACACAATTTTTTGCTCAAAATAAGAGCATTTTACTAGGAGGTAACATGTGTATAGATAGCGTTCATATTATGACAAATAATCTTTGTTTTTAAATGTCAAAATATGCTAATGACATGCTTATCGAATAAATCAAATAAATGAAGATGTTGACGTGCTATTTTGATAAACGATGGACCAAAATAATATTTATATTTTGATAGAAGACTGGAATAGAAACAAATACGTAGCTATTGTTTTATGTATAACTGTGTTTTTCTTATTGTTCTGACATTGAATCGTAGGCAAAACAATCGTATCTTTGATTTACATCAAAATCTCTAAAATAATTCAACAATTTAAGGTGACGGACGTTTGTTATTTATTTTTATGATGACGTTGGTAACTAGCCATTATAATAATTACCTCTAGGCAACCGGGCCCATAATTACTTGGCAACGTAGTCTTATGTGATATATTGATGTAAGTTATTGTGCATCAAATATAACGTTTATCGCAATTTTTCATGCGTGACGACGCATATACTAGGCAATTTAAAGTTTGACGTCAGCAGAGATATAACAACAACAAAAGAAGTAAATCAGTGTAAAAAGAGTGAGAGCCGACTTACGTCATTTTATAAAAGCTGAAAGGTCCCTGTCTCGTTCTTACATAGGTAAGAACTATCACCAAACATGGAATATGCATCAAAAAAGTTACATCACAGTAAAAAGCGTATTTTTTTAATATTTTTTTTTAAGATGTTTTTTTTTGTATTGAAAGATATCACAAATAGCTTATTTTATTACAATCTAGCCCATAAAGGCTAATGAGTAATTCTATTTTAACCTAAATTAATATGTAAACATAAATCTAAGAGGCGTCCAATAACACTTTACTTAGTTTTTATAAAGGCGAAGACACTTTGTTCATGTTGTCTTTTGAACTATCACTGTTTTTGTTCTAAGATGATCTGTTCTGTTTTAAGATGATGAAATGATGACGAATTACTCTCACCATTGGCGGACACATAACATGGTTCCAATTAACCTCAGACAGACACCCTTAAAGTTGCATCAATTATGCAAGTTCACTTGAATTATTTTATAAATCTTTTCAGCTGTTATAAAGAGACGTAAATCGCCTGCTCAAGGACTCCAGAGTCAAATATATTATTATTTTAATAAATTTAATTGGTTTCGTTTCAGTTACTTCATAGCTATAATGGAATTGCATAAAATTGTTATTGAAGTGATGAAGTTACCGAAGTATTAAGTTTTAGCATGGATTAACATAATGATTTTTATATAATTTGACAAGGATAACATTTCATTAAATTCGTGTTTGTGGTAATTTTCAGTAATGTTATTGATTCATATAAAAACCATCTTTCCTGTTTCAATCGTCCTTTTTTGGTAAAATATGACACAACTGTTTATTTTTCACCAATATTGCATTGATACGAAATTAAACTATTTAATTGACATATTATTATATTTTGCTCTCGATGTAACAGCAAAGCGTTTCATACTAAGTGTAAATGTTTTTTTTTTAATAGTAATATGTGTCATTTCCCATCATTAATAATCTTTGTTATTATTCAAAATAAATACAACTTACTTACAAGTTACTCACGTTATTTTAGCCGGGATATGCCGACTAGTTTCGAATCTATTACGATGATTTATCAGCTGGGCGATTAATAGCGTTACCTTCACCTCACGTCGGTTGTAATAATATTACAATGTACCTATTCATAAACAAAGTGACTCATGCTTTCTAGTTGTTTCATAATTTGCAAATCAGTCATACAAATGTGCCTAATTACATCCACTTAAGTAGTTATTCATTTAATGTTGATTCAGTCGTCGCTTTGGCGCTTTGATGACTTGTATGACTATAAGCGGTTTGGGGAATTAAAGACATAATTAGGTATTCGCGGTTTTTAGTGCAACTTCTTTTACAACTAGAGTGGTTTAATGACATTCGAATTATAAATTACCTACTAGCTGCTGCTTTTTATATCTTTACATACTCGTAGTATAAAATAAAATCACTAATTCTGTTTGTTCGCTTCGTTCTGCTTAACTGTGCAACGATATTAATGCAGTTTTTATCAATATATATATTGAATTATAAAGAAATGTAATCTGTATAGTGCATGCATATTATAGTACGACTTCGTACGGTCGTTAGTAAGATACACAATAACATGAATGGTGTTGGTGATATTTTCAGCTTTTATAAAATGACGTGATTCGGTTGCCCACTTGCTCATGGTCTAAATGAACAATGAATATACTCGTATTTTTTATCCCAATTCAAAATGTTATGCACCTGCTTAATCATTTTTTATTATGTCACGGTACTTCGTTTTTTTTAAGGAAACGAAAATTGATTAACGTTTAATATTGATATGTTCGTTTTTAGGGTTCCGTAGTACCTACAAGGAACCCTTATAGTTTCGCCATGTCCGTCTGTCCGTCTGTCCACGGCATAGCGACGAAACCGTTGGTGCTAGAAAACTGAAATTTTGCATAAACATGTATGTTAACTAAACAAAGAAAGTCGTAGAGTAAAATTTGGAAAAATATTTTTTTTTCAGGTAGCTCCCCTACATGTAAAGTAGGGATGTTTTTTTTTTGTCGCCTACCCCATAGTGTGGGGTATTGTTAGATAGGACTTTTAAAAACGTTTAAGAGTTGCTAAGACAGTTTTTTGATTTAGGGATCCGTTTGCGAGATAATTAACTTTAAAGAGCAAATTTTTGTTCGAGTAGGGCGTCCCCCCCCCTCTAAAAGCTAAACTACTGGATCCTAAAATCTGAAAAAAATTGTGTCGGTAGTACATGTAATGAACTTTAAAGGAAAACTATAGCGGATAAGTTCACTTCATTAGTTCAAGAGGAATAGGGGTCCGAAATGTCAGATGCAGTTTTACTCAGAATATTTCGTTCAAAATTCTTGAAACATAAATAAACATACATAATACATATATAAAATCACGCCTTTATCCCACGGGGGTAGGCAGAGACGATGGAACGCCATGTGCTTCGCTCCTTACATACTTCTTTCGCTTCCTTAACATTCATACATCTCGTCATACGTGCTAGCTGGTTTCGTTTACTACAAACATTTCCTATCTGAAGGACGCTATTTATCTGGTTACTTTAACTTAATTAGTTCTAGAGTAATTGGGGTCCAAAGTGTAAAATGCAGTTACTTAGAATAATTCGTGCAAATTACAAAAACCTTTGAAAGTAATGACTTGTATGAAGATGTTACTTGTTTAATACAGATAGTAAATCCCTTTTAAGTCGAAATATGTTGTTACGACTAGCTACGGAAGCCTACTGCGCGTGGCCCGACACGCACTTGGCCGGTTTTTTAAATGTAGTATAACAGAAGTCGTTTAGATAATATAAGGAATTCAACTATAGTATAATACAAACATTTTTAAGTAATGACACAAAATAATTGCTAACTTACACCAATTATAATTAATTTATTTGATATTGTCAACAATCGAATAGCAATTTGATGAATTTTATGGATAAATACACCCAATTTTGATGGATACTAAAAATATACTGCAACGTTTTAATTGTAAAAATGTATGTGTTACCACAACTTACTGTATTTATAAAATTATGACACTCATACTCATTATATACTACATAAAATCACGCCTAAATTACCCAAAAGGGTATGGCAGAGGTGTACAACACCCACACTTCACCCGTTATGGTTAGGTCTCATGGGATGGGGGGTAAGCCTCGCCATCCACCGGGCACAATTCCAACCCTGCTCTGATATTGTTAATTTTCTGATGAAAGTTCACAAATAAAACATTGCCCGACCCGGGAATCGAACCTGAGACCTCACGGTGAGAGACGTATACGCTAACCACTAGACCATCCAGGCAGTATGGTGACTGCATCTTTAAATCGAATAAATCGTGCTACATTATCCATTTAACTCGATAAGTTTAAATAAACGGAACGAAACATTTAAATAGCGTGCTTTGTCATAAAATTAAATTAAAAAGTATATACAGAGTGAATGCGACAAAATGACATTTATCGAAACCACAGCTTCAAGACGTGGTCAGTGTTTCATTTCATTTTCACCGGTTCAAAATATTATTTCGCTTGCACCCTGTATTTAGTACATAAGTAACTTGTTTATGTATGGCTTAGGTATAAAAGTGTTGATCGATAAATAGAGCGTGCAGAATTAGTAAATGAAATCAAATCATGCATGGTAAAAACAACTCTTACGCATATTGGAGTTTCAATGAAATTAAAAAATAAGATTTTTATGATGTCTTTCTGTTACGTGGAAATCGTTAGCTATTGAAACATTTCAAATTGAATTTCTTCATTGTTTGTTTTTATTGTGAAGACGTGTATTAAATTGAACGTTTTAGGATTATACACACACACACACACACACACACACACACACACACACACACATTTAAAACGTATCCTATTTACATTTTTAAATTATAAACCATAAACTTTTCTTGGCAGTCAGGTAAAAAGCTTTTGAGTACTTTATTACTTATGGTTACAATCAATTAAATTAAAATAAACACTTCCTAATCGTTAGTTTTATTTAATTATTATACCAATATTAACATCGAATTTATCGTAGGAAATTTGATCTTTCCTCGTTTATTTTAAGATTAAAATAGATAAATGTAGATCTGAATTAAATACTTACTGTTTATATCCTTAACCTCAAGCTCGAGGTAGCACCTTCAATTCCGAACAACACACTATACAAATACAATAATAATCTCAATAACAAAATAAAACAATGTCCGCACAACGCTTTTCCGACAAACTGAAAACTGACGCGCGAAAGCTCCGTTTAAATTTAGAACGCGCACGTGCGAGCTCACGTTTACTTTTTTATTCAACTTTTTAAAGAATGCTTTTTAAATATTATTTTTTATTTTTGTTTTTAATAGTGGGTATGTCACATCGCGATTCAGGCTGGCAATCGACTGTTTTCGAAATAGTCCATATGGTCTTGACCTTGCAGTGTACGCGAGCGTACTGAAGCGCCTTTTCGTTGACGCCGCGTGTTTTATAACGCACTATTGTTGTCATTACTTTTACTGTGTGATTGTGGCCAGCGCTGATAGTAGAACAGTCATATGGTTATCGTCACTGAACGGAAACTACTTTGTTATAGCTGTCAAATATGAGGATAATAACAACCTTTTAAAGCTCGATGCGTTTTTTTATCGATCGTTAGGTTATAATTTTTCTGAATTTGACACGAACATTAAAAGCACGAAGAAAAAAAAACAATTTAAAAATCTTGAATCACCTACTATTAGGCGACAAATTACAGCCAGTATAGTCACAAGAACTTTACTACTTTAAAATGTCATCATCTTTTGTTTTTTTTAAGAAAATTATATTTATCACTTAACTAATCTTCTCGTACGTCATGTATAAAAAAAGACGTATTTTAATATTTGGATGTACTAAGGGATAATAACCTCTGTTACGGTTAACTATAAATAAAATTAATACTATTTAATTATGCAATGTAGGTACTGTTATCATAATGAGCCGTGTTTCGAGACATAACTCTTTATCATTAATTTGACCAACAACAATGATCACAGCAATCGTAATCGAATCAACACACAACTCAATATATCAGATAATTAATTAATTGATTAAATTGTGTTTATAAACAAAAGCTCTTAACATTTACAAATCATTAATATTATATTTTATTATTCTCTTAACGGTGTTTTCAAATAAATAATATCTCACAATTAGATTCGACTATGACGTAGTTATCAACATAAACGTCGATTTCTTCTGTCGTTTGACGTTTCTATGTTGATAACTACTTCATATTCGAATAGTAATGACTATAACCGCAAGCCGTGCTGAGGGAGCTGGTCATTTCTTCAAATACGATAGAGCTCGTAAACTTGACTTACAGTTACCTGAATAACAGTTTATCTAAAGAAGAAGAAGTCATCAATGGATGACTCTGGCTAAAAACTTGACTATTTCGTTGGTCCCAATTGTCGCCAAGAAAATTGGACGACAGCTAACAGTATTTTCATAAAAAAATACCTATTTTGTAGTACATACGATACATACGACAGTTTCATCAAATAGGAATATGACTAATTAGGCTACATTTTTGTATATCACTACACCTTTTAATGGATAACAGTCTCTCTCTTGTCTAAAAACTGTCCGAATTGAGTGGGTACAAAAAAAAAATGCAGTCTCGTAAATATTTTATTTCCAATGGTCCCAATAACATAACAAAGATACCAATGAATTTCTTAGAATTTATAGCACAACTTGATGTCTAAAAAACTGTCCGAATAGTCTATTAAAAATTCTTAGCATACGCAAAGATCAGGTTTCCTTGTCTAGCTAAAGTCTCAAGGGAATTGCGTAATGTTTTAGTATTACTAAAATGTGTTAACAAGGCTAAGGAAACAATGTTATTTATGCGTTCCACAAATTGGTCAATTGTACCGTCAATTTAATACAATTAACTTAAAAAAAAAATCTGTTCCTATAGAGGAGGGGGGGGGGGAAACCCGAAGAAAATGCAAGAAATGATGATGATAAAACAAATTTAACACGAATTCTAGGACCAAATTTATTTTTACTCTAAATCCAAAAGTTGTTTTAACTAATTTATTATTAAACTTTTTACCCACGCTCGTCGATACCTATAGGTCCAAATCAAGGATATATTTACCTCCTAAATGATTTATTAATCTTTGTCCTATAATAAAAATATTATTGCCTATAAGACAGTGAAATTCTAATAAATATATTTATACGATTACAACAGGTCACACATTAAAATTGATCTATTATTTTAGTCCGCCATCGGTTTTTTTAAAATTAGACACTAGTAAAAATAATATATATAATTAGATAAGTATGTATGTGTGCGTACGTGTAAGCTTGATTCTAAAATAGTCAAACCATAATATATAGAGATACATGACGTTGTCTTCAATCGATCTATGAATATAAACAACAAAACGTTTGACAATAATTATGTCGAAAACAAAACTATTATCAGTCCTGATCAGAAAATAAAATCATTAAACACAGTTGATCATTTATAGTTATTTAATTTGAAAATAGGGCTCAGCAGAAAAACAACTCTACATTTTACGTTTTTTTTATATAATATTAAAGTTGAACAATTAATAATCCAGCAGGATTCGAACCTGCACCCCCTGGGTATACGCCCCGAGTGCTTTGCCAATTCAGCCATGGATTCGTATGCTGCTAGACTCGAAATTTCTGAACTCTTTTTGTGCCAGCGCTCATATTTTACGATTTGTCTTATTGTACAATGACACTGCGACATGTTCAAGTTAGTTCGACGACTTAGCCACAATTTCACCAAACACCTTAGTCGGTTTTCGGTCCCTTTCAAACATTGAATGAAAGAGAAAGATCGAAAAGGCAAAACAAAACGTCGCGATGTTTTTAACACGTTTGATAAAATTTTGGCTTAGCGGAGATCGTGGAAATCGGCAAGGCGCAGGCTTCATTGAACCAGTTCTTACAATGATGGGAATAGGCTGCAGGTTGCAATGAACCAGTTATTATTACGACACTGCGATCCCAATGACGTCTTTGGGTTTATCAAAGCACAGATGTCTTTAATTTTCATGAATATTCTCTTCCTTAAGCAGAAGAGCTTATGCAACCACTTCTTTGAATGTTTATTTCACAGAATGTCTAGAACGGAATCAGCATTGACGTTATTTAGCGTAAGGTTAAACTTTAAAATATATACTATTGCTATGCTTAGCAAATTATACCAAGCTTAATGGATAAAGCGGCTGTCCAAATCCTGCCGTTCCCATATTTTTTTTAAAAATCTGCTTAAATATCATAATAAAATTATTGATGATTCGATTGTTTTTTTGAGTTACTAGTATCATAGCCACGAGTAAAGATTTAAGAGTCGATGCCATTTAATTGTTTTTATGAAGAAAAACTATTAACTTATCTATTACACCAATCAATCGATGCATCGATCTAAAAGTATAGTAATGTTTAAACTGATGAAGACTTACTACAATAAATTTAGTTACTGCATAGTGACTGCAGCTCAGTTGTACCCTGGTCGTACTCAGTGCTGATTTACGGTGGCTACGAGACGTTAAAAAAGCTCGGAGGTGACGACAAACTTCACAGTACATTTTTGTCTGTATGTCTGTTTGTATCGGCTAATCTTCTAAACGACTACTCTGACTTTAATAAAAAAAATGGATGCAGGTTACTAACTATAAGGCGCATAACATAGGCTACTTTTTTACTACGCAGACAAAACCGCGGCAGTCAGTAAGTTTGTTTGATCGCGATAATCTCGAGAACTACTGTTTATTTTTTGTGTTTGATCGTCTAACTCTCAATTAAGGGGTTTAGATATTTAATACTATGCTAAACGCCAAGGGGCGAACGCGGACCAAAGCGCGGGAGCAGCTTTTAGTTAATTCAACAAATTCCACGCAGACGAAGTCGCGGGCAAAAGCTAGTTGAGAATAAATTTATGCATTCACAAGAAAAGATGCAAGAACTACGGCTAATGTGTGTCATCCACTTTTTTCTCCAGCAGTTTCCGGCTAAGTACCAAGCATTTTCGTCAATTGTCTCATTTAATGTGATTTAAATTTGTGCATTGTTTGTATGATTCGTAGTTTTAGATGTAAGGCCTAGTGTCCACCAAAGCGGAGTGGAAAGAAGCGGAGCGGAGATTTGCGCTAAAGCTGACAGGTAATGATAGGAGATGTGGAATTAAAGATATCTGATTGGTTATTCAAGACACAGCTCCTCTTCACTCCGCTGGGCCTTACCTCTTTGTTTAAAGACAGTTTTTATTGGTCTGTTAAGCGTAAGAGCTAATCTGGAACTGTGTTTATGTACAGTGCCTCGTTGGTCTAGTGGTTAGCATGTGCGGCCACTCACCTCGAGGTCTTAGGTTCAATGCCCGTGACGGGCAAAAGTGTTATTTAGGATTTTTCTGTCAGGAATTTTCTTAATAATCGCGCGGAATTGGAATTGTAATGGCAATTGGTATGGCATAAGTTCAAGATTCGAGTCTGGAGCCACGCACAAAAGCAAGTTTCTGATTAAAACTGCAGTATTTCATATGCATTTGATGAAGACGTCAAGCTTCACATGACTGCGCGTTTATGTCGCCGCAAGTAATGTCTGTAATACTATCTTTACTCTAATAGAATCTGTAATAAGCATAACAACCCGCAATCTACCGTCCTTGGGATTTCCATGCAGCTAACGGTGGAGGAAATGTACAGGATTACAGAACAGCTAATTGACTCTATTTTTAGAAATAAAAGTTTATAGCAATTGCATTATCAGGTTCTAGTTATGCAACAAATATTGCAGACGAACAACCGAAACCTCAGCCTGTTGAAAAATGTTAGATCGTCGCTCAGATGTAAACATTATTCTACGCAAATAATGAGAAATAGAAATAAAGTAACTGGATTCATTGCTTTACCAACAATAGCCAACAGACCTTTAAATATCGTGACATGTTGCTGCTTCGTGAATTCCATGCAATATTTCAGATTTATTCTGCAATATTCTTAAAAGAGTGAAAGTCTGTGGGCGCCAAACTTACGACATTTTATAAAAGCTGAAAGATGTACTGTGTGTGCCTCTAACCGACGTAGATACATCTGGCTCCAAGACTAAATAAAAACGTTAATACATAGAAAAAGTAACGAACAAAATCATTTAATAGCTAATTATCGGCTGTCCTCAGACATTTCTTTGTTCTCTTATCTTATTTAATTAATACGTTATCTTAGAAGCAGATCAGATCAACACCTATTAAATTGATAACATCTTGAACAACTTCAAACTCGATGAAATCAATATTGTCTTTACGTGCGCATGCGCCGGCATCTAGCAAGAACATCCATTGGACGCGTTATCTAGTAGTTTAGTAGGCCATCTTATCTATACATTTCTTAGTAGGTTATTATACTCGATCGATGTATGATTGTGCTAATCAAGAAAAACTGTCACCTGTACCGTAATATACAAAGTATTAATGACATCAAAGCGGTTTACCCGAGATTCAGTACATCATTCTAAGGATGTTATTACTCCGAATTCGAATCCGAAATGTAGGCTCATTAAACGTCAAATGCACTGATCGATTTTGGTGTAGTAACACTTAAAGACACTGGCTGCAAAAAAAAAACAAGCATATCACAAAATTGGTCTTGGAAAAATTGACTTGTCATAAGACAACCTCAAATGTATGAGACTAGTAAAGTAAGTAAAGTAAAAATTATTTATTAGATCACCATCAAAATTAAAATTAAAATCAAAATAATAAAACAAATTTACAAATTTACAAATAAAAATATACAGAACAATTATAAATAATAAAAAAAATAAAGTGCCTTTATACACAGGTTGCAAAATCAGTTTTTGTCTCAGACTTGATATGCTCTGATGGTGCCTAAAAGGCCACAGCTCAACACATTGTTGCCAGAAAATTAGGCAATGTTGATTTTCAGCTGGAACCTCAGGTGACTAAGTTTACAAAAATCCTTTTTAGTAATTAACATCATGATTTTAAAGCTCTAGGAGCGAAAATATTAATCGAAAATTTCTACAAATGGAAAAAATTCATTGGAAAATCCCAAACATGACCGGGCAATTCCAAATGTACTGGAACAGTCTAGGGGGAAAGTTACTCTTTAATAATCATAATTCTACTCTAACTCTAACTCTACTCTTTAATTTCAATAAAATTCTACTGGTGGTAGAGCTCTTGTGAATGAGCTCGAGGGCGGCAGCACCACCGTCTCACCTTTAACCTGCCACCAAATAGTAGTGCTTCCATTACTGTGTTCCGGTTTGGTGGTGAGCTCAGGCCCTGAAATTACTGGCACATGAGGCATAACACCGTAGTCCTCAGCTGCAGCGACGCATCTATAATCTGCTTCTGTGGATTGTTGATGTCCATGGGCTGTACTCCACTTACCATCAGGTGGACTACACGTTCGTTCACTGTGGGCGTAGTATAAAAAAAAAAAAAAAAAAAAAACAGTCGAAAAAAATTGCGAACAACGAAAATTTTATACGGATTAATCTTGAATTTGCCGTTGAAAGAGGTTTGCACCCTGGGTCGCAGAATCAGGTACTGAATCACTGCTTGATTGTTCTTATTATAACAAAGCATAGGCTTGGTGACCTGAAATACAGGTTTTACACTTAGCGTAGGCACCAGTCTCCCTACAATATACTGTCAGAATAGGATAAGGTCATCATTATTTGTGTTCCTAAAATATTGTGTTGAGAAAATAAATATTTTTTGTTTATTTTAATGTTTTATAATATAGATAACCCAGCAATGCTTGCTTACTCAGCTACGAAAACATCCTAACATTGTCTAGAGACTTAGTTGATATAAAATACGTGATATACCTAGATGTTATTGTCCATCTATGTATGGTCTTTCCGCATGTTGAGGCGCACGTGTTGAGGTTTGAAACCCGATCGCGGTATTACGGCATTGCTGCAATATAGTCGTAGTTTGATTCGATTTCATCCTAAGGTAGAGTAGCAGTAGTGATCCCCGTGAGACCTGATAGAAATATTTTTAGCACCACCTGAACTTAAATTCTTATTTTCGGAATTATTCAAACCTTCCCCGCCATATAAGCGTACCTAATGCGCCAAATATTTTTTTTTCAGAAGTAGTTTTATTTTATTGCGCAATATAATTAAATTTTCTAAAGAATATTGACTTTGAATAATTTCTATGTCTATGTATTTTTTGTCATTATTTCTGTGTAAAAGTACTGAAAGATAACCTGGTTCACTAAAAATAGTTCTTACACTTAGGCAAATATGGCGGGCAGGGGTCGATTTGGAACATAAATAAGCATCGACACCGCGACCTTCGACGTAGCGAAGTTAAGTTAGCTTGAAGTTAACTACACTTGAAATTTAACTCACAATATGCGTTTAACACTGTTTGTTTTATTTGGTAGGACTTAACTAGGATCGTAGAGAACCCTGTCTGACTACATTTTTTTTTGGGGGGGAATTCTTCAAGAAGATACCTCGCCGCATGAAAAGGGTGCGATGAGGATTATGTCTGACTACTAGCCTAACCATGAGTATCGTATCACCTCCTACTGGGTTGTGGTAGTCTGATGGCAATCGATCCTCTTAAAATACTGGTATTTAGCTATAATCTTTGAGACTAGAAACCGACCCCAATGTAATTGAGAAAAGGCTCGGCGGAAAGGAGAAAAGGGGACAGTGAAATATTTTATTAGCAATACGTTTTATTAAAAAAATTGCATTATAATTAATAAATTACCATGAAATTAAAACTGTATAAGTGTTTAAGTGTGTCTTTCATACAACATATCCTTGCTATATGTAAAGTAGCACTTAGTAGGTTTACTATAATCAAAACATAATACGTGTTGTTTATAGTTTATTAAAAATCTGCTAAATACTAAGTTGTAGTGCAAATTATCACATAAATAGGCTTTTCCACGTGGATATCCCTTCACCGCATGAACCTGCTAATTTGCTATGCTTTTCAAAATTATTTGGAGTGAACTGTCAATAAATAAATTTCCAAATACGTAGTAGGTACAACTACCTACTATTATATTATGCCTAATAATAAGGCAAATACTTAAATCCAAATGTTTTTTAAACAATAATTATTAGTAAGTAAAAAAACCATTAGTTTTGGGAATGAATATGGTGTTTGGGTAAATTAGCTATCATAGCAATACGTCATTTTTGGTTTACCCGTTTTTTTAACTGTGAATGTATATTGTATATCTATCACAGGTTTTCTGAACTATATGTTTTTTAGGGTTCCGTAGTACCTACAAGGAATTTGAAATTTTGCATAAACATATATGTTAACTAAACAAAGAAAGTCGTAGAGTAAAATTTGGAAAAATATTTTTTTTTCAGGTAGCTCTCCTACACGTAAAGTAGGGATGTTTTTTTTTTATCGCCTACCCCATAGTGTGGGGTATTGTTAGATAGGACTTTTAAAAACGTTTAGGGGTTGCTAAGACAGTTTTTTGATTTAGGGATCCGTTTGCGAGATAATTAACTTTAAAGAGCAAATTTTTGTTCGAGTAGGGCGTCCCCCCCCCCCCCTCTAAAAGCTAAACTACTGGATCCTAAAATCTGAAAAAAATTGTGTCGGTAGTACATGTAATGAACTTTAAAGGAAAACTATAGCGGATAAGTTCACTTCATTAGTTCAAGAGGAATAGGGGTCCGAAATGTCAGATGCAGTTACTCAGAATATTTCGTTCAAAATTCTTGAAACATAAATAAACATACATAATACATATATAAAATCACGCCTTTATCCCACGGGGGTAGGCAGAGACGATGGAACGCCATGTGCTTCGCTCCTTACATACTTCTTTCGCTTCCTTAACATTCATACATCTCGTCATACGTGCTAGCTGGTTTCGTGTACTACAAACATTTCCTATCTGAAGGACGCTATTTATCTGGTTACTTTAACTTAATTAGTCCTAGAGTAATTGGGGTCCAAAGTGTAAAATGCAGTTACTTAGAATAATTCGTGCAAATTACAAAAACCTTTGAAAGTAATGACTTGTATGAAGATTTTACTTGTTTAATACAGATAGTAAATCCCTTTTAAGTCGAAATATGTTGTTACGACTAGCTACGGAAGCCTACTGCGCGTGGCCCGACACGCACTTGGCCGGTTTTTTATATTTGAACTCACAACCTCCTTTAAAAAGGAAAAGTGGAAGCTTCTGTTATACTATACTGCCTCGTTGGTATAGTGGTTAGCGTATGCGCCTCTCACCGCGACGTCTTGGGTTAGACTCCCGGGTCGGATAAAAGTTTTAGGGATTTTTCCGTCAGGGAATTCTAAAATATAGCACGGAGTTGGATTTGTGTATAGCGATCTCACTCCCTAACACATGGGACCTAACCTAATCTAAATATAACGGGTGAAATGTAGGCATTCTACACGGTACACATCTCTGCCACAACCTTATGGTAATATAGGCGTAATGTTCTGTCAAAAATCCTTCTATTTTTTTTTTATTGTAACATACTGACAACAACTTTATACTCCATTATCTGACATTCACTACGTCAAAAAGATAGTAATATTCGTTCTTCAACAATATTTCATATGCCTAAATGTATCCTCAATCAATATCTGCCTACTATGAAACCTTTTGACAGTAAATAACTATGCTAAATTACAAACGGCCAAGTTCAAATGTACTAAAGATTTTAATAGCGAATAAATAATAAAAACTACGTAGATACATCTTAAATGTCTTACGTTTGTAAAACAACATAAAATCCTGATACTGATATGAATCAAACAACGTAATTTTGTTCTATTGTAGATGTCGCTGGTGTTGACGTAACAAAATTGATGGTACAAAATAAGTGGTTTGTGACATAAATGGCAGAAATCGCCGGAAGTGGACACGCGACTACGACCTGCCATACGAGATTACCACCTAATTATTGTGAAGTTTATATAACGTTCATCAATTAAAAAAGTTAGCTCATCTTTTTTATTAGCCACTTTTGTTTAAGGCAGTGTGGCGGTATCCACACATGATAAAAATGACGGATGACATTGACAACGTCAAGAAATGACACACTCGTCACAAATGTCAAAGAGCGCTGAATCGCGATAGCGAAGTGTTTACAGAGAGTTTACATATATACCACTTTCAGTATGCTGTCCGCCAGGCAATACCACAGAGCCTGGTCGGAGGATCCTCCCTTTGTGGTGGAGGAACATCACACCCGTTCCTCTACAGCAGCATAACTCTAGAGTAAGTTCTTAAAATCATGAAGTTTCAGTCTTTTCCCTCAAGAATCTCTACGGTATTGAGTAGACCAGCTTTTAGTCTTCACTCCTCTCTGTCAGGGCTTAGCCATGACTGCTGAAGTGGAAAAACTAACCAGAGATCAATGATGTAAATAGAACTCATAGATCTTAAATGAAAACACTGCGAATTTTATTGCTAATCCTTCGTTATTTATTATTAAGTATGAGTTGATACCATAATGACATCATAATTGTTAATTCGACAGTTTTCTTTCTGCCGATGATTTAGCAGATTACAATTACTGTCAAAATTAACAATTATGTTGTCAGTAATCGATTATTATGACACTATGCAAATAGCAGACTTGGGACCCTGGACTTCTCTATACACCCTCTATCTGCCTTTCTAAATTCTCTCTTGAATCGTAAACATAAAGAAACGTGACACTATGATCATTGATTAGAATAGCAATAATAATAATAATTCATTGGGTTGCCGGCAAAGACTGCAAATATTCCTTTCGGTACTCAATATCCATGTAGAGAGATCATGGCGCTTTGCAGACGAAGCAACTTGGTTGCGGCAACTATTCAAGTTGCCAATTGCAATGTGCAACCGTGTGCAAATTGCCTATACAAACTATGTATATTATAAAGTGTAGTGTAGCGAATACACAAAATGTATTCTGCTACAAATTATATTATTATTATTAATAGGATTTCACTCTAGCAGCTATTAAGCTGATGCGTTTTGCGATTTGCAGAATTGTTCAAGTCGCTTTTTGAAACTGTTTAAGCTGGGTGCATTTATCACACTTTCTGGGCGTTTGTTCCACGCTACTACTACATGATTCGGCTAGAATTGTCTCAGAGGGTTTCCTTTGTGTGATTCTGTACACAGTTTTAGTGAATGTCCTCTTAGGTGTTTTTTCTTGTTAAGACTGTAGAAATTCTGTATCCCAGAAACATTATAACAACCAGTAACATAGTAAAATATGTATCTACTTACTCTTCATATTCTATAAACAACGACATCTTGCCGGCTAGATTGCTAACGTCATATCACAGCACTGTCACAATTATTATTAAAACAATTATGTTATAATCACTTGAAACCTTGACAAGAACACTTTTCCACCACTTATATCAAACAAAAGAACTCCACAGTTTAAAACTATTATAAACCTTTTTATTTGATCTTAAAAGATATCTCCCAATATAAAAGTTGTGTCGAATTTATACAAATACTTTTCTGCTGCTATTTACTTCATAAAACTGATTTTAACTCAATGTGACTTTAAGACAATTATCTCGGTACGTTTCTTCGTGTTTACAGTCTGAATCTGAAGTCGCACTAACGTGAACTGAAGAAAATTATGCAAGAGTTGAATTTGACGTCATTATAATTAAATACGAGCATATATCGTTTCATATGCACTTGAAAACAAGTATTTATTGTGAAGATAATGCTACTTTCTTTATAAGTGCTGTTTAATAGCAATGGCTTGAACAGCTCATATTTGCAAGATTCCGGGGTATCCCCGACTCCCCGTGTAGGGTAAAAATGTTACCTATTCTGTAAATCATCAGGGTGAATTTCTACATTCGTTACTCTACTGCACTACTGAACCCCTTATGGAACAGGCACTGGCATGACTAAAACCTTAATAATTGCAAACCACATTTAACTTTTTCATCGTGACACAAAAACAAAAATCATCACACAAAATCACTTGACACCCTTTATCTAGTTTTTTGTTTCAAACATAATGGCCAACCACAAAAAATCGTCAAATCTTCTATTTTATTAAATAGAAGACTCGACGTTTTTTGTTGTGAGTTACATTTAACTCACGTTTCAAGACTAGTTTTTACAGCATTTACAATCATTTACATATGTTTTTATTTAGTCAAATTAAAACAAAATTGCATGCCTCTATTTAAATGTACTTATACCATTTCCACATATTTTGTAAGATAGAAAGTTACCTTCTAAGATACAGTTCCACTAGTTCAGGAGTACAGACTAATATTGTAATAACAATTATAGTTTTATTCATATAATATGTACATTGCATGCACTCTTTTTTTTATTTTAAGGTTATTTTTATATATATATTTTTATTATATATTTTTATATATAATATAAATTTAATATTTTTTCGAAATTGGGCGCTACAAAGCATTTACATCATCTAGTGTAAAAACAGATGCAGCAAAGTGCTTATTAATATTACAAATGCGGCAGTAACTAACCGCTTAAATTCTGAATCGATCTTGATGTAAATTGGTATAGGGATAGTGCAATACCTGAGGAAGGACACAGGCTACTATTTATTGAGTGAAACCGCGGGCAGAAGCAAAGTACCTCCTTATAAATGCCGCGTAAAATTCCGACGAATAACATACATGACAATGATACGAAAGATAAAGATCGCAGACTATTCCAGATACATAGATAAATAAATAAGTAACATTGTTTATGATAAAGGTATTGTTTGCTCGTGTGTTTATATAGAAAGTCGGGTGCTAAGACGTTCATTTTTACCCGACTAAGGCGCAATAACGACGACTAAACCCGATTAGCCAAAGTAATTACTTTGGCAGTCGGCATGTACCTATGTTTGTTTGTGTGTTCCACCGTAGCGCCTACCTAGCCACTGTATTTTAATGAATGAGGTCTTATTAGATTCGTAAGAATAGCCCGGGTTACATAGGATATATAAATTTTATTAAAATTTTTAATAACAGAATTTAAACGTCAGATCGTAACATAAAACAAACTACTACTACGTTACTTTTCCACTTAAAGGATATCGATAAAAAGTTTCGCGTAGCCCCGAACTGGCTTATGGAGATACATAAAATACTTTAATTAATAATTACACAATATAATTAAATAAGGCTCATATTGATCATTTATCAAATTATTATTTATTCATAAATATCACGTATAATTTTCAATACTAAATTAGTCATGAAAGGTCGAAATCAGTTTTGCTTTGCAATTAATCAACTTTTGTTTGTTCATTAATGCCTGCTTGGATATTTTGTAAAACCCAACAAGTGTAGATAACCTTAGCGTACCATTATTGGAATTATGAATACGTACATACATTATTTTAGATACAACATTAAAAAAAGAATGTATGGAATGCTTTTACTTATAAAGAACATCGTATAGGCAATTCTCCAACTGCAAATTAAATGTAACTTGATAAATCAAAAAAAAATTGTTAATTAATTATTAATTTTAGTTTTTTCCTCTACCTGTGATTGAGACCTTGTTTTTTTGTCAATAGCAAGATTCTAGGTTAACGGGAAGTACCCTATAGGTTTGATTTATTTTTGGATGTCGAAATGTACGAAATAAATGGACATAGTTATTTTTATTTAATGTTTTAACTGCTAGTTTTAGTAGCATGATATTCTTTTTATTTTGCAATTGGAAAAGACCGTGAAATAATGTATATATTTCATAGTAATTTGTAACTTGATACTTCCATGTTCCTGACGGACAGAAAGACAATAAATAAACCATTAAATAGCCTATATTTCCTTCTGAGGCGGTACCCTATTAAATTGGATGTTGTGTTATCCCTTTTGATAAAAAAGCATGGGTACTCTCAGGTACTAATTAATAAATTTATCCGTAAGGCACGTGCCTTCGGCCATCACTTCTTACTAATCAATTGCGAAGCTAAACTGAATCATTTTGGCATTTCAACCTATCAAACTAACGATTAATTTAGATGATCAATACGGTATCTGATGACTGTTTATGGTGCTTCCAAATCGGCGAGCATTTGCCTGTATGTAACGTTGCCAAACATTACGTTATATATTGCCTGCCTGACTGACTGACGAGCGTTTGGCTGCAATAGTGTTTTTTTAAACCGACTTCAAAAAAAAGAAGGTTCTGAATTCGATTGTTTTTTTTTATGTTTGTGTAAAATAGAATTTCTCAAATCGATCCAGGATCGGCGAGTTTACTCGAAGACGCCTCGACTGATTTATTAAATTATTTTTTTGTCTGGAAGAGTATACTTGTCATGTGGTCCCATTTTTATCAGGTCACGATCTGATGATGGGGTCCTAGAGAAATCGAGGGCAACCCTCAAATATTGGCTTTTATATCGTTTTTCGTATTTTAGCAGTCAGCATTTCATGTTGCTGTGCTGATGCTGGCAGGTCAACTCCTAAACGGTTAGGTACGGGATAATTATTTAAGTTATACAGAGATGACGCGAGACGTTGAATATAACTTAAGTATATCTTACTTTTTGTAATAGAAGTCTGTTTCTATTTTGTAAAGTTGTTTTGAATAAAATTTTGAATTGTATTATTACTGGGTATAATATTCGAATCTGTAACTGTACATTACAAGCAAATGCGCGTGGTCTG
Organism: Hypena proboscidalis; assembly: GCA_905147285.1. Lineage (NCBI taxonomy): Eukaryota > Metazoa > Arthropoda > Insecta > Lepidoptera > Erebidae > Hypena > Hypena proboscidalis. The sequence goes on from LR990141.1 coordinate 1,221,613, forward strand.
GGAACACCCATACGTGACCATCCAAAGTCACCCCGAAATTTACATTAGGGAAAGTCGCAGTGGTCACGGTTGGAATGGTCATTGGTCATGACTGATGTCATTCATGCCTTTCCTTGGTAAAGGCATTGGTTTTTCTGACTACCCAGCCATGTTTCCTCGTTGTGAATTTAGTTTAATCCAGAATGTTTTATAATCTGACTTGTCCGAAAAGCGTTGTCCTGTTAGAATTTGAGAAATCGTATAGTTTACTTGTATTTTTCCTCATAAACTTTCCATTATAAACTTTGCAACTTTTCCCCTTTTGCGGTCTTTTCAAAATATTTAAATACAAAAAATTACACCATGTGCAACAACTTTTTTTTAATAAGCTTATTATCATATATAAGAACTGTAGACACATGTTGATAATGATAAGATCTTGCTCAGAAATAAATATTGATTTATATATTGACGTATATTTACTGAATTCTATTGTGTTTATTTGTATCATGTCTTTGACATACTGTATTCTAATGATTTTGTGATCTAAAGACGTTAAGGGCCAGTTTCTGAGGTTCCGAATGCCGACCGATAAAATATAACCTGACCGAATTTATTAGTGACACAAGTTAAAAGTTACAAAACTTAAAAAAAAGATCTTATCCTGCCAATAAGGATTATTTAACACCTGTGAAATCAGGGCTAATTCAAATATCATTCTGCCAGCAACATATTAGCTAGCTAATTAATTTACAACTAAACGTGAAATAGGGATTGGTAGGTGCATTTAAAAATCCAGAATGATTTTTTTGAATGAAAGCACTGGTTGGCTGAAAATCTATGTATATTCTACCTAGGGCTCGAGATTCACAATCAATTCTGCTAGTTTAGATAATAAACCAAGTAGGTATGTGTGAAGTTAAGGTTGTAAGTACATACTACAATGTATACAAATTATATTTATTTACAGCACGCGGAAACCGGTAGTCACCGCTTATAACAATACCGTTGACAATGTAGTAATTGTGACAATTTATTATTATTAAATAAATAGCTCAAATATACGACATATTTGTAGAATGTTTTCCAAATTCCTACTGCGTGCTGCATGCCTGGTACTTTTGTCTTAAATCCGTAAACGGTTCCACATTTATATTACATGAACATATCATTTACAGAATATAATGTAAAATATTTCTTACAATAAATAAATCATCAGGCCTTATGAGCTAATTTCGTAAATAGTAGTAGAAGTATTATGTATGTTCGGTATGTGACTCTTCCTAAATCTATCACAAAAATAACCTATATTAAAACAATTTTAGTATGCTAATAGTAAATAATCTCAATGAGTTCGTAATACTTCGTAAAAGTTTAAAAAATAAGGTGTTGACAGGGAATAGCTACACGTCGTCCTTCTACGCCGTAGGCCTTCGCTACAATAGGATTGTTAAGTAGCCAATGCTACGACGTGGAACGGACTTTTTTTAAACGGAGTAATTTTAAGAATAGTTCAAACATAATACATAATTAGTGTTTAAAACGCTTATTATGATATTATCTTATTATCGTAATGATTTCAACATAAAACAGAAATTTACAATAATAGGTGGTATCATTCTATTCCGAAAGTATAAACAAAAACAATCTTTAGATTATTATATCATTATAAGGAAAGATCATACTTTGAATACAAATAAAGCGAAGGCACTGGTTTTCCCGTCTTTTACATTTGTAGTTAACATAAATGCTTGCGATTACGATACGATATTGCTAAGTCATACTCCAGTATATGCCACAGTGTTCTACAATAAATAAAGACGCAGAAAATCCACTTGGAATATAATCGCGTTACCATAGTATATTTGTTGACCATATTGACCATATGACACAATGGTTGTCGCGAAGGTGTAAAACCCCCTTATGTCACCAGTTATGTTTAAGTCCCATGTGATAAGGGGTGAGCCTATCGCCACCTACAGGGTGCAATACCAGTCACCGTGCTGCTTCTGAGAGTCCTGACCGATAAATCTGAAATGATGTCTTCTCTTATATATCTAGCTAATTTTATTAACACATTATAAGGCTTGCCTTTGTAGTCCTTAATGTAGCAAAAAGCGACGTTTCAATGCATATGGTAGCCAACATTTACGTTATTCATTTTAATTTTTCGATTCGATTATATCCTATCGACATATTAATTATTATTATACCATATGTGAATTATTTAGGTTTTAGATCATGTTATTTATTTTAATATGTAATTTTCGAACTTAGCCATACACATAAGCGGAAACTATCAATTGGCTTACGTTGTTATTTATATAAGTTATTAAATTGATTGTTTTAAAAGCTGTTTGTTTCCCAAAATAAATAAATAAATAAATAAATAAAGCCTATTGACTAACAGTGTTACAATCTATGAAAAACGATGCTAATGGGTCAATTTCAACAAGTGGTGTTTTTTGTACCTTATCGGTGAACTTTTTTATTTATAGCTTTTTTGGATATTTTTTAGATTTATTGTAATCTATAGGATACTAAATATCCCCAATTTTACGCACATAAACGTATCATTTAAGACTGAGGAGAAATTTGAGTTTGAATTTGGGTTGCCGCCGATACGATAAGCTGACCACCGATTAGTTTTCTGTACACCGATATGAAATGCTTGAACACTGAAATGTTAAGTTTATCCACCGAAATGTTATGCCTATCCACCGAAAAGGTGTGCTTATCCACCGATATGGTAAATCTGACCCTCTTTGCACCATTGTTTCGTCATTAACTTTGTTATATTCCAGTTACATCAGAGTTTTATACCTTATTTGAAAGCTTATGAAATTTTTATGTTTTCAGGGTTCCTTACCCAAAGGAAATGGAACCCTATTACTGAGACTTTGCCGTCCGTCCGTCCGTCCGAACGTCCGTCTGTCACCAGGCTTTATCTCAAGAACCGTGATAGCTAGGACGTTGAAATTTTCACAGATGATGTATAATTGTTGCCGCTATAACAACAAATACTTAAAACTAAATAAAATAAATATTTAAGATGGGCCCCCTTACAAAAGAGTACAAAGACAAAGAGTACCGAACTCAATGTGTCGATGCTTTATGGATGCGATAATATGTCGGTCTTCAAAATTTACTGTTTGTCCCTAATACAATTATAATATGACTTTTTTTTAAATACTATGTTTAATGTAGACAATATTTTGCATCTTTTTTAAATTTGCGTATATTTTTGCAATAGGCGTTCTGGCTGAAAATTACGTAATCTACTTGAACTATTCCCACACCAAGATCGGTCTAGAAAATTTGAATATTTTTGGATACAAACAAACAAAGGTATTTAACATCGTACAATTTCACTATCGACACAGTGTGTTCGGTATTGTAAAAATCGCAACTTCCGAAAACTCATATTTTCTATACCTAACGAAATTACTGATATCAATAAAATGTTTTAGAAGCAAAATAAATGACACAGGGTCCACCGATGTGATGAACCGACCCACCGACTCGATAAAATGATCCACCGATACGATTAAGCAATCCACCGATGTCTTAAATACACAAAAAAATAATACACTGAGCAGATAAATTATACACCGATAATTTTTTTTCACCGATTAGGTGGAAAATTATCGTATCGGTGGGTAAAATGACCACCGATTCCACCGATAACGGTACAGCGACGAGATAAATTGCACACTTTTTTAAAAATTTCAAAGAAACCATAATAACTAGGACAAATTGAACTACAGCCAATAAAGCTAATTTAGTTACTATCTCTGTAAGAATCAAACAAATATAACATAACAACATATTACAATAAAAAAAATCATTCACCGATATGATAAAATATTTGTCGCCTAGCAATTTTCATGGTGAAAAAAAAATCTTGCGGGAAAATCCAGCGATTTAGAACGCGTCCGTCTTCACTGCGCATTAGGGTGGTACTAACATGAAATAATAATCAGGGAGGGGACACTGTCGGACTTGCCTATGTAAAGTTATGTCTAAATTACTTTTTGGCACCGAAAAGCCACGAATTTCGGGGACAAGTACGTTTGTGCCTCTCATTAATAAATATGGTTAGTTAAATAATAGAATATGCTATTTATTAATGATGAAACCAATATCCTACGAAATAGGGTAGGTTGTAACCTTAATTTACTAATATTCATTAACTTATAAGTCATTTTGTTTGTAAAAAAAGTTCTGGGACAGCACCGAAAAGCGAAAATTTGCAAACTTTAGGAATTTATTTCTACCTTTAAATTTCATCCTAGCCTATTAATATTTTTGCCCCCACCCTATATCTACCTATAAAATACTATAAAAATCTATTCAATACAATATTCTTCTTTTCAAATACGAATTTCAACGAGGACAGAAAAAAAAGTCGTTTGGGAAAACCACCCTAATATATTATCATCGTTTTTCATAGATTGATTCATAGATAGATAAATTAATCCCTATAATAAATATTATATTATAGGAATTCATTGTCATTGCAAGTAGACATTCGGCACCTTTATACATAGTGGTTATTTAAACAATAAATATTCGAAATCTGCGCACACGTCTGCGGTTGCGTTACTCATTCACTCATCGGTGTCACGATGTCACCTCACTGACACCTCTTTGTCACTCACTGATTTATATTTAAGGATAATTGGACTACGGGTTATTCTCTTTGTTGTGACTCAATACCGCAGTGAACTAGACTGAGTCTAGACTTCTCACTTTTGTATTTTATCACTATGGTTATTGTAGCCACTAATGAACCAGATGTCTGAGGTCAGACTCTTACTTTGGCCTGCATTTAGGTCGTATTTAAGGCTTTTGTTACTTTACCATGACAGCTATCTAAACAACCTATTGTAATCCAAAACCTTAACAATCTTTACTTATATTTTGCTAATTGAATGTTACACGTTTCTTACGATTTGATTTTGAAACTTCTTAATAGGTCATTGCGCATTTTAAGCTATACTTTAAAGAAGATATGTATAGCCTCCATATACAAATTTATATACATACGACAAATTTTGATGTGCATGAACATGGGGGTTTGTCTTAGTCTGGGTGTTATGTATAAGAAGTATATATTTACAGAAGAAGAGTATACATATATTAGTATCAGTTATTCTAGTACCCATAGTAAAAGCTCTGCTTAGTTTGGGACTAGATGGCGTTGTGTGTAAGTTGTGAGATATATTTTTATTTATATACATAGTATGTATCTAAAATAAATAAATAACTGAATATTACAAAGAATTCATTAACCTTTTTATCATGAATGAGAACGTCGCAAGATCTTAGAACCGCAGTACACAGTGCACTGTTATCTTACTCACGCGACAGAAGTCACATGACACGAGTTCATTATAAACAGATAAGGAAACCTTGATCAAATAAAAAGCTCTTTATTTATTTTCACACTTAGTTTCCGACCGCGTGTTACGTGGATAAAAAGAAGCATAATAACTCGACAACTAAAGGTTGCCTGGAAGAAATCGCTTTAAGCGATAAGGCCGCCCTTTGTACATTTTTTTCTGTTACTTCCCTTTTTTTTTTTGTTACCTCTTAAGATTTTTATGTGAAATTATGTACAAATAAAGTTTTTTCTATCTTCTATCTATCTATCTAACTCTAGGCTGTAAGCTGCATATGTCACAAATTATATCAAAATACAATACATATAGTTGTTCATGCGCAAAAGAGTAACAAACGTCCACACATGCTCACAAACCTTAGCATTCATAATATTGAGGAAACTCTCGAAAAATACGCATCTTTAAACTTGAAATGAGGATGAGAAAACTGAAAAATTGAAACTGAAAATGTTATTCGAGAACTTCCAGCAGCACGGAGTTAGAATTGTGCCCGGTGGATGGATGGTGACACATAACAGGCGAATGTAGGTGTTGTACACCTATGCCACACCCTTCTAGGTAATATAGGCGCGTGATGTTATGTTATGTTATTCAAGCAATAAGTCTAAAACATAGTAGGTGTAGAACTATTGATCAATGTATATTTTATCAACGTTTCCAAGTGCTATAAATACCAGTTTTAATTTGCAATATATTTATAAATTTTGCAACTAAAATTAACAACCACAACGAACCGCAACACACAAAACCCTGACATATATCAAGAGTTGAGTCGTAATGGTAAAAGTAGGAAACGGGGGTCAGCAGTCCTTGCTATTACATGACCTGATATGCATGAGAATATTGGTAATTAGTATTATTTCCTAGTTCCGGAGATTTGCGAGTACTGTACCTACTGATAGCTAAAGGGTAAGGGCGAGAGCTTCCAGAGCAATGACTTGGTAACTAATTAGCAGTGCTACTCAAAATAAATATGCTTAACTGTCCCGATTCACCTTTTACCATCACACATTTCGCTATGGATATTGAGCTCAGTCATATCATTATTATGTCTATTATCATAGATAAAATCTAAGATCTTGGCGGGTTTGAAGTTAGGTGCAAATGAAGTGTCACCGGTTGGTATTGGCCGCACTAGAGCAGCCAACTTCACTATGGTCTAGACATTTGTTTTTATCTATACCAGTTGTACATTGGAAGTATTGGAAATTTGGAACCGATTACTTTACGTACTCGCTGTGCTGCCTCACAGTAACTTCCTCTTACGTACGTTAAGTTGCGGAATGAATTCTCTATTGCAGAAAACCTCAAAATACTACAAACCTGGGATTCTCAAAAAAAGATTGTATCAGTTTCAAAAGCGCGATTGATACGCCTACTAGGTAGTGTTAGCATAAGAAAAGTGTAAAACTTAACTGCAAATAAAAGACTATACCCGTAACTAAACCCAGGGTTCTTTATACTAGCCATTCCTGAACTGTGCACCGCAAGAAGTGCTCTCCCTCCCCCTCCCCCCGCGAGATCCTTTCCCCGTCAGCACTCGAGAGACCAAGGGTTACTGCCTCATCAAAAAGGATCACCAAAAATATTGGAAGCTGTTGCTTTATACCAGGACACAGTTACCTAACGTACTCTTTCTACTAAAGCTTTCAGTTGAAAAAAACGACACGTTTGCACACACATCTTTTTCTATAAAAATATGTAAACATACGTCGAGCGTTGACGCTAACGCTTTCTTCCAATTGCAAGCTTTACACGGCAAAAAGTGTAAAGCAAGACTGTACTATCCGAATGATCTACTAATCCAATTAGTTGTGAACAACATTAGTCGACATTGAAGCATTTCTCACAAGTCGTAGTCGTGATTAGTCGATAGTCGAGATAAACAGTAGATCGTGTTTGTTAATGAACTGTACTACAGTTAGTGCATTGATCTTGCTTTGATACAGTTGATACGAGTGATAGGACGATGTGTAAATAGAACATGTACTGTCGGCTACAGTGGTGTTTACTTCAAGAATATAATAATATAAGAATATTAAATTTGTTTGAGTCCTCACAAACTAACATAAATTAATAATGATATTTGTTTATTAAATCTATCATTTGATTAATTAAAGGAATGGAATGTTTACATTTATTTTATAATCTTTTTTGGCGGGTAAGCCTTTGCCCTGCAGTGGGACACTATAGGCTCGCAATAAATAAATAAATAAATATTAAATAAAAAGCTTTAAATAAAAGCAAAAATAATAAATTAAAAAAAATGCTTTTAATCCACATCTAGGATATACCTCATATTTTATATAATTTTTTTTATTAATTAGCTTATTACTAATATAAGAAAACATGTTATTTCGGTTCACGCATTTCTCATTAATCACTCCGTATTTTTAGAACGAAACTACTTTTTGCTTGAATCAAAACCCAACCGTTATCAGTTCCGGTCAAACACAATCGTATCTTAATTTCAGTAAACAATAAGACGCTTCCTACAAGCAATTACTTAATGTCAGCAATTAATACGTATTAATAACAATTATTTTGTACCAAAATATCATCCATTAATCACACCTTCCCCGTTAATCGATTTTAATCTCTATTTTGATAACTATAAACATCATAATCGCAAAGCCGTTTTATCTGCATTGTATTTTATTATGTAAACAAATAATTATAAACATATTTAAGTTACGGTAAGTTGATAACGTTAAAGTAGTATAATTATTAATTACCGTGGGAATGTTTCGTATCGTTTTTTTTACATTAAAGGAGGTAAATAGATATGCTATGATTAATCATGACTGTTCTATTTAGATTGATAAACTCGACTGACCTTATGAGTTGCTGACTTATATTTTTTTTCCCGTAATTCAGATGTGTATACATTTTCAATTTCTAATTGATTTATATATTATTATATCATTTAGCCATGCTTAGCAATCTTAGAACGTGTATACGTTTATTTAATGGCAAGCTGACTTAATAAATGACGTTCACTGACATCTTTATAAGGTTCATCTTCATAAGGTTGCCTGGAAGAGATCACGTCTTTGTACGTTACAGTTTTAAGTACCTATTTCTTTGTATGTTTGTTACAAATTTGATGTTCAAATAAAGTTTTCCTTATCTCTCTCTATCTATCTTTTGCCAGTGACCCTCGAAAAGAAAATGTCAGTATTGTTTGAACAGTACTTCATTTTAAGCCTACAAAGTTGTTTACTACAAATTTCAGTGTTTATTATATAATAAATGCTTAGAAAACCTATAATTTGCTTCAATAATACAAGAATTTCAGTTTTTTTACGATAGTGTTCATAATTTTATCAAAAAGAAGTTGTGTTACCAACTGTACCGTCGCAATGTCAATGTTACCGGCCGGACGTGCGTGTGACATACCGTTCGTGTCCAATTTGTGACCACATAAAGAATAACCACAGATGCATTACTGTGGTATAATGTTTTTCCCAAATGGACGTTTCATAATGTAAGGAGACATCAAATTCTAAATGAGAAAAGGATATAACACCTATATTATATAGAAGGGTAAGGCAGAGGTCTATAACACCCACATTTAACTGTTATGTTTAGGTCACATGATAGTAGGTGAGCATATCGACATTTACCGGGCACAATTCTAACTCCGTGCTGCTTTTGAGAATTTTCCGATTTCTCGACCGGGCATCGGACCTGAGTCCTTCGCAAAGTAAAGTTTATTGTACTTCCTATGTTTATCTATTTGTAAGAGTGTTTAATATAACTACAACTTTATTTTAACGTTGTTTATTGTAACACAATACTATATATTTATCTAAAAATACGATACACGAACTACAGAAATCTGAATTAGCGTTGAACTGTATTGTGTGATACGTTTGGCTTTGATTGCAATAATATAATAATAATATGAGGAACAGAATATAAAATTTACATTTTATATTTAAAAGTAGTTTTGAAAATTAAACAGATTAATTCTTAAGAAATATCATTTAAATTCCTTTTTTTTTTTTTTTAAATCGGTTGTTTCGAAACCGATTATAATCGTTTATCGCATCGATTAATCGACCGCGTTCGCCCAGCCTAACTGCAAGCTTCCGCTCGGAAGATAAAATAAATGCTTTTCAATAGGAAGTATATCGCTTCCTGCCGTCTTATACGTGCTTTATTTCTTGTTATTTGTTATTTATATCTTGTTATTTATAGCCACACAACAACCTACGTGATTGCCTTTATGTAACAATAATCGATTTGTCCAAAATTATGATATATTTTTGACATGTACGATGATTTTTGCAACACCTACGTTATGAAGTCCTAATTGATCATTTGATTTAAAAACTGTAGATCGTCGCTATAATCTTGATTTATTTTTAATTCAAATTGAGATTTAATTCCTGTTAGTATTAATTTCAATTACTTTTCTACAACCGCATTAAATTATTCTCATAAATCAAAAATTTGTAATGTTTTTAATTAATTCCTTGATTAAGTTATCCAAAGTCCTACGTTTTCAAAGAGATCTTATCGATTATAACACGATGGTCAGTGATTGAATGATAGCTCCAATGGTGACTTCTAGTCTATAGGTTACGATTACTTCTAATCATCAGGCAGGTCATTTACCGCTTCAATGTAGACTTGATATCGATTGTCGACTAACGCTAAAATATCGATAGTCTATCGATAGTACGAGACAGGGTAATAGTATTGATATACTTAAATACTATCGATTTTATTAGCTCCAATAGTACCGATTTCAATACTTGAAACAATCGATACTATCGATACTATTGATAGTATTATCATGTAATAGTGTTGGTTAATTAGTCATATCGGTAATATCGATAGCACTATCGATATTTTTCGTTGTTTTCATGGTCAAATGTCGCAACTCTACTTTAATGGTAAAAATTGAGTCTTGATCGAGAGTAATCGCTGGATTAGGTAAGACGGCCAATCATAGTATTACAAGAGATGATTCACGTAAGTACTGACATGATTACCAACAGTACTGCAGTGCCAGAATGTTCTATCTCTTCCTCACTGTGAGGGTAATGCCCACTTGATTAAAGTAGTTCACTCAATACCTAGAAAATCTAGTGGAGCCTTTATATCTGATTTTCTCTTTGTTGAGTCGAGATGGTTGATTTTAAGAAGAGTCACGAAATAAAGACCTTCGGGCAGAATGCCCCTCCGCCTGAAGAAGGTGGTTGGAGGGGACCGGGTGCGTAAGTTGGTGGAACGGGTGTAATGGCGCTAATTGGCAGATACCTTTGTTCAGCAGTAGGGAAATATTAGCTAGTAGTTTGATTGATATGTTAAGTCGACTTCTGTGGTATAAAAATCTGTTGGACTTATAGATGAATATTTACTGTTATTTTTACGAGTACATTAAGACATGAAAATGCATCATTTCTCAATATTAGTGGGTAGATTCTATCAAATGCCACTTCTTCACTTTTTTACATTTTTTATTACTATTCATCAGCATGTAATCAACTTTAACTGCTTGAAAATACAAGATAACCATAGCGTCCGTCCTTGTGTACATTTATTTACCTTTGCCCCTAACTGCCACGACATTATATCACAAAATTTACGCATTTCTACCCAAATTTGGTAATACCACCCACCACTTCTGGTTTCATATTTCTTGACGAGGAAACATTTTGATAAATTTTGTATCGTTGATATGAAATCTGAAGATGCTTTGAATGTTTCCGTATCGTTAAGCATGCATACATTATTTTTGGGCATCATTTTATAATATGGTACAATGGTATTACAATTCTAGAATATTCTAGTTACTATATTGTTAAATTTAGAAGTGGGTTTTCATGTATCTTGTTAATTTTGGTTCAAATATGCATATCTTATTATGTCTATATTGTTAATATGAATTTAAATGGGTAAATAAGCAATAAATCAGTCTTAGGCCAGACACCTTTTCATTCTATCCGATGAACTGCTTCCATGACTTTGAAAAAACGTCATCAATTACTTTTCTATCTTTATACGACATTGCGAACGGTGTTAGTAGTGCATGTACAAATGAAACAGTGAATTTCAAAATTGTATATATTTAAAATGTGATTTCATGTGCGGAAAGCGCATGACGATTTTATTTTTAATTGACGTCGTATGTTAGTTGACACGTTATTAAGAGGTCTCTCTTTTCCATGAACATCTGATTCTGGTAATATAACTTCAGGATCTCAGGATATATTCCCGTCACCAAACTAGAACATGATAGTGCAAAAACAACTTTTTTTATTGGATAAGTCAGTGACTCTTGGAAGAGCCTCCGACCAGATATTGTGTATACATTTTAATGACTACTAATTGAAGTAATTAACATCGAATTAAAACTACACGTGTAGTAGGCTATAATACAAAAGGTTTCTTTGTGCTGTTTTGTATCTTAATTATGTTATGTAATCGTATCGTATTTTTTTACATTTCTTTTTTTATACAGACAGACAGAAATGCTTCTTTCGCACTTTTGGAGGAACAAGGACAAAAATGGCGAACATTGAAAGTTGCGCGTTTTGATGGCAAATATAAAATCAGACAATGGTATTGTTTCGTCGAGTTCGTCGAACAACTTAACATATTACCTTCTTTGTATACAAACCAAGCGCCCACCATGACACAGGTGCGGACCACACCCACTCCACACTTCAAAAAACAATACAATATGCAATCAAATTATACAACAGTAGCACAAAACAATTTCGCAAATCTTTGTCCAAAATATTTTGGCCTTTGCACAATAATTGCCATGTTTTAAAGATGTGGGTGCTGCAAGGTGTCACACAAGTTTATCTTAGCTTTCGATCGGATGTTTGCAAATTTACGTGTGCATCTTGGGAGGGCAGCACTAAAAATAAAATGGCGTACATTTCATAAAACATATAATAGCAAACCGACGACATTACTGACTTTCTAATATCTAGTAAATTGTAATTTCAAACCAACTATTGTTTCTTATCTTCGAAAAGATAAAAAGCTTTTCAAAGATGTGTGCATTTGTCATATAAATTATTTATCGCTTCCTAACGGTGAAGGAAAACATCGTGAGGAAACCTGCATACCTGAGAGTGCCTAAAAGTGCTTGAGGGTGTGTGACGTCTACCAATCCGCACTTGGCCAACGTAGTGGACTATGGCCTAACCCTTCTCATCCTGGTCTCAGGCCCGAGCCCAGCCGTGCGACATGTATTAGATACAGAGTTGCTATTATTATATATTGTTCTTAATTGTATTTCTTCCTAAAATAGAGATTGACTTACGTAACATAATGTAATAAATGACTATAGTTCTACAATAAATGGTTCTTTGGTATCGGATTGCTCCAGGAGAGACGACCACTCCTGACCACCACGTTGACAAATGTTTCAATGATACCAATTTGCCACCCGCATTAATAAATTTGTACATACGTAGATATATACTATACATTATGCAAAATTGATTTGTATTGTTATACAAAATAGCTTGTAAGTTGTAACTTTAATGTTCATTATAGTTTTATTATTCCCTTACACGAATATAATACTATTTGGATAATAATAAACAATGCAAACCAATATGGGAAAGGTAAACAACTAAGAACATAACATAACATGCCCAGAGGGTGTGGTAGAGGTGTACAACACCCACATTTCTCCTGCTACGTTAAGGTCCCATTTCTCATTATCAATGATTGATGATGAGGCAATTAAAAGTTTGTTAGACTAGTTCTTATTTCATGCAAACGAGATATTTGAACTACCTTTTTTTAAGGTAGCAATTTTTTTTATGTCAATTCTATATAAATAGATCTTTTTTGTTATTCAAAATCTTTATTGAATAAAAATATACATAAAAAGTCCAGCGTTCATTCATACTAGAGGTTGACAAAATTAAAATGACGTAACATTCACTAAGCTAGTGCGGTTTTTATGAACTTATAGACATATTTATAGTTTATTGAAAACATATCGACTATAATAAAATACATCAAATTAGTGCTAATGCAAGCTATAGTACAGCATTACATTTAGATTTACCACAAGATTTACCGTTTAACTTGGTGTACCATTTTTTACACCAAGTTAAAAACTGATTAGAACTGATATCTAGGGCATTGCAGAGTGTTTGTTGGCAACAATTTCTACAGTCCACCATAATATTTGCAACAGTTTTATGCAAGACATTTGAAACATTATTAAACGATATTGACGTCGCGTTTTCCTTGATGTTGCGATTTTACGTTTTGAAAAGGTTGCACATTAAACCCATGATAAAAAAATCTTTCTAGTCTAACGGATTTATTGAATATCAGTATTTTACGTGGAGCGAATGCCATCAGACCTACAAAACCCAGTACGAGGTAATACGACCATAAATGCCAACCGGGACCGACGGCTTAACGAGCACTCCGAGGCACGGAGGAAAGCTCGTTATGCTGAGATGGTCACCCATCCATGGCCGCGGTTAGCTTTGCTTATCCTGCAAGATCGATCGGTCCGATTAAGCGCACAATAAAGACAAAGGATATGATTTTAACTAAAGCTGATGTAACAAATCTCTCTGATGGTGACATTATTTACAATTTATATAACAATACAATTATAATCATATTAACAACAATTAGGCTAACAATCAGTTTGTTTATACAGGGTGGATATGACATTGGGGCAGTTATTGAAAACCGACAAAAAAAAACTAAAAAGCTTCACGTTTTCCGAACAAATCGAATGATCTCGATATTCAACTTGTTCTGCAAATTCTTAAATGCGGCAATATTGTCTTTCGTAGTTTTTAACCGGAGAAATTAACACTGACCACGTAAAACATGTGTTACATCATACACCTGTGTCATACGGGTGTGTTAGTACATGATTAACAGACACGTGCTCTATAATTCGAAGCACCAGGAGTTAAAGTAATCGGTATCGAGTTAGTTCCTAGTCGATTATTGTTTGTTTATTCGACCTCTCACCGACTTCCGGGCACAACGCACTGCCTGCTGGCATACTTGTCTGAGATTTTCGCAATCTGACCACTGTCCACTGTCTCCCACTCGATTCACACAGGGTTGTCACTATCAAACCAGCAAAAAATATGTTGTGCTTTTACGAATATGATATAAACAGTATTTTGCTACTGAGCCCGAGAGCTTTCTCGTTAATGTGGTCGATCAGGCCATAGTTCACCTCGTGGGCTAATTAAAACTCTATGACTGTTCAGCTTTACCAGCCCTTCTTCTCGGAAATATACTTAGCTGAACTATGCATGGAGGTAGGCAAACATTGGATATTCTATTTTTTTAATATTTGGTAAATATTTTTTTGTAATCTTAGTAAAACAGAGAGTAAAACAGAATAACATCTAAGCATTTGTAAAGGGACAGGGTGTGATGTTCCTCCACCACAAAGGGAGGGTCTCCGACCAGGCTCGGTTGTATTACCTGGCGGACAGCTGTCCAACGGTAGCGTATTGGAAGTGGTATATATGTATACTCTCTGTGAACACTTCGTTATCGCGATTCAGCGCTCTTTGACATATTATGTCACGTGTGTGTCACTACTTGACGTAGTCGATGTTTGTCTGTTATTTATTATGTGCGGATACCGCTATTGTTAGCCTTATTATCTCACCCTAAAATAAGTCTAAATAAATATTTTTATAAGTTTTGACAACCCTATTTCCTCAGATTCTGTGAAGTGCTCTCGCTATATTTATAATTTATTAATAACTACATAAATGGGCTTCCGACCCGCTGAATTGCTTCATATAATTTATTTTAACATTCGGAAGCGTGAATTTTGGATTGTAATTTTTTGCCAATTATAAAATCACAGTGATTCTATAAATAATGGTTGTATTTGTTTGGCAGTTTAGTTGAATTTATTTAAATGAGCTTTACGTACAAAACGGAAGCTACAAAAACTTTTTTAGGTAAATGGCATATTTGTCACGAAATTATAATGTTGTTATAAATCTTGCAGTCACTTTCATGTTTTTTTATTTAGTATAAATGTCGCAGCCATCTAGTTAAATTAGTCAGCTAATTATATGCCTAGGTCGTTCATTAAATTCCGACATCCAAGTAAATCACTAGGCCAGTGATAAATCAAATTTAAATCACTCAACGTTTAACAATTTGACGTATTGAAAGTTAGCCTGTTGATAATGACTGACCTAGTCTGCCAACTGATTCAAATTTATTTCAAACTGATTTTATTCTACGGTAGCGCTAGTTGTCATCATATCATAAAAATCATTTATATCTCTATTACTGTTACTAAGGGGTAGTAACAATTAAATGATGTTGGACTTATTTTTGGACGCCGAGGTCGTGGGTTCGATTCCCACTTAAGACAAATCTTTGTGTGCATGAACATGGGGGTTTGTCTTAGTCTGGGTGTTTCTATGTATAATAAGTATGTATTTACAAAAGAAAAGTATATATATGTATTAGTATCAGTTATTCTAGTACCCATATTACAAGCTCTGCTTAGTTTGGGACTAGATGGCGTTGTGTGTGAGTTGTGAAATATTTATTTATTTATTTATTTATTTATTTATTACCAATACCTACTGTTAAAAGTAGTCGTACATAATTTGTCAGCTTATCACCCTAACCAAACATCGTAAATTTATCAATATCTAATTTAACCAAATGTAAATCAAATATTCATTTCATTTCAAATTTTCGATTTCAACTATATTTTTTTGCTCCAATAAATATAATTACCTACTTATTGATATTTTTCGATCTTTTATCACTAAAACATCCGCATAGTCTCGCAGTGCGTGCTAGCACTTGCGATTGCAGACTGTGCGGCGACGGGTCGACAACCGACGCGGCCCTGACACTCATTCACTGCACTTGTGCAACACGCAGCTTTGCACGGTTTTACACGAACAAACGTATAGTATAAATACTGCCGCATATTAATTTATTAAAATAAATACATTACTTTTTATTATGAACTTCATTATAACTAAAAGATCCGAATAGTCTCACACTTGCGTTGGCAGACTGTGCGGCGACGCGACGGGTCGACAACCGACGCGACCCTGACATTATCTACACTAGTAAAACATGCGGCTTTGCGCGGTTTTACACGACAACGTTTTTGCTTCCGCTCATTATTTGATTAAATAAAATAACTTTTTAGGCAAATATTGCATGTACTTAAACATTATTTAAAGATTGAAAAATTGCTGTCGGTGCCAGTGGAACTTGAACCCACATCCCTCGGATATCCGTTACCAGTGCGTGCCAATTGAAATTGCACCATGTACAAGTTCTTTACCTAAATTTCTTAACCATAAAGGGTGGATCCTAACTAGTTTACGTTCCTAACGCATTTTTTATCAACCTATATTTTTTTATAAATAATTGCTGTGTTGGCTGTTAATCAATAAACTACATTTTATCAACATTTTGATAGTATTAGCATTATTCTACTCCTTGAAGATTTTGAGAAATCACATATTATCAATTTATTGTTGTGAACGTAATGACTATTATAGAAACTGAATGACATCTTTATTACTATGAATGACTTTCACTGACGTGTAATTACTATTGCTTAATATTATAAGCTAAAGGTTTATTGAGAACCAAATAAAATTAAAAATAAAAAGCAATTGTTTATTCAGACTTCAGCAAATATAATAAAAAAACAGGAACATGATTTTGAAAGTTGAAAATCCTATTAACTTTGCTAACAATAAAAATAAAAAAATAATTGAATTAGACAATAATCAACAATTTTTTGGTAACGTTAAAGTTCACAGCATCAGTTACTTATTCAAATTACTTAATTTAACAGTTTGGTTTCTTCAATAGGACATTTGGTGCAATGAGATCTTAAATGTCAAATAAATTTTATTTTTGTCGAAACTCTTGTCATCTTGGCTAACAATAAAATAATAATAATAAAATTTAAAGGAGACAATTATCAACAATGTTTTCTTACCGCAAAAGTTCACAGGATAGTTGCTTATTTAAAAATCTTAAACTAACAGTTTGGCTTCTTCAGTATGATATTTGGTGCAACGAGTTCTTCAAAGTCAAATAGATTTACTTTGTTAAGTACTTACAGACCTATTTGTATCAGTTCCCCATGGAAGTCAATGGTATTGGTCTGGTTTAAGATGTTAAATTATTAGTATTGTCTTTGGCACTAACTAGTAAAATATTCTCCAGTACGGTGATCTTTGATCGTTTTGTTGGTACAGCGTCTTCAGCAACCTTTTTTGTATTAGTAGAAATAAATGATCTTTTGGCATTCGAGTATTTCTTAGAGCGTACAAGAGGAGCAACGGGATCCTGGGGTTCTGGAAGGTTATTAGTAATTTTACCTGGATTTTTCATGAACCCTCTATGAAAACCATGTCGGAATATTTGGCCTGGTTCAAAAGAAAAGCAGCTCAGCCCCTGAACGTGATGTAATCCTGATCTTTCTTCCAAAGAACTTGATGGACAGAAAGGGTTCCACGAAACGGTGTAGCATTTTTTGAAATCATTTTAAAAATCAAAATAAAATCAATACATTCAAAATCTTTTTATTTGCTTTTCTTCTCATATACTCAGCTCTTTTTTTTTCTCTTCATATAAGTTAATGTCGCTTTTTATTCGAAGATATTGAAGTTTTTAAGCTTGTCTTTGTTGTGCTAAAATTTCTTCTTTATTTTTATTTCGTTTTGGCATTGCGTCCTGAAAGCAACGAGAAAACATTAAGTGTGAAATATAAAGAAATATAGCAGTCAAATCAAGTCTATTTAATATACTGTCTAATTTATTACGTTACGTTACATTGGGCTATTATAACCAAATACAAAGATTAATTTGCTGTCATTACGTTCATAACCGTGTCATCACATTCGTGTGAAATATTTAAGAAATATGAGCGTAATGACTACGAGCGTAATGACAAACCGTATAACTTTGTTAGTTATTTCACGATAGATATTTTTCTAGCCAAGTTTATATGCACTTAATATATTTGGTCCTAATGACGTGTCAAATAAGTAAATTGAAAATAACTTACCTCTATTTGTTATGTTATAATTCACTTAATAAAAATGACGTTATTTTGTGACAAATCACTGCGAACGAAATTTGCATCGAAAACTAATGAGAAAGAAACACGCCACACTTCCGACTCGGGTGCCAATCGCCGACAAATGAACCGCTGCGCGGGCGGCGGGGTCGGAACGTATCGCAATATGTTCAGAAACAAACTCATTTTGCTGGAGTTGTCATCGTGAACAAAATGACGATTTTGTAGTGACAAAACTTTGAAATAAAGTTTTTCGTAAAATGATATTTATTTCAATAATAATTTTACGGATAGCATGGTACTTTAACCTAATAAATATATACACTATCAAATTCGTGTTCCTAACGATTATTTAATTTATAAATATATATTTTTACATGGTGTGAGCTTAAATTCAAGGAAATTAATGACATTTTGGACAATTTTTATTTTTAAATTAATTATGAGTATTATAAACAGTTATACTGAATAGGCTCCATTTACAATAGCTTCAAGTTGACGGTTTTAAATCAAAAGTAAATTGAAAGGAAATCAACTCTGAAAGTTATTGATGGTTAACCAGTTTTATTAGGTGTTGTAGGAATTACCCTAAAACGGGTAGTATTATGGTTTCAATTTATTCAATAATTGTAATTTACACAAACACGCAGACATCTCAATACAATTATTATAATAGCGTGCGCTTGCGCAGAGACCTGATTCTATACCGTACTCAAAATACGTTATATCACAATCGTGTTATGAAATTCAATCGAAACGCGGTAGTAATTTAAAACTAAATTAAATTTCTTTAGCTTATCATTGTACGAAATACTGATTTGTTCTACTGTGGCTATTTCATGCAATGCTTATATTATCTCATCCTAATTCGAATGATATGCATTTGGTATTCTTTGTTAGGATTAGGATATAAGTACAATGCAATTTTTGTGCCCTAACACTGATATGCAAAAGATTATGTTTGATTCCGTATCGTTTGACATAAAATAGTGTGACGAAAGATAAACGCAGGTGTGATTGATGTTCGCTAATACATTTAAGAGCTTATAATAACTTGATTTAACACAACTCGGTTATACAGAATCAGAATCTTGACCCTCCTTTGCGAGATAACATTACATTTGCATTACTCGAATTATTCGGATGCACGGAAGCGATTTTACCACCACAATCCGTGTTTTTCTCATTTTTACCATTTTGTCCAAAATTACCGCAATTTTTTTTTTTATTGCTCTTTATTATTGTTATTGCATACATTTCCTTATTAGTGCTACTTTTCGGATTTGACCCACTTCGGGGTCAAGATCAGTGGGACAACCAGTTTGATGACTTTAATGTTATTGTATGCTCCATTCGGATTTTATTACCGTTGACTCAAAATGGAGTTTAAGCAAAGGTGTTTATGACCTACCCAGATGGTAGATTCAAGACTATGAAAATGTAATTATGTTTCTAATTTACGAAAATAAAAAGTTGTATTACTGACTACTCTATAAGCTGAGAAATTTTCTGGAATGAATATCAACGAGCAGTTAGGAGCAGGCCACAGAGACCGCTATTACCGTGGCTACGTACTGGGTTATATAAAACTTTGACCATTGAAACGAAAAGAAGAAGAAGAAAAATAATGAATACCAACTGCAATTGTACCAAAGTCCATAATTACACACTTGTAATATGGCCTAAGTCCAATTATGAAAATAAGCCCGTGCTCAGCAGTAGGGCATGTGTTAATACAGGGCTATAATTATTATTGTATCGCGCAAAACAAAAAATAAATTGTACACTTACTAAATATATCAATTGGTATACAATAGAAGAAAATTGACCATTAACCAACCTAAGTGACATTTCCTTTAGTCAAGGAGATTACCACTATTACCAGGAAATCAGGATGTGCAATAGTTAAATTATGTTGTTAGTAGTGTTGCGATGCCAGAAATAACAAGGGCTGTCTCAAGCTTGAACTAGAATATTTATTAAAACGTTATAACAGAGCACATCAACTTTGAAATGTGCTAAATTCATTTGCTGGGTACCCACTGGCAATTACGAATTATCTATGTCTAAATAACTGCAGTTAGTTTCTGCTGTGTTTATAAACTTCAGCATAAAGTAAAAAGCGAAATTATTGATACACGATATAATCGCGCGTCTACAATTTAAAGTAAAAAGCGAAATTATTGATACACGATATAATCGCGCGTCTACAATTTCTGGAAACACGTCAAACGATTTGCCGATTTTTGGCAACCCTAACGATACCCATACATATAATTATGATAAGGCATACACGCGTGCTTGAAGATGCAGCCTTGTCAAAGTGACCCGTTTAATATAATTATTGGGTCGATGTTTTAAACATTTGTGATAGAACTGGTAATGAATAAGCGTATCGCCATCCACCGGGGACAAATCCAACTGCGTGCTGCCATTGAGAATTTCCTGAGGGGAAAAATCCCATTTAACACTTTTGTCACACCCGGAAGTGAAACCCGAGATTATAGACTCACGTTGAGAGGCTGCATACGTTAACCACCATACCCACGAAGCAGTTCTATTGATAATAATATTTATTTGAAAAATACACGATCAGCGCCATCATTATTAAAAAACGATATCTACGTAGCTTTTAGATGGTTACAAATAAATAAGCAGTAAAATTATCAGAAGAACATGACTTGAAGTAACCAATCATCTGCGATGGAAAAAAATATAAAAAACATTACAAACGTCACAATAAATAACATGAATATCTTGTTTCAAGAAAAGTACCTTAAAGTATTTTTATTGTTATTTTCATGCAAAAATCTTCGCAGAAAATGTTGTTTTACCTCCTAAATCAACTAATAGACACAAAGTCGAAGTTTTAATCTCTTTAGTAAAGCAAAAAAATAATAAAACGTTTAGAAACAAACGTGACAATCAAATAAAGCCACAATTATATATATCTACCAAACTGCACTTATCTTTGAGGTAATTTGAATAATATTATGCAATTTTCATAAAAACTGGGCATGTGTGTACTGTAGTCACCTGCATTGTGGTTTCTTTAGCGTAAAAAAGCCTCAAAGAGGATTGCCTCCGCCACGGAACAAAATGCATCTTTCGGCCTTCATCTCATTTTACTTGGGGTGTACACAAAACCTCTTTCTCCTACACCAGCCCTCTCTCTATCATTCACTCTCTTCTCGTTCATATCTTTTATCACACAATTCATCCATCTCTTTTTATATCAGTTTTTTCTGCACACATCAACTTTTTGTGTCACATAAGTTTAACCGCTTCTCAACACATGGGCATGCCACGATAAACGATTCTCTTTCATTTTTCTGTCACCGATGCGAATTTCAATAAAATTCCTGCCATACCTATTACCATGACCTGTTACATCAGGGGGCTATGGTAAGATCAGTCACAAGAAACTTGCATGTAATTTATATGGCGTGGCTTAAGGTTTTGTTTCGGTAATTGGCTAGGGATCCCTAAAACGTGAAGCCAATGATGTGCATAAAAATAAGGCAAATTGAATAATTTGAATACCTAAATATACAAATTTAAATTATTACCCATTGCAGCGTTGGTCGTCTAAAATAGTTTATTTTAGAATTGCGGTAGAGAAGAATGGCAAAAACTAAGCACGACTGTTGCATACCTCGAAATGTGTCATCAAAATAATAGCACACTGATGCAGCATGCTATGACCATATTAATGATTTGAAAACAACAAAGCACTCTAAATTATATAATTATGTTTACGTAATTAATTAGAATGTGTATCATTTTACTTTCAAATCAAACTGAAATGGTCAGAATACCAAGTCGAAATAAATAAATGAGTATTATACCCTTCCGGCTAACAAAAATAAATAGGGTACATAACTACATACTGAGACAAAGAGTACCATTTTAGACTTTGTTTACTTACATACTCTACAATAAGATAACTTGAAAAAAATAAGTTTTTTCCTTCTTTGTCACACATAATCAATTCGAAACACATCACGTACTTACCTGATACCTACCTTATTTATTATCTATAACACTGCCATTCTACGAAAACTACTATAAGTCACAAAGAAGAATCATACGTCTTTTATGAACGTTGATACCAGGCAAGAAGTTGATATGGTATTCTTTTGTTGTTGTAGGCATGCGTCAAAATGGTTTTCTATATTTAAATAATTATCCCCGTACTCCTAAACGTTGAGGAGTTGTACCTTTCATCACCAGCTCAGCAACATGAAATGCTGACTAAGTAGCTTTAGGTAATAAACGAAAAACAATATAAAGCCTTTAAAATTTTAAGTTTGTCTTCGATTTCTCTAGGATCCCAACATCGTAACCTGATAAAATGGGACCACTTGACAAGTATACTTTTTCAAACAAAAAAACATTTTTTTAGATCGGTCTAGGCGTCTTCGAGTAATAGGGGAACAATAAAAAAACAATCAAATTGAGAACCGCCTCCTTTTTTTGAAGTTGGTTAAAAATTACCATAAATCACTAAAGAAGCAGATTAACTTCCTACGAAAATACCAGCTAAGCAGAAATTGATAAGAGTTATATCTTTTGTTGCAGACGTGCGTCAATGATGTCCCCGCGACAACTCATGCGCAACTCCAACATGACTCAGAAATGGCAGCGCCGGGAGATTTCCAACTTCGAGTACCTCATGTTCCTGAATACTATTGCTGGTAAGTTCATAATTACATAAGTGTGATAAGCAAGAATGGAAGAGAAACCAATGGAAGAGAAACACGATGTATGTCTTCAGTGTAGGAAATGCTTTTGGTATAGGTTTTTTTTCTGCGGATGAAAATTATTTACAAAAATCATAAGGAAGATAAAATTAGCATGTGCTTAAAAATTTATTTCATCTATAAACTAACAACCAATAATTGTGTGACGTCAAAGTGGTTATCCATAAACTAGATTACTAGATCATGTTTAAACCACAGAAATCCCATCCCGTATTTACTGCATGTTGCGTTATATCTTTACGGCTCACTGAAGTATACGAGGATAAATCTGAAATGTTAGCTAAAGTTTCCCCACGGTGATTATGTTAAGTTATATAAGATGAATGGATATATAATAATAAGGAAAATCTATTTAGATCAATGAAATTGAGCAGAGAAAACATTTTGTATTTACTTAATTGCAAAATGTCAAAATGACTTGTGTGCAACATCGATGTAGTACCAATTAAGTTCATTAATTGCATCAACTACTATGTTACTAGGTACTGATTTTATATAATAAAACAATACACCTACGCTTATGTACTTATTCTTAGGTAATTGATTAGGCACAAAGAAAAGAGTTTTTGTTTCAACTGAAATGATTTAAAATGAAAAAAAAAGAGAGTACTGCCAAATGCCAAAGCCTACTGCGTACGTGAAACAGGTGTGATTTATGATAAGTACAGGGTGCAATGCGACATAGGGGCATCCATGAAAACCCCAGATTCTAAAATACACTTTTTTAACAAATTAAACATTGAGATGATATAGTTCGTTGGAAAACGGAATTTTGTTTTCCGCGAAACAACCCGAGTTTCACAACATAAGTTTCCGCTATGACTCGTGATGTACAGTTTGTATGCATTCAATAAAAATGTCTCTCAGCCTTGATATTATGCCTAAGACATACACAAAAAATATGTTAACTTTTGTAATAACTGGATATTAAATCTGATACTTAAAATAATCACCGCGATACGAAAACTACAACATAATACCTATGTGCAAAATAACAGATTGATCGAGAAAATTGAGAGACGCCGATGTACTCGTAGTATTATTTCTTTTGCAAATATTCTGCAATTTTTGTTTTGACTCAATTTCTCAGTGGAATTTTATACGGAAACAATAATTATTATCATCATCGATGTAATTTGCTTGCAATGAGCATTGTGTTGACTAGTCATCCGTAACGCGAATAGAAAACCAGATATTTAATTAGTAACACAATTATAGTTTTTGTTCTATAATTAATTATAGTTTACGAATCAATTATACCCAAATTATGATATTTCTAGGTTTTTCAAAACGATCTTGTGCTTTAAAAATAATCGCAAAGTCGTTTAACTATTTAAATTTTTGTTGTTGTTTCACGTACCTATCCGTTAGATAATCGCCATCTCAAAGTCATCATCGAATTGGCTAATCCTTTCACCACGATGGCGAGTCAAAATAAAATTTGACTCAGTCATCGACACGACGACGAAGAAGAAGTCATCATCGACTTTTTCATATTTTTTTAATTAACGACATTTTTCAAAATCTGTCTATGAATTTTCGTTATTAATTTTAATTCAAAGATAAAATTTTGCATAATAAGGATATTGCGTATGAATTCGCCGCTAGGAATGTTTGTGTAGCGTGAGGTCTCCGAAATGACAAATGTCACTATTTGCGGGTCAGTTATGCGGTCATTGAGTTTATAAGTGTCTACAGAGGTACAGGTCAGAGAATATCCCCACTTGAAATTGAAATAAAAATATTTTGTTCCAAAATGTTGGTCTTCAAAACGCCTTAAAGAACTGTGCCTCCATAAAAACGTATAAAACTCAATGGTTGGGATAAATCAACGCCTGTCAACAAACTTTGACAGACCTTACTCTACAGTGGCGCCACCTGGTGAGACAAAAAACGACAGCTTTCAATATGTTTTGTTTTTTTCTATTCTACCTTTCTGTTTCTGCTATTAAAATATTAACTTTGTCTTTACTAATCTCACTCACTTATGTTCACGGCTCGCTAAAGGGCTTTGAAATTAACTCTCTACGAACTGATAAGTAGATTTCATATAGTGACAAATCACGAATGGTGTCAGTTATCATGTTTTCCTTAAACCATCCGCCATTGCTAATATTTATGTAATACCATTATGTCAACAGCTTGCTATAGCATGTAATACTTAGCTTGCGGTAATACCAATGCGGCAATACTTGACTATGATATAAGACTGCAATATTCTATTTGGCACTTAGTTTCAGTTGAGAATAGATTTTTATCTCATAACCTGCCTGAAAAAACGTTAAAATGTACTGACAATATTTTTTAAACACTTACATTTGCAGAAAGAAAAACTTATCACATAAAAGAATAAGGCGCTTCGTATTTATTTATTTAACTTTAAAAGCAAACAGGGAGCCATACAAGTACATAGTTAATTACAAACAGAGTACATAAGATAACTGTTCTCTGTTATCTATAGGCAATCACCTAAAATAACAAAAAGATGCATACAAATTTGCCGAATTTGGTACAAAATGTTTACTCTTGAGTGTTTACAATTTTGACCATTTAGGAGCGAAATTGCCTGATTAATAGGTGCAAATTTGGAATTTATTTAACTTTTTTATCTGCCACACACTTCTGGGTAATTTTGACATGATGTTATATAATAAGTAAATTTACACATAATAAGATATTGAGTTCTATAGACGTGACATTGTCAATGTGCTTGCGTTGATTATAAGATTAGCTGAATTCGAGCCGAATTGCCCATTGTGTGATCACATGCAACCGACATGCTGATCTCTACATGATCTCCGCAGTATAATAAGAGTATTATCCAAGAAATCATGTGACATAATGCCTTAGTTAAGTCTGGCATATTGAGTTGACTTATAGACCACAAGGCATCATAGACTAAGCAGGCAGACATGACCATTATTATTTTCTTTCTTAAAATTTCATAAAGTAGTCTTTTAATTCTGGTCTGACACTAAGATTAGTAGTAGTAAGTGTTTACTAAGACATTTAATTTTTAATCTACGCCCGCCTTAGGTATATCTCCTGTATCCCTGGGGTGTTCACAGACATACATTTCACATACAAAGGACACCCACAATCGCTGTTAACACAAGTACAAAAAAGTTGGATTTGATCGTGGTATTGACCCGCACATTACAGCTTCGCGTGAGTGAGATAACAGCACACAATGGATATTAAATATACCGTTACGCGTACCTTATTACTTTATTAGCATACAATAAAGTCCTGAGATGAAATCAACCATCCTAAAGTACACACGGCTACACATCAACCTATACATTGCCAGTTTAAGCTGGTCTCGCATTGCATATTAAGCCTATGCAATGCGAGACCATCTTATTTATACTGATAATGTATTCCTTGAAGTGTAGCCGTGTCTACATAAACAGGAATTCCTCATTTCTTTGAATGCGCATCGATTAACAATCGCTCACGATATTGTGAAGTTCGTGATGACATTACTGGAATACTGATTATATCGAAGATGTACCTATGTAGTATTTTACCTTTAGATACGTAGGTATAGTATATAAGTTTCTAATCTCCTGGTACATTGGTAACATATTTGCATATATTTTTAAGTTGCTGGACCGTTTTGATAATGTATATCGCAAATTAAATCCAAGTTTTTTAGTTTTCAACTATGACTGAAATTGTCTTATTAATATTATTACACAGGATTTATTAGTTAAATGTGTCCAAGCGGTCATTCGGTCACTATTAGAGGTATTAAGTAAGTTAAAACTGATATCATAAGTAATGTGATATATTCAGTAAAACTGCATCAATAACACATTTATTATAATCGTTAAGTTAGTGCTAGCGATTCTTCCGAAACTGTAAGAGATAACAAAACATTTACTCTACTATTAAATGTCAAACTCAATATAAAAACAAAAACTTTTTGGAATTAAACAATATCCAAAATGTTCATTTTAATCACTCTTGTATTGATCGAAAGGTCGAAGTTAAATCCTGGCTACACCCTTGATTATACATAACAACAGGGAGGTCAATAAAACTGGGAATATACTTATAGATATCGAATTGTACTTATAGTTGTTTGTTTACATTGATATTCATACAAGGAGTATTTTTATTCTGCGATAAAGTATTACCTCATTATCAATTACATAAAGACAGTTCGCATCACTTTACATAACTTAAAATATTGTTATAAAGATCTTTATTGTGCATGTTTTCCTAGTTGAGTCATTGGCCTTTACGTATGACCTCTTGGTATCAAACAGTATTGTGTGAGGTATGTAATGTGCATCAAGTAGCCAGTTATCATAGTGGGGCACGGGAGATACTCAATATTGTCTGTATCGAAAGGTCGAATTGCTAGATGACCGATGGCAAAACGAATTCCTTGTAGAAAACGAGGTTAAATTAACAAAGTTTCACTAAGAATAGAAAAACGTCATTAATAATAATCAATCATTCTCTTGGTCTAACTTTTTTTTCTGATAATATTTTATATAGTTATCTACCTGATATCTCTATATACAAATTACACATTTCATCGGTCAAAAAAGATTACTACCAAATCAAAAACGCTGACGAGGTAAAGTTAGAAACGCTGCCCCATTAACATGGACATTTAAAAAAATAACTTTCTTAAATAGCATTGAAATAGGTATATGTAATGAAAATTAAAATAATATTAATGTACTGTAGAACTCGATGGTGGCGGAGCTCTTGTGAACGAACTCGTGTCGCCTGTCGCACAAATAGTAGTGCTTGCATTATTGATACGGATTGGTTGTACAATCAAACCTTGAAATTACGGGCATACATGAGGCATAACGCCGTCATCCTGAAATGAAACGACGCATCTACAATCTATTTTTGTGAATTGTTAATGTCTATGGGATGTAGTTCCTATTTACCATCAGGAGGAAAACACGTCCGTTCACTACATACAAACAAAAATACCTTTACAACCGCAATCTCAACTCATTACTGATGAGATAATAAGAATACTGCCAGCTTCTGTAATGTTAGAAAAATAATAAAAATACTGTCACTTTCACTAACGCCGGCCGCGACGCTTTGACGCCATTATACATTCTCTGCAATGACTAACATTCAATTATTACGTGAAATGTAATGTCTTGCCGACACGAAATAATTGCGATATTTCTATCAAATATAGTTATACCTATCTTGTCATGCACAATTTTGAAAACTAGTTAGTTTTTTTAGGTGAATTGACATGCGACACTCAACATGATCTGTGATGTGATATGATGCAATCCGAACTCATATGCCTTAGTAAAAAGGCGTCAAAGTCGCATCCTATTGGTCTAAAACCATATAGATAGAAGCAAAACATTTTTATCATAGTCACTGACACGACAAGAAGAAGGCCTTAGTCACGAAAAAATAAATTCAAAAAACTCGAAGATATCAAGTAAGACAAAATTATGAGTTTGAATTCAACATGCTTGTCTTCTCTACCATCTTGGAAGGTATGATAATTATCATTGACGTTAAAAAGATTGAAGCAAGAAAAATCGATGTATATCTGTAGAGCATCTGAAGTTGTTCTGAATCTGTCGTTGTCAGTAACAGTCTATTAAAACAACCCTCTATCATATCCTCTAATGTTTTGTCCATATATTTCACAGAAAACCCGGCAAAGCGGCCGTGGTGCAATGGATAAGTCATCGGTCTTACGATCGAAAGGTCGTGGGTTTGTCCTGGTCATTACACCACGGACGTGACCATTCTCCTAACACAAGCGAATTTAGCTTAGCTGGAGGGGGTTAATAAGAATACGAGACTAAGATAGAGGGGGTTAGTAATTTGTATTTGAAAATTAAAAGATTTAAAAAAAAACTAAATCAATAGTGCCTGATCTAAAATCTTTAATCAGCTTCAGATACAAAATGTATCTGTTTTCAAACTCATAGTAGTTCAAGAACTAAATGTAATATAATAAACGATGCGAAATACATCTCGGGTATCTAATAAACTGAACAAACGCTACAAAATATCAAACACAAGTATTTACAATTCATCATATTAACGTTAACATAATAAGTAACGTGTTAATTATTGTTCATGTCTGCGGGGTTTGCTCAATGCCCATCCTCTGCAATTACGGATTATCTGATAAGATTCCTTACCGGCAACACGCAATTATTATCTACCTAGTTAAATCATGTTGAAACGTAAGGTATAACATGAAAATCTTCATTAAACGTACAGCTGGTATCTATGATGCCATTGAAGGATACTGCGATCCTATTTTCACGAACCGGACGCCGACTATGTACTATCAGACCATTATATTCATACTAAGAAACAGTTGACAAAAATATGGGCCGGCAGGATTTGAACCAGCGCGGCCTTCTGCACACTGTGCAGCCGCTGTAACCAACCAGCTACGGCTAGCTACATTAGATTCATGATCCCCCTGGATACTAATTTTATTGTGCTTAAAGATTCCATAACATTAAATCTCTTAATTTGCTTGACAAGTAAATTTGAATTGCATTGAAAATAATAATGGTTTAAATGAAATAATAATATAAATAAGGTGGCTTACCTTATCGTAAGTGACAATTTCAATCACAAAATTTGTATAATGAGTAATGAATCAATTGGTCTGATAGTACCTACTTAATGATAGCTAGTGTGTGAAGTGTAGTACCATTTACATGGGTTTATTGAAACTTTATTGTTGTCTATTGATAAAAGTTATACCTTAATTATTATGATCGTGTCATTGAACTCGATATCAGTACTATTTATTTTATTGAAATGTTGTTTTCTAATAAATAACTGCCTGTCTAGGTATTATTAAATTAATTTGTATCACATTCTCACAAAATTTCAGGTTTATCCAATGAAGTAATTGATTTCTACTTTTTCTGGTTTTACTCTTATTCACATAATATCACGCTTATATTATCAACAATGGTGTGGCAGAGCAGTACAACTTCCACACTTCACCATTTATGTTTAGGTTCCATGGGATAGGGGGTTAGCATATCGCCTTCCACCGGGCAAAATTGCAAGTCTTATTAATTAGGTATTACTAACGATATATAATAACATTGTGTGACAGGAAAGCTATCAAAACATATGGACACAAGGAAGATCAACGAGGTCAATGTGTATTGATAGAATAACTGACACGGGTTGAAATTAAATGTTGTATTTTTGTATATTACAATTAATTTAAAATTAATATGTATTGTAACCTACGAATACTTTTATTATTCGTAGATTGTAACGGTGAAAACAATATGTTTAAACTTTCTGTTTCATGTATGTATTATATATATACTTTAAGTAAAGTTATTATAACATTTTTTACAGTTAATTATTTGATAACTACTTACCAAATTACTATGGTAGTGAGCCAGTAAACAAATAATTAAACTGTTTTTTTTTTGTAGTTTATTTTAATTAAAAATAAGTAGATGCTATAAAAATGTGGCTACCGTTTTGCTATCTAACTTTATATCATCTGACATAATTTATTAATGCTTTTATACAACCTAATTCGTAAGTAACTTTCGATGTACCAGGAAAACATAAACTCAAAAAGGTTACCTCTTCAAAAGTTCCACAGCCTTATTCCGCAACATGTTGATTCTGTCACAAAAATTAACACACAAAAAACATTAACATTACGTTTTATCTTTCACTTCACAGCACAAACTATTGTTATTTTATTTAGTTTTGGCTAACATGGCCGGTGCGGTGGTCGCGAAAGTTAGCAGTCGTTTGAGAACGGCTCGGCTTTACAAATGGGAAAAGTGGAGTCCGCGTGATGACAATAGCTTGCACGCACGTAATGATAATTGTATGGAGCTGTTTGAGGTCAGAGGGCGTTGATAAGCCGTGCATTGGTCCCTTTAGTCTGAACGCTCCCTTAAATACATAGTGACTAATTGGGAAGATATTTCTAAAAACCTTTTGCTGATGTATGAACAATTTTGTTGTATGAAGCAGCAAAAAATATGGTGATGTCATTGTTGTTTCAGCTGCGTTTGCGCTTGTCGTTTAAAAATAAATAGGCTCTGATTAGATATTTTTGTAAATTTAAGGAAAAAGAAAGACTCAAAAAAAGAAAGCTTTCGTTAAAAAAATAATTAAAGTACAGTAAAT
Organism: Hypena proboscidalis; assembly: GCA_905147285.1. Lineage (NCBI taxonomy): Eukaryota > Metazoa > Arthropoda > Insecta > Lepidoptera > Erebidae > Hypena > Hypena proboscidalis. Next base: position 1,252,974 of record LR990141.1, read on the forward strand.
GAACCTCATTGCTCTGTAGCCACTTGATGATAATTCTTTATTAGTTCTATCGATTACTAAGTAGGTATTTATCATTTCCGTTTATGTTAAAAGTTTGATAAACCAGAAACAACTGGTACAAGTTAAAAGTTGATGTATTTTGAATAGTTTTTTTTATAACCAAATATCCATATAAGAGCGTCGTGATTCCATCATTAACTAAACAATACATGTTAATAAACAAATCAAATAATGTTAGCAAAACACGGTCACTAGATTTCAACAATAACAAAATGCACAGGTTGAGAACTTGTAGGTAAGTAGGTAACTATTAGTACTATTAATATAAATATCTCACAACTTACACAACGCCATCTAGTCCCAAACTAAGCAGAGCTTATACTATGGGTACTAGAATAACTGATACTAATACATATATACCTACTCTTCTTTTGTTAATACATACTTATTATGCATAGAAACACCCATACTAAAACAAACCCCCCATGTGCATGAACATGACAAAGATTTGTCTTAAGCGGGAATCGTACCCGCTACCTTGGCGTCGCAAGCACGTACACTACCCACTCCGCCATCTTGTCGTCAACTATTATGTACTAAGTATCGATTATGTGGCTCACATCCATCGATCTTCGCCTATACAATTATTTTATTTATTAATTTAATTACACTATGAAATGATTTCTTCTTAGTTAAATAATTCACATATCGGAACTCTCCGTAGAGATGTCGATTCATAACTTGAACATAAAACTACTCGTGCAGCCTTGGCAAGTACATGAATTGGCGCATCTAATGACATTGCTCAAGTGATGTACCGGGAACTCTACACCGGGACAGAATAGGTATATAGCGCTTCCATATTCACTTTCAGATCTATGATCTCTAACAACCACAATGGCAAAGTGAGACGTGGACTAAAAGTAGTTATTTTTGCAACATTTTTCGTTTCGAGCGTGAGGAAAATGACTCGAAGTAAAATTTAGTTTTGCTCACCGTTTTCACACTGCAAAGTTGGCACTTCAGAGCTGCTGAGATGAAAAAAATATTACTACTTAGTCAATCTTCCAAACCTTTTTTCCAATTATATTGGGGTCGGCTTCTAGTCTAACGGGTTTAGCTGAATATCAGTATTTTACGTTAGACAAGTTGTCGAAATTTCTGGCCTTTGACTACCCGTAACGATTGCCATAGATGTTCAAATGGCAACCGGGGCCGACAGCTTAACGTGCTCTCCGAGGCACAGAGGCAAACAAGTTTAAGATGGGCATCCATCCACGGCCGACTGCAATTGCATTGCTTAACCTGCAAGACTGCAAGATTGATCGGTCCGCGAAGCTTCGACTTAGCCACGAGCTCCTCCACTTATTTAGCCCTAGTATAATTTTTGTATATCATTATTTTTACTATAATTGATTGTATGTCATTTCATCTCCGACACTATATCACGAGCATCACGATAAATCGACGCGATTTACAAAACTTCCTCCGATGTTTGTGCAATGAGCATCGTTTCCGTATATCTATCTAAATTACTAATTAATCATATGCTAATTGTACGTTAGTATTCTTGGGATGTGATGGTTTCCCGATCACCGAGGCTGCGAAACCTTCATTCAAAACATCTTGTCTTTTTGACACAATTGTGACTGATGGCGTTTTAATCTACTTACCTATAAGACGAATCTTTGAGCTGATATCAGACATGTCTTTAAAATTATGTCTGTCATACATAACATCAGCCCAGAAAGGTGTGGCAGAGGTGTACAACACCCACTCTTCGCCTGTTATGATTAGGTCCCATGGGATAGGGGGTAAGTCTACCGCCATCCACTGGACACAATTTCAATTCCGTTTTGCTATGCGAATTAACTGACAAAAAGTTCACTAATAACACTTTGCCCGACCCGAGAATAGAACCCGAGACCTCGCGGTGAGAGGCGCATACGCTGACCACTAGACCATCGAGCCTGTCATCTCTGTTACAATTATGATATTTACTGTTTTCGTGAATCTGGTTTTTTTTTTTTTAAACAAAATACCTATCATCTATTTATTACTAACGAGTAAGCACTTTCTTTAAGATGAATGTTCTAGGGTTAGATAAAAATTGGTTTTCATTACCTTTTTAATGGTAAAAACTTGATTTAAACTATAAAATTGTAAATTATGTGTCTAATTATCCTTGTATCGTTTGTCGTAATTCTATTTGAAACCTCAAACCACCCACTGTTATTTTAATAAAAAAACATTCAACTAAAATTAAATGTCAACTACAAATAAATAAAAAAATAAATAACAGGTAATACGAACAACATAGGAAACAGCCTGCAACCGCCAATCTATTTTCGCCGGCATTCAGCGTGAAATCTAAATTTGCGAACAAAGACCGCTGTTGGTTCAGTTGCGGTCAGTTCATCTTACAACACATACAATCTTATTGTAATGATTTCATCATCGCCACTTAAACAATAACTGTGCGTAAAGCAATAGGGTCAATACCAATCAATGGAGCGACCAAATTATTTGCGATAGTGGCCCAACTCTTGCGCAACAGTGGCACGAGGTCGTGACATTGTCAAAGGGAAACTTGGAGTGACGTCAGTCGTGAAATTCTTGTGGAACGTCGTCGGTCACCCTGGATTTGCAAGCCCTATTGTTTGGCTCTCGCAGATCGCCTTTACTGTTATGGTGCCCTAGTACTTCCTCTGTAGTAATATTGTATTTTTTTTAAAACCTTGAAGGTTTAGTAGAGCTTTTGTGAAAGGATAAACATATAACACCCATAAATGAAAGTGATAGCTGTGTTCTTATTTTAAGTGTACCTAGTGTCACTTTTTAAATTCATTTAGGTTTTCTTTTATGGGTCGGTTAAGATCTATCCGGCACCTCTGAAACTAATAGTGTTTCCACAACTTATCGATCACCTACTTTTTAAAATGACTGATAGATACAGGAGATAATAATTATGGTATCTATAAAATCTTGCGATATATGATCTGCTTGGGATATTAATCCATCCAAAAACTGAATACATATACTATGATTTTGACTGACTGGCTTGTCATAAAAGTCGATCATGGACTTCTAAAACCGTTGATCCGGATAAGCAACCGCAGGCTATTATAGAGATTTCCCTTATCTTTGTCCTCAGGACGCACATACAATGACTTGAACCAGTACCCGGTGTTCCCCTGGATCCTCACGAACTACGAGAGCGAAGAGCTGGATCTGAGTCAGCCGAGCAACTACAGAGATTTATCAAAGGTATTGTATTGTGCCTCCACTTTTTGAACACTTAGCACGCTATGCGACCCTGGTACTTATTTTTTTATTTCGACTGTTTTTTAAGTATTAGATTTGATTTAAATAAAATTATGAAGTTGACAAAAAATACTACTTGTAATTGTCACTTAAGAATAAACAAATAAATTGACTTTCATGAAATTCCAAGTATGTATTTTTTGTCCAATCGTAATTATAATTTTACAAAACGTGACTTACACACAGGGGCATTGTTGTGCCATAGGTAAGTTCTAATTGAAAAACTAACTTATCTAATGTTTGTTACTGAGTTACTGACGTACTTAACGCAGTAAAAAACGTTTTGAATTAGATCTTTTAAATCAGGAATTTCCCTCAAAAAACTTAAGATCCCATCATTACTAAAAAAATATTTTTGGCGTCATGTTCAAATACCGCGTATTTTCACTTAATGTTGTTTGTAAAACCATTAACCATGGGTTTGTGGTAAAGTTATGTCAAAAGCCATGACTTGAAGTGATTTATTTACCAACTTACAATTGTTGTGATGGGGATTCCTAGGATAAATTTACATATTAGGAATCTATAATCAACCCGGAATGATGACCTCTGTTCTTGGTAACTCTTCATATTTTTTGTCCCTCAAGTATTTTTGAGAAGTGTATTTTTTTTTTACTCTCATGTAGGTAAGTGTCGCTACACACATAGGCGGGCTGGCACGTTCAAGGCGGCACTTTTAATCCGGCTTTTATAACACAGTTACTTCTCAGTTATAAAGATTATTTTTCATTAAGCGCCTGCGGCGGTCACGTTATCTTGAGAGCAAAACACTAAAGGGCGACTTTTAAACGGATAAAGAAAGAAAGCCCGTATTTCATGCCTTTTTGACCATTTGTCAGATATGGTCAGCGTGTCAGCATAAAGTGTGGCGGCCCGAACGTGCCGGCCGTCGATCTGTGTTGTGACCCTAACAGCAGTCAACTCAGAACGATCGATTACTCGTTATTTGTCATCTATCTCATTTTCGTTGCTTATTTCAGGTCATAAGTTATACTCTTTTTATTTATTGCATCAACTAAAACTTTTAATGTTCTCTATGTATTTGCCTGCAGCCCATCGGAGCTCTGAACCCAAGTCGTCGCGCATACTTCGAGGAGAGGTACAACACCTGGGAGCATGAATCGACTCCGCCCTTCCACTACGGCACCCACTACTCCACGGCTGCGTTTGTACTCAATTGGCTCGTCAGAATTGTAAGTTGAAAATCTTCAATAAGTATTTTTCAATATTAATTAGGAGTAATATATACTGTTTCAATATTTCATATTGTTAGGCATCAGCAAAGTGCAGTAAAGGTATCACTACACCGAAAAACTACTTTCTTCCTGTAAAAGTGCATGGTTGGCGTAGTAGTCAAAGCAGTCACCTCGCTGCTTTGAATTGTACTGGTGTTGTGGATTCGATCCCCACACGGGGCAAATGTTTGTGTGATCGGCAGAGATTTGTTCTGACTCTGGGTGTGCTATGTGTGTGTGAAATGTATGTTTATGAACACACCCGCGACTCACGATTTATGCCTAGTGCGTCCTAGTTATTCGTCTTTAAAAAATAAAACCCATTTCTACTAGAATCTACTATCTACACATATTTCAGGATCAAACCATGTTATTTAAATAAAATCTAAAACTTAAGTTAGGAGCCATCGCAGACTACAGGCTACTTATAACAGCAAATACTTCCGAATGCCACACCAATACATTTTCATACTAATAAAGACCAATAAGCTTTTGGCTAATAGTCGGTCTGCTGTGGCTCTAGCTCCTAAAATACCTAAACAAGAATAAGCCAAACTAATTGTCTTTTAAATTAAAACCTTAATGAAGTGTTACACTTGCATATGATGCATATGCAAGAATATGATTCATATGCGACGGTTCATCACTTTGTCACCGCACATTTGGCACTCTAATTAAATTGCACTCAAGCTATTATTACATTCACAGCTTCAATACATCATCATTTCTTGACAAAAAGAACTGAATATTGTAAAAACACACGGGGATGTATAAAGCTGCGTTCTCAATAACTACCCAAGTTTCTAAGATTACTTTTACCAAATAACTAACTATGCAAATTATTGTTTTCATAGATTGATATAATCATGATAATTGGGAAAATGTAAACATTGGGTACGACTTATGATATAAAAGACCTATGTTTTACAATAGATAAAATAATTAATAAAAAATAAAGTTTTTTTATTTCCCGAAACCCTAAATTACAAATTATCTTAAAAATATTTTTTTCACTAAAATTACACAGTTCACTTTAATAAAATTTAATCTAATGTAGTTTTTTAATAAATATTTCAGATGGCTTTGAATATTATAATTTATTTATTTTAGAAACAAAAGATATTCAACAACATTATCATACCAACCTATTGATAGTTCGATGATTTATGTGAACCACGTTAAGTTTGTTTTTCGCCCGCATTTAATTTCGGAAACCTGGTTGCAATTCTTGAAAACGACAAAGCCCTATCTTTTAGTCAACTAGTACTTCAGAAGCAAACCATAACCATATATCTCTCACTTCAATCGCTTCTTTAATGTATCCATCTATCTCTTTCTTGTAAAAGCAATTTACAGCTTGTCGACTAGTTATTTCAAATAGAAGTCCTTAACTTTGAACAATAGTAAACTATAAGAGCATCAAAGACACAGATCATTGTAAATTAGTGTCCACATTAAGATGTCGGTACTAAAAGTGCTGTTGTCAAAACAAGCGTGCGTCTGCCACGATGCGCGGCGACAGATGCGCGTGCGCAATTATATGTGACAGTTAAAAGGTAAAAAAACGTAAAAGAGAGCTCAAATGGAATGGTCTTAACTTTTTTGGGGTTGCAAATTGAATGAGATGGGTATCGTTATTGTTTCAGTCAGTTTTGACGTTGAAATAAAGACGCTGAACTAAATTAGTATCTCAATATAGCATCCATAAGGTGATTTTAACCGCCTTTAAAAATAAGAAGGAAGTTGAGAGAAGATATCTTGCAAAACTAAAAGTACAATATCAGTCGATTCTGTCGAAAGTAATCTGAAATTGAGCTTGCCAAAAGTTGCTTGCGTTGTCAAAAGGATGTCAAAATTTTTAGTCGCACGTTTAACTTACCTCGTTATCAACAAATAACTCAAATGGTTCTTTGATGTGTCCCCAGGAGCCAATGACGACGATGTTCCTAGCGCTGCAAGGCGGCAAGTTCGACCATCCCAACAGACTATTCTCCTCCATCGCCATGTCGTGGAAGAACTGTCAGCGAGACACCTCTGATGTAAAGGTAAACAAAACAACTCAAACACATAATACAAATACCTCGCAAAAATAGTAAATAAAACATAATTAGGTACCTACTTCTGAGCAATAGATTTTGTACTTCAATATTTAATTTACTTCTCCTAATTTTTAGGAGCTGATACCAGAGCTGTTCTTCTTACCTGAGATGCTAGTGAACAGCTCAGGATACCGACTGGGGATCCCTGAGTCTTCCTCAGGAGACGTGATCCTTCCACCTTGGGCGTCTTCCGCTGAGGAGTTTGTGAGGATCAATCGAATGGCACTGGAGTCTGAGTTCGTCAGCTGCCAGCTGCATCAGTGGATCGATCTTATATTCGGTTATAAGCAGAGAGGTAAGAATGGTGTTATAATGTGGTTCGTTAACGATTACACTAAACATTAAATTTCATTAAGATTTTTAGAAAAAAAGATTAGAAAAATATAAATTTGCATTCTGAGATTTGGACTTGATTTTAACCTGAAACAAGACTAGTTTAGTTATTTCAACTTATTGATTATTTTTATAGCATTTAGCTATCCTTCGTATCCTACTTAAGATTGGAAGAAATGGATAAACGTGACGTCACGAAATGACGTAATATACAGTTGAGAAATTTAGGGGTACTGGCAAGAGGCGACCATAGCAGAAGGTTGCAGATTCAAATTTTATCAGGTCTTTTTCAACTGTTTCTTGTTATAGTTTAATTATGTGACGTAATTATGTACAATTATTGTTTTTAAAAAAAATTAGACGTGTCATTCTAACTCTTATCAAACCTCTTAGGTCCCGAAGCGGTCCGCGCCACCAACGTATTCTACTACCTTACCTACGAAGGTGGAGTCCGTCTCGACCAAATTACAGAACCCGTCACGCGAGCAGCCATTGAAGACCAGATCAGGAGCTTTGGTCAGACACCAGCTCAGTTACTGAGCGAGCCCCATCCTCCAAGGGCGTCGACCATGCATTTGGCTCCGTTAATGTTTGCAGCAGCCCCTGATGATGTTTGTTTGAGGTTGAAGCTGCCTTCGAATGCGGCGGTGGTCCATGTGTCAGCTAATACGTATCCGCAGTTGGCTATGCCTGCGGTTGTTACGGTAAGATTTTTATGAAAGTTCTCCTAATGAAATAGTTATGCCAGTACTAGCTGGTATTCTTGTACATTTCTAAGTGGCAACTTTGAACGACTACAAGATTCATGATAGATAACGTTTATATCGGTTGGTTGGACTGTAATATAAATCCCTGCAATGACAATATTTAATTTGAATTACTAAGGCCGCCCATTGTGCATACTTAGATAACTCTTTTAGTAATGCTTTTTAATCTATGTGTACAATAAAGAATTTTCTATCTATCTATCTACTTTCAGGTGTATAAAACACGTATTGTTGGTTGCAGGTGTCGGCCGCGCGAGCGTTCGCGGCGCACCGCTGGGCGGGCGGCGGCTGCGCGCACGCCCCGCACGCGCCGCACGCGCCGCGCCACGCGCCTGACCACCAACACCATCCACATCATCCACTTCTCATGGATCCTGTTTGGGGTAACATTCTTATTTGACTTTCGTCAAGCATTTGATTGCATAATCTTTTCATGATTTACTTTTAATCTAGAGATAGCTTTTACTTACAAATAAACTTTCTTTCTTTTAATTTCTGCCATTACCTTGAAATCATTGTGTCATCAAAATTCTTCAATTTCCCGAATTTAATATAGTGAGATATTAAATTTGGCGTACCTCAAGGCAGAATTTTGGAACCAACTCATAAACAAAAATCGTAAACTTTAAGAAGAAACGTCATTGTGAATCAAGTACGCCAAAAGCCGTTATAGCTGCTATAGCTGTAGCTGCTTTTATTCGAAAGAGGTTTTTAATGTTCTATATGTATGTTTTATCTACCATTGTATATACCTACTATACTAAACGTTTCGCTTCCTTACAGCCGCAGGTGGTGCCCAAGCCCTATCCCGTCGTCAGCTCGGTGACAACTTCTCGCAACGCGTCCGCGCTCGCAGCAATTGCTTCGTGACCACTGTTGATAGCCGCTTCCTCATCGCTGCTGGATTCTGGGACAACAGCTTTAGGGTCTTCTCTACTGAGACTGGTCAGTTTTATAATTCTTCTTTTTTTTAGTACGGGCAATTTACTAGATATTTAAATTTAGCAGCTTTGGACAAATAAAACGTCTTTTTAACTTGTATTCTTTGTTATTTTGAATATAATAATCTTGCTAAAAAGTAAATCATTGTTTCCCTCAAACAAGTTATTAAAAAGTTGATTTTGCCCACAGCAAAAATAGTACAAATAATCTTCGGCCACTACGGCGTGGTAACGTGCGTGTGTCGCTCGGAGTGTAACATCACCTCTGATTGTTACATCGCGTCGGGATCGGAAGACTGCACCGTACTGCTGTGGCACTGGTGAGTTTATTATCGTGAGATACATCTATGTATTTTTACATCCAAGAAGCACTTAAAACATATTTTTCAGGCTAAATGGCATCTTTCGTTATACCTCAAAAGCATAAACTACTCCCACAAGGAGCTTTTCGTGGCTTATACATTCTGAATATTTATTTTCTACTCACATTTCCTCACAAGCCGACTCCAATGTAATTGGAAAAGGCTCGGAAGATTGGATTCCCTCTTTATTAAACCGCCCAATTAAAATTTTGAGTTTAGACTTTCTTATACTTTAGGAAATCCATTACGCATTATTTTATTAATTAAAAAAAAAACATTCACAAAAATAATTTGACTGAACAGACAACATTATGAGATTAAATGGATACAAATGGCACATGCCGGATGAGCTCACTGATGGTAGAGTTGAATGACATGGCGATAAAGCCCTTTGTTGACCAATGTATGATGATGATTGTTGTGCAATAAAGTGTTCTTGAACACAGGAGTAATGTTAGGGCGGGTCAAGAGAAGTCTTATCGGGACTTGGTTGGAAATAAATAAAGGGAGCGATTTTAGAATAGATGGACAGCCATTTGATTCATTGCAGAATAATAAGGCCAAATATACACATTCACTCGCACAAGCACACTGCGGAATGTTTTCATATATCATAAAGCAGCATTTCTTGCAAAACGTCTTGTTTTGTGACCTTGAAGATTTTACAACATTTTCGACTTGCGATTTCCTCAGGTCTGCCCGTCACGGCGGCATCGTGGGCGAGGGTGACACGCCAGCGCCTCGCGTCACGCTCACGGGACACGACGCAGCTATCAATGGAGTGCTCGTCTCGGCTGAACTCGGACTTGTTATATCGTCATCTGTCAGTAAGTATTAGAGGATTTAATCTCTTTAACTTTCCAAAAAACACCGTAAAAGACGTTTTTACTTATGTCGTAAGAACTAATAAAATAAAAAATAAATAAAAATATTTTTATTCTCCCAAACAATTAAAAATACAAATATAAATAATAGCAACAATAAAACTTATTTCTAACTATCTGCAATCTAATTTATGTGCGTTCATTAATACTACATCATAATATCTTGCTCTTTTACTTACCAACATCGTCAATTTCCAGACGGCCCCGTCCTGATCCACACGACGTTCGGCGAGGTGCTCCGCGCGCTGCCGGCGGCGGAGGGCGTGGTGTCCCCGGCGCAGCTGGCGCTGTCCCGCGAGGGCGTGGTGGTGGTGGCGTACGCGAGGGGACACCTCGCCGCCTTCACGCTTAACGGGCGAAGGCTCCGGCATGAAACGCATAATGATAACTTCCAGGTTTGTATGTCTTTGTTGTTAAATATGATTGTGTGTAAGAGAAACAATGTAGGTCCTAAGATACTTCCCTGTACTCATGAACTGTTGCTATTGTGTATGCCTGTGTCTGTGATTTTCTATGAGCTTTTTATATTTTGTTTTTCATTACGTCAAGCCCAGTATGTTCATAGTATTTTTCAATTTATTAGTGCAATATTTAATTTCTTACTTCTGACTTGTGATGAATATAGTAGAGTTTTATATTACCTGTTTTTTACCGTGTTCTTGTTTCTCAGTGCCTGGTATTATCCCGCTGCGGCGAGTACCTCCTCTGCGGCGGCGACGCGGGCGTTGTAGAAGTGTGGCGTGCCTTCACGCTGGCGCCGCTCTACGCCTTCCCTCCCGCCGGCGCGCCGGTGACGTCACTCGCGCTCAGCCACGATCAGAAGTAAGTATAGCTATGTATTTCATACCATGACATATTTATCGATCTATAGCTCATGTTTTAATCCCGAATACTCATTTGCAGCAAGAACAATAGATTAATGACATTTGAGCATTGTACTTGCTGTCAAATTTGTCTCTGGTATTAAAAAATAAACTGTAGCTATGGTTCGAGCTCGAAATCCAGTTCAAAGGACCGTAAAAGATTATAATTTGTATGGTTCACTAATTTGCATAGATTTGTGTTTTTAAAACCTTAGTTAAATGTTGATCTGATTAATTTCCAGGTTCCTGTTAGCGGGTCTCGAGAACGGCTCCCTGGTGGTATTCCACATAGACTTCAACAGATGGCACCACGAGTACCAACAAAGATACTAGGCCATTCAGTCGTTATCTTATAAAATCAATTAAAGCTCTTAGACAAACGATCTAGATGTTACGGCGGCAGCTCGTACAACAAACATTGTTCTTTACTATTCCACGCTGTATAGAAACCATCTCAACCTCAACTGCAGGTACTCCGAGATTATTTCTACAGCGCCATCTATCCTGCTCAATGTCAAACATGAATTTATAATGAGATCGTATTACGATCTTTAAGAGCGAATAAGTAATTATAGTTAATTGAATAGTAAAGAATATTGTGATTAATCATAATTATTGTTCAGAGTGGTATATTTACTTTAATCGGAATTAAAAATATCGTTCTGGATATAGTTTTAAATTAAAATCTTGTTGGGTTGTAAATGTTCGTCACATTAATGCTATATTGGTTAAAAGTATTAAAAACTGGCAAGTAAGTACTTAAATAGTTCTAAGTTAAATTGACATTCCAATGATTTTTATTGTTATTGATTTTAGTAACACTATTTTATTGTAAAGTTAAAATGGCATGACTTAATGAATGTATAAACATTAAAAAACGCTTATTTTTGATTTCTTTTCAGTGATGAAATGGTTTCAATTTTATTTATGATATCAGTTCAATATAACTCTGCTACTAGAAACTACCAAACGGTTTAATCAAATGTTGCCAATATGATAAATAAAAATTCTACCCTAATATTCATACAGCAAGTGTTGCCAATGTGTTATATTTTAATGTAGCAGAGTATAAACATTGCTTGAGGGAAAATAAACACGATTGATAATAATATCATATATTTAATCAAATATTTTGATGTCGATTTGCTAGCACCTCCAAGCAAGTCTTAATTTTATAATATTTTTTATTACAATGAAGCAATCTATAGATACAATAAATTATTTATGTAGTGCCATAGGTAAAGTATATTAGTTTAATACAATATATTATTTTATTTATATAGATCTCCAATTTTAATTGCGCCAATCTTTTATTTGAAATGAATTTATTTTGAGATTTATTATCTGTATTTTTAAGCTATTGACTTTACAAGTGCAATATTTCCATGCTTAAACACTTTTTGTGTACCGATTGTTAGTCATATTTAAAAAAAAAACTTTCTTACTTTGTATACATTCCAAATTGTACTTAATGATGCCATGATTATTTTACAAACATTCCATTCCTATTTTCACTCTATGCTGTTACGTGGTGGCGGGTAAAGTACTTAATATTAAATATTTTTATTAAAATTATGAATTCATTGACGTTGTTGTAATTATTTTTGGTTTTTATTAAATGGTTATAGAGAATCATTTTGTTTCTTTTATTTTACCTTTTTCCATTTTTGCAGTTATGATTTTGTAACTAATTATGTAGTTTTTCAGAGCTTGTTTTACATTTTTTAGTAATCCTCATCATTGTATTGAGGTTATAAAATTTGTTGTATTTGTCAATTTCACTATATTTAATGATAATATTTATCACTATAGCATTATTGTACGCTTGCAGGCAGGGCAACAGCGCGAAAGTGCCAATAATGTAGTCATTTTCGCTAATTAAATATGTCAATATAACGTTAGGATGAGTTTAGACTATATGTATAATGATAAAAGCTAAATAAAGTTGTGTTATGGCTAAGTGGCGTCACATATACGCTACAAAAAACATAGTTTTTTACGCATACGTCGTATAACATTGTATTTAATGTACAATCAATTATTATAAACTATATTTTTGCATCACTACGCCGGCACCGCTCCTTCCGTTCTGTGATTTAGGCTTAAATGCACTCCTAGACATCTAGACATACGAAAGTTTATCTTCTCTTTTCCTATCTCTGTGCCAAAACTAAAGATAACAATTTATGAGAGACAAATCAGTGATTATATATTACAAAATAAAAATAATAAAACCTAGTTCATTCATAACTACGCTTCAATTTTATGCCGTTCCTCGATACCAATCGCAGCCGAAATCAATCGCAATGTTCTTCAAAGAAGCCGGTTAAGAGGATTCTTCTAGTCTTAGATAATAAAAATGTTTTTTCTAGAAAAAATCTTTAGTCGAAATATTAACGTAGCTATTAGATTATTGTACAAATGACTCTTGGAACCCTTGAACTCACGTCCCTCTGTAGTTTTAGTGTACTAGTTACACTTAGATTGTACCTCCTATCTATTAATTATAGTTCTTCTATGCTTATAGGAAAATATGTTACTTTGTGTAGATGCAATTGTCCTATCGTTTTATTTTCTGGTTCTGTAGTAATCCTCATCTATCACCAGCAGTGCGATGCCGTTACATAATATAACAGAATATATTCTGCTTTTAAAATTACCAGGAAACAATGTTGACATCACACATGTAAGAAAATTCTACCGAAATCTACTAAAATTCGGTGTGACCAATCAAAATCTATAAAAGCTTTTCTATCCCTGGCACTATCACTATCACTTCCCCTTCTGGCCTTCACTGTCGAGATCACGCGATACACCCTAAGTATTTATTTTCTCAAAAAACACGCTACACGCAATTCTGTCCATTATTAATAAGATTTATAGGTATAGGTGGATGTTGAAATAGAATTAAAAATAACGTTTTTATTTAGTAGTATAAGATACACCTTGTATTATATCACTGTCCATTTAAATGTAAGCAACATCAATTGTAAGCATTGTAATTGTAAAATTTGCTGAAAGAATGCAATTAAAATAATATTTATCATTAATTTTATTAAATAATATTTATGAAAATACAAAATATAAACGCGCTTAACAGGCGTCTACCCTCATATTTCGAAATATTCTTTTAAATTTATTTATCTTGCAGCTTTTAATTTTCAATTGTAATTCTATCTATTCCACGAATAATATAAATCTACCTACTGCCTTTGCTATATTTAAAATTATTGGATAGTGTAACTCAATACATTATAACTAAAAAGTTGTTGAGCGTATTTTAATTAATACCAATAAATACTAGAGCTAGTACTTACTTGTAGAGGTGTAGTTTTGCAGTAGGCTTAGTTTGGTGAACGCGATCGTCATTTCTTAAAGTATTTGAAAGAATTAGAATACTATGTCCCTATTCATTTGTGAGTAAACATAATTCAAGTGCTACTGACCACTTGTGTCCCGCTTTAGCTTGCTTCATATTCTCCTTGATAGTCCCAGTAGCATTTGAAATTTAGTAGGAAATAATCAAGTTTTAGTACGTCACTGTTTCGTTTTAACACCTTCAGATGCGGTGCAATTTGTTGTAGTACTTAGATCGACCCTAAATTATGGAAGTAGGTATATATTTTCCATTACATATTAGCTATATTTTAAATCGTTATTTGTTTTCTTAATTGTTTTATTAAGTTCGTACTGTAGTTTAGAATGAAATCGATGTACTAACATTGGATGTCCCGCGCTAGGCCACAGATTAAATATTATATAGATAATACATAGATTCGTTAAACCTGTTCGATATTGTTATTATAAAACATTAGTTAACATTCACATTACTTAAATTGTAACTATGTGCACTTGCTTTTTCAACTAACCACTAACTAATTGTTCATCTGTTATTTGTAATTAACACTTTGTTGTGCAGAAACATTAATTTGCATGACATGTCTGCTTTCAATACTTTACACATTAGGGCAATAATGTCCATAAATAAATTATTGTTATGCTAAGTATATGGTGCGTTTGTATGTAATGAAAAGATCTTGAGTAACGAATAAATTGCATTGAATAAAACATGGCTATTTAATTAAATCCTTCATCTACGTATTTTGTTGGTGGTCAGTGTATGGACAGTGCCGGATTTTGACCATTAGATACCCTAAGCAATCCACGCCTGTGGTGCCCTGTAAAAACCTCACCCCTCGATTTTTGAGTAGTGAAAAATTGCCAGTAAAATTATATTTTAAAAGTTAGCACTGAAGTATTTTTACCCCCAAGAGTAAAGGAACGCCGAAGGCGCCACCTTTTTAAAATACTTTCTTCGAGAATAAGAAGAGTTAAACCTAAAGTTTGGGAGTGGCGGCTGATACGGCGGTAGCTACGCTCTAGTTACGAACTTGTGAGGTTAGATACCAAATTAAAACTAAAATCTTGTCTTGTTGTAGGACGCGCGGATTTTTAATCAGCGCAAAATTTTTCATGTTCTAGCATATATTTTTTGGTGCAGTTTATGGTGTCCCCTAAGTCTTGATGACCTAAGCAATTGCTTAATTTGCTTACAGGCTAATCTGGCACTGTGTATAGGCATGGTAGGAGTACGTTTGGTTCAGCAACGTCATTAAAATGAACAAGGTGTAATTTGTTCTAAGAAGCATGTAAACCTAGATTACTATGTTGCAGTAATAATTACAGAGAGAAGTAGCACCGAAGTATTTTTATCGCCAAAAGTAATAATGCACCGAAGGACTCATTTTTTTAAGAATTTTCTTTAGAAAACTAAAAAAGTGGCACTGAAATATCTTTGCCACCAAAAGCAAACAAGAAGTAAGCACCGAAGGCGTATTAATCCTAGAATTATCTTTAAAAAACGAAAGCAGTTCTTTCCCGCCAAGAGTAATAAAGCGCGAAAGGCACTGACTTCTCTACGAATTACTTTAAAATACGAAAGGAAGGGCACTGAATCTGATGTATATTTGCCACCAAGGATAAGGATGCGCTAGAGGTGCCGACATTTTCTACGAATTTGCTTTACAAGTCTTAGTATGATCTCAACCAAAGAAGCGGCTGGCTGGCATTTTCGTTTAAAAACAAATGATTTGGCACCGAACCTTTATGCATATAAAGGCGAGCAAACGAGACACTTGGCGTCCTGGAGGTAGGGTTTGGGGACCAGGACGAAATAGTAATTGAAAAATCGGGACAGTTTGGCCCTGCTTACATTGGCCAAATTCGAATACGAATTACACTCGTGCCTTTACGTACGAACACGCACGAACGATTCCAACCTCCGCCTGCATTAAGTGACTAAATGTGGCTATAAAGTTTTATGATAGCTGTCCCGATTTGCGCTTCAGAGTCCCGATCATTTTGGCTCCCTGTCCCGATGTTTGGCAAATTGGACCTAGCAACACTACTCTAGTTAGTACTACTATAGCTATAAATTCATATTTTGGGAACACAGATTTGGTATGTTACGTATTTACAATTCTTTGTTAATTATTTACGTGAATAATATAAGTTACTTAATAAATTCAAACCTCGCATACTGATTTACTGGCCTTCTCAATCCACAAAATATAACTCTTAAAAATTATTAACGTTTTATGTCTACGGATAAAGGGAAACTAAATATTAAATTATGAAGAATATATACACACAAGAATAAATTAATACACCACCACACAGGTACACTAGACCACACAGATTTTGCCTAAATAAAATATATTTTAAAATTAATAATCAAATAATTAGTAGGAATCGATTCAAAGCCTACATCGATTTATCGTTTCTGAACTGAACCCGCAAGTGACATTGACGTTTGTATAATCAGATTCCGGCCTTTTCTCTCGCACCCGTTGCAATCATGGCGGTGGCTAACATTTCTAAAAAGCGAAAAGTACGTTGAAACCAGTGTTAAATATGATAAAATACCTGTTTTATATCATTTTTCATTTACTCACAAGCCTATTAATGTAATAAATGGGTTTGAAAAGTTTGTGGCAACTGTGATGAAAGTGGATAAAGTTATACTTGTCACCCGTGCTAAGATTGTTATTTTGGTCGTGTTTTTTAATTTGCTGCTGTGTATTCGCAGAAGTCCCTTAAAATTATTATGAGGCGGAAGCATTAGCCGCCTCCGCTAAACGAGTTTGCTATAAAATGGGATGATCAAAACATAACCTATCCGTGAATTTCCAGTTCGTCGGAGACGGAGTTTTCAAGGCGGAACTCAATGAGTTCTTGACCAGGGAGCTGGCCGAGGATGGCTACTCCGGTGTGGAGGTGCGTGTCACTCCGACTCGGTCGGAGATCATCATTATGGCTACCAGGACACAGAGCGTGCTCGGTGAGAAAGGCCGCAGAATCCGTGAGCTGACGTCGGTGGTACAGAAGAGGTTCAACATTCCCGAGCAGTCCGTTGAGCTGTACGCCGAGAAGGTGGCTACGCGTGGTCTGTGCGCCATCGCACAAGCCGAGTCTCTCAGATACAAACTTATTGGAGGTTAGTAACATTATTATGGTACCATATTTTGACTTTACAAGCATGTTGTATCTCGAGTGTTCCTAACCTGTAGTTCATAAATGTCTTCACACTTTATGTTATTCTTAAAGGCAGTACATGATGCATGTTTTTATGTTAAATTGTAATTATGATGACACTCAGTTGTGGATATCATTAACTTGAGATCTCAGTTTTCTACATAGCAAACTATGTTCAGAATAGATTGTCATTTGACAAGTACAAGTATAATGGCATATGAAAAACTGAAATGCACTAGAATCACAAACCATAGGTGTGTAAATCAACTGCTGAATAGTATTATCAACAAGTTATGTTTCCTAATAGCAACAAAAGTCTAGTGAGAAACTGTAGAACTGCAGAAGAAAAGTCAGGGCATACTCTCTGTAAATGAATCTCTTTTAGAAGATATGTGTGCATTTATTTATCAATAAAATTGTTGCTCGCTAAGGGTAAAGGAAAGACATCACAAGAAAACCTGCATGCCTGAGAGTGCTCAAGATAGTGTGAAGTCTACCAATCTGCACTTGCCCAGCATGGTAGACTATAGCCTAACCCTTCTCATTATGAGAAGAGACCCATGTCCAGCAGTGGGAGTTGTTTTAGATATGAGGCTGCTATTTATATGCTTTCTAAAAGTGTTATTGACACCCTAATGTTCCATACACACATAGGTTTTACTCAATAGTTTTACTGCAAGACTAATAACTTAACATCTATGACAAAGACCATGTGACTTGGTGGAAAGCTACTGAAAATTCCTTTGTTCTTAATATTCGAACAATGTCTTTCCTTTTGATGATTAAGTAAGTGTTTATTAGAATAAGTCCAAATAGGAAACATTTTATGTGTAAGTTGGTACTAAGTTGATTTATTCTGATAAATTATTTACTTACTTAATTTTCAGTAAGTTAAAAGCCAGAATTTAGCTACGGCATATCATTATTATTTCCAAAAAATTCAAGTATAAGCATTGAAAATATGCATATTGCACATTAGTTTGCACTTCCATCAGGTATGCGGTATGATTGTGGTCAAATGCATGTCTATCCACCATAAAAAAGCTCAGTCATGTTTTTTATTTTTTTAAGTAATAACATTTCATTTTTATTTATCTTAAACCATAGAAATCTTAATAACTAGTCAATAGAAATGCTATCGACTATCTTTTAACACTGGGACGCATGTCGCCGGTTTTCAAATACCACTTTTTGTATTCCTGCAAACAAAATTATTCTTTTTGGCGATGACATTAAGACGACAATTCCTCAACTCGCACTTATGTTCGATTAGACAAATGCGCTTGTATTCCTGCAAACAAAATTATTCTTTTTGCGATGACATTAAGACGACAATTCCTCAACTCGCACTTGTGTTTGACTTGACAGATGCGCGGCGACAAGGTCACGCGTCTTTGACATTTCTATTGCCTTATTATTGAGATTTCTATGTCTTAAACTAAGAAGCTAGATACCATCAGAAAGATGGAATAGTAATTCATACCCACAATAGCCACATAATTTTTTGAACACTTTATTTTTTTTTAATTATCATACTACTCACTCTCTCATTAGAAATATCACTTATTTGAGTAATAAATTACTTAAATTTATGTTAATAACAATCAGATTTTGTGGACTGTAGATATTCATGGGCTATAAGCTGCCACTAACTGCTAACCAATAAATTACCTTTATTGATTACAAGGGCAATTTTAATATTTGCAGTGCTTTGCTTTATGTTAACTAAATCTTTTGTCATTATTATTCAGGATTGGCTGTCCGTCGTGCGTGCTACGGTGTCCTTCGTTTCATCATGGAGTCCGGCGCCCGCGGCTGCGAAGTCGTCGTGTCCGGCAAGCTGAGAGGTCAGCGTGCCAAGTCCATGAAGTTTGTGGACGGACTCATGATCCATTCCGGAGACCCATGCAATGACTACGTCAACACCGCCACACGACACGTACTGCTTAGGCAAGGAGTACTTGGAATCAAGGTGAGATTTTGATTTATATTAGAGATTTAATGACTAGTTGGCCACTGTACTGACAAAAGTGGCCAACTAGTCATTAAATCTTGGGTTCTAAATGATGAAGATAATTATTTTTTCCTGATAATTATCAAACAATTATCTTCTCTTTATTTTCCTACATTTCGCCCATAAACCACTGTTTTTTGTTATCTTGCACACCAGTCTGCCCAAATTATAATTTTAATTTATGGCATATATATTCATTTATACCCAACTCAGTCTAAATGCATTAGGATATGCGCTTTAGTGTCAAATTATGTTGGGATACACATGTTTATGATCAAGCTCATTATTTAGAATTTTTTAATTATCAAGATATATTTATCTAAATTATCCATATTAATTATCTCTTCGAACCCTGTAACTAGTTGAATTATGCAGCTTAACTATAAATGTCAATAACCTTGTAGTGTTTACTTGTACCACTTTGGAATATTGCATGGTGCAACAAAGAATACAAAGTTTTTCAATGCATTTAAATCTAACCAGATCTAATAATCAGCCACACTGACTAGCCCATCTCGAATTTATAATGCTAAATTATATGAGAAATAATAAGTGAAGCTTCAAAATTTATACTTTATCGTCAAAATTACTAACTCAGCCACGGGTTAGGTTAGGTTAGGTTGCTGACTTAGTAATTTAGAAGGCAACATACATTTTTGGGGGCGAATAATGGTATTAAAAAGAAGCCTGTTTAAATAGCACCCAAATTATATTGCTAATAGGTTAAGGTAATCTCTCTGTATGTCAACAACAACTCTGTATGTAAGTACAAAGATAATATAAATATAAACATTGTCTCCTCAGAATTATTTTCTCTTAAATATTTGTACATCCAGATAAAGATCATTTAGATTAGAATTTAATTATATATTTTTGCAGTTGTTGTCTGACTGACTGATCTTTAAAACAATATTATTTTTCCAATCTATATTGGTTCCACAATTTCAGGGATACCTCGCCCATCAATGGCAAGGCATCTAATAATTGTGGTAGATTGTATCAGCCTGTTTATTGGAGGGCTTGTCCATACGGGTTCTTGTACGGTGCAGGCTGGACACTTACACTTAAGTTAATCATTGAAATGTGTACATTGTTTATCAAGTGTAACCCAATATTCTATACTTCCCATCTCGATTTTTTTTATATAGCATTAATTATCTTCAATTTATGTTGAAAGATTCCTATTAGAGATGGGCCGACTAGTCTGCGAGGCCGATCATTAGATTAGGTTTCATTTAAAATTGTGTATCCTTTTAAAACCTGCTTTTACTATGTAGTGTATGTCGCAATACCACATGCAGTATATTTCAAAGTGGCACAAGTTATGTAGCACTTCTAATACTAGACAATTGGCATTTATAGAAAAGCCAACTAGTCACCACACTAATTTATATTGAAAATAAAATATGTTAATTATTTTTTAAATTTTAGCCATGTAATATTATTTTATTACATCTGACAGGGACTATATAGTAGACTGCTACACCTTATCCCATTTCTCTATGGCTTTTATGCAATATTATTGACAATATTTAGCAGATTTATTGGTTTTACGAAGCTTTTTCTAGTCAATGCTGATTAAATTATCAATATTATCACATGCATCACACATGCAATATTTAATCTAGGCCATGTAAATAGTGAGTCAATCACATGAGTTATTTTGTGTAACACCTTAAATTCAACCCAATTTCTCTCCTTTCAGGTCAAGATCATGTTGCCGTGGGACCAACAGGGCAAGAATGGCCCCAAGAAGCCTCAGCCTGACCACATCCTGGTCACAGAGCCCAAGGACGAGCCCGTGCCTCTGGAGCCCACCAGCGACGTGCGCTCCTTGGCGCCCGCCCCCCTCCCGCAGCAACCTGTACCTGCTGTCGCTTAGGTCTTAAGCTAATTAATAAAAAAATTAAAGCTATTTGCTTGTTTCCTTTATTGATCTTCCACGCCGAAAGTTTCGTAGAATCCATAAAGCGCGCTGTACTAAACAATAAGCAATTGATCAGATGAGTTATTTTATAACACCTTAAATTCAATCTTAGCTCATCTATAAGTCACGTGTAGAGTACAAAGTCAATTTCATTCATCGCTGTCATGTTAGGTATTTGTTAAATACGCACCAAGCGTATTGCTATGTACTACGTCCCATGGCCGCCATTTTCAGTATTAAGGGTCATCCTTAACTTAAGTAAACTCAAAGTTTTTACATTATTTCAGTATTAGGGGTCATCCGCTAATTACGTCTCGAAAATGTGGCGTAATTTGTGGATGGATTTTAGGTGTGCGTTCGCCCAGCGGAATGTTGTTGAATTTAAAGATTTTAAGTAACTATGCAGATATTTAGTGTATGACGTCGTGTAATTGTGTATGGTAAAAAAAAAACTGTGCATGCAGCCATTGTGAAATTCACCAAAAACTGATTCCGCTGGGCGAACGTTGTCCTGGCGGAACTTTTTTGAATCCATCGACTTTAGAAGGAAAGAGATGTGTCCAAAAATTAGTGTGTAATTGTGTAGAGTTGGGAGGTGATATCAAAACGATTATAGAAGATTTAAGCCTTTATTAAAGATAAATTCCAATCTATTGGCTTAGATTTAAATTCAAGTAAATGTGAAATATTTTTTAATCAAAATGTAGATAAGCTTTCGGTCTTACCAAAATTATATTCTTTGGCACCAAATATCAAAATCATAGATAAAAAATCTTTCCACCTCCTTGGGTCGCCTATCTTTAAAGAAGGTTTTGATTATTTTATAAATGAAAAAATTCAACAGTTTAGTGAAGTTTCGGACCGTTTATTCCAAATTAACATGCATTCAGCTTTTACTATCATTCGGTACTGTCTTTTCGTCCCAAAATTTACACATGCTCTGAGATCTACGCACTTTTGGCAACATCCGACACTTTTAGAAAAAATGGACCAAATTATTCAAAACACTTTAAGCAAAATTTTTAATTTAGACCTGAACGACCGTGCGTGGCTGCAGGCGAGCTTACCAGTTCGCTTTGGCGGCCTCGGCGTTGGCAAAATTTCAGACGTAAGTCTACCAGCTTTCTTGTCTTCGGTGCACAGTACGGAAGAATTAGCCAGGAAAATACTAGCTCCTACACTGGTTGATTCGGAAGTGCTGTGTAAGACCGAGGCCGAGATCGCTTGGCGTACGATTTGTCCGAACTCTGATCTCCCGACTAACCTCTTCTCCCAGAAACAATGGGGCGCGCCGCTTTGTATTGCTGTTAGAGACGAATTATTTAGTTCTGCTTCCAGCACTGCCGAGCGCGCGCGTCTGTTGGCTGTGGGGGAATGGGTGTCGGGACTATGGCTTCACGCCGGTGTCACTGTGGTGAAGCCGTTAATGGTCTAGGACACCACGGTCTTTCATGCAGTAGAAGTGCCGGCCGTTTATCGCGACACGCCCACATAAATGACATAATCCGCCGTGCTCTTGTTACCGCCGGAGTGCCAGCCGTACTTGAACCCAATGGCTTGGCGCGCGACGATGGGAAGAGACCAGACGGTATGTCATTACTGCCATGGAAGATGGGTAGGCCTTTGGTGTGGGACGCAACATGCGTCGACACCCTTGCGCCATCACACCTTCCAAGCACATCAGCTTGTGCTGGCGCTGCTGCTGCTTCAGCGGAGACTCTCAAGCTGCGCAAATACAATTCTCTTATTGGTAATTATATATTTGAGCCGTTTGGGGTCGAGACGCTGGGTCCGTGGGGTCCTCGAGCCTGTTCTCTTTTTAATGAGATTAGTAAAAGACTAGTTGACTCTTCACGTGACCAGAGGGCTGGTTTCTTCTTTGGACCAAGGATCAGCATTGCCATACAACGTGGCAATGCCGCCAGCCTTCTGGGCACGTTACCCACGGTCGACATTGATGCGGATGTATTTTTTGACACCTGAACTTTTTATTTAATCTTCTTCTTAATAAGTTTGTTTTATTTTTTTTTTTTTTTTCATGTAGTTATATATAGTTAGGCATATATTTAGTTTTCTCCCTTATATTTTAGTGTAATTTCAAATGTTAATAAAAAGTGTTATGTAAATTGTTATTGAAATAAATAAATATTTAAGACAAATTAAATTATTAATAACTTAAAAAAAAAACTACTTCTAGACTCGATTTTTAATTGATGTAACCAGGGCTGGGCAGTATTTGAAATACGTAATTAAAATACAAATACGTATTTGGTATTTGTATTTTAAATACTTCCCATAAATGTAATTTGTAATTCGTATTTCGAATACCTGACAGTGGAGTATTTAGTATTTTAAATACTTATGGATCAGAACGTGCTTTCTACTGAAAATATCGGTCGAAAGCTTCCGCAAGCAATAAGGCGACTGTTAAATAAGGCAATCTTGAGTCGGTTACACTGCGCTTGTACTGTACAGGCGGCTACACATTAACCTATACAATTCCAGTTTAATAAAAGATGGTCTCGCGTTGTACAGGCTTCCCGTGCAATGCAGTGATGCCAGATTGGGGGGATTTCCCCCAAATTTGGGGGTTTTTTTAAATGATGGGGGGATAATTGGGGGGCAAATATTTTTGGGGGGACGCTTGGAGGGAAAAATTTGAGTTTGATGGGATTTGGGGATTTTTACTACCAAAATTACAGCTTGGCAAAAAAAGTTAAGAAATTAATTGAATTATTTATTGTCTGTCATAAAAGACAAACTAAGGAACAGGTTGGCCGTCCGCACTGCCGAATCAATTTTAAGAATTAGGTACATGATGCCGGATGGCTGTGTTAACTTTGCACCAACCCCAAAAATGATGACAAAATTTCACTCCGAACAAATTTACGGCAGTAATGAAGGTTGCGAGGAAGACGACCTAGTTATGGAAGCAATTGGAGAATTTTAAGTGTATTTTTTTTAAATGTGTGTGTGTGTCAATTATTTTTGTTAATGTTGTATTTTATTAAGTCTAAAATGCTTAGATCGGAATGCTTAAAATGTTTTATTTCGTGGTCGATTTAAATATTAAATATACTTTTTGTCATTTCTACTACGGTACAGTGATACAAACAATCGTACTATTTAAATAGTACATGTACGGTATTTTAGCCGGGTACTAAATGGAGCCGTTATATAATAAGCTATTGCTTAGCTTCTATCGCGGGCCTTGAGCGTGGAGACCGAATCCAGACATTCCGTAACGAAAATAATCTAACACTCCCCACTCCGACCGGCACAGCGGTGATACTTTTTAGTTTTGCCATCTATCGATGAATAGCAGAACTTTTAATGACTTTTTTGAAATATCACGCTTGTCTCTTTAGTTCAGCAACTCGCTTCTAGGTGGCATTGGTTGTATCGGCGTTAATAAATAAATAATTATAATTGCATAAGTTGATAAAAAATGCTATGCAATAGCTTTACCGCGGCAGTCCCCGAGTGCCACACGTTTTTTTTTAATTATTATAACGATTAAATAAAATATAAGCAGTGGGACATAACTATATATGTATATATACAGGTCCCACTTGAATAATAATATTAATGTTGTGCCTTGAATATTAATATAAGATTTAAACCAACCGTACAGTGCGTATTTTATTTCACACCTAGTCCTACTTTTGTGGATTGTTGATGTTAATGGTATCTAGTTACCACTCGTCATTCGGTGGACTACACGCCTGTTTGCTACATACGTCGTATAAAGTCAAAAAGTACCTACTTACATACTTTTATATCTTTGCATTATTACCTACTTACTAAATATATAAAATTAGGTAGGTGCGTATGTAAAATATAATAAAATAACACAATGTCTATTATTTTAATATAGTTACTCAAATCATAAAATATGTGTTCGGTAGCTATACATTATTTCGTCTTCCAATAAAATCCTATTGAATGTGTGCGCGAGCTGTTAGTCGGCGGTCATCTTGTCAAATGTTTACGCCAAGGTTATTTGACCTTGCGTGGACAATTCGATTCCTTCAAATTTGTTTACGTTTTCCCTGTCTAAAATTTTAATATTTTATTGAGATTTCGGTGTATTTTTTTCATAAAGAGCATAATTATCATGTAGTTTAAAGTATAGAATAATCAATTCCAGTAATTTGCATAGTGTTTTGTATACCTCGAAGTAAAAACAAAATATTGTATTTTTTTTGCTTAAAAGAACTTTAACTTTGAGGTTTATTTTCTATAGTTAGCATTAATTTAGGCAATCGAGTTAATATTAAATTAAATTTTGCATTCCTTCAGCTTTCCGAGAGTATTTTTTAATCGTGTGTTGCTACAGTAGTTTCTGATTATTTAATGTTTTTGTCGACAAGGAATGGCGCCTAGACTCGTGGAGGGGGCGCGCGCGCGCGTGTTTGACGCAACAAGTGATAAAATATTATTTTAAAATTTTTGGGGGATTTTTTCTTCAAAACCTGAATTTTGGGGGGATTTCGGCAAGCTTTTGGGGAGAACGCGAGACGACCATCTGGCAACACTGGTGCAATGCGAGACCAGCTTATACTGGCAAAGTATAGGTTGGTCGGTAGCCGTGTGAACGTCAAAATTTGACATTTGACATTGATTTGGCGGTAAAATCAACGGGTGTAAATGACATGGTGACGAAGCCGCTTACCAGTGACTCAGTACATGATTCTGAGACCCTGGGTGCAAAAAAAAATCATCGGAAAATTCATGAGTTTTCCGAGGGAAATTTTCGCTTTTCACGATTTTTCCGACTGATTATGGAAGAGTAACGCTACCTGAGACTTTCCCTATACATTTGCGATTTTTTTGTCAAAAAGTTCTTACATGACGGAGATATCGCTGGCTGGACAAACATAAAAAAATATATATACGCGTCGAACATAGAAACTCCTCCTTTTTGAAAGTCTTATAAAACTTGGGTTCATCTAAAGTACTTGTTATGATATGAGAAAGGTTAGGTCATAATCACACTGGCCAAGTGCGGGTTAGTTAGTAGAACTATTTACATTACCTGTGTGTATTTTGTATTTTAAATAAAAACAGCACATTATACTGTATTTTGTAATTTGTATTTCAAATACAGGACGTAAAAGTATTTTGTATTTGGTATTTTAAATACATACATGCCCGAAAGTATCTTGTAATTTGTATTTCAATTAAATAAACACGTATTTTGCCCAGCCCTGGATGTAACATACCGTTGTACTGGTAGTAACTTATGTATGTGAGCGTGTTCCACCGCACCCCACTAAAATATGCAGAATTATTTTGTTTGAAGCGGTACCTACGCTTAAGGTTAGTCTAAGTATTGTAGTTATATGAATTGATCAAAAATATTCTAGTGTGAAAAAATAGACAACGCGCTGCGCGCAACGAGCGATAGGCGGCTGCCCGCTTGAAACGGTACTTCCATCCTTGAAGAAAAGAGAGGGCAATATGTTTTCATTAGCCCCGGCCCGCGCGTATTCGTTTGCTGTTGAACTATTTATTTTTATCGTAGATAGTGGTGTTATTATTAAAAAAATATTTTACTTCAAGAAATGCAATTGTTTTATTTTTTCCTAACGCTTGTGTACGCAACTGTACTATATTAATAAATACTATATTGGAAGATTAAGAACGTTTCTTAGATATATGGTACGGCCGCTTTTTTGTAGCCATCCGAACTTGGTCGGGTTATGTAGGTTTTCGATGCTTCGTCAGTATTTTATTTTAATTGTTTTTCTTGAATTACTGAATTTAATGACATGAAATTTTGCATGTGCATAGTTGAATGAATACACTAATTATTGGCATATATATTTGACTGCTTTGTAAACAGTGATCTATTCATAGTAAATTGCCCTACAACTCTTTAATTACTAACGGAACATCATTGATACTTGGCAACATGTTGCAGACACTTACAAGGCTTGTATAAACGTGAAAATCTAGACCCAAAGTGCATACTTTAAGAACTAAGACCTAATAAGCGTATTTTACGTTTATATTTTTATCTTTAAAACCCTTCAACTTTTTCTAAATCTGTTTTTTAAACAAATTCAAAACAACGTATGTAAAAATCTACAGCCCTCTATGTAAGCGCGCTTTATATGAAAACTAGCTAATGGCCAAACGTTCGCGTAGCGGAAACTTGAATTTCTCCAAAGTTTATGCATGCACTAATTTTATTCATACATACACAATTACACACTAATTTTTGGACACATCTCTTTTCTTCTTAAGTCGATGGATTCAAAAAAGTTCCGCCAGGACAACGTTCGCCCAGCGGAATCAGTTTTTGGTGAATTTCTCCACAATGGCTGCATGCACAATTTTTTTTTTACCATACACAATTACACGACGTCATACACTAAATATCTGCATACTTAAAATCTTAAAATTCAACAACATTCCGCTGGGCGAACGCACACGGATTTTAGGATGGGAAATGAAACACCAAAACCATTTTTACCAACGTTTTAATTAAAAACCTGACTACATTCACCCCAAACCAAGTGCATATAATTATTTCAAACACAAGTCGTTGGTAATACATCGAGACACCAACATTTATAAACATTACAAATAAATATTTCATAATTTTTAAACTTGAAGACGAACTCTTTTTATTTATGGTTGATTCAGACTTGAGTCATTGTTCAGACATCTTATAAATCAATATTTATCTGATTTTAACATACACATCCCAATGAATTTTATACCAATCCCTAGTACATTTAGTAAATGGTCTTACGTGTCTTATTTATTTTAATCTGTCTTATTTTTATTATTCATTCAACTTTGAAAAGACATGGTACAAAAATAAATTAAAGTTAATTACATCGGAATGAGCAAATTATGAGTAATATGAGCCAACATAATTGGTCTGGGAGTTAATCTATGAATATATACGAAACCCTTTGTTCTGAATACTATATCAAAAATGATGTCTTGCTTCAAAAATACTGAGAATACAGTAAAAAATCTTACATTGAATCCTTACCATTCTAACTTAAACAACTTTCCTTCTTAAATTAAAATTGGACCGTTATTATATTATTTATAATTAGCCTCATATCCACTGAAGAACATTGTGATGCAACCTATTTAGATGTAGGTTAAAACCTGCACCAAAATTAAAAAAGTAAATATTTTGTCGTTGAATCACAGATGTTGCCATAGGAATATAAGGAATTAATAAAATAAAAATTAAACTTAAAACATTAAGAATCCCGTATGAGACTGAGGTTACAACCAAAAGATTATGCTAGAAATGCATTGAAGAAATACATGATCAATTTTGTACTGCAGTGGTTTGGATGAGTTTTGAGTAGTCAATTGATATTTTGTTCGGAGTAGTGTTGACCTTAACCTTCGCAGCAATCTATTACGGACAGAATATCGATTGAAATGCGAAACACGGTATTTAATGAGGTGTCAGATGAATATAAGTGCTAATTAGAAGTTGACTACTTAAATTAAACAAGAAGTTCCTATGTAATGTGTATGACAAGTTTTTACCCAAAAGATATTTTCTTGTGCCAATATTCAAAAGATCAATAGATTCAGACACAATTTAATTTGGCAATACATTTTCCCGATACCCATACATATACAATAGAATGTCCGTTCCTTAGATAGAGATGTGAAAACCCGTAGCTTATGAAAATCGTTTAAAACCGAAAGACGGTCAGTGAATAGTATTCACACTCCACTTATGTTATTCAGATACAAAAGTATGAGATGATGTAAATAATCTGCTCTCCACAAACTTGATGTTATGTACTTTGACGTTATCTGTAAATAAGAATAATAATTAGATTATATTTATTATTATAAGGTTTTTTATAAAGGTTAAAGAAGAATACGGACGGTTTCGAGAGTTCTTTGTGTTTCGTTTCCTAATGAAAAGCAAATGCGTTTCTTAATAGAAATGGCTGGGCAAGTTGAAATCGTCTTTTGCTTTTCTCAGTCGTCTATAAGAATTTCTATGCTTAATATTCAACGTTAGACTACTTCGCAAGCTCAGTTTTGAAAACTGGCACTAGCACGAAATAGAACCTCATAAGTGTCATAAATAACTCTAAGTTAAGCTATAAAGTTAATTTCGTAACATAAAAAAACTTAATTGGACCCTGAAGTCCCTATATAACAGAATTAAGGCAGATGGAGTGAACCCAACACGCAAGTGATACCACCAAAGCAAATACAAATTCCATGACATGCCCATCACGGCACGACGCCTACGGTACCTACCTACAAAGGATTCTTGAAGAGTAATGCACAGGCTGTCATATGAGATTAGACCAAAATTGTGAATTTAATTATAATGGAAACTAACCTCACTAAATACTTAAATACCAACCCTGGATGGAATAAAGTTGACCATATTATTATTACGTAATACTCACTGCTGCACATGTTCCATGGGCGGCGCCATGCGGCACACGAGCTGTATGGCGCTGTGGATAGCTTGCTTGAGCTTGCCGGGCATGGCGGGGCGCTCCGCCGTGCGCTCGGCGGCGGCGCGCAGCTCGCGGAACGTGTTGCGGGTGTAAGGGTTGCGGCGCGACGCGTAACGCCACGTCACGAAGTAGTAGTACACGAATGGAGTTAGCAGCCCGCAGTAGCCACTGGAAAAATGAAAATTATGGTAAGAATGCATATTAAGCAGCGATAGGCGAGTGGGAGACCGTAAGAGTGATAAGTAAAAGGTCTCGGGTTCAAACCCGCGCCAAACACCTTTTTCAATAAATCGTAAGGATTCGTCGTTTCGAAGATATGTGTGTATGAAGTCTACTAATCCGCACTTAGCCAGCGTAATGGACTACGGCCTAACCCTTCTCATCATGAGAAGAGGCCCGAGCCCAGCAGTGGGACATGTATTAGATACAGGGCTGCTATTATTATTATTTTATTATGGATAGAATAAGAAAATGTAACACCACACATAAATTACTCATCAGGTGTATAATCTACGGGGTACACCGCACAACGCCAAGGTCCATGCTTTTACTAACTGAAAAATTTCGAAGTCAAAGTTATGTCTATGCTTTCATCAATTAAAAGTCATAATGTACCTCCCGATTCGTATTTCAGAACAAAGTTAACTAATCAAGTAAAATATACAATAGATTAATGCCATACTGTTAGTTAGTTAGTGCTATTGCGTGCGAATTCACCGTAAAATATTTGTGAAATTCATTAGCTTTAAGCAAGTATTAGGTATATCAAACACCAAATTGTGAATTACAACTTTTGTTCGTCCATAATATTATTTTAATCATGCGTCTCTTTGAGCGAGAACTCGGGTTCGATTCCCGGGTCTGGCAAAGCGTTATTTGTGAACTTTCCATCAGGAAATTCACAATAGCAGCACGGAGTTGGCATTTTGCCCGGTGAATGGTGATAGGCTCACCCCCTATACCATGGGACCTAAGCATAACAGGTCATGTTTGGGTGTTGTACACCTCTGCCACACCCTTCTGAGTAATATAGGCGTAATGTTAATTTTAAGTTTCAAAAGCAATGGTATTTATTCAGTTTAAATGACTCATTTATTTAGTTTTTTTTATTGCACCTTTTTGTTATCCCACTGCAATCGACTTGTTATACTTGTGTAACGAAGCGAAGAGTCGGTTGTCTGCATATCATAAACAGTGTTAGCAAATACCTACTTAATGGTGTTGACGCCATAAACGACTATGTAAGTGAAGAGGTCGTTAATATACTGCAATAAGCTGCGCTGTGCGTCCTGACCGACAGCGCATAGGAAATACTGAGTGATCGGTATTTTAATTGACATTGGAATATTAAGTTTGACTATATCATTTGTTTAAAGTTTAACAAATTTTTTTAATTACTTATTACTTAAATTTGTAATTTTTATCGTATTTGGTTGTAAGTTTAACACTTTAAACGTGTTTAGTATTTTTTGTTTCTGACTGTACCTATTAATTTAAGTACACCAGACCGACCGCTAGCTAAACACAAACAGTAAGCATC
The DNA here is from genome assembly GCA_905147285.1 of Hypena proboscidalis. Classification (NCBI taxonomy): domain Eukaryota; kingdom Metazoa; phylum Arthropoda; class Insecta; order Lepidoptera; family Erebidae; genus Hypena; species Hypena proboscidalis. Next base: position 1,284,271 of record LR990141.1, read on the forward strand.
TGTGCGATTAGAAGCGTTTCTATATGTAATACTAGCATATTTTCTATCTACTGGGTTCAAACTTAACTTCTACTTAGTATACTTACAAGAAGGCCATGAACACGACTAGCGGGAACAGAACGATCTCCGCGAGCGCCGCGGCTCTAAGGATGTTACGCGACTGGAACTCCACCAAGGAGATCAGCAATCGAGCCACCCACATTGAGTTCTGGCCCAGGGTCTGTGGACAAAAGAGAATATAGAGTAGAGAGTTTTTATGAACATGCTCGAGAGAGGAAGAGCAATCACCATCACCTCTCATGCTGTCAATTCGATTAGTCATGACCGTTACACTCGGGCAGGTACCATAATAAAATCAAATCATTCATTTCAATCTGCCCCAAAGGGCGCTTGAACACGTTAAAACAAACAACAAAATACAAAATAAACATTATTATACTGATTACTAAATAACAAATATAACGGGCTATTTACCATGTATATTTGTTGTAGCGAGTTATTTCCATATTTCAGAGACGTTGTAATCTCTTTGTTCACGATATAACTAAAACTTAAACACTATAGTAATTGCGGGTAATGTGAAAACAGTTTTATTGGCAGACGAACAGATCTACCCTCTGCCGCACTCTTTTACTACGCGACGGGACACTATTATTGCCAGCACTCATACAAACTCGATCACGACACGCGACACTCCCGATGTTATCTCGAACGGTACGAGATGACATCGGGAGTGTAACGTGTGACTGAAATATCTAAATAACTCGCTAAAACAAATATACATGGTAAATATCCCGTTATATAAATTTTTAGTAATTGTTGGCGACCAACCAACCTTTTTATACAGTTATATTGTTTTTGGAACGAAGTTCCTTATTGCGCGTTGCGAAAGGGGGCTAGGCGGAAAAAAAAGGAACGAAAAGTTGTAACGACACTTTTCGTAGCAATTCTCGTAGCAGCGTAGTAATTACATGCTACGTTACAGCTACGGTGCTACATCATCAGACAAAACAGAAAAATGCGCACGCCGCACGGCGTGCGCATTTTTCTGTGTCCGTCACTCTTTCTCGCTTATAGAAAAAAAGTGATAAATTAAATTTAAAAAAAAACTATAAAGAAAAAACTAGCTAGAATTGAGTTACTAAAAAAAAAAAATAATGCGCACGCCGCACGGCGCGTTTTTCTGTGTCCGTCCCTCCATCTCGCTTAAAGAAAAAATAAATAAAATTAAAAAAATAATAAGAAAATAAATTTACTAGAGTTGGTTGAGTTTCTGCAAAAATAGGGGCGCTGGCTGGCGCGCTCAGAAAGGTCTGCGAAGGTGTACACGATCGCTGTTCTGTTCTAGTCAGATACCAGGGAATAAATAGCTCGATATCGTGAACATTACTCCACACTTGGATCTGCAGAACATACTTAAACTCTAAATCGGTGGACCTTGTAACGAAACCATAGCGCGATCTAATTCGATCCCAACGCCATCTATCGCGCGACTTCGGAACTAATTGGTGCTACAGAAATATGCTGCGCATAGAGAAAGCAAGCGAAATATTTTAATTTTTTCTCTCTATGAATAATAAAGAAACTAAAAAAAAATATTATCATAACTTAAAAAAAATACAATTCCCGCCTTTTGTTGAGTTGAGTTATACAGGTGTTTTGTACATAATAAATTATTAAAAATAGTTACAATAATGAATCCTGACAGTGTTTCTGCTCAAGTTCTGGATATTGCTGATGGATTTAGGTAAGTAGAGATTTTATACACACGATAATAAATGCTTTTGTATTTTAGCAAGTACACATTATAACCTTTCTTTACTATTGTGCTAACCAATTCATACGCGTTATAATCTCTTCATTATTGTGTGTTTAGCAAGTGTACGCGTCATAAATATATTAAATTCAAAAGCAAATTATTTTTTAATATTACCACAGAATGTTTACTAATTTTGTTATGTACATTTCATGGAATATACGATTAGAACACATCTAATTATGTCATTGGGATTGGTGATGAGATTATTGATAATGAGATCTGATATTATTATATCGCGAGTAAACTTGCGAATACAATTTAAAAGAAAGCAAGATAATCGCTGAAAAATAATGTTAAAAATAAGGTTTGTTATGTGTGGTCATAGAACTATTACTCCTAGAAACCGAGTACACGCATGAAATGTAAAGCCACTTTAATTGTGCCGTTTCAGTTCAGTGTAACTCTCTGGTATTTATCAGATTTTCGTTTAGTTTGTCTGTCCGCCAAGCGGTGCATTATAATTTTCAATCAATCTGTTTTTAGCCTTACTTTATACTTAAATTCATACAAGCAGTTTATTTATCTAGGCATTATAAGTCTATGCGTGTGTTTGAATGAACCTCGCTTTTGATATTTTGAAATTCGAATAGCGCGAAAGTTTGAAGATAAGAATTATTTTAAAATTAAGTGTGTAAGGCACAGGAAATATTGTTATGTAGCCATTCAGCCTATAGGAGTATTGTGATAATATCTCCACAATGATTTTAAAAGTATCATTCGATTATTTTAAGAGAATGATTAAAGTGATTCTGAATGATCTTGTGTACGCTTGCTACGGTTGATAATTTAATTGTCTTAATGTTTGTTTTTATTTTAATTTGGTTTAAATTTTTGTTACCGTATTTAGTTTATAAATAGACTGTTTTATTTGTTTAGTGGTTAAGGTCGCATACCTTTTACTGCAATCTCGGATGCGAATCCTGATTTGTTGTTATTTGGAATTACCGAACTTCGTTCCATCCGGGTGTCCATTGACACCTCAGTAGTTTTTTTATACATAATATTGTTTTTGGTATCCTTTTGGACGAATATTTTGTATATAGAATTAAACAGTTGATATCCCATTTTTCTAGATTGTATTTGCAGTGGCCTACTTGAGTTATCAAGCGATTTGTATATAGGCCGTAGCAGATTTGTCCTAGAGGGGCAGACTCTCCTGAATCTTGACAACGTTGGGTGGTGGCGGAAACTATTATTGCCATATCTCCGTATGAAGTAACATCATATAACCGTTTTTCGAGTGAGATTATATAACACAAACAGAAAAAGTAGCATCTAATTAATAGAATATAATTTAATAGAATAAAAGCGGTAACCAACTGAAAGGCACCGTGTCATGCACGATGCCTTTCAGTTGGTTACCGCTGTAGATCCTGGCGTCACAGGAGTCACAGTGGTGGGCGTGTGGGTGGGATTATATCTAATTAATTAATGTACACTTAAAGATAACGTTAAGTATCATGATGACTATCTTAAATTATATTTTTCCACTGCGAGTGTAAGTAGTGGGGCACGCCATTACTTTCTTTTAAAGACTGGTGATTTCCATATAATTGCTTGTAAAATTATTGTTACTATTGTAGCATGTGAAAGTTCCCTATAACTAGAGCAATTTCAACGTGTCTATTTTTAGGGTTCCGTAGTACCTACAAGGAACCCTTATAGTTTCGCCATGTCCGTCTGTCCAAGGCATAGCGACGAAACCATTGGTGCTAGAAAACTGAAATTTTGCATAAACATGTATGTTAACTATACAAAGAAAGTCGTAGAATAAAATTTGGAAAATATTTTTTTTTCGGGTAGCTCGCCTACATCTAAAGTAGGGATGTTTTATTTTTTTGTCGCCTACCCCATAGTGTGGGGTATTGTTAGATAGGACTTTTAAAAGCGTTTAGGGGTTGCTAAGACAGTTTTTTGATTTAGAGATCCGTTTGCGAGATAATTAACTTTAAAGAGCAAATTTTTGTTCGAGTAGAGCGTCCCCCCCCCCCTCTAAAAGCTAAACTACTGGATCCCAAAATCTGAAAAAAATTGTGTCGGTAGTACATGTAATGAACTTTAAAGGAAAACTATAGCGAATAAGTTCACTTCATTAGTTCAAGAGGAATAGGGGTCCAAAGTGTAAAATGCAGTTACTTAGAATAATTCGTGCAAATTACAAAAACCTTTGAAAGTAATGACTTGTATGAAGATGTTACTTGTTTAATACAGATAGTAAATCCCTTTTAAGTCGAAATATGTTGTTACGACTAGCTACGGAACCCTACTGCGCGTGGCCCGACACGCACTTGGCCGGTTTTTTTATTAAATAATGTAGAGCACTCCATGATAGTAAGTGACAACTGTTCTACAGTTTTAGGGCATTAGATTGTTTAAAATACGCACTGTGATAATTAAATTGTAAATAATACAATCCTGTTTTGTGACATTTTGTTTTCTGTACTGTGATTGGTTTATTGAGTAATAATTTGTAACTTTAACACCTGTAAACCAATTTTCTATACATATATTCTGGAAAATAAATCTTATTCTATTCTATTCTGGAAAACTAATAAATAGCCTTACTGCCTGTTTCACAATTGTCGAGGAGTTAACCGCCAGGGCAATGCCGTCAATTTCATGATATTTTATAATTTGAGTAACGTTTACTTAACGATTGTGCACAGGTTATATATATAGAAAAAATTAAAACCTTTTAAGTAAATGCCTGACAAGTATTGATTTATTCTTAGGTTTTATAATTAATATTCTATGCATACTGCGACGACTGGCACATCATGATAAACCAAATATAGAATATAGTATAGACATCTCAATCTATTATACCATTGGTTCCCAAAGTGGGCGATAACGCCCCCTTGTGGGCGCTGCAGGTCTCAGCGGCGGTATGAGAGCCAGAAAAAAAATAGAGGCGTTATGTCGAGGCCTGAGGTGAATAAATGGGGGCGCTAAAAAAATATTTATTCTCAAAGTGGGCAGTAGAGAAAATAAGTTTGGGAACCACTGTATTATACACACGGCTACGGATCAAACTATACATTTCCATTATAAGATAGTCTCGCGTTGTACAGGCTTCCCGTGCAATGCAAGACCAGCTTATACTGAAAAGGTCTGTACAACAATTTGTTCTTCTTCGTCGTGTCGATGGCTGAGTCAAATTTTATTGGCCCAATAAGTGGCCACTGTTATGGCGCTCTCATCGGCGTTCATGAGAGCCTTTCTTGTGCAGGTGTTAGGGCATTTTGAACAGTCAGTACGGTGGTCAAGGTTTTGACTTGCCATCGTGGTGAAAGGATTAGCCAATTCGCTTTTAAGAACTCGCGAATTAGCCAGGGTGCGCCGGGCGTAGGGAATTGTTGAGTACGTCACTCGGGGAGGCTCCTTTCATGCACCCCAATGCAAACAATCTATTGAATTAAATCAACAGTAAATGAAATCGTAGGATGACAACTTCTGAGTATTACTTTGCCTGCCTTTAAAATCTCGGCAGACGGGATTATGGGTTTAACAAGATATTATTAATCGCGCCTTTATTACCCATGTGTGGCAAATGTGCATCAAATAATTATATAACACCTACCAAATGTAGCCTGTTATGTTTGGATCCCATGTGATATATTGGGCACAATACCAAACTCCTTGCTACTGAGATTTTCCTGACAGAAAAATCTCATTCACTTTTGTTCGACCCCGGGCATCTAACCCTCGATCCCACATTTGTGAGCAATCGCCTACACTACCGCTAGACCAAAAGCAGTTTTTTTTAAAAGCGACAGTTTTTTATTATTTACTAGTATTAATGGCTCATAATAAGGAAAAATGCAGTAAATAGCTAAGGCGGTGTCACACGCAGCGCAGAGAACAATTAAATGTTCAAGGAGAGACGCAAAGGTCAAGTTCAGTGCGAGTGTTACTTAATGACAGGGCGATATATTGTTTTAGCTTCTTCGTGCCTGGCATTTTTATTTGTACTTTTAGACACAAAGTAAAAAATAATTAATTTACTAAATATTATTATTGAGAATACGGGTTACTCACGTTATTTTAACCGGGATTTGCCGACTAGTTTCGAATTCATTACGTAGATTCATCAACTGGGCGATAACGACGGCGACAAAATGCCATTAATCATATTATTATACATAAAAACACCCAGACTAAGACAAACCCCCATGTTCATTCACATAAAGATTTGTCTTTAAGCGGGAATCGAACCCGCGACATCGGCATCGCAGGCAGGTACACTACTCTCTCCGCCATCTGGTCGTTCCACGCCAGATCATCATATAGCTACTGGAAATGTATAGGTTGATCGGTAGCCCTAGAATTCAAATGGCAAAATAGTAGTAGCAGTTTTAGTTAGTTCATTGTGGTAGAAGGTACAGTACTTACTGTAGATCAATTAGACGGTGCGTTTAGAGCCTGAAATTTCTGACTCAAGAGGTAACTATCATGGTTCTTTGGCTTAATATCGTGGTCCTTTTACGTAGTGAACAGACGCAGTTAAAACCTTTTTGGTGTTAATGGAGTGTGGTTTTATAGAAATCATTAGTAAATGTATGTCAATGCCCTCCAAATACAACGGTAGGTATACTTCGTTGCAGCATATGAGACAAAGATCCAATAGCAGCAATCCAATGTTTCACAACCGTCAAGGTAAATTTAACATAACATAACATCATACCTGTATTAAGATAAGATAAATTTGGATTTTTTACATTAAATAGAACGCCAGAAGCAATTACACTATCCAATGGTCCCAATGACAAGGCCAAATACACACATTCACTCACACAAACACACCCAGTCTCAGAACTAATCTTTGTGAATCACACAAAGATTTATCCCATGTGGGGATCGAACCCACAACACCAGTGCAGTTGAGAGCGGCGAGGCGACCGCTTAAACCACTACACCACACGTGCAGACAATTATTATTATTATCCAGAAGGGTGTGGTAGAGGTGTATAATACCCACACTTCACCTGCTATGTTTAGGTCCCATATAATAGGGGATGAGCCTAACGCTATCCATCGGACACAAATCCATCTCCGTGCTGCTATTGAAATTTTCCTGACAGAAAAATCCCAAATAACACTCGATCCCGACCCGGGAATCGAACCTGAGACCTCGCGGTGAGCGATACGCAAATAATACCGCTACACCAACGAGGCAGTCAACTTGAAACAAAAGATAAAATAACACAAATAAATAAAAGTGACAACCGTGTTTGATTTTATGTCACTTATAGAATCGGTCAAGTTGTAATTAATCAGATGATTTATTCTTACTTGTGTGGCAATGGTCGTAAGTCGTAATATCCGCGATTATATACATTTTAATTAGATACTCCATTAGCAGGTATACAATGCTGGTAGAATACGTAGTATTGTATTACTGTGTAGCTGCTTCACGATTGAATCATATCTTAAAATTGCTATTACCGTTATTTCGCTCACTAAAAAACAGTTGCTCTTTGGAAAAAACAGTTTCACTTTCGAGTACGAATATAAGTTATTACGTGAATGTAAGTGATTACTTACTTACTTAGCTCCGATTTTCCCAACTACTTAGTCTACCGTTTTATTAATCCATATTTGCATCTCTCTCTTTCATTTAAGGTTTGTACAGGACAGATAGATGAAAAGTTGTAATTTAGCGTGAAACTTTGAGTATAGCACGTTGGTGATATCTGCAATTGTATTCATATAGCGATACACAATACACGTAAGGAAATAAACAATTAGATACATCAGACACACGCTACGCACGGAAGATAATGGTTAGATAAAGCTAAATGTTCAAGCGCCTCCTGGGGCCTATGAAAATAAATGATATGAATTTAATACATATCTACTATAAATTATTTCTCTTTCCATTTTCCAAATAATGTTAGTGGAGGATGCAGCTGAACTTTACCCTAAGCGATATCTGACTTATTGTACGATACGACACTTTTGGTTCGTTAGAACCAAGAGAGTTGTCTTTCGTTCCTACTTCATATCGACAAGACCATTTCCATTAAAAATATCTCTTCCAGTGTTATTGATCGAAGCCATTCATTATTGTTTCGAAGCTCATTGCCCACAAGCAGGTCAGCTAGGTCAAGGTAGTTAAATGCCATAACTGCCAATACTGCCATCGAGAAAATTAGAAGTAGATAGAACGGTTTAGTTGTCTATTTTATATGAAACGTCAGCGTGTCTCCAGCCACAAATATAAATACTGAAATTATGTATACATTTTTTTCACAGGTGTATTTATAACATTATTTGGTGAATTTTGACATTTTGTGCCCCCTCTTGTTGTAAAAGAGTTTTTACAACCTTTTTGAGCTGTAGTAAAAGGTCATCACTAACCGAGCCTTTAGTAACATTGTGCTCGACATCTAGACTAACAGATTTTACCGCTGTAGATCCTGGCGTCACAGGAGTCACAGAGGTGGGCGTGTGGGTGGGATTATATCCCGTAACAGATTTTACGTAGAGATTCTTTACGACTAAACAGTAGTAAAATGTATAAAGCAATACTTACGTCGAGAATGGTGAGCGAGTATGAGGCGGCGTGCAGCACCGCGAACAAGAAGATTGGAGTCAGGATCACTGGTATACTGGGTTAAGGATTTAATGGCAAAACGAATGTTTTGGGTATCTAAAAACTAAAGATAAAGTAAAAATTCACACTCAGGAAATGTCTTTACATGGGTACTTTCGCAGGACTTCCTCCGATGAATCGCTGATTTTATTTATTCTTCCATTATTATTATGTGACTTTCTTATTCAATTATATCCTTAAACACAAAGATAAATCAGTTTTTAAGATAATCTATATCGGTATTTAAGAAAAAATATTCGTTTATTTAATTATTTAAAGGTTGCCTGGAAGAGATATCTTTATAGTGATAAGGCCGCCCATTGTGCATGTTTAAATTAGACTCCGTATCTTCGTGTAAAATAAAGAATTTTCTATCTATCTGTCTATCTAAATAATATTTACGTAACTACGACAAAGCGAATAAAGTATGTAGTTTATTGGGTACCCCAACCACAACCCTAGTTTGCGATATCGATAGTTTTCATTCCTTCATAGATTTAATTAATAGTAATCACCATTTTCACCATTATTCCACTCGTAAACAAGGTGTACTTCCTGCAGAAAAACTATAAAAAACTTGTCATAAAAAGATTGAATTAATAAAATATAATAGCGTGTGACGTAAGACGATCACCTTGGCTGGTAGTAATGATTTAATTATGTAATTTTAATCGTTTGTTTTGTATGAAGAAAAATTTATTCTGTGTCAGGTAGAAATAAAAGATGTGTAAAATAAAAAAAAACGTTTTTTTTAAACGACGCCCGCAATAGTAATAACTACTATGTCGAGGAGGTGTTCACAAACATACATTTCACACACACAGAGCACACCAAGAATCAGAACAAATAATTGCGAATTACACAAAGATTTGTCCCGTGTGGGGATCGAACCCACATCACCAGCGCAGTTGAAAGTGGCAAGGCGACCGCTTTAACCACTACGCCAACCGTGCACTCAAATGTTGTTGTGTATGTTAATATTTTTTTCTCTGTTTAATTGTGCACACCGCTGCATATAAGCTGTATATATACGTTGCCAGAATAAGCTGATCTCGCATTGCACACGAAGCATAAGCATGCCAATGCGAGTACTTGAAATGTATAGTTTGATAGAAAGCCATGTGAACACAGAGAAACTTAATTCAAACACAATATTTATTTTTTTGTCGTGGCTACAAAGGCCTTTAAGATATTTCTTTATTTTATACAATTTTTTTGTTTTAAAAGGGTTGCCATGAGATTGTGCGACCATTGGAAAAATAAATTAGATAATTTTATTAAAATTTTCTATAACAGACGAACAGAATCAAACTAATCTCTCTATGAATAAATGTTCAGGACAATAAAAACAATTTTATTATAATATTATTCCAAACAAAATTTACCACCTTGTAATGATGGTACATTAACAGGTGGTAAATTTACAACGCAGATAAATCTTTTGGCAAGACGGCCTATCATTTAGAATTAATTTTATTCAGAATAAGAAATAAGAATACTTTCGTACACCGCGGTTTGGTACACAGCATCGTATAAGTGAAAGTAGATTAAGCAAGACAAGTGCTCAGAGAAAATGGTAATGACTTTTTATAACACGTTTTTCATTGTCACCGCATCTGAGAGTTTTTAATACTACATTTACTTGTCACTTAACAACTTTTGTGAAATTGCCTTTGAAAAATACAAGATGTAAAGAAGTTTTTTAGAATTTTCACGTCATGAATAAAATAGTTTAATATCTAGATGGTATCCCTATGATATCGTCAGTTTAACTATCACTACATATTATAAAACAAAGTCACTTCCCGGTGTCTGTCTGTTGTCCCTATAAATAAATATATATTTCACAACAGACAAACAATGCCATCTAGTCTCAAACTAAGCAGAGTTTGTGTAATAACTGATACTAATACATATAATTATGCTTTTATTTTGTAAATACATACTTATAATACATAAAAACACTACGTATCCTTAGATCTTTAAACCTATGCAACGGATTTTTATGCGGTTTTTTAAAAGATAGTATGATACATAAATATGGTTTTTATGTACAAACATACATATTATAGTACTACATAGTACCCGGAGCGAAGCCGGGTCGTGCCGCTAGCTATACATCAAATGAAACGGTTCTTAATGACCTATATTATATCTTAAAGACCTTGAAAAGTACGGTAACTTCTTTAGATAGGCACACGTCAGTGACAAAATGGAGACGAATTGAATAACCTCTCCTTTTATAGTGGTCAATTACAACAGAAAATACCCAAAAATAACTTTAAACCAGTCAGTGTCATCGACGAACTGACGACGATATCCATTATTTATTAAACTTTATGTTAGTGCGATACCATCAAATTAATACTAGTTATGTCCACTAAAATCCAGGGGCGTAGCTACCGCCGTATATGCCGTATCAATTGTACGGGGCCTACGGCATACAAGGGCCCCCAAAGTGCGTAAGTAAGAAAGTAAAATACCTAAGAAATCCGATGGAACATTAACGCCTGTCAGACCTCTCAATATTGTCTATAGAGGCAGAAACTTAAGTAAAACTGAAGTCATAGAAGAGTGTATTATTTAATTTTGAATTGTTTGTAAAAAATAAGGTAAAAAATGACAGATAGATAATTATGATGAATAAATATAATTTTATGCATTTTTTTTTTGTGAGAAATCTTTACCCTTCATAAGGGCCCTCAAATATTTTTTTATACCGGGCCCTGCCAAGACACGCTACGCCACTGCTAAAATCGATGTATTTCTAGAAACGAATCACATCAGGCTGCTTACAACTACTGAATATTATATTGCTTGGCTAGCTGTTGCAGCTTTTGACCAGACCTTCATAAAAAACACGATTGACTAAAGAATTTCCTATAAAGAACCACTTAAAAAAAATTAAAAGTAGTTTTTTATATATATTTCTTTATAAGCAACTATTGGCATTGCAACATAATCTACAACGGGTTTACGATAATAGAAGTCATCTTCTAATTGATTATTTTTATAGCATTTAGCTATGCTTAGCAAATTATACTAAGAAACAGTTGAAAAAGATATGGGAACGGCAGGATTATTATTCTATAAGTTAAAATCAATTGTAACTATACAATGAATAATGATACAAATTGTATTGTTTTAATAACAATGCAGTCTGTAAGTTAATATTCGAATCAATTGTTGGTTTCTCGACACAGATACATGATGTATAGCCGGCTCTAGGCGCTTGGCGAACAGTGGCAAACAGCGAACACAAAACGCCAACATGTGGACGTGGGTATTTGTTGGTGTTCGCCTGTTTTTGTTTGTGTTTTGCAGTGTTCGGGGCCGGTGTCGTTTTCTTCACAAATCAAATGATGTTCGGCCAACAGTATGCAATGTATCCACTCGCTTGTGTTTGGCGTTTGCGACAAACAGCCAGCGTCTGGAGCCGGCATGACATACATTGCTACTTGCTACTCACTGTCTCTAAACACATGACAGGATACATTTAATCATGGAAATTGTAGGGTTAATAAATATTTGGACAGCGGACTAGATATGATAAGCCTTTTCAACCATGATTTTTTGCCTGTACTTCTGTAATTCCCTGTAATTCTTGTTAGCACCAGTTCATGTATATGTGTATGTAGATTTTTTACATGTAATTTAATTTGACATCCAAATCGGTTTAAAAATAGGTACATCTAAAGGTAAAGAGTTTAATTACCATGACAAATATGTAAAATGATTGTCTTCAGTTAGTAGACCATTTTCCTAATACGTTTAGAGAGCATTAGTATGGTAATTTAAATATTTGGCACCCGTCCACGTCGTTAGTGGAGTATACCATATTTTTGTCCGCATTTTGCTTACCCAAATAAGACCTACCTTACGAGATGAGCTAGCATAACCAGCGCGAGATAGATTTTGTCACGTTAAAGTCATATTTATGTATGGAGAAATCAAATACGCGACAATCTATCTCGCGCCTGTTATGCTAACCCGACTGGTTATCAAACGAAAACAAAAATGTATTCTCATTGAGAACCGTAACAGAAACAGGTTTGAAACACGTGATAAACCGCTAAAATTAAACCAGACATATACTCACAGATCATCCATCACTTGTTTGACTTAAAAAGGATACATAAGTTAGGTGCGACGTTCATGAAGATGAGCGAATAGAAGAGGTAATGCGCGCTGTCCTCGAGGAAGAACCGTGCGAGGAATTCCCTGGACACGCTGATCTCCCGCGCGGGGATGCGCTGGTGCAGCCGGAGAGCTGACGTCGCCGCGTTCGCGAGCAGAGCCTTGAAGAATGCTGATACTGGACTGTGGGAGAAAGGTGGATTGTGATAGCCAGTCAACGATGTTGGTGAATTGATCGATATTATATGACGAATTGATATAAGTCTAGTAAGGTGAGGTTCCGTATTTTGAAAATAGTGGGTATAAAACCAAAGATCAAGGCGGATAAGTTGGCTGCAGATGGCTGTTCGACCAATCGACGGGGCACTCCATCGTGGCCAATCCCGCTTCGGGACACTTTATTTGCGGCCTACTACAAAACTGCCAAGATCTATGATTTTATCTATACCGTAATTTAGTAGCTGTAAATTTTGCGAAAACCAATCAAAAGTAGGGAATGTTTCACGCTAATGTGTTTATATTTGTATATTTTGTATAACTTAATATTATGGCTAAATGCAATGACTAGAAAAATCAAGAAATATACTCTATCGTAATAATTTTAATAAAAATAACGTACTTGATATTAATTCTATTTTGGTAGGATACATAACTTAAGTCGAAGTTCAATTCAAGGTCAAAAATATTCACATAAGATTTACACAAACAGAATTAAAATGGACACAAAAGAATCATTAAAAATCATTGAATTCAAGTCAGATCACTAAACTGAGGGTCATTAGCAATTTTTTGTTGTTTTTGTAAAACCTTACAAAATGTTTAAATGAAATTGTGACTTCTGAACATTAAATTACACCTAAAGTTTTAAACTTAGAAGAAAGCCATACTTTTGTGGTTTATCACTATAAATAATTATACCACTTTCACCTCTTTTTTAATTGCCCTTGACTAACAGGATTGAATGGGCCAGCATTGCCATCCAAAGTGGGAAATCAGCCAGCATTTTGGGAACATTGCCCACTGGCTGAGGTCTCTTAGAATATACATAAGTTAGGTTAGTTTAGGTTTGGTTATTATTAGTTTAGTTTTTTTTATTTGATTGATAATTAAAACATTTTTTAAAAGATATTTAAGATTTCGTGTATATCAGGTTGACGGGTGTACGTCATTAAACAGTGATTCTATACACATGAAAGCAATGTTCTAGCAATGTGACGAATGTGCGTAAAAATTGAAGCAATGTGCTTTTATAAAACCAGAGTTATTTCCGAAAGTTAGTGAGCCGCCAGCCTGATATCAGAATGACGGGTGAATGTTTAATACGAGCAAATTACTTACTATCTAGAAATAAAAACATTACCATAGCAATGTGCCGGCAATGTGCTCGAACGTACCAAAAACAGAATCAGATGCGGTGAAAGGTTTATAAGTTATTTTGAAAATAAAAATTAATATGTTAACGCCTGCCGATTTCATACAGGCAATCCGACGATTAGCGTAAAGGAACATTTAAACTACAGGGTTTCAATCATTCATTTATGTTTATACCTATAATATAATAATTAACACAATCACAGTTTACCTACATTAGAAATTATACACTAAATAAGGTAAATTTAATATTACCACCACAATCGTAATACATACACAAGAAATAAAATTAATTGACATAACATAAAAATATTGTATCAATTATTTTAATATGACATTTACTGAAATCTGAAAAAATAAATTATTTTTGTCCATACACAAGGCAATGCGGTATCATACTTTTCTGACTTCTCCTTGTTTTATTGCATAAGTTCAAAGGAATATGATATAATAGGAATTATCGAATATTTGCCTTCGGGTCCAAAAGATGACCTTAACAGTATTGGCAGGGCCCCGCCACTCGGCCGTACCTACAGCGATAAATGCCTACAAATTCGCATGGCGCCGGCTCCATTCGACCACATTCGACTGTAGGGTTGGTAGGGTGTCGTGTGTTTTATGGAAGTTTTAATATTATTATAATGAGTACTAAATAAGTTTAAAATAAGAGAGAATGTCTGGTTTAAAGCATTGCTTATTTGATGGATGTGTGTCAAGACAAAAGGACGAGGGATTGTCATTTTTTTCATTACCTGCAGATGAGAAAATGTAAGTTCAAATTTATTTTAAAACTATGAGACTAAAAACCTTCACATTCTTCATATTACTAACATTAATTAGTTACTTTGTTGATACTTACTAATAATATGGACTCATGTCTGAATTATTTAAGGAAATTGTTTTTTATAATTACGAGAGCAACTTGAAAATGTGACTTTTTGTTTGTTGAGATATTTTAACGATTATGGTGTCAAATGAAAGGCCTAGGTCTAAAACTATTTTATCCGTTTGAATCATATAAATGGGTCAACGCGTTAGGAGATTAGAAGAATTAAGAATAGTAAAAATGTAAACAAACCAGAATTTTTGATGTTTTTGTGCCACAACTTTTTAATTAATGCACAAAATGTAAAATATTGTTATTGTAAGTAAATAAGAATAGTTTACCCATGTGAAAAGAAAAATTTTATAGGGGTTATATGATAAAAAGAATTTAATTAGGTTCCCTTTTCCCCTTTACAAATGAGAGACTGTAAAATTCGTTTTAGTATCTACCTAATTGACTGAGTAATCAATCATACGCATCAAACGTAAGATAGAATGAAGGTCAAATAGGTAGATAGATAGACGATGAATATTATAGTAGTAGGTAGCAACGCATCGGCGAGCCGACAACCCTAGCGACATAGGTATCGCGTCACTCAGCGCCAGACAGCGACAGAGCTACGCGTTAGAAGAGAGCGGCAATACTTAGGTGAATATCTCGTTAGGTACTGAGCGCTTATGCGAGCTGAATTGAACTTTGTTGCTTAGTAGCAAGAGTCTCTATTTCTATGAATTGTTACGGGAAGTGGCGCTTCTGTACTTGTACTTAATATTCTGTGGTATTGGTCACTACAGAGCACATTGTTATAGACAAAACAAATGGATATGTTTTGATGACTTATGCAATAAAACAAGGAGAAGTCAGAAAAGTATGATACCGCATTGCCTTGTGTATGGACAAAAATAATTTATTTTTTCAGATTTCAGTAAATGTCACATTAAACTAATTGATACAATATTTTTATGTTATGTCAATTAATTTTATTTCTTGTGTATGTATTACGATTGTGGTGGTAATATTAAATTTACCTAATTTAGTGTATAATTTCTAATGTAGGTAAACTGTGATTGTGTTAATTATTATATTATAGGTATAAACATAAATGAATGATTGAAACCCTGTAGTTTAAATGTTCCTTTACGCTAATCGTCGGATTGCCTGTATGAAATCGGCAGGCTTTAACATATTAATTTTTATTTTCAAAATAACTTATAAACCTTTCACCGCATCTGATTCTGTTTTTGGTACGTTCGAGCACATTGCCGGCACATTGCTATGGTAATGTTTTTATTTCTAGATAGTAAGTAATTTGCTCGTATTAAACATTCACCCGTCATTCTGATATCAGGCTGGCGGCTCACTAACTTTCGGAAATAACTCTGGTTTTATAAAAGCACATTGCTTCAATTTTTACGCACATTCGTCACATTGCTAGAACATTGCTTTCATGTGTATAGAATCACTGTTTAATGACGTACACCCGTCAACCTGATATACACAAGATTTCAAAAAATGATTTGCAGATAACACTTTCTCTGATACACACTAAAGAAAATAATATCAGTGTGTTAATGAATCAGAAATATCTATTGAACAGCATGAAGGCACACAGAAAGAATTCTACTTCTACTCTCATTTACATACATGCTAATTTCACCAAAAGCCAACCAGTAAGTAAGCTCGTAATTATGTAAGCTAAATAAAATTTAATAACTATGATGACTAAGTTTTACTTTTTTTTTTACCCTTGTGGTAAATTGTTGTGCAAGTGGTTTGTGATATAGAATGTTTAATCCAGCCAGTAACAAAGCAACACATTTGCAAAATGTATTCATGAGATATGAGATCATGCCCATAAATAAATATATATTCTATAATGATAAGTAGAATTCTGTCAGCTAATACATCATTTAAAATAAAATGACACACTTTCAAACATATTATGTGTAACATTTATTTTTGTATTCAATTGCAAGCAATTGCAAGGCAAACAGCAAGTAACAAAGGACATTGAAAAAAAAACTGCACATGAAATGAAAATAAACACAAAGGAATATTTGTTTAAATGCTTTGTTTTACAATTGCATTAATGCAATCAATTACCTTGAAATAAAGGAATTTATATCTTGGGCATTTGTATTTTCAATTTACTTTATTTATTGTTAATAATAGAGTCAAATTTATCTTGGTAAATGATCATAATGATGCGCTATACACAAAAATATGGGATTTCAAAAACAAGATATGAAAGTATGTATTTTTAGCATTTTCTGGTTATTTTCAGACAAGGAAAGAAGACCCTACGTATATAAAAGAAAACGAGACACCAATGTCTGAAAAAAAGGAGGAGGAACATAGAAGGGGGTACCATGAGGGCTTCTCTTAGCAAGGATAGTAATTGACATTAGAAAAACACTCACTTTTACTACTTAAATCTATATAAATATTAAAACCAAGACTTACTTGTTAAAAATAGGTATAACATATCCTATAGTAAAGACCACTGTGAGTACACGGATTGCCCAGAGGGCGACATCTACTTTGTTAGCATTTACATGGGCCTTTAGTGCTGGGATGCCCTTTGGTGGACCTGTGTCGCCAGATTGTTGGTCAGCTTCAGCCATTTTGATCTAGTAACAAGAATATTATTAATTAATATATGTTGTTATTAGTTACAAAAACTACAAAAGTGTGTGAATAGTGATGTTAGAAGTAAGTGAGGATATTATTAAGTTGAATAGTTTATGAGACCCAAGTACTTTAATACATACATACCTATTGCTGGTAATACAGTTAACTATAATTATAATCCGTAGCTTTAATGAGGGAAATAAAAAGACATTTTTGACATGTAATGCTAACAAAGACAACAAGTTTAACTGAACTCACCTTATCAGATAAGAAATGATGAAAACTACTGTGTTAATTCACATGAACATTATGAAAAATCGCAAACCCAATTATGTATTGATTGAATGCGTTTACGTGACCAGAGCCACAGTAGAAAGTGCTATTAAAAATATATTTTTTAAGTTTTAAGTAGCTCAGTGGGCCAAGTACGACCTTTTTGGGTTTGCTACTGAAATTGTCATTAAAATACTACGAACGACTCAAAACTCTACGTATTCACGTTAATATTAACATACCGCGACTGCCAAGGACAGAATAACTAGGAAAACCTGTTTCAATGGTCAATTATTAACAAAATTATTACATTATCACAAAGATGATACGAACTCGATTTACTAAGTAAAGATAGGTATCCTGAAAAAAAATAAGTGCACCATATACTTACATTTTAGACTAATAAATTATAAAACACAACTATGTATAATTTCTAGAATAAATTGCACAATTTATACTCGCAGCGCAACAAATCGAATCGGCATGATTTGCTGAATGACATTTGACAGCTTGAAAAACTTGCCAGCTACGCAAGCTAGTGCGTGATCTCCATGACATAAAAACCGTATTTTTCCGTTACTCTTGTTGATAATATTTCCCCTAGATCCCAAGCAAAATTAAGAAATGTCATAAAGGCCATTAACAGGCCAAAAAATATTAATAAAAAAAAAATAGACCCCATACGAAAATTAAAGGTGCATTCTTAAATCATCTTCTGAGCCGTTTCCCAATTACATTGGGAACGGCTTCTAGTCTAACGGATTTAGCTAAATATCCGTATTTTACGTGGAGCGACTGCCATCAGACCTACTCAACTCAGTACGACGTTATACGGCCTCTGACTTCCCGTAACCAGAAAGCATGCATTTAACTAGAAATAACAGCTGTAATGTAAGTTTTAAATCACATTATTCCCACTGCGCGAGCAGAGCTGCGAGTTCCAGATAAAATTCACGCCAAAGTTTAGAAATGTATGGATTTTAAGAGCTTTAACCCGGCTTGGGTAAAATTTTTTATCAAATTTGATAGTCCAATTGTTGCAAAAGTATAACAGTAAATTTTCATAATGCTACATCTTGACATCTATTATCTCTGCCCGTAACGAGTGCCATATTATTATAGATGTTCAAATACTCCAAATCTCCAAATGGTAACCGGCATTGGCTTAACGTGCTCTCCGAGGCACGGAGGAAAACTCATTATGTTAAAGATATAAGCATAGCTTAACCTGCTAGATCGATCGGTTGCTCGACTTCGACTTAAGCCTGGTTTACACTTTGATTAGTACGAGTGCAAGTTATTAGTGCAGGTGATTAGTGACTAGGTGTGAACAGCGACTGATTAGTGCAAGTGATTAGTTGGCTGCGTAGTAAAGTGAATAGAAGCGTGTTCTATTTTTTTGCGAGTGGACTGCGAGTAGCCACGTCCCGCGCGCCCTCCCTTCCCCCTCACTCGCAGCGTGCCTGTCACTAAACACGTCTGGACGGACAGGAGTGTTTAGTGTTTAGCGTTTAGAGTGTAGCGTCGGGCGCTTGTTATACAAAATGGCAAAGTACTCCTGCACAACCTAGAAATTTGTGCAGGAGTATCTGAAACATGAATGCCTTTACAACTGTAAAGCCCCTTGGTACAAAATTAAGGGAGCCCGAGATGAAAAACGGCCAACTGAATTTAAACAGCCACTTGGACACTACTCGCACTACACACCTGCACTCGCACTAATCACCTGCACTCATACTAAACAAAGTGTAAACCAGGCTTTAGACTTAGCCACTAGCTCCTACTTAGCCACGAGCTCTTATACAAGAAATAAAAACGAAAGTTCTGTGTCAAGGTGTCAACTGTCATTAAGTATCAGCTGTAATTGCTGTAAATGACATTGACTGTTTATGGGACATGCTAAACATCCCAATTATAACCTAAAAATCACTTTATTTACAAAAAAATATTAAATAAATAAAATGTATAAAAGGATTATAACGAGTAAAATTAAAACTTTTTTCAAATACGGTGACATCTGTAAAAGATACAGTGCCATTGCAGCTGTTATTCAGAAGCCTAATGTTGGTTATGTTACTGAAGTAAAGGTATCTTTGATCTTGAATTGTTAAAATTTTCATTATAACGGGTGGCGCAAAAGTAAAGACCCTATTTGGTTCAGCTATAACATTTTTTCTAAATTAGAAAACTAGATTTAGATTTTTTTAAATGTATATTTGTGCCATTAAATTTCGTACCATTAGGATTTAAAGATGATGTCTTTTAAATGGTGACCTCCAGAGTTGATACACATTTGAGCCCTATTTATGACATTTTGCATAACTTGCCGTAACACTTCCTGCGATATGTTCGTTATTTCTTGACGAATGTTTTCTTTTAGAGCTGCGAGAGTCTGTGGCTTGTTCACATACACCCGAGATTTCAAAAAACCCCAAAGAAAGAAGTCTGGACTGGTCAGATCGGGTGATCTTGCAGGCCAAGGCAAATCGCCAAAACGAGAGATAACTCGGTCTGGAAAAGCGTCCCTCACTAAGTCCATAGTGTCGCGCGCTGTGTGTGCCGTAGCGCCGTCTTGTTGAAACCAGATGTGCTCCAGCCCCAATTCGTCCAAACTGGGTATCAAAAACTCACGTAACATGGTTCTGTAGCGTTCTCCAGTGACAGTTATCGCATTGCCTCCAGCGTCTTCGAAAAAATAGGGTCCGATCACTCTGTCAACACAGATGCCACACCATACAGTAACTTTTAGTGGGTGTAGAGGTGTTTCTTGAATAATGCGCGGATTATCAGTGCCCCAGAACCGAGTATTCTGCTTATTGACATGCCCTGAGAGATGGAAATGCGCTTCGTCACTCATAACCAATTTTGAAGGAAAATCATCCTCTTCAAGGTGTATCAACTCTGGAGGTCACCATTTAAAAGACATCATCTTTAAATCCTAATGGTACGAAATTTAATGGCACAAATATACATTTAAAAAAATCTAAATCTAGTTTTCTAATTTAGAAAAAATGTTATAGCTGAACCAAATAGGGTCTTTACTTTTGCGCCACCCGTTATAAGCTGTACATTTTCAAATCCTTAGATTTTCTATGTGTTTTAGGGTTGGGTCAAGAATTTACGAAAGCAAAAAGGCTTAATTTTCGCCGATATAAGTGATGGATCCTGTGCTGAAAAATTACAAATTGTAATTCCAAAAAACATTGCTACAGATTCATTGACATACGGTTCCTCGGTCCACGTCACGGGCAAATTATCAAAAAGTCCTAGAGGGCAGTTGGAATTGGTAGCAGACAATGTGAACGTTTTAGGAACTTGTGTAGTATTAGATGGTTATCCGTTTAATCCTCGGACTACTCACCCACCGGAGTACACGCGACAGTATCTGCATTTACGACCTAGAACAAACTACACAGCGGCAGTATTGAGAATAAGGAGTGCAGTCACAAAACATCTGCATGACTATTTCTATTTAAAAAGATATACAAACATTCACACACCTATTCTCACATCTAATGACTGTGAAGGTGCTGGTGAAGTTTTCAAAATTCAGCCAGACAATGAGGAGACAGTCAAAGCGATGATGCAAGAGGGTAAAGACAGAGATTCAGTCTACTTTGGGTCTAAAACATTCCTGACAGTATCTGGACAGTTACACTTAGAGGCGGCATGCAGAGGAATGGGCAATGTCTACACATTTGGACCGACATTCCGCGCCGAAAATTCCAGATCTAGATTGCATTTATCAGAGTTTTATATGCTGGAAGCTGAGCTAGCATTCTGTTACACTTTGAAACATCTGCAAGCATCTATAGAAGAATTAATGAAATATGTATTTTCTGAAATAAGGCACACTAATGAAGCAGACCTGTTTCTTATAGACAAGGATAACAAAGCCCCAAGCTGGTTAGATAAAGATTTCATTACATTAACTTACAGGGAGGCTAGACAGATTTTAGAGGATAAAGGTTCAACCTTCACAGAAGAGGGTATAAACAAGGAACAAGAGTTATTGCTGGTAGAACATTGCAATGGTGTTCCAGTATTTGTTGTGCAGTGGCCCAAAGATATGAAGCCATTTTATATGAAGGAATGTGCTGAAGACAGTACAATGGTAGGATTTATAAATTGAATGTGCTGCTAATAATAGTTTATACCAGCATAGTTTGGCTCCTTGCAATATATTTTCTGTACAATATCTGCAAAATTATGCATTGTATAAATTTTTCACATAAGTTGAATTCAATCAAAGTTTGAATGGTCTATTAAATTTTTTTTTCTAGCAACAAAATTCTCCTAAAACTTAAAATTGCATTTTATATTTCAGGTGGATGCTTTGGACCTTCTTGCACCAATCACAGGCGAAGTTGTGGGTGGGAGTTTGAGAGAAGATAGCTACGAAAAACTTAAGTCAAAATTACCATCAGAAAGGTTAAACTGGTATTTAGATCTGCGGAAATTCGGCAATATACCCACAGGAGGCTATGGACTGGGCTTAGAGAGATTACTACAAGTTCTGTGTAATGTACATAATATTAAAGATACTCTGCCATTCCCTAGATGGCCACATAATTGTGAAATGTAATGTAATGTTTAGGACCTACATTGTGGATATGCACTTGTTTAGGGACTGTCCCAATAAACTTAATAAATAAATAAATATTCCACAACTCACACACAACGCCATCTAGTCCCAAACTAAGCAGAGCTTGTACTATGGGTACTAGAATAACTGATACTAATACATATATACTTTTTCTTTTGTAAATACATACTTATTATACATAGAAACACCCAGACTAAGACAAACCCCCATGATTGATTGACAACATGATTCCCACTTAAGACAAATCTTTGTGTGCATGAACACAAAGATTTGTCTTAAGTGGGAATCGAACCCACGACCTCGGCGTCGCAGGCAGGTACACTACCCACTCCGCCATCCGGTTGTCAATCAAATTATATTATCATGAAACAATATTTATGATAGGAAAAGCCCAATGTTCAATATAAAATATGATAAGTTAGGGCCTTACAAATGTCTAGATTGAGAGTAGAGTGTTAAGTACTATGGTAATTTATTGAATGTGTGTGTCAGTGGCCAAGATTCAAAATGTAAAATTGTAAATAAAGAATAAGTTGTTATTTATGGGTATTATTTAACCACTCTTAATTGTTTGGACTACCACCCCCTTTACAAGATAAAAAGAATCCAATACCCTCTTTGCTTAGTTAATTATTCCAATTTTGTATAATTTGTGTAATTTGACTTTTTTTTCTTATTACTATCCCTCTGTTTATGTTAATGTAGTTTGGCTGAAAGTAAGACAGTGCTGCGGGCGCTAACTGTTGTAAGAGATGAAACCGTAGAAAAGAGTACTGCAGGTGCAGACTTTTTAAAAATATTTACTTTAAAATGTAAGAACACAAGAGCGCTGCAGGCGCCGACATTTTGTATAATTTTTTCTTTAATATCTAAGACCAAGATAGCACCGCAGGCGCCCTCTTTTAAATAGTTGATTTTATTTATTAGCTTTAGGACGGATAGCAACCCTAGTCGCGTCCCTCTTGGCCGTCATAACGCCCCCAAATATTGCTTGGAGCCGCTAATGCCTCCTTGAAAAGCTGGAGCGCCCCCATAGGAGCAGTACCGCCCCAGTTAGGAAACTATATGCTAGATAGTACCTTTCTGTTAGTTTTAGCTCATACTGAGAAGCCGGCGGATGACCATGGGTCGGGCATGTGCAGGTTTCGAATGCTATGAACTTGAAACATTTATTTAAATAAAATTACTCCACTTCCACTTGCCACTTCCTGGTGGGCCGCAGCTATACTCTTTGGCCGTACCTCTTCTCTACGTATGTACATTAAGCCGTGGTAAAACTTCGATAGATTTGAATCTGACAAGTAAATAAAACAATGAAAGTATTTTTCATGTAAACATTTATTTACTAATTGTAAATTAAACAAACAAACCAAGTGATGTGATTTTCACATTGTGATAAGAGAACAAATTGAATTCAATTGGCAAAGCTCAACACTTTAATTAATTAATTATTGGCAAAATATAAAACGTGCTTTGTGATCACCATAAAATCATAAAATGATCCAACACCTCTTTTTAATTTTCTAATTTATTTATTTTTTTATTTTGTTTTCTTATGGTTGTTAAAACTAAAAGGAAATGCAATAGGCTGTTAAAGAAAGAAATCTCCATGAAATAAAAACCTTTCGAATGCAGAGATTCTCTGTAATTAAATATTATATACACATTCAATCGTACATTCCATACAAACAGTGAAGTAATTTCTACCCTTAAAAAATATTTACAAGTTAACCATATTTACAGTATACAAAACATGATATACAAAATTAATTCGTCAATCAAACAAACGCACATTCGCTGTTAAATAAGTCGTAACTTAAGTTTAATATCACAATTCGTTTTAAACAATTCTTGGTACACGTTAAGATGCGTAATGTCAGCGGCTTACTATTTGTACCTTTATTACGTACGAGTTATTGTAGCACAAAGACGGCTGACCGTGATTTGCTGTGGGCACATACATCATGGGTTGTCCTAACACAATTACAATTAATGGAAGAGAAATATAATTCAATGTAAAGTTCAGTATGGAGTTACTGATACAATTATAATATGCCCATATTACAAATAGACTATAGTATACTACAACTATGTCCCTAATTCAGAAAGAATTCGCAGTTAAAGATTATATTACACTAGATTAGAATACTCATAATTTAGACATTGAATTAAATTAGTATAGTTGTAATATGTTCACAAATTGAAGTTTCAAAGCACCTTTATTAATACTTAGAACAAATTGGCAGTAAGACATAGGTCTGATTAGAAATACAAACACACTTCACACAACAACTCTTTTGCATGTGCACCACAAAAAGTCCTAGAAACTGTGTTTTATACATTGATGAACAGTAATCGAGGTATTTCTATGAATGTCAATATTTATAGCCTATTTATACTAACTAATATACATATAACGGCATATTTACAGAAGTTTCAATTTCTATACTTTTTTGCTATTTATTTATTTTAATTTTGTATTAACTAACCATGAGATTTACTAGTTCTGTATACACCTTTACCTTGTTTTAAGTAGGATTATACCCGATCGGTATTACAATTCAGTAAAGCAAAGCATATAGGTATGATTACTTAGCTTTAGCTATATTAGGCCTGGCTCTGTTTCATGGGATGTTTTATTACGGTATAATCGATTGAATCAACATTTTCATCATAGTTTGATTCAAAGACAAATTTATTATAATCTCATTTGGACTATTCCTGAGTAAGTCTGAAGCTGTTGCGCAAACAAGTTTCAAAACTTAAGTTTTCAAGACAGTTATAACAATCAGCACAAGCATATTTTATGTTGATAATCATACAATTGGTATAAATTTCACTAATCATACCACCACAAAAAGATACAAATAATCTTTAGCGTATTTTCTCAATATTGACTATTCAATCTATGATAACGAAATCGTTAACATTATACTCAAAGACCTTTTAGTTAAGGTATTTGCACCTTCAAGTGAAAGTAATAAGACTAACAATATTACATAATGGAACACAATCCCGAAAGTTCATTGCCCCTAGACACAGGGGGTTGTCTGCTAAACTGAACCCCTTCTAGCGAGGGTTTTAGTTCATATTCCATTTCAGGTTCTTCGCCGGGCGGTAAGGGCTCATCTTCGGCACTTATATCTTCTAACATATCATTTTTATCCAGGTCATTGTTAGATATGAAGCTTGGTAGGGATTTGGAGATGTTGATGCGAATGCCCCCTATCGGTATCGTGGTGGCGGGTGCGTTTGCGGCGTCGAGTTGTAGGTTGCCGTCGATAGAGGACTCCACTGTCGGGTGGGACATGCTGTCGATGTTGGTGGTGGGGACGCTTTCCTCTTCTGCTGTGATTATTGGCTCATCATCTGAGGGAAGAAAAGATGCAGTTTGATAATGAAATGAGTAGATAAAGGCAAGTTAAATGGGCATGACGTGCAAATAAGGTATAATAATATTAATATTAATATTCTAGTTAATACAACTGCATCATGTCAAATTTTGAGTCTTTTTAAATCCCATAATTTAATAAACTTATTTATGGAGCCTACTAGAATAAGTGCCACCACGGCTACATGCTTAGACAATATTTATACAGATATTAGTCCAACTCACAGAAGTATTATTAATAAACTAGATTCTGATCATTCTGGGCAAATGATAAGTTTTAAAATAAAAAGTAAAAATGTAGTTAGGAAAAAAATTACTTCTGTACCAGTAACAGCTAGTCGCTTTGAACGTATGAGAGTTAACCTAGCTAATAACTTACCTTTCTTAGATAATGACATAGAGCCTAATGTAATGTATAATTCGTTTTTTGATTCATTTCTTCGCGATTTTAACTCAATATTTACTTCCAAGGAGATTACTGTTACTAGTAGTCCTGTCTTTGGTGACTGGGCAACCGCAGGTATCCATAAGAGTAGGCAAACATTGTACATTTTATACTATGAAAGACAATTTAATAGCAGTGAAGAGTTTAAAGAACATGTCAAATCATACTCGAAGATTTTTAAACGCGTTTGTTAAATTGCCAAATCTACATTTATTAAATCTAAAATCAAAAACAGTAGTAATAAAATTAAAGCCACATGGAAGGTTATTAATGAAGAGACTGGGAAGGTTAGATCAAAAAATTCAGACTTTAAGTTAAGTATCAATGGTCAAGTAACCAAGTCAGATTTAGAAGTTGCCAGTGCTTTTGAAGGATTTTTTACTGCTTTTCCTGTCTCTCTAACTAGTGCTTTAGGCTCTTCTTCCTCTGTTGCTGAGTCGTTACTTAAAGATAATGTGCCTGAGTTTTACAATAATTTCGATTTTCACCATGTTAATTTGTCTGATTTTAAAGCCGCGTTTAAATCAATTAACATTAAGAAAACGGCTGATCTATGGGGCATTTCTGTACATATTATAAATTCGTTGATTGACATTATTGCACCTGATTTAATCGTGATATTTAATAGATGTATTGATTGTGGTGTGTTTCCTGACTTAATGAAATTAAGTAAAGTCATTCCTTTGTTTAAATCAGGTAGTACATTAGACCCCACAAACTTCAGACCAATATCGGTGCTACCTACGTTTAGTAAAATTTTTGAAAAATTAATTC
Organism: Hypena proboscidalis; assembly: GCA_905147285.1. Taxonomy (NCBI): domain Eukaryota; kingdom Metazoa; phylum Arthropoda; class Insecta; order Lepidoptera; family Erebidae; genus Hypena; species Hypena proboscidalis. Next base: position 1,311,139 of record LR990141.1, read on the forward strand.
TCGCGCAGTTACTTAAATATTTTAATGAAAACAATCTGTTGCACACTAAACAATTCGGTTTCACTCGCGGACGGTCAACATGTGATGCTGGGGTAAAATTACTGGAATGCATATTTGAGGCTTGGGAAGAGTCGCGGGATGCCTATGGGGTGTTTTGTGACTTATCTAAGGCTTTTGATTGTGTGCAGCATGAAACTCTAGTCAAGAAGTTACACCACTACGGTATAAGAGGCATCGCTCTGGATCTTCTTACTTCATATCTAAGCGATAGGATTCAGAGAGTAGATGTCAATGGAAAGCGTTCGCATGGATCAGCTGTAGCAATGGGGGTGCCACAAGGCTCTATTTTAGGGCCTTTCCTGTTTCTCTTGTATATTAATGATTTACCTCATCTTGTTAAGGATAATCATGAGATAGTATTGTTTGCGGATGACACTTCTTTAGTTTTTAAGGTAAAAAGACAACAATCAGTAATTGACGATGTAAACAATGCTTTATCAAAGATAGTGAACTGGTTTAGTGCTAATAACTTGCTTTTAAATGGTAGTAAAACAAAATATATTAGATTTTTTACAAAAAATGTTAAGCAAGTCAAAACTAGTGTGGTGATGGACAATGAGGAATTGGAAATGGTCAATAAGGTTGTCTTTCTTGGTATAACATTAGACTCTAAATTACAATGGGGCCCACATATAGAAACGTTGTCTGGTAGACTCAGCTCAGCAGCTTACGCCGTAAAAACAATTCGTCAACTGACCGATGTTGACACTGCGCGTTTAGTTTATTTTAGCTATTTTCACAGTATAATGTCATATGGTTTATTGCTTTGGGGTAGTGCCGCGGATATAGATTCAATATTTGTGCTCCAGAAACGAGCTATTCGAGCTATCTATATGATGAGTCCCAAGGAGACACTAAGAAATAAATTTAAAGAGATACATATTATGACGTTACATTCTCAATACATTTACGAAAATTTAATGTACGTTCACAAAAACCAAACGAAATTTAAGAAAAATAGTGATCTCCATAAATTAAATCTAAGGAACAAAAACAAACTCGCTGTGCCCACTACTAGGCTCCATAAAATCTCTAACTCGTTTCCAGGTCAATGTATACGCTTTTACAATAAACTTCCTTTAGACGCAATAGAATTATCGATAGGTAAATTTAAAAAATATGTTAAAACTAAATTATGTCAAAAAGCTTACTATAGTATTTCAGACTACATAAATGATAATAGTATTTGGAAATGAATTGCTCTTCTTATGTGATTTTTTTATGTACTTTTATATTGTTATATTTTTCATTTTAAAAGATGGTGCACATGAGTTTCTCACCAGCTCTTCTCATAATGCAATACCCATCGGAGCTGGTACTTAGATTGATTTTAATTCGATTCTAAACAGTTTGATTAAAATTAATCTGAGCCCCGGTTATTCAAATCATTGTAATTAGTATAATTTAGTATTATTTATTATTTACTTTTATATAATTTTTTGTAATGTTTTGACGTGTTCAAGCGCCTCCTGGGGCCTATGAAAATAAATGATTTGAATTTTTTTTTGAATTTTGAATTTTGAATTTTGAATGTAATCAGAATGGACAGATAGAAGACTGAATAAAAAATAAATTTAATTGTTTAGGATGTGGCGCTTTTGTTCTATTATGAAAGCCAATCACTGTCGCCCCCCAGGAGTAGAATGTGATGATGTCATATAATTTTTTATTATAATATGAGGCGATCTTTCTCAAGACGCATAAGATGTATGTAGTGCTTACCAGGGTCGACAGGTTCCTGTTTGATCTTGACAATAGAGAAATCGACCTCCGCCTTTCGGTCTCGTTCCTTGCGCGAGGCTGTTGTTTCGTCATCAGTATCATTATCGTCGTCTACCACTACTTCTTCCACCGGCTCCGCTTTGTAGATCACGTCGTCTTCGTCTCCATCGTCTTCCTCCTCTTCTTCCATGATCTGAGGAAAAAGAGTTAAACTTTAGTATTGTTATGGTTTCTTCTTGCGTCAAAATTGATGTCTAATCTTTACTATGTTAAATTTTATATCATGAAGCGGGCTTTCACTTTTCATTCAGCCATACAAGCCCCGCTGCAAATCCACGAATATTATGATGCATTGCATCGATTTTTCAGAGGCCTTGCGTCATCTATTATAACTACATATTAGTAAATAGCAACCAACATGTTCGACTGTTCTTAGTATTACATTGCTAAGCATGGCTTAATGCTATATATAAAACAATTAGAAACTATTTGAAGTAGTTTCAGTACATGTGACTGTTAGATTTATTATGATCTTGCTTTTAAATAACCAGAATTTAATCATTTTATAGTGTTGGTTACTAGCAGCTAAGTACTTAATAAAAAAAATATGTTTGTACTCACTTCAACAGGCTCGGAGCCCTTATCCTCCACGACTTCAACCACAGACTCGTTGTCCGACATCTCAGCTGTTTCATCCAAGTCTTTGTCGTCTTTGATTTCTATCGCTTCTTCAATGCTCTCTATTGGAGTCGCTTCAATCTCTTCCTTGGGCGCCTCTTCTTTCGTTAGGGACGCCTAAATTAACGAAATCGTCAGTAATTATTTACATTCATTAAAAAAATAAGAAAGACATCTCTAACAGCATTATATTGGGCTAACATATCATGAATATCTTAAACCATAATAATATCATAACAAAGAAGGTAAATATTAAACTTATATTTGTACAGTTGTAGAGTATTTTGCTGCAGTATAACATACTTAGACTTAGATATTAATAATAATAGTTTGTTTTAAGAACCAAATGATTTTAACTGTTTGTCAGATTAACACATTTGTACTGTTTAACCACTGTTGCTCATAGTTAAAATAAACATAGTTAGTATATAAGATAGTTAAGGATATACAATAAGCCATTTTAATATGAATGTTGTTCCAAAATATTATTATTATCATATAGCAGTTTAGTTTTTATTATAATTTTATTCCTTTATAAAAATTCAACTCACCTTAAAATCATCATAGCAGATAGGATGGTAGTAATCATCGTTGTGTTTGACAGAATTCCTGAGATGCCATTCCTCTTTATCTTCATTATAGAACTGATCAAATAAGTCCCCGCACAAAGCACAGGTGTGCGCCGCGGGGGCGCTGGCGGCGGCAGAGGGTGCTTCCACGACGGGCACGGGGCCTTCGCCCTCACCCTCAGCGACGGCGGTTGCTCCGGCCGCACCGGGCGCTGCTGTCATGCCACCAGTCTCGAACCAGCTCTTTTCTGTGGGGAAGGAATATAGTTATATTTTATTGTTATGCTTACCAAGATGTTTGAATTATGTCAGCACAAGACTTTTAGGAAAAGGTCTTGCCTAGTGGGAAAGGCTTAATCTGGTGCATTCTTCTTACAATACGAATTGGTTATTGTGCCTTCTTAATTTGATTAACACGTATATAAAGTATGTAAGTAAGTAAAGGGCGCACCTCTCTCCTCCAGGTCCTCCACCTCCTCGTACTGCACCCAGTCGGACAGGTCGTAGTGCCAGTGGCGCGAGTGCGCGCGGCGGGCGGAGTCGCGGTCGCGGCGGTTCTGGCGGAAGTGCCAGTCCAGGTGCTGCGAGTAGCGCACCGTGCGCTCGGGCGGGAAGCGCGCGCCGCAGCCCGAGCACTGCATGCCGCCGTACAGGCGCGCCGCCAGCGCCGGCTGCTTGCTGCAAACGTCAACTGCTGTCAGCGCTTCATGGCATCGGGGTCAATCATATCGGTAACGTATAAAGACATCACTAATGTTCAAATGTACAAAAGAAAATAAACGATTGGAAAAGGTATAACTATAATATGTAAATAAACCAAACTCACACTCTCAGCGTCTCAGGTCTCATAAAGTCAACTCTATGAATAACATTCTTGTCCTCCTTCTGTTTCAGTTTCATCTCGTCAGTCTTAGCCTCCTCCTTGCTTTCCGCCTTATTCTCATTAGACACTTGTACAATACCCGTAGCCACCAGCTTCGCGAATAAATCTGTCACGTTAATGTTGCCAAGTATCGGTAGTACGGGGTTGGGTTTCTCATCTGAAGGTGTTTCAAGGCCGGGGATCTTGTCTGGTTTGGAGAATAGAGGCTCGGCAAGGCTGTATTCGGAGCTCGAGGCCGGGACTACGCTTGACGGCATCACGCTGGCCAATAAGTCGAGACCACCTGTTTTAAAAGTTGGTATTAGACATAGAAAGCAAAAGAAGTGTTATGAGTGGGGTTTGTTCAATCCATGAACATATAGTTTTTGTGTATAATAAATTAGCTGATGTGAATTCCATAAACTTTATTGTTGTAAGTTATTTGAGGTGGCAACACACATTGTTTTAATCTTCCCTTTCTCCGTACGTATGTGCGAGGGCGCATTTTATGTGCTTTTTGTAATTTATTCTTTAAAGAAGTAAAGATAGTGTTTTGTTACAAATATTCAAACTGTTTAAATACTAAACATACGTACAACATAATATTAAAACAACGATCATTTATATATAAATTTCTAGTCTTTGAGTTTCTTATGTGGACATTGATCTGAGACATTGATACGAAACTGTAACTCAAAATCACTTACATGCTATTGCAAGTTAGTGAATCTAATGTGCGCGAACATGGATTTTAGTTATTTTAGTATTACATTAGTAGTTGATACTTATAAGTGCTTGCGTAAAGTTTAAGTAATAAAGTTTTTTTATTTATTTCCAGAAAAAACTACAGTAGTCTCTTACCTAAGCTTTCAGGATTCAGCTCCGGACTAGGCGTCTTCACCGGCCTTTTCTCTAGTTCCTGATCTACTTCCATAGCGTTATTCTCCTTGAATTCAAACGTCTGGACGGGAGGCACCAAAGGCAAGCCCGTTCCTTCCATATTCGTTATTTTGATAACTCCTGGCTTCACATTCCTTGGTAAGGCCGAAAATCTTATGAAGTACTTCTCGTCCCCAACACATATTGGCTTCGGCAGATCACCATACTCAACTTTAAATGGCTGCTCATTTATCAAAACAGTTCTCAAAGAATCCACGAAACGAATCGTCAGGAACTGCTTATTGACTAAAATCTTCTGCACCTTAGCATCTAAATATACAGGGAACATTTGCGTTGCATTTACTATTAAATTAATTTTACCAGCGACCAAGTCGGTCCGCTTTTCTTTGCCGATATCCACTTGGGGCATAGGACCTTCTAAATGCACTAACCTTGGCTTTCCATCAATAATTACACCTAAGGGTTGGCCTCCGAAGAAGCATTCGAACCATCCTCCGTTTATATACAATTCTCTCGTCGGCGAACCGAATTTAATATTGAATACTTGATCGTCAACCTCTACTTGTTTGTATCCTTCGTTGAAATTAAGTACTATTGAGTCTTTGTTGTCGAATGTGACTCTCCGAGCACCCGGTAGGAACTTTATTTCTCTGGGATCGTCCCAGTCTAACATAATAACGGCGGTGTTCCCGTAGAACCTGATTTCTCTAGGAATGCCGTCGATTTGTATAGTCTTGAAGGGATCTTTGTCTATGTATTCTAATACTTTGAAGTCTGTAGGTGGGATTGCGAAGCCTGGCGCTCCTAGAGGAGGAGGTGACTCGCTTCTTACATAAGTTGGTAAGGGATTGTCTCCTTGACAAATTCCAACTTTAGGTGTAGGTAACGGTAGTGGTAAGCGAGGAGCGTCAGGGAAAGGCGGTCTCGGCATTCTTTTGTCGAACTTTCCTCTATAGAACTGATTCATAGGGCCGCGGAACCTTCTAGAACCGAATTCGTCCCCTCTAGGCCTCGGCCCTCGCCATACAGGTGGACCGGGAGGGAATGGACCAAACATGGCGGGCATGGAAGGCGGTAGGGGCAGCAATCCGTGCTTGGGCCCGTCAGCACCGTCGTTCACTACTCGCATATCCGAATCCTGCAACCCTTGACTGTCGTGAGGTGTGTCGACGAACACGGACGGAGTAACTCTTTCGTCAATATCTCCAAACTTATTCATATCATTTGGAGATGATTTAGGACTTGGCACTTTGTGGTTCTCCGTGTTATCGTGGATGGCATCTTTGAGCTTTCTTTTAGAGATTTCTAGGGACTCTCTTTGCTTGGCCTCTTTAAGTTTAAGTCTTTCATTGAGCTGTAGTACTTGGTACATGAGGGTGTTGTATTGGGTCTTGTCTAGCTGGCCATCGTTGAGGTGTTCTTTGGCCTGCGACATGATGATAGAGATGGATTTCTTGTTCTCGTCAAAGTCTTCTTGGTCCTGATTGAGGTCGCCATCGTCCCCGCTGAGTGTGCGACGACGTTCTCTTTCAACACCTGTGAAAAGTATTAAAACTTTATTTGCATGACTACACAACATTGAATTATTATAAAACAATAAAATCTAACTGACATATTTCAAGTTTTATCCAGTTTTCATATAGGTGATAGTATAACATGCTAGCAGTACAGTACTGAGAAAATTAAAAAATAATTGGGACAGCCAGAATTTCAATCTGCGACCTCTAAATACCTGGCCGCGCTCTAACCACTAAGCTACGGTTGCTTTATGCCAGGACCCTAAATTTCTCAACTATATGTTACGTCATTTCGTGACGTCGCTGGTCGCATACATTTTTTCAACTGTTTCTTATTATAATTTGTTTAGCATAGCTAAATGCTATCAAAATAATTAATAAGATGCTAGCAGTGTCCACTAGTCAGTGTTTAGTTACTGTACTACCCAAAACTACATTATGTTGTATACAATACAATAGGATTTAAAATCTCCGTAATAGTATCATAACTTGTACAGGCAATAGCATAATATACAGTACTTTATAACTTATAGAAATCTATACTTACTGGGAGACTGACTAAACAGCAGCGGCCTGCCAAGTCTATCCTTTTCTTTCGTCTTAGTAGCCTCAGCCAACTTAGCCCTCACCAAATCCAGTTTCGATGGCGTCTTCCTTTCATCACGCTTTTTAACTTCATTCCAATCTCTTTTCGGTGAGCCTTTAGGTGATATCATGAGTACATCATCTTCGTCATCGTCATCATCTTTATTCTGGTTCTCTGCTTTTGGTGATGAGGTGATGGTGGGTGGTGGGGGGGCGTTGACCTCATCCACTTGGGGCAACTGGCGGAGATCGACGTCCTCGTTGCCGAATAGTCTGGAATAGAATGGACTGAATAGGTAAAATATCGTTGGTGTAACAGTTTTGAAGTAGGGGGCGCTAGTGATCTAGGGAAAGTTGTAGGTAGATTGTTATAGAAAAAGGATTTAGAAGAACACAAATCCAAAAGCAGAGCTATTAATTTCTTTAGGGACAATTTGATGTTTTCAAAGACTGAAAATATCTGCCACGGTACGCTATAATAAATTTCGTAACAAAGAAACTAAAATAATACAACTCAACAATAATATTAAAAACAAATACTTACACGTCAAACTTATCAATCTTATTCTTCTTCGCCTTAACTTCAACGGCTTCAGTGGAGGGCCTCTTCTGCGCGACCGGCGACGCCTTCACCTCGGCCACTGTTGGCAACACTCTGAGATCCACATCTTTAGTCTCCGGCACAACGTCAGCTACATCTGAAAACACCACTCTATGTTTATGTAGTTAAGGTGCACTTTACCTTCGTGGTCCCCCGCACCTGCGTACCTGTGTGTATAACAGTCGGACTTGTACCTGGAATCTTTGTAATCCTTATGGTGCTTGTAAAGATATTACCGTTGTTAAGTTGCACCTTTCCCCATTGACCTATTTTGTGTGTAGTGTAAAAGGTCCCTTGCATACTTATTCTTAAATTTTGGTGTCAGCTGTTCAATGATATGATTATACAATACTGTGTTGTCCAGATTCTTTGTAAAAGATCAATGTTTTATTAAGATTCCAATAAATAAATGGCGATTTTTACGTTTCTCTTTGTACTTACTATTCATATAGTTGCACATTAATAACAACACTAACATAAGGAATAAAATATCTACAAAAAATTCCACAAAATATGAAAATTATGATAAAGGACTAACTGAAAGACGTTTACTATAAAATAAAACGTGACACTGCTATATAAATAAAATATTTAAACACGTTTGTATTAAAAAGAGCACTTTGTCTGAACATTAAAATAGAACAGAATGCATTGTAGAGTGACTATGTCTGAATGTGGTGAATTGTGGTGGAGTGAATTAAAAAAAACTCAACACAAAACTATATACACAACTTCTTGTTAATTTTACTTCTTTTCCTAGTAATTTATATGTGAATGTTTATAGTGTGTGTAAAGAAGATCTTTCATTTAATAATGCCCGATCCAATGTTATAAATATGTTTTCAAGTGTTTTAGGGTCAGGCGATGAAACAGGAGCACAAAGCGAGATTTTGTTTTGTCCTTGACTGAAAACGTTAGTTGTTAAACCATTTTTAGATAAACTAATAATTTAAAGAATAGTGAATTATCACATGGATAGGAATACTCCACAACTCCTTAATATTATTGTTTTTCAAATCTTACCATGTATAAGAAAAGCTCCTGTACGGTATAGGTAACAAATAGATATCCATATCGGCATTGGTGCTTGTAGATAATTGTTGCCTTATTTACTGTCTTTCTTTTGGGTTCATATTTCTAATTTTAATTTTATAAACACAACTATTAACTTACAGATTTAAAGACAATGAAGTAATTGATTCATATTCATGCTTTGGATAATTTTTATTAAATAATAATTATCAAAATAATTTATGTTAATAGTTAGGGGCGGCACATACAGGAAAGATGTGAAATGAGGACACGGTTTAAGTATATCAAAAAGGACGAGGCTCGGACGAAGCACGAACAACAGCACGTGCATCAGACGTGCCTTTCCTCTCACATCCCTGGCGACAACGTTATGTCGACACCTCGTCTCTTTTGTATGTTTTCGGAAAGGACACAGTCGTCAACAGTCACAGTCGTTTCTGCCATGTATTGTGCCGCCACGCACCTGTACATTTTATATAGAATCATATAGAACGAGCACCGCGTCTCCGACATTGCCGCGCTCAACAACTATTGTTTGTACCGCCCCTTAATATGCAACTTTCAAACTGCTACAACTAATTCTATGACTTAACGCTTACCAAATAAAAACATAATCCTTGTTAAGTATAACTGCTTCAAGTGTCTATTAATAAAGGGTATAATATTTTAGATACCAAACAAACGGTCATCTAAAAAGCCGGCAAATTGTATTTTTCATATGACCAACGCTGCTTTATTAAAAATGTAGTTGTTAATAAGTCAGTTTAATAAAATTACTAGGTAAAGATACCAGTAAGATGAATATTTAAAATAATGACTTTAAAATTCTTTATCATAAAAAAAAATCTACTTAAAAAAATTCAAGGCAAATAATATTCTATTTACGAATACAGAAACGTAGTCTCCGTGCGAATGGTAATTTAAAAACAAAAAAATATGTGGTAAATAAGTGTCCACCGACTCTTAATAGAAGTCCAAGAAGTACAGTACATTTAACACTTTGATTCTAGTTTTAAGTAATTATGAAGATACAACTAGTATGGCATGGTATACTTGAACAACTAGAGTGCTCACAGTTGTCATAATAGGATTCACTAGATTTAATCTCCAAAAGTGGACAAGAGTGGACCAAGAATTGAGCCCTGGAACATGACCCTAATTACGGCATTCGAATCAGGTGGATTTACGAATAGGCAACAAAAAGTTCACAGCCATCACGCCCATCACCAGCTGTAAATATTTTTTCTTCAACCGTATTCCGAAATAGACTCAGACAAAGATGGAATTGCTATTTATATCAACCAATTAAGAAACCAGAATAGCGTTAATTCTATAATGAAAAGTAGATTCGTTGGATAACTGATGAAGTTCAATTAGTCCAGTAGTTGTCAAACCTTTTTGGATATGAAACCCTTTTTATAAGAAAATTATTTGAAGGGAGGCATCCCACATAAGGCCCGAAACTCAGTTATGGCGGATGGGTTGGCAGAGAAAAGAGGCCGGGCTCGGTGGCGGTCCCTACTTCTCGCGAAGCCCCTCCAAAGAGTTCGCGAAGCGGAGCACACTTTGGAAATAGCCAGATTAGTCCATCTTGTTAGCTGTTTTTTGGATCAATACACTATTGGATGAATTGTCACAATTCATCCAATAGTGACGAAAATAACGATGCAGCCAATGCCAAGAATTGAAGAGCTAATGCAAATGACTAATTCAAACGTGTTAATAGGAGAGAGTAAAAATGATGAAATGAATTTGGATCACAACTAGAAATTACTGCCATAACACGACTAAATTGACGACAGAATATATTACGCTTATCGACCAAGCAGACACTAAGCTACAAACCTACTTTGTAAATTCTACATTATTTCTCATGCCATATCCTTAGTCATAAGACTGCAAAAACCATTTTAAAATTGCTAATCCTCACTCCAGTCACTTCCCTTCAATTCAAATTCTTAATTTTTTCCTTTACATCCAGTCACTATTTTACCCATACCCAGATAGTTAGCCCCCATATCAACTTAGTTCTCTTTAAATAGTTATTTTTCTGATTTCAATCTCTTCATACACAAGTCATTCCTCTTCATTATCTATTTACCATATTGACTTCCCTAGATTTTCTCCTGTCATTTCTCACCATATACTACATTAACATCTCTTTCACACATGGTTATTTCTTTACCTATTTTACTTATTTGATCTCGGTCATTATTCTACCTACACCACATATATACTCTCCTGTCTTTCGCTTTACCCAGTCACTTCTTCCCTGTTACATCCCGTCACCCAGTCATTTCTGCCGCCGCTTACACCCAGTTCTCACCATTGCATGGCAGTCAAATGATCCTTTATTTATTATCATAAGATGTAAATCTGAGGACAAGATTATTGGAATAAGTTTAATATTCTTTAACTGAATTTAAGAAGCAAATCGTCAATGAAAAGCAAACAAAAATGAGTATACTTACGTTTACTTATTTTACCGTATTCTTTTGCTGCTATTTCAACTTGCTTAAACTTCACTTTATGGTTATCCACTCGACGAAATAATCTACATCTAAATAAGTATCGTCACTTATTGTCTTTTTTTAACCTACTTAAAAATATGAACCCATAAGTGTAACAGGCATTAATTAGATCTTCGAAAATTCTGAAGTCGCATTCATTAATATTCTTACTAGTCCAGTATTCCGAAGGCAGTCCAAGGGTCTCCAAGAAACAGACGTAACTTCAGGATAAGTAACATTGATGTATCCATTATTCACTGCTGTTTTTAGAATGTTGTTGCCCATTTATTATTTTATGTTAGAATATGTAAGAAGGAAACACCACAAGATCATTTTTAATCACAAGAAGAACATGTAGGCTACATCCAGTTATGAAATATCGAAAATTGAAATTATGGTCATCCATAGTGCAATCGTGGTGTAGGGAGTGTCCGAGTCAAGAACAGCAAGTAACTTCAGACATGTGAGCAACAACTCAATGACAACCCAGTGAGGTCGAGTAGAGAAGGGTACAAAGTGCTGGCGTAAAACACGTCAATATGAATACTCCAAGAGTTAAAAAATATTTTATTTCCACACAACAGGCGTAGTTTCCGGTCGCGCTTACAGCTAATATCACAGTAATAGTCGAGGCGTCGAATACATGGGAGGATAGCTTACTTGGGGGATCACTCGCGCGCTCGTCGAGCTCGGGGCTCTCGGACTTCTGGCGGTTGCGGCGCATGTAGCGCTCCTTGTGGTAATTGCGCAGCTCCTTGAACGTCACCACCTCAGGCGCCGGCGCCGCCTCGGGCTCCGGCACCTTCGCCTCCTTGCGGGCCTTCTTCTCGGGCGATGCAACTTTCGGCAACGCTGGCTCTTTCGGGGCGGGGCGCTCGGCCTCTCTCGCGGCCTCGGCCTCGCGCCTCTGTTTCCGTCTCTCCGAGCGGACGGCATCCCGCTTTCGTTTGGGAGGTACCGCCGTCGGGGAGTCCCGCTTTTCGGCCCGATTCAGTTTCGGTATGGGCGGGAGTTTGCTGATCTTTCTCGGATCGGGCATCTTGTCAACGTAGGCGGGCGTGAGGACGCGCTCAGGCTCGGGTTTCTCCTCGGGCTCCGGGGGGCGGCGGCGCTCCTCGCGGGGGCGGGGGCGGCGCGGGTCGCGCTTGTCGAGCCTGGGGTCCCGGCGCCGCGGGTCGCGCACGGTGCGGGTGCCCTCATCGGGTCGCACGTCTATCGTGATGACGTTCTTGCGCTTGGTGAAGCGCTCGAGGGGTTTGATGTCGAACACATTAGGTGCGATGGGCGCCGCCGCGGTCAGCACGGGGGTGGCGGGGGCCACCACGGCCACGGGGGGCGCGGGCGGGGGCGCGGCGCCCTGGCGGGCGAGGCGGGGGTCGCGGCGCGCGGCCACGAGCGCGGCGCTGACGGGAGCGATGCGCCCCGCAGGTTTGTTGACGGGCTGGAATGGAACAACGTTGATGCAATCCCGGGACACTCGGTGTCGAACGAACGAAAGCTGTTCGTCAGCTCGACAACTTTATACACATCTAACATCTAGTATACGGAAAAATTTACAACTAACTTGAAACCAAAAATATACATTTCTAAATCACATGCAAATGTAGCTGTTTGTAGTGTGTATTGTCTTGACAATTTCTTCTAAGAATGTTGACTAATTTCGGTTTCCTTTTATTTCCAGTGCACAACTGCTGACTAAGTTAATTAAACATTTTAATACAACAATAATATATTTTTTTTTGTATTATTGTAATTTTATAGATTAAATTTTAATATCTGTACTCATAAAAGAAATGCAATACTAATGTGGATTGTCGACTTACCGGGCCTAGTCTATTTTTGATGGATCCGGTAGTGGACACCTCAGGCGCCACTGTTTGCACCGGCACTGCCGGCTGGGCCGCTGCTGCTATGTTGTTCACCACTGTTACCACCGGCATCTGTGGACGACCACCAAAAAGATTAAATAATGGGCCTTTGCTAGTAGAGAGGCAATATAACGGATTTTTGCACCTATTCCTATGCCATAAACAACGCGTTGCACTTATTTAAAACGTTTTGAATGACACTGAATTCACCAATAAACGATTCATTAAAGATTTTTGCATAAAATCAAGGTGGTAGTATATGTAATAAACTTTCAAGGAAAACTTTAGTGCCTACGTTAACTTTAATAGTTCAAGAGTTATAGGGGTCCAAATTAGAAAATACAGTTACTTGGAAAAGTTCGTATCTACATAATAACAAAAAAAAAACCTTTGAAAAGAATGACTTGTTTGAAGATTGTTTACTTACCTGTTAAATACAGATAGAATCATTGGTATACCAACCTCATACAAATTAGACATCATACTGTCGTCTGAACAAGAAGCTTTGTGGCCATTTCCATTGCCATATTAAACTTAACGTTTCCATACAAAATAAGGGGATAAAAACGTCAATGCTAAAATAGTTGTTTTTTTATTTATTTCCTTATTGGCAGAATAAGCATATAACACACACATAAATTAAAGTGACAGCTGTTTTTTTTCTATTATAACTTGTGTCACTTTTAAATTCGGTCAGGTTATGTTTTATGGGTTGAATAAGATCTATCCGGAACCTCAGAAACTGGCCCTAAGTAATCTACCAACCTATAATATTGTTGGTTATAGTATAGTTAAAATCTCGCTGCAGACTCGGTCATAAATCATTCTAGTGTTTCGCTCTCTTTCCCACTCACGGGCCTTATGGGCAGGCCACGCCCACACGTAGTCCTGTGCATTAACTGCAGTCGATGAGTGATATGGATAGTTTTATATATTTATAAATGGGTGATAGAAATAAATACACAAACGTTACTTTGAAAAGCCATTGTGTCACTCTTGTAATCCAAAATAGAAATGTTCTTATTTATTTTGTAGCGATTTATATACAGGGTGGATGCGACATAGCGACATTTATTGAAACCACAGCTTCTATACATGGCCAGTATGCATTTCCACCGGATAAAAAAATCTCTGGCGAAAAAAAAAATCCACGTCTTCCGAACAAATTGCACGATCGCAATGTTCAAATTGTTCGGAGAACGTGATTTTTTTTTTTCGCCAGAGAATTTTTATCCGGTGGAAATTGATACTTACCATGTATAGAAGCTGTGGTTTCAATAAATGTCGCTATGTCGCATCCACCCCGTATATGTACTTAATAGCACGGCGCAACTAGCGGGTAGCAAAGGAGACAAAAACATATTTGTTAATTACCCTCTTTTTATGTAATTAAGAACGTAAAAACATATTAGTTTTTATATAATTACCTTCTGTTTAAAAAATTAACTAATGGATACTAATGTGTTCTGACGAGAAGGAAGTCTCGTAAAAACACATTAGTTACCCTGCATAGGTACTTAATGAATGCAGTATGTTTACGTGATAACCTTAATGATTCTGTTATCGATAATGGTCTTGCGCGCGCGCAACTAGCGCACATCCCTACTCCGATTGTGATTTATGACCAAGTCTGCAGCGAGATTTTAACTATACTATAGTTAGTACACGATAACATAGTAAAAATAGATAAGTATGTTATCTTCGAACAAAGGTACATCGCGCCGTTTGTATGTACGCGTAGCGCTTGCCACGCTCCGGGTTCATGTACGTACGCACGCACACTACGCCGCTCGGCCACTCACTCGGTCACCGGTAGTGCGGGCCGTGTCATTACTGTGAGCGATCGGTGTTTGTTTAAAAAATTAGGTACGGTTACGCGCTGCACTGCAAAATGTCTTCGCGAGTCAAAAGATATTATTGTGAAGTTTATGGTTGTTCAAACGACACTATTTCAAATCTTATTAATAATTATAATAATATATAATATTATATTAATAATTATAATAAGATAATTTTATTAATATAATATTGGTCTATTTGACAAAGAATTTAATTTCATAGTATTATTCTCTCCATAACCATTTCTAGTCATTGTATTTTGGTTGCTATAACTTACACATAACAATTATTGTCAATAAACAAACAAAATTGTATAAATTATTTGAAAGATGGTGAACATGAGTTTCTCACCAGCTCTTCTCATGATGCAATACCCATCGGAGCTGGTACTTGGATTGATTTTAATTCAAACCTCAAAGTTGAATTGAATTCAATCTAAGCTCCGGTGATTCAAATTATTTTGTTGCAATTAATATTATAATTAAATTAGCTTAAGTTTTATTTTAATTTTATTTATTTGAAAGTTGATGTTTGTTTTGACGTGTTCAAGCGCCCTTTGGGGCCCATGGAAATAAATGATTTGACTTTGACTTGACATAAATAAATGCTTTGTTTTGTAAAAAAAACTTTTTTTTATAATTAAAAAAATAATTTCAGTACAGGCACAGATAATATAATACTAGTACAGATACCCAATCTAATACAAAAAATTGACGCCACCTTAAAAAAATTATTTCTGTGAGCTACTTTAATTCACTTTTTATGCCAATAGATGGCCGTACTTGTGAGTAGTCTCAACCGCGCTACCCTAACGCCATCTAGCTTTTGCAAAAGGTAACATAGGTACATGTCGTCCTTGTGTGCGTAAGAATGTGTCTGTGTGCGAGCCAAAGCTGTCAATGTTTTAGAATATTATTATCTCCATTTGTGCGTGTCCGTGTCAGTATGTTACATTACCATGACGTTTGACCTTCTACAGCGCTATAACACTGCTTCATTCAAAATATCAAACGATTTTTTAATGTTTTGCGATTTAAAATGTAATGTAATAAAATAATGATTACTTTCTATTGCAATTGATTTTTATTTAGACTTATGTTAGTTGTTTCATTTTTAAGGTTATACAATACAATATCATTCACCCAAGAATAAATTCATTTTAATATGATAGAGCTTTTGTTAGCACGCTTGAATGATGCACGTAGCCGTGCTATGCGCTAAACTGGTTCTCAGTGTTCCTGTCAAACTTGGTAGGTATACCACTAACAAATTGGAGCCTACCTATGCCAAGGATGTTTCAATTCATAGGTTAGGTATAAATAGCCGGGGCTACTCCCGCGAAGCAGTACTGCATTGGGCTGGCGCATAAGCGGTTACGGCGGAGCGCGGCGACGGCGCGGCGGCGCGGCGCGGCGGAGCGCTGCGGTACAGATCGCCGCGCTTAGAACATTCACAGTTCGCGCGCTGTAATAAGTTTCAATTTTGCGTGCAAGACTAGTATTATAATATTATCTGTGGTGCAAGTGGGTACCTCAGGCGAGGTGTAGGTATAATTTTTACATAAAATAAACTTGACTTTCGTTAGGGAGTGAATCTTCTGTTGTTCCCAAGGACGATATATCTATTAACGTTGTTACTTATTTTGCCTATAGGTACCTACTTCAAATAATAATTTCAAGTATTTCAACATTAATGTAAAGACAATTTAAACGTCTTAAGTCAATAAAAGAGTTGCTAAAGAAAATAGGTAATCTTTATTTATTTCTGGTAAAGTTTGATCGAAAAATCTAAAATCTGTTTATAAAAACGTGCAATCATGTTTGCTTAGCATTGTTCCTACAACTGTCTTCGTTCGCAAAAACGTATTTTTGTAGCAATCTTATTATCGAAATTCTTAGCTAGACTAAGATTGCTTTGAAGGAAGAAGACAAGGGAGCTTTTAGTCATATCACTCAGTACAAAAAACATGTATGTAAATACCCACTAGTGTATCTAGGGGTGCGCTTTGTTTTTCATAAAAAAATTTCTTCATAAAATCGCAATTATTTTCCGAATTTGTTAATAATAACATTTTTCTTTATACTCATTGGCATTCATAATATTGTTTTTCATTCACATCTTTATCCTATTATTTTCTTATATTATAGTTTTTCTTAATGATACCGATCATTCTTTTCAACTCCTAATTATTTTTATTCATACATTTGTTTGTTCTTTTTAATTAATTAATTTCTTCATTTTGAGTGTTAGGTTATTTACTCTATTGATATCCATAATGTCAATATAAATATATTAATTATTTATTTATTTAATTGTAAAAAGATCTGAAAAACATCTCACATAAAATATCCACAAGAGCACACAAACAATCCGAAAACTTCTACCGAAGTGAAGGAAACACGCGCGGCCCGTTTATTTGTAAATAAACATTGCAGAAAAACGTTTTGTTTCTGTTCGAAGTACATCACATGACAATTGATATCTATATTATTTTAGATTATAAAAAAATAAAATACATAATATATGATTACTTACATTATTAGAAAAACATGTATTTAATATATAATTTAAAAAGTTCGATGATGATTTTATATCTAACTACTATTGGAAGGCAATCGTAGACTCAGAAACTAAACGCGTCATTGTAAGTGAATTTCCAATAATTTAGCATGCTGAGTGACAAAAGCGTCGAACTCCAATTTGTTTATAACTCAATATACACTCACACACTCATACAATGTTAAAATAAAATTGAAATAAGCGCCATCTATTAGCCACAAATAACCTAACCGCATGAATTTTTTACATTTTGTGCCGTATCCAAGACGGCGACTTAGGAGTTAAAGACATAGATTTCTTTTTTCTCTCAAATCACTTTGAAATAATTGAAGAATGCTTTTAACGTTTTATATATACGTGCTTTATTTTTTAAAAATCATATTTTGATCAAAAGTTGAACAATAGCGTTTATAACAATTTATTATTTTTGCATTGCTATACATAACGCCATCTATGGAAATTTTTAAGAAGTAAAAATCTAATGTTCCTAATGATACCCCATGGTACAGGTAAATTTAAAATATCAATCTGACAAGTGACAACCCTGCGGCTCGAGCAAGTTTAGGTATCGTGCGCTCCTAAACGCTGGGAGTTGGCTTACTTATCTATTTTTACTATGACTATAATTTATAATGAGATAAGACCTCCTTCAATCACAGCAACCATATCTATTTAGTGATTATTTGCATGTGTAGGCCAACTAGAGCACAAAAATGTAGTGCATTCGTTACTAAACAGGAAAACATGTAAAGCTGTAGGTATTACAATTCCAATGTTCACTTGATGATGTCATTCTTTATTACCATAAACATAACATCACGCCTATATTACCCAGAAGGGTGTGGCAGAGCTGTGCAACACCGACATTTCTCCTGTTATGTTTAGGTTACATGGTATAGAGGGTGAAACTATCGCCAGCAGCAGGCCAGGTAAGAAGGGATGTCGCGAGGGGGAGGGAATCACCTTTGTGACCATATAGGGGAAACCTAAACATAACAGGTGAAGTGTGGGTGTTTTACACCTCTGCCACACCCTTTTGGGTAATATAGGCGTTATGTTATGTTACTATGCGAATCAAATGAGAAAAGATTTTTCGGCCATGTGGAATGTGTTCCCTTCGCATGAATATTGAGGAAATTTTCTATAGAAAGTTGGTTGAAGTAATGATTATAGCGGTCGCCTTGCCGCATTTAACTGCGCTGGTGTTGTGAGTTCAATCCTCACACGAGTCAAATAGCTTTGTGTGATCCGCAAAGATTTGACTTATGTGTGTGAAATGTATGTTTGTGGACAGCCCCGCGACACAGGAGTTATTTCTAGTGCGGGCATCGCTTTTCCAAAAAAACACATTTGATTCTCATAGTACGTAAGTAAACACTTAGACAAACGATATCAGGGAGGGGCAATATTGTCCTTCCCAGTCTCTCCTGCGTACGCCCACGGTTGAAAGCCAGTAGTAACGAGCGGATAATTCTCTGCTCGTTGCTCGTTATGCAAGCCTGACTGGAGAAAGGCTAATTTATTTTTTATCGAGCTACCACGCATGCATAGCCAGTAGTGACATACTACATCAAACTGGATCGTAACACAATAATATTTCATTGACCGCAATCTATATTTTCAAGTGAAAGTTATTTTTTATATCTAGAGGTCAGACTTTTAACTATGTTACGTTATCGTATACGTTAACACCCTAATATAAATAGACGGCCAAGTGGCCGACGATTTATTTTTTTAACAACAATTACGGGAAAAGAAAAACTGAACACTACAATATTGCATTTTTCTCAAAATAAGTAAGTAAATCAGGTAATTATAATTAATTGTTTTATTAATTATACATATTTATTAGTCACTACCTTTTGACCGCGTCTTTGTCCGCGTGGAATATATTATACTGTTATATACCTGAATTATACTGTATGCATCATTTTTTTTGGCATAACTATCTTTCGGCATTATGTATTTTAATAATATCCTAAATCGACAAAATACTTTTCGTATGTAAAATAAACAAGTTGCGGCTTAGGGTTGTCCCAAGAGCTACGCCCGCCGCACCCTTACCTATGTCAACCTTTATAGGGCGAAAACCATTATGTCTAATAAATATTATGCCAAGTGAAGTAAACCGCCAAAAGACAATTAGCAAAAAAAAATGCGTAGCGTGTTAAGCTAAACTTATATATAAGGAATCCCATCAGACAATGACAGCACTAGGCGTTTATCATTAACTGCTTGGCAAACTGAGATAATGGGCAGCCCAATTACAGGTATTTACTGTACCGCCATGCCTGACCGGCGGCGACGGACATGGCGGGTAGATTTTATCTGAAAATATCACGAGGCTACGTTACGCCTGATATACTATGCCTGTCTGTTAGATTTTCATTGGTTTTTCGCCAGTTAATGAGCCTCAACAATAAAAAAAGAGATGTGATGATTATTGCCAAAACAAAGACTTAAAATACCGGTTGGAGGCGCCAGCCTCTTTATCAGGTATTCTCAATTCTTTCTTGGATTAGGTTTAAATGAGGAAAATAATATTTGGTCAAATCACTACATATTTGCGGCCAGACTGTGTTGTTTTTTTTAAACATGCAAGTTTTCCATGGTTTCTACATCATTCAAGCTACCTAAAACTTAATGCTGAATTTCAAATTTGAAAAAATTTAAAGAAGCTAATCAAATAAAAAAGGTTTAATTTTTAACTGAGCTGTGTATTGCTTATCAATATGACATGATTAGCACACTTGAAAACAAATAATAGTACAATGTTATCAATGTTTACAATGTTTTCACACCTACTAAGTGAAAATCATTGTTCCATGTCATATTGACTTGTAGTTTGAGTGTCTTTTTAGCTTTATTGTGTATGCATGTCTTAGAACTTTTGAGCGCCGCAAACATCGCAGGTGGTCTGCGGTCAGCGTTCACTCAAAAGTTAACACAGAACTTGATTCTCTGACCGCTGGCGGACTGTCGGCGACTTAATGACGTGTTGAATAGCTTCTAGGTAGCCTGGCGTAGCTAATTTATGCTAATTTAATACCAATACAACACTAAACATGGTGTCAATGTATAGTATCTTTACCACTAAAAAAAAAGTATGAAATCTTACCTTTTTATTGACGACAGTTTTCTCTACAATTTCCACCTGCCGCCTCATCTGTTCCAGCTCCATCTCCACTTTTTTCCTCTGCAGCATGAGTAGCTCTTGCTCTTTCTTGGCCACGATGGATCGGATCTTGTCATCCTCTTCGGGAGGAGGGGCAGCCACATTGTTGCTGGTGGTGGTGGTTGTTGCTGTCTGCTGGGTAAATAGGATAACTGTTAATGAGAAGCTGTAATATGTTACTTGTCTTGTTCATTTGGTAGTATGTTTTTAATTCCTATTTACTGGAGGCCACTTTGATGGCCTAGCTATTAAGTACGATTAAAGAGAATGTGTATAATAAATTGATTTGAGTAGACAATGAAATCCTTGCAAAATGCTTAAATGGTTAATTTGATGTTGATGGTGATCCTAATCAAGAAATGCTTTTTCCCCTCAAGACAAATGACATGGGGCAATACAAAATGGCAGTGCAAACAACTTTTCATGCAAAACATTAAAATGCAGGGTTCAAGGTAATTCTTCTGAAAATAAAATTGATCTGGAATGAATACTCAAGCAAATGCCTGTCTACTTGTTATGTGAAAGTACTTGAAGCGGGCATTACGTAACTGAGTTATAAATTACAACAACCAGCGCTTTGTACTGATACTTTATAAAGCTAGTATACAACTAAATTAACTTCAAAACAATAATCAACTAAAAAAACACCTTTTTCAGAAAATTTGGATTTACATGGATGTTTGACTGCTGGGGCTGCGCTTGAATCGGCCACGCAGGATCTATCAAGTTCACTTTAACATCAAGCTGGTACAGCTTGGTAGCAGGGAAAACATCATGCCATGTCTCACGCAGCTTGAACATCTGTGATCTGACTTTCTCATCAACCTGCGAAAACAATATCTTTGAAATACATGAACAACTTCTAATCCCACAGTACAACATTATAACATCATGTAGCTCAAATTACCTGCTTAAAGGTCCTTGTGAACATATTGACGATGCTCTGTGAAAACTTCTGTGTGTATGCGCTTCCAACATTCTTGATAATGGAATCAACTAAATACAGTACAGGCAGCTTGATGTCAGGGTGTACCTGTGTAGAAAAACAATGTCTAGTCCCAAACCCCTGCGGTCAAGCCCAAACTTGACACAATTGCTCAAGGTTTGCTCCCACTAATAAAGAATGGTAATGGGAATGAATAAGACAAGATTTGCTGTATCAACCTTTTTAATTGTTGTTACGTGAAAAATAAATAAGAATTCAGTTTTAAAATGCTTTATTATCACAATTTCTTGGATATACAACTGAAAGAGATAAGGATTACATACCCTTGAAGGTAGATTGTGTTATCTGTAACTAGTTTTTTGATACAGGTATCTCCTACATGTTTCAGAATTAGCAGCACATAATTTACACATTATAAGAGAATTTATCATTAAACAGCTGTTACTTTGTGGAACAAAAATGTAATTATTGTGCAGATGCTTTGTCATAAATTGTTTTCATTATTGGCCATGAATCAGATAAGAATTATTATCAAATGCTTTAATTGCTACAGAGGTATTATCTACACTGTGATGTTGTCTTTAAGCTCTTAATGAAGTAGGTAGGTTTTTGGCAAGGTGACAAAATATGTAACTCAATTAGTAAGCACTTTTAGATATACTACAGCTAAAAATCCATAGGAAAAGCAGTTAGGTTAGAAATCAGTTTGGTGGAGTAACAGAGACATGATTCCCCACATTTTATTTGGTTTTACTCTGGACAATGCATTAGAGCGCAAAATCAGATTGTTGCCAAAATCAACACATGATGAATCCGAGTTTGCTATAAATGAATAAGATAATAATGTTCTACATAGATTTGCCAATTTCTTTTTAATAGAAGAAACATTGTGAAACTGAATTATATTGCTAGGAGATACCTGGTACTGTTTCGACTGGTTACAAACGAGGTCGAATTAGTCAAATTTGTCACAGTAAACACGTAAAACACGCAGCGCAAGCGTGCGTCATCATTTTACGAACACTTTCCCATTTTTTCCCAACGCTCACGAGACCGTGGCATTATTCCGCGACACCACTCACTCGTGTTATTTAAAAATTGAAATTCACCTTCTCCAAATGCTTTTCCACTGTTTCAACTATAACCCCGGCGTGGTCGATATTCTCTTCTGCGAGGATAGTCAACATATTTATCAGAGGTTTGCTGTTGACGGTTAGGTCCGCCAAACTTGACGCGTATTCCTCTGCCACTTCTTTGGACATCTTGATGGACGACCGAAGTCGCTGATGTCACCATGCCAAGCACAATCTTCAACTGGACATCACTGTAATCATTGAAATAATGCTTAATTTGTTACGTGGTTGGCCAATATGGCGTGATTGTCTTTCGAACACGTACGAAACTTACGTTATCACGGATATCACGGCACTGTAGACGATAAACACTCGGCGTACCCGTTATCACCTCACGTACGAATGAAATGTATTTTATTTGAAGCAAATTAATCACGTAAAACTCAGTTATTTCTTCACTTAATAGTAAAATACTGGCGAAAGAACATCGACGTAACAAAGTCTGGTTATGAAAACAAAATGGCGTCTATTTCAATTTTTCCCAAGGTAAAAAGTGTTGCCAGCTACAAATTTATCATGTCGCCATATTCAGTGTAGAAAGTCGTTTGATCCCACATTCCTGCGCGTGATGACCTTTTTTTTCCAACTACTTCAAACAGGAACTAACTTACGCGTTCGTTGACCTTCCTTTGCCAGATAGAAAATCTAAATGGAAGTAGATTTTATTGCAAGTGCATTCAAAGGTTTTCGAAAAATATCCGTCTGTCATTTTATTTTCTTAATAATAACACAATAAAATTTAAATCTTTTTGTAATATTAACGGCTCATTTAAAGGCCACAAGATGATTTACTTTGTTTCTTGTAATCAACATAATTTTTAAATAGTTTAATATCAAATATTGTTTTTTTTAAAATTTTCTGAAGATGATACTATCGTATCATTTTTTTAAAACGTTTCTTATCGATAATAATATGTCTTTTATTGTTACGCCCTTCATCGCCATAAGTGCAAGCTAGGTACATATGTGGGCGTTTTTCAAAAAAAATGGGCACCCCAAGAATGAGTTGTCCACCCAAAGCAACAGTGTATTTCTTAGCAACCCTATAAAATTTCACTAGCAAAATTAATATTTCTACTACATAAATTATAAATGATTATATTTAATTATAATATAGCAGTGAAATCCATTGTAAAAATTTAATATTGGCAAAAATGTATCTCAAAAAAGCAGAATTTAATATGTCCACCATTCGCCATGTTAACTTTAAAGTTAAAAAAAACGCCCAAATTACATTTATATTATATTAAATTGTTTGCAATCGAAGTATTATTGTTATTATTATTGATCATAAGATGATAAAAAATATATAAAGGAATTTGAATAAATAAAATAGGTTTGAAATTTGTCTACCAAAAACGAAAGTGGTGGAATTTCCAGCTAAGTAACGATAAAAACAAGGACTAGACAATAAAAAAATACTCTGTATTTTATGTTTTGTTTTAGTCTTGGCAACATTCGTTTTATCCCAAAAATACTGTCCTCTCTTTCCCGCTTGTTTTAGTCGCATTCCGTTACGTTGTGTTGTGAGGTTACATGGTGTGAAAAAATTGTTCCATTAAGAACGGCTCGTTAACGAGTAAGTAAAGAGTTTATTAATATGAATTTATGCTGTAGTTGCTTGTTAATTATCAGTTAGTAATTTTTAAGGCACAAATTAAGAATATTTATCAGATTTCTTATAAAATCATTGCCAGCAATAGTTTGAGGTAATGATTCGTAACATCCATTAAGTAATGTTACGTATAAGCGGACCACAAACGTTACTTAATGGAATTATAAGGACGTGTTTTCATAGATTTTTAATCAGTTACCCGACTGCGGAAAAATTAGAAAGTTATGCTTTTACGAGAATAACGCTTACCAGGACCAGAGTCTTTAAAATGATTTATTGTCTGTTTGTTTCATTCCTTTTCTTTATAATATATTACGCCCAATATTTGATATCAATCATAGAAACTTTGCTTTGTATAGTAGTTAAAAATTTTGTAGAGCGTGGGTTGTTGTTAACTGTATCGCTGTAACTCTCCTCTTATATCATGTTATAACTATTTTATTTCAGATAATAATATTAGTATATTATGCTTCTCACGGGAGCAGAGCGCGCAAAGCGGTTCAGAGTGAAATTGAAGCAAGACCCAACAAGAAATGATGCATACAAGAAATAACAACTTAACACTGTCTGTCATGGGCAGGCGTATCATTTGCCATTAGATGAGCGACCTGCTCGTCTAGTCACCGATTAGATAAAAAAAAACGTTATTTAAACTGACTTTAATGACTGACTAAGTTAAGTACAATTATAAACGTAGCCTTACTTTATCCCATAAGTAACTATGGGTTCCACATAAGTAACTGTCCTATGAAAATGTGATTTAAAATTTGATATTTCTTTAAATTCAACTAAGTTAGAGGTATCTTAGAAATATAATAATGTTTTACATCTCCAAAATTTATTTTGTATTACCTTCAAATTGTGATAACTTTAATGTGATGTTAAATATAAGATATTTTGTTTGGTGTTACTGGCACTAAAGTTACGTAATGGATGTTTCACCGATAAATTCTCGGTTGTTAAGAAATTATCTTTAAGTTTAATGTTGATTTTTTAAAAGAAGAGTATCATATTAGTTAATAAATAAATAAATATAAATATTTTTCACAACTCACACACATCGCCATCTAGTCCCAAACTAAGCAGAGCTTGTACTATGGGTACTAGAATAACTGATACTAATACATTTATACTTTTCTTATGTAAATACATACATATTATACATAGAAACACCCAGACTAAGACAAACCCCCATGTTCATGCACACAAAGATTTGTCTTAAGTGGGAATCGAACCCACGACCTCGGCGTCGCAGGCAGGTACACTACCCACTCCGCCATCCGGTCGTCGGAATAAACAAATAAGTGATTTAAAATAAATAGTTTTATTTGTGTAATTATGCCAAGTTAAA
Source organism: Hypena proboscidalis (assembly GCA_905147285.1). Lineage (NCBI taxonomy): Eukaryota > Metazoa > Arthropoda > Insecta > Lepidoptera > Erebidae > Hypena > Hypena proboscidalis. The sequence continues at coordinate 1,336,661 of LR990141.1, forward strand.
CTGTTATGTAATGGAATAATAAGTGTTTTACTTTTGAAAAGAGATTGATTTTTTTGGTGTTTATTTTCATTTATCTAATATAAATTTTATTAAGTCATTTAATTTATTACATTATCTACATATTTATCAACTATTTCATACAAATACAGTTTATTGGAAATTATGGTTCCACTTAAGTAACGACCCATTTTATTTGAAAAAAGCCCATGTAATGGTTTATGGCCCTAACACTCAGATTATAAAACGCGTACTTACTATAATGACCTTTGTAATCACGTAAACCCTTTTATTGCACAGGACATATCATTTTAATATCATAGATTTGAATTGCTTAAGATGTAGGTATATATATATATATATATAAGAGACAATAGATGTCAAGATGTAAAATGAAGAAAATGTACGGTTATAATTTTGCAACAATCGGACTGTATAATATTATAGAAAATTTTCCCCGTGCCGGGTAAAAGCTGTCAAATCCTATACATTTCTCAACTTTGACGTAAGTTATTTCTGGAACGCGCCGTGGGAATAATGTCATTTAAATTAAAACTTATTGTTGTCTCTAGGTAGTAGTTAAATCATGCTCTTGCTCTGCATGTCACGCTCTTTGATACATATAGCCACGCCAAATGTTAGAGAGCGCCAACGACGCCGACCTATATTTAAATATTTTAGGAAACAATGAGTGGACAAGCTCCATCGTCACTAATGAAATAATTTTATTTTTTGCCAAATAAAATAATTTCATTGATTGTCTTCGTCCTTCAATTTTCAAAATTCCCCTCAAGGCAAAAACGCCTAACTTGGCACCACTGTTGGATAGGGTTGGAACTCGTTGGAGTTAAGAGTTATAAAAAAACCGTAAAAACGTTATTATTCGGTAAAAACCACTTCATGATTATTCTGGTGACACATCGAATTTCCAAATAATCGCGTCGCACACTAAATTTGACAACTTTGACATTGACATTCCACATAGAAGGAAAAAAAAAGAAAATACCGAATTTGAGAACTTCATTAAAATCAATATTAAAATCTGTTTATCTATCGTATATTTTATTTACTTTGTATATGAAGTAAATAACAATGACGAACGTGAACACAGGTGAACTCCTGGACTTTCAGGACTATTCTCCTGACCATAACAATCGTACTGCTCGTATCGACGTGGAGGCTGTTCATACGAATCAATACAATAATGCTATGTCCAATCCGAATTATACTTTCGAGGAGCCTAAGATTACTCAAGAACCAGAGGCTCCGCCACAGAGTAAGTTTTTGACTACTCATTTCAGCTTGATAAGTATCAGCTCCTCTCATCATCAGTGCATGATAAGAGAGAAAGATCGTAGCAGGACTGATGATTCATCTGAGGTGTACATAATTCTGAATTCAATTTTCTGGCAATAATTATAGTGCAGATATTATATTGTTTAAATGATGCTTATCTTATTTGTGCATCTTGATATATTATTCTGATTGAACAATAACAATTGTACATTGATAATCCTTAGTCACTTACACCTTTCGTTTGGCGTTTAGTAACTCAAAAATTTTAACAAAGATACAATAATTCCGGCAAAGTATGCTTAGTGTGTATGTTTACTATCTGATATCATTAACCAGGTAGATTTAAAGTGATAATGATAAATCTAATCACAACATAAGTAACTTATTATTTTAAGTTGTTCATATTTACTAGTTTTCTGAAAGTTAATGAGTGATTTGAAATTTACATTAATGTAGTGTTTCTTTTTTACATCCAATATTTATCTGTCTGATTCTCACAACTTTTTATCAACTGCCCTATTTTATATGGACTGGTGTACCAGTTCATGTTTTCAACAATCATCACTGATAACTGAATAGTGTCCGTATTACATTTTTTATCAACTTAGTTCTGTTATAATTGAATGAGCAGTCCTAGGTGTCATATAAATGGGTAAGGTAAAGTCTTAAAACAGCAGTCTGGTTAGCATAACTAGTATGAGATTGATTTTGATGCAATTTTGTCAAGTTTCCCCAAAAAAAACTTTAAGGCAACAAAATCTATCTCACCCTTGTTATGGTAGCCCCTAAGGATCTGCAGTCGGTGTGATATAATTTGTGAAGTCTGTTTAATCTAACACTAGGTTTTGATGTTATTATTAACAAAGCGGTTACAGCAGTAATAATAAAATCTCAGTTTTACTGAAAATCAATTTAAAAAGATATCTTTAGTTACCCACTCCCATTGCAATATATTTATTGTCTATTTATCATTTTCCAGCCAACCATAACTTCTGGACCATAGAGTATTATCAGAAGTATTTTGACGTGCATACAAATGAGGTGGTGGAAAGGATCATATCATCAGTACTCCCACAGAAGGTGTCTCGAAACTACTTTGATGAGAGGATCAAGGGGAAACCTGATCTCTATGGACCTCTTTGGATTTCTGTTACCTTGGTTGGTGCCTTGATGATTGAATGAGCTACCTTAAATGCTATTGTGGCAAATATTCACCAAGTGAGATTAAATGCTTCAGCTATTATGCTTCAGAAAATTTACGCAAAAATGTTGCCCAAAAACATGCTGCATTGATTTTCTTAAATTAAATTCTTAGTACAGCATAATGTTGTGCAGCACACTTGATAATTTTGCAAACAGAGTTCTCTGATGTTGCTGGCTTGTCTTCTTTCAGATATTCACAATAGCAGTGAGTGGCAACATCGCCAGCTACCTACAAAATGCCAACAACAAGAGCTTTCAGTGGCGGTATGACTTTCATATGGTGTCAATAGCTGCTACTGCTATTACTTGCTATGTGTGGCTTGTGCCGTTGGCGCTGTGGGCTGCACTCAAGTGGACTACTAATCCTGACGGACATGATGAGATTGAAAACCAGGTATGAAGATAGGCAATCTATGGCAAGATTTCAAAACTACTCTATTTTAGTTTGAATTAGACCAAACAAACATATTTGTAGTAGTAAACAGTATTATTTGGCAGTAAGTTCAAGACAATGTTGCTAGCCAGGGTTATAAATGATAATTATCACAATAAATATAACTTGATTATTATAAAACACTAAATAAAGAACTCTTATGTCACCATTGACCCCCCACATGTGTATCCCTAAGTAATTTGCTGCCTAAACCTGTTTCCAAATGCAATAAGAGACAAAAAATAAAATATTATGTGTATTTGGTTAGAGTTGAAGTACAGATAAACAAAAAACAGCAGTTTGTGGTATTTGGAATGCAAAATGTAGGAAAATAAGACGACCAAGTAACGGATCACAATTGATAATTATCTGATAATCATCAAGGAAAATAATTATCTTGATATTTACAAACCCTATTGCTAGCACATTTTTCTGGTTAACCAAGTAGTCTTTTATTGATGGCAATATTTTGATGCCAACACATACCATCCATTAGGTTTCATTCTTTTATAGAATCTCATAAATGTATCTCTATTTCAGAACGCATCATCTCCCACAATGATTTCACTATTCTGTCTGTACGGCTACTCACTCTCCATCTACATACCAGTAGCAGTCTTCTGGACCATCCAAGTATTTTGGCTGCAATGGCTGTTGGTGATAGTGGCAGCCTTCGTCTCCGGTGCAGTGCTCATATTCTGGCTAATGCCAGCGCTGAAAAAGTCTAAATACTTCTTAATAATTGGCGGGTGTATTCTTGGATTCCATTTTTTGCTGGCGGCTGGTTTTATGCTGTACTTCTTCCACCGACCCAGCAATGATGATGATGTGATACATGTTTTGTCGTCGACTGTTCATCCTGCTTAGTTAAATTTTAGTAAAGTTACTTTGTGATTGGGTGTAAGCACAAAGATACAACAGTGATTAAAGGTTTTATTTAACGCGTTCATGCGTTTACAAAACAGCGTAAAGGCCTTTTAACTTTCGCGTTGGAAATTTGTTGATATGATTTTAACGGGAATTAATGTGATTATATAACCGCATTAATAATATCAATAAGCGAAAAGGCGTTGTATTTTCTTGGTGTGTAAGACTTTTTTGCCATCATATTGTAGCGTTTGTTAAAGTGATATAGTTTTAGTAAATAATCTTTTAGTCAAACATGTTTCTGAATTTTGCGCTCGACTTTCTTAGTTTATGAAATAAATTTAACTATTTTGAATGTAGAGGCAATTTGACAAAAGTAAATTTTCTCTGTATTGTTAAGATAACATTGTATAAAAATTCTTTCACTATAAACTAAAGCGATAATAGAATTTTTTTTTTTTTTAATTAGAATTTTTTTTTTTTTATTTTTATTTTTTTTTATTTTTTTTAATTTTTTTTAAAGGCCAAACTACCCACATCTGCAGGCACAACCAGCCTTTTGTTCGGTTATTTGTTAAACACTCTTAACATAAACATTTAGTATTAATTATTATGGATTTATATTTTTAAAATGTGTTTTAAGATTTATAATAAGTATTACTTGATTTTCACATTCCTATTGTAAAGCCTTATATTTATTTATGTAAAAAATAAATGTTTTAAATAAATACATTTTATTTATTTTCTTATCCTTACTGTATTCACATGAGCGAATTCATTATACAATCAATTATTTACAATATCTACAATCATTTATAATTTAATTAATTAATAAAAAAGTAACTACTTTCAGTCGACCAGAGAGAATGATTCGAAGCTCTTTAGCCACGGTTGTCTATGGAAAGATGGGGGCATATCTTCTGGAGACAAATGTAAAGTGCCCGCCAGTTCTGATAACATGTTAGCTGAAACAATCAAAATAACATGATTAAATTAACTTTAACAGTAGAACAAAGTTAAATTCAAGCACGCTCTGTAGTTTGCTCGTTAGCTGGATGCAATAAGACGTCTCCTTGTATATCGACTCGAGTGTGTCATGCGGGATCTAACCGCATATTTTGGAATGGCGCGATGCTTGTGGACGCGACATGGCGGCGCCTAGTATCTTGCTAAGTTTACAATCAAATAGACAAACATGCTTATTCCAAACATTTTGGCTTATCTATTTATTTATTTATTGCACAAAACACATTACAATCAATATAAAAAAGACATAACAAAATACAATATTTCAATCTGGATCATAACGTAAATATACAGGGTTATTGGGTAAGTCGACCTAGATCCGTTAAGAGGTGGTAGTTCCCATCATTTCTGACTGATCTGACTATGAAACACCCCACCCTAAACCTAACCGTTTTCGAGATATTGGACTTAGAAGGTTTTTTTAAAAAATATCCCGATTTCTTAACTATAGCCTATTTTTTTTGTATCCTATGCCTTTTATTTTTTTTTAATTCTGATTTTTGTGTGCCAGATAAGTTTGTTTATAATTCTCAACCCAAAAAGTGCAAGTATCTGAACCAATGGGATCGTAGTAGACGATTGATACCGTAAAAAAGTAATTAATTTGAAAAAAAAAATTGTTTCTTTTAGTAATATTTAAAAAAAAATCTATGGCGTTAGTTCTGCAGATGTTTTAAATAATATCTACGTTCCATTAGCTATCCAACAAGGTATCACAAGCTAGGGTCTTATCACAATTCATAGAAAAAAAATCGATAAAAGGCTCTCAGGTAGCAGTACAAATTTGGGTTCTTTGGTCCTATTGTTCTTCCACGGAGCTGTGGTGCGTGCGAGCGGGACAAACTGACCAGGTGCAAGCGAGATAAAATAATCCCGGCCAATTTGTTGTTATTGTTTCGTTTTAGTCTGCTTCCGTGATTCGTCCGTAGTAGATGCGATATTTAGTGCTCTTCATTTCTTACCCGACTTGGCTTGTATTTCTGGACTGTTTCCTACAAATTGTGACTGTGCTTGTTAACTGGACTTTGAATTGTGCTTCTGAATTGGAACTATTGAAGATGGCAACCTTCACGAACGAGGAATACGCGGATATTCTACTTTGTTATGGGTACTGCAATGGTGTTTCTGCACGAGCTCGTGACGAATACATTGCACGTTATCCCGGCCGCCGAATACCGGATGTCACTGTCTTTGACGGCGCTTACCGGCGACTCAGAGAGACTGGCTCTGTTTTAAGGCGTCGAGCAGACCTAGGCCGACCACGGATCATTGTTGATGATGAAGATGAAGATAATCAAATAGTTCAACGGTTTAGAGCGGATCCAACTACTTCAACTAATGCTGTTGCCCGAGAACTTGGACTCTCGCAGTGGAAAGTGTGGTTTACGGTGAATACTGCAGGCCTCTACCCCTATCACTACACGCCAGTACATGTTATCGAAGAGGGAGATCCAGTGAGGAGGTTAGACTTTTGTAGATTTATGCTTCATGGAGATTTAGAAGACCCAGCATTTTTAAAACAAATCTTGTGGACAGATGAATCAAAATTTGATAAAGATGGAATTACAAATTACCACAACGCTCATTATTGGGCCCCAAAAGCGCAAAAAAATCCTAACCAGAAGAGGACAAAAGACGCACAAAGAAGATTTAGTTTAAATGTCTGGATGGGAATCATAGCAAACAAATTAATTGGGCCCTTCTTTCTACCTGATAATTTAAACGGAGAATTTTACGAACATTTTCTAAGAGAAGAGTTACCAAATTTATTAGAGGATTTACCCCTAAATCTGATTAGAAACATGAAGTTCCAACACGACGGTTGCCCTGCACATTACAGAAGAGGGGTCAGGGAATGGCTAGACAACGAGTATCCTAATAGGTGGATCGGAAGAGGTGGACCCATACCGTGGCCAGCAAGAAGTCCTGACCTGACTCCCATGGATTTTTATGTGTGAGGACACATGAAGACATTAGTCTACAATGAGAATAATCCAATTGAAACTATTGACATATTAAAACAGAAGATTATTGAGGCTGCTGACGAAATTCGAAGAGACTTAACGACTGTAGTAGTTAAAAGCGGACTAAGACACCGAATGAGAGTGTGTGTGCGAAACAGAGGCGGCCATGAAGAACAAGATTTATAAATTTAAATAAATGTTGTTTAATAATTATTTGTATTGTTTTATTTCGTTTCCTGGCCCAAAAGAGAAGTTTAATCTTAAGTACCATTGTTTTTTTTTACTACCTGGGAGCCTTTTATCGATTTTTTTTCTATGAATTGTGATAAGACCCTAGCTTGTGATACCTTGTTGGATAGCTAATGGAACGTAGATATTATTTAAAACATCTGCAGAACTAACGCCATAGATTTTTTTTTAAATATTACTAAAAGAAACAATTTTTTTTTTCAAATTAATTACTTTTTTACGGTATCAATCGTCTACTACGATCCCATTGGTTCAGATACTTGCACTTTTTGGGTTGAGAATTATAAACAAACTTATCTGGCACACAAAAATCAGAATTAAAAAAAAATAAAAGGCATAGGATACAAAAAAAATAGGCTATAGTTAAGAAATCGGGATATTTTTTAAAAAAACCTTCTAAGTCCAATATCTCGAAAACGGTTAGGTTTAGGGTGGGGTGTTTCATAGTCAGATCAGTCAGAAATGATGGGAACTACCACCTCTTAACGGATCTAGGTCGACTTACCCAATAACCCTGTATGTACATGCAACTAATCTTATCATCTGAAGGCCAAGTTTAATTCTCGACCAATCAGAGCCGCGCATTTCGACTCATCATCTTAGGGAAATCTCGTGGCTGAGCATACAATTATCTTGTTCATTCGCGCCAAACGTTTCACGGCGAATTCGCTCCTTCTGGACAAGGTCTAAGTTCTAATGAATTGGCTTAAGATTCTAAATGGCTTGCGTCGAAATAAGTTGTTGCTTTATGTTTGTGGAATACCTTCACTCAAACGTAATATTACTCTAAAGGGTTTGACACCGGTGTATAACACCCTCATTTCACCTATAAAATAGCTTAAAATACTCACCATAAGCTTCACTATGCTCCACATCTTTCATTATCTCACAGAACTCAATAAGATGTCCTTCATTATGAGACAGTTGTGTGCTTAATTCCACATCCCGTAATGCACACTGACACAACAGTTGTATGCCGCATCGACTTACTGATAGTAATTCATTATACTTTGTTTGAGGTAGATTATCTATAAAATAATTAAAAATGAGGAACTGTGTTACTATTTTAAAAAAAATAGATGATAGAACCAGAAAAAAAAATGCAAAGATTTTGCTAAAATAATACTTGAAAAGTCCCTATTTTATTTAGTTCATCTGGATTGCACGATTGTAGCTATAAGGGGCTGACTCCCTCGACTGTTTCTAATAAATTAGTCATATTGATGAGTTAAATACATTAGCAATTAGATTTTATTAAAAGAAAAACCATGGCCTATCAGACTTAAACTGATTTAGAAACAAAAGAAGTCGGTTAAAAATAAAACACAAATATAAAAGATCTTACCAATAGAACTATTCTTAAAACTATGTAACATCACAGCGCATATTCGTAATGCGTATACGATCACTTGTACCAATACAAGTTGACAATCACATCTAAAAAAAATAAAAAAAAAAAAATAGTTATACAAAAACAAAGGGATCGAATCAGTGACTTATCTACATAAATTCGAGTATATCCAAAAATATTTTTGGCGGCTGGAATGTGCGCTGCCTCCGTTGCGCTCACTCGCTTTACGTACTGCGAGCGATAAAGACAGCGGGGAATGATGCGCTGTCGCCTAGAAAATCAATTTTCTATGAATTGTCTCAAATCCTAGGCAGAACACCTTAGTTACAATTGACTACCATCAAATCCACTAATGCCCTTCATATGCCATCATCAGCCAAATATAGTCCTAATGTGAGATCAAAATAATTTTTCTCAACTTTCTTACCTTGATTTCTCTCGTGCCAAGGCACTATTGTCGCTAATATTGCTATAAAATATGATGAGGTTCTGCGTAGTTTCGACAGCTTTGTCCACCAATCTCTGTTTCTCTACGCATTTTAAACAGGATTCTATTTGTTTGAGCAGTATTTGGATGTAACAAGAATCTGAAAAGTAGAAATGAATGTAACATAATCTATATTGGCCAAAAATCCTAAATCTTCCTCAATATTTAAAAGTAAATTATTTGATTGGTTGGTGAACAAATTTAATGTCTTTATGGTATTCATGAATATCTCAATAATAAGAACTGACATTAATAATTTAATTATTTCAATTGACTAGAATTAATTTATTATAATAATCCTATTTACATTTGCATTTTCTTTATTAATAATTATATTCAATACTTTTACTGATTAAATTGCTATTCATTAATTAAATTAAAATTTAATTTATTTTAATTGTTTTAAGAATATCAAAATAATAATTGTAAATGTAATTTAATGTTTTAAATATTTGCACACTCTCAATTAAAGGGCAAAACAAGCTGTACCTATACAATATAATTATAACAACATCTTGTAACCGTGTTAAATATGAATAAAGTTCTTGATTCTTGAAAAAGTTAGCAAAACTGTTTTTACAATGGATTTTACAATACAATAGGTTTAGTTTCTTCATTACATGCAAATTGCAAAGCCATTTTCCAAACGGCAATCCGACATGAGTTCGACATGACTTAAAAAGCGGAAATACCGAGTCTAGACACATTCGTAGTTTGCCTTAGATATAACGGACCTCTAGGTGACATTGACCCTTTGGCCAATACTGAGTGTTGGCTGCCTACCCCAGACTTTACCTTGGAAAGGTGCCAGGGGGTAGGTGTAAGGGACTTAGAAGATAATTAAAAAAAACATACCTTTTCTATAAAGCAGCACCCCTTGATCATAATCAGTCTTCAAATTCCCCGTCCCATTGCCCGGACAGAACACCTTCGCAAAATCCTTCCATTCAGACACATCTTTGACTATGCTCAGTACATCGGTGATGACGAACGGCATAGGCCGTGACGTCAGAATGGACTTGATGACGTCATATACCTTGGTTGGTTTTAGTGCAGAGGTGAAGGTAGACGTGAATGCTGTTATTGAAAGGAGGAGACCGCTGTAGAGAGTGGCGCATGACTGAAAGAAGATATTTTAAATTTCGAATCAAATATAGTAGACTCGGGCCCAAAATCTTTCTACGGTTACATAAGGAAGCAAATTAATTCAAAAGTCAGTATACCTACTGTGCTGAAAAATGACTCCAATGAACTAGTAGTAGATCCGCCAAAAATACGTTTGACAACATAAAAATTACCGCAGATCTAGTCCAAAAGACACTTCTCTCATTCGATGACACCACTGCCACAGGACCCGACGAGATCCCTGCTGTGCTGTTAAAACAGTGTGCACCTACGCTGGCTAGTAGCATTGCAAAGGTAATGAATGTGTCTTTAGAAACGGGAGTTTTACCCGACGACTGGAAAAATGCTACTGTGGTCCCAATATACAACAATACAAGAGTAACAAACTACTAGCAGCGAATTATAGACCTATAAGTTTAACAAGTATACTGTGTAAGTGTATGGAAAAAATTATTGCAGTCAACCTGCGACAATTTCTAAACCAAGAACAAGTTATTCTTGACGAGCAGCACGGTTTTGTCCCTAAACGTTCAGTAACTACCAATTTGCTTATGAGTGTCAAGGAATGGTTAAAGAATCATGATAAAGGGCAACCCACAGATGTGGTTTATTTAGATTATGAGAAAGCTTTTGATCGTGTCCCACTACGACGTCTTATACACAAATTAGAGCATTTTGGCATACGTGGGAAGATACTGAACTGGATGAGTAATTTCCTATCCAATAGAAAATTCTGCGTACGTGTGGGGAAATCCACATCTACAGCACATCCAGTATATAGCGGGGTGCCCCAAGGATCAGTGCTTGGACCCTTAATTTTTATATTATATCTGACCGATCTGAAGAGTACACTAAAACTACCGTTCTCTTTATTAGCTGATGACACCAAATTCTTTGGAAACCCAGGCATACAGTCCCAAGACATACAAAACGATTTAAATGCCATATTGGAATGGACTAAGCATTGGCTTTTATCACTTAATGCTTCAAAGTGTACTGTTCTGCATATAGGCAAAACCAATCTTCATAAACAATATTATCTAGGATTGCAACAATTGACAGCAGTTAACACTCAGAAGGATCTGGGTGTCACAATAAGCTTCGACCTGAAGTGGGAAACACACATCACCAATATTGTTAAAAGGGCAAACTCTATGCTGTACCTAATAAGAAAAGCATTTAGATACCTAACACCAAAAACTTTTTTGAAACTTTATAAAACATACATAAGACCAATGCTGGAGTATGCATATGTCATATGGGATCCTTACTTTATGAAAGATGTGGCACTCCTTGAAAATGTCCAGAGAAGAGCAACTAAAATGGTAGCAGTATTGAAAAACAAGTCTTATGATGAACGCCTTACAGACCTTGACCTTACATCTCTTGAAAACCGCAGACTGAGAGGAAGTTTGATTGAAACCTATAAAATATTAAACAACTATTATGATGTTAATACAATTAAAGACATTTATGTAAGAAACCAAAACAAACACTTACGAGGCCATTCTTTAAGAATTTGTCAGACACTATCAAAACTAAATCCTTTGAAACACTTTCTACCAATTAGAGTTGCCATGAAATGGAACAGACTACCAGAAAACGTTGTTATGGCACCCACAGTGAATACATTCAAAAATAGACTGGACAAATTCTCCAACAACGACTCACACGCATCAGCTTAATAGCTGCTATTGTGCTTCATATATAATAATAAATAATAATAATAATAATGAATTTGGTGCCTATATAAAAAAAAATGTTTACTATGATTTTTTTGTTTGTACCCAAAAATCTTTGAATCTACTAGATCAAACTTATATTACCCAGAGGGGTGTGGTAGAGCCAAACAATACCCACATTTCACCTGTTATGTTTAGGTCCCACTCTGTGCAGCTAGTAAATTTCCAGACGGAAATTTCACAAATTTCATTTTGAATTTCAATTTCACATTGAAATTTCTCAAATATTGTCCTCGCGGTGAGAGTCGCATGCGCTTATCACTAGACCATTGAGGCAGAATAATATATAAACATTTGGAATTGCATCAGTTGCTACATTTTTGGGGGAGGAGACCCAAAACATTCTAGCAATGGCCATGATTAGCTTACCGATTAACTTATTTGTAGACATTGTAGTGTTATACATTGTCTAGCTAAAATTCTTTGCAATAACATTGTAACACAATTTATTACAAAGATATATTTATGTAAAAACTAAATGTGTAAGTACCTAGCTTCACATATTTCGAATATACATGTCATATACATCAACTTACTTTATAAGATAAAAATGTTTTGTAAAGGCGAAGTTTAGCCTGTAAAGAACACCTACTACATGTTTGTTTCGCATAATTTTGTATGTTCTTTTAAATATTATGTGTGACTAATTGTTGTAATATTTGAAAATAAAGATATTTTAAAATCAAAAAATCAATGGCCATGCATGCGTCTATTAATAAATAAATACCTATTTAAAATAATTCATACTCACAGCTTTATCAAGTAACCCACATATACTACAAACAGTATCAATAAACTTTTCTTGACTATTTGCATCATGTTTAAGAAACAACTGAGACCCAGCAGATGTCTCCACTATGTACGACAGTGTGGCCACCATCCTTCGACTTAAGATATCTTGCTCTTCTTTATACAGTGCACTGGAAACAAAGGTAAAAACCATTAAACAGAACAATATTATAAAATTTTATAGCTGAACATACTATTATTTATTATTATAGAACATAACCTTATTTTTTTTTCTCTGACGTCCGCGCTAGTAATAACTCCTGTGTTCACAAACATACATTTCACACACACAGATGTGTCGAATCCAGATGAATCGAAACCCTTGGCACTTTTTTACGATGTAGGTAGCAGACCTGATGGTAAGTGGCACCTACAGCTCCATACCATCTACAATGCACAACGGTACATCTGAGGAACACACTAGTGCCAACACTACTATTTGACAGTAGCTCAGACAGTGAAGCTGCCTCCATCGAGTTCTACCAACCCAATATGAACAAAATTACTAACCTTCCTTTGAGTAAGTCTTCCCTGCAGACATCAAGATAAGTAGAAGTGACTTCAATGTACTTTTCGTCCATTTCCTTTTGAAATGACGTCGTCACTCGCTGGCGCACAGTTTCTAGGTTACTCTGGGTCTTGGTTAATATTGATATTATTGAATTAAAGATCTGAAATATGTAAATATATTATGATGAACCGTCTTTCAGTGGTAAGTCAAATTCTCTGTTCTTCTTCTTCTTCATGTCAATGGCTGAGTCAAATTTTATTTTAACTTGCTATCTTGGTGAAAGGATTAGCCTTTTCGCTTTGAAGAACTAGCGGCCCAGGGTGCGCCAGACATAGGGAATCGTTGTGTACAGTCAGCCAATGAGTTGGGTATGCAGGGCAAAAACTTTTATGCCATAGTAAAAACTGACTGCAATAGATAAGCAAGTTTGTATTTCATATTTAATAAGTGTAATATACCCACTATTTAGATATATAACTCACTTATCCATAACTGGTGTAGTAAGTCTTTACTATGACTTAGAAGTTTTTGCCCTGCATATCCAACTCATTGGCTGACTGCACATCACTTAGGGAGGCTCCTTTCATGCACCCCTATTGTTTATTATTGCATCTATAAAAAATTTTTTTGTCTAGTAGAAGACCCAACTTACATTAAAATATCTCTGTTCCACTCTATCACAGTTTCCACTAGCCACCGCCGTAATATCTTCATACACACTACTCATCACCACTTTTCTCTTCCGTTCCTTAGATACCGGAGTTGAGGGCACACGGTGAAAGGTACTGTATATCCTGCATTTGTTCTGCGATAGATCTGTTGTCTTTTGCAGCTTCTCATTGTAGTCTAGGATGGAATGGTGCTGATTGGCTGAAGGTTCCAGTATGTAGGATAGGATTGAAGTGAAGGTGGAAGATTCTGGAATGTGATAATAAGAATGTTTTTAAGATGATAATTGAGATCATTACTAACAAATTATTCATTCAATCATCATCAGAGCGACACCTGGTGGCTGAGTTTCACCATGAGAAGAGGCCTGAGCCCCGCAGTATTAGATAAAGGGCTGCTATTATTAATCTTACCTAATTTGCATGTTTTATTGAGTTTCATAAAGTGTGCCTTGTTATCAGTCTGCACAAAGGTAGTGGCCGTCTTGACTCTCTTGGAAGCAACAGAGTCATTATGTATTGTATTGTTGTTATACCTGCAAGTTTAATAAATGTTATTATAACATTAAAAAAATATGCTATTTATGTAATGCAAGGGAGTGCACAGTTGGCATACTAGTTGAAGCGGTTGCCATGGGACAAATCTTTGTGTGATGTGCAAGGATTTGTTCTGACTGTGGGTGTGCTTTGTGTGTGACACAGGAGTTATTTCGAATGTGGGCGAAAATCAAAAAACAAAAATTATACTGGAATTAAGGCAGATAAAATTGTTTTCTAATTACAAGAATGTAGTTATGTACTTTATGCTGCTGAGCACTTGACATCTTTGTAGTAAGGGCCACATTATAAGTACTTGATGAGAAAGTAATCATTTGATTCATACCTTTGTGAGATATCATATCCTCCAATATTCACTTGTGTCATCTTTATTTTATTAGATTCTAACTTCTTGCATTTTTCTTTTACACTTATTATTTCTAGATTCTGTAACAAGTTTTTTAATAATAACTTTCTAATGGAATTGCTAATCATAACAGATACACATGGCATTATTTTATAAAAACAAGGGATAACAAGTCCACAACAGGCAAAATTATAGGATTCCGTGGCTTTTGATTGTCAAAATTTGAACTGTGAAAACTGTGTTAAAGTGTTTAGCTATTTTTGAATACCTTAAAATCTAATTGGGTCCTCAAATCATGCATCTGGTTGTTAGCAGCTCCCAACTTCTCATTCCATTCCATCTGAACCTTCTCCTGAGCCTTTATCTTCTCCAGCCTTGCATTATCTACAGCAACCTGACAAGTTTTCAACTGTGTCCTCAAGATTGAGGCTTCACCTTCTTTTGTCACACATTTTTCTAATAACTTGCCATTTTCAGACTTCAATTTAGCATTATCTTCTTGTAATTGCAGTAGTTGCTTATAAACATAGTCAGCATCATGACTTTTAAACACTTTGTCATTGAAAATTAAGTCATCCGTCATGTTGACTTGTCCGTTAGTCTTAGAGATAACTTTGTTAGTAATGCCAGGTAAAGGTGAAGATATCCTATTGCATTTCTCTTTTAGGTGAGTAGATATTGATGAGGGAGGATTGAAGGACGGTTTCTTGAACGTAAATTCGGCCTTGGAAGTACTTGGACCTGGTTGTGGGTATAACTGTGTGCTAGTGGAGCCTGGTTGCATACACATGCTGTAGTCCGGTAATAAACTAAGGTCGTTGTTGACGTACGCGTCTTCACAGGCCTGGCTCGCCAGGAGGAGGATTTCATCGTCATTATCATCACCCCAGTTGTCATTATCTTTGGTTTCTGTGGCAAAAGTTTATTAACATTTTGTAAGTTTAATAGTATATATGATATATATACACCTCAATAAGAAGATATTGCATTAGACAGCTCAGAGTTTTTGTATAAACGAGTAAAAAACAAGCAAGTAACTTAATAATAACTTTACCTTTGTTGAATTCACTAGTTTGACTCAACGGAAAGTTATGATCTGAAATGCTTATATCAAGTTTAGCCTTCTTCCTTTCACCTTGTTGCTGTGGATTGTAAAATCGTTTCGACATTATTAAGTATCAGTAAGAATTCATTGCATTTCATAAAAAATAAAAGGTTTAATTTTGGCGGCTCCGCAAGAAAAATTAACACGAACGAGACGAAAATATAAAACATTTGACATACGTAGTATTACATTATCTTTGATTTGACAGAAATCAACAACATTTTGACAGTTATAGAGATGTTGGTGACATCGATCTGCTTGCGCGTACTTGTTTTACAAAATCAACTAAAACGTGTAAAGTATGGCATCCTACCTAAAGTAAGGCCATTTTAATAGGTCACATTTGACAGATAATTTATGCAAAGCAAAGTGCTTCTTATGTTCATCAAGAGTAGAGTCTAATTTTCTAAATAAATAATTGTATTAAAAAAACTGATGTTGTTTTCTTGAGTTTTATTCCTTTAGCGTAAGGTATATTTTTCTTTGCATAAATGAACTGTCAAATGTGACCTATTAAAATGACTCCACTGTAGTAATGAAAGAAACTCAGTCGTTTTAGTCGGGTTTTACCAAAGACTCAACTAATTTATGAAGACACAATACTTGGCTAGACTTTTCAAAAGGCTTTAATATTTGAGTCGAAAAAAAAACGCTTTGACTTGAGAGCCTCCTCCGTTTTTTCGACAGTTAAAAAATGAGAAGTCAAGACTAAATGAATCACAGTACTTTAAGCTTTTCCTTAAAAAACTTAAAACTCTCTTACATAGCTTTTAAGATTGGGACTAATAGCCCAGGGTAGATCCCTTAAAAAATGGTAAAAAGTCAAAAAAATAATAGTAGGATGAAACCCATTAGAAAAGGAGGAGAATATTATAAAAATTAAAGGAAAAATAATTTACGGGCGATCTGAGGTCGGGAAGAGGGGGAGGGGGGTGTTTTAAGGGTAAAAAACGGATTTTCTCGATTTCCGGCAAAACTAAAAGTTCTATGGAAAAAAGTCGAATGGCAAAGTTGTTGGTAATAAAAAGATCTAAAACTTTTGTATTTACACTTTTTTCATATAACCTCAAAATTTATGTGAAAAATTCAAAAAAGCAAGTATTTGGTTTTTTATTTTTATCTTTTACAAACAATAATTTTTTTTCACGAAATTTGGTGAAAACTTACCTTTTTATGTCCCAAATCTTCACAGAAAATGCAAAACAAAGATCGTAAAAATCTATTAATATATAATTAATATATACACTATATACAATTTTGAGCTATTTACAAACAAATAAGTTAATAAAATTAATATTTTATTAATGTAACATGTAATCTTACGTTTTTAGAGTAATTAAAGTGTAAATTTTAATAAATAACTCAAAATTGTATATATTAATTATATATTAATAGTTTTTTTCGATCTTTGTTTTGCATTTTCTGTGAAGATTTACTATAGTAACATATATATATTTTTTCACCATCGGAAAGAAGAGATTTTAACGAAGAGAAAACATACCAACTTTTTTAAAAAAACTGATATTTTGACGGGTGAATTTTCAATCGAAAATAAGGGTAAAAAATCGAAATTAATTAAAAAAAAAGGTGAAAAATAAATATTTCTAATCAAATAAATTACAGCGTATTTGGGACATAAAAAGGTAAGTTTTCACCAAATTGCGTGAAAAAAAAATATTGTTTGTAAAAGATAAAAATAAAAAACCAAAAACTTGGTTTTTTGAATTTTTCACATAAATTTTGAGGTTATATGAAAAAGTGTAAATACAAAAGTTTTAGATCTTTTTATTACCAACAACTTTGCCATTCGACTTTTTTCCATAGGACTTTTAGTTTTGCCGGAAATCGAGAAAATCCATTTTTTACCCTTAAAACACCCCCGTCCCCCTCTTCCCGACCTCAGATCGCCCGTAAATTATTTTTCCTTTAATTTTTATAATATTCTCCTACTTTTCTAATGGGTTTCATCCTACTATTAATTTTTTTGGTCTTAAAAATTAACGGCACTGGGCTATAACACTTTCAACGACTTGAAGTCGTTTAAGTGAACATTGGACTGACAAAATAAAATATTAGAAACATAGACTACATAATTAGAAATGAAAAAAAAAATTGGATAAAAATGCAAACTTGATCACGTTATAACCTTAGAACGTGATCTGTATAGAATCAAAAATATAATATTTATTAAAATTAGTCGATTAATAATCACATTGGAAAATTGCGGTTTTTGTGTAACCCTTTAATCATAGACAATAAAAAGACGCTGAAAAGTTTATTAGCTCTACAGTTCTACGTAAATTATATTTACTCTTTGGATAGTTCGTCGTGGAATTTCGTGCGATACAGACGTGCATCATGTCTGAAAATTATAAACTTGGTGATCTAGTTTGGTATGTATTGAAAGCCAAAGCTTTATTACGTTTTTGGTACGATCAATCTCTTCCGGTGATAATAATTCATGGTATGTATTTGTTTCAGGGCTAAAATGAAAGGCTTCAGCCCTTGGCCCGGCCGGGTAAGACGCTTTATTTTATTTTATTAGTTCTTTAAATTAGTAACAGACTGTAATTCTGATACTAAATAGCTCAAATCTTGATTGTAAACAATAATAAAAGCATTTGTTGATGTCATTGTCAGATGATATGCACGCATTATGGGCGGGAAAAATCTTCTAATTACGACTAGGAACCGATAATGTTATGATTACGGCACGCCAAGCCTACCAAACCCATTACAGACCTCCTAGAACGTCGTCGTGATGCAGTCTAAAAGTGTAAACAAATTCCTGAATGTTTTTAATATTATTGTAACCCTAATTAGATATTGTGATGGTTTTCAGGTAGCTATTCCAACGCCGGAGCTCAAGCCTCCCAAGAAGGCTATGAACGTCCAATGCATTTACTTCTTTGGCACTAATAACTAGTAAGTACAAACTACATCATAACAATAATATTTTGGTTTGTGTTACTATCTTTAGTAAGTACATTATTAAAGTCATATTTTTAAAGAATCTTGTAGTATTTAGTTTTGTCATGATTAAAATAAGAATCTGACCTGTATTTGTATAGGAATTGTACAAAAAAATATGTTATTGAAATGTCTTGAAGTAGCTAAGTGCCAATTTGAATGCCAATGACCCCTGTACTGCTGGAGTTTAACAAAAGACATACATTGAACCAAATGATACAAGTATGTGCGATCTCATATTGTTATCTTCAATACAACAGTATACCTAGGTATCAACTTACTAAGTTGGAGACATGCATCTATTAATCAACATGTAGGTCTGGTACCATTTATGTCTTCCAAGTGCTGATGGAGATCTTACAAAGTTCATTTAATCTGGGCATAATTTTCAACAATTTTAAAAATAATTTTGCTGTACCATATCCCAGTTTAAATACCAGAAAACGCAGATCTGACAGGGTATGCTCTATAGCTCAGGACTACACTGGCCAAACAACACTATAAGGTTATGGTCTTTTAAATATAAAACGTAATATAAACACAGCAAAGAACACTGCAAAAAGAAATTTGGAACATGGCTACTAATTTGCTTTAAATTTTCAGTCTATTATGGGTAAAGTGCTACGAAGTATATCCTACCTTGCCTACACAAAACTCCATACTCTCACTCAATTGAAAAACTTTAACTCAATATCATGCACTAATATTTTAGATGCATTTAATTCTTTCTCACACTGACTTGGGCTCAAATTCACTTGCAGTTCATTTTACGTTAAATATATTTATCGTCTGTTTTTAATAGTAGTTTCCTGAATAAACAGGCTTGCCTATTTCAGGAACTAAATGTGCCCACATTACTATCTAACAACTGAATGAACTATTATGAGTAGCTTGTGGCTGCTTGTAGTCAAAGAGATGCCTCTTTGGCTCTTGTAGCACAAGTTCAGTCCTAGCATAGGTGAGAAGGATTTGGTTGGGAGCACCACAGGTGACCATACCAACACAACATTTTTATGAATTTATATAAGTGGCTTTGTATTTCTGCACTGACTTAATGCTTAGGAATACAGGCAGTAGAACAATCAGGCCAAGCAAAGTTTAGGTGGTCCATAATTGTAATAATTTAAAGCAAATTTTATCTTTGATATGCCTTTTTGTATTTTATATAATATTAAAATTGATAGCTGAATTGGCAAAGCACTTGGGGCGTATACCCAGGGGGTGCAGGTTCGAGTCCTGCTGTGGTCCATAATCCTAGCAGCTCCTCATTCATCATCATTTGAATTAGGTCAATAGCCCATTATAGAAGTAGGACCAGCTGTGTTCTACAACTGATGAACTGAACTTCACTGTAGATATTGACCCCAATGTGTCCTATGTGACCTGATATTTATAAGGATTCCAATGCTCTTGGAAGTGCTGAGACCTATTCTGGAAATGTAGAGCAGAACAAAAGCTGTCTTAGTAGGGAATAATTGAACTTGAATCTAATTCAACTCCAATAAGACACTATTTAGAATTTTGAAACAAAGTCTTAAAACTGAGACCCTGGCTTCTTGTCTTATCATTAAGACCAAGATATATGAGCATGGCGTAAGTAAATAGGTATCTCCAGCTGTCATCAGCATAGTTCTTTGTGTCCAAAAATATTAAATAGTAAAGGAAGGAAGAAGGCCTACGCGCATTATTTGTAGCCTTAAAGAGATGACTTTACAGGAATGGATTAAGTAAAGTAAAGGAGCTTTATTAGAAGGTGCTTACCTTGGGTAGATAATTATAATACCACATTCGTAATTGACATTAGTTTCTTCCAACTTAAGTCCAAAGATTGGCTACTGTAGTTTATCATTGTCTGCATAGTAAGGAATGCTTACAAAGAACAACACAGATTCAAGAAACAGTATGAAGCCAGAAGTCCAGTGTTGACCTTTTGAATTAATAAAATCCTGGGACCATCTGCTCTTGCATTTTCTGATGAGCTGCAAGGGTTTATTTCCAACCCTATGTATTCACAGCAGGCTTACAATACAAATGGGCTATGTTAGTATGCCTTATACTTAAAGATTCAAAATAATATGTCACGGAGCACAGAAGTATTATATCAAATCATTTATTAAGTATAAATTTATACACATTAAAATTTAAGGCAAAATAAATAAGTATCATATTAAATATATAAATAATTGAAAACTGGGTGGCGTTGAGTGTATGTTGTGTACATACACTCAACGCCACCCAGTCCCAAAACAAGCAGAGCTTGTACTAAGGGTATTAGAATAACTGATACTAATACATTACTTTTCTTTTGTAAATACATACTTTTTATAAATAGAAACACCCAGACCAAGACAAACCTCCATGTTCATGCACACAAAGATTTGTCTTGAGCGGGAATCGAACCCGCGACCGCTCAGCGTCGCAGGCAGGCACACTACCCACTCCGCCATCCGGTCGTCAAATCGGTCGAATGATTAGTTCTTGTGTCTTTTCGCCCTTCTTGTAATTGCCTTGTCAGATAAACGTGCGGAATCCGACTAGCTTGCAAAAATGCCTGTTTATTTCGCCAATCAGAATAAACTTCATGAAAGGAGGAGCATTCATAAATAGATAATTAACCCAAGTAGGCAGTATTTTAATGCCTTTCTTAGACAGCACATATAAATAAATAAATATTTTATTATTTTATTAGTGCACACAATACTAGTTTTTTTTTTACATTATCTATCATAAATAAATAAACAACTACTCAACTAAAATTTTAATAAAATCATTAAAAATATTAGCAATAATTAGTTAATCCCATTTAAAAAATCTCACAAACTCAATAAATTGTAAAAATAATCTATACTCAAGTCTACAATATGTACTTTTAAAA
Organism: Hypena proboscidalis; assembly: GCA_905147285.1. Lineage (NCBI taxonomy): Eukaryota > Metazoa > Arthropoda > Insecta > Lepidoptera > Erebidae > Hypena > Hypena proboscidalis. The sequence continues at coordinate 1,358,223 of LR990141.1, forward strand.
ATGAATTTGAAACTAACTGCCATCCGCCATTATAATAAATAACCGTGAGCTAGTGATTGAACGCATTGTGTACTTTTCAATCCCCCTGCCAAGAGTGCAAAGGCAATTTGTGCCAATCTTAGTTCATTCTTGTTATCCTCGCTTGGGGTGAGCATTAATCAATTATATTTCTTTCAAGAAATAAGCTTCACTTGCCAAACAATTAACTGCCTCGTGGGTCTAGTGGTTAGCGCATGCACCTCTCACCGCGAGGTCTCTGATCCGTTTCCCGGGTCGGTGTTATCTGTGAACTTTCCGTTAGGAAATTCTCAATAGCAGCACAGGATTGGCATTGTGTCCGGTGGACGGTGATATGCTCACCTACTATCCCATAGGACCTAAATATAACGGTTTAAAATTAAATGTGGGTGTTGTACACCTCTGCCATATCCTCCTGGGTAATATAGGCGTGATGTTATGTTATGTTAAATTGTTGCAAGCGATTGAGACCTGTTTTACTGATAGATTTGTGATACATAGTAGTTTAAAAAATACCTTTTGAAAATTTAATTAAGTACCTATAGTAAGTTCTTAAGGTATTATACAGTTTCTCAAGGGACATCCATAAATTACGCCACCTGAATTTCATGTTTGTACCACTCATCACTGATTTACTACCGAATTTTCTATCCGTCGACACATTTCGTCGAATTCTTGTTCGATGTCGTTCAATTCGTTGTCGAGTTCTCTTCTTTCTTCTTCTCCCTAATATGTGTGATGTAAATGTATGGAAGGCCTAATCTGTAAACTGTTGCTATATCCCATGATATGTCCCATGGACATGCCACATGGTAAGTGTCTAAAATATTGGAGATAGAAGATTTCACTCTTCTTCTTCGTCGTGTCGATGGCTGAGTCAAATTTTATTTTGACTTGCCATTGTGGTGAAAGGATTAGACAATTCGCTTTGGAGAACTCGCGAATTGCCAAGGGTGCGCCGGACGTAGGGAATCGTTGTGTACGTCACTCGGGGAGGCTCCTTTCATTCACTGAAATAGGCTTTTTTTTCTTGATAATTTATTCTTTATTAGACTTATAGAGGACTTGTAGAATTTGGACCAATTATAAAAATGTAAAGTGCCATTTTTCGTATAAATCACATTGTTTTTTAATAGTAGCGAATTTGACACCATTGCAGCTGGACACATAATTAAAAACGATTAATGACTTATACTAGAAACAGTCAAATAAATAATACTATAATGAATTAAAAATTGATGAATAAAAAATCTAATTAATACATAATGGTTCCTTATTCCCAGTGTGGGCGTCTTTTTTTTGTTTTGTGTTTTATGAACTTTTCTAATTTATAATATCTTATTATTTGAGTGGACAAGATTTGAAATAGGTGCACAGCTGGTATGTAAGACATCAAGAAGATAAGTGTTATATAGGGTGGGTAAGGTTTTAAATAAAAGGACAAACATGGTACATTATTAACTTTGGTTTAACCAGAATAAATTATCAAGAAGAAAACAAAAGTTTTAAATAGCTTTAAAAACAGCATTTTAATCAGAAGTTCCCCCTCAAATACCTTGAAATAATATTAAGTAACATGGTTAGGAACATCTTCTTGTTTAACAAATTCCTAACTATTAATATCCATTATTATTGAGAATACGGGTAAATCAACTGGGCCATTATTCGCGTGTCGTCGTGCGGAGGCGACGACACGCGAATAATGGCCCAGTTGATGAATCTACGTACTAGATTCGAAACTAGTCGGCATATCCCGGCTAAAGTAACGTGAGTAACCCGTATTCTCAATAATAATGTCCTCACCTCACATCGCGTCGGTTTTAATAATATTATTAATATCCACTCTATGCCACCCATGTCAGTAGACCCCTTTTCTTCCCCTGAACTCTTTGATCAAGTTTCTTGGTGCATTATCATCTGTCCTTGTAAAATAGAATAGACTTTTTCTCTAAAGTACTCTAAATAAAATGTAAGTTTTCTATAAATACCCGATAAGACTGTGTGTGTTATCTTAAGTCTTTGAGTAGACATTAACAAAAGACTATTGCCAACAGTGCTTGGATCGAAGATAACAACATCAAGCCATACCAAGAGTACAAGGAGCAGCTTTTCAAGTCGTGTAAAACTGCCGCCTTCAAAGAGGCCGTCAGCCAAATTGAAGAGTTCATTGTGCATCCTGAGGTTAGTATTCAGTTTTCCACTTATACGTCTTGGCACTATAGTGGCCTTTAATAACATAAGGCCATACCACAAGTACGAGGAGAAGCTGTTAAAGTAATGTAAGAGTGCAGCGTTCAAGGATGCCATCAACCAGATTGATGAGTTCCTTCAGCACCCTGAGGTTGGTACTTAGCTTAACTATTGATTAAGTATATTTAGATTGCAATAAAATTAAATGATCCACCAAACGCCATTTTGTTTTTAACCCTCCAAGCTATTTATGTGTTTTAATACTAGAATCTTCAGCTTAATTGTGCTCTACCTACAGATTGAGCTACCAAAATAAGAGCATACTTGTACTAAGAAACAGTTGAAAATTATGGGCTTGGATCTGAACCTGCGACCTTTGCATACCACGCAATAAAAAGTTAAAATAAGGTACGCGTTCAAATATCTGTGCTGAATGTAACTTCGCCATGTTGGTTTGTATCCTACATAAGATAGGTACAAATGGATGAACGTGACGTCACGTAATTACGTAACATACAGTTAAGGAATTTAGGGTCCTGGCAAGAGGCGACCGTAGCTTAGTGGTTTAAAGCGGCTGGCCGATATGCAGAGGTCGCAGGTTCAAATCCTGCCGGTCCCATAACTTTTTGAACTGCTTCTTAGTATAATTTGCTAAGCATAGCTGAATGCTATAAAACTAATCAATAAAAAGCGCATACTTGCTAGGAGTATGCTTATATTTAGGTATACCATAAGATTTAACTGGACGTTCTGAAGATACGTGAAAGAGAATACTCAGGCTTCAAATAGTAGGGCGTCTATTTTCAGTTTATGTTAGCGACTTACTTATTTATTCTGCACACTAACTAATCCTTCTGATACAGAAATTCGCTGACCTGGATGATCACACCATAAACGCGGAGGAAGAGTTTGACAAGCTGAAGGATGTCCTCGAGGAGGCTGAAGACAGCCAGGAGGAGAAGGCGGCCGGGGAGGAAGCAGCTTCCGCTGAGGAGAAGCCCGCAAAGAGGAAGAACGCTACGCCTAAGGTTCGAATCTGAAGTAGAGAGCTGTAGTAATGGGTCTATAGTTACTTTTCAGCATTATTTTTGGGTTCTATCGATCAGAATAAATAATCAGTTCAATTCAATTAAATCTGGTTTATGGATGGAAGAATTCTCTGGTGAACTGGTGTATATTAAAAATAATTGACATAGCTTTTCTTAGTTGTAATTATATTTATATAAAATTGCATATAATAATAATTAAATGCATAGCAGTATTGAACAATACGGGCGGCATAATAATAATTGGCAGCAATGTTAGAATAAACAATCCGATTACGTTATCTCCACTTCTCTGCTTAACCTCGGTAACGAAATCTGATTGGTTATTTAAACATGTCATCTCTACTCTCCGCTTTTGTGGTTACCTGACCAATAGCTGCCACAATAGGGTGTCAAATCCATAGAAGAAGATTCACAGATATCTTGTAAAACAGTGTATTTTGGTGACAGTGAGCATAAGAAAATATTGTTATTATTATTGTATTTATACAAACTTCATTTTTCTGTTATTTTACAAGATTTATAGTGGGCCTTTTGTCAATTACAATATATTTGGCAAGCAAGCAGAATTATAGTTTGGAACTAAGTGGTTTCAAGAATTGAATCGGAGGCCTACTATTGCATGGCTACTAACCACACCATTTCCACAATTGACCATTCTCAATATTTATAGATACGTTTGGGCATTTCAAAGGTGAAGTCCATCAAGCGGTCGTCCTCAGCCGGCGTGAAGTCCACTCCTCGCAAGAAGGCGAAGTCCAGCATGTCCCGGTCCTACACTGATAGCGAGACTAATGAGAAGCCTTCGATGCTGAATCATTCTTTCTCCAAGAAGTCCAGCTTGCTTAATCGTCCATCCAATATATTGCAACCTGTGAGTATTTAATCTATTTGTAAATTACTTTTTGACATTTGTTTTAAATAATTATAAAAATGTTTAACTATACTAAAGCCAACGAAACTAGATAAATTTGTTATTACAAATCACACGAATATAAATTCTATTGCTTTGTTATTTAAGTTGATTTTCCTATAATAAAAACTGTTAAAAATGTCCTAAACTGCATCTCAATTGCAATAGAAATTAAACTTTATGGCCTGTGAATTGGGTTTATAATTGTAAATCATGAAAATTATCTCGTTTCGTTGTCTGAACTATAAGTATGTACAAGTAAGTATGTTCATCTTTTTTGCATATGTTGTGGATACAACAATTTTTATAAATTAAAACAAAGGAGTGGTGCCCAGGCTGGTGTTGTGTTTTTATAAGTTAAACCAGTAATGGCGTAGCATGGAGTGGTACCCTGGGAAGTTTTTGACGGTATTTACCCTCTGGTCTTACCAGACCACCTCCGACTGATGAAATCCTCGTGTCCACCACCACTTTACCACTATAATTATGTTTTCAATCGCATATTCACATCGTTCAAAGGCAAAATTTCAAAAAATCATTCAAAGTTCAGTCGCGTCTAGGTTTGCCAACCGTCCTGTAGTCTAAATAGTGGTTCCTAACCCGTGGTCCACAAAGCTTCAAAAATGATTTGCGAAAGATTTTAAGTTTCGCCTTCGGCCGCCTTTGCATAGTTTTTAAGATAATGCGCCTGGGCGCTCTTTGCCTCTTGACAGCAAAGCTACTTAAGTACGTTTTAAAACATTTTTTTTAAAGTAGACGCTTTTGGCGCTCTCCGACTTTAGATAGCAAAATCGCTAAGGTACCACTAGGATTTTAAAAAAGAGTTAAAATAGACGGCGCCTGCAGCGCTCTTTGGCTCTTGTCTTGACTTTGTTTTTACATATTTTCTTTTTATCTCCAATTTAAGTATGAAGTTGGCCTCAAGAGTTGGGGAGCGCCGCAGGCGCTGACACTTACAAGTTTTTTTCTCAATAAAAATAAGAAACGGCACTGAAATGCCTTTAGCTTTTGAAACCTACTTCTAGGAACTAAAAATTATGACATTTCCTAGTCTATGTATATATATTAGAAATGTGTAAATTTGTACGCGAACATCCTGAACTGAACATTAAGGCATAAAAACAGACTTAACCTACCAACTTCACGACTTACAATGCACTCTTCCAGTACTTTGGTCATGTCAATAAGAATTTACAACAAATTACCAAAGACTTAAAAATTAAAAAAATAAATACAAATATATCTATAATAAAATAAAACAATCATTAATAAACCAATCCTATTACAATATAAACGAATATTTCAATGATAAATCAATATAATATAATTTTAATAATATAAGATTTAACTCAAAATTACATTTAATTATTATTATTATCTTCTATCCTATAATTTATAGTTTCTAGAAGCATGTGTACACAAATAAATATTATAATTAATTATCACAACACATCACACCTATACAATTATGTATGTTTTGAAAGTATAAAAATGTTAGTTACCATCCATGCTAGTTTAAACAAATATATTTAAATCTATTAGTTTTTAAAATAAATTCTTCTTCTTCTTTGCGTGTCAATGGAAAAACACATGGAAATATATGCTATTTAAATTTTGTTTGACCAAAACTTTGCCACAAGAACGGCATCATCGGTGGCGCTCCACAGGTCGTCTATGGTACAGGTGGTAGGACACAAGGGGCATGTAAGAAGGTGAGCCATCGTTTGGGGACTGGCACCGCATTCGCAATCGGCGAAGTCTGCATAACCCCACCTCGCCAAGTTATCCTATAAATCCTATAAAATAAATTAAGCGCCCTTAATCCTCTCTCCTACACTTTTGCTGTACCCGACAGGGTCCATATCCAAATCCCGCCGGTCCCATAATTTGTTCAACTGTTTCTTAGTATATTTTGCTAAGCGTAGCTAAATGCTATAAAAAATATCATTATGAAGTGGTAGGTAAATGTTTTATCTTTGTATTTTATCCCTAAGGGGGCAAATTAGTAAGTTTATATGGAAGGTTCGTCAATTTTAATGGCAAATGCATGAAATTCTACACATAGATTCTTTACATGACGTATATGAAAATGTAAAATGGTTATTTTTTTAAATATCACTTTCCAATGGGAAGTAAGTAATAAAGATGCGGACGGCGCAAGACCGGGTGTTGTGGCGCAAATTGGGAGAGGCCTATGTCCAGCAGTGGACTACGAGCGGCTGAATGATGAAGTAAATTTTAAAGGGATTGCACGAATCTCTGCACATCGGTTACCTACACACCGGAATTTCCAATCCCTAAGGAGGTAAATTTGGAATTCCACGCGGATAAAGTCGCGGGAAAAAGCTATTTTATGACAAAGTCGACGCCTGCTCTGGTCTCTAGATCTTTAAAATCAGAAGCAAAAGGCGATCAGGTGTCAGTTTTTCATTTAATAGAAATATTAAAAACAGTACAAGCGGCGCTCTCTATCACTAGACAGCAAAAGCAAAATAAAATATCGACACCAGAAGTATCAATTAACGTAAGGGACATTTTGGCCAAAATGAGTTATATATACCATTCGATTCAGAATTTCGCTATCGTTAAAAAAATGTCCCTTACAGTACACGATTTCATTAGGTCTAGAATGCTTTTTAATAAAAAAAAATATTTATCGGACGTATATATTTTTACGTGTTAAAAAAAATAACGTAAATAGTTCTGAAATACAATTCTGTACCTTCATTTGTTTTTAGTTATAAAGAAGAGAAAATTATAAAGAACTTTGTCTTAGACACCTTTAAGATCGGGGTAAATAACAAAAAAATACAGACGAATTTGTAAAAAGAAATGGTTTTTTGGCTCTCCTGAAAAGTCGTGTTTTGTCCCTTACGTTAATTGATACTTCTGGTGTCGATATGGCTTCTGCGGGGCTCTCTGCTGCCAAGAGCCTCTTCCTCTAAAAATGTCGACGCCTTCGTCACTGTACCCCAAATCCCCCTCCCCCATCCATTTCTCAAAAAATTGGAATGGTTCGTGGCAAAGAAAAGGTTGGGTCCACTGGTGAAAAAAATAATATGTTCAAGTCGGGCGACATTTGGTAACAAGTGACGCATGACAATGACGCCTCCGGTTGGCTTATTTCTCTGAGAGTTATCATCAAGTTATGAGAAATAGTGTATGTTCATTAATTAATGCAACATGCTGATGAATGTTGTTATTATGTGGATTCGTATTTCATTTCGAAGAATTCGTATTAACTAATGCATAATTGTTTATTTTTTTAAATATATTTAAAACAGTAAATTAAATAAGTTTATTTTATTCCCCGAAGATGCAAAAATAATATATATATATATATATATATATACTTTTTTTTGACTCATCATGTGCCATTGCTGAGCAAAGGTCCACGACCACAATTTTCTGTTTTGGGCTCTGTCTGTCTAAAAAAATATATTGGAAATATTTAAAGTCTAGTCTATCAACTACATATTTTTCTTTTCAATTTAGCTGTAGGTTAAAAAAAATGTGCTGCTATTTTTGTTAACGTTCTAAATCCTTACTGTAATATAGTCTTTCACCGCGTATGTCTGTTCGCGATTGACTCGAACACTGCTAAACAGATTTTCATGTGGTTTTCACCAATAGATAGATAGATGGATTATAAGAAAAATATCGGTACCTATATAATCTCTCAAGGTTCGACGCTCGGGCGGGCTTTAGTGGAGAAGCTAGTCTCTAATCAAATTGGGTGTAACAGTGTTTATTAAGGGATTTAATTACCGAAATCTGATATTTCTGCAAGGACCGGTCTTCAACGGGATTAAAAGACTTGGTGTGTTACAAATAAGTAAAATGTTTTAAGAGCATACAAATCGGGTTGAAAGGAAGTAGCATTTATTGATCCAGACTACAAAATGACCCAATGACCTAAATTATCTGACATACTACCTATCTAGGATACTACAAACTCACCTTTATACTAACCATAGCTTTCATAAAATTCAAACTTCTCGCTCGCAGTAAATTCAACCTTGTCAGCGTAAGTTTAGAGTTGAAATTAAAATGTTAAATATTTATTTATTTTACATATTCCTCAAAGCATTGTAAAAAATACAGTTGGATATTTGAAATTTACAAAGTGAAATTAAATGAATAAACCCAGTGTTTGTTTTATTCAGCATTCATGTAGTCCATTCAGGCAGAGTTTATTTGACGTGAATGCAAATAAAAAAATTTGGCCTGGCTTTTCAATATCGGAAGTATTTTTAATAATGAACTTTGCAATGCAATAGATATTTTATTTGTATTGTAAACTGGACTGAATAAAAAATCCTTTACTATTTTAATATAGAAGAGAACCGAACAAACATTATAACGTTTTTATTCTTTTGTCAATAAAACATATTGTTACCAAAAGGTTCTATTTGATTACATATCGCCACAAGTAGGCTGACCAGGATAATAATGTCAGCAAGAAAGGGCATAGAAAGTTTATGGTTTAGACTCAAACTTTAGACATTTATTCTCAAATAAGACTACAAGTCATTTCTATGAGAACATAGTTAAACTTAAAGTAAAAATATGTATCATATTTTTTCCGTTTTAGCCTTAAAAATATTACATTAGCAGAACAACTAAACTAACTCCTTTAACATATTACTATGCTTACCCAGCTTATTTATCTAAAGAGAGTTATCAGCCATTAAGTATTCAGCGAGTTTGCATTTGAATATGTTAATTGAGCTTACATTTTTTATAAAGGAAGGTAATCTATTATAAAGCTGTGCTCCTTGGTATGTTAAACATTTTTGACCATAATTCGTTCTAATTTTAGGTATTACGAGAAAAGTTTTAGCTACATAGTTTAGACTTTCAGCACATAAATCAACATATAAAATTTCAAGAAAATTTTATTACTTTTGTCCTAGAATAGGCCAAAAGAATTTATTGGAAACAAGAAATCAAAAATATCTACTTCTATTTTTGCACCATCTTAACCTACCATGTAGGGCAGTGGTTCCCAATTAGTTTTTTCTACGTACCACTTTAAGAAAGACCTCCAACTTGCGTACCCCTTTATAGACCAGGGTCGATAATTTTTAAAACCAAAAATAATAATAGTAGGATGAAACCCATTAGAAAAGAAGGAGAATATTTTATTATTGAGAATACGGGTTACTCACGTTACTTTAGCCGGGATATTATTGTCAATGTATATTGAATTATTGTTTTTTAGGGATTTTAGTCTAGAGATTGCTGCGCCTACCCCTTGATGCAATCTCGCGTATCCCTGGGGGACGCGTACCACTAATTAGGAACCACTGATGTAGGGGTAAAAAATGCCTTTGATATCATAGAGTTATCAACAAAACATAACTGTTATATTATTATTACTCAAAAGGGTATGAGAGAGGTGTATAACACCTATTACAGATATTACATAAATAAAATAAAGTTATACTAACTGCCTCGATGGTCTAGTGGTTAGCGTATGCGCCTCTCACCGCGAGGTCTCGGGTTCGGTTACAAGGTCGGGTGAAGTGTTATTTGTGTTTCCGTCAGAAATTGGAGCTGGAATTGTGCCCGGTGGATGGCGATAGGCACACCCCCGATCCCATGAGGCCTCAACATAACAGGTGAAGTGTTGGTGTACACCTCTGCAACACCCCTCTGGATAATAAAGGCGTGATTTTATGTTTTGTTATCTAAAATTAATAATGAGGTAACAGTTAAACTAAGACCAAAGATTTAACTCTTATCTTTATTGATCTTGAAATTCAACGGTTCCTTTTTATTTCCTCAGGATACTCCACCACTGGACTTGGAGAACGTCTCCGAGACGCTGCTGGAGAAGAACATCAAGGCGAGTCAGATGAAGTTCGGCTTCCTCGGCCTGGGCATTATGGGCAGCGGCATCGTGAAGAACCTGCTCAACTCAGGACATAAAGTCATCATCTGGAACCGCACGGCTGCCAAGGTAAGTGAATTTTGTGTACCCTGAACGACTTCATGTCGAGAGCGCCCCTCAGCGAGCATCACATCAGCGCCCCTAGCAACATCGCATCGTTTTAGCCCCTCTCGCACGCGAGCTCAATTTACCTGAGAAATAATAGGGCTCTGCCATGAGGATTGCGCTCTGGTTTAAGAAACTATTCGAACTGTCCGGTCTGGAGTCAGCTTTCAGATTATTTGTTGTGGATGAATCCAGACTAGGAAAAAGGTTAGTTAGATTTCGTTTTGTCACATAAGAAGGAGCTAATCATAAACTAGATCGACATTGGACGGGTATAGACAAAGATTAGAATGAGATATAGATATTCATATTCCTCTTTAATATGTGAATTATTCTGTTATTTATTTAAAAGGCTACACATCAGCAACAATATTGCTGTTAAGTAGGCTCATACGGGCAGTCTTTTCTCCTAGGTGGATTATTTTTCGTTTAATAATAAATAATCTTCAAGATCTATGTGTAACATTATGAAGTGCGATAAAGACTGAATAATGAAGAATGCCAGACATATTATTATGTGGCCAAACCTGGATGAACGGCAACTCTACTTTAGGCTATAGAGTAGATAAAATTTGTCATGTGTAATAAAATATTTTTCATATATTTTTGTTATTCAATTTGGTCATTGAAATCCATGTTTTTGTAGACTAAAAATCTAGCTTGTGGTCAGTCTTAGTCTAAATCGTCTATCTAGATGTCGTGTTTTTTTTGGCGATTTGCTCCTGAAGATGTGTTAGGGTTTTTGTGCTGTTTATGCTAGAGATCTTTTTCAGGATTTATCACCGTGACATTATAAATAGTTGTGTGATTTTGTATTGTAATATAAAAGTTTATTAATATTCTGTCAACATGTCGACTATTCTGTTATACAATACGCTGTTTGAGAAGATTCGTGTATTTTTTTAGCTAACCGAATTTAAATTTCTTGTAATAGTGTTCATTTGTCTCTATCATTTCATATTTTTGAAGAAATTCTAAAATACTAGGATTTTTGACTAAAGAATACTGAATAGCATTTGATATAACTACAATGTTCAATGTTCATGAACTTTAGTTACCTCTTACCGGCTATATGTTAAGAGCATTACACTTAAAATAAAGTCTTATGAGGCCTAATAAGATTGCTTATTTGCTAGAAAGTTTTCCCACATCTCATTTTCGGTCATGACCATGTCAACGAGTGGATCAATTTCATACAATGGAGATTTTAATTTACCGGAAACTTTTTTTAATGCGTCTAATAAGTTAGATTTGTTAGGTCCGCCAAGGGGCAGGGATAAAAGCAGCCTCATGATTCGAAGTATCTATAATGATACTATATAGTAAATTTTAGTACTCACATACTGCAGTCAATAAAAAATGTCAAAATACGTTTAATTGGCACCTCACTCTGGCATATGACATACTGTGGCTATGTCAAGATAAAAACTGCTGTATTATATGAAGAATAATATAAAACTTTAATTGTAAACCGGATATTTTAAAAGTAAGCCGGCTTTCATGATAAAAGGTTGTAAACAAATGTACAAACACCTGACTATTGTATTAAAATTTTCAGCGCCCGTTCATCCTTCATGTTTAAATAGAAAATCTCATTATTTTATTAAGTTATGTCTTTTATTACTAGATTATCGTGATACACAAAACTAGAAGTTATTTACTATCATAATATTCCTGATACAAGGTTTGTAGCGATACAGTTTTCGGACATTCCCTTATACAGCTATAGTATCTGTACGGTATGAAGTGACAAGTAATTCGATTAAATTTGCGGACGTGCGGTGAGTAGCTCGCCGACGCGCGACGGCGCGTCTGCCGGTGTCGGCTTACAAAGAACTGTCCAACAATACCTAAAGATAGACATACTTACATACTGTTGTTAAGTGTTGTTGAGAAACGTATGATGTTGCTTTATTTATAGTCTGGTACATTTATTCCAAAAATCTGGACAGACTGACTCTGAAGTACCACGGAGTCTCGCAACTGTGCCTAGACAAGACTCTCTTAGCACTTTGATCCTGGTCTATCGTTCTCTGTGAAGTACCACGGAGTCTCGCAGACGATAACAATAGGCTGATAGGTACGTCGCCTTCTATTACCGTCTTAAATTAGGTTAGCTTCATTCATTGAACCTACGTTCATCTCTGCACCATCCAGAGATTGACTGGTAGATAATTAACTATGTACGGATCCGTAAGGATTCAAAATAAATAAAAACTAGATGAAATGACGTATCATACAGTTAAGAAATATAGGGTGCTGGCAAGAGGCGACCGTAGCTGATTGGTTAAAGCAGATTCAAATCCTGCCGATCCCATATTTTGTTCATCTGTTTCTTGGTATAGATGTATCTACCTAAACTCAATCGGTGAAATGTAGGTTAAACATCCTATTACAACGCTTAAAAGAGATACAGGTTTAATGCTATGTTACATCTGTACTTTTAAAAGCTTTATCACTGTTATTCGTGTTAGTTAATATTTGAACGACGGTTTTGGTACAAGTTGCCGCCTTGTTAACCGTAACTTTTAAGTTTCTTTTTACCATGTTAACTTGAAGTTGTTGATGACACTTTTTTCTCGTGGAAGTCTTCGTAACAATACGGATACATGTTTTTATGAACATTATCAGTCATTACGGGCAAATAACTTCTGAATCAATGAAGCATCACTATTGATATTCCTTAAGTGATTTATGGCCGGTTTCAGAGGTTCCGTATAGAACTTATTTAACCCATAAAATATAACCTGTCCTTATTTAAAAGTGACACAAGTTACACTTGAAACAAGAATACAGCTGTCACTTTTATTTATTTGTGTTATATGCTTATCCTGCCAATAAGGATTATTCATTAGGGCTAAATGTGGAATGTTAATAATCTGGCTCTTTTACCTAATTTACACATGAATAGTTGAACATGTCTGAGATAATGGGCAGAAAGATCTGGTAAATTACTAAAATACCATGAATTGCTTAGTCTCCGGTCTCTGGGTCAAACCTACGACACGCAATTTTGCGTTGAGAAGATAATAACAAATATGTGCATTTAAATACATTAATTGACGCAAAAAAAAACATCAACGAACAACATACCTAATCGATCAACAATTTAATTTGGATCTAATAAATATATGTATTAATTGAAACAAATGATTTATTTCCATCCTAGCTACAAAGCGGCTCAAATTTATTTATCGAAGCTTATTTTTATAGTGTCCAAACTAACTAACATCTAGGTGTGTAGTGTATTTCTTATTAGTTAAAACTTGTCTTTATTATAATGGTAGATCGTTTACTGTACTAATTAATAAATATATATTACTTCAACATGTACAACATGTAGGTAGATAATGTTAAGATAAATCTAGCATTATGTTTATTGTATGTTCTTATAATAATAGTTATTTAGTCTCCATTATTCTGCAATAGTTCTACACAAACCGGGGGCTGTCCTTGGTTGCGTTTATAATTAGTGTGAACAGGGATAGTCGTCGGTTTGTGTCCCATTCAGATTTAGATTAAAATGATTATCAGGCTTCTGCACTGTCGGCTTCGGCCCCACGTATGCCTTCCAAAGTACCAGGAATCAACAGTCCCATGTTATGGAAACGTAAACAAGAAATAATAATAGCAGCCCTGTATCTAATACATGTGCCACTGCTGGGCTCGGGCCTCTTCTCTTCTCTTATTTACCTACTTTACTTTAATGCAAAAGTCGGCAATATGAAAAGCCATGAATTTATGGTAATTGAATTTTATAAGAAATATTTTATAAAATGTAGCAAGTTATACAAAATCTTAAATATTATTTGCCGAGCCTTCATCCTAATTCACATTGGGCTCGGCTTCGAGACTCACGGATTTTGCTGAATATCAGTATTTTACGTGGAGCGACTGCCATTAGAACTACGATAATGCGATACTCTTATTATAAAATCGTTAATATAGCTAGTAGTAAGATCAGAAATCATCCTATAATAGTATTAAAAGGCTAAGACAAGCATTAGTGGAAAAGACACTCCATTTATTTGTTTTAATTTTCCTAATCTGTGTATTATATAACATTCATGCCCTACCATAGTCATGTGACATTGCTAGCTGCAAATTCATATATCACCTTAGAAAATGTCAATATTCTCAGAATATAGCCATTAAATTTTGTCACTAGTACTTATAAATATCTTCTTTTAGTTTAATGCTAGGATGATAAAGGAACTTATTATCACTCATTCTTATTGATTAATCATTGACTTAATGAGTTATGAGCTAAGATATTCTGCCTTATGTGCCAGTCATTGCAAGTTAAGATGAACGATGATAACTATTGAGTGTGACTTTTCCAATTTGATTGAAGTAACTTTTTAAGTATACTTAATTTAAGCGTAAGTCTATTTAGTTAATGGAGTAATAGTAGTAATGGATCACGGTAGTTTTAATAATGTATGTTTTACAAATAAACATTAAAAATAACTAAAGTGTTTTATTTGTAAGGTCAGGCACCAGTATACATATAAATGAAAATTTATTTCTTAAAAAAAAAAAACAAACAAATCATGATGTTATTAAAGCAAGGTTTCTTTGTTGTTATGATGTCAATAAGTAGTTAGTAATCTTTTTGTGTCAAGTGTATTCTGCCAGAAATAAACATTACCAAAAAACACATTTGAACTAATGAATTGTACCCTAAATAGCTTCGACTCGGTTTACACTCGACTATCTTCAGCAGCTATCTGATTGTAAATGCACGAGATAACGTTGTATAAATATTGATTTATTATGTAATTATCGTTTTGTTTACTAGAATGCACGGGCTGGGGGACCTTCACCATATAAATAATACCAAAGTAGTACATTGAAAAATAATTTATTCTCCATGATTAGCGGTTTTACTCTTGTTATATATTTAGAAAATTTTCAACAATATTTGTATATTTTATATTAAGAAACGTTATATCATATAATCATTGCTGGATTTTATTATTTGGCATATCACTGCAAGACTCTTTTCTATACATTCTGTACGACAGTTACAAAATATATAAATATCATATTTTACAGAATACAGACAGTTTAATTAATTGATACGCACTATACTACATGTGGTCGTAGAGTGATCGAGATGGATGCGAGTGACGAGTACCGAGTACCGATGGGAGACCGCGCAACAATACAGTAACAACTCTCTTATTCCTCACTTTAAGTCGAACAAATATAAAATGCATAACTCTAAGAGTTTACCCTAAAAATACATCAAAATGGAAAATGATTGAAACAAACAGAAGTTATTTACAAGTTCTAATACCCACAGAACGCTTAATTAAACAGTTTCATTCGATTCACTACTACCAACTAACGAAGAACAGATCGTCCCAGTACAGAGGTCCTCACCGCCTAGCACTAGAGACGCCCGGACGTCGCATACGTAAATTCAAATCTAGTCTATCACAGCTCACTTAGTACCTCGGAGGAGGCTACCGTCACACGAACTCGGGCGTCGCCCCCGCCATGGCGAAGGCCTCGCGCGGCCGCTGCCGGCCCGCCACGTACAGCCCCAGCACGCGCGACACCAGCCTGTACTACAAGGGCAGGCACTCCTTGCACTGCAGCCGGCCCGGCGGGTGCCGCAGCCAGCAGTCCGGCTGCGACATCTCCACCGCCAGCAGCACGCGCGCCGCCTTGTGCGCCGCCGCCGAGCGCTCGGCCAGCGCGGGCTCGCTGGCGCTGGCCGTCAGCCCGCGCCGCCCGCGCCGTCCGCGCTCGCCGCGGCCCAGGAGAGGCTCGCTCGACGGCTTGGGATCTTCACGGTATCGCGCAGGCCCCGCTTTGGACGTCGTCGGTGACGGACTGTCCGACGGACACGGCAGCTCCACGGCCGGCAGCGGCCTGATCATCGCCAGCAGCCTGGGAGGCCCGCGCTCGATCATGTTGATGTGGATGTGCTCGGGAACCGGAGAGTTGCGGCGTGAGTTGTCTGACCGCTCCGTCGGCGTGTAGTACACGGACATCTTGCTCTCCTCGTCAAAGATCGGGTCGGGCAGGTTTGACAGCTTCTCGATCTTGTTCTTGAGGTACATGTCGATGATCTCGACGTCGGGGTCGAAGGCCATGGAGTCGCTGCGGCCGCACGAGCCGCTGCGGCAGTTCTCGAAGTACAGGCTGGGCAGGTTCTCCAGCACCTTGTTGAGGGTCTGCTGCTGGTACTTGTACGACTCCCGTAGTCGCAAGATCTGGTGCGCGCTAAACTTCCTTATTTTGTTTCTTTGGAATACGTAGTTTTCGCGCACCCAGTTCAATTGACACGTGGAGTATTCGCGGACGCGTTTTACCTGAAAATAACAAATAGTTTAGCCAACAATTATAAAGAGCGAGGGTCGCGCGTCGGAATACCTGCTAATTCTATCGGCGAAACGTGACAATAATCGAAGGTCTCGCAAATGTTTGCCTAGCCGCGCCGAGCCGGGCTAACGACAAGACGAACAATACGTCATTGACATTTAGGTCATGCTTTATTACTTTAAGTTAAAAGTTAATTACAGTTAATGTGCATTGATTACTTAGTAATTATTGTAATCACCGACTCAATTAAAATAATGAAATGAAATAGAAAACATAATTTTATACCTGATCGTAATACTGGTCTCTCATGGAACTTAAATGGTTGCTCCCGATGTCTCTAATATTGCGTAAATGAGTCGCTTGCGACGAGTAACTATTTTGTATCCAATCCATTTGCTGTGTACAATTTTCTTTAATACGATGAACCTGTAAAATGTATTAATATTTAGTATACACTGCGGTAGAATAGCAATCAAAACGTATTATATAGTAAAAATAACTCACTTGAACGGCGTAATTCTCTCTTAATTTTTCTAATTGCTGTCTCTTGTATTGTTCGATGTTGTCGAGCATGCTGTATATTTGTCTGTTGCGTGGCGCATCTCTGTTCACACACGTGCAACAGCTGCAACATGTCTCCAAAAGACGGAATCTGAAAAAATAACAATGCTCTTGTTAGGCACGATTCTAAAACATAAGTAAATTAGTCGAAAATAATACAATAGCAATACTGACCTATGAAATATGTAGCGCATGGCTTGCACTAACAGTGTTATTCCTAGGAAAGCCGCGGCACATATCGCGCCGCAAAGTAAACTGTACATCTTTATCTCAAACATAGTCATGGGGTCTATGTTGAGTACCACCTCCGCCGTCGTGTTGGCGGATGGGTTCGTTGCAAAGCATAAGTAAGTTCCACAGTCTTCTCTATGTATATCAGCTATGAATAATGATCCATCGTCTTGTACTCTCACTCTTGATTTGGAATTATCTATTTGGTGGTAATATTGATCGTGGGCCACGCCATGCTTGTGGAATATATCTGGCACTTGCTGGTCTGGGTTCCAGTGATACACTATTCTTGTTGGCGTTATCCATGTTATTGAAGGACCAGGATTGCCCTCGAATTTACACTCGAGCAGAGCGTTTGCCTGTAGCCTGTAAAGTGTTAAGGGACTGCTGGATACCAGCCGTGGAGGTCTACAATAGGTGTGGTTTAGAATAGTTATCATATCGTTGCGGTAGGTGTGAGGACAGCTCAGGTCAGATTTGATTATATCTTTTCTTTTGTCAGCCCAGCTAGCGAACCACGCCATGCGGCAGTCGCACGACCACGGGTTGTTGCTCAACCTCAACTCTTGCAATTCGTAGAGTTGTTCCAATGATTTGGGGATAGATATGAGAGCATTTGAACTAAGGTCCAGATGAGTGATAGACGGCGTGTCTTGGAATACAAATGTTTCTATTTCTTTTAAAACCTTGTTATTTCTTATGTATAGTTTTTGTAGAGTACTTAAGCCTTTGAAGTTAGTGTTCTGTATATCTCTTAGTTCAGTGTTTTCGAGGTAGATCGTTTTAATGTTTTCGTTAGATTGGAAGAGCGTTGACGGCAAATTTCTCAGTCTGTTGCCACCCATATTCAACCACCTTAAGTTTTTTAGATTCTTGAAAGCATCTTGTGATATGTTTTGGAATTGATTGTCGTACAGATTGAGCTCTAACAACTTGTCCAAGCTATCGAACAAGGATTTGGGTATATATTCCAATTTATTGGTAGACATTTCCAATCTCTCCAATTCCCTTAAGTTGACTAGAGAGTTAGATGTTATTTTGACTAGGCTATTATTATTTAGGAACAGTGCTTTCAATTGCCTATTAAGATTAAAGTAATAATCTACGAATGTGGCTAATTTATTATGAGATATATCCAAATATTGGAGGTTTTTCATCGGCCCGAAGACCTGGAATGGTAAGGCTTGGAGCCGGTTGTGTGACACATCAAGGATCTCGAGGCTGTATAGTTCGTTAAACGTTAATCTAGGAATGTCCTCGATGAAGTTGTGGGATATGTTTAAGTATATGAGTTGTCCGAGGCGAGCGAAGATGCTAGCGGGTCGGGCTAGGGAGCTATTGATTTCGTTTCTGCTCAAGTCGATGTATTCCAAGTTAAAAAGTCCCTCGAAGGCTCCTAGGTCGAGGATATTGACCTTGGAGTTGATCCACGAGAAGCGGCGCAGCAGAGCGTCGTCGTGGGCGAGGGTGAGGCGGCTGAGCCGCTGTTGGTCGGCCGAGGCTCCGTCGCAGGCCAGTGAGGTGCTATTGCAGGTGCAGCCTGAGGGGCACGCGTCCCCCGAAGCTGCGCAAATTATTGCCAGCGCTAATACTTTGTGCACCCACTGCATTATATTATTACCCACATAGTCTTACTTGCTGTAACAATAAAAAAAAATGGCTGAGCTTACTTTGTTGTCTGAAGAATAACGAAATAAAAAAAAAGTTGCCTTTAGTTATGGGTTTGTTGCTAGCTATTTGCGTTGAACTAATATCGAAATTTGGTACTTAATTTCAATTAAGTACCAAATTTATTATTCATAATATTCATAATATTTATTATTCATAATAGGCGTGATGTTATATGGTAATTGATAATCTAGAATTACTGATAATTAATAAACTACAATTACATATTTAATATTAAGATTGCAAGTCATTAATTAAAACCTTGCAATTTCTTCAAGTACCTATTCTGTTAGCCAATATTTTGACGCTTTATGTGATTTGAAGGCCTATTATTTCAATGCATTGTTTACCAAGCCTGTTTGCTTGTTTATCTATTGTGGCCAGAGTCACAGTATTGTGTTTCCTTGTTATGTTACTTGAGCATTAAAATATGACACTGTTGTTTATTATAATTATCAGTTCCTATTTTTAGGTTTAACTTCGAACGTCCGTTGCTTTGGCATTGAGTATAGAAAAACATATCCACGATATTGATACAAGTATACTAATGGCTGCACATTGAGAGCGTTTTCATTCGAATAGGTATTTATTTAGCTGTGCTAATACTTGATTGCAGACTCTGGTTTAAATACTGTTGCATCGCATGTTATTGTGTTCAATAGTTGCCCGGACCTGCCCGCCTAGACCTACATTTCAAGGTTTCTACACAGTAATTTACTTAGTGCGAAACTGTAACACTTCCCGAATGTGTTGTATGAAGTATACCTATTTGTATGAAGTAACCTCTGAAGCTTTGCTCAAGTACTGGGTTACAACGTTCCCGTGACAACACAAGTTTGTTTGACTAGAGTATTTTGTAATCAGCCAATGGAAACGAGCTAAGTGTTCATTAGAAAAACACTACCTAACCAGTTACGGTTCATTACTCGGCATTCATTGCCTCAGCCGCATTATGTCTCGCAATTGAAGATAATTTAACAGTGGCGCCTGTATTTTATTCCCAATTTGCACCCCGGGCTTCTTCTATTCACTGCGTTCCGTCGGACAATATGCCGTCTATGCCTACGTTCTACGTTACAACCAAGCCAGCTCTTAGCGGACAGCACTGCGGGATACTGTAAATAAAACTAGCACACAAATCCATCCATTGACACGTACACTATAATAAAAACACGTAATTCACCTAACACTCGTCCACATTTTACTCCAACTTGCATAATCCACGTTATTTTATGTTGACAACAGATGCGATGAAGCCAGCCATATTCCGTTACAATCGGCTCGCAGATTCACCTTTGTAACTTTAACTCCATTGCACATTCACTAATTACATTTTTGCAAACATTTGTATACAATTTTATATATGAATTTCACAATTTAAACGAATAAGCTTTGCGCTTAGTGATAAAAGAAATACACTGTCACTTCGACGGGCGCCGAGCACTGAAAAGAAGTAAATGGCGGCGCTGAGAGTTGCGCGGCGCGCGTTCCTTGTCTAGCGCGAGCGGAGCGCGCATGACGGTCTCGCTCGCACGTTGGCCCAGTCAGCTGTGGGGTGCGGAGACGGCCGAGCGATGCCGACCGCAGGCGAAAGTGCTTTCGGAAGCGCGCCGTGTGTCCGAACACCGACGCATTCTTGCAAGTATTTCTTGGCGAATGAGGGGACGTCTATTTATTGGGGATCCGTTTATAAATTGTAAAAAACTTGAATGCTTTACGGTACACCTGCAATGTAACCTAAGGAAAAAGATTGCCAGAGCATTTTGTAACGGACGTTTTGTACTTAAGGCTCTTTGTAGGAATTGATCATTGATTAATGCTGCGAGGACAAGGATGTTATGTTCTATTCAAACATAACATGACGAGTCGTAACTTACCATTAGTCGTTACGTAACTGTCACGAGCCATCAGTATTATTTATTAGTAATTATTTATTTGATGTATAGATTACTGGGTTCATTCTGTAGATGCAATAAATAGTAGCAATAAAAATACTCAAGTTCAAAGGTCAAATAACGAATAAACTGGGCGAAGCAAAGCTGTAATGTATCGTTTTTAGTAGTTTTAAGTTTTTTGTGAGTCATTCATCGGAGCCAGACGCTGTTAGAGATATTCGGCAGCAGTGTCATTTGCCAACATAAAATCACGAATAATCGTTAAACCATGTGTAATAAAGGCCATAGTTGCGGTTTTGTGGTAACACGTGAAGTGCCCAATGTAGTCACGTTTATAGTATATTTTTTTCATTATGACCGATTGGAGGGCAAAGCCGATATCGTTGTGTAAATAAATGTTGAATAGGCGGTTGATTAAGGCTAATACAATGGTAGGCGGGCTGGCACGTGGTTATTATATTTTTCTAGTAAAATCGGGTTAACGGAGCTAATGATGACGGAATATTTTATATTCGCCGGGTAATAATATAATGTTTTATTCATAAGAACAGTCGATATAATATTTTATTTATAATAGTATTGGCCTGCTGACAAAATGTCAGTGATGTGATCAGTTATCGGGAAGTGATCAAATGATAACGTATCTGATACGCAGCTCGGATAAAGACTCGAATTTCCTATTTTTTATATTAACAAAATCCTTCGTAATAATAACAAAACTTTTGTTTTTTATAAAACTATACCGGGAATATTACCCACAGTTCCTCTGCTTATATTTAACCCTATCATGTTGAATCCGTTGTTTGAATTTTGAATGATGTATGATATAAAAATCACGGTCATAATATAGCACTAGTGGGACACATTCGAGTGGTAAGTGACTTGGTAAA
This sequence comes from Hypena proboscidalis, assembly GCA_905147285.1. NCBI lineage: Eukaryota > Metazoa > Arthropoda > Insecta > Lepidoptera > Erebidae > Hypena > Hypena proboscidalis. Next base: position 1,379,972 of record LR990141.1, read on the forward strand.
CTTGTTTGATTGAACTTTCAGCCAATAAACGAAGTGCGAAATAATTCTCATTAAAAGTAACCTGAAACTTGTTTTTAAACTTATGTAAATTGGTAATTGTAAGAAAATTATACTTTTTATCAATAAAACCGGTACCTACTAACTTACTGAAATTCTGAATGAAATTGGTCTACTTTTTACAAGTGGTCCAGTTGATGCAATTTTTGTTTTAATATGGCGAATATATTTTAACCAGTTCTGTTAATATAGTTTACAAATCACAGTTGTCCTTGCCTGTTCTGAATGGCCGAGAAAGTAAATTTTGTATCCAATTTATGTAACAGATCGTCTTTTGGTGATGAAGTTTGCTGGCAGATGTTTCGAACAAGCACAGGCTAGCTACCACCACTGTCTCAGGCGCCTCAGCTATAATACTAAGTCTTCGAATGTGAAGCGATAGTCGAGTGGGAGACTGTAGGACTGCCAAGTCAGAGGTCTCAGTTTCGAACCCACGGCACACATTTTGGTAATAAATCATTGAGAATAATGTAGCTGTTCATCGTTAAGATTCGTCTTTTCGAAGATATTTGTGTATTTATCATATAAATTATTGCTCTCTAACGGTAAAGGAAAACATCTTGAGGAATCCTGAATACCTGAGAGTGCCTAAAAAGTGCTCAAGGGTGTGTGAAGTCAACCAATCCACACTTGGCCAGCGTGGCGGACTATGGCCTAATCCTTCTCATCATGAAAAGAGGCCCGAGCATGTATTAGATACAGAGCAGCTATTATAATGCTAGTCTTCCCCTGCGTGCGTCGTGTCAATGACGTGTAATATGTAATAGGTCATATTTTAGGGTGCGCTTTTTCTTACATAACTTTTTAACTCCTAACATCGAAAGTCCGAAAATGTGTTTCATACAATTTTATTTCATAATGATCACTCTTCATAATTTTTATTTCAATAAATATTAAAACGCCAAATGAATCGACTTCATAATTTTATTGTTCATACATTTATTTGTACTCATTTTTGCTTTCATATATTTCTTAATCAGAAGTGCTATTTATCCTATACATCAAAATTCATACTGTTAATAAACATACATCACTTTTAGTAAAGTAGTAGGTTAGGTTAGGTTAGAACTGCGAAGGGCCTGCGGTGTTGGCGTGAGTCGGCACTGCGGCCGAGGAGTTGCGGGGCCGCGGCGGGAGAGGACTGTCGGTGTTTCGTTGCCGCTTTCCCTACCTGCCGCGGTCCCGGCGGGGCCGCAGCCGTTAGTACTGCGGCGTGGTGGGCGGTGGGACGAACATCTGTCTCACCGCGGAGGGCCAGGCCGTCAGATACGAAAGTGTCTGACGGCTTTGCACGCGGTCCTCGGTGCCGGTCCCCCCACATTTTGGGGGCCATGAGGGGCCTGCCTAGGCGGGCGAGAGCCGGGCTGCGGTGTTGGCGCAAGCTGACACCGTGGCCGGGTGGTTTACGGGGCCGCGGCGGGAGAGGACTGTTGGTGTTTCGTTGCCACTTTCCCTACCTTCCGCGGTCCCGGCGGGGCCGCAGCCGTTGAACTGCGGCGTGGTGGGCGGCGGGACCGACCACCTGTCTCGCCGCGAGAGGACCAGGCCGTCGGACATGGGGAATGTCCGATGGCTTTGCACGCGGTCCTCGGCGCCGGTCCCCCCACATTTTGGGGGCCATGAGGGGCCTGCTTCGGCGGGCATCGCCGGGGGGGTTGTGGACGTAAAGGCTGTGCCAGATTCCCATGACCCCCCCATCAAGGCGAGTGCGGGAGCACCGTGGGGTTTTAGTGGGTATTCCCGTGCCGTTTACCATCTTTAGGCACGGGCGAGTCCCACATAACCACTCTGCCCTTCCCCGGGGTGGGGTGGTATGCGTAAATGCATTTCCCCACGTAAAAAAAAAAAAAAAAAAAAAAAAAAAAAAGGTTAGAACTGCGACCATAACACATGCTAGAATCAATCTGTTTTTAAAACATTTACAAACATACCTACATTTTAAACAGAATGCTACAATTTAATCTTATTTGAGACAACGTTATGTACACAAATAATATGAACATTGTCTCTTATGAAGAAAACTATTCTGAATAAAAAAAATATTAATTAAACACCTTCTTAATGAAAACATTATGAAATAAAAAAATATGATGACGGGGTGTTATGAGTTCCGATTATAGGAATATTAATGTATGAACATAAAGTTTATGAAGAAAAAAATTATGAAGAGTGATTATTATGAACTCCAATTCGTAGTAAAATCGTAAATATGAATACAAATTTTATGAGAGCCGATATGGACCCCATATTTTATGGACCCAATGAGTGGCTACTGAGATGGCGCTGTCGCCAGCTTTCATGAGCGCCTCTATTGTGCAGGTGGACAATTTGTGAAAAGTGTTTTGGTACGCTAGCAAGACTGGTGAGCTTAGACCCTGAAATTACTAACAGCTGAGTTATAACGTAGTCCTTGAATGTATGACGCACTTACAATCTTTCGTGAATTCACTGACGTGGCACAAATAGATTGTTTGCTACGTATATACGCCTCCAAAAAAACATATTTGCATATTATATCTAAGTTCTAGCTATCGTTGTTCACCTACTCTGTTTAAATTAGAAACTCGGACTACAATTTGCGAATATAAATTAATTTGGCACACAAAATAAATACAATATATGTAACATTATATTAATTTTCCCTTGAATTTATCAGTCGTCAGCCAGGCGCTATTATCTGTTAGTCACTTTGTTTGATAAAACTTTTAATGTAGAACATTATCATATCAAATACATGGTATAAATAAGAGTCGTCATTCCAGTTTACAGATGACATTTAGACAAAACAAGCTAACTTAATAAACTTTTTTTTTAATGTAAGACAGAGATGTGTTGCAGCCATTGGATAACTTATTTTTGGCGTTAATTTACTCCGTTAGCATTTTAACATATAATATATGTAACTTGTAAGTTGTAATGTAACTCGACATTGTAATGATTTTTCTTCAAAAATTATCATCCACAGCTTTACATATGCATATATATACAGGTGGTATTGGCCAGTTTTTATGTAAAATAAATAACAAAATTCTGTGCTGTAAAGTAAATATAAGTCAAATAAACGGCTCAAATTAAAAACAGAAGTTATGGAATGCACACAAACTAAAGAAAACACGCAGACGTAACAAATAATAACTTAGTATCAAAAAAATCATTTACCTCATGGGAATAAGTCCGTAATGAGCACGAGGAAAAACGGATAATACTGTCACTTCTATTTCCCATTAGGTGTTTCCATGTGAAAATGTATGATGCAGAAAACATCCTGCTGGTATCAACAAAGTACATTCATGATCTACTACATTTATAATAAAATCACTTCATTTTCAAGTCTAACCTTTTACTTTTGTCATTCCTTGTTGAGTCTGTTTCTTAGAGGAGGGATAGGAATTATTTTAACAATATTCCATTGAAATAACACTAAATAAACACTGAGTATATTTTAAGACAGTAACATATTTTATAATTATGGTTGCATATACGTCATACATAATAATTATGTACCGCATCTCAGCAGTTGTTATAAAATTATTTTTATGCTTTTCACCTAAAATTACCAAAATAAAGAAAATATAGGAAAATTTAGGTGAAAAGCAAAAAAGAAGGATGCTACAATTTCGAAATGCGGTCATCAATATCTACGGCTAAAACCACACGGGGTTCTTAAATGAATGATTAATTAAAGCTTTTATTAACAATGCAGAATATTATCAGTTGATACTTATTTATAAACGGCATAATGTTATATCTTAAAGAAAATAACCTCCTCGTCTTAAAACCTATCGTCTTTGCGATAACTGTTGATGTATCACACATACTTGACACTCGTAGTTTATAGTTGTGCCAAGATATCGATTTCCTAACTTTCTGATACATGATGTCCTATTTTATTTAACTTTAGATAAGCTGTATCATAGAGGAAACACATGTTTAATAATAACATAACATAACATCATAACATAAGGTTGAATGTTATTCATCATAGTGATATGAAGCTGATGATGAAGCTAACATGTGTACCAAATGTTATCGTGCCGGTAGTTTTTGCAGCAACAAAAAACAAACACTAACTTACCAATTTTCTCATTTATAATGTTAGTCGGAGTAGAATTTTTAATATTACGTTAATTTGGGATGACCTTTTGAGGGCCTGGTTACACAGTCATTTTTCTAGAAAAATAATAATATCGGGCATTTGAGTTTAGTAGGCGTATCAAAGCCGAGGTTCAGTAAATTGAAAAAGTTCATACGTAGGTGTATTTATCATCTCTCGCAAGCAAGTTTCTATTATTGTTTATCTATTTAAAAGCTGCAAGCGATGTACTACCTATTTATGCATTCAAAGTTAATATTGCAAGGTAATTTTATATATTTCTTCGTTGATTTGGTCTGGTTTCAGTCATTTTCTGTATAAATCACGTATTGTTACTCAAAGCGTCGAGCTTCTCGATAAAAACTATTATTTTAAAGAAAAGTACAGAAATCCCGTCCCGAAGTACAGAGTCCCGAATTCTATAAATATTTGGAGCAAGCTATTATATATTAACAATTCGTGTCGGCGTATTAATAAATCAGTATTTAACATATAAATTTCTCTGAAAGTGTTCACATGTTAACTAAACGGTCGCATTATTCAAATATTCCGTCAAAAAGAGGTGGGAGGGGCTTATGAGGGGTGGGAGGGCGAGGTGTGTGGGCTTGATGGTTATTATTCGCAATTACAGTTACGTATTTATTACCTGACTAAATTATAAATAAATTGCTGCCTTTTATGTACAAAAGCAAACAAACCTTTGTACTCAATTTTGGGTATATTGCCGCCGTCGTTAGAGTTTATACAGAGAAGGTGTGCTGAAAACTTTAATTTATTGTTGTTGTACCTTTAGATTTGCATTATTTGGAGAATTGCCGCGTAGGGTCAGGTGGTAGCTTGATTGCTGCTGGCAGAGCTCCAGTTCTTAGCTCCAGGTACTCTCTTAAGCGGTGTTGGAGACTTTTCTCATGCTGCAGTACCTACTTCAGATAAGTATGGATAATAAGTTTTGACTGCCATACTTAAGCATAATTATATTATACCTTTACTGACCAATAAGGTCTTTTAAAGATTCCAGGATTAGGCTAATAGCGCAGTGTATTTGTGGAAAACTGCCTCGAAATTTTAAGTACCGGCACGGTGACATAGACTGTACCTGATAGATCTCGTAATGGCAGTAAACTTAGAGACATGGGTTTAACACGTTTACCTAACAGCTAACCCATCTGGTCCATCTGGGCTATATAAATTTAACGATAATGTCATCGTTACATTGTTCTTGTCTTGTGGAGTAATATAAAGTTACATAACAAAAATAACACTGACATGATAAGATGAATGATAACTCTGATAGCATTTTACAAGTATCTTGCCTGCACATCCGCAATTTACTCACATCTTTTTATAACTGTACTGTAAGATGACACAGGTGTTAGGCGATACATGCTAAAACAATGTCAGTGCTGTACTGTGTGAATGACTCGTAGTATTACCTAGAGTACGCACTACGCAGTACGAGCCTGGCCTGCATTCTCATCGTAGCTAGATGTAATGGTACTGTACAGCGTTGGCGTATAATCGTGTCTCACAAAGGTGAACGTTAGGGCTGGCAGTACAACTAACTTTATTTAGACGGTTGTTTTCTTAAAAGCATGTCAAATATTTTAGTCAGTGCTCGATGTCATATTCTTCAACCGTCTATACGGTTTGTTAGATAATGCTAATGCAATGGATTCGCAGGTTTTTTTATTCAGACGTTTTTAACAGTAATAAGAAACCTAGCTTTTATTTAAACATTAAGGCAATTCCCGTATCCAAAGGCGATTTCTTACACAGTTAAGTTAACCTATTTCCATGATTTGACAACCCTAGCACTGTCGCGAGCGCCTTGCGTATTGGACAAAGGGAACCGGTGCCAATTTAGTACCAGGTTGTACTAGACTAGGCTTGCTGTCTCTATTTAATGAAGGCAATAGTGAGGGATGTCGTATCATGAGCTTGTGAAGTTATTTAACTGCCTTGGCACAGTATGATGCATTACTCTTTGTTGTGTAGTTTGACTTTACAATACACGGTGAGCCAAGCAGCAACATCAATACAAATAAATAAAATTGAAGTGTCTGTTTGTAATGTCAAAATAACAATGATTTTTTCAGCTGGTATAGTTATTTGCACGATACCTATGCCTAAAAAAAGTTTTTGAAATTCTTTTCTGTCTGTTTGTATCGGCTAATCTTCTAAACGGCTAGACCGATTTTGATAAAATTTTAGAAGCAGGTAATTGACTACAGCGTGCGTAACATATGCTACTTTTTATTGATTTACTGTACCTACCACGCAGACGAAACCGCGGGAGAAAGTTAGTTTGTTAGTTTGATAGCGCTAATCTTGATAAAACTCACATTTTAATAATTATTTTTGTGTTTCATAGTTTAACTATCAATAAAGGTTTTGAGATATTGAAAAATACGCTTAACTCCTAAGGGGCGGCGCACTAAGGTCAAACACGAATGGGGGCGCGGGAGCATCTACTTAACACAACAAAATCAACGTGGACCTGGCAAAAGCTAGTTTGAGAATGAACTAAGTTACTACAATAATGGTTCGTCAAAGATCTTACGAATATTGAGTCCATCAAGATAAAAATATTTACAACAATAGTACAAAATATATTATAATTATGTTTTTACGAAATAAGAAATATAATATCTTAGCACCTTTACATAAATGTAACCGACGAAACGTAAAGTAACCTACAAATTCAAAAGCAAATGCTTTTTTTGCACTTACATCTCATAAACACAGCCTTCTCAGTCATACATCTTGCTACACCCTTCCGTGTGCTATTTCAACGTACCTCACCTTTTATGAAACGTCTGAGTAATGTATCCTATAGGCCGTAGAATTACTTGGCTGGAAGCCAAGACAAAGCCATAGATTTCGCTTATCGTGTAGGACATCAAATATTACATACCATCCTTTAAAATTAAAAAAAAAAATGAAAGAAGGGTGTGGCACAGGTGTATAATACTTACTTTTCCCCTGTTTAAATCCTATGTCATAGTGGGTGAGCCTATCGCTATCTACGGGGTATGTTGCTACTTGATGATAAATCCAAAAGGGGTCGTTCAAGTATTACGTAAGCACTATGGGGGGGGTCTTTGTTTTGCTTATTTTGGATGACATGGGGGGTAGGGGAGTCTAGATGATGATTACGTCATCGGTAGTTATTTACTTTTTTACACCAATGGCAACCCTCACATTGTCATGCTTGAAAACGAAACGCATTTTTGGGGATTCCCGCTCGCACACGTTTAAAAAAGCATTTTTATCTGAAAAATTTTTACATAAGCATGGGGGGAGGGGGTAAAAGCTTTGCTTACTTTTGCTGACAAGGGGGATGGGGGGGTAAATAATTGTAATAAATCTGCTTACGTAATATTTGAACGGCCCCAAATAACTTTTTTCCAACCCTGGAATCAAACCATGAACATCACAGTGCATGATCACGTGCACAACCGCTAGATCACATAATCTTTGATATACCATGTACTTATAACGATGATGTAGTTTATAATCTTTATGTGCGAAAGGTATTAGTTACGAGCGTCGTGCGTCATCGCGGGGATTTGCTAATTTTATGACCTTGTGAAGTAAAGGTGAAAGTTTTTATATCGCGTTATACAACATAAACCGTTCAAAATATGGACTAGACTCCATCATAATTTTACAAAAAAAACAGACGTTAATTACTAAAATGCACTAAAAAGTAAGAAATACTTAAGTAGTCTTCAACGTCTCACCTCCTCTGTGTGCTTGTTAACTTGACTCTGATTAAACGGCCTTGGAGTCTGTAATTGCCTATATTCAAAGAATTATCCATCCTTCTAACCGTTGAGGAATTGTATCTTCCATTCCAGCATCAGCTCAGCAACATGAAATGCTGATTGGTAGATGCAAATGTCTGAGTAGCTTTGGGTAATATACGAAAAACAATATAGAAGCCTTTAAAATTTGAGGGTCGCCCTTAATTTCTCTAGAATCCCATCATCAGACCGTAACTTGTTGAAAATGGGACCACATAACAAGTATAATGTTTCAGACAACAAAATAATTTCCTAAATCGGTCCAGGCGTCAGAGTAATCGGCGAACAAACAAAACAAAATAAATACTATTGAATTGAGTCTGGGAAGGCCCCACTCATGAAAATTTCGACGGGGTCTGCAATTCTATTTATAAACTTACAAGCTCTACCACATAATAACTTAATATAGTTACGTACTATTTTGTTTCGTTTCATACATAGGTCATAAATAAATAATTCTTACATTTATTCGTATAACAAGCAGGGAAGTGGTGCGTTGCGTTTCCTTAATTTAATCTATTCTAACAATTAATATAAATTCCCCTGAGAATTTTGTGCAATAAAAAAAATATAAAATTTATTATTCTCATGGACGTCCGTTTATTATCTTAAGAATCAGTTGAAAAATAATGTTTGTACATTAAAATATCCATTATAATTATGAGGGTAGGTACTTATATAACTTTAATTGTACAATTAAACTCAGAAGACATACATGTTGATTATAATATTGTAAAACCTATAAATTTTATGCTTGAACGTGAAGTTCACACTAGTTCTAAGTGTGCTCCTGTAAGCCTTAATATTCCTTGTACACAAGAGGTTAGAATAGAATTTACTATCATTTGCAGATGTTCAACAGTAGTTGAGTTAATACTTATCAAATTTATTCAGCATTTGTTTATTGTTGGATTTTTAAGCGATTCGTCTTCGTTGATTCCCATACAGACAAGAGTTCCTATCTGCTTTTAAATTGATGTACCTGCTCTTAAATACGTCTGGAAAGTTCCAAGATGGCTGCATCCTGAATGGGTTTTAATGTTACCTAATAGAGCAAGGTATCGGGTCGCATAAGAGCATACTCAGTCAATTGCAGCTCATTTTCCTGACATGCGACGTATAAAGTAATACAATCTTAACATACACTGGTCTTACACGGGTTAGACTAAAGGTGTATTACACCCACTATGTTTTTGTTATATTAAGACCTCGTGTTTATGCTTGCCAGTTGTCATGTGTTTCTCACAGCTACTCAGATCCACAGAGTCGGACAGGATTTTATATATACCTACCCGCCGACATACCCCGCAAACAAGGCCCGAGGCACAGAATATAAGTACAAGTACCCGAGGGGGACACGGGCTCGGTTTGCGATCGCCACCCTGAATGTATGGTTAGTCAAACGCTGGAGGTCCATCCTCAGTTGACAGTTATTCGTAGTAAACAACAATAAATAACAACAATAATCTATACTGAAATACATTGTCACACCCACTGTGGTTACTAAATAGGTAGCCTGCATCTACTGGTTCAAACTAAATGTTAATAATTATATTCTAAGAATACTAATTGCTGTCTAGCCTGTCGCGTTGCTAGCTTGGTAATTATGTGAAATAGTACCATTTTACACGTTCAGATTTCCTTAGAAATTTGTTGCAATCGGTCTCTATTTCCAATATACTTTTAGTTTGTTTCATAAGTTTCCAAAAGAGGACACGATTTTTTTTGGAAAGCTTTTGGATCAGACACAGTGGCGACGTAGTCTTTAAATTTTAAAATTTGAATTTGAATTTAATTGGATTACTAAGAAAAATATATTGATAGCTGCTTATTGCCCATACTGCATAAAATGGTCGCAAACATCTTTGTTTAACTTTCATATTATTATCAGAATTACCATTACAGACAAATTCACTGAATAAATAACAAGTTTTATCAATGAACCGCATTAATGGACGCATATTTGTGCTATCTACGTGAGTCGTATAATTATGTACTTAATGCACTTACATAGTTTGTACAGAAATTAATGAATTATAATAATAATACGTAACAGACATTAATTGTATTATTTAGATAGGGCATAAAATACAGTTACAGTCTCTGAGTCTGAAACAAAAAAAATGCCTATAAGTAGGTACTCTGGCCAGCCTATCAAAATTTTATTTGCGTCTATAAGTAACAAACATTCACTGTACAATACAGATTCGTTTATAAATAATAATATAGTTAGATAATTCTTACTTTTTTATTTTTACATAACAAAGGGAGCGCTGCTAAAGTTATGACAATTATCACAATGTTCATAATCAATACATTGTTTGAACAGAATGGTATCGTTTATAATTACAAATCTTTAATTAGAAGTTGTTTTGGCAGCCCTTCAGTTTCCTTTATCACGTAACACGTGCAATCGCGAATATGTTCTGTTTATTTATCATATAATACCTACCGAAGGGACGTGTAATCTGTCAAAGAATTACCAGTCGATATTTAAAGGGATCATAAATATTTTGTTTGTGTATAATATACATAAATTTTATCGCTTTTCAAACCCATTATAGTTACTGCATTTCATGAAGGCAGTTTCGCTGACAGTTAGCTTTATTTGTAGACTAGCTGTTGTCCGCGAATTCATCCGCGTGGAATCCAATACACAAGTTAATTCCAACTGCCTTCGTAAATTTCAAGAATTATATAACCTTGGACCATTTTTGCCCAAAAAAATAAACAGTTCTTTTCCCACTTTACTAGTTAGGTGGGTGCAGGGTGCACCCGCAGTTGGCTACATAAATAATGATTCATGCCACAAAAGTAAATGTTGCATTACAAACACCGCAAAAATTTAAAAATCTCAACCAAACGTCCTCAACGAAGTTTCTAATGACAATTCCGCATCATTATTATGTATGTTATATATTCTGCATATTCATTTTGTATTGTTATAAAAAGTCGTACCAATTTCGCCGGTACCTCATTACTATAGGGGCCGAAATCGCGTGCCTACAACACATAAAACTAAGCATTCTAGTCCATTTGCGAATTCATTGCTACGAGCCTCTCTCATTAATCAAGAGAATTGTTCCATCATAGTAATTTAGGCTGTCCCTTAAATTTCGTCATCGAAACCGGATAGTGCTCGTCAACTGTCTACGTTGTGTTTTGTCTCCCTCAAACTTATGGTGGCAGAAAGAGGTGGAGACACGGTCATTAGTCTAAGATTCAGCTATAAATATACTCACGTGAGTTGCCATTTCTTTACACGAGACTTCCTTGTAGGCGTGTGATTGTTTTTCGTCTGTCTGTGACACTAGGTTCACGGTTACTATGAAGATTAAAGGGTAATATGTGATTTTTATTTTACTAAATTTTCGAGTCTTTCAGCTCTGTGGTGAAAACCTTTGTTCTGTTTCAACTGTGCTATGATATCTAATATTTTAGATGCGGTAAAGTTTTGCACTTCATGTGCGATACAATAACAATAGCAATAGTCCGAACCATAGAAATCTTAATAACTAGTCAATAGAAATGCTATCGACTATCTTTTAACAGTTTTAACACTGGGACGCATGTCGCCGGTTTTCAAATACCACTTTTTGTATTCCTGCAAACAAAATTATTCTTTTTGGCGATGACATTAAGACGACAATTCCTCAACTCGCACTGTTGTTCGATTAGACAAATGCGCTTGTATTCCTGCAAACAAAATTATTCTTTTTGCGATGACATTAAGACGACAATTCCTCAACTCGCACTTGTGTTTGACTTGACAGATGCGCGGCGACAAGGTCACGCGTCTTTGACATTTCTATTGCCTTATTATTAAGATTTCTATGGTCCGAACAGTGCTTATCGAATTAGTGCCCATCGTAGATTTTTTTCGTGCGATATTGAGGTTACAATTCAAGTGATTCATGTATGTAATTTATTTTCAGTTTTATTACCTCGGCAGCCCACTATTTTATCAATAATGGTATATTTTTTTTATTTTATATGAGGGTTATTGAGTTTAACTCACATTATCTTATGTTTTTTTATTGAAATGCGATAAAGCCAATCACGTTCATTAATATTATTTTATCTTCAACAGTGGGTTGAATATGCGTCAAGCGTTCTCCTGGACTTCTCTTGAAATAAAACGCGACGCGGTGCCAAACTGCCAAGCGCGTATCTGTGCTGGCTCCGGGGTCAAAGATTGCACATTACTGATAACATTGCGTACAGCCCACTATCGACATCAACCATTTGCCGAACTTTAACTACATAATTGTTGTTGTAATTACCCACGGATTTAAATCCGTTGATATTTTTTTATTTTATCATTATACTTACAAAACAAGTTCATGTCGCTTTCTAATTGAGAGTAGACCTTGCGGTCCCACGCCACCTGCTCAATTCCTGACATACTTTCCTTGCGTCTCCTGTCAATTATGTATGTATTTGTAGATGCACCATTTATCCGTTATTAAAATTATGTAGTGTAGCAATAATAAATGCAGTCTCCTCAATGTCTCATGTAAAAGTTGTCGAAAGTATATTTTGAACAATTATCTCAAGCATGAATAAATAAACAATATAATCTATTTATCAGCATCTCATAGTTGCAACGTAAAAAAAACGTGAAGCAAGTAGCTTATTAGCAAGTAGCAAAAATCATACTAAGAAACAGTTGAAAAACACATGGGACCGGCAGGATAAGCATAGCTAAATGCTATAAAAATAATCAATTAGAAGTAGCAAAGATCATTTTACCTAACACCTTCCAAAAGAAATTGCACATAATTTAAAATTCACTCAGTATAATCTCACGTAGAAGTTTAGGACCTTTCGTCCATCTCGTTCTATTATAGAGCAGTAGAAAGAGAGGTGAGAACTAGTATGACTAGACACGTGAACGCGATCTTGGCCTTGCCTTGCAGGGCTTCTAGTGCTGTCTAATATTACTGGATTGTTTTACAAAGGAACCTCGTGGTGTTATTTAATTAGTTAATACGTTGGTGAATGCATTTCTTGTACACCTTTTGACCTTTGCTACAGTGCAGAATTGAGAATGTAATTATACTTACTACGGCCAATATTCAACATAATGTTTACGTTGAATTCCGAGAGATTCAGAGTTTCTCCGGCAATGCCAAAAACCCGAATGTGTATTACCCGTTGTAATTATTATTTTAAGTACTTAATACCATATTCCTGTTCTTATCAAACTCTTTGGTAAATACAAAACTTATCATATTTTCCTAATTTGGTTAATTAATTATACGCTATACGATTGTACAATGCTTGAATCAAATTACAAATCGTTGTTATATTTCTATAACATTGTGACGTCAAATACAACAATAATTTTCCCTCATTCATGTATTCATAGAAAGGTAATTTTGCTTAGTTTATCTAGAACCATAATACCATTATAATATTGTTTACAAAACGCTGCAATCAAATACGAATATCATCATATCAGATTATGTATAATCTCACTGATAGCGAACGCGCTAACGTATACAGAACCTTATCATCACGTGAAATAGTCTATATTAACTTGTGGTGTACTACTTATATTTATGGTTACATACTCACTTGCAAATTGGCCGCCCACACATACCAATGATTGTGGATAGTGAAATTCGACAAGGCCGCCGAGTTTTTGCTCAGTGCGGTGGAAATATTGTGACGTACATGCGGCAACACATCAAGCTATGCGTTTCCAGTATAAAATTACACGGGAAGCCTTTTTATTAGATTTTATTTTCACTTAGCTGGCAGCAGCGGCTTGCTTGATGGAAACTCGCAAGTTAGACCTATGGACTCTTGCTGTAACATGACCCAATTAGACCCTATACAATGCAAGACCATGTTAAATTGAAAACTTCATGTGTGGCCGTGTGTTTTAGTGTGTACATTAAAGTAAAAACTTGTAATTAATATGTAAAATGCTTGTTTAACTAATTGGAAGAATCGCGGTGGAAGAACTTTAATTAAGTTTGTAATTCGCGCATGTTTGGCTCCTGTAATTGCATTGCGGTTTGGGATTTCATTTCGATTCTGTAGTTACCGTACGTTAACCCAGATTGGTGCAAAGAGTTATACGTATTTGTTGTCCTGTCCATTACTTCTCACCCTTTGTACCATAAGGGGCCGTTCAAGTATTACGTAAGCACTATGGGGGGGTGGGGGGTCTTTGTTTTGCTTATTTTGGATGACATGGGGGGTAGGGGAGTCTAGATGATGATTACGTCATCGGTAGTTATTTACTTTTTTACACGAATGGCAACCCTCACATTGTCTATGCTTGAAAACGAAACGCATTTTTGGGGATTCCCACACGCATACGTTTAGGCACTCGCTTTAGAACCGATTCGGGGAATAACCGCGCGCTGTTCACTTGTCTAAATTTCTTCTCGTCAGTGTATTGTTTTGTTTGGATACTATAGAGTTAACATTTGTGTTACCGTTGATTCGAAATCCGAAAAATGTTTACGTAAGCATGGGGGGAGGGGGTAAAAGCTTTGCTTACTTTTGCTGACAAGGGGGATGGGGGGGTAAATAATTGTAATAAATCTGCTTACGTAATATTTGAACGGCCCCTAAAAGACCTTATGCAGGCCAAACAAAACGGCGAAAAAGGCGTCTTAGTCGCATCCTATTGGTCTAAAACCACATAGATAGAAGAAAAAACATTTTTATTATAGTCATTGACACGACAAGAAGAAAAAGATTATAAGTAGGCCATTCCATCTTACTTGCACAAACATTTAGTGCTAACAGGTCGTTTTGGTGGCTACATACTTTATATTACTTGTGCCAATTGAATTTTCATACGTTTGTAATTTGCACAAGCTGCTTTTGTGAGTAGGATGGAGCGTGTAGCCTATATTATACTAATAAAGACCTTGACTGTTATCATTGTTTGTCTCAAGAAAATAAATTTATGTCGTACTTTTTGAGGTTAGTTTAAGGGTAACGTTGTTAGTTTTGCCTATAAGCAGTGGCGTGCACTGGGTCTGATTATAGGTAAGGCAGTTTTTTTTTATTGATTTTTCCAATATCCACACCACGTGACGTAATAGAGAAAGGTCGAAATTCCGGTCAGAATGCTAGTTAACTGAATGAAACTCGCTTCGCGGGGGAAAAGCTAGTGATACCTTATAAGAAAGAAATATTATATATATTATTATATTATATGAGAACTCACCAGGCACCAGTGGTTTAGCTGCCGCATTTTCGAGGTTCTGAATACCAAAATTACGTTGTTCCGACGTCAACATATTTAATAAAGCGATCTACTACTTCAGAATCACGAAAATATCTCAAAACTAAAACTAATTGTTCGCGGCCGCTAACGTCAGGAGTCTCATCTACCATAACGGCGACAAAATCGGACTGTTTAATTTCGTCTTCAACGCGATCGATCATCACAGATGCAACACTCGAGATCAAATCATTCTGCGTTCGGTTATATATATCTAATCTTAACTGGCTGTTAATACTTGTCTCAATACGAGATCTACCAAAAGTATTTAATTTTAAGCAAGCCTCTAGATGTTTTTCTGATTGGTCATGCTTCTTTGCCGCGGAATAGAATTTTTTTAAATCTGAATATCCCGAATCCGTCCACACTGTATGGTAATTACTAAACAACATGCAAGGAAAACAAAATAATTTAATTGTGTGTACACAACCACACAACAACGCCAGTCATGTGTGTTTCATAACTTTTAATAATAATATGAAACTTACGAGTTACATTTCCTTTTTGTTGGTTTAATTGATGTAACTCGGGCACATACCTACCTTTAGACACAATTTGGACCTTTTCACTAAATGTTAGTTGAGAAAACTTACTATTTTTAATTTTTAATAAACACACATTGTCAACACAAACCTCACAATCAAATAACATTTTTAAAACTAACGAATAGACTCATAAATGCAAGAACTACATACAGTTATTATAGAAACAAACTAAGAAATAACGATATTTAAACTAAAATTATGTTACAAAATGAAAAAACTTGCTAGAAAACAATAACAATTACTCGCATAAACAAAATAATAAACAGCGCTCGTCACATGAAAAAAACAATATGGAGTCGTAGTAGAAAAAATAATTTCTAATATTTGAACAAATAAAACCCTTAAACAAAAATGCATCATTTTCTCTACGTGATTTATTAGGACATCCTTAGATTTATTATTGGCCGCATTATACTTCGATTAGTTACGACACTTACGACTAGTTCCGAGTGTCTCCGAAACGAACCCATACTTTGTGCCATTTAGCAAGTCAAAAGGTCATTGCTCCGACTTTCATCCCGATATCCTAATTTTAACGATACTATCGCTTTATCCGTACAAACCTGTCGTAAAACTGATATCGCTCGAGTTTCATAATACAGGAACAATCTTTTTACACCTTGTGTAAAAAGTGCGTTAACCCAAATAAATAGGAAATCGAGCAAAACGTACCCTACGAAATTAAATGTTTTAAATTTCTATTTTTCTTGTTTCCTCTATTCTAACTTATTGAGATAATTAAACAAATTAAATATATTATCATGCATCATTTAATTATGCATTATTCTATTATAAAATACTGATTAAATATAAAGTCATGTATGGATATAAGTATCTAAATATGTTAATAATATCAAGATGGTAAAAACATTTTATTTTTCATATTGCACATCTTAAAAACTATCTATCTCAACTCATTTTAAAAAATGCTAATTCTAAAGTTATTCGCCTTCGCTTTGCGTCGCCGCGTCGCCGTCGTCGGTCGGACGCAGGTCCTGCGGCATGACTTGGGTAGCGTAATTCATGTATGTGTGCAGTTCACAGACACGAAAATGTACTCAAATTGCTTACTACATGCAAACGTTTTTATTCGCTGTATCCTGCCGCTATATCTCGCAGGAGTTAGACGTGTATACGTTACGCAAAGCGCGTTGTCGGTTTATTAGCTGTGCTTGCGATTTGTTGCTATTTTAAAGCGTTAGTTTTCAAGTAATCGTTCCACGATTTATTAATTATACTTTAGGTACTTATTGTTTACTCTTTGATGACCAAAATTATCCATGATAGCTAGGGTAGGCAGTGCCTTTTGCCTTATATGGAGTGCCCGCGCCTGCCTATAAGTACGGATTATTGAATCAAGTATATATCATAATAATATCATGGTTACATTTTTTGCCGTCTGTTATTACATTTTATTCATAGTACTATTGTCAGTAATCAATTATTCATATAACACATTGCAATTTAAATTTGCATTATTGTGTTACAATTCGATAAAGATATACCAAGTAAATAGGAACATTATCAATTAACGGTCCCATAACTTAGTAGAATAATTATATAGTTACTGTAAATATCTGTTTAGAATATGAAATTCGAAATTATACAAAATATCTCTTCCAATAATATTTTTGCTACGACCTAAGTAACAGCTATAATAAAACATTTATATTTATATTACTTATCGAAGATGTTTCCAGAAGCATAATATTTATGACTTACTGCAAACATGTTTTTTTCTGTGTAATCACGTTCCGTAGACTTTTTATAACAAACTGTAGTCACGTTTTAATAATTAATTGATAATTATTTAATCGGTTTGTGAAGTTTTTATTTAAACTAATGCAATCTTTTACATGCAGAAATGTCCATGATAGTACCCTTGAGCCTCCCCGAGTGACGTCGTACACAACGATTATCTACGTCCGGCGCACCCTGGGCAATTCGTGCGTTTTCCAAAACGAATTGGCTAATCCTTTCACCACGATGGCAAGTCAAAATAAAATTTGACTCAGCCATCGACACGACGAAGAAGAAGAAGAAGAAGTACCCTTGACGGCAGTTCTTCTTACTTGATTTTTGGATTGCTGCAGATGCTTTCTGAGGAATGTTTTAAAGAAACTAGTATGACATTATGAATAGTCTTAAGATATAGGTTGCACGGTTGGTGCACTGAGAAAGTGCTCGTCTCGCCAACTAGTGTTACTGGCGTTGCAGCGAGCAGTGCTGTGGGTCCGATTTCCACACGTTCCTTCTGCTGTTCCGGGTAGATGTAATGCAAGTTCTACGACAATTTCCTGTGATCAGACCTGAAACTAATTGTACTGCTTGTTCTTGTGCCATGATACTAATAATGTTTAATATACCCATAATCTCTACGTCTATAACTACAGTCTACATTTTTCTTTTCAGACAAGCTACGTATAAATAGTATCTAGAAAGACGATACCGAATTGAATGTTTATACAGTTTGATTCTGAGCTTGTGGATTGACTTCGCAAAAAGCGTGTCAAATTAATATTCAACATAATCGGGGTATATCAACTATTATAAGAGCATGCAATTTGTTTTAATGGTTGTTTGTTTTATATAGAGCCGGAACTAAAAGGAAAATAATGCGTATTTGATGAACAATAAACAATAACAGATTCAAAATTGCACTGTGATTCTGAATATTGGCGCATCTACAGGAAAATAATACTTAGTAATTAATGTTAATTGATACTAAAGACCTTTGCGTAACGGTATTCAATAATCGAGGTCGACAGAAAATACCTTGTAAAGTGCCAAAGGTGTTGTCAATAGGCGAGCCGATTAGGTAATAAAACTAGAGAGATGATCTGCCGGATATGGTCCCTAGCTCGCCAGCCGCCTCAAGACGACATGACGAGCGGTTATTTCTGGCCGTGACCTTTCACGGTCATACTAGCTAGACTCTGGAATGCTCCCATAGTGATAGGGTCAATGGAATAATTACACATGGTTGGTGCAGCTGTTTCATTAGGAATGCATTAGGTATCTAGTTACCGTAGTTATGTTAAGGTGCCATTGTTAACCTGACTCCTTGTTGACATTAACTCCGTGCATTCTAAAACCTATTCTACTTAAGCTAACAACTTTAATGTTATGAATAACTCTTGAATATGAAGAGAACAAAATGCAAATGTTTGTTGAATTGAATGAATAAGTGTAATGCTAAACCGGCAAGGTTTAACAACTCGAGTCGACGTCAAAGATTCATTAAGCTACGCGTCAGCTCGTTCGACAATTTTAATATAATATAAACAACTTTATGTGTTCACAATTACTTACATAAATTGTGAAAATATAATAAAGTAAAACTAAATGATCTTGCAAAAGGAGGGGGGAAGGCTTTATCGCCAAATGCGATTTCTTACATTAAACCTGGATGGATATTATGGAAGAGAAAAGAATAAAATTACATGACCTTTTTCTCGGCATCTAATCGTATTGTATAATGTTCCAGAATTGCTCCTTTACAAGTACAGAAATGTGTTTTTATTGATTGCGTCGATGCTCCCAGGACCGCAAGCGCGAATGCTGCGAAACCTTGAGCTGGATGCCAGTGTCCTATCTATTCTATTGAAGTGGTACTTAAGCTCTATGCGACAGGTCGGTTAAGTAAGCAGAGGCTTGTCTAAGTCTGTTGCCACTTTGACAGTCCTGACTACTCCTGACATGATTAACAAGATCCATAGTCATTCCTAGTCCTGACAGTCCTGTTCTGAATGTCTTAATTTGTTATTTCCTTTATTGAATAAGGAACTACTACTTTCAAAACTATTACGTACTGATTACGATTTCAAAACGTGTATTCTAATCTAAACATACACACACTAATAAGTTCATGTTTTGTTCGCTTTGTCGGTGACATAGCTACTAAAATGATAAAATCTTACCAATCTAATTTGAATTATTATACATTACATTAGCTAAGTCACCCACAGAGTTCCACAAAGATAGTCCGTAGACTCAGTAGAGGAAATATTTACGTTTATTGATAAGTTATTTTTGTGCGAAAGCCGACCATACGATACCACTTCTACACAACTTTCTACTAGAGCTCGTATTTCTATTTACTGAGAATATTTACCTAGCTTATCTGTATGTAATGTATATAACGTTGATAAGATATTATTATTATGCTCAAACAAGCTCATCGATGTAATTGACTTGGTGCCTATTATGTCTTGTTGTAATTTATTTACAATAAAACTACTAACATACAAACAACTAAATAAATAAACAATCATTACATTAGTCCGTAACTCCCTTATTCAAAATTATTACTTTCAAGGCTATGGTTCAATTCGACGTCCGTGTTTGACCTATGTCCTATTACACAGTCGCACACATTTGTCAAGCTGGACATAACATTACAACAACCAGTCATCATATAGCGCGGAATGCTAGAAAGGAAATCGCAACTGCATATCGCCAACTAGCCGATAACGAAAGGAAATGCGAAAACTGAGTGGAAACAAGATTTCCTCCGATGCGGCGCGAACTACGAACATGACCTACATAAACTACTGGCGGTTGTTCGTTACGTGAACGCGCCGTAACGCTGGAGGTGATCGCGCCTTTACATAAAGCGTGATGTAAAAAGGTCAGCTGATAAACTGTGTAGACTGTATCTTGACATTTGAACTTGAGGTTTTATAGGATCTAGGTAAATTGTAGTAACGATGAAATTGTATCTTCCTCGTTGGTCTAGTGGTTAGCGTATGCGCTTCTCACTGCGAGGTATCGGGTTCGATGCCCGGGTCGGGCAAAGTGTTGTTTGTGAACTTTCCGTCCAGGAATTCACAATAGCAGCACGGAGTCGGAATTGTGCCCGGTGGATGGCGAGAGGCTCACTCCCCTATCCCATGGGACCTGAACATAACACGTGAAATGTGGGTGTTGTACACCTCTGCTACAACCTTTTGGGTAATATAGGAGAGATGTTATGTTATGTTAGTTAAATTGTAATATTGGTCTGCTAATTGTTAAGTAAAAGATTTACTTTATTTTATTTTATTTTATTTTAATATTTTAGGAAAACTTACAGCTAGTACAAGATATTGTGATAATACATAATAAAACATGGCCAATTACAAGTTTCCACTGTTAGTAAATGAATAACATTTAGCTCACACACACGCAACTGGATATAAATGATTCTAAACTTAAATAAAGATAAATAGATAGATAAAAGATAATAATTATATACCTACAATAAATTTACAATTTAGTTATGAATCGAAAAATATGTTATGTTACAGTATAAGATTTTCTCGTAGTGCACGGTAAGTGCTAGCTATACAATGCGGGAGCATTTTATACTGCTAATAGCTTATGTGTGCAGGCCATGTGTACGTAATTTATGCGAGGAGATACAAAATTTGATAAATACAGTGTTTATATCAGTTTATCTCAGAAAAGCCTCGTTGATTAAGCGGTATAACTTGCGTATCGCTCACATCGAGGTCTCGGGTTCGATTGCCGGGTCGGGCAACAACGTTATTAGGGATTTTGCCGTCAGGGAAGAATTTAAGCTCGCAGTTGGCATTGAGTCCGGTGGATGGCGATAATCTCACCCCTATCGCATGGACCTAAACATTACAGATTTAATGAGAAACAGGGTTTTTTATATTATATTGTCTCCCCGAGGGTAAAACCACCCCGAGGAGCAGTTTTTTGTGCTCTGCTATTTAATACCTAGTTTGTGTTGTTGATTTTTTTTTTTTTTTTTTAAGGGTTATATAGACTTGATGTTATATTATCTCAGATTATTATAGGAAAAGATATCTTTCCTAAATCCTTGTAGCTGCAGATGTTGCAGTGCACTCGCTGTATACATATGTTTTCAGTTTATTCTACCAACAATCAATAATAGATAAGAATAGATAGTTGAAAGCTCTCCCGCATTGATACGTCATAGTATTCGTTAATATAAGAACCTACGTGTGGGATATTAGCTTAGATTTCATGAGATTACGTAGACAATACAGCACTAATTCTTGCTTCCAAATTAGTGGACACAAGAGGTCTGTTCTCTTTCCACTTAACCAACTCTTCGTAAAGCCGAGGACATAAAGCAACTGTCTGAATGGTGTCCACGAAAATTAACTGCATTCACTCTGATTCCTGCAAAACAACTTAAATCGATAGGAATTGGCCCGAGTTTCATCGAATTTGAACAATGACTGTCCCATTTCGTATTACTACTAACCACAGGCTACGAGTAACACTTGAGGTAGTGTTCTACAAAACTGAGACATCTGCTGGTTTTCCTTTACTCCCGAGAGCAGCTAAGTCATTACTGGTTACTTTTTAGGGTTATTATTTGGATTTTTTTTACATTAACGCCAGGAGCAATTACACTATCCAATGGTCCCAATGACAAGGCCAAATACACACATTCACTCACACAAGCACACCCAGTCTCAGAACAAATCTTTGTGAATCACACAAAGATTTGTCCCATGTGGGGATCGAACCCACAACACCAGTGCAATGGAGAGCGGCGAGGCGACCGCTTAAACCACTACACCACACGTGCAGTCACACACGGCCACTCATCAAGCTAAATCAGTATAAGCTAGTCTCGCGTTGCATGAGAAGCCTATACAACGCGAGGCCAGCTTATACCGGCAATGTATACATGATTCAAACAAAAAACGTGATGCATTTTGTACATAACTTTTATAATTTATTTTAGTGTTCAAATTAGACGTGGTTTGAATCGGACAACTTGCATTATCATTCCGACTGGAATCCGTCGAACATTCCTTGACATTCCTTACATTTACACTGACAAACCAATGTTGGGTTACATTTTTTTGGTGATTCTGATTGCTCCACTAAGCAATCAGAACATTCACAATATTAACACGTGACACTAAACGGTTGACCTGTCTGAATCTTTTATTGCTAGGTAACTAAACTAAATAATTTCTTGACTGAACTAGGACATCGAATGATAAATGCCATGTCACCTATTCATTCAGCTTATAATGTTATGGTGTAATTGCATATACGTCGATCGACGCAAAACAGCGCGCTGCGCATGCGTGGTGCCTTGTTATTGGTTTTTTAAATGTCAAATGCATTGATCGACGCGACGGTCGATTATGTAGATGTAAAATAACACCCTTACATTGCAAAGTAAATGAGACCAGCCGGGCGAGCGTACAAGCGCGAGATAGTTTATGATGAGGTTTTGTCATGTTTCCCTATACAAAAATATGTCAAAAACGTGACTAAATCTATCTCGAGCTCGTATGTCTGCCCCCCAGGGAGCAAATCTTTTGCAATGATGTGTCGTAGTCATCTTTAGGTACAAGTAGAAAACTGAAATACAGTAGTTACTAGTTTCTTTTACCTCAAGCTCGTTTACAAAAACTCTGCTATTTTCCAAATTTTCACGCTACAAAAAATTCAACGAGAAATTACGAATGAGATTGATTGTTATTCATTTTAGACTGTATCAGTCTGTAAACAATCGTCAAAGGCCAGGGTCGCTAAACTTGACGACTTTGGGCTCTCACTCACTAGGTTAAGTTTACCACTCACAACAGTTGATCACGGTTAAAGAAAATAGTGGAAAACTGGTTTTATTGTTATGGCTCGACTTGGAAAGATTATAATATCAGTTTTTATTTAGTAAAATTCATTTCATTCAACTTATTCCCTGCAGAGTCGACCAAAACGTGTTTTGGTTTTATTCAATAATATACAAGTCTACTTGTTTATCGCGAGTTAGGTCCTAAGCTTAACACGTTCGCTGCCCATTGAAATATGATTGTTTACTTGTGTAAATCACTTAGCAATAAACATAAGAACCCGACAGTCGGGTCCATCGGCACGACGACTAAGTAACGGGAACCCTATGCCCAAGAACCCGGATCCGAGTTCACTTAGGACACGCCCCCTGGTTAGGGCTGTCTCAAATAGGTACAAATGTCGTATTCTGATACTTTGATTGATCCTAATAAAATGAGCTTAGCTGTGCTGGTTTGAGTTTTATTTATAAATTCAATTATTAATATGTATACTACGTATTTTAAATTATAGTTGTTTGCTTATTTATGCGCTCAGTTTTTGGTACGTACTTAGTTTACTTAAAAGAAAGACCGGCGTACACAAAGTTTTAAACAAAGAAACTAGTTGGCTATTGTTTCTTATCGTAAGAAGATTAACAAAACACGCCGACGCACTTTTGCCGACAAGGGATTCAAATCTTAAAACATGCCATTTATGGTAAAAATCCAATGACGATAATTGCCATCAAAGCGCATCGGCATGTTTTATGGGTCGTTTTACTTCTTAGAATTATAGGCTGATTGTTATCACCTTTTTAAACCCTGTCGGAAAGGGATTAAAATTATTTATGGCATCCCATTGTATATAAAAGCTTTGTTCTACTGAGGTTATTATGAAATAGGATTTTGGGTTATATAGTTTTGCATCCAAAAAAATGTTTTAAGCTCATTCGGTATCTGTCTGCGCTTTCGGCCTGACCTATATCGAATACTCTCTCCCCTGCTCTGTGTTACGTTTGTGTGTGATTGACGACTATTGGCTTTCCTACTGGACTCTGATTGTCTTACGTTTGGAACCGTGTTGTTTTCTCTATACATTGTGACCTGTGCATTTTCAACTGGACTTGATTGTTGCCACTGCTTTAACGAACATTGTTGTGCTAGTCTCCAAAATGGGTGAGTGTGTTAATTTTCTCTATATTATATTAAAAAATATTGTGGGGGTCATTCATTTTGTGTTGAATTGGTATTTTGATTTGATTGAAACGATAGGTCACTATACTAAATGTTTATATTTACTGGTACCAGAATACATAATGTATATTAAACTTATTGACTACATAATTCTAACTTAACTACGACCTATCTCTAGCGATACGGGAAGGCGACTGGCGAACCGGGCGACTAAACTTAAGGATCCACTTAAATACATATGCGCCGGTTGCACTGTGTCCCTACAAATATCAATTTTATTTGCTTTATGCCAACTAAACATAGATACAATGTTGTGTTTAACGTCTAAAAATAATAATTCTCATTATTTTTTGCAGGTTCTAAGCGTTCGAGATTGGAATTAAACGACGATGAAAATACCCAGGATCTGTTTGAAAAACAGTTCCATGCAGAGTCGAAAACCAGTGACATTCGTGCACCGAACGCAAGGCCACAATGTGAGAACTGCACAACGTTTGGTGCCGACCAAAGAAACGAGCATTTCACTAATCTAATTCTTGAAGAGCTAAAGTATATAGCTCCGTGTTTGCGTAGCCGGGCTTATGTAAAAATATTAAACTTTTTAAACACACTGAAAAATTGTCACACTCAAGACATTGATTTAACGGAAACTGAAAAAAATTAACTTAATTGTACAGGTAAAAATAAATAAACATAATATTTTATTAATAAAACACTTTAATTGTTAAATCATGCGTTTTCTTTTACATTCTTCCACCACTAGGCTTTCTGTGAAACCACGTAAAAAGTTCTCAGTTGTATGACGTTTATAGATACTTACCAATTTGAATACTTACTGGAATTAAAACATTTTATAAAAATGCAATTATCATATATTTTCGACAACCCTAAGGCGTAATTGGATTTAGAACTCGCTAGTCGGGTTCTGGGCATGATAACAAGTCAACTATAACTATGTATAGCGACGACTCGGGAGCCGGGTTGTCGGCACACGAACGAAATATTGTACGACCCATACGGTGGGTTCTAGGCATTGAAAGTGTTAAGTAGTTAAGTTATAATTTCGTTTAAACGCCGACGCCCTCCGCTGCATACAGCGACGCGCTGCCGTGCGCCGCGTCACGTATACTGCTATCCCTTTAACTCCTTAGGATATTCAGTTATGGTCTCTTTCGCGCGCTAACCACAGCGTTCGGATTGGACGGACGGTTTCCGCGGCATTGAACGCTATCGCCACGCCATGCGCCGCGTCTTTCTAGAAACATAGAACGTGCGTGTTGTGTCAGACTTGAAACAAAATGAGCAACAGATATGACAAAGAAGAAGCAGAGTTATTAATAGAATCGGTCAAGAAATACAATGCAATTTACGACAAAAATGACAAGAACTACAAAAATTATTTGGACAAGCACAAATGTTGGAAGAATATTAGTAAAATCGTCGGCATTCCGCGTAAGTTGCTTATCTATTTATTAAAAACACGTGTTGTTATAATTACAGTCGTCCTTGAGGTCATCGGATACTCAAGCTACTGACCATTAATCATACATCATTATTTCTCAGTACTATCACTTTTTACTTGTAAAGGTTACTTAAACTTGTAAACACTTTTAGCGATTGCAAATTATATAAACTACTAAGTTGTTACAAAGGCTGATTTTCGATAAGGTCAGGCAGACTGGGATACACGATGTTTTATATAGACAAGCCAAGTTAACCACACGTCTAAATCGCTAGCATCTGACGTTAATAGACCCGGCGGTTTCTGTTGTTTAGGGTCTTTTTTGCAAAGCTTTATGCGGAAAAGATTCACAAAAGGTTTATTTTTCATTCAGTTTCAGATTGTAAACGTAAATGGAAATGCCTTCGGGATCAGTACAATAAGAAAATTAAAGATGGAACAACTTCGTGGGATTATATGCCATTGATGTCGTTTTTGGCGGAAGTTAATTTACCCGAAAAACGGTACACACATAACATAATTATTATTACACAGCAAACACTATTATATGTTTTAAAATGTCATATTAGGACGCTAACGTCTAACGTGTTCTTTTTATATTTTAGTGGTGCCGTAATGAATCTTGTAGAAGAAATTAGTGACGATTCTCCTCCACCAAGCCCTACACCAGTTAGCATTATTGACAACATGATCGAAGCTAGCGAAGACGATGATGACAGTGATGTAGCTATTAAGACTGAACCTCTGACAGAGGAGTACATTCCACCAGAAGCATACATTCCTCAACCGCAAGAGTACGTTCCTATTCGTAGACAACAGGAGTATCGATCTGATCCTTTGACCAACTCTTCAACCTTAATGAGACGAAGATCAAAATTTATACATAAAACGCCATTCAAGCGAAGAATCTCAAGGGTTCAATTACAAGCACCATCTGTCAAACCTGCATCAGCTATTAAAAAGTTCTTTGAATCTATGGCCGAAACTGTCGAAAATTTCCCGCCGCGAGAACAAGCATCTATCAGGATGAAAATCTGCCAGCTCGTGTCAATGACTGAGATAAAACTGAATACACCACAGAGCCCTAATCATCTGTCTGAAGATTCCTTTAATACTGATGTGTGTGATGATTTTAAATTATGACCTCCTTAAAAAATACTCTAGACAGTTTGTTAATGATGATAGTTTTCAAGTTAGTCCTCTTGTGGAAACATCCAAGTCTTCAATTGTTTAATTAAATAGAAATACGATTAATAAGTGTGTCTTATTCATCACTGTTTCTCCATCTAGTCAAATAATTCATTTTCATAAAAAAAAATATTAAATACATCGAGCCCTAAAATTATTGAGACCAGAACATAAAATTTAACTGGTAATGTTGTGTAAAATAGGTTTTGGAAAAATATATATATAAATATAAATAAAATAATAATAATAGATAATAATATATTTATATAAAATAAAATATACTGAAGTTTAAACGGCTGTTGGAAATCTTATGAAACTCGAATATCTCTGGAAGCTAGCGAAGCACACGTGTAAACGGAAATACAAGGAATATTTTAAGTTTACGTTATCAAGCTTCAATTGCTTTCGAAATAGCTTTCTTGCCCGAGATTGCTTGAGTTTGGAATTTCCATATTGTTATACAACTTTAATATTACTACTGGTTTATTAAATAATATTAGGAATAAAATACATACTAAATAAATAATGCGCGTTTATATCTCTTATTAGCATAATTTTAGAACTTACATATAACACTGACATACCTTAGCCTTATCAACATTAGCTGAGAAATTAATCGCGTAGTTAAAAAATAGCATGATCGTATTGCGATTCTGATAGAATAAGCAACAATCCCACGCATTACTTAAAATGGCCTAATGAAATACAGTCTAACCGTGTCAAATGACTCCGAGACTGCCTAGGCTAGACTGTTACTCTGAGACTAGATTCGATTTTATAGACGGCGACGAATACGGCGGCCATCGAACGATCAGCGATTACGTCAAGGTTATATACTTAATGTAATTGTTAACCCTATTTGGTTAACTTTAACGGTTAACTAATTTATAGGCAGACTAGCTGTAGGCTCTATTGCTCCCTTACATTCGGTTCTTTACAGGTGACTGATTGAGTAGGAAAATATAAACTATTATGTTGATTATATAAGTTTTGAGACTAAACATTGTTATTTTCTTACTTAATATAAGCTTGTTGCAATCTCTTTGATCACGATAAAACATCTCTGAAATATCGGAATAACTCGCTACAACAAATACACACAGTAAATATCCCGTTATATCTAATTATAATCTTATTAACTTCATAAATATGTTTTGATAAATAAAATCCATTCGTTAATAAAATAACTGTAACAGAATTTAATGTGACAGGAATAATATCTATTCGGTAAAAACTACTTGAAAATGTCACCAAATCAAGCCAAAAGTAAGGTAAATCTGAAAATAAATATCAGTGGCAACGTGACATAATGACGTAAATACCTGTGAATACTTGCCAAACTAAATATTGAACTGTGAATAGCTCAAAAAAGAAGTAGTTGATACGGCATGTGGTCTTAATTGTTGAATAATACATAATTATTATACCTAAATGCACTCTGGGCAACGGTTTAATTATTTTCTGAAAAAATAAAATTGATTTATTACCAAAAAGCATAAACATTCACAAATATCCATTGGTCCCACACTAGACTTCCAGGTTTTTCAAAAGATTTGTAATAACCTTTCTTGTTGGCACATGCCGCAACGGATACTTATTGCGGTACCACACTAATGCAGCTCCCGCATTTCGATTATTGACAAAATACGCTTCTAATAAGTCAATTTTTTCACGATTAGAAGACATTTTAGCGAAAATCCTTAATTAATAACTCATACGAAGTTTCTCAGCTGAAACTAAGTATAACACACAGATTTTCGAATCAAATTCGAAATTTGAGGGTAAAAATTATTTTTATTTACTTTACAGTCAATTCTACCCACTTCCAGGCCATAACAAAAAGTTAGACCATCGTAGAAATTCGTTTCTGTTGCCGAAATGTATGGGAAACGTTTTTGGCGATTTCTGTCTTTTCTAGTACTGAAAGCTAAAATGGTCCCTTAGAGTTTTTTGATCCCCACATGAAATAGAATCGATTGGGATAAAAAAAAAAATTTGAACTTTTTGCATTTTTTTTGCTAACTGTAAGTTTTTTACAAAATCTGTGAATGCAGTTCAAAATGACCCAAATAGTTAGGGAAGGTCTTTTAAGAACGTTTTGCTGTAACTGCAACGGTTAAGGTACTTGCCCTTACTGCCCCGTTTCAAAAATACACCCTGTATAAAACGTCTTCCGTTTAATGCAACATAAAAAGACATTAAACAAAAAAGAGATGGTAAAATAAAGTAACAACTCTTCCAAGAACCAGATTCTGTGTACATTATAATAATCCGTTTCCACCTTCCAAATTTTATAAAACTTAATATAGCGACATTTACACTTGGACATACTTCTGGATACGTTTTATCCAGAAGGCTCGGTCACTGCTCGAGATACCCGGCCTTTCAATTTAAAGTTGTGACATGCCAATTACTGTGTGGTTTGTGACCTGAATGCGTGGACTCGCAACGATAAACTACGCTGACAATTGAACAAGACAATTTTGATTTTCTCAATCTTGGTGGTCATTGAAGAATAGCGATGTGAAGTGACTGAGCTTATCATTCAAGCTGAGCTACATTAGCTAAGATTGCAAATCCTAGTGACAATGAAATTGAGGGCGAGTTCTATAAAGTAGAAACATTTCATCGCAACCTACTTTTCCAATCGGAGGAAATTGCTAGCAATCGTTATCGTTGAATAAATCGGTTTTATTTAATCTAGAAGAGGCGGCCATTATATAAACACACATTTGTTTATGTTTGCGGATAAGACGCGATAAATATAGCGCACCTGTACGAATCGGAGCAGGTCAGTGTGCACCGAGACTTGAGATTACCAAGAGCTGACGAACTAAGCCACGGCTGCATGGTATGAGGTTATCTTTAGACTCGGTGTTCTACAGTGACACATCTTCTTAGAACCGTCTCGCTCCCATTCAGTAAATGCTTATTGCTTAGTCAACATTTGAAGCTATAAGTTCTATTTTCAACTTGTTTTTAAGTCTTGTCTACGTAATTCATAAATTTAATCGATTTAATAACATTTTCGTGTTTTCTAGTATTTAGGCAATGGGTCTAATATATATTATATATTGTTGCGTTTCCGTGAAATTGTACAGTCAGCAACATAGTAGCTACTTTCAAACAAATATTCAAAGCTAATTATTTCTTAAAATCTTAATTATTTAATGATTGATGAATTCAAAATTATAGTTATCAATAATAAGTGCATTATTTTATATCAGGGATGTTTAATGTGTTTTCTAGTGTTCAGATACTTTTGTTGCTGACTATACTATACCGTTGTCGTTTGCAGATTCTTAATTCTTTCCATATAAATAAACACGAAAATTCTAAATATTATAGTAAGTTTTAGGCATGAAATTGATAATCTGGTTTAGCTGCAAACTGCCGGAAAATAATCAGAAGGTTTCAAGAAAGTTCATTGAAATTTTCAGGTCGAAGCATCGCATGTTATTCTTGTAACTGCTACAGGAAAAACGCAGCGAACAAAACAATGGGTTACATAATCCTCATATACCTACAAAACATCATCTAAACAAATATTTATAGTTCGTAGAATAACCGAAAAATTGTTTCGCTACGAATTCTTCACTCAACTAGTTGCTAGAATTTGAAGGTTGCAAAAATAGATGACGACAATGTGTACGAAAGAATCACAATGTCAGAATGAGCAGAAATATAAAGGCGTAGTGCGAAAAGAAAGGTGTCCCAAACAGAGATGCGACAAAAGCCAGGTAACGGAGCCTTTGAAGACAGAATAAAGGCCGACTCGGGAACTGTAGTGCTAAAAGGGCACGTCAAATACAAATGTTACCTTAAGAAAGGTACACGTAGGACGCTAGTTTGCCTAGTTTCAAGAGATAGTACCTGTCTGGTACAAGACACGCTCACGCTCCCTAGTAAATGATACAAAAGAATGACATCATGAGAGAGTAGTAAAAATGCCAGAGTAAGCATATTTTTAAAAGGTTTATATATTTATAGCTGTCTATTATTACATTTTCATGTCTACTTTAATGATTTGATATTATTAAATACTTGTTTTTACTAATGTAAAATTTATCAAGGACTTAAGCGGCACAGCGCATTAATTATTTTTTTTAATTTAGGAATTAGTTCTGCACAGAATCAAATTTTAAATATAAAACTGAAGCTGCTGGTTAATTTCTCTATTAGTCGTATTACCTTTGTAAACTTATTTTATTGGGCATTAGTTAAGGATCTTCAGGTACAAAAATTTCTCGCTGCAGCATTTTCTTATCATGCATATGATATAGATATGTCCATATTTTGACTTTTTCTAACACTGTTATTTGGTGTACCGATTATCAAATTAATGTACTGTATCATGATTGTGCAGTACATGGATAAATGTTACCTATTACGTTAGGAAATATGATTATGCAAGCGTATTGTATAACATTAACGTGTCTGATAAATGAGGAACAACTTCCTCTCACGTGTGACGTGTCTCTTCTCATATGAAACTTCACCTTGTCTCACCCACAGGTTTCTCACGCGTCTATTCTTAAAGACATCTCTAATATTATTGCAATTTAAAAAAATATTATTGTCATGGATGTCTCGCCAAAAATAATCTTATATTGAATTGAGTACATGATTCAGAAAAATTATGTGGATATTGCAATTTATAATTGAAAACAGGTTAATTTTGAGTTACTTAACAAATCCTTTCACGTCTTCTAAACAATATGATGACATTTTGTCTATCGTGTATCGATAAAGTAAATATTACAACCTTCATTGATCACCAAGTTAGAGGACACTCACCGACACTTTATGACCACTTCCAATGTTACGAGCTATTTCCGAATTATCTCAAGAATCGGTACGTTCGGTACAAAGATGCGCAGGAACATTGCCAAGACGCGCGACCCGTTTCTAAAACATTGTAATTCTGCTAAATAGCTCAATTATCGATGGTTTTCAAGGCTTGGGAAGCCTCGCGACGTGTGGCCATGGGGATTTTCTTCACAATGCGAATTGTTTGTTACTGACCGTTTGCTTCACAATTCACCTATGTCATGCGAAATTGTGACAATAGGCTCCAGTTATTGACGTTTAAATGGCGTGTTGATTCGCTGAATGCATGCAGATCAGACAATATTGTTGTTCGCGAGGTCAGGGTGAAAGTGAAAGATGAAAGGAACAGCGACTGCCTCATCGATCGGTACAGAAACGATCGTGTATCGCTGAATAAATCCATTGTTAACATCAGCTTAGTGTACCGTGTCCCTAATCATCTAATGATGGATGATCGTGGTATTTTCTGTCGTTCGCGTAGATAGGTTATCTATTAATAGTTGGGATAGTAAAAGGCGGATGGCCACGTGGTTCGTAATAGCCGAGATCGATAGCATGCTAATACGACTCGATTTAAACTTCGGATGTAAGGCATTTCCCGGTCGTAAACTTGAGTTATTGGCTATGAAGTGATTTATGTGATATTTTTGCTTATGTGAGACGTAATCTCATACACAGCTCACTCATCGACTAATTTGAGCAAAGTATTGATATCAAGAACCCCTGAAATGAATAATTATTTTCACACTTAAAAAAAAATCTAAAAAGTCATGCGATCCCTTTAGATTGTAATAGCTAGCTTTTGGTTATTGGATTTAATGATACCTTACTTTGAAATCCACCTTAAGAATCAAATAATTTAAGTTTAGAAATCTTCAATGACAATGCTTTCTGGGAAACATTGTTAACTACCTAGTTGGCCTTTTGTTAATGTTTTAAAAACAAAGGCAGTTTCGTACCATTATCATCAACTTTGTTCACACGTTTGTTGATTCGCCTTTCTTGTTTTATTTAATCATTTGTCTAGTATTATCGTCACATCCTAGCAAATGTTATGGACTCCATTGATGGTTGTTTCCTCCTCATTCTTCCTGCTATGGTTTTCCTAGCTTCATTATTTAGCCATTAGTTCTATAATGTACTTACTAAAGAATTAAATTTTCTTTATCAAAACACTATTATAAATATTGAAAGAAGTGACTTAAACATCTCAAAAAATACATAATAACTAAAACAAAATTAAGTAGGTTTTTCTGACCACGTGCTAAAGGTTACAGGACATCTCTCGCTAATTCGTAATTTGCACGTAGAAGGTACGTACACTATATTTGCTAAAATTATTCATTGCAACGTTTCCAGCGGGCATCCGCCACCTGTCTCCACAGCAATTATTCCCCTTTCTATGGCCTGACGCCAAAAAATTCGTTATTAGTGTCCCCAGTCCCCAGACGGTCCGTGCATTAATTCACTGGTATCATTGGGTTGTTTATTATTCTACGCGAGTTCATCACGTCACGTGGCGCTATTCGCGTCAATGCCTATTTCATCTTTGCTGAATTCATTATGAATATTCTTATAGTGGACTCTTCTCAAAGTGGCCTTGGTTTGAAATATGTTAGCACTTTTGTTTCACATCATTTCAGCCTACAAATGTAGAGGACATTATTTGCGTATTCATTAATTTGTTACCATTTTTACGAAAGTCATCTGAATATAAATCTATATACTTGCATCACTCCCTAATCAAATATGTCTAGTAAATGACTGTTAACTTGTAAATAATTAACTCCACTTTATCTGCAACGGTCCACTGTTTGCACTAGCTATCATAATATTTTACTGTCCTTCGCTCCTTGAAGTAATTTATTACATTCTGCCCAGATATTAATGTTCTGTGTATAGAGGGTTTTTGAGAAACGATAGCTCAGTCTCGATTATTTATCTGTTGTCAAGAACGCTTTCTCTGTTTTCTTCCTAAGTTATTATTTCTGAAGGTTGCTCATAAAGGGTCTACTTTTAGAGCTTTATTTTTGAATTTGACATTGAACCCTGTGAAAGTATTACAATGCGATGCTAGATTTTGATCGTAAAAGACGGAAACTCTTGACAAAATAATGCCAAGCCCTATTCAAAATTAAATGTTAATATCCGTGATCATAATGATGATTGCATTAAGGACCTGTCTTTGGTTTACCGGAAATTTTATGATGTGTGGCATTTTGCATTGCTTCTGCTCATAATGAAATCACTGCAGACAATTTATTCCGTTCTTCTTGCGTCTTATATTGCAGATATTGTAGTTGGTACCAAAACTTTGTGTATTATCCAAGGACCTAGTTAGAACAGCTGTAAGCACTAACACGAATTCATCGATGATGTAACAAGTTCCAGTCGTTCTAGCGCCGCCAATACGCCTCCATGCCTCTTTTGTTACGTGTTCATAGATTGTACCATTGTTTGGAGATTCCGATCCGAGGGGTCTGATTACTTGCACGGATACGTACTAATAACTTTCCTTTTAATAATACTACGCCGCCCCCGTGGGTTGTTGTCGGCTGACGAGATATTAAATAGCCTGTCGAATGTAAAAAGTATCATCAAAATCCGACCAGTAATTTAAGAGATTAACTGTTCCAAAAACAACCAGCCAACTAAACTTATCTTCCGCTTTGTAATGGTAGTATTGATTTTGATAAACTGTATTGAAGTTATAGCCAAGTAAGCCTATCGACTAGTAATTTATTTATTTATTTATTATTGTCTAAGTGTCAATAACAAATTCTGGTCTTAGTCAGCGAGTTAATGGCAAATAAGGGTTATACCTAATAAAGAACTGCGGCTGTGGCAGGCCGGCCAACTATTGATGAGTCATTTGCTTATCAAGTTAGTAATTCTACCATGACCTTACTTAAGTAATTGAAGGCTTGGTTTAGAGGGCTTTGTACTTGTTGTCAGCCAACTTGACGATGCAAAGGAAGGGACTGACGGTTCATTCGGTGTAGTTTCGTACTTGCAATCAAATCTTAAGGTTGTACTATATTTTATTTATTTATACATATGTACAACATAACAGTTTTAGACTATACTTTGTCCATTCCTTTATTTTCTTTTTGACAGATCACGCCTATGAATTACCGTTTTTTTTTGTCAGATTAATGTACTACAATAATATAATGTACTTTATTGACAAGCGGCACTTTTTAGGGAAGTTCACTGTTTGTAACAAACAACCACAGACTATAAATCAAATCGTGAAATGAAATAAATCGATCATTATGAAAAAGAATAATTTAACTTTTTTGTGTATTGTCTGTATTTTTATATAAAAAAATAATATAATAATAGTATCATGATTCCATGAATAATTAGACTAAGTATGTGACATTATTATTATTTTATTATTTTGTATATTTATTTCATGTAATAAAAACTACAAATAAACGAATAATTAATAATGAACTAAAACCATTTCGATGTAATTAATCGATTGAAAGTTCTTCTTAGACAACATCGATTATGATTTCAAATCGAATCAGTAACGTGTGAAGGCATCCCTAAATGTAATCTGTCAAAAAGAAAATAAAGAAATGGACAGAGTATAAGACGTTATACATAGAAAAAATAAACACATCAATAATCTGATAGAAGAAAAAACTAACAAAAACAATACTACACACGACACAAACAATACACAACAACAATACAATATACGACACAAATAATACTTGTACTGCTCTTTCCAACAACAAAATTGCCTCAAGCCTATTCATATACTTACCAGCTCATGGTTATTTATTTACTTATTTTATCCTCAATGTTATA
This sequence comes from Hypena proboscidalis, assembly GCA_905147285.1. Classification (NCBI taxonomy): domain Eukaryota; kingdom Metazoa; phylum Arthropoda; class Insecta; order Lepidoptera; family Erebidae; genus Hypena; species Hypena proboscidalis. Next base: position 1,415,771 of record LR990141.1, read on the forward strand.
ATTCCCATTTTCATATTTACTAATAGCTTGCTTATTATTGCCTTATTATTTATTTTATGTAACGAAGTAATAACAAGTCAGCACATTAATTAAATTACGTCCAAGTTACACATAACTGTACAGTTACTGTTTGGCAACCTTAGAAGGAACGGTAAAAGAACACTTACGGTGGAGCATGGTCTGCATGCTGCATGGAGCATGGCCTACTAGCAAACGTAACTCAAACTCAACCAAACGGTGGTGTCAACAATTCACATTCGGTTTTAATTACCACTATTGTTTCTTTGTTTCGGCATCTTGCGAACGCAAACCTTTAGATCATTTGGTACATATTTTAAGTAAATTAGAAACCAGCCAGTGTTCTGATTTAGTCCAAATGTTAGTGCTATTCATGTACATTTTTGTTTTTATATCTGGGTCCCGTGTATTTTGCTTAAGAAGTTTCTTGTTTTTGACACGGTATTATTTGCGTCAATCATCCAATGGGTAGTATGATAGTAAAAATATGTTGTGAAGATTATTATTTGTCCAAACCTCTGCGTTTGAACAACTCTAGCCTATTATGGATGTGCGTTGGACGTTTTTACCCCGATTTGGTCTAATAATTTGGTAGTAAAAAATTTCTCCCTTCGTATCTGTACTGTTTCAGAAAACTTACATCGTAAAAATTCGTCTCAAATATTTCATTGGCTAAAGTATCAGTCTGAAATTGAGGATATGTTTAAACTTTCGATGCATTTCACTTGTTCCCTGTCATCGCTTCGAAAATTCGAATTTACTGACGCAAAACTATCGAAAGTAAGGAATCGGTTAATCTGGAATTGTTCAGAATCGACCTTGACCGAAAAGTGTTGTTATCGATAAAAAACATGATATATATAAAACCCGTATTTGTTTATGTAGCGTAGCTATCGACCGGCCCCAACGAATACTTTAACGATACCTAGTAAAATGCAAAACGTTGAATATTCATGTTTACGCAAATTTTGGATGTACCAACATCCCTGTGTTTATATATCTAACATCTTCATGCCATACAAAATTATCATAATTTGTTTCTGGCTTATTGTACCAATTTTTGAACACACACTTACCAGTAGATTATTTTGTCATAACACCGTGGACTGTTATAGTTGCTGGCAGATTTGGTAGATTTCACAGACTGCCTGAAAGATCAGTGAGTATGTGACAACTTTAACCAATTCTTGTTTGTTTTGTTGAGAATACTTATAATTTCCCTTCTTTTCAAGTTTTTTGCTGTCTACATTCAGTAATAACCCTGACCCTGATATAACAGGTCTACACTCTGGTGTAGCAACATCCACGCATGGGCTAACTACATTACCATTTCTCATTTCACAGTTTACTTTCGTTATATAAAAATAACTTGCTTGTTGAATCAACGTTACTGATTAAATTTATAAAGTATGAATAATATTGTGCGAAGTCCTTATCGTACCGGAAAGTTGATTGTCTATAAAATAATCTAGTGTTTTAGTGCGGATGCCGAAATAATGCTTTTGCGGCAGATTGTGTGCGCTTAAATTACATAAAGTATAAATTAACTGCTATTGTGCTGTGCAGTTTGACAGCTGACCAATAGGATGATGCATTTGCATTGTCTTATGCTACTAGCCGTTATTGTCATTAACTGACAGACGACACCAACGCATTCTTTCGGAGTCAGTACTATTCTAGTTTACGATAGGTCGTATGGGTTAGGTACATTTACTTGATAGTGCACTAAAATACAGAATTACTCTTACGAATGTGGTCTACTGCTCTATTTTACTTTTTCGCACTTAACCTATATTATTTCATGTACGACATGATTTATTTTCATCTGCATTTTACTACTCTATTCGTATCTCTATTTATTCAATCCATTTATTTTCTTTTTGACAGCTCTCGCAATCGAATTACCGTTTTTTTCGGAATAGTATTTTACAGTAGATCAGAAAGAGTTAAATATTCACAAAAAAACTATTACTGCTGGTATCTACTCCGATAGAGAAAGTATCACCACAGTTAGAAATAAAATAACACATCATTTACAAATACAATAAACTAAATCTTGATATATCATCGCCTACAGAAACTGTGAATGACATTTGTGTGAGTTCAGAGACCGGCTGTAAAACTGCAGAGAAACGTTAGGCCCGCTACACAACGAGTCCTCCATAGCAGGCATTTCACAAAGCCGGTCATGTTATTCAAACATTACTACTGCGGATGGCCCGCGGTGCGATGGCATGTACGATTCATGAATGCTGCACTTGTGCCAATATTCTCTGTTAATAATTTAACGTTCGCGGAAGAGAATGGACGAGCAGTACGGATGCTGAACCAATAACTGCATCTTTTATGATTATTACGAGCAAACATTCCCATTTGATATATTTTATAGTTATGCTTCTTCTCCGCTACGTTTATTTTTTTTACTTTCTCGTTTTGTGACATCACTTTCGGGTTACGATAAGTGACTTTACAAGAATGGTCCGTGGCAGTCGTACCGTTTATTTATAGTGAAAATTTCTACGAATAATAAAACTAAGGAAGCGTAATTGTGAACAAAATCAACAAGAAATTCTGCTCCACACACTACTACATAGACATAGTATTCAAACGAACGAACACACATGCAAAGAAGCCAATGAGCTGCGGTCGCGTAACGCATTGTATTCCGGCAAGCGCGATTATTGGTTCTCGGCATGACAGATAATAGTCATTGGTTCGCGTGCCTGCTGCAGTCCGAGATGCGTGGACGATGTTATGCAATAAGTATGAACGGATGTCATAAAAAAAATATTGTATTTTTGCACTACTAATATTATTTGAATTAATTAGTTGTAATTTAACTAAACCATTCTTGAATAAGATTGAGATTTTAGTGGTTTTTTAATTAAAATGTTTCTTTATATGTGTAGTATTGTATCGTAAGCATCTAAAATTCAGAAGTATTTTAACCCACTTAAGGCTTTTTACCCACGAATAATAGTGATTGGTAGCGCCAATGTCAGACCAGCTACAGCAACAACATTCATTGCGCTTTTTACATTGTAGAGCAACTAATTTTTTCGAACATGTGAAGCAATGGATTACAGTCTTATTGGTGTAGAAGTATATTACTTCAATATTGATAGTGTGTTACGCAATAAGGGGCGGCAGGAATTGCGTGGATGGGGATTTGAAAATAAATAAGCTTGTTTATATGTTTACTTTTTATTCAATAAAATAGCCTAGAAAATAATTATGTCCCTTTGAATATAATTAGTATTCAACTTATGACGGGTAGAAATGAGTAAAGATTCTTTTTTGGCCATATTATGTAATCGAACTCTGAGAAATTTCCTTTTAGAACTTTTACCGCTGCACTTCATTTTTCGGGAATCTGTAAAATTATATTTATAATATAATAAATCAAACTAATGCATACTATCATTTTTCCTTTAGTAAGCTAGTAAAAAAAAATGTATACAATAAGCTTTACATTGCATTCGTGTTGCATAACACTTTCCACGCGTCGCAAGTATAGGATTTTAAAAAGGTTATTACTCACATATGAAAAGTGATTTCAGAATGTATCATATCCGTATGGCTTCTACAACACCTAACAACACATGACGGCATATTTGCAGTATGTAAACACTGTAAAAAACATTTTTTTTCGCAATTATAATAATCCGCGGCACGAGCGCATCGAATCAATGACATTGGCGAACTGGCAGCGCTGCGCGGTCCAGTTTTTAGCCCCGCCTACTTAGGTACGGTTTTCGTGGTGACGTTTTTGAGCTTGAGTTACATTTCTTGACTTTTATTATTCGTAGGAAAATTTAAAGTTTTATTGTTGGATAAAGTTAAGTTTTCCCACAAGGGGGATTTACGTGGCCATCGGAACAGTTAAAAATTTTAGAGTTTCCAAATTGCCTTGCATGATTGATGATAAGTATAACTTAAATTATTTGTACCTAATGAGGACTGGTATACAGTAGTTTTTGCGAGATATCACTACCAAATATAAATTTATGCAAATACATAAGTAAATGATGTCTTTTTGTAATTAGGTTCATACAATACCTGATAGTCATTAAAGACATCCATTGTCTTTAATGAATGTAAAATAGCAACATATTTAAAATAAATGCTAATTTATTGTCCTTCCTTTATTATTCAATTGCGAAATATTTACGTCACTACGAACTGACTAATGAAATGTCGTGTGCGACAGTTTATTGGAGTTAACGTGTCTCGCCTTTCATTCAGTGTCACGACACATTAAAGTAAGCTTTATAGGTCGCGTGTGGGACATCCTAGCCTTATATACGTGATATAAGATGCAAGACATGTAGATATAGCATATAGCCCAGTTTACGTCGTCTGAGCCGGAACGAGAAACTGACGCCATATGTGCAAACATTGATATTGACCTTCCTTTACTTACAGACGACGATGTTTGTCGCGAACCTTCAATAGATGGATGCTTTACGATAAACACTGCTTTGATGATAGAATAACAACGTAAAACTAAAGCTTGTCGTAGCTTATAGCTAGCTGGAGAACTAAATCAATAAACAGTGTGCACTAGACAGGCACTATCTGCTGAAATTGCACGCTTACGTATTAGATGTTCTCTTTTCGTGTTCAGAACTCTTTTACTCAATTGGCCATACTAAATATGGTTACATTGCCAAATCTTTATAATCTTGCAGAAATGAAACCTCATTATATTTCATAGTAGGTAAATTTAAGCTTCTTTAGCCTGATTGCATATTTTATTTAAACTTTCGTTGCCATGTCACATTTGCATGAGAAGATTAGATGTGTTCTAATGAGAATGGAATGGAAATCTTTGAAGTTAAACATTAACTCGACGGGTTCACTGAGTTCATTACCATTAATTTGATCAATCGTGGAAGATTTTCCATATTAACATACGTCGGTTCTGATAACTTATTCATAAATAAACCAACAAAATATGTCAAAAATTTACTGCTAAAATTATCTAATATTTTGGGTGAAAATTGACCTTTTCCGAATGTCACGGGCTAAATGCCACTATTTGTTTGCATCTTTTTGTGATTCCGAGGTCAAAATTCAGACCGACTCATCAAATAACAATCGCTTCATGTTTTTGCTACTAAAGCGAATAATGAATATGACGGAAATTGCTTAATAGTTATTGCAAAAAGATTCGCTGGGTAGCAAAATATTCTATATTCCCCGTTTTTATTACATTATTCTGGCACTTGGTATATCTGACAAATATACAGATTTCATCTCACATAGCGATCGCAAAGCAAATTTAATTAAATGTTAATATAAGACTGATTAGTCTGATTACTGATTATGCTTTGACTAATCATAACGAATATTTTCTCGAACACATGCAAGGGAAGTGCGAATCATCGGCACAGTGTACGAGCGAGTCGAATAAATTGTTAGGGAAGTATTTGACAGCGGTCACGGTTGACTCAAAGTGTCGGTGTGCCGGTGTCGCTTTGCGCGTTGGAGGCGCCGTTATCATACAAAATGGCGGCGCGTGGCGGCCATTGCAGCGCTCGGTCGTTGACGCGGGCTTGCGTTGCGTGATGCGATCAATAGCGATTGCAAGTACCGAGGGCGACGCTCACTGACATCTAGCGGCGGATTCTAGAACTACATTTTGTACTTGCTGCCGATAGAAGGCGCTAGGTGTATTTCAACATAAAACTTTCTATGAATTTGCCTAATTTTATTTTTAGTTTTTGGATAAATTATTATTATGGTAAATAATGTTAAGCGTTATATTTGTTACCTTACTACTACTAGTAGGAACAACCTCTTAAGAGACTGCCAATCATTGACAGAAAATCTCTATAAATCTTTGCCTGTACATTTTAGTAAAACCTTTGATTTAATAGGATTATTTTCTTTGTCCACAGTGCAAAGACTTCGAGAAGGTGGGCGCCACGATAGCTGTGACGCCGTGTGACGTCGTGGAGGAGGCTGATATCACATTCTCCTGTGTAGCAGACCCTCAGGCGGCTAAAGAGGTAAACAGATACTAAGAAATTAACTTTAATCATTATACATTCATAAGCAGTCCAAAGGAAATGATAACTACTCCACATGAACATAATTAACTGTCGCTATGTTGAAGAGCTACGATGGCAGGATATATACTAATAATTATTAATAACAAAAAAATAAAACATGATTATATCTGCCAAACAGTTGTATTGTACAGTGAAACCTGGATATCTGGGATCATCAAGGAACCTGTATTTTTCACTTAAACAGGTAGGTAGTCCACAAACCCAGTGCCTCAGATCCGGTGCTAAAGTAACGGGACCTCATCAAGTGTCACTGTATTTGCTTGACACCCAAACCTCATATTTCTGCTTAAAAATCTGTAATAGAAAAAACAATAACCAGAAATCTAACTCCACAAGTCACCGTCCCGAGAAATAAAATACGTTATTAATTAAATTAAAATATTATTAACTTTTAAATATCACCTGCTTACCCTTCAGCGACCACCATAATTTTGAACACCTCGCTCAAGAACTTAGCAAAGTCCTTCACCTCTTCATGTGTGCACAAGTATTTTCCGGGCAGCGATGATCAAAGGGCGACCTTTCAAGGGACCTTTACCTGCAAGCTTACGGGTCACCGACAGAACTGTGGGAAGTACGACGTGGGAGTGTTGCAAAAATAACTATGTAAAGGTGTTGCTTATTAAACTGATACCGTGCAAGCGATGAGAAGATACTACTAAACTTCTGAAATAAGGCGGTATTTTCGTATTTTATGTGTAAGCGACCCGCCCTCGTTTCACTCAGGGTAGCATTTCTAGAAATACATGTATTATGTACAAGCTGACCCGACAGACGTTGTCCTGTCCTAACTATGCATACATTATCTATGACGATATTTGCAGCACGCCTTCTGTCAATGTTATGTCAAACCCCATAAAGTACATTCAAATAGTTTATACTGTCAAAAGCGCTAAGGTTACGTTAGAAAATCATTAGAAAATTTAATATAGTGGTTAAGTATTCTTAAATTTTATCATTTTCCACGCAAGTTGCCTAGTCTTTTATTAAATAAGAACCATCTCCTGACTATAACAAACACAACATAAAAAGAATCAGCGAAATCGGTTCAGCCGATCCAGCGTGATGCCGTGACAACGGAAAACGGGTTTCATTTTTATATATATAGATAATAAACCTTCCTCTTGCTTGAATCACTTAACAACAGTAATATAATGCGTAGCGCAGCTTGACAGATCATAAGTAATTACCAGGTTAATCGATCAGAGCTTTTTACTACCACCACTATTATATCCTTCTTCTATTTTCTTTGTTTATGATCCTAATCACAAGTTGGTTTTTCAGATGGTATTCGGTAACTGCGGCGTGCTGCACTGTCCGACCCTAGAGTCAAAGGGCTACGTGGAGATGACGTCCATCGACGCTGACACTTCTCATGATATCGTCGAGGCCATCAGCGGCAAGGGCGGACGCTACCTCGAGGCACAGGTATAGACTTTTCCATGAGAACTGTGTAAGCCTTTCAAGGGCCTATTGTAATTTCATCGTTAAAATCGTGTTTTTTTAGCAAAATTTTCGTATTAATTTATTACAGTCCTTATGTGTTCTTTTTATAAATATCTAAAATTATGTTTGTTAAGTACCACTGACATAAAAACACTGACAATATAATTCGCCCGCCTTGCCATGCCTAGTGGCTTACACTCACATGCTGGGGCTGCGCTTGTCGCAGCTGCTACTGCTAGGTAATTAAAATAAAGATAACCACGAAGGCTGGCTAAGGTGGAATCGAAGCTTTAATGTTCAAACATAATTTGTACATGTTTCCAGATCCAAGGATCAAAAACGCAAGCAGAGGAAGGCACGCTGATAATCCTGGCGGCGGGCGACCGCTCGCTGTTCGACGACTGCCAGTCTTGCTTCAAGGCGATGAGCAAGAACTCCTTTTACCTTGGTAGTAGTCAGCTACTCCGGTTGCGGCGCAAAGAAACTTGGACGTTGACAATTATGTTCTTATTGCTTATTTGCTCGCGATGTGCTTTATCCCAACACTGCGTGAACAGGACGAGCGCGCAGATGCCACGATTTAGTTAGTTGTGTGTTTGAAGAGTGCCGGCCACAGATATGCAAAAAGCGTGTGCGTGTGTATTCAGTCTGCAGTTAGTTCGCTTAATGAATGAATGATAGTTGTAGCATGTCGATAATATACGTTGCTGGCAGCAACGTTTATTATCCAGTCTATTTAAAATCGTCATTAATATGTAGATATTATATATATCTACGATATTATGCCTACGGTGTAGATATCCTAAAATTGATATAATTTTTTACTTGTTTACTGTTTTATTTCTGCATCGCGGGCCTTTTTGTTCTTTGGTCTGTTTTTTATTATTTAATTTCAGTTATTGATTATTTATTTTTTGTTTAAATGTCAACGTCTAAATCTGAGCAGCCTTTAAAAATATATTAACTTAATTTAAGTCCATTTACTAATTATGGTGTTGATAATTCTAGGCGTAAAATATATTGAGCAGTCTTTGCCCAGGGATTTAGTTAATGACTGGTGACGGACTTTTTTGGGTGTGCTTCTCTTTTTCTTTTGAACAATACACTAGAATACCTTCATAATTAATACTCATTTAGTTGCTAGTACACAGTCTAACCATCTTAAAGACTTAATACACAAAAAAACCTATTCAATGAGGGCTATCGCGTATGATTTCGACGTTAGGAAGCTTGTGTAGCGTGAGGTCTTCGAAATGTCAAATGTCACTATTTGCGGGTTGGCTATACGGTCAATGAGTTAATAAGTGTCTATAGAGGTACAGTTCGTTAATCAGTTATGAAGACAAACTTTGTACGAGCGACAGAGACCGCACTTATGTATTAAATAATTTTATGAACTCAATAGTTGGGATAAATAAATGTCTCTCAAACAACTTTCACAAACCTTACTCTACTATGGCGCCACCTAGTGAGACAAAACCCGATAGCCCTCATTAAAATTTCACAGACAATATTGAAATGAAATCACGATTACAGCCAATGTGGGCAAGAAGTCAAGCTGTGGGTTGTGTGAGGTTTAGTACTACCCTCGTTTACTTATAATTAGATAAAGTTTATTAAATGAACGCCAAACTGCCGAAAATATTATTATCAAGTTTGAAATCAGTATCTGGACTATTTTTATCTTAGTCAGGACAAGGCTTAAGTATTAAGGCCAATATAGAAGTATAGCCACTGCTCACCGTCGCACTATGCTATGTTACAGGTGACATCGGCAACGCGTCGAAGATGAACTCCGTACTGCAAGTGGTGGGGGGAGTGTCTTTAGCGGCCCTGGCTGAAGGACTGGCGCTGGCCGATCGCGCCGGACTCAACCAGGCAGATCTACTCGATGTACTGGCACTCACGCCACTGGCTAGTCCACATCTCATACTCAAAGGACGAGGTAACTACATATATTGTATACGGCCATTTGAAAAGTTAAATAATTACATATAAACTTTCCTCAAATATTCCTATCGAACCATTCTGACTGAAGGCAATCTAATCACTACATTACAAGACAAAGTCCTTTGCCGAGCCGCAACTATGATGCGCTTTTCACCAACAGATAGTCTGCAATAAATTATACAATTCATATACAACAAGATTTTTTGAAGAAAAATAAATAAATAAATTATTAACCACTGAAATAGAAAACACATAAATATATAAAAGATCTCCGAATTTTAATATCGGAGGAAACCTGTATTTAACATGAAAAAAAAATAAAAAATAAATAAAAACAGATAGTCTGCTTCATACCCATTTATTGATGCTTTTTTGTTCTCACATTAAAGTATAATATTCAATCATGACTCTCTACAACATTTACAACTTCCAGCGATGATCGCGTCAGCGTACTCCACGCAGCAGCCGCTGTCGCACATGCAGAAGGACCTGAAGCTGGCGCTGGGGCTGGGCGACGCGCTGGAGCAGTCGCTGCCGCTTACGGCCACCACCAACGAGATCTTCAAGCACGCCAAGCGCCTCGGCTACGCCAACCACGACGTCGCCGCCGTCTATATCAGAGCCAGGTTCTGATGCCACTACCCACATCTGAATGCTTAGGAGGTTTGATGCAACACGGGACAGCCGTTTCTGCCGCTGGGAGCCCCGGGGACTAGGTTACATAACTGGAATAGGAGGATGATAGGTCCTCGACAACTTATGAATCTTATAGAATTTGTGTATATGAACAATATGAACTCTGCATCTTCTATGATAAATCGTTAACCTAACACTGATTTCTACAATATGTTGACTTATTAACGGTCCCCTTTCGAAGTATCCAGGGGCCCCTTGTGGCTATAACGACACTGATCGATGATTCGTCTCAAATGTCTGTACCGTACGTAGTATACGGAGTTCTCATACATTTTAGACGAATCAAGCAAATGATTTTATTTTAAATGTTTGGTGATCAAATGTATTTTTTAAATTGATAAATGAGATGTCTACGAGGTGAAGTGTTAGTTAATATTTAAGTGGATACTGCATTTATATCGTGATAGAAATCAGAGTGGCCTTGTTAAGATCGTTACTGAAATCTTGAGTTTTATCAAAGATTTGCTCAACTGGGCTCCACATTTCATGACGAAATAATTGTATTGACTATTATTTTGTGAATAAAATCAAATGACCAAACTTTTCTTTGATGTTCAATTATATTTTTATCAAACAATCGTATTTTATCGCAAGAATTCTCACCTGTATGTCTTGATGTGTACAGTAGATAATTAACTTTAATGCTATGGTGTAAAGTTGAGAATTGTGTGCTATTAGAAGAAGGACAATACCTTAGCATATTTGGTGTAGTAAAGATTCAGCAAATGTGTACATGAAGTGCTTATAAACAAAAATATTGTGTAAAATGTGTAATAGTGTGTGATCAGTACAATTTTGGGATAGCATTTTATCAAAATACTTTCTATGTTCGTAATCAAGTTAAGTCTGTACAATAAATATTATATTTATTAATAGCTTACTCGCCGTATGGAAATTTGTCTTCACCAAGCGTATATGCCTGACTGAATATACAACTATTTGTAAGTGTTGTCATTCTATTTTACTTATGAACTCATTTATTTAACCACATCTCTACAATAAAAATTAAAAAAAAATAAAAGAAAAATGGCATATGCGGTCTATTAGCTAGTTTTTGTTTATGGTTGGATTTAAGCGAAGATTAAGATAACTATAGAATTGAACTCATTTTAAATCAACAGAGAATAAGTTATAATTGTGAAAAGTTAATATTTGCTGTCACTGAAACGTAATTTCTCGATAAGTGTTTCAATTCATTATTACAATGGAAATGTTAGTTGTAAGAAAATTTATTAGTTAAGTCACAATGCAACTTGTTTAATTAATAAATGATAACACACATCTTCTCATTTCATTGTAGTGTTGCGAATCCAAAGCAACCGTGGATTTAATTTGGTTTTGTATGTGGAAATAATCATTCCACGGGACTGCCTTTAATTTTATAAACATGGCAAAATCTTGGGTTATTCTACATAGGTAATTAATATATTAAAATAAGGTATCAAATGTTCATTATCTTCATTTCAAAATAAATGAAATTATTTCTATTTTAGATCTTTGTTCCATGATTCACACCACCACATAAAATGGGTTTCATGTAAAATATAGATTCACATTTGCCAAATGTGGTATCTAATAGAGGATTATCTTTTAATATATCGAGTGCTAAGTTATTATAGAGATTGTGCAATCAACAGCTCGCGGTACTTCTCCAATATTTGACTTTATTTTAAGAATTATTTAGTGAAGTAATACAATGGATCTGACTCTGTTGCGCCACTACTAACTTCATTTAAATTCAGTGGGTCCATGATTTAATAAGAGAGATCTGCTCATCATGATGACTGTTGAGTATTTTGTGCCAGAAATGTATGAGAATGACGTCACATTTCAGAAATATGGCACAATTATGGCAGCACATTTGTCCGTCTTGAGCATACCTTGTGTTCTTGTATCATGAGTGCATCAATTTTTTTTTTCCACACAGACAAATATAATTTTACAGTACTAATTTTCTTCTTTTGTCCCTTTTTAGAGATGTGAGAGATAGTGTTGCACTTAAATTTAGTTATTTTTTGGAGCAACAGAATCAGGGCTCATTAGATGACTTCACTTTAGTGTAATGCCACGAGGTTGATCGTGAAACGATGTTTGTTGTTATGTTCAATCTGAATGTTTGTTATGTTCGTGTTCAAGTGACTGTCATCTTACTAATAGCTAACAATAAACTATGTTTTACATTAAATATTGCTTTCATTTTATATTAGTATATTTAGTATTTTATATGTTATCCTTCTCAGTTTTTACATTAGTAGAATGATTCATTCAAATTATTTTTTATAAAAAAGTCCGCAGCAAATAAGTTAATTTAAAAAATACCATTATGCAATGATTTTATGTGTATATAATTTCCTGAAATAACAAATTGCGAAATATTGTTTCGATTTTAAAACTAGAGATGTAACGGATAGTAGTTTGGCTGGATACCAGACAATCCGGCCAACCTCTATGTCGGGTAGCCGGATATCCGGCCACCGTAAAGTTTGCGGGACATATGCGTTTGGTGCATACTACGCGTTTTCTTAGAGTGGGCCGATTTTTTTCCAAATAGCAACGCAAGCGGTGCATGAAAAATGGGATGGACTCTATCCAGTTCGGATCTTGTCGCCTACGTAGCCGTTTCGCATGATGCAATGCACCAAACGGCAACGTAGTACAGTGGGCTAAAATCACGAAGAAGGCCTCTAGGATTAGTTGTACTCAATTAACATTTTTGAAAACTACATAATATTTTTCAACATGTTAAGTACATGTTAAAAATATTATGTAGTTTACTACTACTACTATGTTTTTAAACCAAAGAAAAAAGAAGGAGGGGTATAGGATAGTGGCCGGGTTACCGCTTCATCTCTAGTTAAAACTAGCCCTACCTGTTCTGTACACTTAGAGCTGATTTGATAAACGCTAGTTTCTATACGCGCTCATAACTTCGAAGTCGCGTGAAACAAGTAGGTACAAAAATAAGTGAATAAAACTCGTTACAAACTGATAAATAGACGTTTATGTATAAAAACACGGTCACACGTCACGTGGGCCGCGCGCTGGATATAAGCTCTCCTCTCTTGTACAGCGTGCCGCTCGTGGCGCTGGCGGCGCTGGCCGTCACCGTCACGCTCGCGCCCGCCGTCGCGCTGGCTTCCTTCCGCGAGCTGCGGGAGCGGACGGTGGTGGTGTCGTCGTGCTGACGCAGCATTACCGCGCGGGCGTCTGAAGTGTTACGCTCTCTGGAATTATCACATTACTATTATTTTAATTTATTGCAGAACAGACTACGAATTCGGTGACGAATCTCAGGCAGACTCACTGCTCCAAAGATATTATATTACAGCGGTTCACAAATTGTGGGCCGCAGCGCCATGGCGCATCGTCGAAAGTAAAGAGAGACACCGTAAAGTGCGTTTTTTAAACTATTGATTATTGTGCGCTATGCGTGGTGAGCGCTGTGATAAAATACCAAAAAAAAAGTTAGGGAACCCTGTTATAGTGCACACTGCCCAAATATGCGATAACATAAGTGCAGTGTCATTACTCAGTTTCCTCACAAAGACTCATAGCCTGATGAGATACCTAGTTAACCCTACAGGACCTTTTACCCATGCAGTAAAAGATCTTAATAAAGTTTGAAGCCAAAAGTGCAAGACAAACCTCACCTGCTGAGCGAAATAAGTCTGTCAATATCGGGTGAAGGACGTCTTAATTCCGCCGCTGACGTGAGTGTCACCCTCACTGGCGTGGGCGCCTGAGGGGGAGGACTCGCGGGGGGCGAAGACGCACAGGAGGCTGACGTTGAAGACGAGCCCACGGCGGAGTCCCGCTTGGCGGAGGACTCGGAGCCCGAGGTGGACCGTCGCCGGGGCGAAGGCCGGGGCTGCCGCGTCGTGGGGCTGAAGGCGGCAGGGATGTGCAGCGATGCTGTGATTACGCAACTGTCGTCGTCTGATCCGCCTAGTGTCTGAAATTTAAGGCAAGGTGTTTTGAAGATCATTTTGTCTATGAAGAAAAATTAACTTTTATTTACTTTGGATTAAAAACTAAGAGGAGATAAATGCTGAAAATTTGTATAACACCAGCGCAGTTGAAGACGTCGAGGGGACAGCTTTAATCACTTCGCCAACCGTGCACTCATCCTACTGGTTACAGCCATGGTTAAGTGCACGTTCTCAAAAAGCTCGTACTCTGCTATCCATTTTATTCTATCCTGATCCTGCCTGGTAGTATTAGTATCTGAGGTTTCTCACCTCATTGTAGTCAGAGGCGGAGTCGTTTGAGTCGGGTGCGGAGTCCCTGGCTGCCGGGGAACTGCCACCGCACACCACACCGCTGCTGCCCAGCTCTTCACTGCTGCCCGGACGCACTCTGAAAAGCAAACAATAAAGTATGTAAGTAAGTATTACTATGTAATATCAAAGATCAAACTCAAAAATAATTCTAGTCTCTAGCTGTGAGGTCGAAAGAAAAGACATCATGTAAAAAATGTATGGTGCTATAAAGTACCTTAACAGGAGCTAGCTTTTGAAGTTATGGAGGCAGATTGGTTTTATATAGCTGTATTTTAACATAATTGCAGACCCTAGAATCAGGACCTCAGAGTCCCTAGAATAAAAAAATAAGTAGCTACGTACCTGGTAACTATAGTCATGGCTGAGGAGAGAGATCCTGAAGAAGTATCAGATGCAGCTGTCTCTCTCGTTCTTCTGCTGCGCGTGTAACTCTTCTCGCTGCGTCTGCCAACAACAGGCAGAGGTGTTATTGCCACAGAATTCAATAATACAAAAGACCGCGCAGAGAATCTTACGGAAGATGCCAAGCAAAAGACTGTTGAAGCAATGTTAAAACAGCCTTCAATCTTCTTTCACATTATTTGCATACGAAGAAACACAAATATAATACAAAAGTAAAGGGGATAGGTGGTGTCACAGTGTCACACTAGCGGAAACAGTAACAGTTTATTAAATAGCCAATTTAAGTAGTGACGGCGTATCATGAGATGGCGCCCGATGCGATTTCACAGTTTTATCTCTGAGACTGTGTACCCTCGGGGCCTGGTACCCGGGACGGTCCACCCAGCTCTTCGCTACGCAACCACTGGTCCCAAGCGTGATGAAAAGTTAAAGACAAAGGATTTATAATGGAAGTGAAAAGCAACAGACAATGAGAGGAAGATGAATGAATGTAGGATGTGAAAGGCAGTACCTCGGCGTGGGCACATTCCCTGGCCCGCCGGTGGCCGCGGCCTGGTGCAGGCATTGCTCGCGCGACCACACCGCACGCACGTCGCCCTCCGCCTCCGCGCATCTGCAACCATGCATCACTCCATGCTATGTACACAATACATGCCACCATTGCTACTCCTGGTGGATTTACTGCTAATGTAATGATAGACACACTGTTGAATCATCAACTTTGTTGTTGGGTCTTTCAATGATAAGGTCTTCGTTAGCACAATGATACAGGGATTGGGATTACGATGATTATCACAATCGATTCTGTTTTTAGACACATTTCCATGAACAAATCACTCACAATTTTTTATAGTTCCTACCGGCGTTGGTACCATTTGTGGATATGTATCAGGACGTTTAATAAACTTACGGTTAAGTTTAGTGAACAGATAATTTAGACTCCTTGTACGGTGTACAAACTCGCATACACCGCACATATTCGCGCTCACGTTGTGCGCACTCAATTATATTTTAGCACGTTTAAGTAATGTCAGTCGCAATGATCAACGCGTTCGGCTCATATAATTCATTAAGTGTTATAAGAATTCAGTGTAATAAATCAGGTTTTTCATTATAAATCAGTTTTCTTTTAATACAAAATTTCTAGAGTGTATAAACCGTACACTCCTGCTGGTGATAGACTACTAGTTTCATTGAGTTAGACCAGCAAGAATGCATACGTTTGTGTGAATGAAAACTGTAACTCCAAAAACAACACATACAGTTGCTCTGCCGAGGGGCTGTGAAACGTAATGATATGTCTTTTAAATTATAATACAATGTGATTGCCAATGTCTTAGGTTGAAAACACCACTTAAAAAACATGCTATAATTTAATAATTGAACGCAATCCTCAAACAATGCCACCGGTTTATTTCTGGACAAGGCTTCCACTTACTCTGCTCTCCTCAGAAGCAAAGAGTCGAGGTGCTCAGGAGCGGTGTGTGCCAGGTGGATGTAGGCCTCGTGCAGGAGGTCTGCGGGTAACGTCCACAGCTCCCCTTGCTTCTCTATCAGCTGCCGCACCACGTTGATCACGTCTGTCCGCTCTGATAGCTGTTCCACACTGTAAAATTATATGGACGTTCATATCAAAATTTGATTTCAATACAAATTGATTCGATATGAGTTAGACAGCGTTTTAATCTGCACTAGCCCTAAGCGAATCAATTTCATGTCCCGTTTAGAGTTGTTTGTCCCGGCAAATATGCACTTGTATTTACTTAGGATATAGGTAACACTTATGATACATACGTGTCAAAGCACAGGAGATAAATGGTGACCGAGGGACCCCTGATTGTTGAATGATTAGGTAAACGTCATATTGATGTGCCTACCTGGCCTTCTCATTGGGTTTGCTCCTATGTAGAATATTGGGTGCAATGATGGTGGCGATGTTGGCGGCGTCCATCTTGTTGCCGCGCTCGTGGTCATCCTCGGAGTGCGTCACGAGCTGTGCGAGGAACGACAGCAGAGCGTTGAGGGTGTCGCGGTGTGCCGCTGGCAACAGCTGCACGAGCAACCGCAGCGCTTCCCACTGGAAGCGCCGGTTGTGAATTTCTGAAATATTCGAAATGAGATAAAGATCTTGCTGTTGTTTTTAAATGAACTCTCTTCGTATTTCTGATATAATTCTACATCACTTACTGGCTTCGGGGTATTGACTGTTTTATTGACCTTTTATATTATTGCCCAAATAGAATAGATATCGAATGTAATATTATGTGTACCAGTTTAAAGGTTACGTTGCACCAAGGGAAAGTGAAGCGGTAAACTATTATGTTTGAATGATTTTCCAGGCGTTAGTACTCACTTTGTGTATGTAAGAAAGGAGCATAGAGATCTCTGCAGAGCAGCGGGTCAGGCAGGTCCCGCAAGAACTCCTTCAGCAGCGTGGCCACGTCGTGTGGACTCACTGCTGCGTCCAGCGCTGCTTCCTGACTCCGCTCCCACTCCTCACGTAACTGGAAAATGATGAAAAAGGACTAGTTATTATAATGCTCTCCAACACCTAATTTGGTGACACTGGTTGGTTCTAAATATGGTATAGAAAGAAGAAAAGGAAGATTTTTTTTCAACAGCGAGGAAGCGACCTGCATCTGATGAG
Source organism: Hypena proboscidalis (assembly GCA_905147285.1). Lineage (NCBI taxonomy): Eukaryota > Metazoa > Arthropoda > Insecta > Lepidoptera > Erebidae > Hypena > Hypena proboscidalis. Next base: position 1,433,287 of record LR990141.1, read on the forward strand.
AACTAAAACCTGCACTATTTGCTGTAAAACATTATTATTGTATTGTTTCAATTAGTTGTGAGATGTTATATAAATTAAAATGGTGAGGCTGATACCTATTGCTAATTTATCAAGTACATTGGGAAAGCGATAGTCCACAAGAGCAGACCATCATAAAAGAAATCTGGATAAAATAAGACATGGTGAAATCCATATTCCAAAAGAGCAGGCCATTACAAAAGAAATTGAAAATCTTCATGCGATTCACGCAACGTAGCTATGACTGAATTAACAGCACTAAATCAACAGCAGTTGTTAGAGCCAAACACTCAGCATGAGAATAAAACGCTTCGACAGAATTAGATGTTTTCACGATCGTTGCAGCGGCCTCGTTGACCCATATGCCGCCATTTATTACAAACTTTGCTGTACTTAGTGCTGCACAACAATGTCGGAGGCTCAAGATAGAATTGCTGCAAATATTTTGAGTTGTTTGACGTATTTAGGGAGGATATTTGCGGTTTAATGAGAAAGATTTTGTGGTTTATTTAGGCAATTTCGATACGAGCTGGCTGGATACCTAATTTGAAAGATTTTAGAGACTGGATGAACTTGTATTAGAGACGAAATAGTCCTGGCTGTCCTGCGGCTTTTTCGAGGTACTAATATCTGTCTCACAATAATAACGAAATTGTATGTCGATATTCTGCGACAGATATAAAATCATAGAGCGACTACAGAGCAGAGGAGGTATACCAAAAAATTATTGATTAATAGATGCAGTCGGTGTTGCTCTTTAGGCTTTGCGTGGAAGGTTTATTTTAACAAAGCCTATCTTCCTATAGCCTATAAATTAGTTTTATTTACGTATATCCATACCTTAGAGGCTTAGTCATGTTGAACGAATATAAAAGAGATATAAAATGCAGATGTGGCTGGAAGTACTGGACGAGGTTGTCCACGAAAGACATAAAGGGACCAGATAAGTGGCGTCCTTTAGAAAGGACATGTATGTAGTCCACGAAACCGGCGAGCATGTATACAGAGATGTATGAATGTTGAGGAAGCGAAAGAAATATGTAAGGAGTGAAGCACATAGCGTTCAATCGTATCTGCCTACCCCCGTGGGATAAAGACGTGATTTTATGTATGTATGTATCCATATCTGGACTATTTATACCACACGATATAAAATAGAGTTATACCTTGAAATTATCTTCACTTGGGCGATTTGACAGTGAGATCATCTCAAATAATATCTAACCATAGCTGTTCCATTATTAGACCGGATCCATAGCCAGATCTCTTTCGTTATCTCGCCAATCAAGAGTTCAGCCAATCACTTAGTCACTAGATGTTACTGATAACGGTACGATATTCGCATGGTGCATTACTAATATAGCTGCGACTAATTCTGGGATGTATTGCATGACACCCGATTTAGAACGAGATTAAGACTATTTACGTTAAGGAAGATGAGTTATTAAAGTTTTGTAACTGACTCACAGAAGTCACAACATCTGGAGATTTATTTCATCAATTATGGAGATGAACGACCAGTTTTTAAAGGGACAACTATTAAATAAATCTGATGTTTGTGACTGGTATTTTCTAGTAGCTGCAATATGAGAATAGAAACAATTCTTTGAGATTCGACTTGTGCGCACAAACAGCGATAACTTTAAATGTAGGTACTTTTTTTCTTACCCAGGAGGCTTGGTCTCCTTACCGAGGTTTGTCACGCTTGACCTTTTGATTCGACTATGACGTAGCCATCTTCATACAAAAAACAAAAAACAAAAGAAATTGAAATTGAATTGACAGTTCTATGTTGATAAATCTACACTAATATTATGCAGGAACGATGTCTTTGTTTTACCCAATATCTAAGCCCCTATAAATCTAAGCCTCGGTAATTCAAATCATTGTAATTAGTATAATTTAGCTTTACTTATAATTATTTTTGTATCATTTGTTTGTAATATTCAAGCGCCTCCTGGGGCCTATGAAAATAAATGATTTGAATTTGAAAAATCTTTAAATCTACTGGACCGATCTTAATGAGAATTGGTATGGAGATAGTTCAAGACTCCTGGTATAGTAGTATAATATAGGCATTGACTAATTGACGTATCACGCGGGTGGAGCCGCGCACGGAGCCTTGTACGTTTTAATAGAAAAAAATGTCAATATTGGCAAACTGCGCTGATGGGTATTTAATTTCAACATTAACTAAATCTGTTTGATTGGATCTTTTGATTGTTATCATCATTTACTCACTTGTCTAACTCTTATCTTGGAAGCAGATACCCTGAAGAGTCCTAGAGTGTGCATGCCGTGTCTCCTTAGATGCGCCAGGCAGGCGGACACGACGGAGGGCACCTTGGGGCCTCCACCTCCCGCCTCTTCTAGACCCGCCCAGCCCCATTCACCGGAGTCACACGATTCACTCTGAAAATTAAAAATAAAAAGGTAAGAATCGTCATATTATATTAGGTCTTCATTATTGTCCATGGAAGACTTTAACTGCAGTAAAGGTGCATAAAAAATCAACAGACGTTAAAACCGTCATAGCCATACATAAGATTGGTCTGAAGACATTCAAACATAGTGGGTACTGCAGTCAGGTTCTAGATAGAAATTTAAGATTATGCTGAAGCAATTAAGGTATGATAGTTAAAAATTCAATGACACTAAAACGGCTGGCCGCTTCGCTGCCGTTCCAGTGTTAATTGAGCTCTAAATACAATGCACGTTAAACTTTAGCTATTAATTGGATTAAAGCAAGATATATATAGGTATTTAGGTAGTTCTTTCATATTGGTACAGACAAAAATATGACATAGTTCTTTAGTTATGTAGTATACCTAAAGAACTATGTCATCTTTTTGTTTCCAACCGAGGATTGATTCTAATGAAAATTAAAACTTATTCGACCTTAGTAGGTACTAAGTGGTGGTTCTCCTTAAATAAAAGGACTACTTGGCAACTCTTTTGCGTACTTAGTACGTAATTAGCGCACGCTAACCCAAAACAATTGAACAAAACAATAATATTAATAGTTCAAGTACACGGTAATGAGCAAGTACCGTGGAGAGATTGCGTTTGGTACAGGCGGAACAGTATTATACTCGTAAATATCTGCATGATATTGCTGATTAGCGGCCTTAATAATACTTTATAAAAAATATCAGGTAGACCGAAATAATTTTAAGTAAAACACATTTACAAGCAATGATTGTTTATCGTGTTGGTAAGTGGCGTCTATTACTTGCAAAAAAGAGTAAAAAATAATGTGGGCCTTGCTGTACCGTCCGTATGGCAACAAAATTACAAATCAGCAAATCAGGCCATCCTATTTTAAAAAATCTACGAAAATGAGATCCAATCGTGGAAATTTATTTGGATGAAACGTCATAACTTTGACAATGCTGCTGCAAATTCCTTTTTTAGACTATTCTGCCAAGCTATAAATATGTTCGTGAGGAGATCAGGAGAGATACAGGATCAAACCTTATCTCAATGATTGGTATTAACCAAATTGGGTAGAGATTTCATAAAAACTGAACTAAAATAGTTACCATATTCACATACGTATACAGGTAAGGTTCTATCACTATATTATAGTTAGTTACATAGAAGACGAGGTGGCCGAGTGGTTAAGGCGTTGGACTGCTAATCCAATGTGCTCTGCACGCGTGGGTTCGAATCCCATCCTCGTCGAGACTTCTTTTTAGACTAAAAATAAGTAATTATCAGCTACTAATAGCTACATTTACTGCACAGGTTAATTTCCTGTATATATAGATCATAAAATGATTGGAAAATATAAACAAATTGTAAACTCAACAAGATGAATGTAAAAACGATAATTTTAATCTGTCACTACATTTTTTCAGCCAGTACATAACATTGAAACGTGGCTAAACAAACATTCATTTAATAGTATTTCCGTTGCTTTAAAAATAACATTTTATTTGCGAAAACATAATTAGCAGTGAAAACTTCCTGGTTCTTAAATTAAACTGGACCGAAATAAAATGCAACAAAGCCGTGGAACCTTGTTTGTGGCGTAAAAAAAACGAAACGTCAGTGTCAATGGGTCGTGTTTGACGTTTGTGAATGACGTCACAGGTGTCAGATTACCTGCCCGGCCTTACCATCCCGTGATTAAGGCCGCGATAAAATTATCGTATGACGTGATCAACGCACTCGCTTATATATACCCTGTCCTAAAATAACTAAGTCTATAATAAATTCTGTGGAAATTGCTTACCTTGTGAGTTTGGGAGCATTTGTGTTAGTAACAATAGGATTGGGATTGAATGGCAACTTAAAACTGATGTGTGTCACTCAGCCCATACGATTTTGTTTTTATACGATCCGAAACGGAAATTCATGCGATCTTAGTTTGTTTACTTTTGAAAGGAAACTGTCATTTTAAACAGTGGCACAATATGATTTACGTGTTTTGCAACTTAGTTCTTGTATCCACATTTTCGATTATATTCGGAGATTTTAAAAAGATTTTTGAGCGTCACGATCTTCCATCATCAGCTCATTTGACACAATAACTAGCAGTAGGAATACGCGTACAGTAGTGAAAGAATAATCCTTTAACTCCTAACAATTGAGGAGTTGACCTTCCATCATCAGCTCAACCACATAAAATTATTGCGACCAAGCGTAAATCCTGGCCTCGATTAATAAAATATGAGAGTTGCCCCCGATTTCTCTGGGATCCCATCATCAGATCATGACATGCTGACAATGGGACCACCTTTGAAATATCTCTGTTCCAACAGCTCACTTGACATCATAACTAGCAGTCTGAATAGGTGTACAGTAGTGAAAGAATTATCCTTTAACTCCTAACCATTGAGGAGTTGACCTTCCATCATCAGCTCATCCACATAAAAATACGTAAATACTGGTGCAGCTTTGAAAAACACACTAAAAACATTACATGTGCCTATACAATTCGAGGGTTGCCCTCGATTTCTCTGAGATCCCATCATCAGATCACGACATGCTGACGATGGGACCCTTTTGGAATCATCTCCTGCCCATCAAAAAAAAAACATCAAAATCAGTTCATAAACGACGGAGATATCCGTGAACAAACATAAAAAAAAAGCAACATATATACGAATCGAATTGAGAACCTCCTCCTTTTTTAGAAGTCGGTTAAAAAGATATGATACAAGAAAAAATATGTTTGCCTATGTAATTGCCGTGTTATTGTTATCAATGACATTAGACTACAATTTTACATAATAGGAAACGTGAATATGCTAAGGATAAAACCAATTTTAGTCAAAAGAACGCTAAAACTTAAATTAAGCTACAATGATTAAGTAATAATGTAAAATTAGGGTATAAACGAGAAGAGAAAATACTCAAACAAAACTATTGTTAGTAATGTCAGACCCATTTATCTGCTGCATATTTAACTTCTGATTCATCTTTCTGCATAGCTATCCCATTAAATTTTCAACGAGGTTATTAGTGCAAGAGACAAATAACCGCTTGCAAAATTGAACCATCAATAATATTAACTGCCAGAGCATTTATTATCTTTCTGCTAAAGATATCCGAACCATAAAACCTAATCGGTGATTAGCCGGAGTTTAACGCGAAACGGCCTCTTGCGAGCCTTTAAATCACTATTTATTGGTTTTGCCAGTGTCGGTGCGTCCTAGAGTAAATAACTAAATGGCGGAACGTGGAACGGTGGCAACTAATAATATAATAGTAAAACAAAGTAATGGCTATTAGCGACATTGTTTCGTATTCACGGACGTTTTGTGCAAGTTTAGAGACGGAAAATTTCATGGTGGAACGGTATGTTGCTAGTGTGTGTTATAAGTATGTTACAAGTGGCTAAAAGAGTGATCAGTTTGAATGTCGGTGAATGGACAGGAAGAGGCTGACCAGAAAAAGATGGATGGATTGCGTAAAATACAATAATTATGAAACGGAAGGGAGTAAGTGATAGCGAGACAGCTGGCAGAGGAGAATGGAGGAAAAAAAACGTTTGCGCCGACCCCAAATAAAATGGGATAAGTATAGTGAGAAGGAGGTATGTTGCTAGTGTGTTGATGTGACATGTTTCAATATTTCCCTGTACGAGAAACGCTAAGTGACTCTTGGTTATTAGCTGGTATGATAACGATATCCTCAGTGATTCTCGATCCAGTTTGTACAAATGCGTGATAAAACATTGATGTTGAATAGATGTCCTAATTAAAAGAAGCATGCGAAGTGACAATGCGTGATGATCGCGCATATATAGCACAGATGTCATTTTCCCGTCTCAAAGTGGGTTTCCGTCAAAGCGTAGACAATCATATTTCGCGGATGCGGATTTATTTTTATGTATTAATTTAATTCCATTGCTATATTAAAGTTTATTTTCTCTCCATAACCATCTTTAGCCATAATGTTGTTTTGGTTGCTATAACTTACACATAGAATTATTGTCAAAAAAACAACAAATATTGTATGAATTATTTGAAAAGATGGTGCACATGAGTTTCTCACCAGCTCTTCTCATGATGCAATACCCATCGGAGCTGGTACTTGGATTGATTTTATTTCATATCTCTAAGTTAAATTAAAGTCAATCTAAGCTCCGGTGACAAATCATTTTATTACAATAAGTATTATAATTTAGTTAGCTAAGTTTTATTTTAATTTTATATTTTTTGTATTTTGATGTTTGTTTTGACGTGTTCAAGCGCCCCTTGGGGCCCATGGAAATAAATGATTTGATTTGATTCGCTATTTCCATATCTCCTCTAACCCTGGTTATTGAAACACATCTCCTCGTCTCCTCTTTGGTCGAAAATAAGGCTAACATAGAGCTATACATTCTGCGTTGGAACAATTTCCACATTGCACATAGTATTGTGGTACCGGCAGCATGGTGGATAGCCCCAGGTGCATGCCACGTCACGAGTTACGTGTCTTGGCGCCCGATACCAAACTATTTCTGTGCTAACATCGAGTGACAAACGAACTACCAACTTAACCAGACCTCCCGCCCCCCCTCGATCCAAGCACTACTCGAATATAAAGGGGACATTGTTATGTTTGAGCAGCTCAAGTTATACTGGACAATGTAGTAACACTAGTAACGTGGCCCGGGTTGTCTTCGCAATAGAAATAGATGTCTAATAAAGAGAGTGATGGTTTAATTCATCATTCTATTGATAGTTTTATGGGTTATTTTGGGGGCTGACATTTAAATGCAATTTGTACGAATGAGATGGATTTGGCATGCGGTGTTTTAATGGTTGTCTGCACGATTATAATACTATATTAGATAAATATTGCAGTAATAAAAATATTTATTTCTAAATCTAGAATACCTACTTCTACAAGGGGCGATACGAGGTGCTTGCTAAAAGGACTAAAATCAGAAATGTTTACTCCACCACGCTTGGTCAGTTATATTGTTTTAATAATTTCTTTACATAACATAGCATAATAGCACGCCTATATAACCCAGAAGGGTGTGGCAGAGGTGATAACACCCACATTTCACCTGTTATGTTTAGGTCCCAAAAGATAGGGGGTGAGCCTATCGCCACTCACCGGGCACAATTCCTAACCTAATCTAACGGAAAGTTCACAAATAACACTTTGGCCCGACCCAGGAATCGAGCCCATGACCTCGCGGTGAGCAATACACAAAATATACCGCTAGACCAACGAGGCAGTCAGTATAATTTATATAATGAGTGAATAATCGTGTTTTAACCCTTTATCAAATGGACATTTTTCGTCAATAAAATTGAAATTTAGTCACGGTTTTTAGGTAAGAGGGTTTAATAGATTTCAAAAATTTCCTTATTTTTATAAAAAGGGGGGAAAGGGGGTTTCTTTATAGAGATTGGTACTGATTAGAGCTGCCAATAAAGAAAGAAAAAAAATATTTCAGTAGTGTCAAGTGGGAAATAATTTCCCAATATTTGAATAAGGATATATAAAGGCAAACGTGTTATATGAGGACCTATTTATAAAGCAAGTCACAACCACAGTAATACTAATTTCATCAGTAGACTAACTAAGCACATGGAATAGGATGCCACTTAGAAACTTTCTTGCTCCAAAATAGGATAAAGTTAGTAAAACTCAAAGTCGACTTACATCATCACCCTTCTCTAGGGCTCCGAGCGACGCCAGCGAGGCCCTGGAGCCCCCATGTTGCTGCCGCCGTAGTGCTTTCTCGCTCTCCACGCACTGCGCGAGCGGGATGCCAAAAACGCTACCACCGGTCGAAGACTCTGAAACAAAACATTATCTAAATTCACTTAACTATTCTACTTGTTACCTAATATGATAGAAGTAGAGTAGAGCGAAAATGAATATAGTGAATTATGTGGTGGTGTACTGTCCGTGGTGCGTCTGCAGTGAGCAGAAACGTATACTACAACTCTTCAGTCTACCGTAGTTATCATATCCGCTCTGCCATCATACAAAAAGATGATACCATCATTACTTACTATACTATGAGTATCCGAACGTACTTAAAAGGATTGCGACAGTTTCTTTTGTAAAATCTATTATTTGTTGTGTCCCCTTGTATAGCAACAAATAAACTCGTTTACAAACAGTAAACGTGTTTATCTATAGCTAGCTTTACATTCTAAATTAGTAAAAAAAATGATGACAAAATTATACTGACACCGGGAGAGTTGGAAAACACTGTAAAGGATGCAGAGTTAAGATATATTTCCACTTTACCCTTTATTTCTATTCATTATTTTCTCACTACTCTGTGGTGAAAAGTAGTATGTCCGACGCGAGAATAACGTTAATTACATCTTGCGCTTCTAATTCCCTCACTTTGCTCAAGAACCTAGAATCAGTCGCTACACGTTCATGATTCTACAATAGAATCTGAGAAATGCCTGGCGCATATTACTGACCAGAATAAGTCTGACTTTACCAAGGTGAAACTCTGTAGCCGTCTTAAGTAACCCATCACGAACGGCACGTACTGGAGCTACTAGTTACTGTTGTCACTGGCGCTTCAAATGATTAACGAGTTTCGATTAGTAGCTGATTAATACTAGAAGCTCGGCTAAATGTTAAATAGAAAATGTTGTCGCGATGAGTGCGGACAGCACGGGAAAGGTCGCGGCTATTCGTAGATTGCGATGACGCCTCATGCATGCGGGAACGACCGTACTACGGTCGTGAAAAATACGAATTAAATCAATGGATTACTTTGATTAGTTCTCTGATTTTCTGTATCTGGCTATCACTAAATTATTAAGTAATTTATGGGTGTACTCCATAGTACTTATAAGGAACTCAAATCAAGGGGCAATATGTTTGCTTGTGCATTGTGCCTGTTGCATAGATAATAAAATACATATTAGGGTTTACACGTAAGGCCTATAGCCAGTAAGTTAAGAGTCGTCAATGAATTAAAGACAATTGAAAAAAAAAAATTAAAATAACCCTTTTGATGGGATACTACATAAAAAAAACCATGGAAAGTTAATGGTAAATCACAGATGTTGCTTTCCTCGAGTTAGAGGCTTTGAATTACACTTTGAATAACTATATTATTCAAGACACGTGCGTCTTATACATAAAATTCAACAAATACACATTCACTGAGGAAGTACGAAGTCCGAAATTCAAACCAATATTTTATTTTACCAACACTTGACTTCGCACATGTTTCTGCGCTGGACACACCTTCACCGCACCAACCAGAATATCTTTAGACTTCCTATTACCTACACCATTTATTTTTACAATACTTATTTATTTCCTACGGTGATGATAGATTCGCACAGAGAATAGGTCAGTACATATTTCTATGATATTTTGCATGACTAAGTATTTCTATTTTGGTGCATAACAATAATGTGTAATGTGCGGTGCGAAGAAACTAGTGTTTACATTAAAATAACAAGTGATAAAGAACATTCTTTGTTTTTGTATGGGACTGAAATATTTTGTATTTAATCTCCTCATTTGTGGGTAAGCTATGACGAGAATTATTTATAAGTTTTGAATCTGAGGAGACTGGATTTTTTCAAGGGAGTTCGTTTAAAAAAGGTAAACCAAACATTATAATAATATACTGAGGGTACGCCTCAAGGAACAGGTAAAACCTCAACTTAGATTTGTTATTTGGGATATCTAGGCAGAAACGCATTGCAACCGGTGTAACCAACAAGAAGTTGGTGAGTCAGATCGTACTAGCTCTGCAATATTCTGCATAAAATTCTGACACTAACAAAAATTACATAAGAAATATTAAGTTAAGCCAACCACGCTGCGTAGACTTTTATGTTTGTACGCGTATATATTCTTAGCAGAACCTAGATAAGAAGAAATGTGGAATATTTCACGATAAGGTTGGTCACTTTCTCGCTAAAAAACAGTGTTGGCAGCAGTTCAAAGCAAGCATTAAAAACGCGGCTTTAGCGATCGAGTGTTTTATTCAAACGTACTATTAACATCATTATTATTATCTGAGGCAGGTAAAAGACGTGAGGTTCTTGGCCTGGAAAATCCCATGTGATGTCACGATTAATCTTTAAACTGTTGTGTATGGGCCTGTAGCACATTTATTTGGTCGAGCCCGCCATTTTTTATTTTCATGTACTCTTATCGGATTTCAATATATATTGCAATAACCGCCAGAGTAGTAATAATAATATAATCTAATAATATCCAAAAATAAATATCACAGTTTTATGGAACGTAGATTGATTATAATTTAAATGTCTAAGTTTAATTAAAATCAATCTGAATCTAATTATTTTTTTTTTTAAAGCTTACTAGTAATTTGCAATTACAAATTACTAGTATTCTTGTTAACCCCCTCCAGCTAAGCTTAATTCGCTTGTGTTAGGAGGAAGTTCACGTCCCCACCAACGGGTCCCGCGTTGTCGTCGCGGTGGGGCTTAGTACCCGTGGTGCCTCCACACCACGGCGAAGCCAAGTGGACCCCAGAGGGGGGCTGCTCTTCGGGCTTTGGGCAGCGAAGCCCTTGTGGAGCAGCCCATGTTGCAGGGCCCTTATGGGGGGGCTCTGCAACAGGAGGGCCTGCGGTGTTGGCGTGAGTCGGCACTGCGGCCGAGGAGTTGCGGGGCCGCGGCGGGAGAGGACTGTCGGTGTTTCGTTGCCACTTTCCCTGCCTTCCGCGGTCCCGGCGGGGCCGCAGCCGTTGAACTGCGGCGTGGTGGGCGGCGGGACCGACCACCTGTCTCGCCGCGAGAGGACCAGGCCGTCGGACATGGGGAATGTCCGATGGCTTTGCACGCGGTCCTCGGCGCCGGTCCCCCCACATTTTGGGGGCCATGAGGGGCCTGCTTCGGCGGGCATCGCCGGGGGGGTTGTGGACGTAAAGGCTGTGCCAGATTCTCATGACCCCCCCATCAAGGCGAGTGCGGGAGCACCGTTTTAGTGGGTATTCCCGTGCCGTTTACCATCTTTAGGCACGGGCGAGTCCCACATAACCACTCTGCCCTTCCCCGGGGTGGGGTGGTATGCGTAAATGCATTTCCCCACGTAAAAAAAAAAAAAAAAAAAAACAGGAGGAAGTTCACGTCCGTGGTGTAAAGGCCATGCAGGATTTGAACCCACGACCTCTCGATCGTAAGACCGATGCCTTATCCATTGAGCCACGGCCGCATCAATAATTTGAATCACCGGAGATTCAAATTATTGATGTAATTAGTATAATAATTTAATTAGTTAGTAAAGGTTTATTTTAATTTTATATTTTTAGATATTTGTTTGACGTGTTAAAGCCCTTTTGGGGCATGGAAATGTATTTTTTTTCTGATTTCTGATGGTAAGTGGTAATTACAGCCAAAGGACATCAACAATGCACAAACGTATAGATTGTCAATGCGTTGCTTCATCTGCGAAGTGCGGATGTGCCAGTAATTTTAGGGGCTGATTTCACCACCAAACCTGAATACAGTGCTGCAAGCATAACTAGCTATCAACAACTAGGTTCCAATCTCGTTTACTATATGAGTCATACGTCAAAAAATACTAACATCTATTAGCCAGCTGTTAACCAATACAATACTATCACAAATCAAATGATCAATGACTAATCGCTTCTAGTCCTGAGCCACGCGGAAAGCTAAAGAAACATTCGTACAACAAGACAAAAATAACTAAGACTGGAAAGCCAGAGGTGTGTTCATCCTTTTTACCCGACTGCGTCAGAAGGACGGTAATGTTTTTCGAGCGTATGTATGTATGTGTATGTCCATTTCTTGGTACGTCCTACAGCCCAAACGGCTAGATGGATTTTGACAAATGAGATGTCGTTGAATTCGACAAGATAGTGATAGTGACATAAGCTAAAATTTTTTTTAAGTGGAGTTTGCAAAAGAGTAAAAAAGGAGAATGTATGGGTATTTTCTTACCTTAGTAAGTAATTGGGTATCAAATGAAAGGTCATAAAAATAGCATTGCAAAAATATATAATATATATCCTCCCATATTTATGCTCCTAATTAAATCCAAATTTAGAAAAAAGAACGAGTACAAACGAAATCTATACTTCGTTGCTTCTTTAGATTAGTTCGTTGTTAAGTTACCGCCTGCGGCATCATTAAATATTTAGATATTGTTATATGAACTTGTTTTTATCTTTTCAGCTCATTATTTTTAAGCAGTCAGGAGTTTTGTTTATTATAAAAAAAATAAAGTTTATTAACATTAAATTCGCTTGTGTTAGGATTAAGTTTGACATCCGTGGTGTAATGATCAGGATTCGAATCCGCGTCGCCCTTCGATCGCAAGCCTTATCCATTGCGCCACAGTTGCTTCGATGAGATAATAATAACACCATCTGGAAAGTTGGAGGAGTGTCCGTCAGCAACTGTGTTATATTGTTTTCTACAGCTATCAGATAAACAGATTTTACGTTTTTATTGCTATTTGGTTGCTGTGGAACATTGCAGGTTACTGTGTTACTGTTCGTTGATGAGTTGTGACTTAAAATGTAAACCTTTGCTTTTTTAAAAAGGGAAACTTACCTACTACAAAAGTTAAGAAATTACATAATTTGGTAAACGTATCTGAGAGATACTAATATTACTACAGCGAAGAGGTATTTTTAGGAAGTAATAATAATTACCTCTGCGCCCTTTATCTAAACCAATCTAGGTGAATCTATTCATAGACCTGATGTCCTTTGTACACTAAAATTATTGACTTGACAAACAGATGTTGGACATAAAATGTAGCGAATTATCTTTAATTTATTTTTGTTTGAAATGTTTTTATCCTTAAATGAATCAAATAGGTGAAAGCATTAAAAAACTTTTTATTTTTTTTTAATTTGGCGCACTGCTCGAGCGGCGTAAATGCAAGGAGGCAAAGTTGAAATACGAAAAGAGCACATGAAAAATCTATAATCTCACTCAGTTTTGAACTGCCGCAAATCTTTCCAGGTAGCCCAAGGCGGGCTCAACCAAATAGGTAACTGTGCTATAGGCCAATACACAACAGTTTAAAGATTGATCGTGACATCACATGGGATTTTCCAGGTCAAAAACCCAGGTATTTTACCTACCTCAGATAATAATAATGATGTTATTAGTAGGAATCGTTTGAATAAAACACTCGCTCGCTATAGCTGCGTTTTTAATGCTTGCTTTGAAATGCTGCCAACACTCTTATTCAGCGAGAAAGTGATCAACCTTTTTTCATTTTTGTCTATGTTCAACTCAGAATATGTACGCGTACAAAAATAATAGTCTACACAGCGTAATTGGCTAAATTTAATTATTCTTATGTAATTTTTGCGAGTGTCAGTATTTTATGCAGAGTATTGCAGCGCTAGTACGATCTTACTGAACGTATTGTGAGACTCTGATCTGACTTGTACAATCTACCGCTTTATACCGTCAGGTATGTATCCTAAATAACAAGTCTTAGCTGACGGCTTTACCTGTTCCTCGAGGCATGCCCTCAGTATGTAATAAATAAACAATTAGTATTTATTATTACAGCAGTGACATTATTTTATAATAGGTATATTGTGCGTATATTTTTGGACAAGTATGTATACAAGTTTGAAGTGTAAGTTATTGCATCCTTATGAACTACGGACTAATTTATAATAAAATGTTTTATTTAATTCGACAAAGAATTTAAATCCGTAGCATTATCATAGCTTATTATCTCTCAATAACAATATTTAGCCATTGTGTTTGGTTACTTAAAGCTTACACATGGTATTTCGAGATACCTAGAAATATTCCTGTCTCCTCAAATCTAGAACTTGTAAATAATAATTCTCATCATAGCTTACCCACAAATGAGGAGATTAAATACAAAATATTTCAGTCCCATACAAAAACAAAGAATGTTCTTTATCCTTAGTTATCTTAATGTAAACACTAGTTTCTTCGCACCGCACATTACACATTATTGTTATGCACCAAAATAGAAATACCTAGTCATGCAAAAAATCATAGAAATATGTACTGACCTATTCGCCGAGCAAATCTATCATCACTGTAGGAAATAAATTGGTATTGTAAAAATAAATGGTGTAGGTAGTAGGAAGTCTAAAGATATTCTGGTTGGTGCGGTGAAGGTGTGTCCAGCGCAGAAACATGTGCGAAGTCAAGTGTTGGTAAAATAAAATATTGGTTTGAATTTAGGAATTTGTGTCAATTTTAGGTAAAAATGTTGACACATTAATCTGATTCAATCTCAATCAATTTCTTTTTTTTCTTTTTATACTACGCCCACAGCGAACGGACGTGTAGTCCACCTGATGGTAGTGGAGTACAGCCCATGGACATCAACAATCCACAAAAGCAGATTATAGATGCGTCGCTGCAGCTGAGGACTACGGTGTTATGCCTCATGTGCCAGTAATTTCAAGGCCTGATCTCACCACCATACCGGAACACAGTAATGGAAGCACTACTATTTGGCGGCAGGTTAAAGGTGAGACGGTGGTGCTGCCGCCCTCGAGCTCATTCGCAAGAGCTCTACCACCAGTGAAATGTATAAAAATATAATATAATATATTAATCGTAATAAGGCGCAGGTCTCGCATCGCACGGCAAGCCTTTACAACGCGTGACCGTCTTATACTGGCAATGTACAGGTTGATCGTTAGCCGTGTGTCTATTCTTTGTTTAAATTTTTAGTCTTGGGGACAAGTTAACACTAAAGGCCCATTTATTTTTTATTTATTTTATTTATTAGGGATAAACAAACAGTTACAACATTAAGAGTAAATTCAAAAATTTAACAAATTAAACAGTGATTAAATGTGCACTCACAACGTTATCCACAAAATATAAGTGAAATTTACACGTTTAAACGTGCAATACATTTTGTTAATTTTGCTTCCAACTATTATTCAACACTCATGCTGAGCCAGTTTTTACACGCTTTATATTAGCTTCACTTGTATGTTTGTTTGTTTGTTTGTATGTAACCGACTCCTTTGGACGCTATTTTGACCCACTTTAAACGTTCAGATTTCATTTAAATTTTGCACACCTGTCAAAGACCGATGACAATGCAATAACTCGATTAAAGGAAATATAAAAACGCTCTTATAAATAAACCAAACTAAAAAGTAGAAAATAAATAATAGTTGAAAAAAAAAATAAAAAACACGCTTTAAGTAGAAAACCAAACTAAAAAATTGAAAATAAATTTAAATAATTTTGAATTCAAAATAGTGTAAAAAATCTAATAAATATACATGAATAATAGTGTAAATAAGAAAAAAAAAAGTATTTCAAAAAAGTTACAAATATTTCATTGATAGACATGAGAAGACATTTAGATAAATTATCTTAAAAAGCACCCCACGTTTTTTTAAATATTTTTTTTTCTTATTTACACTATTTTTCATTTATATTTTTACATTTTTTTACAATATTCTTGATTCAAAATTATTAAAATTTATTTTCTGTTTTTTAGTTTGGTTTTCTATATAAAGCGTGTTTTATAGTTTAACTATTATTTTGTAAACTAAGATGTGTATTGTGTAACGTAATCCTTCAGGTTCGAACAAATTATATACGAACGTGCGTAAAAGTATGACGTAGGTTGTAACACAGAAAACAGTGATATTTAGGTCGTATGTAAGAAAAACATTGTCCAGACATTTGAGCACGAAGCGATTCTTACTAACTGTTATAAGCTGGAGAAAATATTTTACAATGAAGGTCAAAGTCTGGTTTTAATATAACTAGGTTATGAAAACAATAAATAATTACTGCGGTTTGCCTATGTTTTTGGAAAAGAAGGTCGTCTTTTCACACACTTACACAGTAGTAGTTCTTGTTATGTTTATGACCGAGTTTGTATATTGAGCAAAATCGATCAAATCGAGTGCAGATGGCCAGTTGGCACTTTGACATAGATCAATGAACTGACCTATCTATAATATAAACTATCCGAAACGTCATAAAAACCATGAAAGCCTAGATTGCACTAATTAATGGATACGGCGATTTTATTTAATACTATTAACTATTACTATATAAAGAGAGCTGGAAACATCGAGATTTTTGCAAGACGAAACATTAAGGGCTACCACATACAATACAATTTTTCGTCGAACAAATATTTTGTTGTGGTACATATGTTTTTAGAATGATATAGTGATCACCAAACATGCGCATACTGTCTACTTATTAGTTACTTGACGAAAACATCAAAAAGCTATATCGATCAGCAATTGATTAGCAAGTTGGACAACTGTCGATCATTCATACGCTCAATTTGTATTGCAATGTATTGATGTGCGCATAACGTCGACTAAACAAGATAATCTGTCACTATGTATAGGATGTACAGAGTATCTGATCTCCTTTTCTTATTTATTTTAAATATGTCTATAAAGCAGAGCACAAACTACAACTTTCTTGCTGAAAGTAGACTGATCGATTTAGTTACGAGATAAAACAATTGGCGATCGACTAAATTGATTGTATGCTCACGGCATCAACTAAATAGTTTAGCTGTGTGGAATTCACGTAAAGTACACAACTCGACTAAACAGTTCAGTTGATGCTAGCCCTTAATAGAACTACTTTCGTCAAATCGGCTAAGATACAGTTGATCTATAACTGAAAAAAAAATCAACCAATCATCGTCTTGAAATGGTGTTTCGAAGTAGCAAAGTCCAAACAGATCGATCCAAAGACTCCAAACTTTCTCATAAAAGTGTAAATCTTTCATCTCTGTTTGTTTATGGTGCGATTACATAAATCTATTGGATCAATATCGTTGGATTGGCGTGTTGATAAAACTCCATGTGATCTAGTCGAGTTGGCAATGATTCAGACGTAGAATGTTTCAACAGTCTGCCCCCGCACTTATATAGCGAACTTTGTACTCAAAAAATTATGTTATTTAGGGTTTCGCAACATCCCGGCTCCTTAAGTTATGAATGTATAGAAGTGTAATTTTTCTCAGACCGCCTATTGAGATTAATTATATATCAAATACAGCTGCGGAAAATGTTATATTTAAAAAAAAGTGACGAATGACACGAGGCAATAGAATTTAAAAACATTTGAAACTGTTCCCTTTTCACTTGGTACTCAAAAAAGGGTGATCTTGGTACTCAAAGAAGGATATTATGAACATGCTTTTGCTGCAAGAAACCACGATGCAAATCGATGCAAAAAAGAGATTAACGCAATTAAGAAATCTGTAACGAGATGTATGAATGTCGAGAAATTTAAAGAAAGTATGTAAGGAACGAAGCAAATGGTGTTCCATCGTCTCTGCGTACCCCCGTGGGATACAGGCGTGATTTTGTGTATGTATGTAAATATCTGTTAAGTTAGGGTTCGAGATTTCTTTAGCGTTCTTTTTTTTAATAATGTATTTCTTTTTATAACGGAACCTGCAGGCCACAATCGATTCGCACTTGTCCGTTTTAAAAAAGATAGATTTTCGTGGAGGTGGACGTGTCGAGTAAACAAAGGAATCGTGTTATATCTATAAGTTTGCGACGACATTCCTCTACTGATCAAGATGTAAATATTGTCTAGCAAAAACACACGTTCTTCTTGTATACGAAATAGTCTAATACAGGACACTAGCTTTTATAATTCGATTGTTATGTGGTTCTGAATTGTAGTAGCTATGCTATTCTGATGTCTCGTTACGAAGGTTAATGTTAGAATTGGATAGCAGGTGCAGTCATGTAGAATAACGTTTAGTTCTTTCAGTTTACAAAATAGACTATTGGTCTATTTTGTAAACTGAAAGAACTTAATTCTAAATGCTATCATGAATCGAGAAACAATCGATAATCAAGATAGCATTTAGCTTTGCCTTATTAGGCTAGTTTAATTTAAGATCCAACATGTATACTTTCCAGTAAATAAATGTATGTCTTGCAATGCTTGGCATTATTATACTAAGAAACTTTATAAACAAAATGGGAAAGCCAGTACTTGAACCTGCAATTTCAGAATACTGTTCTGCCACTTTACCAACTAACTATGAATTGGCAAGCTGGGACCGTAGCTTAGCTGGTAAAGCAGTGGAACGGTAGTCCGAGGTCAAGTCCAAGCCCTGGATTTTCCTAATAAAAATCAACAGTTTCATATCTAATAGTTTTTGATAAAATCACTAATCTTCAAGTATCGGTGTTTCGTAACTATTCGTAAGTCTAAAGTCCAATCTCATCCACAACTGCTACTTTTCAAGAATCACCAACAGCGTTTTTCCCTATTTACGTGTAACATTCTGGCTTGTGCAATAAACTTGTTTATGTAAACGAAAGAATAGAGAATTGTAAATATTTGTGAGTTGAATCGTCGAGAGGAGCCACGCGCCGTACCGACCGACATACATACTTCGATAATAGTTATGCTAAAGACAAATTAGGTGTTAATGATAGAAGAGTTTCGAAAGATCTTTATTTCTGAAACATTTTACACGACAGTGTTTTGAACGGTACTCTTTATCTATTATTTTTAATGAGTACCTAACTAATATTTTTCTGAGACTATAAAAACGTTTTACTAAAAAGCACTTGTTGCCTGGACTATAAGCAGCGTTTTGTTTAAGGTGAGTCTGAGCATGGTCTAGGCTAAAGGAATATGTATAACTAAAGTAGGGATCAGATATAAGTTCTAAGTTGTCGGTATAGTTTAAATGACATAATTCCTTCTGCGCGAGCAGAACTGCGCGTTCCAGATAAAATTCACGTCAAACTTTAGAAATGTATTACTTTTGACAGCTTTGATAGTCCAATTGTAGCAGAAGTATAACCGTCAATTTTCTTCATTACATCTTGACATATATTATTTTGTTAGATTCTTATGTATCAATGAACTTTCAATTATCATAGGTGACAGTGAACGTGAAACGCTTTATTTTTGTTTAATTTTTTGTCATCGCTTCAATGGCCTTTATGATATTTCCTCATTCTTCTATTTTTTTCGTATCAGTCTCCAATATGTTTTTTAATATGTATATGGTGGCATACGGAGTTTTTTGTTTTGCAATGTAACATTTAGGTGGCGCGATTTTCTCCTTTATTTATTAAGACACGTAGAGATTTTCAGGATATCTTAGCATGTTAAAGTGAAACTAATTCAGCGCTCAGTGCGCTCAGTGTTTAGAACAGGAAAAAAAACAAACGTGTAACTAACAACAAGAGAATATTGTACATTACATCAGCTAGCAACAAGTCCGAATCTAAAATATCTGCATCGGCAAGTATAGCGGTCCATTTCCCAGAATTCAATAGACTATAGACGAGATAATTTATATTCTGCTTTATTATACAAAAAGAAATGCGTCGTTAAATACACGTTTGTTTGAAAGTGTAAAGTCTCAAGGCTGCCAGGGATCGGCAAATACAATGTTTTAACAGTAGTAAAAGTCAGTAATGGATAGATTCATCTACTGTTTGGGAATTCTCTGAATTGTAAGATATTTCACGGCCGACTTGTTATTATTTTGCTTCGTGTAATCAATGGCAAATATTGTAGCAGTTTTCTGGCTACTCTCACTTGATTTCATGTATAAAGTTGGTAAAAGTTAACTTTTCTTATCACTACGCAGTAAAGTATACATAGGGGGAAACTGGGATCAGCAGCATGGAATTGGATGCAGTTGCAGAGTAATGTAGCTGGAGGTCTAAATTAAAAACTGAAATATGTTTCATCGTTTTTTTTTATCCCAAAGGAAATATCTTTCTTAAGGAAATATCTAGCATTCTGGAAATATCACTCCCCAAGATGGGGATTGTAAGTTTATATGAAAAGTAAGTAAATGTTTAAGGGAATGCACAGGAGTGCACGACATGAATCTATAATTGGATACAATTTTTGGGAATTCCACTCTCTAGGGGTGTAAATTTTGGGCTGAAAGTGTAAAAGAAAAATTTCTTAATTATGTAGAAAAATAGCATGGCGATATCGAATTTCACGCGAACCAAGTTAAAGGCAACAGCTAGAATTAATATAAGAAAAGTTGCAACAGGAAAAAGTTTTGAGTGCACGGTTGGCGTGGTGGTTAAAGCGGTTGCCTCGGCGCTTTCAACTGCGCTGGTGTTGTGGGTTCGATCCCCACACGGGACAAATCTTTGTGTGATTCGCAAAGATTTGTTCTGACTCTGGGTGTGCTCTGTGTGTGTGAAATGTATATTTGTGAACACCCCCGCGACACAGGAGTTATTCCTAGTGCGGGCGTCGTTTTTTTAAACAAAAAAAAAGTTCGTTTATTTTTTTAGCCTATTGCCAAGTGATTGGTCTTGGTATATTAGGTGTTCAACTCTTCATTAGCTTTGGTACTGTTGTTATAAGTGAATTTTTAAATATTTTGAAGAAATATGAAGTAAGCTTTTTTTGTGTCATCAAACTTTGTTTGTTTGTATCCAAATTTCCCGAATTATCTAGACCGGTCTTAATGAAAATTGGAGCGAAAATAGTTTTAAAATACTAGAAATAGTATAGGCTACATTTTATTGACATACATATACCACGTAGCATGCGGGCGCAGCCGCGAATTGAAGCTAGGTTTTAATGACCAAGATTGATTGATGGAATTCATGACATAACTCACAATTTTTAACATTTTGCTCAGACATTGCATCTGAATTTAGAAAGTGTAGTAACAAAGATTAGTAGAGAGACTACCCCACGCGTCAATTAACACATCAAGGAGATTTATCAGTGTTTGTGTTTACACACACAGAATAAAGAATTTTATGCGAAATTCATCGCTGTTTCTATGCGATATGGATAAATACTTTTCTCATCTAACGGTTACAATAAAACATTGATTAGTTTCTAACCGATGTTTTTCTAAATAGACGAGCTTGCCAGTAAAAAAAATTGATGAAAGGCTTGTGGTTTTGATTTCAGAAAGTCGGTGATTATATTTCCTAATAATTTTAGAATCCTCTATTATAAAAATGAGAACATTTACTTTTATGAAAAAAACGTCGCGCACAAGTCATTAAAGATTAAAAAAAATCCTACTTGATGACGAAAAAATATTTTGCAATTAATTAATAATGATTTTTTATTGTAAGTGCTAACTTTACATACAATAATTAATAATAATAATTACAAAATATCCGCTTGGCTTCTAACAGTTCTTCTAGATGTAGTTACTTCTAGGTATTTATCCTACAATACACTTCACTCTTACATACATAAAAAAAACTTCATAACAAAAACAAAATTGAAGTAAGCGACCTTCAAATTGACGCGTGACGCATCGTTTACCTGTCTACGACATCTGCTACGGCGTAGGCGTCTACGGAATGTCTACATTGTTTATGCTTTAATGCAATATTAAATATTGGCAGGTGTTTTTCTTCGTCGTATCGACGGCTGGGACATGTGGGGCTGTTTATAAGGTAGTTCATAGTTTGTCTATTACCTCATTCGCATGCCACGTCCGTTTCATCAATAATCCTCCACCTAGCCAAGTTTTTCTTACTTCAGCTGACCGTAGTTCGATAGTCTATTCAAGGATTTCAAAATTGGTCATAGTAAACCCGTGGCCAGCAAGTAAGGTTACCGAGATTGGAACAAAGAATATCATTAAAGCAGATTCATGATCCACCATAATAATCTTTTTGTATAGACATTACAAAACATTCAAGTCTAAATTATTATATATGTATAAGTATCAGTTATTCTAATACCCATAGTACAAGCTCTGCTTAGTTTGGGACTAGATGACGCTGTGTAAAAGTTGGGTGATATTTATATTTTAATTTATTTATTTAAATTTGCTTGTTTTATTAAAAAATGTTAACCTTATCGATTCTGACAATTTCAAAGGGAATGTTTGTCAAATGGGTTATGAATCAACTTTGCTGATAGTACGTAAAAAAATATCGAACCTTCATAAAATCATGTTTCTTATAAAGCAAAAAATACACGCTCTTGTATTTTATATACAAATCTGTTGTTAGGGAGTTTCTCGTTCGCATAGTTGAACGTAAAGGTATATGACGTATGACGATAACAGTTAAGATGTGCTCACTACATATTAAAATAGATGGCCCGAAATAGATGCGCTCTAGTCGTTCGATAGCGGTTAGCGAACGTTTAAAGATCAAAGGTAAGGGTTTGGGCATAACTACTTATTTTTAGATTATCGTGACAAATTGTTGCCAAATTGAGTGCAATATTCGCTTCTCTTTTTAAAGAGATATCAAAACGACTGATCGACACTTCACGTGATCAGAAGGCTGGTTTTTACTTTTCTCAAAGGTTGAGCATTGCAATTCAATGCGGCAATGCCGCCAGCCTGCTGGGCACGTCACCTGCATTTGACATTGATGCGGAAGTATTTTTTTATTTTTTTTCTAGTTCTATTTCTCTTCCAGTTTCTCTAGTTAAAGAACTAATTGTAAGTTAACCTTAATAATAATTTATAATACCAAAATAAAATCTGATGTAAAATAATATTTTATCCTATTTTCGCTAATTATGATGAGATATATTGCTTTTCGAAGGTATTCACTATATTTTTCAGATAATATGAGTATATAATCCCAGAGCTAAAAAGCCACTAAGGGCCAGTTTCTGAGGTTCTGGATAGATCTTATCCGATCCATAAAATATTTTTTGACCCAATTTAAAAGTGACACAACCTGATAAAAGAATACAGTTGTCACTTTAAAGAGCGAGACGTCGCGCGGAGGCGACGACACGCGATTAATAGCCCAGTTGATGAATCTACGTACTAGATTCGAAACTAGTTGGCATATCCCGGCTAAAGTAACGTGAGTAACTTGTATTCTCAATAATAATGTCTTCACCTCACGTCGGTTTTAATAATATTAGTTGTCACTTTCATTTATATATGTTATATATGCTTTATTATCCTGTCAATAAGGTTTATTTATCACCGATGAAATTGGGGTTTATTTATTTATTTATTTTAAAACTTCTTGCACATAATGAGTACAATGGCGGACTTAATGCCATAGGCATTCTCTACCAGTCAACCGTAAGGTGGTGCAGAGATAACAAAGGTAGGTGCAGTAAAAATGTTCCAAATAAAAGAGAAAAGTCTAATCCTAAAACCATACATTACATATTATAATATTAAATCATAAAATTTAATATATATGTATATATAAATATATAAATACTATTATATAAATAAAAATAAAACATGACAGATCAATATTTTAATGACTCTGCAGAAGGGTTTAGTCTCAACAAAGAGTATCATATCTTCTCATACTGTGTTGTGAAGGTCTAATGGCAGTCACTCTATGTAAAATACTGATATTCAGCTGAATCTGTTAAACTAGAACCAAATCCCAATGTAATTGGGAAAAGGTTCGAAGTATAATGCAACCTTATTAAATAATTGCGATATGCTTTATGGTGGAGTCTAAGAGTGATTCGACCATCAACTCAAATGCCGAACGACACGTTTTTATTTTTTTTTAGTGATACATTTAATCCATAGGCATAGCATAATGGAGTCAACATTACATTATGAACAAGTTTCCAGCTTAAGCAAGAAACAATGAAATTTTGCATGCGGCATTAACCGTCACATTATAGGTAAACTTTGCCAGATGTTAACTGACCTTTATCCTTGTCATCCTTGGTCCTTTGGTCGAAGAATCCGGTGGTGATGGCTTTCCTCTTCAGGAGGTACGCGCGGCGCTTGGGCTTGGTGGCTGCTACTGCGTTCTCTGCCACAAAAATAACATAAATTAGAATATACTTTCAGTTATATTTTTATTTTTACCTTTGTATATATTTTCAATTTATTTAATGTAACTTTATATTTCTTTAGTGTTTTTTCAATAAATAATAAATAATATAAATACTTTCAGTTAAGGAATATGTGAGAGAAGTTAATATAAAAAACTAGTTAATACTATAAAGTGTAGCTACTATAAAGCTACTAGTGTAAAAAAAGAAATAACTTTTCCTTTTTTAACTTTTAGGTAACTGGCAGTTCCACCTTACCTTCACCTACAATGAATGTGCAATTTCCTTACAAATCTATCTTAAAATTTATTTAAGTCATGTAGGGAGCCTATGTGCTGAATATCATGCATTTTCCTTCAAAATGTACGAATCTCCCTATAAATTACACCCCCTAATATAACCCTTTAGGGACAACATACAAAGATACACTACCAAATATAGCCAGTGTTTAAGTTAGACCTCCAGCTACACGATTGTGAAAACCGCATCCAATTCCATGCAGTAGTTTTTGCGTGATGCCCGAACATACAGACATACACAAAAATTATATGTATAATAAGTATGTATTTACCAAAGAAAAGTATATATATATTAATATCAGTTATTCTAGTAACCAAAATACAAGCTCTGCTTAGTTTGGGACTAGATGGCGTTGTGTGTAAGTTGTGAGATATTTATTTATTATTATTTATTTATAAGAAATATATGTTTTGGCTTCTACTGCTGTTATAAAAACACCTCGTATTCGTTTTTTAAATTATTTTAATGTGCAGACATGGCAAATTTACGATTGATTTTTTTTATATATTATGTATAGATACTATAAACAGACTGAAAGAAATCGTGTATTTGTATATCTTGCCACTTAAACTAGACCTTTGCTCACGTGACAGAAATAGCTTAAAAACTAGTTTATTAATAGTTGTAGCATCCATGAAACGTTCAGACAAACACCACCCGAGAAGCGAATCCGACACTTGTTTTTAAAGGCAGGTCACAGTACCTTTGTGCCAACACTCTACACCTAGGTATTACATATTCTAGCCGGTTACTCATCACAACACTGCTTTCATCTTTACTCTGTTGTTGAAATTAAATATTCAAGTGTTTTTAGTTTTAAGTTTAGCTGACATATGAACATTTTCCATCTTTTATTTAAAAGTGTGCAGTTATAATATAATGCGTAGGTGGCACATGGCAGTTTTGATATACCCTTTGGTAGTAAGTCCAAGGCACTACGTGTTCCTGATAAGATTAAATACTGCTCTAGACTCGAAATTTAGATTACAATAACACACACAAAAGTACACTACAACATCCAGAATTTAGTTCGAATGTACTACCTTCGACGTCGGTAAGTTATTGAAACCTTTTGCTCAATCTAGGGTTGCTGCCCGTATGTAATTTTTTTATTCAAATCTATTGAACAGTTTTGTCTGATGGTAAACAGTAAACCCCTATACTCATCCTAATAAAATTTTAAATTTATAATATTAGTGGCAGTGGCGTAATTATACCATTGGTGTTCTGTTGCGTGGCAAAAACATTGAGTGGGCCCCAGTATAGTTTTTATAATTTTTTCCGACTTATTATGGAAGAGTAACGTTCAAAAAGGTTGCCAAACCGTAGTTTACCAACCTTTTTGGACTACCGGGGCGGTAGTCCAAAAAGGTAAGTTACTCGATAAAAAAAAAGGAACCATCACATCACCTTTCCATAATAGTTATAAATATACCAATTAGCCTGTCTGTTTGTCTATTTACTCTCTCTTTCTCTCGCTGCCAATGTGCGTCTGGACATGACTAAGAATCAAATAGCGCTGCAAGCACCGTCTTTTTACAAAGATTCTATTCAAATGTAGGAGTCAGATAGCGCCGACTTTTATTGATTAAATATATTTCCGTTCAAATTTCAGAGTCAGAGAGCGCTGCAGAAGCTGACTTGAGCTCGGAGGCCCAAGATGCCACGACGGGGTAGGGTGTTTTGCCACCGCAGCCAACCTATAGTTACGCAACTGATTAGTAGGCTATTCTAAAATGTATTTGTAATCGCCTCATTTTCCCTGCATTTGTCTATAAATCAGGGAACTCCCTCAAGCTCCGCCTCCATCCACCTATCGACTCGTCAGAGCCGCGTGACTCACTGCGCAGCAATTCGGTGATTTCACCGCGTAAGTGTGGAGACAATGCTGCCGAATGCCTCGCGTGCCGGGATATTTATAGTCTGTATTAATGTCACTGTGACACACGGACGGTCATCTGATGCGGTGATGAGAGACTGATACCCGAGATTTTACCTCCATACCACCCTTTTAACGGGGGTTTGATATTTCAAATTTGAATTCAAATTCAAATCATTTATTTTTATGGGCCCCAGAGGGCGATTGAACACGTCAAAACATTACAAACAATAATATAAACATAAATTATAAGTAAAACTAAATTATACTAATTACAATGTATATTTTTATAGTCGTGTATCTATTAAATATTTGTACGGATGAACGTTTTAATTTTATATCAAGTTTTAGCTGCCTAATAAAATTATTAGGAAAACATCTAGCTAATCAAAAAAAAAGAAAAAGATTGTTGAAACTATTTTGATCTTGACATAAATTATTATTTTGAGAACATGTAAAATTTTTTTTTCGTTAATCGTTAAAAATAACTGGTAATCTCTTCAGTGAAAGCATTTTAATTAGAAGACTAAATTACCGTGTGATTAATATATTTAGAAATAGACGCAACCCATTTCTTATGTCCTTGTACAGATATAACATGATAGTTACAAACCTATTATCAGTTTCATCAGCTATTTAAATAATGTTACATTCTATGTCAAAACTATGCAAGGGAAACCTTATTCATTCTTTAAATACAGGTCTAACATATAAGTTGAGGGAACATTTATTTATATACCACAATTTAGAAAACTTTTAAATACCTTTTATGTTTCATAGCCCTTAAATATGACGCAATTAGTGTTTGTGTAAAATTAATTAAATTTACGTAATCTTTCCTCGAATTCCAGTAAAATATATAGCGTGTGAACTGTCGAGGTGGGCAGCGAGGCAGTGCGCTAAATAAGCGGAACGACCGGCGCCCGCGCACCCGACCACGCAGGGTTGATGCACGATGAAAATTTTGTTTACTTTTGAGAGATAAAAGATACTTCTGATTATCAGCAATAGTATTGTGGGGCAATCTTCGCCGGCTATTTTTGATTTAAAATCTTGAACTTATCTTCTCGAAAGATAGACGTTAAATTCTACCAAAGATCGTAAGGTAAATAAAAACCAGAAAGTAATTAATGGTAAATTTGTTTCAATGTTATTATTATAATTAAAGAAAATACCTATTTATAGTCGATATTAATATAAGTTATATTTATTTAGAATATGGTCCGATATTTTTGCTTTATCACTCTTTAAGGAAAGCTTATACTCAAAAATCTTAATAAAAAAGTATTTTATATACTTGTAATACTATAGCAAAATTTTAGCTTTGCTAAGCATTTATTATACAATATTACGGTTGAAAAATTATGATTCTAGTGGGGCTCGACACCACTGGATTCTACGTACTCAGCGCCGAAGGGGATAACGCGCTACGTTCTAATCTAAATAAGTAAGGTTTTATGTTTGAACAGTATACGTCAATGTTTGAAAAGTATGATACATTAATGTCTGAAAGTGCTGATCAGATTTAAATAATTCATTAATATTATTGCAACAAATAGACCCATGCGTGGAGATTAAATATAGAGCGCAGATGAATTCGCGGGAATGATGTGTTCACATAAAATTGAAGTTCACAAATCGAGCTTAAATCTACCTCAATATTACGTCGCCACTGACTCGTAGCGCCCAAATAATATAATATTTTATGATTCGGTAATAACAAACACACAGTAAGACATGGCACTAAAATAAATACCTCATTGAAATGTTATACGCGTTTTAACCCGATGTTTGTTGCTACATAAATCTAAGAAAATTGTTTTCTGAGCTTTGAAAGAAAAGTTGAAACGATGTCGTGATGTCATGAAATGAACGTATATATAATATACAGACGCCACTTATACTCTATTTTTAATTGAATTTACTCAAGTCTTTGAATATCTTTGTGATAGAAGATGCTTTTAAACTTGCGCGATTTTTACACATAATTATAATATATATTGTAGACACGGGTCTTAATCGCGTAAATATTTGTAAAGGCATATATATACCTTTTATGCTCGACAGTTACGATCGAATCACAGTACACTGATCGTGGTCACGAGCAGACTGGTTAAGGCTCAGCGTCGTCTCCAAGTAGCGAGGGTTTTGTCGTATTAAGACTTCGGTCTACATTTTTTATCTTTGTATTACACCCAATAGTACGTAAACCTTTTGTTTAATTGATAGTTCACCAAAAATATACTGAATTCAAAAAAGTATAAATGTTAAATACTGTGTAGTGACTTTAGTGCCGTCAAATCATATGTTATACTTGTAAAAAATTGATTTTGATTGAATGAAAGTTGCCTGAGCGTAAGCTACAAAATAGTAGAAATATAAATGTATACATAGAATATTCTTAAGTGTACATCAATTTTACAGTTGGACAATTTGCACATAAATGGGCAGTCTTATTGCTACAGAGCCATTTCTTACAGGCATCCTTTGGATG
The DNA here is from genome assembly GCA_905147285.1 of Hypena proboscidalis. Taxonomy (NCBI): domain Eukaryota; kingdom Metazoa; phylum Arthropoda; class Insecta; order Lepidoptera; family Erebidae; genus Hypena; species Hypena proboscidalis. The sequence continues at coordinate 1,462,145 of LR990141.1, forward strand.
GATATAAAGACGATGTTTACTAGAATGGCAGACGATATAATTATGCTTTTCAAATATCAGACTGATTGACATCAACAAAATAAGTCAGAATTGGAACATCTGCTCAACACGGATGACCGCATTTACAAGCAAACCCACGCTATTTTCATAGTTGTAACACTATGAAATGCACACACATCTGACCTACTGCATGGTTCAACATTCGAAATAGTTAAAACTGTCCTAAAATTAATGGTGACGATATTAATCAAGATATTTTTGAATACACACGTACTTAATTAGTGATGCGAATACCGCTTCTGCGAATATGAATAGTGATTTCACTATTCGGTTAATACAAACACTTCATTGCAAATATACGTTCAGAAAGATTAAAATGCAATTGTTGCTGTAAACAAGTATTTAATTTTGCACTCAAAATAAAATACAATTTTATCAATATAATTCGACTATAACCAACTAAATTAATATTATGACAACAGAAAAATAAATCGTTAAAGTACACAAAAATCTGTTTTTTTTGTAGGTCGCAAAGCTGGAATCGAGTAATAGAGTAAGTTACGACAGTTATCGGAAAAAAAAATAGTCTAAGTAACGTCCGATTCCAGCTTGATTTCCTGATTTTCAAAACTGGGACACCCTGTATAACGATAGACTAAGACTTTACTTGTAGAGGTAATATCTATTTACCTTTTACAAAGGTAAAGACCATTTCACTGAAACATTGCTGTATAAAAAATAGCATTGTACTATCCCACGATTAATATTCGTAAAATTGCTGCTTTAAAATTCAGTGAATTCGTATCCACCGAATATTACATCAGCGTATTCATATAAGTTGCATCACTACTTATAATTAATGGGTCGTAGAAATTACACACAACATTGTATAATATAGTGCGAGTCTGCCAGCCCACAAAATGCCATCAAAACTAATTATCTATAACCACGCAAACACGTTTGAAGAACTAAAATAAAAAGTTAAGTGACGATTTGAAATGGCAATAACTTTTTTAATTTATATTACTAACTGCTAATGTTAATTAAAATTAATGTTGAAATGACTTTTAGGATCCACGTGTTTGTTTGTTTGACACACCTTGACATAGAAATATTTTTAGGAGGAGAGCGTTTATGTCATAACGAAATACATATAAAATGCTTTTGATGATATCGTCACTCAGTGAACTCAAAAATCTGTTAAAATGAGGTCAAGAAAGTAATGTAAGGGTTTCATTACAATAATGGTAGACGTGTCATTCGATTTTTTTTTGCGAAAAAAACGGTCTTCTAATCTATTACACTAATTAATCGACGAATCAATCAAAATCTATCGATTTTGGTGTAATATCATCTTAAGCGAGGAAAAGTATCTGCCCTGTTCTGCCATCACATACCTGACTTATATTTAAACTGAGATGATACATATTTAAATTTTACGCAAATTCAATAACATAGCCACACTATTATAATCAGAGAAAAGTAGAAGTAGATAAAAGGGCTAAGCTGTCTTTTTTATATGAAACGTCAGCGGGTCTCCAGCCACACATATAAATAAAGAAATGATGTATGCATTTTTGACATTGATAGAAGAATTTTGACAATCATAGGTGCAATAATTAGATTACGCATTCTTGATATTTGTCTCTATAGTTATATAAGAGTTACTTGCAACCTCTTTCATTATAATCATGCAAATATTTTCTACCAGTAGTTATGTAGTAATCGAAAATATCACCTTAAGAATTCCAAGGCAATTCGAAGGTACGAAACCCTAAAAATAAAAGTCATAAGATTTATGAGAAAAAAATTGCACGTGTTTTCGCTAGATGGTATCGTTCGAGGCTGAATTCTGTTCTGGCACATTATAATAGTGTCAGTTTTGACGTCAGCTCATAACACAAGAGATAAGGATCGTAATGAGCTTTACTACTTTCACCTAATCTCCGACGGAAAATGAAGGAATATACAAGGTGGCTCATTTAGATTGGTCAGTATGGCGAAGTCTGTAATTAAAAGACGTACACAAATCTGTTCTTAGGAACCTTGACATCGATTTTAGTAAAAACAGTTCAGCTCAGCTCGGGAATCGCTGCCCGGTGGAATTAAAAACCTACATTTTTCAATTTGGTAATCAATTGTGTAGCATATCATACGCACTTAATGTTACTATGAAACATAATATCTCAAATGAATTGTAAACCATGTATGCAGTTTTTTTTCAGTAAAATCGATGTCATGGTACCTAAGAACATATTTTTGTATAACTTATAATTAGAGACTTCCCTATACTGACCGATCTAAATGAACAACCGTGTATTTTATTCAATGATAGTTTTGTCGTAGAATTATAATTTGAGTCATTTTGAGTTTATTCGTAACAAATAAACAAAACAAAAATATAATTTTACTTCTTTGTAGATTAAAAAAAAAAATTACAGACGCTACGCACGATTTACTTTTTTGTATCTAAAAAAAAAGGTTATCTTTGTTGTTAACTTTCAAAGTATATCTTAATTTTAACCGCACCTTATTCTTTCAAGATGTCTAATCATGGTTACGCTCACCTCTACTGATATCTAAGATGACATTAAACAACTACTAGCACAAATAACCAGCAATAAAACGTTCCAACCGAATCTCACACCATATTCACCTCCTAAATTGACTAGTAAATGGTCTCCAAATATTTTCGCAATTAAATAAACTAAGTTCTTTCATCAATAAGTGCCTAGAAAATCGATGAAATAGTTAAATTTACATATTTGCCCACGTTTCCTTTGAAGATTGTTCTAAAGGTAGTTTTAGCGACTATAAAGTTGTCAGAGGCTTTAAGACGAGATCGTTTGTCTGTCTGTCCGTTGATATCTCAGGAACGACGCCAGACAGGTTACTGATGTTTTCGCCGAAGGTGGATGGATGGAAGTAGTTTTCTATCGATCGGTTTCTCGTTTAATCTGTCAAGAGTGACAGGTTAATTTGCTAGCTTTGCATAGCTTGGGCTGATATTTCGTAATAAAACATACCAGTAGAATGTTATTTTTGGGTTCATTTTATTGTATCTTGTTTTTTCCTTCGTGTTATTGGATTTAAATCTCACGATCTTGTGCATAATTATTTAAGTAATAGGTTTTTCGTTTTTTTCTGTTTAAAAACTACGTCCGTACTAGGAATAACTTACTATGCCTTATTCATTATTTAAAGAAAAAAATGTCTATAGCAAAGTGTACATACATATTTTTGCATCATCGCCGACGATACGAAAGTGAGATTGACTTACTGATTTAATTTAGGATCTTTATATAACTGTAGACATTGCATTCAAAATATTAGTGTGTATTCAGCATCAATCATTCCAACTTTACTCACTACACCAACGAAAATATCGAGAAGAAAATACTAAAGCGTCGATATAAAAAGTGTATGATTTATTTGTAGTCTGAATCTATAAATAATGTTATTGGCTAGTTATCACTGTCCGACCACCGACCACGCGCTACAGACGTGTGGTACCGAGCGATATTACTCATGCATTCTGTATCAAATAATTAAGATTAAGATCTTCAGCCCACTCGGAATTTAATACGAATGCATTTGATGATTAACATGATTACCTTCTCTGGATGATTAATATATTCTTTAAATTAAATTAAATTAGTAAAAAGGATCTAATTAATAATTAAAGCTCACAATTGGTAAAGTGAGTGACGAACTCAATAAGACAGAGCACAATAACAAAAAGCTATAATAAACTTTTTTTTAAAACAGTGTTATGTAACTGCATCGTTGGTCTAGTTGTTAGCGTTTGCGCCTTTTACCGCGAGGTCTCGGGTTCGATTCTCGGGTCGGGCAAAGTGTTATTTGTGAACTTTCCGCTAGGAATTGTGCCCGGTGGATGGCGACAGGCTCACCCTCTATCCCATCGAACCTAAACATAACAGCTGAAACGTGGCTGTTGTGCACCTTTGCCAGGCCCTTCTGGGTAATATAAACGTAATGTTATGTAATGTATATATGTAGTTATGTTCAGCCTAAGAAAAGTAAGTTAATTTTTGCCTTGTACAAGATGTACAGTGGGCCAACGAGTTAGCTCTGCACGGCAAAAACTTCTAAGTCACAGTTACGGATAAGTGAGTTACATATCTCAACAGTTGGTATATTACATTGATTAAATATGTAATTCACACATGCATATCTATTGCAGTCAGTTTGCACTATGGCGTAGAAATGTTTGCCCTGCATACCTAATTGCTTAGCCCACTGTACATGACACCGTGACGAATCCGCTTACAAGTGATTCATTGCATGGTTGTGAGACTCTAGGAGTAAAAACCAACGGAAATAACGGAAAATTCTTTTATTTTGCCGAGTAACGATACCCTAGAAAATCCGAACCCCTTTGTAATTTCGCAGTCAACGTATTTCGAGAAAAATCGGACATAGAGCTTCAAAATCATGTTCTTAATCACGTAAAGCAGTTCACACACAACAGCTATTATGTAAGAATGTATATTTACATCTCGATACATTTCATTACATCTCTCCATAGAAATTTACAGGTGACAACAACTTCCTCATATTTTCACATACGCAAATGTTTCGACAGGTATGAAAATATATATTATAGCTGCCGTGAGAGAGCTCCGTAAGCTTTATAAGCTTCGCGATTTTCTTATGACGTGTCATTTAAAATATGTCTGAATTTCCGATGAATGGTTTTCCAGCTTGCTTACAGTGTCATTTACATCCTGTATATCGAGCCTTGTTGTAGCTTATGAAGGTTATTAACTCTGGAAGAAAAGAAAGAAAAAAGAAGATTTCGGTGAAGAAGAAGATAACTTTTATTATAATTAAGTAAATAATAATAAACAAATAAATATCACACAATATACACACAATGCCACCTAGTCCCAAACTAGGTAGAGCTTGTACTATGGGTACTAGAATAATTGATACTAATACATATATACTTTTTTTTAAATTCTTTGCAATTATATTTTTCTAAAGGGATGCTACACACATTTGTTGATTGAATACATCTTTCGCAAATAATTAAGCTGTTCTAGCTTCCCTATCAGCTGATATTATAATAAATCGACACGATCTCATCACTTATTTCGCTCATCTCTCATAAGAGCATTCCTTTCTCTTGTCACTCTCACATAAGACAAGAGAGTGGAATGCCAGTCTTGTCTAAATATAACATAACCTGATTGCGTGCGAGTGCCCGTTGCTATGTAAATACTTGCCGAGTGAGAATGGGCATTGATTGAAGTTTGGATTTACGGGCCAACAACCGTCTGCGTCAAAGAGACTGCACATGCATTGGAACATCATAATTATGTTACAATACAATACAATTCTTTATTGATAACTCAATGTTACATGTCAGTTTTTTTACATTTTCTTATAATATGTCACAAAATAACGTCAAAAATAATAAATAACATGTAAAGTCACATACATAATTAATTAAATTAAATATATAAATAGTTACTAAGAACAGCCGTTTTTTTAGACTTGAAGCGGTATTTGAACCCATGACTATAGGATACCAGCCTATCGCTAAGCATGACTAAATGCTATATATAAATCAATTAGAAATAATTATTATGATAAATACCAAGTAGAATACCAGATGAATATTCTACTGATTAAAGGGTCTAATTTTAAGAGGATAATATGTCACAAATAAATAAATATCTCACAACTTACACACAACGCCATCTAGTCCCAAACTAAGCAGATCTTGTACTGTGGGTACTAGAATAACTAATACTAATACATGTATATATTTTTTTTCCTTTACTTGTAGATATAAACTTATTATACATAGAAACACCCAGACTAAGACAAACCCCCATGTTCATGCATCGCAGGGAGGTACACTACGCACTCAGTCATACGGTCGTCAAAATGCGTAACCAAAGGGTAAAATCGGTAGTCTATTACAGAGACATCGCTGTCCGTGTGTCACCAGGCTGTATCTCATGAACAACGGTTCATAACGGTTAAAAATTAACTGTCTAGCTTAAACGTAAGCTAGAGAGATTTTTTTACTACAACAAATACTAAAGCCAAATAAGATTAATAATTAAGGGGGGCTTGTATGGGAATACAAAACCGTGTTTTTTATCGATTTTGGTCACCGGGCTGTATCTCATGACATGTGGTAGCTAGACAGATAAAATGTTCACAGATGATGTATAACATTGCCTCTATAATAACAAAATACTAAAAACTAAATAAAACAAACATTTAGGGGAGCGGGCAAACAAACGTGACTTTTTTTGCTCGTTTCAGCGACATATTAATAACGGTAACAATAAGATACTTAAAATATTCATAAAATGAATAATAAAATTAAAATAAAACAAATATTTAATATTAATTCAAATTTGAGTTAAGCTCGCCTATATTGTATTGTGTGTTATGCATTGTCTTTATAAATTGTTTATGGTACAATAAAAAGTTTAAAAACAAAACAAAACAAACAAACAAATATTTGAGGGGTCTCATACAACAGGAATTTGCCGGTTTTTAGAAGTTACATACCTAATCTTTTTGACTTTATTAAATATTGTATTAGAACTTAAAACTTAAAAGTAAATATTATTACGGTTGTAACAACGAAAAATTACGGTAAGAAAGTTAAGTCATATAATAATTATTAACTTAAAGATAATCTATTTGAATACCTCCATGGCAAAACTTAACAAATATATATATATCTGTTTATAGGCTGACCGCTTAACTGAGACTTCGCCTGCGGGGTACAGGGGCGCGGGGGTATGGCGACAAAGGGGACTGAAACAGCTGCGGGCGGTGGGGCACTTAATGAAACATACAGGAGATGAAATGTACCAAGATATTTCCTAAGATATGTGACATCATAGGAAAAAAGAAATAGTGATTTATCAAATGAAAAATAGTTAAGAAGATACAAAATTTTAATAAACTTATGTACGTAAATAAAATAATTGAGAATAAACTATTATACTATTTTTTATCTAAACATATAATTAAATCGTAAGAAAGTCAAAACTTTTTTGGGACCAGTTTCTTTTTTCTAAAATTTATGTATACGTTAAAAGCCATTTGCTTGCACTGACTGTTTACTTTATGTCTGAAGATTTTTCGATTCATCTTGAGATTGTCATTACATGTGTACCCCTCACAAGGTGTCTGCAACAGTTAACACATGCGATCGCTACCCATGTAGCGAACGTAATGAACAATCACAAAAATTTGCCCACCGCCCGCACCTGTTTCATTCCCCTTTGTCGCCATACCCCCGCGCCCCTGTACCCCGCAGGCGAAGTCTCAGTTAAGCGGTCAACCTATAGTAGAGACGAACGACATAAATAAACCAGACACAATAAACCATCACAATTAATGTGAAATCACCTCAATAATACAGAAATAACCACAAATACATTCCCAGTAATGACTGGCGTACAATAAAACCTAAATTATTTACGGAGACATTAGCTAAAAGCGTCTCTTATCATAACACACTGACATTCACGTTTCTGTCGCTAAACTAAAAACGTACACGCTAGGGCTGCCAGATAAAAAAACAAGAAAGAAAGAAAGTCGATTTATTTCACAAAAACTTACTGTAGAACGCAACTGAAATGAATTTAAAAAAATACTAAATCTTAACTAAAAATATTTAAAACGAAAACATTAATAGAAAAAAACTGAACAGTACTTTAACCATACCAATCTCATTATAAAATACTACGAATGCTATACTACTAGGTAGTTCCTTCATTACTAGGTAGATCCATTTAAATAAATTGAAAGAAAATAAATTAAAGAAACTATAGCATAGTAAAAACAGTACGTGTGTCAAGCTATGCGAAAATGCAATATCTTCCGGCCATAAGAGTAAAAATAATAGTTTTAGCAGGCAACCCTACAGCCAAAATACAATGCTCACAACTCACGCCACATTTACCCAAACATTTATAAAGATGGAAACACAAATACAATAAAAGAGACATTAGTGCCTGCAATGACGGAATGTCTACTCCCTGTAGTTTTTGAACACACGGCAACACATCAAGCTGTATTATTATTATTGTTGGGACGAGGCTTTTGGTGTTCATGTCGACCTCCGTGGTTCTATTGTGATTATAGCCTCATTATAAACTCTCCTTTCGGCCAACAGCCTCCATAAATTGGAGCAGTCGGACGATCGGGAGTGACTTGACATCATCCGGATCCAAGATATGGCGTCCCAGAATGATGCTTCGTCTATGGATCAGTGCCTCGCAGTCACAAAAGAGGTGCAGCGCTGTTTCCGGTTCCTTTTTCAGAATCTGCAGTAGTCATCGTCCGCATACCTCATACGGGATAAGTGCCTATTTAGCTGTGTCCTGTGAGGGATGTAACGGCCAAGAGACACATTGTTCCCTCTAAGTGCTGTATCTAATCATGCTGTTTATTTCCAACAAAACGACAGGTCCCACAAATACTAAAGTAAGTGCAAAAACACAGAAGAGCGATTTAGGGCTACCAGTTCAATGCTGAACCTGGTTTACGATCCCTGTCTCTCTGTAAAATTGCATTTTTGCATTTGCATTTGGGCACGCACACATAATATTATTGTCAATATTTCGCTGATCGATTGGTTTTAGTGATGCTTTTACTAGTGAAAGCTGTTTATTATCAATATTATAGCGTACGAGCGGGAAGCATTTAGTATCCGACGATAAGATGGTCTCGCATTGTATAGCCTGCCCGTGCAAAGCGAGACTAGCTAATACGAGACTTGTATATCTTAATGTGTACACTTAAACCAATGATTTAGTTACACCTACACTAAATTCTTTATCAAAAATACTCGTCTTTATGTGACCGTTCTTAAGGTATTGTTACTGCCAAGGTTAATAACATAACATCACTTTTATATTACCCAAAATATTTAACCTGTTATGATTAAGTCTCATGTGAAATATATAGGGGGCCTATCGTAATCTACCGGTAACATTGCCACACTGCGTACTGCCACTGAGAATTTCGTGGCGAAAACATTCCCAGTAACATTCTGACCTGGATCGTAGATAGCCATTTATAAGTAAATGTAGTGAAAATAATCATCTTTTGAATTCCCGCATGGCTCCGCCCGAAAAGTATATTGCCAAAAAGTAGCTTATATCCTTTCTGGGGTTTAAAGCTAATTATTATCAACATTGGTACAGTACTTTTTAAGTGTGTCATGAGCAGACCGACAGACGTATCAGAAGACTTTGTTGTATAATAGTTATTTGTGTTTACGGTTTACACCCATTAGGTGCACGGCTATCAAACAACTTCTAAACAACGAGTAAAATAATAGATAGATAGATAGATAGAGAAAACTTTATTTGCACATCAAATTTGTAACAAACATAGAAAGAAATAGGTACTTAAAACTGTAACGTACAAAGGGCGGCTTTATCGCTTGACGCGATCTCTTCCAGGCAACCTAGGATGGACATAATAGAGTGGATATTTGCGGTAGTTTAATGCATTGGATTTGTTGTTGCTTTTTTATTTTTTAATTTTGCTCAAGGCTTTGCCATGGGATAGGAGGTGAGCCTATCGCCATCCACTGGGCAGAATATCTACTCCGTGCTGCTATTGTGAATTTCCTGACGAGAAAGGCGTATAATAGGCTAACCACTGGACCATTGAGACGCTTATGCATTGACAGTATAAGGTAGTCTCGAATTGCACGGAAAGCTTTAACAACACGAGACAATCTTATACTGGAAATGTATAGGTTGGTGTGTAGCCGTGCGTACAAACATGTCACTACATGAGTAAAGGGCTTGGCAGGACATCTTACAGGTATTTAATAGTCATATTTGGGGGGTTGCCAAACGTTCTGGTGACGGGTCAAGGTTGGGAGTAATAGGAATTTGTTTGTAACCATTATTCGCGCGTAGTTAATTTTTTTTTAAATTACGTAGCCCTTTTTTGGTGTTGAAATATGCCTGACGGTATACCACACCGTTTGGAGAGGCGTTGTGATTATGTGAGACCCCCAACCACTAAAACACTATTGTGCGCCTACTCTTGCCTTTTGAACGGGCCTCTATGACATACATTAGTGTGATATTAAGTAGCCTAGAGTAGTGGCAGATTGGGTGGAGAGATTGTACCATTACCAACCTTCGGGTTCGTGTAACCGTTTCATCATAAATTAAGAGTTATAATGTCTGTTATCACAGGTTCGTTTGTGTAACTCGTGAGTAAATTGTAAGTAAATTGTAAGTTGTAAAGGAACACAAAATATACAACTTTATCACCCGGCCAACTGTAACTTATCAACACCAGAAGTATTCATTACTGTAAAGGACATTTTGGCGCAAATGAGTTATAAATATTATCTTCAACCAAATAAAAATAATAAGCGGCCGTGGCGCAATGGATAAGGCATCAGTCTTAAGATCGGCAAGTCGTGGGTCCGAATCCTGGCCATTACACCACGGACGTTAAATTCCTCCTTACACAAGTGAATCAAGCTTAGCTGGAGGGGTTAACAAGAATACTAGTAATTTGTATCTGCAAAGTATTAGAAAACTTAAAAAAAGATAATGATGCACCGACATCACAGGTTACAATCTTTACTTGCACAACCATAATGTCTTCTTTTTTTTTAAATGTACCTCAGACAATAGGACAATAGACCTGCATAGCGCCATCACAGGTGACCCACTCGTCCACAAATAGTTTGACACAAGACATGTTCTATTTTCAAACGTTCGAATACGTTGCGTCCGCCATTGCGTTACGTAACAGTGACGCGAGTGACGTCATCGTGTGACAACTACAGGCTGTTAACATGTCTGGCAGATATTTTCTTCATTGCTATAAAACATTATAGTGTATGAATAGAGATAGACATATTATTTTATATTATGTAACGGTTCCCAAATATTACACAACCTTTTTGATCAAATGCTAAAAGTTCTAATTGAGCACTGTAAACAAAAAATAAATATCAAGTGAGTACTTTGGTGCACTCCGGCACTATAGGCTGATATTGGTTAATATGAACAACTGCATAAACCAGTAAAAATATAATTTAAATCGAAATTAAATTACATTAAGTTTTAAATTGATTGAATAAAAAAAATAAAAAAGTAAAATTCTAAAGAAACAACACGTCAGTGATTTATTTTTAAATTTGTTCTTTTTTAAAATCTTTTTTAAACATGTTTTTTAGTAGGCTGAATCGGTTCAAGTGTTCAACATTATGTTGATTATTTATAATTACCTACATTAGTGCTTACGCCCCTCAAAATTAATAGTAGATGTAAGTAGTGTAAGAAGGTATAAGTGAGTGTAGTGTTTTACTTAAAATAATTATTAACAAAAAAAAAACCGACTTCAAAAAGTAGGTAAACTAAAAAGCAAAAAATAAAATTTACTTCGCACAAAATAATACATTTTTTCATTTAGTTTAGAAATTATTAAATAATTATTTTATAATTCTGAAGTCGGTGCCAAGTAAACAATAACTAGATAATATCAATCTTTCTAACAATTGTTTTCTGACTGAATATTAGTTATATTTCTTTTTTTGGCATTTTATTCTAATTTCAATTTATTTATTAGGTGTGAAAAACAGTAACAACAATTTTAGTGTCAAAAAGTCATGGCACGGGTCGAATTTACTCGTCTTTTGTCACAAATACTAACTCTGTTGATGTTAATATTCTTGTGATATTAGTATGATTTGAATCTATCGTCTAGCGATCGGACAGGAGTGGAGTGGGATCAACAAACAGTTACTGGCAATGGACCAAGTTTCACAACGACGATACTCGTGCCACGGATCTGAGAGCTACTGCGATGAGGGCGGAGGAAAGGATAGCTCACTTTCTTATCTAGTTGTTTATTAAATTAAGAGACATATATGTGTAAAAACTTAGGCCCAGATTTACCAGTTCTGGGTCAGTTCATGGTAGCCATAAATTTTTAGACATACTTTATATTTCTATACCGATGAAATTTTAAATCTGTATAGAAATGTATAGAATTAATCAGCATTTAAATGTCTGAAACCTTATCAGGAACTGGTGCAATGGGCCTTACTGTCATTTTCGACGTTTAATACACTTATGAACCGTAAAACAGAATTTAAGCTCATATCGATGGTTCATATACGTAACTTAAACGGTCTTTATATTCTTAGGAAACCGTCGCCTCACCGCTCTTTACTAAGCTAGGTTTGTGGGTTCGATTTTCAAATAGGACATTTTTTTGTGTCATTTGGAAATATTTATAATAATTAACTGTCAGTATAACAATTATAACATTTTACCAACTAAGCAACGTTGGAAATTATCAATTTTGCCTAAATCGATGTGTGTGGGTACATAATTGCGAAGTGTAATTCTCTTAAAATAACGTTGGTTCGTAAAAACTCGAGTAAATTTTTAATAATTAATAAAATCAATTCTAAAAGCATATGTGCTCCATTTTTACAACGTATGTAGTAAACGAAACATTATTATATTTTCTGAATATTAATAACGTCATCAAAAATATTATACACATTACGTTACGGTATTAAAACAAACTCATAAAACGCCGAGACGGCACAAACAAGACACGCTATCATCAATATTATTTAAATTGTTATATTATATTATTATGTCAGCCTAAATATTAAATAAGCAGTGTAACAATCCTCAGGGAAATATAACTAGGGTTGCCAGATGGCTGAAATTTTAGGGATTGTCCCGTAATTAGACATGTTTGCGCCGTTATCCGAGAGCCTACCTCGGGTCTAGTAGGCACTTCAAGCCCTGCCTTCAGCGACCTAATGGCGATATAAAAAAGCGGTAAAGGCGCCAGTAAATGTGACGACCCTAGCTATTACTCAGTCTTTAATGGCCTCGCCGTCAGTCATTTAGCACATCGTCAAACTTTCAGGTAAATCGTCTAATAGATGAATGGACAAACACTTAAATATGTCGCAGTAATTGACCAATTTATAAATCTGGTTTTATATGACAGGTGAATAATAACGCTTTTATGTTCGTACGGAAATTGATGAAATAGTTAAATAAGTCTTCAAAAGAAAAATTGATAAATAGATCGTATGTTTATAAAAAAATACTTTTTGTTTTCTTTTAAATTAGTGGCACACTTAAATTCTTTGTGTCTTGACCATCAAAAAATAAATAGAAATAACACAATTCTAGATATTGCATATTATATCTGTAACCGAAATCCGTATCCGAAATAAATAGTTGAGTAGGTAATCAATTTAACTATCGCTTAATAAACTAGTAACTGGTTTTACATAAAACGTGTATCACGAAAACAGTTTTTTTGTAGGTTCGCGTTGATAGATAAGGTTTTGCTTTTCAAACTAACTTTAATTGTGACTTGCCTAAAAAAAGGATTTTCTCGGCAATAAAAACGACGAGGAACGCGTGTTCGTTCAAACGCGTGTTCGTACAAAATATAATATAGTCACACATACCTTCAGGAATCTTAATAGCGGTTCCAAGATTGATTTGCTGCAGCCTTGCGAGCGCGGCCTGCTGCAGCGCTTTTCTTTCCACCTCGCTGAGAGCCAGCAGCGAGGAGTCCGTGAGCCGCACGCAGCGCCCCGCGCCGTCTGCCCAGCAACAGCTGCCCTGCACATAACGCGCGACGTCATCTCACCACACAACACATAGCAGTAGAGAAGTAGATAGCAGAAGTAAAGTCAGCCCCCATAGCCTGCCACTCTTGACATATCGATTCGATCATGATGTAGTTATAAACATAGAAACGTCAAACGACAAAAGAAATTGATGATCATTGACATAAAACAATGGACGTCGAGACTCGAACAAAATGCACGAAAATAATGTCATAATGTCATTTACTTAAACGTAGATTCAAGTATAGAAATTAAAATAACTGTCACAAACAAATTTCAATTTTATGACAATAATATAATTTTCAATTTAGTTAGAACCGAATTGCGTGACTTTTTGCTTTTTGGATTTCAATTCGACGTTTTTGAGTGCAGACCAGAAATCCACTTGTTTTACGTGAATGTTGATGATATTGAATACATGTTGATAACTACGTCACAGTCGAAACTAAATGTCAAGAGTGGTAAGAGGACTCAAGAACTTAAGAAATGCACTCCCCACTCAATACTGCTCACCGTGTTGTTATTACGCTTTGAATTTGAGCATACACACTAATACGTTAGTCATCAAACCACAAATCCATTAATAGGCATAGAATAAGCATTACAGAATATAAAAGAGTACCTATGCGAATTGAAGTGACACTACGCACATCGCACAACTCTGAAGCTAGACCTCATTCCTGTCTATTATTGCTCTGTATGTGGGTAAACACATAATAATAAGTATATGTAGTTAATGCACACATACATTTCAGATTTGTTATCACACTATACATAAACACATAGAATAAGCGCCGAATAGAAAAGAACTTCGTACAGAAACGACACTCACTGCACCGTAATATAGGGTAAACAAATTGTTAATAATAACATGTTATTACAGAGAAGCGAGATTTAGAATCGACATACGCTTTACACATACGCGGTACGTACATACATTCTAAGAGATGACAACGTAATTAAGAATATAATAAAAGCACACACACGTGTTGTACAATATAAAAAGCAAGCATACATCAAAGAATTAATTATGGAAAAAGACTACCGTCTTCTATGCCATGACACTTATCACATTCATGTCATGATCGAATGTGCTATGCTTTTACATGCAATTAAGTACATTCTTTTTTTTTCTTTTTTTTTTTTTTTATTCCACTGAGGTGGCAAACAAGCATACAGCTCGCCTGATGGTAAGCAGTTACCGTAGCCTATGGACACTTGCAACGCCAGGGGCATCACGCGTGCGTTGCCGACCCTTCAAAAACCTATTTGCACTCTTTTTAAAGAACCCCATGCTCATTCCACAACTTTATCGTGCGTGGGAGAAAATTCCTCGCGAACCGCACTGTGCGCGACGATAATGGTTATTTCTCATTCTCCTATAGGGACGTAATAAAATGCTGACTACCTTGTATTTTAATGTGTAAACCAACTAAAATTGTATACAAAATTGTGTACACATGACAAGTGTTATTTATACAAAATGTATAATTATAGCAGTATAAAAACATATAAACTTTTTCCGAATGAGCGCCACATAAACGTCACTATGTAATCGCAATAAATTGTCAGCAGGTGCTATGCGTAATGTGCTATATTTTATTATATACAAGTATATAATAATGTGACGAAATGTATCATAATTATCGGGTTTCAGTGTGTTGGACACTTCCTGGAGTAAATTATATTATGTTTGTTTTATTTATTTATCATAAAATGTGAGTAAATGTATCATAATAGGACTGTAAACAACAAATATAACGGATATGTTACATTTAGAAGAACAGTGTTTTTTGCCATCAATTTGATACAAGAGAAGGAAAGAGAGAGAAAATGAAAACTTGTTTTCTAATCAACTGGTTAAATTTAAAGTACTTAAGAGTAGACACTCGACTGCCCCGACTTCATACATTCCAAATCGGGTTGTAACAAACATCAAAATAAAAATACAAAATACATAAAATTTAAATTAAACTTAAGTAATTAAATTTGTGTAAATAAAGATATGTTTTATAATAAAAATAAAAAATAAATATGATTTGTATCGTTATGTCGTCGTTTATATATCGTTAGTCGTATCGTCAAAACCTGCAAAGAATATGAAACTTGCGAAAAATTATCAAGTCAAAATACATTCATGTTAGGCTTGGCAACATTATTTACAAACTAAAACGATCGCCAAAACCATAAACGTTATCATATCTTACTTGGTAGGTACATTATGTAGCACACAAATTTAAAAAGTTTATTTGCAAGTCAAAAGGTTTTTGAATTACTACACTACACAATGTAAGTAGTATCACAATGTAAGCTGTGGTAGTTAACATTTAATCTACGGCAGGTTCTTGTCGTAGCCACGTAGCAAAATGCTACGACAAACTGAACCTCTACGAAGTTGTAGCAATTCTCAAACCCATAATGTGTCAAACACATAATGCAATGAAATAAGTTTTCTCTCATTTCATTGTATTATTAAGCCATACAAATTAGGCTATTAATCAATACCTACACTAATAAAACAGAACATCACGCCTAAATTAATACAGATGGGTGTTGCAGAGGTATACAACACCCACATTTCACCTGTTACGTTTAGGTCTCATGGGATAGGGTGAGCCTATCGCCATCCACCGGGCACAATTCCAACTCCTCCCAATTTTCTGACGGAAAATTAAAAAATAACAGGAAATCGAAACGAGACCTCGCGGTGAAAGATGTATACGTTTACCACTAGACCATCGATGAAGTCATAATAAAACATTTTTTATTAATTCAGAGGTAAACATAGATTATAAATATTTAGAAAAGTTCAAACATAATAATATTATGAATATTTTAGTGTCATACTTTAAAAAATCTAATATTGAGTTGCCAGCGCTCTTGTTCAGCGACTTTTCATTCAAAAATATCATACTGTCCATAAGTTTACAGAGTAATATTGTATAGTAAACACTCAATATAAAAAACTTCAAGAGCACAAGGACCTTCAGAACAAAACAAACAGACAAAACTCAATTCAGGTCACATCTCGAAATAGTGACAAAAAGAAAACAGGAAAATAAAACACCGCAATTTTCACTCTCAAGGCAAATACTAACAAGATTTGTTATAAACTTCAAAACAAGACGATAGACTATTAGTAGAATATATAAAATATATAAAAAACATTGCTATGCTCGGGGATTCACTACGCGATCGAATCAGAAATGAGGAGATCCGTAGGCGAACTAAGGTCACCGACATAGCTCAGCGAGTCGCTAAGCTGAAATGGCAGTGGGCCGGACACATAGCTCGAAGGACAGTTAGGGCAAAAAACCCTTGAGTGCCGGCCACGAGCTGGCAAACGCAACGTGGGACGGTCATCGCGGCCGGCCGCGGATGGAGGGACGATCTTGTGAAGTTCGTGGGGAGTCGTTGGTTTCAGTCAGCCCAATACCGCGCGCTGTGGCAATCTATTAGTGAAGCCTATGTCTTGTAGTGAACGTCTCAAGGCTGATGATGATAATAAAAACATAATATTTTAAGTAAATAAATAAAATTTTGCGTTGTGATGCATTTAACCAATTTGATTCGGGCTCTTAAACCAGATTAATTATCCGGCGACGTAATATATACATTAATTATCATATTTAATAATAATAATAATATCTTGATCTGGCACACGAGATTGTCGACATGTGGGATGTGGATTCGGCCATCATTGTACCGATAGTCATATCAGTCAATGGACTGATAGCAAAGAGCCTCGACCAACATCTTAAGAGGCTCGCGTTAGGCGGTTGGACCAAGAGCCAGATGCAAAAGGCGGTCCTTTTGGACACGGCACGCATCGTGAGGAGGTTCCTCTCTCTGGAGCCCTAACCATCGGCAGCTTGGTCCCTGCACCTGATGTCGGTGGTACACTGTTTTTTATATTTTTAAATGTTTTTTTGTATTTTTTATAAATCATATTTAAAAATATATAAAATAAGTTTAAAAATAAATAAAGAGGAATAATAAAATAATAATAAATTTATTATTAATCTCAAATAAAAAGATTGACATGACTATATTATTAATATTTATATATTTTTCAAAAATTAGACAATGGGTCTAAATCGCGTTATTCTTATAAAGGTAAATAAATACCTATGCTCGACGTTTCGAATGACTAATGATAATAATTACACGATTCAGACCCGTTGTCTAATTTTTGAAAATGTACTCAAATCGCGAAAGTTTAAAAACATATAATATTTATATATATATATATATATATTAAATATAATAATATATATCTGAAGTTTGTCGGTGTGTCTCGGTGATTTTAAAAAGCGTTGTGAGTCAGAATGTTAATAAATATGTGTTGTCTCTCCCCGCCTACATGCTTCTTTGATAGTTCGCTTTTAAGTGGGTAGCGTTTTATTTAGTTATATAATATCAACTGAGTGTTTGTAATCGTTTCGAATGAGTGAAGCTAACAACTGACGGGCATTTGTGTGGATAGTGGCGAACAGTGGTCAAAACAGTGCTTGGAGATATCTTTTGCAAGCGCTATTACTAAACTATGTGAGTTTGGTCTGCGAACAATACACTTTCTAAAAATATTCAGAATAATCTACTGATTTTTTCGACAGTTCTAAATGAAAATCGAGCAACTTGTTCATTAGACACAAAGTGGAGGTATAATATCGAATGTAGATCTCATCTTAACAATATTCATAGTTTTAATTATTTCTTAGTAATTATTAGGTCTTAATTTGGTCCTTATTTTTGATAATAATAATAGCAAGCTTGTTTTCAAATACATGTCCCACTGTTGGACACGGGCCTCTTCTGATGTCGAGAAAGGCTAGGCCTTAGTGTACCACGCTGGTTCAGTGCGGATTGGTAGACTTCACATACCCTTGAGTACTGATAGGCACACCAATGTATGCAGGTTTTCTCACGATGTTTTCCTTCACCACAGTTAGCAAGCGATCATTTTCATGATAAATACACACATGTCTTGGAAAAGACCAATCTTAAAGCTTTATTTACCGAGGTGTGTGGCGTCGATTCGAACCCGAAACCTTTGACTTAGCAGTCCTACTGTCTCCCACTCAGCTATAGCTGTTGTTTTATTTTTTAGGCAACAACTAATTTTGAAGAAAAGTATGTTACGAGAAAAAAAAAAATTCGATGATAAAATAAAACAAAAACGTACAATATAACTGGGTGATTCCAATTTACAACTAAGAACAATCATCAACATAAACGAACAAGTTCTACAAAAAAGAGACTGATGGATGACAAAAATAATCCAAAAAAACATATGAATTATTCAGAAATAAAAATTGAATGAACAAAATGCAGCATCTGACTCAGACCTAAAGTGCCAGGTGCCATCTAACTAGCCTGGCAACGACCTGTCCTGTTTATATCTGGCAGAAATATTAATGTGAACGTTTTCTTAGGAAACGGTAGTTTTTGTGATGTTTCCAGTTGTTACTGCCATCTGCCAAGACATATGCATGTGTGATCAAGAAGCTTAATGGTTCGGGAAAATTTGTCAGCTAAATTTGATGTGAGGGCAAAACAGCCCGCCTGAAAAGTCAAATTATCACTTGTAGTGTTTCATAACCAGCAATGTAGGAAGAAAAAAACTTCCTATACTACCCGGTTTTGTACGAAGATTTTTTTCTGAATTTATTACCTGGTTATTTACGAAGAAATATTTGTTCTTGATACATTACTAATTAATTGTTAGTTATGTGGCAGGAAAAAAAAACTTTCTACATTACAAAGAAATATTTTGTTGTATAAAACTGCTTTTATTTTTTCTCGTAAAAACTTTTGTAATGGATTTTGGTTACTGCTTCTAAACAAATGGTTTTCATGTTGCTGGTTAAGAAAAAGTTACGAAAATATATACAATATTTTCTACGTCTTTTTGGAATTCTTTAGAATTACTAGGATTTTTCTACAATGCCAAATAACATAATATCTTATAACATACTATGCATTAAAAGAAAACTATGAATACAACAATATTGAATAATAATATAATATCACTAGCTGACCCGGCGAACTTCGTACCGCCTTAGCGTAAATTTGATGCACTACTTTATTTTGTATAGCTGACCTATCTTATGTATGCGTACCTATGCAATTTGAACTGAAATCTATAATATTCTCCATATAAAAATGAATACTTTTTTTTTTTCCGTAAGATCCTTGTACAGAGTATTAGAAAACTACAAAAAAAATCAGCCAAATCGGTCAAGCCGTTTTCATGCTATGTCGTGACAACGAAAAACGGGTTTCATTTTTATATATACTTATATAGATAACGTATTAGTTGACTACTCAATGTTACAATGAGCACCAGTTTCTGAGGTCCCGGATAGATCTGACAGAATTTTAAAGTGACACAAGCTACACATGAATATAGAAGACAGCTGTCACTTTCATTTATGGGTGTTATATGCTTATCCTGCCAATAAAGTTCATCTAACACCTGTGAAATTGGGGCTAAGTCTATTATTTCAGCCTGAAGCTCGATCGAAGCTCTACCAAGTCCACCCACAGAAATATTTCAATTCATAAACTCGCATAACATTTAGGTCTACCTCGTATCTTTCAGAATTCAGACAATATCTTGGGGAATGCAGTTAAATTTAGCAGTGTATTTTCGATTCAGTGTGAATATAATGGTGTAAATTTAGAATGGCATGAATTATGCCAATTGAAGAGATTTCGACAGGCGATACATCAACCGCAATTGATGCCACTTGTAACGGGACGGGTAATACGCAGATCAAAGCAGAATATTTTGTATTGATTTACAACTTGACTACAAAGAAAATAATTATATCCCGCGCATTACGAACGTGCGAATGATGACATCGAACCTCTCGCTTGCGCTTATGACTTTTGCAGCATGTGACATTCTTTTCTGTAACATAATCGATAACAAATCCGTATATATATCGGAAAGAAAATAGGTTTTGAAGTACTGACGAAACGTCTCGCTAGCTAACGTCTCGCTAACCACTAGACGTTGGGCTAGTAATAATGTGTACTATATTTATATCATTCATCTATTCAAGAGTTGAATTCCAAAAACAGACTTAGAAAATGCCAAGATTTATGAACATTGCATCGAAAAAAGTGGACAAAGGCATCAATATTTTAAAAACCGTGATCCTTTTGTTCCACTTTTACATTTTCCAATCAGGCGTGATGTCCTCAACCTGCAACCTGCAGAGTGAGGGCATCTTGTTGTTAATTATGGGATACCCTGTATATTCACAGGTTATGTTAGATTACCCAGAAGGGGGGCTTACGTGATAGGAGGTGAGATTTATTTTATTTAATTATTATTCTTTTATTTGATGTATATATAGTTAGGTATTTTTTAATTAGTTTTCACGATAAAATTGTAGCTAGGTTAATAATGTAAATATAACAATGATATGTAAGATTCAATATTAAATATAATGTTTGTTACCTAAACATGTTTTGATACTAACCCAAACTCAATTCAGCACTTATTTTCTTCAACGAAACTAACATAATACATCGGTAGGCTAAAGTAGCATACCACATCAGTCTCGATCGGGTGATACACACGCTCGTAAATCGCGCGTGCGATGCGCGGCGACGACGTCGCGTTTCAGCGGCCCGGTCAATAAGAACTCATGTGTTTTGTAGAACTTTTGCTAACTTGATTAGGGATAACTTCTAACTCTAGCTAATCAAATATTAATATTATTAAAACCGACGTGAGGTGAAGACATTATTATTGAGAATACGGGTTACTCACGTTACTTTAGCCGGGATATGCCGACTAGTTTCGAATCTAGTACGTAGATTCATCAGTGCTAGACGTCGCGCGGAGGCGACGACACGTGAATAATAGCCCAGTTGATGAATCTACGTACTAGATTCGAAACTAGTCGCCATATCCCGGCTAAAGTAACGTGAGTAACCCGCATTCTCAATAATAATCAGATATTGCTGAATGTTTGTATTTATGCGGAGGAATATAAGATAATAGATAGATAGATAGAGAATTCTTTATTGTACACAAAGAAGAAGTACATAATTGTGATACACAGTCTAAATTGAAACATGCACAATATATAAAAAAATAATGACCCTTAACCGTGTTTAATACAAACGGTGAGCCTACGCTACTGAGGATTTCAGTACGACAAGATGTCAAATAAAGCCAAATTAACGTTACAAAATTGAAATTAATGCATGCTTTATAAAAAATGACTTTTACACATTGATTTGAATAAAAAGATAGACCCGAGCGAACCAATTGATTTACGGATTCGTCACCTTATAAAGGATTGCGTATTTATGACTAAGCGGGGATATGAAATATCAAAAGTTATTTGTTGTGTATCTTTTGGTATCCTGTACAATCTTTCACCACGCAATGAGGGCACTCTGATGATTTCTACCACTTGCGATGACAGCCAACTATGGACAACATTACTATGCGCTTTTTGTGGCACATTGTGCTACCGGGAAATATTACCACGTTTATTGCGTGGTACGGATACAATTATTGAGACAATTTCACGTCAACAACTTTTGCAATGCATGTAATAAAATGCGTTTATTTTATGCCACTAGTTTTGTAATGTAAATTAGGCTTATCAGTTTTCTTCAACTGAGACGCCACGGCATGCGACAGACTGTCTACAGTCCTCTGATGTAGAAGTTCATTGGACGTATATAATATATATAATGTATACTCTCTACCATACTATATATTATTCATAATAATAGTAAATTATTAATATTTTATTATTTATGCCAATATATCATATTATTTTTTAATTGGCAGGAACCTAATAT
Organism: Hypena proboscidalis; assembly: GCA_905147285.1. Taxonomy (NCBI): domain Eukaryota; kingdom Metazoa; phylum Arthropoda; class Insecta; order Lepidoptera; family Erebidae; genus Hypena; species Hypena proboscidalis. Next base: position 1,484,637 of record LR990141.1, read on the forward strand.
TATAATTTTTCTTTTTATTTCAAATTTATTTAAATTTTAATAAAAAATATTTGTCGCTGAAGTTTACTACAATGGTACTTGTATGTGAGACAAGTGTTAACGCAAGTAGTGACGTAATAAGTGAAGTGATTACACCAATACAGTGTGTATCCAGTGAAATAAAAAGGTCTGTGCTCAGTGTAAACATGGGGACCTCCCCAATGCCTTTAAGGTCACGTTTTGCAGAACTTTAAAAATCGCGTTAATTACTAACCTAACAAACATTGTATTCATCTTATATCATCTAACAATAATTTTATATCATTTATTTTAACTATCATTTCAAACTATGTTTTTCAAAATTGCATCTCGTTCGAGTGGCCAGCATGTACAGGCTTACTGCACATTTCGCTGGCTCAGCGTGAATCAAATAACATGTAACTGCATCATAATCATAACTTTTATATATTAATAAAGTCAGTGCATCATTAGCATTCAAGCAAGGCGGTTTTATTCATCAACCTAAGCCGCCCCGATTAGCATCTTTACGACATATATGTTAGAGGGTATCTTAATTTCGATGATAAGGTAACCCAAATGTACTAGACACGATACTTTCAAAAGTTTGTATAAATCCTTGATATTATTTCTATCCACTGGCAATGTTAAGTCTCCCTTCAATTGTCCTGATATGATGCTAGTCTCATACATTAATTGCTCAGGGTGTAACAATCGTCTGTCGATCTGCCCGTGGGAAATATCAGTGATAGTGTCAATGAGTGTTTGCTGAATACGACGTAAATTATTTAGTATAATGCTGGCGGCTAATGCCGATGATATAATATATGTTTCAGTGTCTAAATTTTCTTGTAAGCGATTGACTTCAAAGGAAGTATTGTGCAGACGTTCATGAATAAACTGAAATTGTTGATTCATAATATTTTCATTTCTTCGCAATATATTGTATTGCGCTTCAATTATAGATGTTTGATTACGTAATAATGCTTGCAAATGATTTTCGTTTCCTATAATTTTTTCTAAATCTTCTTTATACTTTTCAGCAAATCTTGTATCTAATACGCCAAACAGTTCATTCGCTAAATAGCCCACGCCGTTTATTAAACCTCTTCTTGATCTCCTCGCATTTCTGGTCGAAAATAAAGAGTTATAATGTTCAATTTCCTTTAGTTCGTTTTCAAGTTGTAGTATGATATTTTGATACTGAGGACTACGTTTCTTACAGACGTCCTGTATATGATTCATATAGTCATTGATACTTAACAGGCTTTGCCAGTATGTTGACATGTTATAATAGACAACGAGATTCCAATCATCTTTAATGTACTGCATATTTGATATTTTATCAAAATATAAGCTTTGATGGTCATCAAACAATGATATGTTATACGATGCATGGTTATCCGTTTGTTGCAAACTCGGCGATATGATAGTCGCACATATGAATAGCATGGTGATAAGAATATTTTTAAGGCCAAGGCCTTTACATGTCGGTTTGTTACGATTGTTAGTAGCTTGTTGTGACGCTTGATATGATGATGTAACAGGGGTACTAATAACGAGGGGTTGCGCTGCTTCTTCTTTTTGTTCTTGCACTGGAAGAGGAACTAGCTTGCTTATGGGTCGCCTGCAGGTGTTTCCAGCAGTTTTTAACGTGACAACTCTCACGAAACCGTCTTTTCCTGGGTGAAGAGCCTGAACACGACCGAGCGCCCATTTGCCCGGTGGTAGGTTATCTTCTTTGATAAGCACAATGTCGTCAATTTGTAGGTTTTTCTTACAGGTTCTCCATTTTGTTCGAACTTGTAATTGCTGCAAATACTCAGCAGACCATTTCTTCCAAAAATGTTTGTTCATAGTCTGCACTAATTGCCAACGTCTAGGGAGACTGATAGACTCAGGCTCGCTTTGTGGTCTTGATAATAATGAATCGCCAATTAGAAAATGTCCCGGTGTAAGGTAACTGTCATCCAAGTTTTCGGTGAGTTTACACAGCGGACGAGAGTTGAGACACGCCTCAATCTGATGGAGTAATGTTGAAAACTCTTCGTAGGTGAGTTTCTGTTCACCGAGCACTCGTTTTAGATGGTACTTTGTGCTTTTCACAACTGACTCCCAGATTCCAGCAGCACTCGGATTTTTTGGACAATTGTAGTGCCAGACAATGTTGAAATCAGTTATGTTTTGAAAAAACTCTGAATTGATATTTTTGCTTATTTCTTGTAACTCTTTCTTCAAGAGTCGATCAGCACCAATAAAATTCGTCCCATTATCACTGTACATGTGCTGGGGACAACCTCTTCGGGCGCGAAATCGATGAAACGCTGCCAAAAATGTAGGTGTGCTCAAGTCTGACACCAACTCTAAATGTATGGCCTTTGTTGCTAGGCACACGAAAACAGCGATATATCCTTTGCAAGTTTTAATTCCGCGGCCTTTGTTTATCCGCAACTCCACAAAGCCTGTGAAATCGACACCTGTGTGTGTGAACGGGCGAGAGGGTGTTACTCTTGCTTGTGGTAAGTCACCCATAATATGTTGATACTTTTCGCTGCTGTATCGGCGACAACGAACACACTGTCTTAGCTGTCTCTTTACTGTACGAATACCGCTTATTATCCAATATTCATTTCTGATATAAGATAACGTCAAACGTGGTCCACCATGGAATGTTGTCATGTGTGCTTTATAAATAATTAAATCTGTGAGTCGGCTATGTGATGGTAAAATAATTGGATATTTTGCTGAATAACTGATATGCGCATTCCTCAACCTTCCTCCGACTCGCAGCAGTCCCTGACTGTCAATAAAAGGGTTCAAGGCTAAAATCTTGCTACAGGAACCGACTCTGCCTGTTTTCTTTAGATCACATAAGTCCTTTTCGAACTCTTGTTCTTGAACATACCTGATAATAATATTGTAAGAGTCTTGAATTTCCTTGGGTGACAACACCTTTCCATTTGAGTCGTCACGATTTCCAAGTAAACATCTCTTGTAACGCAATACCCATGTGAGTATTTTAACAACTCGGGTAAGCGAATTATGATGATTCAGTAGTTCATTTATAATGAAGTTACTGTTTTTATGCTGTAAAGCAGTGTATACACACGCGTTTTTTATTTCAATGTTCGGGCTTTGATATAAAGTTGAAGTTGATGTTTCAGATTTGTATTTCCGAATCCATTCTGGACCTGTCCACCAGAGCGGGTGTTCAGATAATTGTTCTTTGGTTATGCCACGGGTTGCACAGTCAGCAGGGTTATCCTCCGACTTGACGTGACGCCAACATGATGATGGTATGATATTCGTAATTTGTTGCACTCGATTAGCAACAAATTGTTTCCATCGTGATATATCTCCGTGTATCCATCCCAGTACAATCATGGAATCTGTCCACGCATGCAATTCGGTGTCAATTCCGGAAAATGAATCAAGTACTTTTGATAATAATTTGGCAAGTAAAACTGCTCCAAGTAGTTCCAAACGTGGCAATGTAACCCGTTTAGATAATGGTGTTAGTTTTGTTTTCGCGACTACAAGTTGCGATGTGTACTCGCCTTTATCATTTGCTGATACTAAGTATATTACGCTTGCAAAAGCTTTGTCCGAGGCGTCGCAAAATGCATGCAATTGACAACGTTGATTCGTATTACCTAAATGACGTAATATCTTAAATTCAGATATCATGCTTAAATCTTTGCTTAATTGAACCCATTCCCTATGGGTATCTGCCATGATAACGTCATCCCAATCAAGGTTCTTCATGTTCCATGTACCTTGGAAAAGTAGCTTAGAGCGAATTGTCAAAGGTGATAACCAGCCTAAAGGGTCAAAAATCTTCGAAAATTCCGATAGTAACTGGCGTTTCGTTAATGATGTATCTGTGTTCATGATAATGTCAGTGTATGTAAAACAATCTAACGCAGGGTTCCATTTAAGGCCGAGTGTTTTTCTCGTTTCAAGGCCTTTAAATTCAAATAAATAATGCTTGTTATTTAAGTTGCTATTTTTTAAAAGACTTGGTTCATTACTAGCCCATTTTCTCAAGTTCATATTTGCAGATTTAAATGTTTTGATAAGTTCCTCTTTTAATTGCTTAATTTTTGGCAATGAATTTTGGCCAACCAAAAGGTCATCCATATAAAATGAGGATTCGATGGCCACTGCTGCAGAAGGGTAGTTTTTTGCTTCGTCCTTGGCTAACTGTTTCAAAGTACGCATAGCCAAAAAAGGCGCACAATTCATCCCGTAGGTGATAGTACTCAATTGATAATGTTGAATGTCATCGTTCGGTGAGTCTCTCCAAATAATTGACTGCAAATGTTGGTCTTCTGATCTGATAAGAATTTGCCGAAACATCTTTTCGATATCAGCAACGATGACGTATTTAAATGTTCGCCACCTGATAATGAGAGCTTGTAAATCGCTCTGGAGATTTGGACCACTATGCATTAAATCATTCAGGCTCTTCCCGGAAGATGTTTTCATCGAAGCATTAAAAACGACACGAAGTTTTGACGTTTCAGACTCCATTTTCAGTACTCCGTGGTGTGGCAAAAAGTTTAAATCACGGCGGGGTGAGTTGACCTTGTGCATGTGATTAAGGTCAATGTACTCTGATATAAATTGTTTATAAGACTCCGACAATGCTTGATCTCTGGCGAGTCTTTTTTCTAATTGATTAAATTGTGCCAAAGCCCTATTCCAAGAATTACCCAATTGTTGTTTATAGTTTTCCTTCATGGGCAACGCTACGACATATGTACCATCAGGAAGCCGTTGTGTTGTTTTTTGATAAAAATCCTCACAAAACTGTTCTGCTTTAGTGAGATGGGAGGGCGATGAGTCACCGATATCTTCAATTTCCCAGAAGCGAGATAAGTCCAGCCTGGGTTTCGTAACAACGTAACAGCTGTGTGTGTTGATATTGCCTGATATAATCCAGCCCAATTTGGTTTGTTGGGCAATAGGTGTCCTGTTTGGACCCTTGATAAGACCTTCCATAATAACTTGTGAGTAGATATCACTGTGTAAAAGTAGATCAATTCGGCGAGACTCGTTAAAACGAGGATCTGCTAGCTCTAAGTTATGTAAATGTGATAAATTTTCATACTGAAAAGATGTACTGGGAAGGTCAAAGGTGACCTTTGATACGATATATGCTTCAGTTTCAAATTGATAGTCATTATACAGTGATTGAAATCGCATTGCTACTTCACCCTTACTTTTTTTGGGGGCAAGGTCAATACCGCTTATGCATGGAGAAACTGAAGGATGATAACGTTTCAGTCCTAATAACTGAACGAGTTTTTCAGAAACTAATGATACTTGAGCGGCTTGATCCAGAAGAGCTCGTGCTTTGATATAAGTACCATCTGCTGCCTGTACTCTGACAATCACCGTTGGTAAAATAGTTTCTGTATTTTGAGACGCCGCATGATAAATTTGTTTTGTTTCATTTGATTGTGCCGAAGGAGTAGTCGACTCAACCTGCTTATCTTGTACAGAAATAATACTTGAAGATTGGTTATTTGAACTCGACGAGCCTTTGGGCACAAAAGCTTGATGAATAATTGTGTTGTGCTCAGATTGGCACACTTTACAGCGTTTTGTTGATGTACACTCTTTATCATGTTTGTATAAGCAGTTTTTACAAAATCCGTGTTTCGAAATTGTTGTTAACTGAACCTCAGGTGCCATGATGTTGAATTTCTTGCACTTAAAAAGTGCATGTGACGAATTGCATACAAGGCATTGAGACGCTTGAGTTACAAGTACTTGATTACGCTTCTGCTCCTGATTATAATGCTTAGTATTTGATGATTTGTTGTTATAGAATTCGCGCTTTGTATTTTGATTTGTTTGCTGCTGAGATTGAGTTGTTGGAGCTCCCTTGTCCTTCCTATAGAGGGGTTGCAAAGCCTCAAATCTTCCCTCTATAAAGGTCATGAACTCATCCAGCGTAGGCAACGTTCTTGGTGATTTCCGGTACTCTTTATAATCGATGTAAGTTTCTGGATCTAACTTTTTACATAAGAGATGTACCAATAATGGATCCCAAGATGTAGTATCAACGCCAAGGTTATGAATGGCATGAACACACTCAGTGGTCGTATCGTACAATTTCTTAAGCTCGTTCCACGAAGGTTTGCTTATGTTATTTTGATTGAGTAAGATTTCTATATTTTTCGAAAATAAAGTTTGCGGATTGTTGTACCTATGTACCAATATTTCCCAAGCAACGTCATAGTTCTCAGCTGAAATATGCAAATGCTGTACAAGACGCTCAGGTTCACCCTTGAGCTGATTCTTCAAATGTTGAAATTTTTGTGCTTTGGTTATGGAATTGTTATTGTGAATAGTTTCACAAAACAAATCGTAAAATGAAGGCCATGCAGTATATTTGCCAGTAAACACGGGTAGTTCTAATTTGGGAATATAATTTTTGATATGTACTTCGGATGATAATTTGAGGTTCAGCGCTCTTTTCATCTTCTTCAGTGATGTTTCATACTTGAAAAATTCTTCTTCATATGTCGCATCACCACCTTCCAAAATGTTATCAATTTTGATATGCAGTTCATCAATGGTGTTCCATTTGTGTTGCATTTTTGCCAACTCATCTTCTATTTCCCACTTCTCGGAGATGGTGTTCACGTCAATACCTTTTAGAAGTCGACTGAACGCCCGAAAATAAGTTCTTTGTAATGATAACAACGAATCGATTTCGCCGTCGGGCTGTATTGCTTTTTCTTCTTTCCCGTAAGACGAAATGCTATGACGAGTGACTGTATAAACCTCTTTTGCTTGATCATAAATATTTGCCGTAAAATATTCATTTTCTTTCCTGGCAGACTGAGAAAGAACCACATGATTTTGCTCGAACTCACTCCAAAGATTGTCTAAAGCTTCGAGCCTAGTGGCAAGATATTGCTGAGTTTTTCTAGACGGAGAGTCTTTGCCGAAGTTCGTCTGTATTCTAGTTATGTGGTTTAGAAGCTCGACCTGTCGATCGATCGTAGCCTCCATGCTGATGAGAAAGTAATTGGAACAGACTTACTTGAACGGCTGCAACCAAACCTTAACTCGTTGTGTAGATAAATCTTGGATACACTTCACTCCAAAGTCTCACACTTTTAGTCTATGTATCACTAAATATGTATGTCCAGAACTTAAACTGTAAACCCGCGTGGCTTAACGAGTAAGACAAGGAACGCGTGGCTATGCGAGTAAGCCAAAAAACGCGTGGCTATACGAAAAGCCAATGAACGCGTGGCCCTGGTACAATAACTGATTGATACCTCGAAGGACCAAAAATATATGTAGGGGCTGCTGATACCCTCTAACATATATGTCGTAAAGATGCTAATCGGGGCGGCTTAGGTTGATGAATAAAACCGCCTTGCTTGAATGCTAATGATGCACTGACTTTATTAATATATAAAAGTTATGATTATGATGCAGTTACATGTTATTTGATTCACGCTGAGCCAGCGAAATGTGCAGTAAGCCTGTACAGTACTTATATTCTTATATCACTTAGTCAGGTTGCCAACTGAAAATAAGTGCTGGGTGGTGTTGCACCACTCAGCTAAAACTTACTTAAAGTGACCTTTCCGGCACCAGTATAGGCAGCATGCTACATATTAGCAATATTATTCCTTATCTGTTTGGCATTTATTTTATATCCCTGTATTGTCACTTCTTTGTCGGTTTTGTTGTCCTGGGCTTGATGTTGCAATAAATGCTTTTTATTTCTATTACCAAGTAGATAATAAGCTTGTTTGTTACATATTTCCCATAATAACAGAAAGGTAAGTAAAGTAAAACAAGCGTATAATAAGTATCTACAATTTTAACTTATTTTTGTAATTTTTTAAAGTAAATTATAGCTTTGCTATAGGTACTTTTTTGTATTTTTTTATATTTAAAATATAACTTAATCTTGTAAAAATTCTAAAACACTTTGTTACGATTAAAAATCGTATCTATAGACAAACATTAATTTAAAACGCTATAATTAAACTTGTATATCTTCAATGTCCGAGTACAATATGTATGAGAAAGTATTTGGAAGAGAGACCAACTATTTTAATGAAGAGCAAATATAAATGCAATATTTATTCTCTGCATTGTTTTGCGACAAATCACGTGCAGGGACTTTAAATAAATGTGATGTAGAACTTGTGCTACGTTATAGCTAACAACTACTATTTCTGTCGATAATTACGGGGCCTAAAATTACCCCCAAATCGGAACACAGGGAAAACTTCATTATTTTACCGACAGAGTAAAGGCGGTATCCTAAAGTTCATTAGGCTTTGACATTGTTGCTTTAACCGATTTGTCCTATTGTCGTACAATAAGCTATTCTCATAGCTCTCTGCTGTTATGACAATACTATGTGATCTTTGGATCCTTATGATAATAAATTTCACATCCTTGGGTAAAATTTTAAAATCTTAAATTATTAAGATCAAAACAATAGACAACTTATATACATATAACCAACTATTTGACGCCTATATTTCTAGAGTGCTAGATTAGATAGAAACATACAAAGTTGAATAGAATTGAAAGAGAAAGGACGTCGATAGTCGAAAGAGCAAACACGATGATACAAGTGCCAAATAATGCAGACGTTAAGGAAGCATAGCAAAGCAAGCCAAACGAAAGTGAATGTTAAAGTAACACAACACGGACTATAATGCGACTGACCTGAGGCGTCCATGTGGCGGCTACGCGCGACGAGCTGCGGCTCCTCGTGCGCCACAGCCGCTTGCTCACGCTCTGCACCACACTGCTGGAAGACCGCGACTTCTGCATGCCACCTGCGGGGGGAGCCACTGCAGGTGCACTTCGACCCAGCAGCGTCGAGAGAAACGAATGTGACGCTGAAGGCGACACCGGCGACGGCGGCGACGTCGGTGATGTCGGTGAAGACGCGATCGACGCGAATTGTAAATCACGGTACGTCAAAATCCATGCCTCGTCTGTCTGACAACCCTTGTTGAGTCCGTCATCGTCGACATCGCTCGGCATCCGAGGCTTTATGTTCCGCAAATTCTTATCGTAATTGATACGCTTGAAGCGGTCCGCCTTGTCGGCATCCACGCTCTTCTTGCGCGCCATTCTCAGGTAACGTTTGATGGTGTCGCTGACTGACTGCGACACGTCGTCGTGGTCCACGCTGGAGCGTCGCCGCGCGGGCTTCGGTCTGTCCGGCGAAGGACCCGTTGGACTAGTTGGAGCCGTCTGCGCCTCCATCTTTTCACGGTACGCGCGCTCCAGCTCCACCAGCACTTCCTCAGGAATGTCATGTGTCTGTGTACCACACTCCACATGAATATCCTCCAACGACTCTTGAAAAACTTCAATAAGAGGCGGCGGAGACATAGGCGGTGACTGCGTAGAGTCCTCACCGTCATAACGATTAGCACCAGTACGGCTCCGCGGTACACTTCTAGAGTTAGTCGAATTAACGCCACTAATGAAGCCACTAGGTCCGTAACCACTGGGGCCACTGCCACCGCCACCACCGCTTCTACCGCCTCGGTACGGTTTTGTCTTACGAAGGTCATGGTACAGTCTTTTCATTAAATTCCTATCGGTCAATAAGTCCTGCACTATATTGTCTCTATTCGGTGATCTCACGTAATATCTGCCGAGGTTCTCCAGCAGGGTGCGCTCCCTCGTGGGGTTCGCGTCGGCATCGGCGGGCGTCCGCTCCGACTGCTGCTTCAAATATTTCTTCAGAGAGCGAACGAGCTCCTGCGAGTCCGACAGCCTCGTTGTGCCGCACTCATCCTCCACTTTCAGGTACTTGCGCAGTAAATCAACTAAATCATTCTCCTCCTCATCGGGCAGGGCCCGGCAGGTAGAGTCACGGGACGCTGCGGCGCGGGCCTGTGACGTCGGGAGGCCGGACGCCGAGTTGAATTTGGAGGTCGAAGCGGCCGCGCTCGGTGAGGCAAAGAAGTCGCGCCGAAGTTTCGCGATGTCGAAGCGTCCTCCCGAGGTATGGCCGATGAACAGCTCGGTGGGCCGCGCCGGCGGCGTCGGAACCTCCTCCACGGGGGATCGCGCTCGCACCGATCCTCCTCGGGCTCGTTTCTTGCGGCGTGGACGTGGAAGAGCGCCTGGATAGGAGCTCTTGCGCCATAGCAGGAAGCGCGGCTCTTTGGCGCATACCTCTTGGAAGTAGGCCTCGAGACGGGGAACATCCTCGGCGCGGTTTTGCGAGCCGTCGGGGATGAGCCGGCGGCCCGCGTCGGACATGTACTTCCATGTCTTGCGCGTGAGCAGCCAGCGCTCCCGAGGCTTCTCGCGCCGACGCGCCACCTTCGTCATGGGGTCGGGCGCGGGTTCGAGCCGGCGGCGGCGGCGCTCCATGGCCGCGCTGGCATGGGGTCAAGCGGGGGGCTCGTGGCGCGGCATACTCGACCTCGGTCCGCGCACCTGCCCGCGCGAAACTGAACACTCCGCACCGTGCGGTATATTATGCGCCGAAATAGCTGTACAGTTATAGAGCGGCCGTGAACTGGATAGGTTGCGCTCGCGCAGCGGCGGACCGGCGCTGGCGGCGGCTCGGCGCGGGACTGCCGCCGTAAACAAACGCGCCGCCCACATGGGCCGCCCGCCCTGCGCGCGCCGCCCGCCCCGCCGCCGCCCGGTGCTTCCTTGACCTATGTGGTGACATGCCCTAGCATCCGTGATTGACGATGGTCATGGCTCACTTCCGATGCGCTTCATTCACACTTATCAATGCATCTGGCCGAAAGGACAAAGTCCGTACAAATTTTTTCAGCAAGTTTAAGCCATTTCTTTCTGATTTTTAAAATCGTATCAGTTGTTATATTTTATAAACACATTTCATGGTAAATTCGATTGAATCAGCATTGGAAACGCGTTTGTTTTCATATTAATTATTGTGAGCACCTGCGGCTTCCTCCAGGTGCTGCATGATGTTTCACCAGATTACGGATAACTTTATGTTTTCGGTGCGAATGCCAAACAAAATCAAACTTCATCACATATATTTTAATTTTCATTCAGCACTGCATATCAAATTTCGGAATGCCCATATTAATGATTAAGTTGCTTGTATACAAACTAGTACACTTTTAGCTTTAAAATAAAAGATTTGTTTGATTTAAAGGATATATAATAATTGAAAGGACACGGGAAACAAAAAGAATGAACAACCTAGTACTTTTTACCCTTATAATTGATTTAGACCACGTTAAAAAGTAACAGGTTTAATAGGTCCTGTAGGGGGTTCTTCATGTTGATGTGAATTGATAGAAGGTTGCGTGCTAATTATATATTTTATTAACTGGCACCAGAAATACATACTTATGTTATCAACTAAACCTAATGACCTAACGGCGTGAATGTGGAGAGACGACTCCGAGCCAAGCAACTGCGCATTTGCGCCTAAGTACAATTTGTAACGTCAGCTACATGTCCTTATAGGAACTTTCATTATACTGAATAATTAAGATAAAAAAACAACAAAATTCTTAATTTTAATACTTATAGCAAATTATAAAAATAAATAAAATAAAATAAATTTTTATTTATTTATTTTATTATAGCAAATTATGGCTTTTCAATGCCTTTTCGTATGTTATTTATATTATATTACTTTACTTATTTTGATACAATATCAACCTTAATATTGTAACAATAGTTTATTTATTTACCAATCATGTTACATTAAGTTATTAATATTTGTTTTTAAGAGTCATATGACCAACATTTTTTCGTCAGAAATATTATTTCAGTTCACCAAATTGATTAAGTTAAGATTAAGAGTGAGCTAATTAACTGCAATGATGATGGCTAAAATGTTGATGCTCATTCAAATACATCTGTTATGGTTTTAACTGTTAAGGTGCTTCCAGACCCGAGCATTCATCTGTAATGGAATGTTGCAGATTCGATTCTGAGATTTTATTTTAACATTTCAGATTTCAAAAACTGCCTCCCAAACTGTCGAGCATTGTACTGTAACAATTTATCGAATATGGGTCAGTGTTACTGATAAGTCCTTGATAAGCATATTCGGATCTTTTTTGACAGATAATCTGTCAAAATTCGTTTCGAGCTATCAAGCGGTTATCTATCTTGGACTTTATCAGGATCTAGTGAAATTGAGGCCTAAATTTCAAATTTTGAATTACATTATTACTGGTTGCGCCAAATAACTCATACCTATGCAAATGCCTGACAATGACTAGTCCTTTTTGTTTACTTGTCTAAGGGTTGCGCAGCTCGGTTCTCCTCTCACTTTGGCCGGGTATTACAGGTGTAATATTTGTATCTGCAGGGATACATTACAAATGCTCGCGGTCTGGCAACCTTTAGCTATGCCTTTTAACTCCGTTCAGAAACAACATAACAAGCAATAACCAACTGCCGAAAGCCTCAAAAGAAATCCCCCTGCCTTTCTCCAAAATCGTTGCATATGGCATCAGTTTCACTGAAGTATTGTTTAGAAAAAAAAAAACAATTACTCTTTTTCCAGTTTGTATTTGTAGCCATTGGGTTTGGTGCCTCAGACTTTTGAGGGGTAACTTTTAAAACAGAGTTGCCCAAATTATGTGTATACTTGAAACGTTTTAATATTCCCCTACCGTGAAACATAACATGAATACAACGTGGCAATGTCGCCGGTCTTCTGGGCACGTTACCTGCGGTCGACATCGATGCGGACGTATTTTTTGACACCTGATTTTTTTTACGAGTTTTATTTTATCTAATAATTTTATATTATTCTTTTATTCAATGTGTATATAGTTAGGTATTTATTTCATTAGTTTAAAATATTAAATTTAAGTTAGGTTAGTATTATAAAAAAAAAACATGAATAAATGGGTTTTCCAAAAGAATAGCTCATCAGTAGATCGAGGCCATTATTCAAAGAAAATGTAAGATATGATTTTAATATTCGTAAAAAAGGTATAACAATATATTCACGCCTGTATTACCCAGAAGAAGGTGGGTAAGGTGTACAGCACCCATAGTTCACCTGTTATGTTTTAGGTCCCATGCTAATAATGACGTACAGTGGCAGACCTTATCGCCATCTACTGGGAACCTTTTTTGGCTTTGTGCTCCTCCTCTAAAAGTTGTGAAATTTCAGATGAAATTCCTAATGTGGGTGACAAACACCTCTGCTACACATTTTTGGGTAAAATAGGCGTGATGTTATATTAAAATGAAATAGTGATCAGTTGCGTACAAATTCGCATTTTTATTATGCTTGATATTTCAATAATTTATTATCTTATGAGTAATCATAGTGCATGTAATTAGTAAAATTGTTTTTATTTTTTTCCTGTTGCCTACCCCATCGTGTAGGATAACGTTACATAGGTATTCTAAACCATTGAGACATATTTAAGAAAGTTTTATAATTAAACTTAAAAAAGCAAATGTTTGCTCAAGTAAAGCGTCCCTCGTTACTTAAAGTTAAACTGTTAGCTCGTATTGAAATATGTAATGAACTTCAAAAAATACTTTTGCGTCTAAGATAATATTATTAGTTCAAAAGTAATCAAATTCCCATAATACGAATACAAAAGACTAACTACGGAACCCTATTGTGTGTGGCCCGAAACGCACTTGGCCGGTTTTTTTATAATACAAAGTAAAGATTTATAAAATATCCCCTCTCTTAGGATGGCATTGAATCTGGTCACCTAAGGCATTATTTACTTTCCATACACATTAAATTTTTCATTGTTATATTTAACGTTCAAAACGATAGATCTTATCCGACCCATAAAATATAACCTGACCGAATTTAAAAGTGACACTAATATATATGTACTTGAAAAATTTACAGCTGTCACTTTTATTTATGGGTGTAATTTGCTTATCCTGCCAATAAGGTTTATGTAACACCTGTGAACCATTTTCACAGGTGTTACATAAACCTAAACTTAGAGTAGAAAACACTTTTGTATGAAGATTGTAAGTGCTTTATGAAGTCTAAGGAATAAATATATTTCATTTCATTTCATTACAAGTTTTCTGCTTACAAGATACTTGTTCGTGTTAAAATATTACACTTTTATTTTAAAAAGCTAGCTTACAGAATACATTCAAAATTGTTGCATTAAATATTTTGCTGTAGACATTGAACATGGAAACGAAAAAGAAATTATTTGAAAGCATTTTTGGCGCTGTCTAGACAATCTATTAACAACTCCACACAGACACATATAGGTACACTAATATTGTAGCAAAACCTAGGCTCCTTATCGAATCAGACACATTATCGGCCGTCACTCTGTCTAGCTCGAATCATTCAGTAATCACTTCATTCAGGAATTCATCTCACTGTATACAAATTTCCCCAGCTTGAGTGGCCTACAATCCCAAATTCTTTCGTATTGCAGCACACAGCTGCCAACAAAACGTTACAAAAACGAGTAAATCTATTCCCATTAATTCAAACATTGATAGACTAGGAACTTTCCCACCATTAAACTTCAAAACATATTAAAAAAACTTTTATTGCCGCTTTCAATTAATATAAAGTTTGAGCGTAGAGTTTGTAGCGTGAAATCTCTCAGCACGCTCACCCATCGCCACATTCTGCACAGCCCGCGATATACATAACTTCCTAGGCCACTTATAAAACGCTCTGTTTTAAAAATAAACCCACGACATAACATAAACAAAATAATTGTATCATGCATCTGAAACACTGGTGTCGACATCTAGTTTGTGAGGTGGAAACGACGTGACTTGAGCGCTTGCCAAATCGTACGTAAACATTTGGTTCGATACGAATTAGCTTACTCTTCAAGTTCAATCATTTACCGCTAGATGTCAGCACCAGTTCAAAAGTATTTGAATGAATTTAATAAATATATCTATCCACACGTGTTTATATACTCTAGTTTCTATAAAATAGTCGACATACGCGTCTTACGTAATAACTTTTATTTTAGAGTACTGCTACGCTCCAACTAAATTGATGTGTTTATTATGACACAAGGAATCGTCAGTGACGTACCTAGTTGCACTTTTATTAGGAATTCGTCCGCTTTACTATCGATCAAATTATACGACTTAACGATTCGGTTGCTAATGAGTGTCACAGTTTTGGCGTTGGTCTCTGCATTGTATCATGCGTTCCAATTTTTTACATTCCAAAATAGACATTGTATTGTGTGGTTGAACAGGTTGACAATGGCAGTGAGCAATAGCCAGCGAAATCATTCACAGAATTACAAGTGCCGTCAATGTTATGGAAAACAATAGAAGAATGTATCATAACTATGATTTCAGGTCAGCCGTATTGTATTGAATGACAAATCGGGAGGTTAGACGATACAAGTAGCTGTAGTTTTCACCATGTAGAAATAATATCTATTATCTTGCACAAAAAAAATATACTAAGTAAATTTCACGGCAACATTTTAGCGAAAGTCTTGGCATTCTTAATTTAATTATACAGACATGTCCAACAACAATTTTACTTTAAAGACACAATAGAAAAGCTGGCAAAAGCGAGTTTTTATTATCTTATTCTAAGGAAGTAATTAATTGAGGAAAATATACTTTTGTTGATCAAATCGAACAGAATTAGGCCACTCAAGATGAAGATCATGTTTACGACGAAATTTCAATAAATTGCCACAAGCGTTGTACGAGACCTAGAGATTTGGTTCTTGACACCGTTCAGAAACTTCTATGATCTAATAGATTGGTTAGATCATAGATAATATTGAATATTTATAAAACGACTTTTGCTTTTTATAATGATAAGTACATTTAGTTTTCAGATAGACAAAAATGATGTACCGTTTTTCAGAACCTATTGAATTACAATTTTTAAAGTACAAATTAACATTTGTATGATTTAAATCCAAAGCTATACTTTATAGGTTTTTTACTGATAATTTAGGGCCAGTTTCAAAGGTTCCTAATTAGTTCTTGATAAGTCTATTCGGTCCTTTTTTGACAGATGAAATGTCAAATTTGTATAAATTTATTATCTAGTTCATTAAATAGTGCCTAAGTATAATTAAGACATAATCTTATAGGCGAGACACAATACAACTAAGAAATATGCTAAAAACGTTGTAAAACACACCAAAAGTAAAAACAAACACGTAACAGTTAATCTAAAAAGGGGGGTGACACAGCCAGACTCAGCGGCCACGAATGATTCGCGTCCAATTCTGATTCAGCCCATTAAGCATCATCACAAACTGAAATAAAACTCTCAAAGAAACAGAAAGAGATAGATATACTCCCGGACGAAAAGATAAATGATTCTGTCGCAATTATTTTGTCGGGAATAAATATTTTTTAGAGAATTTCATGTCGAGCGGTGGTCGACCTGGCGAGGCGAGGACTAATGAACTTTTAGAATCCAGTCTTGTACTGGTTACATACATCGATACATCAAATTACGCGGTTTACCCATGGAGATAGGCAGAGATATTTGAACGTCATGTCCTACAATATTGTCTTGACCTAAGAATTAAAACGTCAATCAAGTATACCTAAAATCAAGGATTATTTCTTGAGATGCTGACGGAGACAGTACTACGCCATGTGCTATTATTATTATGCTGTTTGTTTTGCTTCTTCAACACTCATACATCTCATCATACATGCTCGACGATTACGTTTACTTTTCTTTCTGATAGGCGCCACTTATCAGGTCTTTTAAGAGCCGTCTCTGCCCGTATTGTCTGCCGAATCCTGTTTGTATTATCTCTTTCGGTAATTCTTTCCATCCATTTTTTTATTATGGCTTTACCTCTATCGACTTGTATAGTTATTCTTTAGACATGTTGCAACTTAGAAAGTAAATGTAGTAAGTGAGATGGTATAGCTTAAAAAATAGTGTTACATATTCTAGCCGTCGAAGATAATTGTAGAACATTAATTCATGTTTTGTTTGGCGATGTAAAATGTATGTTGATTAAATTAATTGCTGTTTCTAAA
This sequence comes from Hypena proboscidalis, assembly GCA_905147285.1. Taxonomy (NCBI): domain Eukaryota; kingdom Metazoa; phylum Arthropoda; class Insecta; order Lepidoptera; family Erebidae; genus Hypena; species Hypena proboscidalis. The sequence continues at coordinate 1,501,611 of LR990141.1, forward strand.
GCGAATATATCGCATGATGCAGCACGTAACGGGAGCTTGTACTTGGGTCAGGCAATATAAGAAATAAACGCAGTGTAGGTAAAGAAAGTAAAGTTTCTGACAGCAATATAATGTAAAAAAAATAAATGACCTGTGAATTTTGAGCTTATTTTACAACTTACTTAGTTATTTCTTCTTAAATTTAGTAGTCAAAAGTTTTAACATAAGTAGCATAAGATTTCAATTGAAGAATTCAGGACTATCATATAATTTTCAATATTAAAAATAAATGCTGATTTAGAAAATTAGTCTTGTGGTACACACACATTCTTATGGTACCATATTTTAGTTCAACAACTAAAATTAAAGATGATTTCTGTATCAATAATTTGTATATTATGATTCTGTTGGTTTAAAAAAGGATTCTTAAATTAAAACATAAATCCGCTGAACACAACAGACGTCAAACAGTCATGCGTAAATCAAATAAAATCAACATTTTGATGCAATGCTAATTTTCAAGTTAATTTTGTAACAACTTTCTCTTAAGAAAAGTGTCAGATAAACACGTTTTCTATAAATTTTTCATCGCTCCACTAATCATAAAAGCTGAATTTAGTATTTTTTTGTAAATCTTGAAGTCAGTCACTTTTCTCAGAATATATCTTCGGTCAATGTTCCCTTTTCCAATGTTGTCTTTTCATCCAAACATGGCTTTTGTACAAGGATATGGTTATTCTTTCCTCTCCTCTTTTGGTTATTTGTTCAGTCTTCAGTATTATTAATCAGCTAAGAAATGCTTGCTTGTGGCTTTTCGTTGTTTCTTTCCAACTGTTGCATAATGTTTGCTAAATTTAGCTAGCGATTTAAGTAATACTGGTCACTTTTCTATGCTTACATACTTTATTTGTACGTTCATTTTTTACTTCTTTGATATATTTCTTTTAATTAATTCTTAGATAATAATTTCTACTGTTTTTATTAGTAACCACTTCAGTAATCTTTTTAATTCTACTGAAATTTTTATTCATATTTGAAAAGTTTCATTAACCTCTGATTAAAGGTGGATGACCTTAATTTCCTTGTTTATCATAATAATGATTAATATAATCATGAAAAATTGGCATAATTCATGTGCCATATTGTCAGCAAGGTACTTTCATCACAAATTAGGGTCAGTAATTATACTAATTACTGTCTAATTTGCGAAACTTTCCAAATGAATGCTTCAGTCATATCTGTCAACAGTACAGGCATGTATTCGGTCGTGTTGTTAGTATTACCGTCGTAAAAACCTGCGTCTACGCCGACATTCCGTACATTTAGTGTCGATTTCACCACCCGAGTTCAACGTGAAAGCCGCTTGTCAATCTCTCTCTCTCTCTCTCTCATTCGATGTTTGAACAGGACAGATAGATCGGAAAGCGTTGTACAGTGTTGATCTCGGGTTGGTGAAATTAGCCCTTAGTGAAGCTTTAGGCAAAATTAACGTCGATATTTTAGTAAATCGCTTCGTTCTCTCTAGGCCGACTGAGTGACATTGAACTTAAACTAAAATATTATTTATAAATATTTGCAGCTACTGAAATAGAAAGCTCAATATTTAGAGGACAAGGAGAAATATTTCCTGTAACACGTCGATACCAGATTCAGTGAACATCTAAATCTGAAGTGAAAATAAACACATAAATGTATGAGAGTTTTCTTGAAAAACGGTTATTTATGAGTTCTTTCGCTTGTCCTAAAGTTAAACCAGGCTGAAACGTGTGGATTGCTATATTTACGACTTTCTGCATCGCTGCTGAATTATGTACGTTACGTGTATAGCGCCCGCAAATCGGTAAGGATGGAACCTTGTAACAATTCACTTGTATTGTATGATTTATATAACATTCTATAGCGAAAAGGTTCCATTGCAAGGTTTTATTCGCCGTTATTGGATCCTAAACGTGCAGATGAGGTGCAAACCTATCTGCAATCTTTTTGGTGCCATTCCATAAACAATTTGCAGGGATTATACAGGGTATAATGACAGTACATGATCGTGAAACCAAATGAAGGTGCAAATAAAATCACCTGATATTCACGAATTTGCCGAGGAATATTTTTGTTTTACGCATTTTGTCCGACTGATTATTAAAAAGTAACGTTACGTAACGTTACTTTTGCAATATTATTATGTACATCTTCTCGTTTAATACGTTTGCTTTTTAAGTATAATTTTATGTAGTAAAATTAATTTTTTTTTTTTTTTGAAAAATCTATGACAGCATTAAAATGATTAATAGTTTGCAGCTGCATAAGGTATATCCCTACCGATTTAACTAAACTAGTGAATTCTAAATAGATAAGGGCTGCCTAGCTGCCAATCAGTAAAAGCTTAAAATATTTTTTTTTTTTAAACAATGCCTGCACTTTGATTCACTCCTGTGTCGTGGGGGTGTTCACAACCACACATTTTACAAACACAAAGCACACCCAGAATCAAAACGAATCTTTGCGGATCACACAAAGATTTGTCCCATGTGGAGATCGGACCCACAACACCAGTGCAGTTGAAAACGGCGAGGCGACAGCTTTAACCACTACGCCAACCATGCACTCAAATTATGAGGGGTTTAAGTTTTAAAATCTAATAGTGATTTATTTTAGATTGATTTTTTATGAACATGACGTAATACGACTACATTGTTATGACAAGATTAACTTTAATGCAAATCCAGTGTAGCATAAGAGAAAAATAATTGGAATATCTGTTAAATATTAGATCATCAATTTATTAACAATTAGAATAAGGTCGTTAATTAATTGATTAGGTGGCAGTTGTTTCATCACGATTAAATAAAATACAAAATAAGTAACAAAGGAATTTTCTTTTTTATTTGGAATATATAAAAATCTCGTGTCATAGTGTTATTTATCTAACTATACTCCTCTAAAACATTTTTACAAATGAATTTATGTTCATAATATGTCTGAGAATAGGGATTGTAAGCTATATTTATACTGCTAGGTGAAGGTCTACCACGCGGGCGGAACCGCGGGCAACAGCTAGAAGTATTTAAGTATTGTCATACAATTTCGAAATACTAAAGTTAAAACTGAAACCTATTTAACGCCGTTGCATTTAATCAACCATAAAATGAATTGGATTGTAAATGTACATTTAGATGCAGCGGTAAGCATTCACTTTGGATTATCGCCATGCCATTAAATACATGTACCATCGTGGTATAAACAATCATTTAACTCATATAAAGGTGATTAATACGAGAACTGCCATTGCCTCGATGGTATAGTGGTTAGCGTATGCGCTTCTCACCGCGAGGTCTCAGGTTCGATTCCCGGGTCGGGTAAAGTGTTATTTGTGAACTTTCCGTCAGGAAATTCATAATCGCAACACGGAGCTGGAATTGTGTCCAGTGGATGGCGATAGGATCACCCTATCCCATGGGACCTAAAGATAACAGGTGAAGTGTGGGTGTACAACTCTGCCACACCCTTCTGGGTAATATAGGCGTGATGTTATGTTACGTTATGTTTTGTTAATATTTTTTTTATAGCAAAATAACTATGTTATACCATATGTTTTGTTATCATGGGATAGGGGGTGATCCTACCGCCATCCACCGGACACAATTCCAGCTCCGAGTAGCTATTGTGAATTGCCTGACGGAAAGTTCACAAATAACACTTTGCCTGACCCGAGAATTGTAACCAAGATCTCGCAGTGACAAGCGCATAGGCTAACCACTAGACCAACGAGGCAGTTCTGTGAATCTTTCTTATCATGAAAATATCATGTTTAAATGTATTAAGACTGCAGTTATTATTTATTTAATTCAGTTATTTGTATCAAAACGCATACATCGCATCGCATGCAGTAAAAACATCGATTGGAATTGGGAAAATCACAAACGTCACTTTTCAAACAAACTTTCAGATATTTCTGATTGATCGATTAATCTCGTTTGTAAGTAAACAATTGGAAAGATTTATTTTTATTGGTTGCATTGCATCTATAACTTCTTATTGACGCATATTGGTTGTGGAGGTCAAGTGGTTCGTCCCCTTTAAATACTACTAATAAATAATGTTATATTATGCAGTTTATTAAGTATGACGACCAGATGTCGTAGTCGGTAGTGCAAATGCCTGCTATGCCGATGTCACGGGTTCGATTACCGAACAAAAGAAAAAAAATTAAAAGAAAAGAAAAAATGTGGTCGCTTATTAATAACTTAGCTAACAATAAAACATTACAAAGTAGTGCTCCTTCAAAGCTTTTAGTTAATGATACCCCTATTACAAATATAAAAGAAATTTGTGACCTCTTTAATAAATACTTCTCAACAATAGGCTCACTACTTGCAGATAACATACCTATAGAATACCATGATAGCTCAAACGACCTTATTTCTAGGACAAAACAAACTTGTTGTGAACTTACGACACTCGATCCATGTAACTCGAATGAAATAATTAAAATTATTAAAGACCTTGACTCGAATACAAGTAGTGGTATAGATAAAATTAGCACGAAAGTTATAAAAAGCTTACAAAATTTAATTTCGAATAGTTTGGCTATATGTTTTAATAAATTAATAGATGACGGTGAGTTTCCTGACACTTTAAAGATCGCAAAGGTAACACCGATTTACAAATCGGGATCAAAAACCGATCCTGGGAACTATCGTCCGATCTCAGTGCTACCAGTATTTTACAAAAATTTTGGAAAAGATTTTACATCATCGTCTTCTAAAATACCTTGACAGTTTTGATCTAATATCAGATCGTCAATATGGTTTTCGAGCTAAGAACAACACCACCGCAGCTACTATTGACTTAATCACCAAAATAAAAGAAAACATCGATAAAAAACATTACGTTTTGGGTGTTTTTATTGATCTAAAAAAAGCCTTTGATACCGTAAGTCACGAACTCCTACTACAAAAGTTAGAAAGCATTGGTATCAAGGGCAATGCACTTAAAATGCTTAGATCTTATCTTACAAATAGATTCCAAATAGTTAAAATAGATAATTTTGAAAGTAGTGCATTACCGGTTACCTACGGCGTCCCACAAGGGTCTATATTAGGGCCTTTATTGTTTTTGACCTACATAAACAACATCACGGAACTAAATCTACATGGTCATATAACTTTATATGCGGATGATACGTGCCTATTTTATTTCGGAGCCAGCATGCACGACATTTTTTCGAAAGCTCAAGAAGATCTAAATACTTTATCAGAATGGTTCAAATATAATTTGCTTACCATAAATATCTCTAAAACTTGTTACGTTATCTTTAAAGCTAAAAATAAAAAAGTACATATGCACGACGCGCTAACTATCAATAACATCCCATTAGAACAAAAAACCTGCGAAAAGTATCTTGGCCTGAGAATGGATCATCACTTAACATGGCACAATCAAATTGACCATATTAAAAATAAACTATCAGCACTTATAGGATCACTGCATAGTATAAATCAATGCATACCTAAAAACATTCGCTACACTATTTATAATTCACTTATTAAGTCGCACCTATTATATCTTATAGAAATTTGGGGTAGCGCGGGCAAAACGAAATTACAGGAATTGCAAAGAATGCAAAATAAGGTCATAAAAATACTGTTTCGCTATCCATACTTGACACCAACTCGCAACATATTTGAGGAAACAAAACTAATGACTATAAAACAACTTTATACATTTAACACTTGTGTTCTTATTAGGAAAATTATAGATAAGTCCATCCATACTAATTTAAAATTTACAAAAATGTCTCAAATTTCTAAACGTAGTCTTCGTCGACCAAGCTTACTTGTTTTGCCAAAAATACGCACTAATTACGCTAAAAAGAGTATCACCTATGAAGTAGCACAACTTTTTAACAATTTACCTGCTGATATAAAGCATGTTAGCTCACTCGGCAGTTTTAAGTCTCGACTATCTAAACACTTAACTGAAAACTACATTGAGTAAATTTTTCAAAATCATCAAAATTGTTGGGAATTTAACTGTCGAATGGGCGCTACTGATGGGATCCTGCCGTTTTGCCGAAAAGATTTTGCCAAATTTTCATTACCCAAACAAATTTTAGCAACCTTTTTTTATACCAATGTAATATTTGGAATAATTTTAGTACGCACATTTTCATTTGGTCAAATGTTTACTTGGCAGATTGTTACCAAGGATAATGTCATTAAGGTTTTTGGTCTTTAATCAAATGATTTATTACAGCAAACAATATTTAGACAATAAACGTTTAGTCAAATGAATTGTTATGACAAAAAATATAAAGGCAAAAATAAGATTTTTTTGGGAATTGTATAATTAAAAATGCAATTTTATTTTAATATAGGTAATCATTTATTAACGCGAGTACAAAATAGCAAAAGCTAGTACAAAATATTTGTAACTTACAATTTTAAATTTTTTGCAATGGACATTAGCAGATTTATTTCGGAGTATTCAGACTTGTGTTGCAGAACTCGATTAATTCTGTCGTCTTTATCCATATATTTTTTTTTCTTTTTTTGTGGCGGTTCACCTGATAGTATAATCTCAATGTCAGCTAAATTTGAAGAAACTTCATTTATTAATTCTTTAATTAAGCGATACACTCCAGGGTGGTGTTTATCAATGAGAATGTTTATTCTACGATGCCACGCCTCAGCTGAGTTTGAAGTTCTAGGTATTTGTCTTTCGTTTACAACATGGCAACTCCAAAAGCTTGGTGGATACTTCGGTTGCGTGTTCCATGATCCGCTAACATAATTTTCGTCAAACCAATTCGCGATTTGCTTCCAATCAGAATCTTCTATACCTTCTATTAGCTTGTTAAAATATAGAATGATTTCATTTTCTGGCAAATAACTTAAAGCCAGTAAACATTTTACTTGTTTGTTAAATTTGATGTCATTTGCGTATTTCTTTGTAAGCTTATGTGCTTGAATTTGTCTGAAACAAGTCAAATTTATGGACAATAGGTTATTTATGGAACTAGTTACAGTAGGTTATTAATTTATTTAACATCAACTTCAAAAATCTATAATGACACAAAATTAATGAACATCAAGCAACTCTATATCTATAATACATGTATATAAATAAAAAAAATGGTTAGGTTAGGTTAGGTTAAAACTGTGACCACCTACGCACGAGCCGAGCGAGCGTAGCGAGCGGTGCCGCGGCAGCGGCCGGCGAGTGCCAGAAACGACTAGATTATATAGAAAAAAATATGGAAAAAAGAGATTATTTTTAGGAGGCTATCGAGAGAAATAATATAATTATAATAACATTATTAATACCTGTTTAGAATTTGTCCCAAGTGGAAAAAGCACCCTTGTAATAAAACGTCTTCAAAGTTAGATCTTATGCTTGAAATGGCTGCCTTTTCGAAATCTAATATACAGACTTTTGGCGTCATGTCAATATTATTTTCATTTCCGTATTGCATTATTAATTCGAACATTAAGTCATACGTACGTTTATCCTTGTTGGTACACATACAAAAACAAAGTGGAAATGTTTTATTGTTATCAGATAACACATTGCCATGTATAGTGTATAATTGTTTAAAGATATTTGGTGCCACTTTAAAGGTTCCGTCTAAAATCCAGTATGAACTGTGACTTAAAGTGGTCATTAAACTTAGTGTTGACATTACCAATATTCTTCTATTTTCATCATAAGTTTTATCTTTTATTATGAAATTTACACCCTTGATAGATGTTTGTGATAAATTTAGCTGGAAATGTACATCAGTTGGTTCTATTGTTACTTCTTGTTTTTTTCGTAGTCGATACATCCTCTGCTTTAGAGCCGAAGTTGAAGGCAAGTTATCTACAACGTCCAAAGGAGCATTTGCTTTGTTATTTTGTATTATTTTGCATATTTTTGTTCCAGATGAAACCTCACTTTTGATCTTTTCTATAAGGTCACTGGTTATTTTTCTCCCAGGATTTGGTTCATGATTGTGAATTTCATTGCTCTTTAATACCTTATGAATCCCATCTTTTAGTGTAGTTTGTTGGGATGCAGTACATTTAAACAATTTATTTTTCCTGTACTCACAGTACCAATAATAGGTATCATTCACTTTGTTATTATTTTCATATGTAAATCCGTTTCGAAACAACTTTACACAACCTCGTGTAGATTTAAAAATTTCACACTCATCACTACATTCACTCATCGTAAACTTTATTTACGTTATACTTTTAACAACAATTATCTACAAAATAATATATCGTAACAATCTCAATAAACTTCCGCTACAAAACACAGTGATAGTGTTTTGCATGACTTACCCACATCGCGCGACATTTATGATTTACCTACTACCCACTTATTTACACATTGTAATTTAATTTGTATAATCTGTGCAACTAACATATAGATGCAAAATTTTTGTCATTGGCTACGCAATCGACTAAACAGAAATGGTAAGTTTAAAACTGACGACACCAAATATTTGGCTTATTTAATTTTGCGTAAAATATGTTATACCAACTGAAATATTAGACTAGATAAAAAATGGTAAAAGTACTAGTTGGTGAACAAGTTATTGTTCAAACGTTCACTTGCCAAACATAGGTTTTCGTAACAATTATTTGTAAAGAGATTGTTTGGTAAGTAATAATTTGGCAAATGAAGTTATGCGAAAATTTGTTTGGGAAATGATAATTTGGCAATTTCTTTTCGGTAAAACAAGGGAGACCCGCTACTGATACACATATAATATGATAATATAATAATAATTTTTTTTTTTTTTTTTTCTTTGGTGGCGGTTATATTTATAAGTTTACAAAATGATATTTTATATTCTCATGTAAGTGGCTTTTGTGTCTTTAATGAGAATAAATGATTTAAACCTAATGAATACTTTGTCTGCATAAACGTGGATTTGATTTTAGTCTGGATGTTTCAAATTCAAATCATTTATTTTTCATAGGCCCCAGGAGGCGCTTGAACACGTCAAAATATTACAAACAAATGATATAAAATAAATTATAAGTAAAACTAAATTATACTAATTACAATGATTTGAATAACCGGGGCTTAGATTAATTTTAATCCAACTGTTTAGAATCAGATTAAAATCAAACTAAGTACTAGCTCCGATTCTATGTATGAATACTATGTATTTACATAGAAACGTATATTTACATTACATCAATTAGTCTCAGTTATTCTAGTACCCACAATAAACATTGCTTAGCTTGGAACTAGATGGCGCTGTGTGATATTTCATTACTATAATTCTTTACCAATATCTCGTTTTAGCCTGGTTTAATCTAAATTATTTTCCTTTCTTTGTGTTTTATTCAGCCTCGTTTACAAAAACTTTTCTCACTGAATCTGATATCTTCGGTATTATCATTAGAATAGTACGCGACAGGTCGTGATGGCAATTTTGTAAACTTAATATTGTTATTTGTTAAGATACGCGAATTTTCTTTTTCAATAATATTTTTTTGTACGATTAAATAATTATAACTTGAATTTTTGCTATAGTTGATATAAAAACTTAAATCCATGTCGACACCGATTGCTACCTCGATATGTCGCGAACAGTAAATCTGCCTACTTACAACCTACATTATAAAACTTACATGAGCTATAATTCACAGAATTTTCCACTTGTATTCCCATGGTGATTTTCACACCATCCTGGTTCAGGTGATCCAATCGCACTGCGTTCCACTCGATCACCGATTGATCACCTCATCACTTCACTAGTTCACTTTACATTATCACTTCACTTTTGTTTTGCTTTTTTGCATTCACATCAATTTGTGACCGTGGAAAAATATCAAAATTAATTTGTCAGCGTCAATTGTTATAAAAATGAACAGTCAAATGTTATTTTTATTGTTAAATTGTCATAAAAAACCAATATGAATGCATTTAATTCGCACTTCTATGTCTGGAATGTTGAATGCGCGCGTCGTGGCTGCGCGCGCGCTTCTCCTCGAGTCGAGCATATCACTGCGCGCCCATCTGAAACAACACAGAAAAACTCTTTATTTTCGTGACAACTAGAATGCGGAAAATATCGTCAACCTTTTTGACATATTGGCCTATTAATATAAATTGTTAAACAGTATATTTTCACGTCAATCTTTCGGCTTTTGTCTTGTAAACAATATTTTTCTTTTTGACTGGACTCTTTACGGTTGCATAGGAGTGTTGAAATTTTTCTGGCGCATCCCATGCATCTTTTCGGACAGTTTTTATAATAAAAATAATGTTGGACGAAAAATAATTTATTTGACTCGAAATTTTTTAATGAGTGTGTGTGAATGAATGTGTCTCCATGAAGCGCTTATATTGTCCACTACCCTTACTTGATCGTCACAATTTCTATTTTTATTGAGTCCGGAACCGTCGGTAGTTCGACACACAATTCTTTAAAGATAAAGATAAAGATAAAGATGATTTATTTGTCATAACATGCGTACATAAGTTGTTAAACATAATTATACATAGTCTCAGCATGCTCTGTCCAGAGAACATACAAATTCTGTTTAATTAACATTAGGTTATGTAAATAAAATTACCTTAATTATTAGGCAGCAAAACATTATCAAATAACACAGTTTTTTTTATGTCAATATTTACATGCAATGTGAATTAAATACATAAATGGTAGTCAAAATAAAGAATAGTGTCAGTTAATATAAATCCAATGTCAATCAAGTTAATTATACAATTAATAAAAATATATTAAAATTATGAAAATGTATCATTAAGGAAATCATTTATAGTATAATAACATTTATCACATAACATTTTTTTCAGGCTGCGTTTAAATAAAATAATATTAAGATCCTTGTAAGTGTTTGGTAATTTATTATAAAGCTTAGGAGCCATGCAAAATATACTCTTACCCAAAAGTGCAGTTTTTGCTTCTTGTATACACAATCTATGCTTGTCACGACGGTTACGTACAGACACCTCAGACATTTTCTTAAACAAATGTGGATTGGTTTTTACAAATACCACAGATTCATAGATATACAGTGAAGGTAGAGTAAGTATATTGTGCTTTTTAAAGTATGGTTTGCAGCTGTCCATAACCTGTAGCCCGAACATGGTCCTAACGCAGCGTTTCTGTGATTTAAACACATTGTCTCTATTGACAGAGTTGCCCCAGAATATTATGCCATATCGTAAAATCGATTCAACGAGGCCATGATAGGCAGTGAGTAATGCAGCCATACTGACCACAGGAGCTAATTTGTATAGAGCATACGTACGACTACTAAGTTTTTTTATTAGATGTTCGACATGTGCTTTCCAATTTAATTTCTCATCTATAATGAGGCCGAGGAACTTAGCTTGATTAACCCTATCTATGTCAGTGTCATCATATTTAACATTAATCTCGCTATTTATAGCCCTATCAGTCTGGCTAAAGTGCATTATTTGGGTTTTATTTAAATTAATTTTTAAATTATTATTATTAAGCCAAGTAATTATTGCCGATAGTGATTTATTTATTTCTGCCTCATATGAGTCTAATGTTTTGCAGGCTACTGTAAGTGTACTATCGTCAGCAAAGAGGGTCATAGGTTGTTCAATGGTTTTGGGTAAATCGTTAATGTATACAATAAACAGTAAGGGGCCCAATACACTACCCTGTGGGACTCCAAAAGTAGTTATACGTTCAAGTGATAATGTAGTTACTTCCATTTTAGTCTTAAAGTCTACTTCTGTTATAGCTGTTATTTGTTTTCTATCTGACAGGTATGAACCTATCAGGTCTAACACATTTCCTCTGACACCATAGCATTCAAGTTTTCTTTTTAATATATCTATATCAACATAGTCAAAGGCCTGCGTCATATCACAGTAAACTGCACAGGCTGGATTTCTTTTGTCAACATTTATTATGGTTCTATATAAAAATTCATAAATGGCTGTATTAATTGATAAATTTTGTCTAAACCCTTTTTGTTCAGGACATATAATCTTATTACGTTCAAGATAATTATTCAGTTCTCTATATATGTATCTCTCAAAGATTTTAGAAAAGATAGGTATTAGCGCAATAGGTCTATAATTTGACATTAATTCTCTTTCTTGTTTTTTAAAAATTGGCTTTATAATTGATACTTTGAGTTTATTAGGGAATACGCCTTGGTATATACAAAGGTTCATTAAATGGCTTAGATGAGGGCAAATAAGATTACCCACTGATTTTATTATTTTAGTGGAGATTCCATCATAACCTACACTATTAGTGTTTTTAAGATTTTTTATAATAGTAAACATGTCGTTAGGTGTACTTGGAGCCATGAACATAGAGTCTTGCCTGCTCATTATATTCTCAGTAACTTTGATGCCTGTAGCGGACAGTGGTATTACTTTGTCAGTATAGTAGTCATTGAAACTATTTGCTATCATAGAAGGTTCGGTTATGGTTCTGTTATTCACTACTAGCTTTGGTATGGACTCTTTTGGTAGATTAAATTGGCTGTTATTTATTATTTGCCACGTCGTTTTCATTTTGTTAGAAGATGTAGTTCTAAGTTGTTAATTCTATTTAATTGGTTAACGTGTGACATTGGTTCGCCAAACACTAGTGGACAATATCCCAGACGATGCTGATCTTCACCAGGCGGCTCGTGACCACGAATGATGCTAGTCAATTCGAAACGTCGAGCATTGGTTTTTATTTTCTGTATATTAATTACGCGATTTAGGTTGTCTATTTTTTTTAATGTTCTTAAATTGCGAAAGTTTAAAAATATATATCGCAAGTGATTAGTTTTACTTATTAAACATATTGAATAAGGTTAATATGGCTTCTGCTACCCGCTAACGGGAGTAATAAAAGTAATTGCAACTAACCGACTAATCGGATGATTCGCAATCGTCGGAAGTATATAAATAGATTGTCTATCAACCGCACTTCTAATTCCAGAGAAAAACGATTAACAAGACGTACAAACACTCTGCTTTACTCCTCTAAATATTTGGCGTGAAGACCAAGTTTCTTTAGCACTTAAATACTTCAAAGTCAGAGTTAAATAGCTGGATAGTGTTTATTAATTAATTTGGCAAACCTGTGAGATTTTTGTGCTGTTCCGAAAAAGGCACTAATTTAGTAATTTAGTTTCATTTTAATTCTTGAGTTGAAAAGTGGTACAATTCCATTTCAAGGTATATTTGGTGAGGTAAATATTGTCGCCGCAATATAATATTTAATTAAGGTAAAAATTACCTGTCCATTATTAAAAATATTATGAATAACCAGCCTTTGTCACACAACACCACAACCAGCTTTTGTCTAATTGTACATATTGTAAAATCAGTAGACCGTGACGGTCACTACTTACATAATATCACAAAAAAATGCATCATAGATTTTTTATATACAACTTTGTATGGTTGTCCCTTGTTTGTTGTCTTATCGCATCAGTTATTAATATCAAAAGCTTTAATTCTAAACCAGCTTATACTGGAAATGTATAGTTAGATCCTAAGGAGGTTGTAAGTTAGTTTGGTCGGTAACCGTGTGTTTTTTATGTACTCTATGGTGTGTACATATTCGATACTATTGTGGCAAAACTGGACACTAATAATATGGCGATTGACAACGTCAAGAAATGACGAACCATAGTTGCCGCACAAGTCAATAGTGTCATACATCATTTAATGACGTTGTCAATCACCAATCGTGGTTATATTCTGTTAAAAATCGTTACATGAAAAATGGATATGTTGATTACTATACAGGGTGGATGCGACATAGCGACATTTATTGAAACCACAGCTTCTATACATGGCCAGTATGCATTTCCACCGGATAAAAAATTCTCTGGCGAAAAAAAAATTCACGTCTTCCGAACAAATTGCACGATCGCAATGTTCAAATTGTTCGGAGAACGTGTTTTTTTTTTTCACCAGAGAATTTTTATCCGGTGGAAATTGATACTTACCATGTATCGAAGCTGTGGTTTCAATAAATGTCGCTATGTCGCATCCACCCCGTATAGTTTTTTTCATTCGAGTGCAACGTCATACTGCGTATATATTATATTAAAATGCATTTTGTTCAACCCTGTCCCCAGCAATAGTCTGCCCACTCTACAAATAGTTGTGCAATCTGACTATAACGCGATCGTACAGTTTTCATCAGCGGCAGTTAAACTACGTCAAAGCTGTATCATCCATTATATTTTGTAGCGACTGTCTCTATAATGATGCAATGGTGATAGATACTATCATGTTGCTATCATAAGAGAGAAAATTATGATTCTCTATGAAAAAGGAGCTCCATCGCTTTTCGATTTAATGCTCTTTTTATGGAAATCGCTAAGCCAATGATAAAAATACATAGAAATAATGTAATTAAATGTATTATACAACTTTTTATCAATTTTGACTGCGTCAAAAGGAGGGTTATTTCCTACTGTACTCAAAATAAAGATACTATTCATTTGTTTTCAAATGTCAATTACTACAAGCAGACGCTTAATTTAATCTTTACTGTATCGATTCAATACCAGAAGCCGTTACAGAGTATTATATAAATAGATCCTTATTTATATCCGCGACAATAAACAGATCGTTCTCAAACGTACAGACAAACGGACATACAACAAAACCAGTATTCAACATATTGGCAATATTCCCGGTAGTGTAGAGATGGGAACGATATTATCGATATTTAAAATTTAAAGTAAAAGCTAAAATGAAAAATTTGTCGAAATAATTTAAGGTGTAATTCTTGTAAATTAAAAAAAAACCTTTCTGGTTTTTTAAAGTTAAAGAATAGAATAGAATAAAATTTATTTGCCGGAATATGGTGGTTTACCGTGCGTTTTATTACCAGTATTTGAAAATTGAGTTTTACATAAAAATATACATTATTCAAATTATGACACACCACAAATTAATCACAGTACAGAAAACAAAATGTCATTCATTATAGTATTTTTTTCGGGTTAGTCATTGTTTCAAAGTTATCATTTATTAGATAATAAAATAAATGTCACAAAACAAGTATACAAATAAAAATATTATATTAGCTATATTACAGTACGAAGTTATAAATACTTCAACTCGGTAGCTGCGTGACATGGTTGTTGTTATTACGTTAAATAACTTATTTGTTGCAATTTATTTTGAATGTAATTAAAAGTATCCTTGACAGATTGAAATAGTAATACCCTAGAAAATTATATCAATTTACATACGGTAAGTTATTGTGAGAAATCACAAATTTCTTTCAGTAATTATTATTGGAAATGATAAATAGTTATAATTACCGTGAAACAATTACAGTGTTATTCAAATCACTGTTCACATTTTGTAATTGGAGACAGTAAAATGTACATACAACAGTATAGATAGGAAACAGTAAATATAGCAAGTTAACCTAACAATCTTCATCGATATCGATATTTTCTACCCGTTGTTAACATCCCTATTCACAGGTGCTAATTGCAATAAAGTATTACAGTAAATTAATTGATATGTAAGCGATGCGTTGCAGACTCGTGCGTGAGCTACGATGGCATCATCTAACTGAACGAGATGGATCATTATGGATCATTAGAAGTCTAATCAATGCTGTGATCATTAATTAGATCATTAATTAGTCTAGCCTATTTAGTATGTTACATTACTTCCATTTGGAGGCTACTATAACTACTTATTCTAGACTTTAAGAGTCAGGTAGTGCCAAAGGCACAGATATTTTCAACTATTTTCTTCAATAACTAAGAAGCGGCATTGCGTTACCTATAGAATGAGTGCACGGTTGGTGCAGTAGTTAAAGCGTTCGCCTCGCCGCTTTCAGCTGCGCTGGTGTTGAGGGTTCGCTTGGACTCGCTACCACCCCCTTGAAAAGCCCCAGCGCCTCCAAGGTGGCGGTACCACCTCCGTTAGGAACCTATGCACTGACCAATGAGGCAGTCACTTAATACTTAGTCACTGTACATTTTGAAACGTGCACAAGCTTTTTAAACTTACCTAAAAAATAAGAGCCCATTAAAAAATAAATCAATACTTAAATTCATAAATACTCATGATAATAATAATAATAATAGACCTGATATTGTGGTGGTGGACCGATCTGAACGCCTTGCAATAATTGTCGATATCACCATCCCGCATGACGAGAATCTCGTGAAGGCCGAAAAGGACAAACAAATAAAATATTTGGACTTGGCTCATGAGATTGTCGACATGTGGGAGGTGGACTCGGCTATTATTGTACCGATAGTCGTATCCGTAAACGGACTGATAGCAAAGAGTCTCGACAAACACCTAAAGAGACTCGCGTTGGGTGGCTGGATCAAGGGTCTGATGCAGAAGGCGGTACTACTGGACACGGCACGCATTGTGAGGAGGTTCCTCTCTATGGAGCCCTAACCATCGGTAGTTTGGTCCCTGTACCCGATGCCGGTGGGGTACTATTTTTTATATTTTTAAATATTTTTTAGTACTTATATTTAAAAATGTAAAATTTTATACTTTTATATTTTTAAATGTACTTTACTTTTATAATTTATATTTAAACATATAAAAAATGAGAAAAAGATTAAATGAGTGATATAATAATAATAATAAGAGACTCGCGTTGGGTGGCTGGATCAAGGGTCTGATGCAGAAGGCGGTACTACTGGACACGGCACGCATTGTGAGGAGGTTCCTCTCTCTGGAGCCCTAACCATCGGTAGTTTGGTCCCTGTATCCGATACCGGTGGAGTACTATTTTTTATATTTTTAAATATTTTTTAGTACTTATATTTAAAAATGTAGAATTTTATACTTTTATATTTTTAAATGTACTTTACTTTTATAATTTATATTTAAACATATAAAAAATGAGAAAATGGATTAAATGAATGAATAATAATAATAATAAATTATTTATTGACATATAAAATTACACAATTGAGTATGAGTCCTCTGACCCCTGAACTAGTGCTAACTGTATTTTAGGGGCCAGATGATATAAGATATTTTCACTTACGATTCCACGTAACATCGCCCATGAACTACAAACACAGAATATAACGGATATTTCAGTCTCAATTCACAAATCCATTGTAACATTCACAAATAGTCTGTAGAATAGCACAACATAAAAATACAGCGAATCTAGAGCGCCATTTCTCTTTGGTCCTAAGAGATTTGGATATTTCGACATTGCTGTCAATTAAATTCTAGTTTTCGACCTATATTCATAAAGTAGATAGCATCAGGCACGATTATTCTACTTAGGTATTCAATCGTCAAATTATGTGATAAACCATGCATATAAATAATAAAAATCCATACTATAATAGGATTTTTTATAAAATTTGTTTTCGCCATTTGAAATAAATGACATTTAAGCGTTTATTTTAAATATGTATGGTATAGAAATTAATTTTCTATTATTTATTTATTTATATAACAAAACAGAAACGCTACATCTTTTACTTATTTAAAAAAAAAGTATTTTCGTACGTGTACACTCAGACTATTGAAGACATACTTTACATCGTATTATTATCGAATTAAAAACATAAATGAAAAACTCAAGGTGCTTTATAATTTTAATACTTTATTTTATTTTGACGTCACAATTTTTATAAGTTTCAGGTGCATGTGTCGTAAAGCGAGGTAACGACCAAAGCGGGGGTTTGAGCGGCAAAATAAACTCATTTTCTGTCTGAAGTATAATTTATTTTTGATTTATTGTGCATTTAAAGTTAATAGATATGTTTTTCTGAGAAATATGGTTGTACTGCAATTCTAGATTATTTTATCCCAAGGATTTAAAATTTTGAAATATACGTCAATTTCCTATATTAAATCTATTATATATATTTTTGTTTCTTGGCATCTTAGCATTTATGATATCTTGTATTTAACATAATAAAATGTTAATACTTAAGTTAAAATAAGTTGATTTCGGTGAGATTGATTTTTAACATTGCTACGCTGAAACATAATCTTTAAAGATGTTTTATATATTAAATGACAGAGAACTCAACAATCAAAGCTTCTTAAGCTTATAATTATTTATTGTTTCCTGATCCCTCATCCATGCCCTAATAAAACTGTTAGATGTGCAATTAGTTAAAATGTTGTGTTGTATGTGTTTAAAGTAAAGAAATACTTAAATAATATTCAACGTCTCGCCTCATCTGTGTAAAACTTAAAATAAAACAGAAAACGGCCTTAAGGTGCCTATACTCAAAGAATTATACCCGTACTCTGCTATACTGTTGAGGAGTTGTACCTTTCAGCATCACAAGAAATGCTAACTTCTAGATGCAAATATCCGAGTAGCTATAGGTAATATACGAAAATTATATGGACGCCTTAAACATTTGAGAGTTGCCCTCGATTTCTCTAGGACCCCATCATCAGATTGCGACCTGATAAGAATGGAACCATATGACAAGTAAAAACATAATTTCTTAAATCGGTCTAGAAGTCTGCCAGAAATCGGCGAACAAACATTAAACAGAAGAGAATGTCCTCCTTTTTGTTGAAGTCGGATAAAAATACAGTGTCGCCTCTCGCTCTGAACGAGACTCAACCCTCTACGCATCAAATATTTTACTGTTGTTGCAGCGATTAGTCAGTGCGTCCACCGCCTTACATCACGACTTGGTGACTAACAGAACCGTTCACCAGACGAGACAAATGACTCATTCTCTATATTTATTCTATCGTACTTTTATTGTTTTTGTTAAGTTTTCAGTCTGATACATTGTGCTTTCAGAAAAAAGTTGTTAGTCTACAAGGAAGTTCGTAACGTGACTCATTGTTGCTACGAAGATGACAGACTTGTGTGACACCATGCGTGGCGTGACTTCAATTCCTGCGCGATTAATATTACGTGGAAAGTCGTGTAATACGACTTTCTTCCTAGTTTGTCGTTTGAATACATACTTAATATAAGGTTGATAGAACAATCGCATTTATACTTTTAGTGGTTTGAAACGTCTATACAAAAATAGTATTAAGGTGGATCATGAATCTACTTTATTGATGGTACTTTATTATCAATAACACATAATGTTTACATCCGCTATACATAACTCATTATGTTATGAATGATACAATCGTATCAAACAATAGATTGACCATGACTCATGTTCATTGATTTAGAATGGACCGCGTATTGTCGCCATGACACTTTGTTTGTAGTGTCGGCTTCACGTGTTTGTATACAGAATAATTGTACATTGGATCTCTATTTCCTTGCATGAAATGAAAAGCCATTTTCTTATACTATGATAGAAAAGTCCAGGCAAAATTTGTCAGTTGTTCTTTTGATGTTTTTATTGTGGGCAGTTAGGTGGGATAAGGCAATATTATTCGTTACTTCTCCTTCTCTATTTTTACCTAGCTTCTACCAGCGAATTCGTCCGCGTAGAATTCTTTGTATCAAGTAGTAGCTGCTCCCGCGCTGTGACCCGCGTTAAACCTAACTGCGCCACTCCCGTGGAGTTTAGCGAAATGTTAAGACACTTCAATTTTATTTCTTTGTATTGATATTATTGCTAAATGCACCAGTAGCCCTCAGAACTGACCCTAAACTCTTATGTACAAAATGCCACCGCGAATTGTTCCTCTAATGGTAAAACTGTTGTTTATCATGATAATGTGGCTATCCCTACCATCGCACTGCTTTTTATCTACTTTATAATATACCCAAGATATCGCGTTTAATTTGCTATAAAAACGCACGTACAAGTGGTAATATTTATCGATTAATAAATGAGAAGATATAATAAGACCTTAAAAATCAAGGAATTACCATAACCGTCTTACCATCCGATCAGCTGTTTTCCAAAGTGGCAAGAGCAATGACTAGCTCAGTCACCGCCTGCCAGAATATTTTGGCACAGAAAGGCATCACCGACAGAAATAATTTTTCACACATGTTCTGGACTGTAGTAAAAATGCGGATTTTCGTATACAATATGTCAATGGTTATCATATTGAAATTAAAAGTTAATAAAAGGTATTTTTTTATTAATAAAATGAATTGATTTTCTCACCACAATAATTATGCTAAGTATACCAATATTAATTGATTACAGTTTAGGTTCAAATATTACTACGGCATTTTGTACTTATCAATGCCATTCCTGTAAGTTCAATTCAATACTTATTCGAAACTAAATTACGTTGACATTTAGAAAGGAATCGAATTTCAAAATATCGTATCTCTACCCATTTAAGTTTCTACTGGAGGTAGATTCTAGGTTGGTCTAAATTGAGATGGAGATTTTTTAGCATAAAATGCTGTAAATCTTTGAAGAATATCTATCTATTTTACTACACTAAACGACAGGGCAGTTGTTCAGAAAGCAATTTAAGCAAAGCCTCTGAGTCTATTTCACAGAAGACATAGACCCAGTTTACCAATTTAGTCCACGAAGTCTTTGACCAACAGGAAGTGTTACGCGGATTACATGTATTTCTGCTTCCTTTCAAAATGGCGCCTAAATCTAATCTATTACATATTTTGTTAGCGTTTCGGCGATGAGGCCCGTTTCCTCGACTTTTATGCCACAAATAACACTTTGAACTGTCCACGGTGGATAATTTGGAACAAATTTAATTAGAAATAATTATGCAAGAAAGTGGATGTCATCATTAGAAGAGTCTGTTTTATGCGAAATGGCTTCATTGATTGTTGAATTTTGGCGTATTTAGTTACAGTACTAGATGAGTTGGAGCTGTTGAGTGCACTACGAGAACGGAATGCGCAGGTTCCCTGTCCCCATACAATGGTGAAATTTCCACGTCATACGTTTTGGTTCATTTTTAAGTTTATACGTCCCGTGTATCATATATGATATGACTAATTTATTGTCTATTATAAACTTTCACAGCTGATCTATTTGCTTCATAACTATACCATAAAACTTAAAAGTAATTTATGACATTTGGTTGACATTGAATGCTACGCCAAAAGAAAAGAGGAAGGGAATCCTTTGAAAGCCAAACAGGTGAACACGGAGTGCTTGGCGTGTGGCAAAGCTTATTGTTTGTCTTGCTTTACTGAGGTTCACAATAAGCAATAAAGTTAAATGTTTCTGTATATCCCATTCTTTAATTTTCATTTTTGTCTAATTGTCTAATAAAGAAACTATTATAATGCTGAAAGTTTGTTTTACTTAGTTGAAAATATAAAAAAAAGAAGGATAAATCACAACAGTTTTTTACTTCATTTTGAACTAGACAATGTTCCCCACACGTCCATGTACTAAAAATCTAATTTATTCTGCCACGTCCATTACAAAAACGCTTTTGAAATCACCTATGAATTTGCTCATATTTGATACATGGACGTAATAAAGACGGTACAAATATTGCGTCATGAATCACATTTGATACATGGGACAGGGAACCTGCTAACTAACTTAGCATTTAGATGAAATGACCAATTTGCAAACTGTTATTAATTTTTCAAGGATCGTAGTTTCTTATATTTTTAACTTACTTAATGCTAATGACTTGTTTATCTGTTAGAATAGTTATAAAAATAGCAAAAGTACGAAAAAAAGATGCAAAGTTTAAAAAAAAACATCAAAGGTTCTCCAGACAGCCGGTTGAATACCTTCAGCTGTAACCCAATCTTCCAAATTAATGTATTAAGTGCCCCACCGTTTTAAATCAAAAGCTAACAAAATCAACACTTATGACATCAACAAATATCTTTTGCCAAGACTATCATCTCTACTCTCAGTTACTTCTCCCATTACTGTTAGAAAAATATGCCTGTCATAACGTTACGCCATGGATGACAAGCTGTGACGACGTTTACTTCTTGGTGGGAGACCATTCATTTGTCAGTTTTTGTTGAGTTCAGTAGACCTAAGGTAAGAGGAAAGGTATAAAAGTAGTACTTTAATAGCAGTATTTCATATACTTGTAATATTTGAAATTAAATTATAGCCGTGCCATACGTTTTTGTATTTTATACAATATTAAGGTTAAAAAAATAAGAATTTAGCAGGATTCGAACCTGCATCCCCCGCCCCGGTACAACCAAGTAAGTATCTAACAGGTATTTTTACCTAATAAATTAGCACTAAAAATGGTTAAGAAATCTAGCAGCAAATGAATCCATGGCTCAATTGGCATAGCACTTAATTTTTCAACCTTTCCAGGAGGATTTGGACAGATTAAATGATTATTGCATCACTAACAAGCTTCAACTTAGTACAAATAAATGTAAAATTATATCATTTACTAGAAAACGATATTCTAGTGTATATCCTTATTCCATAGCCGGCCACAGACTTGGCAGAGTCCTTTCAATCCGCGATCTTGGAGTCACTTTAGATAGTAAATTGACACTTGATGCACATATTGATAATATTTACAGTAAAGCTTACAAAATGTACGGTTTTGTTTTGCGGGTAAGTAATGATTTCAAGCGTCCATGTACCTATCTCCACCTCTATAAGACCTTAATACGCTCACAGTTAGAATATGCTACATGTATTTGGGATCCACTGTACATGAAATACTCTCAATGTCTTGAAGGAGTTCAAAAAAAAAATTCTGCGTTGTATGAACTACAAATTTTGTCATAGATATCAGCCCTATACAGAATTATTACGGCAATATAAATTGTTAGATTTAAAATCCAGGAGAATTCAAATGCAAGCCATGTTTCTGTATGATATTTGCCATAACAGTTACGACTTTAATGATATTATTAATAGTATTAACTACAATGTGCCTACTAGATCGTACACTAGGGCATGTCGCAAGACTCCACTTTTTGCCCCAAGAGCCGCGCGCACTAACGCTGGCATGCGCGCACCTATTAGCCGTGTACTGGATTCTTATAACAATAACTTTACTCATATTGATGTGCATGCGAATAGTGTAGGCATCTTTAGGAAGCTAGGAATCATTAGGAATTGAGGAACTACAACTTCTGTTGACTGTATATCCTTACAACAAGAAAGAAAAATTTAAATTATAGAAATGTATCATTTTAGTTTTTCTTAGAATTTCAAACTTTGTGTTTCACAGCTACTCTTAACCTATACTTAATTTTTATTATTACTCAACCGTGGTAAGCGGTGTGGATGTCACAATTATTCATATGTATAGAATCATACTATGTAGATAAGTCATCTGTTTATTGTGATATTGTTTGTTTACCCAATAAACATTGTAAAAAGCAGTATTTCACTACAGTATTGAAATTAGTCTGAATTGAAGGCACTACGCCAGGAATAATATTTTAGTATTTAGGTGTGTCATAAATAAAAAAGATAGAAACACAATAATTTCATCTTTGACTTGCCGCCGAATATTAGTTATTTTAATAGATATTATTAACCGGTTTGGTGATGAGCTCAGACCCTGAACTTAGTCATAATTTCGTGGCCCTCAAATGTATGTCAATGTGACAGATGGATCTTCATGAGCTGTACAATTGCCACTTATCATCAGGTGGACCAACACATACATGGTACAGATAGCGCGCGAGTTGAATGCAGTCGGGGTCTGAGGTAAAGAGCGGGAGCATCTCCCCCCGCTATCCGCACGCCCCACCTCACGCGCCTGCAGTGTAGTGATGTGCCATCCTTGTCAACTATCGTACGTTTGCCGTGTTATTGTGTTAATACTGAAGTTCCCATGTTATTTTTTTATTTTAATAATGACTGATCCGAGTCCATCAAGTTCGTTACAAAAAAGCGTAAAAAGGTTAAAAGAAGTTACGGAGCTGGCGGTTTCTCAGGTTACAGAGGAAGATTGGCGTGGCTTCGATGATCACGTCATAATTTTAGAAGAAAATTATTGGCAAAGAGATGGATTAATTGAAGATACCATAGATCGATTCGTCATTGAGGTCAGCGACAGCGTGGATAGTGACACCGATTCAACCATATCTGCCATGTCTGAATCTGATTATTTTTTTTTTATTTCGTTTTGTGAAATGATTATTAAAAACGTGTGATAATTATGATATTGTTTTTTTTTTCATCATGTTAACCTAGTGTAAAAAATAAAATTAAACTCATAACATTGTTTAAATTTATCGACATTCATTACTCATTGTGGTCATCAATAATTATAATTAGGTCTCAGCACTACCGCATTCCTAAGCTCTGCATTCAACTTTAGATTGCACTACGACTACAAAGTCTAAGAAGATTTGTTACCTGAAAGCTTTAGCGATTCTACAGTTATCTATATTAGTATAGGTCGCGTCATGTAAAAAGAACGCTGGCGGTCAAGCTGCGCATTAGGCGATTTTTCGATATTCGTTCTCAAAATACCATCGCGCACAAAAGTTTTTATTTACGAAATGGTTTTACACAGAAAAGTGAGAAAAATGATTTATGACGTATATTGTTTTATGAACAGATAGGCTGATAATAATGCAGTTGATAATTTAAAACAATGTATGAAACGGACCACAGTGGCAACAAAATGTTCTGAGCCTACAGTGAGACGAATTGTAAAAAGTTCAAAAGATTCAGAATTCCTTACTGTCTTCGGAACTCCCGGCAAAAATAAAAGAATCAAACAAAAACCAATAACAGATATTGACAACTTTGACCAGGGTGTTATAAAAAGAATCATCCACAATTGCCACGTCACTGAAAAAGAATTGCCTACCATAGGCAAGTTGCGAAGACCGCGTCCTTATCTGGTTTTCACGTCACCAACGACGACTTAATGGAAGGAGTATCAATATTACTTTAATTTTTTGTAATTAGATTAAACATTTTAAACTAAATTAAACATCTTTTAAATTCTATTTAATGATATTTTACCTAATAAATTTTGCACTGTACTTCCCGAAAACCAATATACGAAGCCTCGAGCGACAGCTAGTTCAAAAATAAAACAATAGGTAACAACACTCGCGTACGAAAGTACTAGCACTTTCGTGCGCGAGTGTACCAATGCGCAAACAACCCCCCCCCCCCACCACTTTCTTCCAGCGTTCTTTTTACGTGACGCGACTTATAGTAGTAGACGTCATAGTAGTGACAGTTACCTTCGCGCCGTCACTCAGCCCCGTCATAAGTCACCTGTCATTAGGAAACTAATAAAATACGGGAATATTCATACTAGAACGAATTCTTGGCATTGGCTTCTAAAAGAAAACAATTTGATTTGAAAGCTTGATTCCGGTTACTATTACGCATTTTTCTTTCAATAAAAAGGTAAGAAAATGCTGAATGAGTTTAGATAAATACAAATAATGTGAACTTTAAACAAAAATATTACAGGTAACTTGGATCAAATGACCTTGTTGTCTTCTCGGCCCTTAAAGACCTAAAAGATCTTGGCAGGTCGTAAAATGCACTGTCTCAGTCTCTCCCGTAGGGTTCACGTCCACTCTCGCTCTCACGAGCCGCCAAGAAGTTTGACGTTTGGTATACCTACCTATTGAGAACACCATGAGTTTCATTAAAGAAAGTGCTTGTAAAACTCGTAAATTGCCAAAAAAGACTGATATATACTATATTGTTTTGTGATCTACACAAAACAATATATTGTAGACGTAGATTTCAAGGTAGTAAAAAAAGCTATACGTGATACAGTAGAAGAAAAGCTTCTAATTCTATGCAACTACTGGAACATTTCTACTGGGTAGAAAAGACAAATTCTTTTGTTTATCTTGGCAATTGCATTGAAACTTAACGTGCCGCACCTACTAGACCAACGTTCCGCCGTTAACAATCTTATAATCCTAACATATGTGGCATAATCCATCATAATAATAAAAGGTTAGCGAAAATAAACCGTATAGGTAAAATAAAGTGTTTTCCATGGGCCGTGTGACGCAAATTATCTTATATTATTAATGTAGTCTGACGGCGCAGACGATTCACTTCATATTATTATTTGCGATGAATCATGTTTGTCCTTCTTCGTGAGAGATTTGAGATATGTAGTAAAGAGGAGTGTTACTAGCGAATAGTTGGACTAGGGAGCTTTGTTTAAAGATAACAAGTATTTTTTATATTTCAATTTTGCAACAAAAGCAACTCAGCATCAAAACCAACTGATGCTAAGTTGCTCTTTATAAATTGTAACATAGCAAAATAAATAAAGATTAGGCAGAGAAATAGAGTTGGTACTCTAATTTCTCTATCTCATGTTTATCTATTCTGCTTTAAACCCTTTATATAGATACCTGTATATTTGCCACAAAACAAGACTAACAGTTTCCGACAAAACTTATTCTTCCGTGTCTACATAATCTATCTTTTACAAATAAAAAATAACTTTTTTTTAACCAATTATATTTGCCTCTTAAGTATTGTAAGTACTACCATTTGTTTCAAATGATTCCATACTTCAAAAAATAATCCACGGCCACCTCGATCTAATCAAATTGCCCAACATTTCCAACCGCCAACCGTTCATCATCACGCTAGTAAATAAATTTAATGAGGTGTTTTCTTCCCATACACCCGATTCACGAGAAACAACTAATCCAAACGATCTCATGATTGATTTAGGAGTTTAGGAGGTGAGACTGTGACACACTGCGTTTATACATTTAGGAGGTGATGATATGATATGTCCGTTTTGGTACAAGTTACAAGTTTTCTAAATTGACTGCAAGAAATAGATAAGTTAATTAAATTTAAAGTTCTGAAAGTGAATTTGTAAAATACCTTGTGCAATTATCATTTCTATTATAAACTTTTTTGTTTTTTTAGTCATTAATTTATTTAATCTTTTATTTAACTAAATGGCGAAGCTGGAGATAGGAATAAATGAAATAATATTATTTCTGTGTGTAGAAGAGTCGTTCAATGATAAATCTGTATAACGTTCCAAGCTTATATAAAAACCTTTTATCAAAAACGAAAAATTTGAACCAATGTATAATTCACGGGCCACGCAGACCGATCGGATTTACAGGTTAAGCAATACTAACCACGGTCGACCGTGGATGGGTGTCCATCTTTAACATAATAAGTTTTCCTCCGTGCCTTGGGGAGCACGTTAAGCTATCGATCCCGGTTGTTGCAGTCGTTACGAATAGTCAGAGGCCAGAAAGTCTCGTACGGGGTTATGGAGCTCTGATGGCAGTTGCTCCACGTAAAATACTGATATTCAGCTAAAGCTGTTAGACTAGAAGCCGGCTCCATTATAATTGGGAAAAGGTTCGGCAGAAGATGATTGTATAATTCTGCCGACTCCATGTCTGTTCCTGCTTTCTTTAACTTATTTGTTCTGCTGTTAATTAATGGGTAGTATTTAATCGCAAATCATAAAATATCCTTTTTCTATGCAGTTAAATACCGAATTACCATCAAAATTACTGATTGCACAACAAAATATTCAACTCAAAATATCACTAAACACACTACAATTTATTTTCACAGCGCACATCAATTTTTCCTAAAGCAAAAGCTTTTTTATCAATGCACAACTAATAATCTTAATGCACATTATACATGTTAACTCTTTTTCTTTTAAATATAGCTTCTATTTTTATAATATTTACAGCAGTTTTTCTAAATCAAACAACATTTTATTAGTCACAGTCATCTTATTATTTATTAATTATCACATAATGAGATCAGCAAAAAAATTATAAAATTAGATACAAAATTGTAATTTATTGAATTATTAAAGCGGGTCTTGCTTTCGCGGGGCGTCCACGCTTCCTTTTTTGCCCAATAGGCACATTTTTAGCTTCTGCAGTTGGCGCCACGTACTGTCGTCTGTTACGATCTATGATAATAAGAAATTGGTAGGTAGTATAATATTATTTTATTTAGTGGGTGAATTCAAAAAGGGGTCGGAGTATCACACAGATTGATTCTAGCTATGTTATGGTCGCAGTTCTAACCTAACCTAACCTGCTACTTTACCCATAATTGACCTATGCCATAACTATAGCTTTTATTTTTATATTATTTACTTCAGTGACGAAAAAACGCGCGAAGTTTTTCAGTTAAGTTGTTCTGCTTTTAGAAATAATGCAATGTAAAAGGATTTTTTTGTTATAATAATCATTAAATTTGCCGAGCATGGCTTCTTGAAAATTAAGACAAATATGATGAACAGATTTTGTTGTACTTACTGGTTAATATGCGACTGGGATAGTTATTTTGCTATGAAATATGGTAAATTTGATGTGCAGTCAGTATTTATGCTATGCATGTAGTATTTTTGTACAAAAATAAATTTAACTGTATTGCATTATGAGGAAAAAAGGAATGTCATATTAATGTGTAATTTCGAATTATCTGCAGTTTGAGTTTTGTTAAACATTTAGTTTATCTGTAGTGAAGTAAGTTATTTGATGTAAAAAAGAATATAAATGATGAGTATTTATTGATAGGCGATTATTTATTTGATATGCAATATAAAATATCCCTTAATTAATTTATTTCCGTTTTGAATAACATCTGTGTAATTCCAAAACCTTTTTAATCATTAAAAACAAACAAGCCCGCCAGTAACTTTAGATTTTAAATTCATTGCATTTTGTTACTGATATCTGGGACACCAAGAAGGAAGTGTTCCGTTCCCGTTTCCAGAACAAAAGGTAACTTGAACATGGTAGAGCTTTGTTAAGTTAAAGAATGTATCTGAATCATTAGTTTATTTCTGATTGGACAAAGATTGCAGTAATTAATCCTCCAAGCGTCTCCATTTCACGAGAAATGGAACAAAATGTAGCAGGAAGTGAATTTAAACAAAGGAGTATGTTTTACTTTATTTGTTACCTTATTTATGTGTTAACAACAAAGATAATATGTAAAACAATCGATCAATGTCATGGTTTAATCCTTTTAATTTTTGATTTAATTCATCTTTTAAGGCGGTTCCTGTTATATTACTTTATGGTTGACACATCTTTTCCTTTGTTTCACACTGTCTATTCACAAGCCTGAAGAATCTATACAATCAAATGAATCGCGCTTTTTTTATATCTAAGTTATGTTTAAATATCAACTTATGCGTAATTCTGGGTAGTTTGAAAAACTATTAGGACTATTTTGCCAACATATACTTAATCCTTGTGGTGTAATATTAAATGTCTTCTTAAATTAGCATTTCTCGAGATTAGCGCTAACAAACGAACGAAATAACTTTCTGCCGTGGACTCGTCTGCGTGGGAGGACATCAATTTAAAGTAGCTAATGTAATGCGCCAAATAGTCAGTTACCTGCATCTAAAATTTTACCTAAACAGACAGACAGACAAAATGTTCATTTTTAAATATATTGAAGAGATATGAGAAAAGGTTTGGAAAATGACATTGAGAGCATTTATTATTTAATTCTTTATTGTACAAATGAAAAACAATACAATAATATTAGGTACAATTTTAAATTTATGTACAAAGGCGAGCCTAACCACTAAAATGGGTTTTCTTCCAGCAAACCTAGAGTCCTAGAGGAAAAATATACTTTTTGAAATGTACAATAAATTGATAATTATAGAGAAGAAAATAAACATACATATAATATCATGCCTATTCTAAACTGAGTGTATACTAATATGTATACAATACATTTATCTGTGAGAAATATATTTAAGACAGTTACATCTTCAATAATAACATTATCATTAAATGAAACACAACAGCCGGAACGACCCTACAACCGGACATCCATTTATTTTTACCGGACCTTGATCGAATAGACGAAGAAGCCATCAACCTTGTATTGTCATAACATCATTTACGATGGAAGTGTCCCATGTGAATGTTACTACAAGGTTAAGTATGGCCCTTTACCGCGTGGTGTGACTGCGAGCGATAGTACATACAAGCGAAAGCGGCGATCAATTATTAAGAAGCGGATTTCTAAATAGCATGAATAATTATTTAGATTCAGATTTTTTTATAAATGATTTTTAAATTAAAAGACAATACATTTGTCTTGAAATCTTTTAATACACTTCTTACTTAGCTTAATTTTCTTAAATAGTTGTTTATTGAATACAGTACCTATGTTTTCATCATAATCAACATCATTAGCCTTCAAACCATCTTCATCAGATAATTCAAGCGGCGTTTCTGTGACTGTATAGTCCGCCATTATTCATATCGAATCACGAGAATTATACTCTACATTAAATAGTCGAGACATAATTTACGATGAAGTGTCCCATGTAAATGTTATATAGGTAAAGCATGGCCCTTTAAATGTGAGCGATCGTCTCATTGCCGTGAGGACGTTACTCTACATTAAACTTTTGTATGGGACAAGGTTAACTATGGCCCTTCAGGGTGAAACGTGAGTGAAGGCGATTTTATGAGCGAGTTGCACTATATTCATTTTTAAAGTGGAAGAATGGTTTCAACATGTACGGTCGCTAAAATAATTCGTTTCCTTTCTTTCTTTCTTTCACAATAATATTTAAACAACTGTTAAGTAACTGGTTAAATGATTTTACAAAAATCCTAGGCAAGTCGAAATGAGATGAAACCTGTATAAAAGTAAGGAATTTTTCAAGACAGAGCTCTCCTTCATGGTGCTTTTACACCCATTGAGCTATTCTTTTATACTTTCACTGAAAATAATTTTGAATATTTATTGACTTACACAAAATTGAGATTCTGCCAGAAAGAATCATGAAACAAGAAAGCTATAAAAACTCGTAATGATTGCGGTGATCATTGCTGCCTATGAACGTCAACCAAAAGACATGATAAAATTGTAGATATCATTAAAATCACATAAAACTTTACGATTCCCGCTCGCAGTGAGGCCCTACATTAAAAGGGCAGTTAGACACGAATGATTGAAGAGCGGCGCACACGTGAAAGAGCTCATTATGAGCTTAGACCGTTTGCGACTGGCTTTATTCTACCACGGCGGATCCATCATATTTTATTTATTTTTCAAGGTTTATGGTTTCAATGTTTGTATACTCGTTTATGAGGTATGTGAATCCATTTTTATAAATATGTGTAAATAAATGCTGTTGTATAATTGGTACCACTGTTACCACCGAGTTATTTTTTTTTGATTACGCATTTGCGTTTGCGCGTCTGGTTTTCTTTAATGAAGCTTTATTTTTTCGCACGATGAAAGCTCAGTATTTGTGGAAATGTGGAATTTCTTGGTTAAATGCCGGTTAGTTTGTGAATCTATAATAATATGCTTTTAATTCATCTAGGATGAATGGAAGAATATAATACAGTACGCGAAAACTAACCAACGCTCGGTATAATACCTTAAATAAAGATTATTACGTAATTTACGGACGCAGACAGAAGCCTAAAAGCTGTGATAAAGACCTAATTCCAGTTATTGTTTTTTACAAAAAATAATGTAATAGCATATATTTTGGTATAGCGTAATAAAGAAATACTATGAACAAAATTCGTGTAAAATTAGCTGTCGGGACCGTGGCTCAAAATAATTCCTGAAATTTACTTCGCCAATCCCAACTAATATTATAAATGCGAAAGTAACTCTGTCTGTCTGTCTGTTACGCTTTCCCGCTTAAACCTCGCGACCGATTTTGATGAAATTTGGTACAGACAATCTTTAGACCCTGAGACAGAACATAGGCTACTTTAAAAAAAAAAAAAAGGGGATGAAGGGGTTGAAATAGAGGTTGAAAGTTTGTATGGGATTTCTTAATTTTAAAAGATAAAACCATGAATCTTTATATTTAAGTACTTTTAAGATTAGATTAAGATTATAGAAGTATAGATCAAATCCACTCAGAACATGCAAGTATCCCAACTAATCCCAACTAATATTATAAATGCGAAAGTAACTCTGTCTGTCTGTCTGTTACGCTTTCCCGCTTAAACCTCGCGACCGATTTTGATGAAATTTGGTACAGACAATCTTTAGACCCTGAGACAGAACATAGGCTACTTTAAAAAAAAAAAAAAGGGGATGAAGGGGTTGAAATAGAGGTTGAAAGTTTGTATGGGATTTCTTAATTTTAAAAGATAAAACCATGAATCTTTATATTTAAGTACTTTTAAGATTAGATTAAGATTATAGAAGTATAGATCAAATCCACTCAGAACATGCAAGTATCCCAACTATCCCAACTAATATTATAAATGCGAAAGTAACTCTGTCTGTCTGTCTGTTACGCTTTCCCGCTTAAACCTCGCGACCGATTTTGATGAAATTTGGTACAGACAATCTTTAGACCCTGAGACAGAACATAGGCTACTTTAAAAAAAAAAAAAAAGGGGATGAAGGGGTTGAAATAGAGGTTGAAAGTTTGTATGGGATTTCTTAATTTTAAAAGATAAAACCATGAATCTTTATATTTAAGTACTTGATAAGAAATCATTCGCTTTTGAAGTTTAAATTTCTTTTAACGAATGCTCTGCATCGCCACCG
Organism: Hypena proboscidalis; assembly: GCA_905147285.1. Classification (NCBI taxonomy): domain Eukaryota; kingdom Metazoa; phylum Arthropoda; class Insecta; order Lepidoptera; family Erebidae; genus Hypena; species Hypena proboscidalis. The sequence continues at coordinate 1,533,914 of LR990141.1, forward strand.
CTGCCGTCGGTCGTAGTCGCGTACATTCGCCGAAGTGTGGCGGCATCTGCGGCAGGCATCGTTGTCGGACGCATGCGATTAGACAAATTTGCGCTATAGAGAATTACATTTTTCGATCCAGTAAAATTATTTTATTGTTTCGTATAACTTTTTAAGTGTTTTTTATTAATTAGGTCCTGTAAATTAATTTTGTTCATTTTGTTCATACTTGATATTTCTTTTAGTTTATAGTTATAAGTAGGTTAGATAGTTTCCTTTACTTTAAAAAAATCCGATTTGATTTTATTTCCTTTTTTCCCTAATAGGGTATTTTTAATCTAATAGGTCGTAGTAGGTAATAATATACAATAAAATACAAACTTAACTTTGCGGTTTGCTCCCGAACCGCAAAGTTAAGTTTGTCGTAGGTTATAAATGACCTATGACAAACTTAAATTTGCGGTTCGACTTATAAAGATAAACCGAAAAGTTTATTTTTATATAAGTCGTACTGTATAGATTTTAATTTTAAAGTATTGGTATAGGTAGTATATTTGATATTGTACGTAGGGACCTTAGGTTATTTTATAATACTGTTAGGTAGGATAAAACATTCGTATAGATATTAGTTTATAGGGATTTTGCTTATTTATTGAGTTTAGATTAGTTATTATCAGAAATAGGTTTATTTAGGTAGGTAGGCATTTTATTTTCTGTTATTGAGTTTTTTTATTGATGTACCTACCACACAGATGAAATCGCGGGAGATAGTTTGTTTGTTTGAAAGCGCTAAGTTTAAAAACAACTGGGTGAATTTTGATATTTAACATTACGCTAAACTCTACGGGCTGTCTCGGACGCACGTGTCGCAATTTCTATTATTTCGAAATTTGAAGTAGTTTCGAAGTAGGTACATGAGTTGTTCCTATTTGTCTGTTTTGATTTGTTTGAATATTATTTTCCTTGAGTTTTTGTCGTATATTTGTTTTGGTCAGTTTGGTAATAGATAGGTAAGTAAGTGCATGAGTTGTACCTACTATTGTTATATTGACATTGTTACCTTTAGCATTTTTTGTTCATAAAACGACATCCACGCGGACGAAGTCGCGGGTAACAGCTAGTTGTTAATAAATACAGTCTTTAATACCGTCGGTTCGGAAGTCATAAGTTCGCACCTTATTCATTCATTGCTTCACAATTTTTCCGGCTGGCAATAATCGTTGTTTAGTCACCACCCGAGAATGGTCCCCAGATCATTTTCCAGTTGTTTACTGGCGGAAACATTTTTCAGTTTGGTGAAATATGGGATGTTGCCATACTTTTTCTGTTTCTTTTAACATTCTATAATCATCGAACTTCATGGCAAAAAGGTTGTCGTTTCGAATTTATGTGAGTAAAATAACAAACAAAGATGTTTAATTACAGAAGAGTTTACTATTGTACCACAATCTCCATCCCATCCTGGTGGTGGGTCACCATCTGTCTCATTATCTACATGAGAAAGTATAGAAAATCGAGGTTTAAAAGTTGTGGGTAACTTTTTTTTAACTCTATCTATGAGTATAAATATAAAATGAAAAAAGAAAACCTTTTACTCCACGCTACTTAATTACATTCTAAATCATAATGAATTTCACACGCAATAACATTTAGATTTATATACAATTTAATTGCTTAATTTTTATAATATATATTTGAATGATTGCACGATAAAACTAAATGTTATATTTATTTAAAGTATTTTAAGGTTTTATATAATATTACAGTTAAAAAATTAAGAATCCAGCAGGACTCGAACCTGCACTCCCTGGGTATACGCCTCAATTGCTTTGCCAATAATTAAGCTATGGATTCGTATGCTGCTAGATTCGAAATTTTGTCAACTCTTTTTTTGTCATAGATATATATATATATATATATATATATATATATATATATATATACATATATACCCTAGCTAGAGGAACCTTACTTAGTTTTAGCGCCACCTGTGTGATGAGTGATAAGGATCAGTCACTTAGTCACATGTGTTATTTTTATTGTTTATTTACTCTACCTCTCTCAGGAGGGTGAAGGTCTCCTCTAAAGAAAACCATCCCGATCTTTTGATACTTGCATCCATTGTCGGCCTCTCTCTATAACTTCTCTAAAAATCAGCTAATAATTAGGCTGGACCTATGATGTAAAAATTGGTAACGCAAAGGACACGGATTTCTGTGTCTAGATAGTTTATATGAACGAAATTGTAGCAGTTTCCTAATAAAAATAAAAATAATAAAAATGATTTATTTCCAAAAAGCATAAAATTCACAAATATCCATTGGTCCCACACTAGGCAAGCCTATAACGATTGCCAGTTGTAATACATAATGCACTCAGTCGAGATCGTTGGTAATGCTTAAACCTTTTAAATTTCGATTGAACTTCCATTCCATTCGCAGTTGATTTTGGAGTGGAGTTATTTAATTCATAGTTTTGCTTCGAATTCCTTCCAAAAACGAATAACAATTAACTAATCTTACTACCGACTATTCCACCAAGCCCCTGACCTCGATTCAGTCACCTCAATGGAGTGACCCCATGAGCCAACGTTGTTATAAACACGCATTCTTAACTGACATGAAAGTAATGTGTGAAATGTGTCATAGTTACATGAAAATATGAACAACTATTAATTTAAGAGGTTATTATGATGAAGGAATTTACTATGGAATATTTCGAATACGAATTTATTACTTATATCATGGCTATATTATTTTCAAAGTAAATATCTCTGTAGATAAAATTCCCACATCTTTTTAAATGTAACCCACCACACCATTCTTGGTAATATGTTTCCACCTTTGGCCAGCGTGGTAGACTAAGGCCTAACCATTTTCCTCAAGAAATGAGGCCTGTGCCCGCAGTAGGACATGTATAAGTACATACGTATACATATACAAAGCTGCTATTTTTGTAATATACTCGAAAACAATACTGATTTTTCTGTAGCCTTACTACGTCTAATCCGGATAAGATTTGATGTTTACATTCAGATAATAAAAGAAAAAAACATGCTTTTATATCAGAGTAAGCAATATTTACAGTAGCAGTAATTGAACGGAGTCCATTTGTAAACTTATCAGTTATTCAGCTATAGAATTCGATGTGTGATTCACATGCCTACGTGATGAGGCGCATGTACTCCGGTGGCATTCAATCTTGGAAGTCCTGTCCAAAAGCAAGGTTGGATTAGAAATCATTGCACTGACCTATGGGATATCTGGGTGTGAAAAACGATAACGCATACGTTACAACTAGATCGAGCTACAGGTATTGAAAATAGACTGTACATAGAAGTGTAGTCCTTAAGAGCATTTTGTTCTGGTTTAGGAGTTCTTCGTCCGTCTCTGTTGCTGTCGTACGAACTAATTCCCTAGGGGCACGTGCGTTCTCTGTCGCTCTTCTGATTTCTTATTTTAAGTTTCACACTAGTGGAACACGGTATGTGTAAGTTTGTCTACAAAACGCCCTATCGAACGGCGCATCTATATATTTCTGTCGTCGTTGCTACAAGTGTGCTAGTTCAATAGTGTCCGAATGGTCGACTATTGACACCATAAAACGAAAAACATAACAATATTGATGTGTGTGTTGTATAGGTGTCAATGAGAGGAAATTGGAACATTGTGGAGATAGCCTTATGGGCCTGAGGTTTCCAAAGTTTATTCGTTTGCATTGCTCATTGATCCTTATAATTTTGTATTGTTTTACAGTCGTAGGTTATTGGCAAATATCGTGCTCTGCAACACTTCTTTATCTTCTACGGCGCAATGTTAGAAACGCTAGACCGACTGGCAGTCACAATATTCTTTTAATTATTGTCTGCTGCATGGCGTAAAATTCATAAGTGGATGTAAGTAGTATGTATTTAATAGCCCTCGTTTTTTCGCTCTTGACTATACTTATTTAAGAGTTATACTTTAACCAGACTTTAACACAAGGACACACAAATAGTATGCTAAAAAGAAACCAATGCATGCCAACCAGCACTTTGAAAAGTAATTCATCACGAAAGAAAATATGAGCTTTTTAAACATACTCCGAAAACTCAATTCAACCATTGCTTGCAATTCGCAAAGCTAACAAACAGATGCAAATATATTTCTAAACAAAGCGATCGGCAGAAGAGATTGTTAAACTCTCCACAAAGAAAATAAATGATTCTTGTCCATTCCTCTTTGTTTTTAATTCACGGCTTATGAATGCTATCCCACACAGGATTCGTTATTGTAATAACGCGCGCCTGTATGGTAGAGCCTTAAAGCCGATTTGTACCTACATGCAAGCATATTGCAATAAAACGTAAAACTGTGGCTTCACCTACGTCATTGGTGACGTCACGGCGGATTGCGTTACTTCCGCCATTTTATGCGAGTTTGAATTCGGAACGTGTCGTTTATTACCTCATAAATTGTTTTTTTAATTATAGTGATGTCAGTAGGCGCTCGCACTATGCGGTTTTCATTAAAAATAAACCGTAAAAATAGATTTAAATGATTTGTTTCTCTATCCAGATTCTTGTGACTACAAACGTGTCGCAGTTTTGCCAAATATTTACTAATTGGTGAAATATAATTATCGTATTTAATATACAAAGATTTTTGAATGATTCGGTTGAACATTCTAATTTTAACTTGTATTATTCCTTCATAAGATTCTTAGAAGCCCCGTGGAGTCTAGTATTAAGACTTTTGAGCTCTGTAGATGGCGATAGGCTTACTCTTTATCAGATGGTTTCAAAACTTCTGATCTTCCTGATTTGAGAAATAGTTATATGTGTAACAAAATACACTTGTTTAATATAATAGATTTTGATTTTGTGATTGTCGTTGTTTATCATCCCTAAAATTATAAATACTGTACATATTTTATAACTGTAAATTTTAATAAAAACGAATAACCTCAAGTTGGGTAACTTTGAACGTTTTATACAGTTTTTTTTACTTACTTCACAGTGTTATTTTATTCACTACCCCTTTATATTATTTCATAAATAGTGTTCTTTTGAATTGGTTTATTTATCTTACACAGAAAATTTAAGCAAAATAGATCACAAGTACCCGAAATTTGCCCAAACACTCGTGTTCAAAGTTGTTAAATATGTGTTAGGGTAACTTTGAATAATATTTTCTGTGGGATGTAAAAACCTATAATATTCGAGTATTTTAAAGTTTAGATGGAAGTGTTTGATTTAAATTTTAATTGTGTCACTTTTTTACATAAGTTCAAGTTATTATTTATCTGAGGGATATCGATTACTCGCCGATTTTGTAACAGGTCCTATATAACGATTCTAAATCAGAGCAAAAAACACTGCTAACAACATTAGCACGGATAAGTCGGTGATTAGCAAAATTGTGACTTTACCACTTATTTTTTTTACTTTTCGTTTGCTACAAACATATTATCAATTCATTTAACACAGTTACTATAATAATATATAAATAAGTTTTGATTAATAAATCAAGAAATATATTTCACAACTTCATTCAAAGTTAAACGGCAATTCAAAGTTACCCGAGTTGACTGTAATCAATTTATACTATCCTTTTTTTATACGTGTATCTACCCGTATTTAGCTTTTTTATAACATTCTGCCTCAATTGTCTAGTGGTAAGCGTATGCGCCTCTAACCGCGAGGTGTTGGGTTCAATTCGCGATTCGGTGTGAACTGTTTTAATGTCGGTAACTCTAAGACAATGTGTGGTGAATAAACGGTTTATATAAATTTATTAATCAATTTTGTAGCCGATATGAGCAAATTTTCTCTGACCTCTCAAATTTCTTGAAATTCTTCACTCATAAAATGTACTTGGTAGCAGACATTGCATGACAACGGTGTCTAGACCAGCCATTAGGGTGAAGCTTTGTTTGTCTTGCAGTCTGACATACCTAGTAGTGGTATATCTACCTCATGTAAGCAAACTGTCGATCACTAATGTGTGGGTAATTCGTCGATAATTTTGTGGGTTACGTTTTTTTACTATAAACAAACAATGGGCCCGTAAATGTAATTTTTATTATCTTATATTGAATATTTACTTCGACTTGTCTAGTGGTTATGCGGCTTTAATTGCGAGGTCTACGGTTTGATTCACAAGTAAGGCAATAATGTCACGAAGGTCTGTCAGGAAATTCTCAATATAGCCGGATAGCCCGGATTGCTCGAAGAAAACTCAACTTTGCTTTTAGCAAGAGGAAAACTCTTTGCTCACTAAAAAGACTCGAAGCAAAATCGAGTTTTGCTCACTGTTTTCATATAACAAAGAACGACTTTACGAGCTGCTGAGGTGAAAATCTTATTTTAACTTTTGGTTAGTTAAACTGCTACGAAATGTCTACACACTCGTAGCTGTTCTCATCACACGTAGCAAGTGCTACGCGGGGCCTTAAATGTGTGCGAGCTACGATCCTGACTTCATCGTTATCGAGCTATCGTAAACTTGAAGTTTCAGTAAATATATAACTTTCAATATAAATATTTAAAAATGACAATGAACCCAGAGAGCTGCTTTTCTAATTTTTTTTTTTGTAGAAAAAAATAAAAATATATTTTTGATAGTTTTGACCTGGATTTACGATTTAATATTAAACAACAATAAATCATTCACAATTTAATCATATTATTTACTACTCTGCTATCAAAATGAACCAGACAATATATTCATTCACCAAAATAAACATAATAACATAATTGTTAAACTAAGCATAACAATTTTATTGATAACACACTGTGTAACAAATTGCTATGTTCTATGATGATAGATTTTATTACTGGCCGAGCCAATTATGAGTTGTATAAATATTTGGATTGAACTGTTTTTTATCTTCAGTGTTTTTATGATCTGTATAAAAGATAGTCCAGTGGTAGAAAGTAGAACCTTTTTAGGTGACGTTTGCCGCCTTGTTGCACAAAATTCCCCACGTATATTTTTTGCACGATACAAAGTCAAAGTTGCTTCATTGGTTAAATATAGTAAAATACAGACGTAATTATATAAAATAACTTCAGTATAGTCTGCCAGTGCCGACGTTTAAATTAACACACAACATTTTCTGCTTGAAGTGTAAGATATTGCAACCTTATATACTATGGATTTATTTATAATAATTTAATTGCATTTCTATATTTAAGTTTTTTTTTCTCTTTAACCATATTTAGCTATAATGTTGTTTTGGTTGCTATAACTTACACATAGAATTATTGTCAAAAAACAAACAAATATTGTATGAATTATTTGAAAAGATGGTGCACATGAGTTTCTCACCAGCTCTTCTCATGATGCAATACCCATCGGAGCTGGTACTTGGATTGATTTTAATTCAATTTCTCTAAGTTGAATTAAAGTCAATCTAAGCTCCGGTGTCAAATCATTTTATTACAATAAGTATTATAATTTAGTTAGCTAAGTTTTATTTTAATTTTATATTTTTTGTGTTTAGATGTTTGTTTTGACGTGTTCAAGCGCCCCTTGGGGCCCATGGAAATAAATGATTTGATTTGATTTGATTTGAATTGAACATAATATCTAAATATTATTAATTATAGATATATTATAACAATTTTAATAAATTGTAATTCTTTTAATATTTTTACAATTAACATAAGAAACGAATATATAAAATTATCAAGGTCACTAAATACCAACAAATACAATAAAATTTAACTTTAACAATCCATGCTAGAATTAATATCATATAGTATCATTTAAAAATTCTTCAACACTATAGAGTAACTTTAACTGTACATAACTTTCATCAATTTATTTCTAAATTCGTATAAATCCAAACTCTTGTAGGTAATTTATTGTTTATTTAATTTTATTTGTATTTAAACAATAAATGAGTTTGTATTTGTATTTGTATTCAAGGCGCTAAATAAAATATTTTTTCCTAATAAAGCAGTTTTTGCTGTCAGAATACCAGAATACCTTTGTATTCTGACAGCAAAAACTGCTTTATTAGGAAAAAATTACTCAGTTACGTCACTAAACTTTTTTAGTGACGTAACTAAGCAATTATAAATTCATTCATGTCGGTCATGATGAGCACCCAAATATTTTTTTTGAAAATTTTAAACATCAACCAAGTCATATTTTGACATTATATCGAATTTAACGCGGACTGACTGCTTCATCAACGCGGACCCTAAACCGCTGCTGCAGCTGGAAACTTGAAATTTTGCAAGAAGGTTCCTTACATGGCATAGAGGTGCACTAAGAAGAATTTCCAAAAATACCTTCTTATAATAAGTAATAACTAATGAACGGTTATATAGAAGTCCGACAATTTTGAAGTAAGAAAAAAGCACGAGATTACGTATAGTTAAACAAGAATAAAAATAAATTAATTACAGTATCGGATTTTTTTCTTAGCGGGCAATTTAAGAAATTTAAGTTAGAAGTCGGTTTACGCAAAAAAATCAAAAGATGGCGTTGAGCATTTTCCGAACTTGCGGGCACAGAGCAGAATAACGTTAAAAGCGGGTAAAGCTACGTAGCTCATCTAGTAAAGTATATGATGAAGTTAATAGAAATTTATCTTTTTAATAACTAAAAAAAACTATAACTTGATAAAATTCAATCGATAGTAAAATAATAATCTATCCTCACTCCCACAGCTTGCATTGATGACGTAACAACATACAGACAGACATTAGATTACAACTTCCTGATGTTAGATCAACGCGCGGGTGGAATCGGCGCGGGCGCAGATAAACAAACTCGCGAATTCAACACTAGTGAGATGTGTCGAAAGCAACAAACCAGCTAGATGCTAATTTAGATCACTACTAACTTTAAAAAAATATAGTACTAAACAGTAAAACCAATAAGAAGTCCAAACCGAAAAAAACCGCAAGTGTCGTAACGACGAACTCGCTGACGCTCATAGAATTTTGGCAACCGGCAATTTCGACGCTTTTTAGAAGTTAAATGCCGCGTTCAAACGTTCTACACGCAAACGCCAAACACGGTCATTGAGTCACTTTTCGGCAGCTCATCATAGAATTAAACTTTTAGCATCTGCAGAACACAACAGGCAAAACAATTCAGTATCGGAACAGTTGCTAAAACGCGCAATTTCTGTACCGTGTCCAAACACAGAATCTAGTAGCGCAATCGCGATGCGGCGGCGAAACTAGCAAAGTCCTCGCATTAGATTAATATTTAGAGATTTTTAAACTGCCTTCTATTATTTTGGAACTCACTTTAAGGGCCAATTTCCCTCAAGTAACGCTAACGATCTTTCTGTCCCGTGTAATTGATGCGAGAGAGAGAGAGAGAGAGAGAGATATACAAATAAGGGTTCAATAAGATCGCAGATTGAGAAGTTTAATGAAATCAGTTCTAATTGTGTGTATCAACGCTGTAGTGAAATCATCAGCAAGTTTGGTCCATTACTTTAAATCTTTTACGTCATTGTTTGACAGATCAATGATATGAATCTCAGTTTTTTCACTACAGAACCCTGATGGTAGCTCACATTTAGCGATGCGTAGCTAGCGCCATTGATCAACTGAATAGTACAATTTGTATTATTTTTAGCATCACACGACGTCCAAGGTGACGCGGACGGACAGTGCCGCGAATCTCGCTAATTCTCAACTCCAATATTTACTTTATATGTTTGTACGATGAGCTTTTGGAGGCAAAGGCGATTGGTGGATATTTTCAAGTCTTTTCAGTTTTTAATAATTCTTAAAATTATCCTATTGCCTTGATATTCTTATCGGAATTACTAGATTACTTCACATTTAGATATTCAATGACATAATTGTAAGTTAAAAGTTAAGGTGAAATTACCGTCTATTTTTTGACCGAGTGGGCGACCGTAGGACTGCGAAGTCAAAGGTCTCGGGTTCGAACCCTCTGTCAATAAATCGATAAGGTTCGTCTCTTCGAAGATGTGTGTATAACACACACATATAAATTGTCGCTTGCCAACGGTGAAGGAAAACATCGTGAGGAAACCTGAATGCCTGAGAGTGAAAGTGCTCGAGGGAGTATGAAGTCTACCAATCCGCACTTAGCCAACGTGGTGGACTATGGCATAACCATCATCATGAAAAGAGGTCCCAATCCCAGCAGTATTAGATACAGGGCTATTATTATTACCGTCTATATAAATCTTGTTGCGACACAGGATATTCCTTAAATACCTTGTTTATTTTTTGCAGTTCAAAATCGCCATTTAATTATTAATTTGACCGAGGCCACTATTATCTCGCAGATGCATTTCAATCAGTTATTTACAACAGTAAGTTTGATTATTCAAAATACATTAATATTACAGTCGGCCTCCGCAGTGAATGATGGCCTATAGCAGCAAGGAGTTGATGACGTTCTGACTTTTATGGCTGGAGCGAGACAGAACATTTGGTGCTCTTTTTAGTACTCTGTTTATTATTGCCACCACTTCAATGTCATATTCTCAACTAGGTACCACTTGCTATCTAGTTTCTGTCTACATAGAACTCATAAATCTATAAAAATTGAACCAATCAATTCAAGAATAAATCTTTACTTATATTATAAAGAGGCTTAAGTTTATGAGCAATAATCTTCTGTTGTATTTCTACTGTTCTAATTCTGAAAATTATGTTACATGCTCTGTTTTACATACTTCATCGGCGTACGAATTGGAGAAAGTAACGGATCGGAGCTAGATCTATAATAATATTTAAAAGCTGAAGAATATGTTTGTTTGTGTGAAAGCTCTAATCTCAGGTATTCCAGGTCCAATTCGAGTAATTGTTTTTTTTTAAATAGCTCATTCATTAAGGGGGCTGGCTGTATATAAAATCACGCTACGGCAAATAGGAGCAGCAGCAATTAATATGAATATGCAGTTAGTGTAGTAAGGTAAAACGCGGGTAAACCCGTGCTTAATATAATAATTATAACAAATCCCACGCGGACGAAGTCGCGGCATCAACTAGTAATTTATAAATGTTATTGTTCTTGGTATTGAAAGCTTCTAAAGTGGTAATTGTTTATTATCAAGCGAAACGATTTCTTTGCCACTTGAATAATTTAAAAAAGTAATAAAATCAGACATTCACCTTTTTAACAAGATAAAGTAATTAATGTTGTTTCCTCGTTCTGTCCAACACGTGTCTAGGCACGAGATTAGTCTAAAAATATCAGGCATTCAGTACTGACACAACAAGTAATTAATTGGTAAAAAGTCGTAACTATTGACTCTAGTTGTTAATCTTCTGTACAACATCATTCGCCAAGCCTTTTTACAATTCTATTAGGGTCGGTTTCTAGTCTTACAGATTCAGCTGAATATTAGTATTTTACGTGAAGCGAGTGCCATCAAACCATTATCCAGTAGGAGGTGATACGATTCTCCTCTGATGAGTTATATATTTTCTTGTTGGAAAAATATAAACACCAGAAGATGTAGCAAAATGGCTTGCACTCAAACAAATTGTAATGTTTATTTTGAATACAAAGTGGTACTTTCGCCGTGTGTATCTTTTATGTCATTTTTATTTTAAGTTATTTTTTTTTTATGCAGAAAAATATTAACACTTGCTTTTATCATTTTTGAAAAACGAGTGCATAACAGAACCTGCTCAGATTTAGGGATTTGAAGGGGCGAATCTGTCCCGATTTTCCCGTGCGTCTAAGAGGATCGTATCGACGCGCGAACATTTGAGAAGACAGGAGTTCGCGCGATGTTTGTAGACACGATGTACGATTTGGATTTTTTTTTTACATGAGATAGAACGCCAGAAGCAATTACTTTATCCAATGGTCCCAATGACAAGGCCAAATACACACATTCACTCACTCAAGCACACGCAGTCTCAGAACAAATCTTTGCGAATCACACAAAGATTTGTACCATGTGGGGATCGAACCCACAACACCAGTGCCGTGGAGAGCGGCGAGGCGAGCGCTTAAACCACTACACCACACGTGCAGACATGATAAGCACCAAGCCTAGCGAATTTGCCGCAAAACATTTCATGAGAAATCATTGCGCAAAAAAATTCGCAGCGTATTTCCTTCTGGAGTAGGTCTAAGTGGTCAATGAGAATCACATAAAATAGTCTTTATAACTTTTGTTTACTCACATTTTTGTCTCTTGATCCTATTTTGACTACAACCAGTTCAACTTCTACAGCTGTATAAAACACAGCGTCCGGAGTTAAGGAGGTTAAAGGCCCAACTAAGCCATACACATTAGTTTTAAAAAATAAGGCGTATTCACGATTCTTGAAAGAAATACGAGAAAGGTTGTTATTTAGATATTTATCAGGTCATGTACCTCTGACTAATCGAGTTCAAATGTATAGGCTTTGATAAAAACTTTATGAATCACATTTACTAATTAGCCCCTTTTGATCATTGTAAGGCACAGGGTACACGTTCCATCTTACTTACACATACAGTTTGTGCAAACGGCTTAGGCAAATTTCAAAAATATTCAAGTTTCATGATGTGCATGGAAGGTTGAGCGTGTAGCCGGCAAACGACCTTTTTGCTCAGACTGTTCGTGCAAGTAAGATGGATTATTTTAATTAAAAATCTTGATGAAAACTGTATGTAGATAGTAATTCAGGTATTTTTACCAATCAAGCTAATCCGCCATTTTCAATGTTGATTAAAATAAAAAATCGACCTGCCAGTATTGCTTTTTAGTATTTTCAAATGAAACTAATAAATCTTATATGAGTATAACCACATGTAGTACACATATCGACTTCACCACTTGAACATCTTCTGACGTCATTCCGCATCCATTGTCGGTTCTACTGAAATGCAAGCATCCTGTGCTACCATTGTTTAATATATCCTAGGAATTTAGACATCCTGAACTGAATGTACTGAAAACAATTAGTAACAGCTACTTGTCCTATAGCGGCATTCTATAAATGGCAATACTATTAAGGCCCAGCGACTGACTTGTAAATAGGTCTTATTATTATTTGTTATAAAACCTTGTTTGTTAATAGTTTAGTTTATTCTTAAGTTCAAAAACTGACATATAATTTTCTCTCTTGACAATTGGTGCTGTGTGACTACGGTTCGTTTTTGGTTTGTTTCTGTATTTATTTAATTGTAAATATAAAAATACTATACAAAACTACCATTGCCTCATTTCATAATTCCCTCGTCATACAGTCATTTACACGATTATTGTTGTTGTGTGCGTTTGTTTGTCGCAATTAAAAAAGAGAGAAATAGCAAGAGAATTGCCTTTCAAAACTTGCTTTATGTGGCTGTAATTTACAATTAAATAAATGTAAAAGAAATCTAGGAAGCTGCAAAAGCAATTTAACAAATTGATTAAAATTATAGTATACGTTCATGTGTATCCGTATGTCGACAGCTTTAACCACTTAAGGTCAGAATAGGCAAGCCCCAAATTATAGAAATAAGAGCCAAATTTCATAAATTGCAATAAAGTTGGTGGCCTACTAAGCTGTATGTTTCGCCCTAAAGGCAGAGAAAACAATATCTACGAGTAGCCAGAGTAATGGCATTCCCCTGAACGATTTGAACACAACTCAAATACAATGTGCAACAAAATGCACATGTCCACTATCACAGCTTGGCTCTGAGGAAGGTCGGTCTTGATAATAACTGGTCTATATCGGTCCGTACAAACGACACACTATAAAAAGCTCAAGAGCTATTCTTGTTAACGAAATCCGAACACGGACGCGCGGGCGCAGCGTAGGTATATGTGAGATTGCGGGGAGTGCACACGGGGTCAGTAGGAACACTCGATAGCTTTATCGAAGTTTATGTGGTTAAAGGAATCATATCTTCTTTAAAGTACTTTGATCATCTTAGTTAAAATTATTATTGAAATCTATACAATAAACTTCACCTAGAATTGAGTTCACAGATTAAGAACTCTATGTGTGGGATAAACCCAACGAAGGACCAGAAAATGTTGTGGATTGGGTTAAGGTAAAGAAACCAGGAGAAAAGGAAATAAATTATATTAGGAAAATAGGAAAATAAACTTAAAAAGAACACTGAACCTAGAAAGGTAACCAAAAGACTGACATGAAACTTAAATGTCATAACAAACTAAATATTTTGTACAAAAATATACAAAAAGGTCCGATTGGGCACAGCGTTCCCTTTTTTTTAAAGGATAATCAATTTGAAAGGGAAATCAATTTTTTCAAGGGTCTCTTTAATTGGCCAGCAGAAGTTGACACATCGGCCACCCTGGCAACACCATATGTAAACATTGATGACCCAGAGAGGGGCTAATTTACAAACAAAATCATAATATCCATCTCTACACACTTTCCGAGGCACTAACCTGAGTCTGAACCCGGCACAAAGTCTCATGGCAGGCGACGTGCCAATACCCGCCACTGTGCTAATTGAACACGCTGTATTAGATGCAATATGAGCTATTTTTACACACCCTATATCTCGTTTGTTTATGTAATGTGCCATACCGCCGTACCATACCACTGTTTATACGCAATACAGTCGTCATATTTGTTGGTAGGGTTAAGCAATCTTAGTTGTAATTAGAAATAGGAATGGGTCTTCACTTAGTGAGCTCTAGTAATAAAAACTGGTATTTTTATGTGTCTAGAAGTTGGTATTTAAATATAAACAAAGATGTCCATGAATGGTTATATGAAAAGTAAATGTCAGTGATGACTGTAACTTTTGAACGTGCACGAAATAGAACGGTTATAAATAAAATAATAAAAAAATGCTTTGTTTGCTCAAAAAACTACATTCAAGATAAAGAATATAGCTTTACATTTTGCAGATAAGTAGTAAAACTAATTATACTAAGAAACAGTTAAAAAAATTAGGGACTGGCAGGATTTGAACCTGCGAACTCTTGCACATCAGGCAGTCGCTTAAACCAACCAGCTACGGTCACCTCTTGCTAGGAGCTCAAATTTCTCAACTGTATGTTACGTCATTTCGTGACGTCATGTTCATCTATTTGTTCCTATCTTAAGTAGGATACAAACTAACATGGCGACATTGCATTCAGCACAAATGTTGGTTGTTGAGGAGCTTTATGAAATGTTAAAATGAGTAAAAACATACATTTTATCATAATTAAAGGTATCAAATTCTTTCTCATATCAAGTAATAAAAAAACATGATTATATAATGTGTAAATATATGCATTTGCGCTCTATGAATTTCGTTTGATACTGCACACGACTATCAAATATCCTATGCTCTACTTTAATAGACACATTCAGTGAAATAGCCCAAGATGAGTAATGAACAACAAATACTCGTAGCAGATGTGTAAACAATCAGTGAGTGCATTTATAAGTACTTTTATTGGGCAAATAAAACGGTTTACGGGCCGACACTCAATACTCACAGTAAACAGACTGGGAGTGAGTCGTAACCAATATATTCTTGGCCTGGGACACATTAAATTTATAATAGTAAAATTTAAAGTACACATGGTAATTATAAAAATACAAATTACGTACCTTTACCGACTCTTTATACCATATATTGGACAAATTAGACGAGCAAATTTCGGAACTTGGCTGATGCCCTATAACAACAAAAACATACTTAAACTCTTAAAACTTTTTTTTTGTTACCTCTTAAGATTTTTATGTGAAATTATGTACAAATAAAGTTTTTTCTATCTATCTATCTATCTCTGAACAAGCACTTAACTGTAACACATAACATAACATCACGCCTATATTACCCAGAAGGATGTGGCAGAGGTGTACAACACCCACATTTCACCTGTTATGTTTAGGTCCCATGGGATAGAGGGTAAGCCTATCGCCATCCACCGGGCACAATATTCCGACTCCGTGCTGCTATTGTGAATTGCCCGACCCGAGAATCGAACCCGAGAGGCGCATACGCTAACCACTAGAACATCGAGGCACTTAAGTGTATGTGCAGTATATTTTCGAGAATAGTTACGTCCAAATATAGAATCGTTTTAATGTTATCTACCATAGATATAGCGTAAAGCAAAGAGCATTGAATATCTATCAGACCATGGTTTAATAGCTTCTGCCCAGCAACCGCGGTATCTGTTGTAAAATACATTTGCGTTAAATTGTTTACAAATTGCGAAACCTGTCTTTGTTAGTAAATTTTGTAAACATCCTATCTTTAGGCTCTTTATGACCCCGTTGTCATGTTAATTATTGTCTGGGTAAAAAAAGTGCGCAACTTTTCCTTTATTACCGGTTTATGAAGGCTAGTACTGTGCTCTGACGAATGTTAATGATCTACTTTTTAGATATTTAGTCGGACTTTTTCTGTACATAACATTATTATTACTTGACCAGAATCCTGAAAGTAGGTAGTTTGTTTAGAATAAGTAGATATAATAAGTGCACGATTGGCGTAGTTGTGTGTTCGATCCCTATACGGGACAAATCTTTGAGTGTTTCGGAAAGATTTCTCTGGGTGTCATTTGTGTGTGTGAAATGTATGATGGTGAGAAAGGAGAAGAAACCCGCGACAAAGGAGTATTCCTAGTGCATGCTTCGTTTTTTAAAGAACAATATATAACAGAATCAATTTCACTAGATTTTCCAAAAAATACGAAACAAACTGTTCTATTTGTTCAAAAAGCTTTTTGAAAATTGATTTGGCTACTTATTTTACACCAACTAATTTCAGGCGCAGAATTTGAGTAATAATGTCGTTCATTTACATTTTAAAAAAATCATAATCAACTAAAACTAATTGGGATGGGTTGGATAATGATTTTATCATAACTATTTTTTTTTGACATCGCGCCTTTGTGTTGTTCGCCGAAAGTAGTATGGTTATGAAACAGAATCCCTTTTATACGCATAATATTTTTGTCATAATTTAATTTAGCAATTAATTTGGTATAACTATATTATTACGGGTAATAGCATAACAATTATTATGCGTAACGTATTTAAGTAAAAAATAATTATCCCAATTGAATATTATGCGCAGCTTTTATTATGCCAAAAGCAAATATGCGAAGAAATAGGGAACCTTATAAAACAACCGTTTCAGGTTAAAAATATCTAGCTGCAAACATACCGTCATGGTAGTTGATCGTCCGAACAATAATAAATAATATTAAAGAGCCAGACCATTGTCATAAATATGATGCTTTGTGTTACAACAATGTAACACACGTGAAAGTTCCGCCTGCAACGATTCAATGTTCAAACAAACCAAGTATAAATAAAAAGCTATATAGACATTATTGTTACACTTTTACTTATTTATTTTTTTATTTATTTATTTATTTAAACTTCATATACTGTTTTTCGCCATCATAAGGAAGCGAAGCGCTTCACTATTAAGTCGCCTACGAAGTAGCTCTAACAGTCTCTTGAGGGTATGGGCTGAGCGGTGGGATCTACCCCTTGTGCGAAGGTGGATGCAGCTTCACTGTGGCACCTATACTCGTATTTTTTAATGTTGCGTGTCTTAATTTTATTTTTATTTATTGAGAATGTTAATATTAATATGGCCAATTAAAATTTTATTTTACTAATTTAATTTAATCTAATCTTACTATTTAATTTTCAATTTTTAACTGTATTATTATTATTATTATTTTATGACTATTTTAATGTGTATGTATGTTTTTGTTTTAATCTGATTGTAATCTTATATGGACTATGTCTGAAATAAATAAATGAATTGAATATACAAAATTTGTATACAAGGCGGACTTAATGCCATAAGCATTCTCTACCAGTCTACCTTTGGGTGATGCAGAGATTAACAAGGCAGGTGAAGTTATAAAATATAGCGTTTTGATTTGAAATAAAAGGTAATAAAAATCAATACAATTAATTAATACTTAATGAAAATATGTGCGTATATATATATATATATATATATGCATAATATCTACATAACAAAATACTTAAATATAAGTAAATATTTAAGAAATAAAATATATATGAACTAATAATAAATATTATGGTAGCGATTTATTTTTGTTGATGAGAAGATTCCGAACCTTGATTTTAAAGGCGTTTCGACTGATGGCGGTCCTAATTCTCAAATACATTTGTAACATTCATCAGCGCATCACATCTGATAATGATCTACAGATTTTTTAAAAACATGTCTTTATTCAGACTGCCTCGTTGGTCTAGTGGTTAGCGTATGCGCCTCTTAACACGAGATCTCAGGTTTGATTCCCGAGTTCGCAGTGTTATTTGTGAACTTTCCGTCAGCACAGTTACAATGGCTCACCCCCTATCCCGTGGAGCCTAAAAACCCATAACAGGTGAAATGTGGGTGTTGTATACCTCTGCCACACCCTTCTCATAATATAGGTATGATGTTAAGTGTCAGTCACTTTATTTTCATTTTTCAACTAGAATCCGACCGTTGTGCTAGAAAAGACACACAAACAAAGAGACGAGGCGGTTAAGCATATTATTATATACCTGACCTAACACACTCATGACCAACCTATAGTTTTCACAACAGCATCATCTGCATACCAAGTCACCGACTCATTGGTCACACAACACTAATCGTGATCATGTCTCGTCATTCCCAAGTATGCCAGAGTACCTATGACGTCTGCATATCCCCCGTGTGTGTATGAGTTACGTGCGACAATACCAAAATGATGACATTGTGCTTTTAGTGAAATGAGTGACTTCACAAGAAGAAGTAAACAATCAAATGTGGCTGAACGATACATTAGGGCTCTGACCATTAAAAGCAGTATAAAATAATGATAAACACTGTTTAGATAACTTTAATTTGATAAGAAAAGTTATATTATCTATGTGTATAATATAATTTGCCTGTTATTCTTTGTATATCTTAATTTACCATCTAGTTCCTATTAGATAAAACTGTAATAATAAATAAACAAGTAAATAACATTTCAATAGCATTATCTACTACTCCTCTCTATTATCTACAGCCCTCATCAATCTGATGTCTGTGGACTCTAAACTCCTTTTTACATTGCTGATTAACGTTGTTCAACCTCAAGTTTAAGATGATTATGTCTTGGCATGTCATGTACAATGTTTCTCCTGTATGTTTCTGTCAGGGTTTTTTAACTGGCAATTCAGCATACCAAGCTACCGACTCATTAGTCTGACAAATCACGTGATTAGTGATCGCAGTGATCTCCCCAAGAATGCCAGAGTACCTATGACGTCTGTATATCCTCTATGTGTGGATGAGTCAGATCACAACACTACACGACAGCAACTGTTGACAGACAAAGCAGCTGCAGTGTTTGTCGTAGTAATTGTCATTGCACAAATATGTGGCATCGCCTACGGTAACCGGAGGTGGGTGGTTGTTTTTGATTTATGCAAACAATGTCGCCAAGTTTGCCGTCCACTGTAACGTGTAACCACACGGTAAGTGGTAGCTACACAGTGTAGTGGCGTCTGCAAGAAGTTATAAGCTTTATTCCACTCTTGTTCTTCTTCTTATTGTATCAATGGGTTGTTCAATTATACTGTCTACGTCGTAGAGTCTTATTACTAAACGTAAACTGAGCTACTTTTCAACAGAAGTTATAGGTAAAAAAGTTAGGCTGTATCCCGCGAACAGGTTCTTAAAAGCTCGACTATTATAATAATATACAGCCCTGTATCTGATACATGTCCTACTGCTGGGTTCGGGCCTCTTCTCATGATGAGATGGGATAGGCGCTGGCCAAGTGCGGATTGATTGACTTCACACATCCACGAGGACTTTTTAGCCACTCTCACGCATGTAGGTTTTCTCACGATGTTTTCTTCACCGTCAGCAAGCGGTACACATATATAATTATTCTCTCCAAATTTTTGACAGAGGTGTGTGCCGTGGGCTCGAAACCGAGACCTTTGACTTAGTAGTCCTACGGTCTTCCACTCAGCTATCACTGCTGTAATAAAAGGTTATAATAAAAGGGTAAAAAAAACATGAAATACTAACTCCCACTTGTTCATTTGGTCAATATTTATGATGATTTGTTGTATAAAAGTAAATTATAGTTTTATTCACGTCACATAATATTAGTCACAGGGCGATTCTCCCACGCAATAATTAATTGTTTGAATGATAAATAAACTAATAATGAGTCATTTGTACTTTTTGATATAAATGTGTGACGCTTAAGAAAGTTCATTTAATTGTACTAATGTGAAACGCGTTAAAATTGGATTGTGAATAAAATTATAGTGATAATCAAATTTCGCCGCGGTTCCAGAGTTACCTGCGAAAGTGTGCCATCTCAGTCACTCGTTAAGGATTCACGCTTAACGTACGTCTCACTCTCGCTCTTGCGGACTGACACCGAGCCGCCCTAAACTTGGCGAAAACTATACTCTACGAAAAATGAAAGATAGTTAAAGAACTCAGGTTCCGTGTAGCAGATTTGGCTCTTAATACATTATCCAAGGTTGATTATTAAAAACAATTTATTTGATAAGCGTGAAAGAAAATCCTGTCTATTGTAAGATGAAATCTATTCCTATGATAATTTTCATCGAAATCTGAGACAATTGAACAAGTCAAAACTAAATGACAAAATAAATTGTAGACTCCAAGTAAAGCACTATGTATTCTGTAATCACCTGTTTTTATCATTTTCACGGCCACCTATATATTATGTCATATCCTAAATGCAGTCTCCATAAAATGATTTAAGTTCCCGCCCAAACAATTTAAGTTTATAGCTGTAATAAATTTATTTCCTAGAAACAAAAAATGTATTTCATAACGGAGAAAGAGAACTTTTATACACACATGATCTCATAGGTGTGTGTCATGGTGAAAAATATGTGGAGCTATTATATTTCTGTCAAAATGACATTGACATTTAGGAAGTGTTCGTAGCTTCGTCTCCCACGAGATGGCGATAAAAAGAAAGAAATGTAGAGGTATTGGCGATTTCTACGTTTTTGTAGACGTCGCATCGCTTGCAATACGAATAATTCATAAATTGCGATTAAAGAAACACTGATTTCACTCATTCAAAACAAAAGAATTATTAAAAACAAATGTTTGCTTATAACACAAAAATATGTCCTTTGTGGGATCGAACATAAAATGTTCTAAATCAGTCAATTCAGGTTTTAATAGCAGTGCTATAAGATACACAAAAGTACTTAGTACCATTATTGTGAACGAAAAAACCATCCTTTACATGGCAAATGCTTTCTCTCAACCTCTTTTGCGCTGTGTGTTTTCATGCATAGATAAATTATAATTTCTGTTAAACAGTCCTTCCAAAATCCACCAACAACAATCCGCAAACCGACGCCATGAAACCTCGCCATTACCGTCTGCCACCAATGACTACCATGTTTATAAAACATTGTCTACCATCGACCATTGCCATACGAGCTGTGTTGATGTTTGTGTTCACATGATATAATGGTACAATAGGTCGATTAGATGGCAGTGAATCGTAGTGATAATTGTCAATGTATATTAGACATGGGAGCGTTTTCGTGATAGCCCATTAGAGTTGCCGCTTTAACTGATGCTGTGGGCTGGATTTCTACAAAAGATATCTGAAGATTCTTCTTCTGCCTGCTATTTCATTTTGGGTCGGCGCAAAATGTCTATTTCGGCCATTCTCTGTCAGCCGTCTCAATCACTGTACCCTCTTCTATATTTCCTTTCACGCATACATCCATCTTTTTTTCATTCTCCAGGTTCGTATACATGAACACGATACGACGTTGCATCGTGCTACGACGAGCAATCGACATGACATCGTAACGTGCCACGATACTCGGTACGACATCGTACCGTGTTTATGAGTACGAGTCGTTCCTCCTGTCTATCATTTGACATCTTCTAAAGAATGTAGATGAAACAACATTCAGTACGCGGTGTTGGACGCATGGACCAATATTTTTGAGAAGGTGTCAGTGAATTCAAAAAGACAGTAAGCTATGCCATTTCTTTGTGGTTTAAATGATAAAAAAAATGCTACACTGTATCAAATTCTAATGTACTACTTTGCTGTACTTACTTATTAAATAATTGAAAATTATGTACAGTTTTAAAAGAAATACGAACAGAATTTCTCGAAAATCTAATAAAATCATTGTACTTTATCTACTTTTGCAAAAAGATAAAAGTATTTTTTAACATCTGACAAAAAAACAGCTTAGATGCCTAAATTTCGTCGTCAAATCACCTGCATTAAATGTACTATGAATCTAAAAGTCTTCATCAACTTTCATGTCTTACCGACGACAATACCAACGTGTTTCATTTTCACATTTCATATAAATAATCATAAATAAATGCGATAATTTGATTAGGAGACATAAATATATTCAAATACCTCGTTTTATTAGGTAATTTATATGAAATGATAATTTGTACCAGTGTTTAAGATCTTACAAATTTTATGTGGCGCGTGCAGGATAGAAATAACGAAACACATCACACAACTAACATTATAAGTTGGTGTTTATTGCGTAAGTTTGTAATACCTTTAGATAATAAAGGTAGCTTGTTATTTGGATAAGAAATGACTGATAGAAAAGTTAATTATAATTGTAATAAATGTAAATATTACTCTTCGACTCAGGCAGGGTATCTTAATTTATAGAGTAGGGACCAGGAAGCAAACTGAAATGATATAGGTAATCTTATGAGATATATTTTTTTAAAATTATTTTTGATATCATAGTTTCATTAGTGGCAAAAGGACGTCATTGTAACTTTTCTAATGAAGGTTGAAAAGATAAGGTATAATAACATGGCAATGGGTAATCAATGCAGTTTTATTATTAGATTTGTCTTTAGTGCCGCCCCGAAAATCCTAGGAAAACTCAGCTAAGCTATTAACTAACAAACCATAAAATCACTTCTAAATCTATACTCAGTACAGTGGCTACAAATCAACCTATACATTTCCTGTATGATACCATAGTATAGATACGGTTTTGTGTTGTACAGGCTTTCCGAGCAATGCGAGACCAGATTATACTGGTTATGTATAGCTTGATCGGTAGCCGTGTGTGCAAGCAGTGTTGTGCATAACAGAGAATATAGATATATCGATAAAGCGTTGCATCGATAGTTTTGGGTCGTAAATCCATGCGAGATCAAAGCCGCGACGGACTGCCGCCAGATGGCAGCTCCAGTGATGACGCGGTACGTTTATGTAACCTATATAAATGCAGCGGTTTGATTTCGCGAAAGTCGTTTAACATTGCACTCATTTCTAAATAGAGAACTAAACTATTTCGTAATTTAAATACGATTAATGTTGTAAGTGTTAAAATGGCATTAAGTGGTTTGTAAATGAGCACCGCTTTTACCCATAACTGAGTTTTTAGGACACGATAGATGTAACATGTAGTTCTCCACTTAGATTATGAAATAAAGGCAGATGGAGTGTACTGAACACGCAAGTGAAGCCACAATAGCCGTATCGCCTTATGTTCATGCTGTCTATGGCATCACTATAGACACAAGTTTATATTTTAGTCTTTGTTTATCTATGCATTAAGTATAGACAATATCGATTTAAAGACATCCATTATTACTTCTGTCATGGCGGTTATCTAAGTAACGTAGCCTCTCTGTATCATTTTTGTATTGTATAGTGTACCTCATGCTGTGCTAGTGATAAATAAACACCATTACTGCGAATACATCTTTAATTACAATCTACAGTCCACTAGGACCCAACACATGCCTGGTTTTCAGGTGTCGTGGATTATATATTTGCTTTAGTGGCTTGCGTGTTTGGTGCACTTCATCTGCCTTTATTCTGTTATCTGATAATCTGAGGTTGTCCTCATTCATCATCAAGCGCTCCTTGCTATAAAACTATTGAGTCATAGTCAATAATCCATGGTTATGCTTGCCTTGGTAGTGAAAATAGGTTTTGACATTACGGGCACAACTCCTCTGCTCATAATTTCAGGATCTCATAGTATCATCTTAGTCCATTGTAAGTATATAGAAACGGCACTCGGAAATCCGGATTCCACGTATAGCATTTCAGTTGAACCAAAGTAGAGTAATGCCCAGCAATAGCAAAGTAATGGTGAGATGGGGGAGGGGTTGAGAAATCACTGGCACATGTAACAAGAGGAATGATATCTTTTGTTCATGGGCTGTAATTGCCACTTCTCATCAGGAAGAATACACTTATTTTTGCTACTTAATTCGTAAAGTAAGAGATTTTGTGAAACATAAACCTTATTGAATGTTTAAAATTATTTTTATTTTCTTAATATATTTATGACGACTTACTACTTTTAACTCTGAAGCTTATGATTCAGTGGTTCATAAAATGTGTAACTTTTTATTTTAATTCATCGTGTATCATTTCTTCAATCAATTCAATCTGATTCATTATAAAATAAATATGAATAACTTCTTGTTAAGTCTAAACACATTGTAAAACACATCAACGGATGAAATCAATCAGTGCTATTCCAGATTTCTTCGAATTCATCAATTGAGGTATCAAAAATTCTAGGATTCGCACTCCAGCGCATATATTTTTAGATAATCAATGACAGATGACGAGGGAGTGAGCGAGAGACCGATATCGCTGTCTCACTCCATAATAGGCGTGATTTATATTATCTTTAATTTGTATTTTTTTAGAATGGCGCTGAATTGAAGTCAGTTTGAATTTTAATGAATAAGGAAAATAGTAAAGTTTTCTGAATTAGTCTCAAATAAGGTAAAGAGATAACACAGACTGATGTAAAATTAAAAATAAAACATGTTTGGTTTGGTTTAGGCTTTGATCGTTTGAATGTAATAATGAATAACTTAGAAAAAGTGAAATTATTGCTTTGGGTTTATGGAAGAGTTGTCAAGAAGTCTTAACTTTGAATTTAGTTTCAATTAATCTGAAGGCAAAGCCTCTTCTATTACAAAAAAATAATCATGAATAGCGTTTTGAAACGGAATAAAAAACAAGCAGTTTTACAAATTCTTCATATTTTCAATATACGTAACATTTAACCGCGAAATCATTTATCAAAACGTAACATTAAGTTTGTTCAATCTCATTCAATGAACGTCTAGATTACGAATGAACGTGTTGAATTCACTGAAAGAAAACATAGCTGTTTTATTTAGTTCTATTTCCAAACACTAATTTGTTTCTAGAATTATTTATATTCCACATTTCTCATCTTGATCTAATAACCGCTTATTCATTGCATGAAGTTTAGATCTTACAATATTTAGCACTAATAAAACATGTGTGCTATCAAAATAAAAAATGTTTAATGAAAATTTATAATCTCAGGTCGTAATTGACTCAAAATCAACACCACATATTCGAAATAAATAAACGATAAGCCTGTCAATACTAGTTAGCTCATATTTTTTATATGTAACATTAAGAATCATAATTTTGAATATCGAAACTTTTAACGATAATGTTTTGTTTTTTTAACGAGAAGAGTGATGCGTTTTGCTATCGATTATTTTTGATAGCATTTAGCTATGCTTAGACTGCACTGACAGGTGGCGACCGTAGCTTAGTAGTTTAAAGACGCTGCCCGGTATGCAGAGGTTGCAGGTTTAAATCCGGTCAGTCCCATTTTTTTTTACTTTGGTATAAGAGTGGTGTTATTAATTTATAAAAGTATTACTTTTTTATACGACGTCTGTCGCATAGGGTTTGAAGTTAACCAGATGGTTATTGGGAACCAGAGCCAATGCATATCACCACAAAAGCAGATTGTAGATGCGTCACTTCACCTGAGCACTACGGTGCTAAACCTCATTTCATTTGTCAATAATTTCAAGCACTACTACATGGCATCAGGTTAAAGGTCAGGCGATGGTACTTCTGCCCTCGTGCTCGTTCACAAGAGCTCTGCCACCTACAACATTTTAACGTAGAAGGAATTAGACGCTAATAAAAAACGTATTCACGCACGCTCGGGAAGTAAATCACTCACTATCTCTTTAGTTAGGAGGATATAAATCTCTGAATGATTTTTATATCTCGATTCGTTTGATCCGCCGGCGTGTTTAGTTGTTTAAAACTATAAAGACCTTCAAAGGCAAGCCGAGATCACACCTTGTACGAAGGTATGTTTTTTAAGAGTGTTATTTTAATTAGTTACCTGTTGTAAATACCGCCGATTTTGTATATCTTTTCTTTTTTTAATCGCGATAAACGCTAAACCCGTCTTACAAATTCTCTCTCTCCCTCTTTCTTATTCAAAGTTTGTTCGGGACAGAGATACCGATTTGATACTGTTTGTTTCATTTACATCACATTGTAGTGTTTGACTGCCTGTAGCAAGCAACATTGTGTTAGCATTACACTCATTTATGTCGCATTTTTTAAGTAAAATACGCTAATCGTTTACAGTTTTGTATTTATTCAGATATAATGATGCAGCAATTCAGTGGGACGCGAAGCTAATAAAATTAAAAATAAATATTATCTCGAGTCTAAGGTCTTTGCACCATCCGAGGTTATTTAAGACGAACTTACAACTAGATACAAAAATAAACAATTTCAAATAAATCAAGATATTACCATCACGGTCGTGCAAAATCTTCCGCGGATGTGGAAACCGGACACTCGAAAAACAAATCGATATATCCAAGTCATACGACGGAATCGATATATCGATATTCCGTAAAATATGATCACACAACACTGGCCGCTTTAAAAACCACTCGGCATTCCAAATGACGCAAAAAAGACACGGGTTCGAAATTCAAAAAAATAATTTGAAATGTCACTCGCGGTCGCTTAAGCGGGAAAACTGGAGGGCGGTCCGGCCGGCGCACGCGCGCTTGCCACTGAAACTGGCGATTTCGTGCCAACTGGTGCCACTGTACGTCACACAAACATTTGGCAAACACGCCAACCTACCAAACCAACGATTTTGATACGTCAAGATTGTTTACATAGTGGTTCTTCACAGGGTGAAACTGTATTTTGCCGCGTTGGTGTCACAGCGTTCGGCCAACGGAGTTTTGGCTTGATATATGGTACATAAAATGGTGTTATTTTGATGTTAGTCTTATAATACGGTTGATATCGATGCTAAACAAAGATTATGAAGGTTCGTACGGAATGGGAGTGAGGCCGATGCGCCTGTGTCGCACTAGACGTGGCGACGGGTGTATTTCTGTTGACACGCTTGCCGGTTGGTTTCATAGAAAATGGCTCTAAAATAAGCTCAATTATACGTCGGGAAGAGAATGGCTAATCATGTTGGAAGTGGATCACAGACAGACCTAGTTTCGTGACGTTTAATCTCGGATTGGTACTGAAATACTCAATTCTGGACGATATTTTTAATAGCTTCATTGCATTTAGAGCAACTATAAATATTTGTGTAAATATGTAGTTTGTCTAAATACCAAGAGCTCATTGACAAAAATGTAAACAGGCAGTTATTTACCTAACTAAATTGTAAACACGTTTAGTGCTTTAATTAACAAGATTGTTTTAAAATACAAGAGGAAAAACATTTAATTTGCACGAAGTACAACCTTTTTTAGGGTTCCGTACCTCAAAAGGTAAAAACGGAACCCTTATAGGATCACTTTGTTGTCCGTCTGTCTGTCTGTCTGTCAAGACCTTTTTTCTCAGGAACGCGTGGAGGTATCAAGCTGAAATTCATATCAAATACTCAAGTCTATGGTTTCTTGGAGCTGTGAAAAAATCAAACTTCTAAGTCAATGCGATCAAAAGATACTCCCGTTTATGCCGCAAATTTTCGACACTCGCAAGGGAATCAAAACCTACAGGGTACTTCCCGTGAACTCAGAATCTTGAAATTTGGTACGAAGCAACGTCTTATAACACAGATAAAGGAAAAATTGCGAAAAGCATAAATTTTTAGTTACATCATATAATAAAAATATTTTTAATAATTTTAAACTTATTACCCCTTTACTCATGAACGCGTAGTGGTATTATATTGAAATTCTTAACAAATACTTAAGTCTATAATATCTTTAAGCTGTAACAAAATCAAACTTCTACGTCAACGCAATCAAAAGATACAGCAATTAAAGCCGCATATTTTGAAACTCGCAACTACTCGCAAGGGAATCAAAACCTAAAGGATACTTCCAGACGACCTGGAATCTTGAAATTTGGCATGAAGCAACGTTATAAAGTACACATATAGGAAAAATTCCGAAAATCTTAAATTTTTAGTTACATCACATAGTATATTTTTTTTAATAATCATAAACTTACTAGCTGACCCAGCAAACGTTAAAATACCATAACTTTTACTTATATACCTACAGGTTTGTACGGAACCCTCGGTGCGCGAGTCTGACTCGCACTTGGCCGGTTTTTTTTATTAGCGATAGCCGAGCGGTAGACCGTAGGACTGCGTAGTCAAAGGTCTCGGGTTTACCTATGGCACACCTTCAATACCCATAGTACAAGCTCTGCTTAGGTTGGGACTAGATGACGTTGTGAGAAAGTAGTGTGAAATTATTATATCTTATATAATAATTACGGGCACAATTCCAGGCTCAAAATCTAAATCTAGCCCACAGGTTCTATACTAAACCTGTAAGACACGTGAGTTAGTAATAATTTCCTTAGTAATTACTACCCAAACATCCCGTGGGAATTCCTCCATAAAAATTACCGCAGGTTTTATGTCTCAGCTTGTTGCCAAACGTACAAAACCGCATGAATTTAGTACCGGTCTTTTTGCGCACCTATTTGGATAATTAAAATGTAATGTAATGATTAGATTTTACTAGTGACTTTTCCTGCTTGGCATTTGAGTAGATATAAAGGCTTTTGAGCGCTTTTCAACTATGAAGGCTTGCTTGGTAATAGTGGCAGCACGGCTACTGGTAAAATATTTACTTATGAAACCCGATGACTGATTTTATTTTCTCTAATCTAGGCAAGCTTTGAGCAAAATTAAAAAAAAAGAATAGAATGGAATAAAATATTTTTTATTGTACACCAAATTTGCAGTTTGCATTATAGACAAAAACAAACATAAATTATTTTAAATGCACAATGGGCGGCCTTATCGCTAAAGAGCAACTTCTTACAAGCAACTTTTGGATGGATAAGGAGATGGTTCGTGTTGCAGGCAATATAGTTAGTGCATTAAAACTACCTAAAGAAGTATAATAAGCTAAATTAAAAAATAAATACCTATCAACAAATCCGTGCAATAAATCTAAATCTAAATATCGCAAATATCCCTTATATTATGTCCATCCTAAGGTTGCCTGTAGATATTACGCTAAGTTTAGCGTATTGTTAAATATCTGAAGTTTCACGGGAGCGGAGCAGTAAGGTTGAACGCGGGTCAAAGCGCGGAAGCAGCTACTGCTTAATTCAACGAATTGCACGCGGACGAGGTCGGAGGCAAAAGCTAGTTTACAATATAAATCCCTGAGAGTGATCGGAAACATTTGGATTGGACACAATAATAAAAGTTCGACCTTTCTGAAGGCAAATGGAATATCGTTCGTTTGATCTGTCCATCTCAATGGCAAAAGATAATTAGACATTCCACTTATAAATAGGTCTGGAGCCAAGGTATCAGTCTAAAATATCATGAGTTGTATACAATATTATGAATGGGGTATATTTAGGGTGTGGCATGGGTATACATCACCCACACTTCACCTGTTATGTTGTAAAGGAGGTGCATGAAAGGAGCCTCCCCGTGTGACGTACACAACAATTCCCTACGCCCGGCGCACCCTGGGCAATTTGCGAGTTCTTAAAATCCTTTCACCACGATGGCAAGTCAAAACCTTGACCACATTACTGACTGTCCAAAATGCCCTACCACCTGCACAAGAGAGGCGCTCATGAACGCCGACGAGAGCGCCATAACAGTGGCCACTTATTGGACACATAAAATTTGACTCAGCCATCGACACGACGAAGAAGAAGAACCTGGTATGTTTAGGTCCCATGGGATAAGGTGTGAGCCTATAACCATCCACCGGGCACAATTCCAACATGCTGCTATTGTGAATTTCCTGACGGAAAGTTCACAAATAACACTTTGCCCGACCCGAGAATCGAACCCGAGACCTCGCGGTGAGGTGCGCATACGCTAAGCACTAGACCATCGAGACAGGCGTCGACTGTAGGACTAAAGTGTTCGTTAAAGTACTCTTGCACGAAAGATACATGGTAGTAACACATTTTTTTTTACAACTTGTCGCCTAATCAGTGGGTTGGTATAAGTAGAGCACATGAATAATGAGAATAGATATCTTGTTTTGTTAATGGTTGATTGCTTATTACTAATTTTGTATTCCTTTGTTGATTTATTTTTGCCATCTTATCAGAAATCAAATCATTTATTTTTCCATGGGCCCCAAACAAACAAACGAACAAACATCAAAATATAAAATTAACTAATTAAATGCTTATTGCAATAAAATGATTTGATACCGGAGCTTAGATTGACTTTAATTCAACTTAGAAATTTAATTAAAATCAATCCAAGTACCAGCTCTGATGGGTATTGCATCATAAGAAGAGCTGGTGATCTATTCCAATTAACGGGCACAACCCAGTACGATGCTACACGAATGCACTGTTTTGTAGTCTGACTAACAGCCGACAAACTTTAGGCATCTAAAAGATTAGGTATATACTTATATTATACTCAATGACGAATAAGAAACTCAATCGGAGAATCGATCGACCTGCTTTATTAAGTGAGATACGGGAAAACCATCTCGCACACCACACAAACCACATTAGCGCAACATTTTCAGATAATCTTTTAAATATAACATTGCAAAGCGTTTCAATAGAATTGTAGCAACCAATCCACGAGGGAAATCTTTTTCTTTGAATGTGGTCTGCTCTGTATCACTTTGTTCTAAGAAGTCGCTAAGTATTTGAAATGTATATTAGAGCGCTCGCACACCAAGCTACTAGCTACCAACACGCTACCACACCTAGAGGAGTATGGCTAACCCAACGGACGTTAAATATCCTCCTGAAACAAGCAATCAAGGTCAACAATTAAAGTCATTTGTTATATAGAAACGTAGCTCAACACCCACATTTCACCAGTTATATTTAGGGCCCATGTGAGGAAAACCATATCGCTATCAACCTCGATATCGGTTACTGGCCCTCCAGCACCACTGAGTAGACCGTGAACGACCAACACCTGACATCGCATTATATCGCAGTATTCTGCAAGACATACTGCGTCTTCTGCCTGTGGACATTAATCAGAAGTGTATAGTTGGAGTTGAAAAGTATGTATCTTTACTATCCTCCAAAGCAGAGCGGGAGACTGAATAACGCCATATATAGACAAAGTGTCTATGCGGAAAGATTGTAAGCACCATGGACAGTTACTAAACTCTTGAATGTTGAGAATTTCCTCAGTAGCAATAGCAACCAAAGCCGAAAACCCCAATGCAAATATTTGCTCTATCCCGGGATCAAACCCAGAACCACCTAAGCACTCTAAGCAGTCGTATACGCTAACCACTAGACCAAGACAGTTGGGTTATTTACAATGTTGAGTAAAGGTTACATCGTTGCCGACTCGAATAGTCTATGCCATACCCGCATACGTATTTCCTAAATGGAATTACGCGAATTTGAATAACTGTCAATAAATAAATAAATATCTCACAACTTACACACAATGCCATCTAGTCCCAAACTAAGCAGAGCTTGTGCTATGTGTACTAGAATAACTGATAGATACTTATACAAATATACTTTTCTTTTGTAAATACATACTTATTATACATCGAAAACACCAAGACTAAAACAAACCCCATGTTCATGCACACAAAGATTTGTCTTAAGCGGGCGAATCGAACTCGCGACCTCGGCGTCGCAGGCAGGTACCACACTAACTACACTACCCATTCCACCATCTAGTCGTCAAATAGCGACTGTATCCATATAAGGATGCACAAAATTTTCTAAACCAACAGTAACCCACTGCTACTGACCTAATGTGCAATAGCTCTTAGCTGCTATGTTCGCGAGAAACAAGAAGTGGCAACGCTAAATCATCCAGAATAAGATGGCTGAGGTGATAAATGGCGTGTTGTTGGCATTCGGGACAAAGACACTGAAGTCATATGCTTTCAGGAACACATTACGTAATTATTCAAGGAAATAAGCTGTAAAAATATACAGGACAATTTTAAGAATATTAGTTACCTTACATATTTGCTCAACAACATGTAGAATTTTTTTTTATTTTTGTATTTTACTACTTCTTGCACTTAAAATATAGTACAACGGCGGACTTAATGCCATAGGCATTTTCTACATATTAACCTTAAGGTGATGTAGAGAGAACAAAGCTAAATAAATATAATAAATAAATGAAAATGTAAAAGTAATGTGCTGAACACGTTCATCCACCATTATTTAAAAAAAATAATTGACAAAATTAAGTATAACTTTTAATTCTTGTGTTGTCTCATAGTATTTCGTCCCGTGCCTCTCGCATCATTACAGTTGCTTATTAAAACTGTTATAAAAAATATAATGAAATGCCAAGAGTACGCTGTTTTCATAAAATATCTGCCCGTATATAATAGAATTATTGTTGATTTTATTATGAAATAGCTTAGTAAAATCGTATCTATTGATTTTGGGCAATTCATTCAAGTATTTCAAAAAGTCGTAAAGCAAATATTATTGTTAAGAATAACCCATTGAAAGTGTTGGCAACAAATGGTTAGTTGTTTTAAAATTACCCTGCACAGAATATTGCGCGTTTGATTCCCTGTGGCTTTTCTGTGTCATGTTTTAGAGAATTTTGTATTTATATTGTGTCTGGCTGGGTTCGTTGGCGGTCGTGTGCTAAGGTCAATGTTTGTGCTCAACCTTTGCCTGAAGTCATCTCGGTCAATGTTTAGGTCTTACTAATATGACAAGAGCACCGATAGCCCAGTGGGAGACCGTAGGACTGCGAAGTCGAAGGTCTCGGGTTCAAACCAACGGCACACACCTCTGTCAATAAATCGTTATGATTCGTCTTTTCGAAGATATGTGTGTATTTATCATATAAATTATCGCTCGCTAACGGTGAAGGAAAACATCGTGAGGAAACCTGCATGTCTAAGAGTGCCTAAAAAAGTGCTCGAGGTGTGTGTGAAGTCTATACCAAACCGCACTTGGCCAACGTAGTAGACTATGGCCTAACCCTTCTCATCACGAGAAGAGGCCCGAGCCCAGCAGTGGGACATGTATTAGATACAGGGTTGCTATTAATATGGCATAGTCATAGCTCTAAGATAATACAGAGCAGAAATCAAGGTAAAACAAGCAGCTATTTTGATATTGCCGTAATTAGGGTAGGACTCACGCAAGTCTCACCAAGCCAATATTCTGGCTGAAGGAACAGAAGGAAAACAAGTACTAAAGAGTTAATATATTATTATTAGGTCCTTACATATGAAATTGGCGTTTTGTAAGGAAGGAACATATAATCGTTATTTTTTAATAATATTTTTTTAATAATATTTTTTTAAATATTGCTATCTATGCACTGATCCCTTTACTAAAAAACCGCTTTGAACTACCCCTTCGGGGTTATTTTTTTTAGGAAATAGCTGTATAAACTTGAAATTGGAATTCTTAACCAAAGAGGAGATATTTGAGATCAAAGTGGCTAGTACACATAACAAAAGTGACAATATTTTCGTAAAACTTCAACCGGCATGCACCGAGCTGGTGTTTTTTTCTGGATATCCTCTGTAATCCTTACTATACACTTAATATTATAAATGCGAAAGTAACTATGACTGTCTGTCTGTTATGTTTTCACTCCTAATCTGTTCAGCCGATCTTAATTAAAATATGGAGATAGATCAAGATCTGAGAAAGGATATAGATTTTTATCAGCATACCTACCACGGGCGGAACCGTGCGCATAAACTAATAAGTTAATATGTATTTCTGATCATGACTAAACTCTTTTCAACAAGTATTCTTCCTTGCGGCCAGCAGAGAACTGAATCGTAGCTGACTGGCAAAATTCACTCTTGTCGTTTGATGTCCAATGTTATCCTTAACCGTATGCTAACTATCGTTAAGTTAACCTCCGGATACCAGCGTGTTATTAACGCCTGCCGTAGGTTTAAATCCAAGTCCTCAAGATTCATGATTCAAGATACAAATCATTTATTTTCATAGGCGACAGGGGGCGCTTAGACACGTCTAAACATTACAAATAATAATATAAAAATAAATAATAGTGAAACTAAATTATACTAATTACAATGATTTGAATAACTTGGGCTTAGATTAATTTTAATTCAACTGTTTAGAATCAGATTAAAATCAGTCTAAGTACCAGTTTGGATGGTTTTTGCATCATGAGAAAAGCTGGTGAGAAACTAATGTGCACCATCTTTTCAAATAAAGATATAACAATTAGTATTATGCATATTGAAAGTCACAAAAGAAGAGCAATTCATTTTCAAATACCATAATCATTTACCTATATATAGGCTGAAATACAGTAGTAAGCTTTTTGACATAATTTGATGCTAATATATTTCTTAAATTTACCTATCGGTAATTCTACCACGTCTAATGAAAGTTTATTGTAGAAGATCATCGATCTCGATTTCTCAATCCAATAATATCCCACTTATAAATTGCTTTAATCCACAATGTTTTATACTTCTCGTTATCGTTTATTTATCTATCATTACACCTACGCATTAATTCCTTTCGATATACTCACTGAAATCTTTACCGTGACAAATCTAAGTATTTCCTAGTACATAATTCCGAATCCATTTAATGTTTTTTACTGTTATATCCAATTACTTATATCGGTTTTCAGAAGTGCATTAGCAATTAGAATTTATTGTGAACTACAGAATGAGTAGGTTGAAGGAAAAGCATCAATCTTCTATCTTTATCTACTAAACTTGCACGGTTGGCGTACTGGTTAAAGGGGTCGCCTTGCCGCTTTTAACTGCGCTGGTGTTGGGAGCTCGATTCCCACACGGGACAAATCTTTGTGCGATCCGCTAAGATTTGTTCTGACTCTGGGCGTGCTTTTTGTGTGTGAAATTTACATTTGTGAATCGCGAAACGGAGTTATTTCTAGTACGGGCGTTGTTTTATTTAATAGAAAAAAAAACCGTGTATACTGCGAGTGAGTTTATTTTCTTTAAATTGACTCTGTGTCAATTTAAAAGTAATAATAACGTGGCAATTACATTAACCATACACTTTTTGTTGTCAATTTTTTTCAAAATCAATCTTTTAATATGATTACTCAAGAAAACCCTTCGACTATAAAAAGGGTTTATTTTTTATAATTTTAAGCATGTTTTAATCCATTCATTAACCACAAAACCATCATCATCTAAGGTTAACCACAAAACCTCTATATTGTAGGTGGCTGGGATTTTTTTTTGCTCAATGCACGTGACTTTCTTTCAGCATCATAAAGCTCTTTTGTAAAAAGCAATAAACCACATCAAAACAGATTTAATGGCCCATTATATTTTAAATCTTTATTTAGACACGTAAAAATTATGATTTTTGTATTGAAATATCGACTTTGATCACTTTATTTGTATATTTTCTTAAGAGATTCAACGCTATAAAATGTGCATATGAAGAGTTTCGATGAAAGGATCAAACCTTATTTGGATTATCTTGCTTTTGAAGCAAAAGTACACGTCATTATTATTTCAAGAAGTCTGAAAGTGGATAGAATTTGTGTTGTTGAAGTGACTAGATTACAAAGCACGTTTGGTGCGAACAGTTTTAAAGAGCGTGATATTAAATTAATTAATTTGTTGTTTGATCAAAACAAAGTAGTGGTACTTTTGTTGTGAACTAGCTGATCCGACAGACGCTGTCCTGTCTTAATTTTAAATTGTCAAAATTGCTAAGGCTACTTTAGTAAATTTATTATGGTGGTTACAATTAAGCGGTTATTTAAAAAAAAACATGCTGTAAGAAAATTATTCCAATTACTAAAAGTAATGATAACTCTTTAATTTAATCTTTTAATCTAGTTTTATTCTGCATAAAAATAGAAAATGCATAAACTAATTCCTGTGACATCTTTGCTTTGCAGTGAGATGAAAGTAAGCAGGATTATTTCTACAGAAACAGATCGCAAAAAACCAATAAAAAGATTTTGCACATCACACGTATGAAAATTATATGATATACTTTTACTAATACCTCGTACTCATTAAAATAGCTAGTTTAGTGCACAAGGCATACATAAACATATTTCCACAAACATAAACCTGTTTCCAACAATATTTTTAAAGATATCAATACTTATTTACAAACTCAACTCAAGCCAGCTTTACACTATTCATGTAAATCCAAAGTCGAACATAAATAGAAGTATAGAAGTTTAATCCCGACACAGAGTCCTGAGTCAAGAGCTAAATCAAGCGAGCGCTAAGCAAAATGACCAAAAAGTGGATATGCTAGGCCAATGACAGATAACAAAATTAAAACAAGTGGACCGGATGAAGCAGACTGGCTTCTTTTAGTTGACATAATGTTGACGGATATGTTTTCAAATGATTGCAAGCAAAGACCTGCATTATAGGGTTGGACTGGTCATACATTCAGGGTCGCGATCGCCAGCCGGGTTCTCTCTTTTGCAGCGCTTTGCGATCCTCCTCTGGCCTGGTTAACAAGTTTTGTGACAAGACCCTTCCTTGGCAGCACTAAGTCTCGACCCTTTGTGGTATGGCCCCCTGTCCTGACCGCCAGTACTGAGCCGACCTAGGTGCTATTTTAGATTTTAACGATGAGGTTCAAGTTTCGGCCTGGTGGATACTCATGTATCTTAAGATTTTGTAAAGCAAATCTCGATTTATCCTTCATAACCGTAAACAGGAGAGAGGGTGGATGTTAACTTGGAGGGAAGTAAGAGGTATGAAGAACAGGCAAATCAGACAAACTCGAAGCTAATGAGTTACTCATCCCTGGTCTAATAGCTTATTGCATAAAATTATGTATTTACATCTCGCAACAGAAAATCGGCCGTCTGCACAGCTCACGAGATGGAACGCTTCGCCGTCGTCAGTCGTGAGGGTCGACAATGGAAGTGCATTTGGCACGGCGCCACAAAAATTAGCCCGTGGAGATAGGAAGGGTAAGATGATCAAAGCGGCTGACTGTACCCATCGAGCTGTTGATGTTGGACTAATATCCGTTATTATTCTGATGGATGTTTCTTATTTCATATTTATTTTTAGAATGTTGATATATTATGTCTTGGAAGAAAATAGGTTGTATAATCATGGTAAAGCGTTTTACTTCAAGATTTTTCATGCGAACTGCCAAGTTTGTGTATCCACATGAGTACAATTTGAGTTTCTTCAAAACAAGAGTAAAGGAATATCACAGGTAAGTGAGCTCCACAATAGATCGCATCATCACAAAAAGTAATGCGTCAAAAATACAACCATATCCAAAAGTCATTGTAAAGTAGACTGTCTAAAACAGATATTTGTTTAAGGAAATAACATTTCCAATAAATTACTGCTTCCAGTCACAGTACTTACACAAAACACATAAGTCCCTTTGTTCCAGTTTCCTCACAAGCTGCAATTTAACGCATTGTCTCCCAAAGTTTATTACTGAAGCGTTGAGTGATTGATTCTTAGTAAACAATATGTAAAATACAAAAAAATAATGTAAAACAGAGACCCTTGATGTCCGCTCGTTAAAGTTCTTCGACAAAGTAATAAAAGAGACGTTGAATGATGAAAGGCTTTTGTAATTGGATGGAAGGATGTGTGAATGATTCGTCAAGAATTAAGAGGATAATAAATAAATAATTATGGTCACTTGTACGGAGGAAACAAAAGGCCGTATTTGAGATTATTTCATGTAAAATGTCAATCAATTTCTGAATTAACCCAATCTTCCAATCTTCATAAGGTTGTTCGTGCGTTTGCAATCCAAAACATTATGATGTGCTATTTCGGTGCGAAGAAATCGCAGGTGAATTGATGAAACCTTCCCTAATTGACTTGAAAACTGTGAACGGTATCTTTCTTCAGCAGAACTAATAAAAGTAAAATATCGTAAGTAAGAGACGTCGAATGCAGTAAATTATAAACGTTCGTACAAACAAAACAAAAGTTAAGCCGTACATCCGTTTGCGTCTGTTGCGATATTCAAAATAAAGCATTTGTTATCCTTTATGCTTCACCCACACGTCCCACACTTTCCTTTAGATATATCTACAGGAAAACAGCTTTCCTTTGTCTAAAATAGACAGGTAGAAATTACGCAACGCCTCGAATTTCAACATTGTTCCGAAAGTTCAAGAGTATGTAGAGGAACAGGGTGTGATGTTCCTCCACCACAAAGGGAGGATCCTCCAACCAGGCTCAGTGGTATTGCCTGGCGGACAGCTGTCCGACGGTATCGTATTGGAAGTGGTATATATAGTCACTTGCTGTGAACATTTCGATATCGCGATTCAGCACTCGCGGTCACGTGACATTTATTATGTGCGAAAACCGCCACATCACTCCCCTCCAAGACCGGAGGTCGATGAGAGTTCCAGTGAGTCGGAACTGAATTCCGCTGAGTCTACAGTGAGTCGAGACTGTGTGCCGCTAATTCCTCAGTGAGTCGAGGTGCGCGGTGGAGCGGTGAGATTCTCCAGTGAGTGGGGGTGATGCTGCGTGTTTTTGATCACGTCGGGGTCACCAATGTAGAGGAACAGGGTGTGATGTTCCTCCACCACAAAGGGAGGATCCTCCAACCAGGCTCAGTGGTATTGCCTGGCGGACAGCTGTCCGACGGTATCGTATTGGAAGTGGTATATATAGTCACTTGCTGTGAACATTTCGATATCGCGATTCAGCACTCGCGGTCACGTGACATTTATTATGTGCGAAAACCGCCACAAGTATAACAAAATGTCTTTTTTAGTGTGAAAATGTACTAGTTGCATTAACAGTTGCTCTGCAGGCATAAGTAATGCTATATGCATATTTTAAATTTTGGTTTATAAATAACATTAACCATTCTTTGGCTAGTAAATTCATATGTAGGTATGAGTGTAAAGAACATACAAATTGACTTAAATTTTTCCATGAGCTTTTTCGGAAACTATTGGGCAGTATTTAGTATAATTTCATGAAGCACTTCGGAAAACTAAACAAACTATTTTTTAAATTAACGAATAGTTTTCAAGTAGGTATTCGTCGAATACCTAAAGATTTATGATTTGTATCTAACATACTGCAAACCGTGTTATTTTACATTCTTATAGCTAAAAAATGTCGGGAAAATATTATTGTATTTTACAATTGGTTTGACCAATATTCAATTTTACTTTCTTCGAAATGCATTTTAACGATTTTCAGTCAATAAGTCAAAGTTTAATCATTATTTAACCCACAATAATAGCTAAGCAGCAAGCTTTAAAACATGAAAAATTCGTAAGTTATGGTATTCCTATGGTCTATTTTTTATTTAATATTTTTACCTTGAAGCTTACG
Organism: Hypena proboscidalis; assembly: GCA_905147285.1. Taxonomy (NCBI): domain Eukaryota; kingdom Metazoa; phylum Arthropoda; class Insecta; order Lepidoptera; family Erebidae; genus Hypena; species Hypena proboscidalis. The sequence continues at coordinate 1,573,342 of LR990141.1, forward strand.
CCTTTTAATTATATTAAATTGAGAAAATTAAATATATCTTAGATCAGTTTCAACGTAAATCATTAGTTTAAGCAATACTTTGTAATAACAATATATTCAAAAAATATAATTTAATAAAAAGTGTTCTTGCCTGCAAGTTTATTATGTATCTACCTAAAGCCCAAAAGTTGTAACCAACAAGCTTCATCACGCTATTTCCTGACAGTTAGCACACCTAAAAATAATCTCATAATCAAACAAATGGTGGAATTGCGTGTTCGCAAAAATCACTGTATAAAGAGGAGTTTAATCCGAAAGCAATTTGTAAATGTTTGCCGTTTCCATCAGCACACATCGTTGGCGGACAGTGAGCGAAGGCCTTTTACTCTTTACGATTTATGATAGACTAGCTTTTGCCCGCGACTTCACCCGCGTGGAATTCGTTGTAGTAGCTAGTGCCGTTAGCCTAATTATCATTTCGTTAAGAACTAGAGTTTTGTCTCTATGATCTTTGATAATTTCTTATTGTAGAAATGATTAACAGAGAATAAAATTATTTATTTTTCTTTGCTCTTCCAATGTATAAAAAACATTATTAAAAAAAACTCTATAGTCTCCAACTCTATAACTGTTTGCGTAATTTCTATAGTAAGTGCTTTTTTTTTACTAAACGGATCAATAATTTGAAATATTTAAAAAAAAGGCATAGAAAGCTGATATTTGGATATCCTGCAGTTAACCTTTACTGATAATTCAATTAAATTAAAATAACATCAACCAACTTAATTTGTGTATTATAAAATTTCTTCTGTCTTTAAAATCCCGAATCGATTAAGAATGGATACATCAAAAACGTAATTGTAATCGGTTTGGTGTGGACAACGCAACGGTTCATTTGTTTGTAGTTAAAATATGGCACGCTTGGGTTCCATACATATTGATAGGTTTGACAGGTCTAAGTCATATATTGGTCTGTGGGTACACATATTACTGGTATTACTTATTATATTAAATGTTTTCTAAAGCAAGTCCTTGCCCAAATTGCGTCGCGTCGTATCGTACCCATAAACAAGCTTACGCCTCGCAAAGCACAACTCTCACCGCGGCGTGTTGTAATAGAATGTTTAACATTAAGTGTAATTTATAGTGCTCTTGATGCGAGTGTATTTCCTACGATATTGTAAACAAATCAACGTATTAAAACTTCACACACTAGGTAAAGAACCTAGAAAATAACTACAACATAATTAATAATGGCAACTACAACAGTCAATTACTTTTCTAAAGATATAAAATATTGTAGATCCGTCGCCAGTGATGCTACTACATTATGCTACAACTAAGATCTTAGATTTGAGAGCTATACATTATGATTCAATTGCCTCGTTGGTCTAGCAGTGTTATTTGTGTATCACTCATCGCGAGGTCTCGGGTATGTTTCACAGGTCGGGAAAAAGTGTTATTAGGCTTTATTATTTATTTTGATTACACGGATTTCGAATTGTGCACGGTGGATGGCGATTTCTCATAAGCGTGATGTTATCTTATTATGATATTATGCCTTAATTCTTGTGCACTTCAGGGTCTTATGTCACCATCAAACTGGAAACCAATAGAGACAACTACTACGTGGCAGATTGAAGGTAAGACGGTGGTGCTACCTAGCTCTAGCTCGTTCAAGAGCTCTACCAGCATTTGACAACGCCAAGCGAGGATAATAAAACAAATACATTTAAAGATAATATAGCAGAAACTGATAATATTAAACAAAAGTCTATAAATCCAAAAATACCCTGTATATTTATTAGCAAAAAATAGGCCAAAAATACCACATCTTCTTTATCATGACATGTTAAAACAATCTCTCCCCATCGTAAGGGGCGCCATCTAGTTCCGGTTGCCTCACGCCCTCTGGCGGCAAACCCCACCGTGGGCGACAGCCGTTGTGCGCATGATAAGGTGGCAGGCGGGAGTCTCTGATCATCTCGTACGCTAGACGAGCTGTGCTATTCTGGTACTCCGTGAGGTTGGTGTGCCAGTCTGAGTAGCGGACGTAACCTTGGACTGGGGACAAAGGGGGAAGAAAGGTGTGAATAATAGGAAAATCTAGACTTCACCTATCGACCTAAAGGAGATCTTGGAAGTTAAGCAATGCTATCCGCAGTCAGCCGTGGATCACACATCCACAGCCAATTGCGCACCGCGACCATCTTAGCATAAAGAGTTTTCCTCCGTGCCTCGGAGCACATTAAGCCGTCGGTCCCCGTTATCATTTGAAGATCTATGACAATAGGTCCTGCTCAAAGCCCAAGCCCATCCTATCGCCCCGTACTGGGACGTGGTTTAGGTCTAATGGCAGTCGGAGAATGATGATGACATGTTAAAATCGGCACACCATATCTACTAGGTAACAGCACCTATTTACATGATCTAATATGATAATAACCTATGTTACAATGTACGATAACAATAACTTATGATTCTCGAACGTCCGTATTATTGTAACGTGTTATTTAACGTGTTCGTAAACAAAGATATTTTAGTTAGCACATGCGCCCAATTCGGATGCACTTCCTCTATTTCGTGTGTTATTATTTTACGTTTTAATTTCGGTTCGGATTACTTTGGACTTTGTTAGATATAATATGAACTGGTAGAAAGCTCTTAAAAGTTAGTTTCACAGGTGTTCGGGATGTCCGTACGGGCTCAAGGGAGGTTGAAACCAGAGTGAGGGGTACCTCCCGTGGACGGAATGCTCGTAGTGGTATGACGGACTACCCACAGAGTGGTGAACCCAGTCTAAAAGTGTAATTTGGCGAATACCTTGTTTTATGGATTTATGGATTGTTAAGGCCAGTTTCGGCAGTGAATTTTAATAGGAAAGAGGTTAAATAAGTATAAAACAAATAAAAGAGCCTAGATAAATGATTTACTTATAATAGTAATTACAACATACATAATAATTAATGAAAGAGTGGCAATCTTAAATCTACACATACTATTTTTCTAAAATGTTATTTTTGACTTATACAAACTTACTGCTACGTCATATCGAGCGAACTAAAAACTATTTTAAATCTACTTAATCGTAAAAAAACAATAACAGGTAAAAATGAAACTACATCACTATATTATAATTTTAAGACCAAATTTTTACTTATTTTTTTCTTGGCACCTACATAAAAAATAATGGGATATATTATATTGCATATCAAATAAATAATCACCTATCAATACATACTCATCATTTATATTCTTTTTTGCATCAAATAACTTACTTCACTACAGATAAACTAAATGTTTAACAAAACTCAAACTGCAGATAATTCGAAATTACACATCAATATGACATTCCTTTTTTCCTCATAATGCAATACAGTTAAATTTATTTTTGTACAAAAATACTACATGCATAGCATAAATACTGACTGCACATCAAATTTACCATATTTCATAGCAAAATAACTATCCCAGTCGCATATTAACCAGTAAGTACAACAAAATCTGTTCATCATATTTGTCTTAATTTTCAAGAAGCCATGCTCGGTAAATTTAATGATTATTATAACAAAAAAATCCTTTTACATTGCATTATTTCTAAAAGCAGAACAACTTAACTGAAAAACTTCGCGCGTTTTTTCGTCACTGGAGTAAATAATATAAAAATAAAAGCTATAGTTATGGCATAGGTCAATTATGGGTAAAGTAGTAGGTTAGGTTAGGTTAGAACTGCGACCATAACATAGCGCGAGCCGAGCGAGCGAAGCGAGCGTGCCGCGGCAGCGGCCGGCGAGTGCTAGCTAATCTTTGTGATACTCCGACCCCTTTTTGAATCTACCCACTAAATAAAATAATATTATACTACCTACCAATTTCTTATTATCATAGATCGTAACAGACGACAGTACGTGGCGCCACCTGCAGAAGCTAAAAATGTGCCTATTGGGCAAAAAAGGAAGCGTGGACGCCCCGCGAAAGCAAGACCCGCTTTAATAATTCAATAAATTACAATTTTGTATCTAATTTAATATTTTTTTTGCTGTTCTCATTATGTGATAATTAATAAATAATAAGATGACTGTGACTAATAAAATGTTGTTTGATCTAGAAAAACTGCTGTAAATATTATAAAAATAGAAGCTATATTTAAAAGAAAAAGAGTTAACATGTATAATGTGCATTAAGATTATTAGTTGTGCATTGATAAAAAAGCTTTTACTTTAGGAAAAATTGCTGTGCGCTGTGAAAATAAATTGTAGTGTGTTTAGTGATATTTTGAGTTAAATATTTTGTTGTGCAATCAGTAATTTTGATGGGAATTCGGTATTTAATTGCATAGAAAAAGGATATTTTATGATTTGCGTTTAAATACTACCCAAAAATAATCAAGCTTAATGAACTCAACACTAACTAAATAATCATAATAATGAAGGTGATTTTCTGAACCTCCCCAACTGCTTTACACCATTTTTTGCCATCGGCTAATATAAGTCTTGCTCTAAATCAGTGAGAAATTGTTGACTGACAAACTCATTCAGAAGTCGCAGCTAATAGAAGCTGCTACTCCTGGCCTGCGACTACTACAACTACGAGAAACTTTTAATTAACTAACTCCTTAAGTGGGTTCCGAGTGGCTTCAGCACGGGTGCGGACCCGTCCCTGCCGTACAACTCCTTGGCCATCTTCATCAGTTCTGTGTCTTTGAGGTCCAGCTTGGCAGCCTCTGGCGGCGCCACCGTCTCCTCTTTCACCTTCTTCTCGAGGAGTTCAGCACAAGGCTTCAGTTTCTTCTCTCGTGGCTTGAACACTCGGTATTTGAATACTGGAAATTAAATGAGTATAGATAGCATCACACCTATATTACTCAAAAGGGTGTGGCAGAGATAAATATAACACCCATATTTAACCTGTTATATATTTATTTTTTGTTTTTTTTATTTAAAAACTTTATGCACAAAAATGGTACATGGGCGGACTTAATGCCGTAGGCATTATCTACCAGTCAACCTTTAGGTGATGCAGAGACGACAAGTGGTAGGTGCAAGAGGTGTGAGTTGGTTGTAAACAAAAACCATTACAATTACTTAATCTAATATGTCATAACTAAGATTATTGCTCAATGTTATGTGTAAGACCAATGTGATACGAGCTTATCGTCTAGGTACCACACAACTACGAGGCAATTTATAATTGAAAATCAGATGTTTTTGGTACCAGCTCTTTCGAATTCATTAACTTCTATAAAACTAATGCAATCAAGATCAATGTGTTCATACCCTGGTCGAGATGCGAGCAGTAATCGTTGAAGTAGGTGGACTGTCCTCGGATGCTCTTCATCGTTCTCTTGATAAAAGCCTTCACCTCGTCGTCTGTCCATTCTTTCTGCCAAAACATTGTATTTTAGTCACAATCTATCGATAAAAAGGTAGAGCTCTTGCGAAAGAACCCTCTTTTTATAACCTGTCGCCAGATATTAGTGCATGTACAGCTGTGTTTCGGTTTGGTCGTCAAATGAGCCACAAATTCGTGACTCTAGAGGCCCTAGTCCTCAGATGAAGCGATGCATCGTCAATATGTTTCTTTTTTAAGTTAGATTGTTGATTAATTTCGAATCTAGCAGCATACAAATCCATGGCTGAATTGGCAAAGCATCTAGGGCGTTTACCCTGAGGATGCTGGTTAAAATCCTGCTAGATACTTAATTTTTCATCATTAATGTTGTATAGCATAGATTGTAGATGTTCATGGGCTGGATGTAATTACCACTTATCATCAGATGGACATACACTCCCGTTCACAGCATATTATTAGGTCATATAAAAATATGGGTTGATTCGAACTCACATCTTGCGTTCCAACTTTAGGATCTAGCCAAATTCCCTCCAATTCTGCCCACCGATCTTCTGGTCGACATCTGTAATTTTATCAACAAAGATTTAAATTTCTAAATAAAGTAGCTAATAGCAATTCTGCTCATCTAACATGGCGTGATGCATAAAATGCAGTCACTGCAGATCCCTCTCATATCGCCTACACGTTATTAATTTATTTTATTGCGGTTCTACCAGAGATGTACGAGGATGCCTAGCGAGGGATGCATCTGTTAAGAACCTATAGAATCGCTTCCACAGGAAATGTCCTAAGCGGGGCTGCTAAAATATCCTAAGCATTCTCGCACATATCTGGTGAAAACACAAGCCCATATGTATAGATACACCACGCCTATAGTACCAGGAAGGGTGTAGTAGAATTAGTGCTGTGCCCGTTAAAGAATTAAGTATTTGTACAGTACTTACACTTTGGTTTTCTTTATGGGATGTTGTCGAAACTCATCGAAGTACTCCGTTAGGAACGACATGGGTCGTGTTTTTGAATTTATTCACTTTTTAAATGATTTATCCTATACTTAAAAATAATAAAACTTAACATTATTGTCAAACTATTAAAAATGTCACAAATTGTCAAAATTAAGAGTCTAAACAGTTTTGATAAAAAAGGTTCATGATGCAAAATTGTTTCTGATTTCAGGCTCTCAGTGACTCAATGGTGGACTGTGGTTTTTAAAAGTATAAAAACAAAACACAATATTTTTATCTTTTGAAAAGTGTAGTAATTAATATTTTTATTGAGTACGGACCGAAACAAATTTAGAATTAGATATTCATTTTTGTTTTTTTTAATTCTAGCTGTTATATTATGTTTAGATATAACTAAAACCAGGCAATCTTAATTTAAACAAACACGAATAATATGTCGCAACGTTATGGGACAGGGTTAACTAATCAACTGAGGAAAGACTTCGGTTAGCAGTTTTTCTTTCAGCTCGTTTCCTAATAAGGTTGGAGTTATTGCGGTTTTGCATGTTCGCCGCTGATATATTTTTTTAGGGGATTGTCAACTGTTGTTATGTAAATTTTCTGACGAATGGGATCGTTTTTTAGAATTTATATCAAAGGGTAAAAGTTTTATTGCCTTTTAAACTTTAATAGGGATTTGGTCGACAATATACGATATTTTATTGTTTAATTAGTTATTAAGTAGTTAAGACGTGAAAGTGTAACAGACAGACATATTAGCTTAATTACCCATTTATAATATTAGAAAAGATAAAATCTCATGAAATCTATGAAGCAAGATCCTACTAAATAATATTTTTTTCTAGTTTTGTAGTGAAATTAGGCTCCGAAATTACTATCGAGCGATCCAATAGTAAAATAAATTATTGGAATGCTAACATTAGGTTAAAACTCTACCACCAATATGAAAATAAAAAAGCAAAGGAAAATGTTGTTCACCCCACCTTGTGACCTTTCACCGAAGCACGATTTTTCGTCCGCGGCGGTTGGCGTGACGGAATCGCCTAAATAACAAGATTGTGTATTTTTAGTGTACATGTCGTAAACCGTATCTGCAACCGTCGCCGATCAATGGCTGCTCTGTTGGAGATAATAGTGCTTGAGCTCTTGTGAATGAGATCAAGAGAATAGGCACCAGTCTCACTTATAACTCTCCTTTAGCGTGGTTAAAAGTCGATAGCAATCGTCCTAGATGTCGCAAACGTACCAGATTGTCAGACCATATATATATAAAGTACTCTGTGAGTTAGACCAGACCAAGTCTGCTCTGGTTTCTACAAGAATCTACACGAGGCACTACACGAAGCCAAAACAGGAGTGGATGTAGGAGCTTCGTCAGTAAGATACCAGCGCGGTAATTACGACCCTATGAGGAATATAACCCGAAGAGAAAGGAGAGAAGCGGCGAATAAAAGTCAAATTAGTTCTGAATATAACCGTATATTGTCTATTATTTTATAGTCAGCCTTATCTATGATTGCATCAGTATGGTTTATGATTGACTTGTCTATGGAGTTATCTCCTGTGAAGCTTGTCGCGCATGATGATGGCTCCCAGCTTGGAGACCCCGTCTTGGTACTCCGTCTTGCCGAGAGGAGGTACTGCCGATGTGGTTTCTGTAGACAGTACAACTTATTGAAGTTACATAATTTCTCTTTGGTATAGAGGATTGCATTACATTGGAGAAGCTCGTGGTGAAATCAAAGACTGATCAATCGTTGGCTTCAGCAATGCTTCCCGTGGTCTTAAGTCGAATGGATAACCCCTATCTCATCTTCTCGAAAAGTTCTTTAAGCATTCAGTCCTGGTTAACATTTGATGATCTGTGACAGCCACAGACCAGAAAGTCTGTTGACTTACGAAACAAAGTGTATTGTCACGTATTGGGTTGCGGAGTTGCTAATAACAGTATCTCTGCGTAAAATTCTGCTGATATTCAGCTGGAACTATTTTATTATTATTATTAAATTTTTTCCTAAATAAATTATTATTATTATTATATTAGAATAGAAACCAACCCCAATGTAATAGGGAAAAGGGTAGTGATAATTTAACTTACCGCATTTAGCCCTGGGGTCACTCCCAGCGCCAGCACCGCCTTGCTTGGAGATAGTCTTGGGCGCTGATTTGCCAGGCTTCGGTCCAACCCTGCAGGGATCACCAGGAAGCCGCATGGGCTGCGCACAAGGCCCGGAGCCACTCTCGTCTGCTGCACGCTGGAGACCCTCGAATTTGGCGCCAGCACCTGGTAACATATCATCACGCCTATATTAATAAACTACCACTAAACGTTATCCGTAATATTAAATTACTGCACTACGTAATAATGCGACATTTTATCTTTCAAGGACATAATGTTTTCTGATCAAGTTGCCAAAAATATAGTATGTGCATACAATGTTTCTGTTATCGAAAATCAGTTTGAGAATATTTTTTTTACATTTAAATAAAATAAAATAAAATTATTAAGTAGGAACTCCAACAGAATGGTTTTATTTTTTTAAATAACTGTGTCACAACGAAATCTCATCAAATTTTACTTTAGGCAATTGAAAACTTGCACAAGCTAGTTGTAATTTTTTTTCAACCAATACTACAATTTTGGAAAAGTAGAAATTGTATAAGTTGACAGTACCTGCCTCGCAGTAATCCACCCTATACGTAGTCTTGTTCCGATCCCTATCAATGCGTTGTTTCAGCTCCGGGGAAGCTTCGTTCTGCAAGATGCTGTACAGCATTGGGTACTTCGATTGGAGCTGGTGTGAACAAATGTTGTCAACGATTGTATCACTTCATTAGAACGGACCTATTATGTGACGGTGTACTATTTTGAACAAGCGAAAGAATTGTGCACAGTTTTCCAATTGTGTTGAGCGGAGTGCGTTTGTGAAATGTTTACGTGCTGTATTTGAGCTAAAACCAACGAATAGTTGTGTTCCATTTTTTTTTAAATATAACCTCCTTACTTTCCCTTGTTTATACATATTTGAAACTGCAGTATTTATAAAGTCGAACTTAAATATGTTTCAAACATTGAAGTCTCTAAGACACAATAAAGAGATATGTGCAAGACATCATAACACTGAACTATTTTCAAAAAAAAAATTAGGCATGGCCCCTAGGATATATAATAGGATACCAGAATTTATAAGAGACAAAGTAAATATAATTGATTTTAAAAACGAACTATGCACAAAGCTTATTATACAGAGAATATTTTACAATTAATGGCTTTTTATCGGTTAGATATTTCTAACCGATAAAAAGCCATTAATTGTAAAATATTCTAATATTGCTGTACTACCTTTTACTACTGTTATATTTTAACTATATATTAAGTTAAATTTGTACGCCAATGATGGCAATTGGCAAGACATAGCGATCAATGTGTTATAATTATTTAAGAGAATATCTGTATACTTATGATCTACAAATAAAGGAATTTGAATTTGAATTTGAAATAAATGCCCAGCCAACCTCCATGAAATAAACGCGTGATTTTATTGATGTGGGTAATGTATACTATACCTTATCCAAGAAAGCATTAGGTTGGTCGTATCTGGACGTTGGAGTTTCAGGAGCCGCTGCTACCCTCACTGGATATAACTTGGGGTCCAGCATCGGTCCCATGATCTGCAAACATAATCATAGTTGCGATACGAATTGAGTAATATTAACATCATACAAACTGTGTATTCTCAACGCAAACTCAACGTGGGCTGCTCTCGCTAGATGGAGAGACGATCTGGTCAAGATCGCGGGTAGTCTTTGGTTTCAGTAGGCCCAAAACTGCGCGCTGTGGAAATCGATTGGTGAGGCCTAGGTAGTGCAGAGGACGTCTTTAGACTGCATAATGATGACAAAATGTGTTAGGTGGTAGGCGAGATAACATGTAAAATGAAATACAATAACATCAAATTCGAACTTAAACTTACGTAGTCATCTTGCAATAAGTATTTAGAAAAATATTACAAATAAAATGAAATGAAAGTCTAATGGCGTATTTACATTTGGGGGTTTTGATTGAACTGAATCGATTAACCGGATTCGGTTATTTACTTACTTTATGTAGTTCCACCGAATCCGGCGATGTTTTAAAATCAAATTAAAGAGAACATTAGTAAGTGACCGAAACCGGTTTTTGTCAACTACATCCAAAAGGATCTACAGTAATCGCGCCTTTACTCATTTGATAAGCTACCTCATTCCTGCTCCATCCTCCCTCCTTTCCTGGGGGTAACTGAGGGGCCTCCCCTCCTGAGTACTGAGGGCACCGACAGTCCGGTGGCCGCGAGTGCTGCATGCATGCTTGGTAAAAAGCAAGCTCCTCGCCTGATAACTTGGGGACTCTAAAAAGAACGGTTTCTTTTATCCTTTAATCAATACCCCGAAGCAATTAATAAATTTCTTGAACTGAAAGATATAATTTAACAGCTATATAGAGAAGTGCTAATTTAACGCTTAGTATAGTTAGACTTGACTGCGAACCGTGCGTCTATAAATTGATTTATCAATCTAGTCCTGCAAATACCAGACTTTCTGAAAGTCTAACAAATAGTTTCATATTGGTCCCTATTGGGTCTGAGCTCTGATAGCGATCAGACAGACTCCGCGTAACATACTTCTTCTTCTTCGTCGTGTAGATGGCTGAGTCAATTTTTTTTATGACTTGTTTTTTTTTTTTGGTAACTTACTGATATTCAACTAGCCGTCACACTAGAAGCCGACCTCAATGGTAAACATCTCTAGCATATAGTAGCAGGTGGTAAATTGTGGCAGACATTAGATAAATGAGGACTTACTCGGCTCCTCCCAAGCCATGGCCACCTCCTCCTCCCCCCGAGGGGGCAGAGCTTCCTGGCAAATTGGGCCATAGATAGTCTTTTCTGTAAGTGGTTAAATAATGATCCATTGGATTGGCTCCTCACTCACACACACTCTCATTTCTTCGGCAGGAATTTGTGTTCGGATCTAAACACTCATAATATAAAACAGATGATAAAAAAATGTTAAATTAAATAAAATGTAAAAATGTTCCTGTGAGTTGTATTTTTTTTTAGTTATTATGACTTTTTGATTTGACAAGGCGTTGTTGACTTGATTTTCGACAACGTATTCAACCTTTTTCTTGTTTTTGATATTTCTTCATTGTCTTTGTTGTCAAGAGAAAGAGGCACAATTTATTTTTTAAATACACTTTGGTTCACAAATCAATGCGGATTCTGTGGTGTATGGTCTCCTCATATTTTATCTATAGGTATATATTTTTCATCCTTACTCAAAGCTTGGCAAACAAGTGTTGCCAAAAAAACATTACTACAATTCATCACATAATATTATTATCAGCCTATTGTCTACCGTGTCTGGTTGCTTCTTGCTTACTGCTAGACTTAAACAGCAGTGGATAGATAGGCGGCAAAAACAGCGGATTATAAATGAAGATAGTGATTGTTTCAGAAGCTCCAATAAAACCCCAGTTCAAACTCAAAAACAATTTATTTTAACTCTTCAAATTAATTGATCCTATAGGTGAAGTAATACGGGGTCTTCCAACGTCCATATCTGGGTTCCTTGCGGGGTTTTCCAAAAGGATTCTCCTCCAGGACCACTTTAGCGAGCATGCCGTGGACCGCGTTGTAGGTCGATTCACCTGCCTTTACGCGCAGGATACGACGAAGTTCAGCTGTAATGAGACATTTTTTTTAACTGTCTGCCCACTACTTTTTATTTATACTACCTAATTATTAAGTAAGTAGGTACTATAAGATTCATCTCTTCTCATCACATTATATTATGGGTGTGCTTAGGTGAGTGAATGTGTGCATTTGGTCTTGTCATTGGGACCATTGGATAGTGTAATTGCTTCTGGCGTTCTTTCTAATATAAAAAAAAATACCAAGTCATACTAGTTTTACAAGTCAGCATAATTCTAATAATCTAAGCAAAAACTACCGCTTTATTTCCAAAATGTCCATCCTAAGGTTGCCTGGAAGAAATCGCTTTAAGCGATAGGCCTTATCGCTTAAAGCGAAAGAAATATAACAGAAAAATGCACAAAGGGCGGCCTGCCCTTTGTGCATTTTTCTGTTATATTTCTTTTTGTTATCTCTTAAGTTTTTCATGTGAAATTATGTACAAATAAAGTATTTTCTATCTATATATCTATCTTATTTGCTGGTATATAATTTTGCGTGCTTATATTTAAGCACTACTGAAACAAGCTTGAAAAACGAAGTGCAAATTATCAGAACTCACTTGTAAGCGAATTATCAAACTTCGGCCTCATAGACTGCGTCTTCGGAGGTTCTGCATACTTCTCCGGCTTGGGAGGGCGGAAGGAGCTGGTGTGGGTGGTGTCGGGGATCTCCACGTCATCAGGTAAGCGCAAGGTCTGTAGTGCACGTGCTCGCCGGGCCAGGTTCACAGACATGAAGGGGAGTTCTGGCATTTAAGTTATTAAAATGTATACAATCATATACAATCATTATCCAGAGAAACATAACGGATGCAATTAAACATTCACATTTCACTAGTTATGTAAAGGTCCCATGCAAAAGGGGATAAACTTATCGCTTCTTCTTCTTCGACGTGTCGATGGCTGAGTCAAATTTTATTGGCCCAATAAGTGGCCAATGTTATGGCGCTCTCGTCGGCGTTTATGAGCGCCTGCCTTGTTCAGGTGGTAGGGCATTTTGGACAGTCAGTAAGGTGGTCAAGGTTTTGACTTGCCATCGTGGTGAAAGGATTAGCCAATTCGCTTTTAAGAACTCGCAAATTGCCCAGGGTGCGCCGGACGTATGTAATTGTTGTGTACGTCACTCGGGGAGGCTCCTTTCATGCACCCCAGCTTATCGCTATCTACCGGGCACAATTTTAACTCCAAATCCCAAATAACACTTTTGCCTGCACCCAGTCATCGAACTCGAGACTTCGCAGTGAGAGGTCGAACACGTTAACCACTAGTTAGATCAGGCACGAGGCAGTTTAGACTAACATCTATCGCTCTCAAAATTGAAATCTTCAATCCTTTTCTTTTAAGAGTTCCCTCCTGAAAATTGAACTCATATTGGTAGAGGAGCCCATTAAGGGATTTCGGGATTTATTCAAGCGCGGCAGATTAATATACAGGGGGATACCTTGTACCCGGTTAGTACCTTCACCAAACATGAGGCCCATATATACGGCCGCCCGTGCAGGATACAGGATCAGATTAGTAAAAAAAAATTGACCATCAGAAATTCTCGAGCGCGTCAGATTAAAGTAGGGTGAGTTAATTACATCCTAAAAAGTGTATATTCCACTAATCTGTCAATTTGAGAGTGACGCAAAGAAAGGGGAGGGCAGCAAAGTTGAAAAAAAAAACGTCATCTTGACATTCTCGAGCGCAGCTAATTTTTATTTTATTTTGAAGGATATAATTCAAGAATAATGAAAAATATATAATCTGACGATTTCCGCAAGCCGAAATAACAAAAATTCCTCGATAAAGTTAAATGCGTGCAGCTGCAAGCATCACGCTTACATTTCCTTCTCCGCGTTTCTTTTCCTTTCTGACTCTTTCTCTATCTATTACTCTCTCACTCCGTCTCCACTCTAGTTTCTGCTGCCATGACGAAAAATTAAAAAATCGAATGAAAAATGAAAAATGATCGAAGAAAAATGTTAAAAACTATCAAATAGGTTTTATTATAGTCAAAATTAAGCTGTGCCGTATAAATATAAAATCATTAATAATCATATGAATTTAATGCAATATTATTTAAGATTTTTTTAAATCAATCAATCTAAATCAATAGTTTACAATCGATAATTATGAAAATTTTTAATTATTATGCAAATTAAGTTAGCTGACATATAAATATGATTTTTATTGAAAAAATTATTACAAAAAAATAAAAAATAAATTTCTCTTGTAAAAAAACTTCAAAAACTGTAAGTGCAATTTTTAAAAAATATTTTTTTGTTCTAATTTAATTATTAAAATTAAATCAAAAAATTAAAAACGTCGGCTAACTTAAGTATCATTATTTATTTATTTAACATATATTTTTCTTTTAAAATAGTTCATTATTTATTATTTATCCTAGTGATAATATCTTATTAATTAATATTTATTCAAAAATAATGTTAATTACACGAATTGAAAGACTTTCAAGCTGGGAGAGTTCAAATGCATAGAAATGTTATTTCTTTTAACTCAAAATATCACATAAATTATATTTAGAGCTTAAAAATGTCATAATTACAATTTTAAGCGCCCAGGAATGGAATTAGCGGGCAGTTGCAGGGATGGCCTTTAGGGTGAACCGTTTTTCTAATTTCTTTTTGTCAGATCAGGCGAATCCCTCTATATAATCGTCAGATTATAAGACAGTACGTTTAGAACATAAAGATGATCTATATACATATATCTTAATCTGACGCGCTTGAGTATTTCAAAATGGCGATTTTTTTTGCACATTATGAGTATGGCCGCGAGTTTGCGTCCCATCGAAATCGTCAGATTAGTGAATGAGAGCTTTTTTTTTGGTGCACTTAACACTCCCAAAAATCTGACGCGCTCGATTATTTTTATTTTTTTTTCATTTTCAACCCTTACATACAACCACCCGCATCATGCAAACGATCAGATTAACATACGTTCATTGTTAAAAATATGTAGGGCATTGATGCTATCAATATCTGACGCGCTCGAGGATGTCCATGCCATGTCCAAGGTGTATATCATATAACATTTTTTTCTTCTTATCATCTAAGCTTTGCAACCCAATAGGTCTCTACGACGCGACTAGTACTCTCGCTACTATATACGACTACTCGGTTGATAGTCAGACCTTTTGCGGTTAAAAAAACTATCTAGCTTACACCTTTTTTACACCTCACCTCTAGAACAGTATTCACACAAATACTCAGTCCTCTTCAGATCCTGTATCTCGTTCTCAATAGGCTTTGGATCAATGTCCTTCGACATATACATCTTCGTAAGCTTTGGGTAATCGTCTGCAAACTGAAAATGGGACTTAAATTAGTCACATGTTCTGGGGCCCATTACTCTATTGGGCAAAGTAGGCACGAATAGAGGAGATCAAAAGTTTTGACCACGATGTCACTTGGTGGTAAGTGATAATGACGCTAACCTATGAGATACCTATTTACTTTTGTTTTAAAAACACCCAAATTGGACCAATAATATTGAAAGAAACACTAACTCGGGCAAGGTGATCCATTCTTTAGCATTTCACTTAAGGAGTGTCGAAGCGAAGTCGAACGCTTTGTGCGTATTTGTGGAATATCTACCATGAAGCGCCAGACTGCTGTTTGTTTGGTAGTCCGATGGTAAAATAGGGAAGGTGAAACAAGGTTGTGGTGTTAGTTGAGGAGTATAGTAGACCAATATAAGCTGGGAACGGCTCCAGACTTCCCAGTCTGGAGCATCGTACAGTGCTCCGCTAGGTAGACTAGAATTCTAAGGTCAACAAAAGAGGTTTTTTTTTTTTTTATTATTTTTTTTTTATTTTATTGGAAGACCAACAGCAGGTTATAACATTTTATGATACTTAATAATATGTAACATAGTAATCATCTTACTCTCTTCACAGCATCTTTATAATACTCATGCTTCAAGGGACAGAGGAGATCAGGGAACTTCCTAGGTCCTTCTCTAGGCTTCAAGGCATCCCGGCTCGTGCCCACTATCAGACAATCGTCGTCCACAGCCTTACGACGTGGACTCTTGCTGTGGACATAACACACACTTGTGGACATAACATCACGACCTTAATACCCAGAAGGATGTTGTAGAGGTGTATAGCATCCACGTCCCATGTTTTTGAGGGTGAAACTATCGCCATCTACCGGCCACAATTCCAGACTCCGTGCTGTAATGTGGCATTTTATAACGAAAAATCTTAAATAACACTTGCCCGACCCGGGGTTCGAACCCGAGAGCCGAGTAAAGTAGAACTCTTCAAATATCTTTGGCAACTACTCACGGTTTAGTTTTCTTACAAAAGTCCACCATGGTGGTTGATTGGAAGTCGATTTCTCCATCAAAAACAGACATTATAAAATATTATTATTATCAATGTTTATTAAAAAATTATACCTCTTGATAAGTCAACAAAAATTTGACATGCATTTTGGCAAAACGCCAAAGTATTTTTTTATACCTTATCCACATACAAACAACCTAATTCCACAAAGAAAAGGTTTTATACAGTCTCGGATAAATTCACTTCTTCTTCTTCTTCGTCGTGTCGATGGCTGAGCCAAATTTTATTTTGACTTACCATCGTTGTGAATGGATTAGCAAATTCGCTTTGCCCAGAAGCCCACGAATTGCCCAGGGTGCGCCGGACGTAGGGAATCGTTGTGTACGTCACTCGGGGAGACTCCTTTCATGCACTTCACTGTGAACTGTAGATCTACCATATTATTGCCAAATAAATACAATATAACATAAACGCCTATATTACCTAACAAGGTGAGGCAGAGGTGCATAACACCCACACTTCAGATGTCAGGTTACGTTGCCATAATACTTACTCTGAGCCATAAAGATAGTGTGAACCTAACGCCATCTACCGAGAACAATGCCAGACTCTTTGATGCTATTCTGAATGTCAGAAACAAAACAAATCCCAAATAATGACTATACTTCAGGCAACGAAACGAGATAATTTTCATAATCTACAATTATAAACCCAATTCACAGGCCATAAAGTTTAATTTCTATTGCAATTGTGATTGTTTAGGACATTTTTAACAATTTTTACTATACGAAAATCAACTTAAATAACGTGTGATTTATAATAACATAAATTTATCTTGTTTCGTAGGCTTTAGTATATGTCCGAGCTAGGTACCGAGCCCGAGACCTTAGGATGAGCCGTATATAGTTGCTAGCGTTAGACCAACCAAGCAGTCTCGCCTAAATAATACTCAAAGCTAAATAAAACAACCATTAAATTTAATAGAAATTTATAATCACTTTATTCTATACATTAATGATGTGCATAACAAAATAACTGGTACTCTATAATCAATAATAATTCTGTATAACTAATTACATACATAAAGATACTCCATCTAGCTAGAACCTTATGAGCTGGCAACCTAGCTGATGGTATACAGGCTGGATGCAACATAGCGACATTAGTTAAAACCACAGCTTCATAAAGAAAAAATAATCAGTGCAAATGATTACTGAATCTGTGGTTTCAATAAATGTCGCTATGTCACATCCACCCTGTATGAGCACAGTGGGTTGCCAGGTTATAGGTGGCAACACTAATACACATATAAAACCTTATTTGAGAAAGAAAAGGATACTATTATCATTCCTAGTTTCCATCTCTGATATATATTTTAGGAATCAGATTGAAACCATTAATGAGAATAGGTCGCTCAGTTGACGTTTCGGCGAGTGTAGTACAGAAATACAGTTGCCTTAGGGCCGCCGCAGATTACACACTTGCGATCGGCCGATATTCGGAGTGGCTGGAAACGCACAGTGAAATAACTAAAATAGTTTGAAGGTAATCCGGTAGCTTAATCTAAAAAGCCAAGTCTTTCGGTGGTCTTTTAACTTTATTTTTATTAAAACTGACGGAGTTTGTAACATTTTTTAAATTATTAAATACGGGTGTTACTCACTCACCGACAGCACTGACGACAGTCGTGCAAGACAGGCTGCGACTTAGGCGCGACGTGTCCCACTCTCTTGAAAATGCCTAAAAATATAGGTGAAACCGCGGTCGACTATATAGACCAACATTACGTGAGTAACACCCGTATTTCATAATTTGAATAGTCTTTCGACTTGTTTGTAGACCGAAACAAAACAGTGTACTTAAGAGCCACACCAAACTATCAACGAATCAAAAGTCTGCGTGATTTGTGAGGGCCCTTAAAGTAACTTCAAGAACTTGTTATAATTTATAGATTGTGGAGTTAACTTCGATGAAATCGAAACCACCATCTACACATAATACAAGGGCTCTAGCTCTCCGAAACGTTTTATACTTTTCTCAATGTATCAGAAAACATCCTTTAAAGAGTTTTTTTTAGTAAGAAAACGCAAAATTAGTAGCGTCTATCTATATACAAAACATGTAAAATGGCATCGTTGTAACTTTAAACGAGGTAAGCTCTTTACAATTCGCATAATTTATATAATTATACACGTAATAATGTGGGACAATATCTCCAGGGTAGATTAAAACCAAAAGTAGGATCAAAGGCAAATGCTATTAAGGACCGGCAGTTCACTATACAATAACGTTACAATTGTTTAGCGTAATGAAGTATATTATTGTCATAATAGTTTCTGAGACAAACATGTTCATTTTCACTTATTACAACCCTCAGACTAAGAACTCACGACGCGGATTTCGACTGCGTCCGCATCGCCTGCGGGCAGATATGTATGAAAAACCGTGCATTCGTGAACCGCGTCGAAAAAATGTTTTTTTTTTTACACTAATATCTGCATTCTACGGAAGCTGCGGGCCCTTAACCGGACGCGACTCATGAGTTCTTAGCCTTAAAGTTTGACATTTATCGACTTGTCGACCAATCAGAGCCGCCCACTTCGTGCATAAGAGTGACATCTGGTGGCTGAGCTCTGAGTTATCTATCCCAATAAAAAACAACGTGACAGGATTCCCTGCAAATAATTATAATCGCGTGCCTAGTTGTACTCGAGTCCACTATGGTTCTTTCTGATGGCAAAGACCACCCTGAAGGATATTATTCCACATCAATATCATATTTCTATAATATATTACAATAAACTAACTACTTTCAGTCAGTCATCTTGTTACAAATTTATATTTTCAAATTACAATTTTTATATTTTTAATATTCACATTTTGGATTTTATTCGTTTTGCTTCAAGGTTAAGCAAAATCTAAAGCGTAGTTTTATTAATATTGAATAAATAAAAGATTAGATTCATGTCAAAAGTGAAAAATATAAAAGATTGTTAAAAGCAGATTACAAAAGCTGAACGTTTTTTTGAAGTAAAACGAATAACATTTATATACAATGAAGGTACAGAATAAGCCCACAAGCGTAGTTAGAACCTTGATGTTAAGGTCTTCACAAATTGTTTTAAACATGAATCTCCTACAGAATTGCAGTAGACATGGATATTGCCATACGCCTAATTATCTGTATAGCTTGAAACAAAATAATAGTATAGCCATAAAGATATATACAATGTTTTTTTATAAAGTAGATGTGTGTTGCGACATCACTCATGTATAATGTTTATATCCCATGTAATAGGAACTAAGCATAATGCCACTGACCGAGTACAATTTAGGACTCCGTGGTGCTCCTTAGAATTTTCAGACGAAAAAGAAAATAGTTCTTTTTAAAACTTTTTATAGGCTTGCCCGGAATTATTTAATTTAGCTTGGCACTAGACCGGCTAGACCCTGTTTAAAAATCTGTATCGATTGCATTATTATCAAATTTTATTTTTTAAAGTAAAAGTCAACTTTTTAAGTTTAATGAAAAATAAACTGAAAACTGACTGTTGTTATAATATTGAAAAGATTAAACATTTTGACTTGGTTATTATTTATATGCTTAAAATATAACAAAGATGTTTTACATTAAATGATAGAAAGTAGATATTTCATTTGTTTTGAAAACTTTAGATGGAATTTGTTAAATAAAATATGTTGTCAGAATCTTCGTTACTTTTTTTTAATCACTAACATGAAAACCGTTTGTTCAGAAGCAGTAATTAAATCCATTACACTAGATTGTACGAGAAAAAATAAAAGTTTTTTACAAGGAAAAATAATTTCTTTGTATATAACCGGGTAATGTAGAAAGATATTTTTTTTCCTGACACATAACTAACAATATTATTAGTAATGTATCATGAACAAATATTTCTTCGTAACGTAACCAGGTGATAAATGAAGAAAATAAATTTCTTTGTACAAAACCAGGAAATAATGGTAGTAGTGTAGGAAGAATTTTTTTCTTTCTACATTGCTGGTTATGAAACTTAGTTATGTACACGGAACAAGCGGAATTTTTACTTACTTTTTATATACAAACGGGTCTAGTGTGCAAGTTCTATATGCAAGCAACAATCTAAAGTTTTCAAAAACTGAAGAAGTATACAAATAACCTTATAAAAAAGAAATACTGTTGACTGAACAATTTACATCTATTGAATATCTTCCTTAATTGCTATGTAATGGTCCAATTCTCAAAAGTCAAATAAATAATAGTATCGGAATAACTAAAAAGCCTAATAAAATAAATAAAATTGATATAGGTTTGAGAAATATTTGAAATCGGTTGACTACATTTTTGACTTGCTTGACTTTAAAATTAAGATGTTTGACTTGAGAAGTTATCGACACACGCCAATATTCGCCTGTGTGGTGTATGATATATATGACACCCACACTTCACCTGTTCTGTTTTAGTCTCATGTTATTGGGTGTGAGCCTATCGCCATCACACGTTAATTTTGCTTTCATCGTTCCTATGTTATACTTTGAAAAGGAATATGCGATCGAAATTAGCAAAAAATTAAATATAAACCTCATCTTTAATTAATTTATTTTCACAAATAAAACAATTTTAATTAAGTATATTTTGAAAATAAAAACATTCAGTTTTACCTTCCTTTTTTTTAGGGATATTTTAGAATCTTAATAAGCTTTTTATTAATGTCGAACATCCTATCATAATTAATAATACATTAAGATAAAATGCTTCCGAGACCATTTATTAATAATTTGGAAATAGCTATTTAAAAGAAGTCGTTAAATAATAGAGTACTAAATGAATTGTGAATAAATGAAACTAATATAATTGTCATAATATCACCACTTATAGTTAGACTGAGATTTTTCACCACTCTTACCACATACCATCAGATGGTAAGTGACAATAAACTCCTTCTTTTAAAAGTCGGTTAAGAAAAAAAATTATAAGGAAAGAGGCTTTTTCTTCTTGGAGTCTCAATTGTCATATGGTTTCATTTACAAACATATTAATTTAACATTTCGAGACATCATCTGAGCGACATCTGTTGACTGAATTTGACACTTCTAGCCTTCTTAACCAATCAGAGCCTCCCATTTCGACTGATCACCTGAGCGACATCTGGAGGCTTTCAATAATTTTCCCATTGAAGTAATTGTTGGACAACAATCTCAGTCTAATTTAATATTATAATAACCACATATGTTAGTAATTAGTAAAAGCAATGGCACTTTTACTTGTAATAGAAATACAAATTAAAGTATGAATGATTAAATAATGCTCTATACTTCCATAAATTGCTAGCAGTTCTTTGCTTATGCATCTGTCACAGAAAAATAGTTCTTATTCTCTACTGGTGAGAAGGCAATATTTACAGGCTACTGTACTAAAACAGTCATGATCGATAGCTTATCATGTAACTTCAAACTGGTTGTACAAAAGAAACCTAGTTGTATTGCAAGATAGAAACTACAACTCAAGTTATGATAAAGGCCTGTCCATTAATCTCGTGATGATTTTTTAACATTTTTTAACCCCTCCCTCCTCCTTGGTGATACGTGGTGAAATTTAAGACTAACCCCCCCCCTCCCAACCAAAAATCACGTGTATTTTTTAGTACCTACAAATAAATTTTAAATTTTTATAATATTATTTTTAAATACTGGTATAAAGTATAATCTAATCCTATTCTAGAAAATTAAGGACCATGATAAAAATGTCTATACAGAATGGTTGCAGGTTGTTTTTGACTGGTATCAAAATAATATAAAAGGAAAGGTGTAATCATGCGAAATAAGTTAAACCGCTTTTCGGTTCAGAAATAACGCGTTTGGCGAAAAAAAAACCCATGATATCTTACGATACCCCCCTCCCCCTTCTATATATTTCGTAATTTTTGCCGACCCACCCCCCCTTTCGAATCTCACGTGATTAATGGACAGCCCCTAACTTGACAGTTAAAATTCCGTTTTGCCATATAGCCATTCAATTGCTATTCAAAAATGACGTGTTTTGCTGTTTTACAATCCAGTTTTGAATCGCAACTGTGTAGTATAAAATGCCACACGGCTCTTATTTTTAAATTTAAGTTCTATAACCGATATAAAGTTGCATGATAAGGCTGTTAGAACACATAATACACTTCAGTTAGTTAAATAGTAATATCAAGCAGTTACACTGCCCCATTGCGAATTTAGCGGAATTAACTTTTTAATAAACATATCTACTTTTTTTAAATACACTACACACAATCTGTTAAGTTTTCAAATAATATATGTATTTCAATGTAGGCCACTTTCATGAATCAGGTGTAATTTTGTATTAATTAAAATATTACAAGTATTATTAGTTTATATTCTGTGTAAATATTATATACGACAATACAATTCAACTGATACATTTCTAAAGGTGTTTTCATCATGTACGAAAATTCTATCTTCGTATTCCGGCACATAAAACCAAAATACATAATATTCACAATGTCCATATTTTCTCATCAATCATGTTTTTCTAAACCTCGCCTTTCCACATTACACCTTTTCCGGCAGTCTTTAGTCCTTTGGCTACTACCTAAGCTAAACAACAGTCTCTCTATTAATTCCGCCAATCGCAAACTGCTGTTTCTATAATGCCGTAAGAGTTACCATCATTCTTTAAAACAATAAAAGGACCAATTAAAAAAAAACAATTTAGTCATAATGTTTGTGAATAACTTGGTTTCTAATTGATCGATATTAGATATTAGATTGCTAAGCATGGCATTTAGCCATCCTTAGCAATCTAATACTAAGAACAGCCGAAACATTTTTTGGACTTGAAGGGATTTGATCCTGCACTATAGGATACCAGCCTATCGCTTTATCACTCCGCCATCCACGCCCCACTGCAAATCAATGAGTCTTTGGACTGCATGCATCGTCTTTCCAGGCGGCTCGCGTCATCTATTGTACAGACGACCAAAGAGTTGGGTATGCAGGGCAAAAACTTCTAAGTCATAGTAAAGACTTACGAAACCAGTTATGGATAAGTGAGTTATATATCTAAATAGTGGGTAGATTACACTTATTAAATATGAAATACAAACTTGCATATCTATTGCAGTCAGTTTTTACTATGGCGTAGAAGTTTACCGTACCGTACCGACATAGTAGGTAACAACCAACATGACTGATTTTACAATCAATACAAATCCTGTTTCAATATGCTGGTTTTTTCAATTTCTAATTGAGTTATAATAGCATTAAGCCATGCTTAATTTTTTTTAGACTGTTCTTAGTATAAATTGGTTATTGGGCAGCAGTCTTTGTAGTTTTTACCAAACTATACAACATAAAAAACTTGAAACAGAACCAAGTTTCGTTTGGAACTTTTATACATAGGACTGCCGGTATTCATAACATTAACCGCTTTGAAGCAATAACAATTTTCTTTTAATAACATCAATATAACAATATTCTGGTGCCAGAGGGCAGCACTAGCGTCAACAGTAAACAATGGAGATGTTTGCTGTCAAATGGTTCTATAGACAAACATAATCACTTCCATACATATTGCGCTCACCATTTGAGCGATATCTGGTGGGTGATTTCGACATTAGTAGCTTTTGACCAATCAGAGTACTCCATTATGGCTCATCATCTGAGCGACATCTGTCTGACTCATTTTTAACAAGTTCCTCAAAGCGTGATGACAGCAGAGAATTAGAAGTATTAGTGAAATTTTCAACAATCATGCAGATTTAAGTTTGACATTATCACAACTTCACTCTTCCTGCCTCAGAGCAATGAGCCAACGGGAGGTGTTATTGCCAAATGTAGAAGAGCACAATTCTTGCACGCTATTCAAAACTAGTTGTTAAATGATGATGATTTGACACTAGCGCGGTACGATTCACTCCCCGCTTCTCCGCAAGTTTTGGCAGCATTATTGGCATAGATATTTGCGTTCATTGCGTGTCCATATTGGTTTTTTTAGTCTGAGCTTCCCGCCAAACCAAAGGCGCCCATAAAAGCGACATCTAGTGAGCTTTCAAAAATCTTCCCCATTGTTACTGTACGTGCTAGTAGCGCCCTCTATATAAATTTTGTGTTAATTCGCCTATTGCCCTATGGTCCCTCACGGCATTACAGAAGTAGCTATACCTAAGGCAGCGATGGTCAGTAGAGCGGCCGGTCGTCCTCGAAGCTGCCCCTCTGCTATGGGACCCGGAACGGCACCACCAGGTCCTCGTGGTGCTCCACTCGAAGCTCCGATATGGCTGCCGCGGCTTTCTTTACTGCGTTTGTTATCTGAAGGAAGGTGGAAAGGGGTAAATTAGTGAGATGTCACAAGCCAGATTCTTGGGGATTCAAGTATCGTATACTTGCTTTTTGATAAAAGTAAATTAATTCCTATATCGAGGATATTCAAAATAGAGATGAGGACTGATGCTGAAATAGTAATAAAAATTAATACCCTATCAAAATATAGGTAAAGAGATACTAAATAAAAGAATTTTATATATAATTATATATTTTTTTAAGTACGAAAAAATTAAAATATATTTTTTCATTAAATAACCCACACAATTTTGAGCAACATTCGTAATAAAACCATTTTTCTAAACCCAATATTTAATATAGCTATCAAACAAAATTCATAACTTCACATACAAAATACTCAAGCGTGACGTCACGCTATTGTAGCCGTGTTTGTTTGAAGCGTTTGGGCAGTCTTTTACCAATGTGAATTTATAATAGTATTATCTCAGGTAGCTTATGTGATATCAAGGTAATTATTTTAATGATGCTTCTAATATCGAGAGGTGTTTCAATAACATACAAAAAAAAAAACATCATGCCTTTTATACTGCTAAAGGTCAATTTCACCTCCCTCATATTCAAAGCTTGTACGGGACAGAGATCGAAAAATGTAGCTTGAGGTTTAACTTGATTGTAACACGGTGGAGAAATCGTCACTAAGAGCTGGAATATGGCGTTTAAAGTTTACGTCAGAATTAGATAGATGGCGTTGCATATTTCCCGAATCACGCTACAGCCCACGGGGTCAGAGTAGGGCCGTTTGAAGCGGGGAACAGCTAGTATTCATACAAGTCTATACATCGTCCGAAATAGATTGAAATAAAAGTTCAATGACCTTTTAGCCATTTGTATGAAACACCTATTAAAGTTTTACTTACTAAGTCTTTATCGTCAGCTCCTAGCGGTGGTTTAGCAAGCACAATCGCTCGTTCAGCATGAGGCAGGTCAGCAAGCAACCGCGGTGGAGGCGCTGGGGCCGCTCCGAGCGCCGCCACCCTCGCGCTGTACACGCGGACCCGCTCGCTGTATGCGCCGGCTTCTAGGGCGTAGGGGCCTAGGGCACCGACGTCTATTACGTTACTGGAATGAAAAAATAAACTATTAGGTATAGATAGAAAGATTTTACAAAATAAACCAACTTCAATTACAAAACATGCAGTAAAAAGTAAGAAATACATAACTAATGTTCGACGTCACGCCTCATCTGTGTATAACTTGAAACAATACAGTAAACGGCCTTAAGGTGCCTATATTCAAAGAATTATTCTCGTACTCTTAACCGTTGAGGAGTTGAAACTTTCAGCATCAGCTCAGCAATATGAAATGCTGACTACTAGATGCTAATTCGAGTAGCTTTAGGTTATATAAGAAAAACAATATAGAAGCCTTAACAATTTGAGGGTTGCCCTCGGGTCCAGATGACAAGTATACTCTTTCAGACAAAATGTAATTTCTCAAATTGGTCAAGGCGTCTTCGAGTATTCGGCGTACAAACATTAAAAAAAAAATACAATCGAATTGAGTGAGTATTAGCAAGTTGCCGAAGTAGAAACAAATAGTAGCGTAAATGTTAGCAAAAATCCTCATTACTATCTCAATTGACGTAATTATTAAATTAATACAAAGCATAATGCAATTTTAGCGATGGGGTGCATGAAAGGAGCCTCCCCGAGTGACGTACACAACGATTCCCTACGTCCGGCGCACCCTGGGCAATTCGCGAGTTCACCTAAGCGAATTGGCTAATCCTTTCACCACGATGGCAAGTCAAAATAAAATTTGACTCAGCCATCGACACGACGAAAAAAAAAGCGGCTTTCTTTGTAATAAATACTAAAAACTCAAAAAAATAAAATTTTAATTACTTAGAGCATGTCATTACTTTACTTTTTTTAAATTAAAAATAGTAAGATTTCTAAAAGTTTCTATTTGTATCATTAATTCGTGGCTGTTTCTTGCAGGATCCAGTTGAGCGGGCTCTATTCGTCAGGTGTCTTCGGAGACGAAGACGCTGATGCAGCCAGCACCGGCATCTCTTGCTGTCTCTCTCTATAGTCAATCAAACAATCTTACGTGGCGGTTTCATGAAGGATCCTGTTGAGCGCACTCTGTTCGTCAGGTTTCCTCGGCGGGGTAGACGCCGATGCAGCCGGCACCGGCGTCTCCTGCTGTTGCTCCGTCACTTCTAGCAGGTGTGTCCGCTCGTTCACTACGTTTTCCTGAAATTATAACATTAGGACCATTAGGGACGAACAGGTTATTAAAAAAGTTTGAGAGAGTGAGCTTTAAATAAGTATTTAATACTTGTAATCAATATGCATATGAAGCAACAGATATATTATCCAAATAAAATAACCAATTCTTTTTTTTCATGGCTGGTTTATTAAGACCCTATATTTAGTTAACCTCAATGGAACTGTATGTAGAGGTCATTGTTAGTTCAGTTGTCATATTTTCATAATTAAATAACTTTAAGGCACAGAACAGCAGCAATTTCCGAGTGGACGATAGTTGGGCTGGGAAGTCAAAGGTCTCGGGTTCGAACCCACGGCACACACCTCTGTCATTAAATCGTTAAGATTCGTCATTTTGAAGATATGTGTGTTTTTGAAGAAAGCATCGTGAGGAAACCTGCATGCCTCGCTCTTGACCAGCGTGGTGGACTACGGCCTAACCCTTCTCATGAGAAGCGGCCCGAGCCCAGCAGTGGGACATGTATTAGATACAGGGCTGCTATTATTATTATTTATTATAAGATTTATAAGGCACAGAGCACTTGAATAAATTAATGATAAACAATCTTTTGCAAGTCATAAACACCTATCTTACCTATAGTAGAAACCTGACAGAGCCAAATTCAGTGAGTCACTTAATTACACACCACATAAGCATGGTTGAATATAAAATTAGACACAAACAACACAAAGAGGCAAGTACAGTAACAGCAAGAGTATAACCATGTATGTAATTCAATATGTTGGCTGGCAGTGTTGGCACTAAACAGGCAAATCAGAGGGTACACTCAATAGTAAAATTAGCATAAAAAAATCTGTCTGAATTTGAGCAAAGGGTGGCACTTATCTAAATAATCATTTTTTTTTGGTACTACTCCTGCAGCGAAAGAACGTGTAGTCCACCTGATGGTAAGTGAAGTACAGCCCATGGCCACCAACCATCCATAAAAGCAAATTGTAGATGCGTCACTGCAGCTGAGGACTACGGTGTTATGCCTCATATGTCAGTTATTTCAGGGCCTGATCTCACTACTAAACCGGAACACAGTATTGCAAGCACTACTATTTGGCGACAGGTTAAAGGTGAAATGGTGGTGCTGCCACCCTCGAGCTCGTTCACAAGAGCTACCATCTCGACCACCAGTAAAAACTATATACATTAATCAGTTCATGAGATTTTGAATCGTTTTAATCTTTATAATTTTTAAGAGTTTATACTAAGAAAGAGTTGAAAAAAAAAAATGGTACAGGCAGGAATTGAACCTGCGACCTATGCATTCCAGGCAGCCGCTTTTACCACTAAGCTACAGTCGCCTCTTCCCAGGACCCTAAAATTCTCAACTGTATGTTACGTCATTACGTGAAATATCATTTCATTGTTAAGCATAGCTAAATGCTATAAAAGTTGAAACAAAGATTAGTCTAGAGCTCAATCTCTTAAATGGGTATTAAAAAAATATTTGTTGTTTTAAATATATTTAAGTCTGCTAGTGGATTTTCTGTATTCATTTGCTTTATAACCCTGACTTATGAAACAGACCAGATGCCATTGCAATATTGTTGATACAGACTGGTTATTGCAGTTGTGCATTTTATTTTATTTGCATTCTTAATGTTTTGCAACATTAATGACTACAATTATAATAGGTTATTTATTTAAACTTCAAATCAAATTAAAGAAACTATGTATGATAAAATAACAAATAGTGATTCAAACGATGAAAGCAATCCTATAAAAAGGTATAGAACTAACAACTTCTTTATATTATAATTGACACCATGTTGGGACACAGTGCAACCCGGGCACTTATGTATCAGTGGGTGCTAAAGTTTAGCAACGAAGTTTACCAGCCGCCTTCCCGTATCGCTAAAGATAGGTCGTATTTAAGTTAATAAGTATAATATGTATTCAGGTACCAGTTAATATAAAAATTTAGTATACCTATAGTTTCTCATCAACAACGAAAGATCCACACATATTAAAATATGTGAACCCCCACACACCACACCATATGAACATACAATATGTTGCATCCTGTTGAATTAAGGACCATTTACACAATGCAAATTTGCTGTCTTTTTAATCTTGATAAACAAAGCAAGCATTTGAATTTCCTTGCAAAACTTGCATCATGTTAATGTCAATGTTATTGCACCACGCTTCTATAATCTGCTGCTTAAATTGCATGCTGATTTACAAAAACTTAATAATTATCAGTTTTAAATATGTATAACTGTAGAAATGGCTTCATGGATTTAACTATGAGGACATTTAAAATATGATACTAAAAAAGTAAAATATGACACATAAATTCATTGTTACCCCTTATACACACACACACACACACACACACACACACACACACACACACATACTCACACATTCACATGCACACTCAAACACACACACACACATACAAACACATACAACACAGTTAGCACAAGTTCAGGGATCAGAGGACTCATACCCAATTGTTTAATTTTATATGACAATAAATAATTTATTATTATTATTTACTAATACTACATAATAATAAGACTCAATGAAATGAAAAAAAAAATCACTCAATCTGTAAAAAAAAGATATTTTAAACAAATAAATAAATATTGTAGGAATATGAACTGTATATGTTCCTATTTGTTATCAAGTTTGTTTACAGCTAGCACATGACTAATTACTAATACTGATAAAAGGAAATGCAACCATTTTGCATAGATAAAAACTGGATTGATAAGGATTGAGGTAGGCCCAGACTGAAGTATACAAAATGTGTTATTAAAGCAATTAACTAAGTGTTTATTACAAGACAAGGGTGGACAGTGCGTCTGGACATGACTAATAGAATGAAGAATATTTCTGACTATTCTCTTATCCTTATCGCTCACCCCTATGAGGTCCACCACACCCTATATGTCCTAAAGTATGTGTAATCTAGGTATGTTGAATACACACACAGGTAAGGCATAATTAGCTTGAGGGTGAGTACATTGGTTCACCTATAACTTGCCATTAAATACAGTACACGGTACGGTACAGTAACAATAAGAGTTTATTCATCTTGAAACACATTAGCACTCTTTTGTAGATGTTCAAGTACAAAATATTTTTTTTTTTTAATATTTATAAAATGACGCCGGCACTAAGAATTACTACTGTATCATGAGTGTGTTCACTAACATACAATTAACACACAAAGCAGACCCAGAGAGCAGATCACACAAAGATTGGTCCCGTGTGGGATTCGCACCCACATAACCAGTGCAGTTAAAAGCAGGAGTCAACCACTTTAACCACTACGCCAACCATGCACTTAATTTATCATAGTGTTGGTAATACTGAGTTACTACATAAGTTGTAGGGGTGTATGAAAGGAGCCTCCCCGAGTGACGTACACAACAATTCCCTACGTCCGGCGCACCCTGGGCAATTCGCGAGTTCTTAAAAGCGAATTGGCTAATCCTTTCACTACAATGGCAAGTCAAAACCTCGACCACCTTATTGACTGTCCAAAATGCCCTACCACCTGCACAAGAGAGGCGTCAGCCATCGACATGACGAAGAAGAGAAGACATAAGTTGTATAATAAATGGATATAGTAGTAAATCAATTGGCAATGACTGTTATCAAATTATTTATTCCCAACACAATACTGATAGGTGGGTGGATACTCTAGATTAAAAAATATATACTAATATTTCTGATATTTTTCTAATGCATTGAAAATGTTTCCTTTCATGACTAATCAGGAAAATCATTTAAATCATCATATTTCAATTGCTTTATAATTGATTAAGCAGATTAGCACATGTAGAAAAGTGTGCATATGTGTTTTAAATATTATTGAAGTGTCTTCTCATTCTTCACAAAAATAACGCAATACAAAACGTTTTTAATAACTGTGTAAGGCGTAAGGCCTATTTACACAATGCAAGTTTTGTAATGTATTCTAATGCTTGTTTGTTTATCGCAATTGTAAACTATAATATTATAAACTGAACATTTTAATATATATGTAAATATTTGCACACCATTATTTGGCAGAATATGAGGTAAACCGCAATGTAACACCAACTTATGTACCATATTTTAGCAAATAAATGATTGATTGATTGATTAAAAAGACAGAGATGGCAAGATAATTGACTTGCAAAACTTGCATTGGGTAAATGGGCCCATAATTACAGGGATAAAATAAAGAGTCCATCATGAATATTATACTGTACACAATACAAGTGCAACATTAACTGAAAATCATTATAAATACATGATATTCATAATTGGCCTTCTTAAAAATCATTTAGTTTAATATAGAGCTGCTATCAACACATGACAACAGGAAAACAATCCTTTGTCACAGATTGGAACTGAAATAAGCCAATAAACAACTTTAAAACAAAGACAAATAATCCTTATGGCACCTAGACTATAAACATTAACTTAGATATATAAATTGTTATATTGTATCTATAATAAAGTAACACTGCTTAATAACTATAGTTTGCAGAAACTAACAAGATTATGGGTCAATCAACCAGGAATATTATTAAAAAGTTAACCAACCAGTTTAGTGTGTCAATGTCAAAGTATCCAAAACGGGAAGTTAGGGTGATACGAAAAATCATACACATTTCACGCTGCTAACTTATTTCATCAACATATTACGGTTTATACAAGACGTACACGCTATATAAAGTAAAACATGCAAAAATAGCGTTAAATTTACCTGTGGATCGCTGTCTTTGTGACAAATACTATAGCAACACCCCATGACGGCGTGTTTTAGCGAGTCGAAGCATGAATGCAACGTCGTGTCTTCGTCGTCGCCCTGCATAAATGTTTGTATTGTCTCCTGATGCGAATAAAAATAGAAAATTCCGTATTTCGCAGCAGGCGAAACTCGGCAAGCAAGTATGACAATTCAAGTGACAGTTGGCTGACACATGACAAATCACTGTTGAAAAATGACATTTTAAGTGTCAAACATTGTTTTCGTTCGGTAATGTAATGTTACAAAAAAATATTTTATAAAGGAGGCTGTTCCTTTTCCCACCCTTAACCCAATTTTACTTGAGGTCGGCGCAAAACGTCTTCTTCCTAGAGATTCTTCTCTGTCATACATTTATTATTGAGTAATAGTTCTAAACTTGTTTGATTACTAAATTAGGCTAATTTAATTTGTCCACAAAAAGCTCTCTTGCACATTCCTTGGAGAAGATGTTAAGCCGGCGCACAGTGGACGGAAAAACAGGCTTCCCTTTCATAGGATTTTTTAAAAATAAAATGTTTTATTTGGTCGTTTCAAGTATACAGCTTTGTCGAGTATATTGAATCATTGAATAAATTAGTAGTGACAGGATTTTGTTTCGAGTCTATACCATAGAAAAATGACTTTATATATTTCAAATGTATGAAAATGGAATTAGTTTTCCTCATAACTTTTTTCTATCTTGGATTGTAAAGCTGAAACTTATAGATATTGTTGCCGAGCCTATACAAAAGCCACCTGACTTGTGACCTTGACCCCGACCTTCCCCGTTCAAAAGATATGAATGAATTAAAAATGCATATTTGGACGATGTTTTTACACACTTTAATGTACCTCAAACATATATTTTTACTCATCATTGATCCCTGATAGACAACACTCCTATATGACTATCGATATTGACGAAAAACGTACTTATTCATACCGTATAAATAAATTAATAATTGAATTTACACAACAAATAATGCGATATGAATGAATCAATTATATTTATTTGCCAGCGTAAAGGTTTCAAACAAAAGTTCTTAAGCTATAGGTATCAAAAATACTTAGATTTTACATCTTGTTTATGTTAACATGCAGTATACATTCAGTAACTAGCAAAAGCATGACAATAGTAATAGTAATTTCAATGTATGACGTAGTTAAACAAGGTTCGAATCAGGAACTATCAACGATGGAAATACCGCCAGAAGATTTTTTGCTAATGACGAAGTGACTGCGCAGATCACGGGTGTTGATGAAGAACTCATTAGAAGATTTGGAGTTATTCTTCAGGTAATCTCATGTGGATAGTTTTTAGACGTGGAAAAGTGCCGGCAATATTGTGCTACAACAATTCAAACATAATGTTAGGCTCTATGCATGGTATTATATGCCTTCAAGTGTTCATAAATTACTCATACATGGTGTCGACATAATTGAATACAATAACTTTATTCCAATCGGTAAACTTTCTGAAGAGGCATCGGAAACTCGCAATAAAGATTTTAAAATTTCAGAACCTTCCACTGGCGGCAAACTAGCAAAATTGCAACAAATGAGGATATTATTCATAATTTGCTGATATCTTCAGACCTATATCTCTCTAGTTTCAGACCTAAAATAAGGCAATTTGGTACTAAACCTCTATCAAATGAAGCCAAAATGTTATTACCTTCAAGTTCAGATAAAGACAATATAGACTTTGTAGACAATTATTGACTAATTCAACTGTGATTGGTTCTTTTCACGAATTATTTCTTTCATATTTGAAATTACTATTACTATTGTTATGCTTCTGCTAGTTACTGAATGTATACTGCATGCTAACATAAACAAGATGTAAAATCTAAGTATTTTTGATACCTAAGCTAATTACGTGTGAGGGTGTCTGTTGTGAGGAACTTAAATGAAACTGGCAGAAGTACCGAAAATAATGTGTATTAAATTTTACACAAAGATTTGCTTAATCTAAGAAAACTTATAACTAAGTAAAATGGGACCGTTCCCGTCGATGTTAGATCAAGAAGTTTACGATATTGGATATCCGTGTATCTTCCTAAACGGTGTCCAATGCGCGGTGATTCGCAGAAGTCACATTGTTAGGCCCGTAGCGCTGACGAGGCAAGTTGCCCTCGTAACACCTCCCCTGTTAGATGAGCAACTATTTAGTGACATTGACACCAAAAGTTGCGGCTCTCCTTTTCAATTTTCCAAATCTGTCATCTCGACATTAACCTTTTGAGTGGTTATATCCAGTCTTGAACGGCGACGGTATCGACTGTGTTCACGTGTAGATTTCCTTGCCACAGTAAAACTGAACCTTGGTGCTTTTGGGAACGTAACTCTGTAGTGCTGGCTATCCAGTTCAGTTAAGGCCTCCTTAGTCAGAGAGATAGGCGTGATTTGACACGTTTCATCTATCTCCTGAGTATAAATGAATTTTTGACTACAATCTGGTTCCGCTTGCATTTGATGAACAGTTTTATGCTCGCATAAGTGCCAGGTGTCTAACTTCGGGCATTCAGCCTCTATGTACACAAATTCCAAAGAATTAGTTGCCATGTAGGGTGCAGGAGGTACTATAACTACGCTATACTTGTTGGGGCACAATTTATACAGCAGATATAAAGTACTAAATGTAATGGGGAACTTTAACATTCTGACGACCTTCGATTCTGTGAAATAAGAACCTAAACTGAGAGTTTCGTAATAATTCCTAATATCTGATTGAATAATGTAGTCGGCATTATAAAGGCTTTTTAATTGCTTTAAGATACTTTCTAAATCCTTGACGGAAAGAATAAAATGATGTACCGATCTACTTTGACTGAAAGATAATACATTATCCAACCTATTAATTTCACTTAAAAGTTCTTGTGCATTTTCGGTTATGATTCCAAAAACATGTACAAGATAAGTGAAGTGCAATATTCGCTCAGTTTCATTGTTTGTCATGTTAATGACATTAGAAAGAGCCTTCTCTAAATTTCTCTGATTAATAGTAAGATTACGTAGTATCTGACTTTGTTGAATGGTCATTTCTTTAAAAAAAAACTTATGTGCTTGTTGAACGACTGAGATAATACCAGATTATTTTTATTAAAAATTTGTAAAGCATCTCCATATTTCACAGCATCATCGTTGTCAAATTTCCAGAGATACTTTTCATAAGTGATCCTAATGGGTTGATCAAACCTCTCTTAACTCTGATAGACCGAAATGTGTTAACCTGTGCTTAAATTTTATCTAGCTTGTGAAATAAATGTCTTGTTTAAATACCTAAAAGGCAAATCTTTACGCGATACTTTATTATGTCGTGTCAGTTAGCTGAGACTTCAGAGTATTAACATAAGGTCAAGGTCAATGTCTTGCAGGAAGGTGTGACAGAGGGAAATAATTTTTTTGACAAATTTTTACTTTTTGTCGGTCGTTTAAGACGAACTTTTACAGTCGGTTTTCGATTTCGAGCAGTATATATATGTATTGGCAAATTGGTCACTACTTTATCTCGGGTAAAACGGGCAGCTAGTTTTTGTCTATCAGCCGCAGGGTTGTGAATAAATATATCCTGGTTATGTTCATAATTTAAAGGAGGTTCCCTATTCGTATTACGTCGAGTCATTATCACTTCTCGCTCGCCTAATGCAGAGTCATGAATACTTTTGTAGACCGTTTCCATTCGCTCCCGATGTTCTCGTGTGTAAGTCTGTAGATATTGATTCGTCATATTCCAGTCAATAGGATCGCGGGGATCAAAATGTCCAGAAATTATATCGAATGGTCTACATTTAGTATAATTTAGTATTATTTATTATTTACTTTTATATCATTTTTTGTAATGTTTTGACGTGTTCAAGCGCCTCCTGGGGCCTATGAAAATAAATGATTTGAATTTGAATTTGAATTTGAATTTGAATTTAGTCAAGCTATGGTTTGTGCTATTATAAGCAATTAAAGCGTAAGGTAGTAAGTTACGCGCGGATTCGTTGTTATGTTGATTTTTTAATAATCGCACATGTTTTAACAGTGTACCATGGAAACGCTCAACGATACCGTTTTCATTGGGTGCATGTACACTTGTCATATGATGTTTTATTTTATGTAAGCGGAGGAATTCAGCTAGAACTTGACTGCTAAATTCAGTTCCCTGATCGGTGGTTAAATTTAAGGGAAAACTGTGATTGGTACGAGGTGAATTATCTACCGAGAGTTGTTGATTAGACAAACCGGACTGATCTGTAAGAGTAGAAGACGAGCTAATTGGACTACCATCGGCAGTTTCTGTTGAAGATGAATGACCTGTTTCAGAATAATTAACGAATAAAGAGTTAGTTTCATTATGATTAAGCTGAACACGGGAAAAGGCATCCGTATTGGTATTCATTTTACAAAGATTATTTAAATTGGCTGTCTCCTCTGCATATAAGTGTTCTACGCGCAAACGCGATATCTCCTCACGAGCTCGCTTATCAACGGTGTCGGGTTCATATAACAATGGTATAGTTTGTTCGTTAAAAATATGTGCAACAATTGGATTGATTGAAGGGATTACAATGCCAATTTGTTAGGTTAGAAATTTGGACAATAGTTTGGTTATCTTGGGCTGATGAAAAGCATTCACTGACAGTACAAGCCGAAATATTCTGTTCTTCGATAAAGATATCACCTTGATTGATGTAAGTAGGCACCGTAATTGGTTGAGTAGTCTGTAACGGAATAGTAATATCGTGAAAGTTCATAGTTTTACATTGGTGTAAAATAATAGGGACTCTAGCAACGTTAGTCTCTAATAATTGAGCTTTAAGGTCAATTTTAGCATTCCATTTCTTAAGTTGCTGGCATCCTATCAATCCATCGAAAAAATCGTGGAATTTATAGATGTGTAGTTTTAATGGGATACGTTCTTTAAATTCTGAAAAACATGGCACGTCTACAGTATAATTATTTTTAGTAGTTACATGGGTATTGGAGACCAAAAATGGATCGTAATTAAGAGGGAAGTGTGAATAAAATTTTTCATAACATTCGGGGCTGATAAACGATTCATTAGCTCCTGTATCAATTAAGAGATTTAGGGGTGGGTTTTTTATTTTAATATATGGCAAATGACCTTTGCTCTGTAGATTTAACTCTATTTGAGGGTAGTGTTGTCTAAAATTTTGGTGAAAATTTTGATCATCATGATCATTATCTAAATTTTGAGTGCCAAGGTCATTTTCAAAATAGTAAGGAACGTCAGCGTTAATGTCTTCAGTAGTGATGTTAGTTGCATCCTCGCAGTAATAGTTGTTGTAAGATTCATTTACGTTTAATTCTTGCACCGTCGGAAAATTATTTTGTGGAGTAAAATTACGTCTCACATTTAAATTAGTTGGTGGGAGAGTACGTGCAACAGGGTGGCTCACACCACTCATAGGCTTAGGGTAGTTGTTTTGATAATTTTGATTAGTTCTTTGGTGGGCTGGAATTCG
This sequence comes from Hypena proboscidalis, assembly GCA_905147285.1. Lineage (NCBI taxonomy): Eukaryota > Metazoa > Arthropoda > Insecta > Lepidoptera > Erebidae > Hypena > Hypena proboscidalis. The sequence continues at coordinate 1,610,453 of LR990141.1, forward strand.
AAATCCGACTGATACATTGGCCGGTATTTGTTTGAAAATTTGTTGCGTTCTAGAAGGTCTAGGATTTGGTTGAGGCGGTGTACACTGGGGTCTAAATGGCTGATATTGGGATCTAGGATTTGATTTGGCAGTGTTAAAAGTAGTGTAAGGGTTATAATTTTGGGTTGAAGGATTAAAATGTTGAAATTGAGTTAAAGAATGAGATGCATATTGCGACGGCGGTAATGATGCGTTTTGAAAAATATTTTTTGGTGGATTATTAAACAGATTTTTATTCTGAAGATAAATTATGTTTGATTCTTTATGAACGTACTCCAGGGCATCTTCCAGAGTATTAGGTCTCATGCATCTTATTCTTGAGCCTAAAGGTTCGGCGAGACCTTTCAGATAGGAATCAAGTGCAAGTTTCTTGTAGAGCGATCTTTTGGCAGTTACAGTAGTTTCAATGCTTTCATTTAATTCGACATATGACATTATAGTACACAATAAATTTTGAATTTTTTCGTAGTATATTTGAGGTGTATCAGATCCTTGAGTTAAGAGAGAAAGATCAGTGTACAACGCAGATTCATCTCGTCGATCGGAAAAACTATTGATCAAGGTCGATCTTATGCTTTGCCAATCGTTGGCAATGCCGTTAGTTGCCAAGGTACGCGCGGCGGTACCAGTAATCTTATTTAAAATACCATTAATCAGAGAAAGATTAGTAAGGTCGTTCCCTTTTGTTTATTCTACCGACTATGTTTCCCTGTGGTCAGAACTAAAATACATGTGCAAAAACGGCCAAAATGGGTCACAAATGGTATAAGAAAATGTTGCAAACGTAAGAGGTTACTTCTTTGGCAATACCGGAAGCACCCCTGCGAAAAAAGTAAAAGAGATTTTAATACGCTATCTTCGAGGCTCAACCGCATAGTAAAACTTACTAAAAAGGTCCAAAATAATCATTATATATGCACAGCTGGCAATAAAAGTAAAGCCACGTGGTCATTAATAAATGAATCAAAACATAACGCTCCTAAAAATGAAATCACTCATATTAATATTCGAGAGTCAATAACCATTAATGACCCGCTGCAGATAGCCAAGTCATTTAACAATTATTTTATTGACCAGGTCGATAGGATTAATATTGGCAGTAACTTGACATGTCCAGTTAATATATCAAATTCTTTGTTTATGAGTCCAACGACGCCAAAAGAAATACTTGCAATTATATCCAACCTAAGAAATTGCCATAGTACTGGATACGACGGTATTTCAACATCGGTACTAAAACAAGTCTCGACCAGTATATGTGATGTACTGAGTCATGTTTTTAATCAGTGTATCCTTCAGGGTGTCTTTCCGGACAAATTAAAAAAAACAGTCGTAAAGCCCTTGTTCAAAAAAGACGACCGGCACTCAATGAATTGCTATCGACCGATTGCTCTGATACCAACAATATCAAAAATTTTTGAAAAGGTCATACACGATAGGGTTTACAGTTTCTTTGAGAAATACAATTTATTTGCAAAGGAACAGGTTGGTTTTAGAAAAAACAAAAATATTAATATGGCCATTTACACATTTTTACAAGAAGTTGTTCAGAGTGTTGATAAGAAAATACCAATCTGTGCACTCTACATGGACCTTACAAAAGCATTTGATTGCGTAGATCATAAGACGTTACTAATAAAATTAAATTCATATGGAGTGAGAGGTAATGCTCTAAATCTCTTTGAATCATATCTTTCAGCAAGAAAGCAATGCACTCAAGTAACTCGTTTGTGTCCTAAAATTAAAAAAGAAGTTAATTATGTATCAGAATATAGAGACATTAACGTAGGTATCCCACAAGGTAGTGTGCTCGGGCCATTATTATTTAATATATATATTAATGACCTCCCAAAAATAACGAATCATCCTACAATTTTATTCGCCGATGACAGCACCATTGTATTTTCGGGTAGTGACAAGTCGTCTCTGGAATCTGACATACATAACACTTTGGATAATGTGGTACAATGGCTGACATCAAACAATTTAAAAATTAACTTAAATAAGACTCATTTAATGACATTTAGAAATAGAATTCCACTAATTGCAAATATTGACATGATCTATAATGGTGAAAAAATTAAACAGTTAGAAACAACAAAGTTCTTGGGACTGAATATAGACGACAGCTTGAATTGGAAATTACATACCGATAGTCTCTGTTCCAAATTGAGCAGTCAATCATACGCACTGTACATGCTTACAAAAAAAGTAAATCAAAGTGCAGTACTTACAGCGTACCATGGTAATGTTGAATCAATATTACGCTACGGAATCATATTTTGGGGTAACTGTACAGAAAAATTAACAGTGTTTAAAACACAAAAAAAGTGTGTAAGATCAATGTGTAGGCTTCAAGTCACTGACAGCTGTAAGCCTCATTTTATTAAGCTTAAAATACTTACTCTTCCGTGTCTGTATGTTTACGAATTAGTAATATTTGTGAGAATGAATTCGGGTATATTTGAACACTACAATAGTAAGCGCCATCATCTAAAAGTCTGTTGTCCTCAAAATAGGAGTGCATGGATGAATCAAAGCGTATTTTGTATGGCTCCTCGGGTTTATAATCATTTACCGAAAGTATTACTAGAAATTAAGAATTTTCATAAATTTAAACACAATGTCAAATCTTTTCTTTTACAAAAGGCTTATTATACCGTGGAAGAATATCTAAATGATAAAATTATGGAATGATATTATTTTTTGATTTTATTTATTTTTTTTGACTTGTGTGATATTTTTTTACAATGACTTTATTCTACATTTCAATTTTTATTTTTTTAATTAATTTTATATATTTTTAATTTAAATAATTGCTCAATGTAAAATCAATTATTTACTTACTCTATAATCTTATATAACGAATTATTATCACTATCTTATATCTACCTATTTTGTATGTCGTGATGACAAAGCATAGCGCTCTAAAAATTGTTAAGACCATTATTGTATGTACCTATGTTTTACAAATAAAATATTCTGATTCTGATTCTGATTCTGATTCTGATTCTGGTGCTGGATTTATATATTTGATCACTAACTGATCACATAACTTTAAAAACCTAGTTATAACATGCGGGTTTCCGTCAAACTCCGGCACTAATCTTAAGGATTTATAAATTTGATCAATTATATCTGTAGGCTGAGCCATACTTTCTATATTACTTGAAATATTATTATCTAAATCACTAAATTCTAAATTACGGCGTCACTACGCGCGTTGCGGAGTTGATATCGCCTGCTATGGCAAGAATCCCTAGAACTACGTAGGTGGAAAACTTCGGTAGTTTATAGTACCCTGCGTAGAAAATAGCAACTAATAAAAGGAATATAATGTACTTACATGAGTTTCATTGGCAAGCTTCGGCTCATCGATGATTAGATAGCGTGGCTCTTCAGTAACTCCAACAGGCGTCCTCTTGTAGGTTCTCCGTCTAGGTCAGCGACTGTGTGGTGATAGTCCGATTTTTGGAAACACGCACAACGACACTTTTATAGTCTAGACGAATTTCGACTACGCCAATTACGTGTGAGGGTGTCTGTTGTGAGGAACTTAAATGAAACTGGCAGAAGTACCGAAAATAATGTGTATTACATTTTACACAAAGATTTGCTTAATCTAAGAAAACTTATAACTAAGTAAAATGGGACCGTTCCCGTCGATGTTAGATCAAGAAGTTTACGATATTGGATATCCGTGTATCTTCCTAAACGGTGTCCAATGCGCGGTGATTCGCAGAAGTCACATTGTTAGGCCCGTAGCGCTGACGAGGCAAGTTGCCCTCGTAACAAGCTTAAAAACTTTTGTTAGAAACCTTTACGCTTGCAAATAAATATAATTGATTCATTCATATCGCATTATTTGTTGTGTAAATTCAATTATTAATTTATTTATACGGTATGAATAAGTACGTTTTTCGTCAATATCGATAGTCATATAGGAGTGTTGTCTACCAGGGATCAATGATGAGTAAAAATATATGTTTGAGGTACATTAAAGCGTGAAAAAACATCGTCCAAATATGCATTTTTAATTCATTCATATCTTTTGAACGGGGAAGGTCGGGGTCAAGGTCACAAGTCAGGTGGCTTTTGTATAGGCTCGGCAACAATATCTATAAGTTTCAGCTTTACAATCCAAGATAGAAAAAAGTTATGAGGAAAACTAATTCCATTTTCATACATTTGAAATATATAAAGTCATTTTTCTATGGTATAGACTCGAAACAAAATCCTGTCACTACTAATTTATTCAATGATTCAATGTACTCGACAAAGCTGTATACTTGAAACGACCAAATAAAACATTTTATTTTTAAAAAATCCTATGAAAGGGAAGCCTGCTTTTCCGTCCACTGTGCGGCGGGCACATCTACGCTAACCTTCTCGGGAGCGGAGCAGTAGGGTTTACCGCATGTGCCACGGGAGATTGTACAACGAATTCCACGTGGAGGAAGTCACGGGCAACGACTAGTTACTCAATAAATGAGGAAATGTATGTTCCTATAGCCTTACTGTCCGATTTTTTAAATTGATAAAATCTTCATTCAAAACGCGAAACACAGATTTCATAATTCCACATTTACAAAATACAAATTTATAGAATATAAAACCAGCAAACCAGCCCATGAATGCCTCGCTTTATGAATATCGTCAAAAAATATGGCATCCCTATTGGTGCCAAACTGCCAACGTCGAAACAGGGACTGACGTTTGCTAATGTCGTTGATAACTGTCAGCCAAATGTCAAGGAAAATAATAGCATCAGAAAACTGATAAAAAGTCAAAAACACGTCGACTGTTAATTCAAGTTTCGACTTAACTGAAAGCAATTATTTTTATCTAAAATGTTGAGATACAGAGGCAAGAAAAAAGTGATCGACAGAGTAAAAGAACTAGATGCCTTCCCTAAAGTGCCCGAGGAATACGTGGACAGTACACCGGTCGGCGGGACGTTTTCAGTGATCACTTTTTTTATTATCATGTGGCTATTATATAGTGAAGTTTCCTATTACCTAGATAGTAATTTAGTGTTCAAATTTATGCCAGACATAGATATGGACGAAAAACTTCGGATTAACGTAGATATGACGGTGGCAATGCCTTGCTCTAACATTGGTGCTGATATTCTTGACTCTACTTCACAAAGTGTCTTTGGATTTGGTGAACTTCAAGAAGAAGATACATGGTTTGAACTTACACAGGAACAACAAGACGCTTTTGATGCCTTAAAATACATAAATTCATATCTAAGTCAAGAGTACCATTCTATATGGCAATTGTTATGGAAAAAGGGCCATGGATCAGTTCGAGCTACTATACCACCAAGAAAATCTAAGCCAAATCGTCGCCCAGATGCTTGTAGACTCCATGGTGTTTTAACATTGAACAAAGTTGCTGGCAACTTTCATGTTACAGCAGGAAAAAGTCTACATTTGCCTAGAGGACACATACATTTGAATATGTTGTTTGATGACACTCCTCAGAACTTCAGTCACAGAATAAACCGCCTCAGCTTTGGGAGTCCAGCCAATGGAATAATTTACCCTTTGGAGGGGGATCAAAAGATTACAAGTGAGGAAAATATGCTTTATCAGTACTTCATAGAAGTAGTGCCAACTGATATTTTTACTACTTTCGGTTTGATCAAAACATTCCAGTACTCAGTCAAAGAGCTAGAAAGGCCTATAAGTCACATGAGGGGATCCCACGGAGTGCCCGGGGTTTTCTTCAAGTATGACATGGCTGCCTTGAAAATCAAAGTGTTTCAAGAGAAAGAAAATGTTGTGAAATTTATGTTGAGATTATTTTCAATTATTGGCGGAATCTATGTTATAGTTGGTTTTATTAATAGTTTAGTTTTAGCTTTTAGAACTGCCTTTTTAAAGAGGGCCGCCCCCTCTGTTTTAGCTCAACAAAGAGTTTATGAAGCCCACCGGCATCCACAAACGAACCCATTATTAATTACGCCCGATTTAAGTGTTCCTGTTGAACTTAAAGTGAAAGAATGATATAAAGAGTATTTAGTTTTTAAGAGTTATACCTGATCTTATTTTGTATTGTATATAGGAGATTTTATACATGTTCTCTAGCACATTTATTTCGAATATTAGTTTATTTTTACTTTAAAATTTCCATTGTATATTTTAATGAATTTATTGATAAGAGAACAGTTTTCCAGTCACTTGATAGCATTTGTTTTTTACACAATCTAATGTTTTAATTATTAAGAATATTTAATGTAAGTTACATGTTCAATTTTAAGAATTATTCCTCAATATTTATATATTTGATTATTTTTATCTCAATATTGACTTCTACACTTGGCCCAGTATCTACTTATCTACTTTTACAATATTATTGTTTGTTGTGTAATTTATTTTTTAGCTTGCAATGAAAATTAAAAGACTGATACCTACTTAACAACAGATCCCACAAACAATAACTTTGTAAAATATTTGTGATGTCTTGGTGGGCCAAGAAATGAAGTGAATAGAGTAAATTGTATCATAAGTATCATAACATTATTATTATGCAAAACAACTGGTTTGATGTCAATATTGTCCAATAAAATGTTTTGCAGACAAGTGTTTTGTGTTTTTACTTCCCTTTAAATTTGGCACGCGGGGCCAGAGGGGTTGGTAAACGGTTCTATCTCGCATCCCTTTCTCTCCAGCATGCTCCGTCGCGGTGCGCGCTCCGCTTTTCTCGACTCGTTTTGTTCTCATCGCGCGGAGCCGCACCGGCCGCCATTCGCGCGGTGGCATCGCCCCACGACGAACGTGTTGCCGCGTTCGATGTTCGAAAACAGTCGAAAAGTTTCCCAACTTTTTTAAACAGGCCCATGATCAAGACTTTTTGCTCCAGAATCAGCAGTGCGGTGAAATAAAAGTGGTCAATCTTGACGAGTGTTTGTGAAGTGTTTCCACGGTTATTTGAATGCGATCGCAATTTACCGTTTCCATTGTACTTTACTGTTTTGTTCGATAAAAAGCGCGTACGCAAAGTTGCAATATTCGCCGAGAGGGCCGTATATGGTTTAGTTGAATCTTGGGGGCTGGCGTCGTCGGTGAAAGTAGACCTTTGTTAAGTTCAAAAGGACACGGGCGCGTGCAACTGGCTCGAAACGACACGTTTCGCCTGCAGTTTGCGAGAAGGTGAGCGGCATGAATTACCTACTTAGTAACTCTTCAAACAACAGTTATCTTTACAACGATAGTTATTTTTTTAAGATTCCATTCAAAAATTATAGTATTTCTCTTTTGAAAATAAGTTAGATAAGTACCTACTTACCGTTACTTGCTTTGCTATCAGTTGGTTTACTTAGCCGTGTTACTAATTAGCTATGATTTCAAGGCTTTTAAGAGTTATTATAATTTTAATCTCTGCCAAGTTGTGACCATGTTTATCGTAATCGTAAGTGACTTTGTAAACAAGCAGCGGTGCTACTCACTCAACTTTACCCTTTATAGGCAGGCAGAGGCAGCAGCTATTTTGCCTCTTGACTTTTTGGCTATGGATTTACACTTTTCCCTTTACCTGCTTTAAAGTATCGATAGTTCATTAAGAGTGGCAGCCAGCTGAACGGCATCGATGCCATTCATGCCATGCACCGCCAACTGTAGGTCAGTGCCCTATACCCTACCTGTTGACTCGCGTTCCCCGCCGAGCCGGTTCTACGCCGACAACGGCTCACTGAAAAAACGTCAGGTTTTAACTGACATTGAATTACGAAGCTATAACAGGTTTCTTCATAACAACTCATAGGTTAAACAGATGATCTCACGTTCCTGTATTCGTTCATAGTGTTAAGTACCTAATTTATTAGCTAAGTACATAGTTATCATTTCACTATTGAAGTTCCCTAATGAATAATTAGGTAAATGTACAAGGTTGTCTAGCCTCTTGTCTTTAGGCTTTGACGATTAGTCTAGGATGGACGAAGATATTGAAAAATTATGAACTCAAACCACCGAATTTGTGATAACTCGTTCTCTCGTTTATTTTAAATCTCTGTCTTACCTGGACTTATGGTGTCAGAAGTGGGAAATGTACAATACGAATATTTGATTACACAGTGAATAATAAAAAAATAGGATTGTCTTCTCAAAGACATAATGCATAGCCTAATTCTACCTAATATAAACCGTTGTACCTACCTATCATTGGGCCCAAAGAAAGCATTACCACAATGGTATTGTACCTACCTACCTTAAATAATAAAAGAAAGAGCAACATAACAGTGATATAAATCGGTTCAGCGATTTAGGAGATTAACGGCGAACAAGGTTACAAACTTTCTCTCGGTGATAGATAAGCAGTCGAAATTGGCACCCTTTATTTATTGAAGTCAATTACTGACACAGATAAAACACTTGAGTTCACGATTAGGATTTTGTTTGTTTACTATAGAAGTGAGGTAAATTGATTACATTACAGTAGGTAGGTATAATCTCAATATGATGAGACTATCTTTCTTCGTAAATAAACATAAAAGTGCTGATTTTTTTTAAAGGGCACCGAGTCTTGGGCTTTTTTTTGTCTTGTTCCTATTTTGATTTTCAATTGATTTTAACTGCTGTGAAACTTTGTAAATGTAGTCTATGCTATAAAGGATCGAATCGATGAATAGATTCCTTGTTAGCTAGTTTATTGCAATAAAATTTTGACTCATGCTAGTTAGTACCTTTTCGTTAGTAAATAAAAGATTCATGAAATATGTTGGTCATCCGTTTCACTAATAGTCTGGTGCTTCAGACAACAAGTTAGTTACGGCTGGCAGCCTGTGACGCATTTTATGCTATGAATGACCAACTAGATTGCTCACGAAGGACAGCTATATAAAAATAACAAAGCTTAACGTATCCAATAATAAATCTGTCCTGTTGATCTTCATAATTACAAAACACGAAAGTAACAGTGTTTGTCAAATTGTTTTTCGCTTTCACAACTAAACGACTGCACCGATCACGGTGAAAATTGGTATGGAAATAGCTGAAAGCCTGGGAAACATCACGCGAGAAAAGTCTCTGATGGAAGTTAGTTGAGACTAGAATAGATAGACTTTAGAATTATTTTGCCATACAATTTCAAGCTACAAAGGAAATTCTACTTAAATTAAAACTTTATTTATAAATAAATGCGAAAGTTAGTCGATGAATGGAGGTTTGTTATTCCTTCTCCTTCCTCTTCTTTTAGCCTGGATTACCATATACCTAGGCTACTTTTTATCGACGATTTTTCATCGACGTACCAAAAGGGCAGAAGCTATTTTTAACACGCTTATATTAGCTTCACCTGTATGTTTGTTTGTTTGTTTGTTTGTTTGTATGTAACCGACTCCTTTGGACTCGATTTTGACCCACTTTAAACGGACAGATTTAATTCAAACTTTCTACACTTGTAAAGAATCAGCGACAATATAATAATTTCATAAATTTATCTCATTATCCTGATTAGGATCGCCAGGATTAAAAAAAAACTAAAAACTAAAAAGTGAAAAATAAATATAGTTTAAAAAAACTAAAAAAACACGCTTTTAAAGCACATCAAACTAAAAAGTGAAAAATAATTCTTATTATAACCTGAAAATAATAATAAACGAAAAATACTAGTACTATTGTGAAAAAAAGCGTGGGGCGCTCTGTGCCATATTTTTCGTCTATCGAGCGACCCACGCTTTTTTTCACAATAGTACTAGTATTTTTCGTTTATTATTATTTTCAGGTTATAATAAGAATTATTTTTTACTTTTTAGTTTGATGTGCTTTAAAAGCGTGTTTTTTTAGTTTTTTTAAACTATATTTTAATACAATTGCGAGCTACGCCGACAATACATAGATAAATAGCTTTTACCTTTAAGAATACATACTACACTACCCATCTGATAAATAAGTAAATTATGTAAATTTCGATTAGCAAGACTACAGTTATTTTCACACTTGCGTGACCACTTTTTTATTTTTGTTTTTTAATCAGAGGCACCGGCCGTTATAAGTTACCACCTACCGAGCTTAATTTATAAGTTTGAATTGATGGCGTGGTACAATAAGATGATTAATGGCTTTTTTATTTCACTCTTATTAGTTCATAATAAAGAGTCATTGTTAATTGTAATCCATTTGGATTGGTTATCAAAAACAAAAAGAACTATCTGAACAAAAATGCTACTGACTAGTAGATTTAAAAAAACAGTTGACCAAAGCTCATTGTTGCAGTTAGCACCTCTAGAAAACATCTAAATGATCTCTTTGGTACCAAGCCCACAAATATAACATTGTTGTCTCTTAAATAAAAATTCACTCAGTCTATCCGTAGCTTTGACGCCCTAAAAATTGTTCAACAAATACTTTTTGTTTACTAAAGCCACCTGCGGGACACGCTAAGTGTCGGGCTTATTTTTTTATTCAACACGTGTAAGAACCCACTAGTCGTTTCTAAAAGACGCTGTAGCATGTAGGCGTGACGAGCAACCACGCATCAAATAGAAACAACAAAAAAACTACAAAGTGTTAATCTAATGTTAGAAATAAACTTAAGGAAGATTTGTACGACAGAAGAAACTGGCTGGAGACAAAACTGCTTATTTTATCTGTGGAACTTAGCTCGTGTACAGAAGAGCATTTTCTTCCAGGATTCTAAATTCAAACAAGGCATAGGCTTCCAACATTCCAACACTAATGGCGACTCAAACGTCAAATATACTTAAGTCTTTGAGAATTCTCTTGATAATAAATTCGGAATTCTAAGTTAATTTTAATGATTATTCGAGAATTGCGGTTACTTTACTCGTGTATGAAGTGAAATTGTATTTAAACTTTCTATTTAATACTTTGGAACTCGTGTTTTAGAACGCGTGTAATGAATTTCGACGACATTTCGAATTTGAACATGACGGGTATGATTAAGTTTAGAAACTGCGATAAAGTTGTAACGAAGCTTACGTATGTTTTAAGGTACCACGGATACACGCTCCAGCTTAAATCGATTCGCCTGCGACCCAAACATAAAAAAAAACATTTTTGACAGCCAATCATAATGATTTCTGTTAACTTCCGACAGAAATGAATAATATCTTCTTCTTTCTTCGTTCAATCCGTTCTTCTGTGGAATGCGCTACCTCTGGAAATCAGGATGGCAACAACACGTCACAGTTTCAAGATAAATGTGCGCAAACTGTTAACTAAGCAATTGGCAGAATCATCTTAATGTATCTTATTCAACTTATATAATTATCAACTCCTCTTGTAAGGCTCACCTGTATATGTTCATATTATTATTATTGTATTATAAATGTATGTAGGTATTTATTTATGCTATAAACTATTATATTATTTATTATTATATATTTTTTTATTTTATGTATCTCTTTTACGTATTTTATATAATATGTACTTCTTCTATTTACATATCTATCATAATTCGTCTTTCTGAACTGCACCTACCTATGCTTATCTCTGCACCACTCTAGGTTGACTGTAAGAGAATGCCATCAGGCATTAAGTCCGCCTTTGTACTATTTTTTTTTGTGCAAAAAGTTTAATAAATAAATAAATATCGTTCAAATATCGTTCTTTTTGCGACATGCTTGAGTCGCAGGAGTCACTGACGGCTTTACCTCCTCAAACAGATTGTACAAACAGGTCGTTTAGCCGGCTACACGCTCATTCTTACTAGTGCAGATTGAAATTTACACAACACATTTTGCGGAAGCAAGTTTGAGCGTGCAGCCCGTACCTAAGACAGAAGCCTTGTTTTTTGTTAGGTTTCTTTTTATGCCTAACATGAGCTCATGTTTCTAAATGGCTATCTAATTTAGTTGCGAGGTCGATATTAGTTGCGTTACGGGTATTGCTTACCAAATAAATCCAATTAGGTTCTCGTGAGTTCTCATCCCACACACTTTGTACGTGTTTCTTTACTAAATTATATCGCTTACCTTCTTGGGGATTGAGAGGAGTAGGAAGTAGGAGAATCTCCTAGCTGTATTGCTAAGCGTTTTCGTGAAATAAAAAAAAAATCTTTTTTTAACCGACATTAAAAAGGAGGAGGTGCTCAATTCGTCTGTATTTTTTTCTTTTTTTTTATTTACTTTCTACTGGGCGAAGCGATTTTAATGATTCTTTTTTATTTAAAAACTGGTGCTGCCCGTGTGGTCCCATTTCAATTTGGTCCAATTCTAACAATGGCACCCATGAGAAAAACATAAGTCTAAAATTATTGTAATTCAATTTTTTTTTTTGGAATATTATAAAGTTGGTTATTTAGGCTGTCTGTCCACTGAAGCAGAGCTAAGATGTGTAGTGTAGAAAAGGAGTTAAACGTACGAATATGATTGTACAGTCGAGTTTTTTTATTGTCTCCTCGGGAGTAAAACCGCCACGAAGAGTAGTTTATTTGACAAGTTGCTCTGCTATTTGAAACAGAGTGGATGTATGGTATGATGGACAATCTTAAAGATATTGAAATATACATTTCCATTTTACGGTTGTAATACAATTAATGATATATTTACTGTATGGACAGTCGAGTTGGTCAAAATATTTGAACCTTACTATAGATATTAAAGGTCAAAACTGCCAAAGAAAGTTTGGATCAAATCGGTGATTTTATGTATTTATACTGGTTACTAATACCTTCTCGGTTTCTCCGCTCATTAGTATCTCACCGCTAAAGTTGAAATGGGTAAAACTCCTACTCCCCTAATCGATCTTAAGGTTCATTTCGCCGTAAGTCTGGCAACACTCTCCAAATATTTACTCTGTGCGACCTTGGCCCAGTCTATCCCAGTAATGTTTAGTTTTTCTCAATGCTTTACACACACATGCTACGAAAATGGTAGCATTTAAATATTTATTTACAAGAAGCTTTTATTACCAATAAGAATTCCTGTTCCACATGGCAAGTAAAATGCTTCAAATTGAATCATGTCTGGGTATAGCCTGAAGGCGACTGAAACAGCATTTTCTCAGAACCGTCGAACTTTGACTACCGGATGGCAGAGTGGGTAGTGTACGTGCTTGCGACGCTGAGGTCGCGGGTTCGCCCCACTCAAGACAAATCTTTGTGTGCATGGCGGTTTGTCTTGGTCTGGGTGTTTTCTATGTAATATAATTTAAATGTATTTACAAAAGAAAGGTAAATATGTATTTGTATTCGTTAATTGTACTAATAGTACAAGCTCTGCTTAGTTTGGGGCTAGATGACGTTGTATGTATGTTATGTGATATACTTACTCATTTATAACTATTTGGTGACATCTATACACATACTCGTAAAATATTCTGAGATAATTTTCAAAAAAAAAAACGACTTTATTTACGTTAATTCTAGACTTATCTAGTTTTCTCATGGGTGCCATTGTTAGAACTGGACCAAATTAAAATGGGACCACACAGGAAGCACCAGCTTTCAAATAAAAAAAGAATAATTAAAATCGCTTAGCCCAGTCGAAAGTTATGAGGTAACAAACATAAAAAAATGCACACATGAATTGAGAACCTCCTCCTTTTTTGAAGTCGGTTAAAAACACTCGTAGTTTTAGTCAATGCCAGTGTAGTTTTATGTCGGTGGTTTATTTCGAGACAGGATGCGGGCGCGCACGGGTTGTAACACTATACTTTTGAGAAGCTCTCATATTCAAAGGAAACCGCTGAGGTTAAAACGAAACGTGCTCAAAATCGGTCAAACTTTACGATGCTTTTTTACAAGCTTCTAAATTATAATTTACGAATTTCCCGAGAATAATTTCTAGATTTGTGTATTAGTTTATTTACTAGAAGCCAAATAACTAACTAACATCCGTTAAAAGTATCAATAATAATAATAATAAAATTCATATCAGTCAATGGACTGATAGCAAAGAGCCTCGACCAACACCTTAAGAGGCTTGCGTTAGGCGGCTGGACCAAGTGCAGAAGGCGGACCGCCTTCTGCACTTGGTCCAGCCGCTTTGGACACGGCAAGCATCGTGAGGAGGTTCCTCTCTCTGGAGCCCTAACCATCAGCAGCTTGGTCCCTGCACCTGATGTCGGTGGAACACTGTTTTTTAATGTTTTTTTTGTATTTTTATACTTAAATCATTTTTAAAAATATATAAAATAAGTAAAAAAATAAATAAAGAGGAAAGAAATAAATTAAGATCACATAGTAGAATCTAAGCAAAAATTTGAATAATAATAATAATATACATTTTACAACAGCATTCTAAGAGCAAAGTGTGAATAAAGAAATAAGAAATAGCAAAGTAGATAATTTTCTTTCTACAGTAAACAGTCATTTATTATTTTTATAGCATATTATCGCATCAATAGTAAAAAAAAACTTTATAAAATAATTAACAGAAATAACAACTTTCTTGAAACATTTATCAAAAATTTACCTTAAGTGCTAGAAACAATTTGTACTCACTGAGATCTTCATAGTCTTATTATAATACTATTAATAATTAAATGCTTTATTCAGTATTTTTTTTAATACTTACAATTAATTATTAATAAAATTATTATTAGAAAACAGTCTTTTCTCTCATACATATGATATTCAACTGAGATATCGAATCAAATCCTAAGGCTTTATCTTGTTCTAAGAAGGCATATCAAAAAATATAAACACTTTCTTTCCTTTTACAATCAAGTCAGGATTATCCAACTTTTGGATAACTTGATCAAATTACACGTCTGAAATGTCCTTATCGTCTATTCTAAAAGTCTGCTCTTCTTGGTCACACATCTTGAGGAAAGGAACACGTAAGTCGTTTTCATCGTCATCAACATAGAAATCTTAATAATAAGGCAATAGAAATGTCAAAGACGCGTGACCTTGTCGCCGCGCATCTGTCAAGTCAAACACAAATGCGAGTTGAGGAATTGTCGTCTTAATGTCATCGCAAAAAGAATAATTTTGTTTGCAGGAATACAAGCGCATGAGTCTAGTCGAACATAAGTGCGAGTTGAGGAATTGTCGTCTTTATGTCATCGCCAAAAAGAATAATTTTGTTTGCAGGAATACAAAAAGTGGTATTTGAAAAACGGCGACATGCGTCCCAGTGTTAAAAGATAGTCGATAGCATTTCTATTGACTAGTTATTAAGATTTCTATGGTCATCAATCTCATTAATTAAGGCAGCATACCGGTATCCTATATATTTAGTTGGGCATTTCAAAAGAACGTAGTCTCCAGTATTGTAACACGAATTGTGAGTGCCACTCGTTCCTGATATATCATCATCCAATCCTTGAAAGGGCTTGTTTGATGAAGGTGTCAATTCAAGTTCAGCTGATGCAAGATCTTCCGGTTCGGATTCTGTAAACACTTATTCTATTGTCCATCTAGACTTTGGATCATAGTTGATATTGACTATCACTGGAAACTACTGGGCTTGGAGCTGGCGATATTAGGATTGGATTTTTTTTTTTTGGTAACGTAGTCGCTCTGCTTCTGTCTTTTTTTGTAGTACTTCTTCTCGAGATAACTTTTTCTGTTTAGGAGTCATATCACGTGCGTTCGATCAGCCTGTGTAAAATAAATTAAGTTTGTAAAGGAAAATAATGCGAAGTAATTACGAAATACACAGTATACTTTGATGCATCTAATGTTAATATAATAAAACAGATTAACGGATAAATTTACACAAATAGTTCGTAAAAAATAACCAAAACGTAAAATACACAGTCCCCTGTTGTGTAAAACAGTCCCCAGCTCCAAATTTAGGCAAGGGACTGTTGCCAGGGGACTGTGTATTTCGGTTAGTTTCCGCAATATTTACAAAAATAATGTAAAATAGTTTATTTAGAACCTACCAATCAAATGAGACATAAATAATATAACAATAAACTTAATATAGAGCTTATTAAAGTAATTAACATACATATTATAACTTACCAGTGGACTGTATGTGGTAGCGGTTCAAACACGTGTTCACCTCACAAATGACGCTCTGACACTAAACCAAATGGCGTCTCAACGCCGTATTCGGCAAGGTTGCCAACTTCACAGCGATTACGTATCGTTTCACACAAAAAATAATTTTTAACAAAAAAAAAAACCGACTTCAGAAAGTAGGTAGAACTAAAAAGCAAAAAATAAATTTACTTCGCACAAAATAATACGTTTTTTCATTTAGTTAAATATAAATTATTAAATAATTATTTTATAATTCTGAAGTCGGTGCCAAGTAAAAGCTATAACAACCTTTCTACAATATCAAATTACAGAACACACAATAAAGGGAGGCGTAGTTGTGCTAGTGCGCGGTCGCCCAGTATTGGTTTACCACAGAAATATAACTAATATTCAGTCCGAAAATAGTTGTTAGAAAGATTAATATTATCTATACAGAGTAATTGTTTACTTGGCACCGACTTCAGAATTATAAAATAATTATTTAATAATTTATATTTAACTAAATGAAAAAACGTATTATTTTGTGCGAAGTAAATTTATTTTTTGCTTATTAGTTCTACCTACTTTTTGAAGTCGGTTTTTTTTTTTGTTAAAAATTATTTTTATTTTACGATTTTAAGTGATGGGTAGACCGAGTAAGAATGTTTCTCGAATGAGGAGACGACGGTTACTTGAGACGGAAAACTTATTTAAGCCTATTTTAAAAGAATTATCCCCGTACTCCTAACCGTTGAGGAGTTGTACCTTCCAGCATCAGCTCAGCAACTTAAAATGCAAATTTCCTAGTAGTTTTAGGTAATTTACGAAAAACAATATAGAAGTCTTTGAAATTTGAGAGTTACCCATGATTTCTCTAGGATCCCATCATCAAATCATGACCTCATATTATTTATTTATTTAAATAATATTTAACGTCTCGCCTCATCTGTGTATAATTTGAAAGAATACAGTAAACGGCCTGAAGGAGCCTATATTTAAAGAATTATCCCCGTACTCCTAACCGTTGAGGAGTAGTACCTTCCAGCATCAGATCAGCAACATAAAATGCTGACTACTAAATGCAAATATCCGAGAAGCTTTAGATAATATACAAAAAACAATATAGAAGCCTTTAAAATTTGAGGGTTGCCCTCGATTTCTCTAGGATCCCATCATCAGAACGTGACTTAAAAAAAATGGGACCACATGACATGTATATCCTTTCAAACAAAAAAAGAATTTCTCCACGGAATAGGAATACCAAAGGAAATGGTATAAGACACAATTAGTATGGAAACTGCTGTCGCCAAACTCACACAAATAAACCAATAATCATACTTCGCACTACACACAAAGAATTCATTTGATTGGTCGTTTTTATTTTAGTAAAAATAAGCATAAAGCACATGCTATAAATTTGAAAATATACCTTCACTGCTATTGATAAGCTTTATTTTGATAAACTGCAAAAAGTACTTACGACGTTTTGTTATCTTAGTAATGTATTACATTTGACTGACGAGATAATTCCGCTACTTGAGTAGAGATGGCAGTATTTTAGATGGACGCAATTTTAACCTTAAACACGTACGACATAAGGATGAGATTTTGTTTCAGAGATTGATTTTTAGCGCTATTCACCCAGTGATGCGCAATATTGAATTTTATAATTACATTATCGATATCGATAGATACATGATTTCTTATTTGAGCTAACGAGTTTTATATGTGAAAATGTTGCATTTAGTATAATATAGTTTCTTACTATTTTTATTAATAGACTCGACACTCGCACAATGGTACCAGTAGCTACCGCTCGCGTTTTTTAACTGAATCTTTTTGTAACAATACTTAACATGTTGTGTAGCTCATTTTAAATAATCTGGATAAAATAAGAATACTTTATTTTTTAACCCCCGATAACCGAACCCAGCTAACTCTATGTCAGATTAGATCAGATTGAATGTAAAAAGGTAACACTGTTTGTTACCTTTTTACATTAAAAGACAGAATAACTATCGAATTTGTAATATTATATTGTGATTACTTTTCTTTTTTAAGTCTATCGATAAACTCAGTATTGTACGAACTCACACATCACTAAACGAGTAGCGTAGAATCATGGTACAAAAAACTCAGATATGCTCAAGACTGACATATGCCACCATATTTGTGCCAGGTTCTATGAAAATTTGACAACACTCATACATTCCTGGCACAACATACTGAACTGTCATCGTGGTGAGGAGACCTATCTTATTATATCATGCGTAGAATATTCTGTAGAATATTCTAGATGTTTTTAGTAAGTTAACGAAACATGATTTTTATAAGAAATCATACTTACCGATGGTATGAAACACCTCCATTCATGAGATTTTTTCTTCTACTATCATTTTTACACTCCAGAATAGCACAATACGGCATGGTTAAAGAAATATAAAATAAATACGCAAGATTAGCAACTTGACGCGCTGTCAGAACACGACTGATCATAGACATGGATTGATTAAGCGTAGCTACGCTTAATTGTGGCACGCGAACCACGCCTACTTCACATTTCCTTTGGTATTCCTATTCCGTGAATTTCTCAAATCGGTCCAGGCGTCTTCAAATAATCGGTGAACAAACATAAAAAAAAAATACAACCGAATTGAGAACCTCCTCCTTTTTTTGAAGTCGGTTAAAAAAAATGTTCGTAATTATTAAAGTTATTTTTTAAAATGGATTTAAAATTTTGGCAGAGGACTGTTTAAAAATTCTGGGGACAAAGTTTACCGAGAGTTTACTAAATAAATAAATTCGTAACAGGACGTTATTTTACGTAAATAATATAATTTAATTATTTTTCTTTATGATATTAACTGCCACAAATACCTATTTTCAAAACCTTCTCCGTAAATCACATTTTTAGGTGGCAAAGTAGTGAGAGGGACAGCCAGGGGACTGTATTTTTGGGGTTTTTAACACGTCTAGAAAAAAACTTAAAATAGCTATAGGTTTAAAAACATAAGGCCCATAAAGTTTGAGAGTTAATGTTACATTAGGAGTGTTTTTATTTTAAATAATTTTATAATTTTTTTAAATAATCAGTCGAGACAGCTGTTTGCGAGGTTACAGAGAATCGCCCACAAACAAAATAAGATTCCAAAATACGTTCCTATGACACGCGTACACAACATTTGTTATGAATACAATTATAATAAAAGAAGGCAATAATCTATTACATAAATGATAATAGTATTTGGAAATTAATTGCTCTTCTTATGTGACTTTTGTATGTATACTTATTGTTATATTTTTCATTTTTAAAGATGGTGCACATGAGTTTCTCACCAGCTCTTCTCATAATGCAATACCCATCGGAGCTGGTACTTGCATTGATTTTAATTTGATTCTAAACAGTTTGATTAAAATTAATCTAATTTTACCCCCCGGTTATTCAAATAATTGTAATTAGTATATTTAATATTATTTATGATTTATTTTTATATCACTTTTTGTAATGTTTTGACGTGTTCAAGCGCCTCCTGGGGCGCGGGAAATAAATGATTTGAATTTAAATTTTTAAATTTGAATTTATGAGATCAATAACTCATAAATGTGATTTGAAGTTAAGTAGAAATTTTAGAGAGAAACTTAAAAGTATCTTTAGAGGCAGTCATTTGTCCTTTTTTTAGTAGCGTAATAGTAATTTGAAAATACAAATTACTTGTATTATCGTAACCAAAAAAAGCTAAGCTTAATTCGCTTTTTTTTTTTAATTTACATTAGATAGAACGCCAGAAGCAATTACACTATCCAATGGTCTCAATGACAAGGCCAAAGACTCACATTCACTCACACAAGCACACCCAGTCTCAGAACAAATCTTTGCGAATTACACAAAGATTTGTCTCATGTGGTGATCGAACCCACAACACCAGTGCAGTGGAGAGCGGCGAGGCGACCGCTTAAACCACTACATGTACAGACACGTACAGACTTACGTTATTAGGCAGTTAATAATCAAAAAGGTTTTACTATTTTCGACCCAAAGGCCTTTGCCTAAAAGTTGCCAGTTATCTTCAAGTATAATGAGTACACAGTTCATAGTAATATTAACAGCCCATGTAAAATAATAACATAAGTACTTATACCTAAGTACATAGCTACGTGAAGGTTTGTTTGATCTAACATAATGTAATAGCGGGCTGGTATTTACTGTTTCTGAAAACCCTATTGTTATTGAAACAGTTGTCTTATACGTGTTCAACATAATACTTACACATATGTTATGTTATTGATATACCTTTCGGTACCGACTGTAAGATTAATATAGATTATTTTTTTTTCTATATTAATTTTACTACCTCGATGGTCTAGTAGTTAGCATATGTGTCTCTCACCGCGAGGTCTCGAGTTCAATTTCTGGGTCGGGCAAAGTGTTATTTGTGAACTTTCCGTCAGGAAATTCGGTGGATGGCGATAGCCTCACCCTATAGGTGAAATATAGGTTTGTACACCTATGCCACACCCTTCTGGGTAATGTGAGCGTGATGTAATAATATTATGTTATTTTCTTTTCCAAAAATAATGTTGAAAATATTTTACAATAAAATCGAGTAACTAACGCAACCACAAAAATACACAACATTATTTAAGTTGCAACATTAAAAACTACATAACAGTTATATTTTACGAGCTATTGTTATAAAATACGCGGTCATTCCACATTATTTTATGCAACAATGGTTTTAAAACTAAAATCTGAGTAAATATTGCAATAAATGCTGTAAACATTGCAATATATTAAATGGCTAAAGAGTTATTTTACGTCTTAATATAACTTTTCAGTTCCATGTAAAATTTTATGTGAAAACTGAAGGTTTTAGTTATGATTGTAAACTCATTTGCCGTCCTTATCCCAATTAGAGGTAACACAACTAAAGTTAACTAAACTGAACCTTATCCGTAGTCGCGTAGATTCGCGAGATGCAGCCGCGAGGTAAAAATATCTTTATTTAAAGCGTACTGTCAAAGTTTTTATACTTGTCAGCTATGGTGCAACTACACCAAAAAGGCGAAAAGCATTATGAGAGTGCAGTACAACGACGCGTTCAGAATTCTTATGCGGTTGCCGCGGTATTGTTCCGCGTCGGACATGTTCGCCTCTGCTCGAGTCACTGACTTTTTTGCCATCATCAGATCACGTGTCGCATCGTTTTGGGATCGCATCCGTAACTCTCAAAATACAATTTTGATAACATTATCGGAGTACTGGGATAGCCCCATTCTCAAACACTGGATTGCCGTGCATCGCGATGCGAACACTAAGTAGGTAGTTATTAGTTGGGGACCAGTTCACTCAGTTTAGGTAGATAATCTTCTGTTTTATTTGTTTTGAGTTGTGTATGATCTTATTTTATTTTATTAAATTTTATTAGAATGTTGTGTTTTTACAAAATTTAATTCCATTATTGTTATTATCTTATTAATCAATTTCAATTATATTTTTATTTTTTCTTAGTCGTGTAATTTAGGTAATGTAAAAATGAAAATAAAAGCAAATTAATTAGGTTTTAATAAATTAGGTTAAGTTTGTATTTTGTAATGTAATTTAATGAATGGCATGAAGTTAGTGAATGTTTGTATTGTGTTTTTAATTTTGAATATTATTATTTATGTTTTTTTTTTTTTTCGATGTGTGAAGAACTATGGACCTATGTTGTCTTAATAAATAAAATTATTATTAAAATTATTATTATTATCCCAACTAAAGTTTTATTAAAATCTATTCAGAAGTTTTTACGAATACAGTTCTTCTTCTTTGCGTGTCAATGGAAAACATAATATTTAAATTGTGTCACAAGAACGGCATTGTTGGTAGCGCTCCTCAGGTCGTCTATGGTACAGGTGGTGGGACATAAAGGACATGTAAGAAGGTTAGCCATCGTTTGGTTGCTGGCACCGCATTCACAATCGGCGAAGTATGAATACAGTAACAAACATCCATCCTCACAAACAGTAATTTATCATTATTATTATTTGTAAGTAGAATTGTTTTTACCAAATAAAGAATTATGATAAGGATCTGTTCTTATTAAGTCCGTTTAATATTACCCCAAGAAAATAAAAGATTCAATTCTATGAGTATTGAAATTGTGTGTCGTACACGCCAGACGCTGCCAATCCCCGTCGCGGCCATTCTTTGATAACCATCACCCACAGGTTAATTTCCATTGACTTCTCGCGTTAGGATCAACTGGTAACCATGACCTATCTCACTGTGTTCTTTGGGTACAATGACTTCTGTACCATTTTATAACATAACATCACGCCTATATTACCCAGAAAAGTATTGCTGAGGCGTATACACAGTCAGAGGTCACCTGAAATGTTTAGGTTCCATAAAGATAAAGATAAATTTGGTTTTTTTACATTAGATAGTACGTCAGAAGCAATTACACTATCCAATAGTCCCGATGACAAGGCCAAATACACACATTCACTCACACAAGCAGACCCAGTCTCAGAAGAAATCTTTGCGAATCACACGAAGATTTGTCCCATGTTCATGTGATGTGAAAACAATTTACAATAATTACAAGAGTTATGGTAACATGTTATTTTATTGCCTAATGTAATAGTTTTTGCCTGTAATATTATTTATCTCAGAGCAATAAGCCTACCGTAAGTGTCATTTTCAGGCGTCCCCCGCTGCCAAATGAGGACGAGCACCGCTCTTGCACGCCGTATAAAACTAGTTGTCAAATCCTATGATTTGACAACTAGCGCGGAACAATCTACACCCCGCTCCCTCGCGAGTTTTGGCAGCATTATTTGCATAGATGATTGCGTTCATTGCGTTTCCATATTGGTTTTTTAGTCTTGAATATGGACCCCATATCAAATTGTCTTTGTTTGTTGCTACGTTCTCAAGAAGTAAAATGTTGACATTGACTTTTAAAGTGTCTTTCAACATTATAACCTCATCATCATAATAATTCATCTCCATAATAAACACGCATTATTCTCCAAGAGCGCAATATTTCTTCCTTCCTTTGACCTTCTTCGTGATGAGGATTACACACAAAAACAATTCGAATCAATAAATCTTATGCTAAGTACACATAATAACATGTTTTGTACTTGATACGTGACGTACGGATTAAAATACCCACATAGGAAAGGAAGTACTGAGTACTTTCACTGAACTAGAAAACGAGTAGGTAAGTACAACTCTCAGAGTCCTTCATCCAAGGTACAACTAGTATTATTTGTAGTGACATACTCGAACCATTGACTACATTTTTATGTACTCTATGACTCGAACACTAAAAAGTGTTTTGAATAAAAAGTTTACTGTCAAATAGGTCCACATACATTTTGGCTCATCATCTTAGCAATATTTGGTGGTAGGTTGAGATTTAAGTAATCTTGTCTATTGAGGATTTTCACATAGAAAATATCACACTGAGTACAGTTGAGAATATAGAAATCCAATATAAAATATCTGCCCTGCGTAAAAATAAAAACGTCTTTTAAACGCCTTCTTTAATTTTTCCAGTTTACGGTCAAGTTATGATTAAAAATATAGCTTTTGTTGTGGCTGGAGAGGAGCAGGGGGTGAACTAGAGACTCAAGTGGCCCTGTACCGAGAAATATAAATAAATATCGATCGAATCAATGACTCGTAAATGGGGACCGCCTACGTAAATAGAAGAAAACGTCGAAGTAAATAATATCATGATACTGGAGTAGTAACAAACCTATAACCATAACAATTCATAATAGTTATTGTTATGTTTGTTTTTCAGTCAATATTATAATCTTGATAAGATTATTCAGAAGGTTCATAATCATTTAAGTTGTAGAAATGTAAATATAGCTACCAAAAAAATATCGAGTAAATCTCCTGGGGTGGCTAACCAGTACAACATACTTCTAATGATATACGACTACTGGTTAATGATATGGATGCATTAAATTAATTAATTTTATCTTACTCTATTGTAATTTTATGTAAGACTTTGGACATTCAAGGACTCCCTCATACTTCTTGTAGAATTAGACGTTATTCTGCGAACAAAGGACGATTTTATGGCCAATTTAATGCTTAATTCAGTGATACATATATAAATGTACTGTTTGTCAACAAGATAATTTGCAGAACACAAATCAAGAGCGAATTAGAAATGCTTCATGGTGTAGCGAAGTGATTCACGCAATTATTTGGGTTCAGAACATCCTCATCTAACGCAGCAATACGTAACATACAGATATTAGAGATATAACGTACATATTTTAAGTTGTATGTTTTTGCACCGTTCAATAATTACAGAAATCGTTAAGAAGAATAAATAGACAATCAGACGAAAAAAAACGATGAAAGACGAAACGGCTGGAAAGGGTTAAATATAAGAAAGTATGAGAGGATGATCCAAGCAAAGCACCGATCTCAAGTAATTGGGATAAGGAGATGCAGATGAAGAATATAATATAGGTTATGAATTTATGATTTAGATTACGATAAACTAAACAGACATTATACAGACAGAGGCAAATTACACATTCAAGACATCTAATGTTCAACTTTATAAGAATCTTGACCATTAGAAAGTTGATCGTGAAATAACGCACGAAATGTTATTGATTCAGTACATAGCGTGATTGCGTTTCAACTCGATACTCGCTTACTCGAGCGAGTATATTCGATCGATGCATCGATTTGCATGTAGTGGTGATCACGCGCGACAGGTACAAATTACATAGCGCACGTAGTGGAAATTATGCGAAAATGACTGATTGTGATTTAATTTGATTCATGTGTAAAATTTTGAGCAAAATTGTCATATTAATTTAATTTAGCGACAATCAGCGTCAATAAAGGTGCTGTTTTTCACCTCACGAAAGTTTACTTCGTCACAATAGAGTGGTACATCTTACGTCTGCGGTAAGTGAAAAATGTAATAGTAGTGGTTGTACCGAGGCATACAAACCAACATTGTTCGCGTTGTAAAAATGTAAACGCCTTCGTACAAGCTTAGCGTACGACCTTGAAGATGTGTCTCCAAATTATGTAATCGAAATCCTACATTATTAGTTTGTTTACACAATATCTAGTTACTCTTACAGTCACGAAGTATTACCGAAGTCTTCCTGCAGCGTGAGCTGATGTCATAGATCAATTATCGCCAGTTAACGTCTCTTAGATAGTGTTCTGTTATGGTGTGCGAATCTGCAATCTTTACGTGGAGCAAATATTGGCGTTTCATAACCAAAGTTTGTAAGATCTAGATTATTTTGGTCATATGGTATGTACATCCTGGCATCGTAGATTTAATGGTCTTATAGCCAGAGGTGACTGATTGTCTTGTTGGTTTTTATAATCATCATAGTTTGATTAAATGTATTGAAACATTAGATAACTCTCAGTACCCAGCTGCATGGAACCTGTGCCCAATAGAGCCTGACCTCTAGGTCAACTTCTTTGGTGACATTATAACATTAAAGACAACATAGGTAAGTATACCGAATCCCATTCTGTATAATTCCTTTGACATTATTAAAATTCCGTTAGTGAAATTCCACAGTAATAGAGACTTAATTTAATGGAAAAGGCAACATTTTATTCAATATGATTATATCAATATGACACAAGGTTCTTATAATAAGGATGGAGAACACCGATATAGTCTATAAACTGCCGAGATATAATTACATAATAGTATGTCCATTTTGCATGCTAATCATTCCTGTACCATTTATATCGGTCGCCATATTGGATTCTCAAGATCACAGCGACCAAACCGCAGATGTTCATCTGTACCTAGTTGTACGAACAAGTCACTAGAATTTTGCGATTTGCCGATTAGTGCATAAATCTACTTTAAATGTCATGTTCTACAACATAGTGAAAAATAATTAATATCACTTTAGTTCTAGTAATTTTGACACGCCGAATGAGACATCTATCCTTTTTTTCGAAGTTCGTACGTTGTAAATGCGCTCTTGGTCGTGTTCACCAACTGCATATTTTCCTTTAAAAAAAACACGTACATACAAGCGAAGCGAACATCTACCATATGAGTTTTCTTCTTTTAGACGATTATAAACAAGACTATAAGACTGTATAGGTACATAATGTAAATATTAGCAGTTTTTTTGGTATCGTATCTATATAATATTTTATTTACAGATAAATATTAATTTAATTATGCTTTGTTCTCTTTATTATTATTATTTCTTATAATGAAGCACAATTCATTTAATCATTTAATTGTATACCGCGTAGAAACGGCTAAGTGGCAGATAGATGAAATTAAAATAACAAGCTGATGTATTATGTAATAAATTAATGATATAGTAATGACGAAAATTTTAAAGAATTTATGTATAAAACTGATCGAATTCCCAGATCTTTTTCCTGTTATATGCTTTCCTGTAAAGTAGCTGTTTTGTACATAACTCTTTTAACTTAGCACCCGCCGTTATAATCTATGCATTTATAAATACAGATCACGACCGTTGTCCTTATGACTCGTCTGCATTATCGAACATATGATTAATATTGTGTATGTGTGTGTTTTAAAAGGTCAGACATGTGTGTAGTATTTGTAATTATTGAGCACGTTTAATTATGGCTGTCTTGTCGATATGCTTTGATACTAGATAACTTGCCTCTTTTTATTGTGATTTACGACCAATCGACCAGTGTTTGTAGAATTAAGATTTTTCCAGAAAATGTATAGTGATGGGAATCATTATTATATAAATACCAAGACTTTAAATTATCGTACTGTTTTTTGAGCATAACATAAACTTTTTACAAAATGTCAAAGGTAGTAAAGTAAGTATCGAACAAGAATTATTTCTGTGGAGTTAAGACTCCCGAGCGCCGAGTTTTCATACTAACGTAATATGGGTTTTCATTTTATATTATTAAGTTTTAATCTATTTTAATAGACGAATCATATCAAAAACATAGATGAAAATTTAAGTTTAACCAATATTACTCGTGTATAGTAAACAGCCAACCAATTTTTTCTCCTTAAAAGTCACAATAAAACAATTTTGTTTACGGTCTACAGTCGCATAAAGACATTTTCCAATAGTTTTCTTAAATGTTTGTGTAAATAATACTAAATCTCTCCATTAAAAGATATTATTTCTAAGATATCTAATTTTATTGTTCTTAGGGTTACGATACGGCTCTTTTAATAAGTATTAAAATAAATCTAACCCTAACATTTACATATAAATGTCCCTAACCCTCTTATTCCAAACAATTTATACCCCCAATAGCTATTTACGAGATAATAAACAAGTTTAGAAATATAGCTTTTATTCCCTACACGAAAACCTTCTTTAATAAATAATTCTTTGATAGAAAATGTCAGGGTAACTGTTGGCGATCTTCAGGCACTTATTTCGTATTAAAAACTGTATTTTCTTCTAGTTTATATTTACTTTAGTTTATATTTACTTTTTCTTTAAGGTAATGAATAATGTATTAAACTAAGCGAGTGCTTGGATAAAAAAGTAATTAACTTGACGTATATCGGACTACATAGTCTGTGGCTCTCGTTTTTTGCTCTAAAGAACTCTCTATCTTGTCTGAAGAACATAACATAAAATATCATCACGCCTATCTTACCGAGAAGAGTGACAGAGGTGAACAACACCCAAACTTCACCTGTTGTGCTAAGGTCCCATAGGATAGGGGGAGAGCCTATCGCCATCCACCGGACACAAATTCAGCTCCGTGTTGCTTGATACATGTCAAGTTCCAAAAAGAAAGTTCTCAAAAACACTTTGCCCGACCAGGAAATCAAACCCGAGACCTTGCGCAGAGAGGCGCATACGCTAGCCACTAGACAATTGAGGCAATGTCCAAGGATTTTCTGAAGGAAAAAAAAAACCTTCCTTCAAAAGTTATTTACGAAGTAATAAGTAAGTAGTCCCTCTTCAGATACTTTTGTATTTATTTGAAGCAGTAGAAAGGTTTTAAGGAAGTCGTTCCCAACTTCCTTTCTTTTCAATTCCCTTCAGGGAATATTTATTTTAGTAGTGTGTTTTGCCATACTTTTGTCAATATTCAAATACTGAACTATCATATCATAAACTGCTCTACTATTAATTGTTGAGAGCAATCTACAATGTGTTTCAGATTCTCTTAATACTACAATTACATGCTTTTAGGTAATCAGTCTTAACCACACTTTATATTATTTTCATTAAACAATACTGGTTTGGTCCCAAGACAATACCTTGCAGTACTCTGTACTTTCTTTAGCGTTACTAACAAAGGTTTGCAAACATTTGTTACTTCGATTCGCTATTGTTCAAGCAATCGAACGCTTATGACTAGTTTGTTAAAATGCTTTGTACCTACTTTGTAAAGATGTCGTGAGTAATTGTTTAATTTTTTATACAAATGATTTATATTTCCGGGCTACTGAGGTCCATGTGCTGTATATCATTATAACTTTATAAAAGTTGGTAAATTGAAAATAACATTGTCCCTTATTATAAGTTTAATGCTGAAGTTGCTGATTGCAGATTAATGTCACTAATAAAAATATGGTAAACACATATATCTAATAATACTTACGTCTAGATTTTCAAAGTACCCAAGATTATTTCTGAAACTGATGTTTCATTGTTTATTTATTTTCTAGGAATGGAAAAGCTTTTTTAAATGTATTCGTCTGTCTGTCAACGTTATGGCTAGTAATAAGCACGTCATAAATGCGAAATACATTCATTGTGTCCATTATGTAGTTTTGTACAAACAGCTACACATGGAGCTATATATTTTCTGTAAAATCTAATCTCGCATTGCACCTATACATCGCAAGACCATCTTATACTGGATGTCTAGCTAGATGTGAAGTGTGTACACAATCGTGTGAAAACATGCTATTTTTGACCGCACTGTTTCATATCGTAATGTGTTATGAAATGACCTAGTTACCGTTATTAATTAGCTGTAATTGCATTTTAAGTGTGAAGGTCGTCTCGTCTTACAGATTCTTTGATTTATTGGGTCTTGGATATGATAAATTGCTCCATATTAGTTCATTTTAATTTTATCAGGTTTTGGAGACAAAAATATATATAATTTCACCTTCTTCAAAACGTAGAATAATGGTTGTAACGGACTTCAAAAGTCTCTGTTTTGTGTATATTTTGAAGAAAGTATTATGTGAGGGCTTAACTAAAGAATATTTTTATTAAGGAAGTTCGAGGTGTTTCCCCTTTTCTAGCAGA
Source organism: Hypena proboscidalis (assembly GCA_905147285.1). NCBI lineage: Eukaryota > Metazoa > Arthropoda > Insecta > Lepidoptera > Erebidae > Hypena > Hypena proboscidalis. The sequence goes on from LR990141.1 coordinate 1,639,631, forward strand.
GTAATTACAGGAACAATATACCCAAAGGCGTCATTGCCGAACATACACAAAAAACCTTTATTACAAAGACGACTAGTTAATAACTTTCCACAGATTCGATTAAAAACAAATGACAATATTCTAACGAGTCTGATCTCTTATAAAACTCCTTAGAACCACGCATTTAAAATGTTTTAAAGACAGTTGAATGCAAAAATATTTTACTAAAGTACGTTAAGTAACAATGTGTCACCATTGCGGCACTTACTGCATAATTGCTACCGTACGGTTACTGGCAACCGATTTATTTAAACGTTTACTCTATTAGGTAATCGTTATCGCTGTTTTACGTGGTTTAAACGTCAACAACGGTATAAAAACAAAGCTTGTATTATTATGGGTGAGTCAGAGTGTGTTCTTTGTTTTAAAAACACCAGATAGGTACGCTCCAGTTCTTATAATCCGTACCTTAACAAATATTATAAAAAAAACTGAAAGTGACGCTGTCTAATATCGCTTTTAACCCTGGATGGACCTATTTTTATGAATTTTGGTATAAAGGTAGATCAGACCTTTGGGCAAGACATAGGTTACTCTTTGCCGACGGGTGAAACCGCGGTCCGATACCATAAGTGTTTATTTTATATATATTTGTGTACATACGGCTACACATAAGTTATACATTTCCAGTAAATGCGAGCCCATCTTATTTTGATGTACCCGTATGTTACATTAATGAAATACACAGCACAAAGTATGTAGTTGTCAGTAGTCGTATGTTTTTCATTTAAATATTGACGCGTGAGTCAGACAACTCAGATTACTCAGAATTTCTCTCAGACATGCAAATATGCCAAGTAACACATTTGACGACTATTTACATGGATGCACTTCAATTAAGTTATTTTGGGTGTTTGCAGCAAACTTACACCTGCCGGGCAAGCATACGAGCGCCAGATAGATAATGACGCGTTTTTGTCACGTCAAAAATTATGTCAAGAACATGAGTTAATCTATCTCGCGCTCGTTTGCTTGCCCTCCTGGTGGTAAGTGGTATTTAAAGCTCATGTCTAAAACCACATCAATATACGTTTGATAAGTAATAAACATTATATACACATACTGGTCTAGCGGCAGTATATGCGGGGATGCGGGATTCCGCATCCCCGCATATAATTTCCGGACGGAAAATAACACTTAAATGAAACTAAGAAATTCTCTGAAACAGCACGAAGTCGGCAATCCTGCAGTACAGTCAGCAAAATTCTATTCAAATCACATTTTTCGCATTAAAATATCCCTTTTTTGAAATAATACACATATTATCTATAATTATTACTTTTAATTCATTCTATGATGAAATAATTAAGATTATATAGCTACTTCTGTTGCTAACTGTACTTAAATGCGGGGTTGGACAGTTTCAGGTAATTGTCAAAAACAGTCTGCAATTTTACCCTGTACATGGCCATAGGCTCACTTCTTACCATTTAAACATAACAGCTGTAGATTTTAAACACCTCACACCCTTCTGGGTAATATAGGCGTGATGTTATTTATGTCCTTCATAAACCATATAATGTAATACATCTACATACATACCATAATAACCACAATATTTCCCCAATCAGTTTATCCTCGAGTCGGATTCGAAATTTCGTAGGGCCCGAAATCCCTTTAGATTGTCGAATCCACAATCCTATGATATCCTTTAATACCGAAGCATGTTGCTGAATATTGTCAATGGAAATCCCCCATAAAGGAAATGCTATTGAATAATATTACACAATGCCTTTATGTATGAGGTTATTAGACGTAACATTGTAACGTCTTGATTTGCACGACTTAATATGAATTAGCTGCCTTGGCGGGGAGGAGGTTCTCAAGTCGAATTTTTTTTTGTATTTTTTTTAATAATACTGAGCTTGTTAACATGTCCTTAATTTTGATGTGTCGATGGTCTATTGGTTAGCGTATGCATATACCGCGAGGTTTGGTTTCGATTCGGCGGTAAGCAAAGTATTATTTGTCAACTTTCCGTCAGGAAATTCGTCTAGTGAAGATTCTACCATCACGCCAGATGGCTACCACGCGTCCAACCTGCTTAGCTAACCTCCTACTCGATCGGTTCTCATTTGTTATATTGTCTAAGTTACGTACGTAATTACGTATCTGTCACACATTTTGATTATAGTGGACGTTTGCGGTGTATAGATGGACTATAGATGAACATACGAAATAATCTTCATAGCAAATATTAAAGCTATATTTTAAAATGTGTTGTGACTAAAGTCAAGATTGCAAGATTGCATATTGCGTCACTATCGAAAAAGAACGCAGAAGGTATGCAAATATATGGAAAATCTATGATATTTGCCTGCTGTGACTTTAATTACGACCGCATAGCGAAGTCGGTAGTGTACCTACTTGCTACGCTGAGGTTGCGGGTTCGATTCCCTCTCAAGACAATTTTTTATGTAAATTTACATGGAGGTTTGTCTTGGTCTAGGTGTTTCTATGTACAATGAGTATGTATTTACAAAAGAAAAGTATATACGTATTAGTATCAGTTATTCTAGTTCCCTTACTACAAGCTCTGCTTAGTTTAGTACTAGATGACGTTGAGTGAATATTGTGTGATATTTATTAATTTTAAAGTAAACAAAATTATAGTGTTTCTGGTTTTGTCTAGCTCAGTAGAAATAACTTCTTTCCACTAGTATACCCCCGGTCATTGATTCTTACACGCTCGAGCGACAGCACTTCTTAGATAGCTTCACTAATTGTTATTAATCTCATCAAGGAATTCCATGCCTTTTCTAGAACATATTTCATTTCAATATGGACTAGTGATCTATTATGTGCTGGAAATTAGCAATTAGCAAGTTTATTAGCTTCGAGACAGTGAACTATAACTTTTCACGTCATTATGAATTATTATACGGTACCTATTAGTTTGTGGATAATTACGGTATTAGTTAGTGTGACATCTTAATCGATCAATCTTCTTTGAATGTCTGACAGCTGGTCTACCCAAAAATATGCTTTTTCTTACTTGGTTAGTTGTCAGAAAGCAGCTATTCATTTTAAAATGAAAAAAAATATGGGGTCGGCAATTTGCGACCTTTTGCACATCGGGCAGCCGCTTTATGGTTAAAGCGGCTGCCCGGTGTGCAGAAGGTCGCAGGTTCAAATCCTGCCGGTTGGTACCAGCTACGGTCGCCTCTTGCAAGGACCCTAAATTTCTCAACTGTATGTTACGTAATTTTGTGACGTCACGTTCATCCATTTGTTCCTATCTTAAGTAGGATTCTAAGGAATATCCCAAAAACTATGAGTCACGCGCATCCAATACGCAGTATTCCTAATCAACAGCTCCATCCAATAGCTATCATATTTCCGAGGATTCCCGGGACCAGTGCGTCATCGTACAATTTCTAAGAATACCCTCATATACGTAGATATACCAATATATTCCGGTCCTGGAATGAGTCACAGCTTTATGGTGCCATTGACGGGCTTAAGGATGCGAAGCTGTGATGTGTTTGTTTGGAAATGTATGGTGATATAAACTGGGAAGTTACTATGGGAAGATACTTGGATTTTGACATGGATGTAATTATAGCTGCAAGTTGCAATTTTATAAAAAAGCTTTTAGATAAAACTAATCCGAAAAGGTCATAACTTATATGTCATTTGAATTTTGCAGTTAAATAATTTAACAAAAAGAAAAATGACAATGAATTACAAAATATTAAAAAGTAAGCAATACTTTAGTAATATTGAATGTCTCACCTCACCTGTGTTAAATTTTCAAAGAATACAGTAAACGGCCTAAAGGTGCCTTAATTTGAAGAATTATCCCCGTACTCCTAAACGTTAAGGAGTTGTACCTTCCAGCATCAGCTCAGCAGCAGGATATGCTGACTGCTAGATGTCAATATCCGAGTAACTTTAGGTAATATAATATAAAACAATAAAGAAAGCCTTTAAAATTTGAGGGTTGCTCTCGATTTCTCAAGGATCCCATCTTCATATCGTGAGCTGAAGAAAATGGGACTACTTTCAAACAAAAAAGATTTACTCAAATCGGTTCATGCGTTTTGGAGCAATCGGCGAACAATTAAAATACAATCGAGCATAGAACCTCCTCCTTTTTTTGACGTCGTCGCGTCGGTTTAAAAAGTAAACAAAGCCAGTTGCAATTTATGGCCAGCATCATCCTTGTCACAGTATGAGTAATAAATATCTGTATGCGCAAGATAAGAAGCTATCATATACAAATAAACTGATCTCGCGACCTTCGCACATTAAATATTGCTCAATCTCTTATCTCTGTATAATTTGTGCTTAATTATACGCAGTTTTTCAAACGAGATTTTTGTTTGCGGCAAATTGCAACAGGTTATGTTTTGTAATGCCTAGATTATCTATATACTAGGCTACTAAAACTAATAGCTGCATTAACCCTTTGGAGATAAGCCATATTTTTAAGTATGATCTGTTTTATTCAATTTCATATTTTTTTTTTAGTTGAGGATTAATTTTATTTATTTTGATTCTAGAACACCCTTCAGGTAGGACACTGCTACTTTATCTTCTTCCACACCTATACCTGACAAATCTGAATCATTGTATCCTTCCCTGTTATACCTTAATCACAACATTTTTCTCATCTTTCGATAGAAATGTACAAAAATAAACCAATTTGGTACCTAAAATATACCAATTCCTATACAGATAAATACATTTTCTGCAAGAACACTTGACGTCCTTGACCCGTGAAGGCTCTGCCCTGAAGGCTTCGCTAACGAGCATCGAGCAGTCCTTCAATCACATCTGTCACAAGCACTCATCTCCTTCAATAAATTATTGCAGTAATTGCTTCTGTACTAAAGATCTATTGATTAGAAACGTTTTATTTTTCATAACAGGTGAAGTGTGGGTATTGACCCACACTTCACCTGTTATGAAAAATAAAACGTTGGCAGGGTATTGACCCTGCCATACCCTTCTGGATCATATAGGCGAGATGTTATGTGACCACAAAAGAAAGTTGGAAAACACGAAAACACTTTTCATAATAGCATTACCCATTTATTATGTTGTTAGAGGTTCTCACGCAAGTAGTTCAATCAACATTGCTATAATGTTTTTATTCACCACAACAATCAATATTTATCATCTCAAAGCAAGTATAGCATCAAAACGGAGCCAAGGGAGGGCCCTTGGCTCCGTTTGACACGATGCCCTCTCGACATTTTATCAACCGATATAAATAAAGCTTCGCAAAAATTCAAGGACCGTAAATTCCAAGTTTATTAAGTAGCTTCTGTCCGTATTACTGCTTCGCTCTCGTGGACTGTAGCGTGATAAGAAATAGCCTAAAACCTGAATTATAAGATAAGCTATCAAATTCAGAAATAATGATCGTAATTCAACCATCAGTTTCAGAGATCAGCGCTTTCAAACAAACAGACAAACACTTCAGCTTAGATTATTTTATTCATAAGGTCTAAAATTTCCGTTTATATCGGTCCTGGGTCAATCAGACCCCTAAACTTTGAACTTTGGGTGTTTTTTGCTGTTGATTCTCGCAGCTTCCATTATACGAAAATATTTTGGGTTGATAATGGCTGAGTTTAAAATAAATTCGGTGGAATAATTTTGTTGGACGGAGGTTTCAGACAAGAAAATTGGGTGTTGACTAAATATATTTTGGTGTGTCAGGAATAAAATGATAATATTAAATGCTCGGTTATGTCGCTGATTTTGGAGAGGTCGTGATACTGTAAACGTAAAATACATCTATTAGATGGAGTTGGTATACAAACGAAATAAAAGTCGCATCGTAATGAAATATAAGTAATTTTTATTGTTGCCCGGTCTATTGGGTAAGCTAGGGATCCCGAATCTACTGCTAATGATCGCAATTGGCGAGATATCTGAAAGCCCAGCGTCCAGATTTCGCCCAGATGGTGTTCGTCTATGAAATAATATAATAATAAATAAATCATTTATTTCAGGCTACATAGACCCATTGATTTATTTCACTTACACATTAAACTACTTTATTAAAAAGTATTAGCTCTTCCAAAGCTACATGAAGCTGGTTTGCTGCATTCGTTAAATAAAAAGTGACTTAGCCAACTGTAGACTTATCTTTAAATATACTAAAATTTTCTTTATGTGTCTATAGCTCGTAGACTAAACGGTAAAACTTAATTAAATTACTTAACACCTAACTAAATAGCTTGCCAACGTAACAGTTCACGAAAACTAATTAGTTTAATATTAATAATTAATATTATTTAAATTATTTAACATCGGATATAATTATGTGATTTATGAGCCGTAGTTCCAGCTTAGTGCCGATTTCACCAACGGTTAAAACTCAAGTTTAAAGCTTAGGCTAAGGCTTTATACAAACAAAATTGTATGATTTATTATTTTAAAAGAAGAAAGCTCTTCTTATGATGCAATACCCATCGGAGCTGGTACTTAGATTGATTTTAATTTTAACCTAAACAGTTCGATTAAAATTGATCTAAGCTAATTCAAGTCATATTATTTTGATTATGAAAAATGCATTTATTTAATTTTTATTTGCTCTGTTATTAAAATGTTTGTTGACGTGTTCAAGCGCCCCTTGGGGTTTATGAAAATAAATAATTTGACTTTGAATTTGAAAGTACTACGTTCGATTTTTCTGTCCCGTACAAACATTGCATGAGAAAGATACGGGTTTAATTAAACCGTAGATTTAAAAGTTTGGTGTAATCGGCCCCTACGTGATGGTATGAGGTGATAAAGTTCTTATAATTCGTGGCCTCGTAACCTCGAAACTTGCTAATAAAATTGTTATCTAACTTTAACTAATCTGATGTTAATCATAAACCTCATTGATTGTTTTTTTAATGTTGTATTTCGAACGATTTCACGGTTCAACTAATAGTTAGTGGAAATCGCAGTTCATAGATAATGCTTAATTATTTGCTGTTGGGCTCAAATGACTGAAGTTATAGGGTAGAATCACTATCAAACTAACAGCGCAATGGATAAGGCATCGGTCTTACGATCAAGAGGTCGTGGGTTCCAATCCTGGCCATTACACCACGGAAGTGAATTTCCTCCTAACACAAGCGAATCAAGCTTAGCTGGAGGGGGCTAACAAGAATACTAGTAATTTATATTTGGAAATTACTAGTAAGCTAGAAAAAAAAACTTGCTTACTTCAGAATCTTTAGCTGCACTTTGTGAAAGGTTTGCAAAACGCGTCGGCAATTTATAATCCTAATTTCTACTAAAACCATTTGTTATTATAATTAGTAGGTATAATTACGACCAGAAATTAAGTTGGTCCATTTGTCTCCTTTTTTTTTTGTTTGATATTTAATTTAAATTTAGAATGCTGTAGTGCGGCTACAGCATTCTAAATTTAAATTTGTAGTAAATATAAGTCCCAATCTTGGTTTCGAAGAAAAATTTATCGGATTCCCACTTAAGACAAATCTTTGTGTGCATGAACATGGGGGTTTGTCTTAGTCTGGGTGTTTCTATGCATAATAAGTATGTATTTACAAAAGAAAAGTATATGTGTATTAGTATCAGTTATTCTAGTACTCATAGTACAAGCTCTGCTTAGTTTGGGACTAGATGGCATTGAGTGTGTATATTTCTATGGTTTTATGGATTTTTTACATACAGGGTTTATGCGATATAGCGACATTTATTTAATCCACCGTTTCCATACATGTTCAGTATTTATTTCGATCAGAACTAATATTTTCACGACAAAAAAAATCACGTTGCCCGAATAAATTAGATGATGAAAATGTTCAATTTTAATGGGAAATGTAAAATTTTTTGAAGGTCTGATGGCGATCGATTCACGTCTAACACTGATATTCAGCTTGAGAGAGTCCAGAAACCGACCCCAATGTAATTGGGAAAAGGCTCGAAAGAATATGAGTAAAACGCTAATAAAGTGATATAATATTATTATGATAATACCATCGTTATTCACACTATTTGACCTCAAAATTACATAAAAACATAATCAGCTGTTTCTTATTAAAAGCTGACCCAAAACGGATACAACGCATTATGTATTTGATGCAACAAAGGCGGATTGAACTGGTTTTTGACAGCGATGTCCATCAAAGGAGCATTTGTATTCGAGAGCTGCCGCTTTCTCTCCTACCGAATTTATACCGGTGGGCGAAAGTGGGTGATTTGGTTATACACACTAACTATAATATAGTTGTAAGTATATTATGTGTGTTAGTTTTTATGTATTGAGTAAATAGCTGTATTGCAAAAAGAAGCTGATGATAAGTGGTATCAAAAACGCAAGTTTTGTGCGATAAAACTAATAGGTAATAATAATAATAATAAATTTATTTTCCATAAAATACAGAGTTACAACAATGCAAAAACACAATGGTGATCTAACTTCTAATTGATTATTATTTTTATAGCATTTAGCTATGCTTAGCACAGAATACTAAGAAACAGTTGAAAAAGATATGGGACCGGCAGGATTTGACGTATCATACAGTTGAGAAATTTAGGATTCTGGTAAGAGGCGACCGTAGCTGGATGGCTAAAGCGGCTGCCCGGTGTGCAGTAAGGTCGCAGGTTCAAATCCTGCCGGTCCCATGTCTTTTTCAACTGTTTCTTAGTACAATGGTGTTAATTAAGTAATAAATGCTAGGTACAAATATGCTAAGAATATGTTGCAAGATCTGTATATATACATTCATAATAATGTCTCTGCCTCTTAAACTAGGTAGTCTTGTATCTCAATGATCTGATCAGTCGAATCCTATAAAATTACAACAATAAGAGAATTAAACGGTGCATCAGTTCATCGTTTCCGTATTATGGTAATAAAATAATAATTATGTTATTTTATTTGAAATTTAAAATAAAGAGTTATTGTGTGTTGAGTGGTGTGGTGGCGAACAGTCCACGAGCATGTCGAAAATCGACATGCTCGACGAATAAATATACTTGCTGGGCCTGAATATTGGAAACTGAGATTATGATAATATGTATTATTAGACTGCTAAAATTGCCGAAAGTTACTTCATCTACAAAACGGAACACGGTAGTACAAACACAAATGACTATTACTAACTGACAATAGGTAAGGATTAGGTATTCACAAGTCTTAAAACTTAAATTTTCTGCATGATCTGTTTAATTGTTCAGTACTTTTCGTACTGGTTAAGATACATAACTATTTTAGGTACATCTGAAGGTCACCTATAAGATGCACTAGACCAAAACGTATGTAACATGTATGCATGTGTGCATTCATGTTTGCTTGTGTGCATTTAATGTTTTTTTGCGGTCTGTTTCATATGGAAATTCGAAATGATTTACCAATTATTTTAGACGGGACAGATGAAATATTATTGCGGATTATCAGAGCGGGCATGAAGGTTAACTATTTGCACTTATGTACGGTTATTTTAATTTACTGGTGGAGTAACAAAGTAGTGAATTGATATAAAAACTAAGTAAGTTCGGAAAACTTTTTTAGGGCTAACGAAAATGTCCTGTAGGATGTGCCAACCGGAGAATTGAGATTTAGAAACTTTTCGTTAATAATATAAATTGCAATAAGTGTGGCAGTATTCTTAGGTACCTGATCATGATCAGTCCTCTTAGCACAGCCGGCCACTCTTGACCAAAGACAGCAGAAAATGACGATTGACGATTCTGTGCTGATAAAGTCAAAAGTTCAGGTTGACCCGCGGAATTGCCGAGGCACTAATAATTATATCTGTGCCGAGGCACAAAAAAAAAAAAAAAAAAAAAAAAAAAAAGATATAGAACCATAGAATGATTACAGCGCAAGACGGGGACAGCCGAAAGTGTGTGTGTTAGACTCTAGCTGCGTCATCGTTGCAGCATCGCAGTTGACATCCATTTGACATCAGTATTGTAAATTCTTAAATAAATTGTCCCTCGTGACACTGAAGTCAGGCTCACAGAACTGACTCAGTAATTTACTGAATCACATAACCTAATGAATGAGTCAGTTTGCGTAACGAAACGATAAATTTTAATGACCTTTCAAATACATTGCCTGCCGAGATTTGTCCGTTTGTATTTCTGGTGAGGGGTTACAAAGTTTTATTGTTAAGCGATTAGTAAACAATACTTAACACTTACAACCCCAGTCTGAGTATTAGGGGGTAAAACCACACCCCACACTCAGTAATAACAGCAAAACACTTTGAGTTTTATTTTTGTGGGGTTGCAGCCCTATTGGTTTAAGCAATAGTCGACAATTTCATGGGTATTGCAATTGACAGTATTTATTCCGTTCGATTTATTTTATATTGTAAAAGCTATAGTTGCTTTACGATTTAAAATGGTCTAGCTGAGCAATAATTTTGCAGATCTCTGTCGTATAAAATATATATAAGTCAGAAGACAGAAAGTTAAGCAACTGGTGTAAAAAATCATTAAAAAATGGGTTACTACCGTTACTACATCGAACAAAAAGATGCTAAGAGGCTTTATTCCATTTATTTCGGAGTTTAATCTCATCAATAAACTGAAACACAGTGGTGTCTTTAACTCCTTACCCACATGCTACAAAAAGAATGTCATCCTCCTTCTTTTGGTACAAGGTGGTGAGTCATCTGAGATGGGACGATGATGCTCTTTTCGTCGAGCTTTTTAACAAAATGTAGCTCTATTTTTTTAATATAAATAATACTGCTACGAGTCCAGTTAGAGATGGAAAATGAACTACAATGTAGTTGGAAAAAGGCTAAAATGAATCAATGAGACAAAATGCAAGTGTTTACACTCGTAAATAAAACAATTGAAAATGTCAACACAGATTTAATTCAATGGACTTATTAGACTATTAACAAGCCCGGTTCTCAGCGGCAACACATCATAACTCAATTGTCAAATACTAATGCAAATCTGACCTTATTTTACTTGACATTTCATTTTGAACTTTATGTAGTTACAATAAAGTTGCATTTGCATCGTCAAGGTGATACGGGGACAATAGGCTCGAATTCAGAGTAACTGAGTATCTAATGTGTTAGGGACTAGGGTAGATGCGTACCAGGCAATGTGAATTTCTACTGTGTCCGAGTTTAGTTGTTGTAAATGTTTAAAAAAAAATAATTAACAATTCCCAATGGACCTAAACATAACAGGTGAAGTGTGGGTATTAATACACCTTTGCCATACCCTTCTGGGTAATATAGGCGTGATGTTATGTTAATATTATATCGATAACTGAACGAATATTAATATTTCCTTTCATATTGTTACGTAAATAATAAAATTAATCGAAAACGTGACGAACGCTTTCTTGATCTCGTGATATCATTTGTTATCATCTAGAACAGTTAAATTATAGTTATTTATTTTTTGAAATTATTTTCTTCTGAGACACCAGTAGGTTAGATATCTACACGTAATTTAATAAGTTAATAATGTAAAACTGAATTAACATCTGCCAGGCTCTGATACTTTCACGGCTAAACTACAATAAGTATAAATTTATATTGTAGACCTGGGTCTTAATCACGTAAATATTGTTAAAGGCATAAATACCTCTTTTTGCTCGACAGTTTCAACCGAATCACACCAATTGTGGTCACGAGCCGACTGGTGAAGGCTCAGCGTCGTCTTCGAGAAGGGAGGGTTTCGACCCGTGTCTACAATGTATAATTATGTGAACAAATCGCGAAAGTTAAAAATCATTACTATAACTATCTTGACATGATATAACCACGGCGATAAGATGATGCCAAATTATCGCCTGCCATAAAATAAAAGTAACTTTTGCGTTAAGCCAAAAACAAAAACAACCTAAAATCTTGATTTCTGTTAACTTCTCGCTCATCTAACTCAATGGTAAATGATTTATGGTCGGATCTCCTGCGACCTTTCAGTCTGCCACAAAGTATCTGCCCAATACGCTTTAGTCTCTGAATGTAAGTTGTGAATTATGCGAGTGTCAGCGATTTAATTCGTCAGTTTCGTAACGACGCGATCTGGTACAGATTTACGATGCGATTTCGAAATGCGTAGGACGCGTGTTTGGAAATAAAACTATTGAAGGGAATTGGAGATGTAGATCATAAGGCCATACAAATTGTGTCAACGAGAAGTTTATTGTTTATTTTAATTCCAAATTACATAAAAAATATGTCTCCCTTGAAAAAAAAAAATCTTTGTCGTTAAAAAATTGCTAGTTGAGAAATTTAGTGTCCTCGCAAGAGGCGACCGTAGCTTAGTGGTTTAAAGCGGCTGCCCGGTACGCGGAGGTCGCAACTTCAAATTCTGGCTATCCCATAATTTTTCAACTGTTTTTTAGTAAACAATAGGTAGTCCTTAAAAGAAACTTAGCTATACATTTTCTAGCTAAGTTTATTTGCAATAACATTGTAACACAATTTATTACAAATATATATTTATGTAAAAACTAAATGTGTAAGTACCTAGCTTCACATATTTCGAATATACATGTCATTTTAGTTAAATTTTTCTTTAGGTATAACATCAACTTACTATTATATGATAAAAATGTTTTGTAAAGGCGAAGTTTAGCCTGTAAAGAACACATGTTTGTTTCGCAAAATTTTGTATGTTCTTTAAATATTATGTGTGACTAATTGTTGTAATAATTGAAAATAAAGATATTTTAAAATCAAAAAATCAAGGTAGTCCTTAAAGTTTTTAGTATGAAATGGGTACGTATGGATAACTGTTCTAACTATCTCCTTGATTCAGTGGTTCAGCTGTTGCGTGAAACAAACGGACAGGGCCATATAATATACGATATTGGGGATATATTTTAGGAATCCAAATTCCAGTTCCAAACTTCTACGTATTCAGGACCGAAAAATTTCCATTCACCCAGCTACCTCTATCTACCATCATTTGCAAAAAAGTTTTTTAATTCATCCCTCGTCCTTTACACAGGATACCGATATGCTAATGTTGAAATAAAAAACTCTAAACGGTGACCTATTTTTTATGCAGAGCCGCCTCTAAAACGGAAAAGCATTAGCATACAATAGTATACGTCGAGACATGAGCTAAAAATATAAACGTTACTCATTCTGCCTGGCTCTGGTATGGAAATCGGTGTTTTATACTGCTTTTTTAAGGACTGGCTTTTTGGCACATGAGGCATGATATCGTAGTCCTCGGATGTTGCAATATTTTGTGCGTGGTGTAGTTACCTCTTGTGTTTCCTTTCACAATTATTTTTTTGATAAAATCGAATACCATATTGATGTTATTTGTTTATTGTTTCAGGTAATAAGGACAAGATGGCGATCATTAATGAAACCAATACAAGTATAAGTAGTGTGCTAAAAAAACATTTTGTGGTTATATGTAAATAATACCAATATCTTAGTTACCCTAAAAGATTTAACATTCTGTTACTCAGATTTAACTTTTACATAGTGAACTATTTCCATTATCTCCTAATATCATCGAAGAGTTGCCAGAGTTGCCAGTAATGAGCTTACATCAAGAATAACTAGCTCCATAGTTATTTCTTATCGCAACACAATAGTGTTGTAACACTTCAGCAAAGAGTAGGATGCAACAAGTTACGGTAGGATTAACAGATAGACAGATTGTTATCTAGAATGGATAGGTTTTAGCTGAAGTAATTGTTTTGCTCAATCTTTGGGTGGAAGAGCATTTGCGGAACCAGTGTAAAGTCGGAGCCGACGGTCAAATATGCAAATGACCAAATGCGAAGCCTATCAACAACTAAGTTTAGCTCGGTTGTCAGAGACGCGACGAACAGACGCCGGTGGAGGCAGATTATTGAAACCAGGTGCAAGCCATCCACGTCCACTGATGACCACGATCCTCGCAATGAGGAACCGACCACTGAGAGAGAGAGAGGCCCTGAAATAGCTGACTCAGGAGGCTGCTACCATCCTCCTCGTAAATAGCAACGAATCTGCATTCTTTTATGGATTAATGTTTACCACGTACCAACAGGTGGACATACTGGACATACCATTGTAAACTACAAACTACCCAGGGTTGGGAATCCATTCTACCCCGTTTTGGCAATGTTTTTCTGTCTTGGTGTCAGTTCAGAAGCAGAATAATTTTACTAAGTATCAAAAGGACTGAATTCTTTATCTTTTAGCATTTTGTTAACGATTATCGGGATTCTGAATAATTCTAAATACATGGAAGTTTATAAAGGCATCTTAGATCAATTCCTCTTTGGAATAATCCCGATTCCTAGACTGAAAGCTATTTTGGTAACAATATTGTTACAATTTGGACAAATATCTAGAAACAGAAACCTTTGAATATCTTGCCCAAATTCTATAACAAGCTATTGGTCCGAAATAGATATCTAAAAATACATTTGTTTATACTGGGACAATTGTTAATTGTCGCAAGACTGGTGAACTATGTACCGTGACTAAGTAATAAAACGTAGTAGTTTCATAAAAATGGGTCAAGCTTTTGTTAAAAAACTATCGATGTATCGATATATCGATATTAGACGCAAGTTTTCAACTTAAAGGAAGCTAGGTAGGTATCCCTCGCTAAGTGCAGTTGTCTGTACCTACTTATACTTAAGTATTTAACTATTTACCTGAAAGTTAAAATTAAAGTTTCTTTTTTTTCTGAAAATATTTCAGATAGGTTAGTGCCGGTTAAATCTATTTGAGTAAATGTTGGTACTAGCCTTGCCGTTTGCTCGACTTCGACAGGTAGACTCTCGAATCCTCAGATATAAATTTAACTAAAAAAAAAATTATATCTGTTGAATAAGTACCAAATCGGCTACCAGGGATTTATTACATTTAATTATTATAATGGATTATTAATTTTATTGTTGAATTAGTGTCTACTTAACATTTTAATTATAGTCGCAATTATCTTTACACCACAAAAGCTCCATAATACCTCAAGTTGTACTTAAATCTTGATGAATGAACAACATTACCAAACATGGCGTCAAAACATTGAAAACCCACACACAATTTAATGTGGGAAGTTTAAAAGATCTTCTTTGTTGTTTACGAAATACATCCATTGAGGCTATAATTAATTACAAGTTGTAATGTAATGAGAGTTATTGTACAACCTATGTAGGCGAACGGGCGAGTAGTCTAAATATTCCAACGTCATCATGGACGTTTAGGCGCAGAATGTCCAATTCGCAAAATGTCAAGCGGTCGCAAAATGTCCAATTCGCAAAATGTCCAATTCGCAAAACGTCCAATTCGCAGAATGTCCAATTCGCAGAATGTCCAATTCGCAAAATGTCCAATTCGCAGAATGTCCAATATTCATCATAACGTTGTGTGATTCATCATAATTAATGGTGACCATTAATTGGTGGAGGTTTTTAAGTATGAATAAATCAATAAGTTAAATTATTATTAGTGAAATTACTGGCACATGAGGCATAACACCGTAGTCCTCAGCTGCAGCGACGCATCTGCAATCTGCTTTTGTGGATTGTTGATGTCCATGGGCTGTACTCCACTTACCATCAGGTGGATTACATGTTCGTTTGCTGTGGGCTTAGTATAAAAAAAAAAAAAAAAAAGTAGCCAAGTTACTAGGA
The DNA here is from genome assembly GCA_905147285.1 of Hypena proboscidalis. Taxonomy (NCBI): domain Eukaryota; kingdom Metazoa; phylum Arthropoda; class Insecta; order Lepidoptera; family Erebidae; genus Hypena; species Hypena proboscidalis. The sequence continues at coordinate 1,655,223 of LR990141.1, forward strand.
AATCACATTTATTTTAATTTAACGTAAATTATAGAATAAATATAAAAAATACTGTGGTCTAGTGATTGTAAAATTTGTAAATCATACCCATCAATTTACTGTTGGTTACTTAGATTATTATTATTATTACTTAGTTACTTAAATAAAATATATGCGTTACAATAGAAATATTACGTTTAAGGAAATAATATTCATAAATAAAAAATAGACCTGTCATTGTAATGATTTGCGGTCGCAGTTGGTTCGCTTGTTAGTACTCGCTATAAAGACTAGATGTCGCTGTACATGAAATACGCAATGTGAAATAAGTTTTTGTTAATCCCAACAGTAAATGATGGGTATGATTTACAAATTTTACAATCACTAGACCACAGTATTTTTTATATTTATTCTATAATTTACGTTAAATTAAAATAAATGTGATTTCCTAGTAACTTGGCTACTTATTGATTTATTCATACTTAAAAACCTCCACCAATTAATGGTCACCATTAATTATGATGAATCACACAACGTTATGATGAATATTGGACATTCTGCGAATTGGACATTTTGCAAATTGGACATTCTGCGAATTGGACATTCTGCGAATTGGACGTTTTGCGAATTGGACATTTTGCGAATTGGACATTTTGCGACCGCTTGACATTTTGCGAATTGGACATTCTGCGCCTAAACGATCATGGACCCTGAACATCCACAATCTACTAAAGATAGCAGATCCGCGCTACATCAGGACTTAGACCTATCTCCTTCTATACATATAATAAAATTAAAATTAGCCATGTTGAAGATATTTTAAAAAAATTGTACAAGGTGTCTTTATAACAGCAGTAGAAACCAATACATATTTTTGTAGATTTTTTGTCTGTTTGTCTATCTGTATGTTCGTACACGCATCACTAGTTGTGTAGCTAAAGGTATAACTTAAAAAACTGGTATATGTTTTATAGATAGATAGACAAAACTTTATTTGAACATAAAATTTGTAACAAACATACAAAAAAATAGGACTATAACGTACGGGCGGCCTTATCGCTTGACGCGATCTCTTCCAGGCAACCTTAATATGGAAATAATAGAATGGATATTTGCGATTTTTTGAATTTTGAACACGATATAAATTAACAATAATTTAATTTTGTTTTAATTTTGTGGCAATTCGATTCGAGTTGAAAGTGTATGAAGAAAGTTTCTAAATTTTGTAAGAAATAGCATAGAAATATCGAATTCCACGCGGACGAAGTCGCAGGCAGAAGCTAGTTATTAAATAAGGGCCAACAATTGTAGTGCTAATTCTCATCCACGTAACCGCATATAAAAGCTGAAATAGCAGATCTTCACAGGCGCTCGTTTAGGAAAGCACTTGTGAAGCTTAAGAGCTATTATGACCAACACTTTGAAATATTCAGGTTGTTACAGTAATAATTACATGACGACCGGATGGCGGAGTGGGTAGTGTACCTGCCTGCGACGCTGAGGTCGTGGGTTCGATTCCCACTTAAGACAAATCTTTGTGAGCATGAACATGGGGGTTTGTCTTAGTCTGGGTGTTTCTATGTTTAATAAGTATGTATTTACAAAAGAAAAGTATATTTGTATTAGTATCAGTTATTCTAGCACCCATAGTACAAGCTCTGCTTAGTTTGGGACTAGATGGCGTTGTGTGTGCGTCGTGAAATATTTATTTATTATTTATTATTTTAAAAACGTTCATTACGAGAATAATAATGAGTTATTTTAAGTGGAGTTGTAGGACATCGTTGTTTATTTTCGCTTAAACAGCTGTTTCGTATCGGTTACGTTGCTATGTGATAAGAATGGTATTTGTAAATATTTTAACGATAGCACCGCACCTGTAGTTAATTTACACTCGTTATTTTACAGAGACAAGGTCAACTTATGCGTCCCTTTGCTAGCTAGCTGTAGATATCAATAAATAGTCTTTGTCATTTCCGAGAAGAGACATGATGGCTAACTTTTAGTATATGCAATTAAAATACCTCTCGATATTAGAATCATCATTAAAATAATTACTTTGTTAACACGTAAACTGCCTGAGATCATAAAATTTTAAATTTACATTTATTAATGTGAATTTAAAATTGTATTAACTCTTAACTTAGTCTACTATTGTAGACTCGCCAAAACGCCCTAAACAAACGACTATAAGCGTGACGTCCCGTTTATGTATTTTGTATGTGAAGTTATCAATTTTGTTTTACATTTGTTTGATAGCTATCCATATATTTTTTATAAAAATGGTTTTATTAGAAAAGTTGCTATAAATAGTGTGGGTAATTTAGTGATATATCTTTTTTTAAATTTCGTACTTTAAAAATAGACTTGCCCATGAAACTTTGAATAATCATTAAATTAGTTAGATTTATAGCATGTAACAAAAAAATCTTGCATTTGGTTTATGTTTACCTATATTTTGATAAAGTATATCCTATATTTTACTAGCTATGGATACTATCACTTTTTTATCAACTTTAAAATCAAGTTCAATTTAAATTAATACGATGTATTGTTGATCAAATCCAGGAGTAGAAATCTACTTTTCTAACACCGTAATGCATCTTATTCAACAAAGTGCATAAAAATAATACGTCTCTGCCCAAACTTGTCTACTGTCTTTGCTAACAAATGTTTGAGGAAAGTGGAAGGACCGAAGGAGTGTCTTGGCATTTGGCATAGCTCCGATAACGTGCCTTGACTAATATACTTACTATTACTTACATCCTACATTCCACAGTGATATAACCTGTGAATACTGAATGAACATTAAAGTTTTGTAAATGAGGACTCTACTAGGCTTCTAGAGTTTGAATCTGTTTAATCCATTTAACTGTTTCGAAAGTATACATCTTTGACTGAGTAATTTTTCTATTCAGGGTCTTAGTATATTCTCGTTTACACGAACCGTATTTTTTTAAATTCGGATTTGATACTGTATTTTTTGCAACGTGACTGGGTACCGTAGAATTTGGCTGCCATGACGAAAAAACGATTGTAAGTCAATAAAAAAATTGGCTATATGTAAATCCAGGCCTAATGCTACAGGTGTACCAAATTTTATCAAAATCTATCGAGTGATTTTTGCGTGAAATAGTAATTAACATCTACACATATAAGTAGAAAGAACAAAACGTCATTTTCCGATACATTTTAGGAAATTATCAAAGAATCACCTAGTACTCTCAACAGCCGTGCCTTGACTAATCTCGCACCCACATTCCTCCATGACATAACCCTTGCATACAGAGCGACAGACGATTTCACGCTGGTATTACCGATTCTGCAGACAATGCGTTGAGCAAGACTGCAATTGATCATCGTGACGTCATCGCGAAGTAGGAAGCCTCAGGCATCTATGTAAGAGTGTCGTAGAGAGCTTAGGAAGGTGGAGGTAAAAATGCTAAGGTGATCTATTGGAGCGCAATTGCTATTGCGATGGAACCTTGTCACTGTTCACTGTCATAATATATAATTAGTGAATTTGGTCAGATTCCTTGCCTTAGCTTTTTGGGTAACTATCGAAGCTATTTGGCCAGTCTTTTTGCTAGTGAGCTTTGATAAAGAAAGAGTTAATTTGTTCGTTATAAGATGGCCTCGTGTCTAATACTAAAGATATTATTTGATTGTAGGCAAACCTTTTTGGATTTTAGCAAATGCATTATCATGTAAATTAGTTCCTTATTGATTATTTGTATAGCATTTAGCTATGCTTAGCAAATTATACTAAGAAATAGTTTTAATTTGGTATTTAATTATGGGACCTTCTGCACACCGGGCAGCCGCTTTAACCAACCAGCTACGGTCGCCCCTATGCCAGGACCCTAAATTAATATGTTACGTCATTTGGTGACGTCACATTCATCTATTTGTCACATTACTATCTTTAGTAGGGTACAATGTAATTTAGGTTTAAAGGTGCTAAGCCGTCTTAGCTTTGTACAATGGTACTTAATACATTTAAAAAAGGTGAAGTTTTTATTCCCAGCAAGAAATTTTATTCGTCACCCGTGGCCGATCCACTAATTCCCTTGCCATCATTCTCTCCTCACAATTTCATAAACATTATAACATGCACTTTATTGTATACTCTCTGATGTTACTAAGAAATAGAACACGTAGAGCGAGTAAAACAATTTGCAATACATATGCACGGTCCACTTAAGATGGTTTCACAAACGAAGATAGTGCTTGCAACGCTGTGCTGTAATCTCTCCTTAACCTAGGGTTACCACGCAAATCCCAGAAGAAGACTAGAGCCTTAAGATTTTTTAGTTTATATATTCAACCTTTTAATGCATATGCACCTCGTCAATGCAATTTTTGTAGATATACTACTAAGTAAAACAAATGATTTAAAATTCACATTCCGGCATAACCAAACTAAGCTCACGGGTCACATATAAAACTTTTCACCTCGCGCAACCATAAAATAGTTAATAGTTTTTTTCAGTTGGTTTAATAGTTCATAGATTAATTTTCTAAACAATTGAAACTCAAAAGTGGGAGCATTGACTTTTTGGCAAGTTAAAACTGCGAAGGACCTGTTTCTTTCTTTCTCTCTCTCTAAGCTCATTCACCAAATGTAGAAGTAAATCTCTTGATTGCAACTAATGCGTCATAAATAAAATATTGACCATTCGCTAAGCAGTACGTTTTAACAATGTGAAATTTTAATCCTATTACAGTTATAACTGCTAAATTAAAATAACTATGCAATGTTAGTAGTAAAATATGAAAATTCACAATCAACAAAATTATTAATTGCATATTATGATGAGTAGTGTATCAAATTACGGAATCGTTTATAATGTATATGGTTAATTGTTTCTACTTTGCCTTCGTGTTAAAACCTTGTAACAGGACACTACTATTACAATGCATAAAATACATTATTTTATTCGTTATATTCATACACATCTTCCAAATTGTATTTTACAGGATCGAAGCTAATCTAGCCCTATCTATTACAAATAGGGATAAAGGTATTTTGTGGTACATACTTCTTTAAGTTTAATCTTATTTTTTATTTTTTATATTATATTTAGACTTAGTGAATTCTTCCCGTCTGTAGGTAATTGACGGGTTAACCTACTTCCGTAAAAAAACTGTACGACGCACGGCGATGACAACAGTTTTAGCTACGTAAAAAAATAAAAATAATCTGCATTAATATTGACAATAAACAAAAACACACATGCACACATCACCTATTTCGTCCACGTAGATAGATCACGTACATAAACAGTCAGACAGATAAAGTTAGTCTATAACTCATAGTCTACATAATAGTGACTAGCTAACTGACTTGAAATAACGCACAACTAAATCTAATGTCTCCAGCAAGGCTTACCACACGAGTGCGAGAAAAAAATCGTTCTTGTAATATTTTTGTATAGGAATTCTACAAAGAAGCTACAAAATCTATCTTACGCTCGTATGCTGACCCTCCTGGAGCGAATAAGCTATTAATATTATATAGTCAGTTATCTGATACTAACTTAAAAGGTACTTATCATTCAAATATTTTATAGGTCTCTCATTCTTGGCAGCCTTAATTCAAAGAATTTGCGTTAAGGCGAGTGCATTCGCCCACCATTGCGTTACGTCACCGGTTCGATGCTCGAGCCGTGCGTGATTTTTATTGTTATGCGGACTAAGCAAATGTTTACGCAAATATGTTTATTTTTTTAATTTAGAGTATGACTTAATGTTGTGTAAGTAATAATACTTACATGTGAAGGCAATTTGTTTATTTGAAAGTTAAATAAATATAAACTGAAAAAATATGTATAGAAATAGAAGTATATTTACCTCATAATTTATTATTTTCTTGATTCTGCCAATAGTATTAATGGTGTTTGCGTGAAGTTTATAGCAGACCGATATTTAAATTTGATGTCGCATGTCACATACGCATGCGTTTTGATTGACGCATACTGTAATGTTGCATAGTGCTGATTTTCATATTATTATTATGTGCCTATCGAGTTCAGTTCCTCGTTCAGTGTTACAGTAATGTGAGCGGTATTTTTCATATCTAAGGGTTTTTTTTAAGTCCGAAAATGACCCGGAAACGGTTATTGCCTGGCGTATCAGTGTAGGAACATAAAAAAGTCGTAACTTCGCTAACGATCATATAAAAGAGTTGATTGCGTTGTCCGTAATGGGAGTTACGATGTTAAGTATCCACAACTTTTGTCCCTTAGATTGCTTGTTGTAAAAAATGAGAATTTTCTTTTCAAGTAGAATCTTTTGTAATTAATTTTCGGTAAAGATATTTGGCAGACCTTACCTGTTCTGCCGTCTTCAACTACATGCATTTTAGGGATAGTATAAAATTTAAAATTATAGCTGAAAAAATAAGTAAAAATACATAATTAGCTTCTTGATCAGCTCGCAGCTGCTGTTGACGATATTCATCAGATCAGTCACCACTTTTGTGACCTACGGACGACATATTATTATCTGTGTCGCAGCCATCTGGTTCAATTAGCCAGTTAATTAGATGCCTAGGCCGATCATTGAACGCCAATTAGTATGTGGAGGTTTCATGGCAGACGCTCTATATTATATGTAAATATATCCATACATAAAATCACGCCTTCATTCAACGTGGGCAGGTAGAGACGATGGAACGCCATCTACTACGTTCTTTACATACCTACTTCTCTTCTTCAACTTCTTTTTTAATTATTTTATTTCTTTCTTTCAAAACGTCGCCTGCACTAGGAATAACCACTGTGTCGAGGTGTTCACAAACATACATTTCTCACATACAGAGCACACCCAGAGGCAGAACAAACCTTCGCGAATCACACAAAGATTTGTCCAGTGTGGGGACCGAACCCAAAAGAACATTTATACATCTCGTCATTCATGCTCGCCGGTTTCGTGTACTACGTAAACAAATATCTTAAATTTGATATTCAGATGAATGTACGCTTACAGAATCAGCTCAGTTATATAGTTTTACTGCCCTGTTAACTCTTCCGTGTGGTAGTGGCATAACCACAGATATAGATCTACATAGATAACGCAAATGCATGTACTTCGCGTGTCTCAACCCCGACCAAGCGTCGAGGTTGGTCGCCGCTAACTTCAGTCCACGGGCGTCTTTTCTCAGAGAAAATCATAGCGGACGGCTCCAGTTGAACGTACTGGGCGGATGGGCATCGGCGGCATAGGTGTCTTTGAATCGGTTTGGATTTCCCGTCACTAAATTTCGGCTGTGACGTCACAATTGGTATTAAAAAGTCGGCACGCTTGGTTTCAATACAAATCGTGATACTTGCGTTATCTATGTAGATCTATATCTGTGGGCATAACCAATAACTGTATTAACTGCACTGGACACTGATTTCTTATACCGGATTTCCGCGTCTGTTTATGATACACTTATGTCACTTAACCATCATGGTTGTAGCTAGTTATATCTTAAGTACTTAATAAATTATAACTTATCATTTTTGAACTAATGGATGATAGACTGTTACATATTTAGGGTTCCGTAGTACCTACAAGGAACCCTTATAGTTTCGCCATGTCCGTCTGTCTGTCTGTCTGCCTGTCTGTCTGAATGTCCGAGGCATTATAATTTTGCATGGATATGTTTGTTAAGTATATCAAAAAAGTAGTTGAAAAAAAGGTTGATTTTTATTTCGGCTACCTCCCCTACATGTAAAGTAGGGATGATTTTTTCTTTCATAAAGTAAACGGAGTTTAAAGTGTAAAAAACAGTTACAGTACAGTTACTTAAAATATTTCGTAGAAAAACAAATTACATACCTTAGAAAATGCAGTTGTTAATGTTGAATATAGATATTAAACCTGTTTTGAGTCCATAATTAGGTTGTAACGGCTGACCACGAAACCCTTATGCCCGTGGTCCTTCACGCACTTGGCCGGTTTTTTTTTTTCAGTTGAAAGTATTTAAAGACAGCTAGCAAATTCGCGAGACAGCTTTCGTTAATGGGTCGAAGCCATGGACGATTTGGATACTGTTTTGTTTCTATTATATACAACAAGTATGAACTAGGCTTTGTGCACTGTTGATGTCAATGGGCTGGAGTTTGCACGTACCATCAGGTTGATTTCCCTATCTTTAACTACATATATATTATATCAATTGAAGAAAAACAAGCTTGATAGAGAAGTGTTTATGAAAATTGATAAATCTTCAAAATTACCAGCACTTGTTGTTGTTGTAACAATGGTTTTTCAACTTACACTTCATCATCAGGTAGAATGTCATCTAGAAATATTAAATTACATCTTGCCCATCTCTGCACTTAGGTAAATGTTGTCATCTTATAATAACACTAAATTCTGCTGGGGACACTTTGCTCTTAAAACACAGTGGCCTACTTCTCAAAGTGTTAAGTACGAGCTGACATTGACAATTTATTAAATAATCCAAGGAGTTTAAAAGGCTTTTAACTTGACGTTTTTCACTCAAAACGAGTTGAAGTAATTTGTTTCGGAAACGGGAAACTCGTCCATTTCCTATGATATTTAAAACCGGTCCCAAGTGAAATGGAAAAGAAACTGTTCTAGGAATGTTATATATATAGGAGTAATGTTGTGTGTTTGTGTACTTGATGGAAAAATAATGGTTTAAGTAGTAAACTGTTAATTTTTTTTTATATGCAAAATACGAGTGTTCATTCTTATTTTTTATATATATTACTTTATAGATAAAATACTTGATATATATATTTTATATCAGAAGCAGACCGAGCATTGTCGAATTTTTTTAAAAAAATTATGACACGGGTCTAAATCGCGTAATTATTTTAAAGGTAAATAAATACCTACGCTCGACGTTTCGAAATGACTTGCACCATTCGTGGTCACGAGCCGACTGGTTTACCTTTATAATAATTACGCGATTTAGACCACTTGGCTAATTTTTGAAAAAAGTTCTCAAATCGCCAAATTAATAAAATATATATTGTCAAATGTAATCAAAATTCGATACAAACAAAATTATCTCTTCTTTTCGGCAAACGCCTTCAGTCAACAAGCAAAGTAGCCTTGAATCTCTTGAATGGCTGCTAAACCAGCGAACTGTCATTACCAAGAAACCTCAAAGAAGCTTCATTGTCACTCAATTCATTGTTTTCTTAGCAAACATTAAAACAAAGAACGTTATTTAAGTATGACACACAAACTGTTACAATTTCTGAACTGACAGATGACGTAACAATATGGCGTCCTTCATTTACGCGGGAAATTAAAGCATTAACCTTGAGATTACCTTGTATTTTTGTCAGATTGTTCACCTAGACAACCTAGTTAATTTGCATAAAAACAATTGTAAGTACTTTCGTGGTTTTGTTTAAAATAAAATACACCGCAGACATATTTCGGTTAATATTATTGTCTGAATGTCGTCTAAATGCTTGTGGTGGTTTCAGTTTTGCAAATTGGAGGGAAATGTAGTGTTTGAATTTTTAGAGCGTATAATAAAAAGTGAATACGTTATAACTTTCTCCCTTGCAAAAATAAAATCACGAATTTTTACTTTTTGCGTTAACATAATACCAGCAATTTACGGCTTTTCACAAGATTCGTTGACTTTAAAACTGCCCTGAATGAATTTGAAGGAACCCCTGGAACTTCACCTTTGCTCTGTGGACATGATGTAATTTAAAGTCTGCTTTGTTATACTGCCCAGGTGCCAAGTATAGGAAGTTAAAATATTGAAAGGTTCTAGGTGGGATGTCTGCTCCAGGTTAAGATAACTAAACCAATTCTTGTTTTTGATCTTAATTAGGTGGTATCCTACTGAATGATGAAGTTAAAGCAAGCATTCCAGGGGTTTCATATCTCCTTGTCTACACCTTCCGTACTGATATCGAATTTCCGTTGAAATTCTTCGATAAGACTAGTCTAGGAGGACACTAATCATCATCATAACTGCGTGGCGCGACTACCATCTCCACAACCCAGTAAGAGGTGATACGATACACTTTGTTAGACTAATTGTCATACTTTCTTCTGTTAGTTGTCATGGATCTTCAGATAACCAGAGCGGACGGCTTAAAGTGCTCGCCGAGGTACGGAGGAAAACGTTCGCCCTGTTAAGATCATCCAAAAGCCGGCCGCGGTTAGCAGTGCTTAACTTATTAGATCGATCAATCGACGCGGCTTTGAATTAGCTAGAAGCTCGTTGAGGACATTAATAGTACAAAAATATCAATATATCAACACGGCGCACAACACATTGCATGTGTAGGACATACGTGTTTATAATATGAATGCAGTACAAAAACGACACGTAGATTGCCATGTGCATTCATCATCATACTCATCATACATGTCACGTACAGACCGATGTATGATAGTCGATAATTACTTGTTGCGACGCGTTTGAATTGTTTTTGTAGTGAAAGTGTTTGTAGATGGCAAATATGGCAACGGTTCATAATGTGTGGTAGTTCATATAGGCTTGAGTTTTGGGACATGTTAATTGTTACCATGCGATAGTAAAATTTTGTTTCCAAGTTAAGCTAAACTCTGATACTAGAAATGTAATAAGGGATTACCTTCATTCTCTAGGCTCTTTTTTCCAGTGGCAAGTATGAGTCTTTTTGCCAAACCTGAGATGAAAATTCCGTAGCAAATAACTGGTAAAGTTGCAGAGAATAAGAAATACGTTTTACGTATTTTGTTATCATTTCACATTCACAACAAAGATGGGCGCCACCAACTATTTCCGAGGGTACTGTACAACGGTGAAACTTCTTACGATAATAGAAAAAGCAAGTAAAATGAAACCCACTTTACTCCTTGCGCCCATGACAAAATATTAAAAGTAAGTTTCTGAGGTGCCGGATAGTCCTTACGACCTATTAAATATAACCTGACCGAATTAAAAAGTGACACAAGTTACACTTGAAAGAAGAACACAGCTGTCACTTTCATTTATGTGTGTTATTTATTTATTTATTAAATTAGATACTTATTGCGCTAACAGTATTACCCAATACGCACAATAAGCTAGGTATACATTTGTATGACATAATTAGATTACAATATATTACAAAAAAATTGGACACATATATTTTTAAAAAATATGCTTATGCTGCATTAACTAATTTATTTACTAAATTAGATACTTATTGCGCTAACAGTATTACCCAATACGCACAATAAGCTAGGTATACATTTGTATGACATAAATAGATTACAATATATTACAAAAAAATTGGACACATTTTTAAAAAATATGCTTATGCTGCCAATTAAGTTTATCTAACACCTGTGAAATTGGGGCTAAAAGTGCCGCAAAACGTAATATATAATTTACATTTCGTTGAGACATCTAATTGAATACAATGAAGTACAGCAGGTTACATAAGTAACATATCGATGCTACATATCAATTCAATTAATTTATGATTACATCTCAGTACAATCACGACTAGCTAAGTGCTTGTTACTTCATAGTATTTATACCACCATCCTTATAAATAAAGGCCATGTTACACAAAATGTCTTGTACGCAACAAACTGTGCAGAATCAGTTTGCAACGAGATACTGTAATGGATTGCACTGGACACCCTATGCAAGAGGAGATAATGGAAAGCGGCATGACATTCTGGTTTATTTTTCATTTGTAATGCGGTTCTACTTGCGGCTTCACCAGGCTTATATATATTTAATCCAGGTTTTAATCTACAAGTTAGCAAAATTTCATCGAATTCGGTCCATCCATTCGTGAACAAGGAGCGCGTAATAAAAATATTTTAGTCTAATGCTTACAAATTTAAGTGTTAAGATTGAGGAAAAATTTAATTAACATTAGCTCAAATCAATCAATATTTTGTAAGCTTTAGTTAACTTTGGATAAGATAATAACATGTTCTTTAATTTAATTATTGTAATTGATGTAACAACCGTTGTAATTAAAGTAAAATAAATAAATGTTTTTTTTTGGTTACAGGTAATGAGCAGAGATCTTCAAAAGGCAACGAAAACTCCTACTTACAGTAACTTTTACTTTTTAATCACAATAGACCCACGGAGGTCGACATGAACACCCAAAGCCTCGTCCCAACAATACAGTAACTTTCAAACCAATATATTTGTTTTTTATACCTGTATTAATTATTAATAAGAATAATTCTACAAAAAAAAACCGACTTGTGTGATGCTTTTACTATCGAAAGCTGATAATGTTGTCTGTATGCCTTACCTTTAGCTGTATTGGTGACACCTCAGACCTGCAATATTTTGCTCGATTACATTATTTCATCCTTTATCCCATAATTTATTAAAAAATTTAGGCCTTAAATTTTTAACTGTGACTCATTACATTTTATGGAAGACCCTACAATTACTCAACGACCAAGCAATCCCTAACTAGGCATTTACCTAAAGGTCTTGTCAACTGATTAAAGCTAACAAGTTGACCTTAATGACTAACCATTAGTTTAGCACTAGTACTAATTACCTGAAGAAACCTAGAATTTACTTAATGTTGTTAGGAAATATAATATTCATCGTCGTTAATTTTAAGCAATACAGATTGCAAATCTCTTGGTGAGTTCAGAATTACTTTCACTGTGCAACGCTCAACAAATTCAAAAGGTTTATGTTCTAGAATTGCTATTATCGACATTTCAGTTTAATTGTCCGACTTATAAAAAAAGTGATTCCTATACGATTGTATTTTTTTATGTTTGCTCGCCGACTACTCGAAGACGCCTGGACCGATTTGATAAATTCTTTGTTTGGTACAACTCTTCAACGGGAGTACGAGGATAATTCTTTAAATATAGGCACCTAAAGTATGTTTACTGTATTCTTTCAAGTTATACACAGATGAGGCGAGGCGTTGAATATATATTTTTTACTTCTTAGTGCATTTTTGTAATTGAAGTTGGTTTTTATGATGTAAAATTAAGACATGGACTTGTTTAAATATTCAATTTGTATCTCCAATGATGACATTGTAGATTACAAACTGGATGACATTGTTGCGGCATAATTCACCATGTTCATAGTTCAGATGGCTGTTCATTAACTCGTTACGTCAAAGTAAGAGGTCTCCTGTTGCAGACTGTAATATTTCGCACATAAAGTTGCGCACTTAATGACTTAAGTGTCTAAGTTATAATGAAACATTAAACTAAAACAATAGAGACATGTAGAATTTACGATCAAATGTAGTAACATTCAATTTTACAAGGTTACTGCTCCGCTCCCGTGGGTCGTAGTATAATTTTGTATATCCTATAGTCTTCCTTGATAAATGGGCTATCCAAAACTGAAAGAATTATTTAATTCGAAACACTAGTTATTAAGATTAGCGCGGTCAACCAAACAAACTCTTCAGCTTTATTTATTTAGCAAGTTTTTATTCTGTATGAAGCAAGATATAATTTTATAATTAAGGTCATTCATACCATCACTATCAGTTTTTACATCAAAATGCATTTAAAGCCATTTTACTACCAAATCTTAATAAGATTTCACAGATTTTGATATGCGTATCGGATCTGAATATATTGAAGCTGAAATTTAGTTTTTAAATGTAATGTAGTTTTATCGCGATATGTTTTTTTATAAATGATTAATGCGACATAGCGCCATTTATTGAAACGACAGTTTCCATACATATTAAGTAAACATAAATAAGTGTTTGAAACTTAATGGACAATCCGACCAATAGCTAAGTAACACATTTGAAAATCGTTTCGTTTGAAATTGTCAGATTTGATACCGTAGCTATTAGTTTGTTTGAATTTAAAACCTTCCACTATTTAAAAGGTTACGTATTATAATATCTAAAAGTATTCTAACTATTATTGAAATGACTACGATCATAAGACCTACTGTTTAAAAAACCTAGAGGTCATTTCACAGATTTTTATGATAACTAATGGATGAAATCCATATTGGACGATTCACCTACGGTTTATTTAACTATAATTAATTAAGTTAAGGTTGAATTAATTAATGGACTATTCACCTACTGTTGATATATCTCTGGTTAATATTTATATAGGAAATCACAAAAAAACGTTGAATCATAGTTATATATAATTAGATACAAATGAACAACGAACAAATTTAAAGATTTGAAGCAATAGCTTGCAATAATTCCACATGTGAGTATTCCGGGCTTTCTTTTAGAATACCTTCAATTTTTTGTAACTTATGCTCATTCTTGGATTTCCTTTTCTTGTTTGTAAAATAGGTTCAAATAATTATAAAAATTAATAGGTAGGTTAGGTTAGAAACATGAAAGACAACGCACGAGCCGAGCGAGCGAAGCGAGCGTGCCGCGGCAGCGGCCGGCGAAGTGCCAGTAAAATCATTGTAAGCCGTAACTATCATATGCCATAACATCATTTCCCACCAAAATTGCTTGTAAGAAAGTTTAAAATAATTATAAAAATTAATAGGTAGGTTAGGATAGAAACATGAAAGACAACGCACGAGCCGAGCGAGCGAAGCGAGTGTGCCGCGGCAGCGGCCGGCGAAGTGCCTGTCTAATCATTGTAAGCTGTAACTATCAAATGCCATAACATCATTTAGGAACAATTTTGAATGTCCCGTCCATGATCCAATATTCACTTTTTGCTAAGTAGGTCATTAAGGCTTTAGTGCTAAACCTAAAACTTTGCTTTTAATTAAAAATAATTCCCCGTCTCCAGTTGTAACTGCTTCTTCGTTAACTACAAAATCAAATTTTGTTGGTTCTTTAATAGTCAACATAGCTTTCTTTTTTTCACGATTAACTATTTGTCTCAGGGCGTCTTTTGATGGTAAATTAATTGAAATGTCAGCACTAGTAGATGCCAAATGATGTTGAATTAATTGACAAGTCTTAGTTATTGGAGAAGCCTTAATTTTAGTAGGCGAGTCGTCCATTAGATATTTCATGTGTAGTGGAAATATCCAATATTTAAAAAAATCATTAGGTTAATCGGTCGTTAGTGAGATTAATTTTAGTTTAATCGACATTATGTAAATAAAACAGTACTTGAGTTCACCAATATGTGTTAAAAACATATATAAATCAACCGTAGTTATTTCAAAAATAGATAGAATACTTTTAGATATTATAATACGTAACCATTTAAAAAGACAATTGAAATATTTTAGCTGCCTCGATGGTCTAGTGCAGTGGTTCCCAATTACAATCTCGCGTACCCCCAGGGATACGCGAGATTGCATCAAGGGGTACGCGCAGCAATCTCTAAACTAAAATCCTTAAAAAACAGTTTTAAAAATTATCGACCCTGGGTTATAAAGGGGTACGCAAGTTGGAGATCTTTCTTAAAGTGGTACGTAGGAAAAACTAATTGGGAACCACTGGTCTAGTGGTTAGCGTATACGCGAGGTTTAGGGTTCGATTCCTGGGTCGGGCAAAGTGTTATTTGTGAATTTTTCGGCCGGAGTTGGAATTGCGCCCGCTAAATTTGTATCTATTATGGTGAATCACGAAACTGCTCGTCTAACCTATTCTATCAAAAATAGCTTACTAATTGAATGATTATACATACTTGCATGCATAATAGCACGGATAGCTGCACGAATGTTTCTATCACACCTGAGGAGTGACAGATCAGTTATTAACTTTCACTTAAATAATTATTGTCATCATCTTTCATAACGTTAGATAACTCGAGGGAAATAGAACTAATTATTCATTTTGTGGTCTATGAAACAAACTGCCTCGATGGTCTTGTGGTTAGCGTATGCGCCACTCACCGCGAGGTCTCGGGTTCGATTCCCGAGTCGGGCAAAGTATTATTTGTGAACTTTCCGTTAAATTCACAATAGCAGCACGGAATTTGACTTGTGTCCGGTGGATGGCGATAGGTTTACTCCCTATCTCATGGGATCTAAAACTAACAGGTGAAGTGTGGTTGTTGTACACCTCTGCCGCACCCTTCTGGGTAATATAGGCGTGTAGTTATGTTATGTTATGAAACGGAAAATATTGAGGACCGTGCACCCATGCCATACATTGGTTATCTTCTTATCTTTTGGGAGACACAGCATTGTTTCTTATGATTGTTTCTTGCACATTTTTCGTTTCTAGAAAAATAAATACATGAAACTTCCTTGGTAAAAAACTAAAATACATTGCATGAACTGAATCTGAATATCGCTATGAATGGATAAGGCTCTATGTTTATATACCGAGTTGACAACACAAATATCAACTGTCCCGGAAATTTGCCGAATTCGTACTAGATATTGTTAAAATGTACTTCGCACAAAATAATACGTTTTTTCATTTAGTTAAATAGAAATTATTAAATAATTATTTTATAATTCTGAAGTCGGTGCCAAGTAAAAACAACCTTTCTACAATATCAAATTACAGTTCACACAAAAAGGGACGCGTAGTTGTGCTAGTGCGCGGTCGCCCAGTATTGGTACTTACCACAGAAATATAACTAATATTCAGTCAGAAAAAAGTTGTTAGAACGATTGATATTATCTATATACAGAGTTATTAATTGTTTACTTGGCACCGACTTCAGAATTATAAAATAATTATTTAATAATTTCTATTTAACTAAATGAAAAAACGTATTATTTTGTGCGAAGTACATTTATTTTTTGCTTTTTAGTTTACGTACTTTTTGAAGTCGGTTTTTTTTTTTATTAAAAATTATTTTATTTTACGATTTTAAGTGATGGGTAGACCGAGCAAGAATGTTTCTCGAATGAGGAGACGACGGTTACTTGAGACGGAAAACTTATTATAATAAACAAGAATTAAATCCTTTCTCCTGACTATTGAGGGTCACGACCTTCCATCATCAGTTCATTTGACACAATAACTAGCAGAATGAATATCCGTACAGTAGTGAAAGAAATATCCTTTAACTCCTAACTATTGAGGAGTTGACCTTCCATCATCAGCTCAACCACATAAAATTATTGCGACCAAGCGTAAATCCTGGCCTCGATTAATAAAATATGAGGGTTGCCCCCGATTTCTCTGGGGTCCCATCATCAGATCATGACATGCTGACAATGGTACCACCTTTGAAATATCTCCGTTCCAACAGCTCACTTGACATCATAACTAGCAGTCTGAATATGTGTACATTAGTGAAAGAATTATCCTTTAACTCCTAACCATTGAGGAGTTGACCTTCCATCAACAGCTCATCCACATAAAAATACGTAAATACTGATGTAGCTTTGAAAAACACACTAAAAACATTACATGTGCCTATAAAATTCGAGGGTTGCCCTCGATTTCTCTGAGATCCCATCATCAGATCACGTCATGCTGACGATGGGACCCCTTTGGAATCATCTCCTGTCCAACAAAAAAAGAATTATCAAAATCAGTTCATAAACGACGGAGATATCCGTGAACAAACATAAAAAAAAAAAAACAGTAACATATATACGAATCGAATTGAGAACCTCCTCCTTTTTTAGAAGTCGGTTAAAAATGGATATCAACAGGATAATTAACCATAATCCTTTATGAAGTGAATTTGTGAGTAACATTTTCCTCCAATTGAATTCCGTATATATAAGTATGTGCATAGTAATTAACATTTAAAATAACATTCAACAAATGCCAAGGTGATCGGAAATGTTGCCGAAAACGCAAAGGAATCGTCGCAATCCAATGAATATTTAGTTCATGATGAAAAGTAGACCGTGGTTTTTATAGATATTTTAATATTATTGTAAAGTTACACTGTAGCTCTCAAAAGAAGCTACGCACCTACAATTGTGTCTTTGATGTGAACAGTTCTGTAGTTTTGCCAATTAACTTCGCTACCATCAGGAGCACTACCCGTCCGTTCGCTACAAACGTTGTATGAAGAACGTCGCGTCTTGAAATCAACCCGGAAATCATGAACTTTTACTAGTTAGTCGAATTGGCTTTGGCTTTGCTACCATCATCATCAATACAAATAAATAAATTGAAGTACCTGTTATTAATTTTAATATAACTATTATCTTTCCAGCTAGTATTGTTGTTTGCACGACATCTATGCCTAAAAGACAGTTTTTATATTTTTGTCTGTCTGACTACTTTTATGGATGATACCACGCAGACAATACCGCGGCAGAAAGTTAGTGTACGAGCCAATACTGCTCGAACAGCGAAACATACTGTAAACAATAATCAGTCGTTGACGATAGTCGCTACCAAATAAGCGTAACGAATAAACGTGTGTTTGGTAAACAGATATTGTACATAAACGTGACTCATGCTACTAAACGTATCAACAACTTACAGTATAATTTAAGTATAACTTTATCTTTTACAATAAACCTTTTAACCTGAAGTGATTTTAGTGTTACTACAAACTACCTTCTCACAACAACAACTTAACATACAATCGGTATAGTACAGTCAACGACGAGACAACAGTTAGTTTTGTTTGTTTAATAACGGGACCTACTGACTAGATTTTTATAATTATTTTGTTTTGATAGTTTAATTGTCAAAAAAACTAGTAATGAATAAGCTCTGATCGAAGTCAATATTGGTTTAATCGGATTCAAACGTCAAATTAAGCTGATTAATAAAATTTATCAAGCATATGCTAATCACTATACCATCGAGGCTGGTTGCAATCTAATAAAATAAATATTTGATACAAACCTACCCACTAAGTTTTAATCCATAATAATCCAGACCAATGGACACCGGCTATCGACCTCATCTCTCATCTCTAAAGTGATTTAAAGTATTAAAACTAGTAACAACTTGCAGTAGTTGGAAGTAATGTGTATTTTATACTTTTCTGCACTAACCCTGTAAAGTTTTTATTAGAGTTGGAGGTAGTTTTCCCCTCAGGTAAGCTAGGTATCAGGTGCTGAAACTTCTAACTATGTTTAAATTGTAATTTATTCTTTACAAGGTATAAAAAGTTTAAAGAGTTGGTATATTGATCTTGTCTCGATCATGTTGAAGTGAATGTCGCTCAACGTTAAGAGACAAAAGAGGTTGGGGTTCAGAATTACCATAAATTTCCTTCTTCTATAATAAATGAGCTCGCATTATTAACTGTAGCTCATATCATTACTAAGATAAACACAAGTTACAAAATAGAACACAGCTGTCACTTTCATTTATGTATGTCATAAGCTTATCCTGCCAATAAGGTTTATCTAACACCTGAATATTGGGGCCAGGGGCCAGTTTCACAGGTTCCTGATAAGTCCTTGCTAAGCCTATTCGTAACTTATTGCCACAAAAATGTCAAATTTGTATAGAACTTTACAGAATTAACCAGCTCTTAACTATCCAAAACCTGGTGAAATTGGATCTTGGTCACTTATTTATTACTTAATATAAAATAATAGATTTTTTTTAGATCTTTGTAACGATTGAGAAGAGTTAAAGCCTACTTTAGATCAGGCATAGAAATCTTAATAATAAGGCAATAGAAATGTCAAAGACGCGTGACCTTGTCGCCGCGCATCTGTCAAGTCAAACACAAGTGCGAGTTGAGGAATTGTCGTCTTAATGTCATCGCAAAAAGAATAATTTTGTTTGCAGGAATACAAGCGCATCTGTCTAATCGAACAGAAGTGCGAGTTGAGGAATTGTCGTCTTAATGTCATCGCCAAAAAGAATAATTTTGTTTGCAGGAATACAAAAAGTGGTATTTGAAAAACATGCGTCCCAGTGTTAAAAGATAGTCGATAGCATTTCTATTGACTAGTTATTAAGATTTCTATGAGATCAGGACACCGTTTATATACTACGCTGATTTCCAAATCTATAATTTCTGAATTTATCAACAATGGCACTTGAAGCCTATATATAGATTTATTGGCATCATTAATAAAATAAGTTTGATAAACAAATTAGGACGAAGCATGTGCCTTGTTTATTGGGGCGGCAAATTGCACCGATTTGCCGCTCCAATAGCTGCCTAACCTACTTCTGTTCATCTGTTTCGTATTGTTATGGGACATACAAGTAAACAATGCTCTTTAGTAATAATGCATTACTATTGTAGTCTGGGCGTATAGCTTTATTCCTGCCGTGTAGTAGGTACCTATTGATAGACTATGTATTGTTGTCTATATGTTACGTCCTAGCTTCTAAATGGATGGACCAATTTTTATGTGGTTTATCGGTAACTTGCTCGATAGGTTTACCTATTCTGGTACTTTGCACTTTATGCTTTGCATAATATATATTTTTTTATTTATTCGTTTTTAACCGACGAAAAAAAGGAGGAGGTTCTCAAGTCGTCGTGTATATATATTTCTATTTTTATTTTTTTATATTAGACCACGCATTACTTTTTACTAAGATAAATTAAGCAACAGTTGAAAAAGATGTGACCTTACTGCACACGGGGCAGCCGCTTCCATTTTTTCCTCTTTCATCATTATCATTCCATCCATTTGTTCCTATCTAAAGTTTGCCTTTGGCATTAAGTCCGCCTTGTACATTTTTTGTTGTGCTAAAGTTAAATAAATAAATAAAGTAGGATACAAAAAAAAAATACTAAGATGTCCGATTTCAACAATTATTCTTTTTTTTATTCTGCATTTCTGCTAAAGCTCGTTCATCGTGAGGTTTGTGTAATACTTCATTCGGCACCAGATTAGATAAAGCCTCCTTACTCAAAATTTGTAAAATATAATAATAATATGGTAAATGTAACTAAGTTAAGTTATTACCCTAGACTTAAAACGTTCACTATTTTCTTACTGTTTAGTTCTTTTTCGTCGCTAGTCTTTCGTCAAAAATATTTTTTAAACAACATTGATTTATATTAACAAGACTATGTAATCAGAACAAAAATGCAATAAAACAAACAGGTCCTTCAAATTAACTTACAAAATGCTCTACCATTTTCTTTAAAATGATGACCGCACTAGGAATGGTTCCTATAATAACAAACATGCATTCCACACACACAAAGTACACGTAGAGTTGGAAAAATATTTGTTGGTCACACAAAGATGTCCTGTGTGAAAATTGAAGCCACAACACGAGCGCAGTGGCGAGGCGACCTCTTCAACCACTACGCCAACCGTGCACTCCAATCGCGCAAATCAATTATTTATAAACAATAAGCCCATAAATTGCAATGCGGAATACATTTGAAAACCAAATATAAGTAATAAATTAATTCGATTAACAATTACCATTAAATTAACATTTGTTAATTAAGTTAATGTTTTGTCGGCAATTAGTACATAATTACAAAATTATTGATGTATTGACGAATATATTAGTAGTAGGTATATTAGTAGCATATTAGCGGCTAATTACGATAGTTATTATGGATAACAAAATGCAATGTTAAAATGATGATTAATTTATGTTGTCACGCTATTAATAATACAATTACAAGGTTTTTTTTATCGCTAAACAAACGACTTTCCGATTATACTGAAAATTATACTAGATGGGAGGGAGAGCGATAGCCGAGTGGGAGACCGTAGGACTGCGAATATAAAGGTCTCGGGTTCGAACCCACGGCACACACCTCTCGTCTTTTCGAAGATATGTGTGTATTTATCATATAAATTATTGCTCGCTAACGGTGAAGGAAAACATCGTGAGGAAATCTTCATGCCTGAGAGTGCCTAATAAGTGCTCGAGGGTGTGTGAAGTCTACCAATCCGCACTTGGCCAGCGTGGTGGACTATGGCCTAACCCTTCTCATCATGAGAAGAGGCCCGAGCCCAGCAGTGGGACATGTATTAGATACAGGGCTGCTATTAATATACTAGATGTAGCTCAGATGGTAAGGGGCAATGGGCGGCTCTGATTGGTCAAAAAACAAACTCAGCCTCTACATGTCGCTTAGATGATAAGCCAAAATGTATGAAAATAAATATGTTTGTATAGGAAGCATTAGACAGTAAACTTCCCCATTCGTCGTGAACAGATTTTGTTAACAAAATTCCTGAATGGGGTGTCATGCGGTTTTTACCAATGGGCAGAGATATCTCGTGGGATAATTGAGATACTGTACAATTATTTATTATTTGTATTAACTAAGATAATTTACATCAATATTGATTATAAGATATTTACAATTATACCTAATAAGATAAGAAAAATGTTTATATACAATTCCAACTTCGAGCGAGTTGGAATTGTGCCCGGTGGATGGCGATAGGCTCGCCCTCTATCCCATGGAATCTAAACATAACGGGTGAAATGTACACTTCAGCCACACCCTTCTGGGTAATATAGGCGTGATGTTATGTTTTGTCACGTAATATACTAACCCACAAAAAATATTGTGATATTTACAAACCTAGCATCAAAGAACTGCTCCACATCAGCCCAGAAGGCTGGCAGCATTGCCACGTTGTATGGAAATACTTATTCTTTGAGCCAAATAAAAACAAAACAAACATGTACTATTTGGTTCCCTTTCAGTAATTGCGATTTAAATCCATCTTCATACTCGCTCAATAAACTCCACTGAGTCAGTAATAAATACGCCATTACCAACCCTGACAGTCTACAGGTCGTAAATTGTTTAGTGTCGAATCCACCGTATTAAACTGATGTTTAACTCTAAACTACAACTTTCTATCTCTTTGTCCCGTTTCAACAGAGAGAGATGAAAATACGAGTTTATTAGAATATGAAAAATAAGAATATGCATGAACATGAGTTATAAAAGTTGTTATACATTACAATTACAGTCACATTTTACCTTTTAGGTGTGCAAATTTGCACGTATAAATAGCAACAAGATAAACATAAATATTAAAATTAAAAATTCAACAGAATTACACAAAAATGCATGCACAACACTAATTTTGCAAGTTACCATTTTTTCTACGATAAGCGAGGCATCTAAGGGCAATGAAGCTTTGTGAAATCGGGGCTGAGTAAGGATTTGTACTAAGACTTAACCCTCAAGTCACCGCCAATGGTCCCGTGGCGTGAATGTGGGTGAAATTAGATAGATAGATAGATAACTCTATATTGTACACAAATAAGAAAGTCAGTTTCATAAAGCACATCATTTAGAGATAGTACATGGGCGGCCTTATCGCTATAAAAGCAACTTCTTACAGGCAACCTTTGGATGGACAAGAGAGCTTAAGAAATTATAAATAGCTAGTTTTATTTTTTGGTGCACTAGAAATAATTGTGTAACGGATTTAATGGGTATATTAATACTTACATATAATACTAATATAGTTACATATAAATAATATACTGTACATACATATAATTATTATGGGTATTGGAGAAGAGCGGTAACATTGTCCATTTTAGATGTACGGTAATTTATCATTGCAATTGTCAATTTGACATGCTCCGCAAACTTCTGCCGCATCTTAGTTCACCATGCCCACTCATGACATCACGCCTATATAACCCTGAAGGGTGTGGCAGAGATCTAGTCGTTAGGGTATGCGCCTCCTCACGAGGTCTCATGTTCGATTCCTGGTCCGGCAAAGTGTTATTTGTGGAACAGGAAATTCACAATAGCAGCACGGAGTTGGAATTGTGCCCGGTGGATGGCGATAGGCTCACCTCCTATCCCATGGGTTCTCAACATAACAGGTGAAATGTGAGTGTTGTACACCTCTGCCACACCCTTCTGGGTAATATAGGCGTGAAGTTATGTTATGCAGCAATTACTGTACATATGAATTAGAATTGATTTCGCTAAATGTATTAATTTCAAGGTTATGCATAATTTAAAGATGAGTGAAAGATAAAGTGATGGCCACGAGACGTTCTTTAGCGAAATGTAAAATACAAGATTCCTATGCTTTTAGTGCCTCTATGGTCTAGTGGTTAGCGAGTTCTCTTACCGCGAGGTCTCTGGTTCGATTCCCGGGTCTGCCAAAGTGTTATATGTGAACTTTACGTCAGGAAATTCACAATAACAGCACGGATGGCATGGCGATAGGCTCATCCTCTATGCCATGCGACCTAAACATAACAAGTGAAATGTGAGTGTTGTACACCTCTGCCACACCCTTCTTGGCAGTATTAGGCGTAATGTTATGTCATGCTTCAAGTATGTATGTAATCGCACTGCATCGTTGCTTTAAAATTGTTTATGATCCATGAACTCAAAATAATAAACATGATCTTCAAACAAAGTTTCGTCCTTTAACTGTCTTAAATCCTAAAATAAAGCAATTCTTGACAAAACGCCTTGCTATTTTGATCTGGTATCCTTAAAACTGGCGTCTCAAGACTTAGCTGAGAGACAGTGCTATATCGTCCCGATATAGCCAAAGGGCATTGGCCCCGGTCTTGTAGACCATTAGTTATTGCCTATTGGTAAGCGCCCGTATTATGCCGCTGTCATCTTACGGTTATTTTTAGGCATCGTTTTTGTTATTAATTTATTAAGCGTGCCAGATTTTAAATGAATTTTAATAAGTGGCTTACGCCTGCGAATGCTCGAATGGATGTCAATTAAAAGTAATCATAGCCATATTTAAAAAAAATAACATAACAACATTGCCCACAGGCAACGGTCTTTCAGATTAGGTTTGTACATAGCTATTTACTATCCTATTTTATTTTATTTTATTAAATTTTATTAGAATGTTGTGTTTTACAAAATTGAATTCCATTATTGTTATTATCTAATTTATCTATTTCAATTATATTTTTATTTTTTATTTTTTTGTAAATGGATCTTATTTGTGTAATTTAATGTCAAAATGAAAATAAAAGAATATTGATTGGGTTTTAATAACTTAGGTTAAGTTTGTATTTGTAATATAATTTAATGAATGGCATGAAGTTACTGAATGTTTGTTTTGTGTTTTTAATTATGATTATTATTATTTATGTTTTTCCGATGTATTAAGAATTATGGACCTATGTTGTCTTAATAAATAAAATATTATTTATTATATATTATTTAGCTTTTAAGTCATTTAGTTTTAAGTTAGTATTTTTTTTTTTTTTGGAATAACATAACATATCATAACATCATATTATTCAGACTGGTGTGGAAGAGGTGTACACACACACATTTCACCTTACGGAAAAAAAATCAATAAATTGTTGTCCGACCCGGGCATCGAATCCAATTTCTTCCCACGTAGTACTAATAATGAATAAGCTACATGAGATGAGATATCTTTAGAATCCTATTAAAGCTGAAATGGGAGCTATATCTAAGATTACCTGTTGAGTGACTTGTCTAATACAAGATTTCAAAAGACCATTCTAAAAATACATTATTATATAGAGTTATGCTATTTTTACACAAATCTGAACATTGAACTCAAAGCTATAACCCGTTTGAACATCAAATCAATTTACTATTAATCATTTCTTTCACACGAAACATACACGCCTCCTTTACCAGTTTTATACCAAAACTTGTTTTTAATTAATCAATTTGTACATGAATATATATACACCTTAAGATGTTATTACATGTACGTTGATCGAAGTCGATCAATGCATCGATCGACGCAAAACAGCGTGATGCACTCGACGGTCGATTGATGTTAATGTACTAACTCTTAGATAGAAGATTTATCATTGAAAGGAAATTCAATTGTCTATTTAGAGGTTCACTGAAAGTAACTAATTACGGCTCACACCAGTCAGCTCGTGACCACAAATGATGCAAATCATTTCGGAACGTCTCGAGCATAGGTATTTATTGACCTTTATAATAATTACGCGATTTGGACCCGTTGTCTATTACTTAATAAGTGTTCTCAAATCGCGAAAGTTTAAAAACATAGTTACTAATTACTGACAAAGGTAAAAACACTATTTCGAGCCCAAGGAATACATAAAGCATCATAATAATTAAATGTTACACCTTTTACAAGCATTTTAGGATAGCTTTTTTAAGCTAAAGTATCAACCTTCATTTGATAATTTAATTCTAAAATATATTATTTAGTACACGCAAAACCACTTCATACACCTTATTTTAGGACTTCATCTATTCTAAAATTATCGTAGCTCACTCCAATATGTATGCAATATAAAGTTGGTCACTTGAGGAATACTGATGAGATGAGAGTGAGACCGTCTCATCCATGTGGTATTAATTTTACTTTAATGGACTCTTCAGTGTTGAAGGGTTAAAGAACCTATACATGTAAATAACATAAAGTTCTATTGAAACAAAATTTTTCAATGAAATAGACTTTTTGACAGAGATGGTTTTAATAATTTACAATTTTGAGCTTAGATATGGACCTGATGCTCTATATTTTATATATTTTTTTTTAAATATGAATGAACATATTATTATAACCTATTTATTTATAAAAATATTATCAAATTAAATAAAAAAACTCTATTTAAAAACAAATAGATTTTCAACGCATTGATTGATTTACATTTTGAATTGAAATATCAACCTTTTGTTGCTTTATATTTAGAAGTATTACTTTACATACTCTATGCTGAAAACCACTTAAACACTTCTACTGGAGAAGCTTACTTTATTAAGAATTTCTTATTATGTATGAAATATTGGCTCTTCTAGGGGACGCTTCAGGCATACTGATGAGATGAGACCGTGTCTGCTTCAACGCATTAATTGAACCTTATTGGACACCTCGTCACTATAAAAATAAACTATGGTACACGTGAATATCATACAACAAAATTATTTAAAAATGTATATCTATATATAAAAGTACTAGTGAATTTTTAGTACCTGATATACATAAAGATATTTCTCGTTAATGTAACTATGTATTAAATAAGAATATAGAAAGAAAAACCTTGGAGTAGAACAATCTTTATTTACGAAAAAATATACAATATGTTGGACCTTAAAAAAAAAAGAAAGTTAACTTAATAAAATATATAATTTGCTCATTTATTGCCTTTTACTCTAAGACGAATCAAAGTTCGCTGGATCAGCTAGTTTATTACTGAAAAGCAATATCGTTAATGTTACTTACTTCCATAAAATGCTAATTTTATGAAATGACATGTCGCATATTTAATTTTAATTATTTTATGGAAAATGGAAAAAGACTAATTAATTGAAAAAATGGGACAAGACGCAAAATTTGGGGAAAATCTCTGAAATATTACTATTTGGCAACCCTAATTACAGTTACTGATCGCCCACCCAAAATATGGCCCATTTGTTGTCCTACCCACTGCTTCCCACCCTTTGTACCATAAAAGACCTTATGCAGGCAATCAAAAAGGCGTCACAGTCGCATCCTATTGGTCTAAAACCATATAGATAGAAGAAAAACATTTTTATTATAGTCATTGACACGACAAGAAGAAGTTACTGAAACCATAGTAAGTTACTTTAAGCTTGTGCAGAAAACTTCTAAAACATATGGGTAATTCTATTGTTTAGATTTTCATAGCATCTCAAAGCTCTTGACAGGTTAAATACCACTCCATTTATTATGTGCCAGACAATTCATTAAGTGGTAGTCAATAAAATTGGTTGACAATGCTGACGTATGTGGGGCAAGCAAGAGAGCGACCCGGACGTTTGAACGAGCGTGATGTAGGGCTTTCACACTAACCAAAAACACGGATAGTCGGTTAAAAACTATCTCGTTTGGTGACTTACCACGTTACAAACGTATTATTATGGCGGGCCTCCGTATACGACCTTTTTTTAACTTTACCAGCAACCTGAAATCCGTTTGTTCTGAAATTTCAGAATCAGTCACAATATTTATTTTCATTTTAACGCGAAAATTTGTCATTATTTAAAACATTAAATTTTTATGTAACGTGTGTTTTTATTTCTTATTTTCTCGTAAAAACTAGTGAAATAGTGTACTAGTTGTTACTGAAAAAATAAGCTGGTATATAGATAAGGTAGGTCGTATAAGACAAAACAAAAAGTATAATCAATCATGTGCTGTAATAACATAACATCACGCCTACCACATTTCACCTGTTATGTTTTAGGCCCCATGGGATAGTGGGTGAGCCTATTGCCATCCACTGGTAACAATTCCAACTCCGTGCTGCTATTGTGAATTTCTTGACGGAAAGTTCACAAATAACACTGCCCGACCTGATTAGCAATTTACGTCAAAATTGACACGAAAATACTTAATAATAAACATATTTCTGAACTAATTTCAGGGCTCGGGCTCATTATACCAGTTTTATCAAATTTGCATACCTAATTTATGTTGAAGCCGATATCTAATACGACTAAATTAGGTTTCTACAGGCTTCTTTATTACATTTTAATTTATTGTGGGTGTAGCATGAATATAAATTATAATATTACATTTATTACAACATTTATCTGCCTCGATGGTCTCGTGGTTAGCGTATACGCCTATCACCGCAAGCTCTCGGGTTCAAATCCCGGGTCGGAAAAAGTGTTATTTCTGAACTTTCCGTCAGACAATTTACAATAGCAGCACGAAATTGGAATTGTGCCCAATCGATGACAATAGGCTCACCCCCTATCTCATAGACCTAAACATAACTGGTGAAGTGTGGGTGCTGTACACCTATACCAAACGCTTCTAGGTAATATATACGTGATGTTAAATTATGTATTTTTGAATTACCGATTGACATTGCTATAGTTCAGTCATTTCAAAGTATCTCATCATTAAAACAGTTTTAATCAGAGTATAATATTGGAAGGTATGGGGGCAGCGATAGCCAAGTGCGAGACCATAGAACTGCGAAGTCAAAGGTCTCGGGTTCGAAACCACGGCACACCTCTGTCAATAAATCGCTAAGATTTGTCTTTTCGAAGATTTGTGTGTATTTTTCTTATAAATTATCACTCGCAAACAGTGAAGGCAAATCGTGAGGAAACCTGCATGCCTGAGAGTGCCTTAAAAGTGCTCGAGGTCGTGTGAAGTCTACCAATCCGCACTTGGCCAGCGTGGTAGACTATGGCCTAACCCTTCTCATCAAG
Organism: Hypena proboscidalis; assembly: GCA_905147285.1. Classification (NCBI taxonomy): domain Eukaryota; kingdom Metazoa; phylum Arthropoda; class Insecta; order Lepidoptera; family Erebidae; genus Hypena; species Hypena proboscidalis. Next base: position 1,684,071 of record LR990141.1, read on the forward strand.
AGAAGAGGCCCGAGCCCAGCAATGGGACATCTATTAAATACAGAGCTGCTATTATTATTATAATATTGTAAAACTAAATGCTTTAGACATCCCTAATCATGTCGTAAACACGTTGCAACACCGTCGGACACCCGCTAATGACCCGTCTTTGTCTAACATTCATGTGTTTTTGGGTTATTGAGCCACGTCTCAGCTAATGATGTGTTGCGAAAATGGCAGTGCTAAATTATATCGGGGCGTAGGATCGGAGTAGGATCGCATTTAACAATAGAAGGGAGTGTTGTTCGCTTTTGAATGTATAAGAGCTGAGATATGATCGGTTTTTATTCAACTTCTTGACGACAACATTCGAGCATTTGCTGACGGAAGCATACAAATAAGACTCAGTATCGCATCTGAGATCTGACGAGCAGTAGTCGTTCTGATCAATCTGATCACAAGTTTACCAGACCTGAGACCAATGGTTCTGATCACCAGATAATTAGACAACGAATGAGCCAATTCAATTCGCTAGGAAAATTAATCTAACCTTGACTCGTATTTCTTTTCTTTAATAATCGACGCATGCACTAGAAATAACTTCTGTGTCGCGGGGCTGTTCACAAACATACATTTCACACACACAAAGCACACCCAGAGTCAGAACATATCTTTGCGAATCACACAAAGATTTCTCCCATGTGGAGATCGAACCCACAACACCAGCGCAGTTGAAAGCGGCGAGGCAACCGCTTTAACCAATACGCCAACCATGCACTCTAATTACCGCACATTTACGTTTAGTACCGTATTCACTGCACTGAAAAGAAGATTATTGGAACAATAAGAACAAAATATCAAAGATCAATGATCCTTACCATTGACAAACGACTATCACAAACTATCCGAAAGATATTTATTTTCTTAACTCGTGAATGTTTACTTTATTTATTTCACGATTTAGAGCAACTTTTCTCGGTGAAATTTTGCTAAATAATTAAGTAACCAGACGGTACAGAGAAGTAGTGTCGCTACTCGGCTCGTATTTCAAGAAACTAGCTACTGTTATGTTACCATTTTACTCATATTATATTCTTGGATTGTAACCTATGGATGGTTCAGTATATTTTGTTGTACATAGCATTGTAAGGGTGTAACAGGAGGAGTCTATAACACGCACACTTCATCATTATTTTATGTTTAGATCCCATATGATAGGGGTGAGCCCATCACCATATACCGGGCAACTCCGTGCTGTTATTGAGAATTACCTGAAAGACAAATACTAAATAACTTTTTTGCCTGACTCGGGGATCGAACCCGAGAGCTCACGGTTAGAGGACATGGCAGTAGATCTAGAGTATTATGTAAAGATTTAAGCAGCGTATGTTTCAAAGTTTCAATCATTTCAGAAATCAATCTGGCTATTCACATTTAGCTCTGGCCCGCGAACAACTCCCTGCGCTATCAACGTGCAATATTTGCATCAACCCTTGCATTCTGGACAGGTTAGCTACAAACTTGATCTGATTGAATTGAGCAACGCAATCAAACACCTTTGTATATCCTACGAATAGATTTCGTATTGCCCGTAGTATTAATGATTATCTGTGGTGTTGCTGAATAAAAATGAAATTATATGACTATTTTGCTTTCATGACAAGATTTTCTCATTAATATGCTGGCGACCCGAAAAATAGATTAAGCCATAAAACCGTCTCTACCTCGTTGCTGAGCGTATGCTTAACCTCAACGGTCTCGGGTTCGATTCCTGGATCGGACATAAGTGTTATTTGGGAATTTACCGTCAGAAAATTCTCAATACCAGCACGGTGAATGGCGATAGGCTCACTTATATCACATGGGACCTAAACATAGCAGGTGAAGGTTTCTATTATAAAACTATAGGAATAGCACTAATATTAAACGTATTCCGAGTCTTATTGCTGTTCGCTTCGCATTTTCTCGGCGCTGTTATCTGTTTCGTCTGTAAATATTGGAAGTACTACTATTTGTGAAGTTTCATCACGTTTTTAGACTGATTCTGAAATGTGTGTATAATAGTGAGAATTAATGATTTTACAACTTCTGTTTCATTGTTTTACAGCTTGAAATTACTATTGAATAAAATTACATATTCTCAAGATTACCATTCTTATCTACTATCTTTAAAATATAGACATATTGCTATAGTTAAGATGGAAGTAAATTTGGCCTTATTTTTAATAAAGATTAGAATCCATTAGACAGTCAGACAGACAGACAGCAGAAAATTTGTGCAATTCTCATCGTTATTTAATATGATTTTTGTGACCCATACTGTTATTTTGTTATAACGGCAATGCACACTGTAATTCTATTCAGATTATGAAATACGGGTGTTACTCACGTAATGTTGGTCTATTTAGTCGACAGCGGTTTCGCCTATACGTCTCGGCATTATCAAGAGAGTGCGATACGTCGCGCCTGAGTCGCAGCCAGTCTTGCACTGCAAGATAATGCCTAGACGTATTACGTGAGTAACACCCGTATTTCATAATTTAAATAATGTTACAAACTCACGTCAGTTTTAATAAACACACTGTAATTGTTTGTATTTAAACTCATTAGGCCTTAAAAATCTTGTAAATATTTGGATCAGGAAAAACATAGTATTATTGCTACGTGACATAAAATGTTTTGTTTCAGATTTATTATTCCAGAATCAGGCTTCAAACTTCCAAGACGTTTTCATTTGTCTGTTCAGTTGTATGTTCATTCCTTTTGTGATAGTTTACTTTTTTCTCGTTTATTCCTTTTACTTTCTTGATGGTAATGAAACTTTTGATTGTATCTCTTCTGTCTGAAGTCCCGTCGATTTTAGGTAAGGTTTATTTATTTAAAAGGCTTTTGAAGACTTGATTAATTAAACGTTTTCATGCAGCCTAAAATGTTATAATAAATATTCAGAGCGTTTAATATTTTAAATCATCAGCATTCCTCTTAAACGACGTCAAATTAGGTCCTTTATATCATTTGGTAAACTGTTTTACAGAACTGCTTCGTTAGATTAGTTTTGGATATAACTGGTAAAATGTTGATGCTTAACAGATCTGCCACACCATTTTGGGTAAAATGGGCGTGATGTTATGTTGAGTTAAAAGTTTGTGGTCGAATGTGGCATGAACCCCTGGATCCAGCATTGAAACATTGCATTAATTTGTGCGATGCAAGCACATCTCTCAAAACTAGTTGCACGAGATGTAAATAGCTTTGAACTCACATATATACCAGTAAACAAAACTTGATTTTGCAGTTTATTTTAAAAAAAATATTTTTTAACTTCTCGCACAGATACATGACTGTGTCGAAGGCGGACTTAATGCCAAAGGCTTATTATCTACCAGTCAACCTTAAGGTGGTGCCGAGATATGTTCGGGTAGGTGCATAAGTATCGAAAATTAATTATTTTTAAATAAAACTTATACAAAACTACACTGCTAATACTATTATATATAAATGATAAAATTATTTATCTACACCCATGCTATAAATCCTCTATAAACGTTCTTGAAACAGTTAGCTAATTGCCAACATTAAAACAGCCAGTGTCATAATAACCATTATAACACCCAAACGGGTGTTATAATGTTGTACTGAAATTCATTATGCAACTCCTTTTTTACTCATCGAACAGCCACATTCTCATGGCATCTTTATGAATTTCAAAAAAAGAACATGTCATGCACGCGCGTTTCACTACCACAGCGCCGTAATTTAAATAAAAACATATTCGAATTTTTGAATTGACGTCGTATCCCGCCATTTTTGTTCAATAATAGTATTGAAAAAATACTTTTTATATAATAATTGTACGATCCAAAATGTAAATAATTATTACAATAAATAATTAAATTATTACCTATATATAGTTTTTTTGTATTAGATACTCACTAATTAAACTTTCCATGAATTTACATAGAGTTCTTACAACACTGTACCCTAATACCCTATGGTTTCAGAACATTTATAGAGGATTCATATCATGGGTGTAGATAAAGTCTTGTATGCAACTGTTATAATTAGGTATTAAAACACTCATGTGATACTATTATCACACTCGGCTTCGCCTCGTGTGATAAACCCACACTCGTGTTTTAATACCCCTCATTATAGAACAGTTGCATAAATAACTATTAGTTTATCTCGCAGCAAAATCGAATTTTGTTAACTGTTTGTTTAGACATAACAATAAACTCTAGTTATTGATGTAAAAATTGCTTTATATTTTCTCATACACATACACACAAGATACATACAAAGAACAAATCTTTGCAAATTACACAATAATAAAGTATTTGTCCAAACTCCTAAATGGAGATTAAAAACAAGTCACATAAACCAGTTGCATATCTAATAAATACGGCTCTTTCGTGGCATCTTCGGTATTGACCTGTGACACAACCTCTCTGACGTCATTCACTTCTCGTTTACCGTTATATGACTTTTTGCAATATAACTGGGGTTTTTTTTGTTGAATGCTTTGATCTGTGACCGGATTCTTAGATGAACGGGTTATTGTATAAATAAGTATTTACTCATCGGGCATTTTTACAGTAATGTATACATACATGGTATAAGCGACTTAACAACATTTATTGAGACCACAGCTTCCATAGATGGTCAGTGTTAATTGCCACTGATTCAAATATAATATAAAATAAATAATAACAGCCCTGTATCTAAAACATGTCCCACTGCTGGCCACGGGCCTGTTCTCATGATGAGAAGTGTTAGGCCATAGTCCAACGCTGGCTAAGTGCGGATTGGTAGACTTCACTTGCCCACATATCTTTGGAAAGACGAATCTTAACGATTTGTTGACATAAACATTGCGATCATCTAATTAGTTCGGTTCGGTTCAATTAAAATATTTTTTATTTTCAGCCAGCATAAATGAATCCTGACCTTGTATGGATGCTATGGTTTCAATAAATGTCGCTTTGTTGCGTCCATCCTGTATACGAGTGTCTAATTTCATCCAGTAGTTTTTTGCGAAAGAGGAAGGAACATACTGCACTACTCTGCTTAGTATAAAATAAGTGTACGAACATTTGATTGCTCTACTTTTATATAGAATACACGAGTTCTGAAGTAATTTATATCTGAATTCCGCATTTATTGAATCTATAAACTATACTTCTACTATAAGTATCCAGAAACGTATACCCATATGATTTATGTTTTAACTAAAAGCTTTCAAAATATCAAATGTTATGATAATAAAGTGCCTCACTTTACATAAAACAAAGCGAGCAAGAACAAAGCGATATCACACTGCATAATCCAAACATTCATACAGTCAACAATCCGATAATTAGGTACACTTTCATAAAATGTTTACCTTCTGCGATCGCTATACCCATCTCGTTCTCACTTGTGGCAAAACCTATCTCTGTCGTTGTCGCTCTCGTCACCATTGCCTTGAACTCGCAACATTTTGTGCTCCGAAGCGTAACGAGTGCATAGCATCACGCAAGTAACGCTTCATCGGTTATTTAGTTTTTTGATATTTATCTCTGTGAGGGAAAAACTGTCTCAGAAAGCTTGACGGCCGATTTATTGTTATTAATGGATGTAGACTAGCGATGGAGACTGAAGTGTTATAGTAGGGTATTAGTGGCGGTTGGTACTATTGTTTGGTTCGTGCTAAGGATAAGATTAGGCTTAGTGAAACCTAGATAAGTGTACCGTTGTGTTACTAGATTGTTAAATGAATTCAATGCCGAAGACTTAAGCAAATAACTGCGGTAATATCGTCACCTCCATGGCAAACTTACGAATCTACAGATTTAGAGAATTTGATGTTGTGATGAAAAACTGTACGTATTGTGAAAATTATACATTGTGGAAAATTTACCTATTTCTTATTTAGAAAGTTTATAGTATAGAGATTGTCCGAATCAGAAAAAGAGATTAAGTTTTTGCAAATTTGTAAGTTTGCCGTTGAGGTGACAATATAATTATAAACTATGGATAACCTCAAAAAATACGACCGTTGATGCAAACCTACTAAAAGCTTTGAAAATTTAGTGTCATTTAATAGGATTAACAGGTCTCAGTAAATAAGAGCGTAATAGAATCGCAGTACTATTAAAAAAATCTAGAAAAAAAGATTTTTTTGTTGTTTTCTACCAATAAGTATTCACGATTGTATGGATATAGGGATCAATATGGTGGTTTAGAATGTTTTACACACAGTTAGTTCAATTCACGAAGCATTCACTACAATTTCTTTAGCAAAATTTCAATGTCAACATCATAATAATCTTATATGAATGTATTGTACTTATATGGCTGCAAAATGACGTCACAAAGGTTGCATTGCCAGCCAGTGACGTCAGAGCCCTTGGATGTTTCACGCGTGTGTGAATATTTGGAGCAGTCTTTGGAATGGCTTACAGTTGATTGATAATTGAGGATGAGAGATCCAGCTCTAGATGATAGAGGGCAAATTTTCTGGCTGTTTAAGTTTGGTGAATAAACCTTCAAATTACTGTCACAGTAGACATACAATCTTGATCGAATGACATTGCGAACATCTGGCTGTGGATGTTGATAACAGTTTTAGTTGTACTGTAATGTATTACGTACCATCAGATTTGCCACATTCGTCTTATTATCCACAATAAAATTTGGTATTGCGAAATTTATAAAGGATTTTACATTTTTCAACGTCATATTTACATAATACGGTATTATATTGACAATACAGTCAAAACAATACGTAGTTTACAAAATTAGATTTCCATAGTATAAAAAAAACCACAAACATCATAACCCATTAAAAAATTACAGCACGTCATCATTTCAGACTCAGATATGACTTTAACTGCACACATTTCTAAAGATTCCTTTACCGTTCCTCAGACACACAAACTTGCACTTTTCTGCATCAAGATACAGTCTAATTCCCTTTGCATACTTCATAACAGAATCGGGTTAAGTGCACTTGGCTACAGGTGCCTTAGCCTTTACATGCCTGTTAAAGAGGGGATAGGGGAGAGGAGCTCTTAAGTCCTGTAACATCCGCTGCCAAGCCTTCCCCTTTAGAATTAGTAGGGCAGAAAAACTGAGATTGCTGGGCTAATTTTTACTTTTGAGATGATTCTTGACGTTTGCCTTTATGAAAAAAAATGGAAAAGTGCATTCAGCTTTTTGAAATTACCTGTACACGTTTTTATACCCGAGAGTAGCTAAGAAGATACAGTCATGTATTTTTTTCATTAGGATAAATAATGTATGTTGTTGAGTATGACGTGGTAATTAGCAAATGCTTTAGTACATAAGGTGATTAATATTAATCACTCACATCATAAGAATCATACAATCCCACAATTAAAAATTTAATTAACTTGTCAAAATGAGAACACAGAGAAGTTTGATATTACTTAATTTATTGTTCACCAAAACGCTGAGGAACGATTACGAATAAATTTGTTTAATTTCAATATAAATATTTTCAATGCTATCTAAAGAGCTGAGGGTTTTAAAGACTTAAGATTTGAGATGAATCGGATTAAGACGAAGCCTCGATTTAAGACGATTATTTCAAGAGCCTCTTTGTGGTTTAATTTTCCTTTATTTTGACCGTTTTTACGGCTGGAAAAACTTTGGGGTTTTTGAACTTTTTGAATGTTATAAAGATTGTATAGTACAGAATCATTTTATTAATTCTTCAATCCGAACCTTTTCCTAATAACATTGGGATTGGCCTCTAATTTGATGGATTTAGGTGAATATCAGTATTTAACGTGGAGTGACTGCCATCAGATATACACACATCCGGCATGCGTAATTCATAAATGGAATCACAAGAAATTTGAATATCTATCATCAAACATCGACTGTATTGATATGGGGGCAAGGGTGCACAAAATTTCGAAATCGACTGTTTCCTTTACAGAATCACACCACCGGTACGAGGTGCAACGATACTTATTGTAAGACTAGTTTTCAGATTTATTGGAAACTGATTACCTGTTATGAGAACCTTAGATCTTCAAAATGGGCCAACAGTTTAACGTGCTCTTCGAGACACGGAGTAAATCTCGTTATGTTAAGGTGGTCACTCATCCAGCTCTTGTCAAAAAACTCAATTTAAAAAAGTAATCAAAAAGCAATCTTTCCCTCAAAAAATATGCATTTTGCCCGAGAACATTCAAATTTCAGGGAGTGAATAGTATATCAGCAACATTTCAGACATTTTCAGTACAAGGCAGTCACGTCTCCCGTGTTTATCGTTTCGTGCGATTTAACTCGTTTCAGTGACTGCAAGCTGTCGTGAACAAATGCTGTGAGCTTGCAGAATAATTCTATTATTTCGTTTGTAAGTACGTGTAGTGTAAGTACTTGTCACTCTCCTGAACCGTGTCCACACCAATGAAGGACAACGAATGGATTCGTTGGTCCTATTTTGGATGAATGGATGAATTGGATGTTACCGCTACGCTTCAGATTGATGGCGAACGCCAACGAACGATCTATGACGTTCGCTTAGCCGTCTAACCTACTACAAATAAGAACCTACTAAAACGTTCGTTGGCCTTCGTTGATTAGGTGGGGACACGGTTCAAGACAACACCTTCATAAGAAGTTTTAGATTAGATGCTGACAGATTACTTGAACACAAAATGACGAATTCGCGCAGTTTTCACTTTTGTGCAAATTAGAACTCAACAAACGAGGCGCAATGCAGCGGAAAGACCTACTCTTCAACATTTCGCCCAATAGCAAGCTCGTATGCCATAGAAATCCCCGCGCACCCCGTCCCTTCCACCAAACAGACCCACTCTATTACAACGTCCTTGGACCTACACCACACTTGACATTGTACAAGTTATTATCCGGCAACTATATTACTGTAAGTAAGTAAACCAGCTCAAGATAGAGTCTAGTAAACGTATTGTGTCTAGACGCATATTTTATTTAGTTGTATTGGCAACGGTAGAGAGCAGACAGGTAATAATATCAAAGAATTCATGTAACTTTAAAATGAAAAAAAAAAAAATTGAACGGTCTAATATTTTTCATAATAAAATGTTGTGGTTTACCTGAAAAAAAGGTTGACCAAATCGCTCAAAAACAAAAAAGTTAAATTATTAACTGCCTGTAGCTTGTTGGCCGTCCTCCAGCAGAGTTTGTACACAAATGACTTATTCAAGGGTAGTTTTGAACTACCATCGAGCTTGAAAGCTTTGTGTAAGATGAAGCAGACGCTAGAATTCAGTCTCGGACAGATGTATTGTGTGATGAGGAAGGCTGGCGGACGCGGGCGTTTTGCTTTTATATGTTTGTGTTTACAATTTTTCAAAGGCATGACGTCTTATTTAAAAAAAATATTTTTGACTAAAAATTAATAGTTTAGGTTTAGATTATTGTATCTTAATCGATATTATAAGGAGGAAAGATTGCAAGTCCATAGAGTACGGTAAATCAGGCGGCTCATATGCTGTATACAAAAACCTTTTTTTTACATTTCACATGTTAGAAAATAGGTATTTTTGTATATTTGTTTGTAAAGGATTAGCTTAAAATCGACTAAACCGATTTGAAGCATGGGCTATTTTGTATTTTATCGAATCCTCCGTGCTTAAAAAATTGTATTTATTTTTTTACAATGTTGTAAAGTGGTATAATAATTCAATAATTTAACAATTTAATAATTATTTTTTTAATTAAAACAGCACTATATAAGTCACAATGTGCCACAATATGGTATGTTTATAGTATAGATAATGCAGTATTTTCCTAAGCGAAATATGCAGGTGGAATGCACTGAAGGATGTAGGTACAATCGTTAACATAATAATAAAGTGCTGATATGTATGGCGTGTCTGTTTCCGGGTACACGCTGCGTATTCTCACTGTCTCAGTGGTACAGTCAGTACCGTGGTACAGTCGAGTACAAAAGATAGATAGATAGAAATATAAAACTTTATATGCATACCATTTTGATTACAAACTAAAGACAACTATTGGAAGACAATAACAATATGCAAAGGGCGGCCTTATCGCTTGACGCAATCTCTGCCAGGCAACCTTTGGATGGACAGATTTAAACGAGAAAGCGTGGTAGTTTCAGTGTGTGTGGCACATTGAAACATTTTTAAAGTTTTCAAAAGATTTAGAGTTCGAGGGATACCGGCCAACTGCCTTATAATAAAAAAAAATCCTAGATAAAATGTGTTGGTAGTAATGTTAACACAACATAACAACACGCCTTTATTATCTAAAAGGGTGAAGCAGTGTTGTATAACACCCACACTTCACCTGCTATGTTTTAGGTTACATGTGATGGGGGTTGAGCCTAACACCATCTACCGGGCACAATTTCAGACTCCGTGCTGTAACTGTGAAAATCCTAACGTAAAAATTTCAAAAAACATTTTTTTCCGACACGGGGATAAGACCCATGACGGTGATACGGTGATACGGTGATACGCAAATTATACCGCCAGATCATGAATTTTACGTCTCGTCCCTTATCTCATGTCTCGCGATTTGCACCTTTTTGTCCCGGATACCGAAAACTTCTACTAATATTAATATTCAGACTTATTTACGTCTTAATGTTTTCAAACTTTATTGTTATGACAGTTTAAAATGACAATTTAATTGTAGAGCAGGTACAAAACGAAACACTTAGGACCGCGCGATATGGTATTTTGTATGTTTAGGCACTTCTGTGGCCGACAGTACGCGCACTGCGTATTCGCGTGTTAATGGTGCGTTACCACCATATGCAGAACAGCCACCATTTAACGGCGTTATATGGCAAAACTTGTCACTTTATTAGTGCGAACGTGATAAGGTTCTTAGGTAAGGGTAAGGAAGTGTAGGGTAGGTTTCCATGGGGATTTATTCTCAAGTTAACTTAACTAAGTTATAGTAGTATATGAAAGGAGCCTCCCCGAGTGGCGTGCACAACGATTCCCTACGTCCGGCGCACCCTGGGCAATTCGCGAGTTCTCCAAAGCGAATTGGCTAATCCTTTCACCACGATGGCAAGTCAAAATAAAATTTGATTGAGCCATCGAGACGACGAAGAAAAAGAAGAAGTAGTATATTTATTTCACACAACGACACGTTAGACATCAGAGAAGACATCTTTATCTTTGTAGAAAGTGCGCGACGCGTAACTCTTCTGTAATTTTAACTTTTAGCTTCTTTTATTATGTTTACTTATTTTTGCAACACTTGTAAGGATGGTAAACCTGTTATTATAGAATCGGGCAATTCTGATTCTAATCATATGGTGAGCGTCTGCAGGTATCTAAAACCTTAGCGAAAACTAAACATATTTATTTCTCCTAAAAAAAAGAATTAAATAATCATTTATTTCAGGTAAACAGTACAGTACAATATATCACAAAACACATAAAATGAAATGAATTATAATATAAGGCAGGAATTAAATTAAAATAAAAAATTGCAAAGTCAATAAGTAAAATAAAAACAAAATTAAATAAGGTCTAAAGAAAAATCCTTACATTTTCTACTGAAAGTGAAGATAAAAGGTTTTTTTTTTCTAAAGTGCGTTGCCACCACCGCGTGGTACGTCGATAAAAAACGCCTATTTACAGAAATACTGTTACTTACTTAGTACTTAGTTCCCTACCTAGGAGCCTGACAGTAATCGTGCCATAAGTCATACCTATTACATTTTGTTTACCTTCACGAAAAACATGTTAAGTACCGCTCCGAAAACAGCGCTTACCGTGTGCCTGTGGCTGGTCATTACTGGCACAGCTCTTAAATTAGCGCCGCGAGTCATTAGCGCAGTACTTTTTTCTATTTTTCAGCCATTACTGGCTATTTCGTGTTTACCAATGTGTTTTATGTGTTGGTGGGATTTTGAGGACTTCCAGTTTTTACGTTTTGACGTTTAATTTCTATTAAAAGTCTAGCCTTTATAAGTTAACTAATATAATTACTAAATGTTTAAATACACTTTAAAAAATCATAGCAACTTTTTTCAAAAAATAGACAAGTGACAATCGCGTAACCCTCACTTGACCGTCACAATTTTTATTTTTATTAAAATTGTGACGACCAAGTGAAGGTAGTAGATAATATCCGCGCTTCACGGAGACGACGGACGCTGAGCTGCACCAGTCGGCTCGTGACCACGAATGATGCAAGTCATTTCGAAACGTCGAGCATTGGTATTTATCCTATTACCTTTATAATAATTACGCGATTTAGACCCATTGCCTAATTTTTGAAAAATGTTTTCAAATCGCGATAGTTTAAAAATATATATCATAGCGACTTTCGATTTAAAAATATTTTTTTTTTGTTTGTTTCAGGTAATATCATATTGAAGAATTGTCTTTGCAACAATTGCGAACATTTTGACGGAAAATCCCAAATAACTACACTTGGTAGTTAGGCAAGTGTTTTTTAATCGAACTTAAGACCTCATAGACGTGAGCAGTATAACATTGACGACCGGATGGCGGAGTAGGTAGTGTACCTGCTTGCGACGCCGAAATCGCGGGTTCGATTCCCGCTTCAGACAAATCTTTGTGTGCATGAACATGGGGGTTTGTCTTAGTCTGAGTGTTTGTATGTATATCTAATAAATATGTGTTTACAAAAGAAAAGTTATATGTATTAATATCAATTATTCTAGTACCCATAATACAAGCTCAGCTTAGTTTGGGACTAGACGGCGTTGTGTGTAAGTTGTGAGATATTTATTTATATATATTTTATTTATATTATATTACTTATTGAAAACTTCCACAATTTAATTTGTTGTCAGTAGATTTCCATGACCCAGCAGATAATTAATGTGGCTTCGAAGGATTCCTCTCAATGAACTCGATCTCTGATCAGTTCCCTTGTATCGCTAGATTACTAAGTAATTGATTAACTGCTCCGTTGGTCTATTGGTTAGCGTACGCCAAGTCTCGAGTTTAATTCCCGGGTCGGGCAAAGTGTTACTTGTGAACTTTCCGTCAGGAAATTCTCAATAACTCGCAGACCTAATGTGGGGTCAGCCTAACCTACGGTAAAAAAGAAACTGAAAGAAGGAACAGACAAAACAAAAACTTCCAAAAAATATGAATCCCTTTCGAAATGCACTTTCCTTTTCATCCATAACTCAAATTGTTATTAAAAATTCCGCCAAAAATTTTAAATGTACCCTCAGAGAACAGGAAAATCCTTTTAAAAATGTTTCAGACAGTTGTCCGTTTGTTTCACAACGAAATTAATAAACACTGTTTTAGTATATATACCACAGTAGGGATGTAACAAAAATTTATATTCCTATTTGTCGTTAGAATAATGATATTCGTACAGAAGTATTCATGGATTAAAAGAAGCGACATTGGTTGATCACAAATATAACATTTAGATCTTAGGTTTGTATTCTGTTATCGAAATCTCCAAATAAAACAAAATAAAAAAATAAAATAAAATAAAAAATATGAAATGTAATCGAAATCATTTAAAATTAGTTAATATTTTTTGAGCAAGCACATCAACTTTTTTATATCGAATATCGTAATCCTATTTAATCCTCCTAAAATATTTAAAATCGTATTCAGTAAAGTAATAGCTAGGAGTAGCATCACTAGCTTCGTCCTTCGGTTTTATCGGAGATTCGTTGGAAGCAATTAAACTGAGATCAACGGGGTGTCAAGGCAGCTGACATGTGTGGCCATGGAACTAGCGGGTAATTGATGACGAGTTAATTAATTGCTGTAATTGTGATTGGAATTGATTGGTATAATTTGTGAGTTTATTTAGATAAAAAACATTTAACATATTAAACAATAAGATTTTTAAATGATGACGTATCTTTCGGCCAATTCTCACAATGTATTTTCTGTATGATTTCATCATATTTCTTTAGCCCTTCATTGAACATTTGCATGTATTATTTTTTTAAACACATTTCTAACCTGAATTCTGAATAAAATAATGGTTTGGCCTGGCCTCAAGCGATTTGTTCATCCAGTGCAAACGACTGACCCATCAAATTATGAAGCAGAATATGCTGACCAATTTAAAATGTTCATTTAGTTGCCCAGTCCCGCGGGATCAGTTGACATTAGTTTAGCCTCCATCACTTTGATTGCATGCATTTAGAGTATTTCTGTATTGAAAAGGTTAAAACGGGACCTTAGAGTTTTCTCATTCTGTGCCACAAAATGTTAAAAAATAACGAATTTTCTATTTCTATTATTTAACGAGGGGTCGCCCCTAGTTAAATAATATAAATAAAAAAGCCATGACATAATAAATTATTAAATTAAACAAATCTAAAACATGTGTTTTTATCCATAAATATCAATTAAATGAAATTGCATGACCTAGTCTTGCAATACTGACATCTGTCATAAGACTCTGATCTATTTATCTATACATAGTCTATTCCGCCGCTCTCCTGGCCCCAAGTGATCGGCTTACCGAGTGACAACGACTATCCAGGCTTACGCCGGCGTTTGCGGCAGATAGAGAAGCCATAAAGCCGGTGTGTTACTTATTACTTAAAACTATTGAATTTCATAATCAGTATCATACTCAAGCTTGAATGTACGTACCTATTTTTAAGCAGTTATCAATTTTCATAAGAAGAGTTCGTTTTTACTCGACTTGGACTTGAACAAAAAAATCATTAAAAATCCAATGATGGCAAATATAAAATAGTGTACGTTATTCTATGTTTCGTTTTAGTGATGAAATAAAGCACTGGCATATTATAAGATTTACTATCGCCTCAGAGTAATAAGCCAACCGGAGGAGTCATTTTTAGGCGTCCTCCGCTGCCAAATGTGGAAGACCGCCGCTCTTGCACAATGTCACGTTTTTATATAAAACTAGTTGTCAAATTATAGATAGATGCGCGACAAAATCTACACCCCGCACCCCGCAATTATTGACAAACTTTTTTGCATATTGACGTTCATGTCAAGTCCATATTGGTTTCTTAGTCTGAGACTACACACATCACTTCTTATACTAACTTTTGCGGATGTTATTGGACAGTAGCTGACATTTACCATCAGGTTCTACACGCCTATTGCTTCATATGCCGATAAATAAAGTGAGAGCTTCCCATAGATGTTGAATATAAGAATAATTGTATTTGTTACAAACTGACCTTATCAATGGTGTTGGTAACGTTTGTTTGCCTCTTGTCATCTATGTGAACGGAATACCTATACAGAAGTTTGTTTTGTGTATAGAAAATCTCTTTTATTCACGATAAAAGCTCTACAAAACAGCCAAAAACTTCTTAAAATTTTTTTACTAATAGTCATGGAGGTAAGCATAACTATTTAATTAGAAAACAACCATTATGAATGAACTGCTTTATTCTTTCCGATACAGTTCGAATCGATGAATAGTCGCGTATTCAATAACAAAACAATGGAATGAGTCACTTCCTCCGGCCTTGACTGTTCGTATTGTACGATTGTGCCTCACGAAACTGATGTGCTGAATTGAGTGTTGTGGTATACAGGGTGTAAATATCACCGTATATAGTAGCTAACTAGTAATTCAGCACATTACTCTGAATTTCTGTATTTGATACATCGGAAATCGGTTTCGAGGATATTAACACGTCATAGGAAAATCGCCGAAACCTCATATACATTACCAAACTAGTTCCGTGAAATTAACGACATAACATAACATAACATCACGCCTATATTATCCAAAAGGGTGTGGCAGATGAGTTCAACACCCAAACCCTTTACCTGTTATGTTTAGGTCCCATAATTTTTAAGGGTGCAGTGGAGGCGTGATTGGTCAGTATATGGTAACATTAGTGTGTGGTAGGTGTTTATATAGGTACTTACAAATTTAGCTTTAGATTTATTTTGTTCTTATTTTTTACTGCTGTTTGTTTTTATTCTGTTTTATATAAGTGAAGACTTGTAATTGGCTGCCAGATTCCTTTACTACTACATACAATACTGTCAATTTAGCTGTAAGTCTTCCATATATCTTAAACAAATAAATAATATAGAGGCTGAGTCTATCGCCATCTACCGGGCACAATGAATTTCCTGACGGAAAGTTCACAAATAACACTTTGCTCGACCTAGGAATCGAACCCGAGACCACGCTGTGGACGCACACCAACGAGGCAGTTCCGTGAAATTGTTGATGAAATTATAGTTGTGACATTCAAACATGAAACGGAACATGAAATTTTAACGGGCAGTACATATTTATTGTCCTAATACGAACATTTCACAAAGGTTCTACCAAATGAAACCTTGCTTAGTATCTTCATTAACAATTAGATACACAAACAAACACTTACATAACAAGAAATGCTCGTTTTCTAATAGATATGAACGCGAGTGCAGAAAGCGGAACACCTTCCTACTGT
This sequence comes from Hypena proboscidalis, assembly GCA_905147285.1. Taxonomy (NCBI): domain Eukaryota; kingdom Metazoa; phylum Arthropoda; class Insecta; order Lepidoptera; family Erebidae; genus Hypena; species Hypena proboscidalis. The sequence continues at coordinate 1,700,449 of LR990141.1, forward strand.
ACGCGGTGATAAGCAGAATTTTTGCTGACGGTTATTAGTTATTCTTTTTTTACTACGTTTGGAAGTAAAGATGTTTGTACATCTGTTGGTTAGTCTGACGAGAGCATGATATAAAATAAACACGACAAAGAACACTATATCTCATGGCATATAAACATAACTGGTAAAGTATGGGTTAAGAGGGGTTTTCTACCCCTCTTTGTTAATTCTAGAGTTAAAATTATCAATTTCTAATTGATTTATATATGGCATTTAGCCATGCTCATATCATCATATAAATCGTGAAGGAAAACATCGTGAGGGAACCTGCATGCCTGAGAGTGCCTAAAAAGTACTCGAGGTCATGTGAAGTCTACCAATCCGCACTTGGCCAGCGTGGTAGACTAAGGCCTAACCCTTCTCATCATGAGAAGCCCGAGCCCAGTAGTGGGACATGTATTATATACAGGGCTGCTATTATTATTTATTAATTATTTAGCCATGCTTAGCAATCTAATATGTACTAAGAACAGTCGAACAGGCGTCCGTAAAGACGATGCATACAGTCAAAAGATTCGTGGCTTTGCAGCAGGGCTTGGATGGCTCAGTGTTTAAGCGATTGCAGCAGTGAAAAGCGAAGCGAACACTTTTTCCCGACCCAAAGATCGAATCGAGACATATCTGTGTTATATCGTATTTTTAACCATAATGAATCGAATCCAAGTATCCTCGTCAATATAAAACTCAAATCTCATCTTTATTTCACAAAACGAGAAGTAACCTGGCTCAATTTACTTGAGTATTTTATATAACAACAGTCAGACATAATCCCGTAATTGGGCAACAAAGCAGATCGCAGTAAATTCAATTAAGCTAGCTTAATTTCGCGGGTTCTTTCGTAATAGGATTTTATATAATGCTCCGGTGCTTGTTGGTCTTCCCGTTGGCGAATTATGTGTAATATAACAATGGAAGATGGAAGTGTATATTGTGATGGAGAGAATCTGTGTAAAATATCCGAAAAGGATCACATATAATTATAACTGTTCTGTAGATTTAATGAACTACATGTCAACCGAGGGTACAGTGAGACATCGTATTTATTGATAAGTTTATTTAATATCGATTTTAAATTGCAAGTTCCTAACTTTATTTAAGTATATTTTTAACTGTGGACTATTAAGTCTCTGGAATAAAGAATTATTATTATGTATTATTATAACCTCTGTTTCTAAAAAAAATTATAAATAATTAATAAAAAAAAAGCCGAACACTGCGACCATGTCTGGTCGCAGTGTTTGGCTTTTTTTTATATGATATTTTTGATCACTTTTTCTTAACAAATTGAACTAGCCACATCACCATCGAGTATGGTTTATTTTTAGGGTTTCGTACCTCAAAAAGAAAAACTGATCGGACGGAACCATATACCTAGGTTCACTCGGCTGTCTGTCTTGTCTATCTGTCAAAGCCCCTTTACTCAGTAATGCGTAAAGTAATAAAGTTGAAATTAATATGAAATAGACAGGTCACTGGCCCTTTCCATGTATGAAGCAGTGCCTAGAATTTCATAATTAGTATTTAATTATAAAGTATCTCTGAATATTGTATTGAACACGTGTAGTGTCAAGGTTTGTGCTTACGCGTGGTCAGAAAACGGACGGAATGGTGGTTTTTTAGTCATCTGATATAATTTTACTCATTTATTTTTTTTCCTTAAGATTTAAAAGGTTTAAAAATGGAACTTGTGATGCAACATGCAACAAGATGGCGATTGGAATTGGAACAAATTAAGTTATCGGTGATGACATACTTAGGTATTATTTTTACTTGTGGTAGTGGACGAGAGCGGCAGTACCATCGTTTTACCGTATAAGCATAGCATAACATCACGCTTATATTAACAAGGAGGGTGTGGCAGAGGTGTATAACACCCACACTTCACCTCTTATGCTAAAGGCGCCTATTGCTTTTCTATGCGCTCTCAAAGTATTCTATCAAAATTTAAATGCTCTTATCTATTCTTCACATTCAAATCTTTATATTTTAAGTGAATATAAGTCAAAAATAAAATAAATAAATATATTTATTTCCAGAAATTATCCTTATTATTACCCTTATATTATTTTCACATTCACATTCATAAATATTATTTTAATAGAATTATAGAAAATTAAATAAATTAAAATAACACTTCTTAAACTAAATTAGATAAATACCTAACTATGTACAAAAAAGAAAAGGAAAATGTAAAAAATAATAATTAAAATAAAAGTATAATAAAGCACTTACATTTAAATATAAACTGTAGCAACACATCACTGCAACATGCAGAAGACATAAGTGGAGAAAGCACCTGGCTCACTGCCAACAACTGGATGGGTGGACGGGAAACACGGTTATCGGGAGCGGAACATGTGTTAAAAATTGCTGGGAGTATTGAAAGTAGGTGATTTCGACATCGGGTGTTTTAAAAGGTTTTTCTGGGTTATTCAGTTTGTAGTAACTGTAGAAAGATGTTTGTAGAATGATGTGTAAAGGTAATGAACTGTTATCGGGCAAAGCGTGCAATTTGCCTAAAACATTGTATTTATATGGATAAGAATACCGGGATGTGGGGTTTTTATGATTCATTACATCTTTTTATTATTTAAATCGTTTTGTTTAATTAAAAATACCATTTACTCTAGGTATTTAGAAAAATGTTCTTAAATACATTAAGTAGTCCACAGTAATAATATTTTTCTTATATTTATATTTTTTTTATATAAGAAATAAATTACCATTGTTTATTATTTATTTTATTTATTTAACACTTTATTGTACCCAAAAGATAACAGAAAAAGAAACATGTAATAAATACTTTGTTAAACAGTAAAGTATTATTAAATATTTTTTTATTTACTATCGACAAAGCGGCGGCATCCTAGCGTTTGAAGGTAAAATAAAAATTGAGCTCATGAACGACGTAGCTCGAGGTTTAAAGCACCACTTTGTCAGCTTTAACCTGTCCCAAAATATTCGTGAATGAGATTAGGACCTGAATTTACTGGAACATTTTTCCTCAATAAATGATACATCGGCAATTTGTAGTGGATTATTCCTAGCATCCGAATTCAGTAGAAAACTAGGAATAACCCGGTATTCGGGTCTTTGGGTGTAGTTTTTACCAAGTTGACTAACAATTCGTTTGACGCAACATATGAAAAATGTTTGAACCTCTGTGAGAAGTGCATATTTTCACACCTGTCTAAACACTCATAAAGGGGTCGGATCGTTAACATTCATAGGTTAACAATCGCGTAAATGTCAGCACTTTCCATTCATGTATCTTCTTACGTATATTGTTATATTTTTGTTAATTTAATACGAAAAGGAAGAACAGTATACAATTTCACAGGGTAATCAACAATGCAATTTGACTAATGACCAAAATAAATATTGTGAAGCATTTTTATAATTTTGATGTACTTTTTATTAAACGGATTAAATACGTTAGTTTTTGCCATTTAGACTAATTATAATACACAATAAAAGCAGAATCTAATTTGGATAAAAATGACTGCTTTGTTGGTCTAGCGGTCAGCGTATGCGGCCTCTCACCGCGGGTTCGATGTCCGGATTTAGCAAAAGTTTTACTTAGGTTTTTCGTCTGAAAAATTCTCAACAGCAGTACGGAGTGGGAATCGTGCCCGGTGGATGGAGATAGGCTCACCCTTTGAAATGCGAGTGTCAAAAACTTCTACACCCTTCTAAAAATAAGCGTGATGTTAAATTATCTGTTTGTCGTGGATAAAAATGGCGATCTATTTTATTCCCTTGATTAACTACAATTAAATGTCATTACAACTTATAGACAATTTATCCTTTATTGTAAGCGATAATAAAGCTAATTACGTCCTAAACAAGCTCAATAAAAACTAATAAAGTCACTAACTCACTTTACCACACACAATCGATGCGGTGCAGCGTGCGGCGACCCTACGACAGTAAACTTGTATGGTACAAGTTCACTGTTAACAATGTGACTCATCGTCTAAGGGAAAATGCACATTGTAAGACTTCGTACTATTAAATGTCATGCTTTTCTGTGTTATGTGCGTACAATTTCACAAAAAGATTATGTTTACTGTCTCTATATTATTATAACCTGACCCAAGAGCTGGATCCAGCTTCTGAGCCAGGTCATATGAACATATTTGAGGTTCTTTTCGCGAATAACGCAAACATCTAGAGTTACTCGGCTAAGGCCCAGGGAGGAGGCATGACCCCCACAAACTCCTCCCAGGATCCGCGCTTGATCTAACTTGTTGCATTTTATTAACTTTATCTAAAAATACAGCGTTATGCGTAATAGAAAATAACCCCAAATATATTAATATTTTTAAATCAATAAAAGAAAATACTGTATAGAAAGAAAGAAAAGAAAGAAAATTATTTTTTATTTTCTTACATAATATACAAAAATAGGTAATTATTATAAAAAAAAAAAAAAAAATATGTAATAAATATGTAAGAAAACAGTGGTGGTTGCTCAGCTTTAATGCTGTGGAGTCTTGCATTTCTGCAAAACTTCCACAGCGCTGATTTTCAGCAACCACCACGGTTGACGGCACAAATAGAAAACAGGTAAGTACAGCAACATATAAAGATGACAGTGACAAAATTAAATTAAGCTCAAATTGAATTATACAAAGGAATAATATATAATTAATAATGAAACATAAATTAGGTTATAAATACATGCATAGAATATATTATGGTTACAAAGTGGTTACAAAGGCAAGAAAAAAAGAAAACAAAATAAAAATAAAAATATAGCAAACCTAAAACAATTTATAAACTAGATATAACTAAACTAAACTAAAAATATAATTATTAAACATAAAAAATGACCGGATGGCGCTAGTATCGCCTTGCGCTGGCGACGCGACGACAGTGTCGACAGTTGGTACACTGTTTATGGCTTGCCCAATCACAGTGAATGTCAGGCCTAAACTAAATGTATTTTCCGGTAAATACTTCGCATTCTTTGCAGTGTTGATGATATCAAAAGAATGTGTAAACAAAAGAAAAATGTGATTGTGTTATGTGTATTGAGTTTTGTGCTGTAAGTAAATAGTTGTGAAAATATACTTTATTGTGGTGTGATCGTCGTGTGAAGCTGTTTTATTTAAATTTCCAAGCGGAGCGTCCTTTTTGTGGAGATGGAACATTTTTTGTTGTACGAATAGAGGTAAGAAATTTACATTATGTATTACAATATAAATAAATAAAAATTAATTAGTATTAGAATTGTAGAATATATAGTTGGAACTCTTTTATCCTGGGGATAAATTGCCAACGTTATTTCTAGCATTATTTGTTTGTACCTTTTGCTGTAACACAACGCCATCTTTGGTGTGTTTATTCGCGTTTATTCCTGAAAAATAAACTGAAAACACATCCATGAACATGAGTGACGAAGAGTTACTATCAGGTCAGTTTGATTGTGTGTGATTAAATTTATAGGTAATGGAAAATTAATAATTGTATCAAATTAACTAATAAAAATAAATGAGAACAGAAATAAAAATATTATACGAAATATATGGATTGTATGTGAAATTATAATATAATGGAATATATTTAAAAATGGATAATAATACTATTGAATAAGTAATCATTAAATTTATGTAAATGTAATAATATTATAATTACAAATGTCATGCTTTCATTATCCTATGATGCTTTTCAGGTTGGTGGGCAGAAGTGAAAAAATAAAACTGAGTCTGTCTGAGCAGATAGCCCCAGAAAAGCACAAACAAAGTGCCATGAAGCTGGAGTGTGTCACATCCTATACTAATAGTTAATAACCTGTTGGTAAGCATAATTACTTCAAATGAATACAATTCTTCTGTGTATGGAGCAGAATCTTTTTCAAATTGTATTTAAAACTATAAATACTTTCCAGTGACTTCACTGGAGGTGGCAAATCATTCCAGCAAGATGTAGCTGCATACTTGAAGCATCCTTTAAAGGCAGTTGTTCTGTACCGTGGCATTGACAGTGGATTAGCTGTTGAACGACTGGAGTAGCTATAATGATCATGTCTCCAGCTGAGCTTGTCGAAGAGATATGCGGGCTTTGAGGTATTTATCACACCAAACAATAGATTGCATAGGTGCAGTTTCCTCCTAGCAGCCATCTTTAAGATGTTGTGCTGGTTCAGGAACGGGGTTACATGACTTCGCCAGGGCACCTTGAAACAGTATCTAGCACATGCATTCTGAACTCTTTGAATCAATCGCTTAGTCCTTGACAGCAAGCATGGACCATACACCGTGTCAGCATAATTAAACTTAGAGAGAACTATACTTTCTACTAATCTCTTCCTCATATCCACATTAAGGTACTCTCTAATTCTATACAAGATTTTTAGTCGGTAGAAGCAACTTTTTACAACATTACTTATGTGGTTCTCAAATCGCAGCTCAGGGTCAATGATGAGTCCAAGATTGCAAGCTGTTTCAACTCTTTCTATATTTTGACCCTGTATTTTGACTATGGGGTTTGCTTGTATGATGTTATCTATTTGATGCCTGCTGCCCATGACCATTAATTTAGATTTCAGGGAATTTAAAATCAGACAATTTGACTCAGACCACTCAGCTACCCTTTGGAGATCATCATTAATTTTAGTTAAGGCAGATGTGGTTTCAGACGGTTTAAATGAGTACACAAGTTGGGTGTCGTCTGCGTACAGGTGATACTTGCACTCCTGAAAGCAGGTAGTTATGTCTGCAGTGTATATAATAAAAAGAATAGGCCCAATCAGCGAGCCCTGGGGAATTCCTCTGGTCACAGCTTGTGGAGTTGATGCAAGGGTTGAGCCATCTTTTTGAAGCACTTCCACCTGTTGGAATCTGTTTGATAAATAGCTTTCAAACCATCTAACTGCTTGCAATTCAAAACCATAGAAGGTGAGCTTGGACAACAACAGGGTGACATTTATCGAGTCAAAAGCCCGTGAAAAGTCTAGTAAGGTCAATATAGATCCATCACCCTGGTCACGTGCCTCGAGGATGTTCCCCACAATATCTGCTAAAGCTGTGGATGTTCCACGCTTTTTTCTAAAGCCTGATTGTAAGTCCGGTAGTATGTTGTTATTCTCTAGAAATTCTACCATTTGCAAATAGACCACTCTCTCCAGGACTTTAGATAACCAGGGCAAAATGCTGATTGGACGCAAGTCTCTAAATGATTGAGGGTTGCCATTCTTTGGTAAAGGTCTCACAATAGCCATTTTCCATAGATCGGGAAAGGTGCAGGTGTCAATAGATCGATTAACTATTGCCGTGATGGCTGTCAAGGCCTGTGGTAGTGTCAGGCCCACCATTTCCCCCGAGATGCCATCAGCACCTTGGGCATTAGTAGATATCTGTTGAATAATCCTACCTATAGATTCCTCATTTGTTGTTTTAAGCATAAACCTGGCTGTACTGTAGCGGTTAAATTCGTAGTACGTCAGTTTCGATATACTTACATTAGGATTACCTGGAACATCAAGAAATGCCGAGTTTATTGCATCTGGGTTGTTAAGGTAGTCCGGCAACCCCACATCCCTTTGAACCGGAAGTACATACTTTTTAAGATTGTTCCATAATAGTTTTGAATTGTTAAAATTATCATTTATATGTTTTTGGAAAAATGCAGATTTTTCACTTTTTAAAGCAATAATTGCCTGGTTTTTTAAATCTAGATAGTATTTTTTGTGTACTTCCTGTTTCGTTTCACGCGAACGGTTCCTGGCCTCATCTCTTAACTCAAACATTGTTTTTATGGTGTCTGTTATCCACGGTGTTGGCTTGCTCTTAAATACTTTTTGTCGGATGGGGGCGTGTATGTCAAACAGCTGTGTGGTGAAGAGGTTTAAAAAATAAACCATTTGATTTACACATTGAGACTCACAGATCGAAGCCCACGGCAGGGCTTCCAAGTGCTCCTCAAACAGTTCAGTCAGTATATTTTTGATTGGGCGATATATATAACAAGAGTTTTTGCAGGCCTGTCTTTCTTAAATATCAACTCACATGTGACAAATGAGTGGTGTCCAAGCTCACTTATATGGCTGACATTTACATGCCGATAATTGGCGTCAGTACAGATGATATCAATGAGAGTGGCACTGTCACCCACAAAATGTGTGGCTGTAGACACTATTTGCTTAAGGTTACAGTAGTGTAGGAACTCTGCTAGTTGCCTTGTTTTAATGTTGCTATCATCAAGCATATTAATGTTAAAATCCCCTAGTATTATAACATTATCATGTGGGGAAAGAGCGCAAATACTCTCAGTGAGCGCCTCAAGAAAAGTTTCTACATCTAGCCATGGTGGCCTATAAGCAGTACCAACTAGTAGTTTTTTTGTTTTTGTGGTAAGGCTCAGCCACATTTGTTCTACACTTGAATGCGGAGGATGCGTCCTCACGCGTGCACGAATGCCTGCTTTTATATAAAAAGCCACGCCTCCTCCCCTACCTTCCCTGATTGATGTAGGTCTAGGTATATGCACCAACTTATATCCCTGTACAACCGGTGCCAGGCCTTGTTGTCCTTGGCGAATCCATGTTTTGTTAATAGCACATAATTCTGGTGATTTGTTAGCCATAGCTATTATGAATTCATCATGGTTCGTTGCCAGGGACCCTGCATTGAATAAACCAAACTTAATATATTTACTATTTGTCATTGTGAATTACTTTAAAAATTGCCCATATTGCTAGAAGACATGTCATTGTAAAATAACAACCATAGTATGTAGATATTGTAGATAAAGAGGTATAATAAAATATATAGTAAGCATGAAGATATTCATACATACAGAAGTCACTGTAAAAGTATGTATGTATTATGTGTTGTGTATGTAATAAGTATGGATAGGAGAATATTTCAATGTTGATATAATTATTGCCCCTGCAAAGAGTGTTTAGTGTTAACATGATAGTATTGTATGTATGTGACTGTGTAATTGTAGGTTTTCTCAAGACATTAATCAAATAATTGTTACGAAGTAAATTATGAATAAAAATGTTTAACATCATATTATTATGGTTGTAAAGGAGTGTCAGCATTATAACAATACTCAATCCAATGTGAAAAGGCTTAATTTTGTTTTCAAATCTAAATGTGGGAAATAGATAAAATAAACATACAAGAATAACACAAAAGTATTTCATTAAAACAAAATTATTTTCCTGTATCCATTTCAGGTCCAAAAATCTGCGTGAGGTCTGCTTCCGAACGCACGGGACGGGCGGGCTCGCCATGCTTGTGCCTGACAAGGATGCGGCCTCTCTTCGTCCACACGTACTGCCATTCCAAACGTTGCGCTGCGTCCCGGGCTTGACGAAATAACTGCCTGTTCTGCTTTGTTAGGCGTTCGTTCAGATAGAAGCGCCTGGGCAATCCCGGCAGACCAAGGTCTTCGCTATTGGCACCTCTGCGCACTCTTGCCTTGGCAAGGAGTTCATCGCAAAGATCCCGACGTCCCAGGCGCACCACTATGAGGCGCGGGCGTATCTCCTTCGGCCCACTAGCATCTGTGGCACTCAGGTGTCTGCTGCCTACACGCTCCGCGCAAACGACATCTCGGTCTTCCAGTTTAATGCCGAGTTTGGTGGCCACAAGCTTGATTGTATGCAACACATTTTCATTTTTTGCCTCTGGAAGGTTAGCGATCTCTAAATCATTGGACAAGAGCTCTTGATCGCGATCATTCAGGTCTCGCTTCAGCTCAGCAATTGTTTCTACCATTACGGCTGAACTGTTCGGCGCCCGGCTGCTGTTTTCAAGAGCAATCAACCTAGACTCTAAGCTGTCAATTCTTTTATTGCAGTCCAAAACAGAGTCCTTTATGCGTGCGACATCAGAGCGGACCAACTGAAAATCCTCCCGCATCGCATGAAACTCGGCTCGTAGCTCTTGCTTGAAGTTATCTAAGGCTTTTTCAAAGAATATCGCTGAGGGCTCGCCTCTCATCGGAATAACTGTATTATCCTGCGGGTCTAGATATTCGTCGCCACTTCTGTACTCCAGTGTCCCTGCTACTGACGTGTTATTTTTATTTGTCATCGGTAAAGTTTTGTTGCAGTCCGAGCACATCCAGGCAGCTGAAATCTGTCCCCTTAACGGCAGAGATGCGCAAGCGCGGTGAAACTGGGCCGAACATTTGTTGCATTTAGCGGCCTCCATCTGTGAGAGGAATTTCGCGCAACCATTACACTTAACAGGCGCCATTTACTGAGAATGAGGCCGTCTAGTTGTTTCGCCTAACTGCAAATAGATGGCGCTGTAATAAGAATTTATTGAAATAGGTTTATCGTTTGTCCTAGGGGCTTTTGAGCACTATATATCAGTTAACAATTTGAAGGATCACAGCACAGAACTCCGCACAGCACCACACCGTTCTAATAATTATTATATATCTAAAAACGATTTATAATATCTAAAGTTTAAGGTAGTTTGTGAACTTAAAAAGAACTGTTTTTTGTTTTAGCTTTTAAGAATTGTTTATCGCACTTGTATTTCCAATAACAATTATCGTTGGATATTGCACCGATTTCAAGCTTTTCACAATAAAATTTGTCCTTTTTACGCACTGTTTACTTTTTTTTTTACGAGAGAACAGTTTTTTTGCACAACACCGTTTGACATTCGAAACGTCAATAAATATTGTATGGCAAGGTACTACCCAAATCTACGATCATTTTGTAGGAAGGTTATCTTCAAATGGTTGTAGATGAGTTGTTACACGAGATATTAATCATGACAACGTGTAATAGCCACAAATCGGAACAGTATTATGACTATTATTTCAGCAGACTTAAGATTTTTTTTTAAACTGTGTTGTCCCATTGTTTGGCAAAGGTCGTCCCCATTTTCTTTCGCTTGTCATGTCACACGAGTCCGCCAGTTTAAAGTGGGACTGGGCTCGGCATGTTTATCGGATGCATCCAGAAAGGTGGACAAAAACCGCTGCCGAATGGACTCTGGAGAACCGGCGACCGAGGACAGCCAAGAAAACGTTTGCGTTATGACTTGGACACCTCTCTAGATGGCTAGGAAAACAAGGCTTACTTAAGTTAAAATAATAAAATAGTTTCTCGATTCGAAAGCTCAACCAAACTCACCCTATTCCATTCATAACATATTTCTATCATCGTAACTTATCATTAGATGAACAATAAAGTACAAACATTTTCTCACCGCAGAAACAAAGAAATTGAAGTATCTTCAAGTACAAGCAAATCTAAACGAATTGATTGGGTGCTTTTCTAATCGAGGGAAAGTGTATTAATTTGAAAAGTTAATTACTTTTATCTAAAAGTTATAAAGCTGAAGAGTTCGGAATAGCTAATCTCAGAAAATACTGCGTCGATTCGAAAAGTATTTTTTGCGATCGAAAGTTCATCTATCAAGGAAGACCATAGGCTATATGGTATCACGCCGTGCTTAATAAGATCTGAGTAGTTACTTTAATTGCGAGGAGCAACTAGTTTTTATAACATGATATTTGGTTTGAAAATTGTAATTAATTTGACACGTTTAACTCAGTTAATTTCTGTGATAAATCGACGTAATGTTCTATTAATCATTTATCTAAACTTTACGGAGTTTGGACTTTTATCTTAATAGATGCTCAAACAAAGTGTCCAATGCCCTTTATCGGTCCATTATACTAATTTGCTGTCCGATCGATTGGGACTTGAATGGGACGCCTTACAAGTGTGGTGACAACTGGTGACTCATGAACTTGTCGCAAGTTCAGAATGTGAGTGGCATAGGGTGATTTCACATTAATTGTTTATTTAAAGGAGGGTTTATTTCGAATAATTTTAATATTATAATTAAAACAAATATTGCTGTGTTTGTTAAGCCTTTAAATAATATTTTAAATGTTTAAAGATTTATTCTAAATGAAACGTTTATATACGATGCGATACCAATTTTTTTCGATGATAACTCTTTTGCAAAAACATGGGTTATATTATTAGTACTTTTAACAACGAAATAGTAGTAAAATCGTAATTTGCGCCTTGCACCGATCATATCCATATCCCAAATGGACTGTGGCATTTATATCATAGAAACCTACGTTTACTATCTGACTTGTTAATACTGCCAAGATTAAGTGATCAGTAGGATATTCCACGATGACCCAAATGGGTGTTAATCCCAAATATATTGGGATTTGAGACCGCTCCATTATTCTACGACCGAGTCATTTATCCAAAACGTCACTTGACATACGCAATCCTGAACTCATCCCTTAGGATTATTAAGCTTCTCAAACCAGGAAATTATTATAGTATTCGGTAAATTATTTAATCAATAATAAGGTTATATTTTTCATAGGTATATAAACTTTCTGTAAACTTCTTCAAAATAACATCTCCTGCCAACATTTCATCCCAAACTGATCACATGAATTTCCCGACGGCAAGTTCACAAATAACTTCACTTTGCCCGACCCGGGAATCGAATCCGAGACCTCGCGTTGAGAGGCGTATACGCTAACCTCTAGAGTCTATACCATCGAGACAGTTCAGTTAATTTTGCGTGAAAGTTAACAAAAATCTGCAGTTCACACATCCTTAAAAACTTTTGCATCTATTATATTTGTAAGATAGTAAAACTAGAACTGTTCTTAAAAACCGACACAAAGCTAGCTCTCCGAACCATGCATGTATGAAGTATGCTCAATATACACACGTAACCTTCTTTAAAAATTCATTTACTTCTCGTCCATGAACTAACAACACATAACAAAAACAATGAACTCTTACAACAATGACATCACATGACGTAACATAAGCTGAGTGTGCTGTGACGAGACAATTAGTGTTTCTTGGAAGGTACAGTTATTGGTAACGGACTTAAGAGAGGTAGTTTTTACCTATAACCAAGGGCGTCGCCGGGGCAGGTAGAGGTAGCTGCCTCCCCCCTTAGGAATTACTTTATTAATTGTAGAGCTCGTGTGAGGCAGTTCAACAATTACTATCGTGCTTTCACGTAGGTATACATCACAATGTGCTAAATTAACACTATCGTTTGATAGACTAAATGCAGAGTCTATAATTAGATTGAAATAAATCTTTTTTTTTAAAGCAGACTACTTATTTGCATATACAAATTATGAGTATTTTTGTTAACCTCCTCCAGCTAAGCTTAATTCGCTTGTGTTAGGAAGAGGTTCACGTCCGTGGTGTATTGGCCAGGATTCGAACCCACAACCTCTCGATCATAAGACAGATACCTTTCTAAGAATCTGTTTCAGGTTCCTTTGTCAAATGTTAATAACCTTCAACAATGACGTATCTTGACATAACATAAGCTAAGTATGTTAACATTAAACTACATATTTAGTTTATGTATTTCTTGGAAGAAGTCATTCACTGAGCGTGTGTTAAGCGGTGATTCATAATGCTTATCTGTTGTTTTGGTAAACTTATTTACTCAAATTTTAGTGTTATCTATCTTAGGATGTTTAAATTATGTATATTGTACACTCAGCTCTGCCTTTATTCTGTTATCTGAGCTTGTACATATATTAACTGTTGAGCTGAGACCTTTTTACATAATAATTTACCTAAATTGGGGTACACTTTTATTTACAAAGATTTCTTCTGTGAGTAACATAATATTATTATTATTAAAACCGACGTGAAGTGAAGACATTATTATTGAGAGTACGGGTTTTCACGTTATTTTAGCCGGGATATGCCGACTAGTTTCGAATCTATTACGTAGATTCATCAATTGGACGATTAATCGCGTATCGTCCCGTATTCTCAATAATATTAATATCTAATATTACTTTTAGTCACATTTTATAGTCATATTATTGGACATGTTCAAGTCCCATGTGATGATGTTATCTGACACAGTCATAGAAATCTTAATAACTAGTTATTAAGATTTCTATGGACACAGTTTCCGTGCAGCTTTTTGAGAATTTCTTTTTTAAATAAAACTTTTGCACGACCGAAAATCAAACCTGAAATAATAAGCAGTCGCATACATAAATATATATTTTAATATCTAGTATTATATTTTTGAATTGTCTTAAGTCACTATTTTTAATTCTCTATAAATGACAATTAATTGAGTTACATACAAACTAAAAAATATAGAACTTAAATATTTACAACTATACACTAAGAATTAAAAAAATAATAATAATATTTATATACAATAATATACATAGAAAATATAAAAATATATTTACAAAACCTTAAACAGCATCAAAAAATTCCTCCGCATCGACGTCGAATGCCGACATCGTGCCCAGAAGGCTGGCTGCATTGCCATATCTGTATTATATTATCTTCTTCTTCTTCTCCTTCTTCTTATATTATCTTATAAATTATATATAAATCTTATTGACCATAGTGTCAATACATAGGTGCAATCTGAAAATCAGCGCTGTAGTATTTTAAACTGCAGCAATTGCTGAGATAGTCTCCTTTTTGGTCTCATACAGGAGTGTTCCACTTGTTTACCATGCCTGTGCTTATTCTTAATTTTATTGTTCTATTTTGTTTACTGTTGGTTTTGCATACTTTATTTTTACCTACTCCTTTTATGAGTCTAATTAAATGCTTTCTCTTTCTTTCTTTCTATACGCTAACAACTAAACCAACGAGTCAGTCTTCTGTATCTAGCGGCACTTTATCTATAGTACTAAATATTACAAACAACTATAAACTTGGCCTACTCCCTTTCAATTATTCGAGAGCCTATCTAACCTCATCACGGCCGTCACCATGGTATTGCAACCAGGCAGCCGTGAGGGAAAGCGCCGTCCCCGCGGCCGCGATTCGGCACGGCCGCGGCGCCCGGTGCCCGGTGACCACGTTATCAGATCCGACACGGGTTGACTTTGGTGACTTGTAAGAATTGGTTTATATTTTGTATTTCTATAATTATGATGAAAATTTAGGCTTTTCTTCTATGACAACTGTAATGAGCAATTAAACAATCTGCAATGTATACTAAACTACTACTGAATTCATACTAAAAGTCTTTTCTTTTCTGCAGGTAATCACTACATAGTAGTAACATAGTATAAAACAAAGTCGCCTTTTCTGTCCCTATGTGCGCTTAAATCTTTAAAACTACGCAACGGATTTTGATGTGGTTTTTTCCAATAGATAGAGTGATTCAAGAGGAAGGTTTTTATGTATAATACATGCATAGAAAGGGGGAATTGTTTTACTCCAAATTTAACGCGTGCGGGCCACGGGCAGTAATGAATAAATTAAACTACTGGATCGATTTTAATCATTTTTTCAGTGAGTGACATAGGCTATATATTATATACCCGTGCGAATCCGGAGCGGGCCGCTGTGTTTTTATATACAACGTTCACAGTTTTTCTGTAGTGTATTTAGTATCAGCATTGTACCCGTGCGAAGCCGGGGCGGGTCGCTAGTTTCAAGATATAAAGAGAAGGCACTACAATAAATGAGACCAGTATTGGAGTAAGCAAATCTAAAGTTCTTTTTCATCCTTACCTACTAATAATATACGGGGTGGAAGTGTCATGGCAATACTTATTGACTCCACAGTTTCTAGACATGGTATTTTCGCTATATCACTAATCAACGCAAATTAACAACGATATAATATTATTTTAGGTGTCATATCACTTACTAATAATTTGCAAATATTACTAATATTCTTGTTAACCTCCTCCAGCTAAGCTTAATTCACTTGTGTTAGGAGGAAGTTTACGTCTGTGGTGTAATGGCCAGGATTCGAACCCACGACCACTTGCTCGCAGACCGATGTCTTATTTATGCGCCACGGCCGCTTCATATAAATATGATAACTGTATGATTAACTCTCAGAAAAAGCTACGTTGAAAATTAAACATCTAATAATCGTAGAAATACAATGTAATGATAAAAATGCGTAGCGATAGGCAATATATATACCACACGGTGTGTTTCCTATACATTATGTAAAGCAGTCGGCTGGGCTGTTCACGGTCCAACCTGCAGGTTAATACCAGATTTCGCTTAGCATCGTGCGTTGGTACTTTAGGATCTCCATGCGTGAAGATTTTGTAGAATTGTCCTGATTCCCTTTTGAATAAAATGACTTATTCAAAAGGGAATCAAAGGGAATCTTATAGAGGTCTCGGCTCGCATTTTTTCAGCAACAGATTTTTTTAAAATTGATAAAAACTTGGTAATTAGGTTAAAGCTCATCGCCCTAACTTCGACTAGGTGACTGATCCATAGATAGTAAAATATAGGATACCTTATCAAAATATAGGTTAACATAAACCAAATGCTGGCATTTTTGGCAACATACTATAACATACGTACATAGTCTAACTCATTTTATGATCGTTCTAAGTTTCATGGGCGAGTCCAAATTACGTAATTATTAAAAAATAATTTTATCATTAAATTACCCACACAATTTATAGCAATTTTGGTAATAAAACCATACAAGAAATATTTAGTATAGCTATTTAACAAATTTCATAAATTCACATACACTATTTAATCAAAACATTTAAATACATAAGTTTTTTTTACAATCAATTTTAAAAAGACGATATAATTAAAGAGACTGTCCATGATAATTGAAAGTCATGGTGCTCCTTATCCAATATTCATGGTAGGTGGTGCGTAAATCTGAGATATTACGCGATACATCACAACAATTGATGTTTTAGAATATATTATATAGATTGTTTCGTATACGCATTTGCTGGGGTATGCAAATTAAACGAGGTTATTTATATTCGTGAATGTAAAATTGGATAGATATTTTATTTTTTAAATTTATTTTAAACTGTATAAAATAGCTAGTTCTTATGATCTCTCCACCGCCGAAACGTATAGTTAGCAGTTTAGCACCAATTGTACTGAATTATTTTAGTGTATTTATTTCGTTTTGATATGATTTGTCTGCACGTGTGGTGTATTGGTTTAAGCGGTCGCTTCGCTCTCCACTGCACTGGTGTTGTGGGTTCGATCCCCACATGGGACAAATCTTTGTGTGATTCGCAAATATTTGTTCTGAGACTGGGTGTGCTTTTGAGTGAGTGAATGTGTGTATTTGGCCTTGTCATTGGGACCATTGGATAGTGTAATTGCTTCTGGCGTTGTATCTCATGTAAAAAAAAAACAATTTAATAAAAAAAAAATATATAATATATGAAACGGTTTTCTTATGAAAAAGCCATGTGTTTCAAAATTTGTTGTCTTTGCTCAGATGATATATTATTGTAACAGGTAGACAATCGGCATAGACATATTAAATTTTAATTATCTAGGTTTAGTGTTGTGTTATGTACATTGGTCGTGCGAACTGTGGAAATAGGTAAAAAAATTGGAAGATTTTTTAGTTACTGTGCTTATTAATTACTGGAAACAATTAAACGACAATCATAAATCATTGAAAGCGAATTTATTAACCAACTGTAGCAGTTTATAAAAAGCAAACGTACTCATAAAAATGTCTAACAAACATCTATTTCCTAGAACAAATAAATAAAACATCGATTCACAAGAATTCCAACAAAAATTACGATAACACAAAAAATACGAATTTGTCGTTCATTTTGTCACGGTGGGCTGTCAGACTAATGACTACCAAGATAACTTTGCGTGTGGCGAAACTAAGAAACTAAACACAATGTTCGATTCATCTATCGCAAGCGGCGTCATTGTTATAAATACAATTGTAAACATAAATTGGTAATTAAAAGGTGTGTTGACCGAGAGAAACCGGCGCACGAAACGTGTATCGCCGGCTATAATAACTGAAGATTCATATCTTGTAATTAAATACGAGTATATTATGAATGGTTTATTTCCCTAATAGTTCATTAGCTTGGTTTTTTATTGGAATCAGCAATGTGAAGACAATTGTAGTGAAAAGGCTGTTTTAATGTGGTTTGTTAAGAGATAAATATAATTAAGTTACACTATCAACCTAAACTGGTTTATGTTACACTATGTTGTTGTAATTTTTGTAAGACTTTATTGTAAGTGATTTAAATAATAAATAAATAAATGTTTTCGTCTCATCCTTGTCAAATTACCTACCTTTAGTTACCTCATGAATTATCTCCACCTACCTCTATCTAATGGTGAAAACTGACCGAAAATCCGGTCAGTAGTTTTTAAATTAGACACGACATAATAGATATATTTACCATTTTTGCTTATGATTTATCTATTTGTAGCATTATTGATCCTTAGTAGATTGACCAATTTCATATAAGTACATATTAACATATAAAAATAGACTATAAGTGTTTTCCAAAAGAGAGAGATGCTATTATCCAAGGGAGTCGCTTCTTCGATTAAAGTTGTCGAAATGGAAACGAATAAAGTACATATACATGAAAAGCCCATACCTAATAGATGGTTTAGATCTACATAAATAAATAACAGCTAAGGTGGGATCCGTGGTATTTATTACATTTATTTATTTATGGCATAAAGGTGCAGTTATTATCAACAGGATGTGGTCTGTTCCCTTATATCAACAGGAAAAATAAAATGGTCAACAATAAAGGCTTGTTAAGGGTACTCGGTATTGATAAGCTCTTATCACAAAAAGAAGCGCACTACAATATAATTGGCCACCATGGTATTTATTTGTTGCATTTATTGCATTTATTTGTGGCATAAATGTGCAGTTCTTATCAACAGGATGTGGTCTGTTCCCTTATAATAAATAAAAAAATAAAATAAAATAAAATAAAAATCTTTTATTTTCAAGCTACAATAGGCTCATAGTGTGTTAGTACAGATTGCTTATGAACTATGTTAGTTTAAACAATTTATAATGGAGTTAGGGTTAGTAAAATAACTTAAAAAGACTATGTTAGTAATGTTCCTAATAACTATTTTGCAATATGGGAGATATGTCAAGCAACATTTGTAACATGCAGCTTGACAAACCTCCCCATTGTCGTATGTGCGTCCGCAAACATGCCTGACGCACTGCAATAGGGTGGAAGCCTCAACAACATCCTGAAGGCATTATTATATTGAATTCGCAGGGTGTTGTCCGTTTTTTGGGTATGGTTAGCCCAAAGGCTGCTGGTGTAAAATGTTTGGCAGTACGCCTTGAAAAGTGTTATTTTAACAGGGACAGAGCAGCCTGCAAACCTTCGAGCCACCATGTTACCCCTCACAGCCAACGCCCTGCGTTCCCTTTCCATGTCCAGATCATCTTTTAAGTCTTCGGTTACAATATGTCCCAAATATTTAAATTGAGTAACTCTCTGTAAAAGTGTGTCACTTAGTTGAACTGGTGGGACGTGTGTTGGACTTTTATTTTTCCCTCTAAACACTAGCATCTCACTTTTCTTAGGGTTATACTTTATATCAACGGGAAAAATTCAGTGAATTCTATGTAATGGTCAACAATAAAGGCCTTGTTAAAGGGGGTACTCGATACTGATAAGCGCTTATCATAAAAGGAAGTGCACTAGAATATAATAGGCCACCATGGTTGTTAGGCTGACGTAATCTATGCACGGGTTCTAAAGTGGATAACAAGGAATAAAACGACCTTGGTTGAGGCATTATATGCGATGCATAAGATTTATTGCCGTCATTTTAATCCCGAACGCGTTACTGTGCACATTGACCGACTATGGCGGTGGAACGCAACTCGTTACGCATACGCGAATACTTGAGTGCCCGTAACAAGGAAGTGAAGAATATAATTACGAAGAGAATAACACAACGCCCCTTTAAAGGACAATGGTTGGAGGAACGCCTGTTCTACATGTGTTTGATGGACGCCGAAAGGATCGGTTTACTGGATTTCAACCATGATCTGCGAAGAGAACGCGAATTTGTGAGGAACACCCTGTACGCCTGCCCGCCCCTGCGGTGTTATATTACGAGCGCCATAGGGTGGGCCCCTTCCCCCGACTATGTGTGTTGTGGATCAACAATTTCCAAAAAAATCTATTTGGATCATTATGAATTGGTGCACAGCCGGATTGCCCGCAGAGTCTGTAAAACCTGCAAGAAAATACACGGCATCGACGGCTGTCCTCAAGATGCCTTGGTGGGGTACAGATCCCAAACCCTCTGCGCATTAATGGAAGAATGGCTGACTCAATTAAAAAACGGCAATTACCCGTGTTGTAAAATCAAATCAGTGAAAACGAAAACGCGTGTTATTACAAAATATGTTCAGCCAAATATGAAGACTTGGAGTGAATTGGTGTCATTATACGAAGTGGAACATGGACAATTGGAACCCGAATCGGATATGAATAGTTTTGAAAGTGAAATTACCAACTACACCCGCGGCTACCCCCTTTATGATGAGTTGTTGGGGATGGAAACCCCGCGCCACGAACCCCCTGTAGCTACGTTTGTTTACAACTGGCCGTCAGAAACGACCACAGAGGCGGAACCCGCCTTCGTCGAGACGATTCCCGAAGAAGCCGCAGTGGCCACCCCCTTTTCTGGGATTATTTATAGCTCCACTGAGATATTGAACGAAACACATTCTCGAAAGCGCCCAAACACCTCGGAAAGCAGCTCGGAATTTACCAAAAGGCCACACACCGACCCCTTGATTGAATATATATCATTTAAGTATCCCGCCACCGGTTCATCACCAAACATGCTCACCGCGGAGAGGGGCCCTGTTGAGATGTTGAATGAAACCGCCCCACCTACCTCACCAAGCGAGTTACTATTAGAGGGGAGTCCTATTGATACATTAAAAGAAACCACCGTTCCAAATAAATGAGAGAAAGGATTTATTAAGCTGTTAACCTTAAAAACTCCTAAAGAAAAGAGTCCATCAGCTTATGCTCTCAACGCTTATCCTAAAATCCACCTTCCCTTTCAAGCTACAAATCTCCCTTATCTAAACAGATCACCTGCCAAGCTTGCGCCATCTGGTGCATTATTGCAATAAACTGCAGCGTAAGGCATCGGATTCTGGAGCATTGAGTCATGCGCATGCGCAGATGTGGAGAGCTAACAGAGCTCCTTTATAAATACTTGATGGAGATGAAGTGAGCTATTGAAAAGCTATTGAAATTGTACACCTAGTGCGTCTGTACGAGTACCTAAGATAAAAATATCGTGGACTTTAGACCGCAGGTCGTACTGCGTATCGTCTGCTCATAATTTTCATAATTTAATTAATTATTCTTAAAAACTAAACAAATATATTATGAATTATATTATTGGAAAAATTATGCTCATGAGTTTCTTACCAGCTCTTCTCATGATGCAATAACCATCGGAGCTGGTACTCGGAATGTTTTTAATTTAAATTTCTACGTTGAATTAAAGTCAATCTAAGTTTTGGTGATATATTTTTTTTTAAATATTATAATTTATTTAAGTAAAGTTTTATTTTAAGTTTATATATTTTGATGTTTGTTTTGAAGTGTTCAAGCGAAGTAAATGATTTGATTTCTGATTTCATAATATTTTTATCAGTTGCATCAACCGTTAAATTTTGGCAATGTTTATAAAGTGAACCACAATATTATGAAGTCAGTTTTTAAGTGTTGAAAGTATCTGAAGTGACATCTCACTTCAGATACCTCTAATGATTATTTTGGTCATAAACAGTTTTAAACAGTGCCAGTCTCTGGCAATTCTCTGTATTCTGAATCTTTGGTAATTTATGAGTTATTGGAACCTACTTTAACAATTGTTTACCGCCCGCAACAGTAAACTGTTTTAATTTATATTTTAACATTTTTTGGCAGTATGTTTAGTTTATCCTTTGGGACATTTATATTTCTTTAATATATATTATTACTAGCAACATACGGGTCTAGCTAGCTAGCTAATACAGGGATTTGGCAAAGGTGTACAACATCCACACTTAACCTTTATGTTTAGGTCCCATGGGATAGGGGGTGAGCCTATCGCCATGCACCGGGCACTATTCTAACTCCGTGCTACTATGGTAAATATCCTGACGGAAAGTTCACAAATAACACTTTGCCAGACCTAGGAATCGACCTTGAGACATCACGGAGGCAGTACTGCCTATTACTAGCAAATTTTATCAAAATACCGATCCAAGCAATAGCCCATCCCGTTCTATCTTCCAAGTACATTGAACGCAAACTGTCACCGATCTCTAAGTATAGCCGAGCGCCGAACTCCGTCGCATTCCTTCCATAGCTACAAATAACCCCCCTATACCATAGAGAAACATTCCATTGCCATTTCCCATAAGCGTTATACATTTCTGGTTTTCTTCGACAGTACGAATGTAACGTCTCTATGCAGCCTTTAGGACCAACTTCATAGGTTCCGGATAACTCTCATCTGCCCCATAAAGTATTACCTGAACGAATATAAAAGTGACACAAGTAATACTCGAAAAAATAATACAGTTGCATTTTTATTTATGTGTGTTATTGACTAAACTTATCCTGTAATGCCCCACAAAAAACATCTCTGCCCAACCCCTTTGTCCCAATCAAGGAGAGTCCTCCACTTGGCCACGAATTGCCATGGTTTATTTGGAAGTCACTAAACAGGCCCTAATTATACATCTCCCATACTCATTATACATTGCTGATTTTGTTAGACAACTCGAATGGGAAGCTTGGCTGCAGCCATTAGTGGATTACGTCTGAATCTGCAGTTCTCGTAACCCAATTTAGGTGATTGCAGTTTTGAGCTGATGAGGATAGAACTTTGATTATAATTTATGATGGCGTTTGTTAAATTTCTTTTTATTATAAAGGAGGGGCTAAAATCCTCTGCCACGTACTTCTAAGTGATATAAGCGTGATGTTATGTTATGAAGTTAAGCTAGTCTGCAATACCATTTTAATTATTTCTGCTGATTTTTCTGACAAATCTATCATTTTGTGGTCAGAAATATTAATATAGTTCCCCTGGAAAATCTCACAAAACATATGATAATGATATTTACTACCAGTTGAAGTAGCAATTAACGTTGAAATCAAATAATGCTGCTAAATTGTAGCAGACTTGGAACAAATATTGAGTTGTCTGAGACAATTGGAATGGAGCGTTCGTTGTTACTAAGTGTCGGTTTCACCAACATGTTAAACTTAAGTTAAACTCTAAGCTAAAGCTTTCGAGCTCTCTGTTCCATACAAACATTGGAAGAGTAAGAGAGAGATGCAAATACTGGTTACTCATGCTCATCCCCTATCCTATGGGACCTAAACAGGTGAAATTGTTTGTGTTGAATGACTCAATTTTCTAGTAATACAATTGAGGTTGAAACTTTTAATTACGGTAACTTTACGGTTATATTTGTATCTTAGTTAGTTCTTTTTTTTTACGGCGTCGAATAAAAAATCTGATAGTTTTGTTTAATTTCTTATCTGTTAAATATTTTATAAAATAATAAATTAAAATAATAAAATAAATTGTAACAGGATAGATTATGCTGGAGGAAGATGATGTTAATTTTAAGTTATAAAACATAATATGGTAATTAGATTCTCATTTTAAGTGAACTTTTTTTTTGTTCTTATTGGAAATAAATTCTTTAAACCTAAATGTGGGTGTTGTACACCTCTGCCACACCTAAGTGGGTAATATAGGCGTGGTATTATGTTATCTTAGGTATAGTTTTTCGATCTGAATAAGAGCAAAGTTACATAAAGAGGCTTATGTCTCGGTAATTTGGCTTGTGGTCGATATAGTCACTTTCATACAAATAAGTGCCTAAATCGTTGTATCGAGTAGTAGCTGCTTGCGCGCTTAACCCGTGTTCTACCTTACTGCTCCGCACCCGTGGAGTTTGGCGTAATGTTAAATATCGAAAGACCTTTATTGAGAATTAAACTATCATTAATATAAGTTGGCGCCTTAGGCGCTTCCTTGCCCTGGGCGACAAGGATACTTCGGTGCCACTTCTTTGGTTTTGTTAAGAAAATGCGTAAAAATTCGGTGCCTGCGGCGCTTCCTTTCTCTTGCTGCCAAAGATAAAATTCAGTACCACTTCTTTTGTAGTTCTCTTAGCGTATCGAGTTGACTCTTAAAAAATATACGGTGAAACATGAAGATTTGTTTTTACAAATCTTCATGTTTCACCGTATATTTTTTTAGAGGCGTTTAATAGATTTTGCACACAGGCGCTGCCGGGGGTCGGCGCGTCTTGGGGCTCGTTCGATTTGTAATACTAAAATGAAATGTGAATTTGCGAAGGTGTCTAACATATTCATAGTCGGTTCACATCACAATGAGGAAATTGAATCGATCGGAATCGCGGATGCTGCCATATCCGTCAGCAGAGTGATTGGGTCGGAATCGACTCTGTATTTCTCGTGTTGTAAATTGCTGAAATAATTGAAATTGAGAGAGTGTAAATAAGCAGATTGTTATAGCGCTTCTATGTTTACCGTTTGTAGCAAACTTGCTTTTGGCCTCGTTGGTCTAGTGGTTAGCGTAAGCGCCTTTCCCCGCGAGGTCTCGGATTTGACGCCCGGGTCAGACAATATTTGTTTTTTAAATAGCAGCACGGAGCTGGACGGCACGGTGGATGGCGATAGGCTCATCCCTAACACATGGCACCTAAACATAACAAGCGAAATGTAGGTGTTATATCATATCATCTGGGTAATATAGGCGTGTTGTTATGTTTGGTTTTGCAATACACAGTAATTTAACATATTTGCTTGTTGGTTAGGAGTCAGGTTCGAACCCACGGCACACACCTCTGTCAATAAATCGTTAACATTCGTCTTTTCGAAAATATGTGTGCGTTTATCATATAAATTATCGCTCGCTAACGGTGAAGGATAGCATCGTGAGGAAACCTACATGCCTAAGAGTGCCTAAAAAGTGCTCGAGGGTGTGTGAAGTTTACCAATGCGCACTTGGCCAGCGTGTTTGACTAAGGCCTAACCCTTCTCATCATAACAAGCGGTCCGTGCCCAGCAGTGGGACATAATTATAATACATTTCAGGGTTGCTATTAAATTAAAGTTAAATAAGTTGTTTCATAAACTAATATAAATTCTGTAAGGTTATCTCTCGCTACCTGTTTTTATCGTAAATTAATTGTGTCAAATCATGTTCCATTATACCGAGACGTGAGATTTTTCTCATTTGCATATGAAATTGTACATAATGGTAGATTTTGGAGAACGCACGAACGAATGTAATCAGTTACATGCCAATTGATGCCAGTTGGCATGGAACTGATTGTATCTCGGCATTTTTTTTCGCAGCGCAATATGTTGCTAACTGAAAAACGATTTTTCATGTTGACATCTTTCAAAATGTGCAGTGCTATTACTTAAGTTTTTGATTATTAATAGCTTCACCCGCGGCTCTGTCCACGTGGTACCTACCTAAAAATAACTAATTACCTATTATAAGACTTATGAAATACACACAAAATTGTCATAAAAATTAAGCCGTTTCAGAGGAGCTTGATAACTCACACTGTGACACGAGATTTTCTTTACAATAATTTAAGAGATTAGCAGCGACAGCCTAGTGGGAGACCGTAGAACTACTAAGTAAATGGTCTCAGGTTCGAACTCACAGCATGCACCTCTGTCAATAAACTGTTAAGATTTATTGTCTTTTCGAAAATATGTGTGTATTTATCATAATATGAATTATCGCTCGCTAACGGTGAAGGAAACATGCCTGAGAGTGCCAAAAAGTGCTCGAGGGTGTGTGGAATCTTTTAATACACACTTGGCCAGCGTGGTGGACTATGGCCTAACCCTACTCATCATGAGAAGAGGCCCGTGCCCAGCAGCGGGACATGTATTAGATACAGGGCTGCTATTATTATTATTATATATGAGATTATGTATTATGTACAACTTATACATAATACACCTTTGTACCACAGCACATCAATGTGAAAGTGTGGCCTTTGTATTATATTTTTATACAAAATTCGTGCATCTCCGAGGCTACAGTAATTATTATGAATAACAATGGCTTGCGACATCTCCATTATTTAGTAATTTTGGGAACTTACCATGAGAATAGGGGCAAGGTGCAGATTGATTTAAATAGAGTGTTTATGCTTTAGTAGTGGGTAATAGTAGCGTAGTTATGGGCAGACTGCCTCGTTGGTCTAGTGGTCAGCACATGCTACCTCTCACCGCGAAGTCTCGTGTTCTGTTCCGGACCGGGCAGAAGTGTTATTTGGGACTAGCTTTTGTCCGATGGCGAGGATGGGGGATGTCCATGCTATTTCCTTAAAAATCAAAACTTTCCTCATACACTTGCAACACTTAATTTACGCCTTTTGGGAGTTAAATTACCAAAAAATACCCTACAAATCATTTACGCATTGTAAGGAACCTACGTGCACAACTTCTTCCTTCAAAATTGACAATGTTTCAATATCAACTTACATCCCCTGATTTACCGCTTAAGGCTAAAATACAACGATGTAACATATACAACTTTTCAAGTTAGACCTCTAGCTAAACAACTATAAAAAGCGCATCCAATTTCATGCTACATTTTTTGCGTGAAACGCATACGAACATACAAACAGACAACCACTTTTAAATAAGTTTGGCCATTTTTATTATTAATTGTATAGTAACTATACAAACAATTACACACGACACAAACTGTTTGGCGGCTCTGTCCACGGGGACCTACCTAAAAATAACTAATTACCTTTTAAAAGACACGAAATACACACAAAATTGTCATAAAAATTAAGCCGTTCCAGAGGAGATTGATAGCTTACACTGTGACACGAGATTTTCTATACTTACAATAATTATGAGATTAGCAGCGATAGCCTAGTGGGAGACCGTAGAACTACTAAGTAAATGGTCTCAGGTTCGAACTCACAGCATGCACCTCTGTCAATAAATCGTTAAGATTCATCTTTTCGAAAATATGTGTGTATTTATCATATGAATTATCGCTCGCTAACGGTGAAGGAAACATGCCTGAGAGTGCCAAAAAGTGCTTGAGGGTGTGTGAAATCTTCTAATACACACTTGGCCAGCGTGGTGGACTATGGCCTAACCCTTCTCATCATGAGAAGAGGCCCGTGCCCAGCAGCGGGACATGTATTAGATACAGGGCTGCTATTATTATTATTATATATGAGATTATGTGTACAACATATATGACGGCGCTGGATGATATTGCACCTATTTGATTACTAGAATCAGAGTGAACCGTCACTCTATGCGGAACGTCATTTTGGGATGATGGTACAGCCGTCAACTTGAAAAGTCACTTTTGAAAAGAAGGCGGCTCCTGTACCCATGCCTGTACCACGTCCACAGACGGATCGCAATATTTCTAGATAATCTTTATGTTATGTTATGTGAATTACGTTTCCAAGTGATTACTTTTGTGAGAGTGACCTAATTGTTTAGTTATTTCATTAAAATACAAGATTGTTGGTCATTATAAATTGTCTCTTTGGCTTTCATTCCGTTGTTACAAAATGGAGGATGATGTCGTTAATTATGATAAGGGCCGTCCCTGCCATCCTGAGCTTATATATAATACACCTTTGTACCACAGCACATCAATGTGAAAGTGTGGCCTTTGTATTATATTTTTATACAAAATTCGTGCATCTCCGAGGCTACAGTAATTATTATGAATAACAATGGCTTGCGACATCTCCATTATTTAGTAATTTTGGGAACTTACCATGAGAATAGGGGCAAGGTGCAGATTGATTTAAATAGAGTGTTTATGCTTTAGTAGTGGGTAATAGTAGCGTAGTTATGGGCAGACTGCCTCGTTGGTCTAGTGGTCAGCACATGCTACCTCTCACCGCGAAGTCTCGTGTTCTGTTCCGGACCGGGCAGAAGTGTTATTTGGGACTAGCTTTTGTCCGATGGCGAGGATGGGGGATGTCCATGCTATTTCCTTAAAAATCAAAACTTTCCTCATACACTTGCAACACTTAATTTACGCCTTTTGGGAGTTAAATTACCAAAAAATACCCTACAAATCATTTACGCATTGTAAGGAACCTACGTGCACAACTTCTTCCTTCAAAATTGACAATGTTTCAATATCAACTTACATCCCCTGATTTACCGCTTAAGGCTAAAATACAACGATGTAACATATACAACTTTTCAAGTTAGACCTCTAGCTAAACAACTATAAAAAGCGCATCCAATTTCATGCTACATTTTTTGCGTGAAACGCATACGAACATACAAACAGACAACCACTTTTAAATAAGTTTGGCCATTTTTATTATTAATTGTATAGTAACTATACAAACAATTACACACGACACAAACTGTTTGTGTCGTGTGTAATTGTTTTTATTGTTTGTATTTTCTTCTATCAGATTATTGTCAAATATTATTTAATGTGTGTTTTTTTTTTCTATTATGTATAACGTCTTGGTCTAAAACTGTAATGTTGTACATATGTATAAGTAAATGAATAAATAAATAACTTAAAAAAATAAGTTTTGGCTTCTTCTGCTGCTGTAATAAAGTCCTCTAGTATTATCTATCGTCACTGTATTCGAACATGGCAATTTTTTTTATTTTATGTATACAGATTTCACCGTCAGAAATCAGAGTTGGAATTGTGCCCGGTGGATAGCGATTGACTAACCTCCTTTCACATTGAACCTAAATATAACAGTTGAAATGTGGGTGTAATACAAACACCTCTGCTTCACCCTTATGGGTAATATAGGCGTGATGTAATGTTATGTTCACTCAAGTAGTAATAGCTATTTGACTCCACATTACTATTAAGGGAAAATTTGTCTGTTTTTCCATTTGCGGCACACGCCACACTGTCGAGGGAGCACATATCGTCTGGCAGAAATCGCTTTAAGTCTCCTGAGGCGTAGATAATGTTACTGCTGGATATAAGATCTGTTCTGTAGGGATTGGAAATGGGAATACTTCTAAAATTACATGATTTATGGTGTAAATAGGAGGGCTTAGATTACTGTGTCCCGGTCGGTCAATGAGTCACAGCCTTGGACAATTAAACCTAAAAGACGAGACACCTGACAATAGGCGTCTCCCGTTGCCAAATGTGGTAGAGAGCCGTTTTGGCATGTCATATAAAACTAGTTTTCAAATCTGCAGCGCGTTTTAGCAGACTTATTTGCATAGATATTTGCTTTTATTTCCTCTCCATATTGATCAACTGCTCTTTTGTGTTAGCAGAGGATTAAAACCTGTAAAATACAGAAAGCATACAATCTATAACCGAAGTAAAACTTCTCGCCATAAATATCTGTCAGAATCATCTTCCCATCCTTACAGGCCCATTTTATTTATATCCGAATCGTTTCCTTGGTAAATATAAAACGCGGTATTTCTAACTTGATACATATGATATTGGATGTTTTTTCAAGAGTTGTACTTCAGTTTATTTCTTGAGCAAAATGCTTAAATTGTAGCGCTGACCTGTATGTATGTATGCGCCTCTCACCTCTCTCGGGTTCGATTCCTGGGTCGGGCAAGGTGTTATTTGTGAACTTTCCGTCATGAAATTGACAATAGCAGCACGGAGTTGGAATTGTGGCCGGTGGATGGCGATAGGCTCACCGTCTATCCCATGGAACCTAAACATAACAGATGAAATGTGGGTGTTGTACACCTCTGCTACGTGGTGTTATGTTATAATACAATTGTGTATTAACACAGCAGATTCATGATCCACCATAACACAATTTTGTATAGATATTTTGAAACATTTCAGTCTAATTTCCCTTCTTTTATCAAAAACTGTCTACTTTATCGACTTTGACAATTTCAAAAGAAATATTTGTCAAATGGGTCTTTGCTGATAATACAAAGCTTCGGCGTAATGGGTGCGTGAAGATATATTATGCTAAAGTGCTCTGATTGTTTAGAAGTTAAGCTATGAGTTGACGAGCTACATCACTTATAAAGCTAAGGCTGCTAAGCGCTTGAAGCCTAGTGGCAAGCACTGTAAGTTAGTCGTCACAAAAATGTCAAAGCGTTAGTTTTCGCTAAGTGACTCGCTAGGCTTGAGACGCGAAGCATACAGCCCGCCTATGCGGCCTAAAGTTACAATATAGTACATTCTAGCGGCTTATTATTAAGTACCTAACAATTACTGTATTTTATTACTTTAACTGATATTATACTACCTGTGCTTTTATTAAAAAAATCGACTTAGTTAGTACCCTATCGTAATGGATAGGTATCTGACGTACGAATCATTGTTTAGTAATCCTGTACACAACAATCCCGATATTAATTCTAAAAGGAAAATATAAATGATGATAAAAAATCGTTGTTTAAAGCTCAGATATAACTACAGACTCCCAAATATTATATCCTTACTAATATCCTTACTTCAAAAATAATGAGAGAGAAACTATGTCTGTCTGTTACGCTATCACTGCTAAACTACTGAACCGATTGCGATGGAAACTGGTAAAGAGATAGATCAAGGCCTGAGTAAGGACCTAGTTTTAATAGACATACCCTCCCGTGGGTAGAGCCGCATGCAAAAGCTAGTGATGTATAAACTTGAAAAGTTTATACATAAGCTTGCTCGTGCCATAACGATATTTAAATAGTAGGTTCTGTTTCATAGTTTATTTATAGCCTTCGCAGAATAAATACTACCCTGTGTTTCTTTATCCCTAAGGAACCGAGAGCTGTTCCTCTTTAAACACATTTATTGAGTAAATACCACTAAACAAATTATAGTGGTAGTTATAATGAAATAATATAGACCAGTGGTGCGATTCTGTAAAGGAAACGGTCCATTCCGAAGTTTTAGTGATTTTTTACCACCATATGGTAGATTTTCGAATGACACAAATTTTAAGTTCGTGAGATTCCATTGTTGGAATACGCTTGCCGTACGTATATTTATTCTGTTACGATATTGAGTATCCTTTATATATAACAAACAGTTGAGAAATTTAGGGTCTTGACAAGAGGGGCAGTAGCTGGTTGGTTAAAGTGGCTGCCCGGTCTGGAGAAGATCGCAGGTTCAAATCCTGCCAATCCCATAATTTCTTCATCTGTTTCTTGGTATTATTGACGATGTAACAAAATACCTGCAAAAACTGGTAAATAGTTCTAGATTCTGGTAGGACTAACTACTGCATCTTGGATCTAGACAGGAGCACTGAAAATCCCTGATTTTCATGAACTGTAGCCTGTCATCAAGTGGACTACACACCCGTTCGTTTAAAATGTTATCAACCAGTACTAGCATTGCTTTTGTTTATAATAATTATCAAAAAACCTACATTAATTACAAAAAATGCACTAAAAAGTAAGAAATAATTAATTAATATTCAAAGTCTCGCCTCATCTGTGTATAACTTGAAAGAATACAGTAAACGGCCTTAAGGTGCCTGTATTTAAATAATTATCCTTACTAACCGTCGAGAAGTTGTACCTACCTGCAAATTTGAGGGTCGCCCTCGATTTTTCTAATATGCTATCATCAGATCGTGACTTGATGAAATTGGGACCACAAGCACATATATTGGGGACACAAATATATACTTTCAGACAAAAATAAATTCTCATGTCGGTCTAGGCGTCTTATAGTAATCGGGGAAAATACAATCGAATTGAGAACCTCGAATTTATTCGAATATCATAACAAAATCGATCCGCTGTAAAACGCAGCAAAAACCATAAAATTGCCATAAGCAATGTATTCTATGGAAACAATGGTGCATTCTGGCGTGATAGAACCCACGGTCTAATCGCTTGTCTGTACCAGTTTTTTTATACAAGCCATTGAACTCAACACCATGATAACTTTGCGAACCTCACCAATCGTAAAACGTCGTTATAAGATTGATTATTGTTTGTGTTGGCAAAAGTTATGTTGGTGATTGTCGTATAAAGTTGTTCTTAAGTTCAAGGTTCTGCTTGTTTCCGCATGATTACGGTCGTGAAGATATAGGCTTAATTAAGCGATCGTGATTGTAGAGGTGTTTTAATTTTATTTATTTTAATAAATATCTTTTAAAATGAGATTGTTTTATTTATTTGGAATGAATAAAACAGTAGTTTACATGGAAATAATATAAATACGTATACATAGCAGGGTGTGGCATAGGTGTACACAATCACACTTCACCTATGTTTAGGTTCCATGGAATAGGGGTGGGCTTCATTCACCGGTCGCAATTCCAACTGTGCTGCTTTAGAAAATTTCCTTACG
Source organism: Hypena proboscidalis (assembly GCA_905147285.1). NCBI lineage: Eukaryota > Metazoa > Arthropoda > Insecta > Lepidoptera > Erebidae > Hypena > Hypena proboscidalis. The sequence goes on from LR990141.1 coordinate 1,732,595, forward strand.
CAAAATGCTCCTTCCCTTTTTTTGCTGAACCCGGGAACCGAACCTAAGATCTTGCGGTGAGAGGTAGCACACGCTAACCGTTATTTTATTTATTTTGATTACCATCAAAATTAAGTAGGTAGAACTGAATTGAACCAATATTATTTAACCGTCAGGCATGATACAGGCAACATAATACTTTATATTATCATCATCATTTATCATTATATTGGAGGCTTTTCAAAAGCAATATTTTCTTAAATTTATGAACTGTAATATTCACATTTTGTTATTAGACTGTAAGCCTTCCTAAAAACAATAAAAAAAAAATTATAACCTTTTTCACCAACACCATTACATCTAAATTATAATATCGCGCCAAGGACTTATGGAGTAATATTAAACATTTGAACCTCAATTATGGTCCTCACAAAAGAAGTCGATATTACTATGACCTCCTTGACTTTGAGAGGTGCCCTCCAATTTGTAAGGTTTTTGTATTTTGTACCGTAATTATTATAATTAGAAAATTCTAGCTTTTTATAAGTGCTGACTTTGTTTTAGCTGAAACTAAGACTTATTGTATTCTTGAGGATCCATAACAAAACTCAAGATAGGTTAGAAAATAATATTACCGCATAATACCATATTTTATTGAAAGCAGTGGTCTTTTCCGGCATGTACCAGAATAGTGGCAAAAATAAACCTTAAAAAAATAATAGTTTAAAAAAACTAAAAAACACGCTTTTATAGTACTTCTAACTAAAAAAAGCGTGGGTTGCTCGATAGACGAAAAATTTGGCACAGGGCGCCCCACGCTTTTTTCAGCTTATATTATGAATTATTTTTCACTTTTTAGTTAGAAGTACTTAAGCGTGTTTTTTAGTTTTTTTTAACTATTATTTATTTTATACTTTTTAGTTTGGTTTATTTATAAGAGCGTTATTTATTTTATTTTTTTTAATACTTTTAATTTTTTTTATCGAATTATTGCATTGTCATCGATCTTTGACAGTTGTGCAAAATTTTAATGAAATCTGTCCGTTTAAAGTGAGTCAAAATCGAGTCCAAAGGAGTCGGTTACATACATACATACATACATACAGGTGAAGCTAATATAAGCGTGTTAATTACAGGTACAGTAGAAATCTCTACTAAGTAATATTATAAATGCTAAAATTGTTAAGTATGGATGTATGTTACTCTTTCACGAAAGAACTACACATAACATAACATAGTCACGCCCATATTATATGGGTTGTCTTAATTCAAATCAAATCAAATCAAATCATTTATTTCCATGGGCCCCAAGGGGCGCTTGAACACGTCAAAACAAACATCTAAACACAAAAAATTAAAATTAAAATAAAACTTAGCTAACTAAATTATAATACTTATTGTAATAAAATGATTTGACACCGGAGCTTAGATTGACTTTAATTCAACTTAGAGAAATTGAATTAAAATCAATCCAAGTACCAGCTCCGATGGGTATTGCATCATGAGAAGAGCTGGTGAGAAACTCATGTGCACCATCTTTTCAAATAATTCATACAATATTTGTTTGTTTTTTGACAATAATTCTATGTGTAAGTTATAGCAACCAAAACAACATTATAGCTAAATATGGTTAAAGAGAAAATAAACTTAAATATAGAAATGCAATTAAATTATTATAAATAAATCCATAGTATATAAGGTTGCAATATCTTACACTTCAAGCAGAAAATAAAGGAGTAAAAACAATGTGTGTATACTACTGTATATATATTGTAATTACAAACTAGCATATCAAACTGCATTAAAAAAATCAATGTAACCAACCGCGTTTCTTCTTTGCAGGTCTTGTGGGGCCGCTAACCAGTAACCATGGCTCCCGCGGCTGAAACAAACCCCTGAAACACCCAGTAAGTACTATAGTAAGGGTGGGAATAGGGGGAATGGATTGGTGGGAGTTGTAAGCGGAAGTGCAGGCATAGGTGGTAGGTTGATTACCTGGTGATGGCTGTTTGGCTGTTGTAGGTTGTAGGTGAATTGAATTATGGAATGCCGAGTTCTGGGTTATGTATATTTATAACTTAGACTTATGTTGGTATAAATAATATTATATAAGTATTAATTTTTGTGTCATCATATTGTAAAAAATAATTTTATGTGTTTTCAGTATCTGATCTAAGATTCTATATCACAAACGAAACGAGTTCACATAGCATCACGCCATTATTACTCAGAACGGTACCCAGTACTTAGATATTAAAATACAAAACTGTTGTTCTCATAATAATCTTCAGGGTGCATGAAAGGAGCCTCCCGAGTGACGTACACAACGATTCCCTACGTCCGGCGCACCCTGGGCAATTCGCGAGTTCTCCAAAGCGAATTGGCTGATCCTTTCACCACGATGGCAAGTCAAAATAAAATTTGACCTAGCCATCGACACTACGAAGAAGAAGAAAATAATAATCTTTTATTGTTTATGGTAACTGCTTACCATCAGGCGGGCCGTATGCTCGTTTGCCACATCAGTGGAATAATAAAAAAAATAATATCAAAGCATCTTGAAGAAGCGACGAAAAAAAATTCCTTTTCCAAACGAAATAATCCGTCTAGTTACGATATATCAGGTACCAGTTGAAAACCAGCGCCAGGCACCTGTCTGGCGCTGTGCTGAACTGGTTACCAATTTGGTAGTTAGCACGAAACACTGTAATTTTAAGTGATATTGACTTTGTATGTATATAATAAGACACTTCTTATCTGTTATTTCTTGAATTTTATCAACTGTATTGTTTCTTAGCATTATGTATAATATAATTATTCTATTTTTGTTGTGTGTATCGTGTACTTCCAAATAAATGTATTTTCTTTCTTTCTTCTTTCTTTATATATGGCTCCATAAATCTCTGCAGTAAAGTTGCAAGCAGCTGCACCATAGCATTTTTATTGCCTGCCCGTACTTCCAGACTCAGTATTATCTTAGAATTATTGAAGAGAGGCTCTTGACTATAAAATGGTGCATTAATGCTTACCTATGAGTCTATTAGCGAATTTATAGAAGAATGTGATCAAGAAGTTTATGATTGTGATCCTCAGACGAGTATAAATGTTGTAGTTAATGTGATAAATAGAAAAAAATATTATTAATTACCTGTTATTATTAATGATTACCACATGATTTGCTAAATATGAATATAATATCGCAATTTTCACTTTTACCGGCAGGTAATATTGCCTATGAAGTCTTTGGAAAGAATTTCGATTCTATATTTAGAAGTCAAAAATGCATACATAATTTCTGTATTTATATGTGTGGCTGGAGACACGCTTTCATTAAAAACCTCTTATTTACTTAATGTTTAATATATTTACTTAAATTTAAATAAACCCTTAATCATCTGAATCCGATTATCTTAAGAACCGTCAAAAACTCTTGAACAAAGCCGTAGAATAATGTCTGTAATTAATTCCTAAACATTTTTATTCTAATGAATGCGAACTGAATAGGTATGTAAATCTGTATCTGAAATTCAAAATGGCGGATCAAAGAGCCGACAAACTTGATCGCGTATAAAAGAGTAAGCTCTATGCAAAACTTAAATTTATGGGCTAGAACATTGTACTATACGTGTTTTAGAAGTCCGACATAATTTTAATCACCTTAAAATAAATAAATATTCACGACGCACACACAACGCCATCTAGTCCCAAACTAAGCAGAGCTTGTGCTATGGGTGCTAGAATAACTGATACTAATACATATATACTTTTCTTTTGTGAATACATACTTACTATGTCTACATAGAAACACCCGTACTAAGACAAATCCCCATGTTCATGCACACAAAGATTTGTCTTAAGTGGGAATCGAACCCATGACCTCGGCGTCTCAGGCAGGTACACTACACACTCCGCCATCCGTTCGTCAATAAAAATAGGTGCTTTGTTTAGAGTAGTACATATAGTAAGCTTGTGGCTAAGTTGAAACTGCGCGAACCGATCGATCTTGCAGGTTAAGCAATGCTTACCGCGGTCGGCCGTGGATGGGTGACCATCTTTAACATAACGAGTTTTCCTCCATACCACGGAGAGCACGTTCCTGGTTGTCATTTGAACATCTATGGCAGTCGTTACGGGTAGTCAGAGCCAGAAAGTCTGACAACTAGTCTAACAACGAGTATCGTATTACCTCATACTGGGTTGTGGAGGTTTGAAGGCAGTCGCTTCACGTAAAATACTGATATTCAGCTAAAATAATTCTTTTAATGTTTTTAATATCGAGAGGTGTTTCAATAACTCACGAAAATAAAAATTATTTCATCATGGATTCATCATCACTGGTGGTAGAGCTCTTGTGAATGAGCTCGAGGGTGGCAGCACCATCGTCTCACCTTTAACCTGCCGCCAAATAGTAGTGCTTCCATTACTGTGTTCCGGTTTGCTGGTAGATCAGGCCCTGAAATTACTGGCACATGAGGCATAACACTGTAGTCCTCAGCTGCAGCGACGCATCTACAATCTGGTTTTGTGGCTTGTTGATGTCCATAGCCTGTACTCCACTTACCATCAGGTGGACTACACGTTCGTTCGCTGTGGGCGTAGTATAAAAAAAAACATGCCTATTGTCGATAAAAAGTTATTCAGTGTCCATTCCTAGGCCCGCAATCCTATATGCTTTTATCATCGAGAAAAACAACTCTCGAGTTTCCTCACGACATTTAATTAATACGCAAATAACTTTTAAACTCCATATAACTTTGTAATTCTTGAGTGCGTGACGGGGATTCGAACCGAGACCTTTTACTTTAATCTTCGCTTCCACGAGGATATTGCTGATTTTAAAACAAATAAATTTGGTCGCTATATCTTTAAAGATAGATTTTTTTGTGAACGAGCTCGGGGAAGAAAAATAACCTGCCTCCAAATAATCATGATTCCACTGTTTCATAGTCTAGTTGTCACTTTTCATCAGTATCGTTGTGACTATAATTAACCACAATATTATGCCTGTAATTATCGTAGCTGTACTATGCACTTAATTACGCCGCCTGTGCCAGAAATTTGTGGCTCTATCACCACCAAGCAAGAACCCTGTAGTGCAAACACTACTATTTGGCGACAGGTTAAAGGTGAGATGTCATATTATCATCTCTTTCTAGTTCCTTCACGAATGCTCTACCAGCAACATGAGAAGAAAGAATAAGAATAATTTATTCTGGCATATAAACATTGCAAGACATCTTAAACTACTTTATTCTAAAATTTTATTCTAATGCCAGAAATAATAGGCATTACAGCACAATACTTCAGCGCTAAAAGCTTCGCAGCGTTGATGGTTCTGATGCGCCTAACGAGTAGGATAGTGTGACAAAAGAAAACATAATTTATGTATAAACAGTTACAAACAATATTGAGGATAAACATTACAACTAAATTACATCAAAGAACTATAACAGTATTCTATCTTTTAATACATAATACCCATATAACATAATTACTATTTTTTGTCGTACAACACTGTATTTAATTAATGTTGTTGTTGAATAGTTGCTAGGCAACGGGATATAAAAAGTGGTAACATGGAAGAGGTTGTTTTTGTAGCCATCGAATTTCCGGTGACAAAGGTGGCTTATTTGCAGACAAAGATTTTTGTTTCTAAACATTAGCGAATCACGTATGGTCATAATATAACCTATTATCATGTGTTCTAATAATTTTTCAATAGGGTTATGGTCCGGCACCTAACAGGCCCTTAATGTCAATGAACACCATTCACAATCGACATAATGAACACCCAGTGCTACACTGTATTTATCTGCAGCGAAAAACCTAAAGTAATATTTAGGTATCTTTACCTACAGTTTAAACAAAATCGCCAAATGGTTTGATTATAGAAAATATAAAATGTAGAGCCACTTAGTTCCCCTCCGCCAGCACCCAAATCATGTTCATAAAATGGGTTCTTAGGAATACGGCCAAGCTCATTCATGGTCTCATTCAGTTCTTACCGAGAAATTATAAAAGAATAAACCAAAAACGGATTTTCTTAAAACTGGCTAGAAAATAAAATTGTTCAGAGAAATTCTAATTGAGCAACACCCACATGAAACAGGCACATTTATAGGGACTTACATAAATAACTCAAGATGAATTATTGACAATATTTATTCAGCTTGTATATGGGTACCTACTCATTTGTCCCTTGAGTTGGGTATTATAAATTAATTGTTTGGGAACACAATGGTGAATTTTGAAAAATCCTTTCTTTGTCATACCTGCCTACGGTACCAAATGTCAGCGGTACCCGTTCGGTGAGCCTAACCAAAATAACTGAAATGGCAATCAAAAAGTCAGTCAACAAAACTAATTCGCGGTTTATTTTCAGTGAAATAGACCCAGTTCTATTCACAAACATAGCCACAATAACATGAAAACCTAGTCTATCCACACAGCCCCAGTAACCACATACCAAAACATACATTGACCAACTACACCGCACTTGCGCAAACTAATAATAGTGTACAAATTGATATGTACGTGAGTAGGTGTGTATGTATGTAAATAAGAGCGTCCTAGCAATGCCGTACGTACACCTGAATTCATAATAATTGTAGGTTTTCAGGTGTACTTTGTTAATATGTAGAAACAATAGGATAGGAGCAAGGTTATTTTAACATGAACGTAAAGATAAAAAAAAATCTTTGTCAAACGCATTGGAGAAATAAGAGATAAAAACGTCCCGAATATAAATAACCTTTTATTTAGATGTAGGTTGCTGACAAATTTAAAAAATACATGCCGATGTTATAGAAGTTACGCCTGTTATGATTGATCTGGCAATTCAATGTCATATAGACACGGCAAAAGACAAACATACAGACAGACACACATCGTAAAAACATTATCCTATTTAACCACAAAGCTTCCAATAATGAAGAACCATTAAATTCTAATAAAAGTTTGTCATCTTCATGAATGACAATAATATATTACGATTGTAATGTGTTACCCGGGACATTAAAATAATTAGTACACAGAAGAGAAAGTTTATTTACACATGTGAAAAAGAAACACAATAATTATATTAGCACAAAGAAAAACAATTATTATTTGTAATTATTAGTAAATACTGAATGTCGTGAGAAACCAATGGAAGAGTTTTGCGTGAAAATATAAAAGATAAATTTGGGTTTTTTACATTAGATATAACGCCAGAAGCAATTTTAACACTATCCAATGGTCCCAATGACAAGGCCAAATACACACATTCACTCACACAAGCACACCCTGTCAAAGCATATCTGACAAGATGGTAAAATTATTTTATATTTTCATAAATTTAATAGTAACGTCTTTAGTACATAAACGGAAACGCTACAACGTTTAATAAGTATTTGACAGAAAACAATTATTTGAATGTATTTAGCTTTTAAAAACCGCAAAGAAAATGACTTTAAGCTTGGAGTCGCCTGGTTTGTAAAAAGTTGCCTGAATATGGGCTATCACATATGAATTCTTCACTAGGTTTGCTTGTGTAGCGTGAGGTCTCCGAAATGTCAAACGTCACTATTTGCGGGTTAGCTATGCGGTCATTGAGTTAATACGTGTCTATAGAGGCATAGTTCTTTTGGACGTTCTGAAGACTATTTTTTTACTGAATTTTAAGGTTGATTTGAGGATCCAGATAGTTTCAAATCACTCTTAATTCATACGACACTAAGGCGGGCTACAATGCTCCACCAAACGTCTGCGCGTACGCTTGGCCCTGACGACGGAGCACCGAACGCGTTCATTTGAAAACAAATCCATATCACAGTATAAATATGTACAAACAGTACGGAAACTGCCTACAAACGTGCGAAACGGCACGCACACATAAACATGCACACCGACGAGACGCCTAAGCTGCCTAAGCGGTTGTCGCGGTGCTCTCAGTAGCGAGTGCCGATTAGGGGTCTCGTCGGTGTGCATGTTTGTACATATTTATACTGTGTCCATATTTAGCATGTCATGATCGAAGCCGACGGTAGGCATGCGGACGCGCTCAAACAACGGTCCCCGTAGCCCGTACGCAGAGCGTAGCAGAACGGTCGGTCAAGCACTGAACGTTTAATGAATTTTCATACAAATACGACTGTCATTGACGCACACTACGGTCACTACGCACCGGTCACCGGCACGGTTGGTCGAACACTAAAACCAGCGTAATCCACAATTCATAGAAACCTTACCAAACAAAGAAGCACCAAAAAGTAGAAACAATTTAAATTTGTATGAAAGTCTCTGTTTGGTAATTGCCTCGTGTGAGAACCAGGTCACGTTACAACATTACTGCTGTGGTCTACAACTACTGTGTTGTTAACATACCGGTTTTTAATGACAACGTGGTGTTGCTGGACAAAGAATTGAGTGTAAACAATAATAAAATTGTACACTTGAGGTTTGTATGTGATTCCCCTCACTTGATGCATTGTTAAGTAGAAGTTTTGATCTTTTAACGAGGTCTTACCGAGGAACTGCAATTATATTAGTAGCCCTGTATCTAATACATGTCCCACTGCTGGGCTCTGGCCTCTTCTCATAATGAGATGAGAAGGGTTAGGCCATAGTCCACCACGCTGGCCAAGTGCGGATTGGCAGACTTCACACACCCTTGAGCACTCTTTAGGCACTCTCAGGTATGTAGGTTTCCTCACGATGTTTTCCTTCACCGTTAGCGAGCGATAATTTTTATGATTAATACACACATATCTTTGAAAAGACGAATCTGACAGAGGTGTGTACCGTGGGTTCGAACGCGGAACCTTCGACTTCGCAGTCCTACGGTCTCCCACTCGGCTGTCGCTGCTCAGAACTGCAAGATGATAAATAATGATGCAGTATATGCTAAAGCACGCTAGTAGCTTTTTATATCACTTCGTTATAACAAAGTGGTAACATACAAAGTGTAAATCGTTTTTTCTTCTTTAAGTTCGTTTAACAACAGACTACACAAACCATATACTGCCTAGGCCGATTTGGAAGTCCCTCAACAGGCTTCGAGCTCAAGCCGGCCGAAGCAAAGACAACATGATACGGTGGGGTTTTGCAGATGAAACCGATACAAATTGTGAATGTGGGGCCACACAAACCATGGCCCATATTCTAACTTGTCCTGCGTGCCCCACCACCTGCACGAAGGACGCGCTAATGAACGCAGATGAAAGCGCTGTTCAGGTAGTCACATACTGGGCTAATAAAATTTGACTTTGCCGTCGACTCGAATGAAGAAGAAGACAAAGCGTATTTGTAAGCGATTTGTGTAGACTGTCAAACGAACTGTTTGTCGATAGAAAGTAAGATAGTGTTGTTTCCTCTACTTACTTGTACTACTCTACTAACTTACTAAGAACACAACGTGATAGACATCATACAATTATGATTAGTATTATAACTACCACGCGGCTTTAATAGTCTAACTAAAACAATACTCTGTTCTGCTTTTATCTTACCACTAGCCCCGCCCGCGTGTATCTCAATGAAAACCTATGTAACTCGATAAAAATAAAGCTTTTTAAAATTTAAAGAGTTTTAAATCGGTTCTGTAGTTTTTAAGTTCAAAACAAAATCAAATCTTTCTTCTTTATAATATTAGTTTAGATTTGTTATCGACATTAAAATTAACAATAGTGACTAAAGTATCTCAAAAGGTTTTCATAACTTATTTCTAGAATCAAAAAAACTTTGGTTTTAACTTCCAAGGCCAGACTTAAATAATTCTAGCAACTTTATCAGTCCAGATCCAGGTGTCCCCAAGGCTTTTAAGTAATAGTCTATTAAATGTCTAATTTATAGCTGTTTTTAAGAGCTAATATTTTCAGATAATTACTTTCTGTCAAATGCTTTAAATAAGATGTAATTTATCATTGTGCTTAATGCTGGTAGATATTAATTTTGACGCCATTTTGGAGTAACTAAAGATGATGAGCTTTTACTTAAATTTAATGGTTCTTTGCTTGATTAAAAATATTAAGATGTCCAATAGGAAGATATATTTTTTCGTATAGATGTTTATATGTTTGTATGTTTATTCTTGAACAATTATATCACAGGTGCCAAATTAAGTCACCTTAAAGAGTCAAAAAGTCTATGAGAGAAACTTTAAACTATGTTAATTTGACATGTGGCTTCTGTATCCGTTTAAGTTATTGAATAACTTTAATGTTTCGGAAATAATACCTTGCAAACTTATCAATTGTATTTTTTAGTATCACCCATCCACGACCGACCATTGCTTAACCTGCGAAATCGTTAGATCCGCGCGGCATTGAATTAGCCACGAGCTCATTTAAAGTTAGATAGCTCATTAAAAGTTAGATATATTTTTTAAATGTAGGTTTGGCAACATTGTTTGACTTTCAAGTGTTTTTTACTAGAAAGATGAACAATGGAGGAAATAGTGTAATGACTTTTAAAACGGTACCAAGATTTTAAAAAGTCTGTGAAATAGTAAAAGATGATTATTAAATCATATAATAATATAATATTTATGGTTTAGTTGGAATGTACGTTGATCCTAAAGATCTACCGTTACTACTAAATTTTCTTTAATTACGATATTACTGAAGTTTGATTAAATTAAGCATCAATTTCATTACATCAAAAACACCCTCCCGTTCTTCAGCAAACATATCCTTTTGCACATGTTAGGTATATCACATCACATACGAACATGTTTGCGCTCATCAATCACTTTTTATAACATGTCACTGCCAGCTTATATGTATATGACTGGTCATACAGCCTTCCAACTCCTGATATATGACACTGGCATATGTATTGTTATGAACCATGAGATTGTACTGTTAAATTCCATTTTCACCAATAAAATTTGTACAATTTTAATTTTTAATTTTACTGAAAAGAGTCTGTCCTGTCACTCATTTTGAATCGTGTCTGTTGATGATTTTATTTTTATAATTAATTTTAGCAAAACATATTTTTTTTACAAAAATTCAAAAAGCAAAAAAAATATAAAAAAAAAAAGGCTGCCCGGCTTTGTTATTAATGGCGCGGTTTCCTTCCAAACCATAATATTAGTGTATTAATTCACTGTTATTAGGCATCTCTGTGAAAGGAGATTATTCCACCATTATCTGATAAACCCCGGATTAACGATCTAGTTAATTAAAAGTAAACATGAGGGTAGATCGCTATTCCTCCCCAAGCTGATAATTCCTGGGATTAAACTTAAAAATACAACGAAAATAGCTGTGGTGCGTTTATTGGTACAGGAATTCTTTAATCATTGATATATTGTGAATGACGAGTATTGCCTAATATTTACCGTTCTTTTTCTTCGTCGTGTCGATGGCTGATTCGAATTTTATTTAGACTTGCCATCATCGTGGTGAAAGGATTAGCCAATTCGCTTTGGAGAACTCGCGAATTGCCCATGGTGCGCCGGACGTAGGGAATCGTTGTGTACGTCATTCGGGGAGTCTCCTTTCATGCACCCGATGCATGATTTACCGTAAAAAGCTTAGTATAATTTACTTAAATGTATTAATGCGGTGTATGTATTTATGTTATCTTTACAATCAATTAAATTTTTCACTTACTATTAAAGAAATGAAAATAATACACAAAAACAGAATAAACTAACCTAAAAATAATATACTCAAAAACCACAGTTACATTTTTGAAAATACAGTTTCTAGAAGCTGTCAGTGTTCATTGCTAAAGATTAAAATTTTAAATGTTGTAAAAAAAACCCTGTTTGTCGAACAAATAGAATGAAATAAAAAGGGCGTGAGATTTGCGTGCGTGAATCAAGAATCATTTTTTTTTAATATTATTTAATAAATGCCTCTAAGTGGCATTCAGCCTATATACTATTATGGGTTCAGGCCTCGGTTTTGTACGTCTTGATTACGATTTTACGACGATTCGGTTGTTACGTCAATAAAATGTTGATTTAATTAATAATTGTTTCCATTACGATGAATTCGATCGTTATCTGTAGCGTTTCATCACAAACAATGTTAAGTACTGGCTACTAGCTCCTTCTTACTTGCACAAACAGTTTATCCAAAATTTCAATTTGCACAAATAAGATGTTTCCATAGTTTTTGAGCAAGATAGATGAAGCTGGTACCTTAGTTGCTATAGTTCGTTCGCGTTAAGCATGCATGCATCATTGTCCACCGGCCTAGCCGGCCCCTGATCACTCAAATATTTTTTAATTACATGTTCAAGTTCTCAGTAACCAGTTGAAGGCATTGCTTCGAACGTAACTCTTAACACCTCTGTAAATACACTTATACCCTGCAATTGCACGAATGACGAACGAACTATAAGTTAAATTAGAAATTATAATATCTACAACACAAGTCTGCTGCCTAATTCATAACTAACAATACATAATATTGTTCAAAACTTTACATCAAACAAGGTAAGTCAATAAACTTATGAACTTACCCAGGGTGAGAGGTTATCGCCTTACCTAAGTTTTAGGCCTTCTTAGTTACTATTATCTACATGATTTAGGATTATATATACAGTTTTGTCTTAAACTGGCTTATGTATACATAATGACATAATTTTATGATTCTTCTTCGTCGTGTCGATGGCTGTGTCAAATTTTATTTTGACTTGCCATCGTGGTGAAAGGATTAGCCAATTCGCTTTGGAGAACTCGCGAATTGCCCAGGGTGCGCCGGACGTAGGGAATCGTTGTGTACGTCACTCGGGGAGGCTCCTTTCATGCACCCCAATTTTATGATAGAATACAAAATATGAGCTGAAGCAGGATAACAAAAAATGTCCTTGGAAAGATCAAACTACTTTTCCTTAGAGATATTTTTCAAAGGATGAGTTCTTGAGAACAAGGCTTTGTAGTACTGTGTTTGGTCTTTATAAGAATGGCCTGTTGCAAACATCGTAGGTGTTGGTGTCAGAGAAAATAAAAGTAGATATGGCGGTGATAGTAGAAGTTGAACGGCTAAATTGTTTATTTTATATGAAACGTCAGCAACCCACACATAAAAATAAAAATTATGTATTATTCATTTTTGACTTAATATAAGTGCATTTTTGACGTTAATAGGTAAATTTTGACATTCATAGATACAAAAACTTTACTACGCTTTCTTGATATTTATGTCTCTCTAGCGTAAAGGAGTTATTTTCACCCTCTTTGGTTGGTGTAGTAACGCATTTTATGTTCAGAATTTTGTGTATTTTGTTAGGCTATTTATTTATCTGTGCGAAAGTTATAGTCGGTACTAATTGAACTCAACAAACCTAGTTTAGCCAAGATCTGTGTGGGATATTGTACTGTCTGCCTGTATTGTCTGTTTAGTGACTGATAATAGTAGTAATTTAATCATAACATAACATTACCTAGAAGGGCGTGGCAGAGGTGTACAGCACCCACACTTCACCTGTTATGTTTAGGTCCCATGGGCTGAGGTAAAGGATAAGCCTATCGCCATCCACCGGGCACAATTCCAACTCCGTGCTGCTAATGTGAATTTTCCTAATTTTATCACTACTTTTTAAAATACCAGTAGTCAACTGATAAGGCTGCAATGCTTACCATTCTATAACTCTTTAAAGAAGCTCTATTTTTTTCAATGAATGTGTAAACACATTCATTGAAAAAATATAAAAAATCAATTTTATTCGGCATTCAAACCCAGATCTTAGAACTGTCAAATCCAAACACTAAAACCAGCCTCAAGCGAAAACGTTCAGAAAAACACATCCTTGCACTATTACAGAGCTATGCCCTCTCTTTTACTCTCGCATCTTTATCACATCTGCACCTCTTTCTCGCAGCATCCGTATCGATCGGTGCCGTACCCTTGACCCTGGATGCCGACCTTGTACCATGAAATGAAGAACGTTGCCATGGTAACGGGGAACTCATGGTAATTAGAAAGGGTGATTTTATGGGTAATTTGGTTTTTATGTTTTTTGAGTATGCTGTGGTTGATATAGGCTTTTAGGGTAGATTACTGTCACTTGTGTTTGCTGCCGCAATAATTGCGGACGTAATTGTACATCTGTTTAATAGAGAACGCCACGTGCAACCGTTTAATTCAATAGTTTAATAAGGGGTGCTTTTAATTTTGAGGAAGCGAGCTATATTTTGTTTGACGATAAATTTACAGAGAAGGTAAAATTTTTGGTAGGAAGTAACAAGAATGAGGTGCTACATCGCCCCTATGATAAGTTATTGCTGGTTGAATCTCGTTTCCGTATGAGTAAAACTTTAGTCCAACTATATAATAAAAAGAAAATTGGAAAATTTGCTCGGGTGGCACGTGTGGCTAGTTGAAATAAATTACTTAGTGTTCATTTTATCAGATTATCTCTTGCAGAAATTCACATAAACGCCATAAAAGATAAGAATCTTATTTATGGTTAAATAGATCCTATACAATATTATAACATTCTTGTCCATAAAGCATTATCTAAAACCATAAAGTTACTTAAATATTACTAAGTTAAATGCGTAAACTTTCGCTGGTAATGGCGGGGCAGGCTTGTGATAGATTCGGTACAACTTGCTACAATAATGCGTGGTAACTTTCAAGCCTCGAGGAGCAGGAAATTGCGTGTTCTACCGATCTTATCAAATAGAAAATTATACGTTAGAAGTTGTGCTTTATTGAAATTTTATGTTTATACTAAAGCCGCTTTATATAAACTATTATTATGAAACGGAACGATTTTATTTTTAGGGTGCCGGACCCAAAGGGTTAAAATGGAACCCTATTACTAAATCTTCGCTGTCCGTCTGTCACTCATGAACCGTGATAGCTACTAGACAGTTGAAACTTTTGACAAATGTTGAATAAAAATGAATTTAAGTTGAGTTGAGTTGCTTCGTGAAATTACTTTTCCGGCCTAATCTCGCGTGTGGCAGAGGAATTTAATACCCACACTTAACCGTTATGTTTGGGTTCCATGTGATAGGGGATGAGTCTATCGCAATCCACCGGGCACAATTCCAACTCCGTGATACTATTGAGAATTTTCTAACACAAAATGCCCAAATAAGACTTTTGCCCGACCTAGAAATCAATCCCGAGACCTCGCGATAAGAAGTCGCACGCTAACCACTAAACAAACGAAGCAGTTGAGAAGAATGACGCATAGGTAATAATCAAAAGCACATAGCACATAATTCACAAGTTTGTATCTAAAACTATTATATCTCATTCGCTCATTATTATATTCTGATTCCTATGTTATAATTACTGAACACAATTTGTTGTATTTTTAGCTATGACATAACATAACACATGGCGAATATTGCCATAACATTTGGTTGTACCTCTATAAGGAGGCATCCTTTTTTGTAGTGTATATATGTATACATGTAAACATGTTTGCATATATGTTTATTTTTATTTATTTAAATTAATTAAATACAATTTACGCAAGCAAAACTGAAGAAATAACTAACTATATGTATATACATCAAATAAAAGAAGAATACAAACTTATTAAATAAAATAGATCTTGTACAAAGTTCAGGTGTTAAAAAAAAAAGTCATTTAAGGTATAGGTATATACATCAAAAGTTTAAAGCAGTCGAGGTCGATGCGGAGGAATTATATGTCTCCTTACCTGTAAATTTGTTAATAGTTATTTGTTATAAAGTTATTATAAAAAAGGTTTATCCTTTATTTGGAAATCATACTTAAATATATGGATAGTAGTATATCCGTCCAATCTATTGACTAAAAACGTATGATTCAGACCTAATTGGACTCATCAGCCTTCAACTTCATATAAGGTTCAGTCGTGACATTTATGAATCTGCCTACCTCCGAAGATATGTCTGAATAGGAATATAATAATGATTTTACACGTTGCTCACTGCTGGCCGCGACGTCCGTTTTAACGAATGCAATGATAGGACCAAGTGTACAATTCTTACGTGTCAATGGCATTATGGTTTCTCATTTTTTATTTTCATTGTTTTTGCCCAGTAGGTAGCAATTTCTACTCCCTTGCTTGTGGCTTGCAATAGGTCTTCACGGGCACACGTAGAGGGATACAATGAGTATATATCCTTGAAAGAACAACACATATCAGCGCTTTTGCAAGGTCTTTTATATTAATCTCCCTCGCGATACCTAAAGGTCAGTATATCCAAACAAAATACGCAATAAACCCACCTAATAGCACCATATTTTGTGCTAAATATATACCTGAAATGTACTGAATAACTCCCTTAAGAAACGTTACTGGAGTTGAGACGATTAATTTTATCTTTCTTTTTTACAAACCGAAAAGAAAGGCTCTCTTGGGATCATGTTTGCTAGGTTTAAGACATGTCCCACTGCTGGGCATAAAAAAGTTCAAGAGGTGTCTTAGGCTAGCACATGTACACTGGCAGAATTATTTTCAGGGTGTGCATATGCCGTTATATGGCCCACACATTTTATGTTCCACTGCAGCGTCCAGCTTAGTCTACTGTCATTTGATTGAAATAGACACAGCAATGGAACATCAATTGTGCTGTTGTCTTTAATTTTTTTGGGGTTTCCAAGCGCGCCCCCATTCCGGCACGGTGCCTATGGGGTTGCAGGTTTTTCAGGTACATGTTTCTTTTACCGCTGAACAACAAAAAAAAAAACAGCTAAAAAGTTCGCCTGTAGAAAATCATAACTTATCATTGAGTACGTTGATAAAAAATCATCGTTTTGTGATAGGCGTTTTAACAGTAAATAAGGGACCTGTTTAATTAAACATATAGTGGTACTTATGTTATAATTAACACTCCCTAATCATCCAGACAAACATGCAACAGAGGTGGACGTGACGCTGAATGACACCAGCAAAACTATAACCGGCTGTCTAAAGCCCACTCCTCTCTAAATAACCTTCTTGCTGTGATAGCGCCACGCTCTGCTCGCTGTGAAGCTCGTGCTCCACAGAAAAATGGAAGTTGAAAAATCTCCTCTTTTGCCGACTGTCTTCTAAAACAGCACTATAAACAACGTCAACCTAATGCAGGCTATAAAGAAAGAGTGCAGGTAGCCACTTACTTTTTAAATGGTTCCCGCCCAGTAGGTAGTTAAAAAGTAATAAGTAAACCCAATAAAAAAGCCATTGATACGACGAAGAAGAATAATACAGACTTGTTGACATTATAGTCATCACCATCACCACGAAAACACGATCTCTTTAATCCCAGCTTAAAACAACTCCTGAAAATAATTGACAAAGCCAAGTTTTCGGTTTAATCAGCCATGATCAAAATACTTAATGATTTAATTAAATACTCGCGGCAAAACACCAACTCTGGATTAAGAGGCAGATAAATTCTTGTTAAAATTTAATTATTAATCAGAAGGTATTTAGGAATATCCCCTTGTAGCTAATCTGTTTATTAAATGAGAATACAGCCCACGTAATAAATGCAGACGCTATGATTAGTTGTTTAAGAATGATTATAATTTATAGAGAAATTATTTTTTTATCGGTTGTTTTCTTTTATTTTTTATTTGTATGGTTATTATTGTGGTTTATTTTAACTAAACCTTCTTTTTTTGGCGGTGGAAATACCTTACCGTATACCACGCTGTGAGGGTCATTGTGATGGTGGCCGCCAACCGCGAATATGTGATAGCGTACAAAGATGTGATAATGACGATGAGTTGTGTGCAGAGACGGCAACAGACTTCTATTGATTGTGTTGCGTATACAATTTCTTCTCCCATTAGATGATTTTTCGACTTTTTATTGATGGTGTTTCGTTTATTTCCAGAGGCGGGGTCGGATGTCGGGCGGCGGTGGCGCGGGCCTCATGTCGTGTGTGCGCGAGGGCTCGCTCGAGCCGCCATACCGACCTCCGCACACTGACACACACAACCATGGTAAATATACCCTTTAAGTTAACATAACTGTAACATAGCAATCGCATTTTCAAACACCAGAAATAACTAAAAGAAGAATTAAACGAAAGAGGACAGAAGGCGGTCTTATCACTCAAGGCGATTTTTTCTAGAAGGCCATAGGGTGGAATCTAAAAGAGAGGAGAAAGAGAGCAGTTAGAGAGCTTTTATTACCCTATAAGGTGTAATAGTGTAGGTCCCAGGTGATAAGGGTAGATATGGTATGGTATGGGATAAGATTTCGTGCTGCCAATGAGAATTGCATGACGGCCTGTAGCAGAGATCCAAAGTGAAATCGACATTTAATGGGCAGATATGGAGACAGTTAAGGTATGTATTAACAGTGTATTTGACAGCTTTTACCCGGTCAGGGGAAAATTTGCTATGAAATTGTAAAGTCAAATTGTTGCAACAGTATTACCGTCAATTTTCTTCATGTTACATTTTGACATCTATTATTTCTGGGGACAGATATACCGACTTAATAAAAGTGAGATCAGGCGCAGTACAAATGTCTTTACGTGTTATCTGAACTGCCGCAAGCACAGGCGTCTTTATAATAATTTCTCATTTCAAACCAACTGTATAAGATCGAAATTAACTTATGCAAGAACTGCAAGTAGCATAATAAGAAACAGTTGGTGAAAACTCGTGAACAATATTTTCAATCAAATGTTGTACTCTTTAAATCCTTCGTTTTTTGACCCTATATTAATTAACATGTAATATGTTTCAGGCGAAGGCCGCACAGGTCGTTTCCTCCGCGGCCTGCGTCGCATGTTCAAGCGTCGCGGCAGCGGGACCCGCGCGGATGCCTCGCCCGATCCCAAGAGCTCGTCAACCAGCGAGCTGCTTGATGCGGACCGACATGCTAGGAGAAAGTTAGTATAAACAACCATACATCTGACAAACCATTTTTGACGACCAATCAAATCGCTTAATAGCAGCCCTGTATCTAATACATGTCCTACTGCTGGGTTCGGGCCTCTTCTCATGATGAGAAGGGTTAGGCCATAGTCTACCACGCTGGCCAAGTGCGGATTGGTAGACTGCACACACCCTTGAGCACTTTTTAGACACTCTCAGGCATGCAGGTTTCCTCACGATGTTTTCCTTCACCGTTAGCGCTATCAAGCTGGAACCTAGAACACAATAAAGCACAAGCACCTACAATGACAATGGCGGCAGGTTAAAGGTAAAACGGTACTGCTGCCTCCTTAGAGTTCATTGAAAAATCTATTTACCACTACATTTAACAGTAGGTACATACCATAACATAACAACACGCCTATATTACCCAGAAGGGTGTGGCAGTGGTGTAATACAACCCTATTTCACCTGTTATGTTTTTAGGTCCCATTGCATTGAGGGAGAGCCTATCGCCATCCACCGGGCACAATTCCATCTTCGTGCCGCTATTGAGAATTTCTTAACGGAAATAACACTTTGCCCGCCTCGGCAATCGAACGCTAATCACTAGACCAATGTGGCAGTTTTAGAGAAAATTGTTAATTAAACAACCAATCAAACTGATATCATACAGACTGATACTAAAATAGCCGTCATTTAAAAACAAGCGATCATAACTCCCGACTTCCTTATCGTCATTCCCCCACTTATCCTAATTGCCTGGGGTGAGCGAAATTGCAATCGGCTACAGACGCAGTTGCAGTTTTTGTTTTGGTTTAACTCATTACATTATAATTTTAATATTTTAGCTTTAAATCCTTTCTATAAATGAGGGTCGCCGTTGACAAGGAGCGGCGCGTTGAGGCATATTTTTATATAAAAAGATGAGCGCGCAGTCGTCACCTCTGCACGTGCATCTTTTTTGTATGAAATATCTTAACATAACGTTACGCGATGACGCTGACGCTTGCTTCCAATTGCAAGCTTAAGTTTACTTTTATTTCGTGATAAACCGAATGTTTTAAAATAGTTTAGTTTAATCATAAATAGCATAATCATAACGAATATCTATAAAGGTATAATATAAAAAAAAACATGCGGTAACAAAAGTTTCTTCCGAATAATAGAGAGAACTTGTTGATTTAGAGACGTGCAACGCCATCTATGATTTTGCACTGCAATCAATAATAAAACACACACAAAAATCTGATAAGTAAGAAATTGAATACAGTTAATTAAACAATTATTTAATAAATATTGCATTTTATTGTATGAACTTGTTAGCCGCATTATGACAAGATGTTTTAAATTAGTTCGCTAACATAAAATGTAAAAGCAGTAGTACTACTTAGCTATCATAGATGGCGTTAATATTAAATATAAACAGTCTAGACTAGCACTATCGAAAGCTGTAGCTGCTTTCAGTTATTGTATTTTGAACAAAATATAATTCGATTAATTAACCCTTTTCCCCAGGGAGGGCGCATACGGCAGCGGTTTATCCGTGTCGCACGACTCGGTGTTCACGGGCGAGCGCTCCGGCGATGAATCGAGCGACGAGCGCGCCGTGCCCGGACACCTCTCGCACTTGGCCAATTCACATCGGGTAAGTCACTAATAGTCACTATATTTCTTTAAATTCAATTCAATTTAATTATTTTGTGAAACACAGGTGGATACGGATTACGACCGATTTCACCAACCACCTTAATCTACGGTTTTGATAAAACACGTATTTGCATCTCTCTTTCTCATGCAAGGTTTGTACCGGACAAAGATCTAAAGCTGTAGCTTAGCCGTCAACTTGAGATTAACACGTTTGTAAAATCGGTACTTAACATAATCCATGTCTAGAGCATAAATATCATAAATTGTACACATACCAGTGTTAGTTAGTTAACATTATGGGACCGGCAGGATTTGAACCTGCGACCTATGCATACAGGGTAGCCGCTTTAACAACTAAGCTACGGTCGCCTGTTGCCAGGTCTCTAAATTTCTCAATTGAAGCATTGGGTGCAACAAGGGCGTATCTTGTAAAATAGAGTTTCGAGAAAATTGATATTGAAAGTTTTAATATCTTATATTATTTTAATACTTATAATTTGACTTAAATCTACTTTACTATTTATTAGTCCCATGATTTAGCAAAAAAAATCTGGTATCATTATTATTTTAAAGCAATTCGAAACATCTGAAAACTAAGTTTTTTTTACTTGTATTATCCGCCCTTGTTGCACCCAACTGGTAAACAGATAACAATTTGAATACTTATGTAATTACTTTTAATTAAAATGTAAGTTAAACATGTGTATTTATTACAATCATCGTTTAAATATTCAACAATAATAACAGTCATGTAAGGTATACATTAATATCAACCTCTGACTTTCGTCTTTTTAATCAGATTCATCAAAATATTCATTAGACTGACGGGAATCTTCCGAATCAGCTGCAACTGGCCTCCTGGACGGTCCTGATCCTCCAGGCCTGCCTGGAAGGTCAGGACCTGTTTCAACCACTCATCATTTTCTGGTTTCATGAAAGGTGTCAAGGATAAAACGTCCCTAATCTTTTTTTCTTTTACTCCAGCTTTTTCTACCTTCTGCAAATTCAAATCATGTTTGCTTACTGCCAAAACATTCTTCTTAAATGTATAGGTAAGATCCGTAGATGCAGAAAATCTTGAGGTCGTTAACACTCCTTCAGGACTAAACTCTAGTTTAACATATTGCTGTATAGCAAACCGAGTTAAATTTTTTCCACAAGTTTTCATTCTTTAACTTCTTTTTTCCATTTCTTGGGGGGGCTCATATTCACTCTGGTCATCATCTGATCTAAAGTCACTTAAATCTCTCGTTTCACTCATTTTTACATTAATAAGTTTTTATAAACTGCATACAGGTCGTAACGTGTTTGAATTTAACGCATTTTTGTTATCTATGCAACAAGGGCGTAGCGCCACCTTCGAAATCAATGATTCCCATGCCATTTAGGAGCGGCCAATCGAATCGAGTTTTTGGTATACGAAACTAGATGGTGCTGTGCATGTTTTAATGTAATAACATCAAAACGGGCTTTGGGTACCGAACGCCCTTGTTGCACCCAATGCTTCAATTGTATGTTACGTCATTAGCAGCGATGAAGTCAAAGTTCTTTGGTTCGAACCCACGGCACACCTCTGTCAATAAAACGTTAAGATTTGTCTTTTCGAAGATATGTGTAAATTTATCATGTAAAATTATCGCTCGCTAACGATGAAAGAAAGTATCGTGAAGAAACCTGCATGCCTAAGAGTGCCTAAAAAGTACTCAAGGTCGTGTGAAGTCTACCAATCCGCACTTGGCCAGCGTGGTGGACTATGGCCTAATCTCATAATTAGAAGAGGCCTGAGCCCAGTAGTGGGCCATGTATTAGATACAGGGTTGCTATTATTATTATATTACGTCATTAGGACAATAAGAAACAGAAAATTGTAAATATAAAGTAAATAAGGGTAATAAAATAAAAATAGGTAAATATCAAACTTAGCTATTATCGTCCTGCACAGCTAAACCGCGTGTAATTGTATTTACTTCCTTCCTTATAACAGTTAAGGAATACCTGTTAATTAATTATGGTGACGAGAAACCCGTAATTAATAATCTTCGACTTTACAGTACCTATATAAACAGAAAAAACAACTCTTTACCTTCTTAGAATGCATTTTTGGTAGTCTACGTAATTGTAAAAGTACCATCAAAAATGTAGTTGATGTCACGGGATATTTACAACGTTTTAGCGAACTATTTCAATCCTCGTAAGAATCATATTCGTATTTCGTGATATAATCTAATATTTCTTTGAATAATAACTATGTAAAGGAACAGATTCCGAGGTACCGGATAGTTCTTTTTTGTCCCATAAAATATACATAACTGACCGAATTTAAAAGTGACACAAAAGTTACACTTAAAAAAAGAACACAGCTGACACTTTAATTTATGAGTGTTATATATGCGTATCCTCTTGTCTCAAAACTTATAAAATATGTAATGTTTAGTTGTTATAATATAATGCTTTAATTCATAATATGTATTTTGAGACGTGTGCGTTACCCCAGCAAAATAATGTCGAAAATTGTAATTTTAATCTTACAGATTTTTAGTTGGCCATCTTCTGTAATTGTTGCGCACATTTTTTAAATTTGTTGCACTTATAGTTTTTTAGTTATTTAAAAAAAACTATTCCTGCTGGGGTAACGTTACTGCAGCCAGACATTTTCCTTTTTAATGGGAATACTGAAATAAATATTAGCTATATAATTAGTTGTCTAAACGAGGTAAATGTTGCAAATAATTTTGTAATTGTTCTTTCTTCGGCTGCGAAGTTATTCGAAATCCTGCTGGAGTAACGTTTGTGGTTTTGCTGGATCTCTGAAACGGTCAAGCGGATTCTTATCATCTTTTGTACATGATCTTTTAAAAATTAGTTTTAATTTGTTGTGCAATAAAAAAATGAAATTAATGAACCGTTGAAAAGTTATTTCATTAAATATAAAATAACTTAAATAGGTCCTAACACCTTAAATAAGAACTTTAAAGACTTACATTAAACGTTATTTTGTAGCTTATAACTGCCTTCAAATGTATGTGAAGTTTCATTAGTATCCTGTGTGTAATTAACAAGTTATGACCAATTCAGTTTACGGTCACAATGCGCGTGGAGTTATTTGGCCACAGATAACCCTGTATGTAGATATATCAACTGAATGATAAGTCAATAATTAGTTGCTTAGTTCAGTTATATACCTGCAAAATTTCAGCGCAGTACATACAATAATTTACGAGATAATAAATAAAAAGTCATAAGGAAGAACATGACCGTGGTAACCCGACCATGTTTAGTTGGTTACAAAAAAGCGACCACCTAGTACATTATGGTATATTCTTAAATATGTAGGATAGTGTAACAAGTTTAGTACAGATGTGTACACAAGTGTTTTAAAAAATTATAATTATGTTTCTTAAAGAATATTTATTTACAGGTTCAGTACACAAATTCTGCAAAACTTTTTACATTCATTTAACTTAAAAACAATAACAGATAAATATTATAGGTAGCAATTCTGCTTTTATGGCATTTTCCATTTTGTTATATGATATGTATTCACATGTGCAATTGTGCATAATTTTAATACATACTTATCTAATAAGTAGCCGAAAGCCGAAATAATAATTATAATGTTTTCATAGTTCAGATATTATTATATTGTTATCTACTATTTAATCGGTATTTAACAGTGTACGCGTCTGTACCGAACTTGTAAGGTGTATGATACTAAACATTTTAGAAGATACCATAATGTACTACGTGGTCGCTTTTTTGTAACCAACTAAACATGGCCGGGTTACCACGGTCATGTACTTCCTTATGACTTTTTATTTATTATCTCGTAAATTATTGTATGTACTGCGCTGAAATTTTGCAGGTATATAACTGAAATAAGCAACTAATTATTGACTTATCATTCAGTTGATATATCTACATACAGGGTTATCTGTGGCCAAATAACTCCACGCGCATTGTGACCGTAAACTGAATTGGTCATAACTTGTTAATTACACACAGGATACTAATAAAACTTCACATACATTTGAAGGCAGTTATAAGCTACAAAATAACGTTTAATGTAAGTCTTTAAAGTTCTTATTTAAGGTGTTAGGACCTATTTAAGTTATTTTATATTTAATGAAATAACTTTTCAACGGTTCATTAATTTCATTTTTTTATTGCACAACAAATTAAAACTAATTCTTAAAAGATCATGTACAAAAGATGATAAGAATCCGCTTGACCGTTTCAGAGATCCAGCAAAACCACAAACGTTACTCCAGCAGGATTTCGAATAACTTCGCAGCCGAAGAAAGAACAATTACAAAATTATTTGCAACATTTACCTCGTTTAGACAACTAATTATATAGCTAATATTTATTTCAGTATTCCCATTAAAAAGGAAAATGTCTGGCTGCAGTAACGTTTCCCCAGCAGGAATAGTTTTTTTTAAATAACTAAAAAACTATAAGTGCAACAAATTTAAAAATGTGCGCAACAATTACAGAAGATGGACAACTAAAAATCTGTAAGATTAAAATTACTATTTTCGACATTATTTTGCTGGGGTAACGCACACTTTTGAGACAGACAACAAGTGATTTTATTTTAAATACAGACGAGAATAAGGACGTTCTTTTCGAAGAACGCAGGCAGAAGACGATTGATTGTTTTTTGAATTTACTTATGTATTCAATGAACTTGTAAATTCGCAAAAGTTTTTCATTTTATACAATTAGTAAATTCGTTAGACATAAATTTTGGGCAAATTTATACCAAACTCGGTTACGAAACCATAGCGCGATCTAACTCGATCCTAACGCCATCTATCAAATGAAGAAAAATATTACGAAAAATAGTTTTTATATTTATCTTTGAATGTGATAGAATCTTACAAAAGTAAAGGTGGTTAAATTCTTGGTCATACAAACAATAATTAAGCCAAAAATTTAGTTTTTTAAATAGAAAACACTTTTAGTATTTTTTGCTGTTTGTGTGTAGGTGTGGGATAAACGAAAATACTACTGAATAGATTTAATTATAATTTTGCATGTAGGTATATTATCAAGTGGAGGAGGTTTTTACCCTAAGGGGGTCCACATCAACTAAACATAATTAATTTGAAATAATTTAAATAATCACTATCATGCATGAAAAATAAAATGTATCGTAATTGTATTTTATCTTTATTAATTTATTATTTTAAGCAAATGCGTATTTAATGAAATTATCTAAATTATTAATTTAATTTGTAATTTATTATTGTGGAATGAATAAAGCTTTATTATTATTATTATTTTTGTTTCGTTTGTATTTCTCGGCAAGCCGGTAAAACTGATGGCACGGGCCTAAGCCAAGTGTCCTTCAGTGGAACGATTACTATTGTTGTTGTGTACTGAACCTGTGATTGTGGAGGTGTGCGCTAGAGTAGTGATTGTGAGGGTGTGTGCTGTGTTGTGGAGGTGTGTGCTGTTGTGGAGGTGTGTGTTGTTGTGGAGGTATGTGCAGGAGTTGTGGTTGTGAAAGTGTGTGCTAAAGTTGTGCCTGTGAGGGTGTGTGCTGAAGTTATGATAGTAGGTGTTTGTTCTATTTTTATTAAAACTGACGTGAGTTTGTAACATTATTAAAATTATGAAATACGGGTGTTACTCACGTAATGTTGGTCTATTTAGTCGACCGCGGTTTCGCCTATATGTCTAGGCATTATCAAGAGAGTGCGATACGTCGCGCCTGAGTCGCAGCCAGTCTTGCACTGCGGGCAGCGACGCGCGCCGCGCGCTGTGACGTCATAGAAAGGGGCGGTGCTACACTGGTGTCTGTTGGTAGCGTTTTTGTGATGTTTTCACTGTCACTGTCACTGTTATTTACACTGTCATCACCGTCAGTGTTGTCGTGCGTGTTCGGGGCAGTGTGGAACGAGCTCACAGTGTCGGCAGATGGCGATAGTCTGTCAAACGTGCCCGATTCGCATTGAAGTACCGGTTTCCAGGCGGGAGGTATTGACCAGCCAGTATCTCGGTTGAAATTTGGATGTTTGCTGATTTCAATCGCTTCTCGTACTTTTCGAGGCACAAAGAATTTCTCTTTGACCAGTACTTTGGCCTTGTCGAAACGAATGAAGTGAGCTGAGCCAGCGTCCAGGGCATGTTCGGCAATAGCCGAGCCGTTTCGGTCCAGCTTTTTAAAGCTGTGTATGTGCTCCTTCAGCCTTGTCGACACGTTACGTCCCGTTTCACCCACATAACTCTTGCCGCAACTACACGGTACCGAGTATACACCAGGTATGTTCAGAGGTTCTCTGTCCTTGGGCGAGCGTATCAAGTGTCGTACTTGTGTTAGGGGACGGAAAATGGTCTTGATGCTGTAACTACGGCGTATAAGGTGTCCTATTTTGTCGGTGACCCCTTTCACAAACGGAAGGAATAAGGGCGCTCTGTCCACCGAAGGTTTGCGTGAACTTGCGTTTGTGCTAAGGCGAAGACTATGGCGCCAGTTATAACCATTCGTTAAGAGCACCTTCTTAACGTGTGATATTTCAGATGCAACATATTGTGGATCACATAGTCGTAGGGCTCTGCTTATTAATGTTTTTGGTACCGAGGCTAACTGAGCCGGATGGTGATGTGAATCGGCCCTCAGGTATCGATCTGTATGTGTTGGTTTCCTGTATACTGTATGCGACAATCTTCCACTCAGGTCCCGTAACACCAACACATCCAGAAAGGGGAGAGATCCATCCTTCTCCTGCTCATAGGTGAATGATATATTTGTGTGGATCGAATTGAGATGATCTAGTAGGGGTACTACACTATCTTTGTGCAGGATTGCAAAAACATCATCGACATATCGCCACCAGCGTCTAGGTTGGTGTGTTGTCGTGCATAGGGCTGTCTCCTCAAACCACTCCATGAACATATTCGCTACCACCGGTGCCAGCGGTGAGCCCATCGCTACTCCATCGCACTGACGGTAGTAGTCACCTCGCCACACGAAAAAAACCGCTCGTTAGGCAGAATGATATGACATCCATGTACTCAGTGGGTATATCTGCGATTACCGCTAGATCGGATATAATTTCGATAGTTTCTGCCACTGGTACATTGGTAAACAGGGATGTCACATCAAAACTCACCATCAGCTCGTCATCCCGCATCCTGACGTCATCCAACAGACCGATGAAATGCGATGAGTCTTTTACATAACTCGCTGTCTTTCCTGTGAGTGGTTGTAACACATTGGCCATGAAACGGGCAGTCTTGTAAGTCGGCGAGTCTATTTGACTTACTATTGGTCGTAAAGGCACATCCAGTTTGTGGACTTTGGGCAAGCCGTATATTTTTGGTGCTGTCGGGTTTAGCGGCCGCAGTCGCTTTCTGAGGTCATCATCAGACAATGCGCGAAGCATCTTATCTAAACCCGAAGTGATACGTGGAAAAGTGCCGTGATAAAGGTGTTATACCAAAGTTCATGCGTATCAAACCGGTAAAGTGCATTCGGGATTACGATAAGTTTTTCGAGACGGTCCATGACAAAATTAATAGCGAGGGTAATTCGTGAACATCGACGAAACATTGGCGTTGTAAACAAAGAACTGTATTGTTTACATTTACAACTGTCACAGTTCTTGCGAGCTGATTTATGGGAGACACTAGATGCTATGACCTTTAACAAATCACATGTTGTGCGTGGAGATGTAACTAAAACACATGTAAACAAACTGGAGCGCCTGTCAAAATGTGAAGAGCAACCTACAATCGAGCGCCGTACTACCAATAACTATAGGCGAGTAATCAACTTGTCCTCTCAGGCATTAACACCCGACATGGAAATAGTGTTATCAAAGGGCCTAAATTACGCTTTAACACCGCATAAGGTGCCCGTGGAATCCGTGATTGCTAACATCGAGGACAACATATTTCGCAATAGAATTCCTCACCGCGATGCTGAATGTTTGCGGCAGGATGTGTCATCCCTGCTACGCAAGGCAAAACTGCCTAATTCTAACACCTCTTTAAAAGAAATAAGAGCACTAAAGGAGTTGCGTAACAATGAAGACCTTATTGTGTTACCGGCGGATAAGGGAAATGCGACGGTTGTTATGAACACGGCAGACTACCAAAACAAAATGGCACTATTGGTGAGTGATACAAACACTTATAGTAAAGTAGAATACAACCCAACTACACGTATCACTTCGGGTTTAGATAAGATGCTTCGCGCATTGTCTGATGATGACCTCAGAAAGCGACTGCGGCCGCTAAACCCGACAGCACCAAAAATATACGGCTTGCCCAAAGTCCACAAACCGGATGTGCCTTTACGACCAATAGTAAGTCAAATAGACTCGCCGACTTACAAGACTGCCCGTTTCATGGCCAATGTGTTACAACCACTCACAGGAAAGACAGCGAGTTATGTAAAAGACTCATCGCATTTCATCGGTCTGTTGGATGACGTCAGGATGCGGGATGACGAGCTGATGGTGAGTTTTGATGTGACATCCCTGTTTACCAATGTACCAGTGGCAGAAACTATCGAAATTATATCCGATCTAGCGGTAATCGCAGATATACCCACTGAGTACATGGATGTCATATCATTCTGCCTAACGAGCGGTTTTTTCGTGTGGCGAGGTGACTACTACCGTCAGTGCGATGGAGTAGCGATGGGCTCACCGCTGGCACCGGTGGTAGCGAATATGTTCATGGAGTGGTTTGAGGAGACAGCCCTATGCACGACAACACACCAACCTAGACGCTGGTGGCGATATGTCGATGATGTTTTTGCAATCCTGCACAAAGATAGTGTAGTACCCCTACTAGATCATCTCAATTCGATCCACACAAATATATCATTCACCTATGAGCAGGAGAAGGATGGATCTCTCCCCTTTCTGGATGTGTTGGTGTTACGGGACCTGAGTGGAAGATTGTCGCATACAGTATACAGGAAACCAACACATACAGATCGATACCTGAGGGCCGATTCACATCACCATCCGGCTCAGTTAGCCTCGGTACCAAAAACATTAATAAGCAGAGCCCTACGACTATGTGATCCACAATATGTTGCATCTGAAATATCACACGTTAAGAAGGTGCTCTTAACGAATGGTTATAACTGGCGCCATAGTCTTCGCCTTAGCACAAACGCAAGTTCACGCAAACCTTCGGTGGACAGAGCGCCCTTATTCCTTCCGTTTGTGAAAGGGGTCACCGACAAAATAGGACACCTTATACGCCGTAGTTACAGCATCAAGACCATTTTCCGTCCCCTAACACAAGTACGACACTTGATACGCTCGCCCAAGGACAGAGAACCTCTGAACATACCTGGTGTATACTCGGTACCGTGTAGTTGCGGCAAGAGTTATGTGGGTGAAACGGGACGTAACGTGTCGACAAGGCTGAAGGAGCACATACACAGCTTTAAAAAGCTGGACCGAAACGGCTCGGCTATTGCCGAACATGCCCTGGACGCTGGCTCAGCTCACTTCATTCGTTTCGACAAGGCCAAAGTACTGGTCAAAGAGAAATTCTTTGTGCCTCGAAAAGTACGAGAAGCGATTGAAATCAGCAAACATCCAAATTTCAACCGAGATACTGGCTGGTCAATACCTCCCGCCTGGAAACCGGTACTTCAATGCGAATCGGGCACGTTTGACAGACTATCGCCATCTGCCGACACTGTGAGCTCGTTCCACACTGCCCCGAACACGCACGACAACACTGACGGTGATGACAGTGTAAATAACAGTGACAGTGACAGTGAAAACATCACAAAAACGCTACCAACAGACACCAGTGTAGCACCGCCCCTTTCTATGACGTCACAGCGCGCGGCGCGCGTCGCTGCCCGCAGTGCAAGACTGGCTGCGACTCAGGCGCGACGTATCGCACTCTCTTGATAATGCCTAGACATATAGGCGAAACCGCGGTCGACTAAATAGACCAACATTACGTGAGTAACACCCGTATTTCATAATTTTAATAATGTTACAAACTCACGTCAGTTTTAATAAAAATATTGTAAACCTCTACGGGGAGGTATGGCAAACTCGCGTAAAACGTTTCGCGCGCTTAAGAACTAAACGTAACAAACTCGAGTGTGCTGTGCAATATGTGGAAAAGTGCCGTGATAAAGGTGTTATACCAAAGTTCATGCGTATCAAACCGGTAAAGTGCATTCGGGATTACGATAAGTTTTTCGAGACGGTCCATGACAAATTAATAGCGAGGGTAATTCGTGAACATCGACGAAACATTGGCGTTGTAAACAAAGAACTGTATTGTTTACATTTACAACTGTCACAGTTCTTGCGAGCTGATTTATGGGAGACACTAGATGCTATGACCTTTAACAAATCACATGTTGTGCGTGGAGATGTAACTAAAACACATGTAAACAAACTGGAGCGCCTGTCAAAATGTGAAGAGCAACCTACAATCGAGCGCCGTACTACCAATAACTATAGGCGAGTAATCAACTTGTCCTCTCAGGCATTAACACCCGACATGGAAATAGTGTTATCAAAGGGCCTAAATTACGCTTTAACACCGCATAAGGTGCCCGTGGAATCCGTGATTGCTAACATCGAGGACAACATATTTCGCAATAGAATTCCTCACCGCGATGCTGAATGTTTGCGGCAGGATGTGTCATCCCTGCTACGCAAGGCAAAACTGCCTAATTCTAACACCTCTTTAAAAGAAATAAGAGCACTAAAGGAGTTGCGTAACAATGAAGACCTTATTGTGTTACCGGCGGATAAGGGAAATGCGACGGTTGTTATGAACACGGCAGACTACCAAAACAAAATGGCACTATTGGTGAGTGATACAAACACTTATAGTAAAGTAGAATACAACCCAACTACACGTATCACTTCGGGTTTAGATAAGATGCTTCGCGCATTGTCTGATGATGACCTCAGAAAGCGACTGCGGCCGCTAAACCCGACAGCACCAAAAATATACGGCTTGCCCAAAGTCCACAAACCGGATGTGCCTTTACGACCAATAGTAAGTCAAATAGACTCGCCGACTTACAAGACTGCCCGTTTCATGGCCAATGTGTTACAACCACTCACAGGAAAGACAGCGAGTTATGTAAAAGACTCATCGCATTTCATCGGTCTGTTGGATGACGTCAGGATGCGGGATGACGAGCTGATGGTGAGTTTTGATGTGACATCCCTGTTTACCAATGTACCAGTGGCAGAAACTATCGAAATTATATCCGATCTAGCGGTAATCGCAGATATACCCACTGAGTACATGGATGTCATATCATTCTGCCTAACGAGCGGTTTTTTCGTGTGGCGAGGTGACTACTACCGTCAGTGCGATGGAGTAGCGATGGGCTCACCGCTGGCACCGGTGGTAGCGAATATGTTCATGGAGTGGTTTGAGGAGACAGCCCTATGCACGACAACACACCAACCTAGACGCTGGTGGCGATATGTCGATGATGTTTTTGCAATCCTGCACAAAGATAGTGTAGTACCCCTACTAGATCATCTCAATTCGATCCACACAAATATATCATTCACCTATGAGCAGGAGAAGGATGGATCTCTCCCCTTTCTGGATGTGTTGGTGTTACGGGACCTGAGTGGAAGATTGTCGCATACAGTATACAGGAAACCAACACATACAGATCGATACCTGAGGGCCGATTCACATCACCATCCGGCTCAGTTAGCCTCGGTACCAAAAACATTAATAAGCAGAGCCCTACGACTATGTGATCCACAATATGTTGCATCTGAAATATCACACGTTAAGAAGGTGCTCTTAACGAATGGTTATAACTGGCGCCATAGTCTTCGCCTTAGCACAAACGCAAGTTCACGCAAACCTTCGGTGGACAGAGCGCCCTTATTCCTTCCGTTTGTGAAAGGGGTCACCGACAAAATAGGACACCTTATACGCCGTAGTTACAGCATCAAGACCATTTTCCGTCCCCTAACACAAGTACGACACTTGATACGCTCGCCCAAGGACAGAGAACCTCTGAACATACCTGGTGTATACTCGGTACCGTGTAGTTGCGGCAAGAGTTATGTGGGTGAAACGGGACGTAACGTGTCGACAAGGCTGAAGGAGCACATACACAGCTTTAAAAAGCTGGACCGAAACGGCTCGGCTATTGCCGAACATGCCCTGGACGCTGGCTCAGCTCACTTCATTCGTTTCGACAAGGCCAAAGTACTGGTCAAAGAGAAATTCTTTGTGCCTCGAAAAGTACGAGAAGCGATTGAAATCAGCAAACATCCAAATTTCAACCGAGATACTGGCTGGTCAATACCTCCCGCCTGGAAACCGGTACTTCAATGCGAATCGGGCACGTTTGACAGACTATCGCCATCTGCCGACACTGTGAGCTCGTTCCACACTGCCCCGAACACGCACGACAACACTGACGGTGATGACAGTGTAAATAACAGTGACAGTGACAGTGAAAACATCACAAAAACGCTACCAACAGACACCAGTGTAGCACCGCCCCTTTCTATGACGTCACAGCGCGCGGCGCGCGTCGCTGCCCGCAGTGCAAGACTGGCTGCGACTCAGGCGCGACGTATCGCACTCTCTTGATAATGCCTAGACATATAGGCGAAACCGCGGTCGACTAAATAGACCAACATTACGTGAGTAACACCCGTATTTCATAATTTTAATGGGTGTTTGTTCGTTTGTTACTGGTTGTGTGTTATCTGGCTCGCACTGTAAGAATTTCCTAACTAATCTGCACGTGTTCAGTATCACTGCTTTCTGCATAAGATTGTAGGTGTACGGAGAGAGTTGTAAGGTGTTGAGTGAATGGTGGAGTTGCTTTGGTATTATTCCTGTTGTAGAAAGCACTATTGGTACTATGGTAACGTTTTGTAAATGCCAAAGCCTAGTTATTTCATCCTTGAGCTCTAAATACTTTGTCAATTTTTCAGCTATTACTATTATTATTATTATATTATCAAGAGGTCTATCCACCACATAACTATGAGTATGGGGGATGAGCAATAAAGCTATATTTCTTTCACCATGTAATTGAATATAAACGATACCACTTACATTTCCTATTTATAAGTGTGTGCGTGTCGGAATCTCTTTGCAAATAGGCTTACTGCACTATGACGTCACTCTGTAAGCCTCTCAATGACGTCACTATGCGTTTATTGCGTAATTGCAGTATGTGGCACGTTACATTATAAGACCATTATCTTTACCTGAGGTAAGAAGTTCTGTCCAGGCCCACGGCTCGTTACATTACGGTTTGACAGTGACAGTAATCAAAATAGAAACGTCAACGACCGGGTGGCGGAGTGGTTAGTGTGCCTGTCTGCAACGCTGAGGTCGCGAGTTCGATTCCCGTTTAAAACACATCTTTGTGTGCATGAACATGGAGGTTTGTCTTGGTCTGGATGTTTATCTGTATAATAACAAATAAGTATGTATTTACAAAAGAAAAGTATATATGTATTAGTATCAGTTATTCTAGTACCCATAGTACAAACTCTGCTTAGTTTGGGACTAGATGGCGTTGTGTGTATGTTGTGAGATATTTATTTATTTTGATTTATTTTGTCTTTGACGTTTCAATATTGATTATCCACGTCATAGTCAAATCTAAATGTCAAGAGTGGACATGCATAGACAACAACACAGAAGAGGTATATATGATACCGACATTTCATCTGTTATGGAGGTAGAAAGGTAGAAAACACCACGGACAGTGACAAAAGCAATGGGGCCAAAATTTGATTGCTTAGGTATGGCAGAAACGGCTAAATGCACGGAAATTTATTCTGTTCGATACGAGATCCTCATAGTATACCACTCCAGATGTCAATTGTAGGCTATTTAACATAACATTACGTTCGTTGTGCCAAAGACATAGGTATGATGTTATGTTATTATGATTTTTTTATATTCCTCTTTCACCATTAAGGAAGTGGATAATCTTCACTTTGTTTAACAAACATCGTTTCACTACAAGCTTATAAAAAGCATATCTAAATAGAAAGTGTGGATAATACTGTGTCATTGTTGATTGCACAACTAAGAATGGATAGTCATCGTGTGGAGGTGGCTTGTGGAATATTGTGAGAGGTCATATTATTATTGTCTGTCGAGTTTTGAAGTTGGAGAACTGTTATATACGAGCTCTAGGGTGGAACCACTGTCTGTCCTTTGACCTCACGACAATTGATAGTGTGTTCCGTGAAGTTGTTAGCATAAAAGGATTTTAAAGGATTCTGAACAATAATAGTGTAACTTTAGGAGATTCTAAGACAGTCATTTAAAAGGACGTCGTAGAAAAAAAATCTTACTAACACTAACACTCTAGATTAAATAAATAAATAATAAATAAAATTCATTTATTAAAATACATTGGTCAAATACATCAGCGATAACAGCATTTAATATTATTGTATATACATAAGTGTATATATAAACAATTCGGTGCCTGAACTAGGTAATCCTGTGTTTCAGGCTAATAGACTAGTATTACAAAAATGGTCTTAAAATTAAATAATCTTGTAAAAAGAAAACAAAAGGAAAAGGAAATATATTTTTAGGAGGTAGTCAACTCTTAAGATAAATTGGAGTAACTAACTAACTAACTTAACTTTATTTATTTATCAATTATATAAATTAATTTAATTTAAATATATACTTATTTTAACACTATAAGTAACTTTTCTGTATCTTCATAAGACATTTTTTGGAGCAGTTCTTTGATAGCTTTCTTACAGTCATTATGATTAAGTGGATAAATGTAACGCATGGCATTTAGCCTATTGTAGAGTAGCGGGCCTAGAAATATATAGAATTTTGATGTAAAAGCGTGTTTGAATCTGATTTTTTGGATGCAAACAATATCTTTTCGTCTTTTGTTAGTATGGTCAGGATTAAAGGGAAGACTTGCGTGTTGTTTAAGTAATGTATTCAAAATAAATAACTGTTGTTGTTATAAAATTAAATATAAATAATTGTTTCCTCTCAAGCTTTAATCGCTCTATGGTTCTATATTCCGTGTCAGAATATCGTAATTTTTGTGAGTTAGATAATTATATTATACATACTGAGAACACTTTAAGTTGGCACTCGGAATTGCCAAGGAACTAATATATTTGTCTTACAAAAATGACAAAATGTTGATATTCTTCTGAGACAGATAAAGTTCCATAGAGCGACTACAGGACTAGAGGAAGAGAACTCTAGTTCCTCGCAAAATCCGTAGGACTACCTTGAATGCGTCAGCTCTACAAGTATCATGAGAATAATAGCGAATTCGATTTAAATAAGTTTTAATAAAGAACGAAACATAATATTGTTCTATTATATAGGTAGTACCAAGCAGGTTGTAAGCAGAACAATAGTATCTATAAGAACTCTATGGTTTTATTATTATTAAAAACATAAGGCCGGCCATGCATGTTCCAACCTTCCACCAGTGACCATTCTCGCACCTACTGAACCATACAAGATGTAGTAACGTGCCGAGTGCCGTTGCTCTGTCATGCTCTCATGCGCGCGGTACGGTGCGTGCTAAGACTGGCGCACACGGTACAATGTGTGACGTCATTTACAGTATTGCACATTACAATATATGCCATTATGTATTTTATTTTCTTATTTAACATTTTATAACATCACGCCTTATTGTCCAGAAGGGTGTGGGAATAATGTATACCGCATTCCACCTGCTATGTTCAGGCGGAGGACCTGTCGCCATTCACCGGGAAATATCCTAAAAAACATTTTTCCGGACCCGTGAATAAAACCCAACACCTCGCGATAAGAGGGACATACGCTAACCACTCAAGCAGTACACTAAT
Organism: Hypena proboscidalis; assembly: GCA_905147285.1. Lineage (NCBI taxonomy): Eukaryota > Metazoa > Arthropoda > Insecta > Lepidoptera > Erebidae > Hypena > Hypena proboscidalis. The sequence goes on from LR990141.1 coordinate 1,768,815, forward strand.
AAGGCAGTTACTTAATTTATTTGGAAATCTTTGATTATGCTATAAAAAATAAAATTATGGGCAAATAATCAAACGTGTAGTTTTAAAATTTGTTACATTGTATTTCTTAACAGTTACGGTATAACATTTTTAACAATGGTATTCCTTTCTTTAAGTTGGTCATGCAAAAATACTTAATCATAACAGGCGTCTTTATTCGATTTACCAAAATTTTCAGATTAAGTCCCAACTACACCGGCCGATTTCAACGTTAAGCAACTGTTTTCGATCTCTCTGTTCAATTCAAATATTAAATTAGGAAGAGGGAGATTCAGAAAAAGCCGGGTTAATGGTTTAAAATAATAGTTTAAAAAAACTTAAAAACACGCTTTTAAAGTACTTCTAACTAAAAAGTGAAAAATAATTCCTAATATAAGCTGAAAAAAGCGTGGGTTGCTCGATAGACGAAAAATATGGCACAGAGCGCCCCACGCTTTTCTCAGCTTATATTAGGAATTATTTTTCACTTTTTAGTTAGAAGTACTTTAAAAGCGTGTTTTTTAGTTTTTTTAAACTATTATTTATTTTCTACTTTTTAGTTTGGTTTATTTATAAGAGCGTTTTTTTTTTTTTTTTTTTTTTTTTTTATATATTTTTAATTTTTTTTATCGAATTATTGCATTGTCATCGATCTTTGACAGGTGTGCAAAATTTGAATGAAATCTGTCCGTTTAAAGTGGGTCAAAATCGAGTCCAAAGGAGTCGGTTACATACAAACAAACAAACAAACAAACAAACAAACAAACATACAGGTGAAGCTAATATAAGCGTGTTAAAAATGGGAGCTATACATAAAGAAAACAAAGGTCTTACGAACCGACCTATTCTCGTACTGCGTTCAAATATTGCATTTACTCTTTGTTCTTACCCACTATCTCACTTGAAGTGTAAGATCTTGCAGCTTGTACTAACTTGGATATTTATTTAGTATTATTTTCATTTGACAAATATCTAATGTTTATTCCTTCGCAATATTTTTTGTTTTAATTTTTTTTACACTTACCTGAAATATTGTTTAAAACAAACGAAATTGTATGATTTATTACTTGAAAAGATCTTCTCAATAATGCAATACCCATCGGAGCTGGTACTTTGATTGATTTTAAGTTGAACCTAAACCGTTCTTTTAAAATTGGTCTAAGCTACTACGGTAACTTATTGTTATAAGAAATATTTTTATTTGCTCTATAATTTTAATGTTAGTTAACGTGTTCAAGCGCCCCAATAGGTTTATGAAAATAAATGATTTGACTTTGACTTTTGACCGACTTAAAATAACCGTACCAAATTGTGTCTTAATAAAATATTCGGTCGATAATGATTAGAACAAGTGACACAAAAATATTTATCACGGTATCCTAAACCTCAATCTTAAAAGTTGCTCTATAAAACTCGTCTAACAACATACAAATATATAATCTATACGTAAAACAAGATGTGACGCACAGTTCCGATTCGACCACAATCAGACTAGCCGGTCGTGGACGTGCAAAACAAGTGTAGTGTGTGGCGGGCTTTATTCAAGTTATTTTTTTCTACTATCCGATAGGATGAATCACGCAGTCGGTATAGCGCGCGCGAACACGCCCGCCGTTCTAAATTGAAATTTTGAATTTAAAAATCGAACTGTATTCGTGCTTGTGAAGTGTATTTATCTGTGAATTGTGTTCGAAATTCGAAATGTGATAAAATTATAGTGATGTGCGTTGGATAAAAAAGTTTAAACTTAAAAAGTTATTATCAAAGTTATTTTTACACAAGTCTTTATGCCAATATCTTTATTTGCATGCATTTGAATTACTTTCTGAGAGCTCACAAATAAACTTAATCTTTCTAAGTTATCTTTACTTGCGGTAGTACTTTCAATTTAGATAATGCAAACTCTGTTTACTTAATTAGCTAAGATTATTGCAGTTAAGTGGATTTATTTGTGTGACGTCATACTTATTACGTATTAGCTTACGACCTGCCCTAATAAAGCATAGGACCGTATCTTTTGAAAGTTATACTACACACATGAGTGTTCAATCAGTACAAGAGGCAAAAGATTTGACTTGGATGTAGGGAGCAAAGAATTTGTAAGTCTGTAATAGAAAATAGATTGAAAATATGTTACTTCATAGCAGGGCTACATTGTGTAATTTTCTGTGCCTATAAATGCAGTATTCAACGTCATCTCCTAAACATAATAGCTCTAGTATGTCACTATGTTGCTATGTAACATAACCATATTGAGGCTAAAAATCTTGGTGATGCTCGGGGTTGATCACAAGAACTCTAGACGTTTCTATCAAAATATAATAAATAGAAAATATGCATTTTTTACAAACAATCTCAAGAGATTAATAAATTATGTCTTCGCTATAAGTTGCCTCAAAATAACATATTATCACAATTACCCTATTAAGAGCCTATACTATCTCAAATGGCTTAGCATGATCCTTCGTTACGTCGAAAATACTGCAGCATTAATTTTGAAATAAATATATGGTAAAGTTGAGGATTAAGATAAGACTAAAACGAATTGTACCCATATAAAGAAGAACATTGTATTTCCTCAATGTAACAGGCATATTTTACTTGTACGCATTTCTACCGGTTACAGTTATCACCTAACAATAAGTGGACTACAAAGCTAGTTTATTTATTTCATAGTAAAAAATAACATTTCCTTGATAATCGTGTAAAAAGACCTTAACCCTTGGTATTCCCCCATACTTCAACCACTTGAGTACTAAAAGTAGCCATATCCATTTGAAACTAATTAATGAGTCTATTTCAGTCAGACTCGACTCAAACATGGGTTTGGTCCTGACTCACTTTATGGCTAAGTGCGAAACCGATCGATTTTAAACAAGCTAATGTGGTTTTAAACAAAGGAATGACTTGTTTATTTTTGTTTCAATAAGGGCTTTGTTCAATTCTGGGAAATATAGCTGTGTTGTTATAAATAGCTCTTATTTCTCTGATTTATTATACATATATAAATATACATTTCATTCAGAAATCGGTAAGCTAGACTGTAACCAGATAGGTATAGGCTCCTACATATTTATGTCGAAACCAATACATTCTTATTTGTTGTTCCTTTAAGAGCTGAATAATAATTTAATAATTAGAAATCATAATATTATCTGTTCTATTGAACAAAATCAGATTAAACCTAATTTATAACTTAAGTTAAGAGTTTAGCTATAGTACTGTGAATACCACACCAATATCAATCCAGTAGTTTCTGTATAATTCAGTTGCAAGCAGACTAATATCTGATATACATCACGTAGTTTAATCAACTTATGAATCGTTTGATATCAGCCGATTTTCATATCACTACAGGATTGTAGTTATATCGGTGTGTGATCGATTATTTATTTGATAAATTTATCTGCAATGACGATTATTCATTGTTGAAAATGAAAAATAGTTATTATCACAAGAGTTTAACATTAGTATTTTTTCATGGTCCCCGCACTAGGCCAGCATGCAACGCGGTATCCCATTTTTTAAATTAAGTACATTACAATGTTATATTTATTTTATTCATTGCATTTTCTTCGTTTCTTTATCTTATAAATAAGGAATTTAAGTTTATTGAAGTCTTTATTAACTTCAAGATAGGCTTTCTATTTTTACAAATAAGACAAAAATCCTTACGTAATTTAATTAGACGAGCGAAATTTCTTCTCCTTTAATTAAATTCGTTCAGAAATAATTACTGGCACATAAATCTACTAAATTAAAGACTGAGGTCTCCTAAAATAATGACGATGTGTATAATTTAAAAAGTTTCAGGTTTTTTTCTGCTAATATCTCTAGAAGGTTTTCTAGGGAGTATTTATAATTTCCTTAATAGAAACAAGGCACATTAAGTTTCATCTATTGCTATGCCTATTTTTTTTATTTTCTGATGCTAGACCGTTTTCCTCAATCACACTTGCTGATAATGTTTCCAACGGGCGACCGCTCTTTACTTTTCATGACAAAACATAAAATAACATCATGCCTAGTGTTGATTGAAACGCTGCTGTGGTTCAACTGATTTAATTCTGTATACAAAATATTTGTCCAAAAGAATACCAAAAGCAATATTATGTACAAAAACAATATGACTGTATAAAAAGGTTGATTGGTCGCCAACACCTAGCCTATATTATCCAAAAGGCAGAAATATTTTTTTTTTTTTGGGCACACTTTTGTCCTCGATCTCACCTGATGGTAAGTGATGATGCGGTCTACGGTGGAACACTCTTACCTATGAGATACCTATTTACTCTTGCTTTGAAGACACCCAGATTGTACTCATGCATTATAACTATGCCACACTTCACCTGTTAGGTTTAGATCTCATAGAGGGTGAGCCTTTCGCCATCCACCGTCCAACTCATTTTCCATTTTACTAAGAAACAGTTGAAAAAGATATGGGACCGGCAGGATTTGAACCTGCGACTTTACTGCACACCGGGCGGCCGCTTTAGCCATCCAGCTACGGTCGCCTCTTACCAGAACCCTTAATTTCTCAACTGTATGATACGTCTTTTCGTGACGTCACGTTCATCCATTTGTTCCTATCTTAAGAGTCGACCGTAGCTAGCTGCCCGGTGTGCAGTAAGGTCGCAGGTTCAAATCCTGCGGGTCCCATATCTTTTTCAACTGTTTCTTAGTATAATTTGCTTATAAAAATAATCATTTTCCATTTGCCTGTAGGACCGATTTATTAAAGGTTTTGTTTAGTAGACATTTTATATCAAAAATGTGTGAGTTATTGGATATTATGAGTCACAATAACGAAATGCATTGAGTGGGAGTACCGTGGGCAGTAAATGTTATGTTTGTACACACGGCTACCGATCAACCTATACATTGCAAATATAAGCCTATATGTCCTTTTATAGAATGCGCTACCTCTTGAAATCAGGATGTCCACAAACCGTTATGCGTTCAAGGTTAGGGTACGTTCTCTACTATTTGACGAATATAAGGAATCAACTCATCATTGTTAGTATTATATGTGATATGTATTAGTATATTATATATTATGTATATTGTATATGTATAATCTGTAGTTCAATTATGTATAATGTATATGTAGATGTTTATGTATCATTTATATTTTTTTTTTTCATATATGTATTGTATATTTGGTTATTTGTGTAATCATATCTATATGTATGTGTTAAGTACCTATGTGTAATCATACTTATTTTATTATTCTGCTCTTCTCATAATTAAAACTTTAACTTTTGCACCTACTACCCTACTCTCAGCATCACCCAAAGGATGACTGGTAGAGAATGCCTATGGCATTAAGTCCGCCTATGTGCGATATTGTACATTAAGTTTTAAAATAAAAAAAAAATAAATAAATAAGCTGGTCTCGTATTGCACGGGAAGTCAGCTTATACTGGAAATGTATAGGTTGATGTGAAGCCGTCTGTAGGTACACTGCGTTTGAAGGATACTGGACGATAACGCTATTTGCTTGCATTATAGTCATTCGTTGTCGGAAAACTGTTACATATTGTTATTTAAAAAATAATATAGACATTAAAGGCATTGATAAGGATAATGGCGCGTAAAAAGATCAAATGCCACTTTTATAAAAGTGTTTGACAACAAAATTTTTAACGTTGAAAAATTAAGAATTCAGCAGGACTCGAACCTGCATCCTATGTGCTATGCCAATTTAGCCATGGATTCGTATGCTGTAAGATGCATCATTCAACTCAAGATCATCATTATATTAAAAAAAAAATATCTGTCAACTTCATTTCACTTATGTATTTTTATGATAAACTATCTGACCCGGCGAACTTCGTACCGCCTTAGCATAAATTTGATGCACTACTTTATTTTGTATAGCTGACCTATCTTATGTATGCGTACCTATTCAATTTGAACTGGAATCTATAATATCCCGCATATAAAAATGAATACTTTTTTTTTTTTTTTTAATTTTTTTTGCCGTAACAACCTTGTACAGAGTATTAGAAAACTACAAAAAAAAATATCAGCCAAATCGGTCAAGCCGTTTTCATGCCAAGTCGTGACAACGAAAAACGGGTTTCATTTTTATATATATAGATAAAGACTTTTAAAAACTAAACTAACTAACTTATTTATGTAATACAAGCTGACCCGATAGACGTTGTCCTGTCTTAACTATGCATACATTCTCTGTGACGATATTTGCAGCATGTCAATGTTATGTCAAACCCCTTAAAGGTATATTCTAAAAGTTAATATTGTCAAAAGCGCTAAGGTTACTATTGTTATTATTATATTACTATTACTAAATGGCTATTAAAAAATAGGGGTTGGTGATAATAGGGTAAAAATTTAGGGTTGTATGTATTTTTTAATGAAAATAAAAACAAAAAACTTCGTCCAAAAATTAAAAAAAATGTTAATGGTGAACAACCCTTTAGCGGTATGAAAAATAGATATAGCCGATTCTCAGACCTACTGAATATGCATATAAAATTTGGTAAAAATCAGTAAAGCCGTTTCGGAGGAGTGAGGTAACTAACATTGTGACACGACAAGTTTATATACAAGATTTAGATTTGATTATTTTAATGTGATTTGATTCGTATAATTCCTATTATTTTCCAAAAGCCTTCTTTAACCGTACAAAATAGAGACACGTTTATATAAATATTTAAGCCACATTTAAAATACAGGGTGTAAATGGTTGTGACAAAGCCGCTTACCAGTGATTCGGTACATGATTCTTGTAATTTTATATATTCTTTCTGATGTAATTTTATTTACTTTGTAGAATTTTTCAATAAACAATGTTCGCTCCTAGAGTTTCGAAATCATGTTCTTAATCACTGAAAAGTCATTTCACAATTGCGATTTTCATATGACGTAAAAAATTTCAAAGACCGTTTTCCCGATGTGTGGAAATATTCGGTAATAAATGTTTGCACCCAGGGTCTCTAAATCTCTGGTAAGCGGCTTCGTCACCATGTCAGTAACACCCTGTATAATGTTACGTAAATAATATATTGGTCCATTAAAATATTTGCTATGACCTTTGCTCCTTTTATGGGCATTAGTGAATTTTAATATTTTTTGTCTCCTTTTACGTACAGTAGCGTAGGTGTGACAGGTAGTAAGTGGCGAGGTCCATGGTTCAATGCTCGGCTGATGATTATCGTAATAGATAACTTAAGTACAATAATATGCTATATTATAACAAACCGTAACATCACGCCTTTATTATCCAGAAGGGTGTGGCAGAAGTGTACAACACCTACATTTCACCTGTCATGTTTAAGTGGACAAGGGGCTTAGCCTATCGCCATTCGCCTGCCACAATTCCAATTTCGTCCTGCTATTGTGAATTTCCTGACGGAATGTTCACAAATAATACTTTCCCGACCCGGGAATCGAACCCGAGACTTCGCGGTGAGAGAAGCATACGCTAACCACTACACTAGCAAGGCAGTCTTATCAATAAAAATAAGTTTCGTTTAAATAACAAATGATTTAAATAACTGTATTTTTTTAATAATCTAGCTAGACGGGCATGTACATATTAGTCTATTAAGTTTAATATATTTATCTAGGCCCACAGGAAACTCATTATAAATAGCCGATAGCCAGAATTACCGGTTTTGTAATACTAAAATCAATACCACGGTATTCTACCTTATTAAACTCAAGATTATTATGATGTTATCTTATCTCTAATGATTGAATGTTTATAATATTAACGTGCCTACGTTTAGTGATATATCCTAATAGGTAAGTTAGATCTGCTTTAAATACCGTTATTCAAATTCAAATTCAAATCATTTATTTTCATAGGCCCCAGGAGGCGCTTGAACACGTCAAAACATTACAAAAAATGATATAAAAATAAATCTTAAATAATACTAAATTATACTAATTACAATGATTTGAATAACCGAAGTATTCATACGCTACTAGTTAGACAACAACCCGTACATTAATATGTTTGCATATTTCTTTTCATGTTCGTAAAATTTACAATTCGTTACTGTTTATGAAAAGCCGTATAATAAGTATAATAATTTGTGATGGTCAATTAATTAAAAAAACTTAAATAATTAATAATAACATAATACGCATATCACGCCTATATTACCCAAAAGGGTGTACCATACAGTTGATAAATTTAGGGTTCTGGTGAGAGGCGACCGTAGCTGGCTAGCTAAAGCGGCTGCCCGGTGTGCAGTAAGGTCGCAGGTTCAAATCCTGCCGGCCCCATATCTTTTTAAACTGTTTCTTAGTATAATTTGCTAAGCATAGCTAAATGCTATAAAAATAATCAATTAAAAGTAAAAAGTAATTATTGCGTCCATAAGCGCATACTTCTGTATCCACGTACTCGTTCACAAGTTGCTATAAGTTGGAAGAGCTCATGAAACCGAGCTAAGTAAAAGTTTTGCAATATCCAACATAACTTCATCTTGTGGCCAGCAACACATTATATTGGTTTAGGAGGTTGTTATTTCTCTGTAGGAATATATTAGATAGTTAGATTTATTTTATCCTAGTGGAAATAAGAAACAGAATCATAACATAACATCACGCCTATATCACCCGGAAGGATATGGCAGAGGTGTATAACACCCACATTTCACCTGTCGCAAAATCATTTATTCACAATAAAAAAATACAATAAATAATAAATAGATAATAATAAATATCTCACAACTGACACACAACGCCATCTAGTCCCAAACTAAGCAGAGCTTGTAATATGGGTACCAGAATAACTGATACTAATACATATATACTTTTCTTTTGTAAATACATACTTATGATACATACAAACACCCAGACTAAGACAAACCCTCATGTTCATGCACAAAGATTAGTCTTAAGCGGGAATTGAACCCGCGACCTCGGCGTCGCAGGCAGGTGCCCACTCCGCCATCCGGTCGTCGTAAAAAGTAGTATAATTATCATTATAATTACTATAACCTAAAACTTGCCTTTAAACTTTCTTTTCAAGACTTCTATGATACAAGGCGATAGCTTTCATGGCTTCAATATTGGCGTGTGTCGCCAGTTCTCCAGGAATAAGGAGTTTCACCGCAGCCTGGACATCTCTGCTGCTCATGGTAGAACCTGTGTTTAGGTCCTATGTGACAGGGTGCAAGCCAATCGCCAGCCACCGGACACGACTCCAATTCCGTGTTGCTATTGAGAAATTCCTGACGTCAAAATCACACCCTAATCGAACCCAAAACCTCGCAGTGAGAGGTGGCATACGCTTACCACTTGTCCATATAGGTAGCAACAAACCCCAAAACAAGACTTTGGCTAATTGTGATATGACCTTTGTGATGGCTTATTTGATACACCAATCCTTATTTGTATTTACTTATTTATTTATTTATTTATTTAAGAAATATGGCTAAATTTACAGTATTGTATGTAGTAGTACAGGAATCTGGCAGCCAATTACAAGTCTTCACTTATATAAAACAGAATAAAAACAAACGTAAACAGTAAAAAAAAATCAGAACAAAATAAATCTAATGCTAAATTTGTAAGTACCTATATAAACACTTACCACACACTAATGTTACCATATATATACTGACCAATCACGCCTCCACTGCACCCTTAAAAAGTCAAGGCTCAAACACCTTCGCACTTTTGACACACTACTATTGAAAGGATCAATATCGTGCTGTTTACACATATTATTGAAGCTTCTGCTTGCACGGATCAAGAAAGAGTTTTGCCTATAGTTAGTCGTCGCAAACGGTACACATATAGGTGGATTAGATCGGGTTCTTGATGGCACATTAAAGTCGAAAAAAAAAACCGCGCCCGCACTGTAATAACTCCTGTGCTGTGTCGCGGGGGTGTTCACAAACATACATTTTACACACACAAAGCACACCCAGAGTCAGCACAAATCTTTGCGGATCACACAAGGATTTGTCCAATGTGGGGATCGAACCCACAACACCAGCGTAGTTGAAAGCGGCGAGGCAACCGCTGCGCCAACCGTGAACTAAAGTTTAAAGTTTTTTTTATACAAATTATTACAAATGACAAAGGGCTACATAATCTCTTTATGTAACTATAAACCAAAAGCAGTTGTATAATAATTATTATTACTCCGTAACCATACATATACATTATATTATTATTATAATTATTTAAAAATAGATCATTAAAGTACCATGATTATAACATAACATAACATTACGCCTATATTACCCAGAAGGGTGTGGCAGATGTGTACAACACCCACATTTCACCTGGATAGGGGGTGAGCCTATCACCACCCAACGCACAATTCCAACTCCGTGCAATTTCCTGACGGAATGTTCACAAATTACACTACCCTAGACTTCGCGGTGAAAGGTGAATACGCTAACCACTAGACCATCGAGGCAGTTTTATGATTATATTGATGGTTATGTTAATAATAATAATAAACAATACAAATCTATTCTAATATTATAAACTTTATAAAACTGACGAGTTGTTTGTTTGTTTGGAAAGCGCATATCTTGGAAACTACTTATCCGAATTGAAATATATTTTTTGTCTCGGGAGGCTTTTATTTAGGCAGAAATAGGTCATATAACATCAAGCTTCGACTAAAGGAGTAGGAGAGTAATGAAATATGTCGCAAATGGGCGAAATTTATTTTATTTGTTTGGTAGCTTTAATATTACTCAAATTACAATGGGAACATAGCAGTTATGTATAACACGGGTAAAATCTTTATTCATAAAGTTCTACGCGAACAAAGTTGCGGGCAATAGCTATAACAAACATATATCAAATACCTTAAATAATTTAAGATTAGATCAATCAACAATCGCATTCCCAAGATAGCAATAAATAAGATCGTATTACAGGAAATGTTGAATGCGCCGGCGCACGCGCATCACACGATCGCATAATTTCAATCTTCTGCCGTCGCGCTGTTTGCCTCCACTTTCCAAAATTCTCTTAGCATTGTAACACTGAGTCACAATAAACCAGTGGTTTTGGTTCCCTCGATCGTGCAACACAGACTTAAAAAAAGTGTTTATTTTTTCTTCTCTCTAGTGCGAAATTTCAAATTTGGACTTTGAAGTGACTTCGGGCTTCCATTCTCCTTTTCGGTCCTGGATTTAAATTCGAATTTTGTTTAATTCGATCTTTGAATAAAGTTTTGTTTTTAGAATTGTGCTTAAAATTTAAAAGGTAAAATTTATTTCAAGTTAGTTATTACCGAAACATTGTGCTCAAAGCATGACTGAGTTTAGTTAATTCTAAGAATTAGCAAATGTCGGTGATTAAGCAATATACATTTTCCTTGTTATTAAATTGACTGAAAGGTCAGGTGTTATAATATTAACAACAATTTTAAATTAACATTTTTAATGCACATTTGGATTTTTTTAAATAAGTTGTTGTGTTTGTAAATACAAGTATTTGGCCATGTCATTGGTACCAATGTATAGTTTAATTGCTTCTGGCGTTCTATATTTTGTAAAAATCTAAATTATTCATTTATTTTTCATAATCGAAGAGGAGAATGGAACCGAAAAAAGCGGATATAATTTCAGCAACGTATGTTAATATAAAGTTAATTGAGGTATTATTGTTGGAATTTCGCACACTTCTCAAAATGGTGACGTCACAAAAACAAAAGATGTCGCACTCTTTGTCCGATGCTATTCGCACTATTTGGAATATGGCGTGGCTGTTGGCGACTAAAGTGTTCTTGGTGAAGTATTTATTTTATTATTATTATATGATAAATAATTGGGCAAAGTTATTTTTGCATGTCACGATACTAGGAAATAAATTTGGCGCCAAAAGTGTATTGAAAAAATACGCGTTGATTTAAATTTCAATTTAATTTATTCATACATGATAAGCTTATAGGTATTATCCAAGAGGCTTACATGCAAGTCATACACTAAAAAAGAAAAATAATGCCATACAAAATCAAATTACATACATTGAAGATACAATTCAAACAATGAAACAATGATTGATGTCGTTTATACTCCCACCTCTCTTACATTTATTTATTTATTTATTTTACACAGCTGCTCACTGTGCTTACAGTTGCCTAATGCGCACAGTGAGCCACACAAGTAGATGCAAAATTACACACAGATTAGGTACATAGATTATAGGTTATCTCTTAAAAATAACAAACATAAACATATAAATTGGCTAAATTTGCACAGGTACATGTATATTCGGTTTTTTTTTTTTTTTTAATGTCGTATCATATTATAAAAAAGCAACAACAGGTAGGTTTCAACAATAAGGGTCCATTTAGACGTGCTTTGTTGCTATGTTTATCGACACGAAAGGGACAGATATGGCAAGTGAATTGCCTTGCAAAACTTGCGTCGTGGAAACGGCCCTGTGCAAAAAAATAACGTGATTTTTTTTTTACATACAAAGTTACAATTTATCATTTCCACCGGTGCAGATAATTCTGTCGCACTTTATTTATAGCTGTGTCCTTTTTTTACTATGCAAAAATAACTTTGTCAGTTTATATTTCGTCATTTACATTACTTGGAGTAGCTTCTGCAATTAACATTTACACAACATGTTTAATTATAAGTATCTTTAAATATAAACGTACTGGAAAACACTGATTTTTAAAAATCTACAAACACGTCAGGTCCGAAAGAATTTGTATTTGGTCTTAGTTATTTATTCAGCAATTTTATTACAATGACATATTATTATTTTGTTGTTATTCTGAATTACATGATGTCATCTCATGTGTCGCCTTTTCCTGTAATTGTTTACTACATTATATATTGTACCTATATTATATACATACTAATACCTAATTAACTTACCTTTATTTATTTTGAGCTTGTCTTTTTCAAATAGGATGTGTCATATAGACTTAGTTAGGGTGTATACGAACTTTTATAATAGACCATAAGTTATAAACCAATGGTTTTGTGATTTTGTATATTAAGTTAGGTATTCCACGAAGCTTTTAAATTATAACACGTTTATACGTTTAAGTAATCAATCTTCTTCTTCGTCGTGTCGATGGCTGAGTCAAATTTTATTGGTCCAATAAGTGGCCACTTTTATGGCGCTCTCGTCGGCGTTCATGAGCGCCTCTCTTGTGCAGGTGGTAGGGCGTTTTGGACAGTCAGTAAGGTGGTCAAGGTTTTGACTTGCCATCGTGGTGAAAGGATTAGCCAATTCGCTTTGGAAAACTCGCGAATTGCCCAGGGTGCGCCGGACGTAGGGAATAGTTGTGTACGTCACTCATGCACCCCCATCAATCTGTAATCATGTAATCAATCTGTCCAGCCTTTTCAAAATGACATTGGCTCGGCTTCTAGTCTATCGGATTTAGCTGAATATCAGTATTTAACGTGGAGCGAGTGCCATCTGACCTTCACAACCCAGATCGAGGTAATACGAAACCATTTGTTAGACTAATTGTCAGACTTTATGGCCTCTGACTACCCGTAACGACTGCTATAGATCGAAACACGGACGAAAACGTGTTATGCTAAAGATGGTGTCCCATCCACGGCCGACCGCGGTTAGCATTGCTTAACCTGATAGATGGCTCAGTCCGCGCGGCTTCGGCTTAGCCACGAGTGCCTCCTATGCGTTTAATTAGTATATTTTACAATTGTATTTATTCCGACTGTTCCAAGTGTTTTGTAACGCCAAAGAAATATCTTCATTCATTAAAAAATCGCTTGTTAACTACTAGATCATCGAAATGGTCTCTAATTGGTGTTCAAAATTACATTAACACACTAAGCTTGTTAACTTTAAAACTTAATTAACGTCACACATTATGAAATATATTAAAAAATAATAATTAAGAAGTATAAAAACAAAAGAGTTTTGTAACAGTCTCAAATATGTTAACTAAAAAGAGAATGTACTCACAGCTACTTATCAACCTATACATTTCCAGTATAAAATGGGCTGGCATTGTATAGGCTCCCTGTTCAACCCAAGACTAGATTTTACTGGTAATAAAGCTTCATTTGTAGCTGTACACTTTGGTTTACTTTGCTATTTCTTCAAATTTGCATATTATTTAACTAAGTAGCGCGAGTAAGGCCGCCATTTTGTTTCCTTGTCGAAGAAGTTTTATGTCCCACGCTCCAAAGAGTTTGAGAATAGAAAAGATAATGAAGACTATGGTCACCCACGCATTACGAAATTAATTTAATGGCAACTTTTCTTTTGTAATGGCTAAATTGTACTACATTGTTATAGACGCCATGTCTTCTTACAGATCCATTTCTGTGTCGTTAAAATCTAAACGTATATATACAGGGTGTATTTTTGAAACGGGGCAGTAAGGGCAAGTACCTTAACCGTTGCAGTTACAGCAAAACGTTCTTAAAAGACCTTCCCTAACTTTTTGGGACATTTTGAACTGCATTCACAGATTTTGTAAAAAACTTACAGTTAGCAAAAAAAATGCAAAAAGTTCAAAAAAAATTTTTTTATGCCAATCGATTCTATTTCATGTGGGGATCAAAAAACTCTATGGGACCATTTTAGCTTTCAGTACTAGAAAAGACAGAAATCGCCAAAAACGTTTCCCATACATTTCGGCAACAGAAACGAATTTCTACGATGGTCTAACTTTTTGTTATGGCCTGGAAGTGGGTAGAATTGACTGTAAAGTAAATAAAAAGAATTTTTACCCTCAAATTTCGAATTTGATTCGAAAATCTGTGTGTTATACTTAGTTTCAGCTGAGAAACTTCGTATGAGTTATTAATTAAGGATTTTCGCTAAAATGTCTTCTAATCGTGAAAAAATTGACTTATTAGAAGCGTATTTTGTCAATAATCGAAATGCGGGAGCTGCATTAGTGTGGTACCGTTAAGTTAGACCATCGTAGAAATTCGTTTCTGTTGCCGAAATGTATGGGAAACGTTTTTGGCGATTTCTGTCTTTTCTAGTACTGAAAGCTAAAATGGTCCAATAGAGTTTTTTGATCCCCACATGAAATAGAATCGATTGGCATAAAAAAAAAAATTGAACTTTTTGCATTTTTTTTGCTAACTGTAAGTTTTTTACAAAATCTGTGAATGCAGTTCAAAATGTCCCAAAAAGTTAGGGAAGGTCTTTTAAGAACGTTTTGCTGTAACTGCAACGGTTAAGGTACTTGCCCTTACTGCCCCTTTTCAAAAATACACCCTGTATAAGACTCAATATTATTAAAACCGACGTGAGGTGAAGACATTATTATTTGAGAATACGGGTTACTCACGTTATTTTAGTCGGGATATGCCGACTAGTTTCGAATCTAGTACGTACGTAGAGACGTCGGGCGACGACGGCGACGACACGCGATTAATCGCCCAGTTGATGAATCTACGTACTAGGTTTGAAACTAGTTGGCATATCCCGGCTAAAATTACGTGAGTAACCCGTATTTTCAAATAAAAATATATATGACTCTGTATCACAATTATGTACTTCTTCTTTGTGTAATAAAGAATTCTCTATCTATCTATCTATCTATGATCTGTTGGTGAATGTTCTATTTAATAATTTAAAACATAACGCCTGTAATATCCATTAGGGTGTCGCAGAGGGGTATAATAACACCAATATTACACCTACTAAGACCCAGTTACATTGATTCCTATATACTTAATACCAGACACACTGCTTCTACAAAGAATTAACTGACGACAAAATATGCCGAAATAACACGCCCGAGGTACGAACCTATGACCTCACGGTGAACAGTCGCATACACAACCATTAGGCCAATGAGGCAGATAATACTTCACTTTCACATTCATAATATTGTGATGATTAATGAAAGTGAGTTTAAGCGCCGCATATTTTGAGTAGAACTATTTTTGTATGACGATTCTAAGTGCTTTGTGAAGTCTTAGGATATAAGGTATTTTTCTTTCAATAAAAAAGAAGCATATTCCAGATAGCTCTGCTCATAACAGTCTTTGGTCCAAATCGAGATTTCCTCGTCATTTACATGCTATTGGATTTGGCTGCCAAATGCCAAGGAAACCGGGGTGGATGGAATTGAGTTAGGGATGAGCTCAACCATAATATGAAAAAGATATGCAATGAGGATGAGCTGAGAACTTTTAAGATAAGATACACAAGTATATATATATATAGATAAAATCAAATATCTATGCGGTTCTTACGTTGGCTATAAAATAAACGGGTCACGCGGGTACTCTGATCGACCATTTATCTAAACAAAACATTTATCTAAGCAAAGTAAGGTTTTTTTGCATCATTTACATCTCTATTAAAAAACAGCGATAGCCGAGTGGGAGACCGTAGGACTGTGAAGTCAAAGGTCTCGGGTTTGAACCCACGGCACAAAACTCTATCAATAAATCGTTAAGATTCGTCTTTTCGAAAATATGTGTGTATTTATCATATAAATTATCGGTCGCTAACGATGAAGGAAAACCTGCATGCCTGAGAGTGCCTAAAAAGCGCTCAGGGGTGTGTGAAGCCTACCATTCCGCACATGGCCAGCGTGGTGGACTATGGCCTAACCCTTCTCATCATGAGAAGAGGCCCGAGCCTAGCAGTGGGACATGTATTAGATACAGGGCTTCTATTATTACACCTCTATCCTCTATTGCTCTAAGGTATGCTGGCAGAGAACTCAAAATTGAGTTAAGCTCGCCTTTATTGTATATTGTGTTTGCCTGTTAAAATTGTGTACAACAAAAAGTGTTTAACTAATAACTAACTTCATTATTTTTTAAGTTTAAAGTACTTTCAAAGCGCAGTTCTTTTTTAATTTTAGCACCATTAAATACCGATTTTTGATTAGCTGCTATGCAATTTCTAACGAAATTGCCATATTACCATCTACCAACCAATAACCATCGCTATAGTAACTAAATAATAATTAACAAAGACGAACAAATAAAAAGTCGCAGTAAATAATAATTATTTTATCAAACATTGTTTATACACTCAGGAAGTTACACAGCATTTTGTTAATATTTGTCACAATTACATAACAGAACAAATGTAATCAAAGCTCACTAAAGCAAATAGGATGCCGGTCTTCCCACGGCAATACGGTAGAAAATAACTAGATTAGGTAACTATGTGTAATTAGTTATCTAAAAGACTGTGAGCGATTGTAGTCATTCATCTTTTGGTAATTGGTTACTTGATAAGTATTTCTTTTTTTAAATAAATCAAGATCACAAATTAATAAAGTTATTACCTCTCACCGCGAAGTCTCGGGTTCGATTCCCGGGTCGGGTAAAGTGTTATTCTGAACTTTCCGTCAGGAAATTAACAAAACCAGCACGGAGTACGTATTGTGCCCAGTGGATGGCGATGGGCACACCCCCTATCCCATGAGACCTAAATATAACAGTTGAAATGTGGGTGTTGTACACCTCTGCTGCACCCTTCTGCATAATATAGGCCTGAAGGCTTTTTCCAAATACGTTTATCTCTATTCTGTAAAAACGTAGCCATCTTACCATAATTGTACTAATTTTATGTAATATTTAGACCACAAAAGGATGTTTACTATTATCTATTCGTTACTAAGCAGAAAACGTAACAAAAGATTAAGCTCAACGTAACAGTAGAAGTAACACAAAATAACAAAGTAGCACTATGTCCTGTAGTGTAACAATTGTTATTGTCTTATCATCGCGAAAGTGAAATTCCACTCGCTTTTGTGATGAGACCGGTCCAAGGCAAAGGAAAGAGCGAGTTTAATAATGGTAGAGCCAGTGGTAGAGATTTTAATAACGAGGTTTAGGAAAGGAGTGCCACCGTGTTAGTTTTATTATGCTTCTTATGCTGGGTACATATTGCCGAAATTGATCATACATGTAACGTAATGTAACAGAATTCCCATAGTGTGCACGCCTTGCGAGCATGAACATTACAATGAGTGCTCGCCGCGATCCAACACAGTTCGATACGATTTTTCGTCGAACACAAAGGGGCTCGCTGTGTGCTCGGAGCGTCAGTGTGGACGGGTTGTGTGTACCTGTACTGCGGAACAACGGCCGCGCGCATGTTGTTAACAGATGCAAGCAGGTACACACTCGATTCGTGCGCGCGGTGCGTCCACACTGATGAAAAGCTCTTTACTTACATTTCATGTTATGGTACAGCAGTTTAAACTCGGCTTAAATTGTAGCTTTGGTTCTTAGGGGCCAAAAATTATTTGCACAGTAATACTAGTCTTCCGATGTACATAACGTTTTCATACACTATCTCATGGTTACGATATGGTTTGAAATCGACGGTGTAGAATACATATTCCTTCATCCATTTTTCCTGTTACTTAAAATTATCATTTCCATCTTCATACAGTCTCCATTCAAATAATTATCATTTTTTTTTCATTCCGCTTATAACTTGTACCGTATCCTAGGATAGGATCTGTGAACTAACTCGTATTATTTAATACTCATACGTTTATGGGTTTACGGGTTATTCGCGGCCGCCATTTTGTAGCTTTACATATTTTATGGTACTTTATATAGCAACGTTACAGTATCGGTATTGCTGTTGATTTTTATAAGGAAATATTACGAAAGAGTAAAGGAAGTTTTATTAACTCATATTTCTTCTGATGGTAAATAATAAATAGTGTACTGTAGGACATTAATTTTCATAAACCCCAAGAGTCGCTTGAACACGTCAACAAACATTATAATTACAGAGCAAATACAAACAACCTAAAGAATTCAATAAATTTAAATTTTACTTATCAAAATAATATGACTTGAATTACCGAAGCTCAGATCAATTTCGATCGAACTGTTTAGGTTCAAATTATAATCAATCTAAGTACTAATCGGAAAGGAAAGAAAGTAAAGGAAGTTTCCTCTATCATTTTTGAATACTCATTTACATCAGACATATTTAAAATTTTTGTGAACTTTCGCGATTTGAGAACATTTTTCAAAAATTAGACAACGGGTCTAAATCGCGTAATTATTTTAAAGGGAAAATAAATACCTATGCTCGACGTTTTGAAATGACTTTCATCATTCGTGGTCACGAGCCGGTCACGAAACGTCGAGCATAGGTTTTTATTTACCTTTATAATTATTACGCGAATCGGAAATATTTTAAATTGTCTACCTTGCTTTAATTACGTACGACATAAAATTCTTAATGATTCATAAACAGTCACTATTTAATTAAATCCACAGCTACATAGTTCACGTTAGTTAGCTTATACAAGGTTTTCCTGCGGTGGCGGTCATCGATCCGTATTCGATACCCGCGCGGAGGTAAACGAGCGATATGTTCATGACCACAGTGTGAGGAGCTGGCAGCCTGGCAGGTCATGGCCTCAACTTAATCATATGGCTATAATGCCTGTATATAACTACCCTGTATTTGCACCTAGAATGTGAAATTATGGTGGTAAGTTCTATATACGAGTCATCATCCGTCTGCCCTTATCCCAATTACTTAGGATAGAATTTTTTTTTTCCCAATTTGTTCTAAGACTGGGCGTGCTTTGGGTGTGTAATTTATGTTTGTGAACAACCCTGCGACGTATTTTTTTTAATAAAAGCTTACATAGGTACTTATTATATTAAACTTCTCGAGAAAAGTGTTACAAACTCAAATCAACCTACATCAAAGTGGATGTAAAACAAAGCGAGATTCGCACATTTGGCCAATGTGAGAGCTGTGATTGTGAACAATAAGATAATGCGTCGAAGCCTCCATTGTTGTGTTACAGCACACCACTTAGAGTTTATGCAACCTCCGCCAAGATCTGCTGACCTGGTACAATCTTTTAAGTTTAGTCTAATTTCGCCGAAACTGCATTTAATACATACCTCGATGGTTTAGTGGTTAGCGTATACGCCACTCACTGCGAGGTCTCGATGGTTTCGATTCGGAAAAGGGTTATTTGTAAACTTTTCATCAGAAAATTCACAGCACGGAGTCGGAATTGTGACCGGTGGATAATTCACATGGGACTTTAATATAACTGGTGAAATGTGGGTGTTGTACACCTCTGCCACATCCTTCTGGGTAATATAGGCGCGATGTTATGTTTATGTATGTAAAACTTGATCCTATTTAACGCTTGTCATGTTATATTACCACAGACCACTAAGTATTTTTTAACTTCCCCAGCACGATATTCTGACCTGTTAGGGTGTGTTCACCTAAATCGATCGACATCAATCGATGGTGACCGATCGACGGTGTAAAAAACCATTTTTTTCATTATTTAGTTGTAGTAAAATTTTATGGCTCTAATTTTGCTGAAAATGTAAGATAGGAAATGTCCAATTCAAGTAACTGCTTGCTGAAATTTTATTCTCTAACTTCTTTCTTCAACAAGATGGCATGGCCGATTGTTTTTTTTATTTTTTACTTGGGAACCTAGATTCTATAAACGCGTCGGAGCATTCATTGTTCGTCTGTTACAACACATCTAGAATTCTAGACTTTATGCAACCTCCGGCCCGATCTGCTGACCTAGTACTCAAATAGTCGTCATACATTTGAAGCCGAAAAATATATTAGCAAAATGTCAAAATGCTTTTATTCTGCCTATAAGATTAATCTTGGATTGTTTAAGAGTGAAATACGAGTACTTACTTATGGCCTAAGAGACAGAGGCTTAATCATTCCCCACCACGAATAGACACTAGAACAGACAGGCACCCTTAAGCTAAGTCCAAGTCAAGTTTTTGCCTATGGTGGTAGATGATTTCTACCATCACCAAGGTCAATAAAACACAAATATTACCGTTTATTCTGTGACGTAACTTTTATACAACTTTTTTTTTATTATCTCCGATTGCATTCCATATTTGGTGATCGATTTAACCTCTACTTTCAGCTTTTATAAAATGACGCAAGTCGGATGGTCACTGGTTCTTAAAAGAAGGAATGACTACTGTTACAGCAGGGTTCTTTGTATGATGTAATAATAAACAGAAAACTAAAATGTGTCTCAATAGGTAGATGTATTATATCACTATTTGGGTTAAACATTAACACAACATAATATTTTTGTTGTTTGATAAAATATTCCATTTCGGTATTTTGTTAATTAGGTTAGTACCACAATTTAATTTTGTTCTGTACCAAATAAAACTTAAATTATAAGTAGTAGACGGCTTCTTATAAACCTGTCTAAACGTGCGGGTAGACGTTCACTAATTATAATTTGAGAAGAAATGGATAGGAATTTTTATAAAATTACTCATCATCTTACAAATAAGTTATGTCACAAAATCGCGATAAATTATACGCTGATTAAAATAATCTTCATATTGATCTGATTCATACTTTTGATGTTTTATTTAATAAGGTGAACGGGATTATTATTCATACATTCATGATTAAGAATGCCAGCCTACGCCAAAATAATGTCATCTAGTATGTTTAACAAGGACCTTAGTAAGATTGAAGTATTTTTATTTACGTTGTTGTTTCATTTTAGGCAAGCCTTTTCCCAATGACATTGGGCTCGACTTGTCTAACGGATTATAAAATAAAATAATAAAATAAAAATATTTTATCTCCAAAACAATTAAAATACAAATATAAATAATAGCAACAATAAAACTTATTTCTAGTGTATCTTAGGGGCTATACAAAAAACTGTAATTGTGAGACTGGTGCCTAAACTAGATACAACAGTTTGTATCTGTATTTATAGGTCACCTGGAAACCCACGCAACCAGTAAACAAGAGTAAGAACGAGTACATTATATTACTATTTGTTATATAAACAAAAAGAAACAAACTACAAACTACATTTGTAATATTTAAAGCAAATTTTAGCTTTGCTATGCATTTATTTTTATGTAATATTAAAGTTGAAAAATTAAGAATCCAGCAGGACTCGAACCTGCACCTCTTGGGTATACGCCCCAAGTGCTTTGCCAATTCAGCTATGGATTCGCATGCTGCCGGACTCGAAATTTCTCAACTCTTTTGTGCCAGCCGAAGCTAGACGAACCATTACTTGGTTTTAGCGCCATCTATGCGTTACTTATTCACATAATCGCATACAGTACGTTTGAATTAAGATCAACTCATTACTGTCGAGAGATGACGCATTTTTATCAATACTTGTAATATTTAAAGCAAATTTTAGCTTTGCTATGCATTTATTTTTATGTAATATTAAAGTTGAAAAATTAAGAATCCAGCAGGACTCGAACCTGCACCTCTTGGGTATACGCCCCAAGTGCTTTGCCAATTCAGCTATGGATTCGCATGCTGCCGGACTCGAAATTTCTCAACTCTTTTGTGCCAGCCGAAGCTAGACGAACCATTACTTGGTTTTAGCGCCATCTATGCGTTACTTATTCACATAATCGCATACAGTACGTTTGAATTAAGATCAACTCATTACTGTCGAGAGATGACGCATTTTTATCAATACTTGTAATATTTAAAGCAAATTTTAGCTTTGCTATGCATTTATTTTTATGTAATATTAAAGTTGAAAAATTAAGAATCCAGCAGGACTCGAACCTGCACCTCTTGGGTATACGCCCCAAGTGCTTTGCCAATTCAGCTATGGATTCGCATGCTGCCGGACTCGAAATTTCTTAACTCTTTTGTGCCAGCCGAAGCTAGACGAACCATTACTTGGTTTTAGCGCCATCTATGCGTTACTTATTCACATAATCGCATACAGTACGTTTGAATTAAGATCAACTCATTACTGTCGAGAGATGACGCATTTTTATCAATACTTGTAATATTTAAAGCAAATTTTAGCTTTGCTATGCATTTATTTTTATGTAATATTAAAGTTGAAAAATTAAGAATCCAGCAGGACTCGAACCTGCACCTCTTGGGTATACGCCCCAAGTGCTTTGCCAATTCAGCTATGGATTCGCATGCTGCCGGACTCGAAATTTCTCAACTCTTTTGTGCCAGCCGAAGCTAGACGAACCATTACTTGGGGCGTATACCCAAGAGGTGCAGGTTCGAGTCCTGCTGGATTCTTAATTTTTCAACTTTAATATTACATACAAACTACATTATGGATTAACTACTATTTTATTGATTAGGACGTAGGAGTTAAATTAGAACCTCGAGCAAATACTCTGTTTCATTAGGTTCTGATCAAGCTGAATATCAGTATTTTACGTGGAGCGACTGCCATCAGCCCTTCACAGCCCAGTACGAGGTAATACGCTACTCTTTGTTAAACTAGTCTTTCTGGCTTCTGACTACCCGTAACGACTGCCATAGATGTTCAAATGGCAAAAGGGACCGACGGCTTAACGTGCCCTCCGAGGCACGGAGGAAAACTCGTTATGATAAGATGGTTACCCATCCACTGCCGACCGCGGTAAGCATTACTTAACCTGCGAGATCGATCGGTCCAGGCTTCGAATTAGCCACGAGCAACAAAACGTCATTGTTTCATTGAATATTAATACCTAATAGTAGTTAGCAGCCCTGTAACTTATCCGTGTCCCACTGCTGGGCACGGGCGTCTTTTCAAAATGATAAATGTTAGGCCTTGGTCCACCACGCTTGCAAACTGTAGATTGGTGTACTTCGCGTACCCTCGAGCGCTCTCAGTTATACAGATTTCCTCACAATGTTTTCCTTCACAGTTAGCGAGCGATAATTTTCATGATACATACATACATACATTTATGTTTGAAATTTGAAAAAAAAAAGATTCGTCTTAACAATTTATTGACATAGGTGTGTGCCATATTCCATTAAGTTTTTATTCCACCACGCAGACCACGTCTGTTGATCAAATTTAATTCATTATAATCTTTTCATTTGATCCAAATATGTAGTAAATAGAGCACAATCGCATTTTCTCAGTATTAGGGCATTAACCATTCAGAGAAAATGTCTATACAACAACAAAAATACCTATAGAAATGGGGATAGAATTCATACCCACGTTATCTATTGTTCTAAAGTTCCTTATTTTGAACACATCAACCTATACATTTCCAGTACAAGATGGACTCGCGTTGTATGAGCTACCGTGCAATGCGAAACCAGCTTGTACTGGAAATGCCTGTATAGGTTGATCGGTAGCCGTCGGTACTCGCATACCAAAAGATATTTCTACGATAAAAATAAAGACATTATGTAAAGATATACGTAAGGTAGGACGCGCCCCTGCCAGGTGGACTGACGACCTGAAGAAGGTTGTTGGAGGGGACTGGATGCGGAAGGCGCAGGACCGGGTGTTGTGGCTCAAATTAGGAGAGGCCTATGTCCAGCTGGCTGAATGATGATGAAAGATATTTAGGTTTTACTTTGTTGCTCTAGTGGTTAGCGTTATACGATATTTCAACGCGAAGTTTCGTGTTTGATGTCCAGGTCGGGCAAAAGTGTTATTAGGGATTTTTCCTTCAGGAAAATCTCAATAGCAGCATGGAGTTGGAATTGTGTCTGATGGATGGCGATTGACTATTCTTCTGTCACATGGGACGTAATCTTAACAGTTGAAATGGGGATGTAACACACACCTTTGCGACACTCCTTGGGCTAATATAAGCGTGATGTTATGTTGTCAAATTAATTAAATAGCGCTCAATCATGTAAAATACCATAAATATATTGTTGGGTTTTCTCTTTTGTTTATTGTCATCAGTCCGCTCACCGTAAAAATATATTTGGTATGCAAATAATTCCTGTCGCAGTGATAACTCTATTTTTAGGAGATGCTATTTATATTAATACACTTTAATACAATTTTGTTATAA
Organism: Hypena proboscidalis; assembly: GCA_905147285.1. Lineage (NCBI taxonomy): Eukaryota > Metazoa > Arthropoda > Insecta > Lepidoptera > Erebidae > Hypena > Hypena proboscidalis. Next base: position 1,793,549 of record LR990141.1, read on the forward strand.
GATACAAAGCCCCAATTTCACAGTTCTAGATAAACCTGAAAAAGATAAAAAGATAAAGATAAATTTGAATTTTTTACATTAGATAGAACGCCAGAAGCAATTACACTATCTAATGGTCCCAATGACAAGGCCAAATAAACACATTCACTCACACAAGCACACCTAATCCCAGAACAAATCTTTGCAAATCACACAAAGATTCGTCCCATGTGGGGCGCGAACCCACAACACCAGTGCAGTGGAGAGCGGCGAGGTGACCGCTTAAACCACGACACCACACGTGCACACAAAAAAAAACAAAAAAAAACATAAACCTTATAGGAGGATAAGCATATATACAATAACACACATAAATAAAAGTAACAGATGTGTTATTTTTTCAAGGGTTACTTGTGTCACTGTTAAATTCGGCCACGTTATATTTAATGGGTCGGTTAAGAACTTCCCGGCACCTTAGAAACTTGCCCTTAATGGAGAAGTTACCGTCAAATTACTTAAATTTTGTCTTATCATCTGAGCGACATCTTTCGACTGAGCTTCCAGTAATCTCATAATACAATATTTTTGCATCAAGACATAAAAAAATCCACTACTGACCTTCTTGGCAAAATTAAAAACAAATTCTTTCACAATTTCAACAGCTCTCTGAGAAAAGGATTAAAGTCCTTTGTTTCAAATGACTTCTAATCCTCAAACTGGTTCAAAGACAATAAGATAGGCACTACTAATGGTTTCGAGGTAAACGTCATTTTATTCTTCCAATATTCCCCATGTTATCTATTGTTTATGGCTTTACAACTAAATGAGTGACTAATAAGCTTCGGATTCGGACCTATTTTAGTTTCCATTTAGTTGGCATATGGACTTGTGCAGGGATAAACGTATATTCATTACAGTGGGATAAATCGTGAAGTAGTCAGTGTCTAAAAATACTCTAATTCAAATACGTGTTCCTAAACTGAAATTAAAAGAAAATGAAAATGTGCTAGTCAATCAATGTTTGAAAAAGTAATGTGTAATTAAAACATTGTGTTATAAATTTCAAATAAAGAACTTTAATTTAAAAACAAAAGTGTGCCAATGTGAATCTTTTTTTTATTTGACCTAAGTCAAATGCAGTGATGTGCCAACAATGCCAAAATAGTGAATAGTGTTGATCTCGTAAGTTAGTGTTGTACCCGTTGGGATGAGTCAAGGATGGAAAAAGAAATTCCGGTGGATACGACACGGGAAAATATCGCAGTTATGGGTATGTTTTGTTTGTTTACTTAAGTGTAACTTACCTGCTCACTTGTAAACTTTAAGCGGCCGTGGCGCAATGGCTAAGGCATCGGTCTTACGATCGAGAGATCGTGGTTTCGAATCCCGGCCATTACACTAAGGACGTAAACTTCCTCCTCACGCAAGCGAATTAATCTTAGCTGAAGGGGGTTGACAAGTATACTATTAATATTAAATATATTATTATGCAAATTACTAGTAAGATTAAAAACAAAAAATGTTCTGTCTTTCGAAAACAGTTGTTTATTACACTAACTTGTTAATTTACTTAATTTTAACGCTTATAATCTACAGCTTTAACTCTCTATCCCATTCAAACATATAATGAGAAAGAGAGAGATTACTAAGTTTTGTGAAATCGGGGCTTAAAATAGCAAAAGTTACGTGTAAATTTTATTGAAACCTTCTCGCTAGACTTGTTGACTCGGTTATATCGGTCGTGGTCATTAGCTGTATCAAATTCTCGTCAAAAACAGTATAAGTACTAGTAATTAAACTATAATATGTTAAACCTCGTAAAATTACGAAACTCAACTCCTAAAATTAACGAATTCATTGTAAAAGTTGATGTTACAAAGAAAGAAATAAATGTCGCGCCATTAATTTCATCAACAATATCACAGAATGGTAATAATGAACGGCCACTCCCTTTCCCTGAAATGCCTGTTTCTACACAAACCTACAAACAATATATCCATATACCTAAATCGCCTATTCAGTAAGATCGACATTTTCTGCATTAATTAACCAACTTCATTGGATTAATCACATATTGTTACAATTTATATTTATGCGGTGGTTTTCCTCACATCAATTGTATGAATAATTTGTATGAAACTGCAATAATCCGCTTAGCAAAGATGTTACTATGTTTACTTTTCCTGAATGATTGTACTCATGTGCAGGGAGTTTAAATTATTAAGGAATGTTCAATCTTTTTTTTTGGCTGAATCGATTTAAACGTCAAATGCATCGATTTAAATCGATTGATTTTGATGTAATAACATCCGCTACTTTCGTTCTTCAATTAATTAGATATTCTAAAAAGGTACAACCTTTTTTTTTAGTTACTAAGTGCCAACGTGTTAAATCGATGTTGTATCTATAAGCTAACTGCTTTCTTTCTCTGGCCCGTTCAATAATTGAATTAGAGATAGAAAGAGAGTGACATGGAAATACATGTTTAAAAAATCGTTGGGTTTGGTAAAATAGTTTGAAAATAAACAAAAAACAGTTTAACATGTTTCGAAATATTGTATTCCTTACGAAATATAACCATGATTATTACTATTTAGTAGACATGCATTAAATGAATCAAAAATATTTCTTTTATTGTTATGTTTCTGCACTTTTCTTCCTTGAGGCTTTTCGCCACCATATTTACGATAGTCGGTTAATGAAATTTTAGAGTTTTATTTCTATAGGTACCACGAGCTATGCTACCAAAACGGTTTTCAGGCCTTACCAATTGCTACAAGTTATAAATATTACAATAAAACAACTTTTGATTGATATTCTCCCTATATAAATGAGTTGCTAAAAAGCTGTAAATATAATAAACTGATAACGATAACACAAAGGAAGTCGTGTGCACAATACTCTTATCAACGTATCCCTTGTTTATTATCTTTAAAGTAGGCCATTGCTTCGTTTTTGATAATGACATCATTTAACATACTGATTCGTAATGTTCCTGTCGTTTCTGCTAATCGTTGGATCCACTAGTTCTCTCTCTATTATTTTTTTCTACTGTAGATATTAAGTTGATACAGGCTCAATGAAAATACTAAATAATAATACGTTTTGACAATTTTGTTATCCCTTTTAATGTAAACTTCTGACAGCCTACAACCCTAGGAAAAGTTAACAAGAAAAATATAGGTATTCCGGATATTGATCCTTAGCTTTCATTTGCCTTTAGCTTATGCTTGAACACTAAATATGAAATAAATTCTGTAATTAAGCATACAAGAGGTTTATTAAGATCATCACTCATCACTTAGCCTCTCGTAGTCCACTGCTGGACATAGGCCTCTCTCAATTTGCGCCACAACACCCGGTCCTGCGCCTTCCCATCCATCCAGTATTAAGATACGTAATACATAATTAATTATGAAAAATCACCTAGCCGTCCAAAATCAATATAATACAGATAAAAAACTATATTGCATTGTAAACCAAATGAAATAAGAGAAGTATATACACACAAAAACAACACAATTATTTATCTCCCTCAATACAACTTAAAAAATTTAAGATATCCTATTTTGCATAAAAGCATGCAATTTAAAAAACAAACACCGTATTACTTTTATTGTGCACGTTATTAACATTTTATTTCTCTTTATTTCCACCAGGCGGAGCTAGTGGCGGCAGTGAGACGGCGAGGTCGGGGCGATGGAAGCGACGACGATGAAGACCTGGGTCTACCGCAAAGCCCACCGGCATCACCACCTACCGATAAGGCTAGTAAGGTAAGATAGAAATCATAGTAAAATAAACATATTTTATAAGGTAAACGTAATCTGAACACAGCGCCATCTATGATGCGGGTTTAAAAACATTTCTATAAGTATACAACTTGTTTGTTTTTGAAGTGGAGAGGTTAATTTGATGCAAATATATTATTGAGTGAAATAAATAACTAAATAAAAAGTTTTCAATCTAAGCCCGGAATACTGTAAAGGTTTGAGTTTCAATCATATATTTATCTAGGTTGGACTAAAAGCTTTTTTTTCAGAATCGGTTGGTACAAGTGACGAACAGGAATTCAGTTTGTGTTAGTACAGAATTTGCTACAACTTCTTATATTATTTGATTAAAGGTAATAATATTGTTTTACACACAACAAACAATAAAAACGCCCAGTAGCGTCATCTAAACGCAATAACTGGTATCGCGTTGTGTACAGCTGAATATTGTTGTAAACGTGAATGTATAGATGTCGCTGCATGTTGAAATTCCTACTTATTAGATTTTTATAATCTAACTTTCAACAATGGTTTTAAAATACTCTGCAATATGCTAAACTCCACGGGAGCGGAGCAGTTAGGTTGAACGCGGGTCAAAACGCAGGAGCAGCTACTACTTAATACAACGAACTACACACGGGCGAAGTCGCGGACAATAGCTAGTCCGATATTATTTACATAATATAACTATTAGGCATACTTATCTATATAGCCCCAAATTGTTCTAATCGTCATAAATTTTACATTACAATAATAAAGAAAGATAATATTAACACATGTGTTTTGTATGGACAATACTGGAAGCCACTTCCAGTCATTAAATTTAAACTTATTGATAATTATTATGCCATTTAGCTATGCTTAGCAAATTATACTAAGAAACAGTTGAAAAATTATGGGACCGGTGGTTGAGAAATTTAGGCGACCGTAGCTTAGTGGTTTAAAGCAGCTGCCCGGTATGCAGAGGTCGCAGGTTTAAATCCTGCCGGTCCTATAATCTTTTTCATTAAATTTTACCCATATTTCACCAAACTTTTCACTTCTTCACTCTGGACCCGTAGTTTGAACGCATTCTCTCATTCAATGTTTTCTTATATGGATAGAGACCGAAGACCGTAGCCCAGTGTTGAACTCGGCCGGTGATCTGGGGCTGAATAAAATGGCCAATAAAAACAGATATTACAGTTTAGGCGTGTAATATTCGCGTAACACATAAAATATCGTTGGTGTGTGCTGGAGCATGGCCGAACGCAACATCGGTGAAAGTGCGCGCGAGGTCGTACAATGTGCTGTATCCAGCTAATCTCTAAGGACTTGATAGCTATGGAAAATGAAGGTCGTAGAGCTTTTGCTAACGAGTCGGAGAGAAATACTACCATCTTAAATGGGCCCCATTATTACGATTGTTGATTGTAATTGAATCGGATTCATGTGTCACTATTTGTGCCACAAATTGACAATTGATTTAATCACTATAAAAAATCGTTATAAGGGGAGTGCTTCCTCTGCTGTGTTCTGCATTGGTGGTGCGATTCAAAGAGATTGGAGATTGGTATCTTCCACTTTTCTCTGGTGCGGTTTGATCCTGGTTTATGAGAACAGGCTAGACTGCTAGAGGATCGGACTCACCTTATTCCTCCGTCCCCACTTCACTATCGGACCACCAGACAAACGGCACTTCGGCATAGCTTCATGGTAAATATTCCTCAACGCACAAAGCTTTTTGCTTTAACATGCCTTATGTGAACTGCTAATAAATGGAACAACCAACCCGGTTCTGGGTTTCCGTATGAGTCTGGTGTCTTTAAAGCCAGAGCTCATATGCAAGCGTGCTCTAACGTAGACCGCATCACCACTGACCATCATCTGCACGATAAATAAAGGCATGACACTAATTTTCTGTTAGTGATGAGATGACAAAAATTAAAAAAAAACAATCATACGATTCGTTTGATTTAATGCAGCTGCTGATGAGTTTGATTTAAGCGTAACCTATGAACATAAAACCTATTATGATCTCTTTTTTGATGAGCCCAGGCTGGTCTGAAAAGGTTTGTTGTGAAATAGCATCTAATATATTCTATATACGTACGAGATGGCTTCATATATCTTTGACTGAAACTCCCCAAGGCCTTGCTTGAGGGAATTTCCTCCAAGTCCCTAGCTGGTTGAGAAAGTAATTTATTTTTTAACCTCAGCAGCTCGAAAGGCGTTATTTTTTGTATAAAAACAGTGACCAAAACTCGATTTTGCTTTGAGTTTTGCTCACTACTCGTCTTTTTTTACACAATTTTTACACCACGTCATCTAGTCGCAAACTAAGCAAGTCTTGTAGTATGGGTACTTTTTTGAGCTGTTGAGGTGAAAAGTTGTATATGCGACACGAGATCAAAGTTATTTACATCTCGTGCTTTTGAGTCCCCTCACCAAGTCACTACGCTTAAGATCATTATCGCTTATTCGGGTCTCAAAATTAGCTCTCGAAGAAAAACTAACTTTGCTCTCTTATTGCACAAATAACTATTACTGGCACGTGTAGAACCAATGAGCGGGTTCCTTGGTCTTAGAGGATGTGTTCAAGTTAGCACGTGCCACATACTTACAAGTTTGGTTGTAATTTTAATATTATTAGGTCTTTATCTATTACGGACATATCATATCTTAAACACTTAAATATATATGTTAATGCCTATTTTATCAAAAAAATTATTTGACTTAATCAGTTTATTATGTAGATCATTAAGTGAATTTAAAAAAAAATACAAAAATATATCTTAACTCCAATTGGCATGGTGACTGATACAAAAATAAGATACCTAAATATAGGATACCTTTTTATATATATAGGTAAATGCATGAATTTTCGGTTACATAATATGAATCTAACTCATTTTATAATCATTTAAAGTTTCATAGGCCAGTACATTTTGAAAATACGAAATTATTAAAAAATATTTTATTATTAAATTATGCACAAAACTATAGCAACTTTTGTAATAAAACCATTTTCATAAACACAATATTTCGTATAGCTATCAAACAAAATTAATAACTTCACATATAAAATACATAACCGTGACGTCACGCTTCAAGTTTGGGCGAATCGATTTTATTAATGTGAATTTAAAATAGTATTATCTCAGCAAGCCTATGATTGATAAGTGTTTTAATTACATAAGAAATAATAATAATTAGTCATCATGCCTATTGTATATGTAAGGCTCACTCAAACATACCAGCAGCATTTAAGGGGAATACCCTTTAATACTGCTGGTACGAAGGAAGTGGCAGTTCTATTTATTCAACAACAATTCACCAACATAGTTCTAATTCAAGTGTTGCGGTCAATCAATTTATTATTTAAACTGTTTACGTAAGTTCATCGGATTAGAGTAACTATAAATTCACTTCAGTCCATTGAGTTAATTGTTCAAACTTCCGCGGTACATCCGAGGTCCTAAGTTCATCTGAAGATTGAGTTAGAGATTAGGTAATAACTTGGAGTAGTTTAAAGTTTGGACTTTGATTTGGGGGCTCATTTGTGAGTTAATCTACCGAGCCTTTTCCCTATTACATTAGGGTCGGCTTCTAATCTTACGAATTTAGCTGAATATCAGTATTTTACGAGGAGCGGTTGCTGACCATCTTATCATAACGAGATTTCCTCCGTGCCTCGGAGAGCACGTCAAGCCATCGGTCGCGGTTGCCAAAAAGTGTGACAAAGACTATCGTATCACCTCGTACTGGGTTGTGCAGGTTTGATGGCAGTCACTCCACCTAAAATACTAATATTCAGCTTAATTGCTAGCTAGTATTGGACTCGAAGCCCACCCCAATATAGTTGGGAAACTGCTCGGAAGATTGAATGTATTCCTAATCACTAAATACCAAGTGAAGCACTCAACCACTCTAGATAGAATACCTAGGTAGACATTCAAGCCCCTATTCACCACGACTTAAACGTCATTACTCCTCTTTTGTAAATATAAGCATAATTTTAAATAAATTAAAACCTTTCTTAAGAATAAGGTTATCAAATGAAAAAATAATAATCAAATTTAGGCCATTATTGTCAGAAATTAGCGCATCCAAACATACAAACTCTTCTTGGGTCTCAGAATCTCGTACTGAGTCATTGGTGCTCAGCTTTGTCAAGATGTCATTAACACCCTGTATAAGTGGAGACTGCACTCCACACAACCCATTGTTATATTCACCGTTGGTGCAACGGCACTTATTGGTTTTAAACTTGTTTTACATGTCATAAGCAATGCACTTTATGTTAATTTTCAAGCATTGCTGCATTGGTGTCGGTGAGCCATTGTTTTTGGTCTGTTTACATGGAAACGGTACGGCGCCGGCGCCGGGCTGCCGATATTGCCAGCGCGGCGCCGCCCAACGGTGCGACGCGAAATTTTCATAGAAAAAAATGCGCGCGCATCTTTTTCTATGAAAATATGTTGTCATACGCCGGGCGTTGACGCTGACGCTTGCTTCCAACTGCAAGCTTAGCAGTCCAACGTCGACGGAACGATTGCATGTGAACAAGCCCTAGGGATGTAACTTATCTTTTTTCTTTTGAAGTTTTAACAAACATTTTACTGCATTGCTGATGAACACATTTGACTGTTTAATATTTTTTCTTTTCTCCTTTTTTAAACTTATTTTCCACCATTTGCTTGTTTGCTTACTGTTTGCATGCGAATTTAAGGCCTGTTGGCTTTTCCAGACTAAGATTTTCATGCCGTAGAAGAAAATTTGGCGGTGTTCAATTATATTATAATCCCATACAAGTATCTATTGGTAAGAGCAGTCAGTAATAATGTTAATATAACCCACAATTCACAAAATACCTCTCTGGTATTTAAATGAACCATAAAGAAAAAAAATATTCTAGAATGTCTATCAACTCCTTGAAGTGACTTAATTACAATTAACAGGTTTACGTCGACATATTATTCGAATCTACCTTATGCCTTATTTTGCCTTGTTTACAGTTCAAGTTCTGCATTTCAGCTTAAAAATAATCAAATATTCTTGCTTGCATTCCAAAGTAATTAATGACGAAGAACCAGTACAGGCTACCACATCAATCTATACATTTTCAGTATAAGATGGTCTCGCGTTGTATATGCTTGCCCTGTAAAGTATTATTTGAACGACAGAACACCATTGAAGAAGAATAACTAATTTACTTTCTTTGCTATAACAATATTGTAAACAAAAATTGGCATTTGAAAAGAGTCGGCCTTGAGTTTCTTGCCAGTTCCTCTCAAGAAGACCCTGTCTACGGAACTGGCACTTAAATACACTTTTACATTCAAGATAGTGATAATTGATGAAAGTGAGTTTAAGCGCAGCGAATTTAGAGTAGAATTATTTTTGTATGACGATTTTAAGTGCTTTGTGAAGTCTAAGAATAAATATATTTTCATTTCTTTTCATTTCAATGCGAGACCAGCGTATTCTGGCAATGTATAGGTTGATCGGTAGCCATCTGTACTTTACAAAGTAGTATGACATTCTTTTAATCTATATTTGGTATTGCCTCAAAGTTAGGACGACTAGTTTTTAAGGCTTCATTCAGTCTATTATTAACCAGAATTGTGATCGTGGGGCTGGGTTTACCGTTATTGGAAGTTATATTCAAGGTTTTTTTTTTTTACTAACATTTACAAAAGCCATCTTATAAAAATTAACATCTTAATGCGTTGCTAAAAAACTACAGAGGTTTGCCTGCAGCGCAATTTACGATTGCTGTACTGCAATCTAGTACAGCAATCGTAAACGTTACTAACAAATTATTACATTTACTATTATAACATTTCAAGTAAAAAACATTACATTATTAACTTAGGTATAACGACATTTTATCTTCTTAAATATTTAAATTACAAGAGCTAGGTGAATGCATTTACTCTATTAGTTTATTTATTAAATAAGATTTAAGCTTTGATTTTATATTTGTTGCATTCATTTTATATTTTATGTAAATTAATTCAACAAATTATATTAAATTAACAATTTTAACAACTTTATTAAATTGTAAATTGATGACTGCCTTAATTATCTAGTGGTTAGCATATCCGACTCTCATTGCGAAGTCTCGGGCTCGATTCCCGGGTCGGGCAACAGTGTTATTTGTGAACTTTGCGTCAGGAATTCAACAAACATAACATTGGCAAGTGCGGATTGATAAACTTCATACAACCCCAAATATTTTTTTTGGGCACTCTCAGGCATGCAGGTTTCCTCACGATGTATTTCTTCACATAACTTCTAAAAGACAGAATTTTTAATAATAACAGTCCTAATTATAGGTAAGCTTGTTTACAGGAAGCCTTGTTTAGGCGACTTAGCACTGATTTAGTTAAATCAGTCTTCAATGTCATTATTCACCATTTTCTTTTGCGTAGGCCTAGCTTTGTCAAAAAAACTGGAGGTAGGTGATTTGAATTTTAATATTATTATTATTTTAATATATTATAAAAGATTTTCGTTACGGTATAACATTAGGTAACATTACAAACCACACATAATAACACCCATGAAGTAACTAATTGGATGAAACAATCGATAGTGCTTTGACTTGTGACGTAAGCGACAACCCTGACCGCCAGGGTTGGCCATTAAATATTCAGAGTTGTATGGCTTTCACCCTCTGGGGGTTGAACAGTATCATCGTAAATTAAAAGTCAGTTATTAGTATAATTGGTTACTGGGTTGATGGAACTACTGATACCTTATTGATATTATATTGTGAATATAAAACATTTAAATTTATATCCTCAGGGAGAAATTGTCTCCCATCAACCACCTTTTTTTATAAATGGTACATTCCAAAGACAAAAGTTGGGTTCGGGTGATTTTCTTTCATTTTACAAAGACTTTTTCCTTTTGAAAAACATAAAAAATCATTATATTTATTTTTTTATTTCGAGAAATTTAACTAACTTTTCATCTGACATTTTCTTTTTTCTCTCAATATTCATTAGTTAATTGTTGTTAAACGTTTTATTTTACATAAATTAATATGTAGTTAAAAAGAAAATTGTCTTCAAAAATCGTCGACGTCACACAAACTACGTCTCATTTCTATTCCCACACAATCTAAGGTCATCTCCAAAATTTTACTCACTCCTTTAGGAGAAACAGTCACCCACATACACAAGAATCTCCATGTATGTACGTATGTATTGTCGATCTCTACGTCACATCGCAATGCCATTTAAGGCTTCCAATGTTCCACAGCATATCAACAAATGCCAGTCTTTACGCGACCTCTGTGCAGCGCGCGCGTGAAAAAAACAGAAATATTTTATCTGTATTTTTTATTGACGTTTAGTTTTGGCGCGATTGATTTTAATTTTGGATTTTTGTGAACAATTTGACAGTTGAATTTTGTGTTTTTTTTTCTTCAATTGTGACTAAAGTGGATTTTTAGTGTAGTTAATTCTAGTGTAATAATTAGTGTTTAATTTTATAAGTAATTCTAATTAGGTAATGGTGAGAATTTTTAGGCATTATTGTGTTTACATACATATTTTTTTTGTGAGATTTTGGCTCTTTGATAAAAATACTATTTGACACAACGTTATGATTATGTGCGTAATTAAAAAAAAAATACGATTAGGCATACAAATGATGACCTATAATGTTATTATTATAGATATGAATATTATTACGAAGTACCTTGCTGACTTTAAAATAAGTAGATAAAAATTGATAACAATTGAATACCTAAACGTATAGATTAGAAAATATGATCAAAATATCTTCAACCGTAGATTTTAGTAACGACGATATTATTATTTCGTTCGCTAACCAAATTTAAATATAAAAATAAATAAAGAAAAATATTCATTTAGTACCATTTATTAGCACCATTTAGTACATTTATGTTTATTAACACATTCTTTACATTTTGATTTTATGCTAATTTGATTGATTATTTGACAATTGAATGGTTACAATTTTTTAAAGCAAATTGCCAAAAATCCCCTGTACTAGGCCAGGCCTACAGGAGATTTTTAAGCAAATAATATCTCTAGTTTCAAATTGTTGTAGTCGGGTTCTAGTCCAACAGATTTAGCTGGATATCAGTATTTTATATGGAACAACTGCCATTAGACATCCGCCGCCCAGTACGACTTAATACGATACTCTTTGTTAAAGTCTAGTTTTTCTCCAAGTAAATAAAATATATTTTTTAATGAATGCTACATATCTCATAGTTGGCTCTGTCAGTTTCACATAGCGACGGCGGCAGTACATTACATTCATACATTGTGTTGTCATTGTGCAGGAGAAAAACTACGAAAATGCAAAGGGAAAGTTAAATACGTAGAAACGTTTCCTTTTTAGAGTTCCGTAGAAAAAACAACCATAATAACTAAATAACTGCCTCGATGTTCTAGTGGTTAGCGTATGCGCCTCTCAATGTGAGGTCTCTGGTTCGATTCCCGGGTGGTACAAAGTGTTATTTGTTAACTTTTCGTCAGAAAATTCATAATAGCAGCATGGAAATGGAATTATGCCCGGTGGATGGCGATAGGCTTACTCCCTTTCCTATGGGACCTAAACATAACAGGTGAAATTTGGGTGTTGTACACCTCTGCCACAGCCTTCTGGGTAATATAGGAGAGATGTTATGTTATGTAAATAAATAAATTTAAAAACTAAGATAGTTTTCGTAAATTGAGAATAGATTTTTAACCGCCTCATTGGCATATGCTAACCACTAGACCATCGAGGCCTTTACTTATTTATTTAGTACATATAGTGAAACCTAGTTGGAAAGTAACTCCTCGCGCTATACATAGCACCGTTACAATGGGTAGTGGTTCCTCCCACGAACAATCAGCCTGTTTATAGAACAAACGTGTCGCAGAGGTTTTCCATAATTATTCAAAAAGAGATCGTCTAATATTATTCGAAGTCCAGACTTGACATTAAAAAAAAAAGGCTAGAAACATTAGTGCCATAAAATTTAAAAACAAATTTATCCAAGTTGAATATTGACGTTAATCCGACACCTAACGTGACAACTGTCGCATCCAAAACCCGCAATTTTCTACCATCCAAACGCCCAACAAAAAAACACTTGAAATAATTATTGCATTTCCTGTAATTAATTTGATTTATCGCAGCATTAAAGAAAGAAATCACTGCATAACAATGCCATGTTATAACATCGATTTTAAAAGATTTCGCAATTACATTTAGAACTTTGTCACGCACCAAGTCATGATAATTGTTATTATGGTAATTAAAACGCTAATATGTCACTGATATATGTGTGCTGATAATTTACTTGTGATATATGTAAAACAGTTCCGTGTTTAAGTGACAGGTTGACAGACAACTGTACAGGTTAGACAGGAATGGGTTCATAATGCTTATAGAGGTGCACTCGCATGCTGCAATACGAACTTTAATCAGATATTTTTTGAGGACGGTGTCAAAGAACTGCATAATCTTATTCCTATATTCTTATATGGTGCTGTAACGTATAATCTTTCAAAATAATTAAATCATGTAGCTCTAAATATGTGCATATAAAAACATACACGATTATTGTTGTCGCTAAGGCTTGGTAAATAAAACAAATGCACTCTAAACATGCAAAACGGTTACTCCAATGTAAATCGATAACATTTTTCTTTTTTTTAGTAATTTTTCTGATTGACACCTAAAAAATCGGTTAGAAATAAAATTCTTAGTAGTCTCTTTATTATTTTTTTCCAAAGACCTTGCTCGTTATTCTCCATGAGATTGACTCAACAGCATCATCACTTGAACCTGCCATCCATAACAGCACATTAAATTTCACTCGTTTCAACAACAGTTAGTTACCCAACCGCCGATAACTCAGTTACGCATTTAACTGTACGGTAACCGCGTACTAAACTTGACAGTTTGCCCGTGACTCTAACGGTCGCGCAAAAACGTGGATTCTTGAGTTATGTACCTTTACATACAATACCCGTTTTAAATAGAGAAACATGTTGGTATTGTCTGTTGCGACATTCAATTTCCAATCGGACGGATAAAAAGTTGCTCTTTGTTAACTACCTGTTAGTTAACAGGGACTTAAACGTAGCTGGATGGCTAAAAGCGGCTGCCCGATGTGCAGTAAGGTCGCAGGTTCAAATCCTGCCGGTCCTATATCTTTTTTAACTGTTTCTTAGTATAATTTGCTAAGCATAGCTAAATGCTATAAAAATAATCAAGTAGAGGGACTTAAAGTTTTAATTTGATTGTTTTAGTTCGTATTAACTTAACTTTGGGAACACATTTGATGAAATGTGACTGTTTCGATGGTCTAGTGGTTAGCGTTTGCGGCTCTCACCGCGAGGTCTCGGCGTAGATTCCTGGGTCGAGCAAAGTGTTATTTTTAAACTTTTGTCAGGAAGTTCACAGTAGCAGCACGGAGTTGGAATTGTGACCGGTGTTAGTAATATTCATAAAAAAAGCTTCATATTATGAAACTTATTTAGTTCTGATAATAAATTACTAGTAACTATACTTTTCCTTGGAAAAGTAAAAGTATTCTCAATTTCACTTAGAAATGCGTGCAAGGACGGTGCAACACCACCTGCCAGCCAAATTTTGGCTGAATGCCACTCCAAACCCTTTCTCTGTCAAGTTTTTTTAAATTAGTAAGGGCACATAACTAAAGCAGTTCTGTGATGATCAGCTCTCTTATACATCACGCAGTCACAGTCACAATTCCTAGACGTCTTCTTAACATTGAAAAGCAGCTGAACTTTACTGAGAGTGTTGTTTAGAGTTCAGAAAACCAAATATTTTAGCTAAAAATAGAAGACATAACATAAAATCACGCTTTATATTACCCAGAGGTGTGTGGCAGAGGTGTACAACACCCATATTTAACCTGTTATGTTTAGGTCCCATGGGATATAGGGTGAGCCTATCGCCATTCACCAGGCACAATGCCAACTCCGTGCTGCTTTTGTGAATTTCTTGACGGAAAGTTAATAAATTAAACTTTGCCCGACCCGGGTATCGAACCCTCAGGAATACTTCGTAAGGAGCATACTACTACCCACTAGACTATCGAGGCAGCTAATTAATTAGTTTCATCAACACCCTCTCCATTGCCTTGACCTACGTTATTTTATTTACTAAAACAAATTAACAATTTCGAAAGAATTAGACTAATTGCCTAACGCCATTGTCTTGAAGTAGTAGAGCACGTTTTATTTTAAACGGGTTCCGCATATTTTTTTCTACTTTATTGTGTGTTAGTAAGTTTGTGGTGTTGAAGCCTTGATAAAGTTAAATTTAAGTCTGTTTCAAGGTGAAAATATAGTGTTTTAAGTACGAAATGATTAACGCTTGTGCAGTTCCCACATTTTGCTATATCTGGTCATCTAATTACTACCATGAATTCTCATTGCCAATGAGTTGAATCCAAGCTGAATTGCTTCTTTGTTTCGGTAATGTTAAGATAGCAGCTGAATGGTAATGAAAATATGGTACTTAAGACCCTCAAGTTGTTATAACAGGTCATGTCACGACCTCTAGTATCCGATTTCTAATCTGATCATGATTTACTGATTGTGTTAGGCTCTGGTTACACGCCCCATCTTACTT
Source organism: Hypena proboscidalis (assembly GCA_905147285.1). NCBI lineage: Eukaryota > Metazoa > Arthropoda > Insecta > Lepidoptera > Erebidae > Hypena > Hypena proboscidalis. The sequence goes on from LR990141.1 coordinate 1,808,920, forward strand.
ATAAATAGTATGTGCAAATTTGCGCAAGTAAAATTGAGCGTGCAGTCGTCAAAAACAACTGTTTGGGCGTGGCTCAGGTTACGCGCCCCGTCTTTCTTGCGCAAACAGTTTGCGCAAATTTGCGTGAGTAAAATTGAGCTTGCAGTCGCCGAAACCAACTGTTTGTAATGATGGAACGTGTATCCGGGCCGATATTATTCTTGTGTTCGTGGTTTTTATTTGTCTAGTGTCTTGAAATAACTATTCATATTTTAATCTTTATCAAACCGTGTTTCTTGCAAGCCAAATATAAGCCTAACATTTTTAGCAGCCAATTAAATCGTTCAATTTGCATAGTTTGTTCTCTATGTATTTTCTTTTGCAAGAACAACTGTAGATACTTGTCAACCCTTCATAATTATCTTTTATTCCATCTGACGTATGACTATCAATATATTTATCAGTTCCTACTGCAACAAAGATATCAGTTTTATCATTTGTTGATTAAAGTGATAGACTATTTTCTTTTTTGTTATTCAGCTATTGTTATTGACTTCATCATGACAAATTACAAACTTATTATTTTTTAGAGCTAAGGGTCAGTTTGTTTATAGCTAGATTATTTTGACCAGCCCTTTGCTAAGCATGTGAAGGGTGATCGGGCTTAACCTTGTAACCTATTTTTTTAAGAACGATGTAATAGCTGACATCTATTACAAGTATTAGTTTCACATGTTAAGTATCTAAGCTAGACACTTCCACTTAGTTTTTATTATTTAACGGAGACAGATTTCCTGAAGTCGTAAACGCAATGTAAGAAGCCCTTGTCTGAAAGCATATAAACGTGATTTTTACTGCATATACGTTTGAGTATATAATACTTTAGAAATGCTGACGTATGGCTTGGAAAGATGATAAGGATAAGAAATCATTTCCCCAAATATATCGCAATCTTTAGATAGATATAGGTAGATAGAGTCATGCAAATATTTTCTCAATTTACTGTATAGATATATTATACCAAATATTGTAAAAGGAAATAAAACAGATAACACAGCGTGTTTCCGGTGTTTAGGATGATCAAAGTCGTTACCACTTATCCCAGGTAGCCAGATTTGCCATAGCCAATTTCTACGGGAAGTAGCCGTCCGTACTCGAAGGAGGAAACTAATATTGTTTTCCATCCAAACTCTCGTCTGTGCTAACTTGGTTTGTGCAGATGGACTTCGTAGTTAAAACTGATCGTGTAGCAGGGCTATTAAGGTTAAGTGCTGCACTTTTATTCAATTTCCGTAAAAGGTAGTGGTGGGAACCAAATTGGGTGTTAGGGTTCCTTTTTACCGCAGAACCCTAACGGAGATCGAGTTGCTCAATCTATTCCCAATGCCGTACATTCGTGCGTGCTGCGGTTCGAGTGTTACTAATCGTCTTGTTCCTTTTGCGCTATAATCGCTAAATCGCTATAAACAGAATTTTTAAATTTAAACCATTTGATCTAGTTAAAGTTTTAGTCATCATCAACTTATTCGGAGGTTTAGGGAGGTTCGCCAACTCTTGAACAAATTTGACATTTTATCTGTCAAATACTGTCGAATCGGCTACCGGATACTTATCAGAACTACTGTATATTTTATTTTTGCTCTGTCTTACTGATTAAATAAACAAACTTTTGCATTACGTCAAATCCGAATACGATCCAAATCTAGACCGAAAATATGTAGAGTTTAAAAGTACTTATTTCAAATAGTAAGTTGCATTAAATAAATGCATGCAATAAATTAATTAACGTAATGAAATATGAAGAAAAAATTATTTTGATTTTGCAATTACAAAAAACATTTTTTTTGTATTTTAAAATAAATCATTCTCTAAAAAGCATAAAAAGTACAAAAGTCATTGACCCAGTTAGCGTCGCCATGTCAGCGTAGATCCGACTGTCTGTATACATGCCTACGCATCCTGTAGATAACTCATTGTTATTATATTTTATTATTATGTAAAATTGTTGTTTTGGGGAATTACAGTTAGATAACTTTTTTTGGAAACCCGCGCTTTACTTGTTGTTATTACGTTATATATTTTTTTTTGACCACTTCGCACAAAATAGATGTTTTGAATTGCATTAAAATAACTTGTATAGACGATATTATTCTTAATCACTTAAGGCAGCATGAAAAGGTGGTTTAGCTTTCGAGTTGAATTTTTGTGAAATAAATTACCATTGTAAAATTGGTAAAGTAGTGACAAATTATCAATCGTAATTCAGAAGAAACATCCAAATGTTGAAAATAATTAACTTGTAAATACAGGGTGGAAACGCCCCCTATATCTTATAGTGGCGTTTATGAAAACACTTATCCTCGATGTGTTCATTTTCATGCGTTCATAATTGCCGGCGGTTAAAAATTAAACTACTTCTCAATAAATGCTTCTATGTCACATCCACCATGTATAATAAGGATCGGCAGCCAGGTCTAAAGCTTCCTTGCCACTATAATATGGCATTCCAAAAGCATAAAAAATCAACAAACCAATCAAATATTTACCGGCATGAGTTCCTGCAACGCGTCAAAAACAAACAGGCGATATAAAAAAATCAATATCCTAAACTATGCTATCAGTTACAACATTGGAAAGCAACACCGCTAGGAAACAAGCGTCCGGCAAATACAAAACATCTACAAACAAACAGACAGACAGGAAATAGACGGTATTGTTTTGTGTTTTTATTGCTGCCCATTTACGTATTCGCAAATTGTATGCGTGTTAGCGTGATTCATGTAGATACTTATATAGATATTTCTTATTGATTATTTTTATAGCATTTATACTAAGAAACAGTTGAAAATGTTATGGAAGGATTTGAACCTGTGAACTTCTGTACACCGGGAAGCCGCTTTAACGAACCAGCTACGGTCGCCTCTTGTCAGGACTCCAAATTTCTGAATTGTATATACAAAATGTGTAAATTCCTGCCGGTCCCATAACTTTTTCAACTGTTTCTTAGTATACGCGTTCATTCTTTACAACATTTGTACTGACTGTAATTTTGCCATGTTGGTAAGTAAAACGATAACGTAGACTTCAGAAATTTATATAAATATGTTTGAAATGTAGATACACTAGGATACCTCGTTGGTCTAGTGGCTAGCATGTGCGACAGGTGACAGGTCCTAGGTTCAGCATGAATAGCAAATGGGACTGTATAAAATTTTACTGGCCCTATGATTATGACTCATCAGCGTTCATAAGCACCTGGCACTGGTTTGTCTGGCACCACACTTGGCCTATTGTATCCTCACATGGCCAGGTTTTCTTACTTCGACTGACTGGAGTACGCAGTCTGTTGATAGCGTAAGCTTGATTTATTTTTGGGCAAAATAGTGTTTTTTTTCTCGTCGAATGCCCAGTAGTGTTGTGCCTAGGAATTTCAAAAAAATTGCTGGATAACTTGCCCGGAGCCTGAAGTTTCATCGGTTTATTGCAACAGGTTCAACTTTAATGTCACATAAACATAACCATGTGCCTATATCTAAAAATTTAGGATGTGATAAGAACCAATATTTAAATTTACGTAGTTTCATTTATAACCTCGCAGATTCTAGTCTTTTTACAATACCCATCTCAGCACGATCACAATCTCATGAAACAAAGGCTTTATAACTAAGAACCTTAACACCAATACTAGCCCTTTACATACGCTAATACATTGTTAGATGTGTGTTGTAACTTGTGGGTAACATACTGTACAAATTACATTATTAAGTTGTAAAGACCTGTGCAAACTGATTTTGCGGTTGTATGGAATAGTAACCCTTATTCGTAAAGATAATGACTAAGATCATCTTTTTATTTATTGTTGTAATATTTAATCAACGATTTTATTGAATCAAAGTATTATATGTCCAGTTTATAGTATTAGTTTTTGGGCCAGTTTCTGAAGTTCCGAATACTGCTTATCCGACCCATTAAATAGAACCTGACTGAATTAAAAAGTAAAATAAGCTACCTACACTTGAAATATAACACAACTGTCACTTTAATTTATGTGTGTTATATGCGTATTGGTAATTGTAATATTCAATCTACGTAAAGCTTTACAATTAGCTCATCGGTTACTACTTGCCCTCAATTATTGCTAATTACAGCTCATTCATTAGCTCACCTGTAACTGGAACAGTTCGATACACCCACATTTCGCTACGTTTTTGTCCCAAGATTATGGGACAGGCACAATTTAATAGAAATTATTAAGATACTCGTTTTCTAAAATCGCGACATTGTAATTTTTGGACGGTTTAATTTCACTTGTACCGGATAAATTTTACCGGCCAAATAAAATTTAACCTGTCCGAATATACAATTGACACAATTTACACTTGAATATCTAGCACAGCTTGGAAAACAAGAGATAAGCTTAAAAGTAATAAAAATACCAGCCCTGTATCATATACATGTCCCACCGCTGGGCTCGGGTCTCTTCTCATGAATAGAAGGGTTAGGCCATAGTCTACCACGCTGGCCAAGTGCAGATTTAGACTTCACCGACCTTGAGTACTATTTAGGCACTCTCAGGCATACAGGCTTCCTCAAGACCTTCACCTTTAGCGAGCGATAATTTATATGATAAAGACACACATCTTCGAAAAGACGAATCTTAACGATTTATTGACGAGTGTCTGCCGTGGGTTCGAGCCCAAGACCTTTGACTTCGCAGTCCTAGGTTCTCCCACTCGGCTAATGCTGCTGTTTAAGCTAATTATAAAAACTTAAAATTATATCGTTAATTTCTAAATGTATTGTTTAGCAAGAACATTAAAGATTCTTACATATCTCACTTATGCAGTAAGTAATATTAATTTCGTTTATATTCGAAGAATATTTGCAGTTATTGCACTACAAAGATTCTTACAAATCATCCAAAACAAGTAACTTCTGTATTATTAGTACGATTACTGCCATTCGGCCATATTTTATGCCGATTGCGTATTTGATTGATGTCCGTTACCAAACAGCTGTACTGAAGGATAACCGTTCTGTGCAGTTTTTTCTGCTATCCGTACATAATCCGAAGAATTGGCTGTTTCGCCCGTTGATTGTGTTTTTCAATTACTCTTGGGCAATAAATAGACTTTTGGGTAACTGCCTCGTTGGTCTAGTGGTTAGCTTATGCGATATTTCAACACGAGGTCTTGGTTTTGATAAAAAAATCAATTTAATTCTAATTCAAGTATCATCAATCTAAGCGTTAAGATTAAAAGGTGATAAAATAACTAATCCGATTATCAAATATCTGCTTATAATTCACATAACCAAAGAGTCTTAATTAGTTTTCACACGATATTTATATAAACTAAATCATTTCCCTTTTATTGAAGAACGGAAACTATAAATTACAAACGAATTACAATATTAAATGAGTATATCTAATGGTAAATCCAATAAAGCTTAGCGAAAAAAATGATGATTCATTATCTACCAACTTATGAAGAAACCTCCGTTAATATACTTTCTTTAAACCAGCGGGTCAATATAAATTGGTGGAATAGACATCCATTACACATAGACCTTTAGTAAAACATTAACTGTATTCAACAGTTTTACACGTGTCAATCTTCACTGTTACGTTCCTGTAAGTCGTTCCGTAATATTAAATAACTTAAAACATTCTTTGAAAATAAGGCTATCGAATACAAAAATAATTATCCAAATTTGTTTGGTAGTTTTTGAGATTAGCGTGAACAAACATACTCTTCAGTTTATATGTTAGTTCAGATTTAGCTAGCAATGATGGGTCATGGTTGATTGGTCGGTGTGTAACATCTCTTGCGCACGCTTTCTATGCACTTTCCATAGTTCAATTGTTTTCACAGTTGAACAGCGACATCTTGAGCAAACGTTTGTCTCAAATAATATCTATATTTTATGTAATACTTATCTGTTGTAATATTTCTTTAGACGAAGTAGATACTTAGGTGTAAGATTATTAATGTCAACTTTCTTAAATATATTTCTGCTTAGTCAAGCTACGCAAGATTATGGAATGAGCTTCCAGTTGAGGTTTTCCCAGGATCCTACAGCATGGGGTTATTTAAAAAGAGAACAAACAGGTTTGAAATGGTCAGCCACACAAGAAGGATGCTTGTGGTGTTGCAAATGTCCAAATGGTAACTGCTTACCATCCGACAAGCCGTACGCTTGGTTGCTCTCTTTGAAAAAAAAATAGCTTATATACGTACAACAGAGTAAAGACCGAGTAGTTTATTTTCACAAAAACGGTCGGAACGCGTCACGTGACTTGCGCCTCGGATTAAGAATGCAATAAGGGGACCAACATAAGACGGGGATATGCCGCTGTAACGTACGAATTAAAAAAAGGAATGATAGAAGCTCAAGTCAGGCACATTAAATTTAAATTTATTAGGAAGGCAGCCCTACCGTGTTTCGCGTGATTGCCTTTTGTTATTTTAAGGAAAGAGATCGAGCCAGAGTACTGGTTGATATTTATACTGTGCTCACAATTTCTGTCAATACTAAGTTAATTAGGCGAGCATGCAAGTTATTGCAACAATCAGTGCATAATTTTTTTTATGCACTGATGTTAAAAAACTATTTAGTATCATTAAAATATTTTGAAATGATACTAATTGCCATATAGCTAAATGTAAAACTAATTAAAAAGAAATCAGATAAAACAATTAGTTAAAACAAGTATTAGACATTGCACAAAATTTAATTAAAAATTTGTATTTCAGTGCAGTTAATTTGAGTCGATGGCTATTAACTCAAATATACTAAGTCGTTACAAATTAATTACTTAATACATTTCTATAATTCAGTCACTATTTATTTCAAATATATATTTAGAACTGTTAGCAGTAAAAATCTCGTTTCACAGTTTTAGTTACCGAACACCTCCAAAACTACTTGGCCGTTTTTTATGATCTTTTTGTGTAAATTTGGCAAGTCTGGAACTAGGTGATCAGCTAACTACTATGATAAGCTTTTAAAAAAAGTACATTTCCGAGACAGTATGTCTACTTCAACAGTAGCGCCTACATGTCGATTGACACGACAAACCACATTAATATGGTGATAAACCGATAATGATCGACATTCAAGATTATCAATATACTAGTAATAATTACTGATAACGTTATGCTATCAATCGTATAACAATGGATTTGCATATTATTAATTTATTTTTATACTTTTGTCGTTATAATCTTTTTTTTTAATAAAGATAAAACCTTGTATTTACCTATATGTTTTGTTTTGAAGAAAATAATCCTCTATGTTGATATAATTGCGCATTTCGAAAATTCTGGAAATATCAGGATTAAGAAGAGGATAAAACAACTTAACAATTCTGATGACGACACGATTATATGATACTGTTAATTTATATTACTTTGGTGATAAGTTTGAGAATGTGAAAAACTGATACATTGCACATTTTCTTCTTTTTATGCGTACCTCTGATTATTTTAATTATTTTAATGAAGTTCAATACCGAATAAATCAGAAACGACTATGTTTAAATAAATAAAATAAAGTTTATTGACGATAAATTGGTACATTGTTTTGGACGTGACTTTCAAACTACAATTTTATATTTTTCTGAAGCCACGTCGTTATTTAGCAACAATAATTTGTATGTATCTATTTCCTAGAAAATTACAGACAAACATGGAGACATGGCCACCACAAATAACACTTATAAACTACTGTCAAACATACCATAAAGTCGATTAATAACAGTAAACCGTCAATATAAAATACACATTCAGACGCAATATTATTGACAATATTTTGTGCATTGACTGGTTTTCTTTAGATTTTACTAGTCAAAACAGATAATATTGTCAACATTATTGCGTGTGTGCGGGGGCCCTTTCAGTAATGTTGCAATATCACACCGGCAGTGCAGATGCTTTGACCAATGGGAAGCGGAAGAGGGGCTGCTATCTACTATCTACTGAAACAGGATGTATCTGTCTGTGTGTCATTGAGTGAGCAGGTGTATGCTTGTTGTCATGATGTGAATGAATTTGTATTGCATCTAAATAGATGGTGACTGATCCATAGATAGTCAAATATTGTAAAATATACATAAACATAAACCAAACGCAAGAAATTTTTTTATTAAATACTATAATTATAAATCATAATATAATCAGGAAGAAGAAGAAGAAGAAGATCAAAAAAAATTCATAACGTCATAATAATAACCAAAATAGCCGTTATTTTGGAGCATTTGGTCGAGTCTATTATTAATGTGAACACTATCACAACGCATCACTATTATGTTCCGAATTGACGTAGGTATGGAACATTTCTTTTTCATCGATTTGGTATAAAGAGTCATATAATAAAATTCACTGAACACTCTCTTTCTAAATACATAAGGAAATATTCTATTCTTATGTAAAAAAAAAACGACGCCAGCATAAGAATTTACTCCTGTGTCGCGGGGATGTTCACATATACATTTCATACACAAACAAAGCACACCTCTAGAGTTAGAACAAATCTTTGTGGACCACTACGCCAACCGTGCACTCAAATATCTACTAAGAACTCTCTCAACGCACGTTAATATGTCTATAAACACAGTTAGTGCTGACTCAGCACTTTCATTATATATTTACTATCCGTTAAGCGTTTCCGGCTCATTTCATCAGAAATTATCGAATGAATAGTACCGTAATACTCATAAAATTGTAAAAGATAGGTGCTATATAATAATTCACAGCTTCCCTTATTTATTCATTAAAATTAACGAGATCTGCCTCGATGGTGTAGTGGTTAGCGTATGCGCCTCACCGCGAGGTCTCGGGTTCGATTCCCGGGTCGGGCATAGTGTTATTTGTGAACTATAGACTGTTTTTTAGTATAAGACCCCTATACCAGTTGATTCTTGCGGTTTCACCCGCATTGTATTGGATGTAGCATGGATCGTTGATGAATACAGGGTGCTAAATGTGGTTATAACCTTTATCAAGAAATAGGCCATTAAATGCTAAAATATTTATAAATATCAGCCCTGCAGATCTAAAGATTCACGGGTAAAACATAAACAGGTATAACTTTAGTAAAACTAGAAAGAAATCACGATCAATTAAGAAATTACCTTTTTACGACTTGTTCCTCTATTAAAGGACCGGAATTGTTTAATTTTATCAAACTCACGACAAAAACAAATTATTTATTGCCATAATTTGAGGTCATAGATATTTGGGCAGCTCGTAGCTAAGCCGCGTGGACAGTTCGAGTCGGTCATAGTATAGGTGACCATAGATTGCCATACATGTTGTTGATATTAGAAATTATAGTGTCCCACGGAGATACCACATGGAGGGGAAGGAGGACATTAATTTAAATAAGGTTAATTTTTTTTTTCTGAAGGGAGACTTTATTTTATTTTAAAATAAAATTAAACTGCATTCAAATGGTTTTTAAAAATTTGCTTGCATGGCTGGAGTATTGAACCAGCTATAATCTAAGAAAATAACCTTCTGCACTTTTGTAGTATCTATTAAATAAAAGCGACAATTATAAGAATAAAATATCTCTTTCAAACACGGTAATTTAAATAAAATGAATAATGCACTGCTAGACATGTACTTTTTCAATATTCGCTACAACATCCATAACTAGATAAAAAAAAGTATTCTTTCGCATTTTTGCTTGTCTGTATGCCATGAATTTTGATTATTGACATACAGAGAAGCAAAAATGTTGTGGCGAATATTGGAAAAAGCCCATGTCTAGCAGTGCATTAGTAATGTATTTTAAATCTGAAAATGAACCGAAACTACGTATCGCAAAAATAATCACGCATAGTACTAGTTGCCAGTAGTAGTATTACCCAATACTAGCAGCTATTAGGATATCCTGTACGGTTTCCGGCTCAGTCGAATGTTCCAACACCTTTACCGTATTTACTACCAATTAGAGTACCGTTGTCTCATGGATTAATGGGAAACACGCTATTAACCTGATAGTTTTTTGCAAGATTGATGGGCTCGTAGGACTGCAAAGTCGATGGTTAGATTAGAACCCACCCCGGCATACAACTCTGTCAATATCTCGTTCTGATTCGTCTTTTCAAAGATATATTGTCAACTAGTTTAGGAGGTTGCTGATAGATCTTATCCACCCTTTAAAATATAAACTGACCGAATATTAAAGCTACACTTAAAAAAAACTTTATTTATTATAATAATGAAGGAATAAGAGATTTATCCTGCCAATAAGGTTTATCTTACACCTCTGGAACTCGGGCTGTGTGTATTTAATTTGAATATATCTTTATAACGGTAAGGGCATGTCAAATATAATGAGAGAATCTGTGTTGCGGTTTAATTCAAACCCAAGAAATCCTGCCATCTCAAGACGAAGCCGCAACAATCTGCTTACTCGATATTGCGTACACAAATTGTTTGAGGAAGTGTAAAGTCTGCCATGCCGCACTTAATCGTAGTGGACTATCGCTTCACCCTTCTCATCATGAGAATAGGCCCGTGCCCAGCAGTGGGACCTGTTTGTTTTACCGGATACAATTTTCAAAACATCAGATAAACCGTCCTCCAGTACCAGCTTTTAGGTGTTTACATAGTTAGTTGATAATGATCTAGGTGTAGAACAAGCGTGTTAGATGTTAGACATGTTAGCGTATAGCAGCTAGCACGGGCAGCAGACAGGCGCGCCGGATTACATCATTCTAAACTGTAATACTCCCCGCACTTTCGCTGAGAGCTGGCTTTACACTGTCAGCCAGAAAAATGCATACCTTCTTTCTCAGTGAACCTTTTCTATCCGCGACTTTTCTGGGGTAAAAGATTTAAAAAAATACCTATATCGTAGCTTTTGAAGTCCGTGCTCATTAATTGTAACTGGAAGAAATGATTGGCACGAACTTCAAGATCTATTTTATCGACATTTTGCGTTATTAAATGCTTTTCAAGATATTTTAAAGACAGTTTTTTTTTACTTTTCTTTATTACCGCTTTTTAGCGAAACTTATTGTTTTTTGTTATAACAATGTTAATAAAAAAAACCATTAGATGTGAAATTATAAAACAAATTGTACAGTACATAACTTTTAGCAAAACTCATTAATGATGATTATACATTTTGAAGTATACAAAACTGGATAGTGCCATTTTTGTTGTACCTACAGTGAATTTACCACTCCTATCGGATAGCTATTTTGGGACAAAAAGAAATCAAAGTACGGGCATCATATATCTTGTAAAGTTGGCAAGACGTCATAATACGGTCATGTCGACGTTTATCTTATTCGGTTGGCTGACTACTTTTATCTGCTTGACAGTGTACCCACATTAACCTCTGAATTTCATGCCGTATTACATTACTTTCGCACGAACTAGACACATTAATTAACACTCTCTTTTATCACAATTTGTGTAATTAATTAAGCTAATTAGATTATGACTGTAAAACAATTATCGTATATCTAATTTTGTTTAATCCTCTGCAATTTAAATCTTTACATGTGATGGAATTGTTGATACTGTAATACAGAAACTGAAAAACTACTGTAAAAACTACAATACGTGAATAATTTTATAAGATGCATCAAACAATATCATTTTAAGCTTTTTTTGCCAGTAGTTAGTCTCATTTACATTTATTCTAATTATGAAACTATCGGTACAACAAAAAATATCATAATATTGTATGGTAATGGAAATATACAGGCTAGTTTTTTTTCTTTTTCCCCGGTCTAGGTATTACTCCTGTGTCGCGCGAGTATTAACAAACATACATATCACACACACAGAGCACACCCAGAGTCAGAACAAATCTTTGCGGATCACATAAAGATTTGTCCCGTGTGGGGATCGAAACCACAACACCAGCGCTGTTAAAAGCGGCGAGGCGACCGCTTTACCACTACGTCAACCGTGCACACCTGTCTGTAAATTAATTCGATAATATATTTCGATTGTTTTGGTATCAATTAATCAATCAATCAGGTCCATTGCAAAAATTCTAGCGCCATTGGACAGGAAAATATTCTTAAAAATTTGCATAACCAAATCACTTGCATAAAACGTCTACAAGGTCATAAAAATCTTCGATAAACGTTTACTCCTAAATATATCATAATATATTCATGTTGATATCTCTTATCAACGGATTGGCATCGATAAGCCACGGTTATCTCGCATGCACTTCACACGATATAATCGCGATAAAATACGTGTATAATAACAATAGCATATATTTTAAAGGTAGGCATATTGACTGCCGAGCATAAAGACCAACTTGCACTTCAATGATAGACGAAAATAAAAATATCCACTAGGCACCTTTTAAATATTTTATTTGACCATTTTGTCGGATTATACAGGGTGTAGCACGGCCATGCCACATGGAGGGGAATGATCTTAAATATAGTGAAAAGAAGATTTTACTGATAGTAGACTCTATTCTATTTTAGAAAACAATTCAAGCTGCATTAAAAGATATCTTGTGTTGTCGGCGAATCGAAACAGCTCAAATCTAAAAAAAATGCTTTCTGTTTTTCTATAGTATCAATCGATAGCGTCAATCATATAATTTAAATCTCTCTAACAAACATGGAAATTTAAATGAAAACGTGTCCATAAACTTTGTTTTTTTTATTGAATGAACCCACGTGTAACTCTCCGCACTATTGGATTACCCCAATTTAATCAGATATCAAGTATTTTCAATATTAAGCTGTGATAAATATAAGAATGAAATTCAAGATAAATTTTCTACTGAATTTATTGATTGCATAAATAGGAAATGACCGGTATTTAAAAAAAATATTTATTTGCCATTTAATCTACCATGTTTGTTAGAGAGATTTAATTTTAATTATTGACACTACCGATTTCTTTCATAAAAATAAAGGACACATAGTAAAATAAGATTTTACTAAAAGAAGACTTTATTTATTTATTTATTTAAGATACTACCCTTCCATGTGGCATGTCCGTGGGACGTCCTGTACCTATATTTATGCAAAATTACAGTTTTCTAGCACAAATGGTTTTGACGCTATTAACTTGACTTGACAGACGTACAGTGGACCAAGCAATTAGGTATGCAGAGCAAAAACTTCTTTGTCATAGTAAAGACTGATTACACCAACTATGGACAAGTGAGTGACATACCTAAATAGAGGGTATATTACACTTTTTAAATATGTAACTCACACATGCATAACTAGTGTAGACAGTGTTCACTGAGACAGCGAAGTTTTAGCCCTGTATACCTAATTACTTGGCCCACTGTACAGTAAACGCTCAGAAGTCCATAGGCACGCTAAGGATTACATTGCTATGAACGGTACGAGCCCGATACAGCCAAGTACACACACTAACGAAGTCGCTTGCGTGTTTAGCAGTTTATAAGATAACACACACTAATGAAATGTTGTCGCATTCGTACTAAACGCGTCACAGTGGCGACCGGTTCTTTGAATTCGCATCTATCTATCATGCGCAGGTAGCTATATCGGGTAAACATTGGGATCACTATCAACTAAATCTGAGTTTGAAGCTTAGTTGAATTGTGGTTGTATTTTGTTTTTACGAAATCATAATAATATTTGTAATATTTTAAGCACAAACTTGTTAGGTATTCATGCTTAAATTGCGATACAATACATGTATACAATACATAAATAATTACATATTGATATAATAACTAATAAGTTAAATATGTTATTATTATTAAACTACTTACGTTTTTTTTATTGTCATTGTTGTAAGGTAGAAATAAAAAAGTTATGTTGAATGATGGTAAAAATGTTTATTCGTTTTATTTATTTATACAATTAATACATTTTAAAGAGAATTGTGACGTCACATTCCTACCTAAATAAAAAAGTTCCCTTGTAACCGTTTATAAGATTTTTTATTGTAACCCACTTAGTCAATTCATAACATTGATAATACCTACAAATATTACTAAATTGATTCACAATGACAACAAGGACAGGATGTTCTAATAACAAAAATATAATTGTTGATACCCACTTATAATAGGTATTGGTATACAGCAGCGTTCATTGAAGACTAATATTATGATTTACACTTTATCACGATGTTTTTTTTAATGTAACGTCACAGTAAATGTATTGAAGTTACAGCTTGTCTTGACGAAAAGAAGAAGGAAACTAAACCTCCATTGAAGATCATTAAATATTTACAGAAGTGCTAATATTCAGTTACAGCGTCTTATTAGTAAAACCACAACATCTTAAATTAATCTTAAATAATCATAACATTTCAGTCAAGTAGACGTTTGCGCATGGACCCTAAAATATTAGCACATATACTGGTTCCTCTTAAGTTTTCCCACACTTCCATGCAATGGGTTTTTAACTGTTGTATACACCTTTCATCCCGTGACTCCCACCTTTGCACCATCAAACCCCATACATTTTCTATATATTTACAAATGTGTGAACAAAGTGAACAAGATAAAGAATACTATATCCTACGAATAATAAAAGTCAAGAAATGTAACTCAAGCTCAAAAACGTCACCACGAAAACCGAACCGAGGTAGGCGGGGCTAAAAACTGGACCGCGCAGCGCTGCCAGTTCGCCTGTGTCATTGATTCGATGCGCTCGTGCCGCGGATTATTATAATTGCGAAAAAAAATGTTTTTTACACTGTTTACATACTGCAAATATGCCGTCATGTGTTGTTAGGTGTTGTAGAAACCATACGGATATGATACATTCTGGAATCACTTTTCATATGTGAGTAATAACCATTTTAAAATCCTATACTTGCGACGCGTGGAAAGTGTTATGCAACACGAATGCAATGTAAAGCTTATTGTATACGTTTTTCTTTACTAGCTTACTAAAGGAAAAATGATAGTATGCATTAGTTTAATTTATTATATTATAAATATAATTTTACAGATTCCCGAAAAATGAAGTGCAGCGGAAAAAGTTCTAAAAGGAAATTTCTCAGAGTTCGATTACATAATATGGCCAAAAAAGAATCTTTACTCATTTCTACCCGTCATAAGTTGAATACTTGTTGAATAATAATAATATTCAAAGGGACATAATTATTTTCTAGGCTATTTTATTGAATAAAAAGTAAACATATAAACAAGCTTACTTTTTTTTCAAATCCCCATCCACGCAATTCCTGCCGCCCCTTATTGCGTAACACACTATCAATATTGAAGTAATATACTTCTACACCAATAAGACTGTGATCCATTGCTTCACATGTTTGAAAAAAATAATTGCTCTACAATGTAAAAAGCGCAATGAATGTTGTTGATCTGTCAAAATAAAACGCATTGCTACTGAAAGCGTGTTACGCAATTATCAGTTGGTCTGACATTGGCGCTACCAATCACTATTATTAGTGGGTAAATAGCCTTAAATGGGTTAAAATACTTCTGAATTTTAGATGCTTACGATACAATACTACAACATATAAAAAAACATTTTAATTAAAAAACCACTAAAATCTTAATCTTATTCAAGAATGGTTTAGTTAAATTACAACTAATTAATTCAAGTAATATTAGTAGTGCAAAAATACAATATTTTTTTTGTTATGACTTATCCGTTCATACTTATTGCATAACATCGTCCACGCATCTCGGACTGCAGCAGGCTCGCGAACCAATGACTATTATCTGTCATGCCGAGAACCAATAATCGCGCTTGCCGGCATACAATGCGTTACGCGACCGCAGCTCATTGGCTTATTTGCATGTGTGTTCTTTCGTTTGAATACTTTGTCTATGTAGTAGTGTGTGGAGCAGAATTTCTCGTTGATTTTGTTCACAATTACGCTTCCTTAGTTTTATTATTCGTAGACTATATCCCATTCCTTCTAATCGAGTAAAAACTTCAAAAAGTATAAAAGTAACCAAGTGAGATTTGAACCTGCGGTGAATTGTTAATCGCATCTATTTTAACTGCATGCCTTAACCGCTCGGCCATCTTGTCACTTACATTGTGGATGAAATTATGAAATAGAATTATTTGTTAACAACATGTGTCTATTTCTTGGAAATAGAAGGTCGTAAGTCAAACTACACTTCAAACTATTGCCTTTTGAGATTGCTTATGGACTTTTGGTTGCGACTGTACATTACGAATCTATAAGGGTTTATTTATTTATTTTTATTTATTTAATACTTTATTGTACACAAAAGATTACGAAGAAATAGACATATTACAGTAATAGTATACAAAAGGTGAGCTTAACTCAGTGCTGAGTTCTCTTCCAGAAAACCTAGAGCAATAGAGGAGTCGATGATGCCATAGATGGCAAGATAAGTGTACAATTTAAGAGGAAAGTACCAAAGATAAATATAACTGAATCCTATAAGGGTTCCTTGTTAACACTACGGTACCCGGCAAATATGGCAAAGTATATAGTATAATAGTTTGTAGCTAACTTCAGTTGACAACATAGTTGGATTTGTGGTTAACCACGGATTACATACAGATTATGGCTTCTGGTTAACTTATAATTGTTTGAGTGTTGGGACATATACGACATTGTGGCCTACTTACGTCTATCAGTAATTGATTCTATATCCAATTTATGTAGGTTTAGTCTCATGTTAATGTTTTGTGTATTACAAGAATATCGATTCTCTCGATATCGTTTATGAAATTAAATGAAAATATATTTATTCTTAAGACTTCACGATTTGTAAAGCACTTAAAATCGTCATACAAAAATAATTGTACTCTAAATTTGTTCGCAAACAAGATTCTTTTTTTTTGCGAATTTAGGATGAGTTACCATTAATGTCATATTATGTGTAATGCGATGTAAAACTGATATTGTTACTAATAAAAAGTTACAGTACCTTATACTTAATTTATCTTTTTTCTTTCTTTTTATTCCATAATAAAAGATATTACTATTTAAACTTTCGAATACATTAATGTAAATACCAGCAATGCTTCCTATATATGTATATTATCATTATTAAAGCTTCCGAACCTTTTTCTAATTACATTAGGGTCGGCTTCACGTGAAGAACTGCCATCAGACCTCCATAACCCAGTACGAGGTAATACGATGCTCGTTGTAAGACTAGTTGTCAGACTTTGTGACCTCTGCCTACCCGTAACGACTGCCATAGATGTTCAAATGACAGCACGGCGGAAATCTCGTTTTGGTATTGTCACCCATCCACGGCCGACGACGGTTAGCATTGCTAAACCTGCAAAATCGATCGGTCCTTCTGCCTATATATATTACATAATATTTATACATCGTCTAAATACGGAAGATATTCAGTATCCTCGCTTAAGCAAGAAGTGTTTACGTCATTTCATAAAGTGTTGACAACATTGTAATAACACGATTACTTTACATGGATATGAGATGCATTTATGTAATCTATCATTTCTAACACGTTTTCTTTTAAAGACGAATTATATGTTAGGATAATTGTGGATTAGAAAAATAACAATCTTCTTTGATATACATAAATTATACACAAAATTTTTTGTCTGACTGTGCAGTCGAAACTAAATCAAACTAGAAATAATTTAGCAAAATGGAGGAATTTTTAATGCAACGGTCGTGTGTATGTTATTTATCCTTAATTTCACAGGTTAGATAAACCTTATTGGCAGCATAAGCGTATAACACACATAAATGAAAGTGACAGCTGTGTTCTTCTTTCAAGTGTAACTAGTGTCATTTTTCAGTATGGTCAGGTCAGGATATAGTTTATGGCTCGGATAAGAACAAAAACTGGCCCTCAGTGTTTTAGCAAAATATGATGTTTTGTGTTTTTCAGGATTACTGCTGTAATGAAGTTTTCTATAACATTATTCGTAAAGTTTATTGAGAAAACAATCTGAAGGTACTAGTTTTATTTATAACCTTAAGGAAAACCTATATTTAAACGAAATATGACAAGTTTTTGAAGCATGTTTATCTAATGAAAAATATATAATAATGTGCATTACTGAGAAATTATAATATATTATTGACTAATCAAACAAATATTATTGTTTACTGAAAGAGCCTTTAATCTCACAATATAAAAGATATACAAATCTATTTATAATTTCAGTGCGTAATTTTCTTCATAAAAATAAGTTATCAGTATGTGTAATATTAGTGTTAAATATAAATAATTGTACAAACAATAAGTGTATCAGTGATGAAGAGTGATAATGGTTTAATTTCGTGATAAGAAGTGATAAATATAGTGATATAAGATGATGCTGTATATGACTAAAGCTGAGGAGGTGCCAGTCAAAAGGCCGCCAAGGAGAAGACATATTAGTGCTAACATAAAGGTTGATATATTATTTATTTTTCTTCTTGTGTCTCGTCTAGTAAAGACTTGGTTACTGTGCTAAAGTCCAGACTTATTTTTTGACAGCCAACGCCATCTATCGTCCTTTATCGTCAATACCCTGACTCTTTTTAGTTTTCCATCAAAAGTACATCTATTGAGATGAAAGAAAGAAATAAAATAATATGTATTTACATTACGACTAACATTACATTGATACAAATATGAATATACTAGCCATATTGACAAATAGGACAGTAGCTTAACATTTGTCAAAGACTTAAAAGGCCCTGACACAGGTTTTCAGCTGTCTCTTTAATAGACACGCCTTTTTGAAAATAATATAAAATAATGATGTTGACAAAAGATATTATATTTTGATAAATGAAAAGGTAAATAGTATAAGTAAGAAGGAATAAACATGTATCTATTACCTGAATAATGAAAATAGAAATATAAAATGATGAGAAGGATATTCTAGATTAGGCCAAAATTATACGTCACACTATAAAAGGTATTTAATTTGCCTCAGATATATCTTCTAATATCCTTTTATCAGCCCGAATATTATAATATCCAAGGCAATATATCATAAAACATTCATATTAAGCCGTTTATGGATATTGCCTGCCTAATATCGCGTATGACGAATGAATATGATGTTATGACGTATCTTATGAAATGCATGCATATTAATGTATGTGTAGGGTGTATATTATATTGTCATGCCGGGCAAACACGAGCGCGAAATAGATTATGTCGCGTTTATCTCATGTTTCCCCATATAAAAATATGACAAAAACTTGACATAATCTATCTCACGCTTCTATGCTTGCCCGCATGGTACGCTAATATGTACGTAATAATGATATGTCAATAATTTGTGTTTGATACTCTATATAAGCCTGAAATTTGTTGTTTGGCCCCTGGGTTGCCAGGGTGATGATCAGGCGTCATAACTGTATGATAATATTATGTATGTTACCTATGTTAATCTTTCCATTTCAGAATATAAACTATTAAGGATCAATTTATAATAGGAAGATCGTTTTAGTTCGCCCATCTTTTTATTTATATTTATTAGGCGCACAAAACACATTACAATCATGTTTACATTCAAAGTACATAATATACAGTTCAGACCTGGATCGTAACATAACACATATGTGCAACACAGCAAAATCAATATTGAAATATTAAAAAGCTCTAACAACTTGTTAGAGCTTTTTAATATTTGTAACAACTAAAAGTAATAAGGAACGCGGTTTCAATACATGAATGAACAACTTAACATGATTATTATTATGTTTGGATGAGAAGGATGATTGTCTCAGGAGGTTTTTTTGTTCTTTTGATCGCTTACAAAGAGTATTAATAGAATTATTATTGGGAACACACACATTGTTTTCTAAAAGCAATTTACCTGCTCTTAATATAACTTAACTTGGTATTTCCCTGAACTCATATCCTAGAAATTATTAGTTTCAATATTCAATCTATCACGTTTCCATGAAGTGGCACTTTAACCACCACATATATGAGAATACTACCAATAGATTAATTAATCAGAGTACTCGTTGTTTACAAATCATTTACGAGTACTATAATTAAATAGTAATAAGCTCTCCTAAGTGGTATGATAACCTACATGCGTCAGGGATAGAAATTCAAGACTTTTTCTTTTTTTTTTCGTTATTACGCCCGCTTTACGATTAAAGCATGTCGCGGGGATTTTCGCAAACATACATTTCACACACCCAGAGTCAAAACAAATCTTTGCGGATCACACAGGTGAAGTGTGGGTGTTATACACCTCTGTCACGCCCATCAGGGTATCCTGATGGGCGTGACAGAGGTGTATAACAAATTGATCCGCAAAGATTTGTTTTGGTGACATACCATCACGCCTATACTTTCCAACTCCAACTATATACTTCTGATTAAATTCGTTGCGGGTTCCAAGACAATTTTAACTCTCCCTGGGATTGCCCGTGTGTCATGCACGGTGCCTTTCAGTTGGTTACCGCTGTAGATCCTGGCGTCACAGGAGTCACAGTGGTGGGCGTGTGGGTGGGATTATATCCCGTATACCATCACGCCTATAATACTATAGGCGTGATGGTATGTCACCGTGAGGTCTCGGGCTATACCGGCTATTCTGTGAGGCAATTTTCAGAAGTAACACAGGATCTTGACGATCTTGTATTGTGCCCGGTAGATGGCGATAGGCTCCCTGCCACGTAGAATTTAAACACAACAAGTGAAGTATCGGTGACAGGCACTATGCTATGCAAATGTAAAACATCAAAATATTAGGCATTTTTATAAAACTAAGTCCATTATTGCATAGTGGTTCCGCTAGAACAAGTCCGAGCACGTTAATGCTGTACGCATCCGGCGTGTAATTCATTGTAAATGCGA
The DNA here is from genome assembly GCA_905147285.1 of Hypena proboscidalis. NCBI lineage: Eukaryota > Metazoa > Arthropoda > Insecta > Lepidoptera > Erebidae > Hypena > Hypena proboscidalis. The sequence goes on from LR990141.1 coordinate 1,829,641, forward strand.
TTATCTAAACTGATAACTCCCATGTTTAAAGCCGGGAAAACTCATTTTATATTACAGACTTTAGTTTTTGAGTGTGGACTGAATAGCGTGTATGTTATCGTAAATCTACATCCAGTTGTATAGCTGTTTTGTATATATATGCAAAATTATTTACTACGTTGGCTGTCGATATAAACATATATTTTTTTAGATGTGCTATTATTTTATCTTTTCCTCATGTCAACAAGAGTAATATATTATGGTAATTATAGTGTATTCACCAAAGAGCAAGCATTTAAGTAGAGACAACTGTAAGTTTGCAAAGCAAAGCTGCGCGTTACAGATAAAATTCACGTCAAAGTTTAGAAATGTATGGGTTTTGACAGCTTTTCCCCGGCCCGGCGAAAAATTTCAATATAATTTGACGGTTCAATTGTTTCAAAAATATAACCGTTAATTTTCTCCATGTTTCTTCTTGACATCTATTATCTCTAGTATTCGCTATAGGAAGAGTCCGCTGACAGATGTCAGCATCGCATGACTAGGTCAAGAATTGTATTTTTCGATAAAAACACATTTCTTGTTGAAAGTATGCATTTTTTTTATTAATTACTTTAATATCATTTACTATATTTATACACATCATATAAAACATTTATTCAACTTCTTATTCATTATTATTAAAGCAATAACCTATGCATAGCAAATTAAACTAAGAAACGGTTGAAAACAAAAGGATGACGTCAAGTAATGAAATTTGATCGAACATAATGTTCGATCAAATTTCATCAATTACTCTAAATTTCTCAACTATACTTATATATTTGAGAAATTTAGTGACATGATAAGAGGCGACCGTAGCATGTTGGTTTAAAGCGGGCGCCTGGTATGCAGGGGTCGCAGGTCCAAATCCTGCCGGTCCTATAATTAATTAATTTATATTAATTAATTTATTTAATTAATTTAAATAAAAATAATATTCAGTTGTATTCAGTCTTATTCATCATTAATTGGTTGTTAATCCTACACTCTATGCCCTAAGTACCCGACCCTCATCATGAGACGGGAGTGTGCTATTTGTGTGTGTTTAGTGGTGACAAGACAATACGCCAGTCATTGCAAGCGGCTATTTATCCACTTATCGTTTAGTCCTCAAATCTAACAGTACCTTTTCCATTGTCCACAGCGGCACCACGCAGGCATATCGCAGTCATCTTGCAGTGATGGCTCGTTGCTCAGCGTCGGCTCCTCGGAGATGGACGAGGACAGTTCCAGCGGCCACCATCATTCGCACGAACTTTCTAGGAGCGACCACTTCGATTACAGTGAGTATTTCCTTTTTACATTCTTAGCACTCAACAAAATAACTTAAAGCACCACCACCAAGGAGCCTCTTAAAAATTAGCTGACCTGTGACATGCCTCGACCCCATAGCGCCGGTCACTCCAAACCCGAAGTTGGGTCTGCGTTGGGGGCTGATGTGTACTACGTTCCGGAAGTGCTCGAGGGTATCTGAAGTATACCGCACATGGCCAGAAACGTGACGGACTACGGCCTAACCCTTCTCATCATTAGAAAAGGCCCGTGCCCAACAATGGTTCATGTACCTATTATAAAACGGCTACTATAACATTGATATTAGGCTCGATAGAGGGCAAAAAGATCGTCCCCTACAAGTGATTCAAACATTATAGTAGAAATAACGTGAATTTTGTAATTTAACAAACATTTAAACTGTTTCAGGCACTTCGGAACCGCCGACGGGCGTGGCGCCACTGTCGCACTCTGCCGCCAAGCACAAGATGGCGGTGCGACCGCGACGCACCCACGGCGCGCCACGACGAAAGAAAACCAATCCCGTTAGTATTATCCCTTAAAGTATGTATTGCACGATCTTTTCTGTCGCTTTGCTCACCATCTGTAAGTATCTGCTTCCTCCTAGTGCTGTTCCGGCTTCGTCTTCACTTTATCTCACTTGTGTAAATCGAAATTTTCATGCATTTGAACAAACTGTTTGCACAATTAAGATGGAGCGTGTAGTCGGCCCTTAATATTCATTCTTAGTTGATAATTTGCTCTACAGATGTAGCTGTAGTATTTTTGGTACTGTCTGAATTCGGTAGATGGCGCTGCTAGTCTCATTTCTAGCCAGAACTGAAAAATGAATCTGATAATAACGTAGTAAGTTTAAAAAAAATAAGTAAACGTTAAATAATAAAAATGTACTCATAAAATTCTAACGTATAAGGTGTACGTGATAGAAAAATGCTTGTTAGTTTCAGTCAATTTATAATGCTAGTAATCTTTGTCAATTATGCATCGTTTGTCCGCAAAATTTCAAAGGGCTTTATAATTTAGTATGGTAGGTGTCCCTCTCGTCACGAAAGGCTTACCCAGTGCTCTTTTTTAATGCCATGCCATTATAATAATAATTTCATCTTAGCAAACTTGCAACACATACTGAACGTTTTCGCTTTCTGATAATACTTTTTTAATTTTTTTTGTTATACTACGCCCACCGCGAACAAACGTGTAGTCCACCTGATGGTAAGTGGGGTACAGCCCATTGACATCAACAATCCACAAAAGCACATTATAGATGCGTCGCTGCAGCTGAGGACTACGGTGTTATGCCTCTTGCGCCAGTAATTTTAGGGCATGATCTCACCACCAAACTGGAACATAGTAATGGAAGCACTACTATTTGGCGGCAGGTTAAAGGTAAGACGGTGGTGCTGCCGTCTTCGAGCTCATTCACAAAAGCTCTACCACCAGTGAACCATCTTACAGCGCAGTCGAACCATCGACATGCTCGATCCTCTCTCTTTACTATAAATCTCTTAAATATACTAAGCCCCAGTTTCACAGATGTTAGATAAACCTTATTGGAAGGATAAGCATATAACACACATAAATGAAAGTGTCAGCTGTGCTCTTAATAATAATAATAATAATATGTTTATTTGTTAGAATATTGTAGTTACAAGATGTTACAGTGTTTGGAAAGTCCATAATACTCCACCGTTTCCGGCGTACAAATATTAAAAACAATAGGGGATTGTGATCTTGTTTAAGTGTAACTCGTGTTACTTTACAATGCGGTCAGGATATATTTTATGGGTCGGATAAGATCCATCCGGAACCTCAGAAACTAGCCATTAATGTTTTTACGTGTTGTTTCCAGATTGCCGCCTCAGCCTTGCCCATAACGCCTGAACTGAACGAAGAAATGATACGAAGCACTACTCCTGACGTCAGCCACAAAACTTCAGAAGTGGTTACTGGTACGTATTCAAATATCAACATAATTATACCTCAATAGAGTTCATTCCCCTTTGCCAATAGAAAGCTGAAGTTATTTTGCTGCAAAAGAACTGAAATACCTAAAGTTGTGTAAATTAAATTGCCAATGCACTTACAATATTCCTCTCTCCATTTCAGAATCATTCTCTTCATCGACCACTACGAAGCATCATGTGATCGTCAAAGAACACCAACAGCACGTGAACAAAGAGCTCCAGAGAGTCCTGGAGACGCCCAGCGATACCAAACTCAAGTCATCCTCTCTGCCCCCTGGATTAGCCCTAGGACAACTCGTGGGACATTCCCCTGCCAAACTCAGCATAGCAGAGTCCAACACCCCTAGGTCTTCAATCAAAAGGAGCCAATCTAGCTCTCAAGGGCAGGCCCTCAGAGAATCCATGGTTTCCTCCTCGAGACACGAAGAAACCATACAAACGTACCACTCAGAAGAGAGGATGATCAAGTATCGTATGGACAAGAAAGCCGATGAATCTTGCCTCGAGAAGAAATCTAAGTCAGAAAAGAAAACGGAAAATGAAGCTATACGGTCGTCCAAGAAAGAGGAGTCGTTCTTCAGTAGACTACTTCTCAGAAAGAGTGGCAAGAAGTCCAAAAAAGACCAGACTGACGGAGACGGTCAACAAGAAGTTAAGAAGTCCAAAACGGAGAAAACAACAGCGCAATATAAGTCTGTTGATACAGAGAGAAGTTTTCACGAAGGACCAGGGTACAAGCCCGTACCGGCTGAGAGAACTCACAAGAGCGCAGGCCAGAAAGCCTTTGCCAACCAAATGCATAAACGAATGGACAACAAAGGTGCTTACGTACAAGATAGCGCGTACAAAGATGTATACAGCGCTGCCAAAGTCCCTGGCGTAGAGTACAATATAACTGATCTCAAAATCGCTGAGGAAACAGACAAAATGCTGAACCAAGAAATGAAAAACCGCTTCAGTAGACGTGAAGAATTCTGTGAAAGGGTCGAGAGAACTAAACGAACCTCGTCTAAGGAGACCCTTGATGATAAAAAAGAATCCTTCAACCTGCACCACGATAAAGCTAAAAGACCGACGTCGGTCCAGCGTATAGTTGATCCATTCTCATCAAAAGCATTTATTAGTAACGAGCTACTAAACAGAACGCAAGAAGATTCACCGGCGATCTCAGACGATGAGCCACCAATCAGAGCGATGCGCATCAAGAACGTTCACAATGATTTCAATCTCTTCAACAGTGGAAGCATGCCCAAGAACATCCCGTACTTCAACGCGAGCATGATGGCTTCAACATCTCCTCCGAAAGCGATTAGGCATCAGAGTTCCGACAACATCAAACATAGGTCGTCCGAGCACGTTTCCGATTTTACTGAGAAATTGATCGAATGCAAACGTGAATCTGTACGCCACGGCACCAAAACTGAGGAGTCTTATGTGACGTCAGGATTGAGGTCTCTGGGAGACGAGTACGTGGAAACTCGCAGCAGTATCGGCAAGTCTCACAGTTTCCGCTACGCCTCTGAGACCACGTCAATAAGCTCGCAGGAGAACCAGATGCCTAGTCTGCCAGCCATCGTCGGCATATCCGAGCCTTTGCTCGAAAGCTGGGAAGTCAACTACAGGAGGAACTTAAGCGAACGAAACGATTTCTCTAAAAGAATTTCAGCGCGAAACTACAACGTCGATGCTGATAATAACTATGATAGTTTGCCGAGCACCGACAGCAGTTACATGGACAGCCTCAAAACTGACAAAAATGATGACAAGAAACTCTTCACGAATAGTATTCATATCACGATGGATAATAAACGCGACAGTGATATCTCTCAGATAGAGGCTAAAATCGATGATATTATTAGTTCGCCTAAGCCTATTATTGCCCCAATACTCAAGTCTAGTTCGTTAGATAGCATTAAGAGTAGCCCAGAGAAACCGATCGAAGATAGAAGAAAAACTATTTCTGTTGAAAGTGCTTTGAGCTCTAAGGCTAATGCTCAGAAGGAATTGAAATCAGAAACTGAGAGTTTTGTATCTGTGACTCATATAAATAAAGATCAAACTCCGGCAAAAACTGCTGATGCTAAGAACAAAAGCGACGAAAAGATTCAAAAGACAGGATCTAAGCTCGGTGTACCAGAATTCCTGAACATACAACTAAATAAGGTTGACGCGAAACCGACTACAAACATTGTTCTGACTGCTAACGTAACGCCAAAGAAACTTGACAGCCCGCAAGCTGAAAAAGAACCAGAGGTTGAATGTGTCCAGGTGACTGAAACCAAAAATGTCCCTGTGAGAAAGGAGTCTATCAAAAACAGCAAGGCTGTTGATAGCTTATTTGATAGTCAGTCTGACGAGAAGAACTCACCATTGAACGGTAGGAAGTCTGTCATACCCGTGATGCCACAGAGTCCGTCAACACCTAAAGCATTCTTCAAAAGAAAAGCCGCTAGCGTTGAGCTGCAAGACAGGCCAGAGAAACCACGAACAAATTCTATGAGCACCGATGGAAGTACGGAAAAAATTTTCGACAACATATCTATGGACCAAAAATCACATTCAAGTTTTGGAAGCAAGAGCTCTATTCAAAGTACGGATAGCAATGATATCAGGACACCAGACAGACACGAAGAGACTGTCATATATCGTAAGAAACCTGTTGTATTATCCAAAGAATTACGTTCAGAAAGAAAAAACGACGATGAACCGGAATTGATGAAAGTTTTCGCTAGACGTTCCTTGAAACTGAAAGATTCAGAAGCCGATATCATTGCTCAAGAAATAGCGGCAGCCAAGGAAGAAAGCGAAGCACCAACTAGAACGAGTAAGATCTTAAAGAATGAATTCAACGCTTCGATTAAATCAAGGGATAGTGACAAAGAAAACGAAGATACTATAAAAGAAGAAGAGAAGAGATTAGTTGATATCGCTGCAAGAGTGAGTCAATTCGGAGCTCCCCATTACCAACGAAGTGCCAGCATCAACAGTGTATCCAACCCTAAGAGAGACAGTGCACCAGTCTACAGAAACAGTGAAGTCAACAAATACAAAAAAGAGGTGTCAGATTCAACTCCTGAAAAGAGATTGAGAAACAGGACTTTCCCAGACCCGTCTAACGATAGAGAAGATATTAAAAATATCGCTAAAAGCGAGGCAATGGCTTACAAAGCCGATACTCTAACGAAAAGGCCCTGGCAGAAGGACGAGAAATTTAGACTTTCAGTCGAAAAGGAAAAGAGAGACAGTGCTGTGATAGAAAATGATGGAGATATGGATAACGATGAAAGTGGGAGAGAGAAAGGAGATAGTGGGGAGGCTGATGCTTCTCCCCAGTTTAAGGGTATATTGCAGATGAGGGCGGAATGGGAAAGGCGAGCAAAACAGGGCATGACCAAATAACACTGGTGCTAGGTACAAGGTACGGTACTTTTGAATTAGTTACGTAGGGAAATAAACAAGTTATACGAAATCATGTCATTAGTTGTGACAGTGTATTTGGTGTTTATATTTAATTGTATTTACCGTTTCTCGAAGAGATTGTGGCACACGGAATTTTAAATATGTGACAAAATAACTTATGATAAAGTGTACATTTTTACCGAGATTTTGACGGAGAGGTGTGATAGCCAATCGTTCTTTCAATAATTTATGTTTTTTGTTGTTTTGGCACTGTTTTAGAACAGTTAATATTAGAATCAATTTTCGAAAAAGTAAATTGAAAATTTTATCCTTGGATTGAACAGTTTTCAGAGATTCTTCTACTAAATAACTTTTCGGGGAATTACTTACAAATGTCAAAATTTTATATATTGTAGTTATTTGAGATATTTGTAAGAAATCTCAAGATAATGTTTTGTTATCGATTTCTATAAAATACCTCTGGTGAATTACATATAACATTAAAAAATGATTTGTATTCATAGACAAAGTGACAATAGCATAGAATTAGGGCTTATTGACATCACCCTTAACGCATTTAATAGTATTTCTAATACAGAAATATAATACCGGACGAAGGAGAATGGTGTAAAGCGTAACATAGTATATAAATATAATTATTATATAGTAGATATAAATAATGTAGCTTAGAACATTCTAATGGGCAAATATCGAATGTTAATGAGATATATTAAGTTTATCCGAAGTTAAGTCAATCTATTTTCGAAAGTTATTTCAATAATATAGCGGATAGTTTATATTTTATTAAACGAAACACAATTATTGTATTGTACCGGTCACTATTAATGTATTGAAGTGAAATACAAATTTTATTCATGTAGTTTTTGTGTGGTTTTATTTTTCCCTGTTTGAAAAAGAAAGAAATAACAATATTTTATTACTGTCAAAAATCTGCGCACTGCATGGAAGAGGTATAATATTTTGGCAAAAATACACACCGACTGGCACACGAGGCTTATGGCCTTGCTTAGTGACTTAGCTCTGAAATCACCAAACGATCGTGCTGCCTCGATGGCCTAGTGGTAAGGGGTCGGGTTCGATTCCCGGGTCGGGCAACGTGTTATCTGTGAACTATCCGTCAGGAAATTCACAATAGCAGCATGGAGTTAAAAAGTGCCCGGTGGATGGCGATAGACATTAAAAGAAAGCTAATGCTTACAAAGTTTAAATGTTCTAAAACATTAATCGGTAGTGATCACTCATCACTACCGATTAATGTTTTAAAACATCGAGCCCATTCCGCCCGAGTTGGATTTAGTAGAGTACTGCTACCGCCATCTAGTGAACACAGCTGTCAACTCTGCTAGCTTTAATATACCATCTTTTTGTTTCGTATCATGGGTTTGGTATTTTTATTTCAATTTTTGTTCATCAGAATTTTGCAGCCTTATTCTAACCAAGCTGGGGCACTGGAACTAGTCTCTCACAAAGGTGAAATTTAAGACATTGCCGCTTCATATATGATAAGACCTATTAATTGTAAAACAAAACCTATAGTGAAAATAAAATAAAGGTATGAGCAGCTGCTGCTTCTGCTGCCGCTCTCCACTTAAAGCACCGATTTTACCAACTTGTTAAACTCATGTTAACACTAAGCTGCAGCTTTCGATTTGTCTGTCCCGTTCACAAATTGATCGACAAGAGATGAAATAATAGCAGCTCTGTATCCAGAGGCGGCTTGTGACATTTTTATTTGGGTTTTCACAAAAGACCCAAATAAAAATAGAAATCCATTCCATCTCACATACTCACATACTGTATTATTCATGTAATTCTACATTAATTAGTTTATGTAACGTATTTACGAACTAAGTTAAAATTAATAAAAATATGAGACTTGACATGTATTGGAAAGGCCAATATTTTGATCTATCTAGAGTTTTGTACTAAATAAAAAACATACATCAAAATCAGAGATGGTGGCACAAGGTCTCCAGTCCAAAACTTTCCTATGTCTATTTACAAATTGCGCTTTTGAAATCTTCTTCGGTTAACAATAATAATAAATGTTGAATAGAAGGCATTATTAATAAATGTTTATTTTGTATTTTAGGTAGTTTTATTTCATTTAATATTTAATTGAAAAATAAAAAAATGGATGAAGTTATATCGGCCCTTCGTTTAATTCAAAAGGAACTAGACGAACAAAAAATAATAATCAAAGAAAGTGGGGAAAAGTAACTGAAAACATAAACAAAATTATAGACAACAAATTTAAAATATGGGACGAAAAACATGATAAGCTTACAGAAAAAATTGATAGCCAACACCGAAGACTCAACTACTTGGAAAAGCAGATAAGAAGTAGAAACTTAGTATTTTTCGGCCTCAACAGAAGAACAGGAAAACTCTTACTTTCAACTACAAATATTAATCACAGATTTTGTTGAAAAATACTTCTCAATAAAATTAGAACGGAACGATGTTCAAGAGATTAAAAGAATAGGGAAAAAATCAGGCAAAACCCGTCCTATTGTGGTGACATTTACCATACTTGGGCAAAAGATAGAAATACTAAAACAAAAACGATTATTAAAAGATACTCCATTCTATATAGCACAGGATTACCCATATCATGTATTAGAAAAAAGGAAATTACTGCAGGAGGAATTGAAATTAGAGAGAGAAAGAGGAAATACGGCAATTATTAAATATGATAAATTAATTATATTGGATAACCCAACTAAAAATAACAATGAAAACAAAAAGCGGCCGCTTCCTACTTCTCCTCAAATAAATGAAACAGCACATGATGGTTCACCTCGCAAAACTCAATTGAGTAAGAAGAACAAAACCACATCTACGATCACCACTCAACAAAGTTCTTCCAGTTCCTCCGAAAACGTAGTAAAACCAGGACTTCTAAATTACCTGGTAAACAAAACCCTAAGACTCAAGCTCACCATACAAAAAATGCCGACATATAGCAATCAGCAACCCCTCTCAGAACAAATATAAATGAAAACCAAATATACTACAAACCACATTTTCCACAGCGGCTGGTCCCCGTACAAACACGACCAAAACCCTCTAAAGAAAAACTCTACTAGCTACAAACAACAAATTAATAGAAATGCAGATAAATTCTATACATCAAGCTACAACGTTAGAACTCTATCAACACATGAACGTTTACTCGAACTAAAAGAAGCACTACAAGGAGTGAAATACGACGTCATTGGCTTATGACAAATAGCAAACAATTGGGACAAATGGTTTTCTTTAGAGGAGGCCTTCCCCTGAGTGGGGTCCGTGCTAAAATAAAAACCAATTAAAATAACAATATTTAATAATATTATATAAACATAATAATAATTAATTAATCTAATAATAAATTTACAATATTAATCTTTAATAAAATTAAAGAAAAATTATTTTTAATTTTATCTTGCAATTATGTACTCAAATATGTATACAAAATCATTCAAATAAGTTATAATTTTTTTATTAGTAGATAAAATTTATTATGATTTTGAATGTAATTAAGTAGCATGGAATAAAAGACTTTTTTATTTTTTATTTTTATTTATTTTTATTATTTCATTAAATCGACCATTATTGAGTATTAGAATAATAATAATTGAGTTCCTACTAATTCTGAGAGTAACAGGATTGTTTATTAGTCAGAATTCAATTAATCTATGATTACAAATGGTTTTTAATACAAAAAAAACTACAAATAGGTATGGGTTTTTAAGACAGTAAATGTGACCATAAGCTTACCAAAATTGGATATACGACCTATACAGTTTTTTTTAAGTACATTTTCATGGGGTGTATTAACCAAGAATTGATTTTATCTCAGACGTAAATCCAAACTAACTTTTAAACTAAAGAAGATAGATAAGTTTTGATGATTTAACCTTTTTTATTTGCAAATTCTTAGAACTTTTCTCAGTGATAATTTTTTTATAACTTTAAAAATAAAAAAGTTATGAATTTTTATGTAAAAAAAAATCATTTTTCTGCTCTCCTGAAAAGTCGGGTTTTGGTTTATACGACCTTTCTACTCAAAGGTATCGTATATGAAGTGGCAATGTCTATTTCACCTTTGTGAGAGACTAGTTCCACTAGTGCCCCAGCTTGGTTAGAATAAGGCAGCAAAATTCTGATGAACAAAAATTTAAATAAAAATAAAAATACCAAACCTATACCAACAATTTACGAAACAAAAGATGGTATATTAAAGCTAGCAGAGTTGACAGCTGTGTTCACTAGATGGCGGAAGCAGTACTGTTAAATCAATTTTATATTCATCTGATTTCTTGAATGTATTATATTATATTATTTTGCAGAAGTAAGTTCTTATCCTTACTAATATTATAAATGCGGCAGATTGCGAATTTTGTTAAATTTTGTTGTTTTTGGATGTTTGTTACTCTCACACTAAAACACCGGGTCAATTGTAATGAAAATTTGCACACAGCCTGGATTAACATATAGTCTACTTTCGATCTAGATACCACATGGCTTCCCCCAGGAAGTCACTCTTAAATATTTCTAAAAATAAATTTTATGATGGAACAAAAACCTATAAAACGACTATAAGAAAAATAAATAAAAGAAAAGAAATTAAATTGCTTTTATAACGGTCAGTATTGAGTCTGTAATTATAAGTGATACAAAAATCTGTTGTTAGGCACTAATGATAACCATAAGGATTTTTTTTCCATAACGTTTAAAATATCTACAAGTTGTCGCTTGCCGCTTTGCCTGCGAGTTACATCGGTAAATTGTAGCCTAAATAATAAATAGCTCATGAAGTATAATAAGTTAGAAATCGTGAGTTTTCATCTCGCTTCTTTTCCACAGAACTAGTAGAATTGATTCTGTAACTAATTCTAAATTACTTCAAGATTCTGATAAAAAAAAATGTTGTATTGGAGAGAGTCTAGAAGAAGAATGTTCTGAATGGGGTTGGTTCGTCCAGTTTCCCCAATTTTACATATTATAATATTTCTATAAAGTACTGCCTCCATGGTCTAGTGGTTAGCGTATGCGCCTCTCACCACGAGGTCTCAGGTTCGATACCCGGGTCGAGCAAAGTATTATCTTTCCGTCAGAAAATTCACAATAGCACAGATTCGAAATAGTCCCAGGTGGAAGGCGATAGGCTCACCCCCTTTCCTATGGGACCTAAACATAACAGGTGAAATGTGGGTTGTACACCTCTGCCACACCCCTCTGGGTGATGTTATGGTACACGATATGCTATAAACTACATTCAGGTAAATAATAACCATTGAGAGACTCAAATTCCTCATTAACTTTATGAAAGCACCAAATTCTTTTTCATCCTTTCATGTCGGAGCTCTGAGCAAACAGAGGGTGAATGAAAAAGGACTAAGGCCTTATATTAAAAGCCCAAAGTATTAGAAAAGATAATCCTAGGCCTTAGTACCTTCAATGTTTTATTATATTGCTTGAAACCTGCCTGTAATAATAATTGTAGTGCTAGTAGAAATAGTTGGTTAGGTAGGTAACGATATTAAACTAATAAAACACATAATGCCACGCTCATATTACCCATGTGGGTGTGGCAGAGATACACACCCATACTTCACAATCATGTTATGTTTAGGTTTAAGTGATAGGGGGCGAGCTTATCGCCATACACCGGGCCCAGTTCCAATTTCGTGCTGTTGAGAATCTCTTTTTGATATTTGTCTAGCTTTTGTGACTTCGTCCGCATGAAATTTGCTATTTTCTTCAAAATTGAAAAACTTTTCTGAGACATCCCTATTTTACGCCTATTGGAAGTTAAATTTCTGAAAAGTCTTAATTTCCTTCATAATTTACAAACCTTACATAACTTACTCCCTCTAATTTACCCCCTTCAGCATGAAATACAACAAATAAACATATACCACTTTCAAGTTAGATCTCTACAGACAGACAGACATAACAATTTTACAAAATTATTATATGTTAGAAGATGTACAAATTTTAATCTATCCTTGAAATAAAATAGATGAATTAATTAAATATTATTATAATACTTACAAATTTACGAAAAAAATAACAATATAAAATATATTTTTTTTGGCAAATTAACGTTTCTATTTCTAAGGATCCTAGCTCACTCATATAGCTAACCGCACAGTATTAAAATATTAATTTTGCTCTTAAAAATGCAAGTTTATATCAAACGCATCATACAGATAACAACCAAGTTGTATATATCTGTAATGAAAACACGCTCCCCAAAATTCTGGCGTTTCCGAACGCATCGTAATCAAAGGGGATGGGGAGTTTCACGCCTGCGCACTACCCCACCGACTAACTAACCCCAATACGACAAAGCGTTCGACTCCATTTTATTTCCATTTATTTCATATTTCGGAACAGAAAAACACATTCAAAAACCCGTGTAAAAGAACAATAAACACAACTCAATGCAGTGATATGAACTAGAGTGACATTCTAAATTCAAATTTGGATAAAAGACGATTCCAACCTGCTAGTGCTTACGTAATATTTTTTTCTTAAAATCAAGATTGTGTAAGTGTACGAATAAGGAAAGAGGTGAGTGTCTTTAATTTATACTTTTTTGTGAAAAGGAACAATGAAAATGAAAATGTTTGAGTATTTCTTTATGGTTGTTCATTTAATTGCGTTTTTCAGGTGAAATTGTGTAAGTTATCATTAAAATGACCTTTTTAAGCTAAGGTGAGTTTGCGTCTTAAAAAGACCATCGGATTTGTTATTCATAATCGGGTTACATAAAAGTGCGCACTATTTCAGTATTTTCCTTACAAGTTTTAATTCTAAAAACGGGTTTTCTACAGTTTTAGTGCTGAACTCTAAGCTAAATATAAAATACAGAGCTTTGGTTGGTACTTGTATGTAATGTAGAGCAATAAGAAAGACGTAGAGACCCTAGAGAACGTGTCCGAATTCTTAACAAGTTCGAGAATATTAAAATGGTAGGTACGTCAAGAATGTATAGAAAACTATTTATTTGAAAAGATTTTCTCTGAAACACAAAATGATCGCTGTTTTTCTGGCTTTCCCAGCCTTATTCTCTGTTAAATGATTTGAAGCTACACAAAACATTTTAATATTTCTTCGATTTAGACAAAGTAAGTAGATGTTATTTTTTAAATGCGTAGCGAAATATGACAGCTTAGAACATGCTGTAAAAATATATACATACCTATAAAACCTACATACACATATCCTATCATAGATATCACAATATTATAATCATTTTTAGTGGTAGCGCTTTCCTTATCAAGCTCAGAAAAAAAAAGCATCTGAATTTTACCTTTTTGCCTCAAAATAATAGTTCATGCACTAACGCGTTCCGTTTAAGAGACTAGGTCCTGAAATTACTGGTAGTAATGGCAGACGTAATCAAATGTAGTAATCATACGCATCTACAATCAACTTTTGTATATATTGTTCATGGGCTGTAGTTATTACTTGCATTAGGAAGACTACACACCGAAAGTTACATACGTCGCGTTGTATCAAAACAAGGATGATATCAAACATCAAATAAAACCTTCATCCAATGACATAATCCAACACAATCTACATAACAACATAACATAACATCACGAACACAAGGATAAGGCAGAGATGTATAACACCCACATTACACCTGTCATATCGTGAGGAGTCATCGCCATCCATCAGGCACTAATCGAACGCCAACCTACATTTCACATTTACAAATAAACATTGTCAAATATTAGGGCAGGATAATCAATATCTTTTGAAGTCAAAGCCTTTCGAGGCTAAGGATAAAGGAAAATAAAAAAGTTAAACAAACGTTATGTTTATCTTTGATAGATTATTTCCCTTAGAGCTTAGAAGAACAGCTAGGGCGGAATAAAAACATCATTCTAAAAATATATTTTTAACAACGTATGTAGTGATAGCAGTAGCTACGTAAAAAACTGATTGTGACCAATAAAATTGGAAAAACCTGGACAAATATGTATGTAGTGAACAGACGCGTAGTCTACTCGCCTAATGGTAAATTGTAATATCTACTAAGCCCAAAAGAATATGTCTGATGCGTCGTTACATCAGAGGACTACGCACTACGCAGATTACGCAGTTATGCCTCTTGTACTCAAAAAAATAGGTCAAACTTTTTATCAACATTTGGATAGATTTTTATCTAACCAACAGTTTTCTTGGTTAGATCAGTTGTCAGACTTTCCGCCTTTCAAGTACTTAGCCATACGTCTCTGTAGATTTTTAAGTAGCTTTCTTTTTAGGGTTCCGTAGCCGAATTGCAAAAAACGGAACCCTTATAGTCTGTCCGTTCTTCTGTCAGTCCGTATGTCACAGTCACTTTTTTCTGTAACTATAAGAGCTATACTGTGGAATCTTGGTAAGTAGATGTATTCGGTGAACCGCATTAAGATTTTCATACAAAAATAGAAAAAAAACAATAAATATTTGGGGTTCCCCATACTTAAAACTGCAACTCTATTTTTTTTTCATTAAACCCATACTTGTGGGGTATCTGAAGAATTAAGATAAATATTTATTTAGATGTATAGTGGTATGGAACCCTACGTGCGCGAGTCCAACTCGCACTTGGCCGGTTTTTTTATCATACGTAGTGGAGGTAACTTTTATATAGCAGAAAAATTATTAATATCTTGTTTACAAAATAATTTAAGGTGTCAGCTAAATACGGGTATCCCAAAACACACGTGGGAGTAAAGGGTAATAGAATAATAAGGTTACTGTGTGTTACGTTGTATTTTTGTAACGTAAACAATATAGGAGTATAATTTAATTATGTATGAGTCAGATTTTCACTTCGCCGTTAAGGTTAAAAAATTTTGACGTTTCAAAAATTATATTTTTAACTTAGCTGGGTGTAAATTGCTAAATTTTCAGGCTATATTATGTACTTACATTGTTTAATGAATGAAAAAGATTATTCGTGACACAATTGCCAAGTAAACATTTTTGTTTTTATGATAAAATTATAAGACAAGAAATTTATTTGACAGCTGTGTTCGATTGTGTCACTTTTATAACCAATCAGTTATTATTTATCTAGTGAGTAACTCATACTTTACAATTATGAAATAGGCATTTTATTTTTAAGGTTTTTAAGAAAATTGACAGTAATATATTGCGGTTTTTGCCGTATCAAGGGAAATAATATAAGATAGATCAGATATATTATCCACTTATTCTATATTACTTTCATTAATTTCTTACCATCAAAATGCCCATCGATTTAATTAAATTCTTGTCCATCCAGAGTTTTGCGAAGGGTCTTATCGAGATTAGATACCCAATGGTTTGTTCGACATTTTTGCATTTATTCGTATTAGAAAGACATTTCTTTTTGATGAAAAAATACTGTAAAAGAGCTTGTAGTTAATGGTGCTACCTCAATGGCGATAGCGGCTTTTTTTAAAATAATACACATGTAGGGACACAGACAACCGGCGCATTTATGTATTTAAGTTGATGGTTAAGTTTAGTCGCCCGGTTCGCCAGTCGCCTTCCCGTACCGCTAGAGATAGGTCGTAGTTAAGTTAGAATTATGTAGTCAATAAGTTTGATATATAATATGTACTCTGCTACCAGTAAATATAAACATTTAGTTTAGTAACCTATCGTCTCTCATCAACACCCGAAAGAAGACCCTAGCAATAAAATATGTGAACCATTAACAGGTTGGTCCATTTTATAGCCCAGCAGTGGGACGGTATAGGTTAAGAAGAATATCTTATTGTGATCGATTTGGGTCACATTAGCAATTTTATGGCTGTAGGTGAAGTAATATTACCTACACGTATTGTTCTCTACTAGCCACTATACAATCTTTTGTTAAGTCTAATAATGAGACACTGTGTCATATAATATTCTATTCATCTCATGACCACAACTTGAGATCTTTTCCGTAAAAACCCTCGCAGGGATGCCTCTTGACACCTCGAGCATTGCCTCTTCAGCTTAGTGATTCGCTGATCTATGCTATAGCTAAGCTGGTCTTATTAACGAAAATGTTATATAAAAGTGACAAAAATATCTTTACGATGGACCTTAAATAAAAAATAGTCTGTGAGCATATTCATGTGATATCAAAATATCGACATAAATATTTAAGCAGCATAAAATATCATAAAAAATGGCATATTTGTTACGTTCAATTTTAAAACGCCTGAAATTTAACCTATTATCACACACTTGGCCAGCGTGGTAGACTTAGACCTAACCCTCATAAGAAGAGGCCCGTGCCCAGCAATGGGACACGTATATGTACGGGCTGCCATAATTACAGAGTATCTAAAATTCAATCGCGAAATTGCTTGTGGCGATACACAATAAAACACATAGGTACACATATATACACACATTCGAACGAATATATCCAATTATACACCATAGAAATCAATATATCGTCCAGTAAATTACACCGTACGTATACACATCAACCTATACATATCCAGAGTAAGATGGTCTCTCGTTGTATCGGCTTCCCGTGCAATGCGAGACCAGCTTGTACTGGTATTGTATAGTTTGGTCGGTAGCCGCCTGTATACACACAGTATACATTATACAGATGTATACGTTCGATTTATTTGTTTTCCGTAGCCGTAGCGGTCGCTACGCCGTAGCCTGGTAACCCGTAGCACCATGGTTAATTACTTTTATCGTATGGGAGCCATTATGGGGAGTAGCTACCTTTATTGGATTTTTTTCATTTGGTAAGAGGTGTACTATCGAATATCTAATATGTATTGGGTTATAACTTCTGTAAGACGGAAAACTATCGCTCTTAGCCCTAGAATTACATTTGAAAATAAATAGACATGCTATATTTGATTTTATTGATCACTGTTAGTTTAGTCGCTCACACGCTATAATATTGACAATATCATCAGTATTGTCTAATCAAAACTTCATAAAACCTAGTATATACGCAAAATAGTGACAATAATATTGTGTTTGTAGCTAGCTAGCTAGCTACAGACTGAAATAATACAAACACACCGTTCTTTTCATATTAAACGTTATAATATTTGGTGTATTTTTACAATACTTGTAATATTTAAGCACATTTTAGCTTTAGGAGAAAATGTCTTAACGATTCCTCAATAGACGGCGCGGCGTGCAGCCAGTAAGACTAGGCCTGACTCATGTCGTTGTGAAATTCGATTCCACTGGGACTCGAATCCATAGCCCAGCCTGTTAAGGCGCTAGGTACGTAGAACCCAGTGGTGTTGGTTCGAGCCCCACTGAATAATATTTTTTTCATCGTAATATTGTATAAAAAAATATCCATAAAAACGATGCAAAGAGCATTCCCGCACTATGAAATAATCATCACAGATAAAATGTCATAATCTTAAAAGTACTCATTGAAATTATCGACCTACGATTTGTTTACACGTTCTCGAGTTAATGATGTCCTGAAATCGATGGGAATTGTTTGTTTATTTGGGATAACAATAGTCGTGTGATATTATAACAACAATTGTGTTTAAGATTAAGAAAAAAACGTTCATTTATATAAAATTGTAGTATTACAAGGTGTAATGTGTAATAATGTACAGTGACACATTTGGCCATTTGGAAAAAACATGCAAAACTTACTGTAGACTCCTAATTTAACTATAACTACTATATCAGCTGTTAACCTCCCAACAAAGCAACTGGTAAAAAATACGTTAATTACAAGGAAACTAATACTATCAATTATTATAGACTCAATATTAAATCAACAAAGAATAACATTAATTAAAATTTCATGATAAAAATAACATTGAATTAATAAATAATTGATAGGCATTGAATTATCCACTTCCATAATAATAAGAAACAGCACTCAACACAGCTTTGAAAGATAAAAAAAATACCAACATGATCTTTGGGTTTTTTACAGTCCCAAATACTTTCAAAACTTATCTTTTAAAGACAAAACTTGTCCAAGTTGTCCATAAATTAAAACACGGCCTCGGAACCTTCCACTTTGCATAACTGCTCCATCAATAATCATTTTTGTCTTTATTCAAATTTATCGGAGTTTGCCGAGGAATTTTGTTGAAAATTCAGGTGGTATGAAAGCCTTCAAAGGTATCGATCAGGTATTGGGAATGAAGACAGATCTTTGTTTTAGACTGAAAGATGAGAGTTCTAAAATGAGATCAAGATTGATGTGATTTCAACTTATATTGAAGATGTTTCTTGATGGATTTGAAGTTAAATGATTTTTTTAGTGAAATTGAGGCTATGTTTCATTTAAGATCAATTATCTTCATCATCAGATTAGTTCTACTGTTATTTTTTTGTAGTTTACTTCTATTCGCGCCGTAAGCTCTCTCTTTGTAGGTGGCTAATCTAAAGCTGTGTCCTACGTTGCCGTTGAGCTTTCCGTGCGTACATATACAAAAATTGTAACTTCACATAACTTGAATAATCTATACTAATATTATAAAGAGGTAAAGTTTGTGTGTTTGTTAAATTGTCAGGGGTAATCTCGGAATCTACTGCACCGATTTTAAAAATTCTTTCACTAATAGAAAGTCACATTATCGCTGAGTGTCATAGGCTATATAAAAAACCGAAAAATTAAAAGGTTTTTACGTGGTAGTCCGTTTTGTAAAGAGAATCGGAGAAAAACTCATCGTTATACGTGAAGGCCACAGCAGCGCGGCAGCGGCGCGCGATGGTTTCGGCTTATTTCGGTTCGCGTTCGTGCTCACTTCGGAAGAAGGAGGCGTGACCTTCCTTTTACATCTGAGAGGTAGGTACCCGCGCGCGCGGCTCATTCGCGCGGTCGGCTCTTTACGCAGCGGACGTCCCCAAAATTGAATTTTTCGTAACACACTTTCGTCATTCATTAATTTTATTTTCGGTACATTAAAAAAAAAATCTTTTATGTTTATATAGTTTTCATTTAATTTAGGTTATAGATAGGCATTAAGTTTGTTTCATGTACCTAGATATTC
The DNA here is from genome assembly GCA_905147285.1 of Hypena proboscidalis. Lineage (NCBI taxonomy): Eukaryota > Metazoa > Arthropoda > Insecta > Lepidoptera > Erebidae > Hypena > Hypena proboscidalis. The sequence goes on from LR990141.1 coordinate 1,849,316, forward strand.
AATTAGGTTATAGGTATTAAGTTAGTTTCATGTAGATATTAATTTAGGTTATAGGTAGGTATTAAGTTTGTTTCGTGTAGATATTAATTTAGGTTATAGGTATTAAGTTAGTTTCATGTAGATATTAATTTAAGTTATAGGTATTTAGTTTTTTTGCAATTAGGTTAGGTTAGGTTGTTATTTTGAAATCATAACTTCTGTCAATATGCCTAAAAGAAAATCTCAACTGTCTCGACATACATCCCTGACACGAGCGAGACAGAGACAGAGACTCGGAGAGACTTCCTCTGAGTATGAACAGCGCCTTGCGAATGAGACAGAATATAGATCGCGAGCGCGTAATAGAGGAGAGTCTAGCACCGAAAGGTCTCAGCGACTGGCTTACTCTAGACAGTATATGGCAGATACACGTGATAGGGAGTCGAGCATAGAGCGTTTCCAGCGGCTTACCAGCCAACGAGCGATTAGGTACTTCCGAAAGTCGTGCTAGGGAGACCAGCGCCGAAAGATCTCAGCGACTTGCTAACAATAGTCAAAATATGGCGGTAATTCGTGCTAGGGAGTCAAGCACTGAACGTTCGCAAAGGCTCACTACTGCGGCACAATCATTGTTACATCGAATATAGTGTACAGAGAAGTTTTGAACAATTAAAATTATCCTGCGACTTGGTCCTCATGGAATTCGTTAATCGGAAACTCCGAATTCGTTAATCGGAATCTCGGGAATCTTCTTTCACGAATAGAAAGACACATTATTGCTGAGTGTCATAGGTTATACATATAAAAAACCGAAAAATAAAAAGGCTTTTACATGGTAGTCCGTTTTGCAAAGTGAATCGGCGAAAAAACATTCGAATGAAAACGTTTCTTACGAACGCTGCCTTAACTATGAAAGATATATATTTTTGAACATTATGCCCAACGAAGTGGGCACGGGTCAGCTAGTCTTTGATAAACATGTTTAAAAACAAGTTAAGAAGTCTGCCTAGAAGTTCAGACATGGATAAAACAAATTAGCTTAAATAAGCTTGTAGTTTATGCACTATGGATGCCACGGCTGGCCAACTGCCAAGGTTTACGTAATGTACATGGTATCTTATGTAATATGTAACGTGGTAAGCATTCTTGGAATATTCGGTCTGTTGTGTATTTCTTTGGAAAATTGAATAATACAGTACGCCATTGCGTAATATGTGTAACTAATTGTAGATACAATGATTGAACATAAATCTATGGTTTGCCAGTTCAGTGTAAATAACATTAATTTTGAATAAGAATAAGTAATTAACATTATATGTAGATAAATTAGCTTTCACTTACGAAGTATGTCGTTTTGTATAGGATCAATTTATTCAAAAGATTGGAAATGATTCTATTAAAATCCTGACAAAATTCCAGAAATGGGTTATATTGTATATTGTATTTATTAAAACATTATCAAGAACTGGTAAAATCGACCCTTAGGCCCAATTTCACAGGTGTTAGATAAACCTTATTGGCAGGATAAGCATATAACGCACTTAAATGAAAGTGACAGCTGTGATCTTTTTTCAAATGAACCTTGTGTCACTTTTGAATTCAGTCGGGTTATATTTTATGGGTCGTATAAGCACTATCCAGAACCTCAGAAATTGGCCTTTTAAATAATAACTGAACCCCTTATCCAGCATCCATAATATTACTCTACCTCCCTTTACAAACCACAACACAAACACTACCGGTTCTGGATCGAAGTAGGTTCTTCACCGCAGAGTAACCGCGCTGTTTATCCGAGTGACGTATGCTCCGAACCGACACGACCATTCTACTTTACGGGGTAGCTACCCCCGGATATTGGGCGGGAAAACAAATACCTACAACTTAATAATGGAAGTAATTTTTCTATCAAGAATGTTGAATTATCCCATATCATCAACAATATATCGATTAATTATCCTATTACAATATAAACGAATATTTCAATGATAAATTAATATAATATATAATATTTAACTCAAAATCACATTTAATTATTATTCTGCTATCCAATTAATTCTAGTTTCAAGAGACCAGTATATACACATAAATATTATAATAACACAATTAACATAACACATCACACCTACACAATCAAGTAAGTTTTTGAAAGTATAAAAATGTTGCCACCCATGAATTGAGTATTGAGTATTGAGTATAATTAATTACATTTAAGTACTATTAAGCATGTAGAGGAATGGGGTGTAATGTTTCTCCACAGAAAGCATATACATTTAACTTTGATATTTTAATTTATTTAGTTAATTGTAAAAAGATTAATTATTTTTTTTTTTACCTAGATAACTTTAAGTTTTGAATGATATTAATATTATTTGGTAATTAATAAGTATTTGGAAATGAATTGCTCGTCTTATGTGACTTTTATATGTAGGTATACTTATTGTTATCTTTTACATTTAAAAAGATGGTGCACATGAGTTTCTCACCAGCTCTTCTCATAATGCAATACCCATCGGAGCTGGTACTTGGATTGATTTTAATTTGATTCTAAACAGTTTGATTAAAATTAATCTAAGCCCCGGTTATTCAAATCATTGTTATTAGTATAATTTAGTATTTATTTATGATTTATTTTTATATCATTTTTTGTAATGTTTTGATGTGTTCAAGCGCCTCCTGGGCCTATGAAAATAAATGTTTTGAATTTGAATTTTGAATTTGAATTTATTATTCCCACTGCGCGAGCAGAGCTTCCAGATAAAATTTACATCAAACTTTAGAAATGTATGGGTTTTGACAGAGCTTTTGCCCGGCCCGGGAAATTTTCTATAAAATTTGACAGTACAATTGTTGAAAAATCATAACCGTAAATTTTCTTTATGTTATCATCTTGGCATCTATTAGCTCTGTTCATCCATCATAAAGGAAGAATTTTCCGACCAGGCTTGGTGGTATTTGGAAGTCGTATTTAAGTATGATTAGTAGAAAAACATCAAATTCAAAATCCTTTATTTGTAGATCATAGGTATACAGATATTCTCTTAAGAGCCCTATTACATTTTTACGTTGCGCCAAATTAGGTGTTTCTGCGACCGCGCGGCAAGTTACGACACTCGATGCACATGTTGCGTGAACAGTGACTTAATAATCTTGATCCGCTGTAGTATGATTTCCTATGGCACTTCCACGGTAAACGAATCGTAAAGTATGCTTTGTTGTTAGAATAAAAAGTATTTTTTCAGTTTACCAGTTTAGTAGTTTGCAGAATTGGCTCCTTATCAATAACAGGTATATCAGTTTTACAACATTTAGTCAATTGAAACACATTAAAATTATTTTATTTCGTATATTTTTGATAACATTATGAAACTTAATATAAAGTAAATATTACAGTACGTGAACATTATGCTAAAGTAGGTGTGATCCACAAAAATAAATACATACATTATAATATGTCGATAAGTGTCGTTTACTATAGTGACTTGATGACAATTTTTCGCTATGCGCATCAATTGCAACCAACTGATTCATGAAGAAACGAAAATCAATTAAGCGTCTTCCTTGAATATCTATATTATCCTGTGAACAAGGCAAAATAAAGCATTAGCAAAGAGATATAAGTAAATAGTGTAGCGTAAGACAAAGATTAGTTATAATAGGGATTTTCTAAGTCTTAAGCAACTAGTTAGCGTACATACCTTTTCATCATTACGGTTAACAGATATTTCTTCTTTATCTATTTCTTCAATGATTAAACTATCATTAGTCTCGAAGCCTGGATTTTCATTGTCAACACTCTAAAAAATTAAAAAAAAAAACATAATATTAAATAATTTTCCCAAACGAAGCATTACCTAGAAATAAGATATGAGTACATTGTGTAGCGTAAAACAAAGATCACTTATGGGGATTGCCTAAGTTTTAACAAACTATTTGGTATACAATGTATAATATATATACCTTGTCAGCGTTACAGTTAACAGATATTTCTTCTATATCTGTTTCTTCAATTATTGAATTATCATTAGTGTCGAAGTCTGCGTATTCACTGTCAAAAGTCTAAAAAATTAAAAAAAGCATGAAATAAATTAAATTTTCAATACGAAGTATTTCATATTAAAAAAGTTCATTATTTTACCATGTCCTTAGTTTCATTGATGTTGCTAGATGTTGAAGCTTCAAAGTTTTCCAGATTCTGTTTTTTATTATTTCTATAAAAAAATATAAATTATGAATATACAGGGTGGATGCGACATAGCGACATTTATTGAAACCACAGCTTCTATACATGGCCAGTATGCATTTCCACCGGATAAAAAATTCTCTGGCTAAAAAAAAATTCACGTCTTCCGAACAAATTGCACGATCGCAATGTTCAAATTGTTCGGAGAACGTGATTTTTTTTTTTTTTCGCCAGAGAATTTTTATCCGGTGGAAATTGATACTTACCATGTATAGAAGCTGTGGTTTCAATAAATGTCGCTATGTCGCATCCACCCCGTATAAGTATGTTTTAATAGAAATGGGAAATATGAGCAAATTTCTTATTTTTCTTTCATAAGAACTTTCTCGAACACGCCGAAAAAGTAGGTATTGAGGGGAGCGGATGTCCTTTCTATTTTTTTTTTCATTAGAACCTTCTAACAATTCATAACAAACACGACCAATTAAATAACGACGAAAAAGAAATTAAATACATACCTTGCTTCTCTAGCTTTGCTCAGGTTTTCGATGTTATGCCTTTTACGTTTCCTTAAGCATTGGTATTTACATTTACCCATATTGACTGTAGCACAACTACAATAAAACGCAATTATCTGTATAATACAAAAGAAGTAAAATAATTGTGCTACTACAACACACAATACCAAAATAATATTATACTCACAATGATCAAGAAATCGCGATCCTACTATGAGATGCTCACACGCACACACACTGACGTAGCGTTTACTTGCCTAGTTACGCACACTAGCGCACGAAATAAACTGACATAGCGTCGTTGTCAAACCAAAATCTGCTATGTGCACTTTTGTAAGATTTCTACTTTAAACCTCTGCATATAGTTCGCTGCTATATCCTACCATATAAAAAACTGTCATGTGCTTATGACCATTATATGACGATCTACGACCTCTTATTGACGACCTCTTACCTACAATCCCTTGAATGCAGGAGACCTTTTTTTGTCAATTTCTCAAAACTATGATTTCTGCACATAGCAGATTTTGGTTTGACAACGACGATAGGTCCGACCTCGACAAGCGCTCGTGCGCATCAAATAAGTACTACTTTTATTTGATTTATTACAAAATAACTATAGCAATTTTAAATAAAACAAAAAATTTATAGGATAAAGCAAAAGTGAAATATTATTTTAGTAAAAACTTTATATTGAAATAATACGAAATACCAGAGATATTCTGACTTGTTTTGAGGTAATTTTGATTAAAACTTGTATCAATTCCAGACCTTTTTATATACTCATAAAAGGTCAATATTAAAAATATATTTTATAATGATGTTAGTAGAGGATACATTCAATACAAAAAATAATATTTTGATGGGCAGTGTTAGCCAGTTTTTACAAATTAGAGCTCTCAAACAAGGTCTGTTCCCCTCTTTTACTGAATCATACATCAGCAGAATGATGATTACTGCATAATTAAATTAAAAAAATAATATCTGTTGTATTAATGTTTAAGACGAAGTAATCTTTATAATGTAATTTTTTTAAGTAATAAACAGCAAAAAGTATACAATTACGACGGCGAAAACCTTGCACATACGCATTTTTTTGTAATAGGGCTCTTAAATAATTATAACACATTGATCGCTATGTCTTGCCATCATTGGCGTACAAATATAACATAATAATATAGTTAGAATATAATAGTAGTAGAAGGTAGTACAGCAATATTAGTATGATTTACAATTGACAGCTATTTATCAGTTAGATATTTATTCACTGTATATTAAGCTTTTGTGCATAATAATGTTAATAGTTCGTTTTTAAAATCAATATTTTCTTTGTCTCTTATAAATTCTTGTATCCTATTATAGACCCTAGGGACCATGCCTAATTTTTTTTTTGAAAATAGTGCAGTGTTATGTTGCAGTGTTGTATCAGTATCGCGATTCAGCACCATTTTGACTCTATTGACTTGTGTGTCATCTGTAGTACGTCATTTTTTCACGTTGTCAATTGCCATTTTATTAGTGGCCAGTCCGGCCACAAAGCAGGTTATCCAGTGTCCACAATAACACAAACCACAACACAAACACAACAGTACTCTACCGCAGTAGCTTCACCGCAGAGTAACCGCGTTATTTGTCCGAGTGACGTATGCTCCAAACTGACACGGCTATCCCGCTCGATGGGGTGGGTAGCAATGGTAGCACTACCCTGGAAAATGTGACATTGTTTAATAAATAAAATTGGTTAGTGTAATTTTGTAAGTATTTTAGAGTAATGAGAAAATTATCAGTAAAATCGTTACATAACATAATGCCTATATTTTTTTGTGAACTTTCCGCCGGGACAACAATATCAGCACGGAGTTGGAACTGTGCCCGGTGGATGGCGATATGCTCCTCTATCCCATGGGCCCCTAAACATAACAGGTGAAATAGGCGTGATGTTATGTTATGTTATGTTATGTATAGGTCCTACGAGATAGGGGTGAGTTTATAACCATCCACCGAGCACATTTTCAACTCCGTGCGGCTACTGCGAGTTGCCCGACACAAAAATATCGAGTAACACTTTTGCACGACCCGGAAATCGAACCCGAGACCTCGTAGATATGCTTACCACTAAACCAAAGAGGCAGACGTTGTAATATACCTTTATATTCTGAATAAAAGTATATCTGCGACATATAAAGCTATTGTGAAGCATGCAGTTTGCAAGACCCATGACAATGGTATCTCGTGAAGGCTGCCAATAACAAAGTTGTAAAGCTCAGGGGAGGCTCTATCTGAACGGGAACTGCCAAGGTCAAATTTTTGTATACCTACCAATATACATATACCAAGAGAATATGGTACGATAAGGTTGATAAAACTGTATTGGAAATGCGATGAATATCGACTTCCGTATTTCCTTAAAAAACTTTGTGTCGCGTTAGAAATGACGACTTTTTTTTTTTTGGTAAATAGGCACGCGCTTGACCACGATCTCATCTGATGGTAAGTGATGATGTGGTCTACGGTGGAGCACGCTTACCTATGAGATACCTATTAACTTGCTTTGAAGAGGTCCAAGTTGTACTCATGCGGAAACACAGACTCGGTCAAGGCGTTTCATTCTTTGGCAGATCGCATAAGAAATGTGAAGAAACAGTTGAAAAAGATATGGTACCGGCAGGATTTGAAACTGCGACCTTACTGCACACCGGGCAGCCGCTTTAACCATCCAGCTACGGTCGCCTCTTGACGAAATGACGTATCATACAGTTGAGAAATTTAGGGTTCCAGTAAGAGGCGACCGTAGCTGGATGGCTAAAGCGGCCGCCCAGTGTGCAGTAAGGTCGCAGGTTCAAATCTTGCCGGTACCATATCTTTTTCAACTGTTTCTTAGTATAATTTGCTAAGCATAGCTAAATGCTATAAAAATAATCGATTAGAAGTTAAAATGTGAAGAAGGCGGAACTTGCTTTTACTGCTAGTTCAAACAAATATACATTAAAATTTGGTTGATTAGTTTTAGGGTACCGTACCCTAAGGGTTATAACGGAACCCTAATTACTAAGACTTCGCTGTCCGTCTGTCACCAGGCTGTATCTCACGATCCGTGATAGCTGGACTGTTGAATTTTTTCACAGGTGGTTCATAACTGTTGTCACTATAACAACAAGTACTAAAACTGAATACAATAAATATTTAAGGGAGGCTTTCATACAACAAACGTGTTTTTTTTGTGCGTATTTGCTCGATATTCATAACGGCAATAGGTAATAAAATAAAATCAATATTTAAGAGCGATACAATAGACATGATTTTCTTACCGTTTTTATAGATAATGGTACGGAACACTTCGTGTTCGAGTGCTACTCGCACTTGACTGGTTTTTATCTATTTATCTGAAAAATCCATTCTTCAATGAACCATCTTAGTTGTTAATCATTACGCGGCACGTATGCTTGTTTGCCACGTCAATTAAACAAAAAGTTCAAAAAGTATTTTTTTATATTTGGTCGTGAATATGTTACATCGTTAGGTTACACAGTTGATGTCATAATGGAATCCTAACATTTTGTACTCAGAGCAAACTTATATTGTCTATAGTCTATTTCCTACGTAATAAAGAAATTACAGTCATTTATAAGGCGTCCTGCACACTCTAGTAAAGGCTTATCGCGCATCACCTAACCGGAAATAGCCTCGCATCTCGTAAATCAATGACGTCACTTCCGGGATGGGAGAATGGAAAAAGAAGGCGTACCTGTCTATAGAATTTTCACTCTATTATTTATTTATTTATTTATTTAAAACTTTATGCACAATTTGTACAGAGGCGGACTTAATGCCAAAGGCATTCTCTAATATTATTATTCTTATTATTAATATTGAAAATACGAAGGTTTATGAGGATCTGGTGTATGAATGTTCGTTACTCATACACCCAAAAAGCTTAGATGAATTGAGACAAAATTCTGCAAAAAATATTGATGTATTTAAAACTAGCTTTTGTACGTAGTTTCGTCGTAATTCATTATAATAAGTAGTAGCTGCTCTCGCGCTTTGACCCGCGTTTAACGTTACTGCCCGCTTTCATAGAGCTAAGCGTAATGATAAATATCAATAAACTTTAATGGATAGTTGGGTGCTTCTTCGAGCAAGGCATTCTTTGGTGATTTGCGTGGCAATTTTTAAATTTAATATTTATCTTAAATCGGCATCAGTTTCTTAAAATATACGTAAAAGTAATATTGTTTATAGAAGTGGCACTTCAATGAGCGATATACTTGCATATATAATCGAGTTTAAAAAAATGGATGCCACGCAAATCACAAAACACTCCACGATAATGATTTTTTTTTTAAGTAACTTTCTCAAATAAGTCATTATGTCATCAGGTAAAAGCATAAGTAAGTAACTAACACAGAAATCGTTTTTTTAAAGCTTTATTTATATTTATAAAAGAATCAGTCAAAAGATATGGAGTTAAAGTTACTTCCAATGGATCACGGGTGAATTGCCGGTACTTTTATATTATTGAAAAACTTATTAAGTTTTTCATTAAGACAATGTTTAGCTTGACTTTTTTTCTTCAAGTTATATTTTCGGGCACTTATTCGACTTTTCGCTCGTCTAGCTTTTTGTTCGCGACGGTTTAAGTCATGAGTACTAAATATTTTTTTCTTCAGCTTTTCTTTTATAATATCTTGCCCGGTTTTGGGCCTTCAACTCTTCATTATTTTAGGCCTCTCTCTTCTTCTTCTTTCAGATAGCTTCTTTCTTTCTAATTTTTCCTCTCTTGTTAATGGCATTTTGGTCTAATAAATAATTTATTACAATTTTAGTTAATCTGATACTATTTCTATTATTATTAGGTACTGACAAAATCAGAACCTCATCAGCTTTGTCATTTTAAGTCTGATTTAAACAAATTTATATTTAATTAAAGTAATAAAAAAATATTTTCATACCATACTATTACAAAACTCAAAGTTATTTCACTTGCATGGTCAATAATTGATTTACGTGGGTCTAAACTACCACGTAAACCACGTAAATCACGACCACGGAAATCAGAATTAATCTGAAAATATATAAAAACCTTTTAAGCAAACGTACTGTGTTTTGAATATAAGTTACGTTACCATAAATTTGTTAGCTACAATATTTAATTCAATAAACAAATTCACAGACACCGGAGAAAATTGTACCACGCAAATCAAAGTTTTGAGAAACCATACCCACGAAACGAAGCTCTTACCTCAATTTTTCGGAATCTCAACGCGTCGTCATACAAGCACTCTGCCCGGCCGCCGGAGCGCGGCTAGTTGTAACATGAATTAGGATGAGGCAACATCTGGCCGCGAAGTTAGGGATGTACAAGTGAATTTACAATGATCCACGCAAATCAGTAACTACCCCGGGACACTATCATTTTTATTTTTTTTATATAATGTAATTATTTAAGGACTATAATCTTATTTTTCATAGCATTGTCAACTTCTTAGGACTTTATGTTTTATTTTTGATAAGTATGTACCGTTTAGTTTAAAATATATAATTTACAAAGTAACTAGATCGGGGTTTGGGACACTCCACGAAAATCAAAGAATGGGGGTGTTTTAATTTTTTTATGATATTAAATATATAGATAATCGAATAATAATTAATAACCCAAATAGGAGAAGATGAAAGGTTTTCCCGAAAAAAAAAGTGGCTTGCTGACTTTTCAATTTATATTCTTATGGCGTTGCCGCTTAAAAAACGTTTCTAGAAGAATGACCCAGTTATACTATCAAACACAAAAACAATTATCAAAATTCGACCAATTGTTCGCGAGATTAGCGCTATCAAACAAACTAACTTTACCTCGCGGTTTTGCCTGCGTTGTAGGTACAGCAATAAAAAGTAGGCTATATAACGCACCTTGTTGTCAGTTACCTGCTGTGCGATTCAATAGCTTTAAAATTCGATTTTACATAAGAAAAAAGTACCGGCTTGATATGAAGAAAACTCACCGTAGAATTCCACTGCCAGGAGCTGGTCCCGGGACGTAATAACAGTTCTGGTGCTTCACTGTCACTTGTATGATGGAAAAAAGGCACAGTTTTCACAATTTGAGCAATAGTTTTAAGGTTTTTGATTTATTTTCTTGGTGGACGTTGCGCGGGCGCGTCCGAGAGCGTCGCGCGAAGAACAGTGGCGCTCTCGCCATTTTGGCGGCGATTTGCGTAAACTTCTCGACCAGGACATAGTCAGAAGCTAGGCTCGTTTGGCGGGAATTTGGTTCGTTTTCAAATCAAGCCTTGTAAATGTATATAAACCCAACATTTCCCCCCACCGAAATCCGATAGGATTTCCCAGTTACGATACCAGGACAAATGGAAATTGAGTTAGTTGAATGTTGAGTTATGTAGTTGAATCTAGTTGAAAAATTATTATCTATAAATGTGAGCAAGTTAGTGGACTGTAAGTATTATATGAAAAAAATAAGATAAATAAATGTGAAGTTATATATAAATAAATAGACTATTTACATATGACTCTAAAATGTATTTGAATAAGTACTATTCTGAGTCCCGGTCCAAGGGGAGCGGACTTACTTTTGATACAGGACGAGTGAACTCGTGGTTATTTGCAGTTCGTACACTTATGACTCGTACCACACCGTCCGGACCGTTGTGCAATTTTGAAATACGCCCTAAAACCCATTGTAAAGTAGGTGCATCTGAATTTAGGAGCACAAGATCCCCAACTTCAAGGTTACGACAGTTGGCAAACCACTTATGACGTTGTTGCAAAGTGTGCAAGTAATCTTGCTTCCAAAGTTTCCAAAATTGTTGTGACATTTGTTGGACGGCCTGCCATCGGTTCAGTCTAGAACTGGAAATATCTGTTAAGTTATATTCAGGTACTGATAAAAGTTCCCTACCTATGAGGAAGTGTGATGGAGTTAGAACCTCAAACTCGTTAGGATCGCTGGATAAAGCACAGAGGGGCCTTGAATTAAGAACAGCTTCAACACGAGAAAAAAGTGTACCAAGTTCCTCAAAAGACAAAGATCTTGTACCAGTGGAACGTTTTAGGTGTAGTTTCGCAGACTTTATAACAGCCTCATAGATTCCACCGAAGTTACTGCCGGCTGGTGGATTATGTCTCCATTTTACACCACGTAAAATCAGGCCGCCGGACAGACTATCAGCCTCACTGTTTAGAAAGTCTGCAACTTCCTTCAGCTGTTTACCAGCTGAGACAAAATTAGTGCCATTGTCAGACACAATAGAATTGCATAGACCTCTTCTTGCGGTAAAACGGTCGAAACATGCCAGAAAACACTCTGTACTTAGAGAAGACAAGACTTCTAAATGTACAGCTCGTGTGGCACAACACACGAAGACGCACAAATATGATTTGGATACGTGAGCATTTCTACGAGTTGACTCTTTTGTAAGAAAAGGTCCACCGATGTCTACACCAACAGTGTGAAAAACGTGCACATCTTGAGAGCGAAACTTAGGCAGCTCACCCATTATAGGTTGTCGATTTGTAGGAGACGCCCTAAAGCAAGAAATACATTTTATTGTACGTGAACGGATTGCACTGCGCGCTGAAATTATCCAATATTTTTGATTGATTAAGCTTTGAAGAGTGCGTGGACCTACATGTAAGTTGAGCTTATGGAAGTGGTCAATCAAAATATTAGTGAAGTTAGATTTCTTTGGCAGAAGCAACGGATGTTTTTTATTGTAGGTTAAATCCGATTGAGAAAGTCGACCCCCCACCCTGAGGAAATAGTGGGAGTCTATGAAAGGGTTGAGTTTTCTCAAAGATTGACTGCAGCTACCATCCTTTGTTAACGCTACTATGTCGGTTGAAAAGTGATGTTTTTGAACGGATTTGACCAACACATCATGAGCTTTTCTGGTGTCAGCGACCGAAACCGACCTACGCTCGTGCGCAGCTGATCTGCAATTATGGATGAACTGAAAACATCGAGCAACAATATGGAGCAGTTTTGTAAAACTGGAATACTTTTCAGTGAGACTGTAAAGTTGGTCAGATGACACGGCTTCAGAAGCAGCGAGTACCGTTTTGCTATTTTTAAGTTCAAGCGGAGTGTAGTCCCGAAACTCGTCCATGGTCTTTACCGGCCATTCTGATGGTTCTTGATTAAGCCAGTCAGGCCCGTTTAGCCATTCATGTGTTGCTAGCAACGCAGACGGTAATGCGCCTCGGGAACATATATCAGCTGGGTTGGAAACACCACTAACATGATACCAGCATTTACTGGACACACTGTCATTTATTTTGGATACTCTAGTAGACACAAATGTTTTTAGTGTGTGACTGGGGGTGTTGAGCCAAGCCAGCACGACGGACGAATCCGTGAACAGTAAAGTTTCATCAACTACAAGACGATTGCGTAAAATAGATAGGACATATTTAACAAGTTTTGCTAGCAAATGTGCAGCCATGAGTTCAAGACGAGGAATGGTGACAGTTTTTAATGGCGCGACCTTAGATTTAGCGATGATTAAACTGACTTTTATCTCACCATCCGCGTTTTTAGATCGAAGATAAACTACCGCAGCATAGCCAAGAGTTGAGGCGTCACAGAAACCTAGAATCTGACAGTAGGTATGGCGCACTACCTTGACATGCCGGTCATGTTTTATATTTGACAAGAGTGGAAGTTCATTGACATATGCCCTCCACTGCGCTTCAAGGTCCGCTGGCAAGGGTTGATCCCAGTCTAGCTGACGTGCCCAAAGCTCTTGCATGAAGCATTTTGCAAAAAAGATACACGGAGCCACAAAACCGAGCGGATCAAATTGTCTACCTATTTGCGACAGAACCGTGCGTTTTGAGCTCACGGGATTAGATGGAGTAGTAGTGAAAGAAAACGCATCACAACCTGGTAACCACTGAAGACCAAGAACTTTAATAGATAAGTTGGAATCATCGTCGAATGCAACTGGCGTTTCGCGATGAGTCTCATCCAAATGATCGACTACCTGTGGGCAGTTGCTGGTCCATTTACGAAGGACGAAGCCCCCAGCTTTTAACAATGCTATCAGCTCATGCTGAAGCTGCAGCGCTTCCTCTACGGTAGGTACCGACCACAGCAGGTCATCCATGAAAAATGCAGTTTTCAAAATGGGCGCTGCTTTCGGGAACTTGTTGCCTTCGTCGTCCGCTAAAGTGTGCAAAACCTTAATTGCCAAGTATGGGCAACTAGCCACACCGTACGTCAATGTATTCAATGCGAACTTTTGTATCGGCTGGTCCAATGAGTAACGCCACAGAATATGTTGATAAGGTCGTTGAACCTCATCTAAAAGAACCATTCGGTACATTTTGCAAACGTCCGCTGAAAGGCAAATTTCATGAAGGCGGAAGTTAATCAATAATTGATTTATATCAGCTTGAAGTTTTGGACCAGGTAGCACTAAAGAGTTGAGTGACATATTGTTTGAAGACTTACCAGAAGCGTCAAATACAACACGGTGAGACGTGGTAGTGCTTGTTGGTTTGATAATACAGAAATGCGGGATGATATATTTCGAATCCACGTTCTGGACATCACCAAGACAAGTCATATGACCCAGGTCTTCGTACTCACGCATGAATTTATGATATTGCATTTTTAGCTCTGGTTCCCGCTCTAATTTTGACTCTAAGTTGAGAAGTCGACGAGTTGCCATTTGACTCGAGTCGCCGAGTTCAACAGATGGTTTAAAGGGATATTTAACTATATATCTACCCGTGGCGTCACGACGATGATCTTTCGCAAATAAGCACTCGGCTAGGTCATCGTCTGGGCTACGACGTGGTACCTCAGACTGTACACTTTCAACCTCCCAGAACGAGTTCATTATTTGGTCAATATTCATCGAGAAGCCACAAAACTGACCTTTCCGACTTGTGTCAGTACCCGCTACTAATGCTGTGCCATGCGCAGAGCTACCTAGTTCAGTCTGACCCAAAATGACGTACCCGAACACTGAGCTCATTGCCACAGGTAGACCGTGTTCACGTGGTAGTATTTTTTCACCATCATAGATATACGGGAACAGATCACCTGCGATCAGTAAGTCGACGGACGCGGGCTTATAGTAAGCAGGGTCGGCTAACATCAGATGTTGAAACTCAACAATTACTTTGTCAGAAAGAGGTATTGTAGGTAAATTACCAGCTATGTTGGTAACTATGACCGCATCGGTTGATAAGACGGGACTAGCACAGTGCCGCGGTTTAATATTGCAAGTAGTTAAACCGAACTCTCGCACTGGATTACCACCTAGACCGATGGGTTCGAAGTTGCATTTGCGACGTGACAGCCCTAGACGTTTTGCACAGTCTTGAGTTATGTAGCTCGACATAGCGCCGCTATCAATTATCGCACGTACGGTTTGATACTGGCCCCAACAATCTGCGACGTGTATAACAGCGGTGCCGAGCAAGACTGTCAAATTAGCCGAGCACGTCAATGCGATAGCACTAGAACTCGAATTTGCAACAGAATCTATGTGCAGTGTGTGGTGATGCTTTTTTTTGCAGATAGTACAAAGTACCTTAGACGGACAGTCGCTGACAGAATGATCACGCAAACAATTTTCACACAATTTTAATTGTTTGATCTTGTCAAGACGCTGTGGCGGCGTCAGGTCGGTGTACTCGTTGCATCGATAAATAGAATGCATCTTTTTACAATACAGACACTCCATGGATTTATTTGATTTTACAGGATGGTCTGCATTGATAGCAGCTGACGACAAGGTTGGCCGCTGTGAAGTTGAATTATTAGATTTTGAACCAGAAGGCTGGTTGACCTTTGACTGACTTCGAGAATACGGTACACTTCTAGTAGTCGTGGAATTTGTCGTACTCTCTGACATCTCGAGAACGCGCACATGTTTATCAATAAATGTTATCAATTCCTCGTACATAGGTAGTTCATCTTGTCCTAAATCACGCTCAAGTTCACGCCTAGTGACGGGGTCAAGATTACGCAAAGCAACATAGAATAACAGAAATCCCGACAAATCTTTGATATCCAACAGCTGGAGCGCTTTAATGTTTTCTTGAAATGTCTGTAAGAATTCATTAAGTCCAGAGACTGATTTAGTCACCAAAGGTTTGAAGCTAAATAACTTGTCGAGATAGGTAGTTGCTAACGCGCGCTTATTTTCATACCGTTTCACTAAAGCGCTCCAAACTATCTGATAATTATCCGATGTAACCGGCATAGATTTAACAATAGTCTGAGCGGACCCGCTAACAGCTGATAACAGATAATAAAATTTCTCAATATTCGCTATCTGTTTATTACTGTGAATCAAACTAGAAAACGTATCACGAAAGGTAGGCCAGTTCTCAATTTTACTGTCAAAAGGAAATAGTTCCAGTTTAGGTAATCTAGCCTTAACACAGCTGCCTTCCGATTTTTGTTCGACACTAATTTTTGATGTTCCTATGTTCAAACTCTTTGAGACACCGCAAATGAAAAAATAAATTTCGTCAAAACTTTCAATCTCCCTGTATGAAGGAACATAGTTAGGTACGAACTTTTTCTTGAGGACCGTAATGTTCAATATACTTTGTTCGTACTTATCGCGCCAACTTGGTAATTCGCTAAAACGAGCGTTGAAATCACCTAGCAACTCAGGTCTGTCACGAACATTTTTGGAAATCTCAAACAAAGCTTGCAATCTCATAAAACACATTTCCTTAGCCGTAATATGCGGTTGTACCAACGTATCATACTCCTCATCAGAAGGATCAGATCCTTTCGCATCAGCTGTACGAGGCATTTTGTAACACGGTAACTAACTACGCACAAAGTGCAGCGCAATGGCGGCCGGCCGGACGGCTTTTACGTAAAAATTATGTGAAATTGAAAATCTGAACGATTGTATTTTTACTTAAAATTACTGTTGGAATAGGACACAGAACGTATAAAAATGATTTTACAGTAGGTGTGAAACTTGTAACTTGCGTACTTATTGAGATATAACGAAATTTGTATACGAAAATTAACAAGCGCAACCTACCTACAAGGTTTCGATAAAACAAAATTGTTAAAGTTAAAATGTGAATTATACCAATAAATACGTGTAAATATATAGATATTTCGCTGTATTGATTTCGTAACTGGATAATCCGGCTCGAAGGACCAAAATGTGCGATTCAATAGCTTTAAAATTCGATTTTACATAAGAAAAAAGTACCGGCTTGATATGAAGAAAACTCACCGTAGAATTCCACTGCCAGGAGCTGGTCCCGGGACGTAATAACAGTTCTGGTGCTTCACTGTCACTTGTATGATGGAAAAAAGGCACAGTTTTCACAATTTGAGCAATAGTTTTAAGGTTTTTGATTTATTTTCTTGGTGGACGTTGCGCGGGCGCGTCCGAGAGCGTCGCGCGAAGAACAGTGGCGCTCTCGCCATTTTGGCGGCGATTTGCGTAAACTTCTCGACCAGGACATAGTCAGAAGCTAGGCTCGTTTGGCGGGAATTTGGTTCGTTTTCAAATCAAGCCTTGTAAATGTATATAAACCCAACACCTGCATATAATTTTTTATTATAATCAATTAAGTCGAAGATACAAATGGACCGACAGACAGACGGACGAAAATTTTAAAACTGTGTTTTAGGCATAGGTTTCTTGTAATCAACGCGAAAAAATACTGTTATTTTGATATTAAAATCAGACACTTCAATTTTATTTAATTGTATTGATTCGAACATTAGAAATTAGTGGCACATGAGGCCTAACACCGTAGTCTTCAGACGAAGTGACGCATCTACAGCCTGCTTTTGTGAATTTGGCTAGATACACGTTATATTAAAGTGTTATAGATAGATAAATAGAATACTCTTTATTGTACAAAAATTTGATAGTCAGTGACATAAAGCACATGTTTTAGATAGATAGTACAATGGGCGGCCTTATCGCTATAAAAGCCATTTCTTACAGGCAACCTTTGGATGGACAAGAGAGCTTAAGAAATTAGGTAGTTTTCTTGTTATATTTACCTTTGTGAAGCTACACAGTAACCCAATAAAATACTAGCACAATATAAACGCATTAAGATTTGTACGTAGTAAAATGATGAAATGTTTCACCCCTTAAGGAACGTGACGGATGTACGTGAGCGAGAAATACTATTGGTTTTAAATCGACGGCTGTCTGAGAAAATGTGTTGTTCTTTTTTGTTTACATAGCTTTTGTTTCTACTGCTTCGATGGTCTAGTGGTTAGCGCATGTGCCTTTCGTTGGGGGTTCTCGGGTTCGATTTTAAATTTAATATTAGATAAAGTTAGTAACTATTTATTAATACTAAGAAACAGTTAACGACATTATTTTTTCAAATGGACATTTTTTTTCAATAAAATTGAAATTTTGTCACGGTTTTAGATAAGAGGGTTTTATAGATTTAAAAAAAAAACTCCTTATTTTTATAAAAAGAGGGGAAATGGGGTTTTTTTATAGAGATTGGTACTGATTAGAGTTGCCAATAAAGCAATAATAAAAGAATATTACAGTAGTGTCAAGTGGGTAATAATTTCCCAATATTTGAATAAGGGAATAATCGACTAGATTTAAACCTGCGACCTCTGCATACCGGGCAGCCGCTTTAAACCACTAAGCTATTTATGCAGAGGTGGCAAGATCAAATCCTGGCAATACCATAAGTTTTTCAATCGTTTCTTAGTAGAATTTGCTAAACCTATGTTTACTAATGCTATAAAAATAATCAATAAGTATTTAATAATTTTGTAGTGGATTTTTTGTTTAATCTGCCTATTGTAACCATGTAAGTAAATATTAGACATAACGGGATATTTACCATGTATATTTATTACCCGACTGCGTCAGAAGGAGGGTTATGTTTTTCGATCGTATGTATGTATGTATGTATGTATGTATGTATGTCTATTTCTTTGGCACGCCCTACAGCCCAAACGGCTAGACGGATTTTGACAAATGAGGTGTCGTTGAATTCGTTGAAACAGTAATAGTGACATAGGCTATATAAATTTTCAAAATGGCGCCGGCAAATGAAAAAAAAAGAGGGGTGAGGTATGGATTTTCTTTTCATCATAGTAATATGGGTATCAAATAAAATGCCATGAAAAGACCATTTCAAAAATATATACTTCTTATCACATTTATATAACTGATTAAACACAATTTACCAATTTATATATCGGCACGCTCGCGCGCCGAAGTGGGTGGAAGTTAGTTTGTATGTTCGCTCACGCTAATCTTGGAAATTGCCGGTCGAACTCTTATAATTGTTTTTGTATTTGATAGTTTAACTCACGATTAAGGCTTATTGATCTCAAAAATATTTAATTTCTACAAATTAATAGATATAAATAAAAACATGTCGGTTAAAAGAACTAAAAAGAGTGAAAGAAAAAATAATAATTATTAAAAAAACAAAAAACCCGACTGCTTAAAAAAAAGAACTGAAAAGATAAAAACAAGTATAGCATTATCTACATTAAATTCATTAACAACAAATGAAATATGTCAAACTAAATTCTTTATGATGTTGCAGGCGGGGACAAACAATACTTTGTTACTACTATATAACTTCTGACTGAATTTAATGTAGATATATACTTGTTTTTATCTTTTCAGTTCTTTTTTTTAAGCAGTCGGGTTTTTTGTTTTTTTAATAATTATTTTTTTAGATATTTACATCTCTGAAATATCGAAATAACTGGCTACAACAAATATACATGGTAAATATATTTAATATGTAGTAAGAAAATAACCATGTATGGTCTCAAAACTTACAGCGTTTAAGTATTTCTAACATTTGTTAGACAGAGACTGTGTGTTAAAGAATGTGTGTAAATATTTTTTTTACCAGAGTGAGAGCACTACAGCATCAAATCACAATTGGTTTAGTTTCTTTAATAACGCCTAAAAATAACCATCAAACGCGATTTTGCCGGTTTTCTCTGAATTAATCAGATTTTCTCTCAATTAACATTTTTCTTTCTACTTAGGACAAGAAAAATTTAATAAAGTAGCTCATCAGTCCCCTGACAGACCGGGCAGATATTTTAATTTCCTGCCGTCGTTGATGGAGAAAATCCTTGTTAATCTCATTACCTGGCCTCCCTGTGGGGGAGGTGACGCTTGTCAGTATTGACAAAGTATGAAGTATGATGAATATTTTCCAATTTGCGATTGACAAGCCTGCGTATGGGTGATTAATTATGTAAATTACCAAATATGTAATTAAATTGAATAGTAAATAATCTTAATATTATTAAAACCGACGTGAGGTGATGACGTTATTAAAATAACGTGAGTATTCCGCATTCTCAATAATAATAGAGATTAATTTTATTTTCGTTTCATTTTCTTTTTATCATTATTTGGATAATTTATTTTTAATAATCAATGGATTATTCTTATCCTGCAGGTTAAAAGTATCACGACTGATTGTCAAATGCAAAATTTTTTGAAGAAAAGTATCACGGAATTTTTAGTGGCGTGATGCTCTTAACCTACAGATAAAGGATTATCCATTCATTATGGGACCCTATGTATGGCCAGGATATCGTTCATTATTAAAGGTAATAATAATAATAAATTTTATTTCTCTCATCACAAAGGTTCACAAACAAGGCATAAACTAAGATATAATGTAACAAAATGCTAGTGACATTAATGTGATGTTCCTTTATGAGAGACTGGAGTCTGTACTAGGGAAAACCCTGTGTGACAGATCGCCAGGCTCCCACCCGGAATTGACGAGCGTTAATCAAAACATTTTATATAGGTACATGGATTAGAGCTGTTTGTGTGGAATATTATTATTATTGCTCTGTGGTATCGTAGTCCCGACATTGGAGCCATTGGACTAATTTTGACTGACAAAGGTGCTTGACATCTTTCTTTCTCCAGCTATATATTTATAAATAAACCTAAATGGCTCTTCGTAAATTAGTTCAAGTAATTAGGACAAAGGATAGTTATTTCTCACCAAACCTTATCCTTAATCGTACGACGGTATGATTCGTTATATTTTTCTTTCCTAATAAAACATCTAAATGAGCTTTAATTCTCAAAGCTACAGCAATGAGAATTTAATGTTTAATTGTGAGTTGAACAAAGGGAAGGTTTCTATTTGAGTTGATTCGAAACAAACACGGGTTTGGATTACTTTGTTGCAAGTTATGTTTGAACTATATTCAGGGCGAACAATTGTTTAGCTGTTTCCTATACAAAAGTAATGTGCCTCGATGGTCTAGTGGTTAGCGTAAGCACCTCTCACCACGAGGTCTCGGGTTCGATTCCCGGGCCGGGCAAAGTTTTATCTGTGAACTTTTCGTCAGGAAATTTACAATAGCAGCACGGAGTTGAAATTGTGCACGGTGGATGACGATAGACTCACCCCCTATTCCATGAGACCTAATCATAATAGGTGGAGTGTGGGTGTTGTACACCTCTGCCACACCCTGCTGGGTAATATAGGCGTGATGTTATGTTATGTTATTATTTTTTGCTTAGTTGGGCCTTAGTTTGTATTTGTGAAGGAGTAGTTTGTAAGCTCCTTGTATTGTTGACAGATATTCACGGTTTTGTCGGTAGTTCACTTTACTGCTGACTCGGGTTGTGAAATGGATTAAAATTATTTAAAATGTAGTCAAGTCACGGTAGGCCTAGAAAGCGCTGAAGTTTTATTTGGACTCGTTTCATAGAGATTGGACAGACAAAACCCAAGACAGAAAATTGTGGTCGAATATGGGTAGACCTTTGCTAAGCAGTGGGACATCATTGGTTAGAAAAAAAAAATGGTCTACTTTTATCACCGCATCACGCGGGGGAGTCCTTATTTAGCGACACCCCAGACTGATTTTTTTTCTTTTTGGTGCCGTTACCCGTGAATCCATACAACGTCGGATATGACACTTCCTACGCCTATTTTTTTGTATTATGTAGTCAATATTTACCTTGCAGAGATCCTTCGGCTATTTATCTCTGTCCCGTAAAACATTGAATGAGAGAGATGGCATGTATTGGTGAAATCGTGCCTTAATGAGAAAAATGCTTAGCAGCTTCTGAAAGGTTCTCTTAATAATGGGGTTAGCATCTGTCTGAAATATGGTAATCATTAAAGATATGTGTTTATGATAGAATTAATAAATCCTGGCCATTACACCACGGACGTAAACTTCCTCTTATCACAAGCGAATTAAGCTTAGCTGGAGGAGGTTAACAAGAATATCTACCTACTAGTAATTTGTATTTGCAAATTGCTCGTAAGCTTTTTTTTAAAAAAAAAAAATCAGCCTCCTTAATAACATTGGTCCTGATTGTGATTGAATTAGATTCAAGTGTCAAAATTTAAACCAAAAAATTTAATTATAATCAGCCTCAATCGTCATGAGGTTTCGGCACCAAACATGTTTATGCCAGTGATTTTTTAATTCTAAGTCCCAATTTCTCAGGTATTAGATAAACCTTATTGGAAGGATAATTATATAACACATAAATGAAAGTGACAGCTGTGTTATTTTTTCAAGTGTGACTTGTGTCACTTTTCATATTTGTCGGAACCTCACAAACAGGCTCTAAGTCAAGCCTACTAACCTACCTATTGCAAAACGCCTCCACAAAGCATCTGATATATTTTCGTATACGATAAAATCAAGATGTTTCTTTGTGTCTCGGATTACAAAACAAATGTCAAGCGCTTTAATTAGTGCGCCTGATCTTTTGTTGTTCAACAATGAGTGTGAACTCTCTCAGCTTTCTAGGTCGCTAGGGGAGAATGATCTAGTCAAGAATACGGATGAAATTATTCAGTCGAGAAAGATCTAGTCAAGATGGACGAAATTATCTTGACTAGATCAGATTCATTTTGATTTTAAGTTTATGAAAATAGGATTGATCTTATCAAGATTGAATTTGATCATCAGGATATATCTAGAAAATTATATAACTTCTGGACAGAAAGCTGCGATAGCCGAGTGGGAGACCGTAAGACTGCTAACTCGAAAGTCTCGGGTTCGAATCCTCGGCACACACCTCTGTCAATAAATCGTTAAGATTCGTCTTTTCGAAGATATGTGTGTATTTATCATATAAATTATCGCTCGCAAACGGTGGAGGAAAACATCGTGAGGAAACCTGCATGCCTGGGAGTGCCTAAAAGTGCTCGAGGGTGTGTGAAGTCTACCAATCCGCACTTGGCCAGCGTAGTGGACTATGGTCTAACCCTTCTAATCATGAGAAGAGCCCGAGCCCAGTAGCGAGACATGTATTAGATACAGAGCTGCTATTATTATAACTTCTGGGTAAAGTTTATTTATCAGACTATTACAGACTCCCTTGAAAATGTTGGTAATATCTGTTTCTTTGTAATAGTTTCGTGATCATAATATGATCTCATCGAGTAGTGGCGTATTTATGTTGGTTTGAGGATAGCCTTTCGATTAAAAGAGATTCACGAATGTCGTCCGTCCATAATAAGTTTTATTTTGTTATATTGTTGTTGTTGGGACCAGATCATGTTGTGTGACCAAGCCGTTGTTCATCGAAAGTTCACTATATTAATATTTTTCTTGGATATATGGCTACTTACGAAATTTTATTTTATTTTATTTTTTTTTATTTTTTTTATTAGGGATAAACAAACAGTTACAACATTAAGAGTAAATTCAAAAATTTAACAAATTAAACAGTGATTAAATGTGCACTCACAACGTTATCCACAAAATATAAGTGAAAAATTGGTGACATTTTTGCAACTTAAAATTAAATAATAAGAAGAAAAGAAATGCAAACAATAGGCCAAGAATGCGAACACCTCCAGTTATTCCTTAATTTGCTTGATATTTTCTATTAATGTAGTTCTAAATACGTTAGCGCGCATGGCAAATATATCTAAATCTGTAAAATTATCATTATAATTTTGACACAAGCGTCGCAAGGGTGCTCGAACTCCAGCATTAGTTCTGCAGGGTGGTACAGCAAACAATGGACGTGTGCGCACTTGTCGCCTTATAACAGTTCTAGGAACAATGTAGCTTAAACTACTATTACCCATTTCATTAGTCAGACGTCATAAATAAAACCATAATGAAATGTAACGGTTGCCATAGGACGTCCCATCAAAACAAAGGCTTTTATGAACAGCTTTTGATTAATGAGCTTTACTTACAGGATATCTTATTGATTTGTTTTTAATATACTTCTGTTGTGAGTAGCTTTATACTTCGATCGAAATGTTTTGATGTTTTGATTCGATGTTTTAGTTTTGATTGAAGTATATCGCGTATGAATACGCCGCTAGGGGCGCTTGTGTAACGTGAGGTCACCGAAATGTCAAATATTACTATTTACGGGTGGGCTATGCTGTCATTGACTTTATAAGTATTTATAGAGGCACCGTTCTTTACGTTCTTAAGACTAACTTTTTAAGAGCGACAGAGAACGCACTTGTGCGTAACGTGTAACTTGAAAATTGCACTTGAAATTGCAACCAAAAATCTGTACTTCTTAATAATTTTTGTTCCAAAAAGTTTGTCTTCAAACAGCCCTAAAGAACTGTGCCTCTATAAAACGCATAAACTAAATGGTTCAGATAAATCAATGTCTGTCGACAATTTTTGACAGACCTTACTATACCTACAGTAGCGCCACGTGTTGAGACAAAAAACGATAGCCCTCATTAACTCTGTCCAGCATGTTTGTGTGATAAATGATGTTTACATAACTAAGGTACGAGGGGTAGTTATTCATATTAAACACGATGAAGTTCTCCAAGAAATTACATGAGGGATTCGTACGGTTCAAATTTGATTACCTTAATATTGTTTTTGTTCAAACTTCGGTCATTTTAAAATTGTTACATGCATAGTCCAATAGAGTTAACCGGTAAAAATTTGAAACATTTTGTAAGCTTTAAAAAAACTACAAATATGCCACACCTAACGAAACAAATATATTTTCCGAAGATTTTCAACGTACACAAACCATTTGAAATGAAGTATACGAATATTCTCAGCATAATCTTCAAAAGGTATTGTTAAAAAGATTTACCCTGAAAACCTCTTTACACGATCCATTCAACTCAAGATTAATAAAGAGATTTTGCTTTTGGACGGAAACATTTATTTTTAATGGGTTTTAGTATATGATATTGAGATTATACACAACATTTAGGTTTATTCTTTTGTATTCCAGTATAATATGCATTGTTGAATTTGGTAGAGCTCTAAGACTGATCCCACATTAGGCGTGCGCGATCGTCGGGCGTGTGGGGGCGCTGGCTGAACACACGTCACATGGCAGCAACACGCGACACCGCGCGCCGTGTGACGTATGTGCGGTCAGCGCACCTACTCGCCTAATGGGGTTGGAGGACGCCTTATGAACGAGCTTGCGTTCGAAAGGAGCATTGTTTTGAGATTAGCTTATCTCAAAACTATGCTCCTTTCGAACGCAAGTCTAGAGCTAGACCTTGATAAATACTCGCTAGGGATACTTAATACAGTTGCCT
The DNA here is from genome assembly GCA_905147285.1 of Hypena proboscidalis. Lineage (NCBI taxonomy): Eukaryota > Metazoa > Arthropoda > Insecta > Lepidoptera > Erebidae > Hypena > Hypena proboscidalis. The sequence continues at coordinate 1,874,513 of LR990141.1, forward strand.
GGAGTAGTCAAAATTGTTTTGTATCAAACAGTATTAGATGCAGTGTCACGACTATGCTAAGCATAATCAGTGTAGAATGAACTATTGTACTTAGAGTATAGGTCCCTCCGTAGACGATTAACGATAAGCGATTGTAATAGCAGCCGATGCAGCCATGTATGTACACGCACAAATGCACGAGAGTATTCTCATGAGAAAAAGGGTAAGGGTATAGTCCACCACACTGGCAAAGTGCGGATTGGTAGACTTCACACACCCTTGAGCACTTTTTGAGTAGTTTTAGTTTCCATACAATATTTTCCTTCACCGTTATCGAGCATAATTTATATGATAAATACAGACATATCTTCGAATCTTAACGATTTATTGATACTAATGTACACTAGTGATAAGCGATTATCTTATAAGAAAATAGCCTATAATGTCTAGTTTTATTGAAAGTGATTTTCTTGTCATCACAAGTCGAAGAGTTCGTTTTCACATGCGCTATGTTTACTAAACAGACTAAACTGCTTTTGTCCACCATAGCATAGTTTCATTATGGCCTTACTGCGTCTGATTATGAGGACCAGCCAGTGCCTATGAAGGGAGCATGTCTTACAGAGGACTACAATGTTTTTTTTGTTGCAGCGGGTCAGGTGATGCGCGCGCTCTAGGTGATGCTAAGCGGCGCGATCCTGAGCTGCGCGCCGGTGTCCCTGCGAGGCCTGGCCCCCGGGCTGCCCGCCGCGCGCCCCGCCCTGCTGGCCGCTCTCGTCATGCACGCGCTACATGACCACCGCGTCGATGACGAAGCCAGCTTCATAGGTAAGTCCTTTTCATTGTTGCTGCTGCTCTACTCCGATTTTATTTGGAGTTTGTGCAAAATGATTATCTCCCCTGTTAGGTGTCTTCTAAGAAGTCCTGTCTTTAAATAGACTTTATATGAAAATTTGACGTCATCTTTCTCGCAACATTTAAGTAGCTGTGAAAACTATAATGTAATGATATTTTTCTTTTTACGTATTTTAAAGCAGAAACACAGTGACGTGATGTTTCGTATCGACACGAATAGTGAGTTTTCTGTCTTATATACAAAACATTACTAATCTACGTATTGAAGTTTAAAATTGACATAATCGATCAATTACTGTCCCGCTTCCGCTACGCCCATTGCACCGCTATGATCGAGGACACAGCTTCATAGGTCGCCATGAAACGTCCTTGACATTGCACCATGGTATTTTACAAACACATTCATTATGAGGCTCTATGAAGCCATAACTCTTTAAATCAATTTATAGAACGCCACGAAATTTAAAAAATCGCTCCGCTCCCGCTTCTGCTATAATTGAGGACACAGCTTTACGCTCTCGTGAGTCGCCACTGAACGTCCTTGACATTGCCTCATGTACGTCACTACGCTGGTATGAATCAGACACATTCATAATGAGGTTCTATGAAACCATAAATTTCTCTATAATCAGTTCAAACTCTGTTTTTTTAAATCAGTAGTGTACCAACACATTTCGCTGAAATAGAGCGTGGGTTTCAGCAAAAAAAGTGCATACTTAATGACTATAATAGTAAATACGTGGTTTTCAAATTGAATTGTATGAGTCGGTAATTGCAATAAAATTTAACTTTCATATTTTCCTAGCTGAGGACACTTCAGCTTTAAAAATATATCATGTTTAAATGTGGAACGAATGCGAAAAACTTATAGTTAATCTAGTTAATATCGAACTTAATTTAATCCCTCATACGTTGAAATATCTATTTATAAACACATTATTGCACAACTATGTTCTGTTTTTAAGTAAATTTAGATACTAATTTACGGCTAGAGGAGGCATGCTATCGTTGTCTTTTGATGTAGCAACGCATATAAAACAAAAAAAATATACATTTTCCAACAATTAAATTTCAAGTATATTTGTAGGACAAGCAATAAAACTGGCTCATAGATGACAAAAGCAAGCATTTTTAACTTTATTAGCAAGGGCGAGTGCATTGACACCACCCTCGCAAATAGATACCATCGCATACATGTCACAATAGCTCTTCCAGTGTAAAAGTGCGCTGAGTACCACCCTTGCATACATAGGGCTGATATAATGACATTCAAATATCTAGATTCTGATCTTTATTTTAGAGCATTACATTAATCTTGTATGTTAATCTAGGCTATAATCTACGTGTGTGCTTATTACACCAGAATCCAACCAATGGTGCAAGAATAACAGACACTCATCAACACACCCCTCGCTTTGATAACATTTGTAGGAATTTATAGGCTTTATACTTACAGTTTTCTATCTAGCTGGTAAAAAGCACAACACACGCACGTCGAACACAAAAAAGATTCTGAATACACACTCCTCTTTTGTTAAATTGGTTAAAAAATGCCTCTTGTTATGTCTGACAAAAACAAACTATGTTTACATCATTAGCAAGGGCCGAGTGCATTGACTCCGTTTCACACCTATTTGCCGATAACCCTACCTTACCTCCGCGAATTGATACCATCGCTCACATGGTAAGTATGGTGGCAGTCACCATATATGTGTGGTAATGAAACGAGGGGAACTGCCCGGTATTTTAATTAGTGTTGTTCAACGAAACCGAAAGTCATGGGGACCTAAATACCCTATTAATGTAATTAGGGTTCAAGGGGTATTTAGATTTAATTCGGCATGATAATGTTTGAATATAAGGACCAATTTTAACGGTTCTATATAATGCCCTGGTGGTCTATTCGGGACTTAGCTGACCGATTAAATTAATGTTAAATTTGTAAAGTATATAGTAGTAAATACAACATAACATCACGCCTATATTACCCAGAAGGGGCTGGCTGAGGTGTACAACACCCACACTTCACCTGCTTTGTTTAGGGCACAATTCCAACTCTGATTGTTAAATTTGTACAAATTATTAAATTAACTGATAATTAACTATCCGCAACTTTATCAGGGTGTTTACTTAATATTAAGATGTTGGTATCATATAATATATTATATGATAATATTTATATCAGTAAGTGAACCTTAGCGCCGCCGCGCCGCCCGCGACTATATCATAGTATTTTTATAGTAATTTAGAATATTATGTGTATATTTTGTCGTTTTTAAGTGCTATATAATTAGATTATAGAAATAAACGGTTTTGAGTTCGAGAGTTTAAGTTTCAAGTAAATAATACTTACTGCAAAAGCACAAAAAGTAGTTGAATCAGTAGCTTAAGTCAAATCAAATTATTTAGCCTCATTCCGCGGGTCGACCGAAAATCTTGAAATTGTATGTAATTAAAAGAAAATTCTCAACGTAATATTTATAAAGGTATACGAAAGCTTAATTAAAAACTAGGTTAAGTTTAAGGCCGTATTTAGTCGAAAACTTCTAGCAAGTTCTTAATTGTGGAAATTCCTACCCTGTTTCTAGCTTACCGAGTTATTATAATGATGTAATTAAGTGAAACATACACAAATTCAATGAACTCAATATAATTAGACCTTCGAAACTGGTGACGACATTGTTGCTACAGCTAACTATTTCTACTGAACACTTTTTTTCATTGAATCTATTATAATATCATATTTTCATTTTATACATAACGTACATCACGTCTTATCATCGTTACCCAGAAAAGTGTGGCAGAGGTATTACAACACCCACATTTCACCTGTTATGTTTAGGTCCCATGAGATAGGGGTGAGCCTATCGCGATCCACCGAGCACAATTCCAATTCCGTGCTCCTAATGCGATTTTCCTGACCGAAAGTTCACAAATAACGCATACGCTAACCGTGAATTGGTGGCATTATTTTTTTTATATGATTTAATAAATAACAAAATAAATAAATAAAATAAACATCTCGTAACTCTCAACGCCATCTAGTCCCAAACTAAGCAGAGCTTGTATTTTGGGTACTAGAATAACTGATATCAATACATAAAATAAAAAAAGTTAAACGAAGTGTAAATATTTGTGCGTCTATAAAGATGCTTGTTAAAATATTTTTGGTATCAAATCAAGAAAAAACAATAAAAATACAACAAAAAAATGTATTTATTTAACAAATTCACTTCAATATACAAAGCAAAAGAATACGACATTTTGCATCATTTTCAGTCTTTATAAAAAATACTCATTTTCGATCCTTATAAAAGTGCTTGACTCTTAAAGGGGTAGTTTCGAGGACATTGACCTGATGGTGGCGATAAGGAACTTTTGGAAAGGGCGCTGAATTCCACCCTTGTGTACAAAGGGCTGATATAATGACATACGAATAACTAGATTCAGATCTTTATTTTAGAGCTTACATGACATTCTATAAGATCCAGATCTTAACTTTCCAAATATAATTTCCTTAAAATATTGGCATATCATAGATATTTTTTTTTTTTAATTGTGTTACTTTTCTACATCATTATTAGTATAAAAAAAAATACCTCTTTTTGGTGACAGAGAGGTCAAAAATATAATTTGAAAACGCGAATTTCGTTTTTCTTTTAAAAAGCTACCATTACCTCATATAAGATTGAGCAAAACGATGTGTAGGTAAAATTATTAACATAACCTAACATCACGCCTATATTACCCAGTAAAAGAGGTGTATATCATCCACATTTCACCTGTTTTGTTTAGATTCTACTAGGGGGTGAGCCTATCGACATTTAACGGGCAGCATCCAGCTCCGTGTAACAGGACGGTACGGAGCTGAGACTTTCCTGGCGGAAATATCCCAAATAATACTTTTGTCTGACTCAGAAATTTAAGATTGAGACAAATATAATTAAATAAATGTACCAATAATTTATACACAAAGTTCAAATAAATTTAAAAAAAACATGAAAAGCTAGCACTCTTCATTATATAATAAAAACGTTCTTCCTCTAACAGCGATCTATCAAAAAGCCTCAATGTGTTAACTCCATGACAATCGTTTAAATGCCATTGTTGTCCCATCAAGCGTTTGTCACCTGGAGTCAATGCACGAGATACACCGTGGTTTTATGGTGTCTCTGTTTTGACGGGCTTTCAACTATAGAGCATTGACTACATAAAAAATATGTACCTACTCTATGCTATAGAGCAGTTTTTTACGACGAAGTTTCTAGCAATAGAGGTTGTTGCTTATGTGATCAGTGATCCCAGGGCTTTGCCAGCGACTTTGTCCGGGCGGAATTCTTGTATTAAGTAGTAGGTGCTAACGCGCTTAGACCCGCTTTCCACCTTGCTGCTGTGTTCTCGTGAAGTTTTTTTTATTTATTTATTTATTTAAAAACTTCTTGCACAAAATTTGTGACAAAGGCGGACTTAATGCTGAAGGCATTTTCTACCAGTCGACCCTTATGGTGGTGCAGAGATAATTGGTAGGTGCATGATATAAAAATAGGAGTAATTACTTTATTATATAATAAATCTAAATAATACACATACTATACTTCTTCTTCGTCGTGTCGATGGCTGAGTCCAATTTTACTCTGACTTGCCATCGTGGTGAAAGGATTAGCCAATTCGCTTTGGAGAACTCGTGAATTGCCCAGGGTGCGCCGGACGTAGGGAATTGTTGTGTACGTCACTCGGGAAGGCTCCTTTCATGCACCCCATATACTATACTAATACTCAAATACTATATAATACACAAATACAATAACATACATACATAACATAATAACATAGGACACTACTGAGAAGATTCCGCCAAATAACTTTAGTGTAATTTGTTTTACTTTAAATTTAAAGACATCACGACTAGATGCCATCCTTAGCGTAATGTTAAACGTTGACTTTTATTGACACACAAATAATTATCAAGATTCGACCAGTAGTGTCGAGATTAGCACTATCAAACAAACAAACTAACTTTCGCCAGCGGTTTCGTCTGTCTAGGTCCACCGATAAAAAGCACCTTATGTTACGCGCCTTGTATACCTGCATCTAAAGTTTTATAAAAATCAGTTCAGCCGTTTAGAGGATTATCCGATACAAACAAACAAACAGACAGACAGATAAAAAAAATGAAAACTGTATTTTAGGCACAGGTATCGTGCAAACAACGATTTTGAAATTAAAACAGATACTTCAATATTATATATTTGTATTGAGATTGATCTAGTGATAAAAAGGCACATAAATAAAATAAAAAAACATTATTACTACAACGATGCTTCGCACGAACCCTTTTTTTATCACAACCACCTAAATCAAGTTATTTTTAAACAAACTGCATTTGTCAGGCAATTTAAACAGGCATACCGATATCTACATCTACATTAGTTCTATAAATGAGTTTTGCTTTGAATTGTTAGCCAAAGAGGTTGTAAATAACTCTTTTACAACTAAAGAAGCATATATATCAAGAAAGCGTAGCCAAATTTTTCACCCATGAATGACAAAATTAACCTATTAATGTCAAAAATGCACCTTTAAAATCAAAACAATCCTTTCTGTATTTATATGTATGGTCAGAGAGCATGCATTTAACTTGAGAGAACTATTAAGTTTTTAATGCCATTTTCCCCACTACGCGAGCAGAGCTGCGTATTCCAGATAAAATTAACGTCAGAAAAGTACGGGTTTTGACAGCTATTACCCGGCCCGGGGAAAATTGTCTATGAAATTTGACAGTTCAATTATTGCAAAAGTATAACCGTAATTTTTCTTCATGTCACATCTTTATTTTATTTATTGAAGGATAATAAAGAGCTACAATATATATATTTATAACAATGTTTAGTTGTATAGGATGTTGACAAAATTGCAGCCCACTGCATACTGCATCTTGACATCTTTTATCTCTGTGTATGGGTACACGCTGACGTTTCATATAAAAAAGACTACTAAGCCGTTCTATCTACTTCTACTTGTCTCTGGTTATATCAAAAGTTTCAATCCATCAACTAATGCAGCACACAATCTCTAGACTGTTGAGACCCCATAGTTTTACCATCAAACTGCTACTACTATTTCACATAATTACACCTTTACAGTCTGACGTCTAGTGTCAATGCACGAGATACGGTTGCTTTATGGTGACGTGCTCTGTTTAGACGCGCTTCCATTTTAGAGACGAATTTTATGTTTCAAAAAGTAAGCTGTTTGATTGATTAAAATTAATTGAGTAAATTTGATATATATTTTTTAAAACCTTACTTTGCCATACAATTTAAGAACTCATAGATACCAATATTCATTCATATGAATTTTATATCTGCAATCTTTTTGTTATAACTATTTAAATCACACTTAAACCACGCACTTCAATTAAACAGATCGATTTAAAATTATTCAAAATCGGAACATTACGAAAATTTATACATTGAAGTTAAATACCAATAACAGGCAATGGCAACCCTGTCCGTATTTTACCGAAATAGTCCGGCGAGTCACGCGAGGCAACCCTATCGGCAGACATCTTGGCGCCGGCCGCCCCCGCCACCCTGCGACCCACCCCGTTGACGTCTGTCCTTGGTGCATTGTAGATTCATATTCTGAACGCCTACCAACTATGAGCTTCTAGTAATTGGAGATGCGATGACTAGGCGTTTTTGGTACTCGAATAAAAAATAAAAAAAATCCGTTAATATTATTAAAAAAAAACATCGGTCGTAGGAATTATTCCTGTATTCACAAGCATACATTTAACACACACAAAGCACACCCAGTCTAAACAAATCTTTGCGGATCACACAATTAATATTTGTTCCTAGTGGCAATCATACAGACCTGCAACAGTGAGGAGCGGCGGCGCGGACGTGGCGACGACCTAAACCACTACACCATCCGTGCACTCAATGACTCATCTTTTTAAAATTAAACTGTAAACTTTAAGTGCCTATTTTGAATTCTGAGTCCAGTGAGTCTCAAGTAGTTTAATTTTATCCGAAAAAAGTTGCTGAATTAATCTTGTATAAGTGGGTCCTAAAAAAAATGATAATATCGTAGATATTATTCTACGAAGCATTCCTCTCCTATCCTGTATTAGAATACTAAGTACATTATACAATGTTATACATACAGACTAGGCCTGTGAACAATATTTTAGGTATAGATAAGTATATCGATTCTTTTAAGGTATTCGAGAGGCCACCTAGGCACATCTCTATTATAAATTCTCATTCCGAACGCCTGCCGCGTATGCTCTCCTAGTACTATTATATTATTATAATTCGTAATTTCGCTCAGACACTGCGTAATGTTTTGTCTCTGTCTCGTGACGTCACAGGTTACAAAGGTCGTGTAAGTTGTGACGGCTGTCTCTAGATGGATTTTTATTTGGGTAGAGTATTAGCTTTGTCTTTGGTTGCTTCTGATTTAGGTAGAATTTTAGATAATCATGAAGGTTTTATCTGCAGACTGCAATATTATTTTAAACTGATAGTCCTTCACTTGAATGGTAAAAAAGCATTTGTCAAGGATTTCAAGGCAGAAACCAACAGTTTTTTTTAAACAACCGACGCCCCCACTAGTAATAACTCCTGTATCGCGGGGGTGTTCACAAACATACATCAACAGTATACTTATTCTACATATTTAACTCGATAACATACTTTTTTTTCATTTTAAATATTTTAATATTTCAGCCATCACGTTTTTGGAAACCTAGCACGTGTAGACTGGAGAATTGTCAGTTATTCATTTGTTTCATCTATCAGTCAGGCAGATTGTGATTGCCTAAATACGTAGTATAGAAGACATCAACTCGTTGCCCGGGCAATGTTGCTAAGCGCGTTAAAAGTTGTGGGACCTAAACCATGAATTGATAAAAGATGAGGCTTAACATGTCTGAATAACCCTTCAAAGATATAGGATACAGGCATTTTGTAATATTTATGTTATTTGCTTCATATTATACAATCGGAACTGCCTCGATGGTCTAGTGGTTAGCGTATGCGCCTCTCATCGCAAAGTCTCGGGTTCCCGATTCCCGAGTGAACTTTCCATCAGGTAATTCACAATAGCAGCACGGAGTTGGAATACTGCCCGGTGGATGGCGATAGGCTCACCTCCTATACCTTGCGACTAAACATAACAGGTGAAGTGTGGGTGTCGTACACCTCTGCCACACCCTTTTGGGTAATATAGGCGTAATGTTAATTGTTTATAATTTTTTGTATAATTTATGTAGAAGTTTAATATAAATAATAGATTGCGAAGCTTTTGATTTAGGTTCGATTTCCACCAAAGTGGCAAGGAGAGCTGATGATTTTGAATAACCAATCAGGTTTCATTATTTCCACATCTCCTCTCTGCTTATCTTCGGTTACAAAACCTAATTGGTTGTATAGTATACCCTAACACATCTCTCTTCTCGGATGTTAGTTTGCAACAAATCGAGTACCGTAATAAGCACTGTATCGACAAGACTTCTTCCCCCATGCTAGATCGGCCATTATGTAGAGCAGTGCGTAATTTTGGCGGTCAAATTGCGCACGCGCCGGCCACGATCTGTACCACAGACGATATAGATCATTTGTTATTTTTTAATGATTCGCAGTCGTTATAGATCATTTTTTTACGGACAAGCTAACAATGTACTCAAGTCACGGTCAAATATTGGCATTGATATAATGTGGCGTTACACATTTATTACCAGTTTTGACATGTCATTAAGTTTAGTTATGGTAGAATTTTTGCAAACGAGATTTAATGATAATATTATTAAAACCGACGTGAGGTGAAGACATTATTGTTGAGAATACGGGTTACTCACGTTACTTTAGCCGGGATATGCCGACGTGCGAGAAGTCGCGCGACGGCGATGAAACGCGATTAATCGCCCAGTAGATGAATCTACGTAATAGATTCGAAACTAGTCTGCATATCCCGGCTAAAATAACGTGAGTAACCCGTATTCTCAACAATAGAGATTTAATGATGGTGACCATAAATAACATCACGCCTATATTACCCAGAAGGGTGTGGCAGAGGTGTACAACACCCACACTTCACCTGTTACGTTTAGGTCCCATAGAATAGGGGGTGAGTCTCACCATGGTGATGGTCCACAATTTTAAGATTCAGATTGAAAATGGTTATCTACTATATAAAAATAAGTCGGGTTTTCCTTCCTGACGCTATAACTCCAGAACGCACAAACCGATTGCCACGGTTTTGCATTCGTTGGAAAGGTCTCGGGCTCCGTGAGGTTTATAGCAAAGAAAATTTAGGAAAACAATAAAAATTTCAACAGAAAAGCGGGAAAATCTTTTTTTACATACAGCGCCATCTCTGATACATAGCATGCACTACAAACCACAGATATAGATCTACATAGATAACGCAGATGCATGTACTTCGCGTGTCTCAACCCCGACCAAGCGTCGAGGTTGGTCGCCTCTAAGTTCAGTCCACGCGCGTCTTTTGTCAGAGAAAATCATAGCGGACGGCTCCAGTTGAACGTACTGGGCGGATTGGCATCGGCGGCATCGGTGTCTTTGAATCTGTTTGGATTTCCCGTCACTAAATTTCGGCTGTGACGTCACAATGGGTATTAAAAAGTCGGCACGCTTGGTTTTAATACAAATCGTGATACTTGCGTTATCTATGTAGATCTATATCTGTGCTACAAACCAATATTATAAGTAGATGGCGCCGGTGCGTGATACATTGTTTGACAGCCACCCATTTTTTTCTGCTCAGTTAAATTCATGTGACAAACCGGTACTGTGAAATTGTGAAAAAAAAGTAAAAAAAATAAGTTATTCGTTTCCTAAGATTACAATTGGAAACCCGATTGAGACAACGCGTGAGCACACGAAGATCATTGGCATCATACAATCGCTTGGCATTCCAATATGATCCCACTGCGAACTACAGTGATGATGAAAATTTTGATATTGGACCAATGATGACTATATGCCGATATTGCAATGCGTTAAATTAATTCGTGCTTTTCAAACACAAGAGCAAAAAGAGAGGCAGCCCGTGAAACAGCTAGGTTAAAACGAGAAATCGTCGAGCTTATCGTACAGATGAACAGAGGAATAATCTTCGAAGTGCAAGAAGAAATGGTTCCAGTATTGATTTGAATCGAGCAGCGTTTCTATATGATTGCACCATCGACTACAGCTTGCATCGTTTAGTTTGCATTGGTCCAATAGACGTTGTTTGCCAGCACTGTGGAGCATTGAAGTTTGCTGGTGAAACGCCTGGTTTGTGCTGCCTTAGTGGTAAAGTGAAATTGCCATTATGGCGACTTATTTTTTTTGATGCCCCCGGTGGAACTGGGCAGACATTCCTCATGTCATTGATTTTGGCCACTGTACGTGCGAGATCCGAAATTGCGGTAGCAATTGCTTCTTCTGCAATAGCGGCCACATTGTTTGACGGATGCCGTACGGCTCACTAAGCGTTAAAATTGCCATTAAACCTTCAAACTACTGAACAACCGACATGTAGCATTTCGAAACACTCTGCAAGGGCCAAAGTTTTAGTAGCATCAAAAATCATCATATGGGACGAATGGACAATGGCTCACAATGACACACAAACGCGCATTGGAAGCACTAGACCTCGATATGTTTTGGTGGTGCAATGATTTTATTATCTGGCGATTTCCGACAAACACTACCAGTCATTGCAAGATCTACTGCTGCCGACGAAAAAAACGCTTGCCTCAAAGCATCAAATCTGTGGCGATATGTAAAGAAACTTCAACTGTCTGTAAATATGAGAGTTGCATTGTTAAACGTTCTAACTGCTTATGATTTCTCGAAGCAATTGCTGACTATCGGTAATGGCCGTGTTCCTGTTGACAAATCGAGCGGTTTGATTTCCTTTTCTCCAAATGTTTTCAATTTCGTATCATCAAAAGAGGAGCTTATCAACAAAGTATTCCCGGATACCATTGCTAACTACAAAAATACTAAATGGTTAAGTGAGCGAGCAATTTTGGCCGCTAAAAATAAAGATGTAGATGACCTCAATTTTATAGTACAAAATCAAATCGTAGGTACTCTGTATTCATTCAAATCTATCGACTGTGTAACAAACGAAGAAGAAGCCACTAATTATCCAAGTGAATTTTAAAACTCCTTGGATGTGCCTGGTTTACCACCGCACAATTTAAAACTTAAGGTTGGCTCGGTAGTCATCATGCTTAGAAATTTAAACCAACCAAAACTGTGCAATGGAACGCGTTTAGTTTCCGATGATCCTAACGGATATGCCTTTTTAGTTTAAACGAATTCAATTCCCGTTTCGTCTTGCCTTCGCCATGACGATCAACAAATCACAGGGCCAATCCTTGACTATTTGTGGCCACAATCTAGAAAATGCATGTTTTTGTCATGGTCAATTGTACGTGGCATGCTCACGTATCGGCCAACCATCCGCTCTATTTGTTCTTGCGCCTGACCAAAAAACAAAGAATGTCGTTTACCACAAGGTGCTTGAATGAAAATCCCATTAATGAATTAATCTGAGTGTATGCCAATCTGCACAACATAGTTTTCAATCATTTTTTTCTGACATGAGTTTGAAGTACTTAATTATTATTATTTTTTTAATTTTTATTCTCATTCTGTATGTTTTCATCATCATTCATCATAATAAAATACATTTATGTTTCTATCTATATTAATATTATTTTAATCATTGTATTACGTTCATCAAAGCCTAAATTAGTTCAGCTAAAAGGTAACACGACATTCATTGACTGTTAGGCGGTACGAAGTTCGCCGGGTCAGCTAGTTGTTAAAATAATTAACGATTTTATGTGCTTGTTTAATGGTATGTTTAAAATAATAAAGCTTCTGGCACAAAATTAACTATTAAAAAACCGGCCAAGTGCGTGTCGGGCCACGCGCAGTAGGGTTCCATAGAAAAATACTTTTTAACTAAATGGCCTCCTTCAGAAAGGAAATGTTTGTAGTACACGAAACCACGAGGAAGCGAAAGAAGTATGTAAGGAGCGAAGCACATGGCGTTCCATCGTCTCTGCCTACCTCCGTGGGATAAAGGCGTGATTTTATATATGTATTATGTATGTTTATTTATGTTTCAAGAATTTTGAAAGAAATATTCTGAGTAACTGCATCTGACATTTCGGATCCCTATTCCTCTTGAACTAATGAAGTGAACTTATCCGCTATAGTTTTCCTTTAAAGTTCATTACATGTACTACCGACACAATTTTTTTCAGATTTTAGGATCCAGTAGTTTAGCTTTTAGAGGGGGGGGGGACGCCCTACTCGAACAAAAATTTGCTCTTTAAAGTTAATTATCTCGCAAACGGATCCCTAAATCAAAAAACTGTCTTAGCAACCCCTAAACATTTTTAAAAGTCCTATCTAACGATACCCCACACTATGGGGTAGGCGACAAAAAAAAAAAACATCCCTACTTTACATGTAGGGGAGCTACCTGAAAAAAAAATATTTTTCCAAATTTTACTCTACGACTTTCTTTGTTTAGTTAACATACATGTTTATGCAAAATTTCAGTTTTCTAGCACCAACGGTTTCGTCGCTATGCCGTGGACAGACGGACAGATGGACATGGCGAAACTATAAGGGTTCCTTGTAGGTACTACGGAACCCTAAAAAGAGCCTACGTGTTATTGAAGCGTTTATTGATTTTTATCACATTTTATTCAATGATTTTGGCTTCTTAGCACGACAAAAATAACACGCACAAAATTAAATTCATAATTAGAATAATTTGGGTTTTGAACTTATTTTTAAAATAAAGTAACTGAATCATACACAGTGCAGTGCGTAACATTGGCGGCCATATTGCATAAGACTTGGGCTTGGTCTTATCTTATTGTTATTTCCTTCATTGTTTTGACATTGACATTGATACGTGATATACGGTTGTTTAAAGGTCCTGTGACAAACAATAAAGAAAAATGCCAAGCCTTATTTCAGTCCAAAATAATTATACAGGTTGCAGACCGTGAGAGTGTGAGGCGAATAAAATTCATATAAATACTTTATCAAATATAGCTAAATGAAACTAAATTAAAGAATTTTTAGTTCTATATTTTGAGTCAAAATCATTTTATGATCCATTTTGAAAGTACGATATTATTTAAATATATTTTTTCATTCAATGACCCACACAATATAAAGCAACTTTCGTAATTAAAACATTTTCATAAACGCAATATTTCTTAAAGCTATCAAACATAATTCATAACTTCACATACAAAATATTCAAGCGTGACGTCACGCCATTGTAGCCGTTTGTTTGAAGCGTTTGGGCGATTCTATTATTAATGTAAATTTAAAATAGTATTATCCCAGGAAACTTATGTGGTATCAAAGTAATTATTTTAATGATTTTAATTTCAATTATACACAAAAATAAAAAAATATTATTAAATATTATTCAAATAATGGAACGTTACTTTTTAATTTACGGCCTATTTCTCCGACCGGTTTCAAAGTTGAACTCGAAATTTTAATCTTCTGTCCCATTCAAACATTCGGGTTCACCGTTGAACTCGGCACTAAAACATAAATTAAAAATGCCATAGTGATTAGTCTTGAACAATTTAAATAGCAGAAAACAATGCATAATGAAAAAACAAAGCGGGCATGTTATAACATGCATACATGCATTGAATACAACTTTTCAATATCACAAACTTCAATACAATTCTGAATTGTCATCAGAAATTCGAGCTGCTTTATACAGTGACACAAACTTGGAAATTCTGAATGTAACGAAAAGTTGTTCAAGCGAATCTAGTTCTGTGAATAATAAATGGTAAACAAGATTTTATTCTTCTCTTATGAAACTTTTTGACCGACGGAAAAAGGAGAGATTCTCAATTCAACCACATAATATGCTCTGCTCGCTTAATAAAACTTAAAAAAAAGTTAAAAATACTTAGACTTCTAAAAATAAAAATAAATTAAACCCAATGTTCAGGTGTTGCAGTGTATTTTTCTACTAATTGTAAAAATCTCGTGTCTCACAGTGTTAGTTTATATCCATGCAAAATTTCAGCTTTTCAGCACTCACGATTTCGGCGGACCTCGGACAGATGGACATGGCGAAACTATAAGGGTTCCCTGTACGTACTACGGACTCCTAAAACCAAATCCCACCCAAAATGTAATTCCACGTAACTGAAAACGGCTTAATGAAACTCTCATAACAAAAAATCACCATGTAAAAGGTACACTTCCCATATTTTGTTATTCACACCTGATTAATAAGAAATGTATGGCGCCAACACACCCTTAAACCCCCCCTACCCCTCCTCCCACCCATGACTGCCAGTTTTCAAGCTATGACTCATAGTACTACGGAATTTCCAAGCCAAGTTTCACAACAAAACGTCACAACTACATGGAAATTTCACGAGAATTTAAACCTTATCTCCTTCGAGATAAAATGTTACTTTTTCATGAAATGCTGGCGATTTTTAAGGGTGATTTTTCCGTGAATAATGTCGCAGTTCATTCAAGTTGCTTGCATGGTGCGTGCGCGTTATTTAGTACGAGATAAGTAAATGTTATTAGGCATGAGCCTGTGATGTGCCGGTTTTTAATTTTCTCAGGGCTGTTCAGTTACGTGTTGAAAAAACCTTTGCCAAGAAAAAGTAAGTAACTGTTGTTTATATCGTGAAAAAAAAATATTATTACGTATTAATTTTATCAATAAATAAAAAATCTGTTGCAATCTACAGTTTCTGCATACAATTTACCACCAAGAATTGCACGTTATCTAAAAGCCGATATCACCAAAAGATTTTTAAACTTTTTAATAAATTTACTAATCATGTCTCCTTAATCAGTTATTTGCGAGAAATTTTGTTGCAATCTTGGAATTTCAAATAAAACAAATAATATAATAATTGTCAAAAATTATATCTGTTTCATCAGACTCCTCTTAAAAAACCTTATAAACGAATTATTAATTGTAAACTAAAAATATTTCTGTGCAATCGAATCGATATAAAGTTCTTCTTAAATGAAATCGATTATAATTTCAAAGTGAATCGGCACACCGCAAAGGCATAGATTATATTGAAATGTCAAAAAGAAATTAAGGATTTTGAAAAATGTTCTCAAATCGCGAAATTTAAAAAAAAAAACCCAGTGGATAATGTATAGATATTTGTTGAAATCTTGGCTAAGTCAAAACATCATGTTGCTTTTCACACGTTAGTGTACCTAAATATAATCATTGAAATGAATAGAAAAAAATATCTTTATTCCTAAGACTTCACAAAGCACTTAGAATCGTCATACAAAAATAATTCTACTCTAAATTCGCGGCGCTTATACTCACTTTTATCAATCATCACAATATCTTGAATGTGAAAGTGAATTTAAAAGATACAGATGATACTATTACATTAGATACTATTAGGTTATTAGATGATTTATGCATTAACTTTCGTTGTTGAAAGTAAACATAATCTCTAAAATAAACAGTGCTGTTTAGTCTGGACAGTTTACTATAAAAGTTGTTTTTTGATTCATTCGTCGATAAAATCGCAAAGCCACGAACTTAAATTTACATTAGGTAAGTTTTTGACCTCTCTATGCCTAAACCTGCCAATAAAAAGGTAGTTGTCATCAAATCATAGACGAATTATATTATTATTTATCGGTGCATCGATGAAAACAAATATATGTATTTGTTTTTTATCCTAAGGTCATGTTACTAGCTGACACATAACTTAGAATATTATTATTGAAAATACGGGTTACTCACGTTATTTCAGCCGGGATATGCCGACTAGTTTCGAGTGCGAGACGTCGCGCGTCGGCGACGACACGCGATTAATCGCCCATTTGATGAATCTACGTACTAGATTCGAAACTAGTAGTTCGAACATAATTATCCCGGCTAAAATAACGTGAGTAACCCGTATTCTCAATAATAATTTCTTCACCTCACGTCGGTTTTAATAATATTAAACTTAGAATACTTTAATTTCAAATTGAGTTAAGTGAGTTTTTAAGAACTTTTCGCATCGAAATCTACTTCAAACATGTTTTATGATAATTTTAGCTACACAAGGGGTAAATTATATTCGTCCATATACCTACTTTATTCTTGCAAAAGACATAGAAACAGATTTACCTATAGTTCTTAAAACATAATTGAAAAAAAGGCATGCTTTGCAGAGGAAACCAACAAATAATAATAATTAATCTTTGGCTCATGAAATTGTCGACATATGGGAGGTGCACTCGGCTATTATTGTACCGATAGTCGTATCTGTAAACGGACTGATAGCAAAGAGTCTTAAGAGACTCGCGTTGGGCGGCAGGATCAAGGTTCTGATGCAGAAAGCGGTGTCTCCTCTTTCTGGAACCCTAAACACCGGTAGCTTGGTCCCTGCATCCGATGACGGTGGGGTACTATTTATATTTGAAATATTTTTTTGTAATTTATATTTAGAAATGAAGGAAATTATAGTTTGATATTTTTAAATGTACTCTACATTTATAATTTGTGTTTAAACATATTAAAAATGAGAGGATAAATAAATGAGAAAACCTTTATTGTTTATAAAAATACATACATCAATTAGTTACATCACTAGGATTCCCTGTGTCATTCAGACAAGTTATTGTACTTAGGATCAGTTTCTGAGGTTCCAGATAAATCGTATCCGACCCATAAAATATAACCTGACCGAATTTAAAAGTGACACAAGTTACACTTGAATTAAGAACACAGCTGTCACCTTTCATCTTTTTATTTATGTGTGTTATATGCATATTCTGCCAATAAGGATTATCTAGTACCTGAACCATTGGGGCTAAATAAAAATTCCTAACTGTTATAATAATAAAGCATAGTTTTAACCGTTGTAATAAACGAAAATTTTCCTTCCATTTAGTTCCAGCCACTTAATGAACAAAAGTTCAAAACGGAATCCAATTTTAGTTTCCAAGTGAAACTCTGAAGCTACCGCTACAATGTTACGAATTGGGTTAAATAAATAGCCGTACGAAATTATCAATAGTCTATTAGCATCTTATACTGAGAAACAGTTAAAAAAAATATGGGACCGGCAGGATTTGAACCTCAGACCTTTGCATACCGGGCAGCCACTTTTAACCACGTCGCCTCTTGTCAGGATGTAACGTAGTCTACTAATGACTAGTTAAAATAGAAAGAATAAATAGAAACAATAGATAAATTGTTATGCAGTGGGGGGCGCATCTTGAGGTAGCGGTGGGCGCGCGGTTGCGACGTCACAAGGACCCTAAATTGCTCAACTGTATGTTGAAATTAAATGACGTCACTATAAGCATCTTAACATCATTATTTATTGAACAAAAACGACGTTTACACTAGGGATAACTCCTGTGTCGCGGGGGTGTTCCCAAACATACTTTTCACACATACAAAGCACACCCTGTCCTTTTATGTTTGAAATAGATTTAATAGAAATAAGAATAACGTTATCTTAGACTAACCTAATACATTTGCACTTTCCCGGTGAGATTTTTCGATGAAAAATTTTACCATTTATTGAAGATGCCTATCAAAAATGTTCTCATCTAGATCTTCAAAGTCATGTCCTTAATCACTGAAATGTGTTTTCGCAAGCTAATTCTCACAAATAACTGTTTTTATAACTTGGCACTTTTTACGGTGAGTGGGAATTTCCGGTGAAAAGTATTAATTGCACCCAGGAACTTATATATAATATCGAATCACTGGGAACCGGCTCCGTCGCGACGTCATTTACAACCTGTATAAAATACCTAAATTAAAGTCCGAACCCACTATCCTTAGATATCTATTTGCCTATGAGAACTACCTTATCTATTAAATATTCAAACGTTTGCTGTATCGGTATCCAGCCATGAACTTTATGAATTATTAACGTAATATTGAGCTTATTGCAATATACTGGCGCCATTGATTTTCCATACAATAAAGAATGCGTCATACAGCTAAGCTCTGAAGTTTTTTAAGAATTAGTCATGCTCATGGCATTTTAAGGTTAAACATTCTGGAGGTAGAGCTTTCATGACTAAGCACAATAACTTATTTGTTTTGTTTTTAAACGACTTCAAAAATAGTTCTATTTTTTTTTGTTTTTTCGTCGAATACGCGATGACGACCAGGTCACGATCGATGGAATCCTACAGAAATCGAGGCCAACCCTCAAATATGAAAGTCTTCTATGTTGTTTTTAGCATGTTACCTAAAACTACTTAGATATTTCCATCTAGCTGATGCTGGAAGGTGCAACTCCTTAACGGTTAGGAGTACGGGAATAATTCTTTGAATTTAGGTACCTTAAGACCGTTTACTGTACTTTTATCACTTTTAAGTTTATTACTAAAGTATAATATTTTTTTTGTAATTGAATTTGTTTTATAAATTATTTTATTACTTTTTCAATCTGCCTCAAAAATACTTTGCAGAATGTAAATGGTCACACTTACATAGCAGGTGCTTGTCCTCTGAACTTCCGTGTGACCCTAATTTTGTGCCATAGTATAAAAGGCATACAGTACCCCCCACAAAGCGATGTGCAAGCGAGTGCATATTGAGGACGCTTGCATTCGATGCCCAGTAGAGTGTAAAGTTACGCAATCATAACAATGTTTGAACACGCGTCGATAATGCCCTAGTTATTGTGGTTATTGTAACAAAGACAGGTTTTACTATCAACTGGCATGATGACTAATTTTTATTTTCGTATGTTATTGGAACACCTCTCGATATAAGAAACATCTATGAAAGAATTACTTTGATATCTCATAAGCTGCTGAGATAATACTATTTTTAATTCACGTTAATAATGGACTTGCCCAAACGCTCCAAACAAAAGGCTACAATGGCGTGACGTCACGTTTGAGTATTTTGTATGTGAAGTTATGAATTTTGTTAGATAACTATATGTCATATTGCGTTTATGAAAATGGTTTTATAACAAAATTTGCCATAAATTATGTGGGTTATTCAATTAAAACATATGTTTTAATAATTTCGTATTTAAAAAATGGACTTACTTACTTTGAATGATCATAATATGAGTTTGACTCAATGTATGGAACTAAAATTTATTGCATTTGGTTTATGTGAACCTATATTTTTTTATAAGGTATCCTATATTTTACTATATATGGATCAGTCACCATGCCCGTTCACTAAATCTAACATCGTTCAGCAATTGTGAATGATGTGCACAGAAACTGAATCTCCTTGAAATATAAAAGTGTTTTTACTGATTTAAAAACTATGTTAATTTACTTAAAACAAAACTATTACAAATGATTCAACAATTATTGGTAAACAATTTCAAGGCAAACATAAAAAAAATACAAGATCGATTGTATCCATCATACATTTTGTCTTTAATAAACCTATTTAAAGTGAGGTAATAGTAATATATACCTTAATTATTATTGTCTTGTTGTTATTCACTGGCAGCACTGGCTAACCAATACAGTCTGTCTAGTACATACATGATAACAATTAGGTCGCGCTAACGAACTGAATCCCAATCAGTGCGCCGCAATTGGGTTATATTGTTACATCCACGGTTACATCAGTGTTGCAAGTACACATCTATAATCTCCAATAATTGTTATTTTGTATCTTTGTGTCGCTGAATAAAGTAACATTTTAATAACACATTGAGTTTTAACATTATTTACATATAGGTACTAATGTAAAACTAATGTAAAAAATATTATACTAGTCACTAAAAACTATTAAAATAGCAACTATTAGCAAGTGAATGTTGGTTAAATGCTTTATCATGAATACATATCAGTCAGTAATTCAGTATACTGTAATTATCTTAAATAACGAGAAAATTAACAGCGACTGAAACGCGTTCTATATACGAGAATTACCTACCCAAAAGAGTAATTTATTGAACGATTCGTTTCATTTCAATTTCTATTCAATTCACGTTGAATCCATTTAAATATTCCATCTTCTTTGCCACTTTGGAAAGCTAAAGTTTTATTTAAATTCTTTGGTACTTATCTCTTAGCGGTTTTCAGCTGAAAAACTAAGAGCCTGTCTTTACTATCGATATTGATTTAACTGAAAATAATTGATTTTTATTCAAATATGCTCATCTTTGTTACGTAAAGTACGTAGGTAGAAATATAAGCCTATAAGTTATACTTCAGCTTACAATTCGCCTTTCCAATATCAATAATTTATCATTACGCAAATTAAACAATCGAATCCTTACACCCATAAAAATACAATATTCCTTCAATACATTGTTTCAGTTCAATAAAACGCGTGTGTACACGGACTAAACAGTAGGGCGGTCGCCCCACCACCTCAGTCTGCCACTGGCCGTAAACGAGGCTGAACTCGCGCGACGCCTTTGCCTAATAAAAAAAAACAAAGTGAAGTGCCGAAGTGTGTTCTGTCAAATTACGTGTGACATTTACCCAAAAAGGTTTTTACTTTTAGCGGCAAAATTGATATTTTATTTTCAGTGAAAAATAGCATTATTTTTACAATGGATTGCTATTTATTTTGTAATGTGTAATAGCGTGCGTTGTGAGGATTTATAGGATACACGCTCCAAGGAAATTTTGTTATTCGTGCAGTTAATTTTACGTGAGAGCGTAATAACGTTATTTGCCATGTGAATACGTAATTTGATCAATAAATATCGGTTTTTACGCTACTGATGTGCTTTACGAAATTATATCGCGATGAATGCATGACCAGTATAGTTAAAATCATTTAAGTAATAATTAAAAAATAACGTGTTATGAGTTGTTCTTTACCTTGATGATTCAGAATAATTCATCTTAGTTGATGCGTAGATGAGACGGTCGCCTTGAATAGTAGCTTTGTGTTCATTGTTTCATAATATTAGATCTGATAATGTTGATATTATTTTTATGTTTTTAATTACCGGTCAATGTTAAAACTGTTATCCGAGACGGATTGTAGCGGCAACCATGATCATAGCAATTATATTGATGAGTTCACAGTCGTAACATATCTATGCTTCTATAACGAACAAAATCCTCATTTTAACAATAGTAAAAAAGGGTAAAGGAACGAATTGTTTTACTTACCTTGTTTTGCTTACCCATTTTCGAAATAATAGATCTAGCGTTAAGATTAAAATTATCTTTATTGCTAATAGAAAAAAATGGCATAAAAACTCTTTAAAAGAAATCAAGGTGAAGTCGGTGCAGCGTTTGTTTTTAATTCTTTTTTTTTAATGTTATGCATCTAGCGCGCGATAATGAGCTAAGACAAGTTTTTTAATTTACGCTTTAAGATTTAGTCGAAACAGATCCAAAAAGAAACTTCATCTAGAATTCTAGAAACGGCTCTTTTTATGTCTTATTTATTATAATTTAATCAAAAAAGTCTTGATCGAAATTATTTAATATCCTTTGCATGTTATGGAGGCATAGAAAGTGTTTTATTATGTTTAAGCACATGTCTCATTAGGATTTGAAGGCATTGCATTAAATTACACCCTCGTTGGTCTAGTTGTTAGCGTATGCAAGTTTAAGTAAGTATAACTTCGAGTTTGATTCCCGAGTCGGGCAATGTCTCATTTAGTATTTTTTCGTGAGAAAATTCTCGATAGCAGCGTAACTCTTAGTATTGTGCTCGGTGGATGGCGATAGACTCACCGCCTATCACATGGGACCTAAACATAACAGGTGAAATGTGGTAGTTATACAACTTTACATCACCCTTTTGGGTAATATAACTGTGACGTTATGTTATATTAAATTGAAATTTTGACACGTCTAGGTCACATTTTTTCGTGTATAAAGATTGTTGGCTGACAGGAATTTATGTTTAAAACGAAATAGAGAAGTGGTGTTCAAATAATAAAAAGAAACTACGTATTAAAGGAGCTAGTTTAGAACTTTTTATTAGTGTAATATTCTAGTTTAAATGGAATTAGTTTTTTGGGATGTTAATCAGTGTGAATAGCTCTGAGAAGCCGTCTAGATAACTTTATCTAGACGGCTGTATGCCCACTTGGGGATGATTTATTTGTCACCTATATCTGTCACCTACCCCATAGTGTGAGGTATCGTTAGATAGGTCAAAAACATTGAGGGATTACTGATACAGTTTTTTTATTTAGAGATCTGTTTGCGAGAATTGACTTTCAAGAGCAGATTTATGTTCGAGTAGTCCTCTAATAGCCAAAAAGGCGTCACAGTCGCATCCTATTGGTCTTAAACCATAAAAGAAAAACGTTTTTATTATAGTCATTGACACGACAAGAAGAAGAAGCAGCATAAATAACTAATACACCAAAATCTTGTACCGACCAAGGCACTTGATTCAAAAATGGGCCATGACACATCGCGTGCTCCCTAATGGTAGGATTGAGGGGGCAACGCACTTCTGGAAACCAGGTCGGTGGTGTGTACCCGTGTGGTAGTACTTCTCATCATTAACACCCCAAAATGTAAATAGTAATCCATCATTAGTTTCCTTTCTTTATGTGGGTTAAGTTAATATGACACGGCCGAATATTGCTTATAAACTTAACTTAACATCACGCCTATATTACGAGAAGGGTGTGGCAGAGATGTACAACACCCACATTTCACCTGTTATGTTCAGGTCACATGTGATATTGCCATCCACTGTGCACAATTCCAACTCCGTGCAGCTATTGTGAATTTGCTGACGGACTGGTGGTAGAGCTCTTGTGAATGAGCTCGAGGGCGGCAGCACCACCGTCTCACCTTTAACCTGCCGCCAAATAGTAGTGCTTCCATTACTGTGTTCCGGTTTGGTGGTGAGATCAGGCCCTGAAATTACTGGCACATGAGGCATAACACCGTAGTCCTCAGCTGCAGCGACGCATCTGTAATCTGCTTTTGTGGATTGTTGATGTCCATGGGCTGTACTCCACTTACCATCAGGTGGACTACATGTTCGTTCGCTGTAGGCGTAGTATAAAAAAAAAAAGTACACTTAGACTTTGCCCGATTCGGTAATCGAACCCAAGAACTCGAGGTGTGAGACGCATACGCTAACCACTAGACCATCGAGGCTTATTGAATAAATAACATTTAGCAAAATCGATCTAGCAGTTTTCAAGTGATGCCATAGTGACCAATGACGGGATAATGTGTGTAAATAAATGCAAATTTATAACAAACTCTTTCTACTTAACCGCAACTGCTAATTGGTTTCAACTAGTTGTCTGGTCAAGCCAGTACGAGGTAAACACTTACCTTTTTTTTGTAAATCAATCTGATGTCAAATGTTCAGTTTTACCTTTTTGTGGTCGAACGATATGATGTAAATAAATACTTTTAGTTTCAACCAACTTTTTTCTTGCGATTTTCCAATAGTTATAACATACATAACATAACATAACATCACGCCTACATTACCTAGAAAGGTGTGGCAGAGGTGTACAACACCAACATTTCACCTGATATGATTAGGTCCCATTGGATACGGGGTGAGCCTATCGCCATCTACCGGGCACAATTCCACTTCCGTACTGCTATTGTAGTACGGAAAGTTCACAAATAACACTTTGCCCGACCCGGGAATCAAAACCGAGACCTCAGTGACCGAGTGCATACGCTAACCACTAGACCATCGAGGCAGTTATCGCTCAATAGTTATAATCGCAATTATTAAAAAAAATAACTTATTTTCTCGTTCTCAAATAGTGAGTAACCAATTACCCAACTGCCCTAAAAAGGAGTGTTGAATCATAAACACCCCTTTCCAACATAATATAATCCATCACTTTGTTTCCGCTTCTATGTAGGTTAAGTAACAATGACTTGGAGATTTAGTTTTCTTTATTATATTTGGGTTAAGGCATTTTATAAAGAATGGATATATTTATGAAAGAAAACAAAATAGAGAATATAAATTTAGTACATGATTATACTAAGAAACAGTTGAAAAAGATATGGGACCGGCAGGATTTGAACCTGCGACCTTACTGCACACTGGGCAGCCGCTTTAGCCATCCAGCTACGGTCGCCTCTTACCAGAACCCTAAATTTCTCAACCGTATGATACGTCATTCCGTGACGTCACGTTCATCCATTTGTTCCTAACTTAAGTAGGATAGTGCCCGGTGTGCAGTAAGGTCGCAGGTTCAAATCCTGCCGGTCCCATATCTTTTTCAACTGTTTATTTAGTATAATTTGCTAAGCATAGCTAAATGCTATAAAAATAATCAATTAGAAGTTAAAGATTTTGTTATTTTAGAATCTTTTCGATTTTTCCCTGCTGAATTCAGTACGATTCTTTTAGATAATCTATCACGATGCTTCAGTGTATGGAGATTAGTTTGAAATAGGGCAAAAACTTTTTAGTCATAGTAAAGACTTGCTACACCAACTATGGATAAGTGAGTTACGTATCTAAAAAGTGGGTACATTACACTTCTTAAATATGAAATTCACACATGCATATCTATTGCAGTCATTCTTCACTATGGCGTTGAAGTTTTAGACCTGCATACCTAATTGCTTGGCCCACTGTACATGAGTTGAAATATGTGGAGTATCCTCAAAAAGTAGTACTTGCATTATTGTAACTTATTAACATAGCATCGCGCCTTCAATACCCAGAAGGGTGGGCAGAGATGTACATCACCAACGTTTCACCTGTTATGTGTAGGTCCCATGGGATATAGAGGTAGGCCATCGCCATCAACCTGAGTTTTCTAACGGGAAAATCCAAAATAACACTTTTGTTAGACACAGGAATGGAACCTGGACCTCGCGGTGAGCGGTACACAAATTATCAGCTAGAACGATGAGGCAATAACTGTAACTTGTTTAGCCCACAACTGGGAATGGGGGAGACATTTATAATAATAATAATAGCAGCCCTGTATTTAATACATGTCCCACTGCTGAGCTCGGGCCTCTTCTTATGATGAGAAGGGTTAGACCACCACACTGGCCAAGTGTGGATTGGTAGACTTCACACACCCTCGAGCACTTATTAGGCACTCTCAGGCATACAGGTTTCCTCACGATGTTTTCCTTCACCGTTAGCGAGCAATAATTTACATGATAAATACACACATATCTTCGAAAAGACAAGATGGGTGCCGTGGGTTCGAACCCGAGACCATTAATTTCGCAGTCCTACGGTCTCCCACTCGGCTATCGCTGCTTCTCGAAGACATTGGCCATGCAAAATTTACAAAATGGCCACGTCATATACATGCCATGATAAGACATATAAGGAGGCTGTAGATAAGGTGTAACATTTTTTATCCTGAGAGAGATAAACTTTTTGTCTCACACATTATCATCACAAAGTAATCGTAGTAAGTTTTGAAGCAAAAATATAACTAAAAAAAGCCCTAGGTACCTAATATATGCAGTAACAAAATAATTGTTTGAGGGCGAGTTTCCTCGAACAGTCTGCATACTTTTGCTACATAAAGCATAAAAACTAACCTCTTTTCTCTCTATAGAATTTTTCTTTTTAAAATCACCAAGTAGGAATCTGCTATTTAAGGAATGCTTATATTTACAAAACAAAATGTATGAAAGAAATGAAAAGAATTCGCTTTTACAGAAAGAAATGTGACAAAAAGGACAGATCTTTTGCGTTAACATAAAAGGTGAATAAGCTTTTAATTATGAAAGTCTGAAAGACTCTACATTTAAATATACTACGTGGAGTCGTTAGTCGAGAGTAACTGATCAACCCAAAAATTACTCATACAGATGGCGGTAGGATGAATTAATATTGTGGCTGCCAAAGTGCTGAACAGCTAAACTCAACATCTCTATTGGCCCAAGCGGGGAATCGAATCCGATATCCACCTTTGGCAGTCGCATAACCTAGATAAAAAAAAAGAAAACTCAAATCATTCACACAGCACCACTAAGCAGAGCTTGTACTATGGGTACTAGAATAACTGATACTAATACATAAATACTTTTCTTTTGTAAATACATACCTATTATTATGAATAGAAACACCCAGACAATCCTCTATGTTCATGCACACAAAGATTTGTCTTGAGCAGGAATCGAACCCGCGACCTCAGCGTAGCAGGCAGCAAGCAGTCATCGTCATCGTCAGTTACTATATTCACAAGGCTAATATACTTATAATAGCTCTAAATTTATGAACCCGGTACATACCATCAAAGACGGATTCTCACTGTAACAATATTAGGTACAGTCGGCCAATGAGTTGGGTATGCAGGGCAAAAACTTCTACGCCATAGTAAAAAATTACTGCAATAGATATGCAAGTTTGTATTTCATATTTAATAAGTGTAATATACCCACTATTTAGATATATAACTCACTTATCCATAACTGGTGTCGTAAGTCTTTACTATGACTTAGAAGTTTTTGCCCTGCATACCCAACTCATTGGCCGACTGTACCTATCTATCTAGTATTAAGGTATAGAAAGCGAGGGTATGACCTGTGTGTCTTTAGTCTATAAAAGAAGTAGGTCGTCCTTGGTAGATATCGCCAACTGTACACAGATTGTTCAGGCTGCCAAAAACAAGTGTAGCATTATCTACATTAAATTCATTAACAACAAATGAAATATGTCAAACTAAATTCTTTATGATGTTGCAGGCAACATAATAAAGAATTTAGTTTGACATATTTTTATCTTTTCAGTTCTTTTTTTTAAGCAGTCGGGTTTTTTGTTTTTTTGAACTGATTCTTAGTATAATTTGCAAAGCATAGCTAAATGCTATAAAAAATATCTAAACTGTAGTTGTATATTATGATTCATTTGACGGCTTCATTGGTCTTATTGTATGATGATACCCAAAATATAGATCACTAATCTAAGGACTAGAGAGTATTATTATTATACGTCCTAAGCAAAGCACCTGTAATTTGCACATGCTTTGATTCTCTGATGTTGCAGGCGGGGACAAACAATCGTTTGTCACCGCCTGCAACATAATAAAGAATTTAGTTTGACATATTTCATTTGTTGTTAATGAATTTAATGTAGATAATGCTACACTTGTTTTTATCTTTTCAGTTCTTTTTTTTAAGCAGTCGGGTTTTTTGTTTTTTTAATAATTATATTTTTATTAACAAAGTTATATAGTAGTATCAAAGTATTGTTTGTCCCCGCCTGCAACATCATAAAGAATTTAGTTTGACATATTTCATTTGTTGTTAATGAATTTAATGTAGATAATGCTATACTTGTTTTTATCTTTTCAGTTCTTTTTTTTAAGCAGTCGGGTTTTTTGTTTTTTAATAATTATTTTTTATTTCACTCTTTTTAGTTCTTTTAACCGACATGTTTTTTTATATCTATTAATTTGTAGAAATCAAATCTCTTTGAAATCAATGAGCCTTAATCGTGAGTTAAACTATCAAATGCAAAAACAATTATTCAAATTCGACCGGCAGTTTCCAAGATTAGCGTGAGCGAACATACAAACTAACTTCCACCCACTTCGGGCGCGCGAGCGTGCCGATATGTAAATTGGTAAATTGTGTTTAATCAGTAATATAAATGTGATAAGAAGTATATATTTTTGAAATGGTCTTTTCATGGCCTTTTATTTGATACCCATATTACTATGATGAAAAGAAAATCCATACCTCCCCCCCTTTTGTTTTCATTTGCCGGCGCCAT
This sequence comes from Hypena proboscidalis, assembly GCA_905147285.1. Classification (NCBI taxonomy): domain Eukaryota; kingdom Metazoa; phylum Arthropoda; class Insecta; order Lepidoptera; family Erebidae; genus Hypena; species Hypena proboscidalis. The sequence goes on from LR990141.1 coordinate 1,903,037, forward strand.
TTTGAAAATTTATATAGCCTATGTCACTATCACTGTTTGGACGAATTCAACGACACCTCATTTGTCAAAATCCGTCTAGCCGTTTGGGCTGTAGGGCATGCCAAAGAAATAGACATACATACATACATACATACATACATACATACATACATACGCTCGAAAAACATAACCCTCCTTCTGACGCAGTCGGGTAAAAAGATATGGGACCGGCAGGATTTGAACCTGCGTCCTTACTGCTCGACCTCCTTTTTTCAACTGTTTCTTAGTATAATTTGCTAAGCATAGCTAAATGCTATAAAAATAATCAATGAGAAGTTAAAATAACGAACGCGTTCATTCTTTACAACATTTGTGCTGAATTCGCCATGTTGGTTTGTATACTACTTAAGTTAGGAACAAATGGATGAACGTGACGTCACGAAATGACGTATCATACAGTTGAGAAATTTAGGGTTCTGGTAAGAGGCGACCGTAGCTGGATGGCTAAAGCGGCTGCCCGGTGTGCAGTAAGGTCGCAGGTTCAAATCCTGCCGGTCCCATATCTTTTTCAACTGTTTCTTAGTATACAGTTTAGATTAGATAACTCATATATTTATTTCTTGCAAGCTTTTACATTAACTTATCTCTGCTCATCACGACAATCTCTATCTACCCTCCTCACAACATCCTTATGCATGTCTTATTAATATGACACATGTTCGTACAACCCAGACTGGTCGTAAAACAACTCCAAATGGGCCAGGACATTGAACCCGTGACTCAGCACATATCCGTGTATGGATTTGTATTGTGTTGTGTCGATTTGGCTGCTATTCCTAAAGGATAAAGATAAAAGATAAATTTGGATTTTTTACATTAGATAGAACGCCAGAAGCAATTACACTATCCAATAGTCCCAATGACAAGGTCAAATACACACATTCACTCACTCAAGCACACCCGGCCAGTCTCAGAACAAATATTTGCGAATTACACAAAGATTTGTCCCATGTGGGGATCGAACCCACAACACCAGTGCAATGGAGAGCGGCGAGGCGACCGCTTAAACCACTACACCACACGTGAATGAACACCAATGGAAAGAAAAAAAAAAGGATGCAATTCATATGTCTAAAGAGTGTTTAAGGCATGCCTTGGATGATGAATTGATGATTTCAGACAGCAACTTGAATAAGTAAATAAGATAATTTAAAAAATACTTATACTTTTACTGGTAGTAGAGCTCTTGTGAACTAGAGGGCGGCAGCACCACCGTCTCATCCATAAAGCAGAAACAGAGTAGAGGTTCGGTAACTAGATTTACCTATGAAACAACGCGTAACATCTTAGCGGGGGTGAGGAGGTGTTAAAATCCCGCCCATTTCTGAATTCCATCTATCTGTCAGTAACTAAACTGGATGTCACTAGTTCTTTATTTACAAATAATAATACTTATAAATGAAATGTGTTGCCGTCCATAGCAGCAGAACGTCTATCAGAGTATTTTTCACAAGATCAAACACAACACTTCATTCTTTTTTCAGTTTTAAGCGACTATCCCGTTAAATGTTAACGCTTTAGAGCTGTGTACAGGACGAACGCCGTTACACTGACGTGATGACGTCAGGACCTAGTTGAAAAACACAGTGCACAGTTGCTTGAACCATCTCATCTCTGTTTCTGCTTGACGGTCTCATCTTTAATCTGCACCACTGTGTTGCTATTAGGGCTAAAATGACTGAAATGAACTTGAGGCACAACACGTCAGTCCTAGGATGAAGCGACAAAGCAACAATCTGCTTTTGTGTCTACGTCTATGAGCTTTAGATACCACTTACCATCAGATACAGTTCGCTACATACGTCGTATTACCTTTTAAAGCCAAGTATACACAACTTAGAACAATGTTGCCTCACAGCCGACTACTCGGTACATGCACTCAAGGCGCACAGCAACAGATTCGGATGATCCTTATAATCACATAACCACAGATAAAACTTAATGTAATCGAAATCGATCGAGCCTTTTTGAGAAAAAGAAATTACGAACACATGCCGACCGGTTTTTATTACATGACCATATTTCAAATTCAAATTCAAATTCAAATCATTTATTTTCATAGGCCCCAGGAGGCGCTTGAACACGTCAAAACATTACAAAAAATGATGTAAAAGTAAATAATAAATAATACTAAATTATACTAATTACAATGATTTGAATAACCGGGGCTCAGATTAATTTTAATCAAACTGTTTAGAATCGAATTAAAATCAATCCAAGTACCAGCTCCGATGGGTATTGCATTATGAGAAGAGCTGGTGAGAAACTCATGTGCACCATCTTTTAAAATGAAAAATATAACAATATAAAAGTACATAAAAAAAATCACATAAGAAGAGCAATTCATTTCTAAATACTATTATCATTTATGTAGTCTGAAATACTATAGTAAGCTTTTTGACATAATTTAGTTTTAACATATTTTTAAATTTACCTATTGATAATTCTATTGCGTCTAAAGGAAGTTTATTGTAAAAGCGTATACATTGACCTGGAAACGAGTTAGAGATTTTATGGAGCCTAGTAGTGGGCACAGCGAGTTTGTTTTTGTTCCTTAGATTTAATTTATGGAGATCACTATTTTTCTTAAATTTCGTTTGGTTTTTGTGAACGTACATTAAATTTTCGTAAATGTATTGAGAATGTAACGTCATAATATGTATCTCTTTAAATTTATTTCTTAGTGTCTCCTTGGGACTCATCATATAGATAGCTCGAATAGCTCGTTTCTGGAGCACGAATATTGAATCTATATCCGCGGCACTACCCCAAAGCAATAAACCATATGACATTATACTGTGAAAATAGCTAAAATAAACTAAACGCGCAGTGTCAACATCGGTCAGTTGACGAATTGTTTTTACGGCGTAAGCTGCTGAGCTGAGTCTACCAGACAACGTTTCTATATGTGGGCCCCATTGTAATTTAGAGTCTAATGTTATACCAAGAAAGACAACCTTATTGACCATTTCCAATTCCTCATGGTCCATCACCACACTAGTTTTGACTTGCTTAACATTTTTTGTAAAAAATCTAATATATTTTGTTTTACTACCATTTAAAAGCAAGTTATTAGCACTAAACCAGTTCACTATCTTTGATAAAGCATTGTTTACATCGTCAATTACTGATTGTTGTCTTTTTACCTTAAAAACTAAAGAAGTGTCATCCGCAAACAATACTATCTCATGATTATCCTTAACAAGATGAGGTAAATCATTAATATACAAGAGAAACAGGAAAGGCCCTAAAATAGAGCCTTGTGGCACCCCCATTGCTACAGCTGATCCATGCGAACGCTTTCCATTGACATCTACTCTCTGAATCCTATCGCTTAGATATGAAGTAAGAAGATCCAGAGCGATGCCTCTTATACCGTAGTGGTGTAACTTCTTGACTAGAGTTTCATGCTGCACACAATCAAAAGCCTTAGATAAGTCACAAAACACCCCATAGGCATCCCGCGACTCTTCCCAAGCCTCAAATATGCATTCCAGTAATTTTACCCCAGCATCACATGTTGACCGTCCGCGAGTGAAACCGAATTGTTTAGTGTGCAACAGATTGTTTTCATTAAAATATTTAAGTAACTGCGCGAGAATTAATTTTTCAAAAATTTTGCTAAACGTAGATAGCACCGATATTGGTCTGAAGTTTGTGGGGTCTAATGTACTACCTGATTTAAACAATGGAATGACTTTACTTAATTTCATTAAGTCAGGAAACACACCACAATCAATACATCTATTAAATATCACGATTAAATCAGGTGCAATAATGTCAATCAACGAATTTATAATATGTACAGAAATGCCCCATAGATCAGCCGTTTTCTTAATATTAATTGATTTAAACGCGGCTTTAAAATCAGACAAATTAACATGGTGAAAATCGAAATTATTGTAAAACTCAGGCACATTATCTTTAAGTAACGACTCGGCAACGGAGGAGGAAGAGCCTAAAGCACTAGTTAAAGAGACAGGAAAAGCAGTAAAAAATCCTTCAAAAGCACTGGCAACTTCTAAATCTGACTTGGTTACTTGACCATTGATACTTAACTTAAAGTCTGAATTTTTTGATCTAACCTTCCCAGTCTCTTCATTAATAACCTTCCATGTGGCTTTAATTTTATTACTACTGTTTTTGATTTTAGATTTAATAAATGTAGATTTGGCAATTTTACAAACGCGTTTAAAAATCTTCGAGTATGATTTGACATGTTCTTTAAACTCTTCACTGCTATTAAATTGTCTTTCATAGTATAAAATGTACAATGTTTGCCTACTCTTATGGATACCTGCGGTTGCCCAGTCACCAAAGACAGGACTACTAGTAACAGTAATCTCCTTGGAAGTAAATATTGAGTTAAAATCGCGAAGAAATGAATCAAAAAACGAATTATACATTACATTAGGCTCTATGTCATTATCTAAGAAAGGTAAGTTATTAGCTAGGTTAACTCTCATACGTTCAAAGCGACTAGCTGTTACTGGTACAGAAGTAATTTTTTTCCTAACTACATTTTTACTTTTTATTTTAAAACTTATCATTTGCCCAGAATGATCAGAATCTAGTTTATTAATAATACTTCTGTGAGTTGGACTAATATCTGTATAAATATTGTCTAAGCATGTAGCCGTGGTGGCACTTATTCTAGTAGGCTCCATAAATAAGTTTATTAAATTATGGGATTTAAAAAGACTCAAGATTTGACATGATGCAGTTGTATTAACTAGAATATTAATATTAAAATCTCCACAGACTAAAATTGTTTTACCCAAATTATTTATTCTGCATAGGGCTTCATCCATGATTTCTAAAAATAAATTAAGGTCTGCGGAGGGAGGTTTATATACGCATATAATAATGAACTGCTCTAATTGTACACAGGAGAGTTCTATGGAACATTCTACAGAGAGGGACACTATATCTTTCCGTTCTTTAAATTTAAGTTTCTTATTAAGTAAAATTAGGGACCCCCCATGTATTGTGTTGACCCTGCAGAATGAACTACCAACCTGGTGGTTGCTGAAATTAAACATGAGCTGATGCCCCTTAAGCCAATGCTCAGTAACACACATTATACAAATATTTTCAGATTTCATGAATAATTTCAGTTCTAGTTGCTTACCCAGATTTAAACAACATATATTTTGATGCACCAGGTTTATATTTTCGTTTGTATTGTAATTAGTACATTTTTGTGGGTGTATTGACATATAATTACTATTTGATTCCGCAGCTAAATTGATCAATTGTACATGTAATAAATTAGAGCTAGAGGTTGCTACCTCTGTTGTCTCATATTTTATTATTTAACTGCTATGAATTATTGATTATAATTAATACAAGAATAATTAATTGAGCGTTAATTTCTAAGAATGAATGTTATATTAACATATACAAAGACCATAAGCCTGTTTTAAAATCGGGTATTTAACTACAGTGAAATCAAATTTGAAGATCATAAGTCTTACCTTTAACCTGCCACTAAGTATTTTGTTACAATTTCGTGAGACGAGGCCCTTAAATTACTGACAGAGCAGGCATACAATTAACGTCCTTGGAATGTAGTTATTAAAAACATCAGGAGAACAACGATTGAATTGCTACATAACTACGTCCACCATCACCGACTAAATTGGTATATCAAAATTCAAATCACTCTATTAAAACACAACCAATTCCAATTTAAATAACACATTGTTTTAAAGATTAATAGCATTAAATTGTTTTACAACCGATTTAATTTGCATAAAATTAATGTTATTAAAATATTAATTAACCTTTATAAAAAAATGCATTATATTAAAATTCTGTATTGATAATACAACCACGTATTTGAGTGAGACTTCCTTGACCTAGAATTGTTTTCTCCTTGCGTTTTTATGGTCGTATTCGATGTATCCGGCCTGAGTCTACCGTTGAAAGGAAAACCCCTAAATAAATAAAGAAACTGATAACATGAAATTAATGAAATTACTGGTGTAGTAAGGACCTAGACATAATACGTGAAATGTGGATGTTGTACACTTCTGCCACACCCTGCTAGATGATATAGGCGTGATGTTATGTTATTAATGACGTATATTTAAATATTTTAGAATTAACATTAACTTTTCGAACTACATTAATCTCTCTTCTTATTGATTATTTTTATAGCATTTAGCTATGCTTAGCAAATTATACTAAGAAACAGTTGAAAAAGATATGGGACATCATTTTTAGGAACAAATGGATGAACGTGACGTCACGAAATGACGTATCATACAGTTGAGAATTTTAGGGTTCTGGTAAGAGGCGACCGTAGCTGGATGGCTAAGGCGGCTGCCCGGTGTGCAGTAAGGTCGCAGGTTCAAATCCTGCCGGTCCCATATCTTTTTCAACTGTTTCTTAGTATTAATCTCTCTTATCAAAAACAGTATTATTTCGTACACACGGCTACCGACCAAGCTATACATTTCCACTATAAGATGATCTCGCGTTGTATAGGCTCCCCGTGCAATGGGAGACCAGCTTATACTGGAAATATATATTGATAATTTAGATTTTTTACATTAGATAGAACGCCAGAAGCAATTACACTATCTAATAGTCCCAATGACAAAATCCAAATATTCACATTCACTCACACAAGCACACCCAGTCTCAGAACAAATCATTGCGAGTCACACCATGATTTGTCCCATGTGGAGATCGAACCCACAACACCAGTGCAGTGGAGAGCAGCGAGGCGACCGCTTAAACCACTACACCACACTAGCAGACAATATACTCGTACCTTCTTTGCAAGCCTCACGGTATTAACCGACTGTGAAACAAAGAGGTCAACGTTCGTGTATAATGTTATTTGTTAAAGCTAAGTGGGTTATTTAAAATATGTTCTGGCATATTCGTGTTAATGTTACTCTTTGAATAGAACAAAGACATTAAGATTCTAGTAACTGCTTTTAAAACAAAAGCTATTTGGTTTCTGGAAAACTTTATTTTAGCCTCAGAAAATATTGTGAAAGTTCACAGTACTAAGAAACAGTTAATAACAATAGGCATGGTGACTGATCTATTAGATAGTAAAATATAGGATACCTTATCAAACTATAGGTAAACATAAACCAATTGAAATAATTTTTGTTACATACTATAAATCTAACTCATTTTATGATCATTCAAAGTTTCATGGACGAGTTCATTTTTAAAATACGAAATTATTCGATTTTTTTTTTATCATTAAATTACCCACACAATTTATAGCAATATTTGTAATAAAACCATTTTTATAAACGCAATATTTCGTATAGCTATCAAACAAAATTCATAACTTCACATACAAAATACTCTAGCGTGACGTCACGCTTGAGTAGCCTTTTGTTTGGAGCGTTTGGGCGAGTCTATTATTAATGTGAATTTGAAATTGTATTATCTCAAGAAGTTTATGTTAGGTCAAAGTAATTCTTGTAATGATGTTTCTTATATCAAGAGGTGTTTCAATTACATACAAAAATAAAAATTAGTCATCATGCCTATTATGGGTCTGGCAGGATTTGAACCTGCGACCTTCTGCACACCGTGCAGACGCTTTAACCAAGCAGCTACGGTTCATAAATGTAACATACATAATTTTCAAAACATATACAACGGGTCTAAATCGCGTAATTATTACGTTTCGAAAAGACGTTGACTAAGTTTTAAAAATGTTGTCAAATCGCGAAAGTTTAAAAACATATAACATATATCTAATAATAATGTTTTTACTTATTTTAATAGAATTAAATGTAACGGGTTTTTTATCCGTTGACAAATTTTTTTAAGTCCGATAACAATATACAATTACCGACAATTTTTTTACTAAAAATCGCAAACGATTTATTTTCGCAGTGCGCGTATTTCATAACATAACATCACGCCTATAATATCCGCAAGGGTGTGGCAGAGGTGTACAACAACCACACTTCTCCTGTTATGTTTAGGTCCCATGGGATAGGGGGTGAGCCTATGGCCAATTTCAGTTTATTTTTTCGTTTTTACTGACTTGCGATATATTTTTGCTGCTGTTTGTTTAGCCTAATCGGTAAATACCTCCAGCTTAGACGCTAAAGTAACTGACACATTAGGAGCTTTTTATATTATGGTTGCTATAATTTACACTTAGAATTATTGTCAAAAAACAAACAAATATTGTATGAATTATTTGAAAAGATGGTGCACATGAGTTTCTCACCAGCTCTTCTCATGATGCAATACCCATCGGAGCTGGTACTTGGATTAATTTTAATTCAATTCTCTAAGTTGAATTAAAGTCAATCTAAGCTCCGGTGTCAAATCATTTTATTACAATAAGTATTATAATTTAGTTAGCTAAGTTTTATTTTAATTTTATATTTTTTGTGTTTGATGTTTGTTTTGACGTGTTCAAGCGCCCTTTGGGGCCCATAAAAAATAAAATAAAATAGATCTACAATATTGTGTAGATATTAATAGTCTTCACCGAATAAAGTAGCCACGATATAAACAATACTTCCATTAAAAATACATGTTCTTCTAATTATGCATATTGCATTCAAATGTCACACTTCATCAACTGGGCATCAAACATGCGACCTTTGCAGATGCTCAATGAATCATCGTCAAGGCCGATGATATGCAAATGTCAGAGGATTCAGAAGTGAATAGGAGGGTCACAGGTTCAAATCTGATGTCATTGCTTGCAATTACTCATGTCAAAGCTTTTAAACCTAGATATTTCTGTAACCTTTTTGAGTTACTAACATAACATAATATCACGCCTATATAACCCAGAAGGGTGCGACAGAGATTTATAACACCCACACTTCACCTGTTAAGTTTAGGCTAACATGGGGTGAATGTGAGCCTATCGCCATCTACCAGGCACAAATACAACTCAGTGTAGTTATTGAGAACTGCTTAACAACTAAAGAGACGAGTACACATTTCATCATTATCGGTTCAGTAATTTTGCTGTCAAATTGTAAACGGGAAGACAAAGTTAAATACCCTTTAAAAAATTAGAGAATTACTTAAGATACATTTTGTCGATTTTGAAAATGTGGAGAAGTTTCTAATTCACTAAACAGCTTTCGAAAATTATCAGGAAATCGTCCTTATTTAAATTAATATCAAACACTTTATGTGTGTACTTAGCCAACATCCTAAATTAAAAAGGTAATAAATAACATTATCAAAAATGATAATCGTTTTTTTTACAACATCTTTCGTTTTACTAAGAAACAGTTGAAAAATTATGGGACCGGCAGGATTCGAAACTGCGACCTTCTGCGCACCGGGCAGCCGCTTTAACCAACCTTAACTTAAGATAGGAACAAATGGATGAACGTGACGTCAAGAATGACGTAACATACAGTTAAGAAATTTAGAGCCCTGGCTAGAGGTGACCGTAGCTGGTTGGTTAAAGTGACAGCCCGGTGCGCAGAAGGTCAATTTGCTAAGCACAGCAAAATGCAAAAAAATAACCATAAGAAATCTGTAGTTTTTAAAAAACTAAATAGTTTATAGTTATAGTTTATAGTTTTGGATTTTTAACATTAGACAGAACGCCAGAAGCAATTACACTATCCAATGGTCCCAATGACAACGCCAAATACTCACATTCACTCACTCAAGCACACCCAGTCTCTGAACAAATTATTGCGAATCACACAAAGATTTGTTCCATGTGGGGACCGAACCCGCAACACCTATCTAAAATATTTTAATCAATAAGAAATCTCTCCTTTTTTTTTAAATGACTCATTTACACATTCAATTAACCTTTTACGAAGATAAATATCTGCTAGAATCGACTACTTCTATTCGCGTACAATATAACATATAGATTAGATCACCTTTAATCTACCCGGCAAGGCTATTACTCATCATTTACATAAAGGAACATGTTATATAAAATTTATAGAAAAGGTTATATTTATTTATGGACTTGTTTCTGCAAGGTAAATAAAAATAATATATATTTTTAGTTTAATAACATTATTTAGACTTTTTATTTTAGACTGCCGCGATGGTCTAGCGGTTAGCCTTTGCGCCTCTCACCGCGAGGTCTCGGGTTCGATTCCCGCTTAAGACAAATCTTTGTGTGCATGAACATGGAAGTTTGTCTTAGTCTGGGTGTTTCTATGTATCATAAGTATGTATTTACAAAAGAAAAGTATAATATGATTGTATTAGTATCAGTTATTCTAGTACCCATAGTACAAGTTCTGCTTAGTTTGGGACTAGATGGCGTTGTTTGTAAGTTGTGAGATATTTATTTATTTATTTATATTTATTCCCGGGTCGGTCTATGTGTTATTTGTAAATTTCCCGTCAGGAAATTTACAATAGCAGCACGGAGGTGGAATTGTGTCCAGAGGATGGCGACAGGCTCACTATCCCATGGGACCTAAACGTAACAGGTGAAGTGTGGGTGTTGTAATCCTCTGCCTTTGCCTTCTGGGTAATGGGCGTGATGATTTATGGTTGCAGTCGGTTACTTTCTTTAACCGATTTCTTATTCGAGGTTTTTGGGTTGGAGACCCTGAAAATTCTGACACATGAGGCATCTCTAAAATCTCACTCTAAAGCCTATCCTTCCAAAGTTATTATGAATTTACCATCTAGCAATTAGGTTTACGTATGTGTTCTATCTGAAGCATCAAGAATTTGTAAACAATGTTCGACCGATGACAACAATTAGTTGACTCTTATTATTAGAGATCTAATAATACCGACATAGGGTAACATACACTACTGCCTACCCTTTCTAGGAGATATAAATACGCATTATAAAGTGACCTTAGGCTAGGCTAATCGATTAAAAAAGTATCGATTAGAAAGGCATTCAAGTTCGCTTCAAAGTCGCTACATACTTAAATATGCTTTTATTTTTTATTGTTCGATAATTAATTAATAGCTATTACCGACTGTATGGAATGCAAATTAAATTTTTAAGTAGCATACTGGCTGATAACCGCGGCTTTGTTCATATGGAATTATTATTTAACATAACATCACGCCTATACTACCCAGAAAGGTGTGGTAGAAGTATACACACCACATTTCACCTGTTATGTTTAGGTCCCATGGGTTAGAGAGTGAGCCTATCGCCATCCACAAGGCGCAATTAATTCTTATTAGCTCTCATTAGCTTCCTCTTTTGCACCTACTACTCCACTCTCAGCATCACCCAAAGGTCGACTGGTAGAGAATGCCGATATTGTAGATGCAGTTTAAAAAAAAAACAAAAAAAAAAAAATTAAAACTCCGTGCTGCTATTGAGAATAGCCTGATGGAAAAAGCGCAAATGACACTTTTGCTTGACCCGGGAATCGAACCCGAAACCTTGCGGTGAGAGGCGCATACGCTAATCACTCGACAATCGAGGCAAGCCAAATGGGTAATATCTCCTAATAGCTCTATCACGATAATATAACAAGTAAAAATAACTGCCTCGTTTGTCTAGTGGTCACCGCGAGGTTTCGGGTACGATGCCCAGGTTGGGCAAAGTGTTATTTGTAAACTCGCTGTCAGGAGATTCTCAATTGCAATACGGAGTTGGAATTGTGCCCGGTGGATGGCTATAGGCTCACCCCGTATCCCATGGAACCTAAGCATAACAGGTGAAGTGTGGGTATTGTACAGCTCTGCCACACGCTTCTGGGTAATATAGACGTGCTCGCAATATTCAGTTTGTTCGGGTAAACGTGTTTTTTTTCGCATCAAATACTTTACCCAGAACAAAAAGAATATTGACTTTGCGTGTAAGCTGTTGTCTCAATAAATGTCGCTATGACACATCTACCATATAAAACCATGTTCTATTCCATAGATTTTTACTACGCGTTGTTATTTTCTTTTCAACATTTAATAGAAAAACATAGCTTAACTAAATTATCTAATGTAGACCTTTATAAAAACAATTCGAACTTACATTTTTAAAACCTAAGTGCATATTGTAACTTTCACCCGTATCACCTTGAGGTCAAATTACATGACCCTAGTGTGTCTAAAAGTTATAGTAATGAGGTCCTTCACATTCTGTACTAGACTGACTTCGTATTATATTTATAGTACAACGTTTATATTCCATTCACTTGCGGTCAGTGAGGAGAAGCATTTCTATTTCTTTATTTGTTTATAAGATCTTTAACAAGAAATACCCTAGACATTGTCTATGGCATCAATAAAGACACAAGTTTATATTTTAGTCTTTGTTTATCTATGCATTAAGTATAGACAATATAGATTTAAAGACATCCATTAGTACTTCTGTCATGGCGGTTATCTAAGTAACGTAGCCTCTCTGTATCATTTTTGTATTGTGTAGTGTACCTCATGCTGTGCTAGTGATAAATAATAGTTATTTATGCAACTGTTCTATAATGAGGGGTATTAAAACACGAGTGTGGGTTTATCACACGAGGCGAAGCCGAGTGTGATAATAGTATCACATGAGTGTTTTAATACCTAATTATAACAGTTGCATACAAGACTTTATCTACACCCATGATATGAATCCTCTATAAATGTTCTGAAACCATAGGGTATTAGGGTACAGTGTTGTAAGAACTCTATGTAAATTCATGGAAAGTTTAATTAGTGAGTATCGAATACAAAAAAACTATGTATAGGTAATAATATAATTATTTATTGTAATAATTATTTACATTTTGGATCGTACAATTATTAAAAAGTATTTTTTCAATACTATTATTGAACAAAAATGGCGGGATACGACGTCAATTCAAAAATTCGAATAAGTTATTATTTAAATTACGGCGCTGTGGTAGTGAAACGCGCGTGCATGACATGTTCTTTTTTTGAAATTCATAAAGTCTAAAGATGCCATGAGAATGTGGCTGTTCGATGAGTAAAAAAGGAGTTGCATAATGAATTTCAGTACAACATTATAACACCCGTTCGGGTGTTATAATGGTTATTATGATACTGGCTGTTTTAATGTTGGCAATTAGCTAACTGTTTCAAGAACGTTTATAGAGGATTTATAGCATGGGTGTAGAAAAACACCATTACTGCGAAGACATCTTTAATTACAATCTACAGTCCACTAAGACCCCAACAGACATTAATAATAAAAAAAGAAAAAGAAAAGAAAATCATCATTTATTCTGGCACAAGAGAAAATATTTTTTTTAAACAAATTATTGATAATTTTTTGATTTATCACATTTAATGTAACATTTATATTAGTTCAAGAGTAACTATTTGTTACAATATTGGCTAATTCGACCCAAGAATGACTCTTTTCTACACACAGTTACTATTAAAGCAACCGTTGTTTTGGCTTTACAGTCTATAATGTGGTTAAAAAAACACTCTAAAAAGTTGAAAAACACCGGAGTCCCTTATTATGTCCCTATATCAACAATTTTTACCCAAGTGTGGTAAACCCCATAGCCCGTCAATCAGATAGGCTTTCTACATAAAAATAAGCATGGTATCGGCCATTGTACACACGCCTACCGATCAACCTTTACATTGTCAGTATAAGACAGTCTCGCGTCGTATGAGCTTCTCTTGCAATGCAAGACCAGCTTAGACTGGGAATGTACAGGTTGATCGGTAGCCGTGTGTACTCACAACATTTTATATTATTATGTTATGCATATTTCACATCGGTCATGAGTGGTTGGCCGACGCTGACGATTCGTGCCTGCGATTTTAATAAATGTTATATTGATGTTTGATGTCAGGAATGTTGTTTATTTACATTGTTACATTGTTTATGTTAACATAAACATTGAAGGAAATAAACATACCAATAAGAACATAATATAGACTACTTTTTATCGACGGAACTAGTGACTTATATAGTCATAATAAATGTTTTTGGTGAGATATGCCAAGTGTATTGACCTTACTTACTACTTTTGAAAGGTAATCCACTTTAGAATATTAATCTGATAGTGCGGACAAATATTTCTGTAAAAACCAGTACATGAGATAAAACCATGAAATTTGCCAATGACACGGCTTATTGTAATAGTCTGCGCGTGAAATTTCGAGGCCTTTTTATTTAGATTCATGTAATACCCAACAAATAATATAAGATATGTAAATCACTAATTCACCCATTCTTTGTACTATTAGTTATTATGCTAGTCAAAACTCTATTCCTATGTATGATACATAGGTATTTCTTTACTAGATATTTTATTAACTAAACTAGCATCTGCTTTTATGAGGTACCTCGATTAAATATAGTTTATGTTACTCAAAAATAATGCAACATTCTAGTGGTGAACAAAGTTGTGTTATCGGTCCAGTAGTCTTTGAGTTAAATCGTTACAAAAAATCTAAAAAATCTTATCTTTCCTCTGCATAAATAGGGGCACGGTAGTTAAGCTAAGCAACAGTACGGCCGTGCCATCTTTTTTTAAAAGCCATTAGGGTTATTCTCGATATTAATTTTTTCGATAAATAAAGATAACTTAAGTTTCAGTCAAGAATCTCTGTACTTTAAAGATTGATAGTTCGAGATAATTTTCATTTTAATGAAGATATATCAATTTTAGTCAATTCCAGCCTCTGAAAAGTTTTACCTAGATGAACATGTAATATTTCTATATTTTCCAATAACCAACAATAGTATTACGTACCGTTGTGTAACGTTCGCATAACATAATTAGATTTAAAGGAAACAGAACATTACGTGCCTACACGAGGCGGTACAGACAGCTACTCAACATCCTATGCATTGCCAATATAAGCTGGTCTCGAATTGCACGGGCAGTCTATACAATACGAGATCAGCTTACACTGGATATTTATAGGTTGATCGGTACTGTAGGTACATCCGAGGGAAAATTGAGGCTGATGGAATCGATCAATCCACGGCCTTGGCATGTGCCGATGTTTAGCACATCTTGGTGTTGCTTTATGTTTGTGTTGTTTTCGTTTGTAGGATTTGAAGTAATGTTTGCTATTGCTACTCTGTCAGATCAAAGGGTAAACAGGTTCTTAACGGGTCGGTAACTAGCAACAAATACCAGATGGTACGGGTTGAATTGGCAGTACTAGGGCATGACGCCTATATTACCCAGAAGGGTGCGGCAGAGTAGTATTACGCCCACACTTCACCTGCTATGTTTAAGTCCTATGTGGCTGTTCACTGGCTACATTTACAATTCTGTGCTATATATAAATTTTAGATAGATAAATCCCTAATCAAATCAAATCATTTTTTTATTGCAGGCATCAAAGGCCCATATTTATAAATACCTTAGAGTCTTAGACTAACATACATAATATTATTATTTTAATGTTTTGCACGATGATTCGGCGACGCGCGGCGCGGTGTCATGTAGCGTTCCACGGAAACGCCGGAACACGACACCTCTCGGCCAGAAGTCCACTTTTGTGTATGATACTACACTACTTGTGTATGTGTCTAATAACTACTGTCCGACCTGGAAATCGATCCCGAGATCCCGCAGACATATACCCTGACTACTAGACCAACGAGGCAACAAAATTATTGAATGGGAATTAATATAAAATTAACGTTTTGATGTTGATGAAGAATAATATGTTTATTATTGAAGACATATTCCAGTAGTTAATTTTAACTTACTAACGTTTATATCGAATGCTCATCGGTCGTCATTTAAGCTAGCTACTAAAAAAAAACTAATAAATTAGCCGTGAAATACTTCCCTATTCATAATTATTGCATAAGGATGAAGTCACAGTGACATACAAAAAAATAACCCATCGCGTGCTGTCACGTTCAATTATTAATCAATTATTGATGAATGGCGAACGATTACGACATAACATAACATCACGCCTATATTAGCCAGAAGGGTGTGGCAGAGATGTACAACACCCACCTGTTATGTTTGGGTCCCATGGGATAGAAGGGGACTCTATCACCATCCACCGGGCCGCCAAAAAAAAAGTGACTGACGGAAAGCTCACAATTAACAGTTTGCCTGACCCGGGAATCGAACCCCAGACCTCGCGGTGAGAGGTGCCTACGATAACCACTGGACCATCGAGGCAGCTTGAGACATTAGGCTACTTGCCTATGTTACGCGCCTTGTATCTAGTGGCCTGCATTAAATTGTTTATTAAAATCAATCCAGCCGTTTAGAAGATTAACCGATACAACCAGACAGACAGACAGACAAAAATTAAAAAAAAAAAACTTTAGACAAAGAAATAGTGCAAACAACTATACCAGCATGAAAAATTCCAGCTTAAATATCTAACTGATAAATAGCTATCAATTGTAACTTATACTAATACAAAATTATTATATTCTAACTATATATTATGTTATATTTGTACGCTAGTGATGGCAAGACATAGCGATCAATATGTTATAATTATTTAAGAGAATATCTGTATACACCTATGATCTACAAATAAAGGATTTTGAATTTTGAATTTTGATAATTTATTGTTATTTTGACATTAAATATAGACGTTTCAATTTTGTTTATTTGTATTGATGATGATATTCGTTACACGTTTCTTTGAAAGTCTCGTACGCAATAAGCCACATAGATATAGTTGTAGAAACGACTTCTCCATTTTGTATGCGATTTCATTTGTACGTGATCGTGAGTAAATTAACTCTGAGATGAAACAACTTCGTCATTACTATAGAAAGCTTGTCTGAACAATTTAACAACACATTTCTTAATAAAACAGTAAAACTTATTACATTGCTTTTCTCTTGAAATTTAAGTACCTAGAACAAAGCTTGCAATACGTTTTCAGAAACAATCCGTTGAATATATCATTTTTTTTTTCAATTTTTTTTTATTGTAAGTATAATTAATTATTGTAACTAATATTTTTGAATATATTTATTTTAATAAAGTGTAATTTAGTATGTAAGTATAGATAATAATTTATATTCCACACAAATGTATTTTGTACTGAATAAATGACTTATGACTTATAATATAACATAACATCACGCCTTTATTACCCAAAAGGGTGTGACAGAGGTGTATAACACCCACACTTCACCTGTTATGTTTAGCTCCTATTTGATATCGCCATCCACCGGGCATAATACCAACTCCGTGCAGCTTTTCAGAATTTACTGACGGAATCATCCCAAATAACATTTTGCATAACCCGAGAGCCGAACGCATTATGTTAACCACGAGACCAAGAGGCAACATTTCTTAAAAAATCTTTTTACAATGCTTTTTCTCTTGAAAATAAAAATGGTACAAGAGCGCCTAGTTAGCAATAAGTGTTCAAAAACATTTCGTTGAACATGTTTTACTTTATTACAGACTCATTACATTAGTATAATAGCAACCCATCTAATACTTATCCCACTGCTGGGCTCAGGGCTCTTTTCATGATGAGAAGGGTTAGGTCATAGTCCACCACGCTGGCCCAGAGCGGATTGGTAGACTTCACACACCCTGGAACACTTTTTAGGCACTTTCAGGTTTGCAAGTTTCCTCACGATGTTTTCCTTTACCGTTAGCGAGAGATAATTCAAATGATAAATACACACATATCTTCGGAAAGACGAATCTTAACGATCAACTGACAGAGGTGTGTGCCGTGGGTTAGAACCTGTACTTAGACTTAGCAGTCCTACAGTCTCCCACTCGACTATTGCTATTTGTCTTTAAGTATAAAAAAAATATTTTAATTACTATTTATAGTCTGCTTGTTTATCGGTGGCATCTTGCATGTGTTAATTGTACAGCTCATCAAAATTCACAACTGATTTTATACACCATGATGGATCTCAACATAACAGGTGAAAAGTGGGTGTTATACACACCACTGCCAAACACTTATCGGTTATATAGGCGTGATGTTATGTCAAATCAGAAATCAGCAGTAACGACGAGACGAATAGCTTTCTCTCTCCAGTTAATTCACAAAAACTACACATTCATGATCCAATTCCTCAATTAAAAACCCGCTATATAACTAAACTAATTAGTTTTATCCTAAAAACGTCCCAATTGTACATTTATAACGTTATAAATACTTCATAATCGCTGTAATCAGCTCGCATGACATTTTTTATAATGGGTTCAAAAGCACGCGTCGAGAGCGAGCGCGTGAGAACGGACTAAAAACCAACGCAAACTACAAAGGGTCGATTCTAACAAACTTCTTAAGGGCGGGTGGACTCAGCGAAATAGGCATTTAACGCTACCAAGAGTTGCCCGCGATTGCCGCAAAGCGAGCCGTGCGCTTACGTCGCGCGGTCGCGGGAAGTGTCACAGTATAGACAAGCAGGCAGCAGGTCAACTTGCCTTATTGATTTATTTTAAAAATAAAATAGGAGATTTGATTCCTTAAAAGCTTGTTTTATAATTATTCGTAGTAAGATTCAAACTTTGAATGTTTTGTAATAAATTAATTTGAGTATACATTTTAAATGTAATTAACTTTAAACTATAGGTACTTATTTTTATTGACATTTTATTTTCTGGGCCCGGTGTTCCAAATAAAATAGGTATTTACGCGAGGACGCGGGCACGGGGGTCGCGAGTCGCGACACTGCCGCAAAAACAGTCATGCGTCGAACCGCGCAATTGAGTTGCACGTGAAACCACACTTACGTGAACCCTGAGTGTTAGCTTGCCACAATCTAAGCTAAACAATATTACAACGGCGTTGGTCAAGAATATAGGCTAGTTAAAAATAATACAATTGTTTAAAAATAAAAAAATTATGTCCCATAATTGTGTAACATAAATCATTGGTTTTAAGACAATATTTTTCTTACTTTTATCAAATAGTTGAAAGCTTGAAAACCCTCATGAGTGTTATTTAGCATAGGTACTTCTGTCCAAAGATAAATTTAGGCGATAAGGCTAAGTACTTATTGGATCGCTTTCGTATGATTTTATATTCTTAAAAAATCCTCTATTATTTATATATTATTAACTATATATTAATAGTTTTTTTCTATCTTTGTTTTGCATTTTCTGTGAAGATTTACTATAAGTAACATATATACATTTTATCACCATCAGAAAGAAGAGAATTCAACGAACAAAAAACATACCAACTTTTTGAAAAAAGCTGATATTTTGACGGGTGAATTTTTGATCGAAAATAAGGGTGAAAAATCGATATTAATTTTAAATAAGGTGAAAAAAAAATTATTTCTAATCAAATAAATTACAGCGTTTTTTGGGACATAAAAAAGTAAGTTTTCACCAAATTTCGTGAAAAAAATTTATTGTTTGTAAAAGATAAAAATAAAAAACCAAAACCTTGGTTTTTTAATTTTTTAATAAATTTGAGGTTATATAAAAAAAGTGTAAAAACAAAAGTTTTAGATCTTTTTATTACCAACAACTTTGCCATTCGACTTTTTCCATAGGACTTTTAGTTTTGCCGGAAATCGAGAAAATCCGTTTTTTACCCTTAAAACCCCCCCTTCCCCCTCATCCCGACCTCAGATCGCCCGTAAATTATTTTTCCTTTAATTTTTATAATATTCTCCTCCTTTGCTAATGGGTTTCATCCTACTATTATTTTTTTTTGTCTTAAAATTAACGGCACTAGGCTACAAAGTTGGAAGCAGTTATTAATTTATTTTAAAAAAAAATTAAACTGTTTATTTCAAAAAATAATTTTTAACAAAAAAAAAAACCGACTTCAAAAAGTAGGTAAACTAAAAAGCATAAAATAAATTTACTTCGCACAAAATAATACGTTTTTTCATTTAGTAAAATAGAAATAATTAAATAATTATTTTATAATTCTGAAGTCGGTGCCAAGTAAACCGGATAAATAAGAACTAATATTCAGTCAGAAAATAGTTGTTAGAAAGATTGATATTATCTATGCAGAGTTATTGTTTTCTTGGCACCGACTTCAGAATTATAAAATAATTATTTATTAATTTCTATTTTACTAAATGAAAAAACGTATTATTTTGTGCGAAGTAAATTTATTTTATGCTTTTTAGTATACCTACTTTTTGAAGTCGGTTTTTTTTGTTAAAAATTATTTTATTTTACGATTTTAAGTGATGGGTAGACCGAGCAAGAATGTTTCTCTAATGAGGAGACGACGGTTACTTGAGACGGAAAACTTATTGATTATAATCTCCGTACTCCTAACCGTTGAAGAGTTGTACCTTCCAGCATCAGCTCTGCAATTTAAAATGCAAATATCCAAGTAGTTTTAGGTAATATACAAAAAACAATATAGAAGCCTTTGAAATTTGAGGGTTACCCATGATTTCTCTAGGATCCCATCATCAAATCATGACCTCATATGTATTATGAATATACATAAGTAATATTCAACGTCTCGCCTCATCTGTGTATAACTTGAAAGAATACAGTAAACGGCCTCAAGGAGCCTATATTTAAAGAATTATCCCCGTACTCCTAACCGTTGAGGAGTTGTACCTTCCAGCATCAGCTCAGCAACATAAAATGCTGACTACTGGATGCAAATATCTGAGTAGCTTTAGATATTATACAAAAAACAATATAGAAGCCTTTTAAATTTGAGGGTTGCCCTCGATTTCTCTAGGATCCCATCATCAGAACGTGACTGGAAAAAAATGGGACCACATGACAAGTATATTCTTTCAAACAAAAAAGAATTTCTTAAAACGGTCCAGGCGTCTTCGAGTAATCGGTGAACAAACATAAAAAAAAAAAACACAACCGAATTCTTTTGAACTCCTCCTTTTTTTGAAGTCGGTAAAAACAAATTGCAAGGTGATTTCGTATTTCGAGCCACTCACTGCTGTCTCTTTGTAATATGGTAGATCTTTCTATCTTTTGTCTGTCAGACGTAAGCATTTTAAGATTTTTAAGGAATTCTCCTTTTGCTATATCATATACTCTTCTTGTGACATATCCGGCGATATATAGAAGCGAACCGCGCGCGCAAAAATTTGGCACAGGTCCTCCCTCGGTAACGTCCCGCGGGACACTGGCAAGCGACGCGCGAATCGAAAATCACTTGTTTAATCAATAAAAAAATCACAAATTTAATGAAAAAAAACGATCCGGTAGCATCGCTTCCAAAATGAATTATCTTTAAATTGATGTCATTTATAAAATATGGAGTATTATAGTACTCGTTTAAGATGTAAAAAAAATCGCAAAATCGAAGTTACTTCAGTATTTTTTTCTATCGAGAAAATTTTATAGCATCGTGTATTGAACGGGTACAAGCTAAAGAGGAAGAATGTTTCCTAAATATATTATTTACTTCAGATTCAAAATGTTATAACTTGCCTATCAAAAATGATTTCAAAAACCGGCAAAACCGGGAATACCTAGCCTTAATCTACGGTTGCATTAAACCCGTTTTTGCATCTCTCTCTGACATTCAATGTTTGTACGAGATAGAAAAATCTAAAGCTTCTTATTGATTTTTTGTATAGCATTTAGCTATGCTTAGTAAATTATACTAAGAAACAGTTGAAAAAATTATGGGATTTGAACTTGCTACCTTCAGCACACCGGGCAGTCGCTTTAACCAACCAGCTACGGTCACCTCTTGCCAGGACCCTTTTTTTATATATACTGGGAAATGCCTGACGCATACCACTGATCTGAACAAAGTCAGTGGTTATGTCCGAGTTGCACGGACTGAAACCCAGTGTGTTCCGTCTACAAGACTTTTGCTGGGGTGCCAGGTATCGCTAAATTTTTCAAGTGTATGTTACGTCATTTCGTGACGTCAACCATTTGTTCCTATCTTAATTAGGATACAAACTGACATGGCAAAGTTACATTCAGCAGAAATATTGTAAAAAATAAACGCGTACCTTTTTCAACTTATTAATTATTTTTATAACATTTAGCTATGCTTAGCAAATTAAACTAATAATGCTGCTGCCCGGTGTGCGAAAGGTCGCAGGTTCAAATCCTGCCGGTCGCATAATTTTTCAACTGATTCTTAGTAAGATATAAAGCCGTAGCTTATATTAATCTTGAGTTTAACATGTTGGTGAAATCGGCACTAATGCCAACGCTAACTTGACTAACGCGGTAAATGAACCACTTTCGATAGCAATTAGTAATGCGTGCATATGTTCACAGTATTATGGTGATAATGGGCACAAAGAATATACGACAGAAGTCTAATTGCAGGATAAAGTTAGTACACACGGCTTTTGATCAACCTATGTCTTATTTCTTAAGTCTGGTCTCGCGTTGCACAGAAATCTTACACAACGCCTAATCATCTTAAATGGAAATGTATACCTTAATGTATACAGCTTTCGGCCCGTAATTCCATCCGCGTTGAAATGTCAATACCATATTTTATTTCATCATCATCATTCAGCCTTTCGTAGTCCACTGCTGAACATAGGCCTCTCTCAATTTGCGCCACATAACCCGGTCCTGCGCTTTCCGCGTCCAGTCCCCTCCAGCGACCTTTTTCAGGTCGTCAGTCCACCTGGCAGGGGGGCGTCCTACCTTACGGTTGCCGAGTCGCGGTCTCCATTCCAGGACTCGTTTGCTCCAACGGCTGTCGGTCCTTCGGCAGACGTGACCAGCCCACTGCCACTTCAGCGAGCTAATTTTGCGAGCTATGTCGGTTACTTTGGTTCTTTTATTTTTATTTATTTTTAATTTTATTTATCCCCAAATATATTTGATTTTTAAACTCACTTTATATACTACGAAACAGCTAACTATCATATTATATATTTTCTTACGTTAGAGTTAGCTTAGAGTTAGAGTTAGTAATGCTATTCACAGAGAGCGGTAGCCTAGTTTTCTTTTCTTCATATTTTGCAGTCATTTACGAGTATACCAAACCCAATCACATTTTACAAATATTATAAAATTACATGAAAAGTAATTTGCAATTTTCGTTTAGCTACATGATATTATCAGATCTATTAATAACTGATTCCATTATCTAACGATAAATTAATTTGTAGCATTTAAAGAGATCTGCGTCGTGTGGACTTTCTGCATTTATTTGTCATTTGATAAAATCATGAAGTAAATGTGAGAGTGTTTACATGCTTCGTTTGTTATGTCTTGACAACAGCAAGAAGTATATTTTTTGTTATATTTTACTGTTACTGTCTCTTTGGACTAGTGGTTAGCGTCTGCACCTTTCACCGCAAGGTATCGTGTTCGATTCCGGGGCAGGCAAAGTGTTATTTGTGAACTTTCCGTCGGGCAATTCTCAGTAGCAACACGGAGTTGGAATTGTGCCCGGTGGATGGCGATAGATTCATCCCATATCCCATAAATATAACAGGTGAAATACGGGTTTGTACACCTCTGCCACACCCTTCTGGGTACTATAGGCGTGATGATATGTTATTACACGTTCACTTCGAGTTGGCTAAATTTTTCCGTCCCGCTTCACCATAACCCACCTCTTATAAGCCCCTTTTGACCGTTTAGACTTGACCGTGTATTTTAACGTATAAGGGGATTACAAGAGTTGAGATATGGGGAAGTGGGATGAAAAAATTCGAACATCTTGAAAGAAACAGGTAGTAATCTAATACGAACTTATATTATAATAACGTTTTTTTTACAATCAATTAATTATCTTTATTTCCAGAAAATATACATATTGGATCGTAAATTTAACTAGTCTAACAACGTAATCTAAACTTAAAAAGTCACTGACAGAAGGAGTCGTACCCAAAATGCTGGCAGCATTTAAAAATAAAATAGCACACTTGTCATAATAGAAGAAATTTCAATAACCTCAAATTAAAGTTGTTTAAAAATAGAATACTGCAAAATATGTAGAAAAATAATAAAATTATCTTCTAGTCTCATAAAACAGCAGCTGCACAAACTCATTTACGATTCTAGTTAAAAAATAAAACCCAAAACATGTCTGAGACACAATGCCTGCATTGACGCGACTATCATTGAAACTGCGCGACGGTTGAAAAATAAACATCGTATAAGAAAATGAAAACGTCTTCTATTCTAAACGGTTTTTTTTTTTATTTATCTCGTGGCTGCCAGTACAGCAGCCATAAATAAATAAAATGTTTTATTAATTTTCTATTAAGGTTTCTCGACGATAAAAACTTTAAATTCATGCAAATTGATTTTAGTTAAAAATCTTTAAAATCAATAAGATTTGTAAACACATTCTTAGAGATCTAATATTTGCGGTGTAAGTTCTTAATAAATTGCTTATTAGCCCCTCAGGCTGGATTGTAATATTTATGGTGTCTTACCTGGTATCGTGTAAATCAAACAATAAAAAAAAGATAATAATTATAAAATAATTTATTCTACTGCTGTCAAAGAATTGTTCTTTAATTATGTTATTACTTATCTGCCATCAAGGTCTACTTAGGTCTTTAAGTTACTTTGTAAAGTGCATAAAAAATACCAGCCACATTCAAATAGCAGCCCTGTATCTAATACATGTCCTGCTGCTGGGCTCGGGCTTTTTCTCATTATGATAAGGGTTAGGTCATCGTCCACCACGCCTGGCCAAGTGCGGATTAGTAGACTTCACACGACTTGGAGTCCTTTTTCGGCACTCTCAGGCATGCAGGTTTCCTCACGATGTCCTTTACCGTTAGCGAGTGATAATTCAAATGATAAATACACACATATCTTCGAAAAGACGAATCTTAACGATTTATTGATACAGTGTGGGCCGTGGGTTTGTACCCAAGACCTTTGATTTTCAGTCCTATGATCTCCCACTCGGCTATCGCAACTCTTTTGGTGTCTATCAGCCACATAAAAAGTATCAATTGAATTATATCTAACATTTTTTTTTATTTACCTGCTAATTCTCAGCCAGTATAACATCTATGAAATGTGCTAAAATAGAAACTCAGCATTACCCAAAGTTTGGGAACTGCTCTAACTTTCATTGTTAAGCAATGAGTACACAGTAAATATTACATTACATTATATAATTCATTACATATTGTAATACATTTTATTATTTGTTATGTGTAAATGTTTATTATAATCTAAACAATGGATATTTAGCAAGGAACGTGAGATTTTTTTGAGATTTAGGTGATGAACCAGCAAAAGTGTGACAGTGTTGCAAGGTTATGAAAAAATATTTGAGTGATATACTTTTGTAGTTCACTGATTTAAATTAACGTAGTATACATTAATTTCGCGATAAAATATTGTTGTTGATAGAAGTAACAACATTGTATAGAATTGGCTATGCTCATGCCGAGTTTCACTTAAAACCGTTCAGTGCTTTCGACGTTAAAAGCGGTCAAGATACAGAAATACAGACTGCTAAACACAATGACTTTTTTATATTTTTCTTCAGTTTCGATAGCAGACACTGTAGACAGTAAACAATTTCAAAATATCTTCAATAGACAGAACTGGACCCGCAACAGTTTTATTAAGTATAGATTATTTTCATTGAAAAATTAAAAAATATACTATCGGAATAATCTATACCATTCGTCGTATAAGATACCTAAAATCTAAAACAATTCAATTTAACTGAAAAAAGTTTTAATTACCATGACTTATAATGTACGACACGAAAACTTGAGTCGTAAACTTTAATGTATTCAGTTATTTTCACCAAGCTTCAGTTTTTACATGGCAATAAAAGACATGACGATGAACACAATATCTAGTGTAATATGAAAAATAAATGTCAACTCTTTGACGTCACGGCCAATTATGGCAACTATTTCCATTCTAGATGAGTGTATGATTGTATAGTATGTAATTGTCTATGTAGGTATGTGGTTAGCTACTAAATTATATGTTAGTTTGTCTGTTGATGAAAGATTGACAATCATGTAGACATTTGAACTTTATTGTCTAATGTGACGAAACTGACAAAGTTGATATTTTAGATCGCTGCCTGAAATATGGCTGAATAAATTTTTAGTATGGCAAGATGAGCGTATGCTCATCTTGCCATACTAAAAATACAATTGTCTTAATTAAATACGTAACCACCAATATTTATGAATATATTGCTAAAACAATACTATATTGGTTTTTGTTGTAAGTGTTTTATCTATTATAGGTTATTAAGGTTAATTTACATATTGTATTTTAACAATGCAGGCTTGAGTTAGAACTAGCATTAAGTGTATTTAGTGTCAAGATTTATTTTTTTGTATAATTTATTTTGGCAGTCATAAATCCGTCACCATTGAAAATGCTTTAATTAAGGTAACATTTAAATACCTTTATAGATTACAAAGTACAATCATAATAATATTATGCTCACAAATAAATAATCAGTCTAATTTAGACAACTAAACTAATGTAACTCATCAAAATTAATTAACATTGATATGCAAATAATTACGTCATAAAACCTATCTTTAGTTCCTCCTTTCAAAAGGATTAAAAATACTTTCACATATCGGACAGTTGTGTCTTAATGTAAATCCTTATAAACGCTTCGCAATTGCATTACATTATAAATTCAATCCACGCTATTTTACCTCAGGTTACAGTTAAAAAAGACAATAAAATTGCGCAAATAAATTAAAATAAAATTGCGTAAAAAATACGCAAATTAATTCCTGTAGCGTAATATACGTTACGTAATTCATCCCGTGTGTCCTAAGCTTAACTTTCGCTGTACGTACGTTGAATAGTGATGTATCGAAAGTGATGCGATCAAGTGGAAAGTCATTGTGATGTGTCTATCCGTCTGCTAGCAAATTACTCGGAAACATGGGGCTGCATAAGCGAGACAGTGAGTATTTCTTCTCTTTTTGTTTCTTTTCTTTAGATTATTTGTTTGATGTGTTTTGCGAATTCGAGTTTTGCAACGATATTTTGCAATTTATGACAAACATATTTGCAATACCTATGTGAAACAAGTTGATAATACCTGTACTTTTATTTGACTGCGTACTGACTGTGTTTTACATTATTGTTTTTTGGTAAAGTCATTGTGAAATGTTATTTGAAAGCACTATTCTTCAAAATAATGCAGCCCCATGCTGCATAAGCGAGACAGTGAGTATCTTTTACCTTTTTGTTTCTTTTCTTTAGATTATTTGTTTGATGTGTTTTGCGAATTCGAGTTTTGCAAAGATATTTAGCAATTTATGACAGACATATTTGCAATACCTATATGAAACAAGTTGATAATACCTGTACTTTTATTTGACTGCGTACTGACTGTGTTTTACATGTATTGTTTTTTAGGAAAGTCTTTGTGAAATGTTATTTGAAAGCACTATTCTTCAAAAAATAGGCACTATGATATTATCGATGACCTAACCAAACCATAAATAATATTCTATTTATCCGTTTGTTTACACAAGGAGTTTATTATAGCAGTTTATTGACATAGCACCAATCTGCGCCGTTACGAAAAACGCCTACATATTTTGTTTATTTGATCGTGTGTCTAATTTTGTTCTAATGTTTACATAAAGCAAGGTCTACATTAGTGAAATGTTTTATATGAATGTCTTAAACAACAAGCTTGAGTCAATAAAAAAAATAAAAACATTATTTAGATATTTTGAAAAGAAGCATTTAGAAAAATATTATTATCTACGTTTGAGTAACTTCGATTTACTTACATGCGTAATAATACGTAAAACGTGATCAAATAATAATATCATATGGATAATACTAGATGGAAAGATGATATAATAAGCATAGCCAGTCACAATTGGCTTCAGATAGCACAATACAGGGAAGACTGGCAATCTTTGGGGAAGGCCTTTACCCATGGGTTCATTCATGCAGTCTTATTTTTTTTATAATAAAATATATTGATATAGTGGACAATAGCATAAAAATGAATAAATAATTTAGTAGCATAATTTGCAAACAAATAATCATATGATGTAGTTAAAACATATATTATTAAAAAGAAAACAAGGTATACTCACACACTTTTTTTAATTATTTAATTTTTTTTTATGATAAGTGTAAGTTCGAAATCGAAAAATTAATTATAACTTTACTGTAAAAATAACGAAGTTTGTTTAATAATTACACATACCGCTCTCCCATATATCAAAAAATACTTTGCAAGTTTACACCAAAAGCGCAAAAGTTTCCTTATTACATCATACAATGTGTTACAAAAAAGAATTATGTGAAGTATTAACAATATTTACTGCTATCATATTTTGGTATTATGTCCATATTTTGTGCTCAAGCTTGTTGCGGCAGCAAAAATGAAAGTCTTAGACCCCTCGCCCACGACGACTTTTTGTAGCGATGCTGTCGCGCGTTTCGTAAACACGCGACAGCATCGCTACTAACGCGTGTTAGTCGCATTTGCAACGCGCTACTGCATCGCTACTGTATCGATGCAAACGCGCGACCGTGTCGGACGACATCGGCGAGAGATGTACAGAACAGTATCGCGTTTGCATCGCGACTGAAGTTGGGCTCGTGGGCGAAGACACACAGATAACGACCGCTTCGCGATTGTATCAATACCGACGCGCGACAGCATTGCTACTGCATCGCTACAAAAAGTCGTCGTGGGCGAGGGCCCTTACATACTTACATATAAGCTGGATGCGACATAGCGATATTTTTTAAAACCACAGCTTTAACTATTTCTTTTGACGACATAAAACAATCAAATAACAAATTGGATGATCGCAATGTTCAATTTATATAGGGGTGGCTAACAAGGTGGCTGTACGGGGTTAACAAGAATACTAGTAATTTGTATCTAGAAATTACTAATACGGTTCTTTTTTTTTTAAATGAATTATTGTGTTTGGGTTTGTTCAAATGTTTTGTCAGAATACATACAAAATGACAACAGTTATTAACCATTCCTGAATTTCTGAAATTAATACCATGCTCCAAAAAAATATATATATCTATATCCCAAAATAAATAGAAAGTCCAATAGAAAAGCTCTATTATACCCTTAATTTGCTTATAATGAGTCTGGAAATATGTACTCATTTTTTTAATCTCATCATACAGCATGAATAGGCCCAATTTCTCTGTAATGATACAATTGAGGGACGAATCACTCAATTAGTTCATGATTCATACAAAATTATATGAAGACATATTCTTTTTCAATAGTCTTTTAGAGGTCGAGATTTTATGAATGAAGGTTACAAAATTTGGAAACCTAATATCTTTATTAACAAAAAAATATACATTTTGAATCTTAAATTAAAGTAGTCTTATAACTTAATCAAAACTTTTGCCGCGTGATAAACCTTACTGCTCCGCTCCTGTGAAGTTTAGCGTTATGTTAAATATTTTTTTTTTTATTAATAGTTAGAACACAAAAATAATTATTAGTAGTGCCTGAGATTAGCACTAACAAACAAACTTTCTCACGCGGATTCGTTTGCGTGGTCTATCAATTAAAAGTCGCCTTGTAGTCAGTTACCTGCATCTTAAATTGTAGGTATCAAAATCGGTCCAGCCGTTAAGATTAGCCGATACAAACAGTCAGACAGACAATAATATTAAACATTTTAATTTTTGCCATAGGTGCGATGTATAACTATATCTATATCAACTGAAAAGCATTGTTATTTTTGACATTAATACAGACACAATTCAATCAATCAATCAATTTCAATTATTATTCAATCAATAAACAAATCAATTTAATTTATTTGTATTGATGATGATGAACAAAGGATATGTTTGTAAACCAAACATTTGTTTTGCATTTACTGATTGTAAACTTCTTTTTGATTGCATTTCAACAACATATCTGAATGAACATAAAATATCAATCAGATTATGCTTATTTACGTTTTATAAATATTTAGTGCATGCATAACTGCCTTGGTGGCAGAGTGGTTTGAAAATTAAAATGAACATATTTATTTAGGTCCAAAGAAAACAATGAGACAAACATACATTCAGTAAAGAAAGAAAAAACAAATAAATACAGTAATTTAAAAGGCTATATGCCCCAAAGCAAAAATTGCTCTAAATGGGAATTGGTTCAGCATATACTAAACGTTTGTTTGGTTTGCGTCTGCGCCTCTCACCGCGAGGTCTCGGGTTCGATTCCCGGGTCGGACAAAGTGTTATTTGTGAATTTTCAGTCAAGAAATTCACAATAGGCAGCACGGAGATGGCATTGTGCCCGGTGGATGGCGATCGACTCACCCCCTATCCCATGGGACCTACAAACAAAACGGGTTTGTTACGGCGTGATGTAATATAATTATGTTTTATATTAAATATTTAGTTCGATAGGTACATTTTGCTCGTGATTACTTCTTAATCTTAGCAAAAAATAACTTAAAAGTTACACATAATTTTTTTTTGAAAGTACTTACTTAATTACGAAAAATGGTATTCTGAATGACATCCAGAAATGTACACTTTCACATAATTATATAACTACTAACCTAACCAAACATATACATTTCCAGTACAAGCTGGTCCCACGTTGTATAGATTTCCCGTACAATGCGAGACCAGGTTATACTGGTTATGTATAGCTTGGTCGGTTGTCTGTACTTATGTGTAACTTGACTAACTTAACACCATGACTTGGCTAAGCATAATCCGCTGTGTCATTCAGAAATGGTCATAAAATAAACTAACAGTAATTGTTTGTTTTCGTTTATACTAATGACTTTTACGAGTTGCTGATTGTTTGATTTGTAAATAGAATATAAAAGTTTGAGTACACCAAGAGAAAATATTGCGCAACTACAAAAGTTTAGCGCCATTTTGCTGGGCGGAACGTAATAATAGCAGCCCTGTATCTAATTCATGTCCCACTGCTGGGCTTGGGCCTCTTCTCATGATGAGAAAGGTTAGGCCATGGTCCACCACGCTGGCCAAGTGCGGATTGGTAGACTTCACAAACCCTCGAGCACTTATTAGGCACTCTCAGGCATGTAGGTATCCTCACGATGTTTTCCTTCACCGTTAGCAAGCGATATTTTATATGATAAATACACACTTTTCTCGAAAAGACGAATCTTAACGATTTATTGATAGATAGGTGTTCGCCGTGGGTTCGAACCCGAGATCTTTGACTTCGCAGTCCTACGGTTTCCCACTCGGCTATCGCTGCCTACCACGGTTATACAATACAATACAATACAATACAATTCTTTATTGATAACTCAATGTTACATGTCAGTTTTTTATATCTTATAATAATAATGTCACAAAATAACGTCAAAAATAATACATTTTATAACATTAGTAAAGTCACGTACATAATTAAATTAAAGATATAAATAATAAAGAATGATGTACATTAGATTAGAAATTAAAACAAGTATAGTAATTTAATAAATACAATTTTAAATGTACAAGGAAAAAATAAATTGTCGGAATAAATAATGTAATCTATGTCTATATTATTATTTAGTCAATACATCAATCAATAAATGAAATTAAATTACCCAACCCTGTGGCAGAAGTTTATTTCAACATCACTTGACCTGTTATGTTTAGGTTTCATACGAGGGAGTGATATCGCCATCCACCTGGCACAATTCCAACTTCGTGCCGCTATTGAGAATTACTTGACGGGCTAATCCTAAATAATACTTTGTTGAGCCGGTTATCGAACCCGTGACCGATTTAATAAACCAGGGTATTATGCCCGAAAAGAAATCCGTATGCCTTGTTTTGACATCAAGCTGGCAATCAAAGCCTAGAACAACTGTTATTTGACGGAACATTTATTGATTTATATGGCCTAATAACACCTTCTGCCCACAAGCTCGTCTATACTAATTCTATCACCGTTTTTGATAAATAAAAATTACACAAACTAATTTATTTGCTCAATTAAACTTGTGTAAAATTACTGTATTTTTATTATCATGTAAATAATGTTACTACAAACTTTGATTAAAATTGCGTATACTAAATAAACTCTCGACCTTTTCAAATTACGTTTCATTAAACGCAGACAAACAAATTGTATGTGTAAATTATGAAGAAATTCTCTGGTAAATTCCAATTGTTAGTAAATCACCCTCATAACTGAAATTTACCAATTTTGTGTAATTACAAGTCGATCGAAGTAATGACTTGAAAACGAATTGGTTTTCATTTTACAGTTGTTAAACTATCTTTTCTTTGTGTTGATAACATAATAATGATTTTAAAACGAAACGCATGTTAAATTTGTCCTTTATTTTATAAGAATGTATCGTTAATTGGTTGGCTGTTTACTGTAGAAAAGTAATGTCGATTAATTTTAATATTATATGTTTATCTATATTTATAGATGAATCATAACTAAAACACTAAAATGCATGTTAGTTGAAGCCCATTTCTTATCAAAATTATATTAATTTTTAGTTTGTATTCACTCAATTAATGATTAAAACACTTTTGAAAAACATGCATTTTAGTGTTTGAGATATGATAATATATATTTATAAAAAAAGTTATAAACTTAATAATATTAAAGTTTAGGCCATATTAATATAGAAAACAGCGAACCAATTGTTCCATCTTGATCATGTAGAGATACGTCAATGGATAAGTTAAAAAAACGTGATGAATAATGAAGAAGATTATTTGGAATATGACTAATCCTCTTCCCTACGTCACATAAAGCAAAACAAATAATTTTATAAGTTACAATTAGTAGGTAAAAGTTTTAAAACCCACAGTAACTCAGTTGTCTCAAGGTCGTAGAAAATCGATGTGCGCCGAGACGCCAGGCGTTGTATTAACTATATTTGTTTGAAAGGTATTTCAAAATATGGAAAAGAAATGTTGTAGCTTGTCACTTAAGAGATGTTTTAAGAGTTTTTCACAGAACGGAGCTGTAGATCGGGTGTTGTGTTCCCATAATGATAAACAGTTTTAGTTTCAAAAAATAGAAACGTCCTAATACTTATATATTTAGGACTTTTTGCATGATAGAAGCACTAATGTATGCCAACAAAAGTGCTGTCCCAGTAGCCATACATAGAGCTAACAAAATTTAAATAATTTCATTAAGCCATCAACACAATAGATAAACTTTTGATTTCTTTTTATATTTTTAATTATATTATGTTATGTTATTTAATAGTTAATGTAATAGGTTTTTGCAATTCACTCAACTTTTTATTGAAGCGAAATAATGCAAATGTCTGTACATCTAGATATCTAGCCCTCATTCTCACGGCACAAACTAAATAGAATATGATAGAAATTATAGCTTGTTATCTAGTGTTCTATTATGAAACTGTAATTTAGTTGAGTGTAGGTATGCATAATATTGCTAATCTTCAAGTCGACTGTTTCGACGGATAAACTTAACATATTTCTAATTTATTTTTATAAAACATTAAACTTATGTATAGCAATCTAATACTAAGAAACCTGACCTTAGGATTCTGTCATATCGCTTTCCCATATGAGCTATTTAAGCCACACTCCAAATTCACGAATCTTTTAAGTGTACGTATATAGGTACACTACGTAACAATTCGTACAACCGCATAGATGTATTTAGCAAAAAGCAAGTAACTTATATCAACTCTGTAAAAGCAATCGCATGTTCATCCCATTCATATTTTTTCTAAATAGTATTTATGTAATGTTGAAACTTTAAATCTAAAATATATATATACATATTATAACATTTCTTGTAATAATAGTAATTATATAAAATGTTATGTTCTTTCTTTCTTTTCGATTTGTTCATACTATGTATAATGTTATTGTGAAAACTTTGTTGGCTTTCTGTTTCAATTTATGTCACTATACTATCTGAACTAATAATGCTGTATGTTTGCCTTATAAGTAAATAAATAAAATAAATAAATAAATACAAATGTTGTATCGGTAAACACGGTCGGTTCTTTTTTTAATGTCTTATTGATTTTTATATAGCATTTTAGTCATGCTTAGCAATTTAATACTAAAATACAGAATGGTTTTTTTTAGGCCTGAAGCTGGAGTAGAACCTGCGGCCTTAGGATTTCATCCTATTGCTCCCCCATCTGAGCTATCCAAACCTCACTTCGACTGTTTCTTATTATTAAACTTAAAATGACCACATAACATAACATCTCGCCTATACTACCCAAAAGGGTGTGGCAGAACTGTATATCACCCACACTTCACCTGTTATGTCTAGGTCCCATGTGAAAGGGAATGAGCCTATCGCCATCCATCAGGCACAAAAAATTGAGATCCTGCAGCATTAAGACTTTTGCTGTTATATTTGAGGTGATATGGGCTGAGCCGGTCTTAGCCACTAACGTCCTGGCGTCCTTTGGCGGATGAGCATACTGTCGGATCTTGTAATTGAGCTTTTTAAGGACAGTTCTGTAGTAAACGCCTCCTCCTATACTGGTTCTGGCGACCCCCTACAATGTGAGACGCACAAGGTGGCATCTAACTAAAAATAAAGCCATATTTTTGTTTACCATATAAATAAATAAACAATATTTCATCGTTATTAGTTTGGACATTGACTGAAACTTTCATTAACCTACACAATATCATTTGCCATACAATTCTGTGCCACTTAATCCATTTGTCAGTCCAAGTTCAAAGCCTCTGAATGTCAGAACTAATGACCACGATCGACCACATAGCTGCCACATACCACATACCACCGTAATGGCTGCCTGCACGAATGAACTGCATTCATTGTATTTGCGTATTTATTCGTTTGAAATAGAGGTCACTCGCATTAAAGAAATTGCTTTCTGCTACTTTTCAATATGATTTTTAGCTATGTGACAAATCTTATGTGTTTAATATTCTTTTAATATTCTTAAATATAGGAAATATTCTTAAATATAGGAAATATTCTAAAATATATGTTTGTACGGTATAAGGATTGGTATCAATAATTATGTACCATTAATTATACCCATCGGAGCAATGCAATGCCCATCGGAGCTGGTACTTAGTTTGATTTTAATCTGATTCTAAACAGTTGGATTAAAATTAATGTAAGCCCCGTGTATTCAAATCATTGTAATTAGTATAATTTAGTTTTACTTATAATTTATTTTTATATCGTTTGTTTGTAATATTTTGACGTTTTCAAGAGCCTCCTGCGGCCTATGAAAATAAAAAAATATTAAGCTAAAGAGATTGTTTGTTTGAACTCGCATATCTCAGAAACTACTTCTCCGAATTGAACAATTATACTTTTATTGGATAGCCAATTTATTGAGGAAGGCTGTATAACATAACGCTACGACCAATAGGAACGAAGCAGCAGTGAATATGTTGTGAAAAGTGTTGGAGAAACGCGAGGAGAGCAGAGTAGTAAGGTATAGCGCCACAGTCATCAATAAAATAGCTAATAGAACCATGCCATAGCGTATTTTAGTGTATTTCATAGTTTGTTTAAAATATGTGCAAGCATGAATGGTCAGTCTAGGTTGTAACTCTAAACAATTATTGTTTTCAAGCAATAAACATTCGAAAACCTATTGTCTCTTAAAAAATAGATAATTCAAAATAATTTCTCTATGCACGGCTGCAGTAAACAGTTTCTAAAGCCAAACAAAATGCTATAAAGGCCAACCGACGGTCTATTCATGTCCATACATACCTTCTAGGCAAGGAGCTCATCAACGCCAGACCTGCGTCATTTAAAGAACTGAAATACGCCTCGTCAACGCAAATACACGTCAATAAATTATAACTTACCATGTAGTATATAAGACTTTCTTATCCTACCCTGACAGTTTCAACAGTCCTAACTGTGTACCTGAAGCTATTACATATCATTGTCACTTAATAGCAATTCAGCTCACTAGATTTTCTATAATTTGTTTGTGCAGTGAAATGTTAAATCTTTGAAAGTAACAGTAAGACGTTAAGGTACGTGTGTAAAAATGTTTAAGTAATTTATTTACATATATACATAACATAAATAACTATACACTTTATTCTCATTAATACAATTATTTATAAAATATAACATTATTTATTATGTATTTCTGATGAATACATATTTGTTATACTATATATTTATGAAATGTACGTAAGTCTACATCCGGCTTACAAAACTACCTACCAGAACCACTTTGCTATGATTCAATCTTCATAATTGCCTATTTATTTATTGGATTTGGGACCATGTATCAAGTAACTTTTAGCTTCTATAAAATTACCAAAATCTGGCATTCATTGGCTCTTGTACTACACCACGCCCCACATACATTTTTATTCCCACAAGTTTGTGGCACACATCCACATTCACACACATTTGAACAACAATGAGAGGTGTGTTACGGAAAACTATCAATTATTTAGTGGACCCATTGTGGACCGGAAGCGAACCCGTTATACTTAGTGGACACTAGACTTTATTTGTGGAGCAAGTCATGAAATATCGAGGGTTTGTGACATTTTGAAATTCATATTATAGGATAAAACCACGAAGAAGTGTATTTTTTTAATGATTATTATTATATTATCTAGTAGCTAACGTATGCGCCTCTCACCGGTCTCGGGTTTGATTCCCAGGTCGTGCAAAGTATTATTTGCGAACTTTCAGTCAGGAAATTTACAATAGCAGCACGTAGTTGGATGGCGATGAGCTCTTCTCCTATCCCATGTGACCTAATCATAACATCTGAAATGTGGATGTTATACATCTCTGCCGCACCCATCTGGGTATTAAAGGCGTGATGTTATGTAATGTCAGTGATTATTGTTAATGTTTGACTGGCTATTACCAACTTCACATCATATTATTGATGGTGGTAACAGAACCCATTTTAGTGGTTAAGCTCGCCTTTGTACATTAATTTAAAATTGTACCAAATGTTATTGTATTGTGTTTCTTTTCTGTTGTACAATAAAGAATTAAGCGTTAAGAATAAGAATTGTTAACATCAAACATTAAAGACGCATAATTACGTAATACAAACTCAAAATTGAGTCTGCAAAGTAACATTCCAGGCAAATTCTCGCGGTCTGGGAACACTTTATATTTGCACCTGACTGTAAAAATCGTTTAAATGCTGCCATTAAGATCATCATTATGCCAAAATTTACTTGGCATAATGATTCTGAAGATCTAATGATGTGACATATACCTAACTTACATCTACAATCATATTACTATCAATGGTGTTGTGGGTTCGATCCCCACATGGGACAAATCTTTGTGTGATCCGCAATTATTTGATCTGAGATTGGGTGTGCTTGTGTGAATGAATGTGAGAATTTGGCCTTGTCATTGGGACCATTGGATAGTGTAATTGCTTCTGGCGTTCTATCTAATGTTAAAAAAAAACAATATTATTATAAATAATTATCGGCCGATGGAAAGTTATAGAATTACTAAGGGTACCATTGATTTTAAATACAGTAATCAAGTACACTTCTATTCTAGCAAAATCGAAGGAAAGTTATTAAATTCAATAATCTGACACCAAAAAATTATTTCTTTTGTTTTGTTTTTTTTTTTTAATTTCTATTCGGAGGAATTGTATGATACCTTATCTATAAATTTGTAAATATTTTTTTATTTACTTTTGTACATAGCTACCCTTTCTGTCTTTAAAATACTTTTATCAAATATTAAAACACATAACTAATGATTAAATGACAAAATTGTATGTGATTTTATCTATAAAATTTTATTATCTGGTTGCCAAGTTCACATAGATCCTTAAGCCCCGTATAATAATGTGACATATAAGAAGGCACATAAGTTATCCTCGATTATGATTATTTCGTTAGCTAACGTTAATTCAATTAATTACAAAACTTGTTTAAGGTTCATATAACAATATTACGTATTGACACGCGTGTTTAGTAAAATGCGTACAACACATAGATCTGCACGGTTATGTCAAATTCGGAAGTTAATGTGACTTTTAAAGAACAGGCTGTGGATAATTAACGGGTTTAAAGTTCATACTGCCTTGCTGGTCTAGTGGTTAGTGTTTACGCCTGTCACTGCCAGGTCTCGAGTTCGATTCCCGAGTCGGGCAAAGTATTTTTTGTGAGATTTCCGTCAGTTGTTGTTGGAATTGTGCCCAGTGGATAGCTATAGGTTCACCCCCTATCCCATGGGACCTAAACATAACAGGTGAAGTGTGGGTGTTGTACACCTCTGTCACACCCTTTTGATGTTATGTTATATTATGTTTTAAAGTTCATCTGATGCAAGTGATTGAATAACAAGTTTATAAAGTTAATATGATTTTTACTCTTCCTTTAGCTGACCCTATAAAAGCGAAATGGTATGATTTTTTTCCAGGAAATCGCTCACTCAATTTAATGAAACTGGTGAAGTGAGGGTGTCTAGGCAAGGTCTAGACTTACATATAGTTCTGACGAGTACTAAGATGCAGTGTTTCTAATCAATACTTGAAGGGCCTGCCTAAATAGGAGCTCGTTTTTCCTTGGTTCCACTTGGACGGAGTTGGAAGCAGTACCTAGTAAAGTGTATTTAAATTGTAATATGGTATTTGATAAATGAAAATGAGGTATTTTGATAAAAGTTATTGATGAAATAGAAAGTTAATTATATTTACTAGGTTCCTTCGATTTGAAAACGTGTAATAACCTGTTGTATAATACTGAAAAAGACACATTTATCTGGCCGTTCAAAACTACGGATGTTTGGATGTCTATAATTTTTAAAATAAGCAGACTAAAGATAATTTGAAATCAAAGGAACATAGATAATGATGTTTTAAATTGGCTGTGTAAATTATAAAATTGTGATAAAAATTTAAAAGACACAACCATAGTCATTTTGTATGAGAATACGATACCGATTGTTCCCCCTTAAGCTATTTCGCTACCTCTAACGCGATCTCTCCCGCTACCTCTTATCCCTCACACCGCACCCAGCTATATACGCTTGTAACTATTAGGCAAGTTTCACCGCGAGGGTACGGCAACGACCATTGAAACTTGTATCGAGTTGTCATTCCGCACCTCGTTACACCGCGTTAGGATTATCTCTGGAATAGGGACGCGAGTGATCGTTTTTGGAACGTTTATGGTATACCACTGTCATAAGTGGCCTACCCACGGTCATAAGTGAGCTGAAAGGGTTGCGAAGCGAAATCCTAGAAGTCAAGACATCATGCGAATTTATGAGTGCAAAAATGGACGATTACAATGCCAGAATGGATCTGCTAGAAAACAGACTTACAGAACTCGAAAAGACGAAAGATTCGTTTAATTCTTTGCAGACAGTTGTTGCCAATATCCAAAAGGAACTCAGCAGCTACGATCAGAAATCCAGGCTCAATAACGTCGAGATTAGAGGAGTACCAGAAAAGAGAGACGAGAACCTCTTTAAAGTCGTAGATAACATCGGAAGTGCAGTCCAGTACACGGTGCCGAAACTACAAATAAATTATATCGCAAGAGTACCTACTTATAACACAAAGGAAAAACATATCATAGTCAGCTTCATAAATAGGTACGTGAAAGAGGAGTTTATTGCCGCAGCGCGAGCCAACAAGAGTCTTTCAACAACTGACCTGGGATACCAGTCTGGGCAACGAATTTATGTGAACGACCATCTCAATGCGGAATCGAAAAAGCTTCTTAATACCACCAAGACCATAGCTAAGGAGAAGATGTATAAATTTGTTTGGGTGAAATATGGAAAAATACATATCCGCAAGAACGTTGAATCACGTACTATTGTTATCAACAGAGAAAATGATTTAAACAAAATTGTCTAACCTGGTACCGTGAGTCTAAAATATTTTTAATATACTTCCTAATAAATGCCGCTAGTATTGCGCTCACCTCATGCTTAATGATTATCATACTATTGTTCACCTGTCTACCTACAGAATTGTTGCTTGTTTACAAAATGTTTATGACCACTCGCACTCGATCGTCGCGGCCCCACCGCTACGTCTGCACTCGCTACGTACCATATTTAAATATATCTGATTCTTTCTCACTCACGCTTAACAAGGCCTACTGCTCGCTCACTCCCGCTTCCTTCATTCAACATTTTTATGATTATTTTGTTCTTACACACATTTTCAAACTTATTAACGATGAGTTTTGCTTTGTAATAATATTAAATACTATATTGCATGATTCTATATCACTATTAACCCTTCTTAAATCGCCAATTATTACCAATCCTATTACTGCTATTGATGAGTTTTGCTTCGCTATAAAAACCAAGCCTTATTATTTTATTTTATTATTTTATTATATTATTATGGAAATGATTACAATTGCAATTATTGCTGATTATTGCGAACTTTGCTTTATATTGACTGTTAATAATATACTATATTATTTTGTAATACTTTTTTATATTATCACACAAAATATGGTAATTGCAATTAATGCTGACAATGAATGTATGCTATATTATTTTATTATATTTTTATTTTATCATAATTTGCAAAATGACTTACTCTTGGCTATAAACACTATACTCTTTGATCTTATCTTACTAATTTGTTTTATTCTGCAAATGAATACCATTGCTATTGATTATTATGAATATTGCTTAGTATTACCTCATATTACGATACCTAATTATTTATTAATACAATTTTATAATGTTCCGCTAAATATTATAATTACAATTATTGCTCTCAATGAATTAATGATTTATTATTGTATATTATTAATTTGTCAAAGCTTGCAAATTATCACAGTTTTTTTAAAAAATAATATTTATGTAAGTTTTAATGGGTTTTCGCCTTTTAGTTCTATAGTAGAATTGTTTTATCTTACATTGCAAATATTTTCAACTGTTATGATAAGGATCCACTCATGGCTAAGTGCTCGAAGCTAAGTATCTATTATCAAAACGTCAGAGGGTTAAGATCCAAAACTTATGATTTCTGCCGCAATCTTTCACTCAATTCTTACGCAGTTGTCGTGTTGACCGAGACGTGGCTGGTAGAGAGTATCTCTAACAATGAGCTTTTTGACTGCCGGTACTCGGTTTGGCGGCGGGACAGGGATTATGATTCTACAGGTCAGACTTTGGGTGGAGGCGTCTTGATAGCAGTGCGCAATGATATTTCTGTTCTGCCAGAGCCACAATTGCACTCATCAGCTGAGGATTTGTGGGTGACACTAAAAACTTCAACATTAAAATTACATCTTTGCGTTATTTATCTGTGCAAGCAAAATCTTGGAAACACGTTCTCATCACAACTAAACAACTTTTTAGTAAAAGTTAACGACGCTTTTTTACATTATCCCTCCGACAAATTCATAATACTGGGCGACTTTAACATGAGTAATATTACATGGTTACCTAATGGTGATGGTTCCCTGTCTGCCACAAATACACGCAGCCAGGACGAGCAGTTGCTTGTTGATGAAATTCAAACCCATAATTTATCGCAATTCAATAACGTCAAAAATAAGTATAATAAGATTCTCGATTTGGTCTTGTCTAACGTAAATAATTCGGTTTCCGAATGTGACT
The DNA here is from genome assembly GCA_905147285.1 of Hypena proboscidalis. Taxonomy (NCBI): domain Eukaryota; kingdom Metazoa; phylum Arthropoda; class Insecta; order Lepidoptera; family Erebidae; genus Hypena; species Hypena proboscidalis. The sequence goes on from LR990141.1 coordinate 1,944,341, forward strand.
CTCCACTAGTACCTGTGGACCCTCATCACGGAGCGCTGTCAATTAGTGCTACTACTATCGATGTACCGGTTTTGAAGCCTTTAGCGCATACTAAGTATTTTTATGATAGAGGCGACTTTGATTCGATTAACGACACAATCACAACAACGGATTGGAATAGTGAGTTCTCAACCAGACCTATAGAAGAAGCAATCGATTACTTCTACTTCAAAATCAATGGCTTGGTTAAACAATTTATACCCTCTAAAGTTATTCACAATGAAAAGTATCCTAAGTGGTACTCGGTATCGCTGCAAAAATTAATAAAGGATAAGTTCAAATACTTGTCAAAGTATAGGATCTATAAAAATAGGTCTGACTGGGAGACTTATAAACTTCTGCGGGATAGGATTAAAAAACTAGAGAAACAGTGTTTTGAGTCTTTTATATGTGCCACAGAGAAATCGATAGAAAAGAATCCAAAACAATTTTGGTCATTTATAAAGTCGCGTAACAAAGATAATGGTATCCCATGCATGTTGAGGTATCAGGATACTGTAGTGTCTGACGGGGACGATATTTGCGATACGTTCTCCTCTTATTTTTTGTCCACGTTTGTCACACCTGATTCAATTGGAGATACATCATACATTTCGGACACCCTCTCCACCGGCACATCTGACATTTCGAGAGTGGAAATAGACGTTGCAGAGGTCGGTAAACTTTTATATCAGCTTGATCCTTACAAGTCTGCTGGACCAGATAAATTACATCCTCGCCTACTAATAGGATGTGCTGAATCCATCGCCATTCCTATATCCCTTCTATTTAAGAAATCTCTTATGACAAACACTTACCCTCGCATATGGAAGTCGGCTTTCATTACTCCAGTCCATAAAAAGGGACCTAAGACTGAAGTAACCAATTATAGACCGATCTCGAAGCTTTGTATTATCTCGAAAGTATTCGAAAGAATTGTCTATAGTCAAGTGTATTCTGCTATAAATCATTGCTTTAGCCAAACGCAACATGGTTTCCTCAGAGGTCGCTCGACCGTCTCAAATCTCGTGTTATTCAACGATTATCTGACGGAAAGCATGGATGCTGGGAAACAAGTGGATGTAATTTACACTGACTATAGCAAAGCTTTCGATCGGATCAGTCATACAATCTTATTGAAAAAGCTCCAGAATATCGGGGTAAGGGGCGATTTGCTTAGATGGTTCACATCATACATTAGCAACAGAACTCAGGCAGTAGTAATAAATAACTATATGTCAAGCTGGGTCCCTATACCTAGTGGCATTCCCCAAGGATCACTAATTGCACCGCTGCTTTTCAATACATTTGTGAACGACATAGAACCCTGCTTTCATCACTCCAAACTGTTGTGTTTCGCTGATGACATGAAAATCTGCGCTGCCATTACTTCTTTGTCCGACGCTCAGTTACTTCAATCGGACCTCAAGCGACTGGATGAGTACTGTCAGGCAAATAAACTCGACCTTAATCCCGCTAAATGTTCGGTTGTTACCTACAGTCGAAAGAAGGTTAACATAACATTTCAATACATGATAAAAGGCCACCATGTACCTAGAAATGAATCGATTCGAGACTTGGGCGTTGTTCACGACTCGAAATTGCTATATGACAGGCATATTGATGGCATAGTAGCAAAGGCCTCCAAGGCTCTTGGGTTTATAATGCGATCGTCTGCTTGCTTTAGGAATGCCAAAACATGGAAAATTCTTTATTGCACGTTTGTCAGGAGCATCTTAGAATACGCATCGCAAATATGGAACCCGCGTTACGACACGTACCTCAAAAGAATTGAGAAAATCCAAATCAAATTTGTCAAATATATATGCTATCGCCTACAAATTCCATTTAAATCTGATCAATACCTAAATATATGTAAAAAATTTCACCTACTGCCCCTTTCTGACAGAAGAAATATAGCTGATGTATGTTATATTTTAAAAATTGCTTCAAACAACATAAATTGTCCTAAACTATTAAGTAAACTTTGTCTCAATGCACCCCCTAAGTTAATAAGGTCAGCAAAACCTTTACATGTACCTTTATCTTCTTCTAATTATCGGCAAAACTCTTTCCTTAATCGAGCGAGCAATAGCTTTAACTCAATGGCTAAAGATCTAGACCTGGATTTATTCTGCACTAGTGTTCCGGTGGCGAGGCGACGAATGAGTGAACAGTTCTTTGCCTAGAATGCTGCAATACCTGTACTGTACTTTGGTTGTATGTTGTTTAAGTACTTTGATGTTTATAAATGTGTAATTTAATTAATGTATTTAGTTAGTTGTTTCTGGAAATGTATTTAATGTATTACTAAACGCGAGGACCTGTAATTGGCTATCTATCACCTAGTAACATTATTATTTAAATTAGAATAAGCTGTTGGACCTCCATAAAGATAATAAATAAATAAATAAATAAATAAATATGGAGGATATTATGGTATATAACGGTTTTGAGGTAATAGGCTGATAGAATGTAGAGTTAGATTTGATGTTATCGTTTGATGGGTTTGTTGACAGATATGTTTGTGATATTAACTAGCTTCGTTGGTATATTTTTTTTGGTGCGTGATATTATAATTTAAAATTTACATTAAGATAATTAACCGTACCTGAATAACTAATATAAATACTTATTTTAGAGAAAAAGGATTTAAAAAAATTAAAAGTAGTATATGAGCTTGAAATACTTAAGTTTACTTAAGTTACATAAATATATAATGTTAACATATCCTAACATAGCATGACATTTTATCACACCTATATTACCAAGAAGGGTGTGGCAGAGGTGTACTAAACCCACATTTCACCTGTTATGTTTAGGTTCCATGGGATAGGGGGTGAACATATCGCCATCCACCGAACACAATTAAAACTCTGTGCTGCTATTGTGTATTCGTGTGTTAAATCAATTATATTATATAGTACATTGTCTATACTTGGCATTACTCAGTCTTCCGCTTTGCTTTGGAGGGAAGTAAAGATACATACTTTCCAACTCTAACTATATACTTCTGATTAAATTCGTTGCGGGTTCCAAGACAATTTTAACTCTCCCTGGGATTGCCCGTGTGTCATGCACGGTGCCTTTCAGTTGGTTACCGCTGTAGATCCTGGCGTCACAGGAGTCACAGTGGTGGGCTCGTGGGTTGGATTATATCCCGTCAAAAAAAAAAGTACATTGAACCATTTTACATTATTGAGTTGTTACATTCTACATTTTAATAACCAATTGTTATAACTTATAATAAAAAGGTGAACAAAAACATTATTACATAGAGCCGTAGAGCAGGCGCCCGTCAGCACCATACGGCTTCATCTTCTGTTACCAGAGACCCGGCAAGTGCGTGCCCTCGAATAACTGGAACGTTGTTTTTTGTATTACGAAATGAGTTTGTTAATTAGAAATTGTTGTTTTTTATTTTATTTCATTTTTATTTTATTTATTTGGGTAAACAAACAGTAACACAATACTTATTAATCTATGGTATGCTTACAAATTATTTAACAATTGTGTCACCAACACCATTTACCACAGCTTACTAATAAAAACAAATTATAAGGCAAGAGTCATGCACGAGTATGAAATATAGAAAGTATATAAAATTATTTTAAGAGGATGCTAATTCTATTTTTAAATATACTGGGACGCGTTGCCATAATATCGATTGAATTAAAGTTTGTGTTGTAATTATGAACAAGACGGTACATTGGAGAGCGTTTACCTGCATTAGTACGACAACCTGTTGTTGCAAATAGTTGACATAAATTACGGCAATGCGTTCTAGTTGGTATTCTATAACTGATTTTAGTAACGAATGAAGAAAAAAAAAAGTTTTATAAAGGCATAACCGAGTGGGAGACCGTAGGACTACGTAGTCAAAGGACTCTGTCAATAAATCATTAAGATTCGTCTTAGGTGTTAGTAATTAAACAATGGTTCAATACATTCTGCCATAACAATGGCGTGCAAAAAAAATAAAAATGTAAGGAGTCATGCAGTGGAAGCTAAACATACTTTGATTAAATTTTAACAATAATTATTATAATATTAATTTCATTCTCAACTCAATCATTCTTTTCCCATCCAAAATAAATGGATGAAAACGCTGATGGGAGTAAAGTTATAATGTACCTACTGATTATTAGTTATTATTATATCTTTGACCTATTTCATTTAAAATGATGATGATTTTATGCTTTGACTTTGTAATCAAATGTGTATATTTTTATTTTTATTTTTTATTTTTTTAATTAATTTTATTTTTGTAATTAATGTGTAATGATTTAATGTAATCTATGGTGTTTTTAACTGAAATAAATGAATATTTAATTTAATTTATTTTATTATTACATAATTATTAATATATTTTTTTATAATATGTAATATAATCTTTAATACAGTAAAATATATTAAATATATTATTATTAAAGACATCCGGCAGTCTCATCTCTAAAATACAAGACATGATAAATATGATCTGCAATGACACCCTTCTGGGTAGTATAGGCGTGATGCTATATTCATGTTAATGATAAATATGATTCTATGTGTTAATTTCCCTCTTCATTTGTCCTCAGAAAATGGTCTACTCTCCTACGAGAATCCAAACTACCACTTGGATCCGTCCCGACTAGAGTCCGCCATATACAGCGATCTCTACGAAATGCACGACGACAAGAACACTCCGGACGATTACGACGCCTATCTCGACAACAGAAGGTAAGCAGAACCTTTACATCCTACAATATTTAGCTCAAATTGTTTGGTACTTCGAATTATATATTTTGACAATTCAACTCTCTGGAAGACTCAACTGAGCCAGAAGAGTTTCTGGCTCAGTGAAAAGACTGAAGAGAAAAGATGTCCTTTAAGTGGGAATATGTGGCACTGGTCACTCTCCCTATAATACATAAGGCCTTCAACAAACTAGCTTATAGTCTTTCGACTGATTGCTCATAACTGAAATATGAAAATAAAAACTTGGTGTTTGGATCGGGGAAATCTTGAATCTCTATACTTGCGCACGAGTTTCGGCCTTCATATCCTAGGTACTTTTAACTGAGTAAAAGTATTAAATAAGGACTCTAAGGTACTGTCCGTCAAAAATAATCTGTTTAGAAAGAATAACTATTATGACCTGATGCTCGACAGCTATATAAAGACAAAAAAATATCGAAGAAAATTAACGAGGAGCGTTCAACATCTTAAGAGCACCAGTGGTTTTCAAAGTTAAAAAAAAAAACACTATGTTATCAAACTTATCGGTAGGCAAATTACGTAAATTATATTTATTGTTATATTAAATTAAAAGATATCATAAATATCATAATAATAATCAACTTTCACAACTATAAAAATAAGGCTTAAATTCAGGTTTACTTGAATGGCAAGGTTAATTACTAGTAAATTCAAGTATTTAATACACTATATGTACCAATACCAACCATGCTACTTTTACCTTTTTTTACTCTTTAAAAGCGAAGGGAAACAACTGTACTTCGAAACTTTTTTCATTTATTGTTATTTACTAAAGATAAACTTGTTCTTATTATTGCCAATTGGCCACCGGCATTTTGACAAAAGTACGCACAATTAACTTCAAGGTTTGTGAATTTACTGCGTCGTGGTCTAGTGGTAAGCATATACGCCTTTCACCGTGAGGTCTTGAGTTGTTTTCCCGGCTCAGGCAAAGTGTTATTTGTGAACTTTCCGTCAGAAAATTCACAATAGCAGCACGGAGTTGGAATTGTGCCCGGTCGATGGCGATAGGCTTATCCCCTATCCCATAGTACCTAAACATAACAGGTGAAGTGTGGGTGTTTTACATCTCTATCACAACCTTTCTGGATAATATTGATGTGATGTTATTTTATGTTTTGATTATGAATTATTTTATTGGTGGTTGAGCCCTTGTGAACGAGCTCCAAGAAGGAACCCACCACCGTCTCACATTTATCCTACTACGAAATATTAATGTTTTTAACACTATATTTTAATTTGGTAGTAAGATTAGGCCCTGAAATTACAGGCACATGAAATACATACATACATACAATACATAATAAATGTAGCGAGCGATGCATAGAATTTGCATTTTTTTTTCAAATTGTTTTTGGGCCGTTCCCTATATAAAATAAGATCTCGCCTATTTTACCTTGAAGGTCATGGTAGAGGTGTACAACTCACACTTCATATGTTATATTTTTCTTCCTGTCCTTATCTCATTTTATTTGGGCCAAGCGCAAAATCTCTTTTTATCCATTCGCCCCTTTTTGGTCTGCCTCTTCCTGTCCATCCATCAAAATTTAAAAAAACCGGTCTGTCACATGCCTAAAAATAACGATTGCCTTTCAGTCTTCCTCTAACAAACATTCTTAAACGTAGATTAAAAATTTTCTTTATCGACAAAAAAACATATTCTACTCTCAATCATACGCTTCCATACCAAACCTTTGAACTTGCGTATTTGTTACGTCACGGCATGCATGGCACGGGCATGAGGCATGCAGTGCATCGACCCGGGCACTGCGCATGCGTCGGATCGATCCAATGCACTTGCTTAGTGCACGCGTTGGCCCACCTCTTGTGATGTTGACTTAAATCTGTTACGATTCAAACTATCAAATGGATTGGATACATTGGGATTATTTGATGCAAATAAATTGGACTAAACGATTTTAACGTTTATATTTGGTTTTTATCTAAAAATTCACATTGTTTCATAGAATTCATCAAATTCAAGTCAAGTTCACATCACAAATGTTGTATTTGAATATTTTTTAATTAATTATACTAGGGACTGGCAGTATTTGAACCTGCTATCTTCTGCCCACCGGACAGTCGCTTTAACCAACCAGCTACGGTCACCTCTTGCCTGGAACCCAAATTTCTCAACTGTATGTTACGTCATTTCGTGATGTCACGTTCATACATTTGTATTTTATATAATATTAAAGTTAAAAAATTAAGAATCCAGCAGTATTCGAACCTGCACCCCCTGGGTATACGCCCCAAGTGCTTTGCCAATTCAGCCATGGATTCGTATGCTGCTCTTATCTTTGGCCCTAAACCGAACACAGTAGTGCAATATTGGCCACAGATTGTAGGTAAAATACTGGCATTATTATATTCTAGCTCGCTCGCTAAACATTTGCGTGCAAAGTCATTTTTTGCACGCACTCAATGTCATAAAATACCTATCATAATCATAACACACCTTCATAAAAGCCCCATGTTTACAAAAAAGTTAACCTTTCCTGTTAACATTTAACCCCCTTCCACCCCTCAGCAATTAGTCTTGTGAATAAATATGAGGGGTTAAGTCCCTGCATTATGCATTGAGGGGTGATGGCTATCGACTCTGCATAAATGGTACAATTGCCATTTTGTTGACGCTTTTTGCAGGGTTTTGAATAGAATTGTTTATTTATTTATTTATTTAAGTACACACAAGAATGGTTAGAAGGACAAACACAATATTATAGAGAGTAACAAGTACAAAGGCACTGCTTGTGTCTTAGAGAAATTTCTTCCAGCAGACCCCCGAGGAGATCGTAATAACTGTGAAAAAAATACAATGTGTACAAACAAAAGGATAGGTTATTCAAGCATACATACTATATTATCCTAAATAAATCATACATAAATAACAATAAATTATATATATACATAAAAATATACATAAAATAATTATAATAATGATATTAAATCATGTCATACATAAGGAGTTAACAGGAAGAGGACAGATAATGATCTTTTACTTTATTTTTGAATTAATGCAAATTGTTGTTGATTAATTTGGTTGACAACCGGATGGCGAAGTGGGTAGTGTACCTGCCTGTGACGCCGAGGTCGTGGGTTCGATTCCCACTTAAGACAAATCTTTGTGTGCATGAACATGGGGGTTTGTCTTAGTCTGGGTGTTTCTATGTATCATAAGTATATATTTACAAAAGAAAAGTATATATGTATTAGTATCAGTTATTCTAGTACCCATAGTACAAGCTCTGCTTAGTTTGGGACTAGATGGCGTTGTGTGTGAGTTGAGAAATATTTATTTATTTATTTATTTATTTAATATTTAAAAAAATTGAAAAAATTACTTTACTTAGAATTGTGTCCGGTGGATGGCGATAGGCTCACCCTCTATCCCATGGGACCTAAACATAAAAGGTGAAATATGAAAAATTGTACACCTCTGCCACACCCTTCTGGATAATATAGGCGTGATGCTATGTTATGTATGCTATCAAATAAATGTCTACCAGTTTGCACGTACAAATGCAAGAGTGAAGTGCTCCAGATTGAATCTTAATCCTCCGGTGATTCACATCGGCACGCAGAACGGCGTCTCTAGAAGATAATCCATGGAATACATTCACACGTGATGTGTAATAATGTTATACATGTAAATTATTGCTTCGTTGTTAGTCTAGTGTAATTGGCGACCGCTCATTGAGGTCTTGAGTTCGATCCTCGGCTAAGGATAAAGTGTTACATATTTGGGATTTTTCTGCTAGATAATTCTCAGCTACTCAAATTGTAGTCGATTGACTGCGATCACCCCTATCATTTTACTGGTGGTAGAGCGCTTGTGAATGAGTTCGAGGGCAGCAGCACTACCGTTTAACCTTTATCCTGCTGCCAAATAGTAGTGCTTCCATTACTGTGTTCCAGTTTGGTGGTGAGATCAGGCCCTGAAATTACTGGCACATGAGGCATAACACCGTAGTCCTCAGCTGCAGCGACGCATCTATAATCTGCTTTCGTGGATTGTACTATCTGTGTACTGTGACTACATGTTAGTTCGCTGTGGGAGTAGAGATAGATAGAGAGATAGAGAAAACTTTATTTGCACATCAAATTTTTAAAAAACATACAAAAAAATAAGTACTTAAAACTATAATGTACAAAGGGCGGCCTTATCGCTTGACGCGATCTCTTCCAGGCAACCTTAGGATGGACATAATAGAATGGATATTTGCGGTAGTTTATTGCATTGGATTTGTTGTTACATTTTTTTTTTTTATTTTGCTCAAGGCTTGTCAAGATTAAAGACTAGAATAAAAATAAATACATAATTAAAATACTAAATAGTACATGAAATATTGGGTGCATAGGCACTTAAATACACACTATACAATATAAAAATACATACAATACATAAATACATACTATATACAATAAATACATATACATAAAATCATATATTATACTTAATATACACTACAAAATAAATTATTATAATGATAAATAATGCTCATTTAACAATTTTTTGAAAATATTCAAGGATTGTGCTGCAAGGAGTAGTATAAAAAAAAAATATATTGGATATGAACACAATAGACAATAACAGGTGATATATGGGTGTTAAACACTTCTGTCACACCTTCCTGTATGATATAGCCGTGATGTTAAGTGCCCCAGATTGAATCGTAATCTCGTGGTGATTCACATCGGCACGCAGACGACCGATATCTGTACTATAAGAAGATAATCCATGTAAAACATGCACACGTTAGCTGTCCTTATTTTATACACATAACATCACGCTTATGAAAATGATGAAAATGAAAATGAAAATATTTATTCTGGTCCAAAGAAAACAATGAGACACACATACATTCAGTAAAGAAAACAAATAAATACAGTAATTTAAAAGGCTGTATGCCCCAAAGCAAAAATTGCCCTAAATGGGAATTGGTTCAACATAATTATGTCAAACTAGAGCTTGGCGCTGGTTTTCAACCAATCCCCCAGTGACTACACCAGGGCTGGGCAAAATACATTTATTGCTTTAATTGAAATACAAATTACAAGATACTTTCGGGCATGTATTTAAAATACCAAATACAAAATACTTTTACGTCCTGTATTTGAAATACAAAATACAAAATACAGTATATGTGCTGTTTTTATTTAAAATACAAAATACAAATTACAAAATACACACAGGTAATGTAAATAGTTCTACTAACTAACCCGCACTTGGCCCGTGTGATTATGACCTAACCTTTCTCATATCATAACAAGTACTTTAGATGATCCCAAGTTTTATAAGACTTTCAAAAAGGAGGAGTTTCTATGTTCGACGCGTATATATATTTTTAAATGTTTTTCCAACCAGCGATATCTCCGTCATTTATGAACTTTTTGTATTTGAGAGAGTGTACTTTCCAAATGGTATGGGACCATTTGGAAAGTACACTCTCTCAAATACAAAAAGTCAGCCACTAAAGCAGGATCTAATGATGGAATCCCATAGAAATCGAGGGCAACCCTCAAATTTTATTCAGGGTGTAAATGGCATCGTGACGAAGCCAAAGACTAGTGATTCTGTACATGATTCTGACACCCTGGGTGCAAAAATTTTCACCGGAAATACGGTAGTATTACATTATCTTTGGATCACAGAAGTTTATTTTGTGAATAATTTATGACATTAATCTTGATAATTTGACGTTTGAATAGAATAGAATAGAATATATTTTATTGCATTGAATTTAAGTAATTAATATATTAATTAAGATATTACATTTTTCAAATGAAGCCATGTACGTTCTTGTTCTTGTACTTACGTTGATTTTACCGCCAATCTATGTCAAATGTCAAATGTCAAATTTTGACGTTCACACGGCTACCGATCAACCTATACTTTGCCAGTAGAAGTTGGTGTCGCATTGCACGGGAAGCCTTTACAACGCGAGACCATCTTAAACTGGAATTGTATAGGTTAATGTGTAGCCGCCTGTACAGTACAAGCGCAGTGTTACCAACTCAAGATTGCCTTATTTAACAGTCGCCATATTGCCTGCGGAAGCTTTCGACCGATATTTTCAGTAAAAGCACGTTATGATCATGGTGTATTTCTTAAAATGTATTTTGAGAACATAAGTATTTAAAATACTAAATACTAAATACTCCACTGACAGGTATTTGAAATACGAATTACAAATTACATTTATGGGAAGTATTTAAAATACAAATACAAAATACGTATTTGTATTTTAATTACGTATTTCAAATATTGCCCAGCCCTGGACTACACTGATGACAATCTGTTACTTAAATAATAAATAAATTATACAAACAAAATAAAAGCTTTTGTTAGCTAGAAGTTTGTGGCAGAGGTGTGTGACACCCACACTTCACCAGTTTAGGTCACATGTGCCATAGAAGATGGTTCTATCGCGGACAAAACCAAACTCACGGCAATGTACTTAATCCCGATCACCAAAAAAAATTTTTTTGCCCGACCTGGGGATCGAACCGGGGACCTTAGAGAAAGCGATCGCAAGCACTATTACTAGACCAACGAGGCATTCAGGTGTATTTATCCACTGTTGGCACTGTTTAAAGCCGTTTCCCGACGGAGCACTTATCGTCGCTAGTGCATTGATCACACGTACAAAATGGAAGCCAACGCAATGACCTAGATTTACTCGATTGAGCTTTCAGGAAATAATAAAAGGATTAACCACGGTTTAACCAGCGTCATACCTTACTATTCTGCTACCGTGGCGTTACCTGTTTTCGCAATATATTACTATAGTATTCTTGTGGACCCTTTCGGCTAAGTTTAATTCGCTTGTGTTAGGAGGAAGTTCACTTCCGTGGTGTAATGGCCAGGATTCAAACCCAAGACATCTCGATCGTAAGAGCGATGCCTTATCCGTTGCACCGTTGTTTGAACAAGTACTTCGACAGAAAAGTTCTTTCAAACAAACAAACTCTTTCAGTTTTATGAAATTAGTGTAGATACCTAGATAATCTAGATATGGCGAACGGTTGTTAGTGCCAAAGAGGTTATAAATAACTCTTTTACTGCTTCTCTAGACATAAATATCAAGAAAGCGTAGTCACGTTTTTGCACCTATGAATGTTAATATTCACTCATTAATGTCAAAAATGCACCTATAAAATCAAAAATGCATACATACATCATTTCATTTTTGTATTTAAATGTGTGGGTGACACGGTGACATTTCATATAAAACAAACAACTAACCCGTTCTATCTACTTCTACTTTTCTCTGGGAAGTGTCAACCCATGAACATCCACAATCCATAAAATTATTGTAGATGGGTTACTATTAGAAACGTTTCATATACCAGTATTTTCAGAATCTATTCTCACTCGAAAACCAAAACCCCGTAGTGCATACGTCACTACTATTTAGTGTCATATTAAAGGTAAAATAGTGATACTTGTATTGTACCTCGAGAAGCACCACCATTAAAACGAGTTTGCCAAAAATTAGTAATAATAATTCTCAAAGGACACCCAGATAGCAAAGATTCTATATTTGTTAATTTATTAATTCTCTGAAGGCTCATTGCAGTAAATCTAGGTCATTGAATCCAGCTTATATTTTATACGTGTGTTCAATTTATTCGTCAAAGCACCATTAAACGATCTCCCGGGAGATTGGAACTATAAAGTGATAAACCTCTTTTAAATGAGTTTATAGGGTACCTACCGATTAAGTCACCCGTTATACGAAAAGTGGTTAGTTGTTTTCTTAGACAATTAAACCCAAAGGACTAGTTATTGTTAGCCGTCCCCCGCTGCCAAATGTGCGCCACCATCGCATGTCATATTAAACTAGTTGTCAAAACATAGATGCGCGGAACAATCAAATAGATATTTGTATTTATCTCCTAGCTGTAATATTTAATCAATGTGTAGATAAAGGTATATTTCCTAATTTGATGAAACATAGTAAGTTAATACCATTATTCAAGAGTGGGTCTAAGAGTGACCCTAGCAATTTTAGACTATCTCAATCTTGCCAGCAGTTAGTAAAGTCTTTGAAAAGCTTATTTTGCAGCAGTTAGAAAGCCATTTTAATATTAATAATTTATTTCACAAAGAGCAGTATGGTTTCACAAAGGGTCGCTCAACCATAGATGCAGGTTCTACACTTATAAAACATATATTTAATGCCTGGGAAAACGCGCAAGATGCAATTGGCGTTTTCTGTGACTTATCCAAAGCATTCGACTGCGTTGAACATCAAACGCTTTTGCGAGAACTCAGGCACTATGGAGTCAGGGATATTGCACTTGATCTGGTTGCCTCTTACCTTGGTGACAGAGTTCAACGAGTTGATATAAATGGAATTAGGTCCTCCGGATTACCTGTCTCAATGGGCGTGCCACAGGGCTCAATTCTCGGTCCGTTTCTCTTTTTAGTGTACATTAACGATTTACCATTCTATGTGCAAAACTTTTGTGATATAGTACTTTTTGCAGATGATACTTCGCTTATTTTTAAAGTTAATCGTAATCAGGATAGTATTGATGATATTAACAGGTCACTTGCACTAGTCCAAGACTGGTTTACTAGCAACAATTTATTATTGAACTCGAATAAAACTAAATGTATAAAGTTCACTTTGCCTAATGTCAAGAAACAGAACATGAGTATAATACTAAATAACGAAATTATTAGTCTTGTAGAATCAACTATGTTTTTAGGAATAACCTTGGATCATAAGCTTCAGTGGGGCGCCCATATATCGTGTCTAGCAGGGAAACTCAGCTCCGCGGCATTCGCTGTTTGGAAAGTTCGTCAGTTAACTGATATTGAAACTGCGCGACTAGTTTATTTTAGTTATTTTCACAGTGTCATGTCCTACGGTATTCTGCTATGGGGCAAGGCAGCTGATATTCAAAACATTTTTGTAATTCAAAAACGGGCAATTCGTGCGATTTACAAACTCAAAGCTCGAGATTCTCTGAAAGAACGATTTAAGGAAATAGGTATTTTAACAGTAGCATCGCAATATATATTTACTAATATTATGTTTATACGAAAAAACATAGGAACATATACCAAGAAAAGCGATGTTCATTCATTAAACACGAGGAATAAGCATAAATTGGTAGGCCAATATTATCGCTTAAACAAAGTCCACAACTCATTTGAGGGACTTGGAGTGCGTTTTTATAACAAAATTCCTGTCGAAATCTTGAACTTGCTCCTACTAAAGTTTAAGAGTATCGTTAAGAGTCGTCTCATGGAAAGGGGCTATTATAAAATAAACGATTTCTTAACCGACACTACGCCTTGGAAATAATATTAATTTATCTAATGTATTTATTACAGTAATGTATTTATTATTTACAATTATTATGGTTATTATATTTCAAATGAATTGCCAAGTTAGACATTGTTTTATCCTATTTATAATTATGATTGATTATGATTATTTTGACATATTATATTCTATATTGAGATTGACATAATTTATTTTTGACATCATATTATTGACTTAAGTTTCAACTTTTGACATTATAATGAATATCAATTGATACATTATTTTTATTATTTAATATGATGATTAATGAAAATTAATACATAATTATATAGTTTCTTTATTAACTCACTAAATTTGATTTGTATATCCTCATTTCATGTTATTTCAAATATTGTTAAGTAAAGGCAATCTGTGTGTACATTTTTTTTTAATTTTTATATTTTGTAGTGTAAATAGTTTTTGTTATAAGTATATAAATGTTTTTTATGTGTAGGCCTGTTCTAAAACCCTTATATATACAGTAGTATACACACATTGTTTTTACTCCTTTATTTTCTGCTTGAAGTGTAAGATATTGCAACCTTATATACTATGGATTTATTTATAATAATTAAATTGCATTTCTCTAATTAAGTTTATTTCTCTTTATAACCATATTTAGCTATAATGTTGTTTTGGTTGCTATAACTTACACATAGAATTATTGTCAAAAAACAAACAAATATTGTATGAATTATTTGAAAAGATGGTGCACATGAGTTTCTCACCAGCTCTTCTCATGATGCAATACCCATCGGAGCTGGTACTTGGATTGATTTTAATTCAATTCTCTAAGTTGAATTAAAGTCAATCTAAGCTCCGGTGTCAAATCATTTTATTACAATAAGTATTATAATTTAGTTAGCTAAGTTTTATTTTAATTTTATATTTTTTGTGTTTTGATGTTTGTTTTGACGTGTTCAAGCGCCCCTTGGGGCCCATGGAAATAAATGATTTGATTTGATTTGATTTGATTTGATTCCTCTCCATATTCATTAAGTGCTTTTGATTGATATAATCTTAACTTTGTGATTTCTGAAGCCCAGCATTGAATAGGAAATTATATTTTCACTAACCATAGTTTTCTATGCTAAGGTGATGGCAGTAATGATATGATTTACCTTACAAACGTCATAATGTATATGTAACGGATAAAGACCATAGTGAGGCTAAAACTAAACTAAACTGGTTAAACCAAGTTTTAGCCTCGAGAAGCGGCTAATGTCCGTAAAATGTAAATTTTTCGTACTAACATTTACATATACTCAGAAATCAAATGAAATTTTAATCATATTTATATAGCTTATGTCATCCAAGCCATTCTTACAAACCTTATTATGTGTGACTGCCAAATCATAACCCTTCCTTTAGGCATTGCCGTAGTCGGGTAATCAGGTTAATAACCAACATAAGTCTAGGAATCTACAAACTAACTGCACCAACAAACTTTCTTTAATGTACAGAATTTATCGCATCGAAAAATAATACTTTAATTGACTCATAAATATACTTAATCATAAAACAGTGCTAAGATTAATTCCTTCGTAGCTCTTGTAATGAAACAACAGTTTTCGATTATAACAGACGATAAAACATAGTTTATAGTGCTTTTAATGGTCGCCATTTTAGTATATTAAATTAATTTCATTGTGTAAACTGCTTTGATGGACTAGTGGTAATCGTGTCCTCTCACCGCTAAGTCTTGAGCAGAAGATTCTCAATAGAAGCTCGAAGATGGAAGTTTAACGGGTGGATGGCGATAGTCTCACCCCTTATAACATGGTACCTAAACATAATAAGCGAAAAGTTTATTAGTATTATACACCACTGCCGCATTCATTCACTAATATTTTTTTATGAATTTGATTTTTTACATTTTGGAGCTCGATTTTTGTCTCTTATTTTGGTCTTTGAAAATTTTAAAAAAAGATTGTCAATTGAATATAGAGATGTTATCGTGTTTTTGATTTATATTTGATTTACCTTCCTTTATAATATATATTTTTAGTCCGATTCTTGTAATTAAACTGTTGAATTAGAAGGTTTCATAATTTCATAGTTTATCTATGTATATCTGTTTACCAATTTGTATCAAGATCGATTGAGTAGTTTAGTTATGAAATCTGCCTACTTCCTAGCCTATTCATTTATTTACATTATTAAGCTGAAAGTTTGTGAGGATGAGTGGATGTCTGAATGTTCGTTACACTTCCACATATAAAATACTGGAAGGATATTGTTTAAATTTGAAATACAAATTGGTTACCTTTTACCGACGTACCATGTAGAAAAAAATATATTATAACATAGATAAATCCATCAAATCTGCGATCCCAAAGGTGGTAACGAAATAACAACAAGTTGATCGGTTTAGTTGGTCGGGTGGGAATGCTGTCATCGTATCGTATTGCCTTCCCCTGAGACAGCGGGAGTGAGTGCAGTTGTGCTCGTGTCTGTATTTCAGTCTTTTAACTGATTGCAAACTTGTGTACACATTGATGTCTTGTCTGTATTGTCTTTGTAAATAATTAACTCAGATTCGATTGATTTTTGAATTTTCTTTCTAGAAAATGTAATCAATATTTTTAACATCAAAATTTCAACATCATTTTGTTGGTCAAGAACACACTGTGTTCTTGACCAACAAAATGATGTTGAAATTTTACTAACTCAATGGCATAGAGGCCTAAATTAGGCCTTTATAACCCAAGTATTAAACTAAAATTACTAGGTATTACTTATAATAATTTCGAAGGTTGTGCAACGGTTAAAGTTCATACATTTCAAGTCCTGGTTACGATACAATTTGTAACCTATATTAAAAACCCTATTTAATGTCAGACTCAGTATATTTACCCTAGTTTCACATAAATAATAGCGTCATATTTCGTGGCCCACACGACTATAGCAGCGAATAGACCAACATCCGTTGCGAGCTAGATAATAACTGCAGTATGTGTGGTGCAAGTCATAAACTTCACGCGAGTAAATACACGTCAAATTTATTGCACAGTTTAAGTTTGCTGTAAGATTGTAGCCGTGTTCTGCTGAGTTCTGCGTTCTGAACAGTTTTCAAAACTTTACATCGACTTTATATTGAGAAAATCTTTGTATCACTATATTATGACTGCATGTAAAGTATGTTTTAGTAAACCAGGGGTCTTTTACATACGACGATCCCTATTTACTTAAACGTAGCCATTTCTATCAAAATAGACGCTATTTTGTTTGAAATACCTGTGCGTGAAAAATATTTTTACTTTTTGTTTCGAACGTGCTTGAAAATAGATCGTTTTTTTTTAAATTGATTTATATATTTTATAGCATTTAGCCATACTTTGAAATCTAATACTAAGAACAGTCGAAAATAAACGATTAGGTTATTATTTTAAACTTTTGAATTCGCGAAATTTCACACAACACGCGTTTCAATCCATGCTTCAACTGCGTGCTTGCAACGTTAACAGAAAATCTTATATATAAAATTCTCGTGTCACAATGTTAGTTACCTTACTCCACCGAAACGGCTTTACTGATTTTTTACCAAATTTTATATGCATATTCAGTAAGTCTGAGAATCGGCTACTATCTATTTTTTATACCCCTTAGTAATAAGGGTTGTTTATTTTTCTATAATGTGGCATTAAAAAATACATACAACCCTAAATTATTACCCTTTTATCACCAACCCCTATTTTTGATAGCCATTTTAGTAATTTTAGCGCTTTTGACAATATTATGAACTTTTTGAATGTACCTTTATGGAGTTTGACATAACATTGACATAATGCGTGCTGCAAATATCGTCACAGAGAATAGTCAAAACGGGACAACGTCTGTCTGTTTTGCCAATAAAGAAGATTAAGTCTGGGCTTAAATTCTAAACCATATTTTTATGCATCGGTGTAGGCACTATTGTGACTTGGGTCCAATTACTCTCTGTTATATGCACATCTTACTCAATCTAATTACTCCTACAAAATTGCAATGTATTATGCATTTACATTCTGTTACTTCATACATTGTGCCACTTATAATATGGTAAGATATAGCAAAATAAAATACATATGAAATAAAATATCGTGCTTAAAATTTTATAAACCGTTACCCATTTGAATTGTTCACGTTAAATTAAATACGATTGTTTTCAAGGAAGATCAGTATCAGCTTTCAACATATTAGCTTCGGGCAAAGATAAATAGAAAAAATTCTAAACTTCAGTCATTCGCACGAATATTTGCTAAGTACATAAACACAAAATCGCTAGTGTCATGGCCCACACATGCATCGTAGCGGACAGAACAACGTCCGCTCGAAACGGAATAGGATTTATAATGACGTTGCAGTATGTGTGGTGCAAGTTACAAACAGCCAGCGATTTGTCAGATGGATGTGAGTTTGAGATTATGATATTTAATATCTTCTTCAATTTCTTGAATTGTTTGAGAAGCTCTATGACTCTATGTAATCCAGTTAATTATTATCACATTGTTCTTTTTTATTAGCACCGAGTTATACTTATATCACAGAGCTATATGAGTTATATAATACTATATACCAAGCCTGAGACATCTGTAGTAAAGAAAACAATTGGGCCATTGATCAGAGGGTAGAAATAGATTTTTTCACTTCCAAAGGATGAAATTATGACAAGAGCTATAGAAAAATTAACGTAATGTAATAGAGTATTTTTATAAAACTGTTTAAAACGACAAGTAATCTATTTTATATGAAGGTGGAAAAATTAAGAATCCAGCAAGACTCGAACCTGCACCCCCTGGTTAAACGCCCCAGGTGCTATACCAATTAAGCCATGGATTCGTATGCTGCTAGATTCGAAATTCCTCAATCCTTTTAGTGCTAACTTATTAGGTAAATATACCTGTTAGACAATCCTTACTAGGTTTCAGTGCCATCTGGGGCGATTATCCGGGGATCCCGGGTGCAGGTTTGAGTCCTGTGGATGCTTAATTTTTAACCGTAATTTTGTCTACAGTACAAAAAGGCTGCTATGCCTATAGCTATAATTTGCTTTAAAAATATTACAATTAGTCTAATTTACAAACAAAACTGTTACACAAAAGCAATCCAGAACCATATTCCTTTATTACAAATATCATCCTCACCTAACGACCCAATAGCTTACGCAATAAGGTCGAGAATACCTCAGCAAGGGTTGCAATTCCTGCCACTAGATGGCGTGGTCTCCGATGCATTCAGATATTGAAAGACGTGACTGCAATCGGAATTCAGCGAGTTTTAACGGAAAATACGAAATGAGATAGCTAATATAGCTTTATATCTTGCTTAGTCTATATAGGAAGGTATTACGTGAAACGTGTTAGAATACTAAGACTGCTTGCTGGTTTGGTATCCGCCGCACAGCGTAAGGTCTCAGATTCTAAACCCGGATCGAACCAAAAATGTAAAATGACAGAAGATATACCCTGTACCACATGGATAGTCAAGAGATGTTAGGTGTTCATTGAATGATTTAGTCCCTGAAATTACTGGGAAATGGAAGTAACATCATAGTAACATCTTTTGACGTGTCCAAGCGCCTCCTGGGGCCTATGAAAATAAATAATTTGAATTTGAATTTAGTCTTTAGATGGAAGGATGCATCTGCTATCTGGTTTTGTAATTTTTTTGATATTAATAGCCTATAGTTAGTTAAAAAAAGTTGAAAGGTTATAAAAACTTGACTGCCTCGTTGGTCTAGGGGTTAGCGTATGGGGTGCTATGTCGAGTAACCTCCTAGACAATCCGGGGCTATTGGTCCCTTATTAATCCGCGAGGATTAGGGGGGAACAATAGTCTTTGGGTTTGGTGCACCCTGGTAACTTCGCAAAAAAACTTCTCCTTCGGGGGATTTCTTTTTGCGTTGGCTAATAACTCGACACGGGGCTGCTCCTCGGGCTGACTGGTTGGGTTGGCCCATGGAGGAGTGGCCCAACAGGCCGGGCTGCGTTGTTGGCGCAAGCTGACACCGCGGCCGGGTGGTTACGGGGCCGCGGCGGGGAGGAGTGTCGGTGCGTGCGTCGTTTATCGATGCCCCGCATTCCCTGCCTTCCGCGGACCCGGCGGGGCCGCAGCCGTTAGAACTGCGGCGTGGTGGGCGGCGGGACCGACCACCTGTCTCGCCGCGAGAGGACCAGGCCGTCGGATATGGGGATGTCTGATGGCTTTGCACGCGGTCCTCGCGCTGGTCGCTGGCTTGCGCCAGCCCCTTTTTTGGGGGCCATGAGGGGCCTGCTTCGGCGGGCATCGCCGGGAGGGTCGTGGTTGTTAAGGCTGCGCCGGTTTCCCATGACCCTCCCATCAAGGCGAGTGCGGGAGCACCGCGGGGTTTTAGTGGGTATTCTCGTGCCGTTTACCATCTTTAGGCACGTGCGAGTCCCACATAACCACTCTGCCCTTCCCCAGGGGTGGGGTGGTATGCGTAAATGCATTTCCTCGCGTAAGAAAAAAAAAAAAAAAAAAAAAAAGGGGTTAGCGTATGCGCCTCTGACGGCGTGGTCTCGGGTTCTATTCCCGGGCCGGGCAAAGTGTATTTTGTGAACTTTACATCAGGAAATTGTGCCCTAAGGATGGCGATAGGCTCAAACCCTAGAGACCTAAACATAACAGGTGAAGTGTGGGTTACTCCTCTACCACACCCTTCTGAGTAATATAGGCGTGATGTTATGTATAAAGATAAAGATAAATTTAGATTTTTTACATTAGATAGAACGCCAGAAGCAATTATACTATCCAATGGTCCCAATGACAAGGCCAAACACACACATTCACTCACACAAGCACACCCAGTCTCAGCACAAATCATTGCGAATCACACAAAGATTTGATGTATGTTATGTACAGGAGATAAAAACCAGTGCTAGAACCACCCGTTTTAATTCCCATTGCATCCACAAAGTAGAGTATTAAATTCAACCATACATCGCGTTAATTCGGCCGTGGTTGAGGGTATTCCAACTTTTAACGCAATTTAAAGCCGGGTCGTGAACCGAACCGCATCGTAAACATAAAACTGTTGAAGTTTTACTACGAAACTGCACAATTTGTGCCAGGCAATTGTAGCAAACAGAATTTTTTCAGACGTTTTCTATGTTTAAATTTTAACACATTTTGGTTTCTGATAATATGAACGTCTACAAAAATTAGAGATGGCGTCGCCTTCGCTTCATTGGAATCAGTAAGTCTCCTCTGACAGTAATTTCAGAATATAATCTAACCACCATTCTAGAAAACAGAAGTGCAAGCATTTTTATATCTTTATAATTATAAGAAGTAAAGCTGAAAACAGACAGACTGATGTGTAATAATAGCAGCCCTGTATCTAAAACATGTCCCACTGCTGGGCTCGGGCCTCTTCTTATCATGAGAAGAGTAAGGCCATAGTCCACCACGTTGGCCAAGTGAGGATTGGTAAACTTCTCACGACTTCGAGTACTTCTAGCCCTCTTAGACATGCAGGTTTTTTCAACAGGCAACTCCTTCACAATAGCTTCACGACCATATTTAGCTAATTAAAAACCAAACGATATAAAAATAACTAGTTACACAAAGAACAATGTTAATTGTATTTAAAGGTATTTCTGAACGTGTTACAAATTATCTGCTTCTATTGTTACATTGCCTTGAAGTTACACACAATGGATCAAGTCTGATGTAACACATTATTCTCATTCATCAAGTTTTGAGCCAGTTATATATCAATTTGTGCTGAAATGAAGGTAAGTGATAATCGCGTGAACATTTTATGATGATGTATAGTGTTCTAAAGATTGAAGGCTTAGATCATTACAACCTACATCTACAATAGTTCATATTATTAAGAGTAAGGGTCGCAGTGGACAGAGAGACGGCATAATCTTTATATATAAAAATGAAACCCGTTTTCCGTTGTCACGACTTGGCATGAAAACGGCTTGACCGATTTGGCTGATATTTTTTTTTGTAGTTTTCTAATACTCTGTACAAGGTTGTTACGGCAAAAAAAAAAAAAAAAATACGCATACATAAGATAGGTCAGCTATACAAAATAAAGTAGTGCATCAAATTTACGCTAAGGCGGTACAAAGTTCGCCGGGTCAGCTAGTATAGTCATAAAAAAGCTTTTTTGTATGAAAATATGTTAACATACGTCAGGCGTTGACGCTGACGCTTGCTTCCAACCGCAGGCTTAAAAATTAGATTATTTTTATATGTTTATTACGAATACACTCAAAAACTACGAGACTTATTTAGTTATTTGAGTGTAACATAGGCTATATGTTATCGAGGTACCACGCGGGCGAAGCTGCTAGTAATAATAGCAGACCTGTATCTAATACCTGTCCCACTGCTGTGCTCGGGCCTCTTCTCATGATGAGAAGGGTTAGCCATAGACCACCACGCTGGCCAAGTGCGGATTGGTAGACTTCACACACCCTCGAGCGCTTTTTATGCCCTCTCAGGCATGCAGGTTTCCTCCCGATGTTTTCCTTCACCGTTAGCGAGCGAGGCTTCGCTCGCTAATATCATAACAATCGTTCATAGGACATTACCGATAGGTATTCGGTAGTGAAGGTCAGGTAGCCGCTGCTTCGCACCAAATATTGATATTCAACCGAAAGTACGTTGTTAAATTACATCTTGTGACAAGGGAATTTGGCAAAATACGAGTAGTTGCCAAATCATACCGATACTTAATTGTAATAGTTTTAACTTCGAAGAATAGATACTAACTTAGGTACAACGTCAGAAATAACGTGCCTACTAATTAAATTAAATGACATACCTTTCAATGCTGCGTTTAATTAATAAAGTCCGCAGTTTCTAATTAAATGTTCTTCAAACCAGTTTGAAGTAATTACAGAGACTAGGCACGAATCCTTTGATACAATATTTTTAACACTGAAATTATGCCAAAAATGGTTTGGATTGCCTCGATGTTCTAGTGGGTAGCGCCTCTCTAGTGGGTAGAGCGTATGCGCCTCTCATCGCTAGGTCTCGGGATCGATTCCTGGGTCGGACATAGTGTTATTTCCATTAGAAAAATCATAATACCAGCACGGAGTTGGAATTTTGTCCGGTGGATGGTGATAGGCTTCCCTTATCCCATAGGACCTAAACATAACAGGTGAAATCTGGGTGTTTTTTATCTCTGCCACACACAATATAGGCGTGATGTGATAATGGAAGTGCTTGTACAATAGTACAAGCACTTCCATTTCCATTAATTCTTTAAGCCATTGAACTTAACTCGTTTGATTAACTTGTTCAAAAGAGCTCTACCACCATATTTTTTTATGTAAAACGTTTTAATTCCAACGTGAAAACAGAAAATAGCGATAGCAATAAGCTAAAAAATATAGGAAAACGTAGCGAAAATTCCATTACATCGTGTCTGTACGTGAGGATTCTATTCAAAGCCTGAAATATCGAGCCAAGAGTCAAGACAAAAGGCTCGTACAATAGTACAAGCACTTCCATTTCCATTAATTCTTTAAGCCATTGAACTTAACTCGTTTGATTAACTTGTTCAAAAGAGCTCTACCACCATATTTTTTTATGTAAAACGTTTTAATTCCAACGTGAAAACAGAAAATAGCGATAGCAATAAGCTAAAAAATATAGGAAAACGTAGCGAAAATTCCATTACATCGTGTCTGTACGTGAGGATTCTATTCAAAGCCTGAAATATCGAGCCAAGAGTCAAGACAAAAGGCTCGTACACAGAGCCTTCAACGAGAGCTTGAGACAAAGGCCTTTGAGATGCAATGCAGCTAAAAAAGCTAGCTACTATTTTACTGTTTTTGCTATGTTAGTTTATAAGGAACTAATTGTAGAGAATTTAATTATAAGATGTACGCCTACCTCATCGTGTGTTATGCCTGTCTTTTTTGTAACAATTTTATCTCAGTTTTTTATAGTTTATGACCTAAAAAAAATCAAGACTGTGTTATAAGTACACAGATATTGACTTAACTTTATCCAAGTGTTTATTTTTTGTTTACAAATACTACGACCTCATAAAACTTATAATGAAGATGACTGTTAGATACTTCATTATTTATCTAGTTGATTATAAGTACGTCGTTAATTATTACTAGTTGTTCGACGTGCTAAGACTATGTAATAAGTGCAAGATAAATTTATTTGAAGGCTATATTTAAAGTCATTCATTCATCCCTGAAAAACTCCAAAGCTTATCTTCCCAATACCCTTGGCTCCAGTGCCATAACTTCAAACCACAGACAAAGCTTGATAAAAAACTATCTCATTTGCATTTGCCTTGGCAAGGTTGAGCTGCATCCGTCGAGTTGCATGTTTGTACATAACGTGTATTTTTAAATGAGTCATCGTTTTTATAACGTAGTTAAATAATGTTTCATATATCAAGGATAAGGTTTAGAATAATTTAACAAAAAACACCGACATCAATTACACACTGACACAAAAAATGCACCAAAAAGTAAGAAATAATAAAATAAAAAGCCATTTATTCTACTAATTAAAACTTTTAACAATAATAATGATATTTTATTACATGATATTATATTGTATTATATATTGTAAAATAAAAAATACTAAAGCAATATTTAATGTCTCGCCTCATCTGTGTATAACTTGAAAGAATACAGTAAACGGCCTTATGGTGTCTATATTTAATACCTATAGTGATAAGTACCAAGTATACTTTTTCAGGCAATAAAAAAGAATTTCTCATATCGGTCCAGGCGTCTTTGAGTAAAAATACAATTGTATCGAGAACCTCCTTTTTTGAAGACGGTTAAAAAGAAGTGTAAGTGTGATTAATGTTGCACACAGTCAATCAATAGATTTTTGAAGTAGGTACACTGCTGGTTATAGCACACTCGCAATTTGCGCCACTATCACCCGCTCCTCTGCTTTCCACATGTATAGAAGACAGAAACAACACAGAGATTTCAAAAGCACTAGAAATCTTGATTTTGTTCCTTTGTTTTTACAACTACAAAAAATAAAAAATATTTACCGGGAAAAAAAGCACGTTACAAAGTGTTACGTAGATATACGAGCTAAAGTTGAAAACTATAGTACAGCTATCATCGCCCATCTCCATAATTTTCAAATCCTTACTTAGCTTCAATAAAATTCTAAAAATCTTTTTTTTTGTTAGCCTGCATTGTCCCACTGCTGGACAAAGACCTCCCCCAAACGTTTGCAGTCCTCTCTATGTCCTGCAGTTTCGCACCAGTTGTGGCTGTAGGCATCTAGGTCGTCCCGCCAGCGCCTCCTAGGTCTACCCCTAATCTAAGTAAAATAAGTACGCGACAATTTATTTGGACTTTAAATATAAGAAGTTTTTTTTTTATTGTAGGTGTTACCACAATGCATTTCTCCAGAACGATATATCTATTTCTTTGAAATTGGATTCGTTCTAAATCTTTCTATAGCATTAGGGAGTGCAACGTTTGAATCTGAACGTTGCATCGCATAATATATTGCATCGGTACATGTGCTGCCATCTGGGACATATTCAAGGAAATGCAAGCTTGCTGCAGAAAATGTTTTTATGTTAACTGCCTCGTTGTTCTATTAGTTAGTATATGCGGCCTCGCACCTCACGTTCTCTGGCTCGATTCCCGGTTTAGGCAAGCGTTATTTGGGCTTCTAACAGGTGAAGTATGGGTGTCATACACCATACATATCTGAATAATATATTTGATGTTATGATAAGTAGTTCATCATGAGCAATATGAGCATTCAACTACGACTGCTTGCTTTATGGTAATTGCCCACTCAGTCTCGTTTAAGGATCACTGCTGGTCGATGGGCAGCAAACGACTTCAAGGTGCATTACACACATTACCTTTGTCCTTTGACGGACTAGAATAAACGGAATACCATGCATGTATAATGTTATGTTAGATGAGTAGTTAAATAAAACGTTATTTATATCCAAAGAAAGACTGCCTCGATTGTCTAGTGGTTACCCTATGCGCCTCTCACCGCCAGGTCTCGTTATTTGTGAACTTTCAGTACGGAAATTCACAATAGCAGCACGGAGTTGGCTCCTATCCCATGGGACCTAAACACAACAGGTGAAATGTGGGTGTTGTACACCATTGATACACCCTTCTGGGATAATAAATGCGTCATGTTATGTTTTTTTGTTTGTTATTTACGACTTTGGTTCAAGAAAAATGAAAGAAAACAAACATTATTAGTGAAAATGTGTGCTGTTTTTACAAATATGCGGATTTAGGAGTTTTCTATACTGTATACGTTTAAGTGTGATAGTAAATAGAGAAATTAAAATAATTAAACGATATAATTTCACTTCAGTTACTATGTTTAATCCTTTCTAAGAATACCATCAAAGTTACGCTCTCTAAACAACATGTATTTTTCTTATCACTATAATCTAAAGATGCTTTTGTGACTGAGATATCTACCTATATACTATCAGACTAATACATTCTTGACTTAACTTAATAATATTTTGGAAAGACATTCGAAAACATCTAAATTCTATTGACGTTTAATTTCAATGGTTAGCTAAGTACGCAAGTAACTTAAGTAGTAATTTCAACAATTTGCTTAAACTGATTAACCTTATCATATCTAATAGTTACAATAGTAGCACTTTTATTCCACCATTCCCAGTATTCCCACAAATCGTCATCTTCCCAACCAAAACAAAAACAATATTCCAAAACAACTGCTCTTAATTCTAACTCCATTCCAAAATTTTCCAATCGGCGCAGTAACTTGCAGGAAATATACTTGAAAAGTCTTCCTTATTGCTCAAATGTATTCCAACTTGGCGTAACTTTAACTTGGAAAGTTGGCTGTTAGCACTCAATCGCCCTCCCCCCACTAAATTAGGTGGGTATCTGTATAATAGGCTATCGGACACTAATGGCTGCAAGTTTTCCTACAAAATCTTTTTTTACTGGTTACCATGAATTTTACTGAAGCCTTTCGTACGACTTTTGGGGAATGTAGGTTGATATAATTTTATTTTGGGGTATTGTGGGGGAAAATGTAGTGTTAAGCATGAACCCGAGGAATTTTGTCTCTTGATGTCCAATCTGGCCGCAACTATTCACATCTTGACCTTTTTGGGCATTAGAAAATTAATAGGTTCTTTCATTAACATTATTTCCTTACGACAATATTGGTCTGGCTAAAAGGCTTTCCTTCTAATGGAACTTGAAAATGTATTTCAGGACGAAGTGGCTTCCTTGATAATCAAATTTTATCTATCTTCTTAGCATACAGGGTGGATGCTATATAGCGATATTTATTGACTCATTCAGTAAATTTTGTGTTCATTTCCACAGGTTAATACCAAACTAACAAAATAAACGATATAAAGAAACACGTTTTCCGTCAAATTGAATGATTTAATTGGTCGATTTGTTTGCCAAACATATTTTCGCCCAAAAATAGACAAAATATCCGGTGAAAATGAACACTGAACGCGTCTAGAATCGGAGGTTTCAGTGAATGTCACTATGCCGCATCGACCCTGTTTACATACTTACTGAAGAAATAAATAATTAAAACAAAACAAAACAGTAGGTAGGTAATTTAGCCTATACTATTAAACGAGCAATTAATGTATGTTTGTATATATTCGTGAACACTTATATGGTATGGTTTTGTTTTTGGATACCAAAAGGTACCCTGTGGTTCTCGTACTGGTTCACAAAGATCCATCGTGTTGGGGCTCATTAGATTCGTCGCAATGATCCCATTAATGACAGACAAGTGATTTTCAGGATCCGATCTTGGATTCTGAAGGTACCTAGTGGTTCTCTAATACTGCTTTACAAAGATCCATCGTGTTGGGTCTCATTGAGCACTTTCTAGGCTCGTTACATTTGTCTTAATAAAAATAATTATCATTTTTTCTCTATTCTCGAGTGATTTTTTAGCCGAATGCTTAAAAAATATGAATTTATGTTTTTGCTAGCTTTAAAATCCGAGCGATTTTCAGTCTCTAGGTAGTATTACTTAAATTACTTATGATTCACACTTTCCGTTCCATTAACAAGTAGACCAGTAAGAGCTTTCTCTGAAGCACTGAATTATTAAAATGTGGACCATTAATTTATTTATGGAATGTAGGTAATTCATTGAATCAACATTAATTTTGCTTTTTCTTTGCTTACAGAGTCGAAGATGAGGCGTCGTCGCCCGTCAACAAAAACAGGTAACTAAATACATAATATAATTATATAATTATGTATCTAATTAATGGTAGAACTGTTTTGAAGAACCTGTTTAGATAGAGTTGTGCATTAAGTCCCAGTTTGGTGGTGAAATCAGACCCTGAAATTACAGGCATCTGAGGCATAACACCGTAGTCCCCACACCGTAGTACAATCTGCTTTTGTGGATTCCCACTTATCAGGCAGACTACAAACCCGTACTCACTCTATAAAGAACTCCTGTTTCGTGACGAAACATACATTTCACACACACAAAGCACACCCAGAGTCAGAACAAATCTTTGCGCATCACACAAAAATTTGTCCCGTGTGGGTATCGAACCCACAACACCAGCGCAGTTGAAAGCGGCGAGGCGACCGCTTTAACCACACTACGCCAGCCGTGCACCCTTTTCAGGGTTCCGTAGTACCTACAAGGAACCCTTATAGTTTCGCCATGTCCGTCAGTCCGTCCGTCTGTCCGAGGCATAGCGACGAAACCGTTGGTGCTAGAAAACTGCAATTTAGCATAAACATGTATGTATACAAAGAAAGTCGTAGAATAAAATTTGGAAAAATATTTTTTTTTCGGGTAGCTCCCCTACATGTAAAGTAGGGATGTTTTTTTTTTTGTCGCCTACCCCATAGTGTGGGGTATTGTTAGATAGGACTTATAAAAACGTTCAGGAGTTGCTAAGACAGTTTTTTTATTTAGAGATCCGTTTGCGAGATAATTAACTTTAAAGAGCAAATTTTTGTTCGAGTAGAGCGTCCCCCCCCCCTCTAAAAGCTAAACTACTGGATCCCAAAATCTGAAAAAAATTGTGTCGGTAGTACATGTAATGAACTTTAAAGGAAAACTATAGCGGATAAGTCCACTTAATTAGTTCAAGAGGAATAGGGGTCCGAAATGTCAGATGCAGTTACTCAGAATATTTCGTTCAAAATTCTTGAAAAATAAATAATACAGATAGTAAATCCCTTTTAAATCGAAATATGTTGTTACGACTAGCTACGGAACCCTACTGCGCGTGGCCCGACACGCACTTGGCCGGTTTTTACTACTATAAAGAGCTCTTGAAGTTACGTAATTGGTACATAATATACCTATAAAATAATAGCTGCTAGAGGTCATTAAAAATATTAGTAACAAACAACAAAGACCAATCGAGTTATTTTTTACAATATTCGAAAACCGGATTAAGGAAAATAATGTTTTTATTGAGTCATTGCAACATCAATTCGTAATGACCAAAACTTGATTACTATTAAATACACGTTATTACGCGGGTTCGAGTCCAGTTGAGGCATTTTAATTACGATTCTCGTATAATTGCAATTCCGATAAAAAAGATGTTTGTTGCTATTATGAATTTAAGTATTTTATGTGCAGTCGTGTGTTGTAGTGTCGATAATAAATAAATTACTGTTTATTTGTACATTATTTTTCTGAGTAATAGAAAAGTATATGTACTGGATTAAATACTTCTACCAAGAAGATGCCGGTCAGAAAAAGAAGAATAGCATATCGGACTTATACTATGTATGTACTTTTTTTACCTACTTTTTGATTGTAAATCATTATGTTTGAAATTACCTACTGTTAACTACAAACCTTCCACCTGACTGAGGTTAATGAAGATGGCAATGACCTTTTGGCCAAAAAATAGTTTATCAAGCATGATGGATACCGAAACACATGTTGAAAATTTTACCTTTAATTTATCCGGAAAATATTACGTTGTTGGCGGGACAAAATCTACTTATATGCTTCTTTTCGCATATTTTAGTGCAAATAATATTAAAATTTCGGGTTCGATTACCGCTCAAGACAAATCTTTGTTGTCTGGGTGTTTCTATGTATAATAAGTAGGTATTTACAAAAGAAAAGTATATAATTATGTATTAGTATCAGTTATTCTAGTACCCATAGTACAAGCTCTGCTTAGTTTGGAACTTGATGGCGTTGTGTGTATGTTATTATGATATTCATATTTAAAGATCTAACTCTCGTACAACAAAGAGCTCTACCTATATTTTCCGTAAAGGCAATTCTCATAAAACATACATTCATTCGTCAAAGTACCTTGTTCTAAATAGCAGTCGACTTATCTTCTACACGTTCCCATTGTAACAGTTTACTTGTAACTAACAACAAAACTAATTTAAGTTAAGCAGTACCGTCTGCAGTGTGTACGGTATAACCGATCGAGCATTGTTTATGCGAGAACAGGCAAACGACCTTGGGTTGTGGTGAGGTTACAGTGCTAAAGCGAGAGCGAGTTAATAACAAGAATGAAGTTAACACTATGACCTGACTACGTATACGTAATAATATTGTACTTAATGGTGGTTTGCTACACAGAGGGGATCGCGAGAACTGAACGATCGCTTTTTAACTATAGATTTTAACTTAGTCAATATGATAAGTATATACATTTGTAATGCGCTCGCCAAGACCCTTCATTTGATACCAAATACGTCATGATTATGACATTTTTTTTGGAAGAATCTGACTATCTGTTATATAAAATTTTAATAAAATTTATGTAGCCTTTGTCGCCCGGCCTATTCTTAAGAATCCAATGAAACCTCATTCATTTCATTACGTTTAGTAGTTTAGGCGCTACGGCGGAACATACAATCACATAAAGTCCTTCCTTTTGGCTTCGCCGTAGACGGGAAAAAAAGAAATGATGAGAATGACAATTTTTCTTCTCTCGTTAGTTTCACCGCTCGAGCACTGCTCTTTTACCTTTTAAGCGAATATTTAAATGTTACTGAACTAAAATCAATGATAGATAAGCAAAAAGAATAACGTATCTGAAACCGGCCTTCATTGCCAGATATTAACGTATTTAAACAATATTTTCAACGTTTTAACAGTGCCAAATCAAAATTACGATACAATTTATGTCAGTATATCTGTGAACCAACGAATTTCTCCGATCATCGCGCATAAAAATATTTAGATGTGCAAAATTTTAAAATCGCTTTCGGCTCCACTAAATCCTGACCCTAAATCCGTGATTCATATAAATTAAGTGACGCACGCTCTCAGTCACGTAAACGCCTTGTTTGTTTTTTTTATTTTTATAACATAAGGCTTGTGCCACATTAAATGAACAACATTGTGTTTTGAAGGTTATATAAGACCTTATTAAGTTAACAAGTTCAAGTCTTGAGACATTGTTATTTACTTGGCTGCATATTTTCGGCAGTTTTATAGGTTTTACAAATCTATGTTATCCCAATAGTTGTTCTCTTTTTTTGTAGAAGCTTACTAGTAATTTGCAAATACAAATCCCCTCAGCTAAGCTTAATTTGCTTGTGTTAGGAGGAAGTTCACCAGGATTCGAATCTACAATCTCTCGATCGTAAGACCGACGCCTTATCCATTGTGCCACGTAATCCGTATAACACTAATTTCAGATTATATTATTTACTTTACACTGTATTTAAATAACAGCTATCTCAATACAGTTCAGATACTTTTATGATGTTCGTTCGACGTTCTATGCTTACTGTACCTGCCAAAAAATACGATACCAGTAACTTACTTAGATCAATTTCAACCTGTTTGCCTATAACATAAATCAGTAACTCCCAAGTTTCCTATTTGGCTGACTTGAGAATATCTCAAGAAGACTCGTAACGAGTCATCAAGTTCCAATATTCCCTATGTTAAAATCGCCTCTGTTCTTCCACAGTGACAAAACCGGTCTGATCACACCTCCTCAAGGTGGAGAAGAATCCCCACCTCCAGAGAAGGAGCGCGCTGACCGCGAGGACTCGGAGAAGAGCCACTCGGCCTCCGTACCCCACTCCGCAGAAGGTCCTAACGATGACCTGTATGCGATACCTGTCAAGCTGCGGCCCAAGAAAGAGCCGCAGCTGCCACCCGGCTGGGAGAAGCATGAAGGTAAGGAGCTGATGAATTTTTATGTCTATAAAATAGCAGCAACTTATTAGATCTAGGTTCCTCTAAATGCACGAAAACGTTGCAGATAGAGATATTTTTTTAGATTTCAATATTTGGTCAGTATGGTGCTGTAGATTTCCTATATGTTGGCAAATATTTTGCGAAGACTACCTGGCTAATGCACTTAACTCTAAATTGGCTGACTCTGAGTGTCTGTGCGTTTAAATTAGTACCTGCCTACAATGTTATCAAGCAAATAAAACCGCTAGATTTTGAAGAGATTCTACGTCTTCATAGTTATATCACATCCATCGTTCTACTTACCTTTATGCTTTATCTACCTTTATCCCCAGACAACGACGGTCCATACTACTGGCACATAAAAAGCGGCACAATCCAGCGAGAGATCCCCAAGATGCCGCCTATCGAAGCCAAAGAGTCTCGCATCTCCATGGTACGAGACTGTTCCAACCTGTCCGAAGTGTCCAAGTACGAGGGCAATGTCATGACCAGCTCGGTCACCAGGAGTACCACAAGTGGAGCCCTGGATCATGTGGATCAAGATGCTGAGAGGAAACGAAAAGAGGAGATGTCTTACAAGTAAGTTGGAGATTGGAAGTTTATTTTTTGATAGGTAGGCATAAAACCAACCCATATTCAAATATAAAGTATGGTGAAACGTAAGTGTAGCCACGGAACAAATCTAGAAGGAGCAAATTTTTTTATTCGATCAGGGAACAACATATTTTTGGATAATGAGGCTTAACAGATGGATTAATTACGAGGCCCGCGTGGCTGGCAGGTTTGTGAATGTGAAAAATTCTATGTGCCAACGATTTGATGAATGTTGAGTAAATTCAATATTTTCGTAGCTCATGCTGATATGAAAAAAATAATTGCTTTAAACTAGGAACTTGCCCGAAAACTAGCTCTACGTTCTTGTACAACCTTAACCAAACACGCATCCGAAAAGATGTTGCCCGCCTTCTAGCATGTATCGATTATGCAAATAACTCATCATTCAAAGTTTCAAACAACACGTCATAAAAATGGTTAATAAAAAGGCACCGCTTAATCATGTCGACAGTATCCACAAAATATGTGCAAAGCTGAGCATTTCAGAAGTATAAGCTTTGAATAGCGAAAGTAGTGATGCTATTTATACTTCTTTTTGAAATACGATAAGTAGATAGTATTTACCTACTTTTTGTCCTTGCCAGTACAAATACAACCAAAAGTACGATAATTAGATTCATAAATTAACATTTAAAAAAAGTTTGTTTTGATGAATTTTAAATGATTAAATCTAAACTGAGTAAATATCTATGGCAACGTGGCCTTAGATAGCACCAGTATTTTTAGATCCACCAATTTCAGTTTAGGTAGATACATATAAAGAAATAAAAAGTGCGGTTCTTCTTATACGAATAATATAATTTTACTATTTTGCGAATACGCTTATTCGTAAAGCTGATATTCGCCAAATATAAGTACGTAGGTATTCGTCGCATCACTAGCTTCGATATCTGTGCAATCGCTTCGAGAATACCCTGGGGGTTCGTGAATGTGAGTTATTGATATGTGCTATATTCGGTCTTGTTTGAACTCCTTAAAGTTCAGGGTTGGGCTATGAACTTGAGATCCGTGTCCGTGTTGACTCATGTTCATACCGGAATTTGTAAATTAGATCGTTTTGCGAATTAACTTGAGAAATGCGAAAACAAGACAATTCATAAAATTATACTTGACCTCTATATAAGTTTTCATGAACATTGTTTGGAATTGAAACAGCGTGATTGTTTGTAAACTACCTATATATTTTCTATAAAATTGAAATTACAGAAACACTCACGTGTGCCCACGCACTTAAGTACGTTAGAAAGGTGTTGCCACCTCAAATAACTTAGTGATGTGATAATGTTAATCGACTACACCAAATAATATTATGAAAGTCACATCTACCGATGTGACAAGAAATGTTTAAGAACCTATACATCTAACGTTAAACCACACTATGGGGTAGACGACAGAAAAAAACATCCCACTATACATGTACACGAAAAAAAAACCCAGTATTCCAATTCCGTAGCGTAGTTATTTTACATATTCATGCCAAGTATCAGCATTCAAGCAATAACTGTTTCGGCGCTATGCCATGGGCAGACGGACATGGCGAAACTATAAGGGTTCCTTGTAGGTGTTAAGGATCGGGGTATGTAATCCTCTACCACAAAGGGAAGATCCGCCAACCAGGCTTGGTGGTATTGCCTGAAACAGCTGTCCGACGGTAACGTTTTGGAAGTAGTATTTATGTATACTTGCTGTAAACATTCGTTATCGCGATTCAGCGCTCTTCGATATTTGTGACGTGTGTGTCACTTCTTGACGTTGTCAATGTCATCCGTCATTTATAGATAATGTGCAGATACCGCCACACCATACCAGAGAACATAGATGTCGGAGCGAGTGATGCTTTGTCTATGCACCATACCACAATCGTTGACTACCGATTCCCCAAATTTACCTATTCATCAAAATCTTGTTCATCTAGACGCCGCAGCTACCCCGCCCGTCCCGAGCCTGACCACGGACGCGCCGTCCGTTTCTTCGTCCGCTCCCTCGGGTGGGTGGAGATCGCGGAGTCAGACCTCACGCCCGAGCGGTCCAGCCGCGCCGTCAACAAGTGCATTGTAGACCTCAGCCTCGGACGCAACGATTTGCTGGACCAAGTTGGACGCTGGGGTGATGTGAGTATACTTTTTTTATTTTTATTTTCAATCATGCTTTGGAAAGACTAAAAAGCTGGCAAAATATCGTTAAATCAACTCTGAAGCCTTAAGAAAGGATTGAAATGCCATGGTAAGACACATGAGTTTGCTGTCAGATGCAAACTACGTGATTCTGCATAACTTTCTGGACCATTAAAGTCCACTGTTGTAGAAAGAGCCATCTGAAGTAAGTAAGATCTTGGATTAAATATATTTTACCAATTATTACATTTGTGTGTTGTCTTATTGACAACACACAAATGTAATAATTGACTTTAGAACCTGTTTAGTCACCTAATGATTTAGGCCTTCGTAAACATAATTAAAATGGGATCTTCTAAACTCCTTATTTCTTTCAACAGGGTAAGGACCTGTTCATGGACTTGGACGACGGCGCCCTAAAGTTGATCGACCCTGAGAGCCTGAACACACTCCACACACAGCCTATCCACACCATCCGCGTGTGGGGCGTCGGCAGAGACAACGGCCGGTAAGCCTCCATCCCTTACCTTCCTTACACAAACTCACTAAACTCGACTAAAACATTCTGTTTTTCCATCTCGCTCGCTCGGAATAGTGAAAGGTATGAACGACATTTTTAGGTTATATTCTAGACTTTTCACTGATATCGCCATGTGAATAGCTGTAGATGGTTTCAAGCATGAATCCTACATGAAAATGATCCAAGTTATTTAATCCTGTGTCTTTTTCATATTTGGCTAAAACAATGAAGTACTCGCGGTCGTGTGAAGTCCACCAATCCGCACTTAGCCTGGCCTAACCTTTACCATCATGAGAAGAGACCCGAGCCCAGCAGTGGGACATGTATTAGATACACTGCTGACACTGTCACGAGTTTTCTTGTGGGCTTCATGATTTTTTAGTGCTATTTCTTTGATTTTAGCGTGTTCAGGTTTCGTTTTCTTTTCAAATAGGACGTGTTCGTGTTAGTGTTTTGTACATACATCTGCTTTTAGAACACTACGGCATTTCTTGGCTTTCCGTCACGCAATTTGTTGATTACTAAAATGCTGTTACATCACCATCAGCAAAACATGCAAATGTCAAAATAATACGACGTATTTTTCTTGGAAAAAGCTATTTTTGTGTGAAAAGATAAATACCTACCGCTTTTTTTACCCAAAGTATAAAATTTAAGAATGCAATCACACTATATGCTTTACGCAAAACGTATCCATCTTGAATCCTCGTCCAACACAGGGACCACTTTCACTTTCAGAGCCAATCTGAGCCATTTTGAAACACTTTCTTGTATAACGCCATCAAACATGAGTGTTGCCAGGGCTCGGTAATGACGAACAGCTAAATATCGACTGCACAAATCATAACCTCATCCTAACGCAAATCATGGGTACATCATCCAGCTTATTTTCTTCTCCAACTAAATTCTGCCAATTCTTTGTATCCAGGGATTTTGCCTACGTAGCCCGTGACCGCGCGACCCGCAAGCACATGTGCCACGTGTTCCGCTGCGAGGCCCCTGCCAGGAGCATCGCCAACGCCCTCAGGGATATCTGCAAACGCATCATGATCGAAAGATCCCTCCAACCGCCCCCCAGGCCGACTGATCTACCAGCCACAAGGCGCCCCAGACCGCTTTCTGGTGAGATTGTAGCGTGTAGCTGCAGATCAGTAGGTAATAGATTTTTTGAGTGATTATGTTTATTTTAAGTTATTTATATCTACGAACATCATGTCTGCATGCAGGATACACATTGCCATGTAGATCTATAACTGGGGTTGCCCATACTAAAATTTTAGAGTGGCATGATTGAAATTCATTTCGTGAAATTAAAATTCTTGACATACCTAGCTCATGTGT
The DNA here is from genome assembly GCA_905147285.1 of Hypena proboscidalis. Taxonomy (NCBI): domain Eukaryota; kingdom Metazoa; phylum Arthropoda; class Insecta; order Lepidoptera; family Erebidae; genus Hypena; species Hypena proboscidalis. The sequence continues at coordinate 1,981,168 of LR990141.1, forward strand.
TTGCATGTAATTTTAAATGTTAACTAGTTTCCATTGTTTTTTAGAAATAATTAATTATTTTAAATAACTGCATGATTGAGTTTCCACTGTCAATAAAAACTAGTAACCTACACCTGTTTGACTAGCGATAACGTTAATTTCTTGCTTCTTTCACTACCATCAAATATACCATCATATTTTTTCACCGTATCTCAACAGCTTTTTCACCTTCAGTGGGGGCAGCATTCCCCACCCCGATGGAGGAGCCTCGCAAGACGGTCCGGGCACTATACCTGGGCAGCGCCGAAGTGCCCCGCGCCACGGGCATGCGCACCTTGAATGACGCACTGGACAGACTGGCTGCGGCCAGGCCACCGTCGGCGTGGCGCCCCGTGGCCGTCGCTGTGGCGCCCTCTATGATTACCATTACTGATGAAGGGGTAAGATTTAAATAAGGTTTCTTTTTATCAACGTCCTTACCTTATCTTATTTAAAACTCCAAGAAATTACCATCACCATTTAAGGAACAAGTAGAGACCTCAAATGCTACACAGAATCCTTCTTAAATTATTTGCCCCGTGTGGACTTAAAGTCACGATTTCCGAAGTGAAATTTAACTAGCAATAATGTTGTTTCCAGGAAACTACCCCAATAGTGGAATGCCGCGTGCGGTACCTGTCGTTCCTGGGCATCGGCCGCGACGTGCGGCGCTGCGCCTTCATCGTGCACACCGCGCAGGACCTGTTCGTGGCGCACGCCTTCCACGCCGAGCCCTCGTCCGGTGCGCTCTGCAAGACTATCGAGGCTGCTTGCAAGGTAACGACAAACTTTCGTTGGTTCCACCCTCCAATGCCGATATAGTTACGTCACTATTTAGTACGTGCGGATTCATGAAAAAGTCATACCAAGATAAAAGTCACTGTATAAATAAGACGTAAACGTAATTAAAAGAACGTTTGGGCTATATGGCATTATTTGCTGCTAAAACATGGATTTGATATACGCACTTTATTTGTATGCAATGAATGCCCATACATGCTGGGTAGAGGGTAGAGCATCAAAATTTAAATCTGTGACCGCACCAAGTCTAGTCAGAGTAACACAATTCTCATCTTTGAACTAAATGTTCAAACACCCATAATTATATTCTAGCTGCGTTACCAGAAGTGCCTGGACGCGCACGGCGGCTCGTCCCTGTCCGTGGGCGGCGGCGCGGCGTGCGGCGACAGCGGCCGCGGGTCCCTCGGCGCCGCGCTCAAGTCCCTCGTGGGGTCGCTCACGGGCCGCAGGGGCTCCTGAACAGACCTGGCCGAGCCGCACACACCAGGTACATCATAATAAACACATCTTCACCGCTTTCTCTTCGATAAAGCATTCGATAGCATTGATCATATAATATTGATTGAAAATATAGGCAAACCTTGGTTGTTTCAAATCGTTTGACATTAAATAACCTAAAAGTACTCTCGTAACGTTCAAAACAGGACGAAAAACACTCTTCATGGACTTTTTAAAGGTTGCGGTGTACCACAGGGTTCTTACAGAGGTCCTTTTCTATTTCCAGATGGTCCCTCGGCAAGTGCGTCCGAGGAGTGCGGCCCGCCGGCGCAGTGCGGCGAATCGACCGACACACACACAGACACGCAGTAACGCACCGCTTGCGTCATGAGTGACGTCATCGCTTCTGTATCGTTCTAACAGTAATAAAGGTTGACCATCTGAGATGAGCCATGATATGCCATGTAGAATACAGCTCAGACTTTCTCTGACAAAGCTACAAATAAAAGTATAGTGAAGATTAAATTTAATCTAACGACTGTCCATTTCAAGACTATTCTTTGCAGCTTCAGTGAATTGCTGTTGAAACGATACAAAACATGCAAGCTGACTGAAAATCTCGATTAGAACTAGATCCATCATAGTTTTGCTTAACTACGATCCTTTCAAATGCTATGACAATGATATATCTGTCGAAGCTTAAACTTTCGATAATAATTCGACTAAACAATCAAAGTCGACTATTGACAATCATAGTCATTATTTGACATTCGAAGTCTTAATTTGACACGTCTTGGTCTTGAATTTGACATTTCATAAAAATCGACTGCATCTAACATATCTATTAGTTTTTTTACGCTAATAGGCTGGACAATATTTAATGGAACTATAATGTCTTATGTGCAATATTATAACCGGTATTTTATTGTTGAATGTTTGTACTGTTTCACAAAAGTTATTTCTCTGTTTTCAAGTGTAATCAACGCTTGACCTTGTAAATACAACTATTAAATGATTACATTATACATGTCGGTTGAAGATAATATAATTTCAAATTAAAATATAAAATGGATTCTCATAATGGCATGGCGATAAATTAAAAACTAGAAATAATATCACCATCACAATCATGATTGTATTATTGAAGTCAAAATTAATTTAATTAATGTTAGAGTAGTGTAAGTCGATCTTTAATTTAAAACGACAAGTTATACCGCAATATTAGGCAAGCTAGCTTCCTCCATCTTATGTAAGTCATATTAAACATAAAAATATGCGTTAATTTTGTCACTATAAGGTATGACTGTTTGACTAAAACATTAATTAAATTAAAATCTGTTAATTAATATAACTATACTGCTGAAGCTGTGTCAATATAAAATATCCTTCCTTGCTACTTGATGACACATATATGTAACACCCATTGTAAAAAGCCTCGATTTCATTTGATGTTAGGCGTTGTTAACTTTTACGGGCCCTAAGTATAAAAAAAATAATCTTTAACTAAGCTAGTCAATGTTGCCTTCTCTCTTGATCTCATTTCTTTCACTATGCGTGAATAAGACGAAACATTGATTAACTTAATTATCGATAAGGTCTCGTAAGTATTAAATATACATGTATAAACAAAATGTTTGCTAAGTCGTCTCGATATTCTATAAGTTTGCACTAACAAACTAAATAGAATGGAGTGAAGGGTTTTCGAAACATTAATCTTCCTAATAACAATATTTAATGTGCGACTAAGTTCATCACTGAGGTTCTCCTTTCGATCCATACATTATCTTTGTTAAGAGTGTCTTTATCTTAATCATAGATTAAATACTGTTATTAGTAAGATCTTAACTAAACTAAATAGTTATTAGGCTAAATTTTAAAATAGATCAATGCTACTGATGTCCTATAATATCAAAACCAAAATAATATAGGGCTGTATTAATTTGTAATGTTAAATGTAATGTCGAATTGAACTTGACAAGTTGTATAGTCTGTCAAACCCATTTTGTCTAGAGATTACGTTGTCTTATTTTGAGTTCTATTCTTTGTGAAATAGAGCTCATATTCAACGTTAACATCTGGACCTAATTAGATTTGAACAGATCTGTAACAATTTGACATTTAATTTGGCAGCTATTGTTAGGATTAACCAAATTCTTGGTCTCTTGAAGGTTACCTTATAAATTCCTAGTCCATAGAGTAGGTATGTTAAGCTTTTGTAAATTCATCGCTATTTATATTTTTCTGCGACACAATATCTCGTCGCAGAACACTATTGATGTTAAAATAGATTTTTGTGTAAAATCATGTTTAAGACTCATAATTAGTTTCGGTTGGTGAAAGTATTTTGTAAATAATTGTAAACTTTATGGGAATAGAAATAAGGTAGTTAATGGATTGATAATTTGGGAGTTTCCAGTTAGGGCTGGGTTTGTAAGCACGCTATGGATAGTCATTCGTATCGCAGATAGTTTGTAAAATGGCAGAGTGTATGGAAAGAATTGGTGTTGAGCACGGTATGTACCTAGAAAGTAAGACAATCGTTGATTTCCAAAAAAAAAATGCGTTCGTAGTATTATTGAAACGAATATAGGACCCTATGAGTATAAATAAAGAGTTTATTTTTGCTTAAGCTTTAAGATATTGAAAATTTCGATTGCTAAAGATGAATATTTTTTGTATGATCACCTCATTGAGTATTATATGAATATTTATATATAAGCTTTTTGGGCATAAATTATGTATAGTTTGCCATTTTATTTCAAAATATTTAAAGCCAACCTAATGACCATACGATAATGTCAAAATTAACTGTCAAAGTGTTAATGTTGACTTTAAATATTGACGGTTGACAAACTTAAGTAGTCAACATCACAGTATCGTTTTAACCCATTCAAATCGGTAACCTCATTGTCACAAGGGTGTTCGAAACACATTGAGCTTTTAATAATTATATATTTATACGTAATATCCAAATCCGCTCGTATTTAAACTAGTTACATAAATCCTAAATTTGGCTATTTTACACGCGTAAATGTAAAAAATGGCTGACGAGTTGCCGTTGGCAGCTTTCGTAGGAATTAGAATTTCATGTGGAGAGTTGTATTGGAAAAAGGGAATTGGGACCCATGTAAAAGTTTTTTGAATTAAATTTTACCTTACCACACTCCAAATGTCAAAGTCAAACCAAATCATTAACTATCAAAGTCATGACATGAGGTTTAAGATTTGTAAGCATTGGACTGTGGAAGGTGAAATGTGTTCCAAAGTTACTCGAAATGTATTAATAATAAAGTGTTTTTGTGTCTGTAACACTTCGACAAATATAGGTATTAATAGTATGTATCTGACAAAGAATGACCTTTAATTCTTGAAATAATAACAGACTTTGAATCGACTTCCAAAGTTGCTTATAAAGTCTAAAGCAATACATCTGCTTGCGTTACTCAGGTATTAAGGTCATCCTTTTTCAAACTAGAATAAGGCATTCGAGTTAGAATATCACAAAATAGCTTCAAGGTATATTTCAAATATTAGAGATCAGTGTTGCTTCACACTTAAATAAATATAATGATACACTGAGCTGTTCTGTAATACGTAAAGATAGTGTTATTCACACTTTAATCTAAGTAATAAAAGTCATTATTTATACAAAAAATATTATATAAATATTTAAGGGTGGTTACACAGGAGCGGCGAGTGTTGCCAGCGTGGCCGCTCGTGTGTGGCGCTCTTTAGCGCAATAGTCGTGACGATGCAAGCTTGGACTGCCTTTTATTGGATGAAGTATGTCAATATTTTCTATAAAGTAAACGTTTATGATGTAGTTTATTAGATAGCTTGTGAATTCCTGTTTTAGCTCACTGTTGACTATAAACGATGGGAATAAATAATGTTATATACAGTCATCGCTTGACAGCTTAAAAGCCTTCAACTGTGGCTTTTAATGAATACTTTTGTGAAATTAATAAAAAAATATTCATAAATGTGTGTTTTCATTAAAATAGTTATGTTAAGTTTTTATATTAACAAATTAAATTGTTTCGATTTTGATTTGTAAAAGAATATTGGATGTGTTAATGAAATATTCAATTCATATTCATTATAAATATTTATTCATAATTGTTACATTGGGCATAATTTGGAATTTAGGATTTTAACTCAATCAAATCACAACAGAACCTACAAGTTCTAATTCACTTAAAAAACGCATCTCGGGGTTTTAAGATATATCTTACTGCTCCACAATATGATTCATTAAAATTTAACAAAAAAAATATTCTCATGTATACTAGACAACTAAAATTACTGAGATTTTAGACAATCACAATGATTTAGACATAGAAACATGATTTACGTATTGCTTTTTGGCGTCAATCTTCATTAGGCCTGTTTTTAACCGTATGCCTAATAATAATCACAACTTTTCACAGTCCTTCTAAATGACATAATATTTATCATATTGGTACTAACTAACTTATTCAACCTTTTTACAATCCTTCATGCATATTTTTATTTTTATAAAGTTGGCAGTAATCAGAGGTAGTTTGCAATGTTGGTACACAAAAAATATTTATTCTCCTACTATAAAGATAATATCAACTTGTAAACAACCACTGATTCGTGGAGCAGTATAATTTGATATTTAAAATGATCTCGTAAATACTAACAGCTTTATTATACAAAATACTTGTGTTTCTATACAAACTTAGTTATCGATAAAATTAACCTCTTGAGACAACTGCCTAGCACGCGCGTCCAGAGATAGTGATGTATTACTTTTAAAAATAATTAAGGTATCGATTTTGAGCAATCAATTTTAATTTAAGAAATGTTTAAATAAGTACGAAAGAGTGCTTGACAGAAACTATTAAACGGCATGAATCTTAAAATAATACTTGAGTATTTAAATAATTTGTACAATAGAAAACGATTAATAAATAGACTCCAATGTTTTAGAGACAAATAAGTTGTTGTAGTGACTAGGCCAATTCTTGATATAAAAACAAATTTAGACTATCTATGGACCCGAAAATAGCATATAGCAGTGTCGATAACTACAAAATCGCAGCAACATCATCGATATCGATAATATTTATCGATATACTAGCTGTCTATAAAATAACGTGCTAGGTAATTCAACAACGAATATCGAAGTCGATATATCACTGAAACTATGTTACAAAAAACTGTAATTAAAACATATGACAAAAATGCTTGGCACTACAGTATTATTTACATTGCAATATCAAAATCATTCTACATTTGGAAACTAATCACCGGAAACTAAAATCTTTAGAAAATCTAGGCTATAATAAGAGCTTACGTTTGGAACTACATCTGCCCCTTTTTATTTAGTATCTGACAACTTCGGACCATCCACAATCAAAGTTTTTGTAGATTTTTCCAAAGATTAGATGTTCTTAGTTAATTTTTGACTTTCACGTAGCATGATGAACTTAAACATATCTCGGGCATTACCGCAATTACGCAATATTTATCTATATAGACGTGATGTTTCTGCACAGGTTATACTGGCCAAGCTGACTAAGGGCCGATTTTCCAAAGTTATCAAACCGTATTTGCATATCTTATTCTCTTTCACTGTTTTGCACTGAGAGTTCAAAAGCTTATTGTTAAACTTGAGTATTAAACCGGCAAGAAAACGTAAAACCTATAAGGTTATTATCATTACATGATTGCGATATTTCCATGGTATATTTGCCCTTATTATATTAGTAGGTTGGTATTAAAATTGATGTATCGACTTCGACAATCGTATGTACAAAGGACTTATCCGGTAGTGGCTAGTTGGCTGTATACTAACGTTACATAACTGGGACATCCTTGTGATTTCAGGGTTGTGAGTGGTGCATCAACCTGGAAGTAAAAAGTTGTGTTTAGTTAAACTATGTACAACCCCTTAATGATTATTTGTATAGCATTTAGCTATGCTTAGCAAATTATACTTAGAAATAGTAAAAACAAATCTATAACTATTTAAACTGTTCCTTAGTATTTATACAGTGGGCCCAGCAGTTAGATATGCATGGCAAAAACTTCGTAAGTCATAGTAAAGACTTACGACACCAGTTATGGATAAGTGAGTTATATATCTAAATAGTGGGTATATTACACTTATTAAATATGAAATACAAACTTGCATATCTATTGCAGTCAGTTTTTACTATGGCGTAGAAGTTTTTGCCCTGCATACCCAACTCATTGGGCGACTGTACGTTACTCACAAATCTATAACTGGTGAATTGAAAAAACTTCAACGTGTTAGTTAAGACTGACTAAGTCTAAACTAACACGTTGAAGTTTTTCCCCTGCATATCTAACTGCTTGGCCCACTGTACAACCCTAACGGATTTTTATGCCATATCTATGTTTAACTTGGTTCAACTAACGAATGGTAAGTGCATTTAAAGTTGATTATTGCCAGAACAAACCAAGAGAGTAGCTTAATGAGCACCATGGCAGGTATACCAAGCACAGCCGTCGTAGATTCAAGTCCTGCCTGTCCCAAATATGTTAAACAGTTTTTAATGGTAATTAAAAATCATGAACTCCACAAGACATAGCAGAATGGTAAGGAGAAGGAAGTTTTGGTTATAAATGTGTGTGTCACAAATCATATTTTAAGTGATAGTGACACCGCGGCACCGGAATTATTTCTCTAGTGTCCTCAAGAAGCATTTGGTTGCTAGCGGCTTGTGCAACGGTGCAAATAGTAATAAATCATTATTTAATAATAACTTTATAGGAGATGAAATTGGCAACTGAAAAATTTTGTACTTATCCCAAGAAGCATAAAAATATGTTACAATATTTGTATAGGATGAGGTTAATAAAGATGAATATCTACAGCATTGATTAGAACAGATGTCTCACATGCTTATAAATGTCATAATTACGAAATATAAAACACGGTAGTAATTACTAATAGGCCGTTAAGCGAGTGAGCCATCTGCACTATATGGATAAAATAAAAGATCTAGGCGGTATAGAAGTTGGCTGTTTGACAAACCGACGGGCACCGTACTAGAACGTGACTAATCCCGATCTATGACAATTCATTTGTGGCCAACATTAAAACCGTCAAGATCTTTGATTTTATCTACACTAGATTAATAGCGTGCGCTTAATAGTGAAATTAACAACTTACTTAGTGTTTCCTCATCTGTGACGGCATTACATCCATCCATTTTGTTCAAAGAAGTTCGTTCTGTACTGAAAAAAACTCATTCTGTAGACAACGAACGTATGAAGAAGTATGAACAATATGCATGGACATTTTAGGCATTTAAAACTAAAATACACCAGGGGCAAATGTGCGTAACAGCAACATGTCCTGGGACATGTTGCAGGACTCTGTGCAAAATATCGTCCAAGATAAGAAAATTGTACAATATTCCATAATTATAATTAATAATTCAAAACTTATTTTTACTTTAACACTAAAAAGTTCTTAAATTATGATTAGTTACGATTTCAATCATCTTGTCATATTATTTTCTTTTTATTTAAGATTCTTATCGGAAACCATTAAAATTATTTTCTTATCTTGGACGAAGTGAAGCAGCTATACTCAACCGGCAACCTGACAAGCTATGTCTATACATGGTTAATACACATAACATAACAAATAACATATTATTTACACTAATTACATTGTATGAATACATTATAACACATATAACGCATTATAACACAAAAAATATGAGGTTACACAACAATTATTATAATTATTATATATGAAGCACACTACCAGCTATTAAGCTGATGCATGTAAATCTTGTGATTTGGAGGATTTGTCCTGTCTATTTTTGAAAGTCACTGTGGGTGCCAATGTTTGCTGGGAGTCTGTTCCATTTCATGGCAACTCTATTTGGTGGGTGTTTCAAAGGATTTGCAATAATTTTGTTTGAGCTGTAAGCTATGCATTGGTATAATGAGTTGGGCACAAAGTAACGTAACAATATAATATTTTCTCAAACAGATAGGCAATAGATAGGCTGCAGTGAATCACAATTGTAGGTAGAATCAAATACATTATTTTTCATCCACCTGATGTTATAACAAAGTTTAAAGAGTAGCTTCATCTATTGGTATATTATGCCGGCTATACCAGTTAGTACATGGCCTAATCCAGGTAATTTATATGTACAGTGGGCCAACAAGTTAAGTATGCAGGACAAAAACTTCTAAGTCATAATAAAGACTTACTACACCGGTTATGGATAAGTGGGTTATATATGTAAATAGTGGGTATATTATAATAGTAGCCCTGCATCTAATACATGTCCCATTGCTGGGTTAGGGCCACTTCTCATGATGAGAAGGGTTAGGCCATAGTCCACCACGCTGGCCAAGTGCGAATTGGTAGACTTCACACGACGTCGAGTACCTTTTTTAAGCACTTTCAGGCATACAGGTTTCCTCACGATGTTTTCCTTCACCGTTCGCGAGCAATAATTTATATGATAAATACACACATGTCTTCGAAAAGACGAATCTTAACGATTTATTGACAGAGGTGTGTGCCGTGGGTTAGTTATCCCGAGATCTTTGACTTACGGTCCTACGGTGTCTCACTCAGCTACCGCTGCTGACGTGGGTATATTACACTTATTATATATGTAATTCGCACATACATATCTATTGCAATCAGTTTTCCCTATGGCGTAGAAGGTTTTACCCTGCATACCTAATTGCTTGGCCGTCTGTACAAAGAAGATGCAATGAAATCAGGTAAGTATAGTGACAGAAAAAGCTCGCAAGGTTAGCCAACGAATGAATGATTGTTGATATTTACAGCGTGTGCAACAAACATATACTTGAGACAGAATGGCTACTTCGCTGTTTGACACCATGAATTTTTGACACCACGGTGTCAATCGCAGAAGAACGTTTTTTGAATTGGCTGTTTGGGACCACGGTGTCAATCGACGAATACCTTATTTGGCTTCGTTGATTGACACCATGATGTAAAACAGCAAAGGACGGCCCATTGGCATTTTTATTATAACATAACAATCATGCACAAAAGTGTTTACACGATTTTTATTTAAATTATACATTTTTTCTTAAAGTGCTTGGAATGGCAAAACTGTTTAGTTACCCATAAAAAAAATTCCGATAGTAACTACTACGTTTTACTACTACATCTCTTGAAATTTAATTTTGATGTTCAAAATATCAGCAGGCAAAAAATAATTAAATAGAAATGATTATTACTTACATGCCCTTAAAAATGTTGGTAATAACGTTTAAAAAAGGGTAGAAGTACCTGAGTTAAAACAAACAAAAATCTCAGGTAAAAGCAACCCTTTTGTAAAAAATTAGCCAATCAGCGATCAATATGTCAACCATCCGTAAACAATACGTTCCTGATTGGCTAATGCTAACTGTATGGTTATTTGCATGTCGTTGAGTTACGAATCTTAAGGTCACAGTAGGACGTTCGTGCGTTGAAAGTGGTACAGTGTATGTGAGGTGTTGTTCTTGTTATAAGTATTTGGTAAGTACATTTCGCAATATTTTGTTCATTATCTTCTCATATTATTTGTATGAGTAGTGTTAAGTAATTATTAGACTTAGGAGTTGTCGGGGCAAAAGCTAGTGATAAGATAACCTTATTGACAAATGCATACTTATCGATAATTACAGTGGTGTATATTGAACACTTATTATTTCAAGTTCAAGAGTCATTTGTGGATATACTAATACCTTAGGCAATACGTGTTTTTACTCATAGTACAAGGCATTCTAATTATATCCCTAGTTCGTGCCCCGACAACTCCTAGGTCTGGTAATTATACCAAGTTTAAGTTAATAAAGTAATTCATTTAACTTAAACTTGGTATTTACAACTGGTTAGGTATGTCTTTTAATTGATACTAAGCATTTTTAAATGATAATTTGTAACATTAAAATTGCTCACTTCAAAATGGATGGTTTGGATTTGTTTTCACATTGAAATTATTAGTTTTAATCTTAAGGCCTTGAAACTTCCAGGTAATAATATAAAATCAGTTAATTTAAAAGGTGAATTAAAGTTTACTTATTCCTATTTCGAAGATAATGTTAATTGTATTTTATTGTAGGGCACATTCATTTGCATTTCATATATCATAAAGTGCAAATGTAAATAAATATAAAGGCGGTGTTTCAGAAATGTATAGAACCTGGGCTAGGTCTTGTACAATACATTTTTATGTGTTTTTTGTCTGAAAACATTGTGGATGCTAATATCATAAAATTATAATATAATTGACGAACCAAACATACTGTAAGATTATTCCACGAAACTAAAAACGACCACTTTTGGCTTTTGTTTTTGGTCTGTTGAAATTTCGAACTGCATTCGTTCAGAAACTCCAACTGCGCTTACGTAGCCGGAGCGGGCCCTGTCACGTCGTGGCGTCCCATCGCTTCATTAAGCGCCAACACAGTAATTCATTATGAATATCTGTAGTTTATTATTATAACTAATGTCACAGGGGGAACACTCCATAGAAACGACGCGGTATAATTAACTATTACAACTAAACTGAAGAAATGACGTTTGTACACGCTGCGAATGTGTGCGTGAACATTATGGATGAATGAATAGGTCACCCATGCTTCTCTCATGCATGCGTGTTGATGATGTTGCCTGGCGGTATCGCGGATCGGTGGGGGGCGGAGAGTGGCCCTTCTGTACGTTAGTACTATATAAATTCTTTGCTAATGTTCTAAAATGATAAAATACTGTGAGTCTGTAGTCATTTCATTAAGTCATTATTTCAATGTATGAACAGTATTGCACATAAAATTGTGTTGCTAATCAAATTTTTTAATTTTATTTTGCGCTGGCGATTCCGCAAATGAAAAATAAAACTGTAGTTTTCCAAGAACTACCGATTTTTTCTCTATATTTCTGAATGGTGTACAAGACCTAGTCCAAAATGAAACAAATTTACATGTTACGAAAGCTGAAATTTTAACGCTTACTTTTTTATTTTAAGGATTGGTGTTAAAATGTCTGAACACCCGTCAACCTCACATGGTTTTGACAACTTAGAATTTCAAAGAACCAAGAGAGGACACCGAATGCTTTGTCGAGGTGGATACGATTATATTTGGAAACGAAATAACAAAGATGGCTCAGAGATATGGAGATGTACAAAGAAAAAGACCAAGTGTAATGCAATACTCAAAGTGAGCCCGCCCCCTTTTACAATATTACATGAAACTATCCATAACCATAGTTCAAAGGATCATGCAGTGATTGAAATAGAAAGGCAGATGCAATTGTGTACTGAAGCTGTTAAAAACAATATCAATAAGCCTGTACCGAAAATTTTCGAAGAATCAATGGAAGCTCTTGCCGATAAAGGAATCAATTTATTGAGTCCATTACCTAAATTTAATAACATCAAGAACAAACTATACAATCAAAGAAACAAAGCACTAGGTGCTAAAAAACTTAACTTCAAAAACGCCACAATTCTAGAACTACCTAAAAAATACGAAGATTTATTATTCGCTGACTATACATACAAAAATAAGCGCATAATAATTTTTGCAAAAAAAGAAATGACCAAATATCTAAAAGAATCAAAACGATTTTTTGTTGACGGCACTTTTAAAATTTGTCCCAATGGTTTCCATCAAGTATATACTTTTCATGCGGATATAGGCAGCAATGAAGAATACGTCAACATAGTTCCCGTGCTGTATGCTTTACTTCCTGATAGAAAACAGGTCACTTACGAGATTTTATTTGAAATGATAAAAAGTCAAGTCCAAGAATGGGAGCCCACACACATTTCAATGGACTTTGAAATGACTGCGATATTGGCTATAAAAGGTCTATTTCCAGAAGTGAAAATAGTTGGCTGTTTTTTCCATTTTAGCCGCAGCTTGTGGCGTAAAGCCAAGCAGCTTGGAGTAATAAAATCTAGACTGGGCAGGATCCATGTGAAATTATGCACAGTTTTGTCACATTTGCCGCTCAATTTATTAGATGACGGCTGGCTGTATGTGATGGGAGAAAGTCCAAATAACGCTGAAATCACGAAATTCAATGACTATTTTGTCCAAACATGGCTCCAACACCCTGTTCTATCTAAAGTATGGAACACTTTTAACGAAAGTCATAGAACCAACAATATGGTAGAGTCGTGGAATGGAAGAGTAAAAAAAATAATGCCCTTAAAACCAAATATTGGTCAATTTCTTAGTGGAGTGGAAAAAGACGCCAAATTTTACTATAATAAAATTAACCAATCAGGACCTATTCAAATTTCTAAAAGAAAAAAAGAGAGCATGCAAATCAATGATAGAATTAATAACACCATCCAAGAATTATTGACTGGTCAAATAAGTATTGGTCATTGCTTAGAAAAATTAAGATAAAAATTTTAAATAGTAATATAGTCTAAGCAATTACCAATTATTGGATGATGATAATGATGATTGTGATCTTTAATTTTAAGTTATATATAAAGAAAAATATTTACCCAAAATCATGTTTTAAATCATTATTCATGTTTTATATCTTTATTTGTTATTAGTAAAGAGGTAATTTACCTTTCCTATCTGTGATTTTTTATTGTTTATTAGAACTTTTTATATTTAAGGCAAGATGATTATGTGATTTTTAGTACTTAGTTATTAGTAAAAAGATTATTTATCTTTTCTATCTGTGATTTTTTATTGTTTATTAGAACTTTTTATGTATATTATGTGATTTTTAGTAGTTAGTTTTTAGTAAAAAGGTAATTTACCTTTCCTATCTGTGATTTTTTATTGTTTATTAGAACTTTTTATATTTAAGGCAAGATGATTATGTGATTTTTAGTACTTAGTTATTAGTAAAAAGATTATTTATCTTTTCTATCTGTGATTTTTTATTGTTTATTAGAACTTTTTATGTATATTATGTGATTTTTAGTAGTTAGTTTTTAGTAAAAAGGTAATTTACCTTTTCTATCTGTGATTTTTTATTGTTTAGTAGAACTTTTTATATATAAGATAAGATGATTAAGTATGTGATTTTTAGTACTTAGTTATTAGTAAAAAAAATAATTTACCTTTTCTATCTGTGATTTTTTATTGTTTATTAGAACTTTTTATGTATATTATGTGATTTTTAGTAGTTAGTTTTTAGTAAAAAGGTAATTTACCTTTTCTATCTGTGATTTTTTATTGTTTAGTAGAACTTTTTATATATAAGATAAGATGATTAAGTATGTGATTTTTAGTACTTAGTTATTAGTAAAAAAAATAATTTACCTTTTCTATCTGTGATTTTTTGTTGTTTGTTAGAACTTTTTATTCATATACAAGATTTATTCATACAAGATTCCATTAAAAATTTGATTGTAATTTTTGTTTTAATAACCGTTTTCTTTTCGCCAGTACACAAATCACAGTTGACCTTTAAATTGTTGAAAGTGGTCCAAATCAACAGTTTTATACCATGGTGTCAATCGACGAAAACAAAATAAGATATTCGCAGTTTGACACCACGGTCGCAAATTATTATGGAAATGGTCCTAAACAGCCAATTCAAAAAACGTTCTTCTGCGATTGACACCGTGGTGTCAAAAATTCATGGTGTCAAACAGCGAAGTAGCCGACAGAATAGCGCATGTGGTTGTAACGAGTTTTTTTTAATAAATAATAGCACTTGATTGCATTTCCTGGATGGACTGTTAAGTTCTATGCTGTGTTCTATATTTAGCTTAGTTAGTTTAACTTCTTATTGAATATTTTTTAGATATGCATAGCAAATTATACTAAGAAACAGTTGTAAAAATTATGGGACTTGCAGGATTTGAACCTGCGACCTCCTGCACACCGGGCAGCCACTTTAACCAACCAGCTACTCTCTCCAGTCAGACTCCTCTCGGGACCCTAAATTTCTCAAGTGTATGTTGAGAGATCATTAAGATAGGAACAAATCGATAAACGTGTCATCACGAAATGACGTAAAATAGTTAAGAAATTTTAGGTCCTGGTCCTGGCAAGAGACGACCGTAGCTGGTTAGTTAAAGAAGCTACCCGGTGAGCAGAAGGTCGCAGGTTCAAAGCCCCATTTTTTTAACTGTTTCTTAGTATAGTTAGTTTTAGTTCTTATTAATAAATAACTTGTTGATAAAAGTTTTGAATTGACAATCTTCAGAGTATTCTCGTTAATATAATAAATATTCATGGATTGCCGTTAGGTTTGAATGTGGTCTGAAAGTTTTCTCCTATACAAACTTGATTTAGTATTTTAAATGAACTATAATTGCTGATTTTTTTAACATGGGTGTATTTTTTATATATTTACACGGCTCGTTACAACCAAGCTACAGCACACAAGCGGAACACTTACAGCTTGTGATTGTCCCGCGACCCGACGCTAGTAGATCTCTCGTATATCGCTATACCACATAATTATAATGTACGTCAATTTTACAAAATAACGATAATGTGAATGACTAGGAGGAGAAAATTGAAATATATATACTTAACTGATAACTTGTTATTTTTTTCTTATTCTAAAATTCAGTCTAATTGTTTTATTAACAACCTGTTTTTTTCTACAAATAAAAGAGTGAAGAATAGCAGGATACTGTTACCCTTACCTATAATTTGCTTCAACTAACAGCCTTATTATAAATAATTTTTGTTATAATTTGTGAATTTCCATCTCCTGGTTTATTTTTTAATAATTAATAATAAAATTAGGAATCCATTGCATTATGACACTGATTATTATACTGTAATGTGTCACAAATGTTTTTATCTACTTGCTTGTCCTACATTATTTTTCATAAACAATCTATAAATAATTCTCCCTAATTTTAATTTGACCAATCTAATTTTAAGCAAATGTTAACTTCAATACATACCTAAAAAGAAAATAGATTTTACTTTGATCTAATGACGTCGATAATAAGTAAATAAAATAATAAGGCGATAATTACCATTAGTTATAACTCCACCAAAGGAATTACTGTTGAACTTTGTAGGCTCTTGTGAATGCTGGAATGTATAATAAATAAAACATTACTCTAAGATGTTGTCATTTTAGTACATAATTTAACTGACTTTTGCAACATGAATATAACGATTTCTAGAAATATTTGTTGGTAGTATTAAACAGAACAGAAGTGAATAGATGTTGGTGGGTAAAATGAAGTGATCTTGGGTCACGTAATGTCACATGAAGTAAGAATAGGTCACGTGAAGTGACGTTGGGTCTAGCAATGTGGCGTTGAGTCTCATGTGATGTAATGTTGGGTTACATGTAATATGATGTTAGGTCATGACATGTGATGTGATAAATTTGAAATTTAGTCTGTTTTATGGTCCATAAGTGACAAAGGATTATCATGTTTAATAATATAGCACAGGTGTGACGTAAGTAGGAACTTACCTCCATTTCTCTTAGACTCCTCATGACATTATTAATATCTTCATTCGTGGGATCACTTTCACATTCCTTCTCTTTCCTACACTTGGTATTCACTTTTTTATCTACACTCACACTCACACGGTCTTTAGAAGGCACTGTCTCGATTTTATCACGTTTTGGTTCATTTTTATCAGTCCTATTGTCTTCAATCACTTCAACATCACTGCTACTATCGTCCACAGCTAAAGGTTCGTGTTGATCACCTAATGGGTCAAGGTCAGACACAATCACTATATCCTTCTTCTTTTTAACTTCCGGTGGCCGTTTATCAGGCTTTGCAAATGTTGGAGAATGATGTACAGGAACTAAAGCAGGTCTAGGAATATTATTCTCCGCTACCCTCATATTCTCAATTTGCTTTTGAGGAATTTCCTCTTTATTTTTCGGGCTGGGGTCTTTTTTACTTTGTTGAAAGCTTGTATCAATATGTAAAGGTGATTCTACTCTTGTTTTGTCCCTTGCAATTTTCTCTGGTTTCTTTACTTTGTCCTTTTTCACCATATCATTTAGTGCGGCCGGGGATTTCACTCTTATAAATCCAGATTGTTTATCTGTTTGTAGCGGGATGTTGTTGTTGATTTTTTTCTCAGGTTTGGGAGGGTTAGCAAGCACAGGAGTAATAGTTATGCTGCCGATGTTATTAGGGGGAATGTAAAGGTCTTCTTTCGAGTCTTTTTTGTCCGGTTTTTCTACGATAAGATCTTTGCTTAATGAAAATGAGTTTAATATCGTGCCGTAGACTGAATTTGACATGTATTTATCGTCAGAGGCTGGTTCTTTTTCTGGGGAGTGTTTGGTAGCATTGGTAGTGGTGACGGTGAGGGAGCTTGGGAATTGGATAGGTTCTGGGAATTGGATTGAAGGTGCACTGACAGGGATGGGCTGTGATGCTGAGCCGAGCCGTTGCCGTTTTAGATCTGCTACTTTGATTTCTTTGCTTAGGCTGAAATAGAAATAAAATGAATTAGAGAAATGGTCAGTAAATACTATAAGTATGCAATTAATACTATTATTATATACTATAAGTATAAGTTTGTGTCAGAGATATTGCGATGAGGGAAATGGTATTATAGAGAGCGAATCTTGGTGTATTTACAGTCAAGTAGAGATTGTTGTGGCGACTCATCTTAATTTTTATTACTATTTCCAAAAGTAATATTTTTGCAACATGGACATCACCAACAATCTAATAAGCATCATCAGATTATACTATTATGCCACAATCGATGCATTTCAAGTTTGAATAACTTCTGCCTTGATAAATAGTAATTATACTTACTCTGACTGTCTTAATAACGTGGGCATCCTCACAAATCCAGCTGGGAATAGTGGCAGAGCCCTCGCATGCAGCACCCTGGCCGCGGCGTCCCCTCCCCCCGCGGCCCGTGCTAAGCGAGACAGCAACGCCCGGGAGCGTCCGCACCACGGGAAACGACGCTTGGGGAGGCGCTTCTCGATTGGAGGGGCTCCTTCTGCAGTTGCTATTTGTATCTTTTTCCTGAAAAACAATAGTTTAATGTAATAAATACCCGTATCATATGGTGGAGAGTTCTAGACTATAATAAACGCATAATACTAAGAAATCTTTCTATCTAACCGCTGTCACTCACAGATATTTCGTTGCCTTGTTAATTGAAGTAACCATCATCAACTAGTGGACTATCAAAAGACCGGCGTCTCGACTCATTAATAGAACATCCAAGGAACCAAAGAACATACACCTATTTCTTTGAAAATTGCTCACAATATTTGAATAACTTAAGGTGATATTAACAGCATTGTAAAACGTTTAAGCATTTAATTTAACTAAGAATGAAATGAAATCTCACCTCTCCTCCTGTACTCTTTCACATTCAGCATTGTAGTTTGCAATCATGCCTGGTTTCCGCTCATCTATGAGTACTTTTAACCTAAAATCATCAAAACAAACATATTTTTATACAGGTTTCTTTAAAGACAAGCAAAGGTGAAGATTTTGTTTTCTTATTGAACAACTTTCTACTCCCAGGATCCAATCTGTAGTGGCCCATATGGAGTTCCTTGAATTGAATGAGAACCCAGGTAGGCCACTGCAGACAAAATCTAGAAAATGGGGTAATATTGAACCAGAACTGCCACATTGCGATTGTGGTACCACTGCCGGTTTGAGAGTGCTATTACCGTAGCTACGTACTGGGCTGGGGGAAGTTATATAAAACTTAGACCTTAAACGAAATAAAGAATGCAAAGAAGTTGGAGGTGTTTACATCCCCTGGTTTGGAAGTCAGGTAAAGCCGTTGGTCTTTCCGGTGGTTTCATTTCATCCGGCTATGAGAGTTAGGGAATAGTGCTCTTGTGCTACATGCAGTCGCTTAAGCACTATATTCCTCATGCACTTGGCTAATCTTCGTTGAGATGAGAGGATATTATGTTTTTAACATGCCTTTGCACCTTCAACTACAATATCCTCTTTTTCTTCTCTCTAGATCAAAGTCATCCAGTTTTCAAATTCAAATTCAAATCATTTATTTTCATAGGCCCCAGGAGGCGCTTGAACACGTCAAAACATAACAAAAAATGATATAAAAGTAAATAATAAATAATACTAAATTATACTAATTACAATGATTTGAATAACCGGGGCTCAGATTAATTTTAATCAAACTGTTTAGAATCGAATTAAAATCAATCTAAGTACCAGCTCCGATGGGTATTGCATTATGAGAAGAGCTGGTGAGAAACTCATGTGCACCATCTTTTAAAATGAAAAATATAACAATATAAAAGTACATAAAAAAAATCACATAAGAATTTTAGTTGTAGAATTAGTTGTGGCAGACGTTGAACAAGTTAATAATATAAAATAACATACCTTTGCAAAGTTTCAACAATAATAGCTTCTCTTCCTTCTGCAGAGAGTCTCTCCGGATCGAAGTCTTCCAGATCATCGTCAACCTTGCGTTTGCTATTAGTCTTAGTTGTAGAATTGGCTGTGGTAGTAGCGGGAGTGACTGTAGAAGTAGTTGAGGCAGCAGTCAAGACGACTGTTGTGTTGGCAGTGGTTTGAGCAATTATTGAGGATGGTTCTGTAAATTTAAATAAAATTAACTTGTATGTCCGAAAACTAATCTAGATATTATGATTGTATTTATATTTCAATAAGAAACTTCAATTTAAATAGTACTGTCGATACGAACACACAGCACATATCAAAGCTATACAATTTTCAGTATAAGATGGTCTCGGATCGCATGGGAAGCTTTATCAATGCAATTCTATTTATTTTTATTTTGGAAATGTATAGCTGTGTGTGTACATTAAATTGTCCAATTCAAACAAGTAAATTCTAGCAAAGTTTAAAATGATTGACACCGTTTGTGTACGGGTAGACGTTAAGATTAATACTGGAGTGGAAAGCGGGGTAGAAAGAAGTCGTACAACTTCATAGATTTTTTCAAGGCCTGGTTTCCACCAAAGCTGCGAGGAGACACGTGTTTGTTCGCTGTGGTGGAACCCGTCGTGTATATAGAAACAATACGCACGCGAGGCAGTCCGTCCTGGGCCCGCGTGCGCCGCGCGCAGCTGCGAGCGCGCCGTGCGCAGCGCCGCCGCCGCGCGCGCCCACGCACCGCGCAGGGCCGGCGCCGCGCACGCGCACGCCGACAGCGATGCTGCCAACCTGACCGATACAATACGAGTTATTATTTAGTTAAACCTGCATCATAAGCAATTCTATTACTATAATATTTATCCCTAAAAAAATAGGCGTGTCGTACATCTAAATAAGTACAACACCCGCGACCGCACAATTTAACTAGAAACCAGTTCTGAGGACGTTGTTATGTCACTAGTAATTTAAGGACCAAAGGTGTTCCAGAGCCTGAATTACTGATGCTGTTACATCTTGGGAGTCATCATTGGTAAGATAGGTATAAGAGGAGCTCGTTTAAGATGATGCTGCGCGGAGCGATCGATCTACAGGTTAAGCAATGCTATCCGCGATCAGCCATGGATAGGTTCCCGTCTGAATAAAACGAGTTTACCCATACCTCGAAAAGCCGTCGATCACTGTTATTTAAGGGTGATTATTTGAAATTTGGTTAACTTGGTGTTAGCATCAATTTTCACATATTTATATTGATTTTATCCAATATTTCAAACTACTAAGCGATGTTATAAAGTCTATTTAATTTGGTCACTCATTTTGATATATATTGTAATATTATTTATTACCAAAAATTGCCATTTTATACTCCAAATATCAGGCCCTAGCCATGTAAGATCGCCCGAATTTAGTATTCATTTCAGTGTAATTATGATTATATAAGAATAATTTGATTGAACTCCATTTAAACTCGTTTACTATTACATTACGAACATTGTCATTACAATTTAATTTATAATAACATTATGTTTCATTACTTTGTTTCAAGTCAAAAAGTGTAAGCGATAAAAAATATCACGCCCTAGTCATTCACGAAATATAAAAATACGCGACATCTAAGCATACGGCTTTGTCATAACTAACTCAATACGATAGCATTGGTATGAAGCTAGTTGCAAACACGACCCAAGCCGCGGCAGCCACTTTGTTATTGGTGCGATCACCGACTTTGCTGAGGAAACACGCGCTGTGCCAGTCAAACTCTCAGGCCCTAGGTAAGTCGTTTTAAAGAAAGTTAATGACTAATTGATCTCATTACCTATTGTAAATATGAGTTTATCCTGCCTTGTTATTTTGACTGCCTATTGGTTTTGATGTTGATTTTAAATAATAGGCTTCATTTGATTTTGCTTCTTTTTGTCAGTCCCTAGACCGTCAGGCCCTAGTCGTAATAGTACCTAGGGCCTGACGCCACATCTAGGGACTGATGGTGAAGGGTGTGATGCATGGTTTTAAACATAATACCACAACGTATTTGTTGAAGAATATGGCGCCCAGAGAGAAAAAACATTTTCTAAAGAGGGAATTGCGATAAAAAGGCTGTACAGACAAAAAAGACTGGAAAAAAAAAATGACACTGTTTTGCTGGGAGAGTACAAAGAAAAGGAATCAAGCTAATACAAGGCGTGTAAAAAGGACAACGGGATGTGTAAAAGACATGAATCCGCGTGAGCATTCATCAGATTATGGAAAAAGCAAAAGATTCGTGAAAATACTGATAAATTTGACCAAAATACTCCGCCATCATCGGAAAATGAAATTATTCCTGAGCTTCCTTTATTAAATAAGGAAAGAGAAACTGAAACAAGAAGGAGTAGTATAGTTCAACGGAAAAGGTAAATAGTATACTGAAGAAGACGTCACATCATTGAACATTTGAAGAAAAACTTGCCAGCGAACCACAAAGAAACAGAAGACTGAAACATAGAAGGATAATAAAAGAAACTTGTATGACTTTGCAGCTGTGCTTCGAGAAAGGTGTCCAAATATACAGATATCAGTTATCGAAGATGTTGACATAGATAAAGTTAGCAAAATGACCAGGCAGCATGAGAAAGAGCAAAAAGCATTTAAAGGAACTCTCTTAGTTCATTAAGTCTCTTGGGGCATATTTATAACCCTAATAAACTTGTCTTGAAGTCACTAAGTTGCTTCTGCTATAGTGTTAATTGTAATATTTATAACTACTACTAACGGGACTATAACGTACCAAACCAATACACAGTTTCAATACACAAGCTTCAAGTTTTTGATATTTTCGCGAATTCTGAATATGATATGCCGTTAGTAATAGCCGTAGAAGTTGCTTCCTACAGGGCAAAAACAATTTAAATAAAAAAATAGAAAACAAAATGCCATTGACACGTAAGAAGAATGATAATGAAATCGCCGACGTGCCTTACGAAGATGTTATAGAAAATTGCCAATTTCTCATTTCATGTGCATAATTAATAAGAAAAATGTTGTGATTATAGTTCATTGAATTTGTAAACTTAAGTGATTAATTGTTTTTACAGTTGATTTGGCATTTAAAATGTGATTTGTCATAATAACCGTGTTTGGCGTCAGTCCCTATCGCGTCTTATCAGTCCCTAGAACACTGATTTTAAAAAAACATAAATTTCTCTGAAAATATAAGGTAAAGTGACTGGCCCTTTTAGATGCAGCAAAGTAGATGTTATACACACAACATAGAATATAAACTGTACTGATTTTTAACAAAAAACACCACTTTCAAAATTAGGTCAGAAGTTAACCAAATTTCAAATAATCACCCTTAAAGATCTAAATCAATCATAGGTACTCAGAGACTCAGAATAAGTCTAATCTATTTAAGAGAATCATATCGTCCTGTACTGGGATATGCAGTTTTGATAACAGTCACTCCACCTAAAATACTGATATTTAGCAAAATCTGTTAGACTAGAAAAAGATACCTACAGCGAATGATAAAAAAAAAATATTTCTTTACCTGCTAATAAACACTTGATTCATCGCAACCAGTTCCTTGCCGGACGCAGTAGGTGTTTCAGCCAGTTGCCTCGCCACGGAAGCCTCCAGCACCTCCAAGGCCTGTACCACAGGTGCCGGGAGCTTCACCTCCCCCTTGGCGTCGGCGTCCCTGGAAGCAATGGGGGGTAGGCTGCACTCCGTACAGCCGGAACACGTTATGAAGAGAAATTTTGAGATAAATGCCAATTGGATGGAATGTCTAGAAATTATGCCACTTTTTAATATAATAAGGGTCTCTAAGATTTATGTGACATAATAAATGGACACGCTCATATAGACGGTCGTCTCGACGCCTTCATTATTATTATTATTATTTATGAACCACACTATTGAGCTGATAATTATGTGTGAGTCTTGTGATTTGGAGAATTTGTCCAGTCAATTTTTTTTTTTTAATAGCCTGTACTAGACTGTCTATTTTTGAATAGAATGTATTCACTGTTCATGTTGCACAAATTCTAAGCAAGGTTGCCAATGTAACTATTACAATAATTTTGATAATTACACATTTATTTGAAAACTAGGTGACTTAGTAGTAAGATACTAAGAAACAGTTGAAGAAGATATGGGACCGGCAGGATTTGAACCTGCGACCTTGCTGCACATCGGGCAGCCGCTTTAGCCATGCAGCTACTGTTTCTTAGTATAATTTGCTAAGCATAGCTAAATACTATAATCAATTAGAGATCAACTAAATTAATATAATTATTCAATATAATCAGAATGATTCTATTGAATACTTGTAATATTTTTAAAGCAAATTATAGCTTTGTTATGCCTTTTTGTAGTTTATACAATACTTCTTTTTACAATCATTCTAATGACTAAAATTAGATTTTTATAAATTTTTCTTTCACGTTATCCACCATTCTATATAGCACTACAATGAAAGAAAATTAGAGGCTCGCAGTATGTCGGTGTTATTAATTCTACATCGATCGACGCAAAACAGCGAAGTTGGAGCACTTATTGTCAAATGTAATAAGTCAAATGCATCGATCGACGGTCGAACGCTAAAGGCAGTTCTTTTGGACACGATATTGTCAGGAGGTCATTATGTAACACCTGTATATTCTCCTGTAGTAAACAATAAATGAATTTATATAATTTGAGGTTTCTGCAAAATTAGAAGTCGACCAACGGGATATGTCACCAGTAGCTTGGTCGCTTTACCAGATGCCAGTGACCTTTTGCTACTTCTGTATTTCAAATGCTTTGTATGATTTAAAAAAAATAGTACATATCTAACCTGGAGCTATCAGAAGTGATATCGGAACTGGGCGCAGGTTTGGACGCCAGGGAATCGGACTGCGACGTACGGGAATCGGCGCTCTCGCCGTCACCGTGAGCGTTGTCTGATAAACAAGAAGAATTCATTAATATAACATCACGTCTATACTATCCAAAACATGCAGAGGTGTATAACACCCACATTAGACCTGTTATTCACATGGTTGGGTTGGTTTGGTTTAAGTTTTTTAATAATAAATTCAAATTCAAATTCAAATCATTTATTTTCATAGGCCCCAGGAGGCGCTTGATCACGTCAAAATATTACAAACAAATGATATAAAAATAAATTATAAGTATAAATTATAAGAAAAATAAAAGAAGTTTTCTAAAAGATTTTTTTTTTATGGTGGATAGGCTCGCGTTTGACCACGATCTCACCTGATGGTAAGTGATGATACGGTGGAGCACGCTTACCTATGAGATACCTATTAACTGTTGCTTTGAAGAGATCCAGATTGTACTCATGCGGAATCACAGACTCGGGCAAGGCCCCATTCTTTGGCAGTTCAAAAATTTTAAATAACACTTTTGCCCGACCCCGGAATCAAATCAGAGACCCGTAACAGAGTGCATACTTTAAACACTATACCAACGAGACAGTAGCAGAAATAAGGAGAATTAAATAAAAGAAATAATTCTGATGAATAGTTTATCAGAAACGTACCGTCAGAAGTCTGTTTCCCGGACGTGGCCGCTGACGAATCAGTGCGACGAACCTTCTTGGCTTTCTTCTTATCATTCTTTTTGTTTTTCTGTAAGACAAGTAAGAAAAGCAAATTAAACAAAAACGTAAAATAAAAAAGGTTACACTTAGAAATAAGTGATTTTATTTCAAATGTGATTTTAAGTTAAGTTGATAGCTGCACTGTTGCATTAGGTTTAAGGCCTGTAATAATAGTTGTAAGGTTGAAATAAATAAATTATTGCTATCAACTTACTACCGAAAGCATTGTGGAAGTATTGCTAAATATACTAAGCCACAATTTCACGGGTGTTGATAAACCTTACTGGCAGGATAAGCATACAACACACATAAATGAAAGTGACAGCTGTGTTCTTTCTTCAAGTGTAATTTGTTTTATTTATTTTATTTTATTTTTCAAAAATTTGACAACGGGTCTGAATCGGTCAATAATTTTTGAAAAATGTTCTCAAATCGCGAAAGTTTAAAAACACTTATTTTATTTTATTTTACTTTATTAGGAAAACTTACAGCAAAATAGATATAATATACAGAGATAATGAGAAAATGAAGGCCAATTAAGTTGTTACTTTTAAATTCGGTCAGGTTATATTTGATGGATTGGATATGATCTATCCGGAACCTCAGAAACTGGCCAGAAACACATTAATTTATTGCACAAGTAAGCCTTTTGTGTGATGTTTAACTGTGAGGCCACGCTGGAGCAGCGCGTCTCGCGTCTGCGGTGATCGGAATGTCTCGGAGGGTCATCTGTGTCCAATATTTTGTTTTCGCTGTTGCTCAATGATCTGCCTAGCGCGATGAATAGTGCGCTGATCCTCATGTACGCTGATGACGTCGCGGCAGTGGTATCTGCTACTTCAGTAGACGCCCTAGAGCTTAAGCTCAATGTGGCAGCTAATGAACTCGTTAATTGGTTCCAAAAAAATGGGCTTGTACTCAATCTGACAAAGACTCATTTCATCCACTTTGACTTGTCAGGACGGCCACTAAAGCCGATGACTGTAGTTGTGGGGGGAGTGGGTATTTGTCAGGTCGAGAATACAACGTTCCTCGGTTTCGAGATCGATAGGGGCCTTAAGTGGGAAGCTCATGTTGATAAAACATGTAGCAAACTGGGGAGTGCTTGTTTTGCTCTGGCCAGAATTGCTCGTGTATGTAAGGCAAGCGAAGTGCGCGCATGTTATTATGCGACAGTGCATTCGTTGTTGCAATACGGCGCGGAGTTGTGGGGACGCTCTGCCGACTGGGAGCGCGCCTTCCGAATGCAAAAGCGTGCTGTGCGAGCACTTGTCGGTGTACAGCAAGACACGTCTGCTCGACCTTATTTTAAAGAACTCGGTTTGCTTACTCTTCCGGCTATAGTAATATATCAGGTAGCAGTATTCGTTAGGCAGAACGCAGATGAGTACACAAAGATGGGAAGTGTGCATACGTACCAAACCCGTAATCGGGACAAGCTTTCTGCCGTGTCCCACACGTTGGCAAAAACATCCAAGACTACGTATGTCATGGGTCCGGCAGTGTATAATAAGTTACCATCCTCTATAAGACTAGCCTCAACGGATGCCGGCTTTAAAAGTCGACTGAAGCGATGGCTCGCCGAACAAGCGCTTTATTCTGTCCAAGAGTTCTTTAAGAACTAATAATAATTTTGACACATTTTAATAACAATGACTGTATACACTTTTTGATATTTTATATTTTATTTCTATCATAATATTATTGTTATGTAATTTAATTGTTTTCTAATGCTTGCTTTTTAAAAATTTTCTAATGCTACTCACTGTAATGACGTGTATTATTAATTACCAATAAATAAGTTTATGAGTTTAGTTTAGTCTCCTTGTACAGTTGATTCCTATGTTGGAATTTTTAGGCCATATTTTTTCTAAAATAAGGTTCTAAACTGCCAACATAATAATATCTACAAACTACACTGTACCTGACGTCTACATCGCACATCGTCTGAACACCTCAATATAAGCACATTTTATTTTTTTTATTTAATGATAACTTTAATACATAATATACTAACCTTCTTCCGATGTTCAGTCTTGTGTAAATCGACGTCTCCGTTGGCGA
This sequence comes from Hypena proboscidalis, assembly GCA_905147285.1. Lineage (NCBI taxonomy): Eukaryota > Metazoa > Arthropoda > Insecta > Lepidoptera > Erebidae > Hypena > Hypena proboscidalis. Next base: position 2,008,399 of record LR990141.1, read on the forward strand.
TCGCCTTCGGGTCCTTCTCATCCTGGCTCTCGGATTCTGACGAGCTATCCGACGACTCCTCACTGCTACTCGAAGATATACGCCTCTGGAACAAAAAACAATAATAAATTAACAATTTTGTAACTTATGGATTTAAATTAATACATATACAAATCCTCTGATATATAGATAAAAGCAATTTGGAAAAGTCACAAATCTTTACTAATCTTATAAAAGCGAAAGAAACTCTTTTTACCCGACTATGGCAAAGCTAAAAGGAAGGGTGAACGATTTTGGAAGTCAATGTATGTAAGTTTGTATGTTCTACCGTAGCGCCTAAACGACTTCAACGGATTTTAATTCATGAGGTGTCATTAGATTCATAAGATAATAGGCTGGGTGACATTGGCTATATTAAGGCATCCAACATTACACGTTTTAAAGCCAATGCTATAACGTCAGAATCCAACATAAAAAAAAGAAAAAAAAAACATATCATCATGACATTCTATTTTGGACATAGGGCGCAGTATTAACTCCCATGTTCTTTTAGGATGTTTTTTTTGTTACTTGAAAAATCGTTTTAATCACACCAATCACGAGTTCTTTCAAAATAACTAAAATTAGTATTTTTTTTTATTATTCATTTAATTTATTAAAAACGGCGCTCGCCCTAGAAATAATTCATGTATCGCAGAGGTGTTAACAACATACATTGCGATACCACAAATTTTTGCAGATCACACAAAGATTTTCCCGTGTGGGTTTATAGCTAAATTGTCAGCTAATGGCATACAATTTCTTTTTTTTGTAACCTTTTTTACTAGAGCATATATTATAATGTATACGGTGGTATTCCAAGGTACATATTGCCATCCTTTCACCCAGTGACTAACCTTATTTCTCCTATTGCCATTGCCAGCTTCATCATCAGACATGGCGACCTGGTTCTCGGGCACATTCTTGAACTCCAGCGAGCCGCAGTTGATGTAGAAACCGCCGTACAAAGTGTCGCACTCTGGCGGGATCATCTCGTCGTACTGGAATTAATAAATATTCATAATATAATAGTTTTTAAGGATTTAAATTAATAATAATTTGATGTTAGTAGTAGTATGCATCGGTCTTAGTGTTTTTTCTATACTAATATTATAAAGAGGTAAAGTTTGTGTGTTTGTTAAATTGTCAGGGGTAATCTCGGAATCTACTGCACCGATTTTAAAAATTCTTTCACTAATAGAAAGCCACATTATCGCTGAGTGTCATAGGCTATATAAAAAACCGAAAAATTAAAAGGTTTTTACGTGGTAGTCCGTTTTGTAAAGAGAATCGGCGAAAAAACATTCGAATGAAAACGTTTCTTACGAACGCTGCCTTAACTATGAAAGATATATATTTTTGAACATTATGCCCAACGAAGTGGGCACGGGTCAGCTAGTAAGTTATATAGTAGTAGTATGCATCGGTCTTAGTGTTTTTTAAGTTATAGCTAAGGATATACTGCGTATGTGCTCTCAAAGCGAGGTCCAGGGTTCGATTCCCGGGTCGGACAAAGTGCTATTTGTGAAATTTCCGTCGGGAAATTCACAAAAGCAGCACGGAGTTGGAACTGTGCTCGGTGGATGGCGATACGCTCGCTAACAGGTGAAGTGTTAGTGCTGTGCACCTCTGCCACACCCTTCTGGGTATAATAGGTGTTATGTTAAGCTAAGTATATCAATTCGAATTTGGTGTATATTCAAACCAGCTCCATTCCAAAACATTTTCATTTATATAATTAATATATTTTGATTTTGATATCCATGAGTTATACTTCCTATATATATTTTAATATGTAAGTTTCGAACTTAACACTTAACACATAAGCGGAAACTGTCAATTGGCTTACGTTGTTATTTGTATAAGTTATTTAATTGATTGTTTTAAAAGCTGTTTGTATCCCAAAAAAAAATAAAAATAAATATGTACATAAAATATATTAACAGTAAAAACATCTTAAGTGATAAGATAACATTTATTTTCTGATTTGTTAGGCTTTCTTAGACTTGTTAAAGATAATAATATAATATATTAAAATGGAATGGTATCATAGATCCGCTGTGGACAACGATACGGAGGAATTTTATGACGCATAATGACATGTAATTATTTCATTTATTAATTGTATGTTATAGAGTTTTATTATTTGTCTTTATTTGTTTTTTAAGTTATATTAGTTTTCTGTAAATTCTTGGTAATTTTAATAAATATAAAAAAAATATATTTCTTAATAAAAATAAAGCCCAAGTTAAGTGCATCTTATCGAAAACAACACACAAATAGCCGAGTATAAAAGTTGACGCGAGAAATAGCCGTGAATGGCGTGGTCACTTAGCCGGCAACAATGTTTCTATTCTAAGCTCAGTGACCTAGATTAGACTAAAATAATATGCGAATGAGTAAAGCAAGACTGCCTCGATGGTCTAGTGGTTAGCGTATGCGCACTGCGAGGTCTCGGGTTCGATTCCCGGGTCGGGCAAAGTGTTAGTTGTGAACTTTCCGTCAGGAAATTCACAGAGCCGCAGGTGGCAGCTTCTTTTTTTTAACGCTTTGACATACTTACACCATCCGTATTGTCGATAAAGGAGTCGTTTTCATCGTAGCCAGCGCCGATGTCCGCGAAATCGTCGTGTTTTGACCTGCCTTTGCGACCATACGTACTCTTGCCACCCTAGAAAAAACATACGATTCATTTAATGATCAGAATAACTCATTTTAAATGAATGTCACCTCCCTGCGGTAAAATGTCGCATTTATCCTGTATATATTATTTGTTTTTGGTGAATCGGGTAACAAACGATACATAGCGACAAAAATTTCATAATTTTTAAAAAAGTGGATCAAATTGAAACAATAGCTGCCCCTTCCGCTCGCAATACCTAAGTGCATAATTAAAATACAGATTTCAATGCAAATTTTCCTGTCCAATTTTACCAAGACGGTTTTTCCTGTTTTTTGATACAACATAGTGAGTTGTAGTTTTGTTAACATGCTAGTTAACTCGTTCGATAAACGAACCGTGACGTGTCTAATTACCGTAGTTACGGAGGACGCCCGCGCGTCATATGACGCTATTCATGTCAGCAACATTTAATGCAGTTATGCTTGCCGCTAAGTGCATTAGAATGTAGCATATACGCTTGTAATACTATATAGAAGATAAATAGACATGTCGGTTAGTATTATAGCTTCACATGTATGTAACTTAGCGCCAAACTTAGACAAGATATACAACATCACCGCCATCTAGTCCCAAACTAAGCAGAGCTTGTACTATGGGTACTAGAATAACTGATACTAATACATATACTTTTCTTTTTGTAAATACATACTTATTATATATAGAAACACCCAGACTAAGACAAACCCCCATGCTTAAGCGGGAATCAAACCCGCGAACGACCTCGCAGGCAGGTACACTACCCACCCGGTCGTCTATCTATCTATATTTATACACATAGCAGTAAAAGTCACACTTACATATTTCTGTTCAAACTTCTTGGCGATTCGCTCCACATCATCGTTATTTTCTGAGAACGGGTCCAGCCCAGAGGATTTGCCATTTTCTACTCTCTCGCGTTTCTTTCTCTGGAAAACAAAAAGGAGTATTTAGTGAAACATTCATCATTCACCAAGCCCTTAGCCAATAACATCGGGGTCGGCGCTTAGTCAAACGAATTTAGCTGAATATCGGTATTTATATGAGGTTTTAGTTAAACATTGTTCGAGATAAACAATCTTTAGTAGTCATTACAGCTGGATCATTAAAAACACTAAAGAATTGTTAAAAAAAATATAATATAAATTATTAACCACTGTTAGTAAAATTAGTGTTTTAACTCTCGTGTCATAATTCTGAGGATCTCAAATCCAATTATAGAAAAACACAAAACTCACAGGGCAGTCACTAAATCAGGTCACTAGGTTGACTGTTAGAGAATGCCACTAGGCATTAAGTCCACCTATGTACCATTTTGTGTGCAAAAAGTTAAATAAATAAATAAATAAATCAATCACATTCTTAGATTTATGATAATAAGTAATCATGCATATAAATTAGAAATAATATATATTCTGAGAAAAGTAGCCACATAATATTGAAAATGCAATTAGTTCTATAAACAGTTAAAGTAAGCACTGTCTGATCATAAAATGTATATCCAGCTCAGTGTTTACCAAATACAGATTTACTACTAATAAACAAATAATACAAAGTTCAGTTTGCTCAACTTTATACCCTATAAGGGTAAACGGGTGGGCAACAAAAAATTTATTATATTGTGTGACACAGCTAACAGTCAGAGCTTTACACAATTCATGAATGTACCATAAATATCTGTATTTATTACTAGTTGTTCTTAGCCGTGGGTCTGCCTATGTGAATCTTTGGTTCATATCTCCGGGATACGTTAAATGTTTTCCTGAACTGTGTTAACACACTGACACTTTAAAATTATTCAAAAATTAATCGTGTAGTATCAGCATGGAACAAACTCCCAGAAATTGTGATAAATGCACCCAGTTTAAACAGTTTTAAAAACCAACTTGACAAATTCTCCAAATCGCAAAACACACAAGCATCAGCTTAATAGCTGCTAGTGTGAAATCCTATAAATAATAATAATACTTAAGCCATCCTCAGCATCCACCATATTTTATGTTTCTTAGGTGTTTTTGACTGCAAACATGATTATTTAAACAGAGAAAGGGGTTATATGGTGATCATCATCCACCTGCCCACATCCCAATTACTTGAGGTCAGAGTTTTCGAGTATCATCTCAGTACACACATCCTTTCCATCCATGTCATCTTTTACTCACTCAATCTATGCTTGGCCATACTTAAATTAGGTTTTTATACAGCCATACTATTCTAATATCTCCAAGATAATGATATCAGGCACTGATATAGACAGGACATAATTATAACATTTAACAGCTGAGCGAGGCAGATGACACAATAAACTTTCCACAAAAGTTGAAGCCATCACAATGAAATGTAATTAATTTTTCACCACACCAGCACGAAAAAGATCGTTTGCTTGCGAGAATTCAGTGAGTAATAACGCTTATTACTCACTAGTGAGGCAAAGTGATTTGGCTACGAGCCCGTACACTCCTCAATGTTCACCCCTGATTAGGAATAAGTGCCCGTACACTCCTTGAAAAAAGAGCAGTACCCGTTCACTCCTTAATGCAGATACATTCAAAGTACAGTCAGCAGAACAATGGTATTACAAAATAAATAAAACAAACAGTACAAAAAGTTTTATTTAACGAATTGGTTACGCTAATAAATATTCTAAAATAACCATTGTTAGCATTTAAAAAAATAGTTCTTTAATAACAATAACAGTTAGATTAAAAGTCTTTTAAATAAAATAATTATTATCTATTTCTATTAAAAAATCACAGTTTTAATACAGTAACAAAGTACTACAACTTAAAATATGAAATTGTTTTTATCTAAAAAAATAAGTTTTATTTAAACAATCACAGTTCAATATAACAATCACAGTTTGATTAATAATAAGTCTTGTAAATATTACTATTGTTTTACAGTAACAAAGTACGCTAAACATTAAATTTTAGATAACATTAAAAAAAGTTTTATTACACAGTCACAGTTTGATTTTCAAAGTCTTAGTATTCGTCTTATGAATATAATATTATCTATTTGTATTTATAAGATCACAGTTGTTTCATTGGTAACACTTGTTTGTAAATAATATAAGTACTAACTAGAAAATAAAAAAATAGTCGAAAAACAATCAACAAAAGTAATTATGCACAATTTAGGCTAAATCTAATTATACTAACTTTAAAATAGGGAATTCGTTAAAATAAAAAAGAAATAACAGATCTAATCACAGAACAAATCACATCCATGTTATTAAAAAATCACATTTATTTACATTCATGTACTTAATAATAGTATAGGAATAAAAACCATCAACAAAAATACTACTTAATATTCACATAATTTTTCCAAGCGTTTCATCTCTTTCTTTGGTATATTTTCTAATATTATTAATGTTTTCACCATCATTTACTTTTTTATTTCTAATTTCGCTTAGTTTTGACTCTTTACTGAGGGTGTCTAAAAAAATTAATGTGTTATGGTCTTCTCTTGCTCTCCAAATACCTATTAATTTTGGAATGCCACCCTTCTAAAGTATTTGTGGTTTTATGTGGAAGTCTATGAAAGTTCCACTGTATTCTGTCAGTAAAAAGTCAAAACTAAGCGAAATTCAAAACAGCCACCATGTAGGTTATAACCTACATGGTGGCTGTTTTGTTGTTTGACATCAATTTTATTTAAAAACTACAAACGATACGTTTTAATTATTTTAAATTATATTAATACACGCTTATTTAGTATTTTAATGTTTTTATATTCGTGATTAACCATTAAATTTAATAAAAATTAAGTATTTAATATTAGACTCCATACATAAATGTTAAGGAACAAACTTCCAAACGCATTCTTAAAAAAAATATGTGTCTGTGTCAGTGTCATTCATCGCAGGGAACTTTAAATTCTTTTCAGTTTATGTTTAATCGTTGACTGCAATTTTTTAACAAAAAAAAGTGAATCAAGTGATAAAGAACTTTGTGGAACTTCAGAATAGTTGAAACAACTTGCTAGTAGAAGCAAGTTAGAAGCTAGTACACAGATGTTTGCTTTTTACCAGAAAAATCACGTGAGAAGTATTTGAAAGCATACGACATATTTAATAAGTGGCGACTTTCAGAAGGCGCTAAAACGCATTCTGAATCGGTAGTCTCTACTGTCGTATTACATAGAATTATCCAAAGTTAAGCAATCGAGTACGAGTTTATTTAAATCTTAATATTTTCTCACTGGAAAAGGTGAAAAGTTTTGTATGTAACGCGTAAGAAAAATTTAATTTCCAGTTCGTGACCTCTTAAATCTCTCACTTGCGAAGTAGTCTTTATTAGAATCACTCGCTGCGCTCGTGATTTAATTTAAGACTACTTCGCAAGCTCAAGATTTAAAATTGGCACTCACAACAGAAATATAAACTTTTTCTCACTTGTACCATAAATAACTATTGTTTTTGTCAATAATAGGGGTCCTGCCAACAATGTGCAATGAAATCATTAGGTGCATCAATTGATGTAACATGTTGTACACCAAGTGATGCGCAAAGTACTATTATGTTTAGTGATGGTATTGGAAAACATATGGGCTCAAAACTGAATTCTCTTGTTAAGGGACAATCAGTTGTTAACCATTGCTTACCATCTGCAACATATGATTTTATTATGAAAAGAATTTTAAGTTATAACTTCAGTAATCATAAAAATCTCATTATTTTAGTGGAAAATAGGGGTAATGTTAGCAAAAAGGATTTGGTTAATTATTTTGATAATTTATTATCTCTAGGCTTAAGTAGTATAATTTTGTTCACATTCCCCTACTGTAGGAGCCTGTCAGATGCGGAAAATAATCTTAGATATAAGTTGAACAATGTACTACACACTATAAGTACATATAATGATAGTATTCATTTGATAGATACTAACAGTTTTGTTAGCAGCAAGTTATATTTGACTAAAGGTAACTATTACCTTTCTGCTAGTTTTAAGCGACAGATAGCAATTTCGCTATCCTATTTTATTGACATTACAGCCAAGAACTTGGCTACTAACAGATCTGCTTCTATTGAGCAGACTAATGACATGCAATTATCTAATAATTATTTGAATAATCATGACATGAATTATAACTTAGCCTCTATTGAGGATACTTCCGACATTCTTCATATTAATGATATTGACATTTCTTATTCTCATATCAATTCTGAAATTTGCAATCATTTAAATTAATTCATGAGACAACAGAGGAAGCAACCTCTAGCTCTAATTTATTACATTCACAATTGATCAATTTAGCTGCAGAATCAAATAGTAATTATATGCCACTACGGCCACAAAAATGTACTAATTACAATAAAAATGATAATATTAACCTGGTGCATCAAAATATATATTGTTTAAATCTGGGTAAGCAACTAGAACTGGAATTATTCATGAACTCTGAAAATATTAGTGTTATGTGTATTACTGAACATTGGCTTAAGGGGCATCAGCTCATGTTTAATTTCAGCAACCACCAGGTTGGTAGTTCATTCTGCAGGGTCAACACAATACATGGGGGGTCCCTAATTTTACTTAATAAAAAACTTAAATTTAAAGAACGGAAAGATATTGTGTCTCTCTCTGTAGAATGTTCCGTTGAATTATCCTGTGTACAATTAGAGCATTTCATTATTATATGCGTATATAAACCTCCTTCCGCAGACCTTAGTTTATTTTTAGAAATCATGGATGAAGCCCTATGCAGAGTAAATAATTTGGGTAAAACAATTTTAGTCTGTGGAGATTTTAATATTAATATTCTTGTTAATACAACTGCATCATGTAAAATTTTAAGTCTTTTTAAATCCCATAATTTAATAAACTTATTTATGGAGCCTACTAGAATAAGTGCCACCACGGCTACATGCTTAGATAATATTTATACAGATATTAAGCCAACTCACAGAAGTATTATTAATAAGCTAGATTCTGATCATTCTGGGCAAATGATAAGTTTTAAAATAAAAAGTAAAAATGTAGTTAGGAAAAAAATTACTTCTGTGCCAGTAACAGCTAGTCGCTTTGAACGTATGAGAGTAAACCTAGCTACTAACTTACCTTTCTTAGATAATAACATAGAGCCTAATGTGATGTATAATTTGTTTTTTGATGCATTTCTTCGGGACTTTAACTCAATATTTACTTCCAAGGAGATTACTGTTACTAATAGCCCCGTCTTTGGTGACTGGGCAACCGCAGGTATCCATAAGAGTAGGCAAACATTGTACATTTTATACTATGAGAGACAATTTAATAGCAGTGAAGAGTTTAAAGAACATGTCAAATCATACTCGAAGATTTTTAAACGCGTCTGTAAAATTGCCAAATCTACATTTATTAAATCTAAAATCAAAAACAGTAGTAATAAAATTAAAGCCACATGGAAAGTTATTAATGAAGAGACTGGGAAGGGTAGAACAAAAGATTCAGACTTTAAGTTAAGTATCGATGGTCAAGTAACCAAGTCAGATTTAGAAGTTGCCAATGCTTTTGAAGGATTTCTTACTGCTTTTCCTGTCTCTCTAACTAGTGCTTTAGGCTCTTCCTCCTCCGTTGCCGAGTCGTTACTTAAAGATAATGTGCCTGAGTTTTTTAATAATTTCGCATTTCGTCATGTTAATGGATCTGATTTTAAAGCCGCGTTTAAATCAATTAATATTAAGAAAACGGCTGATCTATGGGGCATTTCTGTACATATTATAAAATCGTTGATTGATATTATTGCACCTGATTTAATAATGATATTTAATAGATGTATTGATTGTGGTGTGTTTCCTGACTTAATGAAATTAAGTAAAGTAATTCCATTGTTTAAATCAGGTAGTACATTAGACCCCACAAACTTCAGACCAATATCGGTGCTACCTACGTTTAGTAAAATTTTTGAAAAAATAATTCTCGCGCAGTTACTTAAATATTTTAATGAAAACAACCTGTTGCACACTAAACAATTCGGTTTCACTCGCGGACGGTCAACATGTGATGCTGGGGTTAGATTACTTGAATGTATATTCGAGGCTTGGGAGGAGTCGCGGGACGCCTATGGGGTGTTCTGTGACTTATCTAAGGCTTTTGATTGTGTGCAGCATGAAACTCTAGTCAGAAAATTACACCACTACGGTATAAGAGGCATCGCTCTGGAACTTCTTACTTCTTATCTAGGTGATAGGATTCAGAGAGTTGATGTCAATGGAAAGCGATCGCATGGATCAGCTGTAGCAATGGGGGTGCCGCAAGGCTCTATTTTGGGCCCTTTCCTGTTCCTCTTGTACATTAATGATTTACCTCATCTCGTTAAGGACTATCATGAGATAGTATTGTTTGCGGATGACACTTCTTTAGTTTTTAAGGTAAATAGACAACAAACAGTAATTGACGATGTAAACAATGCTCTGTCAAAGATAGTAAACTGGTTTAGTGTTAACAACTTGCTTTTAAATGGTAATAAAACAAAATATGTTAGATTTTTTACAAAAAATGTTAAACAAGTCAAAACTAGTGTGTTGATGGACAATGAGGAATTGGAAATGGTCAATAAAGTTGTCTTTCTTGGTATAACATTAGATTCTAAATTACAATGGGGCCCACATATAGAAACGTTATCTGGTAGACTCAGCTCAGCAGCTTACGCGGTAAAAAACAATCCGTCAACTGACCGATGTTGACACTGCGCGTTTAGTTTATTTTAGCTATTTTCATAGTATAATGTCATATGGTTTATTGCTTTGGGGTAGTGCCACGGATGTAGATTCAATCTTTGTGCTCCAGAAACGAGCTGTTCGAGCTATCTATATGATGAGTCCCAAGGAGACACTAAGAAATAAATTTAAAGAGATAAATATTATGACGTTACATTCTCAATACATTTATGAAAATTTATTGTACGTCCACAAGAATCAAACAAAATTTAAGAAAAATAGTGATCTCCATAAAGTAAATCTAAGGAACAAAAACAAACTGGCTGTGCCCACTACTAGGCTCCATAAAATCTCTAACTCGTTTCCAGGTCAATGTATACGCTTCTACAATAAACTTCCATTAGACGCAGTAGAATTATCGATAGGTAAATTTAAGAAATATATTAAAATCAGATTATCTCAAAAAGCTTATTACTGTATTTTAGACTACATAAATGATAATAGTATTTGGAAATGAACTGCTCTTTTTATGTGTTGTAATTGTTATATATTATTATATATTAATATAATTGTATATTATTCATTTCATTTGAAAAGATGGTGCACATGAGTTTCTCACCAGCTCTTCTCATAATGCAATACCCATCGGAGCTGGTACTTAGTTTGATTTTAATCTGATTTTAAACAGTTGGATTAAAATTAATCTAAGCCCCGGTTATTCAAATCATTGTAATTAGTATAATTTAGTTTTACTTATAATTTATTTTTATACCATTTGTTTGTAATATTTTGACGTGTTCAAGCGCCTCCTGGGGCCTATGAAAATAAATGATTTGAATTTGAATTTGATTTGAATGGCTAAATAATTCTGATCTGAAATAATCTGAATTTTAAATTATTTAATATTTTTCTTACTTAACTAGACCTTAATTCCCTGTGTTTCATCTAGAAGTTTGTGTATGTGTTTAGCTGATTGCTAAGGTTTATGGACATGATGTGAAATTCCTACAAATTTCTAGAATTCTTGTTAACCCTGTTAAGCTTAATTTGCTTGTGTTAGGAGAAGGTGCCACGAACCTCCTCCTAACACAAGCAAATGTCCAGTATTTGAACCCACAACCTTTCATTTGTAATATTGATGCCTTATCCATTGCGCCATGGCTGCTTACAATGCATCAAGTCTGATGAATATTACCTGCATAAAGCTAGCCGCACAAAATACATGCAATATTATTGTCAATATTTTGCATATTCACTAGTTTTTTTTATGAAGCTTTAAACAAATACTGATTATAATTATTGCTAGCCTAATATCAAAAAAAATGTTTACCAATTTGCATAATACCTAAGTATTGATATAGCTTAGACATACCACAATCTATTAGTTATCTCATAATCACAATAGATACAATACTATAAAATACTTAGATAACTTGTATCCATTCAATAAAGGCATGTTATAATAGGCACTTTGTAGGTCAAGTACCAGGCTGTTTATTGTAACTACCATGTTTGTAATGGACATGCAAATTGTTTGCGGTGAAGTCATTTTACTTGGCAGCGGTTATAAAAAAAAAGTAATTGGAATTTTATTTTAAAACCGCTTGTTAAATTGGTTACTAGAAACTTATATTAGAAAGTGGAAAGATTTAATTTTTAATTGTAACTATTCAACATATAATCTACTAGACTGATTTTAATAAATTAATCACCATTCAATGATCGATTATTCCTGAGTAATATAGACTGAATTTTAACGAGATACCATGCAGTTTAAATACAAAAATAAGACCATTTGAAAACCATGAACAATAGTACGGCAGATGCTTATGCCGAAAAAATAAGACCTCTAAAGTCTCTCCCATTCTATCCTTTCAGGCATCCTTTAGCTAGAGCAAGATAGAATTTTAAGAAAGGAATAGGGTCTTATATCCAAGGTTGTTCTTTGTTTCTAGATAAAATAATACGTTACGACGAAAAGGTCACCTATGGTCTGATCATTCATTCATCGCATATAAACAGGCAAGATATAAGTAGTCTATAGTAGTCAGGTTCAATTCCCGCTTAAGACAAATCTTTGTGTGCATGAACATGGGGGTCTGTCTGGGTGTTTCTATGTATGATAAGTATAATTATATTTACAAAAAAAAAGTATAGTATCAGTTATTCTAGTACCCATAGTACAAGCTCTGCTTAGTTTGGGACTAGATGGTGTTGTGTGTAAATTGTGAGATACTTATTTATTTAAATAGGTACCTAAACCTATTTAAATAAATAAATATTTACTCTGTACATTTAAAACAGTGTATATCACATGACATGACAACCAGCCAATAAGCACCATTTTGAAGAATATACAAGCCCTATGATTGGTCCAAATTTTCATAGGATTTCGCCTTGTTCTAGATTCAAGAGTTATAACAATCGTCTTTAGACATACAGTCATACACGTCATAATTTAATCAGAATTGATTAGATTGTTTTTAGGTATAGTGATAAAATGTTGAGTAATGATGCATGATGTTTGTATTGTAGAGATAACATATTCGGTATTATTATTATAGTATCTACTATCCTGTAAAATTTAGTAGACAGATGTGAATTACATATTGAACTGAATCTGAAAGTGATGAATTTATTGCCATTTAGTCCCAATTTCACCAAAATTCTTAACCAATAGTTTTATTAAACACGTATTTACATCTCTCTCTTTCTCATTCAATATTTGTGCGGGAATCGGCGAAGGAAAACAGTAGCTTAGCGTCAAGCTTAAGTTTAATAAGTAGGTAAAATCGTTTTTTTAGGTTTGAAAGATTGTATATCAAGAATTTATTGAATAAAAAGTAGGTATTTTAATGAATAAATTTATGCTATTGTATTATTTGCGCATCTTCAATAGACGGCATGATTCAGCAACACGTGGGAACAATCTTGCTAGCCTATCGTTAGGACATTTACACATTTTACGATAACCATCCGATATTGCTGTTACCGTTGGGCTTGACTGTATTATTATTATTATTGGGAAGAGGCTTTGGGTGTTCACGTCGACCTCCGTGGGTCTATTGTGATTTATTGTGAAGGGCTTGACTGTATCGTCACCTTTGTTACCAGGCAAAATAAAGGATTTTCTGTTACCTAGTAGGGATACCTAATGAATGAGTCAAATTTTTGAGACCTGCAAAAGCTTTACGTACTGCGAGCGACTGAGCATTTTCTCATCTCACTCAAGCCGCCTAGCAACTTTACGCATAAAATATAACAAAACAATTGCGACCAAATGTGTGGTGGCAAGTGTGGCGGGCGACACTCTGATAGCCACGAACATGAACAGCCGGTTTACCTTTATTGACTAATTATTGGATTATTGCTCGCAGATCTCTCAGCTCTGTTCTAGTCTTAATCTACTGGTAAATGTGGTCGCCAGAACTACCTCCCTTACGTATATATTTAAACTTTAATATAAAAACCTTTCTTTTATGATCAGTCAACCGATATCTGCACCGTAAAATTATGGTCACGTATGAACACAATCACAATCCAAAATCCAAAACTATTGACTGAAGCATGGACGTTCTACATTCAAACAAAAATTCGCGCCATTTTCGTTATGTTGGCAACACGTCTGTAACCACGAGGAAGAGAGAAAGCGTGTAATTGATTATGTACTTATTTTTACATAAATAAGTAGGTATATCGACGACCACATTATTGAAAATGTATCATTTTATTAAAACAAGTAAGAGCTATAATGATAAAATGTATTAAACAATTAAAATAAGTAATTAACTGATTAATTCGATAACGCTTGCTAAAAATAACAATGGAAAATAATATTACTTTAATAACTGTGAATCGATTTCATAGGGTCAATAACCTACGTAATTTGACCGTGGCAATGACATTTACAGCCATAATCTGATAGAATCATTTATGTTGCTTAAATGCCTTGAAAACAACATCTATCTAATGCATTTTAATAATACCGCTCATAAATATTCATAAACTTCAGTCTATTGTAAAATGGATGAATCATTAGATTACGTCATATTTTATTACAAGCAACTTGTTACAAATCAAAGTCTACATAAATAAAACTGGCAAAAAAAAAAGAAAAATTCGATTAAAAAAAATTATAAAAAAGTGTTTGGTAGGTACAAGTCAAATTACATATAAATAAAACAATAACACTTAATTTATAAAGATAAGTATACTACTATAATCAAAACGGACATGCTTATCTATTTATATAATAAAACAATAATAAATAACATAACATAACACTTGTTCAATAATGAACCTTAACACAACACAATAAAAGCTACGAAACAGCGCGCGCTTAATAATACGCTATGCATTTACAAAAAAAAAAATGCACAAAAAGAACTCGATCTACTACATTCAGATCTATTTTAAGCCTACCCCACAAGTCACATTTATATCGCAAACTTAAAATAGCAATTTCGGCAAACATAAATACTAACCTGACAAAACTGCTTACATAAATAACTATCACTATAAAACGGCCTACACAAAGAGAATACACAAAAATAATTCTCAACAACAAACGCATACTATATAAAATTCATTTACATAAATTTTATTCACACACACACACATGCCAACTTTAATAGTACTCGCCGCAATACATAACCCCTATAACCTACCTACCTATATACTTTTAAAACTTATCGATTGCGAATAGAGGCTGCATGATCACAAAAAAGCTCTCGGAGAAGCAAAGGTCGCGATACATTCTGCCAACAGCATTTTGCAAGCGAAACCAGGTTGGCAACATTGCAGATCAAGTTTGCAAACAAACACATAACCAAACATTCTATATACATACAAAGTACCTAATAAATAACCCCTTCTATCGGTTAAAATAATTCCCATAATCCACATAATGCGCTAGAAAGAAAAGGCGACTCGAAATGTTTTGTATATCTGTTACCTACACACACTGTACCTATCTCATTTTATGTGATAACTATATACAGCTATAGATTACATAGGTAGACACGAATGGCAAACATATGTGCACTTTCATTTTAAATTTAATTAAAAAATCTTACTAAATGTAACCTAAAAACTATGCCTTGCTCTTACCGGATACCGTACACAATTGGTAGGTTATCCTAGGTCATTGAAATCGAGACTTTCATAATATTGATATCGCACGTAATGCAATATCGTCAGCACTAATTATACAGGTTATTTATACAGTTAACATTGTAAAAATTATTCATATTGGAGCAAAAACAACTCTCATCATAGTGAGTCTGCGATCACAACATTGCCCTCGTAAAATCATGTTCTAAGCCGACAACGAACTTCTATGATTGTTGCAAACATGGCGACCGCTATCTGAGCTTCTCGAGCAGCCCGAGGACGCGAATTCGTGTCACAAACCTAATACAGAACCGTGTAACGTAAGCAAAAATATCCTAAAACGACTTCGACAGGGTCTGATGAAACTGACCACAGTTGGTTGCCCATCAATATTTATGATTTTTTTTTTTTTTGCAGAATCCTTGCACTCTAAAGAGCTGGAAAACCAGTATGGTTGCGTAAATTGCTATGATTTTCTGTTATAACTTACCTCTTCTGCAATGACTAGTTCCTTGTAATTCAGCTCCGGATATTTACTTTCGTTGCTTTCATCCAAATTGATAGTTAATCTCACTGTTTTATTCACTTTATTCTTTGCACTTTTTGTAGCACCCACTGTTATAAGAGTAGCACGTTTAGGGTCCGACATTTTCCACCAAATTCGAGTATAAAATGATTTTTTTCAAAGCATGACACGACCTGCATTTTCAAACAGTGTAGCACATTGCCACCATGTTGGTATTCATTGTTTGGGTTGTGAGCGCCACGGAAAATATGTGAACTAGTCTATTGTTGTTCAGGTTTTGCGACAGATGTCAGAAACTTTTAGTTTTATGCATACAAGATGTCGCTACAACCGCTAAATAATTACATACTTTAGTTGGGTTAAAATAAAGAAAAACAATAGACATTGCTACAATAATTATTTTTTTCATCTTTTTCTATTAAATTTATTCTATAATACGACTCAATAATGCATAGGAAAATATTATGGTCCACCTTGTACTAGTTCACAAGTATGTGTTATTACATTTCTTGACGCCTTGATAGTTTTTTCTAGACATGATAGATGGCGTGTCGATGACACTGTTTTATCGACTTTCACAGATTAAACATGATGAAAACGTGGCTTTAAAACCACATGTTATTTTTTTTTTTAGTTAAGTTATGATCCAAATAATTTTGTAAACAAATATTTTGCCATCCAATTATGTAAAAATACCATAGATGTTTTATAAAATGTTAATTTGGTGCTGCCATCTATACGCACTTGAGAATAAATACATGAGAGATAGTTTCAGAATATTCTAAGAGAGGTCACAGCAGTCAAAGATTATAATAATAATAAATAATAATAAATTCTTTTTATTTTCAAGGTACAAGGTCCCAATATCACAATTCAGTTACACTAAAATCATGGCTTATAACATATTTCATTATACATAGCACAATAACCAAAAATAAAACAGAAAAAATACAATACTAATCAGAA
This sequence comes from Hypena proboscidalis, assembly GCA_905147285.1. Taxonomy (NCBI): domain Eukaryota; kingdom Metazoa; phylum Arthropoda; class Insecta; order Lepidoptera; family Erebidae; genus Hypena; species Hypena proboscidalis. The sequence continues at coordinate 2,025,325 of LR990141.1, forward strand.
TAAATTAGGTATAAAAGTTAGAATAAATTAAGCTAAAAATAATTTAAAAGTCTCAGTCTTACAATTTATTTAAAAATATGGTAAATTTTAATAAATAACATTCAGTCATATATTTTATTATAGTCTAAAATTCCTTTAAGTGACGATACAAAATAATTATAAAAAAATAAATAAAATTATGACAAAATAAAATTAAAGAATTGGTTAAAATCCATAAAACAATTGGTTAAAATGTTTAAAACAATTGGTTAAAATGTATGAACCTACCTCATGCTACTTGCGGTTCGGGCTCAGGTGGACACGCAGCCAATGACCGATTATCGGGCAACCAATGTTCCCACTGACAGTACTCAGCAAACTGAATTAAAATTTAAAAATATATGGATTGATTACCGTCACGACTGACGGAAATCCAATCAATCTATAGAGATGGTGCATAGTATCACTAAGTGCCCATTTTACCAACGTGTTAAACTCAAGATTAACGTTAAGTTTCAGCTGCCGATCTCTTTATCCCATAAGTCGTACAACCAATGAATGTGAGAAAGGGGAACTGTAGACTAAGAGGTTTGGTGAAATGAACCCTTAACCCCAGTTTCACGAACGTGTTAAAACGACGTTTAATGCTGATCGAACGTTTTCGATCGGTCTGTACCGTTCAAACATTGAATAAAAAAGAAAGAAATCAAATGTGAGGTAAGCGTTAACCACGGATTAAGAAGTTTTGTGACATTAGGGCTTAGGTGGTAGTAGATCTATACTGTTGTGATTAGACAGATAGGAGAGCTTTTGTGGTTAGCAATGCATCGTTTCTTCTTATGGGTGTGGCAGATGTGTATAACACCCACATTTCTGCGTTATGTTTAAATGCTGCCTGCCTGAACGTTGAATGTGAAATTGGCCCTAAAACTAGAATTTTAGAGACTAGAAAGTCTAGGGTATTATTTTAATTATTTTAGTTATATTTTACATATTATGTGTTATTGTACTTTGATGTTTGTTGTGACGAGTTTAAGCGCCTTTTAGGACCCATTTAATTTCTGATTTATAATAAAACCTAAAGAGATTAGGTTACTATCTAAAACAATAATAACATACGATCCTTCACAATTTTTTCTCTTTCAGTATTTACAGCTGAAATAATCAAGAGAATAATCTAATTAAACGTCAACCAAAGCGATTTAGGCAGTGAGACTAACTTAACACCCAATTACGGGTCTTCATTGGACTTTATAACGGGGGAGGTTATTAAAAAAAATGGAGACTTCAGCAAAACTGACTCTTGGTCCTTAAGAAGGGTATTTTCGGGAAATGCTGATGACTTGGATATTATGAAGCCGAGATTCCTATTAAGATACGAGACATTAGTCTCACTTTAGACCCGTTTGGACGGGCTTAGAGAGACCAATCAAAATGCTGGGGCGTGGGAAGAAAATATTATTTTGTGGAAAAGAACTGAGCATTTATATAATTTTATAAGAAGAAAATGGTTTTGGTTAAATCAAGTTGGAATACATATTGCAATTAGTCCAATAACCGGAAATAATTATAATGTAAGTAGGTATCTAGGCTTTACTTTTTTTTGGTCTTCGGCTTGTAAAAAACTGACTTAAAAAAAGAGGAGGTTCTCAATTTAATTGTGTTATTTTTTATGTTTGTTTGCCGATTACTCGAAGACGCCTGGATCGATTTGAGAAATTATTTTATGTCTGAAAGAGTATAATACTTGTCATGAGGTCTCATTATTATTAGGTTGTGATCTGATGATGGAATCCTAGAGAAATTGAGGGCAAACCCTCAAATTTGAAAGGCTCCAATATTGTTTTTCGTATATTACCTAAAGCTACTCGGATATCTGCATCTAGCAGTCAGCATTTCATGTTGCTGAGCTGATGCTGGAACGTACAACTCCTAACGAATAGGCGTACTGGGATATCTCCTTAATTTTAGGCACCTTAAGGCCGTTTACTGTTTTATTCCAAGTTATTCACAGATGAAGCAAGACATTGTATATTACTTAAGTACTTATTTTATTTTTATTTTTATTTTATTTTATTTTATTTTAGTACTTAGTTACTTTTTATTATTAGTGCATCTTTGTAATCGTCGGTTTTTGTTTTTAGTCCGGTCAATTTAGACATTTGAAGTTACCTAAATTCCCACCAAGCTGAATATCGGTAAGATTGTTTAAAATATCATTAAAAACAAAATTTGAAAGTTCCCCATCTTTCCCCTGTAAGGAAAAAAAAATATTCAAGGTCAAAGGTAAAAAAATGAGTTTTTGCGATTTTCAGCAAAACGTTTTTTTTTTTTTTTTCAGTTTTATCATAAAAATATCTAACAAAAATTGTAGATCATAAAATTATCTACAAAAAAAAATAATATAATTTTATTTTAAGATAATTTTATGATCTACAATTTTTGTTAGATATTTTAAAATTATAATTATAAATTATAAAAATTGTAGATCATAAAATTATCTACAAAAAAAATTATATAATTTTATTTTAAGATAATTTTATGATCTACAATTTTTGTTAGATATTTTTATGATAAAACTTACCGTTTTGCTGAAAATCGCGAAAAACTCATTTCTTTACCTTTGACCTTGAATAAATTTTTTTCCTTACAGGGGAAAGATGGGGAACTTTCAAATTTTGTTTTTAATGATATTTTAAACAATCTTACCGATTTTCAGCTTGGTGGGAATTTATGTAACTTTACTCTTATTTTTTGGTCTAATTTGACCGGACTCTTTGTATAATTATTATTATACTTCAGTGCTTTACATTCTAAAAAATACTTAATCCGAAAATAATCCACCACTCAACTGTCTCGAACACTTGCTTAAACCAAACGCAGCACAAAAGATATTATTTCTCGAAGCCTATGAGATATATGACCGTAGTCACAGATATTATTCATTAGAGAAAATGAAATTTTGACCTCTGTGACGGTTTAATGCTCGTTCCATTTTCAAAGTTCCTTTTGAACTGCTTTACCGACAGGGCGACCTATTAATTTGTGATTTTAGGAATTTAATCCCTTTTATGTAGTCGTTTCGGGTCCATTGAAATCTCAATTGGATTACGTATGAATATTTTCGAGTGGTATTTTACTCTCTTTGGGTTAACGGAATTTTAAACATGGTTGAATATGGAACGAGAATGGCCATCGTTATTATGTATTTCACATATTTTCGATTTTATTTACTGCTTTTTTTCAAGCCTTACCTTTTTGGTATCGGACTAATCGTTGAGAGCCTTTTTGTACATTTATAGGTACTCAATACCTATAATGGTAAGGCCAACAAATTTGCAATGAAAACTAATTTTCAGAATAAAAAACCATCACATAGGCGGAGGCCAGCCTAAGGTCTTGTCATCTTAAGACAGGTTTGTCCAGTCCGTTCACGTAATAATGAACATTGTTTTATTATTATCATAAACTCCTAGATTTCTGATTAATAAATCAAAACTAGTATAAATTTAATGAAATGGACATTTGAGTGCCGCAGTATAGTAACAACTTTGGTAAAGTTTTCGAATACTGCTAACAATGCGGTATTGTCGGCCGCTGGTGGTGTTAACTTTGGACACGTCCAATTTATGCAATGGAAATGTGCATATGTTTTTTAAGATATTGGAAAGGCAGCGGGTGATTTTTGATTCTATTGGTTTTTAAGTGACTTTCAAAAGTGTGGCTGTTTATTTGATAAATATATTATATGTGTTGTATTAGAGAAGCTACTGTATTTAACATAACATAACATAAAATCCACATTGCACCTGTAATTTTTAGGTCTTATGCGTTAGGGGTGAGCCTATCGCCATCCACCGGGCACACCAACCCAACCCAACACCATTCACACACCATTCCAACTCTGTTTCTATTGAGAACTTCCTAACGGAAAAAACTAAAATAACACATTTTCCCGACTCGGGATCCCGTGCCTTGAAACTGCAGTATTTTATGTACAGTGAATGTCGATGTTAATCGGATTATAATCATTTTAGTCTGTTTTACCGACAGGGCAAACTATTATATATTAGTGATATAGGAATAAATTCATTAATGCAGTAATTTCGAGTTATTGAGATAGAACAGTGCAATTTACATCAAACTATTTACAGTTGCTTGTGGCAGAGGTGTACAACACCCACATTTCACCTGTTATGTTTAGTTTTTGAGATATTGAATAAAAAAACCGGCCAAGTGCGAGTCGGACTCGCGCACGTAGGTTTCCGTACCACTATACATCTAAATAAATGTTTTTCTTTATTCTTTACAAGCTGACCCGACAGACGTTGTCCTGTCCTAACTATGCATACATTATCTGTGACGATATTTGCAGCACGCCTTCTGTCAATGTTATGTCAAACCCCATAAAGTACATTAAAAAAGTTCATACTGTCAAAAGCGCTAAGGTTACGTTAGAAAATCATTAGAAAATTTAATATGGTGGTTAAGTATTCTTAAATTTTATCATTTTCCACGCAAGTTGCCTAGTCTTTTATTTCATAAGAACCATCTCCTGACTATAACAAACACAACATAAAAAGAATCAGCGAAATCGGGTCAGCCGATCCCGCGTGATGCCGTGACAACGGAAAACGGGTTTCATTTTTATATATTATATAGATTATATTGGAGTTGATTGAATGAAAGGTAAAATGCGGTGTACGATTTATAACGTATTAAAAAGAAACTAATAATTAGATCTCGTTCAAATTAATTTTCGGTGGAAGTTTGTATGGTAATGTACATCATATTATATTATTTTTACATTTATCATTCCCTTATTTTAGAAGTACACACGTAGGTGGGGTTACACACATTTTTTTCACTTTGGAAGCGTCTCTCGCGCAAACTATTCAGTTAAGAAAAAAAATATATTAAACCTCAATATCATTTTTGAAGACCTATCCATAGATGTGGACACGTATGGGTTTAATGAAAAAAAAATGATTTTCAGTTCTAAATATGGGGAACCCAAAAATTTATTGTTTTTTCTATTTTTGTATGAAAATCTTAATGCGGTTCACCGAATACATCTACGTTTCCACAGTATAGCTCTTATAGTTACGGAAAAAAGTGGCTGTGACATACGGACGGACAGACGGACAGACATGACGTATCCATAAGGGTTCCGTTTTTTGCCATTCGGCAACGGAACCCTAAAAATGGTGTCGGTTCTTATTTGTGTAACTTAAGTATAATTTATAGGCAAATGATTTTGAAACGTTGCTAAAGGCTGTAACAAATCGTTTGAAACACAATATCTCCTTAATTACATTTAACAAATAAAGGTACAGCCATTTCATTTAATTGGATTATTGTGTCTCCATTATAATTTGCACGAGACGATTAAAATTTACCGACGTAATGTTAATCTATTGTAACTGTATTATCTCATGATTAAATTGTATTTCAAGTATTATAATGGATAATTAGTGTTGAATAGTACATTTTAACCGACTTCAATAAAAGGAGAAGGTTCGTAATTCTATTGATTTTTTTTTTTTGTAGCCTGTTACTCGAAGATACCTGAACCGATTTAATAAATTATTATTTGTCTTAGTATACCTACTTGTCATGTCATTGTGGTCCCATCTTCATCAGGTCACGATCTGATGATTGGATCCTAGAGAAATCGATGGAAACTCCTTAAATTTTAAAGGCTTTTATTTTGTTTCTCGTATATTATCTAAAGCTACTCGGATATTTGCATCTAGCAGTCAGCATTTTATGTTACTGAGCTGATGCTGGAGGGTACATCTCGTCAAATTTTAGGAGTACGGGGAAGATTCTTTAAATATGGGCACCTTAAAACCGTTTACTGTATTCTTTCAAGTTAAACACAGATGAGGCGAGACGTTGAATATTACTTATGTAATTTAACTTTTTAGTGCATTTTTTGTAATTAAAGTCGGTTTGTTTTTGTAAAATTATAATCTACTAAAAGGTTTGCCATATATATGATTTTGATAAAATAAATAAGGTTTGTAATTTTAAGCTTGAGTGCATATCAGAAACTCAATGCAGCCCCTTCTTGTTTGATAATTAATTATCAGTTTCCGTACCATTTTCCCTTGCATTGCATTTAAATTCTTGTCTGACAGATGAGAACAGCTGAAAATCATCAGTATTTTACACAGAGCGACCATCTGACTTCCTCAATAAAGGACAGAGAGACCCATAATCTAGGTACAAATGATTTAACAAGTTTATGTCTGTGCTATTTCAAAAGGGTTTCTTAACATTCAATAGAAGACTATAATTGTAACGAACATACAAACACACTAAAAACAAACAGTATCTATGTATTCTGTCAAAGAACCACGAAAGAATAGACACCGAATTTTCTATATACTTATAAGTTTATTCTTTAGCAAAATAGAAAAAAGCCTTCAGTAAATTAAATCCTTCCGTCCTGATTACCCTGCTCCCATTTCCACCTTATAAAAAGTGTAGAATACGTAAGAGGGCGCATTTAAATAAATTTCAGTAGAAGGGGCGGGTTGATTATAATGTTTATGAGAATACTACGTTTAGTTCGCGCGTGACTCTTATTCCTCCCTTTCTCTGTGATGTAGCCGATACCCGACAATCACATACGGAGTACGAAATCTGGAAGATGTTATAAACGGAAGAAAAGGGGTTAAGCTTTTATAATGGACCATATCATTACATAGGGAAGATGATGCACACATTGGATTTATGAATTCAAATAATTTAAATATTTATACTGGTGTTAGAGCTCTTGTGAATGAGCTCGAGGGCGGCAGCACCATTGCACCGTCTCACCTTTAACCTGCCGCCGAATAGTAGTGCTTCCATTACTGGAAGCGGTGGTGAGATCAGGCCCTGAAATTACTGGCACATGAGGCATAACACCGTAGTCCTCAGCTGCAGCGACGCATCTATAATCTGCTTTTGTGGATTGTTGATGTCCATGGGCTGTACTCCACTTACCATCAGGTGGACTACACGTTCGTTCGCTGTGGGCGTAGTATAAAAAAAAAAATTGCATTGATTTTGTCCAGAAATTTTAATCTAGTGGATTCGATTCCCATAATCGGGCAAAAAGGTTATTTTGAGATTTGTGTTCAGTAAATTTTTCAATAGCAGCACGGAGATGTAACCGGTTGATAATAGAAGGCTCACCAATAGGAGGCGAGCAATCCAAATGAAGGCTAATTATAACAAGTGAAGTGTGGGTGATGTAAATCGCCCCAGCAATCTTCTGGGTAATATAGGCGTGATGTTATGTTTGTCTGCACGTGTGGTGAAGTGGTTTAAGCGTTCGCCTCGCCGCTCTCCACTGCACTGGTGTTGTGGGTTCGATCCCCACATGGGACAAATCTTTGTGTAATTCGCAAATATTTGTTCTGAGACTGGGTGTGCTTGAGTGAGTGAATGTGTGTATTTGGCCTTGTCATTGGGACCATTGGATAGTGTAATTGCTTCTGGCGTTCTATCTAATGTAAAAAATCCAAATTTATCTTTATCTTTATATGACCTATGGGGGATCATTCTAAAGTCCGTCTTTATACTAAGAATTTGCCGACAGAAAAATCCCAGGTTCCATTTTATTATGAAGCTAAAATCCAGGTATTCTAGGCTCGTCACCAGTAATACCGCATCCATAGCTATTGCCAAGAACACGGAGTATTTGCATTGGATATTTTCCAGTTCAATCTAGTCGGATCGAGATAGTGCGCATTTGGTCGTATAGGGAACAGGTATCTTCTGTATTACAGGTAAATGGGATCATGTAGGTGTATTTTAGGCTATAACCCACGGGAGCGAAAAAGTAACATTTAACAAGCAGGTAATTTATGTATTTGGTAATGGTAGAGCACGAGTTCAGAAGAGCTCTACCAGAAGCGTAAACACCAACGTCTCACCTTTAACCTGCTGCCGAATGGTAAGTAGTGCTCTCATTAATATGTTCTGGTTTGGTCGTGAGACCCTCAAATTACTGCCCCATAAAGCATAGCTCCGTAGTTCAGAAAGTTACACAGTCAAAAGATTTTTAAACTTTCGCGTTGCATATTTTTGATATGATTTAATGGGTATTAACATGATTTTATTAACCTTTTCAAACTATCTCCGATGTGGAGTCCATTGATAACCATCACAAAAGCTCGCCCGTTCCTGCGAGCGACATTAACGAACTCTCATAAACCGGACTCGATTAGTGTAGTGTGTGGCGGAGGTACAACATCGAAAAATTCAAAACCAACAAAAGTGAGAGTGGTTTTTAAAAACAATATCATCAACCTCACGAACAGAGCCGGGGCGCTGCTGCATCAGTCTGCTTGCGACCATGACAAAGTGCAACCATGTCGAAACGTCGCAAGTACCGAAAGGTAAATAAAATTAATCGCGTTAATTCCCGTTTATATCATATCAAAGTCAAAAGATAGACAGTGATAATGAAACTCAATCTTAACGAGTTCCAAAATTCTCATGAAACATTTAAACAGGTTAAGTTTAACGAATTCATAAGTCTTATTTGGTTTAATCAAATACGTTAGAGCGAACAATAGAGTAGAACGGTTAGCTGCAAATCCAGGTACACACAACCCAGTAGGGTAAGTTCAATTTGCACAAATATGCACCTGTAACTGGGTACAGAGTAGGTAATGAGTTAAGATTTAACAAATTAAAATGTATTGCAACTACCGTTTTGTAAACAAATTCTTTGTACCACTTTCGTCTTTAAATAGGTACCTTGCGATTTTATTAACTTACTAGCTGTTGCCTGCGACTTCGTCCGCGTGGTTATAATTATTATTAATAATTAATAGCGATTATAATAATAAAATTAACAATAAAATATTCATGGTTAGTAGCGTTTTCATTCCTGCTCTCCTCCTATTAGTCGTAGCGATATGTAATATAGTTTAAGCCATCCTCAGTAAATGGACTTTTCTAGAAATAAATAATTAATTAAATCAGACTAGTGAAAGTTACTGAAATTAGCGCGCGCATTCATAAATAAAATTTAATTAACCAAATAAACGAACGAACTCTAATATTAGTATGGATAGACAATATAAATAATCAGGTGCATATTGAGGTAAGCTTGCTGTGGGATATAATAACAGACAGTCTGTAAACTTTGGTTATATTAAAGTTAAAATCTAAATAAAATGAATCAAACCAAACATTACAATCATGATTACATTAGAAGTATATCTACTTTATACAGTTGAGTTCTGGATCCTAACACAAAGCAAAATCAATATTGAAAGATCAAAAACCTCTAACAACAAAAAGTAATAAAAAACGTGGTTTCAATAGATACATGAACAATTAAGCAAGAAACTTATTATGCTTGAATCTCTTAGACGCTTACAAAAAGGGCTGAAGCGTTAAAACAAAATATTTTCCACTGGAACGTCCGAGAGAAACTAGCGGCCTATCCCTAGCCGTCCCGGCCCGTCCCTGAGGGCCAGCGGCAAATTGCGCCTCATCATACTACTGATTCAAAGTGTATTTTCTAGCAAACTATTGCAGCTATAGCAAAATAAAAAATACCAGTATAAAGCTGAATTGATAAGGAATCAAAATATGTACTTATTAAAGTATAACAATTAATCTGAAATCCATAAAAAAAAAATAACTTTACACTAGGAGTTAAATTGATGTAAAATATTTTTTTTAACAAGATGTAACGAAACTATATCTAACTTTTGTGTAATGATGTATACTAATTATTAAACTAGATTAAATAAGCTTTTCTTTGATACCAATATATCATTACTTAAAATGAACAGTGTAGCACATTCATCCAAAACAAAAAAATCCAAAACGCGGACGGCAATGGCGGCCATACCTAAACTCTGGGCAAGGAAATATAAAAACGTGAAATTCTAATTATTTACGTCATATTTCTTTTTGAAAGTCTACTTAAATATAAATAAGGACCTGTTTTACTAATTACAATAAGTATTCTATTAAAAAATCGTATAATAACACAAAATCATGACGAATTTTAGGTTAGGTTTAGCATTGGGGCGAAGTTTTTGTCTTTCGACTATAACACGTGAAAAACTTTATTTTGACTGTGGATGCTTAAAATTGGTAGTTAATCTAAAAGAATAGACATTCAGCTTTCTTTTAATATATAACACTAATACAATGGGCTATTAAATATATAAAATACTTACATTTTAAAACCGGCACTCACTAACACTTCCACTCACTAGTTACGTAAAATATCACTATAGAAAAAAATTTTTTTCAACGCTTGCTGACATCTGTCGGACTCTTGAATTAATACATATGATGCGTTAGCTAGCAGAGCCATCTAGTAAACATTTTACTAAGCTTTCTTTTTAAGGTTCATAGATACAAACACGTTCTAAATTGTACTAGTACGCTGGATATCCGCGGGGTGACTCTAGCCGTTCGGAAAATTTTGTTATTATATTGGACTTTTTATTTTTGTTTTTTTTTTATTTAATTTAGAAGAATAGACATTCAGCTTTTTTTTAATATATAATAATAATACACTGGGCTAATAAAAACATAAAATATTTACATTTTAAAAGTGGCATTCACTAAAACTTCCGATCAGTAGGTACGCAAAATTACACTGTTGAAAACAATTTTTTTTCGACGCCTGCTGCCATCTGTCTTTTTTTTGAATTAATACATATGAGGCGTTAGCTAGTCAGTGTCATCTAGTAAAATTTTTACGAAGCTATTTACAAGCTTCATAATTAAAACCTCGTTTAAATTGTAGTAGTACGCTGCGCCCCCCCCCCCCACCGCTTTATCGGCTTGCACACTTAAGACAAATCTGTGAAAGACCGGTCTATCGGCTTGCGCGTTTCAGTGGTTTTAAAGTCAATACAAATAATCCTAAAAAGCGTATGGATTAGTTAATTTAAATTGACATGATGTAGAAAGATTCATAATGATTATTTATGTTTTGTCAAAAAAATATATACGCCAAAAAAACAAAAACACCAAAAAATGCAAATGTAATGCTGCCAGCATTTTGGGTACGAGGCCTTCTGACAGTGACTTATTAAGTTAAGATTAAGTTATTAGACTGTTCTATTTAATAAACTAAACTAATAAATACACCAATCTTTCAATTTAGTGTTTGTTACAATTCAATCTATCAATATCAAGTTCAGAACGTCTAGATTTCCATCGGAACAATCTAGAATATGATTGGAAAAAATCTGTGTACCTGCCAGCCAATACACGTTGATAAAATGGACTGGTATATTTTTGATGTCAAACATTTCTAGGTAACTCGGGTACGGAATGAAAAGTTTTCTATTCCGTTTTTGCTGGGTGTTGCGTCCAAACGGTATTTTTTCTATGGATAGTTTCAATAAAAGTTATCGAAGGTCAAATATATGGGGAGACTATGGTTTATTCAATAAACCCAATGTTCGAATAGCTACTATTTTATAGGGCGATGGGAAAGAATACAAATTTGGTTACATACGACGGATGTATGTGAAATGAAGATGGAAATATAAAAAAAATACTCATAACTTTAAATCTGTACTGCACTTGCAAACTGTGGTTTATTGACTCGATAAATCTTTATTAAAAAATGAAATTATCCTTACTAATATTATAAAGGCGAAAGTTTGTAAGTATGGATGTATGGATGGATGTTTGTTACTCTTTTACGCCAAAACTACCGAGTCGATTTCGATGAAATTTTGCACACATGTAGCTTATAGTCTGGATTAACATATAGGCTACTTTTAATTGACATACCACGCGGGCGGAGCCGCGGGCGGAAGCTAGTATAAAATAAAGTTTTTAATTAATTAATATATGTATATCTAATGTACCTCATTAGTCTAGTGGTTAGTGTATGATTCCCGGGTCCGTCAAGAAAATGATGCTATTGTCATTTTTGCACGGAGTTGGAATTGTGCCCGATGGATAGCGATAAGCTCACCACCTACCTCATGGGACCTAAACATAACAGGTAAAATGTGGGTGTTGTACACCTCAAAGACACCTTTCTGGGTAATATAGATCTTCCTGGTGGACAGTTCACAAATAACACTTTGCTCGACCAACCTAAACTCTCTGTATTCCAGTTCGTTTGGTTACTCTGTGGCCCGTGCCAGTCTATTCGGAATAAACGTAAGATTTTCTGCAGCACCTTACTCTTAATAAAAATATGGAGAACGGAATGGGTTCGGAGTCGTGGGATAAATTATAATCAGATCGGTATTGAAGCTGAGAAGTAATTCATACGGTATATAAAAGGCATCTTGATATTATACTATTACGTGAAGATTGTGTATGGGTTCTTTAAGTAGGCAAGCAGCTAATGCCGATTTCAGCAAGCGAGTTGAACCGAGCTCAACGTCGAACTCGGTTTTAAATCCTTCTATCTGTAACGTCGTAACCTAACATTGAGGACATTAATAAACATGCCTTTCTCTAACCTGCACATACACTCAAATCGCTCATATGCTATGTCTATAAGAATATACAATTGTCTTCCAGAGACAATAAAAAATAAAGAAAGCATATCAGCATTTTCTAATAATCTACAAACCTTGCTGATGAAAAAGTGTTACTGCTCAATTAACGAGTATTTAAATGATACCCAATTAAACACTACACAAATAAATATAATTACATAATACTGTTATTCAAATTATGAAATATGGTTGTTACTCACGTAATGTTGGTCTATTTGGTCGACCGCGGTTTCGCCTATACGTTTAGGCATTATCAAGAGAGCGCGTCGCTGCCCGCAGTGCATGACTGGCTGCGACTCAGGCGCGACATATCGCACTCTCTAACTATCGACTATATACCAACATTACGTGAGTAACATCCGTATTTCAAAATATGAATAATGTTACAAACTCACGTCAGTTTTAATAAAAATACATAATACCGATTCAAAAATGATATGCTTTGTCTCTTCTTTTTAATTATAAACCTAATTCTTTTTAACATCACATATTGTCCTCTCTCCTACTTTGCTATGCCCGACAGGGTTCACAATGTTCCTAGATATAATACTTACCACCTAAAACATACATTTGTGAAATGCAATAAAGTAATAAGTATTGAGTGTAAATATCTACTAGTGGTAGAGCTCGTGTTGTTGACCACCGTCTCACCTTTAACCTGCCGCCAAACAGTAGTGCTTCCATTACTGTGTTCCGGTTTGGTGGTGAGATCAGGCCCTGAAATTACTGGCACATGAGGCATAACACCGTAGTCCTCAGCTGCAGCGACGCATCTATGATCTGCTTTTGTGGATTGTTGATGTCCATGGGCTGTACTCCACTAACCATCAGGTGGACTACACGTTCGTTCGCTGTGGGAGTAGAATAAAAAAAAAAATAGATATTATAATATAGACAGTCAACTCGTCAATCTTACTCATTCAAGTTTTAAATTTGACAGAGTGAAGAATAGTTTACAAAGTGATAAGATGATATAATAATAATAAAAAGCTTTACTGCACACCAAGGAAAAAAATACAAAAAAAATTAAATTTATAAATGGCGGTCTTATCGCAACTAAGGCAATCTCTTAGAGACAACCATTGGATGGAGAGTAAAAAAGAGACACGAAAGAAAAGTTCAAGGTGATAAATTAAAAACAAGTCGGCAATTAAAAATTAAACCGATTATGTTAAATGCTTACATAAAGGCAAGACGCCTTAGGCAAATTATTACTTAAAAAAAAATCTACTCAAAGTGATTTATGATAAAGCGAAAGTCCATTTGAAGATTAATTCAAAACGGCGAATAAATGATACTAATTTTGATAAATGCTCACAATCAGGCTAGTCCCATGACTACAGCTTATTTATACTTCACAACAAAAATACTAAACTTTCCAGTTAGAGTAGTGATATAGCGAAAACCGAATATCCCAAAACAGAAGCCATTTTTTACCTAAACTACCAAGTGCAATAGGCCGCAAATCCTATCCGTCCGTATATCACGGCAGATGTGAATAGGACCCAATATGTGCACTCCGGTGTAAGCCAAGGCGTAAATCTGCATGGTCGGGTAATATCCCACTTCCACTGAAATAGTGCTCGCTGCAAGATTATTAGCTAGATATTAAGACGAGATTGAAATTTTGGTGCATACGAGTTGTGATGTGAATGGAGCTCAAAGAGGAAGTGTTTTGCTTTGGAATTGTAAGTTTGTTCTTGGAAGTGAAACTAGGTAAATAATACTTGTAATATTTTAAAGCAAATTATAGTTTTGCCATGCTTTTTGTGTTTTATATAATATTAAGGTTAAAAATAATTTCTTTAAAATATAACAAGCATAAATTGGGTAAAAATGTGTCCACGCGTATTTTTTTAAATATTTTATTTTGTATACTTCATATGCAATGATATCGCGCATAGGCGAACTGATTTCTAAGGAATACGTAATATTATATTATAATCTTTAGATTGTTTACTTTGAACCACACCAAAAACAAGTACTGAATCTAGGTATCTACGTTACATCTACATCTATGGAAGATAAGTTGTAAATCTTCAAACTGTCGGTTGGAAAATTATTATTATTTTAAAGGAATTGATATTATTATCTTCTTTAAACCTCACGAAGAACCAGTCTTTAGTGATTAGGATTCGTTTTATAAAAACGGATCTTTTAATAAAATTATTCCGTTTTCCAATAACCCAATATCAGCGACTGATTACTAAGTAAAAAAAATTAGCATATTAAATTTATACCTAAACCAAAATTCTTTGAAGTATTCTCGCTTTGAAATTCATCCAGTCACCACTAAGCCAAATACACAATTCACGAACTTGAATAACTACAGATTGAGTTCGCAAAGATTTCTAAATTAAATAAGTCCGCCGAATATCTAAAGTTATTCAGAAAATGTTTCAACAATTTCATTATCAAGACTATGAGTTGGTTATGAAATTTATACATTTCTGTCTCAAATTGAAAGTTTAAATTATATTGGCATGAATACATTCTTTATTCTGCCACAGAAAATAGAAAATTGTATAGGTTAAATTAATTTTAACTGACAGATGATTGGCAATGTACAAATTAATATATATATTTTTTTTATTTATTTATTTAGACGCACAAAACACATTACAATCTCAAACAACAACAACAACAAAGTACAGATCTGGATCATAACGTAACATCGTAAGTATAAGAACTAGTTTCACAGTCGTCAAGAATGATTTCCAACACAATTGAAACATAAATAAAATAGGACACAGTTATATGTGCACATAGCGAAATCCATGTTAAAATTTCAGCATATATAAATAATATAAAAAGTAGCAATAGTGTAGAACTTAAAGTAGCAGCCCTGTATCTAATATATGTCCCACTGCTGGGCTCGGGCCCATGATGAGAAGGGTTAAGACATAGTCCACCACGCTGGCCAAGTGCGGATTAGTAGACTTCACACGACCTCGAGTACTTTAAGGCACTCTCAGGCATGCAGTTTCCTCACGATGTTTTCCTTCACCGTTAGCGAGCGATAATTTATATGATAAATACGCACATATCTTCGAAAAGACGAATCTTAACGATTTATTGACAGAGGTGTGTGCCGTGGGTTCGAACCGGATACCTTTGACTTCGCAGTCCTACGGTTTCCTACTCGGCTATCGCTGATAATATGTATAGAACTTAATATACAATAAATGCTTAATTTGACCGCAAATATTTATTTACAAGGTATCTTTTTATGCTGACTTATCACATTTAAAACAAACAGATATAAAAAGCCGAGCAGTACTCGATTAAGTAAAGTAGTAAACAAAGTATTGTCAAGATGTTTTCCACTAGCAGTTTTTTATTATTTAGTTATAAACGAGAGCTTAACAAAATCTTCGGATAAAATCCTGTAGAATTTTAGCAATTTTCAGAAATACTCTGATTACTGCGTACCTTTTCTGGCACTTCGGTATGTTCATGCAATTATTTTAAATATAATTAAGTAGTTTTTAAGTTGTTCATATTTAATTTTAAGATTTGTCGTATAAATAAACGTATATATATT
Source organism: Hypena proboscidalis (assembly GCA_905147285.1). Lineage (NCBI taxonomy): Eukaryota > Metazoa > Arthropoda > Insecta > Lepidoptera > Erebidae > Hypena > Hypena proboscidalis. The sequence goes on from LR990141.1 coordinate 2,041,354, forward strand.
AACTAAAATGTACCAAAATAATGTTGTTTTGACACAAGATTATGTATATTTTTATACATAATCTTGTGTCAAAACAATATTATTTTGATATCTGAGATAAGCCAGCCTTCTGGTCACGTGAAGAGTCAACTAGTCTTTTGGTAAATTTATTAAAAACAGAACGGGTGCGAGGACCTCACGGAGCCAGCGCCGATTCTATTTTTATTCTTATGATTCTTACGATTATGATTAATTATTTTTTAAGAGGCACTCAATTTCAACCTAGGAAACAAACTTTTGTCGTTTATTATCTTATTACAAGGGTGGCTTTGTCGCTATTTTCATTTATACATTCAAAGCCTATTTACCTAACTACAGGGGCCCTAAATAGATGCAAACGACTTCATATTTCGCCATTTTCTTAAGGTTAAGAACCTTTGCGGTTAGATACTAAGCCTGTTCCAAACATCTTGAATATAAAGTTGGGATATTTCGGACCCGAGACCATTTTGTATAGGTACTTGTTATATTTTCGGACCTTGTTACAGAGAATTTAATTAAATTCATAATGATGTCAAACATGTTATGTTGTCTCGTTTATCTTGACTCGTGCTGCAAAGATTGCCATATCTTTGAATATCACAATTTATTTTTACTTAATATTCGAAATTCAAATGTTACTCCGTTAGTTTATTATTTATTTTATTTATTTATTGGTACATCAACAATATACATATAGAAATCTTACTGTAACGTGCATTATAAAATCAAATTCTTATATTGTATATCCATTACAATCGTTCACATCGTTGTCTGTATTTTTAAGGACAGATAGTTAGTGACTTAAAACTCGAACAATATACTTAACTAAGTTGAGCCAAAATTATAATACTACAATAAAAAGACTATTTCATTCTATACTAAACTAAATTCTATAATAATCTAATCTAAACTAAACTATAAAATAAATGTATATATTAATTTACATAGTTGTTTAAACATATATTATATTAGGGTGTGGAAGGAGCTTTCGCTTAAACTGTGGGAAAGAATCGTGTAAGTTGTCTACATTATCGGAACAGTTTGTTTCTGTCTATCTATTTTTATCGCTGTCACGGCACAACCGGTGAACAGATCTTGATGAAAATACATATATACATACATACATTTTTAAGACCAGGAAAGGAAATAGACAAAATAGAAAAAAAATATAAGAATGCGTCTCACAGAGGGCTTTCATCTTCATTTCGCAATAAAACATCCTGTAATGTGATCCAGGTCCGACAATGATTCAAAATTCTTTGCATGCTCGTCTAATTATGAGGAAAATGTACGAGTTCCGGTGACGTCACGGATCCGGCAGGACGTCGTCCTATCGGATGTCATAATTCATTCGGCAAGAGAGTCCGGAATTACACGAGCTGACGTGTATACACGCAAAATAAACGTATTTTTGTTTGATAAATTTCTCAACTGTATGTTATCATTACGCGTTCGTTTTTTACAACGTTTGTGCTGAGTAACTTCGCCATGTTAGTTTGTATCCTACTTAAGATAGGTACAAATGGATGAACGTGACGTCACGTAATGATGGAACATACAGTTGAGAAATTTAGGATTCCGGAACCAGACGACCGTAGCTTAGTGGTTAAAGCGGCTGCCCGGTATGCAGAGGTTGCAGGTTCAAATCCTGCTAGTCCCATATTTTTTTAACTGTTTCTTAGTACACAAACTAATGAGTTTTATTACTTACATCTTACAATTCTAAAACAAAACATTTCCTCTTTGAGTTCCATTCACATTCAGTACTTGTTTTTGGTGTGGTTCAAAGTAAACAATCTAAAGATTATAATATATTACGTATTCCTTAGAAATATTAATACTTCAGTCCGCCTATGCGCGATATCATTTCTGAAGTATACAAAATAAATATATTTAAAAAAATACACGTGGACACATTTTTACCAAATGCTTGTTATATTTTAAAGAAATTATTTTTAACCTTAATATTATATAAAACACAAAAAGCATGGCAAAACTATAATTTGCTTTAAAATATGACAAGTATTATTTACCTAGTTTCACTTCCAAGAACAAACTTACAATTCCAAAGCAAAACAAAATTTCCTCTTTAAGCTCCATTCACATCACAACTCGTATGCACCAAAATTTCAATCTCGTCTTAATATCTAGCTTATAATCTTACAGCGAGCACTATTTCAGTGGAAGTGGGATATTACCCGACCATACAGATTTACGCCTTGGCTTACACCGGAGTGCACATATTGGGTCCTATTCTCATCTGCCGTGATATACGGACGGATAGGATTTGCGGCCTATTGCACTTGGTAGTTAAGGTAAAAAATGGCTTCTGTTTTGGGATATTCGGTTTTCGATATATCACAACTGGAAAGTTTAGTATTTTTGTTGTGAAGTATAAATAAGCTGTAGTCATGGGACTAGCCTGGTTGTGAGCATTTATCAAAATCAGTATTATTTATACGCCGTTTTAAATTTATCTTCTCATCACACTATGAAGATAAGAGCATGTACAAACACATTATTCACGTCTTCCATGAGTAATTTGTATTTTTTCTTGTTGCTAATTTCACAAGACTGTCTAAGTTTAATGAAATAACAGGGCTCTACGTTGAGCTTGGTTGAACAAATCGGTACATAGCTGCTTACTTACAACACTTTCATGTATCGTATAAAAATATTTATAAAATTCTTTTTTTGTTATTTATAAAGCTTACTAGTTCTTTGCAGATACAAATTACTAGTATTCTTTTTAACCCTCTCCAGCTAAGTTTAATTTGCTTGTGTTAGGAGGAAGTTCGTATTTGTGGTGCAATGGTGAGGATTCGAACCCACAACCTATTGATCGTTAGACCGATTTGCCTTTTCCATTACTTCTCAGCTTCTATACCGATCTGATTATAATTTATCCCACGACTCCAAACCCATTCCGTTCTCCATATTTTTATTAAGAGTAAGGTGCTGCAGAAAATCGTACGTTTATTCCGAATTGTCTGCCAGGTACCACAGAGTAACCAAGCGGACTGATAAACAGAGATAAACTATAAAATTATTAATTTAAGCGCCAATGCTGAAGTTATTTAAGTATTTTCATTATATAACACAACATGGTGGTGGAGGTGTACAATACCCACATTTCACCTGTTATATTTAGGTCTCATGGGATATCTATGTATATGAGTCTATCGCCATTCACCGGGCACAAATCCAACTCCGTGCTGCTATTGTAAATTCCCTGACGTAAAGTTCACAAATACCACTTTGCCCGCACCCGGGACTACGCGGTAAGAGGCGCATACGCTAACCACTAGACCAACGAGGAAGTCCTTATAATTAATATTGGCTAAAAATTATGATGCTTTTTGTTATCTTTTCTAAAAGATTAAGAAGAAGCAGGACAAATATATATTTTTATATTAATATACACAATAAAAAAAACTATAGCTTGTCTTATAAGTCTAGTAACGGAAACAAGTACTTTTACTAACCAAAGGTTTATTAAATGACTTTAAAAAGAAGGAGGAGGTTTTTCAATTAGAAAATCCTTTTTGGTAAAAAAAATACACTTGTCATGTGGTTTTAGTCTCATATAGTCACGATCTGATGATGGGATTCAAGAGAAATCGGGGTAACCCTCAAATATTAAAGGCTTTTATATTGTTTTTCTTATATTATCTAAAGCTATTCAGATATTTGCATCTAGCAGACAGCATTTCATGTTGCTGAGCTGATACTGGAAGGTACGACTCCTCAACGGTTAGGAGTACGGCGATAATTCTGTAAATATAAGTATTAAGGCCGTTTATTGTATTTTATCAAGTTATACAAAGATGGGGTGAGGCGTTGAAATTTACTTAAGTATTTCTCATTTATTAGTGAATTTTTTGTGAATTTAAGGCGTTTATTTTATTAAATTATTTTTGAGAAACTTTAAGGGTTTTTCCTTTTCAAACACCTAGCTAAAACCTTTCAATCTAGCGTTTGTTACAAGCTATCGATTCAGACGATTCTAGATTTCCATCAGAACAATCGAGAATATGATTGGAAAAATCTGTGTACCCTTCCAATGCACGTTGATAAAATGGACTGGTATATTTTTTTATGTCGTACATTTTTCTACGTAACCTAACAGGTGTAGAACGAAAAAGTTTGATATTTCGATTTTCCTGGGTGTAGTGTCCAAAAAGTATTTTTATGGAATGGCATTGATCAGAAGTTCCAAAGGTCGATACTATTGGGAGACTATGGTTTATTGAATATAAATCTTGTGTTCGGATAGCTCCTATTTTATAGAGCGATTTGGGAAGAATACAAATTTGGTAACGTACGATGAATGTAAATGATACAAAGGTAAAATTATTGGCCTTACATCGAGACCTAACGGCTAACCTAAACCTATTATTACACTATAGCTAGACTTTTATTGATCAATCAGTAAAATATTATTTAAATGTACCGTAAAGTATTATGTTATTTTCACAAATAAATTTTGGAAGTTATATTAATCGAATTAGCTCGTTGCCAAAGTGGTTAAAAGCGTTTAAGGTTCGGGGAAAAGTTGTATACTAGTTTTTTTCGTCATTAAATACTCAATACCAGCACGGAGTATGGAATCGTGCCTCTCGTATGGCAATAGGCCCACACTTCATCATACGGGACTAAAACATAACAGGTGAAGTTAGTGGATAATATTAGGGGTGATGGTACGCTACGTTATTAACTGACTATTGTAGTTCTTTTCAAAACAATTATGTATTAAAATTAGCTACTTCTACATTGATTGCCTACTCTGTACCCAGTTACAGGTGCATATTTGTGCAAATTGAACTTACCCGACTGGGTTGTGTGAACCTGGATTTGCAGCTAACCGTATTGTTCGCTCTAACGTATTTGCTTAAACCAAATAAGACTTATAATACGTTAAACTAACCTTGTTTAAATGTTTCATGAGAATTTTTTTTTGTTTACTTAGCGACGCATCTAAAATCTGCTTTTGTAAATTGGTTATGTCCATTGGCTGTACTCCACTTCCCATTTGGTGGACTACACGTTTGTTCACTGTAGTATAAAAAGTGTTATTTTTGTATGACCGTTTTTAGTAAATTATATTTTTCAATTACTTTGAGCTATGAAACTCATAGTCATACATCCAATCCCATTTTCAAATCAAATCACATCATTTATTGCCATGGGCCCCAAGGGGCGCTTGAACACGTCAAAACAAACATCAAAATACAAAAAAAATTAATTAGAATAAAACTTAGCTACTAAAATTATAATACTTAATGCAATCAAATGATTTGACACCGGAGCTTTTGACTTTAATTCATCTTAAAAATTTGAATTAAAATCAATCCAAGTACCAGCTCCGATGGGTATTGCATCATGAGAAGAGCTGGTGAGAAACTCATTTACCTGTAAGACAGAAGATACCTGTTACCTATACGACCGAATGCGCACCTATCTCGATCCGACTAGATTGAACTGGAAAATATCCAATGCAAATACTCCGTGTTCTGGGAAATAGCTATGGATGCGGTATTACTGGTGAGCAGCCTAGAATACCTTGATTTTCGTTTTGTCATAAAATGTGATGTTCTTTAAGGCATTCTTTAGAATACTAGAAACATAGTTATTATGAAAAGAACCGGTGAATTGCAGTTACGTTTTTATTTTTGTTGGGTCCCAATTAATTGGTGAGTAAAGATGAAAAATAAAAAAAGGTCATAACTTTTTATGTTTTTTATTGAATGCAAGTCAAACTTATAGTAAGTGCTTATTGTTAAAATAAATGATGATAAATAATAAATAAATATCTCCCAACTCACACACAACGCCATCTAGTCCCAAACTAAGCAGAGCTTATACTATGGGTACTAGAATAACTGATACTAATACATATATACTTTTCTTTTGTAAATACATACTTATTATACATAGAAACACCCAGACTAAGACAAACCCCCATGTTCATGCACACAAAGATTTGTCTTAAGTGGGAATCGAACCCACGACCTCGGCGTCGCAGGCAGGTACACTACCCACTCCGCCATCCGGTCGTCTAAAATGATAAAACGATTAAGTTATTTAGCGCCTTTAGCGATGACATGTTATTAAAATATAACGAGAAACTAAATAAAAATATTTTTATTAAATTTTAACTTTTGCCAGCGACTTCGTCCGCGTGGAATTCGTTGAATTAAGTAGTGCTTTGACCCGCATTAACCTAACTGCTCCGCTCCCGTATTTTAAAACCTTTTTTTGAGAGATTGACTATCAAGTGATTTTTTAATAGCGAGATAAGCGACTTCAAATAAACAAACTAACTTCTACTCACGGTTTTGTCTGCATCCTAGGTACATCAATGTGTAGGAGCCTATATTACGCGCCTTCTAGTCAGTTTCCTGCACCTATTACAATCGATCCAGCAGTTAGCAAGATTAGCCGAAACAAACAGACAGACAAAAAAAAAATATAAAAACTGGATTTTTATTGTGCAAATATCTATACCAGCTTAAAAAATCATTGTTATTTTGACATTAAAACAGACACTTCAATGTTATTTATTTGTATTGATTTTTTCTCCTTCCAAGTTTAGTACATCGCATGTGATTGCCAGGTATCGGCTACATCGCAGAGAAAGGGAGGAATTTGAGTCACGCGCGAACTAAACGTAGTATTCTCATAAATATTATAATCAACCCGCCCCTTCTGCTGAAATTTATTTAAATGCGCCCTCTTACGTATTCTACACTTTTTATAAGGTGGAAATGGGAGCAGGGTAATCAGGACGGAAGGATTTAATTTACTGAATATCTTTGGGAACTAAAACTTACGGAAAGAAGGCTTTGAAGAACGAAAATAAACACTGTATTGTGAAGTTTTCCACTGTAGTTGTTTTTTATGATCCTGTAATAAAAAGGACTCACAATTTTTTTCGATAAAGCATAACTTAAAATCACGCCTATATTACCCAGAAGGGTGTGGCAGAGGTGTACAACACCCACATTTCACCTGTTTTGTTTGGGTCCCATAGGATAGGGGGTGAACCTATCGCCGTCCACCGGGCACAATTCCAACTCCGTGCTGCTATTGTGAATTACCCGCTAACGTTAACTATCGAGGCAGTTATAATTTTTAGATATGGGTCATTACAAAATTTTGGGACATACTTCGATTCTTATATCATAAGAAAACATCCCACCTATATTACTTAGTAGGGTTTGGCAGAAGTGTATAACACCATTTCACCTGTTATGTGTATGTCCTATGTGATAGGTAAGCCGTAAGCATATCGCCATCCACCGTGCACAATTTCAAATCCGTGCTGCTACTGAGAATTTCATATCGGAATAAAACCGAATCGTACCCGAGACTTCACGGTTAGAGGCGCATACGCTAATCACTAGACTTACGGGACAGTCGATTCCTCAATATCTTTATTAATAATAATAAAAGCAGCGCTGTATTAAATAAATGTCCCACTGCTGGTCACGGGCCTCTTCTCATGATGAGAAGGGTTAGGCCATAATCCACCACGCTGGCCAACTGCGGATTGGTAGACTTTACACATGCTTCAGCACTTTTATGGCCCTCTTAGGTATGCCACTTTCCTCACGATGTTTTTCCTTCACCGTTAGCGAACGATAATTTATATACGTACAGACAAATCTTCGAAAAGACGAATTTTAATAATTTATTGACAGAACTGTGTGCCGTGGTTTCGTACCCGAGACCTTTTGACTTCGCAGTCCTACGGTCTCCCACTCGGCTAACGCTGCTACATATACAAAGCATTAGCGTGTGAGTATATTATTGTTGTTCCTATGTAAGAATGAATCACCTATGTATTACTGCACAATGTAGCATTATTCAAGTATAAAGGTATTCTTTTGTGTTAAAATAGATATATTATTTCCCTGAGAAATCAAAAGAACAAATCTGAAGCTCAGTTCACATTATTAGTTTAAATTATCTCATCGATATCTTTATAACCTATTTTATAACTATGCTCAATAGAACAACGAACTTTTGTGGTTTGAAACAATCATATTACAAGGGTGGCTATGTCGTGTTTTCATTTTTACATTCAATTGACTTAACTAGAGGGGCCCTAAATAGATGAAAACGAGATACATATTTCGCCATTTTCTTAAGGTTATGAGCCAAGAGCCTTTGCTTTGCGGTTAGATACTAAGCCTTGTTTCAAACATCTTGAATATAAAGTTGGGCTATTTCGGACTCGAGACTATTTTGGACGAAATTGGTAATAATTTCGGACCTTGTGAGAGAAAATTTAATTAAATTCATAATGTTAAACTTGTTATGTGGTGTTTTGTAGTCTCATCTTGAGTGTTGCAAGTTAAATTTTATCATAGAAACACCCGTAAAAGCATTTGATGTCGCTATACAGGGTGCTATCGACATAATACCTATATCGTTTATTGAAAATACAGATTCTAGACGTGGTCAGTGTCAGTGTTTATTTCCATAAATTGAAATAAACATAACATAATATAACATCACGGCTATATTACCAAGAAGGGTATGGCAGAGGTGTACAACTCCCACATTTCACCTGTTATGTTTAGGTCCCATGGGATAGGAGGTGAGTCTATCGCTATCCACTGGGCACCATTCCAACTCCGTGTTGCTATTGTGAATTTTCTGAAGGATAGCTCACAAATAACACTTTGCCCGATTCGGGAATCGAATCCGAGACCTCGTGGTGAGAGGCGCATTTGTTTACCATGGAGCAGATTTATGTTCGTCATCGAAGAGGGTTGCCTAACAATCTAGCAAAAGTAAGACTTTTTTTTTTTTTTTAAATCTTTATTGACAGAAAGAAAGAGTTTTGTCACTTGGTGACAATGACACTCTCGTTTAGACTAAAAATAACATAAATACTTAATCAAATTTCTCTACTTAAAACAAATAACAATTCACATAGCATTCTAGCGCTTTCCGAAAGGGGCGACGCTAAAATGCTATTAAAAACTCCCACATCCTGACCTTCTAACATTAGAAGTTGCCGCTCACTCACATTCCGGTCACACTCCACCAGAACATGATAAACATCATCTAAGATACCACAAGTATTACAATTAGGTGAATCAATTTTTCCCATTAGATGTGCAAATTTATTACATGGGATGTGACCAGAACGCAATCTCAGTAAGGCTACCAAACACTTTCTGTCCATTTTACAGTCATTAAACCATGGGAAACGAGGAGGATTACACTGGATAGTCCTGTACCAGATACCTTTATATCGCGAGCGCTCGTCGAAATATTCGCGCCATTGTGCTAAACACTTTTGTTTGACTTCTGCCAGTAAATCTGTATGTAAAGGTAGACATGGGTATTCAATACCTTCGATAGCTGCTTGTCGTGCTCCACTGTCTGCCTCCTCGTTACCCACAATCCCAATGTGAGATGGTATCCATTGAATAATAACGTTTTTATTTAATGCATGTATTCTTCTCATAGAATCCAAAATACTAATGGCTGTCGGATTCCCTCGGAGAGCCGAGGGTATCCGAGCCAAATGTTGAATGCTACTTTTAGAGTCCGAAAAAATTACAAAATTATTCCTATTTATATCTTTGATATAAGACAGAGCTTCATTGATTGCTATAAGTTCACAATGCATTATAGAAATATCAGCGTTTATACTGAATTTAACAGTTATATTGACTTCAGGATCATGAAAGGCAGCTCCTCTATTTGTACCGTCTTTGGATCCGTCAGTGTACACTTGGTAATAACTACTGAATTTATTAGACATATAAGTTTGACAAATAGCTTTAAGATCTGTAGTATTGAACATTCTTTTAGGACCATTCACTTCATTTATATTTGGTGACACTACATCCGTTACATCAAGTTTAGTAATCCATGTATCGAGTGAAAAAATATCTAATTCCTGACTAGAATGAACTGGAATGTCCTTATACATCCTATGTACTTCTATCAGGAGTGGGAGCCTTTTATTTCGCCAGAAAACACCTTGGCACAAATTAGACAGATCTTCTAAAATTAAAATAATACTGCTTTCAATAGATCTAGATCGTAGGTAATATTTAGCTGCTAAAAACTGTCTTCGAATAAAGAGAGGTTGAAGGCACAATTCACTCTCCATCACATGAATGGGAGTACTTCTAATAAATCCTCCTATGACCCTCATGGCCTGGTTTTGAATTTTATCTAGTTTGTAAGTGCGACTTTTTATACTGTTATTAAAAAGGAAACTACCATAATCCATCCTGCTACGAATAATACTTATATAAAGGCGCCTGAGATGTAAAGGATGAACGCCCCATTTGGAACCTGCTAATACTTTAAATATGTTCAAATATTTAGATATTTTTTCGGTCGTTTCACTTATATGCCTCCCCCAGTTAAGAGAGCTGTCCAACCACATACCAAGGTATTTTGCACAATCAACTTGCTCTATATTAAAATTATTACACACTAAGTTAACCGTGTTATAGGTTTTTCTTCTACTAAATAAACATACTTTGGTTTTTCTGTGCGAAATGTTTAAACCCAATTCAGAGATCATTTCTTGAAAATTGTTCAACGCTGTTTGAATACTTGAAACGGAGTCTGACAACCTCTCCTGATTAGTGTAAAGTAAAAAATCGTCGGCATATTGTGAAACAAAAACATTCTCAATATTCCTGCATATATTCACAGTGGCCGCGTTAAACAACAAAGGGGATAGAGGATCACCCTGTGCTATGCCCATACCTGTACATCTACTCAAAGTTTGATTATTAGCTTGTATGTAAAGTTTCCTATCGTTAAGGTACTGCCAGAGATAATTGCATACAGTTGAACCCACCCCTAAATTATCCAAATTTTGTAAAAGTGTTGTCAGATTTATTCTATTGTAGGCGCTATCTATATCTATAAAACACCCAACCATAAACTGTCCTTTAGAATGAGCTATTTGTATCCGAGAAACTAATCTAGAAAGGCTGTCATAACACGATTTAGATCTACGAAAACCTGAAGTATCCTCTGATAGGAGATTATTTTTTTCGAGAAACCATTCGAGCCTTCGCGTAATAATAGTATGTAAAATCTTACAAGGACATGACAATAGCGCGATAGGCCTCATACTTGAGTTTGAAGCAGGGTCTGCCCCCGGCTTCGGCACAGGAACAATTTTGACACTTCTCCATTGTTCCGGTACAAAACCGGTCATGACAAACTTATTATATAATGAAGTAAGTATTATTTTACCACTAAATGGGAGATTTTTAATCATAGAGTATGTAATACCATCTTGACCAGGCGATGTATCTGACTTTTTGATAGAATTATTAAGCTCCTGCACGGAGATAAGACAGCTTAGTTGAACGTTGTTCGAACGAAAATTAGGAGCAGATGGGGAAACATAATCAGGAGCTAAATTGTTGAGTAAATTTTCTGCTTCTTCATAATTGATTGATGGTCGACTCACTCTGTAACCCTTCATCCATTTCATGCGGGCCCACATCTCAGATGATGACGTCGTGCTGTCCATACCGCTACAGAATTTTTGAAAAGATTTATGTCTGCCATTGCGAATCAGTCTTTGAGCTGTGCTTACTTTATCACGAAGTAAATTCAAGTTAATAGGCGTAGGGTTCTGTCGAAAAGTAGCTAATGCAAGGCGTCTCTGTGCCACAGCTTTTGAAATATTTGCATTCCAGTAAGGTTTGGGTGAAAACTTTTGTAGTCTTAAGGGATCTTGACATAACTTGATGGTAGGTATATATTCATCAGCGGCACTATTTATGATATTCACAAATTTGTTGTAGGCTAATTGGAGGTCTGATGGAATGATAGTGTTCAATAAATCTGACTCAATTCTTTGAGTATACAATGGCCAGTTAGCTTTTTTATAGTTTCGGCGTTTGTCATTGTTGTGAGTGATATCCAATTGTGAAGATATTTTTATCACTATGTGGTCGCTGCCTAAATTCTCATTGGTAACTTGCCACTTGAATTTGAAAGCCACATCTGTCGAGATTACCGATATATCAGGCGATGTACTCTGAATGCATCCGTCTACTAGTTTCAGACGCGTAGCTGACCCGTCATTAAGCGTAATAAAGTTATTGTCCAAAATAGAATCCAAGATATGATTTCCTCTCGTGTCCGTCTTGGACGACCAATTTGTGTGGTGGCCATTAAAATCGCCCGCTATAAGGGTTTTTTGTTGAAACTTGGAAAAAATCTCATCCCAGTCTCTTGTTGAAACTCGTACAGACGATGGACAGTATATGGAAATTATGTTTTCTAAATGATCACAGTTAAATAACCTAACGTGTACAATTTGAATCTGGCGGTTTGTTATGGTTATGTCGCTATGAGAAAGTTTAATAGACTGGTGAGTCATGATAGCTGTACCTCCGTATCCGTCGGCCCTGTCATGTCTGTAAATATTATAGCCATTAATCCTGAAAAAGCTTCCCGGGTCTAGCCAAGTCTCACTAATAATTGCAATATGTATTTTCTCTTGTCTCAACAGTAATTCAAATTCAGTCGATTTTGGTCGTAAGCTTTGTGCGTTCCATTGCAGTATGTTTAACACTGGGTGTTTATTAACCATTGTAAAATATGTGAGAAAAAGGGCAATTGCATAAGATGATTTAGCACAAACGAGGTAATCCAATCAAAACAAATTTTAATACATGACATAATTTTTTGTTCTAGGCTTAAAGTGTCGCACCATAACTTTTCTCTTAATTTCTCAAATACTGCTCGCCACGACATTCTATTGTCTTGGTTCTGTTCACACGTAGGGTTAACCAAGTTGGTACGCCTATCGCTTAACCCTTCTCCAGTTCTAGTTTCATTGCCTTTATGCGTTTTTCGTGAACTTTTGTGCTTTTTGTCCTTTGTTTGTGTATGACTCAGAGCTTCCACAGCTGTATCTCTCGCACCAGCAGGTATACCTTCATCCGATGATGACGTCGATGACTCACTCCAATCACAAAGCATTGGTTCTGTATAATGCCCAATTTTCCTTTTCGACGCTTCCTGTTCACATTCTCCCGAACCTTGTTTACCAAAGTCATTATCACAATTTTCTAAAATATTAGTATACTTTTTGCCGTTATTCTGCAAAACGTCTGAATAGCGTAAAGTATTCGGTGTGTGATTCATAGGTTGCGGCGCCCGCGCCGGTGACGGCCGGTATATGCCTACATTGTTATCAGCTGTTGTCCTGTCTTGATCGATCGGACGCGGTGAGAAAGGAGGAATGTACATCGTTAATGCTCGGCGATACGTACAATTAAATTCTGACATCAAATTTCTGATCTTTTTCTCCTTCAAGCGCATAGGGCATGATTTAATTAAGGCCATGTGATTCCCGCCACAGTTTACACATTTAAAAAAAGTAGTTTCACAATTTGGGTGATTTTTACCGCATTTGGGACATATAATTTTATGTGACGGGCAAATCTTAACACTATGGCCAAAACGCCAACAGCGCGAGCACTGAGTTACCGGGAACACATAGGGTTCAACACGTATTCTCAGATTGTATATAGTTATGTATTGTGGTAGTGAGCTGCCTTTGAAACTAATACGAAAAGATTCACTCTGCGTCCAACCAGACTCAAGGTTCCTACGAGTTAACCGTTTAGCTGATAAAATCTCGGTCCCATTGACACTTTTTATGCATGACAAAAGCTCCGATTCAGTCAAATCCATGTCTATGTCCCTTATAACTCCATGTGATACGTTTACCTCCCATGTTTTACGAATCATCCACTCTTTCTGTTTCAGACATTGACTCATAATTAATCTTTCGGCGCAATTCTCATCATCAAAGCTGACAATTACCTTAAAGGCATTAATGAACTTAACTCGTTGAATTCCTGTTATTTTTTCGGAGTCAAACAGTTTGGCTAACGCAAACTGTTTCGGCAATTTGTCTTTGCTGGAAATACACACGTCAATTGATTCAGTTTTCTTCCTTTTTTCCCTTCCAACTTGTGTCCAGACCCCTTCCGCCGTTTCCGGCTCTTCTACATTGTGTAAATTCTCTTCATTTTGTGTTGATTTTTCCACATTTTGTACAATTATTTCATCTTCACGCGGATCACTTTCCATGCTAATGACATCCACCTCATCGTCGTCATTATCTAATGCACCTTCGCTCATACTATATACGGTTCACTATCAAATACGCGGTACGGGCTCACAGCGCGTGCGCGCCGCCGGGAACCGGTTACTAGCAATCCGATAAACAATAAGTATTCTACACGTCCTTATCGCTCGCGCGGAGAATAGGCACTGAAGTAAGACTTCCCAACAGTTTTTAACAGAATGCGGATTAAACTATCTGATGCATTATACTATCTATTGGCTATTTTTTTAAAGTTTGTTTAATTAGCGTCAAAAAAAAAAAAAAAAAATAACTCAAACAAAAAGTTGTCTTTGACCAAACTTTTAAGCGAGGCCGGAATATTTAAGGCGACCATAAAAATAGTGGTAGCAAATACTTGTGACACTTTGCCGGTAGGGGGCGTTGTTTTTACGTTTGCCATTAATTCTGGCGGGACAAAGGCCGACGGGCAATTGGCAAACTTCGGCTTTAGATCAAACTTTTCATATTAATGTTGAACGAGTAGTGTCGCCCAATTATTAGCCAGTTTGTAATGGATGCTTCGGTTTATTGGAAATGTGGAAAGTTCGAAAGGTACCTTTTGTTCTGTGGTTACAAGTTACAAGCAAGATTACTGATTTGAAGATAGGTGGTTATAATGACTAATTGATATGATTTTGCATTTATTTCGGTGTTTGAAGTTTGAGAGACAGACTGCAAGCAGACTGATTCAGAAGCGCCCCGGTTTCATTCGTGAGGTTGATGATTTTTCATCTCGTGATTTTTCGTTTGTCGAGTCCGGTTTATAAGATTTCGTTGATCGCAGGAACGGGCGAGTTTTTGTGATGTTTATCACTGGATTCCACGTTCCACGGATATCTCCTTGGCCGAGGAGTTGAAGTTTGAAGCCGTCCATCTCCGCCGCCGCAGCCGCTCATCCTACTCTTGTATAGAAGTGACGATCACTGGAAAGGACTTGTGGACGATGTAGTTCCAGTGATTGGTACCAGCTTCCAGTAGGTGCTCTACGATCGCCGACTTGTTCGCTTGCGAATTAGATATCGACAAAAAGATGGAAGATAGGTCTTTTAATTTGCACATATTTTAATATAACATCACGCATTACCTAGAAGGCCTTGGCCGAGGAGTATAACACCCACATTTCCCCTGTTATGTTTAAGTTCCATGTGATAGGGTATGAGCCTATCGTCATCTACCATAATTTCAACTCCGTGCTGCTATTAAAAATTACCTAACATTATATGAACATATAAGCATACGGAACCGTGAACAAACCGCACTCACAAAACAGACTGAGCCTTAGCAGATTCAAAGTTATCTGAATCGCATAACATGTGGCATGTAGCATGAAGCACCCGTTGTTATCCTTAAGTTGCAGGTGGTGCCGCAATGCGCCAAGCCTTTTGCCTCAATATGCAATACCAGCCTTAGGGCCAGGTTTTGCGATTGAATAACTTAACTGCAGTTTGAAGATACTTCGATTGCAAAGAGAAAATGGAATGAAAATGTAAGACGTTCTTGGAGGTGGGATTTGATTTCATCACTAGTTTTTAAATTAAGTCGTAACAAACAAACAAAAATCGTCTTTTCTTATACAGGTTGACGAAAGCGTTATCCATCTATTTAAATGTCAAACGAATTTTAAATAAAAGTAATTAACCTACATTAAGTAATACAGAACAGATACCTAAAATTTATCGAAGCAGCTCGATTTTCCTCCTCTTATTCCACAGAGAATTGCTTCGCTGTGTGTAACCGCCTTTAAGTCAGTTAGTACGAAGCAAATTGAACTAAAAACTTGATAATTGCGTATAAAATAACCCAATAATATAATGTTTGACATAAACTAATTACAATTCCCTCCAGTCATCAGGTCTATTTGAGCGCCAAAGCAATTTAAAATCAAAGAAATTAACTTGTATTCATGAACTTATACAATATTTTTTATAGTCTACCTATCTTCTAAGTTGAAATTTTGTAATATTAGTTTTAACAAATTTAACAAAAAAAAAAACGTGAGTTGCATAAACATTTAATTTTATTTTATAAAATGCTTTACAACAAAATAAAAACTAAAGAATTAACTTTTGTGAATTAATACAGGTACAAATACATAAAATCTACCGAAGCAGCTCAATTCTCTAACTCCACAGAGGATTGCTTCGCTGTGTGTAACCGCCTTTAAGTCAGTTAGTACCAGCCTTTGAAATCAAACGGAATCAAACGCAGATACGAGTATTTAAACAGGATAGTAAATATCCTGCATTTGGTGCCAGGGGTATTGTTGTTTACGTTACGACCGTTAAATCTCCTTTAGTACTGAAGATAATGTAAGTGCACGCACGGCACATGTATCTTCTATTCAGTTTGAGGCGCGTATGAGGGTACAGGCGATATAGCGATATTGATTGGAATCACGTATTGTATTCTATACTTACATGGGCAGTGTCACTATTCACCGGTTAAATATTTGGAGGTTTGTCTTAGTCTGGGGGTTTCTATGTATAATAAGTATGTATTTACTCATGTAGCTGTCGCGCTTTATTTAAATAATTTTAATTGTAATTAATGATTTATATTGTGTCTGACAATTATTGATATAATTATTTTTTTTTCTAATCCTAATGTATTCTTATCTATTTCTTATTTAATGTGATATAATATTTGACTAATTTTAATGTAATAATTTGATGACGTACTTATGTTAGATTACTTTTTTATGATGTTTTAAATGTATCTTCAATGTATGTAATTTGTTTTTATATGGCTTAATTTTTCTTCCTTTTACTGTATGACTTGCATGTAAGCGACTTGGTTATTAACTGTAAGCTTATAATGTGTGAATAAATGAAATTGAAATTGAAATAAACTTTCTTTCTTCTTTCTCTTTCTTTTGTAAATACATACTTTATGATTTCCTCTAGAGGTTATAACCACCTCAAGAGGAAATCATAAAGTATGTATTTACAAAAGAAAAGTATATATTGAATTAGTATCAGTTATTCTAATACCCATAGTACAAGCTCTGCCTAGTTTGGGACTAGATGGCGTAGTGTGTAAGTTGTGAGATATTTATACTTATTTTATGAGGAACAAAACATGTTTTATTCGGCCGAATGAGTTAAATTATTTCAATGTTCAATTTGTTATAAAATCGTGAATTTATATTGTTTTTTGAAAATTAACCTAACCGGTGCAAATTAACTCTGACTATCACTAGAAACGGTGGTTTTAATAAGCATAGCTATGTCGCATTCAGCCTGTATATTTGTGGCTGAAATTAATTTAATATCAAGCTAAGATCTCAGAAATAATAACGTTCAACGAACATAACTCCCACATACAATTTTGTTTAGAAAGAATGTAGTGGTAAGTGTTTATAAACTTATGTGATGAATATAAAATTCTTAATAATTACCAAAAGGCGCGTGAATTAATAAATTAATCACATTTATCGCAACGGTCGGCGAATGCCAGAATCGAAATGCTTACTTTTTTTACTGGTGGTAGAGCACTTGTAAACAAGTTTAACGGCGGCAGCATCACCATCCCACTTTAGCTGTCGTCAAATAGTAGTGCTTGCATTATCTACTATGTTCCCGTTTGGTGGTAAGTTTGGGTACTAAAATAACTGGCATATAAGGCAAACGGTAATTCTCAGCTGCAGCGAAGCATCTACAATCAGCTTTTGTGGTTTTTCGATGTCCATGGGCTGTACTCCACTTACCATTGAGTGAACTACACAAAACTACTACAAACTACACGGAATTAGGACTAAAGACCAGTTTAAGTGATTAATTTAGTGACATTTATTACTTTGACCATAATGAGAAGCTGTTATTCATAATGGCTAGTTATTATCAATAATCGCTCGATTTATCACTTTGGCTACAACATACATAACACCTACATTATTACTTGTTATGTTTACGTCTCTTTAAGAACACTTACACAAGGGTGAACCAATCGCTATCTATCTGACTTAATATAATTAAATGCCAGTAGATTGCAGTTGGATTTAAATTATAAATATTTTGTATTTTAATGTTTGAGTTGATGCGTATGGAAATAAATGATTTGATATCTGATTTCATAGTCAACCAAAACAACGATAGATAGAAGACTATTGGCAAGCGCAGCGTCATCATAAAAAAGTTCCATTATTCTGAGAAATATTGTCTCTGGAATAAGATCTTCTAATACATAAAGCCATTACACATATAATTTGATCAATACGTTAGCAGTTCCCAAATTATTAGCCGCGTAATGTTCCGGAAACAATGGCAAATTTCCACATTGTTCGCCCCAATGGCTATCGTCCTCACTCCTCACTAAGGTAACTAATTGTGGCAAATTATTTGCTGTAAAATGGTCAACTATCTGACATTGCTCTGACAAATCCGGCAACAATACGCCTGTTGTTAAAAAACTTAATTACTTAATTAACGACCGAACAAGTGATTCATAAAATGAGTACTTTTTTATGGTAAAAATTATCTTTATAGTTGGTTTTCAATACAACACTACTACAATTTTACACAACAAAGCAGTAGTTACGAATTTTATGTAGAAGTTGCTTTACCATCGCGAAAGTTTTGGTTTATTGCCATTTAAAAATAGAGAACTCTAGATTGATCTAATTAATCTCACTCCATAAATTACTGCTAGCAACGCAAAGTTTGCAGCTAACACTTCGCGAGAAGAGAACTAATCTTTACCAAGCGATCTAATGAACGATAAAACTATGTATTTATCCTTGTTTTCTGTAACTTTTATGGCAACGAGATAAAAATAAGATAATGTGTTTGTTGAACTTAATAAAGTATGTGTGCGGAGTATTTTGATTTGTTTTAGTTGTTTTCTGACTTCCAACAGTGTTAAAGGGAGACAATGGGGATAGTTTTGTTCGTACAATTTAATTGGCGCTTTGGTTTTTAATATATTTTTGTTCCATTATTTGCGTCCGTTTAATTAAGTCGGATAGACTAATAAAAAGAGGATTTCGGTTTGTTTCCTTGTTATCCAATTTCATTTTAGGTTTAGGTTTAAAGACATTTATTCTCAAATAAGACTACAAGTCACTTCTATGAGAACATAATTAAACTTAAAGTAAAAAATATAATATTTTCGTTTTAGCCTTAAAAATATTACATTAGCAGAACAACTAAACTAACTCCTTTAACATATTACTATGCTTACCCAGCTTATTTATCTAAAGAGAGTTATCAGCAATAATGAGGAGCGTTTTCACAAAGCAATACATCAATCAAAATCTCAAAATTGTTTTTTTTGTCGTTTCGTACTCAATCTTTATAGGGCTACACGATGGTCTTTACGAATTTTCTGTAAACGACACATAAATCATTCTAAAAGTACAGTGAAGTGCATTAGTTTTTTGAAAGTGATACATCTACATCGATCGATTTTTTTCAGAACGATACATCAAACGCTGTTATTGTTGTTATGATATGAAAACTTAGGCTAAAGATATTATAAAGGCAACACTTCCATTTAAATGAAGCCAAATCCGAATACTACATTATACTGTAGTTGGATCCCGCACTTTAAAAAATAATGAATAATGAAATTAGTGTTCAGGAAGTTTATTCTGCTGCGCCAGGGATAGTTGATGTTAAGAAGAAAAACGTCAAATCTTTTTTACGATTCGACTGTGCTCAGTTGCCTAAAACCAACATAGTTTCTTCAAAAAAGAAAGCAGATGTTGAAGATTTACTAAAATTCTGTGATATATCTGATGAACCTGATGCTCAAGCATTTTATGCAAAATGTTCTCCAGGGTTCAGCTCTCGAAGATGACAACGTACGACGAAACTATGACGATGAAGAACCCGTTATATAATCCACTAATATTATAAAGCTAAAATCCCGTATCCGCAAATTCAAACTAAATGTATCGGGGTTTTATCAAAACGTGACATCAACAGTAGATGTATCAAAGTTGAGAAAACTCGATGTTTTTGATGTTATTTTGTTGGTATGTTTATGTGTTAATTTTTTTATTTTATAAGTGAAAAGTATCTCATTAAACTAATTAATAAATTAATAAGCAATTTCATTTAATATACTTTATAGAAACCCTTGTAATTAAATAAATGTAAGTTACTGAAAAAAAAATCAAATTACGATGTATCGTTTTGAAAAAACGCTCCTCTATTAAGTATTCAGCGAGTTTGCATTTGAATATGTTAATTGAGTTTACATTTTTTATTATGGAAGGTAATCTATTATATAGCTGTGATCCTTGGTATGTTAAACATTTTTGACCATAATTCGTTCTAACTGTAGGTAATACGAGAAAACTAGCTCGACGGGTGCTGCGTTTACTTAGTTGTTTTTGTTTCGTAAAAGTTATGTTTGTATGTATTTTATTATTAAGCACCTTTCTTATAAAGAGACACGTATTGTAAATATATAACTGTTTAACGTGCATGATTTTGGTATCATTCAATACACTTCTGCCGCACCTTTCTGTCTGGGTAATAGGCCTAATGAGTATGATTGATCATCAGAAGAAATTAATTCAATATTTAACAAAGAGACCATCAGCCAGATTAGTGGCATTACACCTTAAATTGCTTTTATGGCTGACCCCCTATGGGGCGTGCGCGATCGGTGGGCGTGTGTGCGCGCTGGCTGCACACTCGGCAGCAACACGCGACGCTGTGTGAAGTGTGTGCAGCCAGCGCGCTCACACGCCCGACGATCGAGCTCGCCTAATGTGGGGGACGTCTTAAAGGCACAACCTTCGATTCTTATTCGTCAATCAATTGTTTAACGAAAAAGATGTAGTGCGAAAATGCCCGGCTCTATTTGACGAGCCTTTTTTTTAACGCGTGGAAATGTTTTATGCATACTTCTCAGTACTATTAGGTGTTAGCGTTTTCCTGGCAACACTATCGTAAATGTCATTCATTCAACCGGTCGTCGAACGATATGTGTCAAATATCAAACGTTTGAACGCCAGGCGAACGGTAACGGACAGCAATGGGAAAGCTTGCTCATACTCCTACAAACCCGCCGCGGACGGTCATCGCTGACCCCTACCGGTTTATGGCTCACTGAGGCATACAGTGAGCCGTGACCAACGCGAGGGCCACATGCAATGGTCATCAGATACCCCCATATCTGACGACCCGTTCTTCATTTCGGCGAGATAGGACGAGCCTAGATTCAAAATTAACTTTGATGTCAAAACAAATTGATAGAAAGTAATTATTTCATAAATAATGTTTAAAATATGGATTGTGAAACTCAGCCCGCATTAGATTACATTTGATAAATGGCCGTGAACATTTAGTTACTGAAAGATAAAACTGATATTATGTAGCTTTGATTTGTGGGTAAAATGAAAATAAATTGGTTTATTTCAGAGCTGATATTTGATCAGTGATTGAAACTGTGTGTAGCGAATTGTAAATAGAAATGAGAATGAAATTGATTTGTAAACGAAACAGATACGGTTTTTCTAACACTACATTTTAGCGCCACAAATTGGTAAGATCTACGTCAGATTATTTGATTTGTCATTGATGGTAACTTTGGACGTTTTCATTACATAGTCTCTTCTTAAACGACATGGTTTAATAACGTACAGATGCTGAGCTTTCAAAGAGCGAGCATAAGATTTACCTATTTTAGTAGGATGGCGTAGAAAATGAATTATAATTACGTTGTAATACAATCTTTGGTAAAATAAAAAAATGTTTAGATATGTTTTGTTTTTCATACATACAGTACAAAAAACTATAATAATATATCACTTGTGAATTTAGAACACGGCTATACTGTACTATTTTTTAACACAAAGCAATATCGGTGCTAGAAACGCAGAGACGCAGAGTAGAACAGAGAGACAAAGCTTAATACAATCGCTCTCAGACAGGTACACTCACACATATATATAAGGCGTGTGTGCGCGTGAGCACTTGCGGTGCAATGTGAGACCAGCTTATACTGGTAATGTATAGGTATATGTGTAGCTGTCTTTACTGTACTGTGTGTATTAAGAATAATCATACTAATAAGAATATCAAATTTTCATCATCCTAAGGATTCCCTAAAGTATGTAGCGACTTGCGATTATAGTTAGATACCTATTTTATTTATTTTAGTAGGGTAGACAACATACTATTTGTTTTGTATATTTGTTTACCCCACTGCGTCGCCTGTGGAGTCATTGCACCTACTAGTTTTTTTAATTTCGTTTGCAGAAATACTTGGACACAGTGCAACCGGCGCATATGTATTTAAGTGGATGCTTAAGTTTAGTCGCCCAGTTTGTCAGTCGCCTTCCCGTATCGCTAGAGATAGGTCGTAGTTAAGTTAGAATAATGTAGACAATAAGTTTATTATATAATATGTATTCTGGTACCAGTAAACAAACATTTAATTTAGTAACCTATCGTTTCAATCAAATCAACATACCATTTCTACACAACAATATTAACGATCCCACATCTACCATCTCAAACCCTTGGAAATATTTCCAGCAGTGCATGCACCTAGAGGTGAGTGTAAACATTTAAATTATTAATTGAATCCCTTAAGTGGCTTAAGTATTTATGAACACAGTGAGTTTTCTTTCAACGTGTGGTGTAATTAAGCTTTGTTTTATGGTAGCACATAAAGTACAAACGATCGCTGTCAACGCCACGTGCTTTTAAAATTTTATATAGATGCCGTGTAAATATAGTTCATATGCGTACATAATTTCTGGTGGCACAATGGTGTCACACAAAGCGCGAAGTGATGTTGTCCGTGGTTGGCTATTATCCTGAGCGGTCGCACACATCAAATTGCCTCAGTGGGTGGTGAAAGGTTGCACAAACAAGATCAAGTCGCAAATCCACCATCGTCTTAAAGGTGACTAATTCCAAAGTAAGCACAACAACACAAAATCATCGTAGCGCCAAGATCTTAAGCCGAATCCATAATACATAATACCCTTAGCTGCTAAAATCATAAACTTAAACTATTACCTCGATGGTCTAGTAGTTAGCGTGTGTGCCTTTCACCGCGAGGTCTTCGGTTCGATTACCATGTCGATCAAAGTATTATTTACGATCTTTCCGTCAGGAAAATCACAATAGCAACACGGAGTTGGAATTATCCTGTATCCCATGGGCCCTGAACAACAGGTGAAACGTAGCTGTTGTACACCTCTGCCACTCCCTTCTGGGTAATATAAACGTGATGCTATGTATGTTATATTAAACTACTAACGCTATTACTATTTACTTTCCGCGCAATAATCTTCTCCGTAACAAAACTCACAGTCTGCAGTCCATAACTCGCGCTTTGTCCAGTCATAATAACAGTCATTCAGCGACATTAGCATTCATGCAGCTAAGCTCGTTCATTAAACTACAATAACTGCAATGCACCAACTTGCTACATTACAGCATTCGCTAATGGACAGTATTTCAATGAATATCTTACTGTTGGAACGTATTCTAGAAATGAGATAAGATATACAGGGTGGATGCGACATAGCGACATTTATTGAAACCACAGCTTCTATACATGGCCAGTATGCATTTCCACCGGATAAAAAATTCTCTGGCGAAAAAAAAAATCCACGTCTTCCGAACAAATTGCACGATCGCAATGTTCAAATTGTTCGGAGAACGTGATTTTTTTTTTTTCGCCAGAGAATTTTTATCCGGTGGAAATTGATACTTACCATGTATAGAAGCTGTGGTTTCAATAAATGTCGCTATGTCGCATCCACCCCGTATATGGATCATAGAAAGTAACGATGGTTTTAGGTTTATAAACTTTATAGTATTTAGTTGCCCAAGGATTTTTTTCTCATTTGTCCTCATAATAATAAATAAGCACAAATATTTTATTTTTTCTTGCGTTAGAGAATTTAGGACGTTAACGTGATGTAAGAAAGTTCACAACTAATTACTGTTCGCTTCAGAAGGAGGTTAACAATTCGTTAAAAATATTGTTTTTATTTTTTGTGCTATTATCAAGATTGAAAATGTTTATTTCTCATATTAATTCAAAATAAATAATGATTATGCCCGACCCGGTAATCAAACCCCTCTCAGGTTTGATTTCCGGGTTGGAAAAAGTGTTATTTGTGAACTTTCCGTCAGGAAATTCATAATAGCAGCACAGAGTTGAAATTGTGCCCGGTTGATGGCTATAGGCACACCCCTATCCCATGGGACCTAAACATAACAGGCTCTGACACACCCTTCTGGGTAATATAAACGTGATGCAATGTATGTTATGTTAAACCACTACGCTATTACTATTTACTTTCCGCGCAATAATCTTCTCCGTAACAAAACTCACAGTCTGCAGTCCATAACTCGAGCTTTGTCCAGTCATAATAACAGTCATTCAACGACATTAGCATTCATGCAGCTAAGCTCGTTCATTAAACTACAATAACTGCAATGCACCAACTTGCTACATTATGCTACATTACAGCATTCGCTAATGGACAGTATTTCAATGAATATCTTACTGTTGAAATGTATTCTAGAAATGAGGAAAGAGATATATGGATCATAGAAAGTAACGATGGTTTTATATTAGCTATATTCGTTGTATTTAGTTGCCAAAGATTTTTTTTCTTATTTGTCCTTATAAAAATGGATACACACAATTATTTTATTTGTTTTTGGGTTAGAGAATTTTGGTCGTTTAAAATATGATGAAGAAAGTTCATAGACTTCTACAGGAGGAGGTTCACGATTTTATTCGTCGAAGATTTTTTTTTAATAAAGTTTAATTGAGTTTATTTTTTATTCTTTTACAGGTTTTTTTTTAGTAATTTGTGCTTTCTTTTAGATTTAAAATGTATATTTCCAATACTGATTTATGATGTTTAACAAAAACTGTTTTTTTTATGAACGAGCAAAATGTATAATTTACTACAAAATTAATACTCAAAACTAGTACAAATTATTAAAATGTCAAACGTGAGAACCTTTTCTTAATTTAAGTTTAGATAACACTTTCGCAGACATATTTTGAAGGGTTAACTATCATTAGATATGAAATATTTGATCAAATTTCTTTTCAATTAATTATTAACGTTTCGTTCTTTTTGCATTTCACTAAAGTACGTGACTTTGGTGAAGTGCCACTTCGGAAAATTTCGAAAATGTTCGGTTTCCATTTTGAAGGGATGACAATTCTTATATTCAAAGATTTGTTCTGAGACTAAGACTGAATGACTGCTTGTGTGAGAAAATCTGTGTAGTTGCCCTTGTCATTGGGACCATTGAAAATTGCTTCTGGCATTTTATCTTATGTAAAAAATACATTTTTTTTTGTTTGGGACAACTATAATAGTATAACACACTGTAGAAGTTGTTGTTTTCATTACAACTTTATGTTCTGTCTCGCCATTTAATTTTTTATGTGAAATTTATGTGTCTGCAGTTGTTTTTATTAAAATATAACTATCAAATTTATTAGCGGTTTGTTTTACGATATTATCGCTCAAAAATATTGCAGTTTCATTTTAAATACAAAGTATATTTTAAGCTTTGGTTAAAACCAGTGTTATAGCTCCTTGGGGTTTCTAAATTAAATTTGATTTAGAATTTAGTACTTTTGTGAAATATACAGGGGGACCTATTTATAGTAGATTCGAGTCTATAGATTTTTTTTAGATGTAGGACATCCAATTGATTGATTTAAACCCACCATATTTTTTGTGAAAATTAGTAATTTAAAAGTATGATTTTCTCATACAAACGGAATTCCGTAATCATTTGTGGTTCAAGCATATTAATTAAATTTAGATGTAGATAGTATTAATCTTGGTACTACAGTACAACACTACAGTACAACAAGTAAAACTACTGTCAATGGGCCACTCTGCCCAACATAATTTAGGTAAAATTTGTAAAATTAAAATCAAATTTAAAAAAATATAAAAAGTGCACATTGCACTTACAAAAACTGAGCAATCAATGGTGTGTGTACGTTTCGATTTCAGACGGCGGTAAATGTAAAGCCTTTGACGTTAAATTTTTCGTTGGCTTAAACTGGAACTTATAAAAGTTTAAATGTTACCTTTGCCCTAAATGTAACATTTAAACTTTTGCTGCAGTCACTAAGGACCTGATTCGTCAAGTAAACTTTACTCAAAGGATAAAATATCCAAACAAAATGTAAGGGACTGTGTTTGATTTTACTAAATGATACGTTTAATTTACTTTTATACTCGGTCAAGTTATAAATTAATTTGATGGTTATCTCTACTTGACTACTTGAAAAAAGGCACTAAGTACGCTAAATATATTACTTATTATTATTATTCAAACTAAAATGTGTCCAAATATTGCTACAAGGATTGTCACAAATACAGAGGCAGATATCACGAGCGCGTGAAATAGCGACAGCAAAAAAATCCTCGTTTTTCACCCTGCCATCAATTTGACGCCTCTCTGCAGTGCGTCGTACTTTACAAATACTATCGTGAATTCGAAGGGTAAAAGTAGAAACCCAATAGTGTTGGAATTCGGGATGTGTTCCGGGATTTGTGTACACAGAAACACATGCTAAGAGAATCTACGGCAAACATGGTAAACATAGTTTTTAAGATTTTGAGATTAAATGGTTTTTTTTTAATGGAACGAAATATTTTTGTTATTCAGTGTTTCTCTGTGAAGTGTGAATTTATTAATTGGCTAAAACAATTGACGTCACTTATGCATTTTTGACAAACTGATCTGAGTATAAGAAAATTCACCTAAACTACCTCTTGAATTTTTACACACGCTCCTGAAAATCTACATCAACAGCATAAATAACGTTATAGCAATGGAGCGCGAAGTGTGATGTAAAAAAAAAAACAAGTCCCATTGGACTCAAATGTTTCAACCTTTAAATACCACAGTATTTGCATAGGTACAATAAAAATATGTCTAGTATTTCAAGTCATTGACCCTTCATGAAACCTATTAAACAAATCATTATCCCTTAGTCAATTTACTATCCCATTCATATCTCAATACGCATTGTCTCATGCAAGATATCACACACAAACGCACCAAATACACGATAAATACAACTTAACCCGATTACCCGGGCCATTAACGGGCATTTAGACCAGCTATATTACCGGTCGCGAGCGGCTGAAACGGCTGCAAACCGGTTGTTACTAGTATTGACCGGTTCGGTTTGCATATGTGACCGTGTCGCTGTAATTGGATGTGTTGTGTTAATTTAATTGATTGGATTGATATCGGACATGTTCTGTTAGGTGCGATTGTAGCGCGGATGTAATACATCAGAGCTTGAGCATAATTAATTAATATTCTAGTGTGTGTAAGTTCTTCGGCCGGAAAAAGTAAGTGAATCCACGTACGGAAGGAATAGGTGTATATTTTACAGTGGTAATTTTGACTTAAGCCCAATAGGATAGGCAATCGTAAATCGTCAAAAAAAGTATACAACAGGAAGTCCCGATAAACACTTCCAAAGGAATGGACGTTGTCACCAGATGCAACCTTAGTCATCCATGCACTAGAAGTCCCGATAGCTAATTCCAAATAATGGACGTTGGCACCAGATGCAACCAAAACCAATAGTAATTAATGCTGCGGTAGTCATTCAGCCGTGGAAAATCTAACACCGCGATTCAGAAAGTGACGTCACAGCTGTAGTAACATCTAGTGTAAAACTTCAGAACTAAGATGTGTAACTTCTTGTCGTGGATCGATGAACCGCAGCTGCTCACGTAGGTTGAAGGCAGACTTACAGATGGCGTTAGTGGTATTTTAAATGTTGTAATGTTACAATATCATATTTATAATATAAAATAAATATTTTTTATAGGTTTTATAATGTAGTTCTATCTCTACTAATTAAAAAGAGGAAAGATTTTTTTGGTTTGTTTGTCCAAAAATCTTTAAATCTACTGGACTGGTCTTAAAATTCGTGTCGGGATAGTTCAAGGTCCCAGATATAATATAGGGTACTTTTGTTGACTTACCACGAGGGCGGAGCCGAGAACGGAAGCTAGTATTTAATAAATAAAGTAGGTAGTATCTTATTTTTCCGATAAGATAACAGAATACTAAGATTTTAATTTTCATTATTTCACATACTTACTATTATCAAAATAGTATTAAAATTTAACAATAAAATTTTCCTCTCGCCGATATTTAATTTACGACCAAACAAAGGTGAACGCAGAAATTTAAATTATTCATAAGCCGAAATGTAGGAACTAAAATGTTGAATATTCCGTACTGAGCATACTTCACCGGTGTAAACTATGAATTCTATTTTGGTGAAAATCCCTTTATTCAAATTACGTTTGTTTCGTATTTACGTTATAACAGAATACATTATATTTGATAAAAACACTAAGAGCTTTACAATATAACTCATTCCCTATTAAAATTTGTCTGGATGTTTGTTACTCCGTCAAGCAAAAACTATCTGGTTGATTTTAATGAGACTTTGCATAGATATAGCTTATAGTCTGGATTAACACAATGGTTACTCATTATTGACCATATAGGCGAGTGGAAGCTAGTCCTTAATAATAAAAAAAAAGTATTAAGCCAAATGTTATTTGTAAACATTCCGTCAGGAAATTCTCAATAGCAGCACGGAGTTGGAATTGTGCCCGGTGGATGGCGATAGGCTCACCCCCTATCACATGGGACCTAAACATAACAGGTGAAGTGTGGGTGTTCACCTTTGCCACACCAATATATGCGTGATGTTATTTATTTATTTATTTATTTATTTATTTATTTATTTATTTATTAAATGAGATGCTCATTGCGCTAACAGTATATCCCAATACGCACAATGAGCTAGGTATACAATACATACTATTGTACATAAATAAATTATATAATATTACAAAAAAAAGAAATTCAGACATATTTTTAAAAATCAGCTATACAATTTCTTGGCCAAAATCTACTTTGAAATTCCAACTCGTAACATTCTCGTATGTTTGTACATGTCACTGCGAATACAAATCACGGAAAACAAATAAAAACGCCATGGTTTTAGTATTTGGTATACTAAAACCATGGCGTTTTTATTTGTAAAGTACGACGCACTGCAGAGAGGCGTCAAATTGGTGGCAGGATGAAATTAAACGAGGATTTTTCTGCTGTCGCTATTTTAGAGGCTTGTGATATCTGCCGGTATTTTTATATCAATTATTGTAGCAATATTTAGATACATGAGTATTTGTTTAGATTAATTTTGTATCAAAGACCATTTTAGTATTAAACTAAGGAAAAAAATGGATTAGTACTGCTTGCTTGCAAAATGTATAACTTTACCAATAGTAGATACTATTGGTAAAGTTATACATTTTGATTGGCTGTTTGACGCCCGCACTAGTAATAACTCCTGTGTCGCGGAGGTGTTCACAAACATACATTTCACACCTACAGTCATAATTAATTATTGCACACAAAGTTTTGTCCCGTTTGGGGATCGAATCCACAAAACCAGCGTAGTTAAAAGCGGTGAGGCGTCCGCTTTAATCACGACGCCAACCATACACTCTCAAACCATAAATTAATCTTTATTAAACTTCAACAAACAAAGAAACAAACAACTGTCATTAAACAAGTCGTAGTCAAATCTCAAAGAGTCTAAGATGAAATTATATAAGATATGTTTTGCATGCGAGATGCATAATGTTGCATAATATGGCCATAAAGATCCGGAGAGTGGCCTTTGCTGCCTCGGAGACATTGTCACACCGTACAAAATATTTGCGGCTGATATATTTAAACTTTTTTTTCGTATGTAATTTTTTAGAGATCATGAAGGCCAAGTCGAAGCCACACGGACTAATCAATCTAGACCACTAGGTCGTTGGATGGGCGAGCATCTTGACATAACAAGATTTCCTCCGCGCTTCAATGTGCACGTCGCTCTCGGTTGGAATTTATCTATCTTAATTAGAAAACTGGTCTAACAAAGAGTATCGCATCACCTCGCACTGAGTTAACGGGATATAATCCCACCCACACGCCCACCACTGTGACTCCTGTGACGCCAGGATCGACAGCGGCAACCAACTGAAAGGCACTGTGCTTGACACACGGGCAATCCCAGGGTGAGTTAAAATTGTCTTAGAACCCGCCACGAATTTAATCAGAAGTATATAGTTGGAGTTGGAAAGTATGTAACTCGCACTGAGTTGTGGTAGACTTATGGCAGTAAAATATTCATATTCAGCTTAATATGTGAGGGTAAAAACCGATAGACTCAATAATGAACATTATTGAACCTCTATCATGTTTTACCAAATATAATAATTATAAGAATGTGATGTCCTATCTATTTAAAGAAAATATGCATTTCTTTTATTAATGGCAATTATGTGTTACCTTTATGAGCCAAAAAGGTATGGCAGAGGTGTACAGGGTGTGACTGACATCGTGACGGAGATTTTAAAATGTAGAGCTAAATACCGCTGGAACTGCTAGCGACTGAATCAGCACATTTTTTTTAACGCCACGACAGCACTAGGCATAACTCCTGTGTCACGGAGGTGTTTACAAACATACATTTCACACACAAACATAATTCTGAGACTCTGGGTGACTTTTTTTTTCAAAAATCGTATATGTATAGAAATAAATTTGCGTAGGTAAACATTGGTTAGAAATAAGTTTAAAGTTCTCGGTGTTAAAATCTTTTGATCTGTAATTTGGTAATTTTTTCATCAGCAAATTCTAAATTGGCTGGTAAATTGCAATTGTATTTGGATAGTCTAGGACTCTAGGGTAACGTTACTCGCCCAAAAATCACCCAAAAATTTGCCGATGAAAAGATTTTGCACCCCGGATTTTAGAATAATGTACAGAATCACTGGTAAGCGGCTTCAACACGATGTCATTTACACCCTGTACGTTATGTTCGTAGTCGGCCCTCCCATTAAAAAGCTACACATCGGTGTAACACTTAGTCAGTAGTGCCAGTTAAGAGTTGAGAGGCGGCGGCCTAAATGTGTAGTGGTGCAAAGCGCGAGGTAACGACTTACCAAATTATTTCCACAGCGTATATTAATATCGTGGGACTTTGTGACGAAATGTGAGTTAAGTAGCTTTTTAACGGCGGTTTGTGGGTTATGGGAGGTGGTTTTAGAGGGTTTTAAGGAGGCTTGGCCATTAACGACATGCATACATAGATAACACCATACCTTTTGGCCGTGAGGGTGGGCAGAGACCATGGGACGTCATTTGCTACGATGCGATGTTTACATTCTTTGTTTACTTTAAGATCTCGGCTACACGCTCATATTTTACTTGCGCATATTCTAATTTGCGCAAGGAAGTTTAAGCGTGTAGCTGGCAAAACGGTATATCGTACAAACATTTTATGGCAATTATGTTTTATGCGCAACCTTAGCACAAGTAAAATTGTACTATCAGCAATGTTGATTCATGACACATTTGTCAATTAATAACTTTGAAATTGTCAAAGTCGATAAGGTTGACTTTTGTTGATAGAACAAGCGAGTTTTGACTTCAGTGTTTTTATATTTCTATGCAAAAATTTTATTGATATTTATTTATTTTATTTATTTTTTAGGCGCACAAAACACATAACAATCAAGGTTACGGTTCAGATCTGGATCGTAATATATAAATAATAATATTATATATGATCTGCTGCATTTGTAATCTCTGCACCACCTTACGGTTGACTGATAGAGAATACCTATGGCATTAAGTCCGCAATTGTACACTTATTTTGTGCAAGAAATTTTAAAATAAAATAAAATAAATAAATAAGCTGATAGTACAACATATATAAAAACTGCTTTGAAACATACTTCAGAGCTAAGCAATTCATTTTCAAAGTATGATACAATAAAATTCAAAGGTAACTTCACCACACATAGACTGAAGCGCTCTCCAACTAAACGTTTCGAGAGGAGAAACAACGTTCAAACAAAAAACTGGAAGTACGGTTGTTTGTGAAGTATTTTTCTGTGTTTAGGAATTAGATTTGCTCCAGTGGGATGATAAAAAAAATTGATTCTTTTTACCGACTTTAGAAAAAGGAGAAGGTTCACAAATCGTTTTTTTTGTTCCCCATTATTTAAAGAGGCCTGGACCGATTTGAATTTTTTTTTTTCTGAAAGATTATACATGTAGTCCCATTTTCGTCAGGTCAAGATCTGATGATGGGATCCTAGAGTAATCGAGGGCAACCCTTATTATAGGCTTCAATTTGGCTTTTCGAATATTATTTAGAGCTATTTGGATATTTGCATCTAGCAATCGGCATTTCATGTTAAATTTAAGCATCTTAGGGCCGTTAAACTATATTCTTTCAAGTTATACACAGATGAGGCGAGACGTTAAATATTAGTAAAGTATTTCTAACTTTTTAGTGCATTTTATATAATTGAAGTCGGTTTATTTTTGATAAATTATTATTTTACACAATATTTGCAAAAGTTTTCCCTTCTTTTGTGTGAATGCGACGGTAGCTATCAATTAGTATATGGCTTACTCTCTCTAAGGCAGCTATTCAACTAAAAGTTTTATATTTTGTCTGCCTAGTTGGCTTGCCTTGTAATAATCATAACATAAACGCATATATTACACAAAAGGGAGTGGCAGAGCTGTAAAACACATCGCACGTGTTTTTTTTTAAGCCGGGGAAGATATGCATTTAAAATGGTCGTTAGTTATTAAATACTCTTCACATCTTGAACCTTTTTACACATAATAACAATGCACAATTTTCAAAGCACAAAGAATAAAATGCACTGATCTTCAGATATCTGATTTAACCATGTTGAAGTAAAAAGCAACATATATACGAATCGAATTGAGAACCTCCTCCTTTTTTAGAAGTCGGTTAAAAAAGTAGTTTATTTTTTACTGACAGGACGTGTTGCATAATAAAATACAGATAAATTTGGATTTTTTTCATTTATAGAACGCCAGAAGCAATTACACTATCCAATGGTACCAATGACAAAGCCAAATACACACATTCACTCACTCAAGCACAAAGATTTGTCCCATGTGGGGATCGAACCCACAACACCAGTGCAGTGGAGAGCGGCGAGGCGACTGCTTAAACCACTACACCACACGTGCAGACAATATAACATGACGCCTATAATACTCAGAAGGGTGTGGCAGATATGCTTTATTTGCACTCTCTACTTATTCTTCCCTTTTCCCGTCCCAGTTTTCATTTGGACATCTTTTATTAGTTCTGACTAGGTTCCAAAAATAGACATATAGAAATCCGGGAATTCCAACATCAATTCTAATCAAACAGTGTTTCAATATTCAATTTTGTCTGTAAACAAAATAGTATGAATTTGCAGGTGTATTTCAAGTCTGGAAGCACGGCTGTGACGATTTGATTGCAACGCCACCTAACCGAAACCTATCCGCAAAATGTCTGAACTATTTTCGACGTACGAATTCGGACAGGAAACTGAAATCGAATTTTCTTTTGCTTGTTTCAAAAATATGTGAAAACACAATAAATGTACTTGCTTATTATTTTTATGAATTATTTTTTTTATTATGAAAAATTAGGAAATTGGATATTTATGTTTAGTTGACCGATGCTTAGGTAATCTCTCTCTCTCTCGGTCAAATTATAAATATATGTTTTTAAATATATTTATATATTAGCTATTTAGTTTCTGAGAGGGGCTGATATGCTTATGATCCTGCGATATTATATCCCTGTGCAAGATTGTGCTTTAGGAGTTGGACAAACAAAATAAACCAAAGAGACAAGCCGTGGGAGAGACGTGGACACGACGCATGTTGCGAAGTAAAACCCCGCGCGCACCCTTATCTGCCGCGTCTTGTCTGCGCCTCGCCTCTTATTTATGTTTCGAATAGGACAGAGTCGTCAAAGCGTGTATCGTAGTGAAGATTTAGCTAAATTAACCACTTTCATTCCCCAATTTCACAGGTGTTAAATAAACCTTATTGGCAGGATAAGCATATAACACATAAATTAAAGTGACAGCTGTGTTCTTTTTTCAGTGTATCTTGTATCACCTTTAAATTTGGTCAGGTGATATTTTATGGGTCGGATAAAATCTATTCGGAACCTCAGAAACTGGACCTTAATCTCTCTGATCTCTGCTACGAGTGACAGATGACAAAAATAAACATTAACAAATGTTCTCTACAAATCCGACTCTTGTACGAACATTATTCGTCTCACGAAAAGAATTCAACTGGTATCAAACAAGATCCCACGAAGTAGATTGAAACAAACACTAGTATGTACCGCGGAAGAGCTCGTATAATGTGTGCTGTAATCTTGTGCCAGGCTCGGAGATGAAACAATTTATTCTGCTAAGGTTGCGGCGGTTGAGACGAGAGAAATGGGAATGAAGCCTGGAATATTGGATAAGGTACATTTTATTTTGAAACATAAAATACTGGCTCCGTCTGCTTAGTGTGTCTAACTAAAAGTATTGTCCATCTCCAATATCTCAGAATCAGATACTGAATCACTGGTAAGCGGCTTAATCACGATTTAATTTACACGCTGTATATTATGTTAATCCAGTGTATAAGTTTTTTTTGTGACCACCAGAAACCAGTGTTTGCCACCAGAAAGATAGTAGCTACAAGCCAAAGATTCTAGATCTGTTTCTACGATTATAATATACGGTTTTAAGGCTTGTCCAGGAATTTCAGGGCTAATTTTAACATCAAACTGTAACACTATACTGCAAACACTCTTTTTGTGGCACGTTAAAGGTGGAAAGGTCCCTTGAGTTTGGGAGCTATGGTCGGGTCCCTTGAGCTCATTCTCAAAAGCTCTGCTACCATTGTTACTGCCGATAGATGCTAGTCCTGCTAACCTCACAAGAACGAGTAGGTACATAAAGCTATTTTCAACAACTGGAAATGAACAAATTACTGACAACTTTCTTTTTGATTATTTTTATAGCATTTAGTAATACTTAGCAATTTCTATTAAGAAACAATTACAATAACGTATATTTTTCGATCTAAATAATCAATAAGAATTTAAAATAAGGTACGTCATTCTTTACAATATTTGTTCTGAATGTCACTTTGCTATGTTGGTTTGTACCCTACTAATGATAGGTACAAATGAATGAACGTAACGTCACGTAATGACGTAATATGCCGTTGAGAAATGTAGGTTCCTTGAAAGGGGCGACCGTAGCTTAGTGGTTAAAGTGGCTGCCCGGTATCAAATTATTTTTTAACTGTTTCTTAGTATTTTACCTGTTATCTTATTAATTTGTTTCTGTATTATTCATCTATTAGCCGCATCCACACCCACAAGTGCTTCACCGTCCTTGCATCTCAGATGGAGGTTACATATCACTTGTCCGTTTGTACAACTACACCTACTGACTACTCGAATGGGGTTCTTGTTTTACGATAGATTAAAGGAAATCTAAAACTATTGTTAATAATATTCCAAAAAAAAACGACTTTAATTACAAAAAGTGCACCAAAAAGTAGGAAATGCTTCAGTAATATTCAACGTCTTGCCTCATCTGTGTATAACTTAAAAGAATACAGTAAACGGCCTTAAGGTACCTATATTTAAATAATTATCCGCGAATTCCTAACTGTTGAGGAGTTGTACCTTTTAGCATCGAAGAAATAGAAAGCCTTTAAAATTTGAGGGTTGCCCTCGATTTCTCTACGATCCCATCATCAGACCGTAACCTAATGAAAATGAAACCACATGCCAATTATACTTTTTCAGACAAAAAAATAATTTCAAATCAATCCAGGCGCCTTTAAGTATTCGGCGAACAAACATATAAAAAAACTACAATCGAATTGATAGCCTCCTCCATTTTTTGAATTTTTTGAACTTAGGTATGATATTTAAAGCCAAAAATAAATCGATCCCACCGTATGCACCTTTAACCGTCAACAATTTAACATTGCAGCAAAAATCCAATGAAACATATCTTGGTTTGATAAAGGATAGCACGTTATCATGGCGAGCTCATATCGAACATATAAAAAGTAAACTGTCTTCACTACTTGGATCATTACGAGATATAGTTAGATGCATTCCGAATAAACTGCGACATACAATTTATAACACTCTAGTCAAACCGCACCTATTATACCTTGTTGAGATCTGGGGACTGCATCTAAAACTAATCTAGCGGACATACAAACAGCACAAAATAAATTAGTAAAAATGATTTTTAACTACCCATACCTAACATCAACTACCAAAGTATACAAAGAAACTAAATTAATCAATTTAAAACAAATATATATTTATAATACCTGTTTGTTTATTCGCAAAGTTCTCGACAAAAAAATTCAGACAGATATTACATTTACAAAAATAAAAAATATAACCCAACGTAGCCCTCGCCGAGCCAGTTTTATAGTATTACCTAAAATTAGAACCAACTATGGAAAATCAATGCTTACCTTTGAAGGAGCCCAACTGTACAACAAATTGCCACCACACATTAAAAATGTACACTCATTTAATGCATTTAAAAATAAGTTAACGCAACACATTTTAGATATTTAACTATGTCTAGAAGTCTAGTCCCTAAGCATTAGGTGGGTAAATGCGTAAATATTTAAACGACGAATTTAAACTTAATTTTATATCAATTCACTGTTCTCAAGTAAGTGACTTTATGTTTTTATTGAGAATAAAGATCTTTAAACCTAAACCTAGGTGCAAGTCAACCTACCCTAGGTTGACTTGCACTAGAGATGTAAAGAACTTGAGTCTTAATTCGATAGACCCGGCTCAATTTTACAAGACTCGGTGTACTAACAAAACTCAAGAGCCTTGAGTCGAGCCGAGCTCCAGTCCTTTCTCGAAAACTTGAGCGCCAAAATAGAACCCGTATTTCAAAAAGAGCTCGAGTCCTAAAAAGAAGCTCACGTCTCAAAAAGAAATCGAGTCTTAAAAGAGCTCGAGTGTATCGAGTGTATCGAGTCTTGAGCGTATCAAGGTTGATTCCCATAAATTCTTCTATATTATATTTTTACTTCTATATTATTATTATTCTATATTATATTCCTTTATTATTTTTATTCCGACTTAGATTTTATTCCCTGTTTATTTATTTTGTGTATTATATTTATATCTTTATGTTTATATCTTTGACCTATTTTAGTTGTAATGATAATGATTTTATATTTTCAATTATAATTAATTGTGATATTTATTTATTTGATTTTATAATTTATTGACATGCTGATTTTATTATTATTTTTATTTTTATTTTTGTAATTAATGTGAAATGTAATGCAATGAAATCTATGGTATTAACTGAAATAAATGAATATTTAATTTAATTTAATTTAATTTATAAAGGAACTCCAAATGGAAAAGAACTTGAGCGCGACTCGTCGCGTAAAACGACTCGAGCTCGAATCAAAACCTGAGCGCCATGTTGCGCTCGAGTCTCTATGTAGACTAAAGTGTTCTAGTCTGGGGGTCTTGTTGTAACGAGTCGATCTGTGCAATTTGTCAGCTGAGCCTAAAATTAAGGACTCAAAATACTCGAGTTCTTTACATCTCTAACTTGCACTAATCTGTGAATCAACCATTAATCCTGTTTGTGTATTTGTTACTTATTTCTCTTGAAAAAATTGATGTAAAAAAAATACATTAGCATATTGATTGTCATTTCACATTTTGTAAATCCATGAAAAGTAGAAGTAGTAGTTATACGAATATTATTCAGTTGAAGAGTTTGTTTCTTAATAAAGTTAGCGTATTCGCCTCTCTCCGCGAGGTCTCGGCTTTGATTTCCGGGTCAGGCAAAGTGTTATTTGTGAACTTTCCGACAGGAAATTCACAGCAGCATGGAGTTAGAACTGGGCTCACCCCTATCCCATGGGACCTAAAACATTACAGGTGGAGTGTGGGTGTTGTACGGCTCTTTCACACCCTTCTGGGTAATATAGGCGTAATGTTATATTAGTTTAGTTCGAATTGCCTATTTATTGACGTAGGCTATTATGTAATATAACAATACGTCACGACTATTAGCAGCGGAATATGTTGCATTTTTTACGGTAAACCCACGGGGACCGGAGCAGTAACGTATAACGCGAATAAAGCCTTAGTTACTTTAACGAATTCTACGCAGACAAAGTCGCGGGGAACAACTACCATAATAATATATGTACGAGCAAATCCGTACAACGCAAGAGTTTTAGTTTTATGCTGACATCAACACGCAGCGAAGTGAACAAAATACAAACATTCGACACAATAATCAGTAGTTGCAATCAATCGGTTCGGGCAACAGCAAACGTTCCTTTCGCCGCGTGTCGGTCAATTAGCATTAGTTTTAAGTTGTTTCTATCTGACTTAAAATACATTTCTTTTAACTTTTATCTTATGACTTATCATTTTGATGTACCTTCCCCGTACAATATATGTACGACCGGATAGCGGAGTATGTAGTTCCATTGCCGGCTACGCAGAGGTCACGGGTTCGATGATCGCTCAAGACAAATCTTTGTGTGCATGAATATGGAGGTTTGTATTGGTCTGGGTGATTCTAAAGAAAGAATATGAATGTATTTTAAAAAGTTAAAGTATTTATGTATTAGTATCAGTTATTCTAGTACCCATACACATAACATAAAAGCTCAAACCCGTAGATAAAAGCTCTGCTTAGTTTGGGACTGGATGATGTTGTGTGAGAGTTGTGCTATATTTATTTATTTATTATTTATTTATATTATCACAAACCAGGTAACTAGGTACCTAATGTATTTACTAAAACTTTTTTGGGTAGAAGCGCGTAATGAAAGATCCTTGGAAAGTTAGCATGCCGACAACTTTTGAAAGTACTAGTGCGTGGGATCGTTAGGTTGTGTTTCATTGAAGAGAAGTAGCGATAGCGGATTTATGCTTGCTTTAAAGTAATTTTATACGACTTTATTAGCTTACATTATTTTCCCCGTTGGTCGCTCACCGCGAGGTCTTGGGTTCGATTCCCGGGTCGACCAAAAGTGTTGTTGAACTGGCTTGAAGAGGTCTGATGGCAGTCGCTCCACGTAAAATACTGATATTCAGCTAAATCCGTTAGACTAGAAGCTGACCCCAATATAATTGGGCAAAGGCTAGAATGATGAGTAATGCTTGTTCACGCAAAAGCTTACCATATACCATATAAAGAGCTCTTATCAATATGGAGAGGAAATGAAGCGAATATCTATGCAAAAAAGTCTTGTGGGCAGCGAGGCGATATATTGTGCCGCGCATCTATAATTTGTCAACTGTGGTGGTATCTGCACATAATAAATGACGGTTGAATTGACAACGTCAAGAAGTGACACACTCGTCACAACTGTCAAAATGAGCTAAATCGCGATAACGAAATGTTCACAGCAAGTGTACATATATACCACTTCCAATACACAGCTTTCGTTCGTTCGTTCGTTGGACAGCTGTCCGCCAGGCAATACCACCGAGCCTGGTCGGAGGATCCTCCCTTTGTGGTGGAGGAACATCACACCCCGTTTCTCTACATCAACTACTCTCATATGAAGTGTATGACCGACGATCTTTTTGGCAGCGGGGGACGCTTCCGGTTGGCTTATTGCTCTTAAGAAGATCAAGGCCCGATATAAAATAAGCGAGTACGATTTAATATTGTTCTCCCGGGATCAGTATTCCATTTACAATATTTTGCCGATAGTGGATATTTATAGTTGTCATTCTACCATCAAGAAGACAACAAGCCCATTTGTCATTTGAATAAAACCACTTCTTTTGTCTTAGGGTCTAATTAATCTATAACAATAGCAGCAGACAGCATTAGTCAAATACAAGTACCGCCAATAACCATCCATAATGATAATGATATCAATAATTAAATTGCAGCTGTCTGCAACGATAATAATGTGGGCTATAACTGCGAGTTATATGTGATAATTGTCTGCTAATTAATGTAGGATAATTTGCTCGTTAATTTATATAGCCTTCCTCAATTAACAGGTTATCTAACACAAAAATGTATTTTCAATGCAGACCAAGTAATGTCTAAGAAAATAATTCTCGGTGGAGGTCATGGCTACGCTGCTATGTCGTAGCAAATCGTAGAGGCTGGCTTGCTACGGAGTTGGAGCATTCACTGTATTTATGTTATTGTGCAAACTATTTGTTGGGTTAAGTAACCGGTTCTGTACAGACTTTAATTATTTAGAATTACACAGATCGAGAATATTTATTAAATCGCTCTCGCTCAGGTTCTGAATAAAAATTCTCCTTAGGAATCCGCGACCACACAGTGTAGCAATCCAATCAAAATGGATGTACAAATAGTTACAATACATCGAGTTTGGGCACTCACTGTACTTAAGGTACCATAGAAAATTATTTAATGGATTACACTTTTCATCATGCCTATATTAAGTGTATAATAAATTCAGAATATAGAAAAAGTAAATAAATACGCTCGCTCCTCTATGAATGTACGACCACACACGTTTCATAATATCGGAGTTAGGGCATTCACTGTATTTATTTATATATTTATTACATGATAAAATTAAATGAATTTAACTTATCTCTATGCCCTATATCAAGTAACAAACATTCATGATACAGAAAAAGTAAAAATCGCGCTCGCTCCGCTAGTGAATATAACACCACCTTAGGAATCCGCGACCACACACTGTAGCAATCCAATCAAAATGAATGTGCTGTTACAAATAGTTACAATCCATCGGAGTTGGGGCATTCACTGTAGGTATTTATGTTATTGAGCAAAATTATTTGATTGTTTTATTTTGGTTAAAATAAGTACTTTATGGATAACTTTGGCGTTGGATTTAACTGCTTTCCAATTGATTAATGTAACCAATATGATTACCATTTTAGTTTTAAACAGAATTTAAAAGGACGCGGTTTTGATCGAGTTCAAAATCTTATAATAAACATCTGAAGTCAACGTATTATTAGCTATCTGATTTCGCCTAAATGACTTGACTCATTTATATTTTTTTTTGATATTTTTCAAGCCTGAAAATAGTTTGTAAGTTTTTTTCCTCGTCGTACCAGGCAGGCAAAGCCGCGGGAGGGCAGCTAAGAATTTATAAAATTTTACTTTACTGTATTTTTTACATGATTTTCGCAGAAGCCATTACTTGGATTGTAAGCTTTTTTATTCGCTTACGTAGTCGCGATTAGGTAATACTATAGGTTTTAAAATATTCCGTAAAGTTACTTACGGTACTGCTTCTATAGTCCAGTGGTTAGCGTGTGCGTCTCTCACCACGAGTTCTCGTGTTAGATTCCCGGGTCGGGCAAAGTGTTATTTGTGAACTTCCGTCTGGAAATTCACAATAGCAGCAAGGACTTGGAATTGTACCCGGTGGATGACGATAGACTTACCCCCCATGGGACCTATACCCATATAGGGGCACATACATAACAGGTGAAGTTTGGGTGTTGTACACCTCTGCCACACCCTTCTGGATTATACAGGCGTGATGTTATGTTACGTTACGTAACGTTAAAGAAAAATAACTGAAATTGGCTTATCTATATTTGGAATAGATATTTGATAAATTTTTGTTATCTATCTATATAAACTAGTTAAACACGTTTTGTTTTTCTTGATGAAAAACCAAACTATTTCCATAAAATAACCTAATACATGCCAAAAGTAAACGCTAGCTCTACTTTGTTCCAGTTAATTGGCTAATCCTAGAACTTTTACGTGAAAAACTCAGAGTGAAAATTCTGCATTTTTTACTCGGCAAACGAGCTTGCAGTCGGCTTAATTGAAGTGGTAATTACACCTCGAGCTACTACAGGCGGTTGTTAGTGAGTTGTTACACCGTGATATTACTTTAAGAGCGTACGCATATATAAAGCGTACGCAAAATTACTCATACAGAAAACTCTTGTAAACAAAACGAAACATCCTTCTCAATCCCCACAAACTCAAACCCACTTCAAAATCACTAAAGCCTGAGCCAAACAAACTTAGGGTTGTTTCACACTGTCTCATCGCCAGTTAATTATGTAAAACAAAAAGTTAGTATCAGCTGCAAACAGATCTGTTACATTCCTTCTGGAACTTTCTACCAGTCACCGGAACTAAATTAAAATGGAAATTTCTTTCGCCCTGTTGAGGCAATATGCTGCGGGGCTCAAGAATTGATGAGACCGATGGAATAAACAGAAGAGAGAAAAAAAAGACACGATAAGTCATGTACAAATAAAATTGTAAATGCTTTTAGTAAATTTCAGTTATATAAAAATAGCGTGAAAATGTTTTAACCGTTATATTTTTTTACGAGTGAACAGTTCAACGCCTAACAAAACTGTGATAAAATGAACGCCACGTTTTTACATAATGATCGAAGTTTTTTTAATTGATACTACCTCGTTTGTATATCAAATTGCATGTTATTATTATGTGCAGACTTAAAACCTATATTTACTACATGCAATGTAACGATAGCCGAGTGGGTGACCGTAGGACTGCGAAGTCAAAGATCTCGAGTTCAAACCCACGGCACACACCTTTATCAATAAATCGTTAAGATTCGTCTTTTTGAAGATATGTGTGTATTTGTCATATAAATTATCGCTTGCTTAGGAAAACATTTTGAGGAAACCTACATGCCTGAGTGTGTCTAAAAAGTGCTTGAAGATATAAAGTTTACCAATCCGCACTTGGCCAGCGTGGCGGACCTAACCCTAATTCTCATCATGCAAAGAGGCCCGAGCCCAGCAATGGGATATGTATTAGATACAATGTTGCTATTATTATGTATTTTTATATTGCATTAAATTGTAGGGTCTTGGATACAACCACTGGTTTGGTAAAAAGTATTATCTTGTCCATCTTTAGCAATTTGACTTTACAAGCACCATTGACCACGATATAATATATAAGTATATCAAGTAATTGTATAGGCGGCCGTCTTACGATAGAGAGGTCCTGGTATCGAATCCTGGCCATTACACCACGGAAGTGAACTACCTCCTAGCACAAGCGAAATAAACTTAGCTGGAGGGGGTTAACAAGAATACTTGTAATTTGTATTTGCAAACTACTAGTAAGTTTAAAAAAAAAAAAAAAAACTTGAAATTTTGTACCGCGTAGCACTTAATTCACCTCGTGAGATTGCTAAGTCAACGCTTTTTATCAAAAAACAAACCTACCGGATAACTGATTGCTTTATTTCGTCCCACAGTCCCCACTCCACCCCCCTCTGTCCTGTTCGCGTAAACAAAACTTTTTTTACCCAAACTTGGTGAAACGAGGTGATTGTTGTTCTTTTTCAAAGTTACCAACTTAGATAAATATGTTGCTTCAAGTGATATGACGGGGTGGAATGAAGATTATAAGAAAATATAACGTAGATGTGTTTTAAACCTAGAAAATAGGACAAATATTGAACAATTTTGTTGGTTTATTTGTGAGTAAGTATGTTACTTCTTGCCGCTCAAGCAGATGGAACAATTATGATGAAATTTGGTATGTAGTAAGCTGAAGTCATATAATATTCGGAACATAGCTATTTCAATTACAATCTTATATGTACCTTGTGGTTGATGGTGAGAAATAAAATATTTTTTTTATTAATTATATTTCTTATTTTAATTTACGTATTAATAAGTTATTAAAAAAAAAACAAA
Source organism: Hypena proboscidalis (assembly GCA_905147285.1). Taxonomy (NCBI): domain Eukaryota; kingdom Metazoa; phylum Arthropoda; class Insecta; order Lepidoptera; family Erebidae; genus Hypena; species Hypena proboscidalis. The sequence continues at coordinate 2,085,143 of LR990141.1, forward strand.
CAACTATTTACAAATTTACAGGTAAGGAGTCATAGAAATCCTCCGCATCGACCTCGACTGCAGGGAACGTTTTCAGAAGGGTTACGGCATTGCCACGTTGACTGGCAATGCTAATTCTTTGAGCCAAGTAAAAGCCAGTCTTCTGATCAAATTATTTATTTATTTTATTTATTCATATAATGTTGGACTGACCCAACCTGAAGGATCCACAGACGGTAGTTAGTTTTTTATAAAGTGTACGTTATGGAATTAAACAAGATATAATCATCTCCATTCCAACACAATAATTCAAATAAAAGCTGTAACCAAAAATATCCAATTCCACGCCATAAACGTTTTATCAGCCATCAATCACTATTCCTGGCAACATCCCAGAACACCTGAAATTTCTCCCTAATACTACGTAGTTAGATTTATATCCTGGCAACACTTACACGTAAGAATTATAGCAGCACATACAAGAGTGTTGCGTCGTCAATTTTAAGCTAGCACAGTTTATTTGCATCTTCGTAGCGTTGTAAACATTGCCGTACATGCCGTGCGAGATTCACTTACCCTAGATAAGACTTACTTGAAAAAATATTGAACACTTCAAACTTCAAACTTCATTTATTAATTGCAAACATGGGTAAGGTACATTGGTGGTATAACATTATTATCACAGTAAAACTCCACATTTTGCCCATAATCTTGCAACATTAACACATATTATTAAACACTTAGAACTGATTTTAAAAAAATATATATATACTAGAAAAATACAATTTAACATTTTTAAGTTATAAATAAAAAAAGTAAAATAACACTAATTAAAGTCAGATGATGAAGATCCCGGATTGCTTCGTGAGCGTAAATATTTTTGGAACAGTAATATTTTTTTATAAGTGCACAGTTTAACGCTTAACAAAACTGTGATAAAATGAACTCCACGTTTTTCCCTAATCACCAAAAGTGGATGGCAATAGGTTCACCCCCTATCGCATGGGACCTAAACATAATAGGTGAAGTGTGGGTGTTGTACACCTCTGCAATACCCTTCTAGGTAAAAGACATTATAAAGCCAAAATACTTTTAAAATTTGCTTATATAAATATTGCCCTGAAACACTTCAAGTTCAAGCACTAATTCAGAATAATCGTGTATTTTCTACTTTGGTTATCACTATCAACACAAGTCCCAAGTAGAAAAATATTCTTAGTTTTCCATCCAGATATTCTTAGTCAGTCAGCACATTAGTTAGGATCCATTTCTAACAGGCAAATGACAAAAGACTTATTAATTAAATTTTCTTAAAAATGATCTTATGAAATCCTTAATACTTAAAAATAGCAGGTGAAGTCTGGGTGATTGCACCAATTAATTTATTAAACAACAAATTAACATATTAAAAGAGGCAGTATTTGCATTAGAAAATAAGGTATCATTTACAATGCCATTAATAAATAACAGTTACTCATTGTATCACAATAAAATTCACGATTGACAGCATTAAAAAAATATTCTCGTTCTATTTGATTCATAAAACATGATCCATAAAATTATCTCATGGAATTGAACATGAATATTGATGTGAATAAAGCTTAAAAACAATAAAATTAAAAACAAAATATTCAAAACCTGGCTTAAAAGCTTTCAAACGAGAATAAACACGATTGTGACACTAAAATCCACCTATGGATTTGCAGATGAAGTTTATTTTTATCTTTCAATATAGGGACATACAATATTTTGTTACGATCGACTCGATGATACTTTATTTGGTCGTGTTTTTGTCGTTTGAACGCGAAAATCAAGTTTCAAAATACAAAAACTAGGTCTAGTTGTTAGCGTATGTGACCTTTTATCGCGAGTTTCCATTCCCGAGTCGAGCAAAAGGGTTATTTTATGTGTGTATGTGGGTGTAATAAACTTCTGCCACACCTTGTAGAGTAGTAAAGGCGTTATGTCATGTCATGTTCAACTCAATAATGTTAAGTTTCTTATCCAGTTCCAAGAAATCTTGGTTAGAGACGACAAGAATCTTCAATTTAAACGCACCCCGTTGTTTATACGAGTCGGTACATACATTTGATCACCTGTGTGTTACCTGTGTTATTCGTGTTAGTTGTGTTAGCTCGAGTGCTAGAACACACAGCACACTAGCTACCAGTATTCTTTTATCTTTGGAAGATTTAATTTTATATGTAAACTTTTGTTTTGTCTATTCCCTAGACAACGTTTTCTTGGCGTTTGAGGTTAGGAAAATAAGTTTTTACTGAAAATACTCTTGGTAATATAATGATAAGATTCGTGTTCTAAATTTAGCTTTCATTGTTTCTGTTTTTCTTACATTTGCCGTCATAGCTTAGCCAAAGTAAGTAGTATTATTTAGCAACTTAAAACTGTAAGTGAAAAAATAAAGATTTAACAAGTTTAAATTCAATCGAGAGAACACATTAAACCCGGTCCATAAAAGTGGATTCACCTAAATTACGTGTGATAATAATAATAAGTGAAGGGAAATGGTTAATACAAGCGTAACTTTCATCATCATCATCAGCCTAGAGACGTCCACTGCAGGACATAGGCCTCGCCATTCGATTTCCACAGCGCGCGGTTTTGGGCCGAATGAAACCAACGACTCCCCGCGATCTTGAAAAGATCGGACGATCTTGCAGGGGCCAGCTGCACTGCGTTTGCCAGTTCGTGGCCGCCACTCAAGGACTTTTTTGCCTCAACGGCTATGTGTCCGGCCCACTGGCACTTTAGCTTAGCGACTCACTGAGCTACGTCGGTGACCTTAGTTCGTCTACGGATCTCCTCATTTCTGATTCGATCGCGTAGTTTAACCCCGAACCCGTGGGACGCTAGATGAACGGACGATCTTGTCAAGATCGTGGGGAGTCGTTGGCTTCAGGCGGCACAAAACCGCGCGCTGTGGAAATCGATTGGTGAAACCTATATCTTGTAGGAGACGTCTCTAGGCTGATGATGATGACAACCATGATGAATCGGAGCCAAATGAATCATGTCTTGTTAATACAGATATTAATCCTATTTGGTTACATAACATTCTCAATCTACTTTGTAACATTGAAGGAACAATAAAGAGTAGGTAATTTCCATTTTGCAATTTTCCACAAATCTCCATAAATAATCTGCCAAAGACATTAAATCTTTGATTTACTCTCAATTTGAGTACATTTGGTAATCCGCAGATTAACTGGTAAATATTGTAACTTTTCATTTACATAATATATACAAAGATACCTTTGGTATTTAACATTCGGATTTGTTAGTGGTAATATTTTAATTATACAAGAATTTGTAAGTATGGAGATAATAATATGTAATATCTATTTGTCGAAAACTTGCAATTTGTGTTAATAATATAATAAAATGAAAACATGATTGCCCCAACAGCATTTTTTTAAAACATCTGATGTATCCATCTGACGATTACTAAAGCATATAAATATTAATACTAAAAAGGCAAATGCTACTATTAGGTTACCTACATAATCTTCTTTATCTTTATTAGTTAGTTCAGAAACGATATTTTCCACCAAACTCGAACACAACAATAAACCAACTCCAGTATTAGACGGCAGGTTAAAGGTGATAGAAAGGACTTTTATATTTATTTTAACTCAATGGAATCAGCTCGTTCATAAAAGCTCAAATAATAAAGCATTTTGCCTGTTTTCAGTGGCAAACTCCAAAGTGTACTAAAGCAAGACTCAGTGTTGTATCGATAAACAAAACCGTAAAGCATAGTGTAGTACTGAGCTACTTTTAAACCTCTTACAATCCGTCCAAATGAAAATAGAGTGCTCCATTATTATTCATTAATCTACTAGTCCCCTCGAAAGATAAAACGAGAATGGCTTCAACCTCATTACACACAAAACATTCGCGCCACTCTCCACTCTCCCCTCCATTGAACAACCGTTTGTCAAACGATCCTATAAAAACTCAAATGAGCAAAAGTTACTTCAAAAAGACAAGGGAAATTGTACTAGAGTGAACGAAAATGAATAATTCGGCCTAGCTCAGTCAAACGTACATAATATTGCAAAATGTCAATGGAAACATAAAAAATATGGCGTCCAATCTGGAAGGGCATAAATCAATTGACATCTGCGATATTTCTGTTACCAGCCGTTGGTAATATATAGCAGTTATTTTTATAGTTTTTTGTTTCTGTATATCATATGTTGGCCCTCTGGTCCTGGTCTGTAATTTATGATGGTTGTTATGTAGTCTGGACGATTGTCTGTTGTCTTTATAAGACTAGTTTGCATTCTTTTACCATTATAGTAGGGGAGCCCATTATGCTAAATGTGGCTTTACTCAAGCATCTGGAACTATTGGGTTTTGTACAGCAGATGAGATTAATGATAATATATTATTAAGGATTCTTATTTTAGAGGTGATGGACCGTCAACGGGTTTTTAATTATATAATAAATTTGTTTTACAAGATTGTGACCTTCCAATTCTTACGTCTGGCTCAAATTGTAAGACTTATCATATCTTAATTTTTGGGCTTGGACATAACCTGCCATGCCTTAATGTGACGATCTCGAGTATTTTAGGCAAACAATTTAATTTTAGTTTGTTGTGTATCTAAATAAAATAGGCTGGCATGGTGGAAATACTCAATATGATGGTAATACTCAAATATAAACCTGCCAAAAAATCCTAAAATCCCTTCTACCCAGCTCCCCTTCTATTTATCATTCATCTCATCTCTCTCTCATACAGTATTTGAATCCTTACGTATTCCGTTTGCAAAATATAACGTATCATAGGTGTATAGTACCCAGGTGCATTATACAGCTCCATCCACTCTCCTATTAAATGGCGATAGGGAATAAGCCTGTCGCCATTTATCAAGCATAATTTCAGACTCCGTGCTACACCTGAGAACTTCTTGAGGGCAAAATTCACTTGCCTGACCCAGATTATAACATTTCCAACCTAAGACAACACAGTAAGCGATTCAGTAGCAGGACACAGCCGCTAGACCAACGAAGTATTTTAATTTCTTAAATAAGGAAAGCAACCAATCTTCGTGTATTTGACAAAAACATACCTACCTATTCCACACTTACAAACTCTTGTATAATTAAAGCATTTACCACATAAAGCCGGCAGTTTATTACCAAAGGTATCTCTGAATACATTATGTAAATGAAAAGTTACAACATTCACCAGTTAATCCGCGGATTACCAAATGTATTCAAACTGAGAGTAAATCAAAGATTTATTGTCTTTGGTAGATTATTTATTGAGATTTGTGGAAATTTGCAAAATGCTAATTATCTGTTTATCTTAGTCTCTAAAACATATTTTACCAATTGGATTGAGATAGGCTCTTACAATAACCGATTGCTTGCTGGTTTAGAGGTTAGCGTATGCGACCTCCCACCGGTCTTGGGTTCGATTTCTGGGTCGGGCAAATGTGTTATTTTGATTTTTCCTGTGTAAATTTTCAATAGCAGCACGGATTTGGCATTTTATTCTTATTTTTTAATTTTATTTTATAACTAACTGCACTTCAGTCAACCATAAGGTGGTGCAGAGACGATAATGGTGATAATGGTAGGTGCTTTTATAGAAGTGAAGAATAGTCCGATCTATAAAGTTACAATCCTGATTAATGTTTATTCTATAGTTATATTTAAAAACAGTATAATATTTATTGTAAATATACTACATATTACTTTAATATAATTTAACTAATGTATAGAAAAATACACATAATAAGATAGTACATAATATAAATAAATATATATATGAATATTATAATATATTATCTTTGGAATTTTACCTGGTAGATGGCGATAGGCTCACAGGGTGATAGTGTCCCTCTATCGCATGACACCTAAACATAACAGGTGTGGTATAGGTATTATACACCTCTTTCCATACTTCTGAATAATCGTGATTATGTCTAAATCCTAATATAAACGGAGAAACGATAACAACAAGATTAACGGCAAAAAATAATAAAGACTATTTTAATATAATCAGCTTTAGTAACAAATCTCTGTGATCGCGATAAAAGGGTTTTAATTAAATTTAAACACAGTAGTAGCATTTTTCTTCGTTATTTTCTTCCTTAGGCCGATGCTATCGCTAGCTTTCGAAATATTTATCTTTTAAGCTCTTTTAATTATTCAGTACAATTCTTTAAACGGTTTAAGATAATACCAGCTTTTGATTACGACATCATTCCAAGTCAGTTAGATGTTAAAGGCTTCAAACACAGTTTGACAGTTACCAATAGGATGAGGATTGACAAAATATGCCGCATGCTAATATATACCTGATAAAATGACGTTCGTCCGCCCGCCAACCCGCTTGCACCGTAATAATAGCAGCCCTGTATCTTATACATGTCCCAGTGCTGGGCTCGGGCCTCTTCTCATGATGAGAAGAATTAGGCCATAGTCCAACACGCTGTCCAAGTGCGGATTGGTAGGAATTCACACACCCTCGAGTACTTTTTAATCATTCTCAGGTATGCAGGTTTCCTCACTATTTTTTCTTATAGACGAATCATTTTTATGACAAATACACACATATCTTCGAAATGACGAATCTTAACAATTTATTGACAGAAGTGTGTGCCGTGGGTTCGAACCCGAGACCTTTGATTTCGCAGACTCACTCGGCTATTGTCGCTTCTCGCACCGTGATTGAAACAAAAAGATGCGCTCCTGCGAGTGGATTGCTATTTTCATTAAAATCGGTTAAGCTGTTTAACCTTGAAAAGTAACATACATACAGTTACTTTCTTTATTATAAAATTGTATCAAAAAAGAGTTAGCTCAACAATTTTAATGGATAGCAAACTACACCTAAATAAATAATCGTCACGCATTTATTCTTACATCCTATTTGGTTAATATATTTAATAGTAAAACCAAGTTTGCCCGCGAAACCTTGAAAATATATTTAAAATTCTCGAACATTCGAACGTTAAGCTATTATAAAGTAATAAAGCTATAAAACAAACTACCGCTAGTTCCGATATTTCTAGAACTTAGCATAAGCACGGTTTCTACAACGTCGCTTAAAATAAAAAGGGTAGGTTGTAGACGAAACTGAAAATTGGACAAAACTAGAAGTTACAAATATGTACAAATATTTTTAAATTGTTTTGCGATAGGGACTTTAATAGAAAAATAATTAAGATTACTTTCCATTCCAATTCATTTAAAAATATAAATATAAAATAATAATATTAATACTAATGTTTATTTAAAATTCAATATGTAACTGGTATTCAGGTCACGTAAAATCCCTACTACCGTTTTAGTACCGAACGATTACGAGGGGAGGGAAGCTACAGGGTGTAAATCACATCGCGACGAAGCCGCTAATCAGTGATTCAATATATGATTCTGAGACCCACTGAGATCCACTATCATGTACTGATTCACTGGTAAGCTTCTTAGTCACGATATTTAAACCCTGTATATTAACGAAGCGAAGGCCGAAGCCAGGGCGAGCTTAACTTTGACGGTTTACTCATACAAAAATATGAAAGAAACGGGACAAAATCTATTTCACACTTGTATCTATGCAAGCCTTTCTAGGCTAGGGTCTCTAGGCGTCTTTCTAGCTTGATTAAGAGGCACTTCACAAGCATTTATCTTCATTTTAAGATTTCATCAATCACTCGCTTGCTCGCTAACTGACGGTGTGACTTGCGTTTTATATATCATACCTGCCTACCGTAGTAAACGGTGACGAAAACTCAACTAACCGTAAGCACCGATTAACCACTTTGCCTGCAACATACACATTATTTTTAATGGCAGTCGGGATACATAATAAAATCGATATTGACTATAAAGAGCGTTATGTGTTCATTAAAACGTAGAATATGCGTTTCAGTTTACGAGGCCTTCAGGCACGTTTCATTATGCCAATTTATGCAAGTTTTATTTATGTTTTGCTTGAAGAAATGTTGGCATTTTATGGGCAAGTACGAAAGGGTTTCTTCATTTTATATCGTAATTTTAAAGCTATGGTAGGAATGGTTATAAAATTATAAGTAAAAACATTTTTGCTGAAAATTCTCTGTTTAATATCTGTCTGTTTACATCTGTGAATACTACGAAACTTAATATATTTGAAGCGGCTGTGGCGCAATGGATAAGGCATCGGTCTTACGATCGAGAGGTCGTGGGTTCGAATCCTGGCCATTACACCACGGACGTAAACTTTCTCTTAACACAAGCCAAATAAGCTTAGCTGGAGAGGGTTAACAAGAATAGTATTTTGTATTTGCAAATTGCTAGTAAGCTTTTTAAAAAAAAAAAAAAAAAAATAGTCTAAATATTTTTCCATGGGGTAAAAAAAAATCTTGATCAATGTTTTACCATGTCGTACAATTTTAACAATTCATATACTGCCTTAAATAAATTTGCAATTATTTATAAGTGTGCTTAAATAAGAAGTATATAACAACACTGTTATCTATAATCTCATTTACTCACTATTACCAAAATGGCGACCAAAAAAGCTTGGCAAACATTCTCCTTTATCTCGTAAGTTATGCATATGTTTACGATATAAGGATCACAAAACAAACACACATGGGGTAGATGCACCCTCGTTTGCAAATTTGTTTAGAGCTGAGACTTATGGAAATAATTAAAGCCAAGTGATGACAACGATGCTGTTTTGCAAGATGAGCTAAACTTAACACCACGCCTGTTCTAGAAGGGGTTATAACACCCACACTTCACCTATTCTGTGTAAGTTCCATGTGATTGGGGATGATCCTATCGCCATCCACGGGGCACAAATACAATTCCGAGCTGCTAAGTATTTTTAAATTAAGCAATACAAAGTAATCTCACAGCAGATAATAACCCGATATTTTTTATTGAAAAGAAGCTTCAGTTTTTCTCTTGTATTTATAATATAATAAAAAATCGCAGAAAAAAATGCCTTCGTCATTAATTCCGCCGCTGTGCAATGTTGTGCATAAAGCTTTAAATAAATAAATAGTAAAAAAACTTATAATTATATAAAAATATCGCAGAAAAGAATGCCTTCGTCATTAATTCCGCCGCTTTGTGCATAAAGCTTTTAGTACATAATGACGGCAATTATTGTAGATATAATAACAGCGTTAATAACTTAGACTAAACTGTATAAAACACCTGTATAATAAACCTTACAAACCTTGAATTAATGAATATTATCATCATAACATTCAAATAAAACAATTCACCCATCCTATTTCAATATTAAATACCCCTATAAAAGTGAATACCCTTGCAGCTTGACACAAAACATCCCCCATGCCGTGATGGCATGAAGAGGAGAAGCACATAACAGCACAAAGGTGCCCTTATGACACACTTCCCATGAGCGCGTTTTTAAGGACTTGCCCTGTATGGATACCATGATAGTTGAAATTATTGAGATATTATTTTCGATGATATTAATATAAAATTACAGTAGTAAGATTGTTAAATACAACCAAAGCAAGCAGTTTTTCATAAATATGAGAATTTGGAAAATAATATGATTTGTTTTATATGACTGCCTCGATGGTCTTGTGGTTAGCGTATGCACCTCTTTCTTCTTTTTTTAAAAAAAACAACGCCCGCACTAGGAATAATTCCTGTGTCGCGGGGGTGCTTACAAACATACATTTCACAAACACAGAGCACACCCAGAGTCAGAACAAATCTAACCCACAACACCAGCGCAATTGAAAGCGGCAAGGCGACCGCTTTAATTACCACGACAACCATGCACTCATCAACCTCTCACTGCAAGGTCTCGGGTTCGAGTCCCGGATCGGGCAAAGTGATAGTTATAGATTTTCCGTTAGGTAATTCAAAACAGTAGCAGTTGAAATTGTGCCCGGTGGATGGCGATAGGCTCACCCCCTCTATCCAATGGAACCTAAACATAGCAGGTGAAATATGAGTTTTGTACACCTCTGCCACACCCTTCTGAGTAACAAAGGCGTGATGTTATGTTATTTTTTTTATAAAACATATTCTCTGAAAGTTTGTCATTGCTTGGTATTGTGTTTCAGTCAGCCGTCAAGACCTGGTTTCGTTTATTCTAGTCTCTAAACTGTATTCACGGTATACGTAATTAGCTGGTATAAATATTTTCTAGCTAAACCAGCCTTAAGGTACACTATAGAGATTACTTATAATATTTTTTAAACAAATTTTAGCTTTGCTATGCCTTTTTGTATTTTATATAATATTAAGGGGGTGCAGGTTCGAGTCCTGCTGGATTTTTAATTTTTCAACTTTAATATTATATAAAAACTATAGAGATTAGTCGTTTTTTTATCAAAATGTTTACACCAAGTGTGAATTCAATAGCGCAATGAATATTGTCCGGGGAGTAAAACCAAAACCTTTTCCTATGTTAAAGAATTCACGGGCACCCTTTCGTCCTCTGTACACACAAAGATTGGCAGTTCCCTCATTCGCGAGTCCCCAAGAGGATACTAATGAGCTCGCACTAGAACAGAGTAGATTCCTACTAGGCGGGAGGTGATTGGCACATTTAATAGCTTCTTTATTCAGAAAAGAACGTGACGAATAATGTTGTTTGGGGGTCCTGTTTTATATAAAATATTATCTCACGGCCGTATGGCGGAGTGGGTAGTATATCTGCCTGCGACGCCGAGGTCGCAGGTTCGATTCCCGCTTAAGACAAATCTTTGTGAGCATGAACATGGAGGTTCGTCTTAGTCTGGGTGTTTCTATGTATAATAAGTATGTATTTACAAAAGAAAAGTATGTATGTATTAGAATCAGTTATTCTTGTATCCATAGTACAAGCTCTGCTTAGTGTGAGACTAGATGGTGTTGTGTGTAAGTTGTGAGATATTTATTTATTTTATTAAAAAATTACACGACTATTGGTCACCCTATCGTCCCCTGTGCAAACCGGGAGTGCCCTAAGTGTCAGGTTCCTCTATAGCGAGTGCCCAAGAGGATTCTAACGAGCTCTTGTGTGAGTGGAACTGTTACCAATTTATGCAAGTTCCATTGCTGGGTTAGCTGGTAGGCACGTTCAATAGCTCGCGTATGTATTTTTTGCGATTTTTTCGTCAGGCTATACTCAATAGCATCACGGAGTTGGAATTGTGGTCGGTGAATGGCGTTTGGCTCACTCCCTATCTCATGGGGCCTAAACATAACAGATGAAATGTAGTTGTTAGTCAATTCGTGTCGTCTGCACGTGTGGTGTAGTGGTTTAAGCGGTCGCCTCGCCACTCGTCACTGCACTGGTGTTGTGGGTTCGATCCCCACATGGGACAAATCTTTGTGTAATACGCAAAGATTTGTTCTGACACTGGATGTGCTTGTGTGAGTGAATGCGAGTATTTGGCCTTGTCATTGGGACTATTAGATAGTGTAATTGCTTCTGGCGTTTTATCTAATGTAAAAAATTCAAATTTATCTTTAATGCCCGGTTTACATTATTCCAGTCCAGTGATCTAGCGAGTTTCCAGTCCAGTGCTGGACTGGATCTGTTACGTCTACATTATTCCAGTTATTTAGAAGCCGTTGAAGTGTGAACACTACAGTGACAATGATTTCAAGAAGAGATCAGTTTCGAAAATGTTTTAAACGTGCTCAATCACTCTTGCTACAAGAAGTTATTAATGAGGTTGATAAGGGACTAACCAGATTTTGCAAAGCAGTGTGGCGCTTACTGGATTCAGTTCATTCCAGTGCCGGTTTACATTTTTCCAGTAAGCAATCCAGTACTGGACTGGATCGCTGGACTGGAATAATGTAAACCGAGCATTATCTTTATCCTAACTCGGCCACATTCTTTTGGGTAGTATAATAGGCTTTATGTCAATTTCAACATTTTATGATTGATTAAATTCAATCAATATAAAAAAATATAAAAAAACCCTAAAAAGAGTGCGCCAGAGGTGTCTTACGCCCACACTTCACATTGTATATAAAATTAAAATTGCAAGACTAAGCCCATTTTCCACAAGTCGCATCCAGCTTCACCCACGCTACGTCCTACGCGATGACAAAGCAGTGTGTACACAATACCGCCCGTCACAAAGCAAACAGTGAGTACACGGCTCAATTTCATAGATCAAACATAGCGTGTGTGCAATCACTTTTATTGCTACAATGCAATATTTGAATAGTAGTATTAAAAGATAATATTAGAGAAAGTCTTAGCGCTTTTTAAATAATATTGGGATAGGATTAGTCTAGCTGCCTCGATAGTCTAGTGGTTAGTCTCGGGTTCGATTGCCGGTAAAGTGTTATTTCTGAACTTTCTGTCAGGAAATTCACAATAGTACCACGGAGTTGGAATTGCTCCGGTGGATGGCGATATGAGCGAATCTGGGTGGTGTACACCTCTGCCACACCGTTCTGGGTAATATTGGCGTGATGTTATGTTATGATTAGTCTGTTATTTAAATAATTTAACTAGTAAAATGTGTTCAAAATTATATCAAAGAATAATTTTATTAAAAGTTATATAATATTCTATTTGTCAAATGAAAATAGAAATATAAGTCTGATAATACTTATTTAAAAATCGAGGCTAAGGGTACGTTGATAATTCTTTAAATATTGGCACCTAACTGTAGTTATACACAGAAAATAGAGCCGTTGAATACTACTTAAGTCGGTTTATTATTTTTAATATCATTAATAATTTAATTTAAAATTAAATATTTCAAGAAGCCGGCACTTCAAGTTATGAATGACTTTCTGTTTTAGTACATGAATTTATAGTTACTGTTTTAGATACTATCCACATAGTTAAGATCAACCTGCAAACTGAATGCAAAGTTCCATAAGTCATACACTTACCTTATACGTTACTCTGGAAGTTTTCAATATTCTATTAAATGCCTCGATACTGAAGTGCCTGCATCGTATGAGCACTTGTTTACCTTGGATATTCTGTGATTAGTTTGACATCACGCTTATCTTACTCAGAAAGGTATGGTAAAGATAAAGATAAAGATAAAGATAAAGATAAAGATAAAGATAAAGATAAAGATAAAGATAAAGATAAAGATAAAGATAAAGATAAAGATAAAGATAAAGGCAAAGATAAAGATACTTTATTTTGCAACTATGTGTGTACAGTATGATGTTACATATAGAATATTAGTTCCACCAAATTTTACCAATAGGCATGCGAAAGGTTACATAACCGTTAAAATACAAGAAAGCAACAAAGACAGCATAAAATATTACAAAACTAACAAAGACAAATAAAAATAAATTTAAACAATAATATAAAACAGTTAACTAAAAACTAATACAATGTACAAAAATGCACTATTTTTTTCATTCGTAAATTCTCTTAGACATGGTAGACATGTATACTGCCAACAGATCAGCTCGAGGAGCGAAGCACATGACGTTCCATCGTCTTCCTACCCCCGTAGGATAAAGGAGTGATTTTATGTATGTAGATCACCTCGAGCTGGTTCCAAGTGGCGGTGAGCCTATTGCCATCTACTCATCATAATTCCAGACTCAGTGATGTTATGAGGTTACGTGATGGAAAATTCCCATATAATATTTTTGCCTGGCTTGAGGATTAAGACTCAAGGTTCAAGATTCAAATCATTTATTTTCATAAGCCCCAGGGTGCGCTTGAACACGTCAAAACATTACAAACAATAAAATAAAAATAAATTGTAAGTAAAACTAAATTCGATCGAATCCGATATCTCTAATAGGGCAATAATTGTAATTGATAATTTGTGTGAAAATAGCTTATTTGACAGCGATGCGGATGAATAACTAAATACAAAGTTTCATAAGACACGCTCTTACCTTATACGTTACTGTGGAACTTTTCAATATTCTATTAAAAGCCTCGTCGCTGAAGTGCCTTCACCGTACGAGCACTATATAATGCTTTAAGCTTGATAAAGCTGCACGCTGTACACCACCGATATTCTTTGATCACTTTGACATCACGCCTATGTCTCCTATAAGGTTATAGCAGAGGTATATACCTGCCACAGATCAGCTTAAGGTGTTATGTTTCAATCCCATGAGATAAGAGGTGAGCCTATCGTCATGTACTGGTCAAAATGGCAAAATCCCAGGGCCTTAAGTCTGCTACTTCCAAAGTGTTTCTATGGTCAATAATTGATACCATAATGACACCTTACCGCTGAATATCGGGTCACCAAGGCCATCGCCGGCCCAATTTCCACCAAAGCCGATAACAGACGCGAAGCATCGCAAAGACGTGTGCAACTCATAAACTCATGAACTTATTTATTGAATTACACGTCATAAAAGAAGCATGTCTTATAAGGGATGGTAACTTATTATACACTGCCGGACCCATGACATACGTAGTTTTCGATGTTTTTGTTAACGTGTGGGACACGGCAGAAAGCTTAAAACTGGTGGGCCATCTGGTTTCCGCTACGCAACTCCTCTCCTCTCCGTTCCGCCTCGCTCCGATTCATTGCCGGGCGGACCCCAGCTGCATAGAATTCTATACAAATTACTTTCTGCTCACTCCTTTCCGCTTTTCTCCGCTTGATTTATTTTGACCAAATCGAGCGGAGATGAAATGAGGAAATAACGAAATCTGTTTGATTATTCAAGACAGCTCCTCTCCGTTATGCTTTGGTTGCAACTGGGCAGGTGTTTTATATACTAAATATACTAAAATATCGACTTCGATCGAGACGTGAAATAAAAAATAATAGTTTAAAAAAACTAAAAAACACGCTTTTAAAGTACTTCTAACTAAAAAGTGAAAAATAATTCCTAATATAAGCTGAAAATGCCAATGAACATAAAATTAACTAACTAGTATTATTGTGAAAAAGCGTGGGACGCTCTGTATAATAATACTAGTATTTTAAACTATTATTTATTTTCTGCTTTTTAGTTTGGTTTATTTATAAGAGCGTTTTTTTTATTTATTTTTTTATTTATTTATTTTTTTAATTTTTTTTTTCGAATTACTGCATTGTCATCGATTTTTGACAGGTGTGCAAAATTTGAATGAGATCTGTCCGTTTAAAGTGGGTCAAAACCGAGTCCAAAGTAGTTGGTTACATACATAAATACATACATACATACATACATACAGGTGAAGCTAATATAAGCGTGTTAAAAAGCCACGATCCCAAAAAAATATAACTCTGTACAATATAATTGAATGATGTAAAAAAATATATTTTGTAGTTATCACAACTGTATATCCTAACCGATAAAGCTCAAAGCTTATAAAGCTTTATACAGTAACAGCACTTCGGCGTACAGGCTTTTCATAGAATATTGAATGAAAACTTCACGAGTTGTGTGTAAAATAACAGTTTGGATTATTGGAAACCAGGTTTCAGTTAGTGTTAGTAGTTAGTTAAAACTATGTAAGATAAAATTGAAGCGTAACACATCGCCAAAAATTACTATTGCTAGGAAGTAGTTGTTAAATAAATAATAGCTTAAAAAAACTAAAAAACACGCTCTTAAAGTACTTCTAACTAAAAAGTGAAACATAATTCCTAATATAAGCTGAAAATGGTAATGAACATAAAAGATACTAGTATTATTGCGAAAAAAAGCGTGGTGCGCTCTGTGCCATATTTTTCGTCTATCGAGCAACCCACGCTTTTTCACATTTCATTACCATTTTCAGCTTATATTAGGAATTATTTTTCACTTTTTAGTTAGAAGTACTTTAAAAGCGTGTTTTTTAGTTTTTTAAACTATTATTTATTTTCTACTTTTTAGTTTGGTTTAAAAAAAATTTTATTTTTTTTTATTTATTAATTTGCGAATATGGGTACATAAAGGTGGTACAGAGGTTGTTTGATTCATCCACATTCAGCCATGTAGCATGCAAATAGTTTTAATTTTATAATAATAATAATATGAATTCATGCAATAATTAAGATTATTAAATAACAAAATTCGATTATTGAAATTGAAATAATGGTAATAATGTCAAATTTTAATTTTTTTATCGAATTATTGCATTGTCATCGATCTTTGACAGATGTGCAAAATTTTAATGAAATCTGACCGTTTAAAGTGGGTCAAAATCGAGTCCAAAGGAGTCGGTTACATACATACATATATAAATACAGGTGAAGCTAATATAAGCGTGTTAAAAAGCAGTGAGATGAGAACTAAAAAATAATTATTGTCTCTCATCATAATAATATTATAACATATCATCACGCCTATATTACCCAGAAAGGTGGGGCAGAGTTTTATCATACTTACATTTCACCTGTTATGTTTAGGTCCCATGGGATAGGCAGTGAGCCTATGGCCATCCACCGGGCACAATTCATGTACTGCTATGAATTTCCTAACGGGAAGTTCACAAATAACACTTTGCCTGACCCGGGCATCGAACCCGAAGACTCGTGGTGAGAGGCTCATACACTAACCATTAGACCATCGAGGCATTTATAATAATATTATATCATATGTTATTTTGGACTCGGCGTCAAATAACCGTGATATGATGCGTGATCTGACTCGTGACTTGCCTGTCAATATTCAATGTAACAACGCAACGTGACAAGACATCGCATGACCAGAGTATTGTCAGGATCATGCTACGTGCCACGTTACTGTTATGATACCATACCATTCCTCGTCTACCTGTTTTTAACACGCTTATATTAGCTTAACCTGTATGTATGTATGTATGTATGCATGTATGTATGTAACCGACTCCTTTGGACTCGATTTTGACCCACTTTAAACGAACAGATTTCATTAAAATTTGCACACCTGTCAAAGATCGATGACAATGCAATAATTCGATAAAAAAATAAAAAAAATAAAAAAAAAACGCTCTTATAAATAAACTAAACTAAAAAGTGGAAAATAAATAATAGTTTAAAAAAACTAAAAAACACGCTTTTAAAGTACTTCTAATTAAAAAGTGAAAAATAATTCCTAATATAAGCTGAAAATGGTAATGAACAAGTTTAGTTAGAAGTACTTTAAAAGCGTGTTTTTTAGGTTTTTTAAACTATTATTTATTCAGATAATACGAACGTGCGTGGAGCCAGAAATGAAATGGTAACTAGATCCCGTGGACTTTTAGAATCCACAAAATCACATTGTATATGCGCCGCTTCACCTGATGACTACGATGGTGTGCCTAAGTTATTAATTTCAGGGCCTGATCTCAACGTCAAACTGGTACACAGTAGTGCAAAACACTGCTATTTGGAGGCAGGTTAAAGGTAAAATGGAAGTGTTGACCGTTCGCGAGCTCGTTCTCAAGAGTTCCAACACCTAGACTTGAAATTCTGACAGGCACCAAGTCTTAAATTAAAAAAGAAATCAAGGCATGTTTAACTTCAAAAATAAAAACAAGTGTTACCAATGATGATAATATATTAATACTAATATCGCTAAGTTAAAAAAAGCTATTAGTTACATATTTTTTGATTCGTAACTAAATTGGGCATTTCTTGTAGGTATGTATTATCTTCTTTAAGTTTAGAATAATTTATTGCGTGTGTGTGAGCATAAATTTGTTTTTTATTAATTTACTAACAGTGGAAACTTGTAATTGGCCATGTTTTATTATGTATTATCGCAATATCTTGTACTAGCTGTAAGTTTTCCTAAAATATTAAAATAAATAAATAAATAATCTTCTCGCTTTCTCTTTAAAATCTGTCCATCCAAAGGTTGCCTGGCAGAATTGCGTCAAGCGATAAGGCCCCCTTTGCATATTGTTATTGTCTTTCAATAGTTGTCTTTAGTTTGTAATGAAATTATATGCAAATAAAGTTTTATCTATCTATCTATCTAATAAGCGGCCGTGGCGCAATGGATAAGGCATCAGTCTTAACATCGAGAGGTCATGGGATCGAATCCTGACTATCACACCGCGGAAGTTAACTTCCTCCTAACACAAGCAAATTAAACTTAGCTGGAATGGGTTAACAAGAATACTAGTAATTTGTATCTGCAAATTACATAGTAAGCTTAAGAAATATATATATGGATATTTATTATTATAACTTAACAAAACAAACCACAATATAATTTAGCACACCTCGCCAAAAAGTAAGCCAAGTTTAAAGCTATAAACCTTGGGTTAATTTGAGGATTGCGCAGGTGATGTACTCTGCTCTCCGCCCACTGTTTTTAGCGTGATGATAAATAAAACGTGAGCCAAACTGCGAATATCGCGTCGTTTAGCGCCGCGCTAAGCCGATGGGCCGTACTACTGAAAATTTACTTAAGCCTGTATAAACGAACGCATCTTAGTGCTGTATTTATAGTAAAGGCCTTGGCATTAATTTGGGTGGAAGAGCTTTTGTAGGAGACAATAAGTTTGTCACGTATAACTAGGCACTTTTATGCATTGAGAGTAGGCAGAGACAGCACTATTGCTTCTTTAACATTAATTGTATCTTATTTTATTAAGCAGTCCGGTTTTTTATAAAGAACCGTAGTCACCTATTAGGGCTCGACGCAAACTCTTTTATTGAATTTGATTTATAAATTAATTGTTACCTAATATTTTAATTTAAAGGTGATAATAAGCTTTTAATGATTAAGCTTCATTTTTAGTAAAAAATACATGACGTATTTTGGCTTTAAAAAGCAGGCTAGTGATGCTCATCTAGGGTGCTTCTCAGAGTGCATTCCTAAGAAGAATGGGCTTAAAATAAAATGAAGAATGAACCTCAGAAGAGGTATGAGAAGAATAAAAGAAAAGAAGACTGTTTTTGTTTTTTTTGTCATAGCTTGAGCACAGATACTGGAAATGAAAATGTGAAAATAAAGATATGCGTGAAATACTAACGATAAACTACAAGTAAAATGTTTGTTGTACACTGACACAACTGTTTGAAAAATATAGAGATAATTGTGTAAAATTTAATCAGACGCCAGACTAGAAATAAGGCCCAACAACACATCTATTTTACCATGGCGTGGCTAGGAATTAATTAATCCTAACAGAATCACCTTCATTGTGTCGAGTGCGTAACTATTTGAGAGTCTCGCCGAGACAAGTTTGCACATTCGAGAGAAATACGCCGAACGCCGCGTACACTGCCTCGTAATGCGTAGGGGTGGGATAGGATCAGTATCGATATATCAACGTTGTGATGTTCTGTTGTTTGTTTTAGACCAAGACATCTTCAGCATTTATTCACGAGTATCTAAAGCACACATGGCGTAACTCCCTTTCTCCATGAGATAGAGGCGTGATGCTATGAGTTAATTGACAAGTATTCACAATAAAGGTTGTTTAAAGTAATTTTTTATTGGATCGAAATATTTTACAATAATAATTTTGAATATAAATTTGGTTTGTCCATACTGGCTTCATATTTTCGTATTTTTAACAGACTTTTACAAAAATGAAAGTTCTATGTTTGACGCCTACATTTTTTTTATTTGTGTTGCGTTTTGTCCGTCGTTTGTAAAACAATTTTACACTTTTTTCATTTAAGAGAGTGTACTTCCAAAATGGGTCCATGGCCACCAACTCAGGAACCGTATAAAAATCGAGGGCAACCCTCAAATTTTATAGGTTCTTAAAGTGTTTTTTATCAGTTAGCAGTACAACTCCTCAACGGTTAGGAGTACGGCGACAATTCTTTAAATAATGGCACATTCAGACCGTTTAATCGAAAGAAAGAGAAATCGGTTTAATTTTATGTATGTATAAAATATTTATGAGCAGTGACGGTACAATAATAAATATTTAATTTAGTACACTATCAATAAGACGAATCGCACAACACTATCGTATATATTGCAGGTACACTAGTTGTCTGAGCTATCGAGTTTGCTTTATGCTCTCACGGCTATATTATGAGACGGCTTCCAAGATCTGCGAACATATTCATATGTGAGTATTCACATTTATGTGTAAACTCATTTCATACAAGATATTAGCCCGGTTTAACAGTAAAGCGGAGAGGTAAGGAGATTATGTTTGAATGACCAATCAGGTTTAATTGATTATTTTTATAGCATTTAGCTATGCTTAGCAAATTGTAATAAGAAACTGTTGAAATCACGTCACGAAATGACGTAACATACAGTTGAGAAATTAAGTACTGAACGTCCTGGTTGGTAAAAGTGGCTGACCGGTGTGCAGAAGGTCGCACGTTCAAATTGTGCCGGTCTCATAACTTTTTCAACTTTCTTAGGACAATCAGGTTTTGTTATACAAACACATTTCCACTCATCTTCGCTTTGCTGGAACCCGGGCCTTACATTGCTATTTTACAAAAAATATGCTACGTTGCTATGGATGTGGATGGACAACAAACTTCCTCATAGTATAAGAGTATTGTCTATAAATAAGTTTAAGACAGTGGATAAAGCTAAATTATGTAAGAAAGCATACTATGCAATCTCGGACTACTTAAATGACAAGACAGCGTGAGAGAGTGAGTTGCTTTGGATCACACAATCACAACAGCTAGAAAAAATATGGACGCATCATAAGAACATAGTTTAAGAATTTTAAATTGTGTCTATATAAATAAAGATTATTTGAATTTTAATTTGATGCGTTCGAATTACATTAAAATCGTATGAACTTGCATTGGTATCATCAGTAAGAAATCAAGAAATCTAATTATTTATTTCTTTGGCCCCCAATGGACATTTCAAACCGTCTCAAAATTAAAATTAAACTTAACTTATCAAATAATAATACTTATTTCAATAAAATGATTTGACACCGGAGCTTAGATTGACTTTAATGCAACTTAGAAATTTGAATTAAAATCAATGCAAGTACCAACTGTATACTCAACGTTAAATATTAAAAAATCTAGACGTCAAATTTTTTACTGTGGTCCTGTGTTTTTTAGACTAAGAACACTTCATTATTAATATAATTAGGTACAAAAAATATTATGCACACCTGGAAACATTTTATTTGACGTTAGTGAGTAAAAATGGCGACAAGACAACGGACTCTGAGAGCTTTACAGGTAAATATTTATTTTTGTTAAATTTCATGATAATTTTGAAACATACGTTACTTTTTTTTATTTATAAAATGTATAATCAATACGATAAAATTACATGCAATCCCTTTCTAACCTGGATATGGACACGACGAATCAGCAAACACGATTGTTAAGTATACTTAACAAAATCCGGTGGTGAGTAATCTTGTGTGGGTGGTGTATGTAGAGTATACTCAACAAATTTGCATAGTGAGATTTATTGAGCAAATGGTTTAAGGGCTTCTTATCAGCTTGATTAGCGTTTCATGGCAATGGTTTGACAAGAACTCAACGTCGGAGACAGAACACAGCTAACTTGACTGAATTCAGGCACACCCGTCGTGTACCTAAGAAGAAAATTGAACTCCAGTACAAATGGTCTAATGGACGTTTCCGACATCGCACCGAATGAGATCCTGATACATACATACAGAAAGCCCCCTTTCCTGATGGAAAAAATACATTCAATTATTTCACCGATTTCTTTTCTGAAGATCTTTTTGACGAATCATTTCCCTGAGCATGGTAATGAATATGGCCGATGTGCTTACTGTAAAAAGATTTACTACTGTTTATTGTCTGAAATGTATAGTGAGACTAAGTTTTGTCAAAGATACAAATTGTCACTACAATTATCACCACAATTGACTATATTAATTGCATGTTAACGTTTATTTTTCAATAAATTTTCTTTTATATACCTTCATTTGTTTAATTTCATAATGTTGATAAGCTGGATTGGTTAAGTATACTCAACAGTTACATAAGACCTTAATTTTATAACCATCGAATTTTGTTGAGTAACGTTGTGTTTTCAGGAAACCCTTCAGGCTAGAATTTTTTTTTTTTTCCGTGCGCCTTGAATATCTATGAACACAATATGTTCACGGTATTTTCTTACTCTAACACATTTTCTCTTGCCAAATTAAGGGTTAAGAATTTTAAATTGTGTCTATATAAATAAAGATTATTTGAATTTTAATTTGATGCGTTCGAATTACATTAAAATCGTATGAACTTGCATTGGTATCATCAGTAAGAAATCAAGAAATCAAATTATTTATTTCTTTGGCCCCCAAAGGACACTTCAAACCGTCTCAAAATTAAAATTAAACTTAACTTATCAAATAATAATACTTATTTCAATAAAATGATTTGACACCGGAGCTTAGGTTGACTTTAATGTAACTTAGAAATTTGAATTAAAATCAATGCAAGTACCAGCTGGGATCGGTCCAGGGTTCCTTCCTGACGAGGTGCGTAGTTCACTTGGTTAAGCTGTAGTTTCATAGCTTGGCTAAGAAACACATCTCTGAGGGATTAACGAGGGACTGCGAGAAAGACTGTATCGCGTTTTTGTCTGAAGAAATATGATAAAAACGCGACAAAATCTATCTCATGCTCGTTACACTAGCCGCGCTCGGGTGGAAAAGCATCCTTCGAATGGATAGTGCAGTAGTAATTTGGATGGTTTTATTCGAGTTTTGATAGCATAAGTTATAACGACTTGTACTAATGTTATTACTTGAATCAGTCACTTGAGACTTCAAGTTAAGTAATACAAGTTTAAGTGGTCCCGCTGTTAGTGGAAGTGAAGTGATTTTGGTAGAACTGGAGTATTTGAACTTAAATGTTTGAAATAATATCGACTATATGAAGGAGTTAGTTGCACTAACTAAACAGTCAACAATTCCATTCTTACATTACGACGCGGTGATTGTAGATGCTACTTCTCATCAGGTGGACTATACCTACATATCCGAAACTCTGTACATCCTGTTTCTGAAGTAATGAATAAGTTAGTCATTTTCAGGGTTCCGTAGTACCTACAAGGAACTCTTATAGTTTTGCCATGTCCCCGGGCCCCCAAAAGCTAAAATGAGGGGATCAGAAATCAGAAAAAGATCGACTAAGTCAATTTTGTTAGTTTAACAGTAACAAGAATAATTCGTACATAATACAAAAATGTTCTTTTCTTTTTTTTAGATATATACTGATCCTTTTTTAAAATTATGTAATAACTACTAACTACAGAACCCGTGGACCGACAGCAACCTACACACATATGAACGGTTTTTTAATTGAGTGTGTCTAATGATTATTTTATGAGCAATTATTTTAATAATATTTTGTGACACAAAATATTATTAAAATAATTGCAACAATAATTCTCACTTAAACACAAACACAGTGCAAATTAGTTTTTTATCGCTCATGTATGTATGTATTGTGTAGGTATGGTGTTTGTTCGCACAATCCGTAGTCGATTGCTCTGTCATCGCTGATGGATGGCGTTGAGGAAAACGTCTTGGATTAGTGGAGGATACGCACTGGGCTGGTGAAATGTTGGCCAGAAATATCCAGGCAATTATTAAGACCTTGGCGTAGTTAGATTAAATACATAACAGTGTGTAAATAAAATAGAGGACAAATGCTAGAATATCTCCTCAAAAAAAATGTGCCATGTCGAAGATTTTATACTAAAATGAAAACCATAATATTAAAGATACTCTAAAAACTCGAAACATGTTTAACTTGTCACGGTCGTGTAAATAAACCGAGCCAACTCCGAGGTTTGGCTGCATACAAGTCAAATGATTTATTTTTCTCATATATGTTGTATTATTCCTACTTTTAGGTAAAAAACAAGTTTTTACCTTCGGCTTCACCCACTTGGTACGACGATGACCTAGTAAAAATATATACTTAAACAGTTTATCACAGACAGGCAGACAAACGCTCATGAAATGCAAAACGATGGGCTTTTTAAAATTGAAAAAAAAAAATCAGTAAATAATTTTCCAAAAAAAAAAAAACTGACTTCAATTACAAAAAATACACTCAACAGTAAGAAATACTATGGTAATATTCAACGTCACGCCGCATCTTTGTCTAACTTGAAATAATACAGTAAACAGACTTAAGATTTACTGTATTACTAGCTGACCCGGCGAACTTCGTACCGCCTTAGCGTAAATTTGATGCACTACTTTATTTTGTATAGCTGACCTATCTTATGTATGCGTACCCATTGAATTTGAACTGGTATCTATAATATCCCCCATATAAAAATTAATACTTTCTTTTTTTTTTTTTTTTGCCGTAACAACCTTGTACAGAGTATTAGAAAACTACAAAAAAAATATCAGCCGAATCGGTCAAGCCGTTTTCATGCCAAGTCGTGACAACGGAAATTTCATTATATGGGAAAATGGAATTGTCGTCTTACTCTATCTTACTCGCAATTTTTCCTTATTTGCTCACCGTTTAGACCTACCCTGGACTACGACAAACATTTTAAAACCAAAATCAGCTCAATCGGCCCAGCCGTTCTCGAGTTTTAATCAGACTAACGAACAACAATTCATTTTTATTTATATAGATAGATATAGATTATATTTAAATAATTATCCTCTTACTTTTAACCGTTGAGGATTTGTACCTTCCAGTATCAACTCAGCAACATGAACTGACTGCTAGATGCAAACATCCAAGGAGTTTCAGTTAATATACGAAAAACAATACAGAAGCCTTTAAAATTTGAGGGTTGCTCTCGATTTCCTAGGATCCCATCATCTGAACGTGACATGACAAGTATACTTTACTCTACAGACAACAAAAAAAAATCTTAAATCGGTCCAAGCGTTTCCGAGTAATCGGCGAACAAGCCTGAAAAAAAACTATTCAAATTGAGAACCTCCTCCTTTATAGAAGTTGGTTAAAAAATCATAATATTAAGCCTTTTCCAGTGTAACACAACAGAATTCTTCATTAAAAAAACAAAATCAAGTTCTAAAAGCAATTTTACGAATACCCTCATTACGGGACCAAAACCACCGCATTCAAATCCACATTCATTGTCATAACGAACGCGACCTATACTACACTTTACCGTTATTCCCACAAATTGAACCACATTTCGACTGATTGTTGTACCAGCCCTGATTAGCCAATTGTATTCCAGCTCGAATCAAAATACGCGCCAATCAACTGTTCGTAAATACAGGATGAATCTCAATAAGGATATTTTGTAAACCCTTTCAGCTTTAGTAAACAGATGATATACCTTTAAGGGAGCAGTCTCGTTAGCGCGTTTTATGTTTAATATTATTATTTAGTTTTCTTTTATTTGTTGCATAATAAATCTACAACTTTTAACAATTGGGAGAGGCCTATGTCCAGCAGTGGACTACGAGCGGCTGAATGATGATGTTGAAATCTACAACTGACATTTATAACTATGTTCACCCATTACGTTGTACCCATTAGTCAGAGCAATAGATATCTTAAATAGCGTTTCGCAAAAGATTGACATTTTTATGTGCACATTGGCGGAATTCGAAAGGGTAACCCTAGTGTCTCTTTCAAGTTAGTTATAAGGAAAATTAATGATAAGTACTGTACTACAATGTTGTATTGGGTTGCAACCTGTAAAAACACTGTATGTTGTAAATATAAATAAATAAATAAAATAAATAAATAAATAAATGTTATTCTCTATTTAAAAGAAGTATAATATTATGTTTATCCAGACTTTAAGTATACAATATTTACAAACTGCCTCGATAGTCTTGTAGTTAGCGTATACGCCTATCACCGCGAGGTCTCGGTTTCGATTCCCGTATGGATGGCGATAGTCTTACACCCTATCCCATGGGATCTTAAAATCGTAACAGTTCAAATGTGGGTTTTGTACACCTTATATAGATATATAAAGGCTTGATTTTCATGTATCATTATTCGTCATTAATACAATTTGATCGATGTAAATCATGACCTGTTAAGCATTTAAGATGTATTCCTTGTTGGCGATCAAAATAAATAAACAAAATTAAATAAGTAATAAACATGTTTGCTAAATTTCTTCTAAGTCAACCCGGTAGTTTTTGCGTAAAAGAGAGACAAACATTCACACACACATGTAACGTGGTCTTCTATTGACCATTTGGGTAGACAGACTAAATTAAAAGATAGAAAGTTGACAAAGGTATTATTATTAATTATTATAAATATTATCATTAGTTCAGTTAAATGATAGACTCAAGGCTTAGGTAGGTAGGTAGGTAGGTGGTACACGAGTTTGGTGAAGTCCTGGCGTAGCGAAGTTGGTAGGACACTTAACTGGCTAGAGGCCTTGTCGCTCGCGCACCTCCTATACATAGCCCACAGGGGTCTGCAGTGGGGAGCGCAGCTTCAGATGGCGGCGCGGGAGCGACATTGCGACGTCACACACATCTTAAAATTTTGAATTATAAATTAGTAGGATACGAATCATAATATTACTACGAATTAGGTTTGTGATCTTGTAGTTCTAGTGTGAACAAGAGTTAACGTGTTACAATGCAGATAATTTTTTTTTTAATTTTATTAATATGTCGATGGATTGCGATAACGAGAATGCTCTCTTAACTTTATTTAGTTAATGAAGTGAAATTAGAGACGGTGAAAGCAATTTGATGCTTTAGTTGGAAAGTTTTATTCTATTGTAAAGGTTTTAGGAAACAAACTGAAGGTAACGAATGAAACTATGTTAATTCTATTTGCAAAAGTTATTGGCTTCCTTCTTAGAATGTATAACTAAATTAAATTAAAGTTTCATGGCCTTTCGTGGTCGAAATGCGGGGTTGGAAATATCACCTTAATCCTGTCGCAAAATAGTGCTTGCAATTTTTTGCATTATCGCATTTTCAAGCTAGTATATTTGTTGCCAAAAATACAGCTTTAAAAATTTTTGTCTAACTGTCCGTCTGTCTGTCTCGGCTAATCAACTAAACGGCTGGAACGATTTTAATAAAAATTTAGATGCAAAAAAACTGTCTACAAGGCGCGTAACATGGACTTTACATTAGACATACTTTTTATCAATGTACCACGAAGACGAAACCGCGGCAGAAAGTAAGTTTGTTTGTTTGATAGCGCTCGAGAACTACTCGTTTAATTTTAATGTTTCTTTTTGTGCTTGAAAGTCTGCCTCTCAATAAAAGTGTGTAGCAGTTGTAGCCTGTACCTGTCTGACCGTAGCTGTATAGTTAAAGCGGCTGCCCGGTGTGCAAAAGGTCGCAGGTTCAAATCCTGCCTTATTTTTTCAATTGTTTCTTAGTAAAATTTGCTTAAGCTAAAAATAATCAATATGAAATTATTCAATTCATTTCCTTAATTTTTTGTGTTTTTGGAACTCTAAAAAATATGTCAATGTAAACTGTTAGAAGCATGATCGTTTGCATTATTTGCGAGGACCATTAGCCATAAAACATGGTCTTGGCACTCCTCTTTCCACCTACGCAACGGTTTATCTGCAATGCGTTGGCTAGATGAATGTCCCCGAACTTAATGTTTTGGAAATGTTTTGTAAATTCTACAAAAGTTTTAACGCTTCATAAAATATAGAGGTTCTATTTGTTTCAGGAAATGTCTATGTTTTAATTATTACGGAGATTATTTAGCTGTAGTTAAAAATCCCGAGATGGTACGCAAAAGCTGTATCATGTTATAGTTAACTTGTTCCCATTATTATCTGCAGTGCTAAAGTCCGTTGCGCAGAATGCAATAGATGAATTTTTAACTTTATTTAATTCTATATGAATTTTGGTGGGTCCTGAGATTTTACCATCACCTTCTTTGTCACCCTTTTTCTTTTCTTTTTATGGTAACTGAGGCATAAAAAGAAAAAAATATTCTGTAAGAATTTTTTACTGTGCAATTCAAAACGAGATTATTTCGTTGTTTTATATGCAGTGAAATGTTAGATCTGACAAAAATCCTTCTATTAATAGTATCTCCTTGAGACCTCTCTCGACTCAGCTTTTTTTCTTAAAAAATGCTGAATAGTAATTTGCAATAACAAATTACTAGTATTCTTGTTATCCTCCTCCAGCTAACCTAAATTCGCTTGTGTTAGTAGGAAGTTCACATCCGTAGTGGCTAGGACTTGAACCCACGACTTCTCGATCGTAACACTGTTTAAACTAGTAACTAACTCATAGAAATATTTAAATTATTAAACAAAATCTGCAGCAGTTATTTTTTTATATATACCAGCAAAAGAGAAATATCAAAGCAAATTGTTTATTATTTTCAACGTCTGATCAGCGTAGTGCGTATTTCCATATCGTTCCTGCCCCGATTCGTCTTGCTCACGTGCTCAAGATGGCGGAACGCACACAATAATAACTACAAATAAATATTTGTACGTATTGAAAGTAACTTTCTCTCGCTTTGCTTTAGATATACCTAAGGTGGTTCCTTTTGATTGTTTTTGTTCTATATCCGTGATACTTGGGTACTTGTGTGCTCTTCGTCGTCTTTATAAATTTTACTTTCGAACTAGTTTAATAAAAGTCGCTTTTGACCGCCGCTTTCAATTCTATTATTTGTTAAATAAAAAAAATATTTGATGGTGTAGTGGTTACCGTAAACGCCTCTTACCGCGAGGTCTCGGTATCGATTCCCGGGTCGGGCAATTTGTGAACTTTTCGTCAGGAAATTTACCATAGCAGCATGGAGTAGGAATTGTGCCCGGTGGATGGCGATAGGCTCACCCCCTATCCAATGAGACCTAAACATAACCGGTGAAGTGTGAGTGTTGTACACTTCTGCCACTCCCTTCTGTGTAATATAGGCGTGATGCTGTTATGTAATTTGTTAAATTACTAAGTAAAGCATAACAATTTTTAATGTTTTCTTTATGATAGACTTTGCTAATATCGAACTTATACTCTTATTAGCTGCAGATCTAACATATTTTTGGATTGACTATTAGATGACGTCTTTTCATGTAATAAGAGAAAAGTCATCAGCAACCATAGGAAAGTCATGTCAGTTTCAGTTTTATTCAAACCTAAGTATCAAAGCTATTTCGTACGTATTTATTTTAATACTGGATCATTAACAAACAGTGCAAAAGCCTAATAGAGTAATGTTAACATGCAGTAATCGCGTGCAATCATCATTTTGTGTACTAGACCACTGATTGTGAATCGTGACACTACGTAATATTGGATTGATTGCTTTAATTAATACCGCAAATTGTTTTATTGTATTTGTATTTGTATTCCTCGGTTGTCTCAATATTAGCATATGTGCTTCTCACCGCGATGTCTCGCATCGGGCAAAAACTTATGGAATTTGGAATTTTTCCGCCCGGAATTTCTCAATAGCAGGACGGAGTTGGAATTATGCCCGGTGGATGACGAGAGGCTCACCCCCTCTGCCACACCCTTCTGGGTAATATAGGAGTGCAGTTATGTTCTTTCATTGCAGGTAAATTATGTTATCAGCCATCATAGGATAAAGTGTTAAAGTGATGGAGGTTGCAGTTATATCCAAACAAAAGGAACACGCTTAGATTATTAACATGCTAATTCCATGGTGTATCTAGTTTGTACGTATTTATTATAATACTGGGTGATTGCCAAACTGTGTCAAAGCCTATAGAGTAATGTTAACATGCAATAATCGCGTGCAATCATCATTTTGTGTAGTATACCACTGATTGTAAATGATTCTACGTAATATTGGTTTAATTGCTTTCGTGAATGCCGCAAATTGCTTCATTGTATTTGTATTTTTAGCTTCTGTATTGTATTTGTTACACTGTCTTACTCACGATCAGAGCGTACTAGAATACCAGTGCTGTGGTGCTAATATGTTTATGGACTTATTGTAAATAAAAGTAAGTAATTTTAAAATTGTTCATAATATAATTTTAAGATTTGTCGAAATAAATGTATCTTATGCTTTTTAAGTCTTATTCTATACCTAGTAATATCATACAGTTTCATTCCTCACAGACAATAAATCTCATTCCTCGTACATTCACGCAAAAGAAAACATTCTAAATTATACCAAACACGAAGTAGCATAATGTTAACACGCGTGTTTCTTGAAGCTTTACAACAGGTGGCGCCAGTGTGCCGCAGTATTTTATTACGGGACTCTTGATGACATGAGATTTGTATCTTTAAACTTTCATTGTAAAGGTTTGTCTTGAATTAAATTCAATATTTTCATATCCATTCCGGATAGGTTTTAAGATACAGCTTTTTTTATACTACGCCTGCAGCAAACAAACGATTAGTCGACCTGATTGTAAGTGGAGTACAGCCCATGGACATTAACAATCCACAAAAGCAGATTGCATCGCTGCCGCAGAGGACTACGACGTTATGCCTCATATACCAGTAATTTCAAGGCCGACCAAACCCGAACACAGTAATGCAAACACTACTATTTGGCGGCATGTTATAGGTGAGACGGCGGCGGTGCTGTCGCCCTCACACTCGCTCACAAGAGCTCTACCACCAGTTAAATGTGTAGGTGATATACAGCCTCTGCCACCCTCTTTTCGGTAAGGTGATGTTTTATTATTTAATAATTTCAATAATCTTTAAATATAAAACATACTTATCACTTGATCAAAGTAATTCAAAGGACTATCTCAGTCACAGTCACAGTGGTTGAAGCGGTCGCCTCGCCGCTTTCAACTGTGCTGGTGTTGTGGGTTCGATCCATACCAGTAAAAACAGTTGAACCACCATCGAATAAATCTCAAATGGCCGCCATTAAATATGGCAGGAAATGGACACATCGCAATCGTGAGGTCACTTAGACGTTAAAAATACTCTGGTAACTAATAAATCCTTGCTTATATTACAAATCAGAAAGAAACTCTGTCTATCTGTCTGTCGGTTTCTGGCTTAACTACTGAACCGATCAAATTCAAATTCAAATTCAAATTCATATCCATTTATTTCGTAAACTATTAGTACATAGTATTTGAAATCGTCAATAAAAAAGTACAAACAAAACTTAACTAAATACATGTAGCTGAGAAACAATAATCTTATCTAATCCCAAGCATTATTATCTTCCATATAATCTTTAATGGTATAATAGCTCTTCGAACACAGTTTTCGTCTTATTATAGATTTAAATTTATTGAAACTTTGAATTTCCTGAATTGTGCTTGGGATTTTATTATAAAATCGCACACATTGACCTCTAAATGATTTTTTTATTTTCTGGAGCCTAGTGGCAGGTAAAACTAGTTTATGCTTGTTCCTTGTATTTAAATTATGTATATCACTTTTTTTTTTAAATTCTAAAATATTCTTATGTACATAAATAAGGTTTTCATAAACATATTGACTCGCCACTGTCAAGATACCGATTTCTTTAAATTTTTCTTTTAGTGAATGTCTAGAGGGTAGATTATAAATTGCTCGAATAGCCCTCTTCTGCAGTATAAAGATAGTTTGAATATCTGCGGCACAACCCCAAAGAAGAATACCATACGACATGACACTATGGAAGTAGCTATGGTAAACTATTTTAGCTGTGTTAACATCTGTTAATAGGCGAATTTTCTTTACTGCAAATGCTGCAGAGCTGAGTCTATTCGACAATTTATCAATATGAGGGCCCCACTGAAGCTTACAGTCCAATGTGATACCTAAAAACTTGGTGGTATTTACAAGCCCCAACTCATCCTCCTTTATCTTAATTGTGGTGTTCACTTGTCTGACGTTAGGCATTACAAATTTTATACATTTAGTTTTGGTCCCATTCAATAGCAAGTTGTTAACATCAAACCAGTGCACCACCTTTGAGATAGCATTGTTTACATCGTCGGAATTTTGTTGTCGTTTTAATTTAAATAAAAGTGATGTATCATCAGCAAACAATACTATCTCGTGGTTATTCTTAACAAAATGTGGTAAATCATTAATATAAATTAAAAATAAAAACGGACCGAGAATCGAGCCTTGCGGAACCCCCATTTTTACAACAGAACCCTGAGATCGCTTTCCATTAACCTCTACTTTTTGAATCCTATTACTCAAATATGAGGTAAGAAGATCCAGCGCAGAGTGTCTTATTCCATAATGTTTTAGTTTTTTCACCAAAGTTTCATGAGGAACACAATCGAAAGCTTTGGATAGATCGCAAAAAATACCTAAAGCGTCCAAAGAATCTTCCCAAGCATCAAATATATGTTTTAAAAGCTCAACACCTGCATCGGTTGTAGAGCGACCCTTTGTAAAACCAAATTGTTTTCTATGCATTAACTCATTTTTATTAAAGAACCTTAACAATTGACTATAAACAAGTTTTTCAAAAATTTTGCTAAACGTAGGCAGCACTGAGATAGGTCTGAAATTTGTTGGGTCTGACGTACTGCCCGATTTAAATAATGGAATGATTTTACTATCCTTCATTGATGTAAATTGGTATGGAGATAGTTTAAAACCTGAAGAAGGACACGGGCTACTTTAAATCGTCATACCTACCACGCGGGTGGAGCCGCGCACAGAAGTTAGTACTAATATGAAAGGTAGCAATGGAGCAAAAGGTATAGGCTACACGATTTTCTTGCTACAATTTCTCTTAGCTTCGTTCCTCGCATGCAATAAATCTCTTTCCTCGTACATTCCCATGACGGAAAACATTTTTCATTATACCACACACGATGGTAGCACAATGTTCACACGCGTGTTTCTCCAAGCTTATAACAGGTGGCGCCAGTGTAAACCAGCATTTATGTTATGTAAGTATTGCCGAAATCTGTTCTTTTAGTTTTGTAGTTATATATACTAAAAATTTGCTTACTACTTATACTTAAATTAACATTACATCACGCCTACCTTACCCAGAAGGGTAAGGCAGAGGTGTGTGATACCCACACTTCCCCACACAATAGTTTTGCCTGACCTCGGCTTGAGGTCCAGTCGTGGTGAGAGCTCGCATACGCCGGATGGCGGAGAGGGTAGTGTACCTGCCTGCGACGCCGAGGTCGTGGGTTCGATTCCCACTTAAGACAAATCTTTGTGTGCATGAACATGGGGTTTTGTCTTAGTCTGGGTGTTTCTATGTATAATATGTTTGTATTTACAAAAGAAAAGTATAAATGTATTAGTATCAGTTATTCTAGTACCCATAGTACAAACTCTGCTTAGTTTGGGACTAGATGGCGTTGTGTGTGAGTTGTGAAATATATATTAATATATATTTATATAATTACTAAACTTGATTTAACCAACAAAGTGATTTATTCACTACATAGTACATCAAATAAAATAAATTAACTTGTATAAAAATTAAGTGTAGACTCCAGAGCGCCGTTTTTTCATACTAACGTATAATGGGTTTAACTATAATATCATTAAGTTTTTATCTATTTTTATAGACAAATCATATTATATTAAACACTAAAGTGCATGTTTGATCGTAGTCATTTTGTCAAAACAGTTTTTGTCATAAATTGAGTTACATACAAACTGAAAAATTAAACTATTAATTTTGAAAAGGTGGTCGCACACACACGCATTTTAGTGTTTATTAGATAAGATTTGTCTATAATCATAGATAAGATGTTAATAATATTAAGTTGAACCTTTATTACTTTTGTATGTAAAACATTTATTTATTTATTTATTTACATAAATACAGAGCCATAGATTCTTACTATATATTTATCTCAATTTTGTAGAAATTGCTGGTTGGATCTTTTATGCTTAACAGGGTCCAATTATACATACCCTTTGCATTAGTTTGTAGGTAAATACAACCTAATGCAAAGGGTATGTATAATAATTACAATATGCTTAATGATCTAGTTTACTAATCTAAGATTTACCTTAAGATTAACACAGTACAAAAACAAAAACCCTAACTTAATAACTTAATAAATTATAATAATAACATGGCAGTATCCAGTAGGATGCATCCAGAAAGGCGGTCAATAATCGCGACAGAATGGATCCCGAAGAACCGGTATCTCCGCCGAACCCGGCCGAGGTAATGCTGGCGCAATGACTTAGACACCTTTCTTGAAAACTGGCAGGAAATTGCTGCGCATGATGAATGGGCACTTGGAACTTTGGGGGAAACCTTTGCCCATCAGTAGGACAATATAGGTTAAAGAGAAAAAGAATGGATAACAGCCAAACAATTTTATTGTTCCCCTTAGTATTAAGACTCGTTAAGAACATTTACAAAGACAAAAACCCAATTGAAAACCAAACTGAACGCAAACAAATCAATCTTACCTAAATTCAGTAAAGAAAGTCTTTAAAATCACGGGAGCGTTTCAGATAAACAAATAAGTAAAACAAACAAACAACCAAGTTCGTCGTGAGTGCGATTAATTACAACTTTGAGACTGGTTGATTAATGAACCGATTTTACTTTTAATTTGAGTTATTGTTCAAGGGGCCTGCTTACAGACTGTTTGGAATTTGTTACCTTTAAATAATAACACAAAAAATCAACCAAGTATTAATTGAACAGGTGATTGAGATATTGACGTTGACGACTGCCTCGTAGGTCTAGCTAGAGGTCAGTTCTTGCTACCTCTTACTGCGAAGTCTCAAGATTTTTTAGACAGGATTTTTTAAATAGCAGCATGGAGTTATAATTGTGCCCGCTGGATGGCGATCACATCACATCGGACCTAAATAAAACAGGTGAAATGATTTTTTATTATTTTATATTACCCCTGTGCGAATGAATGTATTGTATGTATGTATTGTAGTCAAGCTAATGGTTAGTGCCTCATATACCTGTAATTTCAGGGCCTGATCTCATCTCCAAACCGGAACACAAAACGCAAGCACTACTTTTTGGCGCCAGGTTATAGGTGAGACGGTGGTGCTGTCACCCACGAGCTATTTCACAAGAGCTCTACCACCAGTCAGAGATCAAAATATCGATATTTACAAACAACAACATGCCACTTGTATATACGATAAAGTATCCGATATATTGTTGGCATCTTACCACATGATAAATAACATACAGATGCTAAGCTTCTAAACTATACTTTGTTTTAAAACGAAACGAAAAACGACGTATTCTGCGAGCCCTGCGCTAGTGCACTAGCCGAGCCGGTATGAACCGGTTTCGCTCTGAACGTGACAGATCCGCTAGTGTACTTATCTTAGTGAGATTGTATTAAGCTTAGTCTCTGTATACTATCTACTAATGTAATCTCACTTTGCGAATCAATCAATTCAATTAGAAAGGAAAGCAGTTTTTTCCCTAAATATGAATTTTCGATCATATTCCTGTGCCTCTCGGAAAACTTCGTTCACAATACTTCGAATGAAACACATTCAAAATGCCCGAAATATCTGTTCTGATTTGATAAGCATAGTATGGTTATGCTGGCAAAAAGTTAGTACCTCGCTCAATGCTGAAATGGTCTCCTGAAGTCCAGACAAACACACCAACCAAAGTGTTCAAAGTCCACATCACTCACGATACACACAGTGCACAGTTTTCGTAAAACAAGTCTATAATATCAATCAGATTATTTGACTTCAAATACCAATATTACCCAGTAAACAACAAGTCAGAAATCCAATAATACTTTTACAATCCCCCAAAATAACTCCCCACAATCCTCTTTAAAGTACCCACAATTATCTGCCAAACTTTTCCCTCACGATAATACAATACAGTGTAAACAGCCTTCGGATTATGTAAACGGCCTTTATAACGTAACAATTAGAATTTAATTCCGAACCAATCTGATCAAACCTGGAAGTTTTCAGTATCAGTTGTTCATCGTATTGAACAAGTTTAAAATTAGTTGTACCAGTTCTGTGGTACCCGCGGCTACTGATCAACCTGTACATTGCCAGTACAAGCTGGTCTCGCACTGCACGGGAAGCTATAAGATCAGCTTATACTGGCAATGTATAGGTAGATGTGCAGCCGTGTGTACATATCTAAGTGTGCTATCTATGGGGGGAGAGGACATAAAAGTTTGTGGTTTGTTAACAAAAAATATGTATTTACAAAAGAAAAGTATATATGTGTATTAGTATCAGTTATTCTCGTATCCATAGTACAAGCTTTGCTTAGTTAGGGACTAGATGACGTTGTGTGAATGTTGTGTGATATTTATTTATTTATTTAATAAAATTGCTTGATTTACCTAGCCTTACGCTTGCAACTAGAATCCTAGCTATAAGTTTAAACAATACATCCTTAGCTAAGCTACCCTGGTGGAATACAGCCTTGAACGAGGACGATCTCAACAAAGTGTTATCATATCTCACATAACCCAAGGTAACGCAGGTTTCGCATAAACTTGGTTATAAAACTTAACGCACGAACTTCGTCCTGCGTTGAGTGCTGTACACACGGCTACCGATCAACCTATACATTTCCAGTATTAGCTGGTCTCGCACTGCACGGAAAGCTATAAGATCAGCTTATACTGGCAATGTATAGGTTGAAGTGCAGCCGTGTGTACATATCTATGTGTGCTATACATGGGGGTGAGGACATAAAAGTTTGTGGTTTGTTAAGAGGAGGGTAGTTCAAGTTGTGAATATGGGGTTCGCGTCGTCAAGGGATTCGTTTGAGTGCGTTTATGGTTGCCATTCTCACGCTGGACGGTAAAAGAGCAGTGGCGTGAAGGCTGATGTTGCTAATATGAAAATGAATGGCCTTATTCGTATTCGCTTTTAGGACGACATGTTATTTTATTTATCTTCAAATATGGTTTTTAAAAAACAATGCACTGTTACAGGATAATGTTCTAACCTCAGAGCAATAAGCCAACCGGAGGTGTCATTGTCAGACATCCCCCGCTGCCAAATGTAGACGCGTTACAAAACTAGCTGTCAAATCCTATGATTTGACACTTGCGCGGAACAATCTACTCCCTTACTACTCCGCGAGTTTTGGCAGCATTATTTGCATAGCTATATTCGGCAGCATTACTAATATAATATATTTGCGTTTATTGCCTGTCCATATTATTATTTTTTGTCTGAGGTTCTAACATACTACAAAAATACCGATTCTGATACTTCATTAAAGCAGTTTGGAATTAAAAATTACGTCATTCGATAAGTGAAAACTATTTATGATAATTATACAATCATCATACGACTAAAACTTTAATTCTTAACTTATAACTTGAAATACTGCCCTTGAACTGCATCGATGATCTAGTGGTTAGCGTAGGCGCCTTTCACCGCGAGGTCTCGAGTTCGATTCCTGAGTCAGGCAAAGTGTTATTTGTGCACTTTCAGGAAATACACAATAGAAGCACGGAATTAGAATTGTGTCCGGTGGATGACGACAGGCTCGTCCTCTATCCCATGTCACGTAAACATAACAGGTGCAATGTGGGTGTTGTAAACCTCTGCCACACCCTTCTGGGTAATATAGGCGTGATGTTATGTTATGTTTATACCGCCCTTCAATGCCCTTAACCTTCACAAAACCAAGAGGTACATTAAACAACCACCACACGATAACGCAACAATATCCTGTGAATCAGTTGAGCAATGCGACACAATCAACGTTTATCTAAGGTTGTAGAAATGAAAACCCCAAAACTGCTCATTAAGAAAGTTATGTACAGCACTCAACACATCAACCTATACATTTCTAGTTTATACGTCTCGCGTTGAATAGACTTCCCGTGCAATGCAAGACCAGCTAATACTGGAAATGTATAGGTTGATCGGTAGCCGTGTGTACAGCACTCAACACAGGACGAAGTTCGTGCGTTAAGTTTTATAACCAAGTTTATGCGAAACCTGCGTTACCTTGGGTTATGTGAGATATGATAACACTTTGTTGAGATCGTCCTCGTTCAAGGCTGTATTCCACCAGGGTAGCTTAGCTAAGGATGTATTGTTTAAACTTATAGCTAGGATTCTAGTTGCAAGCGTAAGGCTAGGTAAATCAAGCAATTTTATTAAATAAATAAATAAATATCACACAACATTCACACAACGTCATCTAGTCCTTAACTAAGCAAAGCTTGTACTATGGATACGAGAATAACTGATACTAATACACATATATACTTTTCTTTTGTAAATACATATTTTTTGTT
Organism: Hypena proboscidalis; assembly: GCA_905147285.1. Lineage (NCBI taxonomy): Eukaryota > Metazoa > Arthropoda > Insecta > Lepidoptera > Erebidae > Hypena > Hypena proboscidalis. Next base: position 2,122,983 of record LR990141.1, read on the forward strand.
AACAAACCACAAACTTTTATGTCCTCTCCCCCATAGATAGCACACTTAGATATGTACACACGGCTGCACATCTACCTATACATTGCCTGTATAAGCTGATCTTATAGCTTCCCGTGCAGTGCGAGACCAGCTTGTACTGGCAATGTACAGGTTGATCAGTAGCCGCGGGTACCACAGAACTGGTACAACTAATTTTAAACTTGTTCAATACGATGAACAACTGATACTGAAAACTTCCAGGTTTGATCAGATTGGTTCGGAATTAAATTCTAATTGTTACGTTATAAAGGCCGTTTACATAATCCGAAGGCTGTTTACACTGTATTGTATTATCGTGAGGGAAAAGTTTGGCAGATAATTGTGGGTAGGTACTTTAAAGAGGATTGTGGGGAGTTATTTTGGGGAATTGTAAAAGTATTATTGGATTTCTGACTTGTTGCTTACTGGGTGATATTGGTATTTGAAGTCAAATAATCTGATTGATATTATTTAGAATTTGTATTAAGCAAAAGGAAAAATACATACAAATAATTATATATGTTAGCTGTTTATTTTTAGAAATTAAATTGTTGTCACTCCCTCGGTGGTCTAGTGGTCAGCGTATGCGCCTCTCGCCACGAGGTCTCGGGTCGAACCCGAGACCTCGTGGCGAGAGGCGCTAAGCTATTTTTAAAAGTAAATACATCAATATTATTATTTTTTTAATCTTACTAGTAATTTACAAATACAAATGACTAGTATTCTTGCTAACCCCCTCCAGCTAACTTTAATTCGCTTGCGTTAGGAGGTAGTTTACCTCCATGGCGTAATGGCTGGGATTCGTACCCACGACCTTTCGCTTCGTATAACCGATGCCTTATCCTTTGCGACACGGCCGCTTCATTATATTATAATAGTAAAATTAGTAGGATGTATTTTCCTTCAGAACTATTCATTAATGTCTGAAGTTCCACTGGAGGTAAATCAAAATTCCTAGAGAATAGTTAGCGAAGACGAAGCAAGAGTTAAGTTTGCATCTACCCCGAGGCGTGACGGTGAAGAATGCTTAAAAAGCCTCTCGGAAAACTTTAACTGTTATAAGTAGCGCAGATGTAAATATACTGAATGGCGTACGCAATAATTGGTGCATAGTAACATAACATACATAACGTCACGCCTATATTACCCAAAAGGGTGTGGCAGAGGAGTACAACACCTACACTTCACCTGTTATGCTTAGGTCTCATGGGATACGGGATGAGCCATATACATATTGCCCACTGCACGTACCAATATTGTTGTAACCGTATTAAGACATCAAAAATGGATACCCTTTCCTAAGATACAGACAGGTTTCCTGCCTAGTTTAGGAAAGGGAGTCGTATGATTCCTTTTATTAAAGCTGTACTGGTTTTCTTTATAACTATAATTATAATAAGACAACTCTGTATGCCATGTACAATCTGCTTTTTGGAAATAAATTATTATTATTATTATATTATCGCCATCCACCGGCACAATAACAACTGTGTTGCTATTGTGTACCCGATGGAAAGTTCACAAATATCACCTTGCCTCACTCAGAAATTGAACACGAAACCTCGCGGTAAGAGGCGCATACGTTTACCACTAGAACATCTAGGCAGTTACAAACAATACTGCGTTCTTTCATATTCTACGCATTTCTATAATGCAAAATGGCAGCCTTCAAATAAATTCAACCAAAAGATCAAACGCCAATAAATGACATAGCTGTAAATAAATAACAACTGATAGTGACATTAATATGTAATCTTGTTTGTGTGCTTTTTAACACGCTTATATTAGCTTCACCTGTATGTTTGTTTGTTTGTTTGTTTGTTTGTATGTAACCGACTCCTTTGGACTCGATTTTGACCCACTTTAAACGGACAGATTTAATTCAAACTTTCTACACTTGTAAAGAATCAGCGACAATATAATAATTTCATAAATTTATCTCATTATCCTGATTAGGATCGCCAGGATTAAAAAAAAACTAAAACTAAAAAGTGAAAAATAAATATAGTTTAAAAAAACTAAAAAAACACGCTTTTAAAGCACATCAAACTAAAAAGTGAAAAATAATTCTTATTATAACCTGAAAATAATAATAAACGAAAAATACTAGTACTATTGTGAAAAAAAGCGTGGGGCGCTCTGTGCCATATTTTTCGTCTATCGAGCGACCCACGCTTTTTTTCACAATAGTACTAGTATTTTTCGTTTATTATTATTTTCAGGTTATAATAAGAATTATTTTTCACTTTTTAGTTTGATGTGCTTTAAAAGCGTGTTTTTTTAGTTTTTTTAAACTATATTTATTTCTAGACAGTTGCTTGTAAAACTTTTTTTTTTGGTATTTTATGTGAAAATGAGTGATTTGCGTGAAATGGCGGGACGGCAAGCACTTATACTGCCTCTATGGTCATGAGCCGTACCGTATATATTATACTATCAGAAGTTTCTGTGATTTTTCATTTAAAAAGCGATAGTAGTCATCATTTATAATAAACACTATTTTTTTTTGGTGTCTGGTAGTCATGGGGGTAAAATGTAGGGACGCTGTACGATGTCCTTTACAATTTTATTATATGTATAGATTGTTATTTTGACATAAAAAAAACAGACGCTTTTTTTTTTAATTTGTATTCATGATGGTGGATAACCACGCGTTTGACATTGATCTCACCTAATGGTAAGTGATGATGCAGTCTACGGTGGCCTGGAGTATGGCTGCCTATGAGATACCAATTCACTCTTGCTTTGAAGACACCTTGATTAAAATAATGCGAAAGCATAACCTCGGACGGGCGTTCCAATCTTTGGTAGTTCTAGTTCAAGTTTAAATTAATTAGAAAAGGTATTTTGCATGCTGATACAACTTTAGCAATAAATACAATTATTTCCGTCGGGCTCTGACTACCGTCAATTGCGCGGCTGTTCTTGAACCGAATGGCCTGAGCCGTGACGATGGTAAGAGACCCGACGGAATGACTCTTGGGAACAAGAGTCATTCCGTCGGGTCTCTTACCTGGAGGTTGGGGCGGCCCTTGGTGTGGGACGCAACTTGCGTCGACACTTTGGCACCGTCGCGTCGCATCTTCCAGGGACTCGGGATAGGGCTGGTGCGGCGGCAGAATCAGCCGAAAACCTCAAGAGGCGCAAATATAGCCTTTTAGATAGTGGCTATATGTTTGTGCCTTTTGGGGTAGAGACGCTCGGGCCGTGGGGTCCAGGGGCTCACGCTCTTTATAAAGACGTCGCTAAACGTTTAGTTGAGTCAACCCGTTCCCGAAGTGCTGGCATTTTTTTCTGTCAACGAATAAGCATTGCCATACAGCGTGGCAATGCTGCCAGCATTTCGGGAACGATGCCCACTGGTAGCGGTTTGCTTGATTAGTGTATATAGTTTTAGTTATTTTTATTATAGGTTTAATTATTTTATTTTTGTGATTAACAGAAATGTATTATGGTTTAAAATAAAGATTTGCAGTTTAAATTTATTAAAAATAAACTGCAAATAATTTCTTAATTTATGCAACAACTAACCGCTTTATTTGTCACAAAATTACAAAACGTCCATCCTAAGGATGGCTGGAAGAAATCGCTTTAAGTGATACATACTATAATTATATAAACATGTCCGTGGTACATTTTTTTTGTTTTAATTGTTTACTATTAAGCTATTTTTCATGTTATAAAAATTATGTTTAAATAAAGTATTTTCTATCTGTCTTTTTATCCATAATATCTTATTGATTATTTAGCTATGCTTAGCAAATTATAAAAAAAAAATATAGGACCGGCATCCTACAAATGGATGAACGTGACGTAACATACAGTTGAGAAATTTTGGGTTCTAACAAGAGGCGACCGTAGCTTAGTGGTTAAAAGCGGTTGCCCGGTATTACAAGGTCGCAGGTCCAAATCATGCCGGTCTTTTACTGTTTATTAGTATAATCTATAATATTTTAGCATTGGACACATTCCAGTGTCCTTTGCTGTGACCACATCTGTGTCCAAAGTGCAGTAAGTATTAACGTTTTTTACCCATTTTCTGTCTCTTTACGTCTCGGCGCGTTGTCGCGCGGCATTTTAAATAGTCCAGCTAATTTCTCCTTTCTTCCGAGCTAGTTTTAAAAATGCTCTTTTTATTCCCCTCTTTGTTATACAGGGTGCTCATTAAACGTTATGACTGCTTTACAGGTTGTTGTTAATTTAGCGTCAAGTGTTTTTATTTGTGCCGTTGCGCCGTTTTGTTTTTTGATTAAGAAGCTCATTTTAGATTGGAAAATAGCGCAGAATTACCCCTTTGTTGAGTAAAACAATGTTTTCTGTTGTTCTACTTTGTTTAAATTGCGGTAAAGCTTTAGAAAATATTAAATTAACGGTGTCCTTCTTGGGGTTGTTGTTTTTATAATACATATTGAATAAATATTGAGATCACAAATGTAAACTTTACCTAAAGTAACTTATTCATAAAAATTAGTGCTATCGTAATACGTTTAATATCTGTAGCAATGAGCCAAAAATACACAAATAAGAAAGTTAGCGGCTAAAGTGCAACCTTTCAAACATCTTACAAACTGCTGCCCCTTTCACCCTTACATTCTAAAGATCACCATTCACCAAATCTGAGTTCCAATTAATTCCTAATCCCTGTCTTAACCCGGAAGGCTTTGATGATAATGGAACATATTTTAATGGGCCAATTAATCAAACGCCAAGCTCAATTCTACGGGAGGGTTGCCAACTGTCCTGTTTTCCCAGGACATGTCCAGTTTTAAGGGTGTCCTGGCGCATAATTGATTGTTACTGACGCATCGCTTGGTATTCTTAAAACGCTATATATAAAGCATACCTTCATAAATAGCGTTTTAAGAATACTTTAAAGAACGTGGTTAAGACCTGTGTCTGACACATAAAGCACACATATTATCCCACGGGGGTAGGCAGAGACAATGGAACCTCATATGCTTCGTTACTTACATACTTCTTTCGCTTCCTCAACATTCATACATCTCGTCATACATGCGCACCAGTTTCGTGTACTACGTACTTGTCATCTCAAGAACAGAAGTCGTCAATTTCCAAATTCAAATCCCTGGTTTCGAAATATTAGGCTGGCAACCCTATTTTACGGTGACTGTTTCAATCAAATTGAAGACATTTGTCTCAAGTAAGAGCCAATTGTTGAAACTTGAAAATAAATTGGACTTATTTGTAAGGCCATCAGTGGGCAGTAAAAACAAAATTGATGGGCAGCAATAAAAAGGTTTTGATGGACCACAGTGATCATTACACTCGTTATTTTTAATGAAAATTACTTTTGCGGTGATAAAAACTAAAGTTTGGTGACATTTATTTTAATGCTGGTTGAATTAAATTACTGTTTTTATTTTAACTATTGCTGATATTTTATTCGTAAGTTACTTCATTTTAGTGTTTTTCGATCCTATTTTGAAAATCAATTCATTTTAAGGGTTGCTGCAAGCAAGGGTTTTGTTATAGTTACGGTTAATATTAACAATTACTTTGCGGAGCTGCGTATCACCTAGGCTATAGAGACTATTGCTCTGGCCGATTAGTCGGCTAGCCGGTTAGTTGGCGAGGCCGAATATAAGATTCGGTATTGTTCGTTGCACCACCACATGCAGTACATCCCAAAGCGACACAAGTTATGTACCACTTCTTATACTAGACTATTGACATTTATAGTAAATCCGAGTAGTCGGCATCTCCAAAAATAACCGACTTAATTTTAAACGTAACAATAACAAAATAAGCCTTGGTGCGACAATTAAAAAAGAATAACCATAATACTAAAGAATGTTTTATACTTCGCAAGTAAATAACAAACAACACAAGAAACATTTAAAATAGCTACAGGATGTAGCTCACTAAACTATTAACACCATAAACACCCACGCTGTATAACACATGCAGTGCACACGTGCAGCATCTGGCGCCGCGCGAACATATCCATGCTTGTACACACAGCTACCGATCAACCTATACATTTCCAGTAAGCTGGACTTGCATTGCACAGGCATCCAGCTTACGAATTTCGTGCACGTCAACATCCACTCTTTGCCATACCCGATGCACGCACCGTGGCTCATGCCAACTCTCCGCTCATACGTTCCTTGACACTGTTCAATAACCTTATGACATCAAAATCGGAGTGTGATCTATTTGCTTCGTCTTGGATAGATGTACGTAGTGAAATATCGTCTTTTTGCGAAACCTTGGATAAAGTTTAGCCATTGTTGTTATTATTTGTATAGTTTGTGCCGTGTGTAATTGTTTTTATTGTTTGTATTTTCTTCTTTTTGATTATTGTCAAATATTATTTTATGTGTGTTTTTTTTTTCTCTTCTATGTATAACGTCTTGGTGTAAAACTGTAATGTTGTACATATGTATAAGTAAATAAATAAATAAATAAATCCTTTACAACGCCAGACCATCTTATACTGGAAATGTATAGCTTTATGAGTAGCCGTTTGTACACGTGTAATATGTAGTGTCGTAAGTAACGGTACATTGAATTACATACACGGCCTGTAGGCTTTGTTGATACAAGGTAATAGTTTCGGATAGAATCGATACAACATAAAGTATATACTCTAGTATATGCTTTATGTTGTATCGATTCTATCCGGTGCTGCCTGTAGCTTCACCCGCGTGGTTTTTACTAGCCTACGGGTGTGTCCCACTGCTGGGCAAAGGCCTCTGCCCATGACTGCCAAGTCTTTCTGTTATTTGCTATCTCTGGCCAATCTCTTTGAAATGCATCCAAGTCGTCTTGCCATTTCCGTTTAGGCCTTCAGTTGGTAATTCAATAAAACAAAAAATAATACATCTATACTTCAGACAACGAAACAAGATAATTTTAAACCCAATTCAAAGGCCATAAAGTTAAATTTCTATTGCAATTGAGATTGTTTAGGACATTTTTAACAGTTTTTATGATACGAAAATCAACTTAAATAACAAAGCAATAGAATTTATATTCGTGTGATTTGTAATAACTTAAATTTATCTTGTTTCGTAGGCTTTAGTATAGTATTTTATGCGCGAGGGTATAGGTCGCGTCATGTAAAAAGAACGCTGGCGGTCAAGCTGCGCATTAGGCGATTTTTCGGACTGTTTGGCGGTATGAGGTGCGGCGCGGGGCAGGCGGGTCACGCGCCGCATGCTTGCCGGTGCGCTATTGTTTCATCAGTCAACCTTTGGCTTCCGTACTGTCATAGTAAAAATAGATAAGTAGGCCAACTCCCGGCGTTTAGGAGCGCACGATACCTAAACTTGCTCGAGGCGCAGGGTTGTCACTTGTCAGATTGATATTTTAAATTACCTGTATTGAAATTATTTTTTTAATTATAAAAAAACGTTTTTTTTTACAAAAAAAGCATTTATTTATGTCAAGTCAAAGTCAAATCATTTATTCCATGGGCCCCAAAGGGCGCTTGAACACGTCAAAACAAACATCAACGTTCAAATAAATAAAATTAAAATAAAACTTAAGCTAATTAAATTATAATATTAATATATTAATTGCAACAAAATGATTTGAATCACCGGAGCTTAGATTGATTTCAATTTAACTTTGAGGTTTGAATTAAAATCAATCCAAGTACCAGCTCCGATGGGTATTGCATCATGAGAAGAGCTGGTGAGAAACTCATGTTCACCATCTTTTCAAATAATTCATACAATTTTGTTTGTTTATTGACAATAATTGTTATGTGTAAGTAATAGCAACCAAAATAACGTTAAAACCTTAAAGAACGTTAATTCTGGGTTTGAAATAGTGTCGTTTGAACAACCATAAACTTCACAATAATATCTTTTGACTCGCGAAGACATTTTGCAGTGCAGCGCGTAACCGTACCTAATTTTTTAAACAAACACCGACCGCTCACAGTAATGACACGGCCCGCACTACTGGTGACCGAGTGAGTGACCGAGCGGCGTAGTGTGCGTGCGTACGTACATGAACCCGGGGCGTGGCAAGCGCTACGCGTACATACAAACGGCGCGATGTACCTTTGTTCGAAGATAGCATACTTATCTATTTTTACTATGGTACTGTGTCCACGTTATATTCGTTCTCAAAATACCATCGCGCACAAAAGTTTTTATTTACGAAATGGTTTTACACAGAAAAGTCAGAAAATGATTTATGATGTATATTGTTTTATGAAGAGAGAGGCTGGTAATAATGCAGTTGATAATTTAAAACAATGTATGAAACGGACCGCAGTGGCAACAAAATGTTCTGAGTCTACAGTGAGACGAATTGTAAAAGGTTCAAAAGATTCAGAGTTCCTTACTATCTTCGGAACTCCCGGCAAAAAAAAAAAGAATCAAACAAAAACCAATAACAGACATTGACAACTTTGACCAGGGTGTTATAAAAAGAATCATCCACAATTTCCACGTCACTGAAAAAGAATTGCCTACCATAGGCAAGTTGCGAAGACCGCGTCCTTGTCTGGTTTTCACGTCACCAACGACGACTTAATGGAAGGAGTATCAATATTACTTTAATTTTTTGTAATTAGATTAAACATTTTAAACTCAATTAAACATGTTTTAAATACTATTTAATGATATTTTACCTAATAAATTTTGCAATGTACTTACCGAAAACCAATATACGAAGCCGCGAGCGACAAGCTAGTTCAAAAATAAAACAATAGGTAGCTAGTACTTTCGTGCGCGAGTGTACCAATGCGCAAACACCCCCCCCACCACTTTCCTCCAGCGTTCTTTTTACGTGACGCGACCTATATCTAACATCCGAGCATCCTCAAAAACGTTCTCACTGATAATATTAGTAGGAAGGATGATATAGGAATGTATCATTGTATTAGTGCTTATCATTATAGCTAAGTTTTTAAATGGTTGCTCTACCTATCTAATAAATCTTCAATTCAATTCATTTATTTCGTAAAACATAGGTTACAAGGATGTTACAGTGTTACAAAAAGTTCTTCTATGATTCGCCGAATGGCATACATTTAAACAATAATGTTAGTTCGACAGGCATTCAAGTCAATTTAAGATTACAATGTTATATTAATGTTATATTTTAAAAAGAGCTATCCTGAATCACCCCAATAAGGGACGAAACGATAACTCGGGTTGATTAAACGAATTTTAAAACTTTTAGTTACTGCCTCGATGCAAGATCTCGGGTTCGATTCCCGGGTCGCTCAGTGTTATTTCAGTGAAATTTACAATATCAGTACGGTGTTGGAATTGTGCCTGGCGGATGGCGATAGGCTGTCCCCCTATCCCATGGGACCTAAACATAACCGGTGTAATGAGGATACACATCTGCCTCACCTTTCTGGGTAATACAGGCGTGATGTTATGTAACGTGAAACTTTTAGATTTTAATAACCTAATCAAAAGCAACGTAACTAATTAATTCCTCCACTATAACAGCAAACTACTTCCAAGTTAACTCCAGAACGTAGAGGCTAACTTGCTCTTAGCTTAGCTGGACAATGGTCCGCCACGGTACGACTCCAGCACGGCACGGTACGGGGAAGTACGTTGGTTCGTTCCGCCGGTTGAGCATAAAATCTGCAAGCTAAGTGTGCTAACTTGCTTGGTTACAAGGAGTTAGAGAATCTAGCAGAGACTTGGAATGAATTGAATTGAAAAAAACAGAGACAAGCTGAAAATCATTCCTTTGCATGGCAAGCAGCAAATACTGAGCTAAATCTCTTGGCGCACATTTGCTGTTACGTACTAAGATTACGATTTTCTGTGAACTGTTTTTTTTCTTGCTAATTGTATGATAATGTGTAGGAAATTAATCGTTTAAGATAAGTTAAAGTTGAAGTAGTAATGATACTTACGTGGTATGGAATCTGGCTGCATTTGCCACGCTAAATTTAATAGTAGAATTGGTACAATTGTTGTAAGGTTGACAGGTTAGTTTATTATTTAAATTGGTAGTTGCACTTTTGATTTTATTATTATTTTTTACGTGATATCGTCCGTCCTCTCTCTGGCGCCATCAGAAAATCAGCGCTGCAGGGCTTTGTTGCTCTGCAGCATAATGGCTGAGATGGTGTTCATTTCTGGCAAAAAAATAATTTAGTTTTTTTTTTTCTTTTCTTTCTTATTCTAGCGCCCATAGTACAAGATTTGCTTAGTTTGGGACCTGATGGTATTGTGTGTATGTTGTGTGATATTTATTAATTAATTTGTTCACTCTGCTTGAAATGTAAATTTGCATGGCTCATCCATTTTCTCTACATCTCGTTAGGTCGACATCTGTCTAATATTTTACCTGAACGTTACGAGGTACTTAGTAATTGCCACTTGCAAGACTGTTCAAACTAGTTACTGTAAATTTGTACATGTTTGTCTTCAAGCCTTTGGAAGCCAGGGCTTGGAATGTCCAGCGGAGTTTGAGAATTATCTTACAGGACATTCACCTAATGTTACAGTCTAACAATGCTATTTATTTTCTAACAATGCTATTTATTCAAGTTGTGTTTACTATGTATCATCATTTTATTTAAACCGTAAAATGAATAACATGACATATTACCTATGTGGCAGAGGTGTACAACACCCACAACGTCCGGCGCACCCTGGGCAATTCGCGAGTTCTCCAAAGCGAATTGGCTAATCCTTTCACCACGATGGCAAGTCTAAATAAAATTTGACACAGCCATCGACACGACGAAGAAGAAGACCTTTTATGTTTAAGTCCCATGGGATAGGGAGTGAGCTTTTCACTTCCACCGGGCACAATTCCAACAACGTGCTGCTATTGTGAATTACCTGGCGGAATGGTCACAAATAACACTTTGCCCTATCCGGGAATCGAACCCAAGACCTCGCGTTGAGAGGCGCATACGCTAACCACTACACCAACGAGGCAGTTAGTAAAATTAATCAAAATAATTAAATCTTTATTTACATTGAATAATGGCAAGAAACGATTAAAACTAAATTAGGTTGGTTCTTCAACAGTTTAAATAAATGATTACTATATTAACAATACTTCGCGGGCTCGAATCCTGGCCATTAAACCACGGACGTAAACTTCCTCCTAACACAAAAAAATTAAGCTTAGCTGGAGGGGGTTAACAATAATACTAGTAATGTGTATTTGCAAATTAAAAGTAAGCTTTTTAAAAAATGAAAAGATAAAGAAAAAAAACTAAGAGTGTGTCTACTGAACTTGCTATAATGAAACCCATATGAATAATATTTACCGTTATTGTGTACTTAAGCATCATTTTTACACACGGAATCCTACATCATATTAATCAAAAAACCGGCCAAGTGCGTGTCGGGCCACGCGCAGTAGGGTTCCGTAGCTAGTCGTAACAACATATTTCGACTTAAAAGGGATTTACTATCTGTATTAAACAAGTAACATCTTCATACAAGTCATTACTTTCAAAGGTTTTTGTAATTTGCACGTATTATTCTAAGTAACTGCCCATCGTCTCTGCCTAACCCCGTGGGATAAAGGCGTGATTTTATATATGTATTATGTATGTTTATTTATGTTTCAAGAATTTTGAACGAAATATTCTGAGTAACTGCATCTGACATTTCGGACCCCTATTCCTCTTGAACTAATGAAGTGAACTTATCCGCTATAGTTTTCCTTTAAAGTTCATTACATGTACTACCGACACAATTTTTTCAGATTTTGGGATCCAGTAGTTTAGCTTTTAGAGGGGGAGGACGCTCTACTCGAACAAAAAATTGCTCTTTAAAGTTAATTATCTCGCAAACGGATCTCTAAATCAAAAAACTGTCTTAGCAACCCCTGAACGTTTTTAAAAGTCCTATCTAACAATACCCCACACTATGGGGTAGGCGACAAAAAAAAAAACATCCCTACTTTACATGTAGGGGAGCTACCCGAAAAAAAAATATTTTTCCAAATTTTATTCTACGACTTTCTTTGTATAGTTAACATACATGTTTATGCAAAATTTTATTTCAGTTTTCTAGCACCAACGGTTTCGTCGCTATGCCTCGGACAGACGGACGGACAGACGGACATGGCGAAACTATAAGGGTTCCTTGTAGGTGCTACGGAACCCTAAAAATACATCACAAACAAAATTCAATCTGAAAACCAACAAGTAATATTTGAAGGAGATAAATTAGGTAAAAGTGAGATAACGTTGTTAGCTTTAGCGGTTATTTCGCACCCTGACCAAGATCGCTTATACTGTAAGTGACCGCAGGGGGCCACGAAAATAGCGAAGATTAAATAAGGATATCTCGGTCTTAGTGCGGCGATAGTTAAGTGGTGATAATGGAGCAAGATTATTGTGATTAATACGGAGTGGTTTGGGTTCGCTTACTACAGTTTTGTAAGGAAAATAAGGAGTAAGCAACCATATGTGCTGGCTTATTGATAATGATGGTCTTGATTGATTAATTTAAATGTGGAAATTCCATGGGAAACTCAAATGTCATTATTTTGTCTGTCTGTTTTTTTAGGAATTACATTTTTTTGAATAATCAGAAATGGCCAAAATCAACGTAGTCAGCTGAAATAGTTCATTTCTATCTGTTCATCCCTCGCTAGACCTCAACAAAACCTTTAGTTTGAAATTGTTGCCATATTGTATATTTTCATTGATTATTAATATTTTTTTGATTTTTAATAATTCATAATCTTATTATGTAAATTTTTTAATAACTTTTATTCAGTTGGCCTAAGTTTAAAGTTTACAAATAAAATACTTCTCTATTCTATAATGAAAAAATATAACTCTATTACAATAATTAATTGTTTTGATAAATTTACATTAGCTAATAGTGAAATCTTCTGCAATGAACCATCTTGTAATATTGGATCATTGAAACATTAACTGGCTGTAAGTTTTCCAAAATGAGAAAATAACATTGAAATAAAGTTTTTGAATTTTATACAATTGTAGAATATTTTTTTTAATACATTCGTTCAATATCAAGAACATTAATAAATTCCGACCATAAAACGGATTCAATTAGTGGTCACCCGAATAGAATGCAATTAATTATACAATTAACAGTCGCGGTTTTCATGGCCACAAACTGAAAAATGGGCGTAAATATTTGCTTATATCTTTTCCATTTAGCTGCCAACAAAAATGACACTAGACAGAGTTTCAAGGGATATATTAAAAACGTACCAAACGGCTGTTGTCCCCAGTTTTTAGTAAACCTTTTGTGGTACACAATGCTGTAGCAAACAATACTTGGTCGTTAATCATGGGATATTTGACGTGTCGACTTTTACAAGAATATTAATGGCGTTTAATCGCTGTGGGTTCCGTGGGCGTCTTTGAGGAGTGAAAGGATTTGTTGTATGGATTTTGGAAAGGCTGTAACATTTTATTTGAATGGGCGGTGAAAAGTTGACATGTTGTTATACAAATACACAATTTTAGAGGGTAAACTCTCGAGCGCTGCGTTTTCATACTTACGTAATATGGGTTTAACTTTAATATTATTAAATCCTTCTTCATTTTTGTCTAAAACTACCATTCTGTAAATCTTTTACACAAATGTCTATCCAAAGGTTGCCTGGAAGAAATCGCGTTAAGCGATAAGGCCGCCCTTTGTGCATATATTGTTATTTAAACGTTCGTACAAATAGAAATAGAAATTTTCTTTATTTGTAAATGTAGGTATTATTTTACAAAAGATCTTATAATAAAAAAAATCAAAATGTATATTCTATATATAACATCACGCTTATATTCCCCAGAAGAGTGTGGCAGAGGTGTACAACACCCAAATTTCACCGGTAATGTTTAGATTCCGTGGGATAGGTGAGGTAGTGAGCCTATCACCATCCACCGGGCATAACTCCAACGCCGGGCTGCTATTGTGAATTTCCTGGTGGAATGTTTACAAATAACACTTTGCCCGACCCGGGAATCGGACCCCAGACCTCGCGGTGAGAGGCGCATGCACTCACCGCTAGACCATCGAGGCAGTTAATTATATAAATGGAAAACACATACGTTATGTAAATTTTATTTTATCAAAAAATTCAAGGTACCTATAGTTTATCAAGCATTTATTTAAATTTAATTGATTTTACACAACAGCATTTATTAATTTCATTGTAATCTGTTCAGTTGAACCTTTAGTGGCCCATAAAATAATTATTTAATCAAAATATTTTATCCCTTAAATATTTTAATTTATGTAAAACATGCTTAACATATCAGGCTGAATCGCTTCACATAATAAATAAATTACTCCCACGAAACGGCGCCCCTTGATAACCTCTGATTAAGTTTTAAATTAAAAACACTGAATTAAATATTAATGAAAGAGTTAACTAATTAAAATTAAGCGCCCTGAAGTAAATGTCACGAAACAGGTAGATTTAGATTTATGTTCGGTTTGCCGAAAATGTTAATTACGCGCCATTACGAAGAGAATTTGGTTGTTATTTTAAACAACTATGATGCTAATACAATATTTTTTATAGTTGTTTAAGAATCGGGTATTTCAATGTCTTTTATATAGCATTTAGGAAGATGCGCCGCACCATACTGTCAAATTATTCGTTAATTTTAGGCGCGCACTGCTTGGATAGCTCAGATGGGAGAGCCAAGGGACGATCCTAAGGTCGTCAGTTCATCCCAATGCAATGCCATCCTATGGCTCCCGCTTCAAGTCCAAAAAAACTGTTTCTTTGTATAAGATTGCTAAGCTATGGACAAACTTACTATATATATTTAGCAGATATATACAATTTACAATTAAGAATATTGAAAACCATAGTTCCAAAACATATAAAACAAAAATATGAACATAACTACGACGATCTTTTTATGCACTGTAATGTTATGAATGTGTATAACAAGGTTCAATTTCTCACACTAACGGAAGTCAATAGACCTGAGCTAATCAATGAAAAAAAAGACCTGAATGCCTGAGACCAATCGCATTTAAAAATAAATATGTACTACCAAAAGCTTACAACGTGTACGGAACAAGAGTTGCTCAATATTTAATACCAACCTTCTTAAACAGGCTGCCTGAGGAGTTGCAAGTAATATATGTATACTAAAGGTGTAAAAAATGTAAAATATAAATATAAGCGTCATTACCTAAAATGTACCTCTTAATTACCTAATCATAGATTTTGTTTAAATTGTTATGATTTAATGTTTAAATTGAAATGTAAACATTAATTTTAATTCTAAAGTTTAATTTGTGTAAGTTAACTGTAAAAGCAACTCGCCTACGGTTAGATAAACCCTTAGTGGTTTTTGACCGAGGCAAATGATGTTAAAAAATAGTTTTAAGTACTTTGGTTATAATAAATAAAAAAAAAAAAAATAAATAAATAGTCTTTACTAAGCAATCTATTACTAAGAAACAGTTGATTATTTTTGCGACTGAAATCTAATTAGAAATTTAATTACTCGTATTTACCCTTTCAGACTCGTGGTCACACCAAGTTATCACACCAGTGTGACTATCAGGAGTTTTTTTCTTGTTAATCACACCGCCACTAATACAACACCTTTTATCGTCACTTGTCATTATCAACTAGTGCTGTGTTTTATCGATATGTAAATTAAAATTTAATCACACCAGTATGACAAACAGTATTTTTTTTCTCATTTGTCATACTAGTGAGTTTTACACACCATGTAATGTATATATATATTACTAGCTTTTGCCCGCGACTTCGTTCACGTGGAATAGTGACTTCCGGTTGACCAATAAATTTAATTTTTATTTTTTGTATAAAAACTATCCTATGTCCTTTCTCAAGTTCCGAACTATATCTGTACCAAATTTCACACAAATCGGTATGTCCTGCTCCCCAGCAACCCTATCATCTATTTTCCTGTTTATAAATTATTAATATAATTGTACGATATTTGTACTGAATTAGTACTTGCTTAAAAACCCAAATTCCTCCACATCAAAGTTTTTATGCAATGGTATTGGCATTGAACCTGTTTATCCGTATATCGTGTTCCTTTGAAGAATGTGATCCTGATGCCTTATCCTGATGGAAAACGTAACGTGTCACGGTATGTTATGTAACAATAAGATACCTATCTTATGTTAAATATTCTTACCGTAACAGTTTAGCGGGTACAGCCAACTGAACTGTGAGTTGCTGAAGAGCATCTTTTCATCATTCATAAAACAACACTTAAATTAACATATATTTCAATTAATTTGCAAGACCATACTTAAAGTTTAATAACATATCATAACATAGCATCACGCCTTTATTACCTAGAAGGGTGTGGCAGAGGTGTATAACACCCACATTTCACAGGCTATGTTTAGGTCCCATGGGATAGGGGGTGAGCCTATCGCCATCCACCGGGCCCAAATCCAACTCCGTACTGCTACTGAGAATTTCCTGTCGGAAAATATCCCAATAACACTTTTGCCCGACCCGGGAATCGAACCAGAGACCTCGTGGTGAGAGGCGCATACGCTAACCGCTAGACTACCGAGGCAGTTATTAAAGTTTAATTTAAATTTATTATAGTTATTAAAGTATAATGTAAAAAAAAACAAACAACAAAATGCATTTTTCATAGATTTCGTAATAATTTCATGAAACTGCAAAACAATGTTTCTAATAGAAATTTGCAAATTTTACGAAAACAAAAATCCACTTCAAAGCAGTCGATACAGACTTATGAATGAAAAACTGAAACAAATGAATGAAAATATGGATGACGACTAATGTTCCATTTCAAATTAGACCAAACATAAAAAAAAGTACCAGCCAGTATTATAAAAAAAAAAATCTTATGTTTTTGTGTTCCGCTAATTCTGCCGGTGTGTGTGTATTATATTAAATTATTTTGAACTATCTAACGCAATATTTCAAGGAAATGTCCCAATGTTATTTCGCCATTTAATAGTTTTAATTGGGACGAAATTATAAAATTATCTTTATCAGTTTGGTCAACCCTTCGTTTTTTTTGTATATTAATATCATTTTCATTTAATAATACTGTTAATAACTTTAGTATGGTTACGTAGTTTTTATTTATCTTTTTGTTTAACTGGGAGTGCCAACTTTCACAAACGTTGTTGGTTCTGTGTCTTTGACCAACAACATTCCAGTCAGCAATATATTGTTCATCATTTAGCCATTGACGACCCATGTATGCTCTAAACTGTTTAATCTTTTCTCCGCTCAATTCATTAGCTTCAGTTTTTATGTACTCCCATTCGTGTTTAACAAGTTCTAATGGAGTTAGCGGCAGTACCGAACATAATCCTACAATTCTTTTATGTATTTTACTTTTCAAACCAATTGATTTCGCTTTCCGCCATAAGCTCTGACAATAGTGATAGTAACACTTTTTAATTGATATAAGTGGAAAAAATATTCTTAAAGCATTTGCTACAGCAATCTCGGAATCTGAGTGAAATACAGTGGGACACCAATCGGGAAATTTAGTTTTCAATATGTCGAACAATGCAGCGTATGTTGACTCTTTTTTGTCACTCATGAGCACATGAATTAGTGGTACAACTGAAGTTTTTTGAGATGTGCTTCCCAAATCACCGAGGATCGAAAGCAATTGTGGAAATGGTTGTGGACAACTCTTAAAAGTCGCATCAATAAAATATTCTTTTACACTTTTTAATAATAACTTTGCGTCTTCATCACAAAATATTAATTGTCTGGTATTCTCATATTGATAATCAGCAATCAGAAATTTTTCAAATGTAATAGGTACTTCTACGTCTTCAATTTGTTTGAAAACGGTCTTATTCACGTTTAGTTTTCGTTTGCGTGAATTATACAGGCTGCACTTTACGCTATCAAATTGTGGTACTTTCAAACCTTTTTCTTTTAAGGGTCTAATATGTTCCTCGTAGATTTTAGTCATTGGCTCCGCAGAAGTACAAGCAACTTCATGTATTTTGTGTATCGAAAGCGCTATTTCATTATCGCTCTCATCTGGATGACATGTATTCTTGTGCTCAACTGTTTTTACAATATTTTGTCCCTGTGAATTTTAAAGAACGATTAAATTACGGATATTGAGGCGATAATATAACTTCTAGAGACTCTTTCATAAAGCGTTTGATGAATCATTTAAACACAAAAAGAGTAGTCATTCGAGGATCGCGAAGCACAACATTCCCTTCTCTCTACCTGCCCCGTTAGAGACATAACGTGAAGATAGATAAACCGACCAGATCTCGGTATGTACCTATATTTAGACAAGAATACACTAGCACTTACGTTTATTGTAACTGAACCGGAGCACTTTATACTGTTACGACGGTTACGAATACGGTAAATTTTTGTAAACTTTCTGTTTATAGTATTGATGTTGCTTAAATAAAAATACTTGTCCACGTTTTCTGTTAATAATACAAAAATCCATGATACAAAGCCAATGTGAAACTAATAGACAATCATTTTTGTTAATATATTGACGTTTGTCAGTCATTATCATTATCTCAATGCATTTCTAACTAGCCAGTACTAATAGATAAGGTTGCAGTACCATATTATGAATCACGATTATGAATACGATTATTCACAGCTGAAGTCATGCCAGGTTATAGGTCAGTTGCATTACTTGTCGATAAACTGACTACATTATGTTGGCACTGCACTAGCAATTACGATATACATGGTGTGTGATAATCAGTAGTGTGACAAACAAGAAAAAAATTACCGCTTGTCATACTGGTGTGATAATGTGGTGTGACTACGAGTCGGGAGGGGTATTTACGATGTTTCTATACAAATTTTAAGTCCACAATTATTAGGCGCTATACGGACGCCATTCCAACAATAATAATACGGACGCCATAGCCATAATTATCCCCCAATCATAGCATCATAAGGCACATACAATGTATTAATGTCACTAAATATTTTTTCAAACCTGAACTCAGTATGAGAAACTACACCTAATCTACTTAGGTGTATTTTTTTATACTCAGTACAGTTTTGACAAAAAATACATAAGTGATGTTAATGCATTTTATTTGCGATAACACAAATAAATATCGTCCTCATTATTTTAACAAAATTACCGCAAAATTAAAACCCTTCAACCAAATGTTAGTACCCTCTTGCATTAATATCTCATCACATTAATTCCCCTCATCAATTACAGTAATCAAAGAAGGTGGAAATAATATACACAGTAATTCGCGAGACGTTTGCAATAAGCTTTGATTAATGACGTCATGAATTAGTGGTGACGTACGTTCCTCTTGTTTCTAATACATGAATTAGTGCGTGATATTTCAGTGGCAATTGAGTGTTATATTTTATTTATCTTTTGACTTGTATGAGCCTTTTTGTTACAAAAAAATACCATACCGATACTAAATATAAGATCTCATTCAGATACATAATTACTCAAAAGAGTCCACAATTAAAAGATGCGATAGCCATAATTATTCCCCAATCATAGCATCATAAGACAAATAAATACCGTCCTTAGTAATTACAACAAAATTACCGCAATATTAACACCCTTCAACAAAATAACCCCAAATTTTAATACCCTCATGCATTAATATCTCATCACATTTATTCCCCTCATCAATTACAGTAATCAAAGAACGTGAAAATGATACAAGCAATTATTCGCGAGACGTTCGCACTAATCTTTGATTAATGACATCACGAATAAGTGGTGACGTACAAGCCTCATGTTTCTGAAAAATTAATTGGAGCGTGATATTATTATAGGATTGAATATTAAGTATGTTATAGATACTTTTATGTAATTTAGAATATGTTAAACTTTTAGGTTGTCCGTGTTACTGAACACCAATGTTTTCCTAAATTATAGCATTTATCTTTTATTATACACAATTTCTTAAAAGAAGTAACAATTACTAGGCGTCATACAGACGCTATATTAATAATCGCCCACCTATTAAGAATACCATAGGACAAAAACGTTGTCCTTTTTAATTATATTAAAATTACTACATAATTAAAACCCTCATACTAAATTATCCTTTATTTTAATACCCTCATGCATTAATATATCATCACATTCATTCCCCTCATCAAATACAGCAATCAAAGTACGTGCGAATGATATTAGCAATTATTTGCGAGACGTTTGCATTTAGCTTTGATTAATGTATTTTATATTTAGTTACTTCTATTTATTTATATATCTATTTTATGGAATGTAATGTAATTAAATTAATAGGTAATACGTGACACCGATGATCATTTCTTTCTTAAATTAAATTATTATTTTCATAATAATCATCTTATATACAATTACTAATTACTATGCGCCATACAGACGCCGCGTCGTAGCTATAATATAATTACTCTCCAATTATAGCATCACAAGGTTAATGACAACCTCATTAATTTCAATAAAATTACCACAACATGAAAATCCTCAATCAAAATTACCCCTAATGTTAGTACCCTTCATGCATTAATATCTCATCACATTAAGTCCCCTCATCAATTACAGTAATCAAAGTACGTGCGAATGATATTAGCAATTATTCGCGAGACGTTCGCACTTAGCTTTGATTAATGACGTCACGAATTAGAGGTGACGTACGAGCCTCTTGTTTCTAAGACATAATTTGTGCGTGATATGTCAAAGGAAATTTTGTGTTGTATTTTATTTATCTTTTGACTTGTATGAGCCACCAATACTATCACCATCACCGTCAGTGCAGTGCAGTCATATTGTTACATGGAAACAAGACAAAAGAGTAAAAAATCCATCTCGCGCTTGGTATAATGCTAGCCCGCACAATAGCCAACTATAAAATACATCGTATTAAACTTTATCTCTATTTTTGGGACTAACTAACACTTACTTTGGCTCTGTATGAATTACATCGATTTGCTCTAATCAGCGTTCATTAGCACCTCTCTCGTGCATGTGCTAGGGCACGTAAGGAAATTTGTAAGAAGGCCCATGGTTTATCAGGCACTACACACACACACAGAGTCTGCTTCGTCAATATATCCCTACTACGGTACGCCAAAATATGTTGAAGTATTTACACTACACACACAACAATATTCAAAAAATTGTGATACCCTATACATAGTAGATACATATGTCATCTTTTGTCTCACAATCCTAATCACATAATTATGAAACAAACCCAAACACCGGTATCTACCGCATCAGTTCAATGTCATGGCAAACTTGATGGTGTTTCGTATAAAATTACAGTCTCCACGGGGATGCGTGCCGCAGGATAATATGTCAGCGGCGACCTTTTTTAATTTAAAAAGTTCATTAGGACGACCGATACTGGGTGCAAGTTCGAATGGATATGGTATATTTTTAACCGACTTCAAAAAAAGGAGGAGGTTCTCAATTCGGTTGTATGTTTTTTTTTTATGTTTGTTCGCCGATTACTCGAAGACGCCTGGACCGATTTGAGAAATTCTTTTTTTGTTTGAAAGGATATACTTGTCATGTGGTCCCATTTTTTTTCAGTCACGTTCTGATGATGGGATCCTAGAGAAATCGAGGTCAACCCTCAAATTTAAAAGGCTTCTATATTGTTTTTTGTATATTATCTAAAGCAACTCGGATATTTGCATCTAGTAGTCAGCATTTTATGTTGCTGAGCTGATGCTGGAAGGTGCAACTCCTCAACGGTTAGGAGTACGGGGATAATTCTTTAAATATAGGCTCCTTAAGGCCGTTTACTGTATTCTTTCAAGTTATACACAGATGCGGCGAGACGTTGAATATTACCTCATAATATGAGGTCATGATTTGATGATGGGATCCTAGAGAAATCATGGGTAACCCTCAAATTTCAAAGGCTTCTATATTGTTTTTCGTATATTACCTAAAACTACTTGGATATTTGCATTTTAAGTTGCTGAGCTGATGCTGGAAGGTACAACTCCTCAACGGTTAGGAGTACGGGGATTATTATTAATAAGTTTTACGTCTCAAGTAACCGTCGTCTCCTCTTCGCGAAACATTCTTGCTTAGTCTACCCATCACTTAAAATCGTAAAATAAAATAATTTTTAACAAAAAAAAAACCGACTTCAAAAAGTAGGTAAACTAAAAAGCAAAAAATAAATTTACTTCGCACAAAATAATACGTTTTTTCATTTAGTTAAATAGAAATTATTAAATAATTATTTTATAATTCTGAAGTCTAGTCGGTGCCAAGTAAATCGGATAATATTAAGAACTAATATTCAGTAACTCTGTATAGATATTATCTATACAGAGTTATTGTTTACTTGGCACCGACTTCAGAATTATAAAATAATTATTTAATAATTTTTATTTAACTAAATGAAAAAACGTATTATTTTGTGCGAAGTAAATTTATTTTTTGCTTTTTCGTTTACCTACTTTTTGAAGTCGGTTTTTTTTTGTTAAAAATTATTTTAATTTATAAACCTCATTTGAATTTAAAAAAAACTATTTATCATAATAAAAAATAACCTACAGCACTCTGAGAAAAGGCACCTTTTTTATTCTACTAAGGTAGCCAACAAGCGAAGCCTATGTACACTTGCTACACCAAGGGCATCAGTCGTGAATTGGCTACCCTTTTAAACCATAATATTTATTTTGATTGGATATTTTTTAAAAATAATAAATAGGTGCAATAAAATATTATTTTATCTATCTTAATTGTTACTTAATTATTATGAGTTTTATTTTAAGTAAGCATGCATTTATTTATTTAACTTTATGATATACTGATTAATACTAAAAGTATTATCTACCAGTCAACCTTTGGGTGATGCAGAGATGTAAATAGTAGATGCAGTTTTTATGTGTAAAACTAATTTTTATTTGCCATACACTTCTCAATTCTGTACACCACGATGTGTGGTAGAACATACCGCACGTATAACATAAATTATAGGACCTCTGTAAATCTTCCTATGTTTCACAAATAAATAATAATGATTATGATAACCATTCTGATAATGAAGTCTAATATAGTCATGGCCTAATATTTTACGCTGACATAAATTCGTTATCTAAGGTCCCATTTATTTTGGCTGAATAAGTAACTAACCAAATTCTGAACTAAGCCGCTGCATGCAGACTCTAATCTTATCATTAGTCTTACTTACTTCTTATGAATTAATCTCTTGGAAAATATCTTAGTTAAATACACGTTAGTACTATACGCATATAGTATGCGAGTAATGTAGTCAAACTGCCGCGTTGGTCTAAAAAAAAAAGAAATTAACGTATGTCTAGTCTCACCGCAAGGTCTCGGGTTTCATTCCAAGGTTGAGCAAAAGTGTTATTTGGGATTTATCCGTCAAGGAAATTCCTAATAGCAGCACAGAGTTGGTATTGTGCCTTGTGGATGGCGATAAGTTCAACCCCTATCACATAACAGGAGAAATGTGGGTGTTATACTCCTCTGCCGCATGCTTTGTTCGCATCCTGGGTAATAAAAAATAATGTAAGCATAAACAAGAAAGAAATTAATCGTGGTAACAAAAAAAAATGAGGAGGAAAGAACGCCAGAAGCAAATACACTATCCAATGGTCCCAATGACAAGGCCAAATACACACATTCATTCACACAAGCACACCCAGACTTAGAACAAATATTTGCTAATCACTCAAAGAATAATAAGAAATACAAATAAATTAAATGAAAAGAAAAATATAAGAAGAATAACTTAATACCGAATCACGACAGGAAGCTTGATACCCAATCCTGTTCTCAATCTATTGACAACGCTTCGCACTATCTTGTAAATTGCCTTAATGAAACGCTGCCAATTACAGCAATTACTTCATAGTTAGGCTTAGGGGCAGAATAAACAAAAAAGACGTAAGAATAAGACGCGTCGCAAAACTCAGGGTTTCGCGGAAAAGGATTATGAAAAGGACGGGGTAAAGACGAGTCTCGAACAACACTGGCCACGTGATCAAGCTAACCGCGGTGTGCATCCCTGTCGGCCGAGTTATGTATGCACCTCATATTTTCTATATGTTTGTGAATTTGTTATTTAAGTTACAGTCACTGAAGTTTCTTGCCCGTGTGTTGAGTGCGCCCTGTCTTCTGTATTTGTTTTGTGGTGCGACGCTTTTGTAGATTTAGTACGAAAATTTTGTGAGTAGGCACCGCATCTGCGACGCGTCCTCGGCCTACGACTTTTCTATTTCTCGCGACCCTTAGCGACTAATGAATTTGCGACAAATACTCTCAAGTTGTCACTTTAAGGATTATTCTGTACTTTACTTTATATTTGTTTACAGTGTTTAAGTTTAAATAAAGAAAAGTTAGTATCTTTGTTCTAAGTTTTGTTCAAAACGTAATTATATTGAATTGAAAATGCTCAATTAATTGTGTTTAAAAATGTTTTAGTTTATTTAAATAATGAATTCAGAGGAATCGATTTGGACGAATTAATATTGTTTAAGTTTCGATATAAAATTGTAATCTTCAGAGATTTATTCGTAAATATTTATTACTACTACTGACTATTAAGCAGCGTTAGCCGAGTGTGAGACCGTAGGACTGCTAAATGAGCTAAATCGAAGGTCTGGGGTTCGAACCCACGGCACACACGTCACCTCTGTCAATAAATCGTTCAGATTCGTCTTTTCGAAGATATGTATGTATTTGTCATATAAATTATCACTCGCTAACGGTGAAGGAAAACATCGAGAGGAAACCTGCATGACTAAAAGTGCCTAAAAGTGCTCGAGGGTGTGTGAATACAACCAATCCGCACTTGGCCAGCGTGGTGGACTATGCCCTAACCCTTCTCATCATGAGAAGAGATCCGAGCCCAGCAGTGCGACATGCATTAGATACAGGGCTGCTACAATTAAATATTTATAGTAAAGCATTGTTATCTCTATATACCTATTATTTTCAGGGCAATAATAGAATAAGTAATTTTTCAAATCTGGCCATTTTGTTTTTATTTAAATGTTGCCTATATGTTAATTATATTTAACATATAAAAAAAGTCTTTTAAAATGCCATATCCATATTCAGATAGTCCCATGTGGTAACCACCATCAATTTGCGTGGCACACCGCTGGCTGATTTCTGCGTAGGATATTTTGTTTATATCTCTTTCCTCCCATATACAGCACATCGTTAAAGCAAGCTAAGCGAGTTTTATTACATTAGGACTTTGTTTATTCCCCTGTGTTCCTTGATTAATATGCATTCTTAATGAGCGGAAAGGTCAAGGTAGATTGGCGGATAGGGATTGCTGAATTAAATAAAAGTTTGCGGATTAGGGCTAATCTGGGATAGAAAAAGTTTCCTGGAGAGTTCTAATGTATTTAATGAATTACATACATAAAATCACGTCTATTATCTTACGGGGGTAGATACAGATACGATGGAACGCCATGTAATAAATAACGTTTAAATAAAATAAGCGTAAAAGTCTGCCAGGCTGAAGTGGGACTGGGCTGGGTACGTTTGCTGTATGAGTGCAGAGAGGTAGGCCCAAAAAGCGACCGACTGGGTAACACGTGACGGTCAACGGCGAGGAAGGCCCAAACGGAGATGGCGGGACGACTTGAATGCATTTCAGAACGCTTGGACAGAGGCAGCAAATAACCGAAAGACGTGGAAGTCATGGGCAGAAGCCTTTGCTCAGCAGTGGGACACACCAGTAAAAAAAGGCTAGTAAAAAAAAAAAAAATAGAACGTCAGTAAATTCACAATAGCAGCATGGACTTGGAATTGTGCCCGGTGTATGGCGATAGACTCATCCCCTATTCCATGGGACCTAAACTTAACAGGTGAAATGTGGGTGATGTACAACACTGCCAAACCCTTCTGGGTGTTATAGGCGTGATGTAATGATATGTATAGAACTTTCATGAACGAGTTTGAAGCACTACCTTTTAGATTGGCGGACTACTGAATTAATTAAGTTTCTAGGTCGTTACCTAAAAACTTTTATTTGCCTAATAGCGGATGAAGAGAGTTAGCTCGTGTTTGCAAGAGAGCTTAATGTCTTTAATAAATTCAATAGACTATTTAACTTTTTTAGGTACAGTTTCTTAGTTAGACGACGATGTCTTAAATCTTTTTTAAAAGATTAGCCCTTTTTTTGTCTGTCTGTCTGTCAAAGCGGCTGTAATTATTTTGATAAAAATGTATTACTAGCTGACACTGTAAGGCAAAATGAATGTATAAAATAGTTGAAGATACTTATGTTTTTTTTTATTAACTTACCCAACACATTGCGAAATTTTGTGTGTACTAAGAAAGTACTTGTGCTGATTTTTGATTTCAACATGACATCATGTCTATATTACCGGAGTGTGGCTGAGGGGTAGTACAACCACACTTCACCTGTAATGTTTAGAACCCTTGTGATAAGAGAAAGAAAGAAAGAAAGAAAGAACATTTTTATTGGCACAAAACATAAAATAAACAATACAGAAAGTACAGTCAAATACAGTTAAAATACAGTCTGTACCAAAAAGCCAGCAGCTCAGCATAATGCTAAGTAACTGCAACGAACTACAGTCACCTAACGCTGATTTTCAGCTGCAGCCCACGAGTGCCGTACGCTCAAAACTACTAAAAATAAATTTAATTATAATTAATATCCGTTGAATTTAAAAAGGAAAGAGGTGAGCATATTTCCATAAACCGGGCAACTCCGTGCTTGATTGAGAATATTCTGAATATTATAAAAATAACACTTTTAGGAGACCTAAGAATCAAACCCGAGACCTCGCGGTAAGAGGCCGCATACGCTGACCACTAGACCAACAAAACTCTTTTGACTTTAGGTTTCTGAAAATTCACCCAAAATCAAAACCTTTGTAGGGTTCGGTCTACAAACACTGGACCTCTATTTTCTATATATATATATATATATATATATATTCTAATTGTACTCGTAACCTTGAAACATTCCCTACGTAATCAAACAGTTCCAAGGTAAAACATATAAAACTTTGTTACCACTATATTATTCCATTAAAAGTTTGCGTAAAAACCCCTAATTTACGCACTTTGTATACACATTACGCGGCCATGTTAACGATTGTATAAATTTTTAGAGCCTCATTGTATGGTTGGCTGGAGAAGGTTGTATATGGTGTGGAAAGGTGAATTGATGTTATTAATTTTTATGAACGGTGAATTATATATATATATAATAAATTTAAATATTTTTCTTGACGGTGCAACGGTGTAGAGGAACGGGATGTGATGTTCCTCTACAAAGGAAGGATTCTCCTATCAGGTTTGGTATTGCTTGGCGGACAGCTGTCCAACGGTAGCGTCTTGGAATTAGTATTTATAAATACTTGCTGTGAACATTTCGTTATCGCGGTTCAGCGCTCTTTGACATTTGTGACGAGTGTGTCACTTCTTGACGTTTTGAATGTCATCCGTCATTTATCATGTGCGGGTACCGCTGCATGTCTCAGTTGCTCTCAGTCGCTTTACGTACTCTGAGTGACTGAGACAGCGTCGTGAGTCCCATCTTTGTAGGACGACAATAAAAATATGTCATATGCCAGTAACTTCAGGACTGCCTCGGGTTATTGGTTAGCGTATTTTTATTTATTTATTTATTTAAAACTTTATGCACAATTTGTATAGAGGCGGACTTAATGCCAAAGGCATTCTCTACCAGTCAATCTAGGGTTTGTTTATCGTTGAGATAAACAAACCCTCAGAGCTGCTTATGAACGCGTGCTTCACCTTTGAGAGGAACGGGAGTATCGATATGGGACGGAAATGGCTAGCAGCGTATGCGACTGCTGATCTTAAAGTCTCAACTTCGATTCCTGGGTCAGGCATTAATGTTATTTGGGCATTTTCTGAGCAAATTAACAGTAACAACACGGAATCTGGTGGCGATAGAGAAACCCTTATAGAAACTTAACATATTTATATAGGTGACAAGTGGGTGTAATACACCTGTACCATTCTCTCTGCTAAGCACAACATGTGTTTGTGAAACAATATGTTTTGTGTGCCAGCAACTTAACGCCTTTCATCAGTTTTGCAAGCATTAATAATAATTGGCAGTAAGTTAAAAGTAAGACGGTAGTGCACCCTACCCAAGATAGGGGCGTAGTTGCGGCAATTGCGTGCGCATGTTTTCTATGAAAATTTAAAATATATGCTATATTCGCGCGCGGCTGACGACTGACACGAGACACATAATTGAGGGTTCAGCTCAATTACAAGAGCTCAAAAACTAGGTAAAATCTATCTCAGAGTCGTATACATGACCTAGATACGACCTATAACCTGGCTACAGCAAATCTCCTTTATAGGTACGGATGTTGAATGAAGATTTGTTTCAATGTATGTGTTGTGAAAAAAATCTGTTTGTATTACGCAGAAACGCTGAAAGGATTTTTTTATGCTGCACGTAGAGGGTATCTCTTGTATTTTCTTTATAGATTTATTATTATGGCATATGTTTAGTTCAGAAATGATTTTTGCTTGGTTAGTTTACGAAAAAATGTCATTATATTGGCATTATTGGCATTATATTAAAAACAGGTTCGTCAAAAACCAGCCCATTTTCATTTCTAGTAAAAATTAAGTTTTATTGTGTGCAACTTAGCACATTTTCACATTTTGATGCAAATAAAAATATGTTGGTTAATTGCAGCCGAAAGAGATTATCAAATTAAATAATACTGGTTGTATAAAACGTTTTACAATGTTAGATATTTCATAATTATAAACTATTTTATTGCGTATCAACTTTATTCTTTTTTTCATTTTGAATTAAAGATGCATAAGAAACTCAAATCTGTTTTTTAAAAGCATGCACTGTCTATAATTTCAGCCAGGAACACTTCTAACCACTTTAGCATAAATGAAAAAAATATACATAAAAAAGTACGTTGCGTGTCGGGCCACGCTCAATAGTGTTCCGTAGTCAGCTGTTACAACATAATTATGAACTTAAAAGGGGTTAACCATCGATATTATACATTAACATTGTTTTGAGTACGTACTAATCCGAGTAACTGCATTTTTACTCTTGAACTCATTAAGTTATCAATGTCAAAATATTTTTTCTAGGTGTAACAGCCAGCCGTTTAGCTTTTAGAGGGCCGGAAAGGACTATTCGAACGAAAACTTTGTTTTTTAAATTTAAGTATTTCCTAACCGAAATGAGGTTTTATTCATGCAATTTCAGTATTTAATCCCGAACTGTATCTCAGCTATGCCTCAGAAATATGGGTAGACGAACAAAGCGAATCTTTCTTGCAGGTACTACGGTACCCTAAAAAACTACTGAAGCTAAGATGCAGACAATTTTACGTGCCATATTTTTGCGCAATTTTGCTTATCATTAAAATGCAGCATTGATATTTCAAAAGGAAATAAACTGAGCGATTAACTGCAGCGACTTGTCTAGGATATCGAGAGCTTTATACCTGTGTCAATCAAAAATCTACCTAAACGAAAGAACATTAAGTTCAATTTCGCATGAAAAGTTTGCTCATTGAAATTGCTTCCACCTGCCGTAGTGCATTTTGCAAAAATGTAAAAATATCTTGTTTAAATCAGGCGGAAAGCTGTATTTCATTTACAGGATTGACGTAAGATAACGTTATGTTAAAACGTTTTCTTGGGTGCTACGAGAAATTTTTCATCGACTACTTATTGATTATTTTTATAGCATTTAGCTATGCTTAGCAAGTTATACTAAGAAACAGTTGAAATAATTATGGCACAATGACGTAACTTACAGTTGGGTCAATTTCAACAAGCGATATTTTTTTGACATTTCGGTGGACTTTTTTAATTTCAATGCTATCTATATATTTTAAGTGAAATATGAAACTTTAGCCTATTTTTAACATTGTGTGTGAGTGGACATCAAATATCATCAAATCTTACATAAATATTAAAGGGTGAATTTTTTAGAGTCCACTGAAATGAAAAGTGTCTACCGAAATGATAAAAAAATAACCACTGAAATGATAAACTGTGCACCGTTTCTTACTGTTTGATAAACAATTTAAAACAATATGAACCCTACTCAAGCAAATCAGTACTTACAGCGAAATTAAATACACAATTTTGGAACAAATTAAAGAAATCTAGCTCGAGTTTTAACAGTCACCGAAATGATCCTACTTTTGTCCCCACATCACTGAAATGATAAACTTACTTTTGTGGCGGGAAACCGCAAGACGTTGGGACTGGTGCGATCGCGCCTAGAGCTTGAGCTGGCCTGATCCGAAGTGAGGAAAGGTGAGAAAGGCATAACAACGCAATGTTGACGTGGCTATTCTACTAAAACTTACTGTCCTCTGAAATGATAACTTTTTTCCGGACAAAAGTTGACTGCCTGTCAAATCCATGAGAAAGAAGATAAACAAACAAAAATGGTTTTATTTGATCGAATATATTATAATTTAATGATAAAACAACCGATTTTAATCCATATTATGAATATATTTGCAGGGGAAGGTATTTTATGAACGGAATTGGGTGCGGGACAGGCCACCGTGATGATAAAATGACACTTTGTAATTTTTTTTTTGGTATATTATTGGGTAGAAATCAATGATTTTTTTTGCCAAGGTAGAGAAGTACTTATTTTTTAGAGAAAAAATATATTAAATAAAAAATTAGCACATTGCACTACCATTCTCACGTTTGCCGTGTATTTTTTATGCTTGTGCAATTCACCCAGTTGTGAAATGTCCAAGTTAAAGAAAGGGTCTTGGGAAGAGGTGACCGTAGCTGGTTGGTTAAAGCGGCTGCTTGGTGTACAGAAGGATGCAGGTTCAAATCCTGCTGGTCCCATAATTTTTTAACTGTTTCTTAGTATAATTTTCATCGAGTTTTCCGGGCGACTTAAACATAGAAATAAATTAAAAATTGTAGGTAGAAGGGATATCTAATTGATGAGTGGTAGAAAATTTAAGAACAAGTTGACTACTATCTCACCTCTAATCTGCCCCCAAACATTCCATTGGATAGTGAGATTTAGTTGAGAAATTAGGTACTGGCACTTGAGACACAACATCATAGATCTCTGATTTAGTGACGCGTCTATAATCCGCTTCTTGTAGATTATAATTATATCTATATCTACGTCATAGTTTAATCTAAATGTCAAGAGTAGCAAACCATGTTACGGCGGCAAAAGTTATAATTAAAATAATATCTATTAATATCCAAGGATACTACTTTGGGATAAAGGTAATTGAATTTGCTGTTTGAATAGCCATCGACGTTGATGTCGATTGAGTGTCAGTCAAACGCTCAAGAGCTCAACTATGGCTTAACTCGCCACCCACACCAATTAAAAAATCGATTTATATCAATCAAGACTAACTGAATTGATATCGATCGTGCTGTCATTTATTTTGACTATTATCATCAGCTTCAGTTTTAGCCGGGTTAAACATTACTACTCTGCTCCTGTAGGTCTATTGTGTTCCTGTACCTATTAGCCTCATCATCTTCCCAGGCTTTTTGCAATTACATTGGGTTCGGTGCCTTAACTATATTTACTATCGAGCTTATGGTTTTAAAGTATTACGCAATATGATTAGTAGTTCTAGAGACTGATCGGACCAATAATACGAACAAAAAAGCAAGATAAACAAACAATCAATCAGTTTTGCATGATTATATTATTTTATTTTTATTTTATTTTATTCGGAAAACAAACAGTTATAAAATATCTACAATAATTACAAAATATACATCTGTTAACCATTTACAAGTTTTCGCATTTAAATATTTAGGGCTTGATGATACAATATAAAAAAGAAAAAGAGGTTAAGGAAAAAAATAAAAAATAACAATATTAATAATTAAAAAGAAAAAGAAAACACAATATAAAAAAAAAAAAAAAAAACACAATATAAAAAATGAAAACAAAAGTAAAAAGAACGCTTAGATTAAACAAAACATAATAATAATAACTTACAATAATAATTAATTACTTATCAAAGTTGTCTGCACGTGTGGCGTAGTGGTTTAAGCGGTCGCCTCGCCGTTCTCCACTGCACTGGTGTTGTGGGTTCGATCCCCACATGGGACAAATCTTTGTGTGATTCGCAAAAATTTGTTCTGAGACTGGGTGTGCTTGTGTGAGTGAATGTGTGTATTTGGCCTTGTCATTGGGACCATTGGATAGTGTAATTGCTTCTGGCATTATATTTAATGTAAAAATCTGTAAAAAAATCTAAAGTATTTCATCTCAATGACAGGATAAGGAATTTGATAAGTGACCATTGTGATTTGAAAGATGATATAGTGACTAGAATTGAGAAAGGTATGTTTAGGTGGTTTGGTCATGTTGAAAGAATGGATGAAAGGAGATTAGTAAAAGAGAGACAACGCAGATGTGGCTGAAAGTCCTGGCAAAGATCGTCCTCGAAAGCCAATAGAGAATAAATGGCGTCCTTCAAAAAGGACAAGTTCGTAGTACACGATACCACCGAGCATGTATGTCGAGATATATGAATGTTGAGGAAGCAAAAGAAGTAAGGAGCGACGCACGTTCCATCGTCTCTGCCTACCCCCGTTGGATAAACGCGTGAATTTATGTATGTATTAATGTTCATCTTTTAATTCTCAATCCCAGAAACTGATAATTCCATTTTTTATTCAACACGACTTTATTCTATTAGTTGATCCTAATTCCGCAAACTGTCTGTCTCATACAAGATGACGACAATACAACTTAAATGTGTCTTAGTTTACACTGCAGGGATTATTTCCTGGTTTGTCGTGGTGTTAAGAGATTACTGAATCATGTAACTTGAAAGTGTGGACGTTGAAGATTATACTTGTCAGGGATAGACGATGTTTAAGAGAATGACAAAATTAAAAATTGCTTTGGATAGTATTTAGTAAAAAAAGGTTATAGTTGACATTTAAAAACTGCAATTGTTTTTTATAATAGTTTTCTTTAGTTTTTTTTTAGAATGAAAGTTCTATATAAAACGCATTAAGTATGTTTTACTATTTTCATTTGATTTTACGAAGTTCATTAGTTTTTTTCTATTTTATAAAACCCATTTGGCCTATCAGTCGTTTTATTTTTATGATGTTTTTAAGATGTACGATATGATAACAACACTACAATGGTGCAAACGAAACTAATTTGTTTCATTTGCATCATTAATAAGTCAATTGTGCAAACGAAAGTACGGGTATTGAGTCTCATACAAAAAAAAAAAAATAACGCGAATTAAAACTGATAATCACATTAAAGTAACAAATAATTAGCTGGTAAAGGCTTCGGTAAACAAGTACAGAAAACTAAAAATAAAAAATGAGGGAGAAATGAAGTGAACGCGAGAAGCAATTTCCCTGCGAGATCTCGGTAATGGCCACTTTTATGAACTAGACTGAAAGCAGGGGTGGATGTGGTAAACACAAAATAATGTGTAGTAATTGCAGAATATTTTCAGTTTTATTTTTTCACTTCTGCCCACCAACCTGAAAAGCATCATAGGATAATGAAAGCATGACATTTGTAATTATAATATTATTACATTTACATAAATTTAATGATTATTTAATCAATAGTATTATTATCCATTTTTAAATATATTCCATTATATTATAATTTCACATACAATCCATATATTTCGTATAATATTTTTATTTCTGTTCTCATTTATTTTTATTAGTTAATTTGATACAATTATTAATTTTCCATTACCTATAAATTTAATCACACACAATCAAACTGACCTGATAGTAACTCTTCGTCACTCATGTTCATGGATGTGTTTTCAGTTTATTTTCAGGAATAAACGCGAATAAACACACCAAAGATGGCGTTGTGTTACAGCAAAAGGTACAAACAAATAATGCTAGAAATAACGTTGGCAATTTATCCCCAGGATAAAAGAGTTCCAACTATTTATTCTACAATTCTAATACTAATTAATTTTTATTTATTTATATTGTAATACATAATGTAAATTTCTTACCTCTATTCGTACAACAAAAAATGTTCCATCTCCACAAAAAGGACGCTCCGCTTGGAAAATTAAATAAAACAGCTTCACACGACGATCACACCACAATAAAGTATATTTTCACAACTATTTACTTACAGCACAAAACTCAATACACATAACACAATCACATTTTTCTTTTGTTTACACATTCTTTTGATATCATCAACACTGCAAAGAATGCGAAGTATTTACCGGAAAATACATTTAGTTTAGGCCTGACATTCACTGTGATTGGGCAAGCCATAAATAGTGTACCAACTGTCGACACTGTCGTCGCGTCGCCAGCGCAAGGCGATACTAGCGCCATGCGGTCATTTTTTATGTTTAATAATTATATTTTTAGTTTAGTTTAGTTATATCTAGTTTATAAATTGTTTTAGGCTTGCTATATTTTTATTTTTATTTTGTTTTCTTTTTTTCTTGCCTTTGTAACCACTTTGTAACCATAATATATTCTATGCATGTATTTATAACCTAATTTATGTTTCATTATTAATTATATATTATTCCTTTGTATAATTTAATTTGAGCTTAATTTAATTTTGTCACTGTCATCTTTATATGTTGCTGTACTTACCTGTTTTCTATTTGTGCCGTCAACCGTGGTGGTTGCTGAAAATCAGCGCTGTGGAAGTTTTGCAGAAATGCAAGACTCCACAGCATTAAAGCTGAGCAACCACCACTGTTTTCTTACATATTTATTACATATTTTTTTATAATAATTACCTATTTTTGTATATTATGTAAGAAAATAAAAAATAATTTTCTTTCTTTTCTTTTTTCTTTAATAGATAAATTAGTAAGAATATGATTTCTTTATTGCAACAAAATACATTCAGCAATTTGGTTATAAGCCCTGATTCCCAAACTAGCGTGTGCTGTTGAGAACAAGTTCCTTCCCTTAATTTAATAAAATATAAAACAATTATTGTCTGAAATGCTTTTATATCATGTGTGTGCGTGCACGCGTATGTGTATGCGTGTGGGAGTGTGTGTGTGTGCGTGTGTATGTTTTCTATTTAATGATAGCTAATAATTTTCACCTCATTGTAATTCAAATCTTTACTATTATTACTTTATTTTTATTAATAACTCTCTATTGCAATAGAGAGTATACATATTTAATCATTTCAGTTTGCATAATGCGGCTTTATCGCCTAAAGCAATTTCTTACAGACAATCTTTGGATTGACAAAAAAGATCAGAACATGTGAATATACAGTAAAACTGTAAATATTGGCAAATATATTCTATGTAGAAACTGTAAATCTTCAGTGCATAGTGGGATTCGGTTTTATTTTTCCTAAACGTCGTGGTACGTTATTAAAAAAAAAAACTTTTTTTACATAAATTGATCAAACCGTTTTGGAGAGAATTACCACTGTCACAATTAAGTCAAGAATAACATCACTGCCTTATAGTTAAATTTATTCTTTGTCGTTCCAAATTTAGTTCACATAATTCATGGTTAGCACACAAACACTTTCCATCGCACGCATTTAATTACTTAAATAAACTTAATGAAATAAAAATATCTTTATTACTTAGACTTCACAAAGCACTTACAATCGTCATACAAAAATAATTCATTCTTTTATTTTCATTCTTTTTTAAAAAACGACGCCCGCAATAGGAATAACTCCTGTGTCGCGGGGGTGTTCACAAACATACATTTCACACACACAAAGCATACCCAGAGTCAGAACAAATCTTTGCGAATCACACAAAGATTTGTCCCATGTGGGGATGGAACCCACAACACCAGCGTAGTTAAAAGCGGCGAGGCGACCGCTTTAACCGCTACGCCAACCGTGCACTCTTTCTACCCTAAATTCGCAGCATTAAACTCACTTTTAACAATCATCACAATATATTGAATGTGAAAGTGAATTTAAGTGCCAGTTCCATTAGAGAACCCTCTCTAATGGAACTGGCACTTAAATTCACTTCTTGAGAAGAACTTATAGAAGACTACAATAATTTCTTATGTATGTAGCACGAACCTAATACCACATCCACAATATTTTTGAATCTACCCTCTTTTTTGTGGCTGCAAGTATCCGGTGTAGAAAATTGCGCCGCCCTTGGTTCCTGCTGTGCTTGTTTTAATTTCAAAACTTCTTTCAGAAACTTTATTTATTTTGTAGTACTTAATATTTTGTAAATACTGTCTATAAAGTAGTTTTGGCAATGAAAACGTCTTGGAGATGAAAGCTCTATTTATTTAAGGAAATGGAAATTTGTCTTGTTAGTTTGTATCTAGAATTTGTATGGACATAGATATTTTATGGTTAGTAACTTGTGTTGTGGTTTACTATGATTAAGAGCTCCGTTTTCGAGAAATTCCACTTTAAAGAGCAAATTTTTGCTCGAGTCGTGCGTTCCCTGCCTCTAAAAGCTATACCGAAAGCTCAAAAAGTAAAAAAAAAACACTTGGTGGATATGAAATGAACTTGGAAAAGGAAGACTATAGCAACTTAGTTAAACACAATTAATTGTTAATTTGAATCCTGTGTTATGGCCAGTTTAGTGAACCAAATAAAAAAAAAATATCTGGAACCTTCTAGGCACTTAGCACTAAAAGCTACAAAGCACTTCCGTCTCGTTTTAACCTTTGTTCAAACGGAGACATCATTTTTTTTTTTTTTTTTTTTTTTATATTTGGCGAACGCTTGTGCGTTCACCGCGGGCTTTTTCCTCTGACATAATCAGAGCCCTTGTGCATCTGGGTTTGTCTATTATTTACGTTGTAGTTGTTATTGTTGATTAACCTATAGCTTTTATTTTCTTGAGATCTTGTTTTTTATTATCTTTTTATTGCATGTTCTTAATTTTATCTTTATTTTTGTTTTTCCTATATTTGTTGTTTACTTTTCATTTTATCCATTTTTCGTTGTTTGTATTTTAATCCTATTTCTGTTGTCTTTTTTGTTTTGCATGTTCTTAATGTTATCTGTATTTTTATTTTTCTCAAATTTATTATTTACTTTTTCTTTTCCATTTTGCATGCTTTAAGTATTATCTATATTTAATATTATACTAATACCCAGTGGTTGTTTTTTCCTTTAAATCCCGCTATTTAATATAGTTGCTTTCTGTATTTTATTGTTTATGTTACCTAGTTTTTGTTCGCTTGTTTGTTTATAAATTTTCTTTTCCTTGCCTTATGTTTTTCCGGGCTTGTGGCGAATATTTTAAAGTGCAGTTCTGGTTCGTCCTAGTCTGAATCGCAAATGCGTTCGGGATTGAATCCAAGTTATTTTTTGATTCACCTTCAATTTTGTCAAAAATTTACTGCTTGCTGTCAGCGGCGAAGGGTGAAATGAGTCGGAGTCCCGAGGGATCGACAGCTGATCTGTTATCTGACGATATCAGGCGAAGCTTCGTCCCGCGAAACTCCGCCTCACTCCACCACAGGAACATTGCAGCCCCTACTTTTCTTTCCATCTGGGTTTCATCTGTTAAGATTGAAAGGCCGGAGATGTTTGGTTCTTGAGTTTGGGGCTGCATGTCCTTTAAGCAAGAGAATCTGCAACTTTCGCCTGTCATAAACCCCGTGGCCACCTTAGCAATACGCCACGGCTGATCGGGCGAGCGCGTCCCATTTTCGGCGGACAGGGCACTCCCTATCGAACGCGTTGTGTTCCGATTTCGGGAGCTTGGCGGCGGTGCAGTTAATGCAGGCAGGAGGCGCTTTAGCCTGGTTGGAGGGGCAGTCGACTTTCAGGTGCGGGCCGCCGCAGTGGGAACAACTATCCGCCTCCTCTGAGCACAGTCTGCGTCCGTGCCCAAAGTGCAAGCACCTCGAGCACTGGACGACGGGAGACTGGTCGAGGAGGCGTACCCTCTGCAAGTCGATGTGCAAACGACCCGCATCTGTCAGCCGCTTCCAAACCTGAGGAGAGACCTGAAGGACGACGTGGTTTTCGAGGGGGTTCCGGGCTTTCCGCCGGTATTTCACCGTCACTCTGATCTCGTCCTCCCTCAGGCCACTCAACAGGTGGCTGTTTTGCGACCTCACTGCCTGCTGGATGTCCTCGTCGGTGTTATACACGAGGACATCCATTGCTATGACCAGGGGGTCCTTGCTGACTGCATGGTCGACGGTTAGCCTGATCTGCGCATCGCGCAGTTTTTCGGCCAAAAGGCCGATCTGGTCCTTGTCATGACAGCCAACAATTACCCTCTGGTCACGCGCCTTTCGTACCCTGTCCAGCCTGAGTCCGGTCGTTTTCGCGTCCAACGCCGTCCGGATCTTGTCCAAAATGGTCGCGCTCGTATCCTCCACATCCTCCGAGGCGATGATAACGGAGTGAAGTGGTGGATTCGGAGCATTGGGCTTTGCGACCGCCTCAGCGTAAGTTATCTTTTGAGCCGCGCACGAGCTGGTGACGGTGCTCGCGACTTCCGCTGGCAAGAGCTTGAGGCGGCCGGTCAGCTCCTGAGTGTGCTCCTTACACTCGTCCACCGACTTCTTGTGCTCACGCATGCTTTGCATGAGCTCCGTCATTATCGCCTCCGAGGGCGAGGGTGTGTCCGGGATCGGTGTTACCGGGCGCACTGCTGTGGGTGCGGATATAGTTCCAGCCATAATTTCACCCTTAAGTTTCGCCCTTTCCTGTTCGGCCTCCTTCACCAGCCGGTAGAGACCGTCGATGGCCTGTATGACGTCCTCTTTGATGTCGGTTTTGAGGTTGCGGCTAGCTTTCAAGGC
The DNA here is from genome assembly GCA_905147285.1 of Hypena proboscidalis. Classification (NCBI taxonomy): domain Eukaryota; kingdom Metazoa; phylum Arthropoda; class Insecta; order Lepidoptera; family Erebidae; genus Hypena; species Hypena proboscidalis. Next base: position 2,161,645 of record LR990141.1, read on the forward strand.
GATCTTGGCCTTCGTCACACAGTTCTTGGCCTGCTGGAGTCTACCGGCTGTTGAGGTTTTCGGGCTGCCCGACGCCCCTGCAACCTTGGAGGGTTTCCTCGGCTTAACAGGGGGGGCGGGTGCCGAACAGGGTAAGAGGTTTTGGCTTGCCTCCCATTCCCCGACACTCCTCCTAACATTCGTCTGCGCTTGCTGAGCCGGACTCGCTGCGGTTTCTGTTGGCGTCGGGCTCACGCTAAATGTCCTGTTCGGAGGAGTAGTCTGGGAAGGAGACGCCATTATCTTGGCCGGGGTGCGGAACATTATTTAAATGTGGGGGTACAAACAAGTGGGTACACCACACAGTGTATAGGGCCGGGTGGTGCACTATAAGGACCTACCCAATCCTAACCAAACCTGTGTAATGCGAATCAATTTTGATCAAAAGATCTAATAAGTTAAATATACGTGATTGAGTAATAAAATTGTAAATAATAAAAGATTAAAATAGTCGAGTATACCAATTTGGCCAAAAAGCCGGACGTCACAAGTCAATTGAGTCTGTATAATTGTCAATAAGTCTTAATTCTAGCTGCCAATAGGGCCGTCAACACAATGGTCAATCTTATTCTAATACTCGATCAATAGAATCGGTTGTCTAAAACTTTGGTCAAAAGACCTCTGTCTTCAAGACAGACAAACACAAACAAAAAGTGTAAATGAACTGTCAAAAATGGCAGTCTCGTAGTGAGGGGTCAGTCGGGCCCACTTTGTCAATTTTTGACCATAAAATTTTTGGTCTCTTCTGCGGACCCTACCAAAATCGATATACCCAGCTAAGAATGGGTGGGTGGGCGGGCGATTTTTTGACGTTTAGTCTGACGGATTGTATAAAATGAGGTGTCGGGAGAAAGAGCTCACCGAGCACTATATAATAAAAATAATATAAAAAATATATAATGTAAATAAACAATAAAAATATATAAAAAACTGACTTTTTTGTGAAAAAACGTCTAATTTTTGTTTCTTTTCAGATGTTGGTGCTCCAACGGTGCGTCGGAGGGTGCTGCCGCCGTGGCTGAGCCTCGGGGGTGGGTCAATACACAGATGGAGAACAATTCAGCAGTCACACTCACTTGAAACACTTAGAATATGCCTCAAAGAGGTGTCGTTCCTATAGCAATAATACAGAAATTACGTCTTATGTGAAAATTTTGAAGAAACTATGCGACTAGACCACTATAAAGCGGTGTCGTCGTGTGGGCGGCGCTGATGCCGATCTATTAAAGCCAAAAATCTCGAGAAACTATCGAGTAAAACAAAGTTGTAAGTGAAAAATGTACTGAAAAATCTACTTTATATGAAAATATTCTAAGTCAATAAAATTGACTATTTACTATGTAGGTTGAGAAAAAACTATTAAAAACAATATATGGCTGCTATAAGAGATGATATTGAACGATAGAAAGTGTGTAACAAGAAAAATATTTTTGCCGAAATGGTCCACGGAGACATCATTAACTCTAAATGCCTGACTCAGCACTTTCAGCACTAATGCTTAATACTGAAATAAGTGCTGAAACTGCCTCGATGGTCTAGTGTTTAGCGTATGCGTCTTTAACCGTGAGGTATCCGGTTTGATTCCCGGGTCGGGCAAAGTGTTATTTGTGAACAGTACGTCAGGAAATTCACAATCACAGAACGGAGTCAATTGACATAAAAATAAACGTGTGCACAGCCACAAGGCTGCGGATGACATTTTATGAGAGATAATGAGAAAAGTTTAGTATATATAGTATATAATTTGTCAAGATCAACATACCACGCAGGCGGAGCTTCGGGTGGAAGATAGTGGAACAATAAATCTATAATTCACAAACGAAACCACATCAAGTTCAATACAAAAGCGAGTTTATCCTTCCAGACTGTATTGACTCAATTAAACAGAGATAGAATGGTGCACTTAGCAGAATTGATTAATTAATGGAATGGCCTTAAACAAAACAAAACTCGAGAAGATTTGCAGGAATTACGGGAAATGTAAACAAATAAGTATTATTGCGGATTTGCAGGCTTTAAGTGCTTGTATAATTACTAGTGTGGCGGTATCCGCACATGACAAATGACAAATGACATTGACAACGTCAAGAAGTGACACACACGTCACAAATGTCAAAGAGTGCTGAATCGCGATAACGAAGTCTTCACAGAGAATATACATATATACTACTTCCAAGTCGCTACCGTTGGACAGCTGTCCGCCAGGCAATACCACCGAGCCTGGTCGGAGGATCCTCCCTTTGTGGTGGAGGAACATAACACCCCTCTAGTTTTAACTGCGGCTTCATTCGTGTGGAGCATACCTCGTTTGTTAGAGTATGCGGTCTCACTGATTTCGTTCTATTGCCAAGTCGCTTTATTTGTGATTTTTTCTTCAGAAAATTCTCAGTAGCAGCAAGGAGTCGAAATTGTGCCTGATGGATAGACTCACCCTGGGGCTTGGGCCGACCGCTATGTTTAAGTTCTATGGGATAAGTCCCATAGGCCCTTAAAGATACGACATACGTACCCACTTTGCAAGTTAAATAAAAGATTTAAAATAATACAATATTGAAAAAAGTATGCATGTATTTTTTATCAAAGTTTAATCAGTAGTTCTATTGCAAATGTAATTGACACACATACATTCATAACATCATACCGTTATTACCCCGATGGGTGTGGCAGACGTGTGTAACACCCACATCGCACATATTGTGTTTAGGAGGAGAGGAGGTAAGAGGAGGTGAGCCTATCGCCATACATCGGGCACGTCTGCTCCGTGATACTAATAATACTTTTATCTGACCCAAGACTCCAACCCCGATGTGAGATTGTATTCGCTAACCACTAGACCAAAAGAAGCATTAGCTCATTATTTCAGAAAAATAATAGAAACTACAAACAACTGGAGGATCCGTACCAATAATTGGACTTTCACATTAACACCAATATTGAATACTGTTAAGAAAGAAAAAAAGAAACATATTTGTGTTGGTACAGCCAAGTTCATTCCACACCACGCTCGCGGCAAATTAGATAAAACGAAATTGAGGTTTAAATTTTAATTACCAACACGAGCAGTTCACCGTTTTATTTAGTAATAAATGATTCAATTATAGATTTACTACGTTGTATATAAGTACATGGATAGCGTATAGCCTTTTTTAAAATAAAGAATTTTAGCTTCCACTAAAACTGAAACGAACAAAACCATATGAGTTAGTTAGTGTTAGTGATTTAGAGAACGGTTACAAACAAAAACAGTGCATTAAGTATAGTTTAAAAGACAACACGAACAAAGTGTCTTCGCCTTAATAAAAACTAAGTAAAGTGTTATTGGACGCCTCTTAGTTTTATGATTACATATTAATTTAGGCTTATATAGAATTACTCATAAGCCTTTAGGGCAAGATTGTAATTAAATAAGATAAATTATAAAAAAGTTTTTTTTTCTTTTCATTTATATCTCAATATTTTTAAAAAAATAAACTAACTTATACGCGAGGCGCCACCCGATTGGCATGACCATAAAAATTGCCTATGTCCTTTTTTAGGTATTAAACTATATCTCCATACCAATTGTGTGTGTGTGTAATGTGTTTTTGTGAATACCCCGCGACACAAGAGTTATTCCAAGTGAGCCTTAAAAAAAACGGTTCAGTAGTTAAGCCGTAAACACGTAACAGACGGACATACAGAGTTACGTTCCTATTTATAATAGTAGTAAGGATTTTAAAGAGAAGCTAAGAAAATAATAATATTAAAAATTTTGCAACTATTTAGATTTTAACCTTTTCTTAAGGCTTGCAACATTACGTATATTACTGAAAAATGTTCTCATAATAAACTTTCTAAAACACTAACAAGCTAATATTAAGCATATTGCTCGTTCAAACTTGCTCTATTAAGAAAAGAACCTCAAAAAGAGTTTAAAAACTAAAATCATATGCACTACCCACGGCTACTGATCAACCTATATATTTCCAGTGTAAATTGGTCTCGAATTGCACAGGAGTCCTATACAACGCGAATCTCAAGGTGGAGAGCAGATTGGGAATTGAAATTTGTATGGAAAAATTTCCATCCTCGCCCTGCGTAGCGAAATATTGAACTTTATAACTTTAAGAATAGAGTATTTATCAGCTTTCAATGCGTGACGTAGCGAGCAAGCACCAACCGGCAGGAATTAAAATGCTTGCTAGTACGATATTGAGAAGCTCGTGGCTAAGTGTGGAGCTCATGGCTAGATCCACATTGCGCGAATCAATTTAATATAAATATTTCACAACTCACACACAACGCCATCTAGTCCTAAACTAAGCAGAGCTTGTACTATGGGTACTAGAATAACTGATACTAATACATATATACTTTTCTTTAGTAAATACATACTTATTATACATAGAAACACCCAGAATAAGACAAACCCTCATGTTCATGCACACAAAGATTTGTCTTAAGTGGGAATCGAACCCACGACTCGTCGAGTCGGCACGAGTCGGCGCCAAATAACAAAATCAAATACCAATTAAAACCGTATTTAACGAAATAATTGTTGAAAAAATCACAAAATCAAATACCAATTAAAACCGTATTTACCGAAATAATTGTTGAAAAAATCATAAAATCAAATAACAATTAAAACCGTATTTACCGAAATAATTGTTGAATGCATTCGTAAACTTATCAGCAATTATGTGATTTGGCGCCGACTTCAAAAAAATATAATTAATTGGTATTACATAATTATTTGGGTTTATTGTTTTAAACAAATTAATATAAAGGTAAGCAAAGTTTAGCGAATATTTTATTTTTTACTTTTGAGTTTTTGAAGGCGGTTCCTTTTTCTTTGAAAAAAATTAGTACATATTATAATATTTAGAATACGCTCGAGTTAAGAATATTCTTTTTTTTTAATTAGTTTTTTTATTTTATTTTTTTTAATTAGTTTTTATTTAATTTTTTTATTTCAAGCTTTTTAGTGTCTTAGTTTTTAGATTTAACGATGGGGTTAGGAATAAATACTAAGGCATCATTACGCATGAAACACAATAGAAACAATCAAAATATAGCCCAAAGAATACGACGGCGCCTCCAATACTTAAGAGAAAATGCCCGTACAGTTCATAGACAGATTAATTTGTGTTTCATTTGTAATTTGTAATGCCCGTTTACCTCTAAAGGTGGCCTTCCGAAGGCAGCGTCAGCGAACCCGAGCGTAGCGTCGCAGCATATTTTCATAGAAAAAAACTGCGCACGCAGAAGTGACATTGCGCGCGCAGCTTTTTTGTATGATAATATGCTGCGACGCTACGCTCAGGTTCGCTGACGCTGCCTTCGGAGGGCCACCTTAAAGATCTTTTATCAAATTTTTATATATTATCAAAAAAATATTTCTGAGATCTTCATGATCATAAGTTATCACTACGATAATAACAAATATGCTGAAACGTAAGCCCCGTCCAAACCTAAGCAGAGCTTTCGGTACTTTAAGGGTAGGTAAGTAGGCTGTCTCTGCTTACCCTTCAAAGCATACACAGGCATGATGTTATGTTATGTAGTGGTGAAAACAATACATAGATACACGATTGCACAAAACGTGGTTCATTAGCTATTCGTTTTTGAAGAGTTCCGTTGCCTGTCTCCAAAGATCTTCATCAGATTCTGATAAATTATATACTAAAACCTTCCTTGAAACACAAGGATTAAAATACCGAAAATTGCATTCAAATCGGATCAGTAGTTTCCGAGAAAATCGCGAACATAAAAAGGTGACATACATACATACATACATACATACATACATACGGATCGAATACAGAACCTCTTTTTTTTTTTGAAGTCGGTTAAAAATTATAATAATTATAAGCGCGCGTACTTCGCCGCACAGTTCATTTGCTCGTGAACATTCGGACAGGAACGTAGTCGTGAGGTGACGTCGCTATTTGCAGTAAATCTTTTGATGGTTTTTGCCTATGCTTATTTATTTGAAATCACGAACATTATCTGACTAAATATTTGATTTTGTTAAATTAGTTTAAAATTGCATCATATAAATAAATGATTGTAAACTTGTGTTCTAATCGTTTTTTTTAATACATTTCGGCTTTTGATCCTAAAACTATTTATTCACAAATTTAAATTTTCTAAAACAGTCGTTGTAAAATCACTGCACTGCCTTGCTGGTCTAGTGGTTAGCGTTTGCGTCTCTCACCAGGAGGTCTTGGGCTCGATTCCCGGTTCGGGCAAAGTAATAATAGCAGCACAGAGTTGGAATTGTGCCCGGTGGATGGCGATAGGCTCAACGTATTCCATGAGACTTAAACATGTGAAGTGTGAGTGTTGTACACCTCTGCCACACCCTTCTGGATAATATAGGCGTGATGTTTATGTCGTTGTAAAAATATGTCTTGTTTTCCATCAAGCTGAGCGCGCGATCGCTAATGGGTAACCTTACGTTGTATAAGAGTAAAACAAGAGTGGATAAGAGGGCTAGAGGCCCTCGTACATTGGAGGCCGAGGACCGATAAAGCGATGCTTGGCGTCGTCAGCCTCTCGGCGAATGAAGAGGCTTTGCTATAACTGGGACAAAACTGACGTAGTGAAGGGTATTGCGGTTTAATATTGGTTTTTAATTAGAGATTTTCTTCGTTGCTGCAGTTTTGGAGCTAATAGTAACTTTTAAATGATAATATTCAAGATGCATAGATCAAGGGGAAAATATTGCTTAATGTAGAATCGCATCGTTGCGTTGCTTGTAACACCACTTCGTAGCATTTTATATGATTGTTGACGTCATTTTTTTAAGTCTAAACCATTGACTACATAAAAAAAGGCAGGACTCCGTCTCTTGAAACACTTACTGAAGCACCCATAGTAAGTCACACGTACACACAGAACACACACATTGACACAATAGTAAGTCAATCGCCCGCCATTACGCTTTGGACTGTGCTGTTGCTCGGATGTTCAAGTAAAATAATTAAAAATGCCGTCTTGTGTTGTGAAAAGCTGCCGAAACCATAGCGCCTCGATAAAAAAAAACCAGGGGATCACTTTTCATAGGTAAGCAAGTAATATATTCAGCTTATTGCCGAAATTATATTGTTTTCGTAAAAAAATATACCAAAACTATCAGTGTTGACAGTCAATAAATATTTTCATTTACCCTGAATTTGGGTAAATATTTTTTAGTAGTATAATACATTTAGTATAAATTATTATTCTATGTTTTATAGATTTCCTGCTGCAAACGACGCATGGAAAAATTATTGGATAAAAATAATTAGAAACTGCAGAAATGATAACAGTTGGTATCCATCAAAATATAGTGTAGTCTGCAGTATACACTTCGAGGAAATTGATTTATGTATATAAAACAAAAGGTGGACTTATTCGCATTGTCAGCTTTGCCGTACCAAAAAAGGTAAAACAATAGTATATTGTTTTAAATAAAGTATTAAATTAATAAATACCAGTACTTTAATCTAAAACTTTTTATTTCTTAGTTTAGTTTATTATTATTATTTTTCTTTATTTTTTATTTGCCAATATTTATTTGAAATATTGAAAAATCGCATGTAAGTAAATCTAAGCTTCGTGATTGTTGGTTTAGTTTAACTTAGATATTTTATTTGGTTTGTACATTTTGTTGACGTTTTCAAGCACTTTCTGATAGTTTATGTAATGGAGAATTTTTGTTTTTTTATTTTTTTGATAACTGCCATAACTTACCCTACTATCCAATTTCGGCTCCAGGTCCTAAACTGGGACACCCTGTATATCACTAAAGCATCTTCACCATCTAAGAATCAGGAAGCGCCGTAGGAGTCGTAATTTTATAATATTTTCCAAAAACTGGGTAGCTGCACTAAAGCATCTTCGCTGCCTTGCGTCAGGAGTGCCCAGAGCAACGAACATATTCCCTTAATAAAAACAAACAACTTCCAGCTGCAGGCCCGCATCGACTGCTAGAAATATAAAATCAACTTTGTTTCGAAATTCAATCATAAAGTTGTTTTATATTGTTTGGTTTTTGGCCACGGTAGTATAAAACTACCTATATCATGTTTGATGGTAAAAAGCAGCAAATAGAAAAATATAAGAACTAAACCTCTAAAATATTTATTTAAATTATTGTAAAAATGTGGGTAATATTTCTCATGGCTGGTAACCCCTAACACACGCACACATAAACAGACCGCCGCCATTTTGGTGCTTCCATCATTTCATAAGTGACATTCTCTCCTGCTTTTTTTATGTACTCTATGGTCTAAACGTTATATTAAAATTTTGATTGTATTCAATATTTTTGTATTGAATACAATCAAAATGTTTTATATTTTTGTAAAATACAAAAACATAAATTATCAAACAAAGTTAGCATACAAAAGTATTTACTTGGTTGCCGAACAAATTGAATGATCTCGATTTTCAATTTATTCCTAAGAAGGTAAGTTTTACTTCGTAAGATTATTTTACCCGTGGGAATGAACACTGTCCACGTCTAGAATCTGTTTTCAATAAATGCCCATACGTCGTAAACACCCTGTATACTATAAAAAGTTTTTTGCTCTAAAATCTAAAAAAAATAAAGCTCAAATAAAAATTCTCAAGCTTCGTAAACTTTACACAACAATCCATTAATAATTTGATACGATCTTTCATCAATTTTTAATTAAACCGCCATTCGCCATCTTGGGCGGAACCAAAATGGATGCCAATAAATATTCACTTAAAAGCGAACAGTTGATATTGCTGCTGGCAACATCTGAGAATATATTTGGTATAATCGTCATATTTGGGAGAAGTAATTGGAATTTATAAGTTAATTTAAATAATAAAATGTTATTTTTAATCAAATAAATAGATGTTAGAGATGGGCCGTCACTATATTGCCAAATATAAGCGAGCATGTAAGAATAATGTAAGATTATCTGACAGATTACAGGTTTCTAAATAACGGACAACAGTCCATAGTAAAAACTCATACATACGCCATTCGAATATATAATATACCTAATTGTTTTAAAAATCTTTTTATAAGAAAAGTATTCAAGCTATTAAATAATAAATGCAATTACTCTCTAAATAAATATTTGGCAGATAAAAATATAATAGTTCTTAGTCAGTAATTAATTATTTAAATTTTAAGTATGTGTGTTAATTTAATTAATTTTAGTAATGAGTCAGTATTTGTACGCCAGAAATGGAAATGTATGTGTACTTTATCGGTACAAGATGCCTTGGAACCAGTGATAGTTGAATGAAACGCAGTACCTCAGAGCAAGACAATTTTATTCAAATAAACCCGAGCCTTATATAGCCTGCCAGGTAACGAAACCATATCGCGATCTAAATCGATCTTAACGCCATCTAACGCGGTATCCGGTAAATTGTTGACAAAAATATAGATTATATTTGTGTGATAGCGTGGGGATCGAATCAGTCTTGTAACCATTATTTTTACATTGAACAGTATGAAACAGAAACTCAATTGTTAACATCTTATGGTACTACATTTTGACAAATAAATGATGATCTATCTATCTATCTATAGAGTGCACAGTTGGCGTAGTGGTTAAAGCGGTTGCCTCGCCGCTTTTAACTACACTGGTGTTGAGGGTTCGATACCCACATGGGACAAATCTTTGTGTGATTGGCAAAGATTTGTTCTGACTCTGGGTGTGCTTTGTGTGTGTGCAATGTATGTTTGTGAACACCCCCGAGACACAGGAATTATTCCTAGTGCGGGTGTTGTTTTTTTAAGTAAACAAAATTATCAATCTACAATTTACATACGGCACACAAAGATTTTACATTAGCGAAGAATGAATCGGATATTGTATGATATAACTGTTACTTTTGTGTAGGAAGATAATTTAAGATCAGAGTGTAAAAGCTGTATATAATAATGTACATAGTACAGTACAATATTTGTTGATTTTAGTATGGGTTATGGCACAAAGGATAGTTTTAATTATTATTGACACGACAAAATTGTGGTTTATATAATAATATACTGACACAAAGTGACTACAGTTTGTGACTTAGTGAAAATAGGTTTACGAAATATTACCTAACGTATACTAAAGCCAACGAAACGGTGAAAATTCACGTTATAACAAATTACTCTTGAATGAATTCTATGACTATGTATTTAAAATTGAATTTTGAATAATCAAACTACTATATATATTAGTTATATAACACTCTCATTTGCAATAGAAATTAAACTTTATGATATGACTAGGGTTTACTGCCTCGATGGTCTGTCTAGTGGTTAGCGTACGTGCCTCCACGCGAGGTCTCGGGTTCGATTGCCGGGTTGGGCTTAGTGTTATTTGTATTTGTGAACTTTTCGTCAGGAAATTCACGGTGGATGGCGATAGACTTATTCCCTATCCCATAGGACGTAAACATAACATGTGAAGTGTGGGTGTTGTACACCTCGTCCACAACTTTTGTTATATTGTTTTTCTAAAATTAATTAGTACAAAAAATGTTTTTACATTGAACCTTTACAATATAAAAAACCGGCCAAGTGCGTGTCGGGCCACGCGCAGTAGGGTTCCGTAGCTAGTCGTAACAACATATTTCGACTTACAAGGGATTTACTATCTGTATTAAACGAGTAACATCTTCATACAAGTCATTACTTTCAAATGTTTTTGTAATATGCACGAATTATTCTAAGTAACTGCATTTTACACTTTGGATCCCTATTCCTCTTGAACTAATGAAATGAACTTATCCGCTATAGTTTTCCTTTAAAGTTCATTACATGTACTTCCGACACAATTTTTTTTAGATTTTGGGATCCATTAGTTTAGCTTTTAGGGGGGGGGGACGCTCTACTCGAACAAAAATTTTCTCTTTAAAGTTAATTATCTCGCAAACGGATCTCTAAATAAAAAAACTGTCTTAGCAACCCCTAAACGTTTTTAAAAGTCCTATCTAACAATACCCCACACTATGAGGTAGGCGACAAAAAAATAAAACATCCCTACTTTACATGTAGGGGAGCTACCCGAAAAAAAAATATTTTTTCAAATTTTACTCTACGAATTTTTTTGTATTGTTAACATACATGTTTATGCAAAATTTCAGTTTTCTAGCACCAATAGTTTCGTCGCTATGCCTTGGACAGACGGACGGACAGACGGACATGGCGAAACTATAAGGGTTCCTTGTAGGTACTACGGAACCCTAAAAAGATAATAGACATAAAATAGCCATACAATGAAACAATAAATAAGTATTCAACATTGTTTTGTATCGAACAACAATGTTTGAGGATATTAAGAGTGGAGGAAAAGCTAAGTGCGTAAGCTTTATGGAGGGATAAATACTAGACGGAGGGAGAGATATACGGACAAATATTGTGACAAGCTTATAAGACATTTTTCGAAAATTAGATCATCATTCAGCCACTCGTAGTTCACTGCTAGACATAGGCTTTTCCTAATTTGCACCAAAACACCCGGTCCTGCGCCTTCCGCATCCAGTCCCCTCCAGCAACCTTCTTCAGGTCGTGAGTCCACATGGCAGGAGGGCGTCCTACCTTACGGTTGCCGAGTCGCGGTGTCCATTCAAGTACTAGTTTGCTCCAACGGCTGTCGGTCCTTCGGCAGACGTGACCAGCCCACTGCCACTTCAGCGAGCTTATTTAGCGAGCTATGTCAGTTACATTGGTTCTTTGTCGGATGACCTCATTACGAATTTTACCCTTTAAAGAAACTCTGAGCATAGCTCGCTCCATAGCCAGCTGCGCGACTTTAAATTTGTGGACTAGTGCCACCGTTAATGTCCATGTCTCGGCACCGTAGGTCATAACAGGTAGGACTAGGTTGTAGACTTTCGTCTTCAGGTATTGCAGTAAAGGCGATAAAATGAGATAACGGGTCTAAATCGCGTAATTATTTTAAGGGTAAATAAATACCTATGCTTGAAGTCATTTCGAAACGGCGAGCATAGTAATTATTTACCTTTATAATAATTACGCAATTTAGACCCGTTGTCTTATTTTTGCAAAATGTTCTCAAATCGCGAAAGTTTAAAAACATAAGCATGGACGACGTTGAAGTAATAATTGTTATGACATTTGACAGACTAATATTAACGTATAACTACAATATAGCTGAAGTACTTTAAAATTTTTGACTTAAACTTGGCCTTAAATAATAATCTTGCTAATTTCTAGGAATCTATTATTTCTAATCGCAAAGTAATTTATGTTCTACCGTCGTTCGTTTATAAGGCTGTATCATTGGATATTGTGTGTTACTGACGTTGTTGATATGTTTCTATAAAAAAAAAACAGATTTTTTTCTTGCCCAACATAATTTAATGCGTCTGATGTGGCCCTAATTATGGTCTCGTATGTTTACAGAAATTGTAAGCATACTAAGCGTGTTACACGTCCTAGCAGGGAGTGAACTGCGCCATAAAAGTTGACTTCAAATATTCCATTATTTGAGCTTGGAAAATACTGCGTGCCATTCCATTTACTTTGTTTATATACAAAGTATTTTTGTATGTAAAATACATATATTTGTAATAATGTTATCTGATTACTTCAAAAAATCTAGGCACATTTGGCATACAAAGCATGAATTCATATGACATTTGTTGCTCAGTTTAAAATAAAGAACTTGAAACCTTCATGAAACCTTTTGCTTTTGCCTGACGTACAAATAATATGAATTATAGTTACATAAAAAAACTTATTATCTAACCCATTATTCAATTTACAACTCTATTTAGCTGTTATATTATTTGTACATTAGGAATTTTACAATAGCAGCACGGCATTGGAATTGTGCCCGGTGGATGGCTCACGAAGCTAACTCAGCGAAATGTGAGTGTTGTACACCTCTGCGCTACCCTTCTGGGTAATATAGGCGTGATGTTATGTTATACTATGTTAATTCATACGATCTCAATAATGTCTACTCAGAGTTGTTCATCTAATATCCCACGTATGGCCCAATAGATACCACGTTGCATATCTGTAGCGACATTTTATTATTCCACAAGTCACAAGTGGTTCACGTAAAAGATATTAAAAATTCCAGCCGCCATCTTTGCGGTGAGCGCATCTTTGAAATTATGACTGTTGGCTTCGTGGAACTCAGATCCGTAGTGAAATTATTGTACTCTGAAGAGTTTTGCAAAAGATTTGTTTTGCAATATTTTAGATTAAGCATTAGCTTTTGTGAACTTAAAAAAAAAGACGGAACTAAACTAGGTATGATTCAAGTTAGTATGTCCTTTTATACAAGTTTCTAGCTGCCGCCTGCTGCAGCTTCACTTATGTGGTATATCGATAAAAAAAGCCTGTAATATTTGATAATCCTGACAATAAGCTACATTTTTGCATAATTTCATTAAAATCTGCCAGAGAGATTTTGCGTGAAAGGGTAACAAATACATTATATAAATATAAATATCTCACAACGTACACAACGCCATCTAGTCCCAAACTAAGCAGTGCTTGTGCTATGGGTACTAGAATAACAGCTGATACTAATACATACATACTTTTTTTTTTTTTTTTTTTATACTACGCCTACAGCGAACGAACGTGTAGTCCACCTGATGGTAAGTGGAGTACAGCCCATGAACATCAACAATCCACAAAAGCAGAGTATAGATGCGTCGCTGCAGCTGAGGACTACGGTGTTATGCCTCATGTGCCAGTAATATCAGGGCCTGATCTCACCACCATACCGGAGCACAGTAATGGAAGCACTACTATTTGGCGGCAGGTCAAAGGTGAGACGGTGGTGCTGCCGCCCTCGAGCTCATTCACAAGAGCTCTACCACCAGTACCAGTACCATTTTTGTAAATACATACTTATGATACATAGATACACCCAGACTAAGACAAACCCCCATGTTCATGCACACAAAAAAATGTCTTAATCGAGAATCGGGCATCAAGCCCGCGACCTCGGCGTCGCCGGCAGGCACATTAGTCGATTCTTATTAATCTAGTTAGACCAACACTAACTGTACTCCGTAATCAATGTTTGTCTTTGAATACACTATTTTCTATGATTCCGTGGCATCAATGTTTCATTTATTTTTGCTCTGCTAAATATCCTAACGGTGAAGGAAAACATCGTGAGGAAACCTACATGCCTGAGAGTGCCTAATAAGTGCTCGAGGGTGTGTGAAGTCTACCAATCCGCACTTGGCCAGCGTGGTGGACTATGGCCTAACCCTTCTCATCATGAGAAGAGGCACGAGCCCAGCAGTGGGACATATATATTAGATACAGTGCTGCTATTATAATATATTATAAATATCCTAAATTTATCAGTAAAATATCCCAAAAATTTGAACAATTCACCAGAAAACCTTTGAAACACCTTGATAACTAAACATACAACGTTTACAACAGTCTACAATTTCAGGATCAGCCTTTGCCAGTCATTTACATAAATATTGCACGGAGCTAAGGCTTGAATAGGTATTTAATTCTCACACAGCCTGCAGTCTGGACCTTGGAAACCACAACGCATTTGCCGTTGCAAACTGTCATCTATACTTTTTTAATTCTTATGTTCTTTGTCATAGAAGACAAAATTGAATGACATATTTTTGGATACCGAAAATATCAATCTGGTTTGTGGAGACAACTATTGGAATTTGCTGTTTCTGTTGTATAGTTTTGTGTTCGACTATATTCTATGTTAATATAACTAAGGTTGAAAATAGATTTTGTCTGTATTCGCAAAGTAAATATTAAGTTTGTAGACTTATCGTACGTGAAAGACGAACACAAATACGGGATGCTGATGGTGTGGCGGCGCAAGATTGTGATGCGCTCTGGGTCAAGTTTATTTAGAATCAATTTGCATACTCAATCGGAAGGATTACTTAACAGTTTTGGCCCTAACTATTCTTGAATAATAGAAGTTCAGGACTAGAAATGTATTGAAGGGGTTCAACAATTCTTATTTGAGGTCTTCTTCCTCATTTTAGTTTGGAGCGTCAAGGTTGCGTTTGGGGTCGATTGATACCTTTATTGAATGCTCTTATTAGGGTTTGTATGGAAAGTGTGTATTGAGAATATAGAATTAATACAAGTTTGGGCGAGAAAAGGCAGCGATGTACATTATTTATGTTGTGAGCGTGTTACCTTATCTAGATGTATTTTGTGGCGCTTATTTCGCCAAATGTTTGGGATACCATTTTCATGCTCAGTATCACTGACCTTAACTGTGAGAAAACTAAAACAAATAATATTGTGTGTAAAAGTTTTTGCACTCAGATTCTCCGAATCAAGGACTGAATCACTGGTTCGTCACGATGTTTTTAACACCCTGTATTTTTTATGTTGAGGTCAACGCAGAATCTTCCGTACCTACTTTTCAGATTTCGATTTCAGTGACTTTTAATTTATAGATTACCTGATAAAAGCAATATATATTTTTTAAGCAATGACAACAAATATTTTACTCCAATACTTATCACGGGTATTGATATTTTAAAGCAAGTCCGTAACAATACCGTGTTCAGTACATTGACACAACAATGCAGACGACCACAAAACTATTATAGCGACCGAAACTGCACTCATTACGACTCCCACAGCACTATAACAGCGCTCAACAGCGCTCAAACAGCGCTCAAACAACGCTCAAACGACTATAACGCGATAGCAATTGCATGTGCATCTTGATAATATTGCACGGATATGTAAAGGAAGACACTCATTGTGAGCGTTTGTTTGTATATTATTTGTAACTATTGCCCGCGACTGCCTGCGCTTTGAGCCGCGTTCAACCTTACTGCTCCGCTCCCGTGAAGTTAAGCGTAGTGTTAAATATCTAATGATCTTCATTAAGAGTAAAACACAAAGAGAATTATCGTAAAATAAGTAGTAGTTATCGAGATTAACCCGATCAAACAAACAAACAAACTTTTGCCCGAAATCACTCAAATTCATAAGAGCTGTAGTGGTAAAATGGTTGAAACAATCACGATACGTGAAAGTTTTTATTTTCTAAACTGCGGATTTGACAATACAAATGAATGACCCTAATGAGTAACTGTCTGAATTACCGCATTTTTAACATGTACACTGTCGTGCAAATTGCCTAACGGCTTTCTAACAATCGACCGAACGTCTGCGGCTTGCGTCAGCTCCACTACTACACTGCAGGCACAGAAAATAGACCCATTTTGGTTTTTCGTTGCAATTTGTGTGTTCATTTTAGTATAAACGTTGAGAGCGGAATGAATGACTTTTTGTTTTGTTCGCTTTGTGCTAAATATAATAAGCAGATTGCAGATGTATCGCGCAATTGTGCTGTTTATTTTTAAAGCTAGATTTAAAAACCGATGTAATTGATTGCTAGTCGATTACCAAAGATTAATGATTCAGATTCGTTAACTAGTGAATATTCGATTTCCAAATGTCACTTATTTTAACACGTATGACCTCATACGTGTTAACGTTAACGTGGTTCGATACAGATATGAAATCTATTTAAATGATAGTGCTTTGTTATGTAGGCGTTAGCGGACCATCCGAAATCCTTTTTTCTACAGACAGTTGCTAAAAAAGCTCGTGCAAAATCTTAAATATGTTAATCTTTCTTAAATCTACTTGATGAATAAATCACTCGTTGCAGGGCTTTTAAAACATATTTCTTACATACTTACTTATACCCATTCCATACTTAAATATTTAGTACTTCAATGTTGTAATTTAATTTAATATGTGCGCCGTATTACCAAACACAAATAATGGTAATCTGAAGTCAACTTTATGGCGCACTTAACTCACTGCTAGGATTTGTAAAGTGCTTACATTTTTACAAAACATACTGGGAAATATTTGAGTGAACACATCACAGTATAGAATAAAATTACAAATGCAAAAATGGGCAAATCTATCTCCTAATGACAAAATTCTCGTTACCTTAGTTTATTTTTAGTATTTCGTAAGAAAAGGGTTAACTTCTTTTGTACAAAAAAAAATACTTTTTCTAAAAAAGAAGCTTATTAGTAAAAGCAAATACAAATTAATAGTATTCTTGTTAACTCCCTCCAGCTAAGCTTAATTCGCTTGTGTTAGGCGGAAGTTCACGTTCGAGGTGTAATGGCCAGGATTTGAACCCACGACATCTCGATCGTAAGACCTATGCCTTATCCATTGCGCCAAGGCCGCAACTTTTTTTGCAAACTCGATAGTAATTTATGTAAACAATTTTACTTAACTTATCTTCAGTACAAGTCGACTCGATACGTCACCGTATATTTCTACGTTTAGTATTTATCCCTCCATAAAGCTTACGCACTTAGCTTTCCCTCTACTCCATCCTCAAACATTGTTGTTCGAAAATGTTGAATAGGTATTTATTGTTTCATTTTATTTTATTTAAGGTACTATCATGCCTCGATGGTCTAGTGGTTAGCGCCTCTCACCGTGGGTCTCGGGTTCAATTCCCGGTTCATGCAAAATGTTATTTGTGAACTTTCCGTCAGTAAATTCACAATAGCAGCATAGAGTTGGAATTGTGCCCGGTGGATGGCTATAGGCTCACCCTCTATCCCATACGACCTAAACATAACATGTGAAATGTGGGTAGTGTAAACCTCTGCCACTCCCTTCTAGGAAATATAGGCGTGAAGTTATGTTATTCACGATAGTAGCTAGTGTCTAGTTTAAAAGAAAAGCTTATTGAAAGTATGATCTTAAATTTAAGTGATCTTTTGATTAAAAAAAAATGAAATTAAAGGCAACACAGCAGTGGTTATATACAACACTGTCTCTTATGGTTAAAGCATAATAGACAGCGTATACGAATTTTGTATAAATTAAACACGAATGTCAATAATAATTACACTCTATGTACCCTTTGTTCCATCACCCGAACTGTAATCGACAAATTGTGTACTATCAACATTATTATGTACAATATTTACACCCTCATCTCAAGTATCTGCCTCACAAAAGTGACAGCTATATGATGAAATATCCGCTTCATTCATCGCTAATGTGAAACTTGTGTATGGCGTATGTAAATCGTAGTTCGACAATTTTGTTTACCTTATAACATGCTCATGTTTTCCGAATAGTGATGAGCTTGAGCGAGAATAGTGCTATTTTATAGTTCTTTTTCATAATTCTAATCACTGGTAAAACAGAGTTTGTCATAATTAAACTACTTAACGTCATAAATCGTGAAAAGAGGGCAAACTGCAATGAGCTTACGTACACACGACTATACATTGACACGACACCTTGTTTACGCCAAACTTGTTACAAAGAAAGAACTGTGTTGTATTATTGTTTATGCCTACTTTTTGTTTATCTGTGTATAATGTTTTTGTAATGTATAATTTGTGTTTGTAATTTATAATCAATATGTGCAGTCCGGACAAACCGCTGTGGTTTTTGGTCTGCTACTTAAATGTTTATTGTATTTTTATATGAAAATAAATTATTAAAAAAAAATAAAAAAAATCAAGCTATTTCAGTCCAGTATTTAATGGCCTCGCACTTCCCGTGCAATGTAAGACCAGCTTATATTGGTAATGCATAGCTTGACGGGTATCCATGAGCAAATTAAATCTGTAAGTGTCATGCAACGTAAATGTCATGCATCTTATTATGAGGTTATGTCCTTGAAGGTAGAAATAGGCAATTATATTTCACGTAGGGATAAAGTGAATTATGGTTCGGTATACTGGCATCTACGAGCGCATCTGCCTGGCGATATATAATGATTTGCATATCCCTCATTAATAGCAATAAAACGGGACAAATCTTTGTGTGATCCGCAAAGAATTGTTGGGTATTTTCTTTGGGTCTGCTCTGTGTGTGTGAAATGTATGTTTGTGAACCCCCCCGCAACACAGGCGTTATATTTCGTGTGAGCGTCGTTTTATAAAAAATAACAATGAGAAGATATAACTAGCCTGTCATAATGCATTTTTTCTCAAATTCGAGTTTTAGCTACTTAAACGCACCACTTGATTCCCATCACTACTCCCAAATATGACGATTTCATCAAATATATTCTCAGAGCGTGTTGCCAGCAGCGATATTAGCTGTACGCTTTTATGTGCAAATTTATTGGCAGCCATTTTGGTTCCGCCGAAGATGGCGGATGGCGGTTTTAATTAAAAATCTATGAAAGATTGTATAAAGTTATTTCTGAATTGTTGTGTAAAGTTTTGTGATAGGGTAGAAAGATAGCAACTATTGTTAAATTTCTTTTAGTTTTATAGTTTAATTAATTACCTGGTGTATAACATTCACGCTTCACCTATAATGTTTGGGTCTCACGTTATAAGGCATAGGAAGAAATCCCAGATAACACTTTTCTCCTTGTCACTCGGGACTTGAACCAAAGACGTCACAGTGAACGGTCATCAGTTAGATTGTAACGGTCTAAATTATGAATATTTCTGAATATTTATTGCAAACATTTATTCATCGTAAATTAAACTCAATATAAAACCGCAATACCCTTCACTACGTCAGTTTTGTCCCAGTTATAGCAAAGCCTCTTCATTCGCCGAGAGGCTGACGACGCCAAGCATCGCTTTATCGGTCCTCGGCCTCCCTCCAATGTACGAGGGCCTCTAGCCCTCTTATACACCTCTTGTATTACTCTTATACAACGTTAGGTTACCCATTAGCGATCGCGCGCTCAGCTTGATGGAAAACTTGACATATTTTAGGGTCAACGTCTGATGCTTCGGTAATTTGTAATATTGTTTTTTGAAGTGTCAACTTTTGTTATAAAAAATTCAATTCAATTCAATTCAATTTCAATTCAATTTATTTAATAAACATATACATTAAATAACACACACACACACACAATTAAAACCCCGTGCTGCTTTTGTAAATTTCCTGACCGAAAGTTCACAAATAACAGTTTGCCCGACCCGGGAATCGACCCCAAGACCTAGCGATGAGAGGCGCATCATACGCTAATCACTAGATTGAAAGGCAGTTAAAAAAAGAAAAACAAACTATATTTATCTATATATCTTCGTTAATTAAAAAGGAAACGCTTTTGAAGCGCCAGAACAAACTGTGCATTTAAAACCCATTTTCCATCGCAATGTTGCCGTTTCATTACGGTTCTTTCGAGCCACAGCTTAATTTTTAAACGAAGCAACGTATTTAGTGTTGTAATAGGCTCGTTGCCCATTCCAGCAACGTAACGAGAACTAGTTGCTATTTACTGCAGCGTAGAACAAGGTCGTTAGCGCTTATACGTACTTTATTTTGTCGTGTTTTTTTTTTTAATAGGGATAGTTTGAATTAGAAATATACTTTGTCTTAGCTTTGCTGGTGCTTAAGAGTATAATAATTTATAATAATATTACTTCATTGAAACTTGTGTGAAGTAAGTTAGGGTCGCTCCTCACATAGGGTCGGGTCACAAAAAAATCTGAGGGTAGTTGAAACTAGCACATGCTTTTAAAGTTTGCTCTACATTTAAATTTAAAATAAAATAAAAGTCTTTTATATTTATAATAATTAATGTCTAAAATTGATAGTTAACATTACATACCTGCTGGTGAAGTGTTATCTCCAAATTAAATAAAACACAACACAAATAAAAACAACTTATTTATATTCAACATGCAACCAGTACAAAAGACGTTATCCAGTTTCATGACAAGGTTTGAGGGACGGATGGCTTACTTTGAAGCAGAGCTGAAGAAGATTCCACCATCCAGCGCTGGAAGCCTTGCTGAAGAATTTGCCCTGTTCAAGTCCTTCTTTATAGAATCTTATAGGGCTTTTGAACATCAACTGGACTCACTGGCACAAGATGTTGATAATATTGAGATGCGCAGCCGACGTAAGATGCTCTTGTTCCACGGTGTTGCTGAGCACAAGGAGGAGAAGCTTGCTCAAATTGTGACGGATGTTGTGAAGCAGAAGATGAAAGTGGCTTCTTTTAGGCCGGAGGATATCAAGCGCTGCCATAGAATGGGTCGTCCATCACCCAGTGGTAAAGCGAGGCCCATTCTTGTGAAGTTTCATCAGGTTGAAACCAGGGACAACGCCTGGTTCTCGAAGACACAGCTCAAAGGGAGTGGTATCACAGCATCCGAGTTCCTGACCAGGCGAAGGCACCAGGCGTTCATGGCAGCACGGGATAAATTCGGCGTCAACAAATGTTGGAGTAAAGAGGGCCACATCTACGTCCAATGTCCTGACGGCACACGGCATCGAATTGCGACGCTCGCGGATGTCGAGGCCTTTAAAATCCCTGATGCAGACAAGGTCGCTCCTAAGGGCGATGCTGTAAGGAGTCGTAGAGCTGCTGCTTCATCGAAGAAATAACCATTGTTGGTATATTAATATCATACTATTGCATCGTGACATGGCAATTTCTCGGGTAACTTTACATTTATTTATTTTTTCTAAAGCAGGTACTATCTCAGTACAACCAACAATCGAAGGTAATTCACTCTGTTTGACGCTATAATTATTTTATTTTTCCAAATTACTAGGTACCTTACATCTTTTTATTCTTATATGAATTACAATTACAAATTATTGTAACATCATTTGACGTATTTAATATTTGACAACTAGACGTCTGTCAAACGTCAAACATAAATGTCCTTAGATTTCACCTTTTGCGTTTCGTTTCACTCAAAATTTTTGTATTGAATGTTTGAAACCCCGATTTTTAGCATAAAATATTTAAATTATTTTTTATTTTTTTTTAAATTACTTTCTATTGGCTTGTTATTGTCATGAATGCAATGTTATTTTATTTTGTGATATATTTTTGTGTTTGTGTCTATACACTCTTTTTATTTTCTTATCTTTACTAACACGCAACCGGCAGGTGGACACTTGTTTAATTTACTTTTTAGCTTACAAACTTTTCATTTATTTATTTATTTATTTTTTTATTTGATTATTATATATAGTTATATATATATTTTATTATATTGTATTTTAATTGTAAACCTATTTATATTATTATGCTCAATAATGATGACTCTGATGATTATCTGTCTGCTAGCAGTAACGACGATAGTTATCAAAG
The DNA here is from genome assembly GCA_905147285.1 of Hypena proboscidalis. NCBI lineage: Eukaryota > Metazoa > Arthropoda > Insecta > Lepidoptera > Erebidae > Hypena > Hypena proboscidalis. The sequence continues at coordinate 2,183,718 of LR990141.1, forward strand.
CATTCCTTCACTTGGTGACAGTCTCCAGTCTCAGTTTGAGGATGTGGCAAAAAATTTTAATGTAGTTCACATAAATGCTCAGAGTATTCCCGCTCATTTCCCTGATATGCTGGCTAATTTCGACTGTAAGAATTTTTTTTTTTAATCTTGGTTAAAACCATGTCTTCCTTCCACTTCTTACTCTCTCCCTGGCTTCCAACTGATTAGAAATGATCGAGCGGTTGGTGTTGGTGGCGGTTGTGCTATATTTTTAAGATCCCATATTCCTTTCAGCATCCTTGATATATCACCACAGCCACCACCGTCAGATGCCGGCGAGCATATCTTTTTAGAAGTAGAACTTCATCATGTCAAAGTTCTATAGTCTAAGAGGTAGCAACGTTTTTGAGAGAGAACTTCAGGTAGGCCAATTTTTAGATATTCTATCTCTCTCACTCTCCCGCACGTCATATGGACTATCTGGCTGGTGGAAGTGGTTGCGTTCATCAGTGCGCATCCTACCTGCACAAGTAAAATATCGATTTTCTAAATCATTTTAAGAAGTTTTTTTTTTTGTTCATTATTCTTATTGAACTTTCCACAACGTAAATGTAATATTGCCAGACATTTTTATTGCTGTTTAAACTGTGCCAGACGCTAATTTCGAATTCAAAAAATTTTTTTTTTCAAAGTAATTCAGTATGGCTGTAATTTTTTTATACTATTATTTAAGTATCTAAAAACTTAAAATTAATTTGCCATACAATTATTCGGTCGTTAACCTTCAGCCAGACCGATTTAAAAGTGGAAAGTGATGTGGTATCATTTAGCTTGGTCTAAAAATAGATGTCGAATAAATTACAGAGAAAGAATTAAGAAATAATAAATAAATGTGTGGATTAATGTAGTATCAAAATAATTATTAAATTGTTGAACAAAATTAAGATAATAATCAATCTCAAGTTTGAAAATAAACAAAAACTATATATTTTAATTGATAATTGTATTACAAAAAACGGAGGCATCTTAATCATAATCATCATCATCATCTTCATCACTGCTGTCATTTTCATTGTCGTCGTCGTCTTTTGGGTTGTCATCGTCTTTTAATAAGTTATTATCTGTAAAATAATGAAAAATTGAATAATCTTTCGGCAAAGAAATTTATTGGTATTTTATTTTTAATTTTTACCTTTAATAATAATGTCGGCAACTAATGATGGCAATTGCTCTCCAACAAACCATACAAAATCATATTTATGGTCATTTATGGTCCAGCCGGAAACTTGAGGTGATAGAGATGTCGGGTGTTTTAAATGAGCATTTCTCCAAAACTTTGTAACAAAACGAACTCGTAGTAAATGCTGATACAATTCACTTTTGCATGGTGGTAGGCTTGATGGATCAAAGTTACGAATTTTTTTTTCAAAATTATCATTTGATTTTTTAGACCGATAAGTATTTGAAAACAGATTGAACCGAACTTCATTGACGTACCAAGAATCACGATCTCCGTAAATATGACAAATTAACTTTTCTAAGATCTTAAATGTCTCATTCAGCAATTCTTCATCATCTGTAATAATATTTTGACAGGCTAATTGATACTCTTCTGATTGTTCTAACAGTTTAAAAGGTCGAAGTTTGCCTTTCCGGAAAAGAGCTGGTGTGTAGTCGCATCCTGTGAGTGCATGAAAGCACGGTAGAGCTTTCGATAAAGAATGCCCTAGAATTTCGTGTACATGATTGACGCTTATAAATCGCTCATGATTCCCCACACCCAAATTAATCCAAATTTTTAGTGATGCATTCAAATGATCCATGTTACCAAGTAGTATTATTAAAATATCTGTGTCTGAGCAGCGTATCACAACTTCGCCATCGACATTTATTTGGCAAATATGGTATATTATTCGAGAATCGGCCTCTTCGTGTTCTTCGCAAGACAGTGAGTCTTCAATAGTTTTAATAACTTTATTATTTTCAACCCGGTATGAATAACACTTGTTGAAATTCAGATAAATTATTTTATTTCCAATAATCGGAGCCATTTCATCACCAGCCCAATGGTTAATAAAAAAATTTACAAGGCCTTCTTTAAAATATATATTTTTAAGTTCAGCTACAAAATTATGTGGACGAATTTGATTGGGCCCGATTCTAACTTGGCTAATTATTTCATCTCGACGTGAACGCTCAAAATCTTTGATTGACGGTGTAAAATACTGATCGAAGACAATATCAATACGGTCGGATTTAAATCGTATTATCATACTCAAAAATTTTTTAGATAAAGAATCAAACGTTACAGGTACTTCTTTCATTAAGTGTAACATGAAGAAACCATCTATAATAACTGAATTGAAAAACGAAGGTGGCTTATCGACGTTATCACCGATTTTCTTCTCAATCAGTTTAAGTAATTGAGATTTGTCAGTTTTACAAATACTGCCATCTGCGTGGCACATTGATGTTGGCACTGGTGTCAATGGAAAAGTTAAAACTTTTTCGATATCAACTTTATGAGTAAACGAGATCCCTAACATTCTCCCAAATAAATCGCGTTGCATTCTCAGCTCGACAACTTTATTTCCTAGAGTTAATCTTTTTTTTTTAGAGCTTCAGCGAAGTTCAATATTTTGTTTTTTTTTATCGGTTTGTCAAATCTAGATTCATCTGCAGCACATGCAGTAATGAACTGTTTCCTTAACTCATCACCATTTTCTTCGACATTGAGTAGGAACTCAGCTATATGTTCAGAGACCGGCTTTCCAGTAGCTATATTATAAAGATTATCTTTGTTTAAATCTGGATCGAAAGGATTACAGTTTTTTTTCTAAGATTTCGATAAAATCAGAAAGTTGTTTTTCAAATATTTTAATCCGATTGGGTTGTAAGTCTGCGTCAACGTCTTGCAAGTTTCTTAATCCACAAACATCGAGAACATGGGAGATCAAAGCAGCCCTGATACTGTGGCTTTTTGTCCAGCGTTGGCGTGCAGCTATCGAATTTGTAAAGTGTGCAGTACCGCTGAGACGTTTAGCTGCATCTGCATTTATAGTCTGTTCCAATGTAAGATCTATTGGTATTCTTGAAAAAGATTTATCTATTCTTTTAATTCCGAAACATCCAGATTTGAAGTCCTCTTCAAGACCTGGATGTGTTTTGTTAACATTCTTTAAATTATCATAATATTTAACACACCATCGAGCGTAGTTGGGTTGATTAAACATAAAAAATAAATTTGTGATTTTTGGAATGATATGCTTAAACATTTCAAAATCACCCATGCGTATGCTCCTTGATAAAATGATGTAATAATTAACTAGTTGGATGTAGATCATGCAGAACTGAGCAGTTTTACCATGATCACCTTGTCTTGTTTTATCTACGAATTTTTGATACGAAGAGAGCAGTCGGGACAATACTTGATTAGGTAATAATTCAGCAGTCGTAGTTGAATGGGAAATTTCAAGATTTTGATATTGAAGAAGATCATCTATTATTTGCTCTTTTAAAAAACAGTGTTCGACTTGCTTTGTTTTTAAGTATTGGTCAAAATGTAATATTTGCAAACCTACAGCCATCAACGGATGCAGACGTTTGCAACGATTAAAATGTTTGCCATCAATGATTCCATTCACAGAACCTGATGCTATAATCTTACTTTCAACCATCATATGTGATAATCCACACTCATTGATAAATACTCCAATCGCTTTAAAGAATGCCATCATCAAATGAAATGAGCCAAGATGTATGAAGAGATTATCAAATTTTGGGGTTTCTGTTGCCTGAATCTTGAGAGCAATTTTAGCGATGGCCAAATCATATGTTACTTGGACGTATTTTTGGTTACATTCCACACTAACTTGTTGAGCCTGTGTCATTGTCAACTTCACTACTGATGTCTCTGTTGGTGACAAATTGATTGGAGTAAGGTAAGATACTTTTTGTTTTGGAGTTTTATCCTTTATAATTCGACAATTAAATCCCGTCCACATTGGAGTGTTGGGCACATGGAAAAAGAGTGAAGTCATATGTAATAAATCAATAGTTTGTACTAAAGGCAAAGTACTCGGAATAGATTGATCTATGTTCTCAACAGGTGTTAATCGTTCTAACATTTGTAATCGAGCAGAAATCGGAACGAGTTCAGGAACAATAGCTTCAAAGGTTCGTCTTCTTTTCGTTGGTGGTGGTAACATGTCGGACTGATCACTTCTAGAATCTACATCACTTTTATTAGGAGCATCATTATCAATATTTTGGTATATTATACCAACGGTGTCGTGCAAGGTTTCCTTTCCATTAAGAGTATCAACGTACCTATCAAAATTATCAAAGGCTACACCTGTGCATAATGATGATTTACAAATAATGTCAGGTGGACTAATTTCAGAGCGATGAACAGATGAGTAAGTAGCTTCAGTTTCCAACTCCTCCAGTGTAGTATAGTTGCAGCAATGTCCAAGACGATTAAGAATGTTAATGATTTTTCTACTACTTGTAAGACTTTTAACAGTCATTCCAAGAGTTATATGTTTTGATGGTTTAATAGTACCATTAGTCACACAAAAAATAGTATCAGAGGCGATTAAGTTGCTTAATCGATCACAGTTTACACCATTTCGTCGACGAATATCTTTGCCTCCAATCAATACTTTAAAAAACCGATCTAACTTTTCAGGAATGGTACATTCACCATTGATTAAATCACTTGGCTTGATTTTTGAAGGTAATTTTAATTTTTCCATTTTTAAAATGGCGTTCCGTAGGACTAAAGCTACTTTATCAATAAATTCATTTTCCTCGAGTCTCGTCAAATCATTGTCTTCGAATAAACTGCTATCTTTGTGCATGATAACTCTTTTCTTACTTTTTGTAATCATTTTGATTGACTTTTTAAATTGTTTGAAAATTTTTTCCTCGAGATGATGATTTGTCATTAAATTTACATCTGACTCAGATTGAAGCTTCAATTCATTATTGTATGTGTCACAAAGAGAAGATCAAACAATTTTTATTGTTGATAACTTCTTCCTCTATTAATGATACAATTTGTTTGAAAATGCACTGGTGGATACTCCTATTGTCATGCCAGGAAGTTTGTGGATTATCAGCAATAACTTTATTGTAATCATTTAAATATCCCAATTCACACGAATGATGATAAAAAATAATTACACTTTTTGACTGTAAATTTTTTATTTTGTGTAGCAACTCTTGATTACTTAATTTTGTCATCCACTCTGCTATTTTTATATAAATTTTTGCATCATTTGAGGAGTGTAAAGTTTGTTGTTTACCTTTTGATTGCTTGCGATCTTTGCCACAAAAAAAACAAACTCGTTTGACACCTTAATTCGTTTCTATATTTACCACATTTTCAGGTTCAATAATTGCATTAAAAGTGTCAACTTCTTGGATATTTACTTCTGTATGTGAACTCTTAGATGTATTATCAGGCAGGATTTTGCTAACATCTACTGCAGTATTTGACAGCGAAGTTGAACTAGATGTGCTGGGAAGATCTACTGTTGACGAGAAATTTATTTCAGATCTATTACGGTATTTTGCCATTAAAGCCATAAAACTGCTGTAACAATTTCTGTGATATCCATCAGTGTCATTAGCTTGCTCCGGTAACTGTACACTATCATATTTCAGTTTAAAATTTACACGTACTTTTAGAACTTCTTTACACTTTTTTAACTTATCTTCTACAAAAGTTATTATTTTTCCATTTTTGTCTTTGCAAAAAATACAATATTGTAATTTTTCATTAGCCATTGTAACATAATTCTGTTAAAAACATTAAAAATAACAACAACGATCACACCAATGTGACTAAACTGACGCCATCTTGACTCCAATCAGCTGCTGTCGTCTATCGCGCTTGAGCAGCTAACACGTGATTGTCCGTACTCCATAGACAAAGCATCATTCGCTCCACTCGTTGAATAGACGTAACATAAACTTTTTAGTCCTACCAATTCCTACTGCGCGTAAAAAGCTGCGCGTGCCAGATAATTTGACGTCTTAAACGTCGAAGATCCGGCCCAGATCTTATTTCGCTTGGTGTTTTTTAAAATTAAACCAACAAAATCTCTTCAAAAAAGTAAAAAACCCTATAGGCTACAATGGGATGGTGTACAGTACCCGGCTGCGAAAGCAAAACGGGGGATATGACGCCGAATAACGTTAAAGTTTCTTTCCATCGGTAAGTGGATTTTAATATTATTCAGTTTCCATCCGTGAATCACAAAACTCTACTAATAATACAATTCTATGACGATTATTGGATGATTAGCCAAGTCTACATAGGGTCTAACACCTCGTTTAATGTAGTTATATGCTAAAAACTAAAAATATTCAGTTTACTAGAACTAAGTAGTGTTGTGAAAGTGTCGATAAACTGTTCAATGCATAAATTTGATAAACCTATAAAAATAAAACCTTATTCTAAAAGTCTCATGTCACAATGTTAGATCTCAACTGCTACGAAATGGTAGGATCGATTTTAATGAAATTTTATGTGTTCGTTTTAGTAGGTCTGAAAATATATTTACACTGTAAATGTTTATAAATATATCAATAATCGGCGTTTTTTTTTTATGATGTATCTAAACTATTAGATACTTCATCAAGATTACAATCTAGTCTAGATACAAAATTAGAGACTAATGCGTAATTTAATTTTGACCTAAGTTACTAAATTAATTTAATTTATGCTATGCTCCATTAACACCTAAACTGTATAGAAATTTAAATAACTGTCACTAACAAGTTAAAATTTTATGACAATACTTCATGTTCCATTTAGTTTGCACCAAATTGGATGTCTTTTAGCGCTTTGGGTTACGATTTCTTGCGCTGACCCGAGGCCCATTTGATTTTACGTTAATGCACAAGTGATCATATTTGTATTATTGTATTTTCTAATTTCTTGTGTAATAAATAAACGTATTTCATGTTATCTATTTCTTGTTTTTTTTAATACAACAGCGTCTTCACAATCTTCTTTAGGAAGACGAATTCCCTGAATATTAAAATATCTTATGTTATAAATATAAATAAATAAATAAATATTTCACAACTCACACACAACGCCATCTAGTCCCAAACTAAGCAGAGCTTGTAATATGGGTACTAGAATAACTGATACTAATACATATATATACTTTTCTTTTGTAAATACATACTTATTATACATAGAAACACCCAGACTAAGACAAACCCCCATGTTCATGCACACAAAGATTTGTCTTAAGTGGGAATCGAACCCACGATCTCGGCGTTGCAGGCAGGTACACTACCCACTCCGCCATCCGGTCGTTATATTGACATAGTATGCAGTGCAATCTTTCGATATCGATAGGCACATCGACAATGAAGGCCATCACTATAGCAGTGACAATAAAAATTTTGCAAATGTGTTACTGTCAAATTGCCTTTATATTTCTTCTTGACATACATAATATGTTCTCTGCCGTACTCTTCCAACATGCCCAATAACTTTTCAATTTTAAATCGGTCTGGCTGAAGGTTAACAACCGAATAATTGTATGGCAAATTAATTTTAAGTTTTTAGATACTTAAATAATATTATAAAAAAATTTCAGCCATACTGAATTACTTCGAAAAAAAAAATTTTTTTCATTCGAAATTAGCGTCTGGCACAGTTTAAACAGCAATAAAAATGTCTGGCTATATTAGATTTACGTTGTGGAAAGTTCAATAAGAATAATGAAAAAAAAAAGAAACTTCTTAAAATGATTTAAAAAATCGATATTTTACCTGTGCAGGTAGGATGCGCACTGATGAATGCAACCACTACCACCAGCCAGATAGTCCATATGACGTGCGGGAGAGTGAGAGAGATAGCATATCTAAAAATTGGCCTACCTGAAATGCTTGTTTTCCTGACGTTGCTAGCTCTCGTTCTACTACTTGGTGTGTACTATTGCCCTTCTTTACGCATTGACTTCTTTTCTTCTTTTGAACACATCTTGGAAAAATTGACTCCTTCTTTCACTCACACTATCATAATGGGTGACTTTAACACTTGTCTTTTAAAGAAAGATACCCGATGTAACTCCTTTCAGTATATTGCGGAATCCTGTAATCTGTCAATTCTTCCTTTAAATCCCACCCACCACTTCCCAAACTGTAATCCTTCTCTCCTCGACCTAATACTAATTTCTTCACCTGATCATGTCCATAAACATGGTCAGTGCTCTGCTGATAACTTCTCCTACCATGACCTTATCTTTCTTTCATATAAAATTCGTCCTCCCAAGGCTAAGCCGAGAATTATTTATCAGCGCAATTTTAGTGGTATCGATCGGGAAAGACTTCGTGAGGATGTCAATAAAATTAACTGGAACCGTCTTTTATCAACTCAGTCCATTGATGACAAGGTAGAGGTATTTACAAATAAGCTGATTCAACTCTACGACGTACATGCACCCATCCGTGCAATCAAGTTGAAGCATCCGCCGTCCCCATGGATTACCGATGAAATAAGAACAGTAATGTCTCGGAAAGTTGCAGCTAAAAGCCGATACAAGTGTCGATCTACGCCTACAAACTTTGAAAAATACGTAGCTGCTAGAAATCACTGCAATAAGGTGTGTAGAAACGCATCACGCCAAAATATTCATAACTCTGTTGAAAATGGAGACCCAGCAAAAGTTTGGAAATTTCTTAGAACGTTGGGAGTTGGAAAATCACGCCAAAGCTCAATTCCTAAAGATATCAACATTAATTCACTTAATAAATATTTCTCTACGTCGTCGTCCTACTTTGATGGGCACATTAAATCTAATACTCTAAATTATCTTTCATCACTTCCAGCTCCTACATATTCTCCCTTTGTCATGAATCAATTCACCGCATGTGATGTTAAAAGAAGTGTACTCTCAATCTCGTCTAATGCTGTTGGCAACGATTTGCTCAGTCGGAATATGATTCTCCCTATCCTTGATGAAATCCTTCCCATCTTGTGTCATATCCTAAACCATTCCGTTTCCTGTGGAGTCTTTCCCACTGCATGGAAAGACGCTCAAATCGTTCCACTCGCTAAAAAAGCCAAACCCGCATCTTTCTCCGATTACCGTCCTATATCAATCCTTCCATTCCTTTCCAAAGCCCTTGAACGCCTCATCCATACTCAACTTACCTCATTCCTTTGTACGAACTCCCTCCTGAATCCTTTCCAATCCGGCTTTCGTTCTGGACACAGCACGACATCAGCTCTAGTCCATATAACAGACGACATTCGACTAGGCATGGATACTGGAAATCTTACGGTCCTTTCTCTCCTTGACTTCAGCAACGCTTTCAATACCGTAGATTTCCGTATCCTGCTAGAGATACTACGCTCTATTAACATATCTCCATCGATGATTGATTGGTTTCGTAGTTACCTGTTTGGTCGCCGACAACGCATACGTATTGAAGACTCGTACTCGTCTTGGTGCAATACTACTGTTGGCGTGCCGCAGGGTGGCGTGTTATCTCCTTTACTCTTCGCAATTTTCATAAATTCAATTTCCAATCGATTACTTTCATCCTACCACCTTTATGCAGATGATTTGCAGATTTATACGCAAGCCCCTGTGGACAGACTATCTGAGGCAATTGTCACAATTAACAGGGATCTGGCACAAATATCAGACTGGAGTACCAATTATGGACTCAAAGTCAATCCTACAAAAACACAAATTATCATAATTGGTAGCTCCAGAATGATATCAAAAGTAAATTTTTCGCTTTTGCCTGCAGTCGAGTTCGGTGGTACTATCTTACCTATAAATAAAAAGGTGAAAAACTTGGGGATTTTCATCGATCAAACCTTGTCCTGGGGTCCCCAGCTGCAAGAAGTCAGCCGTAAGCTCTTCGCTTCGGCGGGTTCCTTACGAAGACTGCGGAACTTCCTCCCAACTGCCACTAAAACTGCGCTCGCACAAACTCTTCTTCTTCCAATTCTCGACTACGCCAATGTCAGCTATCTAAATCTCACTGAAGCACAACTTGATAAACTTGAGCGCCTTCAAAACTTTTGTATACGATTTATATTTGGCTTACGCAAATATGATCATGTTTCCGAATTCCGCAAAAAACTCAAGTGGCTTCCAATTCGCTCTCGCCGGAATACTCATATTCTTACTTTCCCTTATACCATCTTGTTTATCCCAACAACGCCTGTTTATCTTAAACAGCGCTTCAAGTTTGTACATGACACGCACACAAAGTACTTGAGATCATCTGAAAACTTTAGGCTGGAGATGCCAGCGCACACCACCGATTTCTATAGTAAATCTTTTACTGTCGAAGCCGTGCGCCTATGGAATGCGTTGCCTTTGGCTATCAGACAAGCCAAATCCATTAAAATTTTTAAAAAAATGTTGAATGAGCACTATCTTTCCTTATAGTATTATGTATTGTATATTTGTAAGTAGGTATAATAATATATGTATATATATTATAACATATTTGTATATGTATTATTTATATGTATTATATAATATGTAATTTATTGGTATAATATATTGTATAATAGTTCTTGTTAAATATAAAATGCAAGTAATCTCTAATAATCCAAGCAAAAACTACCGCTTTATTTTCACTTTTCAAAATGTCCATCCTAAGGTTGCCTGGAAGAAATCGCTTTAAGCGATAAGGCCGCCCTTTGTGCATATTTTTTTTTCTGTTATATTTTGTTATCTTTTGAGTTTTTCATGTGAAATTATGTACAAATAAAGTATTTTCTATCTATCTATCTATAGGCGCGCCGGCACGTTGTATTGAAGCGTTCATCCTAGAGAAGTGACAGTGAACTCAGATGAACGCTATAATGAGTAACGCTAAGTGAGTTGGCGACCTTAAAGAAAAGTCTCGTCGTTAAACTATTCAAGAAATTTTTAATTACCTTGTTGGTGTAGTGGCTTGCGTATACAACTCTCACCACGAGATCTCGGGTTTGAAACTCCCAATAGCAGCACAGAGTTGGAATTGTGCACGGTGGATGGCGATAGGCTCAGCCCCTATCCCATGGAACCTAAACGTAACAGGTAAAATGTGGGTGTTGTACAATATAGGCTTGATGTTATGTTATGTACATTGTTTTAAGGTAAACTCGTAACTTTAATGGTGTTATTACACCCATTGATCGACATCGATCCGTTGCCGCGTTGATGTCATAACACCTACAAGTTCAAAATCAAATAAATTAAATGTTAAATTCATTCTCTAAAAGAAATAGTACCAGCATTCCGTCTCGTAATACAACTCGCTAAACCAACACCGAGGCGAGAATGAACGGTGATTTGCCAAGTTCTTTCTACTAGACGTGGCTTCGCGGCAAATTACGTAGAACCAAATTAGGGTTAAATTTTAATTAACTACCCGCTAAAAACACAAGTCGTTCACGCTTTTACTCAAATAATTAATAGTTTTTTTGGTGGTGTTTTATTTTGTTTTATTGCGTATTCTACAATTTGATTTGAAGCATTTGATAAATAATGTTTATTTTAGTATTATTGAGAGGAATAAGAATGTGACCAAATGCTAGATGGGCATAGAAGATAAAGAAGTACAACAGGTAAAAGATTTGTATATTTGGGCAGTATGCTAACAAGAGATGGTTAGATAGATGCTGATGTTAAAAGAATAGTGAATGCGGGAAATGAATGGCCCTGCAGGCGTTCGTGGCCAGCAAAGCCATGTCAAGAAGACAAGGCTAGCTGTCCACGATGACGCCCGTACCCGGTAGATGGCGATAGGTATACACTTACCCATCTGGATAATAGAAGCGTGTTGTTATGTTATATTGTAAGATGTTTCAATCGGTCCACATCATTTGTTATTAAAGGTAAACTTAATGGTTATGAAACTCAGTTATGTATACGGAACAAGCAATAATCTGGCTTACAAATTCTAAAAGCTTAAAAAAATGCTTGTTGTTACTTTATTTTAACTCAACTACAAAACCATTAATTACCAACGAATGACTTAGCTAAAAACATTCAATTTCTTTTAAAAACTAACCTTGAATATTCAGACTTAAATATTAGGTAGTATGTTGAAAGTGCTGAGTCAGGCATTTAGAGTTAATGATGTCTCCGTTTGAACAAAGGTTAAAAGGAGACGGAAGTGCTTTGTAGCTTTTAGTGCTAAGTGTCTGGAAGGTTCCAGATATTGCTAATATACTTGTCGATAGAAGCTTTATGGTATCTTAATGTATCACAAGGTTGCCAAGTATTGTGTCCAATCTACTTTTCACCAGTCATGTTTTAGATACCATGCGATAAAAATATGGGTGTGCCCATATTATGCATAATATATATGTGTATAATTGAGATATTTTTAAATGAAAAAAAAAGATAACGATTAAGTAACACCTTCAAATCAACCCTCAGAATCAGACATAAGTCTTACCTTTGGTAGTCTAGAAACTAACGACCTAAGACGAAACTATAGACCAGCAAAAATATGTAAATCAATAGCATCGATACTATCAAATTTCGATATGGCCAATTAAATAGTACTACGTTTCGACTAAAGTAACTGATTTTTAAAGTCACAACAATCGCTATTGCAATAACGCTTATGTGCAGTCTTACACAATCAGCCCTAAACCAAAGCGACAGTTTCAGGTAAAATTTTAAATTCTCACTTTTATTCTCTATTTATCTACTAGCTAGCGAGATCACAGCAGCTTTTAATTCTAGCTTTGAAAACAAACTGCACAATTGTGCGATACATTTGCAATCTACATTTTATATTTAGCACAAAGCGAACACAAGCAGAAAGTAATTCCGCTCTCAACGTTTATACTAAAATGAACACACAAATTGCAACGAAAAACCAAAATGGGTCTATATTCTGTGCCTGCACTGTAGTAGTGCAGCTGACGCAAGCCGCAGACGTTTGGTCGATTGTTAGAAAGCCGTATTGCAATTTGCACGACAGTGTACATGTTATACTGATACAATTACGGCCCTACTTATAGCCCTTAAGTATTTATGTGTACTCTAAGAGTTCGGTTTTCATTATCATATTGTAAAATAGTCCCGTTAGCACAGCTTATATATAACTATGTATGTTCATGTTGCTGGGTTTGCTCTGGTTGCTTCTTAGTGTCTTTAAAGTAAAATGTTCATAGTTCTAATAACCGTTTTTAAATCAATAAATCGAAATGGTTGGTATTGAAATGTAAAACGGAATATTATACTTTGTAATTCAAACAATTCTCGCAAGTCTGTGACAGCCTTTACATATCCGTGCAATATTATCAAGATGCACATGCAATTGCTATCGCGTTATAGTCGTTTGAGCGTTGTTTGAGCGCTGTTTGAGTGCTCTTGAGCTGTGTTATAGTGCTGTGGGAGGTGTAATGAGTGCAGTTTCGGTCGCCATAATAGTTTTGTGGTCGTCTGCATTGTTGTGTCAATGTACTGAACATGTTATTGTTACGGACTTGCTTTTGAATATGAATACCGGTGATTATGTTTTCGCATTCAAAATGTCTTTTTATTCATTTTATAAGTTTGCTTATGAATTTTAAAAGAGACTTACCATCAGCTATATAGAAAAGCTTTTTAACGCCAGCGTAGTTTTTGCGGTGACTAAATCGATATAGATTCGAAAAATATTTAGATGTTTGCATTCTGTACACTTTTTGTTTTCATTTTCCTACAATATAATAATGCCGAGCGATACTGAATATGGAAATGGTAACCCAAACTTTTTGGTGAATTGAGCCCGAATATACTTTTAGATAAGGTAACACGTTCACAACATAAATAATGTACATCGCTGCCTTTTCTCGCCCAAACTTGTATTAATTCTATATTCTCAAGACACACCTTCTATTCAAACCCCAATAAGGGCATTCAATAAAGGTATCAATCGACCCAAACGCAACCTTGACGCTCCAAACTAAGACGAGGAAGAGATCAAATAAGAATTGCTGAAGTTTAGGACTAGAAATGTATTGAAGGGGTCAATACATTTCTAGTCCTGAACTTCTATTATTCAAGAATTGTTAGATTGAGTATGCAAATTGATTCTAAATCAACTTGATCCAGAGCGATTCTTAAGCATAATCTTGCGCCGCCACACCATCAGCATCCCGTATTGGTGTCCACCTTTCACGTACGACAAATCTACAAACTTAATATTGACTTTCCAAAATCAAATTTGAAACTATTTAAACTTTATTGATATTATAATAGACTATACTCAAATATTAAACTGTAACACTCCAACTGCAAATTCAAACATTTGTCTCCAAAATATACATTTGCGACAACAAAAATCTGTTCATTCAATTTTGGTTTCTATGACAAAAGACATAAGAATTAAAAAAATATAGATGCTAGTTTTGCAACGGCAAATGCGTTGTGGTTTTCAAGGTCCAGGCTACATGACAAATAATAATTAAATACCTATTCAAGCCTTAGCTCCGTGCAATATTTATGTAAATGACTGACAAAGGGCTAATCCTGAAATTTTAGACTGTTGTAAACGTTGTATATTTATTTATCAAGGTGTTCTGTTTTAATCAAAGGTTTTGTCATGAACTGTTGAAGTTTTCAAATATTTAACTGTTGGGGAGTTTGATCAAATTTAATTTTGAAGTTCAACTGAAAAGGACTGACAATGAATCAAATTAAAGGTTTAATTTCCTTTGTGTTTTATTGACTGGGGATAAATAAAGCATATTGAATTCACTATGGTTTGTGTGTGGTTTTAATATATTGCGTATATCAGATATATATTGCGTATATACATTATGTTGTATATGTCTCAGTAGTCTCAATGCTATCTACTCGATATACTACTCGTAACAGCCACAATATTTGAGGTCTCAATATAAGGCTAGAGCTAGATACATGCCCATACATTTCATACGTCCGATAAAAAACTACAATTACTAACATCAGCTATTGTTATGTATTCTTTGATGCTAACACTATCGTCAATTTTTTTAAGAAACTGCTGCCGATTGCAACTTACAAAGCTTTATTGTTGAGAAAAACAATGCCTATTATCATGTTGTTCAAGCCTTTCTTATCTAAAGTAAACTAAAGTCAATCTAAGCTCCGGTGTCAAATCATTTTATTACAATAAGTATTATAATTTAGTTAGCTAAGTTTTATTTTAATTTTATATTTTTTGTGTTTAGATGTTTGTTTTGACGTGTTCAAGCGCCCCTTGGGGCCCATGGAAATAAATGATTTGATTTTGATTATCAACATTTAATCGAAAAATCAATATCGATGCTGCATCATTGCAAAACATCTTAGAGGGGTAATATAAACTACTTCTTTATGTTTTTTCTTAATAACATGTACAGTGAGCAGACGCGTATACCTCCTGATGGTACGAGGTAACTACAGCCCATGGACATTGATAATTCACAAAAGCGATTGTAGATGCATCGTTTTATCAGTGGACAACGGTGTTATACCTCATGTGACAGTAATTTCAAGGGCTAATCTCACTGCTAAACTAGAACACAGTAATGCAAGCATAACTATTTGGCGGCAGGTTAAAGGTGAGAATGTAGTGCTGCCGCTTTCGAACTCATTCACAAGAGCTCCACTACCATATTGATAAAGGAATAAGCCAATGCCTTTCTGCTAAGTTCAGAAGCTTTTTTTTTAAAAGTGCACTAGTAATTTGCAACTACAAATTACAAGTATTCTTATTAACCCTCTCCAACAAAGCTTAATACGCTTGTATTAGAAGGCAGTTCACGTTCGTGGTATAATGGCCAGGAATCAAACCTACGACTTCTCGATCGTAAGACCAATGTCATAGCCATTGCGCCACGGCCGCTTAAGCTTGACAACACAGCGATATATTTACACTACCAACTACAATATTTCAGCTAAAACCTTTTGCAAAACTCTTCACCGTCTGCAAAGCTGAAAATATGGCTCAAAACTAAAGCAAAATAATTGCACTACGGATTTGAGTTCCACGAAGCCAACAGTCATAATTTCAAGGATGCGCTCACCGCAAAGATGGCGGCTGGAATTTTTAATATATTTTACGTGAACCACTTGTGACTTATGGAATATTAAAATGTCGCTACAGATATAAAACGTGGTATCTGTTTGAATACACGTGTGATTTGAGATGTAGAAGCTAAGTAGGTATTGATATTTAGATTTATGCTGGCAACTGTTTTTTTTTTAAACGATCCCCGCTCTAGTATGCGGATCACACAAATATTTGTCTTGTGTGGTGATCGAACCCACAATACCAGCGCAGTTGAAAGCGGCGAGCCGACCGCTTAAACTACTACTCTCCGTGCCCTTAACAGTAAACTTTAGGAAACGGCAAAATCTTACTTGCTGGAACAGTTTATGCGAACGGTTAAGGCAAATTTCAAATGTATGAAAACTTCAATGTGTACAAGCAAGATTAAAATACCAAGGGCCAGCAGAATAACCTGTTACCTATGCCAATGGCAACTCGCTTTGTGGATACGTCGATAAAAGTGGCTTTCTTTAACCTATTATTTGTGTAAATTTCATTATAGCCTTTAAATGCCGCATTGGGCTAGTGGTTAGCGCCTCTCACTGCGTGGTCACGTGTACAATGCCCAGGTCGGGCAAAAATGTTATTTGGGATTTTCATTCTCAAATAGCAGCACGGAGTTGGAAATGTGCCCGGTGGATGGCGATAGGGTCACCCTCTAATACTTGGGACCTAAACATACATATAACAGGTGAAATGTGGGTGTTGTACACCTATGCCACACGCTTCTGTGTATTATTATAGACGTGATGTTATGTTATTTTGTTATAATCCGATCAGCAGGATCGACTTAAAACAAAATACCATAAAATTTTACGTCAATGTGCAACAAACATCAATACAAACTCACGAATTTGAACATTAATAAACATAATATAGGTATTTATGTATATTTATATATATTTGTACTTTTATTGTATTTATGTATTTATATGTAGCCCTTGCATGTAATTAGTATGTTTTTTTTTTATAATATTTTATTGTACCTATAGCTAGGTACACTAATATTTATTTGTTAGAAGTAGTTTTTTAATGTATTTATTCCTTTCTTCTTCATTCAAACTTCATGCTAGTACACCTTTTACTTCCCTTTCGTGTCTCTTTCATACTTTTCCATCCAATGGTTGTCTGTAAGAGATTGCCTTTGCAGCGATAAGACCGCCATTTGTACTTTTGTTATCTACATATTCTTCTGTATTATTTTTCCTTGGTGTGCAATAAAGCTTATTATTATTATTATTATTATTATTAATAGTATTAATAGGAATTTATATAGAAACAGGAGCTAATAGCTAGTTTACTGAGATGTCTTAACTTAAGACCACCTTATTTGTAAAATGTCTTAAAATATGAGTAAAAGACACACCATATAAATTTAAATTACATTAAATTTAATGTAAGCTTGTTATAAAACATGAACAAGCGAAAAACTTTAAAGAAGCTCATTTTGAAGGCTACTTAAATGTAAAATATGTTAGCAAATGTTTTAATAATGTTATTACTTTTCATGTTACATACAAAGGAAATTGGTTTTTCACGGCTTAACTAGTTTGTAACAAGACTTACTCTTTGTATAATTTATTGCTGACCTGCCGTGCTAGCATATCAAGCGCGAGATACTTGTACTTCTACTACTCCGCTTCCGTGACGTTTTTTCCGTTTTCGCAACATATTCCATTTCTGCTCCGCCGATTATTATATAGGCTATATAACATCACGCTAAGTTGTTTTATAACTTTCTTGAAAAATTGGCATTTGCGGGCGTGTGGGCGCGCCAACTGGCGTTACACGTCACACGGTGTAGCGTCAGTCGCGTGTTGCTGCTACATGACGTAAGTGCAGCTAGCGCACCCACACGTCCAACGATCGCCCACGCCTTATGTAGGTTTAGCCTTATTATGAAAGTATACCTTGACAGATCTTTCCTACAATATATAGATGCCTACTATTTATATATATATATCAAATATCGCTGACAAGGAAGGGTTAATTAAGTTAGGGTAAATTGTACACAGTCAAAACTATCCAAAGATACTGTAAACGTTTACCATTACATAGATCTTCAAATTCAAACTTGATTTTTTTTTATTGCAAATATGGATATTATTTTGTTACATTTATATGTAGCTCAAAGTGACATCGAGACAAAAATAGGCATTGTATAGTAAAATAGTCTTCAAAAAAAGGAAAAGCAATGTTTCTACTGACCTAAAAATAAATGACTTGATGAAGTAAATAACTATGTACAAACCTAATCTAAAAGACCGCTGCCAGTGGGCAACGTTCCCAAAATGCTGGCAGCTTTACCACGTTGTATGGTCATGCTTAACTTCTGTCCGAAATAAATACAGCATTCTGAGGACATGCGGCCTCAAACAGGCGAGTCGAAATTTGTTTGTAAGTACAGATTGAGATCAAAATTTTCTAAGAGTACAAAGTAGTTTCAAAGTCATGTTGTAAAATAATAAAGCTCTCCAAATATAACTCCGAGGCTTGCAATACAGATCTATTTCCATTCATAATCATGCAACTGGTCCTGCCTAAACAAATTTCACCTACCTCAAAACAAGTTGAATTGGAATACGTAACGGTAACAAATTGGACAGCAAACAGAATCAGACCCTTCATCATAACAATTATGAATTCAAGATCCGTTCGCGAACAAGTTAGCAAATAACTTTCTGCATATATTGCCGTTGGCTATGTTATTGGAAGGGTTTAGTTCTGACGTAAGCTACTTGTGTGTACATTACTATGTTCACATAAAACTATACATTTCCTCGTATTGTATAAGCTAGCCGTGCAGTGCGAAACGGCCCTTTTCTCTCTGGTTGGTGCGGTATCCGTAGGTATGGCAAATATTGTCATATTACAGTCATACCGAAACAGAAACCGAGCGCCTAGTCTTTTGTTTGAGAAAATTTTACCATAGTAATACCGCGCCGACAAAGGACAAGAAAAAGGCCTAAATAAAATTATACTGATAAATGTAGCCGTGTGTATTATTACCTATGCCACAATGTATGTTTATGTGAAATATTGTGAAAGATAAATAATCTAATGCTGCATTATTGATCATGCACATCTTGATCGCTTGTACAGTCGGCCAATGAGTTGGGTATGCAGGGCAAAAACTTCTACGCCATAGTAAAAACTGACTGCAATAAATAAGCAAGTTTGTATTTCATATTTAATAAGTGTAATATGTATACCCACTATTTAGATATATAACTCACTTATCCATAACTGGTGTCTTTACTATGACTTAGAAGTTTTTGCCCTGCATACCCAACTCATTGGCCGACTGTACAATGTAAATCTTATGTCTGGCTCTGTATGCTTATCTAGTCTGTCTACCTAAGATCGCCTGAAAGAGATTGCGTCAAGCGATAAGGCAAATTCAAATTCAAATCATTTATTTTCATAGGCCCCAGGAGGCGCTTGAACACGTCAAAATATTACAAACAAATGATATAAAAATAAATTATAAGTAAAACTAAATTATACTAATTACAATGATTTGAATAACCGGGGCTTAGATTAATTTTAATCCAACTGTTTAAAATCAGATTAAAATCAAACTAAGTACCAGCTCCGATGGGTATTGCATTATGAGAAGAGCTGGTGAGAAACTCATGTGCACCATCTTTTCAAATGAAATGAATAATATACAATTATATTAATATATAATAATATATAACAATTACAACACATAAAAAGAGCAGTTCATTTCCAAATACTATTATCATTTATGTAGTCTAAAATACAGTAATAAGCTTTTTGAGATAATCTGATTTTAATATATTTCTTAAATTTACCTATCGATAATTCTACTGCGTCTAATGGAAGTTTATTGTAGAAGCGTATACATTGACCTGGAAACGAGTTAGAGATTTTATGGAGCCTAGTAGTGGGCACAGCCAGTTTGTTTTTGTTCCTTAGATTTACTTTATGGAGATCACTATTTTTCTTAAATTTTGTTTGATTCTTGTGGACGTACAATAAATTTTCATAAATGTATTGAGAATGTAACGTCATAATATTTATCTCTTTAAATTTATTTCTTAGTGTCTCCTTGGGACTCATCATATAGATAGCTCGAACAGCTCGTTTCTGGAGCACAAAGATTGAATCTACATCCGTGGCACTACCCCAAAGCAATAAACCATATGACATTATACTATGAAAATAGCTAAAATAAACTAAACGCGCAGTGTCAACATCGGTCAGTTGACGGATTGTTTTTACCGCGTAAGCTGCTGAGCTGAGTCTACCAGATAACGTTTCTATATGTGGGCCCCATTGTAATTTAGAATCTAATGTTATACCAAGAAAGACAACTTTATTGACCATTTCCAATTCCTCATTGTCCATCAACACACTAGTTTTGACTTGTTTAACATTTTTTGTAAAAAATCTAACATATTTTGTTTTATTACCATTTAAAAGCAAGTTGTTAACACTAAACCAGTTTACTATCTTTGACAGAGCATTGTTTACATCGTCAATTACTGTTTGTTGTCTATTTACCTTAAAAACTAAAGAAGTGTCATCCGCAAACAATACTATCTCATGATTGTCCTTAACGAGATGAGGTAAATCATTAATGTACAAGAGGAACAGGAAAGGGCCCAAAATAGAGCCTTGTGGCACCCCCATTGCTACAGCTGATCCATGCGATCGCTTTCCATTGACATCAACTCTCTGAATCCTATCACCTAGATAAGAAGTAAGAAGTTCCAGAGCGATGCCTCTTATACCGTAGTGGTGTAATTTTCTGACTAGAGTTTCATGCTGCACACAATCAAAAGCCTTAGATAAGTCACAGAACACCCCATAGGCGTCCCGCGACTCCTCCCAAGCCTCGAATATACATTCAAGTAATCTAACCCCAGCATCACATGTTGACCGTCCGCGAGTGAAACCGAATTGTTTAGTGTGCAACAGGTTGTTTTCATTAAAATATTTAAGTAACTGCGCGAGAATTATTTTTTCAAAAATTTTACTAAACGTAGGTAGCACCGATATTGGTCTGAAGTTTGTGGGGTCTAATGTACTCCGTCGTAAAGGCCGTCTTTAGTACATTTTAGTTTTCTGTGTTTTTTTTATAATTCTGTTTGTTTGGCCGCATCGTTGGTCTAAGGGTTAGTTCGATTCCCAGGTCAAACAAACAATAGTGTTACTTGGGCTTTTCATAAAATTCTCAACTGCAGCACGGAGCTGGCAGCTTGCCCGGTGTCTGGCTATAGGCTCACATTGGACCTAAACATAGCAGGTGAAGTGTGGGTGTTATACAGTGCCACACTTCTAGGTAATATAGGCCTGATATTATGTCATCTATAATTCTGTCATAAAATAAATAAAAAAAAACACTTGAGATTTTCCATAAGAGAATATTATCTACAGGAAAACATATTGGAATGGTTGAAATCCCATCCCAATCTCGGCAGAATATAATAATTGAACGCATCCTCCGTCTGAAAATTTAAATTCCAGAATCTTATAAGACATGAATGCCATTTGATTAATGCAATATAAATTTAGACTCTAATCAAATATTATAATCTTATTTTAATAGAATAGCATATAACATACAGCTAAATTACCTAGTGTGTAATTTAGCTTAATCCAAAGACTCTTTTAAAGCCACATCTAACAAAGAAGGCTAGCAAACATGTTGTTTGGTTCAAGTTTGGAGTAGTTTAGACGGTCTAGCGAACGCCATCGATCGTTTGTTGGCATTCGCTGGCAATCCGAAGCGTGGTGGTAACATTAAAGAATTCGTTGGCGTTTGCTCAGCCATACAAAATAGGACCAACGAATCCATCCATTGGCCTTCATTCACTAAACAATAAATTAGTATTGAAAATAAATTATATTTGTTACTCTTTTTCTAAAAAAGCTACTTTCTAAACCTATTTTTTATTTAACATATACATGTAGCTTTAAGACTAGATAACATAATAAATAGGCTATTCAATCAACCCCTTTTATAGGCGAAATCGCAAACGGAAGCTAATACAAAATAAACAAATTATAAGTCGCCAAATTTTCTACCCACATTATAAACAAGTAATTACTCTTGAAGAACATTATTTGATGGATAACATACGACGCGTTGCTGTATGGGAAATTTACATGATAATGGGCAATGTATCATCCGCGACAAGTGACTGATGCGTGAAAATTCGGTTATGGGGCGTATTATAGGTACGTGTATCACATTATGTGTATTAGTCGGCAATTTGAGTGAAGACAGTTTGAAAAGTTTCTTTTTATGGCGAGTTTTTGTGAACAATCTAGAAGAAAAAGATCTTACAGTAATATGGTCTGATCTCACCACCAACCCCCAATAGTACAATCACTTCTATTTAGGCAGGTTAAAGGTGAGACGGTGATGCTGCGGTCCTCCAGTTCGTTCGCAAGAGCTCTACCCCCATCAATATGTCTAATTAATTTAATAACACAAGAATTAATTAATTATTAACACAATTTATTTTTAGTTAGATTATTTTTCTGTGTAAATTCTTGGTTATGTTATTAAATAAAATGTATTATGTATATTTATAAAAAAAAACAACTAATTTGCACGATGATGAATTATAATACTTGCTTGGGTATATTTGTAAAAACATAAACCAAAATATAATTAACTTAAAACTAAATCAGCGTTTTGATAATAAATAACCCATTTATTTTCACAACTACATGTTATTCCATTTATTGCTACATCTAACATATTCACCTATTTTTCTCTTCATAACAAATATTTAGCCATTATGTTTTAGTTGCTATAACTTACACATAGAATTATTTTCAAAAAAAAACAAATATTGTATGAATTATTGGAAAAGATAGTGCACATGAGTTTTTCACAAGCTCTTCTCATGATGCAATATTCATCGCAGCTGGTGGGTACTTAAATTGATTTTAATTCAAATAGCTAAGTTGAATTTAAGACCATCTGAGCTCCGGTAATTCAAATTATTTTAATGCAATAACTAATATAATTTTATTGCATGTAACATGTAACAAATTAAGAAGTGTTTTTGAAAAAAAGTGTATTGTTGAGTGTAGGGGCAATATAAGAAAATTATGGGAGAGGGTTAACAACTTATTGGGCAGCAAAAAGCATTCCCCTGACGAAATAATTCTAAAGTACATGAGTGATAAACCTGTATCTAATTTAGCTAACGAATTTGCTTCAGAATTTGTAAATGAAATATTAAAAATTAAACACGAATGTAATGATTAGTGGCTAAACAGAAGCGACTTTGTAAACTCGGTTGACATGTCTATGCGATGGAAATCAGCTACTGCAATGATATATCAAAAATTATAAAGAACACCCGTAAGTCAGCTGGTTCTGATCAAATACGCATGTGTGACTTGGTATTTATTAACAATAAAATAAGTCCAATAATTGCTAAACTTATTAACTTGTCAGTATCTAATGGGAAATTTCCGCCAAAATTAAAAGAAACAGTGGTGCGTCCGATATACAAGAAGGGTGATCATAAACAATATGCGAACTATAGGCCTATTACTATATTGTCTAGTGTTGAGAAGATTATGGAAAAATATATAATAAACAGTATAAGTTCATTTTTAAGTAATAATAAAATTTTAAGTGAATGTCAACATGGGTTTCAAAAAGGAAAAAGTACTATTACATTGCTATCAAAATTTACTAAAGAAATTAATCAGCATCTTAATGATAAAAAATTTGTTATAACGATATTTTTTGATTTTAAAAAAGCGTTCGACACACTCCAGCATCAAACCTTGCTACAAGCGATGAGCGAGTGCGGGGTGGGGGAGCCGCTGAACCGCTGGTTCCGCGACTACCTCAGCGCGCGCTCGTACCGCGTTAAAATAAACGATACCTACAGCGACCCTCCAACTGAAGTATGCTGCGGCTTGCCGCAAGGCTCGGGGTGTGGTCCGGTTGGTTATTAGATGCACGTAAATAGTCTTCGCAATGTCGTCACAAACTGTAATGCCTACATGTTCGCGGACGATTTGTGTGTAATGAAAGCCGGTAGAGATATGGAAGAAGCTAGGCAATTTGTGCAGGAGGATGTCGATCGTATTACTAAATGGAGCCACGATAACGGCATTGTTTTAAATTGTGACAAAACTCAACTACTAGTTATTCACTCTCCATACTCTTGTATACCGGATTCACCCTGTGTCATTGTTACGCATACATTGGAATGTTTACACAACAAAGGCATAAATTGTAACTGTAATCCTATCAAGAAACACCTCTAGTTACATACCTGGGCATGAAGATTGATCAAAAGTTTGGTTGGATAGATCATGTAGAATTTATAACAAATAAATTAAGAATACTTCTATCTAAATTCACCCAATTACAATATAAAGTCCCAAAAAATGTATTGAAGACCTTGTATATGGCTTTAGTTGAACCCATTATAGGCTATGGTTTGGATTGCTATGGACTTACCTTCAAAACACACTTAGATAAAATAGAATCCCTTCAAATTAGATTTTTGAAATTACTTGTTGATAACAAAACTCGAACAAAATGTAAAATGAACTACAGAGAATTATTTAAAATTTGTAAAATACTTCCTGTACGACTAAAACATAAATACCTTCTAGCAATAAACAAGCTGAGATTGAGAACATACCTACTCTTCAGCACCGGATATGTACTAGAGGTGTAGCCCTTGGCAAATTTAAAACTTTTTGTATAAATAACTATTTTGGAGGGAGGACACTAAAACGGAGGCTACCTTTATTATTTAATGAAATGCCCTATGAATTAAGATCCGAAAAGAACAAAAGAAAGTTTACCATAGCTTATAAAAAACATTTGTTTGATACATATAACGTCAATGAGTCATAGAACTTACTTAAGTTATGTAAAGGTTATCTTAACACCTACAATAAAATATTGAATAACTTTAATGTTAAAAGCGAATAATACAAAGAGTCTTAGTTATGTTTATTTAAGTGTAAGTGAAATGTTGTTTAATCCGAGTGCAATGTATTTCCACAGACAAACCGATCATTCGGTTTTGTGGAGCCTGTTTAAAAATGTATGTTTTTATTTATGAATAAAGCATTTTATCTATCTATCTATCTATCTATCTATTAGTTTAGTATTATTTTGATTTCATATATTTTTATGTTTGTTTTCAGGTATGTTTTGGGGCCCATGGAAATAAATGATTTGATTTCTGATATCTGATTTCACTGGATTAAGTACACATAAACAATTAATTTTATTATAAAATAGTTACTTAAACTAGAATAAAGTTACTAAGTCAGATACAAATACAGGATGGATGAGACATTTATATTTACTCTTACATTTACATTTTATTCAGCACGGCATTTTAAACGTTCATCCTAGCCAACTGTCACTTGTCTGAGATGGACGCTGCAATGGAACATAAAATGTGCCGGCCCGCCCATGTGTGTAGTGACCCTTGTCATTTGCCTAATAATTTATTTGGACACAGTTTAAGAGTAAACTCCCGAGCGCCTGGTTTTCATACTTACGTAATATGGGTTTAACTTTAACGTTATTAAGTTTTTATGCATCTTTATAGACAAATTATGTCTAAAACACTAAAATGCATGTTTTTTCGTGGCCATTATGTCAAAATTGCTTGATTCATTCATTGAGTCACATACAAACTGAAAATAACAAACCAAAAAAAGGAGAAAGCTAAGATACATGGATATTAGTGTATTTGATATAATTTGTCTTAAAATAGATTAAACCTCAATAATATTAAAGTTAAACCCTACTATCGCATAGAACAACAGCCAACCAATAGTCCCCTCTTAAGGTCAACATTATCTAATAACACATATCATCCATAAGTAACAAAACACCTTATCTCTTCAGTAACAAATCATAGCGAGAGTCTTTATCATCAATGATTTACGACATAAGATGAACTTTCACCCTTGGGACGGACAAAAGGCTAATTATAGCCCTTTGACCAACTTTTAACTAATTTAAAACCTCCCTCATTACTTCCCACTAACTTAGATTCTTTGATTTCGATTAATTAGAAAAAGTTTTTTCATAAAAATTACATAAAAATAATATACACGTTGACTTGAGAATGTCCTCCGTTTTTTTTGTGAGTTAATAAACGGCGACACACAAATTTAGCATTTTTGTTTGATTCGTTAGAAATTTGACCATTCATTACTTTTTTTACGTTTTCATAAGTTTGTCTGTTAATAAAAAGGAAAAGTACTTGATATTTGCAAATAATTTAATTAAAGTAAAATAAAAAAACTGGTTAGGTGTAAAATTTGTAACAGTTGCTATAATTAAAGTTAAGGATACTGCCTTGTTGCCAATTAAATTAGACAAACGAAGTTCCAAACAACCTGTATATTGGAGCTTGAGTTATTTTTTATGAATGGTTGACGACAAAAGATGAATTTTCACCCTTGGGACAGACAAAGGGCTAATTATAGCCCTTTGACCAACTTCCGGCTAATTTAAAACCGCCTTCATTACTTCCCACTAACTTAGATTTTGATTTCTTTGAAAAGTTTTATACTTAAAAAGTAACCTCTATAATTGGTTTATTAAGACGAGTTGTAATTATTGTATTTTACCTGTTTTTTTTATGTTTGTTGTTTAAATTGCATGGTCGTGTTGTGATGATAACGGTGGTCAAAGAAATGGATAAAAATAAATTTGGATTTTTTACATTAGATAGAACGCCAGAAGCAATTACACTATCCAATGGTACCAAGGACAAGGTCAAATACACACATTCACTCACTCAAGCACACCCAGTCTCAGAACAAATCTTTGCGAATTACACAAAGATTTGTCCCATGTGGGGATCGAACCCACAACACCAGTGCAGTGGAGAGCGGCGAGGCGACCGCTTAAACCACTACACCACACGTGCAGATATGGAGATTTTGGAATAATTTTTTTTCACACCTTTGACAAACTAACCAAAAATTTATTAGTTCATATAAAATAAATGTTGCTAAGAAATGAGAACAAAATAATAGGTTACCTACATAAAACACTATTTGTAAAAAAATGATCATTAATTTCGTTAACAAATCTTTTTTTGATTTTATTTAAGTGTCATAACTTCTACTTTGTAATAGCAACAACAAGTTAGTAATGTGACAAAATGTCACAGTTTCAGAAAAGTCTGAAAGGTATATTCAAAATACTGTAAGCCTTTACTAATTAGGGCGATTTAACTTTGAAAACTCAAAAATTTCGCATTTCGATTCTCTCCTTCACCATTGTACCTAACAAAATGTTCAGTAACGAACAAACGTTGAATGCCTTAGAGATTAGCCGCTAGTTTAATTAAAGTAATAAATTATGCTAAGCACTAATCAAGCCTTGGTAATGAATATTCATGATACGCAAAAGACAAAAGAATCATTGAAGTTGGAAAAGAATTGCTGAATCAATTAAATAAAATTTAAAACTTTTGTGAATTGCTTTGATTTAATTAACATTACTTTGAATTAGGGTCGCTACACACATAGGCTGGTACATTTTATGTTCCATTGCAGCGTCGACTGCCTCAATGGTCTAGTGGTTAGCGTATGTGCCTCTCATCGCGAGGTTTCAGGTTCGATTCCCGGGTCGGGCAAATTGGAATTGTGTCCGGAGGATGGCGATTGGTTTTCCCCCTATACCATGAGACCTAAATAAAACAGGTGAACACACCAACATGGCGAAGTTACATTCAGCACAAATGTTGTAAAGAATGAACGCGTACGTTATTTTAACTTCTTATTGAATATTTTTATTGCATTTAGCTATGATTAGCAAATTACACTAAGAAACAAATTTAGGGTCCTGGTAAGAGACGACGTAGCTGATTGGTTAAAACGGCTGCCCGGTGTGCAGAAATTCGCAGGTTGAAATCCTGCCAGTCTCACACTTTTTCATCTGTTTCTTAGTATTGCATAGTTAGTACTTTATTTATTAAATCTGCATAAATTTAAGTATCTTTTTTTATCTTTTGTCTGTAAGATATTACACACTAAATTACGGAAAAATATTATTATTTAATTTATTTTTGGAAACCAATCGATCATACCCAATGTATATGACCTTTATCAATAAGAAGAACCACAGCTGCAACTGTTTCAAAACACAAAAATTTACCAAAAACACGAAAATTTACTACTAATAGCGTGCACAACCGCTGAAAACTTAAATAAATAAAGTGTTTCCTAGTATTTGGCGTCGGGCAATAATTATGTGTTAGCACAGAACTACGGCGCAGTATTACTGTAGGTTTTGCATTTCCCGCTCTTAATTAAGGGGCCGGCGTCCTGTGGTTACGTTAGAGCTTGTTTATATGCACCGATGTCGCTGGAGATAAGGGGGAGTGCTACAATGCAAAAAAATGTATAGTTAAAGTTTTAGAGGCGGCCGTGGTGCATTGGATAAGACATCGGTCTTACGATCGAGAGGTTGTGGGTTCGAATAATGGCCATTAAATCACGGACGTGATCTTTTTCCTAATGAATGCAAATAAAACTAAGATGAAGGAGGTTAACAAGAGTACTAATGATTTGTATTATCAAATTCATGCTTTTAAAAAACAACGAACAAATTGCTTTAACAGTATTACGGATAAACGTAAAATTTAAGTTATGTTTGTAGGCTTAAAACAACATTTAAGTTATTTGGCCTAAATAAGTTCTTTTTATTAGTCTCATATTCATTGAGACTAATAAAGAAAAAGT
The DNA here is from genome assembly GCA_905147285.1 of Hypena proboscidalis. Taxonomy (NCBI): domain Eukaryota; kingdom Metazoa; phylum Arthropoda; class Insecta; order Lepidoptera; family Erebidae; genus Hypena; species Hypena proboscidalis. The sequence continues at coordinate 2,212,497 of LR990141.1, forward strand.
TAGTTCTAGCTTGCTGGAAGGGTTGTGCGTACAAACATATTTAAATGATCTAAAGAAGGAAAGGTTTATAATTCGTAAGAATTTTTAGAATCTTTTTAATCGACTACCCAAAAATATTTATAGTTCAGATACAAAGTTTTTTTTTTTTTTTAACAAATTAATAAATTTAAAGGCAGCATTGAAACCACAAAACTAAAAATACGATTTATATCTTAAATATATCTCGTGAAACAACGATATCTTTCTTAATACAAGTTATAATACAGTTTACCTTATTAATAATGTAAAACAGGCACGGGATTCTCGCAGATCACATCAGATAAATCCCTCAGCAAATCGGATTGGCCAACTTGCAGTCGTTGCTAAATGAGGCGAATCCTTTGCAAATTGATTCATTTCATAAGCGATGAGGTGGGCTTTATCGCTATATTGAATAAACCTGAGCTTACGTGATTTTGGTCACAGACTGTTTGGAAATTTATGAACTAGCTATGCTATAACTATATACTGCCTCGATAGTCTTGTGGTTAGCGTATGTGTGAGATCTCGGGCTCGATTCCCGACTCGGTCAAGTGGTATTTGTGGTGGTATTTGGGGTGGATGGCGATAGGTTTACCCCCAATCCCATGGGACCTAAGCATAACAGGTGAAATGTGGGTACTGTACACATCTGCCACACCCTTCTGGGTAATATAGGCGACCTATTGAGAATGCCCTAACACTTTTGCCTAACCCGTTATCAAACCTTATACCTCGCGGTTAGAAGCCGCATACGCTGACTACTAGACCGACAAGGCAGTTTTCTATATATGGAAAAATCTATTTTTTTAACCCTAGTATATAATCTAAGAACTAAAACAATAGTAACTTGTACTAAAAACGACAAAAAATACTAGACAATAGACAAAAAGACAATTTGTTTTCACCACAATAATAATTTTAAATACAACAGTCCTTAGTGCAAATATACATATATATTTATTCAATATATCATTGTGGGTGCCTAAGCTAGGCGGAAGCCTGGATTTCAGGTCTCCAGTTCACCCGCCAGGTCTGCAATTGATACAATTCGATACGTATACATAAACAGCGTTATGTTGCCTAATAAAACGTTCTTATAGTGAAACCGTTTGGATTAGTATAGACGAATATACATTATTGAATCTTAAATTAAACTTGTCTAATAACTAAATCTAAACTTAATAAGTCTCTGTCAGGAATAGACGTATGTTATATTGTCTGCACGTGTGGTGTAGTGGTTTAAGGGGTCGCTTTGCCGCTCTCCACAGCAGTGGTGTTGTGGGTTCGATCCCCACACAAAGATTTATCCCATATAAATCTTTGTGTGATTCGCAAAGATTTGTTCTGAAACTCGGTGTGCTTGTGTGAGTGAATGTGTGTATTTGGCCTTGTCATTTGGGCCATTGGATAGTGTTATAGCTTCTGGTGTTCTATTTAAACTAAAAAAATATGAAATAGCGCGCACGTAAGTAATAAAACAATCGTAGACTTTTTTGTACAGCTTCGCCTTAACTAGATGAGTTGTGTGCCGTGCAATTAGGCGTCTAAATACAACCTCCACCGGAATTATTTACTTCTTTCATTATATTACGAGTCAGCTTTTGGAGTGTCAGCTTTAATATATACCAACTCATTTGAGAGCTGTTAGTGTGCGAAATGGTGGGAAAGAAATGTGGTGTAAACTTGTGTTTGTCGCTGCAATCTCTAAAATAGAACTGTTTAATTTGAACTTAGTAGTTAATTATTAGTTTGGATTAGTAAAAATCTAATTGATGAAGAATGTTTCATGTAAATTGTGGTCAACAAATAAAAGAACACGTAATTATACTATTTAATATTCGTGACATAAGGTTGGTGGCGGTAGAGTTTTTGTGCATTGCCTATTGCAGGTTCACTTAATATTTATAAAAAATATATAGTTTTCCTTGCAATGTTGCATTTATTCTTTTCGTTCGACATAACAATATTGAATCATACCATGTCACAAAGGAAGAGATTAATCAGATCTGACCAACAGTTAATTTGTCTTTACACAAACTCAGCTATTCATTGAAACAACCTCTTTTGAAGGCATGCATTTTTAATACTACGCTTTCGGCCCTTCGGAGCCGATCGCCATATTCGAATTAAAATTAAACATTTACTTCGAAACTAGTTAATTATTTCGGAAACAGTTAATTACTTTTTTTAATTACGGCCTCAAAAAAGCCCGAATGAAGTTGTTTTGTAACATTAATTATATTTTTTATTTATACAAATTGAAAAAGTTTTTATAACCGAATTTCGTATTGGAATTTTTTGTCATAAAACTGAAATTCTAAAATAAATTATATTATGTTATGGTGCAAATTTTTTGTCAAAAACTTTGTGTGCGAAAGACCTTTGTAAAAGAGCCCCTTAAAGTGCTAGCACATGGCAAATAATATATTTGTCTAGTCTAGTCTAGTCTTGACAAGCCTTAAGCAAAATTAAAAAAAAAAACTTTAAATGAACAAATTCAATGCAATAAACTATTGCAAATATCCGTTCCGTTCCGTCCGCGTCCGTATCCGGCGCAGGACCGAGTGTTGTGGCGCAAATTGAGAAAGGCCTATGTCCAGCAGTGGACTACAAGAGGCTAAATGATGAATAATGGAAATATCCGTTTTATTATGTCCATCCTAAGGTTGCCTGGAAGAGATCGCGTCAAGCGATAAGGCCGTCCTTTGGACGTTATAGTTTTAAGTACCTATTTCTTAGTATGTTTGTTACAAATATGAATGAAGTTTTCTCTATCTAGTCTAATTATTTAGACCTGCCAGTATTTATGTACTTTAGTAACCTCTTGCCATCACATGAAATCCAGAGTAGCTAGCATAACGAGCATGAGATAGATTTTGTTACAATTTAGTCAACTTTTTGTATGGAAAGACATCAGCATCTTTTATGCCAAAAATGTAGAGCAACAGGGTGTGATGTTCTTCTACCACAAAGAAAGGATCATCCGAACAGGCTCTGTGGTATTACCTGGCGGACAGCTGTCCAACGGTAGGGTATTGGAAGTTGTTTTTATGTAGACTTGCTGTGAACATTTCGTTATCGCGATTCAGCGCTCTTTGACAGTTGTGACGAGTGTGTCACTTCTTGACGTTGTCAATGTTTTGTGGCGGTCAACTTCTTGACCGCCACAAAACATGCCACAATCATCAGAAATATAACCTTCTATTGCAAACATCCAAAGCTGTACTAAGAAGGTAGAGACATGAAAACGGGTCCCTTTTTCTTTCGTCTTGTAAAAAAATATAATGTCTGTGATATGATGAGGTCTCTGTGGTCCTGCTATCTTTTTGTCTAACACTTCACTGACAAGCCTCTCATTGAGTGTACATGTGTAGAGACGGATCACAAAAAATGCTAAAAACAATTTATGTAGTGTTAAATAAATCTTTTTTTTTTATTTTTATCGTGGAAAATAATAAAAGTGGATATCTTATGTCAAAGCTTTGACGATACTGGTAATGGGTACATTGATTTCATAAATATAGTTCAGAGAATTTTATTATAGTAATATATTTTTTATTTGGCTCACGTTTTTATAATAAGATAAACTTGAACATTTTTGGTCTAACAAAATTTAAATATTACTCATTTCCATGTGTCATCAACCTCAGCACCGATCCTAGCGAATGGTGTCAGTTTGATGCAGTCTATTCTGACAGAAAAGTATCTGCTAGGAACGCATCGAATGGTTAATGACACAATAGGCATGATGATTATTTCTTATTTTTGTATGTAATTGAAACACCTCACGATATTACAAACATCATTAAAATTGAAAAAAACTTCCTGAGATAAAACAATTTTAAATTCATATTAATATTAGACTCGCCATAACGCTCCAAACAAATATGACTACATAAACGTGACGTCATCGTTTTGTAGCTTTTATGCGAAGTTGTGATAGTGAACTTTGTTTGATAGCTATAATATATGATGAAATATTGCGTGTATAACATGGTCTCATTACTTTTTTTTTTACTTGAAGTATGTAACAAACAAAATTGCATTTGGTTTCTGTTTACCTAAACTCTTATAAGATATTAATTATTTAGCGGGGCTCAGTCATCATCCCTATTAAAAACCAACCTCGCACGCTTAACTTAACATAATGTTTTTCATATAACGATTTCTTAAATACGTTTTCCGGCACGTTCGATGTTGAAAAATGTCCGCCATAACCCATATAAAAAAATAATGGTCAAAAAGATCTCCTTTGGCCAAAAACGTGATCCGCCTTATACAATTTGGTGGTAAAATATTTGTTTTTGGAGAATCTCACGCATACCCTTTTCAATAACATCGTTAGACGTGTTCCGTTACCTGTATAACTCATGGGCACCCTGCTCACTGACAATTTAACATCGACGACGTGTCTAGACGTTGTAAATTTACTGATAGATTGTATTTTGCTGATATTTAAAAAAAAGATAAATATAAAAGCATCTATTTTGTTCATCTTCCATTAGAAAATCTTATTTTTGTTAAGTTGTAAGCAAACGTGGACTTGAATGAGATGTAAAATTATTTAAATTAAACGTAAAAAATAACTTAAATAAAAGATCGATCGACCTATCTAAATATTTGTCAAAAAATCCTTTTGGTTAAAATAGATAAACAATTTACACATATAAATTACGAATTTGTTTCGAAAATCCCATGCATATAAAACGGACAGTGAGCAGGGTAAATTTTCAATAACATTGTAAGGCATGTCCCCTTACCTGTATAATTCATGGGCACCCTGCACACTAACAGTTTTACATCAACGTGTCTAGACGTTGTAAATTCACTTATAGATTTAATGCTGATATTAAATAAATAAATTATTTTGTTCATGTTTTATGATACAAATCTCTCACCTGTAAAGAACTGCTAGACATAAAATTAGTTGATAAATTTAACTTAAAAAAAATACTTATATGAATGTAATTGCAAGAAAGATCTCATTTGCTTTAAATAAATAAGGAGTTTAAATGTAAAATATGGATTTGTTTTTAAAAAATTCCATGCGTATTAAACGGACAGTGAGCAGGGTGTCTTTTAAATAACATTGCAGGACATATCCCTTTACCTGTATAACTCATGGACACCTTGTTTACTGACAGTTTTACATCGACGACGTGGCAGGTCAAAATAAAATTTGACTTAGCCATCGACACGACGAAGAAGAATCGACGACGTGTCTAGACGTTGTAAATTTACGGATAGATTGAATTTAGTTAACATTTTGTTGGCGATACAATGTTGATAAACATATTATTATTATTACAGAGACGTTTTATGGAGACACTTTTAAATTACTCAATTTTCTGAAGTCTTTTCGTCTATCTTTATAGTAAAAATACGTGTGAAAAACTTCTTTCAGTTCGAAAGTGAAACTTTCAAAATTGTATTAATGTATCAAACTGGCTTAAATTCCACCTGTTTGTAACAAATAATGCCAAACTATGCTGGTAATATAAGTCGTATTAATGAGATTTGACACCGGCAAATGCAGCGTGGGTCTGCTGGACGGACTATATTGTCAAGATCGCGGGGAGGCGTCCCAAAATCGCGCGCTGTGGAAATTATTTGATGAGGCATATGCCCTGCAGTCGACGTCCATTAGCCGACAATGATGATGATGAAGGTGATAATTTGATTTATCAGATATTTCACACATCAGTAGCATCTTTTGTTTGATTAAATTATTAACAAGAATAGATTGTCTGTTTGTCCTAACCCAATTGGCAATGCTTCAAATATATTATTGGTACTAAACTTGGAAGATATTGGGAGCCATAATTAATTACGCAAATCAAATTGAGGGCCGTCAGACGAAATACTTCAATTAGTCGTTCACTAATTGTTTTGTGGGATGAGATAGAGGAGTAATCGTTTAAGTAAACCATGGGGCACGTATGGACTATGAAATAATGATTGCTTTCAAACACGTGGCTTGTTTTATTAAACAACATTTTCGTTGTAAAATTGGTGATTGGTATTTCAAAAATAGAATTAGCATCCTCTTAAAATAATTTTATGTACTTTCTATGTTTCATACTCGTGCATGACTCTTACGTTATAATTTGTTTTTATTAGTAAGCTGTGGTAAATGGTGTTGGTGACACAATTGTTAAATAATAATATATAAGCATACCATAGATTAATAAGTATTGTGTTACTGTTTGTTTAGCCTTCTTCTTCGTCGTGTCGATGGCTGAGTCAAATTTTACTGGCCCAATAAGTGGCCACTGTCACGGCGCTCTCATCGGCGTTCATAAGCGCCTCTCTTGTGCAGGTGGTAGGGCATTTTGGACAGTCAGTAAGGTGGTCAAGGTTTTGACTTGCCATCGTGGTGAAAGGATTAGCCAATTCGCTTTTAAGAACTCGCGAATTGCCCAGGGTGCGCCGGACGTAGGGAATTGTTGTTTAGCCAAATAAATAAAATAAAAATAAAATAAAATAAAACTTGGTGTCCATAAATAACTTATATGTATCTGCATCTATTTATTTTCATTTTAATCGTCCTTTTCATTTATGTCACAAATTAATTATTATAATTAGCTTTAATTTATTGAAGATTTAATTAGTCCAATAGCTAAATAATGTATTAAGTAGTGTTTTTGATAACATAACATCACGCCTATATTACCCAAAAGGGTATGGCAAAGGTGTACAACACGCACACTTCACCTGATATGTTTAGGTCCCATGGTATAGAGAATGAGCCTATCGCCATTCACTGGGCACAATACCAACTCCGTGCTGCTATTGTCAATTTTCTGATGGAAAGTTCACAAATGACACTTTGCGCGACCCGGGCATTGAAACCAAGACTTTGCAGTGAGAGGCTCATACGCTAACCACTAGACAATCGAGGCAGTGTTTTTCGTCATTTTTAAAACCATCCTTTGAATATCTTCTTAGTAGTACACCTAAATTAATTAAGCAAAACAGATGGCCGTCAGATCAAGTGCTACTATTAGTCGTTCGCTAATTGACAAGCGGGATGAGATAACCGAGTAATCGCTTCAGAAGTGCACGGGATGCCTCTATACGTACGAACTATGAAATATGATGGCTCAGATACAATGGCTTGTTTTCTGATATAAAGTTTTTGCTCTAGTATTACACTTCCATGGTGCCGTTGAAAGTATTTTTAGCTTGTTCATAGTAAAAAATATCAAGTTACTGTTGTTACAAGTGGTAATTCCTTAATTATATGGTAATTTAAGTGGGCGTGGCGCAATGGATAAGGCATCGATTTTAAGATCGAGAAGACGTGGGTCCGAATCACGGCTATTACACCATGGACGTCAACTTCCTCCTAAGACAAGCGAATTAAGCTTAGCTGGAGGGTGTTAGTAAGAATACTAGTAATATTTTAAAGCAAATTTTAGCTTTGCTATGCCTTTTTGTATTTTATATAATAACTAAGACTAAGTGACTAATCACTCATCGCATAGGTGGCGCTAAAACCAAGTAAGGTTCGTCTAGCTAAGGTATATATATAAGTATATACCTATGACGCTGGCACAAAAGAGTTGAGAAATTTCGAGTCTAGCAGCATACGAATCCATAGCTGAATTGGCAAAGCACTTGGTTCGTATACCCAGGGGATGCAGGTTCGAGTCTTGCTGGATTCTTAATTTTCCAACTTTAATATTATATAAGAACACTAGTATTTGTATCAGCAAACTCATGGTAAAGGCGCTCCCAGACCGCGTGCATTCACCCGTAATGTATTTTTTAAAATTTAAAATTTAAAACCGTACTATAAAGAAGCTAACCTAAAAATCCCAGCGTTTGTTTGCGATCTGTTAACACCTTTAGTTTCAAAACACTATATTGATTTTAAACTTAAACAAAAACATTCAAATAGTTATTTAACTTTAATATAAACATCGGTAAAGTCCTTTATCTGTTTAGAATTATTATCTTCGTAATGCTTTTTTCATTTTAACATTAAGTGCTTTTCACTTAACTTAAGAGCCAAAGTTTAGTGTTTCACAAAGTATGCGAAAACTATGAAATTGTAGTAGGTACAAGTTTTTAATTTTCTTTGGGGTTTGATAAAACTTTGAGATTGAATTTTTTTGTGCGTTTTTATAATGATACATGACATGTCTTTGGAAAGTTTGACTTGATCTGTTTAAAATAAATTTTGTTTTCGTAATTCCAAACTTTGTAGTAGGTAACTCATTATACTTCTCAAACCACTTATAAATTTATTATAGAAGTGCAGCAATTTATAATTTTGTAATGAAAATAATTTCAATAAACGTACAGGCTTACCGTAAGACCCATGTTGATATATCAATGAAGTCATTATTTCTTTATACTTTTACAATATCGTTGTTAGTTCATAAATAAGTCCTTTCAAGAATTTGGCACAACAGGAATGAGAGAATCAAAAAAAAATACTAGCATCTGTGCGCAGCTTTGCCTACGTGGTATCTCTATAAAATATAGCTGATGTTACTTAAGTCTAACTGGTGCAGGAATTTTTGCAATCGTAGTAATTTCTGAGTTTAAGCGTACGAAACAAAAATAACAATATTACCTCTTTATTAAATTTGTTTATAAGATCCTTATTTGCTTTCATTAAGCATTCAACATAACATAAAAAAAACAAAACCAATTAAATTATCAAATATAATTTAAATGCAATAACTGACCAAAACAATGTCATCTAAAATCACGCAATGTAATGGTCTGTCTGTTGAACGTCAAGGAAATTAAGTGGGATCTGCGCTGATGGGATTAGCGACGAGCTGTGACGAGGGTAGAAGATGCACCTGCGGCACTACGCGGACAAAGATATGGCTAATGTGGAAGAGTCTAGGCTGGGCAAGTTATGATGTCACATTATAGGTTATTTAGACGGGCTTACTAGTTATGAAGGTAGATGAACCTGCGTGGTCGGATATAGATCATTATCTAGAAGAGTCTAGGTGTAGATTCAAGGATATTCAGAGACACAAATTGTTAGTTTTAAATATAGAATTTTAATAGGACGCATCACGCAATCACGCAAATCGATCGATAACTCCTTCATGTCGGTCTTTCAGCGTCACTGATCAAAGTCATTTAGGATAGAGATATTTTGACACAGCTAGTCAGCTAGTGCAGAAAGCCCGAAATATCGTTTTGCGTAGGGATTTATCGTATATATTTGTAGATAGATTTCGTACCAACTTTCAAGATTAGAAGAGAAAAGTTTCGAAAATGAATAATTCAGTATTCAGTCTTTATTGCACTCGGTAATGTTACATAGTTCTTAATAAAGGTTCAATTATTACGAGAGAGGAAGACTTGAACCGAATGCCATACCCCCAGGATCCAATTTGCAGTGGCCCATATGAAAATTCTTCTTGATTGACTGAGATCCCAGGTTGGCCGCTTCAGACAAAATCTGGAAAAATGGGGTATTATTGGAGCATAACAAAAACAGTGCAATTGCAGTGCACCTCAGCAAACAATGCCTCACTTACTTGAGAGCCCCAATTGCCCTGATAACGTCTCGTTGAATGACTTAAATGGCCATAGAAAGCGCTATTACCGAGGCTACGAACTGGATGGATAAAACTTTGACCATTGAAACAAAAATCATAAGAAGAATAAAGGTACAGTATCAATTATGGACCCTGGCATGGCAAAGGTATGAGAGGGGAAGAGAAAAACGAATGCCATAATATACATTCACTTTATTGCTGATGATAGATAAAACAAGTAATCTTTTACAAGTTTTACAATTAAATAATTGTATACCACAATATTTTTAACGCTTCTAGTAATATGACATCCTTTTAAAGTAAATATTTGACCCATATTTCCACATTAAAATTAGTTTACCAAGTCTGACAGGTGTTATAATAAGCTTTCATATTATAAAACACGCCTTGAATTGAGTTAATTTGCTCGACTTTTTCATACCTGTTGAGTATAACAAAAAAAAAAGTATTTTCCACTTTGCGATTTGTTGGAGGTTTTGTTTCTAGATTTCAAACGGACACTTGTTTTACGTATACTCCCTGAATAATTGTAAAAAGTATAAGTAATTTGATTGCATGTTGAATTTTACATTGCAATTATTGCAACATTTACTTACTTAAGACTGTTTACAAAAGCAGAACAATGGAAAGTCAGATGTCAGAGTCAAGTGCTGAGAAACCGAGACGTTTGGGCGGTCTCTAATCCTATTTCTAAAAATTTAATTCCTCGGTCTTTTATAAGTAATTTAAATCTTTCCTTATAAAACGAACATTTATTGCACTTCTGTGCCATACAACACTCGGCACACAAATGCAGTTGGCACAGCGCCAGGTTAAACGAACGACGTAGCTTATTCTGTGCAAATGTCCACCAAATTGAAAGCGACGCCCCAAGCCTGCCTGATTGATGCATGAGGTACAATGATATACTTATTACTGCTTAGGAAATGTAATATAACTTGAAACCGCCTCTTGGTTAGCGCATACGACCTTTTGCCGCGAGGTCCCGAGTTCAATTTCCGAATCGGACTGAAGTGTTATTTGTGATATTTCATCAGGCAATTTTCAATAGCAGCACGGAGTTGGAATGTTGTCCGGAGGATGGCGGCGATAAACCTGGATGAACGGCATCGGAAATTCGGAACCAAGTTGGTCACTACAAAGACAACCTGGCCAAGTGAGTATTCACAAACACATTCAACACTAGTTGTGTGAATCCGAATCTGAATGTTAATCCCCTACCTAGAATATGGCCCATCTGTTGTCTCGCTCATTACTTCCTACTTCTTGTTCCCCAAAAAGACCTTATGCAGGCCAATTAAAAAGGCGTCTAAGTCGCATCCTACCTATTGGTCTAAAACCAAATATACAGAAATTAAAAGAAACAGTATTTATTACAGTCATTGAAACGGCAAGAAGAAGAAGAAGAAGATGGCGGCGATAGCCTTAGATCACATAGGACCTCAAAGTAATTGGTGAAGTGAGGTGTTGTACACCTCTGCCATACCCTTCTGGGTAAAATAGGCATTGTGTTATGCTATCTGCTTGTGTTATATAATTTTAAAAATCTACTTTTAAATTTTAAACCTATGTTTAAAATTTAAAAGTGGATTTTTTATCTTTTACATCGCACTTACAGAAAATATATTAACATTAAATGCGATTTACAGTATTAGCCGAAAAAATCTGTGTACAATAATATTCAAAAATTGTAAATAAACACGTTTATGACAATGCATTTTGGTTAATATTTACAATAATATATAAACAGGTATTTATAATACATTTTAGAAATTCAGGTGTACCTATTTGTTTTAAAGTTACGCTAGTTAAAGTTTTATGTCAAAACGTGACTTTCAACATCGTTGTAAAATATTTCCAAGTGAAAACCTTCAACTATTCGAGCATGAGGCATTCACACCAACCTTTTTCACTGCAATGCTATGCTCTACTTTGATCCGTGTCACCGGGACCAAAGCCGGCATACCATAAAAAGAAGATTCAGTCACCCCTCACTAGCGTTAATAAAAATGTAGCAACCATCTGCATCCAAAATCGAATATCGATCCAAAATCGCTCCATTCCTGACGAATCCGGCTACATTGACCGGGAAAGGAAAAATTCAGATTTAGGATCACTATTCGCTGCACTTGCCAAAACCGGTGCGGGCCGGACAAAAGCCGATTAAACCGGATGATACCGGATCTAGAGCGCCGGACCGACCGTGGAAAAAGCAGTAAATGTTTTACCGTACCGTTACTGTGTAGCGTTTAGTGCTGAAGTGGCGATGAATAATGGATTAGGAAGTTTTAGGGTACTACGTTAAGGCTTTGATAGCGATGTATTTTATATTAAAGGATTTAGGAACAAGAGCAGCGCTTAGTCTTATTAGTTTAATCTATTACAATACACAAAAAATAACAAAAATACTGACTAGTGCATGTTCAAACCAACCCAATCTCAAAAGTGTGCAAATTTTATTTACATTGATTTTTAATGTTGTTCTTTGATTTTTTTTTGTGGTGGTTAGACGAACTACTATTCCATACGATGGTAAGTGATGATGCAGTCTACGGTGGAGCACGTTTACCTACGAGATCAGAATTTACTTTTGCTTTGAAGAGACCCTGATTAGACTTTACTCGTGATAAGGAATGTTGTAGCGAAAGAAATCTTTATTAAAATTTGTTGTCGAAGACACAGGACGTTCAGTTGTTAAGAGGGTTTCAAACTATCTATAACGTGGAATCTAATGATAAACATCACAAAAGCTGGCCAGTTCCTGCCATCAACGAACTCTCAAAAACCGACTCGATTACTGTAGTATATTAAAAAAATCAAAACCAACAAAATTGAGGGTGGTTTTCAAAAATCATCAACCTCACGAACAGAGCCGGGGCGCTGCTTCATCAATTTGCTTGCGACCATGACAAAGTGCAGCCTTGTCGAAACGTCAAGCATCTAAAAATAAATAAAATCAATCGCGTTAATTCCCGTTATAATCATTTCAAAAATTTGTAATTTGTCTTCAATAGAAGTAAATAAAATTGAAATGTCTGTGTTAAATGTCAAATACAATAATAATATGTGTTTCAGCCGGTATGCACGAAACCCTAGCCTCAAATATAGTTATTATAATTTTTGTCAGTCTGTCTGTCTGTTTATATGGGCTAATCTTCTGAACGGCTAAACCGATTTTGATTTTAATTTTAGATGAAGGCAACCGACTACAAGGCGCTTAACATTGGCTACTTTTTAATGATGTACCTACTACGCAGACGAAACCGCGGGTGAAAATTTGTTTGTTTGATAGCGCTAATCTCGAGAACTAAAGGTCAGATTTTAATAACTTTTTTTTGTTTGATAATCTAACTCTCAATAAAAAGTTCTTAAATATTAACACTAAGCTAAACTCCACGAAAGTGTAGCAATAAGGTTTATCGCTTTAACTTGATACAACTAATTTAGTTAGTTACTAATAAAATGAAATAATTTCCTTGATACGTACTTATTTCATTACATTCTGGTTCACATTTATAGTTAAACTAGCACAAAATTAAATGTGAGATAAAATCCTTCCAAACCTTGGAAATCTCAGGCCACACATTACCTTACTGAGTGTCTCCGTATAAAAAGGTTTAAAGGCACTTAAGTTGGTACAATTAGTGGGAACGAGGCCTCAATGTGCCTGTTTGTTCGGCCATTGTCGAATAAAGTCATTGGTTTTATTATCGGGTGCGGATATGTTTGCAGATGGCCATAAATGATAGCCATAGTAGCGATAGGAGTCGGTGGGAATACAGACTCTTTGTTTGTGTATTACTTTTTTTAATAAACTGTTTTTAAGGCCCTATGCGCCGTGTTTTGATGACTCAATTGGGCTATATAGCGATACCAAAAGTTACCATAGAGATGCTATTGAAATCATCTGTTAAGATAAAAAGGTCTATGATTATGATGATAGGTGTATGTTTGTGTGTCTGTCAGCAGCAACGTAGCTAACAATAGCGTTGAACGATTTTGATAAGGTTTTCTTTTTTTATTTTTATTTTTTTTTTTCATTTATTTACTCAAACTAAAACACAAACATATTAAAAGGACACTTGAGTTTGATTCATATTTGCATTGTGTCATATTGATATCGGTAATTTTATAATTTATCTGATGGTTATCTTTTACACGACGATTGTAAAAGACATTTAAATAAACTAAAAACACAATCTAATGAATAGTTAAATGCTAGATAGAAAATTTAAAAACATTTCATTAAATGCACTAATTAATATAAACCGAATTCTCGCCACACACAAATTATGGTTTGAAATAGTTATTACCTCTAATTAGAAAGCGTATTATTTTGTACAGTAAATTATACTACGCTAATTTTAATATAAAATAACAACAACATAATGTTCATACAACCTGAACCCGAGCAGTTTATTAACAAATGCAATTGACTCGCAAAACTTGAACACAATACAGACACAATTGCATAAAACCGTAAAATTCCTAAACTGAACAAAAGGTGCATTTCAATTCAGCCCAAATAAAACTGCAAACAAAAATATGGCGGAGAAAACTTAAAACGAAAAGAATGCAAAATACAGACGTTATAAAGTTACATGAGAGCCTTTGCGTTTTATGGCGGGAACACATGCGGCCGAGACAAAGCTATCGGCCGCCGACCAATCGCTGTGAGAACGATTTCAAATTACATTTTTTACGAACAAGGCAGAAGCGAGAGCGGGAATGGAATATATCAGGGAGGATTTATGAGAGGTAAAATTCTTGCGAATAAGAACGAGGTATTTGACATCACCATTTTCTATATTTCATGGCATTTTCTCTCTCTAAAGTATACCATGTTGCGTTGCATCTATATCCATTCATGAATGTTTAGTAAATTGATGCCATTAATTGAGTTTAAAAACACTCAATTAAAACTTGAAACAAAGCAGAGAGCACAATATACAGACATTTTGAAGAGACGAGAGAGCCTTTGAGTTTTATGGCGTGCACATATGCGACCGAGATAAAAATATCGACTTCTTCTTCGTCGTATCGATGGCTGAGTCAAATTTTATTTTGACTTGCCCTCGTGGTGAAAGGATTAGCCAATTCGCTTTGGAGAACCCGCGAATTGCCCAGGGTGCGCCGGACGTAGGGAATCGTTGTGTACGTCACTCGGAGGGGCTCCTTTTATGCACCCCAAAAAATATTGAGGACAGATTTATGGAAGGTAGAGTAATTGTACATGAGGACTCCGCATGAGTATGATTTGGGTCTCTTAAAAGCAAGAGTAAATAGTTATCTTAAACGTGCTCATCCGTAGACCGTATAATCGCTTTCTCATTAGGTGTGATCGTGGTTCAACGCATGCCTACTCATCAAAATGTAGTCTAAAATGTTGTAACGCATATGGTTATTTTTACAGACATTTCCATAAACAGGAAAGTGGACCTTGCCCCAATATCGCATTCACACTGTATATAAAAAAAAATTAAATGTATGTCTGCAGGTGTAAAAACGCTGTAAGCTCATAACTTGCGGTACACATTTATGCATCCAATGCTTAAATGGAAGACGACGTACTTTTACTGGATTTATGTTTTCTTTGAGTGTCCTCTTCTTTGAGGTACGACATCATGCGATGCTAACGTTAGCATCGTTTGAGCCGTATGTGAATGTTTAATGTGCTGAGGTATTAGTCACGTCAATGAAGACATAAAACTTACAAGTCTTGAACTTCAAAATTCAAGGATAGAGTACATTTTATGAAAAAATAGATCTCTGTCAACAGTGCTTTCTATGGACCGCGATATCAACGAACAATGTTTTCTATTTATATCATAGATTTATATAAAATTTATAAGAGCAGTACTTTCTGTATGTAGAAGAGTAGAGCAATGGAATTTCTGTAAAACGTTAAATAGAAGTGTACAAATTAAGATATTTATTGTAGGTTATGAATTGCAATGCCCTATTTATGTAATTTTTTATATATATAATAAAACAAGATATTCAAGTGGTCGCGTCTTAAAATTCTATTTGGGGAAATATAAATGTAATTTAAATGCAAGGCTAAGTTCATTGTTCATATATTTTTGTGGTAAGCATCCCCGATCGTGAATCACATTACCTGGTTGTCGTCTACAGTCAAGCTGCTCGATTCATGAATACAAAATCACAATACGATGGCCGCCCTGCGTCTGTGTCGCACAGTCAGTCGTTAGAATTCAATCACCATCAGGCAATGCACAAAGGCAAATGCATCTTTGACATCTATTTTTTAAGCTTTGTTCTCTCTGTTATACTGTTTTAGAATATGTATATTTTACTAACTAATATTTAGTGGTATTAGAAAGAAAGAAAGAAAGAAAAAGCATTTAATTAGACTCATAAAAGGAGTACAATGGTAAAAATAAGGCATGCAAAAGTAAACTTAAACAAAATAGAGCAATAAAATTAAGAATAAGCACATATAGGCATGGCAAACAAGTGGAACACTCCTGTATGAGACCAAAAAGGAGACTATCTCAGCAATTGTTATTGTTGTTGTATTAGAACTACATAGCTTAACATCACGCCTGTATTACCAAGATGAGTGTAGCAGAGGTGTACAACACTGATATTTCACCTGTTATGATTAGGTCTTATGAGAAAAGAGGAGCCTATCGCCATCCACCGGACACGATTCCAACTCAGTGCTGCAGTGAAAGTATACTACAACATCGAGGCAGCTTTTTATTTATTTTCGACATCATTTAAAAAAAAAATCCTATCCTTTTTTTCAATGACAAATATTACAGGGAAGTGAAACCAACGACCAAAATGTAAAACTTAAAAAAAAACCTTCCTAAATCATACAGCCTGCCCAGAAACACCCATAAAAATAAATGAACATACTAATTCAGTAGAGGAATATTTAACTTCTAAACAGGAAATATTTTTCAGCTCTAATTATAATTTCGTGAAATTTAACACCAGTTAATTCGGACATGTTTTATGAGTTCCATAAAAACACCTCGTTGAGTCCTGAAAGCCAAGGGCAAATGTTAATTACCCTCAAAAGCATCGCTAAAACTTGATGATGAATTAAATTATCTTTGCTATCATTTGTACTAGGCGTATAAGCAGACTATTGGATATTTGACCTGCGATATTTTTCAAATTACGATTTCTACTACCTTGAAGGACTAGTGGTTAGCATATGCACCTCTGACTGCGAGGACTTGGCCCCGATTTCCGTTATCTGTGAAATTCACAATAGCAGCGCAGAGTTAACAATGTACCCGGTGGCTGACTCACCGCCTATCCCATGGGACCTAGACCTAACAGGTGAAATGTGGGTATTGTTCACCTCTGACACATTCTTCTGGATTATGTTAAATTACGATTAATAAACAAAAACTAAAGTACCGTTAGAAAATTACGTAACAACTTTAATTGTAATACTTTTTGTATCGTTTTGTCTACGATAAATTTTTACGTGAATAAAACGACCCAACTATGTTCATAGTAAAAACAAAATCACTTTTACATGAACGCTTTCTTTAAATTAACTTAACATACTTTATGTCACGCCAGAAGAGTGTGGCTGAGGTCTACAGCACCAACACTTCACCTATTATGTTTAGGTCCCATGGGATAGAGGGTGACTTTTCGTCATCCACCAGGCATTCCAATTCAGTGCTGCTATTGTGAATTCCCTGGCGGAAGTTCACACTTTGCCCAACTCGGGAATCGAACCCGAGACCTCGCGGTGAAAGGCGCAAGCGCTAACCACTAGACCATCACTAGGTTATCCTAGTGTGGAGCCCAGGGATCAAACACAAGTGTACTAATTTTCGAGACAGTAAATGATTTTTGATTTTGATTTTTTGACCATCGAGGTAGCTATATAATCCAGTGCAGTCATAACCGCGGACGTCTGCTTCTAATTGTTGTTATACCGCGAATTACTAATCTTGAGCCTTACACCAACTTTTACAGTCAGCTGTGTTGCCAACCCCGTGCAATAAAAAAGTTATTCTGTTGATCTAATTGTTTAATTTTCTTGTCTAGCTTTCGGACAATTTGGGGCATTGGATTGGTTTTAAAGTATCAAGAAAGGTTTATGAGTGTTTTCAAATTGGATGTGGGTCGTGATTGAACATAAGCTGACTGGCATACTAAGTAGTAAGTAGTAGATTTCATGATTTAGTTAAGTCTGTTTGAGTTGTTTGCGCTTTGTGTTTATTAGCGACATTAAGACCCAGTTGCACCGCACTAATGCACTTATTATATATTATGATAATGTCTCGGATAAGTTACGTGCCAGTTTGACATTTTATTTGTGAAATAAGTGCCGAGTGACTGAGTCTACAGGACTCAGTCACTGCAGTTATTCAGAACTGCTGAAATTGGCATTTAAATGTCAAAAAAATTGCTTTACAAATTTTATCATTTTTATTATTGAGAACGTTATTTTAGCCGGGACTAGTTTCGAATCTAGTAGGTAGATTCATCAAATGGACGATTAGTTGCGTTTCATCGCCGTCGCGCAACGTCTCGCACTGCGCGCCGCAGAGCACGTCGCACGGCTTGATGTTGCAGGGAGGGTGGGGGTGGTGGGGTGGAAGATGCTGCTGCTGCTGCTGTTGTTGATGGCTAAAATAACGTGAGTAACCCGTATTCTCAATAATAATATTTTTACCTCACGTCGGTTTTAATAATATTATTTAACATTTTTGTTAAATTAAAATTTATACAGTTTTATCCTGCCCCAGTATTATTTTAAAACAGCGCAAAATTTACATCATTATCTTTCAAACATTGTAATAGCTTTATAGAGTTAATATGTCTCCGGACATGCACATTTTCTTGTTAAAATACTGCGCAATAAAGTGTAACATAAGGAAAAGAGAACCACAAATAAGTAGGAAAATAAAGGTGCCTTTGGATAGCTTCCTAACATACTATCTTCAAGATATATATTATGTAGGTCTTATTACTGTTTAAGTAATGTTAGATTAAAAGATATTTTGCTTTTTTTGTTGCTGAAATAAGTTGTAGAAATTGCAATTCGTCAGTGTAGTTCTTACAGTGAGCAAGTTAAAAAATGCCTACATTTCAAGTGTGAAAAACCTGCATAAAATGGGGGCAACCGAGGCTTCATGTATTTTTATTTTCATATAAAAAAATACAAATAATATTTAGTAGTCGCGATTTTCTTTATTTTATGTTTTCAGTCTTTTAAAAAGTAGTAATTTTTAACTTACGTAGGTATCTACTGTTACAACTCAACCGACGATTTTATTTTCCTAAATGAATATCATATTCTGACAACGTTTTGTCATAATGACGTCACTACTACTCATTGCATCATTCATCTCCCACCAATAACGTACTTATTCAGCTTTCAGTGCCATTCGGCCCAATTACGTAGCATTAGTGGTCGCTCACTTCACTCATTGGTCGATATTTATGATTTCTGCATTCCGTTTCTGTTTTATCAAAAAATATTTTTGAGAAAATATCACGAAACATAACTAAAAAGTAAAAAATAATAAACTTACATAAACTATAAAATATTATATCTTGCTAATTTTGAGTCGGCGCCAAAGAATTAACTTATTAACTGTCTGTTTTTTGAAACTGCGTAGAAATGGAGAAGACGTGGTATTCATTTTATTATTTATGCTCCTCCTCCTTTTTCTTTCATCGGTAAAAAATATGCTGTAAAGGCAAAATGTCATACTTATTTTCTTACTACCTTCAGCTTCCCTTACGTGGTAGCTATGTCGATATCAGTAGTCAATGACCTTTTTCTGGTCTTGATCTAGCTCTATACGAACTTTCATCACGATCAGTTGAGTAGTTTAGTCGTTCAAACGCAACAGTCAGCCGTGAAAAGGTATTAGAAAGGATTATTATTATTTGTATTATAAAATTGTCAATGTAACAGTTAAACACACAAACTCATTTTGAAAGTTAGTTACCCTACTTCCTTATTCCGCAAACATTTTCCACTTTGAACAAAGTTATTCCGGACTAAATTCTCGCTTAAAGCCTGCAGGAAATCTTAATTTTTAATCAGGAAAAAATAATAGGTTGGGAAAGGTCCTTCTGCGCAATTACCTGTGTAATTACAGACTTTGTAATTTCGTAGTTATTAAGGCAGTGGCCCCCAGCTTCTAATTATGTAGGCAGTTTTATAGTCTGTGCACGTATGTATGAAAATGTCGCGGGGCTGGATTTTAAACAATTATGTTGATGACATTTGTGAAGGGGTTAGTTTCCGGCATTTTGTGACGGAAATAAAGAGCATTATGTGGAACCGCTGGCATTATTTTAGGGACGTGGTTGAGAATTTCGATTTAATCTGAGGTTGGCCAAACTAATGTTCACATAGTTATATAAAAAATCTTATCAACAAAACTGAGATTCACTCGCGAAATAATTTGCGAAAAGTTTTTTACGTTTAAGGTTTATATCTTAGTAAAATATTTCATTTTTAAACTTATTTTACTTAGTCATTTTCCGTGACACGGAGTTTTGCATCGGATATTCGTTTAGAACTCACTTACATCGTTCGCGTATGCAAATGACATGTAAAGTACTACGATTTCGGTCCGTTTTAAAAAGACTAAATGCACGCAACGAGCGAATTGGTATTACTCCCAGGGTTTAGGTAAAAATTTAAATAAGTACTCAAGCATAATATTATTATTGTATACGACGCTGTTGAGTTAATATTATGATATATAAGCGTGAAGGCTGATAGAGTAAAATGAAGGAAAAAGCGGAATTGCGCCGATCCTAAATGAAATGAGATAAAACAGGAAGAAGAAGAGAACATGGATAAGTAAAATAGGCCATTTTGTACTTAACATTTAAAGGATGAGATGTTGGCATTTCGATGACAAAAAATAATTTAAAAAGAAAACACCTCTAGTATCAGGTGCAAAAAGTGCGTCATAGTTTGTAAAATTTTTAGGC
Organism: Hypena proboscidalis; assembly: GCA_905147285.1. NCBI lineage: Eukaryota > Metazoa > Arthropoda > Insecta > Lepidoptera > Erebidae > Hypena > Hypena proboscidalis. The sequence goes on from LR990141.1 coordinate 2,233,013, forward strand.
TTTTATAAAACGCCTATAATCTTTAAGATAAGCGACACAGATTTTTGTCCTGAATATTTTCAAAACTAACCTTGTTACCCCATTCCGGCTTGACATCGTAAATTGGAACAATCTGTATGTGTGCTTTGAATTCCTCTGATTCCTATGTCACGTAAAACGCTTTTTGTTGTCAAAGGACAGCTGCAAATCTAGATACAAAGGCAATTGCAATTAGATGCTTAAAGCAAATGGGACCCAGAATTCAAATTTCCTCTCTGTATTTGAAAAGTTATATTGATCAAAATATTGTAAATTGTATTTACACAAAGTTATAATAACTCTTTGTAACTTTAATTATAATTACAAAGCGTAAGGGACCGTTATAACATTGAAGTAAATTTTAGCTTTGCTAAGCATTTATTGTACAATATATAATATAACGGTTATCAATATATAATATAATATTACGGTTGAATTATTGACATTTTAATGGGATATTGTTTAAATCACTTTTTGACATGTTACTACAATTATCTACAATTATTTTTTTAAGTTACATTATTATTATGATTGCATGATTTCACTATATTGGATTAATGTATTATAATTAATAAACCCTTGAGGAAAAACTTTGTATGGGCGGAACATGGACTGTACCTATTTATTTGTATTAACATCTGTATCCACCAGTGTTTCGCAAAATAAATAAATTGAATTGAATTGAAAAATTATGATTTCAGAGGGGGCTCGAACCACTGGACAATAAGGAGAGGCCTGTCATTCATGACAGCATAAGGTTGACAGAATCGATTGCATGGTAGAGGTTAATAAGGCGCTGGTTATATAGAATTCAGAGGTGTGGATCTAGCCCCAATGGAATCATAATATTTCAACTATAGTAAGGGACCGTTTCAGAATTTCCTTGTATGAGTTATTCATCACATAAATTAAAACTTGACGAAACATAAAAGTGACACTATTCACACGTTCTGACGCCGGCTCTAATTGTCTATTACAAGTATATCATTGTTTCAAACTATCACAGTAATACCTCAATTTATCACTATTACCAAGAAAATTAGACGACACGACTGCAATAGCTTTAGCTACATAAACAACATCCGCGGGTGCCCGCAATGTGGGTATAAAGTACCAACACTAAAAACGTAACTACTGCCCACCTGTTTTCTATTACCTCCAACCCTTCAATGACTATGACACATTCGTCCCACATTCCCGTTGTGATTACGGAATCTAGGGTCAAATGTGGCCGGAATTGTGTCGGAATATTTTTACATGCATTTAAGGTTTAATGATTCGTTCGGTATTATGGCTCGTTAATGTGAATGAGCAATCTCTTTTTATGAGTTCCTGGCTTTATTTAAAATGGTTTTGTTAACAGTTTGGACGGAAACTTAAGCTTGTTGTGGTAAGAGGTGTTAAAGATTTGATGGGAGGATTTAGTTAGGGTTGGGCTTCAAATTATAGCAGGCCTTAATAGGGCGTACTTTCTATTGCCACACTTTTTGTAAAAAGACGTGTAAATAATTGCTCCTGTATAAAATGGTAAAATACATTTTAATCTTGGTATTAACTCTTTTATTTGGAGTTATTCTAAACCACGTTGTTTATCATTCTAATGTGAACACCTTATACGTTGAAGATAAAATAACATTTATATATATATATATATATATATATACTTCTATTTTACCCAGAAAAGTATGGCAAAGTTGTATAGCACCCGCACTTCCCCTGTTTTGTTTAGGTCCTATGTAATAGGGAAAGAGCATTTCCTGACGAAATATCACTAGCCCGACCCGGGAACCAAACCCGAAACGAAGCGGTGAAAGGCCGCACATGCTAACCACTAGACGAACGAGGCAGACATAACACAAATCACTTTAATAGCAGTGTGATGCCAAGGAACAACAGGCCCGAACCCGAACAGCTTTAAATTAATAAAGCCATTACGCTTGCTTCGCCTAAAGGCAAGTCAGCTTAATGGCACCATCAGTTTGACGGACGGAGTAAACCCTCAAATTCGAAACAGCAATCAACACTAAATAACCCCGAATGTGAATTAACCTGATGATAACCCCTTCCGTATCATTTCTCAGTTGAGTGACCAGTGCGGGACATACCGGATTTCGGACTGATGGACAGACGCGCTTGTGGTCGCTTAGACAGTCTTGCGGAGTAATAGGGGAAGCGGGTTAGATTTTGATCCGAAATTTAAATAATATTTACAGGGTTTATAGTGGCAACAGTTATACATCAGTTGTCAAAATGTAAATTGTCTAGCTATCAGTCTTAAGTTACAGCCCGGTAATCAATATAAAGCAAAAAGTAGCAAAAAACATGTTTTTTGTATGGGAGTCCTCTTAAATGTTTATTATATTTGATTATTTGTATTAGTTATAGTGGCAACAGTTATAGAGAATATGTGAAATTCCAACGGTCTAGCTATAATGGTTCATGAGATACAGACTGCTGACAGACGGACAAACGTACAGACGGACTGTGAAGTCCTTTTAATAGGGTTCCGTTTTTACCCTTTGGGTATGATATTCTAAGAACAGTAGTACTAAATTACGTAGAATGAAGTATTAATTAAAACCCATAAAGATTAGATTTAAAGATTTATCAGCATTATTATTTTATTAAATCATTCATTTTCCTTAGCTTCAACACGGGAGATAGACACAATCACATTGAAAAATATAAACTATAATAATTAAAATAATTTTACTACTTTTATTGATTCATCATTCTGGGACGGTATATCTTGGATCTGGATGTTGTCAAGTGACGCCCGATCGGCCGACTGCTCCAATTTATGGAGACTTTTAGCCTAAAAGAGAGTCTATAATGAAGCTATAATCACAATAGACCCACGGAGGACGACGTCACGATCAGTCAAAGCCTCGTCTCAACAATAATAATAAATAATAATACTTTAATTGATATATTATTATTTAAATCAATAGAGTTTTAAGTTTGAATTTAACTCAATCTACTAACCAATTACCAGCTTCGAGTTGTAACATACAATTTAAATTCTATTATACCATAAAAAGCATCTGCCCAACTCGCTTCCGCTTATCACCATGTGACAGCCTGCTGTCTCGATTAGTGCGGTTTCTAATTACGGGCCACGTTCGTCACATTATTGGGCAGAGCCTTCTCTGCTACGATTCTCATCTATTGAGGCTGAGATTCACATTATACCGAGACTAGGCTATTTGCTAGTGAATTTTAGTTTCTGCTAATCGTATTTTAAGCTTGACCATTCTCGAGCGTAGAGATTGATCTGTTGAAGTAGGATTTTCTGATGGCACTAATGGAGAGGAGAAGTCATAGTGCAGAAGAGAAAGTTAAACAAAGATGTTGAAGCTTGGTACAGTCAGCAACAGAAGGAACTACACTAAAACAAATAAAGTCTTTTAATTCTGAAACTTATAGTAATCAACATATATGCATAATTTTATAAAAGGGATGTTTTTAATACGAAAAATGCGAGTTGTATAGTTTTTTTTCAAGTTTTTCGCTACTTTTGTTTCTGACTGTACATGCTGAATCTCATACCTTACCAAACCATAATGTATAATAATACGTTCCTATTTTGTAAAGTACAAAACGTTCCTATTTCGATTATTCCCCATACTATTGTAAATTACGCCTGATTTCCCTTGAGTGACCACGATTTGTGTAATTTTACTAAATTTCCGGAAATTAAAGGCGATTTGGGCGATAATATATATACTATTGAGACCCATTATGATATTGTGACAGGCATTTATAACATTTATTATTTGTTGGTTACGATGTGGGCCATGTTATAGACTACTTAATTTCTAAATTAGGATTTAAATATTTATCAATCTGCCGAGCCTTTTCATATTTTTTTTTTTTTTTTTTACATTGGGTTTGGCTTATAGTCTAACGGATTTTGCTGTTTTGCTATTTTACGTGGGGCAACTGCCATTAGGCAGTTGTCCCACCAACGACGAGAAAACGACTAACTATCGGCTATTTTCTCGCTCAAGAAACGTACAATAGATATACTTTCCGTGTGAACAAAAGAGATGCATATACAAACAGTTGATCGCTGACTGTTCACACTGCCGGCGAGCACTCGCTTCACTAGTTTGTCGCTGAGTGACAAGAGCTATGAGGGAGAACACTCGTTCGGCGATACTCGCCAAGCGATTAGAACTCACGCCGAGAGAGCAACCAGTGGTCATTTCTCTACAGTGCGTATACTGCGTATCCGCCTCACTCGCACACTCGCTTATAGCCGAGCTACACAAATATCGGAACTACGCACTCGCTCCCCGTGTCTCGCTAACTCGTTTCTAGTTCTAGCTCTACTCTTTACTCGTTAATCGTTGCCGGTGAGACAAGTGCCTTAGACCTCCACAACCCAGTACGATTTGATACGATACTCTTTGTTAGACTAGTTGTCAGACTTTCTGGTCTCTAATTACCCGTTTTGACTGCCACAGATCTTCATGGCAACTTGGACCGACGGTTTAAGGTGTCCTCCGAGGCGTTCGTTATGTTAAGATGGTGACCCATCCACGGCCGACCGCGGTTAGCTTTACTTATAAGATCGATCTAGCACAACTTAGGAATTACAATGAATCGTGCAAATAGTCAATGTAAGGGCACATCTTTTGTTAATTTTCATTGACTGTATACACAACCAATACTACCTGCCATAGAATAAATTACAACTTCATTGACTAAATAACAAAAAATGGCAGGGCACAAAAAACAACTTTAAACTGACCGACTCATACATCGAACTTTTCACTTTTTTCTTCCACAGCTAGTTCAGCGGTTATTATAGCATAAAGCCTGTTTTTTAATTAACACTTGCCACTGTTGGCAATAGCAGTCAAATAAATTAGTAGTGTAAGCCGGTATTACCGCCGGCTTTTCTAATTAATATCTCTGAGCAGTTGTGAACAAATATAGTGTGGTGTGCTGTCTCATGTAGGTACCTATAGCAACTTGTAATATAATACGTAGAATGTTGGTTTTGAGATGGGTTGTATTTATCAACATAACATGGACGTGTATAATAACCAAATGGGAATGGCCAAAAGTTGTATCGCCACAAACTGAATGTCACGAATTAATGATAGTTAATAATTTCTCGTTTAGTGTTACCCATTTTGTATCAACTTTTTTATACATAAAACTTTTGTATACATGAATGAATGAAAAAAAAAATGAAAAAGTTTTTGCTACAAAGTTTACACATTCAATATCTTCTGCCAAACTGCAGCACAGTTTGTGGGCAGAATTTGCTCCCATTTTATTACAGTAGGCATATCGGTTTTACAATAATTTTATGTTGTACTTTTTCATTTTAGAACATGCAAAAACAAAAAATATTATTAAAGATTGGCACAAAAGAAAATTTGTTGAAACAAATTTGTTGAAACAAATAGGTTGGCAAATTACAAATTTGTGATTAATATAGTTACATAATTTTTCATTTTAGTACAGTAGGTTTAACAATAAAACTTATGTTGTACTTTTTCAATTTAGAACATGCAAAAATAAAAATATTATTAAAGATTGGCACAAAAGAAAACTTGTTGAAACAAAATAATAGGTTGGCAAATTACAAATTTGTGATTGCTATAGTTAGATAATTTTTCATTTTATTACAGCAGGTATAGCGGTTGCACAACAAATTTTATGTTGTATTTCAGAACATGCAAAAATATCACAAAAGAAAATTTGCTGAGACAAAATACTAGGTTGGTAAATTACAAATTTGTGATTACTATAGTTACAAGACTTTTTGCCAACTATCTATCATAATATATCTATAACAGAAACTTCATATTTGGAGTATGCTTTAATTATGAGTTTCAGACTGACTGACAGTGACCATTTCTGAACAGTACAGTAAAAACACGCCTTTATTACATGGGAATAGGCAGAGACGATGGAAAGCCATGTATTTCGCTCCTTACATATTACATTTTTTCTTTTTCTTAACATTCATACGTCTCGTCATACATGCTCACCGATACTTATCCTTTTTGAAGGACGCCATTTATCTGGAACCTTTATATTTCATGGACGACCTCCTTCAGTACTTCTAGCCACATCTGCGTTGTATATCTCTATCACTTATTTACTTTCTTCCGATCTTTCAACACGGCAAAACCATCTAAGCATACTTTTCTTAATCCAAGTCACTATATCATCTTTCAAACCACAACGATTTTTTTTTCTAAAATTAAAAACGCGGCCCGATATAAGAATAAGGCGTGGTATAAGAATAACTCTTATATCGCTGCGGTGTTCACAAACATATATTACACATAGACAAAAAGCACACCAGATTTCTGTTATCATGCTATCACTATTTTCGGGCAGGAAATATCCAACGTAGTATTTTTTTGTATCCTAATATGCCGTGATAAAATGGCAATTACCCTTATCCTTATATTTCTTAAAATCCTCCCATCAAATCTTTAACACCTCTTACCGTAAACAAACTCAAGCTTCCGTCCAAAACTGTTAACGAAACATTTTAAATAAAGCCAGGAACTCATAAAAAGAGATTGCTCATTCACATTAACGCGCCATAATACCGAACGAATCATTAAACCTTAAATGCATGTAAAAATATTCCGGAACAATTCCGGCCACATTTGACCCTAGATTCCGTAATCACAACGGGAATGTGGGACGAATGTGTCATAGTAATTGAAGGGTTAGAGGTAATAGAAAACAGGTGGGTAGTAGTTACGTTTTTAGTGGTGGGTACTTTATACCCACATTGCGGGAACCCGCGGATGTTGTTTATGGAGCTGAAGAAATTTCGGCTTTGTTGTCTAATTTACTTAGTAATAGTTAAGAATTAAGGTTTGAATGTAATTTTCAAGAATTATGAAATGTAAATTTAAAAATGGGAACCACTTAGGTCGTTCTGCAATCGAGCGGTTATGCTTTATGTAAAAAAACCCTTGAAGGGTTTATTTCCAAAGAAGCGACTATTTATATTAAATTGACTTGCTTTTTAAATGTATATACAAAACATCCCGCCTTTCTTACATAACAGGGTGTAGCAGAAGTATATAATACCTTCACTTCACCTGTTATGTAAAGTCACATATGAGCTAAGCTAAGTCATCCGGACACAATCGCAGTGCTTTACAAATTAGTACAGTTACAATTTGAAAACTGAATGATCTTGGCCATCTGCTTGAACCAATAATTTTGCACGACATTTTTGTATGCTCCAAACGACTAATTGTGCCTTTTGCATTCAAAGTCATAGTAATATCGTGATTGTCCTTTAGTTACAAATAGCATAGCGTTCATGTGTTATCGGAAACATGGATATACATTATACATACAGCTAATTATACCTATTTGATACGCAAATTAACAAAAAGCAATAAATTGGTTTTACTCTGTTCCATAATCAGAGAGAAAAAATCGACCGGGACAGTTCAACACCCGATTGAGTAAGCATATTTTCTAAAATGTAAGAATGAAGTTTAAATTTCCGGATATAATTTCACCAAAAACCCGGCAAATAATGATTTACTTTCCAGTACGTTAAAGGCGTGACGGTGATTACACTACTTGTATGGTATCTTTTGAATGTATAGTTGATTTATTATATACACATCCACAATAACTTATAATATGATATTTACAAAACTTTATAGAGCATCAAGGAACTCCTCCGCATCGATGTCAAAGGGTGATATCGAGCCCAGAAAGCTGGCAGCATTGCCACGTTGTATGGCAATGCTTATTCTTTGAGCCAAATAAAAATCAGTCCTCTGGTTACTTTTTGATATATCTTTAAAAAGCAGCCGGGCGCTCGGATACCATGGCCCTAAGGTTTCGACCCCAAACGGCTCAAATATATAATCACCGAACGTGGTTATTATATTTGCACCGCTTGAGGTTCTCTGCAGAAGTGGCCACTTTTGTATTATATGTTATTGTTACAATGGCCACGTTGAGGCAGTTCGAAATCCGTCAAAAAGATAAATGTTTGAGGTTTGAGTGTAAAGAAACTATTAAGAATGATACTGCATAATAAATGCAGTAAACAGAAGAAGAAACAAAGAAAAACAATAATTGAACAGAATAATAAAAAAAGGCTTTGTAATTCTGAGATATTTTTTTTACAAATAACAATCAATATAAACTTCTGTTTCTTATTTCGAGTTTTTCAGAGCGAGATATATTATTTTTAGAACAATATATAGCTTTTTTATAGATATAAAACAAACATCAATATTTTTTTTAAATAAATTACTCAGTATTCTGAATTTATTCAAATACATTAAAATGTACCAAAGAGTGACGATTTTGCTCGTAAACGTAAATAAATCAATCATATTAACGAAGCCGCAAGCGATTTTGTAGATTTGTCTTGCCTTAAATAATTATCATAAAACTACATGAACTAGTGACAAAAAAAATATATAATAAGGCTTGTTTTATCAAACTTTTTATAACGTTAAAATATTCACAGAAAGTCCGAGTAATATCAATTTGCTCGTCGCATGCATTTAGGGGTCTTTTTAACGCGTACCTAACCCGTAGTACTTTACATGTCATTTGCATACGCGAACGATGTAAGTGAGCAAAACTCCGTGTCACGGAAAACGACTCAAGTGAAATAAGTATTAAAATGGAATATTTTATTTACTTCATGCAATGTAAACCTACAACTCAAAACTTCTTTTTAACCGACTTCAAAAAGGAAGGAGGCTTTCAATTCATCTGTACTTTTTTTATGTTTGTTACCTCATTACTTTTGACTGGGCGAAGCGATTTTAATGATTCTTTTTTTATTTGTAAGCTTGTGCTCTCCGTGTGGTCCCATTTCAATTTGGTCCAGTTCTGACAATGGCAGCCATGAGAAAACCATATAAGTCTAAAATTATTTTAATTGACCTAAATTTTTTTCTAAAATAATATTCACCGATGAATCCCAGTTTTATTGTTAGGATTTTTATAAAAGTAACAAAACATAAGTTTTCCCAACCCCAGATAAAATCGAAATGCTCAACCACGTCCCAAGAATAATGCCAGCGGTTCCACAGAATGCTCTTTATTTCCGTCACAAAATGCCGGAAACTAACCCCTTCACAAATGTCATCAACATAATTGTTTAAAATCCAGCCCCGCGACATTTTCATACATACGTGCACAGACTATAAAACTGCCTACATAATTAGAAGCTGGGAGGCCACTGCCTTAATAACTACGAAATTACAAAGTCTGTAATTACACAGGTAATTGCGCAGAAAGACCTCTCCCATATTATTTTTTCCTGATTAAAAATTAAGATTTCCTGCAGGCTTTAAGCGAGAATTTAGTCCAGAATAACTTTGTTCAAAATGGAAAATGTTTGCAAAACGTGGAAGTAAGGTAACTAGCTTTTGAGTTGTAATTTTAAAGAGCTTTTTGTAGGTTTATTAGTAGGTATTTAATTACTGCCACATAATAAGGTCACGTTTAAACATTAAAATACTTCTGAACACATTTAGATTAATATAAATAGTGAAATTCTTTATAAAGTGCACAATTAAAAAATAGTGAAACTAGACATTGTTTAATTTTTATCGCTAGGAAAATAATATGGCAGTAACTATATATTTTAGTAGCTGTTTCCATTCACTATATATTTTAGTAGCTGTTTCCTAAAAACAGTTATAAATGTGAATGTGTAAGCAATACCGACTTTTTTTATGATTTCACATTATATTTTCAATAAGAATTGCTTGTTTTCAATTACTATCGGGATGGTGGAAATTTTACCATTCAGCGACCACTAATGCAACCTAATTATGCTGAATACATAAAGCTTTGCTCAGAGATGAACGATGCAATTAGAATATTATTTGATAAATCGAAAAATAATAAGCACTGATATTCAAAACGTGCCTTACAATAGCTTAATCTATTTATGTTTCAAAGTTAAAAGAAGACAATATAAAAAGAGATAAATGAAGAAAGTTATTATTGTGTTCTTCATAACCAATTTAAATAAAGCTTTTTCACTAACAAGCCACAAATCGTTTAACCTTTCTCAAAATATACTAAGACAGTAGGTACCTTCATATATCTTGAAGATAGTATGTTAGGGAGCTATCCAAAGGCACTTTTATTTCGCTACTTATTTGTGGTTCTCTTTTCCTTATGTTACACTTTATTGCGCAGTATTTTAAGGAAAATGTGCATGTCCGGGGACATATTAACTCTATAAAGCTATTGCAGTGCCGTAAACGTAATAATGGTAATTTTGTTGACTTTGAAATAATACTGGCCAATGTTAGTGGTTATAAAATGAAAAGGTACTCTAGTAGATGGACTAAGTTGAAGGCGATAAATTTTAATTTGTTTTTAAAATTTGAACTAACTGGCTCGTTGGTCTAGTGGTTAGCGTATCCGGCCTCTCACCGCCAGGTCTCTGGTTTGATTCACGGGTCGGACAAAAGTGTCATTTGGGATTTTTTCGATAGAATATTCTTAAGAGCAGCACGGATTTGTAGTTGTGCACGGTAGATGGCAATAGGCTCGACCCTTATCACATAGGACCTAAGGATAAAAGGTTGTTGTATATGTGTGCCACATTTTTATGGTTAAAAAGCGTCATGTTATATATATTTGTACCTAGCTTAATTGTGAAACTGGAAGATACACGATTGCCTATTTTAAGTACCAGCAGAACATTATTATTGTGATTTCTTTTGTATACTAGGTGTCTTACTATGTACTTACTGTTTTAATGTGTGCCAAATAAATAATTTAATTTCGTCATCTGAAGAAACTAAGTATATATTTTGAAGTGGTTGAAACACGACATTTCAAATCTTAAAAACAATTTTCATTTTTTAATACTTAACAGATTCTTATATATACTACATCAGTTATTAAAAAAACAATTAAAATGCATGGTAACAAAGTACTTTTCAACATGCTTCGCAAGTAAAAAAGTCTTTGACCCTTGCATTAATTAATATATGAATACTACTTGGTATTCAAGAAAGCTAGACAGACGTTTAATCAAGAACCGCATACAAATTAAACACTGAACCAATCTTGATACTTTATAACCAATCCAATACCCCAAATTGCTTAAAAGCCAGACAAGAAAATAAAACAATTAGAACAACATTATTGCTTTTTTATTGCACGGGCTAGCAAGAAGGCTGACTGTTAACGTTGGTTTGAGGCTCAAGATTAGTAATTCGCGGTATAACAACAATTGGAAGCAGACGTCCGCGGTTTTATAACTGCACTGGATTATAAAGCGACTAATTTAAAGAAAGCGCTCACGTAAAAGTGGTTGTGTTTTTACTTCGTTTTGTTTTATTTGCGGTGTTACTTTTATACTCATGTTGTCAATTAAACGCTTGAATATTAATATTATATTTTTTTTCATTTTTCCTTATTGTTAAAATTACATCTCAATATCTAATATCAAGTTGTTCTAACACGGTTTGCAAATCCAGAAACGGTGGCAAAAATAAATTAGATTCACCATTAGGTTTTAGCAGCGATGCTTTTGAGGGTAATTAACATTCGGTATTAGCTTTCAGAACTCAACGAGGTGTTTTTATGGAAGTCATAAAACATGTCAGAATAACTGGTGTTAAATTTTACGAAATTATAATAGAGCCGAAAAATATTTAATATTTAGAAGTATTAATTTGAATAAGTGTGTTCATAAATTTTTACGAGAGTTCCTGGAGAGGTTGATGATTTAGGCAGGTTTTTTTTGGATATTTTGATGTTTGGGACTGCCAATCCTAATTAGAACTTTTTTGACAGTTATACAGTGAAAATAGTTTAAAGTAACTGGCCCTAAATGTATATTTAGGAAAAAATTAAATTTTCATGATGAACATGAACATATGGGGGTTGGTCTTAGTCTGGGTGTTTCTATGTATAATAAGTATGTATTTACAAAAGAAAAGTAATACAAGCTCTGCTTAGTTTGGAACTAGATGGTGTTGTGTGTAAGTTGTGAGATATATATTATATATAGGTTGTCATGTAATGCTTATCGGAGCTGGTACTTGTAGATTGATTTTAATTCAAACCTCTAAGTTAAATTGAAGTCAACCAAAGCTCCAGTATTTTTTTTTTATTTATGGTGGATAGGCACGCGTTTAATTAAAAATCATTTAATACAATAAGTATTATAATTTAATTTGTTAAGTTTTATATTAATTGTATATTCTAAGCCGTTGTAATTAACTATAAAATAAATAAATGACTTCATATTCTTTGGTGTTAATTTTGAAGTGTTAAAGCGCCCTCTAGGGCCAATTGAAATAAATGATTTAATTTGACTATTGTTAGAGAATACTTTGTACAGCAAAAAGTTTAAAAACCAATAATTAAACTGTATTGGCCTTCTGGGCATCGCCTGTTGGTAAATTAATTCTATCGACTGTGTCCCGAGCGGTCATCTTATTGTGATTTGAATTCATGAACAACAACTTGACTCGTCGAAAGCTTGATATTGTGATTTATTTAATATAGTAGTGTAAAAGCTATGCCATATCAATATTCTGGACAAATAAAATTGCAACAGCAGTCAAGTCTAAAAGAAAGATAAAGATCAAGATAGGTAAAGATCTTTTTATTCACACAAAATAGAGTTACAATGGTTCTTAAAATATATAATGTACAGTTCATCTATTTTGCCAGTCTGTGGGCATGCGAACATTTAAACATGCATAAGAAGTTAATTAAATTACAATTATAAGATTATATTTTTTTAAATTTACTAATAAATATTTAACCCCTCCTACCTCGAGGCAAAAATTCAGGATAATTGGACCGTCTGTATGGATTAATTAGCAAAATTGCTAAAACGTCCCAACTTACAAGGATTCTGTACCTTTCTCGCTACAGTTAGAATAAAAACTTTTGCACTTTCTATTTAAGAGCAGACTCACGACCGCCATATTTTCATACATTTATACATTCATACATTCCTATACGGGTTGGAATATATTTAGACATATTGTAATATTTATAGGCATATCATCTAAAACACTTAAATGCATGTCTGTTTGTGGCCATTTTAAATATTGCTTTATTCATTAACTGATTTACATACCGGAAAAGTAAAATAACATATTGACAAAATGGGCACGAACAAACATGCATGTACGTCTATCCAAACGCCTTTTTCGGCTGATCTTAGTATTTGATTGCGGAGCATGGCTAAATGTTATATATAAATCAATTAGAAAATACAATTTATTGTTTTCAGCGTGATATTTTATAAAAATAGATGCCGGGATATGCCGACTAGTTTCGAATTTAGTACGTAGATTCATCAACTGGGTGATTAATCGCGTGTCGTTGCCGTCACGCGACGTCTCGCACTGGGCGCCGCAGCGCACGTCGCACGGCTTGATGTTGCAAGGTGGGGGTGGTGGGGTGGAGGATGCTCTGTTGTTGATGACGTACAGTGCAGCCCGTCTTCATCACTATTTGTGTAGTGGGTTGACAGTATCGTGGTATGAAAAGAACTCACTGTATCGGCCTTGATTGTCAGATAAAGACTTCATAATATTAAAGTAACAAACCGATTACAGGAGTACTGAAAGTACGCTTTCGATAGTTCCCTCTCAACTTGGAAGTTTACACAAGTGTCTAGACCAGGCTGAACTTGACTGCCTCGCAAACGGATGATAATCGCTGCGTCCACGATTTGATCTCTTCAAACTTTCCTGACAATAAATTACTTTGGGATGAATAAATAGAGTTTTGTCGTCAGAACATTTTCTGGATTTTACTGTATTCTAAATCCTGCTATTATGCTTATTGAGTTAGGCAAAAACTGGTAGGTATATATTTTTAACCGACGTTAAAAAGGAGGAGATTCTGAATTTTTATGTTTGTTTCCCGATTACTCGAAAACACCTTGTCCGATTTGAGAAATTCTTTTTTTTCAAATTAAAGCCCCGGTTAACTGCAAACCATATCACTGCTATTAAACATTGACAAAATATATATCTAATATATACAAATATTGAGAATATATTTGTATATATTATAATATTTTGTTCCCACGAGGTATGGGAAAGGCTCATTGCTATATGGGATCAAATACCGCGTATGTATGGGATCTCATCAAAACAAATAGCGCTCATAAGTTATAGCACCTACTTGTTTTTATTGCAGCCGTTTGTTAGAAGAAACAGTAAGTCAGATCAACTTATATGTATTATTTTTAATAGAAAACCTTATGATTTATGTAAAAGAGCTCCCAGAATGCGGGCATTTGCTTGTAATGTTACGTTTAGCACAATTCTTAATTCGTGATATTTTTTTTTATGAAACGACGCCCGCAATAAGAATAACTCTTTTGTGAAAAAAATATACATTGCAGGTGAATGGTCGACCACGGCCTGCAAGCAACTTTACAAAAAAAATATTAACATAATATTGTTCGATTCAGTCTTGGATCCGATTTCCGGATCAAACCCGAGACCTCGCTATGAGAGGCGCATACGCTAACCACTAGACCATCGAGGCAGTAAAATAATAAAATAGGAACTAAAGCTGTGTTATTCTAAACTTTTAATATTGGCTTCGATATGCTACGGTTCTCGTAGCAGTTGCTACGCTTCCATAGCCCGAAGGGCTACGCCAAAATTATACGTATCCAAATACAAATATTGCATTTAAAGCTAACTTACTGAATCTCCTTGCCCACATAATAATACGACGTTCATTATAGCACATTATCCCTTTTAATGGCACGTTATAAAAGTTAATGAAAGCACAGTCCTCCACACAATGATATGATAAATCAATGATCATGATCGTACAACTCTTTTTATTAAGGTGAGGGTTTCTTACAAGTGTTTGTGTAATTGTTTATTATAACAGATTGTTATTTGATTTAGTTTAGACTGTCTGTACTGGCACCTGTACTTATTAAGGCTTATTTTGGTTCATATTTTAAAGGTAAACCCAAATTTTAAGTTTTCAAATAAAATAGTTTGTAATGTGGCTTTGTAATGTTTTTTATACATAAATAAATTAAAATAAAAGGTGCAAAAAAAAATGCGGTTAGAACTAGTTGAGAGATTTTACTTTTTTTTAGTAGGTATAGTTTAAAACTGTGTAACAGTTTTAGTCGTTTTTTCAGGCGTTCATAATGTGTATTGATTAAAAATAGTATACTTTATTACTGGTGGTAGAGCTCTTGCGAATGCAAAAACCACCGTCTCACCTTTGGTGGTGAGATCAGGCCCTGAAATTACTGGCACATGAGGCATAACACTGTAGTCCTCAGCTGCAGCGACGCATCTATAATCTGCTTTTTTGGATTGTTGATGTCCATGGGCTGTACTCCACTTACCATCAGGTGGACTACAAGTCCGTTCGCTGTGGGCGTAGTATAAAAAAAATAAAATAGTCATTTAATACTATCTCCTGCGCGCGGCTTCACCAGCGATATGCGGTAGATATGCCAAAAAAAGTATATTATGTCCTTCCTCTTGAACCATCTTCATTCCAATTTTCATTAAGATTAGCCTTAAAAACGTAATAGACAGATGGTCTGACAGAAAGACAGCCAAAATTTCTCATTTACAATATGAAGTATTTATGCGCCATTTGCTATTAAAATGCTTACGCAAAACACGATTTTGTAAACCATCGCCTTAAACAACTGCTTGAATAATCTGGCTTTAACGGCTGTGCTTTTATTAATTTATTTTTGGCGTTAAAACTCATTGGTTTTATGACAATAGGTAAAATTGGTGTCGAATTTTAGTGAAACGATTTCTTGTATGGAAAAATGTAAAGCCATTGTGTAATATCAAATACAGTAAAATACAGTTTGTAATGTTTTGTTTCGATGAAA
This sequence comes from Hypena proboscidalis, assembly GCA_905147285.1. Classification (NCBI taxonomy): domain Eukaryota; kingdom Metazoa; phylum Arthropoda; class Insecta; order Lepidoptera; family Erebidae; genus Hypena; species Hypena proboscidalis. Next base: position 2,248,896 of record LR990141.1, read on the forward strand.
GGGTGTTTTTTTAATATTAAAGTAAAAATAAAGTTTTATTGTACCATAGCTTTAGAAGAGCTACCGCGCTGGAAAAAATGAATAAACGACAATAAAAAAAGCTTATATAAAATCGTGGTTTATATAACAGGTCCTGAATCTGAAATAAATCAAAAAATAAAGTTTTGGGCCTGAAATCACAGTGATTTGACGTCGCATAATTGGAATATGTATCTCCATCCAACGCTCCATAGTGTTGAGCTCGTATATAAATTCAAGTGCCGTATTGGCGTAATGAGAACTAGGAAATACATCCAGCGCCAACACTGGATTTGGTCACGCTCTTCATTTATACATATTTAAGTGGTCTTCACTTTGAATCATTGTTAGGCTAGCTATATTTGAAAGTGAAGATATGATAAAAATATTATCTTGTTCTAATCGTGCATATAAAAATATCGTGTCACAGTGTGAGTTATCGAACTCCTCCGAAACGGAGCGATTGTTATGAAATTTTATGTGCTTATCCGGTAGGTCTGAGAATGAGTAGTTAGTTATTTTTACCCACTAACTGATGGTTGACATACCACGTGGGTTAAGCCAAGTGCAACAGTTTGTATTATTGTAATAATTATAATTTCTATAGTAATATAATAATAATTATAATATCTACAGTATTTCTAATGAAAGTACAATTCTTCAACGTTTCGTATTACCTCGTATTGGGTAACGTTTATGTTAGTGAGGACAGGATAATAAATAGAATAGGTATTTTTCAAAACTTACGTACAATAGTCAAGTAAGCAAGGCAGTTAAGTAATTGACCACTCGACGATTGAGAGGATGATTATCTCGCTTCAACAAATATACTACTGGTACGCAATAAGTTGAGACTTGCGTTTTCCGTTTGTGGATATAAGAATGCAGCGCTCAGGTCTCAACTAATCTCGAGTAGTACCTATAGTAAATGTCCCGTGTATTGTAATAAAATTACCATATTACATCTCAAAACTTATACAAACTATATAATACTATATTCTATATACCACAGTGGCTATCGGGCCCTGCGAGCTATGTGACTTGCCCATTGCTACTTCAGCTGAGCGATTCACTGCCCTATATCGACCACTTTAGCTCGCCTACGGATCTGCTCATTTCGTTTATATGGACTTAAAAATATACCCGACGCTTACACAGTCGCTGAAGTCATGAGCGTCATGTAAGGTTTGAAATGCATGTGGTGAACGTGCCTCGCATCACTTGCATCAAGCGATTAGCGTACAAACATTGACGCTTTAGTAGTAAAAAGTGTGTCGTAATTAATTAAGTAAAGCGTTATAAGCCGTTTACTTTAAGTATCCAGGCCCAAATTATATTTTACAATATGTACAGAACTCACACATTAAATGCTGTAAAAATTTTAAGTGTAGGTGTGCAAATTCATTATAGGTCTGAAGTTTACACAGCCATAAATAAATCAGTAAATAATAATTTGGATTTTTTACATAAAATAAAAAGCCAAAAGCAGTTACAGTATCCAATGGTCCATAAGTATAGTAAATTGCTTCACTTTCTGCATTCATCAAACACAAAAATACAATTATAAGTTTTGCCAAAACATATTTCAGCTTTTATATTTATATTCATCGTAAAAAATACTGTTATATTGTATCGTTCATTGATTTGTTTTGGGGTTGTAAATATGGGCGAACGTAATAATACGCGCGTACCTGTCTCGGGAACAAGCGACATACGGATGATAAATATGCCAAATAAAGCTTTTATCTATCTATAATTACATAATTGATCGCCCGTCTGACTGACTGATTCATCAACGCAGAGCCTAAGCCGCTGAGGAACGTGAATAAAAATAAATAAGTTTCTATATCGAGTTTTTATTAAATTTGATTGCCAAGAGGGTGACTTTTGTGGTTAAGGTAGTAGTTAATTTAAGCAAACAAATCGATAGATAGCGCTTTGCATATTTTTGATTGTTTTTAGTTACGAAGCGGAGTAAAGTTAGGCGCGGGTAAAAGTTAACGCATCGCGGACGAATTCGCGAGCAACAGCTTGATATAAGTGTTTTTTACGTGGCAAAGATATGGTTTACTGAAAAAAAAGAAAAGTGAAGGCATTGCGTATGGAGTATAATAATATATATTTCTCTCATTCACGCAACCTATGAAGATTTTTTTTTATCTCAAATCTTGCAGAAACCATGACCTTTTATTTATTATATTTTACGTCATGACGAAAGGTTCCAATCAATATCTGTAAATTAGCTTGTTGTAACAAAGTCAACACCAAATTAGTATCGATAAGATAGTCGTATAATATTATTTATGAGGATGATAACTTTTAATCTCAGCTTGGGTTTTTTTATAAATATCTGTAAATGTCTGTTATTTATAAAGTAAAAAACCTTAGCTCTATAATTTTACCTATTAGTTTTAGTTCTATTTCTCTTACAGCTGTACATAGTAAGGTATGATTTTGTTTTTTAAGATTTTTAGTACCTGTAAATGGAAATAAAATAAAATATATTTTACCTTATTTATAGTAAGATTGGTGTTCGTTCCCGGCAGTGTGTCCCGTCATATCACAGTCATAGGATTATTGTTTGTGACGTAGTGATCTCGGTATATTATGCGGATTTACGTGGCGCCATTTTTATTGATGGTGTACGGAAATCCGCCACACGGGATGTTTATATTGGTTACTGCAAATATTGCGATGTATACGCCATATTGGATTTTTATTGTGGAATTGATGAGTTCCTGATGTATTGGCTGTAGTTGTTGGGATCCGTGTTTATCTCTGAGTAATTTGAGAAGAATAATGCCTCGTTGGTTCAACGGCCGCATACCGTTTTCCGCGACGTCTCGTGTTTGAAACCTAGGTCGGGCAAAATTGTTATTAAGGATTTTGTCGACAGAAAATTACATAGAGGAACAGCATAAAGTTGCAATTGTGCCCGGTTAATGGCGATAGGTTCACCCCCTAATACATAACCTAAATATAAAAGATGAAAAGTGGGTGTTATTCACATTTGCCACTCCCTGCTGCGTATAAATAATATAAACGTGATGTTTCTGTGATTGAAGCGCACGTCAGCGTGAATTTTATTTTACTTTTAACAGATTGAGTTTTATCCGTAGCTGAAACCTTTTTAATAAATTTATTTAGAAGAGTACTATCTGCATATTCTAGTAAAGAGTGCATATTTTTTAAACCTATTAATTGTTTTTTTTGTTATTATGTAATGGAAGAATATACCGATGTCCCAAATGTCCAAAGTAATTTTTTTGCTGAGTGTTTAAAGTCAGAAACCCACTTAACATTGGATAGGTACCTATTTGACTAACATCATAAAGCGCAAAGATAAGTTTCTGGTTTGCTTGTTACGGTTTAGCTTAACACTACTGCAGATTAAATTTTAAAGTATTTGCTATGAGTAATAATAATAGCAGCCCCGTATCAAATACATGTCCCTCTGCTGGGCTAACGCCTCTTCTCATTTTGAGAAGAGTTAGGTCATAGTCCACCACGCTGGCCAAGTGGCGGATTGGTAGATTTCACACACTCTTTTTAGGCACTCTCAGGTGTCCAGTTTTCATCACGATGTTTTCCTTCACCGTTAGCGAGTGATAATTTATATATTAAATATATATGATAAAACGATTTAATGACAGAGATATGTGCCGTGGGTTCGAACCCGAGACCTTTGACTTCGCAGTCATACGGTCTCCCATTCGGCTATTGCTGATCGATCTGTCCTGAGCAATATAGCTTATATTATATCAAGGTACCACGCGGGTGATGTCACGCGTGGATGCTAGTATTTCATAAACAGCTGTGTTTTCCTCAAAGTATATCTCAATTCACTACCCACTTGTTTCAATATTTCGAATAACAAGACAAGTGTATTGATCGGATGACATTGTTTCGTCCCATGGGGTTTGGCAAATATCTTGATGCAGTGGAATACAATATTTCCGTATTGAGTCAAGTTCCACTAGCTTTATCCCTTTCAAACTTATACAAATATGCTGGGTGTCTGTCACAAGATATGGGGTGTCTGTTACAAGATATGTGAAGTGGTGACCAGTCTGTTAATGGGTATGTAAATGTTTATTATCTCTAAAAATATATCTATGTATCTTGAGTTCAGATACCGTAACTTTTTCAAGCCCAAAGAGATTAGATATGGGTCATAATATAGCCGTTTATTTAGAGAGAATGAAAGAAAATCATATTTATGAGCCACACTCACAGTACAAAATTAAATTACATGAATTCTTTACCATAGGTCAAAACCTATAACGCGGATCTAGATCCGTAAGATTTGTATCGTCAATAACTGATAAAACCTGACGGCCATAAACCAACCACCTACACTATGTAAACCACCTGAATATCATATTGTATGAAAATTTTATAATAAGTAAATGTAACTAAGAAGCTAATTTCTAAAATTCTGTATTTAAAAGTCTTGACAATTAGTTACATATTATATGGACACCACAGGTATTACTAAATCAAAAACACAAGCGTTACTTATATAGGCATTTTCAAAAAAAAATGATTTGAGATTTTACAATATAATGATACGTGAATTTAAAACATCAATTTTTTTCACGGTAGGCTGTGGCTTGAGTACTTCTGGTATTGTCCATGAGCAGGTGTTGCCTGCGGTAACAGTTGCTAGCTCGTCTGCCACCGCATCGCATATTCGCAACATACGTACATTTTCTATTTTGAAAACTAAATCCTTTGTAGAATTCACCATTCAGAAATACAAATAAAAGTTCAAAGATCCTTTGCGAGTCTTACCCATACATACGATAGTTAATCTTACATATTTCCTCAATTTTGCATACCACACGACCCTTTAGGCTAGCTTTCCAATACAGATGGGTTAATGACCTATAAAGACTCGCTGATTCGTACACTAATGTCTTTTTAATGGCTTATATTTTGCTATTGAACTGTCATTTAATATGGCTAACAGAATTTACGAGGACCTACCAAGCTTTGTTAATATTTGTGCGGGATATTTATGGCTCTTTGGGGTAATTATTGGGCTTAAAAATGGTGTTGTTTATTTATTGGTGTGTGCCAATGATTGCCCAGTTATGTGTTGTGTGTTGTTTTGATATTTGTAGCTAATGTTATTAGGTTTAACTTGACCATATTATAAAACTGAACTGAAAAATATATTTAATTGATTCGCTTAAGACTACTTACTCTTTAATGTAAAGAATATGTAACGCTTTCCTAGAGGTATTGACTTCAATCCCCGGGTTGAACAATTTTTTTAGGTACTTGAGATTTTTACGTCAGCTAAGTCTTAGTAGTCGGAGTCTAAAATTATGCCTGGTCGATGTCGATAAGCTCATTCCTTACTTCTTGGGACCTAAATATAATAGGTGATGTGTGGGTGTTATACAATAACCTCATTCTCTGTAATTATGGGCCTGATGTTAAGTAAAAGCGATCTTTCATGGATAATTTCCTTCTTCATTAATTCAGTGCCCAGTAATCAATACATTTGGTTATATCAAACGTGTATCTATTAAGATATTGACAAGGTTTACCTATCCATAAATAGCAAGATTCTGGCGTCGGACCAGACTTGTGGTTATGTCGCAGTTAGGTTGTGTGCTATGATCATTGACCATCATGACGTGATAAATAGTTATAGTCAAGCATGATAGCACGCAATGTTACCGTAACAAGCGACTAAAGATCCATTTTATTTTTTATATAAATTTTACTATTAAATCTGTACACTTGTATAAATCGTCTAGTTAACAATATCAATAGCTCATTTAGGATTCAAAGGAAAGGTGTCAGGGGCAAAAAAGATTTGGAATCTTACAAATGAACTAGTAGATTTGCAGTTCCATAAAGTCAGATTTCTCATTAAAATGCTTATAAAGCAGACTAATATTTTTTTTATAAAACAGGACTACCCAAAAAATTCGTTTCATTTTGAAGCACTTACAAAAATATCGTTTTCTGTTTCAAATGTCGAGCGACTAATTTTAGCATAAACAAAAATAGCCCACAAGAAAATAGACAAAATATACCGTCCATTCATATCGCTTGATCGTTTGCAATTGAAGTCTCACGCGTACAGGCATACAGTTCTGTCCATGACAACATATCTTATTCAAATGACGTCATACACCTTCCATGTACCCGACATTCGATCCTAAGTAGACGTGTGATATTGGCATTATACCTTTCTATTTCCAAGAAAATATCCCTTATTTGTGTAAAAATATTCCGTGCTATTGTCTCGAATCTGGCAATCAACGTATAAATAGGAGGAAAATGTATATAATGCAGAGTATTGTTCTTTGAGGGATCATGTAATTGTGTGGTAGACATTTATTTTTGAAAGCGCTTGATGATTTTGTCTGTGAGTATTTTGTAAGACAATTGGCTGGAGTTTTAACGTTTTCTTTAGAATTACATCTTCAGAAGTATCTATTTTGATCATTTTTTTTGTGGAGTTACCCGTTTGGCCACGATCTCACTTAATGGTAAGTGATGATGCGGCTTACGGTGGAACACGCTTATCTTTAAGATATTTATTTACTCATGCTTTGACACTTAAAGGCTTCGTCCGGCAACACAGACTCGAGCAGAGCGTTCCACACCTTAGCAGTTTGTGGAAAGAATGTTAAAGCGAAACGCTTAGAGGGCATTTTTTTCTTTTATCGAATATCTACCATGAAGCGATGCTGGAGTGCCGATTGTCTGGTAGTCAAAAAGTGAAATGGGGATGGAAAAATAAGTGCTGTCTGCCTGCTTTCTACTAATATTATTAACGTGAAAGATTTTGAGGATGTACGATGTGTCTATCTAATTTTTTTCAAGGCATTTTCACGCAAAAAATCTTCCGGATATTTTTTATCAATTTGACAGCCATTAGCCTCGATTATCATAGCTACATTTAATCGCCAGACCACGTAAGTAGATACTAGGTATTAACAGGTCAAAAGGAAAAGAAAAGTATAGATATTGATACTAGATTTTATTTATACCTTAAAAAACTTACAAGAAGTGATAATTTTATTTATTTAATTAATAGATTAAAAACAATAAACATTAAACTTACAATGTTTTAGTTATTCACCACAATCCATCCGAGGGTGATATCCAGGTCACCTGTACCATAGGTTTTTGTTTTCAAAAACCTAATATAGACCAGACTCTTACAAATGTGGAATATACATAGTTAAGGCGTTACTTTGTGTCAAGTTCCACTTAAATTTCAAATCGGTTAAGTATAGCAACACTTGTCATTGAGTTAGCTTACGTGATCAGCAGAAATGTAACTCAAGCTCAAAAACGTCACCACGAAAACCGTACCTAAGTAGGCGGGGCTAAAAACTGGACCGCGCAGCGCTGCCAGTTCGCCGGTGTCATTGATTCGATGCGCTCGTGCCGCGGATTATTATAATTGCGAAAAAAATGTTTTTTACAGTGTTTACATACTGCAAATATGCCGTCATGTGTTGTAAGGTGTTGTAGAAGCCATACGGATATGATACATTCTGGAATCACTTTTCATATGTGAGTAATAATCATTTTAAAATCCTATACTTGCGACGCGTGGAAAGTGTTATGCAACACGAATGCAATGTAAAGCTTATTGTATACATTTTTTTTACTAGCTTACTAAAGGAAAAATGATAGTATGCATTAGTTTAATTTATTATATTATAAATATAATTTTACAGATTCCCGAAAAATGAAGTGCAGCGGTAAAAGTTCTAAAAGGAAATTTCTCAGAGTTCAATCACCTAATATGGCCAAAAAAGAATCTTTACTCATTTCTACCCGTCATAAGTTGAATACTAATTATATTCAAAGGGACATAATTATTTTCTAGGCTATTTTATTGAATAAAAAGTAAACATATAAACAAGCTTATTTATTTTTCAAATCCCCATCCACGCAATTCCTGCCGCCCCTTATTGCGTAACACACTATCAATATTGAAGTAATATACTTCTACACCAATAAGACTGTGATCCATTCCTTCACATGTTCGAAAAAATTAGTTGCTCTACAATGTAAAAAGCGCAATGAATGTTGTTGCTGTAGCTGGTCTGACATTGGCGCTACCAATCACTATTATTCGTGGGTAAAAAGCCTTAAATGGGTTAAAATACTTCTGAATTTTAGATGCTTACGATACAATACTACACATATAAAGAAACATTTTAATTAAAAAACCACTAAAATCTCAATCTTATTCAAGAATGGTTTAGTTAAATTACAACTAATTAATTCAAATAATATTAGTAGTGCAAAAATACAATATTTTTTTTATGACATCCGTTCATACTTATTGCATAACATCGTCCACGCATCTCGGACTGCAGCAGGCCCGCGAACTAATGACTATTATCTGTCATGCCGAGAACCAATAATCGCGCTTGCCGGAATACAATGCGTTACGCGACCGCAGCTCATTGGCTTCTTTGCATGTGTGTTCGTTCGTTTGAATACTATGTCTATGTAGTAGTGTGTGGAGCAGAATTTCTTGTTGATTTTGTTCACAATTACGCTTCCTTAGTTTTATTATTCGTAGTGATCAGCGTATTAGTTACGCAAACCACAAGTTTAATCTTAAGTTTCGTCCAAAAGAGCCCACATTTTAGCTCAGGAAGTCTTGTAACATTCTAGTATTATGTTGTTTGAGCAGGTCTTAGTAAGTTATCCGAGCGTGCAAAGATTAGACTGGACAGAACTTTAAACTTTAAGTAAGGACTAAAAGTCAACTAGATTGCCAAGGACAGAATTTCTTCAAGCTATATTGCACTTAAGAGGCTGATATAATGTCAAAATATTCATGAAACTATATACTTACGTATTAGAAGGTTATGTGATCCAGTTTAAATACACACTAAGGTTATTTCAATTTGCAGTTAACATAAAATTCTATGGAATAGTCAGAATCAATGTTTCTCAAAGTATATTGTTAATGTTATAGGCAGTTTTTAAATTGTATTCCACCAAAAGCAAAATTATAGTTAACTGTTTCCACGAGGTGACTTAGGTCTATAACATAACATAACATAATATAACAGCGTGCTGCCTTGTCATCAAGTGGTTAGCGGATGCGGCCTTGAGAGGCTAAGGTTCGGTTCCGATTCCCGGATCGGGCAAAAATGTTTTTCAGGTTTAGGTCTGAATATTCTCAATAGCAGCATGGAGTGTTCGGATATAATTATGATAGATAGATATGGATTGTGCTCGGTAAATGGCGAAAGGCTCAATCCCTATCACATGGGAACTGTATACAAAAGCTAAAATGTGGCTGTTGTACTCCTCTGCTACACCCTTCTGGGTACAAAAGGCGTGATGGTATGTAAGGTTAGATAGCCACTTACCTAATAATCCTTACTCCTACTTCACTTCGCAGTAGAGGTCATCTTCTAGAATGTAAATTTCCAAGTAATAAATAACTTTAGGGAAGTGCGCTAACAGGCCGTCGGGAACAACCCTGAATTACCACTAGTTATAAATCTTGTAAGAAAGAAAAAGGAAAGAAAGAAATGCACGCAAAACCCTGCTTGAAATACTTGTTGGTTTTGTATGGCGCTGTAAGAATAAGTTGGTTTTTGAAATGATTTGTGGTAATGTATTTCTTTATACATTTTAATACTAGTATAAGTAAAATTAATGTCATTATTTACACAAGTACTGAATGAAGCGGCCGTGGCGCAATGGATAAGGCATCGGTCTTACGATTGAGAGGTCGTGGGTTCGAATCCTGGCCATTACACCACGGACGTGAACTTCCTCCTAACACAAGCTAATTAAGCTTAGCTGGAGGGGGTTAACAAAGAATACTAGTAATTTGTATTTGCAAATTGCTAGTAAGCTTTAAAAAAAAAAAAAAAAAAAGTACTGTAATTTTCATCTAGAGACTAATCATATCTAAAACACTATAATGCATGTGTGATCGTAACCATTACGTCATTTTATTTTAATTATTAATTGAGTTACATACAAACAGATAAATTAAAATTATAATTTTAAAATAAGGGCACCGTCAAACATGCATTTGGGTGCTTTAGATAATGATTTGTCAAAAAAAAAATGATGAAAACTTAATAATATTAAAGTTAAATTTAATTAACTATTTTATGATAAACAGCAAACCAATTTTATTGTTCTCCCTTAATGGGATGGCTCTTAAATTGTGACTAAAGTAGTGTCTTGTACAAGGTAAGCTAAGTACGCTGTATAGATATTAGCCCCAGTTTTAAAATGCAACCACACATACACAACATATTAAAAAAAAATGTCACACTAATTTAAAGGTTTTGTTATTAATATCTATTGTGAACAGATAATTTACTGACTGAGTACATTATAATTATAGCGAAAGTATTTTTAAGTGACAATTGTCAGAGTTAGGGATGCTTTTAAGAACCTTTTAAAAATAAATCCTATTTTTGGATGACATTCGCAGCCACCGACATAGACTTCATACAAAATGTCATCCAAAAATAAATGTTATTTTCATCCGAATGTATTTTTAACTCTCTTCAGTTCTGTTGCAATCCCCAGATTGGGGCAAGCACATAGATTAATGACGCCTACCTAGATCGATCGTCCTGTTACAAGCGATTCGTCTAAAGTGAAGTCCTACAGCGTTATATCACTGAAATCGTTTGACGTCGATCGATACATTTGACGTTTATAGAACCACGACATCGATCAACGGTGATTGATTTCAGTGTAAAAACAGATTGATGTGTGCGTGCAAATTACGCCGCGCCCTGCTTGGCAAACGCGATACTAAAAAAAATCACACGCACACAAACATTAATCTGATGAGTATGTACGTACGTATTGAGTCGAAACTTCACTTTTCATGCGAGTACTCGGTTTCTATCTGTAATAGCTCTATGGACAGACATAACAATCGTTTAATAGCGCGCAGGGTACGTATTGTATCCTCGTTTGGGCACCGAAGGCCAACGGTGCCGGGTTTTGATATATTCGAGTCGGTTTATATTTGTTTTGGTGCAATGGCCAGTCATTAACCCACTGCTTTTGTTTATATTTATGTCATGATACGCCACCAAATTGATTGCTGTAAATTGCTCTAAAATGAAAAACAAAAGATAAACTCAATTGTTTATTTATATAACAGTATATATGTATACATATTAAATATTGTGATAAGATACTATATTATTTATATAACATAATAAGGTATTCATTAAAATATGTATTTATGAAGAAATATATGTATTGATATATATGTATTGTATGGTTTTAAGATAAGACTTTTCTCATTTAATTGGAACATTTATTACTGCATCTACCTTTGTTATCTCTGAACCATCTTACAGTTGACTGATAGAGAATGCCTATGGCATTAAGTGCGCAATTGTACACTTAATATGTCAGATAAAAATAATAATTAACTTATTTTCTTGCTAGTATGTTTCATTTTACAAAAACTAAAGCACAGTGACATTATTCTATTCTATTCTAAATTCTGAATAGAATAGAATAATGTTATGAAAATAAATACCTTTATTTTCTTAGAAATTCACTACATTTACTAAAAGTGCATTTTGTTCCTTATTACATTTTCCTGAGAAACAAACATATCAATTCTTTTATTGTCTTTGCCTGGAAACGAGTCGTGTTTTATTTCAACATTACGGAGGACATTTTTGTCATTAAATTTTCCCACAAGCACTCAAGAAAAGCCGTTTAGAGTATCTTTTCGTTCAATGCTATTATTATGGCGTACGTTGAAATGTTACTTGATTTTCCCACAGTTCATTATTTCGGAAATATACTTATTATGTTACTGGATTTCTGATTCGTCTGTGATGTTGGATTCCATTTTACATATTTCTCTTAATTTTCAAGGATGTTTTAATTTAAGAAATCAGTTGCTTAGAATTGAAAGTATTTATGACACATAGCAACTTGTAATGGTTCCCTATTTTGTCGCATATTTGGCATAATGATAGTTACGCATAGTATTAGTTTGGTATAACAGTTCTATAATAAATACTTAACGTCTATATGCTCCGGCTATATGATCCTTCTTACTTGCAAGCAAAAAGTTTGCGCAAACAAATCTTACTGGGATTTTTTTACTAACCGTATCGTATGCAGCCTAACACCAGGTAGGTCTCAGGTTCGATTTCTGGCTCGAGCAAAAGTGTTATTTTGTATTTTTTGTATTTTTCATTAATAGCAGCATGGAATTGGACATATGCCCAGTGGATGTTGAATATGGCGATAGGCTCATTTCTTTTCACATAATAAATACAGCTATATACATAGCTATAACAGCCCTTTAGCGCGCATGGCTCGCTCTACAATGATAGGGTAGAAACCTCAAACATAGATGTATTTGCTATGACACTCGCTTCCTTCAGGCACCTCCTTCTACAATTATATAAATCTTAAATACTGCCTCGTGTGTAACATGTACACGAATACTTTAAAAAACATTTTTTATATTTTGTATATGGTTTTAATTTCACGATCTTGTTTGCAGAAGCCAGCCATTAAATTTAACGAAGCAGTATTGTTGAAATTTGGGTGGGATTTGCTAAAAGAAAACTTCAACATTGGTAAAGCTTTTAATGGATATGGATTTTATTTGGCAATAAAGCTTTAATCTTTACAATTACTATGGTCATATTATTTACTTATTTTTAATTTTTGTCAATTTTTTTACTCGCAATAACTAAAGTTACAATGTGAATGCTATGCACACCTATTATTTCTAAAATTACATATAATTTAAGCAGATTAATGTTAATATTAAGTATCTCAGTAATTTTACTGTTGGTAGTGCTAATAAATAAATAAATAAATAAATAAGACCTCACAGGTGAATTGTGGGCGGTACACACCTCTGCCACACCCTTCAGGGTAGTATAGGCGTGATGATATGTTTATTTTAATAATATGACCATAGTAATTGTTAAGATTAAAGCTTTATTGCCAAATAAAATCCATATCCATTAAAAGCTTTACCAATGTCGAAGTTTTCTTTTGGCAAATCCCACCCACATTTCAACAATACTGCTTCGTTAAATTTAATGGCTGGCTTCTGCAAACAAGATCGTGAATTTAAAACCATATATAATATATATTATGTTGATTTTTCTCGTTTTATTCCGTTTCATCAGTAGATATAGTCTAAACAAACACAAAATAGGCACACCATTCTTTTAAAAATTATTGCCGCAAAGTATAACTCGCCTATTTAAAACCACTGTATGTGTAGATGCACGTCTGTCGCACAGTTGGTTTTGAAATAATTATTGTGTTTTTCTTAAAATCAAATTTATTTACTAACATATTCCTATGATAAATATGAATCCTCGTGTTTGGAAATACAATTTTTTTTTTTATTTTTTTTTTTTTATATTGTTCCATGTTGAATCTTCATTTAATTATAATAAATGCGATTGTAGGGCCAATTTACAAAGTTTCCGGATAGCTCTTATCTGCCCTATAAAATATAACGTGACTGAGTATAAAAGTGACACAAGTAACCCCCGAATAAAGGACACAGCTGTCATTTTCATTTATGTGTGTTATTGGCTTATCCTGCCAATAAAGTTTAACTCACACCTGTGTAATTGGGGCTAAATCTATCTGCTTGTTAAATATTCATAGTTAAATCACTGCAATAATTTCGACAAAATAATTCCAACATTTGTGGTAAAAAGCACAAATTATAAAAGCCGTGTTATTAAGTTAAGTTCAAAGATATAACCCGTTTTCTGCCTCGATGGTTTAGTGGTTATCGCATGGCGCACCACGAAGTCTCGGGTTCGATTTTCAGGTCGGGCAAAGAGTTATTTGTAAACAATTCCGCCAGGAAATTAAAAATAGCTGCACGGAGTTGGAATTCTGCTCGATGGATGGCGATAGGCTCACCCATCCCATAGGACCTAAACAAAACAGGTAAAGTTTGGTGTTGTACACCTCTGTCACACACTTCTTGGTAATATAAGCGTGTTATGTGCATGCTATGTAATGTAATATTACACGTTACTTTGTCCGCATAGATTTTAGTACATCGGATACTTCAATAACAGTCCATTTAGGCATTGAAAAAAAGCAACCTTAGAGGCCTCGACGCAATGAAACCTTTATGCGAAAATTCATTTTTATTTACCACGGACTCGAACTTTACCTACTCGTCTGTTGATTTTTTTTCAACACAAGACTTTTATAATATTGTAGTGGGTTAACTTTAGGCTTTCCTATAATAAAATAGGTGTACCATCTACAAAAAGAAAAAAAAAACGTTTTTATCATTAGTGACAGAAGCCCAAAGTTGTGACACATATAACAAGGGGCAAGTTGTAGTACAATAAAATTAAGCAGTGTATCATCGCGGATATAAATGACGGTCAGTGTAGGTAGAGAGCATAGACTAGCGTAGCGTAGCTAATAGGTGATCGCAGTGATCCGTACGCAAATTTTTAAATTGAATTTAGATCATTTTATCCATTGTGAAAAAAAGTTATAAGCATACAAACATAAATACGCCTTATCCAAAATGATGTCAGTATATACGATGGAAAGGCAGATAAAGAAAAAGTATTGCTTACTGAAAAAGAACTTGAGAGTTCTAGAGAAACAATGACGACAAGAACTCGCCTTGGTCAATAAGGTCACAGCCTTACACCGCGGTGTATCATTGCGCTCATAAATGACAAAAGTTTTTCATCCACAGCTCGTTTATAGAGGCATTACGACAAATTGGAATTGTTTGTTGGCAGTAACAATAAGTCATAGGTGTAGATGTTATTGTCTCAAATACTTTGTGTTGTTCTGTTGTTTAAATGCATATCTCCGGCTAAAATAACGTGAGTAACCCTTATTCTCAATAATAATGTCTTCACCTCACGTCGTTTTTAATTCATGTGACGTCACGAAATGACGTATCATACAGTTGAGAAATTTAGGGTTCTGGTAAGAGGCGACCGTAGCTGGATGGCTAAAGCGGCTGCCCGGTGTGCAGTAAGATCGCAGGTTCAAATCCTGCCGGTCCCATATCTTTTTCAACTGTTTCTTAGTATAATATAATTCTAATTGTCGACAAATTCCTTGTTCGACTTTGTAATGTCGTGAAATAGTACTAGAGCGTTAAGTCTATCCGTTTTGTAAAGTGAAAATATGTTAACCATTAACCATGTATTTGACAAAGAATAAACCAAAGTACAGTATTGAGAGGTTTGATTTACTCGCAAGGCCAGATACGTCGCTTATATCTAGATAGATAGAGTAATCTTTATTTTACACTAATATTATCAAAGACAATTTTGTTGCACAATGAGCGACCTTATCGCTTTTAGCAATTTTTTACAGGCAACCTAAGGATGAATAAGTAAGTAAATGAGCAAAGTTACGGGCAGTTGTTGGTTAACTACAAATTAATAAATTTATATATAAATAGCCGATAAAAATATTACACAATTTTTTCGTACAATTTAGTCTCTACAAAACTTGTTTGAAATTTCCTCGAACAAAATAGGCTTTTATGCCTTTGACTTTCACCTCAGAAGTGGGTAGATTGTACAGCCTTCACGAGCTCATAAGACGGTATCCGCTACCCTACCGATCTCTGAAACCGCCCACCGTGACACTCCTAATATCCGTTTTGTTAACTTAAACACTATCTACTGGGTGAAGGAATTTCTTTTATGTCACATTGTTTGGTTTTTGTTGGGTAGTTTTAGACTGACGCCAAAAACTTAGATTATTATTTAATATTTTGAGTTTGTCTTTCAACATTTTCCTTTTTAGTTTAAAGTAAGTCATAATTATTAAGAAATATGAGCAGTTTTACCTATAGGGTTTGCCTCAGAGAGTAGTCAATAAGTTTGAATAAAAATATACTTTTTTTGTATGAAATTTTCTCGTACACAATAGGCTTTTATGCTTTCGGCTTTTATAATTGCCTCTCACTGTGAGGTCTCAAGTTCGATTCCCGGTCGGGCAAAAGTGTTAATAAGGTTTTATTCGACGATACATATTCAATAGTAGCTCGGACTTGGTGCCCGGTGAAGGCGAAAGGATGGTGTTATTTCTCGATATACGCTAATAATGAGGCGGTTGAAAACACAAGAACACATTAATGTGTTTCCTACAATTTTTGCCTATGTCATTTATCACTAATATGTAGTATCAAGTACATTTATCAAGCACATAAGTGACACGAATCACCGAATAACTGATTACTGCCAACCATCCCGAATCAATTATCTCGCGTAAACACGTTAGCGATTTGCGTAAAGTTACCTCGGTTAATGTCCTATGAAAATGAAGCTAAACGCAAACGTAAACGCAATTACTGTAGCGACTAATGCTCGCATATATTAGGGATGCGATAATCTTAATAATATAATTGAACCCTTTTCACAAGCTGTCTGCTAAATAGTTTGAATTCTAGTTGGAAATTGTTTAATTTAAATTAAGAGAGAAATATCGTATATTTTGTTGAGAGTTTACTATTATATTTTCTCTATCTTTGAAATGTTTTACTGTTGAATAAATGTGTTTAATAACTGTTTCACTAAAAGGAATACTGTGTTAAACTTCAGCTGTGTCTCTGAGACTTGCTTTTGAATTATGTTCGTGTAGCATTATTCGACGTACAGAATATTAAGTTGGAGAGATATGACAATTGGTACAAATAGGGAGTAAGAACTAATTGACAAAAGTTATTGCGTCTAGCAAGGACATTGTTACAGTAAGGGCTAATTTTAACAGTGTGCCGGATATATTTTATCCTTTAATATAACCTGACCCAATATCAATTTTGAAATGACATATTTTACTCTTTGATATTACCTGTAAATAAAAAAATAATCAGGTATTTAGTTCTACCAATGAGGTTTATCTGACACTTGTGAAACTGGGTCTTAATCTTATACGTTTATATTGTATTTCTGGAACTTTGAACACCAGGAGTCTTTGTAGGGACATTTAAACGGCAATTAAAACTTATAATTATTAGATTCCTATTCCAATAAGTTTGGTGTTGAGTGGTCACAAAACGGAATACCGTAATTGGTATTGTTCAGTTTACTGTTTCAATTGGCTGCTTAAATTACTAATTACCCAAAAGGTTATAGCAGAGGTGTTAAGCACTCACATTTCACATGATTAGGTCTCATGTGAAAGAGGGTAAGCTTGTTGCCATAAAAACTCTTGTTACAACTAAAAAAGAAATATTTCAAATAACACCTTTAACTGACCTGGGAATCCAGTCTGAGACCTTGCGGTGAGAGATCGTATACGTTAACTACTAGACCCACTACATCTACACTATCTACTAAACAATTTTACAAAAATTAGACAACGGGTCTAAATCGCGTAATTATTATAAAGGTAAATAAATACTTATGCTCGACTTTTACCTTTATAATAATTATAAAAAAAAAAAACTACTGAGGTGTCAAGGGACACCCGGATGGAACGAAGTTCGGTAATTCCAAATAACAACAAATCAGGATTCGCATCCGAGATTGCAGTAAAAGGTATGCGACCTTAACCACTAAACAAATAAAACAGTCTATTTATAAACTAAATACGGTAACAAAAATTTAAACCAAATTAAAATAAAAACAAACATTAAGACAATTAAATTATCAAGCGTAGCAAGCGTACACAAGATCATTCAGAATCACTTTAATCATTCTCTTAAAATAATCGAATGATACTTTTAAAATCATTGTGGAGATATTATCACAATACTCCTATAGGCTGAATGGCTACATAACAATATTTCCTGTGCCTTACACACTTAATTTTAAAATAATTCTTATCTTCAAACTTTCGCGCTATTCGAATTTCAAAATATCAAAAGCGAGGTTCATTCAAACACACGCATAGACTTATAATGCCTAGATCAATAAACTGCTTGTATGAATTTATGAATGTAAGGCTAAAAACAGATTGATTGAAAATTATAATGCACCGTTTGGCGGACAGACAAACTAAACGAAAATCTGATAAATACCAGAGAGTTACACTGAACTGAAACGGCACAATTAAAGTGGCTTTACATTTCATGCGCGTACTCGGTTTCTAGGAGTAATAGTTCTATGACCACACATAACAAACCTTATATTCTTTAACATTATTTTTCTGCGATTATCTTGCTTTCTTTTAAATTGTATTCGCAAGTTTACTCGCGATATAATAATATCAGATCTCATTATCAATAATCTCATCACCAATCCCAATGACATAATTAGATGTGTTCTAATCGTATATTCCATGAAATGTACATAACAAAATTAGTAAACATTCTGTGGTAATATTAAAAAATAATTTGCTTTTGAATTTAATATAGATATGACGCGTACACTTGCTAAACACACAATAATGAAGAGATTATAACGCGTATGACTTGGTTAGCACAATAGTAAAGAAAGGTTATAATGTGTACTTGCTAAAATACAAAAGCATTTATTATCGTGTGTTTAAAATCTCTACTTACCTAAATCCATCAGCAATATCCAGAACTTGTGCAGAAACATTGTCAGGATTTATTATTGTGACTATTTTTAATAATTTATTATGTACAAAACACTTGTATACACTCAACAAAAGGCGGGAATTGTATTTTTTTTTAAAGTTATGATAATATTTTTTTTTAGTTACTTTATTATTCATAGAGAGACAAAATGAAAATATTTCGCTTGCTTGCTCTATGCGCAGCATATTTCTGTAGCACCAATTAGTTCCGAAGTCGCGCGATAGATGGCGTTGGGATCGAATTAGATCGCGCTATGGTTTCGTTACAAGGTCCTAAGTTACGGTATATAAGGTCCACCGATTTAGAGTTTAAGTATGTTCTGCAGATCCAAGTGAGGAGTAATGTTCACGATATCGAGCTATTTATACCCTGGTATCTGACTAGATCAGCGATCGTGTACGCCTTCGCAGACCTTTCTGAGCGCGCCAGCGCCCCTATTTTTGCAGAAACTCAACTCTAGTAAATTTTTTTCTTATTATTTTTTTATTTTTTTTTTTTTTTCTATAAGCGAGATGGAGCGACGGACACAGAAAAACGCGCACTCAATCCTAGTATTTTTTTTCTTTATAGTTTTTTTTTTTAATTTAATTTATCTCTTTTTTTCTATAAGCGAGAAAGAGAGACGGACACAGAAAAATGCGCACGCCGCCGTGTTGTCTGATGATGTAGCACCGTAGCTGTAACGTAGCATGTAATTACTACGCTGCTACGAGAATTGCTACGAAAAGTGTCGTTACAACTTTTCGTTTCTTTTTTTTTCGCCTAGCCCCCTTTCGCAACGCGCAATAAGGAACTTCGTTCCAATAATTACGCGATATAGACCCGTTGTCTAATTCTTGAAAAATGTTCTCAAATCGCGAAAGTTTTAAATACTAAACAATTACTTAAAAACAAAATAAATACATTTACATATTAGAAAAAAAGCTTAATAGCGTTACATAAAATAAAATCATAGAACGCATTCAGAGTGTATTAAAAATACATTTAATAAGCATAATAAATAAATAATTTGTATTTTTGTGTTTTTTCGAAATACCTCTCGATATTAGAAATATCATTTAAATAATTTTTCTTTACACATAAACTTCTTGATATAATACAATTTTAAATTCACATTAATAAAAGACTCGCCCAAACGCTTCAAACAAACGCCTACATAAACGTGACGTCACGCTTATGTATTTATGTATGTAAAGTTATGAATTTTATTTGATAGCTATTCGAAATTAATATTGTGTAAGTGAAAATGGTTTATTTACAGAAGTTGCTATAAATTGTGTGGGTAATTTAATGATACAATTATTTTTTAATAATTTCGCACTTTAAAAATGGACTCGCCCATGAAACTTAAAATTATCATAAAATGAGTTAGATTTATGTTTAACTATATTTTGATAAGGTATTCTATATTTTTCTATCTATGGATCCTTCACCATGCATAATGTACATACATCCAAATCAAATGAAATCATTTTAAATCCTCAATAACTCCATAAGTCTACCAAAAGTGACTTAAGCCGTTTCTAATTCACTTTTTGTGTAAAAGTACTTTCAGTTCGAGAGTGCGTTAAGAGTCTGCGGCTTCAAATTTGAAAGCAAAGAGCACTTAACCAATATGGAGAAGACAGGAACACAAATATCTATGCAAATTAGTCTGCTAAAACTCACGAGGTAGCGGGGAGGTAGACTGTTCCGCGCATTTATGAGTTGACACATAGTTTTTTTATTGCGTGTATGACTACCGCTCTTCCTTATTTACCAGCGCCTGACAATGACCAGTCCTTTTGGTTTAATTGTCTTAGTTTTAAAAACTCTAACTTTCCAAGAGTTCCAAATGTTTCTAAAGTGGTACGCCACAGTGAATTCGGGCATCTTTTTGTATTTTGAGTAGCCGTTTAAGAGTTGTATGAGTTTTATGGAAGTTGAGGGGATGATTGTAAAAGCTGATCTTATTGTCCTATTTATTGGCTTTTTGTACAGATCTGACAAAGAGCATTCTTGTTGTATCGATGATACCTTCATTTGATTGTATTGAAAGAAGTGAACGTATTATTAGAATATGAAAGTATATTTTTTTGTAGATTCGTCTTTTTTCACCTGCTATGTTTCGGTTCGATATGATGGGGAAAGAGCTTATTGCCATTCATCGGGCACAATGCCAACTTGGAGCTGTTATTAAGAATCACCCCGAAGAAAAAATCCCAAATATATAAATTTTCGGGCATCGAAGCCGAGATCGTAGTGAGACGTTGCGCCGCTAAACACTACATAGACCAGCTAGCCATTTTTTTTTTTTTTAATTTGAAGATGAATTACTAAGATATCCTCCATTTAACCCACTTCTAAAGTTTTATTTGTTAAAAATGTCTGCTAGTTTTTATTTTAAAACACACTACCAACAAAACATTGTCTACACTTTGCGAAAAATGTGTAGCATGTGAAAATGTGTAGCAAGATTGTGTACTCTCTTGACCTGACGACCAGAAATACACGGCCATAGATAAGTTTCACGTAAGGAGAGGCCTGCCATTAAGGCTGTCTCATATTTTTGGCCGCAGCTCAATAAGCGACGGCACGGCCAAGTTTGCCAACCTCTTCTAATTAATTTCTACTCCGTGCCGGTAAAGTGGGAACTTAGAGAGTGGGCCAAATTAAAAGAAAATGGCGATTGAGAATATTTGGATGAATAATATTACAATGGTAAGCAATGTATATTTTTAACTAACTTCAAAAATATATTTAAAAACTGCAAATTATTAAGCTTTTAATAAATAAAAACCAAAAATTTTGTGAATTATTATACTACTATAGATGGATTAGTTCCGTAATAATTAAATATATTTTTTTATATAATATAAATCCAAGATAAATATTAGGATTATTTAGCAATTCTAAATAGAAGATAATTCAATGGAAGAGAAAATCGGATGACAATATTATTATCTTGAGATAAGCTCTTTTTCCTTGAAATTTGTAATAATATATTTATTTGCAGTACATTTTTCGCTAATCCTCTTAGAGTACATAAATCATGACGATAAGTTACTGAGAAATAAGATAGGTTTTTTTTATTATAACCATAAAAACTTAAGCTCTATAAATCAAGATTATCTTAATTATACATTACTGCGTCTGTAGTTAAGTGGTAAAAAAGAAAGAAATTTTTTTATTTAGACTCATAAAAGGAGTATAAGGGTAAAAATAAGGCATGCACAAGTAAACTTAACAAAATAGAACAATAAAATTAAGAATAAGCACATATATAAGGTATGGAAAACAAGTGGAACACTCCTGTATGAGACCAAAAAGGTGACTATCTCAGCAATTGCTGCAGTTTAAAATACTACAGCGCTCACAGCACCTATGTAATGACACTATGGTCAATAAGATTAATAATTAAGAGGTCTTGAGTTTCATTGCTGGGTCGAGTAAATGTGTTATTTGGGATTTTCTCGTCAGAAAATTCTCAATTACAGCATGAAGTCTGTTATTGTGCCCATATATTTATATATATAAATATATCGCACAACATGCACACAACGCCATCTAGTCCCAAACTAAGCAGAGCTTGTACTGTGGGTACTAGAATAACTAATAATAATTAATATATATATATATATATATACTTTTCTTTTGTAAATACATACTTATTATACATAACAAACCCAGATCTACCACCTAAATTTCACTTGTTATATTTGGATCTCATGTCATAGGGGATGAGCCTATCATTAGCTACCAGCTGCGATTCCAGATGCTGCCGTATTGAAAATTTGTTGGTAGAAAAATCACAAATAAAATGTTGTCCGACTTGGAATCGACCTAATGGTCTTAGATAATCGCGAACGACGCTATCTAGGACATTTTTAAGCCCACAATATTCCCATCAGCTATAATGTTATAAATTGCACCACAACTTTACGGCACTTTACACTGGCGATAGTGTAACTTTACCGAGGAGAATTGGTGACAATTAATTCTATAACAAAGCATTTGATCTGTAGTATCTACACCAGTGTGTGTGAACGCAGCAATATTGCCGTATTTGAAACAGAGTATGGCTTACAATTTATGGTTATGTAACAGTTTAAAACATCTTATGTTTAAGTCTTTAGGAACAAATAGGAAAGTGTTTGTCTTATGTATTTTTAAGATAATGACGTTCCATATTGACGTAATTTTATAAAAAACTTGTTCGTCAGTAAAAGTAGTCTATGTTTTTTTGGGGTCTTAAATTATCTTCAAACCAATTTCTACTAAAATCGATTCTGTAGTTTAAGAGCCTAATTGGTACAAACATACAAACAAGAAGATCCTTAAACTCTACATCATTTCTTTTTTTTTTTAAACGACGCCCACACTAGGAATGAGACCTGTGTCGTGGGGGTGTTCACAAATATACATTTCACATACACAGACAACACCCGGAGTCAGAACAAATCTTTGCGAATCACACAAAGATTTGTCCCATGTGAGGATCGAACCTACAAAACCAACGCAGTTGAAAGCGGAGAGGCTACGCTTTAACCACCACGCCAACCGTGCACTCAAAAAAAAATGATATCATGAGTTCTAAATTGTCAATCCAAATATACATTTTAAAACATTTTTTTAAAATACTTTTTAGTTTAGTAATAGTTGAGAACAAAACATATGATTTATACAGATTTTTACCTAAAAATACTTAAATCAATTTAACAGTCCGGTAATTTATTGTATAAAATATTTAATATTAAAACCAATTTTCTTAAATAAACTTTAAGTTATTGCCGAAACAGTTGTCAGCAGTCATGTTAAATGTAGTAAAGTAGAAAACCATATAAAACATTGATAAACAATATCGCCTGAAATCTACGATTGTAAAATACCGCCACATTGTTATTGTGTATTGTTTAAGCTCATAGCATATTGGAATGGATGAGAGATGATTATAGCTGTGAATTGCGGGAATGTATTGGAAAACCATAAACTTGTTATGTTGTATAATTGTAGCTCTACGGGTTTAAGAACAATGTATTTGACGCGGTACATTTTGCGTATAAGCCATGTTTATGTTTGTATCGCAAACATTATAACAAATAATATATATTTTTTAAAGTCCACTAGTAATTTGCAAATTCAAATTGCTTGTATTATTGTTAACCGCCTCCAGATAACTTTAATTCGGTTATGTTAGAAGGAAGATCACGATCGTGGTGTAATGGCCAGGATTCGAACCTACGGCCTCACAATCGTAAGACCTATGCCTTATCCATTGCGCCGCGTATCAATAATTTGACAACTAGTTTTATATGACGCGGGGGACGCTTGACAATGACTGGCCCTTTTCTTTTTTTTGAAATAAAAAAACCATTAGGTACAGATAAAATTGCCTCAAACCTAAAATCCTATAGAAGATATATTTTTTGCCGTGGGCCGTAGTACAATAGCGCATTTTTACCGAAGCGTAGTGGTGCGTGCGTCAGCATCGTTAGTTCATTACGCCACGGATACGCCCAGTGACTGTGATCACAGTGAGCGTATAGTCATGAGCGGAGCGAGTAGCGAGTGTGAAAGAACTTTATATCTCAATTAATAATAACGACTGAAGACTATAATTCTCCCATATTATGTATAAATAGTACTTCTTATAAACAACACAACACGAGCAACCTTAGCACGAGTTTTTCTCAAACACGTGCATCACGCAAAAACTACTGCATGGAATTGGATGCGGTTTTTATAGTTGTGTAGCTGTGGGTCTAACTTTTGAACTAGTATTTGTTTTATCTTTGTATTTTATCCATTAGTAGGTGAATAAGGGGTTGTAAGTTTACTTGTGAAGTTAGTCAAATTTAAAATTAATTGGCCAAAATTCAGCACTAAGGTTTTCAACGTGGCATAAAAAAACAAATAGATATATCATTAGAAATTCCACTCCCCAAGGTTTACTACCTTAGGGAGTGAAATTTGGGGTTACTAGGGATTTTTTTTAATTTTGTAGGAAATAGCATGAAAATATCAAATTCCACGCGGTAGAAGTCTTGAACTCAGATTCACTCTTGATTTCAGGGCCTGATCTCACTGGAACACAGTAATGCACTCTAAGATGAGACGGTGGTGCTGCCGCCCTTGAGCTCGTTCACAAAAGCTTTACCACCAGTATTTTCGGCAAAATGACGTTGCCGAATGTTATCTGTAAAATTTGCAGTTGGCTTCGTCCCAGGAGATGAAAGATTGGCAGGTCCTGCCGTCTGCATACTAATCAGTTTGTAAACATTTTACAAATTCAGCTGTTCAGAAATACTGCGCTGGCAACTTTTTGGCTGACGTTGAGATAACTTCAGTACATAAACTGGTAGTGTTTTGATTTATGTAATTCCCTTTTATTCTATACGTCATTAATGTTGAACTTCAAAAGCAATGAAATTACTTTTTA
Source organism: Hypena proboscidalis (assembly GCA_905147285.1). Classification (NCBI taxonomy): domain Eukaryota; kingdom Metazoa; phylum Arthropoda; class Insecta; order Lepidoptera; family Erebidae; genus Hypena; species Hypena proboscidalis. The sequence goes on from LR990141.1 coordinate 2,273,870, forward strand.
TTTATTAGGTAATTTTTCCTTTCTTACTTAATTAATGAAGACGATTTCAAGTTCTGTCTGGTTGCCTTGCGGCGGAAAAGCAGCCCTGATAGCTAACAAGGTTCTTAATTTTATCCTCACATGACCGATGCCAATGACCGAGCATGGTAAGTTTAACTTTTACCCACGTTTGACACATCACCAACAAACTCATATCTTTCATCATCCAAGCCTTTTCTAAAATACGTTGTCAAAATATTTAACGCAGGATGACTGTCATAAGATCTCCACAACCCAATACAAGATAAAATTATATGTTGTGTTAGCCTGGTTGATAGACTTTCTGGCCTCTGACTACCCGTTACGACTTTCATGGATTTTCAAATGGCAACCGGGACGAACGCCTTAAAACTTTTCCTTGCGAGAATGAACACCAACAATCAAACGAATCGATCATAAAGATTGTCTAAATTTATAGCTACATCCATCTTAAATCCTAAACAAACTGCGTTCCATTTTGATTTAACAATATTTTTGTCATTTCTATTTGTTAATTTTTAAATTGAGTTAAATATGTTTTGTGTACCTAATGCTTTAATATTGTATGGGTTTAGTTGTGGTTTGTTTCTTCTTAATGTAATTTAGTTGTTTCACTATAAATGTGTAATGAATAAATAAATGAATAAATAAGTATTTATATATTTATTTATTTTATTTTTTTGTTCTTTGTGGCACAAAAAATTGTAACATTTACATGTAATTTTTTATTGCTTTTATTACCTATATTTTATTTTATTTTTCTATTGTCACACTACTTTTTTACTCATTTACTGGGCGCATCAGAATATCAGCGCTGCGGTGCTTTTAGCGCTGCAGTATTGTGCTGAGATGCGTACCATTTCTGGCATTATTACCTAATAGTATTTTAAATTATTTAGTTTTAGATGTATTATAATGTATTCCATTTTTATTATGCCAGAATAAATGATTTTTCTTTTCTTTCTTTCTTTCTTTTCCATGAAAGTACCTTTTCAAAAAGTATCAATCGTCCGTCACCCAGTCCTCTCCTTTACAAGTTAATAGCGGCTGTTCTCAGGAGATAGGCACAAACAACCACTGACTGTTCTAAGCAAGCCTTTTAACCACTTTCAAGGCCCTTGACCTTTTGTCAATTGCGGCAGGTCATTGACTTGGCTCAGCGAATTTAAGGAAGGCAAAACAAATTAGGTTCTCTAATAATTTATGTGTTTTATTACTGATTTCTGGATTACTTACTATGCATTATATTGAAAGGGAAAGGTATTTACGTTAGTTAAAATAATTTTAAAATCATTGACTTAACATAACTGTATAGACTGGGTGTGCTTGTGTGAGAAAATGCGTAAATTTCCTGACGGAAAGTTCTCAAATAATACTTTTTCCGACCTGAAAATCGAACCCGGGATCTCGCGGTGAGAGGCGCATACGCTAACCACTAGACCATCGAGACAGTCGTTGATTTTTTTTACAGAAAATAAATTTACTTAAACTTTCGATTGATGTCACCACAGTCACTTATTTTTGCTCTAAGTAAATGAACTAGACTCCTTTGAATATTCAATTGGTGATGGTAATTGTAAAAAGAGTCTTGTGAAAGAGCTTGAGGGTGGAAGTGCTTGTATAACTATGTTTGGTGGTGAGACCAGGCCCGAAAATTACTCACAAATTAGGCAATACGCCATTTTGAGACTTTTTGATGTTCATTGGCTGTAGATACCACTTACGATCAGGTGTACATCCATTGGCTGCAGACGTCGTATAAAAAAAATACTAAGCCTCGACATAAAAGTCCTAGAACACAGCTTAAAAGTTTCACCGTACCATGAGCGAGTAACAACATAATAATATCCATATAAAGTTAGTGATAGCCCGGCGCGTATGGTGTTTTCAATGCAGGAGATTATCCTGTCATCTGCAGGCACGCGCCCTAGGTATCATTATGATAATTTTATCGGGAAATTTTCGCCTGCATCGTTTAGCCTGTGGTAGTGGGACACACTGATTGTTTATGTGGCAAGCTAATTATTTTCTTGAAAAAACTATTTTAGTTTCTTAAAATCTAATGATGTTTGTTGGTGGTGGCTTCTCAGAGGTCTTAGGTTCGATTACCGAGTTGCAAATTCAGGAAATTCTCAGAAACAGCATGGGGCTACATGCTTCAAAAACTTTGCCAAATTTTAAACACGCGAAGAAACTTTCTTAGACATCACTTCCAGATACTGTAAACGGCAAAGTCAGTATTTAAATACAACATTCTCAATTTCAGCAAATGTAATATTAAGGAAACATATACCTTAGTGTCCTGTCTTTTAAGTGCATTTTCTTGTTAATTAATTTGACTCACATCTTTTGAACCGAACAGGCATGTACGAAAACACATAAAAGAGGACACCAAATTTATAAATCCACGGTTTTAATAAACCCGTAACTAATCTCTCTCATTCAATCATTCGAGAAACACTTTATGACATGATAATAAAGAAGGGGTATTACATGATAACCTAAATTATAAAAATATTAAGATAGTATAATATAGTTAATTTACTCACACGGTTGGCGTAGTGGTTAAAGCGGTTGTCTCGCCGCTTTTAACTGCGCTGGTGATGTAGGTTCGATCCCCACACGTGACAAATCTTTGAGTGATTCGCAAAGATTTGTTCTGACTCTGGGTGTACTCTGTGTGTGTGAAATATATTTAAACACCTCCACGACACAGGAGTTATTCCTTGTGCTGGCGTCGTTTTTTTAAAGATAAAAGACTTAATTATGAAAATTAAGTTTTATTAATTTTATTAATATTAATAAAAATCTTATTTGTATGCCTAAGAAAAAACATAGCTGACCTTTATGTGAGTTTTGTAACAACTTTTAACCTATGTTTACAAATAAACTACTTTTGTCAATGTTTGTACGGGACATACACATCAAAAGCTGTAGCCTAACGTTAAACTTAAGTTAACTCGTTGGTGAAATCAATCCTTAATTTTCTTTGGTTTCCAAATCTCAACAAACATTAGCGACACGCAGCTTATTACGATTATTATCAACCTTGCCAAAAGCTTAATATAAATTCATAACCTTTATGAATATTTCACGAAAAGAGTGTCAACTCAACGAGATGTATTTGTACTCCGACCTTAATAAGATAAATTGGATGGCGTTATGAAATAATGAATCAAGTATAACGTTGGTATAGCTCTTGTGAACGAGGGCTCGCGCATTTTAACTTTAACTGCCATATAGTAGTGGCTGCATTTCTGTATGCTAGTTTTGTAGTGAAATTACTGTCAAATGAGGTATTTAATAAACATAATAGTAGCTGTCAGCTGTACTCGTTAAAAAATTGCTTACAAATAGGCTGTGACGCTTAATATAACGAAAGCGAGGGTGATTTTTTACAAACCTATTTTTTACGCCTGACGATCGCGCACGCCTTAATGTAGAGGGACGCTCTACATACTAATTGTATTACAGCTATAATATTACGTTCGTATTATTAGTATATTATAGATCTTGTACTATTTTATTTATCGTGTAACATAGCACGATACCACGAGTTTGTAAAACAAACTTGAAATGATATTACAAATACATGATAATCATCATTATACTATTTTTGTCACTTACTTCATTATTTCATAACACTATCCAATTTTAATTACAATAATGGGAAATGTGAACAGCGTGCAAATGACAAAGATTTTGGTTTCAAGTTATGAGTGATGTGTGACATTTCACGAATTTCAGCGTTGCTTATTAAAATTTTGTTTTGAGTCGATTTACTGCGTTTTCTTCAAATACTGTTTATATGAAGAGGAGACAATCAGTAGTGTTATTTCAATAGAAACGTAATCTGGTTGTTACGATAATATTAATAAGATTTTATCTTATGAAATACGGGTGTCACTCACGTAATGTTGGTCTATTTAGTCGACCGCGGTTTCACCTATACATTTCGGCATTTTCAAGAGAGTGCGACACGTCGCGCTTGAGCGCGCAGTTAGTTTTGCACTATCTATTTCATAATTTTAATAATGTTACAAAAACACACGTCAGTTTTAATAAAAAAGATTTTATAAATTTTGATAGTTATATTATTTTTGTCAAATGTATGTTTGTTTGTGCCCATTTTGTCAAAATTATTAATACAACTTTGACAAAAGGACCAAGAAAAACGTGCATTGTAATGTAGTGCGTGATACAAACTTTATACTTTAAACATTACAAATCGATAAGGAATGTATGAAAAACGGGCGATCCGGGTCTACTCTTAAAGGGATATTAAGATTGCAAGAAATTACAGAATTTAGAAATTTCTGTATTAATATTAATCTGTCGTTAAGTAACCCCTTTTATGTGTAAAGCGAGTTGTGCATATTAATGGAGCGGTAATAGATTGATGATTCAAATTAATCTGGTAATTACCAAGGTTTTTGGGTTTCTCTCAGTAATTTACTGTTCATTATGATCTTGGTGGAGTTATAAAATAAAAATAATGTCATATTAGAGGAGCACTGCAATCAGAAAACTAAATCTGGGTCTGATTTGTGTGTGTGCAATTTATGTTTGTAAACACACTCTGGGACACAGAAGTTATTCCTGCGGGCGGTACGAAAACAAGAAAGAAATAAAAAAACTTTTGAAGGCTAGTTTAGATAATGGTAACATGATAAAATAAATAAAAATAAATACTACGAAAATATTTTGATGTGTTTTTTAACAATACATTATGTTAATAAGCACAAAAATCTCCAGTTTTTTTCAATAGCTGACTAAAGGTTCTTTCATACATGCATTTTTTGAGTGGTCGTAGTTCAAAGCGTGAAGTGTAGCAAACGTGCGATACCAGTAGCGCAACGTTCGACAACGCCGCATCGCACGCTTTGTATGAAATATAGACGACGAAGACGATGTATTACTAAAGCTTGGTTTTTTTAGGAAAGTGGTGCGGAAAAATACGACCGTAATATTATGGCCGTAACACGATAGGTACCTTCGGTACCGCAGCAGCACGTCAATAACCGTATAGTAATAAAAGATAAATAGGTCAGCCAACAAGCTGGCGGTACTGGAAATCCGTATACAAACTATCGGATATTAATGCCCATGATAGCTCTCTTAAGGTATATTGAAGAGCTCATTAATCGGGACATCTTGGAGAAACGCTGACCATGGAGATTCTCGGAGTGGGCGTGTGTTGTGGCCATAAAAACAGCTATTAATTTACGTTTAATACTGTAATAACGGGTTTGTGGAATTAAGTTTTATTAACGATTCGGCGGCTACAATTTATAGCCGCTGGGTGTTGGGCGTCGACGATAGATGGCGTAAGTGTCAATTTTAATGAAATTACGGATATTATTTGGAATGTTTCGTTGTGATTACGGTTGTTATGTGAAAATCTTCATGTGAAGGTCGTAAATGAAATAAAGGAGGACATTTGGATGCTGGCCAGCAATGCCAGATGAGTAAAAATAATATTATTAGGTGATTTGCCTGCGTGCAAACTGTAGCGGTTATGATAATTACGTTTTCAGGACTATCTGGTGTAGTGAACGTTATTTTACGTGAAATACAACGTACTTTGGGTAATATTTATTTTACTTATGTTATCATTTTGTCGTTGGTGTGTGTTACCATAGTTTTTGTGATCTTTGTTTTGCAGTCATCATCCGTAATAATATTTAATTTTATGTGCACGTGTACCATATATGCGCTTATGATTTTTTTAGCTGACTATAAATTGAAACAAGATTATTTACCTTCGTTTTTAGCACAGAAATTATAATAGTAGTTTTTCCTCGTATAAGCTCACTAAATTCTACCGCAGTAACATAAAATCTCGCTTATATTATCCAGAGGGGTATTGCAGAGGTGTATATTTTTTTTATATATTTTTTTTTATACTAGGCCCACAGCGAACGAACGTGTAGTCCACCTGATGGTAAGTGGAGTACAGCCCATAGATATTAACAATCTACAAAAGCAGATTATAGATGCGTCGCTGCAGCTGAGGACTACGATGTTATGTCTCATGTGCCAGTAATTTCAGAGCCTGATCTCACCACCAAACCGGAACACAGTAATGGAAGCACTACTATTTGGCGGCAGGTTAAAGGGGAGACGGTGGTGCTGCCGCCCTCGAGCTCATTCACAAGAGCTCTACCACCAGTTAAGTGAATAACACACTAGATAGGATTGGAAGAGTTGCTTCACTCCCACACTTCATGTGTCATGTTTAAGTCTCGTGTGATTGGCGGTGAGCCAATCGCTATCCACCGGACACAATTCTAGCACCGCTAATGAGAAATTCCTAGTGAAAAGATCACGAATAACACTTTGTCCGACCTAGGAATCGAACCCGAGTTCACGTTGTGGGCGCATACGCTAACGAATGGAGCAACCAGGCGTTTAACTACAAATTTTATCAATATTCGCCGGCAATACAACGCGGTCATGCTGCCAGTATATTGAGTACGAGGCCTACTGACAGTGACTTATTAAGTTTAGATTAAGTTATTAGACTAGTTTAATTTAAGATCCAATATGTACATGTTTCTGATAATGTTATATTGATTGAATAGCTGTTTTAGAGGCCTCCATTATGAAGTCATCAGATCGACAGCTGACGCCACAATATCGTTGCACTGGATCATCTTTAAAAGCCTTTATTGGCTTCGTTGAGTTATCTTTGAAATGTTGAAGCGAACAGATTTAAATTATGTCTGAATAAAATACTAGGAATTTTCTTAAATATGATGATATGATGAACTTTACTGATCGGTATTTAATTAATTGGGGTGAAAAGTCTCCAAAATAAGATTTATTGCCATTTTTAGGTATCCAAATACTGTCATTTGATGCAGGCCAAATTTCATTTCAAAAGGTTATTCCTTTAAAGTGAATCTCTTCCACCTGGTATATGGTTCAGCTGCTGTAAACGAGCTTGAAGGCAGCAGCACCACCACCACCAGTTGCCAAATAGTAGTGCTCGCACTACTGTGTTGCAGTTTGGTGGTGAGATCAGGCTCTGATATTACTACTGTGGCGGTATCCGCACATAATAAATGACGGATGTCACACACGTGACATATGTCGACGAGTGCTGAATCGCGATAACGAAATGTTCACAGCAAGTGACTATAAATACCACTTCCAATACGCTACCGTTGGACAGCTGTCCGCCAGGAAATACCACCGAGCCTGGTCGGAGGATCCTTCCTTTGTGGTGGAGGAACATCACACCCTGTTCCTCTACACTACCTAGCCTAGTGGTTAGCGTATGTGCCTCTCACGGCAAGGTCACGGGTTCGATCGCCGCGAGGTCTGGCAAAGTGTTATTCGTAAACTTTCCGTCAGGAAAATCACAATAGCTACACGGAGTTGGAATTGCGCCCGGTGGATGGCGTTAGGCTCACCCTCCTATACCATGGGACCTAAACATAACAGGTTAAATGTGTGTCATGTACACCTCTGCCACACCCTTCTGGGTAATATAGGCATGATGTTATGTTACGTTTTATATGGTTTAACACCGTAGGTCTTAAATGACACGACGATGGGCTTTAGTTGCCGATTACCAATACATGGAGCTGAGTAATGCTGCTGGCGCTTATTAGGAACAAGGTGTTTCTTTCGGTTAGATCCCTCACAGGACACCGCAAACTAAATAGACACTTATCCCGTATGGCAGATTTTGTAAAAAGGAACTGGAAACACCACTGCACCTCTTTTGCGACTGCCAGCCACTGATCCATAGGCGAAGTATAATTCTGGGATGCCATGTGTTGGATCCGGATGATGTCAAGTCACTCCACATCGGCCGACTGCTTCAATTTATGAAGGCTATTGGAGGTCAACGTGAAGACCTAAAGCCTCGAACCAACAATAATAATAATAGTAATACATGGAACTTACCTGCCTTTGTTACGTTTCGTAGATCAAGAAAGGCAAGAATAAGCATTATTAATGAGGCAACATTTACTTGGAACGTTCTTTAAAATAAGTAACGTAAACTACATATTTATGATTTTTTTATTTATTCTCATTTACCTTACATTTTCAAAGCACGAATAATAACACATTGTAACTAACACACTTAATACCAAATGAGACTCAAATATATCTGACAAACTGTTGGTTTAATAATTATCCAGCTAATTATGCTCTGGGGTAATTAGCTATTCCAGAGAGTAAATTTGGAATATTTCAATGTAATGATTAAATATTGCATGTTTTAGTCGTTTTAACCTATATGCGAATAATTTAACTTTTACCATTATTACTGTGTATTAAAAACAGAAGATTTTAGATAAAAACTGTGAAGTGTAAAAACCGCAGGAGTCAAAGTCAGATTTTATGCAACTATTGGTACCAAGACCTCGTCACTTTTAATAACACAGTGTGTATGTACACATAATGACAAAAACATAAATCGTATTTTAATTAATACTTAATATGTGTATTATACAATAAACCCGAATTCACTGTACCCAAAATGTGTATACAGATATAATTAATCCAAATAAGTTAATAAAAATAAATTAGAGCTGGTTGAAACCCGCGGAATAGAATACTTAAAGCTTAGTCACTATATTATTATGTCGCTCAGATGATCAGTCGAATTGTATCGAAATGAGCATGTGCGTCGATGGAATGCAACAGTAAATTTCTGTATTATACTAAAAATATATTGTATATATTTATATATTGGTTGAAAACCATAAACAATAACACACCATAAACAAAGTGGCCAACACCATAATTAAATGAAATAAATTGGGTGCTATTTAAACAGGCTTCTTTTTAATACCATTATTCGCCCCCAAAAATGTATGTTGCCTTCTAAATTACTAAGTCAGCAACCTAACCTAACCTAACCCGTGGCTGAGTTAGTAATTTTGACGATAAAGTATAAATTTTGAAGCTTCACTTATTATTTCTCAAATAAATTTACCTATCCGTGCCCCGAAACAACTGTTTTTTTTCTCCCCACTTTAATAACTGGCAATACTGGCCATTTTCCTTATTGCCATATTTGCATGGCAACATTTACTAGATGGGATTTTTATTCATGTTGTATAATTGAACATATTTCGGACACCGTAAGTATATTAAGGGTCAATGACTTGTCTTGTGGGCGTAGTGATAAGATTATTTCTGTTTATTCTTAGTTTTCTACAGTTTTATTTTCAAAAGAAAGCTTGATAGGTTAAATTAAAAACTGCAATAAACATATATAAAATCAAACATATAATGACATTAAAATGCCATAATCATACTAAATTATCCGTCCATCAAACAAAAATATAGAAACTTTATGGGGTACCGGCCCCACTGCCAGCGGTTTGACGGTCAGCGTTTACATTATGAAACTCCGATATGCGTTCAGACCTACCAAAGCGTTCAGTTAATGTGCGAACGCACGTTCTGTCGGAGTTCTATGATATTAACATTGTAAACAGTGACATCCAGACTGCTGCACCGCTGGTAGTGGGGCCGGCACCTAAATCCTAATAGAAAGGGCAAGTTAATAGAATTCTATATTATTGATTGATAAGTAAATTACATAAGATGTTTACAATAATGTAATGGAAATTAATTAATCACATAAACAGATCATTTTCTAAGCGAAATTTTTGTCATACAAAATGCCAGATCCATTCTCCCCCAATCTTTGGCAGAAAAAAAACGCAAAAAATAACAAACTGTTCGTTGTCCCATCAATTCCTTTAATATTCGTCTCATTAGCTATAATCCAGTGCGAGTAGGCATTTCTGTTGGAATTTCAACCATATTTCAGCTTCAAGCGGTCGTTTGGCTTGTATAGCGTGCAAAGTAAAAGTTGACAGCGGATTTTACTAGTACTATCAGCAAAGTTGATTCATGACTCATTTGACAAATATTTCGTTTGAAATTATTTTATTTAAAAGTTGATAAGGTTGACATTTGTTGATAGAACAAGCAAATTTAGCCTTAAGTGTTATGAAATGTCTATTCAAAAATAGTATTTAAGTGGATCATGAACCAGCTGTGTGGGTCGCTGTCAATTTATTAAAAAAGCAGCGCGTTGCAATTTGTTGATATACAATTTTAGTACTATGCTTGTGCTGGTTTTGTACAAGGTGTGTTACAAGGTATGAAATATTTGGATTATTTATTTATTTATTATTTGGCTCTTCAACGTTACATTAATAAGGGTTAACATTGTGAACTTAATTCTAAGCGTCTCACTACTTATAGAGGAGCACAACATGCACTATAATAAAAGAGAATAACATTAGATTATACATCACATACACATCCGTACATCACTTGTGTTCATAAAAATCGCTTTCACTTCCAACTGGGCCCCCGCGGCTCGTCACGCCCGCCTACTGTTTGAGGAGATAATTTTCTTCTTAATTAACCCTCTGTTGAATAGCGAATTTAATTGGGCCATCGAAACGTGTGAGAAGTCTTCTCATATGCAATATATGGGATTTTTAATTGCAAACCTGATGGGAAGTTCATTTGCAAAGGTGAAGGCGTTTTTGTGTCAGGAATGTCACGAGTCACAGTTAGCTTTTTTAATTGGGTAAGAACAAGTTTATTTGTTTTTGGAGTTATGTGAAGTAGGCATTATTAAGTCGCACTTTGGTATGTTTTCATAAAACATTTGGGAATGTAAAACCAGTTAAGTTATTGTTGAACTTCTTCCTCAATTATTATGTGAATGGGTATTTGAAACCATCCAAATATTATTCCAAAACACCATTATATTATAATTTCTTTCAACCCTCAACTCAACTCGAACTAATATTAATCATAAAGCATTTTTTTTTATTCTTCAAAGCAAAGACAGTTTTTATCTTAATAACATTACTTTTTAATTTCAAGATTCAATTTATAAGCAAAAATAATATTGATTGAATACACAGAAGACGCAATAAATATATTCCCAGTAAATTTATTTGAATGTTCGTGGAAACTGTATGCCGTAATAATATATAATCAAGGAGCTCTCTTCATTGCTAGTAATATTGTACAGCACATTTAATTAAAGTCATGTCAAATGAAAATTAATGTAGAGCACATTAAATTAAATGATAATTAAATAATATCACTACATCGATAGTCTAGCAGTAGTAGCGTAAGCGTAAGTTTCCGATAGGTCACGGGTTAGATTTCCGGATCGGGTAAAATGTTATTTGTAAACATTCCGTCCGGAAATTCACAATAGCATCGCGTAGTTGTAATCTTGCCCGGTGGATGGCAATGGTCTTCTTCTTCGTCGTGTCGATGGCTGAGTCAAATTTTATTGGTCCAATAAGTAGCAACTGTTATGGCGTTCTCGTCGGCGTTCATGAGCGCCTCTCTTGTACAGGTGGTAGAGCATTTTGGACAGTCAGTAAGGTGGTCAAGGTTTTGACTTGCCATCGTGGTGAAAGGATTAGCCAATTCGCTTTTAAGAACTCGCGAATTGTCCAGGGTGCGCCGGACGTAGGGAATTGTTGTGTACGTCACTCGGGGAGGCTACTTCATGCACCCCTTATCCCATGGTACCTAAACATTACAGGTGAAATTTGGATGTAGTAAACCTCTGCCACTCTTTTGGATAATATAGGCGTGATGTTATGTTATTTTATATCACTATCGTAAGCACAAAAAATATAGTATAAACACATCAATTAATAAATAAATGTGGCTGCGATGAAAAGAAGGCCACGATAGAAACTTGGTTCTATAAAGATAAAGATAAATTTGGATTTTTTACATTAGATAGAACGCCAGAAACAATTACACTATCCAATGGGACCAATGACAAGGCCATAAAATGTCTGATATCTAACCTTAATGTAGTTCAATCACCCAAATTGGAACATAAAAACTTAGCTAAATCACAATGCATGTAATAGAAAACTTTATAAAATTATGTTATTGCATGTAGCACACAACAGGATTAACGCAGACTTTGTTCACTGGCCAACTAAACAAATATACGGCAAAGCAAGATGTCTCAATCGTTTCGTAAGTACCCTCAAAATTTTGATTTTTTATAAAATGTGTAAAAAAAACTATAAAACTACTCAGTTCAAAAATTACTCAAAAATACTTGGAAAAAGAAGAAGTTCACCTTAAAACTAAATAAAAAACCATTAATTCAAAACTTAGTTTTTTTGTTTATATTCTTAAGTATGTGCTTTAGTTTGTTTGATATTATATTTACTAAGAATAACGAATTATTCTGCCGCGAAATTGTATTAATTTTGGCTTTGTTTGTCAATTTGGCTGAAATGACCACATCCATATTTTGTATGTAACAACTCATCCGATAGCGACACCACTTGCGGATGAATCGACGCCTAACAATTTGAAAAAGGTGTCAATTCATCCGAGGATGAAATATTTTGCGGATGAGCTGTCACCTAAGTCCAAATACACACATTCACTCACACAAGCACACCCAGTCTCAGAACAAATCTTTGCGAATCACACAAAGGTCTGTCCCATGTGGGGATCGAACCCACAACACCAGTGCAGTGGAGAGCGGCGAGGCGACCGATTAAACCACTACACCACACGTGCAGACATAGTTATAGTATAGTTCGGTGCCCCCGGTGGAAGATGGCGTGATGGAAGTGAGGTAGTCAGGTGTTCATACTAAGAAGACTATGTTGGCAAAAGGCAAAGAAGGCTCTCCCGCTACCATATGGGGGTAAATATTCGGGAAGAGAAAGAGATATTTGTGAAAATATTTAATAATACTTGTGCCCAATCGGACCTTTTTGTATATTTTTGTACATAATATTTAGTTTTTTATAAGAATTTGCTTTTGTTTTGACATTTAAGTTTCATGTCAGTCTTTTGGTTATCGTCCTAGGTTCAGTGTTCTTTTTAGTTTATTTTCCTAATATAATTTATTTCCTTTATCCCTGGTTTCTTTGCCTCAACCCAATCCACAACAATACTGTTACAGTGTTACGATCTAGTAATATTAAATATGTAACTACGTATTTATTAAAATTTCATGCCGTGAATCTTCACGTGTAAAAATAACTCACTGGTTGTAGTAAAATAGGTATTACATTATTTTCTCTTAAATAACAGAAGTAATTTAATTTATTACCAACAGAGTAAAAAATACTCCGCTATTTTTGTAGACCGTTTTTTCGTTTTGTTAATTCAACAAAGGACGAGATAGCAGTAAAGGAAAAATATTTTAAAACGGAGCTCATTGAAAAACTTAATTACTAAAGATCTCCGGTATTTTGTTAAATAATAGAGGTAGTGCAATCATTGTTAGAGTCCTTTTTCGTTAACAAGAATTTTGAGTACAAACAGAGAGATAATATATGTTTATACTAGGCTGCTTTTTTGACTGCCTTGACGGTCTAGTAGTTAGGGTATGCCCTCTCACCGCAAGGTCTCGAGTTTGATTCCCGGGTCAGGCAAAGTGTTATTTGTGAAGCTTCCGTCAGGCAATTCACAATCGCAGCACTGAGTTGGAATTGTGCGCGGTGGATGGCGATAGCCAAACCACCTATTCCATGGGACCTAACTATAACAGGTGAAATGTTGTTGCTGTACCCCTCGGCCATACCCTTCTGGATAATGAAGGCGTAATGCTATTTTATGTAATGTTGTTTATTTAACAAAATAAATGAGTAGATTTACTGAAAATAATTACCTCCAATATTTGTCCCTAGCTATTGTAGCAGAGTTTTCATAAACAAGCCCGAGGCAGGATACTGTTTGTCTTATTTTTGACCTGCCAATGAAAAGTAGTTCTTGTAATAACACATAACTCATATGTAGTCACAGATATAGATCTACATAGATAACGCAAGTATCACGATTTGTATTGAAACCAAGCGTGCCGACTTTTTAATACCTATTGTGACGTCACAGCCGAAATTTAGTGACGGAAAATCCAAACCGATTCAAAGACACCGATGCTGCCGATGCAGTACGATTCAAACGATTCAACTGGAGCCGTCCGCTATGACTTTCTCTAACAAAAGACGCGCGTGGACTGAAGTTAGCGGCGACCCACCTTGACGCTTGGTCGGGGTTCGGACACGTGAAGTACATGCATTTGCGTTATCTATGTAGATCTATATCTGTGTATGTAGTCTTGAGATGAAGTAAGCTACTCTAATAAAGGTGATTTATGAACCTTACAAATTAAATTAAGATCGATGTTTTTATCTCTAAGTAATATTTTGGTTGATATTTATTCTGTGCCAAGAAGAGGCATTTACTTTTTGTGCAAATATAAATATTGGACTTGTCTAATCTTATCTTATCCAAGCTGAAATGAATAACGGATCTCCGGAAAAATTTACTTGGCTTGTTTACAAAAATAATTATATTTGTTTTTTTTATACAGTGTAATTATTGTTTTAGATGGGATGTCATTGTTCTTTTATTTTGATAGTATATTCTTTTTAATATTCGTAACGATTTATTATTCTTATGCTGGCCTAAATGACTAATTCTGAACTAATTACTATCTCAGTGTTGGTATACTTAAAATAACTTTGTTTAAGTCAAAACATTTTAACTATAAAGCCCAAGATTTTGTATTTATTGGTCAAATGATATCATACAGAACTAGATGACCCGCGCAAATTTGACGATAGTTAGCAAATATTTACAACGCCATCTATTGATTTTTTGCGTAAACTCACTTCTAACTTTAACCCTCTAAATTTACCCTCCATGTAGTTTTACTCTAGACTTCAAAAATGGACTTTCATACAACCGTTACACCCCCTTATTTTACCCCCTTCGGGGAAAATTTCAATAAAGTCCCTTCTTAATTCGCCTCAACACCATATAAGGAACCATAACATCATGACGTCCCAGAAGAGTGTGGCAGAGGTGTACAACACCCACATTTTTCCCTGTTATGTTTTAAATCCCATGGGATAGGGGTGAGCCTATATATGTATGTATGTAAGGATCCTTCACGCAAAATTTCAAGTTTCTAGTCTTAGTGGTTTAGGCTTTGCGTTGATGAATCAATCAGTTGGACGAACAATTATATAAGTAGAGTACAACATTAAAGCCTCATTCTTCTAATTCACAATGGTCAAGAAAACGTCACTTAAAGGATACAATGTATAACACAAAACATTTTAATTTACAGCTGTATTGGATTTAATGTTTGCATTGTGTAACTTGTATATTTTTGGTTAAGTTATAATTTATTTGACGGTTGTGTTTCACTCGACAATACTGAAAAAGGCCCGAAAAACATAATTCTCAAAGCTATTCTCTGCCTAAAAATCATCGCTCAACAAAATCAGATCCCCACCGCCTCAGGCTGGTTGAAGAGCGAGCAAAAAGTAAATAAATATGCTTAGTCTCTGCACTGGATCAATGGAAGTAAGCATCCAGAAGATCTCTCAATCGAAAAAAAACATTAAATCTCTTCCGTTTCATTTTCGAGTAAGGTGACCATGAGGTTCATAAGATTTTAATATAAAGGGACGATTAATTTTTTTTTAATCATATACAGTCATGCCTTTTTTCTACAGAAGTAGGCAAAGCTAATGCAACGCAATGTGCTACGTTATATCACACTTCTTTTTTTTCTTTTTTTCACCTTTTAAAAACACTTTGACTGTGAACCTTCTACATCAAAAAACACGCATTTAATGTAAATGATTGAGCAATAAAAGATAATTAAAAAAAATAATATCTTCAAACTTGTTTGATAGAACTATCTTAACAAAGTAACTAATTAAAAATATATCTTAAGGCAATGAGAAATTGGTATAACTAATTTGTAAGTCTGAAACTCAATTAATAATTTGACTTACGTTTCATTAGCTTCACAAACTAATATGGATTGAATTTATTTATTTGTCTTGTTGGTGTAGTGGTTAGCGAAAGCGCCTCTAACCGCGAGGTCTCGGGTTCGATGCCCAGGTCGGACAAAGTGTTGTTTGTGGACTTTCCGTCAGGAGAATCTCAATAGCAGCGTGGAGTTGTAATTTTGCCCGGTGGATGGCGATAGGCTCGCCCCCTATCCCATGGGACCTAAACATAACATGTGATGTGTGGGTGTTGTACACCTCTGCAACAACCTTCTGGGTACTATAAGCGTGATGTCATGTTATGTTATTTATTTAACTTAAGCACAAAGTATGTACAAAACGTAGTTAATGCCTGAGGCAAATATAATAAAATCAAATCAAAGTTAAAATTATAAAATATAAATAAAAATTTTATGAATAAACATTTAAGATAGATTCTATTTGCTATGAATCTACACTTCACCAATAAAGTATTAATAAATGCTAGTACTTCAAACTACTCCAGAACCATTCGATAGAAATTAATCTCGACGTACAAATAAGTGATAATTAAATTTAAAAGTGTCGTTTAAAGCCGGTTAATAACCTCTGAAAGCATACTGCAATTTTCTTTTAAATTACCTCCACCGCTGCAATATAAATAACCATTAAACTTAAGTACCTTTTAAATCAATTTCAGCACTTAATGAAAGGCTGGTCACCCTGTGTAACCCAACAATAGCAGACATAAATCCGATTAACGCTTTTGAAACTACGCTGAGCGCCGAAAAAATAAGACATGGACCGTAAAGCGATATTTGAAATACATGAAACATAACGTCACGCGTATATTACCTAGAAGGGTGTTGCAGAGGTGTACAACGCCCACACTTCACCTGTTATGTTGTAGGTCCCATGGGAAAGGGGTTGAGCCTATCGCCATCCTAAAAAAACTAAAAAACTTGTCAGACTTTCTGGCATCCAACTACCCATAACCACTGCCATGTTATGTTCAAAAACTGCGGTCCGCCTGTGTTCGATGTAGCCACGAGCTCATTATATAATAACTAAAGACGTAATGAAATAATAAAATGTACAAACTACTATAAGGCATATTACATTTCTTGTCTTTCAGTGAGCAAAGAAGTGAACAAGCTCTGAGAAGTTTTAAGCGGGTGACAACAAACAACTTGTACATTGATAGTTGTTCGTACCTGTTTGACACGACAGACGTCGCTTGTGGTGTTAAGAGTAGACTCACCAGCGCCATGTTTTCATACTTACGTAATTATACTAACCTACACCTTTGATATTTTACTTTTGTTTTATGACAATGAATGTTAAAATTTTGTAATGTAATCAATTATGTTCTCATGTAAATTATGTTAATCGTATTATGAGAATAAAGTATTTTTAAACCTAACGTATGGGTTTAACTGTAAGCTTTTTTTTATTAAAAAAAAAATCTAAATAATAAAACACAAATATTCATGCTCGTTCGTGGCCATTTCGTCAAAATTGCTTTAATCATTAATTGAGTTTCATACAAATCTAAAAATATTAATAATCATTTTGAAAAATGGACGCCAAAAGACATGCATTTAGTGTTTTAGATATGATTTGTCTATAAAAATAGATAAAAAACTTAATGATATTAAACTTTAACCCATATTACTTTTGTATGGAAAACAGCCAAGCAATTGTTTCTCCTTAAAAAAACTTGCTAAACCTCTTGGGCAATCTTGAGTTTTCGTGTTCTACCTTTGAGCTTAATAAGCTTTGTTAGATGATGTTACGAAGATAGACTAAAATATGCACCTTACTAATCAAGCATCAACACGCTTATAAATAAGTATTGTGTATGGTGGTAGAGCTCTTGTGAACGAGCTCAAGGACAGAGGCAGTTCCATCTCACCTTGTTTCGATTTGATGGTGAGATCAGGCCCTGCAATTACTGACACATGAGGCATGGCTCCGTTATGAAGCGGCGCATCTTCAATCTCTTTTTGTGGATTGTTGATGTCCATAGACAACCTATGGACATCAACCACCACTTATCATCACGAAGTCTACTCGTCGATTAAAATAATATTTTTATCTTGCGGATTCAAAAGTAATGAAGACGCTCATTAAACAAGTCGTTAAAATGTTCATAAACTATTTTTTTTAAATGAAATGATTATAAATAATCTGTTCATTAAAGTTCTATTTAATAAAACTGACGTAAGTTTGTTTGTTTGTGTGAAGATGCCTTAAAGTATAGATGAAACCGCGGTCGACTAATTAGACCAACATTACGTTGAATAATTGATTTTACTTAATTGAAATTTGATCCTATTTGCTCGCAAAATATAAATTCAGTGAACTCAATGACGCAGTGAGGCTCAAGAGGAACAGCTAACCTTCACGTTTTGTGGTCAGCAATAACCGAGCGGTGGATTGGTAAGTCAAATGTCAACTGTACTGGTTTGTGGTTAGTATAAATGATGTTTGTATATCTGAAGTAGGTACATAATGTTTGTATTATAGATTGGCCAATGTTTACTGACGATGAAGATAAATTTCATGATGGAATAAGCCCGTTTGCCAAAAATAGTATTTTTAATGGTAGTGAGTCAAAAATAATATTGGCTTGTAATAAAAAATAATGACTTTTTCTTGCAGTGTATGAACTTCTTGACATTTATAATTTTGCTTTATATTTTTATCCGTCTGCTTTACCAAGATAATAATAATTATGGGGCCAATATTATGATAGCAAAACATGACAAGTCCTAAACATATTTTCCACAATACTGTATAAATATTAATTTTGATATTTTAAAAATAGCTTACTTATAAAATACTTTAACCTGTCCATCACCACTTTTAAACAAACTTCAATTTACAGTCAAACAAAGTGTTTTCTATCAGGTCAAAACACCATAAAAACCAATTTATTGCACCACATATTTAACGACAGAGGGCGCCATAGAAACCCGTGGTCATACCCATCGATTTGTAGGACAATAATAATTATTGACTATTCAGAACAACCTTATAATATGTCCGGTTGTAAGACTTTATTTCTAATCCGGGATTGGTAACCGGATTTTTAAATGATACAATGTAATAAAACGTTGATCACATAATTTGGGATTATTATTAGGTTTTAATTTATTTGGTTTTAATTTGTATTCATTTTAATTTATTTAATTTCATACTGTAGGTTATGTCCTAAACAGTCATGATCACGTTTTCTATTGTGATTTCTTTTTAATTCTTTGTTATTTGAAACTACAAAGGCTTAAGTCTTGCCAAATTTATTTCAGCCTAGAATTTGTCTGATATATCTTTACGGAGCATCCAAATTGGAGTGTATCAGAAATACGTCGCCAGCGAGCCATTCGGGTCGCTCCCATCAATCAACAAAAGTGATGCTGATGGCTTGTACCGTTTTATGGTTGCATTCGGCTGTAACTTGAAGCCTTGACCTCTGCATATTGTAGATCCGTAAAAAATATTTAATGATTTCGTTTTGTGCTTAAACTTTTTTTATTAAGTTATGTCAGATAAACATTTTTGTAATATTGACTGATTTTAGTGACTTCTATAATTTATTTTATCAAGAATATTTAAGGTATTTTTTCTCTTGACCATGAATAAAATAACAACATAATCAACAGTTAAAAGCAAATCCTATGACCGAAACACACCCAAAATTACATTGAATGATACCATTTTATTACACTGTAACACTTAAAAGGGCCGGGTAATCCCGGCTTAGCGATAAAGTCGTACAACCGGACATATAAGGTTGTTCTCGTCAATAATTGTCGTACAAATCGATGGGAATGACCACGGATTGCTGTGGCGCCCTCTGTCGTTATGTGGTGCAATTAAATGGTTTTAATGGTGTTTTGACCGGATAGAGAACATTTTCGTTGACTGCAAATGCGACTTTACTGACGTTTTATAGTCATTTGAGCAAGAAAAATGGTAAATATTTTACTGGGTTCGTTATTTTTCTTTGCCTCAATATTTGTAATGAAACATTAATTTTAATATCTATAGGTCATTACTTATTATTAGGTGTGCTTGAGTGAGTGAATGTGTGTATTTGGCCTTGTCATTGGGACCATTGGATAGTGTAATTGCTTCGGGCGTTCTCTATCTAATGTAAAAAATCCAATTTCTTCTTCTTCTTCTTCTTCTTTATTACTGCAAAAACTGGGTATGCAGTTTTTAGAATATAATTATATGTATGATTCTTTGGACTAAAATATGATACCAAAGTTTTTTTAACCACTTTGCCAAACATGCACTCAATTGTTACAAAATTTATCACGGATAGATAAGATAGTGGCTTAATATACATCATACTTAATCTAACTAACTTACTTTATGTATATTACCTAAAAGGGAATGCTAGAGGCGCATCAAATATTGCCGAGCCGTTATTTCAACAGTTCCTGATAAGGTTTAAGATAGCAAATTTGTCATTTAATCTGTCTAAAAAAGTTTGAATAAGCTACCAGGGGCTTATCTAGAACTGGTGAAACTGGCTTTAAGGCTGTAAGGTAAAACACGAAAACCAAAGAACACCCAAGAGCTTTGGCAAACTTTTTAAGCGCCATCTGTCGTGTCATCCAGGAACAAACAACTATATTGTAATATACAAGTTGTTGCCCGCTTAAAACTTCATTGAATTTATTCTCTTTTTATTTTTCTTTATTGATAAATACTGGGATCGAATGTTACTTAAATAGTAAGCTACTGTTTAAGCCATAACTAATTATTAATGTCAGGGATGATAACATATTAACGGCTTTATTAACTTGAGGAACGTGACAGAGGTACATGTAGAGGAACAGTGTGTGATTTTCCTCCACCACAAAGGGAGGATCCTCCGACCAGGCACGGTGGTATTGCACAACGGTAGCGTATTGGAAGTGGTATGTACACTCTCTGTGAACACTGCGTTATCGCGATTCAGCGCTCTTTGTCATATGTCACGTGTGTGTCACTACTTGACGTTGTCATTGTCATCTGTCATTTCTTATGTGCGGATACCGCCACATACACCTTTTTCACATTTTACTCAAGCGCTTTTATTTGTCTAGTTTCTTTTAAGTCGTATGCTTTTCAACTCCAACTATATTTATTTCGTTGTGGTTTCCAAGACTATTTCTCTCTTCCTGGATTGACCGTGTGTAATGCACGGTGTCTTACCGTTGGTTACCATTTTTGATCCTGGCGTCACAGGTGGCCACAAAGTCACAGTGTTAGGCGTGTGGGTGACATTATATCCCAATAAAAGAGGGTCCTATGTGATAGGGGTAAACCTATCGCTCTCCCGCAAAACCCAGTCTCCGTGATGCTACTGAGAACTAACAACCTTGCAAATTATCAATTTTGACCGACCCAAAGACTTCATTCACACTAAGCGGTCGTACACACCACCACTAGATAGA
The DNA here is from genome assembly GCA_905147285.1 of Hypena proboscidalis. NCBI lineage: Eukaryota > Metazoa > Arthropoda > Insecta > Lepidoptera > Erebidae > Hypena > Hypena proboscidalis. The sequence goes on from LR990141.1 coordinate 2,295,126, forward strand.
CAAACCAGGCAGTTAACTATATAATACAATTTTCAATAAAGTCCCTTACACACTGACAGCTCCATATCAAAGAAGGAAAGCCTTTGAGGGATTACGATGACGCGCTTTCATCATGGAGGCTTTCCTTTTAGAACTTACGGAACCCTTTCAAACTTCTCGCGATGGTTCTTACTTTCTTTGTGCGTAAAGCTTTGACGAAACAATGAAATACAATTGACGACGACTTCAGCTATGTTCTTTTTGTCTTGAAAATAAGTAAATAAATGGTTTTTCCGTTCGGGAATCTTTACATAATATTATGTATACATATTAATTTATTGAAAATTAAAAAAAAAAAACGTTGATCAGCACCTAATTAACCACAATAACAACGTCTGAAATGTCACTTTACGGTTCATGTCTTAAGGTTTTTAAATTTGCATGTTCAAAATTTTATTTAAGTTCTAATCATATATTTAAGTTTTTAATTAATACTTTATTGTACACATTAATGTAAAAATATTGTGTTCAGGATGCCGTAGTTTTTCTTAGCTTAACACAAAGCACAATCTATTCTTTAAAAAATGTTATAGTAGTCGAATAAAAGCCTTGTCACTCACAGTTCAATTACGCTTTACGGTTCATGTCTTACTTTTTTCGGCCCTGAGCAAGTTTCAAAAGCGTTAATTGAATTTATGTCTCCTATTGTTGGGTTATACTGGGGTGACCACCCTTCATTAAGTACAGATATTGATTTAAAGGGCTATTAAGTTTAATGGTTATTTATATTGCAGTGGCAGAGGTAATTTAAAAGAAAATTGCAATGTGTTGTTCAGAGGTTATTAACTAGCTTTTGACGGTTTATTGCTAGTGACACTATTCAATTTAACTATCACTTATTTTAACATCGATTTATTTTTTATTGTGTTTCTGTAGGGTAGTTGTCTTGAGGACAAACACAAAAGTTGTGGGACGAGGACGTGTTCTAGACGTAGCGCCGGTTCAATATTTTTCATGATAAATTTGAAGAAAAGTCGCGACACAAAACAAACAAAAAAGAAACGACGTTTCGGTGACTGCGTCCTATTCGGCAACATACAGAAGAGACTAGGCGCAGACAAACGCAGGAGACGGTTGCGCGCGGAGGTAATTTGGATCACATGGCACGCACGCGCCCGTGCATTTCTTTGTGGTTTATCCATGCACCATCCTTTTACATAAACTTTAACCGAGACGCGTCTTTGCCCGGTTTGCGACGCGTATTAGTCTTACGTCTTTTCTATTTTTCGTGCCGTTTAAGCGCCTGCACTGCTTGACACCTCTTAATGTCTATGTGGGCTAATAACTAGTGTACGTGGTATATAAAAAGTAGAGCTATGTGTGAGTTATTATTTGAAACGTGCGTTGAAGCCGAATCAAAAACTTTGTTATACGATTATTTATGTTTTGTTATGATATGCATCGGTTTTCGTAAACAAAATACTTTACTTATGATGTCTTTTTAGGCCAGTGCGTCCAAACTATGATAAATATTTTTAGATCTTTCATAGAATTTTGTATTGATATTATTATAATCTACAGGATCAAAATTACACTTTTTGTTCACTGCTTTACTAATATTAACTTAATGTCTTTTTATTTTATCTAAAGATTGACTCTTGAAATAGATTTAAGGAAAAATTAATAATTTGCTAAGCCCATCAGGCACTTAAAATTTGTGTTTGTTAAACAATGTCGCAGATGACTGGAGTTACTTATTTAGCAAGTGGTTGAAGAATTTCAAAAGAAGTGGTACTTTGAGTCATATCACAGCAAAAATATATTATAATAAATTTAGCTATGAAAATTAAACGTAATAAGCAATGTTCAGATTTCATATTCGTACGAAAGGTAATTATTATCATAATTACTAAAATATGAATTTAGTATGCTAATTAAACGTAAATCAAATTACTAACAGACTTCTAAATTAAAATATTGTAATTATTAATCGCGTCGTCACAGATCGTTTGCTAAAGAAATCAAAAGCAATATTCTTATATATATTGTATAAAAACCTGCTATCTAATTTTATATTAAAATTTTACAGTTTTTTATTTGTCCCTATTTTTTTCACCTATAAATGCTAGGCAGCAAAATACACAAAAAAAAAGCCAGTCCCTATATTCCACCTATATAACATCCCGTGGCTACCCGACACAAAAATAAAGGGGAAGAGATTTAACGCTTTATATTTCGATCGAGAGAGGAGTCCATTTCTTCCGGATGCTTGCCTCCATTGATCTAGTGCATGGACACTCTAAACATATTTATTTACTCTTTGCTCGCTCGCTCTTAAACGAGCCTGTTAGGCGATTTGGAAAAGATTTTGTTGTGCGACGTATTTTAGGCTGAGAATAAGTTTACTCTGGAACTATTTTTATGGAGTACATCTTAAAAATACTGGCCTTGGCTAATGAAGTTATGCAAGTAAGTATAATTCTATCATAATTATTATAGGTTGATATTTTTTTTTGTTAATAAACCTATTTTAGGAATAGAATTGACTTTTTAAGTAGTTTATTTCAAAAATGGCTTAGGGTATATGTGTTATATTTTTTTACTTATATAATTAATCTTGTAATAAATAAAAAAAATAACTTTTAAACTTACGCGTTGCATTAAATAAAATCTAACGTTTGCTTGCGATCACGGCCAGTGTAATCTGTCTACCGAAACGTCGAGCCAAAAAGGTAAATAATGAATTATCACGTTAATTCCCGTTAAAAAATATAAAATATCTTCATTCCTTATACTTCACAATTATCATACGTAATAATTCTTCACTAAATTTGCGGTGTTAAACTTACTAACTCACTTTGTTCACACTTCACAATTTTACTCAAACACTACAAGACTGATTTTAAAAACTCTCTCACCATTAGAAAACTACTTGTTTTTTTTTGATTGCATGGTACGTTTATAGATGATGAATAGGAATGATAAAGTAAAATGTTCGCATACCTCAAACACAATATCTTGACTACATTGTTGGAAAATACCAAAAAATTCTTGAAAAAAAATCAAAGATTACACGGTCGCAAACCACTCAAAAATCTTTACAAAATTTGTTCATCAGATATGACGCACTGCACAGTGGGATTGGTATCAAATATTCAGACTCAATCCTTTTCGAGCGATTGCGAGCGCACGTTCCACGACATTGAAGGACTACGGTGAGTAAATTAAAATACGCGCGTAGTGAAAAATACTTTACACGTTTGAGAGTTTGGGAATTCTATGGATCTCCCGTATTTTATTAAAAATACCGGATATTTACAATACAAAGTAAACAAAATTGGATAGGCAATTTTGTGCGCTTGACACCATGAAATTAAATATTGTGATAGTGTGATTTGTTTGCTCGACTATTAATGGTATAATAAATAAGCGTGAAAATATTAAAATACTGACTACAGTTTTACAATATACTATAAATACTCGTACATATAATATTGTTTTGACGTAAGTCATGTGACTGATGGCCATAAGGATGCGGCTATAAGTACAAGAAACATTTTCATGATCACAGTCATTGTAAAGACGTTCGACGAGAAAAGGCAAAAAATTACAAAAAATATTACTTATTTTTTTTTGTTATTTCAATGAATAGTAAAGTAAAATAAATATATTTACAATCAATAAATCAATAAATGAAAATTGTAAGTTTCAATCATGGTTTTTTAGTCATATTTGTCGACTATAATTATATTTATTTTACTTTCTCAATAGTATGAGTACATTTTGACATGATTTCCAAAGTCCTCAAGTGCTATCGTCAGTTCTCCAGAGTCACAAGTGCGTACCGTAAGCACACTCTCTCTGATTGATATTCTGTATTCCGTGTTTGCCAGGTACTTTCATATCTCAAGTTTTGTGACACATTTTTTTGGTAAATTGAAATTCTGTTTTCACATATGTCGTGAATCGGTAGAGAATGTTGTTAGATTATAAAAATACATTTGCTGATTAGATAAAAACAGCCGCTTAAAAAAGAACGTGTAATTCACCCAGCCTATTTCTGTAAAGGTGCTTCCAGACAGCGCGAACATATTATGTTTGTAATGTAACGTTTAGATTAGCTATCAAGCATTACGTTAGAAATGCCTCCCATACCACGCTAGCGTTGCCCTTTAACGTAACATTTAGACCTAATTTTGCAAACAGAAACTAACCTCAAAATGTCAATTTTGTTAAAAAGCCATTTTTGTCTGAATGTTGTACCTATACGTTTTAATTGTATGTTATTTGAAAAGAATTTATGTACAATATTTTTGTAAATAACTTGTTTTATGTAAACAAATGTAATATTGTTCGAAATCATTAACATTTTTAGTAAAATTGTAATAAAAGAAAAACTTGTTGGTTTCTTTTCGGAAACTACCTGAGTGTGATTTTTATCACCTGTACTGTACAGAGTTTTTTAAGAGAATTTATGTATTCTTATTTGATTTTGGCAAACTTTAAATTGGTTCCATAATTATATTATAGTTTGCATAATTAAGTCCATTAATTTTGAAATTCGATTTTTGAATATTTAGCAATGTGACCATTTTGGCAGATTTCGCCAACTATGGCACATTTCTCTCCTAACTTTGATCGGATAAATTCAATGTTATCTTTTCAAAAGTAGATTAACAAAGCTTAACTAAGCACACATATAGGTCTCACCTAATTATTGGCCTTGACGCTCATTTCACATTTATGTTTTTTTACCTACCTCTCTATTTTTCTTAATTTTGCGTATAAACCTAAAAAAGAAGAAGCCCTTGCCCAACCGTGCGACGTTCATGTATAGATACAGAGCTAAAATTACAATTACATGCTTAAGTATATAAGCATGTAATTGTAATTGTAGCTCTAACACACATTTATATATATATTTTAAATCTTCATCTTATTGATTATTCTTATAGTATTTTTATTAAAACTGACGTGAGTTTGTAACATTATTAAAATTATGAAATACGGGTGTTACTCACGTAATGTTGGTCTATTTAGTCGACCGCGGTTTCGCCTATACGTCTAGGCATTATCAATATCGTATCGCACTCTCTTGATAATGCCTAGACGTATAGGCGAAACCGCGGTCGACTAAATAGACCAACATTACGTGAGTAACACCCGTATTTTATCATTTTAATAATATTCTTATAGTATTTAGCTGCCGGCTGGCCGGTGTATATTTTTTCAAGTGTTTCTTAGTATATTTTTATCGTGTTGCTTACCAAAAGTTAAATTATATTTGCCCATTTTCGAGTATTTTTTTTATAGCCACACCATATTGTGCATTGGTTCGCCGCCAAGCATTAACTTGTAACAAATTGTTACAAGTTGTATCGTTACATTACAGTCGGTGTGGGAGCACCGTTATTGTGTTACTTCCATATCCAGACATATTTGGCATTCTTTTCAGAGTATTTTATCTTCAAGGAGTAAATCAACAAGTATTTCAAGCATTTTTCAGAATCACAAGAGCGTATTGTAAGCACACTCTGTCTGATTGACGCTCCGTATTCCGTATTTGCCAGACACTTTCATATCTCAAGTTTTGTGAGATTTTTTTGGTAGATTGTGATTCTGTTGTAACAAGTGTTGTCGATTCTCGGTGGAGGCTTGTTGACCTAGTAGGAATTTTGAAACTACAGATTTTTTGTCTGTTTAAGCTGGCAATATACCGACTGCCACTTTTTTAAATGACTATTATTATGAATTTGAACCATTTTATCCCTAGGATAAGTAACGTTTACTATTGCTCGTGCTAATTTTAAAAATTCAACTTAACGATTTATTTTTTTTATTTATTTACTTTTACATATATTATGTGCAACATTACAGTTTTAGACCAAGAAGTTATACAAAGAAAATTATAATAATAATAAAACATAAAATAATAGTTGACAATAATCTGTAACAAAATGATAACCAAAAAAAATATCTACGTATTTATTAACAGTCATAGCTAAATATCAAACTCCAAAATCACACAAATTAAAACCCACAACAACAAATTAAATCTATTAGTGACCCAAATAATAATTATACACGCAACACGAAAATAATAGCCTACTTTGCCTTATTGACGTCATAGTTCTAGTAAGTCCTATTTTTCTTAGAATTACAGGCCTGATACATAAATAGTAACTATAAAAGTTTAATGTAACCTCCAACTACGATGTACAAATCAATGATGTGACGTTGTATGAATAGATTATACATGTATAGATTTTTTCAGAAATCTATGAATATGGTGTAGTTGTTACGGTGCTAGGTTTTCCACGTGGATCAATGCGAATTGAACGCCCATAACTTGGTTGAACTGTCTTGTTGGTTTTGTGGTTAGCGTATGCGCTTTTTACCGCGAGGTCTTGAGTCCGATTCCCGGGTCGGTCAAAGTGTCATTTGTGAACTTTCTGTCTTTGTGGAATTGCTTAACAACCCATTGCAGAGCAATTACGTTATACACGATTAAAATAGCAGGTAACAGCTATAAGTTAATCAAGGTTGAACGATAACATTAAAAATCATCTGTCGCAATGTCAAGTTCGTAATGAAATCCTTCGGAGCAATAGTTTAATCAATCTTATTTTAGTTTCATACATTTATATCAATACTGATATTTATAAAGCAAATAGTGACCATCGACGAAGTGACGACATCCATCGCTACGCTGACGCTGCGCTTCGTGTCGCGTGAATCAAAGATTGAGTGTTTGTTTGTTTGGTTGAATATACTCTCAGGAACCACTAGTCCGGATAGAGTAATGATTTGTTATTTCAATAGTCTTTTTATTGAGGCAGGCTAAATACCATCGAGCTACGATCCATAGGACAATAATATAATATGTTGAAAATAACGTCAAGAAAGCTGAGTGTGGTTAATTTAACGAATTCTACGCGGACGAAGTCGCGGGCAGCAGTTAGTTATACTATTCGAGGCAACGAAGAGAGTTTTACGTTTAATTTTGAATATAAGCACTTGAATAATGTAGAAAGAATGAACTTAATAAATTAATTTGGCTTGGCCTTGAAGAATATATTAACAATGTTATTCTATTTCTTTGAAAACGTGCCAGGCTTATTGTTTATTTTGTAATACAATTTGCGTACATCATTGAAATATTCGTATGTATTCAGTAAATTGAAGTTGTAATGAATTCATTTCTAATTTACCAGCGATGTTTCAAATGGGGTGTAGCAACAAAATTAAATTAACTCTATAAAACTAATTAAGCGTAATTGAGATGAAAAGGTTAAAGTATTTAATGTCCTATTTCAATGGGTTATAATGGGTTATTAGCTCCAGTTTGATTAAATATATAATAGAAAGAGAATTTTAAAAGAAGAAGAAAATAAGTAATCTTTGGTAAACAGTACATTTAAGGGATAAGTGTGTTCCAAGAATCATGCAAATAGCCTTATAATTTGGTATAGTCAAAAAAGGAGCTCGTAGCTAAGTCGAAGCTACGTGGACTGTTAGATCTGTCCAGGCAAGCTATGTTTACCGCGGCCGGTCGTGCAATGGGTGACTATCTGATATAACGAGTATTCTTCTGTGCTTCGCAGAGCACGTTTACGTCGTCGGACCTGATTGTCAATACAACATCTATGCCAGTCGTTACGGTTAGTTAAAAACCAGAAAGTCTTATTATTAATCTAACAAAGAGAGAGCATTGCTTCGCAGTAGGTTGTGATCGTCTGATGGCAATATCTCTACGTTAAATACTAATATTTAGTTTGATCCGTTAGACTTAAATCCTAATGTCATTGAAAAAGGCTCAATGAATAATTCTTGAAAAACACTGAATCAACGCAAAGGGTAAATAAAGCAATGAAACAATAGCCTGATTGTTCAAGCAAATAAAACTATGCTCAGTATCCACTAAATATTTGTGTACAGTCCACAAGGCTATTACCTGTACATTGATACAATGAACCTATATTCAGGCTTTGTCGCCTGCACAAAATTTTCAGCTGCAGAATTTTTAAAAGTAAAGTTTGACTTTTATGAATTCGAATTTGGTCGTTTGGTTTTTATTCATGATAAAAAATACAACGTGCAGTATTGTGTTTGGGTTTTTATTTATCTGTTAGTCATACTATGCGATATAGAAGTGTGTAACACTCACAGTTCACCTGTTATGTTTAGGTCCCATGTGATAGGGCATGAGCCTTTCGCCATTTGCCGGGCCTAATTCCAGACTCGGTGCTGCTATTAAAACTTTTGCCTGACCCAAAAATCAAGCTAAAGAACTCGCAGTGAGAGGTCGCTTACGTTAGTCACTACACCAACGAGGTAAACATTTAATTGTACGGTAATAATAATAAACCAGTGCTCTGGCTTTGTCGACTGTACAATAGTGATCATTTTTGAGCTGCAGCATTTTAAAAGTAGGTAAACTTTTATGAATTTGAATTTGGCCGTATGGTTTTTTATTTACCATTATTAATACAACGTGCTGTATTGTGTTCAGGTTATCATGTTTTATCTGTCAGTCAGTTAATATAACATTTTTACTGACCAACAGTCGGTTGTATTTGCCATTTAATACAGATTGTAACCTTTTTTTAGGTGAGTCTTTTCTTTTAAGCCTTTTAAGTCTTTCGTCTAACGAATTTAGCTGTGCATGTCAGTGTTTTAGGTGGGGTGACAGCCATCAGATCTCCACATCCCAGAAAAAGGCGATACGATTTGTTAGACTAGTTGTCAGATTTTTTGGCTTCCTCTAACAAGTGCCAAGTGCCATAGATCTTCAAATGGCAACCGGAACGGAAAGTTGCAGATTGGTCAGTCCGCGCGGCGTTAATTTAGTAACGAGCTCCTCAACTATAAATTCAATCATAATAACTATTGTCTAAACAGCTACACAAAAACTGAGCCTTAAATATTCACCTTCAAACATTAGCACACGATCACCATGTAACAATCGCTATTCACAAACACTGACTTTTATCACGAATCTACAAATTTTCCTCCTTTTTGTTCCATTTCTTTTGTCACCAACACCTCAATCGCCTTTCTACGGCGCAAAGTCTACCTAAAATAGGAGATTGTTTTTTTAGAATCTTACATTTCACCTCACCGAATCCGGAATTTTTTTGCGTATGCTTTTTCTTCTTCATCGTATCAATAGCTTTTATTAAAACTATTCCCACCTAGTTTATGGCGACCCCCATATCCTTTTTGGTTGGTTGCATAAGGTCTTCCACTGTGCATGTTGTATGTTCCATGGTGTGACAGTGAGAAGTGGAGAGTAGGTCCATGGTTTTGCGTGAAAAAGCTACATTTGAACTATCTTGTGCGTTTTTTAATTAACATTTGGCAAAATTATCCTTGCTGCTGCTTGGTGGGCCCGGAGGTGGTTGAGAAGCTTCTAAATTGCTGCTATAGATTAAAGCTGAGCTACGGGTTACGATTTCTTTATCCCGTTGAAACATTTATTCAGAGAGAGAGAGAAGAGAGAGAGAGGAATTGACAGACGGGTTTAAGAAAACTGAGGTGTAAGAAGTTAGTTCAAATTGGAGCTAAGCTATTGCACATTCCATACCCGAACTGAAATATTATGAACTATGTTTAATTACAAAATACCATTGTTTTAAGTAGACAGCCGTGTTCTTCAAATGAATTAAGGTTATTAAATCAAAAGTTGGTTGCAGTCGAGAGCTAGAATTTACTTTGTGTTTGCATTCTGTAATATATTTCAACTTTACTTTGACAGTGAAGGAACGTAAAAGTTTTCGTAATAATACGTTGTTAATTACTTTTATTTTAAAACTACTAACAATCTCGTTGGTCTAGTGGTTTGCGTATAAGCTCATCGCAGGGTCTCAGATTTGTTGTTTGGTTTGGGCAAAAGTGTTGTTAGGAATTGGTCCGGCAGGAGATTCTCAATATCAGCTTGGAATTGTGCCCTGCCGATGACGATGGGCTCACCCCTTGTCACATGTGACCTAAACGTTACAGGTGAAATGTGCGTTCTATACATCTGTGTCACACTCTTCTGGGTATAGACGTGACATTATATTAAGTTTTGTATTTTCTTGAGCTTTTGTCTCACTTGGTATGTAAAAAAAATAAATAGCAGCATTCATAAATAGTACTTTCTTTAATAAGCAACAAAATGAGAATATTATTCTATTTTTTTTAACTACACCACTGACTAATATGTCGATTAACTCAATCCTGTCCATCCAAAGGTTGCCTGGAAGAGATCACTTTATAGTGATAAGGCCGCCCATTGTGCATACTTAGATAAGACTCTTCTATAAATTGTAATTAATCTGTGTGTACAATAAAGAATTTTCTATCTATCTATCTATCTAATATTAAAAAAAAACAAAACAAAAATTCAACAGCTCTCAAATTGCTGACCAATACAATTAAACATTTAACAACAATACAATTAAAAAAAAAAAAAAAAAAACGTACTGGGCTGGGGTTATATAAAACTTTGTCCATTGAAACGAAAAGAAGAAAAAGATTGCTATATTCCTTTACTAAACGGTTACGACGATAGTTGTGGGATAATAACACCAGCCATATTGTATTTCTTTTATATACGTAATACTTTATTCACTACAAGAGTTTGGCAGTTAATATTGTAGTCATTTTTGCTGTGAGTATTATTTATTTAGCAGTTCTGGTTGTATCTTGAATAGTTTCATTGAGATGCTTCTTTTTTAATTTAACACTTTCTAATTAATGAGAAAGGCTACAGCAGTAATAATATAACTTTTACATCTTATGGATACACAAATAATTGGGTAATCATATTTCAAATATGCAAACATAAAGGAATAATGTGTCCTATGTTACAATTAAGATTAGATTTAAATCAAATTTAATTTTACGTCAAAAATAATAACAAAGGTGCCAAATAAAACTCATTCCCATTCTCTTTTTAAAGAGATATCAAAACGACTGATCAACACTTTACGTGACCACAAGGCTGGTTTTTACTTCGCTCAAATGCCGCCAGCTTTCTGGACACGTCACCCGCATTTGACATTGATGCGGAAGTATTTTTTAACGCATGACTTTTTTACATTTACTCTTTCAACTGCAGTTTAAATATGATTTTAGTTTGAATATTATTTAATATTTAAGTTTGTAAATTAATTTAGGATTGAATAAAAAAAAAAAAATATTTCATTTTAATAAAACATATTAATTTTAAATGGTTAAATTTACAAAAATGAACAGTACAAAATCACTCTTATTCAAAATCTGCTTATTTGACAAACGCGTAGCACCACTACGCCTCTACGGTCTACGTAGCCGCCTACGGCGCTACGGCTACGAATTTTATTACGAAGTTAGGGAGACTGCACGGCTGCATGCGGTTTGCAAGCTCAGCTACTGCGCCGTTTTATGCTGAATACATTTATTGCTGAAACCATTTCGTATTCGGTTTTGGCTTGAATTTGCTTAGATATAAGAGCTAATTCAAGGGTTGGTTAGCTAATATTGGATCGTTCTTCATGCTAATATATTTATTACCTGTCTCGTGTATGTTTTGGTTTACTCTTTTTAAAGTTCTCAAGAGCATTTTTAAGTAAAACTGATTACACAAATATTTGGTGCAGAGTATACCTGCAGTGGGTAGTTATTTACTTACTACTACTATTAAAACATAGACTACTCATTTTGACATTCACTATTCATTTTGTACTAAAGAATAAAGTGATTTTGTAATTTTATTGTACACCACATGTGGACTTCGTTTGGGTAGAATTTTTAACATTAGCCACGGTTGTACAATAATTTTATAAGTAAATAATATTAAAAATATAACAATGAAGCGGCTGTGGCACAATGAATAAGGCATCGGACTTGCGATCGAGATGCCGTGGGTTCGAAACCTGGTCATTACACCACGGATGTGAACTTCCTCCTAACACGTGAAGTAATCTTAGCTGGAGGGAATTAACAACATCACTAGTAATTTGTATTTGCGATTAACTTAGCTTTACTTTACATTTAAATAAAAACATAAAAAAATATAACAATATTAATACCTTGCGTACTGAACCGAGGCCAGAAACTAGTAAAACGACATCCTTAAAAAACTAACGATCTAACAAAAACCAAAGCCCACCAATCTTTGGTAAAACTTTCCAAATTATAATCAAAGAAAATCCTTAACTAATACAACATTAATCCACCATTCTTAATGAAAACGCCAAAAGTTAAAGTAATTTGCATCAAAAAGTGCTGGTTTGTGGAATTCCGTAAAGTTGGAAAATTAAAATTAAGATTTAACGTGTTTCAGCGGTCACAGACTTAGTCTCAAGTTTTTTTATTATTTACGAGACTCGAGGTTGACATTTACTTTAGTTGATGTATTAAAAAAACATGCTGTTTCTAATTTTATATTTTATGGTTTACGTTTCCGTATCACAGGACTATGGGGTCTCGTACCTTTGGAAGGTAAGCGTGAGGCCGAAGTCAACAGCGCAATTAAAAAAAAAGATAAACGCTTTAATCTGAATGAAATGCTATAATGAGACATAAATCGACGATTATCTCTGTTTACACTATAAAAACGCACCCAAGGACAATCCCAGGTTTGTGCAGATCTATTGCAGATAAAAATGGAAAAATCATGCAATGAGTTATCAAGTTGTGATATTAGTGGAATAGGTAATTTAATCTATGGAAGATAAAGCAAACGCCAGCCCTACGACACATGTACCCATACACAAAAAAAAATTACATATCTTTGAGATTTAGTAATGATTACTATCATTTGTAAAGTGATTTTTTGGATTGAATATCACACTAACAAATTTTGCTAAATAATCTGCAAGTTGTTTTTTCAAAATATTTGAGATATTTATGTCCTTAATTTGATGTTGCGATAAAAAAAAGATTTTTACTACGATAAAACATTGCTACAACAGATGTTGACAATATTTTGTAACTGATTGACATTACAATATCCGATTGTCGACGTGCCTGTTGGCACTTATATCCGCCTTTTGTAAAAACTTGAATCGCAACAGCTGCTGAAGAATAATAAATACTTTTTCTTATAAGACATTTGGAGCGAACAGACGAGTAGTTTAGCTGATGGTATGTGGTAACTACAGCCCATGGACATCAACAATCTATTATGGATTTAGACAGCAAATTGTAGATATGTTGCTTTATATGATGAGTACAGTGTAATGCCTCATGTGCTAGTATTTTCAGGGCCTGATGTCACCACTAAACAGGTACACAGTAATGCAAGTATTTCTTTTTGACGGCAGTTTTAAGGTGAGACCCTTGTGATTAACCCTCGAGCTCGTTCATTTTAGTTACCTTTTATCATCACACATATTCTGTTTGTTTCACATTTAAAAAATCAGATTTATTGGACACCTTTATTGTAATACAGAAAGCGATGGTTTCAATGTAAATCCAACAAAGTAATTGCGCATTATTAATTTAGTATAATCGACTTTATTAATCGGCTTTGGAGTACAATTTAATTTCAATTTGGAATCAGAATTATTATTCCGTTTCATTCCACTGTATTTCATTTTGTTACTTAATTTACGCCACGGTATATTATGTCATGCCTATTATAGCTAGTAAGAGTATTGCAGGGGTATAATTATTTATATCCACATTTTTCCAGTTATGTTGAAATGATATACGGTTAGCGCAAGTCTTTTTCTATCCAACAAGTGTCATACCATTTATATGCAACTAGATATCACTTGCCTGACCTTGAAATCGAGTCCGAGACTCTCGAATTAGCAGTCACCCTTAGGGTTATATTACTTTAATATAACAATGCATAATGAGAACTGCTTTGTTGTGCAAGTAAGAATGTTATTTCACCTTAATCGGATGACGACGAAGGACTGTAAAAAAAAAGAGCGTACCACTGTGCTGTTAGACTATTGATCGAATAAGCATTCTAACTTCCAGACCAACGAAGCAGTTCTCAGTATGCATCGCATTATTATGCTACTTTACGAAGAGGGCAGTTTTTGTAATAAATGGTAATTTATTCGTTGCATAAGTCTCAGGGCGCAAACACGACCCTTAGTGACTCCGACAACCTTCTCCCTCCCTATTCCTTCTCATTTAACATTGTAAATGGTGACCTTATGTTATTTGTACTGTTTTCATTTTGGTTCAGTTTTGTTTCTACAAATTATTGCGATACACAAATATTGCATTATTACACTTGCTTCTAACTCTATTAAGCATGATGTTTATAAAAAATAAAGACAAAGCTTTAATTTAAGCTTAGATAGAGGGGTTGAGTCGATTCAGTCGAATAATATTAAATTAACAATAAGAGCAGCTCTGTATCTAATACTGCTTGGCTCGGGCCTCTCCTCATGATGAGAAGAGTAGGGTCATAGTTTACCACCATAGAAATCTTAATAATAAGGCAATAGAAATGTCAAAGACGCGTGACCTTGTCGCCGCGCATCTGTCTAGTCAAACACAAGTGCGAGTTGAGGAATTGTCGTCTTAATGTCATCGCAAAAAGAATAATTTTGTTTGCAGGAATACAAGCGCATAAGTCTAATCAAACACAAGTGCGAGTTGAGGAATTGTCGTCTTAATGTCATCGCCAAAAAGAATAATTTTGTTTGCAGGAATACAAAAAGTGGTATTTGAAAAACGGCGACATGCGTCCCAGTGTTAAAAGATAGTCGATAGCATTTCTATTGACTAGTTATTAAGATTTCTATGTTTACCACGCTGGCCAGGTGGAATTGGTAGTTTTCACGCACCCCGAGCACTTTTTAGACACTCTCAGGCATACAGGTTTCCACACAATGATTTCCTCAACGATATAGTGACAGAGGTTTATGCCGTGGGTTAGATCCCGAAACCTTTGACTTTGCAGTCCTACGGTCGCCCACTCGGCTTTTGCTTTGAATGATGTAAATTGAAAATTTCAAAGAGATCTAAAGCGAAAATAGACATGAAATTATAAATTAATTAAATCTAAAGCCATAGGATAGCTATATAAATCATTATTTTGTTATACGATGATTTCATAATTATTTAAATATTTTTGTAAAATGTTATTTAAACAATAATTTTGCATGTATGTCCTCGCGTTAAGCGCATTCCGTGTATTGTTACACTAACCCTCATTATGCACTTGAACACTTACAGTCATACCAACTTCAAAACAGAATATTAACTGTACAGTGTAATTAAATTAAAATAAATAGTGCCTCTACTTTTAACATGGCACAATTTAAAGCCATAAGTATAGTATTACTTCAGATTGTGGTTTAGTTGAAGTCGTGTAGACCGATCAATCGATAGGTTAAGTAACGCTTACCGCGGTCAGAAAATGCCATGATAGAAAACATTTCAAAAGATACTTCGCATCCTTGTAACCCCAGGTAAACCGGTTCGGGTCTGAGTCGTGCCGGAGCTGTACCGTTAACTATATTGTGCCGCAACCGTGCCGGCTCGGATGATGCCTGATTTATGCTTATATGAATGGTATTCAAATAAGCTAAGTTCAGCATAGATAAATATTTTTATTTCGTGTCAGTATTATTGTACTTCGAGTTTCGATTCAGTTATGATAGAGATTTTTTAATTATTTTATAAGAAATAACACATATTTTTTATTTACTAAAATGTTCAAAAAAACTCAAACAATAATAATTTTCGTCTAAGACAGTAAATCTAGATTGTTGCCACGAATTTTGAACTGTTTTAAAACACAACCAATATTACAGTTATGATTTTGGTTCTATTACATTTTATCAATATTTATTTATTAATGACTATTTATTTATTTAGCAAATTATGTACTAAATTCTACAAAACCATTTCTTACAAAAATGTTCTCCACGGTGAAACAACTCTTGTCACGGTATGCAAATTAAATTTTCCTATACGATTCGGGCGCTCGCTTACGTCATAAAAATTGTGCGATCAAGTAAATCACACAACCTCATACAACACAAACATCCACAAAAGAGTATAATATAATTTGCTGAAAAATGTTTTGTTTCAGTTAACGTAACATTTGATATATAGCATTCGATGTACAATGGATTTAGGGGATCCATGGGGAAATATTGCGGTGGGTTGATTTTATTTTCTCGTCTAAAATTTTATCCTTACATACATAACGTGTAATAACAAGAATACTAGTATTTTGTATTTGTAAGCTTTTACAAAACAAAGCCCTGTTTTTTTTAAGACGCTGTAATTTTATTTAAAAATAATTCATAGGTCTTAAAACCACGGTGTCAAAAATATTAGGTAATATTCTAGTTGCAGTTTTGAGGATTTTATGGTCTCTAATTCAGAAAAATACGAGAATCAAGCTTAAAAAATATGTTGCTATAAAATACTCCTTTATTAAAAATAGAAAAAACTTTCATATACGTTCGTTTCATAACTACAATTTGCTCTGCGCCAACAAAAAATATAGCCAAGAAAATACTTAGATAAAACCCAGCATTTGCCAAAAATGACCTAATAAAGGATATTACGGCTACCCGAATAGCTATTTTAATAAAATTCCCAAAAATTAGGAGCAGAAAGCTAGGCTGGTGCAGGTGGCTGGACAGACTTAATTTGAGACGAAAACTCTTACGACGCCCTTTTACTAAATTGGTCCATGCTTAGCCGACTGAATAGAGCTGTACCTAAACTACAGAGCAAATGAATGGTGATTGCGTATAAGTAGTTTTCTTGTTACTTTATACTATATTGTAATGTTTTTACTCTAGCTAATGTTGCTTTAGGGTGTTGCTACAATTTTTCCTATTTTATCAGTTTTTCCGATGTTAAAACAAACATAAATAATTAAAATAACACTTTTTTTAAGGCTGATATTAAATATTTACAAGTAAAAAATATATAGAACGAATCAAATAAGATTTTTCAAAGTGTGTGAAAATAACGTGCTTAATAATCATATTTTTTTTTTGACTTAAGTTAATTTAGTTTAGTCTTAATGCGTTTAACAACTACAATTAAAATTAGACATATATTACGATTAATGTAATTATGGCAGCAAATAACTTAAGAGAGGTCACCGCTTCTTGTTTGTGACTCCAAAGACGTTGACTTTGAGATTTTACAGCAATTTTATGTGCTTAAGCTATTTTTTATTAGTGAGATATTAGTAGTGTAGTGTTTTCCATTCGATTTAGTGAGATGAACATTTGTACACTGTTATGGTGTTATTATAGTTTTTTGACTAACCAAATAATTTTGCTACATTAGTAGTCAGTTTGAATGTCATCTGTATAGACCGGTTGAATGAGCCATAGCACCTTAGACAGTTAAACCAAAAGGACTAGTTATTGTCAGGTGCCCCCCGCCGCCAAATGTGGATGAGCACCGCTCTTGCACTTCATATAAAACTAGTTGTTATATCATAGTTGCGCGGCACAGTCTTCCTCTTCGCGAGTTTTGGCTAGCTAATTTGCATGGACATTTGCTTTCATTTCCTCTCCATATTGATTAAGTGCTCTTTGCATAGCACACACGCTACACTTTTAGCATCGACACTCGATGATTTGGCGACTGTTGCATGTAAATGTTCGATTATGGTGTCGGAATCCTATGTTTAAGGAACGGAACGTATCGTGTGTGCTCATTGATTAGTTAAAATTATCTTTCAAGGTACTAATTGTTATAATTTCCTTAACAAAATGTTACCTCAATAGTTCATTAAAGCTAACCTAACTGTTTATTGTAAGAAGTCAGGGTAGATTATGGAATTTGTACTACTTACTATATTTCCCATCAGGAAATTGCCATAATTATTGTGTTATTTCCAATTGAGACTACTTACCACTGAGTGAGCTATAATTTCAGTTAACACTTCGCTAATATAAATGTTAAATTGGCGGGTAAAGCTACCAGCCTCATAAATTCATCGATTAGCTCCCTGCCATTAACTCAGAAACCTTAAACCCTTACACGAAATTGAGTTATTTTACGACCCCCGTCTGAACTCGCACGTAAGTGTAAAAATATTATCAGTACAGCCTATCACGTCCGTGGTAAGTTAATACAGCTTACATTTTTATAGTCCTTTGTGAAAAATAATACATAACTTTTTTGCATGGTTATTTTCCTTCTCCAAATTATTTTTTCTGTATATGAGCAGTAAGTTATCCAATAATATATTCATCCATCTACTTATCTTTTTGCAATTTGGTAAAAAAGTCATTTCGAAAAAAATGCGGTAGTAGACGAGATATAAGGCTAAGAATTCTCATGGACTTATTTAATATTTTTACGCACTATCTGGAACATATTTCTTTTCAAGTTCATGTTACAACAAATGTCTACTCTAGACATAATAATATAATAAAATTGTTAATTTGCTATGTTGAAGATAATTAATACGAAAGAAGTTTACGTTTAAAGCCCGGTTTACACTTTGTTTAGTGCGAGTGCGAGTGTTTAGTGCGAGTGCAGGTGTGTAGTGCGAGTAGTGTCCAATTCATTGCGAGTGCAAGTGATTAGTGCGAGTGCAGGTGTGTAGTGCGAGTAGTGTCCAATTCATTGCGAGTGCAGGTGATTAGTGCGAGTGCAGGTGTGTAGTGCGAGTAGTGTCCAATTTTGATTATTGCGAGTGCAGGTGTGTAGTGCAAGTAGTGTCCAAGTGGCTTTGTTTCCGAGGTCGTGGGTTCGATTCCCACTTAAGACAAATTTTTGTGTGCATGAACATGGGGGTTTATCTTAGTCTGGGTGTTTCTATGTATAATATGTATGTATTTACAAAAGATCACATTTTTTTATTATTATTATTATTATTTTTTTATTTACATTTGTTTTTTTTACATTTTTTTTTAATTTGTTTTTTTTCTATATATTATGTATTAGTATCAGTTATTCTGGTACCCATAGTACAAGCTCTGCTTAGTTTGGGACTAGATGGCGTTGTGTGTGAGTTGTGAAATGTTTATTTTATTTATTCATGTTTCAGATACTCCTGCACAAATTTATAAGTTACGTCTTCGGTTCACTTTGCCATTTTGTACAACAAGCGTCCGACGCTACGCACTAAACGCTTAACACTAAACACTCCTGTCCTGTCCAAACGTGCTTAGTGACAGGCACGCTGCGAGTGAGGGGAAGGGAGGGCGCGCGGGACGAGGCTACTACGCAGTCCACTCGCAAAAAAATAGAACACGCTTCTTTTCACTTTACTACACAGCCAACTAAGCACTCGCACTAATCAGTCGCTGTCCACACCTTGTCACTAAACACCTGCACTAATCACTCGCACTCGCACTAAACAAAGTGAATACCGGGCTTTAGTCCCTTTAGCAGTAGAAACCAAAACATATTTTTTTGATTTTTATCTATCTGTCTGTCTCTTTGTCTGTCTTTCTGCCTGTATGTTTGTACGAGAATCACACAGAAACTACTGCATGAAATTGGATGCGGCTTAGACATTTGTACAGCTCGAGGTTTAACTTGAAAAACGTTTTATGTTTTTTTTATGTTTCATATTTGTATATTACTCTGGTAAATTAGGAAGCGTAAGTTTATATGAATGATTCGTAAATTTAGTAGGAAATTTCATGAAATTCTATACATAGGTGCTATATGGTGCTGGCACTTTATTTTTTTGGATATATTACTCCCCATAGAGGTTGAAATAAGGGGTTGAAAGTTCATGAGGGCAGTTCCGCAATTTTGAGGGAAATAGTAAGAAATATCGAAGACCATGCGGATGTAGTCACAGGCAACAGCTTGTCATGAATAAGATAATTTAACAAAACACTATTTATAATTAAAATATGTATTTTAATTTATGGGTCACAACTAGGAGTTATGGTTGGATTACTTTGGGGACGCTCACGGTTATAAATTACTTTGAACGACGTGTTTAGACCCCTAGTTTTACTTAAAGTACAAAGGTGTGTCATAATATTGTTGTATTAAGTTATGCACAGTTAGACAGGGCTCGTGTGAGTTGCGTTATATGTAAGCAGAATATTGTTAAAAGACAATGGAAGTTTTTTTTTCAAACGGCATGAACCAAATGTTATTCATTTTGTAGGACTACTAATATGATTATATATTATAGTAATATAAAAAAAAAAAATGTTTTATGGCAACGTTTCGGAGGTATTTTTAATACAGTCGTAATTCGAACGCATCAATCACGCAGGAATCAATTGATAGACATTTGTCATTATTAATCTATTATTAATCTATTCATTGAATTGAACTTAGCTTATTTATTTTTAATATTTTAATAACTCTTCGCCGTTATCATTTGGTGTTTTTTATCATGAAATGTTTAGAAACTGTTCTTTAACAAAATGGTACTTACAAATGAAATCAACAAAAATGTAAAGTTGCGTTATTAATGGTTTTTTTGCTGTGCACCTGAATTTATCCAAATAACTACACTATTACTCTGAACTACCATGTGTCTATGGCAGCTCATAAAAAGTGTGATTATTTAGATAATTATTGAATTATTTACTGACGTCGTACTTTGTAATAACACAATTTGGTCAGTAATGAATAAAAAAACGCCCTTTTTACTGAAATGGGTTTTTCAAGACAAATTATAAGAAGATTGCTAGGGAAATTATTTAATAATATAATATTTTTTTTTTTAATACACTCATTTTTTTTTTAATTATTATTAACATTTTCGAAATAGAGGTACGATTTCTGATAACCTCGCTCGAGCTGTAGGAAATCAAAGAGGAATCGAACTAATCACATGCAGACACAAATAACCTGCTTTCGCCAAAATATGAGAATAACTGGCTTTGCAGTTTTTTGGGTTTCTTATATAAGATGATCAGAAACCCAATGACTATTAAAAAGTTTGAAGACAAAAAAACAAGTTATTTGTTTAATTCGCATAAACCATGATCTCTATGGCCAGTATGGCCTATACCAGGTAACTTATACATAACAGGTGACATGACATTTTTCCCTCACCACTCTGGGTGGTTCGGTTGTTATGCAAATGTTATACAATGATTTCTCATAGAAGACAAATCGAAATCATTATGTGAATAAAAGTAAGGTGTAAATAAAAATAAGTTCTCGAATAATAGCCAAAATATTCATCGAAACACGAGACTTGTGTAAAAGTAATGAAATAAGTAAATTATTTTTCAACATCGTAATACAATTTGTGACAAACATAATTATACAGATGCCGTAGGTCGTCTGTACACTAGTACGCGATACCACCTGCTACTTGAGGTGTATTTGCATAAATGTAGCGGGAGTGTACCGCCACCCTATTGTAAATTTAAACAAATCAGATTATTTGTAGTAACTAACTTTAGATGCTTTAATTGAAGTATTTTATACGGTTTTAAATATAAAGTAGAAAGCGTTGAGCTGTGGTAACTAGATTTACCTATGAAACATCGCGTGACATTTTGTGGGGGTGAGAGGGTGATACAATCCCGTCCAGTTTCATTTTCCATTTAGGTAGATGAAACTATTTAGAAAAAAAGTACTTAGTAGATTTGTGACTATCGCAAATTCGATATCACTATATTATATTTAATTAAAAATAAAAATACATATAAATGAAATGCGTTGCCATCCATAGAATCAGAACTTGTATCCAAATAGATTTTATGATTATATTATATCGAATATTTCTTTGTATTTTTCAGTTTTAGCGCGATTATCCCGTATTTTTTTTCATAAATTAGACTGACGTGACGTAAGGCCTAGTACAGGACCTTGTTGAAAATTACAGTCCGCAGTTGTTTGAGCCACCTCCCCCCCTGTTTCTGCTCAATTGTTTTCAATAACTTAGCATTTTTTGAAGGATTATGGAAGTTAAGAGCAAACCCTAGGATTTGGATTCAAGCGGGACCTAGGCACCCACAGATTTAACTGCATTTTCAGTTACCTAATACCTAGTTTACATGAAAAAACTAGTGCAGTGAAATAACATTAATGTGTTGTAAGTTTTTTAAGTTAACACGGTAAAATCATTGATGAAATTATTGTCGAGCATTTAATGCCTCTGATTTTATAATGTCATTTAGGCTTTACTTTTTGGCACTAGGCCTCTATAGCTCTGTAACCCTTAAAGTTACCAAATGGATACATGCATAACAATGTGATTTGTCTTTTATTTTTGCGTTTTATTTTATATAAGAATTAAAAAAATGGAAAATGCAGAAATAAAAATAAAATTCTCCCTATCAGATTTTTGCACAAAAAGCGAAATTTGAACAGGATAACGCCGCCGGTCCAGTGGGCTTGTCATTTAATATTTATTGTTGAATTGTGGCGTTTTATTTTCAGTTTTTTAATCCTTGGATTGTTGATCTGCATTTTTGTTTTGAGTACCTACAAATCATTATTTAAATGATAGCATACCTAATCAAAACAGTGTTATTACCTATTTACCAGATTTTGATAAAGTTTCTCGAATAGCGAAATGATAATTTTATTCATTTCAATTTTATATGACATTTCATCTATCAAACACTTACACCATTACTGGTAAAGCTGGCCTTTAGTATCTGTGACTTACGTAACTTACGTTATTACATTAAATGTAGTGATTTTTTACTAATAGACTGCAGTAGTGTGAGCAAATAATAATAATTAATTATTTTTTCTATAAGATTTATATCTAACACAAAGGCAGACCCTAATCTGCAGCAGGCCCTATCTATAAGCATACAAATCGTGCCTTGGACCTTCGTTTGTCTGGAGGTCGTCTGTCAACAACGCATCTGACACGTCTTTATTGTTCAATGTTTGAATTACGCCTTTTATTTGAGAAATCGGCATACAAAGTAGACAAGTAAAGGTCATGGTATAAATTAAGTTATGTGTGTTAAAACTGAAGCTTAAATGTAATAAGGTTAAAATTAATCCTTATTTTAAACATTTGCTAAACTTTAATGAAGAGCATTTAAATTCTGTGAAACAATTTGTAGCTTACGTTTTATTGTAAAGGCTACAGATAAAATTACCGTTATTTTAGACTTGAACTACTTATATTTTTATTTTAATATGTAGCTACAGTAGCTATATAGCAAAAAATAAAAAAAAATTCAACCTACAATACTGATTCACAGAAATAAAATTAAGAACTTATCATTGAAGTTTTGCAATCGTTTAAAATTAACCTTCATTTCATTCTCATCATTCTTGTAAATTACGTGTATTATTACCTAAAACTTTTCTACTTGATATACCTTTAATTCTTAAATTAAAAGCCAAAACTAAAGCCATCTAATAAGTATTAAAATAATTATTAAGTAGATTTATACGAGACTAGCTGACCCGGCGAACTTCGTACCGCCTAACAGTCAATGAATGTCGTGTTACCTTTTAGCTGAACTAATTTAGGCTTTGATGAACGTAATACAATGATTAAAATAATATTAATATAGATAGAAACATAAATGTATTTTATTATGATGAATGATGATGAAAACATACAGAATGAGAATAAAAATTAAAAAAATAATAATAATTAAGTACTTCAAACTCATGTCAGAAAAAAATGATTGAAAACTATGTTGTGCAGATTGGCATACACTCAGATTAATTCATTAATGGGATTTTCATTCAAGCACCTTGTGGTAAACGACATTCTTTGTTTTTTGGTCAGGCGCAAGAACAAATAGAGCGGATGGTTGGCCGATACGTGAGCATGCCACGTACAATTGACCATGACAAAAACATGCATTTTCTAGATTGTGGCCACAAATAGTCAAGGATTGGCCCTGTGATTTGTTGATCGTCATGGCGAAGGCAAGACGAAACGGGAATTGAATTCGTTTAAACTAAAAAGGCATATCCGTTAGGATCATCGGAAACTAAACGCGTTCCATTGCACAGTTTTGGTTGGTTTAAATTTCTAAGCATGATGACTACCGAGCCAACCTTAAGTTTTAAATTGTGCGGTGGTAAACCAGGCACATCCAAGGAGTTTTAAAATTCACTTGGATAATTAGTGGCTTCTTCTTCGTTTGTTACACAGTCGATAGATTTGAATGAATACAGAGTACCTACGATTTGATTTTGTACTATAAAATTGAGGTCATCTACATCTTTATTTTTAGCGGCCAAAATTGCTCGCTCACTTAACCATTTAGTATTTTTGTAGTTAGCAATGGTATCCGGGAATACTTTGTTGATAAGCTCCTCTTTTGATGATACGAAATTGAAAACATTTGGAGAAAAGGAAATCAAACCGCTCGATTTGTCAACAGGAACACGGCCATTACCGATAGTCAGCAATTGCTTCGAGAAATCATAAGCAGTTAGAACGTTTAACAATGCAACTCTCATATTTACAGACAGTTGAAGTTTCTTTACATATCGCCACAGATTTGATGCTTTGAGGCAAGCGTTTTTTTCGTCGGCAGCAGTAGATCTTGCAATGACTGGTAGTGTTTGTCGGAAATCGCCAGATAATAAAATCATTGCACCACCAAAACATATCGAGGTCTAGTGCTTCCAATGCGCGTTTGTGTGTCATTGTGAGCCATTGTCCATTCGTCCCATATGATGATTTTTGATGCTACTAAAACTTTGGCCCTTGCAGAGTGTTTCGAAATGCTACATGTCGGTTGTTCAGTAGTTTGAAGGTTTAATGGCAATTTTAACGCTTAGTGAGCCGTACGGCATCCGTCAAACAATGTGGCCGCTATTGCAGAAGAAGCAATTGCTACCGCAATTTCGGATCTCGCACGTACAGTGGCCAAAATCAATGACATGAGGAATGTCTGCCCAGTTCCACCGGGGGCATCAAAAAAAATAAGTCGCCATAATGGCAATTTCACTTTACCACTAAGGCAGCACAAACCAGGCGTTTCACCAGCAAACTTCAATGCTCCACAGTGCTGGCAAACAACGTCTATTGGACCAATGCAAACTAAACGATGCAAGCTGTAGTCGATGGTGCAATCATATAGAAACGCTGCTCGATTCAAATCAATACTGGAACCATTTCTTCTTGCACTTCGAAGATTATTCCTCTGTTCATCTGTACGATAAGCTCGACGATTTCTCGTTTTAACCTAGCTGTTTCACGGGCTGCCTCTCTTTTTGCTCTTGTGTTTGAAAAGCACGAATTAATTTAACGCATTGCAATATCGGCATATAGTCATCATTGGTCCAATATCAAAATTTTCATCATCACTGTAGTTCGCAGTGGGATCATATTGGAATGCCAAGCGATTGTATGATGCCAATGATCTTCGTGTGCTCACGCGTTGTCTCAATCGGGTTTCCAATTGTAATCTTAGGAAACGAATAACTTATTTTTTTTACTTTTTTTTCACAATTTCACAGTACCGGTTTGTCACATGAATTTAACTGAGCAGAAAAAAATGGGTGGCTGTCAAACAATGTATCACGCACCGGCGCCATCTACTTATAATATTGGTTTGTAGCACAGATATAGATCTACATAGATAACGCAAGTATCACGATTTGTATTAAAACCAAGCGTGCCGACTTTTTAATACCCATTGTGACGTCACAGCCGAAATTTAGTGACGGGAAATCCAAACAGATTCAAAGACACCGATGCCGCCGATGCCAATCCGCCCAGTACGTTCAACTGGAGCCGTCCGCTATGATTTTCTCTGACAAAAGACGCGCGTGGACTGAACTTAGAGGCGACCAACCTCGACGCTTGGTCGGGGTTGAGACACGCGAAGTACATGCATCTGCGTTATCTATGTAGATCTATATCTGTGGTTTGTAGTGCATGCTATGTATCAGAGATGGCGCTGTATGTAAAAAAAGATTTTCCCGCTTTTCTGTTGAAATTTTTATTGTTTTCCTAAATTTTCTTTGCTATAAACCTCACGGAGCCCGAGACCTTTCCAACGAATGCAAAACCGTGGCAATCGGTTTGTGCGTTCTGGAGTTATAGCGTCAGGAAGGAAAACCCGACTTATTTTTATATAGTAGATTATGATTTATGATTATGCTGTCCAAAATAGCCAAGTTGTCAAATAAAGATGCACTTATCCAAGCATCGTTTGTGCCCAAAAGTGCAATCACGTTATACCGACCGAAAAGGATTATGCACAAGATGAACAAAAATTCTCTCTTTGTGAGGTAGACGTGTAACATCACTTTGTGCCTGACTCAGGTCTAAGATCGGCAATCGAGGCTCGTTCTTTGAGTGTCCTGTATTTATCGATACCTTCTATGTGACTTACATTCAACTTGATTTAACCTGCAGTTAAAATCGTTGTGGCCTGAATAAAGCCTTACAGACTCAGATTTAGGTTAAGCATTGCTTATTGGGGTCAGCTGTGGGATTGGTAATCATTTATTTATTTACTTTAAGGAAAACATACAGCATTATTAGTACAGATAGTATAGTGACATAAATTGAAACAGAAAGCCAACAAAGTTTTCACAACAACATTATACATAGTGTGAACAAATCGAAAAGAAAGAAAGAACATAATCATTTTATATAATTACTAATATTACAAGAAATGTTATAATATTTTAGATTTAAAGTTTCAACATTACATAAATACTATTTACAAAAATTATGAATGGGATGAACATGCAATTGCTTTTACAGAGTTGATATAAGTTACTTGCTTTTTGCTGAAAACATCTATGTGGTTGTACGAATTGTTATGCTTGAGACAAGCTCTAGCAATAAAGCGGTTATTACAGTAGTTAGTTCTACAAGTAGGGGTGAAAAATGTAGGTCTGTGACGGGCATTAATACGCGGGCAATTGAAATGGATACTACTTAAAAGATAAGGGGAGTCAATTAGGTCATTTATAATTTTATATAAAAATATCTGGTCTCGTTGTTCTCTGCGATTTTCTAAGGGTACGATTTTGATTTTATTTGAATTGAACTTGTAGGCTAATCTTTTGATAAATTTATTTTGAATATTTTCAATGGCATTATTATACACCTCGTACTGAGGATTCCAAATCGTCGAAGCATACTCGAGATGTGATCTAACCAACGAGTTGTAAAGCATTACGAACGTGGACTCATGTTTAAAATCAGCAGCTTGACGGAAAACGAAGCACGTAAAGCCTTTGTATTATACGAGTATTAATATAATAAAATAAAATGTATGCTTCATTAGAATACTTTATATTAATTGGATTTAGGTGTTATTTCAATAATATTTGTTATTTTCATATAATAACTATCTTTTGTTTCATATAATTAAATTTACACGAACTTATTGATAATTTAATTTTATCTGAATATTATTCCATATTGTATTTTATTTATAATGTTTTTACATTTTGTGGTGTTTGGTTCAACACTGAAAGCAATTAAATGATAATTTTATAATTAAATAAAAAAAGTATTTTTTTGTCGTTCAAAGATCTATGACAGTCATCGCGGGTAGTCAGAAATTATGATAAAATTAAATAGTTCAACAAACAATATCATATTGCCCTCTACTATATTGTGCTCAATAGAACCCAAAGCCATGTTACGTGAGACTTAGATCGAAGTGAATTATGGTTTGTTTACATTTCTGGTATAATATATCGCAATAAAGTATATCGCTAGAACAAACAAACTCACCAGCAGATAAAATTATTGACATAGGTATCAACTAATTGTATTAGAATTACAGACCGCGATGATAAAGCCCATATTTCGTTCAAATCGGTTCCACAGTCGGTTTAACTAAAACGTCCCGTATTTAATTTGTTTGTCAGAATACAAATGTCGGCTATTCTAGTTTAATTAGTTACGTTTCAATTTGGTTGTTACAAATCTAAATAATGCTGGTTGTGTTATAGTTATAATTTATGCCTCAATAGAGTTGTTAAATTAACATTTACGTTTGTGTTTCGATTTGAAAGTAATATTTGGTCACAATACGTATTACGTAATTCGCTAAGTTTTGCATCAGAGATGTGTTTGAATAAATAGTTTTTGGTTTTTAATCAGAGATGATAAAATAACAAAACCTTATTGGTTATTCAAACACAAAGCTTTCCGAGTGGTTAATTTTTTTAGACTACGAAACCATATAAGGGCTTATTAAAATTGCTCTATAATTATGTATTTATTTATTTCTAACGCACTTCATTATTTCCTTACATACAAACACTTGTACAGCCTTACACATACATTTACGCACACACTTGCATACATCCTTCAAACATCATACACCAACAGTAACTCTAATTGGTACTAACCACTTACTACCGAAAACAGGCGCAAGACCGAAACCTATAAAATAGGATACGGTCATCATTATTTGTGTTTTTAAAATATTGTACTGAGAAAATAAATGCTTTTTTTATTTTATTGATTTATTTACATCTGCTATCCTCTCCGCTTTAGCAATCAGATTGCGTAGTAATCGTAGCATAGAGTCCTAGTAGTAGGTTGACCTATTTTGATTTAAACCTTTTTGCAGCAACATAACAAACCAAAAATAGGTAAAATATATCTGCCTATCTCCTCTGGCCGAAATAGGTAAATTCAAAGATATCATGAAATCAAAATGTGTTCATGTCCAAGCACATTTTAATAATAAATAATATAAAAATAGGAAAGCAATATAGAATAAGCATCAAAGGGTATTGTATAAATTCTTCAAAGTAAATTAATTTAATTGGACATTTTTGTGTACACTGCAATAAATAATTACTTTTTGATGTAGCACTATATTGATACAGCACTTAATTTAACGGTTATTTAAATGGGAACAAACAATATAAAATACCGTTATATTGCCTCAATGATATGCAGTCAAGTGGCCCGTTTGATTTGTATCTACTAATTGAATTAATTTAAATTGAGGTTCGCCCATAACACCCGAGGAACAATGAGTAAATATATCTTTTTTTGCACAGAACTGCCTTTTTATTGAAAATAATGATGAAATGCTGCCTAGATGGTCTAGTCGTTTACGTAGGTGCCTCTCACCGAGGTCTTGGGTTTGATTCCCGGATCAAGCAAAGTGTTATTTGTGTTCTTTCCATCAGAAAATTCACTATAGTACCATGGAGTTGGAATGTTGGCCCGGGGGCTGGCGACAGGGTCACCCCCTATCCCTATACATAACAGGTGAAGTGTGGGTGTTGTACACCTGTGCCATACCTTTCTGAGTAATAAAGGCCTGATGTAATGTTAATGATGAAATAAAATTTAAATGATAAAAACGCAAGTTGCACTTTAAAAGGGATGAAAATTAGATTAACTATTTAACAGATTCAAAAAAAAGTTATTATTTTGTTTAAATGTTAAACTATTCTTTATTATTTAAAATAATTTATTTCATAGTGTATATGAGAATTAAGTGATAATATATAGAAAGATAATAAATGCCAAAAGTTTTGCAAATTACAGTAAACATTTTTATTTTTTCGGAGGTTTCATTTTTAATTTTAACATTTATATTACGGTCGCAATCTCAAGTTTCATCTTAACTTAGTTCATTAACATACAAAATGTAACAATCTCATTGTTGATGTAAATATAAAATTAAATATGAGAAATATAAGAAACATTCCCCACTTCTAAGTATAAAATAGTTAGCAGAGGTCAAACTGTAGTTGCTGTGAAAAGTAATTAAGTGCATCAGGTTAGACGAGGAGCCAGCGGCAGCGCTAATAACATTTATTCGGTAGCACATGCCAACCGCTGTAATTCTGCTGAGCAAGGTTCCCTACGGTTAGTATGGCTTAACTGTGTTATAGCTTGGTTACGGCACTTTATTATAAACCGTTATTAAACAAAGATGTATTTGTACATTTATATTTAACAATGCTTTGTATGAATACATCAAGTGTGAAGATCAGGTTTTGTTTTTGCTCTTTTTATTTTATATTTATTTTTTAAAGACAAAGTCAATACATTTATTTTCATAAACCCCTTGAGGCACTTAAAACACTTCAACGAACATTAGAATTACAGAGCAAATAAAAGTAATATAAATAATTAAATAAATTAAAATGTTCCTTGTCATAATAACATGATTTGAATTACCGTAGCTTAGATATTTTTTTATCGAATTATTTATGTTAAAATTTAAAAAAAATATTATTAGTTATTTAAACAGGACTCTGTTTAGAATTTCTTGTAGTTTTTTGGTTAAAACAAGAATTTCCTTTTTAACGATTTTTTTTAAAAATGCTAAACGTCCACTAGAATGCTAAAGAAAATACCTTACAGCTACACTGCAAATTCCTAATTAAGATCTAAAAAAAAATATTTTATTTACAAAAATGATAATTCCTAGATAATATTCATCCCCAATTTGCTAAAACCAGCCCTAAAATGGACACTATGTGGATACAGTTCTATAATAGTTTGGAATATTGTATTCTCACCACGTGCGAAGTATAAAAATTGACAAAGTTGGTCAAGCAGTCGGGTCGCTCGTACTATGAATACTAAACTTTTAGACTAAAAATACTTTCAAAGGCTTTACATTCTCTGTCCAGTGTTCCTACTTTAGACTTTTGCCGTAAAAATATTTGGACTGCCGGTGAAGGTAATTTGGAAACGTGGCCAAATAGGAAGTCGTGGCAAGAATTCAAAGTTATTTGAACTTGGAACATTATATGAGTTATTTTTTTCTTTTTCTCATTCGTAACTTTGACAATTTCGACTTTTTGAAATAAATTTAAAATGTTTTTTTTTTCTTATAGTTAAAAGTTGAACAGCATACGTTAAAAATGTATCGGTATTTTTTGCCGTAATTTATCACTAAAATTAATTTAAATATTTTCAATTATTAAACATAATTATCTCATTAAGAGCCATTTATTCCAAATTTAAAGTGTCTATTCTATCTGCAGATTCAGGGAACGTGTAGGTACTCTTTGGTTGTTAGTACAGAATAGTAATTGGTTTTATTTTGGGTCGCGCAATCAGCAGGTACTCGCTCACGGTTTATTTTGAGGAATTATGACTATTAATTATAGTTTAATTTTATTGTTTCATTTTAAATTGGTAGCTTTTAGATTATACATTCTCGTGTTGTATGTAATCTTTAGTTTAATTGTTAGTTCTGTTCTGAGAAATACAATCAAACCAAAAAATTTAACAACATTCAGCAAGTTCAATATAATCCTTTTGCATGGCAACTAAATAGCCTCCAGTATAGTAACGAGATTGCCGTGAAGCTATAGCACACCTCTGATTAATAACTGCTGCACATCTATTAATTCCCGAAACACGTGCCACAGCTTCACGCCACCAAACATTAAATTTCGCGTACCCTAAGTACCTTTTAAAGCTTCGTAATCTCTTAGTTACATCACTTCTGATTTACTGCTTGAATTATGGCTTTAAAAAACTGTAAAAAGGTACCAAAATTATTTCTTCGCTTGATTAATTTTAAAGGTCCCTCATACTTTTAAAAATGATGATGGTGATTGTGTATTTAATTCAAATTGGAAGACTCCTCTAAATAAGAGGCATAAATTAATCGGTTTATTTTCGTCCACAAGAAGGAGTTTTCTTTTCCTTGACATCTTGTTTTGTCATCTATTAACATTTTATTTTTTACCATTTTTGCCAATTAGCCTCTTTTGTAAATATAACCAAACCGTATTTTGTGCCAGATTCAATGCCATTATCTTTGAAAGACCTTATCAAAGTACATTATACCTTTACTTATATTTATTAGCATTGGAATTAAAACTTTAATGTTATTTTTGAGGTCTTTATTAAGTGTATTGATTACTTAAATTGTTATAAATATCAATATCAATGATACATTCTTTTGTAAAAAGTATCTTTAGCAAAGACATTTTCAATGCGATTATATTTTAAAATCACAAAATACTTATAAATTTAAAAATTTACTTACTAACTTTATTGTCTTGCAAGTATTAAAAGGTTGTTTTATTGGTAATTACTTATTTAATATCTCTGAAGTACAGTTAAAGCCACGTCAAAATAACGCTTAGCGTACCAAGAGCGATTAATCCATCAAATGTATGGCATTTAGGGATACGTGATGTAGAAATTGTCTGTCGGTATGGCAAAAGGCTCACATGATTGGTATAAGCTAGAATAATAACTTAATATTATCATAGAACGCGACTGTATCCATGCGCGGATGCTACCGCTCTTCTGTCGCTCAATGTTCCTTACACGTGGCAGGGAATGTATCTCAAGGCTTTATATTATCCTCAAAGCCTTTTTTTGTTCTATTGATGTTACCATAGGTCGCAACCAACCCATTAACACTGTCGTTGCTCATCCAATATTTTTTTAAATTGCTATAGAGCAATTTGTCGAGGATTAAGCAAAATAGCGAAGACAACTGCTTACTGTGCAGTCTAAAGTTCAAAACCGGTGAAGTGTGGGTGTTACACTTTTGCCATTCCCTTCTGGCAAATAAGATGTGTTGTTATGTTATTTTAGACGGTAAAGGCGGAATAAGAGGATAAGTAGCCTGGTGAATACGGACTATGTGTGAATGTAAATCTCTTTTGAATAAATCGCTTTATGGAGTTGTTTACACATCCTCTCATCTTTAAACCTTCCTTTCATTCATTCCCGTATGCATTCTATTGTATTCAAATATGCAGGTTGTGGAAGGTATATCGATCTGATCTGCTTAAACGTATTGTTGAAATTTTGCTTTGTGAGACTATGTGCAACAAATCTAGTTTTTTTTTTTTAAATTTGATATCTTATGAACATTAAAATGTGCGTTCTTATTTAAAAAGGAGTCTCAGAATTATATTGAATAACATGCTGGCTCCAGACGCTGGCAGTTTGTCGCAAATGCCTAATGCTGAATTCAGACGCAGGTTGTCAGTGGCAAACAACAAAAAGCAAACGCCAAGCACAAGCGCTCCACACGCTTGTGGAGCTTTGAATACTGTTTGCCATGATTTGTGAAGAAAACTGCACTGATATCGAACACTAGCGAAAACAAACAAAATCAGGCAAACACCAACAAGCACCCGTCTATATGTTGGCATTTATTGTTTGCCATTGTTCGCTTAGCGTCTGGAGCTAGCTAAACAGCAAATAGCAATTGCCATACACAAGCGTGTTCGCAAACTGTTTGCCGAACATCCTGTGATTTTTGAAGAAAACTGACTCTGATACCGAAAACTGGTAGTACAAACAAAACAGGTAAACATCCGTGCACATGTTGGTGTTTATTGTTTGCCATTGTTCACCAAACGTCTGGAGCCGGCTGAATATTATACTTTTAACTGTTGTTTGATTTTCTTAAAAAAAACGGATCTTGTTTTCAAAGTAAAATGAAACTTATTAATGAAAACAAATAATTACAACGTTTACAATTTTTTTCTAAGCTCGTTTTAAAAAAATGGCTGAATTTTATTTTATAAATTTGGTAGTTTTAGATTGCAAAGACAAATAGCAAGCGCTTTTATTTTCTACCGTTACATAGCTCATCCAGGTACTTTTAAACTGTCAAAGGGGGAATTTATATTGTGTCTGCGGTGCAATTGAATCAGACTTCAATCTCCCATCTTGATCGAGTTAGAGACCACCGCTACAGGTGGTTCTATATTTATTACACGTTGGTCTTACAAATTGAATTGGTATATTGAGAAATAAAATAATGATATTGAAGTTACATTAGAAAATAACACTAAGCACAGTTTATTTTTATTTAATCAAATATGGTTTTGTAGTTAGTGTTACGACTTTTCACCGCAACGGATTTGATTACCAGGTCGGGCAAACGTGCTATTTAAGACTGTCCCATTAAGAAGTTTTACATATATATAAGTATATGTATATAACATGGCCCCTATCTCATAGGACCTAAACATAACAGGTTCTATATGAGTGCTTTAAACCACTGCCACACCCTTCTGGGTAGTAAAATAAATAATAATAAATAAATATTCCACAACTCACACACAACGCCATCTAGTCACAAACTAAGCAGAGCTTGTACAATGGGTACTAGAATAACTGATACTAATACATATATACTTTTCTTTGTAAATACATACTTAATATACATAGAAACACCCAGACTAAGACAAACCCCCATGTTCCTGCACAAAAAGATTTGTCTTAAGTGGGAATCGAACCCACGATCTCGACGTCGCCGCGTCGCAGGCAGGTACACTACCCACTCCGCCATTCGGTCGTCAAATACCACTAATAATAATAACTCTAATATTGTGTCACAAAACACGACTGTCCACTGTCTACCCAAAATACAAGCTTTCGCTTAGTTTGGGAGACAGTATCAGTATCTCTAATGTACAAATACATTTACATGTGCCTTAACTTTAACTCATCTTGTGAACCTAGCTGTATTATTTGTGTCAATAAAGATTTTTTTATTGATTTATTTATAAAGTCGTGATGTTATGTTATGTTTGCAATTCCAATCATGCATTTTGATATGTTGTTCACATCGCATTAAATAAGAAATAAGTAAATTAGAATTGATTGTGCAATTAATATGCTTATTTTTCTGTTACGTCTTATTTTGAAACATTAAAATATGTTGAAAAATTAAGAATCCAGCAGGACTCGAACCTGCACCCCCTGGGTATACGCCCCAAGTGCTTTGCCAATTCAGCTATGGATTCGTATGCTGCCGGACTCGAAATTTCTCAACTCTTTTTGTGCCAGCTTTTAGCTAGACGAACCTTATTTGGTTTTAGCGCCATCTATGTGATGTAATAAGTCACTATTCACATACTGTAAGTTTGAATTAAGATCAACACTGTTACAGTCAAGAGATGACGCATTTTTATCAAATACTTGTAATATTTTAAAGCAACTTTAATATTTTATAAATTACAAAAAGGCATAGCAAAGCTAAAATTTGCTTTAAAATATTACAAGCATTAAAATATGGTTTTAAAACTTCATAATTTAATTTTGAAATTCTGGGACTACAGCAGTAAAATTATGTAGGCACTCTAGTCTTATAAATTCTAAAATTATATTCTAAATAATAATTAATATCGACTCGCTTTATCTCAGCCAGTAATAAATTAAAGTGATATGTAAATTTGATAAACTAGGATTTTCTGATGAAAACGTAGACTAACTTGTCCAAATATAATTGTACAGTTAGATTGTGACATAGACAAGCTTAAAATAAAGGTCTAATATAATATAATATAATATAACAAGCTGGTACTGACGCCATAATATACCTACTAATTTATATTAAAACTAGCTGACCCGGCGAACTTCGTACCGCCACCTTAGCGTAAATTTGATGCACTACTTTATTTTGTATAGCTGACCTATCTTATGTATGCGTACCTATTCAATTTGAACTGGAATCTATAATATCCTCCATATAAAAATGAATACCTATTTCTCTGGTCTCGTCATACCTGAGAAGGACTTTACTAATTTTATTAAATAAAAAACAAAATATATATTTTCACAGCTCGCGGTTATGTCTGTGGTGTCATAGATCACCACAGAGTTTTTTGTTTTAAATTGAATGACGTTGACATTCGTAACGCGCTTTTTTTAAAATATGCAAAATTAAATGTATATTTTTCAATCTTTCTGAGAGATTTTCTTAAAAAAAAATTCCGTAAGAACCTTGTACAGAGTATTAAAAAACTACAAAAAAAAATCAGCCAAATCGGTCAAGCCGTTTTCATGCTATGTCGTGACAACGGAAAACGGGTTTCATTTTTATATATATAGACAAAGACCGCACAGGCTTATTAGAAACCAACCGATGTTATGATGTTGACAAATACGTAACCAGCAATAATAAACCACCAAACAATTTCTAACTTTTATACTACAAATTGACTAAGTATTTATAGCTGGATTTATAAAATATTTCCAAGTACTTACTTACAGAACCAATGACCGATAACTTCAATATAATCGAATAGTTAAATGCTCACCTTCTTTTCAGTATCACCAAATAAAAAGCCTTTTTTATTTACAACATTCAAGCTAGCTAGCTGTCATTTGGTCTAGTTCACATTGTTCTCTTGCCAATACCCTTGTCACGAATCGGTTAATATTTAAGAATGGCAGTCCATTGTAAATCTTACTTATACCCTCGTCGGACCGTGATTACAAGGGAGCTGTAGTAACTGTCACTGTTTTGAAATATAATACTGAAAGAGGATGTTTTCAGCTTTTTATGGACCTAATAAAACATAAACACTAACAAAAAAGAAGGTCGTATTTTTGTTGTCTTCAGTTTTACACTCGTAGGTAAATAATTATTAAGATTCGCAAAAGTATATGTACTGCAAATAATCATCATCATCATCATTTCATCATTCAGCCAGCTCGTAGTCCACTGCTGGACATATGCCTCACCCAATTTGCGCCACAACACCCGGTCATGCGCCTTCAGCATCCATTCCCCTCCAGCGACCTTCTTAAGGTCGTCAGTCCACCTGGCAGAGGGGCGTCCTACCTTACGGTTGCCGAGTCACGGTCTACACTCCAGGACTCATGTTTGCTCCAACGGCTGTTGGTCCTTCAGCAGACGTGGCCTGCCACTTCAGCGAGCTTATTTTGCGAGCTTTGTCGGTTACTTTGGTTCTTTGTCTGCCAATAAGGAATTATGAAAATATTAAAAAAAATCTGACATTGCAATCGGGGGACAGTTCGCCCTGACTTTGTTAATCTTGAATTTATAAAATGTCGTTAAAACCTTTTTAACGGGGTATAAAAAAAAAACGGAAATTATAGTCATGAGAGATGAATCTTATTTCCTTTTATGAAAATTATTCATATTATTTTAAGTTTAGAAAATTTCCCAGGAGAGAAAAATATAAAACATTTGAGGACTAACAAATGAATACATTTTATATAATAAAATTGAATACAGATTCGATTCCTTGAATGTTCAAGTTTCCTTTCATTCGAGTTAATTACATCGCGATGCCTGTAAGAAACGAGGAATTAGTTCTCAGTTCTGAGAGCACTACTACTACTGTACTACTTAAACTGGCACGAATAACCAAGAAAATGTTGTTATATTTAAAAATAAAGTAAGTAAAAAATTTAATCATGTTTACCAAGAATCAAATTAAATTTTACCCACATTCAAGTTTTTTTTTATAGCCACACCAAATTGCACATTGGTTCGCCGCCGAGCTTGTAAAAAATCGTTACAAGTAGTATTAAAATGTTATTAATGCCTCATTGGTCTATTGGTTAACGTATGCAACCTCCCACTGCGAGGTCTCTCAGGTTGGATATAAGAGATATTCGGCATTATTCCGTCAGGAATTTTTTAATAGCAGTACGGAGTTAGAATTGTGTCCGGTGAAACATAATACGCTGACATCACATGGTACTTAAATAAAACCGGTGAAATGTGGGTGTTATAAGCTACTGCCACATTCTTCTGTTCATCCTTATTTTATAAGTATATTGAGGTAAATTGGTAGTTTTATAGAATTCCGACTCAAAGGACTATAATACAGATAACAAACAATGTTACTAATTAGATTGGTTTTGGCATATTTGAAATCGTTTATCTATTGACATTGCATTCAACAATTCACGCTGAATGCATGGAACTGGATAGTCGCCATATACTCGTACGTTTGTGCTCGTAAAATCGAAATTACGTCTATTGTAGCCGCCAAATGGGCTAACATTTCATATTAATAACATTATGTTACAGTTCAAAGTCATCTAAAAATGAGCACTATTCCGTCAAATCACAAATCATTAAAAACCCTCCTTTTGAC
The DNA here is from genome assembly GCA_905147285.1 of Hypena proboscidalis. Taxonomy (NCBI): domain Eukaryota; kingdom Metazoa; phylum Arthropoda; class Insecta; order Lepidoptera; family Erebidae; genus Hypena; species Hypena proboscidalis. The sequence goes on from LR990141.1 coordinate 2,332,749, forward strand.
GCAGTCGGGTGAAAAGTAAGTATGGATTCTGGTTAGTATAAAACCAGCTTTTAGAATGTATTTTAACAAGTATTTAGATCTAAGAATGTTAACTAAAACATAATAACACAATAATCTAGCCTATAAAACTCCTAGAAACGAAAAAGAGACTGCCTCAATGATCTAGTGGTTAGCGTATGCGCCTCTCATCGCGAGGTCTCGGGTTGGTTTCCTAGGTTGGCCAAAGTGTTATTGGTGAACTTTCCGTCAGGAAATTCACAATAGTAGTTAGAAGTAATCAATGTTCTCATCTGTGGGACGGTTCAGCCAAATACCAGCTTGAGGCACTCGAGTCAGTCGAGTGCCCGAGTCTGTTTCCGCATGAGTACAACTTGGATCTCTTCAAAGCAAGAGTTAATAAGTATCTCATAGGTAAGCGTGCTCCACCGTAGACCGCATCATCACTTACCATCAGGTGAGATCGTGCTCAATCGTGTGCCTATCTACCATAAAAAAAAATGTGGCTGGTGCATGGCGATAGGCTCACCCACCCATGGGATCTAAACATAACAGATGAAATATAGGTGTTGTTCACCTCTGCCACACTCTTCTGGGTAATATAGGCGTGAAGTTATGTATCTTCATACTTTTTATTTCATAGTTGTAATAGTAGCTTTTCAGTAGCAAAATTTCCGACGATGAAAACTCACTTCTGTATCTAAATTAATATTAGGATTTTGCTTGCATACTGTAAAATGGTGCTGAGATAGAAATTTAGATAAAAATAGCATTATGGCTCAATTTGACTTTATCTTAAATATCATAGCACAACATTTTACAGAGCGCGGAGTATTTTATATTTGCCATGCTTTGGTTAAATCGTTTTGTTGGACTACTTTTTTTTGCGTGCATTCAAGTATACCAAACGACAAAGTTCAAGGCGGCTCATGAAAGTGAGAGCGAGATATAGGTAAAGCATAAACCCCACACGAGTGACTGAGACTGTGCGTTTTACGACCCACCAAGATCTTTGATTTTACCTATAATTGTAAAATGGTGATAAAAGTCTTCAGCCTGTCGTAAATCTTTTTTTTGTGTTTCCAAAAGACTGGAATCACGTTTTTAATTTAACGACTTGTTTCAGCAGTTCTAGTAAACATAATATTACATCACCATTATTATCCAGGAGGGTGTGGCACATGTGTATAACACACACACATTTCACCTGTTAGAGTCTTATATATAATAATAATCATTTATTTGGCACACAAAAAAAATACAGTAGGTACATAGTTAGTAGGACACTTAACATAGGTACAAAATAAATCCTCTAGCTGGCCAGCACACGGACTCAGAGACGAGCGACGGCACACAGTGTCATGTGCCGTCGCGAACCGCGGGCAGACCGGGCGAGAGAGTCGCCCCGGGACCGTGCTATGGCGATATGCAGAGGGGCACCGGAGAGTTCTGTTAGACATCCCGGAGCCCCTCGACACGCATCGAGGCCGGACACCGAGGGGGGTTTTAGTGAGTCGTCGGAGTCCCGGCAACCTCACATACCCTCGTCGCACCCTTTTCCTTGCGGCGAGGTATCTTGTTGAAGATTTCCCCCCTCGAAAAAAAAAAAAAAAAAAAAAGGTACAAAATAAATCAAAATATAATGTTCTGCTGGTAGGTAATCCTGTGCTATAAGTACCAAAATGTATACCCACGGGTCAATATTTTATATCCTTACGAGCATTTCCTGACTTAAAAGTCCTGAACAATTTTTCAAACATAAATTTATAATTAACTCAAAAATTGATAAATGACAAAAGACCTTTTTTTTAGCAGTATGTATTATGTAAAAGCTGTGCACTGCGGTTTCGCACATGATGAATCCATACAAATTGCGTTCATTGTCCGCCGCCATTCATTCATATATGCCTCAATTTATTTATTAACCCTGCTTTTTGATGTGAAGCAAAATAATTTTTCTCTATTGAAATAAGTTAAAACATGTAAAACATACATATGTGCGGTATATTTCTAGGAAATTTATATTGGATTTTTTTTTAAGTTTAATTATTCTCAGACAGTAATGGCTGTGAAAAAAGAAAATTGGTTTCCTTTAACCGGTAAAAAGCACAAGAAACAGCAAAACTGCACTAGAGTATTGTGATTTCAATCGAATAGTAAAAGAATAGAATAATAAAATACCACTCTGCCTACCCCCTTTGTTCCAATCAAGGAGAACCTTCCACCTGGCCATGATCTGCCTAGGCCGATTTGGAAGTCCCTCAACAGGCTTCGAACTCAAGTCGGTCGAAGCAAAGACAACATTAAAAAGTGGGGTTTTGCAGATGTGACAAATGCGAATTGTGAACGTGGGGCTACACAAACCATGGCCCATGTTTTAACTTGTCCCGCGTGCCTTGCTACCTGCACGAGGGACGCGCTAATGAACGCGGATGAAAGCGCTGTTCATGTAGCCACATACTGGGCTAACAAAATTTGACTTTGCCGTCGACTCGAATGAAGAGGAAGAAGAATGGAATAGTTAAACAAATAAACTGACACTACATTTTATTCGAGTACACACTGCTACCGATCAACCTATACATTTCAAGTGTAAGATGGTCCCGCGTTGTATCGGCTACCCGAACATTGTGAGATCAGCTTATACTGAAAATGTATAGCTTGATACGTAGCTGTACTACTGACGAAACATCACTGCATCGTTTGTACGAATCCCCGTCACACCGTCGTGCCCATTCGCCTCTGTGACGTCATCTATTAACTTAATGTACAATCCAGCTCTCCTCTAGTGCTCCTATTTTAAACTAATCTCCATACACTGAAGCATCGTGATAGATTATCTAAAAGAATCGTACTGAATTCAGCAGGGAAAAATTGAAAAGATTCTAAAATAACAAAATGTTTATTCGACGAAAAGTTTTGCACTGTGGAAAGGCAATCGGTGTTGGTAACAAAAGTGTAGGGACACAGTGCAACCGGCGCGTTTATGTATTTAAGTGGATTTTTAAGTTTAGCCGCCCGGTTTGCCAGTCATCTTCCCGTATGGCTAAAGATAGGTCGTAGTTAAGTTAGAATAATGTAGTCAATGACTTCGATATATAATAATATGTACTCTGGTACCAGTTAATATAAACATTTAGTTTAGTGTTTAGTCTATCGTTTCAATCAATTCAACATACCAATTCCAGATAGATAGATAGAGATAGATAGAGAAAACTTTATTTGTACATCAAATTTGTAACAAACATACAAAGAAATAGGTACTTAAAACTATAACGTGCAAAGGGCGGCCTTATCGCTTGACGCGATCTCTTCCAGGCAACCTTAGGATGGACATAATAGAATGGATATTTGCGGTAGTTTATTGCATTGGATTTGGTGTTTCTTTTTTTCTTTTTAATTTTGCTCATGGCTTGTCAAGATTAAAGACTAAAATAAAATAAATAAATAATAAAAATACTAAATAGAACATAAAATATTGAGTGCATAGGTCTAGTTCTACTACAAATAGAATTTAAAAAAAAACTGAGTTATACCATTATTATTTTTATTTTTATTAAAACTGACGTGAGTTTGTAACAGTCTTCACGTCACGCCTGAGTCGCAGCCAGTCTTGCACTGACTGGCTGCGACATATCGCACTCTCTTGATAACGCCTAGACGTAAAGGCGAAACCGCGGTCGACTAAATAGACCAACATTACATGAGTAACACCCGTATTTCATAATTTTAATAATTTGAATAAATATACCATCATTCATTTTAATCGACTTAAAAAAATACAACTTCACATGAGTATGGATGTACCGCCGCCATTAAAAGTGCAGTGACCCGTCATATGTCACAATGTCAAGTTCGTAATTAACTCCAGTCGAGCTTCACTTCATTACTCTTATTCCATTTTCATACATTTGTATAATACTACACGAGACAACGAAGAGAGTTTTACATTTTATTTCGGGACCAAACATGATGAATATTTTAAGCGAAGTAAATGAAGTTACTAAATTAATTTAGTATGACCTTGAAGATTTATCTCTCGCTTCGAAATATTTATTTAGGAGTTGATATTTAAAATTGAAGCTTAATAATTTATTTTGTACAGTGAAAACTTGGTACGCTCGCAATCTGAGTGCATTCGGGGTAAGAATTTTCCGTTACCCATGATATCCATGGTATTCGCAAAGCCTGCGATCGGTGGTTGATAAGACAATAAACCCAGATAGCACTCAGACTGTGTGGCTACAGCATACCTGTCACAATATTTTTTTACGAATACCTATTTTACGTTTTGAATGCACTCAAATCACGGGCGGACTGTACAGTCAGCAACTAAGGTAGCTGACACTTAAAAAAAATTACACGTTAATACAAATAATTATTTTTTTACATTAAAAACATCCTAATCTAAAAAAATGCACCTGTTATCAATTCCTTTATGTTTTAATTCATTAAATCATAAAATACAATTTTAAGTAATGCGTAGCTTTAAAAAAATGTGAAAATTTTAACGTGTATTTTAACCTTAAAAGTTTAGCATTATGATAAAAAACTATATTTTATATCACGTAATAAAAACAGCCATAAATATTCCTCAACCAACATTAGCACACGATCACCACGTAACAATCGCTGTTCACAAACACCAACTTTTATCGCAAATCTGCAAATTTTCCGATCACCGATCTGTTCCGACTTCCGATCCAACACCGATCGCCTTTCTACAGTGCAAAACATTTTGTCGAATAAAGATTGCGTTATTTTAGAATCATTTATATATTTCATTTCTAAATTTAATACGATTCCTTTAGATAATTCATTACGATACTTATTGGAGTCTTCTTCTTCGTCGTGTCGATGGCTAAGTAAAATTTTATTTAGACTTGCCATCGTGGTGAAAGGATTAGCCAATTCACTTTGGAGAACTCGCGAATTGCCCAGGGTGCGCCGGACGTAGAGAATCGTTGTGTACGTCACTCGGGGACGCTCCTTTCATGCACCCCATTAGAGTGTATAGAGATTAGTTTGAAATAGAAGCACTAAAATGCATGTTGGTTGGTAACAATTTTTTTTCTTTATAACCTAATTAATGATTAATACAATTTTGCCATAATGGCCACAAACAAACATGCATTTAGGTATTTTAGATATGATTTGTCTTTAAAAAAATATATAAACTTAATAATAGTAAAGTTAAACCCATATTACGTTAGTATGAAAATACGGCACTCGGGAGTCTACTCTTAAAAAGTTTTACACAACACGCTAGTTCGTTGACCTTTAACCTTTAATTCAAAAGAAACGTGTACATTTCAAAGGTAATCGAGTGTCAATCACATTCAATTCAATCACGTGATACGGCTACGACATGCAATGGCGTGATGTATACGCTACGCCGTAGCACCGTAGCTACTATGCTACGGTCAATACCCGAGTTCGTACTTTTCTGGCAAAATGTATTGACTCTTTAAGAAAACTATTGTAACTTTCAGTACGTGGGCTAATCAAGTGTTGACTGATGCATATTTAAATCAATTGAATTTATTAACGAATATGAAACTTGAAATAATTATTACCACTAGACTTTAGTGGTAAGCGGATGAGCTTCTCATTGCGAGATCTTGGGTTCATTGCCCAGGTTGAGCAAAATATTATTTGCAAACTTTCCGCCTGGAAATTTACAAGGGCAGCACGGAGTTGGTATTGTGCCCGGTGGTTGGCGATAGGTTCACCATGAGACATAAAACATAAGAGGTGAAATGTGGGTATTGTACACCTCTGGCACATTCTTCAGGGGCACATCACACCTATATTATGTTATGTTAGGTATAGCGTTCAAAAACATGTTTAACATTATATTGTAATAAAATTTCATACATCTACAATACAACATTTTGTGTGAGTACGAAGTGTGCCTTATATTTAAAACTGAAACCCGATATTTTACAGCGATGTTCAGTAATTAATTCTTTATTTATAGGTCGCGTCATATAATAAATCCCGGCGCAGACAATGAATGGCATGGACCGGATATCAGGCTTTATAGCAAACAGCTTACATCATTTACATTTTTTCGATGTATGGACACATCTTGTTTTAATTATCTTCTGTAGAATCGCGTAAATATATTTTTTGCTACTACAATATATAAATTGCAAAAGTTCAAATTCATTAATCTTGTTTTATTCGATATACAGGGTACGTCACGGTTTCTGCATTAGACTTATTAAAGCAATGATAAAGCCAAAAGTTGAGATATTATTCTAATACTTTTTGCACATGTTAGTGCATTTCCTAAAAAATAAGAGAATACATTATTGCCACTTGAAACTGGTTTTTTGAAGGTAGTCACCGTCCTACTCTTTTTTTTTTTTTTATTCTACGCCCACAGCGAACGAACGTGTAGTCCACCTGATGGTAAGTGGAGTACAGCCCATGGACATCAATAATCCACAAAAGCAGATTATAGATGCGTCGCTGCAGCTGAGGACTACGGTGTTATGCCTCATGTGCCAGTAATTTTAGGGCCTGATCTCACCACCAAACCGGAACACAGTAATGGAAGCACTTCTATTTGGCGGCAGGTTAAAGGTGAGATGGTGGTGCTGCCGCCCTCGAGCTCATTCACAAGAGCCACTTCTTAAAACGTTATGTTTCGCGGGGGTGTTCACAAACATTAATTTTACACACACAAAGCACACACAGAGTCAGAATGGTGTTGGGGGATCAAACCCACAACACCAGTGCTGTTGAAAGCGGCGAGGCGACCGCTTTAACCACTACGACAAACATGCACTCATTACAAAACACTACGCCTACTCAAAAAGTGTGGCAGAGTTGCGGCACGTTCGAGTTAGCATTGTTACCGGTGGATAGTGATAGGCTCACTCCTCTTTCACATGGAACCTAAACATAACAGGTAACTTCTAGGGGGGTAATGTAGGTCGGGTGTTAATTTAGCCTAGGCTAGTAGCAGTTCATCACCAATACCAATGAATTCGACTTAGATACCATGTATTATGTATCACTTCCACTCACTTTAATATAAAGGCGAATATTAATTTTGTACTTCACAGCAAAAAACAGGGTTAATAAATAAATTGGGGCATACATGAATGAATGGCGGCGGACAATGACCGCAATTTGGACAGATTCATCATGTACAAAACCACGCACAACTTCACATAATACACACTGCCCAAAAAGCTATACGCCACCACTTTTGATTATACTTGTCTTTTGTTAAAATAAAATTCTTGAATGTGTCCTTTTTATCAACATAATTAACATTATATTATAATATAACTCATTGAATTATTCAATCAAAATCAGTACTTAAGAGTTAGGTGGATTATGATTTTCTTATACATTCGGAATGCCGCAATCATTTGTGATTCGAAAATATTTACCAAATACTATTGTGATATTAAAGTTAAAGTGATATTGAATTTCACACATTTTCACAACGTATACGTCAGATTTGCATCATATTATGTGCACTTGCGAAGCAAAAACGCAGCGCGTATACGGGGCTCTTAATTTTTTTTAATACCTGTAGTAGTTTAATTGTATGCCACGCACCGCCCGTACTGTAATTGACACAAGCTTTCATTTCTTACATTTTTTAACGACTTGAAAAATGATTTTATTTTTATATCGCTAGATGTAATACTATTACTCAGAAAAAGTTTCAAAAATCACTATAACTTCGGCTAGAAAATAGCTCCTCTAGAACCAAATGTTTGGTAAACTATTGTCCAGTAGGTCAGTTGCCCCGCTAACCTGGCAGTGACTGTGATGGATGTCCATGGACGGCTGTAGTGGCAGTGCTCATGGGAGACGCAGCCATCCCGGCCCATGAATCTTGAACATCGCATGTTTTCATATGCATGACGCATCAACACATTTGTAAATGTCTGTCTCTAATCGGCCGACATGAGTGACTGATGCGGATTTCACTGTGATTCTTTGTTTTAGTTTGAGACTGGCGTTTCTGTTCGTAAATATTTAATAAAGTAACAATATTACTGATTATGTTTGTCGTTATAATTGTAAAAAATATCCATCAACTTTTAGTTGTAATTTTTTTAATATAAGTATGGAATGATCATACTGCGCCAAACCCAAGTATATTACAAAACAGGTGATGATTAATAATTTGTATATATTTTCGAACACTAAGCCTAGTGTGGTTTCTAATTTTTTTAGTTAAAGTTAAAACTAGTGCAGGATAAAAGAAAGGAGATAGAGGTTGTCTTGTCACCTACTGGGCTTAAAATAAAATAAATATCATTTAAAAAGCAAAATTAAAAAAAAAACAGTATTTCTATTAGCCTGTAAATGAATAACTTAAAAAGCTAAATGTAAATAACTATGTACAAACATAATCTACAAGACCACTGCCAGTAGGCAACGTTTTTAAAATGCTGGCAGCATTGCCACGTTGTATTGCAATGCTTAACTTCTGGCCGAAATCAATACCAGCATTCTGAACGTGTGGCCTCTAACAAGCGAGTCGAAATCTGTTTGTATAGATTGAGTGAACTCTTTAAATAAATTAAAACAAAATATCATGCGTAAGATACGAAGAAGAAGATAAAACAAGATTTAAACCCTTAGAAAACGTCAATGCAATATTTAGAACTCACTAAAGACTTTCAAAACACAGTACATAAGCAGGACAATATACAAGATTACTAACAAAATAAATCTAGACAAACAAAACGATTTAACGGAAGTCTAGAAAATATAAAACAGTCTGATGTCTGTAACATTTTATCCGATTTTATTTAAGATAGTGTCAAATCGAGCTATAATGTTATTTTTTATCTTAATTTCTGTCTCGACACCATTTTATAGTCTGCGAGCAAAATCTTAGTTTCACTTCAGAGACAGAAGTGAGTCAGTCTTCAGAAATTTAGCTACTAAAAAGGAAAACATATTACGACTAGGAAATAAAGAAGCTAAGGTGAAACTTTATTTATTTTACTGTATAATTTCAAGAACTTTTGTGGCTTAGAAAAAAACTTGTCTTGAAAAATTTTATTTTTATGGTTCCCTTTTTTGGCATAATTTAATTTGGTATACCTTTTATATAATAAAAGTTGCGCATAATATTAATTTAGCTTTACTTTTTTGGCAAAATATCTTTTAGCATAAATACTTTATGCTTATTCACTATTATTAGTTTTTTACGATCTTTGTTTTGCATTTTCTGTGAAGATTTACTATAGTAACATATATATATTTTTCACCATCAGAAAGAAGACATTTCAACAAACAAAAAACATACCAACTTTTTGAAAAAGCTGATATTTTGACGGGTGAATTTTCGATCGAAAATAAGGGTAAAAAATCGATATTATTTAAAAAAAAAGGTGAAAAATAAATATTTCTAATAAAATAAATTACAGCGTATTTGGAACATAAAAAGGTAAGTTTTCACTAAATTTCGTGAAAAAAAATTTTTGTTTGTAAAAGATAAAAATAAAAAACCAAAAACTTGGTTTTTTGAATTTTTCACATAAATTTTGAGGTTATATGAAAAAAGTGTAAATACAAAAGTTTTAGATCTTTTTATTACCAACAACTTTGCCATTCGACTTTTTTCCATAGGACTTTTAGTTTTGCCGGAAATCGAGAAAATACGTTTTTTACCCTTAACCCCCCCCCTCCCCCTCTTCCCGAGCTCAGATCGCCCGTAAATTATTTTTCCTTAAATTTTTATAATATTCTCCTCCTTTTCTAATGGGTTTCATCCTACTATTAATTTTTATGGTCTTAAAAATTAACGGCACTGGGCTATTTAGGCATATTTTTCTTAGGAAAATGTAAGTTTCGAAATGTTTGTGGTCACATTTAATTTAATACTTTTATTTATAAAAAAATATTATTAAATAAACATGTTGGCGCCCGAGTGGGCCGGGCCTCCCCTATTGTCACTTGTCACACAACATTATACCTTATGACTATGACTCACGACGTTACCCCAATATTAGACTCTAAAAAGTCTGACTAACTCATTTATCTAGCAGTAGTGACTGCAATCGCTCACCGTCAGGTGTCGTTTTCAATCTCCGTGCCGAGCAAAATTGTAATTTGTTGAGTTGTGTAATATTAAACATAACATAACATAGCATCATGCCTATATTACCCAAAGGGATAAGGCAAAAGTGTACAACCCCCACATTTCTTTAGTTATATTTAGGTCCTATGGGAGCCTATCGCCATCCACCGGGCACAATTCCAACTACGTGCTGCTATTGAGAATTTCCTGACGGAAAGTTAACAAACAACACTTTTCCCGACACGGAAATCGAACCCGAGACCTTGCGGTGAGAGGCGCATACGCTAATCACTACACCATCAAGATAGTAATGTTAAACAGTTGACTAAATTATGAACTCAAATTACCTTTATTCAGATTGAAACATAGCAACGTAAATTATGAACGAATGTTATTATTATTATTATTTTTTACATGAGATAGAACGCCAGGAGCAATTACACTATCCAATGTTCCCAATGACAAGGCCAAATACACACATTCACTCACACAAGCACACCCAGTCTCAGAAAAAATCTTTGAGAATCACACAAAGATTTGTCCCATATGGGGATCGAACCCACAACACCAGTGCAGTGGAGAGCGGCGAGGCGACCGCTTAAACCACTACACCACACGTGCAGACAAATACGTGTGTTATGGAGCGTATTGGCTGCCTACAATAAGCGTTATTTAGTCATTTGGCGAGCACACACGTATATCAGATGATTGACTGGTTCAATGCATTACGGCCATTGTTTCAAAGCAATTTCAATTGATCGACATTTTCAGTGCTCATAATACGCAATAGCTGACTTATATCAATAGTAAATAGCAAAAAACACAAACATAGATAACATCACACCTAATATTACAAAGTATTGACGACCGGATAGCGGAGTGGGTAGTGTACCTGCCTGCGACGCCGAGGTCGTGGGTTCGATTCCCGCTTAAGACAAATCTTTGTGTGCATGAACATGGGGGTTTGTCTTAGTCTGGGTGTTTCTATGTATAATAAGTATGTATTTACAAAAGAAAAGTATATATGTATTAGTATCAGTTATTCTAGTACCCATAGTATAAGCTCTGCTTAGTTTGGGACTAGATGGCGTTGTGTGTGAGTTGTGAAATATTTATTATTATTTATTATTATAACCACAATTCACCTGTTATGTCCAAGTCCTATGTGATAAGGGGTGAGCTTATCTCAATCTACTTGGCACAATGCCTGAGTCCGAGCAATACTGCTCGTGCACAAGGCAGCGAAGTAACACAGTTATTATTGTCATTGATATAATGGAGACAACACAAAAAAAAACTGCCTCGATGGTCTAGTGGTTAGCGTATGCTTCTCTTACCACGTGGTCTTTGGTTCGATTCCTGGGTCGGGCAAAGAGTTATTTGTGAACTTACCGTCAGGAAATTCAAAACAGCAGCACGGTGTTGGATAGGCTCACACTCCATCCCATGGGACCTAAATATAACAGGTGAAGTGTGGGTGCTTGTAAACCTCTGCCAAACCCTTCTGGGTAAATAAATAAATATTTCACAACTTACTCACAACGCCATCTAGTCCCAAACTAAGCAGAGCTTGTACCGTGGGTACTAGAATAACTGATACTAATACATATATACTTTTTTTTTGTAAATACATACTTATTATACATAGATAAACCCAGACTAAGACAAATCCCCATGTTCATGCACACAAAGATTTGTCTTAAGCGGGAATCAAACCCGCGACCTCGGCGTCGCAGGCAGGTACACTACCCACTCCGCCATCCAGTCGTCAAATAAAGACGTAATGTATTGTTATGTTTTGATATAATGGTCCTTCGAGCCGGATTCCCATAAGAGTTAACTTGAAGCCTTTTACACTCTTGTTATTAATCCAGTACCTCTAGGATATAAACTACCCCATATTGTTAAACAATGTTAATGTAATGTCCGTTTTAAAGCTAGTTTTATGGCCAATATTGCACCATGGTGCGGTCGCATAGGGGGACATAATGGCCGATCAATTTCCGGTGACTGATTGATCGACTGGCAGCGCATATTGTCGATGGAATGTTTATGCTACGTAAATCGCCATGTTGGTTTCATAAAGAAGATTTATTGTTAACAAACAAATTTGACTGCATATGCGTATGCGTGCTCTCACTACGTGGCCTCGGTGCGATCTTTGTGCAATCATAATAATATGCTACATTACCCAAAATGGGGTGGCAGGAAGTATTACACCCACATTTCACCTGTTATTGCCATCTATCAGGCACAAATCCAACTCCATACTGCTATTGGCAATATCCTGTCGAAAAATCCCAAATAACACTTTTACCTGACTCAGAAATGTAACCTTAGACCTCGCGGTGGCAAGCCGCAAACGATTATAACTAGACCAACGTGGTCACAATTTACCTATACTAATTTTGTATTTGTTAAGTTTGTATTTCGTTATTTAACAAAAGATACACCCAGTTGAGTAGTTACCACAGTGCTTTCATAACTGTAAATTAATTTCTTGTTCTTACAGTAGTAGGGAAGCGCGTCAGATTTAGATAGGGCAATTGCCGTACATTCTATTGAGTATTTCCACCATGTCAGTCCTATCTATTTGGAGACATAACTGAATCAAAGTAAATTGTTTGGCAGAAATACTCGAGATCGTCAGATTAGGACATGGTAGGTAGGTTAGTTTATAGCTCAACAATGTAGATATGAAAATACCATTCCCAGCAATTCCAACAATCCCAGACAGACGTAAGGAAGTTGGAAGTTCACAAGCTTGCAAAACAAAACTTATCAATATCTCATTTCATACTCATTCTATGATGAAAAAAATGTGCTATATTAAAATATAATACAAATTCTTCAAATTATGGCTCAACAACAGTTTTATAATATTAATAGTTTAGCCGATTTTTTTTTAAAACCTGTTGACGGTTTCAGCATTACTGAAATTTAAACCCTAATAACATATTATTATTCCTATCATCTGCTGAACAAAACTCAATAGGTCCGCAGAACGCTCGATCAAATCAACATTTAGCAGCTTGGGCTACATGCATCGCGATGTAATTAACCAAAATGAAAAGAAACTTAAACATTTAAGAAATTTAATCTGTATTCAATTAAATAAAATGTATTCATTAATCTGTTAAGGAATGCTTTATACTTTTCTGAGTAATCTTGTTGAATACTTAATATTGAGTAAGCCCTCGTTCCATTTTCTCTTGTGTAAACGCGCTCTCAGACACTGAACGTTTGCTTAGAATGTAACGTTGCAGGTTTGATTTTGAGAGTTACATTTATGACTACCTTTTTTGAACTGACGAGCATCGTCATAGAGCAGAAATTGTGTACGTTGCTTGAGTACGCTTTGTATGTAGCTTGCAATCTGTACATAATTATTCTATGGTAAAGTCTTTGATTTGAACAAAAGATCAAGTGAGCGTATTCGAGATATTGTATATAATAGATATCAATAGTTGATAAGTGTAAAGATGTGATTGAGAGCTCCAAACGCTGGTTGTTTGTCGCAAAAAGCAAGCGCAAATACCTGACACAAACAAGCGTCCTCATGTTGGCGTATGTTGTTTGGTGATTGCTGCTTGTCATTGTTTGATAAGCGTCTGGAGCGTTCTTGAAAGACGTACGAAAAATATTTGTTAGTGTAGTAAAAAGTATAAAAAAATTGATATTTTACATAAAGTAGAAAGTAAAACATATTTCCATTGTTGTTTTTCATTTTTAGTACATAATTATAATTATATTATATGAATTTCAATGCAAATTTTAATACTTATTTTTATACTGGTGTTATTCTGAAGACGACATGAAAACGCCAATAGTTTTTGTTAGTGGCAATTTTTTATAAGGTCCAGTAAAAGCTTTCAGTATTATATTGCAAAACAGTGACAGTTACTACAGCTCCCTTGTAATCACGGTCCGACGAGGGTATAAGTAAGATTTACAATGGACTGCCATTCTTAAATATTAACCATTCGTGACAAGGGTATTTGTGGGGGGAGGGGGGTGTATTGGAAAGAGGACAGTGTGAACTAGACCGAATGTTAGTTTGAATGTTGCAATAAAAAAGGGTTTTATTTGAACATATTGAAATCGAAATGTGTAAATTTATGACGGCGTTGAAGGCACGGTACATTGATTGTTCAAGTTATAGTCTAGTAGACCGTGGGCGTCAGAGTAACGTAATTTAAAAAAATCGGATGCGTTTTTATATATTTTCCAAAGTCTCTCATAAAATTCTAAATTTGATGGTAGTCCTTACTTATATTGGAGACACCCCACATAAATTCACCGTTCACGGGCTCTTGCATTATCACTATGAGATTTATTGATAGTTTATCTCGTAATGTTGGTATAATTTATAACAGTGCGTATATTTGGTTTTCTAACGAGTACCAGGGAGGCAAGCATAAGAGCGCAATATAGATTCAGTCACGTTTTTGTCGTATTTTTGTATGAGGAAACAAGACGAAAACGCGACATGATCTATTTCGCGCTTGTATGCTTGCCCAACTGGAAAATGCACGTATTTAGTTACATTATGACTGTAAATTTCTATATGGTGTGCAATGATTGAGGGGCTCACTAAAAACCTTGAAAAATATGATGGTATTTTAACACCTTGTAACACATTAGAATTGCAATTTGTGTATATAGCATAATTTGCAACGTTGTAAACCAACATGAAGTTGTAAATCACTTTAGCAACAACTGAAGAAAGTACAAGTTGTAATACTTCTTTAATGTTATAAGCGTGATACATTATTTTCTCTTAGCTTCAACATAAACCTGAAAATTTATTAAAAAACATGAATAATGCTGAAACAATTTACGAGATTTATTGAGTTTATGAAACCAGGTTAGAATTATTTTTAGTTTTATGTGCCAATATGGTGATAAATCTTAATCTGTACTTTTATATGTTTCTGCTACTGAGTATTTCACTGCCTGAACTACACGTTCTACAATGTTGTACTGATTTTATTCAAAATGTTCTTGAAATATCTTGACACAATATCACCTGTGTTATCTTTGAATACCCATATAACACAGCTGCATAATCTTGATCTTCCCGCTATTTTATTCAGTTTCGTCACTTCATGCATAAACACAGCCAGATATCCTTACTAATATTATAAAGGCGAAAGTTTGTAAGTATGGATGTATGGATGTATGGATGTTTGTTACTCTTTCACGCCAAAACTACCGGGTCGATTTCGATGAAATTTTGCACACATGTAGCTTATAGTCTGGATTAACATATAGGCTACTTTTAATTGACATACCACGCGGGCGGAGCCGCGGGCGGAAGCTTGTACCTTATATTTTTGGACCATATCAAAACTTCTAATTGATTATTTTTATAGCATTTAGCTATGTTTTGTTAATAATACTAAGAAACAGTAAAATAAAATATTGCAGACGACCGTAGCTAGTTGGTTAAAGCGACTGCACGGTATGCAGAAGCTCGCAGGTTCAAATCCTGCCGATCGAGCGGTCCCATAATTTTTTTAACTGTTTCTTAGCATATTAAAACTTAATAGATACCTAATAATAATAATAAAAGTTAAAAACTTTTTAAGATTTATTGTAAAATAAATTTTAATAGCACTGCTGCAAGATCTCAATTAAATTTTACCTAAATTTTGATCCTGTCTGTCTCGCAGTCTAGCCTAAGAATTTACTTTACACGAATCTGCGTTTTGATCAGAAAAGTCTAGTTTAATAGAGGTACATTACTATTTAGAATTTAGAATATACCGTGTGAATTCGTTACAAGATATTAAATATCTAAATAATTGCTAAAGCTTAGCGATTTCAAATAAAATTTTGAAATTATAACATTTTGAGGTAAATTGCTTACATATTATTGTTGCTTTAATACTTACGATTAGATAGTAAAATTATCACTCAGAATATGTTAAATTTATATTGGATAAGATAGTTTATTTTAAAAATAAAACATTTCTAATCGGGTTGTAACTTTAATGTTATTCAGTCTTTATTTATTTTGATGAAATATTATAATTTAAAACACTAAAATTCATGTTTTTTGTGCCCATTTTTAAATAAAAAATGCCAAAAACATGCATTTCAAATACGTTATTGATTGTTCCCCCTTAAGCGGAAAGCAAGTGTGGTGTATGTAAGTGTCTTAAAAATGTTTTAAAATAGTTGGCAACGATTTAAATGCTTAAATGTAAAGTCTTATTTCCTTTAATAATCCTTTAATTTATAAATGTATCTTTTTCTCGTCGGGCAAAATGTTATTTGTGAGTTTTCCGGCAGGAAATTAGCAACAGCACGGAGTTGCAATTGTGCCCGGTGTAAAACGATAGGCTCATCCTTATCCAATGGGACCTAGACATAATAGTGAATGTGGGTAGTGTTCACCTCTGTCGTATCCTTCTGGGTAATATACGAGTAGGCGTGATGTTATATTATGTTATATGTGATGTATCTGTTCTATTTCATTTATCATTGTACTACTTCAATGTGCAAGTTTCAAATGTAATAAATAAAGAACTACCTGTAGAGGGCCGTGGTCTCTAACTCGATCAAGATGGGAGATTGAAGTCTGATTCAATTGCACCGCAGACACAATATAAATTCCCCCTTTGACAGTTTAAATGCACCTGATAGAGCTAGGGTAATGGAAAAAAAAATCTTGCTATTTCTCTTTATTGGAAATAAATCCTATACCTACCTACTACCTTGATGGTTTAGAAACTAGCGTAAGCTCCTCTTACCACGGGGTCTCAGATCGGGAAATAGTGGAATTTGGGTTTATACGTCAGGAAATTCTCAATATATGACGATAGGTGACAGAGAATGTGTAATCCCATGTGAAAGACGGCGATAAGCTTACCATTTTTCACATGAACCATTAAATAACAGATGAAGCGTGGGTAATATACACCTCTGCCACACCTTTCTGGGTAATGTAGCCGTGATGTTATATAACATTCTCTAAAATTATAGAGCACAATAAGGTAGAAACTACAACTACACACATTGCAACATAAACCATTACTCGTTTTCTTCGAAAGACAATAAAACTGTAGTAACAACTGTAAAATCAATCGCTTTGAAAATGTCTATTACATCATAACAATTGGCTTCATAAAATCCAACAAATCATTTGAAAGTGATATTACTATTTAAGTTTTTAATTACTGTCTGACCTAATCCACAAATCAAGTAAATACGAAGTCGCAAAATAAATTAAATGACAAATCATAATATTATTATGCTATTATTAACCATAAAAGGGGCTTACGTATTTTTATACCTGGCAATACAAAATGTCAAATATAAAAACTTGCTTCTCTTTGATTAACTGAATTCTTAATTCCTCTCTTTATAATTTAGGCTCATCTTAAATTAAAAATACAATGACCATCCTTGAAAAAGGGCTAAAAAACTTTGTGTGAAGTCAAATCATTCTTGAAAAGCTGAGTGATAAGGGACCTTTTAAATTAACCGAGCGAAGAAATAATTTGGGTGCCTTTTTCCAGTTTTTTATTAGCCATAATTCAAGAAGTAAATCAGAAGTGAGGTAACTAAGAGAAATTCTTAATTACGAAGCTTTAAAAGGCACTTAGGGTACGCGAAATTTAATTTTTTGTGGCGTGAAGCTATGGCACGTGTTTCGGGAATTAATGGATGTGCAGTAGTTATAAATCAGCTCTACGGAAATCTCTTTATTTTGATAATGGTGGCTTTTTGGTTGCCAAGAAAATGGATTATTTAACTTGCTGAATGTTGTTCTAATTTACTGCTTGGCTATAGAAAAAGAATATAAAAGGTAAATATTTTGTGATAAACTATGAGCAGATTGTGATCTAAATATCATAATATAAGGGCTAATATACTAAGAAGCGTGAGGCAAGTGTATCAGACTCACATTTCATTTGCTATTTTAGGTCCCATGCAATAGGGAGCCCCATCCACCGGACACACAGACTCCGTGCTGCTTTTGATAATAATCTCATGACCGAAAAATCCTAAATATCACTATGACTCGGCTCGGAAAACAAACCCGAATCCTTTTTTTTTCTTTTTGTACTGCAACAGCTTGACATCCGGCCGTGCGTCACTTAGTCAGGCCACCAACTGAAAATCAGTGCTGTGTGGTGTTGCACCATTTCAGCTAAAACTGAGTTGGGGACCTTTCCGATTCCAGCATAGAGGCAGCATGCTACATTTATTAGCTTTTAAGTATCTATCTTGTACGTCGCTTAATAGGTATTCTAGTATTGTGTACTTCTCTGTTTTTTTTTATTTTTTGTTGTCCTGTGCTTGTGATCGGAATAAATGCTTTCTATTCTATTCTATTACAGTAAGAGGCCTCATATGCTAACTACTACAGCAATGAGGCAGTTGTTATCTATCAAGCTATTCTTCCTATTAAACAGCTTTTCAAATAAAACGACGAAATAAAACGGTAATTAAAAGTCATAATTCCAGAAATTAACCACCGCGCGGTTGCGGGCCGTCTGATTGTACGCCCCAAAATGAAATCAATTGCCATTTTCTGCTTAGAACCAAAGAATATAAAATACCAAAATTTATAGAGAAGGCAATTTAAAATTGATAATAATGAATAAAGACAAATCAGCTGTTTATAAAATGTATCTTTATCACCGTAAAAAATAAATTTTCGTACAACATCAATTGACAGTGACAATGTTGACATACTGTTTTTTTTCACAGTCTTTTAAACATTAAGTCGGATTAGTGTAGTTCTTCAAAGTTTTATTATTATTTTCTGTTCACCTTTTCAAATATTTGCCAACTCGTCTCATTTATTTTAGAATCTAGTCACGACTTCCTATTTGGCCACGTTTCCAAATTACCTACACCGGCCAAATATTTGAAATTCTAAAGTAGGAACACTGGTCAGAGAATAAAAACTTTGAAAGTATTCTTAGTTTTAAAGTTTAGTATTCATAGCGCGAGCGACCCGACTGCTTGACCAACTTTGTTAATTTTAATACTTCGCACGTGGAGAGAATGTCATGTGCAATACTATTACAGAACTGTAACCATAGAGTCTACAATGAAAGTCTAGCAAATTGTTGGACAACAAAACCTTGGAACATTCTCCTATTTAATTATAACAATAGCTTTTAATATATTTTTATGATTTTAATCAAACTTCATGTCGGTTTATTCTCTTTGGTATTCTGGCGCATTAAATGCAGTACGGTTAAATTTATTTAAAAGACTAATGCTCGTGGCAGATAAAAGCATCTATGTGCTTATTATATATTTTACACCTTTACTTTAATTAAGTAATAATAATATTTATTAATAATACGTTTAGTACTGCTGGGCACAGGCCTCTTCTTATGGTGAGACGGGTCATGGTCTGCCACGCTGGCGGATGTGCTGATTTTTAGACTTTACACATTCTTGAGCACATTTTAGACACTCTCGCATGCATGCAGGTTTCCTTACGTTTTCATTCAACGTTAGCAAGCGATAAATTATACGAGAATACACACATATCTTCGAAAGAATATTTACGATTTATTGACAAAGGTGTGTACCGTGGGTTCGAACTCGCGACTTTTGACTTCGCAGTCTTACGGTGTCCCAATTGTACGTACCCCAAGTTCAGTACTTTAGCGATAACTCATCATCATCCACCTATCATTCTTCCAATAACTAAAAGTATCTTCGTAAATAATTGTAAACAAACATCTGACAGTCAGTTTATGCTTATATACCTTTTACCTTTTAAATACACTTGTCAATTTAAAACAACACTTTTGCATAACAATATTACAAGATATGACAAGATTAAACCATATTAACCGTAGCGAGGCTTGCTTAGCAGAATTACAGCGGTTGGCATGTGCTACCGAATAAATGTTATTAGCGCCGCCGCTGGCTCCTCGTCTAACCCGATGCACTTAATTACTTTTCACAGCAACTACAGTTTGACCTCTGCTAACTATTTTATACTTAGAAGTGGAGAATGTTTCTACGTTTCTCATTACATCATATCTCTATTTACATCAACAATGAGATAATTTTATATTTGTAAAATAAAGTAAAGTAAAAAATATTTATTAGAACACAAATTATTTATTCCATAATGCTGATGAACTAAATAAGAGTTGTTGTTACCTTGTTCAATTTTTATTAATTTAAACTTAATGATAATTTATAACCAAAGCTCAAATAACTTGATTTTATTTTGAAGTCACACATCCCTTGATGTAAAACGTAGTCATGTGTTAGTAATAATTGTTCCCTAATTTGTGAGTTATTTTTCGACATAATTTTCAGCATACATACTGCTCTGCGTAAAAAATATGTATTTAGTCATTGCCCTTCAAGTATTCCGATTTGTGGGCGAGCCTCAATTTAAATTGATTCAATTATTTAAGCGGCCGTGGCGCAATGGATAAGGCATCGGTCTTACGATCGAGAGGTCGTGGGTTCGAATCCTGGCCATTACACCACGGACGTGAACTTCCTCCTAACACAAGCGAATTAAGCTTAGCTGGAGGGGGTTAACAAGAATAGTAGTAATTTGTATTTGCAAATTACTAGTAAGCTTTTTAATAATTAGTAGATACAAATCAAACGGGCCACTTGACTGCATAACATTGAAGCAATATAATGGTATTTTATATTGTTTGTTTCTATTTAAATAACTGTTCAATGAAGTGCTGCTAAAATATAGTGCTATATCAAAAGGTCACTATTTAAATAACTGTATACTGCTATAAATATAATTTTATTTTGAGCAGTTTGTAAATACGTGAAAATTTTCGTTTTGCCTTGTTGGTCTACGCGCGGTTCGATTTCTGGTTTAAGTTAAAGAGTTATTTTGGGATTTTTGCCGACAAAAAATACTCAATAACAGGACGGAATTGAAATTGTCACCAGTGGATGGCGATAGGCTTTGCCCTTTTTATATGGGACCATAACCTTACAGCTGCATAATGCCTTTTATATTTATAAAATTTTTGTTAGGTAACTATTTAAAGTAGGTAAACAAATAAATAAGTTTTATTGTAACATAATTAAATTAATTAAGTCGTTGCATGGGTATGTCAGACAAGTTATATTTGACGGTTGGGTATAAATTGTATAAATTGGGCACACGTTTCGACACTACTAACATTGTTTGAATACGTAAATAGCAAATTAAAATGTAACTAATTAAACCAAAATAGCCGACATTTGTATACTGATGAACAAATTAAATGCGGGACGTTTTAGTTTAAACCGCCCATGATATTGATTGGACCAAAATTATATGGGCTCAATCAATGCGAACTAATTCTAATATAAATTAAACAATAATTTTTGCTGATCAGATTGTTAGATAAGGGACTAAATTCCATATAGTGCCGAGCAGCAATGCAACGGCAGTGTCCTTACCTTAATCACAATGAAGGCGCAACACTACCGTCTTGCTCAGGGCGATAAGCAGTAGTGCTGGTGTGGCATTGATGCACAACACAGCTGCTGAGATCAGAATCATACCTAACTAAAACCTCTATAGGGAAAGAGACAATTGTGTTTGATTGGAACTAAACTTTATAAAGGTTAACTTGAGATATATATTTGATCATACCAATATAATTATAACTTAACTAGACTGTTCATTAACACGACTAAAGTTAAGTTAAACTGAATGGCCTACTTTCTAGCTTCAGATATAATTACAAAACTTGATTAATACAGTTACTGACCAAATTCTACTTAGTATTCATTCAGACTTAAATCAAAAGATCTAAAACGTTGTACAATAAAGACGTGTCAGATGCGTTGTTGTCAGATGACCTCCAGACAAAAAGGTCCGAGGCACGATTTGTATGCTTACTAGGGCTTGCTGTATACAAGGGTTCGTAGTTGTATCACAAATAAATTTTATCTAACTAATAATAGAAATCAGAAATCTGATATCAAAATTTCTAAAGGATCGATCACACCTGCGCGACCAAAGCGACTGCGAAGCGGGAGCGTCTGCCGCGCGGCGGACGCTGCCCATACTTTATCTATGGCGCTTTGCACACCTGCGCGACCACAACGCGGGATGACCGCGTCGGCAGAGCGGGACGCACGCGTTTAATGGTTAGACGTGTGTCACGTACGTACGAGAAAGCTATTAGCTACCTTCCTCATTATTAATTATTTAGTTTCACGATGACTACAACAGATGATAATACAGAGCTGTTTATAGAAACAGTGAGAGGATATCCTATTTTATATGATTTGAAAACAAAGACTTTATGGTTTGTTCCGCAAGAGCAAGTAATAAAAGATCTTCCTCATCGGAGTTAGATTCTGATGTAAAGTACGAGGACGTCATCACCACAACAAATAAGTAGTTATACGAGTCAAAGACGTGCAGCTTTAGCGACCAAATGAAGTTCACGGTTCGCACTGCAGTCGCGCAGGTGTGCACGTTAAGTTTCGCGTTGCAGACGCTCCCGCATCGCCTCCCGCTTCCCGCGTTATTGACGCGCAGGTTTGGCCGGACCTTTAGGGTTTCAAAAGGCGCTTGAACTCGTCAAAAAAATCTCTCGTCTTCGAACCCACGGCAGATACCTCAATATCTCGTTAGATTAGTCTTAACGAAGATATGACGTGTGTAATTGTCATGAAAATTATCGCTCGCTAACGGTAAAAAAAAAAACATTGTAGGAAACTTGCATACCTGGGTATGCATACTCAATGTGCTTAAGGGTGTGTGAAGTCTACCAACCCGCACTTTACCAGAGCACTGTAGTGATGGACAAAGACCTTATCCTTCTTATCATGAAAAGAGGTCCGTGTCCAGCAGTGCGACATGTATGTACGTTCCGATTTCCCAATAACTAGTCTTGATAGGAACTGTAATTTGTATAGAATCTATACAAATTACAGTTCCTATCAAGACTTATTAGGAAAGATCTATCACAAGACAACAAAACACTGTAATACAGTATTCTACTTAAGTTTCAATCCTTAAGCCTTCCTAATCATAATAATAACAAAATCGTAAAATAATAATCCGGCTTGTTTAAAATCACAATAGGCTGGCAGCACGCGCCCGCTACGTCTATGCAAATACACCTCAAGTAGCAGGTGGCACCGCGTACTAGTGTACAGACGACCTACGGCATCTGCATAAGTTTGTCCCAAAATCGTATTACGATGTTGAATAGTGATTTACTTGTTACATTAATTTTACACAAGTTTCGTGTTTCGATGAATATTTAGGCGAATAGTTAGGAACACTTGATAAACCTTGGTTTTGTTAGCATAATGTGCCGTCTCTGAGGCGAAATCATTGTTACATTTGCATTTGTTGTATCTAATAACCGACAAAATCACGTAAAAGCACGTTTTTGCTTTTGTGAAAAGTTTCATAGGTTTTTTTTTGCATTTACGTAAATATATTTAGCACATAAAATTTATTCTCAAAACATAATATATATTATTCAGTCTATATACTGGAACAGTCTTGTAACTTATTCAATAGTAAACCAATAAAATAATAACTGATAATAATTATTATTGGCTACAATTCCGGATTTAAAATAAACCTAACCTAGTAAGACATATAACAAGTTTATGATTTTAATTCAAAATATTACGAAGCACATACTAAACTTAAAAAAGAATTTACTCATAATATATTACATATTATTAAATAGCTTAACAGAATAATAATAACTTCTTTGGTTAAAACTAGAGTTTTAAGCACACGTCGTTCAAAGTAATTTAGAACTGTGAGCGTCCCCAAAGTAATCCAACCATAACTCCTAGTTGTGACCCATAAATTAATACCTATAATTTAATAAAAATATTTTTAATGTTTATAAATGTTTTTTTATCGCTTTAAAATATGTTAAAACAGTTTTCGTAGGTAAGGACAGCGCAAACGAGGCGAACATTGCTGTCGTAATCATATCAAATTTATTTTTATGCAACATAAATAAATGTACCTCGTTAAAATAATTATGGTGATATAGAAAGACAAAGCAGTAACATTGTGTATTGTAACACGCTCATGTCATCTATTAAGTTGAGGTCCCATGGGTAAGCCTATCGCCATCCACTGGGCACAATTCCAACTCCATGCTGCTATTGTGAATTTCCTAACGGAAAGCTCACAAATAACACTTTGCCCGACCTGGGAATCGAACCTTTTAGTGAGAGGCGCAAACGCTTACCAATAGACCATCTAGACTATTATGGTATGGTTTTTCACGTTTGTTTTTTTCGTCGTCAAACTGTGTAAAAGTAAGCTGTATTCACTCACCACGGACATGATGGGCTGTCCTGATAATACTTTTAAACTTACGTGCGAGTTCAGACGGGGGTCGTAAAATAATTCAATTTCATGTAAGGGTTTAAGGCTTCCGAGTTAATGGCAGGGAGCTAATCGATGAATTTATGAGGCTGGTAGCTTTACCCGCCAATTTAACGAGGTTTTGTATAAGATATATGGAGCAGAGAACCATTTCATGGTAATCTATTGGGTGGTAATTGACAAGTAAAAATAATACAGACACGTAACAAACTTAGGGTCGATTTCAGTTCAATTCACCAACGTAAACTTAAGTTTAACGCCAAAATACAGTTTTTGCAGCTCTTAGTTCCATGCAAACATTAAATAACCTTTAGATAAGGAAGTTTAGACATTGAAGCATAGTTTTCATGTGTTTTCGAACCCGAATACATGAGGCATATAATTATCATAGTTCTAAGAGCAAACAAAGCTTTTGCAAACTCATGCGTATTGTGGAAGTTCATGTGTAACTACACCCCCTTTAGGAGCAACTTATACGGAGTGCAAGCCAAAAACTTCAAGGCATGATCGGAAACCATTTCCTAAAAAAAATATTTTTTTACGAAATAAATAACCATGATGGCTAAAAAAAATAACATTTCAATCATATAATTAATTCGCAAAATGATTTTTAAAATAAAAATTACTGATGGAAATGTACACTACCCAAGTCTAAAATCTGTGTTTTTATTTTTTTTTTCTATTATACGTCCACTCTGTATACAAATCCCAATGTCATCGCTCCTTAATTCGCAAATAAGAAGCGGTCACCTTTCTGGTCCTCTCCAAGTTATTTTGCATTCCTAATTACATTTAAGCGTTTTAATTCTCTCATAAAGACAATTTACGTCCAAAATATATTTTAATAGAAGTCGTTATACGCGAAATCACCTCATTAAAACTTAAGTACATTAACATAATGTTAACATAATAATATTATTAATATTAAAAGATAATGTTGACATTTTCTTGATTTGTTAAAGATGATAAGAATGAAAGAAAAATGTTGATTGTAATAAAATAATTGTGGTTAGTTAAAAAAGGTTCAAATCCCAGTTTTTGGTTTTCTAAATATTATTGGCATTAACAAAGTTAACGTTATTTTATAAATAAACATAAATAAAAAATAAATTCTATAAATGCTTCTATAATAAAAATCATTTATTAATCAAATAAAGCAATAAAAAAAGAGTTCATTTTTATGCAGTGATAACGAAAAAATAATATGTACTAATACGTTATTTTATTATTAAAATTTAATTAACGCATAATATGAAATATTTACGTTATTTTAGCAAGAAATGTACTTATACGCCATCACCAATTACTTGGTCTCTAGTCACAGCTTAGTAAAGCAAGGTGAGTAAAGGCACATTTACCAAAAAAAAAAACTATTTTGAAACAAACATCAACCACCAACTTGATGTTAAATGTGATAAATCACACAAAATAATTTAAGCCCGTTCTTTTCAGCCAAATACATAAGCGTCGTAAGAAAGTCTTCGTCTCAAATTAATGTTGTCCAGCCAACTGCACCAGTCTAGCTTTCTAGTGCTTGTTTTGGGCATTTTATTAAATTAGCTATTCGGGCAGCCGTATTATCCTTTGTAAGGTAATTTTTAGCAAACGCTGAGTTTAATCTTAGTATTTTCTTAGTTTCATTTTTCTAAAATAATTCTTTATTTTTATAAAAAAAAGCAGAAAATATAACCGCCTCTCGCAAAATGCCATAATCCACCATGATTCCCCTATGGATCCCCTAAATCCATAGTACATTAAACGTAATATATCGAATATAACGTTAAATGAAACAAAACATATTTTTCAGCAAATTATATCATACTCCTTTGTGGATGTGTGTGTTGTATGAGGTTGTGTGATTTACCTGATCGCACACTTTTTTATGACGTAAGCGAGCGCCCGAATCGTATAGGAAAATTAAATTTGCATACCGCACTAAGGGCTTGTTCACTGTGAAGAGTGTATTTATAATAACATTTTCTACCAATCAATTAATTTTCAATGTGTTTTGTGTAGCAGTGATGTATTCAAAAAATATTTGGTCCGGTATAATTTTGTTTGATTACATTAAACCAGTAAAAGAAAATTACTTATAAACATTTTAAACTGCAATTTTTAATCAACTTTGTAAAGCTTTTCTTGTTAGACTCGTTGTTACGTACAAGGCTTTGCTTGCATTTTTTTATTTCTTTTGTACCAGCTATTAAGTAAATTTTAAAAAATAAAAGCTGATTCTACATTAAGCATCTGTGTGCGAAATACATAAAATGAACTTAGCCTTAACAAAAGAATTTTCGAGTCCAATTCACATAAGCATAAATCAGGAAATATCCGAGGCGGCACGGTTGCGGCACGATATAGGTTACGGCACGGCTCCGGCAATGCGCAGACCCGAACCGTCTTACCTGGGTTTACCGGAACGCCAATGTTTTGGCACCTCTTGCGAAGTATCTCTTGGAGTGTTTTTTATTACTGCTTATTTTGTATAAGGAAAGGTATTGAGGAAAAGGTTCTATGATTGTTTCACTAACTTCTTGTAAGTTTTACAGTTGGTCTGTTGTTTTTTTACCAACCGGGCACAAGATAATAATTTACTGATGATAAAGCCCTTGTGAACGAGCTCGAGGATGAAATAAACACTGTCTTACTTTAAACCTGCCGCCAAATGGTACTGCTTGCATTACTGTGTTTGGGTTTGGTGATGAGATCAGACCTTAAATAACTGGCACATGAAGCATAGCATCGTAGTCTCCTGATGCAGCGGCGCATGTACATACCGTCTGTTGATTTATGCTTTCTGGCTTTAGTTTATGTATGCTGTGTGATTTACCATCAGATGGACTACACGTCCGTTGGCTACATACGTCGTATAAAGAAATATCAATACCTATATTCACTAGCCGAGTTCAACGCTTGCGATATTTCTCTTCGTTTATTAAATCACCAGCTTTAACGCGTCACTTTGTTTACGTGAAATTCGATATATTTGCATGCTTTTTTCCTCAAAATGAGTATTCTTCCTCATACCCTAATTTATGCCTATTTTTAGCTTAATTTTGAAAATATCCATCACACAACTCATTTACGAAGACCATTATGTGTCATTTCCTTTTCAATTAACAAACTTCCAGTTTTTAAAATGGACCTCTAGCTACCTAACTGTCTTGGTCCTTGGCCGCAACCAAATAAATGACCTCAATTTAGCAAACAACACTACCAATGATGCATTATTCAAAACTAAGTTTATTGAAAAAAAATGTTTACAATTCAAATAATAAATTAACAAGAATTCTTAATAAATTCGCTTACTTTTGATGGTCCAAATCGGCTAGTATTTTTATTTCCAGTACGATCAGTGAAAGCTGAATTTACTTGGAATCTTTGGTTGGGCAAAAAGTGACATACAATTCCAAGGAAACGCAACTGATTTAAAAAAAAATTGCAATTTAAAGAAGCAGTATTGACGATGACACAAAAAAAAACAATAATTTTAAAAGTAAAAATCACTAGCAATAGGAGCAAAAAGACCGTCACAGGATGTAAATTATCTCTTTTTTAAAAGTGTTCATAACTTTTCAAAAAGGTATGGCACTTGAATTTTTTAAATATTTTCCTGATTAGTACCTGATTTCGGCTTATCGTCCTCAACACTTTGTTTATGTTTCGTAAAACGATTTCATTCGAAATTGTTATTACAACCATTCGTATTAAAATGATATCCCAGAGTTCTGTGAAAAACACTCATGCTCTTATTTTAAAATTTTCAAATATAAATGTTTATTTTTAATCTATTCCGCACATATGATTGTTTTTACTTTAATTTCTACAGTAGGAGTATAATGAAAAAACAAAACAGTACAAATACCAAAAAGTGACCATTTATAACGTTAAATTGAAAGTACAGTGCAGGGGAGGGTCAGGGAGGGTGTCATCGGCACTAAGGTCGTGTTTGCGCCCTGAGACTTATACAACGAATACATTTTTATTTATTACAACAACTCTGTCTACGGGCTATCACCGTCTACCGTTCACTGCTGAGAATACCTGTATTGGTGCTGTATAGACGAGGCCATCCAGATGTTTATTAATGTGCTCCAAAAGTAAGCGGGCATTCGCCTGTAATTTGGTGTTAAAGATTCCATTTTAAGTATTACGTTAGAATCGGCCTTCTAGACTGACGTGTATTCACTTGTAATGTAACATTTTACCGAATGAATTTTCAAATTTCGAATTGTATCATTCAAGTTGCACACTTGACGACCGGATAGCGGAGTCGTTAGAGCAACTACCCGCTACGCAAAGGTCGTGGGTTCGATTACCGCTCAAGACAAATCTTTGTGTGCATGAAAATGTAATTTTGTCTTGGTCTGGGTGTTCTATGTGTAATAAGTATGTATTTACAAAAGAAAAGTATATATAAATTAGTATCAGTAATTCTTAGTACCTATAGTACAAGCTATGCTTAGTTTGGGACTAGATGACGATGTGTAAAAGTTGTGAGTTATTTAATATCTATATTTTATTATTTATTTACACTGTAAAGCTCGGTTCGCTGCCTGTACCAGTGCTATATTCGAATCTGTAACGTTACATTACATGCAAATGCTCGCAGTCTGAGAGCACCTTTAATACAAAATTTATTACTGTTATGACCAAGAATTAAGTGCAGACTCAAGAACGTTCACAAAAGTATTACTGCCAGTAAGCTCTGTTGTTATTCAACAGTTTTCTTTTTCAATTACCTTTTGTAGTCTTCTTTCAGAAAAAATGAGAGCTGACAGGGAATCGGATATTGTAATGTCAATCAGCTACGACGAGTAATGTTTCACGTCAGCATCTGTTAATTTTATGCTGCCTCGTTGTAATAATAACCTTTTGGACGACAGTAATGTTGATGGTAAAATAAGATTATTATAATATGTTGCAAGGCAGTCACTTTGAAAAGGGCATGTTATTAAATATTATGTGAGTTGTGTACCTTCAAAATAATATTCATAGTAAAAAATTGTACAAAAACTAATAAAAAAAAACAAACTATAGAAGCGTCAATATTGTAGTTGATAATAAAAAAAAATAACGTATAATTCAATCACATTAAAAATATACCTACATAACATCACGCCTGTATTACCCAGCGGGGTGTGGCTAAAGTGTACAGCACCCACATTTTACCTATTATGTTTATGTCCCATGGGATAGGGGGTAAGCCTATCGTCATCCATGGGGCACGATTCCAGCTCAATGCTACTATTGGGAATTTCCTGACGGAAAGTTCACAAATAACACAAGACCTCGCGGTGAGAGGCGCATATGCTAACCACTAGACCATTTTTAATTCTCAATCTTTATTTTACACAATAAAATTACAATTAAATTAAATTAAATTAAAATTAAATTAAAAAGCCTTTTATTTCCCAAAAAACATTAAAAGTAGGTACATAGGTTCCATATTCTTATCCTAGTTTAATTAAAAGAATCATGCAGTTTCTTATTCATTATAACTTAATTTATAAAAATGACTTACAAATTATTTTTAAACGTGTTGACAAAGGATCTTTAAATTAATTGTAATCATTCATTCATGCATGCAGAGTAGTAATACTAGACAAATCATATTATTAATATTTATCATTACAATTTTAAAGTTTTTTAAGATTGAAATTTTATTGATTTTTAGATATTAATATAAACCAACAATTGGAACAAAATGTTTAGTTTATTTATGTATCTTTTATTTTATTATGAAATTCAGTTTATAGTTTTTTTTTTTTTTTTTTTTTTAACAATTTAAACTAGTAAAAATTAAGATGTTTAAAAATACATAATTTAGTTGAATTAAATTTGGTATCATTTATTTATTTTTATACTTATCATTATACGTTTTTACTACTAAATAATTACTATAAAATCATTTGTTTATTATTATTAGTGTTAATTCTGGGATGTCCATTTCTGGACATAGGCCTCCTCCATCTCACTCCATTTCTGTCTGTCGTGGGCCCGACGGGTCCATGTGCCTCCGGCGACGGCAGTGATGTCATCCACCCAGCGGCGTCGGGGGCGGCCTGGTGGGCGACGCTCGTCTCGAGGATACCAATGCAGCATCCTCTCACTCCACCTGTTGTCTGTTATTCTGACAGTGTGACCAGCCCAACGCCACTTAAGGCGACAAGCCATCTTTACTGCGTCTATTATCTTCGTTCTTTTTCTTATACTACTGCATGTAACTTTATCACTTAGTCTTAACCCGAGCATGCTCCTCTCGGCTGACCTTTGGAATGTACGTATTTTTTTAGTAACTTGTTTCGTGATTGGCCAAGTTTGGCATCCGTAGAGCAGAGTGGGTGTTACGACCGAGTCCATTGCCTTTTGCTTTAGGTGTATATCCATTTTTGATTTGAAGATGTGTTTGAGAGACCAGTATGAACTCCAAGCTTTTTTAATTCGTCGTTCAACCTCTTCTATATAATGCCCTTTAAAAGATATGTTCTGTCCTAGATAGAGGTAATGATCAACATATTCAATACATTTCTCATTAACATATATCAAGTTTTTATCTCCATTTGTCATAATACAGGTTTTTTCTGGATTCATCTCTAGTCCGCATTTGCGACTTTCAGTGCCTAGGGACTGTAGCATGTATTGCAGATTTTTGTGGTTCTCTGCTATAATCACGATATCATCGGCGAACCTTAGGTGATTCAAAGACTCGCCATTGATGTTGATTCCCAGATGTTGATTCCCAGATCTTGCCAATCTAATTTTCTGAAAATGTGCTCAAGTAAAACATTAAATAAATTTGGTGAAATTGGGTCTCCTTGTCTTACCCCTCGTTGCAGTTTGAAAGATGTCCCTCTTTTCTCAAGTTTTACTATGGCTTTACTTCTTTGATAAATCTCAGCTAGTATCTTTATGTAGGAATGCTGTATACCTAAAATTACAATAGAACTTTTAATATAATAAATTTAAATATTATAATTATATTAAAGACCATCAAGGTAGTCAACTTATTACTTTAATTAAATCAAGGTGTCAATCGAATTTTTTTGAAGTCGGTTAAAAAATAGCAAATCATATAATAAGAGTTAAGCTTGAGTGGGCTCAGTCTCGTTAATAATAAACAATCTGGAAACTAAGTCTAACACGTTAAATCCTAATTTTAACAGAAATTCACTGTATTCAACCAACCAGCACTGTTTGATGCAAATTACTTTAACTTTTGGCGTTTTCATTAAGAATTGTGGATTAATGTTGTATTAGTTAAGGATTTCCTTTGATTATAATTTGGCAAGTTTTGCTAAAGTTCGGTGGGCTTATCAAAACAACCCACGCTTAGTTTGTGAAAACGAAGTAATAGTCTTGTCTGTATATTTATAGCAGTGGTCAGTAAACTACCACCCACTGCAGGTAAACTCTGCACTAAATGATATAGCTCTGTTTCTGTGATTAATTCTGCTGTGTATAAATATCGTACATATAGAAGAGTGAAGTGTCACTTTTAAAACATTTGAAACATGTTGAAAATTAAAAGTTATCATAATGTTAAGCTTTTATTTCTCCAAAGCCTTTAATTAAAAATATATAAACAAAGTAACTTGAAAGAAATTATTAACATTCAAAAACGTTGACTGTTTATAAAGATTGGACACATTTTTCATACTAGCAGTGAACCAAAAACAACATCCAAAATTCATCTTGAAAGTGTTTTGCAGGAAAATCTGAACATAAATATGCCAAAACATCCGCGTGACAGGTAATAAATATATTAGCATGAAGCACACGACATCTAATATCGGCTAACCAACCCATGAATCTAGCTCTTATATCTAAGCAAATTCAAGCCAAAACCGAATACGAAATGGTTTAAGCAATAAATGTATTCAGCATAAAACGGCGCAGTAGCTGAGCTTGCAAACCGCATGCAGCCGTGCAGTCTCCCTAACTACGTAATAAAATTCGTAGCCGTAGCGCCGTAGGCGGCTACGTAGACCGTAGAGGCGTAGTGGTGCTACGCGTTTGTCAACTAAGCAATTTTTGAATAAAGCGATGTTGTATTAATATTTTGTTTCATGACAATATTTAATGTTTTAAGCGTCGTTTAGAAATATGGCTCTTTGTTTTTGGGTCTAACGTTAATTCATTATCATAACTTCAATAGCTTTTTTTAATTGTTATTTAATCATTATTGTGTCACTTCAAATATTAGTCCATTTTGCCTGCATTGGTGAAATATTTTAACCCAATTATAACAAAAGAGAACCATCTCTAAAATTTATTATATCATGAGAATATTTAATCTACTCGAGATACAACCAGAACTACCAAAGAAATACCAACAGCAAAAACGACTGTAATATTAACTGCCAAACTCTTGTAGTGAATGAAATATTACGTATATAAAAGAAATACAATATGACTCGTGTTATTATCCAACAACTATTGTCGTAACCGTTCAGTAAAGGAATATAATTCTATCGCCTATTGTAGGCCTCACTATAAATGTTTATTTGACTGTACATTTTATTGTATGGCCGAGAATTTTTGTGAGTAGTGTTTAAATGTTTTATTCTATTGGTTAGCAATTTGAGAACTATAAAAAAGTATTGTTTAAATTATTTCTGCTGATTTTTTATTGTTTGACCAAAACATATATGGTATTTTTTGCTTCATTTAATTAATTATAGGATTAAATAAATGCACTTCAGCCCATCAGATGGGTGCCTGTTTTTTTTGTACCACGAATATAGTTTCATTCATTGACCTCTTGAATTAGTGATAAATTCTGAACGAATAGTCTAAATCGTCGTGTTACGTTTGACACCAGAAGTTTTCAGATTAATTAGTCAAACTATACTCTGAGTTTTCACGTAAATTCAATGCTGAACTACAATTATAGATCTTTCTTTCCCGTTCAAAAATCAAATTATAAAAAGAGAGATAGAGAGAGACATATAGCTCAAAATGTTAACCGCAGTTAAAGTAGTGTTGTGAAATTGTCATTAAAATTATTATCATATTACCTTACAATACAGAAATAAGATCACAGCCACTCTGCATAACAATACCAAATACGTTTTAAATTTCTAGACTAGAAAATAGGCAGAAAAGAATAGTAAAAGACTCGAGCAATGGGTTCGGCTCGCTTTTCATTACATAGCCGTTTTATATTTTGTTGTACATCCCACTATAATCTAAGTGACTGAGAATCCATTTTCTCTTTTTATTGCAACCTGAACATGTTTGAATATTCATAAAACGTTTTTTATTGATAATAAAACTGAAATAACGGTATATACATACTTACATAATATGTGTTTGCGTATGGTTATGTATCGCTTTGGCTTTGCCCGAGTTTTACAACTCAGCTCATATAACATTTTATTGGTAACAAAATTTCAAATATGCTAAGTTGAATGACATAGTAAAGTATGCATATACAACATCGCATTATGTCTACGTATATTGATTTGTAAAACTGTAATAAATATTTAAGAAATTTTTGTGTTATCTTTGTTATTAATTTTTAAAGAGTACATCGCTAAGTACATTATTGATGTCTTGAAAAAATAATTATAATATGACTTAGCTAAATAATGGGATAGTGTCTTCGCGTCCGAAACATAAATCTTTAAAGAAACTGATAATATTCATTAATACATATAATATTATAATTAATAAAATAACTTCCATCTACACATCCTTTATTACGAAATAAAATTAACTTTTAAACATATTTAAGTTCGCCCAGATTACGATCAGCCAAATTTTTTACAAAATTATAGTACATTTTATCTTAAAGCTTCAATATTAAAACGTAGATGCGCTATTTAAATAGTAAAATGATAGTAACTATAACAATGAACTAAGATAAACACAACTATGATATTATCATACAAAATATAATGTTAATAACGCAACTTTGCTTGTGATAAAGTCACGTTAACGGGTACTAAACCTAATCTAGATGTACACAGGGCTATGCATCAAGTTAAACAATCCAGTATAAGATGGTCCACGTTGTATAGACCTCCAGTGTAATGCGAGACCAGCATATATTGGAAATGTGAAGCTCGATGTGTACCCGCGTGTACAAACAAAACAGTACTCCAGTGAGTATTTGCTAAGTATCTGTCAGAAGTTAGTGAAGGCATTAAGATAAAAAAGTAGGGTCAGATCTGCTTGTGCCAACTGTAGCCTAAATAAAGGGACGCATGGAGTAAGCGATAAAGGTTCTACGGTATTAACCCCTACTATTTGCAGATTCTTTGTTTACTGCCTCGATGGTCTAGTGGAAAGCGTATGCGCTTCTCACCGCGAGATCTTGGGCTCGATTCCCAGGCCGGGCAAAGGAAATTGACAATAGCAGCACGGAGAATTGTGCTCGGTGTATGGCGATAAGTTCACCCCCATACGGACGGACGGACCTAATCGTGACAGCTGAAATGTGGCAGTTGTACACCTCTGACACACCCTTCTGGGTAATATAGGTGTGATGTAATGTTATGTTTCTTTGTGTACTGCAAACAAGTTATTTATGATGCAGTAACACAGTTGTTGATATAGTTTCATAATAATACGTACAATAAATCAACTAACTAATGTTTTGTTAATGAAGTATTCAATATATTAGTTATCTATATCAAGAGCTTAAAATAAAAAAAAAAACAAATAAAATTTTATAATGATTAGTAAGCTTTGCTATAAATAGTAAAACAATTGTAATGATCTTTCCAGCGCTCAATAAAAGTATATTTAATCGTTGGAGTAAATAATTGCAATAATTTTGATTTATAATAAAACTATTTAAAGGCGATAAGAATACGATAGTAATTCAACAGCTCCATTATTTATGTAACTTCACTGTGCCGCTTAAGCACAAACTCACTAGAACAATCCAGACACGTAGTAGGGCCAATAACTTTCATACACTT
This sequence comes from Hypena proboscidalis, assembly GCA_905147285.1. Taxonomy (NCBI): domain Eukaryota; kingdom Metazoa; phylum Arthropoda; class Insecta; order Lepidoptera; family Erebidae; genus Hypena; species Hypena proboscidalis. Next base: position 2,368,078 of record LR990141.1, read on the forward strand.
GGCTGCAGATAAGCAAAACCGACCTTTATAAACAAAAACCTTTTAGGTATCTTTTGTATGCTAACTTTTTCTCATCGAAACAATACGTAAGAAGTTATGTAGTATCAGATGTTTCAAGGAAGAAGCTGCCAAATTATTATTGCAGTAAATAATGACACATTTTTTTTTGTAAATAGCTGCTCTTCTTTTCCTGGATGAAACTCTCGATTGTGGTAGCTAACAGAGGTAGCAAGGATAAAATATGTCGGTTTGATGATTCTCAAATATTTATCACTGACAGTTTTTTTTTATTAAATCTCAAGATAATTATCTAAATTATTCGAAAAAATATTTGTCCTACAAAATCTATAGTTTGATCAAAGTTTCCCCTCTTTCCAACATATTGTTATCGATAACGAGGTCATCATAAATGATTACTAACCAGATGATTTTCTTTTTTTACCTCGTTTATATTTATATAATTTAACAGACATATTGTCCTACAAATTGCGTGGTACGTTATCCTGGTCCTACCCGGTCCTGTACTTTTCCTTTGCTTACCGCATCAAATTTGCACGTAAATTTTTATTTTACTCTAGCAGCAATTTTAGGATTTGCATTATCAGTAAGGTGAACCAAAAATTACCATGCATATTTGTAAATATTTTGCTATTTGTTTGGTTTTAGTTATACGTATCTATTTATCAGTAGCCAGATGGCAAAGACTTTGTACGTCGTAATGCTACGTCGTAATATTCCAGGTGCTTTATTCAATTAAGTTGGAAATTAAATATAAATGTTTTGAGATTTCGTAAAGGTAAAACTAGACGAAAATAGGTTGTGCAGGAAGTGACGTGGGAGACATTAATGGAAGAGATGACACTTATTGTATGAGCAAGGGGGTGAGACTTACGTCATTGAGCTTAATTAATAAATATACACGTGAGCTACATAAACGTAAAATACGTCAAGGTGCTCCCAGACTCCGCAGCATTTGCTTCTTATGTAACGTTACGCGGTGTCCTGCGTGAGCGGACGTACACGAACGCGATTGCAATGCGTACACGTGCGGTGCTCTCCTAAGTGCACGTGAATAAACGCACCTCACTGTCGTCATCTATCATCACTACATAGTATAAAACAAAGTCGCCTTTTCTTTCCCTATGTGCGCTTAAATCTTTAAAACTACGCAACGGATTTTGATGCGGTTTTTTCCAATAGATAGAGTGATTAAAGAGGAAGGTTTTTATGTATAATACATGCATAGAAAGGGGGAATTGTTTTACTCCAAATTTAACGCGTGCGGGCCACGGGCAGTAATGAATAAATCAAACTACTGGATCGATTTTAATCATTTTTTCAGTGAGTGACATAGGCTATATGTTATATACCCGTGCGAATCCGGAGCGGGCCGCTGTGTTTTTATATACAACGTTCACAGTTTTTCTGTAGTGTATTTAGTATCAGCATTGTACCCGTGCGAAGCCGGGGCGGGTCGCTAGTTAAACATATTTATGGATTGGGGCTAGTCACGCAGGACACTTTAATAGGAATAGACTGATTGTGTTTTCCTCGCCGCACCGCACTGCAATCGTGTTCACGTACGTTTGCCTACGCAGGACACCACGTTACAGATTCAATTATTACACAAGTGCGGCAGAAAACCCGACCATTATATTATTAGCAAATGCTCGCGGTCTGAGTACACCTTAACATTATAAGATTATGTTGAAAGGTATACCCAAACAAGGACTTTATATTATTATCAGGTGTTTTAGTTCCTAATTTCGGTTTTTATATTCTACATAATTATGTATTTATACTAAACAAAATTAACTAATTTCAATAAATTTTATCCAACAGGTAGAAAGATCTTATTTTCAATTTATTTATTAGAGCTAAGAGCTCTTTGACTTAATCACATATCAATCTGAAATTTAAATAGCAAGTCTTCTTATCTACGATTTTACACTACGATATTATACAATATAAAAGTCAAAGCTCCCTACCAGGCTTATTTAATTAAGCGATACAATAATTAATGCGCCAGTCAATATCCAGCAAAGAGGATTAATCCGCCTCATTTGATAAATATTGGCTTTTGAATATTCATATTATTCATCCAGTAAAAATAGTAAGCTCTTGGTGAATACTAAATAAATACCAGAGTAAGGGCAAGTGCACACTGTAATGCGGCGCTTGTTAATAGCTAAAACTTTTTCATCCTTTATTTGTTAGTGAGTTGAAATATTTATACAGTCACTAATTCCATGATACACACACATCAATTTAAAAGTCTCATGTCACACACAAACGTGAACATAATTATTAAAATCGCATGCATTATTATATTTTGTGTGCACGGTTGGCGTGGTGGTTGAAGCGGTCGCCTCGCCGCTTTTAACTGGGCTGGTGTTGTGGGTTCGATTCCCACACGGGAAAAGTCTTTGTAGTGTGCTTTGTATGTGTGAAAAGTATGGTTGTGAACACCCTTGCGACACAGGAGTTATTACTAGTGAGAAAGTCGTTTTAATTAAAAATGGATTATATTTTTTTGCATAACTTTTAAAAAGCCCAAAAACCATCCAAATATCAGGTTGATTCATGCACTCATTGCATTTTTCTACATAATTTAGTGTCTAGTGTAAATTCTGCTCTATTTTACTGAAATTAAATTCATAATTCAGGATTCAAGCTTATTAATTTGCAATTTGCCATAGTTGAACTCAAATGAATTTACATTTAAGTGAAAATACAACTAATGGTTTTTAAAACTGTGCATACATTGTTCTGCAAACGAATATGATTAGAGAATAAGAAATCCAAGTTCATAACCGAAAAAATAACTAAAATAAAAAGTCAGTCTTATTTCTCAGTTACAATATAACGCTTGTGGTACGCATGTCTTGCCATTTTAGTTGTTTCCCAATAACTTCAAAAAAACATTATTTCTAGGAGAGACACTTTTTTTAACTTACCATCTTAACATAGAATAACATCACGCCTATATTACCCAAAAGGGTAATATACAGCACCCACACTTCACTTGTTATATTTGGGTCCCATTGGATAAGAGGTGAGCCTATCGCCATCCACCGGGCACAATTGCAACTCAATGATGCTATTGTGAATTTCCTGATGAAAAGTTCACGAATAACACTTCACTTGACCCGGGAATCGAACCCGAGACCTCTCGGTAAGAGGCGCATACGCTAACCACTAGACCATAGCAGCGGTTTTAGAGGTAAAATATTGTTTAAGCGCTGCAATTTTATGCATTATAATCCCATTTTGCTAAAAATGTTAGTTACTGGGGTCACATCTAGAGCGATGATTAGTAAGGTTTGCACAATACGATACTTGTAACATTATCTTATAACAGAAACTTTTAAAGCAAAGAAGAAAGAAGAAAAGAAGAAAGAAAAAACATTTATTTCACAGACACACTCTGGACAACACAGTTGAAAACAAAAACAAACAAACAATCAAAGAAAAAAACAAATAAAATAAAAAATAAAAAAGAACATAACAAAAAATAGTACCTAGTATCTAAATCTAACTTAACAAAACAAATTATCAAAAAAAAAAAAAAAATTAAATTAGAAAATAAAAAGAATAAACGGATTTTTCTCGATTGCCTGTCACATCAGTCAGCTGTCCCGAGTGTCACCGCGAAAACGGGATGTCGCTCAGCGTTGTGCTGTAAAGCGCTTACATTGCTGCAAGACGCTTTACAGCGCTGGTATTCTGCGACACCCCTGCTGACGCCAGACGTCTAACAAAACAGATAAACATAAATATATAAATCTAGAATAAATAAAACATTTAATAAAATATAGTGAATAAACATATGTATACAATATGAAGAAATATTTATAAATACATTGACACTATTCCTTTGCCATTGAGCCGGCAACAACAGCGACACTCGTGACGCACGCGCAGGCAGCTCGCCTATCGACCAATCAGCGTGAGCGCTACTGTCAAAGACGAACCACAGCTCGCGCATCAATATCACCGTCCAATGGCAAAGCAATGATAGAAAAAAAAGATGTGAAGAGAACAAATAATTGAGATAGAGATATAAAAAGTATTCAGTCAAGACAGAGAAAGAAAAGGACACATTCCAGGGCTCTGAAGTTCAAAAATAACAGGGTTACAGGGACGCTACGGGATAATTATGGAGGCCATTTTCCTTTTAAGATCTTCAAAGCCCGTGAAATGCGTCACCATATCACTGCCCAGTGTGTTTATCGCGTGGATGTAATCTTTAGAATTCACCTGTGGAATGTGTGGAATGTGGAGAATGTAAACAAAATAATAGTGAAGATAGTGTTGGTGAAAGTGAGTAAAAATGTGTTTATGTGAAGTAGCGAGCGAAATGAAGCTGAGAAAATATGGTGTTGCGAGCTGTTCATAGCACCAATGACCAAACCATTGAGTACCTCTGCAGTTTATTTGTCTTGCCTAGGTGAGTGCATTAATTATTTAGCATTATAAACTTTCTTTTGATTGAAGACATTAGACATCAATCAGTATAAGTATAAGGGCTTGCCTTGCCTGAAGTTTGTCATGATCAATAGCATTTCGTTTATACAAATTAGATAGTAAATTTATTTATTTATGAAAAATGAAGAGAAGTTGTTATAATAATAAGATAATGAAATCGGATAATTGCTGGTATAATATGTACATTAAATAATTATTGTTAGTAATCCCAAAAAATATGATTATGTTAGTCATGTGTGTGTCAGGTCATGGAGGTCAATAATGGTAAAAAAATAAATAAAATAAAAGATAAATAGATAATGTAATATAAGCGAAACAGAATAATTAATTAGAATAATAACTACTTTCAGGTCAAAAAAGCTTGCATCTGAATATCTGAAAGGTGATGGCATGGGTTATGTGTCAAACAGGTCAAGATGTTGGATGTTTTTCGGTGACTATGGGATATAAACATTAATGGTGCGTATACCCTTTTTTTTTTCTTTTCTTTTTTTTTTGTGACTTTTTGTGACTACTGTACACTTCCTAACTGTTCCTTCATAAACAGTTTTTTAAGGTGGTATATAAGGCTACTTTTGGTTTTCAGATTCCTTGGTGGCTTGAGCACATTCCAACACCTGGTTGCACTAAACTTGAAAGACCCCCGGAAAGCTGCAGTCCTATACTTGGTGACTACAAGAGGATTCACAACAGACCGAATTACATGTTTTGATGTATCTTGCCTCCAAGTTAGTTTGTCATACAAATACTTAGGCCTTTGGGTAGTTATGACTCCAAACAGCATAGCAGCAAAATGAACTTTGCGTCGAGCAGACATTTTTAGTATATTAAGTTTGTTGAAGTATGGATGATGTTCCCTTTTTGGAACATTTACACAAAAGCGTACGCATGCATTTTGGAGACGCTGGACCAGAGCCTGTGTTCTTGCCAATAGACAAGGTCCATAGACCGTGTCACAGTAGTTGAGTCTAGATAAGACTAAACTGTCCATTAGTTGTTTTTGTAGCGGGACGCTTAAGTATTCTCTAATGTTATATAATACTTTGAGTCTATAGTAACAGTTAGATATTATTTTACTGATATGAGACTCAAAACGAAGCTGTGGATCCATTGTTAGACCAAGATTAGTAACAATCTCCACTCTCTCTATTTTTTCCCCTGAAATGACTATCTCTGGTTTGGCTGAGCTTATTGATGTGATTTGATTCTTACTACCTAGAATTATATATTTGGATTTAGCAGGATTCAAGACTAGAGAGTTATGCTCTGACCACTTAACTACTCTCTCAAGGTCTTCATTCATTTTCTGGGCACTTTGTAATGCTTCTGACGGTTTGAATGATATGTAGACCTGGATATCATCAGCGTACATATGATATTTACAATTCTCAAACATATTAATAATATCAGCACTATATATTATGTACAAGAGCGGACCTAGTATTGAGCCCTGAGGTACACCCCTAGGGACGCAGCGAAACGAGGAACAGGCAGCAGATCCATCTTCTCCACGAATTTCTACACACTGACACCTATTAGTGAGATAACTGTTGAACCATGCTACTGTTTGGGCTGAGAATCCATAATAAGAAAGTTTTGACATTAGTAGCGTGGTATTAATAGCATCAAAAGCTCGCGAAAAATCAAGTAATGTCAGTATCGTACCCATGCCCTCGTCACGCGCCTCCAAAATGTTGCCCACTACGTCAGAAAGAGCAGTTGCTGTACCTCGACCCTTTCTGAAACCTGATTGTAGGTCAGGTAGAATATTATTTGTCTCCAGGTAGTTCATCACCTGTGTGTACACCACACGCTCCAATACCTTTGAAAGACACGGTAATAGGTCTAAGATCCTTGTAACTTTGTGGGTTGGCATTTTTCGGAATTGGATGGACCACTGCACACTTCCACAACTCAGGAAATGTGTAAGTCTGTATAGATTTGTTCACTATATTAGTGATGACTGGCAAATTAGATGGTAATGTCATGGCCAACATGTCAGAGTTAATACCATCTATGCCCTGTGCATTTGTACTAATGTTTTGTAAAACTTTGAAAACTGATTCTTGAGTTACAGGCTCTAAGTTAAATTCCACAGAGCTATATCTATGGAACTCAAAAAAGGATAGTTGAGAAACATCTATGCTTGTTTTTCCTGGGACTTCTAGAAACGCGCTATTAATCGATCCTGGGTCAACCCTTTAACGCACACCCTAACTTTTTTTTGAATTCTAAATATTTTGTGTTAAATACCTATTCTGTGCCGTAAATTATAATGATATGTCTTTGAAAAAAATCCCGAAAGACTTTGTTTTTCGAGAAAATCATGAAAATCATATGGCCAGTAAACTGGCCACTGTACGTTCTGCGTCACTAACCATCACAGTAATATCACTGGCCAGTAAAATGGACACTAATGAAATCCATTTTATTTTAGGAAAAGACGATAATAATGACAAATTAATATATTTTCTAATCAACCTTTAATAAAAGAACCTATAATTAACAATTAGTTTTAATTACACATAGAAATACCATAACATATTTCTTCTAAAACAAAACTTCTTCTTTTTTAATTTTTCTTATCAAAATCAGACATTTTTTTTATCAATTAAATGATCACTTACGTTTTTTAATTTGTCCTTCATCATGGAATGGTACAAAACATTCTACACATAGGGCTACATCACATTGAACGCATTCATAGACACTTCTCTTTGTCTTAGACGCGGTACTGCAGTATCTACATCTACGCAAATTTTTTTTAGCTGATTTCATAAGCTTATGATCAGTGTCTTTATTTTCACGAAAAGGAAGCAAAGGTTGTTTCGTGTCTCCTATTAGCTCATCAGCCAGTTTACTCCGAAACATCAAGTGAGTCATTGGTTTCGTACCACCAGGATGAGCCTTCGTCCAGGTATCCTTATAAATAATGTAGGAATTGACGATCGCAGCTTCTATCAAATAAAACCAGATTTTCATCCACCAACGTCGAGACTTCCACGATATATTATAAGATGCCAAATACTGGTCAAATTTATCTACTCCTCCCATGTATTATATTCTCTCGAGGAGCTGCCTCTTCGGGAGAAATTGTCGCATGATATCTGGACTGGAGATTTGGTGATAGCGGCTGTGGCGGTGGAGATGACGGCGGCTGCAGAGGTGGCGATGGTGGTAAAAATACGAAATCTTGTGGTGGTTGTGATGAAGACGATGCTCCAGAACATGATCCTTGGTTTCGACTACGTGTGCTCAGGGTACTAGTACTGAAACTTTCGTCGAAGCAATCATCAGCATCGGAATCACCACCGACATCTGATTGAGCAGCCTGGTCATCAGTAATACCCACGAAGTCGTTCCATTGGTCCTCATCTAGTGCCTCCAACTCCCGATAAGTGTATGAGTGTCTAAAACAATGATAAAATTACAATGCAAAACTATTACATTACGATTTTCATAAGTAACCACACATATGCAAAAAAACGATGAAATCGAGACTCAAACTTTCATAATTATAGGTTATAACTACCGAACAAGAATGTTTATCGCAAATGTTTTAATATATATTATATTACGTGTTTATATACTTATTGTAATACAATATGTTTCATAGGGATTACTCGAGAATAAATATTCAATGCAACATCTCAAAGTTAGGTAGTCAAGTTTTAGGTTATCATTTTTCAACAAACCGGTTTGTATTCAATATCAAATAATATGTGTTTTTCTTATTATACTCAATTAGATTTGTACATAACATCGAAGTATATAATATAAAAAAGTAGTTTCACTTACCCTTTCCGAGAAGACATGATTTTTTACATCCACAAAACTTGTTAACATGTAACGTATTCATGCGATGACAGCAAATGCTCTTACGCGGGTGCACTATGGCCAGTTTACAGGCCATCTTGAAAAAAGGCGCGAACGCTGGCGAACGCGCGGCGTACTTGAACGCTGGCGAGTTGAAGGGCCAGTGTGCTTTTACGCGGGTCGTAAATGTTCATATGGTTCAATATATAAACAAAAATGTATGAGATAACGACTTAAAAGTGACTGGCCTTTTTACTGGCCACTTTGTATGAGCCGTCCTTTAAAGGGAGTAGCTAGGCAAGAGAGAGTCCTTATGCGCTGGCAGAACATCCTTTTTTAAATTTGTCCATAGTAATTTGGAATTTTTAATGTTGTTATTAATGTTAAGTTCAAAGTATACCTGCTTCTCACTAAATAATGCCCTTGCTGCCTCATGTTTTAAATCAAGGTAGTATGTTTTGTGTTGGTCCAGCCTTGTTTGGTGGTAAGTATGCCTGTCACGTAAATCAAACATTTAGCGCACATTATCAGTGATCCAGGGGGTGGCTTGGCTTTTAAATATTCTTTTTTGTAAAGGAGCATGTAGGTCAAACAAACTGATGACATAGGAGTTAAAATACTGAACCATTAAATTCACGTCATCCATTCCACAAATGTCTTCCCATGGAATAGATTCCCTGTCTACAATAAAGTAGTCCTCCAAAATGTCTTTCAGTGGTCTGAAAATAACCGCTCTGGGCCTGACCTTTTCTTTTTTAAAAGTAGTGTTGCATGTGATAAAAGCATGGTGACCAAGGTCACTGATGTGGTCAACCAAGACGTTCCTAACCCTCAAATCAGTGCATATCACATCTATAAGTGTAGCACTCTCTCCCACAAAGTGAGTTGGTGTTTCTACAACTTGACTTAGGTTCATACAGGTTAGAAACTCCATAAGTGTTCTGGTTTTTGTATTATTGGCATCAAGCATATTCACATTCAAATCCCCCAGAAGCATGACATGATCATAGGGTGCCAGTGCACTTAAGCTGTCAGCTATAAACAAAGCAAACAAATCAAAGCACTTAAACTACTTAGATAATAAATTTAAACGTATAGAAAAGAGCAAAGAATCGCAGATGGTGCTCGCACGAACGGAGTAACGTCCCATGTGGTCGCTTGAAAGAAGTGTTGAAAGCATTGTTACTATGAAATAAGTAATAATCTGTTTATAAACCAACAATTTTTATTTATATTTTTTTATAATGCAAATGTTTTTTAAGATGTGTCTCTTTTACGAAAAAACTTTCAAATAGAATTTCAAACTTTTTATAGCATTTAGCAAATTATACTAAGAAACAGAAGAAAAAAAGTTACGTCATTACATCACAAATATTTGATTTGAGAGTTGCAATTAAAATTGTTTTATTACACCACTGTTGGTCAAGATCACCTTCAAACAAGATTGAACATTTTAGGAATTGGTAGCAAGCGTTTTATTTGAAGCCTTCTAAACAAAAATGTTTTCAGAAGTAAGGTACGATTTTATTTATTAACACAAAAAATGCTTTCACAAAACGTGGGCAAAGTTATAACCATATTGATATATCTACCTATGTATAGATTTAGCATGTTCCACAATGGAGCTGTCCAATACATGCGATGTTCCATTGTTTCATCCACTCGGTGTTTACATCGCAACCCTCTTGCCCTCTTGCCCTTCTAACCCCTAATGTTTGACCTCTGACAAATATATTTTTAGCGAAATTCATCGACTGATAGTCTCGTTTAAGATGTTTATAAAATAGTAATTCTACTTTTTATTGTTCGAAATCTAAATCCTTTGTTGATAATTTAATATTTCTTGATATTTTGAATGTTTGAATTGAAAAACTGTAAACTAACTATTTATAATATTTTATGCTGTATTATATTTTGCCGAAAATAATGTACATTACATAAACAATAACCTAATGTTAATAATAAATTATCCCATAATACATAACATAACATCACATCACACCCAGAAGGGTGTGACAGAGGTGTATAACACTCACATTTCACTTGTTATGTTTAGGTCCTAAGCGATACTTGGTTAAATTAAGTTTTAACAAACAACTCTTGTTTTTGGCAGGTGGAGTTTTGAGTACGATATTGTTGGTTGCAGGTAAAACATAATAGAATAAGCTAGCGTTTAGTTTAGTTGTTATGTACTATTAGATAATATTTGTGGAAGATACCACCACTATTATAGTGGTGGTACTTTTATTCGGCAAAATTTGCACATTAATCAGTAAATTTATGCTTGCATCATATATTCATTTTTGATTTTTCAAAGTCTTTATTTTACATGAAATATTACAGTAATAAATACAAACGATCTTAGTTTGAATGTAGGTATATCCTGTTGATGATATTTTCAGAGGCTATGCGCCTTCACAAACAGTTTCACATAATAACAAAAAATATTTCATATCATCTATCAATATGAGCCGATCTTATGCAGATACCAAAGCTATATTGCACTGATAACGCACCATATTTTATTTTAAGTTTAAAAGTGGTTGTAGGTTTTTCTCCAGATATTTTTAATAGTATGTGTATGAATACTAGCTGTTTTAGCGTAATAACTACCCGTTCAATATAATATTTTTTTTTAAATAAAAGCACTCTGCATAACTCATAATGTACTGTGGAGTACTGGTATTAGTAAGTGTTAGTTGTTTGTATTATTGTGTATAGTTTTAGTCAATATCGCTTTAAATTAATTTAAAACTGTACACTACAATATATTTGATTGGCTTAACTTTTGACGCACCAAAACGTGAAGTGTGTTTCTGTTTTTAGACTTAGAACCACGAATTAAGCCTCAATTTAATTTGAAAGTTTAAAATTATTCATCCACAAACGCCCTACTCATCTTAATCCTTGCACGTTTTTGCATCCACACTCTCATAGTTAACGAGCTGATTGTAAATACCGGCGCGCATGCAGGATGCATTTACATGTTATCTGAAATGGATGATAATACATGCAAATAGGTCATTTTTAACGCAGATAGCTGAAATGTGGTCATAATTATTACCCAGGCTTGTTTATTCTTCAAATTGTTCATGTTAAGCTATAAATTACCTTAAAACATTACTCGCTTGTTATCAGATCAGCAGAATCAATATTTATTTTGAATAAGCGTTCCGTGTATTTAATTATTCTGTAATTTTAATTTATTTATTCATTTATTTATTTATTTATTTATCATATGGAAAACTTACAGCTAGTATAACTTAAATAACAATACGTTTAGGAACCATAAAGCCAATAACAAGTTTTCGCTTCTAGTGACTGTATAACAATTTGGTGCGAACAAAACTAATGTAAACATTGCGCTTATAATTACCTTATAATTAGGGCGCGATTTAAATGAAGAAAATAAAATAAAAATAAAATAGAAATATAACACAACATAAAAAAATAAATATGATACTCCGCTTATTTAAAGAATTCGAGACTCAACCGTCTTCTTGCCGCAGACAAACTTATTGTAAATGGATCGATATCGAACTGCTTACTCACTTTATTAAAGTATCTGCTCGCACGCACAACGCAACTATTCTGCCTGTAATTAGTTGAAGCATCTGGAATCCGCAATGGAATATATGAACGTGTTGATTTGTTTGGTACATTTATGAAAAAATTGGACAATAACTCAGGACTGTCAATATTACAGTTTAAGATTTTTAAAATTAACGTATAATCTAATATCTGACGACGATTTTGAAGTTGGCATTGCTTATTGACTTTAAGGTGCTCGCAGACCGCGAGCAGTTGTTTGCACTGTGACATCTCAGACTAAATACATTCTTGCATTCTAGTAACATTTCAAAATTATTTGTGTAATGAAATTTTTAAAATAGATTTGAAACCTCACATTAGAGACTGCCGTGTTGTCACCGAAACCGACGTCCATATCATTTATGCAATTATTGCAAAATGTATTTGTGCAAAATTATTATCGTATTAGAATATAAAAAATACACATAAAATATCTTTAGGGCATTGGTTTATTTGACTTTTCTGCTTCACAAAATCACGAGCTTTAGAGCGTTCATAATATTTATAATTTAGTGAAAATAATTAAGAGCCATAAAATAAGATACGCGCAATTAGTGGTTAAAGTTGAGTACTAAAGAAGTCACGGCATTTGAGTTTTGAAATTACAATTGTTACTCCAAATCGTTATGTAGTTTGGAATAAAGCGGTATTATCATGTACCATGTACATGTTACATGAACTGGCGTTGTTTGCAAATTATATTTAATGCGGGTATTTAAACTTTATAACTGTAGTGTATAAGTCATTAAATGGGTGAAAGATAAGGGGATTCTAGCTAAATATGACTTTATTATAATCATGTGTTATAAAAACTAATGTTATCAAAACGAAAATCATATTTTTCAAAATTAAAATTTGCACAAACTGGTTTCCCAAGTAAGATGGAGCGTGTTGTTGGACTTAATCGTGATTTAAAAATTAAGTGAAACTGCAGTTGTCTAAATAGACGAAATAATAAGTGAGCAAAACCGTTGTTTAACAATAATGATAGCAGCCTTGTATCTAATACATGTCCCACTGCTGGGCTCAGGCTTCTTCTCATGATGAGGAGGGTTAGGCCGTAGTCCACGCTGGCCAACTGCAGATTGGTAGACTTCACACACCCTCGAGCAATTTTTAGGCACTCTCAGGCATGCAGGTTTCTTCACGATGATTTCCTTTACCGTTAGCGAGTGGTAATTTATATTGTAAATACACTAATCTTCGATAAGACGAATCTCAAAGTTTTATTGGCGGTGTGTGCCGTGATGGCGGTGGTATACAGGTGTATGCCGTGGGTTCGAACCTGAGACCTTTGACTTCGCAGTCCTACGGTTTCCCACTCGGCCATCGCTGCACAACTGTTAACTCGCTGTTTAACACTAATAACACATTATTCCTTAGAAAACAACGCTAGTTTAACAGTACCTACATAATTCACTACACAATATTATTTAAACAATATTCTAAGCTAGTGACTATTTCCGGCAGTTCTAACAAGATGTTACATACATCAAACTAAGAGAGTATTAATAAAGCTCCAAGTTTCCCAGACTTCCTGGCATCTGATCTAGAATCGAAAGCGTTCCAACAATATTGAGGATGTTACCCAACTATTCTAGACCGAGAGTTTGATTGTTTCAAGCTGACCTACGACAATTCATCCAAAAAACGACGCCGTCCAAAACTGGAGCAGAAGGAAGCCCATAATGATTCCCGAGAGACAATGGACGCAAACTATCGAAGTTTAAATATTCATCAAATACCTTATATCTGTCGCGGGACGACGGAACGGCCAAAGTTTGTACGGAATCCGGCAAACGACATTAGACAAGTGCCGGAGGATCCCTGATTTGTAACTTCACGAAGTAAGCCGCGATTGGGAATTAATTGTCTTTTAGACTGTTCCGAGGACGCACGGAGGTTTCTTGCCGACTGTGAGCGGCTGAAATTAATTCTTTTGGTTTCAATTTTCTCTTGACTTAACTCTTAGTTTTGAATATTGTGAAGGTCCTCCTGTAAATTTAGGTACTTTCATTTTTCACCTTGGTCCGAATATGTTGCATAAAATTGACATCACGAAATGTTTATTTGTAAAAATTCAAGGTTATTCTTGACAGCTCATACTTGAGGTATAACTTTTGTTATTCATATACCTGCTTTATAAATAACATATTTGCAAACAAATAATCGAATTATGAATAATTTCAAAGACAAGAAATGTTTAAACTAGTATTCATAAAACGAATTTAAACCTTCACATTTAAAAATAACAGAACTTAAAACAAAAGTTAAACTTGTCACCTCACTAAAAGACAGTTGTTTTCCGTCTTGAAACAATTGTGAAATATTAATGTCCATACTTTAGGTATTTTCATAGTATGTTCTGCTATAAAGTGAGCAATAAAAGATGGACGGACAATTGTTTTATGACGCCGTTAAGGCGGAAATCACCACGGAGTTTGAGTGTCTATGGTTTGCGGCACAACTTCCGTATTTAATGTGTTTGTCCTTTAAAGTGGTTAAATTGTAACTAATTAATTATTTTTTGTTGTTCAGTGAGACTGAAATTGTAGAAAAATATTTTTTTATACGGGAGTTTAGAAACGAAAGCACCACTATCCTTACCTTTAACCTGCCCAGCCGCCAAAAGTAGTGCTTGCATTACTATGTTCCATTTTACTGTGGTGATCCGGCCCTGAAATTACTGGTACATGACGCATAACACTGAAATCTTCGGATCTACAATAGGATGTTTCACGTTTGTATTGTAATTTTTTCAAGTCTTTCTAACTAAATAATTTATATTTTAAATTTCAAGAAAATCTGTCTATATTTGGAGATTGCGCTGTTCCAATGAAGTTTATGCATATAACTAATTCGCTGCTTACTACGGTTTCACTTATGTTCTACGGTACTTTCCTGCTTTCATGAATCTTAGCGTAATGTTTTGTAGCTTAAAGCCTTCTTTAATGCCTAATCATTAATTTTTAATATTATGATAAAAAAAATATTTGAAAGTGTAGTCCATGAGGTCAGCGGGTTTTAATATTTTAGCATGCATACCTCACCAGAGTAGGGTAAACTTCTAATGTATTTTTCTGTAATCTCTAATAAATTTCAATGAAATAAATGAGCAGATAGCCTACATAAAAATAATAATTTCGAACTTAATACAACGTATTTGATTTTGCTGTTAATATCTTTATTCTAAAAACAAGATTCGGGCGGTACCAGCAATGGTCACAGAAGCCGCTAATTTGGAATTAATCTATTGGTATAACACAGGCTATATTATAGTGATCAAATCGTTTCTGATCTGATAAACATGTTTAAGTAATAATTAAGCATCAAATTAATTGCTTAATTAGCCATAGATTGACTTGATTTAGCTAATGTTAGCTCTGGGTCTGTGATCAATGAACATTTTGCGTACGTTTTATGTATACCAAACATATAGCATAGCTATTAGCTGGCATACAAAGTACGATAGAAAATTTTATATTGTATGACGTAGACATGGCATTTTTTATAACTAAAATGAAGCACACAGACCAAATACAACAATCTACAAACGTATGATATATTTACTAGCTGTTAACTTGCAGCGACGGCGAGATATATTATGTAGACCTTCATTTCGCAGCGAGTGGTATTAAAATAGCTAACCTTCTTTTCTCGGGCCTACAAACTATACACGAAGAATTGCATAAAAATCGGTCAAGCCGTTTTGAAGGAGTTCAATAAATAACACTGTCAGGGCACTTTCACGCTACATCCGATCCGAATCCAAGCTAAATCCAACCCGAGTCTTGTCCAAAGTAGTCGTAGAACGTTGAGTTAGTGGCTTACGCACGACATCCGATATCTATCATCCGAACTGTCATACAAATAGTTTTTGACGGACTCAGATCAGACGTGATGCATACACCGAGGCAC
Organism: Hypena proboscidalis; assembly: GCA_905147285.1. Lineage (NCBI taxonomy): Eukaryota > Metazoa > Arthropoda > Insecta > Lepidoptera > Erebidae > Hypena > Hypena proboscidalis. The sequence continues at coordinate 2,383,891 of LR990141.1, forward strand.
GAGACATTAAAATTTGTACATTAGAATTGTTTATGTAGCTCATTTAATAAGCCACAGATTAACCAGACAATCGATCAGTCACCGAGACCTTAAATTCGCCACAAGCTCGTAATTCAATAAAAATAATGTGTCTGTTTACACGCAAACAGATTAGCCCTGAAAAAAACTAAATCCTACCAACATCAAAACAAGTTTAGTAAATAAACACAGTATGACGTAAAAGGTCAAACCAGGTACATCAATTGTGCTAAACGGTAAAAAAATATTTGTGCACCTGTTGCTTTTGTCGTGGCGTAATACACAAAACTATGTGTGGTGTGAATTGCTTTGTCCAAAATACTACGGAAATAAAGATAGTTGTTTTGTCATGTGGCAATTTTTGGGCGAGCTTTATGAAGCTTTTAGAGCCGGACCGCTTTTCCTCTTACTCGGAAACAGTTTGACGCCTGCGGATTTTATGATAGTTGTGACGTGGAAAATATGATCGTATGTGAAAGTTTTTATTTTTTTATTGAGTTTATGGGAAGAAAAAAATATGTTAGTTAAATTTATTTACCTAGAGTTAATATAAAATGAAATTATATAACACAAAATAATTTCGTACGTAGCTGCAAAGCATTTGAGACAAGAATACGAAGTACTGAAAGAAAAACATCTTTATGGAGACCACTGCAGGGATTGCCTATTTTATACAAAACTCCTGATTAAAACAGCATCAAGTAGTTCATAAATTCATGTTAAGCATTACAAACGTCTTGTGTCGACCGAATTTGCAATCAGAATTAGTAACATAAATTTTAGCTCAACGTGTTCAATTCAACCCACGTCTACAATATAAACACTAACCCAGTTTCAATAATTACTCCAAGTCAAACTAACATAGGTGTCTTAATTACTAAAGTAGACTGATCTGAATACCACCTTGGGATACGGAGAGATGGTGAGCGTGGTGTGAAGCGGACAGCGAAGCGTGAAGCGGTGCGTACCACGGAGGCGTTACGTGCATCGCATTATGCATCATCTCATAGATCGTCATGTGGCAGCAATCGGCAGTGGTGCGTTTCGCCTATCAAATTTAACCATATAGCATGAAATACAGCAATACTATCTGACTTTATTTACAAATTTAAACAAAAATCGTGCCCCATGCAAATATGTAGGTATATTAATCAAAACGTAACCTCGCAGATATACTAGGTGGACGCAATTTATTTTAGATCAAGCCCAAAAACTGTTTCATGACGCCCTGTAAATGCCTTCACAGCACTAATAGTGAAAGGTTCTGTAGTATGCCTCGCGAAAGGCCCCGTTTCTCATTCCTTGCTACGCTTTACGCCACGCTTCACGCTACGCTCCACGTTTACGTTAGCCCTTATCTGGCTCTATACGCTGGAACACGTTTCATGTACATCTTAAAGCCTCGCGGAACTTCCCATTACGTTTCTATACACTTCACAACAGCGAAAATTTGGTGATTAGTACGTTTATACCTACAATGATTATATTTGATTACAGGGATCAGACTGAAAATTTCATGCATTCTGAGAGTGTGCATTTCATCATCATCATTTCAGAAAGGTATTTTTGTTTCAAGGAACCGTACATGAGTTCAATATATCAACATTTTTAAATAATCTTCATCATAGTTTCTTTACTAATCGTACAACAAAAAATAAAATACTAAACCTTTCAAAAATAATATAAATTTAAAAAGTTGCTTGTTAATCTAATTAAGCTAAGGGTCGAATTTCATGATGCGCCGATGGGCATTAGAATTTCCTAAGAACTTTTTATTAGATTTTCGCTGTTGCTTATCTTTGCTAATTAAAAAAAAATATTTTTATCATAATGAAACGAAAAACTTTTTTTGTCTCACCAGGTGGCGCTTCTACAGAGTAAGGACTGTCAAAGTTTGTTGACAGCCGTTAACAGGCATTGATTTATCCCAGCCATTGAGTTTGTATGTTTTTTATAAAGGCACAGTTCTTTTGGGCGTTTTGAAGACAACATTTTTTTTTACAACTATTATAGAGAGGTACTAATTTCTTGTTCCAATTTCAAGAGGGGACCTTTATACGTCCGTCTCTCTTACTCTCATCCCTTATGTGAGTGAGAGAGACAGACCTTTAGAAACGGATTTCTAATACGCGCCTTATACACAATTGCATAACGCGCGTTTAAGAAATCTGTCTCTGTCGCTCTTAAAATTTTGTCTTCGGATCGCCCTAAAGAACTGTGCCTGTATAGGCACATAAAAACTCAATGACCGCATAGCCAACCCGCAGATAGTGCCATTTGACATTTCGGAAACCTCACGTTAAACAAGCATTCCTAGCGGCGATACTCATTGAACGTGAGATTCACAAAACAGCCAAAAGATAGGGTAGGTTTTTTTTTGTCACGAGTTATAATAATACTTTTTATTCGTAGCTAGGATTGTGATTAAAAACTTCAATAATAAAATATTAAAAAACATTGAATATAATGCACATATTTTTACGAAATACCATAATCAATGAAATTAACAATTATTTTTCATAATGACAAAACTAAACTTCGTAATAAATTTATCGGAAAACATTAAAACCAGACTTATTTTCAAGTTTTTATTATTTACATTACAAATAAAAAAGTATCTAGCATTTGAATTGCGTGAAACCTCAAAATAATAATATTATTGTCAACAAAAACTCTGACAATAACAAAATCATCATTCCACACCGCTTGTCAATACTGTCCGCTGCGACAGGCGACGGGTACACTCTGCTTCAATTCAACCTATACAATTCCAGTACAAGATGGTCTCGCAATATATAGGCTTATCGTTCAATGCGAGACCAGTTTATATTGCAAATGTATAGGTTGATCGGTAGCCAGAAATGACAATAAATGTTAATTCTCATAGCACACGGAAGGAATTTTAAGCGATCCAATCAATTTTTATGACACCTTAAAAGGGTTGCAAACGAGCACATCTGTTCAATTGTTTATCGTTTGCTTAATGACGTATTTTGCTGTTGTTATTACTTGAATTGCTGGATATATTTTTCTTTTTGTTGTATCGCCGGATATATTAAAGGATGAAAGGATGCTGCTGTCCCTCCGTTAATGCGAGCCTTTAAATTACGTGGAAAGCACGACAGAGGAAATTATTTTGGAAAAAAATAACCAGAGAGGCGGATGCATTACATGCACCTTGATTCAATATTTACACAACAATTTTTGTCAAGGCATTCATTTCATCTTCAATTTCAACGTGTAAATATCAACTTGCCTAACGCTGCAATTAATTTTATGTTTTTTGAAGAATGAACTGGTGACCATGAATTAAGTTTTTATTAATTTAATGTGTACCTATAACTAACCCAACTATTGTCCAATAATTAAATTACCCCGATCTATTATTTTAAAAAAGAGATCTAGTAGTTTGGGCTGAATTAACCGTAAAGATGTTGTGAATATTACATCTTTTGATGAAGTGGTAAACCAACTGAAATGTATCTGTAATAAATTCCCATCCTAAATAAAAAATGTAAATATTACATCTTTTGATGAAGTGGTAAATCAACTGAAATGTATTTGTAATAAATTCCCATCCTAAATAAAAAAGGGAAAATAAGAACCTGAAAATATTAAGTCAAAATATTTTTATTTATTTTGCCTACTACAATCACTTTGACTTTCTTACCGCGGCTCAGCTTGGCTTAAAATCACAATAATTGTGCGCGACAGCAAAGGGTTGACCCGTCATTGCCGCGAGCGCTCGGTAAGCAGCTTAACCTCAGATTTTACCACCGCACCGGGATTACAAGACCTGATACCGTCTACGTTTGCCTTTATTTTTCGGTATCATGATCGTAATTTAAGATGGAAAGATCTTAATAGAAACGGGACCAAAAAAAAAACAAATGTACCTGATGTTGACTGCTCCAGTACTAAAAAGTTATAATAAAGATTCATATTGTAAATTGTACTTTGTAAACTCTGGAGGCTGCTATTGTATTTTGCAGGTCTCACACAACCGTATAATATTCATATTTTGATTTAAATTTCATAATCTTTATTTCGGCACGACGACGTATTTAATTTTCTATACATTTATTTGAGTGAAGATACAGAAAGACACACACCTCAGAGTTAAGTTATGAATTTCTGGCGGTGTGAAATAACAATGAATCATCTCCTATTCTACGTACATGATTTAATTTTGCAATAATAATAGTATAGATACAAATCTCAAAAGCCCTGGCTTTATACTTAAAGGTTAAACAGGTGTAAGACATTATGGAATTATCAGTATTATTATCAGTACCCAACCAAACTTGAAACAATACAATGACATGATCACGTACGAGTACACAAGGCAACACATGATGCTATACATTTCGTGTATAAGATGGTCTCGCATTGTACAGGCTTACCGTGCCATGCGAGTCCATCTTTTACTGGAAATGTATAGCATGATGTGTAGCTGTGTGTACATGTACCTACATTAATGGTATTAAGTTAGTATAATATAATATATCATGATGTATGTGCTTTGTTAATTTCATATCATAACGCGGGAACTTGTGGCGATTTATCATAAAACGCCGTACACACATGGGGGCTGCTGAGTGTGGAACTACAGGCGTTGGTCATACTGTTGGCGGACAGTTAATGAATGAGAGGTACCTTTGTACAATTTACTGTGAAAAATAATAATAGGCGTAAGGCTTTTTTTTATTCAACTGCATTCGTGAATAAAATAAATAAAAATGAAACAAAATAAAGTTTATTTCTCAGAGATAAATTGGTATAATCAGCATCAAAAGTAGCTGAACACTTATAAATTTTAGAAATGTCATACCAATCAAATTTTTACATCATAATATAAAATAATGCTCTTGTTATTGATCACTATAAGTTTTAATTCATCAATCATTACAGAAAAACGATTTTAAGGAATAAGTGGCTTTGAAAATTTGTTAGTGTGTAATACATAATTTTAGGACAGTGGCTACCAAACTAGTTTCTTGGCAGGCCCCTTTGCCTCATGAGAGTAGGCCCGTACCCAGCAGTAGGACATGTATATTATCATATATGTATACAGGGCTGCTATTATAAATAAAAAAATGTTTCTGATAGGCTGGCGCAACATCAGATCTTGGTGATTTCAGGTAAACTCACTCTTGACTCACTCACACAGGTCTTGGAATTGCTTGCATTGGCAACATGATAAAATCGTAGCTGATGTAGCGACGCACCTGCAACTTTTTGTGGATGCTTTTTGTGTGCAGTTTATATCAATTACCATCAGTTTGACTACAACAGTATACACAACATACGAAGTATAAAAATATTGTTGTTTATTTATTTAAACTATAAGTTCCCCGCTGCCCACTCACACTCTCACCAATGCCGAACTAGGTCATCGATTTAGCGGTTAACGCCTTATAATAATTCACGTATTCAGCTCGTTGATTGGTCGGTTGCGTTACAAGCGAGTATGTTCGGCCGGCAGTGAGTCGCGGTTATAGTTAGGGATGTATCTAATACCATGTTACTGAATACTTATTTGTTTCACCTATAACTATTTTAATTATTTTGATTTGTTTTTTTTCGTAAAAACTAGTTGAATGGATTTGGATACTGATTGAGATAAGATGGGTCTATGGATTTTGGCCGACTAGCCGATTAGTCGGCACTCAAATGGCCGACTAGACTGGTAAGGCCGATCATGAGATTTGGTTAACTTTAATATTTTAATTTTATTTCATTAATATTTTGTGCTGTTTGTCGCACCACCACATGCAGTATATTACAATGCAGTAAAAGTTATGCAGCAATAATTATTGTAGTCCTTGATTATTGTCTGATTATCCGTACTAGGCCAATTAGTCGGCTTACCAACTAGCAAATCTCTAGTTTTCAGGGTTCTGATAGGGTAAAAATTAAGGTGTAGTATGTAGCATATAGTTGTTGGTGTATATATTTGCCCACCACATAGCTGTGTAATGCCTGCACATACATGTCCAAGTATTTTACTGACAAAATAAAATGAAGCTACAGGCTTCCACGGGTGATTTTTTTTGCCAAATGAAGATTTTTGGCGCCATAAAACATTACTGCGGCAACCTATAGGTTATTAAAAAATAATGCATTGCTAACGCGAAAAATAAAAGGCAAAAGGAATACTGGAGACAACCCTAATGATATCCGTATTTTTCTTAATAATGGCCTTGTAAAGGTCCGGTATTACGGTATGGATGGTAATTATTTATGCCTTTAATTTCCGGATGGTGATGATGAGCTGGAGATGAATGAGGCTCTACTTTAGCTGCAGTAATCTGCGCATGAATGGCGAATGAATACGGGAAAGGAATGAACAGATTTATGGGACGTTTTCGTGGAGTATTGATTCCGGTCTGAAGTCTCGGGATTATACAGATAATTCAAAATAATATTTCTTTTATCATAATATTTTAATTAATCAGAAATATATCTCTTTTGATCATCTTTACTTATATTATTAATAAAAAAGTTTGTGAGTATGGATGTTTGTTACTCTTTCGCGAAAAAAATACCACGGTATTTAGCATACATATATTCAAAGGGGTAAGCAGAGACAATGGTACGCCATGTGCTTCGCTCCTTACATACGTCTTTCGCTTCCTCAACATTCATACATCTTGTCAAACATGCGTGCTGGTTACGTGTACTACGTACTTGTCCTTTCTGAAGGACGCTATTTATCTTGGCCCTATAGATAGATAGATAGATAGAGAAAACTTTATTTGCACATCAAATTTGTAAAAAACATACAAAGAAATAGGTACTTAAAACTAAAATGTACAAAGGGCGGCCTTATCGCTTGACGCGATCTCTTCCAGGCAACCTTAGGATGGACATAATAGAATGGATATTTGCGGTAGTTTATTGCATTGGATATGTTTTTTGAGGACGACTTCTTCCAATTCTGCCAGCCACATCTGCGTTGTATATCTGTTGATACAATGTTGCACAGATATAGCTTATAGCCTGCATTAACATACCACGCGGGTGGAACTGCGTACGGAAGTGAGTTAATCCAATATATGTCAATGTAGCAAGCTAATGTTGTTTAATCATCATATTTGTCGCAGTGATGAATTTCATAATTTATTTGGAAGCGATTTGGTAGTTAATTTGTCAAATCTAGTCTATTTGTATCAAAATAACACAATCTCGTCAATAATATAATTTAAGCTTTTTATCATAATGTGCACATAAATAAAACTTTACATCGTAATGTTTATGTATATTAACTTAGTAATTAAAACTAAAACACTCAAGCCAAACAAAGATTTTCTAATATGAAATGGGACGAAAACTCCACATCATCATTAGCCAAAACAACCAAGCTATTTCTTTGACCAAATGATCCTCTAAATGGGTAAGTTTGCGGTGTTTTTTGTTGGTTATGGTCGTCCCGTTAATTCTTTGGGCCTATCTCGGCTGGCCGGCCGTCGGGCGAACGTCGGACACATTAGGGGCGACATTTCGCCACTCAGTACCGGCCATAAATAAGGGCTTTGTGGTGAATTTTTAGTTCGATAACAGTTTAGGATTATGATGAACATTGTTATTTGTGTTTTTTTCTAATAATATCATGTATGTTATTTTACTTGGCCTGCAACTAGCCATGTGTTTCATAATACGACAGTGGCAGTTTGTAGCTACAATAAACACCATCATGACATGAGTTAAATTCAACGCGGACTCAGTAATAGCCCTCTCTGCTAGTGTCAGGAAAATAAAGGCACTTTATTATATGACAGATGCAACGACGTGACGTTGCCGCGGAACATTTGTTGCTAGTCCACAAGATCTAAACTAGCCATGAATACATGCACACTTCATTTAACTCACAGTGCCGCCAGTGCCACTCACACGAAATAAACCTTGTTTTATGTTCACTGTTAGAAATAGATTTTAGAAGTTTTACTTTAACGCTATTATCCCATGAGCATAGGACGAAATAATGAAATACATAGTACGATATTTACACTTCTTTTTATTTTTCAAAATTCATCCATGTTGTTTTGCAAGCTTGCCGGTTTCATGTATTAATCGTAAATTAACAACTAAAGAAAACATTATGCCAAAAAAGTGTGAATATATCTATTTAAATACAGTTAGTACCGATGAAAAAGTCGTACTTAGATGGAGGTGGTAAAGTTAGTCTGTTTCACACAACAACGCGAAGCTCTGCGCTTGAACGGATGATGTAGTGTAACACAACATAGCATTACGCCGTTATCACCCAGAACGTTGTGGCAGAGGTGTGTAACTCCCAAACTTAGTTATGCTTAGGTCCAGGCATATTTTAACTTCATACTGCTATTGAGAATTTACAGACAGAAAATCCGCAACCATTTTGCTCGATCCGGGTATCGAACCTGAGACTCCACGGTGAGGTATCGCATACGCTAACCAGCTAGACCAGCGAGTTAATCTTGTATATTTAACAATATTATTTCAAAACATGCAGCTTCGTTCCTCAACTAACGGGCACTATCTGTTTGAAACTATTTACTCGATTTTTAATATCATCAAAGGAACTTTTCTACAGTAAATTATTTTCACATATACGAGTTCTGGAAAATTTTCTTACCGGTTCTTGGTCGAAGTTAGTTTCAACTGGAACTACTTGACTATTCATAACTACTTTTTATAAAACTTGGATTGAAGATAGTTTGGATTTGGTTTGGAAAGATGAGTGTTAAGTTCTTGATTACATAGCCCAAGTTGCTTTTATTACAGGCATATAGTTTGCAACGCAATCTCCTGAACTTTATAGTAATTTTATGAAGTATTCTTTATTAAAGCTGACGTGAGTTTGTAACATTATTCAAATTATGAAATCATCAGCCAGTCTTGCAATCTGCAAGACTGGCTGCGACTCAGGCGCGACGTATCGCACTCTGTTGATAATGCTTAGAAGTATAGGTGAAACCGCGGTCAACTAAATAGACCAACATTACGTGAGTAACACCCGTATTTCATGATGTGAATGAAGTATTCTTTCCTGAAGTATTTTTTAAATTTTTTGTTATTTTTATTGTATATTGTAGATACGGGTCTTAATCGTGTAAACCTTTTTTACTCGACAGTTTCGATCTAATCACACCGATCGTGATCACGAGCTGACTGGTGAAGGCTCAGCGTCTTCTGTCTTATTTTGCTTCGGTGCAGTACAGTATTAGGTTAATAAGCTTAGTATAAAATTTTGCAGTAAATGCTTAACACAGTTAAGTGTGCTTTTTGTATGTGAAATGTATATTTGTGAACATCCCCGCGACACATAAGTTATTCCTAGAGCGGGTGTCATAAAAGAAAAAAAAACTATCCTTGACTAAACTTAATAGTACCTATACTTTTGTTCAGTAACTAACTAGTATGACTATGCTTTATTATATTTATTATGCTTATCAAACATAGTAAAGCGAGCACTACTGTTAAGCTAAGGTAATGTAAACGAAGAAATCGGTATGATTTTTTTCTACTTATTTCGATAATAAAATCTAAAGGGGGAACAATAGGTTAGGTGTGTTCTTTAATATGTGTGTTTGTAACTTAAATAATAATTAAAACAATTTTGACTAAATGGATTTGATTTCTCTATAAAAATAACAATAAATTAAATAACATTAAAGTTAAATCCATTTTACGTTACTATGAAAACACGGCGTTTGGGAGTCTACCCTTAAGACAAATTCAAACCACTACTTATGAGTCGGCAACACTCGAATATCTCCTCCTCCTCCACATTGGTGATCCATATGCCTGTATGCTACCCAAGTAAAGTAAAAAAAGAAATAAAAATAAATTAATTCAACAAGCCAATTTATGTGAAACAACTAACGGAAATCAGATTCCACATAAATCAGGCATCATTGTTATTTGATTTTCGTAATCCGTGACGTGATTTAATATTTATGAATAAATTTCAGCTAAATTGGATTTTGATGGAGAAATGAATGGTGTTGAGATACCGTATGCGATATCCGAGCAGGTAACATTGAATTATTAATATCAGTATAAGTTCAATAGTTTGGTAATTAGTGCGGCTTCACATATAGCAATAGAATATACATACATACTTAACACAACGCCTATAATACCCAAAAGGGTGTGGCAAAGGAGTACAACACCCACATCCCATGGGATAAGGGGTGTTCCTATCGCCATCCACCGGGCACAATTAAACTCCGTGCTGCTATTGTTAATTTCCTGACGGAAAGTTCACAAATAACAATTTGCCCGACCCGGGAATCGAACCCGAAACCTCGCGGTGAGAGGCAGTAAAAATAGAATCGTACCCACACGGTCACCACCGTGACTCCTGGCTAAACAGGATCAACAGTGATAGCCAACGCAAAGATACCGTGCATGACACACGGGCAATCCCAAGGAAAGTTAAAATTATCTTGGAACCCGCAACAAATTTAATCAGTAGTTTATTAGAGTTGTATATTATGTATTACTTATCTTCAAAGCAATGCGGGAGACTAATAAATAAACAGTAAATTTAAAATAATGCCAAATATTGACAAAGTGTCTACACAGAGAGAGAGTAAGCACCTCGGACAATTACTAAACTATGGATCTAAATTTGATTTCTATAATATGTATAGGAGCGTAACGAAGGGCTTTCCATTGTTTTTGCCTACCACCGTGGTATAAAGGCGTGATTCTATGCATGTATGTATAATATGTATGGCAGAAACGGCTAAATGCACGCAAATTTATTTTCAACACCAGATCCTCGTAGATAGACTTGTGATGTCAATTATAAGCTATTTAATTACGTTCGTTGTCCCAAGAACTACGCTCCTCGATGATATGATGATATTAACAGATTGTATGTAGTTGCTATCAATCATCCGTAGATTAAGGTTACTCGAAGCTTCAAGTTAGTAATATCGATATTAAGTTTAATTCAACAATAAAATTAATCCTAGTCGCGACACTAACGCTTAATAAGTGATGTCTTAAATAGTAACTAACGTAAATCGAGAACAATTTGTCCATTGATTTCGAATCCTTAGTTCGGTTCGAAATCAAATTCATATTTTAACCAAACCAAGAACTAAAAGTACAATATTACACCTACCTATGTTTATCTCTACACCACCAGGCTGACTGTAAAAATGTCATCATCACCAATAAGACCGTATTTGTACGCCAGAAATAATAAAATGTATGAAACATAAGCATTATTGTTAACACCTTGTTGTACTACATTTTGACAAATAAATGATTTTCTATCTACCCATCTATAAAACCTGTAAATTTAAAATGTTTTGATTAAATTCTAAGCTGTCACAATAGAAAGGAGCAAACATTTCATTCGTGTAAATTTAAGATGATTAACTCCATAGTATTACGGTTTGAATAATCTACATATTATGTATTAGGTTTGTACCCCACGGGAAATTAGACTCGGTTCTACCTATCGCCACTGGCACATAATTGAAAGTGGGAAAATTTTATCATTTTGTGCCGCAATATTTATGCGGTTTACACAAACCGTACACCAGGATTATATTGAAAATTAAAAATACTGTGAATTTTTGGAAGTAAATTACTTATCAAATATTTTAGTAGTGCTAGTTTAAAAAACAATACTAATGGAGTTGTTTTGCTTTATGAATGTTGCCATTAAGCTATGTATCGATGGCATTATATTTCTAAAGCTATATTTATTGCTTCATTTTTTGTTATACTTTGGATTGTATTGTAATTTTTTGTAATAGTTTAGGCGTTCCTATATATCTGGATATTTTGTCTGTGACTATTATGACGAAAATGGAAACCGATTTCTTTTTTCAAAAACTTGTTCTACGACCGCCATTTTTTTAGAGTCTAGTCACGATTTACTTGGGCTAGGACCAGTTAAACTGACGAACGAACGAGTGAACTTGTACTATCACTAGTTTTACACGTTCAACCTCCATTAAATATTCACTCATTTATTAATGACGTCAGCTAATGAACGAATTGATGGATGGTGTTACTACAATTCATAATTTTCTTCGCCATTATATATAAGGAACCGACTAAGCTGTACCTTGATAGCAAGGCAGTTAAAATTTTTACAAATGGTGTATAACTGTTGCCGCTACAACAACAAATAACTACTAACAATTTTTTTTTTAACGGAAACTTGTATTATTTACTTTAAAAATAAATAATTTTATTAAAATAAAATAAATATTTCAGTACTTAGCCGCACTTAGCCGATTTTTTATGATAATTATTTTATACTTCACGCCTAAATATACTTTTGCAAAATCAGCGAACGTTTAGATAAACATAAATGACTTACATTGCATAAGTAAGACTGATTAAGTGAGAAATATATTCGGCTTATCGACGCAATATCTTAGTATTGCCGAAGTTCAAGGTAACAAACATGTTTTCGTAATATTTTTCAAGAATTGCCTTGGTACGCACGTGCAAGTCAGATATTCAAAATAATCTACTTAACCGGCAAATACACGTAGAAGAAATTTGAGAGAAAGGGCTGTACTATTTATTTTTACACTATACATACATAAATGTAATAAAATTGTTTGAACGCGTATCACGCAGAAACTACTGCATGGAATTCACGATTTTTCACATTTGTATAGCTGGAAGTCTAACTTAAAAACTGATAATATATTTTTTATTACTGTTTTTTTTTATCTATATGGGGATAAATTAAAGGGTGTAAGTTAATATGGGCCGTTCGTTAATTAAAAGGATAAGTCATGAAATTCTATACATAGGTTCTTTACATGCTTAAAATTAACAATAAGATTTGGAGTTGTAAGTTTAAAAGTGAAGTTTGCCAATTTTTTAAGGAATTTCACGCAGTTATTTAAATAGGTTCCCTACGCGACATAAATTAACAAAAATATAGATTTTTTGGAAATTCCACTCGCCTGGTTTTTTTGCTTGGAATAGCATCAAACGAAAACAATGAGATTCTTATAAAATATATTTTATTAAGAAATATCGCCACATTAGGATGGATTATGTAAGTATATCACATACTCAGAATTTGAAGAGACCACACATGTGTTTGTGCCGTGCTAGAATCAATTGCTCAACATCAGCTTAATTTTAGGGACTGCGTCTAACAAAAATCTCTGAAAAATACCAATACTTCTCTGTTAGTACGACGAGTATCTGTTTTTCTCTTTTAGTACGATATAATTCTGTTCATATTATACTTTTGATTTTTAAATAATAATGAATGCAAAAAATCACGATAAGTTCACTCATTATATCTACTGTATATAACTACTAACACTGTATATAACTAAAATGATTTAACTAGCACTTTACTGCAAAGTTGTCTTATTAAAAACATTCCACAGATATTAAATGAGTATTGGTTCTCAAACCTAAGTTATATCAGAAATTATTTTCTTAGAAGAAATTGATGAGCTCTCGTTGTAATGAGTTCGTTTCTCAATGAAAATGCTCTCATATTATTTATTATTAAACTTGTCGACGATTTAATTAATTTTGCATCTAAAGTGTGCATATTTTTACGTACTTACACCTAATAATATAAACTTGAAAGTACATTTGTATGTTTATTACACTTTCACAGCTGTACCAATATACTGATCTATATGAAAAAGTTAAAGATAGGATGAAAATACGGACTCGGTACCAAAATCAGAGAGAGACAAACATCGAGCTCTACAATGTCAAATTCACAAATAATTATTTGTTAATTACATTTTGGGGCTCCATTTTGTCTCTGATTTTGGTACAGAGTATAGCCTCATGCGGGCCATACTCCACTCAATTTATAGCGCAATATTTTCCTCAAGTCTGCGTTCAAGTTATTTTAATCTCAACCTGAACTGCATTAACATAAAGTCTAATTTTCAATACAAATTATCTTTGTCTATTAGATGTTATATCAAAATTTAAAGTTTATAGTGAAACACTCATGAGTGGGATAAAGATAACTTGAACGCAGACTTGACTAATTTTTAAATGGTGTTAGGCCCGCATTATTGACAAACCACGCGGGCTGTGCGAGCGAAAATGAGTTAAGAATTATCGATTACCTAGTTTATCTTCAAAGCGGATATTATACATATATAAATGATGATTATAATGCGATATGGTTATACTGGTCGAGGTTTAAACGTCAAGTTAATTGAGATATGCATGGTAATTGGATATAATACCATGCTCGCGTTCCCATATATAATCCCATATTAAAGATATATTGCTTATTCAAAAAATATAATATAATCTTTTTAAAGACGCTACTAATCATCTAACCTAATCTTATCAATTTTAGTTTAAGTTGAAGATTCATTTCAAACTAAACTTGAAAAAGGTTTGAGTTCGATATTTACCCTGCTTAAAGGTAAAAACTGCCTCGATGGTCTAGTGGTCAGCGTATGCACCTCTCGCCGTAATGACTGGGGTTCGATTTCCGGGTCGAGCAAAGTGTTATTTGTGAACTTTCCGTCAGGACAATAGCAGCACGGAGTTGGAATTGGACTCACCCCCATGGCACTTCACTACAACAGGTGAAATGTGGGTGTTGTACACCTCTGCCACATCCTTCTGGGTAGTTAAGGTGTCGTGTTATTTGTGTATTTGAAGAAAAGTTAAAGCTGTAACAATTTTACTTAGTGACCTACAGAAGTTACCGGCTAAAAGAAAATTAAATACGTATTCAAGTGAAAATGAAATTAATATTTTCAATACAGATCAACCAATATAATATGTATTCGCAACTGTATAAAAACCTTATACGTTTCGTATTTGTATGCAAACTTGACAAGGGTCGGGTGAATAATAACCAAAGTGCCGCTAATGTTATTATTCGGGGAATTCCCTCAACGAATATTATGCGATTGGAATGTACAATATTGTTGACGGTGATTGTAATTTTGATTGTATTAGTAACGGAGTGAAAATATAAATAAGTTTTGATTATTTTTATCTTTTAAGCAACAAACGAGTTTTTAGAACCGATTTTTGCATATCTACAATTAAGACCATTCTAACTAATTAAAACATGATATGAGTGTTTTAAATAGTGAAAGAACTATTTTTAGCCAACAAAGCGAGTGGATATCAATATATAGCAAAGTCATATTATAATCTATAGATATGTAAGTCATTAAGACTTTAATACTTAATAAAACTGGTGGTAGAGCTCTTGTGAATGAGCTCGAGGGCGGCAGCACCACCGTATCACCTTTAACCTGCTGCCAAATAGTAGTGCTTCCATTACTGTGTTCCATTACTGTGTTAGTGAGATCAGGCCGTGAAATTAAGGGCATAACACCGTAGTCCTCAGCTGCAGCGACGCATCTATAATCTGCTTTTGTGGATTGTTGATGTCCATGGGCTGTACTCCACTTACCATCAGGTGGGCTACACGTTAGTTCGGTGTGGGCGTAGTACAAAAAATAAATAATAATATGATAACTATTTATGTCAAAAGATTCATTAAAGAGACTGTCTGACTTCATTACTGTTTGACACCAAAAATAATGGTTGTAAAGCTCGAAGGCGGAGGCACTACCGTCTCAACTTTAACCTGCCACAAAATAGTGTTATTTGCACTCGGTACTGTGTTCCGGATTAGTAGCAAGATCAGACTCTGAAATTACCGCCACAAGCGTAACACCGTATGTAACATGTACCATAAAGACGTGTTCAGTGGGCCAACGAATTAGGTATGCAGGGCAAAATCTTTTAAGTTATAGTAAAGACTGAATGCACCAGTGATGGATAAGCGGGTAACACTGCTTACGTATGTATTTTACACTTGCATAACTAGTATAATTAGACTTCTCTGTGGCGAAGAAGTTTTTGCCCGCTGACTACTACACGTCCGTTTACATAATGTCGAATAAAAAAAGAAAACTACGTCTGTAAGTCCCACTTCGAAACCTAAATAGTTTATATTTCAAGTGGGTAAAATACAAAACCGGTCAAAAGTATAGTTTCCACAGAATTAATAAACGGTATAAACAGAATTGGCTTATTCCAGCTTACTTGCCTTTCTATATGCAGTCTTTTATTTACTCTCGCAGATCAGCGAAACATGTTGGGTTTACAAAACAACTCGTTCAATAGAAAATTGGTTTCCGAAGAATATTGGTATCTGCATACAAACTCTTTGTAGGGTAAAGTATCCTATTTGTGACCTTCTCGTTTATATTTCTATCATATTTTTAAACCACTTAAAAAAAAGGAGGTTCTCAATTCGATTGTTTATTTTTTTTATATTTGTTTGCCGATTTCTCATAGACGCTTGGACCGATTTGAGAAATTCTTTTTTTGTCTGAATGAGTATATTTGTCATGTGGTTCCATTGTTATCAGGTCATGATCTGATGATGGGGTTTTAGAGTAATCAAGGGGAAACCCTCCAATTTTAAAGGCTACTATATTATTTTTCGTATATTACCTAAAGCTACTCGGATATTTTATCAGTCAGCATTTTATGTTGCTAAATTGATGCTGGAAGGTACAACTTCTCAACGGTTAGGAGTACTGGTATAGTTTTTTAAATTTACCTTACCTTACGGCCGTTAACTGTATTCTTTCAAGTTATTTTTATTTACTTACATAGACAATGTTTGGTAAGTAAGTTACCATGCAAATAAAACAGAAAACTAAAATCCAAATATGATTGTTTAGTGTTTGCTGTGTTTATAGATTATGCATATTTTTAAAATCAGCTTGGATATCCGTTGGCTATTGATTTGATTTATGATTTTGCAAAGTCTTTATTTGGCATAAAATATTACAGAAATAAATACAAACGATCTTAGACTGAATGTAAGTATATTCTGTTGTTTATGCCTTTACAAACAGTTTCACATAATAACAAAAAATATTTTACATACATGAATGTAATTTGTTTATTCATCCATCAAATAATGAGCCGTTCTTACGTAGAGACCAAAGCTATATTGCACTGATAACGAGAACACAAAATGTACAGTTTATTCACATGAAGAGACAATATTTCTAAATATCATTATTAAATAATATTATTAAAATAAATTGAATTGTAGTTAAATTACATTCACAATAAAAATCATTAACATCATTCTCATTTATTTATTTTGTATGAATGATTGTGCCCATCTGCACATTCGATCAAAACCCTGTTGAAGAGATTGCCGCGCTTCATCTAGGTCTTTATTTGCGACTACGATGCAATAAACAAAAATAGTCATGGGGAAGTCGATATCGATTATGCGATCGCGAGAAATTGAATGTTTTTAATCTACTTTAGCCTATGTTTGCGATAAGATTATTCGAATGTTGAGGATTTTTATACATATAAAACTTATGGGACATTTTAAAATCTTTTAATAAGGGGCAATGTATGCGTTTGTGGAGATCTTTTAAATTTGTGTAATTAATTCCATTGGCTTTTCAATCAACTCTTTTTGTAGGTTAAAATTAAAAATCTTTTTCACGTTATAAATAATTTTATAGCTTCTCTTTGAATCGCTTTCTCTCTAATCTTGAGTTTTAAACCTAACTACTTATAAAATACTTAAATCAAATTAATTGATTTATCAATTGTAATGCAGTTTTTTTGTACTAGCTTAATAAAATTAGTCAAATTAATGACTGCCATAAAATTGTATTACTCCTAAATGTTGTCAGAAATCAGAATAACAAAACGAACAAAAGAATTTAAAAATGTCACACCAAAAACCAAACAGGCATTACCTCAAATCCCTATCTTTGAGGAAACGCAAAACAAATTCATTGTTCGATTTTTATTAAATTAGAAAAGTGACAGCATTGCGTCGTTCCCGCGATACCCAAGTTTATGAATTTGCAAGTATTTTTTGCAAAGCTTGTCAGTATTGTAGGTGTTTTATATAAGCATTCTCACAAAGCCTCGCCCCGCGGGCGGTGGTAATAAAGGTTCGCTTTCAACTACGGAGACGTGATATTTGCTTACCTTAAGGTGAGAGCTTACTATGGTGCAAAACAAGAAAAAAGAAGGTAACTACTGGCAATTTTTAGGTGTGCTTAAGTTCCTGAATAATGGTTATATCTGTTCAGTTATATCTGTATGACAAAAAGTTACGAAATTTAGAGGTATTTTAAAATAAATACAATAGATATGGAAGATGACTGAGGCTGCGGAAGTAATAAAATGAATACCTTATTAAATATAGGTAAACAGAAACCAAATTTTTATTTACGTACTTTAAGTCAAACTATGATCAAATAAACAAAAAAATAATTAACCCACACAATTTTTGGTAAATTTCGTAACTAAACAATTTTCATAAACGCAATATTTCATATAGCTATCAAACAGATTTCATAACTTCGCATGCAAGCTACAAAACGATGACGTCAAATCTATGTAGCCGATTGTTTTGAGCGTTTGAGCGCGTCTATTATTAATATGAATTTAAAATTGTATTATCTCAGGCTGGTAATGTGATATTGAAAAAATATTATAATGTTTTTTCTAATATCATAAGGTGTTTTAATTACATCCAAAAGTAAAAAAAATATTTGTCATAGTTTCATAGTTTATTGCCATTTGTTATATTTGAGACCATTTGTTTATTTATTGAGACTGTTGACCATTTTTCATAATATCAAAATTTTGTTTAGAATATGTAATTATGAAGTTTAGACCATGATGAGCTTTCAAACAGCTTGATGAATTTAAACTAAAATATTACCTTATCTTAACCGAGCCAATGCTTTGCAAAAGCCATCCAGCCGCCATGTCGTATTTAGATCTAAGCAACATTAGAGTTCACCCTTCCCTTAATCTGTTACGTCCCAGTGCACAAACACCTTTACTCAATGACAGTGTCATTCGACGTCATAACGGATTTGCCTGTCCCGCGGCTTCACTTGCATACATTTCTTGTCAGGCTTCAAGAAACCTTTGTGTTCGAATTTGGAATAAAGTCATGCTTCTTTATTCGTGACATAAAATGAGTTCTGCTTATTGGTTTGTAGGTTTAAGCGACGAAGTTCGGTGCACGGCGAATCCTTCGCTAAAGGGATTTCAGGTTCTAAAGGGATGTTACGTGTTAGCAGTAAAGAAGCTTAATGTTATTAGGGTTTAACGTCTGCGAGATATTTGTTTACGTGTGGATGTTTCGCTGGTTTGTTTGGATGTAAGTGGATGTGACGTAATGGCAGTCATTTAGACCTTTGTAAAAATCTTGTTTAAAAAGATTTTTCTTCTATACTTACTTTAAAAGTCAATGGAGATTGATCCAAATAAATTGATATCCTACTACGCAATGTTATGATTTTAATCAATTAGTTGCAGACATGAAAGTCTACTTAACTTGTGGTTGCATAATCAGACAATATCTTTAATAAACAAACGTTAAAAACCAAACAAATATCTGTAAAACAAACAATATTTACTGACAATATTACGGTTGATGAAAATTATGATTCCTTTGGGCATCATACCCACATCTGGGTACTACGTACACAGGGCCTTATCTATTTCAGCCATAGAATGAAATGCCAGTGGAACCAAAAAAGGAGAAAATGTCTCAACAATTTCTCAATAGATGGCGTGGAGCCAATAAGGCGAAGCCTGTCGTTCATGACAGCAAATAGGTTGACATGGCTGAAGTGGATAAGACGCTGGGTACGTAGAACCCAAAGGTGTTGGTTTGATGCCCACTGGAATCAAAATTGCCATCATCGCTAATATAAATGCTTGGCAAAGTTGAAATATGCTTCTATATTACAAATATTAACTGAGCCGTTCTTTTTAGTCCCACAGTTCCAATATTACTTAAATTTCAATTTTCTATCGGCCCCGGTTACAAAGGGCTCGTATTTTTTGCGCACAGCAAAATAAGGCCGCTTATTGAGTATTGCAGACAAAGGAAGCGTGAAGATTTTATCAACGTATTGCAGTAAGTGTACATTATCTTTTATTTATTATTATTTAAAGAACTAATTGTAAGTTAACCTTAATAATAAATAAATCAATAATTTTATTTAGTTGGTATAAAATAATATAATTACGAAAAATAAAACTATCCTGGTCTTTGGTGTGCAGTTGGGAAAATCAAAAGTTTATATTGTTTTATGTTTGTTGGAAAAATTGCTTACGCTAATTTTACATTATGCTTACAGATAAAAAATATACAGAAAAATATAAGTGTTGGATCTTTTTTTATTGCCGAGATATTAAATGTATTTGTAATATTTTTTTAAATTACAAAAATAAATATAACTAAACCTATAATTCAAATTAATAAAACTAATAATTGTCCAATAACTTGATCTAAACATATAATATGTCACTGTCAGTAGGCCTCGTAACCAGAATGCTGGCAGCATTACCACGTTGTATTGCGGTACTCAGTTGCTGGCAGAAATATAAGCCAGCATTTGGAGAAGAAGATGCCTCAGTTAGACGCGCTGACAACATTCATAGATTAATTTCAAACTTATTCTAAATAGAATTTGATTTTATTCATACTATGGAACTGTTTTATTAGTTTATCTGTCATGCTTTATTTAAGACTTCATTATTTATTTAATAAAACGTTAAATTTTAAAATATAAATCAATAAAGAAAACGACAGTGTGCTACCACTTTGAAATCAACTTAAAAAATGATTTTCAAAAAAATACTTAATAATCACACTATCGCTATACGCTCCGCTTTTCTAAGCATGTGTCTTTAGGGTTATCTTTATTGCGTTTCCGTCTAATTTACCACTGTGGGGTTTACCACTCGCAACGATGTGGTGATGTAGCTTTTGTACAACAGAGGCGATTTTTTAAAGGTTTTATGCTTTGCTTCATGATATTTTTGGTAAAATGTTTAGAAAAATGCAAAGCTAAAAATTGGTGAAAATCGTTATGATATTAGATTAAATTAAATGTTATTTCATTAATTTTTTGAAGTAATATTAACACTTCGCTCCATATTAGAATACCCTGTGTTGTCACACGTACAGTGTGACAATGTACAGTCTCTCTTATTTTTGGAAGCTTGTAAATCTAATTTAATTAATTAAATATTTAATGAGTGATCTATACTAATATAAAACGATATTTAAATGATCTTTGTTTACGACAAAGTCAAAATCATGTCAAAGGCCTTTAAGGATATTATTTTGAAAATTTTCTGCTATTATTTGTTCGTTGCATGATTTAAAAAATTGCATTATTAATTTGACTCGAATGTAAAATTTTCTCATTATCTTGTGATGTGAGTTTGTTTTTCTTATATTAAACTCTTTTAATATAATATCTGTGGAAACAGCCATTTCTTACCTAACATGTTTACTGTGTGTCACAAATTTTAAAGTAAAGCAATGTTCTATTCTGTCTGTTCCAACGGTCAGCTACAGACAATTCAAACTTAGTATTCTCAATAATCATCCGAATCAATAAAATATTGATTTTCAAGAGTGTTAAACCAATTCTCGATAACAAATTTGAATTTAGTCTAAAATAAACAGAATCCTCGATCTGAAATGGTAATGTAAAAACTTGGCACAAGAATTGAATATCCAAGAACCGAGAGCCACGAATCAAGTCATATAATTCATTTTGTCGTGAAAATTTATTGAAATTATCTCATTGGAACTGTTGCAAAACTAGTATAACTAGAATAAGCACACATATTGGAATTATAATAAGTGTTTTATTTTTTAAATTCTTTATTCCAAAATTAAACGTTTATTTACATCTTACATAATTAAAAATTTGATGTATAGTTTTTTTTTTTTTTTTTTTTAGTATAAATAGAAACAAAAAAAATATTAAACAGTGTCATGTGAATGCGCCCTGTGGAATGAACTCTTAATTAAAAATGAATTAATTGATCTAGTATCCAATTAACTTTGTAAAATGTAAATAGGTTAAGAACAAAAAAAAAAGAAGCAAAATTAACATATTTAAACAATATCATTTCAAGAAATATTGAACTGTCGTAATCGTCTTCTAAAATTTACCTTTAAAAAAATACCTTTCTTATCTTCATTTCCGTGAAACAACGTTCAAACTGCAGAACAATTGAATGAAATTGCACTGAAATCATGATTTACAAATGCCAGCTCTATCCGAAGAAAATGTATTCGCAGATAATCCCTCTGCCCACCTGCTAAGGAATTCGAAATTCGAAATTAAATCAATTGGACTGAACTTGAAAATGTCCGAATTAAGATATTCAAGGAAGGGTTGTTACACGAAATTAGGTATTGATTTTACAAGATTGCTAAGGGCAAAAAAAATAAGTGTTTTGAAAAATTCAGACCAAATTTTGAAAATACAAAGAAAATCAAGTAACCAAAAAATACAAGAAAATAACATTTGACACACAAGGTGAACTCATAGTGTCCCAAGTCATATATATGCCACACATGTTCTACAGAACCCATTACAGGTCAACTTACACTTCTCTGGTTACTCTTTTTACGACGCACCCTGGTTAAGGAGCACGCCATTTTGACGCAACCCGTAAAGCCTGATTACGTAACTAGCGACCGCGAGTAATTGCTCGATTTTAATTTTAACGATTGCTGACGCAGTCGCTTACCATACAAATAGCAGAAAGGGTTTCAAATAGCTTAATTTTATTGCTAGTTGACATTTTACGCAAGCATTTTCATTGCATTTTAATGTTTTAATTTTTGAACTGATTTGGCGTATTTTTTGTATAATTAGCAGATATTGAACTTTTTAATACTTTGCTATTTCAGCTTTTGTTTCTCTTTCTCTAGAAAAATGTTTTATTTTTCTTCGAAAATATTATTTACTTTAAAGTGAATTTTAGTTCAATATTTTCCATATTAGTCTACGTATTATCCGATTTTACAAAAAAAAAAATCGGATATTATGCCGATGCCGTACATCTATCTACTCGTCACGTATGATTGGACATCACTATTTGAAACGCTGTCAATATGGCGTCCTTACCGCGCTACAATGTTTGTTAATTTAGATAAGTTAATAATGTTATTTGATTGTACAAAGTACTTAAAAGTTCACTTAACACTAGGTATGTTAAGTTGCTTCCACGACAAGAGCTGAACTGTTAAATGAATGATGATGACGATATAACGAGGTATACAACCCAAAAAAAAATGAGGACTGTGGCGACTAACATTTGAAACAACAAAAATGATTCCAAGTCGGCTCAGGTGTCTTTGAAACAAGTGTAAACTTACATAAAAAAAACGGAGACGAATTGCAAACCTCCTTCTTCGGTTAAAAATACGACATTATTAAAATAAATTAAGAATCAAATTAAGTAAGTATTATAAAATTTTGAATTATTTTAGTTTTATAGTTCAGTATATATTAATTTATTTATTTTACACTCAGCTGCTCACTGTGCTTACAGTTTCTGAATGCGCACAGTGAGCCACACAAGTAGGTAACTAATTACACAGATAAGATAACATAGATTATAGGTAATCGCTTAAAAATAACAAACATAAACATAAAAATTTTCTAAATTTGCTACAGAACAAATCTATTGCTGAATAATTAAATTAAATTAAATAATAATATAAGGGCTGTAATTACAACTCAACATCAAGTAGTCGTTTAAAAAATATACTTAATTTTTGTTTATTTTTGACTTGAGCCTATTGCGAGTGTCACCGGCCACGTATTAATAACTTCAGAATATATTGCAGTTCTGCAGTTGTATTTTTTTAAAAACGATTGTTCCGTTAATTACTCAAGTTGAACAAATATTATCTTGTATCAATCTGTCAATATTATGTCATACTATTGACATATTATGTCATACATACATATTATTTGTTTTATTTTGAGTTTTCTCACCTCGCATCACGTAGGACCTAAACCTAACAGGTGAAATGTGGGTGCTATACATGCCTTTCTAGATAGTATGGGCTCAATGTTATGTTGAGTTTTTAGATCAGCTCGTGGTTGTCATAGTTGCGTGGGGCGGGGACCAATCGATTATTGGGTTAAATAATGCTTACTGCAGCCGACCGTGGGATGGGTGACCATCAAAACAACGAGATTGTCCTGCAGGTAAAGTAGGGCAGGTTAACCCGTCGTGCGTCTTAGTTGTCATTTGAAAATCTATGTTATGTCGTAACGGGTAGTCAAAAGCCAAAATGTATCGCCTCACTCGGAGTAGATTGTTATAGAGATCTTACGGCAGTCGAAAGGTACAGAGTAAAACACTCTTTGTGTACATTACATTAATACCGTACCGTGATTTGTTTTATACGATTGTGAGTAAAGTAAACGTCAACATAAATATTTACCATATAATTTACTGTAAACATGTAAAATTCGTTTAATAAACCTGCACGTTTTAAAAGGAAAGCCGAGGAAAACTCAAACGTAAATAATTGCTTGAATCAACATACAAAAATGTACCTAAAATATTTTCTTTCAGGCATCGTTTTACCGTCGTCGCTATTACACTTAATATTTCGCATTTTGATAAAAGCGCTGAACGCTGTAATAAAGACAATTAAGCTAATTGCCTCAGTCCTTAAGTTGAGCGACTTTCGGGTGCCATTTGCGAAGGATGTATTACATAACGTAAGTAAGTGTTAGGGCTGCGCTAGTTGATTTATAATAGGGTATTTTGGAAGCTTATGGTAAAAAAGGAGTTTATGGCTTGAATTATTTTGTAAACATGTTGTTGAAAGTCAATTTGGTGTTTTTTTTTGGTTGCTATTTGCTTGCACTATTTTCACTTATACTTAAAACGCTTGTCATATCTACTTAAGTCATAACTTTTATTTGCCATAAAATTAGTTTCCATAATAACATGTGTCATAATCGTCAGCTTCTATATGTAACATTTTGCGGAATCGACACTTGACATAAGAAAATATTTTTTATAATTTAGAAACGTTTATTGCTTTATTTATAAAATAATATAATAAAAGCATTGATTAGCTATGTTTAAGTAAGTAAGGCCATTGACTCGAAAAGATGCAAAAGATTAACTACACAATGATCTTGGATTTCAATTCTGCAATGCTGTGGAGACT
Source organism: Hypena proboscidalis (assembly GCA_905147285.1). Lineage (NCBI taxonomy): Eukaryota > Metazoa > Arthropoda > Insecta > Lepidoptera > Erebidae > Hypena > Hypena proboscidalis. Next base: position 2,408,930 of record LR990141.1, read on the forward strand.
ATTTTATGTTTTACTTACTTCTATCCACGGGTCTGCCAGCGTGGTACGTCGAAAAAAAAATTGCCTATTGTCAGATATACCAAACATACACATACGATTTCATAAAAATTGGTCAAACAGCTTCGTAGGAGTTTGCGCACTAAAGGTGAGTATAGACATCCGTATCTACGCGTGCCTTTACAGGTCCCACAGCGGTGATCTGGACACAGCCAGATTACTTGAGCACCTGCAACTGACGACCGATAAAGTCATCGAACAGTATCCTACTGCGGAGTTAGTGATATTAGGAGACTTCAATGCACACCACATAGAGTGGCTAGGTTCTCGGTCCACTGACTACGCGGGAAGGGTTACTCACGAGTTTGCCCTGGCGTATGGTTTCTCGCAGATTGTTAATTCTCCTACAAGAATTCCGGATATCGAGAGCCATACCAGCTCATTACTGGATCTATTGCTGACTACACATCCGGACGGTTATTCCGTTAAGGTGGATGCACCCTTAGGCTCTTCGGACCACTGCCTGGTCCGAACCGAACTGTCATCTGAGCTGGCTCCACCCCGGAAAACCACATGGCGTCGTGTGTGGCATTATAAGTCAGCAGACTGGGATGGACTGCGCGAATTCTACGCGTCGTACCCTTGGAGGCAGCTGTGTTTTGCATCAAAAGACATTGAACTGTGTACGAACACTGTAACAGAAGCGATCATAGCGGGCATGGAGTGCTATATTCCTCACCCGTGGGTTGCTGTTGCAGGGGTCAATAAACGGCCGTTGTTTAATCGGCCTAGCAGGGAAGCCAGACGTTGCAAGGAGACTGCATACAAGGCTTGGACCACGGCACGCAACACCAAAGACCCAAATGTCACTGATGCGAAACGCAAATTCAACGCTGCCTCAAGATCCAGTAAAAAAGCGGCTGCCAGGGCAAAGTTCGACTTCGTCGGCAGAATTGGCGAGCGACTAGCGAGTTATCCCTCTGGGAGTCGTGCTTTCTGGTCGCTGGCTAAGGCTGCCGAGGGCAACTTTTGTCGGTCGTCCCTACCACCACTGCGAAAGCCGGACGGTAGCCTGGCCCATAGCGCCAAGGAGAAGGCCGACCTTTTGGGCAATCTCTTCGCCTCTAACTCCACTTTGAATGATGGAGGCGCCATACCACCTACTATCCCGCTCTGTGGTATCGCCATGCCGGAAATCTCAATTACTCAGCGAGAGGTCCGGCGGGAATTGCGTTCTCTTGATATTCGGAAGTCGAGTGGGCCTGACGGCATACCAGCAGTGGTTCTAAAGCAGTGTGCTCCCGAGCTGTGTCCAGTTTTAACGCGTCTCTTCGAACTGTCATACAGCAGCCAGCAAGTACCGTCTTCATGGAAGACCGCTCACGTCCACCCGGTGCCCAAAAAGGGCGATAGATCGGACCCGTCGAATTACAGGCCTATCGCCATAACCTCCCTTCTCTCCAAGGTGATGGAGCGCATTATAAACTCCCAGCTCCTGAGATACCTAGAAAAATACGACCTAATAAGCGACCGTCAGTATGGCTTTCGCCACGGTCGCTCCACAGGTGACCTTCTAGTGTATCTCACACACCGATGGGCAACGGCCATTGAGAGTCAAGGTGAGGCCTTAGCCGTTAGCTTAGATATGGCGAAGGCGTTCGACCGGGTCTGGCACCGGAGTCTTCTATCGAAGTTACCAGCTTACGGACTGCCCGAGGGATTGTGTGCATGGATTGCTAGCTTTTTGTCCTACAGAAGCATTCGCGCCGTCGTTGATGGTAGCTGCTCGGATAGCATGGACATTAATGCTGGCGTCCCACAAGGTTCCGTACTGTCCCCAACCCTGTTTCTGCTGCATATCAATGATATGATGTCCATTGACAACATTCATTGTTATGCGGACGACAGTACCGGGGACACATATTATACGGGCCATGCGAATATCCCTCGGTCTGCTGTTGAGGTTAGCCGAGAAAAACTTGTGTCTGAAATTGAGAGTTCTCTAACAAGGGTCTCCGATTGGGGACGACTAAACTTAGTCCAATTTAACCCCACTAAGACACAAGTTTGCGCGTTCACCGCAAAGAAAACCCCATTTGCTGTGGCTCCACAGTTTCAGAACACGGCCCTTAACATCGCTAAGAGCATTGGGATTCTGGGTGTCGACATATCCTGTGATGTCCAGTTCCGCAGTCACTTAGAAGACAAGGCCAAGCTGGCTTCTAAAAAGCTGGGTGTACTCAATAGAGCCAAGTGGTACTTCACCTCGGGGCAAAGACTCATGCTTTATAAAGCACAAGTCAGGCCCCACATGGAGTACTGCTGCCACCTCTGGGCTGGAGCACCTGAGTACCAGCTTGGGCCTTTTGACTCGGTTCAAAGACGAGCTATCAGGATAGTCGACGATCCCAAGCTCACAGACGGTATCGAGCCTCTCAGTCTGAGGAGAGACCTAGCCTCCCTTTGTGTGTTCTACCGCCTGTACAATGGGCTGTGTTCTGAAGAACTGTTTGATATGGTACCTACGGCTACGTTCTACCACCGTACCTCTCGCCATCGACAGCGAGCTCATCCTCACACGCTTGCACAAATATCGTCGCGCACAGTGCGGTTCGCGAGGAATTTTCTCCCACGCACGATAAAGTTGTGGAATGAGCTCCCTGCCAAGGTTTTTCCTGAAAACTACAGCATGGGGTTATTTAAAAAGAGTGCAAATAGATTTTTGAAGGGTCGGCAACGCACGCGTGATGCCCCTGGCGTTGCAAGTGTCCATAGGCTACGGTAACTGCTTACCATCAGGCGGGCCGTATGCTTGTTTGCCACCTCAGTGGAATAAAAAAAAAAAAAAAAAAAAGACTACAACATTTTCTCGAGCATTTCTGTGTAATGTAACGTTCTTTCTTATAAATGATACAATACAGGCAAAAGCTCAGTTTCCAAAGCGCAAAAGGATGATACACTAGAACATAATAATATCATAGAGCGGCTCGTTGTTCTGTTACAAGTAAATGTTGTAGTCTATACTCACCTTTAAACTGTGACACGAGTTTTATATAACAAAATATATAATCTAGAAGATTAGGGCTCAGAAAAATAAAACGTATTTCACATCGACATAGATAATAACCAAACTTTATCAATTTTATTATAATCTTTGACAAGTTAAGTTAAGCAAGGATCAAATTCAATCAAACAATTTCATTTTGAGCTTTATGAAAGGACCCAGTTTTGTCTCCCCTGAAAACTATCTTGCACCCCTTCGGGTTAGTAAGGAAATAATTTAGGCCCCTCGCTCGCTCCTTTACGTCGCAGAAATGCCTTATTGCTTTATTTCCATTAGGCGTTCCGTGGGCGTTCTCCCACGTTGTATTATATTATTCATACCTTGATGATATTTCTCCAGTAGGTAGGCAGATGGCTCTTGATCAAATGAAACCTTTATGTCTGGATATTTCATTAACTTGCAAGTGCTTCGATAAATTTCAAGTGGGATCAACTTGGAAATTTATTCAATGTACAATTTTTATGAAAATTTTAAGCTTTTGACTACAGTGCCATGGTAGGATGATAATACTGAAATAATGAAAGGAGCCTCCCCGAGTGACGTACACAACAATTCTCTACGTCCGGCGCACCCTGGGCAATTCGCGAGTTCTTAAAAGCGAATTGGCTAATCCTTTCACCACGATGGCAAGTCAAAACCTTGACCACCTTACTGATTGTCCAAAATGCCCTAAAACCTGCACAAGAGATTCGCTCATAAACGCCGACGAGAGCGCCACAACAGTGGCCACTTATTGGGCCAATAAAATTTGACTCAGCCATCGACACGACGAAGAAGAAGAAGAAGAACTGAAATAATTAATGTGTATCAAAAGACATGAAATAATTAACGTAACAGATAGATTGAAAGGGATTTTGTTTCCAAATATTTGTTAATCTTGTTTTTTTTTAAACTATGACAAATGCTCTCGTCCATTATAAAAACATTACACAAGCTAAAGTAAAACATAATTTATAATAGTTATGTTAAACATAGGAAATTAGTGCCAGCTTTTCCTCAGTGTCAGGAATATATTTTAGAAATGCAACACCATTTTGTACGGAACATCTAAATTTCCTCCAGTAAAGTTAGGTCGTTTGCCGTCGTAATAATTGCTGCTATAATACACAAAATTGTCACTTAAAATGGGGCAACGTACTTCTGAATAGGGCGAAGCGTTATTTGCATTAACCAAAATGTCTAATTAGATATTTTAATTCCATTAACTTTTGTCTGCCGACTGTCGCCAGATACGGCGGAATTCGTTGTGTAATGCAATGACCGAATTTAACTAATCCAACTCAAGGTTGTTTACAAAATAATAGGAAACATTTATAAATAAATTTTTGGGATACTTTATTTCAATATAGATAAAATTTCCACGTTGGTCTTGTGGTTAGAGGATGCGGCCTCTTACTGCAATTCTATTCCCGAGTCGGGAAATAGTGTTGTTTCGATAGATACATAGAATCTGGGAGTTAAAATTGTGCCGAGTAGATGGCAAAATTTATCAATAACTTTGCTAATACTTTGTTTATTCTCGGTAGATACCTGAACATTCCGTTTTATGTCTGTGCCAGAGATAAAAAGTCCAATATCCAATAAACACAAAATAATTCCCGAGACACGAACGCATTGTTACGTAGAATCTTAACCTGTGTTTCTCTTTTCTTATCCTAAAGAAGTGAAACTCACAGAAGGTTAAATCTTAATGACCTTATGACTATGATAATGTATCTTATGACTTGCAACTTGCTATAAAAAAGAGCACGGCTAAAGACAATAGGTTAATGGTATATGAATAATTAGCTGGACATAAATCTTTCAGGTGAGGAGGATCATCATAATCATGTTTTTTTTAATCTTCACGTAGATACAAATAATGAATATATTTGCAAAACTATAGGCGAGTGAGTGAATCTTAGCCTACTTATTTTGACGGTCAGTTGTTATTTATAATCTGTACATAGATAAAACAATATTCTCTGGTAAATATGTTTTTAATAATAAATAAGGACTGTAATTTCTATCCAAACGCTAGCTTCGGATATGCAAATAGAAACTGGTTTTGCCTAAAACTTTTTTTCTGTTTTCATCAAATTAAGTAAACAATAGAATCTATTATTCTTCTTCGTCGTTTCGACGGAAAAGTCATATATTAAAGGCCCAATGTGTAGCCATTATTATAGGGCTTTCATCCTCAGTCATGAGATGAGAGCGCACAAGAGTGTTGTTAGCTACCTACAATTAAATAATGACACTGACAAAAAGTTGGCTTTCTGAACTAACTTGTTTTGTGGTGTATCCCTCTGGGTCCCTCCGAGCCGTCGATAATTGACTGGAGGGATTAACTATACGATGCCGGATATCGGGATAGTAATAATGGTTTGTTTATATAATTCCGGAATTAAACCGGTTTCGGCTTTTATGATTTATTCTGAACGGGATTGCTATTTGTTGTTTACGGTTGTATATTTAATAATGAATAAAATTCCTACGTAATAGGAATTTGATTGTTTTGATATAATACTATGAGCCAGTTTCTGAGGTTTCAGATAGATCTTATCCGACCCATCAAATGTAACCTGACCGAATTTAATACAGGGTAATACAGGCGTGATGTTATGTTTTTTATTAGCAGAGACTTACATGCATGGGTGAATAAACCAAGAAATCATTGATATTATCTTCTTTTTAAGCTATAAAACATTTTAAGCCCCATTACATTTCGCCAGTCTAAATTTATATTATGTATCAAAAGAATTATCTTAAGGACTTAATAATTATAATAATAGCAAAGATTGATGTCGTCCCGGGTCCATTTAGTTAATTAACTTGAATATTTTACGAAAAATGTTTATTCTTTGTGCAATTTTTTTTTGATTTCGTAGCAAAAGTGAATAATAGAAGAAGAAGAAGAAGAATACCAGCTATTGTGCGCGGCTTCAATCGCATGGTATATCGATTAAAAGTAGCCTATGTCCTTCTTCGGGTCTTAAACTACTCCATATCTATTTTTGTCAAAATGAGTTCAGTATTTTGACTGTGAAAGTGTAACAGACATACAAAGTTACTTTCGCATTTATAATATTAGGATGTTTTTAATTTTTTCGTCTACAATTTACAATAAGTAACTATGTAGTAACACACAACTAGCAGTACAGTGGGCCAAGCAATTAAGTATGCAGAGCAATAATTTCAACGTGTTAGTGAAGACTGACTTCACCAGTTATAAATATGTGAAATACATACCTAAATAGTCGGTATATTACACTTTTTAAATATGTATCTCACACATGCTTATCTCGTGTAGTCAGTCGTCATTGGGACGTGAAATAATTTGTCCTGTATACCTAACTGCTTGGCCCACTGTACATTACGTATTGCTAGTTGTGTGTCTAATTTCAACAAAACCATCCAGTACTTTTGAGTGTAAGATTATTAACCATATACGTGCATATATATGCTTCACACATAAAGCCTCTTTTTGGTAATGTAGTGGATAAATATGCATGCTTTTTTAATCTATATGCGTTACAAATTCTTCGTTACATAAGTATTTCCCGTTCCATATATCATTTTTCAGTTTACACAAATGTTCAACATATCAATCTCAGAGTTTCAATATCATTAAAAAAGAAATGTATTCTAGTTCACAAATATAAATCTTGCCTACCTTTTGCATATCTCTAAAAACTAAAATTAATAAAATCTCAAATCTTTTATTTTACTGCACGATGAATAGTTTAACCTTGCCGGCCATTAGATATAAAATCATAATTTCCTTCTAACCTATTAAATTTATGGCTCCAATACCTCTCGATTCTCATTAATCCGGCTTTTAGACCATTCAGCAATGCACTTGTACATCCACAAACTCGAACATTCATTCGTTCAAATCAAGTACTTGAGTATCCACTCATTTTCTATAAATCGAATGCCTTCACCAGATTTTTATTTCATATAGTTTATAAAAACGATAACTATTCAACAGATTATGAAAATTAAAAACTCGTTTATAATAATACTATATTTTGATAATAAAGTGCTCAAATAGGTAAAACAAAAATTGGTTTAATTCTAGTTCCTATATCTAAATTTGAAAACATAATAATTTACCCTAAAATTAAAAATAAAACTAATGAAATAATCTAAAAATGAATCGACGAAAATAACTAAAAAGCATGTAATAACTTATTGACATAAACTATTCAATATCATATCAACTCATTTTGAGTCGTCGCGCCAATTTAAAATTTGTTGATATAATAATTTATAGATTATGTTTTTATTTTTGGAAATCACCGTCACTCATAGCAAGTTTTAATAGAGTTTTAAAAAGCTTATAATATGAAGGAGTAATTAGGTGAATGAATGAATGTTTACAAGAGATAAATAAATAGTATATAAAATATGGACATTTACGAAGCAAAGAAGCAATATAATATTTGTTGACCAAATATTATATTCACGTGACCATAAAGCTGGCTTCTATTTTGGACATAGGATCAGCATTGCCATACAAGGTGGCAATGCTGGGTGGTCGACATCGGTGCGGACGTATTTTTTGACACTTGATTTTTTTACGAGTTTTGGTTTATTTAATAATTTTATGATATTATTTTATTCAATGTATATATAGTTAGGTATTTATTTCATTAGTTTAAAATATTAAATTATAGTTAAGTTAGTATTGTAAATATTTAAATAAAAGTTCTAACATTATTTAATTTTATAAACACCAAATAATTATATTGCTATTATTGTAAGTCTCATATTTGACGCATAAACACAACATGACTGACGCCCACACTAGATGCTTTCTATTTTCGGCGTGAAAGCCGACGGACGATGTATCTGGCAATTATCGTAAAACAACGTTAATTTATCCGGCGTGTGATGTTACTGTTATTATCTTTACTTTCAGCATAAATAAAAACGCAAAATTAAGACCAATTTTGTTACAAGTTTTTGAAAGCAGTTCAGTTATACATTCTCAATGTATGCAATTTGATATAAAATATTAAAATAATTGATTATACTTATGCATTTTTTGCATTTATTTTGCCCGTCCTCCTCTAAAAGCTTAACTGTTAATACAAAAAAATTTAAAACAAACATGTTGGTAGTTTATGTAATGAATTTTTAAGAAAATTTTATGCGGATTCCGTACAAACTTTCAGGTCAAGGTCATTTTGGACAGAGGCTTATATAGACATATCGACTTTTGACTATGACATATGTAACATGTTGTCAGAGCTTAACAAAAAGTCACCTTTCACTTAGAATGTCCTATTATAACAGCATTATGTAAGCAGTTACATACACAGGTTCAAGTAAAAATAAGTATATATTTATATAATATTAAGTAAAAACACAATGTTCAAAATTGAATCAAAATGTTCACTTTTATGAACACAAAATAAGCTAGCTAACTTTTCATACAAGTATTTATTGTAAAAAAGGTGATTTGTTTATTTGCTTACAATCTTGCATGCGTGACAAATGCCGTACGATATTAAAACACCCTAGGCTGTCTATTAGATTGTTGCCGGATATGAAAAATATTGTATATTTTAACAATCATTTTTTTTTAAACCAGACCATCTATATTCGTCTATAATTAACTTACCAGCATGAATAATTTATAACCAACAATACATTTGAGCTCAATCACGATAAATATGGAAGTTGTGCCACAAACTATAGGCATTCAAACTCCATGGTGATTTCTGCCTCAATGGCGTCATAAAACAATTGTCTGTCCATCTTTTATTGCTCACTGTATAGCAGATCACACTATAAAAATACCGAAAATGGTAATAAAATTTACACAATTGTTTAAAGAAGGAAGACAACCGTTTGCGCTGAATTAAAAATTCTCATCTAGTGGGGTAACGCCTTAGATTCTGACTTTGAATATATTTTACCAGGACATCATGTAATCATAATAAATCATATCATCAATAATCTTACCTTTAACCTGCCGCCAAATAGTAATGCTTGCATAATTGTGTTCCGGTTTGGTGGTGAGATCAGGCCCTGAAATTACTGGCACATGAGGCATAACACCATAGTCATCAGATGAAGCAATGCATCTTTAATCTGCTTTTATGGAATATATCAATAGGTATGTCTATGGACTATAGTTACCATACTTACCATCAGGTGGGCTATATGTCCGCTTGGTACATATGGCGTACAAAAATAAAAATGAACCTTTATTGGTTTATTATACATTACATTCCGAGCTCCGCAGCAGTGTACAGGCAGCACTGCTGCTCGTCAGTATCGATCGCAGGTACAATGAGAGAGCAACTGTTACGTTGCTTGGAATCAGCGCGACGGCATCAGGGCTACTACGGTGTTGCTGCGCAGCACCATTGCTGAGATTGGCAGTCAACATTTACGATACAAATATCAAGTAACTGCCATTTATTTTACAGAATCTGTATGATACTCAATTCAATATTAAGCAAAGTCCTGGGTTCTCTTTGTATTGATTTCATATACCTACAACATTTTGACCGACTTTTAATACCCACATTAAATATAATTTGCAAACAACGCCAGTAGGTACATGATAATACCGCTTTATTCCAAACTACATAACGATTTGGAATAACAATTGTAATTCCAAATCTCTAAATGCCTTGACTTTCTACTTCAATTTTCCTAAATTAGCGGGTTTAGTACTCAACTTTCGCCACTAATTGCGCGTATCTTATTTTATGACTCTTAGGCACTTTCCCTGAGTTATCAATAATTATAAACTCGTGATTTTGTGTAGCAGAAACACGATTTAAAGTCAGTTAAACAAAAGCTTTTTAAAAATAGATGTTTCATCTCCATTTTGTACACTAAAGATGCTCCCAGACCGCGAGAGTTTGCCTGTAATAATAATAGTTGTGGATTTGATTCATTTACTCATTATACAAAGTTCGTATTTTCTACGAGTGATTATTTTTATTCCCGAATTAGCAAAAGATTCTATAGTAGGTTGATCGACTCAAAAGCACGAGATGTAATGTGACGCACATACAATTTTTCACCTTAGCAGCTCGAAAAGGCGAGCATTGAGCAAACGTCAACTTCGTTTCAAACGAGAGCAAAACTCGAAGAAAGTCGAGTTTTGCTCACTGATCTGACCCGAAGCAAAATCAAGTTTTGCTCTCTGCTTTCATTCAACAAAGAACGACTTTTCGAGCTACTGCACGCTGAGATGAAAGAGTAATTTAAAGCTTACCGTGAACAATTTCAAGAATAAACAAGCCTGGGTAATATGACCGCATTTCAGCTATCTGCGTTAAAAATGGCCTATTTGCATGTATTATCATCAATTTCAGATAACATGTAAATGCACCCTGCATGCGCGCCGGTATTTACAATCAGCTCGTTAACTATGAAAATGAGAGTGTGGATGCAAAAACGTGCAGGGATTAAGATAGTAGGGCCTTTTGTCGAAGCATATTTTTCTATAGCTACGGATAAATAGGTATCTCATTTTTCAAAGCGCGTTTCAAGCAAGGAAAATTTAAATTTAATCTTAACAACAGTGTTTCAAAATACTTTTCGTTCTTTAGCAGCCATAATAATGAATTATTAATATCTACTGCAGCTCTATATGCAATTATTTGTTAAACTTCTTTAAAGCTAATGATTAAATAGACCTAGCCTTTGTTCATTTTCAATTTCAACCAAATATAAAATCTATTTGTTTTACAAAATGTATTCGTGTTAATTCGTAAAGCCAATTACGGAGCTCACAACTCACCAAAATAGTTTGGCTTGATAATATTGAGTGTATGGTTGGCTTAGTGGTTAAAGTGGTGAACTCACCGCTTTCAACTGCGCTGGTGATGTGGGTTCCATCCCCATCACGGGATAAATCTTTGTGAGATTCGCAAATACTTGTTCTTACTGTGGGTGTGCTTTGTGTGTGTGAAATGTATGTTTGTGAACACACTCGAGACATAAGAGTTATTTCTAGTATAAGTATATATTTTACCCGCAAACAACAAGACTGAAAACTTTAGCAGGTCAAACTGTCTCCACCTGTCAAAAATATAAGCTGTTATTATTTGCTTTGCTTTAAAATTTAACTTTATAAAGGGCCTTTGTTTAACAAAGCAAATACTATGTGGCTAGTAAGGTTTTTTGCAGCTATTGTAGTTAATACTTCAGTCAGCAATATCTACAACCAATCTGCAAAGCCTTTTCCCCATTACATTGCAGTGGGCTTCTAGTCTATAGGATTTAGTAAAATATCGGTATTATAAAATTGCTAGTTTCTGACGTATTTGGTGAAGATATCTGTACCTAATAACCTCATGAATGGCATGTTATTATTCGATTTGTTATTCACCGATTTATTTGATGGTGGATAGGCAACAGTTTGACCACGATCTCACCTGATGGTAAGTGATGACGCGGTCTACGGTGGAGCACGCTTTTCTTTGAGGATATGAGGATATTATTTTTTCTTGCTTGAAAAACGATTATGATACTTCAATCATCTGTTTTACCCCGTTTGAGACTGCAGGCGTGATCATATTATTTCTAGTTTAACTGCAAGCTAGCAAACTAATGTGTAATATGTTGTCAATTAATCTTGCTTACTGCACAAGTTCCGGCGGGAGAGGAGAAACTAATTAATTGAAACGAGCGCCATTGGACACCTACCGCTATACTTGCTTATGAACGTATCTGCTTGTGTGCAACAAAATGACACAGCTCTGGCAATACGTCTCCATCTTGTTTGTGCAAACCTAAGTCTGACTTCACGCTTCATCTTACTTGCACAAACAATTTGTATAAATTATTCTACCGGCTTAACGCAAAATTATGCCAATTGAAATTTTCATACATTTAAAATAAGCTCAAACCTGTTTGTATAAATAAGATGGAGAGTATAAGCCTGTTATAAAAAAAAACTAGTATTTTCAATGAAAAATAAATAGTGCTACTAGGATTATTGACCTAGAACGTTTGTCAAAGGATATTTTGGCAATAAATTTATTGCCCATTTGTAAAACTTTACTGAGAGCGAATAATAATAATATGTTAAGTGAGGGTCTACAAAATTTATTTTATAGAATATTTTGGACTGAAAGGGTAACAATTGGTTGAATGCTTTCCGTACAAAAGAAATTTGGGCTTAACTTTAATATTATTAAGTTTTTATCTATTATTATTGACAAATCATTATCTAAAACTTAGTGTTTGTTTTTGCCCATTTTTCATAATTATTATTTTCATTTTACAGTTTGTATGTAACTTAATTAATGATTTAAACAATTTTGACGAAATAGCTACGAACAAACATACATTTTAGTGTTTTAGATTATGATTTGTCTATAAAAATAAATAAAAGCTTAATAATATTAAAGTTAAATTTATATTACGTTGGAATGAAAATACGGCGCCTGGGCGTCTTCCCTAAACTGATCATGCGTGGCCACAGACAGGACAATAAATTACTTTAGTAACATTGTAACATTAGACTTACTTTCTACTTTTAAATAACTAGATAGCACATTAAATTATAGAGCAAAGGGCTGGCATGAAAATTAAATACATAACATAGTAAAATTAAAAACGTTGAAATATATTTTTGTCTTGAAGTACACCAATACATACAAGATATTAAAAAAATACATCCACACTATACCTGTTATGTTTAGATACCACAGGGTAAGGGTGAGACTATTGACGATTTTCTGATGGAAAATCCTAAATAACATTAGATCAACCCGACAATCGAACACGAGACCTCGTGGTAAGAGGCCGCTATTATTAACCACTACACACCAACGTGGCACTATAAATGTATAAAATTAAAGATTATTTTACTAGTTCTTAGAACATTGCTTTTAAATTGTCTAAAGTGTTCAACCACATAAGACTATTACTCTATTCGTGGACCATCTGCGAAATTTTGCTCTTTTTTATTTACGTTCAATTTATTACATAGTAGTTTAAGTGCTTTGCTTTTAAAGTTTCTGCTGTTATAAAAGGATAAAAGTATAATGTACTTAACGTACTCCAAAGATTATACCTTCGTAATGGTCATGGTTGTTTGATCGTATTTATTACAAGGTGCTCCCGAACTTTTGCCTTTATTTGAGTATTTCCTGCCTTGATGGTCTTGTGTTTAGCGTATGCGCTTCTTACTGCGAGGTCTCTGTTCGATTTTTGGACCGGGCAAAGTGTTATTTGTGAACTTTCCGTAAGGGAATTTACAATAGCAGTACGGAGTTGGCACTTTGCTTGATGGATGGCGATAGGCTCACTCCCTATCCCATGGGACAAAAACATAATAGTTGAAATGTGGGTGCTGTACACCTCTACCACACCCTTCTGAGTAATATAGGCGTGATGTTATGTTATTTTGTTACAAATATTGTTACAAGTTGTACAGTTTGCTCACTGTAATGCTCGTCCGCGTCCCACACCAGGTGTAATATTCGCATATATTACGTTACGTTACGTGCGGTCTAGAAGCCCCTTAACACTGCAGCTAACTGTGCTTTACTGAATTATTTGCATAATAAATATACGCAACGCATTTCTCTCAAATATTCACATAATAATATGTATATAACAAGAATATAAAATGATTGTTTTAGGACAAGAGTTCAAACCTGATCACGTTTAAAATTAATCTGCGTCAAAAAACTTGACGATATAATTCAATATCAAAAGAACAAAACTAAAAGTCTCGAAAAGCTTTATTGAAAATAATATTTATGTATTAGCACGCACTACGCAGTTTTCACGGACTATTTTTCAAACAATTATTTCAAATAATTGGGCATCTTTTTTATAAAGTAAACGGGTTGTGGCGGGTTTCATCCATTTATCATTTTAATTTGCAATGATTTATAGGTATGAACTTGACAGTAAAAAGTTATGCCTTTGTGATCTCGAGAGATTTAAAAATATGTGTGAAGGTGGTCTGTTTTTATGTTTTTTTCTGGGCATCAACCCTTTTAGCAGTTTTACTACTACTAGAGTCATTAATATTAGTTAATTATTTTTTTTTGATAAAAGTTTATTATACTTGGACTGGATGCGGAAGGCACAGGACCGGGTGTTGTGGCGCACATTAAGAGAGGCCTATGTCCAGCAGTGGACTGCGAGAGGCTAATTGATGATTGATGAAAAGTTTATTAACGCGAAGTTTTTATCAAATCTTCGAAGCCTTTTTCACCTTTTGAATCTAGTTTTCTGTGTTAAACAAGCTCAAGAAAGTAAAAATACATAAAAACAATCGTCAGCTTCGCTTACGCCTTTACTTATTATTTTGTTTTTTTTTTCTTTACGAAAAAAAATCTTCCAATTTACAAAAAGATGTAGGTGTTTTCTTATTACTTTCGAGGCAGTATCCAGTCTAAGCTGAGATCAAATGTTACATTATACTTTAAACTGAAAGATTATCTTGGAGGTTGTGCGTGACATTTCGCTAAATATTTCATCTCAAGTTTTGATGTCATTTTCGATTTGAGGTCGAAAAGTTTTTTAATTTTAAAGCAAATTTAAAAAGTATGTTAACGAATCCAGATTTGAGGCAAGACAAATGACTTCAAGCAGATGTCTGTAAAATCACTAAACAAATCAAAGAATCGCCAATTACGATCCATGCATTTTTCGTGTAAACATAATTTTATACATAAATATTATATGTCGTAAACCACAAAAACAGAACATAACATAACATCACGCCTATATTACCCAGGAAGGGGGGGCAAAAATGTACAGCACGTACATTTAACCAGATTTGATTTAGGCCCTATGGGATAAAGGGTGAGCCTTTCGCCATCCACCGGGCACAATTCCAAATCCGTGCTGCTATTGTGAATATATCCTTCATACCCCGAGATCTCGCGGTAAGAGATACCCTATATCTTGACCATCGAGGCAGTTTTATTTCCATTAAAATTGGTGTGAATATCCTGCACAGAGCTACACAAGGTACATTCAAAATATTGAAGTGAACCAGCTAACTGGAAACTGGCAAGTAACAGTTGGTTTAGTTGGTACTCGCTTTCATATTTACTAACGCAAATCTTTGAGACTCGAACGAAACTTTAGTCGAATATTATTTTCCTTTAACAAAAATATAAATATTTTTGAGGTATAAAGTTCTACGATTTAAATAGGTGGACGGTTCTGTTCTGGTTGGAGATACGTTTTAGAATTTAGCGAGCCGTGAGGCAAGTGGAACATTTTACCGGTCAAAGCATAAATTTAATGCTTGCTAATAAAGTTATGAGAAAATTAAATTATGTGATTTACTTCATATGTAACATTTTGTCATTATTCAATATCACTGAGCGTGACATGAATATTTTAGGAGTCTAGTAGAGAATTTAATATTTTAACAAAGATGAAACAGCCAATAGGAGTTATATAACTGCTGGTTATATAACAAATCTAACGTAATTTCGTAATCACACGAACGCTTAAATATTTAACTAGTAAAACCCAAGCTACTTAAGCTGATAGAACGGTACAAAGATATATAAAACAGTATGTCAGCGTTGAACTCGGGTGGTAAAATCGGGGCTTAGTGGAAAACCTTTTTTGTTTGTTCAATAAATAACGGTTTGCTATAATAAGTTAACCTAAGTAAGTCAACTAACTTGAGTATGTAATAAAAAAACACTTATATATTAATACTATAACTCACACTAAATAAAAATATTCTTAGCATGTAAATCGTTCCGTAAATAAAACCATTTTGTTATCACAATGTTAGAGCCGGCAAAAAGCCCGAATAAATATATTTTTCATCTCTGGCTTTGATCTACAATTTGTAAACGAGATCATAATCGTAATATTCATGTAATGTAGTTCTAATAATATTCTAAGCTTCAAATTGTATAATACTAAATCATAAATCCTGATTTGGAATTATTAATTCATCCTCAATTTTGCTTTGATGTAATTTCTGTAGCTTTTACATTCGTGATTTATTTGCGTGATTTTTTACTGTGGATATATAAGATTCATGTCCAGATAAAGTTATAAATTACAGCATGGGGTTTTTTTTAAAAAAGAAAAGTGTATCGAGTATCCACAGGTTACGGTAAATTCTTACAATCAGGCGGGCTACTTGCTTGATTGCCATCTTAGTGAAATAAGAAATAAATTATAATTTTATTAGGAATATTTTGCGTATTAGGTATTTATAGGTAAAGTATGTATAGTATACTGTTGCTTTGAGTCTTATTAAGCTGGTTTCGTAAATAAGTGTTTCCATTTTCTTTTGATATCCCGAGGTTTTTTCAAATATTATGGTACATATTTTTTTATTGTATGAATGGAACATAATAGCCATTCATTTTGGTTTTAGTAATAAATTATGCCAAAATACATAATATCTAGTAGTTCTAAGTTAAATAAATAAATGATAAGTAAGCGTAAGCGCGGAGGGGCGAGGCGGCCTGCCAGCTGAGAATGAGGCAGTTTCAACGCCCACCACCGCGGCTGAGGCAAGCCAATGCTGCGGTGGTGGTGAGCACTTAAACCATCTGCGATGATAAGCTGGCGTGGGACCGCGCGATTAATATAACACCTAGACTAAACAACTTGGCTGTTATATTCATAATAGATAATTAATCGCGACACAAATACATACAGACCATCATATTATACAATGCAATAAAATATATTTGGAATTAGAATTTTCATATTCAGCAATATAATTCATGAATGTCTTAACCGAAAACTTTAAAAGAAAGACATGCAAGAACTGGCTGTTACATAAATATTTGTTTGTGCTATTTGATTTATAAACCACTGCAGCAATTTCTGAGGAATGTTTTATTTTAGAGAAACAGCGCGTCAAGACTTTCAAGAGTTACAACACTTTGGGAGTAGTTTTGTATTTATTAAAGAAAATGTGTTTATTCAATTGTATTTTATTTAAAAGGTAGCCTTATTACAGTAATGTTATTGAATCGAATGGGCTCAACTAATATTTAATTATAAAGAAAAATAATGTCCTAGTTGTATTGCCGATTATTTTTTGGATTTTTTTCTGGTAATTAACAGGTCAGCATAATTATTTTAAGATTCACAACAGGCTTCTTAACATTATTTGAAAATTAAAAGGTGAAAATAAGACCCACTACCTCGTTAGTCTAGTCGTGAGCGTGTGAAATCTCCCATTGCGAGATCTCAGGTTTGATGCACGGGTCAGACAAAAGTGTTATTTCCGTTTCCGGGGATATTTCTGTTGGGAAATTCACTGTAGCAGCACGAATTTAAAATTGTGCCCGGTGGATGTTGGTATTATACGCCTCTGTCAAAGCTTTCTAGGTATTTGGTAATTAATATGTTATGCAACCAACCACAGTAATAGACCCGTTAAAATCATATATCTTCATCTAGCGACTCCGTAAATAAAAAAAAAAACAAAAACCAGACTGCTTAAAAAAAAGAACTGAAAAGATAAAAACAAGTATAGCATTATCTACATTAAATTCATTAACAACAAATGAAATATGTCAAACTAAATTCTTTATGATGTTGCAGGCGGGGACAAACAATACTTTGTTACTATACTATATAACTTCGTTTGTCACCGCCTGCAACATCATAAAGAATTTAGTTTGACATATTTCATTAGTTTTTAATGAATTTAATGAAGATAATGCTTGTTTTTATCTTTTCAGTTCTTTTTTTTAAGCAGTCGGGTTTTTTGTTTTTTTAATAATTATTTTTTATTTCACTCTTTTTAGTTCTTTTAACCGACATGTTTTTTTTATATCTATTTATTTGTAGAAATCAAATCTCTTTGAGATTAATGAGCATTAATCGTGAGTTAAACTATCAAATGCAAAAACAATTATTCAAATTCGACCGGCAGTTTCCAAGATTAGCGTGAGCGAACATACAAACTAACTTCCACCCACTTCGGGCGCGCGAGCGTGCCGATATATAAATTGTTAAATTGTGTTTAATCAGTAATATAAATGTGATAAGAAGTATATATTTTTGAAATGGTCTTTTCATGGCCTTTTATTTGATACCCATATTACTATGATAAAAAGAAAATCCATACCTCCCCCCCTTTTTTTTTCATTTGCCGGCGCCATTTTGAAAATTTATATAGCCTATGTCACTATCACTGTTTCGACGAATTCAACGACACCTCATATGTCAAAATCCGTCTAGCCGTTTGGGCTGTAGGGCGGTACAAAGAAATAGACATACATACATACATAAATACATACGCTCGAAAAACATAACCCTCCTTCTGACGCAGTCGGGTAATTAAAAGAAATCTTCAAACCCATCCAATCCCAACCTTGTAGTTATCAGTCCCTTCCAAGTTCGTTTCATCTTAAAGAAACAAAGGCGGAACAGCGTGTTACAACACAAATAAAAGCCAACAATGTGTGGCATTTAGCGTGAACCATGCGACCGATCAACCTATCCATTGCCAGCATAAGATGGTCTCGCGTTTGAAAGGCTTCCCCGGCAATGCGAGACCAGCTTATACTAGATATGAATAGCTTGATGCATAGCCGTGTGTACATAGAAAATAATAAGAAACGGTCATATAAACACAACCCGCAATAAAAGTCCTCGACGAAATGCTACAACAACAGACAGTTTTAAATTGTGTCAAAGTGAAGAATAATTCAGAACAGAAGCGCCATTCAAATTCCGAGTTTCAGGCGATCCACCTCTCTCTTTCTTTTCGACTATTCACTCAAAATTAAAACTTAATTAATTTTCATTACAAAACTAGTTTAACATAAATTATTGTTCGTGGTATTGTAAAAGTTAATATTTATACGTGAAATAGCTGATAAAATAATGAGCGATATTCATTTTCATCAATAATTTCACCGTATGTAATATATTCTAATACTATTAAAAATAACATGAACGAAAAGTCAAATTATTTTTTGAGAATTAATGAGTAGGTAGTGACTATTAAAGTTGTTGATTCATTTGAAAAAAAAACATACAATAAACTTGTGATGTTGACGTTTAACAATTTCTATTATTCAAAATACATGAAAATACGATAAATTCCCACATAATCAATTATTCACCTTTTTTCATATTCATTCAAATACAATACCTCGTCTCTAAAATATTTCGATCTATTTATGTAGAGAATACTTGATATGGCGGGTCTGTACGATTTCATCTATGTCCCGGCGGCGGCAGGAATGTAGATACAATTATAGTGTATGCTATTAAAGGAAATATTTCTGTTCGGTCCAGTCAGGGCTTAGAGCCGTTGGATAATTGCCAATTTCGCGTGATTGTTACCCAAACAAATTTATATTTCCAGTCTGGACTGCGAATAGTCTTTGCACTATGAATACAAAATTTGTGCACATAAAAAAGATAAGGGTTGTGATTTTGACTGTTTATAATTTTATTTTTTAAATTATTTCTAGTTATTTCGTTGTACGTGTTTGTTATGTTAAAGATGAAATGTTGTGTATGAAGGCTAGATTAATAATTTTAAGTATGAAAAAAATTAACAATAAAACAAGTTAACAATGACGTCAGTCACAATTTTTTTATTAATGATCTTCTTTCAATTTATTTGAGTAATAGTAATTTTTTAACTGTCGTCTCTGCCTACTACGTGGGATAAGGCGTGGTTTTATGTACAAAGTTTATCTACAGAAAGCCTATTAAAAATCGAAGTCTATTTTTTTTTATTTAAAAAAGTATAGTTAGTACAATTGTCCGAAACATGTAATAAAAAATGTCACATGAGAGCTGACTTTTCATGAAACGTTTAAAATATCAATTTATATGAATGAATTCAGTAATTGAATACAGCAAACTGAGACGGATAAACCTTCTGTTTTGCACAATTTGAGCAAGCTTCATCCGAACCTATTTCTATGCTGATCTTACCGTAAAATAAAAAGACGATCAGTTCGTTATTTTCTTCAGATGTAGGAACGTTCTTGAGAATCGTATTCGTTTGATTATAGTTCGACGTTGTTCGGGTGAACAGCATAGTAGAGAATAATGGTAAACAAAAAGTTGAACCGTCTCGATAAAATAATAACATAGAGATTTTAATGTCAGCAATCAGCCATTCTAAATTTAAGTGACGGTACCTACAACACCATAAACCGTGTTGCAATATCAATACAAAGAAATAGAATTGAAGTGTCAGTTTCGATGTCAAAATAACAATGCTTTTTCAAGCTGGTATAGTTGTTTGCACAATTCCTTGGCCCAAAATACAGTTATCAAAATTTTTGTCTGTCTGTATCGGCTAATATTTTCAATGGCTGGACCGATTTTAATAACATGTTAGATGCCGGTAACTGACTACAAGGCGCGTAACATAGGTTACTTTTTATTGCTGTTCTTACCACGCTGACGAAACCACGGGCGAAAGTTAGTTAGTTTGATAGCGCTAGTCTCGAGAACAATTATAAATAAATAAATAATAAATAAATATCTCACAACTTACACACAACGCCATCTAGTCCCAAACTAAGCAGAGCTTGTACTATGGGTACTAGAATAACTGATACTACTACATATATACTTTTCTTTTGTAAATACATACTTATTATACATATAAACACCTAGACTAAGACAAACCCCCATGTTCATGCACACAAAGATTTGTCTTAAGCGGGAATCGAACCCGCGACCTCGGCGTCGCAGGCAGGTACACTACCCACTCCGCCATGCGGTCGTCAAATTGGTCGAATTTTGATAATTATTTTAGCGTTTGATAGTCTTATTCTCAATAAAGAATAAAGATCTTTATTGAGAATAAGACTATCAAACGCTATATTTAATTTACGCTAAACTTCACGGGAGCGGAGCAGTAAGGTTGAGCGCGGGTCAAACTGCGGGAGCAGCTACTACTTAATACAACGAATTCCACGCGGATGAAGTCGTGGGCAAAAGCTAGTCCTAGATCAATTTTATCAAATTCATTTTTTCCGTAACATTTATAGTGGAATAAAAATACTTTTTTTTTTTCCCCGAATAAACACTATATATTTTTTTAGTTTTCTGCCCTTTATCACTTGTTCAAACAAAAATAGAAAAATCTTAATTTACGAAGCATTTCGCCAAAACAGACCCATTTGCTTTCAAAAAACACTTTTTATCACCCTCGGTCGTAAATAGAGTAATACCGCATGTAGTTGTACTAAGTTCATTGACAAAGGTCGTTGGCTTCAGTCTATTAGACTTTTATTATTTTATTAGCACGCAGTTACGTTTTATTCCACGGAATAAAATGCAGCTCGCGAAGAAATATTGAGGTTTTATGCGCATTATACATAAGGTTTAGTTACAATTTACGGATAGAGACGCAATCTTAATAAGTAGTTGGGTTGAAACATTGTGGGTAAGGTCGGCGTTCTCTTATGGCTATTGTTTATTATACAATTTATTAGAAAACGGTTATTTTATTTTCTAGAAAATAGATTTAGTGCAACTTTAGGTTTGGATTTTTTGTTTTGAATTTTATCAGTTTGATGGTCAATTTAAGCGGGATTTGAGCCCGACCGCGACTATTACAATATAATAATATGATTCCAGCCTATCGCTTTACCCCTCAGCTATACAAGCCCCGCTGCAAATCCACGAATCTTTTGACTGTATTTTGTTCGACTGTTCGTAGTATAAAACATTAAACCTTCGAACTGCTAAATAAGACTTTGAGAAACAACATCAAGTATAACATAGAAACACTATCATCTGTTCAAATGTTTGCTTACTGAAAGTACCAATGGTCGGTGATTGCGTTCACAAAACAATCTATTTTCGATAGAACCTTTTTCGGAAAACATCCTTAGTTTGGAAAATACCCGATAACCCGTCGATATCCAACGTCCGAACAGATAAAGCTTTTCTCTAAAAGTGTTCTTTTTACGTCATGTTCTGTTGAAAATAGATGGATGGTGTAGAGCTCTTGTGAACGAGCTCAAAGGTGGAAGCATCGCCGTCTTACTTTTAACCTGCCGCCAAATAGAAAGCTAGTAAGCTTGCGCTACTGTGTTCCAGTTAACTAGTAAGTCTGGGACCTGAAATTACTGGCACATGTGGTAGTCTTCAAACGAAATAACACACCTACAATATAATTTTATAAACAGAAAAACAACATTCAAATTGAGTATAGTTTCTGAATTACAAAGAGTTGTCCATAGTTCAACCCTGTATCATTATTAAATGTGCCAGGCACTAAAATACATAATAAACCATTTGAATATTCTGTTAAACTTTAAAAATCTTAGCTACCGAGAGCTTGAGCTAACCTTTGCGACTTACTTTGTATGACAAGCGGCAGACAGGCTTCACCTACAAACCAACGGCGCTGAAATTCAAACATTTTATGTAATGTAAAATGCCTATTTACTTACAGTTTCCTAAGTAATAAACCTGGTATTTGAGTAAGCTCCTTCTTGAGTCTAACGCCATCCACCAGGCACAATTCTTACTCCATGCTGCTATTGTTAATTTCCTGACGGAGAGTTCACAAATTGACCCGTAAATCGAACCCGAGACATTAGACCATCGAAGCAGTTATTACTTTAGGCTCCATAACATCACGTTGTAACTAATAGGAGAAGAGAAACAATGAAATTTGTTGCCAAAACGAGCAAAACACGCCACGGGAGCAGAGTAGTAATGCATTAGGCAAGTAAAACTGTTGCTTATACAACAAACTCCACGTGAATGCAGTCACGGGCATCAAACAACTAAAATATAAAAGGGGTGCTAAAAATCGTTTTGTTTGCTCTGTAAACCAAAGCTCATGTAATATTTACTACAAAATATGTCATAAACTTATAAAAAATAATATTTTTTATGATCCTGCGTATTTTTCAGCGCTACATTTTAACTTCAACAATACACAACTAAAATAAATAAAGTGTTTCAAAAACTTTCACATGAAGCCGTTAAAATAAATAAGTGCTTTTGTACATTATTATTAGCAAAGTTAGTTTATAAACTATATTATCTGAATTATTAGAGTGCTCTGGCATTTGAATTAGATATTCTATTTTAATATTTAACTGCCAATAGCCACTGTATTCAATGAAATTTGTATTTTAAGTTTAAGTCTTAGGCAAAATTTACTAAGTAGGTTTATTGTGGTGTACTAACTGGTGACTCTAGCCAATTGTTTATGAAGATGAAGCGACGCACGTTCAATCAGCTTTTGTGAATTGATGATGTCCTTAAGCTGTAGTTACCACTTACCATCAGGTGGACTGCATAATTATTATGCATTCGTTACAAAAGTTGTAAACGGAAAAAACATAGGGTTTACTGGAAAACTGTTGATCAAGTAAAATAATCTATTTAAGATAAATTTATCAAGTATATTGAATAAACTATAATAGTTGAATTTTCCAGCAATGTAAATAATGTACCCAAAAATTAAAATATAAAACTGTAAAAACCTTTATAGGTAAGCATTTTTATATTATGTTTACTATAACTTATTAAATAAGCTGCGTCAACAAATTAATTATGTTGTCTAAGACAGACACTTTTTTAAAATAAATAAATAAAATTCAAGCTAGGACTTAATTCATGATATTTTTGCTCTATAAATATGAAATCAAATCACACCTTTGTCTCACGAGGCTGGCAGACACAATGGAATACCATGTGCTAAGCTCCTAACATGTTTTTAACTACTTTTGCACATTTATTAATCTCGTCATACATGCTCGCTGGTATCGTGTTGTATTTTGTGTCTGCAAGACGCCATATCGTGAAATTAAGTATTTATGGCTTGGAGTTATGGAATGTAGATAAATTACCAAACAATGTGTGTACTACTATTCCTTATTTATTTTTTATTAGATTATAGGAATGAAGTAAAGATTCCTTGAATCGAATTGGAAATTTTAAGTTACGAGCACTAACCCGATCGGCGGTTACATCCAGACTCGAGCTTCGATTGTTTTTGATAGCCGTATTGACCTAAATCTAGGTACTACAATGAAATGTGAAGATAGAATATTGGGTTTTAATTCGAGTTTTATGTGAAGTGTTCGATTCGGCTTGATTTTATTTAAAATTAAATACGAAGTGATAATAGTCAGCATCTATTTTCTATAAAAAAACATGATAATTAGATTAAAACCTTAATTTTAAAGACGAGTCATGCCATATATTTATGGTATGGCAACATGAACTTTACGGATGTCAAATTAAATGATTAGTATTTAGAAGCGTTAAAACCCAAAGAGTAGTAACTTTTATAGCTTTCTGCAAGTAACTTGAGGTGAAGCTTAAAATCTAAGCCACGATTTATTTGGTTCTGTAAAGTAGAACTGGCGCTATGAACCATAAATTCAATTTGGTGAAACTGCGAGCAAAAGTTAGTTTTGTATAAAATGTTGCCTTCTCGATTTCAGCATTTTACAAATTTTCTTATACCCGTGGGCAGCCAATTTACGTCATAATAAAAAAGCTTAAAATTTCCCTGTGTATGACTCGATGGTATAGGTGACCACTAAATATGCCATTTGAACCGTGGTGGATTTAAAAAAAATAAAAATAAACATCATATTACTTACCACCGTGATCCAAACTACATATTTTGGTGGTTACCCGTGTTAGATACATATGCAGAGTAACTTTTAGCTTTTATTAATAATAATGACGTATGTCAGTCGCCCATTTAACAGCAGGTTAAAGGTAAGGCTTCCGCCCACACGTTCACGAGAGTTCTACCAGCACAAGAAATGCTGTATTGTTTTATTTTTATTTTTATAGCCTATTTGCTTAGCATCATAAAGCAATTTAGAATGTAATCAGAAAATACATTAATTAATTAACAGTTAATGAGCTGTCAGAAACATGTATGAAATTAACGCTATATCATCACTATCACAACATAGCATAAACAAAATTCCTCCCACCCACCGCTGACTGTCTGTCTGTTTGTCCCTATGTATGCTTCGATCTTTAAAACTACGCAAAGGATTATAATGCGGTGTTTTGGATAGATAAGTGATACAAAGGAAAGATTGTATGTATTAAACATACATAATATAGAAAAACATTGATAATATTTTAGAGGTTTCTAAAGAGATGTTAACAAACACATTTTTTTGGCCTAACAAATTTTGAAATTGCAATCTCTGGCTGAACTTTACATGATAGATTAAAACAATGTGCTACAGATTGTACTCCTTAAAAAAGTCTAAAAATAAATATAGATTGATGTATGTCTATTTATAAAAGATAACCCACAATAACCATTTTTAATCTTATACTTTGTACAAAAAAAAAATGGCTTATTTACGAAGACGTTTAAAGTGAATACAGCATTAATCCTTATGCAATAAAGTACCTTAAATACATTGTGCATTTAATCAATCAATCAATATGGCCTTTTACAGTATGTAATTTAAATGAATAGTTTCGAAGATATAACAGATTTAAAATGCAGGGTCATAGCGGTTAGGTTGGTCCCAAGGCATTGCACCCGTGCGAAGCCAGGGCGGGACGCTAGTATAATGATAAAATGCAAACGTGACGATGAATAATGCGCACTATACGTCACTAAAACGTGTAAGAACCTAATATAATATGCCTAATAAAGCATTGTCAATATTGAAAATGCGTTGGATGGTTTGTTAATGTCCTCCTAATCTCAACAAAAATCAGCCTTGTCTACGCTCTAACTAGGCATGCGTCTATCTGTTTGCTACGCTTCCATGGTTAAAACACTAACTGATCTTGATGAATATTGAAACTCTGGAAAAGTACAACGTTTAATCGATCTAATATGAGAGTTTACACAAGTAGATATTCTAGAGTGTTCTACATCTTACTGTATTTTTATTTACGCCCGATTCCACAAAATTTCTTTAGCCACGGTTAACGTTGAGCTTCGGTTAACGATTGCTCTGCCGGTTAAGATCTTTCGTGGAGCAGAGAGATAGCGGATCGGTCTTTTTAACAAATCGTCGGTTCAACACGTTGATGAAATTGGCACTTAGTATTGGCTATCTTTGTCAATGAGTACGAATGAAAACCTTTTGATATTACTTTGAATACAGTGTTGCAATAATAATATTTTACGTACTATCGAAAGCAGTTCCGCATGCCCACCTTTAAGACGGTAATCGCATAGCACCGCTCACGGCGTGTATACTCGATGCTAACGTTCTGACCAATGGGGAGCGCGAACGATATTCGAGTTGTATGCGTATAAATATCTATATGTATAATTGTTACACTCACACTAAGCGAGTGTGCGCTCGGTTAATTGTAGATGATTTTTAAATAAATGTAAATCCCATCCGCGTGAGCTCCTTGTTATGAATAGTGTTATTGCCAGCGAGAAACAATTTTGAACTTATTACTAT
This sequence comes from Hypena proboscidalis, assembly GCA_905147285.1. NCBI lineage: Eukaryota > Metazoa > Arthropoda > Insecta > Lepidoptera > Erebidae > Hypena > Hypena proboscidalis. Next base: position 2,435,327 of record LR990141.1, read on the forward strand.
CTTAAATGTTTAGATAAAAAAAATATATTGGTATTGCCAAATATATTCAAATGATTATTTGAACTTTCTGAAACAAATTTTATTTTTGATAAGAATTAATTTATTCAACAATTTATTTTAGTTTTATCTTTTTTTATTTATTAAAAATTTCTTAGTGACTAGATTATGTTAAAAGAAATAAATTGATAACTATCCTTGGGTTATTTTTGGGCTTCAATTGAAATAATATATTTTAACAGAGGCTGCTCAAGTCTTCGAACAAGTGTTAAGTTAATCTGTGAAGAAATCTTAAATGGAATGTATAAATAAATCTCTGATAAAACTGATTCCAACGGCGCGGGCGCATTGAATATCGTAATATCATCATTGTGTTAAAAGATGAATGGATTGATATGCAAGTATTTGTAAATAGGATTTTTATATTGATGCGTTTAATGGGGGTGAAATAACTGTCTTGATTGCTTATTATTTGTTAAATAAATTAAATGTGTTAAATTATATACTAGTAAATTCATTTTAAGTTAGTTAAAAGTAGATTTTATCACGGGATATTGTCGGCGATTTTGCCAATATTAAAAACCGAGTTAACTATTGTTTTAAATCGTAAGAAGTTCAATAAAACATGCCGACAAGCATTGTTAGCGATTTTGAATCACCTTACCATAGTTGTTAAGTAGATAAGGTGCAATATTGTTTAACATGTTTTAACCATCATTTATCGGCTTCTAACACAAAAAAAATAGCTATTGTTTAAGTTCTGAGAAATTTGACTAAACAATGCACTTACAAAACGTTGCACATTTCGGCTATTGTTTATATTTTGCCCACTGCACTCACACAAATACAATTGTCTCAAAGGGGGTGGGGTAAGGAAGTGTGGCTATTGAGCTTGCACTCACACAAATAAAAAAATGCCTCTGATTCGTTGGTTCAATGTGTGCGTTACTACCTGCGCTGTCGCAGGAATATTTTCTAAAGTGGGCATGCTTATCTGCAGCCGATAGTACATCTATAAAGTTACGTGTCGTTATTTGAAATTTAACGTTAATAATATTATTAAAATTGTTGAAAATGTTTCAGAATAAACGAAACGCAGGTTTTAATTTTATGAAACAAACTCAAAATAAAAGAAATTTAAAACAAAATTATTTTTACCCGCTTCTCTACGTGAGCGACGTAACTCGGCAAGTGCTACGCTACGCGAGGCGATGTATACAAAACAGGCGATGAACGCTTTGTTTTGACAGCGTTTATTTAGTATTCATTGCTTGTTTTGTATGAATCGCATCGCGTAGCATAGCTTTTGTCACGTTACGTCGCTCACGTAGGACGATTCCTGATCGATATCAAAATTCTGATTAAGATACATACCAATTTAAAAAATACTTTACTTCGAAATGAAATGCCTGCAATATGTTTTGAGCTTTATTATTTTTTCTGTTTAATACTCTCTCGTTTAAAATAATGTACGTTAAAAGCGAATGTTAAAAAACAAAGAATATTATGTACGGTCGAGTGAAATAATATTTTAGCAGATTTGAACTTTATTTTTTCACAGATAAGGTTCTTTTCAACCTAGTACCTACTACTAGATAACATAACACTAGACAAGTGTGGTAGAGGTGTATACCTTCCATGGAATAGCGGGTGAGCCTATCGCCATTGAGCTATTGAGAATTTCCTAAAGGAAAAATCATAAATAACACTATTGATCATCCTGCGAATCAAACTCGATACCTCGTGATGAGGGTCGCAGCGCTTACTAGAACACCAACTATCCATTTAACCACCTACTATAAAATGTTTAATAATATACTCTCTACCACCAACTACTTTCAGTAACATTTATATTAAGACATAGTTTCACATACCAAAACCAGAATGTTAGAGACGAGAAAACTAATGTCATTAGCCTCCTCTCCAGCTTACGAAAATGGAGCTACTAATTAATGCATCTAAGCCAAACAACCATCCAAAAGACTCTCAAAGAATTAGGTTATTGTCAACAATCGCCTTTTTACATCAAAAGAAACAAAAATCCTTTCAAAACTTGTAAAGAATTTAACCATTTTCAAGAGAATTCTTAGTCGGCACGCATTTAAATTGATTAGTATTTTTATCACGTTTCGTTAAATCCTCTCTCGTGACAATCCTTTTAATTAAACATTAAAACATACCTTGCCTATGCCTGACTCCGAACGGATTTAACGTAAAACGAGCTTAATTACGCCTATTTCCTCCATAATTTACAACTGTGTGACTAAAAGCGAGAATTTCAGTTGTAAAAAATAATCACCTGTTTACTTTTTGTTGGGAATGCATTGCGCAATACGGACACGAAATATTTTTATGGTGGTGGACCGGAGGAAAATTATGGTATGTATGTAGGTGGGGGGAAGTACGGTCCACGCAAACTCGCTGGCATAAGCTCGCTGGGTGCCGCGAGAGGCGACCGCGCGCTGATTCGAGACTCCGCTCTATTCGTGAAAACGTTTTAAAATTTTATGTTCGCAGTGACGTGTGTGCGTGAATTGTGACTGTGTGGATTGATATGGGGATCTGTGTTTTGTATCACTAAGGAATCGCCGGTTCCTTCCATGGTGAGTAACATTATTTATTCCCTTGTTTACATTTTTGGCAACGTGTACTTGTTTTTTAAATTATAACTCTTCGGTTATAAACTGGTTATAAAGACTTTCAAACAACAATGCAAATAAATATTTAAAATAAAACGATGACAATTACAATATGTTTGATTAAAAAATATGGCTTTTATAAATGAAAACGTGCTTGTATTTCCCTCGGAAATCATAAATTAGTGAAATTTTCGTGGCCTTATTTCATAAAGATCTGAGCGATAAAATCCTTTTATGTCGCGTCTTAGGAACGAATTCCGTTAATGTAGTCTATTAACATTATTAAGGCATGTAAGCTTTATTTCCAACTTCGTTATGTTAAGCTGTAAATTTAATTACATTTTCAACATATCTTGTAAGCTTTTGTACGAGTAATAATATACCTTCATGGCCTTTTAATAAGGCTAAAGCAAGATTGTTTCAGTATTTTAAATGATTCGTATGATATAATTAATGAGTTGTTATAAAATCTCCCTATATCTATGTACAAAGGTTTTTTCTTCTCTTACCAATATTGGAATTTATACGAGACAGTCAAGTAGTCAGACACCTTAGCTGTATAATATTATGTAAACGTATATTGCTCTCTACAGATGAATCGGAATACGAAACATGAATATGTAAAGCGAAAATACTTCTTTACTCTCTCCCCAGTCAAATCAAATCTTTGAGATTTGCTTGAAAAATATTTGTACAAGAATTCGTACCGTTTTGTGAAGAAAAACCTACTTAAGCAGTTTCGTTCCAGAGTCTGTATTTATTCAAATTTCGTTTTCTTCAGTCGAAAAGCCGTGGAGACTTCATAAACTATAAATTATTTCTTTTATTAAAAATACTCGGTGTTGAAAGATGGTGATTAGTGGCATTAACGGCCTCGGTGGTTAAGTGGTGAACGGTCTTTTACTTGGCTTTGATTCCCGGGTCGGTCAAAAGTGTTATTCAGGATTTTCCGTAAGGAAATTCTCAAAGGCAACACAGTTGCTTGTGCACGATCGATGGCGATAGGCCCCCCCTATAACATAGAACCTGAACATAATAGGTGAAATGTGGATGTAATGCAGTCCACACCCTTCTGGAGCCTTCATATTATTATATACCTGATGTTATGAATATGATTTGGCATTCAAAATGTTATATAAAAATAGTTTAGCTGGAAAAGCTAGGTAAAGATTATTTTATCAAGCTTTTACTATACATTTTACTTTTTATATAGTAATTGTTTAATTGACTATTTTATGTTCCATAAATCTGAATGGAAAATGTTTTACTCCGATTAATAGCTATCATTTTCACTGGAGGCTAGGACCAAACCTGATTCAGGACAAAGATTGAAGACATTTTCTTGCAATAATGCTACGACTGACATTTAAATGTATCATTTGACATAATATGCACATAGTACATAGCCGTAATATTGATCTTAATCTTAATTCAATGCATTTTTCAAATCGATTAGAAAATTTGAAATGTGTAAATATCCAAATTTTGAGAAGAATGACTAATTTTTATACAATTCCGTGCTTTCGGATTAAGAACGGGCTTACACAGATAAAAATTCTGATGCTTAATTCATTATCTGATTTCCAATGTGTGTAATTTTTCAGATTACGAAAATTTATATAATATGTTAGATTGATATTAATTCAGCTTCGGCATATCAGTATGAGTAAGCCCGCTCTAAGAACTATGAAGTTCTGTCTGTGTGCCCGCCCTAAGAATAAATTATTATCGTAGTCAGTCAATCTCAGTATATTTTTAGACAGTATTACAATATGCCCTCCGTGACATAATACCGACCTACTCATAATACAGTGTCGGGAAGCAGATCTATATTTAGTTAAACCAGACGATTATTAATAAAACCTATCTCCAAACGCATTGGTTCGGTCCTTTTTGTAATATTTTGACTTCTTAGGCTTCGAAGAATTTTAAGTTTTTAATCTATTTATTTTTCAGTACCTAAGACAAGCTAGTTTTTATGTGTTCGGGTCTTTAAAAAAAAAAATCATATCCTACTAAAGGCCTTGTCCTATCTCCATACTGATTTTCAAATCTGTTAAGAGGTTTATATGTTTAGCTGTGAAAGCGGAACCGACAGATAGACGAACATTATGTTTTACTTATGACTATTTTAATTATTAATACTATATAATAATAATAAATCATTTATTTCCGGCTGCATAGGCCCATAGATAAATACCTTAACCTAAAAATACATAATTATACTTCATTTGTCTCACATAAATCTTTTAAAGAACGAATAGATGTCACATTTTTCAAAAAAGCTTAGGCACAAAAACTATTGGTGTCATTAACAATAATTCAACATTTATATAATTTTTGTACATTTATCATGAATATAGGTTTTAGGAAAATCGTGTTTGTCTAGATCTCTCAAAAGGGTCTAGTTGCTTTCTTCGGAGGATATTAACCTAAGATTAAATATACTTCGGTGGATACTTGTCTCGTGTGGGAATACACTCTTTGGTACACACACGAAAACATTTTTGTTTTTATAAATCTATTTTTAGACAATGATGTGTTTGTCATTGATAGGTATTATTAAAACATAAAAAAGACTTTAATCCCGCTTATAATAATATAGGGCTATCTATAGTTAGCGTCTAACTATCCTTTTTGATACAGTTACTTGCCCTTTCCATGCATTTTTCATAAATTAGCCTTGCAAAAATTATCTTTTTTGAATATGAACACTTGCCCCTTAAATTAGTAAAATTATAAATAACTAGTCAACAATATAACCTTATAAGCAGTGTAGTTTCAGCTCTATAACATGCAAAAAACCAACAGTTGACTATAATTGCTCTGGATTTAAAGAAATCTATACCAATATATAAAGAGAATTTTTTTTTTTTTGTTTGTTTGTTTGGTGTGCAGATAATTTTCTTTATATTGACGCACCACGCGGGCGGAACGGCACGTATAAGCTAGTATTAAATACAAATTTACTGTCATTCAAATCCATTCAAATTTCGCCGTGGTAGATTTTTCTCCAACAGACTAAATGCGTTTGTCTACTCCAACAGTTTTAATGGCCTGAAGGACAGGCCCTTTCAATGCCTGACAAGCACTAACACCAACAACTTCCGAACAAAGCGAGGCACGTATCCCACCGGGCCAAGCATCTTGCTTATACCCTACAGCTCTACCGTCTTTGCCTACTCCATGGAATAGAGACCTGATTTTATGTATGTTGGTATGTCTTTTGAAATTTGTTTAAAGAGTCAAGTATATAGAAGTTACCAACACTTCTGTTTGCGATGCTAATACATCTGTTTTGTAATTAGTTACGGGCTAACTCACGCGAGCAGTTTAACTATTTACAAAGTTATTTTTAGTTGATGTTGACGTGCCTGTTTTCACTCAGAGAAGCGTCAATGCAATCTTAAAAGTTACGGTTTTATATGTTAAACAGATGTGTGTGTGCTTACTGCTTATAATTTAATATATGAATGGCAGTTTTCTCACAAAAATACAACATATAATATATAATATACCATGCATTAAAGATTATTTTGAGACAATAAAAAAACCTTATTTATAGGTTCTTAATTACATATATAGAATTTAATGCATTTTGCTCATTTTTTTAAAAAGAAGTAGAAAAGAATAAAACATTTACTAACACACCATCATTAACATAAATTTATTCGATTCCTGAGCTAAGTCAAGTTAATTTATGTTTTTATTCTTGGAACTAAAATCGATGACATGGCTCCTAAGAACAGATCTTTCTATGTCGTAAAGTAAATTTTTAAGCCCATACTGACCGATCAAAATATTATACTCTGTGTATAGTAAACGCAAATAAATAGCTTGTCTGGTTATTTAGAAATCGATATATTGGTACAACTCAGTCAGTCGCGGATCCATTACCCGCAATAAATTGTAAGTGGTAAATTTAATTTAACGCCATACTCAAATATTAGGGTATCAAATAAATGTGTATTTTATATCTTATTACGAACCCTAAAACATCGGCATCATCTCGTAGAACACGCAGACATCTAATATCACTAAATAGTCTGACACCCGAAATACGTCAAAAATATTCAGTAAATATTTTCCCGTCCGAACCGAAGCTCAATAACTTCGTAGCTCACCTAAAGGTTGTTGTACCATAAATGGAGTAAAGAGCAAGCTTATTTCTTATTTAAGAAGAAAACGGAATTTTCATTTTGATAAACAATACAATTATGTATATAGGGAATATTACTGTATATACTTTTTACCCGCATTCAGTATTATTAACACCACTGTGGAATTTTCCTTGACTTGCTTTCTTTTGAGCTTATATTTACATACTTATCTTGCCCTTTGGGGCCCGTCAGAACTTCAAGCCAAATTAATTCTGGAAAATGAAATAGGAAATGTTTGGTAAGTGATAGGATCTGTTGATTTATGTTTGCATTTTAATAAAAACTTATTCTGTACTTAAAAGATTAGTAGTGGCCGGATGTCTTGTTTTTTTATTCGAATCACTATTTCACTTTTACACATCTATATAAAGTAAAAATATGGTTGTACATGTAACTCGCTAATTATTTTAACGACCAGATGGCGGAGTGGGTAGTGTATCTGCCTGCGACGCCGAGGTCGTGGGTTCGATTCCCACTTAAGACAAATCTTTGTGTGCATGAATATGGGGGTTTGTCTTAGTCTGAGTGTTTGTATGTATAATAAGTATGTATTTACAAAAGAAAAGTATATAATATATGTATTAGTATCAGTTATTCTAGTACCCACAGTACAAGCTCTGCTTAGTTTGGGACTAGATGGCGTTGTGTGTGAGTTGTGGAATATTTATTTATTTATTATTTATTTGGTAAAAAGTCTACAAGCCGCTTTGCACTAGAAAAAAAAATAGTTTTATTGGTGGCGATAACCAAGTTCAAGCATTTACAATGCCGCGGCGGTAAACAAATTTTAACTACAACTTTTACTTTTTTATTAGCTGTAAGAATATCAGATAAATAAAGCTTCTACGATTTATTTCTGTCTTTAAACATTTTAAAGTATTTTACATATTTACATAAACGACACTTCTTTTACGAATAATTCTTATACTTCATACAGAATAAGACTTCTTAGGAGACTGAAGAGTGAAATCCAACTTATGTCTTCACGACAAGAATTATCTGTTAAATAATTGTATTTCCCGGCGTCTTGTCTCATTAATTGTTTCATCGTTTGTCTCGAGCCTCGCTCGTTTAGACATTTTAGAAAGACCCGACGAGTAATGCTACTTATAACAGAAATATTTTCAAGGGATTAGAAATATATAGATATTGGATATTAATACAATATTATCAAATTAAATTGAATATGTATAACTGGCAATGTAATACAGCTTGTTAGTAATAAGTAGAATAATAGGTATGCTATTTTATAAAGAACCCGAAGAGATAGGTTAATATTTTTATAAATAAATGACAAAACATGCTGAAATATTTCTGAAGCAATCAATACGGGCTATTTTACACTCATATTTTTATTTATCTCTACCTAAACTTTAATTTACTTTTACGTTAAAGATATTGTGATAAAAGTAAGTTTAAGCACCGCGAATTAAGAGTAGAATAATTTTTATATGACGATTCTAAGTGCTTTGTGAAGAGTAAGGAATCAAAAATTATGTTAAACTTTTGAAATAGCCAAACTAATTCTGGCACTCTTTTTACCAATTTTCTTCGAGACATCAACCTCATCAACATGAATATTAGCATATTATTATCCAAATTTATTCAGTATAAGGCTAAAGAGTAAGTCATATTGATATAGGACAATGAATTTACTAGGCAGTTCATGAGTTTCCTCGATATAGTCACCGAACAATGCAAATACAGTCAGCGGTGCCTGCTCTCTGCCAACACATAAACTAATTTAGTTTGATAACCATATCCATAAGTAATTTATGAACATTGGATATGGTGGATATAATGTATTTTATTATCTTACAACTTAATAACTATTATACTGTGTCCAAGATAAAAAAATAAACATTTCTTTTTGCGAAGAGACGCTTTCAGTGAAATAATATAAATATTACTTTTTATTAGAATTCACTCATTTAAGACGTTTTAAATTGATTTGTAAAAACATAATCTAACAGATACCGCTAAGGTTGGTTTTAATATTGGCATATTTATAATTTTATTTTTATTCTGGACGAAGTATGAGTAAGTGTTTTCTTGAAATGTCTTAATTTTTGTGCTAATTCCGACAGAAAGTTGTTAAGCAAGCATGCAAGTTGGCAATAGATTACATACACTGTAAAATACATTTTATTGTAGGTAATAGCGTGTTCAGTATCATATTAAGATATTTTATAAGTATGCAAATCATTTCACATCTTTAATAAATACATTATAGTACTCTACAGTAATATCTTTTTTACAATTTTATTTTAGATATTTAAATGCTTAGGTAGGCACGCATTTACAAAGCATTTCAAAAATCTATTATGACTAGTAACATATAAATTCATATTTTTTTACACAATTAAGTAGCTTACTTGAGTTTAAAAACATTTCTACTCATTACCATACAACACATAGGCCCTACGTGTTGTGTGTATGAAGGTTAGTACATAACCTTGATATGATATGTTGTATAGTCGTATATCATTCGGTTGAGAACGGCAAACCTTATCGGTTGCTGTTACGAGTCCCGTGGGAGGTGATTTAGAGGTATACGCCTAGACCTAATTAATGTTAAATTTATTATTCAATGGCTTGTTTAACCTATAATAAGACCTAATTATGCCAACATTCAGAATTATAGAAAGGGTATTCTAGGGTTGGGCATTTTTAATTATTTTATTTTATTTATTACAACGTTACATACATTTTAAGTTAATACAAATATTATTAAATCATTGTTTTGGTCCTAATTTAGTTACATTTAAAGACAACCTCATAGCTTGATAATTTATTATTATTAAGTTTATATTTATTATTTATTAGGTGTTAGATCACTTAATTACATAATACTATTCTTTATTAAAGTAAACGTTAAGAAACTAACCTTCAGTTACATATAATATAATATATTTACCTGCCTATCCAAAATATTAAAGTAAAGATTTAAAAGGCTTTGTCTGTGATGCTGCTGTAGTACAATTTGGGACTATTCGAAACAAGAGAAAATAGGTATTTCATAGGTTTCATTGTAGTAAAAAAAAAACAATTTTGTCAAATTATTTCGTCAGGAAAATATCTTTACATGAGTTTCCATGTAAAAAAACCTAATCGGCAACGAGAACATTCATATAACAATGTGAGTGATATTAAAGAGTATTTGAATACCGAGAATATTAAATTCTTACTTTACCAAGAAGATTGCGAAAAGAACAAAGTCGAAGAAATCCAACTTGATAAAAGGAAGAGAAAATTCCCTTTTAATTATTCAAAGCAATTAAAAAAACAATAATTATGCTAAGACCCAAAGCCTTCTTATACCAATAAAGTAGATTTAAATCTACTTATTAAAAATACCTGGCATATTTTAACTTTCTGAAGGCGAATAAGTCAAATCAGGAAAAGATTATTTTGTCGATTACGTTAATCTGTTTGAATTTCAAGGTGAAATAATCCGATCTCAAGGTAATGAGATATTTTATCGCTTACTCGACTACTATAATTCATCTTGGCCTGAAATTTCTCAACCTCGTTTGACATTAATAGATGAGATTGGTAAATATTAGGTTGAATTTTGAATTAGCAATAAAAACACAAATACTTTAAGTAGTTTTCTAACAAAATTAACTACATTTCGTGGGTTATTTGAAATTTAGGGATCGTTAGCTTTTTAACTTAAACCATTGTCTTACTACTTCATGGTAATATTAATGTATTATTTTAATAAATTAATATAAGCTTACGTTGACGTAAAGGTTTTTTTTTATTAATAAAATTATAAAAAATAATGTTTGATGTTATAGCTGTTGATACGTTTTTAAGTTATCCACTGTAAGAAAAATGAATTGAAATCCTTAAATATTACAATCGGTTTAAGATTAAAGTAGCTTTAATATTATATATTTAGTAAAATTACAACATTTTCAAGGGCTTATTTTAAAAACGTTAAGAAAACTGTACAGTTTTCTTTAAACGATAATATTACACAAAAAAATAGAGGTTGACAGCTGTGTCAATTTTATGTTTGAATTGTGTCACATTAATATTTAATTAAAGTATAGGTAATTTAACTGACGGTTGTGTCTTTCTTGACCATTGTGAATCAGGCCCTAACAAACTAGATAGGCGATAAGCAGCTTTTAGACAACTTTGATTTTACTTTTACATTTCTGGAGGAAAAGCAGTTTGGTTTTTAGCAACATTTTGAGGCTTTTGCAAGCACCGTGCGTTACGGGCCATTCGGTTTAGCACTCCAATGCTTTTAAATTTATTATCTGTCTCGTTATTTTTGTATTTTTTGCAATATTTTATAGACTGTGTCAGAATACGTCCTACATAATGGTACTTCAGTTTGTTAGAATATTTTTTCTCGCTATTTAATTCCAGAATAGGGTGTAGGTAGAGTTACTAGAGATAAAGTAGGTGATAGTAAATTAATTCAGCTATTTATCAACTATTATGATAAAAGATTTTCAATTAACTTGACAGGTGATTACTAAAGCACTACATATTAAATCGACAAACGCGCTACTTTTAGCATTAGCGATTGGCAATTCCGCGGCTGTTTCCATCAGATTCATCAAAACAATAACTGTTTTTATTGAGAAACCGTTCGTGGAATCGGAATCATGCGATTTAGTGGCTATAAGCATTATGTATGCTTTGGTCTATACGAATAAAACACTGTTTATTAACAAATATTCTATTGCAGAATATGTCTTTTTTTAAGACATATCAGTTATACGTTTCTTTTTTCTTAGCCAAAGATCTAACAAAAGATTTTGGGACCTACACCTAAAGCCACCCGCATACTCCTTAACTAGTTTCTACTCCAATTAGCAGGTACAATATACGAAACTGCACTATTTGTAGTTGAACCCAACTTTCGCCTGCAGGTAACGCTTACGAACAAGTTGGGTTTACCTGAATTTGAATTTGGGCTTGTACGAACAGGCTTCAATAGTGTAGTAATAATTATGGCAGCATGTTGTTGGCAATTATGAAGGCTGTTAATGCTGTATCCTAGAATGTAGTGAAAAGTGGATGTACTGAATATATTGATCTCCTTGATAGTATAAGCTGACGTAATATTCACCATATTATATTCAACTGAATGAATACTTGGTACAAATAAAAAATATAATAGTCAGGTTTGTAAATTTTAATGTTTTTTGTACGCCAGCAACTACGCCAAATTCTACTAAATATATTTCCATCCCAAGGTTGCCTGGCAGAAATCACTATTAGTTATAAGGCTGTCCATTGTACTCTAATTACTAGATATAAGTTTAAATTGTAAACTCAAGGTGTACAATAAAGTGTATAATAAAATAGTGAATAAATAAATAAATACTGTAATACTGATTAATTTTTTCAATTTCAATCACTGAGATGTCTTAAATCTAAACTAATAATTCTAATTAAAAATTGTGTATCTTTTTATTGGTATTTGCCCTAATTACTTGACGCTCACGGCAATAGCACATTAAACGCTTTAGGCAACTGAAAACTAACGTTTTCCGAAAAAAAATATTGATCTCATTGTTCAAATTAACTATTCGGAGCACTCGGTGTCGGATGCACTCTGTATGTATAGTGTATAATATGTGAATCATAAAGAACTAAAATTGTAACTAAGTACGTACAAATACATATACCTGTAAAAACCATCGGACATGAAATTCGAAATTGTTACAATCTCAAACACAAGTGTGATACAATAAAATGTTTTATATTAATTCAGTTAAGTCCGTCAAATTACATCAACATTGGCGTTGTCGTTCACTTCGTTACGGTCAATCGTTTGGTTTGGCGCTTCGCAAACGCCTATTAGTGGAACTTGTGCCAACATTTGTTCCAGAATTTTCTTAATATCAGAAGGTACGAGGTCGTTGCGCTGCGGTGGTTGGTTAAATGAAAAACGTAGCGGGAAAGGTGAGAAAATGAATACATGAATTGGGTTAGGATGTAATACTGTAACATAATATTTGCATCGTCCTAAGCTTATTGTAAGGGAAAACCAAGTCTAAGTACCATGCCAATATGCCAATATGCAATTTATTTAATCCGGTATTAAAAAGAAATACAATTGTAATGCCTTTCTCTTTTAATTAGACTAAATAAGAACCTCCTTTTTATGGAAGTCAGTTAAAAGGTCAATACTAACAGTGATTAGCGTCAGCCTCCATTACATAAAACTCAAGCATAACAGACTAATAAATGTCGAATACATCTGCCACACCCTTCTAAGTTATACGTTAGTGTGATGTTATGTTACTAACGGTGGCTATAGGTACCAAAACAAACAATCTCACAGATTAATAGCCAAGAAAAATGTCAGCTGCAACAATGCTAAAATGAATTGGCTGTCATTTCACCGCACCTGCAAAATATTTGCCTCATCAATTTGCATACGTACGGGTGTAGCGACAATCGCAAAAATGCTGGAATCACTTAATTTCGTTTAAACAGAACACCTGCGTCCAATAAAATAGACAATTGTTTGGCGGCCATGTTATAGGACGCAATTCAATGGGAATATGCAAACCACATAGCGCAAACCAATAAAATTATCAAGATTGTTTTATCTGAAAAGTGTTGTATATTGTGTCATTCATTTTGATTGTGGTCAATATTCCGGTCATTGTATATCATAAAATTAATTAAATTTTGAACCTCTAATTATTATTGATTATATTATTATATTGTGCAAAGCGTGCACAATAATTTTACGGAGTTTAGTCGTTATATTTTTACGTATCCTTTCGTTTCCCTCAGACTTTTGCTAGTATTAGGAAAACCTAAACAATTAATTCCTAATATCGAGAAATGAATGCCAAATTCAGCAATGACAAAAATAACGTTACTTTTAAACTCAACTAGCGCAAAAATTCATGGTTGCAGCTCTGCAACAATGCTTGTATGAATTGGCTGTCATTTCACCGCACCTGCGAAATATTTTACTCATCAATTTACATACGTACGAGAGTAGCGAAAATCTCAAAATAGTGAGTTCACTTAATTCCTTATAAACAGAACAGCGGCGTCTAATGAAGTTGACAATTGTATGGCGGCCATATAATCTGGCGCAATTCGATGGGAATGTGCAAACCGCATAGCGCGAACCAATAAAATTATCAATATTGTTTTATCTGAAAAGTGTTGTATATTTTGCCATTCGTTTTGATTGTGGTCAATATTCTGGTCATTGTATATTACTTAATTGATTTTGCATCACAAATTATTATTGATTATAACGATTTAAACAATAATTTAACGGAGTTGGTGAGAAAATGAACACGCTTGGTGTAGTCGTAATATTTTTACGTATCCTTGCGTTTTTCTTAGACTTTTGCTAGTATAAAGAAAACCTGGACTATTAACTGCTAATATCTAGACATGAATGCCTAATTCAGCATAAACAATAGTAAAGTTGCTTTAAACACAACTAGCGCAAAAATGTATCGTTGCAGTTCCGCAACAGTGGTAAAATGAATTGGCTGTCATTTCATCGCACCTGCAAAATATTTTCCTAATCTATTATTTACATACATTTGAACGAGTGTAGACAATCACAAAATGGTGAAATAATTTAATTTCTTTTATACAGAACACCTGCGTCCAATAAAATTGACAATTGTATGGCGGCCATTGGTATGGGCGCAATTCGATGGGAATATGCAAACCGCATAGCGCAATCCAATTATCAAGATTGTTCCTTTTTGTTGCGGGTTTTTAAAGTAAGTTATTTTAATGTTTTTACTGTGCCATAGGGTAAAGGCGGGATACATGCCCCAGTGGGATTGATGCCTCATTTTCAAAAAACCTAACTTCCCAAAGTCGCCACTAAAAAAATTATTATAACTAAGAGCCGCTGTCACCCCGCATCTCGGGTAGCCATTGGCCGTCGTGCTGTGAATACGTGTTTAGCTTGTGTGTGCATTCATCTCCACGGCGAAGTTTACAAAGACGTCAAAGTTTTAAAGGTAAGTTTTAGCCGTTGTGTAACTTTTAAAGTAGTCATTAATTCCGTTATATTTTTAATTACGTCGATGTACTGATTCATCAATTATGCATCTTGATGCAAATAATTCGTCATTTGTTTTTAATTAGTTTAAAAAAAACTTGGGGCATCTATCCATATCAAAAAGGATAGTTGTCCTGATTTTTCGAAGGATAGGTGCCCCTAGGGGCATCTATCCCTCCATACAAAATGTTTTAAATTTCAGGCGATTTTTGTTGCTTTTGGTAGTTTTTGGTACAATTCGTTGTTTTTTGGAGTATAGTTATATTGGTAGAAATTTGTAGTTTTTGATAATTGTTGGCAGTTTTAAGTAGAGTTTGGTAATTCCACTGGTTAATTTTGATAGAATTTGATAGGTTTTGGTGTATTTGGTAGCATTTGGTTGTTTTTGTTGTGTTTTATTAGTTTTTGGTGGCTTTTGATACAGTTTTGTTGTTTTTGGTAGAATATTTTTTGTGTTTTGTATATTTTGGTTGTAGTTTTTGTTGGTTTAGATGGATTTTGTTATATATGGTAGTTCTTGGTAGTTTTTTTCCACTGTTGTACTATGAAGCACTTTGTATAACTCGGGTGACTCAAATCAGGTGTATTAAAAGCCCTCAGCTATGATTCGGGTCTCAAAATACACCCGCTATGAAATCGACTACTTTCACCTTTTAGTGTTTTATATATTGTACCTTCAATTATGTGTTTACGTGTATTTAGGTATATTTGGACTTTTTCTGATTGTAGTATATTCATGCCACAAAAATATAAAAGACTTCCGAGAAAGAAGTTCCTGGACTATAAAACAATTGCAGTCAGCTTTCGACGAAAAACACAGAAATACCATGGGGATAAACGAAATATCCCGACAGTTTGGGATTCCATCAAGAACATTGCGAAGACGTTATGCTGCTAAGAATACATTTTATTGTTTTAATTAGAATGTTTTTTTATGATTATGCATGTTAAAACTTAATAATTAATATTTAATAATAAGAATTTAATATTCCTATTTATGTTGAAATTGCTTATAAAACTTTATTAATGTAATTTTATTTGATCTCATAATAGAATTATATTCTAAGACAATTAAAATACTTTAAAAACTGCAAAATACTTTTCATTATTAGGGCCATGTTTCTTGGAAACAATTTCTGTTTTAGGGGTAGCCTTCTACTTCTAAAACACTAATTGTCCTCTAAACCTTATAAAAGTTTGGTTGAGTTTTTCGTTAATACATTATAAAGTGCATCTATCCCGCACCGCAGGCATCTATCCCTCTTAGTATTTTCATGGTGGGGCATCTATCCATACGGGTAGGCATCTATCCCCAAAAAAGGAGTTCCACAAAAAGCTAAATTCTGCAAAATCTGTAATTAATAGGTCTAAAAAACCAAATCACAGTTAAACACAAAGGACTAAACTAGCTGAATTCATACTCATTATTTATATACAATAAATATTTTCAAAATTAGAAGGTAATTTCAAAATGGGCATCTATCCCGCCTTTACCCTACCTAACTTTTAAAGTTGGACAATTTTTTGGAAAATTTATAGCAAAAAATATTTACTAACACAAAAATGTTACAACAATCATAATTCAAAATCAAGTACCTAACGTTGAAATGAATATACTTAAACTTACTAAAAAACAACAATTACTATAAAAACATCCGAATTAGGTATTATTAAGTGAAATCACGAAGCGGCATAAAGTAGTTTAATCGATACAACCGCGTGTTTGCACCGCTATTGTCGCACGATGCAAACGCAAACACCGCGCAAAGTTAGCTCGTTGAATGCGCGACAGCATCACTACTACAAAAAGTCGCCGTGAGTTTAGATGAAACTGTTGAACATTGATTGTTATCATAATAAATTATCCTCTTGTACTGCCAAACAATATTTACTTTATGCTTTTCATATATTTAATTTGTTGGTTTTCCTGGAATTAACTACCCTGAATATTCAATATCATTTATAGGTGATCCGAAATAAATTAAGAATAAATGTTTTGGTCAGTTATTGTGACGTCAATGGAAAATTTATTTAATCATTGCTTTTAAATTTGACCGACAAATGAAATCAGTTGTGCCTTAATTAAGCGTGGCTTGTTAAAACGAGTTAAATTAAATAATAAATTGGTAATTTTAATGAAAATTATTTTATCTGAAATCGACATTACTTTAAAAAAAATATAATAAGTGGGACATTTATAAAAGCAAGAGAAGAATTTTTGGTTTTATTTGCGAGTTTTAATTAATCTTCATTTAAAAGATTGTACGCTTCCGTATAAGTACGTATGCACCGCCGTTCAGTGCCCGCAATATAAATAAATAATTTGCACGAATTATTCTAAGTAACTGCATTTTACACTTTGGACCCCAATTACTCTAGAACTAATTAAGTTAAAGTAACCAGATAAATAGCGTCCTTCAGATAGGAAATGTTTGTAGTACACGAAACCAGCTAGCACGTATGACGAGATGTATGAATGTTAAGAAAGCGAAAGAAGTATGTAAGGAGCGAAGCACATGGCGTTCCATCGTCTCTGCCTACCCCCGTGGGATAAAGGCGTGATTTTATATAAATTCAAATTCAAATTCAAATCATTTATTTTCATAGGCCCCAGGAGGCGCTTGAACTTATATGTATTATGTATGTTTATTTATGTTTCAAGAATTTTGAACGAAATATTCTGAGTAACTGCATCTGACATTTCGGACCCCTATTCCTCTTGAACTAATGAAGTGAACTTATCCGCTATAGTTTTCCTTTAAAGTTCATTACATGTACTACCGACACAATTTTTTTCAGATTTTAGGATCCAGTAGTTTAGCTTTTAGAGGGGGGGGGACGCCCTACTCGAACAAAAATTTGCTCTTTAAAGTTAATTATCTCGCAACCGGATCCCTAAATCAAAAAACTTTCTTAGCAACCCCTAAACGTTTTTTAAAGTCCTATCTAACAATACCCCACACTATGGGGTAGGCGACAAAAAAAAAAACATCCCTACTTTACATGTAGGGGAGCTACCTGAAAAAAAAATTTTTTTTCCAAATTTTACTCTACGACTTTCTTTGTTTAGTTAACATACATGTTTATGCAAAATTTCAGTTTTCTAGCACCAACGGTTTCGTCGCTATGCCGTGGACAGACAGACGGACATGGCGAAACTATAAGGGTTCCTTGTAGGTACTACGGAACCCTAAAAACTATGTTAAGTTAAAGCTACGCTATTACGAAATATATCTATACTAGGAATATCCAAGTTTTTTTCTGTTTTAATAGTATTAAGTTTACTCAGAGTAGATGCAACAAAAGTAGCGGAACACTTTAAAATTTTCAAATTCTTTAAAACTCACATTTAAAAAAATATTCTATTTATAAAATAATGCACATATTATCGATTACTATTAGTTTAAATTTATACAATCATAAAACAATGACAATTTTCAAAATTTAGTGACTTGAAAATTTGATTGTGTGTAGGTAGTACTTCTGTCGCTGACTGTACATAGAACCACGCAAGTGCATTATTTTCCAATTAAACTTATTTCAGTTATTAATGCTGTGGGTTGCAAATATTTTAATCGCCTGTTTGAATTTTAACTTAATCCAATTATATTTTATAAATACATAATATTTAGCTTTCAACGCTCTCAATGATGATGGCAATCTCGTTAGCTATTGTTCGATTTTGTAACGCATCTACTAAGCTGTTTCTGCCAATTTTGTTTAACACTACTGAGTCATCTGCCAATGAATGGTTAGGATTCGTCTTTTTGAAAATAATATGTGTGCATTTGTATTTATCATACAAATTATTATCGCTCGCTAGGTGAAGGAAAACATCGTGAGGTAACCGTGCATGCCAGAGAGTGCCTAAAAAGTGCTCAAGCGTGTGACAAGTCTAACAATCCGCAATAGGCATTTTTTGGCATAATTTAATTTGACATCACACCTTACGAAAATTTATTTCGCATAATAGTCACTTCGTATAACAGTCATTTGACATAAGAGTCACTTGGCATACTATTACATTTGGCATAACTACCATTGGCATAGTGATTTTCGCATAATAGTTTTAGTCATAATGTTTTTCACCTAATGTGAATGTAAGTGACTAGCCGCTAACATGTTTATTTAAAATTAAAAGTATTTTATTAAAAATGTGGCCACAACAAATACAAATCTTACTTGTTCTAACGATAATTATGCCAAAGGGCAATAGTGCAAAAGACAATTTTGCAAAAAAAAGTTATGCGTAGTAATGATTATGCGTAAAGTTTTTTTATGCTTAATAATAAAATTCCAAAAAAGTTATGTCAAATTAAAATTATGCGTATCTATCATTATGCCAAATCAAGGTATGCCAAATGAGATTACGCCAAAAAAAATATGCAAAAGAATAGAGAACCAACATTGTATATGTTTGTATAATATGTTTTTGTAGACGAAAAGTCAAACAAGAGCAAACTGAGGTAAACGTTTGCGATTACACGCTATAAGTTATTCTGGAGAGTAAAACTATCTCTTGCTGAACTCGGTTAGACAAGGGCGCCGTCAACACTCCCGAACAAACTTGTAAACCAGGAATTGTTGTGTTTTCAACAACACAACAACACGCAAACATGACTAAATGTGAGACGTGTTAAGGTAGAGTGATGAGGTTATAAAGATGTACTCTATATACAAGGTGTTCTGCTAATCAAGAGACGTATTCGAATCACCGTTTACGGTAGACATGAATCTAATTATTAAAATGTACTGAAACAGCTCTAATTAAATATATATTTTTAAAAGCATGTATCAAGCATAGGTAATAATATTGTTATGTCATTGTGTTTAATAGGTATTTATTTATCCTTTACATATTATTTGACAGGCATAGGCGGCTTCTGAATACTTTAATATTATTTTTTTTTAATAATATGTCGTTGCAGTTATATTATACACATACATATTACATAATATTATTACTGTAAGACATTGTTTTTTAGCAATTGCCGCCTATTGTACATGCCTTAATGTTAAAATATGTTCTATAATGTGTCTTATTTTTGGTGTGCAATAAAGTTTATTCTATCTATCTATTATAAATAAGAAATTAACTATGTCTGCCTGTTAAACTTACGGCTAAACGACTGATCCAATCTTAATAAAGAAAATGATATGGAGATAATTTAAGACCTGAGGACGGACATAGGCTACTATTTTATTAACATAGCTACCGCACTAGCGGAGCCACGCGCACCTTTAAAATATATCAAAATTAATATCATGACAATGTGTTTTTTTATAATATTTGGAACGAGAATCAAGTTCTTAATAACCTCCTTGAATACTTTTAACCAATCACCCTGTATATGTATTATAAATGTATATTTGCCGGCCCTTAGGGGTTACGGGGAAACTGATGTTAATATAGTTTTGCTATTATGTAAGTAAACAATAGGATATAATTATGTCTACACAGCAGAGTATACGAGTCCACTAATTAGTTGACATGTGTGTTTAAATGTATATAAAACGTTGCTAATAGAAATGTTAGTGTTATCCTAAAATTGTCAAAGTAAAAAGCGACTAAAATGTTATGATTGTTATTTGCCCTGCTGCCTCATTTATCACTTTGTCTTTTTTTTTTTGCACGGCATTCAAACTTTAGGCACTAAATTAAGAAAATAATAATTATCACACAATTAACACACAAAACTTAGCAGAACTTGTTGTATGGGTACTAGAATAAGTGATACTAATACATATATACAGGGTGTATTTTTGAAACGGGGCAGTAAGGGCAAGTACCTTAACCGTTGCAGTTACAGCAAAACGTTCTTAAAAGACCTTCCCTAACTTTTTGGGACATTTTGAACTGCATTCACAGATTTTGTAAAAACTTACAGTTAGCAAAAAAAATGCAAAAAGTTCAATTTTTTTTTTTATGCCAATCGATTCTATTTCATGTGGGGATCAAAAAACTCTATGGGACCATTTTAGCTTTCAGTACTAGAAAAGACAGAAATCGCCAAAAACGTTTCCCATACATTTCGGCAACAGAAACGAATTTCTACGATGGTCTAGCTTTTTGTTATGGCCTGGAAGTGGGTAGAATTGACTGTAAAGTAAATAAAAAGAATTTTTACCCTCAAATTTCGAATTTGATTCGAAAATCTGTGTGTTATACTTAGTTTCAGCTGAGAAACTTCGTATGAGTTATTAATTAAGGATTTTCGCTAAAATGTCTTCTAATCGTGAAAAAAATGACTTATTAGAAGCGTATTTTGAAAGAACCCTGCAATTCCAGGTTTTCAAAAGATTTGTAATAACCTTTCTTGTTGGCACATGCCGCAACGGATACTTATTGTGGTACCACAGTAATGCAGCTCCCGCATTTCGATTATTGACAAAATACGCTTCTAATAAGTCAATTTTTTCACGATTAGAAGACATTTTAGCGAAAATCCTTAATTAATAACTCATACGAAGTTTCTCAGCTGAAACTAAGTATAACACACAGATTTTCGAATCAAATTCGAAATTTGAGGGTAAAAATTCTTTTTATTTACTTTACAGTCAATTCTACCTACTTCCAGGCCATAACAAAAAGTTAGACCATCGTAGAAATTCGTTTCTGTTGCCGAAATGTATGGGAAACGTTTTTGGCGATTTCTGTCTTTTCTAGTACTGAAAGCTAAAATGGTCCCATAGAGTTTTTTGATCCCCACATGAAATAGAATCGATTGGCATAAAAAAAAAAAAATTGAACTTTTTGCATTTTTTTTGCTAACTGTAAGTTTTTTACAAAATCTGTGAATGCAGTTCAAAATGTCCCAAAAAGTTAGGGAAGGTCTTTTAAGAACGTTTTGCTGTAACTGCAACGGTTAAGGTACTTGCCCTTACTGCCCCGTTTCAAAAATACACCCTGTATATTACACATAGATGAACCCAGACCACGATACAGACTCATTGATTACTTGGGATACGACCATTGAGTAGTGAAATGTGTGTATTTAATACACCTTTATTGCCCGGCATAGTATGGCCCTCTGCCATACCCCTCTGGCCAATAAAGGCGTGATCTATGTTTGAAAAACGTGTATCATACCACAAATGAGTCATTTCGAAACGTCAAACATAGGTATTTGTTTACCTTTATAACAATTACGTGATCCCGTTGTCTAATGTTTGAGAAAGGCGTGATGCTATACATGTATCATCTCTTAACACGAATCAATGAGATTTGCAGCATGGCAAGCCGTTTGTGCGCGCCATGCAATGAATTAGTAAACAGCTTTCACACAAGCTCAAAGCATGTTCAAAGGACCGATTCAGCTCCGATGACTGAACATTCAATACGATGTATAGTTTAGAATTGTTTAGAATACATGCATTAACTGCCTTGATGGTCTAGTGGTTAGCGTTTTACCGCGAGGTCCTAGATTTAATTCCCGAGAAAAGTGTTATATGTGAACTTTCCGTCAGGAAATTCACAACAGCAGCACGGAGTTGGAATTGTGCCCGGTGGATGGCGTAGGCTCACTCCAATGGGATACATTGGACTTAAACATAACAGGTCAAGTGTAGGTGTTGTACAGCTCTGCTATACCCTTCTTGGTAATAGCGTGATGTTATGTTATGTTAACTCACTGAATTTAACAAGTTTTTAGTTGCATTGTGTTCATTAACAACATCAAAGTAATTAGAGCTTCACTATTTAAAATAGAACAAAAACTTACTAATTACCTATTCTCAGTAAATTCAAAGCACCAACAAGCAATTAACTATACCTGTCTTCAGTTAATTTGCTAAGCTCACTAAATTTTACACTTTTTTAAGACTCAATAAATCTCCCACGTAAAGTTTCATCACAAAAGGCGATGTTAACGTTGAATAACCTCGACCTTTCATATTCAAGTTTTTCAGCATTTTTTCGGTGTTTTGCCGTCGATTTTCCACTTTTATGGCTGCCAACCGGACAATAACTTGATTATGGGATGAAACATCGTAATTGTGGCCAAATGTTCACCGAAATTGGGCTTCTTCGAAAATATTAAAGGCTGTTTCTCACCAGCAAACATTTATTTCAGATTTTTTTTTAATGAGGTATAATTTTATTTTTTAACGAACTTTGCAGTATTGATCTACATTTTACACATTAATATGCAGATGTCATTAAAGATAATTACACAGAAATAATTGCTCAGATAAAAAAAAGCAGTGAGTTATTGTTTTCAGTTACAAAAAAAGCTTTTCCTTAGCAATGCACAAAGAGATTGCCTTCCTTATACAATAAATATAAGCAAACACATTTCGTAAATAATCGATTTATGACCACAGTTGTGGGCTTATTTTTCAAACAAAGAACAGAATTGAATTGCATGAATTCCTATGAACCGTTACTTTTTTCTCATAATAATAATTGAATAGTGGCGTTCAATCTAATGTTGAAATACCAAATAATAATTATTTGTTGGTTATAGTTCCGTATCTCGGGATTATGGAGTACCGGACCTTTGTAACAGCGCAGAGGCCCGATTAAGGTTTCACTCGAAGCACCAATTTCACAGGTGTTAGTTAAACCTTATTGGTAGGATAAGCATATAACTAACTTAAATGAAAGTGACAGCTTCTTTTATTTCAAGTGTAACTTGTGTCACTTTTAAATTCGGACAGATAACATTTTATGGGTCAGATAAGATCTATCCGGAACCTCAGACACTGGCCCTAAGTATTATGGGACAAAAATTGACCACTTCTTATACTGAAATGCAACCAAGTTCCCTAATAATAAAAATATTTTTAAAATGATTGCTAACAGTATAACTACACCTTAAGCCAGAAAATTCTTTCTCCATAAAAACGTTACTAGGTTCTCATCGCTTAAGGTTTAATAAGGCAGTCGTTTTGCGGATTTTACAAGGAATTTTATAAGGTTTTATGCCTTGTTAGAAACTTTTCAGTATTGTATGAACAATACTATTTTTTAGGCTCAGTTAAGTAAGTTATATTGTTCGATCGTAACAGTATGATTTTTGTTTCGGTTTTTGTTTCTAATAAAGATAAATAACAAGCGGAGAGGATATTTCTAGGCCCCAATTTTACTAAGGTATTTGATACCTTAGTAAAATTCCACGTTTTCTTAAACCGACCAATTTGAAAAAAATCATCATTAAATGTTTGAAAAGGACAGAGATGTCGAAACTAGAAACTAAGCGGTAACCTTGGATTGAGGAGGTTGGTAAAGTCAGCACTTAGTCGCGCGAATTAATGGTCGGGTTACCTAAGTAAACGCGGTCCGTACCGAATGGGTATACTGTTTACTTATTTTTATGATTACCACTCCAATTTTTACTATCTTTACTTATTTTATAAAGAAGAAATATTTAGTTCTTTTAATTATGACAAACAGAAAAAAAAACAAAGAAATGGACTACCTTTCTTAACCTAAAAACTAGTAGACCTATTTAAAATATTTTCGTTATAAGAAAGCTACATTATTAGTCAGTAACACACTATTGTTTTATCGAGATACCTCGCAGTCAAAGCCGCGCGCAAATGCTATAGTACAAAAAAATTACTGGACTTGGTGAATATCGTTATCCTTCAATGAAACGTTTGTTACGTATGTACCTACCTTTACTATACAATGGACTGTACCTACAGCATTTTATTAATATCTAGTTGATATAACAAGTTCCTCTGAAACTGAGGTAAAATATCAGGTAGTTGTTCGCCGGCGTTTTGGGTCTATTTTGTTTAAAGTTAGTCCGAACCGCCCGAAGCCACTCGACGTCAGATACGGGTTGTTCCTTTATAACGTAGCTATGGAAAGTAATCATTCTGTTATGAAACTAGATGTGGTTGTGTGAGTGCATGTGTGTATTTTGCCTAGTGATTGGGACCATTGGTCAGTGTGATTGCTTCTGGAATCGTACCTAATGTGAAAGGTGTGGAAGACTAAGCTCACAGCACCCGGCTTTTGGTCACAAGTTGGTTGCTGCAAAGAGAACCTGGCCAAATGAGGAATCACAAACACCAATGATACCTCGTGCAATTGTTGATTCCCCATGCAAAACATGGGTCACTTGCTTTCGTGCCAGTTGTTTCCTTTACATGTGCCCGTGAAGACCTAATGCAAGTCACAAGCAAGGGAGTAGAAGTTGCTACCTACTGAGCAAAAACAATATTGATAAAACATGAAAAACCATAATGCCAATGACACGTAAGAAGAAGAAGACCTAACGCTGCAGATTTGATAATGAGCATTACGTTACAAACAGGCTCTCAGACTGACGAGGATTTTCCTGTAATGTAAGATTATGGTATTCATTTTGAGCATTCGTTGCAATACTTGATGTTATAAGTTATATTAAAATAGGACAGATAGTAGGTATCATTACAAGATGCGCACACTGTAATATGTGATTCGCTGCCCACACTGTTGTAATACATTATTCGAATATGTATTGTGACATTATATGCGAATGCTTGCGATCTAGGAACACTACTACGAGTTAGTTAGTATATTAAATCGACGATGGAAATAATGGGCAAATGAGATGAGAATTAATGAGTAAAATTATTTTAACATCATTTTTCTCACAAAATAACTGCGTCGGTTGATTTGGCTTTCAGATATCGCTAAAACAAAGATACGCCATACAAACAATCTTAGGTAATCTATTTGTTGTAACCCTACCAACAACGCGTGATTTTCATGTTAACAAAAAAAACATTACTTACAGCATGTTAAAGCTATAAACTTATTAAAATATGTTTGTTGCCATAAAAAATGCCACGGTAAAAGTATTATTTAAAGGTCTGTGAAAAAGACTGGCCACAAAAATCTTGTAATAATTGATTTTTTTATTCTTTATAGGCAAAAAAACACGAAAAAAATAAAATGTAATGTTTATTTTATAATTCAGAAAAGTTTTAAAGTGATGTATTCGTGATTTATGAAATAGTTTGCTTTATTGACGTTCTTTGCCCGTACTTATTCAACCAGTGGAAAACAAAAATTAAAACCAAATAAATGTTTCGTAAATGTGGTATATTATTATAATAATAATATACTTAACTAAAACATGTTAACGTAACATGATGAGATAATAATAATATGTTTCACATTTCTCAAACCAGAATCAAATCTAAAACATTAAGGTATCCGTCAAATACATTCATTAAGGTTGATTGATGTTCGAGCCTAATGATATTGTAAAACCATTCTCCGAAGGTTTCCTTTCTTCGATTTATTATAATCTTTGCAAATATTCTCCGTAATATTTCTCGGGGAGTACAAATTAATTTACTTTGTGTTTTCTTTCAGCACACGTTAGCTGAGGTAAATTATTGAATCGCTGTGGAGACGTCTATAAAAAATGTAGGTCAAGTGCCTCCACGTGTAACTGGGTTTGTAGCTTTTTTAATTGTCAACCAGAGCACAAAGAATGTAGCTACAGAAGGTTTATCGGCGATGTAATAATAATACTTAATATTATTACTTGCATCATTCGTGGTCACGAGCCGACAGGTGAAGCTCAGCTCGTGGCCATGAATGATGCAAATCATTTCGAAACGTCCGCGTCGTGGTAAAATGGTAAAGGTATTTATTTACCTTTATAATAATTACGCGATTTAGTCCCATTGTCTAATTTTTGTAAAATGTTCTCATATCGCGAAAGTTTAAAACCATACTACTATAATATAATATTTCTTAACCGACATATTTTTTAATAACAAAAGTTCAACCCTAATATTTTCGTTACGTTTATTTTGAAACCTATAATTATGGCTCTTTACCAGTCAAGGCTCATCCTTACCTAATCAAAACAGCGATAGTGGCCAATGGAAAAATCGTTATTCATGCTTAATCAGGTATATTCCATTTTATAAGTCATTCTTTACAAATTACTGATTCTCTTTAAAACTGCCAGTACCTTGTTATAAGTATTTGCTCCCAGACCGCGAGCATTCGCAATATGTAGTGTTACGGATTCGATTTTGAGCATTTTACAAACTGCCTCCCTGTCTGACAAGCATTCGACTGTAATGTAACATTTTTCTAAAAATAATTCAAATTTAGAATTGTACCATTACAGAATACGCACTGTAATGCTTGATTCTCCACAAACACTGGGGTAATATTCGAATCTGTAATGTTACATTACAAGTAAATGCTCACGGTCTGGGAGTACTTTTAGTAAACAAATATATTTCTGACTTTCAAATGTAATATCGGATAGCTAAATACCAAAAATCTGTGGTATCTTCTTGCAAAAACTGCCAAATATAGGTTATAATCTAACATCAAAACGCTAAAGCCATAACGTCCTTTCAAACCTTATTATATTTACCCATAGCGTTACCCCTATTGACCCCAGAAACCTCATTGACACACGAAACCCCAGATTTATTCAGCTATAAAGTAACGCGTAATAAATCCACATTCGTTGGGTCGTCATGATTAATTACTGAACTTTATGAACGGTGACGTGCAACCTTGTCACACTGACGCTAGGGATGTAAACATCGTCAAAAAAAATATCGATGAAATCAAAAACACTTACAATAAATTTTAAATGACATTGACAATATCTATTATTATTTAAAATCGCTAAATATAAATTGCAAAAAGTAAAAATAAATTTGGTGCACAATAGTTTTGTGGATTATTAATATTGCTAGCTGTAGTTACCACTTACCATCAGGAGGCTTACACGTCCGTTTGCTACTAACTATATTAACCACCGCGTGAAAAGTTGATGTCTTGATTGATATTCTAAACTGAGCCAACATTGTTTCAATAAAAAAGCCATATTTTGATTTCATAGTACCGATGATAACGGTTAAGTTCATCTAAATATATTCATAATTGAATAGAAGATTATTATGTGCCTCTAAGGCATGTAAAAAACTGAATGTGTTAGTATTGTAGGTTCAGTTTTTTCAGTACCAAATCAAACTCAGCATTCATATTCTAGGCGTTCTTTGAGTTTATTTTTATTTTTAAAGGATAAACAATTGCAAATGTCATATTTTATCGATCTAATTGTTTGCATCTCTAAAAGTCGCTCATCATTTTCGAGGTTAAATTTCCTTAAAATTGAACTTTTGTTCTTGTTTAAATATTTTCCAAGCTCATAAAACATGGCGTCTGGTACAATATTTGAGATAACAGTGGGCGCAACTATCGTACCTACATTTGTGGCAAGATCAGACAAAGTTTCAGATTAAATTGTTATGAGACTATTTCAAATTATTATTATAGTGGGCCAAGCTTGTGTTTTATTAACATCTTATTTTAAATTGAATGATCTTTACTAACTGCCTCGTTGATCTAGTGGTTAGCGTATGCTCCTTTCACGAGGTTTCGGGTTGGATTCCCAAGTCGGGCAAAATGTTATTTTAGGAAATTCTTAATAGAAGCACTGAGTTGGCATTGTGCCTGGTAGGACCTAAATATAACAGGTGAAATGTGAGTGTTGTATACCTCTGCCATACCCTTCTGGGTAATATAGGCGTGATGTTATTTTCTGTTATCTATACTAAATATTGTAAATTTGTTGTGAGGTCTAATGTTAATCAAAATTGTAAATATGCCTCATAAAAAAAATTGTAGCAAAGAAAATATTATGGTATAATTTACTCCCGACCTGCACTTCAAAAACTGTGTGAAGAATGTATGCGGTTGTATAGGAGGGTGCGTCGGCTGTGTATAATAGACAGAGTAATGAGGCATGAAATAAATAGAGACTTGGCTGCACGCAACATTATAGTGCATTGGTTGAAAGGGTCACATGTCTACCACCTAGCTTTACATAATAATATCGTGACGTTAATGACAAAAAAGTGCACTGTGTGACTATTTGTTGTGTCGCTTATACCACAATCACGTTGAAGTATAGTTAGAATCAAATATCTAGGTACCTGTGAAGTTGGCCGCTAATGTAATGTCACGAGACACACGCTTGCTTTGGTTGTGCTCAAGTGCTTTACCCGTCTTCATCTGCAGGCAACTTCAATGCAGGCTAGATATTTGATTTTATTCTAAAAGTGGGCTAAGTTACTTTATTAAATTGAAAATTGTGTATTGCTATTTCAAAACTCTTGATTTGCCTCATCAACATTTTGAATTAATAAAATCAAAGTTTATCCTTATAATTTACGGGCGGTGTTGAATTTTATTAGACATTTCATTATACGCATGAGATGAACAAAAGATTCATTAATATTTTATTACATAGCCCATCGAAATCAGAAATTGAATTTCTTTTCCGTTAATATTGAGGGTCTGAATTCCACACATGGTTTCATATTCATTGGTTTGTAATTAGATCTTTTTCAGTAGTCAAAACATAAAGTGTTATTATAAAAAAAGAGATTTTGGGTTTCAAATTAGCTATATTAAAACAGGTAAGCTGAAAGCTGTAGAGAATTCTTAAAAAATAATATGTAATTATATAAATGTCTAGTAGTGCCCAAGCCAATTTCCTTTTTTTATTCAGCTAATCCATTTTATAGTGTAACATCATGCCCTAGATCTTTAGAACAGCGCGGCTGTGCCAAAAAGGGCCTATTAAATCTATTCATAATGGTTACTGTATTGTTTGATCCGAGTCCATTTGCCCCTTGCCCTGGATATTGCGAGAATTGGTAGTGGCAAAGGGACGAGTTATCTTGTACAATCAAGAGATATCGTATTGTTAGTAAATGCTTCTATCGTGAACATTGTGTAGTGATCATGTCGTGTATGATTCTAATATTTATTTTATTCCTATAGCCTATGTAATTGTAAGGAGAAGCGATCCAATATTGGAAAGCGTAGTGACGTTTCATTTGTTTGTAGGTCATGACTAGCGTTTACCTGAATATACACTTGCGTATTATGTTAGCTTTACCACGTCATAAATTACAAATTGCCAATTTTTATCATAATCGAAATAAAAAATATTTATTTAATTACTTTCACAAAGGTGTATAGAGTTAAATTTGCTTTAATACAAGAAAAGCTAATAAATTACAGTTGTGCAACTTTAGTTAAGAAAAGTGAGCTCAAAGATAACTATAGATATCCCAGATACATATATGCCAAAAATGTACTAAAGTAATTTCAATGTTACAGTAAAACAATTTTAATGTTAAACAGTTTTGTTCTTTATCATTAATTTACTTCCGTTTAACAAACGGAACAATATCTACATTAAAATTACCATTACTCAAAGCAACTTTGAAATTTATTCCAAGTTTTGACAAATTTATCATCCAGATGCGGAATAATTGAGTAATAAAGTGTTATAATGTGTTTTTTGCTTTCCCCCAGGGGCTTGTTATGGGCTTTTTCGATGTTTAGATGCAATTTATGGTGGAGCTTCTATTCTTAGATTAAGTTCGTATATTTCGTTCAATGGTCGGTTTTTAATATCTGATATCTGTGATTTTGTTGTTGTTAAAACAATTACTAGGAAAAAAAACCAAAACCCGAGATTCAGAGATATGTTGTGTGATATATAAATAAAATAATCACATCAAATCTAAATACTTTATTGTCCACGAGAGTTGTTCACCCGAATTATCTTTTATAAAAAATAAACTTTCTATTTAACAAAAAAAATAACAAAGAGTGCTGTTGATTAAAGTAAAAAAGGTAATGTTTTTAGTTTGTGGAACATTTTTGATACGAAAAATGTTTAATTATAACATTGAGTTGTTACATCTCACTGGGTTTGTGCCTTTCTTCTTCCTTTGTCTGAAAAATACACGGTTACTTATTTATGAGGTAGACATAATTTGATATTTAATTTTGTAGTAAACTTGATTGTGAAGCTTTTTTGAGGTGCTTTTTTGAGGTTTTTTTTTTCGGCAAAGTAGACTTAATTATTATTTATTAAATAATTAATTTTTTTTTAAGAAAACTTTTTAGTTGGATGTACCATACTTTATTTTTTTCACTTAATAAAACTAATAATAACAGAATTGTAACTTAAAACTTTGATAAACGAAGCATTTGAAACATCTGAATGAATTTAATGCAAGCTTTTTGACGTCGATATAATTAACATAAATTAATTTGACAATCACGTGCTGAAATATTTACTGCAAAAAAAAAATAGCATCATCAAAGCAGCAAAATAAAAAGCAATAACATTATAATAACATAAATCCCACCTTAAACATTTTCATGTAAAATGTTGCCTAGATGACGCCTGACCTACTCTAATTATGAGTGCTTAAAAATTCGATGAAACACTTTAAGAAATGGTAGGTAGTACCCTTCGCTTCGCTGGCTCGTCACTACCGTGGCCCAGATGCGGTTATAATTATAATATTAACCATCTAAAAAAGATATCGCATCACGACTCCAAAATTAGTGTCATTGTAATATACTCCAACTAAAATAAATAATAGTGTCTTTATTTTTCCGCTCTGTCTATCGTAAAATGAAAAAAATACTGGAGTAGAATACTTTGACGCGATGTCTTGGAACTCTGCCAGCGTCGATGTTCGTGGTGTGAAGGATAGAACACATTTGAATCAAGTCATATATCTCCATCAGATTAATTTGCGCAGACTTTAAAATGCTATAAATCTTAAATCTGGTAGTTAAAACTGAAATTATGATGAACAAATTTTGTTATTTTGGTCGGTTATCGACTATAATTAATTGGCATTGACTAGTTTTTAATAAAATTACGCAACAGCTCTATTTGTGACGTTATAAAATGCTGTAATATGACCCTTAACTTCCTTTGTTTCAGAATTAGTATGGTTGTTTAGTAGGATTATTTGTAACAATTTTAAAATTCTCAATTTCTTGTGATATTACGCGAAACGGTCATGATTTCTATCCAATTATCGTAATTATTGGTCCACTATTAGATTTTATCTATCTTGTTGAAGAGTCTTGACTTACATTGACTGCATAGCTTAATTAGAAACCATAAAAATTTTGATTCGTGAAATTACTTCAAATTTTTCATTCTATTAAATAGCAATGACCTTTAGTTTCAGGTTCACATTAACCACTTTTTTGTTTTGACACTTTAATTGAAATGAGTTTCAGACAATTTAAGCTCTGTGATCTAGATGTCTCCGCTAGCTGTTGTATATACTTATGTGATGACATGTTCCAGTGCTTTCTCAGTGCGTACATAATTAATAAATGAAAAATACTTAGAATCCATCTCAACATTTTTTATTTATTTCATGTTGTTATCTAGATGCGTATGCGTGGTAAGTTGATAAAAGTAGCTTTTGTTCTTACTGGGGTCTTAAGCTTTCTCCAACTAGTTTTTATCTGGATTGGTTCAGTAAATGTGGAGCCGATTCAGCAAAAACAACAAAATAAACGAAAAGTCCTCCTTTCCTCATTTTATTATAAGTATAAAAGAATAGATTACCATCTTCTTTTAGTTTTCCAATTTGACAAATGACAATATATTTATTTTCTCACCACAACAAAAATTAAATACCTACAGAAAGTCATTTGCTAAAATACAAGTACAGTAGTTTACTTTCTAAATGTATAACCATCAAACAACGATAAACAATTTTATATAAAATTCAAAAAAACAATACTGTTTAACCGTTTTTATAAACAACATAATCCAAATATAAAGTTACGAAATCACAAGGAATATTTCTGTCATGGGTGCATTAATTTATTTAGTGAATAAATAAATAAAGTTTATTTTAAACACGGCAATACTAAACATCCGGCGCTTGTACAACAAAAAATGTAGTTTAATTATAGTGTAATGAATTAAATACAATTATTATTAGTTTTATCCGCTTTATATGAGCGAAACACAACGCTATTGCTTTTTTTTTGTACTAATGACTGTTGAGTAAGGGGATTTTGACACCATTATGTTTGTTTTAATATTTTGCAGAGACAAAACAAATCCATTTAGCAAGCTTTTTTGCATTGTAAGAATAAATATAATGTGATTTTATTTATTGTGTCGCAGTGGTGTATAGAAACATGCATTTCATACAAACAAAGCACACCCAGAGTTAGAACAAATCTATGCGGATCACATTTCAAAAATTTGACCCACAACACCAGCACAGTTAAAAGCGGAGAAGCGACCACTTCACCCACTACGCCAAGCGTGCAATCATGGTGATGGTAAACAAAACATAATATTGACCTCAAAATACTTCACATCAACTTCTCATTAACTTCTCATCAACCAATCAAAATTGTTAACAGAATGTATCTAGTATCATTCAGCTAATTAGACACATTATAAACCGCCGGTAGTCCATTACTGAACTGTGTGCGACCACTAACTCGATGGAATACCTGGTCAATAGACTATCCCCAATTAGTGGACCCTCACTAATGGCTGCGGATTTGTGCCACTACAAGTCATGCGCTCAAATATAACAAACAAGCTTACAGTTAACTTGATGACAAGAAACAAAGCAACATATTATTATCTTCTTAGGTACACACGGATACACATCTAGCTATACAATTTCCATTGGTCTAGCATTGGCTTCCCGAGCAATGCGTGCCTAGCTTATACTGCCAATGTTTAGTTTGATGTGAAACCGTTTTTATACTAAATTGCATAAATCTATTATATTATTATAATAACAACGCCACAATACATCTGTCAACCAATAAAAGTAAACAAATCCAAACCCTAATGCATAAAAATAAAATAGTATGTTTGTTTGTAAAACTTTCTCAATCCGAGGGATTAACGGATTTGTGGAACTTTGCGAGTATATTATTGGAGAGCTCGAAGTAGTTCGTGAAATAGTGGCATTGCGAAATTGAAATTTCACGCGGGTGAAGCCACAGGGGAAACTAAAGCATTTCATTATTTCTGTTATTGATACGAGGGGTTGATTTATTTCTACTTAATCAAGTTGGTTTGCAATTTCGATAAGTTGAATTTATTCGACTGTTATAATATAATAAATTATATTAGAGTTAAACTGTTGATTTACAATTTAATGAATATATGCAATTTGTGAATTATTAGTGAAAATGTAAATTCAGGATTAAAATAACAAAAACTAGTATTTTTTTTATTATTTTGTAACATAACTGCTAATGTTTGTTTTTATTTACTGGAAGTTATGTATCTGGTTTTACAAAAGAAACCACTTCTAAATTATTTTTCGAAAGATATCTTGGCTGAAAGTGCAAGTTATAATTTACACACACCCGAAGGAAACGAAGAAATTAGTAAAAATATTTAATTTTGTTCTCCATTGTAATAGGGCATGATTCCGTTTGAATCCTGACTTCCTTATGCTAATCCTAACAGCCTGATCGTAATCTTACACTTAACTAATGTTTTCAATCCAAAATTAACTCTGTATACTGTTAAGCTTTCACATATACCAATTTTGATAAAATTTGCTCCCTTTTATTGCGGGTGAAAACACGGGGCGAAGTAATATTATTATTTTTTCTTTTCAAACCTCGAGAAGCTCATGGCGAAGTCGAAGCCAGCAGTTAACGGCGGTCGGCCATGGATGGGTGGCCACTGGCCATCTCAACTTATCGAGCGTTCACCAGTGCCTCGGAGAGTTAATTCATGGGTCCCGGTCGCAGTCATTACCAGTAGTTAGAGGCCAGATAGTCTGACAATTAGTCTAATAAAGAGTATCGTATCACCTCGTTCATGGCAGTCGCTCCACGTAAAACTGTAATTGGGAAAAGGCTCGGAAGATTTAATTAACGTAAATAGTTCGGCTTTTAACTAAAGCACACTATGACGTCACAGTATGCAATGAGCCATTTAAAATGCAAATAAAAGTATTCGACTAAACTAAAAAGTAATTATGTCAATTGAGAATTTCAACTAGCCTAATTAAGCTATCCTTAATACGATATTCCAAACCAAGCTATAATCGACATAATGCTGAAGCGAGCCGTTTATTAGATGCGCTGACAGATGTGTGGTTTGTACTGATACAGGCTTCAACTACCGATCAACCAATACATTTCTTGTATAAGCTGGTCTCGCATTGCACGGGAAACCTACACAACTCGAGACCAATCTATACTAGAAATGTATAGCTTGATCGGTAGCCGTGTGTACACTTGATGCTGATTCTCGCTAATCTATGCTAATGTAGTGTATACTCGTATAATACCATGTGTTCCTTCTTATCAATGTTCTGTTTAAGTTGGTTAAACTAGGTATTGCTAGATGACGGTTCATTGGCATGTGATAGATATAATTTTGGGACTGTGTCTGACTTTGAACTACGGTTGGAGTCGAAACAGTCAGGTCACCCCCTCTAGGGTAAAGGCGGGATAGATGCCCCACTTTTTGAAATTGCCTCCTAATTTTGAAAATATTCATTGTATATAAATAATGAGTACGATTCAGAATTTTAGTCCTTTCCATTGAATTCAGTTAGTTTAGTCCTTTATGTTTAACTGTGACTTGGTTTCTTAGACCTATAAATTACAGATTTTGCAGATTTTAGCTTTTTGTGGAACTCCTTTTTTGGGGATAGATGCCTACCCGTATGGATAGATGCCCCACCACGAAAATACTAAGAGGGATAGATGCCCTTTATAATGTATAAACGAAAAACTCCACTAAACTTTTATAAGGTTAAGAGGACAATTAGTGTTTTAGAAGTAGAAGGCTACTCCTAAAACAGAAATTGTTTTCAAGAAACATGGCCCTAATAATGAAAAGTATTTTGCAGTTTTAAAGTCTTTTAATTGTCTTAGAATATAATTCTATTATGAGATCAAATAAAATTACCATAATAAAGTTCTATAAGCAACTTCAACATAAATAGGAATATTCTATTCTTATAATAAAATATTAATTATTAAGTTTCAACATGCATAATCATAAAAAACAGTCTAATTAAAACAATCTGACTGCAATTGTTCTATAGTCCAGGAACATTCTCGAGCTCGCACTCCTTCTTTTCTTTTATATTTTCGTGGCATGGTTATGCTACAATCAGAAAAAGTCCAAATATAACTAAATACACGTAAACACATAATTGAAGGTACACTATATAATACACCGAAAGGTGAAAGTAGTCGATTTCATAGCAGGTGTATTTTGAAGCCCGGATCATAGCTGAGAGCTTTGAATACACCTGATATAAAATAGAACATTCATCTGAGTTATAAAAAATGCTTCATAGTACATCTACGTAGAAAAAACTACCAAGAACTACCATATAAAACAAAATCCATCTTATCCAACAAAAACTACTACCTTAATATACCAAACACAAAAAATATTCTACCAAAAACAACAAAACTGTATCAAAAGCCACCAAAAACTAATAAAAAACAATAAAAACTACCGAATGCTACGAAAAACACCAAAACCTAACAAATTCTACCAAAATCAACCAATGGAATTACCAAATTCTACTTAAAACTACCAACAATTATCAAAAACTAAAAAAACAACGAATTGTACCAAAAACTACCAAAAGCAACAAAAATCACCTGAAATTTAAATCATTTTGTATGGAGGGATAGATGCCCCTAGGGGCATCTATACCTCGGAAAATCAGGGCAACTATCCTTTTTGATGGGGATAGATGCCTCAAGTATTTTTTAACTAATAAAAAACAAATGACGAATTATTTGTATCAAGATGCATAATTTATCAATCAGTATATCGACGTAATTAAAAATATAACGGAAATAACGATTACTTAAAAAGTTACACAACGGCTTAAACTTACCTTTAAAACTTTGACGTCTTTGTAAACTTCGCCGCGGAGATGAATGCACACACAAGCTTAACACGTATTCACAGCACCACGGTAAGTGGCTACCCGAGGTGCGGGGTGACTGCGGCTCTTAGTTATAATATTTTTTTTTAGTTGCGAGTTTGGGAAGTTAGGTTTTTTGAAAACGTGGCATCTATCCCACTGGGGCATCTATCTCGCCTTTACCCTATAGCTGTAGAATGTCGAACAGCCTATATAAAAGCACTATGGTTCTACATCTGTCTCAAAATATCATTGTCTTGTCATTATTGTGGGACAGAATATCTCTCCGTCATCTTAAACATGTTATTAAGACACAAATAATAGCAGCCCTGTCTAATACTTGTCACACTGCTGG
The DNA here is from genome assembly GCA_905147285.1 of Hypena proboscidalis. Lineage (NCBI taxonomy): Eukaryota > Metazoa > Arthropoda > Insecta > Lepidoptera > Erebidae > Hypena > Hypena proboscidalis. Next base: position 2,472,218 of record LR990141.1, read on the forward strand.
GCTCGGACCTCTTCTCATGATGAGAAGGGTTAGGCCATAGTCCACCACGCTGGCCAAATGCAGATTGGTAGACTTCACACGAGCACTTTTTAGGCATTCTCAGGCATGTAAGTTTCCTCATGATGTTTTCCTTCACCATTATCAATGAGACACATAGACAATTTAAAATAAATACAGGCAGTAAGTATTTTTTCTTTTTGTACTAAAAAAACTAGCACTGAAACCCGTAGTAATCCCCGTATCACGTGGGCTTTCACAAACAGAATCAAACACCCAAAGTACCTACGCCAGATCCAGAACAATTCTTTTTGGCTTACACACAGATTTGTTATTAGGCTTTAATCGATTTTACCTCACCAGCTTAGTAGCTAACCACGAGGCAACCACTTTAGCCCATCAAACGTTCATATTTTATTAAAGAAATTCGTCACAACTTGAACTAAATATTTTTAGGCTACATTAACCTTTTACTTAAATACTTTAAAAGCATCCAAAAGGCTTTACCAATATTTAAGGGAATTAACCCCTCAACCACTTGCGGTCTTTTGCGATACACGTGCGTTTCACCCAATTAGGTCGCGGCTACCGTCGGGTTAATCTTTTATTGGCTTTATAAATCCACAGCATTAATTGACTTTGGCTCAGCCGCTCGCTTTACAGTTAATTTTTGTTGGTCTTTAATTGCGTTTAGTTAGATTAGGTATTCAGCGGTTTAAGCGGTTTTTTGTTGTTAGATAAATCGTTATTTTAAGAATCTAGTCAGATTGTATTTTTCTTTTATTACGTGGCGCATTTTTTATATAACTGTAGTTTTATATATAAATTTCCTATTGACCACATTTAAATTTTGTTTGAACATTGGTAGTAAATTGTATTCCTTAAAAGAAAAAAGACAAGGATTATTTTCGACAAAAAATAACGAATAAAGCTAAGAAAATAAAAATAGGCACTATGATAATAGAAAAGTTAATCCATAATACTTTATAGTATAACTAAAAAAATATACGTGCGAGTCTCGAGTATCAGAGCAACTAGTCTAATTGGGCGAAATGTAGGGTAACGTGAGCTCTATGCGAGATGAAGATACGCTGATATTAAGAGACAAGCGGCAGCGGCAACAATCTATAACTTAAGGCGTTCCTGAGAAAATAGTTTTGAGGATTTCACCCTCACTACCTGAATACCCCCCGCTTCAGAATTACGCAGGGAAACAAACAAGCATCGAATGCAAAATCGCATAAATCACCACAGGCATTTAAAATAAATACATATTATTATAATATTATAAAATCTTAATCATGGCTGAAAACAGATATATTACAGAGTGGATGCAAAATAGCAAAATGTATTAAAACCAGTTTCCATACGTGGTCAGTATTATCTTCTATCGGTAAAAACTTTTTAACGACAAAAATACGTCACGAATGATTTCATTTTGTACAGAGTTTTCTTTTCTAATGGCTGATTTCCCTTCTATTAGTGTTCTTTGTTTTTATTTTAAAACGAACAAATTGAAGACGAGATCTTGGACTTCAAGGCAGTTTTCCCTATTTTATTTTACAAGTATTTAATTAGCGAAGAGATGATGACCAAAGTTGTCATTTTACTGGTCAAATGCTTTTTATACAGATAAAAACCGCCTTAGGGAACGTCAGCCTTATTTTGTTTTATGTATACCTCCTACCTATCCAAAATGTCGAAGACAGAAAATAGGTAATTTGTTTGTGTTGTCTTATAACTTGGACTTTCACCAAATAGCCTGGGGTATAGACAAGGGAAGTAAATTAAGTTTTACTTTGCATACCATGTGCCTACTACCTGAAATAGATACTCTACAATAATATAATAACCATAACAAATAAAAATACATATTTATACAGATTTTCTTATGAAGAACAGGAGATTAAACTAACTCAGCAAACATACCTATGTTATAATAACTTTTAAATATACTTACGATGTTCTTGAATTAAAGTAGATGTTTGTTTAGTAAAACGTCTAATATAATCTATAGGATAAATTTAAATATATTTTAATAAAAATAAGTCACAAAATAAAACGAATGATTTAGGTTATATTAACTATTTTAATAAAGCTTACCATTATCCACAAAGATAATAACATCGTGATATTTATTAAGGGAAAAGGAAAACAACTTTTGCTGGTATAAAGCTAATTGGAAAATCTAAGCTGCTTAGAAAACAGAATCTTGTCAGTGAAGTTCAAATATTTTACTTAAAAAACCTTTTTTTTTTTTTTTTTTTTTTTTTTTTTTTTTTTTTTTTTTTTTTTTTTTTTTTTTACGTGGGGAAATGCATTTACGCATACCACCCCACCCCGGGGAAGGGCAGAGTGGTTATGTGGGACTCGCCCGTGCCTGAAGATGGTAAACGGCACGGGAATACCCACTAAAACCCCACGGTGCTCCCGCACTCGCCTTGATGGGGGGGTCATGGGAATCTGGCACAGCCTTTACATCCACAACCCCCCCGGCGATGCCCGCCGAAGCAGGCCCCTCATGGCCCCCAAAAATGTGGGGGGACCGGCGCCGAGGACCGCGTGCAAAGCCATCGGACATTCCCCATGTCCGACGGCCTGGTCCTCTCGCGGCGAGACAGGTGGTCGGTCCCGCCGCCCACCACGCCGCAGTTCAACGGCTGCGGCCCCGCCGGGACCGCGGAAGGTAGGGAAAGTGGCAACGAAACACCAACAGTCCTCTCCCGCCGCGGCCCCGTAAACCATCGGGCCACAGTGCCAGCTTGCGCCGACACCGCAGCCCGGCCCTCGCCCGCCTAGGCAGGCCCCTCATGGCCCCCAAAATGTGGGAGGACCGGCACCGAGGACCGCGTGCAAAGCCGTCAGACACTTTCGTATCTGACGGCCTGGCCCTCCGCGGTGAGACAGATGTTCGTCCCACCGCCCACCACGCCGCAGTACTAACGGCTGCGGCCCCGCCGGGACCGCGGAAGGTAGGGAAAGCGGCAACGACACACCGACAGTCCTCTCCCGCCGCGGCCCCGCAACTCCTCGACCGCAGTGCCGACTTACCTCACGCCAGCACCGCAGGCCCTCCTGTTGCAGAGCCCCCCCATAAGGGCCCTGCAACATGGGCTGCTCCACAAGGGCTTCATCGCCCAAAGCCCGAAGAGCAGCCCCCCTCTGGGGTCCACTTGGCTTCGCCGTGGCTCGGGGGCGCCACGGGTACTAAGCCCCACCGCGACGACAACGCGGGACCCGTTGGTGGGGTACTTAAAAAACCTAACCTAACCTAACAATTAGGTTAGGTTAGGTAAGATTTTTATTTTTTTTTTTTTTAACAAAAGGGGTGTCGTGAGAAAGAGCTCGACGCGCCCTCTCCAGGCAAGTATTATGCTTGCAGATTTAATTTTTTTCTAGATTTTGACCGATCTATCATAATTATGAAGTCTTTTAAAAGTCTTTTAAAATAATTATATATTTTTGTATTATGCAGCTAAGCTCACCTTGACAGATAAATACAGCGGAGAGCTTATCTTAATACAGAAAGGATAGACATTGGGTTTTTATTTTTTTATGTTTTTTTCATTTTAAGAAAGCGTCTCTATTTACTTTTTTTTTTCGCATACTAAAAAGAAAGTAAAAATGCGTAATTTTTATTTCATCAACTATGTGTCTGATACAGAAGACAACTATGTACATAGTATCTATCATAGCTAACTAAAGTGCCTTGGCTTGAATCGCACAATTAATTCATATATCTCTGTTATCATACAACGTAGGTCTCAACTTGCGCTATGAATGATTCATGGGGCTGGTAGACAACTAGACACAACATGACATAGTACAAAGAATTGTTTGTGTTGGAAAACATCGTGCTCCGGGCCAGCGCATTTGTATATCTGACAGAATTGCGTACAAGACTACGAATTTCACGACAGTAATTTATGCATTTTCAATGCGCCTTTGAAATGGGAAGCCCATGAACATCAGACCATCCAAGTAAAATGCAGACGCGTCACTACATCAGAGAGATTTTGTCGCGTTTTTGTCATATTTGTGTATGGGGAAACATGACAAAAACGCAAAAAAACTATCTAGGTTTAGGTTTAAAGATCTTTATTCTCAATAAAAACATAAAGTCACTTACTTGAGAACAATGAATTGATATAAAATTAAGTTCAAATTCGTCGTTTAAACATTTACGCATTTACCCACCTAATGCATTCTAGTTAAATATCTAAAATGTGTTGCGTTAGCTTATTTTTAAATGCATTAAATGAGTGTACATTTTTAATGTGTGGGGGCAATTTGTTGTACAGTTGGGCTCCTTCAAAGGTGAGCATTAATTTTTTTTCGCGCTAGTTATGCTAGCCCGACTGTATTATGCCATATGCGCCCGTCAGTTTAGGTTTAGGTAGGTGCGTCGTATCTTCTGGATCTGCGCTAGGCTGCATTGCCAGCTCTGAGCGTGCTTAGCGCATAGCAAGATTTTTGACAAACAAATACATAGCAGCGACTGGCTCACTCCTTTTCCCATAGGATTTCAAACATAACAGGTGATTGTGGGTGTTGTACACCTCTGACACACCCTTTTGGGTGTTATATGTTATACGTTGTTATGTATGTAAAAATTTGTTGAAATATTTAGTTAGTAACAAAGATAAAAGGATGTGTACTAAGAATATGAAAAATTATTTCCAATTTGTAAAATCTTACCAGTAGAAAAGAAAGTTCAATATCTGATAGGCTTGGAATATTACTATAGTGACCAACATAAACACATTGTATTAAATAAATATAATACCAGAAGAGTAAGAGAGGAAAAGCTGGTTAAACCTAAGGTCATGAATTACTATGGGGAACGGACAACAAAGTTCCTAGTACCAAAAGTATTCAATAGCATAGGCATGTTAAGAGCTAACTCTAAAGTTAGTATAGCTAAACTAAAGAAGGGTTTTAAAAAGTTGTTGTTTGAAGACAAGAAAGCCTAGCTTAATTTAGTTTATCTATTAGTTATTAGTTTATAATATATTATGTGAAATATAAAATTTTGCTATTGAATTGAGCTGACGTATTTTCTCTACTGGAAGCTGACGGTTTGCTTTCGTAGTTGTTCTTTGACCTTAGTTTTTTAATAATAAGAGTCTTGATGTCGTCTGTTAGCCATGGGCTTGGTGGATGCTTTATTTTTACAGGCCTGATTGGAGCATGTATGTCGTACAGACCAGTTAAATTTATATTTAAAAGATCGACTTTTCCATCTATAGAATCGGCCTCAAGGAGCTGGTTCCAATCAATGCTCTTGGCATCATTGCGAAGATCAACAAGATTCATACCACCAAAATTGCGTTGCATCAAGTACTTGGGTTTTGCCTTAGGATAAATTTAACTCGTATTGTAAAGTTATTTTTTTTTTATGGATTTCAGATTAATTGTTATACTTTATTAAGTACATATTTTGATTCCTTATCAATTCAGCTTTATACTGGTATTTTTTATTTTGCTATAGCTGCAATAGTTTGCTAGAAAATACACTTTGAATCAGTAGTATGATGAGGCGCAATTTGCCGCTGGCGCTTTGTGGTGACCTGGACGTTCAAGGATAGGCCGCTCTAGTTTCTCGGACGTTTCAATGGATAAACAACTGTGTTCGGCGAGAAAAACCATCATACTGTGTAAATGTAACTTACCATTAAATAAATAAATAAAAAAAAAACTTAGCAATACAGCTAAACACAGGTGGACACAGCCTTAATCTGACCATAGAACACAGTTTTACAAGCTCTAAATTATAGCGGTAGGTTAATGCTAAGACGGTGTTGCCTCTTTACTAAAATATTGAATAATTTTTAAAGTCTATTTATTCTTTTTTTGTCATAAAGTAGTTTTTGGGAAAAAAACTTAACTAGCCAAACTACTCATCCATAATTTATGCGGATTGTTATTTGTATTATTGCAAACAATTTCATCAAAGGTTTTAAACACGACTCACAAAAGCAATATAATTCCTCTTTACAATGATTGTTATGCTGGAAGAGTGAAATACTTGAGATGTTTATAGTCGAGAGTGAATTCCGCGAGTCAACTGAGCGAAATGGGTCACTTTAATGTTAATAACGGGATGCTGCCTTTAAAACATTATTTCTGCTCGCCGTGCTGCTTACCTAGGTCGTTTCAAGCTCTGTTTTACGGAACATTTCATTGTGCAAGCTTTTTGCATTGTTTTGATTTACGCGTTGAATTAAAAGGAATTCACACTGAATAAAATGTGGCACCTTTCATTGGAAAAATACAGATCATTTCTGTGTTTCTATGGTTTCTCATAACAATTGGACAAAGCTGTACTCCTGGATGTTAAATTTGAAAATATTAAAAAAAAATTCGCTGCGGTTAGTCCGTCTCCGTATCAGATAGTTTTTTGAGCAGACACCAAGTTTAGTGGTGGCAATTTTTTTTTTTTGACTTAGCAATAGAACTTCCCGTGTCCCGCTTTCTATAATGTTCTTCCCGTTTTCTATTTGACGATCCATGCGAGCGGAGCTGCATACGGAAGCTAGCAATAGTATAAGAACTACATGCTATAAGTAACTACTATTTTTGCCGGCGCAATAAATATCCAATCGTACCTTTTCCCAAAAGTACGTTTTCACGAACCCGGCATCGACAGCTGCAATAATCGTTTATTTACGAAAGTACCGATTCTTCAATTTCCCTCGACACGTATAGGAGGTAACGCGGGAATACAAAGCGATGGTACGTTAAAGACTAACAAGGGAAGGTAAATGGATTAACAATATTTGCGTGAGTGAAAACGAAGTTATGTGCGTTTTAAAATAATTATTTTACCATTTTGTTGTACTACTGGTTTTGATCCGAAAATGTTTTTTCGGATTATGAAAGAAAGAAAGAAAGAAAATAATTTTATTTGTCCTTGACTACATAACAACATAACACAAATAAATGATAAACAAACAATGAAAAAATAAGTAAGGAAAACAATGATTTTTTTTCTTTTCTTTTTTAAAAAAACGACGAGTTGGCTCAGACCAAGAGCAGTCGTACGAGTATCTGATTGGGTGCTGAGATCCGAGTACGCTTGGATTGTCTGTTTACACAATACGAGTAGCATCCGAGGGTGCACTCGTATGAGCCAACTCGTATAAAAACCCCGCTTAGCGCTTTATACATGAGACCTACATAAGGTATATAATTTCACCATTAGTACCAACACAATATTGCAAACACTACGACAATGTTGTTACTTCCCTAGACCTCGTTCACAAAAGTACTTTCAGCATTTAAACACGTGGTACATTGAAGATGAACAAGGGGGCGAGTAAATAGATTAACGAAATTCCCGGCTCCTGGATGTTCAGTGAAAACGTTGTTATGTGCGTTTAAAATAATTCCATTAAAACTTGGTAAATGGCAGAACGTGTGAAGAGACGACGATGGCATTGAACGGTAAAATGTCGAATAATGTCGTCAACAGAAATTTTCAAGCGTCAAGTGACGCTGTTTTACTTATAACTTGTCAAATAAAATCATATAAGCGCAGCAATCGTTTTTTTATGACGTATATAAGATTATTTTTTTATGTACGAGTATGTATGATTAAATCGTGAACAGGCAGCTTTTGGGGCTTTCGTATTATTTATTGTATCTAATTTCTAGTTCATAGTAGATTAGCTCCCTTATCTCGGCTCGCCACTTGCAACATACGATTCGACTGTGACGTAGTTATCAACACAGAAATGTCAAAAGACAAGAAATTGTCGTTTCTATATTGATAACGACGTCAGAGTCAAATTGTAATTTCAAAAATTGGAAAATCGTGCTTAGCGGCCATAAATTATAATAATATAAATATATCTATATATATAGATACGATAAATAATTCTGGCGCTTATAATATTAATTAAAAGAATGATGATGATAGGCTATCTTCTGCTAAATACTCACTTAGCTTCTACGTTTTCTATCAGACCCTAGGAAAAAAACAAAAAATAAATCATACATCTCTTGCAAACTTATTATATTGAACAAACGACTCTTTTACGAGTATATTACAAAAACATGAACTAAAATGCGTCATTAATAACAGTCGTTCAATAAACAAGACACGTACTTAAGTGAAATATGAAAGGTTCTTTCTCGAACAAAAGGAAAGTGTCACATAACTTTATTGATGCCGGCAATTGATTTCAAGCGACCCTCTCACGAAAGAGCCTTCATCACTAACTGAATACAGACAGATTGCTGATCCCTACTAAATTGCCTGCTTCTAAAGCATTTTATATGGAACATTATTATATTTGTGCCTGTTTTGTGGTTAAACTACTGCCCACATTTTCCATTCACAGTTTATAGAAGTAAGTTTTGTGGGTTTGGAGTTATGTTATTTTAATCCTATGATGTCCCATTGCAAGGGAAAGGCCTCTCTACTCTCTTTCTACTTTTATCTGATAACCAGAATGTACCGTTCTATTGATCTTTGTTAGACTCCAAGCGTGAACCTCCACTGAGCAGTCAAAGACCATGTTTGAGAAGATGTGAGGACTAGAAGGATGCATACGTCCATGAGTTTATTTTTCAGTGTTAGAAGCAGGTTACCTTTTATTAGGTCTTTCATTACCCAGTAGTTTTTCAAGCATATTCTGTGCGCCTTTGTAACTTCTACGTTGTCCTGCCTAGAATAAAAAGAAAATACTCTCTGATATACTCAATCCCCGCACATCCCTAGTACGATTCTGTGATGCGCACTGTTAGTAATCAGTTAGTTAGTCCGACCTAGTAGCTTGCGTTGCTAAGGTCTTCTTGTATCTGTGTCAACTCGGCGGCCGGAGATAAGAAAAGCACGATATCTTCGGCAAAGCGATGATTCGCTAACCTTGACTTGCCGATGACAATGCTTCTCTCTGTCAACCCATCAACCAGTTTCTTAAAGATTTCCTCTAAGACAGCCGAAAACAATTTTGAAGATAGTTGGTTTTAGAGTAAGCTACGAAAATGCTTTGCTTCAGCTACGCGTTTAGGATTAACGCTCTTTGTATATCTTGCTCGCGATATCATGAGCAGCCTAGAAATAAGGCGTCAACTTTACGTGTAATTTTATAGGCTTCGGATGATCAAAGATTATTTTGTTTTTATTGCAAGGATACATGCCATGCCTCCGTACTCAGTGTACTCTAAATGAATCAAAACCGCCGCACTGGCCGGTGCCGCATTTAACAGGCCTCATAATAATGTTTTAGTATCCATAATATATACAACAATTCAAAATACTGTTACTAAATTCACAAATATTTATTAAAACAGCTGAATATTCATAACATACAATAAATTTATAACATACACAACAACTTTTCATCAGAATTCTGATGCTAGCAATATCTCTATTGAACATAAATTCAACAAAGATACACAAAAGACATTCCAAAATATGAGCATAATTTGTCCAACAATATAAATTCCGACAAATAAATGTATTGTTCCGATTAGACGGGAACGGGCCCTTACACCTTTCAAATATGTGTCACGAGTTGGCATTTACCTAAATACTTTGGTCGCGAGGCGGAACGATCAACGTACACAAGGCTACAAATCAAGCTATACACTTCCAGTATAAACTGGTCTCGCATTGCTCGGGAATCCTGAAGAATGAGGGATCATCTTATGTTGGAAATGTTTAGCTTGATGTAGCCGTTTGTTCACCCTCAACTTCCAAGAATACGATATTTAGAGAGTAAATGTAGAACAAATATTTATACGCAAACTCATCTCTAATTCTTTTGTCGTATAGATAATAACAGGATGATCTTGTTGAGGGCTTTTCTTATTGTGTAATGGATTTTACTTTTCTGTTTCGAGATCAGTATGAATAACGAGTTTTAAGCACACTCACAATACATAATCGCCTTATCATGCTACATCGGCATGATAACGCGGTATGAAAGAGTAACAATGTAAATATACCTAACTGGACCGCACTGAATCATTTACTCGTACCTATTATTTCCGTGTGCAATGTTAGTACTTTTATGCATTTAGCCCTTATTTATTCATAAAAAAATATTCTTTTTTTAGGTGTAGAAACTTGAAGTAAAAATATATAACACGTATATAAATATATAACATAATATATAATATAATATAATAAATATATAATATAAGTTACGATAAATAACCAAGCAAGCATGAGAATTGCCTTGCAAAGCTTGCATCGCGTAAATAAGCCTTGTATATTTCTTCCAAACGTATTATGCCTCAACGTACTCGTATCACATCACATAGATTTTAATCCACATTGAAACTTCTAAGCTTAAATTATCTTGACAACTAATTTCAAATTTACTCGAAAACGTGTCAAATTAAAACTAACTAATAGCTACCTTATCAAATGTGACAATTTAGATTGAAACGTTTGTAAAATGGGTTGTGAATCTATTGATCTAATAGTACATTGTGAACTTGTCTTGCTTGCTAGGCAAGGTATCTCCACAAACCGTACTGCATACTCAAACAGATCCCTAAGTAAATAGCTATAACTCAAACAAATATTAGCCGTGCAGTAATCGAATTCACGACCCTTATCACAAAGGCTTGGGATGCCTCGCTTGTGCTTCGCTTAAACCAATGGCTATTTCACAAATATATTATGCTGCAATATTGTATAAAGTAATTGAATTCACTAGGCAAATTGTATAAAGCTTTAGTTTATTTTACGAAAATTTAGGTTAATCTCCTATATATATTATTAAAATATATCTATCTAACTACCTCAATGGTCTAGTGATTAGCGTATGCGCGTCTCTCCATGAGGTCTCGGGTTCGATTTTTAGGTCGGGCAAAGTGTCATTTGCAAACTTTCCATCAGGAAATTCACAATAGCAGCACGGCGTTGGATTATACCCGGTAGATGGCGATAGGCTCGGCTCATCCCCTATCCCATTGGACTTTTGAAATTTAATATAATAATAATAATATAATACTAAATATATGTATTCGATAGGTCTGAAAATAGGAGATTAACATTTTTTTATACCGCAGAGAAGGTCGACATAACACACGAGCTGTACCGCAGGCAACAGCTAGTGTTAATATAAAAATTTATAGCGGGACAGGAAATTTTTCTACGTGATTTATTATTTAAAATATTAATTAGAAAAACAATTATTTTGGTTTGGAATGTTGTGACAAGCCTCGAAAAAGTAATTTACGGATCTAATTTATTGGTTCTGAAAAAATAGGAAATGATCCAATTTTCTGGCGTTTGTTGTTAGTATCAAATTCAAAACCGGCATCAATATTTTTCAACACCATCTTATAGTTTATAGCATAGTTCAACAAATTGACACAGTACACAAAACCGAACGCAATCCCGGCAAGGGTAAAGCAAAACTTTATAACTGCCCAAGTCAATAATCCTAAGTAAATGCCAACAATGAAATGAACACTATACTGCATAAGCGATCAAAATAGCCCAAAGCTTCGAGAAGGTCTCAAACGTGATTGTCTAGGCAACTTACGGATCAAATTCTAAGAATCGTGTTGATAAATTTTATAGAATGTATTTTGTTGATGTCATTGACCTTCTCAACGGGTCCTACGAATACTAGTCTTTCTCTATTCCTGGCCATTATTAATCCCATCTGGTGGTGAAGTAAGCCTTTCAAGTTTTCTCTCTCCACTTCGCTCCATCCTCGATGTCTGTAAACTTGCATGCCAACTTGTCTCTTTCTATTATTTATCTGAGACCATCTGGTCTTCGGCCTGCCACGGGACCGCTATCCTGGCATTGAAAACTGTAGAGCCCGCTAGCCAATATAGTCTGGTGGTCTTCTTTTTACATGTGGTATGGAAACCATCTTACTCGTGCAAGTACAAAAACCATCTTATACAAGAGAGCCATTTAAGGCCAATTTTATCGCCTTAAGTTCAACGCTGACGAACGTTTTTGATCTCTGTCTCTCATTAAATGTTTGAACGATTCAGAGCGATCAAACCAGGGATCACCGTTTTAGCGCAACTCAGACCGATAAAATTGACCCTTGCCCTAGTATACATAGGACCCGTTCTCATTATTGTATAAACAAATTAAATACTATCCTCAAAATAAGCTGCTTAAAAAGTAAAGTTACTAACTACAAATCTATTCTTAAAAGATAATTAATATTTTTAAAAGATTAGCAGTCGATTTAGAAACTGAAAGAATAGAACCACGTGCTATTATTGTAACTGTATCTCTATTTCTTGGCAATATAGGCTAAGGTCTATGTACTTTTAAATAGTGTTGTATATTGTAAGTATTGTGATTTTTGTATAGAACTTAATCAATAACATAACGTGTATTTCAGTGCTTTTCCATAGTGCCTGCAAATGTCTAAAACAAAGAAGCTTCTTTCTCGTAGTGATATTTTCTATCACTTTGTCCCCTCGTCTACTTTTCGTTCACCGAATGAAGTCGTAACGATACATGGAAAAATCCCCATCTCTCTACGTCATACTTCGACACTCGCGCTGTGTACACACGCCTACATATTATGTATCAAGCTATACATTTTCAGTATAAGATGGTCTCGCATTGTATATGCTTCCCGTGCAATGCGAGACCTTATACTAGCAATGTATAACTTGATACGTGTGCACAACATTTTTTTACTCTAAATGAAATTGGATACTTACGGCTATCGTAAAAAACCAAATAAACAGAAGTCCTTGGGTTTTTCTGGACTTTTTCTTCGCTTCGCTTAGGTATACGAGAACCGACGCAAATATGATGATGCTAATATGATAAAGAGGAAAATTATGTTTTTATATCTGATAAAGAACAAACCGAACGCTCATTTGATTGCTTTCAGTATAATTTGCTAAGAAAATATTACAGGTCTGAGTTTGTTGTTACAGTTATTTTTACTCAGAAGCGGGCAATATCATTAATATTTTAAGCATTTTGAGAATTCTATTATGAGTGTGTACAGTCGGCCAATGAGTTAGGTATGCAGAGCAAAAACTTCTACGCCATAGTAAAAACAAACTGCAATAGATATGCAAGTTTGTATTTCACATTTAATAAGTGTAATATACCCACTATTTAGATATATAACTCACTTATCCATAACTGGTGTCGTAAGTCTTTACTATGACTTAGAAGTTTTTGCCCTGCATACCCAACTCATTGGCCGACTGTACATCTTAAATGTCTTCTACATTATCTTTAATGTAGAAAAAATCAAATAAAAGACGCAAAGCTTTAACATTTAACTTTAAAAAACATTATCAACTGAACTATAACCACGGCAGAAAAATTGTTGTGAACAAACTCATAGAAAGAAACAACGATAACCTATATTTATATATCGCGAAGAGGCTCTGAAATAACTGACATAGAAAGCAAAATATTGTGGTCTTTCGACTTTATAAGTTCACCTTTTTGCTAACCAACTTCAAAACAGAAAGATTAATTCAGGATCTTTCTTTAAATATTAATAAAAATGTATTTATGGTAGTCCCATATCTTCAATCAGTAAAATTGCCACGACTGACACGAGTTGTGTGGAATTTTTACCCAATTATGAATAAATATTTTACCCAAAATTCAAGAGTCACAAAGCTTCGTATTTCGTATTAATTAAAAAGAGTTTGCCAGTTCTTAATTAGGTTACTTATATTCAAATGAGTTGGCGACTTTCAGATTCATCATTTTCAATTATTTATTACGGATTAGAGTGCCCCCCGAGGCCTTTGCAAATATATTCTTTTCATTTTCATTTTATACCCGAGATCTAACAGAATGGTACAAAGTAGGGTAATTACTGTGATGTAGGCTTAGAAGAAAAATATAGAGTATTGAATGTTTAACATGGCTCGCAAATTGGAACCATTTTTCACTTGGCGAAGGAGAAATATCGCTTCACGTTGCGAAGATAAAGAAATACATGTTCTGCAAAAATATAGGCTTGGCGCAGTTTTTTGGCAAATCACCCTATCAGTGCGTGGTGTATTAGGAACATAATGAATAAATTTCCAACGCTACAGCACTTATCTTTTTATGAAACTATAATGAATATGACAATGTGTCTATGAGGCTAGTAAAATCTCAAGTAACTACATACTTATAGTACATAGTATTTATACTATTTTTGATAATTTTATGGTAAGTCTATGCTCAGAAATTATTAAATATTTAGGCACATTCTCAGCAACAGTTTTTAGATTCTCATGTATTAAAGTTAGTATTTTTATCATAATTTTTATCGTAAATTATTATAATGAATAAAAAATGGCATCTGAGCTAAAATCGTATTTAAAAATAGAAGTTATATTTTTATCATGGTATAGGTTTATGATTGAACTTTAGTTAACAATTTTGCTGTCCCCGGATACCACCGTTCATATTATCGGCCTCGGTTTTGCTATGCCCACTGTCATAGATATTCGCATGAACAGACGCTAAACGTATTGCCGGGGCACGCTGCAATGTGTAAACTGTTTGCTCAATCGCCTATATTGATCGCTCGTGCAGGGGCAGTTAGCTGAAAGGCCATTTGTGTATTGCTGCAGCCGAGTCTGCGGACATAAAAATCATTTTTCGCCGTTGCTTGCAACGTTTAAATTTTATTTTGAAAATGAATCTGCCTGAAAATATTATAATCGGTATGCAAGATAAATATTTAGCAATTTTTTTCTTCTTATGTGTAAGAACTACCGGAGTTGGAAATGTGTCCGGTGGATGGCGATAAGCACACCACCTATCCCATCGAATTTGAAGTGAGGGTGTTGTACACCTCTGCCACACCCTTCTGGGCAAGGTATGCGTGTTGTTAAGTTGTTCCGCCTTTTTTCTTACATTCTTGCCATTTTTAAACACCCAATCAATGTGTGTTAAAAGTGTCACTATTGTTATGAAGTTATATTATTTTTTTAACGTGAATTTTTACGCACAGTCGTGATCCCATATTCGTTATGTAAAAGTTCTATAATGACATGCATAGTTAATTTATCAAAAATTTGACAACGGGTCTAAATCGCGTAATTATTATAAAGGTAAATAAATACCTATGCTTGACGTTTCGAATGACTTACATCATTCTTGGTCACGAGCCGAGCCTTTATAATTGAGTGTTTTGTTCAGATATATAAATTTTGTATTAAGCTGCATTACACGAGAATCGCTCTTTGATACTCTTTTTACATTTCTATTAACCATTTTTATTAAGAATATTTCGTAAAAAATAAATAGTTATTTACTTAAAAGTACCATAAGGCCGCTACAACAAAAAATCACTAACTGGCTCTTTATTTACAATAAGTTTTTGTCAAAACTGAGATATGACTCGATGATTAAATTGAACTATCACTACATAGTATAAAACAAAGTCGCCTTTTCTGTCCCTATGTGCGCTTAAATCTTTAAAACTACGCAACGGATTTTGATGCGGTTTTTTCCAATAGATAGAGTGATTCAAGAGGAAGGTTTTTATGTATAATACATGCATAGAAAGGGGGAATTGTTTTACTCCAAATTTAACGCGTGCGGGCCACGGGCAGTAATGAATAAATCAAACTACTGGATCGATTTTAATCATTTTTTCAATGAGTGACATAGGCTATATATTATATACCCGTACGAATCCGGAGCGGGCCGCTGTGTTTTTATATACAACGTTCACAGTTTTTCTGTAGTGTATTTAGTATCAGCATTGTACCCGTGCGAAGCCGGGGCGGGTCGCTAGTTAATTACAAAACATAAATGCAATGTTATTACAAGTAATATAATAAATTAATAAGTGTTAGTGTTGTTCCCATAAGCTATAATAGACGTAAATTATATTGCAGGATTCTAAGATGACATGAGCTTTAAACTGAAGAATACAAAATTCAGACATTGCACGTAACAAAGAAATCAGACAAAAACTATATAACGCCAGCAACACGCAAAGGTACACCGTTTCCCCTTCTTCTGGGACCTCTTATTGCGAACGAAATCGGCCCTTTGACCTTGACACACAAACTTGTATATACTTTTTGCACCGAAGTTTTGGTTGTATACGAGAAATCTCTGGTTTTACAATTCTAAAATGTCGGAAATATGCCTCAATTCTGTAGTCTGTTCAAAGAGTTGTTTTAATTTGTTTGGCAGTTCGTAATATAATTTAAGAATTGCTCGGTTTCATGGTTAGTATTGTTACTTTAATTTATTCACTTAACTTTGAAATATTTAGAATACTTTAAAATATACATTTTTTTTTAAGTATTTTGAGGAATTTGATGTTGTTATCGTACTTATGTTTAAAGTTGCTTAAAAATCTTGAAATATTTAGAATATCTACTTTAAAACATACATTCATTCGTAAATTATTGTTTTTTTAAGTATTTTGAGGAATTTGATGTTGTTATCGTACCTATGTTTAAAGTTGCTTAAAAATCTTATATTAGAGCTGTTTTGCAGACTCATGTTTATCAAAAACGCTTTAAAAAAATTAAGAAAGAAGACTTGCTTAACTCTGAAATAAATTTGTATATGTCCAAAAAATCTTTTTAAGTCTTACTTTAACGTTTATTTAAAGCTGTAATTAAGTAAATAATGTACTTGTTAGCTATATTAGACACAAATTTCCAGCCGCGGCTGCACCTGCGTGATATGTCGATAAAAAGCAGCTTATATGTTAATCCAGGCTATATGCTACATGTGTGCAAAATTTTATCAAAATAAAACCCGGTAGTTTTTGCATAAAAGAGTAACAAACATTCAATAATCCATACTCAGAAATATTTACATTTATAATAGTGGTAAAGATTATCAGTTTTGTTATTCATAATACTCGACATTGTATGAATCTTTTAGTATGTTCCCTTTGGACTACATAGGTACATAAGTATAAATTTATGACTTTTGGCACAGGCAATCGCCAAGATGACAAAATGCTATCCATATACTGCGATCTTCACATACACGCCTCAGATTACCAAGTTTTATATTTTAAATACAGTAAAAAATGTCATATCTTTGTCGGGCGTATCCCGCAGAGCTTTTCCGATCGAAATGTAATTAGTCCGTCAATTTCAGTGGCCTTCATTCGATCAATCCCTTCACCACATTTATCCTTTTCAAGTTCAAGATCTTGCTAACATCTTTGGGTCGGTTTTAGCAATACTCGGTCAGTACGTGAACCAATTTTCCAATCATCTGATTCATCTATTTTGGTGGATCACGCACGTCTGAGGAAAGTCGATCAGTTTGCAGTCATAAAATGTGATGAACTTAGTCGGCAATTTTATTGGGTCTATGGGATTTGATTTAATTGTTGGGAAAATTGAGTTACGTCAATCTCAGCCTGAAATTTAATTATGGGTTAATAATGTTATTAATAGTCACGGACATTTAAAATACCTACGAATTAAAGAACCGTCAATAATTTAGATTTAAAAATAAAATTAACCCAATCGTATCTCAGCTGACAAGTCGATAGATTAAATTACAAATAAGTTCGTTTTCTATTTCATCGGTGCGAGAGCAGTGCAGTAAAATATTCTTATAGAAATATTAAGCACTCGGTATTTTTTTTTAGCTTTAGTTAAAACAGAATTTCACAGCACATTAAATAGTCTCATTAATTACAATTAGTATTATTAACCAGGTCTAAAGTCATTAAGATCGTACCTACAGACTTTGAGAGGTTTACTAAACCGTTAATTCTAATTACACGTTTTTTTGTCGAGGCCTAAATCCTCTAAAATACGACCTGTATAATTTAAATAAATACTTTAGTTAATAAATTGAGTAACTAACTGTTCTTCCGCGACTGCGAGAAGTTACTTATAACGGGTGGCGCAAAAGTAAAGACCCTATTTGGTTCAGCTATAACATTTTTTCTAAATTAGAAAACTAGATTTAGATTTTTTTAAATGTATATTTGTGCCATTAAATTTCGTACCATTAGGATTTAAAGATGATGTCTTTTAAATGGTGACCTCCAGAGTTGATACACATTTGAGCCCTATTTATGACATTTTGCATAACTTGCCGTAACACTTCCTGCGATATGTTCGTTATTTCTTGACGAATGTTTTCTTTTAGAGCTGCGAGAGTCTGTGGCTTGTTCACATACACCCGAGATTTCAAAAAACCCCAAAGAAAGAAGTCTGGACTGGTCAGATCGGGTGATCTTGCAGGCCAAGGCAAATCGCCAAAACGAGAGATAACTCGGTCTGGAAAAGCGTCCCTCACTAAGTCCATAGTGTCGCGCGCTGTGTGTGCCGTAGCGCCGTCTTGTTGAAACCAGATGTGCTCCAGCCCCAATTCGTCCAAACTGGGTATCAAAAACTCACGTAACATGGTTCTGTAGCGTTCTCCAGTGACAGTTATCGCATTGCCTCCAGCGTCTTCGAAAAAATAGGGTCCGATCACTCTGTCAACACAGATGCCACACCATACAGTAACTTTTAGTGGGTGTAGAGGTGTTTCTTGAATAATGCGCGGATTATCAGTGCCCCAGAACCGAGTATTCTGCTTATTGACATGCCCTGAGAGATGGAAATGCGCTTCGTCACTCATAACCAATTTTGAAGGAAAATCATCCTCTTCAAGGTTGAGGTTTATGACGCGCTGGCAGTAATCTAGACGAGCTCGGTGGTCAGCAGGCAGCAGCTGATGAGTCATTTGAGTTTTATACGGGAACATCTTTAAGTCTTTCACCAAAATACGCTGTAGGGTCCGTCTGGAAATGCCCAATTGCGTGGCACGTCGCCTCGTTGATGTTTCTGGACACTCTTCCACATCTTCGCGCACAGCATCGATATTTTCAGCTGAACGGCCTGTTCTTGGTCTCCCAGACTTAGGTCTATCCAATGTTGAGCCAGTTGCTTCAAGGCGTGTGGCAAAGCGTCGAATTGTGCGACCAATCGGTGCCGGACGGTGGGGAAATCGTCGACGAAATTCACGTTGTGTTCTTATCACTGATGAATTATTCCGTAAGAACATTGACACAATTATTCCACGTTCTTGGGGAGTAAAACGGTCCATGTTTATTTTCAGTGTATTTTACATTTGTTCACTACACAATTTTCAACAACAGAATGACAGAAAATGTCATATAAAAAAAAAAAAAGTATTTTCTTTAGTGCCAGTACTTTTGCGCCACCCAGTATTAACCACAGTTTTACTCGCGTTATATTTTACTGCTCCGCTCCTGTCGCGTTTAGCGTAATGTTTAAGCTCACGAAGAAATCGTCACCCCTGTTTATGTTTTATTTTTATACGACATGTATCGAACAGACCTCTAGCCCACCTGATGATGGGTTGTAACTATAGCCCATAGAAATCAACATTCCACAAAAGCAGATTAGAGATGCGTCGCTTCTCCTGAGGACTATGGTGTTATGCCTCATGTGCTAGTTATTTCAGAGCCTGATCTCACCACAGTTTTTACCAGTAGTTTCTGAGATTTAACGCCTTCAACCTTACAAACAAAGAAACAAACTCTTCAGGTAGAAAACATAGCCTATAGTTAATTTTTCGACATTAATTTCCGTCTTTGCCTTGCAAAAACACAACACGTACATTTAATTTAACCCATTCAGGTAAACCCAACCCCAACACGAAAACTTCGTACATTAAGGCACGTTTCATTGAAAAACATTTTTAATTATTCATTAAATATGTTCTCAACTCTTGGGTTAGAACAAGGGTTGAAGCTGATCGCTATACGATTGTTAGGTCGAGGTAGTTCCATCCCATACGAGCCCCATGGGTTTGGACCAGTGTTGTATCACTTGTAACTTAATCCACTTTTACGAATACGAAATCGAAATACAACAAATAGTTTGTACCGTTCTATAAATACTAATACAAATAGAAATGATTTTAGATATAAAAATGTAGGTTTAGTGCATGATACCTAATATTATTTAAAAATTTTATTTTATCTTGATTAAATTGGCTAACTGTCATTAATCTGTCACTTTGTACACTAAAATGTAACTGTAAGTTTACCATATCTTAAATAATTACAATATATAAATAAAATAAAAAATAATCACTGGAGCATTTATCTGACTTTAAACCGAAATTAACTAAGAAATAATAATAAGATAATGAACGAAAAGTAGGTAACGTAACGGCACCAGTCTTGGACAAGCATCCAATAATGGACAAAAAAAACTTTAAAATACAAAAATAAGAACACCAATTGCGTTATGCAATCAGGCAACACTTAAAATAAAAGTTTCATTCATTAGTTGTCAAAATATGACACTTTAATTATATTCGGCCATTTTGTGTAAAGATGGCGTAACATTGTATTTTGTCGCTCCGACTCGTCATTGAAAAATCCGTTTTTACTAAGGCAATCCGTAAGGAAGTAAGTACAAAAAATTGTTTATAGTTTGGTTTGTTTTAATGTCAGTGAAATTTGATATTATTTTATGTTATATTGGTTAAATGAGCGAAATATTTCACGATTTTTTGGCATGGTAGGTTAAGTCGTTTATATAAAATTCTGTTGTGTCCATTACTGGAATTTAATTCAAGGAGATGCCATTTATGGACAATTGTCGATTTTTATTTTTTTTTATAATTTTCAATGACATACGCTTGTTTCTTTCTGCTTTTCAATCTGTTTAATAATATACCTATCACGACCATTTCCAAGATACTGTTCCAGTAATGGACAACTGATGTCCATTAGTGGATTCGCCTTAGTTTCCAATAATGGACAACGAATTTTTTTTTCAGAATGGCGCCTAAAAAGAATTATTCAGCTGATCAAATGGCTAATGCAATTAATGCCGTTAGAAGTGGGGACACAATATCAAAAGCCGCTGAAAAATTCGGAGTGCCTAGAATAACGCTACACAATAAAGTGACAGGTAAAAGTCCTACGGTCTGCTCCATGGGTCCAACTACATATCTCTCTAAAGACGAAGAATATCTATTAGAACAATGGGTTATTATGATGAGTGAGAATCATGTTCCTATTACAAAAGAAGAATTGTTGGATAGCGTCCAAAAAATAATTACAGATAAACGTCAAAATACACCTTTCGTCGATAATCGCCCAGGTAAAAAATGGTATCAACTTTTTTTAAAACGACACCCAATTCTGGCTGAAAGAACTGCCCAAAATTTAACTACCGCTCGGGACAACGTTACTGAGGATCAAATTAAAAAGTGGTTTGAAGAAGTAGGAGACTATTTGGAGAAAAAAGGATTAAAATCAGCTCTGGAAGAACCTGAAAGAGTATTTAATACAGACGAAAGTGCCTTTTTTTTATCTCCCAAGCCAGGTAAAGTACTTGCAAAAAGAGGCGAAAAACATGTTTACTGCTCTTCAGGAGACGAAAAGGACAATCTCACAGTCCTTGTTACTGGGAACGCAGCAGGTCAGTTAGCTCCACCTATGGTCGTATACAGTTACGAACGTATTCCGGCGGCAGTTTCGCATAAAATCCCAGGTAATTTTGGTGTCGGAAGGTCCCAAAGCGGATGGATGTGTGGTAGCACGTTTTATGAGTATATGACAAATGTTTTTCATCCCTGGCTTATTGAACAAAATATAAAAAAACCCATTTTATTTTTCCTTGACGGCCATAAGTCACATTTAACGATGCACTTATCAAATTTTTGCCTCGAAAATGGGATTGAGGTAATAGCTTTGAACCCAAATAGTACCCACATACTGCAACCGATGGATTTAGCAGTTTTTAGACCTTTAAAAATATCGTGGAAAAAAGCCGTAACAACCTGGAAGTTGGAAAATTTCGGACAAAATTTAAAAAAAGAAGATTTTGCGCCACTAATTAAGACAGCTTTGGAAACAATTTCTAAAGACACTGTCAAAAATGGCTTCCGTGCTGGGGGTTTATATCCTTTCGGCCCTAGTTACGTAGATATGACAAAAATCAAATCCCGGAAAATACCACAGGCCGAAGATCTTACGTTACAGAACCAGTTCCTTGAAAATCTGGAAAAAGAAATAAAATCTTGTTTGAGTGCCGATAAATTAAAACTTTTTAAGGAACTTTATTACAAACCCAGACACGAATTAGATGAACAATTGCCCAATGAAGACATTTCACTTTATTTACTTTGGGCAAGAGTAAAACACTCTGTTGGCGGTCCAACACGAGATGGTGATGAACCTTCCGGAAATACTCCTGAAATTCTAGACACAGGCATGGTTGAAGACGCTAATCAAGACCCTATTCCAAACTCCGAAACGAAATCTACCGACAAACTGCAACCTGATCAAGGATCCTTAAATTCTGCACAAAAAGAGCACAACGCCGCTGAGACACCTAGTTGCGAAGATCAAATAAACAACATTCAATCCGAATTACCTCAACTGCTGCAAAACGAGCCTGGAACCAGTTATACACTTTCAAACCAAAGTAGTAAAAATTCATTCGTAGAATCTGCAGATAACAATATTCCGAATCATATGTTACACAAAACTCCTGAAAAAGATAAGAGTAATGATACGTATATGTTAAATCAACCTCAGAAAGAAAATATTTTTACGACAGAAAAGTGTAAACCTCCTTTTAAAATTGGACAATTTATTGTGCCATCTCCTTTTAAAAGAAATTTACAATGGCCGGACGTTGACAATAATCTGAGAGGAAAAAAACGAAAGTTCAGAGAAAAGATGCCATTTGCAGTGACTGGTGATCAATGGAGAGAGTATCATGATAAAAAAGAAGCTGAAAGAAAGCGCATTCAAGAAGAAAAAGATAAAAGGTCCGAGGAAAGGAAAGAAAGAAAAATAATGAAAGAGAAACTTATGGAAGAAAAGAAAAGAAAAGGGAGCAAGAAGTTGAATACCCAGAAATCAGATGATACATCTACAGATGAAACGGATACTGAAGTGCAATATTGTGAGAGTGACGATAGTAATTATGATATAGAAGATGATTCTGAATCAGAAAATATGCAATTAATATCATTAAAAAAAAGGATAACCAAAGGAAGTTACGTCATAGTTAGATATGAAGGTGAACATTTTCCTGGCGTTGTTGAAACAGTTGATAAATTGTCATACGAAATAAGCACTATGACATTTTCCGCTGGGAAAACATATAAGTGGCCAGAGAAAGAAGATAAGATCTGGTACAATAAGGATGCCATTATTGAAGTTATAGATCCCCCAGTTCTAACAAATAAGAGAGGTTTTTACACCGTTAAAGAGATGAGCAAGTATCATATTTATACTGTTTGATATAGGATAAAATAGAACCCACTCCAATTGTTACCATTGTTATACTTAATTCAAAATGTTTATGACTGTAGGAAATAAGAAGTACTTAACTTAATTTAAATAACTTGTTCTTTACTGTTGAAACAACGGGTATTACTCACGTATTATTTTGTCTACTAAGGCGACTGCCAGTTTCACTCGATTCAGACGAACTTCATCACGCCAGGAGTACTGAGCGACGCATCCCGGGCCGGTTCGCGTCGCTAAGTACTCATGGCCTGATGAAGCTCGTCTGAATCGAGTGAAACTGGCAGTTGCCTTAGTATGTTATAACTTGTTCTGTTTTTTTTCTCCTTTTCTTGAAAGAAAAGAAAATGTGTTTATTATTTTGTAAGGCATATTTTGATCTCTTTGTCACTTTAAATTTAATTGATTAATTTAAAGTGTTTAAACTAAGTCATTATTTAGTAATTACTATGAGACTGATTAATTAGTAGTTTAGACTGCTTTTTATAAAGGATAACTCTTTATTGGACTAGATGAGTAATTTTGTTGATTTGTTAATAATAAGTGTCAAATAGACGCTTTGTGATAAATACAAATTATGAGACTGTTTCTGACTTATGATTTAGTCTAGTTTTACTCGATTCAGACGAACTTCATCAGGCCATGAGTGCTGAGCGACGCATCAGGCTGGTTCGCGTCACTCAGTACTCGTGGCCTGATGAAGCTCGTCTGAATCGAGTGAAACTGGCAGTCATCTTAGTATGCGCCAAATAATTAATAAATACTCTGTTATATATATGATACATGAAGTTTTATTCTATTTTCGACCATAATTCTCTAATCTCTTCTCTTAATCTATAACTTCGAGTTATCTACAAGTACATAACTAGAGGTTCAACATTGGGAACTGTCCATAAATGGGTGTTTATAACTGGATGTTGTCCAACATTGGGTGTCCATCAATAGATTTTTTGTGTCCATAAGTGGTAAAAAAAACGCATTTTCTAATTTATTAATTATTTCAAGATTTATGCATTCTGACCTTTTTTCTAACATCTGTTACATTTAACTAATACTAAACTAAACATAAAACTTAACAAATACTCAAAAGTTTTAAAGACCCTTGATAAATACACAAAAAACGTCAAAAATTTTCTTAAACTGTCCATGATTGGGGTCGTTATACTTCGATTTTATGTTCCTAGATGAAAAAAGTCTTAAATATGTTTACTTAAAATTTGGTGTTGCAATGTTACTTGTTTTTATGTAACATACGAGAGTATTTCAAATCATTTTGTGCTCGATTGTATTTGAATAACACTAAAACTATTTGGTGAATACGAATATTAGTAAATTTGCTGATATTCTCCGAATACCAATATTTGTATTCGATGCATCACTAGTTAGAACCAATGATATCGCTACACAAACCCCTGGGTATGCCCAAGGGCCAGATAATGTATAGGGGTAAGTTTATAGTGTAATCATTATAGGTTTGAACGACTCCGAAGGAAGGCTTGATGCACAAACTTCTGTAATAAACTACAATGATATACGGATGATAAAAAGAAAGTAGGATGTTGCAGGCTTATTTCGGATGACTTTGTAAGAAGTACTTTTGTTGTGAATTGTGATGAGTGGATGATGTTGTGACGTTAGATGATAGGGGAAACGGGGCACTTGTTTCGTAAATATTAAAGAAGTAAAAGTAGTACAAGATATAGGTCAATCTAAATATAACGGGTATTATGTAAAAAAATACTAAAACGACATTAAAATACTTTCAAAAAACTTTTCACATGCGTAGGTTTATTTTATACCTTTATCATTTTTGATCAATACCCATAACTCATTAAGTAAAGTTTTACGGCATTCTAATCAATGACCTTTGACTTAATATCCCTACAAGACTGAGTATATAGTTTTATTAGTAAGCCCTCATAACATAGCGTGTTATTTGTTAAGGTTATATATTATTACATTACATGTATTTAACTCAACAATTTAACACCGTATTTAACTCAAATACTTACTTATTACTTCCATATTATTCATCGTACAATTACAAAATAAACAATTTATCAAAAGGAAACTTTGCACCAAATCAATATTGAAACAAGGAATACCTTTTGTCTTTATGAAAGGAAAACGACGGTTCATCCTAATAAATTATTTATAACAAACAGTAAATGGGCCATACTACGTTATGAACAAAAAACGCAACTTATCACTTAGCGTTAGTGGAACTGATGAAAACTTATTATCCTAAGAAACAAACAATGGAAGTAAAAAACAAGCGGAGACGGAAATATTCTTCTAATAACGATAAATAATCTCTCTTTTTGTACCATGACGTGGAATTTTACTGAACTAGTAAATATAATGTACGAGATAAAATTCTAGGCTAAGGTACGCTTCCGTTTGTACAGGATCTCTTTGGAATAGATAGAAATAAAAATCAAGAACTTATTATCGTGATTTGAAAACGGTGGATTATCAGCTTTATGTTTATTGGTTTTGTTTTCCTTGCATACAATAAAGGCTGACTATATAAGAGTATTTATTATTTCGAAAATCCTTAAATTTCCTGTCTAAATTGTTACTGGTAAATGCCTTGTTAACCAAAAAAATAATTCTTACACTTCAAACTGTGATGCCAGAGTACTCTATCGATATATGTCAAAACTATATTTTTGTAAAATCTTAATGTGCAAGAACCTAGTACTTTACATGTATCATATGTAAATAATCAATATCTATGTAATCTTGGTTACATTTTATCTATGTAAGTATAAATAAACAACTTACCTTATAAGAAAAAAAGTGAAAAGGCGAAGTTAAGCCTATAAAAAACACTTACAACATGTCTGCTTCGCATAATTTTGTATTTTTGTGGATATTATGTGTGACTAGTCTGTGTGAATTATTAGAAATAAATTCAAATTCAAATCATTTATTTTCATAGGCCCCAGGAGGCGCTTGAATACGTCAAAATATTACAAACAAATGATATAAAAATAAATTATAAGTAAAACTAAATTATACTAATTACAATGATTTGAATAACCGGGGCTTAGATTAATTTTAATCCAACTGTTTAAAATCAGATTGAAATCAAACTAAGTACCAGCTCCGATGGGTATTGCATTATGAGAAGAGCTGGTGAGAAACTCATGTGCACCATCTTTTCAAATGAAATGAATAATATACAATTATATTAATATATAATAATATATAACAATTACAACACATAAAAAGAGCAGTTCATTTCCAAATACTATTATCATTTATGTAGTCTAAAATACAGTAATAAGCTTTTTGAGATAATCTGATTTTAATATATTTCTTAAATTTACCTATCGATAATTCTACTGCGTCTAATGGAAGTTTATTGTAGAAGCGTATACATTGACCTGGAAACGAGTTAGAGATTTTATGGAGCCTAGTAGTGGGCACAGCCAGTTTGTTTTTGTTCCTTAGATTTACTTTATGGAGATCACTATTTTTCTTAAATTTTGTTTGATTCTTGTGGACGTACAATAAATTTTCATAAATGTATTGAGAATGTAACGTCATAATATTTATCTCTTTAAATTTATTTCTTAGTGAAGTAAAGATATTTTAAAATCAAAAATCAATCAATGTACAAATAATATCTGTTACACCGGAGCTGCGGAGGTACAATATATCTATACGAGTACTAAATACCTAAAGTGAGTAATTACCGCTCATTCGCCACTGCGGCAACGAGGCGTTGATGAAAGCGGTTTTGTCGCGTGAAGGCTTAGTCAGCTTATTCGCTCAAATACTTCAGTAATTTACGCAACGCGAACATTGATTGTTCTAAAACTGGGTGAAAGGTATTACATGTAAGAGAGTGATTTAAGGGTTGTTATAAAAAATACTATATCGTGGATGAAGTTCTTACAGTGCGAAAGTCAAAATGGCTACATTTCAAGGGAGTGGGGAGGGAGTCATAGGATCAAACCATCACCGCGTACATTTGTATCTGAAAGCATAACATAACATCACGCCTTTATTACCCAGAAGGTTATGGCACAGGTGTACAACACCCTAATTTTACCTGTTATGTTTAGGTCCCATGGGATAGGGGGTAAGCCTTTCGCCATCCATCGGGCACAATTCCAACTCTGTGCTGCAATTGTGAATTTTCTAATGAAAGTTCACAAACATCACGGGAATCGAACCCGAGACCTTGCGGTGAGAGGTGCATACGTTAACCACTAAACCATCGAGGCAGTTGTATAATTATGATAATTTTAAAAATTTCCTTAATTTTTTAAATTATCACAATTGTAGTTGAACCACCACTCACTCTCACCACTCACAACCAACACCAATCCACTCTCTTGAAAAGTAAAATAAAATATAAAAAAAAGTTTACTGTTTGTTATATTATAATATTATACATAGACTAAAATTATAGAGACAAAGATTTTTTTTGTTCGTATGTTTTTA
Organism: Hypena proboscidalis; assembly: GCA_905147285.1. Lineage (NCBI taxonomy): Eukaryota > Metazoa > Arthropoda > Insecta > Lepidoptera > Erebidae > Hypena > Hypena proboscidalis. The sequence continues at coordinate 2,499,877 of LR990141.1, forward strand.
CCGAAAAAATTTCGGACATTTTGGATCTGTTGGATCGATCTTAATGAAAGTGACACGAAGATAGTTTTAAGACTCCAGAAATAATATAGGCTACTTTATATCGACGTACCACGCGGGCAGAGCCGCGCACGGAAGCTAGTAATAAATAATATAAAGTTAAAAAAAACAATGTACTTTTATTTCTTTTCTTTTTTTTTCAATGTACTTTTTTTAAAAAAAAACACGCTGCCGAATTTTGGCCAAGAAACGGAAAATGTAATAAAACAAGCTATTTTCGGACCAATGATTGCTTTTGGCGGCGTTGATTGAAAAACTTTATAAGTGATTGGAGAGCCAAGAGTAGTCAAATTTGAGGCGGAGATGTCATAACAAATGATGGAGGAGATAAAATATGTTTCTTAATTTATAGAGGGTAATAATTTATATTTTAAATATTGAGGGTAAAAAAACTAATATCATAATACATATTTTTTGTTTGTCCCCAAAAATCATCAAATCCAGTAAATCGATCAAGTTTAAGACCCCAGAAATAATATGGGTGAGGGTCTATTATTTTTTAATTCACTGTTCCATTACCATCTTCTGGATTCATCATCTTTGATGATATAATAACATTTTGATGACGATAAATTTTATCAAGTTGGTATGAAACATTATTCGATTCATTCATTACTTTGACTTCAAAATCGAGATCAGATCTACAAGCGAAATTCTTTCCTAGGTTTCATTCGCTCTCTCACTCGGTTGGTTCTAACAGGAATTTCTCGGCACTTTTCACAAAAATACTCCCGGAGCGTCGTTACTGTGACAAAGTGCGTCACATACCTGTCATACATTTTAAAATACTTTTGCGCTTCGCTAAAACTACGCCTGAAAAGGATTTTTTAACGACATGAGCTAAACATTTGAAATGATGTTATAGCAAAAGCTCTTATGCACAGGAATAGCTAATTTAATGGAAGTCATGATGCCCGTTTTAGTAAACAAAATCTATACCTACTAATAAAGCTGTGAAGAGTTTGATTGTTTAATTGGTTGAACGCAATACTCTCAGGAACTATTATTCCGAATCGATTTTTATTTGTTGGATAGCCCATTTATTCAGCAAAGCTATATACGTAATAACATCACGCTGCGACCAACAGAAGTGAAACAAAAATGAAATATGTTCCGATAACAGGCAAAAAACGCCACGAGAACATAGTAGTAAAAAAGGTATAACGTGGCTAAAACCTTTCTTCCACGCAAACGGAATCGTGGGCAAAAGCCTAACTAAATAAACAACAAAGACTAAAACCCAATTAAGACGCATTTCTTCAAAGAATAAAACACTACAAAAGAAACTTCCTGAAGCGTGATTAAAATTTTTCATTGTTATAGCTTTACAAGGAAAATTTTTAATAACGCACAAATGATTCAAATTCAAATTCTTTATTTACCAAAGTAACCTTAAAATTTAATACAGAGTGCATGAAATTTACGAGTACATACTTATTTACTTAAAACTAGGGTTGTTATAAACTATTTTGTTCCGTACCCTCTGAACTAGTTGAGACTGTATCTCAGAAGGTAACTCAGATCAGTTATAATAATATTTTATCTTACAAAAATATGTCGCGATGGTAAAAAATATATTGATATTCAAAAACGTTTGTGCAATCTTTTAAGAATACAGAAACAAATAAAATTAAAATTAAAATTAGAACTAAACACAAATGATTTTTGAGGTATCAAGAAAGGACTCAGTAGCATCATACTTTAAAGTTTTTAAATATTTAAATATAGCTTCTTTGCAATTTATTTTAGATAAATTAGGTAGGTGAAGAATTTATTGTATAGTATGACCAAGTATTAAATTGTGTTTTTGCTACGGACAAAAGCATGGCCATGTTATCTAGCGACGGTCGAAGGCTGAAAAGTCCACGTCTTTAAACTATTTCAGCGAAGAAACACTATCAACGTGATGTGATAGATTATATTGCATCAAATGGCGTCATTCGACTGTTTTAGTGGAAAACTGACAACTTAAATAAATATAACTTAAATTGTTTCGGTATAATAACACCCTAAGAGCATCCATGTGCTTAATGTGCGTCAGTTTTTGATGGATCATAATTAAGTTTCAAACTAATAGGTCCGATCTATTCGGACATTAATTTTCTAGAAAGGAATGAGACATTCAATAAAAGCACTGACTGAAGTCTTGGTTATGATAATTATAATAGCAGCCCTGTATACAAATACATGTTCCACTGCTAGGCACGACTAGCAGAGCGCTCATGATAAAAAGGGTTATGCCTTAGTCTACCACGCTGGCTAAGTGTGGATTGGAAGACTTCACACTCATTTTCGTGCTTTTTTAGTCTGGTTTGTTTAAGGCAGTCTTTAGGATTTTTATATTCATATAATTCTAGAGTATTCTAGACTATAAAACGGTTTTTTAATAAAACTGATTTACTAGCTATGTCATAATGATGAATTTGTTAAGAATTGAATCACTGGAATTATTTAGTGGTACTTAAAAAGACGTTAAAATTTGTTAAGAATTGAATCACCTAAATTATTTAGTGGTACTTAAAACGACGTTAAAATTGATTAAGAATTGAATCACTTGAATTATATAGTGGTATTTAAAACGACGTTACCTTTAACACCTAATGTCAATCACCGCCCAGCCCACGTGAGCCTTTTACTCACACGAGCACAACATAATACATCTACATACTTTTCAGGCAAAGATGCTATCCAAGAAGTACAAGTCTATCCTGTCATCCTACAGGGATGGTAAACATGCGAAAGATGATCTATAGGGATTCCACAAAGTTATGTTTGAAAAAAATAATAGAGATATAAAAAACAAGGTTAAATCGAACCTTGGGCGGCAACCATGGGTGATTTGTCGGTATTTTGTTTCACTTTGTCTTACATATATTATTCACAGGTTAAAAAATAACACTATTTAAGCTCAAATGCCTTCTTGAATGGCAAGTGTAGTACAAAATCGATCAATAGACAAAAATAGATCAATAAGTCGCTCATATTCAGATTTCTCGGGTAGTGGGAAAAAACCAAGTACGGTTTGATGTCTTTCAGTCACCCAGAACATGAACAAATGTTACGCAAAGTGTTCAATAACATTCAAAAAAGGTTCGTCACCCCTGCAGCATAAGTTTTCCTTGTAGCCCCCATGACAGTTAAATAGTTTTTCCACATGTTACTACGTCACTACGTCAGGCGTCAAAGTCATACATTATGTACAAGGAAAGGATTATTCGACTAGGCTGAATTCGAGCGACCCTTGCCTCTTCCGTCATACGTGATGATTAAATTATTGGGGTCAGGAAAATAAAGCCGACCAACTTACCGGTGCGTGCTAGAACGGCTCTACTAGTATTAAAATAAGTTTAAATCCCTACGGTGTTTCGAGTTGCCCAGTTTTCCGGGCGCATTTATAAGTTTGCCAGCTTATAAAAAAAAACACACCCAACTCTGTATTCCTTGCTGTAAGTTTAACTACAGCATTTGGTTAAGGAAGGATTATTCTGGATATTTTCTTATTTCTGGTAAAGTATTCAGCTTTACGTTTTGTTAAATCCAGTGTAAAAAACAAACTTTAATAATGTGAAACAAGCAAAAATAAACTCAAAGGCTCGCAATAAATTATTATTTCGTTTAAACACTCCGATTGTTACGTTAGTTTTTGATTAATCTAGTATTGTTTTTAATACGAAAAAATATAGTCAACTATTAAATCGAAAAAATTTAGTTTTATTTTATATATTACATAATCTTTTTGGGTTATATTTTCATGACACGATAACATTCAAATGACAAATAAATTTCATGAGTTGATAAGCTATTGTCCAGCTCTTTAATAATAATTTTATTCAATTATGTCTTTTTAGGAAAATCTTTGACGGCAATAAAATGTGAAAATCAATAAAAATGTCCTAATCAAAAGTACAATAAACCAACAACCCAACAAACAACAAAAAAAAAATTGTCCAATCGGCCTTGGTGATATTAATACTACCTCAATTACTTCATGTATCGAAGCGATTTTTGTACATGTCTGTAACCTGTAATCTGTATCTGAGATTCATAAATAGGTACTATAAAGGTACCTCGCCATTTGCCGCACATCGAGCGTCAAGTGGCGGTGAATTGGACATGCATTCATTGTACGCTGATACCATACAAATTGTGGGGAAAATTACTTCGCAGCTTTTGGACATGCTAAGGTTGAAATCTGTAGAGCGTACTTAGACTGACCTTGAACAAAATACTACATTTGTCTTTTTGTCACAACGGCAGATTCTTAAATAAGCCTAAGCTCAGGCTAAGTACGCTCCAAAGATTTTAGCCTAAGTACGCTCTACATATAGTTGCCACTAATAAAACCTTGTGTGCAGGGATTTATTGATACTTTGGTTAATCAGATTTTTAACAATAAATAACAAATAGCGCAACGTGAGCGTAATTATTGTTAACAAATCCTGTGGGGCATCCATTTATAATGAAATTTATGTATTCTATTTGTTACATAATTAAATATTTTACGCGAACGATTGAACGAGTTTAATCGCATAAACTGGTAATCCCAAAACCGTAGTCCCTAGGCGGCCATAACTTAGCTCTCGTTCTAGTGCTGAATTAACATGAATTTTGTGAGCAAATTTTGTAGAAGTAGGTATTTGAACTAAACTTTTTTTAGTAATCCTTTTTTATTTTTGTTACACTTACAAAAAACACATTTATACTATATTCTGCTTATATTTAGAACTTATTTAAATGTTACATAACACAACGTCACAATTTATTCTCACGATAACCGTTCTAAATATATTTAAATACCCATGTTTTTTTAAGATATTTTCATGACTTAAAATAAATACCATTCTATTCTTCTTATAAGTCAGATGGTAGGAACAAAGAAGTGTCATAATTATAATTCTCTGTGGCGTCATATAGATCGTCTATTGAGCAGTTTTAGGAGCAGTTAGGGCACTCAAGCATGAGACATTGTTTTTGAGCAGCGCCGCAGTCACTCTTGGTCTTATCAGGTGGAATTATGCTCCAATTTGCCAAATTATACGTGCAGCGACCTACCTGGGATCGGAGATGATTTAATGACTGCCATTACAGGTCACTGCAGACTAGTAGATCTAGAAGGTAGGCGCTCCTATACTCCTACGTAGTAGGCCGAAGGAGGCAATCGTTCATGCCACATTTGTATCCTGGTCTTTGCCCGCTGAACTGCAATGGCGATAGTAGCGTTCAAAAACTAATTCGGCAAATTAGTCGAGCTGGTGGTAGTATATGTCCTGGAATTATTGACGATTGCCTGACTCTTTGGGTGCTTTATCCACACCCTTGGTTTCAGGCATCCAGATTTTATGCAGCAAATTTCATTGACGGCAATGTCAACTTAACCAGCAAGAGCATATAGTTGCCAAACTGAGCACGCGATTTCGCCAGATGAATAGTGTAGTGCACAACAGTAGTTCGCACAACGCCCGGTTCTGCTTCTTAGTCTGTTGACGTGAGACGACATAGAAGGTCGTTGCGTGTCCCAACTATATGCCTTGTTATCTCGCACAGCTTTTTGTATGTCATACCCCTGTCAAAATTAACACCCAGGTATTCAGTGTTCTCATTGTGCTCAATATTAGTACACTGACAGGTAATGTTAATTTTTCTTCTGGCTCAGTGGTTGTGCAGGTGCAAAATACAGGCATGGGTCTTAGTTGGGTTTAATTTTAAGGAATTACTCCTATAGAAGCTTTCTAACTCTCCGAGAGCAGTCGCTAGGTTTTGTTCGACCTGTTCAAATAAAGATGCTTGGGTGGCCAACATTCAATAAAAAACATAATCGTAGTAATTTTTTCCCATGGTAACCACACTAAAAATATTAATGCCCATATTCTCATAACTTACAAAAAACAACTTTCTTTGCAAAAAATAATATATAATTAAAAAAAAATAACTTTGTGCTAAAGAGTTCATTTAAACAAATGTCCTTTGTTTTTTTTGTGGTTGTTTTCAACGCATTTTATAAACACTGTGAATGAACTTTAACGATGGCTATTTACTTCTACATTTGCTTAAAAGCTGGCACTTTATTGCGAACTTGGCTAGAAACTTATCTTGGCGAGACAATTTATTTTATGGCTTAGTGTAGTAAGTATTATATGAATAGTGAGTATTATTCTTGGAATATTTTTTGAAGGATTTGAAAATATTAAAGTGCAGATTTAGTTTTATGAAAACACTTTTTATACCCATTTCGTTTATGGAAACGGTCGTAACAATGTACAATTCTTCTTCTTCTTCGTCGTGTCGATGGCTGAGTCAAATTTTATTGGTCCAATAAGTGGTCACTGTTATGGCGCTCTCGTCGGCGTTCATGAGCGCCTCCCTTGTGCAGGTGGTAGGGCATTTTGGACAGTCAGTAAGGTTGTCAAGGTTTTGACTTGCCATCGTGGTGAAAGGATTAGCCAATTCGCTTTTAAGAACTCGCGAATTGCCCAGGGTGCGCCGGACGTAGGGAATTGTTGTGTACGTCACTCGAGGAGGCTCCTTTCATGCACCCCAATGTACAATGAAAGTCTAGGAATATAAATAAAGTTGAAGAATTTTGTCTTTTTAGTTCTACATTATATACTGTATAAAATCATTCTGAGAAAAATCTTTACGACGTTACTTAATCAAGTTATTATTATTAACCACGTTTTAAAGCGGTTAAAACCAAAGGACACGGGTTTGATAAAACACATAAAAGCACCTAGTATATATGTAATACAATTATAGGCATTCCACCATCTCTTTGAGTTTATCAAAACAAAATATCCGATGTGTACGAAAAACTGAACAGTCCTCTGATACATTAGTCAGAAAAGTTCCTATTGTTTGTTTGTTGTTGTTTGTATCAGCGAGTACATCCATCATACATTTGTCAATCTATTCGGGCGTTATTTCACGGACTCAGTATTTTTGTTGTTATTTCTACACTCATACAAATGTGGTACATAATGGTGTACACCCTTTATCGTAGGAATATGTTTGAAGAGTTACGTTGGTACGAGTAGTACTCGTTTAATTTTATTTATATTTCACTAGCTGACCCGCTATAATTATTACCACCAAATGCTGTATTACCGCAATTTCTACGCCATTTTCTTGTCTTGGTATTTTATTAAAAGTAAGTATTCAGAGCTGAGAAGAATCTAACAAAGCATAATTTATTAAAATTGGTTTACCTGTTCTAGTTATAAATGATGTAACTTGCACGACTTTGCTTTAAAAGCATTATTAAGATTTACATAACATAATTAATTAATTACACAATTTTATATTCCACCAAAATATTTATTTACTTATTGAATTATTAACAAAGTGTAAATCTCATTTAAAATAAAAGAAAATTGATAACTGTCTAATCGTTCATAAAACTTCTGTCGTCAAGTTCTGTATATCTAAGAGACGGAGCAACTTTAGATGGTAAGCAATTTAAAGCGATCGCCACTAAGGCTTCAAGTTAATAAATTATAATTAATTCCTTTGATAAATTATTCTATTTTATTTATCCACCTTTAACCGTTCAGGCATTACTTTATTCACTGAATTTAATTAACTTTTCGGATGATTTCGCGCTAAATTACATTTTATAATTTCTCTACATTTCAACTGGGCTCTGTGTAGATTCCAGAAGTATTTTAATTCATTGGAACCGTGAAATTGGTATATGCGTTATTTATAATTATGAGTTTTTTGATCTGAAACACTTTCTACAGAACACTTTGTATGTTTTTAACGCAAGTTATTGAGTATTTTTTTGGATTTTATTATGCACACTGAAATTTTAGTGGATTTAGAAACTTTAAAGATTTTCAAAATCAAAAACAAAATACACCCTTTTAGTTCTTATAAAAATGCAAAGAAAAAAAGAATCCTTTTTAATACAATCCGGCTGCTTTTAATGTTCTATTCGTTCGAAATCACTAAAATTTTACCGTGTATAGGATATTTTCGCGGGATGTATTTAAACGAACACCCGTTAGTTCATGGGTAAACAAAGAAGGGTTATCGTTTTTTACCACTCGATAGCGCCATTGTTGATAAAGGTCTGTCAAAACATGTTGACAGTACGTTTTTAAAAATAAATTACATATTGGAACGAAAAATATTAAAAAATACGGCTTTATTTTTCAATTTGAAAATGAAAAATGAAAATATTTATTTAGGTCCAACAGAAACATTGAGACACACATAGATTCAGTTAAAACAAATAAAAAAATAAAAAAGTACAATAATTTACAGTATGCCCCAAAGCAAAAATTTGTCCTAAATGGGAATTGGTTCAGCATATTATGCCAAACTAAAGCTTAGCGCTGGTTTTCAACCAATCCCCCAGTGACTACACTGATGACAAAAATCTGTTACTTATAAAAAAAAAATATTAAACAAACAAAATGAAAGAAAAAAAGAAAACAAAGATAAAACATAAATATAATTATAATTATGGCATGTATGTACAACGCAAAATAAATTCATAACATTATGCATTAAATAAAAGATACATTTACGTTTAACATGCCCATCTCCCGCTGAGCATTGATTAGGTATCGTTTTAAGTGTAGTCTGAACGTACTTAATGCTTTGGCATTTCTAATTGGAGGAGGAATGTTATTCCACACTTTGGATGCTGCGTAACGAAATGTACCTGTAAAAGCGGTTGTTCTATGCGGTTGTACAGACAATACCAATGAACGCTCCCTGCCACCTAGCTCGTATCTCCGAGATAGCCAGCTAAGCTTATCATGTAGATACGCTGGTTCCTTGTACTTAACAACACCAAACATTAGGCACGCCAAATAAAACTTACGCCTCGACATCATTTTTATAATTAAATGTCCGTTCAGGAACGGAGTGACATGGCTTCGAGGTGGAATATTAAAACAGAAACGGGCGCAAGCGTTTTGTACCCTCTGTATCAATTTCAAGTAGACATTAGTACGCCCGCCTCTCTTGCTCTCAAACTTGCCCTATGCACAAGTGCGTTTTCTGCCTCAAAAAGAAAGTTTGTCTTTAGAACGGCCTCGAGAACTGTGCCACGTATAAACTAAATGACCGCGTAGATAACGTGCAAAAAGTGACATTTGACATTCCGGAGACCTCACGCTACACAAGCAACCTTAGTGGCGAATTCATGCGCTATGGCCGTCATTGATAGGCACTAAATAACCCTCTTATTTAACCTAAGTCTTTTTTTGGTTATACTTGACCGTTTACCTCACCATTGAGAGGTACAGTGTGGTGATTATGATTTAGTTAGAGGTGTAAATGTGTAAAAAAATTCACGTATTAAGTTAAATCCGTTAGACTATAAGCCGACGCAATGTAATTAAGGAAGGCTCGGAGTATTATGATGTATGAAGGTGTAAATGCATCTCAAATTTTTAGCAAATACTTGAAAATATTTGCCAAAACTTTAAAATCCGATTACAATAATAAACGGCCGATCATGAAAGCTTTTCAAATAGACTGTTCTCATAAATAGAGTTGTCCAATCAATTTATCATACTCATCCGTTCGTCCGATCGCTCGTGAATAAACATGATTTGTGTATCAGAAAGGGAATTATGAATCAAATTCAATTCAATTTCAAAAGATCTTTATTTATAAAATGACATATTACAATTTTTTATACAATACTAGTGTTAGTTTAGATCCTAGAATTACAAACATCGTAGTGTAGGTTATTCTTCAAGCCCAAAAAGACTCATATAGAACTTTTATCGTGTATTTAATCCGTTGAGAATAATATTATAAAAGCATGATAATTGATCGAAACAAAGAAAACATGTGGATACTAAAGGTAAGTTATGCAAGTTTTAGAGTAACATTACATTTATAATTTATAGGTAAGTTAATAATATTGTTTGTTACAAACAAAAAGAAATATAATGAACATATTATTATAGGCGGTAGTTTATAAAAACAACGGTCGGGGCTTTGACAATCCGCGAGAAGCAACAGGAACGTATACATATAGGTGGGTACACCAGATAAGCGGCCGGCACGCAAAGATCTCGTGGCCGCGGGCCGCGCACGCCACTACCACCCGATACCATATGGTAATACGGGCGGGATTGGCGCACGCGACAGCGCGCCCATAGTTCACCGCGCGATCGGCGCGCTCACATGAATGACCGCTACTACTCATCGCGCTCGAGGAATAAGTGATGAGGCAGTTTGTATCTGTTATACTTATCGATGAATGCGATAGTATTATTGCGTGTTCTACATAAGTTTTTAACTATTGAATTTTTGCTATGTGGGTTACTATATAAATAGAACTTTTCCGATAATTTGTAAATATAAACATCAATTTTAGGTAAACCAATATTCAAATGTAATTTGTGAAGGTTGGTGCGAAAGCGCGTATTGTAAGCGTATTTAACTGCTTTGTTTTGAATAACCTGTAGTTTTTTAATATTAGTTTGGCATGTACTGCTCCAAACTGGACAAGCATACGTAATGCACGGTCGAATCAAGGTACAATAAACACGTAGTTTGGTGTGACTGCTAAGTGGTGAGTATCTATTTAATATTGGATTAAGTGCGTTTAATGCCTTAGTGCCTTTGAGACAAATTTTTAAAATGTTTGATGACCAATTGAGCTTAGTGTCAAGAGTTGTGCCTAAATATTTTACTGTGCGATTCCAAGGTATGCCGATATTGCCAACTTTTAGTGTCTTTAATGGAGGGCTTCTTTTACGTGTAAACATAATGGCTTCAGTCTTTGAGGCATTAATTTTTAGTTTCCATTTTTGGAAATAAGCCAGGAGGTTGTCGAGAGCAAGTTGTAGTCGACCTACAATCAAGTCGATATCAGTAGACGATGAAAAAGCGGCCGTATCGTCGGCAAAACAGGCTATGCTCGTACGTGGTTGGATAGGGATGTCATTCAGGTACAACAGGAAAAGGTATGGTCCTAAAATTGACCCTTGTGGGATTCCAGCAGGAACATTCTTAGCTGGAGATGAGCAGTTCTTGATGTGAACACTAAAACTACGATTGGCCAGATATGAACTAATCATTTTGATCAAGATAGAAGGTAAATTAAGTAAGATTAATTTGTGTAAGAGTGCATCGTGCCATACCGTATCAAATGCTTTCTCGATATCTAATAGAAACATTCCTGTGGATTGCTTTAGATTGAGGCTATGAGACACGGTTTCAGCGACTCTGGCTAGCTGTTGTATGGTGGAATGACCTTGGCGAAAGCCAAATTGCTCGTTGATTAAGTATTGTTCGGAGACATGTAGTAAGCGCCTATAGATGATTTTCTCAAACAACTTTCCGAGGCACGGTAAAAGACTGATTGGGCGGTAGCTAGTTGGGTCTGAAGTATCTTTGCCAGGCTTATGTATCGCTATTACCTTAGCCATTTTCCAGCTCGTAGGGAAATAGGTGTAAGTGAGGCAGGCGTTAAAGATTTTTGTTATTAGAACAATGCATTTTTGGGGGATATTTTGTATCAGAATATTAGAGATTTCATCAGAGCCAGGGGCCTTACGAGGTTTTAGTTTAGAAATGTATCTCCTTACCTCAGATGGGCGGACAAGGATAGAATAATCGAAGGTGAAATCCTGCTCTTTTAAATCGGATACTGAGTTTTCTATGGCTAATTGGTCGTCGCTGGGCCAATTATGCGTTAGTAGCATATTATTTTGGAATGCGTTGGCCAAAGTATCACATTGGGCCTGCTGATCAGTGGTCAGGGAGCCATTTTCTGACTTAAGAGAGGGGATGGTACATGGAGCCGAGCGTAAGCTTTTTATTAAGCGCCAGATATCATTACTAGGGTTGTCCACCTTGTTTAGTTTACTGTGCCAGACCCTATCATTATACGATGTTATGGACCGAGCTATGTCTAACTTAAGTTGCTTAATTTGATTGTATAATAAACTACGCAAGGTTGTATTAGTTTCCGTTGCGGCATATCTACGTAAACGGTGTTTGTGAGTAATCATACGCTTAATGCGTCGCGGTAGGCGACCAGAGTTCCATGGTTGTAGAGTAGACTTTGGTACGCATTGGTCTCTGGCTTTTAGTACTAAACTTTGAAGTTTTGAGATTGCCATGTCAATATCTGCAGTAGAGGTAAATGTCAGGGAAGTCAGTGTGGTACCACGGTTAAGATGAGTTCGGTATTTAGTCCAGTCAGCTTTAGTATAATTAAATTTCTGAATCGGAGTACGTGTAATCTTAGTAGCAAATTTAACAAAAACTGGTAAGTGATTTGATGATAAGGCTGAAATAGTTTTTATGTCGCTGGGGGGAATAAAGTTTTTAGCCAACATAATATCAGGAATTGATGGAGTAAAATTTGGACAATAATGGACTAATGTGAGGTCACGAGGGGCATGGATAACGTATTCATTATTAAGCATATGGTCGTAAAGCCTATTGCCACGCTGGTTACTGGGTCCGGGTGACCACAGTGGGTGCTTAGAGTTAAGATCACCCATGGCAAGTACCCTGGAGGTAGTCGACATGATACAGTCAATGTCGCTGGTGATAATAGGCAAGTTGCATGACTGATAGGCTGAATAAATTGCAAGGCTATCATTATCTAGGGTCAGGGAAATGCCAATAACTTCTAAGTGTTGTGTTTTAAGGGTTGGAAGTAAGTGGTGGGTTAAGTCGGCGCGGACGAGAAGGGCAACACCTTGTCCAGTGCCATTACGATGCTTGTCCCCACGGTAACATACAAATCCAGGTATGTTGAGTGTTAGGCGCGCAGTTAACCTAGTCTCGCAAAGTGCTATGATATCTACTTTAAGTTTACTCACTGCAAGTTCCGCGAGTTCCTGTTGCTTTTTGGAGACGCCATCAGCGTTCCAATAGAGTAATCTTAGCTCAGAAATGGAACTACACATGATGTCCTAAATGGGTTAGTATTAGAATTACTTTATCCATAAAAGTTTTGCAATTGGTGAACTCTTGCTTGATGGTTTTGATTGTAGCAAGTATTTCTAGCATTTCCAAGGTTTCAAAATCTTGGTCGTTAATTTTGTCTGCCTCACTTGGGCGCAGTTTTGGCTGGGATTGTCTTGTTCTTGAAGAAATTATAACAGGATTCAATGGCTTGGTAGGCCACTCCACTGAAGTTTTTTCTGGGTTCTGTTCAAACTCCTTGATGGGTTTAGAAAATTGAGGTTTGCTTGGCCTAGAATTCGCAACCTGAGCCCAGGTTTTTGTGGCACCTCCCTTTGTGTGGTAGGCTTCTGCAGTCAAGGTCTTGCGAGTGACATCTCTTTTGGACTCAATTCGCTCTAGATATTTGAGCCTTTCGTTGCATTGGGCAAAATTAGCAGGATGATCTTGCTGACAATTGCAACAAAGAGCAGGTGTTTCTCTATCCTTTTTTGTACATTCCCAAGTGGGATGCGACTGCGCACATTTAACACAACGTGGCTGTCTATTACAGTTGCGGGATGCATGACCAAAACCTTGGCATCTAAAGCATTGAGTGCCAGTTTTCTTGACTGGATTGTAGCGCTCAACAGCAACGACACAGTTTGAGAGGTATTTGATCTGCTTAAATTTTGCCATATTAGTCCCACTAGGCAATTGGACGAGTATTGGAGGGCATTCTGTTGGACGCAAGGTTTTGATTACCGAAACTGTAACTTCTGGAAAGCCCAGCTTCTCTAATTCTGCACTGATGTCTGGTAACATGAAGGTAGGTAACCCTTTTAGTACAGCTCGGGGCAGTTTTTCGTCCCTTCTAGTGAATGTATGATAAGCAACATTCTCTTTTTGGAGCCCTTCTTTCAGCTGCTGGTGACTGTTAGCACTGTAACACTGTACCCTCACAATTTTTCGACCTCTAAATTGTAGGTGGAAGTCCTTTGCATATTTACTTAAGGTGTCCCTTACCTTTTGGTGGGTCCAATCATCATGTAATTCAATCACTATTGGTGGGGTGTTGTTCACTGCCTTTTTCTTAGTTGCGGTTTGGAAGAAATCTGACTCTGCCTCATCAACAGGTAGGATACCAAATTGATTCCTTGTTGGTGTACCATGCTCCTTGGCTACTTCTTTTGGGTTTGGAAGAAACTTCTTCTGCTGCTTCCTTTTTTCTGGCGGGGTTATGTCCTCCCTTGCTCTTTTGCTGGAGGCTAGGTTAGAATTAGATTCTGACCTAGTCAGGTATTTCTCCATGTTCGGCTGGAGTTTGACGTATCGATAAGTCTATACCGTATTGGCACATCACTAGTAGTGTCCGACCGGTTATGAATACGGGTTGTTTGTTGAAGGCGCGCGATCGCAACGGAGTTCGAGCGCATACTGGTTTGATGAATCAAATGGTTTCCTCATTCATAACATGATAAACTAAAGCTAACAACGTCAGAAAATAAAGTATTTTATAAAAGCTAGATCTTAATTATCTTTTACTATGCTCTCTTGACCCGCCTACTAGCTATTAGGCTGCTGGGAGAAGTTACGTTTTTTTAATGTGCATAACATTTGAACGAAAAACTTTGGATTTTAATTTTTTTAAAGATTCATTTTATTGCAACTATCTGCCAAAAGTATTAAGAAACATCATTTTAACCCTAGCAGCTCAAAAAGGTGTTTTTTCCTGTGTGAAATTCAAAAAATTAAAAAAATAATAATTTTGCTTTTTCTCTTACTTGCCATTTTTATCGTTGCTAATTAGCTGAGTTGAAAACTGCTATCATGTTCGAAAGTATTTTGTTTCCGTTATTTTGTAAACAGTTAGCATTAATTATTGTACTTATGCTTTGTTTTAAGGTAACAGATTCCTTTCTTCCTTCCGGCTTGTTGCATCGTGTAAAATGCAAAACAGCAATATTATTAAAAGCTTTACTATCATATAAAAATATCAACATTATTCATAAAACTACAATTGGCTGACAACAGATCTCTCATTCACATAAGGAAACTGAAATAACCTAAAATATATTTACATTTACACATCAACGCGATCTATCACCAAAACATTTGCCTTGGAATCCTATTACTAAATAGTCCAGCATTTTCACAGTTCGTTCATGACAAAAAACATACATAATTCATGTAACGCAAACGTTTCAAGTCGATTAACTGCGATATTAACAGCCGCATTAATGTTTTATAGTGTTGGTGCCATTACGAAGAAAGTATCGATGTTATTATAGAAACGTGCTAATCATTGGGATTAGCACAAATGAGTCGAGTTAAGAAATATTAGTTTCGAGATAATTCACACAAAAAAATACAATTGTCAATAATTATACAGTTTAGATTAAGTTACTGGATCATTTTAATTTAAGATCCAATATGTATATTTTTCTGTTATTAACAACCCAATGTTTTATATTAAAGAAATTTCATTAAATATATAAATGAAATGAGTTTTGATTTTCTTTTACCATTATTATTATAATTGAATAATGAAAGACCAAAATGGCATTGATAAAACATTTGAATTAAATGAATATATCTTTATACCTTGGACTTCATAAACACTAAAATCGTTATTACTAGAGAAACACACGGGTTACTCACGGATTTTAAGTCGGAATTCTGCCGACCGGTTTCTATACTTCATTAAGGAAGTATTTTCATCAGGGCTGTGAGTGCAGTACGCTCGATGCAGTCACTGTAGCGCGAGCCGGGGTACTGACTGCATCGAGCGTACTGCACTCACAGCCCTGATGAAAATACTTCCTTAATGAAGTATAGAAACCGGTCGGCAGAATTCCGACTTAAAATCCGTGAGTAACATCGATATTTTTCATAAATTAGTGTGCCGCATCCCTAGCGCTAAAATGGCCCGCAGTCTAAATAGAAGATCAAAAGAGTTGGTAAGATCAAACATCAAACGGTGTAGTATAAATGTAGGGATAAAAATAACATCACCCATGTTTTTTTTCAGCTAGCATTTTTTTGAGACCGAATAAATAAGCGTTTTTGCGGCTCAGTTCCGTTTTCATTGAAATTTAAGCTATTTTATAGTTATTCAATCAAGGCAATATCTTTGTTTTGCTTAAAATCCGGTTCAATGTTGATGTTCTTGTTACAAAGCTATTATTGTTTCCCGGTTCCATTTAGGATAATTAAGGATTATTTTGAGAATGAGATATTTCAGAGGTTATAATTATGAATATGAGACTGGCTGCATTCGCATGGTATGTCGATTAAAGTAGCCTAGGCTCACAACAAACATAGTTGTCAATTTCCATCAACATCAGCTCGATAATTTAGAGGTGAAAACTTAACAGATAGACAGGGTTACGTTTGTATTCATAATGTATTATTATAGGTATGGAATAATACAAGGCACAAGAAGGCATAAAAAAAAATAAAATTCATGCAAGTCTGAAGAAACTATATTTATTATGAAATCAGATCCTTTAGTAAATACGAGAAGCATAATTTTGTGGGACGTAAAGTATCAAATTATAACAGTATAGGTGGTAATGGACAGTAAACCAGTTAACTATATTTTAGTACAACTTTCGTTCGTATTTTTTCTCTCAACAAAGTTAGCAGTTTTCTTCTATACATAACTTTAGTTAATAGAAGTTTCCGGATAGGAACTAGCGTTAAATGTACGAGGCAAACTGCCAATAACATTGAGTAACAAAACTTGTAGTAAGGGTTCTGATGAACTATATTTTTATTTAGTGTCTCTCGAAAATATTACAGATTTTAGAGGTATTCATTCATGAAAAGATAATTTTATATTTACTTGCTGTTGTCCGAGAGCCGCGACTTTGTCCGCGTGGATTTTGATATTTTCATACTATTTAGGCACTTCCCTTATAGACCTTGAACCCCAAAAAATTTTTTTGTTAATTTACGTCATGTTAGGAATATTATTATTAAAAATTGACGAACCTCCTATTTAAGTTTAACTTGCTAAATCCCGCCTCTTAAGAATAAAATACAAATATAAAAAATATACCAGTTTTTAGGTTTTAAAGTTTTAAGTCCAACAGTTAGCAGAAGTTTGCGTAATGCGCGTACGAACATACAAACAGACAAAAAATCTGAAAAAATATGTGTAGGCTTCTACTGCTCTTATATGAATATATAAATAACCCGTCATATTAATTTTTCATAAATAAATTGTATGTACAGACATGGAAAATTTACAATTTTATCATAGATATGAAGACATTCACAAGACTAATTAACCATACGTATCGCCAATGTGAAATCGGCTAATTTTAAGTTTTTTCTTCTTACTAAAACATAATATTAAATATTAAATAAAGCGATAAAACGATTATTATGCGAGTATGAGTGGGCGATCACGTTTTTTACGAGCTTTTGATTTATTCTGAGAAAACTCACCATCATGGTATTTCACTGCTTCTAGAGGTTATTGGCATTATTTAAAATTGGCCTGACTGGACTAATTGACAACTGGAGCACAAAGGTTAGAAAAAGATTTTGCTTTCCTCCTCTCTAATCTTTTGTTTGATTTTTGACGTCACAATGCAGTAAGCCAAAGAGCAATTAATCAATATGGCGAGGAAATGAAAGCGCATAAGTCTCCCAAAACTCACGAGGGAGCGGGGAGTACATTGTTCCGCGCATGAATGATTTGACAATTTTTTTCAAAAGACTATATACTTAATAGACTAGACTTATCCTTTAATTTGGGCAGCGGGAAACACCTAGCTAGTCCTTTTGGTTTAATTGTCTAAGAGTATAGCATTGTTTTGAAGCTGTAAAGAGGTCGATGCCCGGAATAGCCCGGCGTATGGCGCGCTGCCAGTGGTTACGCGATTCAGAGTTACGCAATCCACGCAATTGTGGCATGCGGAATTGATAAGCAGGATTGCAGAATACGTCCTAATATGATGTGGTCTAACAACCTAAATATTTTAAACTACGTTGATTTAACATAACACTATTGAGGTGAATCTATCGCCGTATTACGTAGATTACATAAATATTTTATACAAGCTTCCACCCGCGGCTCCGCCCGCGTGGTATGTCAATTAAAAGTAGCCTATATGTTAATCCAGACTATAAGCTACATGTGTGCAAAATTTCATCGAAATCGACCCGGTAGTTTTGGCGTGAAAGAGTAACAAACATCCATCCATACATCCATACATACAAACTTTCGCCTTTATAATATTAGTAAGGATTTAAACTATCCGTGTACTCAAAAGGCTATTTTCCAATTTTGGGAAACCGTTTTTAAATAATCCTTGTTACTCTTTTAGCCCATACCGTTAAATATTTCAGAAACATGATGTTTTATAGTCAAAATTTCATGTTAAGGTTTTAGGCAGGCATTTACAAAAGCGCGCACAAAACGCTGGTCATGACGTCACTAACCCAAGAGGTGAATCTTGGGTTATAATTTTCAAAAACAAGTTTTTTGTGACCGGTAACTTTTTAAGAATATTATACTCATTGATGTTCATATCACAGTTTAACATCTTCATTTTGTAATCTTTGTTTTATATTTCGATAAAATAAATATACTTATTTTAGTTTAGATTACAGTTTAATATGTTTATTAAAGTCATTATCTGTTGGGATTACCAAAAATATTTGTTCTCATAGCTGTTTAACACAACACTTTTATCTAAAATTATTTTATTTGTACCATAATAAAGACAATAACAGTAATAATAATAGATTCTACAAGCGATTTTTGAACTGGCCTTTTTGATTGGATCTATCGTATGTTACAAAACATTCTCATTAAAAAAAAAGTACTTGAATATAAGTAAAATACGTAACTTGAAATTTTAAATAGTGTTCAAGCTACATTAAGCCAAAATTTAATCATATAAAAGCAAACTTATGCAACGGGAATCACCAAGCTTCAGAGAACTTGCATTGGAGTTACCAGAATCTGCATTCAACAATTTCATACTTAGCTACCTTTGCATGAGATACTCATCTCAGGTTACAAATTGGCGCATCTTCAATATTCCTGCATGTATCATCATATTACTGTATTAGTAATTAACAATCATGTGCACTGATAGCTATAATTAGGTTTATTGATATAATATTAACAGATGATACATAAAAAAGATTAATATTGTAGTATGCAAAGCAAAGTGTTTTAGAATGGGAGCAAAAAAAATATTGTTGCATTTCCAAAGAAGTATTAAAAAATTAAAATAAAATATTTTATAGATACAAAAAAAAAATATAATGTGAAATTTTATTCTGAATTTGTTTTTCAATTTATATTAAAAGGAGCGAATTTAGGTCACGCAGTCACGTTTAATGCTGAACACTTATTATCAAAAATAATTTAATTCATAAGCATATTTAAAATAAACCTAAAGAATTTATACAATATTCAGTATAGTATAATGCATAATTCCTACATCACAAAATAATATAATATACTCTGAACAAAAAACGACACACCTGGGTTTTGCCGACACTAAAATATTACGACGAAAAACCTAAATTCTAAGCACGAGCTTTCCACTTTACTAGTGATCTGAATATAAGTTGAAATGTTAGTATTTATTTGGTACCTGTGGTATGGTCGAAATAAATGTGATTCATTCACTCATAATAACCTTTATGAACTTGCCTCAAAATACAAAGGAGAACTTTGTTTTACCACGACGAGTCAAAGTATGACATTCAAGCCTGACTACGGAGGGTTATGATTTAATCGCGTATGTGTGTATGTATCCCGTTAAATCATCGGAATCGCAATTAAGCATCGTATAGGCTTCCCGTGCAATGTGAGACCAAACTGTCCTCGAAATGTATAGTTTAATGTGTACCCGTGTGTAAACAAAAAAATCCTATTTTTGCGTCTCAAAATGTTTTGTGGATTTCGTGGGAATAAAATGTCTGTTCAATGGCTGAGAAAACTCTGCGTGGGATGATTAATCTTGTACGATGAAGCCAAGTGTGGTAATCGCGAATCCGGAGTGAATACGTGACTTTTTCCAATTCCGACTTATGGAATAATACTCTTGAGCTAGAAGGCTAAAGATCCAATAATGGTAGAGATATTAGAATTCAACCGTCTTGTTCTAAAAGCCGTGAAGTAGCAGGTAGTGATTGGGTGTTATTTCACAAATGGATTGACGGACGTCTCGATCGATATAGATGACGAAACATGTCAATTGGTCGTCAATTAATGATAGATCGATGTCGATCCGTTTTTGTCATTATATCCGCTACTTTTATCCTGTTGGTATAAAATTTTATTCATAGAGCATAATATATCGTATTTTTTACTTATAACGACGCATTTCCATTCTTTTTAACCAATTTATTTTTTGGCGCACTACATACTTGACCGTGTTGAACGAAAAATATGCTGAACCGACAACATATTTTTTGTTTCAACAACGCAATCATAATATACTCTTGTCTTACATATTATACGTATCCTGTATTCCTGTGCCAAAAAAACACGAAGTTGTGTAGTTACCGTAGCCTCTCATATCCTAGACAGTAGTTTTCTAATTAGAACAAAACACCCCGGTTAAAAAGGTTTTGCATAACAAGAAGCAAGAGCATAACGGGTTTCAGCACTCTTATCTAGATTGTACAGCAGAACAATTTCTTCGGTTGAGTTTCACAAGATTATAATCGTATTAAAAGTTGTTGAGTTTTGTAATTGATGAGATTTCTTTTGTTTTCGGCCAGAAAATCATAGCAAAATTATGTATCAACTAGTTAAAATATTTAAAGGAACACAATAAATATTAACATAAAACGGAATAAAAATCACGGTAATTGATTAATTTATTCGTTAACTTTACCTGAACAGTTAACTAAACATAAAATAGGATGAAAGTTAGGCGACAGGTTGACATGAAACCGCTTGTTCTAACCTAACTTGTGACGCACACGAGCTCGTTCTAATTTAATGACCTAGGTTTACTCTAAGTTAGGCTGTACTCAAGTAGTTAAAGCCAGAGGGAAAGAATAACCTTTGAGAAACTTTTAGAAGCCTCCAGTAATGCGAAATAGGAGTTTGGTTTGACTTTTGTTCTGACCCTAATTGTATATTTTAATTCAAGAAAGAAACGAAAAAGATAAAATTATCAGTATTTATCATTTCTTTGTGAATTAACCATCTAAAATTAAAAAAGAATTTACAGTTTAAAAATATATAATACTAAACCAGATCAGTCAATTATTGAGTTTTTGTTAATAGTCGACTGTCTTTATCCTTATAGTAGTTGCATAGAAGAATTGCATTAGATATCGAAGAAAAGTCAAAGAATCTAATTAATAAATAAGGGAGTACACATAAAATTATACACAAAATAAATCGATACAACTACACGAATATCCACCAAAGTATCTCATAAAGTGTTATTTTTTAACCTAGTACAATACCAAAAACGGTATAAACATTCAAGTGACGCGATCACATTATATATTTCGCTATACAATACACTAAAGAATACGAGCAAAGGAATACATATAAAAATATCTATTCTTATCAGACTCGCAAATAATATGCCAATTCGACTGAAACGAGTTCCTCCGCTATTGTAAAATCGATTCAAGACGTTCAGATATTCTAACACCTTATCGACTATAAAATCACACATTCATTTTTATCTCTCGGGTTGAAATCTAGATTTGCGAGTAGTGTTGCTGATAGAAACGTTAAAAAAAAAAAATTATTAAAAAAACAAAAAACCCGACTGCTTAAAAAAAAGAACTGAAAAGATAAAAACAAGTTTAACATTATCTACATTAAATTCATTAACAACAAATGAAATATGTCAAACTAAATTCTTTATGATGTTGCAGGCGGGGACAAACAATACTTTGTTACTACTATATAACTTCGTTTGCCACCCCCCCTTTTTTTTCATTTGCCGGCGCCATTTTGAAAATTTATATAGCCTATGTCACTATCACTGTTTCGACGAATTCAACACCTCATTTGTCAAAATCCGTCTAGCCGTTTGGGCTGTAGGGCGTGCCAAAGAAATAGACATACATACATACATACATACATACATACATACATACATACATACGCTCGAAAAACATAACCCTCCTTCTGACGCAGTCGGGTAAAAAACAAAACATTGTAATATTTATACTAATCCGTGACAAGTGATGATAATAATTTTAATTGCAGAGTAATTTTCTATTGATAGTATTAAAACTCACTTTAACATGTCACGATCGATGATAGTATCAAAAGTATTATTGGTGCTGACTATTGTACAATGAATCAATACTATCGATTGTTGTTGCTTATGACACACGAGGACTCGGGGTCGATTGCTGGGTTGGGCAAAAGTGTTATTTGGATTTTTCCATCAGAATATTCTCAATAGCAGCATGGAAATTGATATGACAATGTGCCCGGTGGATGGCTATAGGATCACCCCCTATCGCATGGCAACTAAACATGATATGTGAAATATGAGAAATATACACCTATGTTATACTCTTTTGAGTAATATACGCGTGATGTATGTATGTACGACTATCAATAGTATCGATACTATCGGTACTATCGATAGTCCTATCGATAGTATGGCCTTTATTGATGAAAATTATCGTCTGTAAAACTATCGATGGTTCGGCATCACTATTTGAGAGAACTCCGTGACCTTCTGAACATTGGGTTGTATAAATAAATAGAGGTAATGTTTATTCTTTGAACCGTTGTGTTGAATGAAACAACGCGACTGCCGATGAATTCGTTGATTTGCTTTTACGAGCGAAGGTTAGGACTATCAAGGGCTAATATTTATGTATGAGGTTTAATGGATTAAGTCTATCACTGAATTCATCACTTAGGTTTGGAAGGTACGATGTTGACAACATCTGTATCAATGTGTGTAATAGGCAAGATTATTTGCTTCTAACTACAATAACATCACGTCTAAATTATTACCCACCAGGGGTTTGGCAGAGGTGTATAATACCCACATTCTACCAGTTATGTCTGGGCTCTATGCTATAAGGGGTGAGCTTATCGCCATCGATGTGAATTTTCTCATGGAAGCCGAGAGCTCACGATGAGAGGTCGCATACGCTAGCCACTAGATAGACCAACGAGCCAGTTATTAATAAAATATTTGATTGAAATATTGTATTATTTAAATAATTATTCAACAATTATTTTAACAAACTGAACTTGCCAGATTCGTTCTAGATTCACTGATATATTTACATTTATCCTTTTAATTTAATTTAATAAACTCAATATACTCGTAAATATTGTTATACCACATTCACTTAAAACCAAGCTCACATTCCAAGTTACTCGAGCCAAAAGATAAGTGAACCCAACCATAATCTGCTTGTATTCGAAGTGTTTTAAAGTCGTCCTATATTTGGAGTGCGGCTATCTCTCATCTCTATACAACACTGTGCAACTCCCAGGATTCACCAAAGTTTGTTATCGAACCAAATAAGATAGGAGTTGGTAATCTATGTGTGTTTGTGTTACTTGACTTACTTACACTTTATGAACGTATATACTTGGGGCAGTAAGGCCAGTCTAGAATCTCGTTTATTCTGCGCGTTTTAATGACAATAAGCTGGATTCGAACCAGAATTTTAGAATTATAGCGAACTGCATGTTATTAACCTACAGGTTAAAACATAATTTTGTAAATCCTGACAAAAATAAACATCTGTCAAGTAGAAAAAGATTATTACTATTATCATGTATGTGTCCACAATCAGAACTCAAGTATATTAGTCATCAATTGCAAGCGTAAAACAATCAAAGCTCGTTCAATCATTTACCGTACAGAATACCTGCACACTTCTCAAATATGCGCCGCAAAAAGGAGGGAGACATTGAGGGAGCAATTCACATCTCGGAATCATTCCATATCCTTAGCAATTTAGATCTTCGTACGCGCTACTATCTTGGGGGATTGCCGAGACCGGAAATTGGTTGCACAGAGGCATTCAGGATTCTTTCCCGCAGTAGCAATAGAATGCAATAATGCGCGCTCGTTGCCGCTGATTCCCTCAAAGTGATATTATTCAGAGCAGGGAATTTTTCAAGTCAGAATCAATGTCTGATGTAGCTACAGATATTTCTTTCTATAACCTTTTATATTTTTCCTCTCTGTTTAAAGACTTGCTTATGAATCGTTTAATGAAATTTCAGATTGGCAAATTGTGTAAATAGTAACCGTAGATAAACGTTTATTCATACAAACTCGGTGGTAAAATCCATGAGACTAATATTGTCTGCTTACTGCTCAAACCTTAAGAATGCATTTTGACGATAAAGAGTATTTTATACTTAAATCTTTGTAAACACAATAGACCTTATTCTACTTATTTATTAATTTATCATGTCGAATGATCCATTGACGTTATGAGTTGAAAAAAAACTAACACGAAAAGTAATAGAAAATTGTGGATGGAAAACGCAAATGTTATGTTTAACCATAAAGCTTGCAGTTGGAAGCAAGCGTCAACGTCAACGCGCGCGTAATCGCGCACATCTTTTTTCTATGAAAATATGTAAACATGCAGACAGTATTAATAATCATAGTCACACATTTTGCATGCGAATGTGAATGAATATTCTGTCGTTGATGATAAAGAATAAACCTTCAATAAGTCTTATTTTCAAAAGTATATACGTCCGTCTAATTTAATTTACAAATTAAAATCAATCAAATATGAACAGCTAATCAATTCTTTACACACACATTCAAATCACATAAACATTAAGTAACATGGCATTTAACCTGTTAGTCTTATTATTTAATGATGACAAGGCATTTCCCAAGATTTGAGAAGAATATTCCTTGCAAATATATCTCGTCTATGCCTACTGGACATAAAACATACCCTTGTCAAACAAAACAGGTGTTCTGTCTCATCTTTTTCCACACCTGCTTTTGCCAAGAAATTGCTCTGCGATTCTGGACCTTATAACCTTTTATACAGGATGTTTGGTAAGACAAGAGATGAGTTGAAGAAGATGATTCATATTTGATGTTAGTCCCAAATATTTAGATACAATAAAAAGTATATGATTTGATTTTTTGTCATAATGTACTCGTATGTATTAGGTTACCTTTTTAATTCAACTCTGCCATAGCCTTCTGGGTTATATACAGGTGTAATGTTAGGTGTAATGTTATGTTATTTTTTAATAGTTCTATGTAACCCTGAATAACTAACCAAACATTATTTTAATTGAATTTTCCTACGACAAACTATAGGTATACAGATTTTCGTATGAAAGAATCAATTGCATTGAACAGTTGGAACGTTGTTTAACCACGTTCGATGACCTAAATGGATCTGCGGTGGAGTTGCCACCGTTTTGTGCTAAGGGTCACTGGATTAATTTCCGCTCTGGACAAATATTTGCATATTCTATTGATACTTTGAGAGTGATCCATGACATGATGCTACCCGCTATTGTGAAGCTGCCAGTTCACTGTAAAGTTATATGAATGATTTATGCTGCATTAAGCGACACGAATCCCGGCAGGTATGACATATTGTGTGAAATTTCAATTGTTATCGGCTCGCTGCTTGGGATTATAATAATATTTTTGTTACTTGTTTATTATATTATAGGTAGGGTATGTATTTTTAAACAGTTATAATAAAATAACGTGGACTGGTCAAAATGAAAAAATTGCAGATGGTCATTACTTTCGACTTTGGTTGACGCTCGACAAAATAATATAATTTCCAATAATTATTGCGACATTAAAACGTGGTTGTATTGTGAACAAAATATTATTAGGCCTGTTATTTAAACCGTCTAATTTAAAACTTAATACGTAACTTTTAATTACCCGTTAATTTGTAAATCAGAACAGAGGTTCGAAATATACTGCTGAGACTTTGTATACCGTTATTGTTAAAGTGTCGGTACTACCAACATGAGTATTTCACACTTTTTGATGACTAAAGCTTACATAAACAAACTTTGTTAGCTATGGTATCATGTACACAAAATACGTTCTCGACATATTCTTGAAAATCAAGTTCCATTCGTCATTTACGTTGTAACGTGAACCGTTGTAATCTTTGTTAAATGAGGTTTTTGTTCAAGTTTCCTAACGAGACCGCATGTCGCTCTGAAGTCTTTAACGATGTCATATGAAACGTGGCTTATTTATTGGGGGAACATACTTATCAGAACATGTCTGTTTTTCTGGGGGAGACCGGAACATCCACAAATTACATGTTAAGACTTCTGTGCTTAAACAGCCCTTTAATCACCCACTATTATTTTTCTGTTCATGGGCAATCAATACAATTTTTTATTTTTTTTAAACGACGTCCGCACTAGAATAAATCCTGTGTCGCGGGGGTGTTCACAAACATACATTTCACACACACACAAAGCACACCCAGAGTCAGAACAAATCTTTGCCAATCACACAAAGATTTGTCCCGTGTGGGGATCGAACTCACAACAGCAGCATAGTTGAAAGCGGCGAGGCGACCACTTTAACCGCTACGCCAACCGTGCACTCATTACATTTCTCATCACGCTTATATTACCCAGAAGGGCGAGGCAGAGGTGTATAACACCCACATTTCACCTGTTATATGGGATAGGGGATGAGCCAATTGCCATTCATCGGGCACAAATCCAATTCCGTGCTGTTATTGAGAATTTCCTGGCGAAAAGTTCATAAATAACACTTTGCTCGACCTGAGACCTCTAGACCTGAGGTGAGAGGCGCGTACGCTAACCACTAGAAAATCGAGGCAGTACATTATTAAAAAATATTTGATCTGGATACCATGGAAATTAAATTCATTGGCTTTTTGAATAAAACAAACCCGCATTAAACGGTCAAGTATATTTACAGAGCCTTTTCCCCTCAATATTGAATTTATCAACGAAATTTCCTGGTTTCCTCTTACCATTTCCCTGAAAACATCCAAGTTTATTCTCAAAATGAACATTACTGTTCAGGAGGATACTTCAGAAGTTTTTTTATAGCTGTTTATTAAATGTTTTGTCAGTTAATATCATTTGTTTACTTTTGTTTGACGCATATTACGATGGTACCTGGGGTGGTAGTTCTGCTCAATTTAGTTTCTACCTTAATGTGGATTTATATTCTAAGGTGTTTTTATTCCACACTGTCATGTTGCTCTAGGATTTTCGTAGAGCATTCCGTATAACTTAAAATTTTCTATTATAAAATGATGTTAGACAAAATGGAAGATCGTATCATCAATTATTATCAATTAAAAAGTCTACAATCTTTTGGTCTCAAAGCCTCAGTTTCTAAGATAAAACAACTCATGAATATAATAGTTTCATTACTGTTTTAAGATATTTTAGGGTGGGCTGTGGATAGATTAAATTCAAATGCTGCATGGATATGGTGATACAAGAGGTCGCTACTACACATAGGCTTACATTATTAAGAATAAGAATAAGAATAAGAATACGTTTATTTGTCTTTAAAATACAGTTTTCAGTTGAATCCTTATACAATAGGGTAACCTAACTTAAATTACTCAAGTGATAATCGATGAGATAGTTGTAGTACATTATTATGTCATTGGTAGGTACACATTGCAAGAAAGAGAACTACCAACAATCATATTGATAGTTGTTCTCTTTATTCATTACGCTATTAGCTGTGGGGGTGGAGCAGGGAAGTTGGTTGGTTTGTTCGTTTGATAACGTTAATCTTAGGAATGATTGGTTGGATTCCAATTTTTATTTTGCATTTGGTAGTATCATTAAAGAGTAAGGTTGAAAGATATCTATCATCACGCTAAACTTCATGGGAGTTGAGCAGTAAGGTTGAACGCGGGTAACACAACGGTAGTAGCAATAAAATAATTTAAAGAATTGCACGTATTAGATAATAATAAAAATATGGACATGATTATCATTCATCATCATATTACAACATTAGAACTTAAAAACATATGGTAAATACTTTAAAAAGTAAATCAATATGGCGGTGAAAGCTCTGTATTTGAAGTCAAAAATGTATGTTTTGTTAAGCTTAGTCTACAACATATCCAAAAATTAGTCTTCTAGGTTCATGTATACTTATGATTGCTTTGAATGATTGTACTATAAAGTATGGATTATTTTGATTCCTTTTAATAATTTATAAATTCTAGATATTACGAAATTGAATATTCTTAATAAATTAAGGGGAAATTATAGTTGAATAACAGTAGGGAATTATAATAGAAGCATTAAACATAGCCGAGCCGCTGCAAAATGTTGCATTTACCGCCGTATTCTAGTTTACTAGTTAGGTTAAATCCAACAATAACTGGCGTAAGAGGCTTAAATCGTAGTGGTTTTAAAGCAACGCATCTGTAATCCATTGTATTTGTTTAAGTGTGAGTTATTATTGTATTTGTTTATGAGTAGTATGAAGCTTGCTTGCTGAATAAAATAAATAAAATATCACAAAAGAAAGTACTTGAAAGTACATAAACATAAGTACGCTAAACTTTGTTTTTCTTGTACTTAAAATCAAGAGCAAACGAAATTTAAAATTAGTGAAAATTTTAAAACTAATATAACAAAAAGCCTGTCATTACACAATAAAATATTTTTTTAAATTTTACAATAACTTTTAAGACTTGGTGTCAGATTATCTGTTAGACCTATACAAGATTTAAAAGAAGTTCTCATACCTGAGTACGTTGTTTCGCTCACCTGAAAAGTTCGGTCAAATATAAATATTTACTAGGTTTTGCATTGGGACAGCCGCGCTATTGGAGCACATCAATTTGCGTCTATTACTGGCACATTTCAAATTGGTCGCGTTTATACACATGTTGGCCTCATTTAATGATCATGTGATGTGATTATGTTAATAAATGGATTATGAAGCGATATTTCGGGGGTTTTAACGTATTTATAATATATGTGATTCATGATTTGATAACGTATTTGGTAACGATTGGTTTAATGAAATATGATTATAACTGCTTAATCAACTTTAGTGCAATACTGTGTAAATATGATAACATTTTATTTTAACATTTATGGATAATAAAATAAGCTAATAAAATATAGAAACACAATATTAGAAACTAGTGTGTATGTAGCTTTAAATGATTCCTTTTATTTTTCGAGTGGAGGAGTAGATCTAATATTATCTTAAATCAGTAAAAGGTCACCTTTATTGCTATTGATTTATTAAATTGCATTATTAAACAGATAATATTTATCAAAATTACAACATAGACTGCGTTTTGACAAAATTTAATAAAAATAAATAGCTTTACTCTACAAACCTTTAATATCTTCCAAGCCACTGGCTCTAAGAACGTCTTTGCATTTTTATCTGAAAAAAAAAACAATGACAGTTTTCATGTCATTAAGCAAACAGGCCTGAGAATCAGAGCTCAGCGTTTTGATAAATACATTTGCAGCTTCATCTACAGGCTGTTGCTATTCACTGTGGCAATTAGGCGAATATACCACATTGTTTACTCAGGTTTTAATTTATTTAAGTGAAAGGTGTATGCTTATATTTACGATTTTTTTTATTATCGAATCCTGCATAATGGTTGCTGAATAGTTGACTGTTTGTGTCCATATAAATGTTAACTTTGCTAAATGTTAAAACAATACTAATACATTATACAAGAAAACATTAAAATGCACAATTTCAAAAATACTTCAACAATATTTTTTTAACTCTCGATTCTGCTCAAGATATGTAATTGTGTAATATCTATATAAATTATATATATCTTTCTAAATACAACATTTCAGTCTGCAAATAGGTATGAATCACCAAAATAAAATAGCACAAACCACCTTTAGAAATCTTCACCTAATTTAGAACCGCCTGTACAATCCTCCGGAGGTTTTCTGTCAAGATTAGAAGGATTAATGGCGTGGGGAGGATATTTGTCTTGTCTGGACGCACTAGTCAATGGACGCGTGAAGAGGCAGGATGATTCATGGCCAGGAACAGAGGAGCTAAGATGAATTTTTGTTAAATGTGAGAATCGAAATGTTCGTGCGCTCGGCAACGTGATTCAGTTATCCTATCCTACTTATATTATAAATGCGGAAGTGGCTGATTATTTGTTATTGTTGTTTACAAAAGCTAAGTAGTTATTTGCAGATACAAATTACTAGTATTATTGTTGACCGTCTCCAGCTAAGCTTACTTAGCTTGTGTTAGGAGAAAGTTCACGCTCTTGATTTAATGGTCAGAATTCAAACCCACGAACTCTCGATCGTAAGACCGATGCCCTATCCATTGAGCCAAGGCCGCTTGTTTGTTTCTCTATTACGTAGTAATACTACATATATTTTTATAAATTTTCGAATACGAAAACCTTATAATAGCCTAGCCTAGATTAACATAATAGGCATTATTGTCCATGTTTCACGAGGGCGGTAGCAAGTCTTTGATAAAAATTATTGATTCAATTCATTAATTTTAGTTACAACGCATAACTATCTGAGGTAAAACTACTGGGTATAATAATTATATACTAAGTAAACTGCGATCCGAAAAACCCCGCGCCAAGATGGGCTTAGGTATCGATAGTGATAATGTGTTTGACCATTTTACACTTACCTACTTTCTACAGAGTAAATAATTCCGATAATATCTATCAAAAGATCTTTCGGTCCAAAGTTTAGTGTCGCGGGATCGGACCGAAAATAAATTTACTTATTCAGTGGAAGGGCAAGACTCGGGGGAGGCAAGAGACGTTTAAATACGATATGAGCATCAGAGCACGGATGCATGAAATTGATCAAATCTGAATGATTTGTGAATAAATGTACCGATTTATACCAGTGCTTTACTGAATATTTGCCGAAGAAAAAGTTAGTTCAGCAAATTTAATATAGATTTGTATAATACAAGTCACGGATTTAATCACTATTATTTGTTTTATATCAATAAATCCATATACATAATCCAAATAAGTCATACGAATATAGATTCAACTTAAACTCGTCTCCTTTGTAAACCTAATTTTGATTTCAATCCAAGTATATTTAGAATAGCTGCTCGTTTATCCTATCTAACGATCCAATGAATATTTAATATCTATTAAAGCCAGAAATGTTCATGTAACTTAAATAAATTCAACCATTTCACATTGCATTTTAAACAAAGGGAGAACAAGAACATGGCATGAAAACAAAATTACCAATGTTATTTTATCTGCATAGAACACAAAACCCAGAAAAACAACTGCGCAAGCGTTTGTTATTCGACTTTACAATTCCGAGTGCTGTAAAGAATCACAAAACATGTGCAAATCCATGAAACCCATCCCAGCGAATCCAAATACAGAACTTTCTACAAACTAAATCTCTCGAAATGAACTTGGGAAAACAACACGAACGAATAAACATGCACCTAAATTGTTCAACAAAACACAGTGTTCCGAAGATTCGAAGAAAAATAAGTAGAAGTGCATTTGCCTTTACAACTTGAGAACAAATGATGCGGAGATTCTCGAGTTCAGAACGTTGTGCAATCTCTGCGAGACTTCGAGCACCTTTCAACTACTTTTGAAAATTGAACCAAGAATTTTGCATTGTTTTTATCCAGGTCGAAACAAAAACGAATTCGTTTTTAATTTATTCAAGACAGTATCAAACAAAGATTAGCTTTTTGAAGAGAAAACTAATAAAACAACTTTGAATAATCTCCGAAGAGTTATTTTTTGTGAGGTAAATTGTTATCATATCCTTTCAATAATCATATTATTTAGAATAATATTCGTGTTCAAGAAAAGGAATTAAGATTTTCGTTTTTCATTTATTAACTCTCCGAGCCTTGTCCTACATAATATTGGGGTCGGTTTCTAGTCTAACGAATTATTATTAAGCTTAATATCAGTATTTTACATGGAGCGACTGCCATCAGACCTCCACAATCCAGTACGAGGCGATACGATCGTCTGTATTTACTAGCTGTCAGAGTTCAGATTCTGGCTTCTGACTACCCACCACACGCTTCGGTCTCGGTTTGCTATTTGATGATAAATTGCTTTTCGAGGCACGAAGGAAAACATATTATTTTAAAATGGTCACTTCTGTAACGGCCTACCTTGGTTAGCATTGTTAATTCTGTAATTCGATCTGACCACGAGATGTTTTTTCGTATTTATATGATTGAATTAGGATCTTTCGTCGATACTTCAGAAATTTTTGGTATTTGTATCCATTTCAACAGTTTTCAGTAAATTGAGAGCTATCACAAAAAAACGTTTGCTAAAACTAAAACCATCGTGACACCCAAATTTTTATGTGCTTCATTTTTGGCAACGTTTCTCTTTGACGCGAATAGCCGTTCATCTTTATTCATCGAATGGGATGCAGCCTGCACTATCCGAAACATTGATTTATTATGGTATTGCATGGATAGGCAACTCAATGAAAAGTTTTGTTGATCTTCATATGAAATTTAGTAAACTAGGTATATTATATTATATAATTATTGTACGAGTCTTCTTCTCCTTCCTGCTTTTATCTTATTTTGTTTGGAGTAGGCGCAAAACGTCTTTTTCCGTTCTCCTCTGTCAGCTGTCTTGCTATCACTTACTCCCTTTTCTTTCATAACTTATCTTGCATTGCATCTCCCTGTCATTCTATTGACATTTAAACTGACTACTCTTTTAGTCACATGCATTTCCTCCCTTCTCATCACATGCCGTGGCCGCATGTCAACTTCCTTTCTAATCTCGCTACCGAAGGGCAGGTGACCGGCATATTTTCAAATAAAAAATATGCACACGCAGATGAAATCCTGGGGAGTAGATAACTTAAATAACATAACATCACGCCTAAATTATCAAGAAGGGTGTGGCCGAGTTGTATAACACCCACATTTCATCTGTTAATCCAACACTTGTTGCGATTAAAGAATTTCCATTTCCAAATCACACTTTGTTCGACCCAAAATCATTTCTATAATAACTTATTGATGACACATTTTAATGATGATTAATGATGTGATAATACATTCTTGAAGTGTGATAGTAAAATTTATTTCTATTTATAAAACGACGTCCGCAGTAGACTATAACTCCTGTGTTGCAGTGGTGTTCACAAACATACACACAGAGCACACCTAGAGTCAGAACTAATCTTTGCGGGTCCCACAAAGATTTGTCCCGTGTGGAGATCGAACCCACAAAACCAGCGCAGTTGAAAGCGGTGAGACGACCACTTTAACCACTACGCCAACCGTGCACTTAAGACTTTCCGATTTGCAAGGAATGCTGGCAGCATTACCACGTTGTATTGCGATACTAAAGATAAATAAACCCATGTTTTTCATTGATAATAAAAACAGCTTTTATCCACGTTATTAATATTTCTCAATAGCTCAATAATACGAAAAATATTTATGATTACATCAATATCACCAAAATAACCAAAACCACGAAAATAAACTCGCGAATTATGTCGACCGTAAAAAATACTGTCTTCAATGGCAGAAAGCTGTAAGTTATAGTGAAATTTATCTTTCTATTTGTGACTCAATAAATCCTGTTCAGGAAACAGGCAATTGTGTGCCTATGAATACTAAAACATTGAATATATAACAATAACCTGTTTCCTAGAGAAACAACTTAATAGCATAAATAATTTTCACATTCAGCGTTGTCTGTATAAATAAGCGATTTTCGGCATTATACTGATACAAAGAGCCAACTATTACTAGAATAATATAATTATGTACTTACTAGCTGCCGCTAAACCGACCAAAGGTACACAGATTGTTTTAAGAAAAGGTTGATTCGTTGTCCGAACAATGTGACACACATTTTCTTATATTACCAAGAAAGTATAAATTATGTCAATATTTGATATAATAGAAAAATATAGATAATATCTATGTTTTTCTCATAAGTCAAGCAAATACTTTTCCTGAAAGGCATTTTAAATTAATTTCGATTATTCAAAAATAAATATGGCAATGCATTTTCTACGTATATTTTAATATTTATATATTACACAGATAATAATATATAATCAATTAATCAAAATTAATTAAATGCTGGTAAAAATATGCCTTTTTATTTAGGACAAGGTTTAGCCCGCGACTTCGTCCGCGTGGCGTTTGATATTTCCATGCTATTTCCTACAAAATTGAGGAACTTCCCTTTTACACTTTCAAATTTAAAGTTACCCAATTAGGGAGTGGAAATTATATTATTGTTGTAAAGACCCTTTGTATCATTTTTCTTTAATAATATCTTTAATGTCCAGATATGGCAAATGTACAATTTGTATAAATCGACGTCACAAAGCGATCTTACTATATCTCGAAAAAAAACAATTTTACACCAAACAGAGCCAAAAACTACTCCAAAAATTCATAGCTTAGTGAATAATAAAAATAGGCAGTTTAGATATAAAACATATTTATATAACGTATGTAGTATAATGTATGTTCAGTACGTATAATATACATCCTGTAACGTACGTTTAAATAAATCAATATCCCATCTAAGTAGTAAATAGCATCACTTAATAGATTCCTCCAAAAAGGGTTGCCTAAAAGAATGAATTTTATTGTTCACTGATATTACCCGGCGCTCCCTTCCATTTGTGATAGCCCTCATTACCAATGTGCATACATAACAGCCCCGATTTACATATCCACTATGCTACTATAAAATTCTTTGTAATAACAAGTAAGGATATTTTTAGATTCTTTTTTACTTTCGGTAACTCAGTAATAGTTAAAGATACGCATTGTGATAACAAATTTTGGTATATTATTGAGACCTGGTTATTATAATTATATATATTTTTTTAAACGACGCCCGCACTATGAATATCTCCTGTGTCGCGGGGCTGTTCACAAACATACATTTCACATACACAAAGCACACCCAGAGTAGAACAAATCTTTGCGAATCACACAAAGATTTGTCCCGTGTGGGAATCGAAACCACAACACCAGCGCAGTTGAAAGCGGCGAGGCGGCCGCTTTAACCACTACGCCAAACGTGCACACAAACACAAAAAAATGTAACATATCAGTTAGGTACTGATTAATATTTGACTAGTTTCTGCCTAGATGGTCTAGTTACAGCCTCGATGGTTTCGAGTTCAATACCTGGGTCGGGCAAAATGTTATTTGTGAACTTTTTGTCAAGCAATCGAATTATAATATCAATTCGAATAAATACTAATAAAAACACTTCTTATATTCTTATACCCTCTACTCATAAGCCCAGACATAGCCAAAAGACCAAATAAATTGAAGTTTCTATGTTGTTAATAAGGTCATAGTCAAATCAAAATATCAACACTGTTAAACCGTGCTAAGAAGACAGGTAAGACTACTTATTAGAGCAGCTCAATATTAAAGCCATGTTCATTGATAACACATTGTACGTATCAGCGATTTATATGAGTTACTTCACTTTGATGTCAAGCCTTTACGCTAAATAACATGTTCATAGACCGCCACTAAAATTGGGTTTATAATTAAGTTTAGCACGCGACAGTTATTAAGCGAGTTCATATAGTTTTCTCATTACTCTCGAGCGTCAACAAACTGTCACAAAAAACAACATCCTAACTCCTTTAAAAAGGCCATCAATTTCCAGGTGAGGCTTGAAACTGCCTCCCATTAGCATAGGACTAATTAATTTACGTCAGAAGCTTGCAGTGTTGACTTCCTGTCGTCTAGTGGCGAGTGTGACCAACTAATGAAATTAGGGCGGTAAATCGGTCAACATTGTAGCTGTATCACAAGTTGAGGACCGAAGGGTACGGTTTGTGGGTGAACCGAATCAGGGATATGAATATTCATTAGTTTTGTTCGTATATTTTACTATGACGTCTCTATATATACAGATAATGGCCAAGGTTAGAGTAACCTTGTCATGCATTTGTTACCTAATTGGCTATTTAATGATCGTGCATAAATGAGAAGTCGGAACAATGTAAAAGAAGCAAAGGATGTTTGTCAGGGTAGCAGGTGGCATTTTGCGGTCTCCATCTACCGCAACGGAAAGCGGTGTGAGCACATGTATGAATGTATGTGCATAATAAAATTTTCATATCGAGTAAAACGCATATGGAACACAACAGAGAGTTTGCAAGGAAAGATATTGTAACGTGAAACATTTCGTACATTTGCTACTTCATTTGAAATTTCCGACCGAATTGGCGTATATCTTGAACTTAGATATATTATTGAAAGCGTTTCACACTGCGTCCGATCTAAAACCAAATGATGGATAATGGAGAGATGATTAGATGAAAATCAGATTTAGTACGTAAACTAACAAATAAACAGATCTAACTACTTGGGACCGTATTTTGACGTATTCAGACTAGTTTCGATTGGTATTATGTCTTTGGCTGATTAACTATCGCTCAGCGATAGCTTGGCAATAAATAATTATTTCGTCAACTAATCCAATCCACCATCGTTCCCGAGATTGGTATAATAAAAATTGTCGATACATCATCGATCGATGCCGATCCTGCATCTACTCGTGTTTATTTGTTACCGGAACTAGCGAACACGTGAAATATTGACTACGATAAATTAAGATAATAAGATCAATGTTAATATTTGTATAAGATATATATTGTGTGACAGTTCATTTATATTGATAGCTACACCTATTTGATAAAGCGAGATTAAGCTCACTTAAAATATATGCTTCGTTAGCATAATGCCAATCAGAAGAATAGGATTATCCGAAACCTATAATAACTTTTCAATTATTCTCCACCTCACCGTATCTTAAGATAACCCTCAATAGATCTCAATAGCTGCTCCATGCGGTCCAATGTTTACACTTCCCATCACGCTATAGATTGTGGAACTAATTTAATTAGAGCTGGGATTAATCCGGTACGGGCGAGGTTCATAATGGCTTTTGTTGGTTTGTTATTAGATCCGGTTTACTGAGAGACTAATGAATTTGATCATGTTTACAGTTAGCGCAGTTAACGAACTTAATTGTTGACAAGATTGTCGCCACAAAAGCGTCTTGAGAGAAAATTAAAAGGTACATTTATTTGGACTAAAGTGATCAAATTCCTTAAATACTTTAATCTAACAGCTATTATAATTTAAAAAAATACTTGACTTATAATCAAACTACTATTTTGTTAACGTAACAAGTATTATTTTGTATTTAATTGCTTTAAAACATAAATATTTAGAATGATTTAAAAAAAGTAATGGCGAAGATAAACTGTAGCTCTAAATAGCGAAAATAGAGACGATTCTTCGAAATAATATTTGTATCTTAATTTCAATCTGCCGAGAAGTCGTATCAAATCCTTCCCAGTTCTTGCTGGATAGTAGTTAGATATTTATTTATTTATTTATTTATTTAAAAACTTCTTGCACAAAAATTGTGACAAAGGCGGACTTAATGCCGAAGGCATTTTCTACCAGTCGACCCTTAGGGTGGTGCAGAGATAATTGGTAGGTGCATAATAATAAAAGTAGGAGTAATTACTTTATTGTATAATAAATCTAAACAATACACATACTATACTAATACTCGAATACTATATAATACACAAATACAATAACATACATTACATAACATATAACATAACATACTATACTTAAAATAACATACATACATAACATAATAACAAAGAACACTACTGAGAAGATTCCGCCAAATAGCTCAAGTATAATTGTTTTACTTTAAATTTAAAGACATCACGACTAGATGCCATCCTGATTTCTAGAGGTAGCGCATTCCACAAGAGAACAGATCGTATTGTGAAGGAAGAATGTACAAGACCAGAGGTGTGAGAGGGACAGGAAAGAAGGAGATTATTAGAAGATCTTAAGTTTAGATCATGAGTAGAAGAGAGAAATTTGAAATTAGATGTCAAGTATGCAGGAGCAAAGGGAGAATGCAAAAGAGTGAAGAGAAGTGTCAACGCACGCAGACTACGGCGCTGACGTATAGGCAGCCAGTTTAACTGACTGCGATGTGCTGATACATGATCATATTTACGGAGGTTAAAGACGAATCGAATGCAATTGTTGAGAAGTCGGTCAAGTTTATTGAGTAGATCTGCATTCAGGTCGAAAATGCAAACGTCACCATAGTCGATTATGGGAAAGATTAAAGTGTACACAAGCATCGTCTTGGTCGTAACTGGAAGAAATTTTCTTAAGCGATACAGCGATCGGAGAGTACCTGTTACTCGTTGACTTATATTCAACACACATGGGTTCGGCCATCAAGAGTGGAGTCAAGATACAACCCCAAGTTCTTAACATTAGAGCTGAAAGGAATGGTTGTGCCGCTGAAAGTAATAGGCAGTAGGGATGACTTATCGATTCTACTCATCATACGTGAACTCCCAATTATGATGGCTTGTGTCTTAGAAGGATTTATCGATAAGCCAAACCTTTTAGACCAGTCCTTAATAGCATCTAAATCCCTATTCACACTCCCGATCGCTGCACTTAAATCTTCCACCCTAGCTTGCGCGTACAATTGTAGATCATCCGCATACAAATGATACGCACATTGAAGTTCTTCGGTGATAAGATTGATAAATAAGGAGAAAAGAAGAGGAGAAAGTATACCGCCTTGAGGGACACCAGAGCTGAGATCACACCAACCAGACATAGTCTCATCAATGCGAACAGACTGCTGTCGTCCCTGAAGATATGAAGAGAACCATTTCAGCGCATCAGGGGAGATCAGAAGATGGGAGAGGATACATAGGAGAATGTCATGACTGACACTGTTGAAGGCGTTCGAAAAGTCCACCAAGGCCAACACAGTGACCTTGGTGTCCTCAACGCCCGCCCTCACATCACCAGTCACTTTAAGCAAGGCCGAGGTGGTGCTATGTCCAGGTCTGAACCCAGATTGAAATGGTGATAGAATATTATTCGTGTGAACAAACCTGGACAGTTGTTTATGAGCACATGCCTCAAGTACTTTTGACAGGAAGGGAAGGATTGATATAGGTCGGTAATGTTCAGGAAGGGAGGGATTACTGACTTTAGGTAGAGGACGAACATATGCTTTACACCACAAGGAAGGGAACACCCCAGAAAAGAGGGAATAATTGATGATATGAGATATTGCAGGAAGGATTTGATCGAGGATGGAAATAATCATATAGCGGCTGATGTTATCTACACCAACCGCTTTTGACTTGATGGATAGGATAATTTTATTGATATCCTCAGATGCGACTGAAGAAAATTTAAAAGAGCTATAAGATTGTCTGGGCAACGCAGTTAAATAGCCAATGGTTTGTGATGTAGTTGTTACATTTAGCGTATTAGAGGTAGCAAAATGGCAATTTAACGTGTCCAGACTCAAAGTTTTAGGTAGATCTGCACAGCGCTGTTTGCCGATGCCTAGAGTAGCGAGAAACTTCCAGACATCAGCGGGTGAAGACGAGGAAATATTATCTAAGATATGTCGGCGTTTAGCGTTGCGTATCATTTGATTGCACCTATTCCTGGCAGTTTTGAAGGCGGCCCAATTAGACTCAGAGCGATCCCGCTTGAATATACGGAACGCCCGATCACGTCGCCTCATAGCCATCCGGATTCCAGTTGTAATCCAAGGTGCAGGTGGACGCTTTATCTTTATTTTCCGGACAGGAGCATGAGCGTCATACAGTCTGGTCACGGTGTCATTGAAAATCTGAACCTTAGAATCGACAGAGCAGGCTGACTCCATAGGTGCCCAATCAACTGCCAAGGCATCGACACGCAGTTTCTCTACGTCCATACGACCAAAACAACGCCTATGCAACACTTTAGGCTTCGGTTTAGGAGGTTTTAGAATGTAGGATAGATAGATGAGATCATGATGGGAAAAACCAGGAGCGGAGTGTTGGCCATGTTGAAAAACCAGGGAAGGAGTGGAGGTGAGGATTACGTCTAACCAGGTGTCATCACCATCACCAGTATTTTGGTGGGTGGCTTGGAGTGGTAATACGTGGAGACTGGTAGACTCAATTATTTGTAGGAATTTAAGGGTACGAGGAGAACGATGAGCAAGGAGATTGGTGTTAAAATCGCCCATAATAACATGATGTGCATAATCAGACGCCAAAGATTCTAAAACCGACTCTAAGTCAGTGAAATAGTCGATGGAGGGAGGACAATAAACAACACCGATAACGAGTTTAATACTCCTGATCCACACTTCAAGGAACAGATATTCCGCTGACCCAGTATAATCTTGAGGTGATGAAGCAATTATTTTATAGGAGAACTCACTACGTAAATAAATACTTACACCCCCCGCCCTTTTACCGGTCCTATCATTACGGATCAAAACGAAACCTTGAAGGGGATACATAGTGGAAGGTAAGTTAGGTTTGAGCCAACTCTCGGAAACCAGGACGACATGAACATTAGAATTAGAAAAAGCATCAAGGAGATCACTGTAATGACTTGGAATACTTTGAGCGTTAATGTGACAAATATTCAGTAACCCTTTATCTTGTTGATTGAATGTATGTCCCAATGTGTCACCTAAGGTGCTGGTCACAGAACAAAAACTGTCATCGGCTGATGAAAAAGAATTATTGGCAGAATGAAATGACGTATCTATATCGGATAATACCATATTTAAATAAGTATATAATATTTAAATAAATAATAATAAAAGTATAATTATATATATATATATATATACAATAAAAAATAAAAAAAATGCAAAAAATAAACTGATCACCTTACAAGTTAGGTTTAGTAACCATCTCTGCCCCACCCGCCAGCTGACAGACACTAAAAAAATTAAAAATATTCACAACACATTAAATTAATGTTACAGTAGGTAGGAAGTTACCAATCACAGCTCCAAATTGCCACACATAATTTATTTAAAAAATGAAATATTTATAATATGATGATTTTACATTCAAAAATGATCGTTTGAACACAGTCTAAGTTTACTGACGTTTGACTAGCGGCTGGAACGGAACGTTACGATAGTGTCAAAAGTGTCAAAGTCTAATAAAAGCTGTCAATTTATAAAAACAAACTGCCTTCACCAAAGTGATAGTGAAATAATAAAATAATTATCAAGAAATTGACTGTGGTATAAATTGAAATAAAGGGGGTAAACTTAGTACTAAAAATTAAATATATGTGGGCATACCTGTGTGGTACATAGAACTGCGATTAACAACAACACCGAACAAAAGTTGCTGTGGCAAAATTAGAGGGATGCCTAGGACTTTGTGGTTGTTCCTCCAGTCTTCAAGGTTGCTTCTTGCGACGGATACTTCACCAAAAGCGGCTTCAGCTCATCCATGGAAGTTATCCTGTGCCGGGTCCCATCGGTGGCCTTTATGATTATGATCCCGTCTTGAGTCCATGTCCCACGGAGGCCGAAATGAAGTCTGGCCTTTGCAAAAACGCCCTGGCGCCTTGGAGTAAGGAACTCTTTTACGGAAACCGATGATCCCTTGAGCCCCTTCTTCGCCCTCCAGACTGCTGCCTTGACATCATAACTTGCAAACCTAACAAGTATAGGACGATTGCGGTCTTGCTTCGTGCTGCCAAGTCTGTGACAGACCTTCAAGGAGCCGGCTGTGATGTCCTTGACGCCCAACTTATCTTGGAGAATGTTCGAGATGACTGCAGACAGGTTCTCACCTTCAGCTTCACGGACACCTGAGAAGACCAGAGCCTTCCTCCGCTGCCTAGTCTCCAAAACATCGGTAGACTTTGCACAGTCGTCGATCGCATTTTGCAGCAGTTTCAACATGGCATACATAAGCTCCCTGAATGTCCGGAATTCTTCGGCAACTTTGGCAACCGTGTCCTTTGCCGTCCCTCCTGTATTTAGTTGAGCATGGAGCTCATTTAACTTCTCATCGAACCTTTCTCTGAGGCAGTTCTGTGCTTTTTGGATGTCCTCTAGATGTGCCATTGTGTAGATTGTGATGTGGGTGTAATGAGATAGTATTAAAAGTCAGATGGCAGGTGGCGAATGTATCTCAGATGTTACATTAAGTGTTCCCAACATAAGTAGATGCTATTCAGTATGTTCTACTATATAATTTATTATAAACAATGTAAAAAAAAACTATTTAAGTAATTTTAATTAAATTTTGGAAACAAGACATGTGTTGTCGTTATTTGCGCCTACCCGCGAAAAAAGATATTGTAATTACTAGCACTGTAATATCTTAGTTAGCCGTCACACATCTGCAGTATATAGGTGTCTGCAGTTTCCATTTATCATACGATATACCTTGCAGCCCGCTCGTACATTAGTTGTCATATATAAGAAAGAGTATTTGGTTTGGTCATTAAAGCGTCGTTTATAAATGTAATATTATTATGTTACTTATTTGACGGTGTAATTTTTTAAATACCATATAGTAATGTGAGTAATTTATTCACGGTACTTTCAAATATTTATTTAAATCTATACTTATAATAAGTCTGTTTAGGGTCCAATTCTGTACATGGCAGATATTTTTTTGTTTTTGTTTTTGTTGTTCTACTACCGAAATTGAAGCTGAAAATGAAAAAAAAGTATTTCTGTCTGTCTGTCTATCAGCCTGCATCTTGAACACTTTTACCGCCGATAGTTCTGAGCGGATTCTAATGAAACTTGGCATGGGTGTAGTCCTTACAATGTTTTAACATAATAGAAAACTTAAACTTAAATAATACGCTTATTGGGCAGTATTGGTTGGCTTTGCATAATTTTATTTTTGATTATCGATCAAAAATAAAATTATGCAAAGCCTATTCATGAAGCTACAATTAAAAGCAGCGGAACAGCAGTGAAATATGTCACAAAAACGGGAGCGAAGTAGCACGTAACCTGTAACGCATACCCACGTTATAAAACATGTTAAGCAACTATCATATAATAACATAACATCACGTCTTTATTTTTCACAAGGGTGAGGCAGAGTTGTATAACACCCACATTTTATCTATTATGTTTAGGTAACAGGTGATAGGCGGTGAGTTAATTAGAATTTTCGGGCATAAAAATCCAAATCACACTATTGCTTGACCCAGAAATCGAACACGAGACCTTGCAGTTAGAAGCGCATACACTAACGACTAGACCAACGAGGTAGTTTATATTCATTATATCGAAATCCACGCGGACGAAGTAGCGGGTAACAGCTAGTTATAATAATATGATTATGCAGGCTTTCAATAAACAATATAGGTTACTAATTGTCTTCCTTTATTTAAAACTTCGGCTACTTCGCGATGTCATTTATACTCTGTATATCAAATTATATTTCTATATAAATAATTACATAATAAAAACTACGTTTCAAAATATTAAAGAAGTGTTCCACCGACATCGGATACAAGGACCAAACTGCCTGCTCCAGAGATAGGAACCTCTTCACTATGCGTGCCGTGTCGATCACCGAAGATGCGCGCAATGCAAGCCTCTTTAGATAGTTGAGGCTCTTGGGTATAAGACCATTGACCGTAACGATTGTCGGCAGAATCCACAAACAACATGCCAACGATCTCGTCAGATAGGTCAATGTCAATCTTAAATAACACACCAATCGTTTTAGTAACTCATTTATCAATATCTACGCATTGTACAGTGGGCCAACGAGTTAGGTATGCAGGGCAAAAACTTCAAAGTCATCGTAAATACTTACTATACCAGTTATGGATAAGTGAGTTACATATCTAAATAGTGTGTATATTACACTTATTAAATGTAATTTACACATGCATAATTATCTATTGCAGTCAGTTTTAAATGGCGTAGAAATTTTTGTCTTGCATACCTAATTGCTTGGCCCACTGTACCATGCAATTTGTACCCAAAGCAATCTTTAACACGCACATAATAATATGAAGTCAAGTTTACTTTATTAATGCTTTATAGTCATACCCCGTGTAAACCCTTACCGAATAAATATTTCACAACCGATATATTT
The DNA here is from genome assembly GCA_905147285.1 of Hypena proboscidalis. Lineage (NCBI taxonomy): Eukaryota > Metazoa > Arthropoda > Insecta > Lepidoptera > Erebidae > Hypena > Hypena proboscidalis. Next base: position 2,543,747 of record LR990141.1, read on the forward strand.
ATACTCAATAGATATCCATTTAAACTTGTGTAAAAGTACATCATCTTTATTGTCGTGTACGTCACGTTCCAGATATGAAAAAAGTACCCAGACTATCTCTATGACGTTCGCAACTCATGGGAATTGTGTAAGATTTTACGGCATCACTCGCCATCGTCCGTGTTGGGAATTTATGGAATTTACGATCTCGTACCCTTGACCGAAATTACTTGATACAAAAAGCTTTATAACCAGTTTAATGTAAGCCACCTGTTAGTCAAACACAAATATGATTTCGCCACGCGATGCCCGCCCATTGTATTTCAGGACCCGCATTATTTTACTAATCTAGTTTGATTAACGCAACTGTTTGTTGTTTCAGGCAGTCCGCCGATGTAAACACAAAGTCGAAATGAGATGAGTATGCGCGTGGCGTGGGCCAGGTGGTACTGGATCGTGATACTGACGACGTGCGCCGCGAGGACCGCCAGCGACTGGCTTGACTGCGCCCATATCACCACCTGCAAATGCAAATGGTCCTCCGGCAAGAAAACTGCGACGTGTGCCTCCAGTGACCTACGCCGCCCACCAGCTCTTTCATCTGATATACAAGTTCTCGATCTACACGACAACCCCCTGAGAAATCTTCCCCAGGAAGTATTCGCTACAATAGGCCTTCTCAATTTGCAACGACTGAATCTTCGGGCCACCAACCTGAGATCAATACACGCCGATGCGTTCCTAGAATTAAGAATATTGATTGAAGTTGATTTAGGAGACAACGACTTGTCCCATCTGCCGAGGGACATATTTAGAGGCAACGAACGATTACGACTAGTTGTGTTTAGTAATAATCCTTTGACGACGCTAGTAGCAGACCAGTTCCCACCTTTACCGCATCTGCGAATGCTTTTGTTAGACGGATGCAGATTAAGGTCAATACATACGAATGCTTTGAGGAATTTAAAATCTTTAGAATCGATAGATCTGCGTAGAAACCAGCTTACATTCTTACGTTTGGTAACATTTACTCTCCCTGCATTGAAAACAATATCTTTGTCCGGAAACCCGTGGCGATGTGATTGTAGATTACGTGAATTTAAGGACTGGTTTTTGGAAAGTAATTTGGGAAACGAAGATTTACTTTGCACGGAACCGTCCACGCAAGTTGGAAACAACTGGCGACACGTTACCAGTGAGAGTATGGCGTGTCCGCCAGAAATAAAATCAAGCACTCTAATTGTAAGGGCTGAAGTTGGTTTACCCACCTCTTTTGGCTGCTGGGTACATGGGGTTCCAAAACCTCACGTGACATGGCTCTTTGATGGGTTAGATGTACATAATAGCACCTTGGATTGTGACATGGAAGAGACAGATACGAGTGTCGACGACGATTCGGAAGACAGAGTGCCGGGTAGTGTAAGATGGGTAAACGTTACCTTATTGAATGTTACTTCAAGTGCAGCGGGCGAATGGACATGTGTTGCTAAAAGTGTAGCGGGTGAGGCAAGAGCTATTATAAGCCTTGTTTTACCAAGATCGCAAACAGCAACTGCTCGAACAGCACCTGGAATTCCTCATTTATTAGGCGTCGTTTTTGGGGCACTGGGTATATTAGCAACCCTCGGTTTCATCAGTGCCGTTGCCTGCTGGCACATGAGAAGAAGAAGTGTCCCTCCGAGTAGAAGTTTTACTGATCAAGAAAAACGGCTGATAGATGCATCCGTAGTAGTCAGTTGTGACCGATCCATTGGTAATATGGCCTCGCCGTGTGATTTTGAGCTGACTGAACGTATGTCAGACGAACCTCCTAGAGGATGTGGCTTTGAGCCGGTTCATATAACTATAGAGGGAACTCCAGGTGCTTTTCCTCCACCACCCGCAGAATTTGCTGTGCCAGTTCCGTATGGAAACATTTTCATATCTGTCCAAGTATCAGGAAGAGGGGAACCAGGCAAATACCCAGATTTACTAAGCGGTGGCGCGACTTTGCCAAGACGTAACCGAACATGCTGCGCTGCCGCGCCAGCTTATGACAACATGGGTCCTAGAGTGACAGCAACTGGGAGTTCAACTTGGTCATTACCAGGAGCCAGTACAGAAAATATTGAGATCTCTGAGACACCAGTTCTGACCCTTCCGCCCCCGCCACCCGAGTTTGTTTCTCTTTAGCCCAGGCCCCTGGTACTAGACGCCTCAGCGCTGAGGTGACTTGGTACCACTAATCTCCCAGTCAATTAGACTATTCCCAAATTTTATTGAACTTTATGATAATTTTGACGTGATTATTAATTTAAATGTAAATAGTTATTATGCTAAGATGTGGACGATGTGAGACATCCGTGAGATAAATACGTAAGATTGTTATCAATATTAATATTATAATATTGCATTTAAAGTGAACTTGTTGATACATTTGGTATTGAAGTGAGAGCGTTAGTCTACCTGATTTATTCCCTAGTTATTTGTTTTGTGTATTTCGAGTAAGCGTCTTCCTACATGTTGGAATATATGGACAGAGTTTTCAGTAATGTTTGTCATATAAAATATTATTTAAAAACTCGATTTATTGCGAGTCATTCAAAATGAATACAACATTTATTGAATAGCAATAGCATAGCAACATTATGTTACTAATTTTAATAAGTTTTATGTAAATATTGTTAAGCGCGCGCTACTCCTGCAATTACATATATAATATTAATATGTAATTATAATAAGCGTAATTTTAAGCTCAATCAATTTGACAATTGTTTATGAACTGTCATTAGTATTCAGAACACTGCAAAATAACGCCAAGCACTGGTAAAATTTAGTATTCTGAAATGCATGAAAATGAATCGAGAGAATATCTTTAGAAATTTGAAAAAATTTAAGTCTTACTGTCCTTATATTCCAACGAAAACTTTTGTAAATAAGTATTGTTTATTATACAAACTTCCCAAACATAAGACTGACCCTTTTTTTTTGTTTTTCACCTATTTATAACTTTAAAATTACTGCTGTACACCACCTAGTCAAGCAGATAGCTTCTAAATATTTTTTCTTTGAAAGCAAAAATATCTAATGTAAAGGAAAATAAACTGATCACGTAAAATGATGTCTTTTTATTGCTGTTGGCTTTATCGGAACAGTTCCTTCTATGATCCATTATATGACTCAATGTATGTCTTTGTCGGGTGATATTTTATTTTTATTTATTTTCTAAAAGCAAATAATCCTGTTAAGATTGATTTGATCTTCTTTTCATGGTTTGTTATGTAAATAGACAGAATATATCATAGTTTTAGCAACACTGAACCATTAAACCAGCTTACATTTATTTTCAGTTTGATAGTTTTTTTGCTTTGTTACAAAATCGTAAAAGTAGTTGAATGTATACCACTGAAAGTAGTTAAATGTACCACTACAGTATTCTCCTTTTTTAGGGTTCCGTAGTACCTACAAAGAACCCTTACAGTCTTACTACAAAAGATTTAAACATCTGTTTAACAATTGTTTAGAAAAAACGTAACTACAAAACAATGCCTAAAGCTTGTTTTGGGGATAGAACATGTTTAAGCATTGTTTAACTTTAAACACGTGAATTGCCCCTGGTTTAAGAAGTGTTTATATCATGTCTAGAGTCATTTTGACATCTTTCATTTGTGAACTTGTGTTAATTTCTTACGAAGGCGAAAATGGATTTAGGGATAATTGATTTTATTGACGAAATTTACTTGGACTATGTAACAGAATACAGAGACGACGAAATACCCCGTGTGAGAATAAATCCATTTGAGAAATACAATGATGCTACTTTTAAAAAGAAATATAGATATAGTAAAGCCTTTGTCGCCAAAATATTGGACTTGGTAAAAAATGATCTTCCGAACGATGCTCGTGGATGACAATAGATCCAGAAATACAAGTGACTTGTGCTTTGCGATGTTGGGCTCGTCATCAGGTATGTTTCAGCTTATCATGATTGAAGATTGAAGTTGTAAAAAATAAAACGACCACGACTTCTTAAATACTTAGGTAATTAAAATACTCCAAAATAATGCGTGTAAGTGACACTGGCAAAGACATTGACGCAACGAAAAACGTTCCGTTTTAGCCGTTCAATTGATTGAAAATAAAACGACCACGACTTCTTAAATACTTAGGTAATTAAAATACTCCAAAATAATGCGTGTAAGTGACACTGGCAAAGACATTGACGCAACGAAAAACGTTCCGTTTTAGCCGTTCAATTGATTTTGACTCAAAAACTATGATTTGATTTTAAATATAAGTATATTTTGCGGTCTTAAATCACTTAATTGTTTTTTATGTGTTACAGAGGCAGTTTCAGAATTTTGTACGCTCTTTTATAAATTATATTACGCCAAAATTAAATAAATTCATATATACAAATTGCTTGAAATGGAATAGAGAAGAACGACCAATGACAGTTGAGTGAATGTAAAAGAACGATCAGATTTAAACCTTGTCTACAAAGACACTCTATAAACTTGGTTTTGTGGTAACTAAAATTAGACAACCCTTAAACACGCATCTAACAACTTAGACACTGTCTAGGTAAACATGGTTTAAACAAGTGTTTATAATATTTTTTGTAGTAAGACTGTTATAGTTTCGCCATGTCCGTCTGTCTGTCCACGGCATAGCGACGAAACCGTTGGTGCTAGAAAACTGAAATTTTGCATAAACATGTATGTTAACTAAACAAAGAAAGTCGTAAGAGTAAAATTTGGAAAAATATTTTTTTTTCAGGTAGCTCCCCTACATGTAAAGTAGGGATGTTTTTTTTTGTCGCCTACCCCATAGTGTGGGGTATTGTTAGATAGGACTTTTAAAAACGTTTAGGGGTTGCTAAGACAGTTTTTTGATTTAGGGATCCGTTTGCGAGATAATTAACTTTAAAGAGCAAATTTTTGTTCGAGTAGGGCGTCCCCTCCCCTCTAAAAGCTAAACTACTGGATCCTAAAATCTGAAAAAAATTGTGTCGGTAGTACATGTAATGAACTTTAAAGGAAAACTATAGCGGATAAGTTCACTTCATTAGTTCAAGAGGAATAGGGGTCCGAAATGTCAGATGCAGTTACTCAGAATATTTCGTTCAAAATTCTTGAAACATAAATAAACATACATAATACATAATATAAAATCACGCCTTTATCCCACGGGGGTAGGCAAAGACGATGGAACGCCATGTGCTTCGCTCCTTACATACTTCTTTCGCTTCCTTAACATTCATACATCTCGTCATACGTGCTAGCTGGTTTCGTGTACTACAAACATTTCCTATCTGAAGGACGCTATTTATCTGGTTACTTTAACTTAATTAGTTCTAGAGTAATTGGGGTCCAAAGTGTAAAATGCAGTTACTTAGAATAATTCGTGCAAATTACAAAAACCTTTGAAAGTAATGACTTGTATGAAGATGTTACTTGTTTAATACAGATAGTAAATCCCTTTTAAGTCGAAATATTATTATGTTGTTACGACTAGCTACGGAAGCCTACTGCGCGTGGCCCGACACGCACTTGGCCGGTTTTTTTTTTGAAAGATTGCCTGTTAATCAATATATTTTTTTGTTATTTGAGTTCAAATTTAGTTTTTTTTTTAATTTAGGCATTAAAAGTAAAATTAACTTTCGATCGCCTTTGAATTACAAAACTGGTAAGCTCGTAGGTGCAAATGCTAAAATAAATACCACACCAGTACTATGTGGTATCTGTCGAACAACATCACACCTCATTACTTGCAACGGACACGACCACCTGCTGCGGATTGCTGGCTGAGTATGGTTAACTAGAGAATTACTGACCGATTGACCACTGCACCACAGAGACTACACACAAACTACATGGACACCAGTTCGGTTTGTACGTAAGTAATATATATACCTAATGATTACCTATCTAATTATTTTTTTTTAGCAATATAACGTACACGAGTAAGCGACAGTTCGAGATGGCGATCGGAGTCGACGAAGATTTCCAAGTTATTAATCTCAACTCTAGTTGATCTTGCATACAAAAATACCTCATATAAAAATATATTAAGTAACTTAACTCTTATTATACGATGATAGGATTAATATTAAGTCATAATAACATGTTGAAAATATAAAATAAATGAAGGTATTAAATTAATGAAAAAATATAAATATAGCTAGCTAAACAAAAAATAAATTAAGTGTACAACTAGAACCAAGTTCCGTACAAACAGAACACAGAAAATGCCCGCTATTCTCTCTTATTAAGTAAACATTATAAAGTTCATCTTAAGCCTCATTAAGTTGTACAAGAAGTTGTAATGTTAGGTGCACGGCTAAGCCCTGGAGTTCCGCTACATAAAGAGTGGCTTTATTTTAATTAAGGTAATACCAGCTCACTATTACACTACCACATGATTTGTGCTCGCCTTGTACTTAAATTGCTAGTCTTAGTAGTTTCTGCCTAGTGGGCGGCTCGAGAATATTAGCAAGTTAGAATTTGGATTAGAGGTGAAGGTTTCCGAAACCATATTTACCTAATCTTCGAGGAGGTAAAGATTACTGATGCTGATGCTAGCTCTAAAGTACCGCGGTGCAGCGGTGTACAAGTAAAAGTATTTCAAATACGATTGGCGAATTTTGCAAGTAATGATCCTAATAGTTGGCTATATTAACAATAATAACAACTTATAAAAAATGGAATCATTAATTTTACGAAACTTTGTTTCGAATTTCGTGATCCTTAATCCACGTAAACTTTGTCTTTTATGATTTTGACCTTTTTATTTCGGGTGAGGCCATATTTAATGCGACGCCAACAACTTAACGCTTTAATGGTGGTTATAAATTTATCTACTTATGTTTATCCCTGAATGTACTCGGACTCGCGCACGAACGGTTCCATATCATTATCTATAAAAACGGCAAAAAATCATGTCTTATGTGGGGCGCCCCTTCAATAGTTGTTTTATTTGGTTTTTAGTATTTGATGTTATAGCGGCAACCAATGATATTATAGAACTATAGATATGTTACGTTCATAGAAATTACGATTTAAATCCGTTCCGAGCTATTCCAAATTGCACACATTGACAAATGTAACTGATAAGTAAAACAAAAGATACGAAATAGCACGCAAATGAAAGAGAATGAAAGAGATAGCTATAGTTTTAATGATTGCACTTCAGTGGTACGCACGTGACTGCGCTCGACGCAGGGCACACGCAAACTAAACACAAGACGTCCCAATTGGGACGTATTTGAGTATTCACAGCGCGAGCGCTTATAACATATCTGCTTTTGTTTTTATATAATATCATTGGCGGCAACAGTTTCATGTGTGAAAATTTCTAATGTCAAGCTATCACGGTTCATGTCTTGATATACAGCCTGGTGACCGACAGATAGATGGACAGTGAAGTATTAAAAATAGGGTTCTGTTTTTATCCTTTGGGTAAGAAACTGTAAAAAGGACGCTCTGCCGACCTTTTAAACACTTTAGTTTACTCATAGGCCAACTATAATATTATAGGTACAGATATTTAGACATTTTTTTAAAAGAACGTTCGTAATGAATGACTGGCTGGGTAGTCCCCGGACGATTAAGAGTAAGCTGTGCCTAGGAACATCCACTGCGTAGATTTGAATGTTTTTCGGTTTACTAGACTTACGATATTTTATCATAGTGCGTGCGAAGCCAATACCTCTTCTACATGTAAAATAATAACTTTTACCAAACATAACAAGATTATCATAACTAGATTTGGGAACACGGTTATCTAAAGCATACGCACAGAATGTTGTTGGCATTTCTCAGGAGACCGACAGTGAGAGTCAAGGTCGCTACTAGAAACAATGTTTTAACAATTATATGGAAAGCATTTTCAATTTGTTTTCTGTTCCGAATAAACGGGAAAGAGTTTTATGTAAATAAATTAAATGAAAATTACTGAGGCTTTTACGTGACTTTGTCAAAACAGACCCTTTTTTAAGGACAAAGCTGACTATTTTATTTTTATTTTATTAGGAAAACAAGCAGTATTTTAAGTCGTAATAAATAACAAAATGAATAACTAAAAACCATGTACGAGTTTTCGCATATAAATATTTAGTGCTTGGTTAAGAGATTAAAAGGTCCTTTTTCAAAACACAATATAGGGTTTGCTGAGTATTAAGTTAAAAAGAAAAATGTTTTTTAAAGAAAGATAAGAATTTTTGCTAAGCTATGTGCCGAATGCATAACGAAATCCAGTATATCAATTTTATTAACAGAACTCGTTGCTCATACAAAAAATTAACCACTTCGGTTATTTGTGAAATAACGCGGTTCATGAAGCGGGTATTTTGAAGTCTGACGGATCTGTTAGATATATTCAATTGTCAATTTCAGATTGCGCAATTATGGCTAGCAAAAGTGATATCCGCAATTCTCCTTATTTCCTGAAGTGGCAAGAGATATTATTGACGTCTGCAGCTGGCCTCATAATAGCCGTCATACCTCCTACACTTAAACAGCAAATATCTGGTAAATTTGCGTTGAACGGATACAAGCCTTTTTATGTGAACATCGTACTGCGGGTTCCAAATTTGCGAACAATATTCTAAAGTGCTATGTACGTAAGAACCATATAAAATCTTTATAGACTTAATGCTAAAATGACATACAATTTTTTGGAAAAAAGTAATTACGTAAGGATTATAATTTTCATTTGTTTTTAACAGTTAACGGCTAAAGAATGCAACTGCAGTATAGCGCCTGAACGCAGAAAGTCGCGATATCTAAAATTCGATATGCAACAAGGATTGCAATGTGATTTGAATATTGCGATCGAACACAGATAGTTGCCGATCGATACAGATGCAAAATCGCAGATCGCTGATTCCAAATAATTATTACCTATGTGCTATGGTCCTAAGTTAATATTTAAAGTGTAAATGCAATATCTGTCATTATTTTGATGTCAAATCAGAAAACACACATTTAATCAATGATTAATCGGCAATACTAATTACTTCGGTCAAAATATTAAATTCACTTTGTCCTCCTCAAATAGCCCCATGTTACCTGGCCCACAATTGTATTTAATTACAACCCTTCCCGTATCAGCGCTGTAATCTAACCGCGTATATATTTAACCAAAAAATCAATTTATTATCTTAAAACGTAAACAAAATGAAACATTTGTTAACGCACTTTTGCAACTCATAAATTGTTTAATCGTTCGTTAGCTAAACAAACATTCATTACTTGGTGTAAACGATGAAACAATTCGTTTTGTGTATTATCTGTTTGACCTGTTTTTGGTTCGGAGCAATCTATTTGAGCAATAAATTATAATATCTCCCGCAGTGCTTATCTTTGAGTAAAGGTCGATTGAATCGGGCAATTTTTTTGAACTTTTGTTAACAGACTGTGCAAGTAATGTATACCGAAAATGAATCCAGGTCAGATTCAAATAACGATTCAAAAATTTCGGATCGCCGCGCCGCTCACCACTGGGTTTGAAAATTTATGCGTATGCTGGAGAATCGTCGTGCAGATAAATTCTAGCTATTTGCTTACCCGGTATTCTCTTCGACATTAAAACTTTCAATACCAAAACCAAGCTTATACAGTCATTGTTTATTCTAGTCAAATGACTACACAGTATGGTAGAAGTTTGTCTCCACTCTTCAACATAAACAAACATAGAGCCTGGCGATCTAAACGTTCGTGTGACCCGTTGTCTCTCCGTGCACGTAATATTATTCAATCAAAGCTACCCGTATTTATCTTGGATTGAACGTGAGCTTTCCTAAACAATATTGGACTTAATATTTGAAGAGACATAGCTTATTTGAGCTATGTTGGTCTTCAAAGTAAAACATACATACATACATAACGTAAGTAATTAGTGTTTCAAATTCGGTGTGTAGACAGGCTTGGCACCTATAACTTATTATAAAAAGTCGTTTTAATAGTTCTTGAAGTCTGTGCAGATCATGTTTTGTCGATCAAAATTTGTGAGCTCCAACTTCAAGAACTATTTAACCGAAGTTTTGCGTAATTTAAGAAGGTTCATTAAATAATAATATGGTATATAGCTTATTGAAAAAAAAACATCTCTTTTTACCCAACTGCGTCAGAAGGAGGGTTATGTTTAGTGAAGTATCTTTACCATGACTCATTCTCATTTAAGATAGCTTGTCCAGCAATGAGCACAGGTACAAAAAACTACTTATCCTAAGTAATATTCAACGTCTCGCCTCATTTGAATAAAACTTAAAAAAAATAAGCAAATGGTCTGAATGTGGCATTATTTAAATATCAGCTCAATAACAAGTAATGTTGACTGCTAGATGCAAATAACTAAATAACTTCAGAAATTATACAAAAACACTATAAGATTTGAGGGTTTAGCTCGACTTTTATGGGATTCCATCTTAAGAACCTGACTTGGTGGCCATGGGATAGTTTTGGAAGTACAATCTATATTTTTTTAATACGCTTCGAATATAGGACCTCCTTCCTCCTCCTTTTTTAAAGTCGTTTAAAAATAATAAATACAAACAATCTGATACATAGTTACGTAAAGCTTTTATTTCTTAGTATTTCCGTTGTGTTCATATTTACCGCTAAAAAGCCCTGATTGCTCTGATCGCTATTTAAGCCTCCACAAGCACCAACGTTTCCGAAGTCTCATTCAATGTCTTAAACCCGGCCGTTCTTGTCATTACCGGTTGTAGAAAAATTATCTCATTCCCCGCTCAAAATGAGATCGTGAGCCGAAACTTCCTATATAATTGAAATCATTACTGGAAAGCGGTCGTTGATTCCCCTAAATGACCGGATTTATGATGTTAGAAAACCCTCTCCTTTCTCCATTTATACTTATAGAAGCGTATGATTGTGCTCCAAAACATTTTATTCTGCCGAGCTTTTTTCCAATTATATTGGGGTTTGCAAAAGTCTACCGGATGCGACAATGTCAGTATTTTATGCAGAGCTACAGCTATCAGATTTGCACAACCTAATATGGGTAGTAAAATACCCATTGCCACATCACCTTGTTAGACAGTCTCAGTCTGACAACTGAGTATTTTGTCTTACTACCTTCTAGTTAGACAAATACTCAGTTATCAGCCTTTCTGTGTTCCCCGCAACAACTATCATAGATCTTTAAATGACAACTGGGACCGACGGCCTCTCTGAGCTTATTGAGATAGTCATCCATCCGCTGCCAACCACAATAAGCATTGTTTTACCAGACTTTGACTTAGCCACGAAGTTCTCGAGATTGTGTTCTAAAATATTTCTACAAATATTTACCAGAAATTCTTGTCTATCGTGTTACGAATTTAAATCTTCCGTTAGATCTAATTTTGAGTCTGTAACCAACCTAATCTAGATTTAGGATACGGCCAAAGTTTGTGCCTGAACTTAGACCTGAATGTAGTCCGAATCTCGTTTTAAAGTTAGGCTGCCTTAAGGCGTCTGTATTTATATAGAACTAGTGTTTCCTACTTACAATAAATGAACGTTCTTGCGGTTTCACTGAGTATATTAACTTTTCTACTAAGTATTCTAGTCTAGTTAAAAAATAAATACATTTTTAAAGAGGCTGTTATTTTTACCGGTTCACGAAAAATACACAGTTATGAAAGTAATTGTTGTGTTTCATAAAATGAAACAGAGATAGTTTTAAAGGCGGTTATAATTCGTTGTCACTAGACAATCTGAATCATCTACAGAAAAATAACAGTATATAAAAATTCGGTCTGAATTTTTTTGGTAATTAAGTACTTGAAATAACATAACAATATTAAAGTTAATTTTAAAATGTATTTCCAACGCGGAATATTTATTTAACGTGTACATGAATAACTTTTAATTTCGTAGTAATAACGCATGAAATTAGTCCAACTGCCTCAATTTGAAACCACAACTAACATAATTATGTTTGGTTACATAAATTAATTTGTAGTTAATTAACTTATAACAAAAACCATTAAATAGTTTTATTAAACACTTCGGTAGATAATTTTACACTAATTAGATAGAACTAACCACAAAGATATTTATAATGTGGCAAATTTTAGCGACATCATTATAAATAATGTTTGTATGCCTTAAAGATCTGAAGAGACTAAATGATAAAAAAAATAAGAAGACAAACAAATTGCAATAAAAGTGCATTTGTTTACTCTGTTAATTTCTATTATTTAACCGACTTCAAAAAAGGAGAATCGATCGCATTTTTTATATATTTGTTCCCCGATTACTCGAAGACGCCTGCACCGATTTGAGCAATTATTTTTTTTTTTCTGAAAGAGTATTCTTGTGTCATGTGGTCCCATTTTCGTCAGGTAGCGATCTGAAGATGGGGCCTTAGAGAAATTGAGGTCAACCCTTAACCCTAAAGCTAATCGGATATTTGGATCTAGCAGTCAGCATTTCGTGTTGCTGAGCTGATGCGGCAAGATACAGCTCCTCAGTGTTTAGGAGTACGGCGATAATTCTTTAAATATTCTTAAAGTCGTTAACTTTATTCTTTCAAGTTATACACACTTGAGCCGACTTAAGTATTTCTTACTTTATAGTGCATTATTTGTAATTAATGATTTTTTTTTAAATTATTTATTGTATTTTCCTGTATCACGGGGGTTTTCACAAACATTTATTTCGCACATTTAAACACACCCAGAGTCATAACAAAATAATCTTTGCGGATCGCACAAAGATTTGTCCTATGTGGAAATCGAACCCACAACACCAGCGCGCGCAGTGAAAAGCAACGAGGCGACCGCTTAAACCACCACGAACTACGCCATTCATGCACGCCATTTCACCGTTCAATGTGTTATATAAAAAGTTATTTATGAACATGTATCTGAATTATTTGTACATTACGGAAAACTATTTCACAACTTTTTCTTTGTTGCTTGCTATAATAATACAAGCATTCAAGTAATATGCACTTCATAGCAGACAATTGTACCAGAGTAACATTGTAAAATTTCAACGCGACAAAATAATAACATTAAAAGTATCGCGGGAAAGCGCAGTTAAAGCATAAAACGAATAAAAATCTATGTTCGAGTAATAAAAGTGCAGAGTCCTCGTTAATGTTGATTCTACAGTTATTCTGTCCCAGTGACCCATGAGCTTTTTGTGTAGTCAATTTGGAGGAATTTTTAAACAAGTGCCTTTTTGACAGAATAAATTTCATTTTAACACAATGTTCTGGGTAGTGTGCATATTGTATGTCCACTCTTCACAAAATATTGTGCTACAACTGTATCTAATATAATATGCCTGTACAAACTAGGTTTTTTATGTTGCGTTGTGTATTTGGTATGACACACGATGAATATTTGAAGTAACCTATACTAATATTAAAAAGATTCTTTTTTATACTACGCCCACAGCGAACGAACGTGTAGTCCACCAGATGGTATAAGTGGAGTACAGCCCATGGACATCAACAATCCACAAAAACAGATTATAGATGCGTCGCTGCAGCTGAGGACTACGGTGTTATGCCTCATGTGCCAGTTATTTCAGGGCCTGATCTCACCACCAAACCGGAACACAGTAATGGAAGCACTACCATTTGGCGGCAGGTTAAAGGAGAGACGGTGGTGATGCCGCCTTCGAGCTCATTCACAAGAGCTCTACCACCAGTTTTTGAAGATTTTGAAAGATGCATGTCGCGGAGCTTTGTTTAGCAATAAACAAGCAAATATATACCTCTGTATCTTTGAACAAATAAATTTTACAATTATCATTTAACACGTTTCAAAAATAAGTTCTTAAATAATAATAATATATACATTTCCTAGGCTGAATGGTATTAAATACCTGGATTTCACACATATCCTTTAACACAATCATATTCATTACAATATAACCAAATACGTCAGGCATTTTATAGCATAATATAAAAGATTTAAAACCTTTAGGCCCCGCCGATTGGTTTTTGTGGTCCGAATGTCATAGTCAATTAAAAGATTACTGTCGCTTCATTAGTTTAATGGTAGAACCGCCATTGTGGAATCTTTTACGGTTTAAATGGCTGTCTTTGACCCATTAACATCATTGATTGTTTTTTTTATCCTGATTGCTTTTCGAAAAACATATTGTTCTGTTCAACGTAAACATCTTTTTAGTGCGTTTTTTTGTATACCAACTCCACATAAAACATAGTTTGCCCAAATTTTATTATATACATAATATCGGTGCAATTACAATTGCGCACGTCGCCGAGTCTTATAAAAGCGGCCGCGCTGCGGGCGATCGACACAGTCGCTTTCGAGCCGCCGCACAGTACGGACCTCTCTGTGACGTTACTACGCTACCCGTTGAATAAACGAAGCTTATAAAAGTACTTGGATGTTTTCCTTTGAAGACCTTGAATGAGTAATCATGAAGACAACAATTGTGACGTCAGCTATGCTGATGTCACACTTTTTAAAAACACTGGAGATCACCTTATCCGTCATATATAATGTAAATAAATAATTATGACATTTACTTCATGAGAGTTTTAGTAACACTGAAACTAAAGTAAGATCTGAATTTCAAACTTGATTTTCTTGATTCCCAACTTTAGTTAAATACCATTCATTAAGGAAATGTAATAAACTTAGACTTTAAGTAATTCCGGCAATTTCATCCTTTTTTTGTGTACTTTTTGGCATCAAATGAGCTCATGTACTGTGTAGCACATAGATAGGCACTGAAGTCTCAGCATTTTTAATCTGGAATAATTTTATCTGGAACTAAGAGGATCTGGAACTAGGCTGGACACGCATGCTGCAGTAGGACCCAAATAAAACTAACCGGCAATGTGGTAGATCCAGAAAGAAATGGCGGTAAGATCTAGACTAGCACTAGAGAGATGAGGCCTTACTAGTCTTAGACAGAGGCACATGGTAGAAAGTAAGGGAGGCCTTTGGCCTGCAGTGGACACCATAAGCTCGGCGTAATTAAAGAATAATCATTTTTAACTGCGTTATTACCTTGGCTTGTGGATAGGTAGTTTGTAGTTGCTTTTTAATATCAGGTAACCTTATCCCCATACTCTACATTAGATAGTTCGCATCATACTTCGTATAAAATAATAGGTTTTTATTGTAACAAAAGAAGCCCGCCAGATAAAAACGGCAAAATCAATGAGGCAATAATATTGTAATATATTGCTCATAATAATATGTTAAAAGTGTTGTATCAATTACAAAGACGTTAACATTAATACATGTATGTTTATTTGCCTAAATCCTTACATGAAATTTTGCCTGACAGCTTAATAAAGATAAGCCTTTACCGACCTAGCCCACATTCACTGAAACTAATTACTATATTGTAGTTGATAGTTGAAACTTTGGAGTAACAAGGTAACTAAAATTAGTGTTGTTTGTTTTGAGTGGAAGTACTCAGACTGACCAAACTTTGAGGCTTTTGTATCACGGTGTTGAATTGCTGAAGTACGAATTTAAATTACATTACCTCACGCTTTTATAACCCAAAACGGTTTGGCTGAGGTGTATTACACCCTCACTTCATCTGTTATTTTTAGTTGCCATATAAGCCTATCGCTTCCACTAGACACAAATTTAACTACGTGTCGCTATCCCGGATAACACTTTAGCAAGACACTATTCATCGACAGCAAATGTGTCCCAGCACTTGAGGAAACACGTCGGTGTTTACAAGTGATTTTCACGTGATAAGAAGGTATTCTGCTATGAGGTAAGTATCCATCCGATTAAAATCTCTGGTGCTTGTAACATATTATCTCTGCTGAGAATTGAAGGCCTTGCGAGACATTGAATTCCGAATATAAATTTAACATTCCTACAACTTTCAGCATTTTATGTGATAATACAAGAGGTATTTCTGGAATCCCCACAGACGTAATATTCTATTTTGAAAAGGTTCAGATGTTGAAATTACTCCTAATGCCTGTATAAAAATAATAATTATCTTCCTTTGTTAGTACAAGCCTGTAAGCCCAGAAAAGTTGAACATGTGTTAAAGTTATTTCTTGATGTATTTTCATTTGAGACTAGACGCGACGCTTCATTACTCATATAACAGACTTTATGAAACTTTTCTCAACAGTTGATTCTTCGAATGAATGGAATAAGCTTTTAATAAGCTCAAGTGATCTCAAGATGCGCTGTGTGGCCTGAAATACGAGTACTTTTTGTAGGCTAGCAATTCAGAGTTTTCGTTTTAGGTTATAAAATAAAGAAAACATATTCAATAAAAACAGCATTTAATCATATTATTTGCAAAGTACAAATAACAATTACATTCCTTGTTTAACCAACCCATCATTTATCATTCCTTTCCCAATCAATAAGTTACAATGATAATTCTTGTATAAAATTATAACGTAACTTACACTTTAATGCACAATAATCCCACTCGATCACTACACTTTATTATAGCACTGTGACACGGTCCTTGGACACAAGTTCACACTTTAACGTCTTGGAACAAAATGGCGTAATCAGCACTGTATTGAATGCAGGTGCGAATCCATGACAGTTGGAAGTCAAGTGAACAACTGTTTAAATAAACGATTGTAGCGACATCTAGTTCTTTCTAAGATAGTTATTTAAGACAGTTTATTAAATTGAATGATTGTTTAAATACCATCTTAAAGTGACACGTGATATTATGCTATATATTTAAATAAAAACTTACATATTATTATGTTAGCCACCCCTAAAAAAATTATCCATAGTCGTTCCACTATCGTAAAACTAGTCACGTCGTTAACACCATCATTATCTAGCCTCTCGTCGTCCACTGCTGGATATAAGTCTCTCTCCATTTGCGCCTTACACCTCCAGTGACCTTCTTCAGGTCCTCAATCTACCAGGTAGGGATGGCGTCCTACCTTACGGTTGCTGAGTCACGGTCTCCATTTTAGGACTTAGTTGCAGCTATATGTTTAAATCGATTATATCTATACCAATATATAAAGAGGAAATATTTTTTTGTTTGCTTGTTTGTACCCAAAAATCTTCGAATCTAATGGACCGATCTTAATAAAAACTTATGTGGTGATAGTTCAAGACCTCAGGGGTATTGTGGTATATATTTTTTATCGACGTACCACGCGAGTGGAGCCCCGCGTAGAAGCTAGTTTAAAAATAAACACAAAGTTTTTGTACATCCCTCTATAAACCGCTTCATAGAAACAGTATTTATGTTTTTCTATTTACGACACCAGTTTAAAAACAACCGTTAATTTACTAGACAAGAAGATACTGAAAAAAAACATGTCTTTACTCTACACAATTGAATATATCTTACTAGCAATAATACAAGTATTTTCATACATCAGGCTATGAAATTAACCTAGCCGTCGGAGGATATTGACGTAAACTGAATTATTTTGTTATTCTACTCTCGGAATAATATTTTCATGTTTTTGTTATTGCGAAAATATTCATGTTGTATTTTGCGAGATGCAAAATACACTGCTAGATAATTTGGATTATTATTTGAAGTTTATTTGTTCAAAGTCAAGTCCAAATACAATTAGAACTTAGGGAAAATATGTTGTTTGGCGGCTGTATATAAGGGTTAAAATAATATTTTTAAAATTCTGTGTATTTGAATTTATATTTCAGACCGTTTCCTGATTTATCAGTATGGAGGCGGGTCGGCACAATATCAGAATAGAATCAGAGAGCTCATAGAATTATCAGGCGCTCGGTACCTAAATAAAACGAGCGCCAGAGATGTAAATAGCTGCGAGCGCCTATTTTTTATGAGAATATTTTTAATTTTTCCGCGTTGAGTAATCAGGAAACCGCTTGAGCCACAAGCTCCAATGGGGTAGTATGGCGCGGACTAGGTGCGATTCAGGTGCATCCGTGACGCCTTAGGTATAAATATAACACTTATCTCTATCGTTTTTTATATACCCATTAACAATAATTAACGTCAGTTTCAACGTCAATATTTTCTCTTTGTTTTTGGTGCAAAAAAAAACAAACTCTCGTGATAAGGAGATGCTAGAGGATCAGCACAGATTACTTATACGCGCTTGCATTATATTTGTACAGCGACCATGATTTCTTCTCACATTGGTCCTCGTAAACTTGCAAGAGTGAATTTATTCAAGATCCAGGAATAAAGTCGCATTTTGAACAACAAAGTTTCTCAGTAAGGACTAGTGATAAAAGAGGTGTGAAGATACATACATAGAATCACGCTTTTATCCCACGGGGGTGTATAGAGACGATGGAACGCCATGTGCTACGCTCCTCACATACTTCTTTCTTTAAAGAAGGTGAAGGTGTGAAGATGTGAGGTGATTTTTCAGACTACAAAAATTTAATATAATCTTTCACAAGCATGACAGATTTAGATAAAAGTAAAGGTAAACAAAGTAGACCTATGTCACTGCAGTTCTGCATATTTTATTGTTTTGTGCCAACTTGCCAAGTGTACTGTTTCACGTATTTTAATATACTATTATGTATTTTAGTATTGCCTCGATGGTCTTGATGTTAGCGGTTGCGCCTCTCACTGCGAGGTCTCGGGTTCGATTCCCAGGTCGGGCAAAGTGTTATTTGTCAACTTTCCGTCAGAACACACTAGCAGCACAGAGTTGGAATTGTGCCCGGTTGATGGCGATAGGATCCCATGGCACCTAAACATAACAGGTAAAATGTGGGTGTTGTACACCTCTGCCACACCCTTCTGGGTAATATCAGCGTGATGTTACGTTGTTACGTTATGGTATGTTTTTTTAATATACCTACTCATTATTTACATGATCGCGAGTGACTTCTGTAAAAACTCATAGTCGCACGAGCACAACACTGTTTTCTTTACGACGGTATTTGTAATGCATTCCACGAAGCCGTGACAATGTTGCCATCATAACTTCGGATTACTTTTAAATTTACGCAGGGCAAAGATATGAAATTGTAAGGAGAATAGTGTGAGGGTAGGAAAAGTTTTACAATGTTTTATTAGTCGGCGATTATGGGTCGTTCCTACTTGCAGGATTGTGAGGTCAAAGTACGATTATTATGTTTGATATAGATACTATATTATTCTGCCTTCTTTATTCTTACTAATCTTTATCATTAGGATTTACCCAACTATTTTAATATGATGAATGTGAAAGGTAGTTTGTATGTCTGTCTGTCTCGTCGCGTTACACTTTGACATCTAGTCGGCCAATTTCAATGAAATAATGTTTGGAGGTAGATGGGGCTTTAGGGCAGAACATATTTTAGCTACTCGTACTTTTATCAAGCAGAGCCGTGGACAGAACTAGTTTCTTAACCCTTACCAATGTAACATAACATTACATCACGCCTATATTACGCCCAGAAGAGTGTGGCAGAGGTGTACAACACCCACAATTCACCTGTTATGTTTGGTCCCATAAGATAAGGGATGAGCCTATCACCATCCACCGGGCATAATTCCAACTCCGTGTTCCTATTGTAAATTTCTTGAAGCAAAGTTCACAAATAACACATAGTCCATCCCGGGAATTGAACCCGTGAACCTCGCGGTGAGAGGCGCATATGCTATCCAATAGATCATCGAGGCAGTTACCATCCTTACTATTCCTTATTTATAAAATTTAAATGCGAAAGTTTGTGAGGATGGATATATGAATGTTTGTTACTCTTTCACGCTAAAACTACACGGACGGTTTTGATGAAATTTTGCACACATGTAGCTTATATCCTCTATTAACATATAGGCGACATACCACGCGGGCAGAACCGCAGGTGAAAGATTGTGAAATTAAATCTCAAAGTTAAATAACAACGCAACAGTTAAATTTATAGCAATTATTATATAAAAATGCCAATGGGGAAAAACTTACAATTCTCGCTAGTATATAATAAAAACCATACAAGCGAAAAAAATTCTAAGCAAATACTTTTATTACAACATACTTGTAGGTACTTACTATTATTCTATTCAGCTATTAAATTTTATTGTGCCATAAATCTTGCACTATAAATTATTCCTCGCCTGAAAATTCATTAAAACGTTGCCAAAATACTTTGTAGCTAAAGGCTTTTAAATATACTTGAATATAAAGCAACTTTAAACAGTTTACAAGTTACATTTCGTGTTTTTATGTAGGTATCTGTTTGTGTTAGGGAAAAAAGATTAAATATAAGAGTTATTTGTGATCCAATAAGAACGTAAAGAAATGATTTTGGAAACCAACCTGCTCATCTATAAAATTATTCAAGGTTTAAATACTTGCAAATTACTTCCTCATATTATTATATCGCGTGTACGCCTTAGTTTTTTTTTGGCCGCCGCATATGACTTGAGAACTACCTTTTAACTGCTGTTTCTAGTTAATCTAGATGGCATTAGTATTTGCTTCTCGACCTGTTTTAATTCTTAAGTCGCCCGTTTTAGGTTTGTCTTCGAGAGGCTGGTTGGTATTTAATCGAGATTAATTGATGTTTCATGACCTACTTGTACCTGATTGAATGAGCAATTGCCTGAACAGATAGAATGTATTTTAATCAAATAGAATAAGACTTTACGTTATTAAACAATTATTTCGGCAAGACTACCTTACGCGACAACTGCTTAATATTTGTTTAAGTTATAGTTTCTTTTTGCTTTTCTTATAATAAAACTGCAAAATAATCAATGCGTATGAATTAGCCGCTAGGGTTGCTTGTGTAACGTGAGGTTTTCGAGATGTCAAATATCACTATTTGCGGGTTAGTTTTGCGGTCATTGAGTTTATAAGTGTCTATATAGGCGCAGAGAACGCAGTTGTACATAAAACAATTGTACCTCTATAAAACGTATATACTCAATGGTTAGAATAAATCAATGTTTGTGAACTAACTTTGCCAGACTTACTTTACAGTGGCACCACCTAGAAAAAACGGTAGCCCTCATTGTAAAATACAAATTTAAAAAAAATCGCTTGAATCTGATGATCAATAGCTATTTTCAATAACTTCACTATATATAACTAAAAAGCAAAAAATAAATTTACTTCGCACAAAATAATACGTTTTTTCATTAATTAAATAGAAATTATTAAATAATTATTTTATAATTCTGAAGTCGGTGCCAAGTAAAAACAACCTTTCTACAATATCAAATTACTAAGTTAGTTGTTAATTACGTATTTAGTCATAATAACGCGAAATTATATTGTTATTATTATTTATAAGAACAAATACTTAGCTTAACACCTTTATGAAACATTATTACTAAGATCTAATTGTTGAAATTGTTGTTAAATCTAATAAAGTGTTCCTTTGTTAGAGACTACTAAACTACATTAGGCAAGAGGGATTACACAATCATATTACGTGGTAAAGCTGTTGATAATCAATAAAGAGAAAATAAATAACCTCAAGAGACTAAGAAAGAGTTGATACTACCTATACAAACATACGAGATCCTTAAGGTCATCCGATTTGCTGACGATATGATAATATACAGAATAGTAAATTCTTCTGACGATGTCATCAAGATTCAAGAAGACCTAGCCAGTATCGACCGCTGGTGTTCCACGAATCAGATGGAGCTTAATACAAGTAAATGCTATCATTACACTTTTTCCAGAAAAATACAACATTACCGTGTCACCAATTACGAATTAAAAATTATATTATATTTATATTATACTACCAGATTTGTCGTAATGCTAGTTTTACAGCTATTACTGAAGAACCATAATATTTAATTAAGTATTTATTAACATAAACAGATTTTTTGATTTTAAAATAATTTGTTTTACATTTTAACTTTTTTTTTTTCTTAAAATGAACTAGAAGAAGCAGAGATGAAGATACGATTATAAATTTTTAGAGTACTTTGGAGTTCTTAAACTCATACTTGTTTAACGAAAGTCGGATACAATTATTATTTGATAAATTTTTATCGACAGGTAAATACCGCCGAGTCTACGAAAAAACTCTGTTAGTTATGCCCTCACAAATATTATGAATAGTACTATAAGCTTGAAACCGTTACATCTAATGTAAAAAGAGTGAATCTGCAAAACAAAACAAAAAAAACTTAAATTTAATGTACGTAGCTTACAAAATTTGTTTTTTTAACCGACTTCTAAAAAAGGAGGAGGTTCTCAATTCGATTCGTATATTATGTTACTTTTTTTTTTTTTTTATGTTTGTTCACGGATATCTCCGTCGTTTATAAACTGATTTTGATGATTCTTTTTTTGTTGGACAGGAGATGATTCCAAAGGGGTACCATAGTCAGCATGTCGTGATCTGATGATGGAATCTCAGAGAAATCAAGGGCAACCCTCGAATTTTATAGGCATATGTAATGTTTTTAGTGTGTTTTTCAAAGCTACACTAGTATTTACGTATTTTTATGTGGATGAGCTGATGATGGAAGGTCAACTCCTCAATGGTTAGGAGTTTAAGGATAATTCTTTCACTACTGTACACATATTCAGACTGCTAGTTATGATTTCAAGTGAGCTGTTGGAACGGAGATATTTCAAAGGTGGTCCCATTGTCAGCATGTCATGATCTGATGATGGGACCCCAGAGAAATCGGGGGCAACCCTCATATTTTATTAATCGAGGCCAAGATTTACGCTTAGTCGCAACAATTTTATGTGGTTGAGCTGATGATGGAAGGTCAACTCCTCAATAGTTAGGAGTTAAAGGATAATTCTTTCACTACTGTACGCATATTTCTGCTGCTAGTTATTGTGTAAAATGAGCTGATGATGGAAGGTCGTGACCCTCAATAGTCAGGAGAAAGGATTTAATTCTTGTTTAATATAAATAAGTTTTCCGTCTCAAGTAACCATCGTCTCCTCATTCGAGAAACATTCTTGCTCGGTGTACCCATCACTTAAAATCGTAAAATAAAATAATTTTTAACAAAAAAAAAACCGACTTCAAAAAGTAGGTTAACTAAAAAGCAAAAAATAAATTTACTTCGCACAAAATAATACGTTTTTTCATTAATTAAATAGAAATTATTAAATAATTATTTTATAATTCTGAAGTCGGTGCCAAGTAAAAACAACCTTTCTACAATATCAAATTACAGTTCACACAAAAAGGGAGGCGTAGTTGTTCTAGTGCGCGGTCGCCCAGTATTGGTACTTACCACAGAAATATAACTAATATTCAGTTAGAAAAATGTTGTTAGAACGATTGATATTATCTATACAGAGTTATTAATTGTTTACTTGGCACCGACTTCAGAATTATAAAATAATTATTTAATAATTTCTATTTAATTAATGAAAAAACGTATTATTTTGTGCGAAGTAAATTTATTTTTTGCTTTTTAGTTAACCTACTTTTTGAAGTCGGTTTTTTTTTTGTTAAAAATTATTTTATTTTACGATTTTAAGTGATGGGTACACCGAGCAAGAATGTTTCTCGAATGAGGAGACGATGGTTACTTGAGACGGAAAACTTATTTATAATAAACAAGAATTAAATCCTTTCTCCTGACTATTGAGGGTCACGACCTTCCATCATCAGCTCATTTTACACAATAACTAGCAGCAGGAATATGCGTACAGTAGTGAAAGAATTATCCTTTAACTCCTAACTATTGAGGAGTTGACCTTCCATCATCAGCTCAACCACATAAAATTGTTGCGACTAAGCGTAAATCTTGCCTCGATTAATAAAATATGAGGGTTGCCCCCGATTTCTCTGGGGTCCCATCATCAGATCATGACATGCTGACAATGGGACCACCTTTGAAATATCTCCGTTCCAACAGCTCACTTGAAATCATAACTAGCAGTCTGAATATGTGTACAGTAGTGAAAGAATTATCCTTTAACTCCTAACCATTGAGGAGTTGACCTTCCATCATCAGCTCATCCACATAAAAATACGTAAATACTAGTGTAGCTTTGAAAAACACACTAAAAACATTACATGTGCCTATAAAATTCGAGGGTTGCCCTTGATTTCTCTGAGATTCCATCATCAGATCACGACATGCTGACTATGGTACCCCTTTGGAATCATCTCCTGTCCAACAAAAAAAGAATCATCAAAATCAGTTCATAAACGACGGAGATATCCGTGAACAAACATAAAAAAAAAAAAAAAAAGTAACATAATACGAATCGAATTGAGAACCTCCTCCTTTTTTAGAAGTCGGTTAAAAAAACAAATTTTGTAAGCTACGTACATTAAATTTAAGTTTTTTTTGTTTTGTTTTGCAGATTCACTCTTTTTACATTAGATGTAACGGTTTCAAGCTTATAGTACTATTCATAATATTTGTGAGGGCATAACTAACAGAGTTTTTTCGTAGACTCGGCGGTATTTACCTGTCGATAAAAATTTATCAAATAATAATTGTATCCGACTTTCGTTAAACAAGTATGAGTTTAAGAACTCCAAAGTACTCTAAAAATTTATAATCGTATCTTCATCTCTGCTTCTTCTAGTTCATTTTAAGAAAAAAAAAAAGTTAAAATGTAAAACAAATTATTTTAAAATCAAAAAATCTGTTTATGTTAATAAATACTTAATTAAATATTATGGTTCTTCAGTAATAGCTGTAAAACTAGCATTACGACAAATCTGGTAGTATAATATAAATATAATATAATTTTTAATTCGTAATTGGTGACACGGTAATGTTGTATTTTTCTGGAAAAAGTGTAATGATAGCATTTACTTGTATTAAGCTCCATCTGATTCGTGGAACACCAGCGGTCGATACTGGCTAGGTCTTCTTGAATCTTGATGACATCGTCAGAAGAATTTACTATTCTGTATATTATCATATCGTCAGCAAATCAGATGACCTTAAGGATCTCGTATGTTTGTATAGGTAGTATCAACTCTTTCTTAGTCTCTTGAGGTTATTTATTTTCTCTTTATTGATTATCAACAGCTTTACCACGTAATATGATTGTGTAATCCCTCTTGCCTAATGTAGTTTAGTAGTCTCTAACAAAGGAACACTTTATTAGATTTAACAACAATTTCAACAATTAGATCTTAGTAATAATGTTTCTTAAAGGTGTTAAGCTAAGTATTTGTTCTTATAAATAATAATAACAATATAATTTCGCGTTATTATGACTAAATACGTAATTAACAACTAACTTAGCAAGTTGTGTAGAACTTTGTAAAACCGCTAAATTGACTTAATGGAATCTCCTACGTGGCTGAAGTATTTCTCTAGTCTAAGCCACGCAATTTAAGTTTATCATAATAATGTGGTTTCAAATACACATAAAGTATCCTCAAGCTATTTACTAAATTACATTAGGCAAGAGGGATTATACAATCACATTACGTGGTAGAGCTTTTGTTAATAAATAAAGTGAAAATAAATAACCTCAAGAGACTAAGAAAGAGTTAATACTACTATACCCACATACGAGGTCCTTAAGGTCATCTGAAGTTCTAAGACTGAAGATGCCAGAGCATTCAACAAATTTCTTTGATAAATCTTTCTCTGTGAATGCTTTTATAATTTATTACACTACACCACTGACCAAATGTTTATTTACTTATTTTGCCTGTAAGATATTACTTTATAGTGATAAGGCCGCCCATTGTGCATGTTTAAATTCTGTATCAAAATGAAAAGAAGTTAATACAAGTAGCTATGCGTGCCTGTTTCAGTCTGCCCGTAAACACGGCTATACATCAAGTGAAACATTTTTTGCACAAGCTGGTATCGTATATGCTGCCCGTGCAATACGAGGTTAGTCATATAGAGAAATATATATAGAGAAAAACCCTGTAGTCCACTGTTTTCTTTAACAGAATTTCATGGTATTTTATAATCAGCTTATTACGATTGATTTTGATTGTGATTAAAGCAGATTCAATTGTTATTTATTGATAATGATAAATTAATTACTACTACAAATTTTGACACGTCAATCTGGATTAATAACAATTAACATCAATCGCATAAAGAGGGAAGATAAACTGATGATGTACGCCAAGTGACAAATCAGAGTGCGTTATTTTTAGAACTTTAATTTATCACGATATTATTAGATTGCATCAAGATTGTTTTTGTGGTTTGCCGTAAAAGCATGGCAAAGAGGAAAACAAACTTTAAATTATGTTTTCAAAAAAAAATGTTAAGTGTGACGGCATTTTATCATACGGAAGGACTTTGTTTTATATAATACCCTACTTGACCCTCTTAACTTAATCTGAAATTTTACCTCACTTTGCTTGCAACACTCCTTGTTTATAGGTATGGGGAACCATACGGTTTACAGTGTCATTGAAATTAGAGTTGACTCTAAATTAAATAAAGCGTGAATACTTTTTTGAAAGGACACTGGTCGAAAATGTATGGGATTGCCACCCCTCAATAGTATCATATTATTATTATATATCGTTGGAGAAGTAAAAATACATGTATTTCACAAAAAAACAACAAAACGTCATAACGTTACGTCTATTTTGCCCAGAGGGTAAAATAAATTATCTATGAATGAATAACTGATTCTGAATGTTTTTTTGTAGATAAATAAATACATACTTATTACTAAATACATACTTATTATACATAGAAACACCCAGACCACCACTCAAAATTAATGTTCTATTTATGCAATATAAACATTTATTTTTATCACTTTTCTTCAAGTACGAAAACTTTTCTTACTATTTAAAATACTAAGTAACAATACTGCGACGTTAAGTCCCAAAAGAGAAGAATTCTAAAAAAGTATCAGTAAAACAAGATACCTCAAAAGTTTCAGAGCCATGATTGCAATCTGTAAATGACTACCCAACTGAAAGAAAAATGCACACCAATTCATTTATTTTACATCTTGAATACTCTAATGCCTTGGCATTAAGGTTGAGAATAGCTTGACAGCTGTAAGAGTGTAAAAGTAACTTTGTCTCAACACTACCCTTTTTTTCCCCGGAGTGATCCCAAAAACACCTAAAAGCGAGTAAGTGACACCGACGATATGTCGGAAACCTCCCTTCAGGGATGATGTACCGACTCTCTTCTTCAGGATATTGTACTCAGTTACTGAAATTTAAATGGGAATGTACTCACGAAGGAATTTATCATGTTTATTTATTAAAGCCCGCGTAACAGTTGTAAGCACGATTTTGTGGAATATGTTTGAAAGGCACGGTGTTTGTACGTTATTGCTTGTAAGGGGGAGGAATGCCATTGCTTTCGTGGTTCTAATCTTCTAATGGAGAACATTGAGAGTCAACAATTTTGCTGCAATTGTAACAATGAGTTACCGAGGTTTAACAAAATATCACGCCTATATTACCTAGAAGAGTGTAGCAGAAGTGCACAACACCCAAATTTCCCCTGTCTTTTTTAGGTGCCATCTTATAGAAAGTGAGCCTATCGTCATCAACCGAGCACAATTCCAATTCCGTGCTGCCATTGAAAATTGCCTAATGGAAATATCACAAATAACACTTTTGTACGACATGGAATCAAACCCGAGACCTTGCGGTGGAAGACCGCATCTGCTAACTACTAGGCCAACGAGGCATGTTTAGATTTAAGCACTTTATGAATATAAATTAATAATGTAACCTTGATAGTGTAGTGTCATAGGATACATTATACGCAGTGAAGTTTCTGTAAAAAAATACAGTTTATCCGTTTCAGTCCGATGCGTTTTTTGAACGCAGTGATTTTGATGCAGAGCTACGTCCGCGATCGATCGTGAGCCAATGTACGAGTAAGTGAAGCGTTTTGTAGCCAAAATACTGCTTGGTCAAGGTTGGTAATCGTTTTCCATAGTGCATTCTATAGAACAAAATAATATACGAGGCATCCTGTCAGTAAATGTTTCTAATAAACTCAAACGATGCCACTTTTTGATCAAAAATCTTTATTAATTACTAAACTATGAAAGCCATCGAAAATACGATTAAATAAAAACGGGTGTTAAAATAATTATCGCATTGGATATAATACATTTTTTTTTTTTTATTCACAACTAACAATTAACTCATGAGCATTAAGAGTCAAAATCATAAAAAAAGACTAAATAATGAAATGATCGAACGCAAATCCAGGTGTTATTACACTAAAATCTTTCGATGTCGGTATAATGACACTCTTAGTCCAACTATCCCTACTACCAGAAAAACGTGGAGACCTGTCTGCAATTTTTGCCTAGAACATATACCCAAAAATTATTTATCTTAAACAGTTTTTCAGATTTTAAGATCATCGTGCATTTATAGAGATAGAAAAATACTAACTATAGCTTTATAATGGTACATCGGTTTATTACAATAACCCTAAGGCAGATTTATGAAGAGCGTATTAAGACTCAACTTAGACTTCATTCAACAACTAACAAAGATATGACAAAGCCGGTTTGTGTCAAAGCGAAGTCAAAGTACTCGCTATAGACCTTTTAGACATTCAGATGTCATGGAATTTAAACATATTTTGTGAAGAGCCATTTTCACTTTAAAGTAATTACATTTCCAAAGACCATCTAATTAAAACTACGCTAAGAACTAGTAGTAAAGATCCGAGGCTGTTGCCTGAGCTTTCAAATTCATAAATGAAAACTTTATCCAGTAAACCAAACGCCATGTTTTCCGTAGTACAGAGCACAGGCATTACGGCCCGCAATGCGTGTTTGTAATAATAAATGAAAAATGGCATTATAAAATACATCTTTATTGTTCTGCTATATGTTTTTATTGCTTTGGTTCGTTTTCGTGTAGATTTTACTCGACATAAATTGTGTTACGCATATTCTGGGTAACGTAAATACTGCCCCAATTGTTTGTTTTTCATTGTTTCTGCGGTGGTCCCGTTTTAATTAGTCGGCCATGCTTGTTGCAGCAGCTAAAACAACCAGAAACAATTCCACTCATCCTTACGGCAAATTTTTGTAATTTTAACTTTATTTTTATCCTGCAGGATTGCTTAGTATGTAAGTTAAGAAAAATATGAACGTCGATCTGATATATTTTATAAAAACTGAAACAGAAAAGACGAAATTTATGCGTGCATCGAGTGAGACTATCTCATACTGAAAATTAATAGCTTTATATGCGTTCGTACTTATATAGAAGGTTGAATTTTCATTATTTGAAATCGTTTCAAATATATTTTGTACATACTATGAACAAAAAGATGCTGATGACCCACCTTTATACTAATTTTGTAAATATATTGTAAAGAGTCTCCAGACAACGTCATCAACCGCACGGCGTTGGTCTATATAAGGAGCGCGCTTGAACGGCGCGATTCATTTGCACGCTGGCTCTCGGAATGTACGAAGGTCCTGAAACAATCAGTGTTGGTCGTTATTAAGGTCACGTAACCCACTTTGTTGTTAATTTTGAAAAAATTATATGATTGTTGAAGTTCGCAGTAATTGTAATATTTTAAAGCAAATTTTAGCTTTGCTATGCATTTATTTTATATAATATTAAAGTTGAAAAATTAAGAATCCAGCAGGACTCGAACCTGCACCCCCTGGGTATACGAATCCATAGCTGAATTGGCAAAGCACTTGGGGCGTATACCCAGGGGGTGCAGGTTCGCAGTAATTGTTTATGTAAGACTTATTGTTGATTTTTTGTTTATTAAAATTATAATAAAATGGGCTGTTTTTTTGTTAATTTGTTTTTTTTTTATATAATTCCAGTTCTGATCCTATAAATATTATAAAACACTAAAATCTCAATTTGCTTGTTCTATCAACAAATTATTTAATCTCAACCTTATGGACTTTGAAAATTTCAAAGGAAATATTTGTCATAATAATATTATGGTTCTTGAGTAAATTTTGCTGATACTACGTATGTACGACAAGTGCAATCTATATAATGATACGCATCAATCTATATTAAAATACCGACAGTTAGGACAAAAATGAGGAACTTCGTTCCAAATAAAAAGAGTGACGACGAAGTGAGGGTAGTGGACCTAACCATCGTTTCTCGGAGACGACGCTAATCGGCTTGTGACCACGATCGGTGTTATTCGATTATCAGCTGTGTTTACAATATATTGTTACACATACGAACGTACAAAATGTCTCACAATTTGTATCCAAGACTGAATTATAAATACCAGGGAACTGAATTAGTAAGCTCTTAAGTACTTATGAGGCTTGGGTCAACGTTACGAGACGTACAGTACGTTAAGAGATTGTTAAGTGAGCCGGCTTTCTGTGCTATTTTGAGTTCAAAGGGATTATACCAATTGTACATAATATTGCAGGCAAGCCGATTTGCTTTTAGTAAATAACATAAAGATACAAAACAAAACGCAGAGATGATTTGTTGGCAATAATTTTGTTCGACTGTATGTCTCTTTATGTTTCAATCTTTTTTCATTCAATTTTGATTAATTTAAACCAAGGATGTATTTATGATTTACTAGCCAAATTTCGGCTGCGGTGGTCAATCACAATGCAGATCAGCCAACCCGGACATAATTATTATAGTGCTCAAACGTTTACGCGTAACACAAAGCACTCTTTATTCCCTCAGTCTCAAACACACGACCAGAGCTAGTCCAGTGCCCAACTGCTAGTCGCTGGGCCGATTTTAGGCTCTCTTTACAAAAACACCGACCAGATATTTTTGCCCGACCCGGGAATTGAACCCGAATCTCTGCGCGGCAGTCGCATACGCTAGCCGCGAGAACACGGAGGACAAAGGATGTCGTGAAATGTTCGTGCACGTGCTCAAAGGACAATAAATGTTCCCTAACCGTTGGTGAGTTTAGGAAATTACATTTAGTATGTGTATGTATGTATGTACGTGTTGCATACTATTAGGTCTACACGCTAAGTCGCCCCAACCACATCATCTTTTCGATTTAGATTCACAAAGCTCACATTAGATATGCCCAAGGCAAATAAATAGGTTGCCCGTTTCTACAAGATTCAGGTCATATTGAGTCAATGAAGTGATTTATGTTAAACTCGATTCAGGTTTCTTATAAGTATCAGCTGTAGAGAGAAAACAAAACACACTCAAGCTTTTTAGTCTGCCACTCACATTAACATTTTATTGTATACAAAAACAACATGAAAGAAGCGCTCCTGAAAATGAAGATGAATATAATACGAATACATCCTCGAGATTCAAATGTCTATTCATAATGTAACAACCCGCTTTTATTTCTGTGCGAGGTAAAGAGAAACGAGATACTTATAACCATAAAGCCTTATAACTACGAGTAGATATACAATTAATAAGAAGATAAAGAGATGATTTGAGTGCACGGTTGGCGTAGTAGTTAAAACGGTCGACTCGCTTCTTTCAACTGCACTGGTGTTGTGGGTTCGAACCCCCACGGGACAAATCTTTGTGTGATCCGCAAAGATTTGTACTGACTCTGGGTGTGCTTTGTGTGAGTAAAATTTACCCTCGACGACAAGTTCAATACGTGAAACTATGACCCATTCTTAAAGAAAATAAGAATATTTTCTGATAAAAGTTTTTATGCAAAATCTTAGTAACTTTTTTTTTTAAATTAAAATGTCTATTGTTTTGAAGGCTAACATAAGAAGGGAACGTTGCTTAAGGATAGAGAATAAAAAGGTAACCTATTTATTATGACACATTTTATATTTATAACAAGCTCATATTTGATGGGTTTAATTAAGCGAACCTTAAGCGAAAACTGGCGGGTATCCTCCGGATAATAGATGTCAAGATAAAACATGAAGTAGCAGATTGACGGTTATACTAACAACAATTGGACTGTCAAATTTCATTGAAAATTTTCCCCGGATTTCATTGATTTTTTTTTCAAAATTTAACCCATACATTTCTAAACTTTGACGTGCATTTTATCGGACTTATGTCATTTAAAACTTATAGTTGTCTGTAGTTATGCATGCTCTCTGATCGAGACAAATCTCAAAAGCATAAACACGATATTCTCCAATTCTAATACACATAGACATATTATGTCTATGTGTATTAGAATTGGAGAAGCATAATACACATAGACATATTATGTCTATGTGTATTAGAGAAGCCGTGAATTACTTCCAAAATCAAACATCAGACCCTAAACATCTCTTGTCATAGATAGTTGTCATTAATTCTAATATAATGAGCCCAAACCTGATGAGTTTATGTGAGCCTGTAGAGAAGGACCCCTGGGGACCTTCCGGTATTCAACTTCAGACCCTAACAGTTACTGGTTATGAAAGTGCTGTTTCAAAACTATCAGGCCCAAACTCAAGGTGTTGCTGTGAAATATTTATTTATTTATTTTATTTATATTATGGCTCCATCATCAGGTCAACCCATTAATTAGATCATGTTTTTCACCAAAATACGATTCTATAAAATTTGTTAAAAATTATAGAAGTGATAGACTTTTTGATATTATTTAGTCTGAAAATTTTTCTCTTCTAGATCTCATTTATAGCTCAAAACGGCTTATCATGAAAGGTCCACCAAAATCGTCAAAGCTGTTTTCGAGAACGTTTGAACGGATATAGCATACATTCAAGAGTTTAATTGCATATTAGAATAGAATAAACAAACATTATATTACTCGTTTATGTTGATTTATTCTATTCTAATATCAAGTAAAAATATCTCCGTTCCATACATTTGCTTATAAACAGTCAGCCAAAATAAAGCAAAATAATGATCCAATTACTCTCGTACATAAAAACTTAACTTTTTTTATGTATAGTAGAAAAATATAGAACAATAAAATGCATACAAACAAAAATCGTAGTTTGAGGTTCAAAATGCCAATAAAACAATGCAAACTTTTTAGTATCCAGAAAACTGAAAAAAAAGAAACTACACGCGTCATTCTAATTTCAAACTGTCATTGAAATGAAGCGCATTGACATCATTTTGTTTGTCGTGGCGGTCGTGGCCTAATAGATTTTTATATTTTCCTTCTATATTGTGGAAAAAGTATTGTTTTCTATCTAAATATTTTTGCATATTTATTAAGATGTGAACTTTCGCGATTTGTACACATATTTATTTATTGTAGACATGGGGAAAAAGGCATTTATGCCTTTGAAAATATATTTACTCAAATAAGACCCGTGTCTACATTATATTATAATTATGTGAAGATTTGTGATTGTGAAATAGGTGATTAAATGTGAAGTTGGTGCTTTCTGAGATTATTCCGTCAGGATTTTCTCGGAGTCTGGAATTGTTTCGATTAGATGGCGATGGCACACATGGGACCCTAATATAATAGGTGGAATGTGGGTATTTTACATCTCTTGGGTAGCGTGATGCTATGTTGGTGTTATGAAGCGTTGTTGATCTTTAGTCAGTTTTGGTTGGTTCATGGTTCATGGTTCATGATTGTCGTTTGTTTTCTCGACAGGTCGCATTGATTAGTTTGTTTCTCATCTATTGGATTTGGATTATAATATATGTTGGTTTTATATTTGATTCTTCTTATTTATTGAATCTAAATACAATCACATATTTTTATAATTAATAAATAAGTAAGTGAAATTAAATAAAATATGCCATTTTCGGCCTCGAGATTGTAGAAGAGTCGTATCATTTCTGTTAATACTTTAATGATACGTAGAGTACACTGCGTTATGAAAGTGTACGGACATCGATATCCGTACGCTATTACGACGCAATGTACGTAAAAGTCGTCTTGTAACCGCGACTTGGATGTTTTTGCTGGACGCGTATGTACTAATAATATTGTTATAGTCGGAATTTTAATTCGATTCCAGATTTGACATTAGCTACTGTCATTTTGTGAAATAATGATACCACATATAATAGTGTAGTGATGAACACAAAAATCGATAAACAACCAGTGTGTGTGCCATCATCCTTCATGATCACATTTTTTTAATTATTTCACACACAATTATAAAAGAAAAGTCTCAGATCGTTAATTAATCGTCAAAACTAAATTATCGGTTCAGAAATATTTAATTGCCTGATATACTTAGTTTACGAGAGTAAAATTATAAACGAGAAGAATCGATCTGGAAATATTCCATTTCCATATCGAATAATTTCGCAACGTCACTATTTAGTACTTGTCATAACGTTGCAACACTGAAATTGTCAAATCTGGAATCGAATTAAAATTCCGACTATAGTTATCATTTTAAACGGTTATCAGGTTGCTGATTAAAAAAAGTAACGTATATTTTGACCACATATCCTTTAGAATTCCTAGAAATAAAATGTAGAATTACATTTATCTTATAACATATTATGCATTAAAAGAAAACTATAAATACTAAGGATTTATTTGGACATTAGTAAAATAATATAACGTATTAAGTACAATAAAACTCAATTTACTCTGTTTGAAAATAAAATAAAAAAAATAAAAAAATAATTATGTTATGGACTTATTTTTTCGAGACAATGCCCCGTTTTTATTTCCAATTGAGGAGAGATGGCTTCATTGATTTGAATATTGACATCGAATTTTTTCTTGGAATTGTATTTATTAATCAATTTTGATAAAGTGACAGCGTACAATGCAGCATCTTTGTGTAAATGAAATAGCGTTGGATATGTACGTCCAAGAATTTTTTTTATTTCTGGGATTCCTTAGCAGTTGACAATAGACAAAAGACAATATATTTATTTTCTCACCACAACAAAAATTAAATACAGAAAGTCATTTGCTAAGATACAAGTACAGTAAAATTCGTTTGTGGGAGACTGGTGCCCCAAGCTAAGCCGTGGCTTGTTTCAGGTCACTAGATGACCACTCTGGTTTACAATTTTCAATAGTATTACAAATATCTGTAGCATGGTAGTATATAGTTGGAATTTGCTAGCTGGAGGATGGAGGATTGTGGGGCTGCTCAATGTGGCAACACCAAAAAATTATTTATTCTTGATCCAGGTTTTATATATAAAATATTAAAATAAAAAATGTTTAACGATTACATGTAATCGTTAAACATTTTTTATTTTAATATTATCAGGGCTTTATTGCTTTTTAGTTTTGCTTAAAGGGCTTCACACACAGCAGCTATAATGTAAAGATAATAATAATAATAATAATAAAAGCTTTATTGCACACCATGGAAAAATTAAAATACAGAAAAAAGAAGTTAAATAGTACAAATGGCGGTCTTATCGCAACTTAGGCAATCTCTTACAGACAACCATTGGATGGAAAGTAAGAAAGGGACACGAAAGGGAAGTTAAAGGTGTACTAGAGAGAGTTAAGAATGAGGAAAGAATATAAATGCATAAAGATATTAATTAAGATGAATATACCTACGTATAGGTACAATAATAAAATACTTACATACATAATTAATATATATAAGTAATATAATAATATATATAATATATAAATACCTAAAATATATATTATAATTGGACCGATTTATGCAAAAATGATCCAACCCACAATCTCGACAATTTCGAGTTTTTTTGACTTATGTACTCTAAATAAGGTATATTTTAACATATCAAAGACTCGGAACTCTATGTTAATAATTGACGAAAATCCGTATGGTCCAAACCACAACTGTCATAGCGAACATCATTTTTTCATAATGCATAAATGTTTCAAGCTATTAGAATCATTTTTGCATTTTCTTGGTTGCCCTGATATAGGTTTTTTGTTTTTTGCTATAATGATTCAAACTACTTGGAACAATAATGCTTTTTATACAATATGGAAAATATTATAAAAATCATTCTGCTTAAATGTTCCAATAACCTTGAATCATTTTAACTCAATTCCAAATAACATTCGACTACAGAAGTATACTGATTCAGACCACATGACTATTCTATTTAATTAAAGAAAAACGAAAAATTCAATTCTTAAAAAACGATTCACGGTTAAATATAAAATTATCATTAATATCTCGGCTAAAAAGTAAACAAAATATTATTTTTATACCGAAAACTTTAATGAAATACGTATATAACTATTTAAACCTTCTATCTTTTATTGCATTTTTTTGTACCTGCAATAAAATTGTATGTTTTGCATGAAATTTATTCTATTTTTTTAGAATAATGTGGTCATGTAGACAAACTTATTGAAGATCATTTTTGCATATTTCTAAACCAACCATTTCAAATGCGCTAAAGTTTTGCAAAAAAGATTCAAGTGAGGTGGATCGTTTTTGTAAAACTTTAAGCGCAGTGAAAAATTACTGTTAAAGTTTTACAAAAACGATCCACCTCACTTGAATCTTTTTTGCAACTAATGCTGCTGCGTGTTTTCTTCATTTAAATTTTAACACAAAATGAACTTCAGAGCTTGAAACGTTTTTGCAATTTTGAAATGAAAACTATATTATACTTTAATTGAATAAACAAAAAGGATCCACTTCGCAATTTATGGCAAATTTGTTTATTAAGTAATTGTTGAGTAAATACTATTGTGTCATTAAATATTTTTCAAAACAAAAAACTGCACTTATTGCAAACATTATTACTTTATTAGGTTGTGTGTAGGTACTTTAAATAAACTTACCTACTCGCGCCGCTGCAAACGCGTAATATGTGCGGCTGCAGCGGGCGTCGTCATTTCATACTGATCTCGTCTATTGAAACGTTGTGTGAAATTTATTGCTGCGTAGTAAAAATAAAGAAAAGTGCATGAGTAACATCTCATTGTAATTGAATTTGTTAAATTGTGTTTTGTAAAGTTGGTGATTCGAGTTTTTATCAAAAGTTTAGTCTTAAACCTAGAAATGAATAGAAAAGATTCAATATTAAAAAGTGTACGTAAAAGAACAGATGCAGGGCAAAAAGATGATGGTAAGTAATTTTATTATTGTAGATAGCTACTGGTAATAATTATTAATATGTCTCGTAGATATTTTACGATCGCGTTGTGTTTATGTACCTACTCATATTCTTTTAAATTGTTTTCATTGCAGTAACTTCTGTGGTTTATGTATTTTATAATCATATTTTGTTACAATAATTACTATTACGTGCAGGTGACATTATCTACTTAATCTACGGATGAACTTTTAGGTATATTTAGCCGCTAAATAACCTTTATGCCCGGCTTGCTACCTATACATTTTACTCAGAATAAGTTGGTAGGTACCTAGAAACACAGCTATAGGTGAGCTCCAAATTATTTGGAACTAACCTACCTACTATCTAACTACAGCCGACCGTACGTACCTACTTACTTATTATTTACCTATTTGCATTTTTTTTGTTTTGCCGTAGAAGGTGGCGGTTCGCTTCTTAATTATTCACATCTCTCAAAGAAATGTAAGAGGAGTGATAACATTATAAGGATGGTTCAGAAAGACTATTGCAATAAAAACTCTCGTCAAACCGCTCAAAGTAAGCTAGGTAAGAACACATAATACTAGGTATCTACTTATTTCCACATTGTTTTTAAAGTGTTTTTTAGAAAAAAAAACAGCTGTTTTATACAAAATGTTTATACCTACTTAACCAAAATGTG
Organism: Hypena proboscidalis; assembly: GCA_905147285.1. Classification (NCBI taxonomy): domain Eukaryota; kingdom Metazoa; phylum Arthropoda; class Insecta; order Lepidoptera; family Erebidae; genus Hypena; species Hypena proboscidalis. The sequence continues at coordinate 2,581,087 of LR990141.1, forward strand.
TGAAACAGCTGATTTGCTTTTTCGCGCTTTGTTTGAGACCCTATATTGAACGTGGCCCGACGTAATTTTAAATAGGTGGAACGTAAAGAGTTAAAGTACTTATCAGGGATACAAAAATATACACGACGGCTCCATATTGTTTCAGATGACGAAAATCAACAATCTTGTACGTCATCGCCAATCAGAGAAATGTCTCCAGAAACGGAAAAAATTTTCAACATTTTGACAAATGAGATGCTTGAAGAACCTTGTGAAGACTCTTTTGTTGAACGGTGCTCTGAAAATCCACTTCAGGGGATTGTTAGTATTAAAGATAGTTCACATTTTAATGAAAGGCAAACATATGTAGAAGCAAGCGACAGTAATGATGAGGAAACGGTATGCCCTTTTAAGCCAAAAGATGTCATAAACTCTATGTCGGGGTCAGAATGCACAGTAGTTCAGCACATTGACAATACTCAAAGTCGACAAGAAACATATATCGAGGCAAGTGATGACGAGGAATTAGCCTCTTGTTTACAGCGAGATTGCACGAATGAAGTACGTAACTTGAAAGATCGGGAAAGATCTTTTATTTTAGAGAATGCTATTGAAGAAACCGAAGTTAACAAATCGCCAATCAATGTTAGCCAAATGGCTTCTGGTGAAGTTTTCCAAAAACGAATATCTGAAGGTAAGGTACTATTTAATACCAGGACAGTAAAATGTTCGTTAGACTAAAGTTCAAAATACAATAATCAACATCTTAATTTTATTGCAATTAATCTTTCAGATAATGATGATGTCAGTAGTCCAACGCTACTATCCAATTTGTTAATTCCTCCGCCGTCATATTCACCTCTGACTCCTTATATAATGAAGAGTGTTCCTAATGATACGCACATTGCATTAGACCAAATAGTTGAAGAACCAACATCACTAAGATTAGAAGATAATGATAACCTAAACATATAACAGTGACGATAGCGTAAGAGATCCAGATTTTATAGCACAAGATACCACAGATTCAGAAAGTGACACTGATTGTGATGAAGTAAGAATCAAAACCACACAGGCATTAATCCATTCTCCGAGTACGGCAACTGAAAAAAGAAAATCAACGGAGAGACTTAATGTTGAAGATGTTATGGAAGAAAGAGAACGTGAAACAGAAAATAGCACCGAAGGAAGTGAAGAAGCGGAAAAACAAATTAATTACCGACAAGAAATTGCTAACGATATCGTATGCAGTTTAGAGAATGCACCAGAAAACGAAAATGAAGGTCGTAAAAAAAGAGGAAGGAAACTCAAACAAAAATACAGTCGTCAGGAAATTAAAGAAAGGAAATACAAAAATTTACCTTACCAAACTAAAAAGAAGGAAGTATCATCTAAAAAATTCATAGATTTTAAATGTTCATGCAAAAAAGATTGTGCTAATTTAGTTTCAAAAGAAGATAGGGAACGAGAATTTCATAGATTCGTACATCTTGAATCGTACGCAGCTCAAGTTTTGTACATAACATCTAACATTACAGAAAGCAAAAAGAAACGAAGTTACGTTACATTATGCTCCCCGTCGAAGAGGAAACCTCGCGAATTTATTCGCACGTATACACTTTGCAATATACCTGTTTGTCGAGACATGTTTTGTAGAACTCTGCAAATAACACCTCAAAAAGTTACTGTCAGTCTTCGAAAAAAACGCAATGACAGAGAAATAAAAGATAAAAGAGGAGAAACAGCAGGCGGATGGAATAAAACGCCACAAAGACATATTGAGCTTATTATCGATGTTATCAAAAGGTTGCCAAAATACGAGTCACATTATCGTAGAGAAAAGAACAGCGATGCTTTATATCTGCAGCCAGGAATGACGGTACCAAAAATCTACGAATTGTTCAAAATAGAATTCGAAAAAGAATTTGGAAAAGATGAAAAATGTCCATCCTTCAATGTTGTTAGACATATTTTTGTACAAAAATTCAATTTGAGGTGCAAGAGCCTTAAGAAAGACACGTGTAACAAATGTGATCTTTATGAAATGACATTGAAAAATTCTACTACCTCAGCTGAAAGAGCAAATGCCCAAAGAGAAAAAGAAGAACACCAAAAAATTGCCGAAGATTTAAGGAAGAAGCTGAAGGAAGATTTTGAACAGGCTAAAACTTGTGAAGAAACTGAATGTCTGACTTACGATTTGGAGAAAACCTTGCCTTTACCTAGAATACCGACCAATATAGTTTTCTACAAAAGGCAGTTATGGGTATACAACTGCGGTATACACTCGGCTTCCAACGGTGTTGGGAATTGTTTTGTTTGGGCTGAAGGCGAGGCAGGCAGAGGGGCCCAAGAAGTGGGTTCATGTTTGAGGAAATATATTAAGTGCGTGCTACCTCCTACAGTAAAAAAATTGATTTTGTGGAGTGACTGTTGCGGAGGGCAAAACAGGAATATCAAAATCGTTTTGATTTTAAAGGCTTTATTAAATAGACACCCCACTCTCGAGACAATCAGCTTCCGTTACCTAGAATCAGGACACACTTTCCTACCAAATGACAACGACTTCGCTAAAATTGAGACTCGACTCAAGCAATATGAAAGGATATACTCCGTGGATGATTATATTGCCATTATGAAACAATGCAAAAACAAAAATCCTTTACAGGTCCATAAAATGGAAAGTTGTGATTTTGTTGGATCTCAAATTCTAGAAAAGAAAATAGTTAATAGAAAAATATTTAATGATAAGAGCAAAGTAAACTGGCTCAAAACAAAAGAAATTTTAATCACAAAAAAGACTCAACATTCTTTGTTCATGAGAACTTCCTGTAATGAGGACTACAAAGAACTGAATATTAAAAAGAAATTAAAAGGTGTTGATTTGGGTGTCATAGAAGAAGATTTGCAAGAATTATGGCCTTCAGGAAAACTGATTAACAAAAAGAAGTTAAACGATTTGAAATCGTTATTCCATCTCATACCAAATGATTGCATTGGTTATTATAAAAAACTGAAGGGAGACGATGCAATAATAGACGATATAGATGGTTATTGTGATGAACCCGACTTTGATTTGGATGAGGAGTAGGGTAACATTTGTGTTTTTTTAAATAAAATAAAAATAATAAACATTTTTAAGCTTTTATTTTTGTCATAGTTTGGAACATTTTTGCATTTTTCTTTCCGCAGCCTACACAGCTAATTCCATACAAAATGTATTATGTAATAATGATCCACGCGCAAGTTTTCTTGAATATCTACGAAACTATTAAAATTTATTTACTAAATACATGCATGTAAATTAGTTTAGAACACTTAGAATAACATAAAATTAAAAACATAACATTTAGAACTACAAAGCCAGAGAAATACCGAAATAAACTTTAAACTCTATTATCTCGAAATGAGGTTAGTGTGGACTGAATCATTTTTGCTTAAATCGGTCCAATTATATAATGGACAATATATGGTAGATTTCAAATGACAGATGTAAGAGAAATAAGAACAGGTCAGATATTATTGAGTGAGAAAGTGTTCTTTAACCAAAGTTTTAAATATTGGTAACGATTTAGCACTCCTTATGGATACCGGTAACTCATTCCAAAGTCTAATTGCTTGCTTGCTTGTGAAGGATTTGTCTAAAAACTTGGTGCTGTGTTCCGGCATTTTAAGTCGCAAATTCTCTGATGAACGCAGGTGCCTTGTGTGCGTATCATGTAGAAAAGGAAAACGTTTTTTTAGATAAGATGGAGTAGAAGGACTGAAAAGAATGTTGTAAAGAAGTGATAGAATATGTACATTCCGGCGAAGGCGAATAGGTAACCACTTGAGTTTAGTGCGATATTCGGATATATGGTCATATTTGCGTAAACCAAATATAAACCTTATGCAGAAATTTTGAAGGCGCTCAAGTTTGTTTGGTCTTCAGTGAGATCTGGATAACTGGCATCTGCATAATCAAGGATGGGAAGAAGAAGAGATTGTGCTAGAGCAGTTTTCGTAGTAATTGGTAAAAGGTTACGTAGCCTACGCAGAGATCCAGCGGCAGCAAACAGTTTGCGGCTCAGCTCCTTCAGCTGTGGGCCCAAGATGTACATTATAGCACGATACATCTCATTACATCTTTCCATAGAAATCGTCAGGAGACCACACACGACAGCTATAATGTATATTTTTACATCTTCGAATCTTAAAATACAGAGCGATACGAAAATATACATTTATATTTCGATACATCTTAATACATCTCAATACATTTTCGTATATCTCTCTTCGAAAAGGATGTTCAAAAATCTTATAGTTCTAATAGTAAGTAACTCGACGGGTCCATAGTATTATAACATTAAAAATAAGAACACCCTTTATAACACTTTAGCAGCTGGAGAGTGTGTCAATCGGGACGTATGCCAATGAAATGAAGGGAAAGATACATTACATTACCTTTTGTGTGTGTGATACATTAAGATAATTTGAAGCTATACATCCCGGGATGTAATGTACATTAATATACATTATAGCTGCTGTGTGTGAAACCCTTAAGGAAAAATGAGTATTAAAACCGGTTAATGTAGAAATATTTTTTTTCCTACCACTGAACTAACAATATAATTAGTAATGTATCAAGAACAAATATTTCTTCGTACATAACCAGGTAAAAGATGAAGAAAAAATTATTCGTTTAAAACTTTTTAAAAGGATTTTTTTTCTTTCGACATTGCTGGTTATAAAACTCGGTTATGTACACGACAACTATCGACACAGTGTGTTCGGTATAGTAAAAATCGAATCAACAACCTTCGAAGACCAATAGATGCAGAGTGCAATGGTTACAGTTACGGCTTGAGTGAGTACCCGGCTGAAGAGATCGTACAAATACGATTTCAATCGTACGGTTATTAGCATCACGGTTATCATCGAATTTCACATGTACCTTTTACATCCCTAAAACTTATTTCTTTCTAGAGCCACATGTTTCGAAAGTCAAATAAAATATATTGTTTGATCGACATTTTAATCGGTCATCAATCAAGGTTATGCCTAATATTAAATTTAATGTTGAATTAAAATGTTTTTCCTAGACCGCGTTTTCATAGTACGAATTGGCGGCCATTTCTATCGTGTAAATAAATATCCGAGCGCACTCGAATTCTTGCCTCCAATCCGAGTCTAATCGGATTTTGCTGTATTTTTTCAGATTTAGCAATACGAATTGGCTTGCACTCGTACAAATCAGCTCGTTTTATGATATCAACTGCTTAAAAATTCTGCTGTCATTAAAGAGAGGGGTAGCAATAACTAAAATTATAAGATGAATGGCAAGCAACGTACTCAAATGAAAATTCAGTCGTTTACAACTTTTATTCCAAACATGATAGATAAGTGTTGACTTTATGCACGTCAAACACACAGGCTGCCAGAAGCACTTAGTGCTTCTTAGCTTTAAGCCTTAAAATGCAGCTCCGGTGCGTACTTAAAGATGCATGTCGTGACCTCGTTGCCGAGCTGGCAAGGCGTCTCGTGCAAGTGATTAACCTGAAAAAACACATAAAAATTTTACAATATTTTTGCGTTCTGTAGTACATAACAAACAAAACAATTAAACACTAAACGCACTTTCACAAAGGACAAATACGATTTTGGTCCCACCCTGCAACAGTTACATGTGATACGTCATTGGATTGGTATTTTTAAGCTGAATAAAAAGTAATATTATGGCACTAAGTTCCAAATGTTAGTACGTTTTGAGCTATGCTTTCTCAAAAACTCGCTTAAATCTCACCGTTTTGCTCCTGTGGGTTTTAGCGTTATTTAAAATATCCTAAAACTTTTACTCAAACCCAAATAAAAATGTAAAAAGAGCAATCTAAATGCAACCACTAATTTCAGAGATCAGCGCGTTTATACGAACAAATTCCTAGAGTTACTTGCATTATTACTTTATGTTAGTTTAAAACTATAATCAATCTTCGTACAATTTCTTCAATAGCTCTACACTTGATACATCTCGTAAAATACTGCAACGCAGAAAAATCTAAATAATTGCCTATATTTTAATTCAAAGGTATTGGTTCTGAATCATTTGTCCACGCAAGGTCACGGGCGTCGGCGATCCGCGAAATTGTTTTCAAATCGTAACATGACAATAAAATATTGTTTAGGTTTACTGTAATAGACACAAATAATGTTTTATTTTCAGATTTGATACTTGATGTTCCTCTTGAATCATTAATTATAATTTGAGGTGAACAATCTGGGTAGGTTTTTAATGTTTTACCATTTGAAAATATCAATAGTATAATATAGGCTAGTAATATGAATCAAAAGAAAACTTTATTTATAAAAAAAAACGAAAATGTGAATTTTTATATATCCGAGCTATTAACTTAAAACATATATATATCGTTAATTACTTAATGTTTAATCATACTCAGTTTCTATTAAAATCAAGTCTCTTGCAAACAAAATTTAATTACAATTTTACCTCTTTATCGCAATTGTCTGACACCGTTTTCATATGCTCTAGTTTTTTCATGTTTGTGAATACCAGGGGCGTCACAGCAGTCATGAATCCAGTCTTGGAATATTTGTTCCCTTTTACTACACCGATCTGTTGAAAAAGTAATTCCTATTAAAGGTTTATTAGAACTTATATTTAAAATTATCCTAAACATCAGACTGTTTGGTATGTGAAAGTCAAATTCAGCATTAATACGACCTAGAAGAGGTTTATAAATTAATAAAAAACAAACAACAACCTAAACTATTACAAAAATAGTATAACTTATATGTACTAGGAGCCTAATACGCAGCTATGTTTTATTTAATTGGTTCATTTTATATTTAAAACGTATAATACATATTAAAAATTTTTGAATATACAATTTATTAAGGCAAATTTCTATATCTATTGAAAGTTTTATCTCTAGATTCCTTTAGTTTTTTTAGGGCTCGTCCTTCTATATTGTTGTATTTGACACTCATTTGATACAAAAAGTAATGTTGCTATAAATCTCCTATCATCATCTGTTGTTAAACCAAAAACTAGAATTGATAAACCAACATTTGGTAATTACTTTTTAAGCTAAAACAGTATTATTTTATTTGCTACAAATTGTCATCCTATCTTAAAATACCATTGAGACGAAGATGTGTATCTAGAGATTTTCTTGTCTTGCGGCAATAAGCTCATAGTTACAGTTCTTCAATTTTTTTACCTTCTCGAAAAGACACTTGATGATACACGCGGAGACTTCTGGATAAGGCGGCTCATTTCGTAACATCTTTAAGTCTTCAACAGTAGCATTTACGTGGTCCATACATGAATGGGCTGTGGCTATGAGTGTCTTCTTTATTATTTCACTAAAACGGTTCTCTAAAACACAATTATTTTTTGAGTTATCACACTAATTTCGTTCCCGCCTCCCCTTGAACATTATTTAGGTCTTGAACATTATTTAGGTATTTATTTTGAGTATAGTTTTCATGGAAGGGCATAACATAAATTAACCCAAAGTGCACCCTTCGTCCACATAGTCAATCTCTTGTCAAACTTTTTTGTCCAATATACCAATACCACGCCGCGCTTGTCAATGAGTAAAAGGCCTAATTTAGACTTTGTGAAACAGATCCTAATTCAACTAAGCTAAATAATATCAACAATTTGGAGTAATATTTGTCACAAATGATTCACCAAACCAATGTGTGTCATAGCTCTTAGCTTGTTTTTTTCTTTGGTTCACTGTATTCTCGTTTTTGAAAACACATTCACGAAATAATATTTACATTGCATAATTAATATTTGCGGCAAAACTCACCCTTTTCATGTGCCTCGACCACATTACACACAAAGCAAGCTACATATAATGCAATTATTCTATACGTGTACATTTTGGACGGCATGCCCAAATAAAATAAAGCAAATAATGAGAGAATAATTTCGCAGTGTTTAACCACACAGTGACAGATTACATCTTTCCGGCTATACGGTTTTATGATTCAAAGGACAAAATGGTATTATGTGCTTTAATAATATTGTTTACATGACACGCAGGCGCTGCTTTTTTTATGCAGATAAATGAGGTTGAGCTAAGTGTCTTCCCCACCAACGGGTCCCGCGTTGTCGTCGCGGTGGGGCTTAGTACCCGTGGCGCCCCAGAGCCACGGCGAAGCCAAGTGGACCCCAGAGGGGGGCTGCTCTTCGGGCTTTGGCTGGAAGTCCATGTGGGAGCAGCCCATGTTGCAGGGCTCTTATGGGGGGGCTCTGCAACAGGAGGGCCTGCGGTGTCGGCGTGAGTCGGCACTGCGGCCGAGGAGTTGCGGGGCCGCGGCGGGAGAGGACTGTCGGTGTTCCGTTGCCGCTTTCCCTGCCTTCCGCGGTCCCGGCGGGGCCGCAGCCGTCAGTACTGCGGCGTGGTGGGCGGTGGGACGAACATCTGTCTCACCGCGGAGGGCCAGGCCGTCAGATACGAAAGTGTGTGACGGCTTTGCACGCGGCCCTCGGTGTCGGTCCCCCCACATTTTGGGGGCCATGAGGGGCCTGCCTCGGCGGGCAAGGCCGGGCTGCGGTGTTGGCGCAAGCTGGCACTGTGGCCCGGTGGTTTACGGGGCCGCGGCGGGTAGGAGTGTCGGTGCGCGCGTCGTTTTTCGATGCCCCGCATTCCCTGCCTTCCGCGGTCCCGGCGGGGCCGCAGCCGTTGAACTGCGGCGTGGTGGGCGGCGGGACCGACCACCTGTCTCGCTGCGAGAGGACCAGGCCGTCGGACATGGGGAATATCCGATGGCTTTGCACGCGGTCCTCGCGCTGGTCGGTGGCTTGCGCCAGCCCCCTCTTTGGGGGCCATGAGGGGCCCGCTTCGGCGGGCATCGCCGGGAGGGTCGTGGACGTAAAGGCTGCGCCAGATTCCCATGACCCTCCCATCAAGGCGAGTGCGGGAGCACCGTGGGGTTTTAGTGGGTATTCCCGTGCCGTTTACCATCTTTGGCACGGGCGAGTCCCACATAACCACTCTGCCCTTCCCCGGGGTGGGGTGGTATGCGTAAATGCATTTCCCCACGTAAAAAAAAAAAAAAAAAAAAAAAAAGTGTCTTGGAAATGTTATATTTTTTAATTTCTTTGATATTTTTTAAAATGTTGGCATGATGCGGAATGTCGAATTCATGATGCGGTTTTCATTCGCGCCTGCATGCGGCTGCGGGCAAAAATATATGTAAAACCGTGCGGGCTGTAAACCGCGTGTTGACAATCTGCATTCTACGGAACCAGCGGGGCTGCAACCGTACGCGGGCGCGGGAATAAACCGCGTCGTAAGTTCTTAGCCATCATTGACAACATTGAAATGTCAAAAGTGAAGCTTTCCTATGTCACTTATCAAAAGAACCATGTCATCTGTAACATTTCATCAAAATGATCTACCTTTTTGGGAATAAGTTATATATATTAATGTAAAAATTGTGAAGTATTAAAGTAAGGTTGAACACACATCATGTCGTACAAAAATTTAAACTAGCTTTGATTCCAAAATCTTAATTGCTTCATCGTCCGATGACCGTACAATTAAAATGTTTCCATCCCGGCTACATTATACCATAGTATGAGATATAGAAATAATTATAATGGGTAGGTTTATTCACTAGAAGCGAAAACTTGTTATTGGCTTTATGGTTCCTAAAATATTGTTATTTAAGTTCTACTAGCTGTAAGTTTCCATATGATAAATAAATAAATATAAACTACAACCGCAATCTCCTCCCAGTTGGACATGACCCTAACTATAAATTAACCCTATCTTATATAATTACGACGGTTAATACTCAGCTTGCATTCTACCATGCTAGCTGTCAGCGGTCGCAATAATGATATACTACATAATGTATTTTAATGGATGACATTATGTTGTTCCCCGAATATAATTTTCATTATTTAATGACGTACAATTTCATGTACCGATATAAAATACTACTCGTCATTTTGTTTGCTATTCAAGTACAGTGTAATTGGCAAAATTCTGATTTGCCATTGTCCGTAATTATCAAATAATACCACAGAAAAAAATAATATCCTCGCTTATCAGATATCACCGCCCAAGAATTTTTTTACAGGAAAGCAAAAAAGAGCAGGAAAAACGTATTCATAAAATTACATGTTACATTAAGATGCCTATTTGCTGCTATTTCAAAATAACTTACTTTAGCCCGAATGACGTACGAATTTTTTTCTTCCAGTGCATAAGGTCCATAGTATCGACCAATATAATTTCGTCTAGTTCATCAAATGGACCATAGTATCAATTGTCCTATTCTTTTAATTCATTTAGTTGTATGTATATTATAGACATACTTCAATAATAAAACACTTTTAATAATGTCATGATAAAAGAATATATAATGTAGCTAATTCTAAGACCCCATGTCTGCTATTTTAGTAATGTCACAATCACAGACCTTTATGACTAAGATACATCAAATCTGTCAATATGTATTCGATATCTTTATGAATAAGGATCTCTCTCTTATAAAACAACATTAACTGTTTCTTATTCAACCTTATTAACTAATTATACATTCATTTTTTGATTATTACATTTGATTTCGACTGAAACAACCTTCTTTTTATACATAAAATCATATTGTCCTGCATCAATTCTATTAATTGATGTTGAAACATTTTCCACAATCTGAAACAGTCCATTTTTTAGGTATTTTTTATTTATATTAGTCATGGTGCTTCTTTAAGGCTTTGGGTCTGGCTTTTGTAATCTAAAATTGGCTATTGTATCTCTTGTAAAACTTTTACTAAACCATGTTCTGATTTATTTATTAGCCCACAAGCCCATTAGCATTCTCTCTTTTGTCTGATTTTGTCTGTTTATGACCAATTGTTTGATTGATTCCTCACACTTAATTTCAATAATATTGTCTGTTACTGCTGGCAACTATTTTTAAAATTAAATAATGGAAAAATAAAGAATAGTAATTAGATAAAGGTATGAAATAATAATGTATTTATAATTATATGTATAAATTTATAATACTATCCTTTTTTATTTTTATTTTTATTATTATTTTGGAAACCAAGCGTGCCATATTTTTACTACAAACAAATGAACAAGATAACGTCATTAGAGCATTTTAGAGATGGGAACTTTTCATTGTCCACACCAAACTGATTATAATACGTTTTCTGATGTATCGATTTAAACAACAGAACTGAACAGAAACATAAAGAAGTCACAAGGAACTTATTGTCAAAAACAAACAAATTATTTTCTAAAACTTAAAAAAATACATAAACGAAATCAACGCGGCTCAAAAATTCATCAACACAGCCAACTATTAAAATGATTTGTCGTCTCACAACCACCGTTAGCCGCTTCTACTAAATCATTTCCACCGTCAAGCACAGGTTTAGCTTTGTTACCACTATTAATTCAGTAAACAATGTAATATGGATCCGACCACTAACAAATTGGCATCAATTGGTCTATCCAATAGCGATATTCATCAAAGTCTGGTGCTAAGCGCGCGCTTGTGGTGAATCATGAGTGACGTAATGAGAGGTAGCCAGATGTTTGATGATTCGTTAGGGTAAAGTGGCGAAATAATTTTTACCTTTGCGTAGTACGTCGATAAAAAGTAGTACAATTGCTTCTACTTTCGAAAGTGTGATAAATAATGGCACTGAACTTTTTATGCCACTCTACAAGAGTGTCCTGCAGACATGCCACAATATGGGACACACCCTGTGTACAATTTTTTCTACTGCCGCACTGAATGACTAACTAGTTGTTCCGTTGGGTGCTGTATTGCGGATTCATTCCATTCTGAATAACTGCATTTTTTGTATGCCATTATCATTATTTTCATTTCGCACGTATTCATTTTTGGTTAATGCTGGATTCGCATTTTACTGCTGTGTTTTTGTGTATTATCAAGTGTTTCTATGATGATTGCTTTGGGTTTAGCATGTGACAAAAGAAAAGCAGCTGAATATCAGTCTGAGGCATACAAATCAGTCGGGTGGATCGATCGATCAACGCTCGACATAAATTTAGCAACGCATTTTTAGTAGATTTTCAGGCTACAATTGCTACTTACCATCAGTCACCCTCCATATAAAAAAATATAGGTGCAAGTGGCTGCTTTTCATAAAAATGTCTTATTATTAGCCTATTTGGTTCCCGATCTCTGATGCGAAAAATAAAGAGATGCCCTTATGAAACCGACAGTCCTATCTGGCCTAAATGTCAAACAAAACTTAAGCAACATGTGTGCAAAATATAATCATAACCGGTCTAGTAGATTTGGCGTGAAAGTGTAACAACATCCATACCCACAATCTTTCGCAAATATAATATTAGTAATGAAGTAAGGATTATATTATTGAACTTGGCTCTCATTTCACATTAATGTTTTTGAATGAGCGTTTTTTTATAAATTTTATGGACCGCTACTGTGTCGCATAAAAAAAGACTATCGTAACTTTTCCATGGCCTGCCCTAAATTTATGATATTATATTATCTACATGTTGCAGAAAATATCGTCGAATGCTAGTATCTCGGTTTAACTCGTACTTTTTCAGCTTTTTTAAATTTGGTCAAGGTGAAGTAAAAGGCTTAATTTTTTTGTTTAATTTGGAGTTATAATATGATTCTAATATATATTATTTGTCATATAGCGCGCAGACCAAGATTACTTATAATATTTTTAACAACCGGGCCCACATATGGCATGAATTGTTGAGACGTTACTAAATTACTTGTTTTATATTCTTCTTTAATATACTGCCAACCTTGTAGAACTAAATGTTGTGGCAATAGAAGAAGTGGCACAGAGTAAGTGGTAAAGCGCTGTAAATAGCCCTACTATCTGGGGATGATATCGATAAATAAATATTATTATTATAGCGGATATATAATTATACTACGATATAAATATATATACTATAGGCTGGTGGTATTGGAATCTACTCACCAGCAACAGCTCGAAGCACCTTCCAAGGGCAGAATCCTTATCTGGCCTCTTTGCTCGGGATAATGATAAGTATCGTACGGTCAGGACTATCCTTAGTTAGGTCCATATCCGCAAAATTTTTTTTTTTCTTTTGTCACACTATTTCTTACTCATTTACTGGGCGCATCAGAATATCAGCGCTGCGGTGCTTTTAGCGCTGCAGTATTATGCTGAGATGCGTTCCATTTTTGGCATTATTAATAGTATTATTTAGTTAAGTAGTATTTTAAATTATTTAGTTTTAGATGTAAGTATTATAATGTATTCTATTTTTATTATGCCAGAATAAATGATTTTTCTTTCTTTCTTTCTTTCTTTCAAAACAATAGTAACTTACAACTCGGTAAGGTTTTTTATGATATTTAGCGGGTCAAATAACGTATATTCACAAAAAGCGGGTTTAAAAATATATTTTTCAGTCGGTGACTTTTAGTAAGTCGTGACAAAATGTGTGACACTGTGTCCTTTTCATATTTTTAAGGCGCCATGGTCTAGCTGTCGCCTGTCAGGTAGCACCTCTTTCAATGACATTAAAACTATGTAACTTGGAGCAGCAATTTAAATCATCAGACTAAGATACAATAAACTCATTATATTTTAAATAAAATTGAATAGATACAGGTTAGGTTTTTTGTTTCTTATCTAGCATAAAGGCGGACAATAATGGTCTTGTTTTTACTGTACGTTCCGTGTTGCCTGAATCGCCGGGTATTCTGACAAGCTGGTAAAATGCCTTGGGCTTAGGCTTGGTATTAGAAGGTGCCATCAATAAAAACTCTTTAGTTAGGTTTTTTGTTTCTTGTCTGGCATAAAGGCGTACACTAATGGTCTTGTTTTTACTGTACGTTCCGTGTTGCCTGAATCGCTGGGTATTCTGACAAGCTGGTAAAATGCCTGGGGCTTGGACTTGGAAGGTGCCATCAATAAAAACTGTTTAGTTAGGTTTTTTGTTTCTTGTCTGGCATAAAGGCGTACACTAATGGTCTTGTTTTTACTGTACGTTCCGTGTTGCCTGAATCGCCGGGTATTCTGACAAGCTGGTAAAATTCCTTGGGCTTGGGCTTGGTATTGGAAGGTGCCATCAATAAAAAACTCTTAAGTTAGGTTTTTTGTTTCTTGTCTAGCATAAAGGCGGACAATAATGGTCTTGTTTTTACTGTACGTTCCGTGTTGCCTGAATCGCCGGGTATTCTGACAAGCTGGTAAAATGCTTTGGGCTTGGGTTTGGTATTTGAAGGTGTCATTAATAACAAACTCTTTAGTTTGGCAAAAAAAAGCGTGATTGTGTGGCACATGAAACTAAAATGCGACAGTCGTGATCCAAATTAAGTACTTGCACAGCTTGAAAATTACGAAAAACTGTTTTATTTGCGCCTACTACATTGTTTCGTGCATTGTAAAGACTGGTCTTAAGACTTCCAAATGTAAGTTTATCCGGCACAAAATTAAAGGCATTATCTTTCATGTCACCAAAGAGCATCTTTTATTTGGGTGATTGGTCGATCTGTTTGTGCAGCTTCAATCTTCAATTTGCTTTTTCTAATAGAAGTATTTTTTTTGAGGGATCTATTGTGCAGGTATATACTTTATTTTGTACAAAATATATTATTATGTTTTTTCATTTTGGTAGCGCGCTGTAACTAGCCCTACCATGCAGGGAAAATATAATTAGTATAGCGGATAAAATATATACTATAGGCTGGTAGTATTAGACTCTACTATACAGCAACAGCTTGAAGCACCTTCCAAGGGTAGAATCCTCCAAACTGGTTACTTGTAATAATCAAACTGGTCACTTGTAATAATGTTCTATAACGGGATTCAAATAATTTATCACTTTTACAAAAAGCGGTTTTAAAAAGTATATTTTCGTGCGGTGACTTTTAATAAGTGAGAAAATGACACAATGTCATTTTATTGCTTTTTAGGGTTCCGTAGTACCTACAAGGAACCCTTATAGTTTCGCCATGTCCGTCTGTCTGTCCACGGCATAGCGACGAAACCGTTGGTGCTAGAAAACTGAAATTTTGCATAAACATGTATGTTAACTAAACAAAGAAAGTCGTAGAGCAAAATTTGGAAAAATATTTTTTTTTCAGGTAGCTCCCCTACATGTAAAGTAGGGATGTTTTTTTTTTTGTCGCCTACCCCATAGTGTGGGGTATTGTTAGATAGGACTTATAAAAACGTTAAGGGGTTGCTAAGACAGTTTTTTGATTTAGGGATCCGGTTGCGAGATAATTAACTTTAAAGAGCAAATTTTTGTTCGAGTAGGGCGTCCCCCCCCTCTAAAAGCTAAACTACTGGATCCTAATATCTGAAAAAAATTGTGTCGGTAGTACATGTAATGAACTTTAAAGGAAAACTATAGCGGATAAGTTCACTTCATTAGTTCAAGAGGAATAGGGGTCCAAAATGTCAGATGCAGTTACTCAGAATATTTCGTTCAAAATTCTTGAAACATAAATAAACATACATAATACATATATAAAATCACGCCTTTATCCCACGGGGGTAGGCAGAGACGATGGAACGCCATGTGCTTCGCTCCTTACATACTTCTTTCGCTTCCTTAACATTCATACATCTCGTCATACGTACTAGCTGGTTTCGTGTACTACAAACATTTCCTATCTGAAGGACGCTATTTATCTGGTTACTTTAACTTAATTAGTTCTAGAGTAATTGGGGTCCAAAGTGTAAAATGCAGTTACTTAGAATAATTCGTGCAAATTACAAAAACCTTTGAAAGTAATGACTTGTATGAAGATGTTACTTGTTTAATACAGATAGTAAATCCCTTTTAAGTCGAAATATGTTGTTACGACTAGCTACGGAAGCCTACTGCGCGTGGCCCGACACGCACTTGGCCGATTTTTTATATTTTTAAGGCGCTATGTTTTAGCTGCTAGGTAACTGCATCTCTTTCAGCACGGTCAAACTATGTACCTTAGAGCAAAAATCCAAGCCACTAGAATAAGATAAATACTATCTTAAATAAAATTATAATAGATACAATAGAATATGCGGCGCGGCCTAACCACATATAATTTATTTTCTTTTTCTTTTTGTATGAAATTTAGATGATGGCTTTGACATACAGAGTGTCCCATAACTAATAAATAATCTTTAACCCTGCAGAAGGCATTACGCAGTTTTTAAAATATCTAACATTTTCGTATATTATGATCAAACTAGCGGCCCGGTACGTGCTTCGCAACGTATAAAGTGAAATAATAAAAAAATAGGTAATTGGAACATCAAATTCATTTATTAAAATAAAAATATTTTATTAACTGCTAGCTATTTTAAATCTTAATCTAAAACATTTGGATAAACAATATTTTATGTTTTCGATTTTGATTGATTTGATCCGGAGTTATTGTATGTGCCAGCCAAATTAATATATGTGCGGGTGGAAATCCCCTTTTTGCTATTAGAATGAGTGCATATGGCAACGCACCTCTCCAAATACACATAATTTCACAATTAAATCCATAACCGCTTTCAGTTTTTGCCAAAAAAACGTGCTGTAATATCATGACGATCAATTGTCGACTCTGATAGCTGCTCGTTGGATGACCTAAACAAGGCTACAGAGAACGCTATTACCGTGGCCACGTACTGGGCTGGGGTTATATAAAACTTTGTCCATTGAAACGAAAAGAAGAAGAAGTTGTGGACTGTCCTTTAAATAGATTGTTTTTGATGTCATCCCACTGCGAATTACATGTAAATGTAATGAACAGATCCGGTCGACCATATTTTTGTACATAAGCCATTGCGTCTTGTGCATATTCGTTCATATGCCGTGGGCTACCAATATACGAAGATGGCAATATATAAGAGGAGGGGTATTACACTGTTTTTGTGTTGTTTTCCATGCGTTGAGACTAGGACCTGAAACTTTTGACACATAAGGCGTATTGCCGTGATTCACAGATGAAGCAATGAGGATATGCATTGGCTGTAGTTACTACCTACCACCAGGTTATATTATTGTCAACAAAAAATGTTTTACCCGCTTTAAATAATGCCCTACTGTTATTTCCCTTGGAGTCAACATCATTTGACTATTTAATTGCCTGAGATTTTTTATTATATAGTCAAATAATGTTGACTATTAAGGGCAATTGATTTTTTGTAGACCTGTATTAATCCGGGTTCAACGTTGAACTTACTTTACTGTGGCGGGTGAAATAGGCCTATACTTAATAAATTGTCTAACGGCGTTGAACTACTTCGATTGAACTATGAAAATGAAAATGCGCCAAGACCGAAGGGGCAATTGTAAAGTACAGCTATTGGCTTGATGCCATTGAGGAGGAAGAGCTTCAGTAATTTAAAAGGGGTTGCCAAATTTCTGCCATTGTACAAATACCTATCTTGCGTATTGATGCAAATACGTAGCTTTAGCTGTCTACGTGAATTAGTTGACAAGCTTAGAAGATAACATTAAAAATAAGGTTTAAGAGACGTGATTGATTTCAAAAAAAGCTTCATTATTTACTTTGTGGTTCAATCATGGGTTCGTATTGACTTTTATTATTTGAATGCTTAAGTTGTTATCTGGTTAGGTAAACGGCACAGGTGTAGCCAGCCCTGTATTAGTACAATTTTAGGCACTTGGTTTTTGTTTCGGTACCGAGAGCCTTATATCTATGCGAATATTTTACCGTACCACTCCCGCGCCTAGTGATCAGAAAAAGGCCTAAGTATTGTCATCGAAAAGCTACATTTGATAAGTTCAAAATGTGCCAAGCGCATTTTTATCATACCCATAGTCTCAAAGGATTAACTTTAATAAAAATCAAAAGGTCGAGAAAACTCACATAAAATGGCTTCTCTTTGAAGTTATATCTTTCTAATATTCACAATGACCCTAAACTTTTCTCAAGGAAAATGTAACGACACGTAACATATCGGCCTACTTTTCTGAGAGATACTCTTTTGTTCCAAAAGTACCAAATTAAATATAATATTCGTGTAAAGTAATATCAAAGTAATAGTAAAACTTTTGTTCTTCGAAACTTGAGATCTTGTCACCTTTGCCAAAATCATCCTTTGAAAAGTTTTTCTGTTACGAAGTTTCTAAGATTAACATTTTTTGGAACCGTTAAAAAAGTTACCATTTATGAACTGGTTTAAATTAAATATTTAGTGTGTGCCTATAAATACAACCTTATTTTAAATTTGATAGAAACCTGAAAACTGTTCAATGTACGTTGTAACCAAATCACAAGTTTTACGAGAAATACGAAAAAGAATCATGGAATGCTAAATTTGTAGCAAAAACGCGTTTTTTTTTTGCCTAACAACGAACACAAGTTTCTGGTATAGTAAAATATAAGGTTGTATAATTATGTACTATTTAGTGTTAATGACACGAAGCCGCCTACCAGTGGAGCAGGTGGCATTTTCTACACATCGGCAAATCGGTGTTATAAAATTTTTACATGTCATAAAAATTACAAATAAATGAGAATGAGCTTGTCAAATCATTATTTAGTCATTAAGAACATGATTTTAAAGCTCTGGGTAGAAAATGTATGATACACTACCTAAACCAAATGACCGCAATGGCAAAAAGCAATAGAAATTACTTTTTCAAATACAATATTAGAAATGGCATATCCATTTCTATTAGGTATAAACTTTTTTAATAATATCCATCATACCTCAAAAAAATATCGGGAATCAAACTAAAAGCTCGGATTTTAATTAACGTACGATTGAAAAATCGCGCAGATTTGGTAAAATGTTAAAGTTTTAACATTTTAAAAGTTTGGTACAGTATTTTCGAATTTCCATTTGTACTGGCAAAGAAAAATCGGAAATGAATGAAGTCAATGTGATCGTTGCAGGATTATTCAAGCTAGTAATAAATTGTATTTAGATTTTGAGATTTTATTCCATTCCATCCCGAGAGTACTAAAAGCGGAAAACGCAGAATATGCAATTGAGTGCTGATTGTGTAAATCGTGACGTGTTTTTCTATTCATTCAGTTATAGAACATTTCACGATTTGGCCAACTGTATGAATTCACAAAAACAATCAATCGCTAAGTTAACTTTACTCAAAAGAAAGTATAACACAAATAAATTGAAGTGACAGTTATGTTAGGTTTTATGTTTGAAATGTGTCACAATTAAAATGTTCGGTTTTCGGTCCAGTTGTAATTTTGTAATTTACTTGACGGTTGTGGAAAAGGCCCTGAATATATTTTTAGTTGATGAAAATCCAACTTCCAATTTAATTCTTGGCTTCAACAATTGGAATAACACGACAGTGTCGCCATTTCGGCACACATGTACAAAATTAATTACACTGCTTCTCGACAAAATCGTTTAATTTCGTCAGCTCCCCATTATTGCCGTTTTGCTGGCGTGATGTATAGCAGCAGTAAGACCTGCTGCATTATTATGTACTCCTTTATGGATTAGATAGCGTTGATAATATATATGTATCAAACGTTTGGTGTAAGTGGACCCCCGACAGGATCGTAGCTCTCCGATTATAGGTATACAACTTTGAAATGAAATGTAAGACTAAGTATTAGTGCCAGGGCTGGCCAAAATGAATTGTCAATTCTTTATTGATCGCCTAAGACCCGTGTATCACCAATAACGCGAGTAATGTTAATTTCGAATTGATCCAAGGTAAAAGGTGGCGCAACATGCTACTTATCACGCGAAATCTTCAATATTATGTACTGCAGGAAACATCTGATAAGCGTATAATTTTGTTGAAACACAGGATTTGTGGATACTACCTCAAAGGATCGGTACGCGAAATTATGCAGTATTCGAATGTTTCTCGCAGAAAATGCCTAATGTTGGACAACTTTAAAATCCTCAATGTTATTATTACCGAGATAGGGCTTGATAAAGAATTGAAAATTTGCCTTCCTGATTATGCCAGTCCTTGCCTTAAAAAAACTGAAATCATGTGCCACAAATGGCACAATATTATCTTAAAAATAAAGCCAACGTCATAATCATTTTTTTTTTTTATTCTCGTCTTTTTTCACTACCTATTCCTTACCCTCTAAAAAGCACTTATAATTTTTCTCAATGTTTAAACGTTGTCAATGTTTGCCAAATGTAGGTTATATTCTCGAAGTTTATCATATACTTCTCGCTAGTCTTTCACGTGAAGGGAAGAGATAGAGCGAATTATGAAGTCATCAAGGTACGTCATTACACAGCTTGCTTCGCTTACTTTTAGTCCTCTTATGAATTTATCCTTTAATCTTTGGAATGTAGCAGGCGCATTTCTTCGTTTAAAACGATAAGTTCCAAACGATGAAACAAAAGTTGTCTTGTCCTGATCAATCTGGGTGCATCGAAATTTGGTATTAAGTAGCCTAATTGTAAATCAATTGTTGTCCATTTCAAAATCCAATAAAATAAAACTTTTATTTAACTTATATTTAAGCCACTGAGGATAAATCCCTGAGTAAATTACCTAAACAAAGGACTTGGCTCATGGAGGGCAAGTATCTTAATATTATAGATATAAAGCTTTTACTGAAGAAAGACTAAATTAAATATTTAAAAAACTGCTTTCAAACTTTTTAAAAATATGCTACCTTGAACGGGCATGGAACCCGCTTCTTCTTCTTCTTTCGTGTCGATGGCTGCAGTCAAATTCTCATGGTGTTGACTTACCATCGTGGTGAAAGGATTCGCCAGTCTGCTTGGAACCCGCTTAAAGCCGAATAAATATCGTCGTTTATTATTATAGCAGCAGTCGGTTGCATCAATAATTAAGATCAAAATTAAATGTCACTAACAAACATGGTAGGTTTGCAAGAAAACTATTAAATCAAATATTTTTTCGATAAATAGACAAGTAAAAATTCCTATACTAAATTAATTCAGAATTTATTTAGAAGTAAAATCTTCTGTTTTCGATATTTAAGATACTTCCCCTCTATGGGGCATGTCCGTGAGACCCTATGTAGACCTATCCATCAAATAAAGCTGAAATTTTAATAAGTAATTTATGGTAAGGGTTGCCATAATAATCGTGCGAAATAGTTAAACTTCATATTATGTTCATTCATAAAAGTCTCTCATTCATAAAAGATAAAATTTGTGTACGTGGTTAATGAGCAAAAATAAAAATGACAAACTAAAATTTAATTATGTCTAAACAAACCACTGCACGGTTAATACTAATTTGAATACAGAGTTAGTAACATAATAATTTCGATTATGTCATCGGCTCGCCACTATACGTTAGACACTTTAATTCAATGCAACCAGGTTCATATTGCATTTGCAATCAAAATTTACAGCCGCTCATAATTTATTTCTAGACCAAATTTGTTTTATCATGAAACTGTGTCGTATTTCCTCAAACAATTATTTATCAATTCACCTATCGGAGGCCGCATCCGGTGCCTGCATCCGCTATTTCATACATCCATATATTACTACGGCCACTGAGGTTATAAATTAGACAATTAATAATAGAGAATCGACTGTCACCATGTTTGGTACAATGGCTGTTCCAAGGTATTGACTTTAGGTGCTTATAGAATCGTACACTATTGATATTGTAACAGTTTATTTTCATGCTGGATAGAAGTTTTTTTTCACTTTCTTCGCTAAGAATACGCTAGTTTGTCGTTGTAAAATTTACCTAGAACGTCAGCACAAAAATTTAAAGTCATGCAGCATACAAATTCATGGCTGAATTTCTAAAGCACCTGAGGCGTTCACCAAGGGGGTGCAGGTTCGAATCCTGCTGGATTCTTAATTTTTCATCCTTGATAATAGTACAAAATAAAAAAAAGTATAGTCAAGCCATAATTTACAAGTCATGTACTTGTAAATTATGGCTTTACTATATTTTTTTTATTTTGTACTAATATCAATAATTTTGTATTCGTAAAGGTTTAACTCTAATCATATCCCTATGCTACTAATTTACATCATGCCAATAATATTGTCAAACCATGCTCCAAATTGAAACATGCGTCAACAAACAAGTCGCTATTAGAGCACGTATTGTGGGATCATAGTGGCTTGGCGTCAAATTAATTATTTCAATACGTGACGAAGTGCCTATACGCTGCGTACTGCGTAATTGTGTCGATGGGATATTGAATCTTTAGTACGCTGCGCTGATAAACAGTCCCGACCATCAACCACTACGTTAAGACTTAGATCAAATTACCAAAACTTTGGGACCATTTTTCAAAATTTTATTTAAGTTTAAAAATCATTGTTTTAAGTAGAATTAAGTACCAAGATTTGTAAAAATCATGTGCATGATACACAAAATTTAGGTAATTTACTCAAGTAATTATTTGTTTTCCATGGTTTGTAGCATGCCGTTATAAAGATTCACGACCATTTTTCTATACAAAATAAAAGATAGTGATTTATTTTACTTTTTTTTAGCGATATAAAGTTGACCTTAACTTTTTACGTTTTTAAAATTTTGCCCGTAAAAGTTTAAAAAAAATATAATAATTGTTATGTGTAGGTTATGAGAAACATAATTTTAAACATAAAAACTTGTACAAAATTTCGGGCTTTCTTTCTCAAAATTTCAATTCAAAGTAGACATTTTTTCTGAAAAATCTTAATAATTAAAATTAAAAAAACTGGTGAGTTGTAAAGTGAATTAAGGGTTTTTAAACTGTAGTTAATTTGGCAAACAATGTACCAAACATTCTGTATAATAGTTTTGTATTTTGTTTGAAGCATTTTCAAAGGAATTTAAATATTCTTGAGTTTTTATTTTTAGCAAAAAGCAAGGCATTCTGTAGGTTAACTTTAAGGATGATATCTCCTTCACCGCTGCCCAGCTACGTGGACAGCACGCGTATGGCAGCCACACAGTTTTCCTTTGAACCGAAGCCAAGATGCAGGGACTGGAAACACAGATATAATATACAGATAATTATTCTTTCTGAATGGTCGAAATAATTGACACAGTGCAATTCATAAATCGGTTGCAGAAATTTTCATTAGCATTTTTAAAGAAATAAAGGAAGTCATAACGACTACAGCAAAAGGCAAACGTTTTCGCTGTTCATATTATTTTCCTTACAAAATTCTGAAAGAAATGTAATTATTTCAAGGGTGCTTTAAGACAAGTGGCACTTAGGTTGCTCGCTCTGAGAACAGCACTCGAGACTATATGTATGTAATTCAATATTCATGGAGGATTTCTTACATGTCAAAAATACAAGACAAATCTTCAAATCTTACCGGTTAGATCATTTGTTTGTACAAAATATATAGCTGTTCAGGTATTACTACATATAAAAATCTTATTGTAATATGATATTAAATTTAGTCTAATTTGAGTCAATAGAAGTTCATTTTATTTTCTATATTAATTACCGTTACGTCGTTAAATGTATTTTTATACCCTCAAATTTCGTTTTTTAGCTTTGATTAGGTTATCTTCAGATAAGCTAATCTAGTCAACCGCTGATAGTAAGCAATGTTGCCGAAATCCTCGCGGCAATGTCAACTGTATTAGCATTTTGTTAACGGGACAACTCAACCAAACAGTGTGATATATTTCTATATTTTTATATAGAGAGAGCCTTACGGCCTAAGATTCTGTACACCAAAGGTCACAAAAATATAACCACTATCGAGATATTTGTGCCTTTTGAGGTTGTCTTGATTGCATTATCAGTATTTCAAGACTGACGGGTTAATTATATAGTAATTAAAAATTTAATTATTAATTGATAACATAGTTACATTAGCAGTTAAATCATAAACTGACAAAGTAAACGAAATTGACATCAGAACATAATGAAAACCAAATTCCTAAACCACCAGTCTTTTCGAATTGCCGTACAAAAGAAACAAACACCGTAGTTTCTTACAGAGAGCGAAAACAAAAGTAGTAGCATTGTTTGTCGAGACAAAACGCAGCTTGCAGGGGTCACGGAATGACAAAAGCGTCGTCCTAAATAATAGAGCACGTTTGTCATCTCGCAATTTTTAGATGGAATGATGCTTTGTTGCTTCAGGATTCAAATGAATGATATTTGATTAGAATCTATCGAAGTAAACTGCGCTGAACCATTATTCTATGATCAATTCGTCATAGAAACGCTTTCGTCGTCGTCGTCTTGATAAATCTGGTAAGGTCTGATTATTTCTATAATACTGTGTAAAAGGTTAACTGTCATTTAAGTTAGTCTACGCTATAAATAAAAACTACACTAAACGTAAACCTACTTAATTCTTATTTGAAAATGTTAATGAAACGCTACTGTGTTGAAGAATCTAATAACGAGATGAAACTATTCTACTAGCATCCTAATCTCAGTAAAGGACCTAATAATGTGATAAAGCACCGAAGTGTCTTTGCCGCCATGATAGTGAAAAATCAATTTTGGCGTCTGGAAATAGGGAAATTTTCTAAAAAGCGGGACAATCCCATTTAAACCAGACGTATGGACACGTTATATATGCTTCAATTACCACAATATTATTAAAATATAAAGTAACGAATAACTGCTTGGTTTGCACATAGGGACGTATTTTACTCTTTTATCGCCCATAAACTTTGCTTCGACTCCATTAAACTGCTAGATGCCGATATTTTCAATATGGTTTCTGGTATATATCGTTAGAGATACCTATAACCAGTCTGTTTTATTGTAAAAATGGTTGCGTCAAGTAAATTATTATACCTATTACTCGCAAAACAACCCTTAATGAATACAACTTCAACAATTGATTTTTCTACTTGCCTCATCACTGTTACATCAAATTCATCCATTTTTCTTTTTAATAAAAATCTATGTAATGACGCACTAGTGTCTGCTTGACATACCAGTAGCTTCTAAAATAATCTGACAAAGTGACACCGAACCGTAAACAAGTACGAAAGATAAACCGCTATCCAGCGATTTGTTAAACAAACGCGTAATATTTCAAATTGTGCAAAATTTTCGAAGTGGCAATCAATATACTATGGCACGGGTCCAAACGTGCTACCAGGGAGCCATAATTCAGAGGATAGCTAGAATACAGGAGCGTAAAGCCTGTACTACACTACCTTAGGACTATCATGCTATCTTTAAGCGATATAAATTTATTATTATAGTTATATCGCTTAAAGATATTAGTATAGCTTCTTGGTCTAATTAATATAAGTAAATTCAGTTGTAAGAGTAATAAAAAGCATCTTCATTCCTGCTGACACCTCGTAAAGGGTACAAGTTAACAGTACATCGGGATACCACTGACACAAATTTTAATCTCGAATTATAACAATTTTTATTTTCACTTGACATCTGACAAAGTATTAAAATGACGGAAGACTTTTTGATATTGCCAAAGACGTTGAATAAAAACCTTTACTGTATGTTTTCTTGAAGTAAAACAACATAGAAAACTTTTGGAAATGATGTATTTATTGAATAAGAAACGGTAATTCGAAATTCAAAACCTTTTGAAACCATCGAAGTTTTCTATCTTAGCTTATCTTATCTTAGTTTTCCAGCAAAAACATTGTTTCGATTAAGTTTTTTCCTCTACTATTGATTTTATATTTTTTATTCCACAATCACTTGTAATTCCAAATGTTGTCAGAAAATCCAAATATATATAATTTTCTTGAGTTTTGAGAACCACATCGAGGTCATCACCAAGCTTGACAGTTTAACGACATTTGATAATATACGTGCGTTAACTCTGTTTTACAAGAACAAATACTATCGCTATCATTATCGGTATCGCTCATCTTTTAGTGTAGCAAAAGTTTTTAAAGTTTAAAACTTTACCTGCATTTCGGCTTTTATACAAACTTATTGTGCGCTTATGTTATCTCGGTGCATTGTGAAAAATAATCTATCGAAGAAAATTGATTTCAACAGCAGTATTGATTTAAAGAAATTGATTTTACCAATTCTATTATTGATTAATAAATAGACGTCAGAAAAGGGTGAAAAGGATTGTTCGATTACCGTAAAATAATAATGTATCATAAATTGATTTCATATTTAGAGTTGGTCAGAATTATAATAACCACCGAGTTTAAATGGCCACGTTTACTCATTTACCAACACAGACTCATTGCAATGTATCAGGCATAAGCGACCGTGGTGCAATGGTTAAGGCATCGGTCTTACGATCGAGACGTCGTGGGTTCGAATCCTGGCCATTACACCACGGACGTGAACCTTCTCCAACGACAAGCAAATTAAGCTTAGGGGTTTAACAAGAATACTAGTAATTTGTGTTTGTAAATTACTAGTATTTTAGGTTTTAGGTGGTTTGATTCTCGGGCCGAGAAACAAATTTAAACCCGTAGTAACTAGACCTTTTATTTGACAGATTTATTTTCTCTGTGTGATATCATAATAATGTTACGAAAACTATAACAAACTAAATATAAAGCAAATTCAACAGATTTAGTGTAAAGAATTTAGAGTATTAGTAATGCGTCGTTATATTACTGAGAGACGTTTAGCAATATGTGCACGTTATTTGATCTTTACTGCTTTGATAAAAAACAATTTATCTAAAGAACATATTTTTTACAAAGAACAAAACATTTCGGTAATTGGATTTTTTACACGAGCAATAAAATTTTATGCAATAACAAAGTGAAATACCAAAAAATATTATTTTATTATTGTATGATATCTTTAGAAACAGTAGTTTTTAAGTGTTGTCACAAAATAATGAAAATAATGTGTTACGATGGTGCTTAATTTGTTAGCATCTACGTATAAATAATGTCAACATTGTATCTCTTTTTAATGCCTCCTTGTTTTATTCGCCAACATTTAAATAGACTTACAGCTTTAGCAGTTCCAACTCATAATTACATCCTTACACCTTGGGGCATCATTAAAAGTCAACGTCAAGGGAGCAGGCGTCAAAGGTACAATAAGGGCACAATAACGCATGGTGTGACACCGCCTTAACCCAGGAAATTGGAAAACGTGAGACGCTTACTTGTGTTTATATAGTACATCTCGTGTTTGTATAGAAAATGTTACCTGACAAGAATTGGGACGAGTCTTTTTTTCCGTCACGCTCAATGGTATATTAGTTCGTGTTAAAATAAGCCAGATGGCTACGTGTCTTTGCGGCTTCATATTTTTATATGCACATTTAGGTAATTTGTAGCACCGTTTGGTTGTTTTATTTTCAAATATACAAATGTTAATATCAAGTATTGGCAGCACTGTCTGCGACAAAGCCATGTGGCAACACAGCATTAAAATTTAAGTGCAAACAGTGCCGACAAATAATAACATATGAGATGAAATTTTGGTATTGGAACAAGTTTCCAGACGAAAGATTTCGCAACACGTGTCTGTGCACACCACCAAAATCTGTCAGGCTAGCATATCGAGTGCGAGATACATTTTGTCGCATTGCACGAGTAGTTGTAGTACATCGCCTACTTCAACATTCCTGCTTGGTGTGGATATTTTTTCCTAATGTTACGGATCGTGTCAAGTGTCAGTGTCTTAATGTCACCCTTGTCAGTCTATGTCAATTTGTCAGTCTATTATAATATGTCAGTTAAAGTAAAATTCAAATTAATGTCAAAATTGTGCTAATCACTCTATTCTTTCTCTATCGCTACTCGTTCATATACGCATCATCATCCTGTAATATACTAGAAATATATCTGCAAATGTACCAAAGCCAGCTGTTTAATTTCAAACCAAGAAATCCTGCTATCTCAAGACGAAGCCGCAACATTTGATCCATCTACGCCGGACGCAAGAACTTCGAGCACCTAACGACCGTTACGCGCAACCGAGGCAGTCTTCAAGAGACCGAGGATTCATCTGAAATATCAGCTGTAGCAGGCCCTGTACTACATGAGAAGATCTACGTTCTTCCAAAACGCACGCAAAGTGGTACGGCCAGCCAATCTATCTAACCCTATCCTTTCCAAGTGCTTGTGCTAATTCTGTGGTAAACTGATTTCAGTGATTGAGACGCGGCGAGTAACATCTTTCCAGTGGTCGTCAGCAACGTGCCAGAGCAAGCATAAGCTGCCACTGTTAATCGTGAGTACTCCACCTTTCACTACCCACCAAGATGAGCACTGATGGCAAGGACCCTTTAGCCCCCCTAGCTATTCCTTCTGTTGCTAGGCCTAAATCCCCTAAGATTGCTATATCTCAGGATGATGCTAAAAATCAGACAATTCGCGATCTAGTTAAAAAGCGAGCGATTGTCAAAAGTCGGTTAACTAGATTTAATACCCACATTAATTCTCTTAGCAGTGAGAACATATTGTCAGCTCAAACGCGAGCAGATCTTAAATTAAGAATGCAAGGAGCTGCTAGCCTGTTTGCTGAATTTAGCGATCTTCAAACAAAATTAGAGGAATGTGTCACAGAAGCTGATTTAGAAAATCAATTACAACAACGCTATTTGTTTGAGGATAGCTACTACAGCACCTTGGCTCAAGTAGAATGTATGTTAAGCACTAAAGAGGTACCTACGTGTTCAAATAAATGCAATAACGGCTCAGTAAAGTTACCTACCATATCCGTACCTACCTTTGACGGTTCAAGTGAGCATTGGTTAGAGTTCAGGGATACCTTTCTGTCTTTAGTACATAACTCAGTTCAAATCAGCAGCATTCAAAAGTTCCATTATTTAAAATCGTCACTAAAAGGAAGCGCAGCCCTAGTCATTGATTCTTTGGAATTTTCTGAAAGCAACTACATTGTTGCGTGGGACCTACTATTAAATCGATATAATAATAGCCGACTTCTAATTCAAAATCATATTCGAGCACTGTTCAATATTCAAACATTGACAAAAGAATCACCAGACTTACTACGTAATTTAATTGATACTATTCTAAAGAATTTACGAGCACTAAAAATCCTAGGTGAGCCCGTTGATAGTTGGGATACACTTATTATTTACATCATTGTTACAAAACTCGATAAAACCACAGAACGCGCATGGGAACAATTTAAATCGAACTCGTCAACAATATCTGGCGATTCCAAGTCACGTATGAAGGTCGAAACAGTGCTTTCGTTCCTAAAAGATAGGGCAGACATGCTGGAAACACTGCAAGTGTCACATACTAGCACTAAAACGAACTACATTAACCACGGTAAACCGAACACAATTACGCACACCGGTAGTAGTAAGGTTCACTGCAATGTTTCCAATAACAAGCCGCGCGCGCCCCAGAATAGAAGATCTTGTTTACTTTGTAATGATAATCATCCACTTTATGCATGCCAAACGTTTCTAAACCACACGATTGAGTCCCGGATAAAATGTATCAAAGATAATAACTTGTGTGAGAACTGTTTGCGTCCCGGTCATACTGTTTCGCATTGTAAGTTCGGCCCGTGTCGCAAATGTGAAAAGAAACATAATTCATTAATTCACACGGATAATGTAGCTTTGCATGGGAGCGGAACGTCTGCACTGGCACCCGCGCCGGGCGATAGCAAACCGGTCGCGGTAATGCAAGCGTCCCTCGCGTCGCACTTGCCCCGAGCAGGTACTGATGATGGGCACACACACTCTAACGTGGACATATTAATAGATGATCAGTATCCTTGTATGCAACCTGTTCTATTATCGACGGCTTTAGTGGAAGTAAAAGATAATAAAAACGAATATCATTTGGCGCGTGCTCTTTTAGACTCAGGAAGCGAAAGATGCATCGTTACACAAACGTTATGCGACTCAATACAATGTCCAACAATACAGTCCACTAGGGAAATACACGGCGTTGGTAATTCAATAACACAGTCCACGCAAATCTGTGATATTGAAATAAAATCGCGAACCAACGACTTCACTATGTGTATGCAATGTTTCGTTCTACCGCAAATAACTTCAACGATGCCGGTTATACCTAAACAACACGCGCAGTTTAGACTGCCGGCACACATTCAATTAGCGGATCCATACTTTAATGAATCTCAACGTATTGACATTTTAATCGGTGCTGATAAGTTCTGGGATTTATTAAGCGACGGTAAAATACGATTACCGAATGGGCCGTTTGTACAAAACACGCACTTAGGCTGGATAATTTCAGGTCCCGTACATATCAATACGCGCAGTACTCGCCATATCCAGTGTAACTTCACACACGCAATAGAAGAACAAGTGCGGAGGTTCTGGGAACTTGAAGAGTTACCCAAGTTATCTGATACGCGCACGGAGGAGGAGAAGGAATGCGAAAATCATTTCGTGAATACATTTAAACGCAATAGTGATGGAAGATTTATCGTCAACATTCCATTCAAATCCTCACCAGATAACTTGGGCGATACATTTAATCAAGCCAAGAACCGCTTTTTCGCTTTAGAAAGACGGCTACAACGTATGCCTGATTATAAAAAAATGTATAACGAGTTTATTCATGAATATGAAGATTTGGGTCACATGTCGCGTATCGATACTTGCGGGACTCGAAATTATTTCATGCCTCATCATGGAATTTATCGCAAACACAGTACTACAACCAAGCTACGTGTTGTATTTGATGCGAGTTTTCACTCAAATTCAGGTCAATCGCTAAATGATCTCCAACGCGTCGGTCCTGCTATTCAAGGTGACCTGTTAGGTATTCAATATTTAAAATTAACACAACAATTATTAAAATTATGCGAAAACACTTTTAATGTCTTAAAATCAGGTTTCTATATTATTTTTATTTTTTCATTCTCTCGGTTCTCCCAGTTCGACCGTACGAGACGCGCATTCGCATATTACGTGCTACGTTTTGTACACAACTCGCGCAGTAATAAAATAAAACGTCAGTATGGCAAGCTCACGGTGAACGAATTGAGGGAATCTGAGTTAGTTTTAGCTAGGTTTGCTCAGTCGGAATCATTCGCTGACGAATATAAACTTATAAAAAAAAAATGCGTCGCTTAATAGTAACCGTAGTATATCTAAACTTAATTTATTTATCGACGATAAAAATATTATTAGAGTTGGTGGAAGAATTGAAGCGTCTACCAATTTCAGCTATGATAAGAAACATCCCATACTACTTTGCGCACATCACAAATTCACTGTACTGCTGTTCAGACACGAGCATAGGAGAGTATTTCACGCAGCCCCTCAGGCACTTCTCTATGATATCCGTCAGCAGTGGTGGCCTATTGCTGGCAGGAACCTCGCTCGTAAAATTGTGCACGAGTGTGTATCGTGTAAACGGTTAAAGGGCAAAACCCTTACCCCCTTGATGGGTAACTTACCTCCACAAAGATTAACGCCTGCGCATCCTTTTACTTACTGCGGAGTTGATTACGCGGGACCATTGCTCATCTTGAATCGTAAGGGGAGGGGAGCTAGAACTGTAAAAGTTTATATTGCTTTATTTATCTGTTTTTTAACGCGCGCTGTACACCTTGAGCTAGTAAGCGACCTCTCGTCTGAAGCATACATTCTAGCGCTCAAGCGTTTTATATCACGCCGTGGAAAGCCTGATGAAATCCATTCCGATAACGGAAGGAATTTTGTAGGAGCCATGGGCGAGTTCTCAAAATACTTAACTAACTGCTCATCAGATATAGCTGAATATGCAGCTAGTCAGTCCATCAAATTTAAATTCATAGCAGCCTACAGTCCTCATCTAGGTGGAGGGTGGGAGTCCGGAGTAAAATCATGCAAAAAACATTTACTACGCACTATAGGTAATGCTCACCTCACATTTGAGGAATTTACCACAGTCTTGGCTCAAGTCGAAGCCATATTAAATTCCCGTCCCCTCTCTCCTCTTTCATCCAATCCTGATGACCTTCTCCCACTCAGTCCTGGACATTTCCTGGTTGGTCGACCTCTCACAGCACCAGTCTATCAAGATATGAGAGATGACACCAATACCAGAACGCTCAACCGCTACCACCGCATCGAGCAGCTGCGTCAGCACTTCTGGGCAAGATGGGCGAAGGAGTACATATCAGAACTCCAGACAAGAACCAAGTGGAAGGAAGACACACACAAAACATTAAAGCCAAACACAATGGTAGTTATCAAAGACGATAACCTTCCACCGCTACGGTGGCATCTGGGGCGCGTGATCAAGACCCTGCCAGGCAAGGATGGCATCTCCCGCATCGCTGACATCAAAACAAAATCGGGCGTCATCAGGCGCGCTTTCGCCAAGATCTGTCCTCTGCTCAGCGAAGAAGACGCATAACCAGTTTCGGAACCTGGAGCTTCCAAGGCCGGGGGCATGTTACGGATCGTGTCAAGTGTCAGTGTCTTAATGTCACCCTTGTCAGTCTATGTCAATTTGTCAGTCTATTATAATATGTCAGTTAAAGTAAAATTCAAATTAATGTCAAAATTGTGCTAATCACTCTATTCTTTCTCTATCGCTACTCGTTCATATACGCATCATCATCCTGTAATATACTAGAAATATATCTGCAAATGTACCAAAGCCAGCTGTTTAATTTCAAACCAAGAAATCCTGCTATCTCAAGACGAAGCCGCAACACCTAAGTTTCACTTATAAATTAGCCCTGACATTTCATTAGGTTCAACATGTAGAATGCTATTTCAAGAAGGAGATCTATTGTTGGATAAGTTTTTTATTAACAAAAATGATCCCTTTATTACAAACATTAATATTAAATTTTTTTTACAGCTGTGTTTAAAGTTGAAAATGTTCCATATTGTTGACCATCATGCATGCTGGTGAAATATTTCCTTTTCTAAAGGTATCGTATTTCCAAGAAGGACCTTTATTATTTATGATAAAATGGTTCCATATATCGTCAAGACGGAGGTGTACATCAATTTGGTATCGCAATTCACTGTTATCGGTAGTCTTTGCTCTTTTGTGTCTAACATAATATAGTCTTCTTTGTAGCTGTTTTACTTGTAATCTGAAATGAAGCTGCTTTGCTGAAGCTGAGCTGGAATATTTTTCCCTAAGTTTCACTTATAAATTAGCCCTGACATTTCATTAGGTTCAACATGTAGAATGCTATTTCAAGAAGGGGATCTGTTGTTGGATAAGATTTTTATTCGCAAAAATGATCCCTTTATTACAAACATTAATATTAAATTTTTCTTACAGCTGTGTTAAAATTTCCATATTGTTGACCATCATGCATGCAATGCTGGTGAAATATTTCCTTTTCTAAAGGTATCGTATTTTCAAGTAGGACCTGGTAGGGCGCTGTAAACTGCCCTACCGGGCGATGAAAATAAAATGATGAATAAATAACAATAATATTATAACGATAAAAATATAATTAATATAGTCTGGTGGTAAAGGAAATCTACTCACCAGCAAACAGCCCGAAGTACCTTCCGAGGGCAGGATCCTCCGAAGCTGATTTCTTGCGGCTTGCGGTCTAATTTTTATTTACAAAAAAGCGGGAGAAGATATACCGGAGACGTATGGAAGACGAATCATGAAGAATGAGAAAAATTATAATAATATTTGACACAATGTCACTAAACTTCAATAATTTTGAATTATGAAGAATGAGAAAAATTATAATAATTTTTGACACAATGTCACTAAACTTCAATAATTTTGAATTTTGATTTTTTATGGCGTTATGGTCTAGCAGCCAGGAAACTGCACCTCTTTCAGCAACACTAGCTATAAAACCTAAGAGCAGAAATCCAAGCCACCAGACTATGATAAAATAAATTATATTTTAAATAAAAATAATAGAATAATATATATAATATAATATATTATAATGAGTAGAGTTGCGTAACCAGGGCCTTTATTATTTATGATAAAAAGGTTCCATATATCGTCGAGACGGAGGTGTACATCAATTTGGTATCGCAATTCACTGTTATCGGTAGTCTTTGCTCTTTTGTGTCTAACATAATGTAGTCTTCTTTGTAGCTGTTTTACTTGTAATCTGAAATGAAGCTGCTCTGCTGAAGCTGAGCTGCATAACCATTTTTTTGGTTTTACGACACTATAAAATTGATTGTCAGAAGCCAAAAGTGATTAATTTACTCTGAAACATAAAATAAAATAATAATGAAATAATTAATGAATTAAATTTAGTTAAAAAGTAACTATCTATTTTAAGAGCCTGAAACAGAGGCAGCATACGTCAACGTTATAACGTTGAGCATACGTCAACGTTATAACGTTGACGTATGCTGCCTCTGTTTCAGGCTCTTAAAATAGATAGTTACTTATATGCAGTGAGGTTAGTTTTGGTTTGTCTCTCAGTTGCCAAAAAATATGCTTGCGTGTGATGTTTTTTCGCCGGTCCGCCGCATTATCAAAGAATAAAGAGATGACAGACATTATCACCAGCACTTAAAATATAAACTAATGTTTCTTATTGAATGTTTTTGAATTTCAAGAGTTTTTAACCCCTTTTAATGTTATTACTTTTATATCTACGAGGTCACGATTTCGTTCTAGATGCCAATCTATGTCGCGGTGAAACGCGGGCATTTCTCATTTCCCGCTCAAGCGAATGTTTGTCGACGCATTTGCGCCGGCAAATAAAACATATTTGCGGCTCATCGGCTAACAGAACAATACTAAAAGCGCTTAATCTTTCTTATAGCGTCTTTATTCTATTATTGTATTTCTTTGAATTAGTCTAGGTAGTGCGGCAAGTGTAAATGGCCTGGAAATAGTAAGATGATAGACAAAATCAATTCTAATGAGGTATAGGTATAAATAAGTCTTTAAATAAACTTTATTTAGCCACAATTATTTCCAAGCTCGCTCTATTCGCAGACGTTGAATATGACATCAAACAAAGATTGAAGAGCGCTTAAGATCTCTATTTCAATGTTTGTCTTGCAAAATTACTTGCTCCTTCAACTTCAATTTAAGTATTTTATTTTGTAAACCGGGTTTATAAAATGTCGAGAAACGGCTGGTTTTTAGATATTTTTAATTCAATTTATTTTTTTGCGCACTTTGCCAAAATTATTGCATTTATTTACTAAATAGTTTAATGGATATCAAAACCAAAATTATTGCATTTATTTACTAAATAATTTAATGGATATCAAAACATAAAGTTACATTGTTTCTGTGTACTGTATTCATACCGTACATTACAGAACAAAAAAAATATATAAAAAAAACATGATTTTTGAAGTTGATGATTCAAATTATAAAAATATAATATAATAAAAATATCTAGTATTCTGGGATCAATATAATTATGCCAATAAACTATTATAGAATATTCAACGGTTATACCCGTAGCAAAGTTGTTGTCCTAACTGCGTTGTAAGCGGTTGGCAGGCCAAGTTGCCAAGTGCCAACTCGCCAACTTACTCTGCACTGCAAAGTAAATAGGACAGTGAAATAAAGACGTTACACTGCATTGTGTAGAAGCAAATGTTTTGTCTAGTGACTCGATAGGTTCAAGTTATCAAGACTTAGTTTAGTTTGAACAAGAACTGGACGGGGTGTGACTAGTAGGACTTTCTCTTCTTCCTACCTAGACCTAGCTTCTTGCTGATCATCCTTTTCATTTTACCGATTCAGTGTAGTCACTTTCGAGTTTCTCTTGTTAATCTTCTCCTCGGCGCTTCTGAGCCCTACCTTAAGCCGGCGTTTTTGCTATCCGGTCCTCTCGCTCATTTCTTGAGGGTGGACAACCTTCCCGGATCCAGCAGATTTGTAATTCTCTCGGAAAGCTCGCACTACCAACACGCAGGAACAATATTAAGCCATGTAATGTATTCAGTGACGATTGTGATGACGCGTTTATTAATTGAGGTTATTAAAATTCCAATTTATTTTTAGTTCTTATATTATCTCAACGTCAAATTTAGCAAAATCAAGGCAAGATAAATGAAATTTCTGGCAGACACTCACATCTATCCATTTTATTCACCGTGGTGAGTTATCACAACACATGACCCAAAAACTCAGTCACCCACATCATATTAACCCACATTTTTAACGTCCGTTGAAGTATTCAAGGAGCATTCACGTATTATTCACGCTATGTCCTATCAAAATGTACGCATTAATGGTCACATCGAGGGACGTAAAAATGTGCACAAGTAAATACATTTAGGTCCTTAATGTCCACATAAAATTTGTGGGCTGCGACATTAAATATCCTCCTTCTTTATGTAGTCACAACAGCTAAATACGACATAGCTATACATTTTAGTTCGGAAATATAATAGAACAGTCTGAAGACTTAAACTTATATTCGATCGTATCCCTACTTTCCACATCCACAGTTCTGTATATCATTTAGATGCTTGATGAGCACTTTGTTTCGAATTTGTTTCACGCCTTATTGTACTTTTGTGTATTTCTGATAAACGAGTAAGAAGTAATTTTTTGTACATTTGTGATTAAAAACTAAGTCTTACCTTAAAATATATTTAGTAACTCAAAAGAAAGTTTAAGGACTACAGCTTGGTATCATAAAATTTCAATGCTCAAAAAGGTTTATTGAGGAAAAAGGGAGCTATCCAATATTTTCTCAGATGAGTTTTTCAACACAACGCCATGATAGAATGATGTACTTCCGCTTAGTCACTAAGGAACTTAACGCCGGGCCTTTGTAAAATAGATCCTCCAGGTTTATATAGACTAGCTGGCATATATTGCTCTAAGTATTGGACTATTCCTCAATATTACATTTTTCCCAGTGCTTTCTACGCTCTGAAATATACAATAAAGAAACAACTAGTTTTTTTAATAATCAACAGTTTTCAATCATAAATGTTTTATATTTATTTCACAACAAAATACATTTCTGTTAATTACAAAAATAAAAATTACTAAACCTATAATTAAAATTACTAAAACTATATACACTAATCAAATAAACCGCTACCAGTGGGCATCGTTCCCGAAATGCTGGCAGCATTTGGCACGTTGTATGGCAATGCTTATTCGTTGACCGAAAAAAATGCCAGCACTTCGGGAACGGGTTGACTCAACTAAACGTTGAGCAACGTCTTTAGAAAGAAATTTAATTTTCTTTATTAAATTTATAAACTTCAGGAGTGCAGATTAATTAAAATATGTTTGCGTCTGCCATGCCAGCAGAAGCATTTCATTCAGATGCGTTTTTACACCGTCATTTTCGAGCATATATTTTTATCTGATACCTTTAAAAAAGTTTTCAACAAATAACTTTTTTTCTTTCGTATTATTAAGTATAAAAAAATATCTACGTATAACTAACCAAATAATGATCCAATACTTGTATAACATGTGAGTCTAATAAACAAGAAAACAATGCTGAAGTGTCATATTACATAAATTATCTCTTGTAAGTATTAGTGGAATATAATAAATACTAATAATATAATAAAACTGAATAGTCTGTTTGTTTGGACTTTTTTATTCCTACCATTACTGATCATTATCAATATCGATGAGTTCAATTCTTGGAATCACTAGTACTTTACAGCGCCAAAACAGAACCAAAGGGACTAAAAAAACCGACTGTCGTGACTGTTCCAAATGTAGTAGATAATTTTAGTCTATAGGTTTAGCTCTAACATTTATAGCTCTCTATAGTAGCCCTAGCATTATAGCTCTCTGTAGGCTCTCTCCATCCTAATATCTAAATTGTTTATGCGTTGACGATCTGCTAGTATTTGAAAGTTCATTGTGTGCAAAAGAGCGAGAATCTCTTAGATAGTCTAATTCATAGGCTAAGGCTAACATCACGCTGAGACCCACGACAGCGTAGTAGTAATATTTGACAAGAGTATATCCGAGGGGAGTAACTAGTAAATCCGAACAATATAAGTATCCCAGTTCAAGGCTATTGTCGGAGCTGTAATGTAATGATGAGAGAAGCGTGACGTCATTAGTGGGCGATCGAATTTCCTGCTAAGTATACCTAATACTTTTATTATGAGGGGATATCAAATATTTATTGTTTGCACTGTCCATTGGATTGGTAATTTGAAAACTGTTGTTACTATTATTATGTAGTTTATTGTATGATAAGTACTGGTAGAAATCTTACTACAATAAATTGCTGAACAAACGTTGCTATTTACATAATTATATTAATTCACTATATTATTTCGACAGGTCCAAACCTAAAAGTGATATCTTCTTCTTTTAAGCTTGTTTTCTTGTCTCATAATATGCCTTGGTGTACAACAAAGTTTATATTATTACTACTACATCTTATTTTGCTTACAACTAATTTAATATTTATTTGATTATTATTAATACAAAAAAAAAACAAAAAAACATTTTAAAATATAAAAATCAGTGTCCCTCCGACATTGGGTACCAGGACCAAGCTGCCGGTGGTTAGGTCCAGAGAGAAATAACCTCCTCACAATGCGTGCTGTGTCCAAAAGGACCGCCTTCTGCATCTGGTCCTTGGTCCAGTTGCCTAACGCAAGCCTCTTAAGGTGTTGTTCGAGGCTCTTGGCTATCAGTCCATTGACTAAGACGACTATTCGTACAATGATGGCCGAGTCCATATCCCACATGTCGACAATCTCGTGTGCTTGATCAAGATATTTTATTTATTTATCTTTCTCGGCTTTCACGAGTCATGAGAGATGGTGATGTCGATAATCACTGCCCGGCGCTCCGATCGATCTATCGGCACTATATCAGGTTTATTGGCGACAATAGTCCTGATGATAGATCGATCCCAGTACACGGGCACATACCTTACCATACAAAACTGCTACTTTACAGGAGAACAAATAATAGGGAAAAGTTCTTACCATTTGAACAGTTTTAAACCAAATTCTTTAAAAATTTTGTCCTTACTATATTTAATTTTATATATTTATTTTTAAATTTAAATTTCTTCTAATTATCTTTATTTTACGATATATTGATAAAAGTTAGTTGTTGATTATTTTTATAGCATTTAGCTATGTTTAGCAAATTATTATAGCAATTGTATTGTACTTATAATAGGTACATATTATGTCTACATTGTCTTTTCAGGATATTCGTTTTAGATACTTATATTGCCTATTGTTAATTATGATAATAAAAACGTTTATTTTTAGTTTTTGCACTTTTAACTTTTAAATCCACTGATCAAAGACGTGTTTCATTCGAAAATGTAACTTGCATACCGTTAACTTTAATGTGACCATGGTCAGTAAAATCTGGAGACAACTTGTACCGTTAAACAAAGCAAAGTCAAATAATGCATAAGGTGCTGCTTATTCCCATTTCGTATTATTTAGGTATATTTACTTACCATATTCAGTATTAGTGCACCCGCACACCAGCCCATTGTGGCGGCCACAGCGGTCAGAGCAATACCGCAAACCGTGCCACTAGTGGTTCAAGTACCTATTGTAGGTATCTAGATAATTTAGTAATCGATTTTGATTACTTTTTATGGTATATCTAGATGAGTCTGTAAAACAATCTTAAATCAATTTACAAACTTAAATATTAAAACAAAACCAAAATTATACCTAACTTTGTACAGCTGAAAGAGAAATATAAATGTAAAATGTTATGCGTCAAAAAATATTTCCACATCAATGTCAAATGCGGGTGACGTCCCCACAGGGCTGGCAGCATTGTCGCGTTGTATTGCAATGCTCACCCTTTGAGCGAAGTAAAAATCAGCCTTCTGGTCACGTGAAGAAGTATCGATCAGTCGTTTTGAAATCTCTTTAAAAGAGAATGGGCACTCGGACCCAATGTAAATTTAATAATTAAACAACACATTCGTTTACAGCGCCTTTTGGTTGCTTTTTCGAGAAAATATGAGCTGAGTAAAACTACTGTGTAGATATATTATATTGCATCGATATACAGTGTGTTTGGTACATCTCTTGCCAAATTGAAGTTATATTATATTGCATCGATATACAGTGTGTTTGGTACATCTCTTGCCAAATTGAAGTTAGGTGAAAAGTAATTAGCCAATTCAAGTTGGCAAATTTGTACTGAATAGCCTGTATATTATCTCTATATACTGGGTCGCTGGGAGTCCAAAGACAATTTTATTGACGAGCGAAACTTACGGCGGTACGGAAAATACGATATAAGACACCATTAATTTTACAAAACTTGTTACACAAGCACTGCAAGAATATTCAAGAAATTAACTTCATCATCCACCACATTAGTTTCGTATTTTAAATTAGGCTTTACAAATTGTGTGAAAAATATTTTCCACTACACGCCCTTCTGTGTCCAAGCTGTGGCCGCCACAAGTGGCCTGGTCTGCAAACGCTCTTACAAAACATTTATTTAGTCAACACAGCACTATATTTTACAAGTCTCTGTAAATATATGCTGCATTTGTCCAAGTTAGCTGTGCTCACTGAATTTAAGTGTACTTTTCGTAAGTCAGCAACAAAGTTAGTTTGCAGGTAAAGAACTGGTCGTTTTGACTAAACTTTTGGTACATTATGTGGTAGCACAGAAACCTAAAAGGATATAAGAGTACATTTACTTTTTTATAGCTTATGGTTACTCGTCCAAATACTTGTTCAAACACTAGCTCGGTTCAAACAGGGCGTAAAAGGTAGTGTGCCACCTGACGCCGGCAGATATTAATTACTAGAGTTTAATAATAAAACAGATCCAAAAACGTGTAACTTGTGCTTTAATAGTTTCCAAGTCTCAGGTTTTAATAGTTTCACTTTATATAACATTTTCATTTACATTTCAGTGATATGAATGGAAGTAGGCAGCTGGGAATAATGTTTTCCAGCTGTCCGATTAAACTAACTTTTTTTTCATTCTTTTGCCCAAAAACACAGTACACTTTAAAGTCACATTTATTATCGTCTTTTACACTATTAGTATTTGGGTATCATTTTGGCGCATATTATGTTTCTTTGCATGATAAATAGCCCACATTTCAAAGGTGCTAGATTAACCGTATTAGCAACATAAGAATATAACACATTTAAATTAAATTGATAAACGTGTCCTTTTTATTCAATCTTTGTCACGCGTTTTTATTACTGTTCTTAGCTAGCTAGCTAGCGTTCGCAACTTGAGCTAATCGTTTGATACTACTTGTTTTTCATATTACTTGTGTCCTTAGGGAAAACTGCCTCATTGTGAGGCAACCTTGTTTTATTAAAAACATGGCTATCCTTGAGGATAGCCATGATTTTGCTTTATGTAGTTGATTTAGCATTTTAGTTTAATTTAGTTGACTAGTAGCAGCACGGTCTCCACTTGATCAAGCTGGAGGCATCAACATTTAAAAATTACTCTTTATCAAAATACTTGGCAATTTTGTCAAATGCAATTATCAAAATAATGTACTTTAGTACGAGTATAATAGTGCTCCATGGATTCATTTAAATCTTAATGCTACTCTATAATTCTAATAAGATCGTATTTTCTTTATGTACTCTCGACAAACTCTTAGGCAATGACAACGGTTTGATTTCTTTGAATGTACCTGGTGTGAGTCAGTTTGACAATCAATCTTTCTTTAGTCTGTTGTCTATTTCCATCGTATATTATATCCTACATTTAGATTAAGAAAAGTCGTATTCAGTTGCCTGGTACTCATCCGCGTTAAAGTTTTTCATGGTAAATAGTTTCAGTAACGTGAATACGTTACTTTTATATTTTATTTATTGATTATACTGTTGCAATCAACAATCACAGCAATTTAATGTAAGTACTAAAACATATCAGCATGTTTGAATATTTCACAAACAAATCTGCAACCTTTTAACCAATACGCCATACTAATAGTCCGCAGATAATACGCAATGCTCTGAAAACTGCCTAAGAAGCCAAGTAGCTTGTCGACTCTCATAGTAAAATCAATATTATGTTTTGGCAACGGGCCAGACGGACGTAGGGAAATATGTTTACCGCTCGCGACCTATGTCCTGATCATTGTTTTTGTACTAAATTGAGACAAAGATGTCGAAAACAGACCCTTTTGGAGTAACATAAGGAAGAATTGAGGGTCAATTTTAATAAAAGCAGCTTTGATATGAAACATGCAGCACCAATTCGCTCTTATTGGTCTATTGAACAAGTTGGTAAGTGAAATGTTGCCAAATAGTTATGCAAAGGTAATATTTGGAGTACTGGCGTTAACAAACATGAATATTTTTTGTACTAATTGAAACAAACGAAACGGATAGGAACTTAAAAAATTACAGTATTTTTTCAAGTGTCTGCCTGACATTTACACCGTTATTATTTTTTCGCGTCGTCTCATCGTTGTTATATGAATTAAAGGCACAAATCACGTGCGTAAAGCCATTATGTACGGTGTTAGTGGCAGTCGCGAAACACAGATAAGATTCATACAGAATTGTCGGTCCGGCTACACGACGTCGTTTACGTACAACCTTCACATTATGTCCCGGTTGCATTTACACCGAATTATAATTTCTTAACTAGACAAGATCCAAATTCCATATTTGTTGGTCGTTTTTTCTATATTAGAGGTACGCAAATATAAACTTTCAGCTTTTATTAAATAACATTTGTCGGCCGCCGACAAACTCCTAGCCTATAAACGTTTTAATGACTTGGTTGTATAGATATAATGAGTATTACATGAAGTTGTCCATCGTTGGTTAGAGTCTGAGACTGTTTGGTGTTGAGCTGCAGGTGGAATTTTCATTGTCGGATTTTCTTTCCGAACGCTTAAAGATGCCGAAGATTTTACTTTCATCCTGACATAGTGACCATATCGTGAGATCCGTAATAGCGAAGAAAATAATAGAACTTTATACGAAAAAAAACCTTTTTCATCATAATCGTTACATTTTCTTTTTTAAACTACTAAATGAAATTTAAAGGTCTCGTAAATCGCATCATAATATTTTTCTTGGTCGTAAACTTAATTAAATATTTCTTAGACTCCCAACTACTTTAGTTTTACAGCATCTTAAAATTTAACAGGTAATTTAGCTGTTATTGAAAAAGTTAAGCATTGAAACAATTATGGATGAATTGAAAGAAAATATTATATCCTTTAGCGCGAGATTTATAATTTTATGGCACCATACTCACATAATTATGGTTTTAATTTTAATGATCGTTACTACATTATCATGTTAAGACGATCAGCAAAATTGTATCGAAGCGCTGTAGCTCTAATAAATAGATGAATATTATTAGTAAAGCGTTTAGAATATATAATATAATAACAATAACTTTATTTATTCAGACAAATTAGTCCACACCTTACATTTTTTAAAATGGAGCAGTTAAAATTAATTACATAATTGACACATAAATTATTAAAATATATCACATTATTATTCTTCTTGTTCTTCGTCGTGTCGATGGCTGAGTCAAATTTTATTTTCACTTGCCATCGTGGTGAAAGGATTAGCCAATTCGCGAATTGCCCAGGGTGCGCCGGACGTAGGGAGTCGTTGTGTACGTTACTCAGGAAGGCTCCTTTCATGCACCCCACATTATTATGAAATGAACAATTAACAGATTGAAAAATATATTAAAGTAAATGATGTCAAAATTAGACCTAACTCTGTCAATGGGCGATACTGGGCAGAATTGCAGGTTAAAGTTATGATAAGTTTGTCATTGATTTTAGCTGTTAATGGAATTGACTTGTAGTGAGATCCAGGCATCATTTATTTTGAATTCTGTCTCTAAGCTGACTCTGAGGCAAGCTATCAGAATCGGTTGTCGGAGCCCTACAAGATGGAGTGTAAATAAAAAATCTTATGAACAAGGGCACTTCTATTATTAATTTAGGTAGGAATGTGACGTCACAATTATCTTAAAAGTTTATTATTTGTATAAAAAAATAATTGTATCATCATTCAGCATGACTTTTTTATTTCTACCTTACAACAATGACAATAAAAATAGAAAATGACGTAAATAGTTCAATAATAATAACATATTTAACTTATTAGTTATTATATTAATCAAAAATCTTAATAACGGTTACAAGGGAGCTTTTTTTATTTAGGTAGGAACGTGACGTCACAATGCTCTTAAAAGTTTATTAATTGTATAAATAAATAAAACGAATAAACATTTTTATCATCATTCACCATGACTTTTTTTATTTCTACCTTACAACAATGAAAATAAAAATAAAAAATACGTAAATAGTTAAATAATAATAACAAATTTAACTTATTAGTTATTAGTTATTACACTAATATGCGTAACTGTTTATGTATTGTATGTAACTATTTAAGCATGAATACCTAACAAGTTTGTGCTTTAAATATTACAATTATTATTATGATTTCGTAAAAACAAAATACAACCACAAAATTAAATCAACTAAGCTTCAAACTCAGATTTAGTTAATGGTGATTCCAATGCTAACCCGATATAGCTACCTGCTTATGAAAGATAGAAGCGAATTTAAAGAACAGGTTGCCACTGTGACGCGTTTAGTACGAATGCGACAACATTTCATTAGTGTGTGTTATCTTATAAACTGCTATACACGCACGCGACTTCGTTAGTGTGTGTACAGGCTGTATCGGGCTCGTACAATTCATAGCAATGTAATCCTTAGCACACCTATGGAGTTTTGAGCGTTTACTGTACCTAAGAGCAGAAATCCAAGCCACCAGACTAAAATACAATACATAAAATTTTAAATAAAATAATAATATATATAACAGATACAATATTATGTCATGTGAAGAGCG
The DNA here is from genome assembly GCA_905147285.1 of Hypena proboscidalis. Lineage (NCBI taxonomy): Eukaryota > Metazoa > Arthropoda > Insecta > Lepidoptera > Erebidae > Hypena > Hypena proboscidalis. Next base: position 2,625,617 of record LR990141.1, read on the forward strand.
GCCTAACCAGATAGTATTTTATGAAGTCATTCAAAGTAACACTACCTAAAATACCTTATGATATTATTATATTTTCATTTAAAAGAATATTACTGTAAAATTGTGTAAGACCAATTAAACAGGTGTTTATAAACAATTATTTAATTGTTTATAAACACCTGTTTAATTGGTCTTGTACTGTTTATGTAAAAAAAATATAAAGATTACAGTTCGGTGTGACAAACTGTTTCGGCCTTCTATATAAAAGTGTCCCTCTATTACGGGACGCGGCGATGACATCATTACCGTTGAAAACGCCACCAAGCAATTTACCTTTTGTATACACGCAAAGATTACAAATTCGGGGACCGTGTGAGTGGGTTCCGAACAATCGATTCTGCCATGTGATCCTAAAAATTTTTCGTTTTTTTTTAGATTGACAAGTCATGTTTTCATTTTTATGGTTATTAGTTTAGGTTAAGGTATGATGCAAGATTATTTATTCAATTTTACAATTTTAATCGTCATCAATAATAATTATATCAAATATCTTACCATATCAGAGCGATCAACTCTTATAAAATATATTAAATAACTGCTTTATTTGTATTTAAAATTGAATTCTTTTTGTTTCCCAAAAATATCAGTAACTACATTTTATTTAGATTTGCTTGATGATATAGGAATACGTCACAAAATAGCAATAAAACCATTGTTGTCCTACAGAAAACTGCCTAAAAAGTAAAGTAAAAAGAATTAATACCACCGTTAAAATAAGGGATGGCGTTATGGTCGCCTGAATGGGTTTTTTTGCGCTTAGAGGAAGAGCCCCATTCAAAACGTCGAGTAACTTGTCCTATCTACTCGAACGTGACACTTACACAACATCATGCTTATATATACATACATATTTGTTGGTTTTGATATGTATCTGTCATGTCACTACTGGGTGCTGAGATGACGTCTGCCCGAAAAATATGGTAAAATAAAATGTATTGCGCCGACCCCACATTATAATAGGGATGAGGTTAGGGTAGACGGATAAAAATTATGATTAAAATGCAAAATGTGTGCATGAAAAAATCAAAATGGTTTATATTATTTTAGAAAAAAATTAACAAAAAACTCGCCATGCTGATTCGAGTTCATGTCAAAAGATGGCGCTAACAGTACATAATAAGGTTGCCGTTACAGTATTCTGCTTTTATTCGTCGTATCCCATTAAGTCACATAATGAATATATGGGAATTTTAGATGTCTTTATTAAAATAACTCTCCTACAATAATTATGATTATAAAATTAAATACCGGAATAAAAAGTTCGTTTTCTAGAAGTGTATATTTAAAATGAGAAATGCTTACCGTTTTGCCCTCATTACATATTTATTTTATTGAGGTATTTTTCAACCATTTTGCAGAATAATGGATATTGAAAATTGTTAATAGTGATTTGTAGATATTTTTATAAATGCAGAATTACACGTGCAATCGTAAAGTTTTCAATTGGAGATGCCGTTATCATTCAATATACTTTTATTTTTCATTCGTTTAGAACCTATTAGATAATATAACTATTGGACTTGTTTATCGTCTTATAAATTGACGTATTTTGACGTCGAGTTTCGCAAATTGGCTATCTAAGACGTACATCCTTAAATACAATAGAAATTCCCCAACGCGTCTGTACGTCTGTTAGTTACTGTTTCACTGTTCGCGATAAACACAGATGCAGTTTTCAGAAATAAATAGGTGGAGACGCCATAAGTGTAAGTCAAATTAATATTAAACTCTCTCTTCAACGAACATTAAATGCAAGACAACACATACTTAATTCAATACGAGGTGGCCAAGTAAATATTATGCAACTTCACAGCAAATGCATAGCATAATAAAATAAAAAGAACTCATAAGCTTTATTAATTTCACTAGTCTCTTGGTAATCTACGTCTCAAAGTTATTAATTTGGCTAAATTATACAAATGGTTATGCAGAGTTTCAATTTAGTTTGCGTCTAGGTCTAAACTACAGTACTTATAACTTGAATGTTGGGCTTAGACCAGTGGTAGTCAACGTTTTATTGAGGAGGGTTAAATTGTAATGGAGCCTTTGGGAGACATTTTTATAGAACATATGTTTTAGATTTTGTAGATTATCCTCAATTTCATTGGTCGTAGACAATGTAACTCAATATCAGTACTTTGCTTCAATCAATTACCACCATACCGTCATCATAGCACAAAGCTTTAGCATTTTTTTTTCTTACTTCCTTTATATAAGTGAGATAGTGAGTAGATTTAAAATAAGTGGTATTTTAAATCCGAACAAAACTTAATGTACTCAATCATTTAACTTCTAAGCTTGAATAGCTAAAACGCTTGGGCCGCAGATTGAGGAACTCTAGTCTGGATAGTACTTATAACTTGAGTGTTTGGTCTAGACCAATTAACTATTCATTAGAGTAGATAATAATGGACAACGTTTATCTAAGAGAATTGCTGTTTTGTGATGAAAATAAATGAAGTGAATATAAATGTCGATTTACTTTACTTTGTATCTGTATCTAGGTGTAGTAAATATCAAATTTGAATTGTTACACAACAATATTTAATCATCTCTATTTTAATTGCAACATAAGCAATATCAAGAAACTAACACAAACTCACACAAAGCATTTGTTACTCCGAGGAAAACTTACAACTAACAATGGTGTGCTTATTGGCGCCTTTGTTACCGACGCTAGAACAATGCGTTTGAATGGAGGGAGCTTTTTATAAAAAAAAAATAATTAAGGAAACTGCAGACGCTCTGCAAAAATGTTTTCTGGTGATACCCAAGATGGACGGATTTCACCTATCTTCGCTCAAAAAAAATCAATACCACGAACTAGAATATTTATACAGCAAAAACTTAACTTTATCACAAACAAAATAATAAGTAAAGGATAAAAAGTACAGTGAGCTATAAGCAATAATAAGCGTCCGTCCGATCCGATGTTCCGAGCCATCTGTCTCCGCGCCCCGTTGCATATCGCGCGGTGGTCATGCCACCTCAGGCCATGATGACGTTGCAGCTAAACCACGCCTCTCGATGTTTAATGATTTTGTTCATTCAAGAGTAATCTTATTAATACCTGACTTCTTAACCTCTTTTTTAACCTGAACTCTCTGTGAGACGAATTCAGAGATCCCTTTATGATATTCCAGTTATCCAGTTTTCACTCTACTTAGGCACAAGACCTTAACACGTGTCTTACCATTTGCATAAATTGATATCGCCTTTAGTTTTTTTTACGTACAGATAAAGATTTGAGCCCTTGTTATAAAATTTTTAATATAAACATCAGGATGATAACTAAAAAAATTTATAAAGTGTGTGTTTTTGTATCTTACTAAAGACTTAAGTTAAAATATAAATTGACCTAACCTAAAACATAAACAAAAGTACTAAACTATGTACAAACTTAATCTTATAGACCGCTGCTAGTGGGCAACGTGCCCAAAATGCTGGCTGCATTGCCACGTTTGTATGGAATGGCAATGTTTAACTTCTGACAAAAATATATACTAGCATCCTGAGAACGTGTGGCCTCACGCAGGCTAGGTAGGTAGTCGGAATCTGTTTGAACAGTCAAATCTCAATTTGTATACGTTTTGGGCACTCAGTCCCCAAGGTCCCAACGTGTCTACCCCAAAATGCACAAACATGTTATTCACTGTCAAGTATTAACAATTAGTATTTTAATTTGCGGCACTCAGCAGATTTCGCCGCTCCACCAGCCTTTTCTTTAGTCCCGGATAGATGTGATGTCGCCAGTGTGTCTACTCAAGTAGCAAGCCACACTAAAAGCCATCCCAGGCTTCAGGGATTAAGAGTCATCCCGTTAGGCCTCTTACCATCGTCACGGCTAAGGCCACATGGTTCTAATATAGCTGCGCAGTTGGCGATGGTAAGAACCCGGCGTAGACATCGTTAACTATGACATGCATTTAACTCCGCGAACTCTCAACTCTCACTCTTTAAGAAATTATACTTATAGGTTGTTTACACGATAAGCGGGTCATCTGCCATAAGTGGACATGATTGCTTACTATAGCCTTAAAGCAAAAGTTATACTTATGTATAACTGATCTTTCGGCGTTGCGGCAGGACAAAATCCACTATCTCTTTCTTAAAATAAAAACCATTGACAACACCTAGATGAAAAAGATAATCTAATTAAAGGATTGTGCAAAACACTCTCCAATAATATATAATATTCCTCCCGTAATCTTCAATAGTTTTGTACTTGCTAATTACAATAAGCTGAAGCAGGTAACTATGGCTCAGCTTCCTGAAAATCATGATAGGACCTCAGCATGAGTTCCAGCTATATAGGAAGGTTCTCACTTATCTAGGTCCAAATTAACCAAGTTTCACTGTATAATTATCGGTAATTTAATACGTCAGCGAAGTACAGAATAAGATAGAATATTGTTGCACTAAAAGGTACAAATGGCAAATAAACAACTCGCGTACAATGTAATACGCTCGTGAGAAACAATAACGCTCTATCGACTATCTCCAAATTAATTATGCCAACAAGCCTTTATAGAATATCATTTGCTACACACAAACATGTTCAATTACATCCATACCGCGCGAACGCGTGTTGGTAAACACCGCCGCGACGTTACATTTTGTATGTAACAGTCCCCATTCTATTTGGCACTGAACATTTAATTTGGAAAATGAGCATTCATTGCGAGGGTCGGCAGAATTGTTTAGATGTGGTACCATATGTTTAATAATGAGAACTCGTTCCGATAAATTGTTGTTTGAACATTCTTTTGCATATTTTGTATGACGTGTCTGTAAAATGAGATCTTTTCATCAATACGACGAAAATGCCAAATGGAGTTGTATTATCCCATGTACAGGAGAATACATTTACAAGCAAGTTTTCGCACGTTTGGTATTATTTAAATACTGATGGGCCTAAATCCATTTTCTACCAGTCAACCTTAAGGTGGTGCAACGCTCTTAATTTTGCACAATTATTTATAAAAACTTTCTGGTTTAATGAAAATGTGGAAGCCATTTGAAATTCTTATTGATGTTGGCAACAATTTGATTCTGATCGCTCTCATTTTTTTCTTAACTACTGACTATAATTTAATTTCGTCCAGTACGGCGCGTTGTTATGATAAGGGTATCTAAAAAACAATTCATTTGAAGCGGTACTTGCTCACAAATTAAATACGATTCGACGAACGATTGCGGGAACATTAATTTTGCATTCTGCGATTTAACTGAATGGTAAGGGTCGAGTTAGGGTGCTTGCTAACCTGCGACAAAGTTTTTTAAGATGTTTGTTACAGGTTTGATTATTATTTATTTGTTCTACTAGAAGCAAACCTACTTTACTTAATTAACTTTTAAACTTATGCGTTGCATGATTAAGTAAAATCTAACGGGAATTAACGCGATCATGCATTATTTACCTTTTAGTCTTGACGTTTCGGCAGACAGATTACACTGGCCGTGGTCGCAAGCAGAGTAAATAATGCATGATCGCGTTAATTCCTTTAGATTTTACTACTTTACTTAATTTTAAATTACTCTAAATAAGTGTGTGATGATATTACAGCATCATTGAGAGTTTGATCTCAATGAGCGTCATTTTCTAGTAATTGCAAACGTTGTCAGTCTTCTCTGTAAGATCAGATCCACAGAATTCACCATCAACAGTTCGAAAATGTTGGAATGATGTTAGGCCACGTACATTGACACAATGACATTGACAGTTTGTAGTTGTTTCATTTTTTTTAATTTGATATGACTTGGAGTAAAATCCTTCGAGCTGTACTAATTATCTGTTTTTTTTTTTATTTTTGATAGGATTTGAACTTTGTATAGCGGTAATAAAGTGCAAATTGACTTTTTGACGTTAGGAACATACCTACATTGTTTAAACAACAGTGAGTGCTTGTAATTTAATATAAACTTTATACAATAGCAATAAAGCTCAAACTGACTCTACGTTTTAGTTAGAAAACGTTTGTATGGAAAAAAGAAAAGGGCTGTTTTTAGTGTTTTTCCGGCAATTATTCGAACTCATTTAACTCATTTCAACGAACATTTAAAAAAAAGAATTGGCCAAATTGGTCCAGGCGTTGTTGAGTTATGCGCCTACCAACACATTTTGCGATTAATTTTTATATTATAGATAATAAACTAGCATTTTAAATATTTACAACTATACATTTTGAATAAAGAAAAATATTGATATACAATAATATACATAATAAATATAAAAAGATATTTACAAATCTTTATACCCAGAAGGCTGGCAGCATTGCCACGTTGCATGGCAATGCTTATTCTTTGAGCCAAATAGAAACCAGCCCTCTGGTCACGAGTCGTATCGATTAATATTTTTGAAATATCTTTAAAAAACAGGCGGGCGCTCAGACCCCATGGCCTCAAAGTTTCTACACCAAACGGCTCATATATATAATCACCGACGAGATTATTATATTTGCGCAGCATGAGGTTCGGGTTTCGCATTGAGGTTGAGGGGCGGCCGCTGCCCCCGCACAACCTGCCGTGCTTCGAAGATGAGATGGCGCGAGGGTATCGACGCAGGTTGCGTACCACACCATAGGCCTACCCATCTTCCATGGCAACAACGACATACCGTCCGGTCTCTTGCCATCGTCACGTGCCAAACCATTGGGTTCAAGTACAGCAGGTACGCCGGCGCGGCGGCGGTACCAAGGGCTCGTCCTCGTAGCTCTGCCTCATTTAAAGCTGTATTTAAAATTTATATTATTTATTTATCGTTTTTTATTCTCGGTATTGACATTTTATTGATTTTATTATGAATTTATCACTTGTTAACAAATAATTAATTGACATCATAATTATGCATAATTATTATAATTGTGGTGCTGCAGCTATCAATGTTTATTATACCTACTATTTAATCATTACTTTCATAGGTAATTAATGAACTTCATATTGCTGAAATTGTTATTAATGTGCTTATTTATTACACATTTTAATAGTTATTTATGCAACTGTTCTATAATGAGGGGTATTAAAACACGAGTGTGGGTTTATCACACGAGGCGAAGCCGAGTGTGATAATAGTATCACATGAGTGTTTTAATACCTAATTATAACAGTTGCATACAAGACTTTATCTACACCCATGATATGAATCCTCTATAAATGTTCTGAAACCATAGGGTATTAGGGTACAGTGTTGTAAGAACTCTATGTAAATTCATGGAAAGTTTAATTAGTGAGTATCTAATACAAAAAAACTATGTAGGTAATAATATAATTATTTATTGTAATAATTATTTACATTTTGGATCGTACAATTATTAAAAAGTATTTTTTCAATACTGTTATTGAACAAAAATGGCGGGATACGACGTCAATTCAAAAATTCGAATAAGTTTTTATTTAAATTACGGCGCTGTGGTAGTGAAACGCGCGTGCATGACATGTTCTTTTTTTGAAATTCATAAAGATGCCATGAGAATGTGGCTGTTCGATGAGTAAAAAAGGAGTTGCATAATGAATTTCAGAACAACATTATAACACCCGTTTGGGTGTTATAATGGTTATTATGACACTGGCTGTTTTAATGTTGGCAATTAGCTAACTGTTTCAAGAACGTTTATAGAGGATTTATAGCATGGGTGTAGATAAATTTGTTAAAAACATTCGCATACAATGTAAAAATTGTTGAGAAATGAAATAAGAAAAAAATAGCACTGGATTATAAAATATGTAGGTAAACAAGTTTTAGCTTTGATCATTTTAAGCATTCTTTAGCGACCATGTTCCGCTTGCAGCGATCTTTGTTACAACGCACTTCCCTCGTTATTTTATCGGCAATCTGATATTTTAAAAATGAAAAAGATGTTCTTTTAGCTTTTCAAAGATAAGCTTAGAACATGATTATGGCAATTTCGTAAAGAAAATCAAGTAAATATAGATTACTGAAAACAAAATTTAATTATACTTAGTATGAATTCAGTTCAATCGATATTTTATCCAATAAACACAGGTGCTGATAGTAACAGATTATTGGAACAAAATGAAAAGATAATACTAATAGTTAAGATAGCTTAGTATTATCTATAAGGCTTCATCTTTTGCATCACAGATGAAAAAAGTAGGTATCTGCAACGCTCGTTTGCGAGGAGCTTTATACATTTTAAATGTTGTCGGCAGTAATAATTCACATTATATCGTGATCCACATAGTGACACAATCGAATCGGTAAAAATGTTAATCGATTTAATATTCGTTTGCTATCGATGTATCGGATGTAGATAATAGACAATTTATTGCTTTTTCAACTTTAATGGAGATGATTTTAGTTGAATTTATATTCTATAATTTTAGTCACATTTTTAACGACTTGCAGTAATCAATTGAAGTTTGTGTTTTTGAGAAAGGCATATTATGAACAAAATTAATAATATTATTATAATAATTATGTTGCCTGTCAGTGTTGTTAACTTGCACTTTTATTGTTTTGAACTGTGTTTTTTAGGGTTTCGTAGTTCCTACAAGGTACCCTTGTCCGTCCGTAGTTTCACCATGTATGCCCGTCTGTAATTTTGCATAGTAACTAAAGAAAGTGGTAGAATAAATAAAATCTTTCCCCTACCTGTAAAGTAGTGATGATCTTGTTTTCAGTCGCGTAAGCCATAGTGTGGAATATCGTTAGAAAGGTCTTTTGAAAACATTTAGAGATTGCAAAGATGATTTTATTTTATAAAGACGCTTTGGCGAGAAATTAAACTTTGAAAAGCAAATTTTTGCTTGAGTAGTCTATCTAAAAGCTGGCTCGAAAAATCTGAAAATCATGGTGGTCGTTTATGTAATTAACGTTTGAGAAAAACTATAGCGGGTACATTACTTATTTAGTCCAAGAGCAATTGGGGTCAATAGTGTAAAATGCACTTACTTAAAATATTTCGTAGAAAATACAAACACCTTTGAAAACCATAACTTGTATAATGATGTTTAATAAAACAAAAATTAAATGAAATCTGAACGTTTAAAGTGGGGGTCAAAATATCGTCCAAAGGAGTCGGTTACATACAAACAAACATACAAGTGAAGCTAATATAAAGCGTGTAAAAAAAGAACCTGTTTTGAGTCCATAGTTATGTTAAAACGGCTAACCACGGCACCCTATTGCGCATGGCCCGATACGCACTCACACGATGGTTTTCTTTTACTTTCATCAAACAATTCTAATGTAAAGATTTTATCTATTTAAGAACATAATGTCTACATAGTAAGTGATTACAACAAATTCTTAAACATTTTACCTACTTAGTTTCTACAATACAAGAATATTATATATAGAAAAAAGTGTCAAACAAAACCATCCCTTCTTAGTACTTGCCAAGGAAAATTCGACGACTTCCTATTTCATTTAGTAACTCTGCCTAACTTCAAGCTTCTATCTATTGTATTGTACAGGCGGCTACCGAACAATCTATGCATGTCCAGTGTAAGCTGGTCTCGCTTTGAGCTGGCAGCTTATTCAACGCGAAACTATCTTATATTGGTAATGTACAGGTTGATCTATATATTCCTTAATTTCCTGCCTTATATATTCCTTATATTCTCTAGAATGGTGGTTATCATTAACATAATAATATCATCATAGGTGGTTAACATATCATTTTTAATATAAATACAGAATATGGTATAGATTGGTATAAATATAATATCAATGTCCATATCGTATTAATAAAACAAAAGTATTCCTTACCGGAGCGCTCAGGGAAGCAATTATTTAGTTAATTGAAACATGACCTTCACAAATATAATTACAACGGACGGGCGTTAACTTGTGATTGGATTTGCGAAACTTCGAATTTGTCGCAGAGAACTTTGACAAAGCGGACATTCACGGCGCCATTCATTGGTTGCTGAACGTCAATTGTCGTGGCATTCTGTCAAAAGAAATTATTTTTCCGGTGAATTTATTCTTCTGATAATAACAGCAGCCCTGTATCTAAAACATGTCCCACTGCTAGGCTCGGGCCTCTTTTTATAATGTGAAAGGTTAAGCCATAGTCCACCACGCTGGCTAAGTGCGGATTGATAGACTTCACGAACCCGAACGAACGAAGTACTTTTTAGGCACTCTCAGGCATGCAGGTTTCCTCACGATGTTTTTCTTCACCGTTAAAAATTTATATGATAAATACATACATGTCTTCGAAAGACATTTGACATTGCAGTCCTACGGTCTTCCACTCAGCTATCGCTGTTATTTATTCTTCTAATAGTGTGTCTAATTTGTCAAAGACTAACATGTCAAAATAGGGTAGTAGTCTAAAGCCTTGCATAATAAAATGTTTTTTTTTATATTTTTTTGTCTCTACTGCCGATTTGAGTTTCACGGACAGTTTCAATAAAAGAGCAGTGTTCTATAAGCAACCGTTAAAACAAGTGATTAATAAGTTAATTGAAACATGGACTTAAATATATTTACAACGGACGGGCGTTAACCCGTAATTGGACCCTGTTAAGCAAAAAAGATCCAACCAACAAAATGTTACTTTTGAGTAAATACGATTTGAAATTCAGAAGTGAATATATTATAAACGAGCGGAAGGATACAAAAATGAAAAGTTACTGGTAGCAACGCAATAAAATAGCATTGTTTTAAATGTAATACCACTGGCTAGTGGCACTCAGTTTTCCAGATTTTGTTAAAAAACTACCTGTGGATCTTTTATGCAAAAAGAAAATTTTAGGTAACATTTTCACGGGAGATCCATTTAAAAATAAGTGGAGTATTTATTTTTTATTTCAGTAAATTTATTAAAACTGTTCTTCAAAAAAGGTGACAAAACCTTACTGAAGAACTACAGACCCATCTCACTCCTGAGCCACATCTACAAGTTGTTCTCGAGAGTGGTCACGAACCGCCTCGCCAGGAGACTTGAAGAGTTCCAGCCACCAGAACAAGCCGGGTTTCGAAAAGGCTTTATTACCGTAGACCACATCCATTCTGTACGGCAGATTGTACAGAAAACCGAAGAGTACAATCAGCCGCTGTGTCTGGCTTTTGTGGACTACGAGAAAGCCTTCGACTCCATCGAGACTTGGGCGGTTCTGGATGCTCTGCAACGATGTCGTATCGACTGGCGATACATCGAGGTGTTGAGATTCCTGTATGAGACCGCCACCATGACCGTCCAGATCCAGGACCAAAAGACAAACCAGATAGAGCTGCGTCGGGGGGTGAGGCAGGGAGATGTCATATTCCCGAAGCTGTTCACCAACGCTCTCGAGGATGTCTTTAAGACTCTGGACTGGACTGGGTATAAACATGAACGGTGAGTACATCTCGCACCTTCGGTTTGCCGATGACATCGTCATAGTAGCGGAGTCGCTGGAACAGCTGAGCGAAATGCTGCACAGCCCTGATGGAGCTTCACGACGTGTTCGTCTCGGCATGAATTTGGATAAAACCAAAATCATGCTCAATGAGCATGTCATGCCGAGACCAATATTTGTCGACGGATCGATGCTCGAGGTTGTTCAAAAATATATCTACCGAGGGCAGGTAATTAAGCTTGGTAGAAACAACTTCGAGCGAGAAGTCGATATAGAAGGATCCAGTTGGGTTGGGCAGCATTTAGAAAACTTCGTCAGGTCTTCTCTTCGCCTTTACCGCAATGCCTGAAGATGAAAGTCTACAACCAGTGCGTCCTACCTGTTATGACCTACGGTGCCGAGATATGGACATTAACGGTTGCACTAGTCCACAAATTTAAAGTCGCGCAGCGGGCTATGGAGCGAGCTATGCTCGGCATTTCTTTGAAAGATAGAATAAGGAATGAGGTCATCCGACAAAGAACCAAAGTAACCGACATAGCTCGCAAAATAAGCTCGCTGAAGTGGCAGTGGGCTGGTCACGTTTGCCGAAGGACCGACAGCCGTTGGAGCAAACGAATCCTAGAATGGAGACCGCGACTTGGCAACCGTAAGGTAGGACGCCCCCTGCCAGGTGGACTAACGACCTGAAGAAGGTCGCTGGAGGGGACTGGATGCGGAAGGCGCAGGACCGGGTGTTGTGGCGCAAATTGGGAGAGGCCTATGTCCAGCAGTGAACTACGAGCGGCTAAATGATGATGATGATGAAATTTATTAAAAGAAAAACTGTTGAGATCTTGAAACCTTTTCAAGATTACTAAATCTTACGGATTCTGACAGATAATAACGTACAGCTCGCTAATCAAGATATAGGTTATAGATATATCGCGTTTCACTCTTCCTCTTCAAGCTCAAAATCAGGTTCCCCCGAAAACCCGTCTACATCATCTTCTATACCATTGTCACAGTCATATTTTTGTAAAACGACTCAGCAACGCTCGGGATCAAATACATTAAGCTGCTGATGTCGTTCAACTTAGCTTGTGGTATCATCTTCCAATACAAAAAAAAATAAAAAAATGTATATATATTTTGCTGAAAGGATCCAACCTGTTTGGATTAAAAAAAATTAAAAAAATTTTAAATTTTTAAATTTTTATCGATCCAAGAATCATGGATTTTGTTAGTTTTTTTCTTAAAACGCTAAACGTGTTTTGGTAACTTTAGTGGCATAGAGGTTTGTTCGGTAAATGTTGTGAGACTGCCTGGATCTTTTTTGCGTATATAAAATTCGATTCGTAGATTCTTACTATATATATATCTCATTTTTCTAGAAATTGCTGGTTGGATCTTTTTTGCTTAACAGGGTCCAATTGGATTTGCAAAACTTCGAATTTGTCGCAGAGAGCTTTGACAAAGCGGACATACATGGCGCCATTCATTAGTTGCTGAACATAATTGACGTGGCATTCAGTCAAAGGAAATTATTTTGCTGGTGATTTTAATCTTTATATTTTGTGGCTAATTTCTGTGATGACCAAAATGTCAAAATAAGTGTTTTTTTTTCATATTTCATTGTAACTGCCGATTTGAGTTTTCGCGGACTACAAAAAGCAGTGTTCTATTAAGCAACCGTTAAAACAAGCGATTAATAAGTTAATTGAAACATGGCCTTCAGAAATATAATTACAACGGACGGGCGTTAACTCGTAATTGGATTTGCGAAACTTCGAATTTGCCGCAGAGAGCTGCTTTGACAAAGCGGACATTCACGGCGCCATTCATTAGTTTATTATATCACTGTTTCACCAGGTTTTACCCACAATTACAGGTAAAGGTACACAGTGGGCCAAGTAATTAGGTATGCAGGGCAAAAATTCAATGTGTTAGTGAAGACTAACTACACTAGTTATAGATAATGGTAAAGGGGGTGCAAGAAAGGAGCCTCCCCGAGTGACGTACAAAACGATTACCTACGTCCGGCGCACCCTGGGCAATTCGCGAGTTCTCCAAAGCGAATTGGCTAATCCTTTCACCTCGATGGCAAGTCAAAATAAAATTTGACTCAGCCATCGACACGACGAAGAAGAATAGATAATAATATGTGAGTTACATACCTAAATAGTGGGTTATCTAGGTAGGTAGTCAGTCAATATTATGACGTGAAAGATTTTGGCCTGCATACCTAACTGCTTGGCCCACTGTACATCTGATTGACTGTCAAGTTAGACTAGCTTGACTAAACTGGCTACCCTCGAGAGACTGGCCCTATTGCTGAACGTCAGTTATCGTGGCAATCAGTCAAAGCAAATGGCATTTTCGGATAAATTTATTCTTCTTAATAACAAAAATCAAAACCAACTTACCGACCAAAAATTTAACAGCTTATTTATCTATTTCTAATTCTCATTCAAGCATTCATGACAAGAAGTTAAATTATTTGATTTGATATTATTATAATATCAGCGCAATTACAACTGTTCGTCGATAATAATTTGATTGTCCTAAAATTGGTTAATAAGCCATCAGTTGATTATTTTAATACTTAAACCTACAAACGTGTACGTGGCCTCGGCCACACCACACATCTTATAAAAGACCAGTACAGACCTCTCTGTGACGTCATTACGCTACCCGTTGAATAAACGAAGCTTATAAAAGTAATGTGAAGTTTTCCTTTGAAGATCCTGAATGAGTAACCATGAAGACAACAATTGTGACGTCAGCAATGGTGACGTCACATTTTTTAAAAACACTCTGGAGATACCTTCTCCGTCATATATAAATTAAATTTTATCGATCATCTTTTTTATCTATAAATCGCACAGTTGTTGGTTTTAATCATCGTCATTTTAAACTATGAGATAGCTTCTCATTGGTCCAATAAATTAATACAAAGATTTTCCATTATGATAAATTCGCACACTCCAGTCATTGTTTGTGTTGTTAATTGAGTTTGGCAAGCGATTTATTTTAGACCGATAACTTTTAAGTGATTCAGGTGTTTTTTCTTTCATGACTTTGATTGAGGTTTCATGGTATTGTATTTTGTAGGTAGCGATTTTTTAAAGTAGTAATTTAATTGTATTTAGTTTGCACTATGCTTTATTGACTTGAACATGGAGCTTGATTTCAAATTTTCCTGCATTAAAAAGATTTGAGTAGCACGGAAGAAATTTAAAAGCCTAATACAAATAAAACAGATGGCCTGAATGCAAAAATGATACAAAACGAAACAATGTGTTTAGCTGAATGAATGACGAGTTGTAAATTAATCTATTGCATTCGCAACAGATAGCGCTAGTCATCAACTTGGAGTTCGGCAGAGGTATAATAACACCCATATAGATAGTTATTTTTATATATTATTACCTAATGAACTATAACTAACTATAGAACTGTTTATGTCATATCTTATATAGGTCACTTACACATGGATATGTGTTGAAATTAAATATATTATTGAATCTAAGAGCAAGTTTCTCTAGTTCCGGATAGGCTACAAGGGACATGTAGCTTATTCGGCTATTTGACTTATAACAAGTAAAATTATCTGACAGTTAACTGGTTGAAAAGTGCATTTGGCCCTGAAAAACGTAACTTGCTCGAGCTATTCAAATCTAAATAAATAGTGATCGTTTGAACAAAATAATGACTACGTCTCTTTTGTGCATTCCTTGGATCACACGGTTTACATATTTTCACCCCAGCTATCGGATCCAATTTAAAGTTTACACTGGCAAACTAACAAGAAGAATTTTAAACAATCGAGTTCCCTCTAATAAAGTTACGTAAACTAGATCGCGGCACACTCAGTGTAGACTGAATCTCTTTAAATGAATCGGTCGACGCATGCAAGTACTGTGAAGAGAATTAATTCACTTAATAGATACCAAGTTTTTGAATCTAGATTGTACAGTCAACTGCAAAAATATATATACAAGATGATTGAAAGAACATATGTACTCATATAGAATTCCACAAAATTGTACACATCTGATTGCAAACAAATTACCAGTATTGGAAACATTAATATGTATACCATGGGCATTATAAATGTATAAAAATACTGCTTTGTGCTTTGAGCTATATGCTATATGTCATTGCGAACCTATGGAACGCATTAAATACAACGCCAGAAGCAATCGCACACTCCCATTGTCCAAATAGCAATCCAAAATACACATATTCACACTCACAAACACACCCAGTTTCAGAAAGTAATGCAATCCCTGAGAACTAGCTATGAGATGGCATCTTGTCACTATTCACTTTTTTGATGTTTAAAAAACCGATAAGGGCAGTAAACTGCGTGGCATTGTAGAAGAAGAAGGTCGAAGAAGAAGAAGAAGAAGAAGTTCACTGTCATACAAAACAAGTAAACAGTGACCAGGTTCTTCATCTCATTACCAATTTGCGGGGATTATAGTTTACTTTTACTATTACCATTTCAGTAAAATTTACGATAAACGGCTGTTTGTTTTAAGACTACCTGGCGATAGAAATATAACCTAAACAGGGCTATTATTAACTAGAGTTGGCCCTTTTAGTCTACCTAAGATTAAATAACAAAAATGGAATGTAAACATGAACAATGTGCTGTGTTTCACTCTGACCTACATACGTCATAACTTTGACGTTGACCAACCATGCAGAATAAACCATTCTACTATTATTGCAGTAATGAATCAAAGCAACTTGCCAAGTACTCAGAAATTATTTATAGAAAATTGTTCAAGATTGATGTGGTTGTATGCGATTTGTTAAGCGAAAAAGAAAACAATATTGTTCTAAAAGCAATCACACTAATAGTCATATTTTTTTTCTTGTCCCAACCTAATCTAGCAAACTAACGTCACACTGATAGTTTTTTGTGCTAAAAGTACCCAGTGAATATCCATAAAGCAAATGTAAATAAATAGCAACGTCATCGAAAAAAAAATATTTTATAGTCTATAGTTTATTTTTTAAAATTTTATTTAGCTAATTATTATATAATTATACCAGTAAGGATTCCCTTCAATGCCGACTACACACCTAAAAGACAAAAATTCCAACGAAACGTATGTCAAATGGGTCATGAATCTGTCTGACAGTACATTGCATCTAAGTCTAAGTCTTCGTATAAAAGTCTCTTGAATCTAGATAAGTGACAGTTTGAAAGCAAACACGATACATGCACTGTAACATCTCAAGAGTTAGCAAGCAGAATCGGGCGGCGTCAGCGGTACGTGCGCGCTGCACGGAACGTGCCGTCCTTCGTGGACGCCGTGACACTTGTTGGCACTGCACTATGCAGCTTTGTAGGCGAAAAAATGAGGCTGCTTTGGCTGCCTTTAATTAGGCTTCAAATAAGGGTTTTTGACATTTACTTTCTACATAATCCTTATTGATAACTTGATTGTAAATACGTGCATCACGAAGATAATAATTATTTTTCTGCCTTGTTGAGTCCGCCTAATAAATCGAATGCGGAACTAAAAAAAATCGATCCACTACCCAAATTGCAGACGTGTGCAGGCTATCTTTTTGTATTTTTGAAACAAAACAGTGCTATAAAAACAGAATGAGACTTATACTACAGCTTTTAAGTGTATTCTAAACCCAAGCCTGAATTTTGTAAGTATTCCTTATCAAATTATACCTCAAACATCTCTTATTCACATTTAATTTAGTAAAACACATTATTGCACTGTGTGCTAAAATCTATTTATGGCCTCATTCGGTAATACGACCCGCAATAGCGTGATTGGCGTCGCATAAATCGTTACTTGTCACTACTAATGTTGATTTGTTGACGCCAGGCTGTCGCATATGCGTGTTAAGCTTTGATATTGATGCATTTAGGCTTGTATTTATTAATATTTTATGTCATACAGATAGATACCATAGTTCTTGGGAGACTAGAGGAGTCTAAGCCCTATTGTACATTACGCTAGCAAAATCGCCGATACAAAGCGCCATGTGAAAACCAAATATAAATAAAATAAAAATTATAAAAAAATATAAATTTTATTTCAATCTACTATAATGAGAAAATTCAAATAGTCATATTTTTTAAATAAAATTCAAACGCTGATATTTTTATACACGACCGGTTCAGCCTACACAACTAAATCCGAAAACGGCACGTAGCTTAAAACAATCACCCAGTTTAAAAACAGGACTATTGTTAAATAAAAATAAAATGAAAACAGAGACTCACGTACGTAGAAATAAAAGAACATCAATTAAAATAAAACAATAAATTGTAAAAGTTTCACGTTACATCCCGCTGGAATACAAAGTCAATTTTTTTACACGCTTCAGTGAACAGAAAATAAAACAATATACCACCTACCTACCGCATGTTTTCTTCGAAAACATTGATCTATCAATACGAATAAATAAAATTGAAGTGTTTGTATAGTTATTTGTACGATACCTACGAGTATGCCTACCAGTTTGTTTTTAATTTTTGATTGACTATGTATATCGGCTTATATAATAAACGGCTGCAACGATTATGATAATATTTTATAAACCTGTGACGCAGACGAAACCGCGGGCAAAGTAAGTTTGATGGTCGGATTTTAATTTTGGTCTTTAATAGTCTGATTCTTAAGTAAATATTTTCTTTTGGAAAATTATTAATAATAAGTTACTACAAGCAAAAGAAGGAACTACGACCATCAAATGCACGAGCTGAACGAGCGAGCATGACGCGGCAACGGTCGGCGAGTGCTAGCAATAATTTTGTTTAATGTAAATCTAGATCTTACTACCAACAAAGTTAATATTATTTGAATCTAAATGGATCCCTTTTTGCATAAGATAACTTGAAATTACAATTTTTTATACCATACCATAACTTATTTTTATAACATAGTATAGAAATAGGTAACGCCAGCAAGTTTATTTAAAAAATGAAGTATTTAAATAAATTAAAAATTAAATATATATCATCTCAGTAACGAAATTATGAATGAGATTTTCGAAGATATGAATAAAGATGTATGAGTAAAAATAGTATAAAGAAGTGAAGTGTGTTTTATTTTAAGTCTCCTGCTAGGTTAGATTATACTAACGTCCATCAATTCAGTGAACGGTGCTGAACAGGGCACGTTGTTAAAATAACGAGGTTGGGAATCGAAATATTTGGAAAAAAAATATGAACAGAAGTTGTTAGTTGCATTTAACTATGTAGCTTAGGACTCAGGTTGCTAGTATTATATGTAGTGTTTATAAACTCGTAAGTACTAGTAGTATTTATAAACTCTCAAGTTGCCAAAAAAACCTTACAACTCAAAAACAGTGTAGTTTGACGATATAACTAAGTTATTTGATGGCGCCACAAAAATTCAATGTTGGTTATGAAATTACATCTTCTTTGCTTTGATGTATAGGTGGATCTCTTTTCCCATGCTCGCCGCCCCTGGTTGACAAAAATCGATGCAAGATCACTAATATAATATTAGATTGATTAGTACTGTCGCTCATATTTTGTATCTTCGTTTTTGATTCTTGTGTAAAACTCGGAAGGGAAAGGGCAAAATCAAACAGAAAACACATTATAATCACTATATTATAAAATAAATCACAGAAACATTACTTACACTGTTTAACTTCGACGACGGTTGACACAGACTAAATCACACTGACATTTTACACCTTAGTGTTGACATTAGGAAAAAAGAATGAATGAGTGTTGGCATCGATATGCTTATCGATGCCAACTTGTTAGTCGATAAACATGGCAAAAATTAATAAAATTATAACCTAAAATATAATACGCGTTACAGTCGGCCATCCTTCGCATAACGTGTCCTCACGTTTAATTGGCATAGAGATTATAATTATATTACACAATAGAGAGACAAAAAAAACAACTTTAAACAATCTCGTTTTATAAATCCTATCTAAAGATATAGTTATATAATCACTATTGTGATGCTGTGCAACAACTCCTGGGCGGCAAGATCATATGCCTCTCATGCCCGCTACACAACACGCTCGCTACTATAGTGGTGCGGGGTGAGCTACTTCACTGTCAACCCGCTGCCACTGCGATGTCACGCAACAACTCCTGGGTGGCAAGTAAGCCCCTCATGCCCGCTACGTAACATCCTCACTTATTTACTTGGTAAGTTCACTTAATATATCATTGTATTTTTACTATACCTTTTCGCTAATCAATAATTTAAGTACCCGTAATCATTTTGCATTTGCAATTGTTTTTCTAAATTGTAACTTAAGTTCTTACAAGTCATATATTCACTGTTATAATGAGTTATTACATAATAAACATTGTAATTGAATTCATTTTTAATTATCACATGTATAGTTATAAAGCTTCGTATATCGTCTGAGACTTAATCATGATTGACATAATGTAATAGTAGATTTAACAATACATACTTGATTTTTATAACGCAGTTGTTTTATTTATTTAATCGCTGGTATCATTATCACTACAATCACTACTTTCGTGTGAATGACTAGCAGTTTCATTAAAGCTTAACCATGGAAATATCTTGTCGACTGACATGACATTTTCATAGCGTTGTCCTTTTCTGGTCATCGGGGTATCCTCTACTAAATAACGATCGTTTGGTAAAACCCTTTTAATCCTATAAGGCCCTTGGCATTTTGCCTCTAGTTTTTTGGATTGACCGGGGCCAGTCACAACTGCTCTTGCTATACGCACTAACTCGCCCTCTTTATATTTCCTACTATCCTTCCTACGTCTATCATACCTATTCTTGTTGATTTCTTGATTTTTCTTTATACGTACACTCGCATCAGAACGAATATCATCTAATGTTTCACTATTTGAACCTTGGCCAATATCATCGACTATATCGTTAAGCAAACCTTGTGCTGGGTTACTGACTTTCCTACCTAAAAGTAGTTCGGTCGGAGTTTTCTTAGTAACCTCGTGTACAGTGGTATTGATACCAAGCTGTACAGAGGGTAAAAGTTCGTCCCATGTATTGTTGCCTTTTCCATGAGCCATGGATCCTAGAGAGGCCAAAATCGTACGGTTGTACCGCTCGACTTGGCCATTTGCCCGGGGAGTAGCCACAGAGTTCAGGATATGTTTAGTTCCGATTGAATTAACAAATGACTTGAACTTTTTACTGGTGAAGCTAGTGCCTCTATCTGTAATAATGCGCGTAGGACTACCAAAGTAACTAAAGAGATTTTTAAACGCTTTTATGGTCTCTTTTGTTTTTGTGCTTTTGACGGGGGATAAACTCACATACTTGGTGTATGCATCGACAATTACTAAAATATAAGCATTGCGTCGTTTGCTTCGTGGGAAGGGGCCTAGATGATCCGCATGCAGCGTGTGAAATGGGATCTCGATCTTGGGTATTGGATGGAGAAACCCTTCTTTCGCTCCTGACGGGAGTTTGTGATGGGCACACTCAAGACACGCACTGACATATTTTTTAATGAATTTACGCATTTTCGGGAACCAAAAGAGCGACCTAACTCTTTGCAAGGTTTTCTCAAACCCGAAATGCCCTGTGTCATCATGATTTGTCTTGAGCACTTGCCATCGTACCCCGCGAGGTACCAACCATCTTAATGACCCATCACTGAGGATGCGGAATACCCGTCCATTTTTGATCTTGTACTCCTTATAAACAGCCGCAATCTTCGGGGTTTCAGGATCCTCTAAGATATCCTTAATGCGTTTCACTTCCTCATCAGCTGACTGCACTGTAGCGATCCAATCCTCGGAGCTCACCGACAGAATATCAAGTGTATGTACAGTTTCGGCACACGCACCTTCCACTGGTCCTCTACTGAGAGCGTCTACGTGGGACATTCTCTCTCCTGGACGATATTCAATATCGCAGTCGAACTCCAAGAATTGAATCCACCACCTAGATATCCGGGGAACTAAGTCTTTCTTGGTAAATGTAGAACGCAGAGCGTTACAGTCCGTAACAATGGTAAACTTTATTCCGATGAGATAAATACGGAACTTGTTAAGTGTACTAACGACAGCCAGCGTCTCCAGTTCGAACGAATGTAGTTTCATTTCATCTATGGTGGTCTGCCGACTGAAGTACGCTACTGGGCGCCAAGGGTCATCTCCAGTTTTTTGGAGTAATATCCCCGCTACGCCAAATTTACTGGCGTCAGTGTGTATTTGCGTTTGAGCGTCATGGTCATAAAGGGCTAGCACTGGTCTATTAACTAAATTTCGTTTAAGGGTTTCAAATGCATCAGATTCTGGTTTTTCCCATTTCCACGGTACGTCCTTTCTCAAGAGATTTGTCAAAGGTCTCGATATCATCGCAAATCCCTTGACAAACCTCCTAAAAAAACTGGCTAGACCAATAAACCGCCTAACTTCATGCTGATTACGAGGTTCAGGAAACCTGGAAACAGCCTCAACCTTTTGAATGCCTGGCCTAACACCGTTTCCATCTATTTGAAAGCCAAGAAACTCAATCTGTTTTTGAAAAAAACTACACTTTTCTAATTTTAAAGTAAGTCCGGCTTGTTTAAGAAGGTCTAAGACTTCTTTAAGTCGTAATAAACCCTCTTCAAAGTTTTTGGAGGGGATAAGGATATCATCCATATATATTATGACGTAACCAGCTTTAGATTTACTTAGGATTTTATGAATTGTACGTTGAAAAACTGCAGGAGCATTCGCCAACCCAAAAGGCATACGATTGTATTCGTACTGCCCATCAGGTGTAACGAATGCTGTCTTCTCACGAGACTGCTCCGCTATAGGTATCTGATGATATCCCGAGGCCAAATCTAGGGACGTGAACAATGACTGTCCCGATAATTGGTCCAGTAAATCCTCTATCCTAGGTAGCGGATAGTGATCTCGTTTGGTGCGGCTATTTAAAGCCCTATAGTCTACACAAAGTCGTTTTTCCCCAGACTTCTTCTGTACCAGAACAATGGGGCTGGCATACGGGGAGTTTGACTCGCGAATGATGCCATGGGTCATCATTTCACTTACCATATCCCGAACTAATTTTCGCTCAGAGTGTGGTAAGCGATAGGGTCTATACACAACAGGTGTCGCATCCTTGAGACATATCTCCATCTCTGTGACTGTTGTGAATCCTAAGTCATTCATACCATTGGAAAAGCAAGCTTTATATTTAGTTAGTAAATCCAAAAATTGTTTTATTTGTGTATTAGTCAATTGCTGGCCGTATTTAATGGTCACATTTTCAGCATTACCTACATCCTTAGAAACTCTACACACAGACATATCAGATCCAAGATAGCGTGCTCTAGTGATAAGTGTATCATTCGCGATCACTACAGGTTTACCACCTACATTTTGTAGTAGCAATGAGCAAGTTCCCTCAACTATATGGTACTCCCCTGGCAAAAGATAATATTCGTTGCCAACATTCCCCCTAACTGTCCCGTCGATATAAATATTTCCACTCAGATTATTAAGAGATTTGACAGGAATGCATTTCATTTGGCCAATATCTATTTCTGCTACTCCTTTGGATAAGAGAGGTAGTTTAACTGGTGTTACTGTATAAATACGTTCAAATTTTAGATCAGTGGTTGTCTTAATGATTTGTAAATTTGGCCGTTCAGTAAAACTATGTCCAAGTAAAATGCTATAGCTAATCAATGTATCGTCTACTATAAAAACTTCAACATCCTTTTCTACAATACCTTGAACTTCAATATCTACCATGGTGCGGCCCCTTGGTAAATATGGGATATTCCCTAATCCCCTTAAGAATGGACCGTCGATATTTTCCCATTGTAGACCTATATTTTTAGCGTCACTTTCACGTATAACTGTCGCTTCGCTACCTAAATCCACCAAGCAATCTGTAGGATTCCCGTTGACCTTAATAATTAACTTGTACTTGTTAATAGACTTGTTTTGAAGTGAAACCCTGTGGACACTTTTGTCTTTCTCAGTTACCTGCTGCTGCTGTTCTTTAATTTTATTGGTACAACTGGTAGACGTGTGGCCCATAAGGTTGCACCTCGAACATTTAATTATTGGTTTGGGGCACTTAAAACTCGGGTGTCCTACCTCCCGACAGTTAAAACAAATTATAGTATTTGCCTTACGGTTGTTTTTGTTCGGTGCACTGTCACTCGAAGAATTGTTGGTATTATTTGGTATACGGGTGTCTCGACTATAACGTCCTTTAGAATCAGTCTGTTCGCGAGAAAAGGGTTTAACGGTTTTAAAAAATTCATGTATATCTTCAGGTTTTTCAAACTTAGCCGCCTGGGCCCCTACTCGAACACCCCTATCATCGATCCCATGAACCAGGCAGTCCACTGCCTGTTTATCGAAAATCTTACAACGGTTGAGAAGGTTTATTTTCGCAAAATAATAAATTTCTAAGGATTTCTCCCCAGGTCGTGTTCTTCTATTAAGCATTTCCATTAGTAAGTCCGCGTAATTCTCGGTTGCTGGGAAGGATTCTTTAAGCATGACTTTCCATTCGCTCCACGAATGCTTAATAGAAGGCAATCCCTGATACCATGTACGAGCATGTCCAGTGAGTTTAGGCAGGGCATAGTGAATTATGTGTTTTTCACTCCAGCCATAAATGTCTGCACATTCCTCAATCTTGTCGAGCCATGCGATAATGGTTTGTTCTTTGGATAGTGGGTCATACTCTGGCACGACATTATTAAGGCTGGGCAGAAACTCACGATCCCCTGACCTAACTTTCAAAGCATTTAGGAACTCTTCAAAGAATTCTGAGGGTTCTAATTTAGGTTTCTTAGAGTTAGGTTCACCGTGCATATTAGGATGAGACGAATCCAAATTGACACGCAAATCCAACGTGCCTCGCTGGCCCGTTGAGGGACTCCGATGTAACTCACCCGACACTTGCCTGCGATGAACCTGATCTTCCAATAGCCTCAGCCGCTTCCTGGTTTCTGACAATTCCCGTTCCGAATCACGTAATCTGCGATCTGGCGTGCGGTGAACTCCACGATGAGACCGATCACGATGGGAGTTGCGACTTCGGCTTCGCGTCTCTCGACATCGAGAATGACGGTGGGTATTTCGGCTGCAACCACGGCTGCGGCTGCGGCTACGCCTGCTACCATGCCTGGTAGGGCTGCGTGACAGTCGACTACTTCGCATTTCGTGGTCTGTATTGCACGGTGTAGTCAGCCTCGTTGGTTTACTCGTACTTGCTCCACATTTGTCGCTCATTGTCTGAAACTTACGGGTTTTGATTTTAGATTCTTATCAATAATGAACTAAATAAGCACAGCTCGTAAATTCAAATTAGGTAGGAAAATAATATAACAAAGGTACCCAAATAGATCAGGAGGAAAATTCTTAATATAATTTATTCAATTAATATCACTATTTTGCATGAATACTTGAAATGTATTATAAGAAAAAAAAAATAATATGACAATGCATATATGTAAATATGATAATGACAAAGGAGACGATTTCATAAAATTTAATCATTTGGGTGGTAGGTCTAAATCCAAATTAGATTTAATCCAATTTCATCCACTAAATCCACTGCTATAATTCAAAATCGACGGTCTAAGAATATTTACGGTGATGTTTTTGTTGAATTACGTTCATATTAAAAAAAAATAAACTTGCAATACCTGTATAATATTTTATTTTTAAGATGGCGAATTCCCAAGTTGTAAGACTAGAGTTAAATCCGATTACATCCAAAACATCCTTGGTGACAATTCAAAATGAACGGTTTTAGAGTAATCGTAGTCATGTCTTATGTTGATTTGAGTTCATATTCTAACAAAATAATCCATTTTTGTAATGGCGGTTTTACAAAAATTCAAAGTATTTGAAATCTCTCCGTATCTATGTAATCTTTACTCGAACATTAAAAATCTACATTCAAATAGATATATAATCAACAGTTACACTAGATTTTGGTAATATTTTACGGAAATTTATCATCTAAATGGCCGCACCATTTTGTTTTCTCCCTATAATGGCGCGTAGGTTATTTATGCAAAAACTATTCGTTTTCACACCGATCCCACTTCTGAGATGTAAAACTCGGAAGGGAAAGGGCAAAATCAAACAGAAAACACATTATAATCACTATATTATAAAATAAATCACAGAAACATTACTTACACTGTTTAACTTCGACGACGGTTGACACAGACTAAATCACACTGACATTTTACACCTTAGTGTTGACATTAGGAAAAAAGAATGAATGAGTGTTGGCATCGATATGCTTATCGATGCCAACTTGTTAGTCGATAAACATGGCAAAAATTAATAAAATTATAACCTAAAATATAATACGCGTTACACTTGGTTCATCTGCATCATCATTCAGCCGCTCGTATTCCACTGCTGGACATAGGCCTCTCCCAATTTCCCAATAATATTAGTTCCAATTTGAATCTAACAAAACTTTATCAGGAAAATAAATGACAGAAGCGTCAGAAATGAACCGGCCATCAAATTCTAACGAGCTGCAGAATACTAGTGATCAATTTGGCAAACGAAGAGAATTTCAACGGAACGGAATTAAATTTGAGGTTTTAATTAAATTTGAAGTCGAGGGGAGTTCGGACCTCGGATTTGATAGGATCATCTGGTGTCGTTAATATTAATTTAGCTATCGACTTCTAGAACTGAACTTGGGAATTGTAGGGATACTTTGGCAAGAGAGAAACCATTTGTCTCCAAGTTTTTGGGTGGTTATTTATTCAACTTTGACAGTTAAATTTCTTTTTGCATTTTGTCTGCTGTAGCTTTTTTTGTCTTTGAAATATGTTTATTCTTATAATATAATATATTACAACATCATCGTTCTAGTTATGAGGCAGCATTAAAGGAGTAATTTTAAAAACAATAGTGTTGTTTCATCACTGCACTCACAGTAGTGGTGGTAATTGTATAGAGGTACAAATAAAAACCAAAGCGTATACTGTAAAACACACAAACATTATACTTCACAAATTATATTTAGACACTGCGTGGATTCTTCGTAAGAGTGCCGAAATCGTTTGTACTTTTCCTTAAGTAGCAGACGTAAGCACGCGGCACATAACATTTATTTATTGAATAAAAAAAGCAACTCCTAAATATGCCGTCCTGTTTAGAACTAGTAATACTAGGAAAAGGGCTAACGGGCCATAATGTTTCAGCCAAAGTTAAATAATTGTGATGTGGCGATCCTCCGGGTTGGTGAAGGGTGATGCCCGGGTTGTTTGTGATGACGATGATGAATAAACTTTTGAAATGTTGTCCACAGTTGGTTGCAACAAAAGGGCTCGAAAGAGAGACTAGTGCTAGAGATCCAGAGCATTGAGCTGAAACGCTGAATGTTACATTATTTAAAAAACGATATTTGCACTGCCTTGCTCTCTAAACACAGTCGTTTTGCCCATTTACGCAAAAATCCTCTTTTCGAGTGAAGTGAGGTTAGAGGAACTTATACAAGGACCCCCTCCCGTTCGGTTGGCATTCGCTTTCAGGTTAGCCTCTTTCTTTTATTCATTGTACTTTTACCTAATACATTTGACAATATTGGCGGCAGCAGCTTTGAGGTTCAACTTCTCCCAAAGCCAAGTTATACTCCCTCTCTTGCGCCCCAATACTACTATGAGCAGAGTTGTCATTTTGAAGCGCTTTAAAAACTTTATTTCTAGCGACAATTTAAGATAATAATTTGTTCTAACTCAACAATCTTCAGTCTCAAACTTGATAACTTTCTGGAAACTTTACAATAAGTCTTAAGAATTTCATTGGAGGACGCAAAAGCCATCCGAGACAGATGATCAAATTCTTTTGATAACAATACGTTGCCCGTACAAAGGGGTCGCGATGGAAAATTATTTCTAAACAAGATTCGACGCAAAGTGGCACGTAAGTGTTTTACAATAGAAGTCAAATTGGCTTACGGCACTTTTGTGTTGACAGAGATAATGCTCATCGACAGAATAGAGTTGAAGTGCAGGATCTTGTGTATTGTTTTGACGAAGATTACATCTTTCATACTGGAGTACTGAATCATGTTTGCAAGAAAAGCATAATAAATTATTTCAGACGTGTAGGAGGATTCATTAAGTGGGTCATGAAAATGATAGGATTCGACAAAACTAAAAACAATTTTATTTATTTTTGCACCAGGGGGTATTTTGCCTCGTGTTTGGCAATTTTGGTGCTATACATGTTGTTTTATAAGAAAATATGCTTTATATATTAATGTCTGTATATTTTCTTGGGAACATAATATTTCACGTTTCAGACGTGATGAAAAAAATGTTAAGGGTAAACAACCCTTATCACTTAGGGGTATGAAAAAAGTAGGTAAACTAAAAAGCAAAAAATAAATTTACTTCGCACAAAATAATACGTTTTTTCATTTAGTTAAATATAAATTATTAAATAATGATTTTATAATTCTGAAGTCGGTGCCAAGTAAAAGCTATGAGAACCTTTCTACAATACTTGTGTGTACTGTAAATTGATAAATTTACCGTACACAATAAAGGGAGGCGTAGTTGTGCTGGTGCGCGGTCGCCCAGTATTGGTATCTACTTACCACAGAAATATTCAGTCAGAAAATAGTTGTTACAAAGATTGATATTATCTATACAGAGTAATTGTTTACTTGGCACCGACTTCAGAATTATAAAATCATTATTTAATAATTTATATTTAACTAAATGAAAAAACGTATTATTTTGTGCGAAGTAAATTTATTTTTTGCTTTTTAGTTTACCTACTTTTTGAAGTCGGTTTTTTTTTTTGTTAAAAATTATTTTTATTTTACGATTTTAAGTGACGGTTACTTGAGACGTAAAACTTATTTAAGCCTAAATTAAAAGAATTATCCCTGTACTCCTAACCGTTGAGGAGTTGTACCTTCCAGCATCAGCTCAGCAACTTAAAATGCAAATATCCAAGTAGTTTTAGGTAATATACGAAAAACAATATAGAAGCCTTTGAAATTTGAGGGTTACCCATGATTTTTCTAGGATCCCACCATCAAATCATGACCTCATATTATTTATATTTAATTAGGTAATATTCAACGTCTCGCCTCATTTGTGTATAACTCGAAAGAATACAGTAAACGGCCTCAAGGAGCCTATATTTAAAGAATTATACCCGTACTCCTAACCGTTGAGGAGTTGTACCTTCCAGCTTCAGCTCAGCAACATAAAATGCTGATTACTAGATGCAAATATCCGAGAAGTTTTAGATAATATACTAAAAACAATATAGAAGCCTTTTAAATTTGAGGGTTGCCCTCGATTTCTCTAGGATCCCATCATCAGAACGTGACTTAAAAAAAATGGGACCACATGACAAGTATATCCTTTCAAACAAAAAAAGAATTTCTCAAATCGGTTCAGGCGTCTTCGAAAAAATACAACCGAATTGAGAACCTCCTCCTTTTTTTGAAGTCGGTTAAAAATAGATAGTAGCCGATTCTCAGACTTACTGAATATGCATTTAAAATTTGGTAAAAATCAGTAAAGCCGTTTCGGAGGAGTTAGGTAACTAACATTATGACACGAGAATTTTATTTAATATAAGATACTCACATAAATATATTCTGTAATGACGTGTAAACCAATTACCAATTAATGAGTTTTATGAGTGAATATTATATCAATTTCATCAGAAACCTTATTTTAGCAGTTAATTCAGAATATTAAAAATCGGAACGTCGTTTTCAAACTAAAAACCCATTGGGCATTTAATTCTTCGGGCATATGAAAACCGGGAAACAAACAAATCGCACTTAAGACTTTAGGCAAAATAAGTTTCGTGATTTTAATAATAGACCTTAAATGATTCTTATGTGTTATGATGATATTCGGACTTTTGAACGTCGGAAAACAGCGAAATTCGGAACAAAATATTTTGTAGCATTTAGGTGTTTCCCTGAATAATTCCTTCCCTGCTCCAAAATGTTTCTGCTTTGAAGAACATAAAAAAGCAAATAAATAAATAACAAAACATCAAGTTCAAGTCAATTAAGTTTTGGTACCTAATTGTTGTTTATTCTGTTCTTATACTCGTAACTACGATGTTATTAAAGTCATGGTCATGTTATGGTCACGGCATGACCTGGTCTTAAAAATTCAAAGTTAAATAGAAGTTTTCCACGGTCTCTGTAAATCTTAAAAAGCAGTGTGACAAGTACTCAGCCAATGTACTCGTGTGCCTTATACTCCAGATGGTTGACTCACCCAGCTCATACAATTGACAAATTCATGGAAGTTGGATAGACTTACTTATGTTTAAAATCATTTATTCTCTTAAAAGACACAAAAGCCACTTACATGAGAATATAAGAATATCATTTTGTAAACTTATAAATATAACCGCCACCAAAGAAAAAAATAATAATTATTATATTATAATATTATAAGTGTATCAGTAGCGCCCATTCGACAGTTAAATTCCCAGCTATTTTGATGATTTTGAAAAATTTACTCAATGTAGTTTTCAGTTAAATGTTTAGATAGTCGAGACTTAAAACCGCCGAGTGTGGTAACATGCTTTATATCAGCGGGTAAATTGTTAAAAAGTTGTGCTCCTTCATAGGTGATACTCTTTTTAGCGTAGTTAGTGCGTATTTTTGGCAAAACAAGTAAGCTTGGTCGACGAAGACTACGTTTAGAAATTTGAGACATTTTTGTAAATTTTAAATTAGTATGGATGGACTTATCTATAATTTTCCTAATAAAAACACAAGACGTGTTAAATGTATAAAGTTGTTTTATAGTCATTAGTTTTGTTTCCTCAAATATATTACGAGTTGGTGTCAAGTATGGATAGCGAAACAGTATACTTTATCAAGTCTCTTAACATAAGTGATCGAAAAAGCACTAAATATTTTCTCGGCTAAGTCTCATTGGACATGTCTATTGGATCTGGTGTCTTTATATCTTTGATTAATACAGCAGCAAAGACGATAATATTAGTCTCACCGTTGCTTGAGTTGTGACGAGAAAAGCACATAATTTCATTCGTATACCGGCTAAACGAAATGTAGATGGTATTTTCGTGTTTGGACACAAAAATAAATAAAATTATTCAATAATAAAACATATAATGTCGGTGCGCGCCCATCAAAACATGCCCGATCGGCTGACGCAACGGATTGATTAAACTTTTTCAATCATAACTGTCGGATACTCTGACATTGGAACAACCCGGAACGCGCTCTTCTGTCGATCACTGAATATTATCTATAGGATTTGTTTGAGCCCTTTTCATCTGTGATGTTTTTGTTTCGTTTAGATTTTTAGGTTTGGTTGTGTCGACATTTTTATTTGTAATGGAATGATTTTTTATTATGTAGTGAACACAATGGTAAATTTATATACAATTGTGTTATATAGATCTGTGCTCACGTCAGTGCGGTTATATATTTTTAATCATACAAGTATTTTATTGCGGGCTTAAGAATGGTTGAAAAAGGCCCCTATAAGCAAGTTTATCTGCAGGAATGATAAGTGATACTAAAAGTACCAGTCAATTTCAGTTTGAGTTACGGGTAATTTGTAGCATATACGTAAAGGTCATTGATTTATACTAGAGCTAGCTTTTAATAAAATACACTAGTTTGAATAACATAATACCAACTGTTGTATTACAATTTCTGTGGTATAAAAGTATGCCATGCTGAGTTTAAACTACTTAAAACTTCACTTAATACTTCCATTAATCTAATAAATAATCAACAACAAAATTTTCCACACTCTCGATCTTACAGCGGCTTATTTTTGCCAGTCAAGGTAAACTCGGTATCTCAGAGACCCACGCCTTCCCAGTAAAGTCTAAATTAAGTTAGTGTGCTGCGAAATATCCAAGGAAGCTCAGGTGCCAGTACTCTTAACATTTATTATGATAAACTTCCACTTTTAACGTCGCCCATTAGCCTCCAACTGTGCTCGACGAAATTTCTACTGGCCCATTTTTAAGATACCTACTTTTAAAAGTGCAGTGTAATTACTTACACTTAGGGCCAATTTCAACAGTTCTGAATAAGTTCTTGGTAGCCTAATAAGAACTTTTTGGCAGATCAAATGACGAAAAAGAGCACCTAGTCGGCTTCCCCTCGAAAATCAACTAAGGTTGGGTTCGTACCTGAGTCTTATTCGTAACGCCAACCACAAGTAGGTAGTGAAAGGAGTTTTCTATTTTTTGTAACATTATCGTGAATACCGTGTCAACGATGAACCGTTGCACCGCTCCCTTAATTAGTGCATCGATATTTTTTCTTATAATCCTCATTTGTTTTTTGCCAGAGAACGAGACATGCATCCGCTAGTGAAATTAAGAAGTCACCGTCTAAATTGGCCAGCCATTATTAGAAACACGTTTGAGCGAAACGCATTGCGCGCCTTCTGTCATCAGCGAAACTGTAGGTAGTACTTAAAATTATTCTTATGTGACTGTAAACTTGACATTTGCGCCTAAGCCTATTTCTAATACCAATTCATTTTAAAAATCGATAAGATAATATTTATTACAAGAAAGAAATTATTCACGTTAGTAATACTTCTGTCATTCCATCGCACAAAAGGCCAAAGAGCCGTTTTCTATGCGTAAAAATGACTGGCTTTAAAAGTCAATAAACAAGTCTTCTAATCGTCAGTGAGTGCCTCACAGCATGCAATCCGTGATCCCAAAGGAAATGTAGCGATCTGGCAGATTAACGGTGATTGATCTGCAGCGACGGAGTTATGGGATCGGAACAGTGGCAAGTGGCCAACAGGGGTTGAAAGCTTTTCGGAGAAATAGCCTTTGAAATACGAAGCCAAGGATATACTATTATGCCTACCGATTTGGTTGCAACGTAAAGCAGGTTACTGCTGAGTCGTGATCCATGCATCTGATTTAAAAAGTAAAAGACTAATTTGACTATGCTATTTTTTATCTGTACTTGTACTATCTATTCTGTGGTAAGGCCAAAATAAAAACTGCCATCTTATATGAAAAATAACAAATACCTTTTATGGTAAGCCGATTATTTTAATGGTATGACGGGTTTCATTAAAAAAGTTAGTAAACAAATGTAAAAACGTAACTATTTCCTGAAAACAAATGTTTAGTGTTCAGTTAATTCTTCATGTTTAAAAATAAAAACACATTATGTTTTTGTACAAATTTCGATCCCAATCTCAAGTCCCCAACACGATCGAGTGTCAAGAGTAAGGCCCCTGTTCTTTAAATTCACATCTACCTATCATGAGCAGGTAGCTGTATCGGGAAAGCATTGAGATCACGATCAACTAAATCTGAGTTCGAAGCTGTTTTTTGGTTTATACGAAATCATAATAATATATTTTGTAATATTTTAAGCACAAACTTGTAAGGTATTCATGCTTATTTTTATTAAAAATTACATAAATAGTTACATATTAATATAATAAGTTAAATAATATGATATTATTATTTAACTATTTACGTATTTTTTTATTTTTATTTTCATTGTTGTAAGGTAGAAATAAAAAAAAAGTAATGCTGAATGATGATAAAAATGTTTATTTGTTTTATTTATTTATACAATTAATAAACTTTTAAGATAATTGTGACGTCACATTCAGATCTAAATTAATAATAGAAGTGCCCTTGTAACCGTTCATAAGATAACATTTTTTATTGTAACCCACCAATAATATAAATGTTATTCATCATGACACAACAAGGAAAGGATGTTCTAATAACAAAAATGTATTTGTTGATACCCTTAACTTCAAAAAGTATAGAAAGGACTTAGCGAGATTAGATCTCACGGCTCATTGCTAATCACATCTAACTGCATGCCTTAACCGCTCGGCCATCTTGACTCACACTAAGAAAGTGAAATTATGAACTAAAATTAATTGTTAACAACATGTGTATATTTCTTGGAAATAGAAGGTCGTAAGTCAAACTACACTTCAAACTATTGCCTTGTGAGATTGCCTATGGACTTTTAGTCGCCACTGTACCATAGTAATTCTTAATCTACACAAATACCTTTCCAGTTGTGTAACATTCATACTGATTGGAGCCAGTACCAGATTGCCATAGATTTTGGCCATCATACTTTACTATTGCCATAAAATCTGATATTTACCAGAACATATTAAATGACTGCAGATTCACCTAGCATCCATCTTCAGAAACTTCCCGGTCTTGGCTTTGCCATAAAAAATTGCCCAATTATGAGGGCCCGTTGCTGAAGGCTTATGAATCTCGTCTTATAAATTCCGTTAATGTTTTCGTACTTAACTTATTATCTGAACATTAATTACCTCTTGAGGAAACGGGGATGAGCCGGATATTACTGCTTTAAATTCTGCCATCGAAGAAGGGGATTTATGCTTTTTTTTTGTTGCCTTGCTTAATTGTACTATTGCCCTGAGCCTTTTTCCTTGTTTTAGGATACGTTTGGTGTTTTTTATATATTCTATTGTTACAGCTATACCTACTCGTTAAATATGTAGGTAAAAAAAACACAAACTCTGATTTATTTTTTTCTATTTTTAAAATGACTTGCTTATTTGTTTTAATAAGCGAGCATATTAGATGGATAGAACTTGATTAGTAGGAGGTTGGTGGGGTGAGGGTTGCAAGATAGTGTTGGAATTGTTAAAGGAATTGGTATCTCTCTGTTTTTCTTCTTCTTCATCCTCTTCTGTTATGAAGTTGTCTGGTTTGTTTAAGGCCTCCTCTAGTCCCTTGGAATTGTCACTCCATGAAACTACAAGGGTACTTGCCTCAGTCAACTGAGAAAGTAGCCATTTTGCGCCAAGATGGTATCTTCTAAGTTTTTTGGGATGAGCTGCGGCCCACACAGCCATTGAAGCTCCGCCTGTGTCTCCCTGGGAGTATTCTACACTTATGATGAGCAGGGCTGAGAGGGTGAGGTGGGCATTTGACTCTCATAATTTTTAATATTTGCTCTATGAATTCAAAATCTTGTTTTCATGACAAATATACGTTTTGAATGTTTTCGAGAATTTTGTACTAAACTTTGTTTATTGTTTTAATTGATTAAACGATTTTGCATCCACTTACTATTTAGCCAAATATAATCTGTGAGTGAAGGAGAAGGACCACCAACACACGAAAAAACCCAATACTTAGAGTAACTTTGTACCGATCTCAACGCTGAGCTCTACGGTTTTCTATCTCTCTGTCCTTTTCAAATATTGATATGAGAGATAAATCAAGCCACGCCAAGCTTAGTGTTAACCCACGGGTTAAGAAGTATAGGTAAAATTTGGCAAAATGTCACGTGGTTTGTCTATTATTGCGTTTAAAATCAAATAATCTGTCGGAGTCTAACTGGTCAGCTTGGCCTTCGCAATCTGGCTGGACCTTAGATGCCATAATGCTGGGCATTTTATATATTTCCTTAAGGTGCTGTACTTTACTAAATTTATCATACGTAGATGTATTTACTAGTTGGGACATAATTGACTATATCATAAACATAAAGAATGATGACAGTCTGAGACTAAGTCGGCTACCCTAAGCTACGGCTCCGTTTATACCCCAAGGATCCTTAAAAAGTTAGACGTCTTGTGGTTAAGTAGGTCGACGACATTACGAAAACTTTAACTGGTTCAGGGATTCAAAAGCGTTAAGTTAAAGCAGGTACACGAAGTAATGGAATTCGTGGTGAATTATTTTCTGTTACAAGTTACAGGTAAAAACAACGATAGCCGAGAGGGGCGGGGGAGGACATAATAAAAAATATAGGTCTGTTCAAACACAAAGCACACCTCTATCAATAAATCGTTAAGATTCGTCTTTTCAAAGATAAAACATGTGTGTATATTTATCATATAAATTATCGCGCGCTAGCGGTGAAAACATCGTGAAAAACCTGCCATTCCTGAGAGCGCCAAAAAAAATCTTTAAAGTGTTAAGTCTACCAATCCACTCTTGGCCAGCATGGTGGTTTAAATTACTTCAGTACTAATATTGGAAAATCTACAATGTAATTTTAATAAACGTATAAAATGATTTACATTAACTGGAAACCTTTTATTTTTAAGTATTATTAATAGTGTGTCTAATAAAATAAAACCTATCTTTCAGCCTAAACATTTAAAAACTAAAACACGAAACATTAAAAACCGACGACTAAAATAAATTTTCCGTGCCAAAAAGGCAAGGTAAAATAAAAAGGCTTCCTCCTGACGCGAACCGACGTTCTTCACGGACACGAATAAATTAAATAAGAAATCCCTAGCGTGCCCTAATTTTGAGCAGCCAACGCAAATATGTCCCGACTTAATCCCACCGCTGTAATTAAGCTTAGCCCGGGTCGGTGTGGTACTCGCATGTTTGGGTTTTCACCGGGCAATTGCGGACTGACTGACTTGTGGGATCAGCCGTGTCATCGTCAGGTTGTGATGTGTCAGCCTTCGTTTCTTTTCACCTAGTTTGCTTTGTGTAAATGTGTGCTGATTTTGCGGTTGACCTGGTTTCTGTTTTGTTTTTCTTATGATTTTGCTTAGACTATTTGCTTTTATTTGTCATTAATTTCAAGAGGTCTGAAAAGTAATGGAGAGGGAACTAATGGATGAAATTGAATAAAATTCGTATGGTACGTAATTTTTAAAAAAATTGATAATGTTTTGATGATGCATCGGATGAAAACAAAATCAATATTTTTTAATTTATTATAATATTTGCTGATAAGATAGGCTAGTAATTGTGGTAATACGGCTGTTAAAGCAACTATATGCCTTTATTAGGTGTTGTTCAGTATTGGCCTTGGTTAGGTGCAGTTGTTTCCTTTTCCATTATATAAATTGTAAGTAACTAAGTATGTAATTTTTCTTCCTATTGACTAACTTCACGGACCCGGAATTTTATGTTGCCGCATCTTTGGTAAGAGGGCCTTTTGAGATACCAGATATTGTGTTTTTAGTCTTAAAGACAAATTTAATTAATTGCGCAATATATGAATGTTTTATGTTACTTATTCTCTTTACTATTCAATATCTCGCCAATATATTTATTGGAGTAATATTTTTTTCTCGTATTTTTATTCGGTTGGAATTATGGTGATCGGCTTATGAGAGAAATTTGAACTTTTATAGATTGAAAGTTCAATAGTATTATTATTAATCTTTTTTCGGTTCAAAATTCAGAACTTCTAATGGGATTGTAAGCTCGAATTTTGTATGGGCCGTTTAACACACTCATTATAGAGTTGTGGCAGTGCTATGATTTCGTGATGCTGCTTTTACCTCATTTTTGGACAAACACGAATGCAATTAAAAAATCCCAACGCGACCGATCAAGTCAGTTTAAAACTTAACTCTGCAAATTAATTTCTTTTGGAAAAAAATCAGCTCACTTAGTATGTTTTTTTCATTTTCACCAAAAAGATTCGTTATAATTTATGTTAATATACTTCACAGTTACAATTCAGGGAGAACAAACTTTTCGATTAAGCTCCTTTTCTTAATTAACTTCTTTAATGACGTAAGTTTGGGCGTGAGTTCGTTATGCCCCTCGTCACGGCCTATTACGTGTTTTATGTTATTCTTCTAATGAAAACAATTGAACTTTTGTTTGAATTTTTTCTCAACAGATTTGTTTTGCACTCTAAGTGGTTTCTGCTTTGGATGGCATCTCTGTTTACTAAATTATTGTTGGTATATTGCAAACTGTTTTTGAAAATGTGAGATTTTCATTACATCGCGCCTGTGTTCACCTAGAATGTTGAGCAAAAGTGTGCTAAACATTCACTTTTTCTTTGGGTAAATGTCAAATTACGCATCAATATCATGACCGTGCCTTTAATAAATGAGTTTAGTATTGTTTTTACTGTAAATGAACGAAAACATCTATCAGCAAGATATTTTCAAATTATTCCATACCTTGAATGACCGAAATGGTGTGATAACAAATCGTTGTGATTTAAAAGATGCTATAGTGACTAGAATTGAGTAAGGTATGCTTAAGTAGCTTGGTCATATTGAAAGAACGGATGGAAGTAGTACTGGAAGAGGTCGTCCTCGAATGACATATAGGGACCAAATAAATGGCGTCCTTCAGAAAAGACTGAAGAAGTTCGTAGTTCAAGAAACCGGAGCGCATGTATGAATGTTGAGCAAGCGATAGAAGTATATAAGGAGCGTAGCATATGGCGTTCACAATCGTCTCTGCCTACCTCCGTAGGATAAAGGCGTGATTTTATATGCGTCTGTATGTAAGTTTTATACCTAAAACACAACTTAAAATACTTAATGCGCGATCTAAACATTTCCTCTTTTCCTCGAACTGAAAATTGAAAGGACGTTAGTACACAAAATATATTTTCTGGTTATAATATAACTAATAGCATCTGCCTGCGGCTTTAACCGCATGGTATTACGATAAAAAGTAGCATATATGTTAATCCAAGCTATAAGCTACAGGTGTGCAAAATTTTATAAATAAAATTGCGGTCACAAACATCCATACATTTAGACATCTATACATCCTTACTCACAAACTTTTGCATATTTATTTTTATAATATTATTTTTGGATATGAGCTACATGTATGCAAAATTTCATCAAAACTGACCTGGTAGTTTTTATGTGAAAGAATAACAAATATTTATACATCCATACTCGCAAACTTTCGTATTTATAATATAAGTAAGGATAAGTATTGCTTTGTAGTAGTTACAACGTAGTTAAACTTATAAACTATATAATATACATATTGAATTGTTGAGGCTATTCAGCAGGTGTTTGACCGATTTCCCATGTCCAGTCTCAGCTCAGATCCAGTAAGGCTTCTTGCGTCACGCGATACACTTTACTTTTAATCTTTGAAGCGCGGTGATTGAATACTTTGTAGCAACAATATAATTTCAGGTATAGAGAAAACCTCATGGCCTTTTTTTTCAGACTGGTTATACAAGTGTTTCTTAACATATAATTACAAGAGGTGAACTTATCACCATGCTCCGAACAAATTTCAGATCCCGTAATACAACTCAATAATTAGGAAATAGGAAATATCTAAATAAAAATACCCTTCACCAACCCCAGATCCCGCTGAACAGTTATCGCATGCGCGATCAGGTGGCAAAGCAGGTGGTTCTATAGTATTATTATTCATTATAAGTGACTCCGAATGACGAGGCGGCTCTGAGTCAGTCCGTGACGTACCTAAAACATGAATCCTAAACGAGTGACTGAAATAGGGTATTTCCGCAGCTATCTCCAGAATCGTCGAAAAAATTGGTTACTTATATAATTCAATACAAAAACCAGTATCTTATTGTAAAACAAGACTACGTCAATGAAAAGTCAGGTCCAATATGTAGCCCGAAAGTTAGGTCTTGAAATGTCATATAATCCCAATTCAAGCCTTAATTGAAACTAAGCAGGACTAAATCAATACTAAAACTCCAATGTCTTTACTAAGTTCAACAATATATATATACTGTTTGCAACTGAAGTTCCTATTGCCTGAAACTTACTTTTCAGATTTCCAACTGAAAATACGGAAATAGGTTTGGCTAGCATTTCTACGGTCGTGACATGTATTGTTCAGTCGAAGGGATCTCGATTAGGCTTGGAGGTTTAACTGCAATTCTGTTTAGTTATCAGGGTTCCAAGAACAACAAACTAACATACAGGGCAGAAATACAAAAATAAAGTATTTTTTTGTTGAATAATTCAAAAAGTTATTAATCCAACATAATATACATAATAACAGTCCACCTATTATATATTCAATAGATGGGTTGGTCTTAAGTTCATATATAAACCCATAATATTATTATATACAAATTATATATTCAATGGATGGGTTGGTTTTAAGTTCATATATAAACCCATAATATTATTATATACAAATTATATATTCAATGGATGGGTTGGTCTTAAGTTCATATATAAACCCATAATATTATTATACACAATTTTAATTTTAAAATTTGATTATATTACATGCTATTTTTTTATTTATTTAAATCATTATATTCTATATATTTATTATTCTGTCTTTACAAATATGATAACTTAATACCAAGATTGATCTCTTACGGTATAAGGGTGTTCATACAAATGAATACACAATTTTATTACACGTATAATGTCATACATTTTATCTGACCTGAATTTGTCGATAGCCATGGTGATGCCAGACTCCTCAACGATATGACTATTTATACAGACAGCTCGCTCATTGAATGCAAAACGGCCACAAATCAAAAACATATTTTTTTACAGGAGAGCCAAAACAAAACTCAGAAAATGATTTTTTGAAAAATAATATGTTTTATTTTATTAAATATTATGATGTTATATATCATTGTTTTTGTAATTTTTAGCTCTATTTTTAAAATAATGACCGCTGTTATAGCTCTTGCCCGATCTGTTAAAAACTACAAAAGCCCTTATTGCATTCAAAATTTTAATCGATGTTACGATAATTATCTCAAAAATTAAACACATTTTAAATGAAAACATGCTTTATTAAGGTTATATACCTAAAAAAAATATTTCAAAATGAACAAAAATAGCTAAAGTAACATCTTTTTTTAAATCAAAACATGTATTTTTTATTTTTTGAAGACTGACATGAGCCCAAAAAATATCATAATAAAACTACACGAACAAATAAAATAAACTCAAAATAACTCCCGATAAATCTATATTAATACAAATATTAAAACAAGCATCACAAAAGAAGCCATTATTCTATCGTTTTAGCCTTAAAGATGCGATATAAATTTTAGGCAGTCTTATAATATAAGACTGCCTTTGATAATACTTTTTTTGTGATTTTCGGCGCACCCTGGCTAATTCGTGAGTTCTCCAAAGCGGATTGGCTAATCTTTTCACCACGATGGCAAGTCAAAACCTTGACCACCTTACTGACTGTCCAAAATGCCCTACCACCTGCACAAGAGAGGCGCTCATGAACGCTGACGAGAGCGCCATAATAGTGGCCACTTATTGGACCAATAAATTTTGACTCAGCCATCGACACGACGAAGAAGAAGATATTTACTTATGGCACATTCAAATTTTACACTTGAATATAGTATAAAATTATGCATAGTAACTAAGTAAGTAGTACTTAAGTATATAAATCACAGATTGCTTTTCTTAAGTTACGAAATTATTATCTAAGACAGTCTTATATTCAAGGCATAATTATTAAAATAATATTTTTCAAAATATGATAGGCACGTACTTAGAACATTTAAATTATTTTTTATTAAATCACAAATGTTATATTATTATCTAACACAGTCTTATATTATTAGCCTTATATTTATTTTTCTGCCAGGATTCAGGGTTACACTTTCTTTTTCGGGATGGCAGCTGAGGTTCCACACTAGATACTGTAACTAGACTGTCTACACTAGAGGGCTGGATGTTAGTACTGGGTGGTTGTGATTGTTCAGCCTGTAAAATGTCTGTGTTTGCTGGCTGAATTTCCACTTCATTAAGATCATCTTCTGCCCAGGAATGTCCAGTTTGGGGTGAGAAAAATTGGTAGTCAATTCGTGTTTTCTGTATGTTCCTCTCAGGTAGAAATTCAGGATTCTAAATACTATCGTCCGAGGAACTTAAACCTGATAAATCGAAATCAGGCTGGCTGTCAGGATAGGAATCCGTATCAAAATTGTAGTTGGCTAAATCTTCTTCTTGTGGTTCTTCTTCGTGTGCTTCTTCTTCTTCAACGAGTGTTGGTATTTGAGTTTCCTGAGTTTTGTCGGGCAACAAAGTATGTTTTTCTTGAGTTCGTATAGCAGGTGATAGTATGACCTCAGTTTCATCATCAATTGGTATCAGATTGTTAGAATAAGGCTGACTGGCTGGATGGTATTCCGCATCAAAATATGGCTTACCCGTTATTACGTCTTCATGAACTAATTTTGGAACATCACATTCTTGAATTTTAGAGTTGATAATGGGACGGTTTTATATCCTATCTGATGTTTCATTTGAATTGTCAACTGCCATTTTCAAAATTATTCTTGCTCTACTACTCATTTTGTAAATAATAATGCATTATTACAATAATTATAATGTGCACCTATCATAAATATTGTTACTTTGGGCACACAAATCTTAAATATCTAGTTTAGCTGTATAATAATTCAGTTATAATTCAGTAGTATATTTGACGGGCCTCGTGGCGTAGCGGTTAGTGATACTGACTGCTAAGCTGGAGGTCATGGGTTCGATACATAATATAGATAAATTACACCCAGACCCAGGACAAATGTTTGTGTGATAAGCCTGATCATTTGTTCTGTGTCTGGGTGTTATTTATCTATATTATGTATGTATTTAGAAAGAAATAAATGTTTATGTATGTTTATCAGTTGTCTAGTACCTTTAACACAAGCTTTAATTGCTTATTTTGGGACTAGATGGCTCTGTGTGTACGGGGTGAAATATTTTTTTATTTATTTTTAATTTAGTTCAAAGAGTACACATTTGTAAATAATGACATTGTTTTATTTCATATTGGAAAGCAAAATGTACAGATTTCGAAATATGGCTCAGTTTTATTTCTTATTAGAAAGCAAAATGTACGGATTTCGAAATATGGCTAAGTTTTATCACATATTGTAAAGCAAAAAGTACAGATTTCAAAATATGTCTATGTTTTATCTCATATTAGAATGCAAAATATACATATTCCAAAATAAGGCACTGTTGCATTAATAATTCTGAATGTACTTACTTGAAATTTGAATGCAATACGGACGTATTACGAAATGTGGCCTCATTGCACAGAACACTAGATTTAAAGTTGGGTATTTTTTTGAAATGTGGCCGTTTTGTACGAAATTGAAGTGCGTTCGCTTGAAGTTCTGGGTCGCAACTCACAAAATGGCGGTTTTGATTTGAACTTCGCGCGTAAGTCTGTCCAATGCTAAAACGGCGGTTGATCAGTTTGGCATCAAAATGAGCGAAAATGACGGGTGTCTTCAGCAAAACGTAAAATATTACAGTTAAAAACCCGAATTATGCAATAAAACGATTTTCAATTTTTTTTGATTTGTGGCTGTTTTGCATTCAATGAGCGAGCTGTTACGGGCTTAAACTCAATACTACAATCCAAAATTCGCACAAAAAACACTGCGTCGTAGTTTATCTGATTTGTCTTCGTTTGAATGTATTTTGGTATTTTCGCCTTACCATATAATCTGATAATAAAATTTGTTCCTTAGTTTGTCTTTTAACTGTACTGCGATATTTTATTTTCATTCATATCACATATTTATGTGGTATGAATGGTAACTAGTTTCTTTTAACGAAGCCGGCTGCAATAAGATTGCTCATTGCAGCCGGCTTAGTTGAAAAATTCAAACACTCAGTACCTACTTACTACTCCAATAACGGACATCAAAGACCAACCAAGCTAAGTCTATAAAAATCCAAAAATAAGTTCACTGAAAGTGTTTACACACAGCGATGTCTTCGTTTATGGGTAGAGTGAACTCGGGTAAATGATGTTAGGCACCTGAGGCATGCGTTTCGTGGAACGCAGGGTGGTACCAAACTGTTCAATATTAGGGTGTTTACAGACGATCGAATATAAACGCACCGTGCCTGGGGCTGAAATACAAAACTTCGATACAAATTATGCAACACAAAATATTGTGACGCGATGCGATGTAGTTTGCTGCGACACGAGCTCGTGCAAGTTGGTCCGTACTGAATGTGTAACGAAGACTAGGTGTTATCCAATTCGTGATTCCTTGCAATACGCTTTGCGACTTCATAAATTTGTGCGATGAGAATATCAAACTAGTTTTCACCCGCCACGTTGAAAAGTCGTCAACGTAAAAATTACGGTCTGTATTTAAATGGCTTTTAAAATACTGACCGTTATTTTTTATTCTGAGTTGAAAATGTATTTATTTTATTGAACTCTATTGCCAATACATTTCTTACCAGTTAACCTTTGGGTGATGCAGAAAACAGCATGGTATGTGAAGAAGAATTTATGCATTTATCGTGGTAACTAGTTAAATATTATCTTAAAATTGAATTCAAGTTTTATCTGGTATGAATTTCGGCTTATCTGAGTTCAATTTAACCGACAAAAACATAAAAATAATATTCCATTCTATGTCCTTTATAGATAAAAGTATCTTAGGTTAATTTTGCTTTGACAACCCTTTTTAAACTTTCGCATAAGCGTTCCAGACGTATGTATATCGCCCCTAAGGCAATTTCATCGTACTCCTTAGTCAACGCATAGCGAGCAGCGTTTAATTTTAGAAACACGCCCATATTCCTTGCACGATGAAAGCTTAACAACGCTTTATATACACGGAGAGTAGGTCGGCTCTTTATTACCTATGGTGAAGGGTGCGTTGTTCATCTTTGGTTTGTTTCTATCTAATCTTTTGAAGCTGCTGTTTTATCTTTGGAGTTTGTATTAAAGCATTTTTGTCTTACAAGTGAAGTTACAGTTTTTAGAAGTGAATTGAGTGTTTGAAATAGGGGCACAAATTTATCTCACATCTGTCAGCATCAACTGCATTGAGAGCGCAACTACATTTATCGTATCGAATTACTTCAAAATTTTGCTGATGATTCCTTTAATAGGGTTGAAACAAGTGTACGACAATTTTTTATTTGTTTTTAAGTCGTTTCCTGATTAATCGTCGCGGGAGCGGTACGGTAAAATATTTATTTATTATATTGATATATTTCTATAAAAATATTTAAACGGCACCGTTTTTGCACTTATTAATCAGGCAATTATTAAGGTGAAAGGGCAAGATTGTACACAAGAGCTG
Organism: Hypena proboscidalis; assembly: GCA_905147285.1. Lineage (NCBI taxonomy): Eukaryota > Metazoa > Arthropoda > Insecta > Lepidoptera > Erebidae > Hypena > Hypena proboscidalis. Next base: position 2,669,746 of record LR990141.1, read on the forward strand.
CCATGAAATATGTTAATTTATACGAATTACGAAGCAAAGTGGTAATTTACCGAGAAATTATTTTTAATCGTCTCATAAAAATAGCAACTGCATCTCTCAAGAACGAAGTTATTAAGGGATGATGTCATAAACTCATTAAATTATCGCACAGGTGGGTGCTTAGCGAGCTCCTATTAAAATCCCTTAGTCGACGGTTGTATCTTCAGTTAATAGAATATTCATAGCTGCGAGTAAAGTTGCATTTTATATTTTCTTTTAGGTGTTCGTTTCTAACAATATTGTGTCTGAAAGTGAGCTAATGGTCCTCAAATGATTGAATCCTTTTTTACCATCGTAGCAAACAGGCGTAAAGTTAATTTTATGGTAAATGGAAACTTCAGCTCATAGACATCCACAATCGACTTGAGCCAAATGTCACCACTATTTGGGTAGCAGTTTAAAGGTTCTTCTTCTTCTTCTTGAAGAAGAAGAAGAAGAAGTTTAAAGGTCAGACAATGCAACTTGATGGCTATCCGTATATGTCACCCGGCATATTCTTACGAATCTAAGGACACCTCAATCATATGGAACATACAAACATACATATATATAGGCTGCCAAAATCATTACCCTTCATTTTGGCTTCGCCGTAGTCGGATAAAAACAATAAAACACCACCAAATTATGAGGTTTAATCGTACTTAACAACTTATTTCTATGTAAACGTTTGGATGCAATTCTTTGTATATTCTCATTTCCGATTTAAAGCAACTAGTTTCAAAAACAGCCATATGTCGCCTAAAGATTATTAGTTACGCGCGATAAAACATGCCCACTATACTTATAGTTTTCAGAGCCATATTTCAGCTCGCCTATTTGAAAAACGTTTATCCAGCTAGCCAATATAAGCAAAAAAGACAGAAAAATATTAAACGTGCTGTCTAGCCGCAATGCTTATGAAGACGATGAACCAATGCCACCAAAGGTCACAGTGACGAGGATTATTTAATCTTAAAGCCTGTCCATATGGTGCGTTGAAACCACGCAAAAACTTTGACGCATACATTCTGTGTAGAAACGCGCAAGCAACTACGGTGTCGCTCTGTGACGGTGCAGTATCAGGGCTTGTACAAAAAACTACGTTGTGTCGTTGAATCGTAAAAATTTAGAAGCTTACTCGACGTATAACAAGAACTTCGCAAGTTTCCGAGTAACTAAATAATATTGCCCGGATTCAGTCTTATGTTTATGCCATTACACGGATTATACCTATCCTAATTCTTTTCAGGGGCTTGCAGTCCGTCATGAAACTCATAAAAGCGTTGTGCGTTGACGCAACGCACTATATGGATAGGCCCTTATTTACATATAATACATTTAAAACTGTTTCAATCTTTAACTGAACAAGACTGTTTATTCTAAAGTTATTTCTTTGATTAATAACTTAATTTGTATGCAAAAGTGAAAAACCTATTTTATCTTAATGAAATAAGAAACCTTGAAAGATCTTTTCTTTTAATGATATATTTATTTAGTAAAGTTTATAGTTTAATTAAGTCATTTGTATAAGTAATATAATCAAAACTACCTGAAATCATGTGATTTGGTACTATATAAGTCATTTATTATCACACAGGAACAGGAGATACTGACAAGAAGATACAAAAAAAACTTTAAGGCCCCTAGGTTTGCATAAAATAATAACGAGTTTGTCTGACCAGTACAAAGGTATTTAAGATATTGATGATTGTAATCTATTTATCTTTTGAGCAATAATGCACGCATAATACATATTGTGTACAACAACAAAGCCCAGGTGAACCAAATCTATGCATTCCATACCGTTTTTTTGAATCACAGTTGAAATGAAACTGAAGCCCGGGTAAACGGTAGACCTTGGATTAGAAATCATTCTTGCAATACAAAGAAGTCTTAAATGCTATTGTAAAGCGTAAATTCAAAGCTCGGGGCTTATTATCTATATCTATATGTAGAATATCGTTGTCGACGGCGGCAGATGGACGCGAGCGCGCGCCGGGCTCAGTCGCGTCGCCCGAACGCCAACGTGATATGCAATAGTGATTACTGATTACGCTGTGTAGTGTCATGTGCGTTCTGCTATTGTGATTTTTGCAGGCGCTTGTCATTGTAAGTATAATCAGTTTTTCAAGATTTTGTATTGGTTTTTGGTTATGTTTATGTCATTATTGAACTATTTATTATATTAGAAGATGATGTTTGATTATTAAAAAGTAAATATTTTATTAGGTAATAAAAAAGATGTTAAATTTCATCGTTAGTGAATCATTGGCGACAGAAATAAGTATTGAATGATCAAAACAAGCATTGTATGCCATTAGATGCCAATATTTTTGAGAAATTAATTGTTCATATCTTTTAATATATTAAATGCGTAATGCTAAAACAATTATACTTCTTTTTCTTTTGTGAAATACAAGCAAGACGTTATCAATGTTTCTAATACAGAAACATTGATAACGTCTCTCTTTAAATGTAATTTACCACTGAATGTATGCATAATAGTTGCTGCCAGTTAATTTAATTAAGGAGTATTAATAAATAAATGAGTCCGTAAATTAAATTCATTGGCCTCGATAAATACTTCCATTTATTTTAATTGAATAACCAGCAAATAACTACACTTCTTAGTTTTTGCGTATCAGTTGTGGCATTTAACTCAGTGGTTTTTCAGATCATTGTGCATAAGAATATGGACATGGAGGATTATTGAACAATTTTAATTCATCATATTATGCATTTAATCATTTTAAAAATTAATAAATTAATATTCTCTAACAGTAAGGTAATTTTACTGTCTTTGTCTTAATTTTCATACAAGTATTATACCAGCTATTCTTTGTGGTTTTTTTTACCCGTGTCCAACGTTACTGCTCCGCTCCCGTGCGATATACCGTAGTATTATATCGCATAGCCTCTTAATGAAACATTATGCAAATCAATATCACACCATTGAAGGGATGCATGTGTAATCACCTTAGGTCGCAAGTCCATCATCTGATTGTAGGTACATCGTATCGCTGTTATACCGTCGTAATTAGATATTAGGGTGATAAAGTGCATTTAGTATACTCATGATCAGTGTTCATTACGATTTATTTTCGCACGAGTTGAATATTGCGATCATCCTATTTATTAGAAAAACTTGTTTTTTTCGTTTATAATTGAATAGAAGTTAACACTTTCCATGTATAGAACCTGTGATTTCAATAAATGTTTCTATGTCTGAACGTGCCTCCTGAGCGTTCCAGTAAAACGGTTTCTAGTTTAAAAATATGTACAAAAGACATTTACTGGCAAAACAACAAAGTAAAATTAAGATTAAGACCTGTGGTTTGCACGCATGTGCATGAGGGTGATTCCTGAGAGAAACGTTCCTGGCGTAAGATCCATGGCATTTTTTTTTTTCAAGTTTTGTGAAAACAAAAAATATGTAGCAAAAGAGAGCTTAAAAACAAACTTTTCTATCCATAAGGCACTCACGTAAACATAATAGTTTTGGAAATAAAAATATGTTTGTTTTGGGTCGCCACGGATCTCTCGTAAAAAACCATGGATCTTAGGTAGCACATGAAATACGAGGCGGCATAGCTTAAAAGTCGTTTATTTTAAAGAATATTAAACGAAATTGTAAATAAAACATCATTTGTCTAGTAATAATATTTTTATTCACTTAATCAGCAAAAACAAAATCATAAAAAGTTAGAATAATTATAAAAAAGTGTTTAATTTTAACAAATAATAAAGGTAAGTCAGGGATGGTGGTAGAGGAGCTCAGGGGTGGTAAAGCCGCCATCCTACCTTAAACTACCACCAAATACGAATGCTTTCACTACTGTGATCCAGTTCGGTGGTGAAATCAGGTCCTGAAATTACAGGTACATGAAGCAAAGCACCGTAGCCCTCAGATGAAGCGACGCATCTACAATCTGCTTTGTGGATTGTAGATATATTCATGGGCTACAGCTACATATAACATCAGGTGAACTACATGCTCGTTCGCTACATACGTCGTATAAAGTAAATATAAAAACTAGACAATTGAGGACTCTAATAATGCTGGACTACCGTTTTTTTTTTCCCAGTGCATGGAAAAGCATAATTATAAACCGGCCAAGTGCTTGTTGGGCCAAATGCAGTGTAGGGTTCCATAATCAACCGTTAGAATATACCTAGTAATACAGATTAAAGAGGGGCTCACTGCTTGACCTACTTGTATTAAATATACTTGTATTAATTAATTTTATTAAATAAGTAACAACTTCAAACAATTCATTATTAACAAAGGTTATGGATTTTGTACGAATTATTTCAAGTAATTGCATTTTTCAATTCGGACTTAGCCGTGTCACTTTTCCTTCATTATATTATAATACTACCACAAAATCGTTGGCTACAGAAAACTAGCTCATGCATATACCTAAGTTGCTATACCTACACTAGGCGGGCACGCGGGGGTCCAGGGGCCGTACGCGTGCGAACGAAAGTAGTCTTAGAAATTGTGTCTGTGAGCGATGTCCGAGCAACGCAAACATAGAGCGCGCAACGTATGTAGCATGTCTTCTGTACCGTATTCAGTAATACCACAGTAACGAATTATTCTGTATTTCTTGAGCTAATTGTTTAGCTTTTAGAGGGGGAGGGCTATTTAAACAAAAAAGTACTATCCATGGTTAAAAATATTTTTAGCAGATCTCAGAGTAAAAAATTACCTTTGCATACCCTTAATGCTTTTAAAATACCTATTTAATGATACGATACATTGAGGTACTTGAAAGAAAAAAAAACCCTTTACTCTTAGCAAAAGTACCTACCCCAATTTTTTTTTCTTCAAGATTTAATTTTATCACTTTGTAGCCATAGTTATCATACATATGTTTACAAAATTTCAGCTTACCGGCACTAACAGTCTAGATGCTAGGGCCCGGACAGACAAACATAGTGAAACTATATGGCTTTCTAGTAGATAATACGGAACTCTAAAAAACACTTTCATTAATTGACATCATTAGTAAATAGATAAATAGCAAGAACAGTGTCAGTCTACAAGGTAGTACCTTTGGCAGAACTCGCCAGCGTACAGGACAAAGATTCATGGCCGAAAACAAAGATCCGTGGCTTAAAACCCACGGATCTGCGCCCACGGATCTCACGACAATTTACATTTTAGGATATAACAATGAATCTATTAATAATATCATACATATTTTTACTTGAAAGTTTACTCAAGGATATAAGTATTCATGATCTTAAAGCCTTAAGGTGAAAGTATTTTCAACTACGTAGTAAAACAAGCTATGGAATGTATCAACCCTGTAGGACCAAAACGTGTAGTAGTCAAAGAACTCACCTAACTTATTTTGCGCGAAACTGAGCGACACCATCTTTACGTCTGAGCACTGCCAGTAAACTGGCGATGTGTCGAACCAATCGCGAGATGCCTACCACGTTCGAACCGAATTTGGTTGCTATTTTACGTCGCACGGTTGAAACGACGCCCGCCGCGTGACATGTTTTTGAATGACTATAGCTACTATAAGTTTTATTTTTTTATAACAGTTTGATTATAATAGGATAGCAGCACTTTCTAGGTATTCAAAAATATATGAATTAATATAAAGCTATAAGCGTAGACAAAATAAATCGTCATTACAAAGTACAGGTTACGCGTGTGACACGTAAAATTCAAGCTAAATCACCCCGATTTTCAGTTTCAAATGGATTTTAAACCAATTTTCAGTTTTACATTGTTATTTTAATCAATAGGCCTCATTACTATAATAGTCAAGGAATCGTATGAGTGCTAATTAAGTTATGTATGTCTATTATTTTAGATAATATTACGATGTGACCGTCAAAATCAAGCTTCCCAGGAATCACCCATGAAGTTATTTCAATTTTTATTAGAAGTAATGTTGTGTTCTTTTCGAGAAGGAAGCGCCTTCTCGAAAAGTACACAACATTACTTCTCCTGATCAAATACCTAAACTTGTGAAAAATACAATAATTCTGTCCTACACAAATCACACACACTTATATAAAACCACGGTCTATATACATTTTAAAACAATTTGCACTATACAAAAAATTAGAAAGACACGGTAAATTGCTTTTTATTTGGTGAATAAGTTATTTATTGCAAAAACAAAAGTATGTTTGTCTTGCACGTGTTTTTAGAACTCTGATCTACACCGAATTTAATTGTTGACAATTAATGGTTGTCAAAAATGTCAAGCTAAGCAAGCGTAGTCTTCTTCGTCGTGTCGATGGCTGACTCAAATTTTATTTAGACTTACCATCGTGGTGAAAGGATTAGCCAATTCGCAATGGAGAACTTGCGAATTGCCCAGGGTGCGCCGGACGTAGAGAATCGTTGTGTACGTGACTTGGGGAGGCTCCTTTCATGCACCCCAAATGGGTGCGTTACTTGTTTTAAATTTAAAGTATATTTGTCATCAATACGAAATTGTAATTATTAATTTTGAATATGATTTGCATATATAATAATAATAATAAATTTATTGTCCAAAAAATACAGAGTTACAACAATGATGTACATTAAGTATTAAAATGGTTATATCATTAGGTACAAATATGATATTCATGTTGATAATATCTGTATATACATTCAAAATAGTATCCCTGCCTCTTAAACTAGGTAGTCCTGTATCTCAAGAGACAGTGATCAGCCAATGTTAAGTTAAAACTATTTATAACAATGACAGAATGAAACTGTGCATCAGTTCATCGTTTCTGTATTGGAAATAAAGTAATACAAAATAAAATAAAAGAATGTTGTTAAATATAAATTTGAAAAGGGTTATTGTGTATGGTGTGATGTGTGTGTGTGTGTGTGTGTGTGTGTGTGTGTGTGTGTGTGTGTGTGTGTGTGTGTGTGGGTGTGTGTGTGTGCGTGCGTGCGTGCGTGAGTGCGTGTAATCTTGTTATTATCTAACGTTTGCTAACCTAGGTGATTAAAGCTTCAGTGGCGGTGTAATCCTGCTGTAGCAGCCACTCGCAAATTTTTTGTTTTAGCTTGTATGTAGTTAGATGTAAAATTTGCGTGTGTTTGTGAATTTTGTGGTATATTTTTGTGCTTAGCACATAAAATTGGTGTGCTGCAAATGAAGTTTTGTGTTTGGTATGTGGTAGGCGAATTGATCTCTTAGTGGGATCTATTGGTGGCAATCTAGTATGTTTTCTCAGAGTAGATCGTAGCACAAAGAGCTGGCGTACTGTAAGCACTTTGCATTCGATGTATAATTTAGATGTTGGGTACCTAAAAGGCTTTCTGGTCATTACTTTGAGTACAGCTCTCTGTGCTCTCTCCACCCTGAGAAATATGATTTGTTCTGTTTATGTATTACTTTACTATTATATAGGTGTTAGGTGTAGTTGTTTCTTAGTTATATAATTTAGTTGTTTTTTTTCTTTTGTCACACTTACTTACTCACTCACTGGGCGCATCAGAATTACTACACCCGCGGTGCTTTTAGCGTTGCAGTATTGTGCTGAAATGTGTACCATTTCTGGGTTTTTTTTTTCTATGTCTCATTTACCTTGTATACCATGGAGAGTTTTTTGAGTCCCTAAAATTACTCAGGTGTATTTTATTTTATTTTATTTTATTCAATACCGATATTTCGGTATTGAATTCGATTAACCACTAATGGCACCGCTAGCAATAAGAAGTAGTGACTGTACTACTATCTACTGCCGGCTACGTTCCGATGATTACGTAAAGCTCAAATCTTTGGAATGCTGTTAAGGGTCCATTATAAATTTTCCTAACAAATTATTTTTGATTATTGTTTTCGTTTTATTAATGAAGGACATAAAGCTATACAGTATATCGGAATCTGAGTGCATTCAGGATTAAACATCAATAACACGTAAAGATCGACCTTCCAAATCGAGATTCATTTATCTACCTAGCTAAATAGTTATTTTAGACAGTAATCTCTTCAATTAGTCGTAAAGCAAGAAAATACTGGCTGAAGTAGTATAACTCGAGTTTTAGGTTAAACGTTTAACAGTTTCCTTTTCGATCGAGTTTGCTTTTGTCATATAAACTTTGTACACACAAAACACATTTTTTATTGCGACGTTTCATTTAAGCGGAATTTCTGCAGTGCGATATTGAGTGACATTGTAATCCAGTTTAAGTCATATACAGCGCTACGTGTAGCGGATTGGAAGGTCTTGATTAGGAGCGGTTATTAATCACGACGGTTTCCCAAAAGAGTTGAGCTGACGTGTAGGACACCCCCCACATCTTACCTGTTATTTCTACACTAACAGCTCTGAAATCTAGTAATGTTTTTAAACGAACTAAAGTTAGTCTAGAGCACAATTTTTTTATAAGATTTATAAAAAAATATTGCAATATTAATAATATTTAAATATAGGCCTTAGATTAACATTTATAGATAAAACAAACAGAATGCTACAATAATAGTAATGGCTTTGTAACTCAAGGTCGACAGGATGACTTTGGCGGGCAGATAAAGTCGTCTGATACAGTCTGCAGTCAAAGTTGACTAAGTTTGTAGTTGAGTTGAAGATAGCAGTTGCCTCTGTACTTTGGTCGAGGAGTTTTTACCACGTCGAAGTCTTCGTACAATATTATAATCGAGCTTATAGACTTAGTGCAATAGTATAGTTACTATATCTGACACTTTAGAAGTAAGTTGTAAATAAAAAGACAAGTAAAGGCCCAGTGACACGATGCAAGATTTGTTTTTGTCTCAAGGCTGTCTTTTTTCTCGAGATAAATTAATCAAGCATTAGAATTTCCTTACATTTGCATCGTGTAAATGAACCTTTAGTCTTGTTATTATTTATTCAGAAAAGTTAAATAGTGCCCAATTCTGGTCCTCACCAAAAAACTACCATCCGTTTCTTTCTGACATGTCCAGATGTAATGTAATTCTAATGTTCCTCTACATATTTATTATACAATAAATATTATCTGATTAATACTACGTATATTTAAATATTCTAATTACTTCATCAAAAAAAACAAAATTGAATACCTAACTATGTACAGCTGTAAGAAAAATAGAACTAAAAAATTTTAAAAGTTATGCGTCAAAAAATACTTCCGCATCAATGTCAAATGCGGGTGACGTGCCCAGAAGGCTGGCGGCATTGCCGCGTTGAATTGCTTTGCTCAACCTTTGAGCAAAGTAAAAACCAGCCTTCTGATCACGTGAAGTGTCGATCAGTCGTTTTGATATCTCTTTAAAAAGAGAATGGGCACTCGGGCCCCATGACCCCAGCGTCTCAACCCCAAACGGCTCAAATATGTAATCTCCAACAAGATTACTATACTTGCGCCGCTTGAGGGTTTCTGCAGAGGCAGCAGCAGTGCCGGCGCAGGCCGCTGTATTTGGAAGATGTGATGGCGCGAGGGTGTCGACGCAGGTTGCGTCCCACACCAAGGGCCTACACATCTTCCAAGGCAGTAACGACATACCATCCGGTCTCTTCCCATCGTCCCATGACAAGCCCTTTGGTTCGAGCACGGCAGGCACGCCGGCGGTAGACAAAGCACGACGGATAATGTCGTTAAGGTATTTAATTTTATTTTAACATGATGTTAAAATAAAATTGGCCTTTATTTTATAAAAAAAACCTATTGCCTTAGAGCTATTATCCAGGTAGAAAATTTAATAATACGGTTGTATGGAGAAATGCATAAATTATAAAAATATAATATTTTGAAGACAATCTTAGTTTTTCCAGTCATCTTTGTATAATGTATTGTGTTAAAATAATATGGACATTGGACATTGAAACCCATCAATATAATATTACCCTTTATTAAGTTAGTTCACAAAGGTAGGGTAGTTGTATACACACTGTTGTGTGTGATACACAATCACGCCTATTGCCATTGTCCGATTATGTTATTGAATAATCTGTTATTGTAGGTTTATCAGGCTTATTAGGAGCGTCTATTGAGTGTATAATCAAGAAAATTTACAACATTTGTCATTTATTTACGAACCTGCGACCTCTGCACACCAGGTAGTCACTTAAATCACTAAGCTACGGTACCCTAGCCTATGTTCTACGTGACGTGACGTCACGTTATGACGTAACATCTATTTGTACCTATCGTAAGTAGGATACAATTAAAACGGCTGCCCGGTGTGCAAAGGTCGCAGGCTCGAATCCTGCCTGTCCCATAGGTAATTAGTCACAGTTTAAAAATCGGCGAAAAAATTGTTAAGCATAGCTAAATGCTATAAAGTAATCAATAAGAAGTTTGTAGAAGTTGTCATAGTGTTTAGGCCCAGTTTTCACCAAAGCGGATAGGAGCCCACCTATATTTTATATGTTTAAATTTTAATCAGGTTTAGTTACTGAAGCTAAGCGAAGCGGTCTCGTAGTTTTACATCATAATATTTTAATGCTAAAAATATATAAAAAAATAATAATATCGTTTCGGGCATTAAGTTTACTTACTTACATAATTATAATAAAATGAAAATTGTGTAGACAAAAATATTTTTAATTGAATGCGGTTTTCTAAGTTGTGTAGCTGTAAGTCTATCTTATAAAGCAGTATTTATGTTTCATCTTTGAATTCTATCTCAAACGAGGTAAATTAGGGGTTGTAAGTTTAAATGGGCGGTTCTACAAAAAAAAACATGCGTGAAATTCTGCAAATTGTTTCCTTATAAGACGTAAATGAACCGTGAGATATAAATAGTTAGTTATTAATAGTTTATAGTTGTTTATAAATGTTAGTATTAAAAATTTTGTTTTTATTTTTTTTATTTTAATGACATTTATTGTTTTTTGTTATATTATTTCTCGTTTACCTCAAATTTTCGACACAAATGTATTTTTTGTTCTCAAATAAAAAAATAAATAAATATCGTAAATGAAATATTACTCCGCAATGGTGAAAATTTAGGGGTTGTAAGATTATATGGGCAGTTAGTAAACAGATAGGTTCCTTAAACGACATCAATAAATAATAAGATATTTTTTTGGCAATTCCACTTCCCTAGGCGGTAAATTTGGGGTTAAAATTGTAAAAGGAAAGTTTGTAATTTAGGAAAAAAATGCATGGAAATATCTAATTCCACGCGGACTAAGTCGCGGGCAACAGCTAGTCGTTAAAGTAAGTTGTTATTCATATTATTATATTCAATATCCGTATATCCAGAAACTTATTTCTTTACAATATGTAACCAGTTCGTTTATATTTATCGGCTTTACGGCATATTTTAAATTTTTAATTTTATACCTGGAGCAAACATTTTACGGCACGCCCGTCGCTTTGGGACTTGGCAGGGAGCCCAGTTGCATGGTCATTGGCTTTGCTAGAGCCTGCATATCTTGAGCAGTCGTAGTCTTCCTGTAAAAAATCTAGATTGCATAGGTGCGAGGTTTTGTTTAAGTTTGCGATCGATAGAAAGTCTGCGCTGAATTTGAATTTATCCACCTTTATACTGGGTGGCGCAAAAGTAAAGACCCTATTTGGTTCAGCTATAACATTTTTTCTAAATTAGAAAACTAGATTTAGATTTTTTTAAATGTATATTTGTGCCATTAAATTTCGTACCATTAGGATTTAAAGATGATGTCTTTTAAATGGTGACCTCCAGAGTTGATACACCTTGAAGAGGATGATTTTCCTTCAAAATTGGTTATGAGTGACGAAGCGCATTTCCATCTCTCAGGGCATGTCAATAAGCAGAATACTCGGTTCTGGGGCACTGATAATCCGCGCATTATTCAAGAAACACCTCTACACCCACTAAAAGTTACTGTATGGTGTGGCATCTGTGTTGACAGAGTGATCGGACCCTATTTTTTCGAAGACGCTGGAGGCAATGCGATAACTGTCACTGGAGAACGCTACAGAACCATGTTACGTGAGTTTTTGATACCCAGTTTGGACGAATTGGAGCTGGAGCACATCTGGTTTCAACAAGACGGCGCTACGGCACACACAGCGCGCGACACTATGGACTTAGTGAGGGACGCTTTTCCAGACCGAGTTATCTCTCGTTTTGGCGATTTGCCTTGGCCTGCAAGATCACCCGATCTGACCAGTCCAGACTTCTTTCTTTGGGGTTTTTTGAAATCTCGGGTGTATGTGAACAAGCCACAGACTCTCGCAGCTCTAAAAGAAAACATTCGTCAAGAAATAACGAACATATCGCAGGAAGTGTTACGGCAAGTTATGCAAAATGTCATAAATAGGGCTCAAATGTGTATCAACTCTGGAGGTCACCATTTAAAAGACATCATCTTTAAATCCTAATGGTACGAAATTTAATGGCACAAATATACATTTAAAAAAATCTAAATCTAGTTTTCTAATTTAGAAAAAATGTTATAGCTGAACCAAATAGGGTCTTTACTTTTGCGCCACCCGTTATGATACAGAAAAATTATACATAATAATATGTATTGACTAAAATACATACAGTGTATTACGGAGTAGTTGTGACATTTATTGAAACCTCTACATCTAGAAATAGTCAGATTTGGAAAAACTAACTACATAATCTCAATGTTAAATTTTTTCGATAAACGTGAAATCAATATTTTAATGGGTTCACTATGTTGTAAATATTGCAACGAGTAAATAGGATAGCATTTCTCACATCTACTATTAAAATGACAATTTACTGACCATTCTCTAAAATATGAGCTGCATCCATTTCTATGCGAATTCTGAGTAAGCAGAGTATATAACACTTCCGTTCGCCATTTTGAACGAGCATACTTCATGTTGTATTAACGTTACGGAACCAGGCCAGTAAATAGTGGGACCCTGTCTACTATAATAACAGCGTGTATTGCACCACTATAATTATGTTGTGATCATAGGAATTGTTAGAAGCTTTTGAATAAATGTTAACCAATTATAGTTTTGTTTATCCAACGGGACTCTTCCTTTATTATACGGACTATATTTTCATGTTAAATCTATTAGAATATTGTCATTCTAAACGTAGAACACTTAGCATCGTGGTGTATTGTGATGCGACAGAGCATGCATTTCGTATGAAACATAATGATATTTTGTGTCAATGTTTATGCATTTGGCTGGTTATCCACCAAAACTGCGCCCGGCTACGTTGCTGTATTCCTTCGATAAACCGATAAACCCATTTCTGTGAGCGCAAATCTAGGTTTATGTTGACCCTTATGGAGAGGCGGCGCGGTGGGCGAAGACGTGCCAAACTTTTGTTCAATATTAAAGTTAATCAGTCATTTCATTTAATACATCAATGTAAATAAAGCAAACGTTTGATGCGTAATTTTATTTGATTGCTAGTAAAATCTGTTTCGCCTCTTTAGGCAATATATTTAAACAAAGACAGAAACTAGAAGTCACGTTTGAATCCTAATAATATCAATTTGGTAGCAGACCATTTGCGTACAAAGAAACATTACCTAAACAGTAAAGTTCTGTTTAATTATAATCTTCGGACACTCGCCTAACTCCTTGCTATCAAAATAACGTTAAACTTGTACTGTTCTAATGTTTTATGTGAATAGTTTGAACATCAAACTAGGGTCAGATTGACTTTAGGTATTGTTCTGGTGGGATTTCGGGCAACAAATTAATTTATCATTTAGTTTTAAAGTAAAGTAAAACGAACTATCTAGGGTTAATGTTACATGATTTATGGTTTAATTGATTTTTAACTTTCTCCTTGGTCTAGTGGTTAGCATATGCACCTCTCACCACGAGGTTTCGATGCCTGGGTCGGGCAAAGTGTTATTTGTGAACTTTCTATCTGGTAATTCACAATAGCAGCACGGATTTGGAATTGTGCCTGGTGGATGGCGATAGGGTGACATATTATGGGTGTTGTAAACCTTTGCCACATCCTTCTGGTTAATGAAGGTGTGATGTTATGTTATGTTAATTTGTTTAATATATCACTTCTCCACAAGTGAATAAAAGCTAATTTACTCACTGCAAGTTTTGCAAGGCAATTCTAATGTAGGCTTAGTTTATTAGAAATAAAAAGACAGCGATGGCCTTGAATCCTTGCATCGTGTAAATAGGCCTTCAGTCTCAAATCTAAAGTCGGGTGATCCGTACCCGCAGCCGTTGCAGATACTATAACCAAAACAGCATAGTTACAGGATGACCAAATCGCGGAGTCGTTAGTACAACTGCCTGCTGTAGAGGTCGTGGGTTCGATACCCGCTCAAGACAAATCTTTGTGTGCATGAACATGGAAATTTGTAAAGTATGTATTCACAAAATAATAGTATTATATGTATTAGTATCAGTTAATCTAGTACTTATAGTACAAGTTCTGCTTAGTTTGGGACTAGGTGACGTGTAAAAGTTTTGTGATATTTATTTATTGTGTGAATGTGGTGAGCCCCTCACGAACCACTCGCGAACCACGTACATACCGTTTTTCTTTAGTTACAGTTATGGCTGCAGTGAGTACCCAGCTTAATAAATAAATCAATACTGGTATTTATCTCACTATTGGTAGGCACAGGTAAGATAGCATTGTACATATGAGATGTTTTAACGACGTAAATATTTTATCATTTTAACGTCGCGTTTCTTAGCCCTGTATGTAATGTGTGTCAAAAGCCTAAATGTTATGTGTGTCAAAAGCCTAAAGAGGGCAGTCTAGAATATGAGGGGTTAAGTCAGTGCAAGTGTGCTAAAATGTTGTCCACACGAAATTTTATGTGAGGAAATAACATAATTATTAATCACATGTACAACTTGGATCTAAGAACTCTGATATGTGTACAGATTAAACTATCTAGACCCTGTTATCGAGTTTGTGATAAAAAAAATTACCGCTCGGTAACATTTTGTTATTGTTATGCCTAACTGCTAACTAGCTTATGAGATTTGTCCTCAATTATATAGGGTGAATGCAATATAACAGAATTAACGAAATAAACATAAACCAATACAACAAAATTTAAATTAAACAAAAACAAAAAACAATGGCTAACCACGGGCATTAAAAAATCATGTACACATAAACGACAACTAAGACTTACTTTACTTAACGAAATACAAAGCGAAGTCATACATAAATACTATAAACAAATCAGTCAAATTCTAGAAACAGTAAATACATTTAATCTACTCGGCAAAAATATTGATACCCACATAAACTGGAAATCTCATATTCAGTCCACCAAATACAAATTGGCAAAATTTACTTACGCTCTTTTCCAAATTAAAGTTAGCACGAATGAGAAACTGAATTATCAGCATACTACCCATGTACATATTCATGGCCTTTGTCCATGTCCATGACCTTTTTGTATTGCATAATTTATACTTATATATAATATATCAGAATAATATCCTAAATAGATAATTAATACAGCTGTTGACCCTATTTTATAAAGTTTATGTTATTAAGATGCAGAAATTGATTTGTTTTCAAATGAATACGGTGTATTATTATTGTTTTTGCAACAATTTTGTGAATATCAGTTATATTTTTATGTATATATTGTGATTAATATATTTGGTTCCTGTAGCCGTTTTAATCAAATAAATAAAAAAAAATATAAATAAATAAATTAATTAACGCCATCCATATATAATATTGTTGATATTTGCATATTTGTATTGAAATACCTACATTATTTTACAATAGAACTACAATGCCCGTTCTTTATGACAGTGAAAATATTTAATAGATTGCCAAAACACACAAAAAATTACTAAAGTTTTCTTCTTTTAATAGAAAATAAAAAAACATTTATAACAGAAATATCTTTTTATTCTATTGATGAATATTTAAATGTAAAAATATAATTCAAATAACATTAAAACAAGATAAATAATATTGTATATACATAATTATTTAACTATGATTTATTTAGATCTAAGATTTTCTTTTGTATTTTTATTATTTTTTTTATTACTGTGTGTTGTTTTATTTTACTGTGCCGTAACTTCTACAGTGTTACCAAATTGGCTACGCCTGAAAAAAGACATTAAGTTTAAAAATATCTGTGTATTAGTGTAGGTAGATAAGTCTAGACCTTATGTTAGGTACGTTACGTTATAAGGTCACTTAGTATGCAAATTAGGACTTTGAACTATCTTGAACCAACTTTGAATTGAACATTGTAATCATTCAATTGGTTCGGACGACGTGATTTTTTTGTGTATTATTATTTAACATGTGGAAAAGAACATACTCACCACGTCTAGAATAAGTGCTTTCAAATTCAAATTCAAATTCAAATCATTTATTTTCATAGGCCCCAGGAGGCGCTTGAACACGTCAAAACATTACAAAAAATGATATAAAAGTAAATAATAAATAATACTAAATTATACTAATTACAATGATTTGAATAACCGGGGCTCAGATTAATTTTAATCAAACTGTTTAGAATCGAATTAAAATCAATCTAAGTACCAGCTCCGATGGGTATTGCATTATGAGAAGAGCTGGTGAGAAACTCATGACATTTAAAACAAAATTCCCCTATGTCGCTTCCACCCACTATAAATACTTTTAATTCTAGATACAAACTTAACTAATCTTTACATTTAACACCTTTAACACCTTTTTTCAGCAATAAATATTTAATTAAGAGTTTTGAACCAAACAGTTTTACCTTAGAAGGCGAATAAAATCAATTTAATTACAATTAATAGAGACAGGACGCCACTTTAGGGAGTACATTAACGGAGAGCCCGTCTTCTGCCGTGACGCTAATTAAATATGGCTACTAACAGAATTCAATTCTCGGAACAAAATCCCTTTGAAATCAGATTCTTTAAATTGAGTGATTCTCAACGGTATACCACTTGCTGAAATAATTTGAAGTAAAATGGTAGCAAATTTCCTCATAATGTGTGATAATTACTTTTGATTGCTTAGTGTGGATCTTTGAAATAGTACTCAACTCGTATCTACAGACGGCTACACGGTATGAGTACATGATGGTCTCGTGTTTTCTAGACTTCTCGTGCATTGCGACACCAGCTTATACTGGAAATGTATAGGTAGATCGGTAGCAGTAATCGAGCCGTTCCCCATTAAGTGCTAAATGATAGTTAAAATGTTATTTAAAGTCTTAAAAACCATCATTTTAGCATAAATATTGATCCACTTTGATGTTCAAGTTTATATATTTCCAGGTTTTCTATCGATGTTTCGATTTAGTTTCTTATCTTCGATGTTTAACTAAGTACTAGCAAACAATTCCCCATCCACTGCATTTTCTGTAACAAATGGATAAATAATAGATTCTGTAGAGCGTGCACTCCATCTTAGACCGGAGTCGATTTATCTCGGTGTCCGACACTAACTCACTATGTCCGAGATGTGCGTTTGGACGATACTATGGACTCTAAGTCCCCGACCACACAAACTCACACAAACTGGAGTCTCATTAAATACTTGGCTACTCTGCGTGCAAACAAAGACGGTGACAATATGTGTGCATGCAAGAGCTAAGTAAGCATATCTCCTTGTTTCGCACTAAAGATGAGTTCCTTCTTTTAACAAGCAGCAATCCGTGTTCGGTTTTTGACGAAAGATACATACATACAGAATTATCAAATTGCAATGAACCGAGACAGTGTACAAAATCAGAAGGAAAGCGAATGAAAGTAATTACAAATTTAGGGTTACAAGTCTGATATTTAGATTTGCACACTACATCTACAATTACAGTTGCAACCATAACTCTTGGCCGTGTGCCTTGAGCCTTACTGACCACATAGCTTAACATTTCAAGCGTCATTGTGGCTGTCGCAGTAGTCAACCATACGTTGTTACGTTAACGAATGTCACGTTGTACGCATTTCTGCTCTTAAGCTATCGTTTGTGTATTTCAGGCGCAATAGTTAAGGCACATCCATGGTCAAAGACAGAGAGCGAAGATACGGTTTACCTTTGTTTATAAAGAAAGGCCCAGGCTTCTATAAATACAATGTTCCACTGTAAAATACACACATTAAACACAATGTCAATAAATTGTTAAGATTCGCCTTTTCGAAGATATATGTCCTAATAATATCTTCGATACGGTGAATATTAACAAATTAATTGACTGAAGAGTGTGCTGTGGGTTCAAACCCGAGAGCTTCGACTTCGACTTAGCTGCCCTACTATCTCGCAATCGGCTATTTCCACTCGAAATTAGATAGCATAGAATTATCCAAATACTCTAGGAAGCTAGCTTGGCTATTTTTCTTTATGCTATTACCCTCAGGAGCGAAGCAGTATACATGGAGGAATCCGAAAGAAACAGGTAGTAGTAGTAGTATCATACTCTGCAATACAGTTTTACGGGATATAATCCCACCCACACGCCCACCACTGTGACTCCTGTGACGCCAGGATCTACAGCGGTAACCAACTGAAAGGCACCGTGCATGACACACGGGCAATCCCAGGGAGAGTTAAAATTGTCTTGGAACCCGCAACGAATTTAATCAGAAGTATATAGTTGGAGTTGGAAAGTATGTATCTTTACTTCCCTCCAAAGCAAAGCGGGAGACTGAGTAATGCCAAATATAGACAAAGTGTCTATATGGAAAGACTATAGACACCACGGACAGTGACAAAACTATGGGGCCTAAATTTGATTGCTTTAATACAGCTTGCAATACAGTTACGTTGAAAAATACTACTTTTCACGTTTGTACGTGCTTGGACTATAAGTACGTTCGAAATCCAGCGACTTTATCTAGAAACAAGTAAGTATAAAACTGGCTACTGACTTGAGATTTAGACAAAATAAGGAAGCGAAACAGAAAAATATTGATGAATAGAATTGTACTTATAAAATTCCCGCCCTCATCTCAGTAATGATATCCTATTGGTTAATATTTACCCGTTTCTCCACTTCGCAGCCTCGCTCTGCTTTGGTGGACAGGCAGCTTGATAGCGTGTACAGTGTAGCCAGTGAGCATGGGCACATGCATCGACATGTATTTACAGTGATATTTCTAAAGCTAAAATGCTTCAATAAAATAGAACAAACGTTACAAGTCAGACACCAGCTTATTAAATATTACCGTTTATTTTGCTCCTAGCAAATACTTTTCGTTGCATACAAATTATGTAAATTCAGAACGTTTGACAGCGTTATTAGTTTTGTTTGGTGTTGTGAAATATGCTAAAATATACTGAAGTTGGCAAACTATATGCTTTGGTGAGTAAGCTTAAGGGACGATGGTAAATAAGGTGTCATCTGATTATGTAAATGAGACGCCATACGTCGTTATAATATTAGGAAAGGTAACAAAAATAAATAGGGTCTCTGTTGTTTTAATAAATTGAATCTGCTGTAAAATATTCAAATCGTTCTAACTCACTGATTCGTCAAAGCTCATTTCACTTTTATCTTCTTCTAAGTCACATCACGTACGGATCTTAGTCCAGTAAATGAATTTTCAAATTCAAATTCAAATAGTTTATTTGCATAAAACAGGTTTACAATGGTTGGTACACAGATTATTATAATAAGTACACTGATTTATAACCCAAGCAGGTGTGCAAATTTCAATGTAATAATAGTAATAATAAAAAAAATAATATTAAATTACATGCAAATTAATCATAATTTATAAAATGTCATAGATTCAAAAAAAAACAAATAAAAGAATTTAACAATATTATTCAGAAAAATAGTAAGTAAAATGTCAAAAAAAAAATAATTCAAATCTTTCATCAATAATTCCAATATGCTATATTTTGTCTGATAAATAATCCGAAACATTATAGTAACATTTTTCAATCAAGACTTTTTCAATTTAGTCTTAAATATATTTATATTTGCATCTTTAATATTATTTGGTAATTTATTATAAATTTTTGGAGCCATTGCGAAGACACTTCTATGCATTAGAGCAGTGTTTGTTTTGCACATACATAACCGGCTTTTGTCTCTTTGTGTTCGACTTGACCCATCGACTGCCAATGAAAATAGATGCGAGTTTAGTTTGACAAAAACCGCTACCTCGAATAAGTAAATAGATGGCAATGTCATAATATTATGTTTTTTAAAATAAGGTTGGCAACTGTCAGTCGTTAGTAATGAAAACATTGCCCTTATGCACCGTTTCTGTGTCTTAAAAATAATTTCTTTATCAACAGAGTTCCCCCAAAAAATTACTCCATATCTCAGGACCGATTCTACTAGACCATGGTATGCAAGCAGAAGGGCATTAATGTTGACAATTTGAGCAAGTTCATGCAAAGCATACACAGATTTACTAACCCTTTTACATAGCTGTTCTATATGGGGTTTCCATGTTATTTTGCTATCTATTATGATACCTAGAAACTTTGTGGAGTCTCCTTGTTTTAATGCTTGGTAGTTAATACATACTTTAAGCGTATCTGTTGTTCGAGCGCGTTGACTAAAATGCAATAGCATAGTTTTATCTATATTGGCTTTCAGGTTATTTACATTTAGCCAATTAACAATAGAACTTAGCGCGTTATTTATTTTATATTCGTATGTAATATGTATGTATGTAATGTTTGCAATGGTACAGAAATTACATATTATAGTACAATGAGCTGAAAATTGGTGTAGTTGTTTTGAACGCCTTCATAAATGAATGCCAAAAACTCACCATCGATATAGTTTTTAAAAATAAAATTACGTTACGTTAATGGCCTCATATTGGTTTTGCTCGTTTTTGAGGAATTTGATTTTAAGAAGTATAAGTATTTTTAAAAGACCTATCTAACAATACTCATCCTTATGTGGAAGACGAGATAATTGAAAAACCCAACTCGCACGCTTTACGCACACTTTACATATTATTACATTTTACCACTTCGTTGACATACCTATTCAATTTACCTACATGTTTTAGTAAATATTATATTTTAGTTAAATAATTATTTATACCGGATTATCCAGAATTTTTTTTTATATGATGCATAGCAAAGCCCTAGCAATGAAAGTGCTAAATTTTAATTGCGTAGAATACCCCATAAAGACGCGCTTGAAGTTTCATTAAGTGTTTTCAAGAAATATGACGGTACAAAATGTAGAGAAAATTAAGGACAAAGTATAAAAGATAGGGTGCAATTTAAAAACAACTAGACACTGCAGTAGGAAACCATTACAGTGTTATTACAGGTGGGTAAGAACCCTTGGATGCTGCAATTTTTCTACAAAAGCTTGTTATTGTTGTACCATACAAGTACAAGACTACCTAGTATTAACTCTATTTAAGTTTTTTACGTATGTAGGAATCTTTAATTGTAATTCCAATATGACTTCTACAATCTTATATTTACTCAACGAAAAAACTTGAAAACCAAAAAAAATCAGTACCTAAACAAAAACATTTGACTAGTTTTTACATTAAGTTTCGGGCAAAAAGACACGTTTTCTACTTACGCATTCATTAAATAGTATAATATGGTTAACATTAATTTTGTATGAGTCAAAAACATTATTGATGGATGAATTAAATCGAATCAAAACCATTTTAAATTATTTTAATAATTTTAAGTACATCAAGATTTTTTTGCAGATTAATAACATTTGTGTAATGTGTATGTTATTGATTCTGTTTTATTTAGGAGCACATTTTTTATTACAATTCACAGAAATCATTCAAAAATATCATATAAATATAGTATTTAATTAAAGAAATAAATAAATACAAACTACCAAAAATCGCAATGTATGAAAATTCGTATGTCCCAGTCTACCATCCGTTACTTCAAACTCAATTATTTTAATAAGGTTCAAAGAAACTATACTGAGATTTTGTTTTCAAACCATTCAAAGAGGTAAAAAGATCTACTTTCTTTGCTTTTTTGGTATTTTTTGCTTAACTTTTCAGATATAAATGAATTTTAAACTCGTCCCAGAAAAAGTTCCAAAAATAGATTTCAGTTTTTGTTACCCATTTTTTATGTGTAATAGTTAAAAAACTTCCATTTCGTTACACAATTTTAACTTGGCAATACTAAAGATACCATTTAATGCCGCCATATTGATTTAGGTGTCAGTGCTGTTCCGACGTTAAATGTGAAACACGTATTCAAGTTCGAAAATCGAATCTCATTCCAGTATTTGTTACAGCTGTTTCAAGGTAAGTTAATAATATAAACTACTTTCTTTTATCATGTCACAATAGTTAACAACTTGCACTTAAGTTGAGTGAATAATATTAGACGTAACTCCAATTTTACCTATTAAAATAACATTTTGTAAAAACTAAACAAGTGTTTCGTTACTATTTTTTTTGTTACTATGGCACAGTAACGTATAAGCGGAAAATATTAGTAACAAAAGAGGAATTATAAAGCTACGTTTGCATTCAACAGCGCAAGGAAATGCCACTTACTCCGGCAGAAAAAATGAAACGTTACAGAGAAAAGTTGAAACAAAACCCGGATAAGTTGGAAGAAATAAGGAAGAAAAATTTAGATAGAATAAAATCAAAATATAAATATAAAAAAATATCGGAAATGACAGAAACAGAAAAAAATAAGCAAAGAAAAAAGTGGAAAGAAGAAAAACAAGATGTACAAGCACTTCCAAATAATATCCTAAAAATGTTTAGATGTAATTTAGCCCGCGAAATTCAAATTTCATAAGTTTTTGCATTTTGCAAGTTCTATGTTCATTAAATATGAATCGCGGCCGTAACAAATGTGGTTTTACCGAGTCATCGATATAATACCCTCTTATCTTATATTTCAATTGAATGACTTATTTATGGAAAAAGCCATTCATTTGAAATATTTGAACAGAGGAATCGCAAAAGAACCTTACGGAAATTTGAATTTTGCATTCCCTTCAAAAATTAAACAAGAAAGATTTGATTATATTACGATATTAAATGTTGCTCAAACACTAATCCGTCGTTTAATTTCTTGTACTAATTCTCCTCTGCGATATCCATTGCCCTATGATAAAAAGTAAATTTTGATGATGATGAAGAATACCATTTATCCTCTTCCGGAGTAGGTATATAGTTATCTAAATTTCATCCAAATCCTATCAACTGCAAAACATTAAAGACCCACTCAAATGTTTGCTATAATACGCTATAATCATTGTTTTCTTTGACTAAAATTTGAACAGTAAATACCTAGTTTGTGTTATCTATCTTTAATCCTAATCTAATCACTAAAACGTCTATAGCGCCTAGTACATTGTAGACGTTGCCTTATAATTTTCATTTTGTTACCTAATATTCTTTTTTTGTTACTGTCCCAGAAAAAATCTTAATCTCTTTTTATGTTTTATGTATTTTATTTTTAATATAAAACAATTAATTTCACGAAGAGACTCAAGGATACTAAAAATTTTAATAAAAATTACGTAAAATCGGTAAATTTTGGTTATTTTTCATATTATCAAAACTTTAAATTTATTTAGGTGAAAGGTAACAAAAAAATAAATAAACACTTAATTTGAAAATTTTCTTTTACTTTTCTTGGTATTTCTTTGCAATGATGTTATTTAGTTTGTCATCAAGTATCAAGAAAATTATTATTCTGGATATAATAATTGCCCCTTCTAAGTTTTTTTTAACAAATAAATAGTAACAAAATAAGAACGTGTAATCTACCTTTATTTAGTTTTTAATACATATTATCCACAAAATTCATAAAAAAAGGATTTTCTTATGGAAATCCAAATGTTAATAAAGTAAACTACTTGATTTTACGAAAAAAAACCATTTATACTTATATTTTTATTTTTAGCGTTTTTATGAAATTATGGCAAAAAAAAAGAGAAATGCTCGCATATTGTCTTACAGCTTGCCAAATCCAAGTTTAGAACGAAACATTTGTTTTAAATTGCAATCACACAACACATTAACCAGCGCATTTTGGCATATAAAAGGAGCCAAGTTTAAAAACTTAACATTCTTATTACTGAGTGTATTAGCGCCTTTAATCATATAGTTACCCAAATATGGTTATTCACTATTAGTTACCAAAAAAGCTGATTTTTCGATATTATTATGTTGCACAAATTTTAACCTCAATTTCTTTAAAATTTTAGCCGCCATATTAGAAAATTTTATAATTTTTAGTTATTTTTTATAGATCTTGGATCCCCGTAATTTTACAATAAAGATTTTGATTATGTAGACTTATAGTGTTTTATAAATTAATACCAAAAATGTTCACCTACCGTCATTTGCTATGGAGATAACAAAAATGGAAAA
The DNA here is from genome assembly GCA_905147285.1 of Hypena proboscidalis. NCBI lineage: Eukaryota > Metazoa > Arthropoda > Insecta > Lepidoptera > Erebidae > Hypena > Hypena proboscidalis. The sequence continues at coordinate 2,693,930 of LR990141.1, forward strand.
AAAAGAGATCAGAGATAGTTATTTAGTTCAATATCCTTGTAAAATTAAAATTTAATGAATACGTTACATGTGTATGCTCTGTGAGATTTAACATTATAATGTGTTGATACAAATCGCTAGTAAGAAGAAACGAAAAAAAACTTATTTATGTTAATTAGAAAACACCACCACCACAAATGATTTATGTGATTGGGATATTTCAATTTCTAAAAACAAAAAATCTAGACATTTATAAATTGCTAACGCACACCACATATCGTAAATTTTAAATTCAGCTGCAGCTGTTCCACCATTAACCAACCGTATCTCGTCTTACAACTTACCAAATAAAAGGAGCCAGGTTCGAAAAAGAAAACTAAACATTCTTATCACGGAGTCCAGTAAGTAGCCTAGGTGCAATTGGTCGTACAGCTAAAACAATATTAATGGACGCCGCCTGGCGAGCTGCCAATGCCGCATCGCCATGATTTAATTTCTGTGCACTGATGGAGGGAGACGGATAATATTGAATTAAACGTCAGCTTTGCTCACCACTTGTTTGTTGTGCAGATTTGTGAAAAGGTTTTGTAGCTGTCTTGAACAAACTTATAAATAATTGGGGATGACTGGTGGTTGGCCAAGCTGTCTTGCCATAGATTTATTGCTGGAATTCAGTTGCCATGTAATTGTAACGGTTTACAACACATTTTAAAATAAAAGTTAGTTTTAAAAATCAGGTTATTTCTTATTATTCCCACAAAAAATGTTTTGCTATAAAGCATTGTTGTGTTACGTGGAACATGGTTCACAGTAAAACTGTACGTGTACAGTTGTTGTAAACCATTTGTTTGTTAAATAAATAGTTAGCAAAACCTCTGCTAAGTTTTTGTTTCGGATTTAGAAATCAAACTTTGTCCAAGATTTTTTTAAGGCCTTTGTGTATTTAATTACGTTCGGATTTAGCGTAGAAATCTATAACAATGAATTAAATATAACAACTCTTAGGTAAGCGCTCCACCGTAGAAGACCGGATCCTCACTTACCATCAGGCGAGATTATGGTTAAACGCGTGTCTTAACCCCCAAAAAAACTAATCAATCATCGCGAGCTAACAGAATTCCATTAGATAAAACAATCCAGCTTTATAAAGAATCGCTTAGCCTTTATAGCTTTCCAACGTGACGTCACCGGTGCAGGTGCACTCGTAATGCGTCGATTCAGAGGAAATAGTATGTAAATGTGACTCGTTACTGCCCTGCCAGAGAAATGAGCCATTTCCTTTTATGCAACTGGTATGATAATATTTTTCAGTTCAGCTTTAAATTGTCGTAATTTATTGTTAAAGACAGCTTTATTTTGTGAAATGAGGTTTTTTCGACTGCCTTTTGGTCTTGTGGTTAGCGTACGCAGGTGTTGTATTCAATACACAGGCCGGGCAAGTATGTTACGTGGGGTTATCCCTCTTGGGAATTCTCAGTAGCAGCCTGGAAACTAAAATTATGCTCAACAAATAGCGAATGACTCTTTTATTAGCTTCTAAACATACACATGTACAAGTATGTGTAAAAAGTATAGAAAAACAATTTCAATGTATTTTAAAAATACAACATAAGTTTGTAAAACATTGTTGATGATGAAAGATTGTTCAGTTGAAGTTCAGTTGATTGATTGATCGAAGTTATGGAATTTGAAATTTTTGGCGATTCGAAAGTAGAACAATTACCAATATAAGCTTTGTCATCGACGCTCGATCATCATCAGCAAAAAATTCTGGGTAACAAAATTATGGAAAAATATACCACACAATTTACAAAGTTATATCAACATAGTATTACAGTCTTCGTATCGCGATGACCTCGTATCCAATTCAAATCCAGAATTTTTGTGTTACGTTTAATTTTTAATTATACCGTGAAAAAAAGATCTCGTTTAAAATTTAAATTGAGTGAAGTAAAAATGCTTGTGCGGCTTCTAAAGTATAAAAACAATAGTAAAATAGACAGTGTCTATTTTACTATTAGATAGACACGTATACTGTAATAGATTTTTTTACTAATAAAATAAACCTTTAACTCTAAACAATAAAAAATAAAATAATCTTTATGAAGAGCAAGTAGCGAATAAATAATTATATTCAAATCAATCATAGTTATTATCTACGAGCTTGCACTGGCGGCTCTTCCCGAGTGGTTTGTCGATAAATGTAACCTATATGTTAATTCAGGCTGTGTGTGCAAAATTTTATGAAAATCATTTATTTATTTATTTAACTTTAGCACAACAAAAATGTACAAGGCGGACTTAATGCCAAAGGCATTGTCTAACAGTCTACCTAGGGTGATGCAGAGTTAAAAAGTGGTAGGTGCATATTTAGTTTAATAATTAGATTAGGACTTTATCTTTATAAACGATTATAGGAAGATTTATAATTAATGAATATATATAAAATTACTATATACAAAGACTTATTATACATAAATTATATATTTAGAATTACATAAATGTAATACATATTATTATTAAATACATTTACATATAATATTACAAATACTATAATATAATATACATAAACTACTACTAATATAAAATAACGTAACTTATAGATGAGTTATTCTGCTAATTTGCTCAACAAGAGCTTGATAGTTTTTGCGTAAAAGAGTAACAAACATCCTTACATCCATGCATCCATACTCATAAACTTTCAAATTTATAATATTAGCGCATTGCAGTATTTCTGACATCATCTGTTAAAAACTTACAATAATGAAATTTGTCTGTAAAGTTGCTGAAGTAGTAAGTTAAAAGTTCTTACAGTAACATACGAGGCAGGCACTACCACAATGAGTGTGGCTTTTGTAAAAATAAATCAACTTCTGTCAAGGTTTTTACCCCTTTTTACTTCTTCACGAACTTATATTAAAATTTACATCGCATATTATGATACTGTTTACCAAATGTGTTTGGGAACTCTTTTACTTTCTTTAAAAAGTTTTGTTTCTCTGCACAATATTGAATGCATATCCTGAAATGTCAAGGTTCATATATGATTAGCATCATTACAATTTTAAAAAATGAATCCCACTTAATAAGCGATTATGAATTGAAGGGGACGCTTCATTTCTTTGTCACTTGAAAATCTGCGTCCTCAGAGGTTCCTTTCAAATCCAAGTATAGATAAAAACAAAGACCTTGGCGACGTTAAAGTTAGGCCCGGTATTGACCACGCTCCAGTACCGTACTCGTCGATTGGTTCAACTACATTACCACCAAGATCATTGATTTTATCTATACAATACTAATATCTCTACAATACTAAACAACTCTACAATAGTGGTAAACAATTTAATAAGCCTAGGATTTCAAGCAAGTTAGATATTATGGATATCTCTTTGACAGCTTTTGTCATACAGTTTTATGTCATCAAACTCAAATAAACCATTTGAAAAGTATGCGATTCACGAATACTTTCCATAGACAGTCGATGACAAAGCTATTTTAATGTAAATATAAATTATATTTGCAAATACCAAAAGCAACATATTATGTATCTGTTTTTTATCGCAAGTAATGTTGCTGGGTGCGGTTGTGTTAATGTAATAATACCTGTAATGATGTTAGTATAAATTATTATATATATTTATTTTATGTGGAATTTCCTTAAACTTTTATTACATCAAAACAATCAATCACTCTTCCGAGCTTTTTAATAATTACATTGGGGTTTATAGAACATTTTATTACATAGAATATTCTCGTATAACCAAATTAAAATGTGACGACACTAGGTGCCGTAATAAAATCCCTATGAGCGCTCGAACGAGCTAGATGCCACGATAATGATATTAGAGCAAAATTAACGCGACGGCCAATCCTATTAGTCGTCGACGTCTTTTTAATTACCAATCAGTTCAGATCATTTTAAGTTCAATCTGGTAAATCTTAAAAATCAACATTATTGCGAGATGATGAAATAAACAATATGGTAACTCTTATAAATATAAAAATTGTGAGTTGGAGAAATAATCAATGTCATTGGTAGCGCGCTGTAACCTGCACTACCAGGCGGGGATATTATGAAATAAATAATTAATATTAATAAAGCGGATCAGCTGAGTGTAAAATAAATAAATAAATAAATAAAGGACGTATAGTGGTAAAGCTCATACTTGACGTAGTTAGTATGTTTTGAAACAAGTGAAGTCATAACCTTTTTACTGTGTTCTTTGGCGCAAACTATACAAAAATTCAATGTCAGAAATATTAGAGACATATTCCGTACAATTTGATAACTTCTGTGAAATCTAATGACGAAAAAAACTTAGTATTTCAGATCTTTCTGAAAATCATTTCAAAATTCAGCAACTATTTCTTACTTTTGCTTTCATGATATTTGTGCGACATGATGCCTAGCGAGATCGGAAGGCTTTGGCAGCTCATGACAAGATCGCTCGTTTTAATTGAGTGTCAGTCATAGCGGTGACGACTTCGTTCCACGTTGATGCCGTCGATAACGTCGGTAGTACGTCGATGTCTGTACGTCACGCGTCGATAGGTTACCGACAGACAACGATTCTCGTCTAGTTTGGATTAAGATGCGTTGATACTGGTTTCGACGGGTGCCGATTCCAGATTTCAAATGTGAATCTAAGGTAAGGTTTCTGACTCAATGTAGGACTGAATACAGAGTATTGTATTGTAATAGTATGTACTCAATTTACAATACTATGTAAACTCTATGATTGAATAGTTCCAGAAATAGTATACATTACAAAATAGTTTAATAGTTTCAGTCTAATCCACGTATATATAAATATATATATCAAAATTATAACGTAAATAAAAAAATATATATAAAAATAAGCCTTTATTGCCGTTAGGTTTTTAACTTATACAAATCATTTAACAATGTTTATAATAAAATAAAAGAGAAAACTAAATCTGACTTAAACTAAATCTTTCGGCATTCGGTTAATCTCCCCTCTTAACGGCTTGTATTTTGACAAAGGCCTCCTCTAAATATATCAAAAATATAACTGAGTATTTATTTATTCATAGCCGTATTTGTAAAACATTAATTTTTATGAACACACTAATAACTGCTTAAATTAAAAACTTTATATTTTTGTAAACAAAGTATGATAAAACAAATCAAATCAAATTAAAATTCTTAGAAACAAAATTTTTGGGTTACAAAATTTACATAATATTTGTTGATTTCACTCTAAAAAACGGGTTTTATAAATATTCATTCTCATTTATACATATATAATGGGTAAAATATTCATAGACTCGTCTAGACTAAACAATGACCAGTATTCGTTTTTAGTCCGAGTTTAAGCCACCATCAAGTTAAATGCAGTTTCAGCGAAATTTGTAGTTTAGCACGCTAACTAAATTTGTTTAGGTAGCCTCACAGGTATACCTATAATTCAGGTCTCGTGTTCACCACAAGTTTTAAACAGCCAGTTTAGCGTCGACGGGCGACGTATGTTGCATATATTAAAAGTTTTTAATTATTCAATTATATGTTGTAGGTTTTTGGCATCGTTTTAAATTGTAGTATTATTAACATAGTCTTGGACAAAAATCTTCAATTATGACTGATCTAAGTGAATAATGTCAATTATGCCCGAACAAGGGATAAGTGTCGCACAAAATTTTAATTTTTGTCAATCAAATATTGGCCGTATTTTTTTGGGGTAAGAAGGATGCACTAAAATTTCGAAATCGACTATTTCCTTATCATAATCGCACCACAAGTCATTCAAATAATGATAATGATGAAAATGCCATGAAGTATGATTTATCGTGATAAAAACAATAATGACTTAGTTATTATTTTTATATCTATCTCTTTTGGTCAAAACTTAATAATATGAAACTTAGTATAAATCCAAAAACAGGCAAGGATCAGGCTATAATTAAAACAAATTTCCCAGTTGGCCCGACAGAGCCGCAAATCCCAGGAAGTTAATGTATCTCAGAATATATTATAAGGATGGTTTAAAGTTCCAATTAGCTGGCTATCTCTAGCATCGCCGCGTTGGAACTCAGGTCTCAGCTTAGCCGAACTACGTTTAGACCACCGTCACACCGCAACACTCATGCTACTGGACTTAGATATTTAGACAACTTTATAAAAACCCACAGTTGTAACTTTTAATTAGGTGATTATTTTCAATTGGAACTGCTAATGAAGTGAATAAAACTCGTCTGTATGCAAGTTGTGTTTTAAACTTTTATTTTACACTTGAGATATCAGCAGTTCCATGTGTCTAGCAATGGCGAAAGTTCTTTAAGTACTCGATTATAATAAGCGCATTAAATTTCTAGCTTATATTACTCTTCTGTACTAACAACATTCATAAAATCACATCTCATAAAAAATACGGAAAGATATTGAAGGATACTATGTATTCTAGTAAATTATTATTCATAATATATTTCATGTATCTCTTCTTCTCGACTATTTATTTTCAATATAATTGTAAAATCCGAATTTAAGTCTTAATATATTAACTACATCAACAATGAGATGAGAGCAATCGTTTCTGGAACATGTGGTCTAACTAATGTTTTATGTGTTACTTTTTTGGCACTCAAACGCGATTCAAAACTAATAATAAATCTATAATTGGCACACAAAATAAAACAGTAGATACATAAGAGAACACATAGGTACAAAAGAAATCATAATATATTGTTCGGTTGGTATCCTGTGCTATAACTGAGCGACAATAAGATTGGTAAAACCTCATTTCTTTATCATTTATTAGTAACCAAAGGCCCATTAGAAATAATAAATTATTATTATCTATTTATTTAAGGCAATTTGGTGTCATTTTATATTATCAATTTGGTTAGTATTAGCATTGTTACTGAAAGGAAATTATTTGGCCACATTGGTTTTAATATAATTTAATTTTAATTGAATATATTATATCAATGGATTATTTATTATGTGCAGATTGAAACGTTTAGACTATTGTAAAATGTTATTATGATGAAATAAAAATGCAATCAAGAATTATTCCCAGAAAACTCTACTAAGCATTATAATAAGCTGAGTGATGGTTTTAATACGTTTAATGCTCGCCGTCCACTGCAAAAGTGTGAAGTAATAAGTGGAAAATAGCTTTGCGAAAAAAGAAAAATATATGTTAGTCCTTTCTATCTACGAAAATAAAGATTCGGATCACGAAGATAGCCTCATCTGCCATCAAAGATAATTCGACTTACTTATGTTAAATCTAGCAGAAAGTATCACTCCCAAACATTTTTGCTTAACTCCGTAGTTTTTTATTAACGTCGACGTCGTCGACGTGTTGTAGTATTTACAGCCCATAGAAATCAGCAGTCCCCAAATAGCACTTCGCACATAAGTACATCATCTAAAAGACTACGGCATTTTGCTTCATGTGACAGTAATTTCAAGGCCTGATTTAACCCCCAAACTGGAAAACAGTAGTGCAAGCACTACTATTTGGCATCAGCTCAAAGGTAAAGCGAGGATGCTTCCGCCCTCGAGCTCGCTCACAATAATTTTACCACCATCATAATTGGTTAGCTTTGGAATTCAGATTAAAGCGAAAAAATACCTCAAATATATACATCACATACACTCGCACAAACCCCGCATCACATTAATCATGAAGCCAAAACGTTGCAATATCTGATGAATATCCTTCCTGCTCCGACTTCGAAATGGAACTCCAAAGTTAGATTAGGAAGTGGGCGGGTTTATGCGGGTGCTTACAAAATAGTGGGGAGTTTTACATCCGATAATATCGCAACTTTTACGCAAATTAGTTCCTTTGGACTTTTGCTGGATGTGGGTTTCCTCGAAAATAGGACCAATTGAGTTACTGGATCTGATGCGGTTTTAGAACTGATTTTATTCGGAAAATAGTGTAGCATTCAGTAAGTCTTTTTACAAACCCATAGTCTAAATTACACTTACTTCTTACTTACTTCTTACTTACACAAACAGTTTGTAAAAACTGGTCGTTTTGGCGGTTACACGCTCAAATTTACTTGCCCAAATTAAATTTTTACCAACCAAAGCGGAGCGAAAACGGTATAATGTGAATTTCCTGACGGAAAGTTCACAAATAATACTTGGCCCGACCCGGGAATCGAACCCGAGATCTCTCAGTGAGACGCGCATACGCTAACCTCTATACCATCGAGGCAGTAATAAATAGTAAATGCACAAAATAATCTTTTTAAATATAATTAAATTCCAACGTCCCTTTGACAATAAGCACTCTTCAAAGTTTCTTACAACCTTTTATCTGCAGCAAAAAAGACGCTTGAAAAAATCCTAGATCCGCAACAACTGTAACACTCCTCGACGTCAAAAGTACCCTTTGGTAAACTTTATTCAATTGAAAAATTCCTTTCCGGTCCTAAAACGAGTTTTCCCGTGGCACAAGGCTACTTCAATAGAACGAAATTTCACTCAACATTGGACTTATTTGAGTAAATTCTGTAGAGGTGGACCGGCTAGTTTGGCATAAGTCCATTCAGGTGTGACTTGAGAGTTGCATAAATCAGAATCACGTGTGTTCTTTTTCTTTTACAACATTTTATTGCCTTTGTTTCTATGTGAAATATTTTTAAGTGTTGAAACAAACATAATATAATATTATTTTAGATGGTAAAGTTTATGAATACTAAGTATGTTGTGTTTAAAATTATGCGACGGCAAATTTTGTTTTAATTCAGAGATGTGTTTTCTTTATTTACCTATCATTCTGCCACACTGTCGTTTTAAATCGATAATTATTTATCTATTGAAAAGTTCTTTTACTTTTTAAGAAAATCCTGAAAACACGGTAAAAATTATTTGAAGATCATCAAATATTATTTCACTACTTTGTTAAACTTTTTTTTAGTGTTGAACTCAGCTTAATACATTTTCGATTACTCTAGATATGTTTGACCGGCGCCAAAAAATGGTTACCTAGTTTAGCGGTAAATATCTCGACAAAATTGACCCTAAATCTTTACCTAAATAAACCAATGCTATAATAGCAGTTGGTTTATTTAGGTAAAGACTAACAACACTCCCAAAATATTTTTATTGAAATTGACGTGAATTTGTAACATTACAAACTTTATTTAGTCGACAGCAGTTTCACCTATATATTTACTCTCTTAAAAATGCCTAAATGTATAGGTGAAATCGCTGTCGACTGAATAAACCAAAATTACGTGAGTAACTCCCAAAATGCTTGCAAAATTGTCACGTGCAGCGTTGTCACGTTAAAAAATCTTTCATTAGATAGATTATGTAACTTAATTTGTGTTGTTGTTTTTGTTAACATGTCTTTTGTTCTTTTTCAGGTACATAGCATCCAGACTGATATGATTCAAACATGGAGTGGATACTTTACATTTATTCTCGTCCTTACACAAGCTGGCAGCGACTGGTTAAACTGCGCTCACATTTCAGAGTGCCACTGCAAATGGTCATCAGGAAAAAAGACAGCTTCATGCGTAACAGCAGGATTAAAACAACTCCCAAACTTAGCAACAGATATTCAAGTCCTCGACTTACACGGGAATCCTTTAAAGAAATTAGGAGAAGACGCCTTCGCAAACATAGAACTTCTGAATCTTCAACGACTAAATCTCAGTTTAACGAGTCTTCAATCGTTGCATCCAAATGCATTCAGGGAATTGAGAATATTGATAGAACTGGATCTGTCTCAAAACGATCTACTCCAACTCTCACCTGACACCTTCAAAGGTGCGGATCGCTTAAGGCTGTTGATCCTCAACGATAACCCTTTGAGCGCTCTAGTGGCGGAGCAATTCCCGCCACTAAAACATTTAAAGAAGCTGGAAATATCACGGTGCAAACTTCAAAATGTGCACCCATTTGCATTTGTGAATCTTCAAGTGTTGGAAACAGTCAATATACATCAAAACTTACTAAGTTTTCTTCACCAAGACACTTTTAATCTACCTGTTTTGAAAACATTGACTTTATCTGACAATCCATGGTACTGTGATTGTAGATTGCGAGAGTTTCACGATTGGTTTTTGAACAGCAATCTCGGTAACGAGGAGGTATTTTGTAATGGTCCCGAAAGAAAAGCGCATTTATCGTGGCGTGCTTTAAAGAGAGACGACTTTGTGTGCTTGCCCTCAGCCACCTCAGCCCCAACAGTCATACGAACCGAAGCAGGTGCTGAAATATCTTTTGGTTGTTTTGTTAGAGGTGATCCTAACCCTATGGTAACGTGGTCGTTTCACCACATAGAAGTAAACAACAGTACGAACAAAAACAGTGATATTTTAATAAATAAGTACCAAATAGACCATTTCGACGAATATAACGATGATTTCTTGAACAAAAGTGCGCAGTGGGTGAATGTGACTATAACTAACGTAACTAGTGACTTGTCTGGAGAGTGGAAATGTAGTGCCAAAAGTTTAGTTGGAGAGGCGAGTGCTTATCTGACATTGTTTTTGCCTAAAGCTAGAACTGCAACGGCTCGAGTTGCACCAGACTATTCTACGTTTTTCTTAGTAGGTGGTTCAATGTTCGCAATGACCACAGCGGGTTTCATTGCAGCCTGTGTTTGCTGGAAGACAAAACGCCGAAGAGTGCCAGCAAGCAGAAGTTTTACAGACCAAGAGAAAAAATTGTTAGATACATCTCTAGCAGTTAGCTGTGACAGAACAAGTGGAGACTTGGGGTCATCATATGGCTTCGAAATGTTAGACAGGTCTATTTCTATGGAATCTGACGACGCCCGGTGCCTGGAGCCTGTGCAAATCACAATAGAGGGACCGCCAGGGTCATTTCCACCTCCACCCGCAGAGTTTGCATTACCAGCTCCATATGGTAACATTTTTATATCAGTACAAGTTGCTGGTCATAGTGATGAGTATCCTGATCTCTTAGGAGGTGGGGCGACGCTACCACGACGAAGTAGGACTTGTTTTTTGAAATCTGCTTATGACAATATGGGTCCACGGATAACAGCGGCTGGCAGCTCCACTTGGTCACTGCCAGGTGCTAATGCTGACAAAGATAATGATGCTAAAGATCCTTTGTCTGTCCCGTTGTCAACTTTTTCTACTGAATTTACTGCTTTGTAAACTTTTTGAATATTTTTTTTTCCTTTAGATGTAATTATTATTTGTACATTTCTAAATAAATTGATGGCTATTTTTTATTTTAACTGTTTCATCTAGAAAATAATTACGTTAATAATAGACTGAGTAATTATACTATACAAAATCAAAAGATACAAATTGTTTGTTCGTAAATAGAACCAATATTTACGTCATCATTAATTTGGCGTAATTGTTGCTCTTGTATTTAATTATCACAAAATTATTGCCCACAATTGTGTTAACAATTCTATATATTTTATATTTAAAGATTCTATAATTACCTACATTGTTTCACTGAAAATAAGTAATTAATTATCGAACATGAAATAAACTATGAACATTTTAATATATAATACAGAACACTAACTAAGTTTTGGCCTAGAATTTTTAGCATTTATAAAAACATAATGTTAACATATCAATTTATATAGCTGTAAAATTTACTAAGTTTGAAGATTTACTACATTTGAATCATGTACATAGAACTGTATACGAAAGAAATATAACAATTTGTGACCAATGTGTGATCTTAAAAGCTAAAATAATAATAATATGCTGGTACTTATGGATATTTAAGGTAATTCAAGAAATCCACTTTGAAAAATTCTTGTTTTTATCGCTGAGTTAAGCTAGAAAAACAATAGAACACATTGTCGATCATATCCCAAATCCTGAGTGCTATCGGACGACATTCCCGAATGAATGCGCTGTGCATAGATAATAACATAAAGCAGCGGCTCCCAAAGTGTGCTCCGCAGAGCCCTTCCTCTCCCTCTACCTCTGTCCGTGACCTTTGCAAGGTACCAATCCTCCACCAGCACCCGCGCGTACAGAGTCCTTTGACGGCTTTTCCTTAACAAAAGGGGGTCCGTCATCAAAAAAGTTTACGAACCGCTAACATAAAGCAAAGCAGTTACGTTATAAAAAGAAACCATTCACTATTACCTATTCATCTGTTATCTCTTATGACATGAACTCAGACGAAAAGAGATCAACATATGTTTCTCGAAGTAATGCAAATGTTCGATGTCTTGATACCAATCTTCTTCTTCGTCGTGTCGATGGCAGAGTCTAATTTTATTTTGACTTGCCATCGTGGTGAATAGCCAATTCACTTTGGAGGATTCGCGAATTGCCCAGGGTGCGCCGGACGTAGGGAATCGTTGTGTACGTCACTCGGGGAGGCTCCTTTCATGCACCCCCTTGATACCAATGTAAAACATACACACATACATACATATATTGAATCACGCGACAAAGGCAAGAGGATAATAATACGAGTAGGTATGTTCTATGAATGAATATGGATTACGTTATGGATACTTGGTATTGCTTAGCTTTAATGTTATGAACTTAAATTCTATATTTTTTTTGAGGCTCTTGAGTATTGTGCGCTATACCTACAAGTGACAATGGTGCGCACGACATATGGGGCTCGCCTGGGAATCTTTTGGTAGCACTATTATATTGTAATTACATAATGACAAGTTTAAAACTTACCTATGGTGAAAATGGGCCTTTAGACATCCATGCTGTATACAAAGCACGTAGTACACATTACTACCACGATAAAAGATAAGTAGACTTCTTGAGTTATAAAATATTCATACTACCTAAAAGCACACCAATGTTACTGTGTGAAAAAGTTAATATTAAACTTTCTTTTACACTGTATGGAAAATAAACAGCTTTGATTTGAATCATGATTCTAACTACTATGCATAACGCTTTGGTTTTGAGTATTGTCTGTTTTCGGTTATCGACATTTACTTTTATACAATAAAACTATCTTCTCCGCGCGGCTCCGTCCGCGTGGTATGTCAATAAAAAGAGGCTTATATTATTTCTGGTTAAGATCGGTCTAGTAGATACAAAATTATTATAGTTTTTTTAATTGTAGGTACTCCTGTTAAATCTAAACAAATAAAATTGTCAATTGCATAAAATTAGTGTAAAAAATTATCTCTATTCAATCAATGTCTTCTTATATCACTAAGAACTAATCAGGCAACATTTTGACTAACTAAATAATAATAAATAATAAAAATATGATTGTTGGTTGGTAGATGTAATTTTATTTTCGTTCCACAATTATTTTTTTAAAAAAGGTAGATATAATTTGTTTATTCTTCGCTAACGCTTATCTTCTATTATTTTACTAAAATACAAAATTATGTTGCAAAACTTATTTTGTGAAAATTAACTTTCGAAGCTGAAAACAGACAATGCACAATGTGATCTATACAAAACTGTACAGTAGCCAATAAGTTTATATACCAACGTAATATAGACGTATTTGTAAGAATTTGATCGCGGATCGTTGCTTCAAATCCGTCAAATGGAGTAATAAAAGGAGTGCAACAATCGTCTTTTATTTATTTCGTCCCAAACAACTGATTGACCATATTGTGATTTGCAACTTTTTATTTTTTTTCTCTGTATTATTTGCTCTGCAAAAATAAATTCTTTTGCTTTTCAGATTTTTTATTACAAGCTTTGAAGTTCAATGGAATTAGTTATACAGCTTATGAATCTAATGGAGATTTCATATGTGTGATTAATCTACGTTTGCCACAAAAATGTATTATTTTTTAATTATCTATTATTTTCCAATTGTATTTTGTTTTCCAATTGAATTGAACATTTGCATTATGATTACTTTAGGGACAACATTAAAATGTATAACAGTAATTTAAAAATATCTTTATTTGCTCATGAAAATAAAATTGAATCTAAGATCGGTCAATAATAATGAAGAAGGTTTACTGGGTCGTAAACTTGGTACACTACAATAGAGTATTTATTACCTCTTCAGTCCACGAAACATTTATTAGCAAAGTTATGAAAGTGGGTACTGCAGAGGAAAGTTATTACTGGCCGAGTCGTTACTATTGATTTTATTCTTTTGTCCGTTTATATATTGCTCTTAAAAATGTACTTTTGAATATTGATAAAAGGAACAATTAGTCTTCAAGTAGCTAAAATTATCCCGACCCGCATCTTTTTATCTCACCTCTTTTTGGAGCCAGTTTCTTAGGTTCCGGATAGTTCTGTGTCCGACGCATAAAATATAACCTGACCGAATTTAAAAGTGACACACTTGAAAAAAGAACACAGCTGTCGCTTTAATTTATGTGTGTTATAATGGTTATCCTGTCAATAAGGTTAGGCTAACACATGTGAGATTTGGGTTTAAACTTGTAACATTGCAAAAAACGACACGGTCGAAACAGTCAAAAAGGATAAATAAGAGGTGAGGCAGGAGAAGTGGGACGGGGCAATTAGGCCAAAACGAAGCGAGTGCAATGTATAACATGCTTCCTTCAAAAAACATTTGATTAAACTATTTTTACTAAAAAAGAACCGATTTATTTGCACGCTCAATCTAAGGCTGATGCAATATATTTTTTTTATGCGACTTTTATCTTAAGGTAAAAGAATTAGGCTAACGTAAGCTCAAAAAACACTTGAGTTGTAATTGATACAACTCAAGTGTTTTTTGACCTTACGTTAGCCTAATTCTTTTCTCTTGCTTGAGCGTACGCAGAGTATGGTTTGCACTTTCATTTAAGCTGCGTGACTGAAGTGGATCTGTAAGTACCCATAAGTATTTATAAAACTGAACTATACTGCATCTAAGACAAAAAATATTTAAATGTTTTGCTATAAAATTAATTTTGTAATTATTCATTTAGACTAACAACGACATCTTTGTATTGAAAAAAGATATATAGTGATACAGTAACAGATAAAGTTGAAATGGTTAATTATTATATTTTTATAATTTTTACCGTATTTTGGTCGAAATATAGAAATTTCTTATTGATTATAAGTGATCAAACGAACATCTTGAAGTTAAGTTCGATCGTTATTATATGAGTCACTTCCTTAGTCCGTTTGACCTACTAAGCAACATACGCACACTTTAACAATTTTTTTTAACATTTCAATTTATACGGCAATACTGCTACCGGCTGTTTAGTGCTCTTTGTATTTGACTCATCTGTTAAGAGATTTTATATGAGCAAAACGTTTAGTTTAGAATGCAAAAGCAACAATAGGGTTGGGTGGGTGATTGATAATATTATCTTCAAAGGATGAAGGGATGTGTGTGACTCATAAATAACGATTGAACTACACTTTAAGAAGTTCGTTCGATCACTTCTTAATATATTATCGTCACTTCCTCTTTCAGATATTGACGGTGTAGATTTTTAAAGTCTCAAGTTTTGCTGCATAATAATATGTATGCAATTGACTTGTAAATGTTTTATATGTTTTATAAAATAAAACTTTATATATAGTTATCAATATTATGATTTAATTACCATACTCATGTACAAAATTAACTTCTTGAATCCTTTGAAGATAGCTTAGTTTCTAAATTAATTTCCACTAGGTGATAAAAGAGTTAGCAATAATTTTTCTGGCGATTTTTCAGTTTGAGCAAGGATTGGGCCATTATAAAATTTGGCAAATGTACTGAAATCAGCTGTCCAGGTTGAGACCCGCGACGCGGCGGCTGACGTGGACGCGTGTCGAGTACTGTGACCGCTGAA
Organism: Hypena proboscidalis; assembly: GCA_905147285.1. Taxonomy (NCBI): domain Eukaryota; kingdom Metazoa; phylum Arthropoda; class Insecta; order Lepidoptera; family Erebidae; genus Hypena; species Hypena proboscidalis. The sequence goes on from LR990141.1 coordinate 2,709,601, forward strand.
AACGGAGACATCAACTCCGCTCTCTGATAGCAACGACATGATCCACCTACTTATGGTTTGTGTTTTGCCAGGTCTATATGGCCGCTTATACGTTAATAATAATTTATTTATTTATTGGAAGACAAATCATAACAGAGCTTCAACAATACTAAACACACTTTTGATATTGAAAAAAGAAATCACGCCTTAGCACCGTCCTGTCTCATCGACTCTGTATGAATCAATAATGATCCATTATTGTCTGTTTCATGATCGGTTTTTCGTGTTATATAATCATTAAGAGTTTTAGCAGGATATGGGTTGATCGTGACCTGGAGCTGACGTTTTTATTGTTTCGGTTATAATTAATTTATCCCCGAATTCGGATATATCTATTATTTTCTAATTTAATTAGTGTTGTAAAGAGGGCAAGTAGTTTCTTGTGATCAGTAAGTTCTTGTGATCTTCTTTAGAGAAAGGTTGTTATGGAGATACCAGTTTGCTACGATTGCCGGTGTGCAGAAGGTTAAAGGATCAAATACTGCCGGCCCCATTTTTAAATGATTTAGTTAATTGATTTTTCTATTTGTTCTAGGACTTATTTGACCATAAGTTGACTCTAAAATCAGCTTAAAGCCACTTTTTTTGCTTAAGCAAGCTCCAAAAGCCTTTACACAATTAAAAGAGTGCAAGGTAAGTTTCATGGTTACAGTCTTTACCCTATCACATAAAAATTGATAATATTATATTAGCTTTTGCGGCATTGCATATTGAACGATTTGAATATACCATAAAGACAGAAGCTAGTTTAAAATAAACGCTTATCTTTATCGGATGTTTTCCAAGAAGGTTATTTAAAATCTTTTAAAAATCTTTTGACATTACAAAATCTTTAACTTGTACCTCACAAAAAATAACAATCATTCTTCAAGCATTAAGAAAAATTCAATCAACGTTTTCCTTCAAATTGCAGTGCCAACAGTGAAAACCTTCTATAGCTACTCCAAAATGAATTACCGCCGACTTATTTCCCCTTTATAGCATTTCACGTCCATTTTACAGATTGAAAGTCGTAGATAACCGTTTGATTTCAGCAAGTTCCGGCGTCGATATATCGTAAAATTTTGAAGAAATATTATGGAAATATGATTAGGTTTGTGGAATCTTTTATCGGAAGCTTTTAAGCATTATATCCGTTTATTATCTTTATAATTTTTGACTCTGTGACACCAAATTAGTTTTATAGACTGTTGAGAATATTTTAATAGACAAACAACAATGTTTGTGGATTCTAGCTTTCCCGCTTCAAAAAAACATACGAATATCTTAAAGAGTAATAAAAGAAATACAGAACATGCTCCAATTGGTCCAATTTAGTGAATCCACCAATTGATTGTAATATTTTTTTTTATACTACGCCCACAGCGAACGAACGTGTTGTCCACCTGATGGTAAGTGGAGTACAGCCTAAGGACATCAACAATCCACTAAAGCAGATTATAGATGCGTCGCTGCAGCTGAGGACTACGGTGTTATGCCTCATGTGCCAGTAATTTCAGGGCCTGATCACCAACCACACCGGAACACAGTAATGGAAGTACTACTATTTGGCGGCAGGTTAAAGGTGAGACGGTGAGACGGCTGCCGCCTTCGAGCTCATTCACAAGAGCTCTACCACCAGTAAAATTGATAATTATTAACTTAAAAGAAGTCAACGGTTAGTTACGAGAATCTCCGGATGAATCAGATATGTCGCGCAGACGCCCAATCAACGATTAGCAAATCAATAATACTATTTAACGACTGTTTTGAATAACCTATCATTCCATGGATATAGTATATAATGTATAATATATAGTATACAACATGATATATACAAGATAATATATGGTAAGCGTGCAATTATTTTTACCTCGGCAGCTCAAACAGTGAGCATAATTCGATTTTGCTGCGACTCCTTTCAGTGAACAAAATTTGATTTTTCTTCGAGGTTTTAGGTAAAGTTGATTTTTTTGAGCTGCTGAGGTGAAAAGTTGTATGTGTATGTATACATCTCGTGCTTTTGAGTCCCTCACTACGCTCAAGATTTTAAATAAGAATCACTCGATACTCACTCGCGCTTAAAATTTGCACTCGGAAGAAAATACGAACTTTGCTTTCTTGTAGCACAAATAACAATCTTCGTGTTTTCTCGTAAATAAATAGTGAAATAGATTCTGAACGAACGATTTCTAGGTTTTCGGTAAATTAAAAAACAAGGTTGTATAGTTAACATTATTGACACTAACCGTAAGAAAATAAGCTGTGATATTATAACGTTATGGTCAATATCTCAAATAGACACTTACACAATAAGGAACACCGAACAGTCTTTTATTCCGAAGGTCTCTTTGGTGGCGCCTGTATTAGTGCCATGGAAACCGTCGCCCACGTAATACAGAAACGTGGAGCTATTGTATACTTACAGAATAGATTCTAAGAAAAGCTTGTCCTTAAGTAACTAACGGGCGTGATGTCCACCTGATGGTAAGTGGCAACTAGTACTACAACCCATGAACATCCACAATCTGCAAAAGATTGCAGATGCGTCTCAACGAAGACTGCGATATAATGTCTCAAATACCATCAATTTAAAGATCTAATTTCACTACCAAACCAGAACAAATTAGTGCAAGAACCACTATTCGGTTGCAGACTAAGGTCATATTTTGATTATTTGGCGCGCCAATAGGGCGGAAAATATTCTCATAAAAATATCAGGCAGTACCAAGTTATTAGAATATTTAATCGCACCGTTCGCCCACAGAGTAATCAAAAAACAGCCAGAGTGAGACGATGGTACATCCTCTCTTGAGGTTTTTCACATAAGCACTAACTAGCGCCATCTGTACAGGGCAGTTTTTATACATCTGAACGTAGTGAGAATTCTCAATGAAAATATGCGCATCGTAACTAAAGTAAAAACAAAAAAAAAACAATTTGCTACTTTGAGAAAACATTGTTTACCTAATTACATTAACAGGAACAAGCAACAAAAGTTTTCTTATAATGAAGCTGAAGAAAGAAATTTAACGTATCAAAATGTTTTCGCATAAAAAAATATAATTTATTCAATACACAGTCCCCCACCTGTCGTATCGTTCGACAAAAACGAATATTCGGTAACTTGAATGTTTTGAAGTAGAGTATGACTAGAAGCGACACTAATATCTTCCATTAAACGAATCATAACTTAATATTACACAAATGGAATATTGTGAATTTATCATGCAATGCTTTCTCCGCTAAACTACAGTCAGAATGAAAATTGATATAGAAATAGTCATTTCTCATCCAACTTAACAAAAAATTTTAAAAAAAAAACAACAATTTTAACCTTTTCAAAAGTTTGATAGATCACTTTCATCATGATCTATAACATCTGTTATTGTTTTGTTTTTGTCATAAGTAAAACAAGAACCAAATAACTAACATTTGTCGAAATCACAGACAATCCACAGAGGTATCTTATCTAGTGTATTTAACTCGTGATGTTCAGCAGCATTCGTTTGTTATGCACAGCGAGTGTCTTCGGACGCCCCACGACTCGCAACTTCGTATCCATTATTTTATACAAATTGAAATGTCACCGGGCTGATTTGACTATCGTGTTTTCAAAACATTGACGCCGAATTTTTGAAAATTACTTTAGGTCCCGTTCACACAGAGCGTTACTTCAGCGTGGCGTCAACCGACCTGCGCAACTTTTGCGTTATTTCACATGCCTTATATCCATAGCACAGAGAAAAATTCTACTCTGTGTCCATAGTGCTAACATGGAGTACCGTGTTAGCACTATGGACTGCATTGCGTCAACGCAAGACGCACACATGTCTCCTTCCAGTCTCCAAGATAAAATGGCGGCTGCAACTTCATGAGTCGGCCACTGCATCAACCCAACGTTACGGATGCGTTGAAGCAATATTACCGTGATGCACATTGACGTATAAAGTATGGACACGGCTAACGCGCGATAAATGGCCATAACATTTTTGGTGTCAATCTGACTACAAAAAGCGCGTAGTGAAATTGTCTGTGGTGGGCTGCCTCCGTGAGCGGTCAAACACGACAAAATGCCTAATTGTGCACTGAAAAGTTGTACGAACTACCAAATTAAACACAACAAAAAAGATTATGGTATTACATATCACCGGTAAGTCACAAATATCATATTATATCCACCTCTTTACATTATTTTATCAATTTTATTTGCTAAAATTTTTCGTTCCGACGCCATATTCCTTAATCGTGAATATCCGCGTGACATGACTTTGGAACTGCGCAACTGCGCTTAGTTGAACTATGCCGCGGGCGTAAGTACCTAATTTTAATAGTCAAGCCTATAATTTTTTAAGTTTAAAGTTGATGAATTTAAAAAACTAAATAAAAGCTCGTAACAAAAGTTCAATGATCTTTTGGCCTTGCACGGATTATAGAAAATGTTCACCAAATTATTTAAGTACAAATTACATTTAGTAGTTTGTACTTAAATCATTTATAAACATACCACGTGGGCGGAGCTACGACCAGAAGCTAGAAAAAAAATATTTCTCGAAACAAACATTTTATTTTATTCCTTAAACAAAATAAGACCTACTTTTAGAATGCCCATGATGTACGGTTCTTTTTATAATATAACTAGGAGTATTTTTAATTTTGTAATTATAAATATTTTACACTATTGAAAGAATCACAATTTTATTATACCTTTGGCAAAAAAAATGCAAACGAAATTACATCACGCTCTTACAAGGTTACACATCGCGTGAATGCAAAGTCATTTACATGGTAGTTCAGAGCAGATGGCGTTACTGATCCTGCTATTCATAATGTCAATTTTGAAGGGCAATGTGTTCGGACAAGCCATTTCTATAGTATATATTTCTATGGTGATGCAGCACTGATTATGACCGGCAATAATGCGTTTCTTTCCTCGGCGCGCCGCGTTGCTCCCGCACCCTGTAGATATAATCGGCTTTCGGTCTAATTTTCAAGAGGATTTCAACTTTGTTGGCGTGAAATTAATGAAAGTTTTGAATTTGAAGGCTTTTGATGTCTATTTGTGCATTCTTAGGTAGTCTAAAATGACTTCTATTGCTGTAGATTTTGGGATTTTATTAATTTGATTGTTATAATAATAACAGTAGATTTTTACCACCACTGTTTCAATAATGCGAAGAATTGTTATACTGTAAAAATATAATAACATTTTTACTTAAAATGGACTGCGTTATGCCAAAATATAGCAGTCCTTAATACCACATTCAAATAAAATATAATTTGCTACTAAAATAATAATGTGTACATAGGTCTTCTACCATGTTCATATGCATAGGTATGTATCTTGTAAAAAGTCAGTAAGTAAGGTTCTGACTGCTAAAGACTTAAGTAGGAGTAAATAATACGTGTATATGTCTTTTATTTGTACTTGTACCTTAGACGCGTCGATCAGAAATTATATGACAAGGTGGCTGCTGCAACTCTAGCCGCGCCAAGCTGAAGTCAGCTACGATAATATGATGCTGCGGTGACAAGATTACCGTGATGGGACTGCGCTGCTACAGTGGATGTGGCACCATCACCGGCGGCGCCAGCAGCCAACAGCACTCCTGTGTAATCTATTTATGTAATTGGAAATTAGAAAAGGTTATTTAAATAAATTGAATAAGTAATGGTATTCACATTCAAAATGAAAATTCCTGAGATCTTTGATGATAATAATTTCAGATTACACACTTTAGCATAGCGACATCCATATTACACCAGACCCTAAAAATAAAATATATGCGTACCTCTCAAGGTTAGCCGGCGTTTATATTATCATTTATTTAAAAAACCTAACGCCTACCCGTGCGCCTCTAATATGAAATTTAGGTAGGATACGAAAATACCTTGGAAAACCAGACCAAGATATTTTTAAACCTACTTTCGTGACTTAATAACGTTTTTGTATCGGGTACTATCTTTTTAGGACCCGGTTATAGAGGGTTTATTGAAGGTTTAAAGTTATTTTTAGTAAAGGAGTTGTTAAAAAAATATAAGAAGAAAGTAATAATAAACGCTTCATATGTGGTAAGTATTAAGTAACCAAAGTTGTTTAATAAATAACTGCAATTATATATAAAAAAATATAACACGATGGTTAAACTTTTTCATATAATTTTAATTTTAAAAAGTGTTTGTCAAACTAACATTGAATTAAAAACGTTAATGTTTACACTAACGTTTTGAGACTTTACATTGATTTTTTTTTTTAAAACATTAACATTTTTACAAAATATATTACATTACTCTATTTTCGGCGCGTTAAACATAAGTAATTTAATCACTCCATTGCCTAACATGAAAACAGTCCATACGAAGTTCAAAGGCGCTGTAGTTAATACTTAAGTAGTTACGACTTAGTTTCGCCACAAGGGCCTCGCCTTTTTTCCTCTCCAATAGTCGTCAAGTAACATTAAGCACAAACTAAGTATGTTTAAGTAGTTAACTAAGCACAACTAACGGAATTAGTAGGTTTTTTTACCTTACATTGTTTTTTTTTTTAGTAATTGTTGTTTCGGACTTTTTGTATTAGGTACTTGTCGTGGATTGGGTTGAGGCAAAGAAACCAGGAGAAAAGGAAATAAATTATATTAGGAAAATATGAAAGAAACACTAAACCTAGGATAGGAACTTAAATTGTCAAAAACATAAAAAGCTAATTCTTATAAAAAAACTAAACATTATGTAAAAAAATATACAATAAGGTCCGATTGGGCACAGTACTATATAGGTTATTATTTTTTTATCCAAGTCATAATTTATGCTAAGCTAAACTGATTGTCTGATTAAAACTTTTTATCTAGAGACTTAAACTGTTTCTCAATACTTTAACTAAAAAGTATTCCAAGCTTTTTAAACGCATCAAGCAAAGTTTAAAATATAACTAGATTCTGGAACTTACAAAATAGTAAACAACAATTAGTCAATTAACCCATAGCCTCACTTTAAAACCATGTGAAATTGATTTTAATCATCTTGACGACAAATTTTATCTTCTCAGGGCCAAACAACTTTGATTAATTGACCTAAGTGACCCAAATAAACAAAACAAAAAATAACTCAGCACTTGAGGAAAAATACAGCACAAAAAAGGCCGACCGCAAAACTGATTATCGTTAATTCCCCTACGATACACGCTTAATAGGCTCCAATGACGCCGATTTATACTGTGAGCTAATAAAAACCCCTGATTTCCCCGGACAGTTTGGTTCGTTAGCGGTGCTGTGTGCAACCGGCTCTCGTTTACGACCTATTGTCCACATAAATAAACTTGGATTCCCTCTTAAGTAGGCCGAAGATTGAACTAAGATTATGATCGTATAGTATGTATTTGGGGGAATTCATCCCGCTCTTGTTTTGTTTTATACAATGATGTATTTGCTAATAACAAAGACATAATAACATCACGCTTCCACTACCCAGAAAAGTCACGCAGAAGTGTATTGCACCCATACTTCACCTGTTTTGTGTAGGTCCCATGTGATAGGGGGTAAGTCATCCACCGAGCACAAATCTGCTTTAGTTGCATGTATTAAATACCTCTGTTAAGGCACTTTTAGGAGACTAGAAAGTTGAACCTTTATAATCCTACTTAATAAATGGTCATTAAGACTTTTAAATTTCTACGCACTATATAAATATGAATTATTAAACTTATTAATACTTATAAGTGTCAAGATTCTAATTAGGAAAAGTAAAAATTCTGTTCTCAAATTGCTTAATACAAAATATTTTCATTTTCCTTGCAAAAAAGCTAAAACAAATTAATACCACAGTGACCTGTCGACAGAGCAAACATTAAAGTAAATAAGTAGAACCTTTTTAACAATTACTTTTATCATCTGCTCTCAACAGAATCCTCCATAAAATACTGTTATTTATGTTAATATAATCCGGCCCAGCCACATTAATTTTATTTCCAAAACAATTTATCGCGAGCTGTGAGTATTAAAACTCATTAGTTTATTACAAGCTAACACAGTCAGGTCACCGGTTTTGCGAAGGCTTTTCCCCAATGAGCAGTACCAAAATATTAAAATAATATACAATATTGTTTTAGTATGTTTTTGCGTTATTCATTCAAACCAACACCATTTTTTTTGCATATTTGTAGTACAGGAACTTGTAGAATGTATGTTTATAACTCTAGTTATAAACATATTTACATGGGAAATAAAATAAGTCGTTATCCGCTTTATTTTCCCCGCGTTCAAAGCAAATTATGACAAAATTGAGAGAGGTACAGAAGCCGACAACATTCGCACCTATGTGTTAGTCACTGTTCACTGACACTGACTACACTACTACAGTAGTCGTAATTTAAATGTGAATTAGGCCAAAATTTGCACAGAAATATTACCCAGATGTGCCGCTTGTATTTCAAGGTTTTATATTTTGCAAGTACGTAAACCTTAGAGGCGAGAGTCATTATTTTTCAGTCGTTGAGTCCATACACCTGAAAAGGGGTATGGCCAGGTTCATTATAATTCTCTTTCAACCGTACCTTTAATGTGGTGTTTGGGATCTGTATGAAGTTGTTTCAGTAATTTTACCGTGGTATTAACGGCTGTGTTGTTTTTATTTGGTGGAAATATTTTTGATGAATCGGAAGCTCACAATGGAATCTTGGTACACAATGAAAACTTTTTTTGTAGACGAACTGGATGATTTGTTTTTTATTCTTACATTTTAAATTCTTTTACATATCTACTTGTGGTTTAATATTTTTCTTTGGATAAAAAAGCAACAATAAAAATCTGGGGATCTTACAAATTTACTAAGTTATTATTGCTTGCCCAATACTAAGAAAGAAATTCATTCCTTGAGAAACAGTAACAAAATCCATTTCAATAGTTTTTTCGTATTGTCTCGTAAAAACTATTGAAATGGATTTTGACATTCCAAATAGTGAAATGTGAATATTTTTTTTCGTATTTGAAAATGAAATAAGAATATCTTAATAAGCACTTACAATCATCATGCAAAAATAATTCTAATCTAAATTCACGGAGCTTAAACTCTCTTTCATCAATCATCACAATATCTTGAATTAAAGTGCCAGTTTCGTAGACAGGGTCTTCTTGAAAAGACCTGGCAAGAAACTCAAGGCCGACTCTTTTCAAATGCCAATCTCTATTTACAATATTGTTTTTTATTGCTAAGGAAATAAGTAAATCGGTTTTTCTTCTTCCATGGTGATCTGTTGTTTAAATAATCGTTTATGCAGTCGATGATGCGAGCCCAACAATTTTTGACAATTGCGTGTGTTTTGTAAGTTTTTAGTGTACTTATCAATGTTCTTCCAAACAAGCATAACATTTTCATAAATATATTACGATCTTAGGTTGTGCCTATATATACAGTCAATTCTATTAGGACTATTGCTTCATTGTTCAAAGATATATTTGGCATAGCAAATCGTAAATATTTATTTTTCTTAGAGTTCAATAATAGGTTATTTGCTGTGAACCAGTCCACCTCTTTGTTCTGTACATGGAACGGCAAGTCATGTATACTAAGAACAAAAAAGGTCCAAGTATGAGCCCAGAGGTACACCCATAGTAACGGGAGATCCGGACGACGTAGTTTTATTGATATCTACTAGTTGTATTTTATCACACAGATAGGAGGTTTAAGTTAAGCGCAACTACTGTAATAATGCCTGAACTTTTTTAGAAGCTTCAGTTGCTCTTCTTCTTCTTCTTTTCGTTTCAATGGACAAAGTTTTATATAACCCCAGCCCAGTACGTAGCCACGGTAATAGGGTTCTCTGTAGCCTTGTTTAGGTCATCCAACGAGCAGCTATCAGTTGCTCTACACTGTCAAAAGCTAAGCTACACAATAACAGCGTCCTGCGAATTCTCCCAAGCACAATTAGAATTTTTCTAAATCCATATTGCGCGTTATGTAAAAGCTTATTTACATTAAAGTGAGTGACTTGCCAGTTGCTGCAATATTACTTTCTCAAAGTTTTTTTAAGTGCCGTTAATATTGAAATAGGCCTAAAATTGCTAGGGTCAGTTTGACCCGTTTTTGTACAAAGGTAAATTTTTACCTTGTTTCATTAAATTTGGAAAATACCTGTGTCAACATACTCATTAAATATTACAGCTAGATGAGGCAATATGTCCACAACAATGCTTTTTAATATTTTACTGAAATTGCCCACAAGTCGAAGAATGGAGCGACTCGATTTTTTTAGTCAAACTTAGCGGAATGGATTTGTTTACTTATTTTGTACAAACAATTTTCAGGTTTTTGGTAAAGTATAACATTTTTACTATTCTGTAATACCAGATCTATTTCACAATTTTTACAGAAAGTACCACGACTTGTAAGTAAGTCTATTTCAACTGTAACCTACATTCCGACAGCAAAACACTTCAAACGAATAAAGTAAAAGCACATGCGGACTCGGATTAAAAAGCAATCTTAACTAAAGGAACTTAGTTGAAAACTTTCCCCCGGCTAAGCAATACTGGAGCGATCCAGGGCTTATTCTTTACGACAGTTTGAACGTTGCACGTCTTGTTACGCTATGACGACATTATGTGTGTAAATCAGTCAATCAGTTGACTTATTCCATGCAAAAGCCTTTGTTTGATTTGAATGCAATTGGCACTCATATAGTTTACCAGCTTTCTTTTAAATATATGTCCATCCTCAGGTAAACCAACTATCTTCATAACAATTTTCATCAAGATTGGGTTCAGTGGTTGGGCCGTAAAAGCGTAACAGACAGAGTTACTTTTGCATTTAAAATATTAGTAAGGAGACACAATATTCATAATTGCAAAGTATTGGAGAGTAAATTATTTGTAACCAAAATTAGGATCGTATCATAGGCAAACGTTGTTACTTGCTATGCATTATATGGACATACTTGGTGTTTTTTTTATGATTGTGTCCTCTGCTCAGTAGCGACGGCAACTAATCTAATGTAAAAATGAGAGCGCAGTTGACTCAATGCGAGTCACTGCCGCGGATTACACTCCAAACGCTCAGTGTGCGCCGGTATTTATTAAAATATATCTCCTACATCTTTTGAACGCATTTAGTCGCATCCATTAGAAGCTTAGTGTGCAGAGTGATGATAAATTACAAAGTGTCGCGTTTCCTCTAGGTTCAGAATCAAGAATAATTGTCGTACCCGCGAGAGAGGGGTTCAATCCATTAATGCAATTTGTGGAGTCAGCCAATCGCGCCAAGTCCTTTATTGGATTCCTGGCGACAGATCTCATCACACACTGTTTGCTCGACAAACATTTTTAGATAGCAGTTTTAAAATGTTTGAAAAGTTTTCTTGAAAGGGAGTTGAGTGCAAAGTAAATGCATTCGCAGAACATTGTATATTTACGGCGAGTGAAACGAAGTCACTATTCAAGTGGGAAGAAAGTTAAACTAAAAAAAGTGTTATTTTGCGTGATACTTTAATTATAAAACCATCAAAAAGGAAACATGTCCGTTCGTATCTGGCAGTTAATTTTACCCACTTATAGACTTTAGATTGATAGCGTTTAGATATGGCTCTGAAATTACTGCAGAAATACATTGTCTTATAGTTTATATTATTGTTTTATTAGTATTTGTTCTTATGTATTTGTATTAGTTCTTAGACGTCCTCTTCTGCTCGTTTCGGTAAATATTATTATGTTGCATTAAAAATATCCTGTCAATATTTTTAAAAAACGATTTATCTTTTATCTCTACTTTTATAACTGTCATATCTGACGAAATAATTAATTACAGTTAATTTTTTCAATAATACCAACATAATATCGCATTTAACAAACATATGTTTAGAGGTTTACACATAAAAGTTATCAACGATAATGGGATGAGGCTTTAATTAAAATATGATGTATACCTTAATCCGACCGGTCGGTACTGATAACCGGATAATGTTGTAAATTGAATCATGGATCTCAAATTAAAAGTAAAACACAATTGGATTATTATGGTCACTTGGTCAGGCTTTTAAGTAATAAAATTGTATTCAAATTTAATTTTGAAGTCCTGTTTTTTTGTTTGAATTAGTTATCATTTCTAGTTTTGGGTATTTAATGTGCAAAAGTATAAAATTTGCCAACAAATTGTTTTGAAATTCCAGTTTGTTAGATTTACCCAAATCATTGGAGAGTGCTATAAATTCGAACTCCAAATGACCTTAGCAGATCGAATCCTACTGTTTTTTCTCGTGTATAAATGTTTCTCATAAGTGATTTTAACCGAGCAAAAGGAGGAGAAGGTTCTCAAAACGACCGTAATAATATACGAGTACCAAACTGTTAACGCAAAAATATTAGTCAGTTAATGCTTATGATAAAACAAACGCATTATTTGGTCATAAATCAGCACGTAGATATCATCTGTGTTTCAATTCCCAACATAAAAAGCATTATAATATCCACGAATTGGTTTCAGATTTAAATTTCTCGAAAATCCCTCCGCTGAGGGGAAAGTTACTGGGTCGGCCAAAGTGGCGTTTTATCATACAACTTATGAATGGTACCGCGAGGGGCGTTTAGTTCTGATCTATGGCTACATTATAGCACGGCCCGATGGCCCGCGAACCGATTGGGAATGGCCAGAATGTGGTAACTGGGCTATTATTTTAAACGTTACGTTCCTAGTGTGGAATCGTTTCTGTTATTTGTTACCTACAATTGATTTTGATATCGATGTAATTTTCATATAAATGCTTTAAGGAATTTTACTTTTATTTTAGTAATACAAAAAAAAATGCATATTAATAACTCTGAAAATTTAAAAAAAAATCCCTAACCAAACCACTCAGAACTAGTTTGAACCGCTTTCTCGCGGTAAATTTATCTTTATAAGAGTTTTATCGAGGTAAAATACGATCGGTTAGTTATTGTTACCGAAGTTTTTAGGGTAATATTGAATATTATGGTTTCTTGGGAGTTGTTCCATATAAAATGGACGTTGCAGATAACATTATTTAGTTTGGAATTTCATTTCACGGGGTATAGGAACCAGCAAGTTTTTATTCGGTACGTAAATCAATTTATATGATTGCAAAATGTATCACTGAAATGAAAAGATTGAAATGTATCTTTTGATCACTGGGAAATGAAACACTCTTTTGTATATTTATATCATTAAGCATTAGCTCACGCTCAGTGCAGTAAATTCAAGGCACGAACTTTTTGCGTTGCCATACTCCGAGAATACTTACATACCTACGTCATATTAAAAAAAATATAATAATAAATCATATCATCACAAAAATTATTCAAAGCATTTTTTTTTTCAAAATAACTCTATGTGAACCCCTAAAAATATTATCTTCTATGATGCTATCTATGATCCTAATAGTGATGTTTTAGGATCTATCAATGTCAATAATTTCCACTCCAGCTATTAATCTGACACACATAATAATTGTATTTTGAAATAAAATTCCAATGACGACGAAAGATATTCACGACTGAATGTAAACAAATGCTGTATTGTCATCACATAATAGTGATTTCCTGTGCGTATTGGACCGAAAACATTCATACGCCGCGTCGATCAGTATAATAACGCTAACGGCTCAGCTAAGTAGATTTCTTAAAAAAAGGTTTTTAAATTTGTATTTATTTATTGTTTGTTGTTCGGAGTCCATAATGGCTTCAGTTATACCTTATGAAAAGTAAGTCAAATTATTTGTTTATTTTTATTTAAGGATTTTACGAAGTAGTAATAATAATAGGTTATTTCAACATTCCTAACTTGATGTTTTTGTGATTAATCCTCTGTTAATAAGTATGTATTTACAAAAGAAAAGTATATATGTATTATTATCAGTTATTTTAATACCCATAGTACAAGCTCTGTTTGGTTTGGGACTAGATGGCATTGTGTGTATGCATGGTGTGTGGTATTTATTTATTCTATACAGAGATCGGGTTAATGCGCAATGAGCAAATCGTGTCGTCGTATCGATCTAATTGGTGGCATCAAGGGGTCGTGGCGGGGAAATCTTCTACCGGTATGTCAATGGGCTTGTATGATTGGTTTGTCATTATGACGCATGCTGCCCAAGTGAATAATAAAAAATACATTAAAATAAACCTAATACAATAGGGCGAGAGTGGGTAGTGACTCAATCTGTGATTAGTTAATCTTTCAAAAATTAGTAAACAAGTGTATGTACAATATGCATTTTATATGCCTGCATAAAAATGTTACTATAATAAAAATCCGATTATTTTTCAGTATGAAACTGGACACGAGTTGTTCTCTTTTCTCGAAATGCTGCTTTTGTGTACCGCTGCGAACTGGATGTTTTGTCCTTGGATATATTAGTCTGGTAATATTTATTATTTATTATTACTGTTTTGAAAATAGCTGAAGGTAAAAAAATATTGAAAAATTCCTTACAGAGTTATATGCTCCGTTGCTGACAAACCCGAACTTTATTGTGACTTTAAACTGTGATAGGTGATAAAAAGCAGAGAGTGCCACAAAAATGCGACCATAGACATTTTTTTGTATAAAAATACGTAATTTTATTTATTTATTTAATTTGTTATAAATTTGATATTATGCAAACTACCTCCTGCGCTCCTTCTTCTGCTGAGTTCCTGAGCAGTCCACCTATAGCGCTGTTGTCGCTCTATGGATCTTTATCTGTCCAAGGATTTTACATCTACTTATCTGGATATCTTACGAGTAACTTTAACACGTTCCGTAGAGTATAGCTACGTTTACTGGTACTATCTCTTACAACTACTGTGTCCATAAATACCTTAGTTACTCGAACAATTTCATTATTTTCTTGATTTCTAAAAATATTCCTTATTATGTTGGCACTAATTAATGTATTACTCAATATGCCATTTTTAGGGTGTAACCTTATTATATCTTTACTATATTCCAGCTCCTGAACTTGGCGATTACCTTATTTTTCATGGGCAGTTTACTGATCATGGCTTTTTTAACCCA
Organism: Hypena proboscidalis; assembly: GCA_905147285.1. NCBI lineage: Eukaryota > Metazoa > Arthropoda > Insecta > Lepidoptera > Erebidae > Hypena > Hypena proboscidalis. Next base: position 2,724,616 of record LR990141.1, read on the forward strand.
TGGATTTCGTTACGTCCCTGTCAAACCAACACACGCTGGCTATATAGTTCATGATGAAGAAACGTTAGATAGAGCAAAGATGCAGTTGACGGTCATGATTGTTCTATTAGTTGGATGTCTCAATGTGGCCTGGCTCATGCTGAACGCGTTCCTGCTTGTTGGCCTGCATAAGGTAAAATATATATATATATATTTATACATATACATATACTAATATAAATCCAATATAATACATACAGTTTCAAGGTGTATTATTTTGATAATGATCGTAAAGCATTTTCTTGAAACAATACAAACTTTGCGCTTGTCTGATCGCAACAGGCAACGCATTCCACAAGCGAACGGATTCAACTGTGAAAGACTGGTCATAAAAAACTGTGGAATGCATCGGCATATCCAGTCTTAGGTTTTCGGATGACCTTAGGAACTTTGAATGTGTGTCATGAATTAACTTGAAACGTTCTTTGAGATAAGTAGGGGCCGCGGGATTAAACTAAACGTTATAGAGAAACGTAAGGACATGAGTATTCCGTCGAGCACGAATTGGAAGCCACTTGAGTTTTTTTCGAAATTCAGAAATATGATTTTGAAATATGAATTATACAGAAATTTTGAAGTCGCTCAAGTTTATCAAGTTGGGCTTCAGTGAGATTAAGATAGCTGACATCAGCATAGTCGAGGATTGGTAGAAGGAGAGATTGTGCAAGCGCTGTTTTAGTGGCAGTAGGAAGGAAATTACGTAACCTTCGTAAGTAACCTACGTAACATTAGTTTGACCACAGAAATTTTTACCGACTTTTTAAGACTAAACAATTTTTTTTTCTTATATCTCATAATTAAGGAAACATTTTCAAGCTTTTAGAGTATTTTGAGAGACTCGCACGTGCCGTAGTGCTGGTGTGAATCCCACTTTTATCGATCGTATTTAAAGAGGAACAGCTAAGCACTCAAGCTTAGTCAATAACTGGTCGCAGTCGCTTCGGAACCGTTGCACGGTAGTGTGTTCAACATTATCTACTGATACAGTGAATGGTCTGTTTGAGGAACTTTGCTGGCTGCCGGCCAGTAGCGACGAGTTACGACTCCGTATTGCCAACTTGTTCCCTAATTTTAAGAGTGTTCAGTTTTCTATCCAATCGAATTGCTGTTTTTAATAATTATGATAATTTTGCATTTGTTTCTCAATGGTAATCAAATTTAAAAAGGTTTACTTATGCATTGATTGCAACAATGCTAGTTATAAAATCAAGTCCATCAAAGCAAGATTACCGAGATACATTTTTAATAGGATTAGGCGGCGTTTCAGCGCAAGGCCGCATTTTCATAATTGTATTTTATATTGAAAGTCCTCTCAGCCCACCTCCGCTTCGCTAGTTTCGACCGACTGTTTCGAGCACTGTCCAGTCCTCCCCGCTCCGGAAACGCAGCCAATTCAAGTACAGTCAAGCACTCAAGTTTTAGTCAATAAAGGGTCGAAACCGTAGGTAACCGTTGCACAGTAGCACAAAACGGAAGTTTGTTCAACATTATCTACTGATACAAATAATTGTTGGTCTTTTTGAATTACTCGCCTGGCTACTGGCCAGCAGCGACGAACTGTGAATCCGTATACCCAACTTGTTCATTCGGATTCGGATCGTTCGAGCCAGTCATAATATCGGTTTCTTAACAAGATATAAAAAAATATGGAAATTGTGTCTACTTTTCTGGAAGCTAGGTGATCATAGTACTTACCAAAGGAAAAACTTGAATGATTAAAATTTATGTAAGCATTATAAAGTAGGTATTTATATATCTTACAACATGAAATCTAAAAATGTATCAAAACCTATGTAGATGCTGAAGCTCATGACCATTTTCCATTTGGATAACATTCATCAAAACGGCATCTGCATCTTCAGCAGTTTATTATTTCTTTAGAGATTTAATAGTTTTCTCGCGAATGTCTCTACTCGGCGTAAATGCCAGCATTTTATATTACATATTCTATCGCACAGGTAATTTCTGTAATCACAAATTAAATATGACAACAGTTTGGCCATGTCCTGATTTATCGGTCCGGGTGCGGATCATCAAAATATTCTCAAAGAAATATCAGGCGATGTCGAAACAAAAACCGAACGTCTATTTTTCTTTGTCAATGTTTTACCGATACACTGCTACATCGATAAATCAGGAAACAGCCTTACCTAACCTGAACTTTCTTTGAAATCGGGAATGTGCTGCTCGTCCATAATACAAGACTAGTTTTAGTTCATAATCATGAATTAGCTAACACCCAAGTTCACTTGCCAAGGTTTTGCCGATATCAGCACTTTTCGCTAGTTTATATATCCCACTCTGACCTACAAGATCGGCGATTAGTAATTTTATGGTCGTCGCCCAACAGCGGTAAATTACGACCCAAACAATACTGAAATGTTGTAGGTTATGAGTAAATAACCTCTATGATGTGATTCTTATCGTGAAACATATTCACCGATTTATTGTTGCTCGTAAATTGTCAAATAATAGCGATAGATTAATATTTAGTTGTTATGTGATTTTTCTTTCTTAAGCTGCCTTGATGGTCTAGTGATTAGCGTATGCGTCTCTTCCCGCGAGGTCTCGGGTTCGATTTCAGGTTCGGGCAAAGTTTTATTGGTGAACTTTTCTTTTCGTAAGACTTAAAGTAAGAGTTATTTACCAAGTAAATAACTCTTACGATTTCTAACGTAATAAAAAAACTAATTATTCGTTCTCGTTTAAACCAATTTTCGGTGGCAGTTTGCATGGTAATGTACATCATATATTATTCTTACATTTATCATTCCCTTATTTTGGAAGTTACGGGACACACATTTTTTCACTTTAGAAGCGTCTCTCGCGCAAACTACATATTCAGTTTAGAAAAAAAGTATATTAGAAACCTCAATATCATTTTTGAAGACCTATCCATAGATACACACGTATAGATTTGATGAAAAAAAAAGTTTGAGTTTCAGTTCTAAGTATGAAATTTTTGTATGAAAATCTTAATGCGGTTCACCGAATACAAGTTTCCACAATATAGCTCTTATAGTTACGGAAATACGGCTGTGATATACGGACGGACGTACATGACGAATCCATAAGGGTTCCGTTTTTGCCATTCGGCTACGGAACCCTAAAAGTGACAGATTGATATGTCAAAATCGAACACAGCAGCTGTCACTTAAATTTGTTTGTGTTGTATTTTACCCTTTTAGTAACGTTTACTTGACGATTGTCAAAGCCTATTTTGTTTTTCTTTTGTAAATAATATTTTAATGATGATGATTACTTTGTTTTCAGAAAAGACCTGGTCCCATAAAAATCCACGTTTCAGTGGCCACCATTCGTCTCCTGCTGTCAGTACTGGGTCTAGTCACCGTCAACGCTACAAGAACAACTACGGTCTGCTGGATTGAAATTGGTAAATAATTGACATAGAAAAATGCTGACTAAGATCTCAAACACAAGCGGCATGTTGACAGCTACCGTCGACTGCCACCGACGCGACCCGTTGACTACATGCTGCGCCGCGCCGGCTTGAGTGTTTGAGCTCTTTATCAAATAGTTTTCAGAATTTTATCTGATCTTATTTTGTACAGAGTAACAAGATGTTGTTTCTTTAAAAAAATAAGCTATATGAAAGCCATTTATATCACAATTCTCCTTCACAGAAATTCAAGATTTTAATATAGTTGTATTAAGTTGATGAATAAAAGATCGGCGTAACACAACAGTACCCAAAACATGTCTGAAAATTCAGGGATGTAAAGATGGTTTTATACCGACGAGGCGTAGCAGAGCAGAGCGGGCATAAAAATTTGTATGAAAAAAAGTCCAACCGACTCTGCCCTGTCTTATTTTTTTGTGAAAAACGTCAAGCGGGACATGGATGTACGAGAAGAGAATTGAAGTATTTAATTGTACAATATTAAACTTTATAGTAATTAGCATAGCGTGTATTGTATTTTTTTACGCTTTAAAACGCGATCTAGACTGTAGCCGTAGGTACAGGCTGAAAGGTTCGAGATTCCAATTCACACTCTGCTCTGCTCTGCCTTGCTTTGCCGGTACATAACCACCTTAAGCCATTATTTTTCTTCAACATGACATAACTGCATTTTCATATTTTCAGGGTTGTCGGCCTACTTTATAATGATGTACTACGTTTATGCCATGCAACTGGAACGTGAGCAAAGACCTACGGAGACCGGATCAACACAGAAAGTTATAACTGGCATGGTGTACTGCTACCCTAAACACATAGACAAGGAAATGTTAACTGAAAAAGATCCTATTAAAATTATGCATGCCTAAAACATAAAATCGTAAACTATTTTGAATTTCAAAGATTGTGTCTGAGTATGCAAATTTAGCTTTTTCTGTATTATCATTTAAAATATTAAAATTTAAATAATAATAAAATATTGTTTCAATTAGTTTTTTTAACTATAGAAAGTTTTTATAAAAAAAAGCCAAGCAGCTTATGTGTATGAAGTGCGCTCATGAAACTATATTTTCTAGGGTCCGTTCACACAGAACGATTTGAAGAGCATCGTATTTTTTATCGCACTAAAAAAGAGTTTATTCACTACAATGAGCTAATTTTAACATTCAAGATCTTAGGAGGAAGCCTAACGCGCTCAATTGATCAACCTTATTTCTATGACGCGCTTCTTAAACGCAATAAATAAAATCTAAGACTTGCCTGAGCAAACCTAATCATTGCAATATTGTAGACAACGATAATAAGGATAACGTTGCGTTGACGCAGCGTTATCTTTATCCGACGTTGTGCGTTGCGTCGACGCAACAACGCTGGTGCAATGCCCAATGTAAACGGGTCCTTATTATCACAAGCACGTTCTTAAAAGCTTGTATTTCTATAAAACGATAACTTTGCCTGTTTTTCACAAAAGGTATATCCTTCGCAAAAGTTGGCACACCAATAAATTATAGCTGTCGTAACAATACACTTAGAAAACTTGCATTCCCAAGTGTTTCCCGCTAACAAAATAGCATACACAAGAGGATGGCTTGAACTAGGTGAAACCAGACGAAACCGGTTCTCAGGAACCAACAAAACTGATTTAACTTTTGCCGTAATAGTTTCTGCGGCAGGCCCAGGTCGCCAGCGCAAGTATTATGAGGTACGATATAAGCCCGATTCAAATAATACTTTAGGATATTATTCCAGGCTTATTTCTCTGACAAGTTTAATTTATTGTACAAAAGCAGCCAATAAAAAGACGTTAAAATAGAATGTTACTAATTTTAAGTAATGAATCTTCTTCTTACGTATCAATGGCATTATGGTTTCTCATTTTTTATTTATATTGTATTTGCCCAGTAGGTAGCAACTTCTACTCCCTTGCTTGTGGCTTGTATTAGGTCTTCACGGGTACATGTAGAAGGAGACAACGGGCACGAAAGCAGGTGAGCCATGTTTTGACTAGGGAAACCACAATTGCACGAGGTGTCATTGGTGTTTGTGATTCCCCATTTGGCTAGGTTCTCCCTGCAGCGACCATTTTGTGTCCGAAGGCGGTTGAGAGACTTCCAAATTGGCCACTGCAGCCTACTTCCAGGTGGTAGGTGTTCGGCTAACTCAGGAAAGTCAGCGGGTGCTGGGAGCCTGGTCTTCCACACCTCGAGTCGCACGTCAGATGGACTTTGGTTCGAGGAGTTGGTGTGTCTCATGAAGCTTCTACGACTTTTTAAACGAGCTGGTGGAAGATGGTGGTCGTACAGAGGATGTCGCCTGTCATTTGTTTGTTTCAGCCTTTCAGAGTGACAAGAAGCTTCACGGCGAGCAGAAGGTGGTGCAATACCCGCCAACGGATACAGTAATGAATAAAATTGACATAACTTTCACCAGATGAACCGAAATAAAATCACAAACGTACAAGACATCTACGTTTTGCAATACAAAATTGTACATTATTATTTATACTTTGTTTCGGGGTTATTCGTTTAAAATGTTTACATACAAAAAACATGCGCGCTCAGACTATATATGCGCACATCTTTTAAGAAAATTAAAAAATAAATAAACATACGTGGGACGTTGACGCTAACACTTGCTTTTAGCCGAAAGCTTTACTAATACATTATCGGCTAAAACTCGTTTCATCTCAATACGGTCTTGGTGCATTCTCGACGGAATACGAACTGTTGCAACAAAGATTGCAACAACTTCCTCGCAGTTTACGGCTTAATCTGTCTTAAGTGACTTTGATCGATGATAGCTCTTATTAGTTTATTACGTTTCCATTAATACTGAACGGGTTAAAGTTGGTTCAGCTACGCTGTGGCACTGCGCTTTTAGGCATAAATTAATTTGTTAAGTAAATTTTGGCATAAACATTTGAAACCATTCAATTTTGTTTATTCTACACTGTAAGTAAAATATTACTATATAAGAATTACCTATATGGATCGAAAATATTAATGTGTTTAATAATTAAAGAATCCTAAAATCGAATCAATGGGTCCATAAATAATTATCTATGGCAAAGGTATTATAATTATGTTGATATCATTAAGCATATATTTCGCGAAAATTTTTATAAATAAAAGAATGACGAGCTGAAAACTTCAAAGCAGTAATATTCTGAGATTGTAAAACCCTAATTGATAAATGGCTTTCTACTCAAACTTGAGATATAATTAAAATCCCAGAAAAACAATATTTTTAAAATGCATCTATTTAAAATAGGACCACTGATGTACTCAACTCCTCGAGATTAACTATCGTAGCTGTTACCGTAGCCATAAAACTGTTAAAATCGTATTTTGGTTCCAACATTATTGTTATTATTAATAAATAAAAAAAAAGCTGATGTCAATGTGTATCTGCGTATCTACTGAAGCTGCGTTCAGCTACGTTACTTAATATTAATTTGTTGCCATATGAGCGGTAACATCAAAGGATTTGTTTGGCATTCTCTAAGCTATCTAAAATCGGACCAACGAATCCTTTCATTGGCCTTCGTTCGTTAAATGTGGACACTGCTAAAAACTTTGCTATGCGCGAGCAGATCTTGGTTTTTCAAACGCAAACAGTATAATAATAATGCAAGAGTAAAAAAAATAATAATGCCTCAAATATCACGCACAATTATTAAAGTCTGTAAACAAAACATCATCAATATCGACGAAGTTTGATGCAGCGTTATTAAGCCATGTTTAGACATATTCTGTAATAAAACCATCTTTATGATACCACTGATAATCCACCATAACATGATGTGGGACGACGCGTCGCACAAACGTGGGGCGTAGGCTTAACGTAAATCTGATTCTGTTTATTTAAGATAAGCGTGACATAGGCATTAAATATTAGGAATACGTCTGGTCCCATTGATACATTTGGTTACAAGGTAAAATTATATGATTTACAGTCTGATAGTGTTTATTTTTGGTCCACTTGAGCTCAAACAGACGAGCGGCATGATGTCGACCTCAGCCGTCGACACTGGTCGGTGGCAGTCAACGTCAAGTCGGGTCACTGCTGTAACGTAGTATGTAATTTAACATGAAAGGAGCATTTCATAAAATGTGAACGCAGCGCGCGCGCAAACCGAGCATTACATACTTGCATCTGTTTCCGTCATGCGCGCGGCTATTGTTCTGCAGTACAGATACGCACAATCCATCTACAGCCACGGCGAGCCCCTTTGCGTTCGCCGGAAAACCGACAAATGGTGAATCGCGGCGACCACGAATTGATATGCGTTGTTCGCGCTGGTAGTGTGCACGGTTTATGCTCGAGGCGTCCACACGATGCGAATTCTGTTGCATTACGATACAGCAATCTGTAGGCGGCTTTAGACGTCAACGCATTGGCAGAAAATAAGAGAAGTAGTTAATTTAGTTAACTCAATACAAATGTCTAAATAACAATGTTTGATCAGCTGTTTGAGAAGCTTGTATACTTGTTTCCACAATACCTTTGCCTTTAATACAGTATTTTAAAAATTTGTCTGTATGTCTGTCTGTTCGTATCGGCTAATCTTCTAAATAGCTGGACCGACTTTAATAAAATTTTAGATGCATGTAACTGACTACAGAAGCCTAACATAGGCTACTTTTTATCAATGTACCTACCACACAGACGATACCACGGAAGAAAGTTAGTTTATTTCTTTGATAGTGCTTAATGTCGCGAACCTATTGGTCGAAATTTCATGTTCTTTTTTGTGTTTGATAGTCTTACTCTCAAAAAAGGTTTTTAGATATTTAACATTACGTTTATCTCCACGGGAGCGAAGCAGTTAGGTAGAACGCTGGTCAAAGCGCGGAAACAGCTACTGCTTAATACAACGAATTCCACGAGGACGAAATCGCGGACAAAAGCTGGTTCTTTTCTAAGACTGTGCATAAACTAAATTATGTAAGTATTGTTTATTTTATCTGTTATTTATTTTACAAATAATTATTTTAAGTTAAACACCCTGTGTTGTGCTCTGAATCTGCTGAATCCTGTACGTTTATTAAGATTTTTGAGCCGTAAAGTACCACACGTGTGACCTTGTCGGTCCGGATAGCAGTCGAAACATCTGGATTGTAAGAGCCCATTTTCACGGTATAAGTGTTGTAAGGCAATTCTCTTGTCATCTCTGTCTTTTTAAACGCTATAAACAAAGCAAGCAATAGAATTGCCGCAATTTTAATCATTGATTTCAATTAGCAATGCTATTGCTTGTTTTGTTTATCTTGATTAAAATGATAGAGATACCAAGAGAATTGCCTTGCTAAACTTGTAATCGTGTAATTGCACTGTAATGAATAATATCTTATATACAGGGCGTTTGGTACATCGTTTGCCAAATTAAATTGTCTAAAAGGTAACTTCATATCCTTAGCTATAGCTTTAGTACCCCTTACTCATTTTCACCTCACCAGTTTTGGCATACAAAATCTTTAGGCATCATTATAATTTAGTATTTTTTGGCATAATGTATTTTCGTCTAATTAAGAAACAAAAATAACTTAGCAAAATATTTAGTGTTTTTGCCATAATAGTCATTTGGCATAATTATGCCATAAAAAACGATATACCTAGCAATGATTATGCGTTAAGTAATACTGCTAAAAAAAGCTATGCCAAATCATAGTATGCGAAGTTAAATTATGCCAAAGAATCTTATGCGTAAAAATAGGAAACCGTTGGACCATTTTACTCAGTTATATTCAAGTTTAAAAACACTATCTTGAGCACATTTCAGTACCAACATTTATTTGTAAAAATCTTATACATAAAACACAAATTTAATTGTTTAGTTAAGTACTTGTTTGTTTTTCATTGCATGTTGAAACCCGTTAAATAGATAAAAGACCAGATTTTACCTAACTTTGATGAAAAGTAATTCCAATGTTATTACACAAATTAACTTAATAGAACGAATTCTAACGAAAAGTTTTAATTATTTTTGTTTGGTTAATAAATCGGTTTTTGTTTCATCGACAGCGAATTAAATAAAATTGATGATACAATAAAAAGGTGTCGCTAAAATTAAATAATCTTTGACTTGGCAAACGTTTCTCCAAAGAGATGAGTCTTTTATATTAGCGTAGAAAAAGATAAAAGTTTTCCAGCAGTATTTAATTGAGGTAAAATAAATAAAAACCCAAAATCATTATGTAATTTAATAAAATTGGTTAATTTTATTATAATAAAGTATAGGAAAATGCGGGTCGTCATTGGCACTGTGTCAGTCTCTCGTTTAGGGTTCATGCTTTACGTATATCTCGCTCTCGCGAGCCGCTAAGAAGTTTGACGTTTGGTATAAAGGATGTTTGGTACATCGTTTGTTAAATTAAATTGGCTAAAAGTTATTCTTAGATATAGTTTTAGCAATATTACAGACTTGATATGCGTTATCGATATTGATATGCGTATACTTACATTTCACCACACCAGTATTTTATTTAAATTATTAAAATTTTCCAGAAAAAAAAACATATATATAGCTAATATATAAGCATATAGGTAAGGTAAAAAGTGATTTAGGGGTGCTAAACTACAGCTAAGAGAGAACTACCTTTTAGCTAATTCAATTTGGCAAACAATCTGCACTAGTGACTGTATATTGCTTTTAGCAGCAAAAATATTATATGCCTCATTAATTTTTATGTTTCTCAACGTCGTTTTCTTTTTAAAAATCACGCATATTAAATTATGAAATAAAATAAATTACTATTCAGTATCAAACCAAAATAAAACCATTTCTATCATAATATCGAAAAGCAAATCCAGTTGATATAATTATACAGATTATTGAAACACTTTATCCCTTATTTATGCAGTGACCGGCACGGTTATGTGAGGAAACTTCTCAATTGATATGGAACAGAGATATACGCTCAGGGGACTTTGGGTAAAGACACGGCATCAATTCTAGCGATTTTACCTGTATTGTTGAAAGTAATAGCCCACAAGCCCGTAGACGCCAACTTATGTCATTTAACGGTTAGATCGACCTCCCATATTATATGGCTTTTGGAAATCGTTGTGGATTCAGGCAATATAAAATAAGACTAATAAGTTACGTCTTAGTGTATAGAGCATATTTTTTGCCAATTTTGTGATTGGTGAAGCTAGAACTCCCACTGACTATTGGCAGACACTTAACACGGTTCTAATCCCAGAAAGAAAATTTTGGTTTTATAATTTCTTAATGTTTATGGTTGCTGCTAGGGTTGGAACCATAAAACCGTTACCAACGGTTAAAATTTTTGTGCAAAAGGTCTCCGAACAAATTGAACATTAAAAACATGTAAATTGGGATTCGACAATATTTTTTTTTCGCTATAGCCTTTTTTTACCTGTGGAAATGAATACTGACCATGTATGGAAGCTGAAGTTTCAATAAATGTCGCTATATCGCATCCACCCTGTATGTATGGTGAATGATGAAAAAAGCACATGAACTTACAAAAAGCAAATATTACATGATACGACATCTTAAGCCTTTATTGTTATACCTCATAGTGCCTATAATTGAACGCCTAATCGGAATATCAGATAAAATGATGAAAAAAAAATAACATAAATAAATTTTAAATTCGATATTATAAGTATGTACGAGTAAGTTAACCCAAAGCTACCACGATCCAAATGGTCATGGGCGTGATTACCTGTGCTGTGGTTAAAGGCACACACAGAAAAACTTTCCACTTTTATACAATGCCGTAAGTCACCAGCCCACCGGCGCTTAGTCTATTATCTTCTATTATGGAAACTAGTACAAAATAAATAAAGGGTTTATAACTTCGTTAAAAGTTTGCCCGGTTTCCATTATAATATTTATTTTAATTGAAACATGTCTAGGTTTTTGCTAACTTTGCTCTTATTGAGGAAAATATTGAAATAAATCATTATTTTTAATTAGGGTATTGTCGAAGATGCGTTATTATAATATCGAATTTAAAATTTATTTATGTTATTTTTTTTTCATCATTTTATCTGATATTCCGATTAGGCGTTCAATTATAGGCACTATGAGGTATAACAATAAAGGCTTAAGATGTCGTATCATGTAATATTTGCTTTTTGTAAGTTCATGTGCTTTTTTCATCATTCACCATACATACAGGGTGGATGTGATATAGCGACATTTATTGAAACTTCAGCTTCCATACATGGTCAGTATTCATTTCCACAGGTAAAAAAAGGCTATAGCGAAAAAAAAATATTGTCGAATCCCAATTTACATGTTTTTAATGTTCAATTTGTTCGGAGACCTTTTGCACAAAAATTTTAACCGTTGGTAACGGTTTTAATAAAAAATGGTATGATGCATTCACCCTGTAAGATTAAAATAGTATGTTAAATAAATAAGTAAAACTATATTTTTTTATTTTAACGCTATAAAAGGGGCTAAACCCTAAATACTTTTCGGATGAAAGACAATATAGGGATTACACACAGGTGTCGCCACCCGAAACCAAACTTTGTCTACGAGTTCCATAACATTCATTATTATTGATTATACAATATTTGAGTTAGTAAGACTTGTTCGACAAAATTCGATGAAGAATGTTCGACAAAGTTGATTAAGTATGAAAATTTCTTGTTTGCTTTGAAATTCAGTTATTAAAATAGAAGAAAGTGCAAAATGAAATCCTTTTTTTACGGTCGTATTTAAATGTAAAAAATGTCTCGTAGTAATTATACGGCGACAAATTTCTGGTCAGTTCTGAAGTAAACTACGAAATAGCGCTATTCTGTCGCTCACATCAAGTAAAGCGTGACACTGACTGAGAAAGCGCATTTTCGCAGCACTCTCCATAGCCGCCAACATATTTGGTGACAAGCAATTTTTTAGGGTCACCACTTAATCAGAAAATTGTAGAACATTTTAGCAGCTAGTAATAATGGTAAGGTAAAATGGCTAAGGCTGTAAATGTCTATACTTTCTTCCTAAAACTGTCTGGAAAAGTCTATATCATCTTCATTAGTACATTACACCTAAACACAATATATCTATTCACCGCCTAGGATTAAATGGTCTTGAATAAAATATCCTCGCGAAGCAAATTTATCATTTTGCGGCTTTGGGTTCTGATTATGAACTACATAGCCTATAGACTGTTATTTAATAATGTGCAGATTGTGAAATTAATCTTGATAACAAAGTAATCAATTTCGAACAAAATAAAACAAACGTGTTCTGCATAAATATTGTTTGCGCTAAAATCAAATACAATTTGTTAAAACCACCTTATCAAAAGTAAACTTACTAATCATTTTTATTGTTTACTAATAATATTGTTGTTAATAAAATTACATAACCAAATTGCGATCATTTCGATTCGATCATATTCACACATTTTGTTTGAATGTTCATGGCAGATGAAATGTTCCGAATATGATATAAAAAAATATTTTTCTTACAATAAAATGCGTCAGCGAGTCTTGGTGTATGAATTATACAAATATAATTATAAGCAGGCATTATTTAATTAGACACCCGAAAGCAAACATTATAACATTAAGGCTTTTGTAAGTCTCCGCTTAAAAACAAAACAGTGCAAAATTTAGACTAACACGACACGTATAACCATTTTACGCAGTCTTCCAGTACTCACTTTCATGAATATTTGTAAATGTGTACCAAGCATTAATTTAAAAGACAAGGACAGACATACAGGATATTGTTAAAGAGTAAGTGAAATGTAGCATGGTGAAAAAGAGAACGACGCTTAAGAATTTTGGCCGCAGGCTTTGGCCTAAATTGCACATTGTCTGTACGCTAGGCTTGTTTTGATGACATATTCAACCGGTAGGATGCCAACCTTTGATACTTTTGCCTTCACAGAAAGCTTTATTTAGCCGTGAGATCATGCCCCATAATGTTACCATTGTCTGATCTTTATATTGGCAAGAAAAATAGTCTGTAAGGCCCAACCGTATTTTTTGTAGAGGCGGTAGGCACACCTTTTCCAAGATGGTGGCAAGAGCCTATAGGAAGTCTTGGTTGATAATTGGATTTTCTTGGTTCTTGTGCACTTGTTGGTTTATTTTTGTCAGGTTGCCGATTGACGGAACTATTAATTAAATAGTAAGGTGATGTAAATTTATTCTAATGTTTTTATTGTTCTGTTAGCGGCGTCACTGTGTCCTTTCTGTGCGTTTTTATACAATGTCCGTAACAATCTGACTGTAGTTTAAACAGTGGTGCGCTTAAATCCTTAGACTCCGCTACTCAATTACACCAAGACAATGCGATACAACGTGTTGAATGAATGAGAAACAATGTGTCACTGTCCATAATTCCGAACAGAAAAAATATATTTCACAATTCAGCAAATAAATTAACAAGTGTCACGCCATTTTGGATTTTTTATTAAATGCGCCAACTCGTCTAGTATTTTATCAGTCATAGTGGGCTATTTATTATTAATTAACTTTAAATATTTTTTAGAATTTAGAATATTAAAAATAAATGAACAGAATTTAAACAGTATTTAGAACTACTAAACAAGTAATAAAGAAATATTTTAAAAGTAAATATATCTAATAAAAGGAGCAAAAAGTCCGTCACATGGTGTAAATTATCCCGATTAAAAAAAAATCTGTCATGATTTATCTTGTCACTCGATTTCAGCTTGACGTCGTCATCCTATACAAAAACAAATACTTGTGAAACTGTTTACAAAACTGTGTTATTAAATTCATCTTTATAAATATTACACCTATAAAGCGAGAAAACGAATGAAATGTGGAGCCACATTATTGAGTCGTTTTGTTTTTGTTTGTGATTGGTTTTAGGATTCACTTTAGATGAAGCGCGGTTGTATGAAGACTATTTATCTAGGTGTCTTAAATCTATGAATACATCATACAAATATCATCAATTAGGTTCACGCTTACCTGTATTCCTTCTGTGCGTTTTTCACAACGAGCGTGACAATCTGACCGTAGTTTGAACAATGGTGCGCGAGAATGAGCCGAGACTCCGCTACTTAATTACACCGAGACATTGCCGTACATATGCGAAACAATGTGCTTGGTTTATGTATTCTATGCTCGTGGGTCTTTGCAAGCTCTTTTAGTTCGGAATTGAATTTGGGATTGTTTGTTAAGTTTGAAGTGGTTTTTCGTGTTTAGACCATGGCAACTTTTTGGTGGTTATATTTTATTGTATGATTGTAACAAATTTGCTCATTTTAGGAGCTAACATGTATGTTTTATAAGTTTCGATTTGTTGTCTGCCCGCCGTTGTGAAGCGGCTAGTGTACTTATACAACTGCCGCGCATAGGTCTCCGATAAATTTCTCGGGTCGGACAAAATAAAATAGGAATTTGGAAGTATTTGCACCCTCGTGATTTGGAAGTCACGTGAAGCCGTTGGTCTTGCGCTTGGTCTTTACCTGATCCACACAGATGGCTGATCTCCGCTGCCGTAGCAGAAATTCGGCTTGGACGACATTAAATAAGGTTCGACCATAGTCTTTAATTCACACATAACATAAATATAGAATCCTACCTACCCACAACCTATTTTCTAATCCACTCACACGTTACATTGTAAAATAAAGCATTGTAAAAAGTAACCGCATTGAAACTCACACAATATCAATCGCATTTGCAACATAGTGCAGTACTCTCTATTTAATGGCATCGCATAACTTTTGTTATTTTATATCGCATAAAACTTCCATTGTCATAATAATGGAATGAAAGTACAGTTATAAAATTAAAGATTAGTTTTAATGTCACGTAAAATGCACTCACATTTTTAGTACCGTTTAGATTTTTGATTGGTGTTTTTTAAACTGCTTTAGGGGCTGGTCAAATATGAATTGACTCCGACATTTAAGTTTTTTTTTGTTTACTTTAGTTTCTTTTAAATAAGTATTTTATTCTCCTTTTTGAATATAATTTCCTTCTGCCACAAACAAATCTGGGCAGAAACATTTTGAAGCTTTTTTTTTTCTTGGATTTTTTACATTAGATAGAACGCCACAAGCAATCATACTATCCAATGGTCCCAATGACAAGGCCAAATATACACATTCTCTCACACAAGCACACCCAGTCTCAGAACATATCTTAGCGAATCACACAAAGATTTGTCCCATGTGGGGATCGAACCCACAACACCAGTGCAGTGGACAGCGGCGAGGCGACCGCTTAAACCACTACACCACACGTGCAGACATATGAAACCTTTGAGAAATGGACTCGTCCATAAAACTTTAGATTTATAGTATGTAACTAAAAATTATTGCATTTGGTTTATATTTACCTATAATTTGATAAGGTACCCTATATTTAACTATTTATTGATCAGTCACCATGCCTTTTGTCAATGGAAACTTTACAAACATAGCGATAATTTGTTTAACTGACGAATATAATGCAGCAGGCATTCATGTTTTAAGCGCATCAGGAAATAGCTGGATTTGGCTAGTTTACTTTTATCAGATGGATATACTTATTTTTAATATCGGTCTATGATTTATGGGAAGCGTTTCTAAGTTTATTTATATCTAGAAGCCGTCAGTTTAACTACTGCCAGATATTTGGCAGAACAACGTTTCGTTTAGTAGACCCGTAAAGGATTTCTTTGCTGTATCTGGCCAGTACCCGTACTTTCCTATCGGACGTAAATAACATAGATGCATCACCAGACTCATCGATGATCTCCGGCTTCATAAATCGGATGGGCCAACACAACACCACAAATACAATACAAATTCTTTTGTTTGTTGAAAAGATTTTACTGGTTACGGTAACATTTAGCTCTACACATTTGCCACCTTACTAATATGGTAGACAAATATTAATAAACTTATAAACTATGAATAATAATCCAACATCTTAACAAACGCAGCATAACTTACTGACTTAGACATAAAAAATGAGATGATTTGCTATTTATTATTTAAAACATTTAAACACAACATTACATTTTATATTAAGAACAATCGAAAAAGTTTTTGGTCTTGTAGTCCGATTAGAAACCGCGACTATAGGATTCCAGCCTTTTATGGCTTAAATACTCATCATACACAGAATAGAATAATTTCTTAATTCAATATCGAAATAACTGTATTCTAAATTTATGTGTTGGTAAATTACGGACATCTTGAGTTAAGTGATTAAAGACGCGAAATTCCATAACATATGCGTTACGTCTACGTGGCTCGGTAAATTTTAGGAGGCAAAAAGTGTAATACTAGGATTTTTACCTATTACATAATTCTAAGCAATTTTCCCATTTTACTTCGTTACTCTATTACGTTGGTGTTTATTTTTCTTAGTGTTAAAGAAAAATAGCGAGTTAACAGGTACTTAAGATGGCAGGCGGAGTGAATGTTCAGCGCCAGCAATGACACGGCAAATCTCCTCGACTACTCCGTGACTAGCGGCTTAAGAATTCAAGTTCTAGTAGGCGGAGAGCTGTAATTGTTTTGTTAATTTTAAATTCTCGCTCAGTGTGAATTAGTTTAAGATACTACGAGCTAAATATTATGATACTTTTGTGCCTTTTGGTCCGTTGTAACAAACGGACGAACAGCAAAACTGATTTTTGGATGTAGTCAAGGTCAAATTGATATGATTGAAAATCTAGTTTTAGTAAGGTTCGTGGACGAAGAATAATGAAAATCTAAAAATCTTTTAAAAAGGTATCTTATCTTTTTAAATAATGCTCATTGTACTATCAACACATCATTCATGATGCACCTTAATACAGTTTTTGCGAAGAAATTTCATTCCATCAAAGTCTAAATGGTGTGTTAGATTTAGACTACCTTTATCAATTGTCACAAACGAAACGTTTTTCAAATAAGTTATGAATCTTTTGTTCTGATAGTACATAGCGCTATTTACTTTCTTAAGTACTCTTACCATATTTCTTTAGCATGTTCACAACATTCTTACAATCAAAAACCTGTCTAGCTCCTAGTCTATATGAGTTACGACTTGGCTCGCCACTGAGTCACAAACTGTAGTACGTGCCTTCGTGGCAATTTTAAGTCGCGACGCGATTTACCCCCACATAATGCATTGGCTTGCTCCTAGATAACATTGTGATAACGGCTTTAGAATGCGTTTCACCACTTATAATTTCATTTCCAAGAGTTCCTTTCGCAGTTAGTCGGGTTTTCATTCTCGCGGTACGAACATCTTGTTCTTAACCAATGTTACAAAACCTTGAACAACTTAGTTCACTTTTGATGATGTTTTACGACCCTACTTCCTTCACCTAATCACTTTTAGTACGGTTTTATTAAAACAGTGTTTCAAACTTAACATAACACCACGCTTATATCGCCCAAAAGAATATGCCAGAAATGTATTAACAAACATTAAGTCTACGTGAACTAATACGTAGTACGTACAATGATTTATATGGTACACGTAAGTTTATTAAAATATCTTGTATTATATGTAAGTTTTTGTGTTCACACAATATTCTCAACTTTCATTGTAAATGTTGTTATTAAACAAAAGGCTTTGTTCTTGACTGCTTTAAAAGCCAAAAACTAAGCACTTTATTTAATTCAGAACTTCTCAGTTTCATAACTCTTGACGAGATAAGAGCTGCAAAGCAAAGAAAATACATCGAATTTTCTTCATCTTGTATGTTAAGATGGTTCGATATAGTATTGTGATATGTTTCTGGCATGTTAAGGACTAATGAATATTTAGAGCTTGCGTTAAAAGAAGAAAGAATGAATAACAAAATAATCGAATGTCATTTTAGAAAAAATGGTTTAGTAAAATTGTAAATAAACATTGCCCGTAAATCGAAACTACACGGTTTTACGATTGACTTGTATTGTGAATGCGAATCAATTTGCCGGTCTGGCGAAGCAAGATTAATTTATTCCTACCAACTGTCCGTAATTTTACTTACTGTTATTCAGAAAAATCTTGAATAAGTAATATATCTGAAATAGATGGAGCAAAATACAAACACTACATGATTTTTCATTTTGTGTGTAGACATATCGGTCTGTATATTACAGAATAATGTTTCTGGCATGTTAAAGACTAATGAATATTTACAACCTTCGGTAACAAAACGAAACAAACGAATGCCATTACCATTTAGTAACTAAAATTGTAAATAAACAGTGTCCGTAAATCGAAACTACACGGTTTTATTATGGACTTGTAAAATGGCGTACCGCGGATGCGATTTGATTTGCGGGTCTGGCAAAGCAATTTATTTAATTTATTCTCCCTCAACTGACCTTGAATTACTCATTGGTAAAATCTTGAGATAGTAGTAATAAGTTCTCCATACATGTTTTTTTTTGTTATGAGAGTATTGATTATAGTGCAATTACACAATCCCAAGCAGGCAATCCTCCTGCTATCTCTTTATTTTGAATCGAGATACACAAAGCAAGCAATAAAATAACTGCAATACAAAGCAAACATCAAAATTGCGGCATTTCTATTGCTTGCTTTGTTTTTGCGTTTAAAAAGATAGAGATAGCATAATGCAAAATGTTTACATTTTGCATCATGAAATTAAATAAATTAAAGTTAAACAAATTGAAATTTAATAAATCGACACCTTTCTAAATTGAATAAAGCATGAATCGATTTAAACTTGCCAGTACAAATAATTATCATATGATTTTACAACTTGACATTAACTAGATTAAAATGAATACAAATTAAAATGAAATAAATTGAAACCTATCAATTTATAATTTTATCATGGACTTTTAAAGAGGCGAACCATGTATATATGCTATTCGGTTTGCCGGTCTGGTGAAGTAAAATATTATTTTATTCTCTACTAACTGTCCATGAATTCACTACCTGCTATTCAGAAAATTCTTAGATAAGTACTAAACTGCTCAGTCTGGATATACGGACTTTGACTGATTATTAACCATTTTGATTAATTTATTTATATCTCCCTCTTGTGTAGGTATAGAATATAGTAACAAAACGAAACAAATAAATGCCATTTAGTAACAAACGTTCAATAAAATCGTAAATAAACAGTGTCTGTAAATTGAAACTACACGGTTTTATCATGGACTTGTATAGAGGCGTTTTGTGCAGGCGATTCGATTTGCCGGTCTGGCGAAGCAAGATATTTAATTTATTCTCTACCAACTGTCCGTGAATTCACTCACTGTTGTTCAGGAAATACTACATTTCGTATCTCGGAGCAGTAATAAATTATTTCTTGGAATATGTGCCCCGAGATGGATGTGAAAGGTACTTTGTATCTAGGATATAAAATTTAATAACATTGGATAAACGAGGTTGTAAAGATAAACAATTACTGATATTTTAGAGATCATTGTTTTTACTATATATTTTTGCTGTTGTCACTCAACATGCAGCATAATGTGGTATCTGCATAATTATGAACATGAACATATTACAATTATCAATGAACCGAAACTTGACTAACAAAATTAGTTGTCAAGTGTTCTATACTAATAATATTATTGTCACATTGTGCTGGTATGCTGCATCATACACTGTTTGGCGTTAAATAAAATTATGACAATGATTAGGTTTATTATATTATTATATCTCTTTTCTCAATTATAACTCATAGGGCTTTAGATACTTAGACGATTTTTCATGTTTAAGACCTAGAACTATTTGCAAATCATTTGCAAAGCTAGTTAGCTACAGTATCTTGGTCCCTGAAAATATTGTTTCAAAAACTCATTTTATTAAAAAAGGTTGAATAATTCTGGATGCTGATATGCGTACCTAATAACTTCTCATGCATTATAAGACGAGCCCTCATTTATTTACCCTCATTCCTGAAGCTAAAAAATCACTTACTTTTTATTAAACTACACAAATAAATCCCAAAACTTTTTTATATCTAAAAAAATTAACGACACCACAAATCATGGTCAGTCTTACATAATAAAACAAACCTATTTATCTGGAAAACCTCTGTACCTCAAATAAGAGTGGCCATAATAAAAATTTATAGGCAATTTGTGGAGTGAAATACAGCCTCCTTACTCGAGTCTTTGTTTGGATAATGAAAGTTTTCTGAGGCAAATACAAAGACAACGTGAACGTGGGTAGCCCGGGAAATTACTAGAGCCTTTATGCTTGTAAGAAATAGGGAGGTGAGCAGCAACCTTTGTAGACGTATGTTTTTAAAATAAGAATTTTAATGCTTTTTATACCAACGGTGTACAACAAAATATGGTAAAGTAGACTTCGATATGTAGGTCATCTCAAATTTAATAATGGTGAGTGGGGAATTACTTTTTTGCTTTTGTTTTAATTTGTTGAATACCTACCTACCTATGATCATTAATTTAAAATTATCATGGCAGTTAGCCGTTATATTAAACGCCATGTATATAGTACGATTTTCACATACCTATTTTTTTTTAATTATATTCATAAACATTAAATAAATCTTGCCACAGATTATAAACTTTTCTATTTTTTTTTATAAAATGAAAAGATAATTAAAATTTTTCTAAAAAAACTATTATTAGTTTTGCTATGTTTCGTCTAATTATAGAAATAATCACGTTAAAAATATTGTATAAATTTGAAGCCAAAACATGTCGATATTTGACGACTAGTATATGTCATCAATCCTTTTCGGACCTAAATGAGTTTTCTTGGCTTCATTCGGAGCTATTCGTTGTTAGTTGTACCTACTAGTATCATTTGGAAAGATTCTCTAAACCGGTGAAGCTGTCAAATTTTGTATGGAAAGGTCAGATATTCTATAGAAAAATTGACGGTTACAATTGGCCAGATAAGTTTGCTGCTCATTCGCCGACGCCGCTGTTGACGCTATTTTAGTACAACATTTATAGTACTATGATATTATCACGTTGAGTCACGTGATGATATGAAAATATCATCGGTTTTAAATTGTTAGTAACTGATAAAACATAACTATTTCAAGGGTTTTTTTGCACGGGTTTAATCAAATCCATAATAAAGTTTCAGAATAAGTAAAAAAAAAACAGTATATTTCTTTTTCACATACATTGTATTATTATTTTCTTTTTGAGATTCATCCCAAGTAAATCACGGTAGAAAACTTTGATGAAAAAGTAAATAAAAACTTTTGAAAATCATGAGTCCTCGACAAAACGCCAGATTAAAATAGGTCAGCACAAGTAAACAAAATAAAATAATCCCGGTTGAAGAGGGAAATGGTTGTCATGGCAACGAGGCTAATAAATTTCGTACTCAAGAAAGTGCATATTAAGCTATTTACATAATTTCGAGAAGGGTGCATGTAAACGGGGTGTTCTTGTCTGACAAATCGATTTAGGACGAGTTCATATTTAGGAAAAAAGTAATGAACTGATTGTCATCTTGTTGTTTCTAACAGCAAAGGACTCGAGGGATGATGCTCTAGCTAGATGTCAAGATACGAGAAATATCGCTTGAAGAAATTACATGAGACATGATCTTTCACCTTCATCACCTTTTGCGGTTGGTAGATATTCATTAGGTGTAGTTCCCACTTAACATCGAGTGGACTACACGGCCGCTATAATTAATATACGTTGTAAGCATAGATCTATTAAGTTAAGGACAGACCTAACCATGCAATAAATGTGGTAATACTTTCTGGTGGCACAATGGTTCCTAACCAAGCGCATAGTGATTGTCACCGCTATGATAGATTAAACTGTTCGGTTTAAAATTTCTAACGTGTGAGGAGTCGGTCATATCAAAATAACTAATTGAGTAATTGTGTGGTAAAAAGTGGCACAAACTACCAAAGGAGACAAATTAAATAACACATTGTTATTTCATATCACCGCTAAGTCACAAATCCGCGATCCTTTTTTTTGTATGTAAATGGTTGTATAAAAATCCTCAAAATAATATCTAAAAATAAGATTCAGAGATCACAATGAATTTTTCGGTTGCTTTTCACCTTTTTTACTTTTCCAAGTTAGATTACAAAAGTTGGCGTTATCCATCAAGGAATTACTTTCTTGTTTGGTTGCCCTCCTCAAACTCTACTACGTCATTAAAGCTAAAGTTGACGGTTTTTATTAACTACCTTCTACCCTCGGCTGCACCCGTTTTGGCGTAGATAAAATAATAATAATAAATAAATATAAATATATCACATATCATACATGCATTAATTGTAGCAATTGATCGCCACTTTTTACTAAAATTTTTACTCACCTTTTCTTTTCCTCAACATGCATACATCTTGTCATACACGCTCGCCGGTTTCGTGATTAAGTATTTGCCCTTAATGTCTATCTAATACTTTCATATCTCCTAACAATCATCATTTAGCCTCTTGTAGTCCACTACTGGACATAGGCCTCTCTGAATTTGCGCCACAACACCCGATCCTGCGCTTTCCGCATCCAGTTCCCCCCAGCGACCTTTTTCAGGTCAGGTAACAAGGTCCCCTAACAATAATAAACCTTAAATTAATCTTATTCAAATGTTTTTGAAAGCTTTAAAAATTTAAAACCACGAATGTCTGAAGATATTGCAAGCAGACGCATAACGGATTTGGTGGCGTATCATTGAATATTTTATGAAATCAATAGCAAATTGGGTCCATGACCGTGGTGACTTAGGACCCGTATTGGTCTAGAAATTATAGAGATTGGAGGTCGAGAATTGTGCTCAGTTTATTAAGACCTCGCATAGCATTGATACTAAAACATTTACATGATTCGGGTATAACAAGATTTAACTCGCAAAATGATTTGGGAGAGTTTTATAAAAACCACAATATTTGATAAAAAAAAACATAAAATAGGCAATAATAGTGTACGATGCGTGAATTGCCTAGATAAATGCAAATGAACAATGAAACCTGGTTTTTGTATTATGTTGTAGAATTAGTTTTTAAAAGGTCACCTTAAAATTTTCGACCTAAACATTCTATGAGCTTTTGCCGCCCTCTAATGTTTTAATAGTGCTATTTAAGCTGTGAATCATTTTATGTTAATTAAATTAATATTATATAAAAATATTGTGCTCTACAATATTTTTATATAATAATGTTGACTTTTAGGATTAAACAACTGTCATGTGTAATTGTTTAAGTTGATTTCATTTGCCAGAACTGAGTATATAGCGACACGAAGCTAGTAATCTTAGTGAGCTATTACAGTGCGTTATACGTAAATAAATCAGTAACAACAGACATGATATTAAATTAATACATTATTATTTATTATATAAAATGATATTGCTGTGGCGGCGCGCCGCTGCGCCCGCTGGGTCTTTTCCCTCCCCTTAAATAATATAAAGGAGGATCCACCTCAATCAATATTTAGCTGGTGTGTGGTGACTGGTGTGACTTGTTGAGCCGATGTTCGGTTGTGATGTATCTGATAAGAATCACAAATAAGTGAAAACCCGAAAAATCAGCTGTCTACTCCGTATTTTTAGCTTATTCGTACGACAACTTAAATCAACAATCGAGGTCAGGTGGTAAAGATGTATGACGTAATTGTAGAACACAAAAAAATAACAATTTCAGCCAGGATTCAAACCCACGACTTCTCGATCGTAAGACCGATGTCTTATCCATTGCGATACGGCCGCTAAAATAAATTGAGGTCGATAATTTCAGGTTCAGCTTATAGCTCCTTATGGAGGAAGCTTTAAACTGAATAGATTTACAATATTAAAATATAATTCCAAAAGTAAATTACTTGTATGATTGTTTAATAATCTTGTACTTATAAATACATCAGATATTATGCAGAATCTGGCTGAGAAATGATACCTCACTTGTTACTGTAAAAACATCCACCCTGAAAGAGTTGAAATGAAAAGCTAGGAAATACTCAGTATCAATATTAACTACATCCCGTATTTATAAAAGTCCCCACATTTTCTTTTATTCTCATATCACGTTCATGCCGCGGTTACTTGTTTTTTCTACAAATTAGCCGGAACAGACTAATGCAGCGGCCGGTGTCATGTTATACTCCACAATGCATTTTCTGTTGGAACTCGCGTTTAATTATAAACAGGAACAACTGCACTTTTCATATTAATGCTGGTTTGTTGGAAGTAACTATTTAATAGGTAGGATTTTTTTATAACTGATGATGTGGTACAGTTTGAATTATGGTGGGTAGTCCTTTTTATTTTTCTACGATTAAAGATATACTAAGAAAAAGTTGAAAAAGATATGGGACCTACTTAAGTTAGAAACAAATGGATGAACGTGACGTCACGAAATGACGTATCATACAGTTGAGAAATTTTGGGTTCTGGTAAGAGGCGACCGTAGCTGGATGGCTAAAGCGGCTGCCCGGTGTGCAGTAAGGTCACAGGTTCAAATCCTGCCGGTCCCATATCTTTTTCACTTAGTATAATTTGCTAAGCATAGCTAAATGCTATAAAAATAATCAATTAGAAGATTAAAGATAGTATTTTATTTTATATTCAGTGCAGCATAATTTAATAGCAGCTAAAAATCACATCATTGATTTCACACGAGATTCAATTGCCACCATGTATATGATGTAACGTCATTTTCTGGTCTGTGAAATACTGACGCGATCGACTTCGTCCCGGGGGAAGTGACCCTTTATTGTACAATTCAATTAACAAAAAATATGTTAATTTTGTTTTGTAATGCCGTTGCGGAGGGACAATGTTAATTTTGTGGATTATTTGTATGTGAATTGAAAATTAGATTTGTTGCTTTGAGGTGAATTTTATTTATGTGTGTAAGTAAAAACATAATTTTATTTTTATTTTATTTAATGAACAAAGTTGATAATGTTGTTCATAAAATAATATTTTAAAGGTAAATAAAAATAAGTGTAGTAATTAGTAAGTTAGTATTAGTAATTTCTGTATATTGTGTCTAAATAGTATAAATAAATAATAAAGTCTAAAAATAGAACGGTTAAAACAAATTGATTGGCGCTGGAGTATAATGGCTTCAATGAGTGTTTTTTTTTTTTGTTGAAAGAGAAATACAATTCAATTTTTAACTAAATGTTGGATTTGTAACTACTGTACTAACCCTTTTCAGATTGATACAAACAAAGCTTCCAATCGTAACTGCAGTTCATTGACACTCGCGTAAGTTGAAGGTTGAATGTAAGTTGAATGTTCTATTTCTATGCAGTGTACACATCCAAAGATACTTATACTATATTTTTTTTCCCCAAGCCACCACGATTTTTTAGTGTCGTAAATTCTATATTTAGTGGTCGTTTTGACCATAGGTTAGAGACGCATATAGGGAGACTTTTAGCTTTAGTAAAACTATATAAGTCGGGCTCTCACTTTATTAGACACTGACTTACTCCCTAATCTTGCATTAATTGTGAAGCTATTAATTTATGAACTGACCCTAACGGTTCCATTAACATCAAAAACCTATTTAATTATACTTCCTATACACGAGTGTTCAATCAAAACTCGCAAGCACAGGTGTCATAACTTAGGCAGTTACAACTTAACTCGTTTGCTGGCACCCTATGGTCATCACGGCGACTTATAATCTTGTTACAGTACTTAATTACTGTTTACTTGTTTGTTCGAAGGGTGGAAGTAAAACTTTACTTGGGAATGTAATCATAACAGGGTAAATACCACCACTAACTTGTATTACGCTATTCACTAGTACGGGTTTTCATTTCATAAAGACACTTCTTGTTTATTTGACAGCTACAGAACAACACAGATTGTAAATGTGATTGATAACTTAACCTTTATTATATACAGGTGTTTAAGTATTAAATAATTTTATTAAATATTTACAAGGAATTAAACTTCTTACCAAAAATAAAATAAATAAATAAATAATAATAAATAACACTATATAACATACAATTAATAAATAAAATAAAATAATTACATTATGCGTCAAAAAATTCCTCCGCATCGCTGTCCACAGCAGATACCGTGCGTGGCCAAAAGGCTGGCCACGTTGAATGGCAATGCTTATTTGCTGAGCGAAGTAAAAACCTGTCTTCTGGTCTTCAAGCGTCGATTAGGCGTTTTGCTATGTCTTTAAATAAAAATTTAAATAAAGCCCAAACTCGTTCCAAACGGATCAAATATATAACCACTGACGAGATTATTATATTTAAATATTTACGCCGTTTGAGGTTTTCGGCGGATGCTGCCGCGGCACCCGCGCAACTTACAGTGCTTGGAAGATGACTGTGATGGCGCAAGGGTATCGACGCAAGTAGCGTCCCATACCAAAGGCCTGCCCATCTTCCATGGCAGTGACGACATACCGTCTGGTCTCTTGCCATCGTCGCACGCCAATCCATTAGGTTCAAGAACGGCTGGCACGCCGGCGGTAACAAGACTACGACGTATTTTATCGTTCAGATGCGCGTGCCGCGACATAAGACCCGCGCTTTTGCTGCACGATAGGACATGGTGTCCGAGGCAATCAACGCTCTCACCGCAGTGACAGCGATGTGGAGCGACAATAGATCCAAACGAAAACAGGTGGCGAAGCAGAATGTCTCGTTGTTCAGCATAGTATAAGAATAAGAATAAGAATAAGAATATTTATTTGCGAGAAACATGGTTTACAAAGGTGTTAAGTACATAAAGTTTTATTCAGCATGTTTCGCCGTCAATACGGCATGCAAAAATTTAGTAATGAATTAATATAGATTAATTAATTAATTAATACAATGATAAATTACTTTAGAATTATGAATAAATAACATTAATAACATATCCACAGTACACAAAACATTATTAAAAAAACATATTTATTATAATTTAGCGTTATGTCAATTGTAATCATAATAATTAAAAGTAAATGTCAGAACAATAATTGAATAATAATAATAATGAAGATACACAATTAAATTAATACATTATAACCTATATGGTACTTTATAGTCAAAGAACTCATTAATTGTGTAGAAGCATCGTTCTATTAACCATTGTTTTAATTTCTTTACAAACAGTCTTTGCGGTAGCTCTATGCGGTATCTCTGGGAGAAGGGGTTAGTCAGTATATCTTGCATCGTTCTTGCATAACACTACAGAATTAACCAGTGTAGGTGTTAAAATTTTTCTGGTTAATTCTTCTGTTCTATGGACCGACAGGAAGGCCGGCAAACAGATATCAGAAATTTTGCGAATGCCAAGGCCGCCCAGGTGGACCGGTAAGGACGCCTGTAGCCACGCTTGGTCATTCAAAGTTACGTTGAGAATTTTGCTAAGTGTAATTTGAATTATTTTGCCCATTTAGTCTAAAAGAGTAACGTTTTTCCAAAATGTGTGGATATGAGGGCATGAGTAAATTTAGGGACGAAAAGGCAGTAATGAATAATCGTGAAAGCCGAATGCTTATTAATTTGGCGAAGGCGATCCGAAATGTCGTGAAAAAATTGTATTTTTCTTCTATGAAAGCATCGTAAGCGTCTTCATGTATTGGACGTATATTAACATATAAATATTGGATATAATATATATATATATATAATATATATATAGATATAATATAACCTTTATCTACTTAAAGAAGTTTTTTAGTTACGTATGTAACAAATGAAATGATATATCCTATATACAGGAGACACTGCTATTATTGAGGACGTTCATGGGCGTTTGTTCATTCAGTATCAAGTAACTACATAATACAACAACAGTATGTATATCGAAACAATACTACCGTATCTCTTATGCCGGTAATTCAGAAACCTTATACCAACCGTAACACAGCATTAATATTGCAAGCAATTTTCATCTGGGCACATTTTGTTTACCTCAAAAGTTATTTAAATGTTGTTGTGTTTGCCACATTTATGTCAATGTAATAATAGTATAGTATTTAGCGCGACGCGTAGTGTCATTTCGTATATTTTTTTTGTTATTGTCATTGTCATTTCGTATAAGGAATTAGAACAAATTCAGGATTATTGAATATAGGCGCTCTTAAATATAGCCCAATGTTAGTGCTTGCATTGACTCAAGCTTAATTTACATTATGAAACTTGCTGCTATAAATTAATGCATGCATTATACAAGTTGATATTTACGCAGTGAAATTGTTGTATTAAAAATGCTTTCACCGACTTACACCATTTCATTTAAGCTAAAAGTACATAATTTCTGAAAGTTCAAGGGTCTATTAGTTTAGATGTCTTATATCAATAAAAAGTAATAGCAGGCCTGTATCTAATACATGTCCCACTGCTGGGCTCGGGCCTCTTCTCATGATGAGAAGGTTTAGGCCATAGTCCACCACGCTGGCCAAGTACGGATTGGTAGACTTCACACTACCCTCGAGCACTTTTTAGGCACTCTCACGCATGCAGGTTTCCTCAGAATGTTTCCTTCACCGTTAGCGAGTGATAATTTATATGTTGTCTTACTAAATTAAAACTTTCTTACAAATGCTATGCTACTCTTGTATTTAAACAGATTTCACACATCTACGCACATATTAACCACAACAATAATATCACAACCACAAGGAATTCAGGGCATTCGTGTGGCATGTGCTCCATTCCAGTCAGGACATTCTAATTAAGTGTAATTACCAAATCGAGCGATACATTGCATTATACATAGAGTTATACAGTCATTACACAATGTACATCGGCATGTACTACATTCAATGTGTGATTTTGCCTACCTGATTGAGTAATCATAAACATAACATCACGCCTATATTACCCAAAAAGGTATAGCAGAAGTGTACAACGCTCACATTTCACCTCGTATGTTTAGGTCCCATGGGATCGCCATCCATCGGGTACAATTCCAACTCCTTGCTGCTATTGAGAATATACTGACAGAAAATTTACAAATAATACTTTGCCCAACCCGGGAATCAATCCCGAGACCTCTTGATGCGAAACGCATACACTAACCTCTAGACCACTAGACAGCCTGTTACATATTTAAATGAAAATAATAGTATTATTTTATTCTATTATTGAAATGAAATTGAGTTTACTAACTAACACAATTTAAGAAT
The DNA here is from genome assembly GCA_905147285.1 of Hypena proboscidalis. NCBI lineage: Eukaryota > Metazoa > Arthropoda > Insecta > Lepidoptera > Erebidae > Hypena > Hypena proboscidalis. The sequence continues at coordinate 2,754,039 of LR990141.1, forward strand.
CACAAACCCCATGGATCAATGTCATCAATTAATTACCCATTAAACAAATAATAATTTAAATAGCGATTATAACATTCACACGCAACATGCGTTTGAATTTTCATGTGTATAATTTTAAATTTTGACTCAGCCAACATAATTGTTTGACAAATATTATTTGCATCAACAAATTATAATCGAGTTATTGTTATTCGATTACACTAAACTTTTGCGATGAAACTCATTTGAATGCATTCATTGGCAACTCGATATGTCATCGATAAGTGTCCCACTAAACCACAAATCCGACTCCAGCTTCAGAAAGGCGTGCTTCACTAGTGGGCTTAGTAGTAATAAACCAAACAAGCCTTTACAGTGCAGCTGTATTATCATCATGAATTTAGTGGCGATATGAACCGCGAGAAATGTTTGCTTTTGTCACATTTTTTAATTTTTTTATTTATTTAGTGGATTGGCATGCGTTTCCAAGTACTCGGTACAATGAACCGACAAAGTACTCTGAACGTGTGATCAAATGAGTTTTTTAGGGCAACTACAATACGTAAACATCCACAATCGATAACAGATTTCAGATTCGTCACTGATAGAAGACAACGACAAATTATTTAATGTTACAATAAGGCCTAGTGTGATTTCATCATCATATTAGCTTAAAGTGACTGCTCACCAAAGTAGTAGTAGTTTTTTTTAGTAAAGGGATCAATAAATTAGGCTATGAGATGGAAAAAGTGCATAATATATATAGCAATGGTACATACTTTGATTAATTAAATATATTATATTTAAATTAAAACGACTTTATGTTCCTGAATTACAAAATGCCAATTTCATATATAAGAACCTAAAAGTATAAAAAAAAACTTTTCGTTAAACTATTACATTAACTAACTTCTACTCTTCTACTACTTTAGTACTAAAGAGGCAATAGTGTTACTATAAAATACTACTATACGTTTTTATAACGCCGTTTAATTTGTGAATTAACAAAACATTTTACATTTCTTCCCATCCCAAGCTTGATAACTTGTGTGGAGGCGAAATTATAAAGTTCTAGTTACTCGGCTTTATGGCCCGAAACGGCTTAAATGTATTCGTCCACTTGCATGTTACCGTTTGTATTATGCAAAAATAAATTCTATTTTGAAAGCATTTTATAAAATATATTTTAACAGTTTTTATTTATTGTGAGCTCCATTTAGCTAATAGAGTTATTTTCAAAAGGGGGATTACATATTAATAGATGTAAAAGGCATTTACTAAAAGCAATCAATAAAATATAATTAAAATAATGTTAAATACTGTATTGATTGCTTTTAGGAAGGATTGCTTAAAATATCAAAAGCACTTTACGGACAAATACAATTATTATGTCGATAACTCGTCGGTATTAATATTTTTACGGTTATTTATTGTTGTTCTTTAATTAAAAGTTTCCAAAAAAACATTTAATTTACATATTTTTCACAGAAAATGAACTTAAAATCATATCAACATAAATATAAATTTTAATGAAAAGATGATGGCATGGCGAGCTAATATACCTCATTATGCAATAAGAATATTTTGCTTTCCAGGGTTGATACAACATAGCGACATTTATTGAAACCACAGATTCAAGACGTTGTCAGAGTTTATTTCCAGCGTTTAAAATCTAAAATCTTTGGTTTTAATCAAAATCGCTATGGCACATCCAGCCTGTATATTATATTTCTTGAAAACGTCATCTAGCATATTGTGTAAACGCCCTCGGGTGTAGTGAAGGAGTGGCAAATGTAACAAACACGATCCTGCACTTTGTATTAGCGTGAATTCTTCTCAAAAATATTGTTTATGTTAGTGTGCCATTAGGGCGCATGCTTACATACAATGACTCATTTTAAAAACAAAATAAAGGTGAACGTTATCACTTTTATTATTTTGTTTCGCCTTTTTTTTTAAATCACCAAACAGCGCGCAGCAGTTTCTACTGCTTATACCTATAGTAACGAATTGGCTAAGCTATAAAAACTGATGCAATGGGTTGTGTGTTAGTTATGTCTTGTATGTATTTATGTCTATGTAGTTATGTCCGCAGGACTACAACCCGAGACAACAGATTAAATATAATTCATAGACATGCTTTATGTAGAGGTGTCCACAGAGTAAACACTGCAGGGTCGGTATGAAGTCGTACTCAGGTTTCACAGAAGGAAAAAAATACTTTTCTATATACCAAATATTTAACCAATTAGGTAGGTTTATTACACTGAATAGCATGTCATAATTTGTATGTAATTTGTTTTATTGAATTAACATGTTTTTTTCATATAACTATTTCATTATACTCGCGCTAGGTTTATTAAACCAAAACAATCATAGCAACACAGCTGAGCGCAGCTTCGGTGGATACACAGCTTGTGGGTCGGTAACCTATGAATATCTGCATTTATAACAAGTAGCACCCGTAAGCAATAAAAACTTGCATAAAATAAACATGTAGCGTTTATTTTATTAAGTTGTCGTGTATGCAGTAGCTGTACTACAGAAACAGGCAAGTGTTAGGTATTTGAATGGTTTGTTTGTATTTATTTTAACAGTTTTATTTCGTCTTTTATTTTGCGTCTGCTTTGGTAGAATCCCATCGACATCTAATTAGAAAGTATAGTTTTTGGCTGTAATGTTCTAAGAGTAAGTTAATTTTCGACGTACTACTTGGACGTAAAGAATTAATTTTATATTATTTCAAGCTTTCTTTACGGTTCTTGTTCTTGCCCTCATTTTTTATACGATATTGTTATTTGTATTGTCACTTATATTTTGTGTTTGTGGCAATTAAATCCTTGCCCCAGTAATGCGGTTCCATCATTGTTTTTGACGTTAGATACCTTACTGTCGTTTTTCATAATATATTGTATTAATTAATGAATACAAATCTGTTCTCGTAAGTCAGCGAAAAAGTTATGACAGTGACAAGCTTCTGGTCATTCCCCTTTATATCCTTCTTAATAAATTAGATTGGCAAAATTATTAAAAGGAAAATGACTTGTGTCACGAGATTATGATATAAATGTTTCCTAGTTTTGTATATGCCGAGTTTATCCAGTAAATGTGACTTAAATTAAACCTAATTGAATAAATAACGAAATATAATAAAATAACAATACGAAAATATTTTACATAAACTTGGCTTACCATGATACGGAAGATAATTTTCTTATAAGTTCGGTCTGGCCCAATAAATTAATAACGGACAAACATATAGTGTGAATGCGACAGAGCAACATTTATCGAAATTACAGATTGTAGAATTGGTCGGGGTCATATCCAACGAAATTTTTATTAACGAAAATAAATATTTTGCCGAACCAATAGAACAGGAGGTCTGACATTTGTTCGGAAAACATGATTTTATGTGCGTAAATACTTTTTTAATGTGTATTACAACACAAACCACTTCTAGAATCTGTGGTTTTAATAAATGCTGCTATGTCGCATCCACTCAGTATATAATTCATATAAAACAGCAGTATTATTTTCACGCGACAGTGATAAGAAACCGTATAGTCGCTTGAAAGTCGCTCGAGAAATAGTGATAGCAATGTTTTATTGATATCTATACTTTGAACCAAACAATCATATAAACGGAAATGAACACACGTCTCTTTGTGAAAATACTTCTTTGTAGTCACCTGAAAGTACGTACGTACTCTAGAAAAATATTGTAGTAATATAAAAGAGACATTTTCAAGGCGACATGGCATAAACCGAATACTCACGTCAGATTTCAAAATGTTGCGTTGTTCGTTGTTCAGTTTACAGTTTCTGACAACAGCCTACGGTTACAGCGATGCAACTCTCGATTCACCTTTGTATAGTCCAATGTAAATGTTTGAAAAATAGAATTTCGAATTCTGGAGACTCGCACTAGACACTTTTTAACATGTGTCGACATGCCTTGACCATTTTCATAATTATATCTACATAAATTATACTTCATTAAATTTATATGGAATAGAAAAACTAATAAATTAACTTAACTTAACTAACAGCAATGCTTATCTCCTTTCCGAAATAAAGGCCAGTATTTCGGAAACGCGTGGCCTCAAAAAGGCGTGAAGAAATTTATATATAATATACAGAATGAGCCTCTGGCCCCCAACCACTATTGAGGAGACTATATTTGCGACTTTTGAGGTTCTCCGCTGATTCTGCCACCGCAATATGCCAAGCCTGGGTCTCAGGGAGATGCAACGGCTAAAGTGTCGACGGAAGTAGAGTCCCACACTACTTGGACTGGATAGTTGGCGGTGGTGAGAGCACGACGGATGATATCGTTAAGCCTAAAGCGGCGAAAAAATGTGCTCTCTCTCCTTCCGCAGCTTGGGCCGTGAAGGCCAACGGTTTGTTACAAAGTAAAATTGGTATTATTGGTTATTTCGTTACAAAAAACTCCTTAAACACGTAAGTTGATTGTACATTTGGATCACATACATAAAAAATAGCTATTATTTTGTATTCGTGTACAACAAGAACATAATGGTAATAATACCGCCAAATGAACCAGTCAACATTATCTAAATCTTTTCACAGTTGTTTTTCTCACAAAAAAGGCTACGAAAAATCCTTTTAACGCTTCATAAAACAGATTAGGTAAGCAGGATCGTCTATAGCCCATTATGTTCTATAGATTTTCGATAACCGTAAAAAGGTTTCTCTTGAAGGCACCATCAAGCCTTGCTTGTATCCTTTGTATGGTTTTCAGAAATGCATAGGAATAGCTTTATTAGCGTTTACTGTAAGTATTTACTTTACATGGAAGGTGGATAAGGAAAACGTTTTGTTATTGGATGTGCGATCGGCTCGGCATAATGTACCTGAACAAAATGTATATTTGTTCTGAAATAGTTAGTTTTTAGCTGTTTCGTAATTCTTGGCATTTAGTTTTGTAGTTCCTTCGACGGTGCTAAATATGCTATCAGAACGGTACTTCTTATTTGTTTTGCAGCGTTTAGATTTAAAAGTGTTTTTAATTTCTAATTATTATTTCAAAATAAGTTTAATAGGGGAACAAAAGAATACGACTGTATTACATTGTTAGTCAAACATATTATTATATCTTATTGAAATTTATACATTGCTTTGTGATTATTCTTAAAAAAATACTAAAAAAGTGAAAACTTAATTTTCATACACAAGTCACGTGTAGGTTTTATAAATTGGTTTATAATATACTTTTATGACAGCGACCAAAAACTTCACATCATCACATTACACTCTGTTGCAGTTTCAAACTATTACGAACTGAAAAGCATTGGATCTCCTTGGAACAAACTGGCCGCATAGAATTCCAGCAATCGAAAAAAAAACAACTGTCAATATTTTTCACACGAATTTTTTATCGTTTTTCAAGTCGTGTGAACAAACAAAGAATTAATCTTTGTACTGGATTTTTGTAATAATTTCATAATTATCTTTATTTGTAAAATATTGTATTATTGCAAATACACTAAAACCCACCATCAATCAATTTTCGCCTGCTACCGCAGTCATTGCGTCACCTGGAATACGCAATACGCTCACACCACTTCACTTGATTGTATTCCAAGGGTACAGACACTGGTAAGTGAGTTCACCGTCCACTGTGCGTACTCTTGCAACTCTGGCACTGACATCTAACTTAGGATCAATTTTTCCGTAAAATTTCCGAGATAATAATATTAGTCTCGCAAAAATAAGAAGCAGCATTTCAGAGTTTGTTACAAACCGTTCTAGTAAATCTTCTCAATCAAAACTAATTCCAACTACCAATTCGAATCAAAATCTGAATACTAAACATAAAAACGTAAATTTATGGCATCATTTCTCATTAATTAATGTACTGAAATGACGAGGAAATCTATAACATTCACTTTACTTCACTTTATCGTACCCAAATCCCAGCCACACATCGACAAATGGAAAAAAAATCATTTATATTTGCCCATCCTTTTAAGTAATATGTGTGATGACTTTCCGTTTCACACAAAGCCTTTAAGAAGTGCATATACCTGAACAAACCGTAAAACAGGTTCAATCATTGGAAAGCTTTTTTCACCAGAATCATTTCACCTCGTTTTTCCGTGTCTGCGTTGCCCGTTATACAAAATAATCAGTAAGTTCATTGAAATGTTTTCTTATTTTAACTGCATCGTTTTATGTATTTAATGCAACCAAGATCTATATAAACAAGCGCTATTTAGATCTTAGTTGCATTAAAAGTTTTATTAAAATATAAAATTATCCTTGAAGATTTCATATCAAAATAATAGCCATTCTATTGCTGGCAACCCGCTTTTACAACTGCTGTCTAACTACCAAATATATTGTCACAGGATTATTTACCATGTATTTTGTTGGAGCGAGTTTTGCTGTCCACCAATCAGAAGTTTATTGCTTGTTGTCTTCAAAAGACGCGATTTGTGATATAAATTGTTAATTTTACATAGTGGCATTATATTTTATCAACTTGACCTTCTGCGCTTCATCGCTCGAGGCCCTTAAAAGAGATAGCTCGGTAATGTATCAAGTGAACCGAGTCCACCGGTGGGTGCCTAATGACGTGTGAATTGTAATCAATCGCCCTGGGTTCTACGCCGGGTCGACATTGTTAATCTTAAAGTTCGTTTAAGATACTCTTTTGTGCCTTATTGATGGTCTCTCGAGCAAAGGTCGGTGATCATCAGTTTTTTGCCACTTTTATCGGTAATGACTTACTTGGCTTTCAAGGACATGAAAAATTATTTCTTAGGTGACTACCTAAAAAATAATTTTTAGAGTATTATTTTTTTCAAAAATCAGACAATATCAGGTTTTAATCGCTTAATTATTATAAAGTAAATATTTACCTATGCGATGAAAATGACTAAGGGCCTGTTTCGTAGTCATAACACGCCCTAGTAAATAAGTTACACAATTGAGTATTAGTTTTTTTTTTGTAATAAATATAAATATCTTACACAAGTTTTCCAACAAATCTAGTTTTAGTTATTGTATATTTTGTCTAATAATAGAGATTTAACACGTTTAAGTATTTTATAATTTCGAAGCCGTCATTTCACGGCCCGAGTTCGATCAATTTTATTCAGACTTTATTGGGTTTTCAGATTAGTACTAGCATATTGTAGAAAAATTTTCTAACCCTAAGTAGCCGTAAAATTTTGTATGGAACGGTCAGATTTTCCATAGAAAAATTTAGTGACACCGGGTCTGATAAGTTTGCTGCACATGCGCCGTGGCCGCCGTTGACGCTGTTTTAGTAAAACATTACTACTTTTACGTCTTCAACTAGTGGGTTCGTTGTTGGTTCCTTGTCGGTTCCTTGAAGGTTCCTTGTCGTTTCCTTGAAGGTTCCTTGTCGTTTCGTTGCCATGTTCGTGGCGCGCGTTTTGGCGGGTTTTGAGTCATGTGATGATATTATAAAATAATATCTGTTTTAAATTGTTAATAATTAATTAAAATAACTATGTCAAGGTTTTCTTGCACGGATTTAATTAAATTCATAATAAAGTTTAAGTATGAGAAAAACCGATATCCTCTCTTTTTCTCATACTCAATTCAAAGATGATATTGAACACATCACATCAATTTATTTGTCTTTTAAGATATCCTTTGAGTAAAGTTTACTTGACGATTTATTAATCAATCAATTATTAAAAATAACTACTTTATACAATAAATTCTGAGCTATAAATACATATCCTCTGTACAGTAAAGAATACCATTAGCTTTACTAATATTATACATGCAAAAAATTGAGAGCAAGGATGTATTGATAGTTTGTAACTCTTTTGCGCAAAAACTACTTTTTATCAACATATTACGCGGATGGAGCCGTGGAGAAGCTAGTAATTCATATTCTTATCTTTGAGAGTGGGTACCGCTCGGTTAGTTCCGTTTTAAAATGGGAAATTGCAACAATTGAATTGTCTATGGTCATTTTGTCTGAACGTATCAAATTGTTACGATTCGTTTCAATTCGGAACGTTCGGACGTTCAAAAATACTATCGGTGACCAGCTATACAAAATTACTATTCCAATCATTTTTATATGATTCGACGGAGCCTAATACCACAGTATAAATATGTACAAACAGTACGGAAACTGCCTACTAACGTGCGAAACGGCACGCACACATGAACATGCACACCTTCGAGACCCTTAAGTGATTGCCGCGGTGCTCTCAGTAGCGAGTGCCGCTTAGGGGTCTCGTCGGTGTGCATGTTCATGTGTGCGTGCCGTTTCGCACACATGAACATGCGTGCGAAACGTCATAAACGTAAGATCCGAGCGATCTTACGTTTCGAGACAAAAAATTCATGCTGCATGCTCTAAAATATATTTTTTTTATTAGTCGATTCAATCGATATTATCGATGTATTGATTTTTATTTATACTGTAGCAACACTATTTTCATATTGCATGTGAAGTGACGACTTTGACACCTTATATTCTTACAGATTGAATCGAATGGTTGTATTTTTCTGTTTTAATCCATCAATATCGGAGTTATAAATAACCCACATGTTGAAATACGCTTATTTTCTGGCATAAAAAAACGAATTCTACAGTTCAAATATAATATATTAACTTTTAAGGCTTCAGGTTACGCGTTGTAAAGGAAATGAAATGTAAATTAATATGTTCGTGAGATATACGCCAAGTAATCCTTAACATTATTTCGCAAGATCGCTTTGAATTTATTACTTTTCTCTCTGCTTTCTTTAGAGTTGTAAAAAGAAAAATGAGTTTCTTTAGTGTGTGAAAGTCCGTGTGAAAAGTATGTAACATATTGTATCAAATAATAATTAAAAATTTAAAAAATCGTCGTGATGACAAACATTTTATTTACATGAATACAAAATATTTTTTTAATAATAGGTTTGATATCGCAAATAATATGCACGTCTAGATTATATGCCATCGAGACGAGACGCTGAGACAATATGAAATGGACAATGTTGCAGACTCATGGTATTTAATCTGTGGCTCAACAGAGTATTAATCTCCATACTATTGCATTCCCTTTGACCTGAATGCTGAGCATTATCCGTAGGGAACGTTTAAATTCAATCTGAATACCTTAAGACTAAGTGCCTTATCATACTAGCGGATTGCGAGCGGATTCAAAGCGGAGCGGGCGCGCAGCGAATGCGTCGCGAACACGCAGCGGCTGCGCAGCGGAGACGTCGCGGACGCGCGGCGAATACACTACGTTTTCGTCGCGTGTTTGTAGCGAATTGACGACGTACAATACACTCAGTAAAAAAATTGATTCTGACGAGGAAACACTGCTGTTGGCTTTGTTACTTTGGAAACGCCGGCGACGAAAACGAAAGCATCGACGAATTTGGGAAGATCCATTATCAATTAATCGAATGGAAGAGAGCGACTAATTTGTGTTGTTTTGCAAACGATTAAAAAATAATCCTAAATAATTTCGTTCCTACCTACCATAAAACAAACATAAAATATTTAAGCAAGATAAAATCCCGCAAGAATCCGTTATGTTATGATGCAAAATAATTTAACATTTGAAAAAAAAATTGTATTAAGTTGGTTGGCTGGCGTTTGTACGAGACAGTACAAAATGGCGTCCACGCCGCACGTCCGCAGCGAATTCGCTGCGAATGCGCGGCGTGTTCGTTGCGCGCCCGCAACGAATCCGTTGCGCGCCCGTTCCGCTTTGAATCCGCTCGCAATCCACTAGTATGATAAGGCCCTAAGTGGTCATAATCTTACAGGGTAAATTACAGTTGCTAAGAGATGGTTTTATGAGAGTTTACTAAATTAACATTTATTTTTAGAAAAAAGTTGCAGCTTAAATATAGGTATACCAAAATGTGATCGAAAAATAAACAACTTAACCGGCATACAACTAATGCAAATTAAAGAGAAGCATAATATTATAATTAATATACCTTATTGGATAAAGAAATTACTTCAAGCATATTTATAGTCATGAAACAAGTATGGTCAAAGATTTAGCAAGTATTCAAATAGCTAATGCTACTATAATATTTTTTTAAACGCAAGGAATTTCATATAGCTGCCGTTCGGTCTAATACCGTCTATAAAATATTTCATATTTTCCAACGAACAAAACGAAAATATGCCACAGAATATAAAAGCAGATCTCTAAAGGCCATTCTTATACAGACGTATGGATATTAAAGATTAGTCCTAACGGTTTTACCTTACGATAAACAGGTGCTTTTATTGTGCTTTTATAAATAATACAGTATTTCTTTGAATATTTAGTGTTCTCGGTCTAAGCCTGAATATTTGAGAAAATCCACATAATCTGCGGTATGAAATACATTGCATAAATTGTCCCTTAAAATACTTTCGTATTTTATTTTTATGCGTTGGGTATTTGATGTTTGGTAAAGGAGAGGGTACCGTACTCGATTTATGCATGACCATAAAATATACTGGATAAACTGATTCATCATTTATTTACACAACAAGTTTATTTTCTTTTTTTAAAAGACGTAATTTTTGAAAAAGGAGGACACTCATAGTAAGCAGCGACTTAACACAGTCTGAGTATATAATACAGCCAGTATTGGCGTCACCGCATCACCCCAAGGGCTAATTATTTCAGGGTCTTATGACGATCAAACCGAAATATAACAGTGTATGCAGTTTTACCTCTAATTTATAATGAATAGTTGGGTCCGGTTGTTAATGCCTGCAACGCAAAAAACCTACATAGTAAATAACCCATAACTCATATGCTCTACTTCGCGATGTAGGTAGGTATACCTACCTACATCGCAAAATGACTTGGTCGCAAAATGCCTACTTTATCAAAAATACACTCGAGAAAAAAAGCACTTGCGACTGATAACATTTATTGACATATTATACTTAGAATCTACATACATATCATTTTACATATAATATAATTATATCTGGTCTATACCTACTATGCAAAAACAAAATAATAAATGAACGTAAAAGTGTTAAAACACTTTGTTAGTGAATTATTCACTATTGGTGAAGAATTTGCTTCCGTATTCTTATGATATTCTTTAAAAATTGTAAAACAGTAATATTCTGTTGGTTCAGGGAAGTCACTTCGTTGTCATACATTCTGTCGAACTGTATATGACGTCGCAATCTACGTGTCTGGCTGAAATAATAATTTTTAGTGGCAATATCGTTAAGCCGTGCTTCTTTTCGCAATATATATAAAAATGAAATCAATGTAGCTTTATGAGGAATTCGACAGTTTAGGCGTCTATGCCAGCTCTCCATCCCGTTGTTGGTCCGGTGCCTTTCTGAGGCACAACAGATAAGTGAGAAAGACTTCGCCCATTGTGGTTCAAAATAATTTATAAACTTATTGGTTGCCTCATCTTTTGAACATTGTTCCAGTATAGATTTCCATCCAGCTTCTATGAAATTAATTGGTAATAAGGGCAAATTTGAAGTCAACCTGATTATTTTATTTTTCACTTTGAGATCACGGCCTTTCTTCCATATAGCCCTGTTATAATGGCAATAGCACCCAGTTACGACCGCCTGTGGGAACACGGTTCTGAATGCATTCATAAGAGCTGGTTCAAAGTCACATTTGAATTTAGCAATAGTCAAATTGAGTTTGTCTCTAATCAAAGAAAAGAGCCTTTGGTATGTGGTTTCCGTTTTGTTTGGCAGAAAGGCGTAAATGATGGGCACGATATTTGTGTGTTTAGAAGAACTATTTAAATCCACATGAACAGAGAAAACTTGATAAAATGACTTTGGGCATCTTTTGAAGGTTCCATCACCGAAAAAATATTTATTCCCCCAAAATTTTACGGATTTGCGCGCAATTTTGGAACAAAATAGCAATATTTTTTCCTCTTCACCATCATCTGCTACCAAGAAATCAGACGCCAACATTTTCGGTATTCGCACATCTGCTAATTTATTAAATTCAGTATTTTTAAGACCCAGTTGTTTATGTCGAGCTCTATATAAGCTATCCTTTTTTTTGGAATAAGACGGCATTATAAAATTGATTATTGGGTGTTTATCTGTACAAAAATACACATAATTTATTACTTTACATAAAATTAAATATTCAATGACATATTAACGATTTTAAGTAAGTTAAGTAAGTTTTTTCTGGCCATATCCACTCATTTAATTTTCTTCTTTATTAATTAAAAGGTTTGTACTTTCTGACTGACTGAGTTAGCATTAACACACAGCGTACACCGCCTGGTCGCATAGACTTCGTGTAAGGCATTCCGTGTGTATGATGTAGATATCCGATAAGAAAAAAAAACAATAGTGGAACAATGTCGAGTATCAAGTACAGAGCAGCTATGGTTAAATCTTATGTTTCAGCGTTATATATTTTGTTTTGAAGATCTGTCTACATTGATCACGATCCGAACGAATTAAATTTTTGAATTAGTCATATATGTAAACATTTAAATCTTGTAAACTTATTACGTACTTATGCTCACAGATATTTATGCGTCTACTATAAGGCTGCGTATCAACTAGAGCTGCGCTCGCCTGCGTTGTTATTAAAAAAAAAACAGGTTTACGCGCATGTCATACTTTGATTTTGACGATTAAAAACATAGCAACGCAGCGGAGTGCAGGTCCGGTGGATACGCAGCGTTAAGATAAGACACTTATTGGTTCATCCTTCACTAACGCTAATACCATTTGAGTACTATCGTTTTTAGGGTTTCGTACTCAAAGGGTGAAAAGAGAACCCTATTACTTAGACTTCGCTGTCCGTCTGTCACCAGGCTGTATCTCATGATCCGTTATAGTTAGACAGTTGAAATTTTTACCGATGATGTATAACTATTGCTGCTATAACAATAAATACTAAAAAATCAATACATTTACAATAATTAAATTAAAATAAAATAAATATTTAAACGGGGCAAAAAATCATGTCTGTGGTAGACATGATTTTTTTTGCCGGTTTTATAGATAATGGTACGGAACCTTTCGACCGCGAGTCCAATTCGCACTAAACTGGATTTTTAATATAATTTACAAATTTTTCGTTTGATATGATTTAATAGAGGTATCTATCGGAAACCATTAATTCTTTTCTATCATAGCAAAAGCTAATGACGTGTTAAAGTTCTAAACTTCAGCCAAGCGTAAACACGAGTCACAAGTTATAAGCTGATGCTGTTTAGTATTTCCTTTTTTACCTACATTTTGTTATTTGCTACAGTATTTTTGGTATATTTACTTAGTTTCTTGAATAGTTACTACATTTATATGTTGCAAGTTTTGCAAGGCAATTTGAATGCTTGCTTATCGCGTGTTTGTCGCGACTAAAACGTCAGAGATGAAACTTGAAAACTCAGTCTACGCCACTTTATCTAAATCAGCGTTTGGGTTAAGATGGATTTAATAACTATTCCTTTGGGATAAAAGCTATAACATATATAATTTTTAAGATTATAAAAAAACAAAACTATGTATATAAGAGAGAAATCCTTATTCATGAGGGTATCGAATAAGACGCCTTATGTTGCTCTGTTAAAAGAGATTTTTATTATTAGTTTTACAACTTACTACATAAATAATATATTTTCAGTAATATCAATAATAATATCAAAACTTTACTTGTTAAAAGAGAAACAACATTAACTGTTTCTTATTCAACCTTATTAACTAATTATGTGAGGTTGTATGTGAGGATTTTGAAGTTGCCTCTTATGTAGTAGTAATATGGATTTCAGATCGGATCAGCTACAATGCAAAATATTTATTAACTAAGACTATCCACATTTTAATAAGACTTGAGACCAAATCGTCCACATTTTAAAATGAAACCAAAAATTGTTTTAATGGTGTTTTGCGAAAATGTCTAACCAGGATATTGGCTACGAAGCAAACCGTCCACATTACATAATATAACTATTGTTGCATGACTAATTGCTCCTAACTAGTGGTATTTATTATTTATTTTGAAAGTATTTCTGGCATTTTTATATCGTTTCGAATTCTGTTCTTTGTATATTAAATCTAACGCGACGTACTGTATCCTTCTTGGATTGAAAATTTGGTACAAAATCTTTATTATATGTTTCTCTAAATTGCTCTTTTTCAAATATTTTTTAACTGGTTCATAATTCTTGCAAACTTTGTCTTTGCACTTATCCATAACGACATTAATATTATTTTTTGTATACTTGGGTTTGCACGTTCTTCTTGACGGAGAATTTTATTTCTTTCTTTATTTATTTTCACCGTAACACTACAGCTATCACGATTAATACATCTCCACCTTGACGAGCCACCTTAATTTATAAGTACTAAGGTGTGCCTTTAACCAGCAATCAACAAAGCCACTCTATTTTGTTGACTTTTAATAAAAATATTTTTTTTTACCGATCTCCTTTCGTCATTGTTATCAACAATTATTTCAATAATGTTTTTCAACTATATACATTATTTTTCTTCTGTAGTCAATCTCAATTTAAATCGTTAGGTTTTAATAATGTTTTGAAAGAATTTTAAATTAATAATAATAATATAATAACTATGTTCAAACCTATTCTAAAAGACCGCTGCCAGTGGGCAACGGTCCCAAAATAATGGCAGCATATTGCCACGTTGTATAGCTTATCTTCTGACCAAAATAAAACCGTCATTCTGAGAAGGTGTGGCCTCAAACAGGTTAAATTAAATTACATCGTTAGGATAACCTATGGATTGTATTAATTATATTTAATTATAACAGGAAGAATGTAGCACATATTTATCTATTAAATATCCGTTTTTATTAGTCTGAAGTAATTAATGCTAACATAATGCATCATAAACGATTTGTTTACAGGCAGTTTTCAATTATTACTAGTTGACTTGTGGACATAAATAAATTGTGGACAATTTGCTTCCAGGACAATCACTGCATGTGGTCAAGATTGGTTATATAGACCTTTTGCTTGAGAAGACCAAAAGCATATATGAATATTTTGCCTTGTAGGCGATCAGATCCGAAATAGTAATATGTATTCAATGACAAAACTAATTTATAATTCTTTTAAATAGATTAAATTAGCGAGTGGGCTAATTTTGACTAATAGAAACGTCTTTAAGGATCAGTGCTTGAACCTTGACTTACATCTGATTCTGCAGCATTGTTTGTGGTTATTCTATTTTTGATTATCAGTTCTATTCCCGAACATATCTAACTAAATACGTGAATTCCAATCAGATTGTTTCCGCTTATTACTTAAACTGTATTATTCCTTGCAGTTACTTTAACCGTATTTAACGAAGTTTCCAGCAAAACCTGTGGAACTTTAAACTTGCTTGCAATCGTATGGGATTCGGGGATAAAATTGTTGGCTAAACTTAAACATGATGAGTATTAGAGTTAGAAACTCATTTTTTCAATACCTTCAGATTCTGATATAAAAAATACTATAATGACGTTATAACTATTGAGTAATAAATAACACGTCATAAGTGAATGTTTATGAATATGACAATCCCATGTATTTTCAATATTTTATTATTATTTATTATTTAAAAATAAATATATTTGTTTGTTATATGCTTATTCTGCATATTAGGTTTATCAAACATCTCCAAAATTGGGGCTAAAAGTCATAAAATGCCATCCAGTGATATCAAGAACAGAAAATGTACAAAGTGTAAAAACCACACTTGAACACGTGAACTGACGTTCAATGTGACAAAATAGCAAATAAAATAGAAAAAAAATGTGAAGATTTTATATTATTTTCAATTAAAGTAACCTATTTTCAAATATATTGCTTTCGGGCGGGTTAAAATATACAAATTAAATTGATGAATTGAAGTAAAATATAACTATTTTCAATTTGTAAACTTGTCTAACTGTGTCATACATTAAAAGTTGAACAATTTCAAGTTTATTTGTTGTTCAGTTCTTGGTAACAAAGTGTACCACACCACATAAAATATGAATGAATTTTGAATGACGGCACGTATAACACAACTCGGGCATGATACTATGTTAGCAGATGTGATGGACTGTGATGTGACTATTAAAACGACCACTCAAATGTTTCAGCTGCGAAACTGTACTCGGTTTTACAACTTTTTATATATTGCTTTTGATTACTCGATTTTATTTTATTCACATTCAACTATATTGGGCTTATAACCACCCGTAATTTCAATGACTGATACTTCAGTATAATTGTGCGGGATCTTTAGAAGGGCTCCGCATGAGGAAAATTAAATTAAACTTTATGGTGGGATGGGTAATTTCATACAAGTGACGTTCAGTGTAAAAATATAATTTCATTGAAGTTACAAAGAATTTACAAAAAAATATATAACTGAAAATAACTAATGACAAATAAAATAAAATAATTAAAGTATGCGTCATACAATTCCTTCGCATCGCTGTCCACAGCAGATACCGTGGCCTGAAGGTTGGCAGCATTGCCACGTTGAATGGCAATGCTTAATCGCTGGGCGAAGTAAAACCCAGCCTTCTGGTCGTAAGATGCGTCGATTAGGTGTTTTGCAATATCTTTGAATAAAGCCCGAGCACTTGGACCCCGTGGTCCTAAAGTTTTAACCCCAAACGGCTCAAATAAATAACCACTGACGAGATTATTACACTTGCGCCGTTTAAATTTACAAAAGATACTCTTTATTTAAATTCTCTAAAACATGAATGACATGTAAGGTGAATTATTAGCAAAAACGGATTCAATTCTGATATCTTTTGGGTTTTCAAATGCTTTTTGTGATTTGGATTCGGTTGTTTCTTTTTTTAAGATTAACAATGTTGTTTGAATGTAAATTGCAAATTTTCAAATGCATTCACCTAAAGCTGGATACTCTTTGCGAGCCGTATCCCTAACCGTTGCATATTCTAATGAAGGCGTTGATTAAAAGCTTTTTACATGCTGATATGATTAAATTAAAAATGTTTTTTTAATTGACGCGTGAAGGTATTAGCGAGGTTAATAGAATTGAGCTTGAATAACGGATTTGTTGCTGGGCTAGGTAGAAATGTCCTGTTCAAGGACATCCATTATCTTGACCCTTCTTCAATCGATCATTGGAGTTAGTGATGGTGATCTCGGCAAAATGAAAATGTATATATATTTTTAATTGTAGATGATCATTTAAACAATATTTGTTTGTTTCAAAAACAATAATAGATATAAATATTACTTGCAATCATAATATAATAAATAAACGCAATGAAAACGTAAATTTAAGTTATTTAGACTGGCAAAAATGTAAATGATGGCATATTTCATTTTTCTGTTTGCAGTCATGATATTTGAACTAGGAGGTGGTTTTTTTTAGTTCACCCTTTGCCCATTTAATAGGAAAATGGGCGGATAGGATCTCACTGAAAAAACTTTTCCTTAGGCAGCACTGCTGAAAAAGAAATGAGTAAGCTAGTATCGTCGAGCGAGTAATATTGTTGTCGCTCAGCAACAGAGCTACAAAGTAGCCCATAGTTAGTTGCTCACTCGTTGTATTTTTTGTCGTTTGTTTTTTTTTTAATCGAACCCTCACCAGCATTGGTGTGAAGAATTGAGGTGGTTTCCAGACGTAGACTTTTCAAAGGAAACTTTGGAAGTTGCCAGTTAAAGCAACTGTCGTGGCGGCTGCTTAACAAAGGTTCTTTCTATTACCACATTTAGTTTTGCAGTGGCATTTTTAATATCTTTGTCCCCCAGCTATTGACTCAAATTAAAATACATTTTTAACTGTCTGGGTTGGTGATAGGGAGAGAAAACAAACTAGGTACATGTTAAAGTGGGGCCCCACGTTGGGCGCCACTTTAACCGCAGGGGTAGGTACATGTTAACATTCGACACGAAAAGAAGTTCACAGAAAAAAATGGCGGCGCATAGCCAGCGAGACGCGGAAGAGATTGCGACACGTGTTGATCGCAGCGCGGGCGGCGGCCGAGAGAACGACCGAACATGATCACTAAAATACTTTCCAAGCCGAACGGAGCGGCGGCGGGCGCTCCACTGTGGGCTTGGAAAGTATTCAGACGGGAGAGAACATAGGCAAATATCACGTCTCGCATCTCACACCCTTTACCGGGCAGATAGAACTTCCTGTTAGGGAAAAGCGCAAACGGGGAAGACTGCGCATATATCTTGGCTAGCCCTAACCGCGAGGGCGCTTGGTTAGGCTAGAGGGGGAGGTTGTAACGCGGGGTTTAAAATACGCGCCAAAGCCATCAGTTCTATCGGGAACGATGGCGATAGTTCGTGGGCTTGACGTTCGTCGGTCGCGGTTCGTGGCGCTCGCGTCGCCGCAAGCGCATTCATTTTAGTGATCATGTTCGGTCGTTCTCTCGGCCGCCGCCCGCGCTGCGATCAACACGTGTCGCGATCTCTTCCGCGTCTCGCTGGCTATGCGCCGCCATTTTTTTCTGTGAACTTCTTTTCGTGTCGAATGTTAACATGTACCTACCCCTGCGGTTAAACATTTTATTAAGTACGCAATCTCAGTACGCAATCTCAGTACGCAATCTCAGTACGCAATCTCAGTACGCAAAATATAATTCAGCACAATTATAAATCTTGTTAAGCACTGACATGGCTTGTCAGGGGTAAGATGTATAGTTTACCTACTGGCGTTATACGAAATCAAAACAATCGCAAACGCAAGATAATTATTTCAAAACTAAAGCTAGTAAAAATAGTTTTTAGGTCAATTAGACCTAAAAACCTAGCTTTAGCTGATGATAAATATAATGATATTTTTTTTAACATTTCAATATATCATGATCTTTCATTGTACAAATTTCACGTGCAATGAGAGATCACGTTAAATTTTAAAGTTTTGAAATAAAATATCCAGTATAAGACGGCCTCGCATTTTTTTTATAATAATATCGATAAGTAATTTTTTAAAATAAAACAAAGAGACATCTAAAACACAAGCTTATAAATGAAGTGATTATTTATGTTTTAAGTGGTGTTTTTTTTAAATCACTTTAATAATTCTTTAGAAATAAAACGTACATAAATATGTAATACTTTGTTTAATAATAATTTAAAATCATATAATTATGCGTCAAATTAAGAATGAACGTATATTTTGTTCAATTAATACACAATAATATTATTATGCAATATGTAATGTAATAGACTGTTAAAGATGTTAGATGCTTTAATACCGTGCAATCAAATCTGTTGTTGTCACTGTCATGCAAACCAAGCATGACGCGATGACACCGAACGTGACCGTGAAGACGCCCTACAGATTACAGTATTGATACAGCCAGTCATCTGTATTGTTTGCTTTACAGAATTATTGTCAATATGATCTTAGCAATATTCAATATTGGCCATGTGTTAAGAGACTACATAGCCTCAAATGGGTTTTTCCATAACTGCTTATCTATGATGATGAATTAAATATCCCGGGTAATTAGAGTTAGAAGTTTTTGGGCAATTTAATAAGGAGAATCAAATGTTAGGATAAAAAAGCTCGACAAATATATATAGTATTATAGAAAGAAAGAAAGAAATAAAAGTTGTGATACTAAAAATAATCATTTAAATAATAATCACTTGTTTGTTTAATATCCACTAAATACATACACACCCACATAAACTTCCAGTGTCATTTTCGTCACTAATAAATAAGGTAATGAAAACGTAACTCGAAATTATGTAGTCCGTCAAAAATGTGAGTGATGACGTTATTTTCCTTTTTTTTAGACAACATACACCAGGCATAATATTTTTGAACTTGGGTGGGTGGCTTAGTTTAAAAGTTATTATAATATTTATTAGTTCATATTTTGTCTGGTTTCATAAGATCAAATGGGCGGACCTCACTGACAATTACGTTTCTTAAGGCTGCTGTCCCACGGCTTAACAAGAAACGAGTGGGCGAGTATCGTCGAGCGAGTAATATTGTCGTTCTGCAACAGAGCGAAAAAACAGCCCATAGTTAGTTGCTCACTCGCTAGGGATGGAACACCTCAACGAGTGCTTATTGTAGTTTATTTTTGAAAAATGAGTCCTCGCCAGTGGGTGTTTTTTTCTTTTTACAGTTGTCAGTTGCTGTTTTATATTTATACATTATTTTGTCTAGTTTCTAGTTTTTTTTTAATTCTTATTGACGTTTGTTGGTTTTTTTTAATAATCTCTTATGCCAAAAGTACAAATTTTTCCTGTGAAATATATATTTGTTAGAAGTTATAATTTTAAGGGGTAAACAAAACACAATGCTATTATAATATCTTTGAACTTAACTAAACAAACTTATATTAAAATACATTTTCAAGTTACGGTCACTAAAATCACTGAGTAATAAGATTGATTACCCGTTACGTAATCTGATTAAACATTTAATCGAATGTCATTCAACGATCAAGTCTTTCGACACTTCAGGCACAGTAAAGACCTCAGGCCTCGGTCCATTCGGCTATCTGATTATGTTAATTAACTTGTTCAAAGTTAAATGACAAGTACTGTTTGTATTGAAACATTTTATTCTAGTCTGACTTTACCCTAGGCACTTAAGCATCTCGTTTATCGTTAAATATTTGCATTTTATATTCCAATTTCAACAACGAGTAAGAAAATATATATTCTTTTAATTTACAAAGATATAATATTTTGATTGCATGTATTCTATTGTACTATTTAATGCTACATAGTTCATGTTCATGTTTCGTTATTTTGCACACATAAACGACGCTGTTAATGGTAAGCAAGTTTCGAGACTTAGACATGATATTTTAGTTATTAAAATGGTTATTCTACATTACATAGAAAAATACATCAATTTTTAACATACAGATACAGAGAAGTGATGAATCAAAGATATTGTCAAGTTGACTCATAAAATCTATAAATCTAATTAAAACCAACAATTAACAAAATAGATCCGTGTCGCTGTGTCGGTAAGACGAATTAAAAAAAAACTTGTTGCAAACTTTTTCGCTTCAAATCCAGTAGGCGTCCAAAAGTTCTCGAATAAAAAATACGTTTAATTTCTTTCAAGCAGGAAATGGTTTTAAAAAACCTTGACTAAGACGGGGCTGCTGCAACAGAGGCAGGCAAATTCTAAACGGAGATAAATCCTTTTTAAACTTGATTTCGTTTTCCCTGCACTCTGGTGGAATCAACAACGCGTTTTAAGTAAAACACATTAACTGCCAATTCTGCTCCGATGTAGGATCCCGGGTTAAGCTTTCTAATTTAAGTTGGTGTTCGTTGTGAAAACAGATTCTACTGTTAGGCGAACTCTGATGTCGAATACTGTGCGAGTGAATGAGTGATAAGATTTAGCGATTTTAATTTTTGATCTCAGTATTCGTATTTATAGCAGGACTATTACGATTGAACGTGATTCCAATCCAATTCGACTCAATTGGAACTTATTAAATTGAAACATGAAAAATATTAAATTGCAATCCCGTTAATAAGCCTTAAGGTGCTTATTTAATTTTTATGTTCACATAAACACAGCTAATATTATTGAATGTGACGTGAGTTGATAACATTTTAACTATTACACAAAGAGACGCGTCCCAGGCCGGTTCGCGTCGCTCCGTACTCATGGCCTGACGAAGCTCGTCTAAATCGAGTGAAACTGCCAGTCGCCTTAGTAGACATAATAATACGTGAGTAATACCCGTTGTGTAATAGTTAAAATAAACACAGCTGTTATCTACTCAATCATAACATAACTGTGAGCGGCATTTTGCGGCATTCTGCTATCGTGAAATATTTGCAAAAATAAAAATATCTGAAGCTAAAAGTGTTGTATTCTAGTGAGGTGTGAGGTAAGACTCTAAATTACTGTTACAGAGGCAAAATATCAGTGTCTACAGATGCGTTGATATGCGTAATGTCATGTGTGTTACATGTCTCATACTCTTTTGTCTATATTCATATGCGTGTCATGTTTGCCTAAGGCATATTTACTACATTAGTTGTATAAAAAAAGAAAGATTTTTTTTATACAACGAATGTAGTAAATGCCATTTAGGGTACTGCCCCTATCTGATCATCGCCCCTATCTGCCCCTATCGTGAATCTTAAAAATCTAGTTAGCGTTCACAACTTAAACCCCTACTTGTCGAGCGTTTCCTAACCAACTCAAAACTCACTTATTTTAACTTAGCTTTGTCTTTAGGAACGAGTACTTCCAGAATCCTTCACTTTTCGCTAACTTCATTCTATAATGAAGAAATTGGATGGCAGTTTGTATACTATGTCCTATTGCTTTTTGTGTTACTTTTGATGAGATAACTTTAATATATTTCGTTCATAAGTTATCAATCAAATAATTTTTAATTTATGGAGTACAAAATGACGGGTTACATTTTTAGGGCATTTTTGTGCAAATATAAATTCCAAACATGAAAAATTGCATTAGTAGAATTACAAAAAAATACACGTCCCATCTGTTCCTTATCAAAACACAAAAAATACTGAAAACATCTCAAATCGAGGTTGGCGACGATTTCCTTTGCTTCCGGTCTTTTTATAGCTGCAGGTGACCGTAAAATATAAAATATATGCTCCTATAAACTAAGTTGTAAACTTGAAAATTTCGTCAAACAAGCTTTTTTCTGAACATTCAATCGAAATGGAATGTTTGTAATACTTATCTTTAAGCGTTGGTTTTTTATGAGGGTTATTTATGTTTAAATGTCTGTCTATTTTCGCAATAATAATACAAATACTTGTATTAAAATTGCGAAAATATGTATAAATCAATCTTTTCTATACTAATTGCACTTGAACGAGTTGAATAACGACATTGGTTGTGTACTTATTAGTACGAGAGCCCACGACCAACATTTTTGTCTCATAGCAATACGGCCAAAACCGCATCAAATCGATAGATACGATTATCCTGAACTCGAAAATACCAATATCAGACATTTTCCGCGTAGCGTTTGATCTGACCGAATTTTCAAAATTGTCAAAGAATTTTACCGAACTGCATCATAGCAATATGTCTGATTTGCAGACTGTAGTTGAATGATAGTTTTGAGATACCGGAAACATATTTTTCAGACGTTAGTGGTGTAGCGCAAACCCGTAAAATCGCTTAAAAAAATTAAAAATGAGACAAAAAAAATGTCTCATAGCAATACGTCTGAAAATCTTTTTTATTAGTAAATTTTGGTTATTTGATGCGAACAAAACAATTTTCAGACGGAAATGTGAACGCATTAAATTTTGAGACCGTTTTGAAAATGTTAACAAATTTTACCGATCGGTAACATAGCAATATGTCTGAAAATTGTTGGACATGATAAAATAAGTTGTCCACATGTGCAAAAAATTTATATCAGACAAATTAAGTGTAGCACCTTCTCTATCAGACAACTTTTCGATACTCAGATATCATTTAAAATCATCATCGTTGTTTCTTTACAAAACACACAACTCAGGTCCGATATTTTACACCACCACAACCGCACAACGTATGACAACTAAGTGAGCGTCGTTCCAACGTTTGGAGCAGCTGGTGAGTGAGCTGTATAATAGTAAGAAAGGGGCAGGAGCGTAACAAGCGCTGAGGCTGTTGAAATTAAATACTGATTGATTTGATAGTTTTAGTTTTATTTAAAGCACACTTGAGTAACTTTTACAAAAGAAATAAGTAATGACATCTGTCATCTGTCAAAGTACATATAATAGACAAGGGAGATTCTTGAATATCTATGAAGGCTGTAAATTTAAAAAAACATTTAACAGAGGCGTCGGCCAGGCGACTCCGAAACGTTATTTTCGTTTTTGGGAGTATATGCTACACTTAAAGTGTCTGAAAACAGGTTTTTGGTAATCACGGCAGCAATACGAAAAGTTGAAAAAAAAAATTATCCGTATTGCTATGATACAGGTCGGCTAAATTTGTTGACATTTTCAAAAATGCGCTCAGGCTATATGCTACGCGCAAAATGTCTGAAAACAAACTTTTTCGTAATACAATTATAAAATCTATGTACATTTTCACTATCAGACGTATTGCTATAATACCGACTGTCTTTTTTTTTTGACACAGCAGAAATGGCCTCCCACGCAGTTGCTACACTTTCGACCGTTACTACACACCTAGTCGGGTACAGAATCATACAATCTAACGATTTTATAGGGTTTTTGCCGTATTGCTATGAGACATGGTTTTGGTCGTGGGCTCTCGTACTATATGATTTTCAAACAAACGCGTCTTGACTTACCCACCGTATTCTAAAAGACCAGCTCAATGTTTTGTATATCTTTTGGGCCATCTTTTACAATATTACCAACATGATGCGATGCGTTTTTTTTTACCATACTCCCAAATGTTTTTTATTCATATCAATTAATTCAGTGGAAAACTAACAAGTACAGTAGTTGTTCGTGCAAGCAATATTTCACGCGAGTTAACTGGACAATAGTCTAGTTGACAGCAGCTAAATTATTCACACTTTATATTTTTGTCGAAATGAATCCAAAACAAATTATGTTGAGAGTGTTGTTTTGTAGAATTTCATTTCAAAATGATTGTTAGCGAAATGTATAAGTTTATTTTATGATTATTAGAATAACAATGCATATAATGTATTCTATAACACTGAAAATAAACTTAAAACTTAATCTAAAATAATTATTAAACTAATAGGTTGTGAAGCTTATGAGAATTAGCTTAATAATATATTAAATACTGTTATAATATAATAAAGCAGGTAAATAGCCTGAGAGCCCACGCCTTAATTTTAAAAGTATCAGTTTTTTTTTAATTATCCTTCATTTGACCTAACATAATAATACTTTTACAAAAATGAGTGCATCTCAGTGAGTATATTGTGGGACAATAAGGCAATATCGAATGATAGAAAAAACCAAATCCAAATCAATTGTAGAACCTGATCGTGACGACCGGAAAATGAATTTTTGAATTAAGTATTTTTGAATAACCGTAATATTTGGTGACAAAGACTGACATTTTGATAAAACCAAAAGCTCGTCTATTTTGTCGTTACAAACGATTTAATCAAATCTATTTTCAACCGACTTCAAAAAAAGGAGGAGGAGTTCTCAATTCGGTTGTATATTTTTTTTTTAATAGCTAAGTTTGGTAAAACTCTCTACGTCGCCTCCCAGCGTCCCTATATCAGATAATAAATTTAGAAATTAGCTGTCAAATATTATTACTTCATTAAAATTCACTTGTTCAAAAGGGTAGTTATTTGTTCTATTCAATATTCAATCACCCCGTAAATAAAAACTCTTTACCAGTCGCCAATATAATAATATCTGATGCCATAATTTGTCAAAAAAATACGAGTAAACATGATGGAAATTTTTGTTTACTAAATTTTATATTCACCCCAGTCATACCGTTAACGGGTGACTAATTTCACCTAAATATTTTGTAGGCAAATATTTCAGCCAAAATAACAAGTTTGTCTAAAATATTATTTTGTTTCATAACTAATGGTCGAACGTGAACACTATTTGTTAATCTGTGCGTGAGATGAATTCTGTTGGTTTTAAGTTTAGATGGCGATATTTCAAAAACAATTTTAGTGAGACTTCGTTTAAACACTAATATTTGGTGAAAAAGTTAAGGGTAAGAGAGATGCTCCCTCCAACGAGTGTATTCTGAGAGTAATTGCTTTAAAATTCAGCCTAGAATATACAATAATGCACATACAAATCTAAAAAAACCGGCCAAGTGCGTGTCGGGCCACGCGCAGTAGGCTTCCGTAGCTAGTCGTAACAACATATTTTGACTTAAAAGGGATTTACTATCTGTATTAAACAAGTAACATCTTCATACAAGTCATTACTTTCAAAGGTTTTTGTAATTTGCACGAATTATTCTAAGTAACTGCATTTTACACTTTGGACCCCAATTACTCTAGAACTAATTAAGTTAAAGTAACCAGATAAATAGCGTCCTTCAGATAGGAAATGTTTGTAGTACACGAAACCAGCTAGCACGTATGACGAGATGTATGAATGTTAAGGAAGCGAAAGAAGTATGTAAGGAGCGAAGCACATGGCGTTCCATCGTCTCTGCCTACCCCCGTGGGATAAAGGCGTGATTTTATATTATGTATTATGTATGTTTATTTATGTTTCAAGAATTTTGAACGAAATATTCTGAGTAACTGCATCTGACATTTCGGACCCCTATTCCTCTTGAACTAATGAAGTGAACTTATCCGCTATAGTTTTCCTTTAAAGTTCATTACATGTACTACCGACACAATTTTTTTCAGATTTTAGGATCCAGTAGTTTAGCTTTTAGAGGGGGGGGGACGCCCTACTCGAACAAAAATTTGCTCTTTAAAGTTAATTATCTCGCAAACGGATCCCTAAATCAAAAAACTGTCTTAGCAACCCCTAAACGTTTTTAAAAGTCCTATCTAACAATACCCCACACTATGGGGTAGGCGACAAAAAAAAAAAAACATCCCTACTTTACATGTAGGGGAGCTACCTGAAAAAAAAATATTTTTCCAAATTTTACCCTACGACTTTCTTTGTTTAGTTAACATACATGTTTATGCAAAATTTCTAGCACCAACGGTTTCGTCGCTATGCCGTGGACAGACAGACAGACATGGCGAAACTATAAGGGTTCCTTGTAGGTACTACGGAACCCTAAAAAGGTCTTCTTACATAATACTATTTAATAAGCTTATAGATCTACATCCAAGTCAAGTCTAAAATAAAAAAAAATTCAAACTGACAAAGACTCTGTAGTCTTTGTCAGTTTGGAAATAAAATGTTTTCTATACAGTATATACAGTATATTAATCAATACAATGCTGTAACTGTCTACAGCTACATTAATATGTAGCTGTAGACAGTTACAGCATTGTATATTTAAAATACGTAGTACACATTTCTTTTTATTATAAGCAGAATGACGGCCTCATATTACTTGGGTTCTAAGAGTTTTTAAGGTTGGGAGTCAAAAAGCTACAAACAAAGTTGCTTGAAACATTTGGAATAAAAGTTTGTAAAACGTTTTTTCCATAAAATTGTGTCAATACAACGCTTACGTTTTAACTTTTTGCAAAGTGTAAATGGAAGTTTTAAGTATATCTGCTCTTTTTAGTTAAGAGAAAAACGAAGAGAATATTCAAAATTTGTCGAGTTCTGTTGTTGTAACAGTCGGTAATCGGTCATTCAGCTATTGGCATTATTACGAGTGACAAACTTTGTATTAGAAGTCAGTAATGGTTAAAAAATGTATTCTTAGTTATTATAATTATATTAATTGTATATAGTTAATGGTATAAAAATCTTAATCTATACAGGATGTAATCGTTAAGTGTGTCCAGGTGATTATTTTGTATTTATAAGAACGAAGTTAGTGAGATATACTTTTTATTTTAGGTTAGGTTATAAAGGTAATAATACCGTTATAACCCAACCTTTATAAAACTTAGACTCCCAAAATAAAGTTTCCTATTCATATTTGAATAAATTTATTTCCATTTATGTTACTGAAATAAAAGTCGATTAATCCTGCCCAGTGATAAATTACGAAAATAAATACCGCATCATAAATCATAGCAACTTCACCTAAACCTTACGAAAAGTTTCACCTGTCAGCTGCCATTTGACACAGTCGGTAGTTCCAGAAAAATCGCTAAGCAGTTTTTCATCAAGTCGATATGGAATGAACTGAACACATAAATAATGGCATTCATACCACGTCGCCTTTTACCGCGGTTAGGTAAAAAAGTCGGAAAATAAATCAGTGTGTTGCCAGATTATTGATTTTCCCTTAATACGTTGGTGGAAATTCCATTTGGAGGCTATATTTCAATGTGATTTGTATCATATGAATCGTTAGCTTGATACGATAAATAATGTTGATCGAGCATTTTATTTGAGAATTGGTAATTCGCTTTTATTATATTGACATTTTCATTTTACAACTTCCGATTAAATTCAGAAAACTCTTATTCTACCGGTACCCTTATTTTCAACTGTTTCTATATTAAGTATATATTAAGAACCTTTGCTAAAAACTAAAGTTCAAATGAAAAATATAGAAAATGGCTAATAGGTTAGCAATAATGATCTATTACTTGCATTACGTCACAATGAAGTTAAGTCGTTAGTAGTAAAATAAATTACACTCCCGCTTTTCCTGCTTTCCGGTAAGAATAGAACCACTTCTTATCATGAATGCGTACAATACGACAAAGGAATCTAGGAGAATGGCCGCCACCTTTATAGAAAAAAAACGATCTACTCACATTTAAGAGAAAACGGTGTTTGTGAGGAATAAAGAAAATCATTTTATTACCTTTGTTTGCTAAAAATCTAGACCGTAGAAACACAACCTTTTTCGATTATCTCAGTTTCGGTAGCCAATAAGTTGAAAACTAAACCAGCCAAGAAACCAATAGATGTTACTACAATATACAGATTCTCACGGCACGACATCTAGGCATCTTAAGTAAATACGACCTTAAGTAACCTTTGAAAGATCAATGTTCACCAGTAATAAATTTAAATAAAATTTGTTTGTGTTTACATAAGTAAAATCTATAAGGCACTTTAAAGTTTCCATGGTTGTTTTTTTATTCATGCTTGTGCTTGATGTTTTTCACAATGTTCTATCTTTGGATTTGGAGGAATGTACTCAAAATTATTTTAAAAATGATTCCTTTTAGTCCGAGAGATAATGTAGCGATAAATATTGATACAGATTTCTCTCTGCGGTCAGTCGCTTATGGCTGAGGATTGTTGTTATCAGTGGACGTGGATGTACCTGATTTCAATAATCTGCCTCCACCGGCGTCTGTTTGTCGCGTCTCTGACGAACGAACTAAAGTTAGCTGTTGCTGTCCTCGCACTTGGTCGCTCTATCTAGTTGGTGATCGTCCCCGGGCTTGTTAACCTTCGTATCCCCCACGACGATCAGCTTTTCTACTCTCTTATTATCATCCCTCCTAATTATCTGGCCGAAGTAAAACGGAAGCTGCGAAAGAATTGATGCATTGGTGCGCATAGCAGTCCAGGGTGTCCTCATCATTGATACAGTTAATTGATCTTTTTTACTTATAATTAAACCGATCGTCAGCTGCTCAAGCGGGGGTTTGGGAGGAAGACGTTGCCAAACTGGTAGTAAATATTAAAAATAAAGTAATAGTACGCCGCTTCAATATACTTAAATTAAAAAGTTGAGATTATAAGGAATATAAAAATAATCGTCAGCTGCATGGGTAGCGGGGTTAGGAAAGGCAGCTGACTCAGTAAAGTTCATGAGTGTAGATATTTGATTTCAAACAATCTCTGAATAAAAAAAAAACAAAAAATATGTAAAATTTAAGAAGGTTACTTTTAAAAATATATTTTTTTACTTTTAAACCAATAAGTATAAAAATAGTGAAGCATGGCAGACGCTTTTTTCTTTCAAATACGTAAAACAGGAGCTATTTAAATCTAAAACATAACCTTTGAGCTACCTCTTTTTACATAAATTATCTTATTCATGTAAATTTCAGCAATCTGTATTTATAATAAATATACACGCCATTTTAAAGACAAAATAGTAAAGAATTTAAAAAAGCGAGTGTCCTTACGAATATAGTTCGTTAATAGCAAGCCAGGTGACAGTCATGTATCTTGTATTAAGAGAACGTACAGAAGTGTATTAATTCGGTATATTATATTTTATAGATATATAAGTAGGTATATATCTATAAAAAATATCAGGCTTTCTGAGGGTTGAAATCTTTAATAGTGTTCTCAAATACACATAGGAATTATACAATTTGTATTCTACAAGCGAGTTCACCAACACAGATGTCAATGATTAAGCAAATTTGAGAAGAAAAATTAAAAGACTGATCCCATTCTTGTAGATTAGAGTTATAGTGGCCTTTAAGTAAGGGATTTCTTTGTATTCTGTGATAATTTATTTTATACAATACTTTCAACAGAATAAGTAAAAGTAGACCCTACTAATTAATAGGAATTTGCTTTTTTGTTGCTTGCGAGGTTTTTGTCATTTCGACTCCTTATCTCTTGTAAAAATGATATAAATCTCATAAATTAATTATTTTATCATAACATTTATATCAGTAAGTTATTTCCGTGACCCAAAAACAAGTTTGTGTGAATGACTAGTTTGAATAAAGAATTGTCAGTAGTGGTACATTTTCAGCTGAAATTTACTCAACTTTAGCAAATACAATAAGCCTCTCGCATGTTCACGTTGTGCTAACTGTGTTAAGTAGCTAGATAGCACACAATACGCAATTATGGGCTCATTTGGGACCGTTCGTTTCCTCTATTCGCCAAATGTGCAATAGTATTTGTTTATTGGAAATTATGCGATGACCTTGTTATAGTTTCGTAACTAGATCATGTTATGATTCAGTTGTGAAGCCCTAAATTATATTATCTGATAGCGTATTTTGATTTATTAACACAATACAATAAATTGCATTATTGATTAGTTATTCTATCAAAGAAATGAATTTATATTAACGCTGGTAAACTAACATCGGCGCGAATGCCGAAGCCGCCCAGGTGGACCAGTTAAGACGCCTAAAACCACACTCTGTCATTCAAGGCCACATTACGTTACAAATTTTAAAATATATATTAAAAAAAAAATGGAAATCAATACCTGACAACACCAATGTAAATTAGGACAAAACAAAACACAAAAACAATAGCGGATGGTGAAAGCTAAAGGCATTCATATTAATGTTAACAAAGCGATAGGAAACATTGTTGAAATTCTATGAATATTATCAAACGCGTCTCCAAGAACCTAAGACTAGGAGGCAAAGTAAACGATTTTTCCATTATTTCGATATTGAGTGGCAAACAATACATTGAATTTTGAAATAATTGAAAACAGCTTGCATTAGTTTAAAATTATCTCCAAGTCAATATTCTAATGTTTAAAAAAAAACTCTCTCTCTCTCTGGTAGAGCACTGTAAATACCCTACCATGTAGGAATAATATCTATAAATAAATATGATTACTATAGCGAATATAGGTACAATAGATATATATGATAAAAATATATACTATAGCCTAGTGGTATTGGACTCTACTCACTTACCAGCAACAGCTTGAAGTACCTTCCAAGCGCAGAATCCTCAATTGCCTTATTTCAGCGGGTCAAATAACTTATTTCACAAAACCGGGTTTAAAAATTATTTTTATCGGGCGGCGACTTTTAGTAAGTGAAGAAAATATAACAATTACATTTTTTGTAATATTTTAAAGCAAATTTTAGCTTTGCTATGCCTTTTTGTAATTTATAAAATATTAAAGTTGAAAAATTAAGAATCCAGCAGGACTCGAACCTGCACCCCCTGGGTATACGCCCCAAGTGCTTTGCCAATTCAGCTATGGATTCGTATGCTGCCGGACTCGAAATTTCTCAACTCTTTTTGTGCCAGCTTTTTAGCTAGACGAACCTTATTTGGTTGTATGTGAATAGTGACTTATTACATCACATAGATGGCGCTAAAACCAAATAAGGTTCGTCTAGCTAAAAAGCTGGCACAAAAAGAGTTGAGAAATTTCTCTTCTTTCGTTTATATTTTATATATTTCGTTTTAGTTAAGTTTTTGCTATTTTGAAGCCTGCATTCAATGGTTGAGTGATTGTAATGTTCCAGCTATGTTGTTAAAAAGTAGTATTGTGATGTAATGTATAATTGTAGTATAATGTTTGTGTATATGTACGCTTATCGTCTTGCGATGAATCGGATGTACGGAAAAATCCCTCGGATTTATGTTGCATTCGTTGTAGTTTTTTAATGTAACTTTGTAATGTTTTTATATAATAAATAAATAAAAAATAAATAAAATACAATAAATATAATGTGTAGAGCGGCCTAACCACTATTATTAAATTAACATTTGACATACAAACAATATAACTATATTTTTCGTGTGTCAAATGTTAAATTTTGATTTTAATAATAATTATAATCCAAACATAAAATAATAATTACAAATCATCAAATTTATAAACTCAAACATTGTTTGATTTTTAAAGAAGAAAATGTAAGCCTGCGAGCGTATTAAGTTAAGCCTGTTCATGTTTTTCTTTTGATTTTAAACTATATTTCTGATTTGCTTCTTGCAAAACTTGTTAATTTTTATTTTTGGTAGAAAAAACTGACTCATCTTGGTCTTAAAAGTTCTTGTATATATTTTCAATTTGTATGTTGTTTTTTTCTCAGTAGTCACTTTATTAAATTTTGTAACTTTGCATGAGCAAAACCCATTAAATAATCTGGCTAACCTTATTAAAAGTGCACTATCACCATCTAAATCTAGGAAGTTTCAAACTAGCTTCACCGTTCTTCACCCGTGCAGTATGTCAGTGACACAGATTTATACGTGAAAAGTCAGTCATTTTGAGAAATGACTGGAGTTTCCACCCCAAAAGAGTTCACAATCGGAGGTGGCGACCTGCCCGCGACGTTTGATGGATGATCAGAAAATTTATATTTATTTTTTGGGGTGGTTTTCCACGTGTTTGTTCCACTGTATATTCAGGACAAAATGATAGTTTAACGTTTATATATAACATCTTACCATAATGGCTCCTGAAAAGCGTGCCGTAATATCAATTTTCCTGTACTAGCTTAAGATATAAGCTTAAGCAGTATGCTTTGAATTTATATGTGCAAGTAGGTATTTATCTAAGCCAGGGGCTTTGTGCGGCAAATAACTATTGTTCCTGTACATTAGCTTCGCAATTCTACTCTGTGACTAGTTGCAAAATTGTGTAAAACAATTGATAATAATTGCCCAAATCTGTTCCAATTATGTATATTGATAGGAGTCTAGTTGAATATTATATCTTAGTGTTTAAATTTTAAATGATTTCGGTCTATAGTATTTTCTACTTATCTGACTACAAATCTAAGATGTACTTAGCCATGAGCTTCCTCTTTATAAAATAAACACATTTTTAATTAAACATTCTATCTCAGGAGCACTTTTACAGCTGGTTTTAAGAAAAAGCTTCGTATTTCGTTTGAACCATTTGTGGGGGCCATTATTTTAATCTACAAGATAAACTGTTCATTTGTTATACTCTACAATAAATCCTGGTCACGCTAGCAGGTGGATCGGTACAGATAAAACCAATAAGATGTTTGTTTTAAAGTATTCTCTATCTCTTTTTAGATAATTAATTAAAGGAGTATCATTTTAAGATAAAACCTAACTAAGATTTCAAATACATAATATTTTTATCCAAATAAATATAATTACAATCGTAAAAAAATCATAAAACTACCTTAGTCATTAAATACCATTTTCTTCAAGCAATACAGTGTAAAATAGTTAATTATAAAAGCAACATTTTAGTCAATGTCTTATGAGGTCCAGGATAGCATTTTGAAAGAGCTTATTTAGCATTTATGAAGCTATTTTATGACAATAATTATGGCTGGCTAACTCCAAATGTTGAAGATTATCCAGATGAATGTTATGGGGAATATGAATAATTATGTGCTAAAGATTTTAAAATTTAACAAATTAATTCATGGTAAATTTATTTATTTATTTATTTATTTATTTATGGCACTCCAACGACAATTCACATGACATTTTAGGCAGATAATCTTATGCATTCATATGCTAGGTGAACTTGTCACTTAAAGGTGTGCACAGCACTTACAGTTTATTTTGCGATAATATTATAATTTTATTATAATATCTGTTTTAACTAAATTACATGCAATTGAATTTAATGAAAGTTAATCATAATAAAATGTGTTACATTTGAAAAGGTACATGATTAAAAAAAATTACATAAAACATTAATACTTGAACAAATTGCAACTTTCTAAAACAAATTAATATTTCAAAGACAAAGTAAAGTTAATATCATATTAATAAACGCTATCTAATATTAATATTAATACCAATAAAACACATGCATAAAAATTAACATAAATTAAAATTACACGTACATAAATTTATGATAACATTATTTACAAATTGAATTCATTACAATATAAAATATTAACAATTTAAATAAGTCTATTCGATAATTAAGATAAGAAAAATGGGATTAAATTATAATTTGTATAACATAGAACATAATTGTATTAAAATTGTATAAATTGTATAAATTGATAAGTAAAAATGATCTTTTTTCTTAATTTAGTAAAATTAGAAAATATTAAAATTAACACTACATAACACAGTAAGTTTGATAATTTAATGTATTAGTAAAATAAAGTAAAATAAAGTAAAGTAAAATGTCAATAAGGTTATAGTCCAAATGTAATTTTCAACAACTAGCAATTTTAAGTATGATTAATATGATTGTTATCCTATTTCTTGCTAAAACAACGTAAGTCAAAAACAGATTTGTAGTATTTTTTATTGTTTTCATTATTAAACTGTCAAAGTTATTGTTTTTTTTTTTCCCGTTTTGAAATTTTGTCTTTTAATGGTGAGTTGCTTTGTCCAAAGAGGAGATGAAAGTTATTTTTTTTATAATATCCATAATAAACTTAAATTTATTAATTATTTTATATTTTTAACAGGTTAGGAATTTTGATTTGATGTGATTATAAACTTATAATTTCGTATTGTGGAATCGGTACATAAAAAGTACCCAAATAACATTATAGTTAAAAAATGCTGATGACATATTTTGTTAAGATCTTGATCTATGATACAAGGGATTGCAAACTTATTCCTGTCTCTTAGAATATTCAATTTGATTGAACTATACTATTGATAGATCGCCAAACACTTGATACTTACTACCACACTCACACTTTATACGACACTGACATAAAATATAATTGTACCTTGTTTCCCTAAGGCTCACATTAAGCCGGAAGTAATAATGGCCTGATGAAACCATAATGCTGGTAATTTGCGTAACCACGGCCTTTTAATTAGTCGGCAAAGAAACCGCGAACACAGTGGTTGCGGCGTTACGGCATTTAGATTTGGCAAGGTTATGTTTTATTGGAGACTGCGGGCTTTTGATTTATAGAAACATATTCTTCAAAGATAAAATATTGTATGTACATTACATTTTGGAACAAGCATTTCATTATTATAAAGTAACAAAAACAGACGAATTGTTCTGTGAAGTCTTGTTTTGGATACTTTGTTGAAACCGATAATTGGTGGTGGTACATACTGGTCAAGCATAAGTAATGCAGGGTCGAACCAAGGTGGAATATTGAGTGTGGTCTTTGCACTTAAATTACTATTTTCTATCTCGAATAAAATTTTAGGCATTCATTGCCTTAAAGCCTTTTAAGTGGAGTGATGCGACATTTTTTGTCGAGCTAAGTTTAGCGTCGAGGATAGTACAATATATTTGTAATTTTTACTCCATGATATAACTTGAGATTCACATATTTCAAGTTAAATATTAGAGGCCGAGAGTTTTCGTGAAAACAAGATAACCTCGGTTTTCTTCACGTTTAGCTCATGCTTCAATTTATTCCAAAAATGAGTAAAACCTTTAAGGGAAGTTAACCTATTGTTTATTCTATGGTTCATTCGCGGGTAAAAAAAATTCATAGTCATTTCTGTTGTAAATGTTTGATAAGACTTGTCTACAACGACTCTAAGTAACTTTATGCGTTTGAGACAAAAATTGTCTTTGATATATACTCTCCGCATGAGCTACTGCAATGAGGTACATTCTACGTAGGAATAGTGTAAAATATTTTTTATGCACTCCTATGACAGGTGCGTTTCGTTCAATCTGAAAATAATAATATATGTACTGAAACCTAATTAACCGAAGTGTAACTATCATATTTAAATCTTGCCCACCAAAATTTTAGACGGATTGGAACAATGGAGTTTAATGATTACATCTTTTATTTTTTAACTCGCATTCATAACACTCAGCCAGTACTGTCATTTGATTTAAAAAGTGGAACCTCGATGGTAGGTCCCGATAGTACGTGGAAAATCTTGCAAACTTAATCATGGTTAATAATCATTTTTGTTAAGTGCAGCAACGATAATTGAGTTATTATCTATACAATTAGGATATAATAGAGCTTTATCTATAAAAATACTACTTTCTACAGTGCTGCTGAAATGTGGGTTTAATACACGAACGCCGGGATTTTATGCTGATTGTAAAATGAAAAAGACTTAACTAGTCCAGACTAATGAAGCTGACTTATTGAATTATTGTAATCTAGACATTCTTTGTGAATTTTTAATTTAAAAATGAATTTATTCCGATAGTGATGTAGGATTTTATCAGATTCTAAATAATGATGTTTTATCTACCCAATGTATTTCTTGCGCTTCATCCGCAATGAGTTTACATTATATAGAAATAAAGATAAAAAGGAGTGAAAAAGGATATTATTGAACTGAAAGAGTTCTAATCAGAACTTGAGAAAGGCATCTACGAAGTGGAGGCTTCTGTTCCAAATTGTTGGTTTACCAAT
Source organism: Hypena proboscidalis (assembly GCA_905147285.1). NCBI lineage: Eukaryota > Metazoa > Arthropoda > Insecta > Lepidoptera > Erebidae > Hypena > Hypena proboscidalis. The sequence continues at coordinate 2,790,443 of LR990141.1, forward strand.
ACCCATTGGTCGTTTTTATCAGCAATTGGCCCAAAGGTCGCTATTAACAGTTTCCTCCTGTCCTGATCTGTTTCTAGGGCGTTATATGTCATTGAGATGTTTGGTTGGGTCCTAAGACGAGCTAAAACTACTGATAGGTCATGATTTAGAAGGCTTATTAGAGTGGATGCTTTAATGCGAAGTAGACCCAGTTCAGTCAGAACCTTATATTGAACTGCAGTGCTTGTTAGGGTTATAGATAATTGCTCGCTAATCCTAGCAGTCAGGTAAGCTGATTTATACACAGATCCAGCTCTTAGCTCTATCTTGCCTTTTATGTCTCTCTGAGGTAAGCTGTCAGAGTTGGTATTGGGTGCTTTTCCAACTGTAGCATAGCGTCCCGGAGAAGGTCGAGAGATCTCCAAGGTCTTGGTCTCGATAGCCTCAGTAAAGTCAGCAAAGCTCCGTGTCATGTTATTGAACTGTTTGGTGATGTCCTCTAGGCATTGGTTGTCACTTTGTTGCTGAGATTTCTGTCTGTTGGTTGCAATTTGAAATTGATCCACCAAGGTCCCAAGATTTTTGACACTTTGGTTGTAAGCCCTGGCGTTCTGCAACTGGTAAACAGTATTCATTCCTACAATCGTTCCAAACAGAGACAGATAACTCCCTTGACAAGCCTCCCATAGTGGTCTCTTGATTAAGACCCAATCAGTCTCTGCTTGTCTTATGAGCAATTGAAATTGGGTCAAGAGTGACTCAGGATCTGAGGCGTGCAAGCTGCTTACAAGGGAGACTCCCTCAGTTAAGTCGGGATGTTGCGGATCATTACAGCAGTCTATCAAATCTGCTAACTGATTCAGAGATTTTAGATCATGACATGAGAGAGGATTGCATGCTGTTTTCACTTTATTAAGTTTTGAATCTTTCTCGTCATCATAGCCGGTCGCAGGATCATAATCCTCATCCAGAGTGCTAAGTTCTGGAAACTCTGGCTCGACACTGCTGTTCAGCTGATGTTTGTTTTTTAGATCCTTCAAGATATCCCCTGCGTCAGTTTCTGCCCCGACATTGGACCTGGTTTGATGGGAAAAAGTGGCCCTAACACCCTGAAAGCCGGGCATCGAGTCAAACATCGCATCTCGCTCAGGAGTGTCAGAGAGGTGGGTGCCTAAATTCTCCATTATGATTTTGTACAATTGGTGGGCAAGAATTAGCAGTGATAGAACAATGATGCTAGATGTTCGACACAGAATGTGTTGAAAGGAGGACTAAAGTGTGAAAGAGTTGATGTATGGAATGTTCTAAACATTGAATTGTTTTTTTTTTTAGACATAATTTCGTCTCTTATCAATACCAAATCTGTCGGTATTATTGAGGTTATTTTATTGAAAAATGTGTTGATGCCTATGCCTCGATGGTCTAGTGGTTAGTGTACGCGCCTTCGATCGATTCCCGGATCGGGCAAAGTGTTATTTGTGAAATTTCTATCAGGAAATTCACAATAGCAACACGGAGTTAGAATTGTGCCCTAATGGGACCTAAACATAGGTGAAATGTGGGTGTTGTACACCTCTGCCACACCCTTCTGGGTAATATAGGCTTGGTGTTATGTTATGAAAATGCCACTGAGCGGTCTGAACTTTTACACAATGAATATGGCGTACCTTCAAGGTAGCGTATTGGGTCCATTCTAGTTCTTAATATATTATATTAACGATTTATCTGACATTACCACTAATAAATGTATTTTATTCGCAGATGACTTTTCGATAGTGATAGAATTAATATTGATATTGTCATAAATAATAAAATTGAATATTTTATTGAATGGCATGACAAAAATAATCTAAATGCGAACTAATAAAAAAATGTAAGATAAAAAAGTGATAGCTAGCTTAGATGATATTAAAAGTCTGCGTAGTTTAATGATATTTTCGTACTTTATAAATTTATTTTATTTTATTTTATTTTATTTTCTTAGGAAAACAAACAGTCTTTCTATAAACTAAATTAATAACTAAAATACTATCTTAAGACCATGTAACAGTTTTCGCATATTATATCTATATCTGCGAGTTTGAAAAGTACAAAGATAATCTTATAATTATGTAATACTAGCTTCCGCCCGCGGCTCCGCCCGCGTGGTATGTCAATTAAAAGTAGCCTATATGTTAATCCAGACTATAAGCTACATGTGTGCAAAATTTCATCGAAATGGACCCGGTAGTTTTGGCGTGAAAGAGTAACAAACATCCATACATACATCCATACTTACAAACTTTCGCCTTTATAATATTAGTAAGGATAACAAGCGTTAAGAGTATAATGTTACAGTGCAAAAATTAAGGTAAAGATAATAATATTAACTAATAATTCAATATTAACATTAAAAGTAAAAAATTATGTTTCTATAGCGCAGCCAAACCAATTCTTAGAAATTAATTGTCTCAGTTGATTAGGGGTTGTGTTAAACAGATCAAATTCAGACAAGTCAACACCATTCAACTGTTTTGAAGTTCTGTTAAAAAAAGAGTTTTGTCTATAATTCGTATCACTGTGGGAAACGTGTAAATAATTAACATTCTGATGCCGACGGGTTCTTGCTGGCACAACAAGACTTATTTTAGAAAGGAGTTCTGAAGAATCTATTAAACATTGAGCTATTTTTATATATGTGGTCATATCTGCAATTTTACGCCTTTCGCTAAGAGGTAAGATATGATGTCTTCTACATCTCGAATGATAATTGTCATCTATTGTCCTACACTTATATTGCAAGTGTCTCATGAACCTCTTCTGCACCACTTCTAACCGGTTTATGTAGATCTGATACTGAGGATTCCAAATCTGAGAGCAATACTCAAGTAAACTACGCACGTATGAGCAATATAGTATTTTAATAACCTTTACATTACGAAATTGAGAACTTGACCTAATTAGAAATCCCAATGCTTTATTAGCTCTTGAGACAATATTATTGACGTGCTTCTCATAATATGTAAGTTTGGAGCCATGAATAACACCAAGGTCCCGTATTTCATCACATTTTTTAAGGTCTTTTCCTTTAAGTTTATAAACAAAATGCATTGTGTACATGTAATTGAGTAACATTTGGCTACATTTATGTCAAGTTTATTATAATCGCAATAGTTCTGGAATCTTAGCAAATCTTGTTGTAGCAAAGAACAATCGTTAATACTAGTAATCTGCCTAAAAATTTTCATGTCGTCCGCGTAAAGGACAAATTTCGAGTGTAAGAAACATACTGTTACATCATTGATAAAGATGTTAAAAAGAAGAGGCCCTAAGAGCGACCCTTGAGGTACACCTGAAGGTACAAAATTCCATATGGATGAGTAACCGTTGAGAACTACTGCCTGCGATCTGTTTTCGATGTAAGACTTGAACCATCTGAACAAGTTTCCGTGTATACCGGCCTTTAGAAGTTTCTGTAATAGTAATGAATGGTCAATCCGATCAAAACATTTGGCGTAATCTGTAAAGACGGCATCAATTTGACCACCGGCGTCCATATGAGAAGTGGTTGTAGGGTTGAAATGAAGGGGTGTCACAAATAATAAGTCCCAACTTACGGTAGTTTAGTCCAGTATAATTTGTACACACAATAACACATAGAAACACTACAGTATATTGTTCACAAGCACATAAGATGAAGGATTAAGCAGAGTAACAGTTCTAGGCAGGCATGGAAAGATGCAATAGAATGTAAGCCCAAAAATAGTGAAAGGCGTAACTAATAAACAAAGCGCGAGTAAATAAATAAGAGAGGCGAGCGACATGCGTTCGGCGCGGCAAGTGTTTAAGACTGTTCAAGAAACACGGCGCATGCCCGTGCGCACCGAACAGGTATATCTATCTTCTACTTATACATCTAGCTACCATAGTGCGAGGGACGAGTCGATAAAAGTTACCGACAAACATATCGACTAACCGATATGGATCGCTATATAATATTAATATGTTTTGCTAATGTATTTTGTATGTGTTTAATAAATGTGTGTAGATATATAATATATGTATATAATATATGTATATATTTGTATGTACTTGTTAGTTTGTAATAATGACAGTGGGGAAGATCCCTACATGGTGTAGTCTATAAATGTTAACAAGTTCGACATAGTGGACCGATTCCGAAGAAAGCCATGTTGTTCGGCAATGAATGTTACCTTGAGACTATTATAAACTTGTGTGTAAACGATTCGTTCAAAAATTTTTGCAAAAATGCATAATTTGGATATGGGTCTATAGTTTTTAACTTCATTTATTTTACCACTCTTATAGATTGGTGTTATAAAAGCTGATTCCCAAAGATTAGGAACAATTCCTTCATTTAAAGAACGTCTAAAGAGTATAGTTAAGGGTTTAGTCAATGCATCCGAACATTTTACAATAAAAAGAGGTGGCATACGGTCAGGTCCGGCTCCCTTGGTCAGGTCAAGTGAATTTAATAATTTATTTATCGTATCGGGCATTATTTCTATGTCGCTAATGGTATTAATATGATTTGTGTCATTTTCACCATATATGAGTTGAGTGCTATTGGGTGAAGAGTTGGTGGGGGTAACAAAAGTTGACTGAAAGTAGGATGCAAAAAGATTACAAACATCTATTCCGGAATCCGCTTTTTGTTCGTCGTACGTAACTGAGGATGGCATGGTGTTACTGCTCTTTTTATTGGACTTGATAAATGACCAAAACATTTTAGGGTTTTTAATTATAGACGTTTCGCAATTATTTAGGTAATTATTATAGCAATCTTTTTCTATGAGTTTCGCTCTTTGTCGTAATAGAGAAAAAGTATTGTAGTCTGATGTATTACCATAGTTACAAAACTTTTTGTAATATTTATATTTTTCTTTGAGGACTTTCTTAAGGGGCCCGTTATACCAAGGCGGAAATGCAGATGATTTTACTAATTTGTGTGGTATTTATTTGTCTATGACATCGTATAAATGTTTATAAAAAATATTTACGGCATCCTCTAGTGAAATATAAGTTAAACAGTCATGCCAGTTCACATCATTAAGGGCACGTAATAAAGGTTGTTATAGTTTTTAGCAGCATAACTTAAATAAATTTAATTGATCGTAGTACTTATTAACATAACACAACAAATATTAACTTCATTATAATATATACGAGTATTAACATAACACAACAAATATTAACTTCATATAATATATATTATACGAGTATATCATATCACCTGACCTAGTTTTCTATCAGGAATTGCTTTTTTTGCTTATATTAGTTAAATATAACATGAAAAGTGTTGTACGTAATAATATTTATCAGAAACCATTATAACATACAAAGTTTATGATTTTGCTTACTAATCAAATTCTTTAGCTATCCGTAGGTATGTGTACATTGAATGAATACCTGTTTTTACTAACTTGTTTTTATATATTAGGTTCAGTTTAATTTTTTTTTCGTCGTCATTATATTGTTTAGAAAACTTAATATGTAGTATAAAAATTGTAATACAAAATGTAAGTACTATTTATCACCTGCGACCAAAGGTACCAAAATTCTGTGACTTGTTGTGTTTATTTTTAGCTCCCATATTATTATTATGTACTTTGTGTACTAAATAAATTATATTTGATTTGATTTGAGTATATATACATGGTAAGAAAAATAAACTGTTGCTTAGAAATATGGTCGGTATGATAGATTATAACGCGGCCTTTGGCGATTTTAGTTTTATTTTCTGTTTTCTGGACCGATGCCACTTGATAAATGATTTAATGTTAAAGGTTCTTTAAATTAACTTCAACATACCTACATAATATTACGCCTTTATCCCTTGTAGGTAGACAAAGGCAATAGAGAACCATGATCTAGGTTCTTACATAATTAATACAAAAATGTCCGAAAATTATATCATTGCGACCAAACATAGTGCAATAATTTTGCAGCTCAAATTTAGGAACTAATTTCAGTCTAATATCAAATATTTTTTGTAACTGATTATATCAAACCACATTATTTTGGCGTAAATGATGTGGTGCAACCCACCTCATATTAACTGACACCTAATAAATATACGTCGCAAAAATAGATATAAAGTGTTAAAAGAATTTTGCTCCCGTCCGTAGTTTGATGTATGATCATGGATCACCTCTGCTCCCGGGAAATTGATCCAGTTTATCTGCTCTGTCTGATTCAAGACGTAGTGGCATTTTATACTTTAGATTAGTACTATGTGTGGTTACTGGAGCTGCTCACAAATTGGCTATTTGCTTGAAGTAAAAGGTTTTTGAGATAACGACAAATAGCAGTAGATCAGCTTGATCGCTTCGGAAATTCGTCTGTCTGTATTGCATAAAAACAAATACACTTGTTTTATGTATTTTTGCGTATTTTGTATTGGGACTACGATGAATTGCCGATGTAGTTGAGCATAAAACTCCACAATGTTTACTGGCAAACCCATGCTCATGTGATTATTTATTTCTAATTACTCGGCTCGGGAGAGACTGCAGTAGAATATTCTCATAGAGAAATATAGGCGCTCGGTATTTATTTCGGGCTATTTTCTATGAGATTATTTTACCACGCCAAACTCGTGCCGAGAAATCAGAAAACAGCTTCAAAGATATACCTACTTAATCATTATGTTATAAATTATATGAAAACACTTAGCAAATTATTTCCAGTCAACATGAAGACTTTCCTAGACGCTCGTTATTTCATTAACTATTTCGCCAGTGTTCCTTGATTTCTTTGAGTTAGTAGACTTCTTATATTTTAACTGTTCAGTATATTATGTTTGTAAAAAGTGTATTAAAAACTTAGTCTTGAGACTATTTGTACTGTACTTGATGATTTTGCAATGTTGAAGTTGACAACAACATAAAACAATTTATAAAAAAACCTGCTTATAAAGCTAAAAAAACCGTAAGTAAAAACCAAACAAGCATACCTAAATAGCAATTAAACTGTAATAACATAACAGTAAGCCTTAAAGAGTTTAAATCGGTACAAATCGGCATTTCAGCGAAAGTCTTTGATACATAACAGTGCATATTTATGCGCAATCAAACTCATTTACTTAATCCCGAGGGTTGATGGAGCTTAGTACAGAACTCCTTAGAGACTATTTGTAAACCTAAACGATTTGGGTTCATTTAATTCAACTTAATGATACCAATCTATATAATATATAAAAGAAAGTCGTGTTAGTTACACCATTTATAACTCAAGAACGGCTGAACCGATTTGCCTGAAAATTGGTGGGGAGGTAGCTTAGAACCGGGAGAAGGATATAGGATACTTTTAAAATATTTTCGAGGGCCAAATTTTATCGAGGGCGAAGCCGCGCGGGGCAGCTAGTACTAATATAATAATGTTTGTAGTTTTCAAATATGATGTGTTTGAGTTAGTAGATTTATTTTATCACTGATGGGGTAGGTCAGTAATCTTTATTTATAGAAAGAATTTTAAAAACCTAGTCTCTACAACTTTAGAGTAGAAAATAGAGTTAAGAGTAAAGAAAACCCGCTTAAGGAGCAAGTAAAACCTAAAAAGAAGCTAACAGCATTGTTTTCTTTTCTGATCGGAATGTCAATCAATCGGAAACACTCAAAATCTTAAAAAAATCGTAAGCAATAGCAAACAGTATAATAAAAATGCAATAACTACAATAACAATAGCTCCTAGCCTCAGCTTCATCTGGTGCAGATCGGAACTCCAGCGACACCCTTTGATACATATCAATGCATATTCATGCGCGCGACAATCAAACACGTTTTTTATTCTTTGTTTTGCCAACGCGCCCGATTTGTGATATACAAGCGGAATGGATGGCAGACTTGGATTTTTTGCTACAGTTAGGAGCTCTTCCTTCGTTCTGGTCTAGTGGGCAAATTAAGTACTAAAATTACTGGCACTAGATATTATATTGTAACGATGCATTTGCTATCTTTTCGGAAAAATGATGTTCCTGGACTGTAGCTGACCATCAGAAAAAAAAGTTTGGTAAAAGTTTTAAGACTGCTTTATGCTATCATGTTGTTGATGTTAAATGATAGAGGTCGCGTGACACTTTATTCACTGGTACTAGAAATAATAATCATAATAATAATTTATTTTACTTAACTCTCAGAGTAATTAAAATATATTAAATAGACCTGCTAGGAAGGGTCTTGACTATTTGGGCTCCACCAACAATTTCTATGTCTTCCTTGATTTTGCTTTCTTTGAACAGTTTTTCTGGCATCTTTTTTATCTCGTCTATCCAACGTTCCATAGGACGGCCTCTAGCTCTCTTGCTACTTGGGCTTACCTAGTTTGTAGCTAGATTGGTGTTTTTTTTTGTCTGTCAGTCAAGCTTTGTCACCATTCCACTTCTTTTCCATTTCCATTTGAGTTTTTTCATATGTTGTAGAGCTTCTAGCATATAAGTTTTTTTCCTTATTGATAGTGCGCTGTAAACTTCACTACCAGGCGGGGATAATATATAATAAATAAATATAATTAAAGTGGAGCGTAAAGAGTATATAATATTGTCTGGTGGTTTTTGGACTCTACTCACCAGCAACAGCTCGAAAGCGCCTTCCAAGGGCGAAATCCTTTTTGGCCTCTTCTCACTGGGTGGATAGTTAATCGCGTAAAGGTAAACGTCTGTCCACAACACGATAGTTATTAACGCAACACCTTTTACACAAATAGTTGATTCACAGAGAGAGAAAGGTTTTTTAATTATATATAGCGGCACAAATAATATTATTTACAAAGGGGCGGTTTAAAAAGTATATATTTCCAGCGGTTACTTATATAGCAAAAAAGTATTGACAAGAAGTGACATAATGTCAATTTATTGTTCTTTTTATTTTATTGTTCTATGGCCCGGCTGCCAGGAAACTGCACCTCTTTCAGCAACATTCAAGCTATGTACCTAATAGCAGATATCCAAGTCACCAGACTAAAATACAATAAATAATATTTTAAATGAAATAATAAAATATAATACATATAATATTATGATATATGTAGAGCGGCCTTACCACTTATGTTTACTGATTTTATCATATTCTTGAGCCTAACATTTATGATGCTCCTTCCCATTGCACGCTGAGACTTTTTAATTCGGTCAGTGCTATTTTTGTTGAAAATTCAGGTTTGTGATCCGTGTAGTACCAGAAATACGTAAAACAAAATTGAATTAGGTACTACATATGATCTGTCGATGCTTTGGTTTACCTCAAACAATATTATAAATCATCCTTTGGAGCCGTATGTTGCAAACACGGTTTCGCGCAAAAAACAAGACAAATTGCGCTATTTGTTCGCGATTGTCCTCCCGATAGCGCCCGGTTAGCCGATATGAACAATGAATGATATACACGTTAATATATTATTAGATATATTAGTGTCAGATGGCTTTGTTCTAATTTCAGAAAAATATATCTTGTATTGGAAAAGTTGTTGTAGGTGTAAATGCCACACATTTTTCTGAAGTCCTGATATGTAGATATTATTTTGTTTAACGCCATAACGCATGACATAGCAGCATTTGCCCAATATTAACGTGACTAAAGATTATCCTAAACAATTCTCATTATACTTATTTATATTGTAACTAAAATTATTGTATTATTATTAAATTTTACCAATTGTGCATTAATTAATAAGGAATTAATGACAAATTCTGGTTATATGCCGATCTATCTACTCTACCTCTTAACATTTCTAACAATCACAACATAACTAAACAGAAACAAAAGTAAAACACAAATCAATGTAACAAACTAATTCTATAACAGCTAATATCATGTTAAACAATTCTCCACGCAATAACCATTTAAATCATATGGCCAAACTCCAGTATCTGCCAAAGTCCACATCTTGACTGTATTAAGATATACATTATATCACACACACACATATATTAAGATATTATGTACTATACGACCAATGAATTCATCATCCATTTGACAAATAAATTGTTTATAATTATCACAGTAATGAAAGTAGTTATTGGTTTGTTTCACATGTTAACGCTGTCAAAACCTAGCTATTTTTATGATTCGCGTTACGCTCGGTCAACGAGCGTCGAGTTTAATGTATTAGTATTACCACGCAAAATTAGTATTAAGGTGGATCATGAATTTATTGGCATGACAGTACATAACTACACACACATGCTAACGTGGTCAACGCAAACGTAACACATACGCGACGGTCATGAACGTTACTATCAACAATTCTGTTCTAATAGCTAATATGAGACGACTTATGTCCAATCTAAAGGCGAAACGACTAAGGTTAATCATATTATTATATTAAAATACTAGCTATTGCCCGCGACTTTGTCAACGTACAATTTTATATATTAACCCGTTGCATTTTCAGTGCAAGTGGGTGAATTCGTCCGCGGGTGTCAAAGTTACACGGCTTCTGAACAATAACAAAGACAAAATATTCTTCATTATATTGGTCAGCTGTCACACTGACGCTCGCCTCGCGCCTACCCGCTTGCACTGCGACCCACCCAGCAAACGCAAAAGAAACCGCTGTGCTACGCGCCTTTAAAGACTTTACTGACGTACTGCGCGTGGCGCAGCGGTTTCTTTTGCGTTTAAAACAAAAACTTGCGTCATGAAATACGGTTGACACTGAGTGCGTAAAACCAGCCTGGATTGGCAACTCTGAAGCGTGAAATGTCGAATGTAAAAATTAACCTTATTCTAGTGACACAAGGGTATTTTTTAAACGCCATCAAAAATGTGCTGCGTTCCGCACCGGTCTATGTGAACGAACCCTTACACTCCGAAACATACATATTATACATACCTACTGATAATATCAGTTGTCTCAATTTACAATTAATATTAACGTATAAAAGATTTCCATTGAACGTTTATGGCTTGCGCCAGCTTATAATGGTAATTTCGATTTACGATAATAGCTGTCGCCATAATGGCGGTCTTCAATGTCCCGTGCCATTTGTAAATGACGTACATGATTAATAAAAAGATGTATTGTAATGTCATTTTTATTCGGTCGTATCACCATCGGACCCTGAAATTACGTCGTAATATTTCAATCTGTGCCGCATTATCTGAATCATAACAAAAATGTATTTTATGTATCAAATAACATGAACATCAATGTTATAGTACTCAAATGTAACCAGGCATTTGCAACGTTATAATATGTTGTGGATCTAAAAGCTCAAACACATAAGCGACATGTTTTCAACGGCAGCCGTAGACTCAGGTCAGCGGCTGCTGTCGACTGCCGCCACTGGTGTATTTGAGCAATAAATTGAAATGCAATAAAATATGAATAAAGATGTAAAAACAATATTATGAACATGAAACTAAAAACGATTGAGCTAATGTACCTAGATATCTTCAAACAAACTTCAGCAAACTTTACTGAAGCGATTGCCATATTTTCTACAACTTTGTCGATTTACGCTCTAATTACAATTGAGATTCCTTTGTTACATTACTGGAGCCTTACATTAATGAGTTCAAAGACGAACCTAGCTAGTCTGAACGAAAAGATATGAAGTAAAACAACAAAAGCAATATTGTACAATATTGTATTTGTTTCATTTATAAAGAGCTCAGCTTGTATGATGTATGTTATATTTTATTTTGTAAAAAAAATAATTAGACAAAATTTTTGTTTTACATACAAAGAATCTCTTATAACATTTAAGGACGTTTGTGACAAACTGTTCATAATCTTTTTTGATAACAAAAGTTTTACTATATGATTCCAAAAAATCAACTACAAAACCTTCAGTCGGTATTAACGTAGATTTTTTTGATGAATTTACCTTGTTGTATGATGAATTTACCTTGGTGTGTTTACCTATTTACTTGTCGATGGTTAATAGTCCTTACGATTATTTCACTTTAGAACGTTTAAATCGCGTTAGCAGCGTTGAACGCGGATCTCCTTTACAATGGGTAGAGATAGAGCGGTAAACGCACTGCAGCATGGCGCGACTAACGCGCGTTGTCATAAAAAACAAACGCGCGTATTTATGACAACCGCGGGCGGATGCCGCCCACCCGCTTACATTGAAAACGCAGCCTAAGTAGGAGTGTTAAAACTACTTCCTTACAGCGGTCAACAGCACTTCTCATAAACAAGCATGATTACCCTACTTTAATACAAATATAACAGCCAATAGATAAACCTTACCCTTCACAAAACACAAAAGAATTACCCGATCCTTACCCTCTGCTCAATCTTGAACAAGGGTACATTAGACCCACGTACTAGTAAACAATTAAAACAAGATTATGCTATCAATACGTACATAATCTGTTCCCGAGTGGACCCTAAAGTTTACTTCTTCATAACTAGAATACAATGGCGGCTCTCAGTATAAAGGAAACTAACGCGATTTATTAGTTCGTACTATAGATATGGAGTTTATTCAAATGTAGAATTTGCGTACATTGTTTTCAAAATTATTGCTATTCACTCATTATTACTTTGAACTTATTAAATGTTTAGTGCACGGCATTACAGACATCGTTAATCAGTTGTGCAATTGGTAACGCTTTAGAACGGTATTCTTAAAGCTACGATTTCAAGTCTCGCCTAATTCCTAAATTTTTTCACCTATTTCTGAGTAAAATCATAAAAAAACGTTTTCGAAACAACTTGGGTGACCGCGTAGTTAAATTTGTGTTCGAAAAACGTGTTTGTCTTTTTCGAAAATCACCGGTGGTAATGAATACTGACAATGCATAGAATCTGTGGTTTTAATAGATGTCGCTGTATCGCATCCACATTGTGTATTTAACAACTTAGCCTTAAAATTACACAAGAATTTTCAGAAGAAATTTTCGCGTTTAAACAAACAAACTCTTTAAATTTATTACATTACCATAGATGTGCAATTGCTGGCAGCATCTTTGTGCAGAGGCGTATCTAATGATAAAAGTATTCATTTGACCTTGACTTCAGAAACAAACGTAGTGCATGTACGTCTTTGCCAAAATCTAAAATAGGAATAAAATATTATTGTCGTGGACTGTATGATAGGATTTAATGTAGGTTGTAGGTGGTATAGGTATTCGTGGCGACTAGCTTGATTAAACTCCCTTGGGCAGAGTAACAGTACGGGTTTATTATTTACAAGGTTAGCGATGATTATAAGTTCACGGCGAATAACTAGCTTCGAATGCTTCTCGTGCCGCGTTTGCAACTTCTGATAAAGGCGGCCGTCGGCTCTTTCGTTTGTTTCTCTTCCAGTTACAAATGAAGAAGCATTATTCGATGCATCATTGGTTATTCAACTTAAACTTCATGACGTTCGTCTAAGAGGTGAGTGTCGATCTCTATGGAGTTTCAATATGGTATATGGTGTGTCGACCTCTTGGGAGCTCGACTTTTAGGTGTTACGGGTTGATAACGGGAAGCAAAAAAAAGAAAACCAAATAAATTTTATTTCAGGCATCAGGGCCTATACTTAAATACCTTATAACTTACAAACTATTCTTCACTTTTATTCGGCGAAGTGTAACGCAATTGCGAAGTGTCGTGTAACAATATACGAAAGCTTGAAGTTAAGTAGTGACTAAAGGAATCAACTAACGATATTGCTCAATGTTAACAGAAGGTAAATTAGCTAAATTCAAATTATATTTTCAAGTTAACATAACATAATAATAAAAACTTAGTTTAATTTTAAAGTCTGGAAAAATAAAAACAATGGGTAGAATGTTTGAATCCTCATTGTTGCGAAAACACGATAAAACTTAAACGCCGTACAGAGTACTATTGTTGATTTCTTTTAAAACAGGTGGCAGGGAGGAGGGACTAATAAAGAAAGAAGAACAATATAGCACATTCCGTAATATTTTTTTTATATTTCAACCAAAGAGCTCTTAGCCAACATGGAGAGGACATGAAAAGAAAAAAATCTATGCATATAAGTCTACCATCAAGACGCGGGAGCTGGGTGGTAGATTGCTTCAAGCATCTATGATTATCTATGATTAAGACAACTAGTTTTATATGACGTGTAAGAGCGGCGCTCTTCTACATTTGACAGCGGTAGACGCCTGACAATGACTAGTCCTTTAGGTTTAGTTTAATTGTCTAAGGTTTCTTCATAACTTGAAAATTTTCACGCGCTGCATTTAATTTGTGACGAATACTTTACCAAGTGGTAAAACTGTTTTTATAACTGGCTACCAGTGTACCATATTGAAAAACTGTGGAGAAATGTTCGTTTCATAAGTTTATAAAGTCAGAACTTTAAGTACAGTAAAGAACCATCGGACACGCAGGCATAGAGTCTAATCTCCATAATATGTTTTGCACCAAAAAGAAAAAAAACAGGGGGCTCCAGTTTGCCCAAAGAAAAACTATTTAACGACAGTCTCAAAAAACATTGAGTCAAATAAATCTTTTAAATGACCATCCCATAAAACATGCCTATCTATTCGTCTATGTGTCTACGTTCAGCTTTTAAACTGTCGCAGAAAAGTTATACGGGGATGAAATAAAAGTGTAGAGCAAAACTTAAACGTCATTAAAAACATTAAAAATACTCATAACATTCTCATCTAGCTTTCAACAAACTTTAGTCTTTATAAATGGATTTTAGCTTGAGTATCCGTTAAATTACGTAGTTGCATTTCATGTTACAATGTCATCGCTAGTTAGATCTGTAGCGACAAAAAAAAGATATATTGAGAGTAATGAGCATGTTAACCCATAGATTTTGGAATAGTTGTAGAAAATAACTGCGACTTTAAGGCATAATATACATGTTTAGTCTGAAAGTTTTTTTCGGTTTTTGACGCCTCTGACGAAAGAACGAATTAATGTAAGAACAAGCGGTCGTGTCGGTCCCTGCTAAGTGGCGTGGTAACATGGGCCCGTGCTTAAAAGATCCAGGTTTTTTAAATTTCCAGCCTAGTTTCCATTTTAAAGGCAGAAGATTAAAATCATTTATGTGATAACGTTGTGTCATTCGTACTAACCCAACATTAATATCCTGATTCCGGGGAAATACAACAGGATGACATTGTTTATCTGTTACCGAAAGGTAAATACCACATACAGCATACCACATAAACGTATTCAGAATTATTTATCCAGGCCAGTTCCACTAAATATAAAGGCTATTTGAAAATAACAGGGTATTCCATAAATCTCTAAATATCACAGTAAATTGTGTTCAGAATCAAATATAATATTTGAAAAAGTCTTGGTATTTAGTTTTCTTTGAAAACAATTAAATATTTTTTTTACAACATCATAATCTATCTAAATAAGTACTTTCTTTATGTATATAAACATGTTTATTCATTCATAAGAGATCAATGACAGTATTTTACAGGCAGATCGTTTATGTAGATGTTAAATAATAATGGGCCCAAAGCACTCCCTTGAGGTATTCCTTGATTTGTAGTTATTTCTATTTACTGACTTGTAGTGAACTTCCTTATGTTATCTAGGACATAAACGTGTTATTTTAGTGTATGCTATCTATTAAATATAGGTATAAATCTATTAGCTTAAGGATATTGCCGCAAATCCCATATCTCTGCATTTTTCAATAAAATGTATGGTTAACGAAGTGAAATGCTTTGTTGAGATCCATATACAGGGTACAGACTGTCCATGTTTGTCATAATTCTTTGTAAAAATGAATATAATAATATATGAATCCATTAACTCGGCTAATGGATTTATTTTGACGAAATCCTAACTGCGCTTCGGCAAACACATTCTGTTTATCAAAAAACAAGTACAATCTGCTGTGGATAACTTTTCAAAAACCTTTGATAATACCGGCACCAAGGCTATAAGATGATAATAATCATTAAAAACTTATCTTCTTTCTTAAAAGAGGTTTGATTAGCGTGATCTTCAGCTTGTCTAGAAATACTCCATGAAAGATAGCTAAATTAATTTTATGGCTTAGAACACTAAATATCTTAGGCGACACTGATTTTAATATTTTGGTTGAAATTTCATCGTACCCACAGTGCTGTTTGTATTTTTCGAATTTCTATAAAAGTTGTTTAGTATTGTTTTTGTTTTTAAACTTTATATTGTACAATGAAACAATATATAAAACAATGCATAACACAATACAATAAAGGCGAGCTTAACTCAAATTTGAGTTCTCTTCCAGCAAACCTTAGTTAGAGAAATAGAGGAGAAGAGGGTGCAAAAAGAGGGCAAAAACAAGTGTACAACTAAAAGGAAAAATTGGAGTTACCATTATTATGTTAAAAAGATTAATAAGAAGTAACCAAAGTTACAATACATAAACATAAACAAATAGACATAAATATATTATTATGCTATCTATAGAATACAGTACCTAAATAAACTAATTTACCTATCTTATATAGATAGGTAAGTTAGTATCCTAAATACACAGTTAAATAAACATACTTAAATATAAATAAAATACTTTGAGATGTAATAAATATTGATATAAAACTTTACCTAAACAGTCTGAAAAATAAAGTATTTTTTAACTCTTTCCCTGAAAACATCCAATGAAGGACTATCGCAAATCGAATTAGTTACGAAATTTAAGAATAATTTATTTTGTAATAATACTATATAGCCACATAAGAGCGGAGCCTACTAACACGGCTCTTTCAGCTTATAAGGAGACTCCAATTATTGCTGTAACACTCAATTATTATTAAAATTATTTTTCAAAATAAAAAGAAAACTCTTTTACCTTAGTCACCGTGAAAACAGTTTCCAAGGCGGTTATTTTATGTTTTTTGCTGCCGCTTGCCGTTTTTGCATGGGATGTTGACAAGTTTGAGGACTTTTCCTATGCGGAACTTTGTCAGACAGTATTTGTTTTATTTTATTTTTCAACTGGTCTGCTTTTCAAGTTCATGTTTTGTAACCCTTAGTATAATTTAAATGGTTTGTTTGTTATCTTAAAATGTGTGTTAATCACATATATCATTTAAGAATCGCATAATATATATCTTTTGGAAACCTGAATTTGCCACGACGAGTTGCATTTCTGCAAAAACAAAGAAAACGAAAAAATTCATGTCGTGTTCAAAAACAACTTAGTACGACTTTGAAATCAAACCAAACAAAGAAAACCTATTTAATTTCACGAAGTATAAAAATCGCTAAAATTTACGGCTAGTACTCGACTACCACATACAAATCATGCCTAACGATGCGAGGACACGAAACGAAATTTGTCTTTCACCACACCATTTATCACTATCGCATCATTGTGAATAATAAAACCACGAAAAGCAAATATCTACTTAACTTACTACATATTTAAGTATATTTTCCTATGAAGTATTTTCGATTACACAAAAAACTTCAAAGTAGGACGCTTTTCATGCGTAAAGAATGATATTGTGTGTAAGCAAATAAGCTAAAGAATTGCTGTAGGGGAATTTTGGAATAATTTTATAGCAAAAATATTGGGGCCGAAAAAGGCTAAATTTATGAACCGATGCATGTGGCAATAGTAGTTTGTCCTTGTTTATGTACGGTAACTTACTATCATTCTGCAGGCGATTTTTGGATTCAATTGTTGCAATATTAGCTACTAGCTTTTGCCCGCGTTTGTCCGTGTAGAAATCTAATATTTCCATGCTTTTTCTTTCATAATCATACACTTTCAACCCCTGATTCACCCTCAGTGAAGTTCCCAAAAAATCTATTCTTTAATTAATGTATTTAATTTGTACATGTATATATCCATGTAATATTACATGCAATTTCCTTCAATATTGTAAATTTTTCGTAAAAACTTTTAACCCCTAATTCATTTCAAAAATCTATCTTATCGTTATTTTTCGTCATGTAAGGCACTTATGAGCAGAACTTTATGCAAGTTCTTGTTGAATTGACGAGCCGCTCATACAAACTTAAGCCCCGTGATATTTTTTTTGATAACTTTATCCCCTCAGGCGTTAAATACAAAGATGAAACATATACCAGTTTTAAAGTTAGACCACCAGCCACACAACCGCATTTAATTTCATGCAGTGGTTTATGCGTGATGCGCGTACAAACAGACAGACAGGCAAAAAGACAGACAGAAGAGAAAAAAAGAAAAATGTTTTGGCTACTACTGCTATTATTAAGTCCTCACGTATTATTTTCTATCAAAATCTTTAATGTACAGACATGACTTATTTACAGTTTTATTACATGTATATACAATATAAAAGAATAGTTTATATGTTTTTTTGTCAATTTGGTTATAATGCATTAATACATATACCGGATTGTACAATTATTCATACGTGTGTAAATAACCACCCGCGCCCTTTCAAAATATTAATTATGGTCTAATAAGTAAAGGCGCGAGAATTACTATTTCTCCACAAGGCACTACAAATTCTACACAACGATATTTACGATAGTGCGCTATTTGTAAATACAACAAAAAAATATTTATCATTGCTATTATTTATTTCTATTACAATGTTATTGTTAATAATATCATCGAAGAAATATAATTTTGATGAGTAGTTATTTATTTAAAACTTTAATATAATTTTCTAATTAATTCATATAATATATGAAAAAAAAAAGTATTGATATACAAGTTAATACAAAATAACAAATAACCATTTACAAATTTACAGGGGAGTTGTCATAGAATTCCACCGCATCGACCTCGACTGCAGTGAAAGTGTTCAGTAGGCTGATGGCATTGCCACTTTGAATAGCAGTGCTGATTCTTTGAGCCAAGTAAAAGCCAGGCTTCTGATCACATGATGCGTCGATTAAACACTTAGAAATATCTTTAAATAATAAGCGGGCGCTCTGACCGCATGAATATAATTAATTATCTGTTAAATAAAAAAGAGTCGCTAAAATGTTACGGTTTCGGCAAAGATTCAGATAATGTTGATCGGTCTGTCAGCCAGTTCACAAAGCCTTCTTTATTGCAAGCGGTAAAACATGCGGTTTGAACGGTTTTGTCTAAATCACTCGGATTGATCTAAGCACCATAAAGCATATGTTGTGAATCAGACCGTGATACCCGCCCACGTCCTTATTTTTCCGTCTGATTCTTTGAAGGACAAAAATAGAACGTTTGGAAATAAAACGTCCTACAAAAGGTTGGTCAGAAATAGTTTGAAAAACATCCTGATTTTATGTAGGCCGTGGGCGGGGGCGTCCTACCGATAGCACGCGTCTGTCATTGGCGCCATACATAATATACTAAACTTTGACAGGCGCATTTGTAACAAAATAGGGTTATAATATGAAAATAGCAAAAGATCATAAGCTTTACTTGGTAAAAATTGTAACCATTGTCACTTATCGATAACATAACTAAAAACAAAATTACTCTTTTCACAATTTATACGTTAATAATGAAGACCTATGAAATAAAGTTATGAAAAGCAACATTACAACAAAAAACATCTATGTAATTTAAGCAAAATCATTATACATTGTTTGTTCGCAAAATGTACCTTAAGCATCGGTACATTTTGCGAACAATCATTACTTCTCTTTAACCAACTTAGGCTTAAGTGGTCTTTTGAAGATCTCGTAAAATCAAGGCTTAGTCTAGGCTTAAGTCTTCGAGCTTAGAACAATGAGGTAGGAATTAGGCTGTAACAAACGCGACTGTGCGATGAAATAAGGCCCTCGTTCTGAATAACAAATAGAGGTGAATAGAGCAACAATTTCGGTGAAATAGGATCACTAATATAAATTTATTTGTGTCACTTATAAATTGGATAAGTGTCAATATAAATATGTATACATATATCAAGGTTTTGCTCGTGCCTAAGTCAAAGGGGCGTAGATCGATTGACTGACGAGTTACCGTATAGATTATTATTATTAATAATAATAATACCGTATAGATGGGTGACCATAATACAAGACGAAGTTTCTTCGCCTTAAACAATGGCTACATGGCTAATGCTCATACTTACTTGTGCAAATTTGCAGTTAAAATTTGCGGCCCCTTTTTGCGGAAGTAAGACTAAGCGTGTATACGCACTACAGTATGCACAAACTGTTTGCACAAATAATATGGAGCGTATAGCCAGAGCTTTGGAGTAACTAAAATATGAAGTAGACCTTGTTTTATGGACTGGTAAAACTTAGCAAAAAATCAGAAATGAGTGCAATTACAAGATTAAGTAATTGAATGTAAGATTGCTCATGCTTTAGTGCATCCTCTATTGTGTAAACCTATGCTAATAAATATTAATTCAACATTTAAAAACAGTTTGTTGAAATTCAATGTCATAAGTGCTAACAAAAGAAGTTTCTTGAAACAAAAAAAATATGCAATTAAATATTTTTAATACATCAATACTTTTGTATTCATTTTAGTAGTTTTTTATTCTTTTTATAAAATTAATAAAATTAAATTTCATCTTGGATGTTGTCTGGTATTCTAGCTTTGACCTTCCTTTCACCCCATATTCGCTTCAGACCTTTGTCAGTCATCACTCACTCGCCTGTTTCGCAGCCCCAAATGCGTCTTGAATGTAATCCTGTAAAAGCACTTTTTGTGAAACATTTTAAAGGCCTTGTAAAGTACAAGAGAGGCTTGTTTGCTCAAGTACTAGGGACTGGCGTTACAGAGTTATTGAACGGGAAGAATGTACGGGAATAAGGGTTTGCTCACAATGCAGCGGTATTAGCAAGAAACGTTGTAAGATGATTTATATCAGCATTTTTAAAAAACAAGTTGACTAACTGATGGTAAGTGCCAACTACCATGCCATGAATATACAGTCCCAGAAGTTACAAGATCCCCTAGTTTAAAATTCAATTTTCAATTTGTTAATAGGTATATATAATAACGTGTTTTTTATATAAACACGATTAGAATCTATGGTCCTTAAATGCTCCTATGTCGCATCCACCCTGAAAAATACATAATTATAGCGTCACTACGACTTTATCTCCATTTACAATTCTAAAAAAATATATTTACGATTTGGAGCCACAAGAAGCTGTATGTCTTTACCTTTACTGAGAGTTCGCAAAGATTTGTTAGGGTTCCAGTCGCGGTATTTTTTGAGTATTATTCGATTGTGACTTTGGCTGAATAAGAAATGGGTCAAAGGTCTCTTTAAATATTTGAGGTTATTTATGGTGCATGTTTTTATAGGATACAAATTGGACGCGACCTATTTGAAATAAATGAATATAAAGTGCCGTATTTTTTCGTACAATACAGCTTAAAAATCGTTTTAATAAACAAAGAAATCGAAATGCAGGAAATTTTTCATAAATTGTATAATTATTTTCGCCTGGTTGGAACAGTTAACAACAGAAGGCT
This sequence comes from Hypena proboscidalis, assembly GCA_905147285.1. Lineage (NCBI taxonomy): Eukaryota > Metazoa > Arthropoda > Insecta > Lepidoptera > Erebidae > Hypena > Hypena proboscidalis. Next base: position 2,811,717 of record LR990141.1, read on the forward strand.
CAATTCATTTTACTGTGTTTTTGTTTTAATTATTAAATTTTTTGACAACAGCCGTTCCAAATAAACTAATAAAGAAAGAAAATTATTTAGTCAGTCATTGTTGGAGAATGGTATAATGGCATATTTTATAGTATTAATATACTAAAAATCAAAATATGTGAAATACTTTGAGTACCAAATGACGGTCGTAGTACCAAAATTTACAGACATAGGGAGACGGACCTAACTTTAAAATTATTATTTTTTTGCAGAAAAGACACAGAGTGCTCTGATAGATGATAGATCTATTAACGCCAACGATGAAAACTATAATCAAATAAAGCATCTTTCAAGTGATACACTGATAAATTAACATTTAAAATTCAAATATCTAATCGACCATTGCAAAGTTTTCTTGGGAAATTAAAAACAAAGATGTGTGGTCTGCCTTCGCTGTAATGGAGTTATGAATAGAGGGCGCAGCTGTCGATAATGTATAGTAATTAATCATTCTCGTTTGATGGATGGCGCATAAACAACACTTCGCTACGTTTTTAATAAGCTCTCCACGTTGCAAGGAATTAGCTCGGCGTTTTCTTTTTATGGAGGAAATGAAAGTCATGGTGTAGGAAAAGCTTACAGTCGTTTACAATTTGATTAGATTGTTGGTCAGGTTATAACAAGAATACTAGAAGTTCCTCAGCCAGGCAAGCCTTAAGACACATTTTGTCGCGGTTTTGTTGTGTTTCCATATATAAAAGTATAACAAAAACGTGACTAAATCAAATATCTGTTAAAGCATTTTGTATGCTTTTGAAAAGTAAAGACTAATTTTTTTGTTGGCAGCTCAATTGAAAAATAGTTATTGAACAATGATTATATAAGCATTCTGAGGGCGCAAGAGTCGCGTGACATCACACGCTAGTTGGCGGGCCGCGCGAGCAGCAATCATATTTTCGTTAATTTTGAAGATATTTAAATAAGTCTTCCACTTTATTACATGTATTTTTAACTTCAAGTATTTTTATTTTAAGTATTTTTGATTTTCTAGAATTAGGAGTCTTCCAGATTCGGTGTAGGCGTAAACTTTAGAAACACAGAAGAATGAAAACCATTCTAAAAACCTGTCTAGTAGCTTTATATAATCCCACCCACACGCCCACCACTGTGACTCCTGTGACGCCAGGATCTACAGTGGTAACCAACTGAAAGGCACCGTGCATGATACACGGGCAATTCCAGGGAGAGTTAAAATTGTCTTGGAACCCACAACGAATTTAATCAGAAGTATATAGTTTTAGTTAGAAAATATGTATCTTTACTTCCCTCCAAAGCAAAGCGGGAGACTGAGTAATGCCAAATATAGACAAAGTGTCTATATGGAAAGAGTATGGAAAGACTCTGTCTAGTAGCTGCCTACTCCGTTGTTATCAAAAGGATAAGGATAAATATTTAGTTAACAAAAAAGCCGTAAGGTATTATTAGGCTAACAATCAATAGACAACAAATTATCTGCTAACAAGATCATTTTAGGCCCACTAGATAACGAAAAAACAACATTATTTTTATTATTAAGGAATTACTGGTCACAAAAGAATTTCCTATGGTACGACTGTTTATATTTCGTTTTCAAATATAGCCCTAATGGCTAAGGAAAACATTGTATGAAATTAAAAAACATCGAGTAATTATGATGCCCACACAGATACTAGGTAGTGTGGTTGCAATTGCGTACCGTATGGTCTCGGTTTTGATCCCCGTGTTAGGCAACATTTGATTTATTACTTTATCTAAAGAAAATTAACGCGATCATGAAATATTTAAGACTATATTTAACCCGAAAGTCTTTAATGTTTAAAAATGTAGATTTCCTGATTGTCGTGCGTGTACTGATAATTTCCTGACGTTGCATCGAGTATAGTATTGTACCCGATTGGTGGCGATAGGATCTCATTTTAATATTGGTATGATGTTTGCTTGTAATTTACATAATTATTCAAATTATGTTTAGAATAATTTAATTATAAACCAATAAGTTTTAATCGTTGGAATTGATCATATTTCCGCATACCTCTGGTTTTGTAAACTCTTCCTTCTATGTTCAATCTGTCCTCCTCTGGAACGCACTGCCGCTCGAAACCAGGATGGCGACATCACGTTATTTATTCAAGATGAAGATTTGTGCTCTCTTATTTGATGAATTTATTTATTTATTTATTTATTTATTTAAGGCTAGTCTACAGTTGTTTACACCATTACAATTTCTAAATGAACATGCTCATATATATAGTTTTTTAAGTGTAACAACTACTTACAGACTAACACCGCTTGCATGATATTTCGGTAACACGAATCATTTTTATATAAAACAAGTTAAACAAAAAAAAAGAAACTATACTCACAGAATAACAAAGTAAAAAAATAATATAATTAAAAACATTAAAATCTAAATTCACAAACTTAAAATAATAATCTTAAAAATACTGTATAAAATAGAATTAATTCAAATAAAATAATATAATCAATATAAATTAGATTTAAGGCATTTGAACATAGTGGCTAACAATGGATTTGTAAAACTGACCTATGCTATCATGGTGCAGGTCCAATAAGTCACTGCAGGCATTCACTATCTTGCACATTCTGGCAATAGGGGAGTTTGTACCCAGAACCGTCCTACGCAGTGGCGGGCATAGAGGCGTAATACTGTTTCTGGGGATTCTGTTCGGCACACGGAATCTTAATGAACTGAGTAGTGGTGGACAGTCAATTTTATTTCTTAATAGTTTATATAGAAACAGTGCTTCGCCAATATCCCCGCGTGTTGCTAGAGGAAGCATTTTAAAAAAATGTAAACGCGTGGTATAGGATGGTAGTGTTTTGGCTCTGCCTCTGGTGAATGCAAGATGCCATAGGAAGCGTTTTTGTACGCGTTCTAGGCGTAGCATATGTGTAGCGTAGTGTGGTCTCCATACGACATTACAGTACTCGAGGACGCTTCTCACCAGGCTATTGTATAGCATTATTTTGGTGCTACTATTCTTAAACCCTGTTGTGTTGCGAATAACAAAACCCAGCATCTTGGAAGCCTTGGTAACAGTTCTCTCGATGTGCGGTACAAAGGTAACTTTATTATCAAAAAGTACACCCAAATCCTTAATTATATTTACTTCATTTATGCGTTGGTTATTTATATAATATTCAGACTCAACGATTTTGCTCTTTCGAGTGAATTTGACACAGAAGCATTTGTTAAGGTTCAACTGCATTTTATTGCTGTCACACCATTGCACCACACGATCGAGATCCTTCTGCAAAAGTTCGCAATCGACAGATGACTCAACACATCTAGCAAATTTAAGATCGTCAGCGTAGAGAAAGCACTGAGAGTAAAGAAAACAGTTCGGCAGATCATTAATAAAAATATTAAAAAGTATTGGGGCAAGATGAGAACCTTGTGGGGCACCAGAACTTATATTTTCGTTTCCGGACTGAAAACCATTCACCACGACATAATATTCTCTATTCCTTAAATAAGATTTTAGCCAGTTTAGCAGCGCTCCCGTGATACCATACGCTGCCAACTTTGATAACAAGATAGAGTTGGGGATTTTATCGAACGCCTTACTAAAGTCGGTATAGATAACATCGTATTGTTTACCTGCATCAATAGTTTTCACAAGAGATTCTGTAAAGCATAGTAAGTTGGTTGTCGTAGATCTGGATGAAACAAAACCATGCTGATAATCACTTAGATAAAGTCTAAAGTGCTGATGAATAAGCGGACACAAAATCGATTCAAAAATCTTAGCAAAAGTGGACAAAATTGATATAGGCCTGTAGTTTTTAATTTGGTCTTTTCCTTCAGATTTTTATATAGGAACAACTTTTGCCTTTTTCCACTCAGACGGATAAATGCCCGTGCTCAGAGACATATTAAAAATATACAAGAGTGGAGTTACTAGTGCTGGTGCACAGGCAGAAATGAAAATTGGTGGAATCCCATCAGGGCCTGCTCCTTTCGTGATGTTCAAACATTTTAGTTTCCTAAATAGGCTGTCTTTATCAATAACTGGCATTGTCATGCATTGGCTGTAATTTCTTAATAAGGGAAGGCTCATATCAACGTCAGATTCTTCAAGGTGGTCGGAGTAAACCGATGAAAAATACCTAGCAAAGAGATTGCAGATCGTAGGCCCATCAGATGTCACAGTCTGTCCGTCAGTCATAGTTTTTGGATACCCGCTGGCCCCTCCACGCTTGCTTTTCACGTATGTCCAAAATAGTTTAGGGTTATCTTTTATTTTCGATTCCGTGTCTTTTTTGTAATGATTATAAAGATCTTTAGTTAAGTTTTCGCATCTTTTTGTAAGCAGTTTTAGTTCTATTTTGTCTAATGGGTTCTTGTATTTGTTGAAACGCAGTCTGAGTTTGTTTTTTTCTTTAAGGGCTTTAATAATAGATTTGTTGAACCATATTGGGTATTTACTGTTTACTTTCCTACAATTAGGTACAAATTCATTAATCACAATATTCAAAATTTTGTAGAAGATCCTAACCACTTCATTTATATCATTCGTCCCCGAGAATAGGATATCCCATTCCTGTTCATTTAATGAATGTATAATCTGCTCGTAATTAGCTTTATGGTAATTTGGTCTTGTGTTTAGCTTATTATACGGAAGACTACTTTCCTTTTTTAGTGATAATGTAACCTCCAGGGGAGGATGTAATCTGTCAATGTCGATCAATGTATCAACAGTTTCACACACTGAGCACAAAGGTATTGTTGACAGGACTAGATCCAATATACGACCGGAGCAATTTTTAACTAAATTATACTGTGTCAGTTTGTTGGTATTCATAAAATCTAACAAGGTATGACATGTTTTTGTTAATGTAGTATTAGTAGTTAGGCTAGTATCCCAATCTATATTTCCTAAGTTAAAATCCCCCATGATGCAAGTGGCAATATTACTGGAATCGAAAACAATGTTACAATGCTCGATAAACTGTTCAAGTATTGGGAGACCAACTGGTGGTGGAAGGTAAACTGCACAGACAGCAATTTGAGACGCTTTTTGTGAGGTGGATACGTCAATGGTTACCCAAAGATCTTCACATTTACTTTGCCATTTGTAGATACGGTGAGAACTAAATTTTTTTGACACTGCAATCAACACTCCACCACCGTCTTTGTTGCTATGGAAACCAGTTGTCTCTCTATCTCTTCGATAAACTACATATCTGTCATCAAATAATTCATTACTCAGCAAGTTACTATTTAACCACGTTTCCGATAATACAATTACATCGTAATTCATACAAACTAAATTGCAGTAAAAATTATTGGTTTTGGTTCGCAATCCTCTACAGTTTTGATAATAAATTTTTAAAGCCATGAATTTTAAATTTCTGATCTATACTCAAAACATGCGTACTAAAAGAAAGGATATAATTTAAAAATGAGAAAAAATCAGATGATTTTACTTAAGCTACTCATGTCCTTAATTAGTAAATAATCTTCACCATCACTTTTCCTCACAAAGATTTTGCCATTCCTGATCCACACGTACCTGTAGCTCTTTTCCTTGGCTTTGATTCTGGTAGCGGCATGCAGAGCTTTGTTACTTGGCGACAGGTGTTCCACTATGTAGACAGGAGATTTGCTCCCCGTTATTCCTAGGTGCGAGCAGTTCAGTTTTTCATTTGGGTTGTTCTGGTTGTAGCTAATTATTGATGCCATGAGCTGGTCACGTACCCGAGGAGAAGCCAATTGGACGACCACAGATCGTGGGCGTGAGCTGGACGTGTTCACTTTGGCAATTCGCGTGCAGTGATGTATATCTCTCTCTTTTATGTCGCAGTTGACTACCTGTCCTAGTTGTGTAATGATGTTATACAGGTTTTCATTTTTGTTTTCAGGCAGACACTGTATTTCCAGATTGTTCGATCGTGATCGTTGCTCCATATTATTTAGCTGTACGCGTAGATCGCCGATAGTGTTTTTAAGATCAGTGTTTTCCTGTTCCAATTTTTTCGTGATTTCATTAGCACGACGTTGTTCTTTCTCTATATCTTCGTATTTTTCGTTTATATAGGACATGGATTGTACTATCTCTTTCATTTCTTTCCTTACTGGTTCTAATTGTTGGTTGATGATATTTACCATGGTTTTATTGAATTCTGCAAGCATCCCGCTAAACTCTGTTTTTATTATGTCATGCATAATAGATCGCATCTCTTCCTTGTCACACAATACAGATGACGGTGACGGGTTGCTAACCGCTGCTCTTTTGTTACCACGGTTTGATATGGTGCGCACAGGGGTCGCGTCCTGTCGAGAAATCTTAGGTCCTTTATTTAAGCACGTAGGACATTTCCAAGAAGTGCATTTTTTCGGCGATTCCTTTATGGATAAACAGGCATAGTGGTAATATTTTTCACACACAAAACATATTATTGATTTTTCAGTTGCGACATTATCATTCTCTTTTTCACTAATACAACATCCCCAGGATTCAGAATTGCTTCCCATATTTCAATTTAAAAATTACTTAATAATCCGTGTTGATAAACCTCTCTGAGGCAAAGGCAAATAGGCAGCGACTAACGTACCGCCTGCGTTGTTTGATCTATTAGTTCGTACTCGCTAGCAGGTCATTAGCGCGGGCGCACGCCGTAATGTCGCTTATGTGTACTGCAAAGCCGTGCGAATCGCGTGCACTGCGACAAGAATGCCGCGTCATGCACTTACCGGTTTGCCAGCTGGTTTTAAAATCTATAAACCGTTTTACGTCTAAATTCGTTAAATTCAAGCACTTTTGGTTGATATTAGGTTTAATTCCACTTCACTTATGATAGTTTTGCACTTTATACTTGTTTAATTTCATATATATTTGCGTTTTATATTTGTTTGAATAATTAAAACAAAGAGTAAATCGATACGTGAGTTAACCGTTCAACAGTTAGGGCAAAGATGAAGAATTGGCGGAATCATCTCATCATTAGTGTTGTATGTATGTATTTGTATATATTATGTATATTTTGTATTTTGTTTATATATATATTTTGTAATAATAATTATGTAAGTATCAGTAAAATATATATTAATGTATTTTATATAGCTATTAATTTATTACCTAAGTGTCTGCCTCACACGTGTTTAAAACAGCACCTACTATCTACATCTCTGCATCACCCAAAGGTTGACTGGTAGAGAATACTTTTAGTATTAAGTCCGCCTTTGTACATTTAAGTGCATAAAGTTTAAATAAAAAATATAATAAATATTTTATGCATCGTAAAAAGATGATGGATGCAAATGTATAGAATCCGGCACCGACTTCAATCGGTATGAATAAGATAAGACTATTACTATATACCACGCTTTTTAATTAAATAGCGCATTTCCACATCGTTAAGCGCATCGGGGTTGGGTGAATCTAACATTAAATCCAGTGGTGCTCATTTTATAAATTCAGTAAAGATGGAGTACTTACGATTGAAAGTGGCCATGATCGCTGGACGCATTGCTAGACACTTGGCAAAGTGCTTGCTCTTTGTGCCTCGAAGTTGTATTTTTTTTTTAATTTCTCATGACATACTTATTTTAAAATAAATGTCATGACCCCCATTTAGTAGTTATTTGATTTTCTCAGTTAAATTTTTGCTGCATATTTTGAACTTAATTATCCTTTTTTGATCGGTAAAATTAATGGTTTTGAAAACTTGTATTCAATATTTGGTTTTATTGGTATTTGTTTGCAACTTTATTATTTCGAAAAGTTTCGTTTTCGAATATTCAATTTTTGTATAAACGATACATTTTGAACTATTCAAAACTTCTGACAAATATTGACGTCTGGTATTTTTCCAGAGATTATGACTGAACACGGAAAAGACTGAATTTGTAGGTTGAATAGCACTTTGTTCTGTTTCACGGGGTTTTCTATGAGGTCTATTAGTTGGTTTTCTTCGGAAGTCTATTATTACAATACCTTTAACAAACTTATCCATGGCGGTGTAAATCATTGTTTTATTAGTATCTAGTGTAGTAATAACCATGGTTTTACACACTTTCAACTCCGACGTTTTGTATCGTTTTTGACAGAAAATAACATAATAATTTTAAAAGTACGATTTTGTCCACTTTGATTGCCAGTTTGCACTTAGACCTAAATTTCTTAAACAATTCAATCTATGGTCACTGATGCAACTAAAGAAAGTTCTTTAAATTAACATTTTTATGCACGAGCTTGTTTCATTTTATATTTTGATCGTGTTTAAAACCATTCAATAACTGATATTTCGTAATATAATATCTAGTAGTCGTCCAAGATAACTTTTAGTAATACTTGATTTATTTCGTTTCAGAAGTTTGCTTGTTCCTTCCGATTTCACGACTCAAAGACTGTATGAAATTTTGTCAGTTTTGGCACAAACATAGCTTTTAACAAACAGAGAAATACTTTAATCTAAGAAATCTCTATTTCATCTAAGGATGAAGTATAAAATGTAGGTACTGTGTGTTTTCTGTTTTCTAGTTGTTCATAGAAATCACACACGAAAAGTCGAGTTCATTAATATTATGTAGGTAGTATTATCATAGAAATGTTTGAAACTGCCAAAATATTTATGAGTTAGACTACATCTTTATGTTATCTTTTAAAAAAAAGTGTTACTTTTTTTGTCAAGTTTTTGTCTTTGTATCGGTGTCGTGGTGTTGTAACAATGTATGATATTTCTACACAATACTTTTTAATTAAACCTATTTTACCCACGGAACACGGTAACAGACAGTATCTCTTTAATTACACACACGTTAATTACAAAGTGGGTGAGTGACAGCTCGGAACGTCACATGTCACGTCACGTACGTTTGTTATTTCGGGGTCATTGAACTTGTATGTATACCTTGGCTAATAGATTAATTTCTTTTTGACATTTCTATATAAGTGACGCCTTAACGTTACCGATTTGATTTGAACTAATAATTTATTTCATTTAAAAAGATATTTATATCGAATAAAATGCACAGAAATATTTTTAGTTTAATATGAATTATAAGTTAGTTAGTTAATAAGGTTTTCTCATGGTTAAAGAAGAATCTGATGAATCATTGTATTATATAAAATATGTCATTGTTCAATAATTTTTTTTAGTAACTAGTTACATGATTGAATTTTGAATTAAATATAAACTTATTGGGCAGATTAACAGCATAATCTTTGATAATATTAAGATTTCGTACCCGAATAAAGAAATCCCACAGCCTGCCTGCATAGCCCTCACTTTTGCCATTATTTACATGGTATCTTTTTCATCACATATAAACAAGCGAAAAAAAAATTTCTTTTCAACTGCAGTTATATTATTTCTGTGTTACTAGGAATCATTTTAAATTGCTACTAATTACTACTTTATTTACTGAGTATTATATATTGCATGGAGGAATAAAATATGCAAATAGCATAATTAGTATATTAATAATTTACAGCTGAATAAGTTTTATATTTAGATGATTTCTGATAAAAAAAAAATCACAAAAAAAAATTAACTACGGGTGATTAGAGAATTACAAAAACTACCATACCGAAATATTTTTTTTCACTGGCAATTGCGTAAAAGGGACAGAGCATTCCAAGAACGATGACTGCTCTAGAATTCTGATTTGTAACTTTATTGTACAAATAAATTAGGATAGTATTCTCTAACTAGTATAGACAATTTTCATAATTATTTTTTATTCCAGCTGCCTTAGTCATCACTAAAAAGTGTTGTCTTTGTGAAGCACGGCATTACTATAGAATTTTAGTCAGAAAAAATAACCGGTAATTCACAGGCATGGGTAGTCAAAAAGATAATAAACGAATGGACAAGGTACAGGCATCTCTGTGACCAGAGGTAAGGTTTTATTTTCAGCATTAGCAAAAAGATCTTACTTTAAGTGCTAAAACCTATTTAAAACATATATGACAGCATTTTACTGGAAGCTGAAATCTGGTGTCACATTGTAAACAGACGTGCCTAAATTAAAAATAAAAAGAAGCCCAGGAGCCCGTGGATGTCCATCTTATGTCAACTAATGCAGAGTCCTATAAATTCTGAAAGTTTAAGTGTATCTGTCTGGGGTTAGAATCATATAAGTGTCTGCCAATTTAATGTGCTAATTTCTACTATCACCACCAACAAAATATAAAAAAAAAATTGCTTTATACTATAATGTAACTTTATTTACTACTTTTTTATATTATGTTCAAAACCCAAAACCATGATCCAAATTCTATATTTCGTGATCGCTTTCTTTTTGTGCTAGACACACACAAATAAACTTTCGGCTTTAATAAAATAACGTTAGTCGGCCTCCCGAGTGCTCACTCCATAAAGTAAATAATGAAATATACACATCCATACTTGTACCGCAACTCGAATAAAATGACATGATAGTACATCCTGCTACATTGCAATGTACCAGTCAGTCACTGTCAGCTGTATCCGCATGTGCGCTGCTAATGGCTCGCATTTATTTCGGATACGATACCACGCATGTTTTGTGGTTTAAACACGCACGCTTGCGGATATTCCCAAATGCGTACATGTTCGCATATAAATGTATAATATCGTTCTTGTACATGCAGTAGTATCTTGCTTAAAATACGTTGCTGGTTACTATAAATTTATTAAAAACAATCTTATAGTGAATATTCGCCAAGATATTGCTGGTATTTGTGAAATAAAAGTAATTGTAGTGATGAACTAATAAAGATTAAACATATATTTTTAAAATAAAACTAAGTAATGATGAAAATAATATTCATTATAATCAAAAATTTATTATTGTGATTATTAGTATAGGCTGAAGAGAAAAAGGTATGTAAGAAGTGAAGCTCAAGGCGTTGCATAATGTTTTTGGTCATATCAGTTTTGAAACTATTTGCCACTTCACTGCTAGTCTGAAATTGGAACCACTCAAAATATCTATAATATTTTAACAACGATACGCGCAAACTAACCCAGATCGATCAATCTGCGCAAAGCCATTTGGCGAGACCAAAAATCTGTGCCTCGAACTCGAACGTCCTACTCATCTCCTTAAAACGACTATAATGTCCTCGTACATGATATGAGCGTTTTATAAATCGGCCCGTTCCGTCCAAATACGGCCGACACGCATCGATACGGCCATAACGTGGCCACTTATTTTTTATACCATCCTTGGGCGCCCAATACGTGCATGAGACTTGCGTAACATGCTAACCTTTTTCGTAGTGTAGTAAATAATTTTAAAATATTGTGGTAAGTAGGATGATAGGATATATAGTTATATCAAATCTTGCTAATTAAATCGTAATTATCAATGTATTCATATTCGCTTAGAAATCGAATAATTTTGTCTTTTTTATACTGTAACTTAGTCAACGTGTATATATATATTTTTATTATTTTTTTAAATTTTATTTTATACCACGCATTACTTTTTACTGAGTGGTCTGATTTTTGTTGATTTATTATGGCAATTTACATTCATCATTGCTCCTCAACATTTAATATTTATTGGAAAATACAGTTCACAATAATATTTTTAACGCCACGTAATTTCCAACAGCTTGATTTTTGTCCCGTATCATTGATCCAAATGTATCTATTAAAATACGATAGGCTTCGTTTTCTCTAATTCAACAATCGTAAGGTTTAGATTTTTTAGGATGTAGGTGGGGTCTTGACTTCTCATCGAGGCAGGATGTTTTTAATTTTATTTATTTGAGCATTTTATCATCTGTGTATGTTATGTTGACGTTTAATAAATTTAATAAAATAAATATACATAGTGGATGCGGACATTTATTGAAGCTAAATATATTTCTAGTGGCTAGTGTTATTTTTAATCGGTTATTTATTTCAAGAAAAAAAAAAGACTTGCCGTACGACTTAAATGATCTTGGTGCTCATCTTGTTCGAAAAACAAAAAAATCGTAAAAATATATAACCGGTGAATATGAAAACTGATCATGTCTGGTAGAGCGCTGTAACCTTTTTTTTTTTTTTTTTTTTTTTTTTTTCGCGGGGAAATGCATTTACGCATACCACCTTACCCGTGGGGGGACGGGCAGAGTGGCTATGTGGGACTCCCGTGCCTACGATGTTAAACGGCACAGAATACCCACTAAAACCCCGCGGTGTGCCCTCGTCGCCGAAAGATGGTGGGTCGGCGAGCCCTGGATCGATCTTACATCCACAGGGCTCGCCGCGGCGACCGTGCCCAGTCCGACCACTGACCGGGCACCCGACTCTACTCTGTCCTACTCTCGTAGCGACGCCCCGGGCACACCCAGGGCGTCACTCCGTCGCGGAAGGCATCAGCGAGCGGCGGAAAACCCCCTCCACCGCCCGCGGCCTCGCTTAGGGCGGCATTAGGCTCGCGGCGTACGCGCGCCTTCGCCGCCCAGCTCGCCGGCGGCGGAGCGGATCAGCCAGGGGTGCGTCCTCCCTGATCCGCTCCGCCGCCTCCTTCTGCAAGATGACGTCCTCACAGAAGGATGCGACCGCATCCCACGACCTCGCGCTGCCCATGGCCGCAACCACGGCCGGCAGCGAGAGGTCGTTCCCTATGACCGCGGTGAGTTCCCGGCGCTGCACCTCCCAAGCAGGACACTGCTCGAGAGTGTGCTGTGCCGAGTCCTCACCGCAGTCGCAGTGGTGGCACATGGGGCTCGCCTCCCTCTTCAGCCTGTGCAGGTACTTCCCGAAGCAACCATGCCCGGTCAATACCTGCACTAGCCTGAAGGAGAGAGTCCCATGCTGCCGCCCTGCCCACTCCTCGAGAATCGGCCGGAGCGCCTCCACGGTCCGAAAACCAGCCCGTGGAGCCCCCAGCCGATTCCCCCACCGGACCATCAGCGTCCGGTGGGCCTCCTCAGAGCGCTGTAACCTGCCCTACCAGGCGGTGAAAATAAAATAATAAATGAATAATAATATTATAGCGATAAAAATATACTATAGTCTGGTGGTAAAGGACTTTACTCACCAGTAACAGCCTGAGGTACCTTCCAAGGGCAGGATCCTCCGATGCTGGTTTCTTGTGGTAATTTTTATTCACAAGAAAAGCGTTTTTCAAGAGATATTTGTTGTAGCGGTGACTGATGGAAGATGAATATGAGAAAATTATGATATGACACAATGTCACTAAACTTCATTAAATAGATTTTTTATTTTTATGACGCTATGGTCTAGCAGCCAGGAAACTGCACCTCTTTCAGCAACATTCAAGCTATATACCTAAGAGCAGAAATCCAAGCCACCAGACTAAGATAAAATAAATAATATTTTAAATCAAAATAATTGATATAATTAAATAATGAGTAGTTGCGTAACCAGCCAGCACAAAGTTCTAACCATTCTTGGTAGTCGCGTATTTTTTTTACGAACCTAACGCAAGATGTTGCTATTTAAATAAGGCGCATTTCCGCCAACTGTACTCTTCCAGGCTTCTTTCCATTCGTGTCCATTTTTTCAGCACCATTCACAACAACAAGTTGAACAAGAAATTTCACAAAGAGACAGTAAGCTTCATAAATTCCACAAGAAGCTTACCTTTTGTACGCTTGTACTAATCACCGAAAACTTTAAGGAAGTTGTATAAAACGTTGAGTGGTGTAACAATGAAAACATTGTAAAACTCCGTTTAGCTTACAAGTGTGACGTTTGAAGGTTGTTTCAGTTTATGAAATGTGATGAGAGATCTTGTAAAATACACTTAGGGCCAAAACACATAACCGCGTTGCGGCGCCGCGCCGCTAAAATCGGCGGTTTGCGTTGCGGCGTTGCGGTGTCGCGAAAAAGAGCATTTTATTGTCGTTTGGTAGGGTATCCAGTTCCTCGTTAATCGTGAGAAACTTATTACTTATTTGTTATTAAAAAGACATTACTCTGTTTTAAATAAACGACAAAGAAGATACTGGATACATCCATTTAATAAGGCTATGAATCCCGATGGCGAGTACTTTTCTCGAAAATACAAAGCATTAAAGATAGACGAAAAAAAAAACTAAATCATTGTCAACAAGTATGACATCATAACGCTGGAACTAGCGCCACGCTGCGGTGCCGCGCTGCTACAATCGGCAGTGCCGCTACTGCCGATTCTCGCGGCGCGGCGCCGCAACGCGGTTATGTGTTTCGGCCCTTACACACTTATAAATTAAGGCCTATCCACTAAAGTGAAGCGGGGCTGTGTAAAAATGGTGACCAATGAGATTGCATATACCAAAATACATTTTCTATTGGTTAACATTTTTTTAGGTTCTTCCCTCCGCAGCCACATCCGTTTCAATGGAGAGGCAGCCTTAGATTCGATTGGACCAACCAAAGTAATCTTGATTATGTCAATAAAAGTCTCATTAAAAAAAATGCACCGGCTACATATTCCATTTTACTTGCATAAATTGTGCAAACAGCTTGGTTTGCCGGCTACACACTCAATTTCACTTGTGCAAATAAATATTTATACATTTTAAATCTACACGAATCTTTTTATACTAAGTAAGGTTGAGCTTGTATCCTGACTAAGGTTTACACAAATAAGATGGAGCGTGTAGCTTAACCATTACTACCACAATTTATTTAGTGGCTTAAATGCATAAACAGTACATACGTTTATCAAACGTTTCGAAAAATATAGGGGTATAGTTTGTTCACAGTACAAGCATAACTATACAAATGCCTATTACCTACTCCAAAACATTTAAAAAATTCTTCAATTTGTACCGATAGTAGCAGGGTTTTATGTTACAAAAATGCCTCAAATTAATACAATTGTATTGTGAAAACTTTGTTTTTAACTTTGGCTAATACACTGGATACTACGACCACAATGAACAAAGTATCTGTGTACTTGTTGTAAAGATATTTTCAGTTAAAAGCGTGTGACACTAACAAGCTCCTCTTGTTATGCTCGTACACATTTGGCTTTTCTCCTGCGTCTCAGGGTCGCTGCACACTTGCGATAGCTGAAAAATAATATGTATGTTATATATTTACTATAAAATTAAGTATAGCTGCTTGTGAAATAACTTTTTGTGTGCATTTTAGTTGCTTATTTAGTAATAAATGAAACATTATTACGGCATTCGAAATGGTTTTCAAAAATCGTTTTGTGTGTTTTAATAAATAAATCAAAAAACAGTTGAGACAAACATATTGATTGAATCATTAGTCATGGATAATTCAGCAAATTAATATTGAAATATTAAAAAATATTTCAATATTAATTTAACAGCTTTCTTGTCCTCGGTGCACAGCACGGAAGAATTAGCCAGGAAAATATAGCTCCTACACTGGTTGATTCGGAAGTGCTGTGTAAGACCGAGGCCGAGATCGCTTGGCGTACGACCTGTCCGAACACTGATCGCCCGACTAACCTCTTCTCCCAGAGACAATGGGATGCGCCGCTTTGTATAGGTATTTATTTCATTAGTTTAAAATATTAAATTATAGTTAGTTTAGTATTGTAAATATTTAATAAGCAATAAGTAATAAACGATATATTTGAAATTGATTTAGATATATGCTGAAAATACGCTGCCACTTGGGAATTTACTCAAAATTATTTGAGTTAAATTGAATCGTATCGATATTTAGACAAGTGTGCTCCACGCCTTACTTAAAGTAAGTGGCTACAAAGAAAACTTGCCCAAACGAACTGAATAAAGTTTTGCTACGTCGTAGCGGCTACGAGACTACGTCGTAGAGGCTAGCATATGCTACGTTATTATAAAGTTGAGGCTTGTGTAGCGATCCATATTTTATTATGAAGTGCCTAAGTTCTATCTTGAATAGGTGATTTTAAACTGGTAGCCACGTTTAAGCAGTTTGCTGCCAGCAATAGAATATATTGTATTTCTTTTGGATATTTTACGAAAACTTTATATTAGTAAAAGTATTTTTTGACGCATAACTTTTAAAATTTTTTAGTTCTATTTTTCTTACAGCTGCTACATAGTTAGGTATGATTTTGTTTTTTTGTTTAAGTTATTGGACTATTATAATTTAAGATCCAATATTATAAATTGTGATTAATACGTATAATAATTTTGCCAATTATAATTCTGTCAGATTTTATTATATTAATACAAATAAATAATTATTGAAATAAATTTTAATTAACTGAACATATATAATTTTGGTATTTCCGTCATTAAAATTGTCTTGCAGCTGTGTTAACTCTCTCACTATTACGTTATTTTTAAGTTTGGGATCACTTGAGTTTGTCTCTACTAATAATTTGTATGTTTGTACCCAAAGAATTACGAATTTACTGAACCGATTCAAATGAAAATTGTTGTGGAGATAGATCAAGATCCTTGGAACAATATAGGCTACTTTTTACCAACGTGCCACGCACGGAAGCTAGTTTCTTATATAACATTTTTTTTTTAGTTTTGTAAGATCTTAATTGCATAAAAATAAACATCAAACGTAAATTAATCCTAGAAGTTAAAAAATTACAAAATAAATTACATTACACAAAGCTAGTGCGCTTTTTTCTTTTAGACATTAACATAACACATTACATACATTATAAAATATTGTGATAACATAATACATATTTCATGCAAGCTTTAGTAAAGCATTACATTTATTTGCATACTTAAATAGATACCTAAATATATATAACTATTGGTATTAATGGAAACACTAATAATAATACATTAATGTGCTTACATGTCAACATGTGCCAAAAACAAATTGTTCTATAAGTAACACACTATAGTGAAACGTAAAAGAACGATACATTTAAAAACAAAGTAATAGATTCACGCAGAGCCGCGAGCGAATCGTAAAATCCTAGTAAAAAATTAAAAGCTCTCGTTTGTTAACGTTTATTCTTCCATACAGTGAACTAAATAGCCCTGTAGCTGTTAAATACTGTATTTTATTTCGAATTGCACCAGTTACTATTTACTCAAAAAAGTAGTTCTGTATTTAAAACTGTGTCTGCATTGCAAGTGCACGTAAATGGATTCAAAAATCAGTTGATACTCGTATGTATAATTTTGTTTTACATTTAACGATGTATTTTTCAATATTTTAGGTACACGCCATACGCCATAGTTAAAACTGACTGCAATTGATATGCAAGTTTATATTTCATATTTAATAAGTGTAATATACCCACTATTTAGATATATAACTCACTTATCCATAACTGGTATCGTAAGTCTTTACTATGACTTAGAAGTTTTTGCCCTGCATACCTCATTGGCCGACTGTACATATATATTACTATCAAAAATACATCGCTTTAATTTATAGAAACTCTGAAATCGTAATGTAGAAAAGGACCGTGAAGAGGAGCAGGGCTTCCAGAAAACACGAGCTTTTAACACACTTTTTATTTCCTACAAACTACACTAAGCTGTGCACGCGGCTACTGACATAACCGGTCTGCGGTCAGTCTAGGTCATGTGATCTAATTCTTTGTCATTCGTTTTTAAAAAATATTCTCTGCCTCTTTTTAGTTGGTGAGTCCGGTATCTACATCACAATGCATATGCACGTCCACGTATATAATTTTTCTCTAAGAGTGTTAACGCTGCGTATGTGTAGCGTGTTAGTATTAAAGAACACATTTCCGCGTTATGTCCAATCTCATCACGAATGAACTTGGGTGATGCATACGGTATGCAGATAAGTGTTCCCTGCGATCCAGAGTATCTAATTCAGTCTTCTTACTTAAATACTTGTGAAATTTTAATTTATTTAATTCTTTATATTATTTTTATTTGCTCTGTATTTGTAATGTTTGTTGACGCATTCAAGTTGGGGTTTATGAAAATAAATGATTTTACTTTGACTGTTGGATGTTTTTGTGAACCATTACTTGACCAGATCAACTTTTACAATCTAGTATTTTAAACTAAAATGGATTGTGCCTTTTTGTGGAAATGACCATAACTATTTTGGGAATATGTCAAACCAAATGAGTAATTCAATTTAACCAGCTATAAATCATTTTATAACACACATAATGTCGACTGGTCTATAAGTAAACTCATTTCAAATAGTCTATAGATTCTAAATCATCAATGTATCGAATTTCTGTTTATTTGTTGATTTTCGCGTCGGTAAATAAAGGCTATATAGAGTATGTGTAACTGAAATTACAGCACGATTGGCTGTAATTGTTTCAATCAAATCATCCTGTATTTGTATGCTATTAATCAACAAATGATGACAGAATGAGCCATAATGTCATACATTAATCATACAGGCTGGAAATTAAAGTCAGTTGATAAAGGGATACGTTAAATATTCCATTAAAAAATATGAATTATTAGTACATTTAGTTTTAATGGTATATAATGTTTTATTATTAAGTGACGTTCTTAAGAAAAAGTGAATGATTTTTTTAAAAACCAAGTTTAAATTGGTATGCATTAGACTTTAGTCTGACATAATGCTGAATCAGGACCTATTTGGTACAACTCTGGGCATAATGATAAATATTCTTATGTCCCATCATTTTTTGTATATTGTTATTTATGTGTCCCGCTTGTTGTAACTAAATAAATTTGTTATCTTTCTTTCTTTCTTTTCAATGAATATAGACACCTTAGGCTGATCGATCCGTTTGCATGTAACAATTAGTTATTGTTAGGAAAGTATGTATAGAAGAAAATTATGTATAGAGAAAATATTTCTATGCGTTATATTTAACGCAGAAACTGTCCATTTCACTGTCGATACTTTCCATCGACCCGTATCAATTACTCGGCGAAAGATCTCCAGCAAGGTCGATTGAATTCCCGTCACTACAAGGAACTACGTTTTAAGTGGATTGCCGTCCCTTGCGGAATAATTGAGCGATGTTTTTGTACAATTCCCAGGGCAGTTCATTTTATGTGCTCACACAATACAGGGTAATGAAATGCAATGAAAACAAAACAAAATTAAATATCTTTATTCTTTAGACTTTACAAAACATTTTAATTTCTCAACTCTTTTTGTGCCAGTGTCATAGGTATATATATATATACATATATACCTTCGTTATACGAACCTTACTTGGTTTTAACGCCAAGTATGCGATGAGTGATAAGTCACTTAGTCACATACAGTACGTTTGAATTTAGATCAATCGAGAGATGACACATTTTTTTTAAATACTTGTAATATTGTAAATCAAATTTTAGCTGTACTATGCCATTTTGTATTTTATATAATATTAAAGTTGAAAAATTTAGAATCCAGAAATACAAAAAGGCATAGCAAAGCTAAAATTTGCTATACAATATTACAAAAACACTTAAAATTGTCATACACACATAATTTTACTATAAATTCGCGGCGTTTAATCTCACTCTCATCATCAACACAATATCTTGAATGTGAAAGGCAGAAGAACTAGCAAGAAACTCAAGGTCGACTCTGCCACAAACGTCAATTTGTGTTTACAATATTGTAAACGAATAATTGTGCTTCGTGCAATCGATGATGCGAATTTGTGACTGTTGCGCGTGTTGTAGTATGTATTTTTAGTGTACTTATCAATGACATTCCTAACAAACATAATATAAAAAAGGTTTGTAATGGTTATTGAATTAATTTCTACATGGCATTATCTGTTGGATTTGAAGTAGTGTTTGTAAAACTGTCTCGAAGCAGGATATTTTGTTGTGACAGAACCAGTGGCCTAACTTACGTAATTTTATAATCGACATAATTATCTAAAAATTACTATGTATACTATGTAGTTATTTTTTTTATTTTTTTTTACTATCTTCCAATACTATCTTGATCCATATTCCATATTTGGTGATCTTCTAATAGAGGCTTTCAGAGGAACTTTCAGCTTTTATAAAATGACGTAAATTTATCATGACAATATATTCTGTATTCTCTATTTTAATCATAGCTGACCAACCCAGTCCAGTTTTGACATTGCGCTCAACAAAGCATTGCTACAACAATGTTTCTAAGTGGATGCAAAATAATAATCTTTCCAACGTTGGAACTTTTTACAGTTGTAGCTAGTTTCCAAGATCTGTAATCTGAGGTATTCGGCATGCAAATGGGTGGTGTAATAGACTTCACCTCACTAGTACGTAATGGCTCGTTTACATGTGAAATGTGTTTTACTCTCTCGTGAACTAAAGTGATTCAAATACATAATTTTGTAATAAAAAGCAAAAGAGAACTGTCATAGCACAGGCAAACACATTTCGTTGTAGTCAACTCCATATCGTTGATTGAAAGCCCCTTGCACCAAGGCGCGATTTGTAACGTCTCTCTTTGATTCTAAATGCATTTTACTAGAGGATTCACAAGAACCCATGTCTCGTTTTTATATAAAGCATCCAACTCCTACTGATCCACTTCTTGCTATGGACTTGATAAGTATCTCCAACAGATGTTGGATCTTTTGTTACCTTTGCATAATACATGACAGTCTGAAAACTGTTTGGGGTTCGATTTTACAGTGGGTATTATATATACTATACTCATTTCTAAAGACTGACTGAAGAGAAATACGGCCAAATAGATTAATTAATTACTTTGCCTTTATAAATCTGTGTACTTGAAGTATTTATACAAAAAAAATATTATTAAAAAAAATTGATGTACTATCGAGTTACATCGAGGACTATTTCAAGTTATTTGAATATTTTTTTAGAGTTTGTGTGGTTTTGAATTGTTGATATTTATTTTCTAACGGAATCTCAGAGAAAATAAATATGTTTCTACACATAAAGAGTTTCAAAATTTATGTTTTTATAAACTCTACTTACAACAGTTACAACCTAACACTTTTTTTAAATGACCTATGAAATTTAGGTTTGAGACAGGACAAACGAGATTTTACCATTAAAAAAAATATCTGGTACGTCTTGTCACTCTTGTCAGACATTTATTCTGCTGATTGTAGTTGTGGCACTACTGCTGTAATCCTCGTAAGAGTTACAAATGGTTTAAAAGGCGTAATATTCGATTTGAACGACCCGTCTTAAGAAAATTGTTCATTGTTCTCGATGCGATTTATCATATCGCGTTTACGAAATACGAGTCTAATGCCATCACTATTAAAATCGACTTTTAGGAAGTTGTAATATGTGTACGACAACTTCAATTTTATTTTTATAAAGGCCGGATTCAACATTTTTAAGACTTGGAATTAAATGCAATAGTTAATTATTCAATGTTGTGATTACGTGGCGTTCCGCAATAGCTTTGTCCTTGCATTTTTGTACTACGTTTTTTCAGCTTTTTTGGTTGTTTTAACAACCAAAATGAGATCTTTATACTATGGGGGCGTGGATCTAAAGATATCTTAGAGAATTAAAAAGTGGTTATTAGTATCTACTTCTTTTGAAAAACCTATGTTAAATTGTCATCACAGACTCGTTTGAAATAATGTTGCTTCATAATCAATAGGCATCCCAAATTATAGTGCGATTTAATGCTTGTGTAATACACAAACGAATTTAGTCGTCACAAACCCAATGCAGTGGTATCATCCAATTTCAGACTAAATTTGGTACAAATAGTATCTACGTAATTTGTGTTGCATTTCAGGGCTATTTAATTACAATGCTGAGTATTACGGTCAAAGAGATTTAATTGAACTCTATGTTCCAAACTTGTTTCCATCTGTGGTGTCACCCGGTACGCCGATAAATATTATTTAGTTTATCTTGGTTATCTAGTTGTACACCAAATTATGTCAAATTCAGACCGAATTTGAAATAATTTGGTGTACAACTAGTGTACAACCTATTTGAACGTCACAAACTGTCGCTTTATTATTTTTTAGTTGTCCTCCGTAAGCGACGCGGGTGCTGCGTACGCACCGTGTGACGTGCTTGCAGTGAGCGCACAGCGCGCAAGCGGCGTTCGGCTATGCGTTTAACCCCAACCTGTGACTGACGGAAACAGTAGCGGGCAAAGGGGAAAGATCGCAACGCAAGCGCTGCCGCGTGCACTCTCCAACACACGCAGCGCAGCAAAACGCACACACGCCCGAAGAACACGGTCGCTTAAGGATGGGGTCAGCCCTAGTTTTGTAAAATAGTAGACGAATAAGTTAAATTATTTTAACTTCATGAGTGTCATCAACTACTGTTTATTCTACTCACATGCCATAAAAATCAGTTTTATCTATTTTAACATATTCCTCGTACTCAAGTTCTAATGAAAACAAAGAGCTTTTATAATCGTATCACAAAGCAAAGGAAATATCGTGTATATAGAAATATTTATACAGTGTGCACTAATAAAAGGCAGTCCTTCGACAAACAAATATACGTGTATCCGCACGCATACACCGAACCTGTGGCTCTCAAAGGGTTTTCGCATCTTCATTTAAATAAGTGCTTATACAAATAACGTTTTATAATATTATTTATCTTGGCAAGCTCCATAGCGGCTATGGGCATTGCCTATAGCACTACATACACTATGGTTTTGATAATAGTACACCTTCGATTTTATCAAGCCAAGAGGGTCGTTACGAAATAACAACTAATTGGTTGCAGACTATTGGCTAGCTTCCACCCGCAAAGCATGTCGATAAAAAGTAGCCTATTTGTTAATCTATGCTGTTAGCTACATATCTGCCAAATTTAAATTAAATTGATTCTAAGTTTCGCGTAAATGAGTAACAAGCGGGTGCTTGTAACGTTCACCCGAACATTATTTCGCATTATAATATTAGTGATGGCGTTGCCAAAATCTGTCTTACAAACACCGTTCTAAAACATCTCATATAAAGTTTAAAAGCCGTAGTACAACATTATAATCGCGTAACCGCGGGACGTAGTCGCCACACGTCATTGTGCCAGTTGTACTAAGGCCTGGCACACTCGCTTCTGCCTGCCGAGTCTCCCGAGGGAACCGATACTACAGCGCAAGGTACGAAAGATGAGCGATTTCAAAATTCAGCATTAAGTTAACATCTGAGATGCCTGATACAACAAGTTAAATAGCAGGTTAGGCGCATATCTGAACGATAGCCATCCACGAGCAGAAGCGGGGAACGAAGATATTAAGTTTAACGTTCTATTCGCAGTATGTGTGTGTGTGTGTGTATGTGGATAGAATTCGCAGAATCAACAATTTAGTATAATGCAGCTGGACCATAATTACCAATCATGATCAAGTATTAACAAATTTAAAAAATATCGTCAATTCCGAATCATTTCCTCATTGAATACTAAGTAATCCCGTACACCTTTCTACACTACGCTTCCTCTTAAAACTTGCGCCCTCAGCTGTACACTCTCTACAGACTATGCGCTGCACGTCATCGTTCATTTAAGTTTTTATTCCGCCAGGAATCCAGGATTTAAGTTCTAAATGAGTGTTATTTTAAACTTCGCTAAAAGCTGTACTCGTAATTTACATTTTCACTACCTCTCTCTTTGTAATAATCGCGTACTTAACAGCTATTGTTGTGCAAAGTCCTCTGCCAAATGGATTCAAGAGTCTATAGAAATTCAGTTCTTTTATTTACATTTTGCAATCTTTAAAGCATTTCATAGACTGTTTATCAGTTGCTGGAAAACTTCGTTATTATTCTAAGCATGAACTGTTGTGCATGCTTTAAGATTAATTGTAAAACCTTGCTTGGTAGATGAGAGACACAAAGAAAAATAAAGCTTTTAATTCAAGACAACCAAAAGATATAATGACGTTGCAAAGTAAAACTATACCTACTGGTAGCGCGCTGTAAATAGCTCAACCATGCGGGGAAAATATTAAATAAATAAATATTATTAGTATAGCGGATAAAATATATAGCTGGCTGGTAGTATTGGACTCTACTCACCAGCAACAGCTTGAAGCACCTTTCAATGGCAGAATCCTCAAAACTGGTCTCTTGTTATAAATATTCTATATCAGGTGAGATAATTTATCACAGTCAAAATGCGAGTTCAAATAGTATATTTCCGTGCGATGACTTTTAATAAGTGAGGAAATGACACAATGTCATTTTATTGTTTCTCTTATATTTTTTGCACAATGGTCTGGCTGCCAGGTAACTTCACTTCTTTCAGCAACATTCAAAGTATTTACCTTAGTGCAGAAATCCAAGCCACCAGACTAAATACAATAAATACTATTTAAATAAAATATAATAGACTAGCGGCCCGGTACGTGCTTCGTAATGTATAGTTATGTTCGTAAAGTGAAATAATAAAAAGAAATTTGAACATCAAATTCATTTATTCAAACAAAAAAACAATATTATTGCTAGCTATTTTAAAAATTCATTTATTCAAACAAAAAAACAATATTATTGCTAGCTATTTTAAAACTTAATCCAAATCATTTGCATAAACAATAATTTTTGTTTTTCCATTTTGAGCATGAATAAACAATCCGACTCTGGAACAGACAACATAAAGTTGGCCATGTAAAAAACATATTTTCTCCAAATTCACACCACAAACGTAAAGTGTTTGCCCTTGGGCCTTGTTGATGGACATCGCAAATGATAGACGCACATGTCAATGCAATAGTTTAAACTCAAATTAAATATCAGTTGGAATCATAGGGATACGCGGTATCAAACAAACTTCTCCTTTTGATTTAGCAGTTAAGATCGTAGCTTCAATCAAATTAGGCAATAACTTTTTCACTGCCAATCTGGTGCCATTACATTTGGCCGAGTATATTTTGCAATAATATAATCATTCCATGTGTAATACTGAGGACTTCAGAATATAACAATTTTATCGCAAATGTATCAGTTTCGCACAATTTGAAAAAAGCGGTCAACGATTCATCTGTTTCAAAAGAATAAAACACCCGTATGCACACAATATGTTTTTTCAAAATACATTCACTTCAACAGTTCAAAACTTACCGTTTGTGTAAATGCGTTTGACAAACTAATTCAAATATAGCCTGTAACGATATGAAACACCGACAACTCGCTAAAAAATTGAGATAAGTGCACGCACACATATACATAGTACATTTGAACAATTCAAGACTCGCCGTTTGTATGAATGCACTCAACAATATATGTTTAAAAATATAAACACAAAGCAATAATTAATACTGACAATTCGCTTTAATCGAAAGACAAAATAAAATGACAGAAATGAATGACATAACAACATGTTTGTACTGTCAACACTGAAAAAGTGTCAATTTGCACAAGCCCCATCTGAAAAAAGTTTCAATTTGACAGCAAAATGTGAATGAAATTCATTAGTTACAAAACAAAACCCTTCAACCGATTTTGTGCAAACTTCACATAAACCATCTACTAAATAGTCCGAACAAAGCCTTAACCTTGAGTTATAAAATTACAACGAAAAGTAGCATTGTTTTTATATTATATATAGAAGATATATATCATATAAATAATAATACGTAGAGCGGCCTAACCTCCTAGTAATAACAAAAGACGTCTATTAGAAATTCTTATAGGAGAGATAAAACTGCCATTAAGCACAAAAAACACTTTGGAACTGAAAAAAAATAACAGGAAATGTTCGTCGGCACATAAATCAAGGCAGTTACTATTGAGTTTTTGAGTTTTTAACGAGGTCGAGCTGACTTGTAAACAGTGATATAAACTTTGCCTATCTGCGTACCTCTTTTTGCAAACAAAGCTTGATAGATTGGCGATCTATTAATGTTTGTTAGAGTAGTCATTTTGGATTGGTTTTTTCAACTAGTTTGTTTTTAGCTTACAATCGTTGGAATACAGATGGTTATTGTTAACAGCATACCAGATTATAAGCAGTTCAAATAACGTAAAATAACAAATAAAGTAACATCACGCCTATATTTCCCAGAAGGGTGTGGCAGAAGTATATAAATACATGCCCATGTGACAGAGGGTAAGCCTATCGCCATCCACCGGGCACAAATCCAACTCCGTACTACTATTGAGAATTCTTTAAATACTTCTCACTATTGCCCGACCGGCAATCGAAACCAAAACCTCGCGCATACCAAACCAAACCATACGCTGATCACTTGACCAACGCGGCAGTTAAAATGCCTCTGTCACTTTAAAATATTCAAAAACTCAGGTTCAACAGATACAAGTAAAATCTAGACTTGCGTTAATCATAACAACTTCTTTTAAACTAATCAGCACACAACGAACAACAAGAAACTGCAATAAGCGGCAATCTGCAGAACACGATTCTCTTAGTGAAAGCAAGAAACAAAAGCAAGACTGCAAGACGAAAGCAAGAAATCCCAATCCATTTCCGAAACAAACGAGCGACAGTGCACAAACAAGTCATTAGCTGTACACTTATTCTTGCTTTATTTAGCTGCTGCCTGCGGCTGTCTTGTAAAATGCTCATTGAGTTCTTTCTACATTGTGCGTTTTGCTTTTTTTTTTGTATCAACAAAACAATAATAGCGCCTAACTAGTCTTGTAAAGCGATATTATTTGTGGTTATGAAGTAAATAATGGAGAGTAAGAGTCTAAACACATTTTTACAGCACTTTTCATTTAGAGTGATATGCTGTGTACCGTCTTACGATATTAGTTCAAACATAAATATTATTTATTCATTTTCAAACATATTATGTACATTTAAATATTCTAATAACTTAATAAAAAAAACAAAATTGAATACCTAACTATGTACAGCTGTAAGAAAAATAGAACTAAAAAATTTTAAAAGTTATAAAACATAAATTCTAGTTCAAGAACAAACATCAAAACCTGCATCAGGCTTAAACAAACATCGATTTATTTTATGGACCAGTGATAGGCTAAAAGTAAATAATGTTATGAGACGGTTGTTTCTCCATGATGTGTCTTAATAGCAGCCCTGTATGTAATACATGTCCCACTGCTGGGCTCGGGCCTCTTCTCATGATGAGAAGGGTTAGGCCATGGTCCACCACGCTGGCCAAGTGCAGATTGGTAGACTTTCACACACCCTTGAGTACTTTTTAGGCACTCTCAGGCATGCAGGTTTCCTCACGATGTTTTCCTTCACCGTAAGCGAGCGATTATTTATATTATAAATATATACATATCTTCGAAAAGACGAATCTTAACAATTTATTGACAGAGGTGTGTGCTGTGAGGTCGAAACCTTTGACTTAGCAGTCCTACGGTCTCCCACTCGGCTATCGCTGCTTGATGAGTCTTACTTAATGTTATAGTAATTATTATTTTTATAACCTGCTAATAAAATGTAGGTGTAATTTAATCGCAGTTTTTGAATAAGGTTGCTCTAAAAGAAGTGTAAATAATTGGTGGTGCACTGTAAATAGCCCTACCATACATACTATAGTACATACATTTTAAAGAGAGAAATTCGCAGAATAATTCAAAATTCTTAATGTACTTTCGGTAACTTTTTTTAAGGTAAAATTGTAAAAAATTAGTTAATTATTAATTTATTGTTGTAAAATTGTTTAAACTTAGTTAATTACAAATTTATTGTTATTTTTCTTTTATATCAATTTGGTCTAGACCGCCACTGCTAAAATTTATATGTGCATGCTGTGCTCACTATTTTAGAAAGCATACTATAAGTAATTTTGTATTGTATATTATAAGAATACGATATAAGATGTGCATACAGTTTGTGAGCCATAAAAAAAAAAAAAAAAAATAGATATTATATAATTATAATATGATATAAATATATAGTATAGGCTGCTGGTATTGGATTCTACTCACCAGCAACAGCTCGAAGCACCTTCCAAGGGCAGAATCCTCATCTGGCCTCTTCACACAAGTTATTGAGAGTTCGACAATGTTATGGTGTCGAACTCTCAATATCGCGCAGTCAGAGTTTTCTTTAGTTTTAAAAATCTATGTCCGCTAAGCAATAGTAACTTTCACTTTATAATGTTTTTGATGTTATTTCAGCGGGTTATAAAGTAAAAAATAATGTATTTTCCTAAAAACGTATTTAAACATTTATAGTTTTCGGGCGGAGACTTATAGTAAGTGAAAAATGTGACTATGTAATTTTTATTGCTCTTTTTATAATTTTTAAGGCGCTATGGTCTAACTGCCAGGCAACTTATCAATTTCGTCATGGTTATAAGTTTTCACACCGAAGAAAATGCATAATAATGGCTATGAATTTGTAATGGTTTAATGTGACGCAATTCATACAAAACATGCGACGAAGGTACATATTTGTATGAGTCACGTCGCGTTCGTTACCTTAATAAATAAACAAATATCACACAACATACACACTACGCCATCTAGTCCCAAACTAAGCAGAGCTTGTTCTATGGGTACTAGAATAACTAATACTAATACATATATACTTTTCTTTGGTAAATAGTATGTGTTTACCAATTATTATAAGTATTATTATACATAGAAACACCCAGACCACACAAATACTATACCAGACAAACCTCCATGTTCATGCACACAAAGATTTGACTTGAGCGGGTATGAACCACTATACTAAGTACACTTGTAATATGATGTTACTATCTTGTTCATTTACTTCACTGTTAATTAATGTAACCTGCCAAAGTCCCGCGGGTATGAGGATAGTAACACTAGTGATTCAATCAAGTCATAGAATTGATACTCCATGCACGATCAACGCGTACCTATATTAGCATGATCTTTAGGGAAATCAACAGAACAAGGTATTATTAGGACATGGGGATTTAATTATGTTATGTAATTTTAGTAATTACAATAAAATGTGTATTTGAAGTATATATAGCGTGAAACCGAATTTAATTAGTAAGCTTTATACTAAGTTCAAGTAAAAAAACATAATTTTATGTCATTCATAGTTTTGCATTTTCTAAACTGTTCTGAAATAATTTGCCAACTTTACAACAAGAGCAAAAGAAATTAATGTTTTATAAAAAAACATCTACATTTTTTTTACTAAGAATTGCTTACATTTAACAACATTGATTAAAATTGATATATTATAATATATAGTGTCTGTTAAGACATGTTGCTATATGAAAAAGCGACATGTTTTAGGTTGTTTGTCATGCAGCAAAAAAAACAGACACTTCCGTAAAAGAAAAGCTTTAAAAGCGTACAGAACCGGTGATATTTTTCCTTTTTGTTAGACGTCGCTTGTCATCAGTATCGAGACAGATCTGACACTCCAACACTACTGCATCTATTCAGCCACGAGCCATCAATCAATCAAGAATCTAACGCAAAAAAAGTTTGTTTTATTCCGTGAGCAACGAGACGGCTAGCAAATATCTGAAAACTAGACTAGCGCTTTGTTGAGAAAGCAACAAGGACATTTCCAAATATCCAATAAGGATGCAAAACCAATAAAATAAAACCAACAAAACCAAAAAAATCACCATCACAAACACAATAATCAGCAATAAATAAAAACATTAAAATATCACTGGGGAATCCTAAACAAAAACATCTTGCCAAGTCAATCGATTGTGTTATTGCACAAAAATAATGGTTAATTTTCCCGACATCTCCGCCTTCTAAAAAAGTAGACTCAATATTCCTCTTTTCTTCGGTTTTGTACTCTCTATTGGATTTCTGCATTTTTGATTTAGTGCTTATGAGTTTATAATTATTGTTGAGGGAAATCAAATGTTACAAATTGTTTAATACATGTTAATTTTAAAAATGGTCTTAAGAAATATTGATTATTGACCTAATGATTTCATCTACGATTTTCTATCTACTACTAAATCTTAATCTACTTTTACTAACAGATCACCGTAATCATCCTCGTTATCTGTTGAACTTGTAGACGCACTTCCTTTCTCTCTACTTGCACCAGGTTCTTTTATTAAGGCATTCAACAAACTTATACATCCTTCAATTTCTGATTTTCGTTCTAAGTACTCAGAGTTCTAAGAAACTAGTGTATGGCCTATTGAGCTCTGCCAGTCTTAAGACAGTTTTTTGGACCCCACTAAGATGATCTCTCATTTCTGACATTGCCAGGACCTTGTCGATTATGTTATCTTCCAACATTTTGATAGCTGATCTAACTCTGAATCTGTATGACACAGCATGCTCATCTTTCTCTCTATAAACCAGTGTTGCTTTTCTTAAATTCTTAAAAGTTAATGAAACTCCTCTGACTATGTTTTTCATTAGTGTCTCATGTTCAAATTTGTTGGTACTTGTAACGGTATTAATAGGAAATCGGTAAAAACTGAATATACTAGATTAAACCTTATTGTGTATAAATAAAAACGATTTGAAACAGTACAAAAACATATCGACTAAAACTGGTGAACAAAATAATGCTAATTTTACTGGAGTATTAAATGAAGCAAGCAATTCGGTGCCTATAAAATTAATTTGATCACCATCATTGTAAATGGCATCAGTTTTTCATAGAACTTAAAATAGTAATTATAAACGTGAAGTATAAGTTGAGTACTAAATAGTTTCAGCGCCAGCGTAAAAGTATTTTATCGCAGAAATAACCGCATAATTTCAAAGGCTTGTAAGTTAACTTGGCGGATGCGAACTTTTTTGCAAATTAATAGCAGCAATCGATGCAAACTTCCAGTGCTAGCATAAAGCCTGACTCAGTACTGAGGTAGGTAAAAATAAAGGCACGCTTGCGTAGCGCATTTCTTTATAATTATCCTATAGGCGATATAGTATGTCATTTTTATTATATCGTTTTGCTTTTAACATAAATAAAATAAAAATATTCATTACATTGTATTTCTTTTGAGCATGATTCGACAGTCTAGAAAAGCGGTTAATTGTTAACTCGACGTGTCATGCAAATTTAGGTTTTGATGTTATGCAATGTTTATCCAAAATTAGTGTGAGATTTGTTGGGATGCATCCACCAATGAGTTAATCTTATTATACATGTTACTACGAACGGGTGTTTCGTGTTACATTGCGCGCACAATACGGTGATTTGTGTCTCAAATCGTCAGTGGATGGCGCGAGTCTGATTTCCATTTTCAGGAGCATATTTACTGAGTCCGATAGAGGATGGTTGTGAATTGTTTATATGGGTTGTTTGTTATTTTACTGCTTATGTTTTCATTTATTATTTACATTTCATAATAAACTGACGACTAAGGTTAGCTAAATAGATAAATATCGCGTCATTTATTGGTAATAAAAAGGTGTCAATTAGTTAGTAGATTATTCTTGGATAAATAGAACGGGTGATTTGTTAACCACCTTCAATTTCAATTTAAATATCTATAAAACAAGTTTAACATCATGTTTGAATATTTCAAAAATGAATAATAATAATTATATTATATTATAATGTCGAAACTACAACACCAAGTAATTACCTACCTTTTATCAATAAATTACAATACAAATAAAATGTTTACAGATCATGGATAGAATACAATCACTTATGCAGCAGAAAAGCCTTTAAATCATCCTTGAAGTTTCTTTTATACAAAATACCCTTGAACTCTATTGGCAATTTGTTGAATATTTTCAATGACATGTAATAACTGCCGTGTTTAACTATGTTTAGGGGTGTGGTACCTCGTTACTCTGAAAGTCCTTTCTGCAAATATTATGACCATGTTTTAAACATTCAAATAAAATGTTTAGTTTAAAAGTTAGACTTTTATTTTTGATCATTTTCAAAATCAGCTGGATTACTTAAAAACACATTATACGAGAATTAATTAAATTAATTCATATTGCAATGGAGTTTACGAATACACTAAGCCGCACTGACTCAATTTATTAGCAATACCAATATTGCCGTTTGTGCAGTCGCAGAGTATACATGGTGTTACAAAGAAGGCGTGTTGAGCAATAAAGAACGTCAGTCCTGTGGCCGAATGAAGCGAAGCGTTAAAGCGTTTATTTACAGAAAACTGCGCTCGCCGCAAATTGTTCCTGCATTAAGTGAAAGCATACGGGATGAAATTGCATCGGAAACAACAAAAACAATCTCTTAGGATATATTATGCATGATTGCTCTTTGTATCAAATAGGCAACCACTTTTGATTGAATATCAAGCTAACGTAATTTGTTACGAGTGTTTTAAATTCCACAAATAAATATTGCTGCCGGTACAAGCTGTGGCAAGCGCCAGGAAAGAAAGATATTCTTTGACTTGTGATATGGACCGCACTACACTATGTGAACTGATAATGATCTACGGAGGGACACAAAGTATAAACTACGCTTTTGTGAAATTTAATACGCTTCCGTCCTTAATATTATACCGTATGTTCTCAAATTGGTGAGCTGATTTCTGTTTGCTGTTCCAAGACTAAGTTTATTGCGATTTGACCAGTGCCGGGCACTAACACTGGAATTAAACGTCAAACATGTCTGACGAGCTATCGGTTAAACGCAGCTTAACGCATCTGCGGGTTAATGTGGTGGGAATGGCTTTGTGAATTCAATTAGGCGGGCAAACTATACAATGGATCGTTTATAGAGAGATAACATGAAACTTATTTCCGTTCAATAAAATTTCTCTCACGCGTAATACGAAAATTATGTAGAAGTTTACCACAAAGTGAGTTTCAAATACTTAATAGGTAGGTAATTTACTCTTTTGGTGTACATTGTGTACATGCGTAAAACCGTTAACTTCGGTGCCTTGATTCACAAATCAACATTCATGCCAAAAACAGGCATCCACTATTACCCACTCATATCTTGACAGTAATAAGCAGTCCAATATCAGTGTTAACCCAATTCGCGCTACGCTTCTACCATAAATTGAAAAATAAAAGCGGTGGAGACTATGCATTTAGGATAAATATAAACGGTGGCTGCGGACCTCCGCTGCGCTTACTTTTAATATCAGAAAAACGGGCAAACTTCTTCTCTGTGGCAATTTGTTTTTAAATTTGCAACTCGTGGCTTGTTTGGGTAAAACTTGACGGTTGATGCTTTTGGCTGAGTGAGTTGTTTCTTTAAAGAATAGATTATATTGCCAGCTACCAATGAGTGGTGAGCTTAACGCCTTCATAAAACTTTTTAACCGTTAAGTTCTTTTTTGCATTTTTATTTGAGATAATATTATTCATCCTATACATAAGCCTCTATATATTACCTACATAGATTCAATTTAAAAAAAAGTGAGTGTTTTGTTTTTTTTATTTTTTATTTTTCCTTAATTCTCGCTTTTGATCTGTCATTGCCCCCTCAGCGTCATTAATTTTCGTGTCACTTGTTGTATATTGTATAAGGTAGTATTGTTTTTTCCTTTCCTCATTTTTGACCCTTGTTTATTTTACTAAATGTGTGGCAAAGTTTTCATGCATTCACTATACGAAAAAAATACTGTTGTCTTTTTAGGGTTTTGTACCTCGAAGTTAAAAAACTAAACCTTTATAAGAATCACTCGTTTGTCCGTCTGTCCCAATCCTTTTACGCCGAAACGCGTGAAGTTATAAAGCTGCAATTGATACGTAATACGTAGGTTATCGGTCCTTTTATGCCGTATAAGAATCAAATTTCTAAGTTTACACATTCAAAAGATAATTGAAATAAACCCTCGCAAATGTATGGTAAACCATATACACCTAATTCCTAGAGTGTTCTTAGGGTATTCAAGATTCACAAAATTTGGCAGGAGGATAGGTCTTCCACAACTAAGGACTAATTTATTTGCATTAATATTATGTAAATGTGGAGATATTACGTGTTTTATTGATTTTGT
This sequence comes from Hypena proboscidalis, assembly GCA_905147285.1. Classification (NCBI taxonomy): domain Eukaryota; kingdom Metazoa; phylum Arthropoda; class Insecta; order Lepidoptera; family Erebidae; genus Hypena; species Hypena proboscidalis. Next base: position 2,845,296 of record LR990141.1, read on the forward strand.
TATATAAATTGTCCACAAAAAAGCAAAAGAAACGGTTTGTAAATTGAAGTGTAATTAAATTAAGTGTGTAAGGGTGCGATCGACAGGATTGGAACGACCTTTGTTTGATTATTTGAAGGATAGGAATTTAGAAGGGTGTGTTGTTTTAAAGTGATCTGAAGGATGAACAGTTGCTTTTCTTATTTAAAAGTATAGTAAGGAAGCGGTATGGCAGAAAGAGTGAGACTTAAAAGTGCTCGATGTGCTCGCTACAGTCGAATAATTGTGGGTTTGAATGCGCCACCCCACGTAGAGATGCAGTATGTAAATAAAGAGCAACATTGTCTTAGTCCTACAAATAACAGCAACATAATATGTTAACAATAAAAACCAATGCTAATAGCGCCTTCCAAGACTTGCAGCAAAACGCACAATGTACAAAGAACTCAAGGAGCTTTCTATAAGACAGCCGCAGGCAGCAGCTAAATAAAGCAAGAATAAGTGTAAAGCTAATGACTTGTTTGTGCACTGTCGCTCGTTTGTTTCGAAAATGGATTGGGACTTCTTGCTTTCGCCTTGCAGTCTTGCTTTTGTTTCTTGCTTTCACTAGGACTGTCGCGTTTTACAGTTTGCGGGCGTGTTGGAATGTTTACACGTCACTATTTTGCATCAACTTCGGAACATAGCCGGTTGAATGTTTTCTTGATCAAGGTTTGATAACAAACAAAACATTCTATGAATCATATCTTATTAACCTAGATTCTAAGCATATTGGTAGCGCGCTGTAACCTGCACCACCAGGCGGGGATAATATGTTAAATAAATAAATAAATTAAAGTGGAGCGTATAGAATATATAATATAGTCTGGTGGTATTTGGACTCTACTCACCAGCAACAGCTCAAAAGCACCTTCCAAGGGTAAAATCCCTTTTCTGGCCTCTTCTCACTGGGTGGATAGTTAATCGCGTAAGGTAATGTTTATCCACAACACGATAGTTATTTACACAACACAATAATATGGATAATTGGTAAAGGTTTTTTAAATAAATTGAGCGGCACAAATAGTAATATTATTAACAAAGAGCGGTTTAAAAAGTATATTTTTACAGCGGATACTTATAGCGAAGAAGTATTGACAAGAAGTGACATAATGTCATTTTATTGTTCTTTTTATTTTATTGCTCTATGGCCCGGCTGCCAGGAAACTGCACCTCTTTCAGCAACATTCAAGCTATGTACCTAAGAGCAGAAATCCAGACCTAACTACATATTGTGGTTCGTGGTCATCAATACTAATAAATAAAATGTACCTAAGTGTCTGTTTTTAATGTCAAAATAACAATGTTTTTTTGCGGGTATAGTTATTAGCTCGATAACTATGAGTTATTAAAATTTTTGTGCGTCTTTGTGATTATGATAAAATTTTAGAAGCAGATTACTGACTACAAGGTGCGAACATAGGCTATATTTTTATCGATGTACCTACTACGCAGAGGCATCTGCGGGCGAAAGAAGGTTTGTTAGTTTGATCATGATAATCTCAGAAAATACTAGTCGGATTTTAATAATTATTTTTGTGTTTTATAGTTTTATGTTCAAGGAAGGTTTGAAGATATATAATATTACTAGCTAACGGAGGCGGAGCAGTAAACTTCAACGCGGTTCAAAGCGGGTGCTATTATTTAATACACGCGGGCAGAAGCTAGTTAAAAAAAAACAAGTCTATTTTCACTAACGAGTAGCAGTATACTTAAGGCGGTACAAACACTGCCTCACTTAGAACAGATAATGCAAACAATTAATTCATTAACCATTTCCCTGCATTGTGTAAGTACATAAATCGAATTTCCCAGGGAATTGTACAAAAACATCGTTCAATTATTCCGCAAGGGACGGCAATCCACTTAAAACGTAGTTCCTTGTAGTGACGGGAATTCAATCGACCTTGCTGGAGTGAATCGAATGTCTCGCCTCGAGTAATTGATACTGTGCGATGAAAAGTATCGTTAGTGATCTTATAGACCGTAGACCAAAATATTATTATAACCTTATCCATAAATATGTGAGAACATGTAAATATTTCAACACGTTCGTTTATAGATATACACTAAAGAATCGCTGTAAAAAATATTAAATATGGTTAAAATATCAAAGCTTGTTGTTACTGGTGAGCGACGGTTCGAGACTTAAAAGCGTGAAAACTTGGGTAATTTTAATTATTTATTAACTTATGAGAAAATTACAACTAGACACATAAAAGTCAGACTCAAGACAAGACATAAAGGTGACATAAAAAACTATCAAAAATATTAAAAAACTAAAACCTATAAAAAGGAGGCCCGTGTCGCTAACACTAAACTTGTGTTTACTCTTCTTCTTGTGCAATCTATTGTGTTCTATTTTAATGGTGTTTTTCACTCTGAGGCTCTTTTCATGAAAAATATTTTCAGATATTCTGTTAGTAAATTGCGAATATTATCAAAATATTTTTTTTATGAAATTTCTATTCCCAGGAAATCGTCGTTAACAAGGAATTTATTAAATACTTTTTATACATACTTTTATTGCATATAGCTATGCTTTTCAAACTATACTAAGGAACAGTTAGTAGGTAGTAAAGGCCGCAGGTTCAAACCCTACCGGTTCCATAATTTCAACTGTTTCTTAGTATAATATAATTAATGTTCATAATATCGTAAGTAACCCACGGATGTAAAGTTGCCAATTACTATCAGCTAGACTACCAAGCTCATTTAATATATGTACGATACGTCATATTAATAAATAAGTTTTAACAATCACATCTATCTTATAGAGTAGAGGCACTCAATTTTGCTGCGAATTAATAACCTTGCTTTGGAGACGTAATATATGAAGAGTATTTACTTAGGGTAAATACTCTTTCTTGTTCTTTATTTCTTGTTTTTTTTTAAACAACTCCTGCACCAGGAATAACTCCTGTTTAAAGACAGCACACCTAGAGTCAGAACAAATCTTTGCAGATCACATAAAGATTTGTCCCGTGTGGGTTCGAACCCACAACATCAGCGCAGTAGAAAGCGGCGAGGCAACCGCTTTAACCACTACGCCGTGCACTATCGTTATCGTTTCTTAATAATCTATGATCTGGCCTACGTCTGCATGCACACATTTCATGCGAAGCTGAAACCGATTGTTATGAACAACGAAGCCTGCCAGGCACAAATTCTATTGCAATTGTATTGGAAACCGGAATAGTATAGTATTGTATCGATACTGTGATTCTGACAGTTTTGGCAATCTATTAATTCAAAGGCGTTATGGTCGTTAAGCAATCAGGACGCTTGCCCTTTTGAAAAGAGTTAGTATATAAAAGCGTCTGTGAAAGAAAAAGCATACAATTTATAATGTAAACTACGGCAGGCTAAAATTATGTGATCCACATATTCTTTCAACTTCAATATTGGTATGAAATATCGCTACCTCACTACCAAAATGCCGAATGCATTTTCAACCGTTCTTCTTGCTCGGGATAATCTACAATTAATATGTTTTTCTTTATACCGTTCGAGACCCTTTATTATATACGGTCTCATTAAATGTAAACGACTTTTGACACAATGTTTATATGATAGCAGTTACATCGAACTTGAATGATAAATTACATCAGTTAGCAATCTGAGTCCACAGTTTTATTTTTGCATAGTTTTAGACCAATATATGCCATTTCTTTATTTTAATAGATGTAAATATTCTTTTTGCTAGCTTACGGGTGTTTTCCACCGCTAGGCAAAGGCCTCTCCCTATTTTTCGGGCCTACCTCTCTGAACTCATTTATAATATAGAATATAATTACTTTAATTTAGTACTAATTGTTTTAATATTTGACTTGTCTTTATTTCTGCAACTGGCTATATTTAATCAATAGTCAATAGTCTTTCATCATTTGTTAAATAACAGCAATTTTCTACAGAAAATACACAATAATATCGATTGAACAGTATCGGTTAATTGAACAATAATTTGAATATCACACGCTCTACATAGAACATGAAAATAAACAACAAACAGATACTCAATATGTTGATGAGTTAGAATCGATTGACTGTTTAAAACTTATTTACTTAAAGTGGGTCAACATTGAATACGTTATAATGACTGAAATAAATACAACCGTCTCACTTATGAATACAAATTTTATTATATAACAAATTATAACACACACAAACACACACATACAATCAATAAATTAATTAATAAAATGAAATAAAATAATTAAATACATTATGCGTCATAAAATTCCTCCGCATCACTGTCCACAGCGGATACCGTGGCCAGAAGGCTGGCAGCATTGCCACGTTGAATGGCAAATACAATGGCTTTAAGTCTGCTTTTTCCATGGTATTCCAATAGTCGACCATTGGCACCATATGCCACATTTATTTTGACAGTTTTTGTTATGTGTTAAATAACAAAATTACCGAAGCTAATATATTTTAATTAAAGGATAGGGGACACCATAGTATGAAATCTACACCTATGAGGTAAGTACAGAAATTATTATCTAATATTAAAATTTATTTGAAATGCCAGCCTAAATAATAAAACTTTATATTTATTACTCAGGCTGGCATTACTAACGTATAATTACTGTAAATAAAACAGCCAAAATTTACCGTCCAATATATTGCTGGAAGCAGTTTTACGTGCGCAATGGGGACATACTTTTAAATTTAAATACAAATCTGCAATTTAGAGTAAATACGAGTAGTTACTCGTTAAATTCGAAATAAATTCCAGTATTTAACAGCTACAGGGTTACACTATACAGTAAATTAAATGCTAACAAACAAGCAGTTTGTCACTAGTTTTTTTGTAGCTTCACTTTACTGAGTCTTTTTTTAAATTGTATGTCATTTAAACTTTATCAGTTTTGATTTAACGATCAAGTGAAAGATTTCGGAAACAACTTTATTTCTATAACCGTTTAAATGTGATTTCTGCAATATTTTAAGACCAGCATGAAATGAAACACACGTATTACTGCTTTAAAACACGATAGACTTACAGATAAAATACATCTCTCAATTTTTTTATTTCCTTAAAAACTGTCAGTAGAGATTCCAACTTACAGATGTCTCTAAATATAAAAAAAACTTGTGTCACACAGCTAAGTTTACAATAGCAAATAACTAGATACTCGTATTCAAATGCAAATCTAATTGCAGTGCATTCAGTCGGTAACAATGCGCATTTGCACAAGTACTGATCGTCCACTCGTTAGTGGAACTAGTCGGTCATTGGCTAAATTGGAATGGAGGGCTTCAAGTTGAAAAGTTGGTACTACTAAGCATTATAGAGTATTGGCTGCTACCCGGCTTTGTTTGCAATATATGTTGATAAATAGTTACTCATATTTTCGGTAATTATAGTTGGGTAAATGCAATACAGCGATATTAATATAAAACACAGATTTTAGACATGGTAAGCTTTCATTTAAACCAGTGATTTTTTTTCCAATTCTTTCCTATTTACCGAATAAATTGAAATTTAAACATGTTCTTCTTCGTCATGTCGATGACTAAGTTAAATTTTATTTTGACTTGCCATCGTGGTGAAAGGATTAGCCAATTCGCTTTAGAGAACTCGCGATTTGCCCAGGTTGCGCCGGAATCGTTGTGTACGTCACTCAGGGAGGCTCTTTTCATGCACCCCATATAATTATATATTATATTGAATGAAATTTTGTTTGGGAATCGTGAAAATATTTATTTTCGTAAAAAACGTTGAACGGTTGGAAATCTACACTAACCACGTGTAGAATCTGTGGTTTCAAGAAATGTTGCTATGTTTTATCCATCCTGCATGACATTATTTTAACCCTGCGTAGCAATCTAATACTTAAAGCATTCAAACAATTTTTTTAGTTGAAACGGTATTTGATAAATCCCTGGAGAAGGAGCTAGAGTTGGATAGCTCAGTGGGTCAATCCAAAGACCACAATCATATTCAAATCACGCTATAGTTAAAAAAAAACGTTAAATCTTATTATTATTCAGTGTATGTGTTCCCACAAAATATAAAATACACATACGGTCAAAAACTTTCGCATTTTATATGCCTGTTTTCAGGCTAGTCTTTTTCAAATTGATTATCCAATTAAAACCTCTGCAGTTAAAAATATTAAGCAGTATATTTTTAAAAGAGGTCGTGATTGAATGGCGAATTTTATTTAAAACTGGCATTTGATAGTCACATTTATTTAAGAGCGTAATAGATTTGTTCCAGACTATATTTTTTAACCTTCAGAACCACTTTAGTTTTTATTTTGGTTAGCCACTGAAGTTACCATATTCAATGCGTTTTAGCAATTATTAGTTTATCATATTTCAAGTAGTGATTTTAATATAGTTCACGTTACAAAGTAGTACAACATATTCTTCGGAAGCAGAAACCACTTAAACATGGCTACTAGTTTGAAATAACCTACTCAAGATAGAACTTAGGCACTTCATATAAAATATGGATCGCTACACAAGCCACAACTTTATAATAACGTAGCATATGCTCTAGCTCCTACGACGTAGAACGTAAAACTTTATTCAGTTCGTTTAGGCAAGATTTTCTTTGTTGCCACTTAATTTCGGTAAGGTTTAGGACAGGTTTGCGTGTGGGTTCGATCTATCCTTTGACTCAGCCACGAGCTCCTCTAACATTTAACAAATAAATCCAACACTAAATGTTAAAAATCTACAAGGATATTTTCAGACATGATGATAAATCTAAGGAAAAACTGATTCGTTCAACAAACTGCCCAGCCCTAAGCTAGAGATTGCAATTTAATTAAATGGTTCGAAGGACCAACATGTGACGGCGTGTTGTACTTGTGATATTTTGTCGAGATACATACATACATAAAATCACGCCGTTATTCCGCTAGCTGGTTTATAGGTGGGTGCCATAAAAAAGTTGTTCCCACTTGCTGTTACTTTTAAAGGAAACAAATTTGCCTTTACTTTGAATGTAGTTGCAATTCTGTATGTCCAAAATGCACTGAGATTTCTTAGGTCAAAAGAGGCAATTTTTCAAAACAGAAGTTTGATATACGCCATTCTAATACACAAACCACAAGAAAAGTTATCATATCAAAAATGTAAAGCAATTATTCAGCTTTTATTTAAGCATAAACAATGTCCTATACAGGTTCCTTTGTAGTGAAGTTAAAACAAAATTATTAGCATAAGCAGATTTTACTAAACTGGCGTACATTAGAAATTACATTAAATATAAACACTAAAGTCAGTTTAATTAAGACGATTTTGTCTTATTTAAAAGTATAAAAATATATTTTTAAGAACTTACTTATTAGCAGTTATAGGTCAAACACAAAAATGTACCAAAATTCCATGGATTTTGGTTGCAAATTTGATTCAACCTTGCCGGTAGGTACTAATTATTTACCAAAAATGCAACGATGTAAGAATGAATGCCAACTTGGAAACTATATTTACTGTAATAACAAGTACGGAATGTTGCATAATATATATTATAATTAACAATATTCCATACATGTAAATAAATATTAGACAAAGAGTATTTGTATATCTTAACAATTAGTGTGGTTGTCTTTTCGAAGGAAAATGTACTTGACGTACTGGATTATCACAGTTCATAAACTGTAGCAATATTCTAACTTCGCACTTGTACGCTAAACGCAGTTTTACAATGTTTTTATTGTTACACCATTCAACGTATTATAGAACAAACTTCCTTCATTTAGGTTAAGTTCTCGGTGATTAGTACAAGCGTCCAAAAGGTAAGTTTATTTCAGAAACTTATAAAGACGTGTACTTTTAAAGATTTCAGAATTTTGTTGAACCTGTTGGGCATTTTTTTCTAATTGACTAGACGATTTTTTATCGGCGGTGCTGTGACTATATCTATTCTGTGGCTATACCAAACTAAAAACTGTTGTTTATATGAAGAATAATAAAATAATTTTAGTGGCAAGCCATGTCCATAAAAAATGTTGGTGAAAAAGTGTTAAAAACGTGGTAATTTACCATAATTATATTAATTAATGTAACATTATCATACCAGTTTTTAAGTCAAAGCTCAAGCTACACAACTATAAAAACTGCATTCAAAAGGCTTGTTGTCTGATCCTGAGATAGTAAAAAATATTGATGCCTTATCCAAATTACCTATATCAGAAATCAAATGCAAGAAAAATATTTCATACTTTAAGTCGAACTTATTTCATGATCATTTCAAGTTTCACGAGCAAGTCCATTTTTAAAGTTCAAAATTAATACTAAGAAGTAAAATTATATTGAGAAATAAAAATAGTTTGGTAGTTTTATTTATTTGGCAACCCTTCTTCTACTCCGCGGACTTATTATTATTATTCTCCTCGTACAGACAGCTGAAAAAAAATGTTTTGGCTTCTACTGCTGTTTTATAGCCCCGACGTATTATTTTTTCTTAAATATTTCCAATGTACAACCATGACAAATTTTCAACTTATTGTATGAATAGAATAAATATTAATATATAAATAGCATGAAAGTAAAACGATTTCCATACAAAAATGTGTATAAAATTAAAATTCCAGGAAAAGACTTTTGACCAAAAAAGAATAATATTTACTGGCAACAAAATTATGAATTGCAGTGTTTCGTGAAATTCATTCAATCATAATATTTTAAAATGCAAAACAAAATTGTTTTTAAAACCATGCAGGATAAGTTTTTTTATAAAAGTAATTGGAAACCTGTTTACAAAAATAAAATATACCAACAAAATGTTGAAAGGAAATATTGCGGTCCGAATAAAATGATATAAGTACAATTTTCATAACTTGAATACGTATTTTATATTAAAAATAATAGTTAAATGAATCTTTTTAAATTAAAATAATATTTTGTTTCCACACTTCAGGAGGTTAAAAACCTAAACATGATATCAAGAAGACAAAAAATATTGACTTGTACTATAAGAGAGGCAAATTAAATATTATGAAAGTCTAATAATTTGATGATGCTGATAAAACTGAAACACCATGTGCTGCGCTCCCTACATAATTTCATACATCCTGAGTACTTCGAAGCAAATATGTATTATTTGGCAAATGATTAAACCATCTAAGCATACCTTTCTTAATCATAGCCATTATATCTCACGAAATACCAAGATATCAGAATGGCAACAACCCGGTACACCTTCAAAATTAAAGTTCGCAAACTTTTGACCGAAAAATTGGCAGAATCATCATAATGTTTAATTCTTCACCCCCCTTCTCTTCATCCGTTATTGATATATATGTATATATTTATAAATATATATATATATTTGTGTCTATTATTGACGTAGTATTATGTATGTACCATATATGTATTAATATGTATTTAATCGATTTTCAAATCAGTGTATATTATTTTACTATTAGTTTTATCGAAACTCATCTACCTTTGTTTCTCTGCACGACCCTAGGTTGACTGTTAGAGAATGCCACTAGGCATTAAGTCCACCTATGTACCATTTTGTGTGCAAATAGTTAAAAAAAATAAAAAAAAAATAAATAAATACAAACTAGCGCCTATATTGATAACATAATTATGTAAGAACAAACCGAAACATTATTATTTTCGCAAAAAATTACTGTCCAACATACCAACTCAGTCATGCATGTATTGAGCGCCCAAGGATGGGTATAAAAAATAAGTGGCCGTAATATGGCCGTATCGATGCGTGTAAAGGCCGTATTTGGACGGAACAGGCCAATTTATAAAACGCTCATATCATATACGAGGACATTATAGTCGTTTTAAGGAGATGAGTAGGGCGCTCGGGCGACAGATTTTTGGGTCGCCAAATGGCTTTGCGCAGGCCGATCGATTTGTCTTAGTTTATCCGTTTTGAAAAATAGTTCTTATTTTTTATAACAGCAAGTCGGTGTAATTGTGAAAAACATCTTTTCCAAATGGAGCTTTATTTTCAGTGATGAATTGAGAAAACCCACTAAAGAAGACGCGTTGCTACATCTGTAATAAGATAACGCGTAAAAACGAATATTATAATATATTAAAAGATTTTTAGTAACCTTAAGGCATTATTTAGGAAAAAACCGGCCAAGTGCGAGTCGGACTCTCGCACGTAGGGTTCCGTACCACTATTCATCTAAATAAATGTTTTCTTTATAATACCTTAATGAGTTGATTGAATGAAAGGTAAAATGCAGTTTACGATTTAGAACGTATTAAAAAAAACTAATCATTAGATCTCGTTCAAACCAATTTTTGGTGGCAGTTTGCATGGTAATGTACATCATAATTATATTATTTTTACATTTATTGTTCCCTTATTTTAGAAGTTAAGGAGGGGAGGACATTTTTCTACTTTGGAAGCGTCTCTCGCGCAAACTATTCAGTTTAGAAAAAAAATAGAAACCTCAATATCATTTTCGAAGACGTCCATAGTATGCACACCATAGAAATCTTAATAACTAGTCAATAGAAATGCTATCGACTATCTTTTAACACTGGGACGCATGTCGCCGTTTTTCAAATACCACTTTTTGTATTCCTGCAAACAAAATTATTCTTTTTGGCGATGACATTAAGACGACAATTCCTCAACTCGCATTTGTGTTCGACTAGACTCATGCGCTTGTATTCCTGCAAACAAAATTATTCTTTTTGCGATGACATTAAGACGACAATTCCTCAACTCGCACTTGTATTTGACTAGACAGATGCGCGGCGACAAGGTCACGCGTTTTTGACATTTCTATTGCCTTATTATTAAGATTTCTATGATGCACACGTATGGGTTTGATGAAAAAAAAATTAGAGTTTCAGCTCTAACCCCAAAAAATTATTGTTTTTTTTTTCTATTTTTGTATAAAAATCTTAATGCGGTTCACCGAATACATCTACTTACCAAGTTTCCTCAGTTTAGCTCTTATAGTTACGGAAAATAGTGGCTGTGACGATAAGGACGGACAGGCGGACGGACAGACATGACAAATCTATAAGGGTTCCGTTTTTTGCCATTCGGCTACGGAACCCTAAAAAGGCAAACAAATAAAGGAAAGCAATACGTATAATTAAACTTTAACGATTATAACACACAATCTGCTTATTTAAAGCTCATTTGTAACAATTAATGCAGATGATAAAAGTGATAAAGTTTAATTGTTGTTACTAAGCTATAGCTTTCAATATTGCTAAACTATTTAGTTCAAAATAATATACTAGATTATTTATTTAAAATACATTTTTAGAATTTGTTAATCTTGTTATTATTAAGGCAATACCAAATAATAAAGTGCAAATTAAAAAACTATTTTATTGTTTGAATACATGATTTACTGAAATTTTACGGAGTACTAGGAGTTTGCTTATCGTCAAGTTGCTTCATAACCACGATATTCGTATAGCAGTTTCAACAAAAAAATAAATAATAATACTAGCATCTGCACGTGGCTCCGCCAGCATGACAGGCATGTCGATAAAATGTAGCAAATATCCTTTCTCAGGTCTTCAACTATTTCCATACCAATTTTCATAAAAATCAGTTCAACTGTAATTAACTACTAAACTGATTTTGATTGTAACATACAGACAGAGCTACTTTATTATTTATATGATTAGTAAAGCTGTATTTCAAGTTAGAATGTACTACTGTTACTGTTTAAAAAAAAATCCGTATAAGCGTCAACTAATATTTTTTTTGTTTCAACTAAAACTGGACAAACTCATTCAACTCTGAATCAAAACGACTAATCCCTTACTGTGGAATACTGTATAGAGTTAACAAAGCAAATCACCAGCCAATTACTCGAATATGTATCGATTAATCAAAGTTAGCTCAAATAATGGTTGTTACAAACCGCAATGATCCTTAACTATTAACTTAGTAATTACTGTAAATGTAAGGGTAGGTGTTGATTTGGCACAGTAGGTGCTTTGGTATTGCGATAATGTATGGGATGGGTAAATGTAGTACATGTTGAGGTGAGACCCTCTATTAGACGCTTGGGAAGTTGATAGCTTTCTGAAAATGGTTTAGATTCATTCGGAAAGGTTCGTCAAATGAATGACACCATCGACAAATAATTTCTTAGTACAATTATTTTGAATACGCAGCTTCTTCGAATCAAACTTCCTCTGTATGAGAAGGAAATCGCATCCTGTTCCTCTATACAGGGTGTATTTTTGAAACGGGGCAGTAAGGGCAAGTACCTTAACCGTTGCAGTTACAGCAAAACGTTCTTAAAAGACCTTCCCTAACTTTTTGGGACATTTTGAACTGCATTCACAGATTTTGTAAAAAACTTACAGTTAGCAAAAAAAATGCAAAAAGTTCAATTTTTTTTTTTTATGCTAATCGATTCTATTTCATGTGGGGATCAAAAAACTCTATGGGACCATTTTAGCTTTCAGTACTAGAAAAGACAGAAATCGCCAAAAACGTTTCCCATACATTTCGGCAACAGAAACGAATTTCTACGATGGTCTAACTTTTTGTTGCGTATTTTGTCAATAATCGAAATGCTGGAGCTGCATTAGTGTGGTACCGCAATAAGTATCCGTTGCGGCATGTGCCAACAAGAAAGGTTATTACAAATCTTTTGAAAAACCTGGAATTGCAGGGTTCTTTCAAAATACGCTTCTAATAAGTCAATTTTTTCACGATTAGAAGACATTTTAGCGAAAATCCTTAATTAATAACTCATACGAAGTTTCTCAGCTGAAACTAAGTATAACACACAGATTTTCGAATCAAATTCGAAATTTGAGGGTAAAAATTCTTTTTATTTACTTTACAGTCAATTCTACCCACTTCCAGGCCATAACAAAAAGTTAGACCATCGTAGAAATTCGTTTCTGTTGCCGAAATGTATGGGAAACGTTTTTGGCGATTTCTGTCTTTTCTAGTACTGAAAGCTAAAATGGTCCCATAGAGTTTTTTGATCCCCACATGAAATAGAATCGATTGGCACAAAAAAAAAAAAATTGAACTTTTTGCATTTTTTTTGCTAACTGTAAGTTTTTTACAAAATCTGTGAATGCAGTTCAAAATGTCCTAAAAAGTTAGGGAAGGTCTTTTAAGAACGTTTTGCTGTAACTGCAACGGTTAAGGTACTTGCCCTTACTGCCCCGTTTCAAAAATACACCCTGTATATTATGCTTTTAATTTCCAAGTTAGCGAACTTTTGTACAAGTAAGATGGAGAGTGAAGCTGGCACCTAATACCTTGTTTTTACGAAAAAGTACATGTTTTTCTTTTTACTGTAAACGTTGTCAATTAATTCGGTATAGCAAACTATAACTAATCAGCGAAGAACCTCAAAAGGCGCAAATATAGTCTCTTTGACAGTGGATATATATTTGTGCCCCTTGGGGTAGAAACGATGGGAACGTGTCTTCTCTCGCGTTTTTGAGGCCACACAGCATTATAACGTTGGGTGGCAATGCTTATCCGTTGTCGAAAATGAAGGCCAGCATTTTGAGAACACCAACTGACTGCGGTCTCTAAGAAAAGACTCCTAGTACATAAGTTAGGTTCGCTTTATTTTTAATATTAGGTAAGGTTAGGTTAGTTATTTTATTTTATTTTTTAATAAATGATTAAATCTCTGTATAGTGTATGATAATCAAACTATGTGACAAATCAAAAACTATTATTTATATAGTTAAAGAGTATGTCAATTAACTGCGGGACACTATCACATTATCCACAATAATCCCCGTTGTGCGGTGGCTACAACAACTGACGTATTAGATTCGATTCCTAGGTGACATCCGTGTAGACTGTAAGCTTCTTATACCTAACCATTAGCATTATAGTAGTAATTGACATTCTTAATAACATTACTGTGAGTGATTCGTTTAAACAATTTCAAACGGGTTTATAGAAAATATTGACAGCTATTATAATAATATTACATATGCGGCACCAAAAACGTCAAAATATTTTAGTATGAATATCATATATGAATATCAAAGAATCTATATTTATTTGACTAATTTAATTTGTAAATATATATAACTCTATAACTTATTAGACATTTAATTATGTATGCTCTAAAATTAACAGTTTGTGAAACCGCATTTAGATACACATTAACTAAATGAAAAGCTTTGTAATCCTGCTTCTCTGTTTTCACATATTTATGGCAAATTGCCTATTATTTTCGATAATATAATGATATTGTTTTATTTTAGATGCAATTTTTAATGGCTACAACATATTATGAAAATAAATTTTACATTAAAATTGCTATTAGGGTAAATGAAATTAAAGTATTTATATACTATATTAATAACATTATTGTGATGTTATGAATAATAAAACCATTACATTTATTAAAATTTGTATTCAATTTTTTAATATACTCTACTTTGTTTTGATGGGATAGTTAAACTACGAACAATAAAGATATCAGTGTTCAAACAAAACATTGAAAAAGATAGATAGGGGTAGGGATTGAAGCAGAGTATAGCGGAGCGGAGCGCGGTGGTATAGAGCGAAGTAGAAACGATCGTAGCGGTCTTTTTACTTTGCGATTTTTCATTAGAAAATCCGCTTTGCACCGCGTCACTGTACGCCTCCTGCTAGTCGCCTATACCTGATACCGCACGTCTATATAAATATGTTGATATTTTATGGTGAAAAGGATTAGGCGATACCTTATGGACTGATTGTTATTAAATATTAGTATCGCATACGTGTCATTAGTTAACTCAAATAACAAATTCCGCGAGTAAATTGCTTCTTTACAACGAAATGACAATATATTGAGACTCAGTACTAGAATGTTATAGTAACCCGCTCCTTAGTTGCCCAAATGATTTCTCAATTTGACAATCTGAAGAGGTATCCAGTGTAGGATCTCCGATCAATTACAGTTCAGGCAAAGTCTGCATCTACAAAATCTTTTAACTGCTATTACCACTAGCTAAAACCTATACCTAAGCAAAAAGATTTAGTTTTCTTTAAGTACTTATGTCACTCTCTGCATAAGTCCAACGCTCCTCATTGTAACAATTATGAAACTTGCTTGATTATTCTTGATTCTTGTCTTTAAGAAAAAGTACATAAAATAAAATGAAATCAAATAAATAAATTAGGCGTTTAAACATGCCTCAAAATAAATATTCTTAGATTCTGTAAATAAATGATATTAAACAGAGTTATAGCCTTGAAAGTTTCAAAGATAGATTAAATAAATACACTGAAAAGTTCATCAAAACTTACTCCATTTATTTGCGTAAACAAAAACATGAAGAACTAAGGTGATTAATAACAGTGTAATAGGAACTTTCAGAAGTGGGGCAATTATAGTGATTTGTCTTGTAGTTTGGAGAAATAACTGATTTAAAAAATGCCTACAGGATTTATTTTTTAGTGGGCAAAATTTTAAACATGGGAAATATTTTCGTCTTTTATTTATAAATATATATATTTATTTTCTTAATCTTCTTGCACATTAAATATTGTACATCGGCAGAAGTAATGCCAAGGGCATTTTCTACCAGTCGACCTTAAGGTGGTGCAGAGAAAACAAAGGAAGATACAACAATGCTTTACAATGAGTGAAAGAATCAAACGAACGAAAGAAAATCCATTGCGTGTTATGATATATGAGATCACAGCTCCTACTCTTGTCACTAATTACGTATTTTTCATAGCCGGAGTCACGACAAAATCATTAATAATTCAAAAACTACACCGGATTTGGTTATGACAATTACTTACTGAAAGGTGACAGCGAATTGATGAGTGTACTCGACTTCTGGTTGACACGCAAAGTACGTATAGATTCTATCCCTTAATATTTTTCTGTGAAATGAACCTACGTTATATTACATTACGTGTTAACTATGCCCACAATAAGTACGGTAATAAAATCCTATTGTTATGGTCCAGTTCATTTATTGAATGCAAGTGCAAATCAGTTGTCTGTTGAAATTGTTTAATTCTGGAAAATTGCAAATTAACTTTTACAACCCTGTATCGTTATCGGTAATTCGTTGGCTAAATGTATGCGATCCGAAGTGTGGTGGTAACATGAAAGGATAGAAATCCACCAAATGTTCGGTAGCTACCGTTGGGTTAGTTGGACTGCAGCCGGAGTGCTCGCAGTATAATGCTACGAAATTATTACAGAAGACAAGCTCATGTTTGCGCTTGATGATTTCATTGTCGCTATAGTATTTTTATTTTCATATTGTTTTCTATTTTTATGATTTTTAAACACAATGTAAAAATTGTTGAAAGAATATAAAAAATTAATATACCTATGCTCGGCAGGCGGTGTGTGCGTTGCTTGAGCGCGCGTTGTATGTCGCTTGTGTTCTGCACCTGGTTATTTTGTGATAATGAAAAGGCTACATAGCCTATGAGCACATTGCAGAAATTTGCATCCTATAGAGAACATTACGGAGGTTTATTATACTAATTGCTCTGAAATTGCTACTTTTAAAATTTTGAGCGCTGTGTAGTAGATATGCTAGCTCTCTTACGTCATGCAACATAATTAAAACTAATCAAACATTTTGTATTTGTGTATACATCTGCTGTTTGACTCTGGAAAAATAAAGTGAAAGATCTGTACCTACAGGTTATTTTTATTACATTTCTTCTGTAAAGACAAAATAAGTTGATTGAACGTATTTTAATTACACAGTACCGCATAAGCATGTATATCCGAATACATACGTATTTGGGAATATCCGCAAGCGTGCGTGTTTAAACCACAAATCATGCGTGGTATCGTATCCGAAATAAATGCGAGCCATTAGCAGCGCACATGCGGATACAGCTGACAGTGACTGACTGGTACATTGCAATGTAGCACGATGTACTATCATGGGATTTTATTTGAATTGCGGTACAAGTAAATGACATGTTTACGTTATTTTGTTTTGCAATTCGGCATGACTGTTATATTTTGGCAGGCAAATTTAAATGAAATTTTGGACATTGCAACATAATAAACGAGTCAGTTCTGTACTAGGTGCTTAGCAAGCTTAATAATTTACTAACTTAAAAAAAATACTAAATGTTATGAACTATTTTCTTGTTCAGAACAATGAAAATTTTAATGTTTGCTATAAATTTGAGAAACTTCCTTCTGAAACTTTAAGCCCCCCCGGGAGAGTGAAATTTTCAAAAACTTTGTTTCCATAAAAATTTACTAACCATATAATTTTAAAACCCTAATTCACCCCCTTTGGGAGCGATATTTCCAAAAAATATAACGTTTAGTTAATTAACGTCATGTTTTTTTTATCACTACCACACTATTTATATTAATCCAGCTATATGTGGTCAAAATTTCAACAAAAACTATAGTCGTTTCTGCGAAACACTAAAAACATCCAGATTATGAAAATCCCCATAAACTGCCGCATTTAAAATATTAGTAGGATTTTTACATTTAAATATACTCTAATAGGTACTATATTGTAGGAGGCAGAGGGCTGTTAAAATCAACGTCCAAAATAATAATGTACATACTTAGTATTATTTAAAAGATGAATAACATTTGGTAACCAACGGCATGTGATGTTAAGGGCCAGGTAAAACAATTTATTTAAAAAAGTTTCTTTAAAACTCAACATATATTGCGTTCACAGATAAAAAATCAGGGAACATATTGGGAACTATTAATTGTTATGAAGTTTGTTGTATTTTGTTATTTGTGTTTGAACCCATAATTAATTTACAAACCGTGCTTATCTTAATAAAAACCGGCCAAGTGCGTGTCGGGCCACGCGCAGTAGGGTTCCGTAGCTAGTCGTAACAACATATTTCGACTTAAAAGGGATTTACTATCTGTATTAAACAAGTAACATCTTGAGATAAAAATCGTGATCTTATGTATGACCTAGGTCATACATAAGATCACGATTTTTGAAATAATTATTACATTACACTGAAATATATTATAATATTATATTATATAATATAATTATTAAAATAAATTAAAAATAATTATTACATATCTAGATATGTAATAATTATTTTTAATTTATTTTATTTATGTTATCCTCAAAATTATTTATTTTATTATTTATTTTATCCTCGGAAGACATATAGGGACCAGATAAATGGCGTCCTTCAGAAAGGAAATGTTTATAGTACACGAAACCAGCTAGCACGTATGACGAGATGTATGAATGTTGAGGAAGCGAAAGAAGTATGTAAGGAGCGAAGCACATGGCGTTTCATCGTCTCTGCCTACCCCCGTGGGATAAAAGCGTGATTTTATATATGTATTATGTATGTTTATTTATGTTTCAAGAATTTTGAACGAAATATTCTGAGTAACTGCATCTGACATTTCGGACCCCTATTCCTCTTGAACTAATGAAGTGAACTTATCCGCTATAGTTTTCCTTTAAAGTTTTTTTCAGATTTTGGGATCCAGTAGTTTAGCTTTTAGAGGGGGGGGGGGACGCTCTACTCGAACAAAAATTTGCTCTTTAAAGTTAATTATCTCGCAAACGGATCTCTAAATCAAAAAACTGTCTTAGCAACCCCTAAACGTTTTTAAAAGTCCTATCTAACAATTCCCCACACTATGGGGTAGGCGACAAAAAAAAAAACATCCCTACTTTACATGTAGGGGAGCTACCCGAAAAAAAAATATTTTTCCAAATTTTATTCTACGACTTTCTTTGTATAGTTAACATACATGTTTATGCAAAATTTCAGTTTTCTAGCACCAACGGTTTCGTCGCTATGCCTCGGACAGACGGACGGACAGACGGACATGGCGAAACTATAAGGGTTCCTTGTAGGTACTACGGAACCCTAAAAAAGGGCCTGGGAACAAACCGGGTACCGCACGAGATCCTTGCGGGATGTCTCTATCAAGTAACATCCGCATATCCGCTACCTCTATCCAAGCTCATAAAATAAATGTTTTTTATTTACACCTAGTACGACTACAATTCATTTTTACATATTAATATTTACTTAAAACACATTATTAAAACAAGCAACGGGGTCGTCAAGGCGCGCAGGCGTCCACGTGCTGCCCTATCTGTCATGTGCCAACAAAAAATAAAATATATCTATAGAATACGATGTAGAATCTTAATAAAGTTCTGTTGTAAGTTGTAGTTGCGAAGAAGTCTCCAGGCACCGCATTCAGGGTGTCTCAAAGTTCAAAAGGTGGGACAACTCGTCCCACATATCAATACAGTACACGGCACAGCCGAGCTGGTTCAAAATCATAAGGCAATACTTTTAGCTATTACTTTCTTGATAAAGCTTAATAACGGCAATTTTCTTATGTTTTAGAGACTCTTCATAAAATTATTATAGATCTTTTGACAATTATTAATCTTGTGGGCACGACTCATGACAGTTGCGTTTCGTTATTCTATATATACCAATTTTATAATAATATATTTTAACAGTTTTCCGATTGATCGGATTCCGAGTCGGGGCTGAGAGGAATCCATCAAAGCATAAGTGATCGGGTAAAATTAAAAAATATGCTAAACTAACACGACTTATTTTATAAAAATAGTTATTATTATACCTATCAGCCAACCAACATGCCCTAAAAGATGGAAAGAAACATCTATTGTTATCGTAGTCTGAGGAACTTTTAGACAAGACGGTGCACGACGGAGCGGCACCGTTCTATTGGACCGGAGCTTTTAATCGCTATTGTTTTCTTTGTTTCTTTAAACTAACTTTAACTTATTTTTCAGCTATATTTTCGGCACAAAGTACGATAATGCAGATAATTAAGTAGTATAGGTACCATAAAATTCTTCTAATGGTAGTTAAATTTTACTTTTACTTAACAGTTTGTAAGCCTGGCTTTCATTCTTCTAAAAAAATCGCAGTGGGTCTTTTAAATATGAATACATTCAATTATCTTTTTTATTCTTCGCGAATCCGGCATTATAGCCAAGAGTCAATACGTACGTTAATAGTTAATAACGTTTTGTACATAAATATTGGTACTAAATTATAATAACATCATCAATCAAAATGGTCCAGCTACTCTTACATATTATTTTAAATCTACTAAACCACAGCTATCCACAGTCATGACTTTCATTTCCTCTACAAAAAGAAAACGCCGCCGAGCTAATTCCTTGTAACGTGGAGAGCTTATTAAAAACGTAGCGAAGTGTTGTTTATGCGCCATCCATCAAACGAGGATGATTAATTACTACACATTATCGACAGCTGCGCCCTCTATTCATAACTCCATTACAGCGAAGGCAAACATCTTTGTTTTTAATCTCTTAAGCAAAGTTGGAAATTGGTGATTAGATATTATAATGTTTCTGGGCCGTTATTCTATAAGGATATTTTAATTAGTTCAAAAGGCTAAAAAGAGCGATAGGCTTCTGAAAAAGTTTATACATTGAAAAACACAGACAAAATAAAATGTTGGGCCATAGTTCTTACCCAGAGTTGAGCATCCGTTCACAATACCATTTAAAACATTTACCACACTATCAATACTTCAGGTAATGAGGTATTTATGATCATAATGGTTTCTAAACTTATGGAGCAATGGCCCGTGGTATGCCCATTTACTTTTTTTATAAAAACGTATCGTTTCCCTGTGAGGCAGGCACACCTAACATTATGTAATGAACTAATGATCACGAAATATAAATTTTGGATCGCGGCTACTTTAAGAAATTTAGTATAAGGCTCCGGGAAACTTACAGCTTTCATAAAATTATGCAAGTCGGTCGCCTACGGGCTCTCAAAAGTGCTATATGTGCAAGTGGCACATGTAGTGTTTAAAGAAACATTAAAAAAACGCTCAACGGCCCGTGACAGCAAGGGCGCTCAATGCGACTTCTTAGTGTTTCAAGAAAATATTTAAAAGGCGGCGCCTGCAGCGCTCTCTGGCTATTGACAACAAAGGCGCTTAGGTGCGACTACTTAATTATTTATGTTTAAGGAAAATATTTTAAAAATTCGGCGCCTGTGGTACTCTCTAAATAGTTAAAGAAAATATTTGAAAAACGACGCGTGATTAAAATTGACGCAGATTACCAGATACTCCAATTAAAGACAGTTTATTTGACTTTGTTGATTGTTTACCAAAATTAAACTATCTTTCTTTAATTATTATTATTTCTAAAGGTGATACTATCAAAATAAAATTAAATAGCACTTTAAATGCTAAATATTCTACACAAATACCGTAAGTAGAAGTGCAATCTTACTTCGACGCTTTAGCCATTGAACCAGGCTCGTTGCTAATCTGAATTTATTACCTGACTGAAACTCCAGTCCATTTAACAAGACCTACTTAACGTTTTAATAGGAAGATGTGGTAGACTGCTTATAAATAACTACTATGGATATCACATTTGAACAGATTTTTCGACCATGTTGTGACGTCACGTCACATGATAGTTTGTCAAATTGTATTGTCAATATGTAGATAAGCACAATTTATAGTGCATTAAATAGTCTTAGTCATGAATTGAATAAAAATATTTATTCTGATTGAAGTTCCGTTATTGTATTTGAGAGTTGCCAGTTTATTTTCGTTCATATTTATTGATTTATATGTGAAATGAGCCCAAAACCTTGAAATAAGTCAATATTGTGCGTAACTATCATTATGCTAAATAAGGTATGCGAAGTTAAATTTCGCCAAATAAAATTATGCTAAACAATAGAGAACCTACATAGATAGTCCTTGGATAGTAGAGTGATTTATACAAAATCGTTCAAACCACATGTTTTATCGCGTGCAATAAAGAGGGCTTTGTGAACTGACTGATAGACCGTCGCCAACGTTATCTGAATCTTTGCCGGAACCCGACATAGATAACATTGTGTTCAACAAAGGTTAACGTTTAAAGATTAATTTTGCTTGACAGACACTTCCTTACATTTGTTACAATATTAAATGTCATGTTAAGCATACCGTATATAATCCTGTGTGTAACATTCGTGATTTTAACATGTCCTTTTATTAAATACGGCTCTTGTTTTTTGTTTAGTCTAATATCATCCTCAATATATTGTGTCAGTCGAAGGACTTGGCTTGAACAAGATTTGCCAGGGGATTACCTATGTATGGGGGTCCAGTAAAAGCCTTTCGAATAGCTTAAGGGTGTGACAGAACAGGGACATTGGTCGGTAGCTTTTAGGGTCATGAAGAGGCTTGCCAGGTTTTGGTAAAGCTATTGCCTTAGCTTGTCTCCCTAGTTTGGGCATTTTGCTTGTAGACAACGCTGAGTCAAACATGGCAAGGAGCCATGATACTGCTACCGAAACCAAGATGTTAGATCTGTTCCACGGCAATGTCGTCAATCCCACAAGCTTGGCTATAAATGGCTTAATCCCTATAACTACGTCTGTTATAGAGAAAGACCTACTGCTATCTGAGATATTTTCGGTTTGGATAGGCGTTTTTTTTTTTGGCGGTTTTGTTTGGACGGCTTGGTGGTTGGCCGTAAAGTAGCAGCTGGTGGGCAATCTGGTTGGCTGCGACTAGACCAAGGGAGGATCGCGCTCTCCTGCAAAATTGTATTTTTATACGCACTATACATAGGACCCGTCGTTTAGAGGGTACCGACGGTAACTTCTGTTTGTCTCATTCCGGTTCAAATATATCGAATAAAACGTAAAGTAGCCAATATAGGCTTGCCTATCCCCTTAGGCAATTAAAATTACAGTGTGAAAATTAAGTATCTATTTTATTATCAAGTGTCGAAATAACTATCGCTATAGCCTTGAGCATCACCATGTCCCAATAATACCTTGTTCTGTTAATTTCCCTATAGATTGTGCTAATATCGACCGTACATGGAGTATCAATTCTGTGACTTGATTGAATTACAAGTTACTATCCTTGTACCCGCGGGATTTCGGCAGGTTACATTAATTGACATCGATGTAAATAAACTAGGTTAGGTAGGTGCTATGATACTGACAAACTATATCTTTTTTTTATATAAAACGACGCCCACACATCGCAGGGGTGTTCACAAACACACAGTCAAAACAAATCTTCGCGAATCACGCAAAGATTTGTCCCGTGTAGGGAACGAACCCACAACACCAGCGTAGTTGAAAGTGGCGAGGCGACCACTTTAACGCTTTAGTGCACTGTATCTGTAGAGAGTGACGGCACAAAAATGACAGGCTGGCGTTTTTGATTACTCGGCGTGGGTTCGGTGTGGTAAAACATTTTTAGGGTTCCGTAGTACCTACAAGGAACTCTTATTGTTTCATCATGTCCATCTGTCTGTCTGAAGCATAGTGTCAAAACCGTTTAGATAGCTGAAATTATGCATGAATATGTAATGTAAACAATGGCAAGAAAGTGGTAGAATAAAATATTGAGATATTTTTTAATATTTTTTAACCCCTAACCTACTTACAAAAATTATTGCTGGATTCATCAGACAT
The DNA here is from genome assembly GCA_905147285.1 of Hypena proboscidalis. Classification (NCBI taxonomy): domain Eukaryota; kingdom Metazoa; phylum Arthropoda; class Insecta; order Lepidoptera; family Erebidae; genus Hypena; species Hypena proboscidalis. The sequence goes on from LR990141.1 coordinate 2,868,685, forward strand.
TGATCGGTACTGTGGTTAATTTTTAAATATCAGCGATAAATGCACGATAAATATGATTGATTTATTACTTTCACCACGCCTATTGGTAATTATTATAATTTTAAATTTATCACATTCACCGTTACAAATATACTGCCTGTCATTTATTAGATACTGTAATTTGCTTAAACATTTTTGTATAATTGAACAGAGCTCAACGCAAAAGGCCTATTATTCTATGTTACCTTAGAAATTCTACTTGTACTTAAATGCAATATAGTGTGTGCATTAACAACTCACTTTTCAGTAGCATCATGGAACTTGTAACGGTTCTGCTTCTCTCCTACATCACATGGAACTTAAAAAGAACTGGCGAAATGTGGGTGATAATACAACTCTGCCAATGCCTTTTTTACCATCTCATATACAAATATGGTAAGTAGGTAGACATCAAATATTATTATAGTCTCTCATTATTTTAATAAACGATCCTTAAACATGCAAACTGACTTTAATTAAACCCGAATGTTCTGTTACCGAAGCATTTTTATACAAAATATAAATCTTCTAATTTTAAAGCAATAAAGCAAAATCGACATATATTCCGTCATTTTTCGTCGTATTGATACATTATTTAATTTTATTAAATTCTTCTAGCCGTACATACTTCTAGCAGAAATATAAAAACATTGTGTAAATTTTATTAATACGAAACACACGTTGTATAAATTCAGCCGAGCCGTGGAACGGGCAATAAACGTCAACATCACGCGTGATCTTCAATCAAGTATTTTTCAATATTTTCATAAAATTCCGTTAATACACAAAGTTATTACGTGTAACATAACCCGTCGACGTAAATATTTAAATGAGAACAAATTAATTTTGACGCCGCGAGTTCAAAGGTTTCACATCATCGTGATAACCCTTCACACTTGACGTATGCGAACATGACATGTATTTATAGGGTTGTACCTATGCGATATACTCAAATATTATATCGATAAATGTAGTCGATGGTATCATTCTTTGATTACCATAACTTTTTAATTAACCAAAATAGCAGAATAATATTACACACTACCCTGAAGGGTATGTCAGAGGTATATAACACCGTCATTTTAACTGTTATGTTTAGGACCATGTAATATGGGGCGAGTCTATCATGGACACTGGACACAATTAAGAATTTTTTCGGGATGGTTCGACCCTAAATTGAACGCGAGACTTCGCGGTAAGAGGTCGCATACCCAAATTGCTAGACCAACATGGCAGTAAATTAACCAGCAAATAGAATAATATTTAAATACATAAGAAACAATTTTCCAAAAAAATCTGACTTCAATTACAAAAAATGCACTATAAAGAAAGAAATTCTTAAGTAACATTTAACGTCTCGCCTCATCTGTGTATTACTTCAAATAATACAGTAAACGGCCTTAAGGCTCCTATATTTAAATAATTATCACCGTACTCCTAAACGTTGAGGTGATGTACCTTTCAGCATCAGCTCAGCATGAAATGCTGACTGTTAGATGCAAACAGCCTAGTAAGTTTAAGTAATACACGAAAAACAATGTAGAAGCCTTCGAAATTTGAAAGTTTCCTCGACTTTTTTAGGATATCATCATCAGATCGTGACCTGATGAAAATGGGACCACATGACAAGTACATCTCTTTCAGACAAAAAAAAATACAATCGAATTGAGAACCTCCTATTTTTGAAGTGTGTCAAAAAATACATTTTGCACGAAATGAGTATTTTAGTTCGTAGTTGCGTTTTGATTTATTGTTACTAATTTGTTACGTAAGTGTATCTATCTATCAAATTAGATATGTTAATCAAGTAACGTACACGATGCAGGAATTAGTGCAATTAGATATGCATCTATTTACTATTGAATAGTTTGTTAGTCAGCCGATAGGTATCTTAATCAAAGATAAACAGATGCATAATAATGTGCTGATCCTAGTAGGATGACATTCTACACTGAAATTTATAGAGATACACCCAATTCAAGAAAGTATTACGGATATTAGGTTTATACGCGGGACAAACGAACATCGGTACATTTGTTAAAACAAACGGCTCCTAGAAAGAAATATTTATTGTAATGACATAAAATAACATCTCGTCTTTCAAAATATGCAATGAAATAAGCCATAACTTCTTTCGGATAAAATAAATATTTTAGACAGAATAGCATTGTAATGCAGCAATAAAACTAGCATTATGTTTAAATATTTATTTCATAAATATTAATATATATATTTCATATTTATATCATAAATGTATTACCGGTTAGATACGATTGGAAACATAGTTTGTAAAATATAACAGAGACTAGACGCGTATAAATGGGCTACTCTAAGAATGACCGAATAGTGTATTTTACTACATTCATAAATAATTTCAAGACACTTTTTATTAGAATGATTACTACAAAATCAATATACTCAATTCATTGTTTTAATTTATGTCAAATCCGATTTTAAATTTTATTGCGATCCGTAAATACACACATCAACATTGTCTAGGTTTATTTATACAGACATCAACATCGTCTATGTTTATTTTATAAATCACTTCGTAACTATTTATCCTACAGAAAAAGTTTGTACATAGAAAATGTTCTCTATGATGCTTCCAAATTTAAAAATATAATTTTGTATTTACAACGCGTAGGCAAAGCCTATGATCAAAACTAGGTAATAAAATAACGCTTGTGTTTCAAATACACACATTGCTTCTATGATTTTGTCCATAAGTGAAATTAAGTTAACTCCATAATTTGATTAACTCTGAAAAAACTAACATAGCACAAAGCTAGTTACATAGATTTTCCAATTAACTTTATCCACAATGGAAATTCAAATGACACATTAATAATAAGAGTAAATTAGAAAGTACTTGAAACAAAGCTTTTCATTCGTACAGAACGTTGCCGAATAAAAGAAACTATTGTACAAAGTCTATGTTAAATTTACATAAACGCTTTTAAATTAGCAATCGTTTCAATGACTGTATTTTTTAGTTTGAACCGTTCTGTTTTGCATTAGCCATTGTGATGCTGATTTTGAAATAAAAATGTTAATACATTCAGAGGTGACTCGATTTTTCTACGGATTGGCAAATGGATTCGGTTTTAATGGTTTAGACAACCACCAGACAAACATGGTGCAAATGATATCGTGACGACGCCGCTTACCAGTGATTCAGTTCATGATTCTGAGAACCCCGGGTGCCAAAAATTTTATCAAAAATTTTAACACATCGGAAAGTCGGTCTTAGAATTTTTAAACTTTATGAAAAAATGTATGAGAATACGCTTGCAAATGATTTAAAGCTCTAGATGTGAACATTTTTCTTTGGAAAATTCTACCAATGGGAGAAATTTCCATCGGAAAAATAACCGAAAATTTTAAATGTCTTAAATGTAATGATAGTATTTAAACGAAAAAGTCTCGAGTGTTCCGGTGAAAAACGTTTGCATTCAGGGTTTCCGAATGATTTTTCTGAAACACTGGTAAACGGCTTCGTCAAGATGTCATTCACATCCTGTATAGTAAAATAATTATGTAAAAAGATAACTGCCTATCATCAAATATGCCGCGGGTATATTAAAAGAGAATTGCCAAAATCGATTATCAAAACCATGATTTCAAAATAAAAGATCGACTATATCACCGGCTTAGTCGATAATGACGCACATCTCTATCCACCTAACAAGGTTTATCTGACATGTGATCACTGGGGAAATCCACAAGCCGCGATACATATTAATTTCGTTACATCTGCTCTGGGACGCGACTGATTACCATTCACAGATTATGTACTATGATGATTTCGTAGCGGATGGAAACGTCTTGAAGACATGGTTATGAATACCTGATTGGATGTACTGTATTAAGGTAGAACTGATGAGTGATTAGGGTGGTGGTGATATATACCTTTATTATACAACTTGTTATTATGCCAATCACCATTATGTTTGTTATATTAAAAATTGTACTTCGAAAATTATTTCAATATAACGCATTTCAGTTTCATGCAAACTCAGTGTATGAAAGTAGGATTCAATTTAACTAAATACGAAAAAATATAATTGACAAAATTAAAAGTAACATTAGTCCGTACCCAAAACTATTTTATCATATTCAAATTTATATTAAATTATTCTAACACCTTTTAGTTTGATTTGAAAATGAGCGCATAAAAAGATTCTTATCAAGGCGAGAAATTATACACGAAATCCTTTAGCATCTGAAAATGTTTGAGAATGCATTTTCAAAATTTAAATATAAAACGCTCCTCTTTGTGAGATAAGCTAGCAGCCATTCATCTTTAAAAAGAAAATGGGAACACTTTTATTTTTCTTTTAGGTAAAAGTGTTGAGGGCGGTCAGTGACCTTTCTAATTCTTAGTACTTTATAATTATGCCTAACTATTATTGTCATTATAGTGTAAAGTTTCGAGAATAGAATAAATTCAATATTTAATTTTCAATACAAGCTTTGCAGTCCACACAAAGAGTCACATAAATATAATCATTTTCTGACTGATTTATGATCAGAATATTACCTTTTAAAAACAACATTCAAAGTGAAAGCAAACTGACGCATTGTATTCATAACAAAAGTCTATTTTCGTTCCGTCTCATCTCACATTGGACACACAAAGTCCAACCAAATTGAAAAATAACACGAAATTTCAAAAGTTTTTTTTAGGTATAAGAGTTAAAAAGCTGTTGTGGTTATTCAAAACGTTTGTAAAATGGCCTTCTGTGTACATTAGGACCCGTATAACACTTGTTATCAGCCCCGTTTTTATCTCGGAACATTATTGTCTGAAAGATTTAGGTGTTTCGTCCCTTTGCAAGATTCAAGTAATAGGCGAATGTGGGGAATGGACGGTAATGGATAGATAGAAAGATATTTATGGGTAATGCTATTTACTATTGAAGATCTATCCGGTGTTTTCATTTACTCTGTAGGTAACATCATGTCTTATCCATCGAAATGTTACCTGTAAGAAACCGCTTTTTGCAATAGAGCTGCTAATTGGTTGTAAATTTGAGTAATACAAATATGCAGTGGGTATTTTATGTAAAAAAGCGTGATTTTAAAATAACTTTTTAACTAAAAAAAACCTATACAAATGCTTTTAATATTTATTTTCATTAATGCAGATAGAAGTATGTTTGTTTTACTAAGAAATAGATAAAAAAATATGGGACCGTTAGGAGCTTTTTGACTTGTCTTTATGGGTGCGGTCTATTTGGTAGAAACTTGATACTCCGAAACCTATTTGGGATAACTGACTTCGCAGAAACTTCTTTAGTCGATCATTTATTAGGCATAAAAAATATTTGACATAAATATTTTTAGGCATAATGTGCTTATGACCGAATTTAGAATGGCATACATTTAAGATAGTAGAATTTGTATTGGCATATTTACCTTTGGCATAGGTAAAACTTTGTATAATTTCATTTAGCATAACGTTCATTTAGAGTACAGATTATTTGGCATAATTTGACTAGGCTAGATTGGGTTACTTTCTTCTTTAAAAATGCGTAGGTTAGGTTAGGTTAGAACTGTGACCTCTTAAGAAATGAACATGCTCTCATGGGCAAGGATATAAAAACCAAATAATTATCATTAAATCAACTTTTATTTATTACAATTACTAAAAAAAAAAACAATTAAATTAATCAGAATTGCTTTAAGGTACCCAACTTCTGTGTAGTCCGACTGATTATTTATAATATTTTGAAGACGAAGCATTATGCGAAATGATGGTTCTACTTTTAAATAGTTATGGATAAGAAATATATGCCAAAAGATGAATCTGGTTTTGAACTTTCTGCGATTATTATGGATATCAAAATTATGCTTACAGATGATTCTGACTTACAGAATTATGGGTTCCAATGTATGCTAAATGCTATTAGTTGTAATGCAATATAAAATTATTACTTAAAAAGTTCTACTATAATAGGTGTACCCGTCTTTATATCTGATCACGCACTCAGTAACTAGATACAATAATAATGTATGTACAGTCGGCCAAAGAGTTCGTTATGCAGGCCATACTACTATATAAGCTTGTGTGAGTAACGTATAACTAGTGTATTATTACTTACTTACACGCATAAATACTCCACCTATAACACATTTCTTCACTCACACAATTGCATACTATTCCAAAACATGCATTATTAGAATTGTAATTGTACAAGAAAGTATATTTTGCAATCTATATTATAAGCACAAATAGCCGAGTCGTTAAAGAGGTGGTTATAATATTATGTGAATGGTATGAATTGAGTTCTAATCCAAGTGGAAAAAATTATTCTTTTTGTGATCTGATTTATTTTACTTGTAGATTATTCCGTTGAATTGAGTTCTAAACCAAGTGGGAACAATATTCTTTTTGTTAATTTTATTGTTTTGTATCTGATTTATTTTACTTGTAGATTATTTGTTAAGGATATTTCTCCTAATAGTAATGAAGTAAGGAAATAATTGCAATGCAAAGTTAATGAGCAGCAAATAGAAAAAAAGTTATTAATAAGACAAAAACAAAAAATAAAACAATTTCCTGTGTCAACTATATTTAATAATATAAACACCATCTGACGCTTTATTGCCATATAATACTAAGTAAGTAGGTAAACGATAAGTAATATTAATCAACATGTTTGTTGGTTAGTAATTATTAAGGTATCATAATTTCTTATATCATTAGCAATAACATACTAATATTATTATGTATTTAATAATCCTTATAAAAAGTATGATATGGATGGACGGTTTATTGCCATACCAAGTAAGTATGTATAGGTGATATGAATAAACATGTTATATAGTTAAAAATTATTGAGGTATCATAATTTCTAATCTCATTAACAATAACATCAATCACTTATTGGTTCCTTACTTGGTATTAGATGATAATTACACACATTACCTCTTTTAAATTGTCTATGTAACCTTGACTGGTATTATATTTTACCCTTATTTCAATGAGCTCACCGTGGCAACTACTACAATTATTTACAATCAATACAATATAAAAAATAGTTAATACAATTGTCCTACCACTTGATGACACTATGAGGTATAAAATTATGTATTTTGTCATTTAAAAATTCGTTCAAGGTATAGTAGCATTTTTTTATCAAAAAGGTCCTTAGATGTTTCTTAAATAGAACAATATTCATGGCCATGATTTCTTGAGGTAATTTTTCACTTTAATGCTCACCTGGCTTTCTCCACGAAATGCTGTGTCCATCCTTATCAAACTTAAATCACTTTTAATCACTAAATGTAATATACACTTAATAACTACATTTTAAGACCAGTCAAAATCCAAAAATTCCTTGAAAGCTTATTCTATGTTGGCGATGACGATCAGACAGTAAAATCTTCTGTGCTGGTTTGGAACATCTTAATCACGTAGCACGCAAATGGTTTCGGACAAATCGAAGACAAACACCATGGTTAGTCGCAGTAGACCGGGCAAGCAAATGAATCAGTCATATGGGTGGCCACCACATCTTTGTGCCACGAACTCGCATCGGTATAGGCAATAGCCTGTGGGCCAGGCCGACAAGGATCTGTGTCCAAAGTTTGCATACCGGTGGACCCACAACTGCACAGTTCTTCCCGGTAAGCAATAATTTGAAGATAAATAACGAAATCCACTTTATAAAAATATAATACATACTTAAAATTAAAATATAAATTTGGATCACTTACCGAAACGTTTAGACGTCTCGCAAATTCACTAATTGAAATATTTTGTTAATGCAGAACAATATTTCCGCTCTCAATAGCGTAGTCAGGTGGCTATTATATATATTGTATAGTAATTAAACAAAAAAACGAGTAGGTAATCTATAAGATCTAAGGTATGGCACAACAGTCCGTAGCTAATAAGTTTCGTCAGTAGATGCAATTTCATTACCAATGACAAACAAAAATAATTAATCATAATGAGGGTAGATTCAAACACTATCCTAACGCGATAAAAGTTTAGATCGCGATTTACAAGAACTGTGGCAAAATAGTTGCTTACGTTTTGTAAGAGAGTAGAAACCGGAAAAAAATAGGTCAATTATATTTTTGCGAATATAAGCTTTATTGAGCACGATTTAAAGACTCAAATGAATTATTTACATAAAATCTGACTCTGTGTCTGGGGCGTCTGTTGTGTTTGTGTGAGTAGAAATGAGTAACGGTAGACAATAATGTGTGTAGGTAAGCATTAAAAGAACATCTGTGCAAAAATAAACTTTAAATAAAAGATAATAAAGATTACTTAACATTGCAATTAATGCAACTCAAAATGAATCACAATAATATCTTTATTTTGTTTCCATTAGAGTTTACTTTCGCATATATAATTTACTTATTTTATTTTTACACTATTTATACGTTATTCACACAAATTTGTGTAGAAGTGTGCCCTGCATAGGGAGCTCGTGGTCCGACTGTACGTTGTACCTTCCATGCAATTCACATGTGTTTACTTAAATAATAAACCCAAATAGTTCCCATCTTCTTTTAAAATAACTATTTTAATGATATTCAAAATCCGTTCTCCATCATTTTAAGTCACATTGCCCTTTTAGGTCAAGGAGAGAGGAGTATCTCTTAGTCCTGAACTTCCTCTCAAACCTTACCCTCACATCCTGAAGACATAATTACATGATTTATTGGACCCTCGGTCATTGAGACGCTGCTCGCCTATAACTCACCCCAAACACTTCCTGCAGCGTCCTTTACAGATAAATAACGTGCTTGATTTACAACTGCGCCAGAGATACACAGATGACACCGTGCCGTTGCCAAATTGATATTGAATATGCTCACTTATATCGCAAAACAATGCATCATGCAGAAAAATATACGGACTATCTAAGAATTCTGTTCTCGATGGAGAAAAGATGATTTTCCGAGGCTTGTTGGCAAAGTTGGAGAAGTTTCGGATATAAATGAGATGTATTTGTGTATCGTTATTCAGCATTCAATTCTGCAAATGTGAAAAATATGAACTTTGTATTTTTAAATCTGATTTCAATATGCTCATAGGACATGCCATTGTTTTATAAAATACTACTTCCGCTGTAGGTGCACCGATTAAAAATTGCCTAAATTACGTTTTACATAGTTGCTACCTGACAACAAAATAATGCTCGAGTTCGATTTAAGGATTAGCTGAAACAACAAACATAAAAACGGCCAAGTGCGTGTCGGGCCACGCGTAATAAGGTTCTGAATTTAGTCGTTAGAACATATTTTGGCCTCCAAAGGGTTTACTATCTGTATTAAACAAGTAACAGCTGCAAGTTATTATTTTCAAAGGATTTGTATTATGTGCGAACTATTCCAAGTATCTGCATTTAACAATTTGGGCAATATTCGATATAGTTTTCCTTGAAGGTTCATTATATATACTTGCACCTTGATTTATTCAGATTTTTGACTCAACATTAGCTTGAAGATGTGTGAGGACGCCCTACTCGAGCAAAAATGTACTCTTTTAATTTAAATTTCTCGCGTACGGGTTGCTCTCTATATCCAAAAATCGTCTGCGCAACCTCTCACTGTATTGAAGAGACCTATCTAACGACACCCACCAAAAACATAGAATTATACAAGTAGGAAGGTACCCGAAAAAATATTTTTTAAGATTTTATCCTTTCACTTTTTTGATATAGTTAACATACATATTCATGCCAAATTTCAGCTTTCTAGCATTAGTGCCAGTTTTGACGCTATTCCTCGGACAAACCAACAGACGGACAGAGGGACATGGTAAAACTGTAAGAATTTTATAAAGGTACTACGGAAGAAAACTAATTCTCTTATTTGGTCTAAAATAAACTTAAATATCCAGTACTATCCATACTTTATTTAAGATGAAGATGCTTTCTTTATTTATTTATTTTTTCACTTTGTACACATTTACATTGCAAGGGCGGACTTAATGTCCTTTGAATGATGTAGAGGAGTAGGTAGGATCATTGTTTTTAAATGAAAAAAGAAGTATGATAAAAAATAAAACGTTACGTTCAGCACATCCATTGCAGTTTTGACGTTTATTTTAGAATTTGAAACCAGTTTGTAATTGCCTCTATTCCGGTAAAAAATAAAGTGTGGCAATTTTTTCGGCTCCATTTTTGTGAATATTTTGTAGCCATAGAAATGTGCGACCGATATCAACATGCGTGTCCACATGTTACTAACGACACTTCAAATATTTAAATTCGTCAACTCATGCCATTTATCAATTTTGAAATATTATAGTCTAGTCAAAATATGATTGACGTTGCAGAAATGGATAATAATAACAAAATAGGACGCATTTTTTTTCTTAAACTAACTAGTTATATCAAAATATTTAAGCTACAAGCTCTGCTTAGATTGGGACTAGTCCCAAATATGGTGTTGTGTGAATGTTGAATGACATTTATTTAATATACATGATTAGGAATAAGCATTTTTAAACTGCGCTAAAATTATTTAGTTGATTTAGTTTTTCTAGATTAAGTTAAGTTTAAGAGTAAAAACTATTTTGGCAGATTCATTGATTACTTCAAAAAGGAATCTTCTGTAGAAAGTTTCACTTTGCGTTGTAAACAAGTTTTTCCTCAGCTATTTTATTAAGCGTTATGACGTAATTTGGGTTCCTGTAGTTTTGGGATTTTTTCTTTGGAACAAAGCATAGGGATATAATTATTAACAAACAAAATCATATCACATGCGACAATCCATAATTTGCTCAGACTAACATTTATACTGTTATTCGTATTGCTAATAAGATTGTTACAGTCCTAACAGATAATAAAGAAAATGGCACACTTCCCAGCCGGCAAAACAACAATTATCTAGGAGCGCTCCACAATTGAAGCCGAAAATAAATTCGTCACTCCTCCCAAAGGAGGGATTCTTCAAAGGCCATGAAATAAATCTTAGGGGCCCTCCCAACCACTAAAGGGAGCTTGCACGTTGATATTTTTGACACACAAGTTGATAAATGGCGGCAAAATCCCAAGATTGTCATATTTTTTTCTGTCCAAGTAACAGGTAGTTTCCGAAATTCATTGCGATTACTTCGACCGGTTTGTTCTGTTCCAATTAGAACTTGTCGATATTGGGATGAAATATTGTTATACTTAAACGGATCTATTTCCTGCAAAAAAATACAGTTTTTTTGGTTGTCAGATTACGGTGATATCGAAACTATGTAAAGAATAATATTTGTTTTTGTTTGTTTGTTTATTACAATTGAACTCGAAAAGTACACGACCGATTTAAAAGGTTCTTTCACCATTGAAAAGCTTCATCTTCACTGAGTATAGGTCGCGTCATGTAAAAAGAACGCTGGCGGTCAAGCTGCGCATTAGGCGATTTTTCGGACTGTTTGGCGGTATGAGGTGCGGCGCGGGGCAGGCGGGTCCTGCGCCGCATGCTTGCCGGTGCGCTATTGTTTCATCTTTTCATTTTAAACTAAATTAAACATGTTTTAAATACTATTTAATGATATTTTACCTAATAAATTTTGCAATGTAAGTACTTACTTACTTACCGAAAACCAATATACGAAGCCGCGAGCGACAAGCTAGTTCAAAAATAAAACAATAGGTAGCTAGTACTTTCGTGCGCGAGTGTACCAATGCGCAAACACCCCCCCACCACTTTCTTCCAGCGTTCTTTTTACGTGACGCGACCTATAATATAGGTTTATATGCTAAGGTATCGATAAATCGGTAAGGTAGCACATGAGTGACGCCGTTCGGGGCAGTTAGTCTTTACTTATAATAGGCATTTTTTTGTAAATGTAATTGTAATACCTTCCGATATTAGAAACATAATTAAAACAATTACTTTGATATGACATAAGCGTCCTAAGATAATACTTTTTAAATTCACATTAATTATAGACTCGCACAAACGGATACAAAGGCGGGACGTCACGCTTAAATATTTTGTGTGTTACTAATTTATAACTAAACATTCTTGCATTTGGATTATGTTTACCTATATTTTGATATGGATCAGGATATAATCCCACCCACACGCCCACCACTGTGACTCCTGCGACGCCAGGATCTACAGCGGCAACTAACTGAAAGGCACCGTGCACGACACACGGGCAATCCCAGGTTGTTGGTCTCAATTTGATATGGATCAGTCACCATGCCTTTTACATTGCTGTTTTGCGCTTGCATATGAATAATAAATAAATAAATAAATATTTCACAACTCACACACAACGCCATCTAGTCCCAAACTAAGCAGAGCTTGTACTATGGGTACTAGAATAACTGATACTAATACATATATACTTTTCTTTTGTAAATACATACTTATTATACATAGAAACACCCAGACTAAGACAAACCCCCATGTTCATGCACACAAAGATTTGTCTTAAGTGGGAATCGAACCCACGACCTCGGCGTCGCAGGCAGGTACACTACCCACTCCGCCATCCGGTCGTCATGGTTGCCAAGTTATCAACGCAGGGCCTAAACCACTAGGCCTAGGTACTTATAATTTTGTACAAAGCTTCCTTCTTTGACGTAGGCGCGCACTAAGAAAGGATTTTTGGAAATTTGGCCTCTAACAGGGTGAAAAGTGGTACGAAAGTTTGTATGGAAGTCCGTCATTTTTGAAGTTACAAGCATGAAATTTCGTATAGTTAAATTTGAATAAAAATAAATGAACTTCTGTACCGGGGTTTTTCTCAATTTTATTCCCAAGAGGGGGGATTTAAGATTTTTCAGTAAAAAGGGAGTTGACGCAAAAATTCAATAGATGGCGTTGTTAATATTTTTTAACTTGCGGGCACCGGCCAGAATAACGTTTGACGCGGGTGAAACCGCGCAGGGCATCTAGTTCCTTATAAAGTTCAATTATGTTAGGACAATTACAGATATAATTCTAATTTTAAAATTCTAACTTAACAAAACGACGCCCGCTTTAGGGAAAACCTGTGTCGTGGAGGTCACAAATATACATTTCACACACACAAAGCACACCCAGAGTCAGAACAAATCTTTGCGAAACATACAAAAATTTGTCTCGTGTCGTGTGAGGGATCGATTCCACAGCACCAGCGTAGTTAAAAGCAGCGAGGCAACGGCTTTAACCATTACACCCACCGTACACTTGTGTATGTCGAATTATGTTGAATCGAATTATTAAAAATTTCTTAGTGCCTAGGTTCGTAATGCTCGCGGTGTTTTTTCAGAACAGCAAAAAATAATGTAACTTCTTATAATCAAAAACGCAGCTTGCTAGGTTGCCACTGAACATTGGTTGATCCGAATTTAGTATAAAAGTGGAACTCAATTTACATTTTTTTTTAGTAGTCACATTTAACCTTTGAAAAGCTATATACAGACTGTACAAATCTATTCACTTTTTGTAGGCAAGGGTCAATCGCACAGGGGTTATTGGAGCGACAAATCCGCGGAGCTTAAGCAAGTTAAATCGACTACGCCAATTGAATTCACACGAAATAATGGCGACTCATTGTTAACCCTTCGGAGACCTTTCATCGGGACAATTTGCACCATCGATTGAGAAAGCGACCGTTTATTTTAATGGACACTCAAGTGTGTAAACATTTTCTATTTGGTTATTTAACAGCTGAGAGTTTTCGGTTTTGGATTTTATTATTTATTGAAGATTTTACAAAGAAATATAGTGTCGTACCCTAGCGAAACTAAGAAAGTATGATTTTTGTATGCTAAACTTTACTAAATCACGGTTCGTTCACGTGATAATTTAAAGCTTTTAATGTATAATGACACAACATACTTTAGATATCTTAATAACTAAATACATTGTATATATTGAATTTTGTATTTTAAATCTTAACTATTGAAACAGAATTTTGCTTACCATACTTTCTACCCTATTTTACATTACATAATAATATAAGCTATTCAATATACAAATAAATTAAATTGAATAGTCTGTTTTTAATGTCAAAATAACAATGTTATTCTTAAGCTGATTTAGTTATTTGCACGATACCTATGCCTAAAAGCCAATTTGTGAAATGTTTGTCTGTTTGTATCGGCTAACCTTCAAAACAGCAGTATGAACTTTGATAAAACTTTAGGAGTAGGTGACTCATTTTAAGGCGCGTTACATAAGCTATTTAATTGATGTACCTACCACGCAGACGAAACCGCGGCAGAAAGTTAGTATGTAGGTTTGATTGCGCTAATCTCTGGCACTTGTGCACGAATTTTGATAATTATTTTTGTGCTTGATAGTCTAAATTACGCTAAACACCACGGAAGCGGAGCAGAAAGGTTTATCGTGGGATTAAGCGCGGGAGCAGCTATTACTTCATTCAACTAATTCCACGCGGCGAAGTCGCGGGCTAAAGCTAGTTTATAATTAAAACAGGGAAGCGTTTATTTTTCAAATAACTTATACGAGGACGAGGTATTAACGAGGCTGGTGCTGTCGTGCTGCGATCGTGTTGCCAGCATGAAATTAATATTCTCTCAGGTGCCCGTCACATTATACTCAGGTATGTTGTGCTAAAAACTGTTCGCCGCGAGACAGAACATTATCGTTTATTTTCAGAGACAATTTACTATCAAAGTTTAATTACAAAGACGTTGGACAGTTGGACTAATAAGATAAGACACTAGACAATTAATATAATAGTCAGCTGAACAAACTGAAGCCTCATTAGCATTATAAGAGCATTCACTTAATCCAATTAAAGAGCGAACACAATCGGTCATAAAATATTTTTTTCAACGTCTACACTTTTGCGTGAAATTTTGTGATTATTGCGCAATATTCTACTATTAAAAGAAACTGAAGTGAAACAATATAACGTTATACATATTATATGCTTACAACAGTAAGACCTGGATTGACACCTACAGTAGGACGATTTAAGACTTGCAAAGGATTCCCCAGTATATTTTTCTAACACACACTTAAAAATGCTGGCTTCAGGTTCGAATATATCAGTAGAACGTAGTCAAAGCTTTCACAGATTTGGCTTTAGCTAATCCCTATGGACTAACTTTTTAGCTGCAAAGAGAAATGTCAGAATTTAGTCAGTTTTTCGCCGAAGCTAACGTCAACAAGCGTGATTAACAAAGCATGAACGAAGAGCTGACTGACTTCTTATTTGTATGCTAATGGTACTAGTGTAACGTGTGCATTACCTTTCCTACATATCCATTGCCTTCTGCTGAGAGACAATATAGCTGACTTGTGCCGTACAATGATATTAAGAAATAATATTATAATAATTCCGTAGCAACCATAGAGCAACATACAAAATCTGCTGCACGTTGGCCAGACCAAGACAGATATTTGCCACCCACTTAATTCTAAGGTTGGTTTCGTTAGGTCGCGCTTGTAATTTGTATGAAAATTCATAAATGGCTTAGTGCTTGACCGACCGTTCCCAAGCATATTTTGCAGAATTTTCATACAAATCACAAGCGCAACCGACGTACGCAACGGCAACGGTCGGTTGAGCTTTGAAACCGGCTTAAGCTATTGCACAAGTGTCCTATATATTGGAGTGATTCATATTCATATCCTTGTTTCACAAAATAATAGCACTCGCAATCCGGACGTCATGCGAATGGCCGTCGATATCACTACGTAATACTGGCTAGTTTTGATCGCGTCCGGATTATGCGTGCCTTAGTCAATTTTGGTATTTTTATTAAGTTATTTATTTATGCTTGTTCCTCAACAAGCATAAATAAATAACTTAATAAAACGAAGTACGCAACTGCATGAACAATAACTAAAAGTGCAATAACTAAAAGTGCTATGAACTTCACATAGCACTTTTAGTTATTATTATAATTTTGACGGGAATTAACGCGAAACATGCATATTATTTACCTTTTGGCTATACGTATAGCCAAAAGGTAAATAATATGCATGTTTCGCGTTAACACAGTATAAATATGTACAAACAGTACGGAAACTGCCTACAAACGTGCGAAACGGTACGTACGGTACGGTACATATGTTGTGTGTGTTATGTGTGCGTGCCGTTTCGCACGTTTGTAGGCAGTTTCCGTACTGTTTGTACATATTTATACTGTGGCGTTAATTCTCATCAAAATTATAATAGTAATCATGCAACGCGATAGTTTAAAAGTTCACTTTTAGTTACTTACACAATACCAATATATAAGAAACTGGAACCTTTTTTCAGTTTTAGTAACAACCGATGGACGTTATCCACTCGCTCTCCTCAGCGGGCATGTACGTCACATAAAAAACTAGATTCATTGCAAGCAGTATTTTCTCTCAATTGACTTTTACGACTTTGCAGGATCATAGGTTGAACGTGTCACATTTTCTTTCGATTCCAAACTCAGATTACAATGAAACTGATTTAAAGAAACCCCTTTATTTTATTGCCTACTACTATTTGTAAAGTAACAGAGTAAATCAAACAAACACTCGAAGAATTAGATTTTTATGACGTTTTACGATCACTGCTCGGATCTCGTAAAAGCAAACTTAGGTACCTTTTTTACGGGCGCCATCAAGATAAAATGGATCGATAATGTCGGACAAAAGAGTAAATAGGAACTACCAACAAAAGAACTTAGAGTATCAGACGCATTAAAGCGTAGGAGTATGATTCTAACGATATTTATAGTAAACTTGCTTTTCCCCGTGGATCTCTTCGCCCACGTGATACGTAGGTCAATAAAAAAGAAGCCTATGATGTAAATCTAGATTATAGACTTAGTGTTCCAAATTTCATCCATTCTCATTTCACCAACTTTAATATTAACAATATTAGTACGATTAGTTTTTTCCAAGTCTTGGGAAATTTTAACACTGCAATGTACAATAAAATTACACCAACTCGAAAAGGTGTTAAAAAAAAAAAAATACCTACCCATTGGTTAGTATGAGTATCATATTAGTAAAGACTCCGAACAAGCGGGTATTTTAAAACATTCAGTAGATTTATAGTATAATACATAGCTTTTACACTGCCATCAAGAATGATCAAAAAAATATCAAATGACTAATTTGGACACGTTCTCTCATAATTAGAATTGATTACATCTTGATAATAAAGTACCTACGTTTACATAAAAAGAAAACAAGTATTTTATCAATGAAGTAACGATAATAGGATGTGAATCATTACAAGTTTAATGAATAATGGTATTTCATGAACAATGATGTGTCGTTTTATTTCAATTAATTAAAAGTTACTAGTTTCCACACGCGACTTTGGCCGTAAAAAAGTAGCATAAGTAGATATATCCTTTTTCAGGTCTTCAATGGTTTTTATATCAATTTTCATTGAGATCAGTTAAGTTGTATAGCATAACAAACAGACAGACAAAGTTACTTACACATTTTTTTTTATTATTCCATCTAACCAAAATGATGACCGGTCGTTCGTCGTCGTCGTTGTAGAATTTTTATATTATTATGCCCCGCTGTTATGCGTTTTCCATTTGTATTTCTGAGACGAATTCTATCATCGTATTTATTCGTGTAATTTTTTGACTCGATTTTTAACAACCATCTAGTAAAATACAGATATATTTAAAAAGAAAGAAAAATAATATAAGTAATTTCTTAAATGTATGAGCTGATGACATGTATAAGCAAACACGTGTAAAGTTGAAAGAAAAAGCACTCTTAACAGGTATATCTCGTCCGTCGTAAGGGCCCCGGGGATCAAACTTATCGTGGCGGTTACTTTTTATTATACACATGACCGTCCGCCGCGATAGCAGGTATATGACATAGGGGTTGCTATACTGTGAAAAAACGCAGCTTTTACAACATATTTTCATGTTTAGAGAGCAAAACAACTAAAATAGAGATCTTTAGAGGTTACTTAGATTGTCAAGCAAAGTCGAAGCTAAGTCTAAGTATGCACGCGTTGTCGATCTTTAAAATTAAGATAATTCAAAATTAGCCAAACTGGACGCGTTTACTAGAACTAAATCAATTTATGATCGTGTGGACGGCTAATAGTATGCATCAGTCCTAAAAAAATGCTTTAAAAATCAACAGCGAACAATTAAATCGATATAACCTTTAAATGCAAACCCGGCACCTTCGGCAGTACATCTCGTAACCGAGATCAACGCACCTCGAGCCCAGAGGTACACCTAAATCGTTCGATCGTCGAACAGCGCAGTGGTGCGCTCTTATTGGCCCTTTTTAACGTCGAATGCATCGATCGCCATCGATCGATTTAGGTGTAATAACAACCTAGTCCTGATAAGGCAACTTTGTCGTGGAAGTTTGTAATATTCAGCCTTATGTTTTTAATGTGTCGTCGAAATGGACGGTCGTCCAGCTATCACTATATTTAGTAGTAACTACGATGCTTCGCCATTTGAATATAAATAGATACACTTTCACCAGTCTAGACTGTTACGTACATCAGAAGATCTATTTGTTGAGCTAAAATATTTACCGTTTTTACTCTTTTTCAATATTTATAGTTTTATTTTCAGTTTCCGACATGTGAAACGGTTATAATATAAGTATAGTTACGTACCGACTATACGCCTCATACTACTTACACAAAAAGTATGTGCTAACTCGTCGTTTATAAATACATTACTTGTACAAATTGAACTACCCACCAGCAACAGCTCGAAGCACCTTCCAAGGGCATAATCCTCAAAACTGGTCTCTTGTAATTAATGTTCTATAGCGGGTGAAATAATTTATCACATTCACAAAGCGAGTTAAAAAAGTATTATATGCGTGCGGTGAGTTTTAATAACTGAGGAAATGACACAATGAAGTTTTATTGTTTCTTTTATATTATTTAAGGCGCTATGGTCTAGCTTCCAGATATCTGCACCTCTTTCAGCGACATTCAAACTATGTACCTTAGAGCAGAAAGCCAAGCATAAAATAGGCCTAAAATAATATGTGGAGTAGCCTAACCACATTTAAAATGTACATACATCGTGTAGCCGGTAGCAGTTACTATGTTTAAAAATGAATGGTTGCAAGAATTATCAAGAATACAGCTCAATCAATCAAACAATTAGCGTTTATCGGTCCTCAGCTTTGCCCGAATTTGCGCCATACAGTACATAATGCAATATGCAGAACATATTGTATTATGTATCGATAATTATTTTGTAATGATTTGACGTGTTCAAGGCCCCAGGCCTATGAAAATAAATGATTTGAATTTGATACTTCGATGATATTCTATTTAGATGGTGAACATTCAGTACATTTTGGGCACTTGAGTTCACTAGAATGTACCTAAATGTACCTACTTGCCATTATGCGGGAGTAGAGACAACGTGGTGGTTTTAATCGGTCGACCACACTTTAAAAAAACGGCCCATAGGCGTATTGGAATTGCATGGCCGTCATCGATGAGCTGTAACATGTATGACTCAAAACCGCCCTTCATCACCAATTTAAAAATCTATTTTTGTTCAGTTTTCATTAAACAAACGTGAATGAATAAATGAATGATTAATTAATTAATTAACGATAAATTTGCATAAAGCATACTTACGAGTTGGAATTGTACCCGGTACCCTAAACATAACAGGTGAAGTGTGGGTGTTCTACACCTCTATTACACCTTTCTGGGTAATATAGGCGTGATACACCACCACGCCTATATTATATGTTTGTAATATGTATATATGTTATGTTATCAAAGTTTCATACACGAAATAGGTAAATTATTCAATCTACTCTGGTAACAAATAAACCAGTTAAATATATGTTTTCACCATGAAAGCATAAAATGTAGAACATTTTTGAATATTTTAAACTAGAATATCTTCAAACGTTCGGAAAAATAAATTTGCATAATATTATTAAAATACTGCACAAAACCTATAAAGTTGGTCTTTGACTGTGAGAAAAAGAAAGACTACAAAATTACCCATTGTCTTATGCACCTTATATCATCAATTAAAATATATCGTCCTTTTAAATGACAACTACATTAAAAACAAGTATTTTATTTTCTGATAAAATGTTAACCAGTAACAAAGAATGTATGATGCTATAAAAAGACGTTCATTTTGGTTCAAATAACACTTGTTGATCAGCTTCGTTACTGTACAATACCTACATAATACTATTATTAATGTATTCCCTTAAAGTATTTTTCTTTGCTTGGATGGCTCTCATGATTGTGGAGTCTGTTTCTGGTAAGCTATTTTTGATTTTTAATAGAATGTTATATGTAATCTTTTATAATAATTGTAATAAATGTTGCAAAAAAAACAAATAGTCTTTCCTCATATAAAAAGAACCCAACTGGTAAAAGAGTTTATTAAATCAACTAAACTTAAACAAAAAGATTTCGGGATTGAAATGACAGTTGTCAGACCAATATGACTATTGTAGGGAAATAACTCATACATTTTGATACAAATCGATCGACTAAGCAATAAATAAATGTATTCATTTAATAGAGCACATCCCAAATTTAAACAATCATAATTATTATTATTGAGAATACGGGTTAGTCACATTATTTTAGCCGGGATATGCCGACTAGTTTCGAGTGCAGTTTCGAGGCAGTGTGAGACGTCATGCGAAGGTGACGACACGCGATGAATCTACGTACTAGATTCGAAACTAGTCGGCATATCCTGGCTAAAATAACGTGAGTAACCCCCGTATTCTCAATAATTATGTCTTCACCTCACGTCGGTTTTAAAATAATATTAATCATCATCATTACAATCAGCATCGCTAGGGCAATCCTAGAGGTTAATTATTTATACCTGGTCACATACATCACGATTCACGTTCCTTATCTTCTATATTCGAAATTCGTATATTATTTACTTGTAGAAGTAATTTACTTATGTTCATAATAATATTTTATAATCGATCGACTTACATTGATCATCTTGTCCCATGGCAAAATTTCTTTTCACATGATAACCTTGTACGCAAGTCATTCATAAATAAATTATTTGAATGGTTTCAATTTATTTTGATGATTAGTGTGTTTTTATGTTCTGAAAATATCAATATAAAACCAGATATTAATGATATGCCGTATCTAAATATATTTACTACTATGTACTAGCATGTCATCACTTTTGGTACCAACAGTAAGTGCCAGTTGGTACCATCACGATAAAATTTTTGGGTATAGATATTTTTTGTACTTTCTCTAGCCTATTAGATCCGTACCGAATTGTAAGTCTAATAGTAAAAAAACGCGACTACTGAGTTTGATGTCTTCTGCTCAGTACTAACATATGGTTTTACTCGATAGTTCTACTCCAAGGCTCGCATCGAGCCGGCACTATAGAAAAAAGATAATTCCTTCGCATCGAATTTCACCCAAGAAAGAATGCTGTGACTTTTACTCCATCGAGTAATACTGATTATGAGTACGTTGTTATACATCAGGCAACAGCATGAGCATTACAGTCTGGAACTATTCCGATAGGCTCCACCCTATCACGTGGGATCTAAACATAACTGATGAAGTGTAAGTTTTAAATACACCTTTACCATTTCCGTCTCAGTAATATAGGCGTATTATGTTAATCTCCACCGTGGTTCCTTTTTGACGTTATTCTCTAATAAAACTAATTTTGTTTGCAGCTAACTGCAAAGGCGACCCCAACGCCTTTGTTAGCAACTGCGACAACCGATGCACGAGGAACTGCAACACAAATCAAGTGTGCACTCTGGCTTGCCAGAAAGGGTGTGAATGCCGCCCGAACTATGTGTTTGATGGTGTGAAAGGGAGATGCGTCTTGCCAGGGCATTGCAGTAAGTGATATTTTATATACTACTACGTAGAATAAAACCTGTTAATTCTGCCGACACTTCCAATTCGTTGGGAACAATAGTTCGAGATTTATACATCTTAAATCGGATGACTAAATATAAACCATTATGCGCAAGCGTCTACTTGCTACCATCCTTTTATCTACTATACCTCTATATGTCTCTGCAACATTAGTTTGACTTAACCAAAAGCCTGAAAGTAATATATTCAACAAAAGTTACAAGATCTATTTCGTTAGATTTACTATAGAAAAAGTTGGTCCTACTTTCAGCCATATTTAACCATTTATTTTTAAAATAAATGTTCTCAGGTTGAAAAATGTAAACATTATATTATTTTGTTACTTTGATTAATTTATTTGGTTGTTTTGTCGTGTAAAATATCTATGATTGTTCTTTTTTATAAAAATTCTACCAATCTTAGCTGATGTTTTATGTTGCAGGCAACCGTCAAGGATAATAACATTGCGGCAAAAAATATTATATTTCAGATGTTAAATTTGTTTGAAATATAATTAATAACATGAACCTTTTTGTTTTATTCATGGTCATCATTCATCAATAAAAGGTTTAAGGACACTGACAACTCTTTAGGATACGGAAGTGAGCTTTGCTCAAACCAACGATCGAGCGAATCATCATAATCTAAATAGATAAGGTTGAACCGTTACGATGGCAGTCGAGTAATTAACCTATCGTTTAGTGTTGCCAATTGATAGTCTAAGCAAACACAATAGTATCTATAGCATATTCATAATATCGATAGTACTGGTAAATTGCCGACTATCGATTGTGTCAATAGTTTTTGCAATTGTCAGCAGCTTGTATCGAAGCTGACCATCGATAGTTTCTGCAAAAGTCTATAGTATTGCTGCAGACAATTACACAAACTATAGATGCTATCGATAGTATCGATACTATTGGACTAACTATCGATAGTCCAATATTATTATTGACTTTTCAAGTTGAATAATATCAATTATATAACTATCGATAGTTCGGCAACGCTATTATCGTGTGCCAGAAATGTATGAGAGTATCCTCTTATTTTCATACAACAGTTTGGCACTTTTGTGCCGGATTTGGCCATACCTGTATTCTTGTTTCATGGATCGACCTACATTTAAGTCACGAATTTAAGTAATTACATGAATCGTAAATGAAAAAAGTACGGTAAATTATTACAACGTCTAATTTGCACCGATAATAGTAAAATAACTGTTAAAACTTAAAAAAATTAGTACACACAAATAAGTAAACGAAATTTATGATGTCTTCAAGATAAAAAAAATATTGTTGAAATACTGAATAAGTATTTAATTTGGTAAGAATATTCTATTTCCTTAATCTATAGTGTTTTTTGTGCAAAACACAATGGCAGGTTGTCATACGCAGAGGATGCGCGCCAGAAACCTCTCCGTGTAACCTTTGACTGCTGGTGGCTTACGGCATTTGAAGGGACCATGCACGGGCCGGGAGATGGTGTTTTCTAGAGGTTATCGTTCCATGGGGCACCGCAGTGGTGATCCTGGGGGAAAGCCAAGTCCCGTGGTGAATTCTGGCATGGCGGCCCACTGATCTGATCAGCAGAGGGCACAGTGGTTGGGAAAAGGTATGCTTGGTGTGACTGTGGGCTACTGGGCGCCTGCAGTCCTACCAAGTCAGGTGAGTGTATTTCTTCTCTACACCACCACCAAATGAGGTCGCGGGTAAAGTGATGAATGTTTAGTCCTCTACCCGCATGACCACAGAGACAAGGCGGCTGATTGGTACCATGAATACAAGGTGGCATCGGTTGCCCCTCGCGCCGTAACTGGTACTTAGAGGCCAGAAAGTCTGACAACTAATCCAACATAGAGAGAGATATCGCAGCGGCTGGTCTGATGGCAGACGCTCCTTATAAAAAACGAATATTTAGCTGAATCCGTTAGGACTAGAAACCGACCCCAATATATTAAAGGCTCGGCAGAATGATGATTAATCATTTTATTGTCCGTTTAAATAAATATTACAATTTCTACTCACACATTTCAACCTCAACCTTTATCCAAGCCTTAATATCAAGGTTTCATTAGAAATTCTAATCAGAACCTTAATTTCCACTACAATCACGTAATCTAAGCATCTCAATAACAAGTTTGCGTAACAATAGAACGAGCCGACGGCGTCGGCCATTTTGCCGGAAGTGCGGCCGGGACACCGGACCACATCCGCTCAACCTTTGTCCCGACTTAAGATGAGACTTAAGACGGCCTTACGTAAGAGTTAGCTCGACTTGTAATGCTAACATTCAACTGCTCATAAAGTTTTATGCATTAAGGGATTAGAAATTAGAAAACGGTGAAAAGTTAACATATGTTTTAAATAAAGAATACCATCATCATTGACGCAACAACAAATCATATATTTTTTTTTAAAGTAGTTTAGTAATATTTTTCGACTTTCTGGTAAAAAAATGGAGGAAATAGTGAAATGACATTACATTAAACCGGTTACAAGATTTTAAAGTGTCCGTGAAATATTAAAACATAAAATATTTATTAGTTGATTATTAAAACATGAAAAAAAAATGATTTGTGGTTTAGTTGGCTTGTACATTGATCCTAAGACCGATTTGCACAATGTCCTATAAAAATAAATATTTATTATTTTGTGCTAAGATGTTTGAAGAGAACCCGCGTACTATAAATACTTGCACACAGAATCGTAGTAGTAGAAAAGTAATACCTAAGGTGGATTACCCAGGTTAGTTGTCAATAAGCTTAAGTCAATATTCTATTTACCTCTCCTATACCTCGGAGGAGCATGTCCAACAAGCTCTGTACTGACAGACAGTAAATCAAATCTATTGACACGATGTGCATTGCCGTTTAGGTAGCACGACAAAGCAAATTGCTGATGACAACCATCTTTGTATTGTTAACATGTATGAAATGGTTCTCTTGGATTTTAAGTATTTATTGTGTTGTATTTATTTCTAGTTCTGGAGTGAAGATATTTTGACTCTTTCGGCGTGAAGACAACCTTAATATTTAACAGGAGCTTGTACTCATTAATGTAATATTTTTAATGAGTTTTTGTCGGTTAAGTATATTATTTTTCTTTTGTTTGGGATTATTGTCAAAAGGTGTGTTCCTAGGTGAGCGACAAACGGAACGCTGTCTATACAATCATTCGACGAACGCAATGAAGACTAGAGGCGTTTGTTTGGAGTCGCGTCGCATTGTGTTTAGCGCTTACACAGGACAACGAGTAATGTTCTGTATTCCTTAATACACTCAAAATACGTCGTTATTTAAACGCATTTTGGGGGTTAATTGATTGACTATGAAATGCAAAATAGTAAATAATGATTTATTTTTTTTTTTTTTTTTTTTTATTTATTTATTAAAAAACACTAAAGAAATATAAGGTTACATTAAATAAATTGAAAATATATACAAGGTAAAAATAAAAAGGCAAATATTTACATTAAGTTAGGCGTCATAGTATTCCTCCGCATCGATCCCGGTTGTGGGGACCGTGTTCAGAAGGCTGACAGCATTGCCACGTTGTATGGCAATGCTAATTCTTTGTGCTAAGTAAAAGCCAGCCTTCTGGTCACGGGATGCGTCGATTAAGCGTTTGGAAAGATTTAATTGAATTAAACCAAATTATTTCATTTTAACTTTTTGTGTTTTTTATTTTAAATTGTTTTGAAACCGTGCCTCTTCAAGTGTTATGAGTACGTGAGATGTACATTGTGAGTAAATTGACAAAGTGTTTTACTAATGTTTTTCTTCTGTGCACCTGTGTTTATCCAAAAAGAAACACTTTTTCTTTGGAATGCCATAGTCTCTTGTGATTGGCACTTCATTCAAAGTGTCTAATTATTTGGATAATTATTGAAGATTTCGAATAAACACAATATCGTTTTTAAAATAAAAACTTAATTCGGTTAATAACGAAATAACTACTTGCCCTTATTACTTTATACTTATTTTTGTTTAGTAACGGTTTTAAAATATCTATATTCATATTCATTTTTTATTTCATAAACTATTATAACATATTATTTGAAATTTTCAATCAAAATGTATAAACAAAACTTAACTAAATACATGAAACTGAGAAACCGTAATCTAATCCCAAGCATTATTATCTTCCATTTAATCTTTAATGGAATAATAGCCCTTCGAACACAGTTTTCGTCTTATTATCGACTTAAATTTATTGACACTTTGATTTTCCTGAATTTTGCTTGGAATTTCATTATAAAATCGCACACATTGACCTCTAAATGATTTTTATATTTTCTGGAGCCTAGTGGCAGGTAAAACTAATTTATGCTTGTTCCTGGTATATCACTTTTTTTGCTAAATTCTAAAATATTCTTATGTACAAATAAGGTTTTCATAAACATATTCACTCGCCACTGTCAAGATACCGATTTCTTTAAATTTTCCTTTAGTGAATATCTAGAGGGTAGATTATAAATTGCTCGAATAGCTTTCTTCTGCAGTACAAAGATAGTTTGAATATCTGCGGCACAACCCAAAGATTCTTCTTTGGGGTTGTGCCATAGCTACTTTCATAGTGTCATGTCGTATGGTATTCTTACCATACGACATGACACTATGGAAGTAGCTATGGTAAACTATTTTAGCTGTATTAACATCTGTTAATAGGCGAATTTTCTTTACTGTAAATGCTGCATAGCTGAGTGTATTCGACAATTTATCAATATGCGGGTCCCACTGAAGCTTACAGTCCAATGTGATACCTAAAACTATGGAAGTGCGATATGATATTCATCCAATAACGAGAATAATCTATCAAGTTCTTTTCAACCGAGATCATATCAACGATAAAATATAAAAAGCCACATTAATAACCTGTGTAAAACTTACCATTATTTCTCGTACGCACTTATAGTGGGGGATAAAATAAGTGTAATCATTCACAGAAATTGGCTCCGTCAGTTTCCGCCGCGACCCGCATAGTTACCGCTGAATTGGGCTGCACAAGGATGTAAAGCTGATAATTTTAAACTAGAAGTGTTGTCTAAAATTTGTAGTTTCCTATTTTTGACATTACGGTATCAAATGTTTCTGTTTAGGAGTGGTTTGACAAGCTTTCGAGCTTTTAACAAGCCTTTATTGAACTTGTTTTGCATATGTAAAATTATTCTTCTTAGTTTAAGATTTACTATCGAAGTGCATAATAAAATACGGCGTGTCCCGGTTTAGGACGTCAAACCAAAATAGGATAAAATGTTAAGTGTTAAGTTATTTCAGTTATTTAGCCATATTTGAAAAATTATGGACATTTCAAAAAAATAAAAAGTGACACCCTGTGACGGACTACTTATTCTTGTTTCTATCACATATTTATTTACTTTTTAATTTTAAATTATCTTGAATACTGAATTTGAATTTGAATACTGTTTTTTTAAACTCTGAGAGTAAGTATTGTATAAGTCGAGTTCGCCAATTTGCGTCAAAAGTTGGCGCATTTAATAACGATTCTAAAATGGTATAACATTTTTTAATCTTTTGAATTGCGAAAATTTATCCTCGAAATGTTGCAAATATTTTTTGCGTATTATTATTAGGAGACATTAATCTTACAACTCTTATAACATTTGGTCCTGGGCCGTGAAAAAAAAAACCTTAATCCAAAAATTAAACATGTCACACGTCGTGTTACCCTTGACCATATCTACCAGGGTGTGTCAGAAGTTCATAAATACCCACACTTCACCAGTAAAGTATGTATTGGTATTCGTCTCTTCCAGTACATAACACATTCTAATCACAGCCCAGGACACGGATACGAACGAGTTGGTAAGAAGCAAGAATCTATTTATCAAAGTATCGGCCTGCATCCCGCCGCCATTTCTCAAACAAGATTAATTATCGATACGACAAAAGTGAAGGCCTATATTTATGGTTTTGGTCGCTTTAAAAAATTCCTACGTCCTTATTCTGTGTGAATGTGGCTTCAGAGTTTTTAAGAAATCTGAGTATAGTGATAGCGAGCGGGTGGACTGTATGACGGGCGAATTATAAAATGAGGCAATGGTAGTTTTGTAAAGTTTTTTTATATTTACAAATCTATAAATACAAGAACAAACCCAAAAACGAAGCGCAGTGACACAGCACCAAATGTCAAGAAGGAAAATAATCTGTCAGTTTTTGAACTAAAAAATAAAACTAAACTACAATAACAATGAAGGTTTTAATACAAAATATTATAAAACCTATTTACAAGCCAGTCGCCAACACATAGATAAATTATATAATTCCTTCACGACTATTGCTGTTATCGAACTGGTAGTCCACATGATAAATAAATTAAGTAATTAATATCACACAACACAATCTAATTTCAAACTAAACAGCCCTTGTACTATAGGTACTTAACTGATAATAATACATATTTATTTGATTAAACTCAGTAGCAGTTACTGACTTCGAAACTCCAATTTCGGCTCACAAAATGAGTCGAAAGCTCAACTAGCCGCCAATAAGATGGGCATTCTCAACAAAACATACAGTATTTTTCGACAGCGCAGCTACTCGACCTTTATCAAGCGCAAGTCTGGCCGTGTATGGAATACTGTTCACACATGTGGGATGGTTCTGCAAAGTACCAGCTTGAGGCACTCTAGTCAGTTGAGAGGAGGGCCAAGACAATCATCTAGAATAAAAATCTGACCAGTACTCGATTACAAAGTCTGGATCATCATCGTAAGGTTGCCAGCCTATAGGTCTTTTATAGGATACATTTCAGAGAGTGTGCCGAGGAACTACACAACCTTATTCCTCTGTCCCCATTTCACCATGGGACTACCAGACAAACTGCACTCCGGAATCGCATGGGTCCGGCATGGTAACACAAATATACTACTAAATAAGGGATAGTTGCACTAAAACTGAAAATAAATTAAGTATTGTGTTCTATCTTGTAAAAACTCCTTGGACAGACGTTTTGATGCTATGGACGGCAAGTCCGTAAAAAATAAAATTAAAAGTCAGTTTGACAAGCGTCCGGAGGGCTCACCAGCGTTGCAACGCGACCGCGCCATATGGCACGCACTTTGTAAACGTCATAGAGGCGATTATGATTCTATTCTAGAAGTGTTATATACTAAAATAATCTGTACTATTGTCCAGCTTTCCACTCCGGGTACACCCAATAACTTCTCTTTTGCAAATAAGCAAGTTGCACTGAAAACTTACAGCCTGTGTGCTCTGTACGTCTATCGAAAGAGAGCGCTTCTTGAATTGGAGTTAAGTTAAAGAAAGAAAGAAAGAAAGAAACGTTTATTTGCCTTAAACATGGTGACAAAAAGATGTTACAATTTAATAATAAGTACACATGTTTCACCGGATAATCGGTATGCAAAATATATTAAGCGATTAAAGTATCGTTAAATTGGGTTGGCACACCCACACTGGCAATAATTTTTGTCAATATTACCTGCTTTGACTGAAAAAAGCACCATAAAACCAACCATTGTTCAAAACATTGACAATAATATTGTAGGTAGTCATTGTCGTCAGCTAATCGTCAGTGGCCATTTTTACGCATAAAGAAGAGGCTTGCAGCACCAATACCGGTAATTAATGTTACTATGTATTTTACGATATTATCAAAATAATCTTGACCATTTCATGGAGTAGTCGCGCATTTAGTAGTCCATGTTGAGAAACGATTTCATTTCATCGATATGCCCAAAACACATCCTAATATGGCAAATAGACAATTAAACATTTCATGAAATGTGACCATTCTAAAAAATTTTCGAGCGTTCCGTGAAGTGAGCAAATCGCCGATATGGCCACGACAGACATATTTCAAGACCCTATGAGGATGGATAAAGGCCTTTTATTCACGTCAACGTAGACGTTATAAATGTATCGTAACATAGCTCGTTTGATAATATTATTCAGAATTGGAACCCAAACTCGTTACACTTCATTGGTTAAATGAGTTTGATATTTTTGGTTGAAAAGAAGTCAAGAGTTCGTTCCGTAGTTTATAATTACGTTGAGAAGTAACGAAGGTTTTACGCGAAACTTGGTCAGCATTAAAATTACTTAGTTAAGTTCCTTAGTTAAATAAAGTTGTAATTAACAAGAGTTTGAAATTGGTTGGCGTTCAAAGCCAGAGGTTTTATTTGTTTTGGCACTTCTAAATACTTGTATAAAATAGTGTAACTTTATTGCAATTCTATGGAAAAGCTTAGCTAAGCAAACTTAATCCTGTTTTAGTACGATAATCTTACTAACTAGAACACAATCACAGTAAGCAATGACACTCAACAGAATGGACGTCGGGGCTATAACAAAATTTATGTAAATAATATCATAATGTCAACCTACATAAAATGTAAAGACACACCTACACAAAATTAAACTAATCTTATATTAGCTCCTATTGCTTTAAGGTACCCAACTTCTGTGTAGTCCGACTGATGATTCTTGCTGTAAGCATTATGCGAAATGATGGTTCTACTTTTAAATAGTTATGGATAAGAAATATATGCCAAAAGATGAATCTGGTTTTGAACTTTCTGCGATGTGATGATTATACATTGTGATTATTATGGATATCAAAATTATGCGTACAGATGATTCTGACTTACAGAATTATGGGTTCCAATGTATGCTAAATGAGTTTATGACAAACGATATTCTGCGAAAAGAGGTTTATGCTATTAGTTGTAATGCAATATAAAATTATTACTTAAAAAGTTCTACTATAATAGGTGTACCCGCCTAATATGGCCTTGGTAATGCCTAATGTTACTAAAATCATGACAACAAGGAAAGGCAGTTCTAATAACAAAAATATAATTGTTGATACCCTAAACTTCAAAAAGTATAGAAAGGACTTAGCTAGATTAGATCTTACGGCTCATTGCTAAACGCATTTAACTGCACGCCTTAAGTGTGATACAATTTTATTATTTGTTAACAACATGTGTCTATTTTTTGGAAATAGAAGGTAGAAGGTAGAAGGTAGAAGGCAATAGTTTGAAGTGTAGTTTGACTTACGCAAACTACACTTCAAACTATTGCCTTTTGAGATTGCCTATGGACTTTTGGTTGCCACTGTACATAGTTTGAATGTTGCTGAAAGAGGTGAAGTTTCCTGGCAGCCAGGCCATAGCACCACAAAAATACATATTTTGACATTGTATCTCTTGTGTCGTGTCATACTTCGCCATAAGTCACCACTAGAAAAAATAGGATGGTATTTAAAAGTGCTTCAATTTATTCCCATATAATTTAACTAATTTTGCCTTTGTTCCACCAAATATACTGAATGTGCACCAAAATATGTTCACTAACATATTTCATAGTGAGCACCTATTTAAGAACTGTTGCAAATTTGTAAAAATAGTACTACACCTATTTTAAAAACAGATTGATTCTATTCTGTGTTATGGTCGCAGTTCTAACCTAACCTAACCTACTACTTTACCCATAATTGACCTATGCTATAACTATAGCTTTTATTTTGTGTAACAATCAGGAATATTTGGTGCACGAGAAGTATTTTTCGTGGAAGAATAAAATAATGATTGTTACAATAGAATATTTGCAGCGCACTAGAATAAAAAAGTGTTATATCTTGGTGATAATTTGGAATTTGTTTACTGTAACATGTTTTGTTGGCCGAGTAGTTTAATTATGGCAAAATAATGAAACGGGTTTAAGAATAATATTTTAGAAATGCGTACATAGGTGTACCTTTAGATTTTTGGTGAACACAAAAATATTATCCGAAAAAATATACTTTTAAACCGCTTTTGTGAATAATATTATTTGTGTCGCTAATAGAAACCTTAACAACTACTCTTGTGTTGTATTACTTACTATTGTGTTGTGAATATTACACATTTACCTTATGCGATAACTGTCACTATCAAGTGATAGAGGCCCGATAAGGATTCTGCCCTTAGAAGGTACTTCGAGCTGTTACTGGTGAGTAGAGTCCGATACCACCAGACTATATATTATGGTTAAGGTAGATTGTGCCTACGTAAGACATTGTTGTGAATTGCATGTGCAAAAAGGAAATTAAAATAAATTAAATTCGTGATTGACTTTAACCTAATGTTTTTATTCAAATGTTATTGTTGTTTTATTTTATTTTATTTTAATTCAATTTGACATCATTTACTTTAATATATTTTTCAATCTGTTAATTGTTCATTTCATAATAATGTGGGGTGCATGAAAGGAGCCTTCCTGAGTAACGTACACAACGACTCCCTACGTCCGGCGCACCCTGGGCAATTCGCGAATTGGCTAATCCTTTCACCACGATGGCAAGTGAAAATAAAATTTGACTCAGCCATCGACACGACGAAGAACAAGAAGAATAATAATGTGATATATTTTAATAATTTATGTGTCAATTATGTAATTAATTTTAACTGCTCCATTTTAAAAAATGTAAGGTGTGGACTAATTTGTCTGAAGTTATTGTTATTATATTATATATTCTAAACGCTTTACTAATAATATTCATCTATTTATTAGAGCTACAGCGCTTCGATACAATTTTGCTGATCGTCTTAACATTATAATGTAGTAACGATCATTAAAATTAAAACCATAATTATGTGAGTATGGTGCCATAAAATTATAAATCTTGCGCTAAAGGATATAATATTTTCTTTCAATTCATCCATAATTGTTTCAATGCTTAACTTTTTCAATAACAGCTAAATTACCTGTTAAATTTTAAGATGCTGTAAAACTAAAGTAGTTGGGAGTCTAAGAAATATTTAATTAAGTTTACGACCAAGAAAAATATTATGATGTGATTTACGAGACCTTTAAATTTCATTTAGTAGTTTGAAAAAGAAAATGTAACGATTATGATGAAAAAGGTTTTTTTTCGTATAAAGTTCTATTATTTTCTTCGCTATTACGGATCTCACGATGTGGTCACTATGTCAGGATGAAAGTAAAATCTTCGGCATCTTTAAGCGTTCGGAAAGAAAATCCGACAATGAAAATTCCACCTGCAGCTCAACACCAAACAGTCTCAGACTCTAACCAACGATGGACAACTTAATGTAATACTCATTATATCTATACAACCAAGTCATTAAAACGTTTATAGGCTGGGGAGTTTGTCGGCGGCCGACAAATGTTATTTAATAAAAGCTGAAAGTTTATATTTGCGTACCTCTAAATATAGAAAAAACGACCAACAAATATGGAATTTGGATCTTGTCTAGTTAAGAAATTATAATTCGGTGTAAATGCAACCGGGACATAATGTGAGGGTTGTACGTAAACGACGTCGTGTAGCCGGACCGACAATTCTGTATGAATCTTATCTGTGTTTCGCGACTGCCACTAACACCGTACATAATGGCTTTACGCACGTGATTTGTGCCTTTAATTCATATAACATTGAGACGACGCGAAAAAATAATAACGGTGTAAATGTCAGGCAGACACTTAAAAAAATACTGTAATTTTTTAAGTTCCTATCCGTTTCGTTTTTTTCAATTAGTACAAAAAATATTCATGTTTGTTAACGCCAGTACTCCAATTATTACACCTTTGCATAACTATTTGGCAACATTTCACTTACCAACTTGTTCAATAGACCACAATAAGAGCGATTTGGTGCTGCATGATTCATATCAAAGCTGCTTTTATTAAAATTGACCCTCAATTCTTCCTTATGTTGCTCCAAAAGGGTCTGTTTTCGACATCTTTGTCTCAATTTAGTACAAAAACAATGATCAGGACATAGGTCGCGAGCGGTAAACATATTTCCCTACGTCCGTCTGGCCCGTTGCCAAAACATAATATTGATTTTACTATGAGAGTCGACAAGCTACTTGGCTTCTTAGGCAGTTTTCAGAGCATTGCGTATTATCTGCGGACTATTAGTATGGCGTATTGGTTAAAAGGTTGCAGATTTGTTTGTGAAATATTCAAACATGCTGATATGTTTCAGCATTTACATTAAATTGCTGTGATTGTTGATTGCAACAGTATAATAAATAAATAAAATATAAAAGTAACGTATTCACGTTACTGAAACTATTTACCATGAATAACTTTAACGCGGATGAGTACCAGGCAAAAACATACATTGACTTTTCTTAATCTAAATGTAGGATATATACAATGGAAATAGACAACAGACTAAAGAAAGATTGATTGTCAAACTGACTCACAACACCAGGTACATTCAAAGAAATCAAACCGTTGTCATTGCCTAAGTGTTCGTCGAGAGTACATAAAGAAAATACGATACCAAGATCTATTAGAATTTTGGAGTTGCATTAAGATTTAAATTAATCCATGGAGCACTATTAATCGTACTAAAGTACATTTGATAATTGCATTTGGCAAAATTGCCGAGTGTTTTGATAAAGAGTCATTTTTAAATTTTGATGCCTCAAGCTTGATCTAGTAGAAACCGTGCTGCTACTAGTCAACTAAATTAAACTAAAATGCTAAATCAACTACATAAAGCAAAATCATGGCTATCCTCAAGGATAGCCATGTTTTTAATAAAACAAGGTTGCCTCACAATGAGGCAGTTTTCCCTAAGGACACAAGTAATATGAAAAACAAGTAGTATCAAACGATTAGCTCAAGTTGCGAACGCTAGCTAGCTAGCTAAGAACAGTAATAAAAACGCGTGACAAAGATTGAATAAAAAGGACACGTTTATCAATTTAATTTAAATGTGTTATATTCTTATGTTGCTAATACGGTTAATCTAGCACCTTTGAAATGTGGGCTATTTATCATGCAAAGAAACATAATATGCGCCAAAATGATACCCAAATACTAATAGTGTAAAAGACGATAATAAATGTGACTTTAAAGTGTACTGTGTTTTTGGGCAAAAGAATGAAAAAAAAGTTAGTTTAATCGGACAGCTGGAAAACATTATTCCCAGCTGCCTACTTCCATTCATATCACTGAAATGTAAATGAAAATGTTATATAAAGTGAAACTATTAAAACCTGAGACTTGGAAACTATTAAAGCACAAGTTACACGTTATTGGATCTGTTTTATTATTAAACTCTAGTAATTAATATCTGCCGGCGTCAGGTGGCACACTACCTTTTACGCCCTGTTTGAACCGAGCTAGTGTTTGAACAAGTATTTGGACGAGTAACCATAAGCTATAAAAAAGTAAATGTACTCTTATATCCTTTTAGGTTTCTGTGCTACCACATAATGTACCAAAAGTTTAGTCAAAACGACCAGTTCTTTACCTGCAAACTAACTTTGTTGCTGACTTACGAAAAGTACACTTAAATTCAGTGAGCACAGCTAACTTGGACAAATGCAGCATATATTTACAGAGACTTGTAAAATATAGTGCTGTGTTGACTAAATAAATGTTTTGTAAGAGCGTTTGCAGACCAGGCCACTTGTGGCGGCCACAGCTTGGACACAGAAGGGCGTGTAGTGGAAAATAAATTTTAATAACTGTCACAAATTATTTATCTGTATTTATTTTGCAACTTATTTTTTTTTATCTGAAAGGTTATATTTAAATCAAATTCAAATACAATTTACTGGAAAAAATATTTAAAAATACCTAACTACTACTAATACTACTACTACCTATTATTTTATGAATATTTATCTTGGATTTCTTTTAGCGTTTTTGGGGCACTTTTAGTTCGCAAACTATAAATATAAAATATACAAAAAATAATTTGCACAAGATTGGAGCCGGCAAAGCGACCTGTTCGCACAGACTGTTTGTGCAAATAAGATGGAACGTACAGCCGTAGCTTTTGGCATGCCATACAGATTATACCTCGTTTGGTCTTTTGTGGCGGTCACAACACTAAGGCTCATTTTACTTAGGTTTAATTAAAATGTTCGTGGGAAAGGTGAAAATAGCCGATTGTTGTAATTTATGCTTGGCCTGTTCTAGGTTATTTATATGAAAGTAATAGGACTGGTACTCGCAGGCAAAACTTTATGAAGATGTTCAATATGAAGTGTATATATAATAATATCTGGGCTTGCAAACCCTATTTTACAAAGTACAAAATACTTACGCTACCGAGTTTATACATTTTCGAGGTAGCGATGTTTGTCATATCAAATCCGTCCTTATTTCCTCGACTGGAAGATACAATATCACGCAATCGACGTGATAATACTAAGCTCCGCTTGCACAAAGCCAAAACTGCTCTTATGCGCAAGAGTGTCTTCTGTATGGCTCCAATTATATTTAACAAACTGCCTAAACAATGGAAAAAGCTAAACAGAAATGCATTCAAAAAAGAAATCAAGACATTCTTGGAACGTAAAACTTATTATAATGTTACAGAGTTCTTGGAAGATGTTGAATTGAATGTTTAATTTAATTTGTTATTATTTTACAATCTTTCTCACTCTTTTATCATAATAATATAGTGTTATTTATTATTGGTTTATTATTATTGGATTCGATATAATTATGTAATTATAATCATTGTTTAATTTTATTGCTTGTAATTTAATTGATTGTTTAAAATTATTATTATTATTATTATTTTCTACAATTAATTCTTATTGTCACGTCAATAATATGACAAAGTGTAATGGTTCCGGTAATTGTATTGTAACAACGTATTGTACCACACTTTAGACAAATAAATATTCTATTCTATTCTATTCTATTCTATTACACATAGCCGTTGTTTTTCTCTTTCTGGTATGCCATGGCTATATATTAACTCCTATATATTTTGTCCATTTAGGTTATCTAAAAAAAAATGCTGTAACCGACCGAAAATTACAAAATAAATGGTGAATCGGTGGGATTGTTCACCATTTATATTGTAATTTTTTAAAACTTCATTTCTAAATAGTGTAAAAATCACTTCAGTATTTTTTTTGCGTAAAATAGTTACAATCATCCTCATGCTGCTACTCTTCCACACAATAAACTACTGAACTGATTTTGATCAGTTCAGTAGTTTTGTGTGTACTTATAGCATAGAGAAATATATGGTCTAGTAGCGAGTGAAACACGCATTCTGTGCTGCGGTGTAAATTAAAGGAAACCCTAAAGAAAAAAAAACATATGTCATAGTCTGGCTAGTTTATTAACGTCTCTCGCACAGCCTTTGGCTGTAAAATTATTAAAAGAAAAGGCGGAACCTCTTTTCAGTATTTCTTTATTACTCCATGTATCCAATTCAACTTCCTCTGTAATTCTCATTACTTAAGGTTTGCCTATACATAGAAAATTAATAAATATAACACAACGCCTAGTCCCAAACTAACCAGAGCTTGTACTATGGGTACTTTAACAACTATTATCATGATAATGATAAAAAAAATTATATTCATGCACACGAAGTATTTGTCTTGCGCTGGAATCGATCCCGCGGCAAATACCCCATTAAAGCACCACGCAAACGAATCATTTGCCATTTAAAATGTTACAGCTATCATAAAAACTGTCCCAAAAGGCAGCTTATTGAAACTGCTGAAGGGTCCCTAGCTTGTCCACTGTCTTATTTACAGACCGTTTCATATGATAATAAGCGTTTTTCTGCTGTATGCAGTATAAAAGTCTCAAGGGTATTCATTTAAGTAACTACCGCAGAGGGAAATTAGCTGCAATATTTAGTAGGACAGTAAATATTCCAGACTTCTGTTATGACTGCAGATATGCGGCGTAATCATAACTAAGGTCTCAATAAACGTTTTGTTAAATATTAATCGTCATCAATTATATCAATTATAATTTTTTCATATCTCAAAAATTACAGAGCTGATTTTAATAAAATTACATTTCTCAGCGTCCTTACATTTTTGGCCTTAAGACTACCAGCGATCAAAAATTATGAGTTGTGTAGCTAATGATGACTACTATCGCTTTTTAAGTGATACATGACACAAGTCTGGGACACTTCTGATAAAATTATAATAAACGAAAAAATTTACCAGTTTAAGGTTATGTTATATTATGGTTTAATGCACGTGACTAATAATTACGGTACGGCTCCTGATCCAATTGCTATAAATACTGTTACTAACTTTTTATGACATTTATTATTGACAGAAATTTATCATCTTATTTCAATATTATAAATCAAATGAAAGGTAATTTAATATAGAAAACAATTTTCAATAAAATATTTTTCCCTATATTAAATACTGGCCCTTAATCCACGCAGTCACGAATCTTTCGAAGCACGCACCATATTAATATTTGTATTTGCCACTTCCTAAACCCAAGATGGTCGTAGAGACTAAAATCTCACTAAGTAGGTTTTCGCTGCTATAACTTGTAGTCCAATTAATTAAAATTTGGAGTGGGAGAGGACCAGTCTTCATGCCAGACGACGCCAAAGGCACGGGTGATAACCCCGACTCACCTTGCTTTTGAGTCCACTCTGATGGGTATATTAACTGTGATTTTTTGTGCAAAGTTTAAGATCATTGAGTATGTATAATAACTAACTATTGAGAATAACGTTGTAACCCTACCTACCTTATTAGTGAGTCTGGTGACTAAAGATTAAACTAGTTAGGAATTAGTAGTCTTATGCCAGAAATAGGAGCCCGAAACTCGGTAACTTCGTTTATCTATTAAGTACTACATTTTGGGGTACAAGGTAATTTGCAGCTTTTTGTCCTGTTCCAGCTATTTGGTTGTTTTATAAGAAAACTATGATCATGATAGTATTATATACATAGTTATTTAATGCCCATCCAAATTGTATCCGAGGCAGCGCATAATGCACTATTTTAGAGCGGACGGTTTTTTCAATATTCATACATTTTGTCTAACATGCTTGCCAGTTTCGTGTATTACGTACTTGCCCTTCTTAGAGGACATCACTTATAAGAACAATATAAATTTATAAATTATACGATTCTCATAAAAGTGGACGAAAAGCAGAATCTCGGCTCACCTTTTGAAGGGGGCTCATAACACTTGACACCAAATCCTTTGTTTTACATTGTTTTCCACGCCAAAGAAAACCCCTGTGTATCGCCTTTTCCTTTTAAAGACAGACGGATAAGCATTTATAGTACGGTTTAATTTACGTACTTGTTGCGCCACCCGGCTTCACTCGCAGTTTCAATTAACTATATTGCCACGTGGCTTGAATTTGTTACCGAGGGTCCCTATTCTCTTATTCGTGAATGTCGCCCGGTTAATCTGAATACGACGCCGTATTATAGGATTTTTCGACGGGACTTTTTGGCATATTTTATTTATAATACGTATATAATATATGGTGAACAAGCCTACATAAATGGATGCATAAAATCATGCCTTTATCTTTTCGGATGAGCGAAGTCAATGGAAGAATCGACTAAGTACATTATTACTTTTGCAAACATATCGCTCAATGTTAATGATTAATTATTATAGTAGTTATTGTGTTCCAGTTTGACAGAGAGCTAACGTCCTCAAATTACTGGCATATGATATCGTAATCGTCAATTGTGGTGACGCAACTGCATCTTTTTGTGGATTGTAGACATTGATGGGCTGAAGTTACTGCTTACCATTATGTGAATAATAATCGCGTTTATAGAAAACGGGCTTGTACTCGCTAATGGATAAGAGCCCGTGGGTAACTTTATTTAATATAAGCTGAATGTTTAACCCCAGACAGAGAACGTAACACTTTAAAAATTATAAAACCTTTAGATTTCCTGTACCTGTAGGTCTGTCTGGAGATAGACCTTGATAAGGTTCCTAAAATAATGATGATTTTTACTGTAAACAACAAATCCAATAAAA
The DNA here is from genome assembly GCA_905147285.1 of Hypena proboscidalis. Classification (NCBI taxonomy): domain Eukaryota; kingdom Metazoa; phylum Arthropoda; class Insecta; order Lepidoptera; family Erebidae; genus Hypena; species Hypena proboscidalis. The sequence goes on from LR990141.1 coordinate 2,908,242, forward strand.
TTAAGCTTTATAGTATGACGTAACTTTTTTACAATTTTTTTAATAGCTGCCAGAGCCACGACGATCAAAATTCCATATTTGAATACACAGGCTTCCAGCTTTTAGAAAAAAAAAACGTATAATTTGGATCACTCTATAATCGTATACTAAATACACCGTAACAACATGTATTATTGAAATCGATGCCTACCAAAATTGTCCCCTCACAGAATTACGAGACTATCAAGTTAGAGGCAAGTTAAATGGTGTAGCACTATGAGAATTAAACTTTTCTGAAGACTTGACGGCTCGTAAATTTCACCGCTACTGCTTTGTTCTACCTTGTTTATTCTCGACATTTTATCCTTACAATTGACCTTTTTAGATGAGGGAGGATGATTTTGATGTACTTTTGAAGGTTTTGCCTTCTCTATAACTTCGCTTAGTTACATGACGTTGCCAAATTTCATAGCAACACACATCGCAATTCAGAACCTATTTACTGATATTATTTCATCAGGCAATCAGCGAGACTGTAATCAAGAAGTTAAAATTATGTTTCTACTTATTGTTATTAATTAACATTATATTTTTCATTTTTTACTGTAAGTACAAATTATGTTTATTTTATAATCCTGAATCCGTCGACATCATTCACAAAAGGATTCATTTTTTTTTAATAATACAAATAAAAATATACCCCTTATTTCAAAATTAGAGACTTGAATTTTTTTACCAATTAACTAACATCACATCGGTAGGTGATTATCCCGTTTACTAAGAAAGCAGATAATAGCACAAATGTACAAAAGGCTACTAGTATAATATGTTCTCGTATTGTATAGGTTTCCCAAACAACGCGAAACCAGTTTATACTGTAAATGTACAGCTTGATGAGTAGCCATGAGTACATGCAACTAGAAACCACAGACACACATTATTAGATATATTAAGGTCTTTCTCTGACAAGTTTATTTATTTTACACTCAGCTGCTCACTGTGCTTACAGTTGCCTAATGCGCACAGTGAGCCACACAAGTAGATGAAAAATTACACACAGATTAGGTACATAGATTATAGGTTATCTCTTAAAAATAACAAACATAAACATACAAAATGGCTAAATTTGGTACGGAACAAGTCTACTTCTGAGTAATTACTTGTCAGACCATTTAGGAGCGAAATTGCCGGATTAGTAGGTGCAAATTTGGCAGTACAGCTAGCGTATCTATAGACGGTTGCACATTAATAGAATTAGAAAGTATTATTGTGCAACCGTAATAGATTAGGGCAAGCTATGGGCAAGCAGTGCGTGAAATTCGATTTCTAAAATGTGGATATGCCCTACCATGCGGGGATAATAAAATAAAATAAATAAATAATATTAATATAGCGATAAAACTGGTGGTATTGGACTCTACTCATCAGCAACAGCCTGAAGTACCTTCCAAGGGCAGAATCCTCCAAGTTGGTCTCTTGTGATAATTTTACTCACAAAAAACACTGATTTTCTAGCCGTGACTAATGGAAAAAAAATAATGTCTTGACACAATGTCATTTCAACGTACCTAGAAATAAGGACTTCAGATTTTACAAAGTACTATTTTTAGTAGAAAAACTTCAAGAATCGAAAAGTTAACAGATATTATAAATCCTTTATTAATATCGTCCCCTATCATAAAAGATGTGCAAATTATCTATTGAAGCGAAAACCTTTTGATTCGGAGAGGTCATTGACAATCAATCAATCAATCAATATATTTAATTGCGAAAACATGGTTACATAATCTTACATAGTAAATTGATCAACATTTTTCACTGTAAATTACAGCATGCAATTTTTTAGGCTTAATATTATTGAAATATACACTTTCAAATCATTTTTATATATTTTTTATATAAATAAAATAAAACAGAAATAACATCAATCAATAAAAATATCTTCTTTTCTATAAAAACATGTATTATTTAAAAACAATTTCAGACTTCTTTTAAATTGAGGAACATTGAGACACTTTATGGCTTCTGAGAGTTCATTATATATGCGCGGTGCCATTCCCAGAATGCTTTTACTCAATAATGCTGTGTTACATCTATGACTGCTTAATAATTTTTTGTACTGAGAACGTAAGGGAACACGCCGTTTGGATGTATTTATTTCGAAAAGTGACGAGTTTTAACAAATACACATCCTTCAAATATATTAAGTGCTGGAACTGTTAATATTTTTAATGATATAAAGCATGGAACGCAACTGTCCCCCGATTTCAAACATGACATGTTAAAAAAAGAATAAACGATTATAGCGTATTTTTATAACTAATGATTTTTACGCACTGTCTCCAAATGCCTTGCCCTAGTGTGCGTTATTAAGTTAAATCTATGGTTAATTATCTTCGGATTTATAGAAAGGAATCAAATGAAAAGATACTGTCCTACAATATTTTACGTGCCGAGCACTTTAAATTATGATATCCAATTTAAAACACATTACTTGAATGGCTTTAAAGCCATCGAATTGAGTGAGAGCCTGTTACAAACAGTCTACAATATACTCTGTACCAAAACTATAGATACATACAGCATCAATCAAAATGTAATTCACATATAATTATTTGTCATTATTTGTGAATTTGACAATTTGGTGCACGAATTTTGTCTCTTTAATTTTGGTACAGATTACAGAAATGTATACTGGCGGCTTAAGAGACTTGGTATATTTAGGTGTAGAATTAACCACGATTTACCGCTTAAATTTAAGTCAATACTGAGTCAAGTGGTATCACAGTCGTTTGACAACTCAGAATTCACTATGTCTGCAGTTTAAGAGGACATTAAAAGTCATTAGTGAAAGCTAGTTATTTGTAGCTCGCATGATATCCGGATCCGAATCAAAGCAGATTCTTCCGGTTCAAAGACGATCCCTGAAAGTGTAAACTCATCCTTACTTTGAATTAAATTAAAGCGGCTTTGGTTTGTTTGCCATTGATTAATACCTCGAGGCTACTCGTGTATGTTGTAACATCACAAAACATTACATTTCAAAGAGCAGGTTGATTCAAAAATGATTGATAGAAATCTCCTCATGAGATTTCAAATCGTACCTTAGTACTGTTAGAATAAAAAATATGCCAATTAATATTTGAAATTATTTTGTGTACTTTTTTAATAACAGGATAGTTTTTATGATAATAAATGAAGGCGCTGAAAAGGGTAGAATAGATCAACGATCCTAAAGACCTCAGTTAAGACAGCAATTTAATCACTGAACGATTAAATAGCTATATATCTATTTGTACTTTTTCTTTACAGTGAATTGCATTCCCTGTTCATTTAGTGAAATTCAAATAATCGATAATCGACTACACGTCGTAACACTAATAGTTTTCTCAAATTATATCTGTATGTAAAATATATACAACAGTACTATAGCATACAGATTATCGACTTACATATTGAATGCACCCCGCAAATACGTCTAGTCGCAATAATAGGGAACTTTTTCTCTCCGTTACCATGTTTTCCTCTCCGCAGCCGCAATCCATTGAACTATCAAATGTCCTAATGGTGTGTAAATCTTCCTCGGCGTTACATCCGATCAATTGCCTCTAAAGACTCAGAGCTTCGGAGCGGAGCGCTACTTTCTTTTCCTGAATAGTCCGTGTAATAATGGTGTTTTTGTAAAATGAGCACTTAATGCATCACAAAGTAGCTAACACAATATCAAATCTAAGTCTTGAGTCAATTTTATTGATGATTATCAAAGTGTTAGGTAAATTTTGTTATCAAATTGACTAAGCTGCACTGGCTGAACCATCCGAGTATTTAAAAATATGTTCTGTTTAGTTTCTTGGGAAAATACATAATTAACTCATTTCTGTTTGGTGGTTACTTGTTAAGAATTTTCAATCTTTTTTTATTAATAAACACATATAAATATTATAATCAATTTCCAGTTATTATTTATACCAGTTCGTAGCATTATACATTCATAACCGGCAAAAAAGAGGCACCAAGCAAGTGCTTTTCCTTGTATCGTCCTCGCAAAAAGTGCTTTCAATAACTTGAACAATAGCTGTATTCAATACTTGCATAACTTTTTTAGTGACCGTACAAAATTAATGGCTGTATTGTTTATGTCTTTTCATTGTGGAAAAGTTTTGTTAATGTGGACAATGTAATGAAATTTCAGGAGTTATTCTGAATAGACGATAAACTGTCCAAAGAATCGACAACCAGCTAGTAATTATTCAAAATCTCACGGGGGTGGAGGCCTGGTGACCTGAAATACAGATTTTATCTAGTTTGGGCACCACTCTCCCCACAATAATCTGTGAATTAGTCTATAAGGTAACTCATGCACGAAAATAATTATTTTGGTGAGAAATAAATACTTTTTAAAGAAACTTATTTATTACTATGCATTTAAAAATGTAGAAACAAAACCTAATGCATAATGATACACTATACTACTATGATGTTTCTAAACAATTAGATACTTCATAAAGAGTATAATTTAGACTGGATATAAATTAGAGACTAATGAGTATTTTGCTACTAAATTTACTTTTGCTAAGTAGAAATGTTGATTAACACCATCATTTATGTTGTTTAAAAGTAGTTAGTACACCACTTAAAAGCCCTCACTTCACTGAACTATCTCAAAAGGTTTCGTCCTTTAAGTTATCTGACCATGTCTGTGGTGTCATACTTACTCATAATTATACAATTATAATGCAAAACATTCAATATTATCCTATTTGTAGTTGAAAATCTAAGGCGACTACGCTAACCGAGCTAAACATCGAGTAAAAACACGAGTATTTTTCATTTATTTCACCTTTATTAAACATAAATAAAGCTAAAGCATAAATCAATTGTCAATTTAAAACCATTTAAAACACTCCATCACTAACGTCTTAAGGTCAAAGAACTACCAAAAGGTTACTCAAAAAGTCTTTCAAAGTAATAAATGGTTGTTGAAAGTAAAAGAAAATGGTTTATCACGAGTTCACAGCGCCAGTAATTCTTGATTCGCATTTACAATCGTACTTGTCGTCGGAAAGAGTAGCTCGATAATGTAAAGCGAGCTGTTCAAGCTACTACTTTCATTACTTTTCAATTGAATAAAAGATACTTTCAAATGCAAATATAATAGGAATCAAAACCAAAACTCACAAATATATAAAATTAATATAAAACTTAAATAATTAAATGATATACTAATTGAAATAAAAGAATAACAGGAATAGTCGGCACTCGGAACGTGATAAAATTGATTTATGTTTGTACTTGGGATTTATCATAAAGCAAGCTGCAAGCTAATTTAATGCATGTGAAAACTTACGTGATACCAATTCATACTATTAACAGACAGCTTTACAAAAAGTTTTGAGAACAAGTTTCTTTCAATGCATGAATGCAATGAACGAATCGGTTTGCAAGCGGCTGATGTTTATTACCCTGAGTACCGCTACCAAAACTACCGAAAAAATTTATTTTTACGTCAATATTATGCAGACATTCTATCTCCAATTGATTACAGAGTAACAAAAATAACATCATGTCTATTTCACCCAGAAGGGCATGGCAGGGGTGCTAACACCCACAGTTCACCTGTTATCTTTTGGTCCCATGGGATATCGCGGTGCGATACACATAATTATTGTACCGCCAGACCATCGCGACATGATTACCGAGTAATACATAAAAAAATGAAATTGTTGTTTTACTATTTCGCGAATGTTTTACGAAAAAACAATATTATATCATAACTAGGTTTTTAAATTAGTTGTTTGTTTTTATGCGTACTACAACATGTAACTATATTTCTACTTTCTTGCAAGATCCTTTATCTAAGGCGGTTACCAAACGGGTTTACTTACTTAAAATAAATATTTGTTATTAGTTGACAGCTTAAAGTCATATACCAATGGTTTAAATAACAAATATTAATAATTTGAATTAACATTACTGCCTTTTTCACGACATCAACGAGATAATAAATTATGTAAGCTTGCATTATCATACAAAAATAGCACTACAATAACATTCACATTTATTTGTATTATTTTTAACAAAAAAGCCAATATAAATAAGAGTCGTACCCGTTCCGGACTTACCCCAGTACAAATTCGCCACAAATATTCCTATTACATTTGAACGTATGCGAAACATAATACGGCGTTGTTAGATTTTTTCACTACGACCTCAACAACTCCTTAAGGAGGCCGTACAATAAATTTTGCAAAAAGGTTCCGCGGAGGTCCCATTGGCTAACCTCACTAGTACCCGCTTGTTGCCAGATATTGATAAATTGCTGAAAAAATTGGTGCTTGGTACGGCTCCGCCATTATATTTTTCCCGTGAGCCGTTAGGGGTTAAGCTGAATTCTGATGGAATTTTTATGAGCGTTATTTTCGTGATTTTTGCGGGAAATGTCTTTTAGAACAATTTACGGCATTTTCGAGGTAAATTGGCCGATAGATCACTTTATTTATGGGTGGTTATTGATTCTGCAACGTAAAAGAATATCTTTACTTCCTTTTTGTGTAAACATTATTTATTTCTTCATCAGAATTTCTGTAGATAAAATGTAACTTTTGCTTTTATTGTTTATTAAATTAAATTAAACAATTCTGAGTCCAGTTTCTGAGGTTCCGAATAGTTCTTAAAAAAAATGTGGGAGATCTGGAGTTTAAACGAAACCGAAGCCTGTAGTATAGATCGCTAGACCATTATTTAATTTGTCAACATCGGGTGATTAGTGTGATGTATTAATGAGTAAATGCGGATAGTGTACATGTTTGTGTGTATGAGTGTGTGTTTTTATGTTCTAAAGATTTATTTTGACAATTTTAAATAATATTTTTTATAAATAATATGTACAGACATAAATGCAGGGCAATAAATATATAGTATTGAATGTGATATATCAAATGATGTAAGATTGATATCATTTATAACCTTTATATTTAAGCTCTATTTGCTTTTTCGTTTCCAAATTATTTAGTATCTGCAGCCAATTAAAAATGTCATTCTTATATTCAATACTTGGTCAAGGGTACTACTTTTTTTAATTTAATTGAACAGCATTATATACCACCTCGATATGCAAGAAATCTTTGTGTAAATGTAGTGTTAACGGCAGTTATATATCGCGTAGTTTCTTCCAGTCTGTCCGATTTATATTTCATACAAATCATTGTTGAACGTTATCCACAGTCTAAAAATTTATTATGCCTATACAGCGATAAATATAGCATTTTAGCTGTAAAAAACAATAACCCCCAATTCACTCATACAAGGAGTTTTATAGGTTAATTTAGGAGAAAATCCAATTTCGTTGGCAACCCTGAGGACAAATAAATATTAAATACAGTTTAAATGAGGAGGTGGGATGCTTTTGAAAGGGTGTTCATTGGTCATAAAATGTCCTTTGGATGTGAATGAATATAGATACGTAGGGATTTGCCAAGGGTCACGTAGTGTATATTATGTGAAGGAATTTAGAGTGATGGTAAACTAAAATGTTTCGGGGCCAACGTTCTGTACGTGATGGAAAATGGTTCTTGCAGTATTATTTCGTTCGTACTCTTTAATTATAAAGCTTTTTAAGGTACGGATATCCTTAGCGCACTGCATACCAAGAATTTGTTTGTACCTTTAATATTGTTGGATCGTAATCTATGTTTACACATTTTAAATGTAAAAGACTAAAGTTAATATTTGTACCATAATCAAAATGATTATGCTTTAAGCTTCACAGCCCACTCTAGGGCTGAAATTGTTGCGACAGTTCTTTTTTGTAAAAAATACAACAAACCTTGGCTGCCATACGCCTGTAAGTACACCCTACGGCAATGGGACGAATGCCACCATCCTTTTTAAGAAGAGCACATAAATTAGCACCATACAGTACGTCAATGATGCATTCGTTCACATTGCCGGAGAGCATAAGATTTACCAGAGCCGTGAGATCCTTTAAAGGGCATTGCCGGCTTCCCCAGCGCCTGTACTTAAAAGGTCTTTAAGGTGCTTTGGAGTAAGGGCGTCGAGTCCACCAGCCGAGCCAGTTTTAAAGAAGCACACGGCTGCAAACACGTCCTTGACTGTAACAGACAAGACATCATCATCATCAGACCGTCGAGCGTGTCTGCAGAGCAAGGCGCCACTACATCACTACTAAATAGTAATCTAGAGGCGCCCCTTATATCACTGTCTCTTAATTTAGACTCTACACGTTGAAATATTTGAGGTTTTTTCCGATTTTGCTATGTATACTCTAAATTTTGGGTCGAAACATAGCAATTCTCTTTAATTTGGGCAGTCAAACTTTTTTGGTTAGTTCTTTCTTAACGTGTAGAATTCTAAAAGGGAAAGTGAGTAATTGTTCCCATGCCGTTTGGGAGTTCTCCCGGACAACACTGCCTATGCACTGAGAAAGTTTATTAGCTACCGAAGGTCTTGCGCCACGGGAAACTCGCTTAAGTCCCGGAATCGAATCTTTTAATTTAGCTAAATATTGCCAAAAAGGAGTTTGAGAGGATGTAATGGTCGACGTGTTAAGCGTAGGGCTTGAAACTGCATCTTGTGATTTGTGAATCTTCCCAAGATGCACATTCAAGTCATGCTTATTTTTGAAAAAACGAGCATGGGAGCATTAAGGGCACCGTACTTGAACATCATACGATGTTGAAGGTTGACTGGAGCCATCCGCGTTGCACCTGCTGCTAGTAGAATTTCTCCTCATGTACGAATTATTACAAATATTTACAATTAAAATAAATTAAAGATTTTTAACTATTAAACAACGGGTATTACTCACGTATTATTATGTCTACTAAGGCGACTGGCAGTTTCACTCGATTTAGACGAGCTTCGTCAGGCCATGAGTACGGAGCGACGCGAACCGGCCTGGGACGCGTCTCTTTTCGCACTGATAATACCCGTTGTTTAATAGTTAAAATGTTATCAACTCACGTCACATTCAATAAAATTAAAGATTTACTTAAAATATATATAACACATTATTTATAAAAAAAAACATATCTGACATATTGCTCCTGTCAGTAACGGGGGCGTCACCGTCGTCGCCTTGGACACAGTATAACCCTTTGGTGCTCCGGCAAGCTCCGGGCGACGCGTCAGGTTCTGTCATTTTCTTGTTTATTTACATTTATCTTGGACGGTGATGATATGGTATAAGCAGAGAAAGTGTGAAATATGTACAATGAAGCTCTTTGGGAAGGATGGAAGTAGGTAAGAAATCTTTCAGTAACTTGTACAAAATTCAGACTCTTGACCGTACTGCGGCTTTGGTTGCACGCATATTTTGGTACGAGATTTGTATTATGGAACTTTTTTCACTTTCTATATAATCGAATTATTAATCGATTGAATTACCGGAATTTTTCTTAGTATTATTGATAGTTATTACAATTATTTTTATTTAAAATAAATTTTCATCAACATGACGTGTGACAAGCACGTTCCGTTTTCCACGTTTTTTTTCACGTTCAGTTGTGACAAAATACTTTTAAATATGTTATGTTAGCAAACTCCGTGTGAATACAGCACGCTTCTAAAACGTACCTCTGAAATATGAGCACTAACGCCAAATACTCGTACATGCAATGAAATAGTTTTACTTATAGAAAAGATTTTTATAAAAATACCCTAGGAGACAATGAGTAATTTATTATGCATTTGAACATATTTTATTATGGCACCATGTCACATGACGTTATTTTACCGTCTATTTTATAAATATGACGTCTTTTTTAGGTTTATACATAGTATATCACTACTTCCGACAATATCCAACGATGTAAATAATAATACAGCGTATGATGTTTTCAAAATCAACGGGTTCGATAAAATCAGTGGGGTCGCGTCGCAACGTTGAGTGAAACAGATAGTCGGTGTGCGAGCAGGATAGCATTCGAGTCCGTGCGTAAGCGCATCATAATACATCTTGTTACAGTTTTAATTTTTAAACATAGCGCAAAAAATACCACTACATAAAGATGTTTTGTAAAGATATTTTAGCCAGCGCTTACTGAAATCTCCTTTGTAGCAGTTATAAGCAAACAGATTAAGATTAATCGCCAATGACGAGCAAACACGAATCAAAAGAAAATCTCATTTTTCTTGGACGAAAATCAGTGCAAAAAACTCACCAACTATGTGAACTATCCCTAAGGCCGGCACAAACCACGTCAAGAAATGACAAGGGTCGGCACAATCCCGCCGCAAACAATACCGCGCGGGAATTTGTAAATCCCGGGAATATTAGTGCGGGAATTCATAATTGTGGTACCTCACTTAATGTTGGATGAGGTCGAGCTATTTTTGGCATGGCAATTATTTATGTTTGTTATCTAGTGTTTCTTTTGTATAGATTTGTGACTCTTATTTACTACTGCTACACTAAACACCACCACTTTTTTGTAATCTATCTATATAAATAAAAATGAATTTTTGTTCGTTAGTCTGATTAAAACTTGAGAATGGCTGGGCCGATTGAGCTGATTTTGGTTTTAAAATGTTTTTCGTAGTCCAGGGTAGGTCTAAACGGTGAGAAAATAAGGAAAAATTGCGAGTAAGATAGAGTAAGACGACAATTCCATTTTCCCCATAGAAATATATACTATAGAAATGGCTTGTCCGAACAAATTGCCCTTCAAATTTGACATTATGAATAGCAGGATCAGTAACGCCATCTGCATTGAACTACCATGTGACAATTCATAACAAATACTTTTTTAAATTACCAAAAATATTCTCTTGAACGCCCGCGGCATAGTTCAACTAAGCGCAGTCATGTCACGCGGATATTCACGATTAAGGAATATGGCGTCGGAACGAAAAATTTTAGCAAATAAAATTGATAAAATAATGTAAAGAGGTGGATATAATAAGATATTTGTGACTTACCGGTGATATGTAATACCATAATCTTTTTTGTTATGTTTAATTTGGTAGTTCGTACAACTTTTCAGTGCACAATTAGGCATTTTGTCGTGTTTGACCGCTCACGGAGGCAGCCAACCACAGACAATTTCACTACGCGCTTTTTGTAGTCTGATTGACTCCAAAAAGGTTCAGTTCATTTATCGCGCGTTAGCCGTGTCCTTACTTTATACGTCAATGATTTTCCCATATAAAAGTTGACCACTTACTTTCTGTCAAACATTGGCGGTATTTGTACTCTCAGTTCCACTCGAATTGAAGAACGCATTAAAACAAGACTTTTGAATCGACAACATAATTTCAACTTTGCTCATAACATCGTGTATTTAAATTTCAAAATATAAAAATAATTAATGTGTTGACATGTTTGATGGGTGCCAACCTTACAGTGTTACCAACTCTCAAAAATATTTTTATTATATAAGTGTATCCAAACGTTCCATTGTTTTGTCAATAGATTTAGAGACTTTTTGCTGCGCTCCTACTTTAACATCCTTGGTTTTGTCATCTCATGTTAAAAATAAGAAACATTTAATTGGAGGAATACTGAAATTAATTAATAATTTAATACAACCTGGACAGTTATTATTTTTGTTCTGCCGTTCCATCCACTTTTTACAAAAGGGACAATGCATTTTAAGGAGTTGAGGGATATATAGCTTCACTATAACTTCTGGAAAATAGTTTTAAAATATCAACAATTTAAATATTATAGTTGTTTGAATTCTTTATTTTCTCGATAACAGATGTAGTTCTTTTTCTTTTCTTAACCAAGGCCACCGTCAAAAAAAAAACGACAGATGTAGTTTGATATAGTGTAAATATTTGTCAGTATTAACTCAAAAAAAAATTGTCTATGGTAAAATGTCACTTGAAATGTAAACGTCTCTTTGCTGTGCATCTATAGATACTATAATTCTTTAATATTCCTAAAAATCTAATAGCAACAAATTTCAATAAAATTAAAAAAGTATTGTGTCGTGTGTTTGTGACTTACTAAATATGCCTCCAATAATTAGGCGGTACGAAGTTCGCCGAGTCAGCTAGTATTTTAATATATTTTCATTATCAATGATGATGACTTTTCTATCAAGTAAGACTGTGGCCTCATTTTCAATGGAACGGTGACAACATTTCAACCACTTTTAAGCACCTACTTTGCTTTGGCTAAATACCCCTGGCTCCAAAAACTTTTCCTTACAGAGGTTTATATTTACAAATGGTATATTATTATATATACCTTAATGAAAACATTCATATACCTAGCAAAATCCTTTGTATCTTTATTCACATCCAAAAAAGGTTTATAAGCAATGAACACCGTATTAGAAGCATCCCACCTCCTCATTTAAACTGTATTTAATGGGTGATTCCTGAGAGAAGCGTTCCTGGCGTAAGATCCATGGCATTTTTTTTTTTCAAGTTTTGTGAAAACAAAAAATATGTAGCAAAAGAGAGCTTAAAAACAAACTTTTCTGTCCATAAGGCACTCACGTAAACATAATAGTTTCGGAAATAAAAATACGTTTGTTTTGGGTCGCCACGGATCTCACGTAAAAAACCATGGATCTTAGGTAGCATATGAAATACGAGGCGGCATAGCTTAAAAGTCGTTTATTTTAAAGAATATTAAACGAAATTGTAAATAAAACATCATTTGTCTAGTAATAATATTTTTATTCACTTAATCAGCAAAAACAAAATCAACAAAAGTTAGAATAATTATAAAAACGTGTTTAATTTTAAAAAATAATAAAGGTAAGTCAGGGATGGTGGTAGAGGAGCTCAAGGGGTGGTAAAGCCGCCATCCTACCTTAAACTACCACCAAATACGAATGCTTTCACTACTGTGATCCAGTTCGGTGGTGAAATCAGGTCCTGAAATTACAGGTACATGAAGCAAAGCACCGTAGCCCTCAGATGAAGCGACGCATCTACAATCTGCTTTGTGGATTGTAGATATATTCATGGGCTACAGCTACATATAACATCAGGTGAACTACATGCTCGTTCGCTACATACGTCGTATAAAGTAAATATAAAAACTAGACAATTGAGGACTCTAATAATGCTGGACTACCGTTTTTTTTTTCCCAGTGCATGGAAAAGCATAATTATAAACCGGCCAAGTGCTTGTTGGGCCAAATGTAGTGTAGGGTTCCATAATCAACCGTTAGAACATACCTAGTAATACAGATTTAAGAGGGGCTCACTGCTTGACCTACTTGTATTAAATATACTTCTATTAATTAATCTTATTAAATAAGTAACAACTTCAAACAATTCATTATTAACAAAGGTTATGTATTTTGTACGAATTATTTCAAGTAATTGCATTTTTCAATTCGGACTTAGCCGTGACACTTTTCCTTCATTATATTATAATACTACCACAAAATCGTTGGCTACAGAAAACTAGCTCATGCATATACCTAAGTTGCTATACCTACACTCGGCGGGCACGCGGGGGTCCAGGGGCCGTACGCGTGCGAACGAAAGTAGTCTTAGAAATTGTGTCTGTGAGCGATGCCCGAGCAACGCAAACATAGAGCGCGCAACGTATGTAGCATGTCTTCTGTACCGTATTCAGTAATACCACAGTAACGAATTATTCTGTATTTCTTGAGCCAATTGTTTAGCTTTTAGAGGGGGAGGGCTATTTAAACAAAAAAATACTATCCATGGTTAAAAATACTTTTAGCAGATCTCAGAGTAAAAAATTACCTTTGCATACCCTTAATGCTTTTAAAAGACCTATTTAATGATACTCTACATTAAGAGGTACGTGAAAGAAAAAAAAACCCCTTTACTCTTAGGAAAAGTACCTACCCCAATTTTTTTTTCTTCAAGATTTAATTTTATCACTTTGTAGCCATAGTTATCATACATATGTTTACAAAATTTCAGCTTACCGGCACTAACAGTCTAGATGCTAGGGCCCGGACAGACAAACATAGTGAAACTATATGGCTTTCTAGTAGATAATACGGAACTCTAAAAAACACTTTCATTAATTGACATCATTAGTAAATAGATAAATAGCAAGAACAGTGTCAGTCTACAAGGTAGTAACCTTTGGCAGAACTCGCCAGCGTACAAGACAAAGATTCATGGCCAAAAACAAAGATCCGTGGCTTAAAACCCACGGATCTGCGCCCACGGATCTCACGACAATTTACATTTTAGGATATAGCATTGAATCTATTAATAATATTATACATATTTTTACTTGAAAGTTTACTCAAGGATATAAGTATTCATGATCTTAAACCATTAAGGTGAAAGTATTTTCAACTACGTAGTAAAACAAGCTATGGAATGTATCAACCCTGTAGGACCAAAACGTGTAGTAGTCAAAGAACTCACCTAACTTATTTTGCGCGAAACTGAGCGACACCAACTTTACGTCTGAGCACTGCCAGTAAACTGGCGATGTGTCGAACCAATCGCGAGATGCCTACCACGTTCGAACCGAATTTGGTTGCTATTTTACGTCGCACGGTTGAAACGACGCCCGCCGCGTGACATGTTTTTGAATGACTAAAGCTACTATAAGTTTTATTTTTTTATAACAGTTTGATTATAATAGGATAGCAGCACTTTCTAGGTATTCAAAAATATATGAATTAATATAAAGCTATAAGCGTAGACAAAATAAATCGTCATTACAAAGTACAGGTTACGCGTGTGACACGTAAAATTCAAGCTAAATCACCCCGTTTTTCAGTTTCAAATGGATTTTAAACCAATTTTCAGTTTTACATTGTTATTTTAATCAATAGGCCTCATTACTATAATAGTCAAGGAATCATATGAGTGCTAATTAAGTTATGTATGTCTATTATTTTAATATTACGATGTGACTGTCAAAATCAAGCTTCCCAGGAATCACCCTAATATTGATTTGTCCTCGGGGTTGCCAACAATATTGAATCGAGGGTATTGTTTTCACAGCCTAAATGGGCGAGTTTTCACTTAATACAGAAAACTTCTTTGAACTCGGATTCTGCACATCAATATAATATTTAGCGATATAAGCATTTTCTGTTCTGAATACATTCTCGCTTTTATTCATACGCTTTATTCTCTTAATCTCGAAAATAACGCTCATGGAATACCGGGTGTTTGGTACATCGTTTGCTAAATTAAATTTGCTATATGGTACTTTTTCTTAAACTAAAATGGAAAAACAGGTAAGTGAAAAGTAAGTTAGGGGCGCTTAAATTATAGCAAAGTATAATGGTGGATCCGTGTCAAGCACCATTTTATTTTAGCAATTAATCTATAATTACTTATTATTGACTCGGGTTTTAATCGTGTAAATTAATCCATTGCTCAACAGTTTCGTTCGAATTGCACCAACCGTGGTCGCGAGCTGACTGATAAAGGCTCAGCACCGTCTCTGTGCAGCGAGGGTTTTGCCAACGACCCTCACTTGATCTTCATTTTTCTGATTTTCATTTTTCTATTTTTTTCTGTATTGCAGATATTTCTGCACACAACACTGACTATATCATGCGACCGGTGCTTATAATAGGGGCGTCAAGTACATTTGTCGATAACAGGAGTCCAGGTTGTTGATAATCGGTATCCATCTTTATTCATGATTTCACCGCTTCTTGTACTATTCTAGAGTAGTAGTGACGATCAGTGGAGAGAACCTGCGGCTTATGTAATTCCATCCAATGACTGCTTCCTGACTAATGTTCCATTGATATGCTTCATCCGTGATATGCTTCTTGACCCTTTCAGCGATAGTTCTTCTGGTGTGTCGGATATAGGAGCTACCACAACTGCAATCAACTTTGTACACACTAAATATGTGTACGAATCGCGAGATTTAAAATAATTTATCAATATCTGGCAAAAAGCGGGTACTACTGAAAAACCTCTGAGGAGTCTTTCTACAAAATTTATTCTACGGCCTTCTTAAGGAGGTCTTGAGGTCGCAGCAAAAATCTAACAACGCCACATTATATTTCACATACGTTTGAATGTAATAGGAATATTTGTAGCAAATTTGTCCCGGGAAACGTCCGGAACGGGTACGACCCTTATTTGGCTGCAAATAATGAAAGTAGAAGTAAATGTTATTGTTGTGCTATTTTGTATGATTATGCGTGCTTTGAATTTTTACAAATGCTGTTGGTGACACAGATTTAATCAATTTTAAAGTAAAATATTTTTTTACACAACTGATAGAAAATAGCATATTTTTAAAGAACATTTAATTATCTCATATCAGTATAGTATCTCTCAAACTAACAAATAAATCGCTTTAATATGATAATAATACCTTATTTTTCGTAAAGGATTCCTGCAAACAACATATTCGATTTATTTATTATGCATTATTACGCTGTTATCAATTGGAGATGGAATGTCTCCAGTATATTGGTGTGAAAATAAATTCTTTTGGCAATGTTGGTGGCGTCATCCAAAGTTGCCAATCGTCACACAGGGTAATAAATATACATCAACCGCTCGCAAAGCGATTCGATGAGGGAAAACTTGTTTTCGAGACTTTATTCTAAAGCTTTCTGTTAACTGTAAAATATGGAGCAAATTTCACCAGTTGTTCCATCAGACCTATTAAGTAATCAAAGCTAATTATGAGTGTAATTCATACTTGAAAAAAAACATAGCTGTAACTTACATTTGTGCATGTTATAAGTTAATCATACCGTTAGGGTTTATTTGGCACTTTAAAACTGGGCCTTATTATCATGAGAGCTATGTTACAAGTCAGCTTGCAGTCTAAGATAAATTCTAAACACACTTACAAGAAAATGTTAACGTACCTAACTCGAAGTATGGTGTTTGTTTTAATGATTAAGATTATTTAATTATATACAAATGGACCGGCAGGTAGTAATAATACTGAAATTTAACCAAATTTAGTTTGGCACTGAAAATTGTCGGCATCAGAACTAAATAACTTTTATTCAATTTAATAGAATTTAAGTAGAACTAAAATTAGTAGCATGAATAGTACGTTACGTTATCGAGGCACTCTTTCCGACGACAAGTGCGATTGTAAATGCGAATCGAGAATTACTGGCGCTATGAACTCGTGATAAACCATTTTCTTTTACTTTCAACAACCATTTATTACTTTGAAAGACTTTTAAGTAACCTTTTGGTAGTTCTTTGACCTTAAGACGTCGAGTGACTGAGTGTTTTAAATGGTTTTAAATTGACAGCTGATTTATGTTTTCGCTTAATCTACGTTAAAGGTAAAATAAATGAAAAATACTAGTGTTTTTACTCGAAGTTAACCTAAACCTTATAGCTTAGTTGTAGATACTCTTCTTTATTACAATATTATGTCTGACTTAAATAATTAAATCAAAATAAAATATTTATATATAAGAGTGGCTTTTTAAAAACATCAGCTAAGTGCGTGTCGGGCCACGCGCAATAGGGTTCTATAGTCAGCCGTTACATCATAATAATGAACTCAAAACAAGTTAAATATCTTCAGCTTGGAATCCGGTAATAAGCAAGTACAGTGTTCGGCGAACAAATGTTACGCGTAAACCAACTGATACCGTTAGTATTGTATGTCGAACTACCGACGGTTCCGAACTAAATAAAAATATCCGCGCTTCACGGAGACGACGCTGAGCTTCACCAGTCGGCTCGTGACCAAGAATGATGCAAGTCATTCGAAACGTCTAGCATAGGTATTTATTTACCTTTATAATAATTACGCAATTTAGACCCGTTGTCTAATTTTTGAAAAAAGTTAAATATCTATATTAAATATTAAAAACTTCATACTAGAAAGTATTTTCAAGTACTTTGTACGAAATATTCTAAGCAACTGCTTCTAACTCTTTGGACACCTATTACTCTTGAACTAATTTTATATGAGAGTTTTCCTTGAAAGTTCATTACATAAAAGGGAGGTAATTAACAAAAATAATATTTTCATGATTTTATTCCACCACTTTCTTTACACAATGAATATACATATCAACGCAAGTTTTCTAGCAATAGCGATTTGGACGCTATGCCTGGGGCAGACAGACATGGCAATGACTGCAAGGACAATACGTAGTAACGCATAAGATTACGAAAAATAACTACAGGATTTTTGATTCATTGGATCGCTTATCGCTTATTCAGAATGACCCATGAAATATTATTACACTGCCTTCACATTAACGAAACTTTTCCGCGATGAAAAGACATAAACAGCACAGCCATTAATTTTGTACGGTCGTTAAAAAAGTTTTGGAAGTATTGAATACGGCTATTGTTCAAGTTATTGAAAGCACTTTTTGCGAGGACGGTACAAGGGAAAGCACTTGCTTTACGCCTCTTTCTGCCAGTTATGAATGTATGCTACTAACTTGTATATATTGAGTTATAGGTTTAACTGAACATGGAATTCATACGTATTTTTCCTATTGAATGATTGAAGACACGACACCAAGAAACTTGAGACTATTTATTGAAAAGTCGTGTTGATTCCTGTCAACTTCCATCAAAATTGAATGATATCGTTCAATAGTTTGTTAGTTTTGTTATCTGAGGACACGGCTTAACATTGGATCCTGAATGTATTAATAAAAATAGACCAATTGAAAAAGAAATAACATAAACATAACATATATGTTCTGTATGGCAGAGAAACACCCACGTTACATTTGTTATGTTTTAGATTCCATCTGATTGGGGGTGAGCCTGTTGCCATCTACCGACTATTGAGAATTTCCTGACGGAAAATTCACAAAAATAACACTTTTGCCCGATCCGGAAATTAGTTAACCCAAAACCTCGCGGTGAAAGACACGAGACCAATTTTAAATCACCAATTTATAACCCGAATATCTATTTCCAATGCGGGAAACGTTAAGAAGAAAATACTGTGAGAAAAATTCAGAAATGCCAATAGAGACTGAAATATGCAGAACCAATAGAGTTGCTTTTATTAAACCATATCAGTGCAAACATAAATTGCTTAAAATATGTTTGACGTAGTGATGTTATTCGAGTTTATCAAAATATTTTCACGGCACATTAATTATTCACGACTGTTTGTCGTTTTCATGAAGTGTATTATTATACCTACTTTTTACTATCATGAAGAACGTACCTATAAACTGCCACAACATTTTTTTCCATAGTGAAACATGCTCTTTTAAAATCATTAGAAACACACATTATTTTTGGTATTATTGATTTTAATTAGTATATGATAAATTAAAGAACTACTAAGTAGTCTGTTTCCAAAACTCGAAGACAACTCAAAAATCAGTAAAGAAGACAATATAACAAAATGTAACTAAAACTTAGTACAAAACTTATCGATATATTTTGTATCCCCTTACTAAGAACATTACAGTAGTGAGGAAGAAGGAAGGGGCAGACATTAAAACGGCACCATTGCGCGTTTTTATTCGCGATAAGGACGCGCGGCCGCGTGCATTCACTCACGCGGCGGATGCCCGTGCGATTTTAGAACGACACTACATTCCGTACGGTTTTAAGAGGATACACTTGTTTTTATTTTTACTGTAAGTGGATGTGGGGCCAAGAGAAATTGTATTCAAATATTTTGTATTTACTGTAATGTCTATTCACGTTAGATTTGCACGAGTAGTTTTACATTTTTAAACTTAAAATTCTGATAAATATACACTAGTAAAACTAAGAATATTACAGTAGTATGCCTGGTAAGGTCGAAGGAAGGGGCAGACATTAAAACGGCACATTGCGCGTTTTTATTCGCGATAAGGACGCGCGGCCGTGTGCATTCACTCAGGCAGTGGAAGCCCGAGCGACTTTATGACGTCATATTCCATTCCGTGCGGTTTTAAGAGGATACACTGGTTTTATTCTTACTGTAAGTGGAAGTAAGGCCAAGAGGATTTTGTTTTTACTGTAATTTCTATTCACGTTAGATTTGCACGAGCAGTTTTTTAGCAGGTTTTTTTATTCTCTTGTAAGTATTTTGATAAAGATACACTTGTAAATCTGAAGCTATCTTGAACCAATACATTGTATCCCCTCACTAAGAATATAACAGTAGTATGCCTGGTAAGGTTGAAGGAAGGGGCAGACATTAAAGCGGCACATTGCGCGTTTTTATTCGCGTTAAGGACGCGCGACCGCGTGCATTCACTTATGCGGCTGATGCCCGCGCGATTTTATGACGTCATATTCCATTCCGTGCGCTTTAAGAGGATATACTTGTCTTTGTTGTTACTGTTATTGGGAGGGGTTCCAGGAGGCTTAAGATATTTTGTATTAAGTATTCACGTCAAAATTTACTCGAGCAGTAGGTATCACTTTATTTTTTTATTGTAAACAATAATATCCATTTGCCAGAATAGGTTACTTAATTTTCGTGTTTTAATAAAGTTACGCTAGTTGACATTGTGTATACCCGTGTATACTTGAGACAAAAAGGATAGTATATTTAAATCATTAAATAAAAAGTACACAATTTGACAAGAATACTTGGTAAACAATGTCATGTATTTACTGACATAAGTTAAATCATGCATATTTCGTACGAATTAGCTCACAAAAGTTCAACTTTACCCTCTATTCTCTTATTTTCCCACTTTTATCTATCGACTATCGACCGTCTTTTTACAAAAAAACACCATTATTACACGGACTATTCAGGAAAACAAAGTAGCGCTCCGAAGCTCTGAGTCTTTAGAGGCAATTGATTGGACGTAACGGCGAGGAAGATTTACACACCATTAGGACATTTGATAGTTCAATGGATTGCGGCTACGGAGAGGAAAACATGGTAACGGAAAGGAAAAGTTCCCTATTATTGCGACTAGACGTATTTGTGGGTACATTAAAATGTAAGTAGATAAATTGAATGCTGTGGTAATATTACGACGTTTTTTACACAATAATAGATGTTAATATAAAGCGTCCGTTTTTTTCTGTCTTCCAATTATTTTTTATGTATAGTGTAGCGGGTAACATTGTAGGAACTCGTAAAATATAATTATATTGCATTAAAGTATAAATAATATACGCATAATCACGGCGTATTTAAAAAAAAAAACAAAAGTAAAAAATACGATGCAAAACATAATATCAAATATACTAGCTCTCTTGATTATTGCGTCGAAAATAAACAATAAAACCCTAAAAAAGTCGTATTTTCTTATGATAAGCTACAATGCCACCCAAACCGCTATTTCGTGGCGCTAATTCTGCCCTTTAACATATCTTCAAGCCGTACAATGTGAGGTGATAACAGAGTGAAAGCCTGCACCCAGATTATGTAGGTTCTTTATGCTCAATAAATGTTAAATAAAATATTTTTTATCTCGCCTTTTACTTCACATTCTTGCTCGAGATGGTTTTTTTTTTATTTTTACAACGTCATACTTGGATTTCAGCCAAGTCAGAACTTTTGACTGTTGTTCAAGTTTATTTGGTTAATAACTGAATCGAAAACTGAATATTTTTTACAGTACCTACAAATGAAAATATTCCTTTCTTCTTATTCAGTGTTCATTTTCAGGGTTTTGATTGCCAATGTTTTGAGGTAGCCTTTCGAAGTCATCATTATTTTATGAATCGTAACCTAATCCACTCAATTCACTTTACACTATACAATATCAATGGTAAAAATGTTGACTGAAAAAAAAGTGAGTACAATAATATCAACCCATGGTTAAGAAAACTTCAAATGAAAATATGACTTAGTTTTAGTATTTTTAAGGATTATTATAAAGCTTTTTGAGTGCCTTCATTTATCAACGTAAAGATATTTAATATCTTGTTTCAACTAATTTTACAATGACGAAGGATTTGATTTTTGTTTGTTACGATTTTACTTAGAGATTACTGGACCGGTTTCATTTTTTTTTTATTATTAGAATGCTAGACTATTTACTATTCCTGAGTTTCATAGGCTATATTTTATCGAACCACTCGGATGATGCCGCGCGCGGATATTAGTAATGAAATTTATTAATAACGAGTTTTATTAATTCCTTCCAAAGATTATATGGCATATTGTGATGACACTACACACAATAAAGATAACCTCGTCGCATGAGAACTCTATCAAACATTTCTAAATCAACCTTACCTTCTTCTCCTTTCGTGTCGATGGCTGCAGTCATATTCTCATTATACCTTTCCCTTGAAATGTAATGTTTCGTGATGTTATAACATACAGTAGCTAAGTAGCCTTAAGGTACTAATCAATGGCATACAAAGCTAAGCCGCGTTAACTCTATTCAAAGTTAGGATGAGTTTACACTTTCAGGGACCGCTTTTGAACCGTGTGGATCCGCATCCGGATATCATACGAGCTGCATACTAATAACTAGCTGTGACTGATGACTTTTAGTATTTATCCAAAAGAATTAAAATTTCATGACTTGTGAGTCATACACTGATGAGTTATTTGCTTTTCATTAGATTCATGATGCTGCAAAAAAAAAGCATATTTAATGGTGGTCTTGTGATCGAGCTCGTGGGCACAAGCAATATCGCTTGCACTACTGTATTCCGATGTGGTGGTGAGATCAGGCTCTGAAGTGCTCTGCTCATGGTAGTTCTCACCGTAGTCCTTAGATAAAGCGACGCAGCTACAATTTGCTTTTGTATTTTTTTTTTTTCTAAAACGTCGCCCATACTAGGAATAATTCCTGTGTCGCGAGGGTGTTCACAAACATACATTTCACACACACAAAGCACACCCAAGGTCAGAATAAATCTTTGCGGATCACACAAAGATTGTCTCGTGTGGGGATCGAACCCACAACTAGTGTTGAGTAGGACATACAAGAGGCAGTACATTTGTCCTGGACAAGACGTCAAAATGTAAGAGCGGCTCAACATTGAAAAATGTACTACTTCAAATTTTGTGAGGCGGTGCGTCGCGGCCGCAGTTGTCGCGCGCGCTTACTCCTATGAGTAATCAGTACGATCAGACGAAGAGAGAGGGAGCGAGGCACATGCTTGAAATAGTACAATAAAGTCCTCCGTCTCACCTAACGTTACATGACGTAAAACTGACAACCGACTGATCTGGAATGCAGTATTTTTTTTTCAACTTATTTTTATTGCAGTGTTTTGATTTTAGCGACATAATACATTAATTTTGTATACATTACAACTATTTAATTAAATTCATTGGTATAATTATACAGGTAAGTGTTTGTAATTGTGTTTTATCGTGTTTTTCTAATTGAAAGATCCACTAACTATTAGCATGTTTGGCTGATTTGTGTTAATGTTATGTTTTTGTGGTTAACTTTTTTCTATGGTTTTTGTTGATACTTTAATTTGTTCATGGGTGTGGTAAATATAAAAAATCCGCTCAGTGGCAACAAAGTAGCGCAAATATTATTATTGCACTCCAATTTGTAATTTTATTATAATTTACAATGTAACTGATTTTCTTTTTATTTACCTACTATTGACAAACGAATTTAATTTATAATAATATATATACTTATATATTCCATATTTTTTACTACGTCCTCTTCCCTATGACAATATTGAGAAATAAAAGGTTATGACAATACAACATTTAAACAACTAAATTCGACAAGATTTTACAGGTTCTCACACGCAGGTATTAAAATAACGTACTTGTCGCACTTCCGTTCTATATTGGTCAGCTGTCAAATTGAAGCGTGGCGCTAATCGATCCTCATTGAGATTCTACTACTCGCGGTACCGTGTTGGTCCCGTCACACTCCTTGTTACTCATATAACTTCAAACCTTCAAATGTAATGCCGAGCTTCAGTACGCCTCGCCTCATTTGAAGTGGGACATTGTACTGGCTCAGTACAAAAAAGAGGCTACTCTTACAAACTCTTTTTTAAATCGTGTCCTACCCAACACTACCCACAACACCAGTTGACAGCGGCGAGGCGACCGCTTTAACCACTACGCCAACCGAGCACTCAAATTGTTGATTGTAGCGTACGACTGCTGACACCACTAATTGTACTTAGGCGCAAATGCGCAGTTGCTCAACTCAGGAGTTGTCTGTCCACAGTCACGTCGATAGGTCAATAGGTTTAGTTAATACAATAAATATGTATTTCTGGTACTAGTTAATAAAGTATATATTTAGAACGCGACGTCGTATCACTTATACCATCAACATATCAAAGTGCAGGGGGCATTGATGACCATGAGCTGTCGTTACCATTTTCACAAAGCATCAATTGGACTATACATCCGTTCGCTCATACGTCGTATAAATAAAAAAACTACATAGAATGATATACAACAATTCACCAAATTAAAATATCTACAAATATACACATAAATCTACACTACTAATGTACAGTAGTCTTTAGCATAATTTAAAGTAGTCAGATTTTAGGGAAACAGCTGAAGGCAATGTGTCTGATTCAAAGACGTTACTAAATCTAATAACTTGGTATGCGAATGCTATTTCCATGTACATTTGTGTGAAGTTTTGTTTCAAAGCAACTGTATAAATCAATTGCTGATGTTTGGTAAATTATAGCTCATCTTTCATATTTACTATACAAGAATTTACGTTGAGATTAAATTGACCTTCTGTGACAACGCTTATATGACATACTAGCTGACCCGTGCCCACTTCGTTGGGCATAATGTTCAAAAATATATATCTTTCATAGTTAAGGCAGCGTTCGTAAGAAATAAATTAATATCTACACGAAACAAACTTAATACCTACCTATAACCTAAATTAATATCTACATGAAACTAACTTAATACCTACCTATAACCTAAATTAATATCTACACAAAACAAACTTAATACCTACCTATAACCTAAATTAATATCTACATGAAACTAACTTAATACCTATAACCTAATTTAATATCTAGGTACATGAAACAAACTTAATGCCTATCTATAACCTAAATTAAATGAAAACTATATAAACATAAAAGATTTTTTTTTTAATGTACCGAAAATAAAATTAATGAATGTCGAAAGTGTGTTACGAAAAATTCAATTTTGGGGACGTCCGCTGCGTAAAGAGCCGACCGCGCGAATGAACCGCGCGGGCACCTACCTCTCAGATGTAAAAGGAAGGTCACGCCTCCTTCTTCCGAAGCGAGCACGAACGCGAACCGAAATAAACCGAAACCATCGCGCGCCGGTGCCGCGCTGCTGTGGCCTTCACGTATAACGATGAGTTTTTCTCCGATTCTCTTTACAAAACGGACTACCACGTAAAAACCTTTTAATTTTTCGGTTTTTTATATAGCCTATGCCACTCAGCGATTATGTGGCTTTCTATTAGTGAAAGAATTTTTAAAATCGGTGCAGTAGATTCCGAGATTACCCCTGACAATTTAACAAACACACAAACTTTACCTCTTTATAATATTAGTATAGATAAGCGTTAATATAAAAGCAGCCTTGTCTCTAATACCAAAGGTCCCACTGCTGGGCTCAGGCCTCTTCTCATAATGAGAAGGGTTAGGCCATAGTCCTCCACGCTGGCCAAGTGCGGATTGTTGGACTTCATACGACCTCAAATACTTTTTAGGCACTTTCAGGCATGCAGGTTTCCTCTCGATGTTTACCTGGAACAGGTCTTTGCTGGAACAGGTGCTTGATGAAAGTTTTTGGCCGCAGGGTGTTGTTTTCCGTCGCTTCCGCGGAACTATACCCCAGGAACGCACCAAGACTTAGTGCAAAGGAAGTAAATTTATAATTATGTATTTTTAGGTTAAGGTATTTATCTATGGGCCTATGCAGCCTGAAATAAATGATTTATTATTATTATTATTATTATTTTTTCTCTCATTTAATCTTTTTCTCATTTTTTATATGTTTAAATATAAATTATAAAAGTAAAGTACATTTAAAAATATAAAAGTATAAAATTTTACATTTTTAAATATAAGTACTAAAAAATATTTAAAAATATAAAAAATAGTAACTCTAATACGAACCTTTTGAGTTACACTGCTAATTTATAAACCCATTATGTTCTCACTCTTGTTTTGCAAGGTCTACAGCCTTTGGCAAAGGGGGGAGCAATGGTAAGGCCGCTCTACATATATCATAATATTATATCTATTATATTTTATTATTTCATTTCAAATATTATTTATTGTCTTTTAGTCTGGTGGCTTGGATTTCTGCTCTTAGGTACATAGCTTGAATGTTGCTGAAAGAGGTGCAGTTTCCTGGCAGCCGGGCCATAGAGCAATAATGAAAAGAACAATAAAATGACATAATGTCACTTCGTGTCAACTTTTTTCTTCGCTATAAGTCCCCGCTGTAAAATATACTATTTAAACCGCTCTTTGTAAATAATAACTATTTGTGCCGCTCAATTCATTTAAAAAACCTTTCTCTTGTGTTGTGTATTAACTATTTGTGTATTATCGTTAGTAACTATCGTGTTGTGGATAAACTTTTACCATACCATACGTGACTATCTTTCCGCCCAGCGAGAAGAGGCCAGATAAGGATTCTGCCCTTGGAAGGCGCTTTCGAGCTGTTGCTGGTGAGTAGATTCCAAATACCACCAGACTATACTTATATATTTCTATACGCTCCACTTTTAATTTTATTTATTTAACATATTATCCCCACCTGGTAGTGCAGGTTACAGCGCATTACCATAATATGATAGGGCGCTGTAAACTGCCCTACCGGGCGATGAAAATAAGATGATGAATGAATAACAAAAATAATATTAATGATAAAAATATAATTATTTATAGTCTGGTGGTAAGGGAAATCTACTCACCAGCAAAACAGCCCGAAGTACCTTTCCGAGGGCAGGATCCTCCGAAGCTGGTTTCTTGCGATTGCGGTTTAAATTATTATTGCACAAAAAAGCGGGTGAAGATAAATTGGTATAGCGGAAGCGTATGGATAATATAATATAATTAAAATATGGTAATGCGCTGTAACCTGCACTACCAGGTGGGGATAATATGTTAAATAAATAAAATTAAAAAAAAGTGGAGCGTATAGAAATAAATAAGTATAGTCTGGTGGTATTTGGAATCTACTCACCAGCAACAGCTCGAAAGCGCCTTCCAAGGGCAGAATCCTTATCTGGCCTCTTCTCGCTGGGCGGAAAGATAGTCACGTATGGTATGGTAAAAGTTTATCCACAACACGATAGTTATTAACGATAATACACAAATAGTTAATTCACAACACAAGAGAAAGGTATTTTAAATAAATTGAGCGGCACAAATAGTTATTATTCACAAAGGAGCGGTTTAAAAGTATATATTTTCAGCGGAGACATATTAGCGAGGAAAAAAATACTATTATTATTATTATTTCTCTTTATTTATCTTTAAACTTATTTTATATATTTTTAAATATGATTTATAAAAAATACAAAAAAACATTTAAAAATATAAAAAACAGTGTCCCACCGACATCAGGTACAGGGACCAAGCTGCCGATGGTTAGGGCTCCAGAGAGAGGAACCTCCTCACGATGCGTGCCGTGTCCAAAAGGACCGCCTTTTGCATCTGGCTCTTGATCCAACCGCCTAACGCGAGCCTCTTAAGATGTTGGTCGAGGCTCTTTGCTATCAGTCCATTGACTGATATGACTATCGGTACAATGATGGCCGAATCCACATCCCACATGTCGACAATCTCGTGTGCCAGATCAAGATATTTAATTTGTTTATCTTTCTCGGCTTTCACGAGATTCCCGTCATGGGGGATGGTGATGTCGACAATCACTGCACGGCGCTCCAATCGATCTATCAACACTATATCAGGTCTATTGGCGACAATAGTCCTGTCAGTGATGATAGATCGATCCCAATACAACGTGGCACGGCCATTTTCGAGAACTGGGTCGGGCACATACCTATAGTACGGCACTTCTGCAGCCACAAGTTTGCATTTCAAAGCAATTTGCTGATGGACGATCCTGGCCACTAGGTTATGTCTGTGCAAATACTCGCCATTGGCAAGACGAGAACAGCCAGAGACTATATGTCTAAGGGATTCCCCGGGACAGTGGCATGCCCGACACACGTCCACCGTACCGTCCTTCAGGATATACCTCCGGTAGTTATTCGTCATAACAACTTCATCCATAATTGCAAAAACAAAACCCTCGGTTTCCCCAAATAGGTCACCGAATCGTAGCCAGGATACCGATGCTATGGTGTCTACATCGGGCCCGTGTAAAGCCCGATAGAAACGTCCATGCAGCTCCTTACTCTTCCATACATCCTTGCGATCACTAATACTTAGTACTACTGGTTTGCGCCAGTTCTCTTTACCTAGAGCTAGCGGGGTAAAGCCGCTGTCCACCGCCACCACATCACGATGCATACCCGAATCCACAGCGAGAAAATATTCTCTAAGGTTGCACACCTCGCGGTTATGCAGGTCCTTGGCGTTCAATAGGCCACGGCCCCCGCATCTCCGCGGAATGTACAACCTCATTACTGATGAACGCGGATGATGCATCCGATGTGCCGTCAGCAAAGAACGCACTCTTCTGTCCAGGGCATCAAGTTCAGTTTGGGTCCATCTGAGAATGCCAAAGGAGTACATCAAAACTGGCATGACCCAGCCGTTGCAGGCGCGGATCTTGTTACCACCTGATAAAAGACTATTAAGTACTTTTCCCAGGCGGCCAAAGAAACGCTCACGCAACGACTGTTTCATATCAGCCTCGGATATGCCCAGTGCCTGTGTCATTCCCAGATACTTGTAGGTATCAGTTGCAGAGAGAGATCTAAGTTGTGTAGAATCTGAAAGTTGTACTCCTTCAGATTCCACAATCCTGCCTCGCCTTACATGCATGACTGCACATTTGTCAATACCAAATTCCATCCCGATAGAATTACTAAAAGTTTCAGTTACTCTAAGTAACGCTAACAGTTGGGATTCAGTAGAGGCAAATAACTTCAGATCATCCATATAAAGGAGGTGAGATATGACTTGACCATCTCTTCGCAACCGATAACCAAGCTCTGAACCCTCCAGAATAGTACTTAGAGGGTTCAGTGCCAGGCAGAACCACAGAGGACTCAAACTATCGCCCTGAAATATACCCCGCTCAATCCTTACAAGATCACCTTCACGGGGAACCTGCCGACACCCCGGATAGCGAAGAACCGTCTTCCATTGCCCCATACACGCCCTCAAGAAAGTGCAAAGAGCTGCATCAAATTTATACAGCTCCAGCACTCTCAAGAGCCACGAATGAGGCACGGAGTCGTAGGCCTTCTTATAATCTATCCAGCATGTCACCAGATCCCTCCGATTACGGCGAACCTGCTGGTTAATGGCTATGTCACAAATAAGGAGCTCTTTAGTACCACGGGCCCCTTTCCTACATCCATTCTGAGAGATCGAAAAGATATTATTATCGATAATGTGGGATGTGATTTTTACTCTCAAAATGGATGTAAGGAGTTTATAAACAGTTGGTAGACAGGTAATCGGTCTATAATTCTTGGGGTCCGTGGTATCACCAGACTTATGGAGAAGATGTGTTACACCGATTGTTAAAAAATCTGGGAGCGATCCAGTTTCTAGTGCTACCTGAAATTGTGATGCCAAGCAATCATGCGAGCTACGGAGCCACTTTAACCAGAAATTGTGCAGTCCGTCTGGTCCAGCTGATTTCCAGTTCGGTAATGTACGGACTGCACAGGCTACATCTTGTTTGTCAATATTTAGTGGCTCCATTTGGGTGATTCCCTCACACGACTGCTCGACAGCACCCATCCAGTCACCTTCAGTGTGAACAACAGGCGCCGACCAGATGCCACGCCAGAACGTATGTGTGATGCCATCATCCGGCCGACATCCGCCGTCCACACCTGAGACCGGCCGCTCCCAGTCACGGTAAACCCACCTCTCGTCCCTTTGGAATGCACTGTTCAGTGTGTATCGATCCGATCGCCTACGAAATCTTTTAATGCGATTTGCCCACGCATAGATCTTTTGTTTGAAAAAGTCGATGCGCTCAGTGACTTGTGAAATATATTCATGAGGGCTGATGTTGGTGCCTGAAAATGCCTGAGTCACAAAGCGCATCACTCTCGGGCGTGTATTACCCGACCTGTACGTTATAAGCTTGCCAATGAGCACCCTGGCCCTCGCGATACGCTATTATTATTATTATTATTATTATAATATCGTAGTTCATAGTTTTAACAACGTATCTGCATTCTAAAATGAATGATCACGGCCTTTACTATTAGGTGGAATAAACGTTCGTTCATAGTATTATTCTTGTCATGAAACACGCAAATACTCCAACAAACATACATATACGTGGTAATCTATTTATATCTACGCTATATAAAACGCAATAGGGAGCAAGAATCTATCGCGTCCTAACGCGGGCCATTACGTCCCTACGTGCTCAATATTTCTACTCGCTATACGTGTGACGTCATATATTATATACTAGCTGTGATGCTGAAGGTTTATATAGAAAATATATATAGGTCTTGTATCGTGACATCAAGCCGTTGTTTGTTATAAGGATAGCAAACAACGGCAAATTAGGTCCCATTAATAGTATGGTGATGAATTGTGTACCTCTGTGGTCTCGGATTTAATTCCCGGGTGAGGCAAAAAGAGGTTTGGTTTTTCTGTGAAGAATAATAAATAATAATAAAAATATTTATTTATCTCAACATGTTACAACATGTTTTATACAGTATAAGAAAGCCTATACTCTGTCCATTCCTTTATTTTCTTTTTGACAGATTACATTTAGGGATGCCTTCACATGTTACTGATTCGATTTGAAATCATAATCGATGTTGTCTACGAAGAACTTTCAATCGATTAATTACATCGAAATGGTTTTAGTTCATTATTAATTATTCGTTTATTAGTAGTTTTTATTAGATGAAATAAATATACAAAATAATAATGTAATAATAATGTCACATACTTAGTCTATGACGATTTCCCAGTAACATTTTCATTTTTAATTCCAAGATTTCGACTTGATTTCTTGCAAACCATTATTCATGGAATCATGATACTATTATTGTATTCTTTTTTTATAAAATACAGACAATACACAAAAAAAGTTAAATTATTCTTTTTCATAATGATCGATTTCTTTTCTTGAGTTACAAACAGTGAACTTCCCTAAAAAGTGCCGCTTGTCAATAAAGTACATTATTATTGTAGTACATTAATCTGACAAAAAAAAACGGCAATTCATAGGCGTGATCTGTCAAAAAGAAAATAAAGGAATGGACAAAGTATAATAATCCCGCGCAAGCCCGGAGCAGGCCGTTCGCCTGACCCCCGTGGTTCTGAAGTCACGTAAAGGCGTTAGACCTGCGCTGTTCTTTTAAACTATATTTAATTGTCATCTTTAAATAAATCATCAGATAAATTATAACCCAACTGAATATGAAATTGCTGCCTTATTTGTCTTTACGCGATATTTGGCGCAGTGGTAAAAGTGTACGCGATCGTTAACCGTGAGGTCTCGGGTAAAAGTGTCATTTACGATTTTTCCCTCAGAAAATTCTCAGTAGTAGCAGCATAGAGTCTGAAATTAAACCTGATAGATGATTAGAGACGAGATGAGATGAGTTAAAATGTTGGCCCTTCTAGGTAATATAGGTGTGATACATCACACGCATGCCTACTATTATTAAGTCTCGGATTGAATGGTAGGAACAGTCAAATCAAAGAAAATCACTTTATTAATCATCTACAGCAAAAGATTTTAAATACTAACGCAACCCAAATACACTATAAATATTTTTCCGCTGACAAAGTGCTTTCAGTAAACCACTAGCTCAGTGTTTTCTTTTAAAAATCCCATTAAAAATGTCCTCGCCAATCTGCCGGCTTATCCTGGATAAAGCATTATCCCGCGGATTCTGTCCTATTTACAAAACACTTGAATGTGCTAAAGTCGAGAGAGAGAGACAGAAAATGTGCTGATGTTTTGATTTATGAATGTATTATATTATTTTAAAGTAAATAGAGGCGCTTCGTGTGGAGCGAACTTCAGGAGTTATATCCATTTTTTTTCTTTTTTTATACTACGCCCACAACGAACGAACGTGTAGTCCACCTGATGGTAAGTGGAGTACAGCCCATGACATGACATCAACAATCCACAAAAGCAGATTAAAGATGCGTCGCTGCAGCTGAGGACTACGGTGTTATGCCTCATGTGCCAGTAATTTCAGGGCCTGATCTCACCACCAAACCGGAACACGGTAATGGAAGCACACACACATTTGGCGGCAGGTTAAAGGTGAGACGGTGGTGCTGCCGCCCTCGAGCTCATTCACAAGAGCTCTACCACCAGAAATTGATTTACAATTTGCCATCAAATATTTAGTCTGAATAACATAATGTTAATATTTTATATTTATATTCATACCATCACGCCTATATTACCCAGAAGGGTGTGACAGTCGAGCATTACACCGTCACTTCACCAGTTATGTTTATTACGTTATTACCGGGCACAATTTGGGCTGCTATTAAAAAGAAATCTTGACAGAAAAATCCCAAAATACCACTTTTGCCTGACCCGGGCAAAGCAACCGAGACTGCGGTGATAGGTCGTATACGCTAAACACTAGTTATAATGTTTACTAACACGCTTATATTAGCTTCACCTGTATGTATGTATGTATGTAACCGACTCCTTTGGACTCGATTTTGACCCACTTTAAACGGACAGATTTCATTCAAATTTTGCACACCTGTCAAAGATCGATGACAATGCAATAATTCGATAAAAAAAAAATAAAAAAAAAATACTTAAAAAAAAAATTAAAAAAAAAACGCTCTTATAAATAAACCTAACTAAAAAGTAGAAAATAAATAATAGTTTAAAAAACTAAAAAACACGCTTTTAAAGTGCTTCTAACTAAAAAGTGAAATATAATTCCAAATATAAGCTGAAAATGGTAATGAACAAAAAATACTAGTATTATTGTGAAAAAGCGTGGGTTGCTCGATAGACGAAAAATATGGCACAGAGCCAACAGAGCGCCCCAAGCTTTTTCACAATAATACTAGTATTTTTTGTTCATTACCATTTTCAGCTTATATTAGGAATTATTTTTCACTTTTTAGTTAGAAGTACTAAAGAAGCGTGTTTTTTAGTTTTTTTAAACTATTATTTATTTTTTCTTTATAAGCATTTTTGTGACAATGCATTTTGCAATAAATATTTTTGCTTGAATTCCTATATGTAAGATTCGTTTCATTTAAAACCCTAAGGGCCAGTTTTTGGGGTGCCTTATAAATCTTATCCGACCCATATAATATAACCTGACTGAATTTCGAAGTGACACAAGTTATAATTGAAAAAAACACACATTTGTCACTTTCGTTTATATCTGTTATATTCTTACCTTGACAATAAGGTTTATACACGTCTTGTAAAATTGGGGCTTATTCTTTTTAAAAATACTAATTTAAATATTTTATTCCTCTTTCTAGCGTTAGGTATTCAGCCATTTTGAATGTAAATTCTTTTGAGGCTTGCTAACAACATAATAAAGTACTTATTTTTAATTAAATATTACAAGTTTACTGTAAATAACTTTTCTAAGGGCATGAAAAAGCTACTCTGAACTACATGCGTACATTTAATTAAAAAGAAACACCATTTAGCTAACGGAGGCTTGCAATTAATAAAAGGTAATTTGCATTTTAGGTCAAGGGAATGCCTTAATGAAACAGGCGCCGGATTCCATATGAGAATGTTAATATAATATAACATGGTACGTTATGAGCAGTTTTATTTTAAATTAAATATTACATAACATGATATTTAAAAAATATATATATATATATATAAAGCCTACATTACCCAGAAGGGTGCAGCAGAGGTGTACAACACCTACAATCACCTGTTATGTTTAGGTGTTATGGTATGGGGGGTTAGCCTATCGCCATCCACCGGGAACGATTCCATCCACGTTCCTGACGGAAAGTTCACAAATAACACTTTCCCCAGGCATTGAACCCGAGACCTCGTGGTCAGAGGCGCCTACGCTAACCACTAGACCAACGAGGCATTTTAAATTATAATGTAATATTTATCAGTGAATAACATTGGGGTAAAAACAGAACATAACACACACGCAGTCTGCCTAATTGAGATTTGTAGTAAAAAATAAAAGGGTATATCGGTATTTTGGCTATGCCAGATAGTATTGTCCACTTTTTGTATTTTAATATTATGCAATCTACTTAACATTTGACTTTATAGGTGACATCTTTTGTTTCGTATTAAAATACTTAAAAAAAACACTTATTATAACACACACAATTTCAACAGTACAGTCTATAACAGCTTTTACTTAAACCTTTATAACGTAACATGACACGCTATGTTATACTAACAATAGTTCCAGAACCTGGCTTCGGTTTCGGTCGTTTCCCTTACCGTATACACCGCATTTCCTAGGAAGTAAACACTTAAAATTATAATATTTTTCATTAAGGAACATATTTGGGTAACAAACACGCCTTTTTCATGTTTAATTGTAGCGGAAGAGTGCTTGTGGTTTAAGAAAAATGGGCTTCATAGCCTTTTGAAAACCTAAATGTGTGTATTCTATTTACATTAGCAAGTGCAAATTAGCTTTTGTCTCTTGGTTTTTCTCGTGTATTATGTCAATGGCAAGTATCATATAATAAATAATAATAATATTTCTATCCAGATGCAATGAAGTGGTGTTATTTAGCCGTAACAGCGTATTGTAGCAAACAGATATCATCTCTTAAGGTGGTTTTATACCAGCGAGGCGTGGCGTGACAGAGCGGAGCGGGAATTGATTTTTTTTTGGCAAAATTTTTATCAGCACCCTGCCAATCTTTGGTGAAAAAGGCCTAGCATGGCGTGGATGTGCGAGGCGAGAACTGAAATATTTGTTTGTATAATATTTGCGATTGTGTATTAACAACATTGGCGAGTTATATTAGGGCCAAATTTAAAAGGATTGCTATCATACAGACACAGAGCCAGAGCCTGAAACTCCGCAATCAAACATAACATAACGCCTATATTAACCAGAAGGGTATGGCAGGGGTGTACAACAACCTCACTTCACCTATTGTGTCTAAGTCCCATGTGATAGGGGATGAACCTACCATCCACCGGGCTCAATTACAACTCCGTGCTGCTATTGAGAATTTCCTATTCCTAAATCTCAAAAAACACTTTTGCCAAGCCGGCAATCAAATACAAGGCGCATTTGCTAACCACTAGACCAACGAAGCAGTATCGAACCAAAATCAAAGAACATTTGGAAATCTATGAAATAGCCGGTGAATGAGCGGGCGATCTCACTTATTCATTTCTATGCTGAAATTGTGGCTAGCAGCCGTTAGTTTCGAGCGGTTCTAAACTGTACACTGACGCACAGTTATATCTGTAGGTAGGTATAGGTAAGTTACGAATAGCTAAGACGTATTTAGTTTTGGATAGTTTTGAACTGAAATTATGCAAATATAATCCGAAAGCTTGTGAATTTTTTTATCCTTTACGCAATAACTACGGTACTGATTAATATAAACCAATATAATAAAGAGGAGAGGTTTGATTTTTCTTTGTTTGTTTATTTTAGAAGATATTGACCACGATTTCGTCTGATGGTAAATATGATGCGGTCGCCGGATGACGCTTACCTATGAGGCATCTATATATATTTGCTTTGCTAAGAAATTGTATGTCTATAATTAGAAAAATGTGTAGCCTTGGGCAAAACGTTTCACTTTTTGGCAGTTTCCTCCACTCAGTGGCATTTTAAAGCGTCACGATTTGGATTAAAAAAATCTTAATGAACAATTAGTTAATCTTCATCTATATCTAACGAAACCCCATTAATTTTCATCTGATGGTTCAAACTTGATTGGTTGATTAAAAGATCCAAAAAATCGTGTTTGAAAAAGGCTCTGTTAATTACCAAGGATTACACCAGAGCTGGGTGAATCTTAATTCAATAATAAGAGATGTTAAAAAAAAATGGACGTGGCCTGTAAAGATTTGCGCAACTGAGAGCGGTTAGAAAAAAATGGAGACATTGCCTATCTGTTAATAAGAACAACGGCTATTTAGACTTCGTTATAAAATTTATGTAGGTTCGAGATGGTAATACGTTTCTCAGTGATATAAAACTACTTGTTTTTAAGTCACTGTATTAAGATCAACCATTTAGGTTTGAGAAGGCAATACGTTTTACATTGAAATAAAACTACTTATTTTAAAGTCTTTTTTAGTCGTTTAACCATCAATTCTCAACTAGTTTGTTCAGCGCAATATAATATTCTTGGTCAGACCGATTGCGAGATTATCGGGCTTCTAACCTCTACAGACGACTATCCGTATCGTCGGTCAAAGATCTTAGAGACCCATTTAGACGATGCAAGTTTTGCAAGGGAGTTCTCATGTTTGCTTTGTTCGTCCCGATGACAAAGTCAGGGATGAAACTGGCATCGTATAAATGGACCTTTGTACATACACTGCTATACAGCCACTGGGACTGACGGCTTACCGTGCACTCTGAGAAACGGCAAGTATTGCTTAATCCGTAGATCGATTGCTTCGGCACTGACTTAACCAACTCGAAATTCGTAGTAGTGGTATCTTATCGAGATATTATGTACTTTATAACATCACACTTACAAAATATATAGCATATCCATTATTTTTTATTTAGATATAACCTACCACTTTGTTATATAATATTTAGTAAAAAAGTTCGCAGTATATACAGAGTGTAAATGGTATCCTAACGAAGCCGCTTACCTGTGATTCAGTACATGATTCTACTCGTAAGACCTTAGGTGCGAAATTGTTTGCAAATAGGAACTTGAATGTGCATTAAAAACTTATCAAAGATGCAAGTATGATGATGCAAGATGGAAATAGCA
This sequence comes from Hypena proboscidalis, assembly GCA_905147285.1. NCBI lineage: Eukaryota > Metazoa > Arthropoda > Insecta > Lepidoptera > Erebidae > Hypena > Hypena proboscidalis. The sequence goes on from LR990141.1 coordinate 2,945,052, forward strand.
AATGTATTGTGCGAAAAACTAATAAAGCTCTCGGGAAAAGTCTTCCAGAGTCCCAGAATCATGTATTATCACTGGTATATACGTCCTGACAAATTACTAATGAAATATGGAATCGAATCAGGTAACGTTAATGACACATTTAGTATGTTCCTAGTTCATACACCTCTCAGCTCTGGTAATTATGCCTGCCCGCCGTAATCGGCGCGTGTGGGAGGAACAAAGGTTGTAGTATGTTATTAATGTTAGCGGTTATTAGTGATCGATTCAACGGCCAATATCTTAATTACATGTTTAGGTATTTGAACTTTGGATTGGTTCTTTTGATGATGTGATTGTTCGATAGTTATGGTAATTATTTTGATATAAATAACACGAAAACTATGATTACAAATTAAGATGAATTTTATTGGTGATTATGTTACTCTATGTATGTTATCTCCACACTTTAAACATATTATTCAGGCGAAAGTTTGTGAGTGTGTAATGTGTGAACGTTACTTGTTTGCTTATTGAATGGAGCAATTTTGATGTTATTTGTTTTGCAGATAGCTTATAGCCTGGATTAACGTAAACGCTTATTACTCCCGCAAAACTAGTAGGTACATCGAATTATGTAATACCCTATGTGTCTGCTGAACCATATAATATACCAGCGTAAGTTCTTTATAATATCTCCTATCATTACCGCTTACCGCTTCAAATGAGACTTAACTTTTCAGCGGAACTTCTTAACTACCTTAACGAAGTGAATTTCAAAAGACGTGGACTTAAAAGGATTAATTTTCTCGCAAAACATTAAATCGTTAACGAAATTTAATTTTACAAGTATTGGCCTAGAATATTAATACCGTTCACGTATATATTCTTACGTACCTTACACATAAACATGAAAAAAAGATAAATTTTGTGACTGATTTCACATTCTCTAAAGGACCAAGAGCATTCGCATTACCTTACTAACTGCCTCAGTGCCTAACTACCTGAAATGTATTTTATTTCCGAATAAAGTTACTAATTTTGGTCTTTATAATTACAGCTCGCGCACTACAATGCTCGGTTTTCCTCCCACGCTGGTGTAACATTCAAATTAGTTACGTTAAGTTACAGGCAAATTTTCGCAGTCTGGCAGCACCTTTAATAAATAATAAAATAATGTATGTAATCTAAGAAACGAACATAACTATTTCTATAAACAACACACAGCTGTAAAAAATGTTTGTATTACCTTATACCATACCTTTAATATTAGAACGCATCATGACACCTAAAATCCTCAACACGTTTTCGCTCAATTTTCTTAACTAACACGATATTAAAAACAGCAGCGTAATATCTCAACCTAAATTTTAAAAGTTGAGTATCTTCCCTGGCACCGTCGAGAGATAATTTTCATAGTAATTAACCGTTGTTGTCTCTCCCGTGTCACCTGGAGGCAGGTGGGTGGCTGTCATAAAATTTTTATTCAATTTATCAGGCACACTACTTTTTACTTACTCCATTTAGAAGGGAGGTGTATCGTGTTGGTCGTTTTAAGTGCTCGGTGTTTTGATTCTGCACATTATAAATGTATTTGTATCGTCATCTATTATTTTACTTACTTTTTATTATTACTTTTAACGTGTGACCAACAATTCAAATAAAGGGGAATAACGACAAGTGTATGAAATAAATATTTTCCAAATTGTAATACGTATAACTACCGCCATTCCACTGTTACTGAAAGTATACACATACAACCTTATCACCTTTTTCGAGCTTTGATTTTTACTTACTATTGAAGTGCCTTTACGTTAGCATTAGGAGTCTTCACTATATTATAGTGACTATATTATAATTAAGATTCATGCTTATTTTGACGTAAGGTCATTTCAATGGTAAATGAGTATATAAGCAATAACCATTATCGTATATTAAGATGATCTTTTTTCATGCAAGTATAAGTTGGAGACGGTATGTTGATTTTAGTAAACTTTTATTTAGAAACACTGACACATACCTGACTTATTTGATATTGTACCTATACTTCAGCTTTTTATGTTTAAACAATCTTTGATACGATAAACGTCAAAGAATATTCGTTCAGTATAATATTTTCAGTAGCTGGTATTTCTGGTCGTAGTTCAGATAAAGTGCCCGTCGCATACTATATCAAATGACGGAGACTCGACGGCATTCGCTCTATGCTGCATAAAGGCCCAGGAGATTTTTCCTGTATAAAACATTTATTTTGTAGGGGAATTTGTGTCGCTTAAAAACGTTTTCTCTATCACTTGCTCACACTTCACGTTTTTATGATCACAGAACATAAAATCGTTTTAGATGCAATCTTTAGCTTACACATGAGTCTTTTAGACACAAAAGCTAGGTCTGAGCTAAGGTTACGCTTAACTCTATAAGGTCTTAGCCTAGGAAAAAACATATCTTTTAATAAAATAAAGCAATACACAACTGTAAAAAAGTTTGAATAGTATTATCACATTTAATAATATTAGATCTCATCATCTACACTTAAAATTCTCAACAAATTTTCGCTCAATCTTCTTAACTAACACGATATTAAAAACAGCAGCGTAATATTTCACCTTAAGCGTAATTTCAAAGTTGAGTATCGTCCCTGACACCGTCGAGAGTTAATTTTCACAGAATTAAACCGTAGTCGTCTCTACCAGTCTACCGTGTCACCTGGAAGCAGGTGGGTGGTGATGAGTATGACACTCATCCCACATTTTTAGAAAAATTAAGTAATTATAAGTATTTTATAGTATTTGTTCGTTGGATAAGAATAAAAAGCCTTAATACTACATCTGTTCTCGTACAAAAATGTTGTACATATAGCCTTTTCTCTTTATTTTTACCCTCTCTCTCACTTGAAAAGTAAGATCTTGCAGCCCGTACTAACTTGGTTATTTAATATTATTTCATTTGACAAAGAACGTTTATTCCTTCGCATAATGTTATATAATTATAATTATTATTTTCCTTTATATAAAGATTTGGTGTTGCAATAACCTACACTTACCTGAAGTATTGTCAAAAACAAACAAAATTGTATGATTTATATTTTGAAAAGATGGTCACATGAATTTCTCACCAGCTCTTCTTAATGATGCAATAGCCATCGGAGCTGGTACTTAATTGATTTTAATTTTAACCTAAACAGATCGATTAAAATTGAACCATGATTCGGTAAATTAAATCATATTATTTTTATATGAACAATTTAAATTTATTTAATTCTACAGAATATTTTTATTTGCTCTGTAATTATAATGTTTCTTGACGTGTTCAAGCGGCTTTTGGGGTTTATAAAAATAAAAGATTTGACTTTGACACACTTTTTATTTAATTTATCTATTCACCATCGTGAAAAAAATTGTTTTAATACCATAATTCTTCCTTTTCATTTTACCTGATCAGTTACAAATATTGGAAATGAATTATAATATTATTTTTTTTTTAATTCAATTGTTGCATTTAAGTTTTAAGAACAAAATAATATCATAAAATAAACAGCTCATAAATTTTTGAAACATTACGAAAAAATTACGTTCCAATTGTTAATATTTCAATAATCCTAATAATTTTACCGTAAAAGACATTAGACTGTTCTTTCGGTATAATTATATGTTATGTGTGTTGATGCTTCGACGCCGGTTCAGACATCGCACGTTCGATGCTATCGCGAATGACGGAACAACTCCACGATATCCGCTCGCTACTATTCAAAGATATTCACTGCACGTTTTTCAATAATATGCAGCAAAGTTTATTGGCTTGGTATTTTAAAATATATGCTTTGTCTATTATTATTACTAATATTTTCTGAAACTGTGTATATGTAATGTTTACCTAAAAACAACTTAAATATATATTATTGTATCACATTTATCCCATATTTATTATACTTTTACAAGATCATAAAGGACTGTAAAATGAACTTGGTAAATCTAAAAGCTAACTCTATTTTATACGGCAATGAAATCATAAAGTTTTCGCCACATAAAGTTACACGCATCGTAGCATGGCGTAACACGTCTACGAATAATTCTCGTAGAGGGGTACACCTTTACGAGGTATGGAATACGAAATTATAAATGAAAGGTTAGTGTAATATATTATGCAGCTCAGTGAATATTTTAGGAGGTTTTTTTTACTTTATTAGTGAGACCATGGTGCTTTCTTCCTAGACTTCGTTTACAAAAGTTCCTTCGTTTCACCAAAAATACTTATAAAAGTTTTTTTCTTTAGTTTAAAATCACCGCTTACGATGAATATATTTTAATTTAAAACCGAAAATACAAAATGATTAGAATGTGATCACCAATTTAAAAAATATGACTTCTAAATTTTTACTTCTAAGTTTTACTTATTTGCATAGATATATTCTTTCATTTCCCCTCCATATTGATTAAGTGCTCTTTGCTTATAGTTCTAGGAATGTACTATGAAGCTACGGCATATCTTGTAGACGTACTATGGTTAAAAAACTTTAACTAGAAAAAGTTTTTGTTGACATTTTTACACGTATAAATATTTACAATAAATAAATTTCATAATTTTATTTTGATCTTGGTTAGTCTAACGGTTTTGTAATTTGGTTTGGATCAACCCATCAGAGCCTTAAAAGAGAGAGCCCATGAAGTAAAATAGCTTTTTTTTTCCGTATAAGGTACAAGAACTCTGCAGAACTGCCAAGAAATACCACATTACATGCATTTTACTGTTAATTTATTACAGACAACCAATATTAGTTATACCCTTTGCTTAAAAAAAAAAAATATTCAAATAAAATATCACATTTAAAATTTCTGGCTCTAAAAGTAATAATCTTAGCAACAGTCTCAAAGATAACATAGGTGCTTCGATAAAACAAACGGTGTATTCCGTCGTGTGGGAGGCACGCACTTTACTACAACAGTGGATTTTACGACAACTCTAAAACAATCATTAATACTCGCTTTATTACGAGATACGTGCGCAGCCCTATTCTGAGAACGGGAATTTTACTTATAAGTATTTCGAAACATTTTTGGTAGTTTTAAAGCATACCTTCATACAAGTTTTGAGGTTTGTCGCACTATGTAGAGTTGGACTGAAAAATATATAGACCTATCAATTTATTCAAATTATGAAATACGGGTGTTACTTACGTATTTTTGGTCTATTTAGTCACCGCGGTCGACTAAATAGACTAAAATTACGTGAGTAACCCGTATTTCATAATTTGAATAATGTTACAAACTCACGTCAGTTTTAATAAAAACCTATCAATAACCTATTTATAATGAGTCAAAACAAAATTTTACTTTCTTATTTATGGACTGCCTCGTTGGGCTGGTGATTAGCGTATGCGCCTCTCAACGTGAGGTCTCGATTTCGATTCCCGGGTCATGTTATTTGTGAACTTTACCTCAGGAAATTCACAATAGCAGCACGACATAACAGGTGAAATATGGGCGTTGTACACCTCTACCATACCCGTCTGGGTAATATATGCGTGATATGTGCATGGATGTTATGTTATGTTATGTTTTATATGGATTTAAGTTCAACGAAGCATAATTACATATTTATGTGCTGCTACTGAAAATTTGCCGGCGGCAAAATTACTTTTGCTTTGAATGGTTATCTAACCCAAGAAGTCAGGATGAGAAGTCACATACACTAACCACTAGAAGAACCAGGATTCTCATTCTCAATCACGCATGACGTAAGTCAAAAATCATCATTTCACGTAGTACACTCGACTCAGTCAAGGTAGGACCGCGAAATTTATGAGGTAACAACTAATACATCGGTCACATTAATGACAAAATTTGATGCCAATATTCTGAAACAGATATAAAACCATAAAGCGACTTCAGCGCTAGAGGGGGACAGCACATACTGTTTTTTTTTTTTTTTTTATTCTACGCCCACAGCGAACGAACGTGTAGTCCACCTGATGGTAAGTGGAGTACAGGCCATGGACATCAACAATCCACAAAAGCAGATTATAGATGCGTCGCTGCAGCTAAGGAATACGGTGTTATGCCTCATATGCCAGTAATTTCAGGGCCTGATCTCACCACCAAACCGGAACACAGTAATGGAAGCACTACTATTTGGCGGCAGGTTAAAGGTGAGACGGTGGTGCTGCCGCCCTCGAGCTCATTCACAAGAGCTCTACCACCAGTTTCGACTCTACCGTATTTAAACCACTGCTAAGTATAGCTTTAGGTATTTACCATCGCACAGCCATAAACAAAAGAGGCAGCAATTCCTCCCACAAACATTTCACAGCTGCTCCTCTAAACAACATAATTATAATAAATCCATATAACTCGACTAGCGCACCTGTCTACACATGCCCACATTACACTCGCATCTTCAAGGAAATTTAATTAAAAATCATTTATCATTCCACGAGCCTTTTCGCAATTTGAGTAGACTTTCAGTAAAACGGATTCAACTAAATATCAGTGTTTTATACAGAGGGAATTAGTCCTCTGTGAGCCGGAACAATATCATTATTAGACTAGTTGTTTGAGTTACTAGTCTCTGATAACCTTTAATGACTGCCATAGATCAAATCTTCAAAAGAAGAGCGAGAAGGTGTTTTTTTTGGACCTAAATAAATATTTTCATTTCATTTCATTTTCATTTAGACCGACGGTACGAAGGCACTTGATGGGTTAAAATGATGGTCTCCCTATCCGCGACAAACCGTGGTAAGCATTCCTTAACCGAAAACCAATCGATCAGCTTGGCTTTAACTAAGCTACGAGCCCCAACGTACCTCCTCCTATTAGCAGTCCACGGATACAAAGTTTCACTCGCGCAAGGGAATTTAATTAAAAATAAACATTTACAATACGTCGGGATTTGTTTTCACCGGCCAATTGCTATTCGATTGGTGGCTGGGAAAGTAAGGCCGGTTGTATTTTTACTTTAAAATAATGGTAAACTGATGTTATAATATATTTATATAATATATGTGTTCAAGAATTTATAATCAATTATATTTTTATTGTTAAAACTATGATATTATCAATTTAAATTATTTTCTAACTTAAATATTTACATCTATACACAAAGAATTAAAAAAATAGTAATAATATTTATATACAATAATATACATAGAAAATATAAAAAGATATTTACAAAACCTTAAACAGCATCAAAAAATTCCTCCGCATCGACGTCGAATGCCGACATCGTGCCCAGAAGGCTGGCAGCATTACCACGTTGTATGGCAATGCTTATTCTTTGTGCCAAATAGAAACCAGCCCTCTGGTCACGAGTCGTATCGATTAATCTTTTCGATATATCTTTAAAAAGCAGTCGGGCGCTCGGACCCCATGACCCTAAAGTTTCTACCCCAAACGGCTCAAATACATATTCTCCGACGAGATTATTATATTTGCGCCGTTTGAGGTTCTCTGCAGAGGCGGCCGCTGCTCCCACACAAACTGCCGTGCTTGGAAGATGAGATGGCGCGAGGGTATCGACGCAGGTTGCGTCCCACACCAAAGGCCTACCCATCTTCCATGGCAACAATGACATACCGTCCGGTCTCTTGCCATCGTCTCGTGCCAAACCATTGGGTTCAAGTACAGCAGGCACGCCGGCGGTACCAAGAGCACGTCGAATAATGTCATTTAAATTTGCGTGGCGTGAAAAACGACCAGCACTCTTGCTACAAGATAGGCCATGATGTCCTAAGCTCCCGACCGCTTCACCACATTTACATCGATGCGGAGAAACACAAGGTAAACCTAAGCGAAGGCAAGTGGCGATACGGAATGTATTATCGTCCATCATAGTACCTATGCTGGGCGATGGAAGGGAATGAAGCCAAATTCCTGATTCCCATTCTCCCACAGCCAGCAAACGAGCCCGCTCTGCCGCATTTAAAGCTGTATCTAAAAGATTGTTTTTGACAGCGTTGCAAAGCGGACCGTCCCACTGTCTCTGCGAGAACGGGGTTGAGGGTAAGTCAGTGCTCGGACAAGCAATTTTCCAAGCGCTCACTGCATCGGCCATGCATAGCACTTTAGAATCAACCAGTGTAGGAGCTAAAATTTTCCTGGTTAATTCTTCCGTGCTATGGACCGAGGACAGGAACGCTGGTAAACTAACATCAGAAATTTTGCGAATGCCGAGGCCGCCCAGACGAACCGGTAAGGACGCCTGAAGCCACGCTCGGTCATTCAAGGCCACATTGAGTATTTTGCACAATAGATTTTGAATTATATTATCCATATTGATTAAAAGGTCTGATTTTTTCCAAAATGGGGTGGATCTCAGGACATATGTAAATTGAGGCACGAAAAGACAATAACGAATTATGTTAAAAGCTGAATGCATATGAATATTTAAAAGGCGATCGGAAACATTATTAAAATTTTGAATTTTTTCTTCAATAAAAGAGTCATATGCCTCTTCAAGAACCGGGGACCCAAGGAGGCGAAGTGAATTTTTTTCCATTATTTTTATATTAGGTGCTAAAGAATTGAATTTTGATATAATTGATTGTTTATCTGAATTATTGTTATTCACAAAAATTTCACACTTGCTTGGATTTAACTCTAAGCCTATCGATCTAAATTTATTTTGTAGAAAAGCCAAATCATCTAAAACGGTTTGTACGTCGCCTCCTAGGGTCCCATCATCGAGATACCAGATGTTGAATTTAGATTTTAATTGTTGTATGATGGGCTGAATTGCTAAACTGAAAATAACTGGTCCGAGGGGGTCACCCTGTTGACAACCAACTGCAGATTCTAAAACATTATCTTTATATAATAATTTTGAAGGTTTTCTATAACATTGCCAAATAAACTTGAAAATTTTAGGGGTTTGCGATTTTACTTCCGACAACAAGGCGTCCCTGTTCACTGAGTTAAATGCATTCTTAACGTCAACCTTTAAGATGACCTCGCCTTCATTGCAGCCAAGGTATGTCGAAAGGGCATGTACGGCAGCCTCGCACCCTCCTCTAGATCCAAAACCTAATTGTAGTGGTTGAAAAGTATTTGACAGTTCTTTGCTATAATATCTACAGCAAACCTTGGCTGCCGTACGTCGGTAGGTACACCCGACGGCAATGGGCCGAATGCCACCATCGCTCTTACGTAGGGCACATAAGTTAGCCCCATATAAAATATCGATGATGTCATCGACCACATTCCCGGCGAGCATAAGATTTATTAAAGCCGTTAGCTCCCTCAAGAGGGCGACACCAGCTTCGCCTTGAATTTATTTATTTCCTTGTTTTGAATTTATTGTATAAATATATGAATAGAAAGGATAATTTATCGAGACAATAAAAAAATAAAAGCTTTGTATAATGTAATATCTACAAGAACTTTGCTTAGTTACTTCAACTTGTGTAACCTATAGACTTCAAAAAATATTAAATTTTGACACAGCCGAACTTTTAAGAAAAATGTTGTACTTAGTTGTTTCAATGTCAGTATATCATAGACCTGAATAAGACTGTATTCCCACTTAGATACAAAATTTGCGAACTGTCTTGTGAAAGTACTCGTAGTATAGAATTATTTGTGCTCCACTTGTTATCCTGTAGCTTTATAGCATTTTGTGTAAAATCTCATGTCTCAAGTTGAAAGACTCCGTATAAAGACGTGTTACAAAATTCAATTTGCTGTTACTGTCAAAATTCGTAATAGTGGTAGTATATGTCATTATGTATTATTATGCTGTGAAAAGTAAAGACAAGATTTATTTTTAAATAATTATGATACATATTTTAAATCATTTGCAAAAAAAACTTAAGCCATGATATCTATTTGTAATATTTTAAAGCAAATTATAGCTTTGCTATGCCTTTTTGTATTTTATACAATATTAAGGTTGAAAAATTAAGAAGCCAGCATACGTATCCATAACTTAATTGGCATAGTACCTGGGGCGTTTACCCGAGAGGTTCAGGTTAAAATCCTGCAGTATTCTTAATTTTCAACCTTAATATTGTATAACATAATATATTTTGCTATCGCAAAAATTGGCTTTACTCAAAATAATATAATAGTACCGCAAACATGAGGAAGGTAACACGTCAATCTTTCCGGATCAAGCCAGTCAAATTTTATTGGCTTTCTCTTTTAATGGCGACTCCGCTGTTTTATCGCCCAATTATAGATTGCGACGGTTTTGTTTACTTACTTGAACCTTTAAATGGAACCGCATGGAAAGTAATTGATATTCTTTGAATTTTCCATCGAGATTATGTAGAAAATAAGCAAACTGTTATTCTATATTATCCGTTGTTTGATTTTTTGATAAAATAGATCAAAAGATATGTTCGTGGGTCAGAAACAAAGATGGTACTGGTACTATCACTCTCACCATTGGCAGATATTTGGCATGGCTCCCATCGCAGACAGACATCCTTAAACTTTCATAATTTCTAACAAAATATCCAAAAATTTAGCTTTATTAGGACCAATAGAGTTCCTTTCATATTTTTTTTATATGGGAGGGTGGTACGATTGGCGATTTAAAAAAAAAATATTATGAGCTGTGAGTATATTTATTTGATCGTGTAGTTGTTTTTTTTAAGTGAGTAAGTTGATGTTTGTCAAGTGGCGTCCGCTATAGCTCATTTTCCAAAAAAGTAGTCTAGGATAGTGATAATGGTCGCTCTAGCAGCGCAAACACCAAACCGAAATTTGAAGCGATCCAAGAATGCAGTTAAAATTAAAAGTCAATTATTCTACTTCTTAAGGAGTATTATTGCGATTCAAGTCTGATTGACGTATGTTAGATCGGAGACAGACACAAAATCTGTCTCCAAAAATATCAAAACAGTACTGATATTATCGCTATTTTCCGATAGAGAGATTAATTTTGCACTACCTTATATCAGAAAAATATTAAAGCAACTTTTATTGATCCTAATAAAGCGTGATTTTTTTATGTTTGTTAGAAATTATGAAAGTATGGCAGATAATTTTACTAATAATATAAGTGCCCATCGCCGAATAATACGCACTTACAAAGAGTCCAATCGCTGCATTTGCATCATTCATAATATTGCAGCTTCAAAATTAATACTATTCAAACTGCTAACAGGATTTGATCCGCTAAAGTTATATGCAGTGGTGCTAATCCAATTATATCAAATTGATGAATTACAACTTTATTTCGTTAGGTTTGGTGGATGACGCCGGCTTTTGTAAATATAATTTAAGTATTAAAGTAAATAAAAATATTTTTTTAGTCACCCAAACCAAAAACGAAAAATATCTGTCAAAGAGACGCCTTTTTAACGCTAATGAGCAACTGTTAACCATTACCATTATGTTGACTGCCAGTTTGTGTACTGCATTTACAGTATAGCGATAAATATCACTAGTCCGGTATCATTAACATAATTTTGGCAATTATTGGATTTGTTCTATCAGACTACTATACATAACACCACACCTTTATTACCCAGAAGGGTAGGGCAGAGGAGAGATGGGGGATAGGGGGTGAGCCTATCGCCATCCACCGGGCACAATTCCAACTCCGTGCTGCTATAGTGAATTTCCTGGCGGAAAGTTAAGAAATAACATTTTGCCCGATCCGGGAATCGAACCCGAGACCTCGCGGTGAGAGGCGCATACGCTAACCACTAGACTAGATTTTTCTGTAATTTTTCTTTTTGTTACCTCTTAAGTTTTTTAGGTGAAATTATGTACAAATAAAGCATTTTCTATCTATCTATCTAATAATTATATAAGTTGACATACTGCATGATTGTATTTTATTTGCCTACTTACCTGCAAGATCCACTCAATTACATGACAAGTACAGTTAAGTACATATTTCAACGGAAAGTAATTTACCACAATGTTCAATATCCGGGGTATTGTGAACACGTCGCACATTCGCGTATCATTCTTAAGGAGTTTAATGGTTTCGGCACTCGAGTGTACCAAGGGCGTGACAAAATATTTTATCACACAACACAAATATTTGGTATGTCACTTTATATATTGAGTAGATCTTCTTCTTCTTCGTCGTGTCGATGGCTGAGTCAAATTTTATTTTGACTTGCCATCGTGGTGAAAGGATCAGCCAAAAACAGGGAATCGTTGTGTACGTCACTCGGGGAGGCTCCTTTAATTGAGTAGATATTGAACATAGGATTTGTTTGTGTTATATTTATTTGAAGAGATTATTAATAGCTGACTATAGTTATGTTATCGAACCCTACATTGCGACTAGTGTCGATCAAGGTTTTTTAACATTATAGTAGCAAGATCGGCATTTATAATATATTTATGACATAGGAACGTAGTCTATGCCAATACAGCGCTAAAATTATGTGATGTATTCTTTGTACTGGATATAGCTACGGAATCAATTTTGATTTGATATAATGCTTTATGTAAATCAGCTTTTAGGAGAAGAATATATAACATACCGCTGAATAGTAGTACTACTGAAATCTTTTGCAGGTATTAGAATGATGTTCACGAGCTGTAGTAACCACAAGCTTGTATGTGGTCATGCTCCTTTGTACATATTATGTCATATTAAAAGGTAGACAGGCAAAAAAGTAAATAAAAGAAGTAATACTTAACTCAACACATAACATAACATCACGTCTATATTACCCAGAAGGGGATATCAGAGGTGTAAAACACCCACAATAAAATTCACCAGTAATTAGGTACCATGTGATAGGTGCCTATTACCATTCACTGGCCCCAATTTCATCTCTGTGCTGATGGAAAATCATATCAAACACTTTTGCCCGAACTGGGCATCTAATCCAAAACCCCGCGATAAGAGGACGCATACGCTGACCACTAGACCCAAGAGGCACATAAGATATTTCCATTACGACATAAAGGTTAATAACAAATCAAACATAAAACGAACCTTTCTAGGAACTTTAACAATAATTCAGGCATAGCAGCTTAAAAATTCACAGCACGTAGTAAAGCGAGCCCGTAACGACAGGTGCTTGCATGCAATGAAATATAGTGATAAAACTATAAAACTGTACGTGGAGCATAAATAATGTACTCGGCGTTAGTGCTTGTTGAATTTTTCTGCGATGGATAGATTCGTTCGTTTGCATGGTAACTTTCCTTTAAGATCACCTACAGGGTGAGTGCAACATAGTGACATAACCGGCAGAAATAAACACTGACCCTGTCTAAAAACTGTGGTTGTAATAAACGTCGCATGTCGCATCCACCCTGTAATTCAACACATAGAAGTTGTCCAAGAACATATAGTTTTGAATAATTAATTTACTGATGTGACTTTTATAATATTATTTTGTTTAGTCGATTAACATAATCACATCACTAAGTTATTTGAGGTGGCAACACTTACTTTTGTCTCTCTCCTTTCTACCGTATGCGTAGTGATCCGGCTCGAATAACCACTACACATGTTTGGTATTGAAACAGCGTGAATATTTGTAAAGAAAACACTATATTTTCTATCAAATTGAAATTACAAAAACACTAACGTGTGCCCACGCACATAGGTACGGTAGAAAGGGGAGAGACAAAATTAAGTGTTGCCACCTCAAATAGCTTAGTGATGTGATTAAAAATAGTAAAAAACACTATTTCATTAAAATTCTTAAAAGTATAAAATAAAACGTATTTAAATTCCCATTCATGCTTGAAATTAAGGCTCAAAGAAAAATAAATATTAAATTTGCTCTTCTCACATATCGGTAAATCCTGTTATCTTTATAATAACCTAGATCCGAGAATAATAAATTAAATGCTGCACAATTATTCAAAGAGAATGTAATGATTGGATTGTATCATGAACAAACTCGAGGGAATCACCATTGTACTGTTATCCCTTAACCATTTTGACAAAATGAGTCGATAGTTAGAAACACGTTTGCCCGACCTGGGAATGATGAACCGGGGATCTCTTGGTCAGTGATCGCATACTAGTCCACCTACTAGTAAATAAGTAGGTTTTCACATTCCTTTGTAAGTAAATTAAATAAGGCGATGGTGCCTACAAAATAATTATCGGTGTACGCTAGTAATGACGCTAAGGCTGATGCTCAGTGCACAGTGCTCCACTGGCCGTCAGTGCGTACGGTCAGTCCTGACGATACGCATAACCAATAATCACCAACAAACTTACCGGACTGTTGTTGTAAAGAGACATGCGGGCGGTCGTTCCGTACGATCGTTGAAGCACTGAACATGTTCAATAATTTGTTTTAATACAAATTCATAGCGCGTCGGTGACTTACCGACTGACGTTACGCATACGGACGCCCTCGACCAACGGTCCCTGTAAGCAGTGCGTAGTAAAATACTCGTGCATTCGGTTTATCATCTATATATATATATATATATATATATATAGATTTTTCGTGAAAATGACAAACGTGACTGACATACGCACCGACGACGCTCACGGTCGGTCGACACTGAAACCGACCTACGAACTATAGTCCCTTAACTACATATACTAAACTACAATACCATAAGTTCTCATGCTAACGAAAGTAGGTCAACTATTTCATAGCCATAACACCGTAATTGCACGTATTCACACACCTGCATGTCCATAAAGTATATAGTAACGATATTATACCATAATAAGCGTCCTTGGTACACTTGTGAAGTGGAGCACTTAATATGCCATCAGTATGTCATTTGTGTGCGTGAAAAAGGACAATTGGACAGCTGATTTGTGAGAACCGATTATTAAAATATTAATTGTGTCTGTATTTGTGCCCAATGACTATAAAGCAGAAACGATTCGTTTTGACGGTTAAATTAACATTGATACTAAATTTTAGCGTCCATACATGATACTGAGTTGTATCCAGGAAAATCTACTTAATATGTAATGTAAATGCCTACACTATTTCTTAACAAATTAAATAATATATCGGTGTTAAGAACTTCACAAATATATTAAATTTAATATTGAATTGGATCGACTTAGGTCTAACTACTAAGAGTTTCTTTTAAAAACCTAATAAATAATAATGCCGAACTCGATATTAAAAGAAGGATAAAGGAGGTAAGCATTACCAGTCTTCTTCTTCGTCGTGTCGATGGCTGAGTCAAATTTTGTTGGTCCAATAAGTGGCCACTGTTATGGCGCTCTCGTCGGCGTTCATAAGCGCCTCTCTTGTGCAGGTGGTAGGGCATTTCGGACAGTCATTAAGGTGGTCAAGGTTTTGACATGCCATCGTGGTGAAAGGATTAGCCAATTCGCTTTGAAGTACTCGCGAATTGTCCAGGGTGCGCCGGACGTAGGGAATTGTTGTGTACGTCACTCTGGGAGGCTCCTTTCATGCACCCCAATCACCAGTATAATAATATTATCAAGGTGCTTCACTATTCTTGGTTAGACCTATCATCACATTGAACAGTTATCAGGCAGTGTCTGCCAGTAAACAGTACCACACATTTTCCTTTAGATCAGATCCTACACTAGCTCGTTCCTTATTAATTTGTGCAGGAGCGAGGCGGTATAATATTTGCATAGCAATATCAGGCGCTCGGGACCGAAACGAAAACCGGGTGCCTATTTTTCTATGAGAATATGTCATCGCGCCAAGTTCTTAGAATACGGCCATTCAAAAGTTGCTCCATACAAATATCTACTAGTATATTTCGCACGAGTGATAATGAAGACGCATCAGAAAATCAAATTTATACAAAACCATCAGCGTAGTTAATAATAAATTGTCTGTAATCACCTCATTGATGATCTGAAAAACATTTAATGAATTCTCACTATATCACCCAGCTCTTGATCAAACCCATAGTGACGATATATATCACGTATTCAAGTGACTACTGGAAAATAATGCGCATCGCAAAGTCCGTGAGAATGCAGCGATTCATTGTCATCATCACTATTGCCGGCATTTACAATGTAATATATTTATAAATTGAAATTTTGGGAGTCCTTCATAAATCCGCTTCAACAAAATCAGAATTTACTAAAATTCAAATATCAGCTCTTTATTTATGAAAACAGGTAAACAAGGACAGACATCTTTATTTTAGACATCTTCATCTTATGCCGTATTTTCATATTTAATACACTAAAACGAATGTTTGTCCATGCTCATTTAAAAAAAAACAATTATTATTGTATATTTTGTGATTTTTTTTTTTTGTTGTGGGTAGTTGGAGTGTTAGCACACAAAAAAAGAGCTCCCTTGAATTTAATTATAATTATTTATTTAATCAATGTTTTTAAATACTTTATAACAGTTATTTACCTCTATAGCACTTGATTTATCATAAGTTCTCCTCTCACCACTCTTTTTGCACTACAATCACTATAATATCACTATCAACATGGACCTTTACTTAAAGTTGTCAAGTTCTGTGGATCAGCTGTCCAACACATTCTCTTCACGGATGCAGCAACATGAGGATGACCTGAAGAATGCCATCGGTGACACAGCAACTCACAAAACAGTGGCCAGTCTTTCACGTGAGTTTACAGAATTTAAGAGTCTCATATGGAAAACAATGAGCATACTTAAAAGCCAGATGGAATTGCTAATTGTGGGTCTGGAGCGGCATGAGATGGCATCCCGGGCCAAGGTCCTGCTCCTCCATGGCATGTCTGAGGATAAAGATTCTAGTCTTCGAGCAGGTGTTTTGAGTATCTTGTCTCAGAGAATGGAACTATCAAATGTTGCTGAGTCAGACATAACATCATGTCACTGGTTGGGCAGTAACACTAATAAGCCTCGTCCTGTGTTAGTTCGTTTCGTAAGCCGCGAAGTGCGGGGCAATGTGTGGCGAAACAAATCGAAGTTGAAGGGTACTGGGCTGACTTGGTCTGAGTTTTTGACTTCTATACGCCATCAAACTTTCATGGAGGCCAGAAAGTTCTTCGGGATGAAGAGATGCTGGTCGTCCGACGGCAAGATTATCATCCAGGTGTCCGACAAATCCAGACACAAGATTGAATCGGCAAGTGAACTGCGTCAACTCATGGCAAAGTTTCCTGTCGCCGAAACGACTGATAGCGGAACCACAGGAGCCAAAACGACGTCATCGGCCACTGATAAGAGGCAGCGTAAACTTTTAAAATGACGGGTATTTTAATTTTTTCTGTTTTTTGAATAACTTCTCTGTTTTATTTTAGTTTTTTAATACTCAGTCAGTCGAACAAATTGTATCACTTCATTTAACGTTGACAATTGACACTTGTCAGTTTGACGTATTTCATTTCGTTCCGAAACTTGTGTTTCTATGCTATAGATTTAAGTTCATAGTTTGGAGCCCAGTCTTTTTATTAATAATGTGCATGCAATCGGCGAGTGCATAGAGGTATTAAGCGTTAAGACTTAAGACTTTTCTTAGGTTTTCTTTTATTCATAGTTATTTTATATTACATTATTTATTGATATTTATATATATATATATATAATTTATAAAAATATATTATTATGATTGATGATTTTAATGACATGATTGATGATGATTTTTTCTCTTGTTCTTCATCTTCAGCGTCTGATGTTAGCTATGCTAGTGCATTCAGTGATGACAACTCTTTTAATCTTCAAGAAAATTTGGCTTCTATTTTTACTTCTTTTCCTAATTTCTTTAACACTGTCCACATTAATGCTCAAAGTGTTCCCGGTCATTATCCTGACCTTCTTTCGTCCTTTGACGCCAATCTTGTCCATGCTGTCCTAGTTTCTGAAACCTTTCTAAAACCTCAACTTCCTTCTACGCAGTATTCTCTGCCGGGTTATAAGCTAGTGCGTAATGATAGGACAGGCAAGGGTGGGGGAGGAATAGGAATATATCTTCGGGGGGATATCCCATTCAAGATCGTTGATCAGTCTCCAAGTGAGTATTGTAGAACCGCAGAACATCTCTATATAGAAGTTATTTTTAAGCACACAAAACTACTCTTGGGGGTGTTTTACAATCCGTCTTGCCAATTTGATTATTTCTCCTCTTTTGAGGCAAAACTAGAACATCTTTCCGCACTCTACGATCATACGATTATTCTTGGAGACTTCAACACCTGCCTGATTAAAAATGACTTACGTGCCCGTAAGCTCTCTACTCTTGTCTCTTCTGTCAATATGCACATCCTTCCTTTGAGTCCTACTCACAATGCTCCTCACTGTACTCCATCCCTTCTAGATCTTATTCTTGTGTCCGATCCTAATAAAGTAGCCACGCATGGACAGATGCCTTCCTCTTTCTCTTATCACGACCTTATCTACCTTTCCTATAAAATTCGTCCTCCTAAACGCAAGAGTAAATTTCTCCTACTTCGCAGTTTTAAGAACATTAATTTGGAACATTTGAGGGCTGATGCGAACAATATTGACTGGAATCCTGTCTACAACTGCAGTGATCTTGACGACAAGGTGACTATCTTTACACGTTCTATTTTATCTTTGTTCGACACACACGCACCATTAAGAAAAGTACGTGTAAAACATCTACCTGCACCTTGGCTTACAAATCAAATTAAGAAATTAATGTCAAAGCGTGATAAAGCTAAACGTAGGTTTAAAAGCTGTCCTTCTGACGAGAACTGGGACCTTTACAAAAAGTTACGAAATCGTTGCGGTCGTATGTGTAGAGATGCCAAAAAGCGCCACATCCACAACTCCATTGATAATCTCAAAACAGCACAAATATGGCAGTTCCTTAAGTCTCTAGGTATTGGTAAGGTTTCAGAGAACAATGGTGTAGGTCTCGATCTCAATGTGCTTAATGACCACTTCTCTAAACCACCAAGTACCTTAGACATCACTACTAAAACTTCCACTTTGAACTCTCTTTCTTCTCGTCCTTTGCCTTTAAATACTTATTTCTCTTTCACCCCGGTTACGGAACAAGACATTAAGAAATCCATCCAGTCCATCTCCACCAAGGCAGTGGGTAATGACGGCCTTCAAATTCAAATGATCTTACCTATCCTTTCAGAAATCCTTCCTGTTGTAACCCATTTAGTTAATTTTTCTCTCTTCACAAACTGTTTCCCTTCCTCCTGGAAAAAGGCCCATGTCATACCACTGCCTAAAGTTGCAAATCCTTCCTCACCATCTCAGTTTCGTCCTATATCCATACTTCCTTTTCTATCCAAAGTCCTTGAGAGTATTGTTCACCGACAACTGTCTCAATATCTTTCCTCTAACAACCTGCTTAGTCCTTACCAGTCGGGTTTTCGACCTGGCCACAGTACTGTAACTGCATTAACGAAAGTAACTGACGATATTAGGTTCGCCATGGAGAAAAAGCTTCTGACTGTGCTGGTATTATTAGACTTCAGCAGTGCGTTCAACTCGGTTGATTTTGATATCCTCCTTGGAATCCTTTCCTCTCTTAATGTCTCAGGTCCTGTACTGGGGTGGTTCAAATCATATCTTCAAGGTCGTTCGCAGTCCGTGCACTCGGATGAGAGATTCTCTGATTGGTGTGATTTGACTGCGGGCGTCCCTCAAGGTGGCGTCCTTTCTCCTCTTCTTTTCTCCGTTTTTATTAACGCTATCACATCGGTTTTAACTTCAAATTATCATCTCTATGCAGACGATCTGCAACTTTATCGTCATTTCAAAGCTGGAGAATTGACCGAAGCCATCACTGCCATTAACATTGACCTTGTAAAAGTTCATGAATGGTCTAAATCTTTTGGCCTCATAGTGAACCCCGTTAAATCGCAAGCCCTGATCATTGGTGGACGGTACATGCTGAATACAATAGATCACCAGTCTCTCCATCCAGTTCTCTATGACTCTGTCCCTATAGCATTTTCTAAATGTGCTAAGGACCTAGGTGTAATCATTGACTCGAACCTGTCGTGGGACTCTCACATTGCGGAGGTGAGCAGGAAGGTTTTTTGTTCTTTTCAGTCTCTCAAACGTCTTCAAAAATTCCTACCATTACACACAAAAGTTACTCTTGCACAAACCCTTTTACTTCCAATTCTAGACTATGCTGATGTCTGTTTCCTTGACGCTAGGGAAGAACATTTGAATAAACTTGAACGGCTGCAGAACTTAGGTATCCGTTTTATATTCGGTCTCCGCAAATATGACCATGTCACCGAGTTTCGTCAGCGGTTGAAGTGGCTACCTATTCGTCTGCGCCGTGATAGCCATATTCTCTCCCTTCTCTACTCTATACTTCATAATCCCAATGCACCTCCATACCTGCGTGAACGCTTTGAGTACTTGGTTCCTCGTGATAAACCTGGACGATCTTCTTCTTCTCTTTTACTTCGCACTCCTCTTCACTTTTCCAGTTGTTACGATGGTTCTTTTACCATAAACGCTGTTCGATTGTGGAATCGCCTGCCTCACTCTATTAAAGATAGTCCTTCATTAGACGTCTTCAAAAGAAGAATAAAAGAGCACTTTCACTCTCAATTGTAATATTATATGTATGTTTATGTATTTATCTATATTATATATATATATATATATATATATTAGGTATATTGTATTAAATATTTATGTATGTTATTTTATTTAATAGTATGTACCGTCTATGTAGGTGTGTATTATTGTATACATATAGTATACACTCCGTTTAGAATAGGCATATATGTATGTAGTCATAGGTAGTTTATTTTCTTCTTTATAATTTTCACCTTATTGTACATTTTCCATTACCCTCCAGTATCTCTTTCCTCTATCACTTTACGGTTTGCTGGAAGAAAACCCATTTTAGTGGTTAAGCTCGCCTTTGTACATTGATTTAAAATTGTACCAAATGTTTTTGTATTGTGTATCTTTTATTTTTTGTACAATAAAGAATTAAGAATTAAGAATATAACATAAAGTTTAAATATTTAAGTAATTAAAATAATAATTTTGATTTGATTCATTTTTTGAATGCACGATACACGACCCATTATGGGCGGGAAGTATGCTTGTTGGCTCCTCTCAGAGATCTAATGTCAGATTTATCATGAGATTTGATTTTGAACTCACTGGCCCTAGAGTCTAACAAAGACTAGACATAAAAAAATGCGAATAAAGTCACGTTTTCCGATCCAATTGAACATGACATCCCCTATGTCGAATCCACTATGTATATGGTAAACAGACATGTTTTTAATTACGGGGAAAATAAGGTAACTAGAACAATACTGTACTTTAAATAAACCTCTGAAAGTTGGATCCAGTCGAACAGCCGAAACTGCACTTAACCTGAAGGTGGCTCAGAACTTGCAAATAAAGCCAGTGGAACATATACGATTTTAAATATTTCGCCTTTTTATAGATTACACTTTCTTTTTGAACTACAAATGAGTCTTGCTTATAATACAATTGATAACATAAGTAAGTCCAAAGATGTTTTTAAAAGACATGCATTGCAACATTAATACCTATGCCAAATTTGAACCTTAGTAATTAGATGGTTCTGATCATTATCTGGTCGTGTTGGATAGCTATCTCATTCTGAGTGCACGGGTGGTGTTGTGGTTTAAGCGGTCGCCTCGCCGCTGGTGTTGTGGGTTCAATCTCCATTCCGGACAAATCTTTCGTGATCCGCAAAGATTCGTTCTGACACTGTGTGTGCTCTGTGTGTGAAATACATATTTGTGAACATCCCCGCGACACAGGAGTTATGGCTAGTGCGGGCGTAGTTAAAAAAAAAACGTTTCAAGGGAGTGAGGGAATACAGACAGAATGCACTTTAATTTTGCATGCTTGTGCACTTAAATATCTACTGCATAGTTCGCTTATCTTCATTTAAATTGGCCACCGTGGTCAAAGTCGGCCATAAAACCATTATTATTATATAATAACTACCATCCATTTTCCTCATACCACTTTGACCCACTCGCTCATTGTAGTGTTATTGTCATGGAAATCGTCTCGGAATGTAAGAAGTGGTGAGTTAACTTTTATCGTGGTTATGTTTTGGGTAAACATTGCATGTTGGACGGCCGTTGAATGTGCTTTGGAAGTGTTGACTGCGAATGGCTTATTGTTATGGGTAAAAGCTGTTTCAGATCAATTTGGACTTGGTTCCGTTTTTTTAAGTGTTCTTGGTAAGAGTGATATGTATGTAAGCAAAGTATAAGTATCTAAAACTTTTTTTTTATTACATCAATTTGATGCTTAGAAACATTACACACGATATCGTCGGGTCAGAAGTCAACTAGCCAATCTGCAAATGTCAAATTGTTGAGGAGGTGGTTATTAATAAAAACAATGTTGCCACAAATCAGTGATTTCTTAAAATCGATTCAAGTAAATCAATTTTATTAATATTTATGACCTTCTTTGAGTGCAGTAAAACAAAATTATGTAATTATTACCGGACATGAAGATATAGCAGATTGGTTGGTTTACTATGGCAATAAAAATAAAAATTACTGATTTTGTACATTATGAAAGTGGCCAATGTGTTAGATTGGCAAGTAGACTGATGTGTGCCAAATCACATTAGAATGAAATCAATGATTTAAACTCGCTTAACTGCAATATTATGACGTTACGTTTTAGGTATTTTCTATTTATTCTGAAATATAGGTAGGTAGATAAATATAAAAAATTAAAGTCTGTGCGTGTTAAAATAATAATATTGTAATAGAAAGTGTTACACTTAAAATTAAATGAATTAGACAAAAATAAATTGACACAGAAATGTTGTTTTTGAAGTCAACTATAAGAGACTGGGTGAATAACGTATTCACCCGAGCTATTCGCTATCTTCATTCATGTCGGGTTCTGCGAGGCAGTCTCTTGTCGTATCAGAACAAGGAAGGTCTTGGTAATAGTTATGATACATTCTTGGTATTTGGTGGTCTGTGCACAATTTTAAAAGATCTTTTTTCTTCGCAGCTGATACTTTAAATTTCCCTGAGTAGGCTGCTATAGGATAATTTAATGCTTTACCTCGTTTTTTCTTTAACTCTAATGCTGTAAATGGTTCATTACTGTCAAAGTTTTGTTTAATAAATATTGTATTAGGTACCTCTTTTCGATATTGTATCCATACAGCGTCATTGATACCAATTTTGTGCCCTTCATTCGAGGCCTTGTATTGGTTTAACATACCAAAGTCTTTGAAATCATCGTGAAGTAATGTATTTACATTGTATGGCCGAGGATTAGTACGTGCTAATCGAACAACCTGTGCCCAACCGTCAGGAGTATACACAGGTATATTTTTTGATTTCAATTCAATCTTTGAATGAATTGAATCACATTCCATATGAGTGTGTCCCGTTTCAAAGAATTTGTGATCAATTATCTTTAATGTCGAATGTTTCTTTAACGTGAGCAAGCACATGGACGAAAAATGATAGTTTTTCTGTTGACCGCCGCATCCATCTGACATCATTTTTACTGCCTGGATGTTTTTATTTGCTGCAATAAATGCATTTATACACGTTGAAATTTCGATGGTCCCACGTTTTCCTTCAGTTTCATCCCACATGTAGCATTCAACGTTTTGGTTTCCTAGATTATAAATAGTTAAGTTATAAACAGCTAACTTTCGTACGTAGAAAAATGGGCCACTTGCACCTTTAGGTGTATGTAGTACTGCTTCCAAGTCAAAGTTAAATGCAAGAACTGTTTCATTATTTTGTGCTTCCAGCTTATCTTCATCTCTACATTTGCGTGCTTCATCTCTTCTTAATAGATGCCGTGTGTGATCTTCAATTTTCTTGGCTCTTTCTTCATCATTCATTTCTCGAAATGCCAAACAGTGCTTGCATAAATCCTTTTTTGGTTTGTGAAAACTCAGTTTGTATTCTCTGAAAACTTTGCGGTATTTTTCAAAGGATACTACTTTCACTGCTTTAATTAAACATAGTTTTTTATATTCGTTATACATCGTTGATATGTTAAGAGTTGAATCTAAATATTTTACCGTACTATCACGTCGACAGTAATGCGATTCTACAGCAGGAAAGGAAAGTATGTGGTCCCTAAGAAATTTTTCTTCATCTGGTTTTAATTTATTTGGGGGTGTCTTTTTCCCTCTTTCGTCTGGTTGTAAGAGGCCGTGCTCATTAACTTTTTTTAAAGCTCCTTTTACAAACCCACCAGTAATATTGAGAGTATCTAAAAAGAACTCCCGACACACGACTTTCTTTTCATTACCAACACTTAATGTATAAGCTAGGGTAAAATTCCGCCTGGAAGGACCTTTGGTAGTGTCTCGATTTTTTTTATTCTTAGTCACATGCTTCAAAACAAAATGACGCTGTTCCATAAGATTTGGCATATTTCGAAATTGAGAATAAATTTTTTCTCTCTCATCTTGAGGGACACCCGAAATACACTTGTGTTTAGGAGTATTTAAACATTTTGCTGGTTTTATTGGTCTGGCTTGTATTATTCTTCCTTTCCTTGTTTTATATGATTCACCTTTTAAACGCTTACTTTTTTCTATATTCACTTTCCACATGTAAGGGTCTTTTACTTTTCTCTTTTTCGGATTATTTTGACTATCGTTCTGCTCGTCTGTATTTTCTACATCAAATTCTCCAATTGTTAATATCGAAGGTGATTCATTGACTGCTCGGCTGGTTTTAGATGTTCCTTTACGTCTATGTTTCTCTACTCTATCTGTTAAATCATTGTAATCTTCATCTGACGTACTTGAATCATTGTGATTTTGTTCTAAATAATTAGGGTCTTGGACGGAATCATCACTATCAAGCTGTTCATTACTCAAAATATTGAAGACTTTACGCGTTTCCGGTGACATTTGGGGTAAAGGGGAAGAAGCTGGTGAAAGGGGCGAAATATTATTTTCAGTCATTAGTAATGAACAGGCTTGAGCTTCTATGCTTGTTTCTCCAAGTTCGAGTGTAGTTTCGTGTGGTAGTGGTGAAATGTTCTTCTTGGACATATGAAATATTAAGGGAGTTAGTGGTGAGAAGGCAGGAGCTTCTATGCTTGTTTCCCCAAGTTCGTGAGTAGTTGTGTGAGGTAAAGGCAGAATGTTTTTCTCAGTAATTTGAAATAATAAGGGAGTTAGTGGTGAAAAGGCTGGAGCATCTATGCTTGTTTCTCCAATCTCGTGTGTAGTTTTCGGTGTTAAAGGTGGAATAGAAGCTGTTGTTTCTTTCGTTTCTTTTGAAAACTTCAGATCTGTGAAAAATAAAAACTTCTTAGTGTTCACCTAGGACACATAAGTACCACTGCAAATTTTTGATTTTTGGGTCGAGAATATAGGTTTAGCATTGTAAATTAGCCATTATCAAAATTTTATTAAGTAAACTAGCTATTCCCTATACTATAGGGAATAGCTAGTTTACTTAAATTTATAAGGTTGGTGCAATTGCATCAACCTTATAAATTTTAATAATCATAAAGGAGTCTACACACTGAGGCCACCGACATGTCGGCAACTTGTAGGATATAGGGCGCCCCTACAAGTTGCCGACATGTCGGCGGCCTCAGTGTGTAGACTCCTTAAAACATACCATCACCAACATTGTGTTTATGTAAAAAATTTCAAATCTATAATTTTAAAACAGATAATTATCTGAACAATTTTTGTGTTTTAAATCCAACAGTTTAGGCTGTTTATTGTTAGCAGAAAATGATATTATTTAATCCTACTATCCTACTAATATTATAAATGTGAAAGTGTGTGTGTTTTGATGTTTGGATTTGGATGAAATTTGGCATGCATATAGCCTTTGACACGGAAAAGAACATAGGCTACCTATTATCCCGATTCCTTTAGTAGTTCCCGAGGGAAAATTGAAAATTAGTGAAAAACCTAAATTTTGTCAGAAGTCTAATTCCACGCGGACGAAGTCGCGGGCAAAAGCTAGTATATTATAAATCTCCTGTTTGTATTAATAAAAAACAAAAATACCTGAATGGGAATCGCCTTTACCGCAGTTGAGTTCTGGACTAGCTGTAGGTGTATTTTCTATTATATTATTATCTGTAATGCAATAAAAGCAAGAGCAAGCTATAGATTAAACCCCGGAGCTAGTAGGTATTCGATAAGCACCTTCATGCATTTTAGTCATATTTATGCAATAACACATCCATTTGTTTTCAGGCTACTCTGGCACATAGACACCTTGCATACTAACATACCATTATGATAAAATACAAATGGTGTTATTAAATAGAACCTTTAAACTTGTTCCACATAATTCTATTTATCATTTTCTCTGTATAGGTAAATGATTAAGTACCTATGTTTTCTGAATAAATAAAGCCCACCATCACCTCGCCCTTATACTGCAAACACACCATTTAACAACGAAATAAGTATCCTTAGCAAAGTGAAACTTGTTGAAAAACTAACTTTTATAGGTTATAATACAAAACACTTACCTGTATTATCACTTTCATCGCCAGAACTGTTATCGATACCTGCGTTTTTAAGTATCTGACGCACACGATTATTTCTTCGAAGCATCTTGTATTCACAATTTAATTAATATTTAAAAAAATTGACAGACAGCCCGCTCGCTCGCCAGTAACGGAAAAACTTAAAAAAGTTATTTATGGTTAGCAACACTCTTGTACGCGCCAGTGTTGACACCATAATTTTCAAATGTGTTGTTAACGAATGAGCTGGGTAAATAAAAATAATATTTATTTCTTTAAAATATGATGAAAATAAGTTTGTAAAACTTTAGGAGTAGTAGAAAAAATATTTAAATTATTTCTGATCCAAGTTAATATTGTGTTCAATCTGCCAATTAGGACAGTTCATTAGAGCACCTCCATATTTTAATAACTTTTAGAACCACTATCTGTCACACACACTGTTTGATTATTGTATTTTTAAACAATTAAGTTACTTTTGAACTGAGGTGAAGTATCCAATTTGCCACATATGCCAGTTACACACTGTCGCTTTTGTTTTATATGTTATATTTCACTAAAGTAAATTATTACATCTGCCACTTAGGCCAGTTACAGACTGTGGTTTTTTGTTTGTAGGTTAAATTGCACAAAAGTAAAGTTTTCAATCTGCCACTTAGGCCAGTTGAGCATTTTGGTTTTTGTTTGTAGGCTTTATTGCACGTAAGTAAAGTATCCAATCTGCCAGTTACGACAATTGCGCATTGTGGCTTTTGATTGTAGCATCATATTGCACTAGAGTAAAGTATTCAATCTGCCAGTTTGGCTAGTTTTGCATTGTGGATCACATCACATAGATTAGTTTACCTCTGCAGAAATTGTATTTTTTGCAGTTACGTAGAAAATAATTAGTCTGTATCTTGTGGATTTGAAGTACCACAGATACAATATTTTAGCACAGTATTGTGTCGTCAGAAAATAATAATGTCATTGTATTTAAGTCAAAACTGTCAAAATTTCACTTTGGTTAGTTGACTATTGTACCGACGATATGTTCACCGAGTGTTTAGAACAGAATATTCACCTTGCAATTCCTTGAGAAGTTTCAATAATTGCAGTACTTAGTATGCGGCTATGCATAAAGCTATACATTTCCAGTATCATGTGTTCTCGCGTGTTGTACAGAGTCCCGGAGAAGTGCAAAACCAGTTTATACTGGAAATGTATAGCATGACGTGTAACCCTGTGAACCCACGCAGTAAACGCTCAAAACTCCATAGGCATGCTAAGGATTACATTGCTATGAACTGTACGAGCCTGATACAGCCAGTACACACACTAACGAAGTCGCGTGCGTGTATAGCAGTTTATAAGATAACACAGACTAATAAAATGTTGTCGCTTTCGTACTAAACGCGTCACAGTGGCGACCTGTTCTTTAAATTCGCATCTATCTATCATGAGCAGGTAGCTATATCGGGTAAGCATTGGGATCACGATCAACTAAGTCTGAGTTTGAAGCTTAGTTGATTTGTGGTTGTATTTTGTTTTTACGAAATCATAATAATAAATATCATGCTTAAATAGTTACATAGAATACATAAATAGTTACATATTAATATAATAAGTAATTAGTTAAATATGTTATTATTATTTAACTATTTACTTAATTTATATTTTTATTATTTTTATTATTATTTTTATTTTCATTGTAAGGTAGAAATAAAAAAATCACACTGAATGATGATAAAAATGTTTATTCGTTTTATTTATTTATACAATTAATAAACTTTTAAGATAATTGTGACGTCACATATCTACCTAAATTAATAATAGAAGTGCCCTTGTAACTGTTCATAAGATTTTTAATTGTAACCCACCAATAATATAAATGTTACTAAAATGATGCATCATGACAACAAGGAAAGGATGTTCTAATACCAAAAATATAATTGTTGATACCCTAAACTTTGAAAAGTATAGAAAGGACTTAGCGAGATAAGATCTCACAGCTCATTGCTAAAAGCACCTTAACTGCACGCCTTAACCGCTCGACCATCTTGCCTCACACTATGTTAGCGAAATTATGAACTACAATTATTTGTTAACAACATGTGTCTATTTCTTGGAAATAGAAGGTCGTAAGTCAAACTACACTTCAAACTATTGCCTTTTGAGATTGCCTATGGACTTTTGGTCGCCACTGTACATCTTCCGATATCAGAACAAGGCTTAATATTGTTATGTATATCTGTGATTCTCACTTTTATTTCAAGAAACAAAATATTATTAATTTTTCTGAAATGATAGTTTCAGAATTTATTTTCTCTTTTACTTCTCTGGTCAATAAAAATGTCAGCATAAGTAACTTAGAATGTGACATCGTATCGTGTTTTTTTGTGTACGAGCCCTTAGTGCGAACAGATTTGAAATAGTATTTTACTAAAGGACTTTTACGACGAGTACAAAAATCGTTACTAAGGTAAGATTTATAACCTGCCGAGGTTTAGTCGTAAATGTATCGACGGCCTTATCTGTAGATGCGACCCACATACAGGTGGAAAGCTAATGTCACACGGAAAGCTACGTTTTATACAATGCCGGTTTTTTATTAAAATAATATTTTTTCCCTTCATACTTTTCTATTCATATCTTCGAAAGTCATAACACTCGTTTCTTATACTTTTTTTCTTCATAGTAATCGTTCTTCATTGTTTTTTGCACCATACACTTATTCTTTATAACAGTTATTTGTCATGCTTTTTATGAATGAAAACATCAAGCAGCTGAAATAGCATGTTTGAAAATAATTATCAGTATAAAACAAATGTTTGATTATTTACATTCTGAATTTGAATGAAGCGGATAATTATCATTTATGACGAAAAACTCCATTAAAAAACAATAGAAAAAAGCAAATGTATGAATAAAAATTATTAGGAGTTACTATCATTAGAAAAAAATATATATGAAAAACAAATATAAGGATGTGTATGAAAAATAATAGTTTAAAAAAACAAAAAAACACGCTTTTAAAGTACTTCTAACTAAAAAGTGAAAAATAATTCATCGATCTTTGACAGGTGTGTAAAATTTGAATGAAATCTGTCCGTTTAAAGTGGGTCAAAAGAGAGTCCAAAGGAGTCGGTTACATACAAACATACATACATACATACATACATACATACATAAATACATACATACATACAGGTGAAGCTAATATAAGCGTGTTAAAAACAGTATTAGAAATGAGAGAGAGAATGACCTCCGGTCAGTCCAAACAAATTTGGCATTGCGATTTTATGAAGCAAAAATGCATGAAACAAAGTGCCTCTTATTTTTATACACACAGAAGACTGCAGGTGTATAGCGTATCTATACGTGGAGTGTCAAGTTAACGTGCAAACTGGATTCAGTTGTAAACTGTAGCCGATAAATCGAGAGGACGAGGCGGGGCTAATCCGAGAGTACGGCCTTTTATTAATTGCACCGAATGTTGCTCACTGCTTCCCTGGATTACGACAGTCTGTCCCCCATATGGGGGTGAATACCGATCAATGCAAAGTCTAATTGCTATTTGGCGCAACGTCCGACATGTTTTTAAACCGTAATCTATAACCGGTGTTGCCAGTCGGATTTGAATGAAATATTTATTTCATGTCGGTATTTGCATCAAACATCCTGTCAAAAATAATAGCTTTTTTTCTCATATTTTGTAAGTGTTCTATCCCTGAATGATAATCGTTAATGGCAAGAAAATATTTTTAAGTACACTGGCATAGCCTAAGATTCCTTGCTTAAGTTTGCGTTCCCGCATGAGTACCGTTGGGTATTTTCATAGCAAACAACGTTCTAAGTAAGCGTGCTCTACTGAAGAGCGCATTGCGTCACTTGCCATCAAGTGAGATCAAATACAAGTTTAACCTAATGGAGTCGAGTTAAGTAATAAGTTGGCAGTTTTAGAGTTTATTTTTATCCCCACAATAAGTTTCAAAACTGCGAACATATTAATGAACTCGACTGTACCAATCATTATTGATCTATCTTATTGCATTTACCTTATGTTCTTATTTATATAGATGTAATTATTTATTAAAGCTTCAGACCATAAAAGTAACTCAAAAACATACATATTAAAGAAATAAATCTAGTTATACTTGTAATAATAGTGGTTTAAAGGCGTGAAAAACCCTACAAATAACTTATATTCTGTACGAATGTATATTACACTTAACTTATACTTATAGGAAATATTTACAGACACGTACTTAATAAAATACTGTAGGTACAGACAAATGTATGAAACACATTGTTTCAGACATTCAGAGCATTACGAGGAAGTCAGTATAAAGTTTCATATTATGACAAGGTGCAAATAATAATATGAGAGAACTACTTGATAACACGAATTTCGAAACGAGACTTGCTTGAGTTGGGCCAAATCAAGGATAAGTGTTTGAATTAACTTAATTATCAAAAAGGAGGAGTAGAGCAGGGTCGATAATTTTTAAAACCAAAAAAAATAATAGTAGGATGAAACCCATTAGAAAAGGAGGAGAATATTATAAAAATGAAAGGAAAAATAATTTACAGGCGATCTGAGGTCGGGAAGGGGATGGGGGTGAGTTTTTAAGGGTAAAAAACGGTTTTTCTCGATTTCCGGCACACTAAAAGCCCTATGGAAAAAATCGAATGGTAAAGTTGTTGGTAATAAAAAGATCTAAAACTTTCGTAATTACACTTTTTTCATATAACCTCAAAATTTATGTGAAAAATTCAAAAAAACAAGTTTTTGGTTTTTATTTTTATCTTTTACAAACATTTTTGTTTTTCACGAAATTTGGTGAAAACTTACCTTTTTATGTCCCAAATACGCTGTAATTTATTTGATCAGAAATATTTAATTTTTCACCTTATTTTGAATTAATATCGAAAAAGCACCCTAATTTTTAATAGAAAATTCACCCGTCAAAATATCAGCTTTTTTCAAAAAGTTGGTATGTTTTCTGTTTGTTGAAGTCTCTACTTTCCGAATTAAATTACCCCGTATAAATCCTTGTTCATCAATACAGCTTTGAACTATAATCCTATTTCGTAGATCAAGCGTAGCGAGGTCTACGATAGCGTCTACGGAGACTCTTAAGATCAAATATCTTGGACAGGACAGTTTCGCCCAGACCAATTACCTTGAAAATTAAATCAGGCTCTACTACGATATCCCATCTCTACAATTTAATTAACTTATATTAATTATTATGAATTGAGTTTAGTTTACATTATACAGAGCCTCTTATGCCTTGTCCAAACGTTTATTTTATATTTTACATTTCAACATTGGTAATGCCATTTCACGTCACCGATTTGGTTTTAAATAATAATCGATTTCATTTAAAAATATTTATATCGATTAAAATATTTTTAGTTTAATATTAATTATTTGTTTTTAGGGTATTTTTAAAGAACAGTGTGATGAATTATTGTAGTTAATAACGACGACCATCACTAAAAAGTGTTGCCCGTCAATAACGTACGGCATTTCTATATTTTATCAGTACGAATAAAACTTTAAAAATGTATAATATACGAGTTCTTATAAACTTTTATTTTAATAATGAAGTAAACGGATAATTTTAAACCTCGTATCTTAATAATACATGACGTGTAATTTAATATCAGTATTTTAAGTAGAGCGTCAGTCGTCAGACCTCTTCGACCCAATACGTAAGAAGTAGTAGATTAAGGCCATCAACGATCTGACAAATGTCATAGGTCTTCAGAACGATAACCGATACGGTGACGTTACGACGTGCTCTCCAAGACGCGGACGAAAACTCGTGGGTTGGCCAGTTCTCACTTAACGTAATATTACACCTAAATATTTTTTTTATTAATTCCTACAAAATATAAATCTTTTCTACACAAGTGGAAGCTATTATTCTTCTCTATCTTACATATCTTACAATTGATAGAACAACTAAATGTTGCCATGATTAACATTAAATATTAAGACACATCATCGCGGGATTTGTTGTCCTGCAATCCCCTAAACCGGGGATTTATCCGAGGATTCCCACATGCCTATACATAATATAGGTGCAAATTTGCCGGGATTCGCGTCATGCCGACGCTTACGCAGTGTGTTTACATACATACACACTATCGGTACAGCATAGCGTACATTAGGTATTGTTTTTTTACTCGCTGTATAAATTTCACATCTATTATTTTAAATCTATGGCAGCCATAAATGTTCTCTGCTTAGAAAAATAAAACCCTTTGCCGTCTCTTACGGGCTCGTTACAAATGATAAATGTATCATTTTTGGCTAACGTTAGCCATTCTATTCGATAACGAACTGAAAATGTGAATTCTGAATATACGATCATTCTTCTATTTCAGTAGCGATTGTGGATCGCTCGAGTTGAAAACTATTAGTTTGCTGGTGAACCTATTAGGTTAAACTTAAAAATAAGTGATTTTAGGTTAAATTGATAGCTGCACTGTCGCATTAGGTTTAAGGCCTGTAATTATAGTTGTAAGGTTGTAATAAATAAATAAATAAATACTTAAAATGATGTGATTAATTGATTTGTACATATGTATCACTGCAACAATCCTTTGTATTTCATACCCTTCGGGGACACGTTGATATCTTGTTTTTGAAGCGGATATTAATACTATGTGTCTCATCATTCACCATCATCATTTGGCCTCTCGTAGTCCACTGCTGGACATAGGCCTCTCTCAATTTACGCCACAACACACGGTCAGCTTTAAATTATAAATATTTAAATATTTTTACAGGATACTATGATGTCTCTCCGATGGTCTAGTTGTTAGCAAATACAGCTCTCACCGCGAGGTTACGTGTTCGACTCCCGGTTCGGGCAAAGTGTTTTTGAGATATTCACAATAGCAGCACTGTGTTGGAATTGTGCTCGGGGATAGCGATAGGCTCACCCCCTATCCCATGGAACCTAAACATATCAGGTGAAATGTAGGTGTTTTACCTCTGCCACACCCTTCTGGGTAATATAGACATAATATGTTATGATATTATGATGTAATGCCACATGTACGGGTAACCAGTGATTTCAGGGCCTTATCTCATTACCTGACCGTGCAGTGGTGCAATTACTAATATTTAATTTAAAGAGGGTAGTCCTTTCTTTCTTCTGTTATCCATAAAAACTCTACCACCTCCTATTCACTGGGTTTCTGAAGACCACTATCCATTTACTGGATTTAGGCTAATATCATTATTGGGGCTTAAACACATTGCGTAAGCGTCGACATGACGCGAATCTCGGCTAATTTGCACTTATATTATGTATAGGCATGTGGGAATCCTCGGATAAATCCCCGGCAGGACAACAAATCCCGCGATGATATGTCTTAATATTTAATGTTAATCATGGCAACATTTAGTTGTTTTATCTACGTATCTATTAAAGGATAATTATAGTAGCATCCGCCTGTATGGAATTTTGTAGGAATTAAAAAAATATATAACTTGTCGCTACGTTAAAACTGGCCAACCAACGAGTTTTCGTCTGCGTCTTGGAGAGCACGTCAAAACGTCACCGTACCGGTTGTCGTGGTCGTCTCTCACTGTGAGGACTCGGGTTCGATTCCCGGGTCGGGCAAAGGGTTTTTTTTTTTAATTTATCGCTAGGAAATTCTTTCTCAATTACAGCACGGAGTTAGAATTATGCCTGGTGGATGGCGAAAGGCTCACTCCTATCCCATGGAACCAAAACAAAACAGGTGAAATGTGGGTGTTGTACACCTCTGCCTCACCCTTATGTAAAGACTAGAAGCTGACCTCAATGTAATTTGTAGAGCACTCTAATAATGATGACATGTATTTTATTAAAGTAGATCAAATCAAATAAGTAATGGGTACTACATTAAGTACAACATTTTATCTAAACGGGAACGTCGCGATATTCAAGTAAACAAGTTATTCACAATGTTTATAGCTTCCATTAGCACTAATACTGCAAACATTGTGAATTTTCGGTCATTTTTGCCGAGTACTCACTTTGTGAGTTCAACTAAATCATGCTTTGCACATTTTTGTATATTATGGCATCTACGTTTGGAATTAAAATTAAAATTTTATTGATTAGAGCTGTACGGAGAAGGTACAGTTAGCAACAAAAGTAGCTACCCACAAACAAATTTGTAAAGTCGCTTTATTCTGTAAACCGTAATTATTTAATGATTGGATGAATTAAAACTATATTTTAATGCGAAAAATATATTATTAACAAATTTAAAGTGTTTAGCTATTTTTGTTGCTGATGATAAGTCTGATCTGATCTAAAAAAATACTGTAAGTTAAGATAGATTACAAAAAACCGGCCAAGTGCGTGTCGGGCCACGCGCAGTAGGGTTCCGTAGCTAGTCGTAACAACATATTTCGACTTAAAAGGGATTTACTATCTGTATTAAACAAGTAACATCTTCATACAAGTCATTACTTTCAAAGGTTTTTGTAATTTGCACGAATTATTCTAAGTAACTGCATTTTACACTTAGGACCCCTATTCCTCTTGAACTAATGAAGTGAGCTTATCCGCTATAGTTTTCCTTTAAAGTTCATTACATGTACTACCGACACAATTTTTTTCAGATTTTGGGATCCAGTAGTTTAGCTTTTAGAGGGGGGGGGGACGCCCTACTCGAACAAAAATTTGCTCTTTAAAGTTAATTATCTCGCAAACGGATCTCTAAATCAAAAAACTGTCTTAGCAACCCCTGAACGTTTTTAAAAGTCCTATCTAACAATACCCCACACTATGGGGTAGGCGACAAAAAAAAAAAACATCCCTACTTTACATGTAGGGGAGCTACCCGAAAAAAAATATTTTTCCAAATTTTATTCTACGACTTTCTTTGTATAGTTAACATACATGTTGTTGCAAAATTTCAGTTTTCTAGCACCAACGGTTTCGTCGCTATGCCTCGGACAGACGGACGGACAGACGGACATGGCGAAACTATAAGGGTTCCTTGTAGGTACTACGGAACCCTAAAAACGCGGCGAATAAATTGTATACGATGTATTTAATTTACTTTTCTGCGCTTTGATGTCAGCATAAAACTAAAACTATTGCTATGTATTGATTTGCTTAATACATGGGCTTAGTACATGGGCAAAAAATCGGTTCCGTAACCTAACTTCGACAGTCATAATTATGTTCGATTCACGGTAAGTCGACTGAAGGATTGGCCAAATGGAAGTTATTGCGAAACAACATTTTAACTCCAAACGCTACTTCGACTGAACGATTTATCGATTTAATTTTAATCAATGTACTGCTCTTTTGAATGTATTTATGTTATTATTTATAGTTTAATAATTTAAAAAAATATATAGATTTTGAAATGCCAAATTTGGTAACAGCATTTTAACATACTTACTAAACATTATTATGAGAAGCGCCTTGGGTTTATTTGTTCCTGAAAGATATATTTCAGTCTATCCTTATCTGGAATGCACTGCCTCTCGAGATCAGGATGTCGACTACACGGGACGCCTTCAAAGCTAGAGTACGTAATCTTCTGTACAATGAATCATCAGCAGAGTCATTAAAAAATTAAATGTTATTGTGTGCCTATATATTATATTATATATATACGTTTAAATTATGTATTACCTGATTATATGTATTTAATATATTATATATATTATTTATATTATGTAATAGTAATATTTAGTATATTTACATTATATATTATCCTGTTTTAAATATGACTATTAGAATAAACATTAATTAGGATTGTAAATTTATAGATTGTATTTTTTAAAAGCATCTACCTTTATTGTCTCTGCACCTCCTCATGGTTGACTCGTAGAGAATGCCTTAGGCATTAAGTCCGCCATTGTACTCGTGATGTGCATAAAGTTATAAAATAAAATAAATAAAAATATTTTTGTTCGCTTTTCAATTGATGTAGGCACTCACACTCTTATTATACAATATAAGATAACCACCGCATCATTATGTCAATCTTCAGGATGCATGATATTATTTCATATAACCATTTATTATTGTTTCTTTTTTTTTTAAATACTCAATTATATTTAATAATATTACCAAGAATTAACAGAAAATAAACAAAAAATAACTAATGACTAATAATAAAACTATTTAATTGGAAAAATACCCTATGTGATTCTATAAATATCAAACTAAATATAAAAAAACGTCTGCCGAAGGACCGACAGCCGTTGGAGCAAACGAGTCCTTGAGTGGAGACCGCGACTCGCAACCGTAAGGTAGGACTCCCCCTGCCAGGTGGACTGACGACCTGAAGAAGGTCGCTGGAGGGGACTGGATGCGGAAGGCGCAGGACCGAGTGTTATGGCGCAAATTGGGCCACAACACCCGGTCCTGCCGGCCTATGTCCAGACTACGAGCGGCTGAATGATGAAATATAAAAAGTACCCTCATTGTTTTTGCATTAGCATAGCGTTTGGCGAAAAAAAATTGTTTCACAATAACTTATCTTCGGCCAATCGTTCAGTCGACTTACCGAAAATCGAACATATGACTGTCGAAGTACGTTACGGACCCTGAGAATAAAATCGAACAGACTGGGTAAATTTAAAGAGGGAAAGCAGTAATTTTACTGAAAAGTGTTGTTATGTAAACTATTTTTATTTTGGGTTAACAAAAATGCGATTTTAACGCAGCACTATACGGGTTGCGGCTAAACGTTATTTGTTCTGTATAATTTGTTTTCGATTTGAATGGAGTAAAGTGAGGCAATTTGCTGAACATGTCTGTGGAAATACAATATTTAGCTATGGGCTTAACTGGTGTGTGAAGTGCTGACTACATTAAGTGGCAGTTTAACCAGTTCCGTATAAGTCCCTGATAGCCTACAGCACTTATTCGACTGATAAAATGACAAATTTGTTGATAAATTTATAAAATTAACCAGCACTTAGCTCTTCAAAATGTTATCTGAAACTGGCCCTTAAAAAATATTAACACAATATTTAACATAACATAACATCACGCCTATATTACCCAGAAGGGTGTGGCAGAGTTGTACAACACCCACATTTCACCTGTTATGTTTAGGTCCCATGGGATAGGAGGTGAGCCTATCGCCATCCACCGGACACAATTCCAACTACGTGCTGCTTTTGGTAATTTTCCATTAGGAAAGTTCACAAATATTAAATATTTCAAAATAAGCGCACTTAAATGGCTATTGAGGTGTGCTTAAGGACAATAAGTATATTTCTCGTGCAATGCTGATTCTTAATATAATCTCGTCAAAATCGATCTAAATTTCCAGCAGGTACACATGTCAATGTAGGTATGTTAAATGTACATGTATGAATAGAACACATGTTTATCGAAATAATGAAAGAATTGAATATATTCATAAATTCAGCGTAATATTTCTATGAGGGCGTTCGGGTGAATAAATCAATGGGTTTGAATAAAAAGGCCGCGGGTTCGACCCCTGCGCTAATGACGGTTTAAATCTAAATAACGACATGCCTTTTCAATGTACATTTAATAATACATTCATGTTTGTGAATTACTTTTAATACGGTAAAACCTTATTTGCAAGATAAGAGCAATTCTTCTGTGAAAAGGCAAACATTTACGGTATTTAAAGATAATTATGCTGCCCAGATTTTATTCCTTCCTTTTCCTTTCCTTTGTCCGTAATTATGATGATAAACGAGTTGAAATCTTTTATTTATTTAATTACAAAATGGCAAAGGGGTTCAGCAATTGTATATTTCACCTTTATATTCTACTAGCTCCCACCAGTCATGTCGATTAAGATTTCTGTCCGATACTGGTTAGGGTGGTGTCTGCTTCCTGGCTGGTAAGGAGGAGTTCAGGAACTTGGATAGAGATCTCACCTCTGATATGGGTTGGTTGAAGGATTGTTGACATAGATTGCCCTGAGAGGGAGAAGATGCCACAGATACATCCATAACCCTATATCTATGTCCTTCCTGAGATTTACCTACAAATATCTAAATACCAATAAATTCAAATTCAAATTCAAATTCAAATCATTTATTTTCATAGGCCCCAGGAGGCGCTTGAACACGTCAAAACATTACAAAAAATGATATAAAAGTAAATAATAAATAATACTAAATTATACTAATTACAATGATTTGAATAACCGGGGCTCAGATTAATTTTAATCAAACTGTTTAGAATCGAATTAAAATCAATCCAAGTACCAGCTCCGATGGGTATTGCATTATGAGAAGAGCTGGTGAGAAACTCATGTGCACCATCTTTTAAAATGAAAAATATAACAATAACATAAAAAAAATCACATAAGAAGAGCAATTCATTTCCAAATACTATTATCATTTATGTAGTCTGAAATACTATAGTAAGCTTTTTGACATAATTTAGTTTTAACATATTTTTTAAATTTACCTATTGATAATTCTATTGCGTCTAAAGGAAGTTTATTGTAAAAGCGTATACATTGACCTGGAAACGAGTTAGAGATTTTATGGAGCCTAGTAGTGGGCACAGCGAGTTTGTTTTTGTTCCTTAGATTTAATTTATGGAGATCACTATTTTTCTTAAATTTCGTTTGGTTTTTGTGAACGTACATTAAATTTTCGTAAATGTATTGAGAATGTAACGTCATAATATGTATCTCTTTAAATTTATTTCTTAGTGTCTCCTTGGGACTCATCATATAGATAGCTCGAATAGCTCGTTTCTGGAGCACAAATATTGAATCTATATCCGCGGCACTACCCCAAAGCAATAAACCATATGACATTATACTGTGAAAATAGCTAAAATAAACTAAACGCGCAGTGTCAACATCGGTCAGTTGACGAATTGTTTTTACGGCGTAAGCTGCTGAGCTGAGTCTACCAGACAACGTTTCTATATGTGGGCCCCATTGTAATTTAGAGTCTAATGTTATACCAAGAAAGACAACCTTATTGACCATTTCCAATTCCTCATTGTCCATCACCACACTAGTTTTGACTTGCTTAACATTTTTTGTAAAAAATCTAATATATTTTGTTTTACTACCATTTAAAAGCAAGTTATTAGCACTAAACCAGTTCACTATCTTTGATAAAGCATTGTTTACATCGTCAATTACTGATTGTTGTCTTTTTACCTTAAAAACTAAAGAATAAAGATAAAGATTGAACTAATCTTGTAGTTTAGTTGAATAATGTAACAAATATATGTACAGACAGACAGGCGCACTGATAGACTGACAGAGTAACTTATTTTCTTTATACATAGAATGCAGTGAACGGCGGTGTGGTCCACCTGGTAAGTGGGAACTACTGCCCATGGATATCAACGATTTACAAAAGCAGATTGTAGATGTGTCTCTTCATCTGAGGACAACGGTAATACTGTTATGCCTTATGTGCCAGTAAATCAAGGTCTGATCTGGCGCTTACCAAACCGGAATCAAAAGGGCTTAACTACAATCAAACTTTCAAAATCAATTAGTAAGAACGTTTGTCAGTAATACCGCAATACACTATTGCTTTTCAACAAATCCTTATTATATAATAATATCATAATCAATTTAAGTTACTATATTAAAAGCAATCAGGTCATCGATGAGTTTATCAATAATTCTAATCGTAATTTAAATGATCAAATTAGGTTCATAAATTTATATCTGAGTGTATTGAATAATATATATTTGTTTGATGAAATAGATTTGATCGTCACATTGTTATTTCATTCGACAAATCTGAAATATTATAAATGCGAAAGTTTGTGAAGATGTGTGTGGGTGTAGAGATATGGATATGTGGTTGTTTGTTACTTTTTCTCGGAAAAACTACACCGTAGATGCCGATAAAATAATGCTCACATGTAGTCAGAGTTAACGGATACTTTTTATTTACATACCACGCAGGTGCAGCCGCAGGCGGCAGCTAGTATATTATAACTTGTGTATAATTAATATTCAATACTATTTGACTATTCGAACTGTATATATTTATTAAGTGCTTGTGAAAGGTGATTTTGGTTGCAAAGGTTCTGAATGGTTTCTACCAAGTTTTACAAAATTAACTGTACAATTGAAGTACTATGTACAACATTTAAAGTTTCTAAACATTTATCTCATCGCCCTTGTCGAGTATGTACACTTTTTAATTCTAGTCAACCTCAAGTAGGTATTGAAAAATACCTAATCACACACATAAATGCTGAAAGATGCCAATCACCTATTTAATTAATAATATAGGCATATTTTTATATTTTTAATAATCACCTCTCTCTTTATATGCCACCATCAACCATTAAGAGGAGCTAACACTTTCTTTTTAATTACTATCCTAATAATTTAATTTGTCATAATTTAATTAACACTTTAACTACATACACTTTAACTACTACCGATTAAGCAAAACTGTAAACATTGTATTTCCACAGATATATTTAATTTCCCTCGTTTTACTCCATTCAAAGCGAACAAATAGTACTGAATAAATACCATTTGGCCGCAACCCGCATAGTGTCGCATTAAAATCACATTATATATCGATACATTATTTCGATTTTTATTTTGT
The DNA here is from genome assembly GCA_905147285.1 of Hypena proboscidalis. Lineage (NCBI taxonomy): Eukaryota > Metazoa > Arthropoda > Insecta > Lepidoptera > Erebidae > Hypena > Hypena proboscidalis. Next base: position 2,985,872 of record LR990141.1, read on the forward strand.
AGCTCGACACTACTGCTTGAATATGTTCATTTGATTCCAATACATTTTTACTTTAATAGCAAATTCTGATTTAGCTGTAGTGGTGTACGGTTTTTTAAAACATGTATGTTGATGCTCGTTTTTGATTAAATGTAAATTTAAAAGTAGTAGAGACACGTTTCCAATGCAAAAATCGGTAAAAGAAAATGTTTAATTAAAAATATGTAGCAGTAACAGTAAAAAATATAAGGATATTGTTGTTTTTAAAACCAAAACTGAATTATTTTTTAATAGCAAACAATAATATAATCATAATATTGTATATGTTTGCAATGTTATCTGGTTATCGGTCTTGAAGTCTAACTACTTTAAAAAAACTTTATAATTTCTTAAGTCAAGCTACATCATAATAATAACGGTTTATTGGACGGTTAATTATACAGTTATTAACAAACAAAATGACCGAATCAAAATTTCAAAGTAAATTATCCTTATCCAGTCCTTTTACATTATACCTTTTTTTAGGCAAGTTTCGGACAAATGTCGACAGAAAAATAATTACGCCAAAAACAAACCGAGACGAAGGGTTCCCTGAATAATTCATAAATTCTAAACGAGGAATCAAAGACAACCAATGAATATAATTTTACTTTTATCTTTTTATAAATTTGTCTCTGTGTGAATACAACTTTTTTGTTTACGTTTTGAGATCGTGTCGAATGATATTTATGTAAATCGTATTTACAATCGTCATTCATTTGATACCTTCGTTATACCAGCTCTGGAGATTTGTTTCAGAGTGCAAGGCTACAAATGAATTAATGTTTGTAAACAACACAATAAAATAAACGTCATTATTTTTTTTTATTTTCATGATGCTTATTCATCTTATTACGATGCTTGATTACTAAAAAAACTATTCGCTGAGACAGCTTCTACAATCATACAGAGTAACTTTGGATTTTATAATATTAGTAAAAATTGCAGAATTTCATTCAGGTGTTAGTTACACCAAAATGAAAATGAGTGTCGTTTTTTCAAGTGTAAATTGTGTCACTTTTATTTTTGGTCAGGTTACATTTCATGGGGCGGATAAGAGCTATTCTAAACCTCTGGAAGTGGTCCTTAGTGGACTTTAAATTAACTTTTATTTATATACGTCACTGCTTGCGTTATGATCGATGCATTCATACTATTTTCACGCACACTCAAGTAATTTTTCTGGCCATAAATTAAATGCTTACTTTCTAGACATATCGGCGTCGAACTCAAAACCAGTGGATTTGCAGTTGATTTATTACTTACTCATGTTAAACCATTCAATTCCTCTTAAGTACGTTAGTTGAATTTTGACCGTAAGAGACGCTTTATACCGATAGTTATAAAAGTATGTTATTGTTTATGTTATGTTAGACTATTTGTCTTACAACCTCAATGAAAAGTAACCCTCCCAAGCCAGAATCGAATTTAATATTTCTTATTGATTATTTTTAGCAAATTATACTAAAAAAAAGTTGAAAAACATACAGTTGAGAAATTTAGGGTCCTGGCAAGAGGCGACCGTGGCTGATTGATTAAAGCGACTGCCCGGTGTGCAGAAGGACGCAGGTTCAAATCGTATTTAATACTCAAGTAAATATACCTGCCTCGGTGGTCTAGTGGTTAGCGTATGGCCTCTCACCGCAAGGTCTGGAGTTTGATTTCTGGGTCGGGAAAAGTGTTATTTGTTTATTTTCCGTCAAGAAATTCACAATAGCAGCACGGAGTTGGAATTGTGCCCGCTGGATGGTGATTTGCTCACCCCCTATCCCATGGGATCTAAACATAACTGGTGAACTGTGGGTGTTGTACACCCCGGTCACAACCTTATTGGTAATATATGACGACCGGATGGCGGAGTAGGTAGTATACCTGCCTGCGACGCCGAGGTCGTGGGTTCGATTCCCACTTAAGACAAATCTTTGTGTGCATGAACATGGGGGTTTGTCTTAGTCTGGGTGTTTCTATGTATAATAAGTATGTATTTACAAAAGAAAAGTATATATGTATTAGTATCAATTATTCTAGTACCCATAGTACAAGCCCTGCTTAGTTTGGGACTAGATGGCGTTGTGTGTGAGTTGTGAAATATTTTTATTATAGGCGTGATGTTATATTATGTTATGTAAGTATACCTAAAAGATAACTTGAAAAATTCTGCCATTACTAACATTAAGTATAAAGACAAATCACCCCGGGCTTTGTTGTCCCGCAATCTGGGGGATTTATTCGTGGGAATTTCCGCATCTAACAAAATGGGTGCAAATTTGCTGGGATTCGCACCATAGCGACTAGCGCTAAGCCGCGATTGCTTACCCAGTATGGTTTAAGCTACAATATTAGTATTAGCCATATTATGGACCAACGTGCCCGCGGTTTTAGATAATGCAGTAAAATATCAACACGTATTTTCAAACCAAATATGATTGTGGTTTATAAGAAACCATTCTAGTACTTTCATAGTGGAAATCATCTTTGTAAAGGTCTTTAATTCTAAACTTTATCACGCCTATATTATCTAGAAGGGTACGGCAGAAGTTAAAAAACAAAACACCCACATGAAAAACTGCTATAGAATTAAGTATGAAAATGATAAATTGATCCTGGTTGCACTCAGATGGCCACAAGCTCTAAAATTGTTTTTAAACTATACCTTGTCCATTCATTTATTTTCTTTTTGACAGCTCACGCCTGTGCATTACTAGTTTTTTTCGAAATAATATTCTATCCAAATACCGTACTTTTTTGACAGCATTCTTGGAAATATAACATAGTTTTTATTTAAGAATAAAACATTTTGTTTTATTTTATAAACTAAAAAAACTAAACTATTACTGTTTTAATAATCTTGGTTTTTAGGTATTTTAAATATACCATCTTTTTTACCTTTGAAAACACGTTTTAAACAAACGTGTTTTCAAAACTACATACATATAACTAAATACATATAATTAAAAGAAAAGATTAAACTGAAAATCAAATGCTTCTTCATTTATTGTAATTTAAATTATTATTTATTTAATAACAATCGTTAAAAGTTCAGATGATGAAAATTATCATTACTTCATAATATTTTTTTGCGAAAAAGGCGAAGTCTTGGCATTTCAAATGAAGTAAGTGAAATTATTATTAAATATTATTTACTACAATGATTCATCAGACTCATTTTTAAAACCTTATAAACGAATATTTAATATTTAACTTAAAATGTTATTGTCCATTTTAATCGATAAAAAGTTACATTTTAAATGAAATCGACTATTATTTAAATAGAATCGGTAACGTGTAAAGGCATCACTCGTGTTGAAATGTTGAAAATAAAATAAACTGCTGGACAAGGTATATAAATATTAGACTTTCCCATACATAAAATAAGGTTATATACACGTGCCATATAAAAAGGAATAAGGGAAGGAAGAAGAAAATACACGAACCATTTAAGAATCCGTTAGACAATATTTACTTGCCAGTATATCAAGAGTCCGGTTCCGGTTGTCATCCGAGTAACAGTTTGTGAAAGTGCTCTCTAAAACTTAATCGAAATTCTTGCAAAAAAGTACAAATATTTACCTCAAACTGAGAAAAATCTCCAATAAGAAGCATAAGAAGTTGAATTCACTACGAAAAACAGAAGAAAACATTGTAATTGGAATTATTACTGCTTAAAGGTTAGAAATATTTCGCTATTCATCATAGAAGTAAACAACACGAAGTTAGTCACATACGTTCGTAACTTGTCACACCTGTGGTACTGCCAACATAACGGCCGTAATACTTAATTACGTTCCGTTTTACGCATAATACAACGTTTAGTGACTGCACCATGGACACCTATGGAATGTCAGGGGACATGTTAAAATTATTTCAAATGATGAAGATGGAATTAGAAAAACAAACAACTATTATTACACAGAATATTACAGATAATTTGATGCGTACAATAAATGATAAAATACAACCGATAATAGAAGAAAATAAATACCTGAAGGTGGAAGTTGTGACATTGAACAAAAAAATCAAATACCTGGAGGATGTCAACAGGAAAAATAATATAATATTACATGGTATCAAAGAAACTGAAAACAACTACGAAGAACTATACTTTATAATAAAAAGTACTTTAAATGATATCAATGTTGATGTAGAAAAAAATGAAATAAATAAATATCATAGACTTGGTCGCAAAGAAGAGGGAAAGAATACTAGACCTATACTCATTACCTTCACATCATACCAAAAAAAAATTGAAACATTGAAAAATAAAACAAAAATGCCAAAAAATATCTACCTTACTGAAGACTTCTCAAAGGAAACACTGGAATTGCGTAAAAACCTACAGCAGCAATTAAAGCAAGAGAGAGAAAATGGAAACATTGCATTTATAAAGCACAATAAAGTAATTGTGAAAGAAAAACTAGATGCCGACAAAAGAAAAAGAGAATCTTCAATGTCACCCAAGAACATACAAACACCGCCGCGCCCTGTAGAAGGAAAAAATATTCTTGCTCCAGCCAAGCTGCAAAAAACAGATGCTTTTGCATATATGAGGGCTAGATCATTCTCACTATCAGAAAAACACACTCAACAAAACAAGGCATAGGATTTAGCCGACACCGGAATCGCGAAGAATGCAGAAAATATAGAAACAAAAATAAGAAAAAACAAACCTCTCCCCAATACGGCTGGTCACCGAGGGGAGAAAGACCACATCCCCCTAGAGTTTAGAGATAACACTACAACGAAACTAATACATAGAAAACAACATTGCGATATCAGAATACAAAAACAAAGGATTAGAATAAACATAGCCACACTAAACACAAGATCACTAAAATCCCAGGAATCTTTATTAGAATTAGAACATGCATTGGAAACCGTAAATTGGGATATAATAGGACTTAGTGAGACACGTAGAGCAGTTGAGAAAATCGAGGTGCATGAAAACTTTATATTGTACTACAAAAATGAAACAGCTGGCTTATATGGAGTCGGGTTCATGGTAAAGAAGTATTTGAAAAACGAAATAATTGAGTTCCGAGGAATATCTGACAGAATCGCTCTTTTAAATATCAAACTCCCTGGTCAAGAGCAACCAGTATCAATAATACAAATTTATGCCCCAACTGAGATGGCTAGTGAAGAAACGAAAAAAGACTTCTATAATAATCTCAACAACATTATGCCCCATTTGTTCAAAACTACTATCGTTATGGGCGATTTCAATGGCCAAATCGGCAAGAGACAAAAGAACGAAGACAAAATACTTGGCCCATATACAACTGGTAAAAGAAATAACAATGGGCAAAAGCTGGTAGAATTTGCGTTAGAAAACAATTTACACATCATGAACAGTTATTACAACAGAAAACATAATCGAAAATGGACTTGGGTATCACCTAATGGAAAAATAAGAAATGAAATAGACTACATAATAACCAACAAACCAAAAATGTTTTCAAATATAAATATTGTCAACCAGCTAAACTTTAACACAGATCACAGACTTTTAAGAGGACAATTATACATAACACAACAAAAAACATCAAGAAAATTTATCCAAAATACTAAAGAGCCTATATTCTTACCAATTCCAAAACCAATACTAGAGGGCTTAGAAAATAATCTAAATAGAATAAACAACATCAATGGAGTACAAGAAAAATACGATACTCTACAAAACGAACTACAAAGAATAGAACAAGAAATTAGAATAAACAAAACTACAAAAGACAAATTGGGATTAGAAGCAAGGAGTCTGATTAATCAACGAAAAATGTTGTATGAAGACAGAAAAAACAACAAACACACAATAGCAAAATTGAGTAAAGAAATAAATATACATATACGAAAACATAGACAAAAAGTAAGTACTGAGACAATAAATTTTCATATAGAAAAATCAGGCGGTGTTAAAAAAGCATGGAAAGAACTTAAAGAGAGCTCAAGCTGGATCGAAAAAATTACCAATAAGAAAACTAAGAAACACAAGACAAACAGAATCGAAATATTAGAAGTAGCGACAGACTATTACCGGAATTTATATAGTGACAACGAGACAAAAGAAGAGTCAAGACATTATACCAACTACGATGCCAGTACGGAAGAAGTGATCCCAAATATTTTAAAAGAAGAAGTTATCAAGGCCATAAAATCACTAAAAAGAGGCAAAGCCCCAGGAGAAGACTGCATATCTAACGAACTCATCATAGGAACATCAGTGGAAACACTAAACATAGTAACGGACTTGTTTAATGAAATTCTAACAACAGAATATATACCTCATCAATGGACTTTATCAACTATAATATTACTACATAAAAAAGGAAGGAAAGACGATATTGCCAATTACAGACCCATCAGCCTGATGTCAAATGTGTATAAAATATTTTCTAAAATATTATTAGATCGCTTGACAAAAATCTTAGACGAAAATCAGCCAAAGGAACAAGCAGGATTTCGCAGTGACTTCTCCACGCTAGACCACATACATACCATAAAACAAGTAATACAGAAATGTAACGAATACGGTATTACATACTACTTGGCATTCGTGGATTACAATAAAGCATTTGACTCTTTGAAACACACAGAGATATGGGAAGCCCTGGAGACCCAAGGAGTGCACATGAAATACATACGTGTGTTTATTAATATATACAAAAATATGAAAGCAAAGATAAGAACAGAAAGATTGGGTAAAGAATTTCCTGTAAGTCGCGGGGTCAGGCAAGGCGATCCATTGTCACCTAAACTTTTCTCTGCAGTCCTTGAACAAATATTTCGACGTCTCGACTGGAAGGATTACGGTTTAAACATTAACGGTGTGCAACTGAACCACTTGAGATTTGCAGATGACCTGATAATTATATCGCAAGACGTATCAAATCTGCAAGTGATGCTAGAACAGCTAGTGTATGAAAGCAGCAAGGTAGGACTATCGATGAATACAACTAAAACAAAAGCGATGTCCAATGCCGAAAAAGTCACCATCATAGTCAATGATTCCACGATCGAATATGTAGACGATTATACGTATCTAGGACAAATAATATCACCAAATGATCTAACTAACAAAGAAACCAACAACCGGATAAACCTTGCGTGGAAAAGATACTGGTCTCTAAAAGAAATAGTAAAAAACCCTGATATACCACTCAAAGCTAAGAAAAAAGTATTCGATTCCTCTATTTTACCGGTCATAACATATGGTTGCCAAACTTGGAGCTTAACGGAACAAAATATTAAAAAATTAGAGACTTGTCAACACAGTATGGAGCGAAGCATGCTTAACATCAAAATAAAAGACAAAGTAAGACTAGACACAATACGTAAACAAACTAAAATAACAGATGTGACATACTGTATCAAAAAATTAAAATGGAGATGGACAGGTCACATGATGCGTAACAGAAAAGAAAAATGGTCTAAAGATGTAACAGAATGGTGTCCAGCCCAATACAAAAGGAAGAAAGGGCGACAGCGCCGAAGATGGGAGGATGATCTCAAAAAGATAGCAGGAGCAATGTGGAGAAGGAAAACACATGACCGATCATTGTGGCAAGCTTTAGGGGAGGCCTATGCTGGCAAGCAAGACGATCTTCAAGAAACCGGTGTCAATTAAGTTTGTGTAAATAAAAGTGTATAATTTAAATGTAAGATTGTTCAATAAAGGCTTTATTATTATTATTATTATTATTATATCAAGAGTCAACTGTCGTGAGCTGACAAAACAAATAGAGACCTTCATATTACTTGTATTTATCTAAACTTTTTTCAAACAGCTATAACTTCCCATAAACCAATACAAAATTGTGCTGGAGGGTGTTCAAATACTCACTCACGGAAATATTTAATTATCAACGATATTCATTTGCGGAACTCGTAAATTATGCGCCGGTTAAATTAATTTCCCTCTTTGCCTATGTTTCGTATTGGCAAAGTTAGCAAATCAATTAAAAGTTCTCTAGTATGATTAAAGTCTATTAATAATTTGCAATAAAATATGATCATAGGTATACATAAGTGTTATCATATTATTATTTTGGGAGGAGGCTTTGGGTGTTCACGTCGACCTCCGTGGGTCTATTGTGATAAGTGTTATCATAACTGAGTAGATAAAATCGTGTGATTTTCTTTACCATCAAGTTCCCATCCGTAGTTTCAGCCGTGTATTATGTTGATTGTAAACAAATTATTTCATACAACACGCAGAGGCAACATAGCTGTCTAGAAAAGACGTGCTTTTTTAAGTAATCGGATCGCTGGATCCGGTAATTAATTCAAAATAATAATTTACAGTAATAAGGCGTTTGGTTTACCAGGAGAAAGCCTCGAGCAGCTCCTCGAGTTTCTGGTAGTAAGACTTTTGTAAACGAGCTCGAGAGCGGCAGAATCACCATCTCACCTTTATCTTGCCTCTAAATACTAGATATAGACTGAAATTACTGGCATATAATAAATTACTATAATATAATAAAATACTAAATTATAATAAATTACTCCGTAGTCCGCAACTGAAGCGACGCATCGACAATCTACTTTTGTGGATTGTTGATGGGCATAGGCCTTAATATTTAATTACACACTTATAATTATTTAATTACACCTTATAAGGTGCGCGTCTATTAGCGACATACGGTGCAAAAGAAAAAACAAGTTACTGCACCTGCACTGCTGTGTTCCAGTTTAGTAGTGAGATGGGACCCTGAAAGCTCTGTCCTCATACGCGACACAGAATATAACTATCAAATGGTTCCATTGACATACATGCTCATTGCCATACATTTTTGGCTCATCAAGTGACGTGAGTTTGGTTCTCAGCCAATCAGAGAAGCATATTTTGATTCATCATCTGAACCACGTCTGGGGACTGAGATCTCGTGCATTTTTAGCTGCACCAGCATCTCTACGTCATTCAGAACAACTTTTGTTTGAGTCGTAAAAACAAAGTGCGCAGTTGCACGACAGCGTTTATATTGCATTTTAATTATCATTAACAACTCTTTACGGTCGCTCTAAGAAATATTAATGATACAGTCGTTAGAGTTGTATTTTATTTTATTACAATAAGTATTATCGATCAGCGGTATGAGGCGGCTTATATCTATATGTGAATCTTACGCGTTATCACACGGGCTCAAGTATAACGTAGCAAAAAGTAAAATAATGCTCTTTAAAGCAAGGGGTTTTAACTACCACACAATACCAAATGTCGCACTTTGTGGGGTTGACTTGGAAAGAGTGTCTAGTTTTAAATATCTAGGTCATTGGGTCACCGATGATTTAAAAGATGATATGGACATTGAAAGGGAACGTAGGTCGTTGGCTGTTCGCTGTAATATGCTGGCCCGCAGGTTTGCACGTTGTACGGTTCCAGTGGAACTAACGCTCTTTAGAGCTTACTGCCAATCTTTCTACACGTGCAGCTTGTGGGATAGCTACACTCAGCGGACATACAGCGACTTGCGTGTCCAATATAACAATGCACTTAGGGTATTGTTGGGTCTGCCGTGGCGTTGCAGTGCCTCAAAAATGTTTGCGGAAGCGCGGGTTGATAGCTTTGCAGCTATCATGAGAAAGCGATGCGCCTCCCTCCTCACTCGGGTGCGCGGCAGTCCTAACAGTATCCTGGGTATATTTATAGATCGGTGGGAATCGCCATTGATACGGCATTGGATGCGCCTTCACACTAGATTTAAGTAACTACTTAGCTTTAATATCCGACTAACATAGTTTTTAAGATAGAGTGTTACTAACAAAATATGGATGTAAATCTGAAATAAAGAATTATTATTATTATTATAATTTAGTTAGGTAAGTTTTATTTTAATTTTATATTTTTTTGTGTTTTGATGTTTGTTTTGACGTGTTCAAGCGCCCCTTGGGGCCCATGGAAATAAATGATTTGATATGATTTGATTTGATTATGAAATGCTTCATGGCACCGCTCTTTGTACATTTTACATAAATAATGTTAAATTTAAAGGACGCAAGTACTATTCTCATAAAATAGCATTACATTATGTATAGACTCATTTCATTTTAAATATTGTTTATTGTATTTTAAATATTGTAGAATTATCTGTGATAGGAATAGTACGCTTAGCCTTTTTCGGTGAGTTGAAAAGATCTATTGCAGTTGGCAAGAATAAATCATTAGCTAAAAAGTAAAACAACCAGTTCTAATTAAAAACGTCGTATTGAGCGCGCACTCACACATAAACACTAATTAATATACAAACTTACCTCTTCAAATCTACAATTGCCACCAAATCTCAATACCTCATTACAACAAACGTAAAAAATAAATAAAACAAATACACACCTGGTAATTCGAACGAAAAGCAAAAACCTCGAAATCACGATGGTAAAAAAAGCGGGCAAGAAAAGGCAGTAAATTGCAACATAAATTACGCAAAAGAATGTGTAATCGCGAGGAGCGCAGTTCTTCTCAATTACGAGAACGGTTGAGAAAAGCCTTGTTTTTGTGTTTTGATTTTAATGTTAAGAAAACGTTGATTTATGCTTTATGGGATTTGGTGAAGGTTGGGCCTGAGGCTTACTTTCCCCTTTCTTTTATTAAGTTTTGTCCCAAGAATTGTTAAAACACAGTAGATTTTTGGAGCAAGATACCAACATAGCATTAGGAAACAAATCAAATAATATTTTTTACGAAAGTATATTATAGCAAACTGGATAAAAAAATCGGTAAAGCGCATGTTTGAACTCGCACGTTCAGGGTTTCGCACCAAATGTACTTCAAATCTGTCAAACCTTTTTGCTGTGTGAAAACAGTGAGCAAACCTCTATTTTGCTTCGAGCTTAAGGAAAAATGACTTAGAAATTTGAAAGTCATTGATTTTATTTCAGCGTGCGCATGGTCTAACTCAAACTTAGCGAAAATATGAAATACGTTGGTCCTATTATCTCGGTATCTTTTACTTTGGTAGTAAAAAGAAAAGCTCATGGCTCCACACAGCTTCATCCAGCTATACACAGCTTCAAATAGCTCTATACAGCTTCACACATCTCTTTGTCAACCCGGCCTTCGAACCCGAAACTTCGCGGTGAGTGGTCGCATATGCGAACCACTAAGAGGCAGTCTATTCATTACAGAAATTAAAACTGATGCGATAGATAGAAATATAATTAAATATTAACCATGGGATATTGTATAGAGATTGATTTAAGGCCCAATCGTATCTCAAAGCCGGGACTAATTGGCCCGGGCGACATCATTGCACTGATCGAGATATGCGGTCGTAACCGCTACGCAGACACGAATCGTAGGCCTTGCTACGATTGATCTACGATAATGGAATATGAATTCAATCTAATCTGTTTCTATTGTGTATTTAACTTTTTAGTAATGGCTATACAGGGTGTAATTGACATCGTGTTTAAACCGCTTACCATAGCATGTGGTTACTGAACACCCACAATACACAAAGCTTGAAAGCCCACATCGAGCTATAAATTAAGATAATATAATAATATATCAGATAATAAAAAAGGGCAGAATGTATCCACTGTACACGAAAAATGAAGCCACAAAGCAAATATAATATTCATGACGCAAGCATACTCATCACACCATACGGAACACCGCTGGTGCATTGTTCTTTGTGAGTACCGTAGGCGTTGTGCCTTATCGCTTGTTTGTGACATAGATTTTATATTTGCTTCGTATTCGGTGCAGTCTATCTGTCTTTTTAGGGTTCCGTAGTACCTACAAGGAACCCTTATAGTTTCGCCATGTCCGTCTGTCTGTCCACGGCATAGCGACGAAACCGTTGGTGCTAGAAAACTGAAATTTTGCATAAACATGTATGTTAACTAAACAAAGAAATTCGTAGAGTAAAATTTGGAAAAATATTTTTTTTTCAGGTAGCTCCCCTACATGTAAAGTAGGGATGTTTTTTTTTTTGTCGCCTACCCCATAGTGTGGGGTATTGTTAGATAGGACTTTTAAAAACGTTTAGGGGTTGCTATGACAGTTTTTTGATTTAGGGATCCGTTTGCGAGATAATTAACTTTAAAGAGCAAATTTTTGTTCGAGTAGGGCGTCCCCCCCCCCCTCTAAAAGCTAAACTACTGGATCCTAAAATCTGAAAAAAATTGTGTCGGTTGTACATGTAATGAACTTTAAAGGAAAACTATAGCGGATAAGTTCACTTCATTAGTTCAAGAGGAATAGGGGTCCGAAATGTCAGATGCAGTTACTCAGAATATTTCGTTCAAAATTCTTGAAACATAAATAAACATACATAATACATATATAAAATCACACCTTTATCCCACGGGGGTAGGCAGAGACGATGGAACGCCATGTGCTTCGCTCCTTACATACTTCTTTCGCTTCCTTAACATTCATACATCTCGTTATACGTGCTAGCTGGTTTCGTGTACTACAAACATTTCCTATCTGAAGGACGCTATTTATCTGGTTACTTTAACTTAATTAGTTCTAGAGTAATTGGGGTCCAAAGTGTAAAATGCAGTTACTTAGAATAATTCGTGCAAATTACAAAAACCTTTGAAAGTAATGACTTGTATGAAGATGTTACTTGTTTAATACAGATAGTAAATCCCTTTTAAGTCGAAATATGTTGTTACGACTAGCTACGGAAGCCTACTGCGCGTGGCCCGACACGCACTTGGCCGGTTTTTAATTTTATCTATGCCCTAAACTGCACTATTTAGTATCAGATTTAAGGTGCTTCCTACTTCAACCCGTTTGTGAAAACTCTGCAAACATTATATGCATGAAACAAGCACACATATAATGCATTTATCTGTTTTATTCTCTATAGGGGTTGGACATATCGTCGTAATCCTGGTCAGCGATGAGCATCATTCGGTGCAATTAATAAAAGGCCGTACTCTCGGATAAGCCTCGCCTCGTCCTCTCGATTTATCGGCTACAGTTTACAACTGAATCCATCCATTGAACATTAACTCGACAGTCCACGTAAAGACACGCTACGTACTTGATACGTACCTTAGTATTCTGTTTGTTATAAAGGACATCGCGCAGCGTCCATAGATTTTACGCCCAAGGACTCACAGCCACCAAAAATTATGATTTGTGTAGTGAGTGATTACTACTATCGCAAATGATACAAATCACGGACACTTCTGATTATATTATAATTAACAAAAATACTTTCCAGTTTTTAGGTCATGTTATGTTATGGTTTAATGCTCGTGAAAGAAAATAACGGCTAGGCTCTTGATCTTAACGTGGCAGTATAAATGCTTGCGGATGCGCCATTTCACACAAATCACTCTTTTTACTTAAAATACCAAAATAAATTAGTTTTGCAAGCAAGTGACCAGAAAAATAATTCCTGTTGTTATTTTTTGACAGCTATGTAATTTTTTTGAAGTTTGTCCTTTTGATTGATTTTTTAATGTTGCACTGTAGAAATGCGTATAATATGAAAAAAATTAAGAATATGGTATTCTTAATTTTTTTCATATTTTGCCTTATATTTTTGAATACTTTTTATGCTTCGAAACCATTGGCGCTGTGTTTGTTACTATAATTTAGAGACTTTGAATGCACTCATATATTTGAAGGTGTCTACGTTCGGATATATTTGTGCAAGATGGGTGATTTATATAATTAGAAGACTTTGGTTGTACTAATATTATTGATCAGTTTAGGCGGTACTGTATATCTGGCTATTTTGTCTGTAACTATATATAAGAAGCCGACTGTACGTTGATCCAAAGGCTAATTTGTCCAAAGTCGACGCTTGATACATCCGGTCGTCGATACATCCGGTTACAAATTTATAAGAAGACAAATTGTAGCCATATTTAAAAGAAAAAAATAATGTTATTGTTTACTTGAAGCATTTCAGATTAGGATAAGCTAGCTAGAACGATTAATTACAATGCTCAACTTTTTTCAGTTTCAAGAGACTTTTACGTCTACTTTTATTTTAACAAATTGTTTTTAAAGAGCCTGATAAAATACCTGCGAACTCAGATTTATTTAAAAAAAGTAGTAGATAAAGTATTCCTGGAATAAAAAGCCGGCATTGTATAAAACGTAGCTATCCGTGTGACATCAGCTTTCCACCTGTATGTGGGTCGCATCTACAGATAAGGCCGTCGATACATTTACAACTAAACCTCGGCAGGTTATAAATCTTAACTTAGTAACGATTTTTGTACTCGTCGTAAAAGTCCTTTAGTAAAATACTATTTCAAATCTGTTCGCTCTAATGCTGTAATATTTATTGGCCAACCATTTATTAAGTTTGAAATTGGTAATTGTAAAGAATAAAAAACTTAATCTTGTATAAGACTTTTATAAAAATAAATGCGAAAAATAAAAGCCCACGATACTTGTAATATTTGTATAAGCATATTAAAACTTTTTTACTCCCAACGGATTCTTAATTTTTCAACCATGTTGTTGTGTCGAAAATTATTTATCTATTTTTGTCCTATTAATCTAGACCGTTTTTAAGGAACCGTAGTACCTACAAGGAAACCTTATAGTTTTGCCATGCCCGTATGTTTGTCTGTCCGAGGCATAGCGTCAAAACCGTGAGTGCTAGTAAGCTAAAATTCCATGAAAATGTAAATAAACTATGCCGGAAAGTGGTTAAATAAAATGTTAAAAAATATTTTTCCGTGTACCGTGTACCCTACATGTAAAGTGCAGATATTTTTTTTTATCTCGTCCATCCCATGGTGTGGGGCATTGTTAGATGGGTCTTTTAAAACCATCGAGGGATTGCTAAGATATTTTTTTGTTTTAAATAACCGGTGCGAGATAATTAACTTTCAAAAGCAAATTATTGTTCAAATAGAGCGAAAAATCTGAAAAAAGTATTGGCAGTAGTATATGTAATTAACTTTTAAGAATATATATAGCGGCTAGGCTATGTTTACTTTTTTCGTTCAAGAATAATAATAATAATCGTAAAGTACAGTTACTTGGAATAGTTCGTACATAAAGTTGTAATTAACTATAAATAAAATAAAATAAATAAATAATACAAAAACCTTTGAAAATAATATACGAAATTGTTACTTGCTTAAAACACATAATAAATCCTTTTTCAGTCCAAAATATGTTGTAGCAAATAACTACAAAACCATATCGCGCGTGGCCCGACGAGTAGTTGGCCGGTTTTCACAAACTAAAAACTGATAATGTATCTATATATTATATATATATATATATTATTCAATATAAATTATGAACACTCTATAGTTCTTATGCCCGATAATCCAATTTTCACAGAATTTCATTTTGTTTCATTAAAATAAGTTTCCTGGTAGACAGAAAATTGTTCCAGAGAGCTATCAATAAAACGTTTGCAACAGTTCAATCATTATTGTCTAGTTTCCAATAGTTCAATCATTATCTTTTCAATCGTTTAATCATTATTGTTTCAAGGCAGCTGCAGTAGCAGATCCCGCGTCATTATAAACATTATTGTGTTCCTTTTCTTTTAAGTCTTCTCTAATTTCCTTTTACCTTACAATAGTTGCAATGTGCGTGTTATTTTACGTCAACTTCTTCTCAAGGTATAATAGGAGTGATGTTATGATATATTGTATATTAAAATTCGCCGATTAGAGAAGGGAATACCAATTCTTGGTTTCAAAAATACTAAGTGTTTTTAAGGCACAGGCAAGTGGTCAGAGATTATCGCTCAAAAGTTTAAGCGCATTAAGTCAGCAAATACGTAGGATATCTAAATACACTGTTAATACCGTCAAATAGTTATCAAATTTGTTAATTAAATATTAATTAACAAACTAATATCTATTCTGCTACATAATACGTTTATATTAGACCAAATCTGTTTCATTCAATACAAAGTGGTATATATTAATGAAGCTAATGTTATTTGATCATTTAAATTACAAATAGAATTAACTATAGATGATTGCATCCATGATTTGATTGCTTCTGAATTGTTTAACTTTACGTAATTGAGATTTTAACTTATATTCAATTAGTGAAACTATCACCATGCCTGATTCCGCATTATTATATTATTATGAATGATTTTGCCTCATTCATTTTGAATATTTAATGACTTATTTAAAGGTTAATCTAAGTCTTTGGACTTATGCATACGAGAAACAATTTTGATGCCCATTGAAGACAATTAAGACGCTTAGCAAACGTAACCAATCGGCGAGTAGCGCTATAGACGCGCGGATGACGTATCAAAAACGCGCGTTGTCAACTCTGTTAAATACACGCCTTTACACGATATAATGTAGTCTTTTAGGCAAAACGATTTGCTATTATTAGTACTCACAGATGAGGTTTGGGGCTTTAAAAGAACCCACGTACCTAAATATAACGGCATGTCGTTATTTAGATTTAAACCGTCATTACCACAGGGGTCGAACCCGCGACCTTTTCATTCAAACCCATTGATTTATTCACGCGAACGCCCCCACAGAAATTGTACGCTGAATTTATTATTTATATATTCAATTCTTTCATTATTTTGATTCATGCTTTCTGTGGTATATTTACATGCGTACCTTACCTTACCTACTTGTAAATAATGGGGACCACTCTGTTAGGATGTATCGTAAGTGAAGACTCTTTTTAATTCGACGTTTGTAACGATGCGATAGTGTGTGCGAGCATTATTTATAAATAAGTGTCATTTACAGGAAAACACTGTTTATGAACTTTCCCAATCCATTAATGTAACTGTCACGTAATGCAACATAATATAACGCCTCGCCTATACTACTTAGAAGGTCAACAGCTCTTCACTGAAAAACACATATTTATTTCACATTATATGGTTCCTTGTGATAGGAGGTAAGCCTGTCGACATCTACCGGACACGATTTCACATCCATGCTGCTTCTGAGGAACTCCTAATAGAAAAATCCCAAATAACACTTTTGCCCGATCCGTGGATCGAGGCCAAGAGCTCACGGCAGCAAGGCAGACATCTTCAAATCTTCAGAAAACAATAAAGGGAGTTCATAATTTTTCATCCCATAATAATAATCACCGAGGGCACGGGTTCATCGTTCAAAGCGAGGGTATCGGGCACATAAATAATTCAGGGTCTCAAATCAAAGCAGTTCTTTTTGAGAGAGAAAATGTTTCGACATTCTTGAAGGGATGTTATCTCGACACTCGACAGGGTGTGAATAGGTAGCGGTTAAATTTACAAATCTGTTTTTTATAGAACTTACTGGCTTTGCTCGCGTAGTACGTCTTGAAAAGTAGCTTAAGCCCCGATATCACCAGTTCCAAATAAAGTTTAAAATAAATTAACCGCCTTATAAATCTATGCAAATTTAACATTGTGCCAAAATAAGTCCAAAAAGGCTTATCAAGGACTTATCAGGAATCTGTGAAACTGGCCGTAAATGTAATAAATCTTGGCTATAAATTATGTATAATTTTGTACTTAACGTCAAAATCTTTCAGTGTAATATTAAGAAGAAAAGAAGAAGAAGTGTAATATTGCGTGAAAGTTAAAAAACCTAGTATTTTTGTCTCCATAGACTAGCAGAATGTTATTTACAAAAACATAACATTTAACTTTTTTTATTTTTTTTTACATTTTATTTTGGCCAGAAGTTGAGCATTGCCATACAACGTGGCAATGCTGCCAGCATTTTGGGAACGTTGCCCACTGGTAGCGGTCTTTTAGACTAGGCTTGTACATTGTTTTAGATATAGTCATTTAGTTTTAGGTTAATAGGAATGTTGTTTTCTTTTTTTTTATTTGTATAATACAAAAATATAATTGTTTAAAACATAACCCTTCCTTGCAGTCGGGTAAAAACACAGCTAAAGTAAACCATTATCCATTGTCAAGCATCGATTTCAAGTAAAAAGGATGGTCTATCTAGTTTATTAGGTACTCACGTTGGGCGCTTGCCTAAAGCTCCGTGAAAAATGTACGTATCCGGCCGAACTCACGGACGGCAGAGATAGTGCCTAGGGTTCCTACGAAGATGACTAGATAGGTATGCTAATATACCAACTATATGCCAAAGTATGAAGACGTTGAGTAGGTAAAGTGATTTTTATACGACGACGAATATTCATACGTCGCTTTTGCCCGCGTCTAGGTTTGCATAATGATCTATACAGAAATTATACCTTCGTTTCATCCTCTTGGGGAGTGAATTTAAGTAAATACTATCTTTTAGGCAGCTCACGTCACTTTTTTGCTATCTGTGTGCAAAATTTCAGTGCAATTCGGACAGTGGTCTGAAACATCTGTTGACTTGTTACATCGGTACCGGTCGGTTGCCTTTAATATAAAACAAATGTACGGATTTGTAGTTTACCCGTTGTAGGTGGTATAGTAGCATTAAGTCATAGTTCTGTGTTATTTTTTTTTGTATAACTGCCGTCTGTTAGTTAATTGATTACCCAAGTTAAATGAGAAATTCCATTTGTTCGAACTGAAATTTCTCATTTAATTAAAATCTTTAAAAAGATTATTAAATAATACTACGTTATTATAATAAACTATTTCTCCAAAGCCTTAATCAATAAATGAAACATCTCTGCACAATCAAACTATAAATACGAACAAATTTACATTAAAGAATGTTTTGTTAATTTTTTTCTGTACAGACTAAAATGTTTATTATCCCTTTGATTTCAAAGACTGAAATCCCTTGTAGAATCGCAGCAGCTCACACAATACACTGCTAAGGGTCCAACTACATATTGTAGGTCCACAATAGCGTATTCGGTTGGCCCATGCAGGTCACGCACCACTGAGAAAGGAATTCATTTGTAGCGAAAAAGTTGTGAGATTTCTACGTGAAAGAACGAAGCTTTTGTACTTTGTGCGGGTATGCTTGCTTCTTAAAATGTTCTTGGTTATTTAATGGTAGACATTTGGTTGGAAGATGATGAATTTGCGTAATTGGCTGTAATTAGCTAGTAGACTTTATTTATGAATGGAGGATGACTGGCGATATTTTTTTAAGGCGAGGATCTAAGTAATTTTTAAATACATTTCATTTCTGTGAACGGTCATAGATTGGCCTTGATTTAGACAGTAATCAAAGGATCTACTTTTTGCAATAAGACTGATGTCAAATTCAAATGGATACTTACTAAATGTACATAGAGGCGGTCTGCGGTAAGAGTTTGGAGTGCCACGTTTCGCGTACAGTATTTTAGACATCTTAAGCGCCGAACACATCGTTGGCGGTTTGCGTTCAAAGTATGGAACGCGAACGCAGAACGCACAACTCGCAACTGTGCGTGGAGACCGCCGGCAATGGGGCTGGCGCATTAATGGTCACAACTTCCCCTCAAAGGGTGTGGGATGCGTTAAGGTAAAAAGCAAAAAGCACAAGCAAAAAAATAAGAACATCATTAAAAGTACCTTATTTTATTGTTACTACTTACTGTCTTCTTTACAGATATTCTATCACACATATCTATAGAATCTATTTCATAGATATAAGGGTCAGGAAAAAGTCAAAAAAACTCTCACAGTCGATGACAACATAATTTTTCAGAGTTATACTTTTGGAGTTCAGTGGGGTGAAGGAATTTATGTTTTTTCCGTGCATATTGTGCGGAAGCTGTTTATTACTGCTTTCGGCGCAAGGGTGGGTCGATGGCAACCGTATGCTCAGCGATCTTTGTTTTGGATTTTTGAGATGATTTTCTGAACGAAAAGTCGATTTTTACTTTGTAACACATAAATGTTGAGGATTTTTGATGAACATTTTTGTTTAAGAAATAATCGATCCTCATAATACGAGTATATAAATGGTAAGTGGACAATCAGGCAAGCTACACGATCAGTTATTTTATTAACTTTTCTTTTTTTTCTTTATTTTTTTTTTACGGGATATAATCCCACCCACACGCCCACCATTGTGACTCCTGTGACGCCAGGATCTACAGCGGGAACCAACTGAAAGGCACCGTGCACGACACACGGGCAATCCCAGGGAGATCCCATTTCTTTTTATTAATATAATTTAGCAAAACGTAAAAGATATGTATAACAATTCTTGTTTTCGTAGTCGTTTATTAAATTACCTTAGAGCTGGGCAATTAACGGCCAACGGCACCTGAAGGGCGTCCCTTAAGAATAAAAATTATCTAATTGAAATTAACCGTTTCGTTACTCCAAAATAAAAGATCATAAATACATTCAGACCTCGCAGCCCCTGGGGTTATCATTTATCTTTCTAATTTGCGGCTTAACAAAATAATATTATTATACTGGGAGTTAATGCCATCGTGACGAAGTCGCTTACCTGTCATTCAGTTCGTGATTGCAAGACCCTAGGTGCAAACATTTTCATGCAAGCGTTTATAACACGCTTATTAGCTTCACCTGTATGTATGTATGTAAGTATGTAACCGACTCCTTTGGACTCGATTTTGACCCACTTTAAACGAACAGATTTCATAATAATTTTGCACACCTGTCAAAGATCGATGACAATGCAATAATTCGATAAAAAAAGTTAAAAAGATTACAAAAAAAAATAAAAATAACGCTCTTATTTTAGGTAGATATATTAATAGATGTGTATATTGCATTTTGATAAATTGCGGTACAGTGTAGTCGGAAAATAAACTTTTGACGTACAATGTAATCATAAGTATCTCCATTATGTAATATTTTTTTTTAATCAAAGCATTTTTGTTGGTGCTAGTCAATACTTTTAACATCAGTGTAAAAATGTCTTAAATACTACTAGAAATATAAAAGAATTCTAGAATAATAAATGGAGCCTATAACCTTTAAGTAATTGCCCTCGGTGAATGTAATTGACTAGACGTTTAAAATTAGAATGAAATGAACTAGACAGAATAAAATATAAATGCCATAAAAATCAAAATAGCAATATTTGTCAAGATGCTTAAGAATTCCAATTTCGAGGTCGAGAGTCAATCTAGCGTGTTTATCTTCTGAATTTACATTAAATAATTCAAATAAAAAACTAAATATAGTTTAGTCTCTTGTGATTACTAAATAATGCAAAATATTTAAGCATTTTCTGTGCCCTTATTTATTCATACGTTCAGTTTTTACTAAACAGAACACAATTATATGCGTACATAAATCAAATAAAATCGTTCAAAATTTTTTTGCAAATTAGGTGGGGGAAAGATTTAATTGCCAACGGTTGTCTGACTGTTTTATCTTCTGGCTTCTGACCGATCTTATTTAGCGTTCGCTTGACCAGGGAAAATATATAGATCATAAAGCCACTACAAAACTAACCACGCTTTATTACAATCATATATTCCTAAACCACAGATTATAAATTTATAGCAAATTCGTGCAAACACATGAAAATGACAAATGACGTTACAGGACGCGCGTTCATTACACGTTAATCATAATGTAAGGCACTCGCACTTGACAAATTAGCACTATTGTTTACACGAAACAAATTAATTACGAGTTTAATACGAAGCGGATCTTATACATTCGCCATTTTGTAATATCATTCGTCTAATTAAAACGCTCGTTCAGAAATGGGTTCGAAATTCAAGGGTGATGTAGTGTAACGGCTTTATGCGTCAAAATGGCGGGTAATTAATTTTCGGATGTGGTAATATTGTATTAAAATTAACGTTTCATAGACATACTATTTCTTGAAGCATGATTAAAATCTTAGGCCTCATAATTAACCTGTACTGATTTATATTAAACAAAAACTGTTATGTAAGGAAGCACGAAAGTATGGAATGTTTTAGGTTATTCATGAGAGTGAAACTTACTAAAATAATAAATGAAAAAGTTACTCTTTCTGTCTGTCTGTTACGCTTTCACGGCTTAACTAATGAACGGATCTTGATGAAAATTGTTTTGAATGTAGTTTAAGATCTGAGGAGAGACTTGGGCTACTTTTGATCGACATACCACGCTGACGGAGCCGCGAGCAGAATCTAGATGTTTATACTATGAACGAGAAAATCATTTAACCACGACTGAAAAACAGAGTACTAGAGAAGGATGGCTATTTATTTCATTAAGTTTTTTTTTTTTTTGAGATTACTAGTAATTTGCAAATACAAATTACTAGTATTCTTGTTAACCCCCTCCTAACACAAGGTTAATTCGCTTGTGTTAGGAGGAAGTTCACGTCCGTGGTGTAATGGCCAGTTGAGTTCGATACCTAAAACCGTACGACATCATATTAGTAAAGCTGAATAGTTTATTTTTCGATTGAAAGAGCTAAAAAAATATTCTATCCGGGTGTTTTTAAGTCTAGCTTTAGAAAGGTTAAATAGGCTAATATCATGCTACAGCTCAGATGAAACGAACAATAATATATAAAACGGGTAAAGCCGTAGGAGTTTCACATACGGTGAAAGAAATCTTTTTCGCATAGCATAGATTTAGGTCATTCCGCATTTTTCAACATGTCGGAACTTTACCGGGTTTCATTACTAGCGAGAGAATTCGTGGATCACGTACCGATGGGATTCAACCGTAATTCCCGGGCCCGGGACGATGGACACACCTCACACCCCGGGATTTACACGAACAAACTTAGATGGAATTGTACAGCCATATTGTTTACAAGAAAATAGTTTATAATAAATATTTCTGTACACTTGATCATAAAGCAGAGTTTATTAAACTGTTTTTCAGACAACAAAATATGATATCTGCAGTAGGCGTAACAAACGTGCTTTTCAAATAACATAATTTGAATAACACCCCAATTTCGCCTGTTATGTTTACGTCCCATGTGATAGGAGTTGAACCTATCGTCATCCACCGGGCACAATTTACACTTCGTGCCGCTATTGAGAATTTCCTAACGGAATAATACCAAATAACACTTTGCTTGACCCGGGAATCGAATCCGAGACCTCGCGGTAAGAGGTCAAATTCGCTTACTACTATTTTGCATATACTATTATATTATATATATATATACTATTTTATTGAATATTACCTCCTAGTCTATTACTTCTTGGGGTCATTAATTATCTGTCCTCCAATTATCGTCAAGGTGAGTTCTGTAAATTTGGAGTCTATTTGGTACAAGCAAGCAAACAGAAAAATACTTTTCATATAATATTAATTCATGACCTGTACTTATCATATTGTATTACAAAACTGTTTAATATATATTTTATAAAAAAATACTTTTTTTTCACAGATTCTACACCACATAAAACTACACTGTCTGACGGTTAGTCGTTTTTGTATCGTGCGTTCTCGAGCGATGTTGTACATTAATGCAATTACTCACACAAGCCTCCAGAGATCTGGATTGATGCCTGCGTTTCAGTCTGATTCGTTCGCACTGGCGAGGGGTCAAGCTGTAGTGGAATCGCTCACCAAGATAGGGGGAGATCGATCAAATAAGTGTATTTTATTTACTATGCATTTATCGCGTTTGCACCAAAAATTCACTTGAAGATATTGTATTTATTTTAAGCTGATCTCAAACCCACAACACAAGCTTAGTGGACATGTAGGCAGAGACAATGCGAATACTTAGCCCTTTTTCACCAACAAGATTTTACCTTACCACCTGCACAAGAGAGGCGCTCATGAACGCCGACGAGAGCGCCATAGCAGTGGCCACTTATTGGACCAATAAAATTTGACTCAGCCATCGACACGACGAAGAAGAAGAACCAACAAGATAAACCGATGTGTTGTTAAATTGACCGATTTGATCTCTCTTTCTTTCATTTAAAATTTGGACGGAGATATCGAATGGCGAACCATAGTTCAAGACTTGACCGTGGATTAAAAATCTTGGTGAAATCGGTACTGAAAGTATGAAGCAAACAGTAATATTATAATACATCTTATCATGTCTAGCAACTGCAGTCCATGAACATCCACACCACAATTTTCAAAAACAGATTATAGATGCGTCATGCTCATGAGCCAGTAATTTCAGGGCATATCACATCACATATTATATCATATCACACAATTATTTAGCAGCATATTTTTAGCATATTTTTTGTGGTGCTCGCTCCCTTGAGCTTCTTCGCGAAAGCTGTACCATCTATTTACATATAGATAGATACGGTGAGCAACAAAAAAGATCCAATAGACACTATCACGACCTTTTCTGTCGAAAGCGAATACATAAAACCATTTAAAATACAACATCCCTTCTCAAGACCAAACATTTCTAACACAGTATACATAGTCAAACCTTAATTACTTGGCGACCTTTACGCGTACACCCGTGAAGATACTCTGTTCTACATATACCGGCATCAGAGGTTAGTGGACCGACATTAAATTATCTCATTCGGGTACTAAGTTGGAAGTTCAGCCACTTACGTACCAGGATCTACGAAGCTAGCGAGCGCCGAACCGCTGTGTACCGTAATTTGATTGTATTGAACAACTTTGGTATTCACAATATAAGCTGCTCTTTATGACTTTACACTATGTAGTTTGACGTGGCCTTTGAAAATGTTTGCATAATCCGAACTTAAGGAAAGCGTTTCCGACGAGTTTAAATGTATGGTTATAAAAAAACAAGTCTGGTTGCGTGTAAATAATTGCCAATTTTAATTGTATTATTCTAATCTTAACTTAATTATTTTATATTATAAATTCGAAAGTAACTAGGTCTGTTTTTCACGTTTTCAAGTCTAAACGGCCAGACCGAATTTGGTAAAAAAAAGAAAGAGTAATCCGTATTCTCACAAGTTTTCGCAATTATTTATTAGTAAGATATAGCAAATATGGAGTTTCTTCACAATGGGTACCTAAAACAAGGTAACTCAGATGCAAAGCTCGGAAAATACCCAATATGAATAAGATTGTTCTGGAATGAAATAGAATCTTTGTAACTCCGAGCGTGGAGGTCGTTAATCATGGCGCTGAAAGTGCCCGAATATTGCGGCGGCGTGATATGAGGGTAGCCACGCATAGTTCTAGCGTATATGAGGACTTTATAGCGATGAATTATACGACAACTTTGGGGAAGTGCTGCGATTTTTTGAGGAAATTCTGTAAAGTGTACCTACACTAAATATTTTACAGCGTAAAGTGTACAATGTAGAATATTTAGTGTATTGAAATCCTAATTGTTTACAACTAAAATTCTCTTGAGTATTCAGTGTTTTTTTTTTTATTATAGACCAATGTCTATAATAAAAAGCCAGTTCAAATGGTCGTGTATGAAACACTGAATTGAAAAGTCCCGGGCGGCCAAAATGAGGTATTGTGAATTTCAGAAAGTTGTCGGTGACCAGACTCTTTTGTCTCGCAATGAACGTTTAACCGTTGGTCTTATCTGGGATTCATTTTTTTCGCATAATATTATTTCGCTTAGTTTAGTTTAGCATTACACGTTACGCATAATATATTTGACTTAGACAAATATGTCAAATGATTATTATGCTGAAAAAACATTATGCGTAGAATATTTATGTTTAAAAACATTATGTGAAAAAAGTTATGCCAAATTAATATTATGCGTAACTATCATTATGCCAAACGAAGGTATGCAAAGCTAAATTATGCCAAATAAAACTTAACTGAACATTATTTTCATTACTTAAGTTATATGTCTACAGTGCCTTATCCTTTCGGAGCTGTTGTATGAATATATAAAGAGATTCAAGCGCATTGTAGCAAGTGTTTTCAGAATTTTCTCTCGACTTTTTAGCATTCAGACGAAGTGAAAATGCAATGAGTTTCTACATTTGCAGCCAAAACTTTATGGAACTTTTCCCGAGTATTCTAAACTCTTCTACAATTTCTAACTCAAGTTTAAACGCCATTCGCATTCCGTCACATTTGTGGAAACAAACTTTTATTACTCCATCAGCATAACATACTCTGAAAGAAACATAACATCACGCCTATATTATCCAGAAGGGTGTGGCACAGGTGTACAGCACCCACATTTCACCTCTTATGTTTAAGTCCCATGAGATGGAGGGTGAGGCTATAGCCATTCACCGGGCACAATTCCAATTCCGTGCTGCTATTGTGAATTTCCTGGCGCAAAGTTCACCAATAACACTTTGACCGCCCGGGAATTGAACCCGAGACTTCGCGGTGAGAGTGGCTCACCCTAACCAATAAACCTAAACCAGTAAATATGCTTGGTAGAGGTCGATAGGTTTGAAATGTGGGTAACTTTTCTAGAAAACACTAGTGCGATGTTATCTTGTTGTGTTACTGGAAGTGCGTTTGTTTTTTGCGTTTGTTGCGTTTGTATTTTAAAACCTAGTCTGTGCTTGTCATAACAATCACGAGCGCAGCTCCGAGGTAATACGGTCTGGCGCCTCGCTGAATCCAACCACTGCCAAGTAGCTACGGCACTGGAAATATGAATTTCTATTTATTCTTATAATACTCTGATTTATGGTGAGAAAATTTTAGAAAATCAATAGACAAAATCTTAATGTGATCCTTAAATCGTGTCGTGTGAGTTATAATGTGTTTGTAATGCAGCGATGAGCCATATGCCGCCATATGGCTCATCGCTGCGTTACCAAAGGTACGTTCTGAAAAAGAAAAACACAATTTATCGCTAATGACACGACATGTGGTAATAGAAAAGGCAATGCAGGATAAAAAAATGATGTTTTTTTCCTACTTTTATCTTCCTTGTTTTCTGTCCGTCTTATATCACATTGAGTGAAATCAAAATCTAATCAAGTTGTATAAAACCGTCGTACTGTGTCCATAATTGCCCGGATCAAGGAAAATTGTTATTTGATTTTTAACCGACTTCAAAAAAAGAAGGAGGTTCTCAATTCGGTTGTATTTTTTTTTTTTATGTTTGTTCGCCGATTACTCGAAGACGCCTGGACCGATTTGAGAAATTCTTTTTTTGTTTCAAAGGATATACTTGTCATGTGGTCCCATTTTTTTCAAGTCACGTTCTGATGATGGGATCTTAGAGAAATCGAGGGCAACCCTCAAATTTAAAAGGCTTCTATATTGTTTTTTGTATATTATCTAAAGCTACTCGGATATTTGCATCTAGTAGTCAGCATTTTATGTTGCTGAGCTGATGCTGGAAGGTACAACTCCTCAACGGTTAGGAGTACGGGGATTATTATTAATAAGTTTTCCGTCTCAAGTAACCGTCGTCTCCTCACTCGAGAAACATTCTTGCTCGGTCTACCCATCACTAAAATAGTAAAATAAAATAATTTTTAACAAAAAAAAACCGACTTCAAAAAGTAGGTAAACTAAAAAGCAAAAAATAAATTAACTTCGCACAAAATAATACGTTTTTTTCATTTAGTTAAATAGAAATTATTAAATCATTATTTTATAGTCTGAAGTCGGTGCCAAGTAAACAATAACTCTGTATAGATAATATCAATCTTTCTATCAACTATTTTCTGACTGAATATTAGTTCTTATCCGATTTACTTGGCACCGACTTCAGAATTATAAAATAATGATTTAATAATTTCTATTTAACTAAATGAAAAAAACGTATTATTTTGTGCGAAGTTAATTTATTTTTTGCTTTTTAGTTTACCTACTTTTTGAAGTCGGTTTTTATTTATGAAGTAAGAGAAAAGTGTGAGTGCGTCCGAGATGATTCGGTCTGACGCCTCGCTGAAACCAACTATTGCCTTGTGCCAAGTAGAGATTTGTTTTCATGGAACTTTGATTTATCGTGAGTTTTTACCGCATGTCGCAGTGTAAATAAATAATTATATAAATGACAAACATCGATTTTGATAACATGTAAAATAAATTTTGACCTATTTTCTTGTAATTTAATACTCAACGACTTTTGTGTTGATGGCTTTCTAGGCAGATTTCGACAAGTTAAATTTCTTTAATAAGGTCCAAAAGTACTACCCCATGAGATGAGATGCTAGATTTAAGAAACCCTATACATTTCCTAGGTATTTCTCGGTATTCCTGATTACGAACATTAGCTGTAACATATGCATTAACTTTTAAGTAGATATAATAATAGCAGCCCTGTATCCAATACATGTCCCACTGCTGGGCTGGGGCCTCTTCTCATGATGAAAAGGGTTAGGCCACAGTCTACCACGCTGGCCAAGTACGGATTGGTAGATTTCACACACCTTCGAGCACTTTTAAAGCATTCTCAGGCATGAAGGTTTCCTCACGCTGCTGTTTCCTACACCGTTAGCGAGCGATAATTTAAATGACAAATACACACATATCTTCGAAAAGACGAATCTTAACGATTTATTGACAAAGGTCTGTGCCGTGAGTTCAGACCCGAGACCTCTGACTTAGCAGTCTTATGGTCTCCAATCGCTGCTTTAAGTAGTTAAGCCCTAAAAACTACTCTGGAAAATTCATTTCTGCAATAATCGATACTATTCGATACTAGTACAATATTGGAATAGAGTATTTTACAAGTGCCTGTAAATAATCAAACAAACGGCGCTCTCTTTACACGGAGCCCCGAGCAAAGCTAAACAGAGTATAATCCGCAAACCCAGTGAAGTGTGGTACAAGTATCAAGATAAAAGTGGTTTTTAATTAATCTTTAAGTACCTGTTTGGCGCTACTATTGATTGTACGTTTTTGGGTTTTATTGCCAGGTCGGGATAACTTATTTGGCATTTACTTTCTGGCAATTCTCAATAAAAAAAATAACTCTCATGTGTATTGTATGCATACATGAGAGTCTAGAATTGGATTTTTTTATTATGAACCTGAAGTTCTGTATTGAAACTCTGTATTTTGACAGATATACGATATTATTTTATGATTGCTAATATTTTTCCTATCATCAATCCGAATATGTTGAAAACTGTGATCACTTTAAATCTATCTTAATATCATCAAGCTTTAGTAATCGTTCGAAAATTTCAAGATGTAAGAATAAAACAATAAGGCCCAGATGATCCAGTGACCTTGTTATTTGACACATGAAATCAATGTCAAATTAGTATGCAAACGTATAAAGTTTACAGGCTACTGGTTTATTAAATCATCCGAAACGATGAAGGACTGGTGAAATGGGGTTTAAATCTATTTTACCCGCTATCAGTTCACAACATGGACCATAAAGAGAATACGCAAATATATAGCTAGAAAAGCTAAGTGGTCGAGTTGCAGTGCCCAAGTTAAACCATCGAATGTCAGACGCACTGGTCAGATTGCCTCGCAGCTCGCAGCCGTGCTCTCCTCAGATATTTAACTATTATAGGAATGGGCGAATACGCATTGTTGTATTTATAATATCTATACTAATAATATAAGTGATCAAATCACGCTTTTTATTAGCTTCACTTATGTATGTTTGTTTGTTTGTATGTTTGTTTGTAACCGACTCCTTAGAGCGCGATTTCAACCCACTTTAAACGGTCAGATTGCATTCAAACTTTGTAGATTTGTCAAGGACCGATGATAATACACTAATTTGATAAGAATATTGCATTAATTAATTTGTTAATTTACATAGCTTTTATCTAAAGTCGATAGGGAAACAATTGATGTTAAGTTAAATATCCAATCTGAAAGCGTGTTTTTAGGTTTTTTTAAACTATTTTTCTTCCGGATCTAACCTTATTGGTCATACTCTACTTATCTATATCTGGTCGAACATAACAGATATACCACGAAAAAATCTGTCAGAAAATTAGAGCCCCAAGATGTAAGATAGTAACCAAAGTTCGTGATTCAGGTTTGTATATATCGGCTGTTTTATGAATGTGGAATGAAAATTACCACGCTACAGACTTCTCTATTGAATAATCATACTTGAGAAAAATAACGTAGAAGAAAAGTGTTTTTTATATTGCGCACAATAGATTATGACACAATTTCTTAATAAGATTAACTTAACTGTTAATATGTAGTAGATAACCGTGCCGAAATAATGGTGACACTTGGCTAATGTGCTTTGGTACTAACATTGCTGATAGCATCCAACAGCATCGATTTTTAGTGGCCGCCAAAGCTGACGTGGCGTCTGACTCAATATGGACAAAATATTTATCTTCCATTGAGAACATGTACGATTGTGTGTGACTAAAACTAAGGATATACTCTATAGCAATCTTTATTGCGACACCCACAATAAAATTCAAGAGGATCATCAATTCATCTAAACACAGACGAGGTTACGTACTATGTCGGCTCACTCACTCGGCTATTTCTACAATTGCACATGAGGTCAGGGCAGCGGCAGACACGTAACTACTATTATCAGAAGTTTGCGTCAATTTATCTGCGGAACAATTAACTCTAGTTAAAGCAAGGACAAGGATATCTGATCAATTTGTTTATTTATAGTTTTCTAAGAATAGTCTTGTTTATTCTAGAATTTTTATCTCGAGATTCCCATTCAAGATTTGAAAGAAATAAAACGAGATAAGTACATTTATAATCATATAATGTAATTTTACATGATTGTGATCTACTATTTAACTAACTGATTCATGGTCCAACTACTTGCAAATCTTGTAAAAACGCTCTACTGGAACAAAAAACGTAGATTTATAGGTAACACATAACACTTGACAAATATTGAAACATGATTAAATATACCTAGTGGTAAGTGTCGATATTAAACACACCTTGAAGAATGTATAAACTGAATTAAACGTAAGAGAGAAGCAAATATGGGTTCATTAAAACCGTAGATTATAAAGTTTAGTGAATAGGTCCCAAAGGCGTCCAGTAAATGGGTCATAAATCGGTTGGTTCTACTGTACTGTACCCACAAATTTGCTACCTATTGTAGGTCCTAATAATATTATTAACGTTATTTAGTAATAAATTCACTTATAAACCATAATATGAAATCTTAACACAATGCAGTAAAAAATAAGTTTCTTTGATGGCACTTATTACTTACTAAAGAACGCCATTATATTTTAGATTGGGTGGCATTATTATTACTATTTTGTTTAAACTAAAAATTTTAATAAACAAATATACTGTCAATCCATTATTAATACCGAAAACTATTATTTCGTATTTATTGTACGCGTATAATTTTAATAATTTAATAAAAAAATATTGTAATAAATGCATTAGAAATCTAATTTTTGTATTTTATTGAAAAGAAAATTTGATAAGGATACATACTTACATAGTAATCTTACAGTCAGCAGTACAAACTATGTAGAAATATTAAGCACAAACGCATACAAATAAGCTTTCTAATGGCATAAAACTAAACATTTCAGGTACTTTAGTCTTAATATCTCAAAACATTATACATTTACTTCCTTACGAATACATCGTATAGCAGATGAACACTTTGACAACTATTTTCTTCTGTCATTTGCCATAATCTATGACAGTAGAAAATCAAGCATGGTATAGTTTTACAACTACTGAACAGCAGTTATAAAGGGTTTGTGGTTGGCTTATTGTATTATGATTTGAAAAAAAGTATGTACAATCAGACTAATTCATTGCAGAAATACCTTAATTTGAAATCAAAATTAACTTGACACCTTAATTGAAACGTTTCATAATGGGCCATGCAACAATTGGTTCGACTGTACCTATAAATATTATTAAATATATTATTATATTATGCATTATTTAAAATAATCACTCTTTCACAATCCCACATTCAACATCATCCGTTGGCTTCATAATATACAAAGATCTATCCGAAGTGAAAAGTATATTGTTGTCATTGTCAAACGTCATAGCCCCTATATGTTTTAGTTTAGCTACCCTAACGAATCTCGAATTCTTCAATTTCTTGTGTATATCCACTTTGTACAGCCCGTCAATCCACCAACCGTAGACAGTACCATCTAAATCCATAGTTAGACCTCTTATAAAGGATTTTTTAGAAATTCTATGCGTCTCATCACCCTTACTCACATACAGACCAGTATTATTCAAATACACGAACACATCGTACTTTGTCACTACAAAATTCTTCACTAGAATATCTTCGTATAAAGTTCGGAAGAAGTCGCGGTTTTTCACTATTATTCCCCTTTCGTAATACTTGGCGAAATATACTTTATTCTTGTAGAATATGTGCCTTATAGTGTCCCCACGACTGCTGTAGGACGACATCTTGTTTGAAGAAGTGTCTAGCATAAAAATGCCATCGTTACCTCCAAAGTATATCAAGTTATTATCTTGATCTATATCAAAAGTGCCAAGATTAAGTATTTGTCCGCCAGCAATGATGCCCGATGAACCATCATCGAGGTTGACGAATCCGATTTTGTAATATTCTTCGTCTTCAAAGACTGGCTCGAAGCTGTAGAATAGGGTATTTTTGGACCTCAGGATGCCCATTTTGGGGATGACGACTCGTTTCCTGAATGGTGCCTCGAGGTCTAAAATGTGCGATATGTTATAGCAGGTAGTGTTTACTAAAACGCACGTACGACATTCTGTGATGTTCTGGGCGCTCACGGTCAAGACGGTGACGATGCCGAAAAATACGGCAGCAAAAATCATGGTTATACCTGTAACAAGAAATAATAACTTTTAAAACTTGCTTATCTTCAGAAACAACAACACAGGCAGACTTGAATAATATAAATATTAAACATAATCCTGCTGGATTCTTAATTTTTCAACTAGAGCTAAAATTTGCTTTAAATATTACAATTAAACATAATATTTTTTTTTTCTTGTCTCGAGCATCAGTCTATCCATCAGATAAATTCTCTTCTAACACAAATACAAACCAGCTATTTTGATGAATTCAAATGCATTTTGGCTTAGAGTACGGTTAATAAACTTTATGAACCCAACACGAATGTAGCAATCGAAGTTGCTAATTGGCAACTACTGGCCAAAAATAAACATACTGAAAACATTATCCAAAATATAACAAAGCTACAAGGGATCTAATATCCCGAGAGTCTGTGAATGTAATTAAAAGTTTTCAGCAGTTCATTATAATTAGTGCTATCAACACTAACATCATTGTGCTCGGTCATCCCTCGGTGAAGAGAATTGCACTCCTGACGAATCTCGCACTGAAAAGTTACAGAATTGGACAATATATCCTACGGGTACGTGCAAAGTTTTGATGGCTCATAAAATGGATGGATAATTACCTAAATCAAGTCAGAGTGCTACTTTACTCGTTGTCTACTTAAAGAAATCAAGGACGATAAGAAATAAAAGCATTATAATAAAACCACTGACCACGTAAGCAACAGTTTATCACTATTTTTTTAAATTCCTTTAACTCCTTTAGGCTATTTGCTGTAAAGGATATAATACTGACTAACAGTCAAACAAAATTGAATAAAGACTTACAAGAATTTAAATCAAAATCCTTCGTCAATAAACTTATAATGGGAATAAACACTCGATATGTAACCTACCGTAAAAAAGCCAGATTTTAAAACCAAACACATGAGCTTAACTAAAATGAAAGTAACAAGCCGAGGCACAACTAGCGAGCTCATGAACGAAAGTGGGGCGCGTTAGTAGAAGGATCGATAATGTCACACGGCTCTCGCATTAAATATTAAACGCTATCACCCGAATTAGAAGTGCACTTAGCGCATTGGAAACTGGCGTTGAAACGAACAAGCTCCTGGACTATTAATCTGTTTTCCTTTAGCACTTTTTTAACGTTGCTTGTTTCTGCTATTTATTTAGTTTTAGAATTATATAAACTTTTTCGTTGTATGCTTTGCGGAATAGAAGGGATATTATTGAGGTATTCATTTGTAATGTTCCTTCGTAACTAGCTACTTTGCTGTCGCGATTTCTTTCTACCTTGGTAAATGTTATTGGAAAGCTTGTTCTTTTTAAATGTATTTTTGAAAGATATAAAGACCTATCATTTCATCAAAGGAACCCTAAAATAAAATGTTATAATTTTTTATGCAATGCATAGTTAAATACCATGCATATTCGTAAAATTTACTAGCTGTATACGGGAAATAACAAAAATAGAAAATATCGATAACTTTTCTGTACCCACCAATGATATTATATAAAAACAAAAGCAGATCCTTACTAATATTATAAATGCGAAAGTTTGTAAGTATGGATGTATGGATGTATGGATGTATGGATGTATGGATGTTTGTTACTCTTTCACGCCAAAACTACCGGGTCGATTTCGATGAAATTTTGCACACATGTAGCTTATAGTCTGGATTAACATATAGGCTACTTTTAATTGACATACCACGCGGGCGGAGCCGCGGGCGGAAGCTAGTATGTTATAAGCGCTCGCGCTGTGAATACTCAAATACGTCCCAATTGGGACGTCTTGTGTTTAGTTTGCGACTATGAATTTTACTCTTTGCAAAAGAAACATATTTGAAGTGCAATCATTAAAACTATAGCTATCTCTTTCATTTGCGTGCTATTTCGTATCTTTTGTTTTACTTATCAGTTACATTTGTCAATGTGTGCAATTTGGAATAGCTCGGAACGGATTTAAATCGTAATTTCTATGAACGTAACATATCTATAGTTCTATAATATCATTGGTACCCACATTCCCGTACCGCATAAACTTGCAACTTTTTTCTGTTTTTCTATTACGGCGACATGAAAATGGCTATGTAAATCTTGTTAATCTGTGGTGCTAAGCATGACCACGCGGTTTAACTTTAATAAATAACATTGTTGTTCTTTGCTTCGAACAATCATTTGTTTTCTGAGTTTTTTTCTTTGTTTTAATATAATTATGTTCTACTAATAAAAGCACAACAAAAACAGTTTATGCTATTCCCACTTAGCATTCGGTGGACTACAAACCTGACTTTTAGAAATGAGTAATACGAACAAAAAACTAATAAATTCGTAATTAATACACACGCTACTGAGTATGCTGATTACATACTACTTTTTTACAAACATTAATTTAAAATACTAGCCTGATGTAAGATCACATTTATGGCCATACAGCACCATTTAAAATTTAAAAACAGAACATTGTCAATGAAAGCACCGCTCAATGTGGACCTTTTGTTAATAATCTGTGAACCGGAAAGTGGCAAACTCACCGTTTGTAACACCGCCATATTTATACA
Organism: Hypena proboscidalis; assembly: GCA_905147285.1. NCBI lineage: Eukaryota > Metazoa > Arthropoda > Insecta > Lepidoptera > Erebidae > Hypena > Hypena proboscidalis. Next base: position 3,020,808 of record LR990141.1, read on the forward strand.
GATTAAATAGATAGTATGGGTACCGAAAGAGGTTAACCACAGTTTTATTTTTAGATTTCAACCTCAGTTGAAAAGCCTCAGTCGCAGCCCAGTGAGTAACGGTCGCACTTGCGATCGAAAATTATGGGTTCAAATCGACGCTACTCTGGGTTGGGTCTCATGGGTTTTCTGACGAAATATAAAAAGCAATAATTTAATCTAACTTTAAAATAAAATACTGCTCATGACGCATGACGTCCCGAAAACAACAGATCTTAAGTCAATGAAAACCATACAAACAGTTGAAAGTGTCGGCAAGAATTAGTGATGAGATAATAAACAAAATATCTAATAACATCATTTTAGTTAGGTATATCAGGACCTGTGAATTTATAGCTTTTTTTTTACTTTTTTATTTTATTTACTACCCGTTTATTTTATTGCATAAATAAAAAAACCAACAGAAGTACCCAAAAATTTGCTCAAAAATTTCAGTTTAAAGTAATAATGAAAGATGGGTAACTTTAAATAATGTGCTTTTTGGAGGGTGAAAAAGCCTATAATATTCTAATATTTTAAAATTTAGCTATAAGTGTTTGATTAAATTTGTAATTGTGTTACTTTTACATTCGTTCAAGTTATTATTTATCTGACGGTTATTTAGTACTCGACTTTGTAACAGGCCTTACTTTACGATTCTAAATCGGAGCAAAAACACTTCCAACCACATCACCAAGATTACGATTTTATCAAATTTTTTTGGCTGCACACATATTACCGATTCATTTTATACAGTTACTTTAATGATATATTAATAAGTTTTTGTCAAATAAATTAAGAAATATATTTCACAACTTCGTTCAAAATTTAACGCAATAGTTACTCGAGTTAAAGTAATATACTTACTCTATAATATATTTACTATATTATCTCTATTACTATCTTTATTAGTACACAATATGTTGAGTAGCAATTTATTAACTAACTTAGAAGTAGTAGGTGTCTTTACCTAGTATACCTACACATATTAGGTAGAGCCTCCTCTAATATCACATATCATAACATCCAGATCTAAAACGAATTATAATCTTAGCAAGATATTAACAATTCGCACAATACATACATCGCTAATTTTCAAATTAATACTCTAGTCGGTTTTCGGTACAAAAGAAATAAAAACAAAAACGTTATTTTGTTAAACAAAACAACGTACAATCCAATTGCGAATTCGTTTTGAATTTAAAATGTGCTTACCTTTTTAATTCCACAGAAAATCCAATGTCAATGTCACATTGTCCCACTGGCGGGAAAACGAAAAAAAACACAAAAGCGTTCGCTCCCGATACCATCAAGTTTAACAATGCGAGCTTCATACACAGTTTACGTTTTTAAATATAAATTACGGCACATTATTGTCCACCGCACGCGAAAAGATAAACACATATAACGTTATTTTTTTATATCATAGACAATTGTAAGGCTTAGTGTAGATTGGTTGTTGTTTGCGATTAATTGACCTTTGGGTGCACTGTTTTAAAGAGTATTTTATAAATAAAGTGTTTCTAGTTATACACAATGATTGCGTAGATTTCCGTGGGCGCTGATATAAAACGTATATCGGTTACACACTGGACTCGCAGTATCTGAGATATAAAGCTAGGTAGGTGTATCCGCCAATCAACTCCTCTCAGCTAGACAGTATAACTAGCCACAAGCCCTTTAAATAATGGAATAATACCGAATTGAAACACGCAAGTTTTGTTTACGTTCTAAGGATCGAAACAGTGTAAGCGTGACGAAGATAATTTAAGAACCGACCGAAGCCCAATGGATAAGGCGGCGGACTTGCGATCGGAGAGGTCTTGCGTTCGAATCCTGGCTGTTGCCCGACCGACATGAAGTCCTTTCCTAACACAAGTACACTACTACCTAACACCCCAACTTAACATAATTTAGCTCACCTGGCGATGGTTAACGGCAAGACGGACTTCGAGTCTTCGAGTATATGTGAGGCCTTTTATCGAAACTTACCTTACCGATTGCCATTTGAAGAACTATGGAAGTCGTAACGGGTAGGCAGAAGCCAGAAAATCTCACAATTAGTCTAACAAAGAGTAACGTATCGTCTTGTTCTTGTAGTTCCTCCATGCATCATACTTAAAATACATTAAGCTGAATCCGTTAGACTAGAAGCTTACCCCAATGTAATTGGGGAAAAGGCTCGAAAAATTATGATTATCGTAGCTTACCTAGTTGACGTTGTTGATGTCCCTGTGCCAGTAATTTCAGGACCTTATGTCACCACCAAAATATAAACTACGAGCTTTTTCTAGAGGGTCTAGAATTAAATTAATTGGTGAAGTAATGCTAACGCCTGCAGCGCCTTGTAGAACCTGGTGGCAGGTAGAAGGTAAAACGGTGACAGATTGACAACAAAGCTGCACCACCATTAAACGATATCATCATCATCATCAGCACAGGGACGTCCACTGCAGGCCTCACCAATCGATTTCCACAGCGCACGGTTTTTGGCCGACTGAAGCCAATGACTCCACGCGATCTTGACCAGATCGTCCGTCCATCTAGCGGGAGGCCGTCCCACGCTGCGTTTGCCAGTTCGTGGCCGCCACTCTAGGACTTTCTTGCCCCATCGGCCATCTGTCCTTCGAGCTATGTGTCCGGCCCATTGCCACTTCAGCTTAGCGACTATAGGATATTACTACCGAAATCGATCGACGACGAACGAGTTTTTCTTTGCTAATAAGTAGAATATCGTCGATCCTTCGTCCATTTAGACGTCTATTAACGATCGATCAATTGGTGTAATACAACCTAGTCACCGTGTCAGCGTCAAAAACTCGTCACAAGGTAATTAGTAACAATGTAACTAAACGGAAGAAATAAAGCTGTTATCTAATAGACATTATGCATTCCATGAGAGGAAGGCGATCATTACAGTTGTCACCTACGTTCTGTCGGACAGTTCTCGTACTGTCCTGTTGTTAATGCAATTGTGATCCGTGGGTGACTGATAGGCGCCAAAGGAATGTTCACAAGTGCATTTGTTGTCCATATGAATACCTGCCTGCAATAAGATGATGTTATTTAATTTCATAGCACAATTTAGTACTATTTATGTAGTATTTTTCACGCTTAATAGCCTAAATGAGAGTCTCAGGGCCTGTTTCTGAGATCGCGGATAGACGACCCATAAACCGCCACCAGTCGATACGCCATTAAAATCAAGGTTCGGAATCTTCTCCTCAACAAAAATGAATCGCCACCATAATATTTATTATTATTAGTTCATATATTTATATATATATATTCTTTATTAAATATTTACTTATATTTAAGTATTTTGTTATGTAGATATCATGCATATATATATATATATATATATATATATACACACATATTTTCATTATGTATTAATTAATTGTATTGATTTTTAGGACCTTTTATTTCAAATCAAACGCTATATTTTATAACTTCACCTGCCTTGTTAATCTCTGCATCACCCAAAGCACAGTATAAATATATGTACAATATTTATACTGTGCCCAAAGGTAGACTGGTAGAGAATGCCTATGGCATTAAGTCCGCCTTGCATACAAATTTTTTATATGAAGTTTAAATAAATAAATAAATAAATAAAATATTACTTGACCGAATTTAAACTTGAAAAATAACACAGCTGGCAATGTCATTTATATATGTTATATGCCTGCCTGTATAGGTTTATCTAACACCTGTGAAATTGAAGATAGATGCGGCAAACAAGTCCACTTTTTATTTCATGGGGTGTTTGTACCCATAATTAGTACCCTTTTTGGAGAACCCCAAGCTATACCCATTCTATAAGGAAAACATCGACTGAAAGTTTATTCCACAACAAAATAGTAAGACGATTTTTCTACGCCGCTATACCTTTACGTTTCAACGATTTTTGTAAATGGTTTAAAAAATACCACACTTATAACTTATAGTAGTACCACTCTACATCATCAATAGTTCGTTGTATGTAAGTGTTGCCACCCTCGGACGCAGCGCGTGGCCACAAATAATAGAGACGACACGGTCAATGCACATGCCATATTCCATACACAAACAATGTGTATGGGAAGTCAAATAAATTACAAGTAATGGAGATTTTAACACTGATCGAAATATTATTTCCATTAAATATTTTTGAACCGCCACATTGTTGTAGTGGTTAGCATATGCGGCGTCGATTCCGTCGTAAAAAGTTGGAATTGTACTCGATGGATGGCGATAGGCTGGCTATCAAAATTTAGGCTATATTATATTTACCTCTGGGTGATATAGGCGCGATGTTATGTTATGTTAAATATCTATTTTGTATTTAAGGCCCCATTTTTTAGTACGCCTTAGTTGATGGAAGGAATTCCTTGCTTGTTCTCACGAGCTCTACCACCCTTCAAACAGGTACTGATGGCGGTGTCTCTAATGACAGTGTGTCACTAGTTGACACTTCTTGTTACATAATAACACACATCCGATGCATTAAAGTCAAAATCTTACGATTTGCACAAACCAAACAGTAAAACAAAGTAGTATTAAAGTTGAAAAATTAAGAATCCAGCAGGACTCGAACCTGCACCCCCTGGGCCCCAGGTACTTTGCTAATTCAGCCATGGATTCGTATGCTGCTAGTCTCAAAATTTCTCAACTCTTTTCACATGGGGCGTTTACCGAGGGGATGCAGATTTGAGTCCTGCTGTTTATTAATTTTGTCAAGTTTTGTAGAGTAGAGTATTCTTTATTCTACACCAAAAATATACAGTTTGACAATAAAAATACAACTTAAAAATATTTTCAAATGCACAATATGCACATAATATTATATAAAATACAAAAAGGCATAGCAAAGCTATAATTTGCTTTAAAATATTACAAACTTTGCTGTTACTTGATTAAACAAGTTTCACTTATAATGTCTTGTCTAAAGGAACAATTAATCTCTAAAAGACAGATGATGACATAGAAGGAAGAAATTATTCTCCAGGAAAAACATTACTTTGTAAAAGCATTTTTAATATCCATAAAGAGCGCAGCTGTTTCTTGGAATTGCGCAGAAAACATCACTAAAATACTGTAATGGCGGCGGCGGCGGCCGTAGCACGCAAACACCCAATTGCCAAAAAGTAAACACAATTATATTCAATTTAGTACTGTTTTAATCTCAATACCCGCGGGAAAGTAACGGGTAATTAATTCCAGACGCTTTTTGGTTCATTTAAGTGGTAAGCTTTTGTAAGCAAGCACGAGGAAGTAAGCACTGCCGCCACGCCCTGTCTGTAAGCTGCTGCTAGAAATTACCACAGCTATGTTACAGTTTTCTGGTGACTAACGACCGACGATCACAGCCGTCGCCGGAGCCACATGGACCCGTCTGGCCCACGACAGACAGAAATGGAGTGAGATGGAGGAGGCCTATGTCCAGAAATGGACATCCCAGAATTAGCACTAATAATAATAAACAAATGATTTTATAGTTATTATATAGTAGTAAAAATTATTATTTTATTAATTAGTTAGTTTATTAGTATTTTGGTTATGTTTTTTTGGGAAATAAAAGGCTTTTTAATTTTAATTTAATTTTAATTAACGACCGTAGTCGGTCGGCATTTTTAATCCTTTGGTGTTTGACTGTGTCTATTTATCCTTTATCTTAAGACCATTCGTTTCTTCATTTTAAAGTTGCCGTATAGAATCGCAATTTTACTTAAATAAGGTTAACTTATTTTAGATAATATAAACATAACATAACTTTTCGCCTATATTACCGAAAAGGGTGTGGCAGAGGTCTACAACACCTACATTTCACCTGTTATGTTTAGGTACCATGGGATAGAGGGTGAGCCTATCGCCATCCACCAGGCACAATTCCAACATCGTGCTGTTATTGTAAATTGTAAATTTGCAGTTCACAAATAACACTTTGCCCTACCCGGGAATATGATAATCACTAGATCATCAAGGCACTCAGGTAAAATATTGATTGCTTTAGTAAATTTAAATAAAATGTATTAATATACTAGTTTTATAATAAATATATACTACTATTTACATAAGCAAAATTATTAATGAGCCTCCTTTATTAGCATTATTTATCTCATACACTGATCTTTCATAACCGAACCGTTCAAAGATTTGTGCTGAAAATGCAAAAACTGGGAAGTAGGGCGCGCATCAAAGAGCTTAAATGGCCTACAGAGGGCGACACTGTGCCTTTATAAGCTAGGCAGGGAGACGCGTTTTGTCTGCGAGACCTATAGCCTTTGAATTACACCAGAACTTCTTTCTTTTGACAAAATGTTTTGAACATCTGAACGGAGTTCAAGCTTTAGCTGTTTTGACATGAAATGCTGCGGCTGGTAGAGTCAGCCAATTAAAATAGTCAATTCTACGTTTGTAGCGCCGACGATGTAGTATTTTGGGTAATAATCCCACAACTGGGCGTTCTACACTCGCAACGAATCATTGAGCTGTCTTGTTTTTTCTGGTCGATCTTTAAAATAGATCTATCGATTTCGATAAGATTTTTGGTAGCTAGAAGGCGCTTCTACAGACCTGACCTAAAGATTGCTGTATCTGGGTGCAATATAGATTGTTTTATCAATATAACTATCAAGTAAGCGAGGCCGCGCCGGCGGGTGAGTCAATAAAATAATAGTAATTACAGAACCACAAATGTTAACAAAAATGTAACGTTTGACAATATGTTATATTTGTTTTGTTACATAGAAACTTAACCCTATTTTACTATAACTTAATTCTTCGCAAAAACGCTACCTGCCATTTTAAGGTAGCTCACGTACGAACAAATAAGTTGGCAGAAGTTACGTTGCTTAGATGAAATAACTTGGGTAGTAAAAGCAATATCTGTCCCATAAGTAACGGAGGGGCGCTCGGGCCTAAATTAATATCATTTGTTCAAATTTTACGTGGTTTGCTTAACTATGACTAAATTGACAAGTCGATTACTCTATGACAAAATTGACAAGTCGATTACTCTATGACAAAATTGACAAGTTGATTCAGTAGCTCACCACTTGATACTTTAATTGTATCTAAATAATTTCTGTCTATTTATACAATCGCCTAAAAATAAGTCACAAAAATCGGCCAAGTGTTAGGCCACGCGGATTAGGGTTCCGTAGTTAGTCGTTACAACATATTTAGGACGTCAAAGGGGGAATTTTATGACCTTCAGATAGTAATATCTGCATTAAGCAAGTAACAAATTCATACAAGTCATTATTTTTTAAGGTTTTCGTTTTATGTATGTATGATGTACCTACATGCATTTTACAATTTGGACTACTCTTGAACTAATAAAGTTAATGTAGCGCTATAGCTTGTCTTGTAAGTTTATTACATATACCTACAAGCATCATGTATATTTTTCAGATTTTTCGTATTAACAGTTTAGCTTTTAGAGGGGAGGGCACGGCATAATAAAACAAAAATTTGCGTTTTAAAGTTTATTATCTCGCAAGCGGATTTCTAAATCAAAAACCGGCCGTGCGTGTCGGGCCACGCGCAGTAGGGTTCCATAGAAAAATATTTTTAATTTTACTTTTTAACTAAATGGCGTCCTTCAGAAAGGAAATGTTTGTAGTACACGAAACCAGCTAGCACGTATGACGAGATGTATGAATGTTGAGGAAGCGAAAGAAGTATGTAAGGAGCGAAGCACATGGCGTTCCATCGTCTCTGCCTACCTCCGTGGGATAAAGGCGTGATTTTATATATGTATTATGTATGTTTATTTATGTTTCAAGAATTTTGAACGAAATATTCTGAGTAACTGCATCTGACATTTCGGACCCCTATTCCTCTTGAACTAATGAAGTGAACTTATCCGCTATAGTTTTCCTTTAAAGTTCATTACATGTACTACCGACACAATTTTTTTCAGATTTTAGGATCCAGTAGTTTAGCTTTTAGAGGGGGGGGGACGCCCTACTCGAACAAAAATTTGCTCTTTAAAGTTAATTATCTCGCAAACGGATCCCTAAATCAAAAAACTGTCTTAGCAACCCCTAAACGTTTTTAAAAGTCCTATCTAACAATACCCCCCACTATGGGGTAGGCGACAAAAAAAAAAAACATCCCTACTACACATGTAGGGGAGCTACCTGAAAAAAAAATATTTTTCCAAATTTTACTCTACGACTTTCTTTGTTTAGTTAACATACATATTTATGCAAAATTTCAGTTTTCTAGCACCAACGGTTTCGTCGCTAAGCCGTGGACCGACAGACGGACATGGCGAAACTATAAGGGTTCCTTGTAGGTACTACGGAACCCTAAAAACTGACTTACGTGCAACTCCCTAATGTTTTAAAAAACATATATAAGGATATTTCACCCTGAACGTTATACAAGAGAAAAATTATTCATTCAGATCAAAATCTCCTACTTAAAATGTAGGAAAGGTATACCGAACCGATTTTTTTTTTTTACTTTGTAGGCATAGTCAACTCACATATTTATACAAAATTGCAGCTTTCTTAGTGTGTTCTTAATCCTAAATCAATCGACGCACTTGACCTTAAATTATTATATTATTAATTTAGCCAATAAAAGCCCACCATTGCGCTCGATCAATATAAGTGTAATAACGCCCTTAAACTAACTGTTTCGACGCTATGCCTCGGACAGACGGACGGACGGACAGAAGGACACGGCGAAACTATAAGGGTATAAATACAACGGAACTCTAAAATACAAAAAAGACTCCAATTTGATGCTAGGGCCATCGATCAGAATACTCGTTAAAAGATAAAATACACACAATCCGATTGAGACCCCTTTTTTAGAGTGGTTGAAAAACTTAAGGAAAATGTAGCGGTGGCAAAAAGGTTTTGTCGACTAAGAGAAGTGTTCGTTGAGGAATGTTTGCAATCTGTTGGACCTTAAGTGACGGTTGATAGTGCCGCCATTTTTTAGTCTTACGTTGGTCTCAAAGGAATAGAGAAAATTCATGGGTTATAGATATGGGATACTGAATAAGGTTTCTGTAGACGAGGTGCCTCATCACGATGCATACATAAACCTGAAACTTAAAACAATAGTATTCATAAAATATTAAAATACATATATGTGTCCTAAAATATAAAAATAATAAGTACCTAAATAAATATAATTAAATATGTTTCTGTCATTAAATAGGAGAAATATAATACTTACATTTAGGTACATACAAATAAATGAATAATATTACTTGCAATGAGTGATTAAAATTGTAACGCTAAAATTTTATCAGTGGTAATAGTGTTAATGTGAATGGCTTTTACATTTATGAAAATGACCTGAAATAAAATACCATCGGTCCCGGTTGCCAGAAAGTCTGATAACTAGTCTAACAAAGAGTAGGTATCGTATTATTTCGTACTGGTTGTGAAATTCTTATGGCAGTCGATCCAAGTAAAATACTGATATTCAACTAAATCCGTCAGATTAGAAGGCGACCCCAATGTAATTAAGAAAAGGCTCGGTAGACACAAATTTTGCATGCCTCTACTAGGCAAGATATGGATTTGAAAACCATATTTTACAAATCAATGAATTTTTAATTTAAAATAAGCCCTAGTGCACTGTTGGCTACCTACAAATCATATAAGTATTTGGCCCAAGCTTGGCCAAAGCGTCAAAAAATCTTATTTCTAATGTTATCTTGACATATATATTGCCGTGAATGATCCTTTGGCTTAACAAGATAGATATCGGGCTTAGTTAATTTGTTACATTCGGAAGATATGTATCAAGCTCGTCCGTATTGTCACGGCAGACGTTTAATCAGTCAAAGAATACCCCTTGCAAGGAAACCCCGTGTCGTATGCCGTCCCGTGCCATAGCTGTCCAACGGGAAACAAGGGTTACCATAGATTTATAGGCGCATTGGTGTTACCGTATTTTCGAATCGAGAGGATAATGAAATAGCTGCTTATTTTGTTTTTAACTACCCACTGGCGCAAGACGTGGTATTGCATCAGTGCAACTACATTATCTACTATGTAATTACTACGGACAAAATGTCCTCATTGGACTTGTGAACAAATGAGAGAAAGAAAGCACGACCATTTCACCTATAACTTATAGGTGGTAGGTAGTGCTATTAGTGCTGCTGTTAGATATATTTTGGGTCAGTGGTTAAATATGCCCCTTAACACATCATGCATAATATCATAGCAGTTAAATATAGCGATACATCCGCTATAGGACGACCGGATGGCGGAGTGGGTAGTGTACCTGACTGCGACGTCGAGGTCGTGGGTTCGATTCCCACTTAAGACAAATCTTTGTGTGCATGAACATGGGGGTTTGTCTTAGTCTGGGTGTTTCTATGTATAATAAGTATGTATTTACAAAACAAAAGTATATATGTATTAGTATCAGTTATTCTAGTACCCATAGTACAAGCTCTGCTTAATTTGGGACTAGATGGCGGTGTGTGTGAGTTGTGGAATATTTATTTATATTTATTTATTTATATTTTTCTGATTAAGAATGTAATTGCCACTAACCACCAGATGAACACAAATGTCATCAGTTGCTTTAAAATATTTGTTACATCACCGCTCATTTGTTTGCAATTTGTTGTCTCCGTAAAAATATATTGTGGAGAATGAAAAACTAAAAAAATATTAGAACATCCGGTAAAAGATACACCAAAACATTTTATCCACTAGTGTTGTCGATCGAAAGCCTTAGCAAATCGATAGTATCGATTGATCGATAGTTTCAATACTTTTTGAAAACAGCATTATTAACGATACTATCGAAATTCACTATTGCACTATAGATACTGTAGGTGCAATACATAAACACACATCTTTTATTGAACGCTCGGATTTATATAAAATAAAACTAATCGCGAGTACGCCGCGATCGTCCAGCAAGCAAACGGATCGCGCACACTCGCGCCCTCAGCGGAATATGTGTGTACTGTTAGATATAAGTATTTTGAGTGCTCTTTTTCTACAATATTTTTGCCTGAACTATTATGTATATATTAGAAAGATAAATTTGAACAGATAAACTAAATACCACATACCTATCATACCGAATCACGTAACTATTATCGTTCGGAGTTTAATTTGTGCTACAGTACATTCCCTACAATACAATTGCTGCTGCCTATTGTATCAAAAACGATACTATTGAGTTGCCCGATAGTATTGAGATATCGATAGGCTTGTCGGTGTAAAACTATCGATAATTCGGCATCGCTAGTACCTATCCACTAGCTAGTCACGTAACATGACACGTGTGCGGCTTCGATTGATGAACGTTTGGCTAATGCTCAGGGTTTAGCCGTCAGCGACTAATCAGCACGACCGTCACATAATATGCCCGCTCCTCTGTGCGTACAGGCTTTATATAAGTAGTATACTTTTGATAAATTTTATCGTATGAATAAAGATGCAATTTTTTATTAACCGTCGAAATAAACGTAGGAGGTACTCAAGTCACCGTGTATTTTTTTTGTATTTTGTTTATTTTATTTTTATAACCTTTTTTCAGATTTTGTCTGGAAATCTTTAATTGGATTGAAACGTAAAAGAAAAGAAGGAAAAATAAATAAAATATTATAATAATAAAATAAGATACACATTTACCAAATTCTTCTTCTTCGTCGTGTCGATGGCTGAGTCAAATTTTATTTTGATTTGCCATCGTGGTGAAAGGATTAGCCAATTCGCTTTGGAGAACTCGCGAATTGCCCAGGGTGCGCCGGACGTAGGGAATCGTTGTGTACGTCATTCGGGGAGGCTCCTTTCATGCAGAACAGAAACATAAAGGAGACTGACAAGGAACTTAAAATTATCAAAAACAGAAATATTCTTTTTCAAAAACTTTACAAAAATAAACATAAAAACATACAGAGGCCGAATTGGAAAAATGACTTTTTATTATTATTTATTACGTCTTTGTAGCAGTGATAACAATTATTCCGGCATCAGAAAATGTGGGCCTACTTATTTTATAGGCATTTCTTATAGACACTTCTTGATTCCTCACATTCAGATAAGCTTACCGTTTGTCCACCGATTCTTGTAGCATTATCTCCTCTTTCCCTTTGCGTTAAATACAGCACAAGCAGTACTACTCAAAGGATTTCGATGACAGATAACTCGGCACAACTCAAACCCACATAGTAACGGGTAGCATAGGAGTACAAGTTGTAGGAGGAAGCGAAATAGCAAGTAATACTCAAATTTTTATGTCATTATTAATTCATTTAAGATTCATTTTATTAATATTCAGTCTGTAATTCTATTTGCTTGTTTGTATGTATACGTATATAAATTAGGTATAACAAAAATATAGGTAGATAGGTATATATTGAATGAAATAAATACCAATACAATGGGATCGAAGACCTGAGCTAATCATGGAGTCAAAAGATACCCAGGGTTCTCAGTGAACAACTTCATGACAAGAAATGTTCAGGATTCAGGACCCAATTTTGGATTTTGAAAGGCACCCACCCTGAAGTTTTCCAATACTGGTTCACATAGTACATATCATGCTCATAACCGTTTAAAAAAACTTGTTTTTGCGATAAAAAAACCGGCCAAGCCTTTTTCTTTTTTAATAAATAAATATTTCACAACTTACACAACGCCATCTAGTCCCAAACTAAGCAGAGCTTGTATTATGGGTACTAGAATAACTGATACTAATACATAATTATACTTTTCTTTTGTAAATACATATTATACATAGAAACACCCAGACTAAGACAAAGCCCCATGTTCATGCACACAAAGATTTGTCTTAAGTGGGAATCAAACCCACGACCTCGGCGTCGAAGGCAGGTACACTACCCACTCCGCCATCCGGTCGTCAAATGGCAAAATATAAACCAAATAACAATTATTGTTGACAACGAAGTATATAGCGGAGGTTCATTGGGCTTATTACCCGACTGCGTCAGAAGGAGGGTTATGTTTTTCGAGCGTATGTATGTATGTATGTATGTATGTATGTATGTATGTATGTATGTATGTATGTATGTATGTATGTCTATTTCTTTGGCACGCCCTACAGCCCAAACGGCTAGACGGATTTTGACATATGAGGTGTCGTTGAATTCGTCGAAACAGTGATAGTGACATAGGCTATATAAATTTTCAAAATGGCGCCGGCAAATGAAAAAAAAAGGGGGGGGAGGTATGGATTTTCTTTTCATCATAGTAATATGGGTATCAAATAAAAGGCCATGAAAAGACCATTTCAAAAATATATACTTCTCATCACATTTATATTACTGATTAAACACAATTTACCAATTTATATATCGGCACGCTCGCGCGCCCGAAGTGGGTGGAAGTTAGTTTGTATGTTCGCTCACGCTAATCTTGGAAATTGCCGGTCAAATTTGAATAATTGTTTTTGAATTTGATAGTTTAACTCACGATTAAGGCTCATTGATCTCAAAAAGATTTAATTTCTACAAATTAATACATATAAAAATACATGTCGTTTAAAAGAACCAAAAAGAGTGAAATAAAAAATAATTATTAAAAAAACAAAAAACCCGACTGCTTAAAAAAAAGAACTGAAAAGATAAAAACAAGTATAGCATTATCTACATTAAATTCATTAACAACAAATGAAATATGTCAAACTAAATTCTTTATGATGTTGCAGGCGGGGACAAACAATACTTTTTTACTACTATATTATAACTTCGTTTGTCACCGCCTGCAACATCATAAAGAATTTAGTTTGACATATTTCATTTGTTGTTAATGAATTTAATGTAGATAATGCTATACTTGTTTTTATCTTTTCAGTTCTTTTTTATTTTTAATTTTAACACAAAATATTATGACATCACATCTAAATTACACAGAAGGGTAAGGCAGAGGTGTTTAACACCCACACTTCACCTGTTACGTTGAGGTCCCATATGATTGCTATCGCCATCCACCAGGCTCAATTCCAACTCCTTGCTGCTATTGAGAATTTCGTGACAGAAAAATACCAAATAACCCGGAGACCTCGAAGCGAGAGGTCACATACGCTAACTATAATATTATATAATAATTCGTATAAAGCTACTTCCGCTCATCGCTTCGATTACACCACACTTCACAGTTGAATTTGATCCATTCATCAGTACGCGACACAGTCGTTCAATGCGGTGAATGAATCGCCATCAAATAGCTGGGACTATGTCCTTTGTTCGTTCTTTAACGAATTAATTGATCGAGATCAAAGTGTTAAGTGTTTTGTACATACAATGGTTGAGTTAAACGATGTTTTTGTTATGAAGAATAACATATTTAAGTGACGGTTTTTCCATCTATAGTGTTATGAATTCACGACTATTCTTGACCATTATGATTAGTATATACATTATTTTCATCAATATACTTTTTCTTCTATTTCTGCTACTTCATGTCATGGTCCTTTTGTAAGTTTTTTTAATTTTGTTGAAATTATGTGCAAATAAAGTATTTTCTATCGATGTTCTTTTAAAAATTAAATTTATTTAATATCTCACATCTCACCGGTAGAGGAAGAGGGCGTAAAGAATCCTTAAAAACGGCTTGCGTAATTAATGGACCCCCTAACAGTTAGTTACTTAATCGAAAGACGGGTTACCTCATCCAAGATAAACAGTTGATGTTTGTCTATGGAGTAAACATAACTCACAACTCAATGCGCAGCGGTTATCAACAAAACTCTAACATCAATAAATGTGGGATTAAGTTATACAATCCAAATATGTACAAACATACATCTCAGTAGTTTGGAGTTACTTGTTTACAAAATAACACAACAGTTTGACTTTATCCCTGCAGCATTGAAGCTACTAAACGCATGAACTGATTTTGATGTAATTTTGCGAGCTTTCGCGCGGCTTTTTATGAAATAGCTTTTCTACGTTCAAAATTAAACTGAAATCTCATTTGTTAGCTAGTCAAATTCAATTTGAGTCAATTAACGTCAATTTATCAATTATTTAGTCCTATTTCGAATTATAATTATTATCTATCCAAATCCAATTTCAATTTATTTAAATATATGGCTAATATCTATTTTACTATTTTATTGTGTTCCTATTATTAAATCAAGGGTCTTGTCTCATAGCACTTTTTTTAAACTTTATTTTATTTATTTTTTTAACAAGTTTAATACCTATTTTAATGAAATTAATATTTTTTTATTTTTTAATCCATATTTTAAATTAAATCAATTTGCTTTTACACTTATTTTTATAATACTGATTTATACATTAAATACAAAAATCTATAAAAATTTATGTCATCGTATTAATTTGAATATTTATTATCGTCTTATGATTTATATTGTCTATTTAATATTTAACTTAAATGATTACACTATTATTTAGCAGTTTTATAGTTTAATCATTCAAAAACTAATTAATTATTACTTACTTATTTGATTTAAAAATTTATTATTATTTACCTATATTACTTTTTTTTTAAATTTTGTGTTTTTTAAAGTTTGTAAACAGCTTTTATTTATTTATATTATGGTGTATCCTTTCTTTTCTACTTTTAAATTCAACGGATATTAATTGTAGTTAAATTTATTTTAGTAGTTCGGAGCGTACGGCACTCGTGGGCTGCAGCTGAAAATCAGCGTTAGGTGACTGTATTTCATTGCAGTCGCTTAGCATTATGCTGAGCTGCTGGCCTTTTGGTACAGACTGTATAACTGTATTTGATCGTATTTCCTGTATTGTTTATTTTATGTTTTGTGCCAATAAAAAAAAAAAAAAAAAAAAAAAAAAAAAAAAAAAAAAAAAAAAAAATAACCAAGGCAATGGGTAAAAAGGATTTTAACACGCAAGTTCATCTTCAAATAGAAGATTGATTTAGTATCTAAGTTTTTTTTTGCGTGTCTTCTACAAGTTAGGAACAAGAAACCCTTGTTACACATTATTCGAAATAAAACACGGAATAATTTAGCAAGAGTTTAATAAAAAAATGCAAAATAATAAAAATATCTCCAAATATTGAGCCTTAACGCTAGGATATCTGTAGGTTTACAACATCCAAAAATACAAAAGTACACGCACTCACACAATGAGGGTATCGTCTGATCATTATATTACAATAATACATCGAAACTTTTTCGATAAAACTGACCATAATGCCGCCATTTCTACCATAGAGTACCGAAGCATATTCATTCATCCTGTCAAACGTCGCCTGCTAGCATAGATTAAAAAAAAGCTTAGTCGATTATTTTCATGATCAGTCGTATCGAATAAGGATTAGGGAAATGAAGAATACATTTTTGCCGATTTGATAATATCAAAGGGAAAGATTGGCACTAGATTTTCAATTTGTAGCAATTTCACGTATTACATACATACAAAGTTTGGACGAAATCAATTCAAACAGTGAGGGATCAAGTTTCAAAATAAATTTATTGTCATTTCACAACTTTGGTAGGTACGGAAATGATTTAGGGAGCAACATGCTCGTATAAATGTTTGTGCTTTATAAGACAATTCATTTGACGATTTCTTAAAACAATTTATTTTATTATACAGAGAAATCAATAATTGTTCTATCGTAATTCCTATTCTGTTATTGACGTATATAATAGCAGGTACGTACATTACATTTTACGTAACGTGACAGTTCGCAATGTTTTGCAATTCATATGCAGACAATTTTATAAAATTTTGTGCAAAAGAGAACCACCAAAGAGTTATATTTGTTCACAAAATGTCTTATTTGTATCAAAAACATTGTAATAAGCAATCGTCAAAGGACAAAAATCCCCAAATGATAGGTAGATAGAGATATTAAAAAATATATTGAAATGGTTTGTACGAAAACGGGCATAAAAATAAAATATTATTGATTCTAAATAAATAGTTCAAAGTGAAAACTGGTTGGGTTATAAAAGTAACGTGTATACTTACCTATTGAAATTAATATTACTCATTTATCATCTACACTAAGTCCGAGTAATTTACCAATCTAAAACTCAAAATGGAAAAGTCAAAATGTTCAAAAAGATTTGTAAAGAACTTTTCAAAAATGTTAAATCTGTTACAGCACTCCCTTCTCTTATTGTGAAAAAAGATTGCATCCGAATTTAAAATACAATTTTTTTATTGTAATTAATAATGAAACTGAAAGTCCCGAGTCGAAATGGGCGGTTCTGATTGGTCGAGCGTCAAGGTCGTTGAGATAACGAGTCGAAATGTCTTGAAATGAGCATTTTTGTCTATGGAACAATGTGTCAGTAAACTTTTCCATTCGACTTCTTTAATAGTTGTGATTAAATTTATCGACCTTAGAACTAAGTCTTTAACACCACTAAGTGTTATCTGCTATAGGTCAACAACTGTTTGGCAACATCCCAAAAATAATGATCATCCACACTCGATAAACAGAAGTAATATGTACTGCTTTCGCTCCATAAGAATACTAAGGAAGGAAGTCAAATTATTTTTTTAATGCAATATTAATTATTAATTATTATAATTATATATTGCGATATTAGGTATCTTACAAAAGATATTGTTGAACTTTTTATAAGCCCGTTTTCATACAAACCAAAGTTTTCTAAAATGGAGTCATCACAATAGCCAAGTGTGCATAACAATTGTGCTATTTTTAGGTTTACCAAAGGTGCGTACTTACAAACAAACGTTAATATGGTGATTTATTTTATTTGATATGAATACATGTGCAATAGTAAGTCGCTTATTTGCTATCGGTACTATTCTGTTAATCGTTAAATGAAAAACTTAATTGCATCAATGCATTATAATCTTTGATAAAGCAAAATGTCATGTTATTTGCGTACTACAATCGTACTACAATAATACAAAATAGTATCAACAACAAATAGCATAAAAACTAAACTAAAATATACATAGAAATCTTAACCATAAATTAATGTAAAGTAATACATTTTGAATATAATATTTTTAAGAATCTTCCCATTTAGTATAATATTTTTGACTAGTGAATAAAATTACACCTATTCGTAAATATTTAAGTAAAATACATAAGCTTGAGTATTCTTCTCGCTCACACTCGATTAGTACAAGCGAGAAAGAGAAAGCGTAAACGTCATACTCGCTCTTATAGGCCTATTGATGCGCAAATGTAATCTTTAAACTCATGACGTTACAGTTTAATTCAGAATGGGAATATTTAATACATAATTTAAATGAGATTCCATTTTAATACTAGGTACAAAATCTAGCTATCTAGACTCTATCGATTGCATTAAATGATAGAGATGTTCATAAGAATTGGGACAAGATGCGTTCTTTAGTAACTGATGGGCGCCATTTTATCGATTTTGAAATAAATACATTGACTTAATCGATAGGCGACTTATGTTACTAGTAGCACATCCCGGATATAATTTGAAAATCATCAAACATAAACTAATATAATTTCAACGTATTGACAAGAAAATAATAGTCTTTGGCGTTTTGAGCAAATGATGTGTTTATGGCATCAACTAGCGATTCTACGTCGCGCAATGTTACAGATATTTATACAAAGACTAATCATACAAATACATCGGAAACGGCTTAGCATAGTTTTATAGACAGGTCCACAGGTTACAGAATATCATTAAAACGTTTGGTCATTTCAGTATCATGTAAAAAAATGTTTTGTCACGATGAATGGTTTGTCTACCTCGATGTATTTGTGTTTAATATAACTGAGTGATCATTGCAAAACTGTCTACTAGGCAAGTCTGAAATCTTAATTATATTAAAAATGCAAGTTAACTTAACTTTAAAATTTAATCGTCACAGGTATCATAGTAAAATAAATACTATGCAGGTATGTCATTTCAAACTATTGTAAATATGGAATGAAATGGAATCATAGTAGGTGCTTATAGTTATAAACATTAAAAACCGATGTGCACCAAGTATAAAATCAATAGTTAGTCAGTCAAATTTCGCTTGGAATGACATAACGGTCCCTTGCAAAAGTTTTGCAACCACCACAAGTCAGTATAATTTCTATCAATATCAAGATGACTAAAGAGTAATGTTGGTTACATTATAAAATGTCAATTCCCTAATAAGTATGAGTACCCTACACTTCCTTACATACAAAGTATTACATACAAATCATACGTATTTATATATGTCGTTATTTAATACATAAAGTATACACAATATAAATAAATGCATTTATGGCAAAATGTAGGAATGTTGCGCTGTATTTTATTTGTTGAATAATAACTTGTAGATTATTAACATTTGTTCGTATCTCGAAGTCCACGTTAAGCAGGTGGTCTCCGTCTCGATTGCAAAAGATATGTGACCAACAAAAACCGTTAAACAAGGATTTGACTCCAATGTAACTGCCGGAAGATCAATAACTATTAGTTGACGTAATGATATATTTATATTCCTAAGAATGCATAATATAACCAGTAGAGTATACCAGAAATCTTCACCAGAAAAATTATAAACAAAGCTAAATAGATTTTCTTTATTTTCTGGGTTAACTCACATTTTGTATAGTTATTATTCAAACAAATATGAACAGTAAATAAACGCGATACAGTGAGCATTGCTATGAGCTTGGGTCAATTTGGTCGAACTCGAGATCACGAGGTGCTGTGCAATGACGGTCGTGAGACCGAGAGATTTGGTTTCAACATTAATGTAGGACTTGGAAATAAGTGATATTAATGTGGTTAGTGCGATCAGAGCATGTTACTGGTGGTAGAGCTTTTGGGAAGTTGTTCGAACGAGCAAGCTCCTTATATAATCGAAATAATACTCATCTTGGAGTCTTTAACCCACAAAATAGTACTTAAGTACTTCTATTCGGGTTAAAGGTAAGTTCCCTATGGGTGTCCCATTCGTGTACGCCATCAGTTGTACGCCAAAATCGATTGACGGCAATCGATTTCCATCGCTCATCGAACAGCGCTCTTATTGGCTAGTTAAACGTCAATCGATTTCAGTGTAATACCCCCCTTTTTCTTTTACTGCTCTATCGCACCCACCAACGATGACCATTTTTGAGTATTTTGTCTTATTTTATTACTTAAAAAGTCTAGACTGTAAGCCACAACCATTTGTTACAATACAAAAAGTATTCATGGAGACAAATATTTTTATTATAAAAATGTAATGTTTTTTTTAGTACTAATGCGTGTGTAATATTAATATACATCCTGTAAATTACATTGTGACGAAGCCGATAAACAGTGATTCAGTACTTGATTCTGAAACCCCGGATGCAAAAAAAAGTTTTCGTGATTTTTCTGTCTCATTTTTTTATGGTGGACAAGCACGCGTTTGACCACGATCTCACCTGATTGTAAGTGATGATGCGATCTACGGTGGAGCACGCTTACCTATGAGATACCTATAAACCCGCTTTGAAGAGATCCAGGTTGTACTCATGCGGAAACACAGACTCGGGCAAGGCGTTCCATTCTTATAAGCATAAGAAATGTCGCTTATTATGGAAGACTAACGTTACCCTAGACTATCCCAACACATTTGCAATATTGTCCGTTTTTTCCTATTTGCAGATTATTCCGATGAAAATTGTTCACACCTAGAGCTTTAAAATTATGTCCTTAATCACTGAAAAGTGTTTACGCAAGCTTATTCTAATTCATTTGCGATTTTTTAATGTCTAAAACTTTATTAAGACCTATTTTTCGATATGTGGAAATTTATCGAGAAAATTTTCTGCACCTGTCTCAGGATCATGTACTGAACCACTGGTAAGCGGTTTCGGCTTCGCGATGTCATTTACGCCCTGTAGGGGTCTGAGATAATCGAAAACGTTGGTGTTCAGATGAGTTTGCAGTTATGCCCTGTGTAGTACCTTACACCATATACTGGTACTTTTTAATAATCGGAGCATTTTGACATTCACGATACAACATTTCTTATTTGCGCTTGACTTCGACCAAACCTTCACGTTAGAGTTATTGCTTTGAAGACACCCAAATTGTACTCATGAGTAAACACAGACTCCGGTAAGGTATTCTACTCCTCGCTATAACACTTTTTTGAGAGTCAAAATACTATTTGAGTGCGACGACGACGACACGCAATTAATCGCCCAGTCGATGAATCTACGTACTAGATTCGAAACTAGTCGCCATATCCCGGCTAAAATAACGTGAGTAACCCGTATTCTCAATAATAATGTCTTCACTTCACGTCGGTTTTATTAATTTAGTCAAAATACTCCGTTATAAAATATCACTAGGAGATATGAATCTCGCGAAAGCACGGCAGGTAACAGCAAACAAAGCTGATGGTTAATAAATACTTATTGCCAAGTCCTAGCATTAAACGCTTAACTATCAGTAAATATAATTGGACTTCCGTGCCGACGTATAACTAGTATTCTACATTACCTTGACTAAGATTAAAATGTATGGGACCGAGAATGAAAAATTTCTATAAAATATGTTAGAAATCCCAAGTTGTTAGGTATAAAAATGTATCGTTGCGAGGGACTGTATCAAATGATTTTAGTGGCGATATTGATAAAGAAACGCTTGTGATTGCTGTTAGTGAAGTATCAAGTTTGATACCTAAATCATCGATATGGGATTGGATAAATTTGTAGCAGAAGAACTTTTACTAATCTTGCGTCCAGTACAATATGACAATTGCAATAAAGCGGACGTACGTCAGAAAAGCTAGCATACATGCGTGAGATAGAGTTAGCCGCGTTTTTATCATATTTTTGTATGAAGAAACGTGACAAAAACGTGACAAAATCTATCTCACGCTCGCTTCCAACGCGCTGAATAGAAACACGCCCAACTTTTGTGACAGCCAAGTTTTGTTGTTTCTTTTTAATAGAGACATCAAATAAAATTAGTTTAGCAATATCGTCACTAAAGGAGTACTATAAACGCACCAATAAGAGAAGCATAAACAAATTATAAGGCCTGGTTTCCACCATAACGGAAAGAGGAGAGGGGATGTGTTCACATCGAGACCTGATTAATTATTTTAACTCATTTCCTCTCCTCTCCGCTTTGATGGCAACCGGTCCTAAGGAGAGATAATCCTTTTATGTCACTCTTATTAGCAAACGTATATAGGTCTTAATTGTAGATAGAGCCATACACGCGGCAAGGAACTCTAAAGAAAATTATACGGTTCGGTTCGGATAAAACAACGTATACTTATTTTATCAAGTTTAGAGCCAGACGCACACTCAACAATTTGTCGTCGCAACAGTATATTTATCGTTTTATCTCTTAAAAAAAACAAAATAGACAGATATACTGTCGCAACGACAATAAGTTGTGGTGTGCGCTTAGATTAACGGGCTATTCGCAATTATAATCGAGCGGTTTGATATATTTTTCTTGACTAGCTGTAGGTATGTCGAGGCAATAATGTAACCACCCGGTTCTTGTCGTGTTAAACGGGTCCAAAATGTTTATAAAAGGGACGCAACTAGCATAGAACTGAAATAGGAATACCTAAATCTGTAATTTCGATTTAAATAAAGCAAGCTACGTGTATGGCTTAATACGGGGTTAGCCTAAATCCGTACAAAACTATAAACCGACCATGTACGGGAGCCTCTAAGTAGTACTACTCGCTAGGGCAGTAAATTGCACTTGAATGAGTGGGGTTATCTCACTGCTGTTCCCACTCGGCCTCGTCGACGCCTTCCATGGTGTCTTGCTCAAGTTTTAGGTTCACGTCCATCTTGGCGCTCATAGATTTCAATATCTGTAAAACAAAATGAGATTAGCAAAAGGAGAATGGTTCTTCGAGCCGGAATTGTTGAATTAAATAATTTTTGTACGAGTTTGATCCACAAAACTTATATATTTCACGTGTTAAGGCTTCCTGTATGGCGTCGTTCGATTGTGGTAAGATTACCAGTTACCATTATATTGAATAAGTTATGCGCGCCATTTGTTATCATGGTGTAATAAAGTATTGATACATACCTGGTCCTGTTTATCCTTGGGATCGCTGGGCACGTGGGACTTGATGAGGTCAGGCTTGGGTTTGGCGGGAGTCTTGGCATCGCGCGACACCGGCGATGCCGCCGTGTGCGCTGATACTAAGAGGAATACATACAATTTATTGTAGGATATATAATATTATACACAACTGAATTTTGTGTTTTTTAATAAGCTTGCTGTAGAAAAAATCGCCTTCATATGTTTAAGTTGGTAAAGAAGCGAGCCGTTAACCGACCGCATGCCGCAACAGCAGATGATGTGTTGCGATTCACCGTTTTAAAACTCATCTCGCGTTCTCAACTCAAAAGACACATAATAGATTTTTTTACACGACATTGCAAATAGGGCCGTGTTTATAAATTATAGACCGAAATGCCAACAGAAACATGAAATGCACAGTGAGTACTCACGCGGTTCCATGCCAGGTGGTTGCAGGCTGACAATCCTTGGCGGCACGCTGACGCCGGACAACCAATCCTTGCCGCTCAGCCACGCCTCCCACGTCACCAGTGTGGGGGGGAACAGGTCGTCTTGGAACAACTCGCTCTACAAACCAAAAAGAATATCATTAGAATCGTTCAACAAGAAATACAAACAATTAAGACAGAAATACAGTATACTCTGAACAGGGCAGATACACACTATTGTGTCAAATCAGATCAAATCAAATCATTTATTTCCATGGGGCCCCAAGGGGCGCTTGAACACGTCAAAACAAACATCAAAATACAAAAAATATAAAATTAAAATAAAAACTTAGCTAACTAAAGTATAATACTTATTGTCCTATTATTTTCCATACAAAATACACCTTTTGGCGCGTCACGACTAGTATGTTTCTGTCTTTATATCGAATTCCTCAATTTAAAGCTAAACAGTATAATAAATAAATAAAAATATAAAAATATATTTATTCTCCCAAACAATTAAAATACAAATATAAATAATATCAACAATAAAACTTATTTCTAGTGTATCTTAGGGGCTATACAAAAAACTGTAATTGTGAGACTGGTGCCTAAACTAGATACAACAGTGTGTATCTGTATTTATAGGTCACCAGGAAACCCACGCAACCAGTAAACACGAGTAGGAACGAGTACATTATTACTATTTAATTTTGTTATATAAACAATAAGAAACAAACTACAAACTACATTATGGATTAACTACTATTTTATTAATTTGGTCGTAGGAGTTAAATTAAAACCTCGAGCAAATACTCTGTTTCATCGTAATTCAGATGCTGCAACCAATTTGTAAGCATTTTTTTGCATTCATATCTAGATTTAGTGTACAGGCTTATGCTTCTATTAGCTCTATTGTAAAGTCTTGGACCCAGAACGTAACACTGGCGAGCCGCGAACGAAGTTCTATGCGTAACCGGCTCGCATATCGCGTGCTTTCTACGGGCTAAGGTGTAGGCGATAGGATCATACTCAAGACTTGTATGAGTATGGTAAATTGCTTTAAGCATAAAAAGTTGACGAACTGTCAGGACTTTGTAATTACGATATAGTTGGTCGGTCGGGTATCTAAAGGGCTTCCTATTTATCACCTTAATTACAGCCCTTTGTGCTCTTTCCAGTGGTAGCAGAGTCGTTTTGTGTGCTCCTCCCCACGCCAGTATACAATATGTTAGCAATGACTGTGTAATACAATGTTTCTTTACCTTTATCCTTGGAACTGTGAAAGATAGCGGCTCGATTGTGCCGTTGGTAAGTCGTAGAGCTCTCGCAAACTCCACCTGAAACAACATTATGTCGTAAGATTAAACATGTAAAAAGACTTTCTCTAAACTCAACACTATTTAAAGATTTCCAGGTTTTAAGGTTAAGTGAAAGGTTCTTATATTAATTTCACTGTCGTATCAATTATACGGGGGCCCCGGCATACGAGAGTCCCCAAAGTGCGTAAGTAAGAATGTAAAAAATGCTAGTAGTAAAGTAGCTAAGGACATGAACCTGTCAGACCTCTCAGTAATGTCCATAGAGGCAGAAACTTTAGAAAAACTAAAGTCATCACCAGCTATAAATTATTTAATATCTTCTATTTTTTGAATATTATTTTGAATATTCCGAATGCTTTTAAAACTCTATATCTGTTTAATATATAGTATTTATATGTGGCACGTACCTTCTCCACTTGTACGAGGTTCTTCTGCAGGAAGGAGATGCCCTGATGCAGCGTGGGCGCTCGGTGGTGCGACAGAGCGCACAGGTGCGGGGGCTCCGACGTCACCTCGTAGCAGTAGATCGTTGAATCACCCTGCAAAAATATATTACTTAGAACAAATTTTGAGGAGCTCGGCTAAGGGGACGACCGATCGATCTAGCAGGTTAAGCATTTCAATCGCAGTCGGCCGTGGGTGATCATGTCTCAACAACAAATCGAGTTTTCTCCGTGCCTCAGAAACAATAAACATGCTCATGCCAGAATATCCCGACGAACCAGACTCAGATAGCGAGCAGCAAGATGAATCCATAACATTATAATTTTGTTGTATTAATTTTTTTGTAATATTGTACTACTTTTATTTTATTTTGTGTGTATTGTCTTTGGATTGAATAAAAAAATATGTGAAATAATGATCTTTTTCCATAATTTACAAAAAACTTTGTGTTTATTTCTTTGTTTTTAATGTTGTTTTACCTTTATTTTAAAAAAAATATTCACTAAATAAAAAAAAATATTTTGAAGAGGTTTGTAATATCATGCAGACGTAATATAGGTAAACAAATAATTTTGGCCGCGTAAATGTGGAATATTGACGTATGTGCGACGGTCCGGTCGCCATTCGATGATCTACGGCAGTCCTTACAGGTTGTCAGAGGCCATAAAGTCTGACAACTAGTCTAACAAAAATATTGAGAATTTCCTAAATCCAGTAATACCATTTTGCAAGACACCTCTCCATTAGTAGAAACCAATAGAAACCATAGTAACCATTAGAAATACCAACGATTAAAATATGTATTACAGTAGAAAAAAATACATGACATAGTACTATAGTATACCATATAGCACCTATATAGCAGCAGTCCATTTCAAAGAGGATGTCATTTAAAACTCAAAGCGAAGCTGAAGGCTTTAATCATCCGTATTAGATACTGCAATGAGTTCCTTGCTAAGTAGGTGTAGTATAAAAAAACTGCCCTTACCCGTCCCGTAAGGAAGAGCGTGCCGGAATCGTGATCGATATGCGTTTGTAGGATGGCGGGCGACACGTCCAGCCCCACCGTGCACACCACGGATGAAAGATCCGACGCCTTGTATAATAGGATTTGACGCTCCGATACCCTGCAAAATGAAACGCAATATGTTTTAAACAGTATTTGTAGTAAGATCACTGAAAGCACAGATACGAACAAGCACTATTTAATAGTTAATGAAATAAATAATATTTGACTTGACTCGAATTGACAGTGTGTTTAGTCATTTTAATGACTTAGTGCATCAGCGGGCAATTTTGCCTCACTATATATATCACTCGTAGACTGTTGGCTAGACTAATTTTTGAGTGCAGAATTAAGAAGGTGTCTTTCCTGCCTTCTCTTTTAAATTTGTCTTAACTTGTTGTTATGTAAATGCTATGTAATTAATTTATGTAAGTGTGTCAACAAAGAGAAGAAATTAATGTGACCGCACTGTGCTCTTCGTATGGCAAGTAATGGCAACCAAAATTACAAATGATCCAATCAGAACAACCCAATTATGAAATTGACGCGAAATAGACAACATTCATTATCTTGCCAGCATACATAAATTCTACACTTCGATGCCAAGCTATATGGTTATGATGTTTATTTGCCTATGAAACAATTTGACAATAAAAAACTCCGGTATTAAAGATAAAGTGTATAAGGCATTCTTACTTATCGAATCCAGTAACAACGAGATGAGTGCCGTTGAGCGCCCACACGAGGCGGGCGCCGCGGCTGCCCACGGGCCCCGCGCCTTGATGCAGCGGCTCTGAGCTGGAGCGCGGCTTGTACACCTGCACCACAACAAAACTTATACACTACTACCTCAGATCCTCCGAACCTCAATAGTATCAAGACTGAGATCTTTAAACAGAGTGGGTATAGTAGTAACCAAATTTCTAGGCGGTTCTGGAGCTAGCTGCAAATAGCCGGTATTTGGTCACTCGTTTAGAATTTACACTTTATGTACGTCTCGCTCTTACTCTAGCGGACTGACTCTAAGGCGCCTAGAAAATTGGCGTCAACTATGCCTATCTCACGGTACTTGGAAAACGTAAAAATAATATACGATCACATTTTTAGGTCTAACATTGCGTTACGTCGACGATCGCGAGGAAATTCTGATTTCTTTCTTGGAATGAGTCGACGTCAGTCATTTTGTTTGAAGCTTATTTCCCAACTTACCCTTATAAATCCATCCTTGCAAACAGTAGCAAGATACTCCCCGCAGGGCGACCAATCCATAGCGAATATCTGGTCGGTGTGTCCAGTCAGCGTGATGGCAGCCACCGGGGTCTCCGGGCTGAGGTCCCAGATCTTAATGGTGAGGTCGTGCGCCGCCGTGGTGAGGAGGTCCGACGCCGTGGGGTGGAAGCGGATGAGGTAGATCTTGTCGGGGTGTGCCGAGAACGTTCGGGTGGGCTCGTTTGTTGATTCTTGAAGTCCTACAAATTAAATACATGGCTGTGTTATAGGTTCATTTGATCTAATTTATTAGTATGAAAGTGAGCTTTGTAAATAAGCTCACATCACATTTATTACGATAGGTAGGTACTGTAATCATTTTATTATCTTTTTCTGAATGTTTAAGTTAAGCCGTCCATCAGCCTTTCAAATTGTGTTAATAGACGTGTAGTCGAGGCGTAATGCGTAAACGCTTCTACGCTATAACATCATCCGTAGAATCTATACTGGTGGTTGATCTTTGTAGCGATTGACCGTCGACGCTTGGATTCGACTTGGAGGACATAACTAGAAGCGTGCAATCCCGGCCGTGTGCCTCACCGGCGTCGGGGATGAGCCACTCCCGCACGAGCCCGTCGTCGCACGCCACGAGCAGGCGCTGTGCGCAGCGCGGGTCCCACGCCCAGTCCTGCAGCGGCGCGGGGTGCAGCAGCGCCGCCACTCTGCCACATAATAAGCAAAGGTTAATACAATGGGTTTCTCGAACTTTTATTATGTAAAAGACGACGCAGCAGCTTTTTTATTTAACTAGGAGCGAAGTGACGAAAAGTGAATTTGTTCTCTTGAATCTTTATTGTGGTTGACACCTATGATTGAGCACATAGTCTTAACATCTATGATGATGGTAAGTTTTGGAGTCCCAGGGTGCGGGAGTGGTTACCTGGTGCTGGCGGGGTGCGTGTGCGGCGCCACGGACACGGAGGTGGCGCCGCGGGGCAGCTCCACGACGCCCACCCGCCCGCCGCCGCCGCTCAGCGGCACCGCGCAACGCACGCCGTTTGCTGTACACAAATTATTATATTCAACTTACGTCGTGAATAAGTAAACAAGACATAAACAGAATAAGAAAAGAAAAGGCTGGTGCCTATATTCCTAAAGGCTACACGCTCCGTTTTACCCGCACAAATAGTTTCAATTTGTAAAAGTAAAATTGAATCGGCAAAACGACGTGTATGTATGGGCCCATTTACATGGTTTAAATTTCTAAACTTCTCTTTCCATATCTGTCTTTTGAAATATAATTAACCAAGCAACCAATAAAATTGTCGCAATTTTAACGCTTTATTTTAATTGTGCAATTCTCTTGCTTGCTTTGTATAGCTCAATTAAAAAGATAAAGAAGTACCTTGCAAATCTTGTCATTGTGTAATTGTACTATATGACATGGAGCTTGTAGCCAATTTTATAAACATCAATTATTCTTCTAACAGTTAAATTAACACACAAGCAATGAGTCACTTTCTTAAGGAAATCTATGTCATACAGTAATAGAAGAAAAGAAGCCAGATTCTGTGACATAAATGACATTATTAAGACTATTAATTGTATTGATTATACTATATTCAAGTACAGGGAGAAATAATGCTATTGTAAGGAACAGATGACACTCTATTCATGTTACATAGTATTATTCTGCTATAACTAGCAATTATATCAAACAATGATATAAAACGACTTACAGTAAAATCCATTGCACTCGCCAGAGATTTGCCGGCTGATGTTTTTGATATTCTCCACCTGCGTCGATTTATGACCGGGCGTGCCTTTCAGGTGACGGAATTTTGACACTTTGCCTGAACAACAAAATACAATACATGTAATCAATATTTTTTTTCCTTTGATAATAAACGACACCCGCACTAATAATATTTCCTGTATTGCAGGGGTTTTTACAAACACATCTTACGCACAACACGAAGCTTTGCGCGTCAATCAAAAAATTGTCCTACGTCGGAATCGAACCAGCACAGTGGAAAGCGGCAACACCACCGCTTAAAGTACTCCGACATCCTTGCACTCAATTTGAATTCAAAGTATTATAAAGTCCATTAAATTCATAATTATGTATGTATAGATTAAACTTACCAAACACAGTGGAAGTCCTTTTAGTAGTGACATTCGGGACCGAAGCGCGTTTGTCTTCTCGTTCCGGACTTTTACGTGATTTCAGTGAATCACGACGTCTGAAAACAGAAACAATATTTTAACTGGATTAATAAACTATTTATCATTAGCGTCAACAATTGTTAGGAAAACGGTTTGCCTCTAATAGCGGTGCCGGCCGTCACTTTTAACTGACGCTTTATAATGAGTACTGTTCAAACAATAAAAAAATCATCATAATAATTACTCTTAAGACAAATATATGAACTTATTAAATAGACAACGTTATTAGTGGCGTTGTAAATAATTTATTCTTTTTAAATATAATAATTTTAGTATTATTTCTTTTTTAAGAAAACGACACCCGCACTTGGAATAACTACTGTGTCGCGGTTGTGATCACAAACATATATTTCATACAAACAGAGCACACCCATATTTTATTCAATTCTATCACATAATTACGACCGTCATTTAGCGACACCTATCCTTAGAAAACTAGAGCTTAAGCTTTATTTTAAAAACATGTAGACAGGAGATATAGAACACTCTGAACGTAGGACATAGATATACCTGAGCGGCGCGGGCGAGGGCGGCGTGTCGGACTCCACGGCCACGCTCACGGAGCGAGTCTCGTACGCGCGCCGACGGTCCGCGATCGACTGTCCGCCGCTATACAACACAATACGTACAATACAAATATGGACAGACACAAGCGAACACACCGTGATATTCTTTTCTCAAACTCGAAGACATCAAAGACATAATATTTAGCGGTATATGACTCAACCAAGCGTTTTCACAATGAACAACTCCGAGTTTTACTAACCGAGATTTTTTTCAGGAAAAGAAATGCAAAAACTCTCTGTACATCATCAATCGTATGGAGTTTGGATGCGGCCAGAGCCCTACGGTGACAAACCAAATTCGATCGAGTAATAATCTATGAATGAATAATAATATTGACAATGCAACTGCGTTATCACGTTGCTCCTTATCAGCTCCTAACCAGTACACGCGGCTACGTCTCATGGCGATAGCACCCGTTCGGACGTGCACTGCACAATTTGCGCCAACCGCTATGGCATTAATCAACACACTGATTGATGTTGATATTTTATACATGAGGTTTGATGAATTTTAAAAATATTTCTCCATTTTTTTGTAATATTATGTAATTTATTTATGTCGTAATATTGTATATCTCACAATGTTTTCCTTCACCGTTAGCGAGCGTTAATTTATATGATAAATACACACATATTTTTGAAAAGACGAATCTTAATGATTCATCGACAGAGGTGTGTGTCGTGTCGTGCCGTGGGTTCGAACCCGAGACCTTTGACTTCGTAGTCCTAAGGTCCCCACTCGGCTATCGCTGCTGTGCAAACGTCGTGGAGTAACCTACATGCCTGAGAGTGCCTAAAATGTGCTCGAGGGTGTGTGAAGTCTACCGATCCGCACTTGGCCAGCGTGGTGGACTATGGCCTAACCCTTCTCATCATGAATAGAGGTCCGTGCCCAGCAGTGGGACATGTATTGGATACAGGGCTACTATTATATTGTATACCTAGCTTATTGTGCATATTGGATTACTGTCAGCGCTATGAGTATTTCATTTAATAAATAAAGAAATAAATAATTCATAGTTCGGTCACCACTGCTATTAATTCTTGGCGCACCGGTTTTGTAGTTCGGTGGCACCCAATTCGATCGTCTGTTAGAACCTTATGGAACCTTAAGCCATCTAATTATACAGTACTCACTCGGTAGCCTCGAAGATCTTCCTGCGTTCAGCCGTGCTTGGCGTCTTGGGTCTGTAGCCTGAGTCAGAAGAGTTCATCTCCTCTTCCACACTCGTGTCGGACTTGCCGTTTGTGTATTCTTCTGTTTGAACAGTATTATCTTTCAAAATAGGTTAGTAATAACCGCTATAGATTTGCTTTGCCTAAATTTAGATAACTTATGCAAAGAGCTTAATTCAGATATCATAATGTAAATAGCCAAATTGTATTACAAATGTCTTCTTTCAAAAGAAGTCTTCTGATTTAATTCCTTAATAAATTTTGACATATGAGGCATAATTTTTAGTTGAATTTACTATTAGAATAATATATTTATGGCCCCTTTGGCAAATGTTTTGATTGAAATTGTCACACTATATTAAATTAAATTGAAATTAGTAGTCATTTAAAACATTAATGTTTTGAAATGATTTTGCAAAAATTGTAATAAGTTGGATCATGAATCTATTGTTTTTAAGTATATAATACTTCGAATAATAATGTATGTATCGTACCTTTGTGAGGAGCCACTTCAACGTCACTAGTAGGAGAGAGCGACTTGTCCTTGTCGTCATCTTTGGCGGTCGGCGTCGAGGTCGTCGGCGTGCCCGCCTGACCGGACACGGGCGATGTTGCTATAACAAAACACATATAAATGTTTCTCATGTTGTTAAATATATCTCGGTTCCTATGACAGTACATCTAAATTATTTGCTATTCATATCTATTAACTTTTAAGGAACACTATACAGAAGAGGTTCCCAAACTTTCCGCTGTATTGAAGAGGCGGACGCCGCAAAGCATGGTTTTCGTCTCCATAGCATTTTTGTATCTAAGGCGCTGCGACACCTGGCGCTAATGTACTTTAGGTACCGGTTAGGTACTGCTCCATCTTACTGTTTGTATAAAAAAATCATTTGTATGAATATTTCAATATTTAAAAAGTACATTGAGCGTATAGCCAGCAAAACGCCCTGAATGTGTAAGTCAAGAAGAAGCATGTAGCAGGTACCTAACGCCGCGGCCGGCACTATATACCAGAACTGTTAAAGTATCGCGAGTGTCAAAAAGTTTGGACTTACCAGCTATTGCCTACTTAACATCACACCACAGCTCACGGGAGCAGAGCAGTAACATTTAACAAGGGTAAAACAATCGGCAGCAGTTATAAACAAATATAAAACGCAAATAAATCTGAATATAAGGATACTAACCTGAGTCAGACTTGGGTATTCCAGGCACGGTAGGTACAGAGAATACTTTGTCGAATGAGAACTCTTCATTGCCCGTCGCTGCCGAGAATGGCTTCGGGCCCAGGCGAGGCTGTTCAGGAAAACATAATAATAATACAAGATTAAAAAATTATACATGGGTCAAACGCAGTTTTTCTCATGCATAGTACTGTCGCAGCATGTGTTGAACTTGTATGGAGAATGTTCTGACGATTGGATATTCCGTAACAAAAAAGTGAGTATTGCGTAAACAGCTGTTGCTCACTAATAACCTATATAATTCAGATAATTATGCAAAACCATTACGATTCCTATCAAGAAAACAAAACGCACTTCTGAAAGCAATGCAAAAGTAACTAAGGA
The DNA here is from genome assembly GCA_905147285.1 of Hypena proboscidalis. Taxonomy (NCBI): domain Eukaryota; kingdom Metazoa; phylum Arthropoda; class Insecta; order Lepidoptera; family Erebidae; genus Hypena; species Hypena proboscidalis. The sequence goes on from LR990141.1 coordinate 3,053,712, forward strand.
TTTAAAAAAATAACAAACTCCAACACCAAGCTATAATAATATAATTGCAAATAATATTACTTATTTTTATGCAAAAGAATAAAAAGAAATATAATAAGGATGTTTAGTTTAAGTTTTACACTAGGCAATATTCCACTTTTCGTATGTTTGATAAAATCTTATCTTTTGCCAGTGTAAGCATATGGATGAATATCCTTATTATGATAAATTAATGTATACATAAATAATCTAAACTACACTTAAGGAGAACAACGAGGAGACTAGGGATCAACAGGGTTAAAAAAATAAAATAACAAAAAAAAATATCACTTAAATACACACCCCACTACAGGCCATTAATAAATCAGTTAAAATAAATGTAATAATCAATTTCAAATGATATCAAGGGACATTTAACATAAGGGTTCAACTTTCTAGTAATAAACACAAGAACACCAAAATAAAATACTACACACCAACACTAAATCATGAAATACCTTATAACCGGACCCAGGAGTCGCTGTAGTCCTGGGTTTCGGCTTTGGCACTTCGGAATGTCCATCATCCAACGAGCCAGGCTCCGAGATAGATGACCTAGGCATAGGTTTAGGTACTTGTACCCCTGGCACCCCATTGATCAAACTGTTACTTCTTGAAAGACTCGACTCAGTAGACTCAGTGCTGTCCGTTTTCTCAATGGTCTTTTCAGTCTTTTCAACGGTCTTTTCGGTCTTTTCATTGATATTCTGAGGAATAACATCAGGTTCATTCTTCTCAGGCTCTGAGTCAGTCTTCTCATGTCCGTTGTCAGTGATTTTCTTGTGGAACCCGTTAGTCTCTTTTTGGTAGTCCACTTTATTGCTCTTCTGTTTCTCCATGCCTTTAATGAGGTCTTTTACATTAACGAAGTCAATTCGGTCTTCGTCTTTCAGTTCAACGTCCTGTGATTTCGCTGTAGGAGTGGTTATTTTCGATTCTTCAGATTGAACTGCTGCGGCCTTCATGGCTTCGGCTTTTTTTGGAGGCGGCATCGCAAGGATAGCTTTTGTCATGTCTTCTAAATTACCGCGATGAATCTAAAAAGTGGTATGGCTATTTTTAGAAATAGATTTTTGAATTCTGCTTGTGTAACTAAATATTTATTATTTACACCAGCGAACAATGATTACTCATGCTTAATATTTTACCCATGTAATGAACTGCTGATATGGATGGAATAAAATTGATTATCATTAATTTATTTCACAATATAATTATTTTTGTCGGTTAGTATTGTAGTTTACAATTGTCTTGCTGGGGTGGGATTTGCAACGCAGGTTAACTGAGTAAAAGAAGGGAGGATATACCACCACGAATAACTACGGCACAGTAAAATAAAACCAAAAAAATAAATTTAAAGAGCAATACTTACGTTTCTACTACACACCAAAGTTAAAAAGCACCACACAAATAATTAAAATATCACCAAACACTGTATAAAAAAAACTAAAAAAAGCTTTTAAATCAAACTACAAAAAATACACAACACTAAATATGGTTCTCTAAAAATAATTAAATCATAATAACATCCTCATGTTAAATAAGTACTTGGCGTTAAAATAAACACATACAAATAACGTTTACGTAGAAAATAAAAACATGCGACAAACTTAATTTCATAATTATTTGTCTGAAAATGTGACTTCTGCGACCAAATGCAACTAAACATTGAACGAAATCAGTGATTTTAACGGAAGTTCCTTATCATACAATTTGATTGCACTCATTTGTAAAGTTGGTTCGCACTCATCGCGATATCATGCGGAAAGCATGTGCATGTAACCAATACTTCGACGATTATTCATGTAATTTTATACGCGGCGTTCTGCCAACGCGATCAGTACGGCTGAAGAATAATCGAAGATCAAACGATTTGATTGACTGTCCACAATGTTCGGTTATGTTTGGTCGCAGGAGCCTTGACGCTCACAGTAAAATTATGGGATCTATAAAGCCAGGCAGGTCTACGGGAGCGGCGTTCAAAGGACACTGTTTGAGTGCACGCTTTTCTTAACCTTCGTTATCCTAAAGCTTCGGTTTCCTAGCATAGCGGTGTGGAATAATGCGGTCGTAAACATAACGGTACAATGACGTCACTAGAAAGATGCCTATGTAAAACAAATGTAGTGGTTTCCTAGAGAGCGGTGATCGACCTAACGTATTACATATTAATCGTGTCACGGTAATAATATTACGGCCGCATTATTCCACACCGCTTTCCTAGGAAACTGAGTTTTAAGAAAGCGGTCTGTCATAATTCGACCGTAATATTACGGCCAAGGCGACTTCATACGTAATACGAATAATACGTCAAGCGTATCACCATTCTCTAGGAAACGTCTACGTTTAGTTTGCATAGGCAAAGTTCTAGTGACGTCATGTCCGATATCTTACGGCCGCTATATCACGATACCGCTTTCTTATAAAACCGAAGCTTTACGACGAGGCGGGAAATGCAGCGTTCGTTCCAAGTATAAATCCCCGCTGGTATCCTTTAACGCATTTTGCTACACATTCGTCCACAAGGCTGCATACCCCGCTGAATTATATTATGTCCCATCATGTTCACAGTGGAAAAAAACGAACTATAACTTACCTAATATTTAACGTTAGTATAAGACACGTAAATGTCTCATCATGGAATATTCCAAACAAATCATTCATAAATTTGATTTCAATAAATAACCACCTTAAAGCCCATTATGACACTACATCTATATTAGTTGTATATCCCGTCCATAATGCAAACAAATTAAAACATAATGTAGAGAAATCTGGATAAACTAATTCATATAATTTATTTCAATTTCACCTTAATTAGCTTTATATTTCACCTTAAAAAGCATATCGTCGTTGCAAATTTAAAACCTTCTATGTGTAAAATTCAGTTTTTGGAGAAAAACGATAAAAACTGCATGCTGAAAAAAAATCTTAGAAAACATTTTTAATCCTTTATATATAATAAAATATAAAGGAATTGTAATGTATTGGCATAGAATTTGTATTATCTCAATGTGTCAATTAGAAAATATATATAAATTTAATTATTTTTCTGCACATAAGAGATTTTCATTGCAACTTTTTGACACATAAGAGGTTTTAAATGTTATAAGCACAAATAAAAAATATAGTATTTTTCTTTCATATTCATTCAAAAATTTACAATAAGACATTTTTTTTGTTATTATTCAATTATTAATATTATTATTAAAATATTGGAAACTGAAACAAACAAATAAGTAAAATATTAAATATTTTAAGTGCCAGGATTAAATGTGATGTAATCAAAAAATGGATGATAATCTTTATCAATTACGCTTTTCAACTCTTGCAAATGTTTATATTTGTTTTCTGTGATTTTAAGCAGTGTTTGATACAGTGGTCTTCGTTGTAAACGTTCACGACTAGTTCTTCGCTGAGGTAATATGGACAAATTGTCATTATGACGCAATCTATATGACACCGTTCCATTTGGCAAATATTTAAGCCCTCGTATGTCAACTACAACTGGATCCCCTTTTTCTTACCAGGTCTTACGGACTTAAAGTTCGACTCAAGTTCTTCATAATTAAGAAAGAAGTCGTTGTGTATAGACTTAACATTTCTTGACTTGACTTGGATTTCTAGGCCGAGCTTGCTGCATACTTGCAACTTAGTCACTGCGTGCATAAATTAGAGGCTTAATGTATTGTTCAATTGTTGAGTGGACACTGTCCACTTCCATCATGGTAAGGCCTTTTTCTAAGTACAACTGCTTGATATGAAGAGACTTGCTTCATCCATCAGAAATTATGATTACTCGTTTGGTATCCGCCGCCATGTTTGATAAGTAATCGATTAAGCAAGAGTTAAATTCATTAGCAGATACCCTACCATCAACTTCATGCCAAAAATAAATGGTTACTTTCTTCGTCCTGCAGTCAAAAACTGTAAAATTGGGACAATGTAACTTAAGTTTATAATATAAAGAACTGGCCAAAAGCTTAGGTGCAAGTAATACGCCCTGAACATCAACTGTAATCCCTACAACCTTCTCGTTTGCCGATTCTATGGCATCTTTTTTAGCTTGACGAGCTTCATTCTTCTTAAGTATTTGATGATCATTTTATTCTTTTTGTGTAATATTACCAGCTTGATAACTGCAACCAGTATCCAGATAAAACCTGATCATTATGGTGACGTCTTTGAATACCTCTATGAACAGCAGCAGCTTTTACAAACGCTTTCTTTTCAGCCCACGTATTAAGACTCCAGAAATAACGATGGATGGCTTCACGATCTTCTTCGGTAATGCATGCACACAAGTAAGAGTTTTTATGTTTTGAGTCTGGGTTTACTTTTGAATGAGAGCAACGTGATTTTATTTCTCTTTTAGGCTTATGAACAGAAGGCTTATCTTTGTCATCATCGATTCTCTTAAATCCCAGACAAGACTTGCCAAAAATTCTAGCCTATTTATTTAATTGGACAACATTTTCTTTCGGATAAAGCTAAAGGTAATAGATGTTAAATATCCTCATTTGTAGGTAGCATATTTTCTGGGCTCATTAGTCTGTAATGACAGCAAGGGAACATCATCTTCACTGTCAGATAGCAACTGCGGTCTTTTTTTAGTGGGTGGAGTCCAGGGTGGGTCTTGCACAAATATCATCAGCTTTCATATCTCAGAATTGCATCTAAGTCTGAACACGGTAGTCCTGCAGGTTTTTATTGTGATGCAACGACGACATGGCTCAAATCATGGTGGCCTGCGCTATGGGTTACTTCACTAGCTTCCAAATTGCAATGTATGATAGCCTGAGTAGATATCACTGACGGCGGCGACGACTCTTCATCGTCACTATCGAACAAGACTGGCTCAATATTTGCAGGGATTGACGGTAGGAGCAACGAAAAAGGTGATTTCAATATCCTGGTTTTAAGTTCCGCATTGAATCCTAAATCTTCTGGCATAATTAATGAATTGACGGTATCTGCAGGTTCCATCGATGCGGCGACAGAGGCACGAGTAATATCGGTGGAATTTTCATCGATATGGTCGTCAATAATCGCCGATTGGAGTACTAAACTTATTATACGATCACCCCGAGTATTGTTGTATAATTTTTAGACATAATTATTAGTAACACAAGCCCAAATAACAAGAATTAACTGTATATAATTGACTACTGTTTACGCGTGCTTACGCGCGACAAGTTGCATCCTGCACTAAAACACTGATCTAGACCTAGTCACTAGCCACGTAATATAATTATATTTCACTCCAATGCATTTGTTCCGTAATATTGCGGTCACTTTCTAGCAAAAATTAGGCGCGAAACTATCCGCCGTACACAATTAGTGACACATAGGATATTTTAATTTTCAAATATTTTGTAATGTAATTAATACTAAAATCTCTTATGTGACACATCGGGCACATAGGAGATTTTGATGGGCAATAAAATGTACAGAGTCACTTAGGATTTTTTAAATTTTGCGAATATCTCAATGGAATATTATGATTTCCACATAGGAGATTTTGCAATGTATAGGTATTGAAAATCGCTTTAAAAATATATGCATAACTCATTTTTGACAAAATTGTCACATAGGAGATTTTAAATTTGCAACGACGATATAAGATGCGTTTCTATTCGTTTTAAATGCCTGAATCCCAAATGGATGTAAAATTTTTTAACAACAAATTATTAAGTAAAATCAATCCATGCATGATGTTGATGGATGCCCATTGCCCATTTTCTAATGTAATATTTATATTTTCAAACTTAGAATTCCTCGAAACGTGTTATAGAGCTTTTGAATATAGTTAAGTACCTGTACTCCGTTGTTGGCGTCGGGGTGCAGCGATATATTGGGCACGGGATAGTCTTGGTTGTCCAGCCACATCGGCGCGCTGAGGTACGTCACACTGCCGCTCGTCTCCGGGTAGAGGTCCGCGTGGTAGTCGCGGTAACTCTGTAATACAATATAAGTTTATTATACAGTTAATACTATTTAACTGACTATATGAAGATGTTCCAACCGGCACATAATCATCCACATAATAATTTCTTAAGTCGAAATTGAAACCGATTGGCGGATACAAACACTTGAACATGATTGAACACTGTATCCAGTGATTCTCAGCTAAATATTGTCACGTCACGTAACTTTTAACACATTGATTGGGATGTTGACCCGCAAAAAAATATTTCTCACAAAAATACAAATCTTTTGGTAAAAGAAGGAGAAACACAATCGCGAAAAAAGTAGTGCTTCACATGAGCAAGCATAAATATCCTGATATTGCTGTGTTAAGATGTATAATATAACTTGGTGAAAGTTCATGTGTAGTGCAGAATTTGTAATGCTTACAAATACTAACAATACTATTCGGCGGCAAGCAACACATTTCTTTCATTTAGCTCGATCTTTAATGCTAAAACACTTACCTTCCTCGGCACTTGGTACATAATGGGAACAACAGAAGATCCGCACAGTTGTAGTACTCGATTTACTTCGCCTTCCATCACGCGAAGAGCACGCTTCGGCACCAGGCAGGCGCCCTTGGTTTGTTCGCCTAAAACACAATTTAAATTATAAATAGGCATAAGAATATAGAACTGTCGAATAATATGGATTGTTTCTTTTTATTTAGTTTGGAGACAGTTGGAACCTCATGAAAAGACAAAGACATCGTCAACATACCACTCAAGCAAAAGGATTTTATACGATTTAATTGCGAATACGAGAAACTGTAAGAATAAGTCAAAAAATTATGTGAGCAGATCTTACCAGAATGTCTCAATCCCTCAATAAGGTATGGCTCCCGATCAGTCAACTCCATGTAAAGAATAGTGGTGTCTCCCTTCCCGGCCAAGAACAGCATGTTAGTGTCAGGGTCGAACAATGGCATGAGTATGCCCGTAGAGCAGTCCAGTTCTAGAGTCTTCTGTGTTTGCGAGAGGTTGCGAATGTCACGGATCATTATTTGACGGAGACGTGCTGAGTCGAAGCCTGTGCGACAAATATCAAGTCTTTTTTATAGGTAGCTTCGAAAATATTTAAATGTGTCTGCATCTGAGGAATACGGTGTTATGCCTCATGTGTCAAAAAATTTTACCATTGTTGATAAGAATTCACAACCATAAGAATGCAATTCAAGAAAGATCTTTTTAAAGCCCATTGTTATCAAAGTAGATGAAAAAGTAGATATTTTTGAAAAAACAGTTAGGTCATCACATCTCCTCTGAAATCAGTCCTGATTGGTTATTAAAATAGTTCTCCTCTCTTTATGTATTTATTTAATGGTACATCAACAATATACATATGGAAATTTTACTGTACATACATTATGAAATCAAGTTCTTATATATATATACAGGGTGGGCCATAAGGGTGTTGACGGTTTAATTGTTCAATTTCTCGGTAACGCGCGGCGCGGGGTGGCGGGGGGATATGTTGTTCGCTGCGCCGCTTCCTGGAAATTTAGTCGCCATGGAGCCGTACACGGGAGTGCAGCGTGCATTCTGTGTCCGAGCGTATTACGAATACAATAAATCTGTGATTACTGCACGACGTTTGTATCGGCCACCCCGCGCCGCGCGTTACCGAGAAATTGAAGAATTAAACCGCCAACACCCTTATGGCCCACCCTGTATATATATCTATTACAGACGTACACATCGTTGTCTATATTTTGAAGGATGGATATTTACTGACTTAAAACTAAAACAATATACTTATAATATAACATATACAATATAATTACTAAGTTGAGCCAAAATTATAATACTACAATAACACAATTTTACAAAAAAAAAGATTATTTAACTCTCTTCTCTGCCTTAGTGAAAACCAGGCTCATTGGGCTCTGGACTAGTATGTTTATCATCTGTTATTAACAAGAAGAATGCGTCATGTAAATATAGAATTTGTGGGTAAATTTACCCAATTCAACATCAAGTATTTGTCAGGAAGTTGATAGTAAAACTATTAAGAGATAACATCAATAATATAATTTCGTTACTTCCTTCCCTATAAATTTTGATGATAAAAATATTACTATGTTTTGTTTATAACCAGTCACTACACACTTGTTTGTATAAGAAAAGAGCATTATAGAGACATTCTTCTGTCATCTTAATATAAGTATTGTTAAAATATGTCTTAAAATCAAATACCGTCGGTCGCGGTTAATTCTTAAGTGTTTGTTTTCGGTAAGTGACTCACTAGGCTCGAGACATGAAGAAAACAGCCCGCCTATGCGACCTAAGCCTTAGCTGTGTATGACTTTGGTACATAAAAATCGTATAAATAAATATAAATTCTTACCAGTTGTAAGTATCCTGTCCTGGTCTCCCAACCAGACAATCCTGCTTTCTTTAATGTTTTGGTGACCATTGGCAATGTCCAGCACAGCGGTGGATGCCCGAGGGTCTACAATACGGACCTTCTTATCCTTGCATGATGTTGCTAGGAGCTTACCATCCTTCTTCCAAGAGGTTGACTGGATCACGTCAGAGTGGTCTCTGTTTACTGGAATTATAAGTTTAGTATCATTTAGGAGTCCATAAGACGGAATGCAGTCCATGAGACTGGCAAAGCTTTTACATTGAGTTGTTGTGGCAACAACTCAATGTAAAAGCTTTGCCAGCTTAGTGTGAGCACTACATTATACAGATGAGAAACTTGTGGGTAGGAAAGCCGCAAAGTGTCTATTGAACTGACATGCTTGACGTTATGCATAAAAAGTTAGTATCAAGATTTGAGAGTTGTAATGATTTTTATAAACCTATGGAAGTCAGAGTAATCTGAAGACATCAGAAGTTAGAAAGTCTGATCAGTAAACAACAAAGAATAATCAAGAAATGGTTTGTTTTACAGGGATAGTTGCATTGTCTTTCCTCTTGGCATAATATACGGCACAGAAGATAACATACCAATTAATATAAGTATAATATAATATAATTAAATTTATGTAATTTTCCTTAACTTACCAAATGCCTCTTTCTGTTTAGTCAAGTCCCACAACGCAAGCTCATGTCCTGAAGCGACATGTATTAGACCATCAGCCACGGGGTGGAAACCGACGGTCTCTACTCGCCGCTGTTTCTGCGATAGTGTGCACTCTGGGGTCGAAAGTGACTCCTTTAGACCTTCTTGTGGGATGTGCCATACTTTTACCTAAAAAACAAAAAAAATGCAATTTAAGAATCTGAAATTTAATGGAGAGGAAACAAAAAGATGTTTTGCCTCTTTAAAATGTTCATTATGATAAGTGTAATCAGGAGCTGTATGAAACAAAATCTGAAACCAATGATATTGGTTTGATTCAGTTTTTTTACATAGCAATAGCAGTTTTATATAGACTATGTTATAAAATCAAATAATTTTTATAGCAGGCATCATTTTAGTTACATATTAAACAAAATTAATAACATCGCATACAATATATTGGCTAATGACGTCACAAGCTGCTAGCCTTTATTATGGAGCGCTTGGGCGAGTCTATTAATGTGAATTTAAAATTGTATCTTCTCGGGCAGTTTAAGTGATAAGAAAATAATTATATTAGTTAGTGTTTCGACAACACAAAAATATATAATTTAGTCAACATGTCTATTGTTTAAACAAAACTAATTATGCTATTAAATAGGATAAACTATTTCATTTAACCACAAATATTCACAGGCAAATAGTTTGACAAAAAAAAATCTTTAGTTTCCTTTAAGTGTAATGAAAACAAACATATTAACAGATAACATGTTCATTTTCCTGTTATCATTGTAGTAACCATTTGTATTGTTCTAACTCATTAGCCGTTGTTTACACACAATAAAACCATGTTTGGTGGCAAACTAATTGTTTTGTATGCGTCTCTAATCTTGTCAAGTGTATGCAAATGTGTTCACATAACAACTGAGATATTTTTCTTAGTATTTTTATGATAGTTCTTTCTGCTTTATTGTTGTTTTAAATGTATTTTATTTATTTATTGATGTGTATTTTATAATTCACTATCTGTATTCTGCAGCATGAGTTACCTAGCAGAAAAAAATACCTTATCACCTATTCTGGGACCAACTGAATATACACAAAAAAAAACAGGAATATTGGTCAAGTCTGGCAAGCACTGTGACACATTTTTTTACATATAAGATATTATATAACCTAGTAATAGACAAAACGGAAAATTGAACCACTATTTTTATTAAGAAATGGAGCATAAGTATTTTAGCAATACTATCTTTTCATTTCTACTGCAGGTTTACACAAAAAACCTGCTTTATATTGCTGAACAATTTTCGAAGTCAACAACTGAATAAACATAAAAATAAGAAAACATTAAAAAAGTTGATAAAGTAATCTATCTTATCAAGATATAATATGAATATCATCTTATTTACATAATTCAATAATAAATTGATATCCCTGCAATTTTAATCACAAAAATCACTAAAAGAAAAGTGAATCATCTTCATCACACTAGAAAATTATAGTTGTAATAGCTAAAATAATGCTGTTGGAAAGTCCAAATCTAGTTTCAACAGATGAGTGCACAAGAAGGTCTACATTAACATGTGCACACACTGTGCATTAATGGATGTTGCTTGCCAAATTTATATCTTAACACCAGATAATTTCTAAGGTGGTAGAGATTTTCACAATGTGCTGGATGCACCACTCGTTTATACCCAGCAATATATTTTTCACCTCAGCAGCTCAAAAAGTTGTTCTTTGTTGTATGAAAACAGTGAGCTAAACTCGATTTTGATTCAAGTTTTGATCTCGCTCAAAGCAAAGTTAAGTTTTGCTCACAGATTGCCTTTTTGTTTTATTTTATTAAAGTCACAAAACTTTAATCACCACATAATCTAGTCCCAAATTAAGCAGAACTTGTATGATAGGTACTATTTCGAGTTACTGAGGTGAAAACTTGTATACACTCAAGATTCTAACCTAGAATGCTTGCTACACTTGTGAATGTGATAATTATGATCTTTGCTCTCATGTTGCACAAATAAATATTTAAAGGATTTCCTTCACAAAGATAAAATGAGCACTGATACAAGAAAATATTGCAAATACAACAAGTTTTTTTGTAGATTTTAAATTGATCTGCCAGGATAATATTATGGCACAAAGAAGCCATACTATTGATTAGATAGTTTTGTACCAAGTAGCTTCAAAAGAAATAAGGCACAGAGCTAATATTTGTCACAGACACAAATATGTGTCATATTCATTGTTATAAAGCAGTGCAGGGAGAAGAGATATTTCGATTAGGTTGTTTGAAACAAAAGTGAGTGCTGTACAATCTCCACTAAGTTTAATTGAAAACAGTGGGTACATAGCAAAATTTTACTAACATAGACCACAAGAGAGTGTTATTGTTGTAGGTACTATAGATACATAATGGTGTTATAGATACATTTTTTTTTTTTTTTTTTTTTTTTTAATGACTTTTCTAAGCAATTAGATACGTCATAAAGATTACAATCTAGTCTAGATATAACATTAGAGACTAATGAGTAATTTAATTTTGACCTAAGCTACTAAATTAATTTATGCTAAGAATGTGTCCATTAACACCTATCTTATTGTCTCTATTATCGAAAATGACACTTTGTTCTTGTGTTCTTTTAAGGTAGCACTAAACCACTTGAATCACTAGTTTCACTGAACTAGCTCAAAAGGTTTCGTCCTTTTAAGTCTTCTAACTATGTCTGTGGTGTCAAGGAGCTGGATGGCCTCGACATTCACGTGTTGAAGAAGTCGTCGTTCATGAGCTTCAGCATACTGTTGTATTACACTGGCGACAAGGTTCACCTTCAGGTCACGATGGAGATCCTCATTTCTGATGTACCAGGGTGCATTCACAATTCCCCTTAATACTTTATTCTGGAACCTTTGGATTATTTGGATGTTACTTGGTTTGGTACAGCCCCAGAGCTGTATACCATAAGTCCACACTGGCATGAGGACTTGTTTATAAATAAGTATTTTGTTATGCACCGACAACGTAGAATATTTACCCAGCAACCAGTACATTTTTCTATAGCGAAGTTCCAACTCACTGCGTTTCTTTTTGACATGAGCCTTCCAGCGAAGTTTTGCGTCTAGTGTCATACCAAGGTACTTGGCTGAGTTCGCATACGGTATTATAAGGTGATTCAGATATACCGGTTGATAGTTGGCCTTTTTGTTAGTAAAGTCTATATGTATCGATTTGGATTCATTTAGTTTTATACGCCACTTCTTTGTCCAGTAAACAATGGTATTGACGGCAGCTTGAACCTTTTCCACAGCTTCTGCATGAGTGACTCCTGTAGCCATGATAGCTGTGTCATCCGCGAATGTGGCAATTATATTATTTTCTAGCTCTGGAATATCACAGGTGTACAGTAGGTACAGCACGGGACCAAGGACACTTCCCTGTGGTACTCCAGCTTTTATTGGCGTCAGTTGCGAATACGCATCTTCTTGTCTTACTCTAAACATCCTTTCTTTAAGGTATGATTCCAGTAACTCAACAAACTGTCTTGGAAGCATCTTTCTTAACTTAAAAGTTAAACCTACATGCCACACTTTGTCAAACGCTTGTGCTACGTCCAGGAAAACTGTAGAACAGACTTTCTTTTCTTCTAGAGCCTTTTCTATAGTATTGGTGATACGATGAATTTGATCAACTGTAGAGTGGTTAGCTCTGAATCCAAATTGGTAGTCAGGAATCAATTCTCGTTCTTCTATAAGAGGCTTCAATCGTCTCAATAGAAGCTTTTCTAGTAGTTTTGAGGTAATTGGTAGAAGCGATATAGGTCTGTATGACGCAGCCTCATGTGGTGGTTTCCCTGGCTTGGGTATCATTATCACTTCAGCAACTTTCCAGATTGTTGATACATGTTTTAATCTGAACGTAGCATTGATTAGCGTAGTTAGTTTGATAATAGCTCTTCGAGAAAGATTTTGAAGCACTTCACCCGTTATAAGATCATATCCAGGTGATTTCTTGTGGGCTAGATGTTTTATCTCAAAGTAAACCTCTTTTGGCGTGACTAGTTTAATTTCTAATTCATCTGCTGATGTTTCGTCAAACAAAATATCTTCATCAATTTCTTCATCATTTGGTTGAAAAATTTGTTCCAGATGATCTGCGAATCTTGATGCTTTTTGTTGGTTACTTGAGGCCCACTGTCCATTAATTTGCTTGATGGGAGAAGCATGAACAATGGGTTTATTAACATGTTTTGTAGCTTTCCATAGAGAGTAATCTGTCGCCTTAGAGCTTGTTAGTTGTCTGAGGTAGGTACTTGTGGTTTCGTCATTAAATGCCTGTATTGCTTTACTGAGTTTTTTTTGTCAGGTTATTCAATAGGGTTTTATCTGGCGGATATCTCGTTTGCTGCCACTTTCGTCGCTGTGCCCGTTTTTGGACTAGGAGATTTCTTATTTCAATGGGATAAGAATGACTCACCTGTTTTCTTTTAATTTCAGGTGTGTTTTGCCAAGCGCAGCGCTGGATATTAGACATGAATTCATATATTTCAGTATCTAGTTGCTGTGTGGTTTTAAGTGGTACTTTGAGATCAATAGAATCATCTAAGTCCAACTTGAAGCTATCCCAATCAGTATTTTTATTTACTAAGGTGGGGTATTTTTCTCTAGGCATTATGTTCGCACTCAGTGTTAAAATTATGGGGGAGTGGTCTGAATTCATGTCATAACCTTCCTTGATGTGCAAGACTCCAGATGAGATATTTCTATATATAAAAAAATCTATCAAGTCTGGAATTTTTTGGTTATCGGTGGGCCAGTAAGTCGGTTTCCCTGTTGAAATGACGTTACACTTTGTTTCTCTAACAGCGCATAACAGTTCTTTTCCTTTTGTTGTGGTCAATCTAGATCCCCAGTGTGTGTTCTTAGCATTGAAATCTCCACCAAGTATAAAAGTGTTACCAAGATCATTTAAGACATTTTTGTATTGCTCAGTTTTTAGTGCATATTTTGGTGGAAAGTATATGGCCGCTACGGTGAGGTTATAGCGCTTGGTTTGAATGCATACAGCTACAGTTTGTACGTATTTATCTTCACACTTATGTTGAAAATAGTGATTAAGATCCTTTTTTATTATAACTGAGCTGCCACCTCTGGCAGTGTTATCTGGGTGCAATGCATGATAGCATTCGTAACCTTTAACTTTTATATGGGATTCTCTGGTGAAGTGTGACTCTGATATAAGGCACACATCGATGTTTTCCACATGTAGAACCGCTTCGAGCTCGTCACGATGCTTTAGCAGTCCATTTGCGTTCCACGCCATGATTTTCAAGTGCTTATTCATTTTTATTTTGAAGTAGGTACCTTGGAGCTATATTCTAATTTCTTCAACCTTTCATCGAAAGTCGTTAGGAGGTTGAGAATTTTTTTGATATTATCATCAGTATTAGAGTTCGCTGGGTTGGGTTGCACCTGTGGTTGTTGGCGTTGTAAATGATGGTTTTTTGTCATTTCAGCATAGGATATACTGTTGGTGGTGCGCTGTGAATAGCGTGCTATATCTTTGGGAGCACTTTTAGGCTGAGGGGTGGGGGTAAGTTTTTTCTGCTTAATAGCATTGTTTTTGAGGTTTTGTAGCTCCTTGGCAACCAAACACCCTCTATAGTTGGCTGGGTGTGGTTCACCACAGTGAACACACTTTGGTTTAGAATCAGGCAGTTTCTGACAGTCAGCCGTTAAGTGTTTACCTGTACACTTTACGCACCTGGGTTCTTTCGAACAGTATTTTTGGGTGTGGCCGTAAGCTTGGCACCTTTTACACTGTGGAATAAGTGTAGATGTCTTTAGAGGTTGAATGTCTACTTTGCAACCCAATATAGACTTAATGCTATAGATTTTCTTAACATCTTCATCTTTATCGAATGAAAGCATAAACATGTTGAACGGGGTTTTGGTCCTCCAACTTAGTTTGTTCACTGCTTCCAGAATTTTGAATCCTTTTGATCCAATATCTTCTACGATTCTCTCCGGCAGACACGAGGAATGCAAGTTTTTTGCCATTACTCTTATCGGCCTGTCTTGTTTGTTTTCGTAAGAGTGCCAAAGACAGTTGTTTTGCGACATACATTTGGCGATCGACCTATACGAATCTTCATCTCTGGCATTTATTTTAACGACGTCTCCGTTTAGAGTTCTGGCTAAGAAGGAGTCTTTTGTCACATTCGTCGAAAGAATATCGTAGAAAAACCAAGTAATGGTTCGTCTAGCTTCGGCTGGCACAAAAGAGTTGAGAAATTTCGAGTCCGGCAGCATACGAATCCATAGCTGAATTGGCAAAGCACTTGGGGCGTATACCCAGGGGGTGCAGGTTCGAGTCCTGCTGGATTCTTAATTTTTCAACTTTAATATTATATAAATATCGTAGAACTTTTGGTAGTCCTTAATGTTCTCTACTACTATAGGTGGTGGTGGGGGTGGTTTTTTAACCTTAGGCTTTTCTGGTAGCTTTACGCTGGTGTCAGCTCCTTGTGCTTGTGGGGACAGTGAAATATTCAGTTTCCTTTTTTTCCTGCTTTTTTGTCTTACCCACTCAGTCTCTCGCGCTAGATCTTCCTCATCAGTCATATATTCGACTTTATCAGGACATTTCTCACTGTTAGTGCATTCCAACACTGGATTTGCAATCTTTTGCTCCTGAATAACATGCAACTGTTGTTTAAGCATTTCTATTTGACCACGAAGGTCTTTGGTTTCTTCTACCAGTTGTAAGCGTGCTTCGTGCTCTTGCTTATACCAGCCGAATAATTCATGTTCCAATTCGGTGCTCAATCTCAAAGTGACTTTGTTTGGCGAGGCCATGATTGTCTATTACCAACTACCGCGCAGGCGGAGCCACGGACGGAAGTTGGTAAGTTATAAATAACTAAAAGATATGTTTATTAACATAAACACTCATGATTCACTATCGGTAACTGGGTCATCGCGACGACCGTGACGGCCACACGCGACGGAATTTGCAGCGTCAGCGTTTTACCCGAGCACAAGTATGACGCGACCGTTCTCACTAGAAATCGAATGATCACTGTTATAGATTATAGATACATGATGTTGAAAAACATTAAGTTTATCTGTAAAATATTATACTTGGATTTCAAGGCAGGTGTTTCTATCACCTTTGTCTTTAATGTGGTGTAAGATACAGAACTTAGGTACCTATATTATTTATATCTTAACTATTTAACTGCATGACACCATAACACACAAGAGGTTTAGTTCTACTATTGTATAATGCTATTGTCTAACAAAGGTAATATAAACAAAGGCAAGTTATGTCTACTAAACTTACCAGTGAATCCTGTGATCCAGTAAGAAGCAATCCATCATGAAATGGAGAAAACTCCATGTCTGTTATTGTATCTGAGTGTGCGTGCAGCAAAGGCATTGTCTTACTCTTCCTGCCGCAGTCATCCAATGGTAGAACAGCCATGCTTGACCCCACATGCTCCCAGTTAAATGCCATAAAGGCTGCAGACGCGCATATATTATTGCCATAAGTCTGGTATGATCCAACACAAATGTCTCTTATGCATGCCTCTGGCTTGGGCACAATTGGTGCCGCATTTTTATACTTAGAGGCTTTGAAACGCCAAGCCATGTTTATCCACCTTTTATAAAAAG
Source organism: Hypena proboscidalis (assembly GCA_905147285.1). Taxonomy (NCBI): domain Eukaryota; kingdom Metazoa; phylum Arthropoda; class Insecta; order Lepidoptera; family Erebidae; genus Hypena; species Hypena proboscidalis. The sequence continues at coordinate 3,070,389 of LR990141.1, forward strand.
TTTCTCAGTCTTATAAATTCGGAATGTATCAGGCTGGAGGTGTCTCTCTCTGAAAAAAAATATAAGTTATAATTTTGTTGAGCACTTGCCATTCTAAAACGTTTTATGGTCCACATTACGGGATTTTAAACTAACATAAACATTACACATGCGCTAATTGCATTTCTAATTAGAAAAAACAAATTACAATACACAGATACAACATTATTTAAAACGCCGTGGTCATACAAAATATTTGTGACGGAAAATAAATATTCCAGAGTAGCTATGGGGATTTATTTGGTCCTTGAACGGAGATATAACTTGAAAACTATTATAAATACCTGAATGGAAAAACACAAAATACCGTAAAAACACCTTTTGTTTTGAATAACTTGCCCGGCTGTCGCACCGGAAATGCACCGAAAGATCAATTAAACCGAACACTGACACCCAGTTATATTTTATATAGTTTTTGTTATCATTGCAATTATAATTTAAGATTAATTACTCACCTTATCGGGTAAAAATTACTCAGAATTTCAATATCCGCTAGACACTCCCCCTAAACGTCGGCCATTTCAAAGCGACATTAGGGTAGTGGATCGATAAATAATATAAACACACTAGTCGATGTCAACCGATGACATATTGCTATTATTCTATGTAATCGATTACTTCTACCTACTTTGTGAAATATTATTTATTATAGAATATTGCGTCACAGAGCGTTTGTTTTGTATTTATCGAGCGATTAAAAATTAATATTTTTTATTACCAAGCGCCTACTAAAACAGAATAAATAATAATTATCATGTTTATTATTTTGGTTAGCGGCATCGATTGCCTATTGTACTTGTTTTCAACACTAACTAATCGATTTCACAAGCAAAATTACGGTTGTGCGCTCCAATCTACGCAAGAAATAATGTGTCTAAATTCTCGAAGTTATAGTGGTAAATATTTGCTACTGCCGACCTAATAATCTAATATAATAACATATTTATAGACTTAATACAAAACAAGCAAGAATTTTCTAATAGTTGTAGTCACTGACACAAACAAACTTCTTTTCACTTATGTTGTCGTATCAAAGCTATTATTAAGATTAGAGTAACCGTGGTGGTGCTGCTGGTAGCTGAATGGATTCATGATCAATCTCAAGCGTAACTACAGTTGCTACTTCGCAACACTCTGAACCTCTGAACAGAAAATGGTTCCAGTGTCACGCGTAAAACGAAATGGAATTTAATGTCCAAGATCGAGATTGATGGTATTGATTCGGTCTTCAGGTTAAACGGTCCAAGTATGGGGTGTAACCAAAGATCGCAGCGCGTTTGACTGCCTGCTGTGACGAAATTTTACCAAACAATAGATACATAATTTTAGCAAAGGGTTTTGAATGTATGATTTATAATTGATTGATGTTTGAAATATTTGCACGCGCAACGTAATGTTGCGATCGCGCATCATTTTTTTTATAGTCCCGCCCGCGCCACCGCTTGAAATATCACAGTCCTGAAGATGCAGTTGGAAATAAATAAAACAAGAACATTATATCCAAAGTGATCATTTATTATAGCTCGAGTATTACAATAATTTAATTTCTTTGGTGAGGATTAATTTCAATATAATAATCAATTTAAAATGGGGAACAATTTCTCAATTAGATATTTCAGATCCAATAATAGTACAACCAGCCACATACATACTAATATTTAAACTGAATGCTATATTTAACATTAAAAAAGACATTTAAAATATAATATGACATGTGAAAGAAATGTTATGATGGCAAACACACAGACAAAATTGTTATCTATTATCGCTATACATGCTTACTGCCCAATGTTTGTTAAAACTTTTATATTAAAACATTTCCGTTAGAATTTATTAACTGTATTATCAAGTAAGATGTAGACATAGGTTCAGCAACCGTTAGTGGCAATTTTAAGATAATTATCTTGGCTCGAAACTCTTCGAAGTTTGGATCAGTTACTCTTGCCGGTCGAATATTTTGAAATGTATTTATTTTATTAATTTCGTTAAAAGGAGTGTATAGCCTTTTTTAAAAAAATAGTACCCTACACAGTCACCTTGGAAAATACAGTGTAAAATCATGTAATAACATCAACTTGGCAAGTGTGACCGACCAAAATAAATATTGCACAAAATTACGAACAACATGAAATATTTATCTATATAAAACACTAAAAACAATTCACATCGAAGTGCATAAAACAGTAAATGTGATGTTTATTAAAATAATAATAATATTATAATATAAAATTCCAAAATAGGCACCTTATGAGAAAAACGTAATAAATATAATTTAACTCTATATTAAAAGTAACAGTTTACTAAAACAGTATCATGTAGCATAAACAGTCGCAAAATTATAATACACTTGGTATAATGGTAAACTTAAACTATTCATCAAAATATAATCTGAATACTTTATAATGTAAAGGCCATAAGTACACTCGATACTTTCAGTCGCTGAAAGGCGCGATTACGATGCCGTTACCGAGCTGATTCCATGGAAACAACCGCCAATTTTAAAAGTAGCGTGTCTGCTATGGCCCTTTTAACCAAGAATTGGATTATACACCGACTTGATCAACCATTTTTATAACATAGTGCCCTGCTATAAGTTCGCACACCTTTTGATTACCCATTCGTACAGGAAGTTAACGTACCTAAATATATACTCGTTATTCGGCACTCTAGTACTAAAACCACAGCCATGTCAATTATAATGATAAATAAACTCCATCACCGTTCAGTAGGATAGTATTTAAACATCTACAACATCCATTTTTAGCCACCGTTTGATTTCGTAGGTATCAGATTTTTTTTTCAATGAATCCTTATTAAAATGAATCATTTGTAAGTATACCATGCATTTAGTCACAAGTTAACAAAAAGATGCCTACAAAATTAAACGATAGAATTTCCTATTATTTCAAATTGACAGTTTAGGTTTTGAGATCATTGCGGTGTTGTTTGCCCACACAAAATGCAATTATTGGTCACATAACATTTACTTGCGTCTAATTCATTTGTATGGATATATTTGCTCCCTATGAAGAATAATCATATCTGTAATATATCACGCTCAAAAATTAACGTAGTAGCATATTATTATGTGTAACATCTGCAATAGTTGCTTTTTAATTTGGCAAATAGCGCTTCCCAGCTACCAGCCCCTCTAGTACGGCTTACCACTCTTGTCATTTTTAATCGACTGTGACGTAGATATTAACATAGACACGTCAAAAGACAAAATAGATTGACGTTTCTATGTAGATAATTCCGTTTCTTTTCATGAAATAGAGCAGATTTCATGAAAGCAAGACGAAAAATGTTACACATCAATAAAAACGTAATCGTAATCACCAATTCCTGCGGTCTTTGTAGTACATATTGCCTAACTTTATTTAGGAATGTTTATGTATTAGTATGCACTATAAATTCAACAAATAGCTTTTTATCCTACGCGTTCTTTTAGGTAAAAAGAATATCGTGCAACTATAACTATGATTTATATGCACTATTGATTATTTAATTTTGTAAATGTGTTAATTAGATAATGACAAGGTGTTTCTATAAAAATAAATAACACGCTCGCCTCAATCTTTAATCTCAACCCAAATGTTCGAACCTGCATCGGTACCGTCTACATTTCTTGTTAAGTGTTTTTTATTCATGAACTTGTCTAGTTCTAAGATTTCATATTTTCTTATAAAAATGGAATACATCTTCGAATATTTTGGTAGGGGCAAAGAATGTTTCTTTTTTTAACGAAACACCTAACAACTACATTTAATCAAAATTGTTGCAATTTCGCCCAAAACTCCCTATTGTCTGTATTGAAAACAGTCTCTGCATTTAATTCCTGTGTTCACTCAATCAGTTCTAAGTTTAAACATTATTGTACACTAAATCTAGTCGATCTACAAAATAGTATTTCAGTAAGATTTACCTACAACTCTAGTTAACCATCCCGAGATGCGATCTAATGACCGGGAATACTATGTCAAAATGTTGCCACTTCAAAATGTGTACTCGCAACTATAAATAATGAGTACAATATAAATACTGATAATTGATAATATCAAATAAACATAAAAATACTGACGTTGTAACATTTTCACATAATATCTGGATGTATACTAAATTTTATTATAATAACAAAACATGCAAACAGCAAAATTGTATATTTTGTTCTCGCTGAGACAATGTCATGATGATATTTGTAAATATTTTACGACAGAGAAGGTAGGAATAATTTACGAGGTAAGGTCGCTACACACATAAGCGAGCCGTTCCATTGCAGCAACCATCTCAGTCAAGTGATGACAATTGACACAGATGGAAGTAAAATGTACTGCCCACATATGTGTGCGTTTATAAAATTTCTTGCTTCTTTGCCTTCAATGAGAATTTAAACACCAGTCAAAATCCTTCAAAATCCCAATTAAGAACTGCACTGCTCCTTACCATAAGATTGAAACATTAAAGACCACGTGATATCCGATTGATTGCAAGTAATTTTCATAAATTAATATTAATGACGCTCGACGTAATAAGACTGTATTAAAATCATATTAACGTCACGCAAGCTCACACGAAGATACATTATGAATCAATTTAATGCTTGTAACCAACAATTATTTTTTATAATTAGTATCGATTGTTAATCGGATCACTCCTGCTAGTCTATTATATTAGGCGTAACACAAAGTTGGATGCATGGCAAATGTGAATCATTTAATCAAATAACATGATAAATTTAGTTTTTTTTTTAATTTGCAAAATATAATAAGATTGAAAAAAAGAGACAACAATTGCTTAAATATAATAAAAAATAACTATCCTTCACTGTCGTTTTCTAAAATATATGGTTATGTACATTGAAACGAGTAAACCTATACTTGGTCTCATTTATACTAAAATACAATGCTGCTTGATATGCAATATATGTACCGATAAGCACATACAATATACCTACGAATTGACATGAACATGAACGACTATGACATATCATAACATGAACCGATATGAAAATATAAGATTGTCTCTGGATAAATAGGTTTTGTACAAAAACACTGTTTTATTGGCCGTTATTTTTGAAAGTCTATGGTCAATGTACTTATATTGTCGCATATCTCAGACAATAACCCGATTAATTTTTAGAACGTGCGTTACCAAACCGCCATCTGTGTATGCCACAAGTTGTAGAAGATATTTTTCATACTATTTATATTGGGGCGTTCCAGTGGCAGGTTCCGAGGAGGTTCGGATCGTGAGCAGCTCAAACTGCGATCCGCCACCGCTCTAACTGACTTTAAACGCCTTTAGGGGTTGCTACACACATAGGCGGGCCGGCACATTTTATTTTTTGTATTTTATTGCAGCGTCCATCTGAGTGAACTTTTAAAATATGCCGGCCCGCCCATATGTAGCGAACATTATGTGTGCGGGCTTTTTAACGGTGTTCTCGGCAAGTATCGACTATAATTATGTCAATAACCCATTTACCCAGTGACAATAATGACATACCATGACATTGCCACAACGGCACAGCACTTAAAGCGATTGGAATGTTATTCGTACTACGAAATACACTGGTCGGTGGTGCGATGTTTTGGGCAGATAATAATAAAAAAACAAACCCTTCCTTAGCAGTCGGGTAAAAAACAAAATATACAAAAACGTTACATCAGTCATTCGATTCGTTGGCAAGAATAAACATAAAATACAAAAAATATTTTTAAATAATTGTAGCAAAAATTATGGTTCGTTGTATTTCTTAGCTACTGTGTAGTAAGACCCAATATTGGATGAAACATGCTTTATACATATTTCTATATCAATCACACAAAAAAACAAAATATACACAAATGATATAAACTATGTTTAAATCGTAAAGCAGCCAATCACATAATTAATTTATCAATTATTACAAACAAACGCATGTTTGATTAATGTAGCATAATAATATTTAATACTTATACTCAAGCAACATAACCGTTTATTGCAAATATCATTCAACAACAATATACCAAACTCCTTCATAGGTCTACCAAAAAATAAAAAAACAATCTGCCCGTACACATCGCAGCACTATTGCGTCTACACGGGCTGCAAGATTTTAGAACAATTCACTTTTATGGCGATTGCAGATTATAGTAGTTTTAGCGCGTTTTAGATAGGTGCGACATTTTATGTTCTATTGCAGCGGCCAGCGGATGCTAAGATAACATAAAATGTGCCTGCCGACCTAAGTGTGTAGCTAACCTTACACTCGATTTAGCATACCCTACAGCAAAAGGATGCATAGGTATATTCTTGCCAGTTCGCGCGTATACGTTCGAAAGAGACGCCTTATAAACGCGCGTAAAAAGGAACGCATCAAAAACTACAATAGTCTGAAACCGATATAAGTGACAACATTATTATTGCATTCAAACTAGTGAAAAGTACCCATATCGACGGCTGAAAGACTATTGGGTTTAGGCGCATTTTACAATAGACATGATGACAAATTTTTATTTTTGTATGCAAACACCTCTCGATATTAGAAACATCATAAAAAAAAATACTTTGATATCACATAAACTGCCTGAGATAATACAATTTTAAATTCACATTAATAGTAGACTCGACCAAACCCTCCAAACTAACAGCTATATAGACGTGACGTCATCGTTTTGTAGCTTGTATATGAAGTCATGTTTGATAGCTATACGAAATATTGCGTTTATTAGAAATAGTTTTATTACAAAAGTTGCTATAAATTGTGGCGGTATTAATGACACAATTATTTTTTAATAATCTTGTACTTTAAAAATGCTAAAAGCTAGATTAATAGTCAACAACATCTTGCATTTGGTTTACGTTTATTAGGTATCCTATATTTTACTATGGATCTATTACCATGCCTATTGTATTGCTATGCCCGACAGGGTCCACAATGACTCATATTAATGTAAAACCTTACCACCTAAGAATACTTTGTGGAATGCAATATAGTTTTGAATTTGAATTGTTATAAATTGTTTTTTTTTTATTAAAATTATAAAATGGCGTTTACATCAAATTGCCTTCCACCCGTCGACATTATTTTTGTCCTATCAGTAGCGCCAGGTCGTATTAATAACAATAATGTCAGACAAACTTGCAGCTCGCATTTTCTTATCCAAATAATAATATCAATGAGATAAATTCGTTAATTTACGAACGTAGACAACACGAGCCATCGCCGACCGACGTCGTCTTACCATTGATCGGGCCTAAGCTGCCGTCGTATTTCGGCAACTCCTTGCATTTCGCTTGCTGAAACAATACAATTAAGTAAATTATAATAATACAATAATATATAACTGATGAAGGCTAAGTGGCGAATGTGAACCGGTGAGCATGTATGACGAATATGACGATATATTAATGTTGAGGAAGCGAAAAAAGCTATTTTGCTTCCTCGCTAATAGCAATAGTGGCGTTCGATTATCTCTGCCCACCCCCATGGAATGAAGCCGTGATATTTTGTTGTACAATGAATAATTGTGAATTCCACAACTATTTGGAACTCCGATACTACTACTATACCATGTTACTACTTGTCTTCATATCCACAGCAGTTTTTATACTTCTCTGGGAGTATAAAAAGAGAAAATTGGTTGAATTTAAATTATTTTCCATCACCTGCTTTACATATGGATAGCGAACCTTTATTCAATCACGTGGCATTTTTTATAACACAATAAATAAATAATGGATTTCGCGAGACAACATTTTTATGCTGCGTGCCACCTGTGGTACGCGTGCCACCTGTGGTACGCGTGACAAAGGTTCGCTTGCCATCACAGATATAGATGATATAGAGGAAATAGAATTAAACATTTTAACGACAGATCAATGCAGCAACTCGAGATAAGCAACACTATCTGTACAACTGCTAACAAAAATATGTATTTTCAGTTTTCACTACTAAGATCAATTGATCAATATTAATTGACATTAATACAAATAAATAATTAAAAAAGAAACATAATTCAATTATTATTCAGTTGTAAATACAGGTACATAGGATGTTAAGTAATTAAAATGTCTGTTTGTAATAATAACATTATATCACGTCTATATTACCCAAAAGGGTGTGGCAGAGGTGTACAACACCCACATTTCAGCTCTTATGTTTAAGTTCCATGGGATAGGAGGTGAGCCTATCACCATCTACTGGGCACAATTCCAACTCCATGTCTAATCCTTTCTAATGATATAGATGCATGTTTGTGAGTATAAATGTATGGATGTTTGTCACTCATGCTCGCAAAAACTACCAGGTCAATTTTGGTGGAAGCATGTACATGTGTTTATGGCCTGGACCTGGACTCATATAAGCGGGCGTGATCAAGTGTCAATAAAATCTACATAATGAGAAAATAGGCGTAAAATGTAACACGAATATATTAGATTATCTGCAAGCCGATATTTTCTCACGGCACCGAACAGAGTATTTCCTGAAGCTAATTGCGATTAACCGCTGATAATGCCACGGAACGCCAAGGTTGCGTGACAGCTATAAATAAATTGATTAACGTAGTTACGTTGTCCTAAAGATTTATTCATTTACAATCAGCGTAAAGTGTTTAAATATTTTTATTACGTCAGAATATCGCCTTTTATAAAACAATAACAAAGAAATTTGAATAAAGTTATGCAGCCAGATTTTTTCATGTTTAGGATTTCCTTATAATTTAACGCGCACAACAAAATGCACTCAAAATAATTTTCCAACAAAAAACCGCGTTTTTTACAATAGTCTTAGACTTAAATAAAATAAAAATACTGACGAATTGAGAACTTCGTCCTTTTTTGAAGTCGGTTAATAAAATCGGTGCAGTTTAAACAGACTTCTAATCATCAATCAAATAAAATTAGCAATATTTTTAAATATTTATGTTGTCACATACTTTTGTAATTTTAAGTAATTTAGTCTTTAGTACCAACCTACAATATATGTACAAAAGTATACCTAACTAATTGTACGTATCGGTTGAAACTGTGCAATATGTTTTTAAATAAAAATAAATAAAGAGGATATAAGTACAATAGCCATGTGCAAAAGCAAGCCAGCAAAGGCGTATGGGTAACGTTAAATTATCTCGACGCGTTATTATCGGTCGTAACATTGAGGTAAAACAATTAAAGTCTGGGCTAGAACAAAATGCTCGTAAATGATGGCATATGACAATCTACATTAACGTAGATTTTATGTTTAGAAGTATAAATAACTGACAGAAACAGATTAAAAATGTATGTCTTCTAGACTTGAATTTACCTATACTTCAGACAACGAAACGAGATAATTTTCATGATTTACAATTATAAACCCAATTCTCAGGCCATAAAGTTTAATTTCTATTGCAATTGAGATTGTTTAGGACATTTTTAACAGTTTTTATTATACGAAAATCAACTTAAATCACAAAGCAATAGAATTTATATTCGTGTGATTTGTAATAACATAAATTTATCTTGTTTCGTAGGCTTTAGTATAGAACAACATACAATTGTAATGTGTATACTATCTTAGATATTAAGTCATTGTTTGTCCTGCTATGTAAATGAGATATTGTATGCACCTTATTTCAAATAAATTGAAATGTTCAATTTATTTATATGTTACAAGTCAATGGTCGATAATATCAGATTTCTTATTGCGTTCATTCGTAATACTTTTGCGTCGTTCTCGTTATAATTGCAGCAGTGTGTGGGATCGCATGCGTCCCAATTCAAATATAATTATAGTTTAATACATTACAAGATGCCCCGCGTGATTTTACCCGCGCTAAACGATATTCTGGCTAGTACCCGCAAATTAAAAAATATTCACAACGCCATCTATTGAATTTTTGTGTTAACTCACTTCTAACTAAAAAACCCTATATTCACCCTCTTAGGAAATAAATTTAGCCCTAGTGGTTTAGGCTCTGCGTTGATGAATCAGTCAGTCGGGCGAACAATTATATTATATTATAATATAAATAAATTATGTACTTATATATATATAAGTATAGATTAGCTACCTTCTTTATGCTTACCTCCATAAGTTCAACGGCAATCTCCATAAACAACCGCTCGACGTTTTCTGCCTCCTTGGCAGACGTTTCGAGGAAGTACATACCGTGGCGCTGCGAGAAGTCTTCCCCGATGTGCCTTGGGATCTCCCGGTCTTCTCTGTCCGTTTTGTTACCTGTAATTACCAACCACAAATGCTTTACACCAGGGCCGTTACCGAATTTTTATTTTGGACTAGAAACTAGGACTTTTTAAAGGTGTCTTAGTGAATCACTAGTACCATTCTACCTATCTACACTAATATTATGAAGAGGAAACTTTTTTTTTGTTTGGACCCAATAAGCTCCAAATCAGCTAGACGACTATTGATAAAAATTAAAGTAAAGATAGTTCAGTCCAGGGATAATATGAATATAAGGAGCCGCGCATGTTAGCTAGTACTTTATAAAGCGGCAAAGTTAGGTTGTTCATTTGAAGAGGATGATAATCACCAGAAGTTATGAATGGATTTCTATAATATTTTTTTGTTGCATTACACTGTGTAATTTTTACGGAAAAATATTGGTTATTAAGCTTTTTAAACAGCATTCTACAACCCGATCAGAGCGACACCGATTCCGAGGCTTTCCATTTTTTTTAGCACGCTTATATTAGCTTCACCTGTATGTTTGTATGTATGTATGTATGTAACCGACTCCTTTGGACTCGACTTTGACCCACTTTAAACGGACAGATTTTATTAAAATTTTGCACACCTGTCAAAGATCGATGACAATGCAATAATTCGATAAAAAAATAAATAAAAAAAGGCTTTTATAAATAAACCAAACTAAAAAGTAGAAAATAAATAGGTAATAGTTTAAACGCTGATAAAAGCGTGGGTTGCTTGATAGACGAAAAATATGACACAGAGCGCCCACGCTTTTTTCAGCTTAAATTAGGAATTATTTTTCACTTTTTAGTTAGAAGTACCTTAAAAGCGTGTTTTTTAGTTTTTTAAACTATTATTTTTTTTAAACAACGTCGCCCGCTCTTGGAATAGTATAGACTATGTCTGAAATAAATAAATGAATTGAATTTAATTGAATTGAAATAACTCCTGTGTCGCGGAGGTGTTCACAAACATACATTTCACACACTCAAAGCACACCCAGTCAGAACAAATCTTTGCATATCACACAAAGATTTGCCAAACCACTACGCCAACCATGCACTCTTCTTTCTTTTAACGCAATTAAAACCGCGCGAAGCAGATATAATTAATATTTAATGCCGCATTTTTTGTACTCACTTCGACATTTAATTTTATCATTGAACCTTATTAAGCTCGATGTCATTCATCAGTTCCAGATTTAGTAACCAAATTAAGGTCAAATGAATCATTGAATTCCACAACAACTATCTATAAAAGGTCATGTATATAGTTAAATGGTCATCGTGACAAGGCCAGGCCAGGAGTACCTACTTTCTCTTTCATTATAATTTATGTCCTTCGCACTTTCATTCTACAAAGGATGTAAGTAATTGTATAATCTGTTGAATAATACTGCACATTAAACAAAGTACTTCTTTCCAAGTGCAGCTTTATTACGTACTTACTTTTAATATTTTATGCACGTCCTCTCTTCCATATTAATGTTATGAAAGTAATTCTGTTAAGCTTTCACAGGTGGCTGTTTTTATATGTTTGAAGATAACTTAAGGCTCCAAGAAGGATATAATATCATATATATCAGTCATAAATGTTTAAAAGAAAAAAAAATAAAGATTTTATTTTAAAATAATTATAATAACAAGGTTTAGTTTATGTAATAAAATTCTGTATAATTATTTATTTCTTAATCTAGTGAGATCAAAGTTAACATAATTTGTGACATTATACAAATTAAGATCGACGACGATCGATGCATCAATTGATTGTCGTAATGTGTAATTGATTATTGATGTATTAATATGGATATGCCTTCGGGATGCCAGGATTTAGATTACAACTAGAAAATATTGAAAAACTTATGGTTATTTATTTTAATTGTTTAGAGAGTCAGGATAATGAAGTAAATTATATAAATGAAGTCAAATTACTAGTATTCTTGTTAACCTTGTCTGGCTAAGCTTAATTCGCTTGTGTTAAGAGGAAGTGAATTTTACAATACCTGTTAGAAAGTTTAAATATACATACCAACTAATATCCTTAGTACTTTATTGTTGGCATATTCTTCAATTTCTCTGAGCCAATCAGGCAGGCAGTCAAAGGTCGGTTGACATGATATGTCATACACCAAGATTAGTGCATGCGCAGATCTGTAGTAGCTTTGCGTAATAGAACGGAACCTTTCTTGACCAGCTGTGTCCCAAATTTGTAACTGAAAATATAATGTAATAAGAATATATTTATTAATGGATGGAAGTAGATTTGTGAAAGAGATGTACAATGCAGATATGGCAGATAAAACTGAAAGAGGCTAAAGTTTAGTATATGGACCGTCGAGTTGGGCAACCAAAATTTTTTTGCAGAAAGGCCTAGGCCTATGGAGTCTTTCTGCAAAGTTTCAGGCTGCGGAGATTCTTAGTTTTTTTTAAAAAAATAATCAAATATCCGAAATTTTCACTACTAAAATGTCATTCGCGGTGACGTTTGACTTTCCTACGTTTAGTTTCATAACTTTCATACTAAGAACAATAAATTTATTTAATAATGTTTATTTTTATTGTATATTCCTGTTTAATAAATACACAAAGTGGTGTTAATATGAAATAATGCGAGTTTATAACAATAAAAAGTATATTAATGTGTTTTAAATAAATAAAAAAGTGAAATTGTGAAGTAACGAAACGCGCAAATCGCGACGCCATATTGTTTTGTCAGTATTGTCAAATGTCAACTTCAGTCATCGTTTCGTTTGTGAATCGACTTTTATTAATTTAAGCATCATTTAATTTTATCAAAAATTAATTTTTTAAATTAGTAGGTTAGGTTAGGTTAGAACTGCGACCATAACAAAGCACGAGCCGAGCGAGCGAAGCGAGCGTGCCGCGGCAGCGGTCGGCGAGTGCTAGAATCAATCTGTGTGATACTCTGACCCCTTTCTGAATCGACTTTAATTCATTTGAGCATCATTTAATTTTATAAAAAAAATACATACTATAGTTTTAGCATGAAAAATGATATTATGGTTAAAGTTTAGTATAAGGACTGTCATATATTTTAAGTTAGCCTAACCTCCAAACATATTTTTTCATTTTTCTCAAAAATGGGGGGGCTCCGCACCCCCCCCTTTTGGGGGGCGATTACCTACCCCTCCCCTCCCCCCCTCCACCCCTCCGCACCCTTCAATTCAACGGTCCATATACTAAACTTTAACCCTGAAAGATGTCATCCTTGGATGACATATAGCGGAGAAGCACTTACAGTGCACAAGGACTCTAACCAAAAATAGAACGAGCGTAAAAAAAAGCACAAATCCTTTAAAAAAAAATTTACAGGAATAGTATGAAAATGACGGCAGGCCCAAGTTATCAGTGCTACAAAAGTCTGTTGTGGCCTAAAATAAACCTGGCAACTTCACAATAGAGTAAAAATTCTTACCCTTATAAGTTATCAAACTCTAAACACACAGCATATTATGTACTTTCCATCATAGAATTTGTGAACTTTTTACAAATATTTTACATAAAAAAAATAATCAGATTAATATTAAACATTGTGTATATCTAAAATTCACTGCCAGGCATTTGAAGTAGGCGCAAAAATAATAATAAAATAAGTAATATGCTACATTAAATTCATTACACATAGTAATTCTAGAATTATGGCAAATATAACATTTTTATTATAAAATGTTTGTTTCCTCACTGCAATCTAGAGGCACTAATTGCCTGTCAAATTGGTGTTTCAAGAAATGCTGTAAGTAGACACTCTTGAACCATATTTTACCAGAAGTTATTTTTATTGACTTAGCTTACAAAAAAAAAAAAAATCAGACAATAGATCCCTTTTTCCATTATAAATATCCTTATTCTTAACTATCTGTAAAACATTTAAATTTACCTATAATACACAAGTTAAAAAGCAAAATGTGTAGATAAAAAAATATTTTAAGCCTGTTTAATGTGACTGTGTTTATATTTTAACAGCTGAAACATAATAAATAGACACTAACATTCCATTTTATTATGTGACTTTTATGGTGATGAATGAAAGATTTCACTTTTACATCATTGTTTAAAAGCTTTCAGTAGCATTGGGTTTACATCAGACAAGACAATAGCTATTGTCAGTCTAACATTGCCTACATTTTAGAAGACTTCAAGGTCTCTATTATTCAATTATTTGTGTACATACAAAGGTCCTAATGAATAACAAAAACTTTACAGGCAGTGTTTGAATTTCCACCTAAATAGCAGCTAAATGATGCAATAATCCTTCTTCGATGCGAATGCGTTGGATAGACTCACCTTCACTTTCTCACCGTCAACTTCCACAGTCTTGATCATGAAATCAACTCCAATTGTAGCACCTTGACCAGGTGGGAAGAGTCCTTGAGTAAAACGACGCACCAAACATGTTTTGCCGACCCCCGCGTTTCCTACTAACACTACTTTAAATAGAAACTTATAATCCTCCATATCGAGCACCGAATCACATTTGTTGCGAACAAAAAAATATGAATTTCCTTAAAATATCTTCACCTCTCACTGTTACGCTTTGATGAATCGAACGTTGTTACATTACGATAAATCACCGTGTTTTATCAAAATGATTATTTTACGATCACACGTCCATTAAAGATAAGATAGCAAAATCAAATTGTCAATTCAATCTTAAAACCAAAACAATGGTAAAGAAAATTTCGAGAGCGAAAATATCGACGTCCGTCCGTCCAGCAAAAAAATAATCCTGTTTATAAGGAATGAAACACGTTTATTAGTTTGGGTGACAAAAAAAATAACATTATTTTCTGTGATATTACAATACATGCAATTATGTGAATGTAAGAACGTAATATTTTACATATTTTCCTGCTCTTATTTAATTCTTATGATTAACTTTGAAGTGTTAACTTTTTAATGTGAAGGTACCGCGTACTAAGATAAATAGGAACTTACTTTGTAAACAGTTCAGCTAATGTGTCAACTATTTTTGTTGAGTGAAAATCGTCAAAATGCTCAAATCGATGTCACTCCCTTTTTAGTACAACCCTACAGCAAAGACCTAGGAGATATATGGACACGGCATACCTACAAAACATGCGTGCATACCTACACAAAATTTGGCACTTAAAATGGCTGCCATTAGGGTTGAACTCTCATGAATTTTATAATTGTCGATATCGATATAATAACCGAACATCAGCCGCCTGACCTTTCCTTGGTTTTCGGTAGAGAGGGAGGTGTCCAATCAGTAGGTATATTTTTCAGTTGCTTGCTTAGCTTCTGTTCGCGGCTACGTCCGTGTGGCACGTCAATAGAAAGTAGCTAATGTCCTTCTTAAGGTCTAAAACTATCTGCATACCAAATTACATCAAAATCAGTTCAGCCGTTTAGGCGTGAAAGCACAATAGAGAAACAAACTTATGGATTTATAAAAAAATTATTAGTAGGATTGGGATGGTTGCCACATGTCTTTGTCAATGGGAGCACTGGATAGTGAAATTGGTACTGACGTTCTATTTACCTAATGTAAAATAATCAAATTATTATCTGTGGTTTGTTTCAATATCTCGGTCCTATAGGCAGTGTCACAGACTTTTGGAAGGCATGCGTGGGGCCGAAGTCAATAGCACAGAGGCCCGAACCGACGATTTTCCCGGTTCACACTTTGACACTGCGTCCAAGAACAACCGCCGGTTTGTGCAAACATATTGCAGAAAAAAAGTCTTATATAATATGGCTTCCACTCGCGGCTCCGCCCGCTTGGTATGTCGATAAAAAGTAGCCTATCTTTTAATTCAAGCTATAAGCAAAATGTGTGCAAAGTTTCATAAATCATCCAGTTAGTTTCTGCGTGAAAGAGCAACAATTATCCATACATTCATACTTATAAACTTTCGCATTTAGAATATTAGTAAGGATTGAGTTGAAGTTCTAGTGGACTGGATAATATATATATATATAACTATGGTGGTAAAAAAAATATTATATAGTCGGTTAAAAAGAGAAAAATAAGTGTCACAATACTTGTAAGTACTGTATCAATAACTTAAATCCAAATACTTTTTGGTGCTGCAGGTGGCGATAGCACTTTGTTGTGTATGGCCAAAGAATCTACCAAAACTACGTTTGTCCCCGCCTGCAGTACCAAAAAGTATTTAGTTTTAAGTAATACTATATACTTTAGCCAATTCAATTTGGCAAACGATGTACCAAACTCAGACTAACGTTCATGGAGGCCACAGGTCTGCTATTACCCTTCTCCGGTACTCGCCGTCGGCGTCCTGGAAGGTTGTTGGTTGCCTTCCTCTCCCTTCACGGATTCACTGCCGACAATTGACAGAACTAGGTCTGGAAGCGTGAACCACCTAATGCCCGTGCATGGCCCATGCTAGACACTTATCCAGCGTGTGCTGCGCTGTCTTCGAGCAGCCAGGAAGCAGCAGAACGCTAGGAAGATTATGGGATCACTTAGGGAAAAATGAAAAAAAACAAGCAAAGATGATTTTTTACTAATTTCTAAACAAAATTAATTTATTTAAATAATTTCGATGTGACACTTTATCATTCACTTTCTTTGCGTGATATCGGAATCGTAAATCAGTAAAAGCTTTAATTACCGATTTAATAATAATAAATCATTTATTTCAGGCTGCATAGGCCCATAAATATATACCTTAACCTAAAAATAAGTAATAACCTATGATTAGTCTTTATGTTCATTGTTATGTGGCAAGTAAAACATTTGATCGCCATCATAATATTCAAATAAGAATTTTAAAATATACAAATAATAATTCTCTGGCCTTTTGTGATTTGAGTAGTCAGGTTTTATATTTTTTTCAGATTTTTTTTAATAATGTTTTTCTTCATTATTCATTATTAATAAAATTCATTTTTCTACAGGTAAACCCTTGGACTTTGCAATTTGTCTTTTTAAAAAATCTTTAGATCCAGCACATTCTTCTAAAGTGAAAGATTCTTCATTATTAATAAAATTTATTTCTTGAAGGTCCTTAATCAAATCACAGAAGTGAGCAATCTTCCCGTCACGACGACGTACTTTTTCACTCAAGCTTTTGACTTTCTTCTTTAATATTTCACGTTTTTCTGTGAGATTTTTAATTTTTTGCTGCTGAATCTGGAAAAAAAGTTATATACTGCAGAAAATTACAATCACTAACAAAAGCGAGGGGTACATTTTTTGTTTTTGGTAAACGTAGTAAAACTAACATGGTATTTTTCACTTAATATTTTGGCTTTTTGGTTTTATGATTTTATATGGGCTGCAATTTTTGCTGCAGTAGTTTATATTAAGAAGTTATGTTTGGATTTTTAGTCTTATATGTTGAAATGTCCCAGATTCAACTATTAAAAATAATTGAAAAGAAATATGAACTGCAAATGTATTTACATTTCTATTTATTAGTAGTAACCCTGTATAATTATTGTAAGATTATTATTTCATTTTTAGTATGTTTAAAATGTTTAATTTAAGTTTAAGTTTGATGCAATCTGGAGAAACGAAAGGGGGAAGAAGGATAACGATATTCATACAAAATACCAACCAGGTGCAAAGATAGCGGTACAGCTCCATCATATAATCGAATGACATCGAGGGTTTTGTTGAAACTAGTGTCATCAAAGTGCAGCGAGCAGACAAACCACATTTTATGACGTGGATTTATATTTTCAGTACCAATAGCATCCATCCATTTTCTCTTCAATATTTCATTGGTAGGAAATCTGTTGAATAAAAATTGTATCATTACTTAATTTATATAACCAACTTAAGTTGTGTCGCTTGCGACTAATACTAACAAAACATTGACTAATTTGATGATATGAAAGTGAGCTGAAAATCAAGCGATTAGATTGGTTGACTTCTGTTATCCTCTTTTATAATGGAATGATGCCGATCAATGTTTTTTAGTATTGGTTGCAGGAAATGATTTTATGCTAAAATAGTACTGAATAAGTTGTTGGCTAGGTATAGTAGGTATGGCTACGAAAAAAACAGTAAGAAAAACTATAATATCAAGATATCAAGAAAGTAATCAAAGTATTTATTAGTTTATTGGGTCGGTGAGTCTATAAACAACATTGTACTTTAATTACTCTGTGGAAATAATTGACCAATTGAAATGATAAAACTATTATTTTTATCATTTAAATGCGCAGTAATAAATATATAATAAATCAATAAGTATTACATAATTATTATTATAAAACATAAGTTTTAGTTCCATAGTGTTTAATCCAACTGATCTAATAACTTACTTTAGTTTAGATGATATAAGGTATGTTAAGTTATTTTATCAGTATATTTAACTTTAAATAAGTCTTATGATCATTATTGGAACTAATTACTGCCAATTACGTATTAAATCTAACAATATCGATATTTCAACCACATGTAATAGTAACATCACTAGTACGTAAATATTGATAGTTCAAATTAAAGAAAATAACAATATTACAGCTTTATCAAGCAAAAAAGAAAAACAATATCTATATGAAGAACTTCTTGTAACAATATGTTACACAAAATTCTTAAGTAATTCAACTTTATCAGTGAAAATTTGTTACTTACTTACGAAGAGATTAAGTAGGACGATTATTGCTTTTTCTTGCACTGCACTGTTTGATTGAACACGACGGCATGTTTATATGATTTAGGCCAAAGCCTTAAACACTAGTAAATCTGGTTGTTAACTGAAAAATGCACAAAAAAATACAAAATCACTTTGAGCACACAACAATTTGACAGCAGATCTGCCACAAAATTTGGCACATAAGATGGCGTCGCTGGCACGATTGACAAGCTTTGGACATAATGTTTCCATAATGAGTACTCTGTCAACTTTAACTATCCCTTTTTACTCATTGAGTTATCCGTAAGGTAGAAAGAGACAATACTATGTTTAGTATTTATGTATCGATTTTGTACATATTTGTATAATGAACTTTTTGTATATGTAGAATAGGGCCACTCCATGTATTTATGAACTCATTGCCCTACAGCGCAATTTTGTAATTGGTCAGGAATAAAAGAACTGTCAGTATTTTGTTTTGGCATTAGTGACATTTTATAAATATATCGAGTAAAATCGAGTTGTTTTGGTGGATTTGTTTTGTAAATTTCTGAGAGGAGAACAGAAACACTGAAAGTATAATTTAGAAATAATTCAATAATTGATATTCTTGTTTAAAAATGTCCAGTATAAATTATACAACACGCACAGAAGGCCAGACAAAAATTAATACCATAATATGGACTGTACCCAATTTTATAGCTCTGCTAGAAAATAAAACAACTCGAGAGTTTCGCACTGAAAAATCTAAGGATCCTACTGCAGATTCACGTTTTCAACTAAAGATGCAGTTTCTGGGGAGAGATAATGATATAATTGAAATTTATTATTTGTCGCCCAATCCTGTATTTTTGAAGTCTATTCTCACCATATGTTTGAAGCGTTTTGAGGAGCGGTCGATTGTAATAAAGGAATATCATACGGTCCAGGCGAATAAGTGGCAGTACTTGGCTACATTGTTCAAGCGAGACGTGGCTAGTTACGACGGTAGAGATGTATTTCTGTTGAGTGATGGCAGCCTTCGATTAAAATTCCAATTCATGGTGACTAATGACATTAAAGTTGATCGTACTAACGTGCCTGAAGCGCAATTGAGTAATGATTTTGAGAACTTGCTTAATAACGGTCTATTTTCTGATATCACTATGAAATCTGCTGAGGACATAGAATATAAAGTCCACAAAGCTGTTTTGGCTAGCCGGAGTGCTGTACTGAAAGCTCACTTTGAGCACAACACAACTGAATGTATCACCAATATTGTGGAGTCTCCACTGGAGTCTGAAGTTTTGAGAGAAGTTCTTACTTTCGTATACAGTGATAAAGCTCCTAGAGTTGATGAGATGCCAGAGAAGCTGTTAGCTGCTGCAGACTTCTACCAACTGAGTAGACTGAAGAGTCTTTGTGAAGAAGCATTACACAAGAAATTGACTGTTGAAAATGCACTAGAAACTTTGCAACTGGCTGATCTGCACTCTGCCAATACATTGAAGCAGCTGACACTAGAATTCATCAAAGATGGGCAAGCCAAACTGATTACCAAAACTGAGGGCTGGGCCAAAGTAAAATCTGTGGAACTTATCAAGAGAATTTATGAATACATCATGGCTGATGACTATGATGCAGAGTTTAAACATTCTTTAACTTAAAAAAGTAAATCATATCCTAATATTATTTAAACCGACGTGAGGAGAGGACACTATTATTGAGAATATGGGTTACTCACATTACTTTAGTCAGGATATGCCAACTAGTTTCGAATCTAGTACATAGATTCATCAACTGGGCTGTTATTCGCGTGTCGTCGCCTCCGCGCGACGTCTCGCACTGCATATCCCGGCTAAAGTAACGTGAGTAACCCGTATTCTCAATAATAAAATCATATCCTAATTATAATAATCTCAAAATGTTTAATAAAATTTTATTAGAGTATTGAAATTAAAGAGTATTTGAATGACCTAGAACTTTAGAAGATTTTAGAGCAATGTTATATACCAGAATCATAGCTATGTGTATTATTTAATAATATCTGGGTTCAATTATTGAAATATTCTTAATGTGCATTCCAAATGACATCTATATTTACAATGAATAGAATAATTAATATTATTTTCCTAAGCAGTAGTGAAGATGATATTCAACCTGATACAAAGAAGCTAAATGATAATAGTTAAATGGTCTATTCATGGCAAGAATTTTCCACCAAGAAATCATAAATATTCCCAAAACCTAACTAGCTGGCTAGATTTGTTATGTGATTTCTTTCGCAATTTATAAAGCTCATTTTTCAGCAAAATGTATATTTCATTACTGTATGAAGACTGCAATATTGCCATTTTAAGACAATTTTTGCTATAAAGCTTTGATATTATCTTGCATTTTTTTAAATTACTGTCATATTTAATATAGTATAGTTATCGAGTATAGATATAGAACACTTATATTTACATTCATTTAGTCTTGTAATAAATTATTTAAGAAATTGTATAATTTGTATATAAGTATTATTATTATGGAAATAAAAGAAACATTATATAGGCAATTTTTATTGTTAAAGCACAGTTTAACAAAAGATAATTTTTATCGTTTACATTTTACTAAATTATGGGTTAACAAGATACAGAGTATATTCATGTATAGATCACAATACATATTTACTGTAATAATATTATTCTAACAAATAAAATTAATATTTTATGAACTTCTTTCTGGCCGTAATAGTTTAATGACAATCTAGCTACCTACAAACATTAAACTTGCTAGGTCTTTTATTATGGCTAATAAACTTTTTATCTGGATTATTATTTACCAGTACATAGTACTAGTATTTCATTATTCAATGTTAACTCTTTAACTATAACGACACCAATGGGCCTGCATTATAAAGGTGAATCCTAAATTATTTGATATTTAAGGGAGTTTATTGCAATCAAGTAAAGTTAAATAAAGTTTATGCTGTATCATCTTTGATAGCTTTCACAAGAGGTTGAGTTAAAGTGTAGATTTTCTCAAGTATCATTTTTTATCACTTTCTTGTTCGGAATGAGCATCACTGTCACTATTACTGCTGTCATCACTATCATATGTCATCACAGGCTTTCTGTTAGTATTCACAAACAAATCATCTTCATCTATATTGTGTTCCTTTTTACTGTCCTCAAATTCTTTTGGCCATATTTTATTTTCTTTGTAATATTTTATTGAGTCCTTGTTCATTATTTTAACTATCTCAGCCTTCACTTTATCTCCTTCTGCGATAGGTTCTACAAGAATGTAATCACCTCTTTTGACCCATATGTTTTTTCTGAACTTTGTAGGCATAGACACAAGGTATTCTTCACCAGTTGGAGTGGTTATCTGAAAAGTATAAATCCTATATCATGGTCTGTCTATGTTCTACTACCAAGATCTACCCTTATATTAAACTTTTTAGCTAAATAAAACTTTACATACAACAACTTGACTGCATATTAATCACTTAAATTTACTTCTACATAAGATCTATAGTCAAAAGCGCGGTAATAAATACACAAATTGCGACTCTTAACAAATAACAGAAAAATTGCATCAAATCTTAACTTTAAATATTTTTTACAAATATGCTGTAACTAGTGTGATTAGGTTAGAGTTGAAGTCGACAGCTCCTATTGTTTAATAATAAAGAGTTTCATCTTACCTCATGCAAATTATTTCCTTTACTTTTCAGAACTTTTACAATACTTTGGTTCTCTTTCGGTAACTCGTAATCGTCCCACAACGCTTCGTTCATCACATGTTTGCGCTTATTAACTTTGGACATGTTCGAAGCTTTCACACATTAAAATCAGAATAAGTGAACAACAAAAGTTATTACAATTGTTTATTATTCGATTACACGTTCGTACTACGTATTTTTTAGGTTATAAATATTGTAAATATTGGACACTTTGACATATGTCACAGTTAGGGATGTTATACTATTATGTACGGATAATCGAATCAAGAACGTAAAATCGATGTTGCAATTTAATAAAATTGAGCCATAGACAAAGCCTGCGAATGCCTATTATGACTAAACGCTAGTCGTGAGTAATGTAGTCAAGATTGGTCAATAGTAAGTTGATTTGCCCAAAACAGTCAAAATATATGAATCGGCATTCCGGTATTCCTCCTGTCAATTCCAAATCTGTAAAATTGATCCAGAATTCCGCAGTTACGGAATTCCGGCGTTGCATGCCCTGATCTGAGTACACTGTTTCTGTCATCAGAGATTGTTAAACCTGTTTACAGAAGTCACCAAGATGGGAGAGTGCACCATCCCAGTCATAAAAACAACCATATATTTAAGATTTTTTATTTGCTTTGCACTTATCTAATACATCAAAAATATTTAATGACTCTCCGTTAGGTATTCCGTAGCCTTTCTCCAATCCGTGTGGGTTAGACGGAGTTGTACAGCTGAGGTTAGACTCTTTCCTTAATACTTGATCCACTTCTACCGATGTGAAGAACGCGACTGACAGCGGCAAATCGTTCAGATTAACTCTGGAATAAGAGGAATAGAAATAAGATTAAAGATACAATACAAAGGCGACAGTTTTTTTGGTGCGTGAAGATCGTAAGGAGTATCACTCACTATCATCAACACACTCGGCATTGCGACCTTCCATCACTGATGAAAAGCACATATATATAGAAATGAAAAAAAAAGCATTGCGCGTTTTCCAATTAATTTCGGTCGCTTCCTCTAATATATTTAGCTGTATATTAGTATTTTAGGTAGAACAACTGTCATCAGACCCACAACGAGACTGTTTTCTGGTTCGGCAGTGAATGATTTGTTAAAGAAGCCGCCGTAAGTATCCGCATAATATTACGGATATTCATAGTTCATACTCTGTAGTTACCACTTGCACCGTTTCATGATTGTTCGGAGTGGAAGCAGTTCAGTTAAGGCAAAATCAATGACCTTGGTGGGTTTGAAGGTCGCCGCGTATTAAACGTCACGGGTCGGTATTGGTCCCGCCCGAGTGCGGCGCACGTCTATTGGTAGTATTGGTTGAAAAACCATCTGCAGCCAACTGTAAATCCGCCAAGATCTTTTATTTCATCAATAATTATATTATGTAGACGCTCAGTTTTTTTTTTTACTCGACGCTGGAGTAGTGCAGTTTGATAGCGGCTTTTGTTTCAGTATATTTTTTATCTATGAAAATATTTTACTGCACCGCTCCCGCGATCAGAAAACGGTCTTATGGAAGAGTACAATCCCGTTCAGAACATGCGTGGTATAGTAGCTGTTACCAGTTACATTTATATGCTTGGCTTACCTTTGTGAACAAAAGGCTCTCGTGAGAAGGTTCGTTATTTGCAACGCTAAGGCAGTCTCGTATTTATATTCATCCGGCACCAGATATCTTACTTCGTCGTGGAAACTGAGGCAGAACCTGTGAAAAAAATTAGGCAAAATGAGCTAATTTTCGCCACTAACGCATATTATAAATAAAAAAATCGCATAACTTCATGACCTTCGTGACATAATTATGTCTTTGCAAGTTCTTCAAAGCGAATTGGCTAATCCTTGCACCACGATGGCATGGCAAAATAAAATTTGACTCGGCCATCGACACGACGAAGAAGAACAATTTGATTTTCATTACACTTTTTTCGCTGTTAGAATCGACGCAGTTTGTGCTGTCTAGTTCTTTAGTCGCTCTATTATGATATGGACATACAATAATGTCATTATAGTGAGACATAATATATTTTAGTACAGTCAGCAACAGAAGTAGCTACACATGAACTTTTCGTCACTTGTTTATCAAAATCTTAATAATTTCGTAGTCGTATGGAAGTTTAAAAAAGTATACAGCAACTTTTTTTGCTGACTGTAATGCAATGCCGCGGGCGGACCTTGACTGCATTGTGTCTACCATTGCTTTAACGGCTGTCTCAGTGGACAGCCATTAAAGCAATATAAAAAAGTACCTGGCCTTAGGAGCGAGATGTTTCATGCTGACGAGCATGAGATGCAGAAAGTCAGCGGCGGCGCTCTGCACGGCCCAGTTCAACCGCGTGCCTCCCCAACGACCTTGGGCATGCTCTAATGCACGGGTTAAGCGACCAGAGAGGAATGCTGTCGATGGACCCTCCGATTCTGTACACAATAAAATATCACAACATAACAAAAAGGTAAACGTCAAAATAAGTTGTATAAATTACTGGTACTACTACTATTTACTGGTGGTAGAGCTCTTGTGAATGAGTTCGAGGGCGGTAGCACCACCGTCTCACCTTTAACCTGCCGCCAAATAGTGCTTCCATTACTGTGTTCCAGTTTGGTGGTGAGATCAGGCCCTGAAATTACTGGCACATGAGGCATAACACCATAGTCCTCAGCTGCAGCGACGCATCTATAATCTGCTTTTGTGGATTGTTGATGTCCATGGGCTGTACTCCACTTACCATCAGGTGGACTACACGCTCGTTCGCTGTGGGCGTTGTATAAAAAAAAAATAAAAAAAAAAATCAAATAACCATAAGATATCGATTACTTTTATTGTCACCAATCTGACTGTCTTTACAAGGAGAGTTGATACATCGAATTTCATTAAAAGTATTTAAAGTAAATTCAGGTACATTCGATTCGATTCACAAAAAAATATTGTATTGTAGGTAGCAGAAATATTTAGTCACCAACAATATGTAAAGAGCATTTAATATATACCTATGCAAATAAGTCTGCCAAAACTCGCGGAGGAGCGGATGGTTGATTGTTCCACTCATCTATTAATTGACAACTAGTTTTATATGACGTGCAATAGCTCTTCCACATTTTGCAGCTTGACAATGACGAGTCCTTTGGTTCAATTGTCTAAGTGTTAAATACGCGCTACGCTCAGCAACAAGTATGGTTTAAATTTTAAATCATAAATCATTTGTTTACATTGAATAGATCATTATGGCAAACTTCGTCAAGTCTTCTCTTTGCCTTTACCGCAGTGCCTGAAGACGAAAGTCTACAACCAGTGCGTCCTACCTGTTATGACCTACGGTGCCGAGACGTGGACATTAACGGTTGCACTAGTCCACAAATTTAAAGTCGCGCAGCGGGCTATGGAGCGAGCTATGCTCGGAGTTTCTTTGAAGGATAAAATTCGTAATGAGGTCATCCGACAAAGAACCAAAGTAACCGACATAGCTCGCAAAATAAGCTCGCTGAAGTGGCAGTGGGCTGGTCACGTCTGCCGAAGGACCGACAGCCGCTGGAGCAAACGAGTCCTAGAATGGAGACCGCGACTCGGCAACCGTAAGGTAGGACGCCCCCCTGCCAGGTGGACTGACGACCTGAAAAAGGTCGCTGGAGGGGACTGGATGCAGAAGGCGCAGGACCGGGTGTTGTGGCGCAAATTGAGAGTGGCCTATGTCCAGCAGTGGACTGCGAAAGGCTAAATGATGATCATTATGACGTACCAGCGATTTCCTCAAGTTTGTTGAACATATCGGACTCCGTGCCGCCCACCCACTTCGGTCTCTCGAACATTTCGTCGATATTCTTACCACTGAGCTTGGCCAACCGCATTGCTTCATAGCTGGTCATCTCTACTACCTATAAACATTCGTTTCAGGTTATTATTTAAATATCCTTATTATTATAATATAGAGTGAGGCGGTGTCCTACGTGAACGATAACTGCGATGCGATACCATACAATCGTCTCTGTTTCCATAGCAACCGTGGCGTACGATCGCGTCGAGTCGCGTTGGTCGCTGAAGTAGGACAACCGGTAAGTAACTAAATAAATATCTCACAACTTACACACAACGCCATATAGTCCCAAACTAAGCAAAGCTTGTACTATGGGTACTAGAATAACTGATACTAATACATTATATACTTTTGTTTTGTAAATACATACTTATTATACATAGAAACACCCAGACTAAGACAAACCCTCATGTTCATGCACACAAAGACTTGTCTTAAGCGGGAAACGAACCCGCGACCTCACTACCCACATCCGGTCGTCTGCCTGTTACGCCACAGATAATATAATACTAGTATTTAGTCTTACACAGCTGAACTTATTTTTATGGAAATAGGTAGTTATGCAGGATTTTATTTTATTTATTTTTTATTTTATTTTATTTAGTACAAATGGATAGTTGAGTCTTGTGGACCACGCGAGTGAATCCGCAGACCACAAGAGACATAATATCGTTTTTCTGGACAAAATGCTGCTATGTCCTTCTCTTGGCCTTCCACTATCCTGCATACCGATTTCCATAAAAATCGGTTCAGCTGTGTAAGACTAAATACATTTTATAGATATCTACAAAATGTATTTCATGGCCTTTCCCAGGCTTACAGATACATCCATTCAAATATTCATCAACATAGGTTAATCGGATTAACCGTAAAAGCGAAACACACAAAAAAATTACGAGCAAAATCGTCACGTTTTGGTACATCTAAATTCATTTTACAAACGCTCAAACATATTTTCGATGCTTCAAACTTCTAGATCAATTTTATTGGCCTTAATAATAAAATTTGTATAAAATACCTCATCAGTTAAATCTTCATCCATGAACCCCTCCATGTACTGTTTCTTTAGTTTGTAGACGCGCCTGCCTTTGGTAGATGAGAACATCTTAGCGGCTTTGCTTTTTGCTTCAGAGATAGTCATCGTCGGATTAAACTGCTTTAGTAGCCGCTCCGCAAAGTTTTGGCCGGCACCTGTTGTAACAAATACATAATTACATTTGTTTTTAATAAAAAATAATGTAAAAATAAATACTTTTGTATTATTATAAGTTTTGAGACTAAACATGGTCATTTTCTTACTAAATATTAGATATCACGGGATATTAACCATTATACATTTTTTTGTAGTTTTGTATCTAATACTTTTGGTATAATTATGTTTATTTCCAATTCACGGAGGTTCAATGTGTTATACCAGTCGGTGACAGTTTTTGAGAAACTTGTAAACAAACAGACATATACATTCAGTGTGTATCTTTTTGATGCTATCTGAGAGAGAGAGTCATTCCCACGAATGACTCTTTATATTGGAGAGGGCAGAATCGGGCAGATTTTTCTCAATAGAAATATTTGTAATATCTTAAAGCAAAATATAGCTTTGCTATGCCTTTTGTATTTTATATAATACTAGCGTTTGCCCGCGGCTTTGCTCGCGATTAAAAGTTGTCGTAAGTTGAGTTATCATTATAAATAAATACCCAATTAAAGAATTTCTTTGTAAACAATATTCGAAGTCTTCCCTTCAGGTGCCAACAAAACCAGATCTCGAGGCGAACTTACTCTCTACTAAAACTTTGGTCGATCAGAAAAATGTGCCGGTCAATTCCAAAACAATCATCCTTAGGGTCGGACCACACGGCACATTATAAATATTATGAAAATCTTTAAAAAATACATGAAAACGTGAAATTGAATTTAACATTAAATTTAAAAAAAGTTACTGTATAAAATCAAAAACATGCTTAATAAAGAAACAAAAATGTCCAACTAAAAAATCGTAAAAAATTAAGAACATAAATAATATCAGAAAAAGATCAAATAAATAATGCAAAACGTAAATTATTAATATCATTAAAGTACATACATATTTTTATTACATAAATAATAAAAAAATAAATAAAAAAAAACCTATTGCTAAAAATTAAAGCGAACATTTAAAAAGTAATAAATACAATATAAAATATCTATCACTGAACAAATAAATTCTAAGTAAAAATATCACGACGGTTCATCCATTCGCGAGTTACGATGTCACAGACAGACTCACACACACATACAGACACGTCTAACTAATAACACCTAGTAGTTTTTATGTAGGGGGTTAAAAATTTAATGTCAGTACGAATGTCTAAATGTTTTGTAATTGACCGTGGCAAAAAGTCACTCGTGTAGAAAGGCCCTTATACTATACCACGGATTTGAATTTATTCTATTTTTTTTTTGTTACTTATGACCTTTTTTTCATAATTTGGAACGTAGTATTAACTTTTTAAATATCTCACAACGAACACTCAAGGAGACCGAATGACTACCAAAAAGTTTATACTTACACAATAAATAACATGACATGACTGCGACGTTCTCCTTTTTAGAATTATTATAATTAAAGTATTTAATAATTTAATAATAATTCAAGCAATTCACATGAGATTCGGACAGAGTTCGGTCGAAGATGTCATTGAATTCTGTCCGAATCTCATGTCAATTGTCTTGACGGATAAAAAATAGATATAATGCGTCTTGCAGCTTGGCGTTTATTAGCGATGGGGTCTCCATCTTTTACTAATAAATAATATGGTTTAAGCCGCCGCCGGAATCCCTGCCTCTGCAATCTCATTGACTGATCATTTTGGTATGTGAGTGAACGCACGTTCTGTCGGAGTTATATAACCGCCGCCGTCATTGTCTTTTTTGTTTCCCAAAAAACGCATCTTATTGTTAACACTGCACTATTTTAATGGAGAATACCGATGATTCAGGCCTAGTAAGACCTTCAGCATCGTCAAACTTAAATAAACGCACGTGTCGGGCTTTATTGTAGATTATATTTAATATTAATTAGTCCATCCGTCAAAAGTGTAATAATTTGCGCAGTTGATGCCCTAACTTACCATCAGCTAAACCTTGGGCATGTTTGCCACCTGACTATAGCACATCAAAATGATAGTTTTAACCCTATTTAAATAGTTTTTTATAATTTACATCACACATCTTCCATTAGGTACATTAAAGTTGGTTTCTACTACCTAAATAAAACAATTACTTCTTAGATATCTAAAGAGGCCGAAATGACAATTAAAAAGTTTACACCGACATAAAATCCTTTTTTTATGAAACTTCATGTCAACATCTCATTGACATACGATTGCTCAACAAAGTTCCATTTTTGAAATTTATCGAGCCTCATAATACTACAAACGCTTTTCCATACAAACTTTCGTCCCACTTTTCACCCTGTTAGAGGCCGAATTTTCAAAAATCCTTTCTTATTGCACGATAAAATCTTGTAAAAAAATACACCCTCCAAATTTCAAGTCGCTACGACCTATGGTTTAGGCTGTGCGTTGATACTAAGTCAGTCAGGACAAAGCCTTTTATATATATAGATTAAAGTTGAAAAATTAAGAATCTAGCAAGATTCTAACGAACGAATCCATGACTAAATTGGCAAAGTACGTCTACCCAAGGGTTCGAATCCTGCTGGATTTCTTAATTTTTCAACTTTAATAATGTATAAAAATAGAAATATTCCTTTTTCAGCACATAATTATGGAATAATATGTGTAATGTTCCACATTAATGTGTTGGATCACTGGATAGTGACGACGATATCATTTACACACTGAATGTAATGCAATTTTAGCAATAGTACAGCTTGACTAGATTTTAAACGACCTTCACCATATTGCTGATAATAAATTGAACATTGGTTTGCACTGACAAGAGTAATATTAAAAATATATAATACTAGCTGACCCGGCGAACTTCGTACCGCCTTAGCGTAAATTTGATGCACTACGTTATTTTGTATAGCTAACCTATCTTATGTATGCGTACCTATTCAATTTGAACTGGAATCTATAATATCCTCCATATAAAAATGAATACCTATTTCCCTGGTCTCGTCATACCTGAGAAGGACAAAATATGCAAAATTAAATGTATATTTTTCAATCTTTCTGAGAGATTTTCTTAATATTTTTTTCCGTAAGAACCAAGGTTCTTATATTAGAAATATACAGAGTATTAGAAAACTACAAAAAAAAATCAGCCAAATCGATCAAGCCGATTTCATGCTATGTCGTGACAACGGAAAACGGGTTTCATTTTTATATTTATATAGATTATAAAAAGCAATTGAAACAAGTGTTTTTAGATCCTGGTGTTGTTATACATAAAAATAGTTGGCATTCGTAACCTGATTTTTAAGTGGGTTAAAAGAGTTACCATAAATCCTGGCATAGTTGATGACTTTGGCGTGGTCACGTGACACGTTGGCGGCATTGGCAGTGAGGGAATGCAGGTCGGTGTTGCTGCCCTTGTCCCCCGCCAGCACGGCCCAGCCGAACGCAGTGCCGCCGCACGTGCCGATGCTACTGTCCCCCAGCAGTGCGGCTATCCACAGCTCCTAGTAGTACAAGTACTTATTGATTATTTTTATAGCATTTAGCTATGCTTAGCAAATTATACTAAGGAACAGTTGAAAAATTATGGGACCGGCAGGAATTGAAACTGCGACCTATGCTTACCGGGCAGTCGCTTTAACCACCCAGCTACGGTCGCCTCTTGCCAGGACCCTAAATTTCTTAACTATATATTACGTTATTAAAATTATGAAATACGGGTGTTACTCACGTAATGTTGGTCTATTTAGTCGACACTGTTGTCAATGCAAGACTGGCTGCGACTCAGGCGCGACGTATCGCACTCTCTTGATAATGCCTAGACATATAGGCGAAACCGCGGTCGACTAAATAGACCAACATTACGTGAGTAACACCCGTATTTCGTAATTTTAATAATGTTACAAACTCACGTCAGTTTTAATAAAAATATATGTTACGTCATTACGACTGTACGTTATATAAAAGTTGTTCTAGGAGAGTGTAACACAGCTACCGATTAACCTATACATTTCCAGTTTAAGCTCGTCTCGCATTGCAGGGGAAGCCGCGGGAAAAAGTTAGTTTGTTTATTTGATAGCGGTAACTTCTCAATCTCGGGTAGGGTTGCCAGATTGCCGGTATTTAAGGGTACAGTCCTTTATTTTCGAGGCCTGTCCGGTAAAAAATAAATGGTCTAGGTTAAGCATACCTATCTGGTTTTAGGTGATTTTATTTTTTCAGAAGTTGCTACCTTTATTTTGTAAAGTAAGATGGCTGCATTATATAAAAAATATTAGTATAAAAAAACGCCTAGCCTACCTAGAACCCCCCCCCCTTTTTGGGGTTGTCCGGTATTTTTTCGCGACTTACCTGGCAACCCTAATCTCGGGTACTTTTAGTCGGATTTTAATCATTTTTTTATTTATATTGCGCTAAACTTGCGGAACAGAAGGGATTATCGCGGTTCAACAGCTGGAGCCGCTATTAGTTCATACAACGAATTTCACGTGGAAGAAGTGGCGGCAAAAGCTAGTACTCAATATTTTAATAATCGTTTCATTATGGCCGCGATTCCACGATGTCGGATTACATATTTTTTTCCACACTTGTTTTTATGGATATTAAATAAAAGTTCTTGAAGTACCAGAAAACGAGAAAGAAAGATAAACGAAAAGATACATCACACTTTCAATTTAACGATTCCGGGCTAGGGGACAAGCCAATACACACATAAAAAATCTGCCTATGGCTGTATAGTTTACCTGTGAATCGACGTCGGCGCCTACAAACTTGTACCCCGGCGGCGCCTGTACCATCGCGCGGAGCTCTGATCCCACTCGTTCTTTGTGAGCGTTTGACGCCGTCATCCAAGTGGGCTCGCTAGCACTGCACACAAAATTAGGTTTAAGGTAAAATCGCTTCGTTCTTGCATGTGGGCATAGACAACAGAATTTTGCAAACAAATACAGTAGAAAGAATCAAGAATCAAGAACTTTATTCGCATAAAACACGGTTACAAGATGTTGTTATAATTATATCGGGTAGGTCTGTACAGGACCTACGAGTCCGTTTTCAATTAAAGTGCAAAACATTACAGAATGTTTTGCACTTTACTTTACTTTGAGAACGTGCAAATATTTAATACATTAAATTTGATTAAATTACATTTACAGAGTGATATAACTGACACATTACGGTCCAGACCGACACAGAAGGCATGTTTTTTATATCTTATTTTTTTAAATAATGCTTTGTTATTAATGTCTTAATGTTTACTAACCGTCTTGTGAGTGTTCCCGCGACGACAATCTGCGGCAGTATAGCGCCATACCGCCTTACCCCTCGCAGAGCTTCGGGCAGCAAGGGCTCCGGCAGCCACACTACTTGCTGCTCCAGGATGCGCCCGCGGTTGTTGCGCCAGTACGACATCATGCGACCGAATGTTAGCACCTAGGGACAGTTATAGCATAAAACGCATACATCTTGGTCTGGGTGTTTTTATGTATAATAAGTATGTATTTACGAAAAAACAGTATAATTATATGTATTAGTATCAGTTATTCTAGTACCCATAGTACAACCCATTGTGTGTATGTCGTGTGATTTATTTATTTATCTTGTATAAAAAGAGAGAACTATATAGTTGCATACCTTTTCAGCTTCGTTTCCTTGCGCCGAGAGTACATTCTGACTGAACATGTCCAAGAAGTCTTTAGCCAATGGATTGCCCACTTTGTACTTTGGACCGTCTTTGTGTGGCAGCCTTAGGAAGTGGCAACAACCTGGAACAAAACGTTAGGTAACTTAGATATAATTCCAACAAACTAAAATTATAAAGAAAGTATTATTTTTTTGTTTCATTACTATTTATTAACTCAAAAACTACTGGACCAATTTCATACATTTCTGCACCATTAGAATTGGATAGATAGCTAAATTTTTTCTGAGTAGTATAGTCTCAGAGATATGTTAAAAACAAGATACGGCACTGACTCAGTTCGCGTGAGCGCACTAAACTAAGTTTTTAGTACTTAGTATGGCTTATACTATACTATAAGCCATATTACTAAGTACTAACCTTATATAAGCCTTTTAGTTCGTTCGCGTTAAGATTGCAGTAACTTTAAATTTAAATTGTAAATCAGTTAACACAAATGACAGGACACAAGCGTTTTATTCGAAGCAATGCCTTTAACTGGTTACTGTGAACTTGACCTTGTAATTTGAAAAAAATTGTTTGGTTAGGGGGCGGGCTAGGCCGCTGGACAATGACGACTCGCTGAATTCTTACGCGAACGAACTATAGTCGATGTCGAATAAAGGAAGTGTAACCTATACAACGCATGTTTTAACTGTACCTACAGTAAAATCTCGTGTTTAAGGAATGCAAATCTAACCTTCGCGATAACAGGTTAGTTAAATTCAGAAAAAAAAAATATTTTACATATACATATATAGCATATACGTTTTCAAGCACTATATAATGATTAATGAACTAAGAATATTTGACTTCACTTGACTGGACGATGCGTTTCGCCATTTTCATGAGTTAGCGCATTCGCGGAAGTTGATAGCGCTGCTATCTGCCTTGATACAATTTTCGAGTGCAGTTAGTAGTATGTGTGAAGGTACCTTGATACTACTAACTGCACTAAAAAATTATACCTTTTATTTTTTTATCTACCCATTTGAATTACCTATATTTTGGCAGCCATGTGGGTGAAGGCACGCTCGGATGCTAGTATGTAATGACTAAGGATTGTATCACTTCACACATAACAGTTACCTTGGACTTGCACACCGCACCACACGCCGAGTCCATGGTATTGATTTGCAGTTGCCTGCTCGTCTCGCTTCTTCCTTGCGTAGTATGCTCGACGGCCTAGGTCTTCCTGAACGTAACAACATAGATTTTAGATATACGATAGGGCAATCAGGTGGACCACACGTGAACGTCCGTTCACTACATAAGTGAATGGACGTGAGCTCCACCTGCTTGTTAGTGGCCTTTAAACACTCAGCAGATTGTAGATTAGCATGAGTCGTTTTTTTTGCTAAATCTTTAGGTATACTGAAATAATGTTGTCAAATAAGCACAAAAATAATTTACATTCTTTCTGACTGACATTTGTAGGATGTTTGTATTGGAATAAGCTAATTTATATATATTCGATTGATTTTCAAATCAGTGTATAAGTATGTACTATAGGTACCTACTATCGAAACGCACCTTTCTTTGTTTCTCTGCACCACCCTAGGTTGACTGTTGAGAATGCCACTAGGCTTTAAGTCCGCCTGTGTACCATTTGTGTGCAAAAGTTAAATAAATACATAAATAAGCATGTTAAAAACCGTACACTGACTGTATCAGACGACGGCAGGCACCGTAATAAGTGCGAGGAAGTTGGTTAGGGCTGAAAGGCTCAAGGCTTTTTGGCATTTGACAAATCAATCTAACTCATTTGACAAATCAAATACTCAGCCTAAGCAATTCACACCGAATTCGCAGCGGCGCGGCGAGGCGTGCAATTTCAGTGTCATACAATTTTAAACTTTATACTCATTAAAATAAGGCACAGTATCGCAAGAAACTTAAAACTTCTGAGGCGACGTCAAACTTCTAAAGCGATACTACGCGTTTACCTCTTGTGATCCAGTGTGAATTGACGTTAAAAGTTTCTTACATCAACAGTCTTAGGCAGCATATAAACATCGGGTTCAAACTCGCTGTCCTTACAGAAGACGAGTGGGCACGTTTGAAGCATTTCCGGTAGAGGCAGCAGCGGTTCCTCAGCGTCTTCATCCCGGCGGTGGCTGCACGGCACCAGGAAACCCCACCCCTCGGCCTGGATGTAATGTAGGGGGTAACCCTCCCAGGATAGACGGAGGAGTTTAGGTGTTATCTATAAAAAGTGTGACTCGTTCATCCACCTGAGCGACTAGTGTGACGCGACGCGATCCATACACGCGACGGTTGCTATGGAAACAGAGGCGTTTGTATGGTGTCGTATCACGTCACGTTGCACTTGTCGCTCAGCTAGGACAACGCCTGAGCCAGATCGGAGATTTATTATCCCCTAGGCAAAGCAGGCGTGCCAGGCTGCGCGCCTCTTTGTAAGCTAACAAAAAGGCGCGCAGAAATGTGGACTAGTTGTTGTTGTTCATTGGCAATTTTCTTCGTGCCGTCAAAGTTTATTAAGGCCTTGACCTAGTTATTTTCTTTTTTTATGTTTTCTTGCATAACTATTCCTGTAATAGGGCTAAGTTGTTAAGTTACGTAAAGAGTTAAAAGTCTACAAACCTGCATGCTTGTAGTTATATTATTTGCTCCAGGAGCCCAATCTGGCTCCTTTCCAGGCTTAGTACAGAGTTTCCTATACCATGCCGGGTATCCTGCCAAGTACGGCCTTTTTACCGGCAACTGAGCTCCAGTCTCATACAGGTATTCAAACTTCTTATCCAAATGATCTACGACTTTTACATCCTTGGTGTTATTACTTTCAAGATATTCTAAATAGTTTTCATTCAAAACATAAAACTTTTTAGAGATATTATTATTTTGGTTTTCTATTTTTGAATCTGCTTCTGTATTAATACTGGCAATCTCATTTTGAGGTTCGTTATTTTGAACTGTAACTTTTTTCTTTTTCGTAGTTTGTTTTTTTAATTTTAGTGTTTGAGTAGACCAGTCTTGATCCCACATCCATAGGTCTTTCTTATACTCTCCATTGGCCATCATTCGACAAGCTTCGTCAGCTTTTAGTGAGAGCAGTTGGCGTGATTCTAGTTTAAGATCTTCAAATACGGTCTCGGCTGAATCAATGTATTGAAGCCAGTTGGAGTTTACTGGTAAGTATGCAGAACCTGCAATAAGCATTAGTTTGTGGATACTTTTGTATTACAGAAGCAACCGAAATAAAACAACTTTAGAATATTATCAAATTTTTAATTTAGGATGGCTTTGCTAAACTAGTACACATCCAACTGCTATGGTCTCGAGTTCAATTTCAGGGTCAAGTAAATAAAGATTTGGGTATTTTCTATCAAGAAGTTTTAGAAGTCTTGAAATGTGCCTGATGAATGTAGATAGATCCTTATCTCACGAGACTTTAGGTCCCATTTTAGGTCATAACTGGTAAAATGTAGGTAAACGGATAATATGCCATATATTTTTAGTTAAAACATTACTGGTGTTTCTTACCTAATTCCAGCATTGCTGCCATAGTAACAGGGTGAGGGAATCTCTCTAAGAACAGCGGAAGTAACTGCTTCAGCACATTATGAGTGGCTATGACGTCACCAGCACAGTATTGCATGAGCTTGTCAAAGTTTGCGTGAACATCATCCATCGTGCCTTCGACGAAAATGTCCCTAGTTTCCTTGTCTATTAAAGAGCCGCAGTATAAGTTGTGTACCTAACAAAGAAAGTAATTTAAGGATCTTGCTGTCTGTTATAGATATATCTGGGTAAAAAAATAATAACAGTTGTTGAGACATTTCTTGCTATTGCATTGGCTTAGTTGTGTTTCCACCAGAAATGTGTGAGGATGCGTTGCAATGCAATGGATGGGTTTATAAAATCGAATAAAATTACGTCATTTATCTAGCCTCGTTTTCTTAGGCAGTTGCCACAGGAACAGAGATTTTATTGGTTTTAAACATATCTATCGCTATGCATCTTGGTATATCTATAACGAAAACGCATCCTTTTTCCATTACAATAAATATAAGACTCAGGTTTGTCAGAAACTTAACTTGTTTAGTTTTGTTTGTTTTTTTTAAACGACGCCCGCACTAAGAATAGCTCGTGTCGCAGGGGTGTTCACAAACATACATCATACATTTCACACACACAAAGCACACCCAGAGTCAGAACTAATCTTTGCGGATCACACAATGATTTGTCCCCTGTGGGGATCGAACCCACAACACCAGCGTAGTTAAAAGCGGCGAGGTGACCGCTTTAACCAATACGACAACTCTAGTGCACAGGAGTTTCGAAAAACACATAACATTGCGAATGGTACGGCGTTGGGGGGCTGTGAACTAAATAGTGCAGTGAAAACTTACTTCACTAAGATTGTTTAGGGAGCTGATTTCCATCCAGTCATCGTCCGAAGGGTGCGGTTCCTTATTCTTGGATTTGAGTACAGTGCGCTGGTAACTCGTAACTCCACTCACGCTCACGTGCATTGACATTGTGTCCATAAAACGCACCCCTAATAACCAAAGTTGAAATTTATTGCATAGAACTTAAGGCTGATAATAGGATCTTACTTCTGATAGTCAAAATTTAAATCTATCGAAAATTACTTATCATCTATATATATATAAAATTGAAACCCGTTTTCCGTTGTCACGACATAGCATGAAAACGGCTTGACCAATTTGGCTGGTTTTTTTTTTTGTAGTTTTCTAATACTCTGTACAAGGTTCTCAGGGAAAAAACAAAATAAATTAAATATATTATATTAATAAATTTTCTGTAAAAATATAATAGATATATAGAACCCTACGGAATAAACACTATTATGAAAATATATATTTTGTTTTTTATTTAATAAAATTAGTAAAGTCCTTCTCAGGTATGACGAGACCAGGGAAATAGGTATTCATTTTTATATGGAGGATATTATAGATTCCGGTTCAAATTGTACGCTAAGATAGGTCAGCTATACAAAAAAAAGTAGTGCATCAAATTTACGCTAAGGCGGTACGAAGTTCGCCGGGTCAGCTAGTTTTCATATAAATATTAAAAGGGGCACCAGATTGTACTCACCAGTTTGCTCCAACCAGTATTGTTCCTTTATTTTAGCTCTATCAAAAGACACATTATGACCAACAATAACCCTATGTCTGCTCAGGTCTCCACAAGGGTTCAAACCATCAGTTTCCAGAGGTATAAGATCTTCGTATTTCATACTGTCATACACTTTGTGAGGATCGCCATTTGCTAGCGGCTCACTTATCCATCCATACCTATAATTCATTATTATAATAACATATTGATATCTAATTGTCTATGTGTAATTGTAATTGTAGCTGACCTTTTTACACAGCTAAAGAAGAAAATAAAATGAAATGTAGGTAACTTCGTTAGGTGGACAGTTGCACCAAAGCACTCACAGAAATACCTATTACAATATGTCTCCCCTACAAGAAAGAATATTTACTACTTACTTTTAAGAAATAGGAGATATGTATCATAGTAAAAATAGATAAGTAGGCCAACTCCCGGCGTTTAGGAGCGCACGATACCTAAACTTGCTCGATGCGCAGGGTTGTCACTTGTCAGATTGATATTTTAAATTACCTGTACTGAAATTATTTTTTTAATTATAAAAAAACGTTTTTTTTACAAAACAAAGCATTTATTTATGTCAAAAGTCAAATCATTTATTTCCATGGGCCCCAAAGGGCGCTTGAACACGTCAAAACAAACATCAACGTTCAAATAAATAAAATTAAAATAAAACTTAAGCTAATTAAATTAGGGATATATTATATTGCATATCAAATAAATAATCGCCTATCAATACATACTCATCATTTATATTCTTTTTTGCATCAAATAACTTACTTCACTACAGATAAACTAAATGTTTAACAAAACTCAAACTGCAGATAATTCGAAATTACACATCAATATGACATTCCTTTTTTCCTCATAATGCAATACAGTTAAATTTATTTTTGTACAAAAATACTACATGCATAGCATAAATACTGACTGCACATCAAATTTACCATATTTCATAGCAAAATAACTATCCCAGTCGCATATTAACCAGTAAGTACAACAAAATCTGTTCATCATATTTGTCTTAATTTTCAAGAAGCCATGCTCGGTAAATTTAATGATTATTATAACAAAAAAATCCTTTTACATTGCATTATTTCTAAAAGCAGAACAACTTAACTGAAAAACTTCGCGCGTTTTTTCGTCACTGGAGTAAATAATATAAAAATAAAAGCTATAGTTATGGCATAGGTCAATTATGGGTAAAGTAGTAGGTTAGGTTAGGTTAGAACTGCGACCATAACATAGCGCGAGCCGAGCGAGCGAAGCGAGCGTGCCGCGGCAGCGGCCGGCGAGTGCTAGCTAATCTTTGTGATACTCCGACCCCTTTTTGAATCTACCCACTAAATAAAATAATATTATACTACCTACCAATTTCTTATTATCATAGATCGTAACAGACGACAGTACGTGGCGCCACCTGCAGAAGCTAAAAATGTGCCTATTGGGCAAAAAAGGAAGCGTGGACGCCCCGCGAAAGCAAGACCCGCTTTAATAATTCAATAAATTACAATTTTGTATCTAATTTTATATTTTTTTTGCTTATCTCATTATGTGATAATTAATAAATAATAAGATGACTGTGACTAATAAAATGTTGTTTGATCTAGAAAAACTGCTGTAAATATTATAAAAATAGAAGCTATATTTAAAAGAAAAAGAGTTAACATGTATAATGTGCATTAAGATTATTAGTTGTGCATTGATAAAAAAGCTTTTACTTTAGGAAAAATTGCTGTGCGCTGTGAAAATAAATTGTAGTGTGTTTAGTGATATTTTGAGTTGAATATTTTGTTGTGCAATCAGTAATTTTGATGGGAATTCGGTATTTAATTGCATAGAAAAAGGATATTTTATGATTTGCGTTTAAATACTACCCATTAAATTATAATATTAATTGCAACAAAATGATTTGAATCACTGGAGCTTAGATTGATTTCTAATCAATTTTGAGGTTTGAATTAAAATCAATCCAAGTACCAGCTCCGATGGGTATTGCATCATGAGAAGAGGTGGTGAGAAACTCATGTTCACCATCTTTTCAAATAATTCATACTATTTTGTTTGTTCATTGACAATAATTGTTATGTGTAAGTTATAGCAACCAAAATAACGTTAAAACCTTAAAGAACGTTAATTCTGGGTTTGAAATAGTGTCGTTTGAACAACCATAAACTTCACAATAATATCTTTTGACTCGCGAAGACATTTTGCAGTGCAGCGCGTAACCGTACCTAATTTTTTAATCAAACACCGACCGCTCACAGTAATGACACTGCCCGCACTACCGGTGACCGAGTGAGTGACCGAGCGGCGTAGTGTGCGTGCGTACGTACATGAACCCGGGGCGTGGCAAGCGCTACGCGTACATACAAACGGCGCGATGTACCTTTGTTCGAAGATAACATACTTATCTATTTTTACTATGTATGTATAAACTAGAACACAACTGATAACTAGGGGAAAGGAGGAGGTCTTAAATAACAAAGCGCGATAAAATACGCGATAGCACTTTCTTTCCTTAATAAATCAAACCAATTTGACATGATATTTACAGTTTTATTTGATTTTTATTTCTTCATGTATTATTATTATTATTTAATGATTATATATATGTAGGTAGTCGTGTGTATATATATATATATATATATATATATATATATATATATATATATATATATATATATATATATATATATATATATATATATATTTATAATATATTTTATTCTTGAATAATGTTATGTATATGTAGTTATATTTATATTTTGTATTTTCTACTAAAGTTGTACACTTATCTTGCCCTCTATGGCATCATCGTCTCCTCTATTGCTCTAGGTTTGCTGGAAGAGAACTCAAGCACTGAGTTAAGCTCGCTTTTGTATACTCTTACAGTAATATGTTTATTTTTCTGTAATCTTTTGTGTACAATAAAGTGTTAAATAAATAAATAAATAAAGAAACTGCTTGCACAATACTTAAATGGTCCCTGACTGAAA
The DNA here is from genome assembly GCA_905147285.1 of Hypena proboscidalis. NCBI lineage: Eukaryota > Metazoa > Arthropoda > Insecta > Lepidoptera > Erebidae > Hypena > Hypena proboscidalis. The sequence goes on from LR990141.1 coordinate 3,111,628, forward strand.
AAGGTGAACTCACCATGCACTTGTAGACACAGCACATGCCAAAGTGGGTCTCTTGCCCGCTGACATAAGCACTTCAACATCAAATACTAGAGCATCATCAGGTGGACAAGCCACTTTCTCTTGTGTGTTACCTATATATTTAGTCCAACCTGCTGATTTGGACCATTTCTGAAAAACAGATTAATGTTATAATACCCTAAATTCAGGAGTTTTATTTTCAAGCTGCACTTCAAAGTCAATAATACTGAATAGAGTAATGCATAATATCTAACCCACATAATGGTTTAAGGCATACATACCTACATTTACTAAAATTATATTATGTATTTGAAAACTGAAAAATTTGTAGGAAGCTATTGAATAACTTTTGAAATGTCTTGTCAACCATTCTATACAAATACCTTTGGCATTGGAGGCAACTTACAGCTAGCCAGCATCTTTAGCAGTTCTCTGTAGGGGGCACATTGCTTCTCCCCAATATTATAAAAATGTTCTACAACATCAGTACCCTGTAGCCCAGGCAGTTTTAGCTCCACGTCAGGCAAGTGACTGCATTTCTTATAGTCAATGCCATGCTTTAGCAAACTATCTTGACATCTGAAAATTAGAGGATGATAATTTACATAACATAATTCCTATGATACCATAAAGGGGGTTTTAGGTCCCATGGGGGTAAGCCCATGGCCATGACCTTGTGGTGAGTGACACAAAATTATACTGCAAAACCAATGATTTAATACAGGATTTAAAATTTATTATGATTTAGAAAAAAAAAAATTATTTGTGAGGATAGTGAACTTTTTTTGCTTGTTAAATATAAACTGCAAATAATTTCTAATTATCTAAGCATAAACTACCACTTTATTTTCTCTTTCTAAAATGTCCATCCTAAGGTTGCCTGGAAGAAATCGCTTTAAGCGATAAGGCCGCCCTTTGTACATTTTTCTGTTACTTTCCTTTTGTGTTACCTCTTAAGTTTTTATGTGAAATTATGTACAAATAAAGTATTCTCTATCTATCTATCTATCTATATCATAATTATGTTGTTAGTGATCAAGTGCATTGCCAGTTGATGGTATGGGGAGGCTTGAATTGAAAGGGTGGCTTGATCTATGGAAGTTTGTAAGTAAAATCAAATCATATGAGAACAGATCACATTCATCTCTTCTCATTTGATTTGCATAGTATAGTACAGTGGGAAATAAGCATAAAAATATTATTGCATAAATATGCAATAATATTTTAGACATGAAAATTTACAGAAAACAGCTGAACTATACTATCTTTGTAATACAGTTCAGCTGTTTTTTTTTTTTTCCTTCTCCTTTTATCTGCGATCGACAGTGTCATAATCAGATGTTTTCTGTATTTCAGAGTTCAGCTGTGTTCTGTATTTTTTGCAAGCTACAAGTTATGCGTAAAATAAGCAATAGTGAGCTTGTTTGTTTACCTTTTAATAATGTTAGGATCTACTGTTTCAGAAGGACTCTTGAATAACTGGTCATAAATGTTCTTCGATATCATCTGTATATTAACCTCATTGACTCGGAATTCTTTAGAATCGTTAGATATTTTATTTTGTGAGGATAGTGAACTTTCTTTATTTTTATTTTTGAGGTTACTATTAGTTTTATTTTCATTCTTATTTCTTATTATTATAACTTCACTAGAAGGAAATATATCACAGTATAATCTATGACTACTGACACTCGATTGCAATAATTGTCTTTGCAAAACATGTTTCATACTCCTCATTTTCTTTTAAAATATTCAATAATAAAAAAATATCCAAACATTTGCAGGTTTGTTTATATTTATGACAGAATAACAAAGTGACTTGTGACAACCATTGGGCTATAGTGATGTGCAATATCGATACGAATAATCGTTTTGATTCACAGACATGGTATATAGTAGTAATAATCGACACACTTGAATCGATGTAGCGTTTGAAACCAATAGATAGATAGATAGATAGATAAAAACTTTATTTGTGCATATGACATAGGAAATACATTTTGTACGAAAGTTTCAATTACAATATATGCACAAAGGGCGGCCTTATCGCTTAACGCGATTTCTTCCAGGCAACCTTTACCGCTTTCCAGGTAACCTTACCTCAATAGATCTTGGGTCTTAAGCAAAGATAATGTAATACTGGTCTTAGGAAACTTACAGCATAGAGCTCTTGTGTATAAGCTCTAGCGAGGTAGGGTTTTACTGCATGTTATTTCGGTTTGGTGATCTTATCAGCCGCAGGCATTACTGACTTATACGATAAAATATAATTGCCAGATGTAGACGTATCTGCTACCTCTCATAGATAAAGAATAAACATGAAAATTGCAACTTACCATCAGGTGGAGTACATGCCCGTTTGCTACATAAGTAGTTAAAAGAAATGACTAGCTCTGGCACCAGAATCAATATGAATAACTTTTTTCTAAAAGTTAATCATTTTGTTTAACTAACTTCTTATTTGTTTTCGTACGGTTTCTATCAGAGAAGTATTAGTATCAATAGAATAAAAACACATTTATTTGAAGAATATTAATTTATTGGAGTCAAAAAATAATACTACATAATTGCTTTTTAATACCTATAAATTGTTAATAATGCAAAAAAGACAACTTGTAAATAACATAATATGGTGCTTCTTAAATCTAGGGAATGTATTAAAATGATTAATTAGTTCTTAATTGATAGTCTCCATTCTGGGTGATGTACCTCACCCATGGAAGAGCTTGATAACCACTCTTTTCGATGATTTTCAAGTATCTGACTTGGATGCCAGATGTTGTAAAATAGGGAATCTCAAATTTGACCTGGATGGGTGGTTTGCCATCCACTTCTTCACACTCAACAGATGGCAGACCAAAGTGGGCCCTCATCAAGTACTCCTTACCTCCTGGAAAAGATTTAATAGACCATGTGACAGCACTCTGTTCAGGAGTGTATTTCACACTGCCAATAGTAGTCTTGAATTTAGGAGAGTCAGCATCAGCTGGGACTGGAATAATAATCTCAACATTGTTAGCAGTAGACCGCCTCTTGAACTGTGACTTGGCCTTGATCATGTATTCAACTCGGGAATGAGCATGGCGTTCAATGACAGACTCAATCCAAATCAAGGGTTTGACATGAGTGTTCAACCTGTATGACATCAACTCAAATTCTCCATCAGGTGGTATGAAGGAAATCGTCCGATCATTCTCAAATCTTGACAACCTCACACACTGATGGAACTTCACATCTTCAAGCTCTACTGACTTGGACTTGCCCCTGCCAGTGCTTTCAAACAGAACCTTATCATTCAACCCAAGACGTAGTTCAGGCATACCTGATAGGTAAACTCTCATTTTGATTGCACCAACAATTTCACTCCTCAAAACATTACCATTACAATTAGCCAACAAGTTTACAGATTCAATCACATCTAAAAAGACTTCATTCTTTCTGTATTTGATACCTTCAGATCTCCATGACACAGCGTTGGTGACAGCCATGGGTATGCGAGGTTGCATTTCCAGCTTGTGACCTTCTTGAGTGATATACTCTTGCAATATCTTGCTGTCTGTAGTTTGAGGGTAGCCAAAGTCAATCAATTCATCTAACAGCTCATATATAACAACGAAATTGTCACGAATACTTTCTTCCTCTAACTCCTTGAAATATTCAGTCATGACCTCAACTATTTTATACAGAAATACAAAAACAAGAGCTATGTTAGCGTTTTTCTTTGTAGTTGAAACAATGTACAGATTGTTGGTCTTGATGTAAGCGAAGGTGCACTCGCTAGTCTGCAATAGCGGAGTGAGCATGCCCTCTTCTTCCTTTTCCATCAGTAAAGGCATAAACTTATCAATAATGCCCAGGTCAACATCTCCACGGTAGTTCCTCGAGATCAGGACTTTACCCTTCACATCGAGGATGTATATCGCCGATGAAGACATTTTGTACCTGGAAAACGCAATCGCCAAATTAGTCAAAGTTAGTACGGCACCTAGATTTTAACAAGGAAAGGTCACAAAATGTTGTGATTCTAATGGATGTACAAGTGTCATATAACAAATAACATATAATTATAGTAAAACAATGATCACTTACGCGAATTTCACGGGGTTTTTATTAAATTATCTCCATTATCTTTAACAAACATACGTGTGAATAATCTTTACAATTACAGTCCAGTCCAATCACTTGATTTAATCACATTTTAAGCATTAAACTGACAACAGTGTAAAAGTTTTGTGTGTATGCGTGGTAGCCTAAATTACTAAAAAAAACTAAATCTATTTGATAACATTCAATTATCTTACCAGAATCATACTAAAAAAAACAATTCTCTTACCTAATTGTTAAAAATTTCATAAAATTAATACGTGCAAATGGCGCTTTCCATCTTGACGATTTAAATTTTAGTATCTTAAGCATGCTCAGCCAATATTTTTTTTCTGGCAACTTCATTCAGTGTAGTCATACTTTACGATTTCTTCCGTATAGTAGTTTATTTTTTTATTTTAAATGCTGAAATAGTTTTAGGACGTCAGTTCAAGTTGCTATAAATTTGTATTTTTTGTCGTTTTATGTATATAATTATTTACAATAAAATAATTTTTCTAATTAATATTAAATTAATTAATTATACATTTGCAGGCAAGATGTCATAGAATTCCCCCGCATCGACCTCGACTGCAGGGAACGTGTTCACGTTCAGAAGGCTCACAACATTGCCACGTTGAATGGCAATGCTGATTCTTTGAGCCAAGTAAAAACCAGCCTTCCGATCACGTGAAGCGTCGATTAACTGCTTAGAAATATCTTTAAATAATAAGCGGGCACTAGGTGTGATGGCGCGAGGGTGTCGATCCAGGTTGCGTCCCACACATATTTTAATATTGTATTTTAAGGTGTAAGAAAATATGTTGCAAAAAAAATTAAGACCAACCGAATCTCGGTTTTGATTTCGGTCAGTTCCAGCCAAAAAATCTAATAAAATCCTTCTATATTGCCGTATAAAATATTCGAAACTTTTTAACACTACTGTTCTTTGTTGATTAGTATCTTCTTTATAGACAAGTTAAACAGCGTTTATAAAAAAGAAAAATACTAGATCATATTATAAAAGTAGCGCATACATATCCTGCTGCTCTGGGTTCAGGCCTCTTCATTATATGGATAATGCTATCAGCTCGTATTTGACAGTGGTAGAATTATTTAAAAAACGTGGTCATACTGCTGAGTGTTGCCATGCCATTTTTGCAAAGTGCCAAATAATCATAAATTTAATTCGCAAAAAGTGTCACAAAATTCACAAGTCCCTCATGTCTTGTTCAGAATGTTCAGTCAATTTTGAGTTTCAGTTTGTTCATGTTGTGTTTAGTGATTTTCATGGTATAAAATTTGTTTGTTTCTAACACAGTAGTGTTTACGAATTTGTTTGTGTTAAATATGTAAAAGTTGTTTGTAAGAACTTTTGTAGTTTTAATTGTTAGTATTTTAATATTACGGCTCAATGTTGATCAATAACATGAATCCAGATTCCCGGACACAAAGAAATCCGCTCGTTTTTTTAGATATTTCCATCGACGGAGAGCCAGGTAATTGTTTTCTTATATTTTATTTATAGTGAATATCATTGGATTGAATGAGTAATGTGTTTATCTAGATTTTATCTTGATCACAACAACTAGTCGAATGAAGGTTACCGTGTCGCGAGAGGTGCACAAATAATGCATCTTATTTAAATAAATTCTTTATTTCGCTGTATATTTATTGATTCAAAATGAGTAAACAGCCTTTTTATCTGTTTGTTTGTTGCCTTTGTTTCTTAATTTATTAGTTTTTATAAATTCTTCACAAAGTGCAATCAATACCATGAGTGCATTGTTGCAAGTTGCAAAAAATATTTTCCTTTGTAATGAAGACATTGACTTAATCAAGTCTTTGAATTGGCGATTCAATATTGTATTATTCACAAGAAACAATCTAACTTTTAATTAATGACTTAAAATGCACACTTTATTAGATGCCTATATAAAAATATAAAACAGATAAATGGATAACAAATGATTTGAGTTTTGTTTATATTCTAGGTTACCATATAACTCTCTTTTACCGCTAAACAACAAGTAAAGTGCAGTCCATGAATGGTTGCAAAAGAAAAAGACCTTACATACATGGTTTTGATAGTCTCTTCCTAGGTTGGCAATGAACATTTTGCAGATTTTAGCACTTGCTAAAAAATGCCTTTTTGAAATCAATATTGTAAGCAATTTAGATTTAGAATAGCACTAATTTACCACCAATTTATCAATGGGATGAAACTTTGATCCAGTTTTTGGTATTCATTATAAACATTATAAGAGCACATGAAGCCATGCAAGGATTATTATCAAGAAAATGTTAACTTTCCTCTTAGATATTAATTATCTTGGAAGCAAAACATTTTCACATTTTTATTTTACAGTAGAATTACTAACTAAGACTGATTATCTGAGCTAATTGTGGGACATGGGTGTTCAAATAATGTATTTTATGGATTATCATATGTACTGATTCAGCCATACAAATTGATGTACAGGTTAATTACAACCATACTTACTTTTATATCTTTAATGAGGAATAGGAGTTAAATCACAAGAAGTGTAGATGGCAAAGTAATAAAAAAAGTTGGAATTAACACTTGAATAAAGATTGGGGGGGAGGTAGGTATACACAAGTTTGGATGGCAAAGGATAGTTCAGATAACCAAGTTATTCAGATGTTTGGATAATCAACACTCCACTGTACATGAAGGCAGCATAACAATACTAAGCAATTGTACTACAGACAAACTAGAAGGTTGTTTGCAAGAGTTGTTTATCCAATTGTGTACAATTGGATACCTATCAGGAGAAATACTGCGGCAACTGGCAAAAAAACCTTCAAACAGTCGCAATCACTGACCTTCCTCAATTATTTGCTATTATTTATATACTCTCAATTATAAAGGGTGGAAACAATAAGTGGGTCTAAATAATTATGCTTAAAATATTAAAAGTTATTAAAAAACTAAGCAGTAACTTTATTTATTTATCTTAAATTACAATGAAGAACTAACTTCATTCCACAATCGCTAAGCAGTAAATTTTAATGAATTGAGAACTGCTGGGAGGCTGTATTTATTTAATGCAGGGTGGCTCTTTTATATTGGTCTGTATTGGTATGGAATTATAAGACATAAAGAAATCTGTTTTTACGAACCATGACATCAATATTAGTAAAAACAAAAACGGCATCCTTAGATTTAAGAAAAAACTTGTATCAGCTTGGGCATCAAACCTGGTTGAATTGAAAAAATGAACCTTTCATTATTACAATTTATTGTATAATATTGATTGTGTATGTATTAAACAGTAAATGTTAGCATGAAATAAGATATCTAAAATGTTATGTATTATTATTATGCATACAAACATACAGTATTTTTCAATATAAATTACTATGCAGTCTTCTTCTTTGTGTCGATGGCTGAGTCAAATTTTATTTTGACTTGCCATCGTGGTGAAAGGATTAGCCAATTTGCTTTGGAGAACTCACGAATTTCCCAGGGTGCGCCGGACGTAGAGAATCGTTGTGTACGTCACTCGGGGAGACTCCTTTCATGCATCACAACTATGCAGTAGCAACCCTACAGACCCTTTTACATTCGGTCTTTGCTCATGAGACATAAAAAGATGCTAATACAAGAGTACTTATTGTCCTTTACACTATTTCTTCTTGCTTCCTTGGTTTTTTCAAGTCCAAGCTGAAACAATTTTTGTTTCTTACCTACTATCAAAACCTAAAAAAAAAAATTGTGGACCCCCATTTCTTCATGTGGACCACTTTGGGAATCACTGCTCTACAAGATGCCGTAGGCGCATTAAATACACAATTTCCATGAATGGACCGGTAAAACAAGGCATTTATAAATCGCTTCATGTTATGTTATGCAATGAATTCAAGATTATTCCACACAATGGCCATTTAATATGTTGTCAATGTGACCTTGGGTCACTCAATAGCCTTTGCATGGCTGAATAAATGAATGTCATATCCTGCATTTACACCTGCAAACAAGCTTGTTTATTCTTGACCCATATTTTTAGACTGACGGATATTATTATGACAATTGTTTTATTTGTCATGATAATCAAATAAATCACAGCATTCTGCTGAAGGCTAATATTGCGTCCTGAACATTGAAGTGCGCTATGTAGAATAATAGAGACACAACAAAATTTTATTTTCACTCTTTTGCTTCTTCTTGTCCCTATCCCATTTTCGATATCACAGACTTATTTCTGTTTGATATCTATTCTATTCTAATGTTATATAATTTATAGTTTTTTTAATATTTTAGGCATTATCATTTGAACCCACTTATTGTTTCCACCCTTTATAATTATAGTATAAAAATAATAGCTAATAATTGAGGCAGGTCAGTGGTTGAGACTGTTTGAGTGTTTTTGCCAGTAGTTGCAGTATTTTTCCTGATATGTCCAATTATACACAATTGGATGAACAAGAATTTTTGTATGTCTGTTTGTCTGTCTGTATGTTCATATGTTCGTATGTGCATCACTAAAAAACTACTGCATGAATGCAGTTTTCACAGTTGTGTCGTTGAAGGTCTGACTTAAAAGCTGGTATATGTTTTATCTTTGTTTGTTATATCTAAGGGACTTACCTCCTTTGGGATAACAAACAAAATAATAATAATAAATAAATTACAGGGTGTAAGTTTTTAAATTTTAATTTTTACATAGATTGACTTTTGTTGCTTACATGACGTTTATTTATACGTATATTTATAAATAAATTGTATTATTTAATTACTTACACAATTTATAGCAACTTTTGAAAACAATCATTTTCATAAACGCAATAATATTTTGTACAGCACACACAAAATACATAAACGTGACATCACGTGTTTGTTTGGCGCGATTGGGCGAGTCTATTATTAATGTGAATATAAAATTGTATTATCTCAGTAAATTTACGTGTTGCGATTACACACAAAAATAAAAAATATCCATCATGCCTATTACCTTAAAACCACAAAGTAAAGCATTCGCCATTAATGGCTATACTGTGACCGTGCCGCGTTAATGTTAACCTCAGTAATAATATGGATACTAAACTCCCAGTAAAACTATCAGTAGATACTCAAGCGACATACAAAGTAATTGCACTTTGTATGTCATAAAATATTAATTAGCTGGCGTGTATTTTTTTATAGATAATACACGGGTCAACGTACTTTTTTACATTGCCATTTTCAAAATGTACCTAATCAATATTTTTGTTCTGATAATTATGTGCTGCGTTGGGCATATTAATGGCAATATGCGATGTTATAGTAAAGGCAGTACGTAGGTTAGGTATGCGAAATTACTCTTATATATTTTTTTGTGCGTTGCGATTTCACTGCTTAATCGATAAGTCAGATTTCGAATAAACTTCATAGCTAGGAGAATCCTTCGAAAGGTCACAAGTTTGAATCAGCCATATCACATTGGCGAAGCCAAGGGCAGGATAACTCCCGCCCTTGACTTCACACTACTCAAATGGTCCCATTCCAATGAGATATATATAACGGGTGGCGCAAAAGTAAAGACCCTATTTGGTTCAGCTATAACATTTTTTCTAAATTAGAAAACTAGATTTAGATTTTTTTAAATGTATATTTGTGCCATTAAATTTCGTACCATTAGGATTTAAAGATGATGTCTTTTAAATGGTGACCTCCAGAGTTGATACACATTTGAGCCCTATTTATGACATTTTGCATAACTTGCCGTAACACTTCCTGCGATATGTTCGTTATTTCTTGACGAATGTTTTCTTTTAGAGCTGCGAGAGTCTGTGGCTTGTTCACATACACCCGAGATTTCAAAAAACCCCAAAGAAAGAAGTCTGGACTGGTCAGATCGGGTGATCTTGCAGGCCAAGGCAAATCGCCAAAACGAGAGATAACTCGGTCTGGAAAAGCGTCCCTCACTAAGTCCATAGTGTCGCGCGCTGTGTGTGCCGTAGCGCCGTCTTGTTGAAACCAGATGTGCTCCAGCCCCAATTCGTCCAAACTGGGTATCAAAAACTCACGTAACATGGTTTTGTAGCGTTCTCCAGTGACAGTTATCGCATTGCCTCCAGCGTCTTCGAAAAAATAGGGTCCGATCACTCTGTCAACACAGATGCCACACCATACAGTAACTTTTAGTGGGTGTAGAGGTATTTCTTGAATAATGCGCGGATTATCAGTGCCCCAGAACCGAGTATTCTGCTTATTGACATGCCCTGAGAGATGGAAATGCGCTTCGTCACTCATAACCAATTTTGAAGGAAAATCATCCTCTTCAAGGTTGAGGTTTATGACGCGCTGGCAGTAATCTAGACGAGCTCGGTGGTCAGCAGGCAGCAGCTGATGAGTCATTTGAGTTTTATACGGGAACATCTTTAAGTCTTTCACCAAAATACGCTGCAGGGTCCGTCTGGAAATGCCCAATTGCGTGGCACGTCGCCTCGTTGATGTTTCTGGACACTCTTCCACATCTTCGCGCACAGCATCGATATTTTCAGCTGAACGGCCTGTTCTTGGTCTCCCAGACTTAGGTCTATCCAATGTTGAGCCAGTTGCTTCAAGGCGTGTGGCAAAGCGTCGAATTGTGCGACCAATCGGTGCCGGACGGTGGGGAAATCGTCGACGAAATTCACGTTGTGTTCTTATCACTGATGAATTATTCCGTAAGAACATTGACACAATTATTCCACGTTCTTGGGGAGTAAAACGGTCCATGTTTATTTTCAGTGTATTTTACATTTGTTCACTACACAATTTTCAACAACAGAATGACAGAAAATGTCATATAAAAAAAAAAAAAGTATTTTCTTTAGTGTCAGTACTTTTGCGCCACCCAGTATAACTCTTATTGCGCTTAGTAACTTTTGCCTTCCAAGCATCGATATGCATTTATGTAATTCTGAATTGCTGCTATTATTTACAATTCTGAGTGACGTCAAGTAGAGGTAGTTAATATTGATCAGTCAACCTCGATATTTTATAGATTTTATAAGTTAAATTATTGACGTATTTTAAGCATAGCAACCATACAAAGTAAGTTTCTTCTATTTATAACTTGTTATTAATGTCTAGAAACGGATACTTATTTATGTTTACTGCCAACATAATGACAACGTTGTCAAAGTAATAACATTTAATAACAGTGGAGTCCATGATTCGTCGATTATTTCACGACATTTAAAATGGGATTGTGCTGATTGGATAATTTGTGATTTGCCTTTACTTGCCATACGAAGAAGACGGCTCCATTGATTTCCACTCTTTATTGATAAATTATTTTGATAACTATATATACATAACTTTTGCCCGCGACTTCGTCAGCGTGGAATTCGTTGCATAAAGTAGCCACTGCTCCCACGCTGCTACAACGTGTCCCAAAATTCAACGATAAGCGGCACCAGAGGTTAGAGGTACTCATGACTACTCAAGATTTACAATTTTCCAAATATTTCAATTTTTTTTTTTGCATCGAAAACCTTATTAGTACTGCTATCTACCACAATACTTCAAATGCCCAGAATAAATAAAGTTTCTACGCAATAAACAATCTAAGTTGATATTTAGATGTGATAATATTTTGTATAAAAATCTATTTGACGCCCTAAATTTACAAAGTTATAGGCTACTTTTTATCGACGTACCATGTAACGAAGATAATGTGACATACTGCCAGTGATATATATACCTACTAGGTATTATTATTGCAGTTGCAGTTATTAACCTAACTATGATGACTACATAATTGCCTGTCCAAGGCTGACTGTTTGTGTATAAAAATGCCGCATAACATCCACGGCAATCAATTTACAACTGTATTCCCTCAATAGTTAAGTCAAATATGATTTTGCAACGTGCACGTGATATTTTCTTTGAACCGTGTTACTGGAAGCCTGGTCGATAGTGTTACATACTTAAGAACATGCCTAGATCGGCTTTATGCCTTTCAAACAACTAATTTAATATTGTTTTAACAAAGACTTGATCCGCGTTGAATTTTACCCACGTTATACCTTTCCTACACAGTTCTGCTCTAGGTCGTAGCGTTATTTTATTAATGCCTAGCTAGAGCCTGCCTTAATAAATGGGCAACAAATAATTATTCAATTCGGACCAGTAATTCCTGGATTAGCGCGAGAACCAATCCAACAAAACTATCCAGCTTTATAATATTAGTATAAATATGTAATGAATCACTCTTCTAGTCTTTTAGTGTACCTACTCTGTCCACCATGCATTATAACAAAGATAAGTGAGACTGTTTTCTCTCAAGATCGTTCACAAAAATAGGTTTTCCGTTATTGTTTTATTTTCAAATTTCATTTTTGTTACAGCTGGTCGTGTTGTGATAAAATTAAGAAGCGACGTAGTTCCTAAAACCTGCGAGAACTTCAGAGCGCTGTGTACCGGGGAAAAGGGCAATGGTGATAATGGAAAACGGTTACATTATAAAGGCACCAAATTTAATAAAGGTAAGATAATAGAATAAGTTTGAACCCACGGCACACACCTCTATCAATAATTAGTTAAGATTCGTCTTTTCGAAGATATGTTTGTAGGTATTTGTCATATAAATAATCGCTCGCTAATGGTGAAGGAAAACACCGTGAGGAAACCTGCATGCCTGAGAGTGCCTAAAAAGTGCTCAAGGTCGTGTGAAGTCTACCAATCCGCACTTGGCCAGCGTGCTAGACTATGGTCTAACCCTTCTTATCATGAGAAGAGGCCTGAGCCCAGCAGTGGGACATGTATTAGAAACGGCTAGTATTATTATAAGATAATAGAGAAATATTTCTCATTATACATTTTAGTTCCCAAGGTTGGCCAAAGCTTGATTATACAATGCTAGATGACATATCATTTCCGTAATTATGTATTATAAGCCGTGTATTTGTTACAGAATGTGATTGTAATCCGGCATTTTATACTATTCCTAGGTATTGTATACAATGAAAAGGTGATGACAGGAAATATATGTTCGAATTAGTTCAAAATAAATAAGTCATCCAAAACTTCGTCTCTTCCTTTTTAAGTAAACGACTCCAAATGAGCTCGGAATTGCATACAAATCAATTTTATTGTTATTAAACAATAAAATTGATAACTCTTGTGACTTATCACGTTGTGCCTTGTCGGTGCCGGACCAGTACACGCGACTGCGTTCGCGGCGCCTGTTGGCGGTACCTGTAGTACGAACCTGTACCACAGAATATTAAGTACAAGCAGGGCTGGGCAGTATTTGAAATACTTGTAATTGAAATACGTAATTAAAATACAAATACGTATTTGGTATTTGTATTTTAAATACTTCCTATAAATGTAATTTGTAATTCGTATTTCAAATACCTGTCAGTGGAGTATTTAGTATTTAGTATTTTAAATACTTATGTTCTCAAAATACATTTTAAGAAATACACCATGATCATAACGTGCTTTTACTGAAAATATCGGTCGAAAGCTTCCGCAGGCAATATGGCGACTGTTAAATAAGGCAATCTTGAGTTGGTAACACTGCGCTTGTACTGTACAGGCGGCTACACATTAACCTATACAATTCCAGTTTAAGATGGTCTCGCGTTGTAAAGGCTTCCCGTGCAATGCGAGACCAGCTTATACTGGCAAAGTATAAGGTTGATCGGTAGCCGTGTGAACGTCAAAATTTGACATTTGACATTTGACATGATTGGCGGTAAAATCAACGTAAGTACAAGAACAAGAACGTACATGGCTTCATTTGAAAAATGTAATATCTTAATTGTAATACCTACATTCAATGCAATAAAATATATTCTATTCTATTCTATTCAAACGTCAAATTATCAAGATTAATGTCATAAATTGTTCACAAAATAAACTTCTGTGATCCAAAGATAATGTAATACTACCGTATTTCCGGTGAAAATTTTTGCACCCAGGGTGTCAGAATCATGTACAGAATCACTAGTCTTCGGCTTCGTCACGATGCCATTTACACCCTGAATAAAATTTGAGGGTTGCCCTCGAATTCTATGGGATTCCATCATTAGATCCTGCTTTAGTGGCCATGGGACCATTTGGAAAGTACACTCTCTCAAATACAAAAAGAAGAAACTTGAAAGTCTTATAAAACTTGGGATCATCTAAAGTACTTGTTATGATATGAGAAAGGTTAGGTCATAATCACACTGGCCAAGTGCGAAATAGTTAGTAGAACTATTTACATTACCTGTGTGTATTTTGTAATTTGTATTTTGTATTTTAAATAAAAACAGCACATATACTGTATTTTGTATTTTGTATTTCAAATACAGGACGTAAAAGTATTTTGTATTTGGTATTTTAAATACATGCCCGAAGGTATCTTGTAATTTGTATTTCAATTAAAGCAATACATGTATTTTGCCCAGCCCTGAGTACAAGTACCTGTACTGCCAAATTTGCACCTACTAATCAGGCAATTTTGCTCCTGAATGGTCTGACAAGTAATTACTCAGAAGTAGACTTGTTCTGTACCAAATTTAGTCAATTTGTATGTTAATGTTTGTTATTTTTAAGAGATAACCTATAACACTGCTATACAAAAAAATTAAAAAAATCTGCGGCAGGGATTTTGTTAATGGTTTTTGTTAATACTCATATTAGACCTTCACGCTGCATGCTTATTTATTTGTGATTCACTCTGGTTATTGAGATAAACGGAACTAAGAAATAATTGAAAATTTCAAACTTCCCTACAAACATTGTGGTTCATTGATTTGTTTTCACTTACGTTTGTTATCTTTTCACGGATTTATTTGCAACAACTTAACTTTATAGCTATCAGACCCTGTAGTTATCAGTTATAAATCGGTTGTTTTGTGTTAAAGTGCATTTTTCCTTTCAAAAACATGAGTTTTCCACGTAAACCTTGTTTAAACGATCCTAGATTGAATCTGAAGCATGGTTAAGCTTTGTGTTGGTAGTAAAAAACTTTTTGGGGAATCACAAAGCGCCGGAATATCAAGAACTAGTTGCAAAAATGCTACAAAATTTTAACAGAGTAGGAGTCAACATGAGCATAAAATTGCATTTCTTACACAGCCATTTGGACCGATTCCCGCAGAACCTGGGTGATTACAGTGAGGAACAAGGAGAAAGGTTCCATCAGGATATCAGGATAATGTAAGAAAGATATCAAGGTCGATGGGACAGCCATATGATGGCTGACTATTGCTGGACCTTGAAAAGAGATTGTCCTGACCATAGAAATCTTAATAATAAGGCAATAGAAATGTCAAAGACGCGTGACCTTGTCGCCGCGCATCTGTCAAGTCAAACACAAGTGCGAGTTGAGGAATTGTCGTCTTAATGTCATCGCAAAAAGAATAATTTTGTTTGCAGGAATACAAGCGCATTTGTCTAATCGAACAACAGTGCGAGTTGAGGAATTGTCGTCTTAATGTCATCGCCAAAAAGAATAATTTTGTTTGCAGGAATACAAAAAGTGGTATTTGAAAACCGGCGACATGCGTCCCAGTGTTAAAAGATAGTCGATAGCATTTCTATTGACTAGTTATTAAGATTTCTATGGTCCTGACAAAGTAAATAAGAGAAAATCTCAAAGAAAAAGGTTTTCATGATCTTCATTTATTTATTCTAGTTAAAGGTATCCCAAACTATTATTATTTTTGCATATTTTTGTAAAGATAAACAATAAAAATAAGTTTTAAATACATATTTTGGCCCATTTATTGAAGCATTTTATGGAAAATGTTAGAAGCGTTTATCTCAAAAACTGGAGTCAATTTGACCATTCTGGTATTTTGCCCGTTATCAGCACACTCGTCTTATACAAAATCGACTTCAAGTATGCCTTCCGCAAAATGACTGTATAGCAGTGTAATCTATGTACCTAATCTGTGTGTAATTTTTCATCTACTTGTGTGGCTCACTGTGCGCATTAGGCAACTGTAAGCACAGTGAGCAGCTGAGTGTAAAATAAATAAATAAATAAATACATTGCCTGGATTTGACACATATCCTGTAACTTAATACACCAACTTTACCCAAGTTCTTACTAAGATTAAGTTGACTGATCACATAAAATAATTACAGTTTTATAACCAGTTTAGAGTTGCATCATAAGTTTATTAAAATCTAAATGTATAAGATTAATATGTACTATACTTTTATGACTTGACATTATATTAATTACATTAAGATCCAGTTTCAGAGATGTTAGACAAACCGTATTGGCAGAGTAAGCATATATTATATTATAACACACATAAATGAAAATGACGACTGTGTTCTTTTTTCAAGTGCAACTTGTGTCACTTTTGTATTCGGTCAGGTTATATTTTATGTGGCGTATAACAGCTATCCGGAATCTCTGCAACTAGCACTTAATCACCTGTCACCTAGTTACTTAACTTATTATTTTATATCGTGATACAAAATTTTACTGTAACGCGCGAAGGACGCTATTTCATACGGCTTGAAAACCGTACAAAAATCACGGCAAGTGCGTACTCCATCTGCCATTTTTATTTGATATATGACCTTAATCTATAAGTTTTGTTTCAGCGATCTCACAGTTCATGGTTCAAGGAGGTGACATAATAAATGACGATGGAAGCGGCGGTGAAAGCATATACGGACCAACATTTGCTGATGAAAATTTTAAATTAAAGGTAAGTGTTACGAATCTAACTTTACTAGTTTGACCTAGGGTGTTTTTTATTTATATTTTATTACATCTACATCGATCGACCGTCCACGCATGCGCAGCGTGATGTTTTGCGACGATCGATGCATCCATCGACGTCGATCGATGTAGATGTAATACCACCCTTAAGTATTTCGACTGTCCCAGTTCTCTTACAACGAACTAATGATTTTTAAAACACAAATAGTAACTATAGCTTATGAGAGTTATGAGCTCTCATGCACGTGTCTGGTGCGCTGTTGAACAATAATAATTGTGTTCAACGAATCGCGGTTCTAAAGCGCACTGCGTTCGTGGTTCGGTTCGATCTTCTGTTCGCACCGAACACATTAGAGATAGGTCATTATAAGTAGAAAGGCTAAGTAACGAAGCAAGTGTAGACAACAGGCTTTTATTCCTGTATCAGTTTTTGTGTGTGAGATGGGAACGCTGACGTCTCATACAAATGAGACAACGAACCCATTCTACTATCTTCCTCTTTTCTTTGCTCTATTACTTTAAACACCCATTGTCATCTAGCACGAGGAAGGAGTGTTAAGCATGGCGAACACTGGCAAGCCTGACACCAACAGCTCTCAGTTCTGCATCACGACAGTGCCGTGCCCGCACTTGGACGACACCAATGTTGTCTTTGGAGAAGTGCTGGCGGGGCTCGGCATCGTCAAGGAGATACAGCGCTACGGCGACACCGAACACGGCCGGCCAACGGTGGTATGTTGGTAATCATCCGATTTATTTGATATAGTATTATCTCTTCTTGTATTACACCAATACTTCTTTATGTTAGATACGGCGTCCAAAATACTTATAAAGCAAAACAGTGCCGTTTTTCAGTTCATCTGTTAAAACTATTCCTTCTATGTACTTCTTCAGACGTCACTAGAAATATTTTCATTTACTCAGTGTATGTCATAAAATTAGTCACTCATTATTATTTAAACTTATTCAAATTTCAAACGTAGTTTTCCTTACTCCTTAAATCGAGTTGAATGTAATCCCTGTATCTATTGCTTCGTCTATCTCCAGCAATGCGTAATTCAAGACTGCGGTGAGATTATATCGAGTGACTGGGACGTGCGCTGCCGCGACGGCACCGCCGACCGCCTGCCCGAATACCCTGAGGACTATAGTGACGATCACGGCAGTGTAAGTATACCCTAACCGGCTCCAAATAACTATCAATTTAGTTTATTGTTTAGTTAGTTTTATTGCTTGAGATGAATCGCAATCAAAGCTAGAATCGATGCGTTAAGCTAACGGAGAGGATATGCTGCTCTTTGGTTTACTTATTTTACCCGAATAATGGTGTCATAACATCAAACAATCGACGGCTGAATTGCCGAAGATACGACTGTTTTAGCTGAGTAAAACTTTCAACTTATCTGTTTCACCCATAGAAATCTTAATAACAAGGCAATAGAAATGTCAAAGACGCGTGACCTTGTCGCCGCGCATGTGTCTAGTCGAACACAAGTGCGAGTTGAGGAGTTGTCGTGGTTACCAGTGTTGTTTGGGACGCCTAAAGATTATTCGTTTTTAGAAAATATTGCTTAATGTCATCGCAAAAAGAATAATTTTGTTTGCAGGAATACAAAATGTATGTGTAGGCGAAATTGTGTTTTTATTGTTTGGTTATGTAGTGGTATTTGAAAACCGGCGACATGCGTCCCAGTGTTAAAAGATAGTCGATAGCATTTCTATTGACTAGTTATTAAGATTTCTATGGTTTCACCAATCGATCGTTTCAAAGAAATAACAACCTTAGTCGATATGCTCTGCAAATTTGCTCATACAATTTGTTCGTGTTCATTTTTAAAGTACAAAATTATCAAAAAAACTACATTAAATTAGCTACACAATTTATAGCAACTTTTGTAATAAAACCATTTTCATATACGCAATATTTCGTATAGCTATCATACAAAATTCATAGCTTCACACACAAAATACATAAGCGTGACGTCACGCTTATGCAGTCGTGCGTGCATGTTTCGAGCGTTTGGGCGAGTCTGTTATTAATGTGAATTTAAAATTGTATTATCTCAGGCAGTTAACGTGTTAGCGAAGCAATTCTTTCAATGATGTTTCTAATATCGAGAGATATTGCAATTAGACATAAAATCATATCATGCTTATTGAACGGTCCTTCAGTTATCGCGGTTTGCGGCAATGCATCTTATGAACCAAAACAAATGCAGGTTAAATATTTCGTATTCCAGGTGGATCAATTAGTAACATTGATTCGCGACGTCAAGAACACGGGTAACGGGCACTTCGGCGCGGGCCGCCACAAGGCAGCCGCTCGGAAGTACCACAAGTGCCTACGGTATTTGAACTACATGTGTTCATCCTTAGATGCCATTAAAGACGTCGATATGAAGGAACAATGTAAGTATAAGTCTTTTTCTTGGCTTCTTTGCCAAATTTCTCGTCCCGCTTCTCTATAATCTCTTGATATTCCTAACACGTCAAAAAATACACGGACAAATGCTTAAAGGGAGTTTACAAGAAGTAAAGTATGGAGAATTAACACTGACAACGTCTGGGGCCTCGCATCATAGAGGCAGATTGTGTTTAAAATGATGTATCCAGCTCCCCTATAATGTATCCAGCCCTAAGAGTAATTAATCTAAATGGAGAGGTAATTAAAGCAAATCTATGCAAATAAGTCTGCCAAATCTCGCGGGGAAATGGTTATAGATTGTTCATTGGTTTTATTTGACGTGCAAGTGCGGCACTTATCCTCATTTAGCAGCGGGGGACGCCCGATAATGACTAGTCCTTTTGGGTAAATTGTCTAACATCCATCACCAGTATAATACCAGGTACCTAGAACAAATTAAACTAATTATATTAATACTCCGACGGGTTCGGGGCAAGAGTTCATAAAAAGCAGACGGCTTATTCTCATTCATTCATATCAAATTCTATAAATAAGTGGTTCATCTAAATAACTCATAGACGACAAATATAACGATTCCACTACTGTAACAAATGATGCTAACGAACCAATTACCTTATTTGTGGATCAGTATTTCTCGCAATATTTGTAGGGTAAAGCCCTTTGTACAGTCGAGTTCATTTATATGTTGGTTTGAACCCCGCTATGTCTATAACAAGGTTAGAAACTGTCAACATATTAATGTACTCGACTGTACAGATCTACACGAGTACAATACAATAAAGTTGTCTAGTTCGTGTCTCGTTTCTTATGGAGTTTAGATGAACTTTGAATTAAATTAAATAAGTTTATGTTCATTCAACAGTTTTTCAGTAAGTAGATGCTCGTCTTAGATACCGGCTACACGCCCATCTTCCTTGCGCAAACAGTTTGTGCAATCATGGCGCATTGCTGGCTACATGCTCAATCGTGCTTGGAACATAATACAGAAATACTTTTGCGCAACCCTACTACATACAGCTGCTACACATACATACCTGCTCATAGAATCTCTTTGCGTAGACAGCAGGTTTCGCTGAAGACTTTATTAAACTATTATTAATTAGTATTTAAAATCGTCAAACAAAACTTAACTTAAATCATGAAGCTGAGATTCACTCACATAGCAGTCCGTATGAAACGGTACCTTATCCCGAGCATTATTATCTTTAATGGAATAATATCCCTTCCAACACGATATAGCAGCCCTGTATCTAATACATGTCCCACTGCTGGGCTCGGGCATTTTCTCATGTTGTTAGGCCATAGTCTACGCTGGCCAAGTGCGGATTGGTAGACTTCACACACCCTCGAGCACTTTTTAGGCACTCTCAGGCATGTAGGTTTCCTTACGATGTTTTCCTTCACCGTTAGCAAGCGATATTTTATATGATAAATACACACTTATCTTCGAAAAGACGAATCTTAACGATTTATTGACAGAGGTGTGTGCCGTGGGTTCGAACCCAAGACCTTTAACTTCCCAGTCCTACGGTCTCTCGGCTATCGCTGCCTTCCAACACGATATCTACGAACAATGTTTTCTATTAATAAAGTTTTCGGCGAAACGTGTTCTCTACGAAGACTACATAAGATTTCTATGAGCAGTGCTTCCTGTGTGTAGTAGAGTCGTGCAGTAGAAGGTATTTCTGTATTACGTTTCAAGCTCCGCTCAATATTGCTCGTTCAAATTAAAATGAGTTGAGTGCACGGTTGCCGTAGTGGTTAAAGTGGTTGGCTCGCCGATTTTACTGCGCTGGTGTTGGAGGTTCGATTCCTACATGGGACAAATTTGTGTGTGACCCGCTAAGATTTGTTCTGACTCTGCGTGTGCTTTGTATGTGTAAAATGTATGTTTGTGAACACGCCCGCGACACAGAAGTTATTCATACCGCGGGCGTGGTTTAAAAGAAATATAAAGAAGGAAATAAAATAAAAAAAACATACTATCGAAGTTTGCACAAAAGATGCGTGTAACCGGTACCTAAAAGAATTTACAGTTAGTTATTTTTACTATTAAAATTGAGTTTTCTCATAATCATGTTATTTTTATTGTTCACAGTTAATGAAATAAGAACAACGTATGTTATACAATGCAACCTGAATTTGGCGGCATGCTATATGAAATTAGACGATTATAAATCGAGTGTAAATTATTGTACTGAAGTAAGTATTACTCTATAATTTATTAGTCTTTACATATAATCATAACATCACGGTTATATATTTCCTAGAAGAGTGTGGCCAAGGTGTAATAACACCCACATTTCTTCTGTTATGTTTAGGTTCCATGTAATAGGGGCTGATCCTATCACCATCTATAGGGCACGATTCTAACTCCGTGCTGCTATTCGAGATTTTTACTGACAGAAAAAAACCCTTGATGAGCATTGCGCGAATTATACCTAGCGGTATTTATTTATTAATAGGAAGCTCAACAGCATGTAACCATTTGAATAACTTAAAGTTAAATAGTGGCTCTCTGCCGATAATAGATCTTCACGAATAAACTATAAAATAAATAATTGTGAACATCAGAACAAGCAATAAGCAACCAACGAGGTTCGAATTCGTTTTTTTAAAAAGATATTTGAATTTTACAGAATGGTGCAGTTTTGTGATTCGGTTCGAGGAGAAAACACTATCGCTTATCACCTACTGCCAAGTAGTGCTAGCAGTATGCTTTCAGTGCTGTGTGTCGATTCGGTTGTAGAGCATTCAACCACACATTAAGGCCCGGTTTCCACCAAAGCAGAGAGGAGAGATTTATGTTTTAATAACCAATCAGGTTTTGATTCTTAAGCTGAACAGAGGCGAGATGTGACAATAGCGAAACCTAATTAGTCATTCAAACACTTCCACGTCCTCTTCTCTCAGTTTTAGTGGAAACCGGGCCTAATGTGTAGTTGAATGCTCTACAACCGAACTTCTTCACTACTTGGCAGTAGGTATATAATATACTAGATTCCCCGCGTGGTTTTACCCGCGTCAAACGTTATTCTGGCCGGTGCTCGCAAGTTAAAAAGCCATCTATTAAATTTTTGTGTTAACTCACTTCTAACTGGAAAACCCTAAACTCACCCTCTTGGGAATAAAATATAGAAAAAACCCATTTAATTTAACCAAACGAATTTTCATGCTATTAACTTTAAAAATGACGGACTTCCATACAACCGTTCATCCCTAATTTTACCCCCTTCAAAATGGAGTTGTCAAAAATCCCTTTTTAGTGCACCCCTACGCCATGTAAGGAACCTTAATGGAAAATTTCAAGTTCCTAGCCCTAGTAGTTTAGGCTCTGCGTTGATGAATCAGTCAGTCGGGCGAACAATTATATAAGTATAGATAGATAGTATAAAACGATAGTGTTTTCCTCAAACCGAATCACAAAACTGCACCACCCTGTGAAATCATAATTGACTTTCCTTAGTAGAAATAAATACATATTTTAATTTGTCAAGCTGTATAATTTTATTGTCTGTACAAATCTCTCATTTCAGGTATTAGAATTGGATCCAAGAAACGAGAAAGCTTTATACCGGCGCGGCCAAGCGAACTTCGGCCTTAAAAACTACGACATTGCCCTCATAGACTTGAAGCAAGCTGACAAGGTGTCACCCAACAATAAGGCGGTTCACAAACTATTAGACGAAGTAAGGCTCACGAATAAAAGTTACAATGACATTCAAAAGCAACGGCTGTCAAAATTTTTTCGTGACCAAAAAGAGGCAGAGACGTATTTCGAGATCACAGATAACTGAATTAAGACTGACTGTAGTTATACGTAGGATTATGTGATAGTGTTAGCCGCGACCTGTGTTTCCAATTTGATTGTATTTTTATACGTGACCCCCGTGCTGATTGTCGTTTCTATAGTGCAACAAGATTCTCCGACCCGATGGTCCTGTCAATTTTTTTATGGAAATGTCATTTTTTTACAAATTGACTGTGACATAGGGCCAGACAAACTTGGGCACTATAATGTATGACTATACTTCGATCAAGATAAGGGACCGATCAAGTATTATGTGAGCAAATGCTCACATAATAATATAATAATACAAAATAATAATATGCTTTGCAATTTTACTGGGTTACATCCCCCATTTCTTAAAAAGAAAACATTGCAAAGAAGCCCCTAGCCTCTATAGTGCGTACGTAATACTTGAATGATCCCTAAGAAAACAATGATGTTATGCGAACAAGCTTTATCTGAAATAAAATAAAGATAAATTTACATTACAATTAATTTTTACTTTAGACTTAGTCTGCAGTAGTGAGAGTCTTAAATTGTTTTGCTATTAAAATAATAATGTATTTCTAATGTTACTGATATTAAATTGCGTAATGTTTTTTAATTCTTTATTTTGGACGAAGTATACACAATATGCATATATATTACGACACACTTCATAGTTTTGCAGGACAATCGATCTCAGTTAAGTGTATCATAGTTTTCTGTATCAGTAGTATAAAATGAAAATGTGGATAGCCCAGATATCGACATCAGTGTTATAATAGTTACAAAGTTAATGCACAATCAAGTAATTGACAGAAAAATGTTTCTAAACCATTATTTGCTGTTAAAACTAGAAACAAAAAAAATAACGTGTTACATAATATATTTTAGCTTCTAGGTGAAAATGAAAGCTAGATATGACGACCTATTATAATTTTGTTTGCAATTAGCTAATTAACTTTATTCACATAAGTTTTACCATAAAATCTGGGGTTTTGGGCGATCTTTTAAATGCTCCTTTTAATATGCTTTGAGATTCATAATACTTGCTCTGAATAAGCACCTAATATAATATAACCTATATTATATTTGGTGCTAAAAAGACAGCTTTGCAAAAAAGAGTAGTCAATAATTGGTTCGACACTGTAAAAATCTATGAAGTAGTGAACTAATCGTGAGCTTTGTTTTCATGAAACGTCATTTCATTGACAAAGTTGTTAGCAGACATAAGTTAGTTTTCGTTTCTAGACTATTTTGCAAAGCTGTAATTTGTTTCGCTGCTAGATCCTTTTCAAACAGCGTAAAAGTCCCACTGGAGATAGAAAAAAATACATTTATAAAACTGAAAGAAGATTGTCCTGCAAAATTTGATACGAGAGTTGGCGCGCGGAGGGCACGTGGCTAAAATAGTCGGTTTTGACAATAAGGTGTTTGACACAAAATTAAATGCTTATTCTTTAGAGGACAGTTTACAATAGCTTAGCACCAAGCTCGTGTAAACTAGGCCTAAGTTAAGTATGTTTTTTAAATGCGAAAGAAACTTCTCTTACGCTTTCACGATGAAAATTTGTGTGGAGGTATAGTTCGCGCCAGATAATTCCGCAAAAAAGGTTATTAAATAAATAAACATTTCACAAATTACACACAACGCCATCTAGTCCCAAACTAAGCAGAGCTTGTATTATGGGTACTAGAATAACTGATACTTATACATATACGACCGGATGGCGGAGTGGGTAGTGTACCTGCCTGCGACGTCGAGGTCGTGGGTTCGATTCCCACTTAAGACAAATCTTTGTGTGCATGAACATGGGGGTTTGTCTTAGTCTGGTAATATGTATGTATTTACAAAAGAAAAGTATATATGTATTAGTATCAGTTATTCTAGTACCCATATTACAAGCTTTGCTTAGTTTGGGACTAGATGGCGTTGTGTGTAAGTTGTGAGATATTTATTATTTATTTATTTATATACTTTTCTTTTGTAAATACATACTTATTAAACATAGAAACACCCAGAATATGACTCAAAATTTATTATTATTACATTTATTGACACAGCTTTTACTGTATTCTTAAATTCAGAAATGATTCCGCAAAATTTATGGATCAAAATGACGTATCGTGGAAAAGGCCGTCCCTTAACGTACTATTGTGGCACATATTTGATTTGTTTTGTAATGACCTTCTTCCAGCGTTATCTGGCTCTAACTATAGTTAAAACCTCAAAAAGACATACTTTGATCGACATACCGTGCGAATAAAAGTTAGTAACAAATAAATTGGACTCGTAAAAGCTAGGATAATACTAGTCACTGACTCATATTTTTACTAGAGAAATACGTGTGACTTATGGCCGGTATATTTTTCATTTTGGTTTGATTTTCAATCAGGAATATCTTCATCAGGGCTGTGAAATCAGAAATCAAATCATTCATTTCCATGGACCCAAGGGGCGCTTGAACACGTCAAAACAAACGTTAAAATACAAAAAAATATAAATATTAAAATAAAACATAACTAATTAAATTATAATACTTATTGCAATAAAATTATTTAATACCGGAGCTTAGATTGACTTTAATTCAACTTACAAATTTGAATTAAAATCAATCCAAGTACCAGCTCATTGGTATTGCATCATGAGAAGAGCTGGTGATAAACTCATACTCATGTGCACCATCTTTTCAAATAATTCATACAATATTTGTTGGTTTTTTGACAATAATTCTATGTGTAAGTTATAGCTATCAAATCAAATTATGGCTAAAGACGCTTATGGAGAGAAAAAAAACTTAAATATTGCAATGGAATTAAATTAATACTTGTAAATAAATTAGTCCATAGTATATAAGGTTGCAATATCTTACGCTTCAAGCAGAAAATAAAGGAGTAAAAGCAATGTGTGAATACTACTGTATACATAATGGTTCAAGAACAGACAAAAAAATATTATATATATGCTAATAACAAATACTATTTAATCACGCCCGGTGAACTCAGGACCCCAGCCCGCGCCGCACTAGTTGCACTGCGTTTTTGCAGCACGTAAAATGCGACGAGAGAGAGAGAGGGGTGGTTGTTGTTGAAGCGTCTTTGATGGGACGTAGTGGCATAGTAAAAATAGATAAGTATGTTATCTTCGAACAAAGGTACATCGCGCCGTTTGTTTGTACAATTATGGGCAAACTTCTTGAGCATTAGGTGACGTGGTAGGGGAAAGTTTGCGCATCGTACACTTACGAGCAAAATATTGCTATAAATATGATTAGTTACGTCGAGTTTTTAGAATTACCTATTTTATTTATTACAATTACTGTTTATTTCGGGATATTGTATTATGTATAGACAATTGTATTTGTGTGAGTGCAGTGGCAGGCAATAGCCAAAATATAAACAATAGCCGACATGTGCAACATTTTGTATGTCGTCATTATGTCGTGCATTGTTTTGTCAAATTTCTCATAACTTAAACAATAGTTAAATAGAAAACAATGCTTGTCGGCATGTTTTGTTGAACTTCTTACGATTTAAAACAATAGTTAACTCGGTTTTTAATATTGGCAAAATCGCCGACAATATTCAGTGATAAAATCCGCTTTTAACTCAACAAATAACAACAACAACTAACGATTTATAACAGAGCACAAAAGTGAGCACTTCACTGCACGCACGTGTATTCGGGAGAGAGCGGAACGAAGACGCGGTGCATAGGGCAAGGGTCGACTGATCAACCAATCACGCGCAGGTACGCCCCCTGCGCCTCAGCCTCGTAACCAAAGAGACCCAAAATTCGTTTCTGCGCATTCAAGGTCGTTTGCTCAAGATGTTTGCCCCGATTTATACTCGTAGCGCTTGCCACGCCCCGGGTTCATGTACGTACGCACGCACACTACGCCGCTCGGTCACTCACTCGGTCACCGGTAGTGCGGGCCGTGTCATTACTGTGAGCGGTCGGTGTTTGTTTAAAAAATTAGGTACGGTTACGCGCTGCAAAACAAAAGATATTATTGTGAAGTTTATGGTTGTTCAAACGACACTATTTCAAACCCAGAATTAACGTTCTTTAAGGTTTTAACGTTATTTTGGTTGCTACTTACACATAACAATTATTGTCAATAAACAAACAAAATTGTATGAATTATTTGAAAAGATGGTGAACATGAGTTTCTCACCAGCTCTTCTCATTATGCAATACCCATCGGAGCTGGTACTTGGATTGATTTTAATTCAAACCTCAAAGTTGAATTGAAATCAATCTAAGCTCCGGTGATTCAAATCATTTTGTTGCAATTAATATTATAATTTAATTAGCTTAAGTTTTATTTTAATTTTATTTATTTGAACGTTGATGTTTGTTTTGACGTGTTCAATCGCCCTTTGGGGCCCATGGAAATAAATGATTTGACTTTGACTTGACATAAATAAATGCTTTGTTTTGTAAAAAAAATGTTTTTTTAAAATTAAAAAAGTAATTTCAGTACAGGTAATTTAAAATATCAATCTGACAAGTGACAACCCTGCGCCTCGAGCAAGTTTAGGTATCGTGCTGTTACGGGGTCCCTTTGGGATTGGCTTTTAAAAAAAGAGATTTAATTAAATGAAAACTTATTTAATTATATTTAAATGACACAATAGTGTACAAGCCAAAAAGGACCCTTAGGCAACTATCTCCGATGATGATTGAGTATAGACTGACTCTACGGGCTAATGATGCCACGCTGGAAAGCGTGGGTGTGCTAGCGAAAGCATTACTAAAAATAAGGAGTAAGCATAAAGCTATACATCCTTAGTATATAACACCTCCCCCAATGCTGTTAACTTCGGGGTGGGTTCTGAAGTTAACTTTAACTAAAAAGAGGTTCTTAGAGCTGGGGCAGGAATTTCATTAATGTTCTGTTCCAACTCTATAGAAACTGATCTAGGCATTTCAGATTTGCGTAATCTATATTTATGATAGTTGCAGCCGGGTTTACAAAAGGTAATTATCTTATAAACTACATACAAGGTAAGTATACAAACTATTAAACTTGTTACAATTGAATAAGGTGTACCGTATTTAACAATATGTGGTACATCCTGAATTTTATTGACCTCTGTTAAAAGATTATTGGATAATTCGTTTAAGTGGTAAATGTTATCGAGATTAACATTATCCAAACGAATGGACGACAGATTATAATGGGTCAGACTATTAAAATCTATTTTACAGCAACTACTATTTATTAAATTAAAATCAGGTAGAATAATTGGAGAGGTCAAGTTTAAGGTATTCCTATATTTTGGCATAATTGTAGTACCTTTACAATATGCTATGCAATTGCTGGGAATATAGAGGATACCGATTCCCATAATATTCAGCTCTTTTATTTGGTCGGAGTTCTGGCAATCTAAAGAAACTTTAGTTAACTCTGATTGTACATAAATAAACTTATTATTATATAATGGCCTAAATATATCTAATTTGCCATGAATTAATTTAGTTTTACATTCCGTGGGAATGTCATTAACAATTTTCGATAATAATTCACTTTCACAGCTAACTTTAGAATTAGTTTTATAGGTTACTGAGATTTCACACAAATATTCTGCTGAATTTATTATCTTACATTTTTCAAATGATTCTAAGTTACAATAAGTGGATGTATCCTTCGTAATAGCTATATAATTAGTACTAGGTACAATCATACTAAATGTATATGGTTGTTTAACATCATGTGGTGTTGGTAGTGGAATGTTATTAAACAATGAAAACTCCTGGTTTAAAATTAGGGGTACACGTTACAAAAATACAAGTTTAGAATTAAAATAATAACAAATTAAAGTAGACATTTTAAAAAGAGTGTTCATGGAACTTATATCTAAGCTTACAGGTAAGTTTACATTACTAGGCAAGTGCCTGCTGCTATCAGCCAATTCTTGGTACATAATGGTTGGCGAGATAACCGACGGATGTAGGATGTTTTGACTACAAAACATTATAGCGTTGGCTATGTCTTCAAGTTGGAATGATAGGGTGACCATGGACGTTTCTAATGAATTTAGGACAGATTCTAAATATAATTTGAATTCTAACTTATTTGTTATTTTTGATATATCTTGAATGTTAGTCGAAAGCTCATCTATTGTATTATACAATTTAATTTCATTGTGTTTAATTTTCTCAAATGTATTATTATAGCTATTTATTACAGAGTTAGTTACTAAAATATTATTCTTAATTAGAGATACAAGTTGGTTTTCTTGGTTACCAATGGACTCAATTGCTTCGTCATATTTGACAGCATCATTTTCGTCTAAGGTGCCGAAAACTTGTTTTAAGACAGTGCCGACTCCTGCAATCCAAGCTCTCTTGGGTCTATTATCGCTCAGATATGAAATGGATACAAATAATCTATTAATATTCTCTCGCTGGGCTATCAGAGGTTCCACTGTATTGTGGCATTCTGATTGTTCTACAAACCCGCTTTGTTTACACAAACTTATAACGTTTTCCATAGCCAAATTAATATTTTCTACATGTAAATTTAATTTAGAAATGTCTATTGGCATTATGATATTTAAGATACCATTACTAATTTTTAATTTTCCAATATAATCAAAATATATCCCGGGACTTGCAGTAATTGGTTGGACATACTCGTCGGGTGCTTGGAGCTGCGCTGAGGCACTGTAAGTATATACACAGGTAGGTATATAACTTTATCAACTAACTTTCTTATACTAAATGATTACAAGTTTCGTAACTAAATACTAAATACGATTACGAGCTATTATACTATATAAGTATATGTAATTAATTATTTTTGTTTACAGGTTGCTGGCGACTTCAGCGAGTTTAATTTCATCAAAATGATGACGGACATGTCTCCGATTTATTAATAGTGACACGGTGTTATTGCCGTGAACTTTCACTATTTTATATGGGCCTTTCCATATGGGAGATAAGGCTTTTCTAAGTCTTAAATGGTTCTTTAAATACACATAGTCACCGATCTTATATTTTACCGGGCGGCTATGTGAGTCATAATAAGTTTTGGACGATAGTTTCGATTTGTTTATATATTCAAATGCTTTATCGCGAGAATACTTTAAGCGATTTTGTAGCATCCGCACATAATCAGGATATGTAGCTCCTAATGCTTCATCACACATAGAATTTGGAATAAATGGTTTATTACCGAACATTAACTCATAGGGAGTATAATGTGTTGTAGAATGGACAGATGTATTATAGGTAAGCATGGCTGTGTAAACATAACGAGGCCAATTTGTCTGCTCTTCGTTGACAAATGATTTGAGATATTCTTTTAACGTTGAGTGGCTTCTTTCTAATGCACCTTGGGTTTGTGGATGGTAAGGAGATGACCATAGTTGTTTTATTTTTAAAAAGTCACACGTCTTTTTAAACAGGTCAGATGTAAAGTTGGTTCCCTGGTCAGTGAGGATCATTTTCGGTATGCCGAATATGGATATAAAATGTAGTAAACATTCACTTGTCTCCTCAGCAGTTGTGCTGCGTATAGGATAGGCAGATGAAAATTTACTAAAATCGTCTTGCAACGTTAGTATGTATTTGAGTTTGCCAGGTCCGGACTCCGGAAGGGGTCCAACGATATCTAAAGATACACGCTCACAGGGTTTCGTCGAAGTGCTCGTTATTTGCATGGGCGCTCGGTTTGTTTTACGTAACGCTTTGTTTTCTTGGCATAGTTTACATTTTTTCACATAGGATTCTATGTCACTACGCATATTTTTCCAATAGTATAATTCTTTTAATCTATTTTGCATGCGATTAACACCTAAATGACCAGCTACAGGTAAGTCATGGTTATCTTGAAGAATTTTCTTTACCTCGGAAGGTGAGGGATACGTTATGTTATTATGATAAATATTTATTTGTATATTTGTATTATGAAAGAGGTAATTTATGATATTATATATTTTAATAAAACTATGTTTTTCGAAAGGGTCGCGGAAATCAGATAAGCTAATTTGCTCGATACCACTTGTTACAACTAATTCATTGCGAATAGTTTTTAGAGTTTCGAATATCTCAGGATATGAAGTCTGATCGAAGTAATGTACTTTCATATACAATAGGTAATATTCTTTGTTAGTTAAATTAATTTTAGAGAAGGAATGTAATTGTTTTTCTTGATTACGTATTACTTCTGAATTTTCTGAGTTATTTAATATTTCTTCAAGATACGGATTCGATTCGTCGAGGTCAATCGATGTGGGCACTAAGATTACTTTACAAGTACTCCTTAGTAAACTCTCATTGTGTTCTATAATATTCGTGTTGAATATTTTATTCTTATCGCTAATCTCTTTTAGGTACTTTGAGTAGTCGTCAGTAATCAGGTTATGATTAAGACTAAGGTCGGGAGTGTTTTGACCTTCAGGTGGGTCAACGACATTTGTACTTGGGGACTCTAATGTAACATCAGGTGATATAAGGTTAGGAGAATTGATATTAATAAGTTCCGGTGTAGGAATTTCTAGGAGATAGTCAGGATTTAGTTCCTCTGATGGAAAAGAGGGAGGTGATGTAATTAAGTCAAATAAGTCCCTGTCTAGATTGTCATTCCTCAAAAGAGATTCTTCAAAGTCTTGAGAGTTAGGGATAGGTATTTCGTCAATTGTAGGTTGGATAGGATTGACGGGAAACCTGGATAGGGCGTCTGCATTTGCGTTTATTTTACCCTTTTTATATTGAATATTATATTCAAATTCTTCTAATTTTAGCCTCCATCGAACTAGTCGAGAGCCAGGGTCTTTACAATTGAAAAGCCATTGAAGTGGCTTATGGTCTGTTATGATGGTAAAACGGCGACCATATAAATAAGGCCGGAAGACCTTGGTTCCATATATTATTGCTAGGCACTCTTTCTCGGTAACACTGTAATTACCTTCAGCTTTATTTAAGGTTCTTGATGCATATGCAATTGGGCGATCTTGGCCAATAGGACCTTGAGAAAGAATTGCAGATACTGCAAAATTCGACGCATCACAGGTAAGTAAGAAGGGTTGATTAAAATCAGGGTATGCCAGGATAGGTGATTCTACTAATTTGGTTTTCAGATTTTCAAAACTAAGTTGTTGTTCGTTAGTCCAGTTAAAGGGGACGTCTTTTTTGAGAAGTATAGTGAGAGATTTAGCAAGTTTTGAAAAGTTAGGTATAAAACGCCTGTAATACGAGACAAGACCTAAGAAAGATTTAATGTCTCGGGGACATTTAGGAACGGGATAGTGAGTCACGGCCTTGACCTTATCCGGGTTAGGTTTAACACCGTTTTGGGTTATAACATGGCCTAGGTAGGTAACTTCCTTTCGAAGGAACTCACATTTTTCAGGTTGGAGTTTTAAGTTGAATTTTCTAAGTCTGTCGAAGACGGCCTTGAGGTTTTGAATAGCCGTTTGAAGGTCAAACGCATATAAGACAATATCATCTAAATAAACAAAGCAATGAGAGCCTTGCAAACCGGTGAGGCAGTTGTTCATTAGCCTTTGGAAAGTAGATGGCGCATTCTTTAATCCGAATGGCATCCGATTAAATTGGAAGTGACCTTGAGGTATAGAGAAAGCTGTTTTGGGTGCATCTTCTGGCGCAGTCAGCAGCTGATGGAAACCTGATGATAGGTCAAGGGTACTAAAGTACTGACTCTTACCTAATTGGTCAAGAATTTCTGTTATTTGAGGTATAGGGTAAACTTCGCCGATGGTTATGTCATTCAACTTCCGATAGTCAATGACTATACGCCATTTCTTTTGGCCTGAAGCGTCTGATTTTTTGGGCACAATCCAAATAGGAGAGGACCAAGGGGAAGACGAAGGGGTGATAATGTCTTGTTCTAACATTTTATTAATTTGACTTTGTACTTCCTTTTTATGACACTCTGGAAAGCGGTAGGACTTAGTGTGAATGGGAGTGTCACTAGTTGTTTTAATTTCATGTTGAATAGTTGAGGTAAAGGATAAGGGTTCGTCGGACAGATGAAAAATGTCAGAATAGTCAGAACACAAATCGAGAAGGGCATTAGCTTCTTCTTCGTTCAAGTGAGAAGTTCTCAATAAGTTAAGGACGCGCTTAGTGCGGTCAGTTATGTTGTCATTATTTAGGCATGAATTAATTGGAAATAATTCTATAGGTTCTAGTTTAAGTTTAAGGTTACGTTTAATAGTAATTGGTTTGTTCGAAATATTTACTACAGAAATATTGATTCTTTGATTTTCTTTGACATTTACTAAACAATTTGCTACTAAAAGAGTTTGAGAGAGGTGCTGATCTATTATCATACCTTCTTTTAATTCTGGGTTAGCCACAGTACATTCTATTACAGTTTCAGTACGTGGTGGAATAATGTAGCATGAATCAAAGAAATTAATTTTAATATCCTTATTTTTAATTTTCAGAATATCACGACTGTAATCTATATTGCAGCTGTTAGCTGTCAGAAAGTCGTTGCCTATGATGCCATCATAAGGCAGGTTAATGTCTTCAATTATATGAAATTTATGACAAACCGATTTATTAGGAGATACTTTAAACTTTAAATTAAAATAACCTACTGTTTGGGTAGTTTCATTGCCAGGATCAATACCTTTAATATTAATAGGTTTACGAATGATGTTTGGCTGATTAGAAATTGAAGATTCTTTTAATAGGCATATAGCGGAGCCTGAATCTACCAAAAGGGTTAGTGGAATGTCAGATACTTTTGACTCCACTAGGACATGAGGTAAAAGCCTCTTTGAGGTGTCAATGTTAACCTCATAAATCTCTTGCGGATTTAAATCAAGGTTTCCGTTTTGGGGCTGGGTACCCTGCTGTATAACCTTGGAAGATTGATTAAGGTTTCCGGTTTGGGACTGATTACCCTGCTGTATAACCTTGGAGGATTGTTTAAGGTTTCCGATTTGGGACTGGTTACCCTGCTGTATAACCTCAGAGGATTGTTTAAGGTTTCCGGTTTGGGGCTGGTTACCCTGTTGTATAACCTCGTGAGAAAACTGTCTAAGGTTCCCTTTTTGGGGCTGGTTACCCTGATGTACAACCTTAGCAGAAGAGAGATTAAGGTTCCCATTTTGGGGCTGGTTACCCTGTCGTACAACCTTAATAGAAGAGTGAGTAATTGCTTGGGTAATGTTCTCGTTTTGGGGCTGGTTACCCTGATGTACAACGTTACCACAAAAGCAGACTGAACATGTTTTGTTCGAAAGTGTACCGGCTTTGACTTTACGTCCCGTGCGGTACGATTGCGGGACGATTACAGGTTTAAATCATTTTCGTCAATTTCTTCGCTGTCAGATTCATCTGAGTCATCGCAATCGTCGACTAAATTTACCTGTGCAGGTTTGGAATCGGGCTGAGGCCCTGAAGATTTACTAGTATCTTTTGTTTGAGAACTAGATGAATGCTTGGCTCGTCGTTTGACGCAATTGCCAATATCATGCCCTACTTCTTTACAGTATTTGCACGTGAGGTTCGGGTCATGTTTAAAAGGTTTAGCATTATTGCTAGGAATACTCGATTGAGATTTTTGTTGAGAATACTTTGCTTTAATAGCAGAATTTGGACCCTGAGCAATGAGTTTCTGTTTGAAACGATTTGTCTGCTTTTCTTGTGAACTACTACTATTTCGCTTATATAAAGTTTCCTGGATTCTTTCTTCAGATATAGCTAAATTAACGGCATCATTAAAAGTTTTAGGGTCCCTACATCTAACCATATTCGACACCCGGGGATTCAAACCCATGAGGAAATGATGAAGGGTCAAGTCCTCCATAGCCGCTGTGCGACCAGCCATTTCTTTAGCCTTGAAGGACGAAAGCGATATCTCAGTCAACAATTGCGATAGATAAGTTTCCATTCGTAGAGCAAATTGACCTACATTTTCGGTTGAGCTTTGTTTGCTTTCCTGGAGCTCAGTTAATAAGTGAGTATAATGTTTTCTTTCGGAAAACTGAGTTTTAAGGAACTCTTTAAGTTGTTCCCAAGATGTGAACTCTTTAATCGAACAGGCAAGTTCTGCCTTTCCTGTAAGCTGACACAAAATGTATTTAAACAAAATAGGCTTCTGAGCCTCAGACGCTAATTCATAAGCGTTATTACAATTGTTAATAAAAGAATTTAGTTTTTCGCGGCTGCCGTCGTATTGTTTAACGAATTTTAATAAAATATTTAGCTCCATTTCTGTAACTGTTTTTCGAGTTACTCTGGGCGATAAGAGAGGAGATTTGTGTTCCGAAGTTTTGGCAATCTCAATATCTAGTTTTAAATCTTCAGTTTTAGGCACTTTAGGCATAATATATAAAGCACATAAGACTAAAAATAGAACTACTTAAAAGTACACAAGATTAAAGTTCAATCAATGTTGCACAGAGATAAATGTTCAACGACTTACAGGAACACGTAGGCGGCGATAAGGGCTAGCGCATGGAATAGCTGCATAGCGACGCGCACACGAATAACACACGACAGTTTTAAATTCACGAACACTTTCTTTTACACTACGCGGGACACTCGCGGGTCACACGATGCTTACAGGAGGATGGCCTGGATGCGCAAGTAGCGCTCACAGGACGTTCACAGGATACTCGGAGGACGCTCACAAGGACGTCTTTCTGAAGCTCGCAGGGTCTTCTCGATATGGTAAACGTAGTCACAAGGTTACAGGTACAAAGGACGCTCACTGGGTCAGTAAGCTAATCGTAGCTTTTTCGTTGGTTTTTGGGACACGGAGAGTCTATTCACAAATGTAGATTACGCGAATCGCACTGGGGATATCCGTATCCCACCGCTGCCACCAATGTTACGGGGTCCCTTTGGGATTGGCTTTTAAAAAAAGAGATTTAATTAAATGAAAACTTATTTAATTATATTTAAATGACACAATAGTGTACAAGCCAAAAAGGACCCTTAGGCAACTATCTCCGATGATGATTGAGTATAGACTGACTCTACGGGCTAATGATGCCACGCTGGAAAGCGTGGGTGTGCTAGCGAAAGCATTACTAAAAATAAGGAGTAAGCATAAAGCTATACATCCTTAGTATATAACAGTGCGCTCCTAAACGCCGGGAGTTGGCCTACTTATCTATTTTTACTATGGTAGTGGTCAGATGCAGTGGTTGGTCGGTGCTTTCTTTGCGCAGTTAAGTAGAGAGGAAGGAGCTAACTGTGTCGGGATTAGGTGTTATCTTACTAGTACCCGGATCAGAGGATTGGCTTCCACGTCGCTGGTAGCCCTGATAAAGATTTTCCTGATTGAAAATAGAACATCGGTCGACAAAATGTACAGTCCATTAGTGACACGTGAGTTACCCGTATTTCTCTAGTAATTATGTCGACTCATATTTTGTTTGTAGCAAAGAGACAACATAAAATTTATATCTTAGTAAAATAAGCAGCAATCAAATTGCTTTTTAAAATGATTTCATGTTCTTATTCTTTAGATATTATTAAATCTTACACCTTTTTACCAATGTGTGCTTTACAAAAAATAGTTTTCTTTAAATTACTGTATAATCGTCTTTTCTAACAGCGGATCTCAATGTAAAATTACATTTAAATTACAATTAAATTATTAAGTATGCGGCTCAATTTGTATGAATGACTCTGTTGGTAAATTTATTGGTAATAAAAATATATTAAGTAATTTACACCCATTTACTTGAATATTTACGTGATCAACATTTTTTTGCACATACTGTTTTTGCAAGTAAGGTAGAGCGTGTAGCCGGTGTTTAACAGTGACGTGCCATACGTGGTCTCTGTGCGCTCGATGAGCGATCACCTTATTTAACTCAAGATTTTTGGGTACAATATAATTATATTATTAACTTAATATTGGCCTAAGTCTCACAACTCCTATGATTCGTACACATGTTCGGACGAGTCATGATGCGAGCCCCAAGGAAAGGCACTAGGCCAATGTGTAAACAAGGAGCTCGCGTCAGGAGCGAGTTCGGCGTTTCGGTTGCTACGGCGCAATGAAGAAACCTGTTACTGTTGTTTTTGGGAAACCTGTAGCTGCAACCGGTCTTTTTAACCGACTTCTAAAAAAGGAGGAGGTTCTCAATTCGATTCGTATATATTATTATGTTGCTTTTTTATGTTTGTTCCCGGCTAGCTTCGTCGTTTATCAACTGATTTTGATGATTCTTTTTTTGTTGGACAGGAGATGATTCCAAGGAGGTCCCATTGTCAGCAAGTCGTGATCTGATGATAGGATCTCAGAGAAATCGAGGGCAACCATCGTATTTTATAGGCACATTTTATGTTTTTAGTGTGTTTTTCAAAGCTACACCAGTATTTACTCCTAATCGTACTAATTTTATGTGGCTGAGCTGATGATGGAAGGTCAACTCCTCAATAGTTAAGAGTTAAAGGATATTTTTTTCACTACTGTACGCATATTCCTACTGCTAGTTATTGTGTCAAATGAGCTGATGATGGAAGGTCTTGACAATAGTCAGGAGATAGGATTTATTTCTTTGTTTATTATAAATATTTTTCCGTCTCAAGTAACCGTCGTCTCCGCATTCGAGAAACATTCTTGTTATACCCATCACTTAAAATCGTAAAATAAAATAATTTTAACAAACAAAAACCGACTTCAAAAAGTAGGTAAATTAAAAAGCAAAAAATAAATTTACATCGCACAAAACAATACGTTTTTTCATTTAGTTAAATAATTATTAAATAGAAATTATTAAATAATTATTTTATAATTCTGAAGTCTACTATTATATATTCTGAAGTGTACTAATAATTATAATGTATTATGTTGCTTTATTATTTTATTATAAAATATGAGCTGCAAATGAAAACTATGAAATTAGGAAATAGAAATATATTTTTAGAAATAAAAAAACATAATAAATTGAAAATGAAAAATATTATTTTTTATTCACGTTCAGAAGAACTAGCTGGCGAACCTTTTCTGTAGTAAGTCTCGTTCTTCTCTCGCTAACAATGTACTCTGCTTTCAAAAATATTCGTTCGCAGGGTACACTGGTAGCGAGAAAGTTGCCTCTCTTGATAAATAATTTAAAAAGTGTCGGGTAGAGGTGGCGGTTGTTTCGCCACCAGTCCAAGGGCGTCATGGCTGCGTAACGTGGTAATAATGTATTTTTAAAATGTATGAGTACAATATTGGGTACACAGGTTTACGCTGCTTCCACCAGATCAATGGATTTTTCATGCGATTTAAAAATGGCTTCTGAATGTACTTGTCTAATTCAACAATACCGGCAGCAACACTGCACACGGGACAAGTGCGGCAACTTCTTTGTCAAATTTCTCCCATATTGATGTCGATGTCGTCGATGGCACCGCAACCGCTTCTGGTCGAGGCTAAGCTGTTGATTGAATTTCGCTATTCTCTGTCCTGTTAGAAAAGCTACTGAGACAGACCTTCTCTTTAAGCCTGACACTGCCCTTTCGTATTTATGCACGTCTCGAAAACCTCATTTTTAATCGGGGGTCCAATATTGTGGCTTCGGCATAATATAATACAGTGGATTCCACATCATTTTTTTCATAAATCTTCTATGGATTTTAACTTTTAAACTGGTTATAAATTTTTGTGTTTTGGGCGGGTACGTAGGTAAATTACACATTGATATATGTTGATGCAGAAATCGACAATATACAATCACTTGACAGACTGACTTGTTTTTCCTTGCTTATTTCGGTGGCGATTTCATAAAACGTTTTAAAATAGGTATTACTTCCTGTACTACTTGCCATTCTTCGGTATTTATAGATAGTTCGTGTTTAAAAAGCGCCAATGTTGCAATAACTGCATCTTTACTAGCTACTATCCGATTAAGCATATCATAGGTCGAATTCCATCTGGTTACAACGTCTTGTTTTAGTTTCAGTACTGGCAGGTTCATTAGCTTTTGCATCTCCTGTAATTTTAATACTGTTGTTTGGATTTCTGAAATGCCAACCTGCACCACTAGGTTTAAAGTATGCGCGAAACAGCCAATATGCCGCCAACCACCATTCTGAACAGCTGCAACAACATTGAAAGCATTATCGCGGACGATAGCTGTGACTTTGTCAGAAATTTTCCATTTCTCCATCTCTTCCTTCATAAATTCGCACAAATTTTCGCTCGTATGTCGTTCATCATATTGTATGCAACATAATAAGTTCGAACGCAGATTAGTGTTTGTGCTTGTAAACAATTATTACAATAAAACTTTCGTCCACCCGTCTATAGTGAGACATATAGCGTGTGCTGCCGCCACTAACTGCTCAACTTCATTTTGTATTTTTGCGTGAGCTGAGGCAAAAGTACATTAGCCAACGTTTTTCGTGTCGGAGAGGAATATCTAGGATTTAACATGTTAATAAACTTCTTAAATTCGGCTCCTTATACGATACGAAAAGGGTGATACTCTTTGGCAATCAGTCGTATTAACTGCTCATCCAATTCTTTAGCTTTTTGGGGCGGGAGAGGTTTTGTTTTTTGAATATAATTAGTCATTAAATTTTGTGCACTCAAAGACGACTTTGTCTTCGTCTTTGACAATGATACAAAATTGTTTTGATTGTTTTGTGATATTTCAACACTTTCAACAATAGGATTTTCGATAAGAGGTTGCGAAGTTTCACTCGTGGTCGCTACCGGCTCTCGTACTATCGGCGATACTGAAATGGTCAGATGGTCGGATGCCGTGTCAAGTTACCGGTATTACCAGCCGATATCGCTGTATTGGACGAGCAATAATCGCCTCCTTAATATCAATTTGGGTGAAATGTTTCCAAATCAGACTCGTTTTTCTCCTCATCGCTATATTTCAACAATAAATACGCCCACCACACTAATACTAACTCAAACCCACTTACTTACACCAATAATAACAATTAGAAAACTACTAGGTACACTTAAAACAATTTAGAATATTAACAACATTAATATTATCTGAACTAGGGCTATTTTCCAATGTTTCACCAAGTTCATTACAGTTGGTCTGATATTTTTCAAAACTATTTTGTACAGTTTCTTCGTTCAGAACTAAACTGGTACTTACATTTTTCTCGTCATCATAGCGATGCTCCCTTGCAGAATTGTTTACGTTATTAAGTGGCGTTGAACCACACAAGATCGGCACTATTTGTAGCGGGAGACCCCTCCGGCCGTGATGGCAACTGAGTTTGGCAACCAGTTGCTTAAAAATATTGGATATTCTTTTTACTCAAGCAGTTGCCAAAGACGAATGTCGATTCTTGATACGCACCTAGTTGCCAACTAAGATTTTCTCAAAAGGTGTGGTTACTTAAGAAGAATTACCACTCTCAGTTCGTAACGAACATCAGTTGTGGAAATCAAAATAAGGACTAAGGTCTGTATTATATTAAATTAGGATGTTTTCAATCAGATGCATATAAAATTTGGTTTCTATTGAATTTGTTTGATTAAATTTCTTAAGAGTTGCGTCATCGAAAGGGAACAAGGGTAGGTACATTATGTTTCAAATAATAATATCGTGAAAACAACATAATATAGGTGTCTATGCCTTTATTCCATGTAATTACCTAACTACAGCTTAAAGTTACTGAAAATTAACAACTAGGTTCCCCATTTGCAACAAAATTGAAATTATAAGTACACTTCGAATTTAGTAGGTAGTTAATATGTCTTTAGAATGGGATAACAAATGGACTGATAATTTCGAGACAGTGTCCGACACTAATTTTGTTTTCATTTAAAGTTTTTATCGCTAACCCAATTTCCTCATCGATCTCCTCGTACTCCTTCTTTTTTTTAGGTGTAATTTTTTTCAAATCATAGTATGTCGCTTCAGATTCTAAAACATCGAGTAGATGTGCCAACGTTGGATTTTTCTTACCAATAAAACTGTTGATCTTTCTATGCCATCCCTCTATATTGTTATTAGTTCTAAATTTTTCAGTTTCACAACAACAAGATTCAGCAAAAAAATCTTTATTAACCCACTGCTTTTGGAAATATTTATTAAACATATTGATTTCCTCACAAACAGGTCTTTTTGCCATTACATAATCATATCCTTCTCTTAAGTATTTTTTTGGTAACCGTGCAATTCCAATACATCTCGCCACATGCCTTTTTTTTACTCTAGTTTTTATTTGTAAGGCCTTCGCCTTTTTCCATAACGCATGGTTGAAGTGATAGTAACATCCCTTAAAAAGTATACCAGGAAATATGTCTTTAAATGCATTAATTGCTGCAATTTCGAAATCCAATGTAATTTTTTTTGGATTCCAGGTAGGAATTTGAGATTTAATTATACTGAACAAAAATTTATATGTGTTATTTCTTTTATCGGGAAGAAGTGCGAAAAATAATGGAGTTATGATATTGTTAATTTCATCATAGCCATGAATGGTATACAACTGTTTAAAGGCTTTTGGGCAACTTCTGAAAGTGCCATCAGCAAAGAAATGATTGAAATTACTCATTTTTGTTGTCACATCACGAATACAAAATACAATGATTCTAAAATCTCCATCTTCATATTCACAAAGATAAAAATGTTGGTACTTCATGGGTATTTCAACGTCCGTAGCATTTGAGAAACGCATTTTTGTGGTACCAACTACTTTGTTTCGCCCATTGTAAAGGTCACTTTTCACACTGCTGAACTTTGGTATATCGCCGACGAAATTATATCCATCGTTTTTTAAATCACGAACCATATTGTCGTATTGTTTGGGGATTGATTCAAAATTGCAACTACTCACTCTCTTGAGATCATCCAATTTTTTCAAAAATGTGGTTTTCGCAAAATTACGTCTGCAATCGGTTTCGTGTGCTCTTTGCATTATTATCTCATTACGAGTATTTAAAGTAATATTACCTCTGCATCCTTTTGTAAGGCTACATTTCCAAAATGAGTTTTTATTTACATATATTTTTTTACGGCTGTAACGCCTACCATCGTACAACGCAGAAACACCTCCTCTTCTTGAACTAATGAATTCAATGTTAGATGTATTTGGGTATACATTTAAAGTAGACATGTTGATGTCTCCGGAACAGACTATTATACTGGTCTTAAATCGTACACATACTCGTGCAGTAAATACAGTAATCTAATGTGTATTACACATATATTGCAATTAATCGATAACCTCAAGAGGCAAATAAAATGATAGATGTCAACTACGTCAGTAACAAAAGAAAATATATTCTGAACATCTGAAAAAAGTTTGAAATTTAAACAAATATAATTATATTAACTATGTTTTTTTCAATGTCACTAGTGTGTGACATTGCCAGCTATCCTACAAACTTTGGACACATTGTATACGTCACGTGAAACGGACATAACCAGGTTAACATGCTAACAAAATAACATAAACTAAATTAACAATGTTTCAAAAACAAGTCTTCTAACTATTTTTGAGATCCAGTTACAATTTAGGAACCATAAAATGTATATTATAATGACTAATCGCATTTCAAAATAAAAGTTTAATAAATTCTAACAAAATAAAATCCACCTTTTGGTACAAAGAATAAACGTATACAAACAAAAAAAAAATATATAATTATTTATTTTTATGAAATAATAAGAAACAATTTTTTTTGACTGTGAAACAGAGACTCTGTTCACATTTAGAACACTGATCTTT
Source organism: Hypena proboscidalis (assembly GCA_905147285.1). Lineage (NCBI taxonomy): Eukaryota > Metazoa > Arthropoda > Insecta > Lepidoptera > Erebidae > Hypena > Hypena proboscidalis. The sequence goes on from LR990141.1 coordinate 3,154,242, forward strand.
TTTAGGTTTAAAAAAAGCAATGTTAAATTCCGTATTAAAAATGTGTGCATACATTGAATTTTTGAAAAAGAGATCACTTTACTCAGTCTCCAATTAGTTTTCATAATTAACTTAGTCTTTGAGTTTCACAATATACCTTAACCTAATCAAAATTTGACACTACCTTGGTATGAAATTTCAAATTAGGTATACTTAATCATAAAAAATGTTTTGAACAAACTCCTTGTGTTTCACAAATGAGCAAAAATCACAATATTTATGCATTTGTAGTGCATACATATCTATAAAACAATAATTACACAAATTACTTTTACCAACATAATCGAAAAATGTCACTCGTAAAAAACAAAGCTCGGAATGTTTACTGGGTTTATGAAACCACAATTTTTTTAAAATTCAATAATAACATACTTCCTCTTTAAAATAACAATTAACTTTACCTTAGCAAATATACATACATAAATCACATAAAAATACAACGGTGAAAGTGCTTACTTTTGAAGTAAGTATGTGCACAAATTAGCTTAACATTCACTATTAAAACCCTGCATCTCACTCATCTCAGTATAGAAACAATTAAATAAGTATTATTATGGCACGCATGAGTAGGACTTTTCTACACTTAATTTTAACTAATATAATCACCTAACTAAAATATATCATGTCTTCGTTGTTACACAACACCAAGTATTTTGGATTGCCTGGATCAGCACTAAGCATAATTTTTTTTAAAATATGTATGCTTGGCACATCATCACGGTAATTTTTTTTTGTTAGAACAAACTTTAAATGTTTTTTCACAGTGTATATAGAACCTTATTGTGTAATATACTTCATCGTCGTCGTGACCAGGTTTAAATCCTTCTATAAAGCCTACATAGTACGTCCATTTCTTTCGAAATGGAGAGAATAGTATCGTACCAGTACCTTATCATTCATAGCATAACCAATTTCTGTGTCAAAAATAGTTTCGTCTTTTTCTTTGTTCTCAAAATTATTTTTTCAATTTCGCAATCAACTTTTATACCTTCTTTTTGTCTTTCTTCGCTATAATTTTTCGGTATTGCCATCTCATCTGGAGTTAAGTTTAAAGATTCTTCGCTGTTACAAATGTCTGAATCACTGTAAATACTTATACAATCTGATACACTAGTAGAGTCTTCTGAAGCCACTGCAACTCGCTTTTTGTTTCTAGTTCTGGTTGTTGTGTTGCGATCTTCTTCCTTGATATAACTCTTTTTAACAATACCTTTACCTTTTTTTGATATGGATTTTGTCTGTAGTGGCTTTTTATTAGAATATTTTTTTGTAATACCTGAAGGACCAGGTATATCCAATGTATTAGTGCATTTTTATTTTTTTATTTTAATAGTCTTAGGTTCTTTTTTCAGATTTTTTATTTTTTCCTCCGCTGTCTTACGCTTAACAACTTCATCATGTGTTATTATTTCAGCTCCAGGCCCTAATTTGTGTCGCTTAAGTTTTGCGTTGTTTCCAGTTTTAATCATCATTAAAAGAAGTTCTTCAAAAGAAACGATTCTGTCCTCCAATATTTGAATCTTTTTAGTATCATTTGAAACGCATTCTTTAATTGATTCAGGTAAATTATAACTGGAGGGTTTATTACTGTGCAGTCTAATATCAGTCTTTAGTTCGTCAGGTTTACGTAAACTTTCATCGCAAATGTAAAAATACTGTTGGTCATCATATCCTTCATGGGTTGCTTTACGACATTCTCTTGTAACGCAATCAAGGGCTAATGAGAGTAAAGTTCTCGGTGTGCACCTTTCATCCTCATGAATAGGATGTTCTTCTAAAGTTGTTTCGTCTTTGTTATTTTGGTACTCGCTCCGATGATCTTTCCATTGTTTAAGTTGCAACGAGTCATAAAGCTTCTCTTCAACAACTTCGGGATTGAAAGGAAAAATTCCGGATTTGCGGCAACCATTGATTACAACTTGTTTATCGATTTGAGACCAAATTAATCCAATGAGCCTCGAGAATTCTCTTTTTGACAATGTTGCTCCAACATTCAACCGCTGCCATTGTACAAGTAATTGATCCCAACGATCTTTAAATGGTTTCATTACTGCCAAGTCAAGCGGCTGTAAGACGTGACTAGTATGTGCCGGTAGTTTCAGTATAGTTACATTGGCTTTTCGAGCTTCCTCTATTATATTTAATCCGACGTGGGTCGCGTGGCCATCGTAAATGAGCAGAACTGGACGTTCTTCCCCAATTGCGGGCAAGAAAGATTTCTTGAAATAAGTTTCAAAAACATCACTCTCCATCCACTCATTTTTAGTAGCTGCATAAGTTGTGCCAGGGTAAGCGTCAGGGGACACCCATGTGTCCCACATGTTTTTTCCTTTGTATATTTGATTTTTTGGTAAAGCGGATAGCTTGTAACGCTGACTTTCACGTATCCGTCGGTAAACGAATTCGAAAAGCTCGCGGTGCACACAATATCTGTTGTTTTGAAACTCAACCTCCTCCGGGTCGTCGATGATGGTTAGCATTTCGCTAATCTGATTCTTATTGAGGCTAACGGGTTGCCGCCATCCAAGTAGGTTAGCGTTTGGTAACATGCCAGCCGCCTGGGGTTCTCGGTACTCGGGACCGGGGGCATCTTCTTCGTCGTCATCTCCTTCTTCTACGCCCTCGGCTATGTTCGGGTCGTCATACTCGGCTTCGGGGATGTCTCGTTGTCGAGCGTGTCTGCGCGGGGCTGCTGCCGCGTCGCGTCTTTCAGGTATACGCTGGCCTGGGATTATTCCCGCAGGCATGCGAAACTCAGTATTCGCTCGATTCAGGGTTAGACCGCAGTCACTCAAAACGCGGTTGATTGACACCGCGGGGGCGATCAGGGTCTCGTAATCACGATGGGTTTGAGCGTTCATCTCTCCAAAGTGACCGTTGTCGTTTGGCTCATTGGCAGTCAGGTAGTGTTTGACTCCTAAGCCATCCGTAAAATCTCCCATTCCAGCCAGGTACGTGGCTGCTCCTGAGCCCATTCTTATATCGTACCCATTCACGAAATGTATTAGACGCTCTTGTGCGTCGGTTGCTGTGCCTCGGCGTTGCGCGTTTAGCGCAACTTGATACCACCAAAGAACATGGTGGAAGTAAGCGTAAGCACTTTGCGGTACAGTTTTCGTTACGAACTTGTCGCAGTCGCTGATAGCGTGGTATTCCTGTTCGACCAGGAAGACATAACCAGCCGCATCCGCAGAAAAGGTCTTAATGGATTCCTCGCTTACTAATCCTCTCTCACCCTCTACCACCGCTGACAAGGACCAAAGGGGATCGGTTTTTCTGATAGCTTCAGTTTTTTTAATGTCTCCTCGACTAATTTGAAATACGGAAATACGATAAACGGATCTATTGCTTTTTTTCTGGAGTATTCAACAGCTTGAGGTTTTTTGACTGAAAGGTTATGCCGTTTTTTAAAACCAGTGAACCAGGAACTACCTGGCTTGCCATTTTTAAATGCGGTCAAAATTTTGTTCTTGTTTACATACTCTGCTACCGTGTCCAATACTTCCGCTTTGGTTAATCCAAAACCATGTTTTTCCATAAGGTGTAGAGATATAGCCAATTTATTTTCTACTTCTTCCGACAGTACAGTGCTTCTACCTAAAGTATTTGATTTAGTTCTCCTATTACAGACATGATCCATTATGGTCATTCTAGGGATTCCGTATTTTTTTGCAGCCATATCCACTTAAAGATCCATTTCTGACTAATTCAACTGCAGCTTTTAGATTTTCCTTCGAATATGCTGCTCTTGTCGTTTTTCTTCTATAATTGCTAACCATGATGATAAGCTAAGCTAGTAATTTTTTTTTATTTAGCAGTAGTCACACTCGTCGTCAGGATAATGGTCATAAATGGCAAATTGGTAGCAGCCTCGGCACCAAAAAAAGTTAAAATGTAACAAATCTTGGATAATGTTTTCATGAATTAGAAAATGACGTGGCAAATGCAGATCCGGTTCGTAGTTACAGTTATGACAATGATTTGCAAGTATGAAGTGAGTAATTATCCATGGCTACTTTTTTTGGGATAGTGAAACAAAATCTTGTCTTCTTAAAAATCGGTCAATTTCCAAAAAATCAGGCATTCTCAGTACTTAACACATTCTGAAAAAAAAATCACTATAAATCTTTTATAGCCAACGTAAGAGCGCGTAGTAATTCTCTCTAATTCTCTAAATATAGTTCAAATAGTAAAATAATAATAATAGACTAAAAGATAAAAACCATCAGAATGCAATACAAAAATATTGTATGGTGAGATACGATTTGTATAAAATACAATCTGTTATAAAGGTTGACAATATCTGGAATAAGGGCAAGACCGGCATTTGACGGACTTCCCTTTCATAAGTAGACGGTCTTTCCCAGCTATTTAATTTTAAGGTTAGAAATTTCACACCGGTACAAATACGAAACTAAAGCGATATTATGTAATATTAAAGTTGAAAAATTAAGAATCCAGCAGGACTCGAACCTGCACCTCTTGGGTATACGCCCCAAGTGCTTTGCCAATTCAGCTATGGATTCGTATGCTGCCGGACTCGAAATTTCTCAACTCTTTTTGTGCCAGCTTTTAGCTAGACGAACCTTATTTGGTTTTAGCGCCATCTATGTGACTTATTACATCACATAGATGGCGCTAAAACCTTTAAAATATTACAAGTAAAGCGATATTCCTTAATTCAATCCCACTTATATATTAATGAAACATTAAACTACTTACGTGATCAGCGAAACTGTCAAAATTAGTCCAATTTACCACTTTTTTTTAAACAATATCAATTACTGCACACCGCCGTCTAACTCGCAAAATAGTGAAAAAAATGGCGGGCTCGCATATTCCAAACAAGTGATGCTAGCGACATCTATGGTATTTAGATCGGACGACCACGATAAATACTGTTTTATCTACAAAGACTTATGGCGCGCGCTTTTTAAACACAGAAGTTATTGCCACGAGACGGTCTTTTACCCTAGACGGTCTTACCCACATTGACCTTACATCCTCATTTGTAGCGGATCTTGAGCATTTTCTAGCATGATGTAGACGAAATTTTTTATAATCCTTATTACGAGATTCTTGTGCATCTTCCGAAAGTTGACCAATAGGAAGTACTGCAAAATGCTTTATGGCACTTTCTCCGTGAATCAAAATTTTGTGAACTGAAGATGGCATGTAGTACCATTCATATTTGCTCACATAGATCCTGGCAGTCTCCATAGCATAACTGCCAAATTTTTCAGCATTTATTATTACACCCGATGAAAGAGCTTGCAGAATTATGTAAAGTCGTTTAATCATATTTATATCCACTCCTGTAATTTCAGCAGAGCAGCTTGCATTGTAAAAAAATCTTCTGGCAGTATTACCGTCATTAGAATTACCACTTACTTGTCTTGGTTTATTGATGATCAATCCTAGCTCTTCTCGGAAACGCCTTTGTACCAGGGTTTTCTTCTCTTGCTTTAGTCGTTTCTTTTCATCGCTTGTGGCTGACCATGTTTTGAAAGGCAGATTATAAGAAATATGTAAAATAATTTCCATACAACGAATCCAGGCGTGCAAAGTAGACAGTCCGTATTGATAAGAATCTTCATTTTCAGGCCTAACAGTGACTTTAGTCAAATCATTCATTTGGCGTGGAGTAGCCTCACATATTGTACATGTGGAACCCGAAAGCGTAATACCTGAGCTACTTTGCCATCTATCGTTGTAAGAAAGAGATTATGCTTCACTTGCACTCCCTAACCTTCTTTGTTAATTAATGATGGAGCCAAAGAATTTATTTGACCTTTTATTTCATCCACAACAGCTTTAGTTTTCTCAGGAGTTTCTTTGCAAAATTCTATTAATATAGGCCGGCAAAAACGAACAGATGAAGGTACCGGATTTTGCCAGACAACATCACCTGTTAGCTCGTTAATTAACTTAATAGGCACCAAAGAAGTGATAAATAAATTTGCATCAGAAATTAGTTCAGACTCTTCTGGCAGTTTCTGTTTGTACTGGCTTTGACCGGATGAGCCATCACAGCCCCATTTACTGTATAGAAGTAAGTTATTCAATCCATTCCTATACACTGAATCTATTGTCAATATTCTAGCTGCAGTGTGATCTAATAAATCTTGAAGTCTTACTATTTTTGCACTTGTGTCTGTGATTTCTATAGCTGAAGATGGTGGATAGCAAGTAGTTTTAACTTCTTGCACTTTGTAATATGGTGGAAAAACAAAACATTTTCTTTCGTTCGTTAAATTTCTCAAGTAAAAATATTGTGTTTTCGTTAAATCCAAGTCAATAAATACGCTCAATGCTTCTTCATCCGTTAACATTTTTGTCTGCCTTGCATCTTCTATGAGATTCGAGAATGAGGTCTTATTTTCGCTGTCAGCAAACCTTAATGTTTCCACAAGTTTAGCTTCTGTTACTTCTCCTATCGAACGTAACCCTTGAAGATATGCATTATAGACGTGTTCAAATCCATATTCATTAAGTAACATAGTATTTTATCTTCTTTTAGTGGATTCTGACAAGTCTGGATAAGATACGCACTGTCTCCCACGTTTTCCAGAAGAAGTAGATGGTGTGAAGACGGTTGTAACGTCTTCAGAGTTCGGTAAAGTTACTGAATGTTCTGATTCCAACCATTTACTGTTTCTCCGTGAAGCTTCTGTCCATCGTTTCTTAAAAGCGGGAATAATATGTCTTTGAAAATCACTGAGTATGAAACATAAGTTGTCTTCAGATAATGCCTCCAATGATTTTCCTCCTGCGATATACGAAAGTATTATTTCACGTCTAGAACACTTAAAAGTAGACATTTTGAAGAGTCAACAAAGCACGTAGTTATATTGTATTCGTAATAATTATACTTCTGTTAATTCACCACTATAAAACAACTATTAATATACTTTATGAAATATGAGGGTAGTGTGCATCTTGTTGATTAATATTTTCACACGCAACATGAGTGCAAAAATGATAAACGACCTAATATCAATGATAAATTACGAAACTTACCGCAAACTATTGATGTAAACAGCAACATTTCAAACCGCAATAGATAGCGAGCGGTTTTCCGTTTTCTGACTTTCACATTTTTACTAATTACTCCGAAATTCGCAAATATCCGCAGCTTTTTCTTATTTGTTTATGTTTATGGATAGCTAGTCTACAAATCAACATTAAATGTAAAGCATGGGTAAACGTGGGCAACTGTCAAAAGTCTCGATGAACTTTAAAAAAAAAATTTTCACCATATTTTATTTTGCAATTATTTTAAGGTAACCGTTAACATAATATTAAATACACAATAGTTATTTCATATTTTTCAAAAAACGAGGTTTCTAGAAATATATAATACATTATACCTTTTCCTGTAACGTATAACAATAAAATCAATTTGAAACTGATGAAGTGAACGGGCTTAACATGGACGTCCGTCAAAACTATAAAGTTTGTGGTGTTGTAAAAAATCACTTTATATAATTATGTATATTTTTTTGATATTATAGTCTAGTTTGGTCCTTAAACTATTGAGTATAATGAAAAAAGCATGCCAGTAGCGACATTGACAAAAACCATTTTTAATCAGCAGTTGTTCTACGATATTCCATAGTGAGACGGTCGGGAACAGAGTGAGGACGCTCATAGCGTTCTATAGCGTGTCAGTCGACCGACGCACGCGGCGCTGCCGAGCAAGACCGACGCGCGCCATACGCGGCGCGTAGCAATATGCGCGCCGCTGATGACAGCGTCACAGTGTGGTGCTATATAGAACACAACGTAGGTATATTCGTACGCGCGACTGACGTACGCGACCGACGTCAGCGACAGTGGAACTCAGGCCTAAGTAGGTACATTCTACTCGTAATAATAACAATTTACACCTTTAAACACCACTTTAAACTACCTACAAAACTGAACACAGCTTACGTCATTTGATTGCTCCTCATTTACTGGATTATCAATTGATCGAAGATTTTCAACACAATATTCACTATTTTGCAATAGAGATGGTGACATTGATTTGATCATAACATAATTATAAATATTATTTACCTGGAAGTCGTCAATCGTAACCTTATCACTTGTTGATTCTTCCATACATACTTCGTATGCAACTTGTACCAATTCATTTTGTTTTGCCGGTAAAATTGGCGAGACCCCGACAGGTGGTGATAGCTGTTCTTGAATAATCTATTACAATAAAACAATTAAATAGGTAAGTACAAAATGAAAACAATACAATTTTAGTTGCCAATACCCTTATTAAAGAAAATAACATTAGTTTTGTTAAGTAGGTAGGTACTCGTACTTTGTTTGAAACTAAATCTTACGGAACTTACCTCACGAGTTTGGTTGTTTGCTAGTTGAACTAATAAATAATCTCCCACGTTTCATTGCGACTGATACTCGTACAAAAATTGTAACAAAAAAACTTAAAAAGATCAATTAATTATGTTTTTATTTATAAGATCACGCAGATGACACAAATATAAACCAATAACAACAAAAGCATGGCACAGACTGTTCGCGAAACGACCACGCATTGTATTGGAGGCGCGGGGTACGGGCGTGGGGGGGGGGGTGTCGCGCGACATTCGACGAACGGAACAAAAATCAGTGCGCCTCACGCAGCCGCGTGATGCGGACATCTTATTGGAAGATTAAGTAGGTTAATTTAAGATGTCTCAACATAGAAATGTTTTTATAATTCCATATAAGGACATTTGAAGAAGTCTCTGTATAGAAATAAAAGAAAAGTAAAAATCTTCCTGACTTTATAAATATCTTAAGATGTCAGAATCTTGAACTAAAGGTCGGTAAAAACATGCTTAAATGTCTCGAGACATTGAAATTTAGGCACTTTGGTTGCGTTTTACAAATATCTGATTTTTGAACCGGACAGAAGAGAAAATTTTTCACATGAAACAAAACTTAACTCAATTTTGTTTTTTTTAAGATATCTAAGCTGCCCTACTAAGCGCAAAAGCGTTATCTCAGTGAAAGCTAGTTTAGAGATAATTGACGTTAAGTGAAATTATTTTTTTCGTTAATTTGTAGATTGATATTTGTGGTTATTAAATGTTATTTATATATAATATTAGGTATGTTTTCTTTCACAATAGTTAAAATATGTAAAATATACCTACGTGGAAATGCCTTAATCATGAGATACTGCTACACCGCTTAGTAATTACAAACTTAAGATTTCAGTTGCCGCCTTTTTTTAGCTTTTCACCTAACATGCTTGTATACAAAAGGACATGGATTTTCAGCCGAATAAAATACATATTCTTATAAAGAAAAAAACAAATCAAAATGCACTTATAAATTATTTTATTATTTAAATTTGCTATTATAAAAAAACATCTTACAAAAAGAAACGTGTTGAATCAATTTGACTCAGTCAAAAGTGGAGAGTTCCCTCCAAAAGGACATTCTATTGTGAGGTATAATATTTTCAAAAGCTTTTAAAATATTATCTTTTTTGTTTGTAGATATACCTTCGGGTGCAGTTTTTTTCGTCGGTGGCGGCAAAACTCCAGTTTTTAAAATTTTATTTCCTATTATGTTACAAGTGATTGGATCTTTATTGAATTCTGTTTTGTACGACATATCAAAACTGCCTCTATGGACTTCTACTTCGACCATTTCACTGATATATGGACGTGGTGTAATTCGAGAGAGTTTATATTGGGTCGTGTAATCCTCCCACTCATAAAAATCTTGCAGAGTCATCTCTTTGGGCTTTACATTTTTTCCTGCAGAACTAACTGCCTGAGAAAAGTCAGCAAAATCATATATTTTGTTTTTCATGCGCTTCATGGACAACTCCACTCTGTGGTGTAAGGAGTCGGCTGACATAAAGGTATGCCCTGGCTCGAAATATTTTATCACAATCTTGTCGGCGCTGATATCATTGGAATTGACAATGTAAATTAAAAAAGAAAAAAATTACCAATTTTTATTCTGTGACGAACAATTGTCAACCCACAGAATAATACATTTTTTGTCCCGATAAAAAATTTAAAAATGGTAGCATGCACTAATAATTTCATTTTTGGACCGGCCAAACAACCCTTCATACCAAAGTACAGGAAAAATAGCCAAACCTTTTCGGCCTTGACCGGTTGGCACAAAACTTTCGTTATAAACCACTATTCTGTGGGTAAAAATAGCACTTTTAAACATATCGATCCTTGGTAGCATTATCACTTTTTCTAAGTCGGCAGAGTACACAACAGTATCAGCTATTTCTAACTCAATATCCAATTTATATTGTTCTCTAGACATGGTGGCCCGTTCGTTATGATTTGCCCATTTAGTGCATCCTAAACAGTCTTCTTGTATATTTTATTTGGTATGTGTCTCATTGTGCAGACGAAATTCTTCACACTGCTCACACTCTTCGTGACCGAGTTTCACAAAAGAAATATTTAGTTCACCAACCACTTCTCGATATTTGTCGTAGGATACGTTGTGAGAAGGGTTTTTTTCTAGAAAGTCTTTGTGCATAGCTTTGATTGACAAATCAGAAGGTAAATATAAACGATTCGGAGCGTGTTCACGCCTATAATGAGAAATACTGGGCTCAAAGCTCATTACATGTTTTTTAAGCGGATTGGAGTCAATTTTATTATGAGGGACAGCTCCTAATCTTTTGTCAACTGGCGGTGCAACGGCATCCTTAAAATTTACCAAAGCAGTCTGTAACGGTTTGTCATTGGATGGTTTGTAGCCTAAAGTTGTCAAAAAGAATGTTTTGCATACTCCAAATCTTGTGCCAGTATCGTTTTTCAGAAAATATTTGTAGCTGTTATTTTTTTTTGTATTGTCCTGCATCAGGTCTTATTGTTCTTTGTTTTACAGGTTCAAGTGTGATGTAGCATGAAAGCTTTCCTCTCTTTGTCGTTTATGTAGCTTTTGGTGTTCCAAAAGCTTTCATTTATAATGTTTCGCTGATCCTCTGCAATATTTTGGATACATAATTTTTTGCAAGAAGCTGAACAAGGTGGTCGCACGGCATGTTTCTCTCTTATTTCATTTTTTTTTGCAGCTTTTCTAACCTTAAGACTTTGGTCGTATTTTTTTCTTTTCCTAATTGTACCTGCTTTAGTGAGACTTGTAGAATCATGTGTATTGACTTCAGCAATCTCATTTCTTTGCGGCGATATCTCAACTTCATTTCTTTGCGGCGATATCTCAACTGATTTCTCATGTTCAGCTTGCTTGTCCTCTACATTACATACTGAGAATGATGCCTTAACAGATTCGTTATGTCCAGCATGCGTCACGCTTTTATTATTTGCTATTAAAGTCTCAGAAATTGGAATCAAATTTTCAGACAAAGTAATTTGGTCCGTATCAGTTTGAGAAATACAGAAAGTTTGTTGATCATTTATTATCTCCGTGACCATAGTTTCAGTATTAGGACTGACTAAATTATAATTTTTTTCCGGACTAATATTAGGAAAAAATATTGGCGATGGCATTTCAGTCAAATCATTTTGTTCAAAAACTGACACTGTTGTTAATGTTATCAAGGAGTTGGTAGAAATGTTTTTGTGGCCGATTTCTAAGTTCTGGTTCTGTTGCTGCTGATTAAATTCAACTCTTGATGTTGATGGGCCCGTTAAAAAGTGTACATCTTCAGGTTCGAAATAATTAGACGATTGATCAATTTGAGCCAGCGATTGGCTTGCACTGTTGTATCTTGAAAAAGGAAGATCATCATCTGAATCACTTGGAAAAAACTCTGGATCGATATTTCGAATATTACGTTTAATTTGTTTCGATTCCTGGAACTTTTCTCTCAACGCCTTATTTTTTTGTGCCAACAGCATCATCATTTTCGTATTCCTTTGTGACATGGTTTATCTAAAACAATATTCCTTTATCAGTTTTTTTACTAAATAATACACACCAAAAGTATAAATTAGTGGAAAAGTTATGTAAAAGTTCAAAACGCAAAAACGCGTGTATGTAGGCCAGGCCGCAAACTGTTCACAATGCGACAGCGCGCGCACTCGGCCGCCGCCCGCAAGTCGGCTGAGCAGCAAGAAAAGTTTACGTAGGTATCGTCGGTCTGACTGTTTAACCGTGAAATTAAAAAGTATAACAAACAATTACTTCTACCTCTGTTATACCTACTTGATTATTAAGTTATATGTAGTAAAACCATTGATCGATATTGAATGATATATCGTGTACACAAATTCAGACGCCAAAGTAGGTACCAACCACAAATTACTTATATCATACTTTAGTATATACTCTAGTTAAGTATATTAACACTTACCTATTTGGTGTAGCACACAATCAAACCACTGAACTTATTATTTCACAGTATTTGCCGTATTTTCACTATTATTTAAAACAGTAATCAAAACATTGCCACTTGTTTACAACAATAACAAACAAGTAATGACGCGAATATTAGCCAACGCGAACGTAGAAACAAATAATTGCAAGATGTATTAGAAACCCGACCGTATAGGATACAACTTAAAGATCAATTTGACTTGCAGCTGTAACCGTATCTCAGGATTTGCGGATCGAGCAAGCATAAAAATACTAAGCGTTGTAGCGGTAAGTCAGTGAGTATAGTTGTTCTGAGGTTATGCCGCTTATTGGCTTAGAACACGTACGTGCGTAAAAAGCTTTTGTTTTTAAGAGATTTGGCGGTATTTAAATATACGGCTGGTTGCCTACGTTATATTAATATACCTCCAACACCCTTAGAAATATAAAGTAAAACTGAGATAGAGAAAACTTTCTTAGCGTTTTTTTATACTTTTTAAATAACATACCGCTTTAAGGCTTAGTTCAATAGACGCGAATTTTTCTAAGCTATCCAATGCCATAAAAATCAAATTTACGATTTTTTTTGAGATACCGCTTTTGCGGAACTAGGGCAGCGATATGTGCATTATACACTTTGACTACATGTGGACAGGACACAGAAACTCGCCTTTTTTCTTTTTTGTCGTAGCTATCGATTGTAGTAACAGGATCTTGGGCACAAAAGGAGCTGGCAATGTGTATACATTGATTATCTACCCATACCCACTTTGTAACTGCCAATCTTTTGGCGTTATCGCACACAACTTCATAATAATATGTTCCTCGACCTTTCTTCTTTATGTCTTTATCACTACTTAGGTGGCAATTGCGCAGTCTATCCTTCCTGATTGTTCCCAAAGACAGAATACCAAACTCGTTTCGCAAGTAATGAAGTAATTCTAACGAAGTAAACTGTGGAAATAACTTTATTAGATATAGTTTTACATAATCTAACAACTGTTTTACCGCCAACGCCGAGATAATTTTCTTCCCATTCTGTGAAAGGTACCCGCTGAAAGGTATTTGCACCATCATAGGGAAAAAACCTTAAAATCTCCCATCAAATTGTTTTATATCGTGCAAAGAAGTATGAATGAATGCACACTTTAGAGCACTCTGTTGCACTTTCCTTAATAAGTTGCTGACTCATTGTTTTTCGCAATTGTTGCACGGTGCAATTCTCTAGTACAGTTATCTTCAAGTATTTGGCCACCCGTATTAGTTGTTCTTTTGTACATTCGTAGAAAAATTACCTTTTTCTACTACGTATTTTTTGTAGAAGTGTATCATTTTCATCAATATCCCTATTTTCTTCGGAATCTGGTGTTAAAATTATGAATCATGGGACGTCGTCATTTACAGAAAACAACTGTGAAAACAGCAACAAGCCGACGGCATTAGGTTATGAATGCGGCCCGGTATTTCACTACTTGCAGCCAACTTCACTCTGGGCCAGCCCGAGCGTGATTTTTGCAGTAATAATTAAGCTGCAATCCTTGAAATCCGCACCGTTTCTTAATTTAAAAATACGTTCCGGTTCGTTAACCTCGTCGCCAATATGATATCTTTGCAATTAAACCACAAAATTTTTGAATTAGCATTTTATTGAATCGCAAACACATTTATTTATTAAATGCACTATTAGAGTTACCAAAGAGAAAACATTCACCACAGACTAAAAACTAACAAAGTTTTGGATGCGTTCTCATCTATGTTCTCACAAACAAATACCTTTGCAGTTAGTACTGCAGGAAAATTCATTTCTATAGGTGGTTTATGGTTATTAGTTTTACATGCTTGGCGGAATAATGATTCCACCATAAAACAAATATTTACTACAGTCACAGAGGGCACAGTTAACCCTTAAATTGTCACCCTTAGATTTCTTGTGTGTATGATGTTGAAATTGTGTATATGGGTTGAAATTGGGATAGAAAAGAGGATAAACAAAAATAAAACATTTTTTTTCATTGTTTTTACAATGTCACATAAAACGGACCTTATCCATTATTTATGTGCAGTTATGGTACATGAAACTACGTCGCATAAAACGGACATAGGATATTATATGTGAAGTTGTGTTACATGGACAGAAAAAGCATTCAACATTTTTTTAGCATAAAAAATTAACATTAAATTATAATTAGGAACATTCTAGAATCAGTCTTTTAAACATCAGTCTTAATATTAATTAAAACATTAAAGTAGTGTCATCTTAACAAAGAAATTAAATTATAATTACTTCTAGCTTAAAACAATATTGCTCTCAAAATTATTGTAGTAGGCAAAATTAAAAAAAAAATTAACAAAACAATCAACTTCTCGAAAAAATTACAGAACATAAACATAAAAATAAGTCCTTCTCGAACAAAATAACAGAAATTAAACATAAAAAAGAAATTACTTTTCCTTGTGAAATCTTAGGTAACAAGATTTTTTGGCAGTTAGACAAAGTCTTTGCTGACATTTTGTACACATAATCATGGTTTTACCATTTTTACAAAGACGACACTGGCCCTGTGACATGAAGATTGGAAAATGATCGTAACAATCTCACCGTGCATTATCTACAGGTCTCGGCTGGACCGGTTTTGTAATTGTGGCAAATTTAGGTGAATTAGTCATTACATTGAATCTCGATTTTGTACAGGTATTCATAATTGCAAAAGCACACTGCACATGAAATATTTTTAGGCTTAATTTATTTTCACCTAATTGTACACAGTCTCTACGATGTAGTTGCCAGCTGTTCTTAAGTGCGATGTCTATTAGTTGGGCAAATATTTACATGTACCAACGTCTTGTTTACATACGAATTCTGTACAAAGCAATTAACATGTCAGCAATGTCGAAGCCGCCCATGTGTGTGTTGTACACTTTTATTACTTTGGACATGGCCAGTGCCGGATTTATATTTTTTATGAGTGTTGTGGTCACTTTATTTCCGCCGCCCCATGTACATTCCTTTCTAAAAATGGAAAATAATTTTCCATTTGTAGTAAAGAAGGCCTTAAAGTTAAATAAAATTTGAATTAGTCATTAAGGTTAACAATTTTCTACGGACCTTTTTAATAGCGAAATCATCTTGGGTGACCTGTCCATCAATGAGCGAACCAAATTTCAGTGACCTGTAACTTTTTTCTTATTCGTTATAAAATGGGATATTTTATATTGCATATCAAATAAATAATCGCCTATCAATACATACTCATCATTTATGTTCTTTTTTACATCAAATAACTTACTTCACTACAGATAAACTAAATGTTTAACAAAACTCAAACTGCAGATATTTCGAAATTACACATCAATATGACATTCCTTTTTTCCTCATAATGCAATACAGTTAAATTTATTTTTGTACAAAAATACTACATGCATAGCATAAATACTGACTGCACATCAAATTTACCATATTTCATAGCAAAATAACTATCCCAGTCGCATATTAACCAGTAAGTACAACAAAATCTGTTCATCATATTTGTCTTAATTTTCAAGAAGCCATGCTCGGCAAATTTAATGATTATTATAACAAAAAAATCCTTTTACATTGCATTATTTCTAAAAGCAGAACAACTTAACTGAAAAACTTCGCGCGTTTTTTAAAAATAAAAGCTATAGTTATGTTATGGGTAAAGTAGTAGGTTAGGTTAGGTTAGAACTGCGACCATAACATATAACTGCGACCATAGCTAGAATCAATCTGTGTGATACTCCGACCCCTTTCTGAATCCACCCACTAAATAAAATAATATTATACTACCTACCAATTTCTTATTATCATAGATCGTAACAGACGACAGTACGTGGCGCCACCTGCAGAAGCTAAAAATGTGCCTATTGGGCAAAAAAGGAAGCGTGGACGCCCCGCGAAAGCAAGACCCGCTTTAATAATTCAATAAATTACAATTTTGTATCTAATTTTATATTTTTTTTGCTGATCTCATTATGTGATAATTAATAAATAATAAGATGACTGTGACTAATAAAATGTTGTTTGATTTAGAAAAACTGCTGTAAATATTATAATAATAGAAGCTATATTTAAAAGAAAAAGAGTTAACATGTATAATGTGCATTAAGATTATTAGCTGTGCATTGATAAAAAAGCTTTTGCTTTAGGAAAAATTGCCCTGCGCTGTGAAAATAAATTGTAGTGTGTTTATTGATATTTTGAGTTGAATATTTTGTTGTGCAATCAGTTATTTTGATGGGAATTCGGTATTTAATTGCATAGAAAAAGGATATTTTATGATTTGCGTTTAAATACTACCCTTATAAAATTACGTAATTTCATATAGATATAGTAAATTTAATCAAGATTACATTTCAGAATTAGCGACTAAATTGTATGATATAAGGGTTTACAAAAAAAAATGGGAATTGGCTCATTGTGTACAAAGGACGGTACACAATGAACCAAGGTAAATTACACAATGAGCCAAGATTAAGAATTAACCTAGGACATTGGTTTTATTTAAAAATATAGGTATAAATGTAAAATAAAACATTATTTTAGAAACATATTTATTTAAGAAAAACTTTTAGCAATTGTTTTACAATTCTTAACAAATAAAAATGCAAACCTTTGGTCATAATTATCTATCTTTCAAAGACAAGTCAAAAATCACATATTATGTCTTAATCAGTCTTGTAAATTTCTACGATTAATTAACATTACCTATTAAATTGACAATAGTTAGTATGTATCTTCTTACTAACCAAAATACAACACTAAGTAACATTAAAATCTCTATAATAATTATTATTTTGATCAGTCTTCTAATTCAGTTTTACGTAGGTATAACAAAACAAAAAATCAACATAGCAATCGAAAGATAAATTCCATTTATCGCAAGGTAATGGTGGGTGAAAACCGTAAAGGAAAGACATAAGTGGAGTTTCGGCTTTTGGTCCCATTGATTTTCGGTTTGGGAAGAATCATTTTGATATCCTTAATATCCACCTCAGCAAGATCTGGTTCTAACGGCAAATAAAATTTCATGTTTTCTCTTGATTTTAACCGCATAAAAGAAACCCCATATTTATCACCCGTTTCTATGATATTGGCAGCATAATAAACCCTTAATTTTTTCATCTTGTACCCTTGACACCACCGTGTTGCACCACTAAAAGTGTAAAAGGTATTTTTTAATACCCATTACACTACCAAAGAGCTTCAGCACCACCTGGTGGTGTTAAAGGTATTTTAAATACCCATTACACTACCAAAAAATAGTGCTGTGCCACCATTAACTGTAGACTATTTTTGTAAATAATAGGCCTTAGGTACGTTAACAAAATTTAATATCAAATCAGTAGGTAAAACTAAACAATACTCTCATGTGAACATAACATATATAATACTAATAAGGAGTTGAATAATAATACACATTACTATCGTTATTTATAATGTAACATAACAATATATACAATATTTCTATAATATAATACTTATAAGACTTAACAGACTAATAAATAGCGTCAAACAATTTGATCCATTTTGCCTGAAAGGGTTGAATATTTCCAAAAAGAGAAGGTACGAAAAGCATGTGTCAATCTGGTGATGAAAAGGCAATATCTAATAATCGTAAAAGTCGAATGAATATTAATTTTGAACAAGCGGTCCGAAACTTCGCTAAAATTTAGAATTTTAATAACGCAATTTATCTAATGCACGGTCTACAGTTATCTCACCATTTACTAACTGCATTTGTATCTGCAAGATAAAGTCATCGTTAGCGGTTTGTTTTTTGTTTCGTTTAGCAGGTGTTTTTAAAGATTGAAACGATATATTATGTAAAACGTTTAGTAAACGCAAGACTGTCACCGAGTTCTTGTTTATTAGTTTATTTAATTTAGAATGAAAACCTTCTAATGCATTGGTCGTACGATGACGTTCACTAAAAACGCTAAATACATTACTGGTTTGCACTTTGAACCAATAGTTTTGTATATACTTTAGAAATTTATCAATTGCGCAATTACTATTATAATTTGATTCCTGTTTTATATAATCAAAACCTTCGAAAATTTTATCAGCTGGAATAAGTGGTAAAACCGCTGTCATGGCTATAATTCTTCTGTCAGACATAGTTTTAGAACAACCTAAGACTTTGGCTTTTTTCCAGATATTACGGGTCCAATGGTAGTAACATCCCCGGACTTCAATCTCGGGAAATGATTTCACAATAGCGTTCATCGCCCCTATTTCATAATCACAATGGAATTTTTGTGGAGCAAATTGTGGTATTAAATTAAATAGAACATAATAACTACTTTCCTTTCTATTTGACATAAGAGCAAAAATTAACGGTTTAATGTTAGTTGTTTCCATTGTACTATTCATGTCACCGTGCAGACTATATAATTGTTTGAATGGGCTTGGACAACTAGCAAATGTACCGTCGCCAAAATATTCATTAACTTTCGGAATTAGATTACGTGACTCTTCATTACAAAAAACTAAAATTCGAGTTTCATCATCCATATAATCCGCTAGGACAAAGGTGTGAAACTTGAGTGGCACTTCTACTTCACAGACTTCTTTAAATGTAGTCCTAGATATCCCCAAAGCCTTATTTCTCGCACCGTATAAGAAATGTTTTACACCATCATAATTTGGTAAGTTTGCAACTAAATTGAGCCCTCTGTTTTTTAAATCCAGAATTTTTTTCTCCTACAGTCGAGGTACCGCATCATCGGAAGTTGTGATTAAAGAAATGTGTGATTTACGGGAGATGGTGGTATCTCCCGTAAATCACACATTTCTTTTAGTACATGGTTTTTATATACATCTGGATCACAAGTGTGTTGTTTCTGTTTCGTAATCGTAGTATTGTACTTAAACAAAAAAAAATCATTTTATTATAACAAAAACGTATAAAAATAATACTGAAACATATTAAAAGAAACTAATATCAATATTTATTTACCTTGCAGATAGTAAGAGTACCAAGACATTTTATGGTTCTATACTTCGAACACCTCCATATACTGGAACCGTTTTTATATATCTTATGTCTATGATATTTATATTTATCATGAAGTAATGAGTTTCCTCCATGAATTTTAATAAAATTTAACTCTTCCTGATTTTCATTCATTTTAGTTATAATAGCTTAGCAGAAAAAATATTTCATTTAAAAATTATATTATTTAATTACTGTCAAACTTTGCTTTTAAAAACGCTTTTTAGTTTTAAAACTAAAACCAAAAAGTTTCAATGCATTTATTGCACTGCGTAGTTCAATGTCATTAAATTGTAGGCAAAGTAATGATTCATACACTGATAAGTAATAGGTACATAAACCAAAGAGTAAATGTAACGTAGGTACAGCTCTTTGGTAGTGTAATGGGTATTAAAAAATACCATCTACACCACCAGGGGGTGCTGCAGCTTTTTGGTAGTGTAATGGGTATTAAAAAATACCTTTTACACCACCAGTGGTGCAAGACGGTGGTGTCAAGGGTACAAGAGGAAATTTTTTTGTCTCGAACAACACGAGGACATAGTCACCTTCGGTAGGATTTCTTTCAAGATTTGGAAACGGTTCATTCAACAAGTGGTCATCATCTGAATCACAATCGTCTTGTCGCCAATCATCGTCGGTTTCACTCAGAGATACATACTCTATTTCATCCTCACTAGATTCATTATCTGTTTCAGCCTTAACATTCTTTTGCGATTTTTTATTGGAACCTATTTTCCCGTCGAATTATAACGATGGTTTTATTTTCTTTGCAGCTACTTTCCTTATTTTTGCTTTTTTCCTTTCTTCTGCTATGAGGTTTTTCTCGGGAGTATCAGTGGCAATCATACTCTTTCCTAGTTTCCTAGGCTTGCGTTGCCCAGTTCTAGGTCCTGCTTTCAAAAGTGGCATAAATTCTTGAGGAGTTTTAAAAGAGTTTACAGCAGATTGTTTTGCTACAACTGGTGTCCTAGGTCTAACCTTAGATAGTTCCTTATTGTCCGTAGATGAACCAGGTTCTACTAAAAGTATAGGTATGGGTTCAGTAATGTCAGAGAGTGAAATAAGCTCAGTATTATTGAGAATAGAGGGACTTTAAACATTTCTCGTATCCAACTCAGGTACATTTTCTTCTAAAGGAATTTCATCGACATTGATCGGGCTATCTGCATTAGTTATATCCGAGGATGGACTTACAACCCTAGCTCTGTCCGTAACAGATGAAGGCAGAAAGTCTAATTCCGTAAACACATCAGGATCGTAGGGAAAAATACCACATTTTTTAAAAGCCGCGGCTATATTTACAGGAGTCATTGCCTTTGGGTAGGCCTGTCCAACGCATTCAGCAATATTGTAAATACTTAATTGTTTTCCGGGATTTCTCAATAACCAAGAATCAACTGCAGTATTGTAATATATTTTAAAGGGTCCATTTAAGCCTACATCGAGCGGCTGCGTCTTTCCGGTTGTGTGTGGGTGTAAAGTAAGAACAGTAACGCCAGACCGTTTTGCCAAATCTAGAGCCTCAATGCTTAAATGAGACTCGTGATTGTCCATTATTAGTAATGCTGGATTTTCAAGGGTTGAAGAAGTATGCTTGATGAAATGTTTCATTACGTCGACAAACAATTCCGCATTCATCCATCCAGAAACAGATGCTAAGCCAAGAGAACCTACAGGAGCTCCATGTAACATGAAATCTTTATAGTTTTTCCGCGGAAAGACAAGGGCAGGTGGTAATGCTTGTCCTGATGCGCAGACTATGGCGCACGTGGTTATTAATGTGCCCTTTTCTCCACTTGTAATTTTACTGATGTTTTGTTTCCCCTTGGGAGCCATTACTTTTTGTGGCTTTTGGACAGTAGTGGTGGCCGTCTCGTCCAAATTATAAACTTGGCAGCCGTTACTAAACGAAGGATGGCGTTGATAAACTTCTTTCAAATTTTTAAAAAATGATTTAACTGTTTCTTTATTAAAAGAAGTGGCTCGCGCCAAGCTGCAGCTTCTGGTTTGCGCAACGATAATTGTCGATTCCTTGATCGGTAAGATCGCAACCATTCTAAGCCAGCCATTTTGTCCCGATTCCAACTTTTGGGTATTTTTATTTTATTCAAAACTGCCATTTGGAAGGCAATGCGGCGTACGTCTTTTGAAGTCAAGCCATAAAATTTAAGTGCACATTCTGTTATATACGTTGTAAGAGCGTCTTCTTGATCACTTGAAAATATTTTTTGTATGTCATATTTCGGTGTTAACCTCTGGTCATGTAAATTATCTATCGGTGTATTTTTAAACTTTTTGATGTACCTTTGTAAGGTAGGATAGTATAAGTTACAGTCTTTAGCCGCTTTTCGTATACTATAGCCTTGCCTGTGTAAAATTAAAGCGCGCCGCATACTTTCCGCCGAATGAACCCCTTTTTTTCTTTGTGCAGTTTTAGTACGCACCATCTTCAACAAAATAATTTTATAATTATGCTTAATTATTATATTTAAATGTTAAGTGAAGCTATTTGTTTCGAAAAAAAAAACAATTTGGCATAAAATTATTAGTTAATACATATTTAAAACAAGAAAAAGGCCTTAAAGTCATAGTTGGTAATCATTGAAACACGTAGTACTCAGTGAGCCATGACTCATTGTGTACTACGCGTCAATGGTTCATTGTGTACACATGTCACTTTTTTAAAAAAACATTCAAATTATAACGGAACAAATATTAAACACGTAATTCTTTCCACTTAAATGGACTACCAAATACATGATCGATACCACTCAACATAGCGAAGATGCCTTAATGTTGCTATAAAAGTGTAAGAAATCACGAAAATTCAATTATATAACTTACTTTTGGAGGTAAAAACTCGTTTGAGCTCCGTCACACGTCTACTTGCCGCGCGGCGCGAACGCAAATTAGGGTAGCGGGAGGGGGTCCTTGAACGTGTTGAATGCGTGCGCCGTGCATCATCTGGCAACGTCGCGTTTTGAAACTAAAGGCACGGCTCAATGTGTACTATTGGCTCATTGATGGACAGGTGACCCTATAATATTATTATCATCATAGTTTATGGTTTTCATTTTCTCTGCTTCTATGTAGAGAAGAGCAAAAGAATTAACTTTTTCTTGAGACAATGAAGACCTTTGATAATTTTTCACGCGTTTTAAACAAGAAAAGCTCCTTTCCTCAGAACAATTTGTAGCAGGAGTGGAAAGTGCAATGCGGAGAGCTATATCCAAGTAAGGGTATAGATTGATTCCTCAAAAACGTTGAGAGACTGAGTAGTGAGTTTGATTCAGGCTTCACTGCTCACTCTGCAGTTTTATCAGAGGAAATGTGACTTTGAAAATGCACACATTCTTGAATCAAATCGTCCTCTAAATCATTAGTATAATATTTCACGAGAGACTGAGCTTTTTCTGTAACTCTTTGTGTTGAAAGTTCAGTCATTTTTGTTGGAAATGAAAATTTTTCTTTAAAGTTTAAGTAAGCATTATGCCTCTGTATTTCAGCTCTCAGTCTATCAAGGATGACCCAAAAGCTGTTCACTCTGAAATAATCTCTAGAGCTGGAGGGTATTTCAGGTTCATCATTCGTTGTATCATCCGTCATCTTTTTTCTTTTAGGTTGTCTCTTTGTTTTACCTTGATATTCCTTAAGTGTGCTCCTCTCCATTGCTTTTTCTTCGAAATAGTCAAAGTTTTCTCGTTCTGCTATTATAAACTCTACTAGAGATCCATAGAGATCAGATACCGTCAATACATCTACAGATGAGCTCTGAATCTGAACGCTCACTTTATTTAACCTTTCCAAAATAACATTCTAAAATACGACCATGAACGCAATTTCAAGTTTTTCTAATTTGATGCGAATTCCCTTTGCCTCATATCGCGGGACCGGTTTCTCTGTACTGTCATTTTCAATCATTTTAAAACTCTAATTACTTCATGTGGTAATTCATACAGTGGTTTTTGCGGAAAGCGCTTCAGAACTAGAGAGCATGCTCCGAGATCTAGTAGTAGAGAGTCAAAGGGTGGGATTATCAATGAACACATTGAAAACAAAGATATTAACAAATGGAGAGCCTCAAGACATTATAGTGGGCATGGAAAAAATCGAATATGTTAACGAATATATATATCTAGGGCAGCTAGTGTCGTTTCAAAATAAAACCAAAAAAGAGATTCAGCGTAGGATAACCCTAGCTTGGAAAAAGTATTGGGGACTAAAAGAAATAATGAAAAATAGCACCGTTAGCTTAAATATAAAGAAAAAACTATATGAAGTCACAATACTACCATGTCTAACCTATGGTTGCCAAACGTGGTCATTAAGAAAAGAGGACGAAGAAAAGATTGCTATTTGCCAACGTAAAATGGAGAGGAGTATGCTTGGAATAGAGTTATCAGATAAAATATGCAACAATAACATCAGGTGCAAAACAAAACTAATAGATGTAAAGAAACGTATTAGATTATTAAAATGACACTGGGCAGGACATATCTGTAGGATGAATAATAATAGTAGATGGACTAAACGATTAACTGAATGGGTACCCAGAGACAAAAAAAGAAACAAAGGAAGACCAACGTTCAGTTGACTTCACGAAGAAAGTATATACCTCCTCTAGCAATATATTCTGTACAAGACTGCTGAGTCTTCCGAGGCCGAGGTTCCCACCAAATTTAATGAACGAGCTGCACAAGGAACAAACAGCAAATTGTGCTTGTTCTTGAATTTTGGCTTGTAAACCAATGTAAATCCCTGATATGTTAGAGGCATTATCATAAGACTGACCACGGCAATCTTCGAGATTAATGTTTAACTTTTCCAGCTCTATAGTAATGGCATTTCTTGAGCCTTGTGTCCCACAGAAGGCAGTAAAGCATTATCATATTTATGCCTTCCTTTCCAGGTTTTTAGTGAGTGGGCAACCTTTTAAAAGACTGTCGTTGTCATTCAGAATGGGAAAACCAACGGTGACCAACATAACTATATGGATAAATTTAGTAGATTTACTTATGCCAAAACCGACAGAAGAATTATTAAAAAGAATATCGGAAAAATACTATGGAAAAATTACAATTTCCTAATTGTATCGAAGCTATAGATTGGCAAACATTGTCAAAGCACTTGCAAGCAGTCGCGGACGCTGACAAGAGATTCAGTGATGCAGGCACATTCCATTTCTCTAATTTGAACCATTTACTACAAAGTACCTCGTCCTCAATATCTACTGTACTACTGGCATCAGACAATATTTTACCAATGGTTTTTATGGTGTCGGCTTCGTCTGCCCCCGGAGTTTTGCTCCTGATTACCTAAAAGGACACTTTTGCCCCCTGCCACTTTAGATGCGCCGCTACGCCCCCGATTACGAAGGCTGGTTTTACAGTCACGCCGCTAGACGCGCCGTTGGACAGCGCGCTGTTGGACAGCGCGCGTTTGAACAGCGGTGCACCATAAAACGACATTAGTACGGCGCGTTTCGCTGCTGTGAGACAGTCGTGTACAAACAGATACAAAATGAACGGCAATGCGGTTAGAGTACTGGCTATTTACTTTTTATGGAAAAAAAGGCAACAAAAACGTCGAAGAACAGTAGGTGTTGATCCTTATAACGCTACAAGGTTACTGAGAGGCGAACACGTAACATCTTTCTCTGATTTACGAGAAAATAGTTATAAATTTTATAAATATTTTCGCCTATCAACCAGCAGTTTCGACGAATTACTGTGCAAGTTAGAGTTTTCTTTACGAAGATCCAGCATACGTCGCATCCCCATAGCTCCAGTGGAAAAATTGGCGATTACTCTAAGGTAAGTGAAATAAAAGAGTAGGTTTTGTAATAAATGATAATATTTGTTTGGCTTATTTTAATCACAGTCGTATTTTAATTACAACCTAACACACTTATTCATAAATGCTGATTAAACCTATTTTAGTTAAAATGGTCTTAAAATCGGAATCTTCTCTTTCATTTTGCAAATGTAGAAAAGAAACAAAACACTTGTAAAACCTATATTAATCTCACTCGTTTTTAATGAATAAGGGCATTATTTTAAATCACAGTGTTATTATAATCATTGACTTATTTTAAATCACAGTGTTATTATAATCATTGACTTATTTTAAATCACAGTCTTATTTTAATCATAATCTTATTTTAAATCACAGTCTTATTTTAATCACAGTCTCATTTGAATCATAGTCTCATTTTAATCAGTCTTACTTTGTAGCTAAAAATTGACAAGTACTTGTGAGGTTCACTGGTGTGTGTAGTTAGAAGGAACACCGAATGATTTGTTGGTGTGTCTATGTCAAAGTATTGTGACAAGTTAGTGTGCCTGCTATCTTGACGTCAAGCTAGCAGGCACACGAAGCCTGGCAACCTGACAACTTTGCCCTTTCGGAGCGGCATTGCCTCCCAGGCAGTAGCATTTTGATTTTTGCGAAGTAGTAATAAACTTTTTAAAATAAATCTGTAAAAACTAACTAATATCCTTATTGATCCTCATTATCAGGATAATTTGAGTTATTATCGCCAGTCGGCGATACGACATTTGATAATTCTACTGCAGATTCATAAAGCTGCTGTTGAGGTGTAGAGGTGGTAGCATAGGCATAGGTATAATTATGAAGTGGCAATGTTTGAGTTGTGTAATTATAAGTAGAATTTGCGTTCACACTAGAATTAACATTATTTTCTGGTGATGAAAAGCTAGGTGTCGTAGTCGTTGGAGCTGAAATCCCAATAAGTAATTCTAGAACCTTTGCGCGAAACTGCAGCTTTTGATAAGCACTTAAATTACTTAGAATCGGACCAAGAGACTCAAAAAATGACAAATCATCAGGATTGAGGTTGGAAGGGGAAGTATTTTGGTTAAGCAACGTTATTAATTCGTTTTCAAAATTTGATTGTTCTGATTTACGTTTATTCATTCCACTACGTTTATTCCATTTGTTTTGACTATTTTCTGTGTTTTCCTGTGGTCTATGGAGCTGAGATGGAGTACTCAAGTTATTCGCTGATGTGGCTGTTTCAGTCAAATCTTCAGATACGATAGACTGATTATCGCTTAATGATTCTGTAACTTCATTTTCTGAAATACGATCAAGGAATGTCATTTGGTCGAAAAATAGATACTTCTTGTGTTTTGCAGCGCTTCCAGATGGCGTATTTCGCATATTCCCTTTTGTTCTGAAATAATTATCTCTGGCTGATTTCCATCGATGGCGTATTTGTTTATCTGCAATAAAAACGTATTTTTTTAGGTACTTACCTATATACTAAAATCAAATGAAAATACTTGTTGTTTATAGGTTTTTGGCAACGGGCAGTACTTTCTCCGATTTATCTATCACATACAGAATGGGAATCACTACTGTAGCTAAGATAGTAGATGAAGTTTGTTCGACTATATGGGAAAAACTGCGTCATGAATGTCTACCTGAACCAACTACAGAAATGTGGCAGCGCATAAGTGAAGAATTTCAGTTATATGCAAATTTTCCAAATTGTTGCGGGGCGATAGATGGTAAACACATACGTATAGTAAATCCTGCAGGTGGAGGCTCAATGTTTTATAATTATAAACATTTCTATTCTATCGTCCTTTTGGCAATGTGCGATGCGAACTATTGTTTCACATATATTAACATAGGTTCTTGCGGGAAAAACTCAGACTCTACAATATTTCAAGAGAGTTCACTATTTCAAAAGTTACAGAACAATAGTTTGAGGTTGCCAGGTGTAAAGCATCTGCCGGGCACTAATATAACAGTACCACACATAATAGTTGGTGATGGTGCATTTGGTATATCCAACCATGTGATGAGACCTTATGTGCGATCCAACATGACTCATAAAAAGAAAATATTTAATTACCGCTTAAGTCGTGCTAGACGGTACATAGAGTCGACGTTTGGAATAATGTCCAACAAATTCAGAGTATTCCATACTCCTATGAGTGTCAGTTTTCCTATTGCAAAAAAGATAGTTCAAGCCTGTTGCATATTGCATAATTTTATTAGAGTACGGGATGGCTACAACGTTAATCACACATTAACTATAACGGGATTGACTGATCTAATTAACGACCCAGATCATAGATCAGGAAACACATTACGCGATATATTCGCTAATTACTTCGTATCACCCACTGGTAGCGTGTCATGGCAAGATAGATCTGTGTTCTGATTTTATAGTTGACACCTACCGCGAAATTCAAAAATGGAACGAAACGAAACGCAGTAATATCGTCGTGGCTTATTTGATTTACCTACCCAATTAATATTTTTCACTAGGTGACCCGGCAGACGTTGTACTGCCTCAATCGATAAAATTTTCATATTTATTCACCTTTTAAACCTCCTCTGGACTTCCACAAATAAATCATAACCAAAATTAGCCAAATCGGTCCAGCCGTTCTCGATTTTAGCGAGACTAACGAACAGCAATTGATTTATATATTTAAATAGATTAGAATTTCTGAAATTCGCGGGCGGACAAAACGATTTCACTTAATTTTACACTAGGTAATAAGTAGCTAATGTGACTTAATTAAGGTACCAGACTCGTCGGTTACACTTGACAAACGATCTTTAAAGTTAATTTATATCTCTTATTGTGAACTGAACACTAAAAGTGATAGAATGTTTTAATGGAGGATGGAGGATTTCGTTTGTGCAACTAGCGGTAAACATGTATGTAACAAAAAAGATTTTATTAATAAATGTTTCTTACCTAAGTCTGTATTGAAATGTTCACCACACAATTCCTTTCCAATTTCTTCCCAGGCTTTATTTTTTGCGTCCTTATTCTTATAAAAATCATCGGCCGGGTCCCATAAACATCTTCTAATTCGCACTTCGTCAATTACTCGACCCGTATCGATGTGATTCATTTTGTACACAACAGTACCTAACGGCACGTCTCAACGGCGTGAGACTAAAACGCACAATGGCCGTAGAAGCGCACGAGCGGCGCGCGCTTCGACCGCGCCGCGCGAATAGGACGCGTTCAACGAACGGCGCTGCTCAAGCGCGCGAATTTGAAACGCTACTAATACCCCAATACATATCCGAGCGCGCGCGCTCCGACGGCGCTGCCGAAACGCGTGACTGTAAAACCAGCCGAAACTATGAAAAGTACAGTCAGAAACAATAGCAATCTGCATATTAGAATATTTTTGTATGTCTATCGTCTATTTCAAATTATGTGAAGTTTTAAAGTAAAAAATGAGTTTGCAAAGATTCAGTTTAAAACGTTTGGGAATAGTTTGTCCGTATTGAAACTACATATCAATTAATATCATTTTAATTAAAGTATTTACAAACTAGGAGGAACTATTTATATTTCCTTGATAAGAAAATATAAAATAAACTTTACATAAAGGTGCATAAACTTTAAAAACATAAATATCTTTTGAAACTACAAACAATATCTCACTTTTATTTTCTTTGGATTTAAACTACATATATATTATAGATTATGATATAAAACAAACAAATATAGCAAAATATTTATGTCCTAAAAAATTGGATATCTATGACAATCACAATTAACTTTGGATGTTATTTTCCTTAATATTACTTAATTAAAATCACAATGATTATAAGACAAAATATTTAAAAATGTACCTTATAATAATAATAGCATTAAAGTATGTTAAGCATTTAAAATCACAGTAGGGTAGATTTACCATTGTAGTACTTACTTTATTTTAACAATTTGAACAGATTTATGACTAAAAATAATAACATTTACTATCAAAATATATAAAAAGCAGAGTAAAATTTTAAATATTTTTTTTTACAATTTGAACACATTTAAAACTAAAAATAATAACATTTACTTTTAAAATATACGGGGTGGATGCGACATAGCGACATTTATTGAAACTACAGCTTCTATACATGGTAAGTATCAATTTCCACCGGATAAAAATTCTCTGGCGAAAAAAAAAAATCACGTTCTCCGAACAATTTGAACATTGCGATCGTGCAATTTGTTCGGAAGACGTGGATTTTTTTTTTCGCCAGAGATTTTTTATCCGGTGGAAATGCATACTGGCCATGTATAGAAGCTGTGGTTTCAATAAATGTCGCTATGTCGCATCCACCCTGTATATAAAAATTTCAAAAAATTGTAGATAATGTATATAAAGAGATCAACAATGAAGTGAATCTGAAAATATAAAAAAAACGCAAATGTCACCAATCACAAAATCACGGTACAGCAATTGCTGTGTAAAAATTAAATGCCTATTTGTGAATATTTTTTATTTACTAATATGCGGTATTTTTTCTAAGCATAAGCCTAGAATCTAGGCTATAAATTGTTAGCTGGAGATATTGATATAGGCCCTAGATCAATATCTCCAGCTAACAATTTATTTATGATAAAATCAAGCCTTCGTTCTATTGCTATATATTCTTTTTTTTCTATTTTGATTGATTTCTCCAGGGTAATCTTTTCAATTTTTGTCTCCATTAATTTACTTTCTCGTAATAAATCTTCTGTTAATTTTAATATATTTGGTCGGTTATTACCACTGAGCTTCCTATTTCCTTCGACTTTATTATTAGTGCGATGCTGTTGACCATAAAAATGCCACTTTCCCTTTACCACTTTATTTTCTAGCCATTGAGCCACAAAATAATCGTTAAATTTTATCGTATTCTCATCAAGTGGAGAATCTTCCATTATATACAGCCAACCATCATCCACCATCGCCGGTGGAAGCAGGCTAAGGGCTTTACATTGGTCCACGTGTCTTTTTACAAATTTTGTCTTTGAAAGATTTACATTCATCGACCAATATGCTGAATTTATTACTTTTAATAATGTTTTCTAATTAATCTTTTTGGAAATCACCAATAACATTTTTTACCGTAGATGTGCATTTTTTTCGTTTTATGGCAATCTCGGCAGCAATTCACAAGATTTTATTACCTCTGATAAATCATCCATGGCTAAAAATGATATGTTTTGCTCAGCGACGAACGGACTAAGTTTTATTTCAGCTTCCATTACTTTTCTATTGTGATCCGTTTGTCGACTCTGAAAATAAGTGCTAACGTCTCTTGTAGAAGAGCTTGCTGATGCTTTTCTTACGTGTTGGGTATTTGAAACATGACGCTTTAAAGTTGAAAGTTCGCAAGAAAGTCTGACGTCGCACATTATGCATTTTGCCCTGTCAGGGGTCATCATTGAGAGGAGCAATCCAATTCCTTAACGTTTCATCACTTTCCCATTGCTTTCTGTACGTCTGTTTTATGTGTTTATTCTTTACCTTTTTCGGCGTAGGTGGTCGGTCGTTATTGTCGCACTCATTATCACTCATTTTCAACTAAAGCTTAAAGAAATCTTCGTAAAATAACTTTCACTGATAGATCGTAACATAACTTACAGCAAAACAAAGAAGCAATGAGAGAATAACAGTGGTACAGTACGTAAAAAATACTCCGGGGATTCCCACACATCCTAGAACCTACCAGAATAAAGTGAAGAACCTACCAGAATCAGGAACTAACGATTTTAGACATTAACGTCTCAGAGATAAGGTTGCATTTGGTTGCGTGGCGCTTCTAATTCATCGATGGTTTACAAGTTCGTGCGTTCCATTATACGGAATATTTTATTTGTTTACTTTAATCAATTGCCGTATATTTTAATACGGTAATCAAAGAGCTGCCGTATACTGTATTTATGATGCTTATGCTGCCTGAATACCGTATATTACGGCAATTGCCGTATCAAGAACAACGCTGGCACAGCTCGATGCCCGCCCCCGCGCCGCTGCCGCGAGCGCCCCGCTGCACGCAAAATTCGAGGCAGAAGCCTCGAATTTTGCGTGAATGTTGTTTTGAGTAGTAAGTGGAAGTGTTTACAAGTGTAAAGTAATCTTAAGCTTCTATTAGACATATTTTTAACAGCTACTAAGTACATAAAAGTATAAAATACGAAATATCTTGTAAAATACAGCTTCACAGCATATAAGAAAGAAAGAAAGAAAGAAAAATCATTTAAATGGCAAATAAAATACATAATAAAACGTCTAAAATGAAATAATTTAAAAAATCATTCATAATGCCAGAAATGGTACGCATCTCAGCACAATACTGCAGCGCCAAAGCACCGCAGCGCTGATAATTCTGATGCGCCCAGAGAATGAGTAGAAAGCAGTGTGACAACAGAAAAAATAAAAATAAATAAATAATATCTTATAATTACATTTACAATTTTTGTGTCACAATCAACAATATATTTATGGATAAAAAACTTAATTATATTAATATGAAACAACTACAACTAAACCGATACAATAATAATAGTATATAAAGAGTTATATTGTGTCTTGGGCAAATTATTGAGACATGCCAGAGATTTAATAATGATTGAGGGCATACCCCCTCATGCTTCCTAAGAAAAATCTTAGTATTTTGTGTCCAGCAAAACTTGTAACCGTTTTCGCTGACGTATTTAAGAGCTTTAAAAAACAATTGTCTAAGGGTACTTGGCAGATGCTTAACCACATATACGGGTTTAGAGTCCCCTAATATGTCAATATGATTGGTTGTTGGTCGCCCTTTATTGAAGTTTCGAGCCGCCTGCAAATCCCTTCCTACTTACTCAAAATAAAAGGCAACTATTATAGGTCTATTTCATCCCTTTTTGCCGGGTATTATACGATATATGTCCCGCAGATCCGTCTGCTTAACTGAGACTTCGAGTTTATTGCATGTTTGCAATACAATAGAAGTGAGGTCGTCGATACACTCCTTTTCCGTTGGTGGAATATTTCTAATCTCAAATCTAGCCGAACGAGAACTTTGTTGTAGGTCCAAAACCTTTTTTTCCAAGTCCATAATGTTTGCACGCTGTTCTAAGCGTTCCTTTTCAAATTTTTCCACAGTGTTGTCTCATATGTCTGGTTCATAAATTCTATAGATTTTTCAATTTCGGCGTTTGTTTTAAGTATTTCTCTGTTTTGTGTTCTTATCTCACTGTTGTTAGTTGTTATTCGATTCAATACAGCGTCTTGCTCCTGTTTCCACATCGTGAGCATATTTACCATCTTATTTTCAAATGACTCGAAATTGCTGTTTGTTGGAGCCATCGTTGGCTTTTCGGAAGAAAAGTCGGGGCGAGGACGCTTGGATCACAAAAACTCTTGATTTTTCAATCTCAGAATCAATACTGGGTATATCAGGGGATGACACAGCGCGCTGTGTTGAAACAGGAGGAGTTGCCGGCGGTGAACGCTGCATTCGCGGCATTATTGGACAGTAAAGGTGTTGTTATTACAAAGCGATCTCCACGTATTTAGCAGGCGGACGTAGCCAGTTATCGAACCATTAACGAGTCGTCACAGGCAGATGAGTCAGCGACGGCGCACAGTGATCCGGATTTTAAAATAAGGTGGACATAGGATCGAAAATGCATATTTCACTGAACAAATAATTGTTTTGTAAAGGAAATTTAACGCTAGGTAATACTTATCACTACAATTTTTCATAAAATTTGCGCCGTCACGTCGAATTATGAAAAAAAATGTATGGGAGAAAATCTATTTTACTTTTTTCTTTCGTTCAGTATCAAAGTATAGCAAGCAAACCTTATATTCTGGTAAGTTCTTGTTGTCCTTAATACGACGCCATAAAAATTGCTTGTGTATCCGTGCGACCTTGGCGCTTACGGTGCTTTAAAGTTTAAAATTTTAATGTTAAATTATTTATTATTATTAACGAGTTTTTCTATTTTATTAATCCAAAATATTATTTATATTGAAACAAACCCCGACGCGCGCCCCATCCCCCCATCGCAACTTAAATATAACTGGCAAAATGACAGTGTATATACATCTTTGTCGAACCCTTCGGGGAATATAAAGCGTGATGTTATGATAAAATAATAAGAGATAAAGATTTTCGCTTAATTTTTTTTTTTATAATAATCTGTTGATTATTTTTTCATCTGTTGGTATTTCCTATTGATTAATCATGGTTGATATTGTTGGTTATAATATATTAGAAATAGGTGTAGCTCTGAAATGAGCTATTTCTGAAGTCCTGAAAAGGACAATTTTAAATAGTCCTAAAAAGACTACAACTAAAATACTACTACTAAAAAACTAAATTCTAACAATAACATCATCACAAAATCTGTCACGTTTACATTAATGGATCATCTGCAACTCCTGTAGATCCATATTTTCGGTTTCTTCTGTTACTACCTCAGGCAAAAACAAAAGCTCTTTAACATCTGGATAAAATCGAATTGCTTTGAGTTGTTGTATTTTGGTCGAATATGGGATAAATATGAGACTGAACTAATTAACAAAATTATGGAGCAAGTTCTCGTTGGTCTTAATCTTATTGAATTTCATAATATATGCAAGGTTTTCCACTTCATCCGTATTAAAGACTCAACTCAAAATAATATTTTCCAACTCTGCCCGGGTCTGATTGAAAGGTGGGACCATCAGCCACTCGCTGGGTGTGGAGGCACGGATCACCGGTCGAGACAATTCATCCTGAGATACATAATATTAAGTTTTAATTTACTTTACTGAACAGAACAATTAATTACCAAAAGGACTAATTCATATTTTTGCAACATGAAATAAATAAACATACATAAATTTCAAGACTTAAGAGTTATATTATCCACCTTTACTGTAAGTATAAATAAAGTCTACTTATTTTTATTAAAACTGACGTGAGTTTGTAAGTCTACTTAAAAAAAATCATTTCAATTATTTTATGCATATTTTTTATGAATAAAATCGATCACTGTAAATCCTTGATAAGGTTTAGTAAATGCTTTGAAATTAAAAAAAATAACTTACGTCGGTCTCTGAAACTATAGTATTCCGTTTTCTTTTTGGAGCAGGAGGTGCAACAACTGATGGCCCGTCGCTATAAGACTCTATTTCTGAAGCGAAAGGGCTTTTATGAAGCACGGGTTTTTTTTCTGCAACACTTTTTTACATTTCTTAACAGCTTTCTTTTTTTGAGTTACTGCGGATTTTTATTTGGCTACTCGAGATGTTGTTGGCAAAGAGTATTCTTCTTCAACCAAAAAAGGATTATTCGTTGACTGAGACCTAAAAAATTAATATCAAATTACTATAAATATTGCATTACCATCTTTCCATATGTAAAAACAATGCTTAAAATTTTAAAATATGCTGAGGTAGAGATATACTGTTAGCTTCCATTATTATTTTAAAATTTAATAGAAATTTTTGGTATATCGAATAGAATACATAAATATTGCTGTACTAAAAAAAAGTAAAATATTATACTCACATACCTACTCTGTTTCTGCAACACTTGGGTGCAACCACAATTTTAAACTCACTGTTTAGCGTAATGCACTGTAGCACGACAATGATGAAATGTAATTAATTATGTCTCAGATATTTTGGTAACTAAATTCTAAAGTCATAGTCACATGTAAGTTTCGAACAAAAATGACTTTTATAACCAATAAAACTCCGTATTGTGGTTAACAAATATATTATTACTGGAACACAACGCGAATCAGGGTATGATCCGTAATTTTACACACAAAACAAATAAGTTCTCTGTACGACGTGGGAGCAACACAACAATGACCGTTTAGACTTGTCGCGGCGGGAAGACTGCCCACTGCCCATACACCGGTGGTGCGATTACGGGAATAACAGGATAATAGCGGTCTCGCTCTAACACATCGCGCTATCTTGCTCTCACTTCGCATAGTAACACTCAAGGACTAGCGAATGCCCAAATAAGGTAATAGCGGGCATCTACGTTTGACAAGTACATTATACGAAAAGGCGGGAACGGAGTATTTATGCTATACTTTGAAAATATAAATTAATCAATATTTGTTATTAGAATTTCATCTTTATCAACTAAGCACTAAGGTAAATTTTATTTTATACGTTTCTAATTCTAAATTACCAATGTAAATGCTTCTGAATACTCTAGATATGGAAAGTGTTTTAACAGCACTTTATCCTTATTAAGTTTATGGAGGCAACTGGAGACGAAAATCGAAAAGGAGATGTCAACTAACTTAACGGAATGTATGTAACAAACATATGAGAGACCAGCATAATGAAATCTATGTAAGTTATTTGCTATGTATTTAAATAAACCATTTTTGAGCTAATTCATCGACTGCAGTTTACGTTAATTTGTTGATTAAAGGGGGTACCTCTGAAGTGAATACACGTTGTTCTGTGCCCAAGTACTGATATTATTATATCGTGTCGTTTGATGTTTGGTTTGTTACTGACATACTGCAAAGTTTCGTTAAAACTTAAATAAAGAAAAAAATATATAAAGAAGAAAGCATACAACAATTCCAATACCTGAACATAATACTCCAAACTTGACTCCGGCAGTATTAGCTACCACAAGGAGGCTCAGTTGCCATAATCAAAAAAAGAAAAAGAAGTGTATTTGTTGAAAAATGCCAACGTGTGCTATATTGAACTGTGCAAACTCTTCCAAGAATGTTGGTAGAGATAACGAAAATATTTCCTTTCATTTGTTCCCAAGAGACCTTAACACCAAAGAGAAAATGGGCACAGGGCGTTTGAATTGGAGCCCTACAAAAGCCAGCAGAATTTGCTCTATTCATTATACCAATAACAGTGTAATTCTTGAAACCGAGAAAAGGCGACTACTTAGCCCTACAGCAATACCGACCATTGCTATACTGAAAACGTCAACCGAAAATCAAAACCCACCAACAATAGATATACCTTCTACATCAGTAGGTATACTATCTACAGCAGCCGGTACCAGAGAATCGACCTCACATGATAACCCACCAACAATTCATATTGTTTACATTTATGTGTATTCACTATATTTTATTAAATGTTTTATTTATTCTAGATCTATTTATTTTTCTCCTAATTATATTTATATATTTATGTTTATCTGTTTTGTTAGACGTCTGGCGTCTGGGTGTCGCAGAATACCAGCGCTGTAAAGCGTCTTGCAGCAATGTAAGCGCTTTACAGCACAACGCTGAGCGACATCCCGTTTTCGCGGTGACACTCGGGACAGCTGACTGATGTGACAGGCAATCGCTAAAGAAAAATCTGCTTATTCTTTTTATTTTCTAATTTTGTTTTTTTTTTTTTTTTGTCTTTGATAATTTGATTTTGATTTAGTTACTACTATTTTTTGTTATGTTCTTTTTTATTTTTTATTTATTTTCTTTTTCTTTGATTGTTTGTTTATTTTTGTTTTCAACTGTGTTGTCCAGTGTGTCTGTGAAATAAATGTTTTTTCTTTCTTTCTTTCTTTCTTTCAATAGATATACCTTCTACATCAGTAGGTATACTATCTACAGCAGCCAGAGAATCGACCTCACATGACAATATTACCCACCAAAACCAAACACCTCAAATATCTCCACAGCGCAAAACCCACCAACAATCGATATACCTTCTACATCAGTAGGTATACTATCTACAGCAGCCAGAGAATCGACCTCACATGATAATATTACCCAACAAAACCAAACACCTCAAATATCTCCACAGCGCAACACACAGAAAAGAAAATTTAAAAATGCTACATCATTTAATACGCCCAAAATAAGAAAATTAACGTACAATTTAAATCTTGCTCAGCGTAATATTGATGAAAAAAACGAAGAAATTATAAAACTAAGGAATCTGAATCGATGCAATAAACTAAAAATACGCAGCTTAAATTCTTTAATAGTGAGTTAAAAAATGAATGGCCGAGCTTGGCTTCAGGCGTCCTTACCGGTTCGTCTGGGCGGCCTCGGCATTCGCAAAATTTCTGATGTTAGTTTACCTGCGTTCCTGTCCTCGGTCCATAGCGTGCTATGCATGGCCGATGCAGTGAGCGCTTGGAAAATTGCTTGTCCGAGCACAGAGACAGTGGGACGGTCCGCTTTGCAACGCTGTCAAAAACAATCTTTTAAATACAGCTTTATATGCGGCAGAGCGGGCTCGTTTGCTGGCTGTGGGCTTTGGCCATACAACGTGGCAATGCTGCCAGCCTTCTGGGCACGATGTCGGCATTCGACATCGATGCGGAGGATTTTTTTGATGCTGTATAAAGTTTTGTAAATATCTTTTTATATTTTCTATATATATTATTGTATATAAATATATTTTTTTAATTCAAAATGTATAGTAGTAAGTAATTAATTATTATTTTAGTTGTATATTGAAAATAAATTGTATATATTCATATTATTTATTAAATGAAAAGTTAAATTAAATTAAATTATTTATGAGTAAAAAAAAAGTTTTAAAAAAATCTTTAATAAATGATGAGCAAATAAAATTGATAAATTTAACAATTATCACAACTAAGGATCTGTACTCTAGCGAGACTAATGAAAAATTCAAATGTCAGTACATCCCAGTATTCACCGGCACTTCGCAGTTTTTTTCTTTATCATTGCCCTATCATTCAAGCAAAGCATACAACTACGTAAGAAAGGTTTTTGATTTGTGCTTGTTTACCACATCCACGCACAATTAAGAAATGGTTTGAATGTATAAATGGTTCACCAGGATTTACTACAGAATCATTAGATGAATAGAAATAAAAGGCTAAAAAAACCCACTATATTGTTGTCTTATGATCGATGAAATGGTAATCAAACAAAAAGTGGTATGGTATAGATAAGGTGTCATAGAATTCCTTCGCATCGAATATAAAAATTTAAAAGTTTTTCGCTCTCTCTATCCTGCTCGAACATTAAATGACAGACAAAGAGAGATATTAACATCAAGGATCAGCGTTGAGCACAGGAGTTTGGTGAAATTGGAATTTATTCTTTGTAATGGCTCTTTTTAGGGTTCCGTAGCCGAATGGCAAAAAACGGAACCCTTATAAATTCGTCATGTCTGTCTGTCTGTCCGTCCGTCCGTATGTCACAGCCACTTTATTCCGAAACTATTGGGACTACACAATTGAAACTAAGTAGGTAGATGTATTCTGTTAACCGCTTTACGATTGTTACACAAAAAAAAAAATATTAATATTACCCATACTTTGAACTGAAACAATTTTATTTTTTTTTCATTCTACCTATACGTGTGGGGTGTCTATAGATAGGTCTTTAAAAATTACATCGAGGTTTCTAGAACCATTTTTTTTTCAATGTTAATCGTTCCAAAGATAGACACTTTCAAAGTGCTAAAATGAGTGTCCCCCTCTAACTTTTAAACCACTGGAGTGAAAAATCTAAAAAAAATATATATTATAGATCTTAATAAAAACTTTCAACCAAAATTGTTTTGGAATGAGATACAGTCGGCAGTTTTTGAGATATAGCACTTTTTCAGCAACCGCAAATTATAACTTTGTTATTGATACAAATTGCATAAAACACTATGAAAAACAAAGTGATTTTTGCTGGCGAAAAAATGTTGGTATTTTGGCTACTTGTCGGTAATCGGTACGTTTAATGGTGTTACGACTAGCTACGGAACCCTATTGCGCGTGGCCCGAAACGCACTTGGCCGGTTTTCTTTCTTTTTTAGTTTATTTATTCTTTCTCTATTTGCGATGGCTCTGTAAAATATTATGCCGCCTATCCTGCTCATTCCAATGTAAATGGAAAGAGATATTAATTGATTTCGAAATGTTATTTTCTTAAAAAACTGGTAATACATTTATATTAGGTATATACTATCTACTAATTGAAAGAGAAATTATTTTAGGAACTAATGATTAATGTCCTTATTTTACATGACTATGTAGGTAATAATAATAAACAAGTACTATTTATTTTAAGACCAAGAGATAAAATCTCCGTCAAGATTTTTTTTATATTTTAAGTGTATTTTTTTATTATTATTTTCATCTAATATTATTAGACACTTATTTATTACATCTCTATGCATACAAAGTAAAATATAATTACGTAAAAATTAGCGATGTAACGATACATGATTTTGCCGATACGATACCGATACCGATATTTGTAGTAAATAATCGGCGATACCGATACCGATACCGATATCAATGGCTTGGTAGATAAATATATAATGAATAATGCACTTATTATGCATTAAAGTTACCTACATTTAACAGAGACTCGACTGTAAATCGTATTTTTTAAATAAAAATTCAAAATCAGAAATCAAAACATTTATTTTGTTAGTTAGTTAAAGTACACAAAGTCAGTAATCAAAGTTTATAATTGGTAAATTTTTGTTCAGAAAACAAAGTGTTTTCAAATTATTGGGAGATAATCTGTTACGCAAATCAGTTTGTATGAGGCCTGCAGTTGAAAAAAGACGTTCTGAGGCAACTGAGCTCATTTGATATGACAAGTATTTTTGCGCAAGCATTTTCAATTTTGGGTCTTGTTCA
Source organism: Hypena proboscidalis (assembly GCA_905147285.1). Lineage (NCBI taxonomy): Eukaryota > Metazoa > Arthropoda > Insecta > Lepidoptera > Erebidae > Hypena > Hypena proboscidalis. The sequence continues at coordinate 3,193,979 of LR990141.1, forward strand.
ATCTTCGTTGCGCCAATAAATTTTTGGGTCTTGTTTAATTGGAATATTTGGACATCTTGTATAAGATTCCACCTCTTCTTGCTCGGGTTGAGCAGCCATGTTTGATAAAGGCTCATCTTCTTCTGCTTCTTTAATCAAACTGTCACAAGCACTCCAGATACCTGAGAAAACCCTATTTTGATTTCTTTGTGACTCTACAGGAACATTATCTACATTATCCCTATTTGCATTTGTAATTAACGAGATAAGTATTCTTTTCGCCTGAATGCTCGTAGATTGTAGGGTGAAGGTACGCAATTTGTAGCGCGGATCTAGTGTTGTTGCTAAAATAAAAGTTTCCTCGCTCTCTAAATATTCAAATCTGTCATTGACTCCGGTTATCAAATTCTGCACAAAAGTATGATATTCTGGGCTATAATTGTCATCGGCGGTCTGTTCATTCTTGATCTGTTGTAAAAGTTTTAGCAAACTATTGATCAGAGGTATAGCGTCGGACAAGCAAGCAGACTCTTCACTTATAGATTTTGTAGCTTCTTCAAAATAAGTCAAAATCGAGATAACTTGTTCCATCAATACCCATTCTTCTGTAGTCAATTCAGATCTACATTTCACTTGAGGTAAAGAAGCCTGAACTGCAACTCGCTGCTCTTGAAGTCTTCTAAGCGCTTGAAGGGTAGAATCCCAGCGAGTACTGACATCCTGGATGAGCACGTGACAAGGAACGTTATGGGATTTTTGCATTTCTGTTAAGATTTTGCGACCTGTCGTTGAATGACTGAAGTGGCCAATAATAGATCTCGCTTTTGTAATCATGTCATTTATTTTCTGTTCTCCCAAAAACGCATCTTTCAGCACTAATTGTAAAGAGTGCGCCATACATCTGATACGTTCTACGCCCACTAATTGTGCAACAGCAAGTCCCATGTTCGGTGCATTATCTGCTACTACAGCTCGTACCTGTTCCCTGATGCCCCAATCGGGAAATAATTGACGTAAGTTTTGAGCTATGTTTTCACCATTATGCTTTTCACCCTCAAAAGGAAATACTTCGAGGCAGTAGTGCTTTAGCTCAAAATTTTTATTTAGTCCGTGAGCAGTCAGACTAATAAAGTCGTTAACAGATGAAGAAGCGTCACTAGTCCATAAGTCAGTCGTGACAACTACATGCGGAAGTTCCTGCAAAAGTTCTTTTATTTTAATTTTTACACGGCAGTATATGTCTGGTATTACTTTTTCCGATATATGGGGACGGGAAACCATCTTATATTTAGGGCACAACTGCTTAATAGTGCGTTGAAACCCCTGTTTATTTACTAAATCAAAAGGCTCCATATCAACACATATTTGTTCAGCTATTGTTTTCGTGATTGCTTTTGCTCTAGGGTCATCGGTATCATACGTAACACTTTTTTCGAAAATGCACTCTAAAGTTGCTTGTTTATTTGGTGGCGGCCCATTGTCGGTCTTTGAGGTAGATGGGGTGTCATTTTCCAACTCCTTTTCATGATAGCGCTTCACATGTGTCCACATGTTACTTGTCGTGTAGCCCTTCGATGAAACCGCCTTGCTACCATGAGAAACGCTGACATTGCAGTATAAACAAGTAGCTTTTGTGTCATCATCCTGTTTTATTTGGAAATGATTCCAGATTGAACTTGTACGTTTTAGAGGCGTCGCCATTTCCTTTTACAGAAAATAATAACAGTCCTCACTTCACTATGTGATTAATGAACAGTCAGCACTTCACTGTGTGAGAAATTAAACAGATAAAATCTCGAATAGCGACAACGTGGCGCATCAAAAGTGCAAAACATCACATCAGTCAACCAAAAGTAAACAAACACTGCCGGCCGGCAGGCCGTCGATCATGTCGTAAACCGCGTTGCCAAGTAGAGCGTCGGAGTGGCACGGAGTGGCAACAGCGCGCGCGGGCGGCGGGCGGTCTCCCGCCTCGTTCATTTGGCGCGCGTCGGAGTGGCACGGAGTGGCAACAGCGCGCGCGGGCGGCGGGCGGTCTCCCGCCTCGTTCATTCGGCGCGCTTTTTGAACTGTTTGATTTTAATATCGGTTGTTTTGTAATCGGCGATACCGATATATCGGCCTGCCGATTATATCGGCCGATATATCGGCCTGCCGATTATATCGGCCGATATATCGGTATCGGTATCGGTATCGTTACATCCCTAGTAAAAATGAATAAAAAATAAAACTTTAAATATTTAAAATTACATATTCTCACGAATTTTATCTATAATTTATGTTCTAAATCTACGTATATATCACTCTCACATATATTTTGCGTTAAATATTGCACACACTTATTTGCGCTACACTCGCATGATTTTTATTTTTCCGGCAGATTATTACTTTCATATATTTCAATTTTGACCACGCATGTCCTTAATGATATATTTGGCGCTTTGGTTTTGATGTATGAATAATTTTGACGTTGACATTTCTGTGGGCCCGCTGTCTCATTTGTTCCCCTCCGTCCACTAAGATCCATTACAAAAATCCATTGATGGATCTTTTTACACTTTTATGTCCACTTTAATCCTCGATCGACAGAATGTAATAATTATAATAAGAGTAGATATTTTGTTATGCATGTTTTACAACTCATACGCCTGAACGGGCAAATTTTGGTGGACCAATATTTTCAATTAACATCTTGTAACTACCCATAATTTTGTGAATAAATGATTTGATTTGATTTGATCCTAGAATATTTTCAAAATGGATTTTTTAGAACCAACGTGTGTATTAAAATCTATTATAAAGCCACATCTACAGCAGCCATTTTCAATAAATGAACGAATAATAAAAATTAAATTAAAGAGCTGTAATGCTGAAGTTTATTTATTTTTTTCCAGATAGTGCGCCACCGTTATCTCTCCATTTAGAAGTTCCATCCCACAATCTTGAATAAAAGCATCGTATTTTATTTGAGCCTTTGTTCTTTTGTTGCAGCTTTCATTTATCGTCCGTATTGAACTATAGTTCGCTTCGTCTTTTAACTTGTTTAATAAATAAACAAAATTTGGTTTCTTTCTACCAACTGCTTTATTTAGGCTGGAATGCCAAGATTCCACACAGTTATTCGTGCGGTGGCGTTCTCCAAATACGGTCCAAATGTCCTTGATATATATATTTTTAAACCAGTACCGTTCCCTGTAGTTTCTTAACTTTGTATATGTTACATCGCTCCGCATTATTTCATTTACATATGACCATCCTTCTTCAAGCATTGTGGGCGGTAAATGCGGTAACGCTGCACACAAATCAACTACCCTTCGATTTAATTTAGTTTTCATGAGACCAAAAGCCTTACTCTTTTTTCGGATACTATTTTGAAAATGGTATAAGCAACCATTAATATTCGAGTCTGTAAATCTCTCAATAACGGCTTTAATAGCCGGTAATTCAAAGTCCAAAGTAAATTTTGTGGGGTGATAATCTGGAATCTGTGATTTTATAATTTGGAACAAAGCATTATACGACTCGTATTTCCGGTCCGTCATGAGAGCATAAATTACAGGTACGACTCTGTTAGTGGTAAGGGTACTCCCCAAATCCCCGTGAATACTATATATCTGAAGAAAAGGTGCGGGCGTACTTTTGAATGTGCCATCAGCAAATACATGTTTAATTGTTCGAATCACCTCCCGAGTTTTATTTATTATTATTATTATTATTATTTGACATTAGTGGTATTTCTTTTTTTTTTTTTTTTTTGTTTATTTTATGTTTTTGTTTTTCACGATTACTTTTTTTCATTATTAGTTTTCCAATAATTAATTAATTTCTCATTATGCAAATGGTTTGTTTGATGAAAATATTGTATTGACGTGTAATATATTTTTTACCAATAAATAAGTTATGAGTTATGAGTTATAAATGAAATTATGAAATAAAAATATTAAAGAAATTGATTCACTTAAAAGTGAATCAATTTCTTTGTAACCCCTGTCAGCTAGAACCACACTGTTTGGGTGAAGAGTATCTAGAAAGTTATTTTTTTCTACGAGTGCCTTATCAGATATTCGACCACCAAAACCTTTTGATATAAAACTTACTAAGCTATTTAGAGTACAACCTATCAAATATTTCACAGTATTGCAATTTTTATACTGTGACCATGTTTGAGCTTGCCTCAATAGGTCTGATGGCTTAGAGATTTGTATCTCAAACAGTCAATAATGACTTCAACATTTAAATATCTAATTTTGAATACCAAAGGTTTTTTATATGTTTAGGCTCTGGATTCACAATAAGATTTTAAAAGAAATTTGCGAGTGCCTCAATACCTTGCAAAATCACTACTGAGAGTTTAGTACAAGATATCTCTAGCTGGTCACTTAATCTTTTCTATTGTATCATTTTGTTTTATTTTAATAGAGTTGCTATAAGACACAGATAATCCATTTTTAGCATACTCTTTTCTACAATATAATTAATAAGCCATAAATATTGTTTCGGTAAACCTAAATACATTTTAGGTTTCTTAAAAATTTTCTCTAAAATATTTTGTCTAATAACTTGCGCTTTCATTATGCCTTTTTTTTGTAGTGGTTTCTTCAGTTTCTGAAGTATGTATAACCAAATAACGAAAGATTTGTTGCAGAGGAAGTTTCTTGAGAAGAATGCACTTCAAATAATGCTGTGCCTGTCACTGTAGGTTTTCTTGTTCTGTAGTTAGTTGATTTGTCCACCATAACAGGTTTGTATTGTATGCCAATTTGTACCTAAAATAACATATTGACGTCATTAAAATAAAATCTTAAAACCAATTAGTTGAACAAAATTAAAGCTTAAAATTTTAAAAATGGTATGAAAAAGACACCTCAGACACCCATTTCAATACATTGAGTTAGAATCTTTTACTATGTTCCGGTTTGGTGGTGAGATCAGGCCCTGAAAGTACTCGCATATGAGGCATAACACCATAGTCCTCAGCTTCAACGACGCATCTACAATCTGCTTTTGTGTATTGTTGATGTCAATGAGCTGCACTCCACTTGCCATCAGGTGGACAACCCATTGGTTTGCTGCAGATATGGTAAAAAAAATAACTATTTAGAGTAATCCACTGCTGAGAAATTAATAATAAGCTCTTGGCGCAATATTGTTCAACATAATATATATGAAAACTGAGCAACACAGTAAACAAAGTTTTACCATCAATGGCAACGTAGGAGCTGAAGATTTTCTTGGTATTTCCCCATAGTGAATCTTCCTTTTTTTTGCTGATGTCGGGGTCAATTGTTTAGGTTGCAGTAATAACTTTCCTAACTCTGTTTCTTGTAAAGTATATCTTGGCAATTAAGAAAAAGAAATTAATATATTTTAGTTAGAGTATGACCAGCATTAAAAGATAAGCAAATCATTAACTTATCCTTAAAATAGAACATATATTCACCTCCTCCATAGGTTTTACCAAGTTTCTTAATATAGCGGTGGCCTTTAAAATGGGTTCTTGATTCATTAATTTGGTTTTATGATAGTTCTTCAAATCTGATAAAGGCTGTAACATCAAAGTATTTCTTTAGTTGAGCACTATATGGGGATCCTGTCTGTCTTTTTCATCAGGTAGATATTCCAATCACGTTAGGAAAAACAATGCTTACATTGAAATGATCCTCACAACAATACATAGTAATTTTGCTGGAATAATCAACACGTGCTTCAGAGCACCACTGTTTCCTCAAATCTTCTCTAATTTTAACAAAAATCTTGCCCGAGCTGTTTGCAGTCATTACTGCAGTTAGGTACAAAACATTTTCTATATTCCATGCTTTGATGAATAATAGAAAAAGATTCGTTGTCGCCTACAAATTCAAACAAAATTCTGTCCGTACACTTGCATGTTAATAAACGGAGAACAATGTTTTTAAGCCGTTTAAAGAACAAAGTATTTACTACTGTAGCACCTAACAAATAAAATCGCAATCCCTGTAACAATAACTTGCACTTACGATCTTTCGTAATAAAAAACTAGCAAAGAAACAAAACACGGAAAATCATAATTCGAATTTCGAATTGTATCGTTTCTGGGAACTTCTTTGCATTTGGCTTCAGGAGGAATGGAGTCGCATTTAATTTTAAATGTAAGAATTTAGGTACCATTTTAGAACTTTACTTTCTTGGCTAAGATTAGTTTTTAGTGGTTATAGTTTAGGTATTTACTTATATTTTATTTACATATTTAACTATTATTATCAGTTTTTACGTGTTGCATTAATGTTTGTGTTGGCCAGGTGGTCGTCATTACATATTGATATAAATAAAAATATCACGCGTTCTTTATGATGATAACACGACTGCAATTAATAATACTTACACTTGTCGAATTCGCACAGTGAGGGTTATGTAGACAAAAACAAAACAATGAAGTTTTAAAACTCAAAAACTTTATTATTCTCATTTTAGAAACATAGTTAACGTTTAAAATTGACAGAAGTACACGATATAAACAAAATGTTTCGTCCATACGTTGATGTGTTAGAAATCAGTTTCAAATTTAATATTGAAATAAAATAAAATCGAATTAAATAAAAATCATGGTAATGAAATCATTGAATTCGTTCGGAAGACGTAAAAATCTAATTTTTCGTCATTATGATGGCAATTAACACAAGCAGCGGAAATGAACACTGACCAATGACCATGTCACCCTGCATAACTAGTGTAGATGTAGATCTAGATGAAGCGTATTCAGCCAAATTAAAAAAATAACAAAAAAAACATTATTGTATTTATATGGATAGTCAATCAAATTTTGGCAAAATTATGAACATAAATATGAATGAAAAACATAAACATGAACTGTGATGGCTAAAAAAGAATTAAAATATATATGGGTGTCAAATTGAAAGTGTAAATAAATCCAAGCTGTAAACTTTACTTAGCAAGGTTTTACGTACAGTCAGCTCCTTATATATAGTCACAGACAAAATATCCAGATATATAGGAGCGCCTAAAGTGACCAATGATATCAGTACAACCAAAGTCTTCTAATAATTTAAAGCATCCATCATGCTCAAATATATCGGCACATTGACACCGTCGAATATATGAGTACATTCAAAGTGTCAAAATCATAGTAACTAACATATCGCCAATGGTTTCTAAGCATCCAAAGTGTTGAAATGAATAATTGCAACACTGAATGTCATCAAATATGTTTTTTTGTGCACTTGTCACACTGTCTTCTGTTCTTTCTCTTGGAAAATATACATGGCTGCTGCCGTTTTGCTCAGTTCGTGTTTTTATTATAATTACCTAGTTAATCAAGTAAATTACTTAAATACCATCACGTAATATCAGGTTATGGGCTATATATGTCCGATAGGGTATTAGAAAAGTAATTCAACTCATAAGTGCTGTGATTCAATTCGATTGAAGTTAGATAACCTCGAAACCGGCATTCTCCGCGAGTTCGGTTTTTTCTTTTTCCAGCAATTTCAGCTTATTTTTGAGAAAAGTGCTTAAATATGGCATCACAAATATCAATGGGTACAATTGAGAAGCTAATTGGAAGAGAAAATTACCAAAGTTGGAAGTTTGCCGTGAAAAACTACCTCGAACATGAAGAATTGTGGCAGGAGGTTGAATCTGACCCAGGCTATGTATCTGATAGCAAGAAAAATACGAAAGCAAAATCGAAGATAATACTGTTGGTAGACCCAGTTAATTACGTCCATGTACAAGAGGCTGCAACAGCGAAACAGGTTTGGACCAAACTTGAAAAAGTGTTTGATGACTCAGGGCTTAGTAGAAAAGTAGGTTTATTGAGAGATTTGACCACCACTAACTTGGACAATTGCTCGAGTGTCGAGGAATATGTCAATAAGGTAATGTCAACAGCTCACAAGTTAAGAAATATCAATTTTGTAGTAGGAGACGAGTGGCTGGGTACGTTGCTGCTCGCTGGCCTCCCTGATTACTACAAGCCAATGATAATGGCTTTGGAGAGCTCTGGTGTGAATATTACTGCTGATTATGTAAAAACTAAGTTGTTACAAGAAGTTAAGGTATCAGATTCAGCTGCTTACTATGCCAAGTCTAATAAACAAAATACTATGTCAAAGTCAACGCCAAAAAATCCTAGTAACCAATCTCAGAAGAAAGGGCAATCCAAAGGGCCACGGTGCTTTGTATGTAACAAGCATGGTCACATGAGTAGGGATTGCTACTTTAAAGACAAAAAGAAGGCTCCGTCAAACAATGACACTTCTAATAATAATAATAGTTATTATGCTGCTTTTCCAGTTGCTGCTGCATTGGATGGAAGATGCTGGTATATTGATTCCGGAGCATCACTGCATATGTGCAATAACAAGAAGTGGATGTATGATGTATCCCCATCAACTATCAACAACATTAAGGTTGCAGACAATGCAACAGTAGCAGTAAAAGGCAGCGGCAAGGTGGATTTTCAAATTAGAGACTCAGATGGCATAACACGGACAATACAGGTCAGAGATGTATTATATGTACCCACACTAACAGTTAATTTACTTTCTGTAAGTCAAATGGTAAATAATGGTTGTGAAGTGAAATTTGAGAGAGATGGTTGTCAGATATATCAAAATAATAAGTTAATATTGACAGCATTGCATCGCAATAACATGTATATGTTGAATAATGTTTCTGAAGCACCGGCATTGCTATCAACAACAGATGAGCGAGATATAAATTTATGGCATCTAAGAATGGGCCATCTCAATTTCACAGACTTACAGAAAATAACTGATAGTGCAGAAGGGGTTGAATTATCGAAAAAAGGTAATCAAGTGTGCACAACTTGCTTAGAGGGAAAAATGAGTAGACAACCATTTAAAAGTACGGGTACTAGGGCTTCAGAATTGCTCCAATTAATTCACTCAGATTTATGTGGACCGATGGAGACAAGTTCCATTGGAGGTGCCAAATATTATGTTACTTTCATCGATGATTACAGTAGGAAAGTATCTGTCTATTTCATGAAGAGCAAGTCTGAAACTTTAGAAAAGTTTAAAGAATTTAAGAATTTAGTAGAAAATGAAACTAATAAGAAAATAAAGACATTGCGCACAGATAATGGAAAAGAATATATAAACAATGAGTTTAAATTATTTTTGTGTAAATCTGGTATCCAGCATCAAACAAGTAACCCATATTCACCACAACAGAACGGTATGGCCGAGCGTATGAATCGCACATTGGTAGAGAGAGCTAAATGCCTAATTTTGAATTCCAGACTACAGAAAATATTTTGGGCAGAGGCGGTGTCAACAGCAGCATATATAACAAATCGTTCACCGACAAAAGCTTTGGACTACAAGACACCATATGAAATGTGGACAGGTAAAAAACCAAATTTAAATAACATGAAAATATTTGGTTGTCACGCAATGGTTCATGTACCAAAAGAAAGCAGACGAAAATGGGATTCAAAAGCTACTAAGATGATATTTGTGGGTTATTGCGAATACACTAAAGGCTACAGATTGTATAATGAGAGTAAAAAACAAATATACAAGAGTAGAGATGTTGTTTTCTTGGAACACACAGCTAGGAATAATTGTGTAATTATGCCACTCACTTCTTTGCAGGAACAAGAAACAACAGCCAAACAAGAATCTGATACCGATACTTTAGTAAATGAAAGTTCAGAAGAGGAACAATTGTATGATGCCAGCAGTGATATATCAAATTCAGAAAGAGATGACCCAGATTACACACCGGAAAAATTTGATGAAGATTCTACACCATTAAGAAATATAACTCTGAGGCCAAGGAATATCAAACCTACTACTTATTTTTGTTATGAAGAGAAACCAACGAGTTTATCAGCATTATTAAAGGAACCAGAGACTGTGGAAGACGCTCTTTCAAGCCCAAAAGCAAAAAAGTGGAAAGAAGCTATGGATAGCGAGTATGAATCGCTCCTTCAGAATAATACATGGACATTGGTAACTCTACCTGAAGACAAAAGAATAATTCCTTGCAAATGGGTTTATAAAATGAAAATAGATGCAAATGGTGAAGTTGCACGATACAAAGCAAGATTAGTCATAAAAGGATTCAGACAGAGGAAAGGAACTGAATATAATATAATTTTTGCTCCGGTAGTACGGCATACTTCAATAAGATATTTGTTTGCATTAGCTGTAAAAGAAAAGTTATATATAGATCAAATGGATGCAGTTACAGCATTTCTACAGGGAGATATAGATGCTGAAATATATATGAATCAACCACCTGGTTATGAACACGGACAAGAAGTTTGCAGATTAAATAAGTCTATTTATGGCTTAAAACAGGCGAGTCGCCAATGGAATTTGAAACTTACTTCTGTTCTCAAACAGTTGGGATTGAATAGTACATCTGTTGATCCATGTATTTACTACAGAAATGATAATGGAAGCATCATCTTTATATTGATATATGTCGATGATTTATTAATTTTTTATAATAATGAAGAAAAAGGTAAAGAAATCAAGCTACAAATCAAAAGTAAATTTGAAATGAAATCGCTTGGACCTGTCAATTATTTTATTGGTTGGAGGATAAGTCAAAATGCGGCCAGAGACCAAATTTGTATTGATCAGACTGCTTATATAGAAAAAATCCTACAGAGATTTAATATGACAGATTGTAATCCAGTCCATTCGCCCTGTGATCTTAGCTCCAAATTGATCAGCACAGGAGATCAAAATAACATTATTAGTAATGTACCTTATCAAGAAGCTATTGGAAGTTTGCTTTACCTGTCACAAGGTACAAGACCAGATATTTGTTTTATTGTAAACAAATTGAGTAGTTTCAACAACAAACCAGAAATACAACACTGGTTAGCAGTTAAAAGAGTGCTACGCTATATAAAAGGAACTAAGGATTATAAATTAAAATTGAGCCAAAATAAAGATGAAAGAAGAGTGTTTGGCTACTGTGATTCAGATTGGGCTTCTGACATTAACAGCCGGAGATCATGCTCTGGCTACACTTTTTTGTTTCAGGGTGCTTCAGTCTCATGGTGTTCTAAACGACAGAACACAGTTGCCTTATCAACCATGGAGGCTGAATATATGGCACTAGCTACGGCCACACAGGAGGCTATGTGGCTAAGGCATTTAGAGTCGGAACTAAATTGGAAGCTTACAGATGTGCCTACCATAATTTATTGTGATAATCAAAGCGCAATTAAATTTGCAGGTACTGATTCTTATTGTGCTCGCAGCAAACATATAGATTTGAGACATCATTTTCTCCGAGAAAGAGTTGCTGATAAGGAAATTCAACTCTGCTATGTTGGGACTCAAGATATGGTTGCCGACATACTTACAAAACCAATTTCGCCTAAGAAGACTGATGACTGTTCCATGGCTATGGGTTTGCAATTAAGAAGAGGATGTTGAAATGAATAATTGCAACACTGAATGTCATCAAATATGTTTTTTTGTGCACTTGTCACACTGTCTTCTGTTCTTTCTCTTGGAAAATATACATGGCTGCTGCCGTTTTGCTCAGTTCGTGTTTTTATTATAATTACCTAGTTAATCAAGTAAATTACTTAAATACCATCACGTAATATCACAAAGTATTCAAAAATATGGAGCAATAAATAAAAATGAACTCTATCGTTACAATTATAGGGTACTTTTAATATGGCCATAGGCTGATAGGATGATTTCGACCGTAAAAATACTGTTACCTGTCTCTTTCATTTTCTGCGTGACGTCATTGGCATGTGTTTTGTTTATTGTTCATGTCATTGTATGTAATTTTGAATTTTGAGCTGAACAATAGCCCGGTCAAGATAGAAATAGCGATGTATGGGAAAATAACGAATTAGTGAAATCAAAAACCTGATTTTATCACAAACCTACGACATATTATACAAACTTATTTTAACTTAACTTTACTACTACTGTTCCGGTTACTTATGAATAAGTAACTAAAGACAAAAAAAATCGTTTCTCATACAGTTTCACTATTTAGAATGCTCAATTTATTTGGAAAACGTGTCTTTTTTGTATTTTGTCGTTAATACTATGGACTTGGTAACTGGTTCTGTACTAATTAGCTTTAAGTTTCTGGTAAAGTAAAAATAAATGCAATGATAAAAATATATAATATTTGTGTTCAAAGTTATAGGAACATCCTTAATAACGTTTTGTTGCCTACGGCCCAAGTATTTTATCCCAATGAAACAATCCGCTTCATACAGGATAACAGTTCTGTTCATAATTCTCGGGTCGTGACAAATTATTGAAATGAGACAAGAGATTTAGAACGAATTATTTTTCCCCCACGTAGTCCTGACTTAAATCCCATAGAAACTGTATGTATGGGGCAAAATGATACAACTATGGGATAATACTGCAATAAGAACTACGGAAAACTTGAGGAGACACATTGAAAACGTATGGGAGTCGTTAAGAGGAGATAGATTTTGTTGTAATGCGGTGCATTCCATGCGTCAGCAGCTTAGTGACGTCATTATTGCTGAGGGTGGATATACACGTTTTTGATTCTTTAAGATATTAATAAACAATTTTAATAAAATAAAATCTTGTTTTTTGTGATTTATTATTTTATCCTGAAATTATGTGATTGATACAACATAGTGTGTTGATTGTAGATAGGCAGAGTTGCATATTAGTCATGTTAGGAAGACTGTGTTTAGGTCTCAACAAAATATAAAAAAGCCATAAAATCGACAAAAAGTAGGCTGGGATTCGAAACAGTAGTCTAAAGAATCACGGCGATCACAATAATGTACTTAGACCAATATAGCATACTTGGAGTCAAGCTACATTTAGTAATTATAACATACGCGGCGGCGCGCGCGTGCTATGTTGATGAAAATTTGCTTATTATGGTAATTTAGGTGATCTGTTTGCAAAATGTCATCAGAATCGACTCGGTATTTTTTGCGTGAAACAGTAGCAAACAGCCATACGTCCATCTTCATACTCAAAAACTTTCACATTTATAATATTAATAAGGATTAGTTAGTTATCTGTCATGAGTTGCATTTTATACCTACTCACAAGAAAAATATTTTTGATACACCTAAAGCGTCAAAAGTAAATGATGTTGGCTTACGTATTTTTAACAAAAAGAGTTTAATTATTCCAAAGAGTTCCTCAAATACATAGATATAGAGTTCATATTTATTTATTGCTCCATATTTTTGAATACTTTGGTTGCTTAGAAACCATTGGCGATGTGTTTGTTACTATGATTTTGACACATTGAATGCACTCATATATTTGACGGTGTCAATGTTCCGATATATTTGAGCATGATGGATGCTTTAAATTATTAGAAGACTGGTTGTACTGATATCATTGGTCACTTTAGGCGCTCCTATATATCTGGATATTTTGTCTGTGACTATATATTAGGAGCCGACTGTACATAATACATTATATCGGACCAACTTAAGCCATACAGAAGTGAGTGTAGTTCGTTCTATTTGTGCTGTACTTATACTGCTAAGTTGATATAATACCCATGTTCCTTTCTTAAATTTGATTTGTTGGTACAAACTAGCCAAGTCAAAGGTTCAGATTGAATTTATTCACACTTTCAACTTGGCACCCATACAGGTATCAATTCTTTTGTAGACGTAATATTAATCTTGGCTCTCATTTTTATACATTTATGTTTTTGATGGGATTAATTTCCTTGAAAGAAGTTGAGTTTGTTGAATAATTGACGCTTTGATTTATTTTTGATCTCTCTTGTTTCTCTTTTACGTATATAATGTAACCTTATATGTATAAATTTCTCGACTATTACTTCGTGGTTATGTTTATCCCCTCCAGAAAAATATTTTTGTGAATATATAATTTTAAAACCATTATGCTTATAAAGTTAATATCATACTTCTTTTTTAAGGTTTTACCGCCGCTTATCTTGACAAAATGTCGAATCACGCTTTCAGTTGTAATACAAATATTATATACATCGGTAGACGCATAAAACAATCCTTCCCATATCTCGTAAGTCTATTAATTTGTGAAAGAATTGTTTTTCTGTCACACATATGTTATTTAAACACTGGTCGCACTTTAATTTTTTTACCAATTTACTTACTACAAACCCTGAAATATATCCTACTATTTGATCCACAACATTAGAAGATGGGATATAATCCAATTTGGAAGAAAGTGTATCACAATTGGTTTCATACTTCGAAAACGTTGCTCTATTAGTGAATTATTTAATTCTGTTGTACTTAGGTTAGTCTCCTTACATACTTCATGTCGGAATCCTAATGTGGTTTTATTAATTTTATGGAGAGATGGTGTTCCAGATAGAATAGGTATTTGTTCAAGTGGCATACGATTTCCTGTAAATTTTGAGATGAGTTCCATATGTGATGAAAGTTTTTTAAAACTTGACTTCTAATGGCGCTAAAAAACAACTCAACATGATCCTGACTCACTCTGTACGTTATTAGGAATGAAAGCATGTCGGTTTCAACTAAGGTGTGATATAAGTGTAACAAGCTATTTATACACGTAAGTAGCCCCAACAACCCAGTATTATTTTGTGTCTTATATACAGGAACTAATTTACTTGTGAAAACTGTTCTTGTTTCCGTACCTATTTTAATGGTTCTTTTATATTGGGCTTTAATAGAAAGTGATAGTAAATAATCTTTAGCTTTTGACAAAAACGACAATATTTCTACGGAATTGCTTTTACTAATGGGCTTTTTAAAACCAGTTTTTCTAATTTCGCGAGTTTAAGATGTCAAACACATCATTTAAAATTGTTATGAATTCTGCAGTACTGTCAGAATTTTGAAATTCGGCAATTTCCAAAGTATTGTCACAAAATTCTAAAGCTTTCGAAACACTCCTGCTTAATAACTGTGCGGCCAATCTGACGTTCATAATTTGATTTTTAAAATATATGTGTCTATGAGATAACTTATTACTGTATTCTTCCTGCAAATGTGGTAAATTAATAATGTACTGCCATTGAATTTGTTTTCCATCAGTTTTATGAAATATTATATATTTATTCAAATGTGTTTCTCATTAATTTCAACATGTGACAAGCGTCTAAAAACACAACAATATCATAATCGGCACAAGGATGTTTGAATAATAATAATAATAATATATTTTTATTTCAGGCATTAGGGCCCATACATAAATACCTTATAACTAACATACATATTTGTATTTCATAACGAAGAAACTATTTTACACTTTTAATCGGCGAAGTGTTGCGCAATTGCGAGGTGTCGTGTAACCTTCCACGAAAGCGGCGATACGCGACTCCCTCCGGCCAGAATTCCTCTTGAAGAAACGTCTCCAGATGGTGTGTGGGGACGCGCACCACAAACGATTTGAAATTTGTGTTGTGGCGCGGTTCTCGCAGAACGACCCTCAATGTCCACTTCGTCTTGCCCCCTTTAATGTTTTCTGCGTTATCTATATCACACCCTAACTTTTTCATGGTTGCAATATTACTTTTGCAACCATCAAATGTTATAGACCGAATTTGGACTCCTATTTTTTCACACTTTTCCAGCGCAATTTTAATCAAATTGACCTTTATGTCTGCAGTTATACTATCAATAAAAAAGTAAGCCAATGGTAATTTCCAAGAATCGTTCATTGCAACAAGCATAAAAACGTACGCCCGTGTAGCCATTTGGTCGCTATCATTACTTCCTCCCATGTCTACCAAACCCTCATAACGTTTTCCGTTCCATATCTTTTGTCTTCTTATTACCATCTCATCAGCAACTAAAGCGCAAAAGAGCGGTTTTTATTAACAGTATCTATTAGGCTCCTCAACGCTGAGGCAGATTCCTTTGTAATGTTTTCAAATTCAAATAATGCATCAATATGATTGCTGATAAGCATGTTGTTATTATGATAACGATCACATAACAATGACCATGCTATATCATAGTTACTTTCAGAAAAATCTAAAGAAGTAATAGCGTTCGCAGCCTTGTCTTTTAATGCCGATCTTAAATAGTGAAATTTGCTAATTTTAGCTATTCTGCAATTATTATGAATTAGAGATAAGGTCACCCGGGGCAAAAGCAACTAAAATTAATAAAGTTGGAACTTTGACTCCCTCCACCATTAGCTACTTAATTAAGAAGGTTACATAAATAAACTTACTTTATTCAACGCCTTTTATTGAATAGTTTTAACATGATGTACGTTGTAAATAGGCTTGGGGTTTTCAATAATTTACATTTTTGTTGAATAAGAACACTAAAAGTTACATTCACCCCACCTTGAGGTTAATGCAACTATCAGTTATATGACCTTGTTGTAATCAATAACTAGACGTTAGGAATAAGAGTATATATTGTTTCACGCAACAGCTATCTGAAAATGGTATCTAGTCCCTGGGAATAGAGCTCAGTTTACAGAAAATTCAATTTAATTTTTTTTTGGGGTGAAAGTAACTGTCTCCCATACTGTATAGTGTTGTGATGGTACATACCTACCTGCTACTTCTCGATGAATTTTCGATGACAATACCGAAAAATGATTAGTCTGACATCTAGGTAAAGAAGAAAAAGCGATTAACATAATATCTTGTCTGTTTATTTAAATCATAAAAAAAGGTTTCTAACCTTTTTTACAATCAATAAAAAAATCTATAAAATTAAGTACAAAAACAGTCTAAAACCAGTTTTATAGTAGTTTTTGTTTTTTGCGACATAACGTCATTCTCTTAACATTTTTACTTAAGGTGCCCTAGTAGGCTAACTAGCGCCGCCATCAGCCATCTAAATCAATAAAAACTCTAAAGACGATAAGTATAATACCTAACATGAAAGTAAGTTTAAAACAGTCTAACTAGTTTGTTTTTGAGAAATAACATCTTAACATTTTTTCTTAATGACTCTAACTAAATAAGTAGTTTCTTAGTGATTAAATAATTGCACATAATATGAGATCACTATTTAAAGAACCTAGAATAATATTAAATTAGTCTAGAAAGTCTTAATCTCAGTCGAAATACTTAAATTCCTAAGTCAATTCTTTATTTCAGTGTAATATTGACGATAAAATGAGAAGCTATAAATTATTTTTCGATAACGTCAATGTTTTCCGAAAACTTGTAAAGTTCTCCTACGCAATCAGGCTGAGGCAGCATCTTGATAATATCCGCCAAATCTATTATAGATACGTCATTTTTAATAAATCTAAACGTATTTTTTTGTTTATAAGACTTCATACCTTTTACGACAGCTTTATTTTCAGAAATATCTTCAATTAAGCAAACATACTTGTAAGTTTTCTTTCGCAAAGCAGAGCAAAATTTTGCTAGTATAAAGTCACCTTCTTTTGGCATAAATACAAACTCATCTTTTGAAGTCGATGGTACATCTTCTATTTTGTTGTATATTATGCACTGGTTTTCGTTTTTAATCAAAGTTCCTGTTTTGTTATTTATCTTCTGCTTTTTTCCCGTTGCACATGGTTTGACAGAAAGGTTTCGTTTTGTCTTCTTAGTTTCATTTTTATATATTTGATCGATTTCTTCAATGTTTATAGAATCATTATCCGAGTTATCTTCCACCAATCTTCTGTAAAAAGTTTCTGCGTCCTCGCTCTCTGACGAAACGTCACTTTGGTATGAACCACTGGTGTTACTATCAGTTTCCCATCGCATTTCCTTCTTCTTCGCCATATTCTTCTTAGTCATGTTCTTCTTTATTATTTTTTTTGGTGTGACGTGTTTCTCTTTTGTTTCCCCTTTTTTTTCTCCTAGTTCTCTTTCTATTCGATTAACAACTTTCTCTACAGTCAATTTTTTCTTTTTCTTTGCCATATTCTCCTTTTTAATGTTTCTTCTGACTTGTTTCATTTCTGCTTCCTTTTTTTTCTCTTCTCGATCTCGTTCCATTCGATCAATGACTTCCTTATAAGTTAAGATTTCAGCGCCTTTAGCAACGCGCCTTTTATTTGTTTTAGGTGGATCATTGCGAGCTATTTTTTCTAAAAGAAGTTTCTGAAATGACACATTCATAATATTTTGTATTTCTTCGTTTTCTAGGTTGTTTCGATTATATGACTGCTGTTTCTTTTCATATGTATTAAGCGTTGCCTTTGTTTCTTTTTTCACTTCAAAATTTTCTTTAGTTTCTTTTTTTTTTACTTGGCGTTGCATTGCAGGTTTAATTAATATGTTTTGTAATATTCGTATCTTTGGAGATGTTTTATTTTCAGTACCAGGTCCAATAGATGTAACTCTCTGAACTTTTTCAAAGGAATCTTGTTTTAGTGCGGTAGAAATATAATCCAGCTTTTGTTTATTGTAGACTCTTTGCTCTTTTATTTCTCCTTTCCTTGTATTTATCATTTCTATTTTTTCTGCTATACTATTATTTCCTTCATTAATTTCCTGTTCAATCATTGATCCAACCATTTCTACTTCTAACTGATTTCCTTCAAGCACTATCTCTTCTGGTTTTTCTGTTACTTTGACCTCGGTATAGTTATTGTTAGGCTTAATATCGTTCAGACTCTTGTTAAACTCGCTCTTATTAAAAAAAATAAGTGTCAAGCTTAAAAGTGTTGGTATGGTAACAAAAACTTGATTTTCCACCTCCTGATGTGTGCAATCGGATAGCGATTCATTACATGTTTCCTCGTTGTTCTCAACTTCAGTCCCGGAAATTAAGTTTTCATATTCGACTTCGTTATTTTCGGCATGATTAAGTGCTTGTCCTTTCTCCCATTGGGCTAATGCTAAAGGATCGAATATGTTTTTAGATATTGCATGTCGGTTGAACGGGTATATACCAGTTTTTTTAAATCCATTTTGCAGGATAACTGGGTTTAAATTGGCCCATATTTCGGTCAGGATTCTTGAGAATTCCATTTTTGGTAGTTTAGCACCAATATGCAGCCTTTGCCATTTAACGAGGGCCTCATCCCATCTATCTTTCATAGGTTTCATACCACTACAATCTAACGGTTGAAGAGTGTCGGACGAGTGTGGTGGTAATTTCATTATGGTTATATTTTCAGATAGAGCCAGCTTGATGACATTCAAGTCTACATGAGTGGAGTGCCCGTCATAGATTAGTAAAATGGGCCTGTCATTTCCAATTGCTGGTAAAAACACGCTACTAAAATATTTTTCGAAAATTGATGTTTCCATCCAACCCTTTGGACTAACAGTGTAAGCTGTTTTGACTGATTGATCTTTGTAACACCACTCATTCCACAAATGCTTGCCCTGAAATATTATAAGCGGCGGGACTTTATCTCCCACCGCATTTGTTGCCAATAATACAGTCGTGTTATCTCTTCCTGGGGAACTAGTAGTTCTGGTGCAGCGAAACCCTTTTTCACCGATGACTCGGGTTTTGGAAGGATCATTACAGAAACTCGTTTCATCGAGGTTGTAGATCCTCTCAGGTTTTGCAATCAAGTCAAGATCGTTCAAAACATCCTCTAATAAATCGAAATATTCATACACTGTGTACGGATTGCATGCCCGTTTACGGGCAATTTCAACTGGCTGTGGTTTTTTTATCGACAAACCATTTCTCTTGCGAAAACCACGCAGCCATTCATCACCTGGTATATCTTCCTTAAATGGCGTAATTATACCATTTCTTATAACGTATTCTGACACCAATGCCTTCACTTCTTTTGTCGTTAAAGCAAATCCGTTTTTTTCCATTATTTTTAAATAGGAAGATATTTCTTGCTCAAATGATCTCGAAAATACAGTATCTTTTCCAGGATTTATTTGTTTTTGTCCACGCGTAGCGTATACATGTGATATAATTGTTGACCGAGGAATATTAAATCGTTCCGCAGCAGCATAACTGTTTAACTGTTTTTGCTTCACTAGTTGTACAGCTTCAAGAAGATTTTCTCGCGTATAAAGTTTATCCCTCTTTCTTTTATAGTTCCGAACCATCTGGAATAAGTAAAAAAACTTAGATATTGTTGTAATACTGTGCATTTGTCTTTAAATTAATAATACAATAATTTATACTTAAGCTGGATTTATGTTTGTATGTGTAGATTTCATATTATATGTATGTGTATATTGTGTTATTTATTTTTAGTCTATGTATCTATAAAATTAAAATAGGTATGAGCAAAAATAATGTGTGAGCAAATGAAATAAAAAATACGTCACCAAAGTAAACATTTTATGTAAATAAGTAGATAATTAAGCGAAATTAACTTGTCAAAATATCGACACGGAACGTCACTAGTGATTTGCATTTTTTATACAAATACAATATGGCAATTGCAACTGCCAAAATAGTTGCTTTTACCCATCTGCACAAAAAGTTGAGGTTAATGTAACTGTGCCAATAAAATGTTAATTATAAGACCTAGCCTTTAATCAAATATACCAAAAGCACTTACGTTTTGTCTTTATATTAGGATGAACTTGCAATTTTTCTGGAAACTACGAGAAATATTTTTTTTGTCACAAAAGTTAACAGATGACGCCGCGAAACGTTGCTTCAAAATGGCGGTTGTCAAAAAATGCTCTGTCGGTGCAACAGTTGGTGACCTAGAAGCGCCATCTAGACCTTGTAAGAAAAATCAAGAATTTCTCTACTTGTCAACAGATGGCACGTTTTAAAAAATACATTAGATTGAGAAAAAAATCAATTAGTCACTTTAGCCTCATAGTTGCTTTCGCCCCGGGTGACCTTACATAAGTGTTATGAAATTCTAACCAGTTTTCATATTTGCCAGAAAAGGTAGGTAGATGAATAGTAGGTAATTTTAAGTTTAAGCTTGGCCCACCTGCAGTGAGGACAGAACCTGTTACTGAAGACTCCAAGTCCGCTTTCGCAGAGACCGGCCTGCCAATCACCTCCCGTGCCTTGCCGACTGCTGCGAAGTACTGAGTCTCGAAGCGCTCGCGCTCAGTATACTCCTCTTGACACTCAGCATCTGTAATGTCCGGAAAACTTTCTATTTGTATCTGTATGGAATCATATTCACCATAGCACTCTTCAATCTTTTGCAATCTGGCCCCAAGCTCACTGAGTTGAATGTTACTAGGCCTTTCACATGTGCACATGACAAGCAGATATTTTTCAAATTGTGTAAGTGCAGCCTTATAGGAAGCACGTTTTTTTTTTAATTCTTTAAGATTAGACATGGCGAACAGATAAATATTGCAATTAAATATAGAAACACCAAGCACACACAAAGATGCACAGAAAAACAAGTGAAACTCTCAAGAAAAATTATGCGTGAAAGTAAAGTGTAATGACAGTTTAATACTTAAATGCAAACGTGCAGAAACAGGCAAGAAGCAGGTCTTAAGCTCGGACAGGCAAGCAGCCAACGGCCGGCTCTAATGTGAGGGCGTAGCCCCGGTGCCGGCGCAGACATCAAGCCACGCGCGACACGTGGCGTCGTTGCTCAGCGCAATTCCTGTTAAAATGCGATAAATAATGTTATTACGGCAAAAAAGCAATGTAAGACGAGTTGGGAACGGGATATTCACAGTTATTTAATTAAAGACTTTCTAAAAAAACCTAATGCTTTAATGAAAATGCCGCAATAGGTAGGTACTGCGTTTGACAGATTACTGTATAGTTATTATTTGAATCGATTGGTAAATTACTAAACGATTATTAAATTGACTGGCAAACATTCGTAGATAATTATTCCGTGTAGTAAGGTGGCAACATTTTGTTAACGGAAGTTGTGTTAACGTTTACTTATTTAATTAAGTTATTTTTATTGTGGCTAACATTTTATAATTATATTGTGTTCTAAAGTCCCATTTCTATTTAATTGTATTAAATACTATGTGTTAACTAGCTAGTACAGCAATTCCAATTTACAAGTTGTTTTCCAAAACTTTAAATGCATTGTGATTGGTCGATAGAGAGAAGCGGGACAATGACGGGGGAAAGATAGGGGGATAGCGTCATGACGCTATTCTATGCCTCTATGGCGGCCTACTGAAAGTTAAGTACTAGATTGATAGTCTGGATTTATTATAATTTATTCCTCCATGTATAACTATATGTACTGTACTGTGTGATTCGGCTTGTGTTTTAAAAATGTAAGTACTGCTAATCTTATAGAATGTTCTTCTGCTATACCTATTTACAATGCTTGAAAGTACAGCCATTACCACACTAAGAATTCTTTTATTACACAAAACGAATCTATATAGAATTGTAACTGTAATATTTATTTATAATTACTACTTGAAATATTATATATGGAAGATGCTTTGTGTGATTACTGATATTTACTTACTGATAAGTTTGTTTTAGTGGTGAATATTGTAGAATATTCACCATTGTGAACCATAATGTTCGCCTTATATTTGATTGATGCTTAAACTAAGTATTGTTAAATTGGTCATACATTTAGCACAACGTGTCTAAAGCTTTAATTAAATGTTAGATTCGGAATACTGCTGAACTGATTACTCACTAAAAGTAGTTAACTTGAGAATAGTATGGTAAAACTCTAGAGCTTAGTACAATAAGTTCCACGTTTGTGTATATTCAGCTATATTCTCTTTCTCTTGTAGAATAAAAGATGTTTTGCTTGGGTGAACAATATATTTGCCATATCAATTTTAACAATATAAATTGACATATTAATGTAGCTACTCTTTCTTTATTAAATATAACATTTAAGATGTTTGTTTTGGTGAACAATATAATTTTGTTATGTTAATTTGTTGTTTCCTTTCTTGTCCATCAATCTATACTGAGGACTCTCCTCAACTTTCCTGATATATCACATAATCTTACCCCAATTATTTCAAAGCTTACATGACAGTCCACACAAGTAGATCTTAATATATTTAAATCTATCACGTTCATAAAACGCAAAAATCAACAAAATAATGGATGTTGATCGAGAATGGGATAATTAATGCTTCATCCACTTAATGACTTTGAAATTAGTAAGATAATTGGAACGAACTCACAAGAATAATGCCCTCCAGGCTATAGCATTGCTCGTTGATTCTTGTTTAATGCGACGCCATTTGTCGTGACACCACGCGGTAATTTTATGCTACCGCGAGGCACGGATCTCGCTTGACGGGCTTGAATCTTGATACGACGTGATGACTCGAATCACGGGATGCTGTCTTGCCTTGAGGTTCCACGTGGTTTTCCAGTTCTTCTCCAATATCAGGGCTCGGAAGGACCAATGTTGGGGCTGTGATCTCATCCCGGTTCGTCTGGGGTTATGTGTGAGGAGATAAAGGAGACTCTTGACACCTTTGACTACTGCTTCTATATTTTCGTATAAAAGTTAATGATAATTTACAAGATGGACGGCGACGCGACACTGTAAATCGTATACGTAATGTAATGTAGAACGTGATGCTGTTCGCGGCCGCCGAGGTCCAACTCATAGAGTATAGTAATAATTAGTCCAACCAGTGTTGCCAACAGCGGTTGGCCTAATGTCGCCGTTTTTCAAATTTAAAAT
The DNA here is from genome assembly GCA_905147285.1 of Hypena proboscidalis. NCBI lineage: Eukaryota > Metazoa > Arthropoda > Insecta > Lepidoptera > Erebidae > Hypena > Hypena proboscidalis. The sequence continues at coordinate 3,217,429 of LR990141.1, forward strand.
AGCCTAAAATAGCCAAATTTCAGTTGCAGTAGCCTAAAGTAGCCCAAAACACCAACTTAACAATATGAATAAAAGACATTGTAATTTTTATCTGTTTATTTATAACATAAATAATTTAATATGTCATAAAAAGACAGTCGTTTTGAATTTGTTTACAATAAAACTTATGAAAAAACAACAGAAGTACCCAAAATGTGCCCAAACACACGTTATAATGAGAGTTGGGTACCTTTTAAAAGTTACCCCAGTATAAATGAACACTCATATTTAAAAAATTAAGATAAAGAGTAAATTTAAAAGAATCAAGAATCGTCTTCCGCCAGCAACATAATGGCACCAACAAGACTTTCGCCGTCGTCAGTACTTGCTGAAATAGTTTCTGAACTAGTACCGCCACAAGATCCACTGGATACGTACATTTTTCTGCCAGCGTGTAAAGTAACCATATGGTGGCTTGGTTCAAAACCATTGCAACAAATGCCTCTTACACGCATATGAGTTCGAATTCTTAGAAGAGCGATCAGCATGGGTAACTGCATGCGATTTCTTAATTTAGTTTTCACTGTCCCCATTACGCTAAAAATTTTTTCGACAACAGCATTACTCAAAGGTAATGATAGGCATCGTAACGAAAACTGTGCTAGATCTTTGAACATGGGACTTCCACCAGCATTTTTCATTTTTAACACTTGTATCCAGAAGTTTACAATGTCATTAGGAGAAGCAGCTGTTCCAATTATCTCCTCAATGCGCAACGTACTTAATACACGCCATTGATTCATAATAGCTTCTCGGTCAATATTGGGTTCACCTAACTGCCAGGGAAAATCTTCAATGTTGGGTTTGCTGGTTGACAGGCATACGTGGCTTGGTGATAAGAGTTGAATTTTTTCCACCACTGACAGATTAAGTGGTAACCTGTCAACTAATTCTCTTACTAAGCGTAGAAGAAAAGCAGTGCATCGTTGTTTAACTTCTTTGGCTTTGTCGGCAGAAATGGTCTTTTTTGCAAGTAAATCTTTAAATTTTTCTCCAAAATCTACAGAGTCTAGAGGTAGAAGTGAATTCTCAAATTGAGCGTCAGCTTTTTCTAAAGCTCGTTTAACAGCTACAATATCGGCTTCATGAAGCATTACTAGTGTGGTATTTTCAGACTGACATTGACGCAAAAACATTGGTTTAAAAACACGTCTCGCAACAGAAACTACGAGAATTCGGAGGTCGCTATATATTTTAGTGATATTTGCATCACTCGCTTGAAATATAATATTCACCGTTGTTACTTCTTTTAATATTGGAGACAGAAACAATAAATATAATAAATTTGTGTCATCGTTATACATGGCAGCGAGCTCCCTTGCTGTGTAACATTTTTCTGATAATTTTACCATATTAAAGTGAGTTTTTAGCTCAAGCCACTGGTTAATGTTAGTTTTGACAGCTGAATAAAACGCCAACCATCTAGTTGCGGATAGTTGAGTTAGTTTTAATGGTTTTTTACCATCATTAATTGTTTCAAATAAGGTTTGATATATTTTCATTCGCAATGGGCTATGGGCAAACCAATTTCTGGTTTCCCTAAGTAAATATTCCAGACAGGACGGTAACTCGGTGCACGCCTTGGATGCACATAAACTAAGGGAGTGACACACACACTTCAATAGCTGTAAATGGGGTACATCTGCTTGTAAGAGAGTGAAAAGGGAATGATGCTTGCCACAAAGGTTACTTGCTCCATCAGTTCCTATTGCAATTAGATTTTGAAGATTCAAACCCATTTTAGCCATAAAAGTCTTGAATGATGTATAAAGAGCGGCAGCTGTTGCTTCATAAACTTCTTGAAAGCCTAAAAAATCGACAACAATTTTCTCCAGTTTTGGATTGTAGTAACGAATACAATAAGCCATGTACTTTTCTGTTGTTACATCTGTGGATTCATCCAGTATAATAGAGTAACACTGATTACCAATTTCTTCTAACAGTTCTTTAAGCATGGCTGGTTCTAAAACATTCTTTATAATAGCTGAACACTTTGAACGGTGTAATTGAATGTTTTCAAGAGGACTTCCAGTCCCACAGGTTTTTAACACTTCTGTTAGATGATCAATGCTGCGGATTGAGCTGTGAGCAGCGACATAAGCAGAAATTTGAATATCTATTATTTTTTCTTTTGATGAATTGTCACTAATTGAGGAGTAGCCAAACGATGCAAGCTTGGGTTGCTTTTTTGAAAACCGTAATTCTTTTTCTTTATGTGTTTTAGTTTTCATGTGCTTTTCCAAATCGGTTTTGTGCGCACGGAGTGGTGTGACACACAATTTACAATATGCCTCACCTTTCCCACTATCCGTTAGTTGAATAGGTGCTCGACTAAGCCAATCTGTGAAATAAATTGAACCGAATAAGACACTAGGCTGTGTATGGTACCAAGAATGGTAAGTATAATAGGTGTAACGATCTATTTGTGAAGGTGTGGCAACACTGTCGCCAACATTCACTTTACGTTTCGGAACGGAAAACAGGCAGTCTGCAATGTCTGCATCAGCATTGTGTCATTTTGACAGGTTGTCAAAATGACCGCGCTTTTTAATTTCTGTTAGGTACTTCTTCTACAGACAATCAGAATAACACAAAATACACAATCTTAATACGTTGTTAATCGTGGATATATAATGGTATCATGGTCTGTTTTTATGAAAGAATTCAAAGGAAAGAATTATTATGTGTGTTCACAGGGAAAAACAAACATCCCCCTCAACTGTCGGCTGTCAAAAAACCTATATAGCCACATCTGTCACTATCGTCGAGGGTGGTCTCTCGCGATATCGCCGCGGCGCATTAAAATGACGATTACTTCATAATTGTATGAAAAATGTGTATAAAATTTATGTTATTAAATCTGTATGAAGTACACTAACAGAAATAATACAAATAAGTATTATTTTATTCTAAAATAATTTATTAAACCTTGATTGAAAATAGGTGAACGTTAGTGCATGCGAATAATTATCATATAATTAAAAATAAAAGACTAATTAATATTTATTTTATTTTTCTTTACAAAAGAATATACAATTTACAATATTCCGTTTAAAAAGAACACCTTTTCATACACTTTTTTTACACCACAAGCTAAACAAACACTTGACTCGATAAACGGCGACCCGAGCGCAACACAAAAAACAAATGAGTTCCGATACTCCAATTTCGTAAACACTGAGTCAAGTGGCTTTAACCACTCATTTATTTTACAGTTTGGTTCGTAATCTAAAGATAAACAAAGTTTTAGCTATTATAAACATTTACTTTACAAGTATTAAACAAAAAACCAAGCACTTGGAAATAAGCGATAAAAAAACTGCTCTCAAATTTAGCCTCACAATGCAAATTCTATTGAAGGTTTTTGTAATATGAATTTTAATTCTACAGTTTCATGATCTGTACAAATCAAAAAATATAATAAAGGGCATACTGCCATACAAAATTACTTTATAAATCTAAATTAAAACTTGACAAATTTTCTACACGTTTGCTTGAGGTTTCCCAGTCTGTCGATGTGCCATTAGACGGTCGATTTGTGTTGCGTAATAAAATTTTATAATTTTTTTAAATAGAAATGAGAATGTATCGATTAAATACAGTATACGTATGTAGTAAGATGACTAATATGATGTTACTAACTACATTTTGCTCTTATTTTAGTATTTATAAGCAAAACAAGTCAAAATATGCCTGTCTGTCAATGTGCCATTAGATGGTCGATTTGTGCTGCGTATTTTAGTTTTATTCATTTCGCAAAATAGAAATGAGAATGTACCGATTAAATACAGTAAACGTATGTAGTAAGATGTCTATATGATGTTACTAACTACATTTTGCTCCTATTGTAGTATTTATATGCAAAAAAAGTCAAAATGTAGAGGGCAAGCACGCCAAAAGTCAGACATTGTTTTATAAACATATCACTTTCAACCAACAATCATAGTCTAAAACGCAAGTTATGAATTAAAAACTGTTTATTACTTACCCGCTCATGATTAACACTTAACTTTTTCCAATAAATCACAAGAAAACTGCCAAAAACACACTCAAAACACTCGGGTCGTATTCACCAACTACGCACTATGAAAGTCTCGACATAAACAAAAAAGTATTGTTTACATTAGCGGCTCAAGTGTCCCATGTGATGTTATATTCCATCCTTGTCGTATCGCCCGTACGTACGTATAAGTAAGAGCAGGATAAATATACTATCAATGCTTATTTGAGCCGTTAAAATACGGCGGGAAAAATCGACCAGCAGCTGGCGTTCGACAGATGCGCGTGTTTTGACACCAGCCATGAGGTGGTCGATCGACAGTTGAGGGGCATCATAACTTTTATTGACACCAAGTATAAACGACCATGGTACATGAACACAAGAATATTCCCAATTAGGTTTTCAGCCTACCTATTCTATATACATAAAATAAAGCTATTTTGGAATAATAAGACCTCAACAATCATCATAAAATACATAAAATATTAGTTTTTACTTACTTTTAAATGCTGGTAGTTTTTCCCACTCATCACGATAATGCTTGATATATTTACCGTGTTTACCCATTTTTCCACAAAAAACAACTATTAAACTTAAAGGAAAATTCAATTTAAACTACACAATAACTTAAAGAAAATATAAAAAGTGAAAGGTGGTGAAAGTGCTTTGACTTGAACTATTTCGTCAATCGAATCCATTTTCGAACTATTTATTGCCGCCAAGAGCAATTTTTTTTAAATTTATCTCCAAGGTATTTAGTGTGACCATCTCAATATCAAATTGTACCTAAATTACATAATATATAATTAGACATATTAATATACGCGTGCTGGCGTGCACGTCATAGTCTTTTTTTTGTAAATCGCTTAATACTATTGCGATTTGGCAGATTTATAACTTAAACCCTGAAGTAGCCTAATAGGCGACCAGTCGCATTTTAAACTTTTTCATCGCCGATTTTCAATCTGAGTAGCCTAAACGGCGAAAAGTCGCCTATGTTGACAACACTGAGTCCAACTGGCCGAGGCGACGCGGCCGGCCGGCGTCGATTGCGCTTGTGTGCGAGCGAGAACGCCATGCCTGGATAGCGCGCGTGTGAGCGGGACGCGAGCTATTACTCGCGTTTTGGGTCCCGCGCAGGCGTGGTTGAGGCGCCTGTGCGCGAGCGAGAACGCCGAGCCTGGATAGCCCGCACGTGTAAGCGAGACGCGAGCTATTACTCGCGTTCCGGCTCTCGCGCATGCGTGGTTGAGGCGCCTTGCGCGCCAACACAATACTCATTTAAAATATTATCTAAATTATGCAAGAATGTATTTGTGGCATCTAGTTTATATTTTGAAGGTCTGTTATTACAATTTATTATTATCTTATGAGTAACTTATTTAATAGCACAGCACTATGAGATTAGGTATATATTACAAATATTAATAATACCGATATATATATACCCAGGGGGTGCAGGTTCGAGTCCTGCTGGATTCTTAATTTTTCAACTTTAATATTATATAAAATACCAATATACTTGTATCAGAAATCCCGTATAACAAATCTTTAAATACAAAAATGTTAAACTACCTACGTGCTAAGACATATAATGTACTAGACACAAAAATGTGACCTATGTTAATATGGGATATAGCAACTTCATCCCAAATAGATACAGATTCTAAGGATATATTACGTATGGACTATAAATCTAAATTTAATAATTACATGACATCAAAATCCACAGATAGAATGCAAAAAAGTTATGTAGTATATAAAGAAAATTCCACTCAAGCCGAAGATTGTGATTTGGTACAAGGTCATTGTGATGTTGTTAATATGTTTAATAATAATACTTCCGATACAAATATTGAGACTGATAATGAGAATACAGATTTTTTTCGTGTATAAACATTTAATATATATTGCACCAAAATGTTAATGGTTTAATTAGTAAATCTGACCTAATAAGTGTGCTTTTAAATAAATTCATTGACATGGAAAGGTCTATTGATGTTTTATGTGTGACGGAACATAACATGATGGAGTGTGATTACATACATATCAAACTATAAACATACTGTATGTTTTGCTAGAAATAATAGAAATGGTGGTTCTTGCATGTTAGTAAAAAATGCTCATGAGTATGAACATTTAGACTTAAAAATGGACTTAAAAACAGTCTAAAGAACAAAATTAGCAGCTATATTATAAGATCAAACGAACTTCCGGAATGAAGTGCCATCTATATTATATGAGTCTTCATTATTCAGATATAATTTAACTAGTAGTACTTTTATTTTACAGGGCAACATCGCACGTTTAAAGAAAGAACGTTCTTTTTTTTTTTTTTTTTCGTTTTGTCGGTGGCTAAAACTTTTTAGGGACTGGGCATGGGAGGGTGTCTTATATCTGAGTAATGAAGACTTATATAATAAAGATCGAACTTCATTCCGGAAGTTCGTTTGATCTTATATAATATTTCGTACTTCATTATTCAGATATAATTTAACTAGTAGATGTTTAGAGAAATAAATAACATCGGACGAATGTTATAAAGTTTTATTTCAAAACAGTAAACAAAAAATATATTACATATATTAATGTATCATTTAAGTTAATACATTGATCACTTATATTTCTAACTAGCTGACCCGGCGAACTTCGTACCGCCTAATTATTGGAGGCATATTTAGTAAGTCACAAACACACGACACAATACTTTTTTAATTTTATTGAAATTTGTTGCTTTTAGATTTTTAGGAATATTAAAGAATTATAGTATCTAATAGATGCACAGCAAAGAGACGTTTACATTTCAAGTGACATTTTACCATAGACAATTTTTTTTTGAGTGAATACTGACAAATATTTACACTATAACTATCAAACTACATCTGTCCTTTTTTTTGTGACGGTGGCCATGGTTAAGAAAAGAAGAAGAACTACATCTGATATCGAGAAAATAAAGAATTCAAACAACTATAATATTTAAATTGTTGATATTTTAAAACTATTTTCCAGAAGTTATAGTGAAGCTATATATCCCTCAACTCCTTAAAATGCATTGTCCCTTTTGTAAAAAGTGGATGGAACGGCAGAACAAAAATAATAACTGTCCAGGTTGTATTAAATTATTAATTAATTTCAGTATTTCTCCAATTAAATGTTTCTTTTTTTTAACATAAAATGACAAAACCAAGGATGTTAAAGTAGGAGCGCAGCAAAAAGTCTTTAAGTCTATGGACAAAACAATGGAACGTTCGGATACCCGGGTTTTTTTACATGAGATGACAAAACAATGGAACGTTCGGATACACTTATTATTATAATAAAAATATTTTTGAGAGTTGGTAACACTGTAAGGTTGGCACCCATCAAACATGTCAACACATTAATTATTTTTATATTTTGAAATTTAAATACACGATGTTATGAGCAAAGTTGATATTATATTGTCGATTCAAAAGTCTTGTTTTAATGCGTTCTTCAATTCGAGTGGAACTGAGAGTACAAATACCGTCAAATGTTTGATAGAAAGTAAGTGGTCAACTTTTATATGGGAAAATGGAATTGTCGTCTTACTCTATCTTACTCGCAATTTTTCCGTATTTGCTCACCGTTTAGACCTACCCTGGACTACGACAAACATTTTAAAACCAAAATCAGCTCAATCGGCCCAGCCGTTCTCGAGTTTTAATCAGACTAACGAACAACAATTCATTTTTATTTATATAGAAGATTATTACAATAAAAATATAGTAAGCCAAATCAATTTACAATCCAGTTAATTATTTATTGGTCATCATCTGTTTGAGTAAACTACTGTAAAGCGACCGATCTTGCAAAAACTCCTTCATCGACAATTTGACGATGGTAAAACCTCGCAAATGTTTCTGACGTGTTAGACCAACCCGCTGCTTGTCTAATAACGTCCAGACTAACGCCGGCCGAGCGCGCCGCCGACGTGGATGCGTGCCGCGTGCTGTGCGCGGTGAACACGCCCACATCGACGCCACTCTCACCGAGCGTCTGCTTTATCCATCTACTTATGGTTTGGCTCGATGCCTTGTGATGAGGTTTTTTGTACGTTAACAGAAGATTATCTGTGTCTGCTGCTCGTAAGTTAGCTGTCACAAGTAAATAATCTTCTATTGTTTTAGCTGGACAAATCTTAGGATCGTCTAAAAAATAAGGCAAAAGCAACAAAGGCTGCTTTCTGCCTGCACTGGAAGTCTTTATAATATCCGAAATGTATATTTTTAACCCGTTAGAACCTCTAGATATGTTTGTTACCTTAATCAGAGACAAAGTTTGTACTCTGTGAGCCGTACATAGGGCTAATAACGTAACTAATTTTCTAGTCAGTCTTTCTAAGGAAACACCTGTGTTGGGTAACCAATTTGAGACATGGTTAAAAACTAATTGTGGTTTCCACGTACTAATATATTTAGGCAAGGGTGGTCTACATTTGTAAACCCCTTTTAACAAGCGTTTTATACTATCACTTGAACCTATATAGTCACCTAACAATAAAGACAAAGCAGACCGGTGGGTATTGATTGAACCAAATAAAGCCCCATTATTAAAAATGTCCGTTAAGAAAACAATGATATCAGAAATTAAGGGATTGTAAATATCTAAGCTTTTTGCTAAACAGAATTGCCTCCAAAGTTTGTATGTGCAATTATATTGTTTTAAGGTATTTTCTGCAACGGACGAAATCATCAAATCTAGGGCTGCCGTTGGGGTACCTCGTTTGTTGAAGGCAATCCGCAGAGCTTCGCGGCACCCAGGGTAAGCTTGCGGTGTAGAGGATGCACTAATCTGAAAGGTGATTTTAAGAGTTGCTTACTAGGGTTGAAAATAATTATTTTTGATACCAGCAAGTCTTTTAACAGAGGAAACCAAGGTTGACTTGGCCAGTATGGAAATACAAGTATACCTGTGGCTTTGTCATTTATTATCTTTCTCAAACATTTGAGAACCTGAGAAAAAGGGGGGAAGGCGTAGAAATAAAATGGATGCCAATCAATTGTGAAAGCATCAATTACAAAGGAATCGGGATCCTGTTTCCAGGAAACATAAAGTTTACATTTAGTATTGGTGCGGGAAGCAAAAAGGTCTATCTCAGGCTGATGGAAAGTGTCAACTATCTGACTAAAAGCCAAATCAGACAGTTCCCATTCAGTATCAATATTAATTTTTCTAGACTCTTCGTCTGCTATAAAATTATCTTTCGTATTAATTGTTCGTATTAATGTTAGCTGGACAACCGTCAAATGTCAGTGAAGTTACTTCAATGCCAGTTTCTTCCAGCAATTCTAAACACTGCCTTACTAAACTAGATCGCTGTTCTCCTGTAACGCCGGCTACAAGAAAATAGCCTACTGGTATCTTGAATGCTCCGTTAATAGCTGTAACCAGCCTGATGTTCCCTTGTTACATATATCAACATATCCATGCATTTTTTTACCATCCCACTCAATACGCTGCCTGATCGCCATTTCGTCTATTACTAAGTTACATAGCTATTTATAGTCAGTATTTTGAGCCTTGTACTTCAATGCTTTAAATGATTCTTGTGTAAAACCTGGCTGCGCATCGACTGATTCGTACCATTTTTTTATAGTACGCGGGCGAGGTAAACGAGTCTGGAATTTTTTTCGGACATATTCGTATGCCTTTGGCGAGTAAAAATGAAGGGTACAAGCAAACGTTCTAAGAGCTGGTGAATACTTGGTTTTTATGTTTCCATTAATAAGTGTGCTTTTGTAACGAGCTATCAAATCATTTACACCGAGGTTCTCTAAATGTGTGGATTGGTCTGAATTCTCAAAGTTTTGTTCATGAATATCTGCCAAAATATCTTTTAAATTTGCAATTTTATTACGAAACCGGTACGTTTTCTTTTGTAGTCGTTTAATTTGAAATCTTTGTTTTTTTATTAAGTTTTCTTTCTGAGTAATTTCGATGCGCATTCTCTGTTTTCGGGGTGTTTCTACTATTTGGATGTTATCGGAAACGGTCCGCTGGTTTCTGAAAAAATAGAAGAATATAAAATTATAGTGCTACGTAGTTCATTTTAAAGTGTAACACTAAGTCTAAAAACTTCTTACCAAATCCTGGTTCTGGGGTGTGTGAATGTAATTTTCCTTTTGGTGAATATTAAGGCATATGCGTTTTAAAGATGGCTCATCAGATTGTTCGTTATGCGATTATAACTGGTCAGGTAACTCCAAAACATTCAATTCTTGTGGTGGCTAAACGAACAAAACGCACAATGTTCAACGCTACTACAATAATACAATGTAACAAAAAAAACATGGGCAGAATTATTTTAAGGCAAGTCTTAATATTTCATCGTCGTAGCGACAGGTAAATAGAAGATTATGTTTACTTACATTACATTTTGGATCAGACAAAAAAAACATGGGCAGAATTATTTTAAGGCAAGTCTTAATATTTCATCGTCGTAGCGACAGGTAAATAGAAGATTATGTTTACTTACATTACATTTTGGATCAGAACATCCCGGCGTTACAGGTCCTAACTTAGGATACCTTAGGACTCCTAAGGTATAATCCTGAAAAGTTGAGGAACTGATTTTATGATTTTGATTAAAACATGAGAATAACATTCAGTAATAAAATAAAAAATAACCCACTTCTGCAAAAATCTGCCGTACTTTTAATTTTGGGATTGCCCATTCAAAAAGCCTGCGAGTTTTCTTTAGAGGCTGGAACATTTCTGCCTCAAAGTGAATTGAGCATATGGTGCTATATTTTGTTAGGAACCAGTTAGGTGGCCTTCCTGTGGCATCAATCCATTCTTTTTTTGAATTTGCATCTTTTGGGAAGCTAAAAAGGTACAATAAGAACGTATTTATTATTTATTTATATATAAGTATCTTAAGCTGTAGTCTAAGGAACTAGTTGGCCGCTGAGACAAGGGTGAGGCTGCGCGGGCGGTTCGCAACGCAGGTACTAAGTAATGCGCCCCTGCTCTTCCGTCCCAACGCTCACATACCTAAGGCGCGGTCAACTAGTTCCGCGTGGTCTATACTTCTAAACCTCACGATGAGTAAGCAGGTAGCAGGCAACAGGCGACTAGGCTTTAGTTATTAAAAAAACCCGTAGTTAAGAAATAGTTAAATATATTAAAACCAACACATACCACACTCATGCATAACAAATAAATAGCATGAATATGTTGACTTATTTTAAGCAAATATCACTAATATATTTTATCTGAACCATGCCGATTACTACTATAACGCATTCAAATCGTGTGGTGCATAGTTAAAGACTTTAGCGGAAGAGAAATACCAAAACCAAAAAAAGTAAGGAAATAGCACGTAGATGCGATAATTGAAACCCAAAAACACTCCACGTAAACATTAATAAACTTACTTTACGACCGTTGGTTGTGCATTTATCTACTAGGTACGCTGTAAAATAATCAAAAACAGTAAAAAAGATTATTTTACATTCTCAAGGGTTTTCCAACCGTACTTGTCATCTTTTCAAGTATTCCAAACGGGCTAAAACGGTTGACAAATTGAAAAATAAACTATGATAGCAATATAATATTAGTTGGGCAATCGACATTATTATCGATAGCCTTCGTTAGTGGCCACCTCACTCCACATCACTATCTTGCCGCAAGACACATCGGCTGTACTATGCGACGCTCCGTGAAAAAAAAAGGTATCGTTTTGTTATTTTTACATAGCGACATACTTAAGATAGTGGTTAGAGGGCAATGTATTTTCTGCAAAAATACAGCCGCTGCGATATTTAAAAACAAAAATAACAAAGTAAAAGCAAGAAATCTTTAACGATTTGTTGTTTCAACAAATCATAATTTTAAAGACAAATACAGTTAAATACTTTTACTTACATATAGTGATGCCGTGAGATACGAAGTTTTTAATATCACTTCGGTTTTTGCAGGCAACCACAGAACAACAAGGCATCTCTCAACAGCTGTTAGGAAGAATTCGCAAGTTCTTAAAACAGCCAAAAGGAAGTTGATCACTAAACCGTGGATTACAATTGGGCTACTTCGCTGTATAAGGAACCGCGACAACTTGTATAAAAAACTAAAAAGAAACCCTGATGACGAAATAATAAAACTAACATACAGGTGCTATAGAAATTTTTGTAATTCTCAGTTAAAAAAAGCTAAACAAAAATACGAAAGACAGGAAATTGAGAACGCCAAGGGTAACAAAAAGCAGCTTTGGGACGTTATCAAGGAGATTTGCGGATCAAATAAAAAACCTGATGATTCCTCTCTTCTTTTGTCGTCTACCAGTCCACAGGCAGATCTAAATCAGGTTAATAAGTTTTTCGCAAACGTTGGAACTAATCTGGCGCAAAAGATTCCCGCACTAAAACACAAATATCCGCAGATAACATCCACTTCTCTTCATTCATCGATAAATCCACTAAATTCATTTGCCATTCTTCCTACAGATGAGACAGAAATATTCACCCTGATTTTAGGTCTTAAAGATAATTGTGCCGTGGGAATTGATCAAATAAGCAGTAAGTTGATAAAAAGATACGTCCAGGTCCTTACTCCTCCAATTACACATATCTGTAATCTGGCAATTTCAACAGGGGTTTTCCCACGAGCTTTTAAAACTGCAGTCATTAAACCCATTCATAAGGGCGGCGATAAGGACTGCGTCAATAACTACCGACCCATCTCTATTCTCCGAACTCTCTCCAAGGTCTTAGAGCGCCTAATAAATCAGCGACTCACCAAATACCTCGAGACAAACGCACTTCTATCGCCCGCTCAATTCGGATTTCGATCGGGTAAAAGTACAAACGATGCAGTACACGAGCTAGTGAACTCTGTGGTAGCCAATCTGGATGTTAGAAAGAAGTGCGTAATAGTGTTCCTTGACCTTGCGAAAGCATTTGACACAGTCTCTATCCCGCACCTGCTAGGGAGGCTCTATAATCTAGGCATTAGGGGGACACCTCTTAAATTGATGGAGGATTATCTTAGTGACAGGAAACTAAGAACTAAGATCAATAATTCAATAAGTGACGAGTTAACAGTCAACTTTGGTTTACCACAGGGTAGCATAATGGGTCCGACTCTCTTTTTGGCGAATATCAACGACCTTTGCCAGCTGTCGTTACATCAGGGAAAAGCGATCACCTTTGCCGACGACACTGCCCTTTTTTTCAGTGGGGATAGTTGGGAGGAGGTCTTCGATAATGCACAAGCGGGTCTCAACCAGGTTAGTTACTGGTTGCAAAGTAATATTCTAACACTCAATACTACTAAAACTAAATTCATGGCCTTTGCAATCAGATCTGACCTGCTGCCTCCGCCATCTCTCACTATTATTGCGCACACTTGTGGAGACTACTCAAAAAACAATTGCTCTTGTCCTATCCTAGAAAAAACGGAAATATAAAGTACCTAGGCATAATCATAGATCAACATTTATCTTTTCAACCACATATACAGACTCTCGTTCCAAGATTACGTAAACATATTTATATATTTAAAACTTTAAGATATTCCGCCGACAAAAAAACTATTAAAATGGTCTACTATGCATTATGTCATTCTTTAATTGAGTACTGTGTCACTTCTTGGGGAGGAGCTGCCAAGACTCATTTGATTGAAGTAGAGAGGGCTCAGCGTGCAATTCTCAAGGTCGCTGCAGGTCTTCCATTTCGTTACCCGACTGTGGATCTGAACACTGCCAAACTTGGCAGTGTTTTTTTATCACAATACGCAGGACAAAAGTCTGTCAAACCGTCAGGATGTCCCATTCTCTGTACAGATCCACAGTCGGGTAACGAAATGGAAGACCTGCAGCGACCTTGAGAATTGCACGCTGAGCCCTCTCTACTTCAATCAAATGAGTCTTGGCAGCTCCTCCCCAAGAAGTGACACAGTACTCAATTAAAGAATGACATAATGCATAGTAGACCATTTTAATAGTTTTTTTGTCGGCGGAATATCTTAAAGTTTTAAATATATAAATAAGTTTACGTAATCTTGGAACGAGAGTCTGTATATTTGGTTGAAAAGATAAATGTTGATCTATGATTATGCCTAGGTACTTTATGTTTTCCGTGTTTTCTAGGATAGGACAAGAGCAATTGTTTTTTGAGTAGTCTCCACAAGTGTGCGCACTTTGATGCAAACTTGTTGAAGCAACGTAGAGGCAAAGTCTGTCCTAATACATTGGTCAAAACTTCATTCTCCCAAAAATTCTTCTTTTTCCTTGGAAACTATTTATATAATAAATTAAATATTATTTTGAATATATACCCAAAAACAAAATTTAATTGTAGTAAAATAGTACAAACTTATTTAAAAACAAAAGACTACGATCAAACTGAAAAACTTTTGGCTATACTTTCATAAACTCAATAATGTCCCATTAGCCATCTCATTGCACAATACTCGCAGCCATCATTACACATTACACTGCACTAACACTGTCATACAAACAACCATACACTCATACACCTCTTCTGAAATGGATTCGCACATCACAATCTCAGTAATTCTACGCTTAACATTTCAATTATTGGTTTATATTATTATTTTTTGTTAAAATCTGATACCAGTTTTTTAGTTATAGTCTTTTCTCTCAACAGAAAACTGTTAATTTATAACCGAGGGTGGGCACTGGTGACCTGTAACACAGGTTTTTACTCAAAACCTACATCAGGCACCAGTCTCTCACATAAGGTATATTAAACATGTCTAGAAAATAATCTAATAATAATACCTTTTGTGTAGAGAAAATAAACAATTTATTTATTTTATTATTATTTTTATAATTTGTTGCGACCACGGTCGAAAGCGCACTAGTTCACGGAGACGGCCATTTGCCGAGTAAAAGTGCAGATTGAGCATATCGCGTGGACACAGACACGCCCCCTTGCCACTTCTCCTGTTTTTAGATTTCTATGCCAGAGACCACAGACTATACCCCCTTCAGACAGGGCACTCTCATAGAGTAAAAATGACTCGCCTAATGTTCACATATCATGTATGACAGCTTTTTTTTTTAATTTTTCCGGCGCGGAACTATAAGCAATGGCGTTGTACGGCACAGCCTAAAAGGTTTTTTCTTGCTAGGAATTGATAATTTTATTTTAATTTTTAGAACATATTGCAATAATTGCAATATGTTTTAAAAATAAGTTAGAAAGGGAATTTTAGGGAAAGAAAAAACTTTCTTATTACTTTTATTTCTTTTTATTTTTTAATTTTGTTTTATATTTATTATAAGCTTTTAACTGCATCCGAGGCAACAAAGATTTATTTTGAAGTCGGATGACATCTGTGCCTTATAATATTTTGTTAATTACATTGCACCAATTAAATACTGCCAATCTCAAAGTTAATGCGAGAAAGCATTCAGACACAGCATTTTTATGCAATTTACAATTTATGAAGTCAAACAAATACTTAGATTTTATATGATTTTTAATACTTTTTTTAATAGGGCTCCCTTCAGGTTGCATTTCTAAGTATTTGTTTGCTTCTTCTATGATTATTCCAAAAAATCTCACAGCATTTTCTGAGGGATAGGTCATTTTTTTTTCTTTCAAGCTCTTTAACTCTCTAAAGGAAATCCAATTATTTACAGTATTTTTATTATAATTGGATTCCCTACTAGTTAAATTTTCTTCGCAATGCTGACACTTTATTTTTTGTAATATTTTTCTTATCACCCATCCAGTTGTAAATGCACGTGAGTGGACATTTAGCCTTTCTTGCCTTGCTGAGCTTTGAATGCTTTCACTTTCAACCCAGCTCGATAGCTCAGAGGACTCAGGTGAACAAACTAACGCAGAATCAGCAAGTTTTTCACTTGCAGATTCTGAGTTACTTTTTTCTGTAGTAAAAAGTGATGTTAATTTTAATAACTGTTTACCTGAATCCTCTTCACAATTGTAGCTATCTGAGTGAAACTTTATAAACCTCGTGATTAAAAGTGATTTAAATGTACTTTTAAAGGTACGGCAATCTGGATTTGTATTTCTAAAGTTATACGCCCGCATTTGTCCAAAAAAGTTTTCGATGGGATCCGAATTTAAATATCGTGGGCGCATAATTTTAATATTTTTTTCATTAAAGTATTGCCACAATCTCTGATAACTTTTTAATGTTGTGATCCAATTTTTTAACGAGGGCACAGATGTTTCCCTACCATGTTTGTCGACATATTTAATTAGATGTAGTTTTTTTATCGCTTCCCTCCAAAATTCGTGGTGCGGCGACTTTTCCGTTACCGCCTGTCTTAAAGGTTTCCCTTTGGAAGTTTTGCCAAAGCCTGTTTCATTGACAGAATCGAATAGGTCGTCAAAGAAGGAAACTACTTTAGCAGTGTTCTTCAATGTAGAGCTTACTTGCTTTCCATCAGCATAATGAGCTACAACAAATAAAATACTTAGTCAATACCAAGGTCACAAACAACATTCTTAAAACAAAACAATCAGCATATCAACTTACAAAATTGAGCAGTATATGACAATGTAGCAGCTACTGTCTTGCTGAATACTGTAGTGCAATTTTTCACCTGAAATAAAATAATATAAATTACAATTTTACAAGTAACGGAGCTCATTAATTTAAACATAGTAAAATACTGTTTGAGGATTTAAATATCACAACGAAAGTGGTTTAATGAAACAATGAAGTACCTTCATTTTTTTAATTTTATCTGGAATGACGTGTTCATCAGTCAACTTATGGAGGAGTCGCGACTGAGCATGATTGCAGTCAGTTTTGTAGACGTCCACTATATCACTCCATTTTGATATTTCACCATTAAGAGATATATTCTTCGTAAGAAAATTATTTCTTAACCCTTTAATGAGGTGTGGTGGATCGTGAATGACACTTAGCTCCAGTCCATTAATTACAATAACATCATCTGAAAAATTTAAATTATATTGCTACAATGAACCTCGAAACATTTGTGGGGTGGGGCCCGTAGGCTCTAGGCGTCGTTTTAAATGTTGTCAAGAAAGGATGCACATAAAGTGGATAAGGCTACTCACCAATATTTTATTTTCACCGGCAATAATTTGCTGTCGCCTTGTGTCTTCTTGGAGACTCTTCAGGGCAGCTCGAAATGCTGTACCTTGGTCGCACACCAAAGCCAATGGTTTCAGTCCAGTGTTTCCAACAGCAATAATCATGTCCTTGAGAATTTTTTTTTAATTCAACGCCAGAAGTTGCACCTTTACAAAAATAAAAAGCTAGAGGTTGCTGCCACTTGTGAACCACTCCCCGTAACATAAACACAAGGGCATGGTCAGCAAAATCATTAGTTTTTTTGTTTAGTTCCATAAATCCATTAATAATGTCTTTATGTTTGTCATAAGACAAGGCTGTTTCTAAAGCCACTTCATCAAAAAGGATGGAGCAATATTTTTTTTTTTCATCCCATGTGCTGACCTGAAAGCAATATATTAAAACATTATTTACATTAATCTCTTAATTTTTTTTTAAATATTGTAAGCAAGTTATTTTAATTTAAAAAGAATATTACTTCTTTTTTCACAGCATCAAATATTTGAGGATTGATTCCTGATTCTACATTTAATTTTGAAACCATTTTGTTGAGTGTGTATTTGGATGGCAAAATAAATATCCTGTGAAGAAATCTATAGCACTTTGGGCTCTGTTTCATTATTGCCATTGCTATCAATTTTTCTTCATCCGAGAATCGCCGACCCCTGGCTTTTTTAGTGCACTGTTTAATCTGCATAAATAAAAAAGCTTTTGCCACTGGATTTAATTTTTCTGTAAGCTTTTCAAAAGATTTTTCTTTTTAAAATTTCAACGCCTTTTTGGCTCGTAAATTGAAATTAAGCTGCCTTCTTGACTTAATGTATTCTTTGTAAAGCCTAGAGCAATGCGGCGACAGCTTATTTTTGCCATGAATGATACGCCGTCTTCTCTTTGTAGATGGAGTACAATGCACAGCTTCTAGAAAATAAATTTTCATTAATTACACACAAAATGATCAGCAACAAGATCGACAGACACCCCTTTATACTCTTGTCAGTTTTGTAATTACAATTAACCAAAAATCTACATCTTATCTTACAAATACATTAATATATAAATATTGTATAATCAAAATGTTAATTTTTTAAGCCTGCTGATTTTTTTAATAACTCACGTTAACTGAGAATATAAATTGTCAGTAGTAGCAAATTATTATGAATCCCATAAGTAATATTTAAACAATTTGTATTTCTTACCTGCTATTGGTTCCTTGATGACTTCATGTCCACATCCAGATGTAGAAAGCAAAGGCTGTAATGTAGATATTACATCCGCTTCCACTTCTGAAACGTAAATTTATACTCATATTAATTCATACTAATTAACTATATGAGAAACTGTAGTCAAAATCTTGTTATTAGATAAATATCAATTTAACAGACAAATAACTTACAGAAAAAATATTCCCCAGAAATAATATCGCCAGCTGCTTTGGTTGCATGCATGTCGGAAATTATCTCACGGGAACATACTACCAGAATAAAAAGTATCATATGTCCTAATTTGGGTCATGGTCTACCCGTATGCCAAATTTCCTTTCAGCTGTCTTAGCGTGAAAGCATAGCAAACAAGCTCACTTATAACAATACCTAGTTAGGATAGGATTAGAATTTAATGGAAACTTACCATTATAAACAATGTTGTCAGTTTTTGAGTGTTTCTCCACTACTTCTGTTTTACAGTAGGTGTGATCCACATGTCTTCTTTTTCTAATATAGTCATGATCAGTTTTGACACTATCTAAAAAAGATTTCACATAATATATTACTCAAAAATCATGCATAACACTCATTATAATTTAATGAATACTAATTATAATCACAATACAATATAATAATAATAATAATAATTTATTTATTAAGACAACATAGGTCCATTGTAGTATACAATAGTTTGTGCAAAATACTCATACTGTGAAACAAAATCTCCTAATTATTTAATTGAACTACACAGTTCCTTTGGCGCTCCCACATACTAATAGCCTTACCACTCCTCTCCAGTCAGTGGAAATGACCGTCCCCTTTTTTTTTTTTTTTTAATACATCTACCAATAACAAGGGTCTGTTCTAGGAAAATTTATTAAAAGTATAAGTGGTAAGTAAATCTAACTTGGAATACATCACTGTAATAGGCAGTGCAACCTCCCTTTACACTTTTCATGACATTGAACACCTATAGATGTAATTACAATATTTTTAAATTGACTACGTCTAAGTGATAATATTATATTCAAATAGGTACGTACCAGAGCTGTCGGGTATTAATTCATTAGTTTGAGGAATACCACTGGAAATCTCGCGAGCAGTAAACAACGTTGGATAGGCGTCGTGGCAAAGACGAACTCTATCGCGCGTTGTTGAAAAAAACCTCTTCTCGAAATGGTTTCGACACAACAACTGTTTGCGAAGTTTTTGGAAGCTCAAGCTTCGCAGTCTTTCACAGTTAATGCACTGTAACCATTTTTTGAGTCCTATCTCACTTTTTGGAAACATATATGAAATCTGACGTCCTTTCGTCTACTTGCACAGGTCACCACACAGCACTTGTTGAACATGTTGCACGATAATATTACAGCATTTACAGCTTCAGAAATTGAGAGAATAAGATACGGAAATAAATCAACGCAGAACTAAACTCGATCAACTTTGAAACTGTAATAACCTTCAAAAGTTTTGACAACAGATAAACAAACATGGCGTCATACAGACTGAAAGAGATAGAAGTACGGATGGAGGGAGGAGAGGGAACTGTCAAATGAAATATATGAACCATAGACGATACCATAGACATAAGGTTAGGATATTTTACTTGAAGATTACCTGACCTGCCAGAGACTAAGCAAGCTGAAATGGCAATGGGCTGGCCACATTAGTCGCAGAACCGACAACCGTTTGTGTAAACGTGTTCTGGAGTGAAGACCGCGTCAAGGCAAACGTAGTGTTCCCACATTACGTTTGCCTTGACGAGGTCTTAACTCCCGAAAACTCGCCTTTTGTTTTCCTTGCCCTATAGTAGGGATTCACTTCTTCCTTTGACCACAATAAATCGAGCGTTAGCAATAAATTTGAATCAAAAAGATGTCGCCGTTGTTCAGACATTTCGTTCGCGAATAAAAACAAATTCTCGACGAAACAAACACGAACACACAATACGAATACAATCTAAGCGCCCACGTAGAATATCATACAGCAGTCCCATATCCATTAAAGAACGTCTTTCTTCTAAAGTAAGCAAATCATATAAGCGACAGTTGTCAGTATAGTTAGGTGCAGACATTGACTACATAAAAAAAGGCAGGACTCCGTCTCTTGAAACACTTACTGAAGCACCCATAGTAAGTCACACGTACACACAGAACACACACATTGACACAATAGTAAGTCAATCGCCCGCCATTACGCTTTGGACTGTGCTGTTGCTCGGATGTTCAAGTAAAATAATTAAAAATGCCGTCTTGTGTTGTGAAAAGCTGCCGAAACCATAGCGCCTCGATAAAAAAAAACCAGGGGATCATTTTTCATAGGTAAGCAAGTAATATATTCAGCTTGTTGCCGAAATTATATTGTTTTCGTAAAAAAATATACCAAAACTATCAGTGTTGACAGTCAATAAATATTTTCATTTACCCTGAATTTGGGTAAATATTTTTTAGTAGTATAATACATTTAGTATAAATTATTATTCTATGTTTTATAGATTTCCTGCTGCAAACGACGCATGGAAAAATTATTGGATAAAAATAATTAGAAACTGCAAAAATGATAACAGTTGGTATCCATCAAAATATAGTGTAGTCTGCAGTATACACTTCGAGGAAATTGATTTATGTATATAAAACAAAAGGTGGACTTAATCGCATTGTCAGCTTTGCCGTACCAAAAAAGGTAAAACAATAGTATGTTGTTTTAAATAAAGTATTAAATTAATAAATACCAGTACTTTAATCTAAAACTTTTTATTTCTTAGTTTAATTTATTATTTTTTTTTTTTCTTTATTTTTATTTGCCAATATTTATTTGAAATATTGAAAAATCGCATGTAAGTGAATCTAAGCTTCGTGATTGTTGGTTTAGTTTAACTTAGATATTTTATTTGGTTTGTACATTTTGTTGACGTTTTCAAACACTTTCTGATAGTTTATGTAATGGAGAATTTTTGTTTTTTTGATAACTGCCATAACTTACCCTACTATCCAATTTCGGCTCCAGGTCCTAAACTGGGACACTCTGTATATCACTAAAGCATCTTCACCATCTAAGAATCAGGAAGCGCCGTAGGAGTCGTAATTTTAAAATATTTTCCAAAAACTGGGTAGCTGCACTAAAGCATCTTCGCTGCCTTGCGTCAGGAGTGCCCAGAGCAACGAATTTTGTACATATTCCCTTAATAAAAACAAACAACTTCCAGCTGCAGGCCCGCATCGACTGCTAGAAATATAAAATCAACTTTGTTTCGAAATTCAATCATAAAGTTGTTTTATATTGTTTGGTTTTTGGCCACGGTAGTATAAAACTACCTATATCATGTTTGATGGTAAAAAGCAGCAAATGAAAAATTTAAGAACTAAACCTCTAAAATATTTATTTAAATTATTGTAAAAATGTGGGTAATATTTCTCATGGCTGGTAACCCCTAACACACGCACACATAAACAGACCGCTGCCATTTTGGTGCTTCAATCATTTTCTATGTGACATTCTCTCCTGCTTTTTTTATGTACTCTATGGGTGCAGATTTAAGAATTTGAAATAAAGAACCTTTCTTACGTAGTTGTATGCTTTGCTTGAATGATAGGGCAATGATAAAGAATAAATGCGAAGTGCCGGTGAATACTGGGATGTACTGACATTTGATTTTTTATTAGTCTTGAGTACAGATCCTTAGTTGTGATAATAGTTGAATTTATCAATTTTACTTGCTCATCATTTATTAAAGATTTTCTTTTTAAACTTTTTGTTTTTTCTTTTACTCATAAATAATTTAATTTAATTTAACTTTTCATTTAATAAATAATATGAATATATACAATTTATTTTCAACATACAACTAAAATAATTATTAATTACTTAAATATTTACAACTATACATTTTGAATTAAAAAAAAATATTTATATACAATAATATATATAGAAAATATAAAAAGATATTTACAAAACTTTATACAGCATCAAAAAAATCCTCCGCATCGACGTCGAATGCCGACATTGTGCCCAGAAGGCTGGCAGCATTGCCACGTTGTATGGCCAAAGCCCACAGCCAGCAAACGAGCCCGCTCTGCCGCATATAAAGCTGTATTTAAAAGATTGTTTTTGACAGCGTTGCAAAGCGGACCGTCCCACTGTCTCTGTGAGAACAGGGTTGAGGGTAAGTCAATGCTCGGACAAGCAATTTTCCAAGCGCTCACTGCATCGGCCATGCATAGCACGCTATGGACCGAGGACAGGAACGCTGGTAAACTAACATCAGAAATTTTGTGAATGCCGAGGCCGCCCAGACAGTCCCCAGACGACTTAGGTGACAGCTCATCCGCAAAATATTTCATCCTCGGATGAATTGACACCTTTTTCAAATTGTTAGGCGTCGATTTATCCGCAAGTGGTGTCGCTATCGGATGAGTTGTTACATACAAAATTTCGCGGCAGAATAATTCGTTATTCTTAGTAAATAGAATATCAAACAAACTAAAGCACATACTTAAGAATACAAACAAAAAAACTAAGTTTTGAATTAATGGTTTTTTATTTATTTTAAAAAACGTAATAACAGTATATGAAATAATAACATAAATCGAAATAATAGCTTAATGTAAATGAAAATGAAAACCAACTTCGTATAGGCTGTCAAGAAAGAGTTGAAATTAATAGGGGCGCTAGAGTGCTGTTCTACTGTTCGTATGGCAACCCAAATAGTTCACTTTTCAGGACTTGATACTTAGCTAAAAAAAATCTATTATTACCCATTATATCGAAAGCTGTAGCTAAGCGTTAAACGTCGGTTTAACACGATGAAATCGGCACTAAGTAATAGTAAAAATAATGTAATTAATTTGTACAGCCAGCAGTCATAAATTAGGTTCCGTTTCCAGACTATTTTGCCAAGCTGATTTGTGGTTTTACTGTCCTCTGTTTTTATCAATAACCAGAAAATAAAAGAAAAATAGGTATATTTGAAAAATATTTTATTTTAAGTATTTCAATAAATCTTTTCTTTCTATACATATTATTAAACTGCCTCGTTGGTCTAGTGGTTAGCGTTAAAAAAATTGAACTTTTTGTCTAATAGCACACAAATCAAAGTTATCTAACACTTTCTTCGGACGACCTTTTCGGTTTTTTCCTGGTGTAAGAAATACGCCTCTATTTTGTGCTCCTCCTCGTGCAATTCTTCGAATAGTACTTACTGATTTACCTGAATTAAGTAAAAATCATAGATATAGCAGAAAAGATAAAGCAGTCCGAGCCATTTCGGAGTGAGGGAAGGGTTGAACCCCTAAACGCCTGTTCAAGCACCTCCTGGGGCCTATGAAAATAAATGTTTTGAATTTGAATTTGAATTTGAAACACCTCCCCTGGCTACGCCCATGCGTGATATTATTTTATGTTATTCACATAAACTATACTCAAGTATCAACATTAACCTAGTCGCGCTATACCGCAACACTGAGTACAACAAACGTCAACTAAACCAATGTGCTAGTTTTAATTATTGAATAATCCGCTTATTTTAGCAACAAATTCAAAACAGCTTTGGTTTTATCCATTACCTATACTTGATTTTACTAAAAACAACATGTTAAACTCTCACATACCGGTCATATCAGCGGTTCTTTGATAAACATTTTTTTTGCCTCATATTCCATTAAACATCTTTTATATACATTGTAAATTATTTCTCTGCCAGACCTTCGGATAGTTTTATTCATTGTTTATTACTTTTTTCCTGTTTTAATTGCCGTTTTATACTCTTATAAATAAAATTTACCAACGCGTAAACTCTGTTTACATTATTTATTGACAATATTGACATCTGTCATTATTTTGACAATGTTGCTAACAGACAAAAAAATTAGTTCCAAATCTACTCTTTCTTGACAGCCTATACATAACCGATTTTTGACTAAATGTGGTTAGTTAACCTATGGATAACAACTAATGCATATTATCTTTTAATTTAGTTATTAAAAATAACAATCAACACACGTTTTGAACTACATCACTAATATGACAACTTCTCTATACAATGTCCAAGGCTTATTTCGTTATCAATAAATTGTCTCAAACTGCTATTGATTATATTTTCCTTAAGTATGCTTTCTTCCGATCTCTTTGAAATATAGGCTTGATTTCTCCACAAGTTAGAATAATATTTAGCATCTCTTATAAGAGTTCTTAGTAAAACTGCTATATTCGGTTTGTTCTTTAACGTCCTGTTTAGTCGCGAATTCCACCATTCTATAGCATTATTGGTTTTGTGTCGAATGTTATAGAAACACCATTTATCAGATAGGGAGGATTTCTTTTCTATCCATGTATTTTTAAAATAATTGTTGAACTCAACTGTTTTACTGTCTCTTTGCATACACTCACCTAAAACATATAGCCAACCATCTGAGACCTCTGTTTTCGGGAGATACGCTAACGCCATACAACGCCGCACGTGAGCTCTTGATATGTTCGATTTTTTTGTTATTCCTATCAATTTCGCTTTTTTCTGAACGGCTTTTTTAAAATGAAAAATACAACCTCTAGTTGTTACTTCTTCAAATACCGCTTCAGATGCTGACATTGCTCTAATTTCGAAATCAGTAGTTATTGACTCGGGCTCAAATTCTGGAATTTGACTTTTTATAAGTTGAAAGAAAACTTCGTAGCTAGATTGTTTTTTATTCGGTAATAACGCATATACTACTGGTATAATATTCGTATCGGTATTATTGCTGCCCAAGTCAACATGTAACGTGTACAACTGCTTAAAAGGAGGGACAGCGGCCTTAAAAGTCCCATCGCAAAATACGTGCTTTGCTTTTCTGAGAATTTCTTTGGATTGTTCAGTAGCAAATAATAATATTCTTTCCTTTTTTCCCGTGTAATCAGCAAGCAAAAAATTTTCGTATACGCCAGGAACGATAACATCTTTTAATTTTGAAAACCGGACAGTTTTAGTTTGCAGTTCTTTATTACGTAACCTATACATTCTTTTCTTAATATTATTATATTTTGGTAACTTTATTACTAAATCTAGCCCTGTAGACTCTAAATTTTCTACCACCTCTTTATAAATTGTAGGCATAGGAGTACTCTCAGTTTTTGCTCTTTCTAGGCAATCGTCAATTTTCGCCAACAATTCATTATTTAAACTACTAGACTGACAAGTGTGGGTGTTCTCTTACCAACCAAATTAGATTTACAATTTTGTAACGCACAATGCCAAACTATGTGTCCGTTTTTATTTTGGCGTTTTTTATAATAACGATAGTTTCCGTGCATAAGAAGTTTTCCTCCTCGTTGTGATTTAATCATTTTAAATTAAGAAGTTTCCTTGTCCATAATTGCAATTCTAAAATAGAAATAAGTTATGATGTGTTATTTGTATTTGTGTAACTGAAAAGTAATAATAAAATTATAAATGTCTGATATCTAACCTTAATGTAGTTCAATCACCCAAATTGGAACATAAAAACTTAGCTAAATCACAATGCATGTAATAGAAAACTTTATAAAATTATGTTATTGCATGTAGCACACAACAGGATTAACGCAGACTTTGTTCACTGGCCAACTAAACAAATATACGGCAAAGCAAGTTGTCTCAATCGTTTCGTAAGTACCCTCAAAATTTTGATTTTTTATAAAATGTGTAAAAAAAATTATAAAACTACTCAGTTCAAAAATTACTCAAAAATACTTGGAAAAAGAAGAAGTTCACCTTAAAACTAAATAAAAAACCATTAATACAAAACTTAGTTTTTTTGTTTATATTCTTAAGTATGTGCTTTAGTTTGTTTGATATTATATTTACTAAGAATAACGAATTATTCTGCCGCGAAATTGTATTAATTTTGGCTTTGTTTGTCAATTTGGCTGAAATGACCACATCCATATTTTGTATGTAACAACTCATCCGATAGCGACACCACTTGCGGATGAATCGACGCCTAACAATTTGAAAAAGGTGTCAATTCATCCGAGGATGAAATATTTTGCGGATGAGCTGTCACCTAAGTCGCCCAGACGAACCGGTAAGGACGCCTGAAGCCACGCTCGGTCATTCATTTTTTAACTCACTATTAAAGAATTTAAGCTGCGTATTTTTAGTTTATTGCATCGATTCAGATTCCTTATTTTATAATTTCTTTGTTTTTTTTATCAATATTACGCTGAGCAAGATTTAAATTGTACGTTATTTTTCTTATTTTGGGCGTATTAGATGATGTAGCATTTTCCAATTTTCTTTTCTATCATGTGAGGTCGATTCTCTGGCTGCTGTAGATAGTATACCTACTGATGTAGAAGGTATATCTATTGTTGGTGGGTTTTGCGTTGTGGAGATATTTGAGGTGTTTGGTTTTGGTGGGTAATGTTATCATGTGAGGTCGATTCTCTGGCTGCTGTAGATAGTATACCTACTGATGTAGAAGGTATATCTATTGTTGATGGGTTTTGCGCTGTGAAGATATTTGAGGTGTTTGGTTTTTGTGGATAATGTTATCATGTGAGGTCGATTCTCTGGCTGCTGTAGATAGTATACCTACTGATGTAGAAGGTATATCTATTGTTGGTGGGTTTTAGTGGTGGGCGTTGAATGAACGGACTGGTTCAATGGACCGGTTGACGGTTCATGAACGGTTCGACCGTTTACGTTTGTCAGATAAACCAGTTCAATTTGTAGACGACACGATCACGGTTTATATTCTCGTACTTCATTCATAGTTCAATAGACAACTACACAATAGACGACAATATTTGAACGCGATAACGTTGATATTTGTTTGAATGCGAAATGCTAGCGAGTGAGATGGGTATAGTAAGTTATAGGCAAGTTCATATACGCTTTATTCAGCCAGTCCTAAGCCTGGAAAAAGTATGAAGGGAAGATCAACAAAACCTGGAATTATAAACCTATACAATTTTTTTTTTTTTCATTAATTTTATTATTTTAAAAACACTAAAGAAATATATAACCGAGATCGATGCGGAGGAATACTATGACGCCTAACTTAATGTAAATATTTGCCTTTTTATTTTTACCTATGTATATATTTTCAATTTATTTAATGTAACCTATACAAATAAAATTTGATTATTATTTAAATCTCAAATTTCAATCAGCAGTGCAGTTAACAGTCGAACCGCATCGTTTAATCATTCAGTCGAATTCAACGTCGCCCGTAATGTAAACGCATAAGAACTATAAACGACCCTTAGCAGTTTGTAAGAACTGAGACCGTGAACTATAGTCTATATTTTGAACCGGTCGATCGACTAGTCCAGTGGTTCCCAATTAGTGGTACGCGTACCCCTAGGGGTACGCGAGATTGCATCAAGGGGTACGCGCAGCAATCTCTAAACTAAAATCCTTAAAAAAAAAATTCAATATACCCACATTGACAAATAAAGAATCTCTACAACTGCCAAAAATATTCTATTTAATTAAACGGCAGTAGCCGGTAAGTAAATCGCATGCATCAAGCACTTTGACCCGCGGCGGCGGCGATTGACCCGTGTTTCCCGCGCCTCGCGTCGCCCGATCGCGGCCGCTACCGCTGCCGCCTATTTGCTCGTCATTGTCAATCATTCAGTTCGGCTTATGTCGCGTGAGCGTGTCGCTGACTCGCTGTGCTTGTGTTGTCGGTTTTAAGGCTAAAAAACGGTTTGTGTAATGCAATCACAGCGATTCGGTTCTCTTTATCACCCCACTCCATTTTAATATCGCAAAATATTGAACAATGTATTAGCGCCAAAATAAGAAAACACAATAAAAAATCATATCAAAATGATAGATTCCAAATTCAAATGTAATTATTTCATTATTTTTAATTTTAACAGTATTTATGGCTAGACTAAGTATATAATTAATATATACAATTTTGTAGTAATTTAAAGTAGAGATTTCAACGAACAGAAAACATACCAACTTTTTGAAAAAAGCTGATATTTTGACGGGTGAATTTTCGATCGAAAATTAGGGTGCTTTTTGATATTCATTCAAAATAAGGTGAAAAAATAAATATTTCCAATCAAATAAATTACAGCGTATTTGGGACATAAAAAGGTAAGTTTTCACCAAATTTCGTAAAAAAAAAATTGTTTGTGAAAGATAAAAATAAGAAACCAAAAACTTAGTTTTTTGAATTTTTCACATAAATTTTAAGGTTATATGAAAAAGGTGCAAATACAAAAGTTTTTATTACCAACAACTTTGCCATTCGACTTTTTTCCATAGGACTTTTAGTTTTGCCGGAAATCGAAAAAAAAACGATTTTTACCCTTAAACCAAACCCCCCCATCCCCTTCCCGACCTCAGATGGCGCCCGTAAATTATTTTTCCTTTCATTTTTATAATATTCTCCTTCTTTTCTAATGGGTTTCATCCAACTATTTTTTTTTTGGTTTTAAAAATTATCGACCCTGGTCTATAAAGGGGTACGCAAGTTGGAGGTCATACTTAAAGGGGTACGTAGAAAAAACTAATTGGGAACCACTGGACTAGTCGATGAACGAAAATGAACGGTCTAATTTCGTTTACGCAAAAATCGTCGACGACCCATCGCTAGTGGGTTTTGCGCTGTGGAGATATTTGAGGTGTTTGGTTTTTAACCGACTTCCAAAAAAAGGAGGAGGTTCTCAATTCGGTTGTATTTTTTTTTTTTATGTTTGTTCACCGATTACTCGAAGACGCCTGGACCGATTTGAGAAATTCTTTTTTTGTTTGATAGGATATACTTGTCATGTGGTCCCATTTTTTTCCAGTCACGTTCTGATGATGGGATCCAAGAGAAATCGAGGGCAACCCTCAAATTTAAAAGGCTTCTATATTGTTTTTTGTATATTACCTAAAGCTACTTGGATATTTGCATCTAGTAGCCAGCATTTTATGTTGCTGAGCTGATGCTGGAAGGTACAACTCCTCAACGGTTAGGAGTACGGGGATAATTCTTTAAATATAGGCTCCTTGAAGCCGTTTACTGTATTCTTTCAAGTTATACACAGATGAGGCGAGACGTTGAATATTACTTATGTATACCTATTCATAATATGAGGTCATGATTTAATGATGGGATCCTAGAGAAATCATGGGTCAATCAAGCTTCTATATTGTGTTTCGTATATTACCTAAAACTACTTGGATATTTGCATTTTAAGTTGCAGAGCTGATGCTGGAAGGTACAACTCCTCAACGGTTAGGAGTACGGGGATTATTATTAATAAGTTTTCCGTCTCAAGTAACCGTCGTCTCCTCATTCGAGAAACATTCTTGCTCGGTCTACCCATCACTTAAAATCGTAAAATAAAATAATTTTTAACAAAAAAAAAAAACCGACTTCAAAAAGTAGGTAAACTAAAAAGCATAAAATAAATTTACTTCGCACAAATAATACGTTTTTTCATTTAGTTAAATAGAAATTATTAAATAATTAATTTATAATTCTGAAGTTGGTGCCAAGTAACCAATAACTAGATAATAAGTATAAATCTTTCTAACAACTATTTTCTGACTGAATATTAGTTCTTAATTATCCGATTTACTTGGCACCGACTTCAGAATTATAAAATAATTATTTAATAATTTCTATTTAACTAAATGAAAAAACGTATTATTTGTGCGAAGTAAATTTATTTTATGCTTTTTAGTTTACCTACTTTTTGAAGTCGGTTTTTTTTTTTGTTAAAAATTATTTTATTGTGGGTAATGTTATCATGTGAGGTCGATTCTCTGGCTGCTGTAGATAGTATACCTACTGATGGTGGGTTATCATGTGAGGTCGATTCTCTGGTACCAGCTGCTGTAGATAGTATACCTATTGATGTAGAAGGTATATCATCAGGTAATCATCTACCACAAGGGGTCAGGGTTTTACCAGCTAATAAGTTTAAAAAACAGCTATTGAGATTTTTGACAGAAAAGTGTTTTTACTCTGTTAAAGAATTTTTTAATTATAAATTTAGTACCTAAATTTTATTTCATATTGACATGAATATAAATTATAGATAGATAGATAGATAGAGAAAACTTTATTTGCACATCACATTTGTAAAAAACATACAAAGAAATAGGTAGGTACTTAAAACTATAATGTACAAAGGGCGGCCTTATCGCTTGACGCGATCTCTTCCAGGCAACCTTAGGATGGACATAATAGAATGGATATTTGCGGTAGTTTATTGCATTGGATGTTACTTTTTTTTTTTTTTTTTTTTAATTTTGCTCAAGGCTTGTCAAGATTAAACTAAAAATAAATAAATAATTAAAATACTAAACAGTACATGAAATATTGGGTGCATAGGCACTTAAATACAAACTATACAATATAAAAATACATACAATACATAAATACATACTATATACAATAGATACATATACATAAAACATATATTATACATACTTAATATACACTACAAAATAAATTATTATAATGATAAATAATGCTCATTTAACAATTTTTTGAATATATTCGAGGATTGTGCTCGTCTGATATTAAGAGGCAATGCATTCCACAACCGAACGGCTTCAACCGTAAATGATTGATCGTAAAAATTTGTGGAATGCATTGGCATCTCAAGTCTTAAATTTTCGGATGACCTCAAGAATTTGGAATGTGTGTCATGTACGTATTTGAAACGGTCTTTAAGATAAGTTGGGGTCGTAGGATTAAACAGAACGCTATAGAGAAGCGTAAGGACATGAGTATTCCGGCGAAGACGAATTGGAAGCCACTTGAGCTTTTTACGAAATTCAGAGATATGATCATATTTCCTTAGACCAAATATAAATCGTATACTAAAATTTTGAAGTCGCTCAAGTTTATCAAGTTGGGCTTCAGTGAGATTTAGATAGCTGACATCGGCATAATCGAGAATAGGAAGAAGAAGGGTCAATCTTAGTGGCAGTCGGAAGAAAGTTAAGTTAAAATATATTGTATAATAAATTGATAAATATGATAAAATAAGGTAGGGAAAGGTAGTAGATATAATAATATTGTGATTGGTGAACTCTGATATTTTTATGTATAATATAATCTAATTCTTTCATAATATAATATAATTATTTGATCATTAGACATTTACTTATACAAGACAATACATATTAATATTATTAAATCTTATTTTGTTTTGGTTGACATGTTTGTTAATGCAATTTAATTCTTATGTATAATATTTGCATGCCATAATCTAGTTGGTAAATGTGCTGATCTTACTTTAAATTTAAGAACATTGTGACCACATTTAAGCAAATAAATGATTTGATTTGATTTGATATATCTATTGTTGGTGGGTTATCATGTGAGGTCGATTCTCTGGTACCGGCTGCTGTAGATAGTATACCTACTGATGTAGAAGGTATATCTATTGTTTGTGGGTTTTGATCTTCGGTTGACGTTTTCAGTATAGCAATGGTCGGTATTGCTGTAGGGCTAAGTAGTCGCCTTTTCTCGGTTCCGAAAATTACACTGTTATTGGTGAATAGAGCAAACGCCCTGTGCCCATTTTCTCTTTGGTGTTAAGGTCTTGGGAACAAATTAAAGGAAATATTTCCGTTATCTCTACCAACATTCTTATTATTTAACATTTAATTCAGATAAAAATCCATACAATAATATAGTTAGTGAGTGAAACTTAGTATCTATGTTAGTCAAAATGAAATTATTAATTTACATTAAGATTTACAGATACAGAAAATAGATTATACAGAAAAGCATTGAGAATACAATTAACATTCATTAGTAATAATGAAATGTGGTGCTGGAGGCGCATGTTGAGGATACCTTGGACTGCTATGCGCACCAATGCATCAATCCTTTCGCAGCTTCGTGTCCAGACACGTCTTTCCACGATTTGTCAGCAGCGATTACTGTCCTACTTCGGCCACATAATAAGGAGGGGTGATGAGAGCCTTGAAAAGCTCATCGTGGTGGGGAATACGGAGGGCAAAAGAGCCCGGGGACGATCCCCAACTAGATGGAGCGACCAAGTGCGAGGCCCATCAACAGCCAAGTTTAGCTCGGTCGTCAGAGACGCGACTAACAGACGCCGGTGGAGGCAGATTATTAGAAACAGATGCAGGCCAACCATATCCAATGATGACCACGATCCTCAGCCATGAGGGACCGACCCCAGAGAGAGAGTAATAATATAATAAAGATTATAGCATTACATATATTTCCACAGTTTACAATATAATCAGAATTCATAAATTACAATAAAATAATAAATACACCGAATAAATCCATTATGTCAAATTAAAATACAATAACAATGTCACTCTTAAAAATAAATAAATGTCATACAGATTTTCCCATCAAGATCAGCATCCATCTGTGCTGGATTGGGCAATCTAGGCGACTTGCAATCATCTGCAGAATGCTGTTGTTACTGGTTCTCAGGCGTTGTACTAGAGATGCAATTTTTTTACGAATGATTGCATGAAAGCCATCAATACGGGCCTCAGTAAACATACCCGACGCGCTACAGTCACGGGGCAGTCGCAACAACATTCTAAAGATGTTGTTGTATTGTACACGAAGGACATTGGCTGACCGACGGGTATGCCTTACCCATAAACTGCTCGTGTAAAAAGACTGGCAATATGCCTTAAACAGGGTAATCTTCACCGGAACTGAGCATATCGCAAACCTACGGGCACCCATATTTCCACGGACCGCCAATGCCCTCCGCTCTCTCTCTATATCCGCGTCATCCTTGAGGTCTGCCGTAAGAATGTGCCCCAAGTACCTGAAGCTGGTCAACCTCCCCAGAGTCACACCATCAAGCTTTAATGGTGGAACATGTAAACAAGGAGTAGCAGTACTTTTAAAGATTAGGACCTCACTTTTAGTGGTGTTATACTTGAGTCCATGCTCCACCGCATATGCCTCGCAGATTGCAAGTAATTTGCGTATCGCTCCTACCGAGGGGCCCAACAATACCATATCATCAGCAAAACTGACATTATTAATGCACACACCATCAATGTGACAGTCCGTATTAGTGCTGCTGAGCTCCTCGATTAGGTCGTTAATGTAGAGGTTAAACAACAGAGGAGAGGTCAGGCCCCCCTGCCTCACGCCACATTCCATGCAGACATAACTAAAACTGAATCTGATGCTAAGATAAGACTTCAATCGCTTCTACATTTGAGAACCAATAGGATATTAAAAACAAGTCAGCACAACTCTGCCGACAAAAATGCTATAACTAATAAGCAAATGGGGTTTAGACGGGTCATCTTCTCAAAGTAATTATAAACAAAAGTCACACTCCGACACTAAAATTGTCGATTCTTCAGTTGTCATGATTAGTTTGGTTCCACTTCGTTTAGAGTATCGAAGAGTACTATCTTGTGGCAAAATCCTGCTCCCTCTTCAACTACAAAACAAGCAAATGAATTGATAAAGAAGGCAAGAGCATCCTTAGAGGAAGAAATCCGTAGTCTTGTTCGCACAATTGTAGATAATTTTGATATTAGCCACTTTTTGTACATGACTATGATTGATGGGTAAATTTCTACTGTGGCTTCAAATACTTTTTCTGCAGCTGTTTGTAATATTTGCATTACCCCATCTAGCAAAATGAATGACTTGGACTTTTTATTCTAAAGACTAATCAGAGAAGATATGTATAAATATAGTCGTTTGTCGCTTCATAATATGTGGATAAGATGTATAGAATGCATTTAACACATATCGTACAACTTAGACTTCAATGTAAACCATCAAAGTGGGCTGCACTTAAAGAAGATAAACTGTTAAAAGAAATTGACACAAGAAGAATTCTGGGCAATAACTGGTTTGTTAATTGACATAGTATAATAGGGATTTGGAACAACCAATGACGGTAACACAGCAAGAAGGTTTTTTAAAAAATTATGAAATAACTGCTGAAATGACGGATATCCACCCTGATTTAATCAAGACATTTGCAGTCATTTTACGCGTCATTTTACAAACAATTTTATCTGGCCAACTTAATATACCAACTTGTTTAAAAAAAATATGTTGTATATCAAGGTAAGGGACATGTTGTAAGAATTGTGCTAAACTAAAGTTTAGGGTAAGGGACTAAATTGTATTTCAGAACTATTTACGTTATTTTTTTAACACTTAAAAATATATAAGTCCGTTAAATATTTTTTTTACTAAAAATCATTCTAGACTTATAAAACGTGTACTGTAAGGGACATTTTTTAACGATAGAGAAATTTCAAATATACCAATCGATAGAACTCGAAATTCTGATTCGATTATCGTCGGCTAAATGACCTAATTTGTTAACTCCATGCGATACAACTGTTCAAAAAAAGGAAAAAACTGATTTAAAAATAATGTAGCCGCAACAACTAGATATCTTGTATCCCACTGGTAGCTACATTATAAATGTATGTTTTTTTTGTAAAAATATTCAATTTTAATATTATCAATTTATTTTGATGGCCTAAAAACGGAGTTAGCATGGTTTATTATTTAGGAATATAAAAAAAAGTGTGTTTTTAGGAGCTATAGGTCGCGTCACGTAAAAAGAACGCTGGAAGAAAGTGGTGGGGGGGGTGTTTGCGCATTGGTACACTCGCGCACGAAAGTACTAGCTACCTATTGTTTTATTTTTGAACTAGCTTGTCGCTCGCGGCTTCGTATATTGGTTTTCGGTAAGTACATTGCAAAATTTATTAGGTAAAATATCATTAAATAGAATTTAAAACATGTTTAATTTAGTTTAAAATGTTTAATCTAATTACAAAAAATTAAAGTAATATTGATACTCCTTCCATTAAGTCGTCGTTGGTGACGTGAAAACCAGATAAGGACGCGGTCCTCGCAACTTGCCTATGGTAGGCAATTCTTTTTCAGTGACGTGGAAATTGTGGATGATTTTTTTTATAACACCCTGGTCAAAGTTGTCAATGTCTGTTATTGGTTTTTGTTTGATTCTTTTATTTTTGCCGGGAGTTCCAAAGACAGTAAGGAACTCTGAATCTTTTGAACCTTTTACTATTCGTCTCACTGTAGACTCAGAACATTTTGTTGCCACTGCGGTCCGTTTCATACATTGTTTTAAATTATCAACTGCATTATTATCAGCCTCTCTCTTCATTAAACAATATACGTCATAAATCATTTTTCTCACTTTTCTGTGTAAAACCATTTCGTAAATAAAAACTTTTGTGCGCGATGGTATTTTGAGAACGAATATAACGTGGACACAGTACGAAAGCCAAAGGTTGACTGATGAAACAATAGCGCACCGGCAAGCATGCGGCGCGGGACCCGCCTGCCCCGCGCCGCCCCCTCATACCGCCAAACAGTCCGAAAAATCGCCTAATGCGCAGCTTGACCGCCAGCGTTCTTTTTACATGACGCGACCTATAGCAGTTTTTAATATTAAAATAAGAATTAAAACAAAAGAGATTTGGTTTATAAAAATTACAAGGGCATAAAAATACACACATCAAAAAATCAAATAATCAGCATCATTTTTAGTATTGAAAAAATCAGACATATCACTTATCAATAGTGCGGTAAGTTGTCATAAAACTCTCTAAAGTCCATAGGAAGAACTTCTTTTATTTGCTGCAGATCATTGTACTTCCTAGCTTTAATTTTTATCCTTTCCTTATGCAACATTGCCATTTCTTCAAATCGCTGTGGCTGTACAGTGCTTTTTCTTTGCGGCAGCAGCGTCGAGTCGCCAAATCTTAATTTGTAAAAAATATCACCTGATGGTGAATACATGAGAGCACGTATATCCGTGACTTTCAGGTCTCCTGTTGATCGCCCAGGTCGAATGCTTTTGAAGCATGAAAGATTAGTAAAATCTTTAAAAAAAATGTGCTCCAAATACATTACTTCAAATGGTTTATTGCGAGCGGCCTGAAATATCTGCACGTAATCTGCTGGCACATTTATAACTTTGTGACGCATTTTCCTTTCTATTAAGGAGTGCATAGCATCTACCTCCATTTGCGTATGTCCGACTTCCAAATATTTTTGCTCTATTGTTATTTCATTCTTCACTGCTATGTTCAATAGAGCATTTGACATAGTCACATTACGGTTCTGGTAACCGCATCCGTCAGAGTAGATGATTACACGTAAACCAGTCTTGTTTTGTACTTTAGACAAAATCTTTTTTTCTATGAAATATGTCCAAATTGAAGCAAATTCATCTGCGTTCAGTCCACCTTCCGTTTCGTTCCAAACAAAACAATAGCAATCCTTGTTTATATTGTCATAAAAACAAAGATTGTGCACTTGCAATTTAGTTTTGTAGTAAAGTGTGCTTACATTGGATTTCGGAGCCATTAAAACCGCTTTATCTTTTTCTTGCCTAGCTTCTTCTTTCTTTAATATGTGCAGTTGGTAAACAGTTTCTTCCTTTGTTCCATTCTTATATCTTGTACACAATTCACATTCGTCTTTTTTGGGTCGATACAGAGAAAGATTTCTCTGTGACATTGTCTCGAAAAAAGTTGTTTTAGACAGCGGTTCGATGTTGTGTGATTTGCACCAGTCTGAAGTGTAAAACTTGTATAAATCCATTTTCGTATTCCATTCTGGTTGAAGATATTTTCTTGTGGATGAAGCTCGACAATAATGAGACTCTAGTACCGGTAAAGAGTCAAAAAACTCATTCATAGATTTTTGCCTATCTGAAAATGGATCAACTCTCTCTTTTAAGATTCGAAGTTAATTGGGAATGCAATCCTGATCTTTCATTTTTTCTTTCCATGACAATACTGTAATTTTTCCTATGCCTATAGTATTCAGGTACATAGTTTTGCACACCCTTACATATTTATCATCTATCTTTAATTTATAAATAAATGATTGTTCTGCGAGAATTATCAGACTCTTTTCTGTCTCTCTGACGTTTTATTTGTACTGACTGAACCGTATCATTTACAAATACTTTTTTTTCTCCCCATGTATATGTTTTCCAAAATTGGTTAAAAATTTTCCTTCTGTCTTCATTTGTTACAGTAGCACATTTAATAACCCCCTTTTCATTAATACATTTGCATCTATCTTTCAAAGATTTTGGTTCCTTTACAGCTTCATACACCCACTTTGAATCTTTTTTAATTTTTCCGTAATACCGGGATCCTTTTTCGCTCAATCTTTTATTTTTTTCTGCAAACCATTCACTTTTATCCACTTGCGATCGCCTTTTTCTTTTTCTACTTTTCTTTGGCAAAGAATTGTCGACATCATCTTCAGAACTTGACGAATAAGGAACTAAAGAAGGATGAGTGATTTCTTCACTAAAGTTAGATATATTGTCATAGTTCTCTGTATCAGAATTATCATTAAGCATATTTACATCGTCAACTCTGTTAGTAGCTTGTTCAGTACGTGCAAGATCAGATGTGGGAATATTTAAGACACTTAAAACGGGAACATCGAAAGTTTCTATAACGTGTACATTCATCAAATCGGTATTGTCATTATCTGGTATTTCTGAATTGGGATTGAAAGGTTGAATGTTGGTTTCCGAAATATTGACATCAGAAATAGTGGTAGTCTGCTTAGTTGGTTCATTATTAGAGACAAATGGATGAGCATCTGTTGCAGTAAAATTTGAAAGGTCAAATATTTCAACTTGTTCATTGTCTACTATAGAATAATTTTCAATATCTTCTAAAGGTACAATGAAGGTAGTTTCTGACGGCAAATCTTAATACATAGGAAACATCATGAGTCTGGTTAGTACATGTCCTATCTTCTTCGAAAAATGGTGAATTGCGTACGTCAAAAGCATTTTTAGGAACACTTCATAAATCTCTATTATTTACTAGAGCTAAATTGAGAAGTCTTTTAGCTCTATCTGAAGCCATCTGTAGACAATACAAAAGCACATTGAAGCAAAGTAAGCAACCCAGAACAAAAAAAAAATCAGACAAAAAATAAACACAAAACATCCCCATGCCAAGTCATTTAAATGGTATGAAAACAGAGAATGGAAGCGTTTTTCAGGTACTTAATCTAATTATTAATCAGTTCACTAGTTTTTAAAAAAAAAAAAAAATTTAAGATGTATCACTCCAATTTTTAAATCAAATAAGATTAATTAGGTAACACAATTGTTCAAATTTTTGCCAAAATATTTTTTTTTAGTTTAGTTGGTAAAATATCAATGGTAAAATAACCCTTAACCAGGCTATGGATTGAGCATTTCCCACATAGATTTTCCAGAGTTTTACCAGGTTTTGGTAAAGGATCTACCACAATCTGTCAAAAACGCCAACATAGAAATATTACTTATGGTAACACATAAAAAAAAAGTGGATCGGAACGCAAATGTCACTTTTGCAGCCATTTTTTTAGTCGTTGGCCGCATAACGATCAATTTTGTGTCAAGTGCACCGTATTTTTATTCATTATGGCGAATCGAAGAAAGGTAAGTCGTACAATTTTTTGATATGTTGTAGAATTTGAGTTTTTCTAGTGATTTGTGCTAAGCCTGTGAATGCCCAATTATTGTGGGAGTTATCATGTCCATTGCCCGGTGAATCGAAATCTTTATTCTATACTAGATTTTTCCCTCGGGTTTTACTTAGGATTTACTCACGGTCATTTATAGAAATATAAAATGTGGGTAGTAGTAAACTTTTGTCGTTATTATTTCTCAGTCTACTTTAGTGTATTTTTGTTATTTAGGTAATGAACGATCAACAGCTCGAAAATATTCTTAATGAAATGTTTTCATCTGAGGATGAAAATGATGAAGATGATGACCCATATTTAGATTATGTCCCAAAACCATTCGACGCTAGATTGAACGAAGTTCAAGGTATGTCAAACCGACAGTTATTACAAATATTAGACGATGGTGCACATCAAGCTTATGAAGAGTCACCTGATGAGGAAATTCCACCTTGTTTTACATTGTCTGCACCAACCCATGACTTGCCTGAAATGCTTACTCCTGTTGACGGATCATTGCCTGACTTACCTGCTCACCCAGAAGTGGTTACTCCTTCTTTTGACGAAGCAATGCCACTGTGTGTTTTGTCTGCTCCATTGCCTGACTTACCTGCTCACCCTGAAATGCTTTCTCCTATTAACGAAGACAGGGCACATTATGTTTTGTCTGCACCATTGCCTGACTTACCTGCTCACCCTGTTATGCTTACTCCTTCTGTTGACGAAGCAATGCCACCTGCTAATGTGCCAACTTATGCTGACTTGCAAGTACGGGATAGAACATGGACTACACATATTGAAAATTTGAATGAGTACAATTTTGACAAGTTATTAGAACCTACTAAACCATATAGCCAACAGAGTCTCCCTATTGAATATTTCAGTAATTTATTTCCAGATGAGATTATTCAAATGATCGTTGAATACACAAATGAATACGCGCGTATTAGTTTGATAAATAAATTACTAGTCAAGGATCTCTAGAGGACAGGGAATTGAAGTTACAGAATATGAATTAAACACAGACTTAAATACATACAATTTTATTAAATTGTATAATGAATAAATCTTTGAACAAGAATCGTATAAGTTATGCAGATATTTTACAAATTTAAGGGAATATCCTAATCTATGGAGAATCATTTAGGGCTCCAAAGTCCAGGTTATACAATGTCCAATCGCCTCAAAATAGACAGATAATTCACAAATAGGCTTTAGAAACTACCGAAGTACATTATTACAAGCTTTACATACCAAATTCACTTGCTAAGCAAGAAAATAATCTTTAACGGAGCGGTAAAGTACGATGTCAACAATAGCTTCCTATAACACAGACTAAATTACACAGTATCATGGCACAATTTAACAGTTTTTAAGTAAAGAGGGACAAATACTACCAGAATATTCTACTTACATGTAATTAGACTCCGTAAGTACTTATATTTTTACTATTTGTTAAAAGATAATTGTCCGCTCAGTCCCAGAAGCCATATATTATCCCCAAAGACGCGGCAAGCGCAAGTTCTGACGCTTGTTTTTGGAGGGATTTAGTCAAATTAGATACTTCAATAGTTTCATATTATTCTTATAGGCAATAACAACTGGTCAGCCAAATCTAAATATTATTAACTAACTGTAAAATGATTTAATACAAATTATAAAACCACTAATGAGTGTTCTGAGCAAAAACAATGTTTAATTGTTAATATCATTGACTGTTTCATTTATCCAAAACAAGCTAATTAATTAAGAATACAGTTTTCAAATTATATATAGTAATTTATAATAGCTACTATGTATTCTAATCCTGTCTGTATATAGTAATCAGTTAAATGAAAATAATTTACACGAAGTAATTCACAAAATAATGAGATTGCCATTAGCCATTGGAAATGTTGCCACTTTTTAATCATTTTAACTTTGTAATCGATTATACATGAAAGAAAATAAGTTTAATAAATAGATATTAAGCAGACTTTGCAATAATTATTTAAAAAAGAGTCTACACACTTATAATAAATCTATTACGGCCAAACTGACTCTACTTCGTCCACGAAGTAACAAGAGAACAATGTTATAATATCCTAATTAATCATTTGCACCATGTTAAAATGTATATCAAGCCTGTGAGAAATATATTGAGCTTGTGACAAATATGTTGTTTGCGTCCACCTGCTGGCGATGGGTCCAATTCAACACCAAATCACAGCCTACCAGCTCTTTGTTGAGCTTGTGACAAATATGTTGTTTGCGTCCACCTGCTGGCGATGGGTCCAATTCAACACCAAATCACAGCCTACCAGCTCTTTGTTGAGCTTGTGACAAATATGTTGTTTGCGTCCACCTGCTGGCGATGGGTCCAATTCAACACCAAATCACAGCCTACCAGCTCTTTTGAAATTATAATATTTTATCAAATATTTTGTTACTAATCCATAAAACATTGTGCAAATAATTAATGTTGTGTTATTCAGTTCATTACTTCTCATCATTGAGAACAATTTACATAGGAAGAATACAATGAGAAAATAAATACATTCTAAACATTAAAACATTAGTTTTAACATAACATCACCATATTATTATTTTTTTATTAAATACTTATTCTACATATTTTTTTTTCTCACAGCATTTACATAGCATTTTCAACAGCAATGTTTTCGTCTACCCATTCTCCAGGCCAAAACCGTAACTTTTCTTTTGCAACGACAATATTCCGAAGATTTCCCAATCCCTTAAGAGAAAAGCGATCATTGGGAAGACTCTCTAAAATCTCATAAGGGCCCTTGAATTTTGATCCTAATTTGTCATTACGTCTATGGTCCTGATTAACATACACTAAATCGCCTACGTCATAGTTCTTGTTGTTCCGTCGAACTGAATCAAATCGATTTTTAAATTTTAATGATATCTGTTGTAGTCTCTGTTTAGCTATTTTACGGTCAGCTTGTACATCAATATGATTCTCTATATTATCGTCAAGAACGTCGTTTAAACGAGCTTGTACAACTGGTATATTTGCGTCTACACCAATTAATAGCCGCAATGGTGAAAAGCCAGTCGATTTTTGAACGGTAGTATTAATTGACTGCTGTATTTTCCATAATACGTTCGGCCAATCTGACGCATCATTACACATTGTACTTAACATATTAATAATTGTAGCTACGTAACGTTCTACTTGTCCATTACTCCGGGGGGTACCAGTCGCTATCATATGATGTTGTATTTCTAAATCTCTAAAAAAAGTTTGTATGTGATTTGAGCTAAAATTTGTACCACGATCGGTGATAACCAGTGAGGGGGTGCCAAATAGCGTTATTATTTCTCGTATAATCGGTATCAATTCCTGTGCATTTAAAGTTTTAAGGGGCTTAAGAAAACAAAACTTTGTGAAGCCGTCTACTAATATTAAGATATGTTTGTGACCTTCATTGGTGGTTGTAAATGGACCAGTGCAATCTAAAT
The DNA here is from genome assembly GCA_905147285.1 of Hypena proboscidalis. NCBI lineage: Eukaryota > Metazoa > Arthropoda > Insecta > Lepidoptera > Erebidae > Hypena > Hypena proboscidalis. The sequence continues at coordinate 3,259,632 of LR990141.1, forward strand.
GTATTGTATGAAAAGGGATGGCAGTTTTATCAATTGGATGTAAAAAACCCTGTTTAGGCCCAGAAAACCCCTTTTTTTTAGTACAAATTAAACAATGAGACACATATTTCTTCACAAAACTTGCCATTTTAGGAAACCAGAAATGTTCACGTATTTTATACATGACAATTTTCATCATGGAACAACTTTAATATGCTTAGCCGATATCCCTTTGGCACAAATAGTTTTGGTTCTGCTTCGGGATGTGTTTTATAATGTAATAAAGAATGTTTAATCACATATTGGTTAGTATCCAGATCACCAGTCCCTACATGGCCCATAAGGGTCTGAGTTTCTGGGTCATTTTGTTGAGCAATTAGTAACCATGACTGTGAGTTATTGCTGTTCTAAGTCATAGGAGCAATACCTAGATTCTGTTGGACTTGTCCGTTTGCTGTAATAAGCCACCACTTTATATAAATTATCATGTTTTTGCATAAGTATTGCTCCATAACCGATTGAGCTAGCATCAGTGTGTAATTCTGTTGGTCGTTCTGGGTCAAAAATAGCTAACAATGGTCTAGAAACTAAGTGATCTATATCATATTTCCGAGCAGCATCCTGTTCAGGGCCCCAATCCCATTTTTGGTTTTTACTAGTCAATTTGGTAATACAAGAGGTTCGCGACGAGAAGTTAGGCACAAATTTACGAAAATAGCTTGATAAACCCATAAATTGCCGAACTTGTTTGATATTACTCGGCACAGGAGAATTTAATAGGGCAGAAACTTTAGATTCACTCGGTCTTATGCCATCTCGCGATATGTGCCTGCAATTTACATTTCTTTAAATTGACCGTAAAACCACTTAAACTTAAGGCTGCCATAGTTTGTTCTAAATAATCAAGTCCTTGTTCAACTGTCTTAAAAGGAATTAAGATATCATCTATATACACCAGAAGAAATTTTAAATGTTGAACAGCTTTAGTAATGGCTCTTTGAAATACTGATGGACCATTGCAAATACCAAATGGCATTTTGAGAAATTCATAATGTCCATCTGGAGTGACAAATGCAGTGTATTTAGTAGAATTATCAGAAATAGGTATCTGGTAGAAGCCATTTTTCATGTCAATTCAAATATATAGTTCAGATTGACCTAGTTTATCAATTTGGTCCTCAATGAGAGGGAGAGGGTATCGATCCTTTTCAATTATTTTGTTTAATGCTCTATAATCAATGCACATCCTGTCACTACCATCACTATTTTTTACTAAAATCATAGGACTAGCAAAAGATGAACTGCTTTCCCTGATAATCTTTTTTTCTAATAAATCACTAATAATTTCTTTAACCTTCTCTCTCTCTATAGAAGCCAATCTATATGGTCTATAGTACACAATTGAGTCTGTTTTAAGTTTTATCTCTAATTGACCGGTAGTAACACTGCCAGTGTCACTCAAAACAGATTGATATTTTTCAAAAATGGTCTTAACTTTGCTACATAATCCTTCATCCAAATGTGCTAATGCTCCAGAAAGTTCAGCAAATGAATCCACTTTAACAAAAGTACTATTTATTTCATGAACATGTCTAAGAGAAGTTTTTTGTATCAAATGCGAGCCCAAAGAATTAGTAATAATTTCAATGTCAGAATGCTGTACAACATTTCTACCTATTAAAAGATCATAGTGGCAATGACTATCCTTCACTACAAAAATTTCCAATTCAATACACAAATCTTCAAATTGAACTGGCACTGTAATTTTTGCAATTACTGATATGTGACCATTGCCTATCCCAAAAACATTAAAAGAGCAAGGATCCAGAACACACCCAAGACGCTTAGCAATTGATTCTTTTATAATACTACAACTAGCTCCCGTGTCAATAAGAGAGTTGATACTTATATTGTTAACAGTAACTACTGTTAACTTTAAGGTTGATCTAAAAAATTAACTTCATTATTGGTTTGAGGTTTGTATCTGCAAATAGATTCACTATGACCATATTTCTTACAGTGTGAACAGAATGGTTTAATCTGTACACCTGGTTTTTGTTCTAGTGTGTTTGGTTTATTTGTTTGTGAATTAGACGTAACAGTTTGATTACATTGCATCTTAGTATGTCCTGGTTTTCCGCAAGTATAACATTTAATATTAGCAGAACGGGGATCGAATTTAGGACGCTTGGCATAACTACTAGAATCAGCAAAATGTTTGGCATTTTTATTAGTTTGCTCTAAAGGTCTCTTTTTAACTTTAGAATATGAAGTGAATAATGCAATCAGTTCAGAGGTACCATTAACATTGCTGTTAAAAGACGCCATTTTAACATTAACATCAGTTATACTACCACACACTAATTCTACTAATTGTGTTTCTGTAAAAGAAACATTTGTACGACGCAACAGGCGAATCTTTTCTCTTGCATATTCACAGTAGGAATCAGTCATTTCAGAATTGAATAATACTGCCTTATTCAGTTTTTCAGACAAATCCTTTTGTTCCGGGTAAAGAGCCGTCAGCTCTGATCGCAGATTTGCCCAGGACCGGCCCTCATGAGGGTTCCAAGACTTGAACCATAGTAGTGCGGAGCCTTTCAAGGCTGTACCTGCTTTAGCAGCTGTTGCCAGACTGCTCCATCCAAATTCCTCAGCCAGTTGGTTTATACTGTTGCACCAAGCCTCAGAACTGAGGTCACCTGTAGTCGGGTCGAACACTGGCAGCGCAACGTCATCATCTCGCTGCCGGGTGCGGGTGACAGCATCCTGTAGCACCTTGACCAGCTCTTGTAAGAGTGGAAGCTCCATCCTGAAATCATTAATTAAATATTTTAAATAACTGGACTCTGATCCCACTTCTGATATTAGTTTGATAAATAAATTACTAGTCAAGGATCTCTAGAGGACAGGGAATTGAAGTTACAGAATATGAATTAAACACAGACTTAAATACATACAATTTTATTAATTGTATAATGAATAAATCTTTGAACAAGAATCGTATAAGTTATGCAGATATTTTACAAATTTAAGGGAATATCCTAATCTATGGAGAATCATTTAGGGCTCCAAAGTCCAGGTCCAATCGCCTCAAAATAGACATAATTCACAAATAGGCTTTAGAAACTACCGAAGTACATTATTACAAGCTTTACATACCAAATTCACTTGCTAAGCAAGAAAATAATCTTTAACGGAGCGGTAAAGTACGATGTCAACAGTAGCTTCCTATAACACAGACTAAATTACACAGTATCATGGCACAATTTAACAGTTTTTAAGTAAAGAGGGACAAATACTACCAGAATATTCTACTTACATGTAATTAGACTCCGTAAGTACTTATATTTTTACTATTTGTTACAAGATAATTGTCCGCTCAGTCCCAGAAGCCATATATTATCCCCAAAGACGCGGCAAGCGCAAGTTCTGACGCTTGTTTTTGGAGGGATTTAGTCAAATTAGATACTTCAATAGTTTCATATTATTCTTATAGGCAATAACAACTGGTCAGCCAAATCTAAATATTATTAACTAACTGTAAAATGATTTAATACAAATTATAAAACCACTAATGAGTGTTCTGAGCAAAAACAATGTTTAATTGTTAATATCATTGACTGTTTCATTTATCCAAAACAAGCTAATTAATTAAGAATACAGTTTTCAAATTATATATAGTAATTTATAATAGCTACTATGTATTCTAATCCTGTCTGTATATAGTAATCAGTTAAATGAAAATAATTTACACGAAGTAATTCACAAAATAATGAGATTGCCATTAGCCATTGGAAATGTTGCCACTTTTTAATCATTTTAACTTTGTAATCGATTATACATGAAAGAAAATAAGTTTAATAAATAGATATTAAGCAGACTTTGCAATAATTATTTAAAAAAGAGTCTACACACTTATAATAAATCTATTACGCGCATGAAACAAAGCAAATTCTGGAGTGACACCAACGTAAACGAACTAAAAGCATTTCTAGCTATAATCGTTCTAATGGGAATAAATCCTCAGTCAGATATAGAACTTTATTGGAACGCAGATCCTTTTTACAATAATATTAGAGATTAGAGGTACAATGACATGCAAGAGATTTAAAAAAAATTTAGAAAATTTACATGCTTGCGACAATTCAACTCATTTGCCCCGAGATCACAAAGATCACGACAAATTGCAAAAAATAAGACCCCTGTTAGATTGTCTCAACAGGACTTTTCAAGCAAATGCCACCAACTCGGAATCGCAATCAGTGGATGAAAGTATGATCAAATTTAAAGGGCGCGACAGTAAGAAACAGTACATGCCGGCCAAGCCCATCAAGAGAGGGTTCAAAGCATGGTGCCGTTGTGATTCCAAGACCGGATACCTATATCAGTTTGATATTTACACAGGCAAAGACCAAGAAGCCAATGAGGAAGGATTAGGTTACAGAGTTGTAATGAAGCTTGCAGGGAATTTACCACGAAACTCGCATGTAGTTTTTGACAACTTTTTCTCCTCTTTAGCTCTCATGGAAGCTCTTTATCATAGAGGTATTTTAGCAACAGGAACAGTACGAATGAATCGAAAAGGCCTGCCTAAAGATCTGTGTCCACCACGACCTAAAACACCTGAAGCACAAAGACAGGCTAAAGAAAATAAATTGGATCCTGGAGAGTTTACTTACCGCTTTTGCCACCCCTGTGCTGTGGTCAAATGGCAAGATACTAAAGAAGTTTTTGTCCTAACAACTGCAGTTAACCCTACCAAAGTGGAAGTGATCCAGAGAACTCAAAAGAACGGCCAAAAGAAAGACATGTTTTGTCCTACTGCGATCGCAGAGTACACAAGAAGTATGGGTGGTGTGGATCACTTTGATCACTATCGAAGTTCCTTCTCAATTGGCCGCAGATCAAAAAAGTCCTGGTTCCGGATGTTTTGGTTCCTGTTTGAGAGTGCCATTATAAACTCATATATTTTATATAAACACAATAATCAAAATCGTAAAAATATACATCGCGATTTCCGATTACGGTTAGCTAGAAGTTTGAAATCGGGTCATATCTCAAACAAGAAACAAAATCCGGTGGTATATAAAAACAAAAAAGGAGGTGTTTTTGGAGTACCGGACGAAATAAGATTGGGCCAAAGAGGAAGTCATTTTTTAGCATTGTCTACATACAAACGGTGCAGGTTTTGTAGCACCAGGAAACAAGAAAAGCGGTCAAAATACGAATGCGAAATTTGTAAGGTAGCATTATGCATCACCCCTTGCATGAAATTGTACCACCAAAATCAAAATCCAGAAATTCTCGGTTAATTCCGATAATTCTTTAAGAATTTCTGGATTTTAGTTTTTGTGGCTTTCCTTCTTTATTTTGAATCGTTTCTCTTTTCTTGTATTGTAATCAAAACCCAGAAGAAGAATAAAAACCTTTTTAGTTCATACTCAATACTTTTTAATTTGTATTTGTTTTTTTTTAAATAAAGAATAAGTGCCTACATTACATTTTTCATTTGAACAATAAGCAGTAAGAAATTCTATCAACATGACAATCTTTTTTTATTATATATATAGATAAAAAGTCCTCGTCTTGACAGGCAATGGGATTATGTTTTCCCACATGTCTTTTTTCAGGTTTTCAGCTAATTTCCTAAATATAATTGATAAAATCTCATACCAAATGTTATTACTCATCTAAATGTACGAAAAGAACATTATTAGTACAGGATTTGTCCGAGGCCTGGTAAAGGGATAAAATATCAACCAATGAAATTTCCTTAGATCATGCACCATTATAAATACCAAAATCTGTCGAACAAAGAAGGTACTATAATAGAATAAAAATATCCAACTCCCAATTTTGGCATGCAAAGTAAGAAATAAATTCGTCTAACTTCCACTACGTGTGTTCCCACATCTTAGAAATGTTTTGCACACCCATACTTCTAGAAAAATTGTTAAAATTATGAAATAATTGAACAATAATACTTACATTTTACTTAAAACACTGAATTTACATGAAAAGGTATCGAAAATACGTAATTACGAATAAAATTTATAAGAGCTTCGTCTTAGCAGCCGACATGCTAACAAAATGGCGTCGAATGCCGGGAGTTGTCCAGTTTGCGCGCGAAACATTTCCAGTGGTCCAAAATCACATGACGAGAAAAATACGAGAAATACAACGTTAAACAAGTTACATGGCTCGTACAGGGTAAAGGCCCCTTACTTACCAAAACAAGCCAAGGATGGTAACGTCGCGGCGTCACATGCAACCGTCATCACTGAGGGCGCCGACGCACTCATATCATATCAAATCGCGTATTTTCATTTGAATTTCACATACACAACCACGGAAAGTCACACGTTATTATCACAAACATCACTTTGAATAAAATTCAATTGCATCCCTAAATTCACAGAGTGCCCATCGGCGCGAACTACTTATTTGGTCATGAGGTCTCTATTTGCGGTCAAACGTTTTAATTTATTTGAACGCCACGAACACATTTCACGAATTTAATGAATTTGATCAATTATGTCACTTAATGAGTTTTACCTTTAAACCGACGATATAGCTTCACTATAACTTCTGGAAAATAGTTTTAAAATATCAACAATTTTAATATTATAGTTGTTTGAATTCTTTATTTTCTCGATGACAGATGTAGTTCTTCTTCATTTCGTAACCATGGCCACCGTCAAAAAAAAACGACAGATGTAGTTTGATAGTTATAGTGTAAATATTTGTCAGTACTCACTCAAAAAAAAATTTTCTATGGTAAAATGTCACTTGAAATGTAAACGTCTCTTTGCTGTGCATCTATACTATAATTCTTTAATATTCCTAAAAATCTAAAAGCAACAAATTTCAATAAAATTAAAAAAGTATTGTGTCGTGTGTTTGTGACTTACTAAATATGCCTCCAATAATTAGGCGGTACGAAGTTCGCCGGGTCAGCTAGTTTTAAATATTTTCTCTGTAAAGAGGCCCGAATGCCTTCATTAAACCATAAAGTAAAAAAAGCCGTATACCCGTAAAGCCGGTATACCCGAGACACGAATAGTGGTTTGGGAGGATCTTGAAATGATAGGAACAGCTGAGCTTTAAGGTGTATATTGTAGAGTTGCCGCGAATAGTGCTTATAGCGAATAGTCGAATACCGATTAATCGCTATTCACTTTAGCGAATAGTCGAATAACTCGACATTACTATTCGACATAAAAAAAAATATTAAAAATATTTCTAATTTATAACAAAAATCACGAGTTCCTAGTCACCTATATCAGATGTGATACCTAGCACTGTTTCATTAATCAGATACCTAATGAAAGATGCACTGATTCAACAAACTGCACACGTTACGAGGAAAAACGAAACCGACTTGCTCCAGAACGTGCAGCAAAAAGTGATTTTTTGCACCACAATTTGCCTCTGTTGGATTTTAAAAACATTGCAACAGGATTAATAATAAATTAATTAGTAGGATTGGGATGGTTGCCACATGTCTTTGTCAATGGGACCACTGGATAGTGAAATTGATACTGACGTTCTATTTAATGTAAAATAATCAAATTATTATTTGTCGTTTGTTTCAATATAGCTCGGACCTATAGGCAGTGTCACAGACTTTTGGAAGGCATGCGTGGGGCCGAAGTCAATAGCACAGAGGCCCGATAAACATTTTATTCTAAATGTAGTAATTCACAAACCGACGATTTTCCCGGTTCACACTTTGACACTGCGTCCAAGAACAACCTCCGGTTTGTGCAAACATATTGCAGAAAAAAAGAGACTTATATAATATGGCTTCCACTCGCGGCTCCGCCCGCGTGGTATGTCGATAAAAAGTAGCCTATCTATTAATCCAAGCTATAAGCAATGTACGAGCCAATACTGCTCGTACAGCGAATCATACTGTAGGTAAAAAATAAACAGTCGTTTACGATAGTCGCTACCAAATAAGTGGAACGCATAAACGTGTGTTTTGGTGAACATTTATTGTTTATAAACGTGACTCACAACTACTAAACGTAACAACAACTGACAATATAACTTATTACAATTTAACTATAATTTAACTATTTACAATAAACTATTTAACCTGAAGTGATTTGGTGTTACTACAAGCTACCTTCTCACAACAACAACTAATATACAATCGGGATAGCGGGGTTACAGTCTACATCGAGATAGCCCCAACATCTTTGTGGTCCTTCGAGCCTTTGTGGTCCTTTGTGGTCCTTCGAGCATACACTGAAAGGTGCTTAGTGTGGTGAATCCCAGTTGCGTTAGCAAATCGGTGCCCTGGCTTCCCACAAGCGGGTCTCACCAGTAGCATTGAGACGTTGCACATAACGTAAAGGAGGGATAGCGACACATAGTACCAACCAGGAACGAACCAAGCGGAGATAACGTCTACTGCTTCAAGTTTAGCTAAAAAGCCAAGGATAACGTCCACGGTCACTGCAGCTACCCTGAACATTTGATTTAACAGAGATAACGTCTACTGTTACTTCAACCTGTAAGTACAGACATTGTCTAAGTTGTGAACACTAACTTCTTAGCTATGTCGTTACCGTTAACAATGTCGCAAGAAGAATTCTTGGAGCTGTTAAACAAACAACAGTGCAGCTACGATAAAATCAAAACGTTGCAGACAAACTACAAAAAGGATTCTATGAGTAGAAAAAATCTAGATTACCTTAACAAGCACATTGAATTGTTACAATCTCTCTGGGATGAGTTTCAAACAAATCATGAGATTCTGAAAAAGTACGAGTCTGTCAAGAGCGAGCAGGACTACTACAGAGAGAACATTTTCGCACTAACGAAAAATATGTTTGAGGAAACGATGCGTTCTTTGACTCAATTACGGAACGAGTTATTGTCCGAACCTACTTTTGCGGGTCTATCAAAACCGAAAACTCCTGATTCTTTCGGCACTCCGCAAAAGGACATAGTCGACGACACGGACAAACACTTAACAACATTATTCCAGAAGCAGATGTGTAACTTCAACGCCTTGAAACGAACTGTCTCCAAAATAAATCTAGGGGAGATGAAGGAAAAGTGGCAATTTCAAGATCAATTAAACATCTTACGATCGAAGTGGGAATCAATCGATAAGATCCACTGGGAAATTAGCTACTTACTTCAAGGAACTAACAATGAGTATGAAGAAAAATTCGACGTTGAAGAATGTGTGCAAAGTTTCATTCAAATCATCCTGTTAGTTTCTGCGTGAAAGAGTAACAAATATCCATACATTCATACTTACAAACTTTCGCATTTAGAATATTAGTAAGAATTGAGTTGAAGTGCTAGTGGACTGGATCTCCATAGTGTTGACACCTGGCGGTGGCTTCGCGTCCTATTCGACACAGGTAATTTTCGAAGCACCCGTGCACGGTCAGTACCTGCGTCATGCGATAGGAGAGAAGACCATGATTTATCTTCAGCCACTCCTCCATGACGCGTCTTACCTATTCCATCGTGGCAAAAAAAAATGATTATTTTTCATACCTTTGATTTTTTACAATTTGTGTTTAATCAACATTATATTTTGGAAAGGTATTTTTATGCCCTTTCATTTGATACCCATATTATTAAGGTAAGAAAAAACCAACCCTTCTCCCCTCTTTTCGTCATTTGCAGGCGCCATTTTGAAAAATAGCCGTCTTTCTGTGGCGCAGTTGGGTAAACAAATGGAAAAAAATTCCGAAACGATTTCCTAAAGCCACAGGACGCAACATTGCCGTCAGTAGCTTGAGGTGTTGAATGGGGCGGGGCCAATTTTACCATCGGAACTCAGCCGAGGAAACGCTAGGAAGATTATGGGATCACTTAGGGAGAAATTAAAAAAAACAAGCAAAGATGATTTTTTACTCATTCCTAAACAAAATTAATTTATTTAAATAATTTCGGTGTGACACTTTATCATTCACTTTCTTTGCGTGATATCGGAATCGTAAATCAGTAAAAGCTTTAATTTCCGATTTAATAAGTAATAATCTATGATTAGTGTTATGTGGGGTGCATGAAAGGAGCCTCCCCGAGTGACGTACACAATAATTCCCTACGTCCGGCGCACCCTGGGCAATTCGCGAGTTCTTAAAAGCGAATTGGCTAATCCTTTCACCACGATGGCAAGTCAAAACCTTGACCACCTTACTGACTGTCCAAAATGCCCTAGTACATGCACAAGAGAGGCGCTCATGAACGCCGACGAGAGCGCCATAACAGTGGCCACCTATTGGACCAATAAAATTTGACTCAGCCATCGACACGACGAAGAAGAAGAAGTGTTATGTTCATTGTTATGTGGCAAGTAAAACATTTGATCGCCATCATAATATTCAAATAAGAATTTAAAAATATACAAATAATTTCTCTGGCCATTTGTGGTTTGAGAGGTCAGTAATTTTTTCAGATTTTTTAATAATGTTAATAACTTCATTTTTCTACAGGTAAACACTTGGACTTAGCAATTTGTCTTTTTAAAAAATCTTTAGATCCAGCACATTCTTCTTATTAATAAATTTTCTTTCTTGAAGGTCCTTTATCAAATCACAGAAGTGAGCAATCTTCCCGTCATGACGACGTACTTTTTCACTCAAGCTTTTGACTTTCTTCTTTAATTTTTCACATTTTTCTGTGAGATTTTTAATTTTATGCTGCTGAATCTGGAAAATAAAGTTATATACTGCAGAAAATTATAATCACTAACAAAAGCGAGGGGTACGTTTTTTGTTTTTGGTAAACGTATTAAAACCAACATGGTATTTTTCACTTAATATTTTGGCTTTTTGGTTTTATGATTTTATTATATGGGCTGCAATTTTATTTGCGGGCGGCAAATCGGACTGTTAAAATTTAAAACAAAAGAGTTAAGTTCATAGTTTCGCTGTAAAGGAATATTAACGAGATGGTGTTTATTCGCGGCAATCTAATTTATTTGTTTATAATTTATATATATATAATTTGATTGTAATAATTTAAAATTTTATTGATATTCATTTTCAAGACGTTTTATTTTAGATCTCAGTTTGTATTGATATTAAATGCTTCAAAATGTTGAAATTCAAGTTGAAGCTAAATAAACCTAAGAATTATATAATAACTTGAAAATCGCAACACTTATTATGTAATAAACCATTATATTTATGCGTCTTCTACACAAAGTATAGTTATAGGAGTACGTACTATGTCCATTTCTAAAAATATTTATTAAATGACTAAAATAAATATCGTTATCTATAGCTGTCAAAAAGAAAATAAAGGCTTGGCGAGAGTATAGAATGTCTTGATGTGATCTATATTTTATTTTTTTATGTAATAATAAGTTAACTCAAAATACGGACTTACCTCCTCCGCCGAAGAAATACTTTTTAAATTTCCATCTGGTAATTCTATCTCTGAGCTCAAATGTGACGTTAAAAAATTTTGCCTTTCACTCAAAACTGGTTCATCAGTTCCATGTGAACTAAAACAAATAAATAAGGACTTTAATTAACAAGGACAGTACAGAACGCATCGTGGAGCCTGTTGAATATCTAACAATATATTGAAAAAGAAAACTGTTCAAGTCAAAGTCAAATTATTTATTTTCATAGACCCCAAAGGGCGCTTGAATACGTCAACAAACATTATAATTACAGAGCAAATAAGAATAATTAAAAGAATTAAATAAATTTAAATTATACTAATCAAAATAATATGACTTCAATTACCGAAAGCTTAAATCAATTTTAATCGAACCGTTTAGGTTCAATTGGGTATTGGTATTGGTATTGGTAATGCATATTGTATCATTGAGAAGAGCTGGTGAGAAACTCATGTGCAACATCTTTTCAAATAATAAATCATACAATTTTTTTTGTTTTTGACAATATTAAAATTTCAGGTAAGTGTAAGTTATTGCAACACCAAATCATTATAAAGGAAAATAATAATAAAATAATATAACATATTGCGAAGGAATAATATTCTTTGTCAAATGAAAATAATATTAAATAACTAAGTTAGTACAGGCTGCAAGATCTTATACTTCAAGCGAGAGAGGGGAAAAAGAATGAGTAAAGGCAATATGTGAATACATTCTGGAATGAGAAGAAATGTAGTATTAGGGCTTTTTATCATAATGCAACAAACAAATACTATACAATACTAATAATTACTAGTAACTCCAAACAAATGTAAACACAGATCACCCCACTTCACAATGTTTAAAATTAAATGAGTTTATACATGAAAATAAACTATAGAAAATTATCTATTAACATAATTATTGTATGATGGATGATTGTTCCAAATCAACAACAATGAACTCGTCCATGAAACTTTGAATGATCATAAAATGAGTTAGATTTATAGTATGTAACAAAAAAATATTTCAATTGGTTTATGTTTACCTATAGTTTGATAAGGTATCCTATATTTTACTATCTAATAGATCAGTCACCATGCCTATTACTTAATTTATTTAACCAACGTAGGTAAGTTGTGTCGCTTGCGACCAAGACTAACAAAACATTGACCAATTTGATTCAATTCTAATGAAAGTGAGCTGAAAATCAAGCTAAACTTTAATTACTCTGCGGAAATAATTGCCAAAAATATTATTTTTATCATTTAAATGCGCAGTAATAAATATATTATAAATCAATAAGTATTACATATTATTATAAGACATAAGTTTTAGTTCAATAGTGTTTAATCCAACTGATCTAATAACTTACTTTAGTTTAGATGATATAAGGTATGTTATGTTGTTTTATCAGTATATTTAACTTTAAATAACTCTTATGATCATTATTGGAACTAATTACTGCCAATTACGTATGAAATCTATCAATATCGATATTTCAACCACATGTTAAAGTAACATCACTAGTACGTAAATATTGATAGTTCAAATTAAAGAAAATAACAATATTACAGCTTTATCAAGCAAAAAAGGAAAACAGTATCTATATAAAGAACTTCTTGTAACAATATGTTACACAAAATTCTTAAGTAATTCAACTTTATCAGTGAAAATTTGTTACTTACTTATGAAGAGATAAAGTAGGACGATTATTGCTTTTTCTTGCACTGCACTGTTTGATTGAACACGACGGCATGTTTATATGATTTAGGCCAAAGCCACACTAGTAAATCTGGTTGTTAACTGAAAAATGCACAAAAAAATACAAAATCACTTTGAGCACACAACAATTTGACAGCAGATCTACCATAAAACTTGGCATATAAAGCGGGTGATCCATTGGCGAGCCGGCGAGCTAACGGTATAAACTGTAGGCTCGTTGTACTGTTGACTCGCGGTGGTGATCCATTAGCGTGCTAAACAGTCTTCTCTCATCGCTGGCGGAGTCATGGCGTGCTCCCAGTCGGAACTACTTTGTTACTTAGGAATATTATTACAAGAAGAACAACCAAAGAAAAAAAAAAGACGCCACAAAGTGTGGGTCAAAAACTGGCTGCAAGAGAGACAACGCTTGTCCCATCTGAACTTAGTAGCAGAACTTATTGGTGACCCAAATGATTATAGAAATTATTTAAGGATGACCGAGGATGTGTTTAAGGAGCTGCTGGATTTGATTTCCCCTTTAATAAAAAGACAAGATACAGTTTTTCGTGTACCGATTTCACCATATGAACGCTTATGTGCAACTCTCCGGTTCCTGGCAGCTGGTGGAACACAAACTAGTTTACAATACTCTACAATAATTTCCAGGCAGGCTTTGGGACGCATCATTCCAGAAACATGTAAAGCTATATATGAAACATTGAGACGAGAGTACCTACAGGTATTTATTAAAACAATTATAATATAATTTTATATTTATTTATTAAATCAAAGTATTATTAAATCAATAATTTGTCTTTTTATCAAAACGTAATTTTTTACTATTCTGTGAAAGTCTGGAGGTAGTTTTATATAATTGTTGGTGATTGTGTATGTGCATCATTGTCTAAAATAGAAAAAGTCTGAAGGCTACGTTCTGCATTTAAGACTACTGTTTCAGGTTGGGTCATTAATTGAGTGTAGCTGACATTTTTATTACTTCGCACAATATTATTATTATTTGGTACAATAGTATAGTTTGAAGGCCCAACCACAGACTGAGAATAAGTAGCCTCACTGGCAAAGGGAGTACTACAAAAATTAGGTCTTTCTACAACATTTGTCATTCTGCCAAGAGTTCCAGTAATACATGAGTCAAAAGTGAGATGTTTCAGTGTTCCAAAATACAGAGCGTCATTAATTATCTTCTCTGCGTGAATTTTCTGGTCAGCGTCCATACGCCTTAATTTGTTGGCTATATTTTTGCCCACAACATCAAACTCGTCTTCAGTATTATCCAGCTTTTTTGATATTTTTACCAGTACTTGATCTCTAGTTTCTTGTTCAGGTTGTTTTTTATTTTTTCGCTGTGATGTTGATCGCAAAGATGACTCAGTAGAAGACACTGACGAAGGTGCTGTTATCTGAAAAATACATTAACAAAAACGTATGTTATTTCGCTTGTTACAGTTTCCTAGCACGGATGAGGAGATGAGAAAAATAGCAAATGATTTCAAAAATAAATGGCAATTTCCAAATTGTCTTGGTGCGGTAGATGGAAAACACATTGCCATCATACCACCCACAGATGCTGGATCAGACTACTATAACTACAAAGGATTCCACAGTGTTGTTCTGATGGCGATTGCTAATGCAAACTATGAATTCATTTACGTGGACGTGGGGAATAAAGGACGGATTTCTGATGGAGGCGTATTACGACATACCGATTTTTTTAAACGTTTAGACGCAGGGACTCTTAAAATACCTCCTCCAGAAAAACCATGCGCAGAGGCAGAAGAATTACCCTTTGTTTACATAGGCGATGAGGCTTTTGCTTTAAGAACTGACTTCTTAAAACCGTACCCGCAGCGGGATCTAGACAATTCGAAAAGAATTTATAACTATCGAATTTGCAGAGCACGGAGAATAATTGAAAACGCATTTGGAATATTAGCTTCTAGATTCCAAATATTCCGTGCCCCTATAAATATGAAAACTGAACACATAAATGTTGTGGTATTGGCTTGCTGTGCACTTCATAATTACCTTAGGTGCAAGATAACAGGTGCATATGCAAGACCTGAAGATTTTGACAGAGAAAATCACATTACGGGATCAATTGAACCAGGGCTTCGACCGGATAATTATCTTACTCCACTGGCATCTTCATCTAGAAATATTCCTAGCAATGCGAAAAAAGTTCGAGAAGACTTCGAAAAATATTTCAACACATATGGTGCTGTCGAATGGCAAGAGCGTATGGTGAATTTGTAATCTATTAAAATATAAATAAAAAAACTTTAAATAAAAGTTTTTATTTTGATTGTACTTAAAAAGTGAAAATAAGCCTTTAACCAATAATTCAAACCATAACCACAATAAAAGCGTGTTACTTGGCAGCTGGAGATATGAGGACTATGTAACACGCTTTTATTCTGGTTAACATACATACCTGCACGTGTGGTGTAGTGCTTTAAGCGGTCGCCTCACCGCTCTCTACTACGCTGGTGTTGTGGGTTCGATTCCCACATAGGACAAATCTTTGT
Source organism: Hypena proboscidalis (assembly GCA_905147285.1). Taxonomy (NCBI): domain Eukaryota; kingdom Metazoa; phylum Arthropoda; class Insecta; order Lepidoptera; family Erebidae; genus Hypena; species Hypena proboscidalis. The sequence goes on from LR990141.1 coordinate 3,275,229, forward strand.
GTGATTCGCAAAGATTTGTTCTGAGACTGGGTGTACTTGTGTGAGTGAATGTGTGTATTTGGCCATGTCATTGGGACCATTGGATAGTGTAATTGCTTCTGGCGATCTATCTAATCTAAAAAAATGCAAATTTATTTTTTTTATTTATTTATACCTATTACATATACATTGCAATTAAAATTTAAATTTGCAATTTGCAATTTAAATTTTTTTTTATATTTCTCTGGTTTGAAGCCAACCCTGATGGTGGCAGCAATTTCATGGTAGACCTACCAAGCGTCTATCATATCCGAACGGGTATTCAAAGTTTCAAGTCCCTACTGTTAATTATGTAAAAGGGATGTGTAAGGTTCAATGTGTACTATAAATACCTCTGTTTCTGTTAACATTGCATCATTCCTTTCAATGTATTCAGTTTCATCTAAAGTGGAAACGGACGAAGTACCTGAAATATGTCAAATTAAAATCATTAATATTATCAACAAACTTTTTAATATATCAAATGAAAATTATGAATAATAAACTGACTCCGTGTGTAGACGTCTTTAATTATGTTTTTTGTAGAACCAATGTTCAATATATTATAAAACTAAAAAGAAAATAACTAAGAATGATTTTTAATATACCTACGCAATAAAATATAGTCTGTCTAGCATAACTTGGCACAAACCTATTTTCAACATAATAAATATGTTAAAAGGCAACATTATTTAATTAACGTAAATTCCCAACGATTCAAGTAAACTATTTTAATTGATAAATTTATAAAAGTATCAAATGAGTTCGTAGTTAGTATTTTTAAATTTGCGGCGTTTTTTTGTTGTGCCAAGTAAGTACCTACCTATTCTGCGCTTCGCGATTACCAACATACCTACCCATATAAATAATTAGGTAAATAATCTAAGCGTACCCATTATGATAGTGTAAATAAGTAGAAAGTGGATACTAACTTCCTATTTGGTCGTTTAGAAATTCCAATTCTGTGTAATACCACAGCTTGGGCTTATAAACTTCATCTGCTCCCGATCCAGTGCTCATACTGTCTTGAACCTTTTTTCTTTCCTTTCTGTGAGATGCTCGCAGAGATTGGATAAACTTTTTAACATCGGCAATTGTGCAGGTCGTATCATGTTTTCGTTGGATTTCCAAAATTTTTTCGTAGGCAGATAATTTTAAAACTTTATTTTTATAATCTCTGCTTGTGTACAACCACAGACAGTCCTGTTCCTTAAAACATTGTATCATTTCGAGTACTAACTCGCGATTATACGATCGTAAATCCATTTTGCTATTTTTGTAATAACAAAACAGTCGTGCGGCATACGTGCGTTCACTACACAGCGTGAAAAAGACTGCCGGCTCGCAAAGCTCGGCTGATCCATTGACGGTTTATTTTACCGCGGTCTTAGGATTTCAAGCATGCACGAAGAGCCAACGAGCCAAACCGTCAACTTTTAAAACCGCGGTTTTGTAGGTGCTCCATTGGCGGTTTATACCTTTAGCTCGCAGGCTCGTGGCGAGCCAGCGGTCTTAGCTCGCCAATGGATCACCCGCTTAAGATGGCGTCGCCGGCACGATTGACAGCTTTGGACGAGTTTGGACGTAATGTTTCCATAATGAGTACTCTGTAAACTTCAACTATCTCTTTTTTCTCATTGAGTTATCCGTAAGGTAGAAAGAGACAATACTATGTTTAGTATCTATGTATCGATTTTGTATATATTTGTATAATGAACTTTTTGTATATGTAGAATAGGGCCACTCCATGTATTTATGAACTCATTGCTTGAACACTATGAGACGATTTATCGAAAAATTTTATACCATCAATTTGTGTCTTTTAATTTCCGCACTATTTGAATGTTCGTAAGCGACAACACTACTTGGTTGTACCGGAACTCGGAAGTGATGCAAGTCCAAAGGAGTAAACGAGTTGACGCGAGGTAGCACTGTGCGAAATCTTGAAATTTTCCAAATAGCACTGTTTGATGAACCGAATGTTTTTTAGCACTAGATTTAATCTTCCGAATGTTCGTCTTTTGTTTTGAACACAGAATTGATTGAAAACACAACGATGTATCGACGATGTTGACGTCGTTGCCCGCGCAAACCGGTTTTTTCTTGTTTGAAGGTAGCGTAATGGCAACGAAATTGAAATGAGTATCACTGAAGTCTGCTTCTGCACTCGACAAAGAGTGCAATGTATGGTTACAGGCACAATAGCTATAGCATCCAGAGCTCGCAGCAACGTCCCGGCAGCTCCGGAAAATTCAATGTCGCGGATTTCTCGATCAATGAATGTTCGTATCCAGCGTCGGGGTCACCAATTTGGGAGGATCTTGAAATGATAGGAACAGCTGAGCTTTAAGGTGTATATTGTCACATAAACATCATTTTTCTTAACAGTTTTAAATAATTCGTGAGAACACCGTAGAATGAAAATAACAGACTATCGAGAATGACAGACATGTCAAAAACCATAAAGTCGGTGTTGCCACAGTGGTATATTAGTGTATTTACTTACAAGTTTTATTGCAGTTTTGTACACAACATTTCCTCGTAGACATTTTATAGTCACTAAATTCCAGGTTATTGCCAAGTTGGTCGAGAAAAAAGGGATTGTCGGAGTCCAATGGTTCGTCCAATACTAGGGTCGTCAAAGAGTTCAGAATAGTCGGAATCCAATGCGATGCCAGAATAATCGAAAAATGAAGATACGCAGGGGTCCAAAATACAAGCCAGGTCGTTAAAAAAACACAAGAAACAAGAATCACATCCATTAAGTTCAGAGAAAATAACGGTTTGAGTTTGAAAAGTTTTGACAGATCCGTATCGTTCGAAAACCAGTTTGTAAAAATTTAATTAAAAAAAAAGGTTATCAAGTTATTAATAGTAAGAAAAATTAAATATATTAAATCTTTATAAGTTATTGCAAAAATAATATTATTTAAGAACGCTTTTGCAACTTTGAACCTGATAAATATTATGAAAATAAATGGTTTGGTGATATAGTGATATTTATCGTTAACTGAGTATAGAGCCATCTAGCGTTTGTCACATGCGACTTTGGAAATATAATGAGACTAAATTGAATATCACTTGTTCAATAATGCATTCAGGATGTTGGTGGGGCTCCCCCGCTTTTGTAGTGCGTCAACAATGTTTGCAGAAGCGCGTGTAGACTGCTTCTACGCCACAATGCGCAAGCGAGGCGCCTCATTGGTACGACGGGTGCGGGGGAGCACCAACAGCATGCTGGCAGTGCTCGCTGTAAGATTAGACTGCCCATATGTAAACCACTGTTGTAGGCAGCACGTAACGTGTACAAGGAGGACTTTGTGACATTTATATTTATTAATGAAATTGACATATTAATTGAATTATGTAAATAGAATGAATAATTATAATTTGTAATGTTATATTAATGAGTGACTAGTGATATTAATTTTAATTTGATAATAAGTGTATGAATCTGTGTAATTTGCTAAATAAATGATTGAAAAAAATAAATATGAGTAAGAAACCCAACATGGTAACCTATATAATTTGAGTGGTTTATATTTTGATGATGCCGCCGCCGCACAGTACGGACCTCTCTCTGACGTCATTATGCAACCCGTTGAATAAACGAAGCTTATAAAAGTACTTGGAAGTTTTCCTTTCAAGACCCTGAGTGAGCAATCATGAAGACAACAATTGTGACGTCAGCTATGCTGATGTCACACTTTTTAAAAACACTGGAGATCACTTTTTTCGTCGTATATTATGTAGTACGAAAGTTATTTAGGATTTGATAAAAAGTATTCATTTGACTAACTATATTACGTTGTTTAGATTGAATTTTTGAATTAGTCCAGTGACTATTATGAATCACTGCTGAACTTATCCGTATCGGTGCTATTCCCGGATTCTGAGTCATGTCCTGCAGGTTTACGCTGCTTGCTAACTCCGCTAGGGCCAGAACCATCAGGACAGCTTTCCACCACCTGAGGAGGGCCATTTACGTTTATTATAGCCACTGGTATTTATTTTTTTCAACTTTCTGGTACAATATTCCTATCTACTTTTCCTATAACTTTAGTTTTTTCATATCATGGTATTTCCTTGCCTTTCCTAGTTCTAGTTGTTTTCATAAAAACTTCGTCTTCTTTCTTTATTTCTGGTGGTACTTCACCACCTTTCTTTTCAGCAACTTTATTTTTATGAAGATTAATCTTATCACTAATGTATTCATATAAAACTTTTAGTCTTTTTCTATGATCTTAAACAAGTTTCTGTAAAAGATTTTTACCTTTATCAATACCAATGCGTTTCCTGATTCAGTATGACCTGATACCATCTCAAACGGTGTAAAATTGGTACGCTATGAATAGTTTTATTATAGGCCATAATGGCATAAGTCATAACTGATGTTGCACTTTTGAAAGTGTGGTATTTTTATTACGAAGCACTTTTCCAGCATCTGCGGTTGCACATAAATTCAGTTTATGAGCAGAACATCTCAGGTGAGTTGGCAGTACAGGAAACATGTGATCACTTTCAAGACCCAATAGATCGGTGTCCGACTTGTCAAGTGACGTTGTACTACTAACTTCTGACTGTAGATCTTCTGAAGCATTAATAATGTCTCCGTCGCCAATGTCTTTGTCGTCAAATTCAACTATTTCCATCGAATCACATGAGTCTAATTTCACACCCAACTCTTTGAAAGCCTTTACGAAATTACTTCCATTATCAGTGATCGAAGATAGCACTTTTTGCGAGTGAAGTCCAAATTCACTGTGGATATCTTCTAATAAAAAAGCAATTCTATCGTAGCTATGCGTCCCTTTAAATCTTCGACATGCCAGTGTCTTAGATTTTCTTTGTAAGTCAGATGTAATCCAATGTGCCGTGATACCTACGAAACTTCTTTTTTTCCCAGACCAAATGTCTGCTGTGGTACAGTCGGACCACGAGCTCCCTGTGCAGGGCACACTTCTACACAAATTTGTGTGAATAACGTATAAATAGTGTAAAAATATAATAGGTAAATTATATATGCGAAAGTAAACTCTAATAGAAACAAAATACAGATATTATTGTGATTCATTTTGAGTTACATTAATTGCGATGTTAAGTAATCTTCATTATATTTTATTTAAAGTTTATTTTTGCACAGATGTTCTTTTAATGCTTACCTACACACATTATTGTCTACCGTTACTCATTTCTACACTCACACAAACACAACAGTCGCCCCAGACACAGAGACAGATTTTATGTAAATAATTCATTTGAGTCTTTATATCGTGCTCAATAAAGCTTATATTCGCAAAAATATAATTGACCTATTTTTTTCCGGTTTCTACTCTCATACAAAACGTAAGCAACTATTTGCCACAGTTGTTGTAAATCGCGATCTAAACTTTTATCGCGTTAGGATAGTGTTTGAATCTACCCTCATTATGATTAATTATTTTTGTTTGTCATTGGTAATGAAATTGCATCTACTGACGAAACTTATTAGCTACGGACTGTTGTGCCATACCTTAGACTGTGGAATGCTGCTGGTCGGCCAAAATCAGCAGAAATAATCGAAACAGTTTTAGGACACACTCTATCACGGCCGGGCGACACTAGGTGGAATAGTACTTACGACGCATTGAGACAAATACTTTCTATCAAAGATAAAAGTACTTCGCTGTATGAAGCTTTAAAACTCAGTAGCAGCGACCAGTTGCGCATAATGAATTCCAGTACATCGAAGAGTACTTGCAATGTTCTAAACCAATAGCTAGGACACTTGACATTTTGCAAGGTGAAAAGAATATGTTTTATGGCTTGCTGCTTCCATGTATATTATCTCTAAGAGGACAATTACAAAAACTATGCGATGAAAACTTCACCTACTGCAACGCCCTGTCAAAAACTCACTTGGATAGCGTAAATAACCGCTTTGAAGAAATTTTTGATTTTTCTTCCACCAAAGCACAAAATGCAGCGATTGCTGCAATGTCTTTTCCAAGATTTAAAACAAAATGGTTTCCCTGTATTCCCACAGAAAAGCATAACACGCTAAAATCATTTTTCAAAGCAGCTATTGCAAAAGAAGTTTCGGACATTGCTGAATCGAGTTCAGTAATACAAACACAAAATGAAGATGATGATTTTTTTCAATTTGATAACGCCGGAGTATCTTCAAATACCGAAGAAAGCCTATACCGCGTCCAGAGGACAAAAGCAGATCAAATAGTTTCTTACTACTTATCGGATGTGGAACAAGAACTTAATTCTCTTAATCGATATCCAGAAGTGAAAAAGGTATTTATAAAATATAATACCCCTTTACCTTCTTCGGCTCCTGTGGAGAGACTATTCTCATATGCAACAATGATTAACCAACCTAAATCCCACAGGCTGTCGGATGAAATGTTCGAAAAACGAGTTGTACTAAAGGCTAATTTGACTTGACTTTTCATTTATTATGAACGCTAGCTGTTGCCCGTTGCCCGCGACTTCGTCCGCGTGAAATTCGTTGTATTAAGCAGCTCCCGCGTTTAGACACACGTTGAGCCTTACTGCTCCGGTCCCGTGGAGTTTAGCGTAATGTTAAATATATAAGAACCTTTGTTATTAGCGAGACTATCAAACACAAAAAGAAGTATTAAAATCCGACCAGTAGTTCTTGAGATTAGCGCTTTCAAACAAACAAACTAACTTTCTCCCGTGGTTTCGTCTGCGTGGTAGGTACATCAAATAAAAGTAGCCCATGTTACGCGCCTTGTAGTCGGTTACCTGTATCTAAAATTTTATCAAAATCGGTCCAGCCGTTTAGAAGATTAGCTGTTACAAACAAACAGTCAGACAGACAAAAATTTTAAAAACTATATTTTAGGCATAGGTATCTTGCAAGTAACTATACCAACTGAAAAAAAAACATAGTTATTTTGATATTAAAAACAGACACTTCAATTTTATTTATTTGTATATTAATTGATAAATCATTTTAATTGATAGCCTAAGAGCTAGTAGCTGCCCGACTTACGTCATCAAACATCACCTACATATTATTATTTTAAATCAGCGGAGAAACATCATCGTTCGCCATCGCTATTCATAATGTGATTTCACAATAATGACAAAATAAATGAAAGACCGATTGCAAAATAAATTTTATTTTATTATTATTTTAATGCTAATGCTTAATTGTATTGCAATATTCCAATATACCGGGTGTCTCATTTATATCGGTCATTATGGGGAAGTTTATATTTATAAGACATACGACAATCTGTTCTTAGAAACCATGACATCGATTTTAGTAAAAACAAAAAACACATATTCCGATTTAAGAACAAACTCAGCCCGGGAAACGAACCCGGTGGAATTGAAAAATAAAACTTTGTTAATTTCTATTCAGATATCGGTTGTGTAGGCAATAAATTTTACTATGACATAATATATGAAGGAATAAAATGCGTTGAATTTTGAGTAATTGTTCGAAATGGCAACGCTTTTTTCAATGCTGAATAAGAATGAACGAATGAATGAATGAATGAACTCGATAAGGTAACTATAGGCTGACCGTTTAACTGAGTCCTCGCCCGCGCGGTACAGGGGTGCGGGGGTATGACGACAAAGGGGACTGAAACAGGGGCGGGCGGTGGGGGCACTTAATGAAATATACAGGAGATGAAATGCACCAAGATATTTCCTAAGACATGTGACATCATCGGAAAAAAGAAATAGTGATTTATCAAATGAAAAATAGTTCAGAAGATACAAAATTTTAATGAACTTATGTACGTAAATAAAATAATTGGGAATAAACTATTATACTATTTGTTATCTAAACATATAATTAAATCGTAAGAAAGTCAAAACTTTTTTGGGTCCAGTTTCTTATTTCTAAAATATTCGTATACGTTAAAAGCCATTTGCTTGTACTGACTGTTTACTTTATGTCCGAAGATTTTTCGATTCATCTCGAGATACTTACGTGCCAGCGTCCGTGCAACGTCCACCTGACGTCGACGCCGCGACGACGCAACGCCAGCGCTGGCCGGCTGCCAGACGCCGCGCACGCTCGGTTCAACGTTTTTTGCGAACAAGTACAATGCTCAACGCAATCTACTTGCCCCGCTCCCCACCAGTACCTCGCCCTCTTGCGCCGCACGCGTCGCGTCAGTTGTAACGTCGTCAGTATAGAGTGCATACGTAATATCCAAAATGCAGCCACCGCTCGAAAATGTGTTTGATACTGAACGTTTTATTCAAGAAATACAAAATCGGCCTGTATTGTGGGATATGTCAAAAAGAGAATATAGTGATCGCATTCTTAAAAGAAAGGCTTGGGAAGAGATGTGCACTTTGTTTATTCGAGAGTTTGAAATAAAAACAACGAGAGAAAAAAATGAAGAGTGTAAGTGTAATATTTTATATTTTGTCACTTTGCCATGTTAATGAACCAAGACTTGAAACGAAGTAATTAGAAAATTTATTTCTTTCAGCGAATCCGGTCGATAGCCGTATGATTTCTTGTATATCGATATTTTTATTATCCACTGTTGCGGAATTCGATGGTATGTTGGTTTCAGCGCGTGTTATTCGAATCTTTCTTGATCTAACAAAATTATGTAGTATGCAACAAGTTTTTATTATTTCTTAACTAAAATCTAATCCCACATTTAAAGGTCTATGAAAAATTCTCCACTTGTTTGTCATGATGCCGAAACTGCACTCTATGTACCTTCTTGCACGGCTTAGTCTGTAATTGTACACTCTTTGTTGGTGTGATAAATGTTTTCCCGGGTAAGGTCGTTGCATATAAGCTGATAAAGGGAATGTTTCATCGCCTACGAGTACAAAAGGAAGAGGCTCGCCGTTTTCTGTTACTGGGGCTGGTGGGGGTATATTTAACACATTCTCGTCCATATTATTTTTTAAATCGCTTTCCATAAAAATGGTCGAGTCTGAAGATTTTCCGTAGCTGCCGACATCAATGTAAATGAATTCATAATTTGAATCACACACTGCCAATAAATTTATTGAAAAATACTTTTTGTAGTTGAAGTAAAGCGAGCCACTATCACATGGTCTTATTATTCTGATGTGTTTCCCGTCGATGGCTCCAATACATTTCGGAAAATTTGCCTTATCTCTAAACCCGTTTGCAATATTAATCCAATCTTTTGCTTGTGTGGGTGGTTTGCAAATATAAAATAAGCATTTAATTATCGCTAAGCATGTTGTTCGTACTATTTGTTGCACTGTTGAATAGCCCCTTCTAAACGAATATTGCAAATCTTTAAATGAACATCCAGTTGCCAAATATCTGAAAAAAAAAATTGTTTCAGGTTTAAAATTACAAAAAAAATGGAAGAGTATACGAGATCGCTTCACAAGGGAAAGAAATAAAACGACAAAGAGTGGGTCGGGTGCATCAACAAGCAGAGAGTATCTGTATTCCAAATTTTTGGGGTTTTTAAACCCTCTATCACAGGTTAGACCACAAAAATCACAGTCCTCTTGCAGTTCTACTAATGAATCTCAAAAAGAAAATACAACAAAACAAAATACCCAAGAAAAAATGTTAAACATTTTATATGAAAGAATGCTGAATAAAAGACAGGATAAAAATTATGGTGATCAACAGTTTTTTATGTCACTTGTAGAAGATTTTGGTGCGATTGACACAAATTACAAAATGGACGCGAAGATGGAAATAATGGGTATAATCAAAAAGTATACCCAAATGTCGAGATACACCATGCCAAATCATGACCAACAACAACAACAGGGCTATTTTACGGCAAGGGATACGACAACACTGTCAGCCAATTCATTAGATGAAACTATACAAAGTGATGACACTTCACAAGAGTCACTGTACGGCGACATATTTACTGAGGATGCTAATGATTACCTGAATATGTAATTCAGTTGTCGGCAAAATATTGTTGATTTGTAATTCTATTAATCAATCTGTGATTTAGTTTCTTGTAAGTTTTCTAAATAAATACAAAATTTTGTTCGTCATTTAAAGATTGCGTTTTTACTTACCTCAATGTAATAATAAGCCTCTCTTCAGGTGACACAGAAATCCTTAAATGGGTATCTTGATATTTTATAACGTTCTGTATCAATTGTAATAGTTCGTCAAATATTCGTTTAGGCATCCGTAAATAATCGTAGAAGTGTTTTTTATTATTTTTTATATGTTGACTATACAATACGAAATAATCGCTTTCCTGATATCTAACACTACACAAAGGATGTTCCCAATGTTGACGACGACGTTTCCTTTTTTGTTTACGTAATTTTTGGATCAGTAATATCAGCAGCAGTGCTTCTTCGTCGGAATCCATTTTCACACTGCTTGTACGCGACAGGAGCTGCGGCTACGCGACGCCAGCGGCGCGCACGATCGGCGTTCGGCAGCCGTATAGCGCTGGCGTCGCGTCGCCGCGACGTCGACGCCGGGTGGACGTTGCGCGGACGCTGGCACAACTACGACGCTCGAAAGACGCTAGTGTGGGGGGTCTCTAACACCACCAGGTAGTGCTGAAGCTCTTTGGTAGTGTAATGGGTATTAAAAAATACCTTTTTCACCACACCAGCACGAAAAAGATCGTTTGCTTGCGAGAATTCAGTGAGTAAAAACGCTTTTTACTCACTAGTGAGGCAAAGTGATTCAAATTTCGAAACACTAAATCCTTCCAATGAATAGGCGCAAAAAAAAAACAAAACAGCCACCATGTAGGTTAGTAATAAACATTAACATCAATTTTATTTAAAAACTACAAACGATACGTTTTAATTATTTTAAATTATATAAATACACGCTTATTTAGTATTTTCATGGTTTAATATTCGTGATTAATCATTAAATTAATTAAAATCAGGTACTTAATATTAGACTCTATAGATAAATGTTACGGAACGAATTTCCGAACGCACGATTTAAAAAATAAAAGTCTGTGTCTGTGTCAGTCATCGCGGGCAACTATAAATTCTTTTCAGTTTATGTTTAATTGTTTACTGGAACTTTTTAACAAAAAAATAGTCAGTGATGAAGAACTTTGTGGAACTCCAAAAGAGTTGCGACAACTTGCTTCTAACACAGAAGTTTGCTTTTTTACCAGAAAATTCGCGTGAAAAGTATTTGAAAGCGTACGACATATTTAATTAGTGGCGACTTTTAAAAGGCCCTTAAACGCATTATGAATCGGTATTACTGTCGTATTTCATGGAATTATTTCAGGGTAAGCAATCGAGTACGAGTTTATTTAAATCTTAATATTTTCTCACTGGAAGAGGTGAAAAGTTTTGTATTGTAACGCGTCAGAAAAAAATAATTTCCAGTTCTTGATCTCTTAAAATCTTTCGCTTGCGAAGTAGTCTTTATTAGAATCACTCGCTATGCTCGTGATTCAATTTAAGACTACTTCGCAAGCTCAAGATTTAAAATTGGCACTCACAACAGAAATATAAACTTTTTCTCACTTTTTCCATAAATAACTATTACACCACTAGTGGTGCACCACGGTGGTGTCAAGGGTACAAGATGGGAATGGCGCGGGTGACAGTGCGGAAACTATGGTGCATTACTCAAAGAAAATATATGAAAATAAACGAGATAAGCCTAATCGTAGTAGCCGAAGTCCACAAGCAGCTGGTAGTGGTGCAAGTGGCACAAATAGTGCAGCTAAAAAGAATCAGCGCATGAATGCTGGCAGTGACAATAAGAAAGGAAGTTGTAGTGTTTGTGGCGGTAGTCATGACTCAAAAAGTTGTAAATTTAAGGCATATGTGTGCAGAATATGCAACCAAGAAGGACATTTAAAAAGAATATGTCCAAAATTTCACGGCAATGTGTCAATAAATAATATAGAGGAACAAAATGTACAACAGGATAATGTAAGCTGTGACAGTGACAGCGATGAGATAATTCATTCTAGCCAAACTATTACATGTAGTCAGTTGCATTTTGTGAGTCCCTATACTGTGGATGTGCATGTGGAAGGCATGTTGTTAAAAATGGAGATTGATACAGGAAGTGCTATCTCCTGTATTAGCTATGAATGTTATAAAAAAATGTTTTCTAAGTGTAAGTTACGCCCAACCAATTTAATTTTAAAATATTATACTGGGGAAGCAGTGCCACCCATAGGAATGATTAAGCCTCATGTAAAGTTTAGAAATATACATAAAATTTTGGATTTATATGTTATTAAAAGTGGCAAAACTAATTTGATTGGTAGATGTTGGCTTAAACAATTAGAAATTCCCATTCCAACATCAAATTGTCATAAGGTCAAACATTAGAGGTAAAGGATAAAAATTATTTTAAGGAATTTAGTTCCAGATACTGTGAGGTATTTCAAGAAGGACTAGGGCGGTTCAACGGTGGCACAGTTGGATTCCAGTTACGTGACGGGGCTCGTCCAGTATTCTTGCGTGCGCGGCCGCTTGCTTATGCACTACGGGAGCCGGTGGAGAAAGCTTTAAACCAAATGGTGCAGGACACAATCCTCACTCCAGTCTCCACATCAGACTGGGCGACACCAATTGTACCTGTTATGAAAAAAGCATAGCTGGGCATTAACTCGTTAATCCGTTAATCGTTAATTAACGAAGTTAACATTTTGATTAACAGATTAACTTTTAAGTTAACTTTTAAAAATGTTAACGGACACATTAACTTCCGTTAATATGCAGAAGTCCGTTAATCGTTAATCCAATGCCTACTATTTACCGCACGGCACCGCGGCGCGGCGCGAAAAACAGGTTCAGACAAGTATGAAATGAATGACAAGTGCCGGGCGGCGCGCGGCAGCGCGTGAAACAAAAACAAAACTTGATATATTTGGCCGGCGCGTGCGAGTGAGAAAACTGCGAAGAATTTTTTTTCGTTTGATCATTTTATTACTTAGCGCCGGTGCTTACAGTGACGAGTGTTTTGTTTGTGAGTGTAATTTAGTTAGAAAAAGTGTATTGTGCAGTGTAGTAATTAAAACCATATCATGGAAGACATGGAATCGAATTCCAGCGATGCTGATGAGAATCCATGGCCACATTTGACTGAGTATGTGGAATTTGTATCCAGATCGGGCCAGCAAATACTTTTTGCGTGTAAGCGATGCTTGCCGAAAGACACCAAAATAAAAGTTCATGTATCAAGCCTGAATAATTTGAAACAACATGTAAGAAGGGTACATGAGTCACAGTACGTACAGTTTGAAGAGATTGTTAAGGCGGGCTCTAACCGGGGCAAGACAAAAAGGAGAACTCATTCTGACGATGATAGCACAAGTAGCAGTAATCCTAATCCTGTTAAAAGAAGAATACAACAGGGACGACAGCTGAGCATCGGGGAGTCATACGGCATTGCAGCTACTGGCAGCGGTGTGCCCAAGCCAAAGTGGAAAAATGTTTAGTAAATTTATTTGTTTCAAACATGATTCCTTTACATGTTGTCGAAAGCAAGTCTTTTGGTGCGTTGATAAAAACCTTAAACCCGAGCAAAAATTCAATTTCAAGAAGAACTTTGGGTAGACGCATTACTGACGAACACATCGAATTGAAGCAACACCTGATTAGGTAAGTAACTAAAATAAATACCTATTTTCTATTTATTTTTAAAAGATAAACTTCGCCTTACGTAACCTACGTAGGTATAATTTTATTTGAAAGTTAAAATAATTAGGGGTTCATAAAATAGGTATGCATGTAGGTTACCTACAGTAGGTATATAATTTTCATTTATTATTATAGCTTTTTATTAAACGTGATGTGTTGTTTATAATTTTAATTTCAGTTTGCTTGGAAAAATTAATTGGGTGGCAACGACGGCTGACTGTTGGTCAGCTCACAACAAAAGTTATTTGGGCATGACAGTTCACTGGTTAGATCCTATCACAAGAGCCAGAATGCATGCAGTATTAACGTGCATACGCCTAAAAGGTCATCATACATACGACATCCTGGCCCAAGCAATGATAGATATTCACTATGAATTTCACATAGATAAAAAATCACAAGGTCAGTAAAATAGACTTACCATTACTATTTTTCGTGGCATCCTAGCTCCTAAACGGCTGAACCGATTTCGATTTAGTTTTTTTGGTTTGATAGCTGGCTTGATCGAGAATGTTCTTAACTAGGTTTGATCAAAATCGGTTTAGCCTTTTAGGAGATATTGTACTTTGAAATGTAAATGTCGGGGGATTTTCAACTTTTTAAGTTGGTTAGGTTATTTTATTTTCGTACGTATACAAGTGAAACCACAAACCACATTCATACATACATTAAAAAGCTGGCTTAATTTTATTTTAGGACTACTACGGATAATGGCAGTAACTTTGTAAAGGCATTTGTGCAATTCGGCTCGGAGATCGACATACTTCCAGAGTTGCCATCGTGTGATTTAGAGTCTGAGTCTGACCCTGATATTGCCAATCTTTTAAATCCAAACTCAGAAGAAAATGATGACTTAGAATTTATTTCAGTAGAAAACACACTGAATGCTCCTGATCATCTCCAGTGCAATGTAATCAATGAACAGATATTAGAAAACTTTAATACTTTGCCAGTTCACATGAGATGTGCTGCACATACGTTCAATTTGGTCGCTAGCAAAGATGCAGATGCTGCTCTACAAATAACTGTTTTCAAAACTCCCTACAGAAGTGCCTTAGCCAAGGCACGTACTCTCTGGAATCAGCAATCACGTAGCACGGTAGCAGCAGATATCATTCACGCTGAATTAAGCAGACGACCTTGTCCTTCCAAATTCGACGAGGTGGAACTCTCTGTATGATGCTATTGTCGTTCTCAACGCTATATTGGAAACAAAAAGGCCTTCTCTTCACAGGATTATTATGACTCAACTGAAAATTCCAACTTTCAATGACCAAGATGTGACTGTAATGAAGGAGTATAAAATATAAATAAAAATATACATAGTTTAAAATAACGTTTTAGTAAAATTATTTTCTTTCCACATCATATTCTATTCTATACACAATACTTATATTAAATACTTATTTACAGGTTATGGCACTTGTCGCGAATGCCCTCGATCGTATCCAAGGAGAAGCTCAAGCATATCTCGGATCACTACTACCGACGATTGCAGCAACTGTCTATAAATTAAAAAATATTAAATCTAAGGGCCTAGTAAATTGCACAGCTTTAGCCAATGCATTATTAAATGGCATAGAGAAAAGATTTGGACCACTCCTGAATGATAAACAGTGCCAACTTGCCGCGGCATTTCACCCAAAGTTCCGATTGATATGGCTGGAAACGTATGACAGCAGTAGAGTGGATGCAGTAAGAAAGTGCATGGAAAAAAAGATAGAAGATGCCTTACGGCAAGAAGCAGCGGAAAATTCGAAGGACAGAGATAGTTTAAGTGGCGGAGGGAGCAATGCGAGTAACAACGATGATGACGAGGAGGAAGACTTTTTCAATTCTGTCTCTCAGTCTACAGAAAAACCAAAGAGCTCCAATTCTTTAAAGAATAAAGCGCAAAGTCTCGTTAAAATGTGGCTGGACATGAAATCAAAAGACTCGTTCAACGATGCTGCATTCCTCGGGGAACAGATATTCATAAATCTATTTATTAAATACAATACTGCTATACCCTCAAGCGCTGCAGTTGAACGTTTGTTTTCCACGGGTAAAGACATTTTGACACCAAAACGAGCCTCGCTTTCAGACGAGAACTTCAACATGTTAATGTTCATGAAGGGGAATATGCACCTTATGTCCGACGATTAAATTACACATTTGAATTATACATGTATTTTGTTTTATTCATAACCTGTTAACTTCCAGAACCTAAACCAATAAGTTTTTTAAGTTCACTAACGCAACGATATAAAAATGTAATTTTACACATATTAACGGATTAACGATTAACGTTAACTTGCGTTAATTCTTCCGAAATAGACAATAGACAATTATATTTATTCTTCTCACCACAACAAAAATTAAATACATAAAGTCATTTGCTAAGATACAAGTATAGTAAAATTCGTTATTGTGGGAGACTGGTGCCCAAGCTAAGCCGAGGCTTGTATTTCAGGTCACCAGTTACCACCCTGGCTTACAATTCACAATACTATTGTTACTAATATCTGTAGCATGGTAGTAAACAGTTATACAATTTTTGTGGTGTCGTTAGGGTAAATATAAGCGTAGTATGTGTTGTAGGGCGTATGTATGTGTGTTTGTGAGTGTAGTGTAATTGTTAGAGTGGGCGGAGAGTGAAAAGAGAGTGTGATGTTGAAAGTGTTAATTTAAATCGTAATTCTCTATTTTATAACAGTTATAAGTGACTCAGTCATCTCATAGTCTTGAGTAAGTAGCCACTCTGTTGTTTTTTTCTTACAGGCGAATTTGGTAAGGATATAGAGGGAAAGGGTTTTATTAATCTTGTTATAAAGAAAGCCTCCAAGAAAGCAGAAGAAGTGGTTAGTAAATTGTTTGGAAAGGAGGTTAGTAAAACGATTGACTGGGAGATGGCGCCGCGCATGTGGAGCTGATTGGTGATAAGAGAGGAGAGCATGTTGTTTAGCAATGATGTGCAAGATACACAATTGCCGAACGGTTAAAACGCCGCATTTTTTATATAATTCGACTGTTGGATAATCGTATGGTAGGAAGAGCATAACTTTAATAACGGCCCTTTGAGCCCTCTCCAAGATTATGAGTGTCGACTTATGTGTGTCACCCCACGTTGTGATACAATAAGTGATCAGAGACTGGCAGAGGGCAAAGTAGACCATCTTTCTTAGACTTTCATCCGCGACATGTCTAAGGTTCTTAAAGACAAACATCAGTTTGCGTATTCTATTGGCGAGAGCTTCAATGTGCGGATGAAAGCCCAAGCAAGAGTCGATCAATACTCCGAGATATTTTATGATGGAGGTTCTCTGTAGAACTACACATGAACACCTAGAGTTTTGTGGGTCCGGGCAGAAAATTCACATTGAGAACGGATCATAAACCATTGGTTACAATTTATGGGGATAAAAAAGGTATACCTATTATGGCCGCAAGTAGGATGCAGCGTTGGGCAGTTATTCTTGCAGGTTATGACTACAACATTGAATATGTATGTAGTGAGAAAAATGCTGCTGATGCTCTCTCACGACTACCAGTAAAGAAGGAAAAACAGGAACAGGTAGAAAAGACATATTTAAATTTTATTCAGAATTTTTTGCCCATCACTAGAAAAGTAGTGCAAGATAATATTTGTAGGGACAAAGTTTTTTTAAAAGTAATAAATTTAATTAAGTCAGGCTGGCCTCAGGATTGTAAGGAGAATGATTTGAGAGCTTATTTTATGAGGCGCAATGAATTATATCTGGACAGAGGTTGCATAGTGTGGGGTTATAGGTTAGTTGTACCTTTTTTTTTTGACAAGCTCAGAGCACAGTTATTAACAGAATTACATGTGGGGCATCTAGGAATAGTTAAAATGAAGAGTCTAGCAAGAGGTATCATGTGGTGGCCAG
This sequence comes from Hypena proboscidalis, assembly GCA_905147285.1. NCBI lineage: Eukaryota > Metazoa > Arthropoda > Insecta > Lepidoptera > Erebidae > Hypena > Hypena proboscidalis. The sequence goes on from LR990141.1 coordinate 3,292,739, forward strand.
GAATCGATCTAGATATTGAAAATACTTGTAAAAAGTGTGTAACCTGCTGCATAGAAGGTCCTGCTCCACCAAAAGCAGCACCACAGCCCTGGCCTTATATTGTAGAGCCTTGGTCACGATTACATGTGGATTTTTTGGGACCGTTTCAAGGTAGAACATTTATGGTACTGGTAGATTCTACGTCTAAATGGTTGGAAGTATTTTTAATGCCACAGACCACAGCAAGGGCAGTGATTAAAGTGTTACGCACAACATTTGCTCGTTTTGGACTACCAAAGGAAATAGTTTCAGATAATGGACCACCATTCACGAGTAAAGAATATCAGGCTTTTATGACTAACAATGGTATTAAGTTAACTTTTTCACCTGTATATCACCCATCTTCTAACGGGGCAGCTGAGAATGCTGTAAAGCTTTGCAAGCGGGCTATTAAGAACTCAATAAGAGATGGCATTGTAATAGATGAAGCATTACAAACATATTTATTGATGTATAGGAATGTAGAGCATAGTTCTACTGGGGTTTCACCATCTATGCTTTTGCAGCGGAGAAACTTAAGAACTAGATTAGATTTATTAAGGGAGGACAGGCAATTGGAGTCTAAAGTACAAATGAAGTGGTGAAGGTCGCTTCAAGGTGAAAACCATCGTCGAATATTTTCACCGAAGCACGGTTGCACTCGTGAAGCTGAAGGCCATCCAGAATCAAATGAATTTACCTGATTTAAAATTAAAAAATGATGTCAGCACACGGTGGAACTCTACTTACGACATGATCGACCGTGTGTTGAAAATAAAAGAAGCACTAATCGCTACACTGGCGTTACTACGAAGCGATTTAGCGCTATCGCCAGAAGATTGGGCTATATTAGAAGCAGCGCTACCAATACTAAAACTGTTTTATGAAGTAACAATAGAAATTTCGACTGAAAAGTGCGTAAGCCTTTCTAAAGTCATCGTTTTTTGTAAAATACTCACAAGACAGCTTAGACATCGCCAAACACAAGCTGAAGCTGCCATAGACAGCATTCAAATAAAATCAATGTTGCAAACGTTGGACCAAGAGCTACGTCGTCGTTGTGATGCCGTCGAAGCAAATCACCTATATGCAGAGTGCACTATTTTGGATCCAAGGTTTAAAGGCAAAGGCTTTCGCGAGGAACATAATTATAAAAAGGCCTTGGCGACCCTAAAGATGAGAGTCGGAGCCATGCGGGGACCTAGTGTACCTACAGTACCAAATGAACCGGTACCATCCACATCTGCTGCCACTTCTGGGTCTGAAAAAGCTCCGTCAATCTGGAGTGATTTCGACGATGAAGTGGCCAACTTAGTACCTGAAAATACCACTGCGGCTGGGATAGTCGAAGTGGATAAGTACATACAGGAGCCGATGATAAACCGGCTCGAAGATCCCTTACTTTGGTGGCACGCGAGGAGAGCCGTTTACCCGCTCCTATACCAATACGTACTCAAACGACTGAATATTGTCGCTACCTCGGTACCATGCGAGCGCACCTTCTCCAAAGCCGGTCTCACGCTTTCAAATCGGCGAAGACGCCTAAAGGCAAAAAAAATCTCCCAATTATTGTTCATAGGCAGCAACACAAAATAATAAATTATATAAAAAAAAAGAAAAAAAAAAACAAAAAAAATTGATTGGTATAATTATACTTAATTAATGTACATAGTTAAAAGAATCATGTACATAGAATCAGTTGATTTATAAATACGCCGGCCAAGAGTAATTAGTTATTTATAATTAATAGTACCTATGACTGTTGTATCGTGATTATTCTGTTCGTAGGTACTTATCTATTTTATTTTACTTCTTGGTTGACAGTAGGTGTGGACGTTATTTCACATCACCAGTTACAGTAACTGGCTACGAGATATGTAACGTCGTCACCAGTTACGAGTTCACATAAAATGTGGTGATTATCATCACGCATACACTACATTTCATACTGAGACGCGGCTACGTCTAAGCCATGTAACGTCTCGTCCGAGTTCACGTAGTACAATATAATGAGTGAATGTAGTGAATTAGTGAACTAGTGACTGGTGATTTTCATCACCGCCGCCGCGCGCCGCTACGCCCGCGCCGTTACAATTTTATACCGACTATACACGAAGTAATCCGAATGGCTCCGAGGACTCCGAGGAGCCGAAATCTCCCGATCATTCCCGAGAGAGTAGATCGCTCTTACGAACAAGCACGTGCTGGCATATTACCAATATCAAAAAGTCGTAAAGCACTAGGACGCGTATTAATTTCGAACGTATTTCTTCACGCATAAAGACTACTTTAGTTTAAATAGTTTATTACGTATGTCGTTCTGTTAGAAAATTACAGGTAACATGTCATAATGTTTGTTATTCAATTCATATTTTCTTTAGAAATAGTAAGTGATACATTGAATTAGATTGCATCCTATTGTTTAAAGTTAATTTCGGATTTTGGCAGTTATTTTTCGTGCATAGTGCTTAAATTAATAATATGAAAAGCGTTAATTAAGTGTAAATAGTGTAGATAGATAATAGTTTTATTATTAGGTATTGATAGTTAAATCTTATTGTGTATAGGTAAATTAAATACAACTTAAACATGTCTCGGTGCAATTCTAGTGTACTATGGGAGTTTTTTCAAAAACTAAATAACGAGAAAAAAGCAAAGTGCAACAAGTGTGGTGAAATTTATAGTTTCAAAACTTCCACCGCAAATTTAAAAACTCATTTAAAGAGGAAACACGTTGATGCCTTCGAAAGTGTTTTATCGGCGCAATCTGGTAAAAGGCGTCAAAATGTAGAGCCATCGAGCCAGGAAACACTCGGCGAAGATCAACCCGCCCAACCCGGCCCTTCATCATCCAGCTCATTCGTACCACAACCCTCATTTGCATCATACACTCCAGCTCCCATTTCTGCAAGCGTTACACGTAACCACCCTACGCAACAGCGCCTAGACAGGTACGGCACTGCAAAAAAAAATTCACAGTCTCAAAAAAGACAAATAGATAATGACCTAGCCGATTTATTTATCGATGGATATCATCCTTTCTCGATGGTCGAAGAAAGGTCATTTAAAAAATTTGCTAGGCACATACCTGGTTATGACCTACCAAGTCGTAAAATTGTCTCAAATATTTTAATACCATCATTATATGACAGGACTGTACAACAACAAAAAGGAAGAAATAAGAAACGTAACGTTCATATCATTAACAACAGATATGTGGACGTCTCGAGTTAACGATTCTTATATTGCTGTGACAGGGCACTATATTTCAGAAGACCTGCAGTTGAAAACATTTTTACTGAAATGTGCACAATTCCAAGAATCACACAACAGCGCAAACTTGACTGCTGCTTTGCTTGAGTCCACCGATGAATGGAATGTCACTGACAAAGTTAATTTTATTACGAGTGACAATGCTGCGAACATCAAGAAAGCTATTGCCAATACTGGATGGAAACATTATGGATGTTTTGGCCATACTCTAAATTTAATAGTGCAGGATGCCCTCCGCCTAGTTCAACCTAGTTTGGAAAAAGTGAAGACTATCGTTCGTCATTTTAAAACCAGCACTATGGCCTTAGATAAATTATTAAAGGTACAGACGCAGGACAAGCCAGAAGACACGCCGAAACGTTTAATTCAGGAGGTGCCGACGAGGTGGAACTCAACGTTTTACATGTTACGGCGCTTCGTTGAATTGGAAAATTATATATGTGCGACCATGGCGGTCCTTCGAAAAGACCTACCATTAATAACTTTAACAGAATGGAAGATGTTTGCTGAATTGTGTATGGTTTTAAAGCCTTTCGACGAAGCCACCAAAGCTATGAGTGGCGAAAATTATATGACCGCAAGTACAATTATTGTCATGACACGCTGTCTAAAGGAATCTTGTGACAAGCTGCTCCTTGAAGAATTTGTGGATGTTACAAAAACTATAATTACAGAACTCCAAACGGGGTTGAATCGACGATTTGACGGTATAGAAAGAAGCACTACATTTTCTATCTGTTCTTTCTTAGACCCGCGATACAAAATGAATGTGTTCTCGAGTACTAACGAAGCCGCTAGGACAAAAAAGCTGTGGAGGATTTGGTTGCAGGCATAATTCGACAGCATCGTGCTGAAAACCAAGCGCAACAATCCACCTCAACATCGATCGTGAGACCAGTGGGAGACAAATTCTCTCCCTGGACTATTTTAGGTACGATTGTGGGTACGCAACAAGACATAGGGACACCTGTATCCAGAGCAATTAAGGAAGTTGATTCATATATCAAAGACGACATATTGCCTATGTTCAATGAGAACGATAAAAAAAAAAAATATAATTTAATGCAGTCAGTCCTAAGCCTGAGCAAAGTATGAAGGGAAATTTATTTGTCATAATATGCGTATCAGATAAAATGTGTTAGTAGGTATAGCTGGTAACTCTACACTCTATATACACACACACTACAAAACAACAAATGCTTCGGTAAGTTATTTTCTCGTTTCAAAAATAAGCTGCGTCGCTGTTATGTCACTATAACAGCGTTTGTGCTTCATCGTTACGGAAATAACTGGTGACGAAAATCACCAGTTTTGAAACTGGTGACGTCTGTAAAGTAACCGGTGACGTTACGTTTCACGAAAATCACGTAACGACCCACACCTAGGGCTCATGTCCGGTGACCAACCGTCTTCGTTCCTTGCCGCCTTCGCGAAGACTCAGGCGAAAGCGAACAGACAGCTCGTCGAATCACAAGTGACATCGCATGTGATGGGTGCAGGGAATCCCGTCGGCGAGACTGGCGGCGCGCAGGCCGCGTCGCTCTCGCCTACTCCGTTGTCCATCTCCGGCAACATGTCTAAGTGCACGTCACACTTTGATGGCAGGAGCCGAGACCCGGAGGTGGTAGAAGCTTTCATCGACTTAATCTTTCATCGACTACAAGGAATGTGCGTCGGTTACCGACGACCTAGCCCTGCGCGGTCTACCGATGTTACTGCGCGACGAAGCCGCGCTATGGTGGAGAGGAGTTCGGAACGAAGTATCTACGTGGCCCGAAGCCGTCATAAGATTACGAAGTATGTACGGTGTTCCGCGTCCGGCTCATCAAATATTTCGCAGCATATTTGCCTGCGAACAGAACGAGGAGCTAGCGGACTCATTTATAGTCAGGATACGAGGTATGTTGTCCAAGTTACCGTACAAGCTGCCTGAAGAGGCAACACTGGATATTGTATACGGCTTATTGAATAAACGGATCCGGAAACGTCTACCGCGCGATACTGTTATGACGATTGAAATGATGATAAATAAATCGCGGGCAATCGAAGAGTCGCTCTTAGAGAGTACCGGCACGCCCAGTTATTCAACAGAATCGGCCCCCGGACGAGCGACGCTTTCTACGGCCGCGCCTGGAGCGCGAGCCGCGCGCGGCGCCCCGACGAGCACAAATTTGGCGGGAAACGCCAGGGCTCCGACGCCGGCGCCGTTCCCATCGCAGCGCAGAGCCGCGATTGCATCGCCTTCGTCCCCGGTACCGCCTTCGATTCCGTCTAGTGCAAATACAAATAGTGCGAATAAAATTAAACGCGAACTCAGTGAGAGTGAAAAACGTCTCTTTTGTGTATATTGCAAGTGCCGCGGTCACACACGCGAGTCGTGTACAAAAATAGCAAACAAAGAATCGGCTAGGAGTAATTCTCTTTTTTTTTTTTTTTTTTTATTATAAGATATCAATTATTAAAATTATGATATCTTATTTACATTACAATCTAGCCTATCAAGACTAATAAGTAATATTATGTTAACCTAAATTGCTACGTTATAATATAATCTAAGAATGCGTCCATTAACACTTTTCTTAGTTTTTGTTAAGGGGAAGTCACTTTGTTCATGTGTTCTTTATAACGACACTTATCGCACTAATTTATTTGTCACTTATCACTACACTAACTCGAAAGGTTTCGTTCGTTTTAGTCTTTTCACTAGTTCCGTGTTATCAAGGAGCTGGATTGCCTCGATGTTGACGTGATGATGAAGTCTTCGTTCGTGAGCTTCTGCATGTTTTTGTATGACTCTGTCAACAACGTCTATATTGAGGTCCCGGTGAAGATCGCTGTTTCTTATGTACCACGGGGCACTGACAATGTCCCTCAGTACCTTGTTCTGGAAACGTTGAATCACTTGACGGTTACTCTGGCTGGTGCAGCCCCACAGCTGGATACCATAAGTCCAGACAGGCATCAATACCTGTTTGTATAAAAGGACTTTGTTATGTACTGATAGGAGTGACTGTCTTCCTAGTAACCATACATTTTCCTGTAGCGTATGTCTAGTTCTTCACGTTTCTTCTTGACAAGTGCCTTCCAGCGCAGTTTGGCGTCAAGCGTCATGCCGAGGTACTTGGCCGTGTTGACGTACGGCACCAGCTCGTTGTTTATATACACTGGTATGTACCGAGGTTTTTTATTTGTGAAGTCTACGTGCGTTGACTTAGATTCATTTAGTTTGATCCGCCATTTTTTAATCCAGTCTATTATTGAATTAAGGACTATTTGAACTTGCTCTACAGCTTCCTTGTGTATGTTTCCAGTCGCCATTATTGCTGTATCATCAGCAAAGGTAGCGATGAAGTTGTTTTCAGGTACTGGAATGTCGCAGGTATACAATAGGTACAGGACCGGACCTAATACGCTGCCTTGTGGAACTCCAGCTTTTATTTGCCTTATAGTTGAGTAGGCATTTTCTTGTCGAACTCGAAATGTCCTATTGCAAATATAGGATTCTAACAACTCTGCATATGGTGTAGGCAACATTATTTGTAATTTGTGCACTAAGCCTTCGTGCCAGACTTTGTCGAAAGCTTGTGCCACATCAAGAAACACTGTCGAACAGATTTTCTTTTCTTCTAGGGCTTGTTCAATAACATTACTTATTCTATGTACTTGATCTATGGTAGAATGGTTTTCTCTGAAACCGAACTGATGATCTGGGATCAGGTTTTTCTCTTCAATCACAGGTTTTAGCCTTTTGAGTAGGAGCTTTTCGAATAGTTTTGAAACTACAGGTAATAGAGAAATTGGTCGATAGGATGCTGGTTCTTGGGGTGGTTTCCCAGGTTTTGCTATCATTATTACCCCTGCAACTTTCCACAGATCAGGTACATACTTTAATCGAAATGCTGCATTTATGAGAGTTGTAAGTTTTACAATAGCTTTACGAGGAAGCCTCTGTAGAATATCACCTGTAATTAGGTCGAATCCAGGAGACTTTCTTGTTTTTATATGGTACTTAATCTCTATCGCGACCTCTCTAGGTGTCACTAGCTTTATACTATTACTGTCAGCCCGCAGCTCTACAGCAGTAATATTTTGAGAGCTGTTGTCTTCGCAGGTTATAAAAATCTTTTCTAAGTGGTTGGCAAATCTTGCTGCTTTTTGTTCATTGTTTACGGCCCACGTTCCATTTTCTTCCCTTATTGGCGGAATTGGTGTAATGGGTCGTTTCATGTTTCTAGTTGCCTTCCACAAGGAGTAATTTGTTTTGTTGTCATGTGTCATCTGACTTAGGTAAGAGTTTCTAAGAGAATCATTGTGTTCAAATATTTTTCTTTTTAACTTCTTTGCCAAATTGTTGAAATGATTTTTATCAGTAGGTGATCTAGTTTGATGCCAGATTCTCCTCTGCCTACGTTTTTCTAAAATTAGATTTCTTATATGTATAGGGTACATGGGGCCCTTAGATCTCATGCGGATATTTGGGGTATTTGCCCATGCCGCTTGCTGTACATTAATAATAAAATTGTTTACTTCTAGGTCTAGTTGCTCCGGCGATTTTAGCGGAACTCTTAATTCTATGTTATTTTCTAAATCTATTCTAAAACTTTCCCAGTCCGTATTCTTGTTAATTAAGGTAGGATTATTCTCTTTGTACAAGATTTGGTCACTCAGTGTCAATAATATAGGAGAGTGGTCCGAGTTCATGTCATTGGAGTCTTCGATAGTTAAATACGTTTGCGATATATTTTTGCATATGAAGAAATCAATTAAATCTGGCACCTTGTGAGGATCTGTTGGCCAATATGTTGGTTTACCAGTAGACACTGCGTCACATTTCAGGAACTGTATGGCGCTTAGTAGCTCCTTTCCTTTGGTTGTGGTCAGCCTAGAGCCCCAGCTCGTGTGCTTGGCATTAAAGTCACCACCTAGAATAAATCTATGTCCAAGATTTTTTAGGAAACTTACATAGGTGTCTTTTTTGATGTTGTGTGTCTTGGAGGTGAGTACAAAGCTGCTATGGTGACAGGATATCGATAGCCTTGCACGCATATTGATACTGCTTGTATTTCACTTTCCTCGTGTTTGTATTCTTCATAGTGGGCGAGATTCTCCTTGATTATAACTGCACTCCCACCTCTTGCACAGTTGTCGAGGTGTAGTGCATGGTATACCTTGTATCCCTGCATATTGATATAGGACTGCTTGGTAAAGTGAGTTTCTGACACTAAGCACACATAAATTTTTTCTATATTAAGGACTACTTGTAATTCTTGTTGATGTTTAAGTAGTCCATTGGCATTCCATGTCATTATTTTTAATGAGTTCTTCATTTTTGCTGATAAATTTTAGACACAGTATTTTTGGTACTGTTTTCTAATTTCTTTAGACGGTCATCAAAAGAAGTCATTAATTTTAGGAGTTCATCCAGTTTTCCTTCGACGCTGTCACTGGGTTGAGACGCTTTGTTCTGTCTTTCTTTTGGTAAACTTTTTGCAGTCATTTGTGCATAAGTCTGCCCGGGCACAGTGGTAAGATGTGATTTTTTATGAGAATTCACAACTTGCTGCTTAGGAACATGTTTTCCTGGTTTCATGCTCTTAAGCTTGATGTTCTGCATTTCCTTAGCTACCAAACATCCTCTATAGTTAGCGGGATGCGGTTCACCACAATGCACACATTTAGGTTTCACTTCAGCAGGCTTTTTGCATTCACGAGTGAGATGTTTACCCGTGCACTTGACGCATCGGGGTTCTTTTGAGCAGTATTTTTGGGTGTGACCATAAGCCTGACACCTTTTACATTGAGGAACTAGCTTTGAAGCTTTTATAGGGTGTATTTCAATTTTACAACCTAATATAGCCTTTACGTTGTTACGTTACGTTGGCTAGTAGTAATAAGTCTGTGTATTGTTATGGTTGTGGCGAAAAAGGATTTATTCGTGCTAATTGCCCTACGTGTAAGAATAATAACATTGCTACTTGTGACATAAATGTAAGCTCGCCGCAATCCGTAGATAATGTGTTTTATTCTCTGGATACTACTTGTAATGTAATGAGTAATGATACAAATATTCCCATTCATGGCCGACCTATCTTACAGATAGAAATATGCGGTTATAGTGATACCGCGCTAATAGATACGGCCGCTCGGCGGAGTATCGCGGGTTCGACGCTGTATGCGCTCTTATTCTTATTCAAGGCCGATGACAGGAGCAGTGTCAGTAACTACAGACCGATTGCAATCCTAACGACATTGACAAAAATATTTGAGCGCATAATTAACACCAGGCTTACAAAATACCTAGAAGATGGCAATCTACTTTCAAACTCTCAATACGGTTTTAGAGCAAGCCGCTCAACCAATAACGCAGTACTTGATCTTGTTACCTTTCTGGTTAATAAATTAGATAATAAAAAGAAATGTTTAACTATATTTCTCGACCTTGCAAAGGCATTTGACACTGTTTCTGTCCCCTGTCTTGTAGACACACTGGAAGCCCATGGTATCAGAGGCATCCCACTGGCATTGTTATCTGATTATCTGCAAAATAGATCTCAATGTGTAAAAGTCGATGACATTGTCAGTGAAGAATCACCAATTACTTTTGGAGTGCCACAGGGCAGTATAGCAGGACCAACTCTCTTTCTCTGCTATATAAATGAGCTTTGCTCACTACAAATTAAAAACTGTCATGATACGGCTTATGCGGATGATACAGGTTTAACCTTTTATGCTGATTCGTGGGATGAACTTTTTGATCTGGCGCAGTCGGGGTTCAACACGATATGTCACTGGTTAATAGCGCATTCTCTCACCTTAAACGATGACAAGACCAAATACATAGCATTCTCTATCCAAAATAGAAAAGAACTGGCAAATCTTACAAATAACATAATATATGCACATAAATGTAGTTACCCTCCTGCCAAAAATTGTACATGTTCCAAAATTACCCCGACTAAATGTATTAAATATTTGGGAATCGAAATTGACGCCAATTTGCACTTTGAAACCCATATTCAAACTTTGTCCACTAGACTGCGAAAACTCACATATATATTTAAAACATTAAGTGACGTGGCAGATAAACAGACTAGAAGGATGGTATATGAGGCGCTTGCACAGTCAATTCTATCATATTGCATCACTACCTGGGGAGGAGCTTGTAAAACTAGTATGATAACCCTCGAAAGAGCTCAAAGAATTATATTAAAGGTGAGTCTATCAAAACCTCGGCTAGTTCCAACTACTAAAGTTTACGAAGAAGCGAAAGTCCTTACTGTGCGCCAGCTTTACGTTATGCTAACTGTATTGCATAAGCTGAGTGACTTACCAGAGGACAGAAGAAAGCACATAGCTCAGACTAGAAGGCACTACGCGATATGCGAGCCAACTGCCGTTAACACTACTTTTGCACAAAGATTTCTTGCATACAGAGGTGGTATGCTGTTCAATAAAATAATAATAAAGTAATAGCCTTGACCAAGTATTGTAAATTTAACTGGTTACAGAAACTAAACTATTCGGAAACAGAAGGACTAATAGAGCTAAAAATATAACAGGTCTTATTAATATCAAACATTATATCATTTAATATATCACATTCAATGCAAATAAATAATAATATGAATAAAATTAAAATTATATTATATACTTATTACCCTGCATTTATGTATGATAGCGTGCCAATTAGTTAATTGTTTATCTCAAAGAAATGATTGTGTTAGAATTATAAATTACAACCTAATTATTATTTTATTATAATAATTAGGTAATTACTGTATTATTTTATTAATTATTTATTAAGAAAGACTTGTAATGCAAGGCGAGCAAAACATCATCTGCATTTCAACAATCAAAACACCACCTGCAGTCGTACGACAAAAACACCACGTGCAGTCCAACGATCAAAACAACAGGTGCGCTTGCCCCACCACTTGAACAGATTGTTTTGATCGCCTTATAAATACCAGCTGTCTGTATTATTAAGTCATTCGTGCTTGAACTGTCGACGAGTAAACACAGTTGCAAATTATCACTACCGTGTTTTATTATGGATCACCTGTCCGCTCTAACATCAGAAGCGGGATAAACGCGCCCTCAGCCCGATTGCGATAATTGCTTAATTAGGCTCTTCGACAGTTTTTTAAAATATATTTTATATTATTTAGTAGCGGTTAAGAAACCCAGTAAATAATAATAATAATAATAATAAATCTTTTATTTCAGGTAAATAACCCATATAAAATACATTTACATTAGTTGGCATACACAATCAATAAAATATATTAAAATAGATATAAAATTGATTACAAAAAATTAAATTAAATAAATATCACAAAATAAAAACAAAATTAAAATTAATAATTACTTTTAAATAGCGATAGACCATGGAAGTCTTAATGATAGGGCAATGGAAGTGTCAAAGACGCGTGACCTTGTCGCCGCGCCGCGCCTGTCTAATCGAACACAAGTGCGAGTTGAGGAATTGTCGTCTTAATGTCATCGCCAAAAAGAATAATTTTGTTTGCAGGAATACAAAAAGTGGTATTTGAAAAACGGCGACATGCGTCCCAGTGTTAAAAGATAGTCGATAGCATTTCTGTTGAAAGGTTATTGAGGTTTCTATGCGATAGACTGATAACAATAAAAATTTAGGTAAAGTTAAAATTACAATAAAACTAAAATTTAAAACTAATATTCAAAATTAAAGTTTATAATAATAATTAAAAATAAATAAAATAAAATTTGAAAATAAATACAACAAGTAAAAGTTGTATTTTTTTTAAATTCTGGTACATATTTGCTGAAAAATACCAAAATTCAAAATTCAATATAAAAACAGCGCACCAAAACGGAACTTTGACAATATGTGCAATGGGCTCGGTGACGTCACATGCCCGTAAGTAAACATTTGATCTTTCAGTTGTACACACATTTGTTATGTTGCAAACTATAAATGAAAGTGCGATTGAATGAGATTATAACATAGATCTATGTAACAAAATGAGTTACAAATGGTGTGCAGTTCCAAAATGTACTAATACGTCGATAAAAACTCCGGCTAAACTATTTGTAAGTGCTAACTAACATCTAACGTTTATAAAATAACCTATAAAAGTTCTTGTTTGTTGTGGAAGTTCATAATTTTTCACTTTTTATGATATAATATAAGTTAGAACTAAAGTGTTATATTAAACTTACTTTGCTGTTTTCACATTTTTTTAGCTCCGTAGCGATAAAATCGGCATTATTTTTGAAAAATAATCCGACCATGATTGCGTCGACTTGGGGCAGGTTTTTGCTGTCTGCTTTTACAAAGTCGTTGTCCATGGTAAAAGTACTTGACAAAATTATTTAGTAATCACACAAAAACAATAACAAATTGTGAGCGAACATTCTAGGAATGTTCGCGCACATCTGGATACTTTTGTGCGCGCGCACATTCAGGCAGTGGACTCGCGTCGAAGCGTACAAACCTATTGTTCGCGAACTCAGTTTTGCTTCCGCTATCGGAGTGAAAACATTTATTTGTGCGCGTACATTGTTAATTAACCAAGTTAAATATGGATTGGACGAATGATAAAATTATTAAAGTTATTGAAGCTATTGAAACTTATCCTGTACTATAGCATTGTAGTCACAGTGATTATAAAAATAAAAACAATAAACAAATCTTATAATTTAAATCCACTCAATGGATCTGTTTTTATTTCCTCTACAAATCTATTCGTTTCTTCATTCCGTCGCTGTAGTAAAGGCCTCACCCAAAATCGCGGTTTCTTTCTTTGTTTCTATTTAAGCAGACTACATACAAGAACATGCTGCAGCACAAAGCGGTATTTTTTCCTGCCATTGCACAATTATGCATTTTAGAAACCAATACTGATCGTGACAAAATTCGTAAAGAGGCTGAAATCAGAATGACCGAACAGTCCTGTAAAAATAAAATTCGTTTTGATAAAAAATGTGCCGCAGTTATATTATTTAAGTTAGGGGATTTTGTTTTATGTAAAGATACGCAATGGTCAAACAACAAATTGGGCCCCAAGTACTTAGGCCCATACGAAATTACCAAAATACTCGAAAATGACCGCTACAAAGTAAGAAATTTAAGAAATGATAATGTCACTGTTGTACCACATGAACATGTAAGGATTGTACCTAACCCTAATTTAGATGACCGTGATAGCGTTATCGAAACAGATGACGATGAAAATTAATAGTCACTTGATAGTACGGATCACACTAGTGATTTAGTCTATCAACCTGACAGAATAATTACAATATTTATTTATTTATTTATTTATTTATTTGTATGTCACTTGTTAGTACGGATCACACTAGTGATTTAGTCTATCAACTGGACAGAATAATTACAATATGTCACTTGTTAGTACGGATCACACTAGTGATTTAGTCTATCAACTGGACAGAATAATTACAGTATGTCACTTGTTAGTACGGATCACACTAGTGATTTAGTCTATCAACTGGACAGAATAATTACAAGTGTCACTTGTTAGTACGGATCACATTAGTGGTTTAGTCTGGCAACTGGACCGAATAATCATAGTTTGTCACTTGCTAGTACGGATCACATTAGTGGTTTAGTCTAGCAACTGGACAGAATAATCATAGTTTGTCACTTGCTAGTACGGATCACATTAGTGGTTTAGTCTAGCAACTGGACAGAATAATCATGGTTTGTCACTTGCTAGTACGGATCACATTAGTGGTTTAGTCTAGCAACTGGACAGAATAATCATAGTTTGTCACTTGCTAGTACGGATCACATTAGTGGTTTAGTCTAGCAACTGGACAGAATAATCATAGTTTGTCACTTGCTGGTACGGATCACATTAGTGGTTTAGTCTAGCAACTGGACAGAATAATCATAGTTTGTCACTTGCTGGTACGGATCACATTAGTGGTTTAGTCTAGCAACTGGACAGAATAATCATAGTTTGTCACTTGCTGGTACGGATCACATTAGTGGTTTAGTCTAGCAACTGGACAGAATAATCATAATTTGTCACCCAACCAGATGGAGCGATCAAGTGCGAGGCCCATCAGCTGCTAAATTTAGCTCGGTTGTCAGAGACGCGACAAACAGACGCCGGTGGAGTCAGATTATTAAGGCCAGGTGCAGGCCATCCACATCCGATGATGACCACGAACAAACTCTGTTAAATTGCGCTCAAGAGCACGAGCTTTTTAGCAGAATGGCCGTGATAGCGTGCCAATTAGTTAATTGTTTATCTCAAAGAAATGATTGTGTTAGAATTATAAATTACAACCTAATTATTATTTTATTATAATAATTAGGTAATTACTGTATTATTTTATTAATTATTTATTAAGAAAGACTTGTAATGCAAGGCGAGCAAAACATCATCTGCATTTCAACAATCAAAACACCACCTGCAGTCGTACGACAAAAACACCACGTGCAGTCCAACGATCAAAACAACAGGTGCGCTTGCCCCACCACTTGAACAGATTGTTTTGATCGCCTTATAAATACCAGCTGTCTGTATTATTAAGTCATTCGTGCTTGAACTGTCGACGAGTAAACACAGTTGCAAATTATCACTACCGTGTTTTATTATGGATCACCTGTCCGCTCTAACATGTATGTACATATTATCTATCTATCTATTAATCAGTGTCATTTAATATGTAGAACATATATACAACACACACTTATTCACACACACATATACACCCACACAAACACACACGCAAACACACGGTCAAACACACACACGCACACACCACAAGCCTACCCTCGTTTACTCACTCACACAACACACATTACGCTCCTCACACGACGTTGACAAATTGAACAATGTTATTAAATGGGGGCCTGGAGATCTGGCCTGGAAATATTGCCGAATCTCAATAGGTTATGGGCCAGGCACCTAGATCGTAAATATTTCAATAGAAAACAACGTTAAGAGTAAGATTACTGCCGGTAAAAAACTAACCTGTGAAAAAATCGAGAAGTTTGATGGTCGGAACTTCAAACAATGGAAATTCCAAGTGAAATGCGCATTACGAGCGAAAGGATTGAACATAGAAAGAGAAAGATCCGCGCAAACCAGCTCGCAAGTGCAATGGGATAAAGATGACGGCATGGCCATGTTCATTTTGACTTCGTCCATGGACTTCAACCAAATTTCCCTTATTGAAAAGTGTGAGACTGCTAAAGAGGTTATGATAAAGTTGGAAGCGATTTATGAACAGAAATCCGAATTTAACAAAATGCTTATCCATGAAAAATTCTACCAATATTCATACAGTGTTAGTGATATGATGGCACAGCATGTGTCTAAGGTGGAAGGCTTGGCAAAGGAGCTACGGGAGACAGGTGAGAAGATCAGTGACACAGCGGTGATGACAAAAATTCTGAGTACATTACCATCTACATACCGTTGCCAATGATACAAGAAGTAGTGAGACTGCATTATTGACATCAAAAGCAAACTCCAAAACTAGAACGGGTAATAAACAGAATACTACAAATGACCAAAGTAAGTCGAGTCATCGATTTGTATGCTAAAAAAATTCACGCTGAATGATGATTAAAATGTTTATTCGTTTTATTGATTTATACACTTAATAAACTTTTAAGAGCATTGTGACGTCACATTCATACCTAAATAAAAAAAGTTCCCTTCTAACCGCAGTGTCGTCGCTGCGTCATTTTCCATATATTTTTTATAACATGCCCCATTAGACCGTTGCGTCGTCGCACGCGACGCGAAGGTAGGGTGATGCGCTGCGTTGTCGGAGCAAAATTCAAAAAAAAAATTCAAAATTCAAATCATTTATTTTCATAGGCCCCAGGAGGCGCTTGAACACGTCAAAACATTACAAAAAATGATATAAAAGTAAATAATAAATAATACTAAATGATACTAATTACAATGATTTGAATAACCGGGGCTCAGATTAATTTTAATCAAACTGTTTAGAATCGAATTAAAATCAATCTAAGTACTCCGGAGCTCCGCTGCGACGACGGACAATGATCCACAGCTAGAGGAGGAAGCTAGACGACCGTAATGACATTTTTTGTCTTTCGATGAGTGAGCAGGATATTGATATAGATTTTCTCATATCCTTGGTCCAAGAAAGACCCATTATATTGCATAAATCACACGAACAGTGGTAAATTTCGTAAAGCGAATGAATGGGCAGATGTTTGTAAGAAATTATTTCAAGGTTACGAGGAGTTTGAGGATTAAAAAAAGAACAAGATTGGTGAGTTGTTATTTATAAATTCAATACATAAGTTAATTTATATCTTTTTTAACTGCCATGGTAAATACCTTTCTGGACTCTTATAGTAATTAGCAAATTGATCTCTGATAAAATTTTCGGCTAATGATTCTTCATTATGTCTTTGTTCTGTCTCAATTGTGGGAACCTATTTATTGCCATATCGTCTTGTTGTCGTAAACCATCGTGTTGTGTAACAACATTATGTAAAACACAACATGCTTTCACTATATTAATAGTTAAATCATATGATGTATCAATTGGCCTATGCAAAATGCGCCATTTATTTGCCATGATCCCAAATGCACATTCCACATACCTACGAGCTCTGCTGAGGCGATAATTATTAACTCATTGTTTCACATTGAGATTGTTTCCGCCGTATGGGCGCATAACATGCTTACTTAAACAAGCTTCATTACCGACGAGTACATAAGGGATTAGTGGCTCATTATTATGATCATTTCCAAGTTGTTGAGAATCAGGCAATGGTTATTCATTTCTCATTAAAATCTTGTACAGTGTCGAATTTCTAAAAATAGTAGAATCACTTTCCTCTCTATATGCACCCACGTTGACAAAACCAAACTTATAGTTTGAGTCAACAACCGCCAGCAAAAAAATAGAAAATATTTTTTATAATTATTAATTATTATATTAAAACAGAGAGCCACTTTTGTCTGGTTTTATTAAACGTATATGTTTCCCATCAATTGCTTCGAAGCAATGAGGAAAGTTAGCTTTGAGATCAAAATCTAATGCAATATATTGTAGTTTTTCTACTGTGATCTCTTCTATGTACTGTGGTATTTCCGTATAGCTTGAGAAACTGACGAAATAGTTCTAGAAATTGTTGCTCTTCCACGTTTAAATTTGAAATGCAAGTCGTTTATCGAATTTCCGCTGCCCAAGTACCTGAAATAGAAACACAAAAAATAAACAACCATTTAGATTGGTTAGTGTGGACAAGTACAAGTACTTACACATTTTCTTTCTTTGCAGGTAACGATGTTGTGAAAAAATGGAGAAGCGTGAAGGACAACTTTTTTCGATATGTAAAAAAAATTATAGAAAACAGTTCGTCTGGATCAGAGTCAAAACCATTGAAAAAATATCATTTTTACAACCAGTTGCTGTTTTTGATGAAAGTTGCCCAAAATAAAACTGACAGTAGCCTTGAAAATATGCCTGAAAAAACGGAACGAAATGGCGACGACGCGACGCGCCCGCCGCCCGCGCCGCGCCGTCGTCGCTTCGCTCGCCACCGACACACCGAGGAGCGAGTCATTCTGTCATTCATTATCATTCTCACATCAGTGCGCCAAATCTGTAACTGTCGAGTGTCGTGTCCGTGTAGCGTTACGTCGTTAATATACCAAAATATATTTAGTTGAAGAAAGGAGATTTCAGTAAGTAAGTAAAAATACTTGTTTATTTAATGACAAGACAGTTTATGACTATAAACAATGAATTAAAACACGTTTTATCAATCTATGATTTTACCTGCTGTTGGGTTTTGTGATGTTTTATTTTAAATACCTATGATATGTCTGTGTGTGCGTGAAGCTATTAAGTAAATTAATAACTATTTTCTTATCTATATACCTAATACTGATACTTTTTTATGTATGTGATTGAGATAGCGATTTTTAATTAAACATACCTAACTAACTTATTTTATTATTGGGAAATAAACTAACAATGTGCTCTAGCTCACGAGAATATACGAGACGGCCGGCCACCATGGCCTAGTGTTTAGAGGCCTTTTTTAAAGACTCTGCGTTGTTGTCAAATATTTAATGGGCATTGTAGCGGGAAATTTAAAACATTTAATTTTATTTGTATCATTATGAATTGCAGTTTATGCTTTTTGTGCATGTGTGCTGTGGTTTTGGTATGGCATGTTATTTTTGTTGTAGATCATGTCAGAACCAGAGGGATCGGAGAAGCTTCAGAAAGAGACTGGACTGGGCCCATCTAAGAGAAAAAGTGCTATACTGTATATAGTGATCAATGGGAAAGGCATTCTAATTTCTCAAAATGGATACAGAAAAAAGATGACTACACTGCAATGTGCAAATTTTGTCAAACTGATATTTCTGTAAAATATGAAGGTAGTCGTGCATTAGACAAGCATAAGCAGACAATAAAGCACAGTAAACTTATATCGTGTCAGAAAATATCCGGCAATCTACAAATTTTTTTTGTGAAGAAAGAAACTCATGAGGAACAGGACATTTCAAAAGCTGAATTATTATGTGTTTTTCACAATGTAACTCACGGCCTAAGCTACAATAGTCTTGAGTGTCAAATAAAACTTGCTCCATGTATATATACTGATAGTAAAATTGGAAACAAAAACGTTTTGTCTCCACATTCCATTGAACAAGTTGTACAAGAACTCAAAGAAGCAGAATATTTTTCTGTAGCAAGCGATGCATCAAATATTGGAAACGTAAAAACCTACCCTTATGCTGTTCAGTATTTTAGTCCATAAACAGGTATTTCTAAAAAGCTCCTCGATTTTTACGACGATCCGTTTGAAGCTTCCTCAGACATATTTAAAAAAATAAAACATATTACCGAAGCCAACGAGTTAAAACTCAGCCAGTTAATTATGTTAATTATGGAGTAAACAACTCAGTGTTCCAAAAATTGCAGCAGACCAATGATCATCTGATTAAGGCAAATTGTAACTGTCATGTAATCAACAATTGCATCAAGTACGCTCTTAAAGCTTTGTCAGTTGATGTAGAAAGCATCGTGATAAAAACATTCAATGAGTTTAGCTCATCCTCTACGAAAACCGAGAAGCTAAAAGAGTGTTTTTTGTTTGCAAGTGTAGAATATAAAAACCTTCTTCGGCATGTCCCCACAAGGTGGCTGTCACTTATGCCTGCTTTAGAACGATTACTTCATGGATGGCCAGCCATAAAACATTACTTCTTGTTAAAAGGAGAAGATGAATGTCGAAAGGAAATGTGGGACTTTGTATCTAAAAATCTCACTTCTTTTGATAATAATGAAGGGGTCGATGAATGTTACAGTGAGGGAATTACTGAAGTGTATTTATATTTTGTACATAACGTTATATTAGAGTTTCAGACGGCGATATTGGCATTGGAAAATGATGGATGTACTGTCCTGGAAATAGATGTTTTTATGAGAAAGCTGTTGAACCAGCTGAAAAGCCGATTACAAGACAAATTTTATGGCAGTAAAAATAATATTTGATTAGCACTATTCGTTTTCTTAAGTCAGACAGCCTTTCTAGATTGACAAATGTCAGATGCGTTATGGGGTACGTCACTTCCCTCTCATCACTTACGGGTATTTGGAAATATGTGGCAAAAGGTTTTAGGTATTTAAATATTCGTCAATTAAATCAAGATACATAGTTTGGAAAACCTTTTTGGATGAGGCAGAATATTTAGGGGAGAGGTGCCATGAAAGGGGCTTGTATTGAAAGAAACAATGCAAAAAACCGGTAAACTAAAATCAATTACGAATTTTTGTGGTATGGCAACCTTGACACCAGTTCGTTCGTGGCTAACTTCATTCTCCTGTCATTTCTAACATGGCGGATCCATGCGTGTTTTGATATTGAGAGTGAAAAGTATTTTTTCTATGCTATTTGTTAAAAGTTTTATCGAGTGTTGCGTGTAGGCTAGCTATCCACTATTACGAAGTCATAAGGTCAGTAAACTTGAATTTGAAATTGTTGATTTTATGGATTTGTTTAAAAATTTTGTTTGATATTTATGAAAGGGTCACAACAAACAGTTTTGAATGGGACATCCCTTTCAAAACTGTCCCTTTCAATACTGTTATTTTTCACTAGGTTTCTAATAATTTCTACTTTTTTTTCAGATAAAAATGCCACCTAAGAAGCCGACGCGTGTCGAGTCGCAAAAAATTGAAGAAGCAGTAAATAAAGGAAATTTCTGTGAGATCGGCTGCAAAGATATTTAACGTAAGCAAATCTCATTTGCAAAGATTAGTCGCAAAAGCTAAAGCTTCTGGATGTAATTCATTTGTTTATAAACCGAAAATTGGCAATAAAAAAAATACAGTAGACCAAGAAAGTTCTCTGGCAGATTACTTAAAAACCTCTGCAAAAATGTGCCATGGCTTGACCACTAAACAAGTCGAAGAACTAGCATATCAGTATGCTGTTCGTTTAGGTCTTACCATACCATCTATTTGGGCAGAAAATAATGCAGCTAGTCTAGATTGGCTTAAAGGTTTTTTCAAAAGGCATGATTCGCTGACTGTAAGAAAACCAGAGAATACTTCTTTGGCTAGAACTACGAGTTTCAATAGACACAATGTTCAAAGCTTTTTAGATAACTTAGAGAAATGTTTTTTAAAGCATAATTTTTCTGCAAAATGCATGCACAATGGTCACTAATGCACCCAAGATTGTTGCCCAAGCAGGTGTTAAGAGAGTTGGTCAAATTAGCTCAGCAGAACGTAGCTCCCTTGTATCTATGCTGGGTTTTGCAAATGCTGCTGGTGGAAGTATTCCTCCCGCTTTTATATTTCCACGTGTTTATTATAATTATCATATGATTGAAAATGGTCCAACGGGTGCTTTGGGCCTCGCAATTGTGTCTGGTTGGATAAATGAAGATTGCTTTTTGAAAGTTAAAAACATTTTGTTCAGTTCGTCAGGCCCAGTGCTGAATCACCGGCTTTAATAGTCCTCGACAACCATAATGCTACGGCTCCACTTGCGTCTTAACGCGCAAATAATCACGTTTACGCAGATGTGGCCAAAGGTTTAACGTGATTAATGACTAACGGCATTGCTATTTTCATTAGACATTAGGCGATAGGTCGGGTGTCGGTTTTTTGGACACATCAAAGGGTTTTAGCGTTCACTTTAGCGCGCTGACGGACGTTGGCTACATTAATGACATAATATTTCGCTTGACGTCAACTTGACGTATGATGACAGTGTTGCCAATTTGACGACTTTGTCGCCAGATCTGGCGACTTTTGAGGTGCATGATATAAGCTAATATGTACTGAAAAAGAAAAAAAAAACCTGACAGACTGCTGTTTGTTTCTATTTTATTGGTAAAATAAAAATAAATGATTAAATTGAATAAAACAAGGTCATCGTGTGCAGCATGGTGGGATCTGGTGACTTTTGGTACTGAATCTAGGAACTTAAAAAATTGGAGTTGGCAACAGTGAAAAATCGGTGTTTAGAAATTTGTTTTGGCACTTTTGGCGGCAACAATGGAGTGGTCGAACGAAAAAGTTCTCGAGTTTTTAGAGCAGCTACAGTCTGAAGCCTGTTTATGGGACCCTAAACATCCGACGCCGAAGAATCGCTCGGCCGTAAGCGACGCTTGGCGAAGTATCAGCCAAAGCTTGTCGTTCCCTGTGACAATAGATGAGTTAAAAAAGAAAAAGGAATCTTTGATGGGATACTACCGTATCCATTTGAATAAATACAAAAATCTCTAAAATCAGGTGCCGGGCTAAATGATGTGTACAAAACTAATTGGTTTGCATTCGATCTGATGGACAGTTTCCTCAGACCAATTTATGGGACAAAATCAGTAATAAACACAGAGGTTAGTTCAATTATTTATTTATTAAATAACTATGAAGGTTTTAAGTCTATAATTATGTGACAACAACGGTAGCAAAAAGACTTAGTGAGATAGAATTGGTAAGTATCATAAATTAGGTATACAAAAATTCGGCAAAACGATTTCTAATTTCCATTGCTGACATAGAAGAACGTCTAGGCACTACGCCAAGAGGCCTTAAGGCACTGTTATTTAAGTCTATTTCTGATCTCCATCCGCCAGGTACTATCAGGTTCCCTTCATTTTCATTTATGTCTGAATATCCTGGTGGAGTATAAACATTTGATGAATTTTTAACTATTAAACAACGGGTATTACTCACGTATTATTATGTCTACTAAGGCGACTGGCAGTTTCACTCGATTTAGACGAGCTTCGTCAGGCCATGAGTACGGAGCGACGCGAACCGGCCTGGGACGCGTCTCTTTTCGCACTGCGAGCCGCCGCTCCCGTTGTTTAATACCCGTTGTTTAATAGTTAAAATGTTATCAACTCACGTCACATTCAATAATATCATTTGATGAATGTTTACTTTTCATTAAAAAGTTATGCAACAAGGCACAAGACATCACAACTTGAGATGCCATTATTGGCTGCAATGGAATAGGTTTCCTGAGTACTCGAAAACGAGCAGACATAATACCAAAAGCATTTTCGACTACTATCCGAGCTGATGATAGTTTACGATTAAATATTCTTTTTACACTTCCTTCCGCATGCTCACCAGGATAGGGCTTCATTAAATTCTCGCTTAGTGGGAATGCATTGTCTGCGACAAAAACATATGGCAATTGCACATTCGTTCCAGGAAGTCGGGTAGGCTGTGGTAGATTTAGAGTATTTGTGCAAAGCTTTTCATATAAAATAGTATCTCTGAATACTCCACCATCACTGATCCTTCCTCTGGTTCCAATGTCACCAAAACATGAAACAGAAGTTTCGATCCACAGCTGCCATTAAAACAATACTGAATGTATGTTTGTAATTAAAATAATCGGAACCACTGTGGATTGGTGCCATAAGAACAACATGTTTTCCATCAATGCTCCCTACACAATGAGGAAATATTTCGCTAAATTGGCCCTCTTTTTGTAGCCACTCTCTCTCATTGGTAGGAATCTGAAACAAAGCATAAGTATTTAAATATAATTGATTTCCTATTTACATTGTTTCAGTCTGTTGAGGAATATACCAATGAATCTGCAAGGGCGTCAACCTCTACAACTACAATGCATACTAATGAACCATCTACACCGGTATCAAATCGTCCAAATAGTGAAACATTTAAACGGTCTCAGAACCATAAATACAAAACACCACCTCCACCTGAGATTTTATATGCTAAAAAGCAAATGGACAAGGCCATGGACCGTTTAGATTCACTAACATCTCAAAAAAGAGAACTGGATGAATATGACCACTTTGGTTGCATGATTGCCTCCAAAGTTAGAAAATTTAATAATCTTAATGACAGAGAAGTTCTGATGAACTCAATTCAGAACGTAATGTTTGAATTTTTTATGAATAATCAACAAAGTAATGTAACAGTGACACAGTGTCCAAATGTGCAATCCAGTCCAATGTATCAATATGATGAAGAAAATAATAATAGTCCACAAACTATTAATAATATCCAATATAATCAAGCATATGAACAGTTATCACAGAGACCTTCCACACCTTCAAATGACGCTTCACAACACTTACTATCAATTTCAGAGTCTGGACCGGTGACAATTTTGAGTGATGAGACGATAATTATTGAAAATCATCATAATAACTAATTTACATTTAAATTACATAAAAAGTGTTCTAAAGTATTTTACAGTTCCTATTTTGTATTATGTTTGTTTCATCATACATTAAATATTTTAGTTAAAAAGTTGTTTTTTTTATATTTTATTTTATAACTTCTTAAACATTCAATTATGAGTATTATGACAGTCTATATAACTATGTTATACAAAAACAAAATAGACAGAAAGGGACTATGCATCGCGGTATCAACCAATATTTTTTTTTTGGTATTGTCATCTTGGTACAGTCAACAACATAAGTCGTTGAACACTTCAAAAATACCTCAAACTCATTTATTTCTCAAAATCGTGATAATTTAATGATTTAACAAATTTAATAAGAACTTAGAGAATTGGTAATATTTGCATTATTTTATATTAGTGATTGATGTCACTGTTTTAATGAATTAAATATTTTGAAAATTGAACATTAACATTCAATTCATTTATTCAGTATATTAAAGTACAATTTAGTATTAAGAGCTAAAACTAAATACAGTAAGGCAAATCATTTTTGAAAATTAGAAACAGCTTACTATAAGGTACAGTCAGCAACAAAAGTGTTGTGTCCGGGAAGTACGGGGAGCGAAGGGAAACCACTGTTTGCCGTAAGGAATTTATTCTCGACTGCCTGAACCTACCATTACATTTCTCTTATATAGTACTGCTTAACTTAACTTAGAACTACCCTCCACCGACCGTATATTTACATCGTACGTATTACTCGAGTATTATAGGAGTACCTACATACATTACACTATTCCATGCCAATTATTACTTACATATTATGTATCGCAACAAAACCTTAACAAATAACAATTATACAATATTATATAAAATTACATTTAAAACCTAAATTTATTCTTAATCCTACATTGTCTTACTGCGCGTGGTTGGGGTGGTAACTGCTCCAGCAGCGCATCCTGAAACTCTGGCGAGGCCGGAGTTTCAGCGGTGATCCCACCTGTCCCCAAAGGACTCTCATTTATAATACCCGATGAATTACTTAATGCTGCCGACGCCTCCTCCGACTGAACCTCCTCCGGTGCCTTACCTGGAATAGCTGTGGTCTCAGTGTGAGAATCTGTGCAAGGTTTCGCTACTTCAGCCGCTTGGTTACTAGGGCAAGCTAAAGATAGTCTTAATACCCTTTTTTTTAATTGATCTATGTGCCTATGAATTACTTCCCCATCTTTGCTCTTTACCTTATAATTGCTCGGTCCAGTGCTGTCAACTACCTGACCTTGTGCCCATTTCTCTCCCTTTAGGTACTGCCTATACCATACTTCATCAATAGGTTTTAGCTGTCTATTCCCACCTAACACCGATTCCTTCTGACGTTGTTGGGCCCTATAAACTTTAGATTCTCTATCGGGCTTTAAAATATCTAACTTAGTCCGTAACCGCCTACCCAGTAATAACATTGCCGGGCTTTCGCCCGTGGTCGAGTGCTCCGTATTCCTATAATGCAACAAGTATGTCCAGAGGGCTTTGTCAACACTCTGCTTCTCCAAAACAGCTTTTTTTATAACTCTCTTTAAAGATTTTACCGCATTCTCAGCCAATCCATTGGAATTTACAACGGGTGATATGGAGCTGAGAATAAATGCTCGATACCTAGGCTACTGGTATAGTTATTTAATTCGCTGCTCGTAAATGGCGGCCCATTATCCGTTACAATTTGTTTTGGGAGGCCCCATCTACTAAATAATTCGCTTATCTTATCTAAAACCCCGCTAGCTGCCGTGCTAGCTACATTGAACACTTCTACCCATTTAGACATAGCATCGATCACTACTAAATATGTTTTACCTAAAATCGGACCCATAAAGTCTAAATGCAACCTAGTCCACGGCCGGTTCGGCCACGGCCACATGCGCGGTGTTTGTCGTGGCGGCGCGTCCGCGTGCGCCGCGCACACCTCACATTCGCGGCACATGCGCTCGATGTCCTCATCTAAACCCGCCCACCACACATAACTACGAGCTAACGCCTTAGACTTCACGATCCCCATGTGCGGTTCGTGTACCAAGCGAAGAACTTTTTCCTTACATTCACTAGGAACGACTAGCCTATGACCCCACATTACACAACCCAGTTCCTCATATAATTCTTTCTTACGATTGAAATATGGTTGTAAATTCGCTATTTCACTATCCAAAGGCCAACCGTCTCTTATGTAACTTAATACCTTCGATAAAATAGGATCGCGCGTGGTTTTATTTTTTATTTCATAATAGTCCAACAACAGAGCTTGTTGAACAAAATGCAAAAAGGTTTGCTCGGGCGCTGTATGACTCATCTGTTTACTACCTGCCACCGGTAACCGAGAAAGGCCGTCCGCGCCGTTCTTATCGGTGCGAACGTACTCAATATCATACGAATAAGCAGACAAAATGATTGCCCACCGCTGCATCCTACTGGCTACCATCGTAGGTATCCCCGTATGTGGTCCTAGAATGGATACCAAGGGCTTGTGATCGGTACGTAATAAGAAATGCCTACCATACAGATACTGGTGGAACTTATTCACTGAAAATATAATGGCTAGCGCCTCCCGATGTATCTGTGAATAATTTCTTTCTGCATCGTTTAAAGTCCGCGAGGCGTACGCTATCGGTCGTTCATAGCTACCGTCGTCGCTGAGCTGCGAGAGGACCGCGCCTACTCCGCGCGCGCTCGCGTCACACGTCACTATAAGTTCTCGCTTTGGATCGTAATGAGCTAACACTTCCGCGCTTGTTAATAACTGCTTAATGTTTCCAAACGCCCGCTCACATTCGGCCGTCCACTGCCACTTCTTTTCTCTTTTTAACAAATCGTATAATGACACTAACTTGGCACTCATATTCCTCACAAACTTGGCGTAAAAATTAACTAAACCTAAGAACGACCGTAGTTCAGATACATTACTGGGGCGAGGAATTTTAGTAATAGCCTCAATTTTACTAGGATCCGTCCTAATACCATCCTTGTTTAGTACATAGCCTAAATACTTTACTTCGTCTACCAGAAAGACACACTTACTATTTTTTAATTTGAACCCATATTTATGCAATCTACTAAATACTGTTTCTACAGCCTGAAGGTTCAGTTCCCTAGAATGGCCTCCAATTATGATCTCGTCTAAAAATACCTCCACATTAGGAATATCCCCCAACAAGTTACACATAATGCGCTGAAAAATACCCGCACTTGAAGCTAAACCATACACTAACCTATTGTATTGATATAGACCTCGATGAGTGTTAATTACTGTGATATTTTTAGTACTATCCAGCTCAATCTGATTATAGGCTTGTGATAAGTCAATTTTAGTAAAATAACAAGATTTACCTAACCGTACCATTAAGTCCTCCACCTTCGGTAAAGGGTAGCGATCTACAACGAGCACAGGGTTTACGGTAGCTTTGTAATCTGCACAAATTCTCAATGACCCGTCAGCTTTACTTACCGGTACTAACGGTGAGGCCCAGTCGGAGCAGTCGACAGGCTCGATGACCCCGTCATGCAGCATTGCATCGAGCTCGGCGTCGATACTCTCGCGCAGCGCGTAGGGCATGGGTCGCGCCCGGTGGAACACCGGCACCTCCCCCTCACGTAACCTGAGGGTCGCTTTGCCACCAGTGTACCGTCCCAACCCACCACTAAATAACTCCTTATACCTGCTATACAAAAGCTTTAAATCACTATCTGATTTTGTTTCTGGTATAATACTATGGCAACCACTAAATTTCGGTATTTGTATTTCTAATTCCGTAAGCCACTGTCTACCTAAAAGGGAGGTAGTACCCCCGTCTATAACAAATAATTCTAATATTTTTGTCCTTCCGCCAAAACTAACACTTGGTTTTATTAACCCTAAGGGTTTTAGCTTCGACCCGTCATAAAATCTTAGCCCCACGCTAGTAGGCTCTAATTTAAAATTACTGAAGTATTGTCCATAAGTATAACTACTAATACACGACACCGCTGTACCCGTGTCGATTTCCATTGGAATTAAGATATTTTCAATAGACACGGGCAAACTCACCGCCTTGTAGTCGTTCAAACAGAGGTGGTGGAAATCTTCCCGGCACCGCTCTGATCCATCTTCCTCGTCCTGGGTCGCCCCGTAATGCAGCGCGTCCCTGCGCGTCCCCGCTCCCGCACCCTGCTCCAAGCACACCCGTCGTAAATGACCCACTTTCTTGCACCGGCTGCATGTGTAGGTACGAAACTTGCACGTTTCGTGACAGTGCGCTGTTGACCCACACCCGCTGCAGCCATTCCTCGCTGCCACACCCCTGCTCTGTGGTGCATCGCCCTCACGACGTCTCGACTGTTGGTATCCAGGCGCTCCGCGTGCTCCGCCCCGGCTCGGGGCGTGTCGCCGCCGCTCGCCACTATGCGCTGCCATCGGCGCTAGCGCATGCACCGCTGCCACCTCACCACCCGTGGCTGTTGCTGCCACCGGCACCTCCACCGCTGCCGCGTCCCGCTCTGCCGCTTCCAATGACGTGGCCAGCTTAACCGCGTTGGCAAAACTCAAGGTGTCCTCCTCCGCGAACAGCCTCTGCCTAATCATGTCGCTCCGCAAACCGCAAACGAATTGATCTCGCAGATTCTCGCTAAGGTTTTCGCCAAGCTTACAATGCCGGGACATCTTTTTTAGTTCCGCCACGTAGTCAGCGATGCTTTCTTGTAGCGATTGTCGCCTCTGCCGGAACCGGAACCGTTCCGCCAACGCCGATGGTACCGGTTGTAGGTGGGTTTTCATCAGCGTTACCGCATCTTCGTATTTCAATTCCCCTGGTGCTTTTGGGCTTGATAGGTTCACCAAAAGCTCATACGCGGCGTCCCCCATGACCGCAATTAAAGTGGGTAGTTTGAGGCTCTCGCTCACGCCATTCGCCGTAAAATACATATTTAGCCGATCTATGTACGACGACCACACGCCCGCGGCCACGTCAAACTCCTTTACTTTTCCGATCGTCATCGTAATCGACTCGCACGCAGATTGTAATATATTTTTTTTTCGTCGCCAATGTTGTGTCCGGGAAGTACGGGGAGCGAAGGGAAACCACTGTTTGCCGTAAGGAATTTATTCTCGACTGCCTGAACCTACCATTACATTTCTCTTATATAGTACTGCTTAACTTAACTTAGAACTACCCTCCACCGACCGTATATTTACATCGTACGTATTACTCGAGTATTATAGGAGTACCTACATACATTACAAAAAGTAGCTGAACACTTGAATATTTTTAAACTTCCATACAAATCACATTTTTTTACATTAAAGACATCCCGAATATATAATAGTGCACTTATTATCGATTACTTTAAGTTTTAATTCATAAAATAATTTAAGAATTACGATTTTAAAAAATAAGTGGTTTCAAAAATTTGTTTGTGTGTAGCTACTTTTGTTGCTGACTGTACCATACCATACCATTTGGGTGAAATCTAAAAAAAGCTCTTGGCTCGCTAGTTACCTGTACACACCAAGTTGAATTTGATTTACAAAGATAGAGAGGTTTAGATAACCCAAAGTGGGGATTTTATGGAAATAACTTTAAAATGTCATAACTTCTAAGCTACTGATTTTCGTGGAACATACATAGTACATACAAGGCGTTCCAAAACTCGACGAAAATACAGAAACCAGAGAAAGGCTCAGTCATGTCATGAGGAGCTCCACAAAAATATATGATATACTACATACATTATAAATTGGGACACCCTGTAAAGAAATCAATGATTGGGATGTTCTACATTTATGAAAAATCTTTAGACTGCTATTAATGGGCCACCCTGTAAATTACATTACTATAACTTAACTTTGGTTGCATGGTTGCCTCCAAAACTTAACTATAGTAAATTAAATACATACAAGACATGACAGTATTATGACAATGTATTATTTATTTATCTTGATCATATTATCCAATGTAGTTACAAGGGCAGAGCAGACTTCTCTTATAATTATTGATATAACTTGATGTGATATTTTGAATAAAAAATGCAAGCTTCTATAACTGTCTCCTGTAGCCAGATACCTAAGAGTCACTGCCAGTCGAACTTTTGCTGGAATCGCCATTCGAAATTTAGTATCTCTTTTGGATATCAACGGTTCTACCATTCTTAGTAGCAAAGTCTGTGGGTGCCATTCGCACAAAGTTATAAAATTCCGAAGCTTTTTCTGACATTAGATCTGAAAATTGGTTCTCCATGGTTGCGCTGAAATAATAAAAGATTTCAGTTATACCCAAACAAGAAACTAAAAACACCTGACATAAGGCCTTTATGTCAGGTGATTTTAGTTCCTGGTTTGCGTGTATACATTTTTAATATCTCGCATTGTATAGGCGGCCCGTGCACTGCGTGTAAAATTGAATTTATTGTTGAACTAGCTTTTACCCGCGACTTCATCCGCGTGGTATTCGTTATGTTAACTGGACACTGTTAAGCATTCGTGTGTTAACTTAACACACTAATGCTTCAGCGTCCAACTAATACAAAAAATAATATTTCATTACTTGAAAATTATTTATTTTACTGACTGTACTTGATGTCAATGCTCTGTCACCAGCATCAGTGTCAGTGTGTATGTCGTGGCTATTTTATTTCGTCTGCTCATTTCGTGAAATGCTCGAGAATATCGTGAAATGGCCGCATTCCATGAAATGATTCACTGTCTACTGGCCACATCGTGATGTGGCTTCCACATCAATGCTAAGAAATCGTTTCTCGATATGGGCAAGTAAACAAGTGGGCTACTCTTTGATGAATAATAGAAATATTTATCAAAGGGGCTACTCCATGAAATGATCAATATTCATTAATTTTGATCAAACACTTACAAAATGGCGGCCACTCTGTCGATCAGCTGATAACAATGTTGTTGTTTCTCGCAGTAAAAAGTGAAATAATCCGATATGATACGGTGAATGTGATAAATTGAACATTATTAGTAATTACCATATAAAATTAAGTAACTTTTGGTCCTATGAGTTGGTTAGGTTAGGTTAGTATTGTGACCAACTATGCACGAGTCGAGCGAGCGCAGAGAGCGTGCCGCGGCCGCGGTCGGCGAGTGCCAGAATCGAAATGCTTGCCAAGGACTGGATTGACAAAATAAGCTACAATTATAAGTGATAAAGTTTTATTTTAAAATCACATTTACCAAATGATGAGTGAAATAAATCGTGAAACGCTGAGATTTAAAGATGTGGCCAATAGACAGTAAAACATTTCATGAAATGCAACCATTTCACAAAATTTTCGAATATTTCACGAAATGAGTAAATGTACGATTTGGCTACGACATGTACAGTGGGCCAAGCAATTAGGTATGCAGGGCAAAAACTTCTATGTCATAGTGCAAACTGATTGCAATAGTTATTAAGTGTAATATACCCACTATTTAGATATGTAACGTACTTATCCATAACTGGTGTAGTAAGTATTTACTATGACTTAGAAGTTTTTGCCCTGCATAGCTAACTCGTTGGCCCACTGTACATGCAGGTTTTGCACTTACCGAGTCCGACGACGATGCAATTGAATCATCCACCATCTTCTTTTTTTAGTTACTTTCTGTTTTTTCATACTGCATAAATGTATATAATAATTTATTACAATCATTTTTACAACAAGTGTAGCTGCTTCAATTTCTACTTCCATTCAGGGTGTTTTTAAACACAATCTAATATCCAATTTACTCCTAGTAGGTACAACCCTCGGTAAAAATGAGCGAAATCACGTTGCTAATGGAACTGACTTTTTGTGTGATACCCAGGGTTAACATCTTAAAAATAGTGAAACTGCTACTATAAGGCATAAACTAGGGCAAAAAACTGCCCCAGTTGATGCCAAAACTATTGAAAATTGCCACTTCAGACAGATTAATTTTAACACCTAAATTTATTTATATTTTATCATAAAAATACAAACGTAATTTTGCAGATCTGAAACCTACCGTAGACAAAATTAAGGGCCAAAAACTACCAAAATAGCATCCAGATTAAACAAATGGTCACACTGGATAACACGTTATTTCTTGAAGAATTAGCTTTATTGGCATTGCAACGTAAATGTAGCCAAGGCACCAATTTGAATATTTGGAATGCCTTTATTAACGCATAGTTGGTGATTGATTACCATTCACGTTAACGTTAACGCAGGTGTAGCAGTAGCATAAGAATCATATAACCATTAACGTAGTTCTGTATGCCCGAACAAATAACATAATGATAACCTTTCCACCTCACTGCAGTCACCGCCTGCAACCTCTCGGTGTGACCGTATTTGGGCCTTTCGAAGCTCGGTATCGAGCTAGCATGAATGACTGGATGACTTCAAACCCTAACCAAACTGTCACAATTTATAGGGTGGCTCAATTTGCTAAAGATGCTTTCTATGCTGCTTTAAATATGAATAACATAACTTCTGGTTTCAAGAACACTGGGATATGGCCATTTATATTTTCTCAGATAAAATTTTTTTGATTCTGCTTCCGTGACAGACCGACCACAGCCGTTGAAGACTGCTCGCGCCGTCTCATGGCGATAGCACCCGTTCGGACGTGCACTGCACAATTTGCGCCAACCAACGACGCTATGGCATTGATCAACACACTGATTGCTCAGCATCCAGAGGTTTATATTATAATAAGTATCTAATTTAATAAATAAATAAAGACAACTACTGGTTCAGCTGAACACTCAGACGAATTTTCTTCAAATGAAGAAGAACTGCTCGTTAGACCATCTTTCCTTATTGAACCTCAACTTAATTCAAATTTAGGCACTGTTTCACCTTCCATTTTAAGTCAATCTCAAGCTGGGTCCTTTACTTTGAACGAGCCACAACCTGGAACATCTATCTCAATTGAGTTACAATTTGGTCTTCCTACTTTGAGTGAGCACCTTGTCACGTTGCAAATGACTGAATTGAAGATAAGTCATTATAACACCAAAGTATTTTTAGACTGGCAACGCCATCTAAAGTTTTGTTAGTCTAGTTACATCGATTGACCTAATGGTTCGATGTCACGTAGTAGTTCTAACGTTTTGACAACAGGTGGTGTTCGTTTTAGGTTTTATTCAGGATTAAAATATTTAGCGATTATAATTTGAAATTAGTTATAATTCTAATAGTCACATTTATTGTGAGCATTTGAGATTTTCTTTATTTGTTCCGAATTCAAAAACCAAATGATATAATCGATTGTTCTAGAATCATTTGTTTTGTCTATGGGAATGGGTTGTCAAAGACAAGAGACGTGACGTTGAAGGCGCGGGCCCACCGCGGTGCATGGAGAGGCTATGCACGTGTATTAAGCTTCGCTTTGGAAGAAAACGTATGTGGTTGTGTCCACTGCAACCCACGGAGAGGCTACGCATGAATTGACGTCATTGATACATGCGTGGCTTGCTCGAATAGGCGGTTACATAGCTCAACGCTGTCGACGTGGGTCTACGTTTCCACTGGAGTACACGAATATGACCCACGACTATGTACAGCTCACGCCTCACTCAGTTATCAGTCGTACACCTTGTTGTCCGTGGGTTGCAGTGGCACGTGCGTAGCCTCTCCGTGCACCGCGGTGTGCCCGCGCCTTCGTGTTCGTGTACTCCAGTGGAAACGTAGACCCACGTTGTCAAACTAATTAATACATGCAGCTAAAATGCGCCGCGTGCCCGTGCTCAGCATGCGCCGCGGTGGGCCCGCGCCTTTAGTCTTTTGTGAGAAATGGCGTCTAGTTAGGATGTCTTTTTAATATTCTCGTAAAAACCATATTATCTGAGCCTCCGAGTATGATGATGGATATATTATCGTAACTCTTATGAGGTTATAATATGTAAGCACAGTTGCCAGAAGATATTATATATAATGTGATTGAGACTATAATCGTCAGGGTGGATTGGGAATGTCACTCGATTAACCAGGAATCTTGTGATTTGGGTTATTACTTATTATTACTCTTTATATTCACATGTTTTACTTTAATAGATTATTTTAATAGTCTACGTTTATTTTAATAGTGTAGATTTTATATCTCACTTCTACTAGTGTCATATTCTTGACTGGTTTCATTGTACCTTGTCAAGCGTCGAGCAGTGATGCTAGATATTCGGACTTGAGCCCCGTGTTCTGGCTGAATACCTTTATATGACGTTGGATGCGACTGAGGTGTTCAGAACCGGTTGACGGCGTGCTTAACCTCGTGTCCGTCGCGGGTCGCTGAGCCACGGTGTGAAGGACAGCCTGGAACTAGCCTCGGTCTGGAGTTGGGTCCGGAGAGTCTTCATTCCATTGTGAAGTTTGTAGAACTCAACATATAAGACCTGCCCTCAGAGTAGGGTCCGGCTTCAGGTATTTTTTCTTTTATTAAGTATTACATACGGACGAGCACTCGATCTAATCTTAGTAGAATCATATTTTAACTAATGATTGTAATTTTCATTTAAATAGAACCTTTCACAACCGCTCTGGGAAACTAGGAATTCGTTTGTAAGTCTCTTGCTCTAACAACAGGGGGGTCTGTTGTTTTATTTGTCTTCTGAGTCCCGGATATATTTTAATAAAACTTACTGGTGGTTGGAAAAATAATTTTTTATCTCATTTCATGTTTTTATTTTGTTACACCCACCTATAGTGTTTCAATGGCGCCCATACTAAATTTTATTTAAAGAAAATTAGGGG
Source organism: Hypena proboscidalis (assembly GCA_905147285.1). Lineage (NCBI taxonomy): Eukaryota > Metazoa > Arthropoda > Insecta > Lepidoptera > Erebidae > Hypena > Hypena proboscidalis. Next base: position 3,327,411 of record LR990141.1, read on the forward strand.
ATCAGTGCTCGCTCTGTGTACTTAGGTAATTAAGCTCGCTTTATTTTACCTAGTATATTATAAATATCTTCTGGTAATTCGGTATGTTAAGTAAAAATCAACATAATGCCAATTCCAAAACCATTTCGAGATTTCAAGTCCCCGAGTCGTATTTTCGTAATTTTAGCTCCTAAAATTGTAAGATTGCGTTTATTTTAACAAAAATATGTAAAATCAGATGACTTTCATTTGACCTCTAAATGACGTCACTAAGTAGGCTGAATTGACGAATTGTCAGTGCATTACAAAAAATATTCAACTGACAGTGAACTGTTAACTGTCAATGATTGTTATGTTCGTAGCTTTTCTGGTTTGTTTTTCGTTGCTCTAATCGTGCTTGTTCCTTTTGCTTTTCTCTTGACCAACCCTGCTCTCTTTTGGACTTTGATATCGCCTACTACATTGACCACTGCTCGATTGAAGGAACTGCTTGCCCACCGTTTAGATTTTGTTTGAAATATGGACCAGTTTGTACGCGCCAACTCTACCAACTTGCCCAAATTGGACAATGTTATGATTCTGGAGTTCATGAATAATAATGATAACCATAACATTGCTGAAATCCGCGGGGCCCAGGCTTTGATGTAAGTAATAATATTGATACACAAATTATCGTAATCAAGTTTCAAATTGCTTATATCACCATTAAAGCGATAATAACCGACTTCTTATAATTATTGTTACAGGTCATTTTGTGAATCTTACGTTGACACCGCTGTCGAGTATGTGTATGTGGAGGTTAAAAGAAACCAAATCGAATGTATTGTAAGAGCTAAAGTTGTACCAGAGCATCGAGTGTCGGCTAAACTGTAACAATCAATGAAAATGACGATGTATTACTACTTACAACTTGTGATAGCTGATGGAGTTGCAGAAGATTTTATTATAGAAGTTAAATGCTCTGCTTCAAATAAAACATTATGTAGCTATGTTAATAATGGTATTGTGCAAGACAGATATGTTGCTCAAAAGCATGCTGCAAATAAAAGTAAAGCTGTATTTTGCATTGCTGATCCTAAATTTAAAGAAAATAAACAGATAACCTTGTATTGGTTAAAATATGATGCTCAAATACACCAGGGATTTAATAAAACAAGCAGATTTTTTTTTGAAAACTTATATTTACAGAAAAATTATTGATAGTGCAAAAACATTAAATATAAAAAATATTTAAACCACACTTGTTTATTTATTTACATTTATACATTTGCTGCCTCGTTGGTCGAGTGGTCGGAAAAGTGTGATTGCATAAAAAGGGATTCTGGTTTCGATTACTGGGTTTACATGATCTTCACAACAATACAAACGCCGCCCAGGCACGTATTCCACATTCACTTCCTCGCACCACTTCTTTTTCAGTTTCTTTTACCAACACAAAAACTTAGTGCCGGCTATTAGTAGTAGTGTTTTTACAAGACAGGATGAAGCATTTCGCACTAAGAGTCTTTGCTCGATTAATTATAAATGGTTATTATCTTTTTATATCACTTTTAACAGCGAAAATCACGGCAAAACAAGTAATTAGCCAAAGTCAAAGCAAGAATCTTTGATGCAAGAATGAAGAAAAAATAGTAAGCTTGAGCATCATTCATCCGTGTCATATGTCAAGTGTCACTGTCAAATTTAAAGTCCCGGTGAAGTTCCTTATTTTTTTTAAATATACTTGAAATGTGTCGAGGATCTAAATTATTCAGGCTACTTTGTGACGTCATCAGATCAAAAACTTTAAAAAATCATAAAAAAATAACCAATGCATAAAAAAATAAAATATTCAAATTAGTTGTTTAAAATAACTGTCTCAACAAATTAAAAAAAAAAAAAAAAACAAAAAAAAACTTAACATACCGAATTGTGTTATTTTGTATTTTTTGTGTGTATTTTGTGTACAAAATTTTAATTTTCATTATAATTATATATGTTGTGTAAACCGCTTCGGCCGTCAAGGAAACCGAAGTTTCGTAACCGGTTTCCATGAAGGCTTTTTTTATACGTCTACGTAACTAGTTTCCATGAAGGCTTTTTTTATACTGCTATATAACAACCACCGATTATTGTGTATTGGTAGTACCTAATAGCTTAGGCCGTTCATAGTAAAACTTATGTTTTTGGTCAAACAGTATTTCATCTCCGCAGTGAGTGAAACTGATTAATTTCTAAAGTCATAGTTTGTTTACCTACAACGTTATAGTTATTTTGTTATGCTAGCATACATTTAACTGGTTGTCCATGCACATAGCAAGCCAATAGCTTAGGCTGGTTTGATAATAAACATTAAAAATATAGGGTTTATAGTGAATAAACTACCTAAACGTCACACTAGGGGGCGTTTGCCAGCGCGATACCGTCATGGAACGCCGCTGGCCAGCAAAGCTACTATCCCACTCTAACACATGGGCACGGGAATGTTTGTCTCTTTTTGGCGAACGCGTTTCCGTCGCACGCAACAGACAGCATGGCGCGTCAATTCAGTCTAGCCTCGCGCGCCCTGGTGACGCGCACGCGCATTGTGTTCGTTGTCGTTTTCGCCACTCGGAGCCCTACAGGCCTATTCCGTGGTAGTAACTTATTCTTGTAACTGTGTAACCTAGTGCGGTCTGCGACCGAATTAAGTGGATAAAGGTGTTCTCATTGAATAAATCGTGTGGTGGTTATTATATTTTTTTGGTTTGATTGCGAACCCAAACTCACGCACATTATAGGTTGTTTTTTTTGTACATTTGAAGTTTAAGGTTAGAATAAATTCTGTTGTATAAAACCTTTTAGATACACACATATTGCTAGTTAGATTGTGTTAGGTTTAGATAGTTATTTGTCATTTACTTATTATTTACATTGTTATTCAATTGATCTATGATTGGAAAAAAGATACTGAATTGGACCAAGTGTTGGAAATGGCAAATGAAATAATAAATATACAGGAAGTAGTTGGTAATAAATATAATGAATGGTAATTATCTATTTGTAAATAGTTATTATTTAAAGTTTTAATTTAATTGAATTATTATAATATCACTAGCTGACCCGGCGAACTTCGTACCGCCTTAGCGTAAATTTGATGCACTACTTTATTTTGTATAGCTGACCTATCTTATGTATGCGTACCTATTCAATTTGAACTGGAATCTATAATATCCCCCATATAAAAATGAATACTTTTTTTTTTTTTTTATTTAATTTTTTTGTCGTAACAACCTTATACAGAGTATTAGAAAACTACAAAAAAAATATCAGCCAAATCGGTCAAGCCGTCTTCATGCCAAGTCGTGACAACGGAAAACGGGTTTCATTTTTATATATATAGATTTGCATTGGTTTGATTAAGTTTAAGCATCGACCAATCACGACTCATTTCCGGTGGTGGGGTGACGAGTCGTGATCGGACGATGTCAGGAAGATGGCAGTCTTGTGGTTCGATTAGAAATGTAAAGGTTAAGTGAAAATAGTTTATGCGTAAAGTTATTAAATAAAGGTGAATAAATACGGTGTGGTAAGATAATAAATTGTAATTATTTAAAAGTGTGTGCATTTGTTTTTGTTATCTGACCTGATCTGCCGTCCTTACGAAAAGTGCAATAACTCGAATTTTGCACCGAATTGAGTTAAGTACATATTCGGAATTAGCAGAACGAGATCTATATATTCTTTTTACACATTTTTTACGTATCTATGACGTAGCCGGTTTTAATACTTAGCCTAACTGCAATATCTTGGTCGATGCATTATGATTTACATATTAAGACCGAAATAACTATAGATAGGAATAACTTGCTTACGCTATTAAGTAATTTTACTAACTAAATCTGCAATAAGTATAGTTACTATATTTATAATTAGAATAGTTCGTCATTTGTAAAATTCATTTACTAGTTAGAAGTGCAATATGTTTAAGTTATTGCAGATATGATATGGATCCTTATTTACTGTATTAAATAATGTACTAATTATATCTACAATAAGTAGAGTTAGTGCATTTATCATTACCATACTTCGTTACTTGGATTCTAATTTACTAGATAAATGTACAATAAGCTCGAGTTATTGCAGTTATCATATGGGACCTTATTAATAATTATGGGAAGAATACTTAAATTGATTTAGTAAGTAGATATATTACATTTATTTGTAGGAAGATTAAACGAATACAGTATACCTACGCGAGATAAATTGCAATAAATTCACCATTTATTGCGTTTATAACTAGTACCAGGAGGTGAGGGGGTACGAGGGGAGTAAAATATTTCGTGTAAACGTCAGTCGCGGCGCTCGCTTGCATCGAGTTGGACGAACACACGCACGTGCGACCAGTTTGGGCGGTAAGTAACGTATTTAATATTACAATAATATGTTTACATGTCACGGATATTAATACGTTATGATGTTATTAGCCTGTGCTACTTAACAAAAACTATATTATTTGGCTTTAAAATAGAAGAATGATATGACTAAAAACTTGCTATTAGAAATGATTGCAAGGTAAATGACATCATAATTGTGATTTTAATTAATCTCTGTAATGTACTTAAATGTTTATATAACCTTGAAGAGAGATGCCACACGGCCGTTGACCACGCTCCATCGTTATAAACAGCATTTGATTGGCAATGCAAAACGCACGCCGAGTGCGGCGAAGTGGTAGGTATAGTTAGGTACGCACCGACGACGACACGACGTTCACGTAGGTATAATTTTTTTTTTATACCTAACTCGTGGCGCTTCTACCGGTTTAATGCATTTTGCGATTATTACGTTATCACTTTCTTTTTTTATTTTAAGAGATACAATCCTGTGCAAGCTTTTGATGAATAGTATTTTGTAAAATAAATCACCGGTCCAACGGATTAGAATATCATTTTAATCAACTTCAACGCGATTTGAACTTTGATGACCTCATTCGGCCGAATCCGCGAATTATCTCAATTGAAATTTAAACTTTAACGCGTAAATTATAAAAAACATTTTCGTACGCTGATATACCTAACTTTGCCTTGAAGTGAGCTAGCCGTGCCGGCGCGGCGGCGGGCGGGCCGGTGCCGACCGAACGCCGAACTGCCGCTCGGATAGAATATTTTTGATTTCATTTTATTGTGGGCTCTATCATTATAAATAATAATAAATATCTATATTAAGATTCAATTGCTGATTTGCGGTAAGTGATATTTTCAACCAAAAGAAAGTAATATGATATTCCAATAAGTTAGTTTACTATTAGTAGTGTACTTGTTTGTAGTGTATTATTGTTGATATTTTGGTGACGAGTTTAATGTTCATTGTTTGTTTATTTTATTGAGTACATGTTATATGATGTACTATGTTGTTTTGTATGGAAGTTGGTTATCAAAATGTCGCGACGAAATGGAAAACTATGGGAACATTTTGATAAGTGTGTGGGAGTCGAGCCCATAAACCGGATCTCGTACCTGACAAAAAATGTAACTAATATTTTTAAATAATTTCAACCATAAAAAATTTCGATATTTTATTCTAACTGTTAACGTTTAACCAATATAATATTTCAACCATTATTGACATCTTTACACCGCACTAGGGTAGCGTAGTGGATGTTTTATCACGATGATTAAGTGCCATTTGTAATTTAGGTAGGTGGCGATCTTGAGAATTTCTCGATAGAAAAATCCAATAATACTAGCCCGGCACGAGAATTAGGCGCTTGTGACCGCTTGACCATTGAGGCAGTATTATTATGTTTGTCTATATATCAGTGTGTGTTTGATGCTTTCTTTACGCGTGTTGATTTTTTGTCCCTAAGCAAAATATTTCTTTTTTCAGGTAACACCATGTCCAGAAGAGACAAAATTCTTTCTTTGGCTATTTCACAAAATCAAAACTCAAAACCACATGTTTCTCCATCTGAACCTACCAGCCATCAGCTGATTCCAAGGCCATCAATGATTAAACCGTCTGCTGTTCAAAAAGTCAAAACTTTTGAAACAACCGTTACCAGACATTCTCTAAAGTGCTATGAAACCCTACCATCCTCCGAAGAAGAATGTGAAAACATGGACAGAGTTGTACATTTTTTTGAAGATTCCGACGATAGTGTCATTGATAAAGACTATTGCCCTGATTTTATAATTTCAGATAGTGATTCTGATTCACCCATTTGTATTAAAAGAAATTTACTTGAACATAAAGCGACTAGAGGTAAAAAGACAGAACGTAAAGAGACTGAACATGATGAGACTGAACGTGAAGAGACTGAACATAATGAGACTGAACGTGAAAAAGCAGAACGTAATGAGGCTGAACATGATGAGACTGAACGTGAAGAGGCAGAACGTGAAGATACTGAACCTATTGAGACTCAACGTAAAGAGACTGACCACGATGAGACTGAAGGTGAAGAGGTACAACGTAAAGATACTGAAACTAATGACACTGAACGTGAAGAGGCGGAACGTGAAGATACTGAACCTAATGAGACTGAACGTGAAAAAACAGAACGTGAAGAAGCTGATCATGATGAGACTGAGCATGATGAGACTGAACGTGAAGAGACTGAACGTAAGGAGACTGAATGTGAGGAGACTGGATATGAAGAGACTGAAGATGAGGAGATTGAACGTGAAGAGACTGAATGTGAGGAGATTGAACGTGAGGAAATTGAACGTGAGGAGACTGAACCTGAAAATAGTGAAGTAGAAAAATGCGTAATACCTGAGAATGAAAAAGGGCTGACTAAAGCAGGCTTGCCAAGGAAAAGACGTAGATTTGATGTATCGCTTGCGGATCGAAAAAGACAGAAAAAAGAAAATGCTGATGAAAAGCTGTCACTGAAACCACCGTGTGATGGTAAATGTCGTAAAAAATGTACAACTAAGATTTCTGAAGAAATTAGAAGTGAAATACATGATCGGTACATAAGATTAGATTGGGAGTCTAGAGGCTTATTCATTAAAGGTATGGTCGAATCACAGGAAATAAAAACAAGAACTACTAAGGGAGGTCGGAATAATAGAAGAGATGTTTCTTATTACTATCATTTTCAAGTCAAACATGAAAAAATTGATGTTTGTAAAACTTTTTTTCTAACGACACTTGGTTACAACCCACAAAATAACCGACATATTCACTCGGCACTCAGTAAGGAAGTTGATAATCAAAAAGATAAACGAGGATCATACAAACGCCAAAATGTCATAGACAGGGACGTAATCAAGGACCATATACAAAGTTTTAATCCAACAATTTCACATTACCGTCGCGAACATGCCCCAAATAAACTTTATCTGCCGAGTGACATCAATGTTACAATGATGCATCAATGCTTCATTGATAAATATCCCAATATGACGGTCTCTTTTGAAACATATCGAAAGGTTGTAAAAGAAATGAATATTTCCTTTGCTCATCTCGGGCATGAAGAATGTGAGCAATGTGCTCTCTTTAAATCACATACTGGGTGTTCTCAGGAAAACTGTGATCTCTGTATCCGAAACAGTAAACATAAGTCACGATACACGGAATCCAGAGAGGAATATCAACGAGACAAAGAGCAAGTTCTTACTGACAAAAACTGCATATACTTTTCTGTAGATCTACAGAAAGTCATAATGTTACCACGAATGGACCAATTTAAAACTGCGATATTTTGTCCTCGTGTCATTACATTTAATGAAAGTTTCGTTCCACTTGGAGGTAGTAATGGTACAAATGTTCCTTATGCAGTGCTTTGGAATGAATCTGTATCTGGCAGAAGCCAAGAAGATATCATCTCAGCATTCAGATCGTTTTTTATTCATGAACGCGACATGAAACATATCGTTGTATGGGCCGATAATTGCGCGGCGCAAAACAAAAACTGGGCGTTTATGTGTTTTCTGGTAAACATAGTAAATAGTCAGCTGATTGCTGCCGAATCAATTACCGTAAAATATTTTGAACCAGGCCATACATTCATGTCGGCTGATAACTTTCACCATCAGGTTGAAATGGCATTAAAAAAGAAAAAGAAAGTTTATGATTTTGATGATTTTGTAGATTCGGTGAAAATGGCCAATTCAAAAAGAAGCATAGTAAAAGTGATGACAGTATCCGATTTTTACAGTTATGAGGATGTGTCGTCTCAGCATAAAATTCGAAACATGGAACCCAGAGTCTATCTAAAAGACATCATGGCAGTGAGAGCCGAAAGAGGAGCATTTACAATTAAACACAGAGTTACCCACGTGTCTGATTGGAAAGAACTAGATTTTCTACAAGTAAAAATTATTAAAAACAAATGCTTTCCTAATTTTGCAAACAAGAATTTATCGAGAGGAATTACCAAAGAACGAAAAGATCGAATAATAGCAGACTTAGTACCTTTGATGCCTGAAACCAGGAGAGGCTTTTGGTTAAACTTACCAGAAACGTCCCGAGTTTCCAACCTAGATTAAAAATATTATTTAATTAGTTATAAGTTACACTGATTATTGAACATTGATCTCAAATTGTGCCTTAATATAAAAAAGTAGATTACATTTTTTTAAGTTTGTTTTTAATATTTACGATTGTGTACTTAAACTATTATTAAGATTCATTTTGAAAAATGAATAAAAATTTTAAATGTTTGTTATTTTAATTGTAAAAACCGTTAAATTTTAAATGCTGGCTAATAGACCAGAATTAGTAAATAAGATAACAAAGTGATTCCTTTGTGATTGTACTTTTTTAATTTGAAATAAAAAAATATAATATTATAAATTGTTTTTTTACTCATAAAATTATAACCGATTTCACATTATTTTAAAAACACATCTGAACGCAGATATGATGAGTAGACTTTACCGAGAACAGTTTCATACTAAATCAGTGAAAGGAAAAATAATGCTTTGCAAACTTCTGTTTATTCATAGATATTTGAAATTAAAGTGTCTGAGTTTTGGCGTTTTAAACTTATCTCTTACTAATGAAAACCGCAATAAATAAGAAACTTAATGCACATTTGGTTAGAAAACAGTTAAAAAAAAAATTAATTGCTACTCAAAAATGCATCATGTTGGTTTCCTTACCATTAGTGCAATAAATAGGTTACTTATTGCGGTTATGACTAAAAAACATTCTTTCTACATAGTAATAATACTAAACATTATTGTTTTTATTGGTTTTTTTATCGGGAATAAATGCGGGAACAAACATTAAGTACCACATAATATTCTCTACATTGTTATACATAAAGTAGTGAAAGTTTCAACTCGATACAATGTATGGTGCTGGAGATACAATCAAAACAAAAATTAAATCTTTATTCGCGTTTTTCTCGAAATCAGGTTTGACCTAGTTATTGCACTTTTCGTAGGGACGGCAGTGATCCCCAGAATTGTTAGCCTGGTACTCTAACATAATTTAGCAAGAATTTAAACAATTGTTGTGTTAGTACACACTTTTTTTGTATACTCCAGAAAGTGAGGTTAAGTTTTGTTGTTTAGTGCATAATAACAATCACACTTCTCTTTCCATATCTTTTATCTGATAGATAACTGTTCAATAAACTTTTATAGTAAATATTGTAAAGGTCAACAAACTTTTGATATTAAGTTGGGTGATTCCTCTAAAATTTGAAATTCGGGGCATTCTAAAAAAAAAAATTTTTTTCTTGATTTTTTTTGGAATAGTTATTGTAAGTGTGATTGTTTATTACCTTTTGGTGTTGTGTGCATAGACTATCTCAGTTATTATTAAGGTTATATCACAGGTAATGTAGGGGGTTCTTCGTTGATGTGATTGATAGAGGTTGCGTGTCAATTATATACTTTATTCACTGGTACCAGTTATATATACTTATGTTATAAACTAATCCTAATGACCTAACGGCGTGAATGTGGAGAGACGACTGCCGAGCCGAGCAACTGCGCATTTGCGCCTAAGTACAATTTCGAGCGTCAGCAGTCGTACGCTACAATAGCGGCACTGCATTACGTCAGCAACATGAGGAACATGTAGCCAGTCGGTCCTCGTTCCGTGTTACGACAGGTCGTGTACCATTCATATTATAAGTAAGGTTATGTAAGTGAACATTAGTGATAAGGAACAATTGGAAAGTATAATAAACAGTCAGTGAAAATACAATACATCTTTAATTCCACTTCCCAGTATAGTCCAAGATCCCAGAGCAGACAGACATAACTTATTTTCACACGGATGAAACCTGAAGTTTTCAGTAGCGTCTCGTGTGCCTTGAATACCTACGCGCTTTGTGGAACTTGCCGAGTGACACCTGGGCAGGTACCAGGTGAGAAAGGTAACTAAAAATAAGAATTTTTTAACTTAAATTCACATGACTGATTTTTATATATATGTCATGTAGAATATTATTTTAAAGTCAGAAAGAGCTTTTGTCAGATGCTTTGAAGCTACCCAAAAAATAAATGAACTTTACTTATTTTTACATGACTGATTTTTTAATGTGTTATTAAAGTATTTATTTAAAAGTTATATTCAATCAGTCAGACAAATCAGAGTGACCAAACATCCCCTAAGACAAAAATCATTCACAATATACACGGGTAGTTACTCTACGAACGCAACAGTCAATGATAAAGAGACTCTAAATTATGTGTATTACCTGTGACTAATTAATAAAAGGGTTGGTTTAATTATAAAAATATGTTTATTAATTTATACTTTCAGGATATTTGTCATGTAAATTTATATTGTTGTATTATAATTGTAAGCTTGAGTCCAGTGCATTTATTACTTCTCATAATAAAGATAAGATTGTACTCAATATGTAGTTTTAAGAATCAACGTGAGAGTAAACACTGGAGTCTGTTTTAAGGACATTTGCCATTAGCGGCCTTTACACACACACTCTATCGCGCGTGAAACAGCAATCGTGCGCGAAAGAGCGCGCGTATAAAGTTAGTGAAAGAGAAAGGAAAAGACCACGCTCCGCGCTCAGCAGTCGTGCGCGTAATCGCGTTTCCTCTGGTTGCCTGTTAATTATAATTCTTTCGCGCATGACAAGATGGCGGACATACGTACGTGGAGTAAAGAGTTAATATTGGAGTTGATTACACTATACAAGTCTTTTTCTTGCCTCTGGAAAATCAAGTCCGAAGAATATAAAAACAAAAATCTTAAAGACGAAGCTTATAAAAAAATAATTGACTTTTGTAAAGAAAAAGGTTTTCCTGACGCCAATCGTGATTTTGTGGTTAAGAAATTACAAAGCTTAAGGGGCTCGTTCCGAAAAGAGCTTAAGAAAGTTACAGACAGCCAGCGTAGTGGTAAAGGAATAGACGACGACGTGTACAAATCTTCCCTCTAGTACTTTGACTACATGCTCTTTACTAAGGACCAAGAAGTACCTACTAACAGCATATCTAACTTTGATGAAGATCTAGAAAATGACAGTATAAATGGTGACAATTTTCATCAAAATGTTATTTCGTCTCATGAAGAAGGTAGAACAGAAAATATAGTTGAAGTTGGTGAGACTTAACAGCAAAATAAAGTCGTAAGTGAATTTTGTGATTTTTATTTGTAGTAACAGTAAAGATTACACATTCATATAAAAAACTTATACTAGATGCACCTAATTAAAAAATTAATACCATACAAAATGTATGTAACGCAATGTACAGTCCTTCCTTAAATTTTATTAATCTACTCTTTAAGCTCTTCCACTTGAGACCATACGATCTTGCCACTCAGTCAGTGAGGCTAGAAATAGAATATAAGTTACTGTGTTTACACAAGTAATTGTGTAAAGTGCAAATAGCAAGCAAAACGTAACAGATACTGTTGTGGCTTTTTATATTTATAGCAGTTTGTAATAATCTAAACTTTCCTGAAATTATTCCAGAGGCATTTTCTACTACATTACGAGCCCTCGATAGTCTGTAGTTATAAATCCTTTTTTCATAATCGAGATGTCTCTGGGAAAAGGGTTTAAGAAAGTTTGGTTCTAGTCCGAACGCTTCATCACTCAAAACGACGAAGTTTAAGTTGTTGACGGTTACTTTCATTGTTTTCTGGAAAATTTAGATCACCTGATTTCAGTTTACGATAAAATTCTGTATATTCTAATACCCCACCATCGGACATTCTTCCATTTTTACCTACATCAACATAAATAAACTCATAATTAGGACCAACCAAAGCTAACAATACGATGCTATAAAAGTTTTTGTAATTATAGTACATGGCTCCAGAATCTGGCAAAGGCACAATGCGAATGTGTTTGCCATCCATGGCACCGCCGCAGTTGATGAATTGCCATTTATTTTGAAATTCTTTTGCTATCTTGATCCATTCTTCTTTCGTAGACGGCTTCTGAAAAGTCGAATAATAAAATTGATTTTTTTATATTTTTTTAGACTGATGCAACGGGCCTGACACCTCAAAGGAATAAAAGGAAGGCTTCATCCAACTACCAGGCAGAATTCTTCAAAGTCTGCACAGATACTATCAAATCAACTAACAAGGAGCTTTCGGAGTTTGACGTTGCTGGAATGAATATGACCAAAAAATTAGCTAAAATGGATCCATTGCAGGCCATTTATGCGGAATCAATAATAAATAATGTTCTACGCAAAGGATTACTGAAAAAACTGACAAAAGATACAGATTTATGTGACTGAATTGTAACAGGAACATTCAAAGACCATTTTCCGTTCAATCCTCACATTCAAGAAGTTCATATGAATCACAGTCTTTGCTTACTCAGTTCATTCCTTCTACCTCTAGTGGACGAAGGGACCAGGATCAGACAAAAGAAAATCTTAATTTAAATCAATTAAGAACTTATTATGAGCATCCAAATTTAATGGATGAATAAGTGTTCAAAAACTGATGATTATAGATACTAAATAAGTTAATATTAGACTTTTATTTATAATACGAATAACTAATAAGTTCTTAACATAACAAATAAGTTCTTAACTTAACATAAAACATGTTTATGTTTTATGATATGTTAAGAACTTATTATGAGCATCCAAATTTAATGGATGATTAAGTGTTCAAAAACTGATTATAGATACTAAATAAGTTAATAATAGACTTTTATTTATAAATACGAATAACTTATTTACCTTTAAATAATCCAGCTTCAAGCATTCATAAATAGCTCGACACGTTTCTGGTATTATTTTAGAAAGAGATGGAGCAGATATTCCGGTACTGAATTTCAGAATATAACATGAACATATTCATTCGAAGAATGAACGTCCTGTAGCGAGGTATCGAAGGGTTGCTGCTAAACGTGCTTCTGCATTAATACTCTCTCTCATAACAGTGTCTTGCTTTGATATTTTATGTTTGATTTTATTTAACAACATATTAAATAACTGATTATCCATACGCAAATAATTCTTGAAATCGTCCGGATAGTTTTCTCGTAATTCTTCAATCAAAGGCAATATTGTTGTCTATATTTTTTAACCCACACTGATCGTTTCTTTTTCTTTTTGAGTAGAATTGCACCAGCGAGCATCATAACTTGCGCCACACGATATTTTCTATCCATATTTCACCGCAACACCCGCGTTCTTCAGTAAAACTGTGTGAACTGCACACATTCCAACACGCGCCAGTTTCGTGCGATCTATCCCGCGAGATTATCCTTTACACGACCGCTCATTCCGTTGAGGAAAACATACACGAGTAATCGCGCGCGAAAGAACGGGGAAGCGTAAAAACCTAACAAATATAATCGCGTGCGAATGAGCGTGCAGGCTTTCCTGCGCGCAATCCTGCACGATAGAGTGTGTGTGTAAAGGCCGCTATTATGTCCTTGGTGGGCGGCATGTTTACGTAAGAATAGGTCAACGAAATCATAGCGCGATTAATTAATTCAGAATTTAAACTTTTCGGGTTGTAGTACCGTTTTTACCAATAGATAGCGTTGGCGTCGAGATAGATCGCGATATGGTTTCGTTACCGGCATGGGTATAAAAGGAAAGATAAATTTTAAAAAGAATCTCCAGCGCTAGAAAATTCAAAGAATAACATCAAGAAAAACAAAAAAAGTGTAATAAAATAATTTTTAATAAAAAAAAACCGACTTCAAAAAGTAGGTAAACTAAAAAGCAAAAAATAAATTTACTTCGCACAAAATAATACGTTTTTTCATTTAGTAAAATTTAAATAATAATTATTTAAATTTTACTAAATGAAAAAACGTATTATTAATACCTATTTATAATTCTGAAGTCGGTGCCAAGTAAATCGGATAATTAAGAACTAATATTCAGTCAGAAAATAGTTGTTAGAAAGATTAGTCTATACAGAGTTATTGTTTACTTTGCACCGACTTCAGAATTATAAAATAATTATTTAATAATTTCTATTTTACTAAATGAAAAAACGTATTATTATGTGCGAAGTAAATTTATTTTTTGCTTTTTAGTTTACCTACTTTTTGAAGTCGGTTTTTTTTTTATTAAAAATTATTTTATTTTACGATTTTAAGTGATGGGTAGACCAGAATGTTTCTCAAATGAGGAGACGACGGTTACTTGAGACGGAAAACTTATTAATAATAATCCACGTACTCCTAACCGTTGAGTTGTACCTTCCAGCATCAGCTCAGCAACTTAAAATGCAAATATCCAAGAAGTTTCAGGTAATATACGAAAAACAATATGGAAGCCTTTGAAATTTGAGGGTTACCCATGATTTCTCTAGGATCCCATCATCAAATCATGACCTCATATTATGAATGTACATAAGTAATATTCAACGTCTCGCCTCATCTGTGTATAACTTGAAAGAATACAGTAAACGGCCTCAAGGAGCCTATATTTAAAGAATTATCCCCGTACTCCTAACCGTTGAGGAGTTGTACCTTCCAGCATCAGCTCAGCAACATAAAATGCTGACTACTAGATGCAGATATCCGAGTAGCTTTAGATAATATATAAAAAACAATATAGAAGCCTTTTAAATTTGAGGGTTGCCCTCGATTTCTTTAGGATCCCATCATCAGAACGTGACTTGAAAAAAATGGGACCACATGACAAGTATATCCTATCAAACAAAAAAAGAATTTCTCAAATCGGTCCAGGCGTCTTCGAGTAATCGGCGAACAAACATAAAAAAAAAAACATACAACCGAATTGAGAACCTCCTCCTTTTTTTTAAGGTGGTTAATAAATATGACGATACAAAAGGATGAAAAGAAACACGAAAAAGCAGTGAAAGCCAGCAGAAAGACAGGAAAAGCTGTAGAAAAGGCCAAAAAGAAACAAGAAGAAGAAAAACTAGGAAAAGAGTGAAGAAAAATACGAAAAAGTAGAATAAACTACGTGTTTACTTATGTTTATTTCGTAAAATATTTTAATTTTATGTTCCAACTTAATCAAAAAGTGATTGTTTTAGTAATTAAACTATACTTTGTGTTTAAAAGTAAGAAACAGAAGTAAAAATAAGGAGTTTATTTTTGTTTATTAAATAATTGTGATTTATTATTACACTATGATACTCGATGATAAGTGTTATCTAATAGATAATTAAAGTAATTATGATTAAATTTTTGAGTAGGGTGGGGTGGTCGACAGTGAACCAGAGGTACTGAATGAACCAGGCAAATAACTTGGAAACGCGACGTTGTCATTTGGCGCACATCACAGTAGGCAAGCCTCCGATAGAAACATCCCTCCCTCTCCAGTCAACGGCGAGCTAGCGTTGAAGATGCGTGTGCGATTTGTATTAAGTGTTTTTAATTCAAACATTGAGGAAAAAAAACGTGAGTAGAATTTCGTTTTATTTAATTTGTGTTAATAGTAGCTAAATATGGATAAATATTAAAGATACGGCATTGTTTCCACTTTCTATCACGATAATCGCATTAAGCGCCACGTGTTTAGACTTGCAGCTACATAACCTTAAAATTTATAAATGTGAGGTGGTACAGAATAAACCACTCGGAAGATGTACTGAGTGAACCGGTGGTTCACTCAGTACTACCTCTGGTTAATTTAGTGCCACTTCTGGTTGGTTAACTCAGTACTTACCCTTATTTTCTGAAACGCTTTTTATATTTTATTTTTTTGTTTTGCTTAATTTTTGCTTGTTTAATTTTTTTAGGATGGGGCGAACAAAACTAGATAGATCTGCAAGGAAAAAGGATCTCACTTACCTGAAGTTATGAAAACCGCTGTCAATTTACATCTTGGTGGCATGAGCTTAAGAAGTGCAGCAAATAATTGCAATGTACCATACCCAACACTAAGAAGGTACGTTATTAAATATTTACAAGACAATTCTGCTTCGATGGAGCCAAATTACAGTGCACAAAAAATATTTAATGACGCTTAGGAAAGTAGTTTGAAGGAGTATATCATTGATTGCGCAAACAAATTTTATGGCTTAACCACTAAAGAAGTCCGTAAGCTCGCTTTGCAAATGGCAGATATTAATAAAATTAAATACCCAACAAGTTGGAAGGAAAGCGGTATGGCTGGGAAAGACTGGTTGCGTGGGTTCAAAAAAAGACACCCCGATTTGGCTATTAAAAAACCAGAAGCATGCAGTATTGCACGCGCTATGGCTTTTAATCCTACAAATGTAAAATCATTTTTTGACAATCTGCAAAACGTGTGTGGGAGGTTCCCGCAATTCGGTGATGGGACAAGGATATTTAATCTAGATGAGACTGCAACGACTACTGTTCAGCGACCAGGTAAAGTGATTGCCCAGAAAGGACAAAATGTATCCAAAGTTACTAGTGGTGAGCGGGGGATACTGGTAACTACATGTTGCATTGTTAATGCAACAGGATACGCGCTTCCACCAGTCATGGTGTTCCCCCGTAAAAAATATGTTCCACATATATTATGATTAATGGGGCACCTACAGGAACGCTCGGTCTCTAAGACGGGATGGATGAACTGCGATCTTTTTACAGAGGTGATGAAACATTTTGTGAAATTTACAGCATCTTCAAAACACAATCCATCATTGCTCATCATGGATAACCATGAGAGTCACCTGTCGATTGAAGCACTCAACATAGCCAAAGAGTCGGGAGTCACAATACTGACGCTACACCCACACACAACAAGTAAATTACAGCCACTTGATGTTGGCCTGAACGGACCTTTAAAATCATATTACAACTCTGCTGTTGACTCGTGGCTGTTACGCAATCCAGGGAGGTCTTTGTCGATATACGACGTGGCACAATGTTTTGGACAAGCATATCAGAAAGCAATGACCCCAACTAACATAACAAACGCGTTCCGAAAGTGCGGAATCTTCCCGTTCAATAGTGAGATATTTTCAGAACTTGACTTTTTGCCCAGCAGCGTAACAGACAGACCAGAACCAGTACTAAATCAAACAGATGATAAAGATGACGATGATCAAGATGCAACAAGCCTGTCTGATGTGTCAATTGTATCTGGAAGAAAACAATCTGAAACCGGAAAAGTCTTGGTTGACTCTCGATCTCCTTCACCTTCTCTTCTTTCTGATAACAGTTTTAACAAAAAGCATGAACCCAAAAAACTAGTTTATCTATGCTTAGAAGTGGCGCAAACCTTTTTATGTCAGAATAATCTCAAATCGTACTT
The DNA here is from genome assembly GCA_905147285.1 of Hypena proboscidalis. Classification (NCBI taxonomy): domain Eukaryota; kingdom Metazoa; phylum Arthropoda; class Insecta; order Lepidoptera; family Erebidae; genus Hypena; species Hypena proboscidalis. Next base: position 3,344,969 of record LR990141.1, read on the forward strand.
ACTCAACCCGAAACAATCCGCAGTTAAGCCATCTGCATCGACTACACCGGACCTAAAAATAAAAAAAGATATTTTGAACCAAAGTACTCCTACAAAAAGACAACATCCTTCTCAAACTTCTTCAGAATATTTAATTTCTTCTAAAGAGTTTCGACTACAACCAAGTACAAGCCAGCCATCTACATCAACTGCTCAAGACCTGGAAATAAGTAAAGATATTTTGATCCCAAGCACGCCCAGAAAAAGAGTAAACAATTCTCCAATCTGTTTAGAAAGTTTTATTTCTACAAAAGAGTTTCGACCAGCTTTAAAAACAGTCCAGAGAAAAATTAAGCAAGGTAAAAGAAAGGTTGGTAAGAGTCTAATAGCCACGGATACCCCTGTGAAGAATGCTTTGGCTGAGATAAAAGCTCAAACGGCTGATAAAAAGAAAAATAAGGGAAAGAAAACAAGAAAACCCAAGGCTGTAAAAAAAGTGACCAAGAACTTGTTCAAACAAAAAGGAATTAAACGACGGAAAAATAACGGACCTTCCTCCGAGTCTTCAGAGGAAGATGAGGAAGAATTTCGTGCAAGTGGATCGTCTTCTGGTGGCGAGTTACATGAGATTGAAAGTGACTCTGACATTGATGAAATAGTTTTGAAAGATGATATTCTTAAACTTTATCGTTCTCCCCGTGAAAATGACTATGTTATAATAATTTTTAAAACCAAAAATGATAAAATTTATTACGTTGCTAAAATTTTGGAAATATTGGTTGATGATGAAGATTGTGACTATTATGTGTCATACTTAAAATTAAAAAGTAAAATCCAACAGAAATTTTTAAAGCCAAAGGAACCCGACACTGCAGGTGTCAACATTGCTGACATAAAATTTATCCTGCCCGAACCTAAAATGAAAGATGGTAGTAGTCGTCGACAGACTACTTACAAATTTCCAATTGATATGTCTTTATTAAATTTACGTTACTAAGCTCAAATGTTAATTTTTTCACAGATTTTTTATAGACTAGAAAGACGAAACCAATGATTGTGATAATATAAGTATAAACAGCTTTTTCAATAAAAAAAATGTTAACTCCTAGTTGATTAAGGTTGAGTCAATTAAAATTATCTCTATTAGGTATAAATTAAAACACACACACACTACACACACACACTTTTTTCTGTCTAATTGTTTTTGATAAGGGTTATTATTAAGGGTATTATTAATTAAAATGATCTCTATTAAGCACTAGATTTATAAGATTAAAACACACACACACACACGCACTCACTCTCTCTCTCTCACACACACACACACACACACTTGAAATTGACTTTATATAAAGTGTTAAATGTTGATTTTTTTTTCTGTTTAATTGTTGTTGATAAGGGTTATTACAGTTCTAGATAGATATCAGATATAAAGAGGGTTCTTTATCATATTTTTTCATAGTACTTATCTATAATAAATATTATTAATTAAAATTACAGTTTCATTTCACTTTCGTTATAAAATAAAATAAAATATACTTGCTTTAAAATTCTTGGTTCATAGTGTACACCCCCGGTTTATTGAGTACCAACCCCCGGTTCATTAAGCTATGGTACTTACACATTGAACCAGTTCTCTTTAAATAAAAAAACAGGTTTTCACAGTAAATCCTAGTATTTATACAAAAATAAATTACTACTACTACAGCCGGTATATTTTTTTTATAACCCTGTATAAAAATAATAGAATTTGGACCTAAAAAACCAGAGTTATAGCTCTTTGAAATTTAGGTGGTTCAATGTCGACCACCCTAACCTAAATTTAGTGTTTTTCTAAAAAAAAAATACCTTTTTTATAATTAACGTGTTTCTGATTATAATTAAAACATGTTGTACCTTTTAATCTGTTTTTAGGGTTCCGTAGTACCTACAAGGAACCCTTATAGTTTCGCCATGTCCGTCTGTCCGTCCGTCTGTCCAAGGCATAGCGACGAATATTGCATAAACATGTATGTTAAATATACAAAGAAAGTCGTAGAATAAAATTTGGAAAAATATTTTTTTTTCGGGTAGCTCCCCTACATGTAAAGTAGGGTTTTATTTTTTGTCGCCTACCCCATAGTGTGGGGTATTGTTAGATAGGACTTTTAAAAACGTTCAGGGGTTGCTAAGACAGTTTTTTGATTTAGAGATCCGTTTGCGAGATAATTAACTTTAAAGAGCAAATTTTTGTTCGAGTAGAGCGTCCCCCCCCCTCTAAAAGCTAAACTACTGGATCCCAAAATCTGAAAAAAATTGTGTCGGTAGTACATGTAATGAACTTTAAAGGAAAACTATAGCGGATAAGTTCACTTCATTAGTTCAAGAGGAATAGGGGTCCGAAATGTCAGATGCAGTTACTCAGAATATTTCGTTCAAAATTCTTGAAACTTAAATAAACATACATAATTCATATATAAAATCACGCCTTTATCCCACGGGGGTAGGCAGAGACGATGGAACGCCATGTGCTTCGCTCCTTACATACTTCTTTCGCTTCCTCAACATTCATACATCTCGTCATACGTGCTAGCTGGTTGCGTGTACTACAAACATTTCCTTTCTGAAGGACGCCATTTATCTGGTCCCTATATGTCTTTCGAGGATAAAATAAATAATAAAATAAATAATTTCGAGGATAACATAAATAAAATAAATTAAAAATAATCATTACATATCTAGGTCATACATAAGATCACGATTTTTATCTCAAGACGAACTACTAGAACAGGTTGAGTGAAAAATATAAATTATTTTACAAAAGGACTCGATAGATGGCGTTGTACTCGTTTTCTGAATCGTGCTATGGTTTCGTTACGAGCTAGGGTATAAAAGGAAAGTTATTTTGAATACTTCTTGTACAATTGATTGTATGACAGCGCCCTCTATTACTCAGTAATATATCTGAATACTTACTATTTAATAGGCATTTGTTCGTTCGCGCACTGGTTTTTTACCTGCATTACAACACAACTTATTATAAACATTTATGTCTTCAATCTCATAAATTCATTCTTGTTCTGTTTGTTTTCATAGTGTAGTCATATGTACCTAAATAATTGTAATAATTTCGAGTATAAATAAATATTGCTATCTTTTTTATAAATTTAGGTTAGGTTTTGTTTCTCTTAGAATTAGCGCTATTCTGCTGTTAATTATTTATTAGCGAAACGTTATTTTTCTTCTATAGTTACATCGTTAGATTTTCAAGTACTGTTTTGATTCTGTTAGAGTTAGCGATAGTTTAGTGGTAGGTTAGAAATACAGTAGTGTTAGGGTAGAAAGATAGAAAGAAGAAAAGAAAAATCATTTATTCTGGCATAAATGCCTCTAAAACTTAAAAAATTATAACAAAATAAAAACATTATTTAATACTAGCTTCCGCCCGCGGCTTCGCCCGCGTGAAATTAGTTTTTGTCGATCCTGGTCCTTTATGTCTAAGAGACTCTTACAGAGGCCAGCCTCACGCTAAGAAATCCCATACAAACTTTCAACCTCTATTTCAACCCCTTCATCCCTTTTTTTTTTTTTTAAAGTAGCCTATGTTCTGTCTCAGGGTCTAAAGATTGTCTGTACCAAATTTCATCAAAATCGGATGCAAGGTTTAAGCGGGAAAGCGTAACAGACAGACAGACAGACAGAGTTACTTTCGCATTTATAATATTATATTATATTATATATTATTATATATATATATATATATATATAGTTGGGATGCCGGAAATGGTACGCATCTCAGCACAATACTGCAGCGCTAAAAGAACCGCAGCGCTGATAATTCTGATGCGCCCAGTGAGTGAGGATCAGTGTGACAACAGAAAAAAAAATACATATTATAATATTTTGTGTCACAAACAAAATATACCCTTAAACTACTAAATCAGATTTCATAAATAAAAAACAACTAAATTACATAAATAAGAAACAAATACACCTATATAATAGTAGAGCATTACATAAATAATAAAACTTATTTTTAAAATTAATAAATACATTATTTAAAATGTAAAACATGGAACGCACCCATACGCTTTTGACATTTATAAATAATAGTAAACAATGAAATTCCGGGAAGAGCGGGGTTCTCGTATCACGTCCAAGCCAAATATACTATAGCTGTTATATTAAATAAGTTATTGAAAAACAAACAATGTGCCGTGTGTTTTGTTTAGTCTGTATAGTGTAAATAGTTTTAAATTGTATATAGACCGTATTTCAAATGTGTGTGATTTGTGTAGGATAGAATTATTGTGTTTTCTCCCAAGTTTAGGTATTTTATTGGGAGGTGTACTATACCGAGAAGGAATGCCATTAAGATAATATTTGCACATGCGTGCAAGCCACAGGTAATTCTTTATCTTACTTACTTTGTTGTTTTGTAAATGTAATTAATCAATCAATAATCATAACTCAGTAAATGTTTTTTGTACACATTTTTAAAACCAGAAACCGTTTTACAGGCAGGTACACACACAGGGTAGGTTAGTTTGATTTCCCCACCAACCGGGTGTCCCGCGTTGTCGTCGCGGTGGGGCTTAGTAACCGTGGCTGGGAGAGCCACGGTGAAGCTAAGTGGACCCCGAGGAGGGGGCTGCTCTTCGGGCTTTTGGCGTCAAGCCCATGTGGGAGCAGCCCATGTTGCAGGGCCTATATGGGGAGGCACTGCAACAGGAGGGCCTGCGGAGTTGGCGTGCCGTGAGTCGGCACTGCGGCCGAGGAGTTGCGGGGCCGCGGCGGGAGAGGTCTGTCGGTGCTTCGTTGCCGCTTTCCCTGCCTTCCGCGGCCCCGGCGGGGCCGCAGCCGTTAGTACTGCGGCGTGGTGGGGTCGCAGGGGAGGAGAAGTGTCGGTGTTTTTTTTTTTTTTTTTTTGTAGTGTCTTTCCATAGGAATGGAAAGTGTTACGGTTTCCCCTGTCTTAGCTCACAGAGTCCTTTTCTATCTTTGATTTTTGGATTGGGTGTTTTAAAAAAAAAATTACCTAAAAGTCTATTTATCAAATCTTTCATTTGTATAGTTAATTTGTACTTGTTTTAAATGATTTTATTTATTGTTTTTGAAATTTTGATATCTAACTAATTTGTACTTGTTTTAAAGTTTTATTTATTATTTTGAAATTTTGTGTATATTGCTAATTTTTTACTTATTTTAATGTTTTATTAATTATTTTGAAGTTTTATGTGTATTGCAATTTTGCGCTTGCTTTAATGTTTTATTTATTGTTTTAAAATTTTTGTTGTTTGTTTCCGCATGTCCCGCATGGTCGAACAAATGTGCTTTTATATTTTTTAGTAGTTGTTAATTTTTTACTTTTCTTATACATAATATTTATTTTTCCAGTTATTATTAATCTAGTTTTACTTAAATTTTTTGTTATTCGTTTCTTTCTGTTTTGCATGTTTTGAATGTTTTCGATTTTAAATGTTGTATTTATTGTTCTGTAATTAAATCTTTGTTTAAATCTTGCTATTGTTTTCTTCTGTTTTCCTGGTTTAATTGTTATTTGCATTGGTGTGAAGTGTCGGTGTTACGTTGCCGCTCTCCCTATCCTCTGCGACCGAAACGCGGTGGGCGGCGGGACGAACATCTGTTTCGCCGCGGAGGACCGGGCCGTCAGATACGGGGGTGTCTGACGGCCATTGCACGCGGTCCTCGGTGTCGGTCCCCCCACTTTTTGGGGGCCATAAGGGGCCTGCCTAGGCGGGCATCGCCGGGGGGGTCGTGGATGAATGGCTATGTCGGTTTCCCATGACCCCCCCATCACGGCAAGTGCAGGAGCACCGCGGGGTTTTAGTGGGTATTCTCGTGCCGTTTACCATCAATAAGCACGAGCGAGTCCCACATACCCACCCTACCCACCGGGGTGGTATGCGTAAATTCATTTCCCCGCGCAAAAAAAAAAAAAAAAAAAAGGTTAGTTTGATTTGATTTTGAAAAGTTTTTGTTTTTTGATAACTTTTTCTTCATCCGGAGATGATGGAGGCTGTACCTGAAGATGAGGCACATTTGCAATTAATATACGGTGGAGATGTTGGATCTGTAGGTCACTGGATATGTATTTACTACATAAATGGCACATTACGAGTTTAAAACTATAGCGGTTACTTTAACTTAATTAGTTCTAGAGTAATTGGGGTCCAAAGTGTAAAATGCAGTTACTTAGAATAATTCGTGCAAATTACAAAAACCTTTGAAAGTAATGACTTGTATGAAGATGTCACTTGTTTGATACAGATAGTAAATCCCTTTTAAGTCGAAATATGTTGTTACGACTAGCTACGGAACCCTACTGCGCGTGGCCCGACACGCACTTAGCCGGTTTTTTAATTACTTACTACCTTGCCGCTGTTTATCTTTAATCAATGGGTTAATTTAATATTTAACCTTAATAAAAGTGAATAAGTGTGAAAATGCATTAGCAAATTGTTTAAAACGTAAGTCCACTTTTCTAAAACTGTGCGCCTTACTTTAATATTTCTTAGATATTTTGTGACATACATTAAACTGCCAACTGTTTTTCAAATTATATCCGTAAATCAACTAGCGTAACTACATATTTTTGCAAAAAAATTGATGTAACCGCCAGGCTATTTTCCTAACTATAATAGCTATCTTATTTTGAACCAGTTCATCTATAAGATCTCACAAAAATAGGATAATGGTGAAAAACACACCGAAATTGGACAAATAAATAAAAAGTTATAACACTTTTTCTGATTTGTAAAACAGTTTTTGCTTCCCCTGTAAAATCGTCATTTGGCGGTTACAGCAATTCATATTACAATCGACGATAAATACATCCTTATATTGGGATGAATTCTTATACTCTTATATTTTTCAATGTAGGTATTGTTCATATTGTTGAACTAATTGAATTTTGTTTGTTTTTAGAATATATCCTGAAACAATGGAATTTATATTGCACTTGATAACTCCTAAAATAAGTGCTAATAGTACTGGCAGAAAACCCACAGCAGCGAAAAAACAGCTTTTATTGACATTGTGGGTAATGGCAACTCCTGACTCATACAAGTATTTATTACTTTTAAACTACATATGCTGAAAAAACCATTAGTAGATATGATTGAAATGCCTAAGTTTATCATGATTGTTAGGTTTAGATAGTTATTTATCATTTACTTATTATTTACATTGTTATTTAATTGATCTAAGATTGGAAAATAGATACTGAATTGGACCAAGTATTGGAAATGGCAAATGAAATAATAAATATACAGGAAGTAGTTGGTAATAAATATAATGAATGGTAATTATCTATTTGTAAATAGTTCTTATTTAAAGTTATAATTTAATTGAATTATTATGATATCATTCGCATTGGTTTCATTAAGTTTAAGCATCGACCAATCACGACTCATTTCCGGTGGTGGGGTGACGAGTCGTGATCGGACGATGTCAGGAAAATGGCGGGCAGTCTTGTGGTTCGATTAGAAGTGTAAAGGTGAAGTGAAAATAGTTTATGTGAAAAGTGTGCGTTATTAAATGAAGGTGAAAATACGGTGTGGTAAGATAATAAATTGTAATTATTTAAAAGTGTGTGCATTTGTTTTTGTTGTCTGACCTGATCCCCATATGATAGAATTAATTGAAACATTTTTTACAGATCTGTGTGTGAAAAAATTAATGTGGGTAAAGCAACTCTGCCGTCCTAATCAAAAACAACGCAATCGACATTTTTTACGAAATTGAGTTAGAAGTATATTCGGAATCGCCGAAACGAGATCTACCAGGATCAATCACTCATTTTTCAATATTTTCTATAGTTTTCATTTTATTGTTAACTATAAACAGCGTATGTGATCCATTCCAAACTTATTACTAAACATTAGCATCGTAATGAACATTGCACTGGATAATCATAACCTACTATCCTATTTATACCAATGATAAGCATCATAAACAATCATACGTTTTTTATGACTATTTTACTTTGGATTTTGAAGTATGAAATACTAAGCATAAATAACGCATTCGGTACTTACTTACTTACTAAATTATATAGAACCGTTGTTAAAAATATGAACATCTCTTTTGCACGAATAGGTCATAAAGAATGTGATCAATGTGCATTATTCCATAATCACAATCCGAATCATAATTACGAAAACTTGTGCGAAACTTGCGATGCGTGTATTACATATCAAGTACATTAACTAAAATATACTGAAACTCGAATTGAATACAAAAAAGACACAGATTTAGCAGCACAACATCCAAACGATGTACTATATTCAGTCGATCTGCAAAAAGTTATAATGCTCCCCAGAATGGAGCAATACAAATCGGCAATTTTCTGCCCGAGAATAATAGCTTTCAACGAAAGTTTCGTCCCTTTGGGTACTCGAACTGGCGCAGGCATGCATGTGCCTTTTGCAGCTGTCTGGAATGAAACCACTTCAGGTAGAAATCAAGAAGATATTATTTCAGCGTTTCGAGCCTTCTTACTTTATAAACGCGATGCTGAAAATATAACGATTTGGCTGGACAACTGCGCTGCCCAGAACAAAAACTGGGCATTGCTAAGTTTTTTTGTTTACATTATAAACAGTAATGTAGTTGCCACCAATTCAATAACGCTGAAGTATTTTGAACCCGGCCATACCTTTATGTCCGCTGATTCATTCCACCACCAAGTAGAACAAGCTTTGAAAAAAATGGGCAAGGTGTATGATTTTTCTGATTTTGTTGAGTGTGTCCGTGCTACAAATTCAAATAAAAATTTTATCAAAATCATGGAGGTATCGGATTTTTTTAATTATCTAGATTATGCTTCCCAACACAAATTAAAAAAAAATGAGCCACGCGTGTACTTAAAGGATATGATTATATGATGGCTATTTGGTTTGAGAAAGGTGTCTACAAAATTAAATATGAAAGAAGTCATTCTGATGTCGAGTTTCAGGATCTTGATTTTTTGCAAGCTAGAGTGATAAAATCACAGCAATTCCCTACAGTCACTGCTAAAGTACAACCACGAGGTATTAATGAAGAGCGAAAAATGACCATTATTTCAAAGCTTGTTCCTCTTATGCCAGAAAATAGAAGACATTTTTGGTATAATTTATTCGTTTCTGATGCTAAAGATTTAACTCAAAATGACTGATTTTTTTCTACTAATTAAGATATTATTACAATTTATATTGATACGTTTTTTTTGAGCTTATGAAGGGAAGCATTTTTTTTGTTACGGGTGTCATTTTTTTCAAATTCCTATTATCCTAATTTGTTATTTACTTAGTAAATTGTTATTTATTACGTAAAAATGTTATCTGTAATAAGTTACAGGTTGAATAGATTCAGTATTCTATTTTAGATTGTGTTTTATAAATTTTATGAAAAGATAACTATATTATTACTCAAAGAAAACCTGATCTCAAATATTTTAGTATAATTTATAATAAATTAAGATTTGCCATGAAAATGATTGTGATAAACTAAGTACAACTTATAAATTAAGCAATAACGTACCGTCCACAGAGTGTTTTGCATCTAATTTTAAGCATTTATTTGTTTTTTTTTATTTTAATAAATATTTGTAATTATTATAAGTAGTTTTATTTGTGTTCGGCTACATAAAACTAAGCGCATATGAGCTGATCTTACCATTCTTTACTAGTCATATTGAACGTATGTGCAACATATACGCTATAAAAGTGAACTTACATGTAAGTAATTATATTATCTTAGCTAGACATAAACATCACAAATGCGTTTCCTAGACATAAACCACGTAACTGTCACACATGCGTTGTTTATGCTTAGTAAATGTGTAAGAGTAGAAGACATGTTTTCTAGTCTTAAATATTTTTTGTCTTTTAAAATATTGAAATTAACTAAATATATAAATATAGCATCGCACATGCAAAGTTCACATTTAGAGGCACCCAACAAAACAAAAATATTTGAAATATTCCTGTTAGTTTCATAGGGACAACAAAAAAAATAAAAAAAACTTTAGGCGCGGATTCTCGAAAGTTACCTCCAAGCAAGTGCGTTGTTTATGCTTATGGCGGCAGAACTGCTATCCGCACTGTAAGGAGGGGGTGTCCCGAGCATTATATAGCCTTGCTCCTCTTTTTATAACGTGGCCCACAGCTCAAAGAGCCCAAGAAGTGACTCGCCAATATGAACAATACAGTGCATTCCCAGGTGTAATTGGCGCTACCGATGGGACACACATAGATATAAATGCCCCAACAAATGATCCAGACTCATACATTAATAGAAAGGGGACCCATTCCATACAAGTTCAGGTATGTACTTTTGTGATATCAATTACATCAAATTATTATTAAACTCTTCCAAATAATATTCATTATTTTCAAAAGCTTTTATTAAGTATGATGACGTAAGCTCCCCCACCAATAAAATCAAAATTATCTATCTAATTATTTTTTACATACTGCATAATATTTATACTACTGCTAAACTTGGATTTGATTCCATTATGAAATCTATTCATCTGCCATTATGAAAATGTGAAATGGGAGAGGAAGATGAAATGTGGGTGTCATACTGCTACAAAGTGTGGTAATAAGGACATGATGATGTATTATTAAGTTATAGTTGGATGGCCGGAATGCAGTCACTCTGCATAAAGTCTTTCTCGTGTTACTTACTTGAAGGTTATCCTAATTTTATTAGGAATAGATAAGATGGTGATATCCAAATACCTCATAATCATGTTATTTTGTTACAGGCAGTTTGCACATGGGACCTGTGTTTTACCAGCATATTCGCTGGAAATGTTGGGTTAGTACATGATGCTAGAGTATTCAGACTATCTCCAATTACCAACCATATCCAGGATGCAGATAGATATTTCCCGAACCAGTCACATTTAGTGGGGGACGCTGCATATGGCATCCATCCATGTTTAATGGTACCATTTAAAGATAATGGCCATTTGACAGTTCGGCAAAAAAAATCAAAAGGGCATTTGGGGTGTGGAAAACCGATGGAGGAGCATCCTAGACTGTTTGCCAATGGTGACAACAGAAAAAAATCCCGAATACCTACTAACCACTGCAGTACTGCATAACATATGCATCACCAGGGGTGACATTGTACCAGAAGTAGAGCCAGAAATAAGACCAATCAGAAGGGGTCACCTTATTGACGGTGATAGAGATAGAGGTTTATTAAAAAGAAATAAAATTATGAATAATTTAATAATAAGAAATATTTCAATAAATTTGTAATTTTCAATTATTTCACTTGTTTCATTTATAATGCCCTAAATAATATTATTGTTGTAACAAAATGTCTATTGTTGTGGTGGGAGATAGTTTTTAATGAAACAAATTATAATTCAGCCATATTTTTATTTTAAATCTCTCATATAAAAATAGGAAAAAAAAAATATATAAATTAAGACCAGTGTAAACACTGATCTTAATTTATACATTATAATCATTAAACAATTATCCTAAATTGTAGTACATATATTAATATTTTTATAATAGGCTGTATATGAAAGTTTCTCTTGTCATCTGAATTGTTCATGGTATATAAAAAAAGAATGTCCTTTCTCTATGCTTTTTGCCTCCAACATGTAAGCGTGCAAAATTACTTTATGTTTCTTTTATTATTGAATACAATATAATACAATATAATTGGTGATTACAACTCGGTATTTCATTACACACCTAATTTTGGCGACGAGTGCAAATATTTTCAAGTTGAGATGGCCTCAACATTTTCAAGTTTGCCTTTTAAACCTTTCGAAGAAGGTGACGACGTCAATGTGTTTTTGGAGCGGCTGGAGCAACATTTTACGGCGGCAAGTATATGCGAGGATGAGCAGGTTTCCACATTACTTACGTCTATTTCGGAAAATGTTTACAAAACTTTAAAAAGCATTTCTTACCCCGCCTTGCCGAAGGACAAGTCATTACATGAACTACAAACGGCATTGAAGTTACGTTTCTACAACCGTGTTTCACATTTTCGAAAAAGAATTGTTTTTGACAAACTCCAACAAAGTGATGGAGAAAGCGTCGGTAAATGGTATCAACGTGTTAGAGAAACAGCGGCGGATTGTGAGTTTAGCTCAACATTGGAGGAGCGGATTAAGGACAAATTCGTTACTGGAATGCTTCCTGGCAGGATACAGGAAAGATTATGTGAAGAACCTTTGTCTAAGTCAATCTTGGATCTGCTGGACATAGCGCTGAACAAAGAAGCTGCTTTGCTAGAGAAGTTGAATGTCAACAAATTATCAAGTAGCGGCACAGGGCAAAAGTCTTCAGTAAATAGTGCTTTTAAAGGTAGTGTACATAATTCATTTAAGAGTAGTGAGAATAGAAGAGAAAAGTTCTTCTAAAAGTGAGAATAAGATTTTAAAATGTATACATTGTGGTAAACCCAACCACACATTTTCTAAATGTAAGTTTAAGTTATACATAAACGTATTTATTCACTTTATTATAAAATAAAACTTCTTACCGGTTTTAATTCTCTCATATTACTCTGGAGGCAAGTTAAAAGTAATATAATTATCTCGCTCTTCATCATAGACGGCTACATCCATTATAAATGAGTATTTTTCGATAAAAGCCAAAAAAACTTTAAAATAGTTTGATTTTAACATCAACAATTCACCGTAAAAACAAACGTCTGAAACGTCATTTTGACATTTAGCTCTCAGCGCTCACGCGATGGAGCAAGATCGCCGTAAGCCCAACATGGCGCCAATGATGACGTAATTCATGACGTCACATTGAATATCGTGAGCGACCTCTTAGCGATTCGAACCGACTGTTAGCGCGCTAACAGCTCTCACAGCGCTGAAATGAGCGATTCGGACCAGAGGGTTGAGTTGTTAGCATTATTTTTAGCTAGAGAAGTCGAATTGCAACTCAAGTTTGGTTTAATATCAGATTCCTTAATACAAGCTAAAAAATGTGAAAGGGTGCATTCAGTGTCATCTTTAGAAAACCTCCAGAACTTCCCCGTAGCCTCTACTAGTACATCCACAATTAAAAAACCCGAAAATTTACCAAAATATAAATCAAGTAAACAATGTCCAAATTGTCCAATCTGTAACCAAAGTCATGGCTTGTCTAAATGTGACAATTTTGTGTCATTGTCAGTAGCTGACAGGTGGCAATTTATAAAAGAAAACAAACATTGTCATAGATGTCTTAAAAAAGGTTCACATAGTTATAAATTTTGTAAATCGACTAAAGAAGTTTGTAATGTCAAAGATTGTAAGTTCTCTCTATCTTGTCATGACATGTTAGACATGCAGCATTTGGGAGAGGTTATCATACAGTGCAATGACCCTCAAAATCCCGACTTAATGCATCTCATAAGGGAAGTCAGCAAAATCAATCTTATATGTCCAAATGAACTGATCACACAGTTCCAAATGCTTGTCCGACAGTCAGAGTCAGACTGGAAACTAATTAAAGGTGTATTAGTCAAGGCATGCCAGAACAACTAGTCTGCTCATTTAGACACAATAATAAAAAGGTTCACATAGTTATAAATTTTGTAAATCGACTAAAGAAGTTTGTAATGTCAAAGATTGTAAGTTCTCTCTATCTTGTCATGACATGTTAGACATGCAGCATTTGGGAGAGGTTATCATACAGTGCAATGACCCTCAAAATCCCGACTTAATGCATCTCATAAGGGAAGTCAGCAAAATCAATCTTATATGTCCAAATGAACTGATCACACAGTTCCAAATGCTTGTCCGACAGTCAGAGTCAGACTGGAAACTAATTAAAGGTGTATTAGTCAAGGCATGCCAGAACAACTAGTCTGCTCATTTAGACACAATAATATGGATGAACACTGTTTATCAGTTGCAAAATGATAGATCCGGCTCGAAGGACTAGAAAATGTTATGGATTGGGTTGAGGCAAAGAAACCAGGAATAAAGAAAATAAATTATATTAGGAAAATAGGAAAATAAACTAAAAAGAACACTGAACCTATGACGATAACCAAAAGACTGACATGAAACTTAAATGTCAAAACAAAAGCAAATTCTTATAAAAAACTAAATATTATGTACAAAAATATACAAAAAGGTCCGATTGGGCACAGGAATCTTAGTTAGTTTATTAGTGTAGAAAATTTTATTTTTATTAATTAAATTGATATGGAGAATTCCACGATAGTTCCGTCAGAATTCGTTGAAATTATTGTTAAAGATGCTGTACTATGAGTGGCAAAACTTATATTTGATTTAAGGTAATTTTAAATTGCCCATGTTGGCAACTCTCTGTTCGGCTGTCAATGGACGCTGCCTGAAGTAATTTTCCTCGTTGTGCTATTTTCACCTAAATAAAATTCACTGTGCAAATGCAAACTCTGCGTTGTTATTTCCAAAAGTCCTAATAGGTTATGGGCCCAGCCCCGTAACCCTATTTAGGTGAAGATTGTCGTCGGATTGCAGCTTGGTCGTGTGTGTCGACAAGCAGGAACTTGTGGCGGCCGGCATTTTAGGCGTCACGCGTTTGTTACCAAAATCAAGACGATGGAGAAACACGGCGTAATAAGACTGGAGGGAGCGAAAAACTGGAGCGTCTGGCGTTTTCAGATGGCCGTGATTTTACGGGATCAAGGTTTATACGAAGTTGCTACGGGTTCGGAGGTTAAACCCAGCAATGGCGGTCAGGCGTCAGCGGAGCCCGGCCAGGCGTCAGCGGAGCCCGGCCAGGCGTCAGCGGGAACTGAGCAATCGTCGGCAGCTAAGGATTTGAAAGCGATGAGCGCAATTGTTACTAGATTGGCGGAACCAGTTCTACAACACGTAATTACTTGTCAGACAGCATGTGAAGTATGGAACCGACTTCATAGTATCTTTGAAAGGAGTGGAGAAACATCACTAATGCTGCAACAGCAACGATTTTTTGCCCTAAAGTTTGAAGATGACATGAGTGTCGCGGACTTCATTTCCAAGGTGCAGGAGCAGCAGCAGACCTTGAGGAGACTCGGACAACCTGTAACCGATAGGATGGCGATGTCAAAAATCATCATGTCTCTGCCACAGAAGTATGCTCACTTTGTTAGTGCGTGGGAATCGTGAATCTCATGGCGCATCTATAATCTGATTCTATGGATTGTTGAAGTCCATGGGCTGTACTCCACTTACCATCAGGTGGACTACACGTTCGTTCGCTGTGAGCGTAGTAAAAAAAAAAAAAAAAAAAAAAAGCAGACTTTGGACAATTTGACAGCACGGCTCTTAGTAGAAGAAGAACGGCTAAGTAATAAGTGTAGCAATAAGTCAGAAGAAAGTGTAGCACTGTTTTCCAAAGGTCAGAAAGGCAAAAATAAAGGTTGAAAATAAATGTTTTTTATGTCAAAAGCCAGGTCATTTTAAGAAAGATTGCAAACTTAAAAATGTGTGTTTCAACTGTCATAAGCCAGGTCATTTTAAAGAGCAATGTAAAGTTAGTAATAAGAAGGATAAAGATAATTGTAACAGTAGTAAGAAAACAGAAAATGCTTTTCTGTGCACAGTTTTAGTTAGTGCAAGTGATAGTTTAGTCAATAAAAAGTGGTTGGTAGACAGCGGTGCTAGTCACCATATGACTCATTTAAAGGAATTATTTTGTGAATATGAGAGCTTACCCATTCCTAAAGCAGTAATTATAGGTGATGGACGAAAATTAAATGCTCTAGGTATAGGAAAAATTAATATGTTGGCATTTGATGGCGATGAGTATGTCCATTGCTCGATAAACAATGTTTTTCATGTTCCAGAATTAAAAGTTAATCTATTTTCTGTAGGTAGTGTGGTATGCAAAGGTTTTCAAGTAAGTATGACAAATGACAAGTGTGTATTTTCAAAGAATAATAAGGTGTTCCATTGCTAATAAGGAATCATGTTCAAAGCTGTATGTAATGGATTTTAAGGCAGATATTTTGCAAGCTAATGTAGCTAAACTTGAATTAAGCGAGTGGCATGAAAGGTTAGTACATCAGAATTATAGAGAAGTGAAACGCATTTTGAAAGAAAATAATATAGATTTTAGCGAGTCCTCAATAGACACATGTACAGCTTGTGTGCAAGGCAAACAGCATAGAACACCATTTTATAGCAGTAATAGTACTACAAGTAAGACAGGTGAGTTGGTGCATGCTGATTTGTGTGGGCCGATGGAAGTACCATCAATGGGAGGGTCTAGGTATTTTCTTTTGTTAAAGGATGATTTCTCAAACTGTAGAACGGTCTATTTTTTAACTCACAAGTCGGAAACTTTTGAAAAGATTAAAGAGTTTATTAAAAAGGCAAAAACATTAAATAATACAGTTTGTACACTTCGTAGTGATAATGGGACAGAATTTGTACAGAAATGAAGAATTTATTAGCAGAGCATGGAGTGACACATGAGACTACAGTTTTTTACTGTCCAGAGCAAAATGGAAAAGCTGAAAGGGATATGAGGACTCTAGTTGAAGGAGCAAGAACTTTGTTGCATGCAAAAAGAATGGACAAAGTATTCTGGGCTGAAGCGGTCAATACAGTTGTGTTTACTCTGAATAGAACTTACCATAGCAAAGAAGAAGGAAAAACACCCTATGAGTCATGGTCAGGGAAGAAGTTTGATGTAAGTGGTCTACATGTATTCAGCAGTGAAGTCTTTGTGCACATACCAAAAGAAAAAAGGAGGAAATTTGATGCAAAAGGGGAAAAAGGTATTTTTGTAGGTTACGGAGAGTACACGAAAGGGTTTAGAATCTATTTTCCAGATAAGAATGCAGTAGAAATAGTGAGAGATGTTACATTTGTAAAGAAACATGTTGAAACTGTAAGAGAAGAGCAAGAAGAAAAGTCAATATATCTAGACATAGAAGAAAACCTGTATAATGAAGAATACCAGACTGAGACAGATACTGAAGAAAGTGTAGAATTTGAGGATTGTCAGGCAAATGACAATATAATGCAAGAGGAAATCCTAGAAGATGATGAAGAAATTCAAGAAGCAACTGAAAATATTCCGGGAAGCTCAGAAAATACAAAAAGAACAAGCTCTAGAAAAGTACCCAATTGGTTGAATGATTATGAGGTAGGTTTTATAAGTATGCATAATGAACCTAACACTTTTAAGGAAGCCACAGAGTGTGAAGACAGAGAAAATTGGATAGAAGCCATGAACAGAGAAATAACTACATTAAAAGAAATGGACTGAAATAGTGGAATTGCCTAAGGGAGTAAAGGCAATAAACAGCAAATGGGTATACCGGATAAAAGAAAATCCTAACCAAGAAATTCATTACAAGGCCCGATTAGTCGCTAGAGGATTTGAGCAGACTGACATAGATGGTGCAGAAGTTTATGCCCCCGTTGCAAGTTTGACTACCTTCCGTACTATGTTAGCTGTGGCAGTCAGAAAGAAACTTCCAGTATACCAGATGGATGTCACAGGAGCCTTTCTTTATGGTGACATTGATGAACCTGTGTTTATGAAACTTCCTGATGGCGGAATAGGTAAATTAAACAAGTCTATATATGGTTTGAACAAGAGTCCTAAATATTGGAATAGAAAATTTAACGATTTTATGTGTAGTGATGGTTTCATAAAATCCAAAAATGACCCACGTTTGTATTTTAAATGTTGTAGTGAGCATAATATTTTATTTATGTACTAATTTTTGTAGATGATCTGATATATTTTAGTGATAGTGACAGCCAGATCAGAAAGTTCAAGGAGAAGTTGTGCAAGAACTTTGCTATGAAAGATTTAGGTATGGCTTGTAACTATTTAGGGATTAGTATCATGCAGGATGTGAAAAATGGAAAGACTGTTGTAAATCAGAAGGAGTATTTGTTAAAAGTATTAAGAAAGTATGGGATGTCTGATTGCAAAGCTTGTAACTTACCCATTGATCAGAATTTTAAATTTGAATTGTTAAAAAGGGAAAAATCTGAAAGTAAAGAAATTGAATTTAAATGTAGACAGATAATTGGAAATTTATTATATGCTTCTAATGCTTCAAGACCTGATTTGTGTGTAGCTATTAGTTTCTTAAGTAGATATCAGCACTGTGCCAGTATGTTGCTACTGAAATGTTTACAGCGTGTATTGAGATATGTGAAAGGTACAGTAAATTTGTCATTGGTGTATTGTTGTAATGGTAATGATAAATTGGAGAGTTATGTTGATGCTGATTGGGGTGGAGACACAAATGATAGAAAATCTACTTCCGGATATATATTTAAGGTATTTGATTGTGTAATATCTTGGTGTACTAAAAAACAATTATGTGTATCTTTGTCATCCACTGAGGCAGAATATATAGCACTGTGTTTAGGTATTGTTGAGTCTTGTTGGCTAAGAAATTTGTTATTAGATTTTGGAGTTAAATTGCAAGTAAAAATTTATGAGGATAACCAGAGTGTAATCAAAATAGCAGAAAACAATTTTAGTAATAAAAGGCTTAAGCATATTGATATAAAATATCACTTTATTGTGGAGAAATTAAATGATCGCTGTATAAGTTTATCATAATGTTAGCAGTACTGATAATCTTGGTGATATGTTTACTAAAACATTAGGTAGACAGTTGTATGTAAAACTTAGAAGTAAGGTTTTAAAATAGTTTTTACATTGAGGGGGTGATATGTAAGTTAAAGCTAACTTAATAAGGATGTTAGATTTTGAGTTACTTAAAGATTTAAGTTTTAAATGAATACTAATTTTGTTGGTAATTGTGTTAAGGCCAGTGTGTTTATTTTGTAATAACTAAAGGGTAGCTATATTTGATATTGTTAAGAATAATTATAAATGTAGAGCTGTATTAGTTAACTTGATCAAAAACTAAGTGTTGAGGGGGTGTGTTAAAGATGCTGTACTATGAGTGGCAACACTTATATTTGATTTAAGGTAATTTTAAATTGCCCATGTTGGCAACTCTCTGTTCGGCTGTCAATGGACGCTGCCTGAAGTAATTTTCCTCGTTGTGCTATTTTCACCTAAATAAAATTCACTGTGCAAATGCAAACTCTGCGTTGTTATTTCCAAAAGTCCTAATAATTATTCCAATATTTAGTGGCGAGGCAAGACAGCTACCACTATTTATTAAAAAGTGTGAATATAATATTATAGGCATTTTTAAGGGAGATGATATCCAAAACGAATATTTGTTTCGCGTTATCACTAGCACTCTCAGGGGAGGCAGCTTATTTAATAGGTGAACGTGATCATATTATTTCTTGGGATGATTTAAAAAACCTTTTATCACAACATTTTGGTGATCCTAGGACAGAAGATTGTTTGGTGTTCATTATAACACCATCGTTTTTTAGACTGGTAACGCCATCTAATGTTCTGTAAGTTCAGTTACATCGATTGACCTAATGGTTCGATGTCACGTAGTAGTTCTAACGTTTTGGCAACAGATGTCGCTAGGCGCTCGTTTCGCTTTTATTCAGGATTAAAATATTTAGCGATTATAATTAGAAATTAGTTATAATTTTAATAGTCACATTTATTGTGAGCATTTGAGATTTTCTTTCAGTCTTAATATTTGTTCCGAATTAGAAAACCAAGTGATAGATTCGATTGTTCTAGAATCATATCGTTTTGTCTATGGGATTAGGTTGTCAAAGACAAGAGACGTGACGTTGGCTCTTTTCTGAGAAATGGTGTCGAGTGAAGATGTCTGTTTAATATTCTCGTAAAGACCATATTATCTGAGCCTCCGAGTATGATGATGGATATATTATCGTAACTCTTATGAGGTTATTATATGTAAGCACAGTTGGTAAGACTCTTCTACCATTTGGTGACGATACCATTATTGGCATCTTTTCGTATTTCGTTTCTTTTCAACATAGTGTCGAATTTGTTTCAGCCAGAAGATATTATATACTTATATAATGTGATTAAGACTATAATCGTCAGGGTGGATTGGGAATGTCACTCGATTAACCAGGAATCCTGTGGTGAGTAAATTATTGATTGACACGTGGCGAAGTTGAGTCTCTGCTCTCGGAATTGTTGAATATAATCATTTATATTGTTTTTTCTGTTTGTTACAGATTTGGGTTTATACTTTATAGTTTAAAGTTTATACTTTATAATTTAACGTTTATAGTTTGAATTCTATATTCACATGTTTTACTTTAAAAGACTTATAATAGTCTACGTTTATGTTAATAGTGCAGATTTCATATCTCACTTCTACCAATTGCGACTGAGGTGTTCAGAACCGGTCGACAACGTGCCTAACCTCGTGTCCGTCGCGGGTCGCTGAGCCACGTGAGAAACTAACCACGCTCTAGAGTTGGGTCCGGAGAGTCTTCATTCCATTGTGAAGTTTGTAGAACTCAACATTTATGACCTGCCCTCAGAGTAGGGTCCGGCTTCAGGTATTTGTTCTTTATTCAGTATAACATACGGACTGTTATATCCAGGTGTTAGGGGGTTTAGCACTGAAACACGGTTTTGGTACTTGGTAACTATGCGAGTTGTCGCTATGACTGCCAGGTAAAGACTGAGCGTGCAGGGCGATCCCCCGCTCGCTCGGTCCTCTCGCAATCCCCACTCCAGCGCGCATAGCACGTTTAATTATTGCTAAGTTAACAAGAGTTTCGTTATTGCTGTACATCACATCTCTTCTTTACAAAATATCGCTTGTTTTCAAAACAGCACGTGTCTAAAATTCTATTTTTTTTTTAACGGCAACCCTCTTTTATTGGTACTGTTCAACTTTCTTTAAAACAATATTACACTAGTCCCATACATTCTATCGGACTTCTAAGAGCAACGTAAAATGCGTTTAGTTTCCAAACATCTATTGTCCAGGACTTATGCTCTATGGAAAACAAACATCAGTCACTGACATTGACAGTTCACACTTGTCAACTCTTATCGTTTTTTGCCGCTATTGTCCTGTCTCGTGTAATTTGTTTCTCTGGAATTTAAAATTAAATACAATACATGGAGCCTGAAGATGAAAACCCCGTTGAAGCATCGGGAAGTTCTTCCGAGACTTCCAGAAAGCGAAAGAAAGGTGTATCACATGTCTTGGAATATGCAAAAAACAAGATGAAGGTCGCTCGCGTCTCAGGAGCGGAATACACTACTTCATCAGGACGCTGATAAGGTTCCAAAACGAAAAAACCTTGGAAATACACATCATTCAACCCCGGCTGAAATAGTAGACAAGGTAAAAGAACACATAAAATCCTTCCCTACACATGTAAGTCACTATTCGAATAAAACTTACACTTATCTGGACCCCAGGCTAACAATAAAAGATATGCATTCTTATTTCAAAACCAAGTACCCCGGACTGAATGTCACATATGGTCTGTACTATGCCATTTTTAAACAACATTTTGACCTTCACTTCGGTAGACCCCAGGTAGATACATGTATTACATGTGAGCAACTTAACATCACCATAAAAAACTCGCATGTGAGTGAGACTGTGAAAAAGCAAGCCGAGTTAGATCTGAAAGTGCATAAATCAAGGGCAAACAAGTTTTATAGCTGTATGAAGAACACTAAAGATTTATGTCAACGAAGAAATGATATAGTCGGACTCTGTTTTGATTACATGCAAAATTTGCCTCTTCCTCACATACCTGTACAGGATGTATTTTACCTGAGACAGCTGTGGGTGAATGTATTTTTAATTCATAATCTCAAAACTGGACAGTCGGTGGCCTATGTATATCATGAAGGCATGGCAAAAAAAGGAGCAAATGACGTGTGTTCCATGATACATGATTATATTCAAAACTACATATCTGCAAGTGTGAAAAATTTAAGATTGTTCTCAGATGGCTGTACCGGGCAAAATAAAAATCACACAATGGTTAGATATTGTGCTGCACTTGTTGATACTGGCCGTTTTAACAATGTGAGGGAATATTTCCCTGTGAGAGGGCATTCATTTAACCCTTGTGACAGGGTCTTTGGCACAATAAAAAGGGACTTGTCAAAAAGTGACAGAATTTATGTACCTATGGAGTATGTAGAAATCATTACAAATTCAGTCAATACAATAGGCAGATTGGAGGTACAGCTTTTAAATAACAATGAGATCTTTTTTGATTTCAAGAACTGGTGGCCATCATATTATTCCAAAACAGCAGTATCCGAAGAAACCAAAGGCAGGGCTGTCAGCAGACCCCAGAAAATCCATTTCCAGCCCACTGCCTTCAAAGAATTCAGACATTCAATCAAAAGGCCAGGTCTTGTTCAAGCACATGAGTTCATAAACAACCCTGTAAAAAGTACTTTTAAGTTACGTTTTGCCCAAAGAGTACGTCTGCCACACAAAAAGGCATATGAGGGTGTTAACCCCATAAATTCAAAGAAAATTCAAGATATTAATAAGCTGATGAGTTATATTCCTGATTTGCATCAAGATTTTTATACCGAAATATTGGCATGGCCAACAACACAAGCCGATGTTGTAGACAATGAAGATGATTAAAAACTTGATTCTAAATGTAAAAATTAATGTAAAATGAAAATTAAAATAAAGGTTCATAAATTATTTACAAATTTTATTATTTTAAAATAAAATAATAATATGAGTAGTATTACATTTACTGACCAAACAACACATGTCCACTTTTGTTTTCCAAACAGCACATGTCCAAAATTTTAAATATAAAAAAGGGCAAAAACATATCTTTTTTTTATTATTTTATTTGCTTAATCATTAAAACTATATATTTTATTTGTTCTCAATTAACAATAATCATGGGTAATCCTGAAAACTATTTCGCTATTTAGTTTTTTGTTCTTCCTGTAAAAACACACTTTTGGACAAGTGTTGTTTTGAAAACAAGCAATTCAAATTTGTTTTAATGTTACATATTTTTGCTAACATATTCTAATTAATTATACATAAGGAGTTACTTAGCATATCACAATATAGTAATCATCAGTTTTTATTACAATAAATATTTATTTTGAATTATAATAATTATACCATTTATTAAATAATATGCATCAATGAAAAATCATGATTTTATATCAT
Organism: Hypena proboscidalis; assembly: GCA_905147285.1. Taxonomy (NCBI): domain Eukaryota; kingdom Metazoa; phylum Arthropoda; class Insecta; order Lepidoptera; family Erebidae; genus Hypena; species Hypena proboscidalis. Next base: position 3,367,970 of record LR990141.1, read on the forward strand.
TAAGCCTTTCATGATTTGCTATGTAGAAAATATTACAATATAAATGTAAACAATTAAATTCATTTCACAGAATGATAACTATTTTTTAAATTTACAATTTTATGCAATTGATTGATAGAAATATAGCATGGATACAAAACAATTTTTCTAAACTTAAACATTAATAATCATTTACGGATCATTTTCATTACAAATGTCTGAATTTGTTGCATCACTATTTGGATGAATATCCATTTCCCTTCAACTTTTTTTAAATGGATGACATTTCTACGTAAAGTTTGCCCTGTATTGTCATTTTGAACTTGAACGTCACTACCTTTTTTATTTATTACTGTGTGTGCCTCAGGATTAAAATTAGAAGTTAATTTATTTTCTTTAATCATGTTCTTTACGTAAACTTTCTCACCAACAACTATATTGCTTTCAATAGCTCTCCTTTTCCTATCCTCCTGAATTTTACTATTCATCTTGATTTGAGTGTCTTTATCTTTAGCTTCTAAATCTACTGTAGCATGTTCTATATCTAAAACAGATGGTAATTTATCTCTAAATTGTCGCCTAAAAAACAGCTCTGACGGAGTTTTGCATGTGCTAGAAAATGAGGAGTACTATTATACATCATTAAATATTTAAGAATATCCGATTTCCAGTCCGACTTTTGGACTTGACTAATTTTTAATCTTTTGAGTATATCGCGGTTCTGTCTTTCAACTTCTCCGTTTTGTTGAGGCCAGTACGGAATACTATGAAATAGAGTAATGCCGTATTTACTACAAAACGATTTAAATTCAGCTGATATGAATTGAGGAAGATTGTCAGATGTTAAACTAACCGGTATACCTAGTCGCGAGAAAATTTCTTCTAGTATATTAATAGTATCAACTGCACTAATAGTCTTAGTTATTTTTATTTCTTTATAACGGCTGAAATAGTCAACCACTACACAGAGGTAATGTCCGCTAGGTAACGGTCCCATAAAATCTACTGCTATATCAACCCATGGATGTGACGGAAATTCGCGTCTTTTCATTGGGTTTGGAGGGTTTGGTGCTGATACCAGAGTGCAACCTTTACAAAACTTTACATAAGTTTCCGCATCTTTATCAATTTTGGGCCACCAGACCTTAGAACGAAGTCTGCCTTTCATAGCTACTATACCCGGATGACCTTCGTGGGCTGCTAATATTACTTTATGCCGCAAATTTAATGGTATTACTATTTTTGTTCCTCGAAGTAGTATGCCATCTTGAAAACAAAGTTCTTGTTCAAAAAGTTTGTAGTTGTTCACACTCTGGTTCCAGTTATTACTATTAAGACATTGTTTTACCATTTTGAACTCCGCGTCTAAATCAGATGCCTCTTTAATTTGTTTTAAAGGTATTGCCACTGGACAAGACTGGTCAATCACGTAATTTATATCATTTTCGTCGTCAAAAGGTTCAGCAGGCACGTTATTAATACATAAACGAGAGAGTGGATCAGCAATGTTGTTTTTTCCGGGTTTGTAAACAATTCTATAGTTATAAGACTGTAGACGCAGAACCCAGCGCTCAATACGAGCACATGGTTTTGATTTTACTCCAAATATCACCTCAAGGGGCTTATGATCACTAACCAATTCAAACGAATCTTTACCAAAAAGGTACATTCTGAAATGCTCTACGGCCCAAACCAAAGCTAGAGCTTCTTTTTCGGTTTGACAGTAGCGCCTTTCGCAGGGGGTCAAACTTTTATGTCCGTAGGCAATAATACGCGGACTATTCCCATCGTATTGGACCAGTACAGCACCTAGTCCTACTGGACTGGCATCTGCAATGACCTGCGTTCGGTCGTTTGGGTCATAATATCCTAAAGTCTGTATGTTTGTCATGGCAAGTTTTAATTGTCTAAAAGATTGTGATTGTTTACTTGACCAATGTGACGAAATATTTGCATTTTTTGGCAATTTAAGACGCAAAAGTTCACGAATAGAGTCAGTTATGGTAGCCAGATTGGGAACCCATTTTCCTACAAAATTTACTAATCCTAAAAAGCTTTGGGTTTCTTCTACTGTGGTTGGTTCTCTAAACAACTCAATTGATTTGATGTATTTTTCTAACGGCTTGACGCCTTTATTTGATAATTCATGACCAAGATATTCGATTTTGCTAACTTTGTACTCGCACTTCGCATCATTCAAAAGAACATTATTTATTTTCAAGACTTCCAGTACTTTCGCAAGCCGAATATCATGTTCAACCTCATTTTTTGCAAATACTACAATGTCATCTATAAAGCTTACAACACCATCGCAAGGCAATAAAATTTTTTCAAGAATTTTTTGAAAATATTCGGGTGCACAAGAAATTCCAAACATAAGTCGTTTAAATCTGTATAATCCTGTACTTGAAATGAATGTAGTGATGAATCTACTACCTTCACTCAACTCATTATGATGAAATGCATTTTTTATGTCTAACTTTGAAAATAGAACCGCTTTTCTAAAATTTGGAAGAAGTTGCTCCATCGTTGGTAATGGATGATTCTCTCTAATTATAGCTTGATTAGCCCGTCTCATATCTATACAAATTCTAACGTCACCATCTTTCTTTAAAATGGGTACCATCGGGGAAATCCATTCTGATGGTCCTACTACAGGTTCAATAATGTCACACTTAATTAATTCTTCAATTTTTTTGTTAATTTTGGCCTCTAACGGTACTGGTACTCTACGATAGGGCTGACATACAGGTTTTATAGATTCATTAATAGGTATTGTTAATTGAATGTTTTTGAATTTCGGAAAAACATAATTGTCAATTGAATTAATGTTAATTCCTACCTTTAATACTCCTAGTGACAGCGCGGTATCTCTTCCTAAAAGATTTTTTGTACCGTCTTTTACAACGTAGAAATTTGCCATTTGACTTTGGGAACCCACAATAATTTTTGCTTCAAAAACCCCTAATACTGTTAATGGATTTTGCTGCCATACGCCATAAAATTTTTATTCGGTTTATTTATTTGATTGTATACCTGAACTTTTTTTTGTTTTAGATTGTTCCATGTCGTATCATTGATAATATTACATTTATTCCCTGAATCAATAAGCATATCTATGTTCACGTTTCCAACCTTACAAACAATGGTACTATCGCTATCTATATGAAATACATAATCTACATCCTCAGAAATAGATTTATTAGTTTGATGATTATTATTATTTTTTACAATTTTATTTGGAGTATCAATTGGTTTACGTTTTACGGCTTTAGTTTTGCATTGTTTGCGAAAATGACAAAGAAATCTGCATTTAAGGCACCTTTTGTTACGAGCTGGACAGCTTTTGTCATCACTACGGTGGTTTGCCTTTCCACAACGGCAACATAACTTTGAAGCAGATGCTTGTGTCGGAGTCGATGTACTACTCTTTACATCTACCCTATTAACTGTCTGATTTTGGTGTGATTTGGATGAATCGAAGTTATTTAACTGTCTAAGTACAGATTCAAGTGCGTTAGCTTCAGTAATTAATTTATCATGGGTAATGTCATCTCCTACGGTTAACATTTTCTTACGTAATTCAACTGATTCACATTTTTCTATGACTTGGTCAATTATGTTTTCATCTAAGTTTGAAAATTTACATTTAAAACCTTGAAGACGCAAACGTAGCAAAAATTTATCAAATTTCTCGCCCGACTCCTGTTTAATTAATCGGAATAAGTGTCTTTCAAAGACCTTACTCTGTTTTGGCAAAAAATATTCATCAAGTTTTTCAATGGCCGTTATATATACGCTACCCTCCTCAGTGAGTGCACCTGGGAGGTTGTAGTATACTTCTTGTAATGCCAAATCACGGACATGAAGTAATGTTGCCCTCATTTGGTCTGGCTCGGATATATTTGAGGCAAGCAAATAGATTTGGAGGCCTCTTTTCCATTTCTCCCAGCGCAGGCCAACGGAGGTTGGATCACCATCACAATCGAAGGCTTCTAAGGGAGTCATCATATGTGACATTTTGGAATGATCTGTAAGGGGATACATTTTGTGTTAGGCGTTGCCCACCTTGTATCCTTTTTTATGGGTACCATTCAAATTTCTGAATTACCCCTAGCATATAGCAATAACTCATTAGATGGTTTACAGATTATGAAATAATATGTATTTTAAAGTACCAACTGTATTGAATATCATGTGGATTATTAAACAAAATTTTCAATGTGAATAATAAATAATCACTATAATTAATTTAGTTTATGAGCTTCAGAATATTGTTAAAATAAAAAGAAAAATGTTTATTTGTCACTACTGTATTATGATTTGTTATGTAATAGTGACATATTAAGTAGTTTTTTAATTTTGCCTTTATACATACTAGTTTTATTTTGGAATATATATATATATATATATATGTAAAACCATTTATTATTATTATAGCACATGGTTTATGGGACCACTGCAATTATAATTTGAGAGTTAATGCTATCTTGTAGGTACCAACCATTATTATTTTAATGATCTACCACATCCATCACACCATGTGTAATGCTTAAATACCACTAATATTAGTGTGTATTATTCACAATTTCAAACAACCAAGGCTTAGTTGCATAGTTAGCACCAATTGACAAATGATTGTTTTTATTTTCAGATTTTCAATGCTATTAGCTAACAACTATTAACCAACAAATGTACATACTCACTGTAAAAGATTTCCTTTACAATGTTTGAGTAGTAGTTGCAAGTTACATCGTTCTAGCTATACTTTTAATTATTCTTATTATATTACGTTATTAAAATCATTGAAACATTGTAATATAAGTACACAGAATTATGTTTCAACAACGAACAGTTTGATTGATTCTGCACAACACTCCCAGCAAAAGAAACAGCACTTATTTACCACTACGCATTATCCAGTAAAGGATAGAATAGATCCGTCGTAATGTACTAGATTCACTGCTGAAGTTTCTTGCTCTCCCAACAGAGGGGTCTGTTGTTTATTTTTTATTCTGAGTCCCGGATATATTTTTAATTTATTAAATTCTTAAATACTGGTGGAAGGAAAAATAAATATATATATAATATATGATCTACTATCATGTTTTATTTGTTACACCAACCTAAAGTGTTTCAGTGTGGGTTGCTGTGGGTTACGAAGCGAAATATTAGGCAAAGATTGTTCGCGGAAGAGGGCATAACATATGCGAGAGCGGTGTCCTTAGCAGTCACATTTGAGTCGGCGGAGCGTGACGCCGGGGAGGTAGAAATGGGTGCAGTTGCTACATGTGAAAATTTGCACAAACTGAACATTCAAGGTTGAAAGTGCTGTGGCATGGCACGTGACTGCAAGTTTCGAACATACCAATGTAGCCAATGCAACAAAATGGGACATTTACTTCGCGTGTGTCCTAAGATACCAAGGGAGAATGACACAACGTGGCTTACAAGGCGGTCCCGTGGACGTGGCTCGCGTGGTCGAGGTCGTGGGTTCGGCAACGGCGGCAGTCGGGGAGGTGATACTCGGCGTACAACACGCGTGATCAATCATGAAGAAATGGATGCAGGGAACGACGGTGCCTCTGAATCGGCGACACGGACCGTTAGGCCGAGACTCCACCAAAGCGGAGACGAGACGAGCGGAGACGAGACGAGCGGAGAGGAGATGTTTTTTAAACAACCAATAGAATTGAGTTATTGACACGTCTCCTCTCCGCTCAGCTTCAGTGGAGATCGCTGTGCGGAGATGTGTAATATTTGTATGTCGCGATGGAAGCGGAGATGTGAGCTGTGCGCGGACGACGCGCAGTGGAGACGAGAGATGTGAGCGGCGTGCAGTGAGCGATGTCACCCTCCCCCCTCTCGCCCGCTAGCAACCCGCAGAACCCCGCGCGCGCGCCGGCCGGCCGGCCATCTTGCTAGTACCGTGCACGCGAGCACACGCTTTTATCGTGAATAATTTGTGCAGTTTGTATTTTTCAACGTAAACAATTAGTTAATTTAAATAAAACGTAATGGATGAACAATTTATTGAATCAGTAAAAAAATATCCATGTCTATGGAACACATCAATAGATACCTATAAACTTACTGACGTCAAAGATGCAGCTTGGGAGAACGTTTTGAAAGAAACTCAATTATCTGACGGTAAGTGCAATTTATTATACTAAGTATTTCGTTCAAGTAATATTGTAATACGAGTGTCTTGCCATGGAACGGCGCCCTCGTTGTTGAAATAACTACAGAATTTTTCTCGAACTTGATAGGCATCCATATTGTCATTCGATAATAGATTTTCCACGTTTGTGTCGTTAAACATAGTCGTGGCCAAACCCGTTTCATTATTATCTAGATAGCCAGGCATCTTGTCAATTAAAAAGTTGTGTAGAACACACGTTGCTTTTATCACTTTTTCCACTGTTTCTATTTTACATTCAAATTCTTTACGGTATACGTACCATTTCCGTGATAATACACCAAATGTAGCTTCCACAATACGACGAGCTCTTGAAAGTCTATAATTGTATGTTAGTTTTTCGTTATTTAAATTATCGCGTGGATATGGTCTCATTAAGTTAGGCATCAAAGGGAAAGCTTCGTCTCCAATAAAAACAAACGGTACAGGTTCTCCATTTTGGTACAAGGGTTGTGGCTGTGGTAGATTTAGTCTGTTTTCTCTCAAACGAATTCCGAATATACTATCAGCAAAAATACCACCATCGCTGAACCTTCCCATTGAACCTATATCTACCATAATTATTCTTCGGGTAGCGTCGGCTACGCACATCATTACAGTTGAAAACCTGTGTTTATAACAGTAATATGAGGACCCAGATTTTGGGGGTGCAAACATGTACACATGCTTGCCATCAATGGCCCCGACGCAGTTTTTGAATTGCCAGATTTCTTCAAATTGCTTTGAAATTTTTTTCCAATCATTTTCATTAAGTTCTGGCATAACCAAAGGTTGTAATACTGTCCACAAGGCATCGCAGACATCTTCTATAATTCTTGGAACAGTCGATTTTCCAATCCTAAAATTTTCAGCTATTTGTGAAAATTTTGAACCAGTCGCCAAATACCTGTAATAATTATAATATAGATTTATATTTATGTGTCGTGGTTTCAGTTAGAATAGAAGGGTCATTTCAAAATAATATCTTAATCAGTGTCGTGTTGTTTCCGGAACTATAAAAGATTAGGCATTACTGAAATTATGTATTTACAGAATTTTCACTCGTTGAAAAGTTATAGCCATTTTTAAATAATAGAAAATAAACAATTAAAAGTCTAAGATTCACACGAGCACAACACATTGAAATCAAACAAATAAAATGGATTTATCACTCGTTATTTATTAACATTTCAAATTTCGACGCCGCCGTCTGCCGCGACCACGTACGAGAGATACAATCCGTTTTGTTTGTTTGATTTCAGATATTTTTTTTTATAAATTGGTTTCCCTTGAAACTCTGGTATTTTTTAAATATTTATAATGGTTATAAATTCTGCATGAGTGATAATGCGGTAAGTATATTTTGACTATGGCAATGTCAACATTTAATATTTATAATGATTTCAATTATTTTTATTTCAGTAAAAACGGCTAAATCTAAGTGGAAAAAGTTGAGAGACAGCCACCGGGACGCATTAAAAAGGAAGAATGCCACTAGAAGTGGACAGAGTGGTAAACAAATTCGTGAATGGAAATATGAGAAGGTAATGGAATTTTTGATACCATATATGACGAATAGAAACAGGACTACAAATTATACCTCACAAACAAATATAAATGAACAGGAAACAAATTCATTGGAAAATAATGTAACCGATGAGTTTTTTGAAACATCAAGCAATCATACAAGAAGCACTCCAGAAAATCGTCCATCTGTACAACATTCGCCGTCCCCGACATCAAGCGTCTCAGCCTCGACATGCAGAAATGCAACAAGAAAATCGGATGAAATAAGTAATTTACTTATACACCACCATGCAAACCGTGAAAGAATACGCCAAGAAAAACTAGAAATACAATCATTGATAGAGAAAAATAATACCCTTGACGAAATGGACACTTTTTTTCTGTCGATATCAAAAAGTGTAAAAAAACTTTCTCAATATATGCAGCTTCAGGCTAAACGTAAAATTTTCAATGTTCTTTTAGAATTGGAAGAACTTGAGCTACAAAACACATGGTATAACACAAATGAAAATAATTGGTATTCCCCCGGTTACACTTCAGCACCGGGTCCAAGTTCGACACCGGGTCCTAGCTCAACACAGGCACCGGTTCTTACATCAACACAGGCCGGTGGTCCTAACTCAACACAGGCACCGGTTCCTAGCTCAACACAAACACCGGGTCCAAGTTCGACACAGGCACCTGTTCCAAGCTTGGAAGATACGCACATGACCGATGAACAGATAGAAGAAGCATTCAGAAACGAAGAAGACACATATGATAATTTGTAACTATATGGAAAAGAAAGCAATATGTCTCATGTGATTTACTGTTATAATTTTTTTGTACGTTATGTTTCTAATATAACCTTACGTTTTTTTTGCTACTCCCAGAACGGCAGTTGATTTTTTTGTTTTCTTTATGAATAAATAAGATAATATAAAAATATATTTGGTTTTTACATAATATGCATCACTCCAGTCTCCCGGAGGGGTAGAAAGAGACAACGGATCTCGATTTCTCGTAATCCTTACATACCTCAGTTTACATAATATTTTTCATGTATTCTCGTACTTCTTGATTCTCGTTTTGAGTACTTCTCACTTAGCCCTTTTACACAAAAAAAAAACAAACACCATTAAAAAAAGACTGATCACATTCAAACGCAGATAACACACATAAACACAAACACACATTAACAAAAAAATAATTAGGTAGGTACTTACTTCAAACATACTGCTAGCCGCTCTTGGGTACAGATAGATCTCCTGTAGTTAGTATCTTGCTTAAATATATGCGGTTTAATTAAGTTATGTAGTTCGTAGAATATATTCCTCGGTAGTCTGTAGGACTTGGTAAAACTTTCATCATCTAACTCATTAAACAGAGTAAAAAATTCTCCATGACTGGTATGGTAATACAAGTGACTTCTTTTCCAAAACCGATGTTTTCTTTTGTTTAGGTAGTATAAAGCTATCAATTCTGCTTCTTCAGACTGTAGTTCTTCTTCAAGTAAAAGAAGATACTTTTTTTGTAATAATAGCGAAATCGTCTACCTTTCGTGTCAGAATGCGTACTGAGCACTCAACGCCTCGCACCCGAGCTGAAAAACATCTCTTCTCGCACAGCACACAGCACACATCTCCGCTTTGGTGGAGTCCCGCGAGCTGAAAAACATCTCTTCTCGCACAGCACACAGCACACCGCACACATCTCTGCTTTGGTGGAGTCCCGGCCTTAACCAGAGAGATGACCATAGTGCAGAAGTTGCTAGTGAGGAAGAGGAGGAACCAATCTATCAAGCGTCATTAAAGTATAAACCGGTATGTATGATCTTAAGAATTAATGATAAGTCTTTGCGCATGGAGATTGACACTGGCTCTGCAATATCTTGTATCAATAAACAGACATAATTATCTGAAATATTTCAAAAATTTACAAATTTAGCGGTGCAATTTAAGATTAAGGTTTTATGATGGCTCCACTGTAATTTTAAATCTGTAACTGAAATTATGAGTGCAGAAAAGCACGTGACCGTATCGCAAATTATAGTTTTAGCAGATTTATTACGAAAAAGTGCGAGACGTTTATGCTACAAAATGACGTTCCACAATGTGTAATGGATATGGCAATGTGGGTTCATAACAGAGTTATCAACACAATTTAGAAACGTGAAGGACAATAAATTACTTGCGATAAGTACCTATTTTGTTGTTTAGAGATTGATCTCATTGTTTACTTAATGTCTATTATAATTATGTACAGATGGCGATTGTAAGTCGTTGACATAAATGAATACTTGTAATGTTAAGTATGCCAGTATCCGATTGTTAAATATAACATTGATTACATTAAATCACCTGTGTCTTATTCGTTGACCTTGTCACCTCGTATCTTGTATCACAGTACGCTTAGACGCCGACAGAATGTAAACACTTCTCCGAAAGGTCAAGCCGAAGGCACAGAGATGAAATATAACCGTTTTCCATCCCGTAGGGAAGAAAACGAGTATTTCAGGTCTTGCCGAGGCTTGACCTGAGCAAGGCCTTGCCAGCTTTCGGAGATAGGTACTGAGGAGCGCGGACCAATGCCGCTTGCTTGCTGCCGTCGCCCTGCGCGGTCGCGCGGTGTCAATGAACCTGGCCAGCAGCTCACACAGAGACGAAAGATAGTAAGTAGCAAGTATGTGTGTACTCTAAGGTACGGTAGGTAATTTCCGTTTTGGAACGAAGTTCCTTATCGCGCGTTGCGAAAGGGGGCTAGACGGAAAAAAATGGAACGAAAAGTTGTAACGACACTTTTCGTAGCAATTCTCGTAGCGGTGTAGTAATTACATGCTACGTTACAGCTACGGTGCTACACATTTTTATGTGTAGCACCGTAGTGGAAAAAAAAGATAAAATAAATTTAAAAAAAAACTAAAAAAAAAAAAATTACTAGTTGAGTTTTTAAAAAAATTGGGGGCGCTGGCGCGCTGCGATAGGTCCGCGCTGGCGTACACGATCCATGAAGGGGATGCTCTGGACAGCGATCCACTGCCCAGTACTAACGCGTAGGGTAGTAACTTTACCACACCCACCACTACTGTATTCTAAAAAAAACACTCCCACCAATCCGACTCTAAGGACCATGTCCGAGGGTCGGCGGGGGAGGTTATAAATCAGACTGAATTTAGTTTACTTTACTAGTCACGTTTAATAAACACCGTAAATACAGTACTGAAATGCTGCTCACAAAAAAACAATAAAAATCATCTCCTTATATACCCGTGTTGGTAACGAAACCATATCGCCTTCTAATTCGACGCTAACGCCATCTAGATGCAAAATTGGTACTAAAATCCGACCAGTATAATTAATTAATCGCGATATGATTTCGTTTACCTTTTTAACGTAAACAGTAACAATAATGAATCCTGACAGTGTTTCTGCACAAGTGCCGGATATTGCTGATGGATTTAGGTAAGTAGAGATTTTATACAGACAATAATAAATGCTTTTGTATTTTAGCAAGTACGCATTATAACCTTTCTTTACTATTGTGCTAACCAAGTCATACGCGTTGTAATCTCTCCATTATTGTGTGTTTAGCAAGTGTACGCGTCATAACTATATTAAATTCAAAAGCAAATTATTTTTTAATATTACCACAGAATGTTTACTAATTTTGTTATGTACATTTCATGAAATATTCGATTAGAACACGTCATCTAATTATGTCATTGGGATTGATGATGAGATTATTGATAATGAGATCTGATATATTTATATCGCGAGTAAACTTGCGAATACAATTTAAAAGAAAGCAAGGTAATCGCAGAAAAATAATGTTAAAGATAAGGTTTGTTATGTGTGTTCATAGAACTATTACTCCTAGAAACCGAGTACACGCATGAAATGTGAAACCACTTTAATTGTGCCGTTTCAGTTCAGTGTAACTCTCTGTTATTTATCAGATTTTCATTTAGTTTGTATGTCCGCCAAGCGGCGCATTATAATTTTCAATCAATCTGTTTTTAGCCTAACTTTATACTTAAATTCATACAAGCAGTTTATTGATCTAGGCATTATTAGTCTATGCGTGTGTTTGAATGAACCTCGCTTTTGATATTTTGAAATTCGAATAGCGCGAAAGTTAGAAGATAAGAATTATTTTGAAATTGAGTGTGTAAGGCATAGGAAATATTGTTATGAAGCCATTCAGCCTATAGGAGTATTGTGATAAAATCTCCACAATGATTTTAAAAGTATCATTCGATTATTTTAAGAGAATGATTAAGTGATTCTAAATGATCGTGTGTACGCTTGCTACGCTTGATAATTTAATTGTCTAAATGTTTGTTTTTTTTTTAATTTGGTTTAATTTTTTTTTACCGTATAATTAGTTTATTAATATACTGTTTTATTTGTTTAGTGGTTTAGGTCGCATACCTTTTACTGCAATCTCGGGTGCAAATCCTGATTTGTTGTTATTTGGAATTACCGAACTTCGTTCCATCCGGATGTCCCTTGACACCTCAGTAGTTTTTAACCGACTTCAAAAAAAAAAAGAGGTTCTGTTTATTTTTCCCTACGGGGTGGAAAACGGTTATATTCGTATATTTTCAAGAGCAAAAAGCTGACATAATAACTAAATATTTACCCTATGAAACAGCAAAGTTTATAGGCTCTGGTTATTATATTGTTGTTATTATTGAGTAATTCTGCTTGAAGCTATGGATAATAGTTATTTATGGTACAAGTGAGAAAAAGTTTACATTTCTGTTGTGAGTGCCAATTTTAAATCATGAGCTTGCGAAGTAGTCTTGAATTGAATCACGAGCGTAGCGAGTGATTCTAATTAAAACTACTTCGCAAGCGAGAGATTTTAAGAGGTCACGAACTGGAAATTAATTTATTCTCATGAGTTACATAAAAAACTTTTCACCTCTTCCAGTGAGAAAATATAAAGATTTAAATAAACTCGAACTCGATTGCTTAGCTTGGGATAATTCCATGAAATACGACAGTAACACCGATTCAGAATGCGTTTTAGGGCCTTTTGTAAGTCACCACGTACGCTTTCAAATACTTTGCACGTGATTTTTCTAGTAAAAAAGCAAACTTCTGTGTTAGAAGCAAGTTGTCGCAACTCTTTTGGAGTTCCACAAAGTTCTTCATCACTGGATTCTCATTATTTTTTGTTAAAAAAATCCAGTAAACAATTAAACATAAACTGAAAACAATTTATAGTTGCCCGCGATGACTGACACAGACACTTTTAAATGCGTTCGGAAATTCGTTCCGTAACATTTATTTAGAGTCTAATATTAAGTACCTGATTTTAATGAATTTAATGGTCAATCACGAATATAAAAACATTAAAATACTAAATAAGCGTGTATTTATATAATTTAAAATAATTAAAACGTATCGTTTGTAGTTATTTAATAAAATTGATGTCAATGTTTATTACTAACCTACATGGTGGCTGCTTTGTTTTTTTTACAGCGCCTATTCATTGGAAGGATTTGTGTTTCGAAATTTGAATCACTTTGCCTCACTAGTGAGTAAAAACGGTTTTTACTCACTGAATTCTGGCAAGCAAACGATGTTTTTCGTGCTGGTGTGGTGAAAAAGTAATTGTTTGTAATAATGATAAAAGTAATTTCCAATATAAATTAGGGAGGGATTTGTAATCGATTTCCAGGACCAAAAGACAAACCAAATAGAGCTGCGTCGGGGGGTGAGACAGGGGGATGTCATATCCCCGAAGCTGTTTACCAACGCTCTCGAGGACGTCTTCAAGACTCTGGACTGGACGGGGTATAAACATGAACGGTGAGTACATCTCGCACCTTAGGTTTGCCGATGATATCGTCATAGTAGCGGAGTCGCTGGAACAACTGAGCGAAATGCTGCACAGCCTAGATGGAGCTTCACAACGTGTTGGTCTCGGCATGAATCTGGATAAAACCAAAATCATGCTCAATGAGCATGTCATGCCGAGACCAATATTTGTCGAGGGATCGATGCTCGAAGTTGTTCAAGAATATATCTACCTAGGGCAGGTAATTAAGCTTGGTTGAAACAACTTCGAGCGAGAAGTCGATAGAAGGATCCGGTTGGGTTGGGCAGCATTTAGCAAACTTCGTCAAGTCTTCTCTTCGCCATTACCGCAATGCCTGAAGACTAAAGTCTACAACCAGTGCGTACGAGTGGCTAAATCATGATGATGATAATGATGATTGTAATCGATTTAAAATTTGCATTAGAAATTAAAATCGGCTTATGGCAACACTATTCTATTGAACAAAAAAAAAATTAAGATGGCTTTTAGAGCTTAAAAAAAATTGTACTATATAAAATATAAGTGTTTAAGTATCTCTTCACTAATAAATAACTTTGATTATCACCATCATCGTTTAACTTATCCAAAAACCACAACAGGTAACACTGACACATTCACTTCGACATTTTCTACTGTGTTTTGATCTTATTTAAAAAAATAATGAATAAAAGTTGAGTTCTCGAACAAAGGCACTTGTAAGTGCTTGCCTTCAAAATAGCTCAGACGATGAAGATAAAAACCACAGTAATGCAGGTAAGTAATTAATTACTATATCAGGTTGTTATTCTAACCTCAAAGGATTTTATTTTGTTGATAACTACCGGCTTAAACAGGCTTAAATAATATTTGATTAAATTTTATATACAGGTTGGCCCGTGTAAAGTAGTCCAAAGAATTTTCAGAAATGTAAGGCCGGCCAATGATTGATTTAAACGCAACATAATAATTTATACTACACCTACGTAGAAAGTACCTCTTTGCACTATCTAATATGGAGAATATTTATCAAAAAAAGTTAGTCTTTTCAGACGAGTTCTGAAAAGCAACATGTAATGTATGTTAGAGGTCTGAAATATTACTCCTAAATTCATTACTCCCATGGGAGTAATGAACTTTTTTTTAAATTTCTTTTTTTTTCATTTTGTTTTCTGTACTTTTTGGTAAACCATAAATAAAAAAGAATAAAATAACTACTTTTATAAAAATAAATAAATTAATGTAACTTAATTATATAATAACTCCATAAATAAACCATTAAAATCAGTATTATTACCTGTTACAAAATAATTACAAACGTTTTTTCACAAATCAACTTCATATAGTGTAGCGCGTATAAAAGAAGAAATTTTGAAAAATTTTGCATTTCGCTCCAAATTCCTCATCATTTTAAAACTTTTGAATAAACAATTTGTTGCAAGAACTTAATATGTCGAGTGATAGTGATACTGACGATTTATTGACGCCGGAGGAATTGAAAGTACCTGCTCAAGCAGTGATTGAGGACCTCTTACCACAAAAGTCAAGGATCAGATATAATAAAGCGTATGCAGATTTTCTGCAATGGAGAAGTGAGAAAAATGCACAATCTTTTTATTTTCCTTGTAGGTGCAGTATAAAGCACTATGTATAACTCGGGCGAAAGTTTGATTTCTTTCGGGTGTATTAAGGCCCTCAGCTACGCATCGGGCCTCAAACTACACCCTCAATGAAATCAACTACTTTCATCCCTTGGTGTACAATGTACTATTGTTGCGCAAAAATCAATAGTTGAAAAGTTATTTATTTATTTGGGACAAAAAACAGTTACATGATAAAGTTTATATGAAAAGAGATACAATGGTTAGCTTTGTTTATCACATAACTCACATCATTGTCCACGAATTGACATTATTTGTGTTTGGTTATGGTTCTATAGTAAGTTATGATTTCTTTAAGTTTTTTTCGTAAAATCTCCACTTTAAGTCATGTAAACCTCTCTTAATTGAAAATGATTGGATAAAATTGAATCAAATTTGGTGTGTAAGTAACTTAGACATGTAGCTAGCAGAAAATAATTTAAACGTGTGTATCTTAACGTGTGGCGTTTTGCCGCGCTATGTTAGCAAAACATCGAGAGGACCCAGATTTTTTAGATAATATTTTATGGACCGATGAGAGTCGATTCGAGCGCACTGGGCTATTTAACACGCACAATTCACACTACTACTCAATTATTTATCCACATTTAGTTAGAGAATCAAATTTTCAAGAACGCTTTAGTGTGAATTTGTGGAGTGGCATAATCGATAGAAAGTTTGTGGAGCCTTTTGAACTACCAGCTCGCCTGAATGCTGGTGTTTACTTAAATTTACTTCAAAATGAGTGGCCCGGCCTTCTAGGCGAATTTTTCCCCCATGTACGAGAGAGGATGTGGCTGCAACACGACGGCGCAACTTGTCACTTTGCGCTAAGAGTTAGGGAGCACCTAAACGAAGCGTATCCGGAAATATGGATTGGTCGTGGTGGTACAATTGTTTGGCCCCCACGATCACCCGACTTAAACCCCATAGACTTCTTCATATGGGGATATTTTAAGGAGATCGTTTATAGTCGGGAAAGTAGGTCTGAGCTAAAGTTACGACAATAAATAGAACTTGCTGTTCGGAGCTGCGCTACTGAACAGCTCAGCGTTTACCAATTTGTGCATCGCATGCACATTTGGTACGCTTCGATTTGGATTGTATTTGACTTTTTGTTCAGTTTGCGATTAATTTTACCTTTTATTATTTTACATTTTTTTACCAATTTAATACCATTTTAATTATATTTAATTTATTTCATTACTTTTTACCATAAATTATTCGTGTTAAGTTCTAAGTATTTTGTCTAGTGTTACCCTTTAAATAAACTGTTATTTTTACCATAAACGAAAACCATTATTTCAATTCTTAATTTTCCTAAATCACTAACCTAATTAACGAGCTCGCTCCGCTACATGGTCCTTCGCGCCGGATTAATCAAACCTCGTTGGGTATTCAGAATGAACGCCGGAATATTTCGGCGGTCCAGGAATTTACATTATTTGCTAATAATTTAGTTCACAACTTGAAGAGGCTGCAGGACACACTTCTTGAGACCATTACCGACATCTACCATGGGCAAATCAGCATACATTTGTTAACTCCCACCCAATTGAAAGCTGAATTACAGACCATACAGGGTCAAATAAGCAATGACCTCAATTTGCCTATTGACAATATGGAGTCAGATCTTTAGTACATTTACCAGCTGCTGAATGTAAAGGCAAGAGTAACTGAAAATTTTGTTATTTTCGAAGTAATGTTTCCTCATCTCAGTAGGTCAAGCTGCCGCCTTTACAAAATGATATTAATACCACGCCAAATTAACAAAAACATGATAAGTATAACTGCAGTATCAGATTATTTTGCCATAAATCTCAAAAGGGACGTGTATTTTTTCGTAACCATTAGCGAATTAAATACATGCCGCCGTCACAAAAACTCTAATATGTGTAATCTTCGTAAACTTGTCACTACATTACAACACGATGAAAAATTCTGCTTACAAAGTATGTCGAATAAGTGGGTCGAGCTGCACCTGATATCACAATACCTATATTTTTGTTATAACGTTTATCCAATAAAAATAATATGTGACTATCAAATAACCATGCGTCAGTTGACCAGGCCTGGAGTCATTGGCATAGGTCAAGGTAGCATAATAAGGGGCAAGGAATTTATTCTTTATTCTACTCGACAACTTTCAAACCAACAGAATATCGCACCAGATATATACATACCTTAGATCGATCCGATTAACCACCTGATAAACATCGATATCCCATAGGAGATAGCACCCGCTTCTACGGACTTGAATAAGAGCTTCACTAGGATCGGAAACCAGATAAAGAATATGAAGTCAAGCAATGATTTCCCGCCTTATAACATGTTATCATATCATGACATTCACCATTACATTATCAGCTATATCCTTTTGATAGCAGCTCTATGTGGTATGATTGCGTGGATTTGGAGGAGCGGTCGATGTAGCCGTTGTTCGAGACCAGGGACTCGTAGTCGGGGAGGATCACGACGGGTGTCGCGAGCACCTGCGCCGGCGCCGAACGTGAGAATAATTGCAGTTGCTCTATAATTTTTTGACTAATAATATCGATGACACTGTCAATCACATTATATTCTGGAGTGATGGCTGCACTAATCAAAATCGCAACGCGATACTGGCAAACGCCTTACGCCTTCTTGTTGCGGGGCAAAAATTCCTAACAATTACGCATAAATACCTTGAAAAAGGTCACACTCAAATAGAGTGTGACTCCATGCATGCCACGATTGAACGAAAGCTTAAAAATCGAAAAATCTGATCTTTTTTAAGAAAAGTTATGTTTTTCGTAATACCTGTTTCAAAGAGTTTTATGATAAATCGTGGATCTTAAACAAAAAGTAAGGCTACTAATATAAAATGTATCAATGCTTATCTACCAAGAATACTACCGTACCTTCATGTCTTCAAAAGATTTCATGACTATTCTATTAATAAATGACTCGTGAGAGACTTTATGGTGTGATTTGTGTCTTCAAAAGACATTATTTTGTAACCTAATAATAAAAACGATTTGCATAAAATAAACGATTTTAATTCTTTTCCTTTCTGTGAAAACCTTATATTTGCATGCTTTGGGTCGAGCTTTTTGTACGAATACATTGCATGTAGCATTTAATGCATTTCGGAAAATCTTCTTCTTCTTCTCAAATCTTAATTTGTATACATACTAACTTGTGCTTCGAGGTGAATGTGATTTTAATTGTTTTGCTTTTACGCCTTAATAGGTAGGTAATACTTTTTCTTTCTTTTGCAGCTTTGCCTTATGCAGATACCAATTGCTTAAGTTCCGACTGATGAAGTCAGTTGCGAGAAGAGTGTCGAACTGCTTTTTTCTGGCATTTAAACATTAGGCTCGAGGTATTTTAACATAAGATCTCATGAAGATGTTGAAGAAAAAGCATAGAGCCTTCACCCTATTCTCCGTTAACACATAAAACACTTAGCAATCACAATGTAAAATGCATGAAAAACAATCCACTAACCCCTCTCCTAACAATGACCGACCTTCTGCACATCATGTTACGCTTTATGAAACCATTGCTAAGAAAAGGATCACACCTGTGTCTCGTCCTATAAGTCCGAGGACCAATCATAGCACCTTCCCCGATCCTCCGTCATCACCTGTGCGTTCAATACAGAGACAATGACAATGCAGAGACTGCAAATATATTTATTATTTTAACGGAAGACTTTGAAAATGATTGCAGAGCTTCCGAAAATATGTTTTATATTAATGAGAACAATCCAATAGTTTCACCGGCATCTTCCAATAGAACTGAAGTGATATTTGATGAACTTTTCAAAGAAGCAGTCGAAATATTGTGATCGCTACTATACACTAGAACTGAAACTGATAAGATCCTGACAAGAGTACTGTCCGAAACAGAATTCTCTTGTCGAAAGAGGAGTACTTCCTTTTCATCTCGAACTTTAGAGCCGGTCCCAAGAAGACGCAGGGTAGGTTCGCCCTCACCGTCAGTATTGCGACAGGATGCAAGGATGGAGGCGTTAGAGTAAAAGATGAAGAACATGTTCGCCCTACTCTGTGAAAAAATAAAACGGCAGCCACAGATAAATTGTTCGTCTGAGTCTGATTATTCGGACTGTCACGAGGACGCATTATCTAATGCGTCAATCTCTCCGTCATGGAAGGCACCCGTTATGGACGCAGACTGAAGAGAGAACTAGAGAGAACTCGAATTTTTACCCATTATCAAAGAAGCAGAACCTTTAGTACCGGAACCATTGCCGCAGCCGAAAATAAGGATATAGAATGCTAGAGGCTGGGGATTCACGGCTGGAGTCGTATTAGGTATATAAGGACGTAGAAAATCTTGCATGCAGGATGTGCTTTTAGTGCACTTGAAGTAAATACGGCACAGCCAT
Organism: Hypena proboscidalis; assembly: GCA_905147285.1. Classification (NCBI taxonomy): domain Eukaryota; kingdom Metazoa; phylum Arthropoda; class Insecta; order Lepidoptera; family Erebidae; genus Hypena; species Hypena proboscidalis. The sequence goes on from LR990141.1 coordinate 3,387,471, forward strand.
CTCCATGGGTGACAAAGCATGACCATCGCAGGAGGGCTTAAATACTATACTAAAGAAGTGTCCAGGTGCAAGCACGGAATGAACGCTGTTGCTATGAGAAGACTCAAAATTTAAAACTTTATCCGACCAGTTGCTGCAGTTTGTATGTGCCCATCGATCCGAGACGATTGACCTACGTCGTAAGGTCTTTAAAACAAGGAACTCTACTCATTTATATGATGAGGTATATTGTAAACTTGTATAAGAGTCACCACTAGCTAAAAAACGAAGCCAGGCTGTTTTGAATTGAAATTGGGGCCCTTAAATATGTGTGATTCCGATAGATTCTTGGTCCGATTGGGGTAGATTTTCGTTAGAGCCATCCTAATGAAATTTTGATACTGTCCGGTTAATCTCATGTCGGCTATCAATTGTGCACCAGCTGCCTTAGCATACGAACATGACATAAGTCATGGACGAGAGATGGCTTAGAATTTTTATCTCACTTTGGGGGTCTCTTAGTTGTTAGATTTGCTTTGTTGAATTGATAGTTGATAAGATTGAAACGATAGGTCACTAAACTAAATGCTTTAATTAACTGGTACCAGAGTAAATATTACATAATAAACTTATCGACTACATTATTCTATCTTAACTACGACCTATCTCTAGCGATACGGGAAGGCGACTGGCGAACCGGGCGACTAAACTTAAGGATCCACTTAAATACATATGCGCCGGTTGCTGTGTCCCTACACCATTTCCCCCTTTACACAAAAATAATTTGAAAAGGTATAATCATAATAAAATGTTGAAAACAAAAATTTCATTACGTTAACACAAACAATAATCATTCTACGATTCCAATATACTAAGGGATACATTACAAGTGGTTCCTAGTGCTGATGCTTATAAAAAAAAAGGGTCACAATCTCAAGTGCTTTGTGAGAGCTAAACAAACTGCTTCTCAACGAAAATGTTGTTCACAAAAAAATTAACACATGAGTTATCGACGTGATTTAAGACTTTGCATCTAAAAATAACCATGGAATTTAAAACTTAAACTTTTAAAACTAAATGCCGTAATTTATCACAAACACTTAATACGTTTCCTTGACGTTGCTCTTCGTAAGGCGCTTCGTGAGTCGGCGGTGCGTACGAAGATGCAAATGCAGATAATTCCGTATGTTTTGCTCCAAGTCTGCTAGCGATGTATTTGCTCCAATTGTAGTCCACGTCTCCGATGGATAACGTAATTGACAATTAATGTCTTCTTGATACTCGCCTCCAAATATATTGTTACGATGCCGTATAGTCCGGAAATGCTGTAGCAAGCATTCTCATCCTGGTGCCAACGCAACCGCAGGGTATATAATTCGTTAAATTACGCGACGAATGCACCACGTGCTCGTCGTCCGGAAATCCAAAAGGTCATCACTTAAAATTGTGTGGCCTGCCGTGGTCGCTACTTGATTTCGCTATACATGGCAGCCACGTGTCTTCACTTACTTGACCACGTCGGAGAAATCGCTTAGCAGTAGATCTTCATTGTAAATTCCGTGCGTTCCAGTGCTTCTTGTTGTAGATTGGCTAGGTCGTCGTAGGAGTCCTTCTAGATGTGCACGTCGAGAAGGGCGAGTCGTCTCCCATGATGTCGTGTCAGGAACGCCACGGTGTAGAAAGTTGCGTGTTCTTTGTCGAGGGTCACCAATGTGGGGGTCTCTTCATTTGTTGTTAGATTAATTTGTTGATAAGAGATGAGAGAAACGATAGGTCACTATACTATTTGTTTATATTTACTGGTACTTATTGACTACATTATTCTAACTTAACTACGACCTATCTCTAGCGATACGGGAAGGCGACTGGCGAACCGGGCGACTAAACTTAAGGATCCACTTAAATACATATGCGCCGGTTGCTGTGTCCCTACACTCACGTTTAACACATGCGCACAACGACCGTCACGTTTTCTATCTCACTTGTTATAACGTCAAAAGTAGAGACAACAAGTGCACTCCGACCTTCATCGAACCCATTTACCGAATTTTGACAAATAATATCGAGTTACCTGACAATATATTAAGTCAGTGTTAAAATTATATTTGAGGATATAAATGATAAATTAGGCTTTACGATTGTCAAATTACCAATTACTTAGAAAGTCTGATTAAATAGCATATCAAATTATCAGTTGATGTACCGTTCGTGTAATTCATTTTCAAAGCTTTAAAATCATTATAGCTATACTCTCTTTTATTTACCATGAGTGACCCGCTTCCTACACATTCATAAATGTGTTTACGCACATCCGGGCCGAGCCCGTTATCTCAATAGAGAATTTATATTAGATTTAAATATTACTTGCACTGTATTTTTTTTTAGAATGAATGCTTTAAAATGATTTCTATATAATTGATTTTAGCTTGTTACGTACTTTTCATTAAATAAACAATAACTAATAGGTACGTAAAATGATCCGAAAGTTGAACACGTATCACGTATAGGGTCGGGTGTCTCACAGTGAACCAGGCAGCTACATTTAACCACCGCTAAATCTCGAAAATGCGACGTTGCCAAACCGCGCTACTATGAGTGAAAGAGAGGTATTTACGATCCGTTCCTGCCCACTAGTTTGCGTGGCGATCGCGTGCAAAGTGGTTGTGTGAGGAGCATTCGAAAGCAAACTGACTCAAAAAGTAAGTATTTTTTGCCAATTTCATTCTTTTTTAGCTTTTTTCGTTTATAAATAATATCAATTCATTTATATGTACACTGTTTTCTACGGTTATTTAGCAATTAAAAGCGCTATAATTCGTGTTTTTAAGAGATTGATTTGCCGGTAAATTTTTGATGTTAGTTATCAAAACGTGGTATGTCTCACAGTGAACCACCTGAGGGTGTTACACATTGAACCATGGTTCATTGTGTACACCCCAGTCGTTAAATGAGTGAGTTTTTTATATTATAGAATGGCGCGAAACAAAGTGACGATAAGAAAAAGAGGGGGGCATTCGGCTGCCAACATGCTTGAGGCCCTTAAACTGCACAGATCAGGTGAAAGTATCAGAAAAGCAGCGAAAATTTACAATATTGCTTACCCAACCTTACGACGGTACGTAGCACAAAACTTAGACGTCAAAACAGAGGATCTTGCCGACAAGAGATTAGTACCGAATTACGAAAATCATTTAATTTTTATTGCAGATTACTGCAGAACAAGAAGACATTTATAAAATGTCTTCAAACATAAAGGAGTGTGCTCTAAAATTTTACGGACTTACCACAAAAGACTGCCGTAAAGTGGCGTACCAGATGGCGAAAGTAAATAATGTGACAATACCAGATAGCTGGGAGCGAGAAAAAATGGCAGGAAAAGAGTGGTTACGGTCTTTTAATTTGAAGGTAAAACCTTCAAAAACCTCGTAAAAAGTTATGTAGTTTTTTACTTAGTTTTTAAAGTATCAAGAACATTATGTTAGGTACTTTTGTTTTTATAATTAAAAACTGTTACTTTTGTTTTTATTATTAAAATTTGATAAGAATTTGACTGAAAAGGTTCTGTGATGTATAAAACTAAGACTCTCGGTTTAATTGCATAAGATTTAAAGTGATTTTAATAAATATTAGGCTGATTTTTGTAATTACTGTTTTTTATTATTATTATTACAAAGTATTTGACTTATAAATTGAACTAGAAGACATAATTAATAAGGTGGCTCAATGTGGACGATACCCTGGTTACCACCTGTAGTACTCAATGAACCAAAAATCATTTTTCATAAAAACCTGTTTTACACCGAAACTAAAAGATATATTATGAGAAATTAATGTTTTAGAAAATTGGAGCTAAGTAAATATGCTAACTATACACAAAAAATTAAAGGCATTGATTGAAAATCCAGTCCACTATGAGACTTTGAAATTTACCTGGTTCAATGTGAGACAACTTACCCTATGTATGAAAAAATACAAGAAAATTTCATTTAAATGAAGTATCTTAAATCAGTAAATCTTACAACGACCGCCTGCATTTATAATTTTGTTTTCAAAACGCCAACATTTAATGAGATAAAATGAGTGAATTTACCGTTACATATAAGTTTGTTCTAAGTAATGTAATTTGTTGTCGTCACATGCCTATAAAATTTGAATATTATTTTCTTTTATGTTTTAAATTCTTTAATGGTAAGTGTTACTTTTTCTAATAAATTGGCGGAAACCATCATTATTTTGAATTATGACGGATAAGAATATATCGTGCGCAAATCAGTTTCATTTTTGAAACAGGAGTAAAAACATGCTACAGTACTTTTGAATTATTTTATCACTTTAAGTCAAAAAGGTTTACATTTTATGTTATTCGTAACAACCTGTGAAAATTATACTTTTGAACGATACCGATAACCGTACCGGTTGGCAAAATAATATTCTGCTAAGGTCCGAATCGCTAACAATATCGCAATTAGCGCTTCTCACACGGCAGCTATAATGCATATTAATGTATGTCAAAATACGAAGATTAAACATATACATTTTAGCTATAAACTTCTACGTAAAGATGTAATGAAATGTATAGAGATTTAAATATACATTTGTACATCATAACTGCCGTGTGTGAACTGCTTTAAAATCGTACTACTTTGGCTAAAGCCGGGTCCAAATGGTCCCCAGGGTTGTTTGCACGGCTACGGCTTAGGGAACGCCATCGATCGTTCGTTGGCGTTTGCCGGAAATCCAAAGAGTGGCGATATAGGTCAAATCAGGGATCTTGACGATTTTGAAGTTAGCCGCAAATGAAATGTCACTGGTCGGTATTGGGCTTAGCTCGAGTATAGTGTTATCACCGATGACAGAAGTATATAGATGAACAGTTCCGTAGAGCGCTTTACGGACAAACTTTTTGCAAACCAAATTGCCGCATGGTGACGTGGTGGTTGCGGTAAAAAATGTTTCAATGCATACTCTCAAATTACTCTCTGCCCCCTTATTACGATTATTGTTGATTGTTATTAAATAGGTTTCAAATTAAAAATTAATCAATTAATTTTAGTTAAATTAGTACGCATGAGAGGAAGAGAGACGGACGTGCCCCCAGTCTACCATAGCGGTCAGCGCCTCCAACGACGAACTACGGAACTACACTGGGGGGAATATCCCCAGTTGAAGCGGAACAAAATTCTCTTAAGGACTAAACTTCTATGTCAAAGTCTATTCAATGGAGTTATCGTCTATTGGTCATGCAGCCATCTGCAGCCAACTTCAAAACCGTCAAGATCCCTTATTTCACATGTAGCGAATGCTTATAAATCTTTTAATATACAAAAGACTAATAAGCATTCCCTAAGCCATCAAAAAAAGGACCAACGGATCCGTTCTTTGGCCTTCGTTCGTTAGGTGTGGCCCCGGCTTTAAATAGCTCACAGTACCATCATTATTTTTGCTCACTACAGTAACACAAAATCTGTTAGTTAGCGTTATGGATCCTAGGTTTTGAATTTTTTTTTTCTTCGTGTTTTGTTTGTGTTATTGTGCTTGACAGATCAAAATTTGTTGTGACGGACGATTCAAAAATGGAAAACCATCAGAAAAAAACCGTATGTACCTACTTTTTTGTTTTGTTTGACAATACATTTATTGTTACTGAAGTATAGATTATGGAATTTATGGTCGCCAAGTAAGGAGCGATTAATATGGAAAGACTTGGAGGAGGACTATGAAAAAGCTGAAGTGAAAAACAAGGAAAAATTTATTTATTAGTTATTTATGTCTTCAAAACACAAACTTCTACTAATAAAAGCTATCTTTGACTAATAGTTTAATCGCTATTGTTCCAGAATGAGAAGTACCAAGGCACAAATACATTATAATATGTGCCAGTATATACTGGAACATAAATCATTTGCAGCTGGGGATTATCGGACCCCTTTGGGCCAAATCACCATTAATGCCGAATGGCAGAAATTGACAACGGCATTGAACGAATTAGGGCCCAAGAAAACCATGGAACAATGGAAAACAGTAAGAAAATGAATAATATTTATTTTATAAAACTATAAATTTTGCTTGTTACTATGTATGTACATTTATCGAGGAACTAAAATAACCTTACCATAGAAATCTTATGTAAGCGTTCAGCTATTCTAAGAGCATGAGCCAGTGGCCTACATTCCTCAAGTGCTGGCAGTTTTGATTAATATTAAAAAAAAACATTATAGTGTTGGCGTGAGCAAAAAAGAAAAGCGCGTACAGAGGCTGGGACTGTAAGGCAGGCCTCTATCACAACGGTCAACATAGTGCCTATGCCAAAGATCACCGAAAACTCGGCCTTAGTGCTTGGGGCCATTGGGCCGGATGGATGGATTGGATGTGGTCACCGATTGGTGTAAGTTTTATAATTATTATTATTTATAGCCAAAGTTTGTAGCAGTTTCTAGAAGAGCTATTCTAATAAAATATTTAATGTTGATTTTTTCGTTAATGTTACCTCTTTAATTGTGTTGTAGATTGTTCAAAGTACATCTGAACTGGTGCCGCGTTTGCCTGTGACTAAGCCGCAGACACAAAATATAAAGTTCAGAGGCGAGCCACAGGCCTCCACAAGCCGACAAGCTACATTACACCGAAAGGTTCCCTCGGACCGGTTCCTTAATGCTCAGATGGAGCTGAATAAGCTTGTTAAAGTAAGTACTGCTAAGATACTAAGATATGGATTAATTTATTCTTTTTTAATTTTTATGAAGCTGTTATAAGGTTTTATAAACAAGGCTTGAAAATTTGAAAATAATTATATTTTTTTTTGTTATTTTAGGATTTAATTCAAGAAACTCAAAGAGGCAACAAACTTAGAGAAGAGCTTGTAAATGAATTGTAAGTATTGATAAAAATTAAAAATTAATAAAATTGTAACTAGCCTTAAGAACATAATCCTGTATCACTTTATGTACACTGAACAATTAAAAAAATAAACAAATTATCAAACCAAAATAAAATAAATATTTAAGAGGGGCTCCATAATGGTACGAAACCCTCCGCGCGCGAGTCCGACTTGCACATAGAAGTTTTATTTAAATCTTTTAAGTCAAGTAACTTTAGTACTAAATATTCAAGACTGCTTGCCAAGCACTTTTTAGAACAGTTACGAAAAACACCTTGAGATTAGACATTATTTAACTCTTAACTTATCATTCCATATAGGTAATTTTCAACGTCGCCAAATTTGAATACAACTTACAATAATACAACTCACTGTCTGAACGTGCCTGTATTTTAATAATTACCCCATTACTTCTATGAGTTAAGGGTTCGTACCTTCCATCATCAGTTCAGCATCATGAGATGCTAACAGCTAAATATCTAAATAGCTCCAAATTATCTACAATAAATACGGCTCTAAAACTTGAGGGCTGCTATTTTATCACTTGAGTAACATTTACTTGACTCTTCTGAAACTGGTCCTTATAATATTGCAATATACTTAATGTAAGACTAAAGCAAAATTCAGTTTTAGCTGTTAATTATTACTAATCAATGTAACCGAATAATCACCGAACATTCAGCTGAAAAAAAAATCCAAAATCCGAATATTGAATGATGATGATGACGATGTCGAATACTGAACAAATATTCGGCGCATCTCTAATTATTGTGATGGCAAATGTAAAATCTATAGTATGGAATATATCTGTGGTGTTAAAGTAAAAGGAGATGAGTCAAAAAAATTGAAAAATGAGTTTTTTATGTATTTGCATACTTTACCTCGATACGTAATACGGTAAAAAGGGAATGAGTCAACATAATATATTATTATTACGTTAAACTTAAATTACAAAATGAGTTTTGTTATAAAAATAAAACATTAAATAAGTAAAGAGAGCTAAATCTAGTCGTCTCGTTTTTGCCCAAAAAATTTGTGTTTGAAAGTATAAGCAAAATGCGACAAGTCGAGACATGTCGAAATGCATAATCGTCGTGTTGTGTCAGTTTCATTTCGCGCGCGAAGTTGACGTGTTTTGATCTGCATAAAAAATAATAACATTGTGTTTTTTAAGTGTTAAGTGTGGCAATTCATAGAAAAATGAGCAGGATTAATAAAATAATAGCATTGGCCTTAAATGAACAACCCACAGAATGTAAGTATGAGTATTTTATAACTTTTACGTATCTTTGTAACCTATACTATTATTAATACAAAGAGTGATCTAAAATAACATCTTAGAACACTCATTAAAGTTAACGAGTGTTCTAAGATGTTACTTTACAAGCAAATTCTTATAATTGAATTGTCCGCACTCTTTCACGTCGATAAGTAGGTATTTATTATGTACTGGCCGCGGTGCGGCGGCGGCGCGGCACAACGAACAAAATTAAATTTTGGTATTTAATTTTGTTCGTTGTGCCGCGCCGCCGCCGCACCGCGGCACAACGAACAAAATTAAATACCTACATTCGAGTTACGTTGCGCCGCAAATATTATAGGTAGTTACTTTATATTAAAATGTTAAGCAATTTTACAGGTTTACATGAACGTGACAGATTACTGTATAGTTATTATTTGAATCGATTGGTAAATTACTAAACGATTATTAAATTGACTGGCAAACATTCGTAGATAATTATTCCGTGTAGTAAGGTGGCAACATTTTGTTAACGGAAGTTGTGTTAACGTTTACTTATTTAATTAAGTTATTTTTATTGTGGCTAACATTTTATAATTATATTGTGTTCTAAAATCCCATTTCTATTTAATTGTATTAAATACTATGTGTTAACTAGCTAGTACAGCAATTCCAATTTACAAGTTGTTTTCCAAAACTTTAAATGCATTGTGATTGGTCGATAGAGAGAAGCGGGACAATGACGGGGGAAAGATAGGGGGATAGCGTCATGACGCTATCCTATGCCTCTATGGCGGTCTACTGAAAGTTAAGTACTAGATTGATAGTCTGGATTTATTATAATTTATTCCTCCATGTATAACTATATGTACTGTACTGTGTGATTCGGCTTGTGTTTTAAAAATGTAAGTACTGCTAATCTTATAGAATGTTCTTCTGCTATACCTATTTACAATGCTTGAAAGTACAGCCATTACCACACTAAGAATTCTTTTATTACACAAAACGAATCTATATAGAATTGTAACTGTAACATTTATTTATAATTACTACTTGAAATATTATATATGGAAGATGCTTTGTGTGATTACTGATATTTACTTACTGATAAGTTTGTTTTAGTGGTGAATATTTTAGAATATTCACCATTGTGAACCATAATGTTCGCCTTATATTTGATTGATGCTTAAACTAAGTATTGTTAAATTGGTCATACATTTAGCACAACGTGTCTAAAGCTTTAATTAAATGTTAGATTCGGAATACTGCTGAACTGATTACTCACTAAAAGTAGTTAACTTGAGGAATAGTATGGTAAAACTCTAGAGCTTAGTACAATAAGTTCCACGTTTGTGTATATTCAGCTATATTCTCTTTCTCTTGTAGAATAAAAGATGTTTTGCTTGGGTGAACAATATATTTGCCATATCAATTTTAACAATATAAATTGACATATTAATGTAGCTACTCTTTCTTTATTAAATATAACATTTAAGATGTTTGTTTTGGTGAACAATATAATTTTGTTATGTTAATTTGTTGTTTCCTTTCTTGTCCATCAATCTATACTGAGGACTCTCCTCAACTTTCCTGATATATCACATAATCTTACCCCAATTATTTCAAAGCTTACATGACAGTCCACACAAGTAGATCTTAATATATTTAAATCTATCATCAGAAGTGGGATCTCTCAGGCCCACAACTAATCCATACATCTATATAATTTTCAGGATGGACTCTGATGTGAAATCCGAACTTCTCGACGGGATCCGGAATGCTGTCTCAAAGAATCAAAAAGATGATGACATTGCTCTGCCAATTTTTGACCCAGACAAAAATGATTGTGGAGCTGCAAACTGGTGCAACAGCGTTTTAAAACTTTCTATGGAGCTACAATGGAGCAGCATCAAGACTGCAGCTAAAGCCGGTAAGGCCCTCAAGGGTTCAGCCCTGACATGGTTCGAGACTTGGAAACCATCCGAGGGTAGAACCTGGGAGATACTTAGTCGTGACGTCCTTGACGCATACCCTGAAAAGAAAAAATTATCTGAACGGCTACGTAAATCAATTTTATACTCTTCTGACTCTGCGGGTACCTACGGTGAATATGTTAGGGAAAAATTGCGGTTATTGCGCAACACTCAAATTGCGTTTACGGACCAACAGTTAATTGAAATAGCTTGTGGTAGTATAAATGATGCCGACGTAAGGATGGCTTCCTTAAATAGCAATGTTCAAACTACTTCTGGCCTCATTTCTTTACTTTCTATTTATGTCAAAAACAAAAAGCGACCTGCCGATAATATAGAAAATAGTGGCGGTGCAGCAAAACGCGTGAAGTCTAATGACAAAAGATGTTTTATCTGTAAAAGCAATGATCATTTACAATTTAATTGTCCTCAAAATAAGGCAGCTGCGTCACGGCGCCAAATCTCACCATCAGAACGGTATGCTGAGAAAAAAATTACTTGTACCATATGCAAAAAAAGTGGACATAGTGAGTCAATTTGCTACTTTAAACAGCGACAACCAACTACTAATTCTTCATCAGTACCAAATAATGAGGTTAATTTTTTAGAGAAAACCAATTAAAATTAACAAATGTAAAGGTTTGTGGTATAACAATTAACTGTCTTATAGATACAGGAGCAAATTGCAGTTTGATTAAAGAATCGGTTGCAAGACAACTTGGATGCCACCTTACGCCGACATCAATTAGATTAAGAGGATTAGGAAAAAATGTGATACATATCTTTGCAATTATAACCACTGTTGTACAATTTGACGAAATTTCTTTGGAGCTTGATATATTTGTTGTAAGAGATTATGATTTGCGTTATAACCTACTCATTGGCAGAAATGCAGTCCAGTTTCCAGATGTAGAAATTATTACAGATTCCTTAGGTAGCCGCCTAATTAGAAAAATAGTAGAGTCAGAGACAGAAGTAAATATGATCTCTAATATTTCACTACTTGAAGAATTAACTCCAAAAACTGAACATTTAGATATAGAAATTAGAGAAAAAATAAACTACATTTTCCAGAAATACTCTTCTGTCTTGGATAATACTAGCACAGTACTAACTGGTGAACTTAAACTGCGCCTAATAGAAGATAAGATCATTTATTATCGGCCCTATCGTTTGGCTCCGATTGAGAGGGATAAAGTTAATAAAATTATACAAGAACTGTTAGCACAAAAAAATATCCAAGAAAGTGATTCCCCTTTTGCAAATCCAGTAATTTTAGTTAAAAAAAAAGATGGCAGCGATAGATTATGCATAGATTACAGATCATTAAATAAAATAATAGAAAAGGATAGATACCCTCTCCCTCTAATCGAAGACCAGATAGATAGGTTAGGTAAAGCTAAACTCTTCATTTCTTTAGATATGAAAAATGGGTTTTACCAAATCCCCGTTTCATCAGACTCTATAAAATATACTGCTTTTGTGACACCGGATGGCTACTATGAATTTTTAAAAATGCCTTTTGGTATCTGTAATGGACCATCTGTGTTTCAAAAAGCAATTACAAGAGCGGTACAGCATTTAAAATTCCTATTGGTTTACATAGATGACATTCTTATTCCATTTGAAACTATAGAAGAGGGTTTCCATTATTTGGAGGAAACAGTTCAGGCATTGGCTTGTGCAGGATTCGCTATTAATATTAGAAAATGTAAATTTTTTGTCGATAATATTGACTATTTGGGTCGAAATATATCACGAGAAGGTGTGAGACCCAGTGAGACAAAAGTATCTGCTCTTGTTAATTCACCAGTTCCACGAAATGTTAAGCAAGTTCGCCAATTTATGGGGCTCGCAAGCTACTTTCGTAAATTCATACCCGATTTTGCTTCTCGTACATCTAGCATTACTAAATTGACAAAAAATAATATAAAATGGGAGTGGGGAGAGCAGCAGGATTCGGCTAGAGAATATGTTATAAAACATTTATCATCTAAACCTTTGTTAACTGTCTTTGATCCAGAACTTCCCACAGAACTTTACACAGATGCCAGCTCATTAGGATATGGAGCTGTATTAGTACAAAGACTTGATGATGTAAAAAAAGTCGTTGCTTATTATAGTAAAAAGACGTCACCTGTAGAATCAAGATATTGCTCTTATGATTTAGAAACATTGGCAATCTACAATGCCTTGAAACATTTTAGAGTATACCTTTTGGGCATTAAATTTAAAATCTTTACAGATTGTAATTCTATTAAAGCTACTGTAACTAAAAAATATCTAACGCCTCGAGTTGCACGTTGGTGGACATTTCTACAGGACTTTGAATTTGAAATTGTATATAAAAAGGGAAAATATATTGGCCATGTGGATTTCCTTAGCCGTAATCCTGTTGAACCAACCACTACAACTGACAATTCCCTATCTGTGAATTATTTTTCTTCTTCATCTGCCGTACCCATATGTAAAATGGACCAATCCTTTATTGATCACAGCTCACCAAAAGTAGTTAATTTAATGGAAGACTCAGAATCTTGGCTAGAAACTGCGCAACACAACGACCCTGACACACAAAACATAATAAGTCGACTTGTAGCAGGTGAAATTGATGAAAACCAATATATGTTACATAATAATTTGTTGTTTTATAAAAATTCAATCTAATGAACCGAAACTGTTTGTGCCAAAAACTTGTAGATTTTCACTCTTAAAACTTTTTCACGATGAGAACTGCCATGTAGGATATGATAAGACATTAAATAAACTCCGGGAACAGTTTTGGTTCCCTGGTATGGCTGCTTATGTTAGAAAGTACTTGAGACACTGTTTAATATGTATTGAACGGAAAAGTCATTTCGGACCAAAGCAAGGCTTTTTACATCCCATTAACAAGACTCCTATACCTTTTCATACAATTCATTTGGACTGTACGGGACCATTCACACAAACTAATGAGGGTTACAAGTATATTTTATTAATTTTAGATGGGTTTACAAAATTTTTGTTGAAGGTGGTGGGTTGGTAGGATAAAATACGAGTTTCATAATAAAAAATATATTTTCACAACTTAAAACAACATTCTTAGACAGGGACTAGAACATGTAATGACATATGCCAAGAGAGAAAACTATATTTGAATATACAAGGAGTTTGCTGTTAAAAAGATTATAGTATTTAGATATTTACAACACGCCTCCTTAAATCTATAATCTTTAACTTTTATCAATGAATAACATATTTAAAAAACATATAACTAAATTAACTTTAACTCTAACCTATTTTTCAGAAACTTTGTCTTATCCAGACTTTTAGTCAATAAGTCTGCTAAGTTACATTTTGTGTCAATCTTAACAATATCAATTAAACCCATTTCATAATTTTCATTTATATAATGATATTGCACTTCAATGTGTTTTGAATTTTTAGTAAAATTACCAAACTTAGCAATTGAAACTGCACCAGAATTATCTTCAAACAAATTTATAGGTTTATCAAAGTTTATATTAAATGACTCGCATAACAAGTTTCTAATAAAAAGTATTTCAGTTACTGCTTCTGACATAGCAGTATATTCTGCAAAAGTTGAACACTTAGTTACTGAACTTTGTTTATGTGTTCTCCAAAAAATTAAGTTGCCAAATAATCGAATTATAAAACCTGTTGTAGATTTTCTATCAATATTATCTCCTGCATAATCAGAATCTACCATACAATCTAATATGTCAGAGTTTACATCATTGTAGTATGTTAACTTTAAATCTTTAGTCTTATGCAAATATTTTAAGATTCTCATAGCGTATTTATAATGAGTTTGGTCGTAACAACTTTGATATCGACTTAAGTAATTAACGCTATACGCAATGTCTGGCCTAGTGCCTGTACTAATGTACAATAACTCTCCAATTATATTCCTATACTTTATATTCTCATCTACTTCTTTAGCTTGTTCTAGTTTTAAATTTGATTTCATTGGAGTATCATACAACTTACAATTTTCTAGATTATATTTTACAGCCAATGATTCAATATATTTAGTTTGACTTAATGTCATTTTATTTCTATCATCATTATAATCGATATCAATTCCAATATAACTTTTGACTTTTCCTAAATCTTTCATTACAAATCTTCCCATCAAACTAGTTTTTACTTTCTTTATTTTATTTTTATCTTTACAACAAATCAAGATATCATCGACAAATATTAAAATAAATATTGCATCCTTGTTTGAACAGTTTACATATAAACAGTAATCATAGTTGCTTCTAATAAACTTCAATGTTTCAATAAATTTAGTGAAACACTCATACCATACTCTTGGACTCTATTTGAGACCATAGAGTGCTTTTTGCAATTTGTATACTTTATTGTCTCCAGTTTCATAACCTTTTGGTTGTTTTACAAATACTTCTGACTTTAAATAGCCATTTAAAAACGCTGTTTCAACATCCATTTGTTCTATAAATAAATTATTTTTACAACAATATGATAACAAAATTTTTAATGTTTGCATTTTTCCTACTGGTGAATAAACATTTTCAAGGTAATCTTTTTGCTGAAACCCACGAGCAACTAATCTAGCTTTATAAACGTTATTACTTTTTCTTCTGAAAACCCATTTAACATCAATTATTTCCTTATCTTTTGGCCTTTCAACTATTTGCCATGTTTTGTTTTTATTTAAGCTATTAATTTCTGAATCCATTGCTACTTGCCATTGCTTATGATCATCAGAGTTCATCGCCTTCTCAAATGTATTTGGTACATTTGCATCAACATAGTTAACATAAATAAAATGTGATACTGGATTACCATATCTAGAAATTGGATTTATCTTTCTTTTTGACCTATTGTTACCCAAATTATTATCAATAACAACATCGTTTGACCTATTGTTAGTAATATTATTATCAATAATAGCATCATCTTCCACAATATTATTAGAACAAGTATCATTTGCATCTACAAAATCTTCATCAATATCAGTTTTATTATCATCATTGCTATCTGAAGCTTTATTTTTCAAGTCCCTATCCTTTTCATCCTCAATTTTTTCTAAACAAATTAATTGAGTACTTTCTTCAACTACTTGTACATGTCTAGCATTGATTATTCTGTTATTTAATAAAACTCTATAACTGTTTTCGTTATAACCTACTAGTATGCCTAGTTTGGCTTTATCGTCCCATTTACTTTTTCTTAATACTTCGGGAACCCTAACAAAAACTCTACTTCCATAAATCTTTAAATGCTCAACATTTGGTTTAATACCAAAAAATATTTCATATGGAGTTTTATTCTCTACTGTATTAGCAATAGTTCTGTTTTTTAAATATGCTGCTGTTTTAATAACTTCAGGCCAATACCTTTTGTGGATTTTAGCTTCCCTCATTAAACATCTGCCTATGTCCATTGCAGACCGATTGTATCTTTCGGCTACTCCATTTAATTCATGAACGTAGGGAGGACATGGTAATAACTCTATCCCCTTTTGTCTAATAAAATTATAAATTTCTCTATTTAAATATTCTCTACCATTATCACACTGTAATTTCTTTACTCTTTTATTAAATTTATTTTCCACTAAGTTTACAAATTCTATGAAACAACTTGCAGTTTCTGCTTTACTTTTAATACAAAATATTCTTGTACATTTACTGTAGTCATCAATAAAAGATAAAAAATATTTTTCTCCACCATAACCAATTGTATTATGTGGACCGTTAAGATCGGTGTGAATCAATTCTAAAATTTCTGTAGATTTCGTTCTATTATTTTGAAAACGAATATTAGCCATTTTGCTTTGGATACAATTAGAACATTTCATTTCTGTACTTTCAATCTTATCTGGCAAACCTTCTACTAACTTATTATTAATCAACTTGCTTAAATATTGAAAATTAACATGACCAAGTGCCCTATGCCATTTCTCTTTATTGGTTAGTTTCATCGAATTGACATACATTTCATCTTTATCAGTTGTTGAGACATAGCTTTTTATACAATACAAATTGTCTATCTTGTTTGCAACAACTATCAATTCTCTGTATTGATTATAAATTTTTGCATTTTCATTCCTTGCCACTATTGTGCAAGTTTCAGTTATTTTCGAGACGCTTAGCAAATTTTGCTTTATACCTTTAACAAAATAAACATTTTTGAGATTTACATGTTTTACATTATAATAATTTTTGAAATATATATTAATAGTTCCTACTTTGGTTGCTTTGAGCACCTTACCATCTGGCAGCTTCACATCAATTTGATTTCTTAAATCTATATAATCATGGAAATATGTATCATTATTTATAATATGATCGGTACACCCGCTATCTAATAACCAATTAATTTCATAATTATTATCTTCACAATGTCCTGTTACATAATTTACTTCAGGCTTACATACCAGAGCCGTCCACGATTCTGCTGAAGACCCATATTGCTGAGTGCCCGATGACTCATCTCTGGAATGGCATTGACCTCTACCTCGGCCATTACCACGACCACGATGAAATCCACCTCGATTGTAACCTCTTTGTTGTTCAAATCCATTTCGATTATAACCTCTTTGTTGTCCAAATCCACCTCGATTGTAACCTCTTTGTTGTTCTCTTACCTGCCCTTGCTGGCTTAGACTGGTGAGATATCTGGTACCTTGATAGTTTTTCTGACCGTGCCAACAATCTTTCTTGAGATGACCGGTCTTGCCACATATATAACATTGTGATTTAGTCCTAGTTGTGAATGTACTCATATTACTCTTCTTGTCTGAGTCAGCACTAGTCATATTTTTCTCTTTTATTTTTGACTTTACATAGTCTACCGTCCTTTGTTCTTCAGGAATCACATCTATATAATCGCCTATGTAACTATAATTTGGAGGTAAAGCTCCTAGTAAGTACCTCATTTTCTCTGGCTCCGTTATATTGCCACCTGCAGCTTTAAAGTCATTAACTGTTTTTTCAAAATCTACAAAAAATTCTTCAACTGAACTATAATTGTTCAATTTTATTTCTTCTATTTTGCCTCTACAAATAATTTGCATAGCAGTAGACTGCGTTAGGTACATCTTATCAAATTTACATATCATTTCATACGCCGTAGTACACTCGCTTATATATTCCAACTGTTTGTCAGAGATGGTACTCATTATAATTGTTCTAGCTTTTAAGTCCATCTTTCTCCATTCTGCCTCTTGAAATTTGGAAGGCATCACACTAGCCACAACAGGCTCCTTGCACTCTTTGTATTCAAGTAACGTTAATAATCTTAATTTCCAACTTGAATAACTTACCCCATCAAAAATTGGCATCATGATTTCCTCTATTTTAGCTTGCTTAGCCATTTTTTACAATATTACCGTTTTTATTCTAGACTTTTCTCGAAACTCAAACTGTCAAAAATTTTCTTCATTAATATTTTACATTTTTACCAACCAATCAAACTATTTAACCACGCTCTGCTACCATGTTGAAGGTGGTGGGTTGGTAGGATAAAATACGAGTTTCATAATAATAAAATATATTTTCACAACTTAAAACAACATTCTTAGACAGGGACTAGAACATGTAATGACATATGCCAAGAGAGAAAACTATATTTGAATATACAAGGAGTTTGCTATTAAAAAGATTATAGTATTTAGATATTTACAACAATTTTGTTTATTAAAACCACTCAAAACTCTTAATGCTCACGAACTTGTACCTATAATACGAGATACTGTTACTACATTTGGTACTCCATCATTGATCATAACTGATAGAGGTACAAATTTTAGTTCCAACCTTATTCAATCCTTATTTGCTGAGTTACAAATAGAACATCATATGATTGCCACAGGCACACCGAGAGGAAATGGTCAAGTCGAACGGTATGTAACGACAATAATTGATATGTTAAACACTACTTGTAATGGATCCCCAGAATGGTCGAACGGATTGTGGAAAGTGCAACAATCAATCAATACTACTGTCCAAAAATCCACTGGTTTCACACCTATTCGTTTGCTCATTGGCTGTAATGCTAACATTCCCTCTGTTCAAACGCATTTAAATGATGTTTTAGTTCCTGAATGTAATATAGATGTAGTAGCAGACCGCGAAAAGGCGTATAGACGTTTATGTGTAGAGGGTGAGAAATTTAAAAGTCGTTTTGACAAGACTAGGCGTGACACAAAATCGTTTGAAGTTGGTAATAGAGTCTATGTAAGCCAAGATCATAGACGTCTTGACAAACTGAGCCCTAAATTTAAAGGACCGTATGAAATAATCACTGTTCTTCCAAACGACAGATATTCTCTTAGAGGCATAGGTAATTTAAGGAGTGTCACTGTGGCTAAGGATAAACTAAGACAATGGCCTGGTCAATGGGTGGATTTAGAGGCTGTACCCATCAATTAAAAAATTTAATAATTACTCAAGGTACAAATATTTTGTTATCATAATGATAGTTCAGTCTAGTATTATATTAATGTTATGTGAATAATACATATGTATGCCAAAATGATTTATGCTTAAACATGACTAGGATTGTGTAAAATATTTAGATATATTATTATGATATGTAGAGAAATAACTCTACAGGATTAATGGATCCTACGGGATTTAGACTGCTGGAGTTGTTGTTTTGTTCTACCAGACTCATGTGCAGCAGGTGAGGGGTAGTTATGCAAGAAAATTGCCTTAACAATGGCCGTTGTTGATTGTTCACTTATTAAAAAGTGAGACAATGACAATGCTTGTAAAAAAAAAAACAATAGTTTTAAGTTCCCTCTGTAACTAAATTAAATTTAAGTTATCCATAGACAGTAAGTTATATAAATTTATTGATGATGGTACTCCGTGGACGGTAGTACATTTCAGGAAGGCCGTGACAGATTACTGTATAGTTATTATTTGAATCGATTGGTAAATTACTAAACGATTATTAAATTGACTGGCAAACATTCGTAGATAATTATTCCGTGTAGTAAGGTGGCAACATTTTGTTAACGGAAGTTGTGTTAACGTTTACTTATTTAATTAAGTTATTTTTATTGTGGCTAACATTTTATAATTATATTGTGTTCTAAAATCCCATTTCTATTTAATTGTATTAAATACTATGTGTTAACTAGCTAGTACAGCAATTCCAATTTACAAGTTGTTTTCCAAAACTTTAAATGCATTGTGATTGGTCGATAGAGAGAAGCGGGACAATGACGGGGGAAAGATAGGGGGATAGCGTCATGACGCTATCCTATGCCTCTATGGCGGCCTACTGAAAGTTAAGTACTAGATTGATAGTCTGGATTTATTATAATTTATTCCTCCATGTATAACTATATGTACTGTACTGTGTGATTCGGCTTGTGTTTTAAAAATGTAAGTACTGCTAATCTTATAGAATGTTCTTCTGCTATACCTATTTACAATGCTTGAAAGTACAGCCATTACCACACTAAGAATTCTTTTATTACACAAAACGAATCTATATAGAATTGTAACTGTAACATTTATTTATAATTACTACTTGAAATATTATATATGGAAGATGCTTTGTGTGATTACTGATATTTACTTACTGATAAGTTTGTTTTAGTGGTGAATATTTTAGAATATTCACCATTGTGAACCATAATGTTCGCCTTATATTTGATTGATGCTTAAACTAAGTATTGTTAAATTGGTCATACATTTAGCACAACGTGTCTAAAGCTTTAATTAAATGTTAGATTCGGAATACTGCTGAACTGATTACTCACTAAAAGTAGTTAACTTGAGAATAGTATGGTAAAACTCTAGAGCTTAGTACAATAAGTTCCACGTTTGTGTATATTCAGCTATATTCTCTTTCTCTTGTAGAATAAAAGATGTTTTGCTTGGGTGAACAATATATTTGCCATATCAATTTTAACAATATAAATTGACATATTAATGTAGCTACTCTTTCTTTATTAAATATAACATTTAAGATGTTTGTTTTGGTGAACAATATAATTTTGTTATGTTAATTTGTTGTTTCCTTTCTTGTCCATCAATCTATACTGAGGACTCTCCTCAACTTTCCTGATATATCACATAATCTTACCCCAATTATTTCAAAGCTTACATGACAGTCCACACAAGTAGATCTTAATATATTTAAATCTATCAAACGCGTGTCAGATAGTTTTGACCACACGTCATCAACAAATATATCTATCGTGAGCAGCGAGTTAACTGAAGAACAATTAGATGCTGTCCAAATCTTAGAGGAGTTGATAACTCCTTCTGACCTGGGATTCCAATCACAAGATGATTGTCCTACTGGTTGGTATTTTTTATATTTATTCAGTTTATTTCGAATACCAATACATAGGTAATAAGGTCGCAGAAGCTATTGATAACACAACAACTGAGTTAAATAGGTAGGTAAGTATATTCAATTTCTAGTTATTTTTACCTACGGTACCTATTATTTTGAATTGTGTTTTTCTTTTTATTCAACAGAATGTTATACCTTTGTTTCAGTTACTTCATTCAATGCAGAACCGGCCGAACCCACTGATTATAGTTCAGATGATAGCGTGCGTGACAGGACTTTTGTTCCTGTAATAGAGACCAGTTCTTCCTCCGAGTCTTTTGAGAATGTAGGCACCGAACAAGAAAATGATAGCCACATAATTCAAGACTTAGTTGGAACAAATAATCAACGGCGAAAACGAAAGGGAACAAACATACGGAAAATAATTACTGAAAAAAGAAACAAAGGGTTAACATATAAAACACAAACAGGCAAAACAATTCAGTATAGACAGGTTACGCCTTTACCTCTATGCCGTAAAAAGTGTTCAGAAAAAATTAGTGCAGATGATCAGAAAACACTTTTTGATGAATTATGGGCATTGGGTAATTACAACAAACGCTCGGCTAATTTGTCGTCATTAATTTTAGATATACCAAAAAAAACCCAACGTTTACGAAACACATCTGGCGAACCTAAACCAAGGAGCATGAATCATATTTATAACTTAAAAGTACATGGAACTATGCTTGAAGTTTGCAAGGGTTATTTTTTGAAAACATTTGGTATTTCTAATAAATGCGTTGAGGTGGTAATAGCAAAAACATCTATAAGATTATCAGGAATTCCTAGCCCGGACAAACGTGGATCACATGCACCTCCTAATAAAATAGGGGATGATGCAGTGCAGACAATAAAGAATCATATAAATTCTTATCCATTATACGAATCCCACTACAGCCGCAGTCATACAAACAAAAAATACTTACCTGCAGGTCTGTCACTAACAATAATGTATCAGATGTATAAAGAAAAAGTAGAAAATCCCGTATCATATACCTTTTTTGGTAATGTTTTTCGCACTATGGGTTTGTCTTTCAAAAAGCCCTCGCTGGATACCTGCAACACATGCGATGCATACAAAATGAAAATTAAACTAGCTTTGCCACCTGAATCTGAAACTTTAAAGAGAGACCTTGATATCCACCAATTAGAAGCTGACTCAGCCTATTCAATGAAAAAAAAGACAAAGAGGAATCCAACGATGACAGTAGAGTATACTGTTTTGATCTCCAACAATGTCTCCCAACTCCGTATTTGAAAACAAATATCGTATTTTACAAACGGCTTTTGTGGACCTTTAATTTAACAATTTACGATTGTTTTAGTAAAAAAGCTTTTGCTTCATGTGGAACGAAGCTGAGGGTGGACGCGGAGCGAACCAAATAGCATCATGTTTATACAGTTTTGTAAAGTCATTGCCACCTCATGTAAAGGCAGTAACCTTTTATTCTGATACATGCGGTGGGCAGAATAAAAATAGTCATGTTGCCGCTATGTTTTTATGCATAAACAAACTTAGACCAGATTTGCTAATAGATCATAAGTTTCTAGTTCCTGGACAAAAATAAACAAACTTAGACCAGATTTGCTAATAGATCATAAGTTTCTAGTTCCTGGACATACGCACATGGAGTGCGATTCAATCCACGCTCAAATCGAACGTAAGAAAAAAAGAACTGACATGGCTATACATGTACCCAGAGACTGGTATAATTTGGTAAGAGTGACGAGTCCAAACATTACTGTCGTAGATATGAAAAGCGATATGTTTTTGAATTTTGCTAAATTATTTAAAGGGCCATTGCAGTTACGAAAAGTAGATTCCTCTGGCGATAAATTTATATGGCATGATGTGAAATGGTTTCGGTATAGTGGTGACTACGCACCAGGTGTAATTAAGTTTAAAACCAAATTAGACAGCTCAACTGAGTTTAAAGAAATTAGTTTTTGCAGAAGGGGCAAAGCAAATGAATGTTTGAATCTTGAGAAATGTTATGAAGGCCAAGTGCCTATAAGTCAAGAAAAAAAGAAAGACTTACTAAGTATTCTACATTTAATTGATAACAGTTGCCATGATTTTTATAATAACTTGGTAATTAATACAAACACATGCGATATCGATCCCGATCTTGAAGAATTCAACGATGTATAAGTTCTAGTAACTTATACATCGTTGAATTCTTCAAGTTGTTGGAACTCTATTCAAGTTACTGTTTAAGTTTTATTGGGACTATTATAGTCATTATTTGTATGCCAATAAAACTGTTTTTATGAATAAATTAATTTTCATTTTCGTGCAATTAGTATTATAATTTAATTAGTTATTGTATTTTGTTGTTTTTTTTGACATGTTCAAGCGCCCTTTGGGGCCCATGAAAATAAATGATTTGACTTTGACTTTGACTTTTGACTATTATAGTAACTGAATATAAATCTATCCAATTTTATTTATAAAGCAATAGCTATTAACATAGATAAAAAATAATACATAAAAGGATAATTCAATAATATAAATATTTATATTTGATTTTTGTTAAGGTATAGTAAGATATGTCAGTTATTATTATAAATAATTTAATAATTAAAAAAATAATAATTACAAAATGAAGATTATTTATTATATAAAGTAAATAACAAATTTGTGGTATTTTTAATATAATAATATGATGTCTGATTAAACGATATTTATCATCAAAAACAAAAGAGTGTTTTCTTTAATGACTTGTACTGAAAAGTCGTTTTTTTGAACTCATCCCCTTTTACCTTGACACCACAGATATAACACTGCTATACAAAAAAAATAAAAAAATCTGCGGCAGGAATTTTGTTAATGGTTTTTGTTAATACTCATATTAGACCTTCACGCTGCATGCTTATTTATTTTTGATTCACTCTGGTTATTGAGATAAACGGAACTAAGAAATAATTGAAAATTTCAAACTACCCTACAAACATTGTGGTTCATTGATTTGTTTTCACTTACGTTTGTTATCTTTTCACGGATTTATTTGCAACAACTTAACTTTATAGCTATCAGACCCTGTAGTTATCAGTTATAAATCGGTTGTTTTGTGTTAAAGTGCATTTTTCCTTTCAAAAACATGAGTTTTCCACGTAAACCTTGTTTAAACGATCCTAGATTGAATCTGAAGCATGGTTAAGCTTTGTGTTGGTAGTAAAAAACTTTTTGGGGAATCACAAAGCGCCGGAATATCAAGAACTAGTTGCAAAAATGCTACAAAATTTAAACAGAGTAGGAGTCAACATGAGCATAAAATTGCATTTTTTACACAGCCATTTGGACCGATTCCCGCAGAACCTGGGTGATTACAGTGAGGAACAAGGAGAAAGGTTCCATCAGGATATCAGGATAATGGAAGAAAGATATCAAGGTCGATGGGACAGCCATATGATGGCTGACTATTGCTGGACCTTGAAAAGAGATTGTCCTGACAAAGTAAATAAGAGAAAATCCCAAAGAAAAAGGTTTTCATGATCTTCATTTATTTATTCTAGTTAAAAGGTACCCCAAACTATTCTTATTTTTGCGTATTTTTGTAAAGATAAACAATAAAAATAAATTTTAAATACATCTTTTGGCCCATTTATTGAAGCATTTTATGGAAAATGTTAGAAGCGTTTATCTCAAAAACTGGAGTCAATTTGACCATTCTGGTATTTTGCCCGTTATCAGCACACTCGTCTTATACAAAATCGACTTCAAGTATGCCTTCCGCAAAATGACTGTATAGCAGTGTAATTTTATAAATTACTATTTTACTGATAGATCTATTATTTAGCAGACGTTAAATGTAGTTGCCCTTTTTTATCGACATACCTGCCCCGCAGGCGGAGCCGCGCGCACTAGCTAATACACAGCCGCTAGACAAACAAAACAGTCCATTTTAAATTTGACGTTAAGTCTCAATTTCACTAGATAAAGTTTTATCGTATTAAACGCCTGATAATGATACAAATTTGACATTTTAAATGTCAGAAAAGGTGTGATTTTCTTGGACCTGTCAAACAGGGGTTTAATGTTTTACAATCATCAAGTCTGAGTTAACCATCAGATAAATTGTAGTGCACAATGTTATATTATACTTCATTACTTGATATATATTAGCATTGTTTCATTAGTATATTTACTTAAACAAATATTTGTTTCTTTTATTGTTAAATGATAAATATAAATAAGTCTTTTATTGTTAGTAGTTTTAAATATCTTATATTACCGAACACCTGTTGCATATGGTGTTTGCTTAAAAGTGGTTGTGCATAAGACATAATTAATAAATTTATTTTCAGAACACGGAAGAACTATTTAATTTTATACCTGTGGATCAACCAGCGGTTCAACAATAACCTGGATAAAGGATCCTCGGTCTCACTCGCAAAAGATCGAAAACAGATCAAACGTTTTTTCAATATATAAAGAAACCTATCACGCGAGGAACAAAAATAATCAAGATTGAAATTTATGACACAGAGAGCTTCCCAAAAACTGAGCAGCCGATATGTAACTGTGAAGCTGATGTATGCGTTCAGCACGTCGTAAAAACGATGTTATTTGAAGATATATAAATATTCTAGCACGAGAGAATTAATATCAAAGATTCAGGATGATATCGAAACAAAATAATAGATAGTGTAATAATAAGAATAATAATTGGTTACTTGATTAGTGTATAATCGTTTAGTATATTTTTGTTTTTTTCAATTATTGTATAGCTTAATTAAATTGAAATTAAAATGATACTACTAAGCACTATATTGATTATAAATATTATATTAAAGTAGCATGATTATAATATAATTATTAGAATTTTAATAAAATCATGATAAAATAAAAATACTTCGTTTTATTTATACAGTTATAACAATATAAATACCGATTATCTTTCTATAAATACCAGCGTTCAGGTCGACAATCGCCTTTGTTCCCGTTGTGTCACACCATTTTGTGTAACACTGTTACCCATTGGTAAAAAAATTACCGATTAGTAACACTGTTACTCAAAGCCACATTTTTTTTTCCCTTTGAGTGACAGTGTTACTCAACAGAACGCTGTGTGCCCGTTTAGTAACACCTTTTTGTGTAAAATCATTGTTCATATACATCGTGACTTAATACGCGGTGGGACCACAACAATCTAGACTCAATAATTTTAGCCTGTTGTCTGCAACCTATCACGTAAATAATAGGGGTTATTTATCGAAAACAAAATGCGCCAAGGAGTTTATTGTTCAATAATGAGTCAATAAAACCATAGAAATTAAAAATATATTTTTTGATAAGTACAACCACTGTCACACTAATTCGAAAACATATACTGATTTAGTTAATGTGATTTAGTTTTTGCGTCGTGTGTCGGATATGTCGAGAATTGCTGGTAGAAGTTCATGTAGTGATCATGAGTTTGTGTTTATTAAAAGAAAAGGAGGCACTATTCTTTTGCATGGTGGACATCAATACTATGCCAGAAGAAAACACAATAGTGGATTGACAGTATGGACGTGCATAAAACGAAAGATATGCAAAGGGCTTATGAGAATAAAAGTAAGTACCTACCTACTTATCAAGTAATTTAAACGAGAAATTGCTTTGTTTAGAAATAAAATAATGAAGTATGACGACCTGTTTGGTTTAGTAGTATTAGACGCTGCTTCATAACCAAGGATCGCGCGGGTTCGTATCTGTTCGATTTGTGGCCGTGTGTACCTATGCCAGGTTACTCGGCAACTAATATGATTAGGTTAAGAATTGGCCCCGATAGGCGGGCTACAATTGTCTTTTAGTTTGAGCGTATAACTACACTTCTGTTGGGCCTTCTAATTATAATGTGCATATATCATTTTGATTTTTTTGTTTTAGGATCAACAAATATTAGAAGAATGTGCTCATTCCTCATTATGTGAGCCAAATTTTGCCAAGAACGAGATTGATGAATCGCTCGATAAATTAAAACAGCAACTCACCCAACCGGAGTGCCCCAACGTTCCAACAAGTTACAATAGCATGGTTGGAAATTTAAAAGACTCAGGCCTAGATATTATAACAAAAATTCCGAATTTTAATAGCATTAAGAACTCTTTATACCGACATCGGAATAGTGTAGCACAAGTGTCAAAGTTGCAAAGTAAAAACGCACAGGAAGTCGAGGTGCCATTTGGATACAAAGATTTTATATTAGCCGATTATTTAGACGACAACAAACGAATTTTGGTATTTTCTGCACTGGAATCGAGGCAAACCATGAGTGAATTAACAGAATTTTTTGGTGATGGCACTTTTAGAAGTTGTCCCACTCCATTTGCTGAGTTGTACACGATACATGGAGATATAGGTAGCAATGCCGACCACACAAACATTATACCTTTGGTATATGCTTTGTTAAGTGACCGGACTACATCTACTTACGTCATCTTATTTAGACTTATACTATCCCAAATACCTAATTGGCTCCCTACTACATTTAAAGTGGACTACGAAAAAGCAATGATGAAGGCTATTGGTATCGTTTTTTCTTCGGCTATTATAAAAGGTTGTTATTTTCACTATAATAAAGCAATTTTTAAAAAAGGTAAAGAGCTGGACCGACTGAATCCAAAACAAATGCGGCTGGTAGGGCTCTGTGCTGTTTTACCATTGTTACCCGAAGAAAAAATTCTGGAAGGATGGGCTTACATTTACAAGAGATATGGTATTGGCGAAGATATACAAATCAAAAAATTCATCAAATACATGGAGAAACAGTGGTTACGCGATGATTTTATAAAAGTGTGGTGTGTATATGGAGATACTCATCGTACCACCAACTTTCTGGAAGGGTGGCATAACAAACTAAATAAAGCCGTTGGAAAAAAAGGACCAAATTTGATACAACTCTTGCACGTGCTTAAAGAAGATTCCTCGCTTTACACTGTGCGTAATATTCAAAAAAAGAATAATGTGACGCCAAAAAGAAAACGGTCTCGGAACACTGTAATCAATGATGAGTTCATACAAGAAGCACAGCTCGAATTAATAGAAGGTTCTGTGACAGTTGGCCACGTTCTAGAGATTTTGCGGCATTGAAAGAGTATTAATCTACGATTCAAGTTTGATTATGGTAATTACACAATAGCACACAGAATCTTTTTGGAACTGACATTTCAATTAAGATTATGATTTACTGTGATATTTTTAAATAACGCCTACAGACATATTTTCATATTATTAATTTTAGGAGGAGGTATGTAGCATTCTTCAATTATGATTTAAGATACGAAAACGAAAAAAGTATAGGTACCTACAGGTATAAATTTGATTATGATTTCTGCAATGACTTATGTGTATAATAGTTATTTATGGTACAAGTGAGAAAAAGTTTATATTTCTGTTTTGAGTGCCAATTTTAAATCTTGAGCTTGCGAAGTAGTCTTAAATTGAATCACGAGCGTAGCGAGTGATTTTAACAAAGACTACTTCGCAAGCAAAATATTTTAAGAGGTCACGAACTGGAAATTAAATTTTTCTTACGCGTTACATACAAAACTTTTCACCTCTTCCAGTGAGAAAATAATGAGATTTAAATAAACACGTACTCGATTGCTTAACCTGGAATAATTCCATGAAATACGACAGTGATACCATTCAGAATGCGTTTTAGGGCCTTTTGTAAGTCGCCACTAATAAAATATGTTGTACAATTTCAAATACTTTTCACGTTTTTCTGGTAAAAAAGCGAATTTCTGTGTTAGAAGCAAGTTGTCGCAACTCTTTTGGAGTTCCAAAAAGTTCTTCATCACTGGATTCACTATTTTTTTGTTAAAAAGTTCCAAACAATTAAACATAAACTGAAAAGAATTTATAGTTGCCCGCGATGACTGACACAGACTTTTTTTTTTAAATCGTTCGTTCGGAAATTCGTTCCGTAACATTTATTCATAGAGTCTAATATTAAGTACCAGATTTTAATTAATTTAATCACGAATATAAAACCATGAAAATACTAAATAAGCGTATATTTATATAATTTAAAATAATTAAAACGTATCGTTTGTAGTTATTTAATAAAATTGATGTCAATGTCTATTACTAACCTACATGGTGGCTGCTTTGTTTTTTTTCAGCGCCTATTCATTAGAATGATTTTATGTTTCGAAATTTGAATCACTTTGCCTCACTAGTGAGTAAAAACGGTTTTTACTCACTGAATTCTGGCAAGCAAGCAATCTTTTTCGTGCTGGTGTGGTGAAAATATTATTATTTGTGTGTTTTCAGTGACATTAAAAATACTCTAAATGGTTTTACTTATCAAATAATATATTTTTGATTTCTATGGTTTTATTGACTCATTATTGAAAAAAAAATTCTTTGGCGCATTTTTTTTTCGATAAATAACCCCTATTATTTACGTAATAGGTTGCAGACAACAGGCTAAAATTATTGAGTCTAGATTGTTGTGGTCCCACCGCGTATTAAGTCACGATGTATATGAACAATGATTTTAACACTGTCACTCAAAGAGAAAAAAAATGTGGCTTTGAGTAACAGTGTTACTAATCGGTAATTTTTTTACCAATGGGTAACAGTGTTACACAAAATGGTGTGACACAACGGGAACAAAGGGACAATCGCGCATTCCATTATCATCTGGTTGCAATGTTGCAAAAACGAATTTAGAAAGAATTCTTAGAAAAAATTGAGACTACATGTGGACAAACCGAGACATCAACAGACGGCAATACAGCACGCAAAATGTTCCAGCACGCAGAAGAAGTATCTCAAATCGCAGGCATCAATTTAAATATTATTAATCGACTGCATACAATATTAAAACTTTTATCGTGTGGTTATAGAATACGCACAAAAAAATTTTAACACTTTTGCCTTCAAACCCCGTCCGCATTTGTCATAAACTATCCGTGGTTTAACATGCCATGCCATGGTCATCAAATTGTTGAAAATATGGGTATTGCTATAGGATTTCTAAGTGAAGATGCGCAAGAAAGTCGCAAAAAGGACATTAGAAAGTACAGAGAACAAATTCTCAAGATTTTTTTAAGGAAAATGACTATGGAAGACACATACCATAGACTCATGGTATCTTCAGACCCTTAATATAACCAGATTAAGGACATTAATCTAAAAAAAAAATCGTATTTCTCTCCTTTAGACCTAAGTCTAATAGATGAAATTTTTGCATAAAACAATATTCTCTTAATAATCACAACTATGTTTTATTTAATACATATCCCGTTATAATTACAATCTGTTACTCTTAAACATGTTATTTCTCAGTTAAACTAATTAAATTAGGATTTATTCATGAAAATATTAACAAACCCAGCCAATTAAATGAACATTAGGTTTATGCCAACTTTTATCGATTTTTCGCCTCTGTGCGCCTGTGTACTGGAAGCGGCGTTGTATTCTATCCAAACAGAACGCGACGAAAACCCGCCAGGATTGGCCTGCGTGCGACCATTGACATCAACATTATAATTTATAGTGTGATAGCTTCCCATTGGCTAAGAGCCCCCGCACACTGGCCACTTAGTGGCGGCCACGCTTCAGCCACTAGTGGCCGCCACAACCTGCGGACGCGTTTCTTCATACATTTTATATAGAATCGGCGCACACTGAGCGCTTGAGTGGCCGCGTCCGAGCCACAAGCTGCGAGAGTCGAGCGCGCTCGCTACTTGTGGCTGCGTTTTGTCGTTCGACTCGTGCGCATACACGGCCACAGTTGCCGGCTTCTTCCCACCCCTGCGCGCCGCTCCCCAATCCCGTCTCCCGGGTCTAGTCTTGTTGTAAGCTGCGTACTGAATGCACGTGCATGATGTCCACGGATCCGATTCCTCATTTTGATGTAGACGCTTTTATTTCCGATGTCGAAGAGCGACCCGCTATTTGGGATTTAAAGTCAGATTTGTATAGCGACAGGGGTAAGAAAACTGAAGCTTGGGAGGAATTGTGCCTAAAATTTATTCCAAATTTTAGTGAAAAAAATGTAGCGGAAAAAAACAAAGCAGGTAAGTTTTTGGACAATTTTATTTTACATTATTATTATATATTTATTATATTTTATTATTTTGCCAAGGTACAGCTCCCTCGTTGCTAATAAAATAATCTTTCAATATATCTCTGGTGTTTAATGAACGACGAGATTGCACGTGGGCGTTATCGATATCGTGAAGTCCTGGTACAGTCAATGTATGATGGAAATTAAATCCATCTCTCTGACGAACAAAGTTGTGTAGTATACAACAGGCCTTCACGATGTCTTCGGCGAAATCTATTGACACATTCAATGGTCGATGTAGTATTCTCCACTTATTCACTAATATCCCAAAGGCACACTCGATATGACGCCTGGCTCGAGAAAGCCTATAGTTGAAAATTCTTTTTTCAATATTCAAGTGTTTTCCTGAATAAGGTCTCAACATGTGTTCTGCAAGACCAAAAGCTTCATCACCAACAAAACAATAGTTTACAGGACCAGAACTACTAGAAATTGCTTTTGGTGCAGGTAAATTCAGGGATTGGTCTTCCAATTTTTTGAATAATTTCGATTCTTTATAGATAGTCGAATCTGAAGCTTTCCCATAAGAGCCGACATCAATAAATGTGAACTTATAATTCACGTCACAGATAGCTAGAAGTACGATGGAAAAATAGTGTTTATAATTATAATATAAGGATCCGCTATCTTGAGGCTTAATAATCCTTATATGTTTTCCATCAATTGCACCACAGCAATTTGGAAAGTTAGCATATTCTTCAAACCCCTTAGCTATTTTACTCCACATCTCTTCAGTTGGTTGTGGTACGCAGATATCTTGAAGTGATGCATAGATCAATTTACATGTTTCTTTTACAATCAATCTCGCAGTTGACGCACCACATCGATATACTAATTCAAAATCACCAAATGAACAACCAGTAGCAAGGTACCTGCAACAAAAAGAACAGATTAGAAACCTTTGATTATGTTATTTTTATGTTTCAGCATCCCAGTTGCAGCGAAAATGGAAAAGCCTTCGTGACTGTTTCAAAAGAGAACACTCTAAACAAATGAGCGTTAAAAGTGGATCTGCATCATCGAGTCGCAAGCCGTATATATATTATCAACAACTATCTTTTTTAAAAAACTTGGCTGACACACGACGTGATCCCAGCCCATTACCGAACGAGGTACACGATGCGACTGAGAGAAAAAGGCCAAAAAAGAACAAGACAAATAATGAAGACATTCAAGCAGAAACTGATATACTTGTTAGTATTTCAGAACAATTACAATCTCGTCATTCTAACAAGCATGAAGAAGACGCTGACCATAACTTTGCTTTGTCCTTGGTCCCGCACTTTAAACAAATACCCAATGAATTTAAATTGGATGCTCAAACCGATGTATTGATGGTACTAAAAAAATATAAACAGTATATGCGAACATCACAGAATCAACAACATGGATATTTCACATCATCATTTCAGGAACCACGCTCATACCATACTATGCAACCATCTACTTCGGGTTATCAACCGACTCCGCGTCCATCTGCTTTGGGATATCAATCGGCTTCGCGTCCACCTTCTGTGGGATATCAATCAAATTTTGAGCATGACTTTTCCGTTAGCTCGCCATCTGCATCTGATAATACTATGAATTCTGTTTTGTCAGATGATATAAATGAACATCTTTTTGACAACTGACTATGTAAAAGTAAATGTGTATTTGTTATAAAAACTGTATATCTGCGATATGTAACTTGATTTAGTTTGCGATTTTTCAATTCTCATTAATAAATAATTTCTATTTCAATTTGGCTTTTTTAATTGTTTGTTTTACGTTCTAGAATCCACGTGAGTCGCAAACTAATAGAAGCAAAATGATACGAATGAATGATACTTACCTTAAAGTTATAGCCAGCCTTTCTGTTGGAGAGATGCTTTTTCTCATGCGTGTATCTTGATGTTTGAGGTCATCGTGCAAAACGCTAAGTAATTCATTGAATGAGTTCACGCTCATTCTAAAATACTTGAAGAACTTATCTGGATAACATTTTAACTCTTCGAACAGCAATTTGTGCTGTCCATTTTTATTGCGTGATGTCAGAATTGGATGTACCCAGTGACGCCGATGAATTGGTCGTCGATGGTTCTGAATTCGGCGCCGTTTTCTACGTTTTAGAATAATAAGCAACAATAGCGAAATCAAGAGTGCGTCCATTCTTGGGCAACACACGTCTACCTCTGTCGAGATACTTGCAGCTAG
This sequence comes from Hypena proboscidalis, assembly GCA_905147285.1. Taxonomy (NCBI): domain Eukaryota; kingdom Metazoa; phylum Arthropoda; class Insecta; order Lepidoptera; family Erebidae; genus Hypena; species Hypena proboscidalis. The sequence continues at coordinate 3,420,135 of LR990141.1, forward strand.
TGTCTGACGCAAGTGGCAGCCACTGGTGGCTTGATGCGGCCACTAGTGGCTGCCACTGGTGGCGGCGTGTAGTGGTCTAGCCGAACTACTGGTGGTCGCGTTTAGTGGCGGCGACTGGTGGCCGTAATGTGCGAGGGCTCTAAGCGAGACAACTCGCGCGCCCCCTAACCGTGCGTCGGAGAACTGAAGGCACAATACTCCAATAGCGCGCAACGGAAACACGCTGGGATTGGTTTGAGTGTAAACATCGACGTTTGACATCGAGCGTGCTAGCTTCTCATTGGCTGAGCGGAAAGACACACGCACCCTCTGACAGTGCGTCTGAGCAACACTATATTAGTTTGATATTGTCGATTGTCGAGTATCACGCGTCCTATCCGCCATTTTAGAGACATTTTTCGTCTAGTATTGAGTATTTTGTGTAATTTTTATCAATTTGTTGTAGATTGTGTTCGTATTGTTTCTAAACATGGAGCAGGAACTTAAAAAACTACGTGCCAGTCGTGGTTACACCAAAGGTACAATATCTAGATTGTTTTCGTTTGCTAAGAATTCTGAGGTGCTCGCAGGCAGCAGCCTTGAATGCATTGTTGCGAAACGTGATCGTTTGGTGCAAAATTTTGAAAAATATGAGAACTATAACAGTGAGCTTTTTGGTTTAGACCCTAACGATAACGGAGATGTCCAAGACGTCGAGGATAAATATTTTTATTGGGTGTCAGTCTTAAACGAAGTTATTAATCTAACCGCTTCGAAAAATAATTAAATTCCAGCGAAGGCGAGCAGTAAAACCAAGCTGCCCCATATTAATATTCCTATCTCACTTACGGAATGAAGTCTTCAAGCTATTTGTCGACGCGCTGTCTATTAGAGCTTGCAAATAGGCACGACCAGATCTAGTGAAAGAAGAATTGGCAAAACAACTAGGTAAAATTTCTCCATGTGGCAGAAAAAAGTTTCAAAAAAATATATTTTAGACAACAAAGTTACATTGAAATTTTACACACAAGTGCAACTGCAAATGTAACTAACTAAATTAAAAAAATGTTTGTTGTGTGTTCATGGGACTATGAAAAATAAAAAAGTTGATATCGTACATGTAGAATAGGATTCATAATATGTTAATGATTTACTCAGTAAATTGGAGAATTTTTGGAAAGAAAATATTTTTTCTTTACTTTATAATAGTACCAAATAAAAGAAATTAAGTTTAACCAATCACAAGTTTTTTATTATACCATTCTGTAAGTTAATCAGTGCACATGCAATAATAACACATTCAACCAAATATTTTAACAAATTTTTATTTACAACAGAATGAGGTTTTAACATAGAGAACTCTCGCAAACGTCTTATAACCCTTTCAATATGGATCCTTAAACTTGCAATTTGTTTCGTTTTTAATACATCCTGTTTTGATAATTTAGAGTTAGATGCAACACTTGGAGGTCTTACTAAACTAATCCCTTTTAGTAGTAATACTTCTTCTACATGTTTAAATCCTCTATCTGCAAGATAGAGGATTAAAACATATATAGACACACCAGGTTCTAAACAATCCAAAAAACCACAGTTCTGTACCAACAAGACATCAGTGGTTCTGCCAATGTATCCAGGTGAAATATAATTGATAATACAGGGTTCACATAAGTCCTTTAAAATGTAAATTTCGAATAAAATGCATAAGACGCGCGGGAGAGGCGCGGGCGGGGCAAAAAGGAGAGTGTCGCTAACTTTTGACTGTGCAGCCTCTAATACTTCCATGGCGACACTGCTAGGCTGTAATTTAAACCCAGCAGAATTATCAACAACATTTAAGGTAGATGATCACGAAATAGCCATTTTATATGATCCTTGCCACAATATTAAACTTATTAGAAATAAGCTCGGTGAAAAACAACAATTAATTGATGACAACAATCAAGTTATATCATGGCACTATTTGGAAATGCTTCAAAATTTACAACTCGAGGAAGGTATTCACGCTGCAAACAAATTGACGTCGGCACATATTAAACATATGACAGGCAAAAAATGATAGTTAAACTTGCCACTCAACTTTTAAGCAATTCTGTCGCAGATGAGTTGATTTTTTGTCGAGAATTGGGTATTCCGGAATTTGTCGATTGCAGTGCCACAGCAAGATTCATAAAACAATTTAATGATTTATTCGATATACTGAACTCGAGAAATCTTGCCGCTAACGGTTTAAAAAATTATTCAAACATATTCCTATATCATAACATATTCAATTTCTAGCCCATCTGGGCTAGAAATTGAATATGTTATGTTATGATAGCCTTATTTCGAATTTGTCCGCTGTGACGAACAAGTACGAAAAAAAATTCTGTGACGTCACAAGAAAAACTTTATAAAGTACATTATAGTATATAATTATGCTGTTTATTATAATTTGTGTATTTAATATTTTGTATTGATATAATCTTATATTTATATCTGTTACTCTGTACCGACCAGTATGTATCTATTTTCTTTACTTCTATCTGTGGAAACTTGTAAATGGCCTTCATTGTGTTTATTTTTCTTTTAAACTGTAAGTTTATAGCTGTAAGTTTTCCAAATAAAATAAAATAAAATATCAAGTTTCACTTGTCCGCTTTAGCGGCGGGGCCGCAAGGTGGTGGGAGAGGGCGGAGTCAACCGTGGAGTATTGTACGTCCTAATTAGGAATGGGGCTCAGACGAACCTGGGCCCAGCGCGACCTCAGAAAGAGGAGAACGCGCGGACAACCGCGCGTCCCAGAATGGGGTACAGACGCGCCGGGCAGCCTTATACAATTGTGGGGAGCGAAGCCGTGTGCGGGGACAGATCGACAACGGAGATTGATAAACCCGCACACGTCCCCGCGTTTGGGTGTTAATGGCCAGTAGGCCGGTAACACTTTGGGTGGAGGAGGGCTTTCGGCTGCCCGAAAGAAGGTTGTCCATGGCAGCGGTCTTTGTCAAAATATAAAAACAGATAAATATTGTACATATAAATAGTTACAATTCATTTATATATTTAAATTATAATCCTGTTTTTCAGGAATAACCCTTAATAAGGCAAGGGGAATTAATTTCCCACTTGGTAGTGCTTTGAAAAACTTTCATTTTTACACGATAAATGACACTCTAAACGCCACCATAGAGTACAAATAACTCTTTGGTAAATTATTTTTCTTTTAGTTGGCAATACTCGCCGCTTTATTGTCACCTTGTGTTGGTATGTCAATGTCAAAGTTGAGTGACGAGTTGAAGTGAAGAGAAAAGTGCAAAATAACGGTCGTTTCAGCGAAAAATATAAATTTTGTTCTACAGAAAATCATGTAAGTAGAATCTGGTATCAATATCATACAAATTAATGGTTTTAGTGCATTTGTATATTGTTTTTATAACCATACCAGTGATATTTCTCTGCTAAAAGTTCAATTACTAAGTGGGTAAATAATTCCCTTTGCCCGATTGTGTAGGGCTAGTTACTAGTTAATGTACGACAGCGCGTCTGTCTGTTACAGTTTTACTTGATTTTGTATTTCGATAGCATGGAATCTTGAAATAATAAGGTATTTTTGAATAACCCCTAACACTGTTTTTTGTTTATAGCGATATTCAGCAATGAACAAAAAAAAAATAAGGTTTTAAAAAACTCGCAGTTACAAGCAATCGTCGATAACCTTTGGGCCTGTCCACATCACCACGGCACGACGTCGTCGCCGTGGAACGGTGCGGTGCCGTGGCGCGGCACGTTGCCATAACGTGGGAATTTACGTTGCCGTACCATAAAAATGTACGTCACGACACCGCAAAGTTACACGTTGCCGTGCCGTGTAAACTTTCGCTACATTCTTCACCAAATAAATAACAGTCTCGTTGTAGATATGGACCGCACAAAACGTATTCTGCTTCTGTTGTTATTAAAAAGACGAAGAGATAAGATGGAGAAAAAAAAATTAAAAAGACAGTACTGGGTGCATCCATATCTTTCAATTATGAATAGTGATGGGAATCATTTCACTAGAAAATATGAAGCGTTGAAAACCTGTGACCATAAATTTTACAGTTATTTTAGAATGTCTGTATCAAGTTTTGAAGAATTACTAACAAGAGTTGCACCGCGTATACAAAAACCTGTTGGGCCTTTGGAGAAGTTAGGATTAACTATAAGGTAAGTAATGAAAACAATTTATATGTATGTAATATTTGGCTAAAGTTTAGTATATGGACCGTCGAGTTGGGCAACCAAAATTTTTTTGCAGAAAGGCCTAGGCCTATGGAGTCTTTCTGCAAAGTTTCAGGCTGCGGAGATTCTTAGTTTTTTTTTAAAAAATAATCAAATATCCGAAATTTTCACTACTAAAATGTCATTCGCGGTGACGTTTGACTTTCCTACGTTTAGTTTCATAACTTTCATACTAAGAACAATAAATTTATTTAATAATGTTTATTTTTATTGTATATTCCTGTTTAATAAATACACAAAGTGGTGTTAATATGAAATAATGCGAGTTTATAACAATAAAAAGTATATTCATGTGTTTTAAATAAATAAAAAAGTGAAATTGTGAAGTAACGAAACGCGCAAATCGCGACGCCATATTGTTTTGTCAGTATTGTCAAATGTCAACTTCAGTCATCGTTTCGTTTGTGAATCGACTTTTATTAATTTAAGCATCATTTAATTTTATCAAAAATTCATTTTTTAAATTAGTAGGTTAGGTTAGGTTAGAACTGCGACCATAACAAAGCACGAGCCGAGCGAGCGAAGCGAGCGTGCCGCGGCAGCGGTCGGCGAGTGCTAGAATCAATCTGTGTGATACTCTGACCCCTTTCTGAATCGACTTTAATTCATTTGAGCATCATTTAATTCTATAAAAAAAATACATACTATAGTTTTAGCATGAAAAATGATATTATGGTTAAAGTTAAGTATAAGGACTGTCATATATTTTAAGTTAGCCTAACCTCCAAACATATTTTTTCATTTTTCTCAAAAATGGGGGGGCTCCGCCCCCCCCCCCCCTTTTGGGGGAAGATTACCTACCCCTCCCCTCCCCCCCTCCGCACCCTCCAATTCAACGGTCCATATACTAAACTTTAACCTAATATTTTTTGATGTGCTTTATTTTTGATAATAATAGCAAGTTTAATATTTACTAAATCTAGAGTATAAAAATCACAGTTTTCGAATGAACGATTTGCTTTTCAGTAACAATAAACATTAGAAAAACAATTAGGTAAATCACAATCAAACCTCTTTTATATTCATAATGATGTAGGTACATACGAGTATGTACGAGTACAATTATTAATATTTTAATTTAAAATATTAAGAACAGCAGATATTGGCTGCAAAAATGCCTACATCTATATAAACACATAATAATAACTTAATATCTACTTATAAATCACAGTTTTCAATCGGCTGATTTGCCTGTTTAACCTAACAACTAATTATAATCACAGATTTTGCGAGGTTACTGGCTTGTATGCCCGTAAGATTACAGTTATAACTAAGAAAAACAATAACAGTCTTTAATAACCTAGATAAAATCACAGATTTTGAGTGGCTGATCTACCAACGTTTCAATTATAAGATAAATAATTCAACAAATTTACTACGTAGTTATCATTATGATAAAAAATATAATATTTCTTTTAATCTTAATTTTCAAGAAAAATCATATGTTGATTCCAATGCACTTGCTTCATCTTCGCAATCATTCGATAGTTCTTCGAAAGTTGAGTTTGGTGGTTTGGAATTTGATGAAGTCGATGGTTGATATATAGTGCGTGTACTTGGTGCTGGTGTTTTAGAAACGTTTGATGACATTGTTGATTGGTATGTAAATGTTTGTGTTGGTTGATAATTAGTAGTATATGATGATTGTGATCTTTGGTAGCTATCCTGAGAAGCTGTATGATAACCAGTTGATGTTTCATACTGATATGAGATCTGATGTAAATCAGTTAGGATTTGTAAAACACGACTTTGAAACATTAGAGTTAGATAGATGTTCATTCAATGTGTTCAATGATGGTAATATGGCCTTAAAAAATGACAGATGTCTATTTTCTGTTTCCTTTAGGGTTTGGAGAATCTCATAATCGATTTCATCATTGTTTTTTTTTTTTCGTGGATTTGGTTGGTAACGTGATCTTTTATAATCATTTTTTTCATATGGTATATCGTCTTCTTCATCTTCTTCCATTATGCTTGAGTCAGTTAAATTTGCAGCGGTTTTTTTTAGAAACAGAAGTTGCTTATACAAATGATACTCCTTAATTTTGCTTGCACCAGATCCCGATTTATTTAAAGTTTCAAGTTTTTTCAGGTATTTTGTAAAATTATCTTTTATATGAGTCCATTTCTTTACCACAGCATTACCTGCAAAATATTTAAAACGTGTATTATTAGCAAAAATTGGATCAGTAGTTTTTAAGTGAAAGACAAACATACGTATTATAAATACAGCAATACATCCTCACAAACTTTCGCATTTATAATAAAATTTAAAGTGTATGACGGAAAGGGGCTGAGTATCAAACTGAAATACAGAGATAGTACTCATGTAGGTATACCAGCGGCTTTTATACCACAAATTAATTATAATTCCTATTTTTAAAAATTACTTAGGTACGCTAAATGAGTATTTACTAGGTTGATACCCCTTTGTTATGGGAAAAAAATCAGTTAATTTTGTCATTCTACTTCCTACTAATATTATCTATAAACGTAAAAGTTTATGAGTATGGATGTTTGAATGTTTATGATGTTATACCCGGATTTTTGTTTCAGATTTTTGGCAACAGGAAGTAGTTTTAGAGATTTAGAATTAACGGATTATCGTGGAAAGAGTACAATCGCAAAAATAGTAAGAGAAGTATGTCAAGCTTTATGGAAAATCATGTTAAGTGAATGTATTCCGAAAATAACAGAGGAGTTATTAAAACAAACAGCTGAAGATTTTGACAAGAAAGCCAATTTTCCTAATTGTATAGGGGCGTTGGACGGGAAACACATTCGGATCTGGAGTCCTGCCCATAGTGGGTCTCTTTTTTTTAACTATAAGAGTTATAATTCTATAATTTTGCTCGCAATTGTTGATTCCAAATATAGATTTGTGTATGTTGATATAGGAGCATTTGGTAAGGAATGCGACTCGACTGTTTTTCACAATACGAAACTGTACGAATTATTACTACAAGGCCATCTGCCTTTACCAGAGCCAAAATGTTTACCAGGTCTACAGACACCAGTTCCCCATGTTTTGGTAGCAGATGAAGGCTTACCACTCACAAATAATGTATTGCGCCCATACCCAGGGAAATATTTGACTGTACAACAAAGAGTATTTAACTATCGCTTGAGTCGTGCGAGAAGATACGTTGAATGTACTTTTGGTATTCTGGCAAATAAATGGCGTGTATTTCACCGACCACTGAATGTTCAATATGATTTTGCTACAGATATTATCAAAGCATGTTGTGTCTTGCATAACTTTGTTATTAATAGAGATGGAATTACCACAACTGAGGAACTAATGATAGAAGAAAATTTTGTAAACTTGCAACAGTCAGAGGATGACGAATTTCCAAACAACACAAACCCAGTCAACATAAGGAATGAATTCTGTAAATATTTTAATAGCGATATTGGAGCACTTAGTTGGCAATTAACTAAAATATAATAATCGACTATAGTACGATTATTAATTCGAGTCAGTAAATTGACATTTCCAGTGGTACAGGATTTTAGTCGCAAATAAATAGTAATGTAGTAGAATCTACTTTTTACAATCAAAAGGTTAGTCGAGATTACATTTTTTTTATTCAATATCAAATTCCCTTTATATAAATAAAAATATTAAAATTAATATTTAATATTTACTGTGAGCTCAACCCAATTTCAACCCCTTTGATACCTAATAAAATAAAGTATGACTAAATGTCGTCGTCGTAGTGAGATTGCCGAACATCACTATTGTAGCGGGTCACCCTTTTTTGTATCAGTGACAGTTGCACTTGTCATTTTTATTGACTCGATTTATTAATCGTACTTTAGTAGTATTTTTTATAGTACTCACCTATTAAAACTATCCACAAAAGAATCTAAAACATGAGAAAAGGTCGAAAATATATCATATAGAAAATAAATATATTATATTATTAGTAAATATAATTTACTGCAAATCAATGTTATGTACCTATGTATTTAGTTGGTAAGCCTTAATTTAATTAATAAATAAATAAACTAATACTTATTATAATATACTTATAACTTAATGTAACTAATAAATATGAGCTTACCTAGTCTTGTTTTTTCTTTATCGTTTTTGTCGTCAAAGTCATGAAAAATGTTTCGACAAACATCCTTCCAGCCTTCTGTTTTTAAGTTTTTGTTCTTGAAATCATCTATTGTCTTATCCCATAATACTGGACGTTCTTCAACAAGTGAAATCAATAAATCACAATCTATGTTTTCCGACATCTTTTATTCACACGTACAACTAATCGCTAAGACAATAACACATCAACTGATCGGGCGCATCGTATCACGTCACCGGCTTACGACGACGCCGTCCTATGCACCGTTCGACGGCGGCGTTGCCGTACCGTGCTAGTGCACGGCGCGGCAACGCGTCAAGCCCCGACACCGCACCGTTCTACGGTGACGATGTCGTACCGTGGTGATGTGGACAGGCCCTTTCAGATTTATCAGATCTTGTTGCGTACGATGATAGCTATTTTCAATATGCTTCTGTGACTAGCCCGGTAGCTTACTGTACTTTGAATGGAGCAGATATTATTGAAAGTCGTCTGGAAGAGATTTTCGGTATTTCGGAAGAAGTTGCGGAAGAAAGTATTGAGGGTCAAGAATTATATTCTAATGGTTCTCCAAAAGCTATTTTAGATCACAATAGTCAAGATAGTAGTGAACACCTGTCTACCGGTCAATTAATTAATATACTAACATCGTCAATATGTGAAGTGGAGGCACAAAATGAAAGGGCACAGCCGGCAAACCTTGACCAAAGAGAAATTGAAATCCAGCAATGTATTGATGAAATATACCAAGAATCCTCTAATAATATTGATGACATTCAGATAGATGACACTAGTTCACAAACTTCTATCAATCTTCCTGAATCAGAAACTCAAACATTGGATCATCGCTCAAGGCTAATCGAAACCGCCAAGAACGAGACAACCACGAGAGTGGAAAATCCAAAAGAACATACATAATGTTCCGGAGTTCAATAACCCTATCTGTGCACAATCCATGTATAATCACAAAACTCAGCCAATTTCTGTATTTGAAAAGTTTTTTCCCGATTATTTAATAGAAGTTATAGTACAACAGACCAATTTATATGCCGTTCAGAAAAATAGTAACAACTTATACTCCATTATCATCAGAGGAATTGAAAGCTTATTTGGGAATATTAATTATGATGGGCCTTAACCCGTTGCCTGATATGGAATTGTATTGGTCAAATGACCCTTTTTATAACAACCCAGAAATTTCTAAAGTTATGCCTATTAACGATAATGAAAAGGAACCAGACAGGAGCACACCAGAGTTTGACAAACTATATAAATTAAGACCAATGATAAGTGAACTCAATGCAGTATTTCAGCGAGAAACAGCAAATTCCAGCCAGCAATCAATCGACGAATGCATGGTGAAGTTTAAAGGAAGATCCAGCTTAAAACAATATATGCCAAAAAAACCCATCAAACGAGGTTTCAAGGTCTGGGCACGTTGCGATGCTAGAACTGGTTACTTATATACTTTTGAAGTATATACAGGGAAGGGCGACAATATTGAAGGCGAAGGACTAGGCTTCAATGTGGTAATGAAGCTTTCTACTAACCTTCCTGAAAACACACTGCTAGCATTCGATAATTTTTTCACTGGGTGCAATCTGATGGAAGCTTTGTATGAAAGAAAGATTTTTGCAGTTGGCACGGTAAGAGCCAATAGAAAAGATCTTCCAGATATATTGAAGAAATCACAACCCAAACATCTAAGACTAGAAAAAAATCAATTTGCAGCTATACAGTGATCAAATGGTTCGACACTAAAGATGTTACCGTTCTAACAACAGCCCACCATCCAACTGACACAGTATTTGTAAAACGTACTCAGAAAGATGGGACAAAGAAAGAAGTCCTCTGCCCCAAAGCTATCGAGTCTTACACGCTCACTATGGGCGGAGTCGACCACTTCGACCATTTTCGATCGTCCTACCCGATCAGCCGCAAATGTAGAAAGTTTTGGATGAGTTATTTTTTTTTATGTTCGACGCCTCCATAATCAATAGCTACATCACCTTTAACACTGTACACGTCGTGAATACGCATTCTCATAGAGAGTTTAGGTTGCGCTTGGCTCGAGAGCTGATTTGTAATTATTCAAGCAAAAAAAAACCGTCCTGTTGTTTTCAAGAACAAAAAGGGCTCTAACTTCGGTGTACCTGACTGCATACGCCTCCTCAATGTTGCAATCCATCTCCCTGAAGAGGGAAGTACTTATAAAAGATGCCGTTTTTGCAGCACAAAGAAGACGGAAAAGAGAACGAAAATACTATGCTCAACTTGCAGTTTCATTATGTGCAAAATTATTTATAAAAAAAATTACAAGCATAGTCGGGGGTCAGCACTATATTAGAATTAATAAAAATTGACAGTAAAATAAGGTAACCTAAACGGGCAAGGGGACTAATTTTCCCACTTTTTTAAATATCGACATACCTAATAAGGCAAAGGGAATTATTTTCCCACGAGAAAAAAGGGGGTTTTGCACCCTCCACCCACTTTTAAATATTTTTTTTTGAATCTTTAGTACTAAATTGCCTAGAATACGCTTTTAGTTTACAGAAAACTTTAACACAGGCTTGTGCCTTATTAAGGGATAATGAGTGAGAAATAATAAAATTTTAGTGTATAATTATATTTAATAATGTATGGTATAATATGAATTTATAATAATATTTTATAATAACATTTTTACAATTATATTTATTCATGAATATAATCTATAACAACAAATAAACAAATATTGATAATGTGTGCTTGCTTGATAGGTTTTTATTTTGCATAGAGTGGCACGGTGTTCGCCTTCGTCTTTGAGCACAGCAGATAATAAGCTCATAAGTGAAAAGGCACTGAAGAAAAAGAAACATGGATGTTTCAGTCGAGTTGGTTGTAACAAAAATAAACTATCAGTTTTAAGATGGATTTTTCCACAAATAACACTTTGCCCAACCCCAGCATTGAACCCGAGACACATACGCTAACCACTAGACCATCAAAGCAGGCAGACATATAATAACAAAAAAAATGTGTACCTAACTTTAATAAGTTCGTATACAGATGCCGAGCCTATTCATAGCAGAACAAAATCTGGTTCCGATAGTACCAACCTTAATGTTAAAATTACGGAACAACGCATCTCAGTTGGCATTTAATTCCAGGAGTCTCTTGCAAAATTTCACTAACAATCGTGCTGAACAGTTTAATAGTATCATAGCCAAAATGGTGGGATGCCACCCACCATTTTGGCTAGAATAAACTACTCCTTAAAAGGTTCATATCAAGCACGCTTTTATTAGCGGTAAACCGCAATACACATTATACAAGACACTGTGGGGCAGAAGTTCAGGAAAGGCTATAAAGGTACTAGAACGAAAACGACTTGACCAAAGTACATACTACACCACTCGCCCAAAGCGCTGTAAAATTAAACTTAATTATTTTAAAACTACGTCCAGATATGAACCAAAATGATTTTGAAAATGCAAAGAAGCTATTTTTAGACAGCATTAAGCAAAAAGTATTAAAACGTTTTGAAATCGAGAAGTATTAAATCAAGAAGTGAATCAAAAAGTATTAAAACGTTTTGAAACCAAAGGGCTATTACGCACTGTCGACTAGTCGCCGGCGACTCAGTTGTCGACGACTGTAATATTGTATAGTTTAAATAGGTGTTTACGCACTAGTCACCGGTTGCCCGGGCGACTCGGCGACTCGCCGCGCAGTGGCGACGCACAGGCAACTGCCGGTCGCCGGCGACCAATAGGAGCACGGTTTCAAATGAAAGCATTCACACTGCGAGCAACTGTCGTAACGACCGGACGGCCGCGCACAATGAGTTTTGACACGGATAAATTTATATCGGAAATACAATCCCGAAAAGCTATTTGGGATTTACAAAGTGAGGAATATGCTAATCGGGATTTGAAGAAAAAACAGTGGGAAGAAATAGTGGAGTTATTTGGAGGTGAAGAATTATCAGACGAAGAAAAAAAAAATCAGGTAAGTAAGAAATGCCATTTATTTTTTATTAATTAATACTGCTCATCTGCCAAGATAATTGACCCTCAGTTGTAAAGTAATCAGCAAATACATCTCTGTATGATGCACCACGTCGCGTAGCTCTTTGGAAACCGTTTGGGACTTCTTCAAAGCCAGGAATGCTCAGGGTATCTTCAAATTTATATCCGTCTCTTTCTCGGACATAGTTGTGAAGAGCGCAACATGTTTTGATGATGCATGATACTAGATCTAAATTCACGTTGATAGGTCTGTGAAAAATCTGCCGCTTGTTTGCTAATATGCCGAATGAACATTCAATATGGCGTCGTGCACGAGAAAGCCTATAATTAAATATTTTTTTCTTTGTTGTTAAATTTGATCCACCGAACGGTCGCATAATTTTGTCAGTTTGTCCAAATGCTTCGTCACCCACAATAACAAACGGTACTGGTATAGGGTTTGTCGATGAAATGGGCTTAGGTTCGGGTATTTGCAAATCATTGTTCATTAGCTTTTGATAAAACGTTGAATTTGTAAATATAGTTGAATCGCAATTCTTTCCATAGGAACCAACGTCTATGTATATGAACTTATAGTCAGAGTCACAAATGGCAAGCAAAATTACAGAAAAGAAGTGTTTGTAATTATAACACAATGATCCACTGTTGTATGGTTTTATAATTCTTACATGCTTACCATCTACGGCACCTATGCAATTTGGAAAATTGGCCCGTAAATGAAAATCTTTTGCGATTTTTAACCAATTTTCTTTTGTCGGTTGCGGTAAACACATGTCTTTTAGTACAACCCATATAAAATGACAAACTTCTCTTATTATTTCAGCTATAGTTGAAATCCCAAGTCTGTATGAGTAATGTAAATCTACAAATTTACAACCGCTTCCAAGATATCTGGAATTAAAAAATAATTTAAATATATACATTATTTACAGGTCATTCACTTCAAAAAAATGGAAAAATATAAGAAGCTGCTTTTCGCGAGAAGTACGAAGATTAAAAAATACTAAAAGCGGATCTGCTGCTTCCCATAAAACTCCCTATATTTATTATAATCAGCTGTTATTTTTGAAGAATACCGTTGGTAATTTGAACACAGAGAGTAACATTGCTGAACAAGAACATTTGAGAAATGATCAAGAACCTTTAGGACCTTACTCGAGAGAAAATATAGTCGGAAGAAAAAAGAAAAAAACGTCAGATGATGGCACAAGCGAACTGTTAACCACATTAAACAAGTGTATTGAAACTCGCAAAAATAAGGAGGATATTTTGGAACAAGATGAGGACAGAATGTTCCTGATCCTATTATCATCATTTAGGGCAATTCCGGAGCACAAAAAGTCAGCTGCGAAAATTCAATTAATCAGTGTAATCGAATCATTCCGATCCTCTACTCAAAATAATATATATCCAAACACAATGTGGCGAAATTTTAATGAGTACGAGTATGAGCGTGGTTACTTCACACCGGAGGCCGGGCGTTCAAAAGCACCAAGTCAACAATCACGCCCTGAAGCACAACATTATTATACGCTACCAACTTCAACTCCTTCAGAACGTGAACGCCCAGAGTCGCGATTTTCTACTGTCACTTCAAATACCTCGCAAGATTCTGACATTTTGGATCTATTTTGAATATTTCCTTTTGTTGTGCGTTCGTTTATAATATTGATTTCATTAAGTACTTTAAAAAAATACATGTTTTATAATTATTTACCATATATTTTTAAATTATGTCATCGAAGAGTAGACTTACAGATAGTGCCATCCACGAAGACGCGCCCCACTCTTTGTTCAAATGCATGTGTGCTATCTTCCGCATGTGTTAAACATCTGTCGATACACGCTAATTATCGATGAATGCAAACGCACACTATTTTTTAAAATTTAATCGCGCGTCTTCGTGGATGGCATTATCTGTAAGTCTTCTCTACTAACTCTTAACACACTCCCGGACACATCTATCGGCCCACCTTGAGTTTTAAGTTTTGACTGGAGACCAAAAAGAAATGAGCGTTTATGAGACCGAAGGAGTGCGAGGTGAACATTTATCTTTGGTTTATGAGTATTTAATGACCCTAAAACCGACCAGTGTAGAGGCCGAAAGGGCATTCTCAGCAGCCGGCTACATATGCAGTTCTGTGCAAAGCAGGTTGGGAGATAAGATTATAGATAAAATTGATTTTCTAAGGTCTTACTTTCAGAGAATTCAAAAAAAGATATAGTCAGTCTCTTATCGTCAGATTTAATACTTCCTAATTATTAACGAATAACGAGTGCAGAGAAGATTATTTCGGAGCTTCTTTTGATACATATATCATTCAAACCGTCAGAAGCATTACAAAGTGCCCAGAAAATGAATGAAGACCTAGAGAGAGTAGTTAAGTGGTCAGAGCATAACTCTCTGGTCTTGAATCCTGCTAAATCCAAATATATGATTCTAGGTAGTAAGAATCACATCACATCAATAAGCTCAGCCAAACCAGAGATAGTCATTTCAGGGGAAAAAATAGAGAGAGTGGAGATTGTTACTAATCTTGGTTTAACAATGGACCCACAGCTTCGTTTTGAGTCTCATATCAGTAAAATAATATCTAACTGTTACTATAGACTCAAAGTATTATATAACATTAGAGAATACTTAAGCATCCCGCTACGAAAACAACTAATGGACAGTTTAGTCTTATCAAGGCTCAACTACTGTGACACGGTCTATGGACCTTGTCTGTTGGCAAGAACACAGGCTTTGATCCAGCGTCTCCAAAATGCATGCATACGCTTTTGTGTAAATGTTCCAAAAAGGGAACATGTGACTCCATACTTTAACAAACATAATATACTAAAAATGTCTGCTCGACGCAAAGTACATTTTGCTGCTATGCTGTTTGGAGTCATAACTACCCAAAGGCCTAAGTATTTGTATGACAAACTGACCTGGAGGCAAGATACATCAAAACATGTAATTCGGTCTGTTGTGAATCCTCTTGTAGTCACCAAGTATAGGACTGCAGCTTTCCGGGGGTCTTTCAGGTTTAGTGCAACCAGGTGTTGGAATGTGCTCAAGCCACCAAGGAATCTGAGAACCAAAAGTAGCCTTATATACCACCTTAAAAAACTGTTTATGAAGGAGCAGTTAGGAAGTGCACAGTAGTCACATTAAGTCACAAAAAAGGGTATACGCACCATTAATGTTTTTATCCCACAGTCACCGGAAAAAAAACCCAACATCTTGACCTGTTTGACACATAACCCATGCCATCACCTTCAGATATTCAGATGCAAGCTCTTTTGACCTGAAAGTAGTTATTGTTCTTATTAATTATTCTGTTTCGCTTACATTATATTGCATTAAGTATTTATAGTTTTAAATTCAATTTGAAAAAGATTCTGCTCCATACACAGAAGAATTGTATTCATTTGAAGTAATTATGCTTACCAGCAGGTTATTGACTATTAGTATAGGATGTGACACACTCCAGTTTCATGGCACTTGGTTTGTTTTTTCTGCTGCTATCTGCACATACAGACTCAGTTTTATTTTTTCACTTCTGCTCACCAACCTGAAAAGCATCATAGGATAATGAAAGCATGACTTTTGTAATTTGTTAATATTATATTTTTATATATAAATTTAATAATTATTTAATCAATAGTACTATTATCCATTTTTAAATATATTCCATTATAATATAATTTTACATACAATCAATATATTTCGTATAATATTTTTTTCTGTTCTCATTTATTTTCAATAGCTAATTTGATACAATTATTAATTTTTAATTACCTGTAAATTTAAATGATACAATCAAACTGACCTAATAGTAACTCTTCGTCACTCATGATTATGGATGTGTTTTCAGTTTATTTTCAGGAATAAACGCGAATAAACACACCAAAGATGGCGTTGTGTTACAGAAAAGGTACAAACAAATAATGCTATACAGAAATAACGTTGGCAATTTATCCCCAGGATAAACGAGTTTCAGCTAATTTATTCTACAATGCTAATATTCTACAATACACAATTTGAATTTCTTACCTCTATTCGTTCAACAAAAATGTTCCATCTCCACAAAAAGGACGCTCCGCTTGAAAAATTAAATAAAACATTTTCACACGATGATCACACCACAATAAAGTATATTTTACAACATCACAACTCTTTACTTACAGCACAAAACTCAATACGCATAATACAATCACTTTTTTCTCTTGTTTACAAATTCTTTGATACTATTTCAACACTGCAAAGAATGCGAAGTATTTTAACCTGAAAATACAATTAGGCGTTGAACTGACATTCAATGTGATTGGGCAAGCCATAAACAGTGTACCAACTGTCGTCGCGTCGCCAGCGCAAGGCGATACCAGCGCCATCCGGATATTTTTTATGTTTATTAAATTATTAGTTTAGTTAGATCAGTTATTAATATCTAGATAATAATTGTTTTAAGTTTACTATTTTTATTTGTTTTGTTTTCTTTTTTTCTTGCCGTCTTTGTAACAACTTTGTAACCATTATATAAAATTATAATTATCTATGCATGTATTTATAACCTAATTTATGATTTATTATATATTATTCTCTCGTATAATGTACCTATTATTTTTTGTGTATATTTTTGTGTTTTTCCTCGAACTTAGCATAATTTAATTTCACGTCACTGTCTCTTTACATGTTTCTGTACCTGTTTTCTGTTCGTGCCGTCAACCGTGGTGGTTGCTGAAAATCAGCGCTGTGAAAGTTTTGCAGAAATGCAAGACTCCACAGCATTAAAGCTGAGCAACCGCCACTGTTTTCTTACATTTTTTTTTTGTTTACTACTTACCTGTTTTGCTGTATATATGTTAGTTATGTAAGAAAATAAAAATTATTTCTTTCTTTTCTTTCTTTCTTTCTATACAAAAAAATTATTGAAGATTAAAATAGTGTTATTATTACGGTCCTTTTTTGTAGTTAATTTTAAAAGAATTTGTAAGACTGATTGCTACTGATTAGCCGTTCTATCCTATCCTATCATTAAACATAAACGTAATAAGATATTAATATTATTAAAACCGACGTGAGGTGAAGACATAATGTCTTCACCTCACGTCGGTTGAAGTTCGGGTGTCTGCTTATTTCTATAGTTTCCCGAATTTTGCGTGGTAAGAAGAACCTCTCCTTAGCCAGCACTTTCACCTGATCAAAATGTATGTAAAGATTCGAAACTAGTCGGCATATCCCGGCTAAAGTAACGTGAGTAACCCGTATTTATAATAATAATAAGATATTGCTGTCTTAGAAATATTATCTAAAATGTTATATGAGGTTATATGTTTGTTATGTAATTTTAAGTTGATTCTTTTGATCTCAAATGATTAAGAAACCAATGCAAATTTATATCAGATATCACCAAATGAGTGAAAGATTTCATAGATTATCGTAATCAAATGAATAAAAAAAAAGTCTTAAAAATGTCGTCTTTTTATTTTCGTTCCACATTTTGCTGGATCCGCGCTGGACCCAGCTGGATTCAGGTCAATCCAGCAAGAATCCAGCTGGATTGAAAACGCCGCTGGATTGCAATCCCTAATAATTGGGGACTTAAAGACAAAGTAAATTTCGCGGTCAGTGACAATGCTACAAATGTTGTCAAAGCACTAAAAGAGGGCTTAGCACTTTGGTTGTTTCGCACATACCCTTAATTTAATAGTTAATGATGCGCTAGTACTGGTAAAGGGACTTATAGAAAAGGTTAAAACAATTGTTGCACACTACAAAAGAAGTACTGTTTAAGTTTAAAAGTTTAAGTACTGTACTGTCAGAGAGACTCTCAAAGTATCAAGTGCAACAACAACTAACACCAAAGAATTTAATACAAGATGTGGAAACAAGGTGGAATTCCACTTTTTATATGTTACGTAGATTTATAGAATTGCAGGAGGCTGTACGTTCGACGTTAGCGTTAGTTAATAAAAACCTGCCAGTAATCACCAATGATGAATAGTCTACCTTATCACAGCTTTGTCAGATTTTACGACCGTTTGAAGAAGTAACAAGCATGATGAGCGCACAAAATTATCTAACAGGAAGCTACGTCATTGTTATGACGCGATGTCTAATTGAATCCTGTAATAAAATATTGGCCAAACCTGATTTGTCGAGCATTGTGTCTGATGTAGCCCTATTATTAAAATCAGGCCTTGCCGAAAGATTCAAGAATATTGAACAAAGTGGAACTTTGTCAATAGCCACATTTATGGACCCCCGATTTAAAATTCAAGCTTTTTCCGATCGGAATGAAGCCGTTAGAACGAAGGAGAAAGTTAGAAACCTTGTGGCAGGAATCATTTCCAAAAAAGATACTTATACTGCACAAACTATTCCGGAATCCAATACTAGTGAGAAAGATGAATTAAGTCCTTGGGACATATTCGATTCGATAGTAAGCCAAGGTCAGAGTCAAGGTACACCAGTCTCTGCGGCTATAAAAGAAGTAGATATGTATTTGTCGGACGAATTACTTCCGAGGAAAAACATTACAGGCGCATGGAACTGTCCCCTGGAGTGGTGGAAACACCATCAATACGTGTATCCAAATTTAGTACAAATATTTATTAAACACTGTAACATCGCCGCAACTTCAGTACCATGCGAGCGAATGTTCTCAAAAACTGGTCTGATTATAAATCAGCGCCGGACACGATTAACGACTAGTAAAGTCAAAAAATTGATGTATCTAAATGTAAATATGAACCATAACTGGTTTAAATAAAACGAAGATTGTGTAAATATTGTAAAAAAAATACAAAAAATAATAAATAATAACAAAATAAAAACAAAAAAAACATAATATAAAAAAAAAGATGATTAGATATGTATATAAAAAAATAAAATGATTATGTACATAAAATGAATTGAACTTTTAAATACGCCTGGTATACCTATCCTTTTTCCGCCAGCCAGTCCTAAGCCTGGAAAAGTATGAAGGGAAGTTTATTTCATTTAGATGACGACTTTTGATCATTAATTATTTAAAATTGACTGGTCACTCAAACAAGCTAACTTCAAAACACGAAAACATTGCTTTGGTTTTAGCAGCCTGCGGCGTAACGTCAGCTCTTTTTTCAATTTGAACAAAGTTTCATCTATTAACTGCTACGTTGCCGTTGGTATAAATCTGTTATATTAATGAAAACCTGTTAATAATGTTAACGGCTTTTTTAACAGGTTAACATGATAAATTTAACGGCTTCGTTGCGTTAACCCAAGAATCGTTAACGACCCACCACTATATGTAATATAGGTATGCATTTTTATGACAATTAGTCATAAAAATGCATACCTATTTTTTTTGTTTTCTATGCTTGTGTGTGTGAAAACCTTTTCGTTTTTGTTTCATGTATTATACTTATTACGCTAGATGGCTGCCCAAAAATCACCTTGAAAAAATATTTAATAGCATGCAAAAAGAAAGCACAGATGAACAAAATAACCCAGACTCTGCTTTGTTTGTGAATAACCAGTTTCCTACAGCCTATTGATGAATATACTTTTCCTTCAACTGCTTCTTCTAACAACAACAGCTCTGAATTATGTTACGCGCTTGAAGTACCCACTGAGACTTTAAACTTACCTGTTGACCGCTTGACTGATGAGATGATTGCACTGAACAATACATACACTTATAGCATTGTTGACGAAGTTATTATTGAAGAAGTGTTAGAACCAACACCTCAAGAGAAGTCCCCGAGTTTGTTGTCACAACTTGACCAGTCTAGGTACTCAAATAACAATAAATTGGTTATTGATGCTTCTGTTAGTGCAGATGACTCTTTCAATGCCTTTTCACACGATGTAGTTCTTTCACCATTTTCAAATACAAATTATATACAAGAAGGTACTTTAATACTTCAAACCCCCAATGCACCTATCCCAGATACACACAAACTCGTTGATTACAGTGACACTGAATCTGAAGCAGATGAACCAAAAATAAAAAGGAAGAAACGATGCCAGGTAAAGAAAGAAGATTGGGCGGAAGAAATTAACAAAAAAAACAGAGAAATGCAAAAAAATACTTAGGTAAGAAAAAAATTTAAGGTAAATGGAAAAAAGATATTAAGAAACCTAATAGGATCATGAAACCTCGATGCGCATGTAAAAAAACGAAAGGAATGATTCAGTGTCACCTCATATTGGAAGAGGACAGACAAAAGATTTTTGATAAATTTTGGGCTATGTCTTGGAATGAAAAACGGGTGTATGTAGAAAATTTAGTAAAAACTATTCCCACTAACAGACAGAGAGATAGAAAAAAACCCGATGAATCAAAAAGATCGTGCAGTTTTGTATACTACTTGAAAAAAGGAGATGAACTGATTAGAGTTTGTAAAACATTATTTTTGAATACGTTATCAATCGGTAAATCATGTATCTGGAGTTGGAAGACGCAAACTAAAACCACAACTGATGAAACAAAGACAACACAGCCTAAAAGGACGCCTTTTCAGACTGAACTTCAAACAATGCAACATTTCCTGGATGAGTTACCGAAGATGCCTTCGCATTATTGTAGGAAAAGGACCAGTCAGATTTACTTACAGCCAGACATTGAGAGCAAACGGCAACTTTACAATCTCTATAAACAATACTGCTCGGACAACAATACTAACTCGTTATCGATAGCTACATTTTCCAACGCCTTGGCAGTTCAAAAAATATCTTTATTTAAACCAAAAAAAGACTTGTGTGAGATCTGCAACGGATACAAGCTAAAAAACATAAGAAAAGAGGAATACGATTTGCATATTGCTAAGAAAGAAGAAGCTAAAGAAGAGAAAGATTCTGATAAAGAGCATAAAGACTTTGTGTTTACTGTAGATCTGCAAGCGGTCTTGATGGCACCTCGTTCTAATGTGTCATCTCATTATTATAAAACTAAGTTGTGCGTACACAACTTTTGTATCTATGATATGAAAACTAGTGATGGGTATTGCTTTCTTTGGAACGAGACCGAGGGTGGTCTTAATTCAGACGAGTTCGCTACGATAATAGCCACATTCTTTATAGAAACTGTTATTCCCAAAATGGGTAATAACAATCGTGAAATAATTTTATTCTCCGATGGTTGCTGTTACCAAAATAGGAATATTGTCTTAGCGAATGCCCTTTCTAATGTAGCAATGTTGTATAATGTGACAATCATACAAAAATATTTGGAAGTCGGCCATACGCAGATGGAGGTCGACAGTATGCACGCAATGATTGAAAAGAAATTAAAAAATCAAACCATCCATGTACCAGCTGAATATAATATAACTGTTTGTCAAAAAGCGAAGAAGACAAAAGCTTACCATGTGAAATACTTAACCCACACATACTTTAAGAGTTTTAAAGATCTAAATTTCTTCAGATCAATAAGACCGGGCAAACTAAAAGGAGATCCGAAAGAAAGCATTTATAAACAAAAATGACGAACTGTACCACACCAAGTTCGAGCTCAAATTATACCTATCATACCATTGTAAAAGTGGGTATATGGGTGGTGTGGGGTAGATCTTTGTGCTTTTTACCTACTTATTGTTTTATAAATGAACCTATTTGCATTCAACCTAATTACTTCTCTTCGTTTTCCAGGTGATCGATATAAGATCTCTGAAATATGATCCGGCTGGTCAAGTGTTCTATAAGCTTCGATTTCGGGATGAATTCGCATTACTTAATCAACGACGAAATAAGGCCATAGATAAAACTCCTTTTGAAGACATACCACAACTACATACTGAACGCAGAAAAATAACAAAAAAAAAGTATTTAGATTTGCAACAGTTAAAAAATACGATGCCTGAAGACTTCCGAAATTTTTATGACAACTTATCTTATGAAGATTAAACTTACCTAGATCTACATTGTGTTAAACTGTGCCATTCATATTATTTTAATAAATATTATTTTAAAGAAAACAACCGTTTTTTATTACGCACCTAATGCAGTAAAATCAGATAACTACAGGTTGCTTCGTTGCCGGTGTTCAGCAAAAGGGCCAACTCCAAAATAATGCTTTAATTTGCCAATAAAGAGTTATTAAGTAATAAAATTAGTAAAATATTAAACCTTGTGATTTATTGCACCAACGGTATTTTTAGTTTTTTATTATTTAATTCAGAATAAGAACTAGGAAGTTTTAAGTGTCTCCTGTAAACTTTGGCAAAATGGAGTTGGCTGGGTTGCGGATTAAGGTATCGATATACCTTCTACATCAGTAGGTATACTATCTACAGCAGCCGGTACCAGAGAATCGACCTCACATGATAACATTACCCACCAAAACCAAACACCTCAAATATCTCCACAGCGCAACACACAGAAAAGAAAATTGGAAAATGCTTCATCATCTAATACGCCCAAAATAAAAAAAATAACGAACAATTTAAATCTTGCTCAGCGTAATATTGATGAAAAAAACGAAGAAATTATAAGACTAAGGAATCTGAATCGATGCAATAATGTTAGGAATGGAACGCAACCATAATGCAAAAGTTCTATGTTTAGTCGTTGTGTGTCGCATCTCAATCGGCGCACATCTATTGTCTGTTTAGTTCTCGAAGCACTGTCTGTACCTTACGTTAGAGAGATTGAAATAAATCACACGTTTATTAAACCTTAACTTACTTGTTTTGTTACCAAAATTCCTACAAATAAACTAAAAATACGCAGCTTAAATTCTTTAATAGTGAGTTTTTAAAAAAAATCTTTAATAAATGATGAGCAAGTAAAATTGATAAATTCAACTATTATCACAACTAAGGATCTGTACTCTAGACTAATGAAAAATCCAAATGTCAGTACATCCCAGTATTCACCGGCACTTCGCATTTTTGATTTATCATTGCACTATCATTCAAACAAAGCATACAACTACGTAAGAAAGGTTTTTGATTTGTGCTTACCACGTCCACGCACAATTAAGAAATAGTTTGAATGTATAAATGGTTCACCAGGATTTACTACAGCATCATTAGATGAATAGAAATAAAAGTCTAAAAAAAACACTATATTGTTGTCTTATGATCGATGAAATGGTAATCAAACAAAAAGTGGTATGATATAGATAAGGTGTCATAGAATTCCTCCACATCGAATAGTAATTATTATCTGAATTAAAACAAAAAAAATAAAACGTTTTTCGCTCTCCAGGATCAGCGTTGAGCACTGGAGTTTGGTAAAATTGAAATTTATTCTTTGTAATGGCTCTTTTTTCTTTCTTTTTTTAGTTTATTTATTCTTTCTCTAGTTACGATGGTTCTGTGAAATATTATTATGACGGCTATCCCGCTCATTCTAATGTAAATGGAAATAGATATTAATTGATTTCGAAATGTTATTTTCTTAAAAAAACTGGTAATAAATTTATATTAGGTATATACTCTCTACTAATTGAAAGAGAAATTATTTTAGGAACTACAGATTAATGTCCTTATTTTACATGAATATGTAGGGAATAATAATAAACAAGTACTATTTATTTTAAGACCAAGAGTTAAAATAATTTTAAGTGTTTTTTTTTTTATTATTTTCATCTAATATTATTAGACACTATAGCATAAATACTCCGTTCCCGCCTTTTCGTATAATGTACTTGTCAAACGTAGATGCCCGCTATTACCTTATTTGGGCATTCGCTAGTCCTTGAGTGTTACTATGCGAAGTGAGAGCAAGATAGCGCGATGTGTTAGAGCGAGACCGCTATTATCCTATTATTCCTGGAATCGCACCACCGGTGTATGGGCAGTTTTCCCGCCGCGACAAGTCTGAACGGTCATTGTTGTGTTGCTTCACGTCGTACAGAGAACTTATTTGTTTTGTGTGTAAAATTACGGATCATACCCTGATTCGCGTTGTGTTCCAGTGATAATATATTTGTTAACCACAATACGGAGTTTTATTGGTTATAACACTTATTTATTATATCTCTATGCATACAAAGTAAAATATAATTACGTAAAAATGAATAAAAAATAAAACTTTAAATATTTAAAATTACATATTCTCACGAATTTTATCTATAATACAGGGTGGCGCAATAGAACGTGCATATTGCATCATCTTTTTTTGCGGGGTAGAAGGGGCGTGGGCGGGGGGAGACCGATATCGTTGGGTAGCGCGGTTCATAAAGTTTTAGTCACTATGAGTCACTTCGACGGGAAGCGTCGCGCATTTTGCGTGCGCGCATTTTACGAAAACTCTCGTTCGTACGTAGTTGTCAGGCGACTATTTTGTTTTGAGTATGGTGTACGGCAAATTAGGGAGGCTCCGAGTGCTAATTTAATTAAAATCTGGATAAAGCGTTTTGAAGAGACTGGATCGACGTTTAAACCACACGCGAAAGGTCGTCCACGCACATCTAGGACCGAAGACAATATTGAGAGTGTTAAGCAGTCGGTACGAGAAGATCCACAAATGTCTACTCGCAAGAGATCGTCTGTCCTAAACGTATCGCGACGAAGTTTGCAACGAATTTTAAACTTGGATCTTAAATTGCATCCATACAAGCTGCAATTAACTCAAGAATTGAAAGACTCTGACTTCATAGCACGGCTCACATTTGCTAATGAAATGCTCAATCGGTTTTCAAATTTTGAAAACATCCTTTTCTCTGATGAGGCACATTTTCATATGAATGGGTTCGTAAACCGCCAAAATTGTCGTTATTGGAATAGTGAAAATCCCAGACTCAAACATCAAAAACCGTTACATAGCCCTAAAGTGACAGTTTGGGCCGCAATATCTGCCAAAGGAATAATTGGTCCTTATTTTTTTGAAAACGCACGGGGGCAAAACATCACTGTTAATACCGAACGCTATGTTGCGATGTTGGAAGGTTTTTTGGCCCCAGAACTTGAAAATTCAAGAATAAAGAACTCTAGGACTTGGTTCCAACAAGACGGAGCTACCAGTCACATATCAAATGACTCCATGACGGTTGTGAAGCAGATGTTCCCTGGCAAACCATGGCCTCCGCGCAGTCCAGACTTGACGCCTCCTGACTTTTTTTTGTGGGGATACCTCAAACAAAGACAGAGACAAAGACAAAGACTCTAGACAAAGTCTACACCAATAATCCGAGAAACATCAGTCAGCTCAAGGAGAATATTCGTGGTGAAATGGCAGCAATCACACCAGCACTACTTAAGAAAGTTTTCGGTAATTTCCGTTTGCGGTTAGAGGAGTGCCAACGTAGAGAGGGTCATCATTTAGATGATGTTATTTTTAAAAAATAAACTTCAGTTATCACTTAATAATTGCTTAGTTTTATTTTAACTATACCTTTTGTATTTATTTTTTAATAATTATTTTAAAAATGCACGTTCTATTGCGCCACCCTGTATGTTCTAAATCTACGTCTCTCACATATTTTGCGCAAAATATTGCACACTCTTATTTGCACTACACTCGCATGATTTTTATTTTTTCCGGCAGATTATTACTTTCATATATTTCAATTTTGACCACGCATGTCCTTGATGATATATTCGCCGCTTTGGTTTTGATGTATGAATAATAAAATTAAACCCCCACGAAGGACATAGCGTCGGTGATACTGCAATACCGCGAAAATAACAATGGATAATACCGCGGAAATACAAAAGTATCAAATTTGTAATTTGGCGGGAATGAGCTAACGATGCCGGTCGGCTTCGGACCGCATTGACGGTTTGCCGCATAGTTCACTCAATATCCACCAATCACAACTAGTTAAAACCGCGTGAGCGAACCTGACAAAATAATTTGACCAATACCGCGCATTTTCGTGATCATTACTAGAAGACGTGTCGTTTTTGTGTGGCGCTCCGGAAAAAAAAGTTTTATTATAGTATTACGAAGCTGATTGGTAAGTTTTGATATTAATTTTAATGCTTGTTTGTCAATCAATTTGGTAACATATTAGAATCAGTAAATTTACTTGTTTTACAACTAAACTTTGCAATTATTGCTGTGATTGTAGTTCCGCGGTTTTGTATTTGTGTATTTTAATGATGTGTTGGTTAGTTACGCGTATTTGTTTATTTTGTTTTCATAATTTGTTCGTATGTATTGAATATGAAGAATATTGATTCTAATTAAAATTTGTGGAAAGTTTTCGAGTGTTTCTCAATATCTTTTAATTTCATTTTAGACGACCATGGAAGAATCGGGTATCGACGAGTCTATAGTGTGGAAAGATGCTGACGTCAGTAGTAACGTTTTCACTCTACAAGAGCTTAAAAATCGACGTCAAGAACTTCTAAATAAAAGGAACCGCATTTTGGATCAAATGCGGACGGGTAATTCACTTGAATTTAAAAAACCTATCGAACAAATTTCGTGTACAGACACAAGTATCGATAATTCTATTGTAGACTGTGATACTTTGACCACAGTTTTAGAACCTGTCCCTGGCTCATCAGAACTTTCACAAATTCTTAATGAGTCACTGTTGGATTTTTCGTCAGATGACTATTGTTGACCCTGATTTTGTTCCAATATCTGAAATTACAAATGTACAACCAATTGTATCATCAGATCATATTGAATGGTTTCCTGAAAGAGATACTGAGGCAGAAGTTGGGAGACAGTCAAGATCGAGAAAAAGAAAAGCTGATCGGTTAACGTGGAAAAGAGAACAAAGCAGAAAAAATAGAATGTTAGGGAAAGAATATGTTGGATTTAAAAAGATTGATAATAAATACCGTCAAATAGAATCTAAACCTAAGAGAACCATGGGTCCTCTATGTAATTCACAGTTTTGTGCTCGTAGCAAAGTATTTTTTTGTTCACACCTCACGCAAGAAATGAGATTATCTATTTTTAATACATTTTGGTGCATGTCATGGCCACAAAAAAAAAATATTTGTGTCTTCTATGGTGGATAAAACTGAGACTCAGAGGAAAACAAAAGGTATTGACACTAGACGTTCAAATTCTAAAGCGTATTATTTTCAAATAGAAGGCAAAAGAGAAAGAGTTTGCTTGATAACATTGGTATAAAGGAATGGACGGTCCGCTACTGGCTTGGAAAAAAGTACCCCTGAAGTGAATACACGTTGTTCTGTGTCCAAGTATTATTATATCGTGTCGTTTGGTGTTTAGTTTGGGAATAGTGAAATATTTATATATTATTTTTACGATATTATGATAATAGTGAAATAAAACTATAGGAAAATGTGACTATGAGTGAAACTAGTGGTTTTACAAGCGATTCCCCAACAATGGGGATGGACTTTACGAATAGTTCTAAGGAAAAAATAAACATTATAAACAGTAATGGAGTGTTGTGCGAAACCCGTAAAGACCTTTTCAACAATGAAGACGGTTCCTTCTCGGTAAATTGCTACAACTGCGACTTTGTTAACAATGTTAGAAACTTTGTGGAGTTTAAAAACGGGCAGTCAAAAATTAAAATACTGAAGTGCAAAAAATGCAACAAACAGAGTGCCGTGAAAATTTACGTGGACACTACTCAGAAGCTAGAAAGGGTCAAGCCGCTCTTCAAACGAATGGCCTCCTTCCGTCAGCGTAGGCTTTGACCGTAGAGTCACTCATAAGTAATAAGCGGCTAGCCGCTGGGGCTACTCCCCTTTGTTTCATCACTATCCTCACTTAATTTATATAAACACTAGCAATACGAGGAAACGACTAGGATAGGTTTCTAAAGATCCCAACCCGCGGACAGACAGAAACACGCTCTTGTTAAATAAGATTTATTATAAGTGGCTTGTAGAATTTCAACTAGAGAAATAAATGAATTCTGAATCTGAATCTGAATCTACTGGCTTGGTGATGGTTTAGGTAACAAAGAAAACCAGACAAATATGAGCACGTCTTCATTAGTAAGTGCAGAGAGTAAGCGAGATTCCATTAAAAGCTATTTATCAATGTTGCCTAAGTTACCATCACATTATTGTCGCAAAGACAGTACAAAGCTATATTTGGAGCCTTTAATTCAGTCCAAATCACAGCTTTATAATTTATACGTGGAATTTGCGTCTTCGTCATCCAAACCTGTTGCTTCAAGGAAGCTTTTTTGTGACATTTTAGCAGATGAAAATATAGGTTTGTTCCAACCTAAAAAAGACGCTTGTGACCTTTGTTGGGCCTATAAAGTAGGCAATGTCTTAGAAGAAGATTATCAGAGCCATATTGAACTTAAAAACATGGCTCGAGAGGAAAAAAACAAGGATAAACAAGCCGCAAAAGATGGAAACATTCACACAGTGACAGCTGATTTACAAGCTGTAAAACTATGTCCTTATTTGACGGCCAGTGCTCTATATTTCAAAACCAAGTTAGCAGTGCATAATTTCACTATCTACAACCTAGGAACAGACGATGTCACATGCTATTGGTTCGATGAAACTACTTGCGATTTGAAAGCTACCACCTACGCTTCTTTTTTTGTGTAGGTATTACGTAACAAATTTATTGGACGGAGATACAAAAGATGTAGTCATATGGACTGATGGTTGCACGTCGCAAAATCGGAACAATATCGTTTCAAATGCATTACTTCGACTAGCTATGGATAAAAATATTACAATAACGCAAAAATATCTCGAAAAGGGACACACACAGATGGAAGTGGACTCTGTCCATTCTGTAATTGAGAGAAAGTTAAAAAACATAGAAATATTTTTACCATCGCAGTACGCAACAATAACTAAACAAGCAAGAAAGAAACCCTCTCCATACAAAGTTATTCAACCAGACCACACACTTTTTTTAAAGACTATGCCATTAAAGATTATCAAGTTTATGACTCCATCCGACCTGGTCGTTCTGCTGGCGATGATTGTGTGGTGCACCTGCGAGTGTTAAAATATAATCCTGATGGAACTATTCAATATAAAAACCATTTCAAAGATGACTTAACCCTATTGCCACGAAGGCCACGAAACATCTTAACACTCACAAATACAGTACCATTGCTGTTCTCATCTAGAGTACCAATATTAGAAAGCAAATATCTGCACTTGCAGCAACTAAAAACTGTTATTCCTGGCGATTGTCATCAGTTTTATGATAGCTTACCATTTAAAAGAAAATAAGTATCTTTTTATTAGAATCATAAATTCATAAAGACTGTGTATTTGTCTTAGATGAACCACTTTTTGATGTTCCTATTGTTTAATTATTATGTTTTGATGTGATAAATATTTCATTTATTTTTGACAGACTATTGAAATGTCTTTTTTATCTGATTTGTTAGTTGATTTTTTTGTTTTGTTGTTCGTAGTAATATTGGTTAATTATGCGAATAAGTAACTACTAAGTTAATAATGTCGAGACTGATTTTTTCTAGTAAGTAAACAATATCCAAATTTGATATGATGAGACTGTGATTGCTTTAGTAAATATAACTTCTTTCTATTAATAAAATTCTGTTTTATTTTCCCACTAATTTCGCGTAAATGCCAAATTAGCGCAAATAACAAATGCTTTTTAAAATTAAAAACAGCGTAAGTAGATTTCCTAGCTAAATATTTATTGGATTCATTTAAAAATCATTTTATTAGTTAACAAACACATATTTCTACATAACTTAAAGTTCAGTCAAGTATCTGATAAGTACAGGAAATGATATTCAGTTTTTTCGCTCTCCTGTAAAGCGGGTGATCCATTGGCGAGCTAAGACCGCTGGCTCGCCACGAGCCTGCGAGCTAAAGGTATAAACCGCCAATGGAGCACCTACAAAACCGCGGTTTTAAAAGTTGACGGTTTGGCTCGTTGGCTCTTGGTGCATGCTTGAAATCCTAAGACCGCGGTAAAATAAACCGTCAATGGATCAGCCGAGCTTTGCGAGCCGGCAGTCTTTTTCACGCTGTGTAGTGAACGCACGTATGCCGCACGACTGTTTTGTTATTACAAAAATAGCAAAATGGATTTACGATCGTATAATCGCGAGTTAGTACTCGAAATGATACAATGTTTTAAGGAACAGGACTGTCTGTGGTTGTACACAAGCAGAGATTATAAAAATAAAGTTTTAAAATTATCTGCCTACGAAAAAATTTTGGAAATCCAACGAAAACATGATACGACCTGCACAATTGCCGATGTTAAAAAGTTTATCCAATCTCTGCGAGCATCTCACAGAAAGGAAAGAAAAAAGGTTCAAGACAGTATGAGCACTGGATCGGGAGCAGATGAAGTTTATAAGCCCAAGCTGTGGTATTACACAGAATTGGAATTTCTAAACGACCAAATAGGAAGTTAGTATCCACTTTCTACTTATTTACACTATCATAATGGGTACGCTTAGATTATTTACCTAATTATTTATATGGGTAGGTATGTTGGTAATCGCGAAGCGCAGAATAGGTAGGTACTTACTTGGCACAACAAAAAAACGCCGCAAATTTAAAAATACTAACTACGAACTCATTTGATACTTTTATAAATTTATCAATTAAAATAGTTTACTTGAATCGTTGGGAATTTACGTTAATTAAATAATGTTGCCTTTTAACATATTTATTATGTTGAAAATAGGTTTGTGCCAAGTTATGCTAGACAGACTATATTTTATTGCGTAGGTATATTAAAAATCATTCTTAGTTATTTTCTTTTTAGTTTTATAATATATTGAACATTGGTTCTACAAAAAACATAATTAAAGACGTCTACACACGGAGTCAGTTTATTATTCATAATTTTCATTTGATATATTAAAAAGGTTTTTGATAATAAATATTAATGATTTTAATTTGACATATTTCAGGTACTTCGTCCGTTTCCACTTTAGATGAAACTGAATACATTGAAAGGAATGATGCAATGTTAACAGAAACAGAGGTATTTATAGTACACATTGAACCTTACACATCCCTTTTACATAATTAACAGTAGGGACTTGAAACTTTGAATACCCGTTCGGATATGATAGACGCTTGGTAGGTCTACCATGAAATTGCTGCCACCATCAGGGTTGGGTTCAAACCAGAGAAATATAAAAAAAAATTTAAATTGCAAATTGCAAATTTAAATTTTAATTGCAATGTATATGTATTAGGTATAAATAAATAAAAAAAATAAATTTGCATTTTTTTAGATTAGATAGATCGCCAGAAGCAATTACACTATCCAATGGTCCCAATGACATGGCCAAATACACACATTCACTCACACAAGTACACCCAGTCTCAGAACAAATCTTTGCGAATCACACAAAGATTTGTCCTATGTGGGAATCGAACCCACAACACCAGCGTAGTAGAGAGCGGTGAGGCGACCGCTTAAAGCACTACACCACACGTGCAGGTATGTATGTTAACCACAATAAAAGCGTGTTACATAGTCCTCATATCTCCAGCTGCCAAGTAACACGCTTTTATTGTGGTTATGGTTTGAATTATTGGTTAAAGGCTTATTTTCACTTTTTAAGTACAATCAAAATAAAAACTTTTATTTAAAGTTTTTTTATTTATATTTTAATAGATTACAAATTCACCATACGCTCTTGCCATTCGACAGCACCATATGTGTTGAAATATTTTTCGAAGTCTTCTCGAACTTTTTTCGCATTGCTAGGAATATTTCTAGATGAAGATGCCAGTGGAGTAAGATAATTATCCGGTCGAAGCCCTGGTTCAATTGATCCCGTAATGTGATTTTCTCTGTCAAAATCTTCAGGTCTTGCATATGCACCTGTTATCTTGCACCTAAGGTAATTATGAAGTGCACAGCAAGCCAATACCACAACATTTATGTGTTCAGTTTTCATATTTATAGGGGCACGGAATATTTGGAATCTAGAAGCTAATATTCCAAATGCGTTTTCAATTATTCTCCGTGCTCTGCAAATTCGATAGTTATAAATTCTTTTCGAATTGTCTAGATCCCGCTGCGGGTACGGTTTTAAGAAGTCAGTTCTTAAAGCAAAAGCCTCATCGCCTATGTAAACAAAGGGTAATTCTTCTGCCTCTGCGCATGGTTTTTCTGGAGGAGGTATTTTAAGAGTCCCTGCGTCTAAACGTTTAAAAAAATCGGTATGTCGTAATACGCCTCCATCAGAAATCCGTCCTTTATTCCCCACGTCCACGTAAATGAATTCATAGTTTGCATTAGCAATCGCCATCAGAACAACACTGTGGAATCCTTTGTAGTTATAGTAGTCTGATCCAGCATCTGTGGGTGGTATGATGGCAATGTGTTTTCCATCTACCGCACCAAGACAATTTGGAAATTGCCATTTATTTTTGAAATCATTTGCTATTTTTCTCATCTCCTCATCCGTGCTAGGAAACTGTAACAAGCGAAATAACATACGTTTTTGTTAATGTATTTTTCAGATAACAGCACCTTCGTCAGTGTCTTCTACTGAGTCATCTTTGCGATCAACATCACAGCGAAAAAATAAAAAACAACCTGAACAAGAAACTAGAGATCAAGTACTGGTAAAAATATCAAAAAAGCTGGATAATACTGAAGACGAGTTTGATGTTGTGGGCAAAAATATAGCCAACAAATTAAGGCGTATGGACGCTGACCAGAAAATTCACGCAGAGAAGATAATTAATGACGCTCTGTATTTTGGAACACTGAAACATCTCACTTTTGACTCATGTATTACTGGAACTCTTGGCAGAATGACAAATGTTGTAGAAAGACCTAATTTTTGTAGTACTCCCTTTGCCAGTGAGGCTACTTATTCTCAGTCTGTGGTTGGGCCTTCAAACTATACTATTATACCAAATAATAATAATATTGTGCGAAGTAATAAAAATGTCAGCTACACTCAATTAATGACCCAACCTGAAACAGTAGTCTTAAATGCAGAACGTAGCCTTCAGACTTTTTCTATTTTAGACAATGATGCACATACACAATCACCAACAATTATACAAAACTACCTCCAGACTTTCACAGAATAGTAAAAAATTACGTTTTGATAAAAAGACAAATTATTGATTTAATAATACTTTGATTTAATAAATAAATATAAAATTATATTATAATTGTTTTAATAAATACCTGTAGGTACTCTCGTCTCAATGTTTCATATATAGCTTTACATGTTTCTGGAATGATGCGTCCCAAAGCCTGCCTGGAAATTATTGTAGAGTATTGTAAACTAGTTTGTGTTTCACCAGCTGCCAGGAACCGGAGAGTTGCACATAAGCGTTCATATGGTGAAATCGGTACACGAAAAACTGTATCTTGTCTTTTTATTAAAGGGGAAATCAAATCCAGCAGCTCCTTAAACACATCCTCGGTCATCCTTAAATAATTTCTATAATCATTTGGGTCACCAATAAGTTCTGCTACTAAGTTCAGATGGGACAAGCGTTGTCTCTCTTGCAGCCAGTTTTTGACCCACACTTTGTGGCGTCTTTTTTTTTTCTTTGGTTGTTCTTCTTGTAATAATATTCCTAAGTAACAAAGTAGTTCCGACTGGGAGCACGCCATGACTCCGCCAGCGATGAGAGAAGACTGTTTAGCACGCTAATGGATCACCACCGCGAGTCAACAGTACAACGAGCCTACAGTTTATACCGTTAGCTCGCCGGCTCGCCAATGGATCACCCGCTTAAAATTTGCCTCACCTAAGTTACGCGGAATTGTCTGTTGTAAGTTACGCTGTATTGCAGTATCACTGACGATAGGTAACTTTTTTATCGACATGGGCGAAGCCCCAGCTTTATGCTAATAATTGATATAATCAATTCAAATAACTAAAAGTGTATATCTTACAGCTGTCCATCTAATATTTGATACGTAGGTACCTATAATATTAATACCCTCAAATAAAAAATTATAAATTCATTATTTTCAGGCGATTCGGGGTATCCTCTTCGCCCATGGCTTATGACACCAATAATTAATGCAGCTCCTGGTAGTGCAGAAGAACATTACACTGACGTTCATTGAACTACTAGAAACTGCATTGAACGATGCATTGGTGTCTTGTAAAGTCGTTGGCGGTGTTTGTTGCCACACAGGGTACCGCATTACGATCATATTGTGGTAAGGAAAATCGTAAATGCGTGCGCTGTGTTGCACAATATCGCGAACAAAGCGCGGCTAGAGGTCCCCGTACTTCCACCTGAGGACCTGATACAGGAAGCTCTCCTCGCAGTGCCCCAGGATATCCCTCCCGAGCACAACAACAGTGACTTGGAAAGTGGCCAAATACAACGTCAAATGCTGGTCAATCGTCTAGTCAGCGAGTTTTATGAAAATTATTAGAATATTAAACTTTTTAATTACGATCGTCGATCATTGTCTTTGTGATTGAGCATTTTTGTATAGTGTACATTCTTTGTATATTTTATTGTTAATATTAGTACCTACATAAAAGATTGCATTTTATTTTATTACATTCTGAATTGCCTGATTTATTACAAAATCCTGATATGATAATATTGGCTGCGTTCACGTGATACGGGCGGCAGTAAATGGACAGAGATAAAAATAACAATTTCACTGTTTATTTTACTATTATAAATGTGAAAAGTACCAAAGTGTAAAAAAAGAAGAGAAAATATCAATTAATAATCTATATATAAATAACTAATATTGAGGGCAGTTTCACCAATACCAGATATTTTTTATGCGCCTAATAAAATATAACAAGACCGAATATAAAAGTGACACTATAAATACACTTAAAATAAGAACACAGTTTTCACTTTCATTTGCTCATGCTCATGCTCATGCTCATATTAAGCCGTCGGTTCGGTTACCATTTGAACATCAAAGGCAGTCGTTACGAGTAGTCAGAGGCTAGAAAGTTTAACAAAGAGTATCGTATTACCTCATACTGGGTTCTGGAGGTCTGATATTAAGCTAAATCCGTTAGACTAAAAGCCGAACCCAATGTAATTGGGATAAGGCTCGGCATATCGGAAAATTGGCAATCATTTAAAAAATGTTTATAAGCGCTAATCAGCGCTAGAGCCGGACAGCCTAAAGTGTTTCGACTCTACCAATAAGGTTTAACTGACACTTGTGATACTAGACAAATGACAGGTGTGTGTTTTATTTTAAAGTTTTACTTGTGTCACTTTTATATTCGGCAAGGTTATATTAAAATGGCGGATAAAAATATCTCGTACTGGTGAAACTGGCCCTAAATGGCAAATAAATTTTTCACAGAATAAGTTATTATAGTACTAACTTATTCAGCAAAGAGTATATCTGCCAATAATTTTAAAATTCCTCCTAACATGTCTGTCTGCTGACAGAATGAGTTGCTGGATGATGCATCACCGGGATTTTGGGGGACCTGTAGAGACAATGGTTGGATAACTTCACAAATTGCTACACTTCACACTTCTATGATTGGTTCAAAAAGTTGGTAAAAATCGTAAAACCCACCAAAGAAAACCTAGTTTTGTTGCTACTGGACGGTCATGCGTCACACACGAAAAATATACATTTGATTGATTACGCCAGGGAGCATCATGTAGTACTGTTGTGTACACCACCCCATTGCACACATAAATTGCAACCATTAGACGTCGTCGATCGACCACCTCATGGCTGGTGTCAAAACACGCGCATCTGTCGAACGCCAGCTGCTGGTTGATTATTCCCGCCGTATTTTGACGGCTCAAATAAGCGTTGATACCATATTTATCCTGCTCAAACTTGCATAACGTACGAGAAATACGACAAGGATAGAATATAACATCACATGGGACACTTGTGCCGCTAATATAAACAATACTTTTTAGTTTATGTCGAGACTTTAATAGTGCGTTGTTGGTGAATACGACCAGAGTGTTTTAAGTGTGTTATTGGCAGTTTTCTTGTGATTTAGTGGAAAAAGTTAAATGTTAATCATGAGCGGGTAAGTAATAAACAGTTTTTAATTCATAACTTGCGTTTTAGACTATGATTTTTGGTTGAAAGTGATATGTTTATAAAACAATCAGACTTTTGGCGTGCCTGCCCTCTACATTTTGACTTTTTTTGCATATAAATACTACAATAAGAGCTCAGTGTTTCCAAAATTGAAGTATCGAAACTTCTTTGTTTTTTGTGTTGCGCTCGGGTCGCCGCCGTTTAGCGAGTCAAGTGATTGTTAAGCTTGTGGTGTAAAAAAAGTGTATGAAAAGGTGTTCTTTTTAAACGGAATATTGTAAAATTGTATATTCTTTTGTAAAGAAAAATTAAATAAATATTAATTAGTCTTTTATTTTAATTATCATACGACATATTCGCATGCACTAACGTTCACCTATTTTTACCCAAGGTTTAATAAATTATTTTAGAATAATTAATTATTTAATTGTTACAAAAATTACAAAAGTTTTAGTATGTATAATTTTCTATGAACGATGTTGCATCCCTAAGGACAGCTCCCTTTTTCTACATACTCATTTTATAATTTATTGTAAAGAATCTCCAGAAAACGCTTTTAACCGCACGGCGTTAGTGCGCCGTGCGGTTGCGCAGCGCGCTTGAACTTCACGATTCATTTGCTCGCTGGCTCTCGGAGTGTACGAACGTCTTTGGGACAATCAGTGTCGGTCGTTATTAAGGTCACGTAAGCGATTTTGATGCTATTTTTAATAAATTAATATGATTGTGAAGTTCGCAGTGTTTGTTTATGTAAGATTTATTTTGATTAAAATTACAATTAAATGGGTTGTTTTTTTTTTAAATATAATCCCACTTCTGAACCTAAAATCAGAAGTGGAATAAAGGACTGCATCCGGCTCGAAGGGCCATGTTCGAGGGTCGGCGAGGAGGTTATAAATCAAGTAATATTTTGAAGCAAATTTTAGCTTTGCGATGCCTTTTTGTATTTTATATAATATTAAAGACCCCAAGTCGAGTACTAGCACTAAAGAATTTAATAATTTTTGGTTACCAGAAGTAAAAATACCAATGTTTTCTGGTAAATATCATGAGTGGTCAACCTTTAGAGATTTGTTTGTAGGATTGATACATAACAATAGTAAATTAGATGATGCACAAAAATTATATTATTTAAAGGGATATTTAACCGGGGAAGCGGAACTCTTGTTAAGAAATGTAAATGTGACATCGGACAATTATAATACAAGTTGGGGAAAATTAGAGTCCATGTACAATAATAAAAGATTTTTAGCGAATAGAATTGTGAAACGCTTAGTAAATCATATCTTTAACTGGAGAGTCCGCAACAGATATTAAAAACCTTCTTAATACAACCACAGAGGCAATAAAAAATTTAAATATAGATTTTGCATCATTTTTAACTATACATATTGGTACTGAAAAATTAGATAAGACTACTAGAAAAGCTTGGGAGTTAAAGGTAGCATCAGATTCAAAGGATGACGTTCCTTCATTCGATGAGCTTAGAGAATTTCTAGTAAATCGATCAAGGGCTCTAGAAAATATAGATTTATACTGTTACATGCTTTAAGACATTTGTCATAATGTCCTTGGTAGGCGGCATGTTTACGCTAAAAAGGTCAACGAAATCATATCGCGATCAATTAATTATGAATTTACACTGGTTGGGTTTTAGTACCAATTTTGCAACTAGATGGCGTTAGCGTCAAATTAGATCGCGATATGGTTTCGTTACCAACAAGGGTAAAGAGACAACACCTCTGCAGCCTCTGCCAGCCGGCCACACTAAACACCTCTGCAAAATGTATAATTTGTTGTCAATAAAAAACAACTTTTAAATTGTGTTTTATTTACAATTCCTGCTGACGTCATTTCTTTGTTCTTAGATTAGGCGCGAATTATGTAAAGGGTCTTTCAAATAGAGCGGGTCGATGTTAATAATCTGTGGCGGGCATTTTGCTTTGGCGGCATCTGTCAAATCGGTTTTTCTTATTCAGTCATCGATGTCAAATCACCATTGCAAGTTTCTCGGTTGAGCAGCATGTGCAAATGATAAAACATTAGTATCAAAATTAAATTGGATTTATGTAAGATGTTAGCGACACGGGCCTTCTTTTAATAGGTTTTAGTTTTTTATTATTTTTGATAGTTTTTTATTTATTTATTTAACTTTTTGCACACAAAATGGTACATAGCGTCGCTGTAGAATGAATACCTCGTATGTCAAAAAAGATTTTTTTTTTTTTTTTTGGGGAAATTGTACGAAAACCACGTATTTTATAACACGGTGAAACCGTGAACCCAATTAATACCAGAGAACATAGATGTCAAAGAAGAAACATAAAGGCAATTTGACAGTTACACATTTGCAAAAATTCAATTGTCACTGCTATAGTGATGGCCTTCATTGTCGATGTGCCCATCGATATCGAAATATTGCATTGCATACTAATTATGTCAATATAAGATATTTTAATATTCAGGGAATTCGTGTTCCTAAAGAAGATTGTGAAGACGCAGTTGCATTAAAAAAAACAAGAAATAGATAACATGAAATACATTTATTTATTACACAAGAAATTAGAAAATACAATAATACATAATATATGATCACTTATGCATTAACCTACGAATAATAAAACTAAGGAAGCGTAATTATGAACGAAATCAACAAGAAATTCTGCTCCACACACTAGACAAAGTATTCAAACGAAAGATCACACATGCAAAATAAGCCAATAAGCTGCGGTCGCGTAACGCATTGTATGCCGGAAAGCGCGATTATTGGTTCTCGGCATGAGAGATAATAGTGATTGGTTCGCGTGCCTGCTGCAGTCTGTATTTTTGTATTTTTGTACTGCAATATTGTATTTTTGCACTATTAATATTACTTGAATTAATTAGTTGTAATTTAACTAAACCATTCTTGAATAAGATTGAGATTTTAGTGGTTTTTTAATTAAAATTTTTCTTTATATAATTATGTTGTAGTATTGTATCGTAAGCATCTTAAATTCGGAAGTATTTTAACCCATTTAAGGCTTTTTACCCACGAATAATAGTGATTGGCAGCGCCAATGTCAGACCAGCTGATAATTGCGTAACACGCTATCAGTAGCAATGCGTTTTATTTTGACAGACCAACAACATTCATTGCGCTTTTTACATTGTAGAGCAACTAATTTTTTCGATCATGTGAAGCAATGGATCACAGTCTTATTGATGTAGAAGTACATTACTTCAATATTGATAGTGTGTTACGCAATAAGGGGCGGCAGGAATTGCGTGGATGGGGATTTAAAAATAAGTAAGCTTGGTTATATGTTTACTTTTTAAAAAAAAATAGCCTAGAAAATAATTATGTCCCTTTGAATATAAGTAGTATTCAACTTATGACGGGTAGAAATGAGTAAAGATTCTTTTTTGGCCATATTATGTAATCGAACTCTGAGAAATTTCCTTTTAGAACTTTTTCCGCTGCACTTCATTTTTCGGGAATCTGTAAAATTATATTTATAATATAATAAATTAAACTAATGCATACTATCATTTTTCCTTTAGTAAGCTAGTAAAAAAAAGTATACAATAAGCTTTACATTGCATTCGTGTTGCATAACACTTTCCACGCGTCGCAAGTATAGGATTTTAAAATGGTTATTACTCACATATGAAAAGTGATTTCAGAATGTATCATATCCGTATGGCTTCTACAACACCTAACAACACATGACGGCATATTTGCAGTATGTAAACACTGTAAAAAACATTTTTTTTTGCATATATTCCGCGGCACGAGCGCATCGAGTCAATGACACCGGCGAACTGGCAGCGCTGCGCGGTACAATTTTCGTGGTGACGTTTTTGAGATTGACTTTTATTATTCGTAGGCATTAACGTAAAATCAAATTGGCCTTAAATGCCATTTCGTAGCAGTTGAGATCTAACATTGTGACATGAGACTTTTATCGATACTTTCACAACACTACGTAGTTCTAGTAAACTGAATATTTTTAGTTTTTAAGATATAACTACATTACGCGAGGTGTTAGACCCTATGTAGACTTGGCTAAACATCCAATAATCGTCATTGATTTGTATTATTAGTAGAGTTTTGAGATTCACGGATGGAAACTGAATAATATTAAAATCGACTTACCGATGGAACGAAACTTTAACGTTATTCGGCGTCATATCTCCTGTTTTGCTTTCGCAGCCGGGTACTGTACACCATCCCATTGTATCCTACAGGGTATTTTACTTTTTTGAAGAGATTTTGTTGGTTTAATTTTAAAAAACACCAAGCGAATTATGACCCGCGCCGTGTCTTTGACGTTTAAGACGTCAAATTATCTGGCACGCGCAGCTTTTTACGCGCAGTAGGAATTGGTAGGACTAAAAAGTTTATGTAACGTCTATTCAACGAGCGGAGCGAGTGATGCTTTGTCTATGATTAATACGACTACTAATGCCATCTATGGAGTAAAACGAAAACCTCGTATCGATGCTTTGTCGGCCATCTTGCTGTCACTGGTGAGAGAACCACGTAAAAAGTGCATAGTGTGGGCGTTGCTCTGTAATTTTGTGATTTTTTGTGAAAATTGTGGATAAAGCGATCTGAAGTAAGTTTTGTTTTGTTTTATATGTGTTTACGTACGTTTTGGTTGTATTTTTACAACTGGGGAGTTATTGCTTAACATCAAATATGCGTTCGTTTATTTGGCGGGAACATTGCAAGGAAAACCTCGTATGTCACCGGTAATTCAAACCAAGTTAGTGACATACGAGGTTTTCACATAAGATTTTAACGGCTTTAAATCATTAAATTATACACTGCTAACGGTGAAAATAAAGTGGTATTTTAGGGAATCTTAGTTTATAATCAAAAACAGCAGCAAATATTACGTTCCTATTAATTTGATAGCAATAAATTAAAAGTCACACGTGAAAACCACGTATAGTTGTAAATTCAAACAACATACGAGGTTTTCATGTCATGATTGCTACCGGTTATAAGGCTTTTCTTTAAAAATAATTGTTAATATCCCTTTTTTTCAGGAAAAATGTTAAGTAGAGGGAGAAAATTAGTGGCAGCGTGTCTTAAGAATAATTCACCACCAGAAGACTTAATCACCCTTGCTGATTTAGAAGAATCTCCGTCTTTGTTACAGTCAGATCTAACCCTTGAAACACTGGCAGAATGGTCTGCATTGATGTCTTCAGAAGGGACACAGGAAAATATTCCATCTATTACAGCAAATTCAGATCTTGAGAATGATGAAACAATCACAGTATCCGAAATTCCACCATCGGCGCCGTCTACTTCTGCTATGAGAAACAATGAAAACACTGAGAATATGGATTTGCAGGTTCTAGCGACTGGAGATGAAACAGATTTCAGCAGCGACGACTCTGTGCAAGATCCAGATTTTCAGCCAAATAACAGCCCTGAAATTTTGAGGGAAATGTCCAATTGTAATTATCAACGAAAAAGAGCTAAACGAGGACGAAGTGATAAATCTCAATGGATGTATGAACAACAAAAAAACAAACGATTGAAGGGTGAGGGATATCTGGGAAGAAGAAAAAACGAAGAGGGAAAAGTTGTCTTCGATGTTCAAAGAGTGCCAAAAGAAATGAAACCTCGGTGTGATCATAATGACAACGCCAAATATTTCGACTGTTCTAAACTCTCGGACGATTCCAGATTACAGATTTTCAAGCAGTTTTGGCTACTGAATAGGGAAGCAAAACGTTGCTTCGT
The DNA here is from genome assembly GCA_905147285.1 of Hypena proboscidalis. Taxonomy (NCBI): domain Eukaryota; kingdom Metazoa; phylum Arthropoda; class Insecta; order Lepidoptera; family Erebidae; genus Hypena; species Hypena proboscidalis. The sequence goes on from LR990141.1 coordinate 3,462,048, forward strand.
GGCATCACTGGTCCTGAAAAGTGGTTCTGTGCAAAAAAAAACAGAAAGCTCTAACTCCCGCAGAAGTTATTCATATAAATATAATTTAAAAGATAAAGGGGCCGTATTTAGAGTTTGTAAAAAAATGTTTATAAACACTATCAATATTGGTGAATGGTCTGTTCACAACTGGGTTGAAAACGCTGTTCTAAGGAATACAGTGCCCGTTTCAGACAGACACAGTAACAGAGGACAAGCAAACAATTTAAAAAAAGAATTACTGAGCGAGTTCTTCCATTCCCTGCCGAAGCTTGAGTCACACTATTGCAGAAAAAGTACAACAAAACTATACTTAGAACCTTATTGGCAATCTAAATCGGCACTTTTTAATGAATATTTAAAATATTCAAAAGACCAAAACAAATCTCATCTCAGCGCCTCAAGGTATACATTTTGGGAAATATTTGAGAGCCTGAATTTGTCCTTGTTTAGTCCTAAAAAGGACCAGTGTGACACTTGCTGTGGTCATAAGGCGGGAAATGTTTGTGATACAGACTATCAACTACATTTAATTCGGAAAACTGAAGCACAAAGCCAGAAAGAGAAAGACAAAGCAAAAAATGATGATTCTGTTGCTGTATTTACTATGGATTTGCAAGCTGTCTTGCTTTGTCCGTATTTAAAAGCTTCAGCTCTTTATTACAAGATGAAGCTTAAGGTCCATAATTTTACGATAAATAATCTGAAAACTAAAGAAGGATTTTGTTTCCTCTGGGATGAGTCTGAAGGCGGTTTAACAGCCGACGAATTTTCAAGTATCATAGTAGATTTCATAATTAACTATGTTGACACGGCAGTCATTCGCAAAGTGATAATATACAGCGATGGGTGCACGTACCAAAATAGAAATTCTATTCTTTCCAATGCACTTCTATTCGTAACTGCGAAGACAGGTATAGTCATAGTCCAAAAATACCTTGAGAAGGGTCACACCCAAATGGAATGCGATGCGATGCATTCCACAATTGAGAGGCAGATAAAAAATCGCGAGATTTATTCTCCAGCAGGGTATGTTGAAGCTTGCAAGACTGCCCGTAACAATCCTGGTCCTTACAAAGTTGTCCACTTAGACCACACAGCCTTCAAAAAATACAGCTCTCAACCTTATTTTTCATCGATAAGACCCGGCAATAAGGTTGGCGATCCACAAGTTACTGATATACGTTGTCTTAAATATGCACCAGAAGGATCCATCAAGTTCAAACTAAGTCATTCGGAAGAGTACCAATTACTACCAAGGCGAATACATCAGCCGAACCCTAGTGATTGTTTTCAACAGTTGTATCATTCAAAGTTACCCATTACTAGGGTAAAGTACAACCATCTTCAGGAATTAAAATTTGTGATCCCTCGAGATTTACATCCATTCTTTGACAATTTGCCCCATTCATAGGTAATTGTTTAATTTGTTATTGCTTTTTTCTTATAGTTAGGTACCTATTGTTGTTAACTCTGGGTATGTTGATGAAAACGAACTTCGTTTAGTTATGATTAGGTTTAAGATTATTAGAGGTTAAGCTTATGATTCCATTGATCTCTGTGAAAGAAAATCTTTCTGTACTGATTTGTTACCAAAAACTTGTTCATATTGTATTCATTAAACTTTGTTGTTTTACTCTAATTCAGTGTCTTTATTTGGAAAACCTCGTATCTATGTAGATTTATGAACAGAAAACCTCTTATGTCATTTATCTGGCGTAATCCAATTAAGTAAGGGATTAGTTAATATCATAAATAAGTCCTTTTAATCATTCGAAACATGAGACAAAAGCACATAAAAATATTTTAAACATTGACGAAATGAAACGTTTTTTTCGTTTCCTGTAAAGTTTGGATTTCTGGACATACGAGGTTATCATTCTACAGCGACGATAGGTGGAAATAATGCCTAGTGGCATTCTCTAACAGTCAACCTAGGGTGGTGCAGAGAAACAAAGGTAGGTGCGTTTCGATAATACTGATAAAGGAAAAAATATACACCGATTTGAATATCGATTATAGTAGTCCTAACGTCTGGCAACAGATGGCGCTAGGCGTTCGTTTTGGTTTTATTCTGGATTAAAATATTCATCGATTATAATTTTAGTGGTCACATTTATTGTGAGCATTTGAGAGATTTAGAGAGCAGATTTTATTCCAGTCTTTATATTTGGTTCGAATTCGAAAACCAAATGATAGAATCGATTATTCTAGAATCATTTGTTTTGTCTATGGGAATTGGTTGTCAAATGGTGGGTCCACACCGAGCCAACGAAGGACAACGAATGGGCTCTTTGGCCATGTGTGGACGGATTGGCGATAGCCAACGAACGTTCGTTGGCGTTGGCCGGCGATCCGTAGCGTGGCGGTAACATCAAAGGATTTGCGCTATTGGACCGAATTCAGTGTGGACGGTCGCCAAACACCAACAAACGAACCTCAACAGAATGGTTGACTTTCTGACATTCGAGTTCATTTGACGGTCTGTTTAAATGTCAGAGCATGTGTCTACGTAGTATTACATTATCTTGAAGCTAAGTAGTTAATAACACAGAATAATAGCTGACTTGTAAAAAATAATCATGGACATAAGGAAAGAGTGGTCCAACGAAGATTTATTTTCGTTAATAGATTTGTACCCATTTGTGTCTATGGGACCCAACGCACAAAGACTATAAATTAAAATCTAAAAGAAATGATTGCTGGAACGAAATATCACAAATATTGAACAGTGACCCGACCATTGTGAAGAAAAAAATGGAGTCTCTACAAACCTCGTTCCGACGAGAACGGCAAAAGTGTGAAGGCACTAAAAAATCTGGTTTGTACATCAAATCTTGTAATATTTATGTGACAACTTTAATACAGGCACTGCCATGACAACGACTCAAATCTTAACCTATAGTAAAATAATCAAATAAATAACAAAATAGTATAATTACCAATAGCTATTATTATTAATAGTTATTTATGGTACAAGTGAGAAAAAGTTTACATTTCTGTTGTGAGTGCCAATTTTAAATCTTGAGCTTGCGAAGTAGTCATGAATTGAATCACGAGCGTAGCGAGTGATTCTTATTAAGACTACTTCGCAAGCGAGAGATTATAAGAGGTCACGAACTGGAAATTATTTCTTTCTCATGCGTTACATACAAAACTTTTCACCTCTTCCAGTGAGAAAATATTAAGATTTAAATAAACTCGTACTCGATTGCTTAGCTTGGGATAATTCCATGAAATACGACAGTAATACCGATTCAGAATGCGTTTTAGGGCCTTTTGTAAGTCGCCACTAATTAAATATGTCGTACACTTTGAAATACTTTTCACGTAATTTTTTTTCGACACATTGTCGGGTTTACATATTGTTACTTGATATTACTGATTCACTTGCTTTTCTCCAGGACGCTGTGGAATCAATCTCAGAGATGGGGAAATTGTGCACCTTTACCCTCTTGCTGGGTCTTAGCTTCTTTTGCTCTTATGTCTCCTCTGATAATGGCCAAGACACTGTATTTGATGAAGGACTGGTGACTTCATGGTATGAGGTGCCACCTGTTGGTGTACACCATAAACATAATACAGTAGAGCCTCGATAATCCGTACTCAGGCTAATCCGAACGCCGCTGTAATCCGAACTGCCCACTGCCCCCCTCTCTCTCTTACCGTGACCGCTGATCTTATGTTTTGCGTTTAGTTGCGAATGAGTCACCTCGCGTGTTCACGTTACTCTGTGCTAAACTCTCGCACCACGTGGTTTAGAGGTTATAAAAATGGTTCCTACACCGAAACGTAAACATAAAACTTTAACCATAGCTGAAAAGTGTGCCATACTGGATAGTTTGAAAGATGGAGTGTCTGGAACTTTTCTGTCCCTTAAGTATGGTGTTGGAAAATCAACAATTACTGATTTAAAGAAAAAAGAACAGAAAATACGGTTGTTTGTAGCTAAAACTGAGAAAGGTCCAGGTTTAAGAAAAACACTAAAATTACCAGAAAATCCAGTGCTCGAAGAAGCACTTTTCACGTGGTTTTTAGAACAAAGACGAAGAAACGTTCCTTTATCTGGCGAAATCGTAATGCAAAAAGCTAGATTTTTTCATAAAAAACTAACAGGGTCTGATTTCAGTGCAAGTAGAGGTTGGCTGGATAATTTCAAGAAGCGGCATGGCATACGGCAGCTAAAAGTGTCAGGTGAAAAAGTCTCTAGTAATGCCGAGGCCGTTCAACCATTCCAAGAAAAGTTTTTGAAAGAGATAAGAGAAAAAGGCCTTTGTCCTGAACAAATCTACAATGCAGACGAATCAGGATTGTTTTGGAAGGTTCTTCCAGATAAAACTTTAGCCTCTTCTGCTGAAACTAGTGCTCCTGGATCCAAGGTATCTAAAGAAAGGATAACTTTTATGCCTTGTGCAAACTCGACAGGGAATCATAAATTACAGTTACTAGTCGTGGGGAAGGCCAAAAAGCCAAGATCTTTTGGATCCGTAAAATTACCGGTGCATTATCAAGGACAAAGGCGTGCTTGGGTAACAAGAGATATTTTCCTGGAGTGGTTCAGAGGACATTTCGTTCCAGAAGTCAAACGTCATTTGAAGAAATTAGGTCTACCACAAAAAGCATTGTTACTCCTAGATAATGCGCCAGGACATCCAGATGCTGAAGATTTGACTACAGAAGAAGGGAATTTTTCTGTACTGTACATGCCACCAAACTGCACACCCTTGATTCAGCCGATGGATCAAAACGTAATTCAAAATGTCAAGATTAATTACAAGAAGAAACTGCTGATTCAAGTTTTTGCGCAGCAAGAAGATGATGAAAGTTTAACACTACATGATGTTATAAAAAAAATTACAATTAAAGACGCAATTTTTTCACTAGCGCAATGTTGGGATCACGTGTCGTCGTCTCTCATCAATAAATCTTGGAAGCCCCTATGGCCTGAACAATTCAATGCAACGAAAGATGGATCAGAAGAAAACGATGACTTCGACGTGGAAGACGATGTCCCACTCAGTCTTCTACGCAGCCGTGGAAATACAGAAGAAACCATTTCCACTTTCTTGACAATCAGCGAAGAGGAGAATTGCACAGAACCCATAACTGATGATGAGATCATAGCTGACTGACGAGACTGAGAATGACGAGTCTTGTGTTGACAATACTTCTGCTTTAAACGTCAAAAACATTCCTCATTCACAAGCTATATCAGCACTAAATACTTCTTTGGATTGGGCTGATGAAAACGACTTGTCTTTATCCGAAAAGATGATGCTGCGTAATTTGAGGGACAAAGCCTTTTCTTGGTCAATAAATAGAACCCGCCAAACTAAAATTGATGACTTTATGAATAAGTAATGTACCTCAATAAAAATATAATATCAAAATATACTTGCATTTTTAACATACTACAATCCGAACGCCCCCCCGTCAGTCCGAACAGGCGTTGTTTTTTGGTAGTGCGGATTATCAAGGCTCCACTGTATTATCACAACTAAGGATCTGTACTCTAGACTAATGAAAAATTCAAATGTCCCCAGTATTCACCGGCACTTCGCATTTTTGCTTTATCATTGCACTATCATTCAAGCAAAGCATACAACTACGTAAGAAAGGTTTTTGATTTGTGCTTACCACATCCACGCACAATTAAAAAATGGTTAGAATGTATAAATGGTTCACCAGGATTTACCACAGAATCATTAGATGAATAGAAATACATAAAAGGCTAAAAAAACACTATATTGTTGTCTTATGATCGATGCAATGGTAATCAAACAAAAAGTGGTATGGTATAGATAAGGTGTCATAGAATTCCTCCGCATCGAATATTAATTATTATCTATTATGTCTGCATGTGATCTGTTTTTTTCTTTATTTTATTTTTTTTTATTTTCAAAATCTTGGTTCGATTGTTAAATAGTATTTTTTCTAGTATATATATTTTTTTGTTATAATTGTTTAATAATGTGTGTGCTTAAGAACAAAATGTGGAGTTCTACTTTGATAATAATGTTATACCACCAATGTACCTTACCCATGTTTGCAATTAATAAATGAAGTTTGAAGTTTGAACATAATACGCCAAACTTGACTCCGGCAATATTAGCTACCACAAGGAGGCTCAGTTGCTATAATCAAAAAAAGAAGAAGAAAAAGAAGTGTTTTTGTTGAAAAATGCCAACGTGTGCTATATTGAACTGTGCAAACTCTTGCAAGAATGTTGGTAGAGATAACGGAAATATTTCCTTTCATTTCTTCCCAAGAGACCTTGACACCAAAGAGAAATGGATAGACGCGACAGGGCGTTTGAATTGGAGCCCTACAAAAGCCAGCAGAATTTGCTCTATTCATTTTACCAATAACAGTGTAATTTTCGAACAGAAAAGGCGACTACTTAGCCCTACAGCAATACCGACCATTGCTATACTGAAAACGTCAACCGAAGATCAATACCCACCAACAATAGATATACCTTCTACATCAGTAGGTATACTATCTACAGCAGCCGGTACCAGAGAATCGATCTCACATGATAACTCACCAACAATAGATATACCTTCCACATCAGTAGGTATACTATCTACAGCAGCCGGTACCAGAGAATCGACCTCACATGATAACCCACCAACAATAGATGTACCTTCTACAGCAGCCAGAGAATCGACCGCACATAATGACACTACCCACCAAAACCAAACTCCTCAAATATCTCCACAACGCAACACACAGAAATGAAAATTAGAAAATGCTACATCATCTAATACGCCCAAAATAAGAAAATTAACGTACAGTTTAAATCTTGCTCAGCGTAATATTGATAAAAATAGAAGAAATTATAAGACTAAGGAATCTGAATCGATGCAATAAACTAAAAATACGCAGCTTAAATTCTTTAATAGTGACTTTAAAAAAAAAATCTTTAATAAATGATGAGCAAGTAAAATTGATAAATTCAACTATTATCACAACTTAGGATCTGTACTCTAGACTAATGAAAAATTCAAATGTCCCCAGTATTCACCGGCACTTCGCATTTTTGCTTTATCATTGCACTATCATTCAAGCAAAGCATACAACTACGTAAGAAAGGTTTTTGATTTGTGCTTACCACATCCACGCACAATTAAAAAATGGTTAGAATGTATAAATGGTTCCCCAGGATTTACCACAGAATCATTAGATGAATAGAAATACATAAAAGGCTAAAAAAAACACTATATTGTTGTCTTATGATCGATGCAATGGTAATCAAACAAAAAAAGTGGTATGGTATAGATAAGGTGTCATAGAATTCCTCCGCATCGAATATTAATTATTATCTATTATTATGTCTGCATGTGATCTGTTTTTTTCTTTATTTTATTTTTTTTTATTTTCAAAATCTTGGTGCGATTGTTAAATAGTATTTTTTCTAGTATATATATTTTTTTGTTATAATTGTTTAATAATGTGTGTGCTTAAGAACAAAATGTGGAGTTCTACTTTGATAATAATGTTATACCACCAATGTACCTTACCCATGTTTGCAATTAATAAATGAAGTTTGAAGTTTGAACATAATACGCCAAACTTGACTCCGGCAATATTAGCTACCACAATGAGGCTCAGTTGCTATAATCAAAAAAAGAAGAAGAAAAAGAAGTGTTTTTGTTGAAAAATGCCAACGTGTGCTATATTGAACTGTGCAAACTCTTGCAAGAATGTTGGTAGAGATAACGGAAATATTTCCTTTCATTTCTTCCCAAGAGACCTTGACACCAAAGAGAAATGGATAGACGCGACAGGGCGTTTGAATTGGAGCCCTACAAAAGCCAGCAGAATTTGCTCTATTCATTTTACCAATAACAGTGTAATTTTCGAACAGAAAAGGCGACTACTTAGCCCTACAGCAATACCGACCATTGCTATACTGAAAACGTCAACCGAAGATCAATACCCACCATCAATAGATATACCTTCCACATCAGTAGGTATACTATCTACAGCAGCCGGTACCAGAGAATCGACCTCACATGATAACCCACCAACAATAGATGTACCTTCTACAGCAGCCAAAGAATCGACCGCACATAATGACACTACCCACCAAAACCAAACTCCTCAAATATCTCCACAACGCAACACACAGAAATGAAAATTAGAAAATGCTACATCATCTAATACGCCCAAAATAAGAAAATTAACGTACAGTTTAAATCTTGCTCAGCGTAATATTGATAAAAATAGAAGAAATTATAGAACTAAGGAATCTAAATCGATGCAATAAACTAAAAATACGCAGCTTAAATTCTTTAATAGTGACTTTAAAAAAAAAATCTTTAATAAATGATGAGCAAGTAAAATTGATAAATTCAACTATTATCACAACTAAGGATCTGTACTCTAGACTAATGAAAAATTCAAATGTCCCCAGTATTCACCGGCACTTCGCATTTTTGCTTTATCATTGCACTATCATTCAAGCAAAGCATACAACTACGTAAGAAAGGTTTTTGATTTGTGCTTACCACATCCACGCACAATTAAAAAATGGTTAGAATGTATAAATGGTTCACCAGGATTTACCACAGAATCATTAGATGAATAGAAATACATAAAAGGCTAAAAAAACACTATATTGTTGTCTTATGATCGATGCAATGGTAATCAAACAAAAAGTGGTATGGTATAGATAAGGTGTCATAGAATTCCTCCGCATCGAATATTAATTATTATCTATTATGTCTGCATGTGATCTGTTTTTTTCTTTATTTTATTTTTTTTTATTTTCAAAATCTTGGTTCGATTGTTAAATAGTATTTTTTCTAGTATATATATTTTTTTGTTATAATTGTTTAATAATGTGTGTGCTTAAGAACAAAATGTGGAGTTCTACTTTGATAATAATGTTATACCACCAATGTACCTTACCCATGTTTGCAATTAATAAATGAAGTTTGAAGTTTGAACATAATACGCCAAACTTGACTCCGGCAATATTAGCTACCACAAGGAGGCTCAGTTGCTATAATCAAAAAAAGAAGAAGAAAAAGAAGTGTTTTTGTTGAAAAATGCCAACGTGTGCTATATTGAACTGTGCAAACTCTTGCAAGAATGTTGGTAGAGATAACGGAAATATTTCCTTTCATTTCTTCCCAAGAGACCTTGACACCAAAGAGAAATGGATAGACGCGACAGGGCGTTTGAATTGGAGCCCTACAAAAGCCAGCAGAATTTGCTCTATTCATTTTACCAATAACAGTGTAATTTTCGAACAGAAAAGGCGACTACTTAGCCCTACAGCAATACCGACCATTGCTATACTGAAAACGTCAACCGAAGATCAATACCCACCATCAATAGATATACCTTCCACATCAGTAGGTATACTATCTACAGCAGCCGGTACCAGAGAATCGACCTCACATGATAACCCACCAACAATAGATGTACCTTCTACAGCAGCCAAAGAATCGACCGCACATAATGACACTACCCACCAAAACCAAACTCCTCAAATATCTCCACAACGCAACACACAGAAATGAAAATTAGAAAATGCTACATCATCTAATACGCCCAAAATAAGAAAATTAACGTACAGTTTAAATCTTGCTCAGCGTAATATTGATAAAAATAGAAGAAATTATAGAACTAAGGAATCTAAATCGATGCAATAAACTAAAAATACGCAGCTTAAATTCTTTAATAGTGACTTTAAAAAAAAAATCTTTAATAAATGATGAGCAAGTAAAATTGATAAATTCAACTATTATCACAACTAAGGATCTGTACTCTAGACTAATGAAAAATTCAAATGTCCCCAGTATTCACCGGCACTTCGCATTTTTGCTTTATCATTGCACTATCATTCAAGCAAAGCATACAACTACGTAAGAAAGGTTTTTGATTTGTGCTTACCACATCCACGCACAATTAAAAAATGGTTAGAATGTATAAATGGTTCACCAGGATTTACCACAGAATCATTAGATGAATAGAAATACATAAAAGGCTAAAAAAACACTATATTGTTGTCTTATGATCGATGCAATGGTAATCAAACAAAAAGTGGTATGGTATAGATAAGGTGTCATAGAATTCCTCCGCATCGAATATTAATTATTATCTATTATGTCTGCATGTGATCTGTTTTTTTCTTTATTTTATTTTTTTTTATTTTCAAAATCTTGGTTCGATTGTTAAATAGTATTTTTTCTAGTATGTATATTTTTTTGTTATAATTGTTTAATAATGTGTGTGCTTAAGAACAAAATGTGGAGTTCTACTTTGATAATAATGTTATACCACCAATGTACCTTACCCATGTTTGCAATTAATAAAGAAAGTTTGAAGTTTGAACATAATACGCCAAACTTGACTCCGGCAATATTAGCTACCACAAGGAGGCTCAGTTGCTATAATCAAAAAAAGAAGAAGAAAAAGAAGTGTTTTTGTTGAAAAATGCCAACGTGTGCTATATTGAACTGTGCAAACTCTTGCAAGAATGTTGGTAGAGATAACGGAAATATTTCTTTTCATTTCTTCCCAAGAGACCTTAACACCAAAGAGAAATGGATAGACGCGACAGGGCGTTTGAATTGGAGCCCTACAAAAGCCAGCAGAATTTGCTCTATTCATTTTACCAATAACAGTGTAATTTTCGAACAGAAAAGGCGACTACTTCGCCCTACAGCAATACCGACCATTGCTATACTGAAAACGTCAACCGAAGATCAATACCCACCAACAATAGATATACCTTCTACATCAGTAGGTATACTATCTACAGCAGCCGGTACCAGAGAATCGATCTCACATGATAACTCACCAACAATAGATATACCTTCCACATCAGTAGGTATACTATCTACAGCAGCCGGTACCAGAGAATCGACCTCACATGATAACCCACCAACAATAGATGTACCTTCTACAGCAGCCAGAGAATCGACCGCACATAATGACACTACCCACCAAAACCAAACTCCTCAAATATCTCCACAACGCAACACACAGAAATGAAAATTAGAAAATGCTACATCATCTAATACGCCCAAAATAAGAAAATTAACGTACAGTTTAAATCTTGCTCAGCGTAATATTGATAAAAATAGAAGAAATTATAAGACTAAGGAATCTGAATCGATGCAATAAACTAAAAAATACGCAGCTTAAATTCTTTAATAGTGACTTTAAAAAAAAAATCTTTAATAAATGATGAGCAAGTAAAATTGATAAATTCAACTATTATCACAACTTAGGATCTGTACTCTAGACTAATGAAAAATTCAAATGTCCCCAGTATTCACCGGCACTTCGCATTTTTGCTTTATCATTGCACTATCATTCAAGCAAAGCATACAACTACGTAAGAAGGTTTTTGATTTGTGCTTACCACATCCACGCACAATTAAAAAATGGTTAGAATGTATAAATGGTTCACCAGGATTTACCACAGAATCATTAGATGAATAGAAATACATAAAAGGCTAAAAAAAACACTATATTGTTGTCTTATGATCGATGCAATGGTAATCAAACAAAAAAAAGTGGTATGGTATAGATAAGGTGTCATAGAATTCCTCCGCATCGAATATTAATTATTATCTATTATTATGTCTGCATGTGATCTGTTTTTTTCTTTATTTTATTTTTTTTTATTTTCAAAATCTTGGTGCGATTGTTAAATAGTATTTTTTCTAGTATATATATTTTTTTGTTATAATTGTTTAATAATGTGTGTGCTTAAGAACAAAATGTGGAGTTCTACTTTGATAATAATGTTATACCACCAATGTACCTTACCCATGTTTGCAATTAATAAATGAAGTTTGAAGTTTGAACATAATACGCCAAACTTGACTCCGGCAATATTAGCTACCACAATGAGGCTCAGTTGCTATAATCAAAAAAAGAAGAAGAAAAAGAAGTGTTTTTGTTGAAAAATGCCAACGTGTGCTATATTGAACTGTGCAAACTCTTGCAAGAATGTTGGTAGAGATAACGGAAATATTTCCTTTCATTTCTTCCCAAGAGACCTTGACACCAAAGAGAAATGGATAGACGCGACAGGGCGTTTGAATTGGAGCCCTACAAAAGCCAGCAGAATTTGCTCTATTCATTTTTACCAATAACAGTGTAATTTTCGAACAGAAAAGGCGACTACTTAGCCCTACAGCAATACCGACCATTGCTATACTGAAAACGTCAACCGAAGATCAATACCCACCATCAATAGATATACCTTCCACATCAGTAGGTATACTATCTACAGCAGCCGGTACCAGAGAATCGACCTCACATGATAACCCACCAACAATAGATGTACCTTCTACAGCAGCCAAAGAATCGACCGCACATAATGACACTACCCACCAAAACCAAACTCCTCAAATATCTCCACAACGCAACACACAGAAATGAAAATTAGAAAATGCTACATCATCTAATACGCCCAAAATAAGAAAATTAACGTACAGTTTAAATCTTGCTCAGCGTAATATTGATAAAAATAGAAGAATTATAGAACTAAGGAATCTAAATCGATGCAATAAACTAAAAATACGCAGCTTAAATTCTTTAATAGTGACTTAAAAAAAAAATCTTTAATAAATGATGAGCAAGTAAAATTGATAAATTCAACTATTATCACAACTAAGGATCTGTACTCTAGACTAATGAAAAATTCAAATGTCCCCAGTATTCACCGGCACTTCGCATTTTTGCTTTATCATTGCACTATCATTCAAGCAAAGCATACAACTACGTAAGAAAGGTTTTTGATTTGTGCTTACCACATCCACGCACAATTAAAAAATGGTTAGAATGTATAAATGGTTCACCAGGATTTACCACAGAATCATTAGATGAATAGAAATACATAAAAGGCCTAAAAAAACACTATATTGTTGTCTTATGATCGATGCAATGGTAATCAAACAAAAAGTGGTATGGTATAGATAAGGTGTCATAGAATTCCTCCGCATCGAATATTAATTATTATCTATTATGTCTGCATGTGATCTGTTTTTTTCTTTATTTTATTTTTTTTTATTTTCAAAATCTTGGTTCGATTGTTAAATAGTATTTTTTTCTAGTATATATATTTTTTTGTTATAATTGTTTAATAATGTGTGTGCTTAAGAACAAAATGTGGAGTTCTACTTTGATAATAATGTTATACCACCAATGTACCTTACCCATGTTTGCAATTAATAAATGAAGTTTTGAAGTTTGAACATAATACGCCAAACTTGACTCCGGCAATATTAGCTACCACAAGGAGGCTCAGTTGCTATAATCAAAAAAAGAAGAAGAAAAAGAAGTGTTTTTGTTGAAAAATGCCAACGTGTGCTATATTGAACTGTGCAAACTCTTGCAAGAATGTTGGTAGAGATAACGGAAATATTTCCTTTCATTTCTTCCCAAGAGACCTTGACACCAAAGAGAAATGGATAGACGCGACAGGGCGTTTGAATTGGAGCCCTACAAAAGCCAGCAGAATTTGCTCTATTCATTTTACCAATAACAGTGTAATTTTCGAACAGAAAAGGCGACTACTTAGCCCTACAGCAATACCGACCATTGCTATACTGAAAACGTCAACCGAAGATCAATACCACCATCAATAGATATACCTTCCACATCAGTAGGTATACTATCTACAGCAGCCGGTACCAGAGAATCGACCTCACATGATAACCCACCAACAATAGATGTACCTTCTACAGCAGCCAAAGAATCGACCGCACATAATGACACTACCCACCAAAACCAAACTCCTCAAATATCTCCACAACGCAACACACAGAAATGAAAATTAGAAAATGCTACATCATCTAATACGCCCAAAATAAGAAATTAACGTACAGTTTTAAATCTTGCTCAGCGTAATATTGATAAAAATAGAAGAAATTATAGAACTAAGGAATCTAAATCGATGCAATAAACTAAAAATACGCAGCTTAAATTCTTTAATAGTGGACTTTAAAAAAAAAATCTTTAATAAATGATGAGCAAGTAAAATTGATAAATTCAACTATTATCACAACTAAGGATCTGTACTCTAGACTAATGAAAAATTCAAATGTCCCCAGTATTCACCGGCACTTCGCATTTTTGCTTTATCATTGCACTATCATTCAAGCAAAGCATACAACTACGTAAGAAAGGTTTTTGATTTGTGCTTACCACATCCACGCACAATTAAAAAATGGTTAGAATGTATAAATGGTTCACCAGGATTTACCACAGAATCATTAGATGAATAGAAATACATAAAAGGCTAAAAAAACACTATATTGTTGTCTTATGATCGATGCAATGGTAATCAAACAAAAAGTGGTATGGTATAGATAAGGTGTCATAGAATTCCTCCGCATCGAATATTAATTATTATCTATTATGTCTGCATGTGATCTGTTTTTTTCTTTATTTTATTTTTTTTTATTTTCAAAATCTTGGTTCGATTGTTAAATAGTATTTTTTCTAGTATGTATATTTTTTTGTTATAATTGTTTAATAATGTGTGTGCTTAAGAACAAAATGTGGAGTTCTACTTTGATAATAATGTTATACCACCAATGTACCTTACCCATGTTTGCAATTAATAAAGAAAGTTTGAAGTTTGAACATAATACGCCAAACTTGACTCCGGCAATATTAGCTACCACAAGGAGGCTCAGTTGCTATAATCAAAAAAAGAAGAAGAAAAAGAAGTGTTTTTGTTGAAAAATGCCAACGTGTGCTATATTGAACTGTGCAAACTCTTGCAAGAATGTTGGTAGAGATAACGGAAATATTTCTTTTCATTTCTTCCCAAGAGACCTTAACACCAAAGAGAAATGGATAGACGCGACAGGGCGTTTGAATTGGAGCCCTACAAAAGCCAGCAGAATTTGCTCTATTCATTTTACCAATAACAGTGTAATTTTCGAACAGAAAAGGCGACTACTTCGCCCTACAGCAATACCGACCATTGCTATACTGAAAACGTCAACCGAAGATCAATACCCACCAACAATAGATATACCTTCTACATCAGTAGGTATACTATCTACAGCAGCCGGTACCAGAGAATCGATCTCACATGATAACTCACCAACAATAGATATACCTTCCACATCAGTAGGTATACTATCTACAGCAGCCGGTACCAGAGAATCGACCTCACATGATAACCCACCAACAATAGATGTACCTTCTACAGCAGCCAGAGAATCGACCGCACATAATGACACTACCCACCAAAACCAAACTCCTCAAATATCTCCACAACGCAACACACAGAAATGAAAATTAGAAAATGCTACATCATCTAATACGCCCAAAATAAGAAAATTAACGTACAGTTTAAATCTTGCTCAGCGTAATATTGATAAAAATAGAAGAAATTATAAGACTAAGGAATCTGAATCGATGCAATAAACTAAAAATACGCAGCTTAAATTCTTTAATAGTGACTTTAAAAAAAAAATCTTTAATAAATGATGAGCAAGTAAAATTGATAAATTCAACTATTATCACAACTTAGGATCTGTACTCTAGACTAATGAAAAATTCAAATGTCCCCAGTATTCACCGGCACTTCGCATTTTTGCTTTATCATTGCACTATCATTCAAGCAAAGCATACAACTACGTAAGAAAGGTTTTTGATTTGTGCTTACCACATCCACGCACAATTAAAAAATGGTTAGAATGTATAAATGGTTCACCAGGATTTACCACAGAATCATTAGATGAATAGAAATACATAAAAGGCTAAAAAAAACACTATATTGTTGTCTTATGATCGATGCAATGGTAATCAAACAAAAAAAGTGGTATGGTATAGATAAGGTGTCATAGAATTCCTCCGCATCGAATATTAATTATTATCTATTATTATGTCTGCATGTGATCTGTTTTTTTCTTTATTTTATTTTTTTTTATTTTCAAAATCTTGGTGCGATTGTTAAATAGTATTTTTTCTAGTATATATATTTTTTTGTTATAATTGTTTAATAATGTGTGTGCTTAAGAACAAAATGTGGAGTTCTACTTTGATAATAATGTTATACCACCAATGTACCTTACCCATGTTTGCAATTAATAAATGAAGTTTGAAGTTTGAACATAATACGCCAAACTTGACTCCGGCAATATTAGCTACCACAATGAGGCTCAGTTGCTATAATCAAAAAAAGAAGAAGAAAAAGAAGTGTTTTTGTTGAAAAATGCCAACGTGTGCTATATTGAACTGTGCAAACTCTTGCAAGAATGTTGGTAGAGATAACGGAAATATTTCCTTTCATTTCTTCCCAAGAGACCTTGACACCAAAGAGAAATGGATAGACGCGACAGGGCGTTTGAATTGGAGCCCTACAAAAGCCAGCAGAATTTGCTCTATTCATTTTACCAATAACAGTGTAATTTTCGAACAGAAAAGGCGACTACTTAGCCCTACAGCAATACCGACCATTGCTATACTGAAAACGTCAACCGAAGATCAATACCCACCATCAATAGATATACCTTCCACATCAGTAGGTATACTATCTACAGCAGCCGGTACCAGAGAATCGACCTCACATGATAACCCACCAACAATAGATGTACCTTCTACAGCAGCCAAAGAATCGACCGCACATAATGACACTACCCACCAAAACCAAACTCCTCAAATATCTCCACAACGCAACACACAGAAATGAAAATTAGAAAATGCTACATCATCTAATACGCCCAAAATAAGAAAATTAACGTACAGTTTAAATCTTGCTCAGCGTAATATTGATAAAAATAGAAGAAATTATAGAACTAAGGAATCTAAATCGATGCAATAAACTAAAAATACGCAGCTTAAATTCTTTAATAGTGACTTTAAAAAAAAAATCTTTAATAAATGATGAGCAAGTAAAATTGATAAATTCAACTATTATCACAACTAAGGATCTGTACTCTAGACTAATGAAAAATTCAAATGTCCCCAGTATTCACCGGCACTTCGCATTTTTGCTTTATCATTGCACTATCATTCAAGCAAAGCATACAACTACGTAAGAAAGGTTTTTGATTTGTGCTTACCACATCCACGCACAATTAAAAAATGGTTAGAATGTATAAATGGTTCACCAGGATTTACCACAGAATCATTAGATGAATAGAAATACATAAAAGGCTAAAAAAACACTATATTGTTGTCTTATGATCGATGCAATGGTAATCAAACAAAAAGTGGTATGGTATAGATAAGGTGTCATAGAATTCCTCCGCATCGAATATTAATTATTATCTATTATGTCTGCATGTGATCTGTTTTTTTTCTTTATTTTATTTTTTTTTATTTTCAAAATCTTGGTTCGATTGTTAAATAGTATTTTTTCTAGTATGTATATTTTTTTGTTATAATTGTTTAATAATGTGTGTGCTTAAGAACAAAATGTGGAGTTCTACTTTGATAATAATGTTATACCACCAATGTACCTTACCCATGTTTGCAATTAATAAATGAAGTTTGAAGTTTGAACATAATACGCCAAACTTGACTCCGGCAATATTAGCTACCACAAGGAGGCTCAGTTGCTATAATCAAAAAAAGAAGAAGAAAAAGAAGTGTTTTTGTTGAAAAATGCCAACGTGTGCTATATTGAACTGTGCAAACTCTTGCAAGAATGTTGGTAGAGATAACGGAAATATTTCCTTTCATTTCTTCCCAAGAGACCTTGACACCAAAGAGAAATGGATAGACGCGACAGGGCGTTTGAATTGGAGCCCTACAAAAGCCAGCAGAATTTGCTCTATTCATTTTACCAATAACAGTGTAATTTTCGAACAGAAAAGGCGACTACTTAGCCCTACAGCAATACCGACCATTGCTATACTGAAAACGTCAACCGAAGATCAATACCCACCATCAATAGATATACCTTCCACATCAGTAGGTATACTATCTACAGCAGCCGGTACCAGAGAATCGACCTCACATGATAACCCACCAACAATAGATGTACCTTCTACAGCAGCCAAAGAATCGACCGCACATAATGACACTACCCACCAAAACCAAACTCCTCAAATATCTCCACAACGCAACACACAGAAATGAAAATTAGAAAATGCTACATCATCTAATACGCCCAAAATAAGAAAATTAACGTACAGTTTAAATCTTGCTCAGCGTAATATTGATAAAAATAGAAGAAATTATAGAACTAAGGAATCTAAATCGATGCAATAAACTAAAAATACGCAGCTTAAATTCTTTAATAGTGACTTTAAAAAAAAAATCTTTAATAAATGATGAGCAAGTAAAATTGATAAATTCAACTATTATCACAACTAAGGATCTGTACTCTAGACTAATGAAAAATTCAAATGTCCCCAGTATTCACCGGCACTTCGCATTTTTGCTTTATCATTGCACTATCATTCAAGCAAAGCATACAACTACGTAAGAAAGGTTTTTGATTTGTGCTTACCACATCCACGCACAATTAAAAAATGGTTAGAATGTATAAATGGTTCACCAGGATTTACCACAGAATCATTAGATGAATAGAAATACATAAAAGGCTAAAAAAACACTATATTGTTGTCTTATGATCGATGCAATGGTAATCAAACAAAAAGTGGTATGGTATAGATAAGGTGTCATAGAATTCCTCCGCATCGAATATTAATTATTATCTATTATGTCTGCATGTGATCTGTTTTTTTCTTTATTTTATTTTTTTTTATTTTCAAAATCTTGGTTCGATTGTTAAATAGTATTTTTTCTAGTATGTATATTTTTTTGTTATAATTGTTTAATAATGTGTGTGCTTAAGAACAAAATGTGGAGTTCTACTTTGATAATAATGTTATACCACCAATGTACCTTACCCATGTTTGCAATTAATAAAGAAAGTTTGAAGTTTGAACATAATACGCCAAACTTGACTCCGGCAATATTAGCTACCACAAGGAGGCTCAGTTGCTATAATCAAAAAAAGAAGAAGAAAAAGAAGTGTTTTTGTTGAAAAATGCCAACGTGTGCTATATTGAACTGTGCAAACTCTTGCAAGAATGTTGGTAGAGATAACGGAAATATTTCTTTTCATTTCTTCCCAAGAGACCTTAACACCAAAGAGAAATGGATAGACGCGACAGGGCGTTTGAATTGGAGCCCTACAAAAGCCAGCAGAATTTGCTCTATTCATTTTACCAATAACAGTGTAATTTTCGAACAGAAAAGGCGACTACTTCGCCCTACAGCAATACCGACCATTGCTATACTGAAAACGTCAACCGAAGATCAATACCCACCAACAATAGATATACCTTCTACATCAGTAGGTATACTATCTACAGCAGCCGGTACCAGAGAATCGATCTCACATGATAACTCACCAACAATAGATATACCTTCCACATCAGTAGGTATACTATCTACAGCAGCCGGTACCAGAGAATCGACCTCACATGATAACCCACCAACAATAGATGTACCTTCTACAGCAGCCAGAGAATCGACCGCACATAATGACACTACCCACCAAAACCAAACACCTCAAATATCTCCACAACGCAACACACAGAAATGAAAATTAGAAAATGCTACATCATCTAATACGCCCAAAATAAGAAAATTAACGTACAGTTTAAATCTTGCTCAGCGTAATATTGATAAAAATAGAAGAAATTATAAGACTAAGGAATCTGAATCGATGCAATAAACTAAAACTACGCAGCTTAAATTTTTTAATAGTGAGTTAAAAAAAAAATCTTTAATAAATGATGAGCAAGTAAAATTGATAAATTCAACTATTATCACAACTAAGGATCTGTACTCTAGACTAATGAAAAATTCAAATGTCCCCAGTATTCACCGGCACTTCGCATTTTTGCTTTATCATTGCACTATCATTCAAGCAAAGCATACAACTACGTAAGAAAGGTTTTTGATTTGTGCTTACCACATCCACGCACAATTAAAAAATGGTTAGAATGTATAAATGGTTCACCAGGATTTACCACAGAATCATTAGATGAATAGAAATACATAAAAGGCTAAAAAAAACACTATATTGTTGTCTTATGATCGATGCAATGGTAATCAAACAAAAAGTGGTATGGTATAGATAAGGTGTCATAGAATTCCTCCGCATCGAATATTAATTATTATCTATTATGTCTGCATGTGATCTGTTTTTTTCTTTATTTTATTTTTTTTTATTTTCAAAATCTTGGTTCGATTGTTAAATAGTATTTTTTCTAGTATATATATTTTTTTGTTATAATTGTTTAATAATGTGTGTGCTTAAGAACAAAATGTGGAGTTCTACTTTGATAATAATGTTATACCACCAATGTACCTTACCCATGTTTGCAATTAATAAATGAAGTTTGAAGTTTGAACATAATACGCCAAACTTGACTCCGGCAATATTAGCTACCACAAGGAGGCTCAGTTGCTATAATCAAAAAAAGAAGTGAAAAAGAAGTGTTTTTGTTGAAAAATGCCAACGTGTGCTATATTGAACTGTGCAAACTCTTGCAAGAATGTTGGTAGAGATAACGGAAATATTTCTTTTCATTTCTTCCCAAGAGACCTTAACACCAAAGAGAAATGGATAGACGCGACAGGGCGTTTGAATTGGAGCCCTACAAAAGCCAGCAGAATTTGCTCTATTCATTTTACCAATAACAGTGTAATTTTCGAACAGAAAAGGCGACTACTTAGCCCTACAGCAATACCGACCATTGCTATACTGAAAACGTCAACCGAAGATCAATACCCACCAACAATAGATATACCTTCTACATCAGTAGGTATACTATCTACAGCAGCCGGTACCAGAGAATCGATCTCACATGATAACTCACCAACAATAGATATACCTTCCACATCAGTAGGTATACTATCTACAGCAGCCGGTACCAGAGAATCGACCTCACATGATAACCCACCAACAATAGATGTACCTTCTACAGCAGCCAGAGAATCGACCGCACATAATGACACTACCCACCAAAACCAAACACCTCAAATATCTCCACAACGCAACACACAGAAATGAAAATTAGAAAATGCTACATCATCTAATACGCCCAAAATAAGAAAATTAACGTACAGTTTAAATCTTGCTCAGCGTAATATTGATAAAAATAGAAGAAATTATAAGACTAAGGAATCTGAATCGATGCAATAAACTAAAAATACGCAGCTTAAATTCTTTAATAGTGACTTTAAAAAAAAAATCTTTAATAAATGATGAGCAAGTAAAATTGATAAATTCAACTATTATCACAACTAAGGATCTGTACTCTAGACTAATGAAAAATTCAAATGTCCCCAGTATTCACCGGCACTCCGCATTTTTGCTTTATCATTGCACTATCATTCAAGCAAAGCATACAACTACGTAAGAAAGGTTTTTGATTTGTGCTTACCACATCCACGCACAATTAAAAAATGGTTAGAATGTATAAATGGTTCACCAGGATTTACCACAGAATCATTAGATGAATAGAAATGCATAAAAGGCTAAAAAAAACACTATATTGTTGTCTTATGATATGATCGATGAAATGGTAATCAAACAAAAAGTGGTATGGTATAGATAAGGTGTCATAGAATTCCTCCGCATCGAATATTAATTATTATCTATTATGTCTGCATGTGATCTGTTTTTTTCTTAATTTTATTTTTTTTAATTTTCAAAATCTTGGTTCGATTGTTAAATAGTATTTTTTCTAGTATATATATTTTTTTGTTATAATTGTTTAATAATGTGTGTGCTTAAGAACAAAATGTGGAGTTCTACTTTGATAATAATGTTATACCACCAATGTACCTTACCCATGTTTGCAATTAATAAATGAAGTTTGAAGTTTGAACATAATACGCCAAACTTGACTCCGGCAATATTAGCTACCACAAGGAGGCTCAGTTGCTATAATCAAAAAAAGAAGAAGAAAAAGAAGTGTTTTTGTTGAAAAATGCCAACGTGTGCTATATTGAACTGTGCAAACTCTTGCAAGAATGTTGGTAGAGATAACGGAAATATTTCCTTTCATTTCTTCCCAAGAGACCTTAACACCAAAGAGAAATGGATAGACGCGACAGGGCGTTTGAATTGGAGCCCTACAAAAGCCAGCAGAATTTGCTCTATTCATTTTACCAATAACAGTGTAATTTTCGAACAGAAAAGGCGACTACTTAGCCCTACAGCAATACCGACCATTGCTATACTGAAAACGTCAACCGAAGATCAATACCCACCAACAATAGATATACCTTCTACATCAGTAGGTATACTATCTACAGCAGCCGGTACCAGAGAATCGATCTCACATGATAACTCACCAACAATAGATATACCTTCCACATCAGTAGGTATACTATCTACAGCAGCCGGTACCAGAGAATCGACCTCACATGATAACCCACCAACAATAGATGTACCTTCTACAGCAGCCAGAGAATCGACCGCACATAATGACACTACCCACCAAAACCAAACACCTCAAATATCTCCACAACGCAACACACAGAAATGAAAATTAGAAAATGCTACATCATCTAATACGCCCAAAATAAGAAAATTAACGTACAGTTTAAATCTTGCTCAGCGTAATATTGATAAAAATAGAAGAAATTATAAGACTAAGGAATCTGAATCGATGCAATAAACTAAAAATACGCAGCTTAAATTCTTTAATAGTGACTTTAAAAAAAAAATCTTTAATAAATGATGAGCAAGTAAAATTGATAAATTCAACTATTATCACAACTAAGGATCTGTACTCTAGACTAATGAAAAATTTAAATGTCCCCAGTATTCACCGGCACTCCGCATTTTTGCTTTATCATTGCACTATCATTCAAGCAAAGCATACAACTACGTAAGAAAGGTTTTTGATTTGTGCTTACCACATCCACGCACAATTAAAAAATGGTTAGAATGTATAAATGGTTCACCAGGATTTACCACAGAATCATTAGATGAATAGAAATACATAAAAGGCTAAAAAAAACACTATATTGTTGTCTTATGATATGATCGATGAAATGGTAATCAAACAAAAAGTGGTATGGTATAGATAAGGTGTCATAGAATTCCTCCGCATCGAATATTAATTATTATCTATTATGTCTGCATGTGATCTGTTTTTTTCTTAATTTTATTTTTTTTAATTTTCAAAATCTTGGTTCGATTGTTAAATAGTATTTTTTCTAGTATATATATTTTTTTTGTTATAATTGTTTAATAATGTGTGTGCTTAAGAACAAAATGTGGAGTTCTACTTTGATAATAATGTTATACCACCAATGTACCTTACCCATGTTTGCAATTAATAAATGAAGTTTGAAGTTTGAACATAATACGCCAAACTTGACTCCGGCAATATTAGCTACCACAAGGAGGCTCAGTTGCTATAATCAAAAAAAGAAGAAGAAAAAGAAGTGTTTTTGTTGAAAAATGCCAACGTGTGCTATATTGAACTGTGCAAACTCTTGCAAGAATGTTGGTAGAGATAACGGAAATATTTCCTTTCATTTCTTCCCAAGAGACCTTAACACCAAAGAGAAATGGATAGACGCGACAGGGCGTTTGAATTGGAGCCCTACAAAAGCCAGCAGAATTTGCTCTATTCATTTTACCAATAACAGTGTAATTTTCGAACAGAAAAGGCGACTACTTAGCCCTACAGCAATACCGACCATTGCTATACTGAAAACGTCAACCGAAGATCAATACCCACCAACAATAGATATACCTTCTACATCAGTAGGTATACTATCTACAGCAGCCGGTACCAGAGAATCGATCTCACATGATAACTCACCAACAATAGATATACCTTCCACATCAGTAGGTATACTATCTACAGCAGCCGGTACCAGAGAATCGACCTCACATGATAACCCACCAACAATAGATGTACCTTCTACAGCAGCCAGAGAATCGACCGCACATAATGACACTACCCACCAAAACCAAACACCTCAAATATCTCCACAACGCAACACACAGAAATGAAAATTAGAAAATGCTACATCATCTAATACGCCCAAAATAAGAAAATTAACGTACAGTTTAAATCTTGCTCAGCGTAATATTGATAAAAATAGAAGAAATTATAAGACTAAGGAATCTGAATCGATGCAATAAACTAAAAATACGCAGCTTAAATTCTTTAATAGTGACTTTAAAAAAAAAATCTTTAATAAATGATGAGCAAGTAAAATTGATAAATTCAACTATTATCACAACTAAGGATCTGTACTCTAGACTAATGAAAAATTCAAATGTCCCCAGTATTCACCGGCACTTCGCATTTTTGCTTTATCATTGCACTATCATTCAAGCAAAGCATACAACTACGTAAGAAAGGTTTTTGATTTGTGCTTACCACATCCACGCACAATTAAAAAATGGTTAGAATGTATAAATGGTTCACCAGGATTTACCACAGAATCATTAGATGAATAGAAATACATAAAAGGCTAAAAAAAACACTATATTGTTGTCTTATGATCGATGCAATGGTAATCAAACAAAAAGTGGTATGGTATAGATAAGGTGTCATAGAATTCCTCCGCATCGAATATTAATTATTATCTATTATGTCTGCATGTGATCTGTTTTTTTCTTAATTTTATTTTTTTTAATTTTCAAAATCTTGGTTCGATTGTTAAATAGTATTTTTTCTAGTATATATATTTTTTTGTTATAATTGTTTAATAATGTGTGTGCTTAAGAACAAAATGTGGAGTTCTACTTTGATAATAATGTTATACCACCAATGTACCTTACCCATGTTTGCAATTAATAAATGAAGTTTGAAGTTTGAACATAATACGCCAAACTTGACTCCGGCAATATTAGCTACCACAAGGAGGCTCAGTTGCTATAATCAAAAAAAGAAGAAGAAAAAGAAGTGTTTTTGTTGAAAAATGCCAACGTGTGCTATATTGAACTGTGCAAACTCTTGCAAGAATGTTGGTAGAGATAACGGAAATATTTCCTTTCATTTCTTCCCAAGAGACCTTGACACCAAAGAGAAATGGATAGACGCGACAGGGCGTTTGAATTGGAGCCCTACAAAAGCCAGCTGAATTTGCTCTATTCATTTTACCAATAACAGTGTAATTTTCGAACAGAAAAGGCGACTACTTAGCCCTACAGCAATACCGACCATTGCTATACTGAAAACGTCAACCGAAGATCAATACCCACCATCAATAGATATACCTTCCACATCAGTAGGTATACTATCTACAGCAGCCGGTACCAGAGAATCGACCTCACATGATAACCCACCAACAATAGATGTACCTTCTACAGCAGCCAAAGAATCGACCGCACATAATGACACTACCCACCAAAACCAAACTCCTCAAATATCTCCACAACGCAACACACAGAAATGAAAATTAGAAAATGCTACATCATCTAATACGCCCAAAATAAGAAAATTAACGTACAGTTTAAATCTTGCTCAGCGTAATATTGATAAAAATAGAAGAAATTATAGAACTAAGGAATCTAAATCGATGCAATAAACTAAAAATACGCAGCTTAAATTCTTTAATAGTGACTTTAAAAAAAAAATCTTTAATAAATGATGAGCAAGTAAAATTGATAAATTCAACTATTATCACAACTAAGGATCTGTACTCTAGACTAATGAAAAATTCAAATGTCCCCAGTATTCACCGGCACTTCGCATTTTTGCTTTATCATTGCACTATCATTCAAGCAAAGCATACAACTACGTAAGAAAGGTTTTTGATTTGTGCTTACCACATCCACGCACAATTAAAAAATGGTTAGAATGTATAAATGGTTCACCAGGATTTACCACAGAATCATTAGATGAATAGAAATACATAAAAGGCTAAAAAAACACTATATTGTTGTCTTATGATCGATGCAATGGTAATCAAACAAAAAGTGGTATGGTATAGATAAGGTGTCATAGAATTCCTCCGCATCGAATATTAATTATTATCTATTATGTCTGCATGTGATCTGTTTTTTTCTTTATTTTATTTTTTTTTATTTTCAAAATCTTGGTTCGATTGTTAAATAGTATTTTTTCTAGTATGTATATTTTTTTGTTATAATTGTTTAATAATGTGTGTGCTTAAGAACAAAATGTGGAGTTCTACTTTGATAATAATGTTATACCACCAATGTACCTTACCCATGTTTGCAATTAATAAAGAAAGTTTGAAGTTTGAACATAATACGCCAAACTTGACTCCGGCAATATTAGCTACCACAAGGAGGCTCAGTTGCTATAATCAAAAAAAGAAGAAGAAAAAGAAGTGTTTTTGTTGAAAAATGCCAACGTGTGCTATATTGAACTGTGCAAACTCTTGCAAGAATGTTGGTAGAGATAACGGAAATATTTCCTTTCATTTCTTCCCAAGAGACCTTAACACCAAAGAGAAATGGATAGACGCGACAGGGCGTTTGAATTGGAGCCCTACAAAAGCCAGCAGAATTTGCTCTATTCATTTTACCAATAACAGTGTAATTTTCGAACAGAAAAGGCGACTACTTAGCCCTACAGCAATACCGACCATTGCTATACTGAAAACGTCAACCGAAGATCAATACCCACCAACAATAGATATACCTTCTACATCAGTAGGTATACTATCTACAGCAGCCGGTACCAGAGAATCGATCTCACATGATAACTCACCAACAATAGATATACCTTCCACATCAGTAGGTATACTATCTACAGCAGCCGGTACCAGAGAATCGACCTCACATGATAACCCACCAACAATAGATGTACCTTCTACAGCAGCCAGAGAATCGACCGCACATAATGACACTACCCACCAAAACCAAACACCTCAAATATCTCCACAACGCAACACACAGAAATGAAAATTAGAAAATGCTACATCATCTAATACGCCCAAAATAAGAAAATTAACGTACAGTTTAAATCTTGCTCAGCGTAATATTGATAAAAATAGAAGAAATTATAAGACTAAGGAATCTGAATCGATGCAATAAACTAAAAATACGCAGCTTAAATTCTTTAATAGTGACTTTAAAAAAAAAATCTTTAATAAATGATGAGCAAGTAAAATTGATAAATTCAACTATTATCACAACTAAGGATCTGTACTCTAGACTAATGAAAAATTCAAATGTCCCCAGTATTCACCGGCACTTCGCATTTTTGCTTTATCATTGCACTATCATTCAAGCAAAGCATACAACTACGTAAGAAAGGTTTTTGATTTGTGCTTACCACATCCACGCACAATTAAAAAATGGTTAGAATGTATAAATGGTTCACCAGGATTTACCACAGAATCATTAGATGAATAGAAATACATAAAAGGCTAAAAAAAACACTATATTGTTGTCTTATGATCGATGCAATGGTAATCAAACAAAAAGTGGTATGGTATAGATAAGGTGTCATAGAATTCCTCCGCATCGAATATTAATTATTATCTATTATGTCTGCATGTGATCTGTTTTTTTCTTTATTTTATTTTTTTTTATTTTCAAAATCTTGGTTCGATTGTTAAATAGTATTTTTTCTACTTTGATAATAATGTTATACCACCAATGTACCTTACCCATGTTTGCAATTAATAAATGAAGTTTGAAGTTTGAACATAATACGCCAAACTTGACTCCGGCAATATTAGCTACCACAAGGAGGCTCAGTTGCTATAATAAAAAAAAGAAGTGAAAAAGAAGTGTTTTTGTTGAAAAATGCCAACGTGTGCTATATTGAACTGTGCAAACTCTTGCAAGAATGTTGGTAGAGATAACGGAAATATTTCCTTTCATTTCTTCCCAAGAGACCTTAACACCAAAGAGAAATGGATAGACGCGACAGGGCGTTTGAATTGGAGCCCTACAAAAGCCAGCAGAATTTGCTCTATTCATTTTACCAATAACAGTGTAATTTTCGAACAGAAAAGGCGACTACTTAGCCCTACAGCAATACCGACCATTGCTATACTGAAAACGTCAACCGAAGATCAATACCCACCAACAATAGATATACCTTCTACATCAGTAGGTATACTATCTACAGCAGCCGGTACCAGAGAATCGATCTCACATGATAACTCACCAACAATAGATATACCTTCCACATCAGTAGGTATACTATCTACAGCAGCCGGTACCAGAGAATCGACCTCACATGATAACCCACCAACAATAGATGTACCTTCTACAGCAGCCAGAGAATCGACCGCACATAATGACACTACCCACCAAAACCAAACACCTCAAATATCTCCACAACGCAACACACAGAAATGAAAATTAGAAAATGCTACATCATCTAATACGCCCAAAATAAGAAAATTAACGTACAGTTTAAATCTTGCTCAGCGTAATATTGATAAAAATAGAAGAAATTATAAGACTAAGGAATCTGAATCGATGCAATAAACTAAAAATACGCAGCTTAAATTCTTTAATAGTGACTTTAAAAAAAAAATCTTTAATAAATGATGAGCAAGTAAAATTGATAAATTCAACTATTATCACAACTAAGGATCTGTACTCTAGACTAATGAAAAATTCAAATGTCCCCAGTATTCACCGGCACTCCGCATTTTTGCTTTATCATTGCACTATCATTCAAGCAAAGCATACAACTACGTAAGAAAGGTTTTTGATTTGTGCTTACCACATCCACGCACAATTAAAAAATGGTTAGAATGTATAAATGGTTCACCAGGATTTACCACAGAATCATTAGATGAATAGAAATGCATAAAAGGCTAAAAAAAACACTATATTGTTGTCTTATGATATGATCGATGAAATGGTAATCAAACAAAAAGTGGTATGGTATAGATAAGGTGTCATAGAATTCCTCCGCATCGAATATTAATTATTATCTATTATGTCTGCATGTGATCTGTTTTTTTCTTAATTTTATTTTTTTTAATTTTCAAAATCTTGGTTCGATTGTTAAATAGTATTTTTTCTAGTATATATATTTTTTTGTTATAATTGTTTAATAATGTGTGTGCTTAAGAACAAAATGTGGAGTTCTACTTTGATAATAATGTTATACCACCAATGTACCTTACCCATGTTTGCAATTAATAAATGAAGTTTGAAGTTTGAACATAATACGCCAAACTTGACTCCGGCAATATTAGCTACCACAAGGAGGCTCAGTTGCTATAATCAAAAAAAGAAGAAGAAAAAGAAGTGTTTTTGTTGAAAAATGCCAACGTGTGCTATATTGAACTGTGCAAACTCTTGCAAGAATGTTGGTAGAGATAACGGAAATATTTCCTTTCATTTCTTCCCAAGAGACCTTAACACCAAAGAGAAATGGATAGACGCGACAGGGCGTTTGAATTGGAGCCCTACAAAAGCCAGCAGAATTTGCTCTATTCATTTTACCAATAACAGTGTAATTTTCGAACAGAAAAGGCGACTACTTAGCCCTACAGCAATACCGACCATTGCTATACTGAAAACGTCAACCGAAGATCAATACCCACCAACAATAGATATACCTTCTACATCAGTAGGTATACTATCTACAGCAGCCGGTACCAGAGAATCGATCTCACATGATAACTCACCAACAATAGATATACCTTCCACATCAGTAGGTATACTATCTACAGCAGCCGGTACCAGAGAATCGACCTCACATGATAACCCACCAACAATAGATGTACCTTCTACAGCAGCCAGAGAATCGACCGCACATAATGACACTACCCACCAAAACCAAACACCTCAAATATCTCCACAACGCAACACACAGAAATGAAAATTAGAAAATGCTACATCATCTAATACGCCCAAAATAAGAAAATTAACGTACAGTTTAAATCTTGCTCAGCGTAATATTGATAAAAATAGAAGAAATTATAAGACTAAGGAATCTGAATCGATGCAATAAACTAAAAATACGCAGCTTAAATTCTTTAATAGTGACTTTAAAAAAAAAATCTTTAATAAATGATGAGCAAGTAAAATTGATAAATTCAACTATTATCACAACTAAGGATCTGTACTCTAGACTAATGAAAAATTCAAATGTCCCCAGTATTCACCGGCACTCCGCATTTTTGCTTTATCATTGCACTATCATTCAAGCAAAGCATACAACTACGTAAGAAAGGTTTTTGATTTGTGCTTACCACATCCACGCACAATTAAAAAATGGTTAGAATGTATAAATGGTTCACCAGGATTTACCACAGAATCATTAGATGAATAGAAATACATAAAAGGCTAAAAAAAACACTATATTGTTGTCTTATGATATGATCGATGAAATGGTAATCAAACAAAAAGTGGTATGGTATAGATAAGGTGTCATAGAATTCCTCCGCATCGAATATTAATTATTATCTATTATGTCTGCATGTGATCTGTTTTTTTCTTAATTTTATTTTTTTTAATTTTCAAAATCTTGGTTCGATTGTTAAATAGTATTTTTTCTAGTATATATATTTTTTTGTTATAATTGTTTAATAATGTGTGTGCTTAAGAACAAAATGTGGAGTTCTACTTTGATAATAATGTTATACCACCAATGTACCTTACCCATGTTTGCAATTAATAAATGAAGTTTGAAGTTTGAACATAATACGCCAAACTTGACTCCGGCAATATTAGCTACCACAAGGAGGCTCAGTTGCTATAATCAAAAAAAGAAGAAGAAAAAGAAGTGTTTTTGTTGAAAAATGCCAACGTGTGCTATATTGAACTGTGCAAACTCTTGCAAGAATGTTGGTAGAGATAACGGAAATATTTCCTTTCATTTCTTCCCAAGAGACCTTAACACCAAAGAGAAATGGATAGACGCGACAGGGCGTTTGAATTGGAGCCCTACAAAAGCCAGCAGAATTTGCTCTATTCATTTTACCAATAACAGTGTAATTTTCGAACAGAAAAGGCGACTACTTAGCCCTACAGCAATACCGACCATTGCTATACTGAAAACGTCAACCGAAGATCAATACCCACCAACAATAGATATACCTTCTACATCAGTAGGTATACTATCTACAGCAGCCGGTACCAGAGAATCGATCTCACATGATAACTCACCAACAATAGATATACCTTCCACATCAGTAGGTATACTATCTACAGCAGCCGGTACCAGAGAATCGACCTCACATGATAACCCACCAACAATAGATGTACCTTCTACAGCAGCCAGAGAATCGACCGCACATAATGACACTACCCACCAAAACCAAACACCTCAAATATCTCCACAACGCAACACACAGAAATGAAAATTAGAAAATGCTACATCATCTAATACGCCCAAAATAAGAAAATTAACGTACAGTTTAAATCTTGCTCAGCGTAATATTGATAAAAATAGAAGAAATTATAAGACTAAGGAATCTGAATCGATGCAATAAACTAAAAATACGCAGCTTAAATTCTTTAATAGTGACTTTAAAAAAAAAATCTTTAATAAATGATGAGCAAGTAAAATTGATAAATTCAACTATTATCACAACTAAGGATCTGTACTCTAGACTAATGAAAAATTCAAATGTCCCCAGTATTCACCGGCACTTCGCATTTTTGCTTTATCATTGCACTATCATTCAAGCAAAGCATACAACTACGTAAGAAAGGTTTTTGATTTGTGCTTACCACATCCACGCACAATTAAAAAATGGTTAGAATGTATAAATGGTTCACCAGGATTTACCACAGAATCATTAGATGAATAGAAATACATAAAAGGCTAAAAAAAACACTATATACTACTATATACTATATTGTTGTCTTATGATCGATGCAATGGTAATCAAACAAAAAGTGGTATGGTATAGATAAGGTGTCATAGAATTCCTCCGCATCGAATATTAATTATTATCTATTATGTCTGCATGTGATCTGTTTTTTTCTTAATTTTATTTTTTTTAATTTTCAAAATCTTGGTTCGATTGTTAAATAGTATTTTTTCTAGTATATATATTTTTTTGTTATAATTGTTTAATAATGTGTGTGCTTAAGAACAAAATGTGGAGTTCTACTTTGATAATAATGTTATACCACCAATGTACCTTACCCATGTTTGCAATTAATAAATGAAGTTTGAAGTTTGAACATAATACGCCAAACTTGACTCCGGCAATATTAGCTACCACAAGGAGGCTCAGTTGCTATAATCAAAAAAAGAAGAAGAAAAAGAAGTGTTTTTGTTGAAAAATGCCAACGTGTGCTATATTGAACTGTGCAAACTCTTGCAAGAATGTTGGTAGAGATAACGGAAATATTTCCTTTCATTTCTTCCCAAGAGACCTTAACACCAAAGAGAAATGGATAGACGCGACAGGGCGTTTGAATTGGAGCCCTACAAAAGCCAGCAGAATTTGCTCTATTCATTTTACCAATAACAGTGTAATTTTCGAACAGAAAAGGCGACTACTTAGCCCTACAGCAATACCGACCATTGCTATACTGAAAACGTCAACCGAAGATCAATACCCACCAACAATAGATATACCTTCTACATCAGTAGGTATACTATCTACAGCAGCCGGTACCAGAGAATCGATCTCACATGATAACTCACCAACAATAGATATACCTTCCACATCAGTAGGTATACTATCTACAGCAGCCGGTACCAGAGAATCGACCTCACATGATAACCCACCAACAATAGATTAACCTTCTACAGCAGCCAGAGAATCGACCGCACATAATGACACTACCCACCAAAACCAAACACCTCAAATATCTCCACAACGCAACACACAGAAATGAAAATTAGAAAATGCTACATCATCTAATACGCCCAAAATAAGAAAATTAACGTACAGTTTAAATCTTGCTCAGCGTAATATTGATAAAAATAGAAGAAATTATAAGACTAAGGAATCTGAATCGATGCAATAAACTAAAAATACGCAGCTTAAATTCTTTAATAGTGACTTTAAAAAAAAAATCTTTAATAAATGATGAGCAAGTAAAATTGATAAATTCAACTATTATCACAACTAAGGATCTGTACTCTAGACTAATGAAAAATTCAAATGTCCCCAGTATTCACCGGCACTTCGCATTTTTGCTTTATCATTGCACTATCATTCAAGCAAAGCATACAACTACGTAAGAAAGGTTTTTGATTTGTGCTTACCACATCCACGCACAATTAAAAAATGGTTAGAATGTATAAATGGTTCACCAGGATTTACCACAGAATCATTAGATGAATAGAAATACATAAAAGGCTAAAAAAAACACTATATTGTTGTCTTATGATCGATGCAATGGTAATCAAACAAAAAGTGGTATGGTATAGATAAGGTGTCATAGAATTCCTCCGCATCGAATATTAATTATTATCTATTATGTCTGCATGTGATCTGTTTTTTTCTTTATTTTATTTTTTTTTATTTTCAAAATCTTGGTTCGATTGTTAAATAGTATTTTTTCTAGTATGTATATTTTTTTGTTATAATTGTTTAATAATGTGTGTGCTTAAGAACAAAATGTGGAGTTCTACTTTGATAATAATGTTATACCACCAATGTACCTTACCCATGTTTGCAATTAATAAAGAAAGTTTGAAGTTTGAACATAATACGCCAAACTTGACTCCGGCAATATTAGCTACCACAAGGAGGCTCAGTTGCTATAATCAAAAAAAGAAGAAGAAAAAGAAGTGTTTTTGTTGAAAAATGCCAACGTGTGCTATATTGAACTGTGCAAACTCTTGCAAGAATGTTGGTAGAGATAACGGAAATATTTCCTTTCATTTCTTCCCAAGAGACCTTAACACCAAAGAGAAATGGATAGACGCGACAGGGCGTTTGAATTGGAGCCCTACAAAAGCCAGCAGAATTTGCTCTATTCATTTTACCAATAACAGTGTAATTTTCGAACAGAAAAGGCGACTACTTAGCCCTACAGCAATACCGACCATTGCTATACTGAAAACGTCAACCGAAGATCAATACCCACCAACAATAGATATACCTTCTACATCAGTAGGTATACTATCTACAGCAGCCGGTACCAGAGAATCGATCTCACATGATAACTCACCAACAATAGATATACCTTCCACATCAGTAGGTATACTATCTACAGCAGCCGGTACCAGAGAATCGACCTCACATGATAACCCACCAACAATAGATGTACCTTCTACAGCAGCCAGAGAATCGACCGCACATAATGACACTACCCACCAAAACCAAACACCTCAAATATCTCCACAACGCAACACACAGAAATGAAAATTAGAAAATGCTACATCATCTAATACGCCCAAAATAAGAAAATTAACGTACAGTTTAAATCTTGCTCAGCGTAATATTGATAAAATTAGAAGAAATTATAAGACTAAGGAATCTGAATCGATGCAATAAACTAAAAATACGCAGCTTAAATTCTTTAATAGTGACTTTAAAAAAAAAATCTTTAATAAATGATGAGCAAGTAAAATTGATAAATTCAACTATTATCACAACTTAGGATCTGTACTCTAGACTAATGAAAAATTCAAATGTCCCCAGTATTCACCGGCACTTCGCATTTTTGCTTTATCATTGCACTATCATTCAAGCAAAGCATACAACTACGTAAGAAAGGTTTTTGATTTGTGCTTACCACATCCACGCACAATTAAAAAATGGTTAGAATGTATAAATGGTTCACCAGGATTTACCACAGAATCATTAGATGAATAGAAATACATAAAAGGCTAAAAAAAACACTATATTGTTGTCTTATGATCGATGCAATGGTAATCAAACAAAAAGTGGTATGGTATAGATAAGGTGTCATAGAATTCCTCCGCATCGAATATTAATTATTATCTATTATGTCTGCATGTGATCTGTTTTTTTCTTTATTTTATTTTTTTTTATTTTCAAAATCTTGGTTCGATTGTTAAATAGTATTTTTTCTAGTATGTATATTTTTTTGTTATAATTGTTTAATAATGTGTGTGCTTAAGAACAAAATGTGGAGTTCTACTTTGATAATAATGTTATACCACCAATGTACCTTACCCATGTTTGCAATTAATAAAGAAAGTTTGAAGTTTGAACATAATACGCCAAACTTGACTCCGGCAATATTAGCTACCACAAGGAGGCTCAGTTGCTATAATCAAAAAAAGAAGAAGAAAAAGAAGTGTTTTTGTTGAAAAATGCCAACGTGTGCTATATTGAACTGTGCAAACTCTTGCAAGAATGTTGGTAGAGATAACGGAAATATTTCCTTTCATTTCTTCCCAAGAGACCTTGACACCAAAGAGAAATGGATAGACGCGACAGGGCGTTTGAATTGGAGCCCTACAAAAGCCAGCAGAATTTGCTCTATTCATTTTACCAATAACAGTGTAATTTTCGAACAGAAAAGGCGACTACTTAGCCCTACAGCAATACCGACCATTGCTATACTGAAAACGTCAACCGAAGATCAATACCCACCATCAATAGATATACCTTCCACATCAGTAGGTATACTATCTACAGCAGCCGGTACCAGAGAATCGACCTCACATGATAACCCACCAACAATAGATGTACCTTCTACAGCAGCCAAAGAATCGACCGCACATAATGACACTACCCACCAAAACCAAACTCCTCAAATATCTCCACAACGCAACACACAGAAATGAAAATTAGAAAATGCTACATCATCTAATACGCCCAAAATAAGAAAATTAACGTACAGTTTAAATCTTGCTCAGCGTAATATTGATAAAAATAGAAGAAATTATAGAACTAAGGAATCTAAATCGATGCAATAAACTAAAAATACGCAGCTTAAATTCTTTAATAGTGACTTTAAAAAAAAAATCTTTAATAAATGATGAGCAAGTAAAATTGATAAATTCAACTATTATCACAACTAAGGATCTGTACTCTAGACTAATGAAAAATTCAAATGTCCCCAGTATTCACCGGCACTTCGCATTTTTGCTTTATCATTGCACTATCATTCAAGCAAAGCATACAACTACGTAAGAAAGGTTTTTGATTTGTGCTTACCACATCCACGCACAATTAAAAAATGGTTAGAATGTATAAATGGTTCACCAGGATTTACCACAGAATCATTAGATGAATAGAAATACATAAAAGGCTAAAAAAACACTATATTGTTGTCTTATGATCGATGCAATGGTAATCAAACAAAAAGTGGTATGGTATAGATAAGGTGTCATAGAATTCCTCCGCATCGAATATTAATTATTATCTATTATGTCTGCATGTGATCTGTTTTTTTCTTTATTTTATTTTTTTTTATTTTCAAAATCTTGGTTCGATTGTTAAATAGTATTTTTTCTAGTATGTATATTTTTTTGTTATAATTGTTTAATAATGTGTGTGCTTAAGAACAAAATGTGGAGTTCTACTTTGATAATAATGTTATACCACCAATGTACCTTACCCATGTTTGCAATTAATAAAGAAAGTTTGAAGTTTGAACATAATACGCCAAACTTGACTCCGGCAATATTAGCTACCACAAGGAGGCTCAGTTGCTATAATCAAAAAAAGAAGAAGAAAAAGAAGTGTTTTTGTTGAAAAATGCCAACGTGTGCTATATTGAACTGTGCAAACTCTTGCAAGAATGTTGGTAGAGATAACGGAAATATTTCCTTTCATTTCTTCCCAAGAGACCTTAACACCAAAGAGAAATGGATAGACGCGACAGGGCGTTTGAATTGGAGCCCTACAAAAGCCAGCAGAATTTGCTCTATTCATTTTACCAATAACAGTGTAATTTTCGAACAGAAAAGGCGACTACTTAGCCCTACAGCAATACCGACCATTGCTATACTGAAAACGTCAACCGAAGATCAATACCCACCAACAATAGATATACCTTCTACATCAGTAGGTATACTATCTACAGCAGCCGGTACCAGAGAATCGATCTCACATGATAACTCACCAACAATAGATATACCTTCCACATCAGTAGGTATACTATCTACAGCAGCCGGTACCAGAGAATCGACCTCACATGATAACCCACCAACAATAGATGTACCTTCTACAGCAGCCAGAGAATCGACCGCACATAATGACACTACCCACCAAAACCAAACACCTCAAATATCTCCACAACGCAACACACAGAAATGAAAATTAGAAAATGCTACATCATCTAATACGCCCAAAATAAGAAAATTAACGTACAGTTTAAATCTTGCTCAGCGTAATATTGATAAAAATAGAAGAAATTATAAGACTAAGGAATCTGAATCGATGCAATAAACTAAAAATACGCAGCTTAAATTCTTTAATAGTGACTTTAAAAAAAAAATCTTTAATAAATGATGAGCAAGTAAAATTGATAAATTCAACTATTATCACAACTAAGGATCTGTACTCTAGACTAATGAAAAATTCAAATGTCCCCAGTATTCACCGGCACTTCGCATTTTTGCTTTATCATTGCACTATCATTCAAGCAAAGCATACAACTACGTAAGAAAGGTTTTTGATTTGTGCTTACCACATCCACGCACAATTAAAAAATGGTTAGAATGTATAAATGGTTCACCAGGATTTACCACAGAATCATTAGATGAATAGAAATACATAAAAGGCTAAAAAAACACTATATTGTTGTCTTATGATCGATGCAATGGTAATCAAACAAAAAGTGGTATGGTATAGATAAGGTGTCATAGAATTCCTCCGCATCGAATATTAATTATTATCTATTATGTCTGCATGTGATCTGTTTTTTTCTTTATTTTATTTTTTTTTATTTTCAAAATCTTGGTTCGATTGTTAAATAGTATTTTTTCTAGTATGTATATTTTTTTGTTATAATTGTTTAATAATGTGTGTGCTTAAGAACAAAATGTGGAGTTCTACTTTGATAATAATGTTATACCACCAATGTACCTTACCCATGTTTGCAATTAATAAAGAAAGTTTGAAGTTTGAACATAATACGCCAAACTTGACTCCGGCAATATTAGCTACCACAAGGAGGCTCAGTTGCTATAATCAAAAAAAGAAGAAGAAAAAGAAGTGTTTTTGTTGAAAAATGCCAACGTGTGCTATATTGAACTGTGCAAACTCTTGCAAGAATGTTGGTAGAGATAACGGAAATATTTCCTTTCATTTCTTCCCAAGAGACCTTAACACCAAAGAGAAATGGATAGACGCGACAGGGCGTTTGAATTGGAGCCCTACAAAAGCCAGCAGAATTTGCTCTATTCATTTTACCAATAACAGTGTAATTTTCGAACAGAAAAGGCGACTACTTAGCCCTACAGCAATACCGACCATTGCTATACTGAAAACGTCAACCGAAGATCAATACCCACCAACAATAGATATACCTTCTACATCAGTAGGTATACTATCTACAGCAGCCGGTACCAGAGAATCGATCTCACATGATAACTCACCAACAATAGATATACCTTCCACATCAGTAGGTATACTATCTACAGCAGCCGGTACCAGAGAATCGACCTCACATGATAACCCACCAACAATAGATGTACCTTCTACAGCAGCCAGAGAATCGACCGCACATAATGACACTACCCACCAAAACCAAACACCTCAAATATCTCCACAACGCAACACACAGAAATGAAAATTAGAAAATGCTACATCATCTAATACGCCCAAAATAAGAAAATTAACGTACAGTTTAAATCTTGCTCAGCGTAATATTGATAAAAATAGAAGAAATTATAAGACTAAGGAATCTGAATCGATGCAATAAACTAAAAATACGCAGCTTAAATTCTTTAATAGTGACTTTAAAAAAAAAATCTTTAATAAATGATGAGCAAGTAAAATTGATAAATTCAACTATTATCACAACTAAGGATCTGTACTCTAGACTAATGAAAAATTCAAATGTCCCCAGTATTCACCGGCACTTCGCATTTTTGCTTTATCATTGCACTATCATTCAAGCAAAGCATACAACTACGTAAGAAAGGTTTTTGATTTGTGCTTACCACATCCACGCACAATTAAAAAATGGTTAGAATGTATAAATGGTTCACCAGGATTTACCACAGAATCATTAGATGAATAGAAATACATAAAAGGCTAAAAAAACACTATATTGTTGTCTTATGATCGATGCAATGGTAATCAAACAAAAAGTGGTATGGTATAGATAAGGTGTCATAGAATTCCTCCGCATCGAATATTAATTATTATCTATTATGTCTGCATGTGATCTGTTTTTTTCTTTATTTTATTTTTTTTTATTTTCAAAATCTTGGTTCGATTGTTAAATAGTATTTTTTCTACTTTGATAATAATGTTATACCACCAATGTACCTTACCCATGTTTGCAATTAATAAAGAAAGTTTGAAGTTTGAACATAATACGCCAAACTTGACTCCGGCAATATTAGCTACCACAAGGAGGCTCAGTTGCTATAATCAAAAAAAGAAGAAGAAAAAGAAGTGTTTTTGTTGAAAAATGCCAACGTGTGCTATATTGAACTGTGCAAACTCTTGCAAGAATGTTGGTAGAGATAACGGAAATATTTCCTTTCATTTCTTCCCAAGAGACCTTAACACCAAAGAGAAATGGATAGA
This sequence comes from Hypena proboscidalis, assembly GCA_905147285.1. NCBI lineage: Eukaryota > Metazoa > Arthropoda > Insecta > Lepidoptera > Erebidae > Hypena > Hypena proboscidalis. The sequence continues at coordinate 3,501,597 of LR990141.1, forward strand.
CGCGACAGGGCGTTTGAATTGGAGCCCTACAAAAGCCAGCAGAATTTGCTCTATTCATTTTACCAATAACAGTGTAATTTTCGAACAGAAAAGGCGACTACTTAGCCCTACAGCAATACCGACCATTGCTATACTGAAAACGTCAACCGAAGATCAATACCCACCAACAATAGATATACCTTCTACATCAGTAGGTATACTATCTACAGCAGCCGGTACCAGAGAATCGATCTCACATGATAACTCACCAACAATAGATATACCTTCCACATCAGTAGGTATACTATCTACAGCAGCCGGTACCAGAGAATCGACCTCACATGATAACCCACCAACAATAGATGTACCTTCTACAGCAGCCAGAGAATCGACCGCACATAATGACACTACCCACCAAAACCAAACACCTCAAATATCTCCACAACGCAACACACAGAAATGAAAATTAGAAAATGCTACATCATCTAATACGCCCAAAATAAGAAAATTAACGTACAGTTTAAATCTTGCTCAGCGTAATATTGATAAAAATAGAAGAAATTATAAGACTAAGGAATCTGAATCGATGCAATAAACTAAAAATACGCAGCTTAAATTCTTTAATAGTGACTTTAAAAAAAAAATCTTTAATAAATGATGAGCAAGTAAAATTGATAAATTCAACTATTATCACAACTAAGGATCTGTACTCTAGACTAATGAAAAATTCAAATGTCCCCAGTATTCACCGGCACTTCGCATTTTTGCTTTATCATTGCACTATCATTCAAGCAAAGCATACAACTACGTAAGAAAGGTTTTTGATTTGTGCTTACCACATCCACGCACAATTAAAAAATGGTTAGAATGTATAAATGGTTCACCAGGATTTACCACAGAATCATTAGATGAATAGAAATACATAAAAGGCTAAAAAAAACACTATATTGTTGTCTTATGATCGATGCAATGGTAATCAAACAAAAAGTGGTATGGTATAGATAAGGTGTCATAGAATTCCTCCGCATCGAATATTAATTATTATCTATTATGTCTGCATGTGATCTGTTTTTTTCTTAATTTTATTTTTTTTAATTTTCAAAATCTTGGTTCGATTGTTAAATAGTATTTTTTCTAGTATATATATTTTTTTGTTATAATTGTTTAATAATGTGTGTGCTTAAGAACAAAATGTGGAGTTCTACTTTGATAATAATGTTATACCACCAATGTACCTTACCCATGTTTGCAATTAATAAATGAAGTTTGAAGTTTGAACATAATACGCCAAACTTGACTCCGGCAATATTAGCTACCACAAGGAGGCTCAGTTGCTATAATCAAAAAAAGAAGAAGAAAAAGAAGTGTTTTTGTTGAAAAATGCCAACGTGTGCTATATTGAACTGTGCAAACTCTTGCAAGAATGTTGGTAGAGATAACGGAAATATTTCCTTTCATTTCTTCCCAAGAGACCTTAACACCAAAGAGAAATGGATAGACGCGACAGGGCGTTTGAATTGGAGCCCTACAAAAGCCAGCAGAATTTGCTCTATTCATTTTACCAATAACAGTGTAATTTTCGAACAGAAAAGGCGACTACTTAGCCCTACAGCAATACCGACCATTGCTATACTGAAAACGTCAACCGAAGATCAATACCCACCAACAATAGATATACCTTCTACATCAGTAGGTATACTATCTACAGCAGCCGGTACCAGAGAATCGATCTCACATGATAACTCACCAACAATAGATATACCTTCCACATCAGTAGGTATACTATCTACAGCAGCCGGTACCAGAGAATCGACCTCACATGATAACCCACCAACAATAGATTAACCTTCTACAGCAGCCAGAGAATCGACCGCACATAATGACACTACCCACCAAAACCAAACACCTCAAATATCTCCACAACGCAACACACAGAAATGAAAATTAGAAAATGCTACATCATCTAATACGCCCAAAATAAGAAAATTAACGTACAGTTTAAATCTTGCTCAGCGTAATATTGATAAAAATAGAAGAAATTATAAGACTAAGGAATCTGAATCGATGCAATAAACTAAAAATACGCAGCTTAAATTCTTTAATAGTGACTTTAAAAAAAAAATCTTTAATAAATGATGAGCAAGTAAAATTGATAAATTCAACTATTATCACAACTAAGGATCTGTACTCTAGACTAATGAAAAATTCAAATGTCCCCAGTATTCACCGGCACTTCGCATTTTTGCTTTATCATTGCACTATCATTCAAGCAAAGCATACAACTACGTAAGAAAGGTTTTTGATTTGTGCTTACCACATCCACGCACAATTAAAAAATGGTTAGAATGTATAAATGGTTCACCAGGATTTACCACAGAATCATTAGATGAATAGAAATACATAAAAGGCTAAAAAAAACACTATATTGTTGTCTTATGATCGATGCAATGGTAATCAAACAAAAAGTGGTATGGTATAGATAAGGTGTCATAGAATTCCTCCGCATCGAATATTAATTATTATCTATTATGTCTGCATGTGATCTGTTTTTTTCTTTATTTTATTTTTTTTTATTTTCAAAATCTTGGTTCGATTGTTAAATAGTATTTTTTCTAGTATGTATATTTTTTTGTTATAATTGTTTAATAATGTGTGTGCTTAAGAACAAAATGTGGAGTTCTACTTTGATAATAATGTTATACCACCAATGTACCTTACCCATGTTTGCAATTAATAAAGAAAGTTTGAAGTTTGAACATAATACGCCAAACTTGACTCCGGCAATATTAGCTACCACAAGGAGGCTCAGTTGCTATAATCAAAAAAAGAAGAAGAAAAAGAAGTGTTTTTGTTGAAAAATGCCAACGTGTGCTATATTGAACTGTGCAAACTCTTGCAAGAATGTTGGTAGAGATAACGGAAATATTTCCTTTCATTTCTTCCCAAGAGACCTTAACACCAAAGAGAAATGGATAGACGCGACAGGGCGTTTGAATTGGAGCCCTACAAAAGCCAGCAGAATTTGCTCTATTCATTTTACCAATAACAGTGTAATTTTCGAACAGAAAAGGCGACTACTTAGCCCTACAGCAATACCGACCATTGCTATACTGAAAACGTCAACCGAAGATCAATACCCACCAACAATAGATATACCTTCTACATCAGTAGGTATACTATCTACAGCAGCCGGTACCAGAGAATCGATCTCACATGATAACTCACCAACAATAGATATACCTTCCACATCAGTAGGTATACTATCTACAGCAGCCGGTACCAGAGAATCGACCTCACATGATAACCCACCAACAATAGATGTACCTTCTACAGCAGCCAGAGAATCGACCGCACATAATGACACTACCCACCAAAACCAAACACCTCAAATATCTCCACAACGCAACACACAGAAATGAAAATTAGAAAATGCTACATCATCTAATACGCCCAAAATAAGAAAATTAACGTACAGTTTAAATCTTGCTCAGCGTAATATTGATAAAATTAGAAGAAATTATAAGACTAAGGAATCTGAATCGATGCAATAAACTAAAAATACGCAGCTTAAATTCTTTAATAGTGACTTTAAAAAAAAAATCTTTAATAAATGATGAGCAAGTAAAATTGATAAATTCAACTATTATCACAACTTAGGATCTGTACTCTAGACTAATGAAAAATTCAAATGTCCCCAGTATTCACCGGCACTTCGCATTTTTGCTTTATCATTGCACTATCATTCAAGCAAAGCATACAACTACGTAAGAAAGGTTTTTGATTTGTGCTTACCACATCCACGCACAATTAAAAAATGGTTAGAATGTATAAATGGTTCACCAGGATTTACCACAGAATCATTAGATGAATAGAAATACATAAAAGGCTAAAAAAAACACTATATTGTTGTCTTATGATCGATGCAATGGTAATCAAACAAAAAGTGGTATGGTATAGATAAGGTGTCATAGAATTCCTCCGCATCGAATATTAATTATTATCTATTATGTCTGCATGTGATCTGTTTTTTTCTTTATTTTATTTTTTTTTATTTTCAAAATCTTGGTTCGATTGTTAAATAGTATTTTTTCTAGTATGTATATTTTTTTGTTATAATTGTTTAATAATGTGTGTGCTTAAGAACAAAATGTGGAGTTCTACTTTGATAATAATGTTATACCACCAATGTACCTTACCCATGTTTGCAATTAATAAAGAAAGTTTGAAGTTTGAACATAATACGCCAAACTTGACTCCGGCAATATTAGCTACCACAAGGAGGCTCAGTTGCTATAATCAAAAAAAGAAGAAGAAAAAGAAGTGTTTTTGTTGAAAAATGCCAACGTGTGCTATATTGAACTGTGCAAACTCTTGCAAGAATGTTGGTAGAGATAACGGAAATATTTCCTTTCATTTCTTCCCAAGAGACCTTAACACCAAAGAGAAATGGATAGACGCGACAGGGCGTTTGAATTGGAGCCCTGCAAAAGCCAGCAGAATTTGCTCTATTCATTTTACCAATAACAGTGTAATTTTCGAACAGAAAAGGCGACTACTTAGCCCTACAGCAATACCGACCATTGCTATACTGAAAACGTCAACCGAAGATCAATACCCACCAACAATAGATATACCTTCTACATCAGTAGGTATACTATCTACAGCAGCCGGTACCAGAGAATCGATCTCACATGATAACTCACCAACAATAGATATACCTTCCACATCAGTAGGTATACTATCTACAGCAGCCGGTACCAGAGAATCGACCTCACATGATAACCCACCAACAATAGATGTACCTTCTACAGCAGCCAGAGAATCGACCGCACATAATGACACTACCCACCAAAACCAAACACCTCAAATATCTCCACAACGCAACACACAGAAATGAAAATTAGAAAATGCTACATCATCGAGGAGTAACAGATCAAAGTGTATTAACTCCACCTACCGAATTATTCTAATACAGAACGGATTTTTTGTCTATTTCAAACCTTGAAACTCATGTCAAATTATGACGCATCAAACTGTATTACTTTTTATTATAAAAAAGAACCAAAAGTAGTCACCGTTTCAAACGATATTAAATCCAGGTTCGTTGCCATATCAAAGTAGGGTGTCTCAGAATGTTTTTCGTTTTTGAATTGACCAATACGCGCCAACCGCAGGTAGCAGGGGGAGGGGAGTGCTCTCAAATGCTTGGCCGGCTTGCTAAGTTTAGTAGCCATGAATCGTTTCACGGGACCGCAGCGCGCATTTTGCGTGCGAGCGTTTTATAAAAACAACGATTCCTACACTATTGTTCGTCGACTCTACAGGACACATTTTAATTTAACAAGCTTAAGACATGTGCCAAGTGCCAATTTAATTAAACATTGGGTGTGCAAGTTTGAAGAGACTGGGAATACAATGCCGGACAAATCTTCTGGGCGCAAAAGGACATCAAGAACGACCATGAACGTCGACCGCGTTCGCCAGTCTGTTATGGACGACCCACGACAGTCGTTGAGATTGCGCGCAGCTTCTCTTAATTTGAACAAATCTACGGTTCATCGCATTATTTCGAAAGACTTACATTTTCACCCCTATAAAATTGTTATTGTTCAAGAAATGAAGCCTGATGATCCTGAAAAACGAGTCGAATTCTGCAGGACAATGAAAAACCGTTTTAGGAGTTTCAATAACATCTGGTTCTCCGACGAATCGAATTTTCACATCAACGGTCACGTGAATAAACAAAATTGCAGATACTGGGCTTCCGAAAATCCGCTAGAACTGCATCAGAAGCCCTTGCACTCGCCAAAAGTTGTTGTTTGGGCTGCCATATCAAGTCAAGGAATTATCGGTCCTTATTTTTTTGAGGATGACCGAGGTCGAACTCAGACCGTTAATTCTGATCGATATTGCCATATGATCCGGACTTTTTTGGCTACAGAAATGCAAAACCAGTATGGCTACAACCGCAACACCTTTTTCCAGCAAGATGGAGCCACTTCTCATGTTACAAATGACTCATTAGCTGCTCTTCACGATTTTTTTCCTGGAAGAGTGATAAGTCGCCGAGGAGACATCAACTGGCCACCGAGGAGCCCTGATTTAACGCCTGCTGATTTTTTCCTATGGGGCTACCTAAAAAGTAAAGTTTACAATCCATTGCCACCCAACCTGAATGTTTTGAAGCAAAGAATCACTGAAGAAATCAACTCTATTCCAAGAGCGATGCTCCAGCGAGTGATTGAAAATTTTAGCTCCAGGTTAAATGAGTGTGAACAACTGAATGGTGCGCATTTGCAAACGGTTGTTTTTCATAAATAAACTTCAAGAACTGCTCTTTAATTTAACAATAAATAAAACTAGTTTTGATTGATATTGTTGTTTTTTATTTAAAATCTAAAAACGAAAAACATTCTGAGACACCCTTTATATTAAATTTTGTCGCTAGAACAAAGTGTGTTACATCCATAGACATCAAGTACAAGTCATTTCTGAACGCAACAAACTATATTATTTGTGGTCACTTGTCACTCGATGTCAATATGACAGGAAACATTGGCGGTTAGGTTGTGTTGTGTTAATGTTTTTTGAGTAGTAAAATAGATTTGTTATTATTTTATGGTAATAATCGTATGTAACGATGGAAGAATCAATATTTGTTGGAGAACATTCGGATGGTTCACGAAAACGGCCACGTAATAAAAACCTAAGAGCTCGGCGTAAAGAAGCAAGGTAAGTGTTGTTCGCACTTGTGTATTTTATCACAGCATTTAGTAATTTATTTTAATGGGTTATTTGCCTGTTTTTGTTTATGTCATAATGTTTATTGTTTCAGATACCGTGATAGTGATCCGGCTTTGTTAGCCTTTAATCCACCATGTAAACATAAGACAAAACGGTATTCTTGCTGTTTGATTTCTATGAATTACCTGATTTATGCGAAACAAAAAATGTATGACGCCCATACGAAAATTGAGCAGGATAGGCGATTGTCATACATGTTAAGGGTTTCAGGCACTAAACGATCTAGGCCAGTAGCCAAGCCTAAAACTAAGTCCAGAAATGCTAAGAAATTCTCAGTTAAGTATTACATTCCTGTCAAACAAGGGAAAATGATGCCTGTTTGTGCAAAGTTTTTTCAAAAGTTGTTTAATGTTTCTCAAACCAGAATCAACTCAATTGCAAAGGGTGTTTTTAGTGGTGAAGGAGTTCATGAACGGAGAGGTGGAAATCACAAGGCACATCTGTATGCCCAGAAAAAACAGGCCGTTATTGAATTCATTTCTAAACTTAAGGGTAGTGTAAGTCACTATAATCGCCTTAAAAGCAAGCGCATATATTTGCCATCCACGTTGTCAATAAATAAGCTTTTCAAAATTTACAACAGTCAAGCCAATGAAAATCTTAAAGTTAAAAAAACTTTCTTTGCCACAATATTTTGTACAAAATTTAATATTGGCTTCGGAACTCCTGCTGTTGATGTTTGTAGTTATTGTAAAAGGATGGCGTCTGCCATGAGAGCAGAAACTGATACACAAAAGAAAAACAGTTTGATGCACAATTTGGGAGCTCATAAGTTACGTGCCAAGACATTTCATAAGTTACTAAAAGCAGACTATTCTGATAGTGTCAGACTTTGTTTCGATCTTCAACAAATTCATCCTCTTCCTAAACTGAATATTAGTGAAGCTTACTATGCTCGGCAAATAAACTTTTATACATTTTGTATTGTTGACCTGAATATGCAGGATTCACATTTTTTTACGTGGACAGAAACGGAGGCCGGAAAAGGCTCAGTGGAAATATCCTCTGCTATACTATCATATCTACAAACATACAATTTTGCCGAATCCAAGACCAAATTGAGACTGTTCTGTGACGGTTGCGGAGGGCAGAACAAAAACATGCATGTTGTTCATAGTTTATGTTGGTGGCTTTTTACTAAAGCTCCTGTACATATTGAGGAAGTTGTTTTGTTCTACCCTGTAAGAGGGCATTCTTATATGCCTCCAGATCGTGTCTTTGGAGTGGTAGAAAAAGAATTGAAGAAGAGAGAAGAAATCATCACACGAAAAGAATATACACAAGTTTACTCTGAAAAAGGAAAAGTCCATGAATTGGGAAAGGAATGGAATACGCTGGATATAAAAAGTCTATCAGAATTCATGAAAAAGATGGATGGAATCAGAGATGCTAAAAGGATTTATATAAAAAAGACAATGGTAAGAAACAAAGCAACAAGGCAACTTAAACCAAGAATAGATGTCAAAATGGAAAATTTCTACAATGCTGATACTGGAAAAGACTATGGTCCAATTATGAAAAGGGGTTTTAAAATTGAAAACATACCAGAGCCTGCAATCATCAACAATAATAATTTACTAAATCAGGCAAAGAAAAATGATGTAAACATGTTACTGAAGAAACGTTTTGGAGAGGAATGGCAAGATAATGGGGAGTTAGAATATTACAAAAAAATTATAAACAGTGATGGTGATGGTGCTACCGATTCAGATCAAGAACAGCAGGAAATTTGTGACTGTTTGGAAGAGGAGGATGAAATTAGTAAATTTTAGTTCAGTGTGTAATAGTCTTCACACACATGTCAAACTGTATTAAATCCCAAATGTGCCACATCAAACAGTATTATTTTATGGTTAATGCATCAATATGTATTAAATCCAAAAAATATGTAAAATTTTATTGATAATTAATAATAAGAATGTATGTGGATTTCAGTTTTATTTGCTGATTTGACTTCCAATAAACCCTATTACAATACAAAGTTGTTTGTTTTTGTCTTCTCTTAAAAATATTATGGATTATGCTTTTATCTCAAAAGTTACATTAACGGAGTTAATACACTTTGATCTGTTGCTCCTCTAATACGCCCAAAATAAGAAAATTAACGTACAGTTTAAATCTTGCTCAGCGTAATATTGATAAAAATAGAAGAAATTATAAGACTAAGGAATCTGAATCGATGCAATAAACTAAAAATACGCAGCTTAAATTCTTTAATAGTGAGTTTTAAAAAAAAATCTTTAATAAATGATGAGCAAGTAAAATTGATAAATTCAACTATTATCACAACTAAGGATCTGTACTCTACAGTGGCGAAGAGTCCATACAACTCGATTCCCATCGGCTTCCCTTTTCAAAATATGTCAACTATAGGTCAACGACATTACTAGTTCGTTCCATTGATCACTTACTTCGTATTTCCATAACGACGTCAACAATAAACCAGCAATGGCAAAATCATAACCCGAAATGTATCGAGTTATTTCTTTAAAAGCCAATAGTTATACATTATTATAGTTATGTCTAATGTTGTGACGCCCGTCTCTTTCATTTCTATTAGATTTGTACTAGTTCCGTCGCGTTTTAACCTGCGAAATAACCCGTTGCTTGCCGGCTTACGATAGAGATGGATAATTAGCAGCGCACAGGTGCAAGCGAGATAGAAAACCATTCATTCATTCGAGCCTGAAGATAGTATAATGATTCAAAATAAAAACAAAGTTCGCTGCATAAAACTTTCACCACTGACTTGTAACATTTTATTTGGCAGGATTTTTTATAGGCATCAAATTGACATGGCGGCAAGTGCGTGTGCATTGTGTTTGTGTTGTTAAATTTGTATTTTATTTGTTTTTAGTATTGAAGTGTGTAGTGTGAACCAGGTAAGGTGTATATTGTTATTATATTGTGTGCAGGGCTGTGGACGACATATAGTTATGGCTTTGATTCATATAGAATGCTGTTTAACCGATTTTTTGTTGTGCAACGAAACTTCGTTTTCAAAACTAATTTTCGAAAATAAAAAACATGTTATGCAATTAGGCCGTGCCACTCCAAACATGACCATTAATTATAAACGCAGGGATGGTTTTTTTAAACATTTTCATACATCTTTATATGAAAAATATACTTGGATGACAGGGAGTTGTAAATTAAATAAAATGTTTTGTTTTCCATGTTTACTTTTTTCGCAATCGTGTTCTGTTTGGAGTTCTACGGGTTTTGTAGATATCAATAATTTAACTAATTCAGCTAGAAAGCATGTGCAGACTGAAAAACATATTAGAAGTTGTGTATTAGTGCATGAATTTGGTAGTAGTAGAATAGAGACGTTTTTCTCAAATTCTTTTGAGGTACACAATAGAAAAGTTGATCGCAATCGCGAACTACTGAAGCGATTCTTTGATACAGATGTTTTATTAGGAAAACAAGAATTGCCCTTTCGTGGCCATAATGAAAGATCTGATTCAAATAATCGCGGCAACTACATCGAACATTTAATTTACTTAAGCAAGTATGATACTGTCGTAGACGCCCACTTGGAGCAGTGTGCCTCGTCTCAAAATCCAGTGTTTTCAGGTCTTTCCAGTGACATACAGAATGATTTAATTTCTTGTATAGCTTCAGTTATTCGTGACGAGATTAAATCAGAAATTAATAAAGCTCAGTTTGTGTCAGCTATGCTAGACGAAACACCGGACGTGAGTCATAGAGAACAACTGACTGTTGTACTACGGTACTTATCTGACAGAGGGATAGAGGAGAGATTTTTGGGTTTTTTTGATGTTAGTGGTAGTCGAACTGCCATCGTTTTGTCGACAATGTTATTAAACATTCTCGACGAATATAATTGTAAAGATAAATTAGTTGGTCAATCTTACGATGGAGCTGCAGTCATGTCTGGAGAGATAGGAGGCGTACAAGCAAAAATACGAGAGTCTTGTCCCATGGCAGTTTTTATTCCATGTTATGCACATATCTTAAATTTAGTATTAAGTCGTTCATTAGAATTTGTCCCAGAATTGAAAATGTTCTTTGGTCATATAAATAGCATTGTACGTGTTTTTAACAAATCATCCAAACGTTCCAATCTTTTAAAAGAATTTGCTGACCGTCGCTTACCGGGAGTTTCGGAAACCCGATGGCACTATCATTCCCGAATTGTTAATGTTATTTTCAATTGCAGAACTGACATAATACAAACATTTAATTCCATCATAGACACGCCAGAATCATGGGACAGTGACTCACTTTCGTTAGCTGACAGTCTTGTACAAAAATTGGAGGACATGCAATTTTTATTTTTATTACACGTTTTCTCAGAAATTTTTGAAAAAACTGACATACTTTTTGGCTTGCTCCAAAGTAAACAAGTTGACCTAGAAGTTGCAAAACGCGCGATAGAAACTTTCGAGTCTTGGATTTCTCACGAATTTAAAGATAAATTTGATTCCATTTATGATAATATTCAACTAATCTGTGAACCACCGCGCCGAAGACGCCGGCTTAATTCCGATATAGATATAAAAACCTCATACAAACGAATTTTTATAGATATTATAGATAATATTAAATCGCAAATAAGTCAAAGGTACAGATCATTGACTCAACTATCTTTTCTTGATTTGATTAATAAATCAAAATATGTAGCCAAACGTTCGACTTAGGTGACAGCTCATCCGCAAAATATTTCATCCTCGGATGAATTGACACCTTTTTCAAATTGTTAGGCGTCGATTCATCCGCAAGTGGTGTCGCTATCGGATGAGTTGTTACATACAAAATATGGATGTGGTCATTTCAGCCAAATTGACAAACAAAGCCAAAATTAATACAATTTCGTGGCAGAATAATTCGTTATTCTTAGTAAATATAATATCAAACAAACTAAAGCACATACTTAAGAATATAAACAAAAAAACTAAGTTTTGAATTAATGGTTTTTTATTTAGTTTTAGGCTGCCTGTCCACCGGAGCGGAGAAACGGAGAAATATTAACCAATAGGACTGCACAAAATCTCCGCTCCTCTTTAGTGGACAGGGAGTTGCGAACTAGTTTAAAAATTCATACAAAACCGGTAAGCGGAGCGGAGAAACGGAGCGGGGAAGCGGAGCGGGGAAGCGAGTGCAGGCGCGGGCGCCAGTTGCGCCCGCAGTGTGCCGCCGTAGTCCGACCAGTGCGTATGTGACCGACGCAGTGAACACAATGGATGAAAAACTTATTGAAAGTGTGAAAAAGTTTCCGTGCATTTGGAACACATCTTCAGAATTTTACAAATGCAACGAAACAAAAGATGCTGCGTGGGACCAAATAATCATTGAAACAAACATATCGGATGGTAAATAATATTATGTATCTTTATTCTATAATACCCTCTAGTAGGTACATATTGATATCTTTTTTTTATTTAACAAAATAATACCTAAATAATGTCCGCGGCTGGCCAAACTATCCAAATCTGTCACACATCACTGACTATAGATTCTTTTCAAAATTCGAGTATCTTGCCATGGAACCTTCCCCTGATTATTGAAGTATGAACAATACATTTCGCGAACTTGAAAACCATCATTAATAGAATGTTGTGTTTGTGTAATATCACCAACTGATAATAATGTTTGCTCCATGTTATTTTCAATATTGTTTATATAATCAGGTTGTCTTTGAATTAAATAATTGTGCAAAACACATGTTGCTTTTATTACCTTGTCAACTGTTTCTATTTTGCATTCGAAATCTTTATGATACACGTACCACTTTCTCGTCAATACACCGAAAGTTGCCTCAACAATGCGACGTGCTCTTGATAATCGGTAATTAAATATTTTTCTTTCTGCGTTTAGTCCATCACGTGGGTATGGCCTCATAAAATTTTCCATTAATGGAAAAGCTTCGTCTCCTATAAATACGAACGGCATTTTTGCACCACCTTGATACAATGGTACCGGCTCAGGTAAATTCAATCTCTTCTCTTTTAGACTCTTTCCGAAAATGCTGTTATCAAAAATTCCTGCATCAGAAAATCTTCCCATAGATCCCACATCAACCATTCTGATTTTCCTTCTGGCATCAGCTAAACACATCAATACTACAGAAAATCTCTTTTTGTAGTTGAAAAACGAGGACCCAGTTTTCGAGGGAGCCTTGATATATACGTGCTTGCCATCAAGAGCACCTGTACAATTTTTAAATTGCCATAGTTCATCAAAATCTTTTGCTATTTCTTTCCAGTCGTTTTCTGTTGGTTGCGGCATGACAAGAGGTTGCAATACATTCCATAAAGCATCACAAACCTCATCAATAATTCTTGATACACTTTTTAATCCAATTCTAAAATTTTCTCCCATCGTTGTAAATGAGTGGCCGGTTGCTAAATACCTGAAAAATAAAAGAAATTTTTTTTTATAAATAGACCATGGAATAATTTTTTGTGTTTGTTGATTGTTTCAGTTAAAACTGCCAAGTCGCGATGGAAACAACTGAGAGATAATCATCGAGATGCCTTAAAAAGACAAAATGCAACAAGGAGTGGACAGGCTAGAAAACAACGAAAAGAATGGAAATATCAGAAAGCCATGTCATTCTTATTGCCTTACATGTGTAACAGAGACCGGTCATCAAATTTTGCGCCCTTGGATGACTCAGTAAGCGAAACTTCAAATCCGCCAAATACCATTGATGAGAGTTCACGGGAATCATGCAATTTGTTGCCATCAAATTCAAATAATCTTCCTTCTGTCGATGTTCCTAATGATTCAACAGCTTCTGGGCCTCTCCCATCCACATCCAAAAAAAGAAAGAACGATGAAATTCTAGATCTTTTGAAAAAAAATCAAAAACGCCGCGAACTGTTGGAACAAGAACGGATAGAAGTTAAAAACATGATGTCAGCTAGTGATAAGTACGATGAAATAGACTTATTTTTTTTAAATTTGGCTGCATCGGCGAAAAAGCTGCCGTATTATTTACAACTACAAATTAAAAAAACCTGCTTTAATGCGGTAATATCAGCTGAAGAAAGTAATCTTCAACATAGTTGGTATTCTCCGAATAATTATGGTTATTCTACAGCCTCATCAACACCTACAACAGATAATATCAATACTAGTATCGATATCGATACTCCTAGTGCTCCAAATGATATTAACACTAGTATTAATACTCCTAGCGCTTCACAAATTCAAACAACCCAGGATATTGAAACATCTGCAGCAGAGCAAACAGGACCCAATGAAAATGCGGACAACTTTGAGACAGATTATGATTTTTAAATTAATATAACATGGCATCGACTGTATGCAAAAATAAAAGTTACTTTGATTTCAAAATGTGTACTTACTTTAAACACACTGCTAATCTTTCACAGCTACTGATTGAATTTCTGTAATTTGTGTCTTGTTTCCGAATATATGGTTCAATCAGGGATTGAAGTTCATGAAAAGTACATCTTGAAACTCTATAAGATTTTTCGAAAGTTTCTTCATCAGCAGTTTGGAAAAAGTAAAATATTCACTGTGTTCTGAACGATGTTTGATATGATTTCTTAACCAAAATCTATGTTTCCTTATAGAATTGTTCAAATAGTATACGGTAAGTAATTCGGTTTCTTCTGACTCCAACTCTTCTTCCTCAAGCAATGTAAGGTAATAACGTATTAACTTTTTCGATAACATGTCTGCTGTCACTGACATTTCGCGTAGAACTAAACCAATCGCCCGCCGCCGGGAGCTCGAAATGACTCGTCGCGTACTCGCGGCCTAGCTCCGCATATTGAAAAACACAGTGGCAACTCCGCTCCGCATTACTTTCTCGCTCTGCTCCGCAGCCTCGCTCCTCTCCGATGGACAGACACAGTACGCAACTCCGCTCCGCATTACTCCGTTTCTCCGCTCCGCTGCCTCGCTCCGCTCCGGTGGACAGGCAGCCTTAAGGTGAACTTCTTCTTTTTCCAAGTATTTTTGAGTAATTTTTGAACTGAGTAGTTTTATAATTTTTTTTACACATTTTATAAAAAATCAAAATTTTGAGGGTACTTACGAAACGATTGAGACAACTTGCTTTGCCGTATATTTGTTTAGTTGGCCAGTGAACAAAGTCTGCGTTAATCCTGTTGTGTGCTACATGCAATAACATAATTTTATAAAGTTTTCTATTACATGCATTGTGAATTGTGATTTAGCTAAGTTTTTATGTTCCAATTTGGGTGATTGAACTACATTAAGGTTAGATATCAGACATTTATAATTTTATTATTACTTTTCAGTTACACAAATAACACATCATAACTTATTTCTATTTTAGAATTGCAATTATGGACAAGGAAACTTCTCAATTTAAAATGATTAAATCACAACGAGGAGGAAAACTTCTTATGCACGGAAACTATCGTTATTATAAAAAACGCCAAAATAAAAACGGACACATAGTTTGGCATTGTGCGTTACAAAATTGTAAATCCTATTTGGTTACTAACTCTAATTGTGACCTTGCACTAAAAGAGAACACCCACACTTGTCAGTCTAGTAGTTTAAATAATGAATTGTTGGCGAAAATTGACGATTGCCTAGAAAGAGCAAAAACTGAGAGTACTCCTATGCCTACAATTTATAAAGAGGTGGTAGAAAATTTAGAGTCTACAGGGCTAGATTTAGTAATAAAGTTACCAAAATATAATAATATTAAGAAAAGAATGGTATAGGTTACGTAATAAAGAACTGCAAACTAAAACTGTCCGGTTTTCAAAATTAAAAGATGTTATCGTTCCTGGCGTATACGAAAATTTTTTGCTTGCTGATTACACGGGAAAAAAGGAAAGAATATTATTATTTGCTACTGAACAATCCAAAGAAATTCTCAGAAAAGCAAAGCACGTATTTTGCGATGGGACATTTAAGGCCGCTGTCCCTCCTTTTAAGCAGTTGTACACGTTACATAACACTACTCGTGAATTTATTGATGGCGGTCTCACTGTTAAAGAGTTGCATCGAAATTATATATCTATTAGAGGAACAACGCAATTAGCAAGTATGTTCTACCGATTTTCAACACTGTCTTTAATGTATCTTTTTTGCCGCCCAAAAAAGATCAGTGTGATGATCTCTGCAAATCTTACAAAAATGCAATTGGAGAAGACTGACTTTAATTAAAAGGATCTTATGAGCCACTAACCCGATTTCGTGACTATTCTATTAAAAAGTGACTCAGGTAAGACTTTATGCTGTAATTTGTGTCTTCAAAAGACATTTGTAACATAAAAATAATTTCATTTAATAAACAATTTTAATTATTTTCCTTTCTGTAGAAATATTGTATTTGCATGCTTAGGGTCAAGTTTTTTGTATGAATACCTTGTATGTAACATTTGATTATTATTATTATTATTCAGGATATGAAAACAGAGTTAATTTCCATATTAATCACTAAAATAAAAACAGTAGAAGCTGTACAATAAATTTACAGCACTAAGTTTTTACTTCATCCTGAAAAGTTACTTCTTTTACATTTAACAAGTTTTCACTCAAAGGCATTGATATTGTACATAATGGAACCCTCACAAACAATACATAGAACTGGCAAAGGGACCACCTAGTTTTAAGAAAAATAATCATCATCTCCATAACCTTTTCTCGCTCAAATTGGTGTGCAACTGAATATAATCCCCACAAATTGCTAATGAAATAGAATTTAGTTGCAATTTACTTGTATAGTTTGACAGCCAACTGTGACTCAAATAAAAATGTGAATTGCAACAAAGTTCCTTAACAACCATCAGCAAATTGCAGGGATAATATCTAAGTACCCAACAGACCTGCAGAACACATTACGGTGAGCTAAAATAAAATTAAGGATTTATGCTTCAAACAACTAGGATGAAAAGTGCTCTTTAAGGCACAGAAGAAATATCTCAAATTGTTGTTAATCTTAACAGCAAATAAATGCAGTGAATTTATCATAATCCTTCATGGATATAATAAATAGGATATAAGAAGACATCAACAGCACCACATTACCTAGAGACTGAGACTGAAACTCAATGTCTTATTGAACAACAGATATCAATGATTGTTATGAAAAATTTATGATATTATCAACATACCACAAACATACACACATAAATCATAAATAGAGCACAATGTTTTAAATAACTTTGACTTTGACTTAGAAAATGTTACAAAATCTTTTATCTGTTTCAAAGGTTTATGGTTTTCTGTTTCTTCATTACAAAGATTATAGTCGTTTCAACCAATACCATTATCACGTAAAGAGCTTCCACACAGTAAGTATACCTCAGCAGTATAATTATTGTAGGTTTAATACTAGACTATACACCAAAGGGAGCTATGCTACCCACAGTCGATGCCTTAAGTTGAACTTTTGGGTATCAAAATACTCTGGTGAAATAACTGCAATTAAGGCTACAAAAATAATATTACATTATCACAGAACCAATCCACGATGTAGAAGTAAACATCTGGATATTAAATAAAATTGGCAAATAAGTGTACGCTTCCGCCGCTTTTAAGATTTTTTACATTGTCACTGATTTAGTTAGTTAGTGAATGGCGATAATGCTTATAATAGATAAATTAAAGAATAACGCGTGGCGCCAATCGAGCAATTGACAGTTTTAAAGTTTGACAGCTTGGTTTGACAGATTTGTTTTTTTTTTTGTCATGGCTGCAATAGAAAAATAGCCATAGGCAAATTATCGCTTGACGACATAAACGTCAAGTCCTTGCCGCCCCCCGGCAGTATTGGTGTTTTTTGTAGTTATTGGTGAAAATATCACTACTACTGTTTATTAAACCCGCCTAGCTATGTTTGTATCTCCTGACCCTCCTTCAATGTTTGTACGTTAGCGTTAATATTAAGTTTAATAAATTGGTTAAATGGGCGCTTAGAAATATTCAGAAACACACATTTACAATAGGATAATAATATAAAATATTCGATTTAAAATAAGGTCTAAGACATAATTATTATATATAACTCAAATCTAACTCTGACAAATTTAAATTTGAGATATTAACTAAAATATTAATAATTTTTAACTGCTAAGAAGAAAGCCAAAATAAAGAATTATAATAAATAGGTAATGATAATATCATCGAATCGAAGTTATTTAACACGACATATTATATATTGGCAACAAAATAAAGTAGTTAAGTGATTTAGCACCGACTTTAAAATAAAAATATATTTTTGTATTATTTATTGGATGTTTTAAATAAGACAACGTTGTGTAAAGATTAGTGAAATAAGTATGAATTAAGTCAAATAAATAAAAAGCATATTTAAGTATTTCAAATTGCTAAAATTATCTTTTATTTATTTTTCTTAGTTTATCAGTCATTAAGTATAACAATTTCAAAGTCTGTATTAAAAAAAAATCTTATTCTATTTCTATCAGTATAATTATTTTATTTCATATGATTTATTTCTTGTTTATTCACTGCAATGGCGTCTTCACTAATAGATTTGAGACATTATAAGGTCTTTGATTTGAGAAGACACTATTGTGTAACATCAAAATAATATGACATTTCAGGCACAGAGACTTTCGATATCGATGGGCCTTGGATGAAGGATACTCTGAGCGATGGGCACATGATAGGTATTTCATCTGATTATATGAGGCTTTACGGCTCTCGCATACGACCAATGCTAAGTGACCGATTTAAAAATCAAACATACTCAGTGACGACCGGAGTAAGACCGGCGATTCACCGGCAAAAGTAATCGACGGAAGAAACCGGTGATTAACGGGTAATCGAATTACATCTCAAAAAAATCTTTTAATATGATCTAAACATAACTTAGATGAAAGAAAACCATAATCAATATTTTTAAGCTTAACTTACTAACTATTTACGAATATTCTACTCTAATTCAAGGATTCGCTCGATAGCTTCAAATTACCCCATTCTCCGGTATTATCCATCGAGCACCGTTATTGTCTAATCACCGGTAACACTGGCGTCAATCTCTACTTAAAAACGGTCGTGTGCGAGAGCCCTAAGTTAAGTACAATTTGACATGTAGGTAAATTTTATGTGGCAAGCTTTGCTAATATATTATATTTGGGTTGTGTATTGCATTGACTATACTTTGTCCATTCCTTTATTTTCTTTTTGACAGATCACGCCTATGACTTACCGTTTTTTTTTTGTCACATTAATGTAACTACAATAATTAATGTACTTTATTGACAAGCGGCACTTTTTAGGGAAGTTCACTGTTTGTAACAAACAACCACAGACTATAAATCAAATCGTGAAATGAAATAAATCGATCATTATGAAAAAGAATAATTTGACTTTTTTTTGCGTATTGTCTGTATTTTTATAAAAAAAAGAATATAATAATAGTATCATGATTCCATGAATAATTATTTGCAAGAAATCAAGTCGAAATCTTGGAATAAAAAATGAAAATGTAAACAAAGGTAACTAAGAAATCGTCATAGACTAAGTATTTGACATTATTATTATATTAATATTTTGTATATTTATTTCATCTAATAAGAACTACTAATAAACGAATAATTAATAATGAACTAAAACCATTTCGATGTAATTAATCGATTGAAAGTTCTTGGTAGACAACATCGATTATGATTTCAAATCGAATCAGTAACGTGTGAAGGCATCCCTAAATGTAATCTTTCAAAAAGCAAATAAAGAAATGGACAGAGTATAGTTCTGAATAAATAAGGCACTTTTCACTTAAGTTGGTGCATTGTTTTTCACTGAGAGACATAGAACCCATGACGGAATTTCGCTACAACCCGTCTGTTGATCTACAAGGTCGGATGTCAAGCAAAGTAAAAATTTGTATGGGTTGCAACCTATGTGGGAGCCTACTCGCGGTGCATCTTGGGCAGCTAGGCCAGCTAGTTAATCGAATAGCAGTGTAATAACCTATCCATCTGTAGCTTTCTCACTAGAGGTTGTTGTACATATTTCTGGAGGTCATTTAACGTCAAAATGTATCTTTTGGATATTTACATTCAAATTCATGGATAGATAGGAGATTGAAAACGGCTACAATCCTATCCCATTTACTATTTTCCCTAGAACTATCAACCACTTAAGTTTGGACAATGTATTGCTACTGTTGTTTATCATGGTCTTCAGTAACTGCAAAAAAAAAAGATATTTACATAACGGAATATCAAAATTTACACAGTATACTTTTTTAACTCCAGCACCAGTAGAATGTTTTCTAAAACAAGTGCATTTTCCACTAAGGGTTGTATGGTCAGATTGTTAAAAAACTCCTGGTAAGTAAATGCCCCAGAACTACCCTTGCCAGGCATCCAGATAAATCCTACGGCTAGGCTTTTTGATTGAGTTGAAATAATAAAAAAATAAAAAAGCCTTTATTTTCCATTTGGAATTTACAATTGAGATAACACAGTAATATTAATATTAGTCGGATATGCTTGCCAACTGGATCCCTGATCGGGTGAAGGCCTCCTCCAGAGAGTGCACTCTTCTCGGTTTTTTGCCAAGTTCGGCCAATTGCTTGTTCCAAACGTCTGTATCTCATCTTTCCACCTTGTTTTTGGTCATCCTCTGCGTCTATATCCATGGGGTCCATTCCACATAGTCACAGTCTTTGTCCACCTATTGTCAGTGTATCGGGCCACATGACCCGCACACCTCCATTTCAGACCTCGTGCGAAGATCAGGGCATCTATCACACCAGTTTGTTTTCCTATTTTCCTGTGGTGGAGTCTATCTTTCAGTTTTATCTTTTGGTTGTTGAATCAAACTGATATTAAAACAACTGATTAAATGAAAGAAAATACTTTTCAGTAAACTGATCTGATTTTGAATTCAATTTAAATTACAAAAAAAACTTGATTTAACATGTCTACAATTTTTTTTACTAAGACGATAAATCCTCAATAATGTAGACATTTACATCCAAATGTCTGGCCATGGCTATGACATGTCTGTCCGAATATAACATATGGCTACATGGAAACCCTACCCACAAATATTTGAAGATCAATCAATCAATTAATCAATCAATCATTTATTTGCTAAAATATGGTACATAAATCAATCAATCATATTCTGCCAAATAATGGCGTGCAAATGTTTACATAATTTCAAATTATAATTAATCAATAGTACAAGTTCAACATTAACAAAATTAAATTACACTAAATTACATTATTTATTTAATTAAATTAATATGTCCTTATCCTCTAAATATTCTTTTATGTCATAGTATGTCCTAATTAATAAAAATGTATGAAGTGTCCGTTTGAATGATAATAATGGTAAATTTCTGATATTATGTGGATAGATTATTGAAAGCTTTAATACACATGCAATATGAATTTCTTTTAAATAATTCTAAATTTATTTGTGGTAATCTGAGTCTATCTTAGTGTCGAGTTCTGCTATTTGGCATGTCACTGAACTTTTGGAATAGTTCTGAATTCTTTTTGGCAAATATACATAATTCCTCTATATATAAGCATGGAAGTGATAGAATATTATGTTTTTTGAATAAAGGCTTACATGAGTCTAAAAAGTCGGCATCGCATATTGCCCGGACACATTTTTTTTGTGCTTTAAAAGCTTTTTCGAAAACCACTGAATTGCCCCATATTAAGAGACCGTATTTAAGTGTGGATGCGACATAGGCATGGTATGTAGCCATTGCGGTTTCTATGTTGACGGTTTGTCTTATTCTTAAGATCTTGTGTATAGTTGGTATCTAATTGATAAGATGGTTTGTGAATTATTCATTGTTGATATCCTTGGCAACTATGCACATTTGACTTGAAAACTGGTACTTATATTGCTAAAGTAATATAACATTTTCTAAGGGTATTTATAGTAAGAGCCTATTGTGCCCACTGTTCTGAAAATACTTGCCTATCCTTTTTTAATTTCATTACCCTGTTAATTGCAAGTTGGGTAAAATCTTCTACAGATAATTAATAGCTATTTTACTGTCTTCTAGGCCATAACCCTTCTCATGAGGATAAAAATTCAAAACAATTTTTTTGTTGTATGGATGTATTTGTTGTTGTTTGCTATAAAATATTCTTTTGAATGTGTACTCTTCAGTTTGATTTTAAAGTCATGAAATAATAATATTAAAATTATATGTCATGTACAGAGAACAAATTTTAATAAACTTTAAATTCTTCAGCTTAAATAATAGCTTAAAAAGTAATGCCTTCAAGACACTACATAAACATAATCTAATGATCACAAAAGCCTACACTAATTTATTTACTATTACTATTATTACTATTTAAGTATATAAGAGTTGAAATGAGGGATGTTTTTAGACAGAGCTAAAGGCCAAAGATAAGGGTCTTCACCTCCATTCATGTGAGGGTTAATAGAAGTTAAGGTGGAAAAAATATTTATAATATATAATATAATATATTATGTGTTAGGCAAAAGACGGATAGTTACATTTAATGTTTTGTTAAAGGAATTTACAGGAAAATTAAACTAAATATAAATTAAAGATTAATAACTAAATATAAAAGAAAAATTAAATGACTAATAATAAAACTATATAACACACACAAACACACACATACAATCAATAAATTAATTAATAAAATGAAATAAAATAATTAAACACATTATGCGTCATAAAATTCCTCCGCATCACTGTCCACAGCGGATACCGTGGCCAGAAGGCTGGCAGCATTGCCACGTTGAATGGCAATGCTTATTCGCTGGGCGAAGTAAAAACCAGCCCTCTGGTCGCGAGAAGCGTCGATTAGGCGCTTTGAAATATCTTTAAATAAAGCCCGAGCACTCGGACCCCATGGTCCTAAAGTTTCAACCCCAAACGGCTCAAATATATAACCACTGACGAGATTATTATACTTGCGCCGTTTGAGGTTTTCGGCGGATGCTGCCGCGGCACCCGCGTAACTTACAGTGCTTGGAAGATGTGATGGCGCAAGGGTATCGACGCAAGTAGCGTCCCATACCAAAGGCCTGCCCATCTTCCATGGCGGTAACGACATACGGACATACCGTCTGGTCTCTTGCCATCGTCACGCGCCAAGCCATTAGGTTCAAGAACGGCTGGCACGCCGGCGGTGACAAGAGTACGACGTAATATATGGGTCAAACACAAAATGCGCAATTCATAATTTGCAAAAAATAAAATACTTCATATATTTTTGAAAATCAGTCTTTAATTATTCGTACTCTTTATTAACTATTAAATATTATCGACATAGATCAGTCTCATATATTTTTAGAGAAAATCACAGTTTTTACTTTTATCTGTTCACAGAAAAGACTTACTTGTCTACAGACAATAACAGAAATCTTATTTAAACAATCACATGATTACGGTTCATTTGAAAAACTTAACGTAATAAGCTTATAATAACATCCACTTTCCTTAGTAAATAATTAAAATACGATAATAGGTTTAGTTTGGATAAAAAAAATATATCAAACATTATCTACAGAATAGATACCTTTCCTGTAGAAATTGCACAGAAAAGATCTAATATTCCACAGAATGATTAAGGCATCATAATTGCTCATCAATATCGTTATCTCCTTCTAAATAAATCTAACTATAATTATCAAAATTAAGTCATATTCAATGGTTAATTAAACAATATTATAAAATTGGTATTATCTTAGAAAATAAAGAATAATCTTAATACGTCTACAGAAAGGACATCCTTTCTGTAGATCTTAATCTTCGTCATCAGAATCGCCTAATATGGGAAGAATGCGTCGTTTCTTTAAACCAATATTAATTTCTTCCGAAGAATCAGAACTCTCTGAAAAGAACCGACACAGTCTCTTTACGGGTTGGCTTGGTAAATTTAGGTTTTGATTCAAGTTATCAGGGGTAATTCTTTCAAAAATACCTGGTGTTATTGACTCAGTTGTTGCTTCACTAGTTCCTGGGCTATCATAAGATTGAATGGAGTGAGCTTTAGGTGAACTATTACTTTGGTTAGAAGGTCCTGCTTGAGGAGAAACAGGTGAAACCGAGTCAAAACGAGAATCTTCAAACTGGATTTGAATCTGACCTAACTCGTAATGTGAACACTCCTCATGGGCTGCGCAATTTAAACAACTTAATCTTCTGGCACGGATAATATTAGGGTTATAAATACTCCACAAGGCTTGGTGTATTTGTAACGTTCCTTAAAAAGGCCGCCTATTTAATATTTGATCGATTTCAGGAAACTTTGTCTCATCGATCTTACACGTTTCTATGCCTTTACAATTCACGCTTAAGCATGCCATCAAATCATCCAAATTCGAAACGTCATTTCCCTTCGCAACATGACTGTCACATATGCGCTTAATGCATCCCCCAACACCATCAGGTGCACCTTTTCCGTGACCTCGCTCAGTAAAGTGCCAATTAATAGTGGTAACAGAAAACTCTTTACTTAATAAAGTAGCGAGTAAAAAAAACATGGACTTATTGCGGTATTGAGTCAAGGGACCATCACTTAAAATATGTAAAACTTGTAAATCTGGAGACAATTCCTTGATTCTGTCAATAAGAGCAATTAAGTGAACACATATGGCAGTTGGATCGTGTCGTAGGTTCTCCGTAACAGTACAAAAAGATGTAGTGTTTGTGTAATTATTAGGATGCTCTAATTTGCAACTGTAATATACGGATGTATGTAGGGATAGTTGAGCTTTAGATCCTCCGAAATGCGCCGACTGAACCTCCTGTGCGTACTTACAATTGTAATTTTCGGAAAAATTTATATGAAGGAGACCTTCATTGGGTGACAAATTGTGTTTTATAAGTTGTATAGTTTTCCTTTGATGTATCATGTTTGCCACGTGCTTCTTTAAAGTAGGTAAATTAAATTTTAATTGTTGAAACAAACCTTTCTTTGTAGTTGATTTTTTTTCTTTAATTGTTTTGCGACACTGCTTTGGGGTATTTTTTATTACAACTGGGACAGTTTTTGTGATCCACCTTTCATATAAAATAGTATCATTTAAGTCAAAATTATTGCATTGCAAAGCTTTGCCTTTACAAGTAGAACATTTATTTTCTAAACAAGTCACGTTCATCTTATTGTTGCAGCTTAAATACTTTAGCAAATCCGTAATAGATTTATAAGGAATAATTTTAGCATTGTATAATGCCTGAATAATAAAAGTATTATCAGCATGTATTGCACATAAGCATGTGTTTCTTCCAGTTACTTTAGGAAATAAAACCCAGAAAGGCCGGTATCTTCGAAAGGTTTCATACGATATGTTAACTCCCGACTTATTCATAAAAGTTTTGTGCAAATTCATCAACGAATCACTCAAGAAACGAATCTGTTTTTTATCTTTTCTTCTCGTTATGGTATCCTTTTTACCCGATGTTAGTGTGCTATGTTCATCTTGAAGCAAAAAGTCTTGTACTGCTTTTTTAGTTTCTAGCGCTTTCTTATACTTTTTCACTCTTTCGGATGTTTGCTTGTCTTTTTCTAATCTATTTGATGTTCTTATAAGTCTCATCCTATATTTCGCCATTTTAGATTCTAATTCCAGTATTTTCTTTCTTAGGTAATTGTTTTCGAATCTTAATCTACGTGCATTGCGATTCACAACCGCTTTACCAACTCTCACGCGTGAAAATGAGGGACTACCAGGAGCGGTGGGTGGAGTCTTTTGTTCAATGATACGCAAAGCATTGTCGTCAATTTTTCTCTTCTCACGTCTTAACTTAGCCTTCTCTCTCCATATTTTTCTGATTTTTCTTTGTTCTCTAGGTGTGTAATCTTTAATAGTTTTAAGTTTACCTTGTTCCTTCTTTCGTTGGTATCTTTCTTTGTCTTGTTTTCTTCTTTCTTCTAATTCTGCTTCATTCATCTTAGCACGTGCTCGACGTATACTGAGTTTCTTTTGTTCACGCCTGCGTTTTTTTCTATCTTCCTCGGAAAGCAGATTTCTAGTTCTACTGGCCCGTGGCATCGTAGCTGTAACAATCAAAGAAAACTGTAGCATGTTTGTATTGAAAAGTATATTATTAATTCTTATATCATCGTTTGATAGTAACCAAGCATGTTGTTTATTAAAAAAAACAAAATTTTGAACTTGGAAAACTAATTTACTTCCCTCTTGGAGACATAAGTATCTCCTGTAGACAGAATAGTACACAGGAAAGATGTCCACAGGAAAGACAAATGTTAAAAATTTTAAGATGGCGTGTTACATTTTGAGGTTAGAATAAAACTAAACTATTTTTTTCAAACAGTCACCTAATGCGCATAGAAACAAAGAATGTATTTATTTACAAAGATGTTACTTACCAGCATAAACACAGAACAGGAATGATCATCCAAACGTGACCGAAATTATGTGTAATTCTTTAAATAATTATTATTCACCGACACCAACACATATTAATTAAATTACGATAAAATGAATGAAGGAGAAAAAAATGTTGCCAACAGAAGAACAAAAAAATAAAGGATGCGTTCAGAATTTTAAAATTATTGTATGTTTTACGTGTCCACAGAATAAGACTATAAATATTAGAACCATGTGTTTATTTGTGATTAATTCGTAATTTAGAAGTGAAATTTTTTGATAAACCCATCTTTAGTAAGTTGTTTAACATTGAAATGTTTTATTAACTTAAGAAATTAATTAATTGTTTCCGAAATATTTTTAAAATACGCCCAAACTGAGATGCGCAGTATCCGAACAGTCTACAGAAGGGGACATTTGAACACAAACCAGATCCTAAAAGTTAATATTTTACTTGTAAAATCCGTAAACCTGTCAAAATCATATTGTACAGAATATAATCTTATATTTAAAAAAAATACTGCCTCCTAAAACAAAAAAATGTGCAGATTATGTCCCCTGAACACTTTTTTTTACGTTTTTGTGTTTGACCCATATCGTTAAGATGCGCGTGCCGCGACATGCGACCTGCGCTTTTGCTTGAAAAAAAAAATCGGGCTTGAACAAATCAACAGATTCAAATCTTTTGAAAAACGGTTTCGCATCATCTAGTTGAGTGAAAAAGTTGCTAATCTTAATGACGCAATTTCCCCCCTCAACAAGGCGCTGCGCGACTATTACAATCCATGAATCCTTGTTAGCTCCATCGGCCAGAACCAAGGCATAATCCTTGACCGGTATTTTCTTAACATCTGACTGGTCGGTTACGTTAGCAATCGTTATCCTACTCTCAATAACTCCCTCCGCGTAAGGTATCTCTCCGTTGGATATCGTCCAATAATCCGCCCTCAAAGCGTGTAATAGCACACAAAAACCCCCGGGTGCACCACACAGATCAAGAATCGGTTCCGCAGTCCCCAAATTGGGATAAGTAGCCAATATACTTAGTAACTTCAAACCTGCGCGGTTCAAGAATCGATGATGTGGCACATAGGACATCATATGGTAGTTAACTCGTTGTCCGTTTATATATTATGTTAACCTAAATTACTTCATAATAATATAATCTAAAAATACGTTCATTAACACTTTACTTAGTTTTTGTTAAGGGGAAGACATTTTGGTCATGTCGCTGCTTCAATTCAAAACTACCACAAATCAAAATAACACTTTTTTACAAGAGAGCTACTTTAAAACCACTTTTTGCCCAATACTATAATATTTTATACCAAATATTTACAAATATTATACTTCGTTAGAAGCGAATTTTAAGTTGCGTCAAATGTTGTAAGTGGTTTTATAACAAACTAAATATTCTTACTATAAAACATTAAGGTAACTAAAAATCAGTAAGTAAAATGCTATCTAAAACTTAAAACAAATCAAAGTTTTACTTAAAATAATCACTGATTATTTTTAAATTCTGTTTATTCAATGAAAATGAATTAGTAAAATAATAAAATTGACCATGTTAATTAGCAGAACTCACCTATCGTCGGCTTAGATCGTAAACTTCCTATCTCCATCCAACCTAACTTTTCAGGAGACAAACAAAATCGTTTTTCTCCTATAAGTTGTTAAGAAACATATTAATTTATATCTCCTTATTACTTAAAATTATTATTCTGAATCTAATAAAGTAAGAAAAACATGTTTTTTTTAATGCCTTCACACAAAAAATGGACTTAAGCATTTTGTGTTTGATTTCATTCACTGCTCTAGATGGAGTTAAGCACTTATCTATATTATAAAGGGATTTACGAAGTTTTCGAATTAAACTAGTCCTTAATTCCTATTCCAAAAACTGGCCTTAAGCCATACTACTATCACTAGTAAGGTACTTTCTACTTACCTTTAGAGGTACCTAAAATTAAGAGAAGGGACATCTCTGCCATAAGATGTGTAGTTAAAATGCTTGTCAGAGTTAGCAATGTTTTATTCCAACTTTATACTTAAGATTATAAATTACGTAACAAATAAAAAAGTATTTATTATGAGATCAAAATATAGGAAACTTTAAGGAACACAATTGGTCTATCAATCAACCAGTACTCCTATTTCTATCATAACATTTTTATAAACTATGTAGCTCCGTAATAAGAACTATTCTTAAATCCTAAATACTACATATAAAGAAAAAACATTTCTCTTAGGTATCTAAGTTGTAAACAATGTAGGTAACATATAAGAAACATGGCACTCTGCAAATATTCACAGCACTTTATAAGGCACAAAGTTTACTATAATTTAAGTTTATCATTAAATAAAAATATAATCAGGTCCATAATTCTTAACTACAAAAGTCTTTTAAGAACATTGAACAATTTTTGAAAAGTATCTTAAATCTATCAGTCTTTATAGGGAAGAGCATCATAAAAAGCATGGTGATCAGATTCCATAGTTAGCTTTAATTCTTGTAGACTTGGATTTCTTTATTTTGAGTCTCTGCGTATAAAGGAGTGGTAAATCGTCTATACTGCGTGGCTGAAACTTATGGATACGGCGTGGTAGGGGCAATTCTGGAGTATCATCAGTAAATCTTAATCTGTAATAAATTTTCCCGTCAGGGGAATAGCGGAGTTGTCTTAAGTGAGTCACAACTGGGTCTCCGGGTCTCGTGCCAGGCCGTATCGACTTATAATTTAGAACAGATTCGAAATTTCTGAAGAAGTCGTGTTGCAAATATTCCACATAATAAGGTTTCTTTTTGCAGGATGTTGTAGCTATCTGGACGTAGTCTGCTGGCACAATTTTCTTCTTTCTTACTTGTCTTTCAATTACAGAGTGCATACTATCTGCCTCCATCTGCGTATGTCCTTTCTCGAGTATCTTCTGCACAATCGTGACACCGCGTAACATCGCAAAATGAAGAAGTGCATTGGACACGGTGGCATTCCTATTCTGATAGGTACAGCCATCACTAAATAGTACAACTTCGGTGTCCTCTTGAATATTATTTTTCTGTATGAATATCTCTAACATTCTGACAATGACCGAAGCAAATCCATTAGACGTTAGCCCTCCTTCAGCCTCGTTCCATATGAAACAATAGTTTTTTTTATATCTTAACCGGTAAAATTATGAACAGCTAATTTTGTTTTAAAATACAAGGAAGAAACATTTGATTTAGGACATAACTGTACCGCCTGTAAATCCATAGTTAAAGACTTCCTTTTCACTATTTTTGTCGTTCTCTTTTTCTTTTCTAGACAACTCTTTTTTCTGAATATGAGACCTATATTGATATTTATATATATAATCAATAAGACCATACGCTAATCTCTGCCGGAATTTTATTTGGTTTATTTTTTTACCTTTATGAACGGCTTTATAAAGTATAAATGAATTTATTGCAGCAGATTCAACTAGGAAGTAAAATAGCCGCATCCACCACATATTTGAACGACGCGACGTCTCAATTTATAATGTGATCGAAATTGATCAAACTGGTCTACACCGCCCATTCTCTTAGTATATTGTGCAATGGCAAGAGGGCATTTTATTAGAGCTTTATTCCCATCCTTTTGTGTTCTTCCACTTGTATTTGAGGGCATAAACTGCGTTACGCGTGTGCACGCACGTGAGCACGTCGCGGGCCACGCTTCTGGTGCACGCACGTGAGCACGTTCGCGTGCTTATGCGCGGACATCGGCGCGTGCATCCGCGTAACGCAGTTTTCTCAGTACAATTTTGACGTTGGAGGTGTACAGTCAAGTAATTATGGATAAATTAATGTTGTATTATTTATCAAGACGACGGCGACGACGAATTGCCAAAAAAAGACGCCAGCCAGTAAGCCCGTACGTTGAATCTAGGTTACTGTGCGGGGAATTCGTGGTGAAGTTTGGTATATTAAGACAAAATGAAAGGTTTTTTTTCAAATATTTTAAAGTTTCACTACAAGTCTATGATGAATTATATTCAAAACTGGAGCCCTATTTGAAGACTAACAATCTACGATTGAAATCTACGTCAATCGTATCACCAATGGAACGATTTGCAATGACATTGCGGTAAGTAAAGACATTTCGATATTAATAATCATCTTTATTCATGTAAAAAAAACAGTCATTATTTAACAAAAGTTTAGAACACTCATATTTTTTTGCCAATTTATGTAAGTCACATTACTGTTTAGCCACATCAAGCCAGAAAGAAGAAGAAGTTCTTATTGTTTCGGCAGTGACACCTGAATATGGCTTAAAATGTTTTTCTTGATGTGGTGCACTCTGTTCTTAGGGCCGAAACACATAACCGCACACTTATTAATCATCATATTAATCACAGTTTCTTACATTTATTAATTATATTTTGTTATTTCTAAATTACACAGTTTTATCGTTTTCATTTTTTTTTTATCTATACCTACTTATTCACTTATTTTTTTATATAATCACAACAGTCATCACAGTGTCTTGCATAAACGTTACGTTACAATTAGTTTTTGATTATTCATTTGAAATACACTAATAAAATCACAGGTTCAAGTTTAAAATAAAAAAAACACAATAACAGTTAAAACAGTACAATAAGTCTAAATGTCTTAATTATAATAATATACCTACCTTACAAAGTATTAATTATAATGACGCATATTGATTGCAAGTTTTTACATATGAATATTTCCCTTATTAAATTATTCCCTTCTATTACTAGATCGGGTACTAATATTATTTTAAATTCTTATTTATCATCACAATCATAATCACAGTTTACTACATAAAAGATTAAATTTAAGAAGAGGATATATGATATGAGTAGGTTCAAAAAAAAGGTCCATTAAGTAAAAAAAGGGGTCTATTGATACACTTTTTTATTTGACCCCAAAATAGGGTTTAAGATAAAAGTGTCCGAATCGACCCCGTTTCTTTCCTTATGAACATTACACTTCAAGGCTTGTAAACTTTTGGCGAATGCTCTTGTATATCATAATAATTGCACATGAGACCAGAAAAATATAAATATAAAATCGCGCTTTTTACTAACTTAAATAGTTCTTCATGTTCTTCTCTTTCTTTTGTTCTTAATAATTAAACAGTCTTAATCAAATCTTCAAAGTCTTTCTTGTTACCTATTTATTCATTGTTCGTGTCTGATCTTATATTTATGGATTCTAAATCATTCGTTACCGTATTTTGCGTTAATGAAAGGTCATCAATGGTAATAATCATTTCTTTTTCTATATCAATCAAAGCTTCTAATACTTTTGTATGAAATAATAATTTTTTAAAGCAACTCAATTTTTTTACAGTTGGTAAAAAAATTAAAAAACTTAAAAAAATTCAAGTCTTCGTCCATATTATCTGCAGTGTTATTCTTCACGCAATTTAACAACTCTAATTCGAAATCAGTTGGCGATTCGCACTTACGTTTCTTGGAAGATCGTGTTTCTTTGGTAACGCTGGAGCTGGTGCTAGGTACATTAATCAAATCTTCTTCAATAATCGTATTATTTTGTGAAGTTCTCGGTGACGCGTTTTGCTCTACTGACTGATTAAAATCGTCTGCCGATTCTTCTCCTTGAGTATTCGAGTTTGAATCTAAAAATGACAGCATGTCATAGTAAATGTATGTTTTATTTGCCCTGGAACCGGAGAATGATTTAAGTTTTTTTTTAGTAGACCTCACTCTTATATAAGTGTCTCTTGCAGTTTTCCATCTTTGCTGCAGCTTTTTCACTGAAACAATAACACAGGTATTTTATTTTATTACAGATATTTAGTTAGTGGACATACCTTCGTCGATATTCATCTGGCGTATCAGACAGGACTAACCACGGTCAGAAAAATAGTAACAGAAGTTTGTCAAATTATAATTGAAAGGTTAAAGGAAGAATGTATACCAAAATTTTCCCGTGCGCTATGGGTAGAGACTGAAAAAGGTTTTTTAACGCAAGTCCAGTTTCCTAACTGCATAGGTGCAATAGACGGAAAACATATACGCATTATAAGACCTCCACATAGTGGTTCCCTCTATTACAACTATAAGCATTACTATTCTATTGTACTGCTTGCAATGTGTAACGCCAACTATGAGTTTACCTATATAAACGTGGGAGTGCAGGGTAAAGAATCTGACTCCGCAATTTTCACACAAAGCCGATTGTACGAACAAATCAACAATGACTTAATAGATATTCCTCCTGCCAAAGCATTGCCCGTAATACACAATGATAAACCAACCAACACTGCTGCAACCGCAGCTTTGCCCTATATTATTGTAGGAGATGAAGCATTCGGGTTATCTAGCCATGTCATGCGGCCATATGCTCGAGCTCTCGATTTAAACTACAAAAAAAAATTATTCAATTATAGGTTAACGAGGGCGCGACGTTATATTGAGTGTACCTTTGGTATCATGGCTAATAAATTTCGCATACTCCATCGTCCATTGAACGTTGGAAAAGACAAAGCAATTTGTTTTCTTAAAACAATTTGTATTTTGCATAATTTTATAAGATCAAGAAGTCAAATTAATGACTTTCATGATATTGTCATTATACCAGACCATATACGTTCAGTTCGGGGGTTAATTGGAAATACCCACAGAGATTCGTATACATTACGCGATAACTTCGCAGATTATTTCGTTGCAGACGGACAGCTATCATGGCAAGATCGCAGTATTTATTGAAGATAGTTGGCTTTTTTATAATTTATGTACATTCAATAATTGATTTTTCACGGTTTGTTACCACACATTTTTTATTAACATAGCAGGCATATTTTAATAATATACCTAATGATTTTATTTGTTAAATTCATCGGATGTAACCAAATAACTTAGATTGTTGTAAACTAAAGTTGAGAGATGTCAAAGAAAAACCTACAAAACTACAAAACGCAAGCTTATTTTACAAAGTTACTAGCCCAATTCTAAAACCAATATAATAAATATTTTAGTTGATAATTGTTTTATTTATTTACCTACCGATCCACTGTTTCTGCCCTAAAATGATTTTGAACCCTAAATACACCGATAGTGTGAAGTAGTGTGAAGCTCGCAGTCGTGAACATACTGGTTGTCTCGTGACGCGCAAAATGGCGGCGACCGCGTGGCCGAAAGAAAGAACTTTGGAATTTATCGAGCAATATAAAACCATACCAATATTATGGGACATTGTTCACACGAATTTCACAATGTTCAAAAATACGCAGTATCTCTGCACTAGTTTTGAATATAAGCATGATTTTATATTTACATAGGTAAATTATTGTAAATATTCCGAGTTTTAATTTTATAGTTGGATTAATTGTTGAAAATATTTAATTGACACAAATACAATTGAAATAACTAATTATATATAACTAATTGCATAGATTATTAAAAATAAAAATTTGGCGCAAAGAATAGTTTACCTAACCTACGTTATTATAAAATAAATAAAGAGTGTAGGTACTTACCTTGTATGTTTTTTTCTGCTTCACTCCAGTCATCAAAATTTTCAAACAGTACTTTACAAATGTCTAGCCATGCTTTTGATTTAGCGTCCCGGTCTTTAAATATTTCGCTTGATTGGTCCCATATGGCAGGACGACACTGATTTCAACAATTACCCTTTCTGTATCAAAATTTGTCATTTTTTGTTATGGGCCGGGCACGCGCGTGCGGTCGGTTCGAGATAGCGCTGTCAACTGAACAAGCACGCGCGTGCACCCGCTAGCGGGCTTCGCGCGTGGACCCGTCCAACGTGATGCGTGATCACGTCGCGTGCATGCGTGCCCCGTTGCACGGAAGTATCACGCGACGGGCGCCCGACGGGCTCACGAGCGTGTGCACGCGCATGGGCACGCGCGGGTCGTTTTTGTGTGGACACGCGAGAGGCACGCTTAACGCAGTTTATGCCCTAAGAGCGGGGGCACACGATGCGTTGCGGCGCCGCACCGCAAAGATTTCACCGTGTCAGTGGGCACACGAGCGGTGCGGCGCCGTAACGTTGTTATGTCGCAGCGGCGCCGTAGCACCGTTGGACAGTCTGTTAATGAAAATGGATCGTAAAAGACGTCTATTGTTGGCCCTACTATTACGCCACCGCCGAAATCGACGTAGAAGCGTACGACGATACTGGATCTGTCCTTTTATTGCACTAAGGAACAGTGATGGACAGTTTTTTCTCCAAGAATATAAAGAGTTGCTGTTGGACGAAAAGAAGTTTTACAATTTCTTTCGAATGAGTGTGTTAAGTTTCGAATGTTTATTGAAATCTTTAGAATCACATATACGGAAACAGTACACTAACATGAGGAATCCAGTGGAGCCAATAGAAATGCTGGGCATCACTTTGAGGTAAGTAATGAAAATTTTTTTTTTGAATAATAATACTTTTTAATTTTCAAAACGATCAAAAAAGGAAATGTTAATAATCATAATCAATCTTATTAATCTTCTTAATAGTAATCTTGATAAATCTTAATTACAAATTTGCAAAATCGTACTCTACGCTGTCTTGAGATGTTTCACCTGGAGATGTCAATAAATTATAATCTGAGCTCAAGTCTGTTGGAGTGTATGTACTTCTGTAACTTCTTGTATGATACCCGTGTGATGAAGGCTGTTGAGACGTTTGTTCAAACCTAAATGATGATGATTGTTGGGACATTGAGCCATACCGCATTTCAGTGATAATTTGTAACACCTTGCTTTGGAAGGTGAGAGTTTGAAGGTCTGTGAAATCTTGAATTGATGGCAAAATACCCTTAAAAAATGACAAGTGGCGATCTTCGGGCTCCTTAAGGGCTTTTAATGCTTCCTTTTCGAAATCATCAGCTTGCATTGTTCTTTTGCGGGTGATAGGAACATAACGCGAAGACTCCGGTGCAATATCACTTGTAGAATCGGTGTTGGTTTCTCCAGCTACGTCTAAGCTACTGTCTGTCTCATTTTGTGCCACTTTTGTTAAAAATAAAAGTTGATTGTAAAAATGATATTTTTTCAGTTTTTTAGCGGCTGAGCCAGATTTAGAAGCTTCTTTTAACTTTTTTAAATATTTATAGAAGTTATCTTTGACACTTCTCCATTTCTTCACTATATCATTACCTAAAAATAAAATATTAACATTAAGATTACATGAGATTTTATTATTTAAATAAACGTTTTTGTTACAGGTATCTAGGAAGTGGAAATTCACTACAAGATTTGGAGTACAAATTCAAACGGGGCAAATCTACGATTAGATATATGATTAGGAGAGTTTGTCGTGCTATATGGAAAAATATTCTTCAAGACAACATTCCCGAACTAACAACAGAAAGACTCAAAAATATTGCATCTAGTTTCGATTTAAGGGCGAATTTTCCTCACTGCATCGGTGCCCTCGATGGGAAGCATATTCGCATGCGTAATCCTGCTAATAGTGGCTCGCTTTTTTTTAATTACAAAGCCTTTTTCTCAATAGTCCTTTTAGCTGTTGTGGACTCAAACTACAAATTTATTTTTATTGACATTGGCGCATACGGTAAAGAATGCGATTCAACTGTTTTTCAAAATTCAAAACTATATGAGAAACTCATTAACAATGACCTACCATTGCCTGATCCCCAGCCACTGTGTGGTTCCAATAGACGAACCCCGTATGTATTTGTGGGTGACGAAGCTTTTGGATTGAGCAACCACATTATGCGCCCATATGGAGGTAACAATCTCAATGTTAAACAAAAGATTTACAATTATCGTCTCAGCAGAGCCAGAAGATATGTCGAATGCGCTTTTGGGATTATGGCGAATAAATGGCGCATTTTTCACAGACCGATAGACGTGTCCTATAATTTTGCTACTGACATTGTGAAGGCATGTTGTGTCCTACACAATTTTGTCGCAGATCGGGATGGTTTTCGGCAAAAGGATACATTGGCAATAACTGATGATGAATTTCACTCATTACAACCTCAAGATGAAGAGATGACAGCAGCAAATGTCATTAGAGATGAATTTGCAAGCTATTTTATGAGCAACAGAGGGTCGCTACAATGGCAGTTACAGAAGATTTGATCATCATAAAAACATTAAATAATTACTTACCTATCTGGTTCTTTATATCAGGAGCAAAATTATCATAGTCTGGAAATAAAATTTTGGCAATTTGCTCCCATGCTTTTATTTTCATTGTTTTATTTTTAAAGTCTTCATTGGACTTATCCCAAAGGTTTTCCCGTTCTTGGACTAATGTAATTAGGTAGTCTATATCAATAACATCTAGGTTGGCACTCATTTTTTAAAACCTCAATCACAATAAACAAAAATACTTAGAAAAAATTCGAAACGAGCGAGCGTGTGTCCTTCCTTGTGACGCAAAACAACTGAGCGGTGCCGCTCCGACGTCGCAACGCATTCACCCCTCCCCGCCTCGTCTTGGTGGTTGCAAGTCCGGTGCGGCGACGGAGCGCATCGTGTGACATGCCACAGATATTTCTATGTAAGACGACGCAGCGACACCGCTCCGGCGCCGTACCGCCGCCGCAACGCATCGTGTGCCCCCGCTCTGAGGATCAAACGCTGTCGTGAGAACACTTGTTGTTGTTTTTTGCTGCTTGCCCTTATTAAGTGTGGAAACTGATTTAAATTCATTCTCTTGATATGAAGTCTTATATAGGAACTTGTTTTTCATGTATTTATCTATTTTTAGTACTTTTATATCAGACCATTTAACCTTCTCTATGTCTGCATTAGTAGTATAGTTACCGAAAGCCAAAGGTTTTAAATCAACAAAACTATCATGGGCAAGTTCTTTAACTATTTAAGGCGAGCCTTTTTTTGCAGTTTTAATTAGTGATATATTGATCAGGTACATAAACGGGCGATGATTTTAAAGCTCGTGTTATATTTTTTGTATAGTGGAATGAACAGCATCGCCTTCGTTTTGTGTGTGGCCCTTAATTAAAAACTTATGTGTAACACTTCTTAATTTTGGTAATGTATTCTGTCGTGCATATCTTCTGTGGTTGATAAAATTCGCAGCCTCAGTAATTTTTTGAAGAAGGTCATTTAATGTTCCTATTGTTTCGCGTACACCTTGTCTTTAAGAGAACCCCAATAAAAGAAGTCCAAAGGGTTTAGATCGGGTGAACGCAATGGCCATAAGATAGGACCAAGTCGCCCGATCCAACGCCCTGGATACTCTTGGTCTAAATATTCTCGCACGGGACGGGCATAGTGAGCTGGGCAACCATCATTTTGGAACCACATGTTTTGTAAATCCAGCAAGGGAACATCAAATAATAATTCATCAAAGTTATTTTTTAGGAAGTTCAAATAACTATTGCCATCTAAGTTTCCTTGTAATTCGAAGGTTCCATAGGTTCACTTTAAATTGATATTGGGATTTGTCTTGTCTCATCAGGTGTGGATTTTCATTGCTCCAGCTAGAGAGCTAACTACTAATTTTAGTTTTAAGTTGTGAAATTTAGTTCTCAAATTTGATTACGTCCTCGTAATCAAGATTGCCTTTATAGCTTTGACTACTGAACATAAACCATTAATAATTCCACGTTTTTTTCTTATCTGTGGTGTTGGACATATTATTATCATAAGATTAAGATTATACTCAAGTCTTAGTAAGTTTTATGAAAATCACCAAAAGTAAAGCTAAGCTAAGCGGTGCAAGTGCAATGCAAGTACGAAACTTGCATATTATTATAACGACATCAAATTTCATAGATGTATTGCGTAAGTTACTAATATTATAGATACATACTAAATTAAAATTATTATCTTGTTTAAAGATCTGTGCTTCTTTAAGCAAAAGGATTCTATGCTCGTTATCCACTGATTTTATGTTCTCGGTGTCTTGATGCGTAGATGGTTCCTGTGACGAGGGCGCTGGAACGGCTCCGTCGCAAGAACAAGATTATGCCTTCGTAGTAGCTTGAAAGGAATTCTGATAGACTGAGAGTTAGGGTGGATACCTATTATTTCATCTACATTATTCCCTTAAAACCGGCTTAGTTTTATCACTTCGCGCTGTCTTGGGTACCTGTTTGTTAACAGTTTCATCTACATTGAAGATTATTTCCTCTGCGGCCTGATTCCTTTTAGTTATAATCTGTTCTTTATTCGTAGGCATATGAGCTGTACTATTCTTGCACGGCTTCTGCGTTTGAACGATGCTTAATAGCGTAATCTTGATAGAAGATTGAAGAATAGTTCTAGGGGGTTCCTGTAAGCTGTATAGCTGCCAAATAAGTGCATAAAACCTGAAGCTGATTGGATTGCGTTATTATAGGCAATAACCGAATAGGTCATTATAGACTTAATCATTCTTAGCCTTACGTTGTATACTAATAATTTCAACTACCGTAGAATAGAAGCGTTCAATTGGGGAGTTAGAATTTGGGTTATAAGGTGTCGTAAAATGTATACTAATATTATGTATCGAATTCACTGTTAGAATTTGTAGTTATATTAAGTTAAAGTCGAAGATTAAAAATTGTGCGTTTTTAATATTAAAACAATTGTGCGTAATTACAGTTAAAAGCTGATGGTAATGAGAGATGAACTACATGATCACTGTGACGTCAGATGACTTAGTTAGAGGTATTACCTGCTTTTCGCTACGTTCTGCCGGTTCCTGTGTACGCTACTGTTATTTCTAGATGTTTTCGGTCTAAAATTACCTGAAGCAGGCTTGCCCCAGGTTAGTACTGGTTGAACTTATTGCTGTCGTTGATCAGAAACAAAACTATTTCTTTTGGGTCGTGTTTGGTGCATAAGTGTTACTATAATTCATAGGTGGATGATGATTTAAGTAAAGATGATTATTTTAAGCTGCGTTTTCTTTTAAGTCCTTTCGATCAAAGCATGATCCGAGTCACATTCGTTCGTTCATGTGGCTATGTCCGCTAATCAAAAACTTATGATTAATTGTCTCTAGGGTTGGATGCACATGTAATAAATACATGAACATCATCGCAACAGTGTTATTTTTATTCTGGCCAGGAGTCAGAATAAAATGTGACCTCTATAACTTCAGGTGGCAAATGTTGTAAAAATGCCACAAACATGAAGCAATCTGATTTGCTCCTCGAGCAGCAATAGTTTCGTCCCACATATAATAAGTAGCTTTATTGTCTCTTAAGTTATGAATAGTAAGATTGTAGGACAATAGTTTTCTCTTATGTTAAAGAGAAAAATGTGGTTTTTTAAAAACTCAAATTTGTTCAAATCTGCCTCCCCATGGGCTCCATGAAATTGAATCGACATGGGGCAGTTTTAAAAAATGGGTTAAACACCAGAAAAAAGAGAGGATAGAGTAATAATTTATCTTTATTGTTATTAAAATATAAAATAAACTTATACGAATCTTCTGAAGTTAAATCTTGCAATACAGCAACAAAAATAAAAATTATATTTTTTAATTGTGTCTGACTTCCTCCTTTTTAACAAGAATAATCATATTGCACAAGAGTATTAGTTTATTGTTATTATAATTATATAATACTGCATCATACGCAAAATTAAACATCAAATAAACTCAATATCGAACTTAATAATAGTTTTAATTAAGTCAGACTTCCACTTTGGTAACAAAATCACAGCACAAGCATTTTAAAGTAACCATCTTAGGTAGATCTTGTCCTACCTATCCCATATGAAAAAAAGAAAAATTTAAATTAAACTTAAACCTTTCTGAAGTTCTGGACGTGCTAGGAGCATTTTTAGGTGCTGGCAATTTTGTTATAATATCCAAAATTGTAATAGACCATCTATCAACCTTTTCAGGAAAGTAAAACACATCTCCTTTTCTCTTCAAGTAATTCACAGTAAAGGTATTTAAGTACTTTTCTTTAATTCTAGCAACGAAAGCCAAAGATGCAATTCGTTTTTTTGAGGGGCATTAAACTAGTACAAAGTCCCCAACATTCAGGCTTTGACCAGTGAAAGGAGTTCTGTTAGCTTGTTTCAGCAGTTCTTCATCTTCATTATGACTGTCACTAGCATCAGTCGCATCTAAGTCTGAGTCGTGATTCACAGACATGTTATCGTCATTATTGTCCGACTCAGAACTTGATGTGAATATGGATCTCTGTTTTGATTAAGGTTTGGGTTTAGGACGCTGTTTGCCCTTAAGAATTTGCTTGCGTTTTGCAGCTTGCATTACTATGGAAAGTGACTTCTCTTTTCTAGTACGTGAGCGAATAGTAGACTTTTTTTTTCATCCGAATTAAGTGTGCTGCTTCTATTGCATTTTTCTCCGGGGTCTCAGTTAAGATCCGCGAACTTCCTTTTTTCGTCCTCTTGCGCCCTCTTTACGTAGAGGAGCTTTAGGATACGGTTGTATCATTTCTAGAGATATGAGGTTCTAGGAGATAAAATCTGTGGCACATGTGAAGCTTCTATTGGCTGATCAATACCAGGTGCAGGGCTTTCAAGTATACTTGACTGCCTCTCTGATCAGTTTCCTCTGGCGCGAGATGTAGTTTGTGGCATATGTAAACCAGTTATAGCACTTGCTATCACGGGCCCCTCATTCCCGGCAGATATGTCAGGATGAGGACGGTTCGTGACTTCTGCACATTGGAAATCATCGTCCGTATATGCATTACGGTTAAATGGATATATTCCGGGTCGTGAAAAGCCTGATAATATATTTTTAGGCGTATAAGATGCATTGTATACTGGACTCACAATGGCAAGTAGATCATGTATTGTTATAGTTCTACTAGGATGTTCGAGCAACCAATCATTTTGTGCTACTGAATTTTTTTGTTTAAATGGACCATTGACAGCAACATCTAAGGGTTGCATCTGGTGTGTGCAATGGGAAGGGAATGTGACAACGACAGTACCAATACAGGATGCTTATAAAATTCAAGGTTTCCCTTCAATTTCCTTAAAGTTCCATCATCAACTCCTGATTTCCTTAACATAATAACTAATTTATTCATAGCCTAATCTAAACATAATGGTAATTAATAATCATCGGTAATAATTCAAAATTTTAATTTATCACATTCATCGTAACATACATACATAAAAAAAAACAACCGAATTGACAACCTCCTCCTTTTTGAAGTCGGTTAAAAATAATAAAATTTTACAAATATTTGTGTTACTTCTGTTGCCTTTGCCTCTTTATACCTCTACTTTTTAAATATACATTACGAGCTGCTTGTTTAAAAGGATCACTTTCATCATATTTTATAGTTTTGCTAGTGTGTAGGTGACCAACTTCTTTGCACCAGTTATTAATAAAAAAGATGATACTCTTATGAATTAAAAAATCTTTTAAAATACCAGAATGCCTTTCACACTTTAAAAAAAATAAATCTATATTGGTTATAACGGTGAACTTAATATATTCAGCTATTTTCGAATAAGTTGCTCTAGTTTTTAAAACAACATATTATGTAATGTTCTCGACTTGTGCAAAGAAGTCGAACAAACACCTTGTAGCCATCTTTTATTTTCATATTCTTTAACTTTAATGTACTCATGAAACCTTTGTAAATTTTCTGTTTCCATGTCATTTTTGCAAGTTGAGCAGTTTTTATAAATTGCCCTCTTAGCTTTTAATGCTATCCACCCACTGCAATAACCAATAGCTGCGCATTTTGCCACACTTTGTCTATCTTTATCATTCATT
Organism: Hypena proboscidalis; assembly: GCA_905147285.1. Lineage (NCBI taxonomy): Eukaryota > Metazoa > Arthropoda > Insecta > Lepidoptera > Erebidae > Hypena > Hypena proboscidalis. The sequence continues at coordinate 3,543,358 of LR990141.1, forward strand.
AGAAATTCGGTATCCAAGTCTTTTATGTCAACATGGTCAAAATCAATTACCATTTGGCTGTTTTCTTCAATTGGTGCACCTGCCTCATTCAAAAAATCTTTAAATGATTCCAATGCAAAGCCATTGTCTGCTTCGCAATTGCGGCTTACTGCGTGATGCGAAGTTAAATTATTTAACAATAATGTTTTGTACGCGGCCTCAAAGTGGGAGGCAGTTGGCATAGTATTAGCATGACCATGGGCACGTATAGAGCCGAAGAAATTCTCCAAAGCATCTTCGTTGAAATTGCGCAGTAAAAGCGAATTAATTCCCTTCTTTTGGAGGCAAAAGGTAATATTTTTATAAAATAATTTTTAACAAAAAAAAAACCGACTTCAAAAAGTAGGTAAACTAAAAAGCAATAAATAAATTTACTTAGCACAAAATAATACGTTTTTCAGTTAGTTAAATAGAAATTATTAAATAATTATTTTATAATTCTGAAGTCGGTGCCAAGTAAACAATAACTCTGAAGATAATATCAATCTTTCTAACAACTATTTTTTTTTTGGAGAGCAGAGTTTTTGGCGCAGAGTTTTTGGTGGAAGTGTCATTCTTTTCTATTATTTTCAATAATTGTGACTCAAAGTCTGTCATACATCTCTTTTTTTTTTCTGCCACGGTTTTGGAGCACAGGTGTCTGGAATGTTTCTTCTGTTGATGGCAAGTCCGGAGTACTTTCCGAGTTATGCGATGAGGTTGAAGCAACATTTTGGGAGCTCTGCGACGATGTTGAAGCCATACTTTCATATGTGGGTTCAAAGTATTTTGTGTCTTCCAAAAACGTCATTATATCGAAAAAAATATACTTTTTTTTGACACCCCCTGCAGAACCGGATTTTGATGTTTTAAGATTTGCTCTACACTTCATGTATGCATCACGGGCTGTCTTCCATCTTAACTGAACAGCTTTTTCTGTAAATTAAATAATATAAGTAATAAAACAACACATTACTACTTTACTTATTTAATACATACTTTTTTTTTTGTTGCAAGTACCTGACTACTGGGTCAAGAATGGCTGATTTGCATTTAAGTTATCGATTGGGGCTATCCACAATTAAATACATTATTGAAGAAGTATGCTCATTAATGTAGGAAATTTTGAAAAACGAATGTCTGCCTGAACCTGATCAAAATTTTTGGAATAAAATAGCACTTGGCTTTGAAAGGGATGTCAATTTTCCCAATTGCGTAGGTGCCCTTGACGGAAAGCATACTAGAATCACGTGCCCAAAAGAAAGTGGATCCGTATTTTTCAACCATAAGCAATTTTATTCCATTATTTTACTTGCAATGTGTGATGCCAATTACTGTTTTACCTATGTAAATGTAGGGGCTTGTGGCAGCGAAGCAGACGCTAATGTGTTCAAGAAAAGTTCCTTATTTTTCATAGACTTAAACAAAATGATCTAAATTTGCCACCTCCAAAATTATTACCAGGCACATCTATCAACCCACAGCCACATGTCATTGTAGCAGACGCAGCTTTTGGAATTTCCAATACTATACTTCGCCCATACGCGCGTACAAGTATGACACACAAAAAAAAAAATGAATTACAGGTTAAGTCGTGCACGCCGATACATAGAATCGAGTTTTGGTATATTGACAAACAAATTTGCAATATTCCAAAGGTCTATCAATGTATCAACATCATTTGCACAAATTTTAATCAAAGCGTGCTGCATTTCACACAATTACATTAGAGTACGCGATGGTTATACGGAAGAAGACGCTATGATTGTAGCTGGATTTACAGATCACAATGCTCGCATTAATGACAGTACACGATCGGGCAACACAATAAGAGATAATTTTGCAAATTACTTTGTCTCAAATGAAGGATCTGTACCTTGGCAAAATAGTTATATTTATTAGATACCTAACACAGATGTTTCAATAAACATTACTTACCGATTTGTTTTTTTTCTTCACCTGAACTATCTCCGAAATTCGGACAAACAGCTTCGCAAACATCTATCCATGCCTTTAATTTCGCGTCTTTATTTTTATATGTATTGTCGCGGAGATTCCAAAGACATGGTCGAAGTCGTACTTCTTGTATAACCCTCTCGGTTTGCACATTTGCAGCCGCCATGACAACGACAGTACTTTACGTCCGCTCCGCGCGACTGTCCGCCGGGCACTGAACAAATACATTAGAACCAGGCACCGTCCGCCCGCGGACATCCGCGGCGCGGAGTAGCGGCGCGGAGGGAATTTCGACCGCGCGCGAATAGCTCTCCGCGACGCGGACATCCGCGTCGCTCTGAACGCGCTGTAAGGTTTCATACATTTTACCGTCCGTCGCGGACGTCCGCGTAGGTCATCCGCGTCGCACTGAAACAGCCCTAAGATGGCGTCCGTTCGGTGACTCATAGCCGGCCGGCGCTGACGCAGGTACCTGGGCCCGTTCATTGAGTCATAAGATACAACAATTAGAAAAGGTTTTATGACTTTTTTATTGTTTTAGTTTATGCCAGCTTTTATCGATTTTTCGCTTGTGTGAGTCGGTTCATTTTTTTTATTGTTTACTTATATGGTATTCTCTAAAGCAGAGTTCAATACATAAACTAATATCACACTGATTGCATTTCCAGATAGTCCTGGTGTCTCTCTTTCGGCGTGTGCACATCCAACAACGAGCTTTTTTAATTTTAGATCTCATAGGAAAGTGGTCATGATCAAGTTTTGACTTTTGGTTACTTTGTATAGTCAGTTCTTGTCCAGTCCTCTTTGTGAATAGTCTAGGTTCAGTCGGCAAGTCAATGTCTTTATATATTTTAAGAAGGTCTTGTGCCATAATGATTCGGAACTGCCTATGTGATATATTCGGGTTCTTTGTTGAAATTATCACAAAGGCATTATAAAGAGCTGTGTTAAACAATCTACAAAATACCTTTTTGTACCACACCTTATTTCTAAGTCGTTCCACGAGCTGAGCAGATAGAAATTGATCCTTTCTGTCCACTCCGCCCATGGACTTGTTGTAGTCAAGTACAAGTTTTGGTTCATATGTTATACGGTTGTATTTATTTTGAATCCCCACTTGTAAGTGATAGTATGTCGAGATCATACTTACCAAATTAGCATCTCGCCATACCATCACCGATAAGTCGGAACAGTAGCTTGCCACTACATCACCCGGTCGGAGGTCAGATTTATTTAATGTCTTTAGCGAGTCAGGCATGAATTCACGATTTAAACGTAATGTTCCATAACAGTCGGTATGATGTTTTTTTCAGACATCGCAATAATAGTGGACTATTGTAAAAATTATCCATTATAATTGTATGTCCACGGTCAAGTAGTGGCTCTACCAAATCAAATACAATTTTAGCCGTAGCATTAGTGGGACGTGCAAAATTGTCATCTGGTCGGTCAACAGTCTCGTCCTGTGGTCGGTCAATCCTCTCATTTTCTGGCCGGTCATGCAATATGTCATCGGGTCGGTCAACTATCTCGTCTTCAGTAGGTCGGTCAACTATCTCGTCTTCAGTAGGTCGATCATTGGTCGGTGCAGCTTGAGAATTTTTTCCTACATATACAAAAAACTTCCAAAGGTAGCCAGTGCGAGACTCCACAAAGTTCATAGGTCTTTACACCAACTTGGGCGGCTTTAGTGGCAATTTTTTGAGCATAAATCAATCGCCCGTGCCACTTTAACAGAGACTCATCAATGGCTATTTCTTGGGCTGGCATATATAAAGTAGAAAATTTGTCATTTAGATAACTAAGTACCGGTTCTATTTTAGAAAGTTTAGTCTTGTCAGTCTCAGTAGAAGTCTCGCTGTCGGCAAAATGATATACCGATTTTAGCAGTGCAAACCGATTATATGACATATACGGGCAAAATACGGCATAGTCCCATAACCGTTAAAAGAGAAATATTTTTCCTCCTCTGGTAACGGGTAAAGGCCTTGCAGTATTAACACTGCTAAATCGATATCATTTCGTTGCAGTTAGTCGGAGTCCATCTCTGAAAACGCGAGGTCGGAAGCAGCTTATTCTCCGCTTTTAAGCGAGCTATCTTCTGTCACATTCACAAAGTCTATTCTATTCTATTCTATCACAAAGTCGGTCAATAAAACTACTGTCGAACATTTTTTTAAACAAGTCGACAGGAGTCATGTCCGTCACATTAAATGTCGGTCCTGCTTGACCTGTAAAAGTCTCTCGTCCAGTAAAATTTGTCCTATCCTTCTTCCAGTCAAAATGGTAGTAGTCATCATTAGGCACTATGTCACGTATAACTCTGTCATTCATTTCATCCTCAGTCTGAAATATTTGAGTCTGTAGTTCCGTCAAGTCTAATGCCAAGTCAAGGTCTAGGTCAACGTCACTGTCATTCTCTGCCAGCAGCCAGTCTTCTATGACATCTTCGTAGTTTTTATCTGTTATATCTGAAACAAATGAAATACGTATTAGATAATTAATGCTAACTGGCTTTTATCTTGCACAAAGACTTAGCATTGCTATTCAACGGGGCAATGCCGCCAGCCTTCGGGGCACTATCACCGTTGACAGTGATGCGGACAAATATTTCGACGCCTAGCTTAATTATTTTTGATCTTATTATTATTTCTCTTTTATATTTTTTTAATCATGTAAATATTTTAAACCTTCAATTATTTTAGTTTAGATTTTAGCATTTAAGAAGTATTCTTTTATTTTTTTATTTTAATTGTATTAGTATCTCTATACTCACTAGTGGCATTTCTTTTTTGGGGTTTTGGAAGTTCTGGTAGACACTGCCTCCATTTCCACCTCTTCTAACACTGCCTCTATTTCCACCTGTTCTCCCAGAATGATGGGAAAAAATAATAATACTTATTATACCATCAACGTAAGATGATAAATGATTACGTAATTGTAGGCGCATTACTTATTCAGACGATGATGAAGAATAATGTTGCCTCTTCTTGGGTGTACGTGACGCCCATTCTAAACTTAGCGCCGTTGTGCATCGCCTAGGCGAACTGTAAGGAGAATTCGGGACTGTATCGGCCTCTGGCGTACCCATGTTTTCGTAGTCGGGGATATCTGCGACGTCGTACTCTTCTAGCTCAAGCTGTGCGGGTTCGGGTGCGGGCACTAACGGAGGCTCGGGAGCGGGCTCAAGCTGAGGCTCGGGAGCGGGCTCAAGCTGAGGCTCGGGAGCGGGCTCAAGCTGGACTTCGGGTGCATGCTCGAGTACCTCCACGAAAAGGCAAGCTTCACGCTCCGGGGATGGATTTCTGTTAGATAATTGTATCATTAAAATAGCATATATCTCATAACTTACCAAGAATATTGTATGCATAGATATATGTATAGATACCTATATGTAGTAATTACCGAGCTTGTCTTTTTCGCGGGGGCGCATCAGAAAGATAAATCCGCTGAAGCTCAGCCTGTCGCTTGCGACATGATAAAGTCCTTTCGGACTTCAGCGGACATGGTGTTCAGACGGCGTTTAGTCTGAGCATTCTGCGCCCGTATATCCGTCAGCTCTTGACAGCTAAAATAAGACAACTTAATATAGATACCTAATTTAGACCAATAAACATCTTCGTAACACAATAAAATAATAATAATATTTACATCTCAGTTTCCACCGTCATGGTTGTACCACGCCCACGCCCGCGAGCGCGTCCACGTCCGCGTCCACGTCCTCTTCTCGCATGTCCAGCTCCTCGACTAGTCGAACTAAAATAATTATTTTTACATTTTATACAATTCATTGCCTATATTCAATAGAGGTAAAACTAATTGAAAGAACAAATAAAATGTTTACTTACGGCTGCGGCTCAACTTGCTCATTTTCGTCACTGTTATTTATAAAATGATAATGTTACAGCATAACACATATTTGATATACTGAAAGCATACATATGGGATGACTGATATAGTTAGATGATGACTGAAAATGATATAATTATATTATATAAATATATATATCATTTTTACTATGAGACTAACACCAAAACCGAGAAAAGAATTAGCTGTTTTATATATTTCGTGAAGGTAAAGATGGTGAGCAGCAGCAGTTTTTTATTCTCGATTTTGCAGTTGGTCCAAGTATGACACTTGTCCATATTACTGACTCCCTATCAGTTCGCATGCTAGTAAGTGTGTACCACACATCCAATCAACCTATTATAATATAACACACCAAAAACCAATACGTGCAACACCAGTGGTAGGCAAAATAAGTGGCAAATGAAAAATATAACAGTCAGTAAGCAGAAAGTGGTATGGTCAGTAAGCGAGATCTGGTATGGATAGATAAATAGAAAGAAAAGGCCATGCTCATAGCATGGGTTACTGTAAGAAAAAATAGCAGCCTTGTAAGCTAATTATAATAATAATTTAATTAGCATAATTTAATTTATAATTGAGACCTAATATCTTCTTTCAATCGATGTATATAATATATAGGTTATAGGCTGACCGTTTAACTGAGTCCTCGCCTGCGCGGTACAGGGGCGCGGGGGTATGACGACAAAGGGGACTGAAACAGGTGCGGGCGGTGGGCAAATTTTTGTAATTGTTCATTTCGTTCGCTACATGGGTAGCGATCGCATGTGTTGACTGTAGCAGACACCTTGTGAGAGGTACACATGTAATAACAATCTCAAGATGAATCGAAAAATCTTCGGACATAAAGTAAACAGTCAGTGCAAGCAAATGACTTTTAAATGTAATATTTTCTTTAGAGAACCTCAGAGTAGCAGTAGTGGCAGCGACGATGAGTCCGAAGAAGATTTGGAAGCTTCTGATGAAGAAGGGGACGAAGAGTGGACTCTACATCGTCGCGCACCTCGTCCTCCAGCATTTACTGAACGGGAGGTGGTACGGGTGGAAGAATCAATTTCGACTCCAATGGAATTCTTCCAATTATTGTTTTCAATCGAAATATTGACGTCAATAGTAGACTCTACTAATGAGTGTGCGCATCAAATTTTAAATGGGACAACGGCTCCCCAAGCCAGGATCCATAGATGGAAACCTCTAACTGTGGAAAGCCTTATGACATTTTTAGGCATATTATTTCATATAGGCCATATAAAAGTTAATAGATATTCGGAGTATTGGAGAAAGCATTACTTGTTTAATTTATTCCCAAGCAAGTTTATGTCAAAAAATACATTCTTATTAATTTTTAGATGTCTTCGGTTTGGCCAGCATAATTTGGACTCACTAATTGCTTATTTTAATCGCAGAATGGCGGATTTATATATCCCCGGCGAGGAATTATCAATTGACGAATCGTTAATTCTAAGCCGGGGACGTAGTGGAATCCGCCAATATATTAAAGGTAAGCGGCACAAATATGGCATAAAACTCTATATGCTGGCCACACCGAGTGGCCTTTCCCTCAAAATCCACGTCTACAGAGGCAAGCATGACCAAGAAGTTGGAGGGAAAGGTCACACAGAAAAGGTGGTGGCAAAGCTCGTGGAAAGTTATTTAGGCTCAGGTCGGCATGTGTACATGGACAATTATTATAATAGTGTTGGGCTCTCAGAGTACATGTTACGTAACGGAATGAATGTTACAGGCACTCTGAGAGTCAAACGCAAAGGCAACCCAACAGTGATTACGACCAATAAACTGCATAAAGGTGGTAGCATTTTTAGGTATAACAAAAAGGGGGTTTGTGTTTGCAAGTGGCGTGACCAACGGGACGTCTTGACCATCAGCACCGCTCATTCACCAGAACTCAAAATAGTCACCAACAGACGAGGCCAACGATTATTGAAGCCCGAGATCGTTTTAAAATACAATGAGTATATGAGTGGTGTTGATAGGCAAGACCAAATGTTATCGTACTACACTTGCGAACACAAGTCAATGCGTTGGTACAAGAAAGTAGGCATTCACATCTTCCAAATGATGATGCTGAATGCCTACTACTTGTACCAAATTAAAACTAAAAACCATATCGATTTTTATAAATTTAGAGAAAAGGTAATAACAAATTTGCTGCCACCACCTGCAGAAAATGGCATTGAACAGGCAAATGGGTCCATTCATTTGCCTGTTCACTTACCCAGGGACAGCAACAGAAATACAAAAAGAAGAAGGTGTAAGCACTGTTGGGACACCACAAAAAAAAGGGTGAACACCCTTTGTTTTTGTCCCACTTGCCACAACCAACCCGGCTTGTGCCTAGAATGCTTCAGAGCATATCATAGGTACTAAGTTAGATTAGTTTAAGTTAAGTTTTATTTTTAAGTTAAATTTATATTATAAAAATAAATGACTGAAAGGACTTACGTAGTTTTATTTATAAAATGCTTTTTAATCCTTTCTTGATAAAAAATGGTACAGAGATAGTAAAAGACCTCAGTGGACGGCCCAGGCGGGCAGAGCCGCAGCCAGAAGCTAGTAATATTACCCCGCAAAATTGGTTTTGAGATAGAATGTCGGCACAACTCACTTTTTGTCTTTGCCAAAAAGAGAATTGTGACAACAGCCAATAGAGTACGCCGCGCGATCTGACCTTATAAATCTTTATTATATATCTGAATTGTGATAAAGTTCTATGATTCTATTGGAACCTAATTTCTTGACAGTTCTAGAGTTAGAAGGGAAAATGTGTTGTCTTATTTACATTTATACATCCGTCAAAAAAATTGGAGAAAGCTTTACCCAAGTCGCACGAGCAAAAAAAGACCAATAATACATTTTATTTTTTATTATGAAATAATAAGTTCATTCAATTAAGGGAGCTCTATACAAGTCCAATTTACATTACAGGTCTTGTCAAACTCCGCAGCTCAGCAACCAAGAAGTTTGACAAGACCTATAGGTAGGAGCTCGCATAGAGCTCCCTTAATTGAGGCCACGAGGGCGGCGGGCCTCGCTATCTGCAACCGCCTCGCGCCAGCGGGATTGCAGCGCCGCCACTTCCTCCGGAGGAAGCTTCTGCCGGCGACCCTCTTTGAGCTCTGGCAGGTTCAGGAGGCCGTAGAAGCGCCTCTGCAGCGCGCGTCTCTGCGCCTCCTGTTGGCGCTCCATCTGCGTCTCTGTTCTGTAAAATATAATGTTAAAGTAAAAAAAACCGGTGGAAATGATCACTGACCTTGAATAGAATCTGAAGTTTCAATATCACGCAGGTCGCATCAAACCTATATGTATTGTAAACATCTATTGATGAAGTACCCTGTGCCCCTGTGGTATATCATTTTATCAAGGTTAGCAACGTATCATGCGGGCGCAACTAGTTGTACCTATAACTCGTAAGGATTTAACACCCTTTTTTTTTTTTTTTTTTTTTTTTTTTTTTTTTTTTTTTTTTTTTTTTTCGCGGGGAAATGCATTTACGCATACCAACCCCACCCGTGGGGGGGACGGGCAGAGTGGCATGTGGGACTCCCGTGCCTACGATGTTAAACGGCACAGAATACCCACTAAAACCCCGCGGTGTGCCCTCGTCGCCGAAAGATGGTGGGTCGGCGAGCCCCGGATCGATATTATATCCACAGGGCTCGCCGCGGCGACCGTGCCCAGTCCGACCTCTGACCGGGCACCCGACTCTAAGTCCTCCTACTCCCGTAGCGACGCCCCGGGCACACCCAGGGCGTCACTCCGTCGCGGAAGGCATCAGCGGGCGGCGGAAAACCCCCTCCACCGCCCGCGGCCTCGCTTAGGGCGGCATTAGGCTCGCGGCGTACGCGCGCCTTCGCCGCCCAGCTCGCCGGCGGCGGAGCGGATCAGCCAGGAGTGAGTCCTCCCTGATCCGCTCCGCCGCCTCCTTCTGCGAGATGACGTCCTCACAGAAGGATGCGACCGCATCCCACGACCTCGCGCTGCTCATTGCCGCGACCACAGCCGGCAGCGAGAGGTCGTTCCCAATGACCGCGGTGAGATCCCGGCGCTGCACCCCCCAAGCAGGACACTGCTCGAGAGTGTGCTGCGCCGAGTCCTCACCGCAGTCGCAGTGGTGGCACATGGGGCTCGCCTCCCTCTTCAGCCTGTGCAGGTACTTCCCGAAGCAACCATGCCCGGTCAGCACCTGCACCAGCCTGAAGGAGAGAGTCCCATGCTGCCGCCCTGCCCACTCCTCGAGAATCGGCCGGAGCGCCTCCACGGTGCGAAAACCAGCACGTGGAGCCTCCAGCCGATTCCCCCACCGGACCATCAGCGTCCGGTGGGCCTCCTCCCGCCACGCACGCAGCTGCTCGGGCATGGGGACAGAACCCTCAGCCCGAGCAGCCGCCCTGCGCCTGTACACTTCGGCGAGCACTTCCGCATCCAAATCCCACGGGGGTGTTCCGGCCAACGCACACGCTGCGTCGGTCGACACCGTGCGGTATCCACGAATGGCCTTGACCGCCAGGACGCGCTGCGGTCTCCACAACCGCGCCCTGTTCCCGGCGGACAAGGCCTCCGCCCACACGGGTGCGCCGTACAGTGCCATTGACCGTACCACCCCCGCGTAAAGCCGTCGGCTGGCGACGCTGGCGCCACCCACGTTCGGCAAAAGCCGACCGAGAGCGGCAGCCACGCCTTCCAGCTTGGGCACCAAAATGCGGAAGTGCTCGTCGAAGCTCCACCGCCTGTCTATCACTAGGCCCAGATATTTAAACTGGGCCTCGATCCGTACGAGGACCGAGCCGACGGTAATCGAGGCGCCAGCAGGTGGCCCGCGACGAGGCCCGTGAAACATCACGGCCTCAGTCTTGGCAGGGGCCACCCTAAGTCCCAGCGCCTCGATGCGCCCGACCACTTGGGACACACCCACTGTGGCCAGGCGTGAAGGATTTAACACCCTGGAACTAGGTAGGTATACCAATCATAACAATTTGCTTATTACTATTTTTTTTATTAGTTGATGCGACAAATAAAACTTACTAGCAATAAAATAAGCAATGTAGGTATCTAGTTATCAAACATTAGGTACTTACTCATTTGGGCGTAGAAGTGGCTGTGTCCTGAAAAAAAAAACTTTATAACGACCAACTTTCCAGCTATACTGGTATAGGATATAAAATCAAAGATCTTAGCGGTTTTGAAGTGTGCTGTAGGTGGCTGTTCGACCAATCGATGAGCTATCGAATCGTACTGGGGCGTGGCGTGGCAAATACCGACCCGCAACATTTCATTGGAGCAATTGCAGCTAACTCCAAATTATCAAGATCTCGATTTTATCTTGATTAAATGACAAAAAGAATAAGTACAGTCAGCGACACATCAACCTATACATTTGCGACACATCAACCTATACATCTCTACATTTACAATTTAATCCATACAAAAAATAACACAAAATTATTTGAGAAAATATTAAATTGATTGAAAAATGATTATTATAACTTAATTACCATAAAAGAAAGAATCACCTTCTTCGACTACATAATCACATTTCTCCCATCCTCCATCAGCTTTTCGCACCTCCCAGTTGTTTGTCCCGAGTTTAGTCAATTTCTCTTTTTCATTCAACAATTCATCCTTCAACTTTTTTAAGGCATATTGTAATTGTGTCGGTTCACTCGTAAAATTTAAGGCACTTTTACCAGTTGTTATATACGTCAGAAATTCTTGGGTAAAGTTCCTCTTTCTGAACCCCGTAAATGAAGGACGGCCAATGGACATAGGGTCAATGTTTCCCAATGATTTAGTTAATAGAGCTTCTAGTGTAAGCTGGTCTCGCAATGCACGGAATGTCCATACAACGCTAGACCATTTTATACTGGATATGTATAGGTGATGTGTCACAAATGTATAGGCTGATGTGTGGTTGACTGTACATATTATTGTGTAACCTAATTCTAAGATACCGACGGTTCTGAAGTTCGCTGCAGATGGCTGCTCGACCAATGACAAGCACTGTATTCGAGCGTATCCAATATCGACCCGTGACATTTTATCAGCGGCGAAATTCAGAACCGTCAAGATCTTTGAATTTGGGTATACTCGCTAAGGGCCTGGGCCCTAGGTAGTCTAGATACACTAAGGGGGTGTGGCGAGTATAGCGTGTCTATCTGTAGGCTAAAAAGGGGAAAGCATTAAAAAAACACACCAAGGCCAGGCCTTACCATGTGCAAAACAAAGTCACGATAATATTTTTAAGAAACGTCGTAGGTATGCAAGCATATTTTACTACAAATAATCTGAAAATACCTAATTGAACACATGTAATAATAAATCTTTATGTAGATAGGTACTTACTCTTCGTAGGCTTCCTCGGCTACGGCGCTATCACCAGCCCTGCCCCAGCAATCAGCCATGCTAAAATTAAAGAACAATACTTATACCATGCAAAAACTTCATTATTTAGTAGATTACAGGCCACACACAGCATTATTTGGTTAGTAGGTATGTGCCCAAAGCAACCCCATGTTAATAAAACACATCACAAAACAATAAATAAATTCCGACACTGTAAGCATTCATTACTTGGTAGGTATGCCCAAAGCCCCACCATGCTAATAAAACACATCAAACAGCACAAAAATTAATTCCATCACTTTCGTAGTAGGTACCTGTGCTGACATGTTATATTCTTCACATAAGGGCGTAGTGAATTATCTTTGCATTGAACATGAACTTATCGGCGATACCATTATGGTTATAATTATTAACTGTGGAAAATATTAAAATTCATTTAATATTCTAAACGAAGATAGTTTTCATATTACAAGGTCAGAATAAAAGCAGATGTTTACCTGCTTATAATGCCCCCCATTTTTTCAGATTTTAATCTGTAAACAATAAATAAACATACATGTTATTAGCAGCAATACCCACTGACTTTAAATTGCAAGTAAACCCGAAGGCAATGTTAAATGTATCCACTTACCAATTTAACTGAATAATTAATCACACAACACAATAAGTTGCACACGCACCAAATCCAAAAGTTTTTGGAAGTTTGATAACATAACATTTTAAGTGTAGCCATCTTCAATGTTTTTTTCCCTAGATACGTAGATACAGTACCCAAAGTCACTAGACACTTCACCAATGCTGGTTGCTTGGATGAATTTTATTTTTCGCCTGAGTGACTGAAAATTCAAACTTTTGCTTTTCCGCTTGTTTTCAAAGACTGATTTTAAAAGTAACCATAACCATACTTTTTACTAAAATTTATTGAAATATATGCATATTTCAATAAATTTTAGTAAAAAGTAAAAAATAATAATATTTTCAAGCAAAAGTCGCCACAATAGTATTCTAAATATTTTTTTTGTTCATAGGGCCAAAAAAAATATTTAGAATACTATTGTGGCGACTTTTGCTTGAAAATAATATTTTTTTACTATTGGGCAAAAGTCACCCGATCTGGCGAAAGGTCGTTAAAATTGGCAACACTGAACAGTTTCCATTTTCGAATGTATTTCTGTAGTTCGTTCAAATGTTTCGTAAGTTTCTACACTTTTAAGTTTTATAATCATCTTATCTAAATACCAATAGGCTTATAATTTTTATTTATTTATATTCATTGTAAAATTGTTATATATATGTCGACAAAATAAGTAGAACAATAAATAAACAATTATTTGAAACCGCATGAGTTCAGACCTGAATCCGGTTTTCAATCCCTCTCTCTCTCTTTCATATAATGTTTGAACGGGATAGACAGATCGGAAATGTTCGTTCAATTGTAATGAATGAAGCGTCTGCCGGCCAATAATTACCGACGACGCAGTGACTCCTTTGTCGGCAAATAATGATTTCAATTATAGTTCATAATTAGTAACACAATAATAAAGACAGGTCTCCTGCGACTTGAAAATAACGTATCTTACAAAGTATTTTCGACAGGCAATTAGATTCAGATAGAATCGAGTATTTATTTACTTAATAAATAATTACAATTTATTGTCTTCTGTGGGCCAAAAACCTGGCAAAAGATTTTATATACATACTTTACTATCCCGGCAAATTGCTAAATCGTAACAAGGTTCCATTAAAATTTAATAGCAACTTCAATAATGAATTCGCGTCGAACGATTGCAAAGAGCGACATCTAGTGGCTGAGTCTGTCAATCTTAGTTCAAATAAAGCTCAACAGATAACGGTAATAACAAGTTTTATTTATTTCTTTACCACGTAAAAAGTTCTCAGTTGTATGACGTTTATAGATACTTACCAATTTGAATACTTACTGGAATTAAAACATTTTGTAAAAATGCAATTATCATATATTTTCGACAACCCTAAGGCGTAATTGGATTTAGAACTCGCTAGTCGGGTTCTGGGCATGATAACAAGTCAACTATAACTATGTATAGCGATGACTCGGGAGCCGGGTTGTCGGCACACGAACGAATTATTGTACGACCCATACGGTGGGTTCTGGGCATTGAAAGTGTTAAAATATTTTTTCTTTTTTTCTCTCAATCCAAAGTCCTGATCACACGCCAAATAAGAATGACCACTGACAAAAAATTTGTGGTCTATATTTTCCACATCATAATCTGGATGACTAGTGATATATTGACAAAGAGTGGCCATTTTTATGTTGCGGTTCTGGCCCCCACATTGGTCAGAATATAAAATTTACCTCTTTGTCTTGACATGTTCTTTAATGTATCGCAATAAACAAGATCCTACTTCTTGTGGTCCTCTCGAGGCTACTGTTTCATCCCATATACACATAGTTGCGTTGTCATTTGCAGCATCATGTATGCCTAGTACATACGTCCACAGCTGCCTTTTATAATAACACACACCCGTTGACACTACTGGAGTAGGCAATGTTTTCATTAGGTTGAATACAATGACAGTCACATCTGAGTCTTCTTTAGCAAGGTTTTTATCTTTCTTGTAATTATCTTTAGCAGAGTCAGCTTTTGAGAGGTGTATCTTTTTTTGTAACTCAAGCTGGTCCTTTTCTTCTTGTGAATGAGCTGCATCTATCTTAATCTTCAAATTGTCACATTTCTTGCATGAATCGGATATAGGTGCATGGAATGATAAATTAAATTGTTCATTAAAAATTTTCCGGAACATAAAATCTGATACCTTTTCTGACTCTGAAGTATCATCACAGTACATGGAATACATTTTTGGCAAACTTAGATCTGGAGCTAAGAATCTTCTGTTCATACTCTTGTGTAGTGTATAGTGTGATTCATACTTAGGGAATTTATCAATAAATGTTTTTACTTTTTGAACCTTTTCTTCAGTTGTCTTATTGACAGGAACATGCTTTCCCCTTTTATCAATAGGTGGTGTGGGAATGGACAATTTCGTTTTTAAAACTCTGGTTATTCTTCCATCAGATACTGCAAATACTTTCTTGAAGAATTCTTTACATACCGTAGTAGAAAATCCATTGGAATTTGGAACAGTATATACCCGGGTATTGGAGCGTCTAGACTCAGTTTGTCGGCGACCAGTGAGAAAAGAGCATCTTTTTTTAGGTAACACTCTTACCAAGGAAAATAGGTAAGATGACTGCAAACTAAAATTTTCCATGGCATAAAACCTATTGAAAAGTTCTTTTTGTTGTGCAGCACCAACTTTATCGTGGCATTTTTGTCCACATCTACATGGAATATCTGTGTTTATATTTTTAGAAAGTACAGTGTTACCTTTTGTATTCACATATTCCTCCCCTCTAGCGCGTTTTGCCTTGCGGATATTCTTTTTCCACTTACTTGGCTGTCAAACTCGCTTTCTTGGTTTCCGTTGCTCTTGATCGTTTTGAGGGCTTCCTGGGTAATAAGCGTCATTTGGAGAACGGTTATCTGCTAAAATGTCAAGTAGATCCAAGGCAGTTGGCGATGGTGATCTTGTTGGCAAATACTCAGAGCCTGAATCTTGACAGGGATGCTCCTCATCTACACCAAAGATTTCTGAAAGTAAAATAATTTGCTTAGAAAATAGCATAGACTGAAAAAATTTGTTACAACATTCAATCTATTTTTTTTAATAAAAATCATGTTTTGCTTAACTTGCATTGTGTTTTCTACATTACTAGAGGTTCCAGCTTCCATTTGTTCCATTTTAAGGACAAGAAAACACCTTCGATCAACAATAAAAACAATCCAAGAAACGCGGCAAATTTTGACAGTTTGGCCTAACGTCAAAGTAATGTCAATGCAATTAGTATTGCCATAGTGCTAAAATGGCCTAACTCACTTAGGCCAGTACAGCGCTACCAAACTTTTTAAATTTCTGATAGGCTAAGATGGAATTCTAATACCATCTATGAAAAAAATGTTGAACTAAATTTTAGGCCACTGTGGCGCTATGACTTTTACCGTTTAGAGTAGTTTTATCAAATAAAATCAGTATTGAAAAAATTACAGTTAGGCCACTCTGGCTCTCATGGCCTCAAATCACTATTGCTTTTTTCCTATGATGTCACATATCTTAGGAAATATCTTGGTGCATTTCGTCTCCTGTATTTTCATTAAGTGCCCCCACCGCCCGCACCTGTTTCATTCCCCTTTGTCGTCATACCCCCGCGCCCCTGTACCGCGCAGGCGAGGACTCAGTTAAACGGTCAGCCTATAGGCATTTTATTTTATTTTAGGTTTAGTCCATAAGCATAAATTATTATTAAAAAAAATATATATTATTACTTTTTCTTGTTTTATTTTTTACATACAGATATTATTACTAGTTCAGCATTAAAGTGAAAAAACTATATTCAAATACATTTTTAAATATTTTTGTATGATTTAATACTGAAAAACGAAATCATATTAATTATTATTATTATTACACAGCCCATAAAGCGAAATAAATGCAAAACCGCAAAACATGAAAAAAATGATCTCAAAACTCCGTGTGCACAAACCGTTAATTGCGTCGTGAATAAATCTGACCATGATGACTCTCACCACTGCTAAAATCATGAATAACGAGTTTACATTTTGGTCAATTCTAGACACATCTCACCATATTTAGTTTGTAAATGGGTCTTGACTTGCTAATAGTGAAGCATTATCTTATATTTTGTGCATAATTATATAACAAAAACATCTGTTTGAAATATATTTAAAACAACGCACAATCATCAAACAATGGTGGCGTCGTAATCACGTAACTTTTACAATCAAATTATTTTACGAAAACTTTTCAGGTATGATACAATTTTAATAGAGAAGTCGATGATGGCAGTCGCTTCACGTAAAATACTGACATTCAGCTGTTAGACTAGAAGCCAATCCCAATGTACCTAATTGGAAAAAGGCTTGGCAGATGATGATAGTAATGGCATAGAATGAAGAGGTGGTAATGGGTAAATAATGATATTATTCATCTTTATACATACTTAAGGACATATTATAACATAATATAGTTTTTTACAAAAGTGGGCTTTTTATTAATTTGACCAGAAATTAGCTTAATTCTATTTTTTTCTGAAACAAGCTATTGCCCGCGATTTCATCCGCGTGGAGTTCGATGTATTAAAAAATAGCTGCTCCCGCACTTTGATCCGCGTCAAACCTTACTGCCCCGCCCCTATGAAATTTAGCGTAATTTTAAAAATAATAAGTGATGGTAGATTAGATTAGATAGTAAATTTATCCTTTAGTTGAATATATAGATAAACTTATCAAATATTATCTCTTTACCTTTCTTGATATATTTCTGCTTAGGTAAAGTAGATGCTTGTGAGGATGATGGGACTGGATCAGCAATATTGAAGACCGGGGTTGCCACTGTACAGTTGTCTTCTCTTTAACACCTATGTTAATAATGGTGTTCAATCGATGGGGGGCTGAAAAAAAGGATATTGGTTTTATGATAATTCAAATCATAGTGATATTGTGAATCCAAGTGTGTTGTGCAAAATAGCAGTACATTTTACTATCACTGCCACTGAGGCAGTTTAAAAATTGGGCTGGTCTCTATACCTACATAATAATATAATTATTAATTTGCCATGTCTGTACATTGAAAATATTTAAGAAAAATGATACTAGGGGTTTTTATAGCAGCAGTATAAACAAAAACACTTTTTTATTTTTGTGTGTTTTTCTGTCTGTTACAGACAGACAGAACGTTTGTACGCGCATCACGAAAAAAATATTGTATTTTATCCCAAAGGGAGTAAATTAGGGGTTGTAAGTTTATTCGTTTATGCGGGCGTAAACCGCGACGTGAGTTCTTAGCCAAAAAATGAAATTCACTCATCTAAAATTATTACCTGGTAGATGCAGTTCTGGCACTGCAGATGGTTTACTCAGGAATATCACAGTATCTGAAAAGTGTTTGTGGCACACTTTTCTATTTTTGAAAATGGTATTATTGTCCAATCCAACAATTTCAGCGCTCAGAATCTTTCTCAGGATTGGGCAAGCTGTGTAGATTCACTCCTGGAACATTACAAAACAGTAAGATAACATTTTAGTAGTTTACAGATGTTACATATGACCATTTATTTTTTTTGTCAGAGCGGGACATCTGCGGAATTAAGTTATAAAAAAAAAGTTAGGTATTAGTGTTGTACAAGTTTTTTAAATATTATAGAACATACTCGTAGAATAACTAAAATAATCAAAGCAAATAAGTAGTGACGTGAATTCTAGTTTGTATTTTTATATTTATCGGCTGAACAAATTTGTTTTAAAATATCGGGTCTTGTTTTTAGATAAGTGTGGAACTCAGTACATGATTTATTTATATTTATCTTCGTAATCAAAATAGCTTTTATTACTGCGACACTCAACTGTGTTTTATCACTTGTCCATACTTTGTTCATTTGAGAAAAAACTCTTTCCACAGGTGCGTTACTTCCAGGCAGACACATAATGTACTCAATAATCGTGGAAAAGTTTGTTAAATTCAGATTATTGGTACGAAAGTGCTGGAATAATTCGACCCAACGATTTTCAGTAGAAACATTCTCGGCATTCCAGCCAGAGATCTTTTCATCTGTCACAAAGTTAAAAATAAGTGAAAACTCGTCAAAGACTTTCGTATCTTGGCTGCTGCTAATAAATCTTTGCGTAATTAGTAAATCCAGCACTTTCTGTACCTCTTCCCACGTAGGCACTTTTGTTAAATTTGCCCATTCAAACACTTCTAGTTCTGTGTTAAATTGACACCACTGCTCCAAGTATTCTTTGCTTGTTTTATAAAACTCAGCCGCCGTAGTTTTTACATTCTGGGGGTCAACTGCTGCTTCTTCTTCTGTCCTTTCTTGTAATTTTCCTAACAGGTTACGAACCATGTGGGGAAGGAAAATCGTAATCGTATCGGAGGCGATTAATTTCCTTGGCAGACTCTATAGCCGACACATTTTGCGCTTCGATTTTCAAAACAACTTCATTAAATGTCGCTGCTTGTGCGTGCAAAAAATATAACCACAATTCTGAGCTGGGATTTTCGAAAAACGTCTTTTAAATATTTGGGCATTTGTCGATACTTAGAAAATAGTTTTTCAAAGGCTGATACATTTTTATAACTCTCTCAAGCGCGGGCATTAACGCAAGCCACCTTGTTTTACTGTAGCCCAGCATTTTGTGATATTCTGTCTCGGTAGAATTACAAAATTCTTTTAAAGCTTCTACTCGAACGCTATAGATATAGAAAAATGAGTAAATTTTCACTATGATACATTCGAAGTCAACGGGAAGACAATCAGCGGCAGATTTATTCGCGTTGTGGACTATGTGGGCTCCATATCCAATTCCAATAAGCTGTCTGCCGAGTGATTGGTTCAACTTTGCGATTGCATCTTGTGAAGTTGAAGCTACCTGTTGAACTAGTGAATTCAAAAGAGTTTCATCTTGGATAAGAGACAAACCTGATCCTCCTACCAATAAAGAATGTAATTCTTCGACAGAAATACCTTGAATCTCATCCAAACGCTTGTCTAAATCGATATTGTAACTACTGGTGGCAAAAGAGTCAACTGCTTCATCATCAGGGTCTTCTTCTTCCGATGAGCAAAAAAGTTGTGACAGCTTTTTTTCTATTTCCGAATCGCGAAGTGGTTTCTGAAACGTACAACAGTGCTTATGAGACAAATAGAAATCTTCCATGCTTTCTACGGAAACAGTTTCCCCACATAGATTATTACATTGGAAACCCAAACGGGCAACAAGCAAATATTTCCCACACACTTTGAATCAATCAAACCAAGTCATTTATTGTTATTTTTATTCATAAAACACATAAACAACTGAATAAACATTACATCTACGGAAAATAACCAAAAATGAACACTTACCGGATTTTTTTTCGACATAATAAGTATTTCAATATCAAAACTGCACAAAATCGCTTAGACCGTTGAATGATTATTGTGACAATGACATTGACATCTCTTTTTTGTTTTTTCTTTTGTTCGGAAACACGTTGACAGGCCTTTAAACCATAGATAATATATTGAACTACGAAATGACAGTGACAGCTCATGGGAAATTATGTCAAATTGACCATTTAAAAATTGAAATACAATGTGGGAATAATATTCCTGTTGCCTTATTAAGGGATAATATCCTTGCCTGCGTTGTATGTGCATGAAGTGGCAATTGCCATCTCATCAAAAACTAGTGTACAAAGTCTGTGTTTTTCAGGCATTTTAGATACACGCTTTTTTAAATGACTAAATATTTGATAATTACAGCCAGGCCGAAGATTTATTGTCTGCAATAACTTTTGTAGAGATCTTCTTGATGGTAAAACACAAATTCTTCTTAGAATACAGTACGCCTTAGGTGATGGTTTATACAGGGATAGCGCCAAAATCTTTTCGTCCAAAGTGAATCTCCTTCCTTTTAACTGCTTGCCGCTTTGAGTAACTTGCATTAAGAATATCTTTCTGGCATTTTCTGACATTTTCGTAGTCAAAATGTTGAAAGCCCTGGTTTTGGATAAATTCCTTGCAAATTGGATCCTTTTGCGATTTGGCTGTTTAAGAATCATTTTAATCTTCTTTATTGTTTTTTTTCAATTCTACTGGTTCAGCTTGAGATGTGTATGAAACTGAAAATAAAAGTAAAATATAATAGAGAAGTCGATGATGGCAGTCGCTTCACGTAAAATACTGATATTCAGCTGTTAGACTAGAAGCCAATCCCAATGTACCTAATTGGAAAAAGAGGCTTGGCAGATGGTATTTCTGTCTTGGTATTTCTGTCGCACCGCACAATGAAAATTAATAAAACATTGCATAGAATTGTTATTATTGCTCTCATACACCGGAGGAAGAAAATTAAAAAGTGGTTGTGGCGGCAAGAATGCGGGGGATGGTGTAAAACCGGATGCATAAGGCTGTAATTGTTGTTGTGGCGGCAAGATGTTAGTCCCTCGTTGGTAAACAGGAAAAGAGTTTATGGGTTGTTGCAGTATGTTGGTTGAGAAGGAGGCTGAACACGCCTACCAAGTTTTATCTGTTTAAATACGTACGTAATCTTAGCATCGAGTTTTTCATCTGGGGTTAAATTTTTGAGTGATGGGACAAGAGACAGTGCAAAGTTTACATCTTCATCAACATTAGTCTCATTTAATGCTTTTAATATTGCTTCGTCCAAATCCGTACTCCTCGAAACACGAGTTTTCTTCTGGCGAGGAGGTGCGGAAGCGGATGAAGCAGTTCTTTCATCATTTTCCTCATTTTCTGAAGTATCCTGGGCCAGGTTCAGGTTACCTTCCGTTTGACGATTTTCCATGCATGGAAGTAAAAATAATAATTGTTCAAAGTATACGTATTTACGCCTCTTGACCGAAGCCTGCCCCGACTTTGTGTTCTTTTGTGCATTTAATTCTCGGCGAAAGCAAGTCCGTAAATTGGCCCATTTTTTTTTGTATATCGCGGCCTGAAAATTAATAAAATATAATTAATTCATTACAGGTATCTGGTTACTGGAGCTAGTTTCAATTCATTGTCTTTTGATTATCTGATGGGAGCTTCTACAATACGAGATATTACAAAAAGTACATGTGAGCAAATATGGAATATGCTTCAACCGTTATATATGCCAACCAAACAAGAAGATGACTGGATTGAAATAGCAGACGAATTCTACAGTCGCACAAATTTTCCAAAGATCATTGGAGCGATCGATGGCAAACATATACGGATGATACAGCGAGAACATTCCGGTTCATCATATTTTAACTACAAAAAGTTCTTCTCCTGCGTTTTGATGGCTTGGACAGATGCCGATTATAAATTTGTGCACATTGATGTTGGTTCTTATGGAACAGCTAGTGATTCGGAAATATTTAAAACATCAGAAATGGGTAAACGGCTTTCCGAGAATCGACTAAATATTCCTTCTGGAAGGCAATTGCCTAATGATGATGTCGGAGATGTTATTCCATTCTCTGTCGTAGGCGATGAAGCGTTTGGACTTGGAAATCATATATTACGCCCTTATGCAAAAATAAATTTAAACTACACCAAGCGAATTTTCAACTATAGACATACAAGAGCTCGACGCATGGTTGAATGTACTTTCGGGATTCTACAAATGGCGTATTGTTCACCGTCCAATTGACGTAAATATTAATTTTTGTGTTAAAATTATTAAACCTTGCTGTGTCCTACACAATTATGTACGAATCAAAGATGGAATACATTTTCAAAACACTCTCTACAGTTGTACTATGAATAACTTCAATACAAATGGAAATAACCGAGGAAGAAATAATATGAATAATGTGCGGCAATACATGTCGTCATACTTTATATCTCTTGCAGGCTCAATTCCGTGTCAATATAATAAAGTGTAATGTAAATAAATAAAAATGTATCGTATCTTGATTTGTTTTATCTTGGGCACTAAGCTCATTCCAATCAGGAACAACAGCTTCACAAACTTCCTCCCACAGTTTTTCTTCTTATTTACGTCAGAGTACTCTTTTAAGTTTTTCTTATAAAGTGCAGGGCGTTTTTCGACTTCCTCGATCAAAGTTATGAAAATGAAGATTATTATATTGAAGATATATTGAAGATTCCGAAATAAGCGACTGAGAATTGGGCGACGCCATTTTACAAAACACGCGCGGCTGACCATTCGCTGTCAAAGCTCGGAGCGAACTGAACTATCGGCTTAGTCGGCCGACTAAAAAATCCTCGTGTGTGCGCGTGTGGTAGGGAGCCAATACTGATTATACGGTCGGCCGATAGTTTGCCGACAGTTTAGTTTCAATTGAATCGGGAAGCCCATCAAACTTCTTTATATATTAGCCGATACCAAATCGTCATAGTGTGCGCACTTGCTTACATCTGAGTACCGATCAAGAGCCCGACCAAACTATCGGCCGATAAAAAGTCTGTGGTCTGCGGGGGCTCTAAATCAAGAAGTAACAGGAAACAAAGTATTAATAAAAAAAATACTTTATTAGAATAACAGCGATACAATGTTATTTTAACTAAAACAATAATCAACTTAATTATAAAACTATTGGCTATTTATTATAATTAATTGTTAAGTGGACAATATTGATACCTAACAGATGTTGGTGGGTGTAGCAGTGCTGACAAAGCTGATATTAGTCGAGTCAGCAGACTCAACTCCTCCCTCCCCAAGAGAGATTAATTATCTGAAGGTGGCTGAGCAGGCTTCAGAGAATTCCGATAACGTATCGTTAGATATAATTTCCCTCTATAACCAATATAAACTATGACACATAAAACGACCACACAATAGAGACTTAAAATCCATACACTAATGTTGTCAGTTACAACGTACGTTTCACTATCACTTAGACTTTCACTATATTTATCTTTCTCCAACAAGTCCTTGATGTCGCCAAGGTCTACACCTCGAAAGTTCATCTGCTTGGCTGGTAGGCTGACGGCACGGCGCAGCTTAGGCATCTGTACAGGCGACAGGCTGAAGAACACTGAAGTTCCGTTGGTTGGTGTAGTGATATAGCTGTTATCAATCTGCAGGGAACAGTGTCCGCTTGGCACTTCTATTTTCACCTGGTACTGCTGGCATTCAGTGAAGTTTTGTTTCAGCAGCATCAACTGTTCGATGCAAATCTCCATTGGGTACTGCACAATATCCTCCTCAGTACATAGGCACAACAAATTGTCGGTTTCCTTGCAACTGTTTAATACGGACCTGTATTACATTCTTTTCTCTAATAAGTAATCTCTTATAAGCTGCTCTGCAGACGTTTTAAGTCATCAAGTTTTTTGTTATTGGGGACTAATGATATGAAAAAATCTCGAAACGACGACCACTCAGTATATTTTGCACTAAAAATAGGTAAAGTATTTTTGGCAATCTTCCCACACTGTCAGATGAACCATCACAAACTTCTTTATTGGAACTATGAACTTTTAATTGAGATAAAGCATTTTTTAATTCAACCTTATACATTAAATCTTCTCTTCTTCTTCTTCTTCGTCGTGGCTGAGTCAAATTTTATTTTGACTTGCCATCGTGGTGAAAGGATTAGCCAATTCGCTTTCAAGAACTCGTGAATTGCCCAGGGTGCGCCGGTGAATGTTTCATAAACCTTTTCATAAATATCTTCCTGAAAGTATTGATACAATTCTTCACCTTCACATTCCCCTACTAACACTTCGTATTTTGCTGTAAAATTCCTGAGTTGATCCTCCAACGTCTCTAGACGTGTGTCCACATAATTGCAATTTATCCGATCTTTCGTAGACATTTTAAAGTTTATCAAGCCCTTCTCAATTTGTCCTTTGACATCCTTCAACCTTCTTATACCTTTCCATGTTTTATGTCAACAATATTTTTCAGTGTCCAGTGTAAGTCCAGCAGTGAAAAGTATTTTTTTAAGTGTTTTGAACATTTGTAAATGGCTTCGAAATCGGGCATTGATTCGACGTTTGTACGTTTTTATCGTAATTATTTTAAGTCGCTGACCGCACAATTTAATAAGCACTTGAATGTACTCACGGTTTTTGTCCACTGTCCACTTATGCACTTGATAGATTGTTTGATACATTGTGTTTAAGTATTAAAACAAATAAGTATACTTAAATATGTGTGTGTCTCGTTTGTAAGTATCTGTCTCAGCGATAGTGCCGATAACAAACTGTGTTGTGTATCTGGAAACATTTTATATCATAGTTATTTTATAGGTTAGATTTTAGGAAGTTACGACAGTAAAATCAATTTTAGGGTTAATTACATGTTAAAATATAAAGGAAAAATAAATTAGGACCTCAAATAAAATAAATAATAGAATTAAAAGGACACGTATCGGACGGATCAACTTACTTCTTGATCGGCCGCCGAACCGAACGGAGCTACGAGTTTCTGCTACGACAAAAAAGTTTAGTAAATATTAACTTGTTTATTACTATTTACTTAAAATTAAATAAATTCTATCCTTGTTTTACATTTATATTTAATTGTGTTTATATATTATATACTATGTACAAAGTTTTAAATTTAGAATCAAATATAAACAGAGTTACACTATTGAATAAAATATTATTTACTTTCAATTTAATGATTCAATTCAATTGAATGAATGAGCCTTTATATATAATTTAGGTTTCCATAAAAACCATTAATATAGTCTAACGTCATAGTTTAACGTGGTATACTTTTAGTATATAAGTTATTATGCTCATGCTATATAATGTGTGGTGTGATAATTCACATGATTTTAATAAATACTTATAAATGAATTGATGGTTTGTTTTGATTTAATATATTTTTACATGATAAGTAAACATATACACAGAAACTTTATGTAGTTAATTAAACCAAATTCTAAATTCTGAATTATTAGTACTACACCATAATGACAGTTCTTTTCTAAGCATTTTCAGAGTTCCTTGTTTACACTTTTTGTATGTGATATAAATTATAAATCAAAGCTGCTATGACGAATATAACCATGGCATATCTCACTTAAGATTGCTCAAAATGCGAATTGGTTGCACTGTTCGCTCCATTTTGGGCAATTATCACTTCTTCACTTTTTTTCTCAACACTGTATGTTTTATCCATATTGGTAGTAAATTCTTAACTTTATACTATAATTGGAGTAATGTACAAATCAGTTGATCGTTTGCAATGGAATGTTGTACAATTAAAATTGAATTATTACTGTAATGAAAATAGATACTCCAGTGTAGTTTATCCACAATACGTTTATTTCTTATCCTTTACAACATTTTACTTAATAATCACTTCAATTTAACAAAACGATGCTTTCACAAGTAACGCACAGAAGAGACTGCCATTTTGTCAGTCAACGCCATTTATTTCTATTTGCCGGAAATACGTTTTATTTTGCGACATACTTTTAATGACTTTCAAAATGTCAACCTCATAAAATATTAAACTGCTGATTTATTAATAATACATTACAAATTATTCTATAAATAATACTTTAGAATGTTTTAAACAAACAGTATGGAATTGATTTAAAGACATCAGTAAAGTTATCTAATCAAAATTACAACTCATTGCAATTGTAATTTTAATCATCAATTTACTATAAATAAATACAAAATCATTAACATTACAAAGCATAATTATATATTATAGACACGGGTCTTAATCGCGTAAATATTTTTAAGCTCGTGACCACGATCGGTGTGACTCGATCGAAACAGTCGAGCAAGGAGGTATTTATACCTTAAAAATATTTACGCGATTAAGACCCGTGTCTATAATATATAATTATGTGTACAAATCGTGATAGTTTAAAATCATTAATTACAAAGCATTTCTTTGGCTCAGCAAAATATTTGTTGACGTCTTTCTCGACTCAATTTATCAGCGTGCATAGCTAACCGTTAGTTAATTCAACATTTCCTACATACTTATTACATTACTAGGGTTTGCCTGTTACATTTTAATTTTATAACCCTTCAACAGGCCGACGAAAAAAATTTAAAAAATTATGTTTCAAGTGTAGGTAAGTTTTTTGGTTGGGTCTTTTTATGATGTCGGGTCCGATTACTGCGCACTGTTCCCACTGCATACACATGCTTCATATATAGGTCATCCAATAAATTGACGCTTGTAAAAAATTGTAAAATGCCAATAACGTGTTCATTAGCACGTTTGCACTTAATTTCCAGACAACATTGTATCCTAAACCTTCTTTTTCAATACTGTCTCCCTTTTCAGTGTACACCTCGAATTGATAGAGGTATCCCGTTTTCGAGTCACATCTAGCCCACACCTTGAAGCCGCGTTTAATGGGCTTTTTTGGCATAATATATTATTTATAGAACTTCGCCCTTTAAATTTCAATATACTCTCATCTATGGACTGAATGCTTGAGTTAAGTGTCGGTTATTAAACATATCATTAAGCTCGTTTATAAATGGTCGTAGTTTGTACAACTTATCAAAATTTGGAGAGTTTCTAGGTGTTTCTAGGGCGTCATCATTTAAGTGTAATGATCTTCTTAAATCTTTTTAGAGTAAATACTCGTGATATTTCAAGGTTATTATTAAAGGGATCAGTTGACCAGTAAAAATCCATTAGGTAATGGATTAAGCCACATCATAATTAATATACCTAATTATGCGCTTATATCCTCACATGTTACGTCAGTCCAGTTTCTACTTGATTGTTGATATTTATTCGTCTGTTCTGTAATTTTATGTATAAGACGAGGCAGAAAGAAGTTGATATATGAAATATTTGAATGGGTTGAGCTTTGTGAGTATAGCTGGACTGGGGTATAATCTTCTTATCGAAATCTCGCATATTATGAATTCTATCTGCAACAATCCATTCACGAGGATTAGTGTTAAGTCTTTCTATTCTTAGAATAAATTTAATTCTAAGTTTATTTATGTAATTAAAAATAAAAAAAAACTAAATTTCTACCCTAAAAATAAATGACTTAAAGCTAAAGTAAATAACTGTGAACAAACCTAATCTTAAAGACCGCTGCCAGTGGGCAATGTTCCTAAAATGTTGGCAGCATTGCCACGTTGTATAGCAATGCTCAACTTCTAGCCAAAATAAATACCAGCATTCTGAAAACGTGTGGCCTCAAACAGGCGAGTCGAAATCTGTTTGTAGAGATTGATCGCGTCCGGTCCCCACGGCCACTAATCTTATATTTGGCCTTAGATTGGTATTACAGTTATTGGGTTGTTGATAGCGGTCGAAAGGCTTGAGCCTTTTAGACCTAAATTGAAAGCTTACGAGTCTTTTTTAAAGACAGACTCACAAAACAGTAGTTCTAAAATTGCTCACTAAAAAAGGGCTTGAGGCTATTTTTAGGCCTAGGCTTTCTTAAAGCCTTTTAGAAGACTGGCGTCGTAATTAGAGTTCTAGCTTTAAAAAAACGCCTCTTTTGAGGATCAGGTTAATAGAAACGTAATGAACTAATGAATAATAAATAAAAAAGAAAATTAATCACTAAAAACGTTTAGCCAGGATGAAAGGCACATTGATGCTTTTATTACTCAAACGATTCCTTTTCTTATTGATTACATTTCCAGCTTTGGAAAATGACTTCACAGGGAACGCTTGTAGCTGGTATACATAAAATATCAAAAGCCATCTTTTGTAAGCGTGGTAAGTTTAAGTGTTGGTTTTTCCACCAGTCTATTACATCGGTGTCTTCGGGTTCAATCGGCAGGGATAAATATTTGTCTAGCTCATTATTATCAAGTCTTCTTTTTTTATGAATTGAAGAAAAAATATTGTTATTGACTCCAGATGCACCGGAAGACGCCGATAGATCGGATTGCTGTTAAGCTGCTTGATTTCCTAGATTGTATCTAGTGTTAAAAAGTAATGTGATATATCTTCAGTATCATTGTTATTTTCACCGTAATAATCATTTTTTAATCTTGGATCCAGTATAATAGAAAACATAGCATAAGGCTCATGTAGAATTTCTATTAATGAAGAAGTTGTCATTTGATTCAATGTTCTGTGGCAAAGATTCTAAACTTTCTTTACCAAATATTTTCTTCTAAACGTCTTTCAACTAAATCTTCTGACGTTGAATGAAAATAAGGTTCTGATGGAGTTATAAGGCAAACGCCATAAATATCATCATCTGAGTCGTCTGCATCCGACAAATCATACGGCTGATTCACTATTGTTTCAAACTGTTTTCTTGTATTACCTAACCGGAGATGAAGCAGATACTGGAGATGGAGGGACTGGCAAAGTTACAAATTTAGATACCTCAGCATAAGATCAAGAAACGGCAGGCAACATTTTACTGGCTTCAGCATAAGAAATTGACTTTTCAGCCATTGGCAGCCTTAATACTTTTCTCTCTACCCAATGCCGGGCAGGCAGGGTCATTAGCGAAATGATGGCCCGAGCAGTTTATGCAAAAAGCTACATCCTCCACAACATTACAACTATCACCTGTATGTTGGTGGGTGCATGAAAGGAGCCTCCCCGAGTGACGTACACAAGAACTCCCTACGTCCGGCGCACCCTGGACAATTCGCGAGTTCTTAAAAGCGAATTGGCTAATCCTTTCACCACGATGGCAAGTCAAAACCATGACTACCTTACTGACTCTCCAAAATGCCCTTCCACTTGCACAAGAGAGGCGCTCATGAACGCCGACGAGAGCACCATAACAGTGGCCACTTATTGGGCCAATAAAATTTGACTCAGCCATCGACACGACGAAGAAGAAGAAGACCTGTATGTTCATGACCACACTTAAAACAACGGGGCCGCGATCTGCATTGTGTTCTAAGTATGACCAAAACGACAACATTTAAAAAAATTTACTGTAGGATACATGTACATACTTCTGGACCTCCAATGCCATGTAATAGCAATAAACATATAGTGATAGGCCAGCACCATCAGAAGGTTGCGTGTTCATATCACGTCGGGGTCACCAGTTATAGTGACAGGCCAGCAATGGTGGTAAGAGGGCGTGTGAAGCACTTGTGTGTTCTATGCGTGTATATATTTATGTTCAAGCATACCTTTTCAGTCCTTAGTAGGTAAACACAAATGAAAGTCCAACTTGGTCGGTACACGTAAGAAATAGTTTATTTCACAAGCACAGAAGAAAATAGCACAAGCAGTCACAAGCGTAACACTATAGAAAAAGTTCAGAAGAAGGAAACGGAAATAGCGAAAACAAATAACACTTATTATTTTACGCGGAAGGCGGTCGATGCGCGAGCGCATCAAAGTGACACAGGTGTCGCGTCGATATGTCAAGGAAAGACTAACTATCTAATGCGCGGTCGAACATTCTCGAGAGCGGTGAACCGGTTCTTATAGCATTAATAGACGATCGAACTTGTCCGCCCGAACCGCCGGACCGGTACGGTGCGCTCGACACGCCACACCACCGCACCGCACACGAGATGGTCCAGTGTGCTATCCGTGCTTGATCGCGTCAGACATGCCTCCAACCTTGTCAAAGGAAGCTAAAATAGCTTTAATTGCGGCAACCGTCGTAGCTAGCACGCCTATCCAAAGGCAAAGGAAAGAATGGGCAAAATTTTATTTAAGATACAGAGACTCATACAGTCATATGCGACTGATAAAGGAACTAGACGATGAAGACTTTCGTATATACCTTCGCATGAGTTCTGATCTATTTGCTGAATTGCTGGAAATGGTGAAACCATATATTACTAAAACCATACAGTTATGAGAAAAGCTGTGACTGCTGAAGAAAGATTATTAGCAACCTTAAAGTATCTCGCGTCAGGAAAAGAATTCAGAGAACTCAAATTCAGTACAAGTATATCATCGCAACTATTGTCAGAGATAATACCAGAGACCTGTGCAGCAATCTGTAAAGTGCTAAAGAATTATATGCAGGTATGTTTTTTAAAATAATAAGACTAATTCCATACAATCTTATTTATTTATTTATAAATCACAATAAGACTAATTCCATACAATCATATTTATTTATTGTATTACAGTCAAATATTTATGTATGTTTGCTTTTTAATTATAATTTTAAAATTATTATTATTATTTATTTCTTAAAAATCAAAAAATCTTGTAGTTCTTTCCCTTGACCCCTTAACACAGTCTGCGTCATATTAAATTGTGTTGCTTCGCTTGGAGTCAACTCTGATAGAGTGTCAGTTGGTGATAATACTTGACTATAAGGCAAGTACTGAGCTTGTGGGTCTGCTGAATAAAATGCTATCGAATCGGCTGGTGTTTGAGGTACAGAGGATGTCGATTGTTGGCTTAATGATGATGAATGTTGCAATTAGTGAGGTGATGATAATGATTGCGAGTGTTGAGGTGACCGTATTGGTTGAGTATAATAATAATAATAATAATCATTTATTTCAATATGATACATGGAGCAATACAAAGCAAGTACATGTTAGATTAATCCAAATATTACAAAAGGTTGTAACGTTGGCATCTGTACTAGTGAAAACCACTGTATCACAGGTACCAGCGCCTTCCATTTCTATCAACAAGATAATGAGCGGTGTACTGTATTATAACATAACAAAGTTTACATGAATAAACTATTGTAGGTATTTAATAATAATTTAATAATTTGTATGATATAAATTAGCATGCAAAAATCATTAATCATAGCAAACAGTTTACTTAAAGTTATTTAATACAAAAGGGAAACAAATTTAGTAGCATAACTAGCATACCATAAATTTATTATTCTATATTTGTGATTTTAAAAGGTTCTCAGTCTGTGTATAATCTAATGTCTTTAACCAGTCTGTAAGTTTCGATTTGAAGGCATTCTTAGGTAGTGGGTGAATATAAATTTGCTTGTTGATGCGATTGTACAGCCGGGAACTGTGGATGTAAAAACATCTTCCAGCAAGAGATGTTTTGTGAGATGTAATTTCGCAAATACGATCTCTTCTTCGCCTATCATTCATTTTCAATGGTGTTAAGGAATGCTTGCGGAGAGCGGTATGGAGAACAAACAGCTGTCTAACGGTGAGAAATGAGGATTCTCGGTAAAGTGCTCTGGTTGAGAATCTGAATGGTTTCCGCAGTAGAACTTTAAATGGCTCTTTGCGCTCTCTCCACTATAAGCATATAAGTGGAACATGCATTACCCCACGCAGACACACAATAACTGAGTATTGATTGAAGTATGTTTTGTTAACGATGAATGTCGTGAATTTCTAGGTGATGGTGATGGTTGCGTATGTTTAGGTGACGGTGAATGGTGTAAATGTGTAGGTGACGGTGATTGTTGCGTACGTTTAGGTAACTGTGATTGTTGTGAATGTTTAGGTGACGGTGATGGTTGGGTATATTTAGGTGACTGTGATGTTTGAGAATATTGAGGAGACGGCGACGGTTGTAAATATTGAGGTGACGGCGACGGTTGTAAATATTGAGGAGACTGTGACAGTTGCATATATTTAGGTGACTGTGATGTTTGTGAATATTGAGGAGATGGTGATGAAAGTTGCTGATATAAATGGCTTCTATATGGTGGAGTGTAGTAGGGTTGTGTACCAGTATGCATGTTTTTATTTAACTTTATCGAAGCGTTTAAAGAGAGTTCTCCTAATTTAGCATAAAACAATAGTTCTCCAATATTTTTTTCTACAATACATCTTTGCAGTTTCGGTAACTCTTTCAATTGACAGCTCACTGAGCGTCCAAACGCATCTGCTGAGGTTTGAATGTACTCTTTCCCTTTTTTGTTGCAGGTTCCTGAAACAGAAAATGAATGGTTAAAAATAGCAAAAGAATTTGAACGAAAATGGCAGGTCAAGCTTTACAGTGGTGCACCTTTTTCCATTGGTCTAAAGGCAATATTGCAAAAAACATGTATAGGTTGATCTGCACTCGACTGTACGTAAAACTTTACAAAATGAACTTATTTACTAGTAATATTATTGTAAGTTATTCAGGTACATACTCGTACTAAGATAAAGAAATGTAATTTGTAGATGGATAGCTATATATATATTTACTAAATATAATTAAAATATTAATTTTACAAAGAGTGTTATTTATTTGCAATATACCTACCTTTTTTCGTTCACGCCTATATGCTGCTCTTAGGTGTTCAATTTTTTTCTTAACGTCCTCTATTGTGGCATGTGGGTAACCCGTTTTCCACTTTTCTAATATTATTTCTAATGCTTGATTGCGGGCGTCTTTGTTACAATAGAGTTCGTGGGAAGAATCCCATAAACATGGGAAATCCTTATAAATTTGGATGATTTCTAAAATCAACTTTTTCTCCGTAATATTTACGGCTTCTTGCTCCGACGCCGCCGCCATTACAACTTCGTTACGCGTGTCTCGCTCGGAGGCAGAATTGCGACTAAAGCGCTAAACGGTGCGGTGCGTGGGCCACACGAGCGAACAACGCGCGAACCAAATCCTTTGGCAGAACCATCCCACCGAGCGGACCGTCAATAATAAAAATAATGTGCCGCGGACCGATGTACATACTATCGAATATGGTCCGGAGCGCAACAAGGTCACGGTGCGGTGCGATCGTCTGTTAATGCTTTTAAGTATGCAAAATAAAGCGCACTGTTCAACGCTCGTGTCCATTGCACCGTACATCACATCGTCCGTCATTACCGGACGACATCCGATATATTCATAATATATAATGTTTTGTTTTAATGTAAATAAATATTATTGTTGAATATGTTTACAAATAAATATATAACAGAAAGTAAATATATATTTATATTATTTGAATTTAAGAAATAAGCATAATTTGTAAATAAATGATTTTGTAAATATTATAAGTGAATATGTGGGAATTTATATAATAAATAAATAAGGAGCCCACAAACATATTGAGGGAAAACCTGACCATCAAAGGTAACAACAATAGTTTGCGTTGGTTTCCATTAATTAACACCATTCATAGATGATAAATTCATGTAGATACGCTTTACCTTAAAAACAAGGCCGCAGTTTAGAGGATATAAAAGAAAATATTAAAGTACCCCCTACTTCTATATTTTCTATTATTTCCTCTTCAGACTATTGGGATATTTCTCACAATACCCATACGGACATTAAATTGGGGCTTTTTTTTATTTTTAAAGTTTTTTTATAAAGTTATATAAATTATATCTCGCAATAAAGGCGCGGGCCCACCGCGGTGCACGGAGAGGCTATGCACGTGTATTAAGCTTCGCTTTGGAAGAAAACGTATGTGGTTGTGTCCACTGCAACCCACGGAGAGGCTACGCATGAATTGACGTCATTGATACATGCGTGGCTTGCTCGAATAGGCGGTTACATAGCTCAACGCTGTCGACGTGGGTCTACGTTTCCACTGGAGTACACGAATATGACCCACGACTATGTACAGCTCACGCCTCACTCAGTTATCAGTCGTACACCTTGTGGAGCGGACGCATTTCATGTTTCTCGTGTATATCGTATCGAGGTACCTACTGATAGAATGGCATATGCACTGACTTTGCTAGACAGTTCTTCTGACGATGAATCCGAAAGTGAGATTGATGATCTAATCTTGGGTGAATTGCAAAAGAAAAGAAAACACCGGTTCTGGATTGAAAATCATATTAAATTCAGAAATAAACATGGACAATACAAAACATTATTTATGACATTAAGTGATGAAAAGTTTGAAAATTACTATCGACTATCACGACAAGACTTTCAGATTATTCATGAAATGATTAAAAGTAAAATAGAAAAAAGGAATACTAATTATCGGGAATCTATAAGTTCTGCTGAAAGACTCGCCATCGCCATTAGGTATGTTTTTTTTATTAATTATTTTTGAATGGTTCGAGATTAAAAACAGCTGGAAAAGTATCTTGAGTTTGAGGCAAGGGGTTGGCGTCAGACACGGGTCTCATATCAGGCAAGGGGCTGGCGTCAAGCAAAGGGCTGGTTTGATAATTTGTGGCACTTCTATAGCCATACGAAGACGAATTGGAAGGCGTGGAGGAGTAGTAAGTATTCATTGAGTCATAGGACAGTGCTTCTTCTTCAGCACGAGTAATTGTTTCAAAAAAATCTCTTTGGACTCGTAGTTGTAAATACTTTGGTAGATCACGTGTCTTTTGACAGAGACTTTCAAATAAATGAGATAATGCATCTTGTGGCCGATTAGCATCAGTAATATGCTTTCTTATTTCATCTCTTTCAGCTCGTCTTTGCTCTCGATTTTTCTCTCGGCGCTCAATAATCTCAGTAATTTCCAGTTGCTTGCTGTTCTTTTTCCCAGATTTATTGGTAGATGTTGTTGAGAGTGAACATTCAGCCGGTGGGGGAGGTGATTCAACAATATCAATATCCGTAATTATTGTATCAGAAGTGTTTTCAGTGTCGTGTCCTTGTGTAGGATTCGAAAAATTTGAAAAAGTCTCGTTATTTTCTCTGTGTGGCAATAAAAATTCCATTAAATTCTCATATTTCCACGGTTTCATATTTTGTGCTGCCTGTCCTGTAGTAGTCTTACGTCTCCGAAGAGCTTCTCTATGACTATCTCTTAATTTCTTCCAATGAGATTTTGC
Source organism: Hypena proboscidalis (assembly GCA_905147285.1). NCBI lineage: Eukaryota > Metazoa > Arthropoda > Insecta > Lepidoptera > Erebidae > Hypena > Hypena proboscidalis. Next base: position 3,578,696 of record LR990141.1, read on the forward strand.
TTCCTTACCTAGAACAAAAAAAAACCATTTTAATTGTATATTACAGATATATGGCAACAGGAGATTCATACCACACCATAGCTTACAGTTATAGAGTAGGAAAAACCTCTGTAGCAAGGATAATCGAGGAAGTTGCCGATGCTATATGGGATTGCTTAGCGCCTCTACATTTAGAAGTAATAAAAGATGAACACAAGTGGAGAAATATTGCTGAAAATTTTAATACTTCATGTGACTTCCCTCATTGTGTGGGAGCTATTGACGGCAAGCATGTCACAATAAAAGCACCTCCAAACTGTGGATCAGATTATTTCAACTATCTTAAAGATCACTCAATAGTGCTTTTAGCGGTTACTGATAGTAAAAAAAAATTTATTATGATAGACATTGGATCAAAAGGCAAATTTAGTGATGGGGGAATATTACGAGAAAGCAACTTTGGTCAGAAGTTATTTACTGGTAATCTAAATCTTCCGCCTGATGAAGCACTTGTAGAAGGTGGCATCGAGGTTCCATATGTCTTTATCGGGGATGAAGCATTCCCTTTATTATGTAATTTGATGAGACCATTTCCCAGAGAAAACAACATTACACAAAATAAAAGAATTTATAATTATCGTCTTTGTCGAGCAAGACGCGTGGTCGAAAACGCGTTTGGAATTCTGAGTGTCCGTTGGAGAGTTTACAAACGACCTTTTGAGTGCAAAGTAGATACAGCCATAAAAATAGTGAAGGCAACTTGTGTGCTACATAATTATTTAATGGAACATAGTCTCACTTACAATTATGTGACAAATGAAGATATAGCGGCAACTCCAGTTGTGAACCAACTTTTTGACTTAACACATTCAGGATTTAGAAGTTCTAATGACAGTTTTTTTATCAGGGAAGAATTTTGCAATTATTATATATCATACGCATGTTCTGAGCTGGCAAAATGCCCGTGTCACAATTTAAACAGTACCTACCAGTAAGTGTGTAATAAATAAATATTAAGTTTGTAGATTTAAAAGTAATATTTTTATTACATTAAATTAGCAACAAAAAAATAACAAGTATTTACTCACCATTCGCCATTTCACATTCCCTCGCAATCTTGTCCCAAGCCAAATCCTTTTTTCCGATATCTCTGTACGATATATCGCTCATTTTCCATAAACAGGGGTGTAGTTTTACTTTTTCAATAAACAACTCCATAATTTAACCAAATATTATTAACTAAATAAAAATAAAGCCGCCTGTCGTGGTCGTCGAATGCACGCGTGCGCCACGAATCCTAGCAATTACAAAATGGCGCAGGCGTCGCTCGTCGCTCCCTTTCCCGCCCTCTCACCTCCCCACACCTCCCGCTGTGAAGCCCGTGTCCGTGGGTTGCAGTGGCACGTGCGTAGCCTCTCCGTGCGCCGTGCCGTCGTGCCACGCTATACATAGTCGTGGATCATATTCGTGTACTCCAGTGGAAACGTAGACCCACGTTGTCAAACTAATTAATACATGCAGCTAAAATGCGCCGCGTGCCCGTGCTCAGCATGCGCCGCGGTGGGCCCGCGCCTTAAACACCACGAACTTAATCCTATTACAGGTTTATACGCCCGTGGCGTAGCCGCTCTAAACAAATTTATTTAAATATTATATTAATACTACTTATACAATTAAATTGCTGTTAATATGTTAAGGTTAACAATAAACATTTATTTATATTGTTATTCATTAATTACCCAGGTAGTGTTTCTTAACAATATTTTTAATTACAATTTATATATAAATCTTGCATGTCCTTAGGCAAATCATTTAAGATGTTCGGTAGCAAATACTGCCACACTTTGGTACCATGAGTGTTACAAAAAATTGGTAGGCAATAAGTTTTCAGGTAGGTAAGATTTCTTAGTTGGCCTGGTCTTGTGTTTTTATTGAGTTTGTGCCTGTTACTATACCTCCACTAATATTGCGCTTTTAAATTTATCGAAAATATTAATTACTTTACAATGCCGGAATAAGCTATCTTCGGTTAAATTTAATTTTATTAAAAATGCAATATATTAATGATAAAACTAAAAAAAAATTAGACTATTTATACGTCAGGAAAAATTAATTAAAAAATCGCCGAAATTCAGTTTTCAGGATATAATATGTGTATTTAAGTTCTCACTGGCAGGGTTTTTTTTTTTATTATAAACTATAACTACTGTTGCTATTGATTGTGCTACATCATATTCCTTTCTCTATTTCATTTTGTAATGTATATCTTTAAGTGTGTTCCTTGTAATACCCTTCTTGGTTTGTTTTCACACCATTGTTGAGCCGTTATTCTTGCATGCCATGCGTAGTATACCCTCTGCGAAGTCCAAAAATATGACTTCTCTTTTTGTCTTATATCTGTCTGTGTAAGTTATCCGTCGTGAGTTCTTCATCTGCCCTTGCTTCGTAGTCATGTCTTAGTATACCATATTTTGGGCATTCCAATAGGATGTGTTCTATGGTTTCTTCACATTCGTCATCGCAGCTGCATGTTGGGGTAGAGACCAGTTTAAACCTGTGTAGGTATTTTCTTATACCCCCATGTCCGGTGAATATTGTTCATACCCATGGCCAGAATTATCTTATGCGCCACTCTGCAGTTCTTGAAGAATAGCTTGGTCCCACTGCCGGTTGAGGATTTCTCATACCGGGTTTGCCATAGTTCAATTGACTTGTTCCTCATTACAAGTTTTGCGTAGGATAATGGAAAGCGGTCGTAGACTGGTTGCCTTTTGTCCTACCCTTTAACTGGTAGAGGGAATGAGCCTAGATAATGAAATAAAACTTCACTACTTTGAATCATATATTTTTTTTACTTTTTTTAAACATTTTATTTTATATTTTATTTATTTATTAGATAGAAAAAAACATGATGGCAACATATAAACCACCATCAGTCTAGCCTTACCAATTTATGTATCTGTTTGATGGTAATTTTTGAAGCAAGGCACTGCACACAATGGCACTTGACACCTATCACATTGAATCCTGGATCGTTGATTATTGTGTGCACTACTACACAAGCGACACCTTCTATAGGTGGGTAATTCTACAGGCCAATGAGCTCCAAGCTCAGAAAAACGAATTTCTCGAGGCACTCCAAATAGTTTTTTTTTGCCTTGATTCACTTTCTTCCGATTGTACAGACTTACTTTTTTTGGACGCGAACTTTGGCATGGTGGCAAAGGGTCTCTTTCGGAATGTTGCGTTTGCTACTAATTCTCGAGACAATGTCAGCCTAAATTCCTTTTGAGACAATACGGTGTGGTTACGTCTGTTAGAAGCATACAATATATACGCGTTTGTTATAGCAGCATCAATAAGGAAATAGAAGATGCGTTTCCACCACTTCGAGCTTTTTCTTCCGACTGCGTACGGGGTTCTCTTTTGGTCAAACCGGTCCACTCCTCCCATACGCTTTGTGTATACTGTAATTGTCAGCGGACAGGGGAATGATTTTTTAGATCCATCATTTTGAGTTCTTTCACAAGATGATTTCTGCTTTGGATGAAATGCAGTGCTCAAAACGCTTACTAATTTGTTATCTTTCCAGATAATAAAGCCAACATTATTTTTTACCCTCCATTTCCATTCTCCTCTTTTCAGCTTTTTTGTTTTTTGGTTTGCATTTTTTACAGCCTTTGCTATCTTTTCATCAATTTCTTTATTACCAGTCGCTTTGGGCTTTTTTACAATTAGTGGCATATCTTGGCGGTCATTTCTGACTGTAGCAGTTGCATATATACCATTATTGTATAATGTTTGTAGTAAAGCTGGACTAGAAAGAAAGTTATCAAATGCTATATGACCCATATAGGTGTCATTTATGAGTGACTGGCATAATGTCATGACAACATTACTGCCTAATCCTGTTTCGACGTTTTCGGTCTTTCCAGCATACACTTGAAATTGATACAAGTATCCTGTGTGGCTGTCAGCTCTAGCCCAAACCTTGAAGCCCCGTTTTATGGGCTTCATGGGCATGTATTGTTTTAGTGTAGATCGCCCCTTGAACTTTATCATACACTCGTCAATTGACTGAGAATATGTGTTTTTGGCATTTGTCTGACATTTTACGTTGATGTAATCTAGCAGCGGCCTTATTTTATACAGTTTGTCGTAGTTATCATCGTTCCTGTTCGGCATATTGGCATTGTCATTGAGATGTAAATATTTCATAAGTTTTTGAAACCGCTTCAATGTCATTGTCTCAGCAATTTCAACAACATGCAGTAATGGGTCACTGGACCAATAATCTTCTATACAGGGTAATTTGTGAATGCCCATTTGAATTATCATGCCCAGTAAAGCTTTGATCTCTGTTACTGACGTCTGTTCCCAATTTTGGTCATTGCATTGTGATGCATATAGGTTAGATTGGGTTACAATCATATCGATAGCTTCAGAGTCAAAAAACATTTCAAAAAATACGAGTGGCCTAGTCCTATTGGCTATGTTGTTGTACTACTAACTGGTTGTAATTGAATAGAATCAAAAAGAGAAACTACGGGATTCTGTGACCAGGCCACTTTTTTCCATTCGTCTTCATCTGCATCAGATCCGTCTGAGTCCTCAATTTCTGATGGATCAAAATCTTCTTGAAGTTCAAGTTCTATATGTGAAGGACTGTGTCGTGAACTTCTTGGTGGGGGTGGCTGCATAACATTTTCATTTGAGGGCCCTGGTTGAGGTGATGATGTTGGTCGAGGGCTTAGTTCTGCGAAGATCGTAGTGTTGATTGGGTCATAGTTATTTGACGACAAAATACCAGATAAATCTTCCACATCGGAATCCTCCGCTTCATCTTCAGATCTCGCTCCATCACTGAAACCAAATAATTCTTCTAACGCCCTTTCTACTTCATCAGGTCTCAGATTCACCCCACGACGATCCATATTCCTATAAAACACACAAAAAAAAATATAAATATGTAAAACAATAGGTAAGTACTAAACTGGTATTGGCAAACATGTTGCCGTCGTACCCTTACGGTATACAGACAGTGGCATATATATTGCCGACATGATTTTTGAAAATTACGTAAATAATATTTATTGTTTTCCAAAAATATTCAATGATTCGTCAAGAATTATAAACAACTCATAGAATAAATGTAATTACTTACAAAAAGGTACTCCAGATTTCGAGATAAATCGAGATGTAACTGAAAACCACAAAATACGTACTTCGTCACGAAAGTCTTTCTCTGACAAGTGACAGATGTCAATGAGGTCGCATGTCATATTTTTTATTTATTTAGTGCTTCGTTCTCTGTTGCAAAAGTCAAATAACCACAATCTGTTCGTCTGTACTGTCGAAAATGTGAAAATGAGAACATGATGGCATATAAATTGCCATTGTCATTCAAAGAGTTAAAGCCCTGGCAGGGTTACAAGAATGAAACAATTAAAAAAAAAAAAAAAAACGTGTTTACATGCACACGGCCTGGCCACAGTTTCTGGCGGTGCGAGGGGAGCCGTGGTGGGGGGCGCGATTTGCGGTGGTATGTGCACTTTTTAGTTAGAAGTACTTTAAAAGCGTGTTTTTTAGTTTTTTTTTTAACTATTATTTATTATTTGATAGTCTAACTTTCTGAATAGGCTATCAGTGACTAATTCAGAACTAGTGAAACTGGCCCTTACATGTAAGGAAAATTAAATTAAAACGCGATTGACGTTAGAGAAAATTAATGAATTAATGTTTTATTATTAGTTAAGGCCAGCCCACGAATTTTTAATTAATTGGAAACATATTGATCAATTATCAATACAAATAAATAAAATTGAAGTATCTGTTATTAATGTCCAAATAACAATGTTCTTTCAAGCTGGTATAGTTATTAGTATTATATTATTTTTGAAGGTTTTGCTTTTTACTTCTTCTGTTTGGGCTTACTTTTCTCTTTTGGTGAATCTGTTTGATTAGCTGCCTTATCCAAAGTGTCAGAACCGCCGGCAGCTGGCATCGGCTCGGCGCCATTTTCTTCATGGGTAACATTTATATCGGGTACGCCTGTCTCGCCATTTCTGGATATTTGATTCTAGGTGAGCCTGCATCTCATTTGTATTATATTATTTTTGAAGGTTTTGCTTTTTACTTCTTCTGTTTGGGCTTACTTTTCTCTTTTGGTGAATCTGTTTGATTAGCTGCCTTATCCAAAGTGTCAGAACCGCCGGCAGCTGGCATCGGCTCGGCGCCATTTTCTTCATGGGTAACATTTATATCGGGTACGCTGTCTCGCCATTTCTGGATATTTGATTCTAGGTGAGCCTGCATCTCATTTCTTACCTTCCAAAATGCTTTGCAAAGAAATTTTGCATCGATAAAAAAGTAAGACATCTGCTTCATCCGCGTAACTGACGCGTCTGCGCGACGGTATGCATGTAATATGTGAGTTTCTAGTCTTAGCAGTGTAGTACATTTTCTTGCTTAGTGTGTGGTAGTTATAAAGAAGTTTGTCTGTGATGATTCAAAGATTCATCAAAGATGATTTTAAATACCAATGTCCAGTTTTACTAATTCCTAATAAAGTGACGGATAGATAAGTGCCAGTTAAGACTTTATATCGTCGGTCCAGTGGTCAAGTAGTGTTACGTGCTTAATGCTGAAGCACTTTTTTGTATAAGCCAAGCTCAATCATCCAGGGGTGGGACGGTCGCCTCTATTGACAACAGTATTGGGTACATGTGTTGTTGTTATTATATATCTGCAATTTTGACAGAGTGTATGATTTATGAAATTTACAAGGGCGCCACCAGGGGTCTGAAGGACTCCTGGAATTTACAAAATAAACAATAGTTAAGTTAATACAATTTTAATTAAAGTTTAACCTAACTTCTCACATGGTTTTAAAATAATATTAATTATTATTCTAGGGTTAGCTTAGAATATAGTTACTTAAATTAAATTACAAGGTTTACTTATAATTAATACTTAATTTACTGGAACCATCTTAACTTAACAGAAGCTCAACAACATTGGATCTTCCTGTCTTGGTCCTGGGCAGCACTAGCGGAGGATTCACGTTCCGGTTCGTCTCGGTCAAACCGGGATGTGAGGCCTTCCTTCAGATCTGTCAGTCTTGAAGATGCTCGTTGATTCCAGTGTGAAATATTACTTGCATTTGCAAGAAGAAATTGAATGAGGTCAGAGACCTTAAAGATTATTGGTAAACATCTTAAGATGATTATGTTAAATTTGGATTAAAATCATAAGCTCAAGATGAGTGAAATATAGTCACATGTGTACACACATGAGAACAAAACATTAACTACACAACATGTTGTCGTGGAAAATGGGCTGAATACTATCTAGATTCAGGACATTAATTTGAAAGATGTTGGAAAATGTTTGAAAATGTTGAAATAGTGGTGGAAGATAATTAATATTGGAAGAATTGTTATTGGAAGATAGTGGAATATAGTAGAATAGCGGTGGAAGCCTGGAACGAAGAGAAATATACATTGTAGAACCACGTGTTACATGGTGAGAGAAATATTCCTACTCAACAAACTAAACTATCACTTACCAGCATTGCAGTATTAGTACAATTACAATATTGCTGGCTTCCCAAAAGATTATGGTGGGTACATGCGCGAACAATCGCAACGCCCACGCTCGAATACAATAATGCGTCGTTCCACGTCCATATTGAAGAGCAAAAGAAAACGATTGACAACTCACAGATGTCAAATCTATGAAGGATGTACCAGTATAAATCGATTAACGATCAATACAGGTAATTACGACAACATAAAACTTCCTAAGCAATCGTAAATCATTTACCAAAAATATCTAGAAGAACGTCACTAAACGTCAGCCAGCTGTCAAACGTCATTGTCAATTTAATTGTCACTACTTTATTGATTAGGTTATTGATTCGCAAACGCTATCAGTTTTATTGTTAAATAAATAAACAAAGAAATGGTATTGAGTCTAATACGATGTTTAGCTATGCTATAGTGTATGTTATGATTACGTGGAAACATCCTTTTAACCGTAAGTTACGTTACATTGCCCAGAAATCAAAAGGTAAGTTCTATGGTGTTGTATGTAAACAAACCATTTTGTTTCCATTGCATAAATTAGCCTTATTTAACATTCTACAGGGCAGAAATATAACAGTTGCAAGATTAACATGCAACAGTAGCCAATCTGCAAAAACTATTTTTTTCAGGAGAGCAAAAAGAAGATTGAAACTGGTCCTGTAAATCAGAATCTTAAAGCCGGGTCCAGACATGATCATTTGACCGATCCTATCACCGTATCCGTATCTCTACGTATTGTATCAAGCCCCGTATCAAGTTGTGGACGCCTCCGATTTGCTCCGTATCCGTATCTTCACAATAGTCATGATCGCGTATCAAATTGCCCAGTTCAGTTTCTGCTCTCGATCAAACATGTCGTCGCAGTTGGTTGAAATGTACGAGAATTTAGCAATTTCATGTGCCTGTTTTATTGTCATTCACAACATTCTAACCTCAAGACCAAAACAGAGACAATGGTGGCAAACGGAACTATTTAGAAACAGAAACAGACTTGGAGGAAGAGCTTTGATGAGAGACCTAAGATTTCAACACATAAGCGGTAAATACAAAAACTTCACCCGTATGGCACCTAGTGACTTCGAATATTTGTTAAATTTAATTGGCCACAAAATTAAAAAAAGGGATACTACATACAGGAAAGCAATTTCTGTTGAAGAAAGATTAAGTATCACATTGAGATTTTTAGCCAGCGGAGATTCCTATACAAGCCTACAATATTTATTCAGAGTTTCGAAACAATCGATAAGTGTTATAGTGCCAGAGACCTGTCAAGCTATCGTGGAGGCATTAAAAGACAACATCAAGGTAGGATATTTTTTATTATAGAAATAATTATTGATCCATGTCATCAATTTATTTATAAGTTTGTAAACAATTATTGTTTATTACTAATAATTGATGTCATGGATCAAATCATGAAAAGAATCTTCGGAATCCATCGACGAATCATCCACTCGAGTCACTGGAGAATGTGCTTGATTTTCAGTCATGTACGGGGCTAAACTTTGTGCTCTGTTTGAATACACAGACATTTGTGTAGTTGTAGTCTCTGACATGGGATATGTAGATGCCGGAGTGGAGTACCCGCGCTGATATTCATATTGTCCACAATCAGCGTTATATAGGATATTGTTTATTTGATGTTCCACAGTCATGTAGGTTTGCTTGGAATAACCCCTAAATTTGCCTGCCAAATAATTAGCGTATAGCTGATACTGGTCTAATCCAGTAGCAGGTGCAGTCGAAGCAGTGGCTACCGCTTTAGCAGCCGAAGCTGATGATGACAGCAAATCAAATGCCGATTGCAACATTGGGTTCTGGTTCGCGACGTATTTTCTCTTTTTCGGAAGTGGAGATTTGAATTGCGATTTTGATAAATTCTTTGCATTAACGGTTGTTTTGTCCGATTCAGTGCGCTCGGTGGAACAGGGTTGTTTATCTTGTGACTGATCATGATCTTCACCTATGTTCTCATTTTCCTCATTTTCAGATGTATTATCCTTCAAAGCGCGGTCTTGGCCTTCCTGCAAGCAAAATAAAATAATTATAATATATTTGTTACAGATACCTTCATCGCATCAAGAATGGGAGGAAATTAGTTCCGAGTTTCAAAACTGTTGGGATCTTCCACACGTGGTTGGTGCTATGGACGGAAAACACATCATGTTGCAGGCACCTTTCAATAGCGGATCGGAGTTTTATAATTATAAACAATTTTTTAGTATTGTTATGTTCGCTTTAGTTGATGCTTCATATAAATTTATATTTGTCGATATAGGGTGTCAAGGGAGAATTTCCGATGGAGGTGTATTTAATGATTCCATTCTCAAGGAAAAAATTTCAAACAACTCATTAAATCTTCCATCTCCGAAACTATTAGAAGGAATGAATAGCATTATACCATACTATTTTGTAGCAGACAGTGCATTCCCGTTAGGTATCCATATTATGAAGCCATATCCAGGTGTACATCCTACAGGATCATTAAAAAAAATATTTAATTATCGATTATCAAGAGCTCGACGAGTGGTTGAAAATGCTTTTGGCATTTCAGCTAGTGTTTTTAGAGTACTACGCAAGCCAATGCTACTCCAACCTGAAGTGGCACAACTGATTGTGATGACAATATGTCATCTTCACAACTTCTTAATAAAAAATACTAATTCTGCAAATATTTATGCACCACCAGGTAGTATTGATAGTGAAGTAGAAGGGTCAGTAACAATGGGAAGATGGCGTCTCGAAAATAACGATATAACTTCATTATTGCCTATCACGAATACCCCACGCAGAGCTTCTTTGTCGGCCCATGTAATGAGGGATAAAATTGCTGAATATTGCTGTACAGTCGGAAAATTATCATGGCAAGATCATATGAATTAGACTTGAAGGCCGTAGCATATGCCGCCGCGGCACACATAAGAAAATCGAAATCAAAATAATTAAAGTTAAATGTAATAATGTGGTTGTGCTGAGGATACTCACAGTATTAATTCTCGGGCGAGGCTTGTTTCTGTCCATCAGAAATTGCAAATATTTGAAAGCGAACCAAGAAGACTGGTATATTTCATCAGCTCCTATAATTTAAAATTATGCAATTATTAATACTACGATATAGAAATAAGTATAACTATTCTAATCCCATCACATTCAGAGTAGTTTTCAATTTCTGGCTTTTTCTGGTATTAGTGTGTAGTTAAATTAAAAATAATAATATTTTTTTTTATAATGTGTTTATGTTTTGTAATTTCATTTAATATGTATTTTACTTCTATATCCATATAGTAAAAAGCTTAATCTAAGATTAAAGATAAATAAAGAGGAATAATAATAAAATAATAATTATAAAATATCAATTGAGTTTTCATGAACGGGTACGAGTAGAGTGCGTGCAAAATAATGCTACTCTGTTCGCCGACCGAACTTCACAAACCGGCATAGATTTTGCACGCACTAGCAGTATCTACTTACCTTTTCCTGTTGTGCTGGTTTTAGCGATTTTTGATTTTTCACGGCGAAGGGCAGCCAACAAATAATCCATCTTTTTCTTCAATTCACCAACTGGACACTCCATTTCGACGGAGAGTTCATCCCAGGCCTCCTGCTTCAGATTCCTGTTGTAATAGCTTTTGTGACTGGGGTCCCATAATACTTGCTTTTCTTTATAGGCCTCGATAAATTTAATAACATTTTCATTGTTCCAATTCATTGTTTTTACTTCACGGCAAGGACTGAAAATGACGCGCACGTGCAACAGACCGATCGTCGCGAGTGACGCGTCCAGACTGACCCACGTCCGTATCTGTATCACCTTTGATGATCGGACAAAAACCGACACGACATGGGTCGGCCCGTATCATAATGGCGTATCGAGATCCCGTATCATGATACGTATATCATTACCCGTCCACATATGCGATCATGATACGCGTCGACGATACGGATACGGTGATCGGATCGGGCAAATGATACATGTCTGGACCCGGCTTAACGTATCTTTCTGAAGTTTTAGATTCATTATTTAAAAAATAATATCTTTGTGTATGTGCTATACTAAATATTTATATATTATTATTTATGTAAATAAAGCAGATTGGTGACTTTACCGTAGTCACTGTAGATTTGAGTAACCTATTTTTATGTGATAAAGTAGTCTATGTGGTAATTTGTTTAGTTTTTTATGGACATTATTTGCTTTATAAAATGAGCTAGATGATGGTAATTAACTATGTGGCCAAACTGCTCAATAATAGTATTACTATTCGAGCTATTTGCAGGAATTTGTAGATAATTACGTTACTTCAGGAAAGTAAGTGTTTATAGTATGACACAGAAAATAAAACATAAACACTGTGATAAAAATATTTAATATTTAATTTTAGTATGAAATTATATAGTATGAATTGAGAAAAATTATTCACTGTCCTCTGCAGCATCAGGCTCTGGGAGAGCGTCTCTGGTAGTTTTGGAATAAGGAAGATCAGCATAAAAACTATGGTCATCTTCGGTATTTGTAAATCCTTGCATAACTTCATAAGATCTTGTTTCTTTTTTGAAGAGATCTTAAATCTCTCCGAATACGCTGTTACGGGATAGGGAATAACTTTACCTCTCCGCTTTTTCAAATTCATTTCTATAAAAGATTCATCTTCGTCGAAACTTGTTTTCATAAAAATCGTATTAGGCTCTTCTTTTCGGTATTGTAACCAAACGGCATCGCTTATTCCACATTTTCGTTGTGTGTTAGAGGGATTATGGAATTGGTTAGTCATTCCAAAATCTTTAAAATCATCGTGCTGTAATGACGTTACGGAATAAGGTCGTGGGTTTGTTCTAGCCAACCGAACTATCTGAGTCCAACCATCTGACGTATACACAGGTATATTTTTTGATTTTTTTTCAATTTTAGAGTGAATAGAGTCACATTCCATATGCGTATGGCCGCTTTCTAAAAACTTGTGATCGATTATCTGCAAACTAGCATGTTCTTGGACAGTTAATAAACACATGGAGCTAAAATGGTAATTTTTTTGCTGACCTCCACAGCCATCGGACATCATTCTAACGTGCTTAATATTAGGATGTGCCATAATGTACGTATGGATGCAGGTCGATATTTTAATACTACCACGCTTCCCTTCCGTCTCATCCCACATATAACATTGTACATCTTGATTGCCCAAGTTGTAAACAATCAAATTATATACTGCTAACTTACGCACATAAAAAAAAGGCCCAGCTGCTCCTTTGGGAGTATTTAAAACGGCTTCCAAATCAAAATTAAATGATAAAATTTTGTCATCACTTTGAGCCATATCTTTATCTTCATCTCTACATTGTCTTGCCTCAATTTTCCGAGCTAAATGTAATGTATGAGTATCTTTATGTTTGCTTTTTTCATCGTCATTCATTTCTTTAAACGCTAAACATTGTTTGCATAGGTCTTTTTTCGGTTTGTTGAAACTTAATTTATAATTTTTAAAGATTGAGCGATATTTCTCAAAAGATACCGCTCTGATTGATTTAGCAGCACACAGCTTTTGGTATTCTCTATGCATTATTGTTATATTGAGAGATGGGTCTAAATATCTTACAGCACTATCACGACGACAATAATGAGATTCGACGGCTGGGAAAGATTGAATCTGGTCGTGAATAAATTGTTCTTCAGATGGCATTAATTTGTTAGGGGGAGCCTTTTTGCCTCTATTTCCTGGAAGTAAAAGACCTTGAGGATTCATTTTTTTAAGAGCACCTTTTACAAATGCACCCGTAATATTTAATGTATCTAAGAAATACTCTCGGCATACAATTAAACGGTTAGTGAGTAAATGAGTGTAAATTCTCTCCTTGAACGTGTTTGGGTTGTTTCTCGTTTTTTTGTTCTCTTTGTCACATGATTTACAATAAAATGTCTTTGTTCTTGAAGGTTTGATAAGTTCCGAAATTCAGTGTAGATTTTAAGTCTCTCATCTTCGGGAACTAAAGATATGCATTTATGTTTAGGCAAAATTGAACACTTAGCTGGTTTAAGGGGTCTGGCTTGCATCACTTTACCTTTTTTAGTCATATACTGTTCACCGCTCAATCGCTTTCTTTTTTCGATATTAATTTTCCATGTGCTAGGATCTCTAGATTTTCTTTTTTTTAAATTAATGTTTGGTTCTTCTGAATTAAATGATGGCACAGAAACCGAAATATCTTCATTTTCCGCAGTCAAGATGCCGGTAATTTCAGTTAATATCGATGGAGATTTACAGTGTTTAGTTTTAATAACAGGTTGATTAAATTTACTAATATGGCTTTTTTCACGCGCATCTAAATCATCATCGGTAGTACTGTTGTCAGAATCCATTTCATAATTGGGATCATCTACGGAATCGTCACCATCTTGCTCTGTTCCAATCATAATGTTAAATATTTCAGTAGTTGCAGGAGACATATCAGGTACAGGGGACGATAGTGGAGACAAATTTTTGTTGTCAGTTCTTATTTCAGGTGGCTGAGATGAAAAATCTGATCCTTCAATACTTCTTTCGGCTATTACGAACTGAGACGATTGCTTAAGAGTTAACTGTGAATCATCTGTGGCCTTAACAGTTGTTTCACCTACTTCACAATCTTTTTTATCAACAAGTTGTAAATAGGGTTCAATAACATTGGGTGTTTCTTCTGTATGGTGTATTAGTTTAGATGTCAAATGTGAAAATGCGGGTGTTTCGATACTCCTTTCACCAACCTCACATACCTGTTCACATGCCATTGTTGTACAAATTGCATTACAATCATTTGCATATTTATTCGTCAAAAATCGATAATTTTCGATTTCCTTACTATCACACTTCGACTGAGCTGTTAAAAGAAGAAAAATGGTATGTTTGATTATATTATTCTAAATAAATTTACTTAAGTAAATAATATAAAACATTAAAAAGAAGAAAAGAAAGAAAAGAATTTCATTTTCCTTAACGCCAAAGAGTAAATAAAAACATAAACACAGAAATGAAATAAAATTAAGAAAAACAGTGGTGGGTGCTCAGCTTGGATGCTGTGGATTCTTACATTGCTGCAAGGGCTCCACAGCGCTGGTTTTCAGCAACCACCACGGTTGACGGCACGAACACACAAACAGAGAATAACAAGAAAATAAAATATAAGTACAAAAAGGAAATACATATTAGTGAAAAACATACATTGATCATGTAACATCGTTTTTTGTTTTTGTTTTTATGGGACGCAGACGCATTACTTACTTGATGCTTGTTTAGAACAGTTTTCCGGGCTTACATCTGGTGTATTTTCTATTATATCTGTAATGCAAATAAGCAAAAGAACGGATGCAATGCAAGTAAGCAAAAAAACAAATGTATGCAATACGAGTTTTAGTTACGAACATCAAATTCAGGATTGCAGCATTTAAAGGACAAACAAAATCAAGTCGTTCAATAACGATGATGCAACGATTATGCAACATTTTTACAACGTATATAATACGTCGTAAAATTGTTGCATGATAATATTCGAATAAAACCAACACCACCAATATCCATCGCCAATATCAATGCCATAATTAGTTAATCCATCATAACACATGCCGTGCAACCAATTTTAACCGTCAAAATCAAATTCAGTCCAGTATAATAACTTACCATCGTCATTGAACAGTATTATTATTGTTGAAATATTATATTATAGCATAATTTCTTATAATGAAGAAATAACATAACATTTAGGATGGTTTTCGAAACTTTATAAACAAAATTAGAATAGCTTATTATTACAGGTCATAATTTTGCAAACTTACCTGAATCGTCACTTTCATTTGAACTATTAATAACACCGGCATTTTTTAGAATTTGATGGACACGTGAGTATCGTCGTTTCATCTTATTTCAATTTACTTTAAACTTTTAAGCAAATTAATTTGACGTGTGAAACTTCTCAACGGCGTCGCTGAGCAAATGGCGCGAACTCAGCATGTGACAGTGACAGTTACCATACAGCAAATTATACGTAGAGATGTTCTTGTTTATTAACATAATCGAATAAAATCGTCAAACAAGTTAGTATTTTCAGTTGATGGTCTATTATAATTTAATAACCATATGAATTTGAGTAAAATACTTTGTAATAATGTAAAGTATAACAACAAGCTTATTATAATAACCTAATGTTTAGTATTAATATTTATTTTACCATAAAAAGTAATAAAGGCTGAAGTTATGTTACTAGACTATAGCGAGGAAAATTTCCAACTGTTTAAAGAAAAAAAGTAAAGTATGCAATCTGCCAGTTAGTTTAGTTGACCACTGTGAAGGTTAGCATAAAAAAAAATCGAATCAAAGGTAAAGTATTCAATCTGCCACTTAGGCTAGTTGATCACTATGAATTTTAAGGTAATACTAAATTTGCACCAAGGTAAAGTATTCAATCTGCCACTTAGGCTAGTTGATCATTGTGAATTTTAACATTAAAATAAAATTGTACCAAGGTAAAGTATTCAATCTGCCACTTAGGCTAGTCGAGCATTGTGAATTTTACACGTACAAATAAATTTATACGAAGGTAAAGTATTCAATCTGCCACTTAGGCTAGTCGAGCAATGTGACATTTTTGAAAAATGAAAATTGATTGACTGGGTCAACTAACCTATCGTCACATAGGAGTGTTTACTATTGCACACATTGTATGGTTTTGCAGTTAGACAATAGGATGCTTGTCCAAATCTCATAGAATTTTAATGCTACATTTACCATATTTTACCACAATATGTATTTAAAAAATACATATGTATTGCCATATTAATCTCAAAAACGCCAAATTGGCAGATTGGCTACTTTACCACTGGACCGACGATATCGCCATACAAATTTGACATAAATCTGGCAAAAAAGGCTATTAAGGACTTATTCAGAACTTGTGAAACTGGGCTCCACATGTAAGTAAAATTTATTAATCGCTATTTACGTAAAAGCAATTGAATGAATGAATGATTTTATTGTTAATGAAAATGCTACCACCATTTAAAAGCTCTAATTAATCGGAAACATATTGATTTTTTTTTTATAAATAAAGCTAAAGTCCATCCTCTCAGCTATTTCCGGGGCGAGATGCATGCACATGCGACTTCAAGGGTGAGGTCGGTCAATGTTTTTATAAATCATTTCATAAGGCCGTGTTACAGTACAGACATTATATATATCTAATTCCCATTTCAGTAATTTAACTAAAGAATACACGCGTGAAATAAAACATAAAAAAACTTTGATAATCTGCTTTGACAAAGCTTCTATCAAGGATTTTGATAACCTGTCTGCGCTGCCATCTGACTGGGCTGTTGAGGGGTAGCTTGAGCCGCCTGTCCCTCAGACCACCACGATTTTACTTCTTTCTTAGCGCGGCTTTGGAGACGTTGACAACAATGTTTTCCACATATGCATAAACAAAACAAAATAAGTGCCGCTATTACCCACATTAAAAAGATGCCGTGATGCTCCAATTTCTCTTCTATTTCGCTAAATTTATTTTCATTGCCACCTTGTTGTGTAATTATAACTTTCTCCTCCTGTTTAGACTGATTGTAATCCATTGTTATTCGTTAAAAGGTTGCACTTTAGACGCAATCAAGCTTTCAGGTAAAAACTGTCATACTGGTAACACGGTCAGATCACAAATAATAATTACTTAACATTATGTAAACTTAATTCCTAATTATTTCTTAATGAATAAGGTTATTTTACTGTTGTTTAACTTACTGTAAGTAGGTCACTCATATCAGAAACCGCACAGGTTGCTTTATGCTAAGTCCACAGCGTGTGGTTTTAGTTACTAGCGGAAGCGGGTTTGTCTCTATTTTATTTTCATAATTATTATTTTCTTCTAACTTATTATCTAAACATGAATTATGAGACAGGTTTTGTTCTTCGTTTAATATGATAGAGTAAGATCCAAGAGCTGACAGACATAACTTATTTTCACACGGATGAAACCTGAAGTTTTCAGTAGCGTCTCGTGTGCCTTGAATACCTACGCGCTATTGAGCAACTACTATCAGAAAAAGAGACTTTGTTTCCTTTGCTTATGAGTTGGCTGACTGATAGCAAGTTAGTCGCCAAACTTGGCACACAGTAAACATCTTCAACCATGATGTCGTAATCAATATCACCAGTTGTAGTCGTAATCTTCACATCGCCAGAATACAAAACTGTTAACTTTTCACTGTTTGCAACGATAATATCTTTTTTCTGTTCATAAGATGCATTCATAACCCAACTTTCATTTGCCGTGAGGTGAACGCTAGCTCCCGAGTCAATATACCATGCATTTTTGTTAAAATGCCCGCTCAGGAACACTGCACTAAACGCATTTGACTGCATTCGGGGTTTTTCCTTGGAGTTCGACTCGTTATTTTCGCTATTTGTGCAATGGTTACGATAATGGCCTTTTTGTTTACATCGATAACATGTCACCGTCTTGACGTTTGACTTTGACGTTTCGGCAGTGCTACCAACATTGATACTTTTTCTTGGCGCCATTTTATTTTTCTTACCAATGAACTTCGAACGAGTTGCGAATGCGCCGCCAACTTCATCATGTTCATCCGTTGTCGACTCCATGTCTAACAATTTTGACTTGATTGAATCGGCCGTTATGCTTATGCCTGAATGTTCTATTGCCATAATCATTGGTGAAAACCGCTCTGGCAATCCTGCTAATAGCAATGAACCTGTCCACTGGTCATTTATTTCGAAACCCGTGCCACTTAATTTCTGAGCTGTGTCAATTATTTGTGTCACGTAGGACGTCATCGAACTGCAGTTTTCCAATCTTATCGAAATTAGATTCCGTAATAGATTTATCCTTCTTGAAAAACCGTTGTCATCAAATAACTGTTGTAGTTTTTCCCAGAGTTCTTTCGCTGTTTTAACACTTTTCACATGAACGTACAAAGACGGGTTAATCGTCATAATTAATTTTGCCCGGGTTCTCTCGTCATCTGCAGCTCCCACGATCACTCCTTGTTCAGGCTTTACACACTGTTTCATGCCTTCAAGGATCAGGAAATTCTCTGCTGCGAAGCACCACTCGCTGTTATTTTCCCGCCCGCGTAAATTGGGTACATTTATCAAGTAGCTGGCCGCCATTGTAATTCGGAATAAACTGCACAGTGAAAACGCGAAGCCTAAAAAGTCTTTTAACACTCGTACCGTAACGAAATTCTTGTTAAAAACCACTTTTTTCACTTATATGTTCGCCCATAACCTCTAATAAAACAACTCGTTAGTAGTGCAGAATAGAACTGACTTTTATTACAAAAAATAAATCACATAGCCATTACAGATGGCAGCACACATAACAATCGTTCACAGATAACATTTTAGATTTGTTTAGAATGTCTATGACTTTTCTACAATAATCAACATTATAAAATACAAGTGTGACATATGACACAAGCGAATTGCAATGAATGACACTGTAATTAGGCCAAGAGCTATGCATTTTAAATGAATATTGTATCTGCATTTTTATTATTATGCATGTAGAAGGTTTTAGGTTCGAAAGCATTTAACGATTATTATTATTACTCCAACTCAATGATAAATTAACAAGACAATTAAACGTTGTCTTTTCAAAGATAATGTGACATGTTTCTATAGATACTAATACTCTGCTCGGCATATATAGCTGACTATTAATTTATAACAGCCCTTGAAAGTATGGGGTGATTAGGGACGTGATAAAAATAAAAAAAAACAGATTATGATCAGCCTCATCATTTACACATTTTAACAGTCAATCGTTTTAACATTTACACTTGGTCACAATAGTACAATTGTATACAATTGTCTTTTGAAATAATATATAAATAACTATTAATAAGTTATTAATGCAAAAAAACAATCATTGTTTTCAACTAACTGTTTTTATTTCTGTTATTCGTTTAGACTTTGGTACTTTTAACCCATATGCCATGTAAGTATACAGCTCAGTCCCTAAATGATTATTTACATAAAAATACATATAATTCATACACATTTTAACAGTCAATCGTTTTAACATTTACACTTGGTCACAATAGTACAATTGTATACAATTGTCTTTTGAAATAATATATAAATAACTATTAATAAGTTATTAATGCAAAAAAACAATCATTGTTTTCAACTAACTGTTTTTATTTCTGTTATTCGTTTAGACTTTGGTACTTTTAACCCATATGCCATGTAAGTATACAGCTCAGTCCCTAAATGATTATTTACATAAAAATACATATAATTCAATTATGTTTATAAAGAACGAAAAGATTCTGCACCTAGATCTCGGACTATAACTTGTTGCAGTCGTGAATGTCAAAAAAGGTTCAATGCAGTTCATTGCATACTCTCTGGTCGGTAGACTATGGTATGTCATATCTCGGCTTGGTTCGGTATCTCACTAGCACCCCTCCTTCACTTCCGAGTAGCTAACGAATGGTTGCCTCACTCCCCGTCAATGAGTTGAGATAGATATTGTAATTTTCTTTAATTTGTAATATGGTATTTGATGAATGAAAATGAGGTACTTTGATGAAAATTATTGATAAAATAGAAAGTACATTATATTTACGAGGGTCCTTCGTTTCGAAAACTTGTAATAATCTGTTGTATAATACTAAAAAAGTCGCATTTGTCGGGCCGTTCAAAACTACGGATGTTTGGATGCCTATAATTTTTAAAATAGGCAGACTAAAGATAATTTGAAATCGAAGGAACATAGATAATCATGTTTTAAATTGACTGTGCAACAATTATAACATTGTGATGAAAAATGTAAAAGATACAACCATACTCATTTTGTATGAGAATTCCATACCGGTTGTTCCCTCTTAAGCCTATCGACTGACACCTGAATAACTCTATTGGGCAAACTCACTTTAAAAACTTTATCATTTCTACTTAACACCGGGTATGGGCCATCATTAGGTGGACATAACGACTTCTTTAACACATCGTTTCGAATAAATACATGTGTACAAGTTTTCAAACTACTACTAACAAAAAAATTCCTTGAATCGCTTCTCACTCGTAACTGAGGCTTAATCTTTGCTATCGTTTGTCTCAATTTACCTACATATATTTGATCATCTCTAATAGTTTTATTCTCTACATGGAAAAAATCACCCGGAAGTCTGATTGTCGTTCCGTATACCATCTCTGCAGTACTTGTACATATATAAATTTTGCTGGTAAATAGGGTCGAACATTATGCGTCGAAGTTTCGCAATAAATGTATATATTTGTACTAGGAATGACAACACGCTGAAAGACTAGGTTATTATTTAATTACTAAAGGCTCACTTTTCTGTGCTCGTGCTAATTCATCATAATCTATTGACGTCGGGCAGGAAATTGACTCAACACGTGATAAGGCGGCTTGACGCCAAACTGCGCTGGAAGGCACATGTCAAGAAGAAACGTGAAGAATTAGACATTATACGCTACAGGAAAATGTACTGGTTACTAGGAAGACAATCACCCCTATCAGTACATAACAAAGTCCTTTTATACAAACAGGTATTGATGCCTGTCTGGACTTACGGTATTGAGCTGTGGGGCTGTACCAGTCAGAGTAACCGTCAAATTATTCAACGTTTCCAGAACAAGGTACTGAGGGACATTGTCAATGCCCCGTGGTACATAAGAAACAGCGATCTTCACCGGGACCTCAAAATAGACGTTGTTGACAGAGTCATACAAAAATATGCAGAAGCTCACGAACGAAGACTTCATCATCACGTCAACATCGAGGCAATCCAGCTCCTTGATAACTCGGAACTAGTGAAAAGACTAAACGAACGAAACCTTTCGAGTTAGTGTAGTGATAAGTGACATAAATTAGTGCGATAAATGTCGTTATAAAGAACACATGAACAAAGTGACAAAAACTAAGGAAAGTGTTAATGGACGCATTCTTAGATGCGTGAACGTAGTAATTTAGGTTAACATAATATTACTTATTAGCCTTGATAGGCTAGATTGTAATATAAATAACATATCTTAATTTTAATAATTGATTTCTTATAAATAATAAAAAAAAAAAGACACGTGATAAGGCGTCCGCTACTGTGTTCTCTATACCGCTGATGTGTTGTATATCGCTAGTAAATTCGCTGATATACAACAATTGCCTGGCTCTTCTAGGGATTTCCTTATCCGTTCCTATTTTTGTAAAGGCAAAAATGAGAGGCTTATGGCCCGTAAAGACTGTCATTGGTCGTCCTTCAATTAAACTCCTAAAATGTATCATAGCTAAGTAAATAGCAGTTAACTCTTTGTCATATGTGCTGTACTTTCGCTACGAATCAGATATTTTTTTTGAAAAATATCCTATAGGTAACCAGTCCTCTTTGATTTTCTTCTGTAATACTGCCCCAATACATGTATTCGATGCGTCTGACTTGAGAGCTAGAGGCACATCTGCGGTTGGATGCGACAGTGTAACGGCGCTTTTAGGGCTTACCTTACACTGCTCAAATGCTTCTATACTTCTCTCGTCCCACACAATTTGCGTCTGGTCTTTTTTTTTAGTATTATGTAAAATTATTCAATTACGCCTGATACACGACTGCATTGGGCAAGTGGGACCTAAAATTTATCATTCCCATGAAACGCCTAAGCTGCTCGACCGTGTCCGGCCTGGGATATTTAGCTATCGCTTTTACTTTATCGGCTGTTGGCTTGATGCCCTTTTCCGATACCGTATATCCTAAAAATTCAACTTCTGACTGTCCAGAAATGCATTTACTTAAATTAATCGTTATACCGAACTCCTGCAGCTTTTTGAAAAGCTCTTTTAAATGTAATTTATGTATACCAATATTTGCTGACGTTAACAAAATATCATCAATATAACAAAAGATTGTGGATTATGGTTCATCTTCTGCCATTCCCATCTGCTCTATTCCTTTTAAAACCTGCTGGTTTAAAATCTTTGAAAAAGTTGCGCTGCGTTGCTTAAGCCAAATCCCATACGGGGAAATTCATAAAGACCAAATGTTGTAGTAATGGCAGTTTTTTCTACATCTTTAAGAGCGATGGCTATATTATGATAAGCTCTATTTAAATCTAGCCTAGTAAACACGTGTTTATTGGGTAAAATGTAAGTAAATTCCTGTAGCCTTGATATTGGGTACCTATCTGGTTTTGTTATTGAATTAAGAGCTCTATAGTCCCTGCACGGTCGTATCTGCCCATCTTTTTTTTGGCACCACATGCAGAGGAATAGCCCACTCTCCTTTACCTGGCCTACATATCCCCAACTCCTGCATGATACTAAACTCGTTTAGGATTTTTTGTAGCGGTCGGGTGGAAGCGTCATTCACAATAGTATGCTTAGATATAGAGGACGCTAGTAGGATTTTTGATACACATGACAACAATAATTGCAACGTTGTTTGTTTTGTTCGGTTTTTATTATAGTTAATTGAATGATACTTATGCCTAAATACAGTTTTTAAAGACAGATGGCTACCAATCAACCTATAGATTTTTAGTATAAACTGATCTCACATTGCACAGAAAGCCCACAGAAACGTAAGATCATTTTATACCAAGAGCACACAAGTTATGTATTATTGTTTTCAATTCATATTCTTTCAGGTTCAACAAAGAAAGCAGTCTAAAGAGCGTGAAGACTACTTAAAGAGAAGCAGACTAAACGAAACAAAAATAAGTACTTATTACTATAGAGACCTGTACTTAAAAAGTAACTATAATTATATTTGTAATATTTAAAGCAAATTTTAGCTTTGCTATGCATTTATTTTATATAATATTAAAGTTGAAAAATTAAGAATCCAAAGGACTCGAACCTGCACCCCCTGGGTATACGCCCCAACGTAATTCTCCCATACTTGTACGACTGTTATCATTATCAGCCTCTCGCTGGTCATTAGTGCGGTTGAAGCGTAAAGTAGCTCGTTGCACATTTACACGACTTCGACGACCTACCTATGTCAGGTCGTTTTCTTTTCCTCGGCATTGTAAGCAGCGAGAAGAAAATCACTTTTAGCAGTATTTCAGTATTTCTCCAATTAAATGTTTCTTTTTTTTAAAGTAGGAGCGCAGCAAAAAGTCTTTAAATCTATGGACAAAACGGGTTTTTTTTACATGAGATGACAAAACAATGGAACGTTCGGATACACTTATTATTATAAGGGTAGTATTTAAACGCAAATCATAAAATATCCTTTTTCTATGCAATTAAATACCGAATTTCCATCAAAATTACTGATTGCACAACAAAATATTCAACTCAAAATATCACTAAACACACTACAATTTATTTTCACAGCGCACAGCAATTTTTCCTAAAGCAAAAGCTTTTTTATCAATGCACAACTAATAATCTTAATGCACATTATACATGTTAACTCTTTTTCTTTTAAATATAGCTTCTATTTTTATAATATTTACAGCAGTTTTTCTAAATCAAACAACATTTTATTAGTCACAGTCATCTTATTATTTATTAATTATCACATAATGAGATCAGCAAAAAAAAAATAAAATTAGATACAAAATTGTAATTTATTGAATTATTAAAGCGGGTCTTGCTTTCGCGGGGCGTCCACGCTTCCTTTTTTGCCCAATAGGCACATTTTTAGCTTCTGCAGGTGGCGCCACGTACCGTCGTCTGTTACGATCTATGATAATAAGAAATTGGTAGGTAGTATAATATTATTTTATTTAGTGGGTGGATTCAAAAAGGGGTCGGAGTATCACACAGATTGATTCTATGGTCTGTTATGGTCGCAGTTCTAACCTAACCTAACCTACTACTTACCTATAATTTACCTATGCCTTAACTATAGCTTTTATTTTTATATTATTTACTCCAGTGACGAAAAAACGCGCGAAGTTTTTCAGTTAAGTTGTTCTGCTTTTAGAAATAATGCAATGTAAAAGGTTTTTTTTGTTATAATAATCATTAAATTTGCCGAGCATGGCTTCTTGAAAATTAAGACAAATATGATGAACAGATTTTGTTGTACTTACTGGTTAATATGCGACTGGGATAGTTATTTTGCTATGAAATATGGTAAATTTGATGTGCAGTCAGTATTTATGCTATGCATGTAGTATTTTTGTACAAAAATAAATTTAACTGTATTGCATTATGAGGAAAAAAGGAATGTCATATTGATGTGTAATTTCGAATTATCTGCAGTTTGAGTTTTGTTAAACATTTAGTTTATCTGTAGTGAAGTAAGTTATTTGATGTAAAAAATAATATAAATGATGAGTATGTATTGATAGGCGATTATTTATTTGATATGCAATATAAAATATCCCTTATTATAATAAAAATATTTTTGAGAGTTGGTAACACTGTAAGGTTGGCACCCATCAAACATGTCAACACATTAATTATTTTTATATTTTGAAATTTAAATACACGATGTTATGAGCAAAGTTGATATTATGTTGTCGATTCAAATGTCTTGTTTTAATGCGTTCTTTAATTCGAGTGGAACTGAGAGTACAAATACCGTCAAATGTTTGACAGAAAGCATGGCTTCTTGAAAATTAAGACAAATATGATGAACAGATTTTGTTGTACTTACTGGTTAATATGCGACTGGGATAGTTATTTTGCTATGAAATATGGTAAATTTGATGTGCAGTCAGTATTTATGCTATGCATGTAGTATTTTTGTACAAAAATAAATTTAACTGTATTGCATTATGAGGAAAAAAGGAATGTCATATTGATGTGTAATTTCGAATTATCTGCAGTTTGAGTTTTGTTAAACATTTAGTTTATCTGTAGTGAAGTAAGTTATTTGATGTAAAAAATAATATAAATGATGAGCAGAGATCGGATAATCGGATGCATATTTACCTAAACTTATTTTTTGGCTAAGAAAATATGGAGACGGCTTCTTTTTTCGGAATTGTCTTTTTCAATGTCGGGATTCGAAAAAAATCAGGGATTTTGAACTAATCGGATATAAAACAGTTAGTTGGTTACCTACCTATCAAATTATAATATTAATTTATAAAATATATATTTTTTTTTTATAAAATAACTAGCTACTAAGCTTCGAACATCATAATTCATAATGGATATTCGCAAGCATCTGCACTTAAACTGAATTTTAAACGTCGATGCAATTAAGTATTAAGTATTTGAAAGGTGAAAGAGGAAGGGTAGCATGTGCTAAAAAAAGACAAAAATACATTATTTTTTTTATTAAATAAAGTTGCTCCACCGACAAGAGTTGAACTCTTATGTTAAAGAAGAAGAAAATAATATATACATAGTGTTTTGATAACAATCTTAATCACTATCTATCTCTATGATTTGGTCACTGGAATCTGATGTTTGTGTTGAACATGATGGTTTTTTGTCAGATTCCTGTGACTGTTCTTTAGTGCTAACTATTGACATCTAAAGAATTGCAATAAATAACAATAATTTTCTCCAAATTTTCAATAGTCAGTCTATTTCTTTTAACATTTAAGATCCATTTAAATATAGAAAATGATCTTTCCACATCTACTGATGTAAGTGGCGCAAATTTATATATACTAGCACAATTGTCTGTACTAATTTTTTCACTTATTTCCCTTAAAACATCAAAATCGGGGTTTCTGTCCATAAGTTGTTCCATTTTGTTTATTAACGTATTATTTAAAGTTTCATTAATAGTAAATCTTACATCATCAAATATTTCAAACACTTCACTTATAGATAGGTCGCGTTTTTCCAGCTTAACAATTGAAGTATTTAAAATTTCGAAATTTTCGCTTAAATAGTCTAAATCAATCTTTAAATTTGGTTTAGCTAGCACTGCCTTGACATTTCTAATAGATATTGCTTCATTGCTATCCAAAAGAGCGACAACACTTGAAATTTTGTCTAAATGTTTGGCATAGTAAAAGGCTGCCTCCAACCATGTTCCCCACCTAGTAATAACTGGTTCTGGAGGCAAGGATAAATTTGGATGTAACTCCTTAAAAATTCGAATCCTGTTAGGGGATTTTAAAAATATTTTCTTCACATTATTAATTAAAATGTCTACATCACTATAGTTTAAACGTAATGTTTCTGTTAACCTATGCAAGGCGTGAGCTAAACAAGTGAAATGTTTTAAATTGGGAAACGTGTTTTTTAATATTTTGCCAGCTAGTAACATATATGCTACGCTATCGGTACATAATATTAAAACATCTTGTACTTTATTTTCGAATTGACATCCCCATAAGTTTTTTAAACATTGAATCACAAACTCTGCTACTGAGCGACTATTAACCACATCTAAAGCTTGACAGGTTAGCAAGTATATTGGTTCTGAAACATTTTCACTTAGAGGTTTTACTAAAAAGTTTACTACAAATCGACCCAGACTGTCAGTGGTTTCGTCTAACGATATCCAAATCTTTTTGTTTTGTATTTTACTTTGGATAAGTTTCATTTTATTGTCGTAAATTTCACTAAAGTACTTCTTTCTCAGCAAAGACTCACTTGGAATGGTTCTGTCTTTGTTGTTACATTTACAAATGTATTTTTCGAAAAAATTGCGAAAATTAGGGTTGTCAACTTTTGACCATGGTATGTTGCACATAATTAGAAAATGAACCACATCAAAATAAAAATCACTTGGCGCTGCTGCTTGAACACCACGATGTTTTTGTGACTTCAGATGTCGGTTCAAAATAGTTTTCTTTGCACTTAAACGTGTCTCACATTTTGTGCAAGTTATACTGCTAGTTGCCGGATCGTAAAACATCTCTGGGTAATTTCTTATCCATGATTGAGCTATGTCTTCTTTTTGAGTTGATTCCGCCATTATGGCTGAAAAGAAGACTATTCGTTAATTATTTTAACACTCTGTATTGTATTGCAAATACTCGTATGGACTGTTTTAGAACAAGTTGCAGAATACAATGTGTAAGCGCAATAGGTACATACAATGAATTAATAATTTTTTTTGTAAAATACAATAATCCTTACCTTGTAAATACAAGACGCAACGCAGAGTTCCAAGATCCGTAGCACAAGACGTCGTTTCAAGAAAAACCAAAATCCAAAACCAAATCACGATGCAAATCAGAATCCGTTGTTGAATAGCCAAATCGTTAGAAAATTGCAAAGGAACACAAAACACACCCGTACGCATGGCAAGCAAAGCGACGAATATTTTCAAGTAACTAATAGATAGATAAGATAACAAAAGACATGCATTACCGGGGTTTCTTGCACCTATCTGCACACAAACCGGTTTTGAGAATGCCGTCTCACTCGCACAAGCAGCCAAAGTTACCTATCCGTCTCACTCGCACATTCACATTTATAACGCTTTTTTGAACATAACGAGAATTGTAAATTCAAAACTGAAATTGATCTCCATTTATTTTTCGATATATTCCATAATAGTTAAAATCTTAACGTTAGTAAATGTGCAGCTAAGTGCACAACAAGCTTTACAATGTTATTCAAATATTGTTCTCAACGCAAATAATTACGGCTCCTCATTTAAAAACCTTTATTTGAGTGTGCATTCAATTATATTTATAACCAAAACGCTAACGGTATTCATCCCGAAACATTGGGTTTTTTTCCATACAAGTAATGTACATACAAATAATATATTGTAATAGAAAACACTACAAACGTAATGAAAATACATTTAATTCTATATTCCGAACATTAAAGGCATCAATTCCGAAATCCCGAAATCTTTACGATAAAGAAGTGCTTTCCATACTAAGCCGCCGGTCAACTTTAGGTAAATATGCATCCGATTATCCGATGTCTGATGATGAGTATGTATTGATAGGCGATTATTTATTTGATATGCAATATAAAATATCCCTTATTATAATAAAAATATTTTTGAGAGTTGGTAACACTGTAAGGTTGGCACCCATCAAACATGTCAACACATTAATTATTTTTATATTTTGAAATTTAAATACACGATGTTATGAGCAAAGTTGATATTATGTTGTCGATTCAAATGTCTTGTTTTAATGCGTTCTTTAATTCGAGTGGAACTGAGAGTACAAATACCGTCAAATGTTTGACAGAAAGTAAGTGGTCAACTTTTATATGGGAAAATGGAATTGTCGTCTTACTCTATCTTACTCGCAATTTTTCCTTATTTGCTTACCGTTTAGACCTACCCTGGATTACGACAAACATTTTAAAACCAAAATCAGCTTAATCGGCCCAGCCGTTCTCGAGTTTTAATCAGACTAACGAACAACAATTCATTTTTATTTATATAGATTAATGAATAAAATGCAATGTTTATTTTAATTTTCACAGCCACAAACAAACTAAAATTAAATACTTGTATTGGAAACTACTCTTTTTTATTTACCATTCTAAAAATACATACCTTCTAAAAATTATATAAAGAACATGTTAGATGCCCAAGAAACATAAAATCCATTTAAATATCTTGCATATCTCATCATTATGTTTGTCAAGCCATTCAATCTGTTTTGGATTACCAGATTATCCATCATGTCTTCAACAACGTTGAAGATATAGCGAACATGCACAATCAGACATGATAATTAAATAACATTAACATTCATTGCAAATTTCCATTTTTGGCATTTCTTCTTCCTTATCTTTTATTTCTTGTTCATAAGGTGTAGAAGTTATAGAAAAGTCTGAAAATATGGAAAATGGAATTATACACATGGCATAAAATTAACTTAATGTATGTATTATACAAAAAATTGTTATCTACTTGTAAAAAGTTTAGTAAGGGAAGAGATTTAACAAGAACTTTGCAGACATTTATTCTCTCAATAATTTCTGACATAATTGGAAAATGACGGATTATTTTATTATTTGCTAAATTCTGTCTTTCCTCCTTTATTGACCTTTTGTAAGAAGTTAGTTAAGTGCCCAATTTTGACATTATATAACCTAATATAGTAGGAACTGCTGATTCTTTTAGGACTTCATATCAAGTATAAAGCTATAAGAAGGATAAAAAAAATAAGAAGAACCGTATTACATAAAACGTGAGTCCGTGAGCATTAAAATTTTATCTTAAAACACCTGTTGCCCTAGAAAAAAACTTGTAAGCGGTTTCTTTTAAAAGTTTACAACTAGCCATGAGTAGCCATTTATCTTATTTTCTTTAAATCCGTAGAGCGGTTCCCCATTTTATACTTAATGCACGATACTTGCTTGGGTAATGTATGCGTGTCCTTTACTTTGCATTGATATACTAAACAACCACTCATTTATAATAATTAAATTACTTTTCTTTCAATTTAATAATGAACTTTGTTTACCAAATACCAACTGAGTGACGTTTAGCACAGCGCCCTCTAC
This sequence comes from Hypena proboscidalis, assembly GCA_905147285.1. Lineage (NCBI taxonomy): Eukaryota > Metazoa > Arthropoda > Insecta > Lepidoptera > Erebidae > Hypena > Hypena proboscidalis. The sequence goes on from LR990141.1 coordinate 3,608,605, forward strand.
ACCATGACATATTCCCAAAGGTCCTAATCGCGTATTATCCAAATTCATAAGCACTGTGAGCGACTTTGAAATTTCCATCAAGAGATCGCACTAAATTAAAGTTAAATACTATGTCTACTACCCTGTATAAAAGAAACGGTAGAAACGTAAACATATTCAAAACAATACTTACATTTGGTGATCACTGCAACATTCTGATTCACTTTTTGTAAGACGCTAAATAATTATGTAAGTCGCTGCCGGAGGACCCAAAGAAAACCAAAATGATTTTTAACTAAATTTAATATTATAAAACTAAACTATTACAATAGAAAATGTATGACCCCGATCGATGCTAGATCAAAAGTAATTACATTAAATTAACATATTATTAGGTAGAACGGTATCCGGTCGTGATGACGCACGGCGAACCTCACGTTGTGGCTCGTCAGCAGTTACGCAGGTGTGCACCAATGAGCGAAGCTTGCTGTTTCTACGTGTTGCAATAAGAATAAGGCCGCTTGCATACTTGCGGTTTCTACGCAGCTTCGTAGTATAATACGCTAAAATACTTTTTTTATCACCTCGACAATAATGCACTAATAGCAAACTAACCATTTTGAGAAAAAAAGTTGTGGGTAGATGTCAAGGTGTCATCAGAGGAGAGAACTTGGCGAATTTCACACTCTTTATTATGAATATAGAAACTACCGCGACATTTTTTTTTGAATATACGAGGGCAAGCATAGAAACTTTTAATTATATACTCGGCCACATACATGAAGACTTGAAAGCTAAAGGTAATTTCAATAAAATTGTTTCACCTCTAGAACATTTATTATAACAGTTTATAACTTTAAGGTAAGTAGGTACCTATTTAAACTATTTATATAAATAAAACAAAATTTGTTTATCACTACGTATTTATGTATTTATTAATGTACCATAGTCAAATTATTAATCACACATTTTGTTTTTCATTATAAATATATTTTTTGGCATGTCATTTAATCTATAATTAAGTTCTTAACTATTTGTTAAATTATGAATTACTAGCTTCCGCCCGCGGCTCCGCCCGCGTGGTATGTCAATTAAAAGTAGCCTATATGTTAATCCAGACTATAAGCTACATGTGTGCAAAATTTCATCGAAATCGACCCGGTAGTTTTGGCGTGAAAGAGTAACAAACATCCATACATCCATACATCCATACTTACAAACTTTCGCCTTTATAATATTAGTAAGGATTAATTATTTATGCCGTAGTCAGAAGGCGGAGGTTGAATGAAATAGCCTTGATAGCCTGGATATTGATTGAGACTAATTTCGTCCATCAAAGCTTGAGTGAATTTATTTCTCAGTCTCATTTTCTGTAAAACATTAAGCTTCTCCATTTCTGGTATTAGACTCATCAAAAAAAGATAGTCATCTGACCTGGGAATGTCTTTCTCTTTACCACCTGCTAAGTCAGCTTCCAATACTTCCATTTTTTTTTTTCTATTTCTAAATACTTAGCACGGATTTCAGTTGTTTTCAATCGTTTTCGGGAAGAATTTTGTGTTTTGATTATACACACTAAGTAAAATATCACCTAAAATCACCAAAGAAGATACTAACTTTCGTAAAAGTATTTGACCTGAGGAGAAATTGTTCATAACTCTGAGGTAAGAGTAAAACAAGATTTTACAAAATTTTGTATTTAAATGTAGAAAAGTAGTAATCAAACAAATAGGTAGGTAAGTAAAAAGTTTCAATTATCAAATTAATAATTAGGGTAGTTGCCAGTAGAATAACCTCCATAATTTTCCTCGTATCTCGGTTGAGAAAACTGCATCCTTTCTGTCTCGTCTAATGATTTGGGTAATTTTATTTCGAATGCGTAACTTTTGTTATTCACCAATTTTTTTCATTTGTGGCAGGCGACTCGTAAAAAAATGATAATCATCACATTTTTCCGACTGGTCACTATTTGACGCCATTTTCTGTTCAATTAGCAAATTTTTCTTTCACATTCAATAAGTTCATCTCTATAATCTGATGCCGATTTGTTGCGCTTTGACGTGTTTGTGCGACTGCTGCAGGTTGACATAACTGGACTCATCGCGTAAATTTCGCGTATATGTTCTTAACTATTTGTTAAATTACTAATTATTTATGCCGTAGTCAGAAGGCGGAGGTTGAGTGAAATAGCCTTGATAGCCTGGATATTGATTGAGACTAATTTCGTCCATCAAAGCTTGAGTGAATTTATTTCTCAGTCTCATTTTCTGTAAAACATTAAGCTTCTCCATTTCTGGTAATAGACTCATCAAAAAGTGATAGTCATCTGACCTGGGAATGTCTTTCTTTTTACCACCTGCTAAGTCAGCTTCCAATACTTCCATTTTTTTTCTTTCTATTTCTAAATACTTAGCACGGATTTCAGTTGTTTTCAATCGTTTTCGGGAAGAATTTTGTGTTTTGATTATACACACTAAGTAAAATATCACCTAAAATCACCAAAGAAGATACTAACTTTCGTAAAAGTATTTGACCTGAGGAGGAATTTTTCATAACTCTGAGGTAAGAGTAAAACAAGTTTTTACTAAATTTTGTATTTAAATGTAGAAAAGTAGTAATCAAACAAATAGGTAGGTAAGTAAAAAGTTTCAATTATCAAATTAATAATTAGGGTAGTTGCCAGTAGAATAACCTCCATAATTTTCCTCGTATCTCGGTTGAGAAAACTGCATCCTTTCTGTCTCGTCTAATGATTTCGCTTGCTTATTGCAAGACCGACATAACAAAAAAAACATCATTTTACAGGACGGTAGTTTTAAACTTAGAATCTTCAGTATTTCAAAAAAAAAGCACTGTATTTGTTCAGAAGTATTTTAATCAGTCTTGTACATTAATTAACTTTCATATTAAGTAGTCACAATGTGTTATCTTAAACACACTGTTTTCAAAAACCAAATTAAAAAAACAAGTTCCTCACTTATGTCATTATTGTACCAAAAAGTTACCTAGAAAAAGTATTATTCGTAATTATGTCATCCTTACAATATAAACAATAAAGAAAACACAATTTAAGTTAAATTCTGTGGTGTCAAGGTAAAAGGGGATGAGTTCAAAAAACAACTTTTCAGTACAAGTCATTAAAGAAAACACTCTTTTGTTTTTGATGATAAATATCGTTTAATCAGACATCATTATATTAAAAATACCACAAATTTGTTATTTACTTTATATAATAAATAATCTTCATTTTGTAATTATTATTTTTTTAATTATTAAATTATTTATAATATTAACTGACATATCTTACTATACCTTAACAAAAATCAAATATAAATATTTATAGTATTGAATTATCCCTTTATGTATTATTTTTTATCTATGTTAATAGCTTTTGCTTTATAAATAAAATTGGATAGATTTATATTCAGTTACTATAATAGTCAAAAGTCAAAGTCAAAGTCAAATCATTTATTTTCATGGGCCCCAAAGGGCGCTTGAACATGTCAAAAAAAACAACAAAATACAATAACTAATTAAATTATAATACTAATTGCACGAAAATGAAAATTAATTTATTCATAAAAACAGTTTTATTGGCATACAAATAATGACTATAATAGTCCCAATAAAACTTAAACAGTAACTTGAATAGAGTTCCAACAACTTGAAGAATTCAACGATGTATAAGTTACTAAAACTTATACATCGTTGAATTCTTCAAGATCGGGATCGATATCGCATGTGTTTGTATTAATTACCAAGTTATTATAAAAATCATGGCAACTGTTATCAATTAAATGTAGAATACTTAGTAAGTCTTTCTTTTTTTCTTGACTTATAGGCACTTGGCCTTCATAACATTTCTCAAGATTCAAACATTCATTTGCTTTGCCCCTTCTGCAAAAACTAATTTCTTTAAACTCAGTTGAGCTGTCTAATTTGGTTTTAAACTTAATTACACCTGGTGCGTAGTCACCACTATACCGAAACCATTTCACATCATGCCATATAAATTTATCGCCAGAGGAATCTACTTTTCGTAACTGCAATGGCCCTTTAAATAATTTAGCAAAATTCAAAAACATATCGCTTTTCATATCTACGACAGTAATGTTTGGACTCGTCACTCTTACCAAATTATGCCAGTCTCTGGGTACATGTATAGCCATGTCAGTTCTTTTTTTCTTACGTTCGATTTGAGCGTGGATTGAATCGCACTCCATGTGCGTATGTCCAGGAACTAGAAACTTATGATCTATTAGCAAATCTGGTCTAAGTTTGTTTATGCATAAAAACATAGCGGCAACATGACTATTTTTATTCTGCCCACCGCATGTATCAGAATAAAAGGTTACTGCCTTTACATGAGGTGGCAATGACTTTACAAAACTGTATAAACATGATGCTATTTGGTTCGCTCCGCGTCCACCCTCAGCTTCGTTCCACATGAAGCAAAAGCTTTTTTTACTAAAACAATCGTAAATTGTTAAATTAAAGGTCCACAAAAGCCGTTTGTAAAATACGATATTTGTTTTCAAATACGGAGTTGGGAGACATTGTTGGAGATCAAAACAGTATACTCTACTGTCATCGTTGGATTCCTCTTTGTCTTTTTTTTTCATTGAATAGGCTGAGTCAGCTTCTAATTGGTGGATATCAAGGTCTCTCTTTAAAGTTTCAGATTCAGGTGGCAAAGCTAGTTTAATTTTCATTTTGTATGCATCGCATGTGTTGCAGGTATCCAGCGAGGGCTTTTTGAAAGACAAACCCATAGTGCGAAAAACATTACCAAAAAAGGTATATGATACGGGATTTTCTACTTTTTCTTTATACATCTGATACATTATTGTTAGTGACAGACCTGCAGGTAAGTATTTTTTGTTTGTATGACTGCGGCTGTAGTGGGATTCGTATAATGGATAAGAATTTATATGATTCTTTATTGTCTGCACTGCATCATCCCCTATTTTATTAGGAGGTGCATGTGATCCACGTTTGTCCGGGCTAGGAATTCCTGATACTCTTATAGATGTTTTTGCTATTACCACCTCAACGCATTTATTAGAAATACCAAACGTTTTCAAAAAACAACCCTTGCAAACTTCAAGCATAGTTCCATGTACTTTTAAGTTATAAATATGATTCATGCTCCTTGGTTTAGGTTCGCCAGATGTGTTTCGTAAACGTTGGGTTTTTTTTGGTATATCTAAAATTAATGACGACAAATAAGCCGAGCGTTTGTTGTAATTACCCAATGCCCATAATTCATCAAAAAGTGTTTTCTGATCATCTGCACTAATTTTTTCTGAACACTTTTTACGGCATAGAGGTAAAGGCGTAACCTGTCTAGACTGAATTGTTTTGCCTGTTTGTGTTTTATATGTTAACCCTTTGTTTCTTTTTTCAGTAATTATTTTCCGTATGTTTGTTCCCTTTCGTTTTCGCCGTTGATTATTTGTTCCAACTAAGTCTTGAATTATGTGGCTATCATTTTCTTGTTCGGTGCCTACATTCTCAAAAGACTCGGAGGAAGAACTGGTCTCTATTACAGGAACAAAAGTCCTGTCACGCACGCTATCATCTGAACTATAATCAGTGGGTTCGGCCGGTTCTGCATTGAATGAAGTAACTGAAACAAAGGTATAACATTCTGTTGAATAAAAAGAAAAACACAATTCAAAATAATAGGTACCGTAGGTAAAAATAACTAGAAATTGAATATACTTACCTACCTATTTAACTCAGTTGTTGTGTTATCAATAGCTTCTGCGACCTTACCTATGTATTGGTATTTGAAATAAACTGAATAAATATAAAAAATACCAACCAGTAGGACAATCATCTTGTGATTGGAATCCCAGGTCAGAAGGAGTTATCAACTCCTCTAAGATTTGGACAGCATCTAATTGTTCTTCAGTTAACTCGCTGCTCACGATAGATATATTTGTTGATGACGTGTGGTCAAAACTATCTGACACGCGTTCATGTAAACCTGTAAAATTGCTTAACATTTTAATATAAAGTAACTACCTATAATATTTGCGGCGCAACGTAACTCGAATGTAGGTATTTAATTTTGTTCGTTGTGCCGCGCCGCCGCCGCACCGCGGCCAGTACATAATAAATACCTACTTATCGACGTGAAAGAGTGCGGACAATTCAATTATAAGAATTTGCTTGTAAAGTAACATCTTAGAACACTCGTTAACTTTAATGAGTGTTCTAAGATGTTATTTTAGATCACTCTTTGTATTAATAATAGTATAGGTTACAAAGATACGTAAAAGTTATAAAATACTCATACTTACATTCTGTGGGTTGTTCATTTAAGGCCAATGCTATTATTTTATTAATCCTGCTCATTTTTCTATGAATTGCCACACTTAACACTTAAAAAACACAATGTTATTATTTTTTATGCAGATCAAAACACGTCAACTTCGCGCGCGATATGAAACTGACACAACACGACGATTATGCATTTCGACATGTCTCGACTTGTCGCATTTTGCTTATACTTTCAAACACAAATTTTTTGGGCAAAAACGAGACGACTAGATTTAGCTCTCTTTACTTATTTAATGTTTTATTTTTATAACAAAACTCGTTTTGTAATTTAAGTTTAACGTAATAATAATACATTATGTTGACTCATTCCCTTTTTACTGTATTACGTATCGAGGTAAAGTATGCAAATACATAAAAAACTCATTTTTCAATTTTTTTGACTCATCCCCTTTTACTTTAACACCACAGAATTATGACTTTATTGCTAATAAGTGTCATACTAAAAAATAAAATAAAACAAACATAAACACAAACAAATTCTTAGGAACGTAATTAAAGTCAAAGTAAAAATTCAAAATTAACAACTTACGAGTAAAACTTAATAAATGCTAAACCTCACGATGTAAGTTAAGTAGAAATAATTAACAAACTTACTAACGAATGAGAATATAAATTCTCAAAAAAACTGCAGCAATTCTTCCTTATTCTAAATTAAGTATCGGTAATCACAACCATTTTCTATGGCACTAGTTTTACAGTAGGTATCTAAATAAATTCTAAAAATTATGTAACATCTTTTAAACTCAACACTAAGACTTTCAGTAATCACAGAATTATGTTTTAAGTAGGAACTAATTAGATAATTTAAAATTATCGTTACTCACTCTTAATCACTAAATGACAGTCTGTTAATTGAGTCTTAATCACATAAGTTATACACACAAAATATCAAAATTCTTATAAATTTTCAAAAAAAGGTTTGTAAAAAGATGGAATGTGTTTTTTATTTACTAACTCCATTAAATCACTTTTTTTCCTTTCTGAAATACCAGGTTTTTGTGTAAAAGCTGGTTTCCATTGAGGATTAATGTTCTTTCGTTTAATTATGACAACCTCTTTAAACTCTTGATCCTCGTAAGAAGTTTTATAAAACATTGAATTGGGACATTCTTTCCTTACTTCCAATATTTTAGCTTCACTGATTTTCAATTGTCCGAGATTCACACATCCTAAGCTTGAAAACAGTTTTTTTACATCAGAAGAATTCATAATTCAATTCATGTACTTTAAAAGGAGGTCCATTCCTTTTAGCCATTTTTATAGCAGATACAAAAGATTCCGGTGTGTACATCGGCCCACTTCTTACTTGACGTTTTATCTGCCTTTCAATTAATGAGTGGACGGCGTCCCCCTCATTTTGGGTATGACCCTTGATTAGATATTTATGTGTTATTTTATTTATATTAAGACAACGTACCGCATACAAATACATCGATACCATAAATTTGTTTTTCTGTTGCCCGGCACAGTTATCACTATAGAATACTATCTCCGTTTTACCAGCATCTGATACATTTTTCAAATAGTCAAAAACACAACTACCTAGTTCGTTAACTCCTCTGTTTCCATTGGACTCATCCCAAACATAACAGTCAGATATTTTATTGCTGATGTCATGAATAGTAAAGTTTAATACGTTTAATTTGCATTTATAATAAAATAATGAGACATTGCCTTTAGGTAATTGAACGACAGCCTGCAAATCATAAACAGCAATTAAAACATGTGGTTCTGTTACATTTTTGTCACTTTCTTTCTCCAATCTGGACAAACGTTTTTCTTCTTGGTGGGTGTCGTAGGTTGTCTGTAGACCTTGTTTTTCAGTTGCGTCAGCATTTTCATAAACATGGCAAATTTCGCATAAGTCCTTTTTAGGTACAAAAAATGAAATATTGAAGTCCTTCGTAAAAATTTTATAAAATAATGCGTAATTCCCAAAAGGTTTTTTATTTGCTTTGCAATGATCTTCATAATCTTTATGAAGGTCAATTATTGTTTTGCCACCATCAATATAAAGCTTTGTGGTATTTGCCCTAGTATAGTGACTCAATCTTAGGAATAGACTCAATGAATTCAGAGATCCCCTGCTTAATACCATCCTCAACTGTCTTTTGATGACCATGCTTTCCACGTTTATCATTTTCCAATAATGATCCCGTTAATTTATTTTGTTTTTCTATAACAGTACGAATTGGTCGGTCGTTTATGTCTAAAGTTTTCTTAAAAAACAGTTTACAAACACGAATATTAACGCCATTCTTCTTAAAATAATAAGAGCGATTATTATCTCTGGGTTTTCGTGTACCCCCAACACGGACATAGCGATACCGTGGCTGAACAGTTTGTATACAGTTGGAAATGAATTACCGCTTTAGTTCTATGTCACCTAAATCCCAATAAGAATTAAATATAAATGTTCGATCGTTTTCGTTAAAGGCAAGGGAACATTGTAATTTGCATGTTTCTGAACAGCCTGGTTTAAATTTTCTCTCTGGTCTTATTTTCTTTGTTGCTGTATGAGATTCGAAAGCTTTACCTGTATTTCGTGCCTTTTTTAAAATGTTTCTTCTTCAGTTTTCTTCTTTTCTGGGACGTTTCCTGCCTCTCTTTTCGGGAGTGCTAGATGTCGTCACCAATACTTCGTTACGCCGAGGAATTCTTTCTTCTTCACTAGAACTACTTTCTGCATCCGGTACATAATCTCTGTCTTTATCTGAATCGTCAACATTTTCATAGGGATCAGGAAGTTACAGACCGCTAGTTGAAGCCATTGATGAATAGTATGGAGCATCTGAAATAGAATGTATAGAAAAAATAATAATGTGGGTAGTCAAACATTACAACATCTATACTAATCTATAATCTACACTAATATTATAAAGCTGAAGAGTTTGTTTTTTTTGTTTGTTTGTTTGAACGCGTTAATCTCAGGAACTACTGATTCGATTTAAAAATTCTTTCACTATTAGATAGTCCATTTATCGAGGAAGGCTATAGGCTGTATGACATCACGCTACGAGCAATTGGAGCGGCGTAGCAATGAAATATGTTGCGAAAATGGGGAAAATTTAAGCGACGGGAGCGGAATAGTAACGTTTAACGCGGGTAAAACCGCGGGGAACAGCTAGTTGTTTAATAAAAGGGAACATACCTATACTCAGCGAAGGTGAGATTATTTGGTTATTTCCTTCATTAATTCCTGTTGTTACATTAGATTCAACATCAGGCGTCTCGTCTTCACTGGATGAACTTGAAGAACTCGAGGAGCTCGACGAGCTAGACGAAGATGACGAAGAAGAAGATCTGGATTTATTTCTCGTATTATTAGAATCCATAACTGGTTCCGGTGACATAATGGTAGCATCATTTTCTTCTTCATCGTTTTCATCAACACTATTAACGAGATCAACTAGTAACCGCCCTCGGGATGCCTAAAAAGAAGTTTTGATTTTAATTAACATAAAAAGTGTATACTGTATTAACTGTAATACAGTCATAACCTAAAATAATAATCTTAAGTAAAGCTAACTTTGCTGCAATAACGATATAATCCTGAATGTATTAAGTAACAATAATGTTGACGTAGTGTGATTATGTTGCAATAACGTCATAATGCAAAATTTTACAAATATGCTTGTGGTTCTTTCTGCAATACCGTCATATCGTTAAATAATATAAATAGAAATACTTTATGTTTAATTACAATAGTGACATAACACAAAATAATTCTACATGGTAACAATATTTATTTAAAGAAAGGTACTTACCATTTGCTGCACTATAGTATTATTACAAAATGTGACGTCCTTCACGAGCAAGTTGCGTGCGTTGGCCTTGATTACTTTGGTGTAACTGAGATGGCACGATATTGAAATTACATACGATGCGCGTCGATAGCGCGCAATTTAGACACTTCATGCCATCTGGCGAATTGGAATTGAAGTATGCTGTTGTCTTTATTGCACCAAAAAATAGATCGATAAAGCTTTGTTTTTACATACTTATCTCAAAATATCAAGATTTTGAAAAATGTCGTTGTTGCAATAAGCAAGCGATTTGGGTAATTTTATTTCGAATGCGTAACTTTTGTTATTCACCAATTTTTTTCATTTGTGGCAGGCGACTCGTAAAAAAATGATAATCATCACATTTTTCCGACTGGTCACTATTTGACGCCATTTTCTGTTCAATTAGCAAATTTTTCTTTCACATTCAATAAGTTGATCTCTATAATCTGATGCCGATTTGTTGCGCTTTGACATGTTTGTGAAACTGCTGCAGGTTGACATAACTGGACTCATCGCGTATATTTTGCATATTCTACTATAAGCACAAAGAGCCGAGTCGTTAAAGAGGTGGTTATAATAAAATGTGAATGGGTAGAATTGAGTTCTATTCTAAGTGGAATCGATATTCTTTTTGTTAATTTTATTTTTTTGTATCTGATTTATTTTACTTGTAGATTATTGCGTTGAATTGAGTTCTAAACCAAGTGAGAACAATATTCTTTTTGTTAATTTTATTGTTTTGTATCTGATTTATTTTACTTCTAGATTATTTGTTAAGGATATTTCTCCTAATAGTAATGAAGTAAGGAAATAATTCCATTGCAAAGTTAATGAGCAGCAAATACAAAAAAAGTTTTTTTTTTTTTTTTTTTAGAAACGACGCTCGCTCTAGGAATAACTCCTGTGTCGCGGGAGTGTTCACAAACATACATTTTACACACACAAAGCACACCCAGAGTCAGAACAAATCTTTGCGAATCACACAATGATTTGTCCCATGTGGGGATCCACAGATATAGATCTACATAGATAACGCAAATGCATGTACTTCGCGTGTCTCAACCCCGACCAAGCGTCAAAGTTGGTCGCCGCCAACTTCAGTCCACGCGCGTCTTTTGTCAGAGAAAATCATAGCGGACGGCTCCAGTTGAACGTACTGGGCGGATGGGCATCGTCGGCATCGGTGTTTTTGAATCGGTTTGGATTTCCCGTCACTAAATTTCGGCTGTGACGTCACAATAGGTATTAAAAAGTCGGCACGCTTGGTTTCAATACAAATCGTGATACTTGCGTTATCTATGTAGATCTATATCTGTGTGGGGATCGAACCCACAACACCAGCGTAGTTGAAAGCGGCGAGGCGACCGCTTTAACCTACTATATTTTTACACTATTTATACGTTATTCACACAAATTTGTGTAGAAGTGTGCCCTGCACAGGGAGCTCGTGGTCCGACTGTACTTCACCAACTTAACATAACTACTACTAAATAGTATAAGAGCTAACTGGCCCTTACAAAATGAGTACATTTTCTAACGGAACAGAATTGCCTGTAAATTTGGATCCGAGTTCTAGATGCATTAAAAAATTTTTATACGCGGATTTAAATTGACAGGAATTAGGATTATTGTTGAACCCTCCTTGACTCCTAATGTTGCCGAAAAAGAGCTCAACATGATCCTGGCTAAACTTGTAGGCTAATATGTATTTTAAATAACCTGTTTCTACGTAACTAATGTATAAACGTTGTACACTTTCATAACAACCAAGTAAACCGAAAATTGTGTACATGTACTTTGTCTTGCAAAAAGAATATTCTTGTTTCTCCCTTTTTCTTGATGGTGCGTTTTCTTTGAACTATACTATAAAGCGAAAGTAAATATGATTTCGATGTTTGGAAAAACCTAAAAACATCTTTCGAATTCATGCTACTTAGTGGTCTTTTGAAACCACTGCAGTTGAAATTCCTTGAATTTAAAATATCGAATAAATTATTTAATACTAGTATGTTAGTAGCAGTGACGTGCAGTCCATAGAGACAAATAGACGTTGTCTACCCTAAAAAAATCCAATTACATGTACTGAGTAAAAAATAAAAAATCACAACCAAATGTTAAAACGTAATGTTTTCGACCGCGCTAAAATGACTCTGGACGCGTGACCTGCCGTGACCTTCCGCGATACACCGCGGCGCTTAGCGCGCAAACTCGCCTGTGTTACGTCATCAAGGTAGATTTCTGATACCGAGTCTACGGAAAGCTACGCACACAATTAAGATCTATTGTACTGCGTCTTCGTATTACACGCAATTTTTACACACACAAGCGTAAAAAATCACAAAATACGTCACAGGATAGACAACATCTAAATTTGGGTGGTGGTATAAGGCGCTCTTATTGGTTGGTTTCTCGGTTCGATTAATGTAATGCGACCATTTTAAAATGCACTATTTGATGAAATTATGTAATGAAATCAAACACATTTTTTTTTGTCGTGTTTATTTTGCATTTTGTTTGTATTTGCTTCTCACTCACTCTTTTCACTTATTTTCGAGTTTGTTGACAACAGGTGCATTGGGAGTGTTTTTATTAGTGTTCCATTTGTATTTGTTTATTGTTTATTTCTAGAGTGGAATTTAATTGATAATTTTAATTAAACTTTATCATGGAGTGTGTGGGCTGTGAGCTTTGCGGTAGTTTATGCTTACAAAAGTTAAAGGACGGTGAGTTTGCAATACTTTCATATGATAACAAGTGTAATTATAATATCTATTGGCCGCTGCTTACCGGATTTAAATATTGTACAATTATACGACAAAGGTACTCGCAGTCGCAAGTTTAATATTAAGGAATACGACTGTTTTAAATGGCTTACAGGATGTAAGCATACAAAAACCTTTATTGTTTTGTATGTTTATTATTTGCAACATATAAAACTGATACCGGGTACGTTGATGTCTATAATTTTAAGTTTTGCGATTTGCCAAACTGATAGTTACAATACCGGTAAGCAGCGCCTCGACCGAAAGATCGTTTTCATCTTTAAAACGCATTTACACGTATATAAGAAATACGCAAGGGTAACAACGTTTGACAGATTTATCTATGATTTTTTTTAGTACTTACTCCCACTTGCTTTTTGTTTATAAATACTAAGAAAACGGTCATTTTCAAGACCACCTCGTGTATTCCTTAATTAATATGTTCATTAAATCAATTAATTTATGGATATGTGTGGTGGCCCATCTGACACACATCATGGAAACAAGAAAACAATCATTTACTTCAAGTGGCGGCTTTAGCTAAGTTTTTTTTGTCTACCCTGCTAAAAATATCTATGCACGTCACTGGTTAGTAGCTAGTATACTATAACTCAGTAGTTGAACCCGAATTAATAAAATTTGGAATCTTTAAATCGGTATTACAGAAAGTTATTGCATTTGCCCAATTGCAGTAACCAATTAAATATATCCTGTTTTTTACATTTGGCCGTTGGGATTTGCTCAATTTTCCTATAGTGATAGGAAGCGTTATCCATGACTATCACAGAATTATCATCTAGCTTATTTAAAACTTCTCTAAACCAATTTTCAAATTCTTCGGCATTCATCTCCTTGTGATAATCGCCTTGTTTCTTCGACTCAAACATATTTAGACCACCTTCGACGAATCCATCCTCACTCCCGATGTGAGTAATAATTAGTCTTTTGCCTTTTCCTGTAACTAGAAGCTCGACGTTATATTGAATGCACTTTTGGAATTCTAGCAAACAAGTGGCGCATTTTTCATAGGCCTATAAACGTTAATATCGACTTTGCCGAATTTTGTTAGAACTAGAGATGGTATACAGTATGAAGATACTTTATATACTGCGCCAATGAGTAATCTTAATACATTACATGCAGGAAGGGGTACACCGTCATCATTAAAAATTAGAGACAAATATGCTAATTACTTTGTAAATGAGGGTCGTGTGGAATGGCAAGACACAAAAATATAAAAAAATTGTTACAGTTCGCGTCAAATACCTAAACTGGCGTCGCGTCGGTTGCACATAGTCACTCACTATCTACGTTATTATGGTAACGTGATATTTTTCCCACGACCGATACGTACCTCAATCACAATAACAACGTTTTTATATAGTTTAGTTATTTGGGGTGGACTATCTATTACAAAACATGTAAACTACCCTGACAAAATTAAATGTAAAATTAAATACGTACTGACCAAAAAGAGCCTTTTTTTCCAAAGAATCTTTATTTTCTCCAAACATCTGCACCAGCTCCTTCCAAGCTGCGTTTCTAATTATTTATTGAAATATTCTGCACATTGGATGTCCCACAAAGCAGGTCTTTTTTCCACCTCATCGATGAATACCTCGGTGTCGAAGCGATCCATTGTCACCGTCCGATACGCGCGGCGTCCGCGGTGCAAATGAACGCGCTCCATTCAACCGCGCGAATTAATTTTCTAGCGGTTGAGTGGCGGCAGCCGCGCGGATTGTCAATCCGCCCGGACAGGTATGAACGAATGAATAGGCGCTAATGTAAATATGCTCCGCGCGGTCTAACCGCGCGATTTGCATCCGAGCGGAATCCGCCATGTCTGAACTAGCTCTTAAACGGATTTTTGATTTTTCGTCTGCAGAGGCCGTGGAGGTCAATGTTGTGCGATGCCTAATAACTACATATAAAATGTCTAAATAATTGTGTGTTACTTAAAACATGTTATTTAAGTATAAAAATTATGTAAAATAAAAAAAAATAGTATTTTTACCTAGTTACTTGTTATTGAATACAAGCGTCGCCTAACATAGACCGCGTCTTACACTCTTCTAACATACAAATCACATTAGCTTGGGTTAAAGCGGACGCTGGCATTTTGGGTAACGAGGTCGCTGATATTGCCGCCAAAGATGCCGCAAATGAACAAACAACACCTACCTTCGACCATTTCCCATTAAGCTATACTAAACTACACACAAAACAAAAAAGCTGGCTACTTTCCAATGAAGCGTACAACAACAATTTAAAAGGCCCCATTATTAAAACCTGGTGCCCTACACTCACTCATTTGCACAAACTCATCCAAATCACAGGACACACATTCGCACTCACGCAACTACTCACTGGTCATGGATACCATAAACACTACCTCCATCGATTCCACATCACCGACAACGACTCATGTCCTTGTGACAATATAACCACCCAAACATTCACACACCTCATCACACAATGCCCCAAATACAATCACACAAGACTACACCACGAACAATATTGCCACCTTAAACAGCTGAACCCTTACGACCTAGATTCCATACTCTCCAACAACACAGCCACTGACACCTTTATAGTAGACACGCTCAAAAAATTCAACAACACCTAATATTCACCACATGCTACACTGTACACTTACACACTGACACACATAATTAATGATTAAACGAACTTACCTGTACGTGAAGTTCTATCATAATTATAGGAGCGCCGAGTTCGAAGAGATTAGTAATGAAGTTAGTTTAACACTTGTAGTATCGCTAGTTCTCACCACTCATGCACTAAGTTGAGAGTTTTTTTTTTTTTTTTTTTTTGTGGGTTGCTTGGTTACATTTCCTACTGCTCTGTCCGTTGTCGCCAATCATTTAGTTTAGAGCAGATTGCCACACGTTTTTATGGTTTCCCCGAGCACAATATATTCTCCTTCATTTATGGGTTATGTCCGTGTGACATTGGGGGGGTGGGATTACTAATCTCTTCGAACTCGGCGCTCCTATAATTATGATAGAACTTCACGTACAGGTAAGTTCGTTTAATCATTAATTATAGGAGCGCCTCGTTCTCGAGATTAGTAATGAAGGTAGTTTAACACTTGTAGATATTGAGAGTAGGTAGATATATTTGCAGGGAAATCATAATTGAGATGTGAATAATAATACTTTTGTTATTTTAAATGTATATTTTTTCATAAATCAATTTTTACCTTTGGTAACAATTGGTAGATTATGATTTGAATAAATTGAACACAATAATCATCACACTCTTACAATACACGTTAAGCGCCACGTGTATACGATGATATACAACCTAGTGGAATGCTCACAGGCCGGTGTATATCTAGTTATACACCCTGAGTACTCAACTTCAGAGGCCAGTGTATTGGTGAATATACATCGCACTGAACATTTTCTATGGCAACCTTGTAGGCCTGGCCCTGACAAGTCGTTTGGTATATCTGGGGTATAGATATATTGTATAGATTAGGAGTTACAAATTTTTTTGAGAATGAAAAAAAAAAAAAAACAATTGTAATTTTCAATTTTTATTTTAGTAATCAACAGCCTTTTTATTTACTTGTTCTTCTTATTTTTATTTATTCTACATATTTCTCTATAACCATTCAGTCTTTTTTATGTTTTTTTTTCTATTTTTCCATAATCAGCCTTTTATTATTTATGTTTTGCACAATCATCTCAGCCTTTTTATTTATTTATTCTAATTAGTTTTCAGTCATAATCAGCCTTTTTAAGTATTTATTTTTCTTATTCTACTTCCACTTCTTTCTATTTACTGTGAACTTCGTTGAAACAGGGTCTGCAGTAGAAAATATTACACATAGAGCAAATGGTTGCTACTTGGGCAGCGAATTTTCTTTGGCCAGGTTGAGTCTTTCCCTTTTTGCCACATTTCATGTAGCAATTCTTGCACCTTCCTCTCTTTATTTTCGGAGGAATTCCGACCAGATTGTCCACCAATAAGTGTTGTGTAACTCTGGGAGTTGGAGTTGGTGCTGGTACAGGAATGACGCAATATTTCGTGACCATAGCATCAATAACTTTCTCCCGGAAAGCTGTGATTGTCATTTTAGGCTTTCTCGAATATTCGTGGTACAAAAAGTACGCGTTGACGAGGCTCGTTCCCCATACCAGCTCAATCATGAGTTTTCTGTACCATTTAGTACACCGGCGCAGCGCGGAACCATATGACGACATTTGGTCACTGATATCAATTGACTATTTACCTCCGTTATAATCCACTATAGCCATAGGTTTCAAAACAGCAGGCCTCCTTTTCGTTTTCACCACCTTCACTTTCTTCGCTGAGTGTTTTGTAGATAACACTGAAACATATCTTCGATCTTTCCACTTTGTAATTCCTATCTTACCGTCTTTTGTCTCCATAGCTATCAATTCTCCTTTCTTCAACTTGGTATTGACAACATTTGGTGGCAAATGTTTCCTGTTCAGTCTCAGCGTTCCAACCAGGGCAGTTTTTCTATGGCGTAGTCGATAAGCCAATGGAATGCTAGTATAATAGTTATCGGTATAGATAGTCCTTCCATTGTCCAGTAATTTCTCAGATAAATCCATAACCACTTTTTCAGACACATCTTTTTCTTTAGTCTTTGACTTTCCACAGTATACAATTAGGTTCCATGTATAGCCTCTGTCAGTACACAATTTGAACAGCTTGATCCCGTATTTGTGTCTTTTGTTCGGGATGTATTGTCGAAATAGCAGCCTTCCACGCCAGGGTATTAGGCTCTCGTCTATGCAAATTTTCTCTCCTGGCGTGTACACCGACTGATAATTTTTGATGAACATATCCAAGACAGTTTTTATTTTGACTAATCGATCAGTTGATGGATGTTCATTGTCTGAAAAGTGTACGAACTTTAGGATTAACTCAAACCTATTGCGAGGCATGATTTGTCGAGCAAAGGGCAAGTTATACATTCTGTCTTTACGCCAATAATCACGTATGCATGGTAATTGTACTAAGCCCATCCATCCTATTAGAGCAAAAAATCTATACATTTCAGGAACATCAACTGGTTTCCAGGAATGTAGCCTTGATTGTTCCTTTACATCAAGACCTTCTTTAGTAAGTTCCTGCGTGGCATAAAGGTTAGTCTCGTGCACTATAACTTCGATGATGTCACGACTAAAGAGCATCTCGTAGAAGTCGAGTGGTTCACCATCTGCCCATATGCCCTGGTAAATATCTTTCATGCCTGCATCACCCTCAAACTTATCTGATTCAATAGGTCTACCCTCAGGCATGATCCATTCAATGTTCTGCACACATCTTTTGATAATCTGGTCCTCAGTATAGGTTGCGGTGGAACCCGAAGTACTTGGCATAACAGGCGAATCTGCACGAGGCGGTAAACTGGTCCTCAACTCAGCTAAAGGGATATTGTCGGAACTATCTTCACTTGTACTATCAAAATTGTACTGTCCATAGTCAACTACAGGGACGTAATCTGGATCAAACACTGAATCGTCACTTGAAAAGTCCATGATTGCGCTTGACAAATCTATCACACAGTCACAAAAGTCACAACACTAATCTGAAACAATATCAAAAGGAAAATATGTAGCAAAACGAACTTTTGCTACATATTTTCCTTTGCTTGCAGGGTTTCTTCTTTTCCTTTGCATGCAGGGTTTCTTCTATATTGATAATCTAAAAAGAAAAAGAATAAAAACGTAAGTGAAAAAGTAAGGAAGCTCAAAAATGCAGGGAAAGTAGTGTGTATCATGTAATATACACTTGGCCTTTGAGACTGAATTTTCTAAAAGTCTGTCTCTGGGGCCAGTGTATATTATATGATACATCTAAAAAAAAAAACAGTTAGAAGCATAGGAAAAAAAAAAGTCAAGTTCACATAGTATTTTAGGACCAGGAGAACGCATTTATGCAAGAAAAAAAAAGTCATTTCCACAACCTTAGCCTCAGAGGTACCTTGGCGGTTAACGTGTTAACTGTAGAATAATTATTCTTATAATAGCTATCTCAGTTGGATTAATGTACATAGGCTTATATCTATGTATTAATTAATATGTAAATAGTGTAGATTTTACTTAATGTTGTTATTATTATTTGTTATTGGTTAATAATTATTGATTCTGCTAACCGGGTATTATCATTATCTATAATGGCTCTGTGATAGAATCTGGCAAAAGTAGAGGAATTTCTACTCCAACCAGCCGTCTTACGTATCGTGTCTAGAGTGACACCGAGAGAGTGCGCTCGCGACGTCGCAGCGTGTCTAGTGCTATGCGCGCTGAACACGCTTGTGTCAATCCCGCACTCGCTCAGGGTTCCTTTTATCCAGCGGCTAAGTGTCTGAGTTCCTATATGTTTATGAGGTCTACGAATGCCGATAAACAAATCATCGCTTATTCTTAGGGGCGCAGTGCGTTCTATGTAGCTTAGTAATGTAGTGGCTGGGCAAATAGATAATCTTTCTTCAAAAAAAGGTAAATTAATTATTGGTTGCTGGTATCCAGGTCTAGATGTTTTTAAAATGTCAGGAATTTTTATTGATATGCGATTAGGATAGGTTTGCACGTTACTAATTTTTATTTTTAATAGGGTTTGAGCTCTTTGAGCCGTGCAAAGTGCTAGCAAGGTAACGGTTTTATTAGTAAGATTAGTTAGATCTAATTGCTCATTTGGGAACCATGAATTTAGTTTATCTAATACCAGATTAGTGTCCCACGTAAGGTCATATTTGGGTTTTGGAGGTTTCAGCCGAAAAACTCCTTTAAGGAATCTTTTTACCCTGTCATCGTTAGCAAATACTGGGCCGAGAACAAGAGAAAGAGCTGATCTACCTGAATTGAGTGTTGCATATTGGCAACCGTCATTAAAAAGTTTGGTTAAAAAGTAAATTACTGTGGGAACGGATGCTTCGTAAACGTTCATAGAATTATTGTTACAGAATGTCCACCATTTTTTCAGATAAACATCGTATTGTTTTATGCTGTTAGGTGCCAATGATGCTAGCATTATGTCGAGCGATGATTGAGGTAAGCTTCTCCTTGAGAATGCCCTCCGGATAATTTGGCTGCCACCAGGGTAATCGAGCTGTGTATTCGCCGGGAGCTGGAATGATATAACAATGCATTGCTATTAGGAGGAAAGCTTATTGTTTTGGAAACAATGAGAGACTTAAACAGGGGATACCAAGGCTGTGTCGGCCAAAGGGGCACAACCATAATACCACTTGCTTTATCTGTAATTATTTTCCTTAGCGCTTTTAAAATGACTGAGATAGGTGGAAACGCATAAAAGTTGTAATTTGACCAGGAGACTGTAAATGAATCTATCGCGATGGCATCAGGGTCCCGATGCCATGATATATAGTTCGTACATTTGTTATTAATGCGACTTGCAAATAGGTCAATATCCGGACGTCCGAAGGTGCGCGTGAGAGTATCAAAAACTTTGTCAGATAACTCCCATTCGATGTCCGGGTGGATTTTACGTGATTCGTAATCTGCGATTTTATTGTCCTTAGACTTTATATATGAGGCAAAAACAAAGAGATTTTTACTTTCGCACCAGTTCCAAATATCTCGCGTTAATTGCGTTAGGTGAGGGTATTGTATGCCCCCCATTTTATTTATGTACGCTACAGCAGTTGAGTTATCGATACGTATCAAAATATGGCAGTCTAAAAGGTTTTTTGCGAAGATTTTTAATGCTATGAAAGCAGCAAGCAGTTCTAGATAATTTATATGTCGGTCCCGTTCAGTGTTTGACCACTGCCCACTGGCTGATTCACCCTCACAGGCCGCACCCCACTCCGTAGTTGAGGCGTCAGAAAATATTTCAATCTGATAGACATCGACCTTTATTCGATTGACGGCATGTTCTATTCTATGTAGCCACCATCGAAAATCAGACTGGAGGGTTTTTGGTAGGGTCATATAGTTGTTATAATCTTCATGGTTTTTCAAGTTTAGATATTTACATCTCTCCATTTCTTTAGTGTGTAGCCATCCATATTCAATTGCTGGGCAGCAAGAAACCAGTAACCCTAATAATTGGGCAAAGTCTCTAATCTTACAGCGATTTAACATAGAAAATAACTCAAGTTTAGTTTTGATACGCTGTCTTTTATCTGTCGGTAAACTAACATGAAAACATTTAGAGTCAATTATCATACCTAAAAATCTACAATTCTTAGAGGGTAACAGGACGCTTTTTTCTTTGTTAATTATGAAACCCAGCGAAGATATTAACATTTTAGTTAGATTTATGTTTGTTACACATAATTGTCGTGTGTAACCGAACAAAAGCCAATCGTCTAAATAAACAGTAGACAGTAGACCGGCAGATCGTAACAATTTAACAATAGGTTTACATATCTTTGTAAATACATAGGGGGCAGTATTGAGACCAAATGGCAAGCAATTAAATTCAAATATCTTATCCTCAAAGTAGAATCTTAGGTATTTTCTAGAGTCTTTATGTATTTTAATCAAAAAATATGCGTCTTTAAGGTCAATTGTAGCCATGTAACAGTCGCGGGTTACTAGTTTCAGCGCTGTTCTGAGGTCCTCTAATTTAAAATGATCCGTTGTGATAAATTTATTTAATTCTTTTAAGTTTAAAATGAAACGTGTTTTGCCATTTGGTTTTTGTATAATAAAAGTGCTAGATACAAATTGATCTTTACACCGAGCGCATTCAGATATTGCTCCTATCTTAAGTAGGTCTTTTATAGCTAATAAATAAAGGGTTCTTTGGCTGACCGAGTATGCCGGTTGAACTGGGATTGAATGCTGTACAACCGGTGACGTAAATGGTATTTTGTAACCTCTTATCCATGATAACAAAGTTCGATCATTTGTAATAGAAGCCCATTGGCTATAAAATAGTGATAGACGGCCTGCGTACTTAACTGCGTCTAGTAGCGGCGGCGAAGATTGCCGCGCGATAACTGCCTGGATGTGTGCGCACGCGGCGGCTGTCGCGGCTGATGATGCGTCGCCGGCGGCGGGTGCTGTGTGTGCGACGCTGCTACAGGCTCGCGGCTCCTCGGCGCTCGTGGAGGCGCCGGCTCCGCAGGCGGCCTGCGCGCCTGGGAGGGAGTCCCGCGGTTTAAAGGCTTCGGTGCCGGTCCTTTATGGTTGATAGTTGTGGCCTTCAAATCCATACTAGATTTGTTTACTGCTTTTGCTGACTTTAGTGTGTCTGGCAAGTTTTCACCGAACAAAAATGTATAAATTTTTGTATTTTTTAAATGATCTTTTATGTCCTGTTTGAGTGCAAACATAATGAAATTTCGCCTGGTAATTGAGTCTGCGTGTTGCAGATCGCATAAAATGCGTGTTATATCCATTAATTTTTGTAGCAGGGCAGTATCCTTGTTTTCCGACCTAATTTGGGAATTAAGGATTTCGGTTAAACCTGCTAAAGCGCTGGCCATCTGCCTCTGTTTGGATTCAATCCCCTTATCACGCTTGACTGCCGCATCGGTGATAGCGGCCTTGATTTCTAGGTTAATTTTAGGGCCGTCCATATGGCCACAATTAATGGGTAATAAAAATTTCGATATTAATTGTTTACGGTTCTCACGGTCTAGCCCTTCCTTAATTATATGTAATAATCGGTTTGCAAGCTCGGTGCGAATTTCAGGACCGTATTTGTTAGTATTACTCGGATCGTCACCAAGAATTTCAAGGATTTCCGTATCTAGGGCGGGGACGTTGGTATCCGCAGGTTCTACGGTAGATAATTCCGCTACGTTGCTAGTGGTGGTTTGAGTATTTTCGGCAGTACTTGGGCAGGGTTCCTGCTCCGGCCAGTCTAGGAGCCAGTCATCAGGTCGAAGTGCGGGTGTATCTGGAAATTATCATCGGTATGATAATTTTTGAATAGCTCGATAGCTTGATATATATTAAGTTAGGTTTCAATCCCAAGCGGAAGGAACGCCAACCTTATTTTAATGCGTTGAAACAGCCCCAATGGCTGTTCCGGTTGCATATTACTTCAATGCGATGAGACAGCCCCAATGACTGTCCCGGTTGCATAAGTATCTAAGCGTAAATACGTTAACACTAGTCACTGAATTGAACTTAATAAAAAAGATAAATACCTGCTTGTAATTGATCATCCTGTATGATAACCTCCTCTTCGGGCTCTAAAGAACTTTCACTTATTTTTCGATCGCGAATTTTCCGTTCTAGTTTTTAATTTTATTTTTGTAATGAACTAGGTCCTCTTCAAGAGACCTACTATTTTTACGTTTGGGCATATTCTTATTACACTGCGAAATCACTTGACAAATAAACGTGTTGAGTGGTTGAGCACTAAAACGCGAATGATTGGCGACAACGGACAGAGCAGTAGGAAATGTAACCAAGCAACCCACAAAAAAAAAAAAAAAAAACTCTCAACTTAGTGCATGAGTGGTGAGAACTAGCGATACTACAGGTGTTAAACTACCTTCATTACTAATCTCGAGAACGAGGCGCTCCTATAATATATCACACATACATCAACTCTCCAATATTATCTTGAATACCAAAATTATCTAAATGTTGTAAACAACTTTTTTTTAACTAAAACTTTGTAAAATAAAAACTCTGTATCAAATAGCAGAGCACAATAAACTGCTTCCCGGGGCGGATTTACCCTCGAGGAGACAATATAAAAAAAAACATAGACCGCGTTGGCAGTAAACGTGTTAATTAAATCGTCAATGGTTGAATAATCCGACCTTAATTGTAATTTAGCGTGCTGAGACAACCTTCTCTTTAAAACAAACTGTATAACTTATTTTTACAACCATTACTTTCTAGCAAGTTGGTATAGTATTCTATACTATCAATTGATTGTTTGACAGAGCTTTCATTATCAGTCGTAATCATAGGCACGAAACTAAGGGCTACTTTTACTTGACATGTAACAGAAGTCCAAAATTTGATTAAATAATGATTCAAAATCAATACAAAATTTATCAACTAAAGCCTTTGCCTTTTGACCTACTTTTCCACTTATTATATCGTCATAAATCTTCTCAATTGTAGTATTATATTTATTATAAATAATTTTAGCTTCAGAAAACTTTGAGTTTACTATATTTCCTTGCCTACGACTTGGGCCAATTTTTACTAAATACGTTCTTACAGCTTTTAATTCATTAATGATTACATGAACATATTATTATTACTTATTATTATTATTACTATTACTTATTGTCATGATAATATGATATTGTAGTGATAACAAAAAGCGGGTGAAGATAAATGGTATAGCGGAAGCGTATGGATGATGAATCAAAGAAGAATGAGAAAAAATATAATAATATTTGACACAATGTCACTAAACTTCAGTAATTTTGAATTTTGATTTTTTATATAAAAATTGTAAAGCATCTGCCATAACTTAGGCCCATAGCACACGGCGTTTTTTAAACGCGCTGACGACGCGCAGAGAACGCGCGTATACGCGATTCAAACGAGATTGGATCGCAACCTTGTAACTTAAGCCGTATTTATATTTATCTGACGTGTTGTGTTGTGATGCTCTCTGTCGTGATGGCTACTGTTCACATTGATATGACGTGTTATAATGCATTATGACGGTTTTTTGTATCAGTTCCGTCTTGACTCCCAGAGAGTTCACACATTTGCAATGTTTTTTCAAGAATCATCCGTTCAGATTCAGATTTTGAAGAAGAGTTGGCAACGCTTCTAACTAAACAAAGAAAAAGAAGAAGATATTGTATACATCCCGTAAATAGAAAAAGAGAGAGCAAAGGCGAGTTTCATTGTCTCGTTAAAGAGCTTGAGAGTGATGCAGAAAAATTTCATCGCATAGGTTTTTCTACAGTTAAAATCATAGTCGAAGAAGTATGTACTGCAATATGGAAGAATTTGGCACCTATTGTAATGCCCAAACCTACTGAACAAACATGGAGAGAGATTGAAAAAGGTTTTGAAAAGATATGGCATTTCCTAAATTGTCTCGGATCACTGGACGGAAAGCACATTAATTTAATATGTCCAATAAATGCCGGCTCAACTTATTTTAATTACAAAAATGAGCATTCGATTGTGTTGCTAGGACTTGTTGACGCCCATTACAGATTTATTATAGTAGATATAGGGGCATATGGGAGAAATAGTGATGGTGGTATATACCAAGAGTCATTAATGGGGAAAATGTTTGAAAATTGTCAGTTAAATGTGCCACCGAATAAACCATTAAGCCAAATTACTGAACCTTTTCCTTACACTATTGTGGCAGATGCGGCATTTCCATTAAAAATCTATTTATTAAAACCATACAGTAAAGTAAAATTAGTTAACAATGATGCAAACAAAATTTTTAATTATCGTTTATCGCGTGCTCGCCACACTGTAGAAAATGCATTCGGTACCTATATTACGAGTGAGATTTTGAGTGTTTCAAGGACCTTTACAAGTACAGCCGAACATGGCGGACAAGATTGTACTTGCTGCTTGCTGCCTCCATAACCTTTTAACTCAAAATACACAAGAAACTGAAGAAATATTGACGGACGAAATTCAGGTTCACAACAGTGGCTTTGTAGACATTGGCCCTTTACATAGAAATCCATCACAAGAAGCTACTCAAGTTCGCGAAGCGTTTAAAAACTATTTTGTAAGTTCAGAAGGGCAAGTTCCATGGCAAATTCAAGCTATTAGACAAAGTAGAACTCGGTATAATTAAATAAAAGCACTTTACTTACGAGGTTGTTTCATTTTTTCTCCTATCTCTTCCCAAATAGCTGCTCTCATAACTTGATCTTTATATTCTTTACATTTTGGATTATAAATCACTTGACATTGTCTTACGTATTCAATTAGTTGCTCTTCGTCCATTTCTGACGCGTAATAACACAACACTGACGCGTGCACACTAGTCTGACGTCTCACGGCACCGCCCCCCGCACCTCACCCTTTCTGACGCGGACCAGGATCGCCTGTGACACGACACATCAGAAGCCGTCATAACACACCGCATTGAATAAATGTGAACGCTCTCATATTAAATGTATGAAACTGATACCGTTCTGATGCATCACAACACAACACGTCAGATAAATATAAATGCGGCTTTAAGCCCACGGGGCGATTGTAAAACGTGCCTCTACTGCGCGTATACGCGCAGATACAGCGGTACAGACGCGCTGTAGTCGCTCGTAGCTTTTGCGTTTTGATCAGAGACTCCTCTTCTTCAGTTGTACAATGGCGTCGGTTGAGACAACACTGCTTACGTTGGCTTTAGTACTTCTTTTAAAAAGTAAAAACGTAAAAAAAGCGAATTTATTGGATAGACCCATTTATGAGTGAAAAAAGATTGAATGGTCTTATCATACAACTTTAAAAAAATTGGTAATACATAGAAGATGGAAGAAATTTTATAATTGTTATCGAATGTCATATTCGTCATTCTAAGAACTTCTTTTGACTGTAAAACCTGAGTTAACTCGTCAAAATACAGCAATGAGATCATGTATATCGGAAGAAGAACATTTGCTCATCACATTGAGGTAAGAAAACAACTAGTATTTATTTATTATGTATTTATTTATTTATTGACCTGTTACATTTTTAAATCAATCGTAAAATGTTATAAGTGCACTTAGATTATGTATAATAGAAAAAGATTTATTCAATATCATCATACATGTCAGATATGATATCGGAGTCATTTGTTACCGATTCATTGCTATCCAAATTTTGGAGTGAACTGACAGATTCGTTTCTTGGCGCTGATTGATTACTTGGATATTGTGGCTGAAATTCAGACTGATATCCAGATCCAGACTGGTATCCATACAGATGTTCATATTGAAATGCACCTTGGTATCTATTTTCATTTAATCATCTCGATGACTGTCCCATTTTTTTATATTTACGAATTAAATGTATCATATCAGCTTTGGCCTCTAACTTAAATTCCTCTTTGATAGCAGAAAAATCTTTAGCTAACGAAACTAAGAACAGTATGTCGGGATTTTCAGATAAAATTGTATTATTCGCTTCCTTAGACTGTTTGAGATTTGCTGTCAGTGCTTCATACAATTTTTCTTGTGGGTCTTCATGTTTTGGAGTCTTTTTAGACTTCTTTGGTGAATGTGGTTTTTGAAAATCACAGTCTTGGTTATTACCCAGTGCTGCATCATCATTTTGACTCGGAGATCTTATTTCGTCAAGCGGGTCTAAAAAAGTTAGCAAATTGGAATATATGTAGGGTCTTCTAGGTTTAGCTCCAGATCCACTGAAATAGTTATTGTTTTTCGCTTTGTCTCTTTTATAAGCGTCCTTAAATAACAATATACATCTTTAAAATAAAAATTATCATCCATGAATTTTTGCCAATCCAGTGGAGCAGGAGATATTCCAAACATCATGATTGTAGGGTGATAGTAGCCTCAAGGAGTAGTTACTGTTAGTAGTTTCTGCGCCTCCACATTCTTTTTCCGATTAATGTAAGCTTTCCTTACATCAATTTTACTGAAAACAGTGGCCTTTGGGTTCAATTTAGCAAAAATATCTTCTATTACAGGAATTGGATGTGGTGGGGCATCAAGATGAGGATTTATGGTGATCTTTTTTATTTTATTTTATTTATTTATCAGGCGCACAAAACACATTACAATCATGAAAAACTTTAAAAATAGATAATGTACAGTTCAGATCTGGATCGTAACATAATACATATGTGCACACAGCAAAATCAGTATTGAAAACTCAAAAAGCTCTAACTACTAAAAATAATAAGGAAACAGTTACAATAGATAAATCAACAATTAGACATGATTATTATTTTGTTTGGAGTCTCCACAAATTCTCACATTAGATGGGCTTTTAACTATGGGTACTATGGGCGTGGCCCATGTATTTTCACTCGTGTTATCAATTTTAATTTTCCCTTGCTCCACATCTTATCTAGTTCTGCTTTAATAATAGGTTCTAAGGCATATGGCAGTCTGCGGGCTTTGCATGTTATAAACTTAACAT
The DNA here is from genome assembly GCA_905147285.1 of Hypena proboscidalis. Lineage (NCBI taxonomy): Eukaryota > Metazoa > Arthropoda > Insecta > Lepidoptera > Erebidae > Hypena > Hypena proboscidalis. Next base: position 3,636,517 of record LR990141.1, read on the forward strand.
CTTTATTTAGTTTTAAAGAAGCTGGCTTCCTGGTGAGTTTACCGGTGGCACCTGAAAACACTGAACTAAATTTCTTAATAATGTGCTGTAATTGGTTAAAGTTTTTTTATACTATACTATATATTTTTTTTTATATTTAATACTATATTCTTTCCTTTTTACCAGTGACCAATCAAACTTAACCCTTTATAAGGCAGAGGGAACTAGGGCAAGTACAAATTTCAACTAAACGGATTTTGTAAGTCAATATGTTATGAATGCCCTATGTATTTTTTTTTTTTCGTGAAAATCGAAGGGAAAATTTTGGAAAATTCGGTGGCAATATAGTTGCCGCTGCCTGTAAAAGACTATGAAAAATAAAATAAGGTTTATTCATAATGCAACTTTTTATTTCTGCTCATGGTAAAGATCAAAACATGGTACCACACAAAGTGGAACCTTGCATCTGGAGCATTGAATTTTAGATCTTTTATTATTTTTCTTTGTGCTACATACACGACATCGCCGATAAGTTGGCAAACGTTCGTGTTTATGTGTTCCAACACTGGCAAAACGAAGGTCATCGATTACAGAGCCCGTTTTTTGGTAATTATCTGACATCTTGGGCTTCTTAGTAAGATACATTGGTTGGGTATCCAAGCTCCTTTTCCTTGATGAAAAGTTATTTATAAGACCACGAGCCAAAGATAATCTAAACGCCAATTGTGGCATTATACTGTGGACGCGGCTGTTTGAACTGTAGAGAAGGTACGAGTTTGTTATTGCTAGGTCTATGCAAAAATAAAAAATGCGAAGCCACCATTTCTTGCTTCTTCTGCCGACTTCATAGGTACTCCGCTTCTGATCGAAACGATCCACGCCGCCCATACGTTTTGTATATTCAAGTACAGCTGTTGGACAAGGAAACGTTTTTTTTGTACCATCTTTCTGCTTTCTTTCACATGTAGTTTTGCAAATTTTGGGGTGGAATGCAGTGGTCAAAACTGTAACTATTTTTGTATCTTGCCACATCATGAAGGAAACATTATTTTTAGTACGCCATTTATGTTCACCTCTCTTTAAATGTATTTTTTCTTGTCTTGGTATGTTCTGTTTCTTAGCGTTTTTTAGTATTAGTGGCAAATCAGTTCTCCCAGAATTTACGGTAGCGGTCGCATATATTCCATTTTCAAACAAAAATTGCATGAGTTCATAAGATGCAAAGAAATTGTCAAAAGCTACATGTCCCCAGAAGTCTTGATCAATGAGTTTTTGTGTGAGAGATTTCACTACCTTGACTCCTAGACCGACTTCAGGAGCTTGGTCATCACGTTTACCAGTGTAAATGCTAAATTCGTAAACATAACCGGTTTTGCTATCAGCCCTTACCCAAACTTTGTATCCTCTCTTGATGGGTTTGAGGGGCATATATTGTTTGAGTGACGAACGTCCTTTGAATAGAATCATCGATTCATCAATTGATTGTGACGATGTTGTTTTCGCTTCTCGCTGACATGCAATATTCAGCAAATTCAGTATTGGTCTTACTTTGAATAATTTATCAAAATTTGTTGCACCTCTTTGAGGCGCTTGCTCATTATTATTCAAATGCAGGTTTTCGAGGATTTTTTTAAATCTTTTGATTGGCATTATGGATGCGATTTCATCTACGCGGAAAAATGGATCACTAGCCCAATATAAATCAACAGTCGGTAATGGATGGAGCCCCATTAGAATTATTATGCCTATGAATGCTTTCATTTCATTACAACAAACAGGTGTCCAGTTACGACTTTGATTTTGTTCTGCATAGAGATTGGTTTGTGTTACTATGTGTGTAAAAATTTCGTGATCAAAGAAACGTGTGAAATATGTTGTAGGCCTTGTCTGGGATGAAAGGAATTGAGTTCCTTGTAAACAAACTCGGTCAAAATCATCCATGTTTGGTTGTTGAGACCAGATAACTTTTTTCCACTGATCTTCTGCACCATCCGAATCGTCAGTTTCAGAAAATGTGTCAACAGCTGTAGGAAGTCGGCCGGATAGTGGTTCAGGAGAAGAAGAGTCATGTAAACGGTTACGGCGTCTGTCTAAATGAAGACCAGATGTTGAGGTTTGAATTGATGTCTCACGTTCGTCGTCCGAGTCGTGTGTCATCTGAGTAGACTCATTGTTGCGGTTATCTAAATGTAGACCAGATGTTGATGGCTGATTAGAAGATTCTTCTAAATTAGAGTCGTTTCTCTCCTGAGTAGAATCGGTTTCGTTCGGACCACTAAGAATATCATATAGCGTCGTACCTTCATACGTGTCTAAATTATCCGGTTCTTGTTCGTATTCGTCCTCCGAAATATCGGGGTCATCGGGCAAGCCAAATAACTCGTCTAGTGCATTTTCTATGTCATCATCAGACAATATTTTCGACATTTTCACCTGCAGTAAATACTATAATATTATTATCTACACGGCAGATATATTGCCACCAGTGAAATACAAATTTTTATCAAAATAAAAAACGTAGTTTTACAAAATACTACTCGATCGTACAAGTAACATACGTAATTATTGAAATAAATGCAAACTTTTACCAGTTTTCCACAAGATATTATAGATTGAGCTAGATTTGTTTCACGTTACAGAAACTTACCGGTTTTCACCCTTCAAAGTTGAAAATTGTCAATTGAATTTGACGATTCCCTCACGACAAAAAATATACGTTGACAGGACATCTCAAGGTTGCCAGAAAGTAAAAAATAAATACCTAAAAAATAAAAAGTTGCCCGGAAAAAAAATCTAATATTGGTGGCAATATAGTGGCCACTGCCTTAAAAAGGGTTGCCTCTAACCAATTCCAGCCCATTAGTGCACCTTTTCCTTCATTAAAAATGATTAACGGAGCTAATAAATGTTTTCCTTACTTTTGCCTTACCTGAAACCCTTATTGGCTTGCCCCATATGCCTTAAGTGCTACTTTTATTTCACAAATTTTCAAGTCAGGTCTGTATTTAAGTGCCATTTCCTCTGTCATTAATGTAACATCTGAACCAGAGTCTATTTCAAATGGAATTAAAACATTGTTAATGTTTATGTTCATTAGCCATGGTGCACATTTTTTTCCTGGATTTCAATTAAATTTTGTTTACTAAATTTATAGCTGTGTGAATCACCATCCTCTTTTGTGTCCATACTATTTTCTATTATATTTAACACCGAATAACACTCTTCCCTATCACTTTCACTGTCACTTGTATTAACTTGTTTCACCTTTGCCTGCCTATTATTACTATAGACTTTTTAAACCTACGTACCGATTGTAGATGACCTTTCTTATTACATGAGTGAAATGTCGAATCTTTGAAGAAGCACCTGGATCGCCTGTGTCCAGGCCTGCCACAGCAGTCACATCTGCTGTTGTCCCTCCTAGCTGATATCGCATGTACCTGTGCTGACGTTTCCATTGGGCACGCCAGCTTAGTTTCCTCTTCTGCCAACTCGTTTTAGCCCTTGCTTGTTCAGTTATATACCTAAAAAGATAATAATATAAAATCAGACTTTAGATTGAGATCAATGTTAATTTGGTAAGTATTTTTCAATGAATTTTGTGAAAACAATCTAAACAAAGAAATGGTTTATCAGGACAGGTTTCGCAAAAAGTAATAACTTTTTTGTTTTGTTTTTGGCTAATACTCGACCCATAACTTTAGCATTTACTTCGTAGCATTGTTGACATGTTCGTCGGTTATTTTTGCTGCGACCGTCTTTTTTCATAAGCTTGTGTTTCACTCTTTTTGGCCTTGAAATCTCGTTTGAGGTCTGTTCTCTTAGAGTCAACAAATCCTTCAACACCTGTTTCCTGAACTCAACTATTGGCATTTTGTTGCCAGTTACCGTCTGATATTATTATTATTAGTGCATTGACAATCGCAGTATTCAACAGCAAGTTTATGCCAACTTTTTTATACCATTTGACCGATTTCCTTAATGGCGTGACATATGCCGCCATTTGATCAGACAAATCGACTGCACCGTTTGCTTTGTTATAATCGAGAACAATTTTCGGCTTCGAAACTGCTTTTCCTCACTTTGTGATTGTCTGGAAACGTTCGGCATGTTTTGTCGAAAGAACAAGCACATCTCTCTTGCCTTTTCACTTCATGACAATAATTCCATCTTCGCTCTCTCTAGCTATAAACTCGCCTCTGAAGTTACTAATGCTAAACTGAATTAGCTTCTGTATCGGCAAGTTTCTCCTGGGACGCCCTTAGCAATAAGCTATGGAGGCTCGAGCCAGTGTGTCCCACCTCTTCCTAACTGGGCATTCCACGCTGAATGTGTTATGTTGCGTGTCTGTGCACTTTGCTAGAGTGCAGTTCCTGCAGGCTGGGGGCTCACCCATGACTCTGCCAGGGCACTCCGCTCTGAGGTGCGGGCCGCCGCAGTGGCTGCAGACTTCTTCCTGCTCCTTGCACAGCCGCCGTCCATGCCCGTACCCTAGGCACCGGGTGCACTGAACGAGGGGAGTCTGGTCTTCTGCTATAACCCTCTGGAGATCGATGCGCGCGAAACCCCGATCTGTGATCCTCTGCCAGATCTTCGGCGAGACAGTCAGTATAATCAGTGTTGCCACCTTGAATCTTTATAAAGCGCTAGGTCAAAAGTAAAATGTCGCCAGATTTCACAAATTTGGAACACAAAAAAAACACCAAATAACGCTATATTATTGCATTGAAATTATCACCTTCAAGAAACCCAAATTTAAATTTAAAACGAAGGAATATATTGTACGTGCAAAAATTAGACAGAAATATTCCCTACAAATTGAAATTTATTTAAAAAATTATATTTAGTACCTAATCTAGAAGCAATGAAATAAAACGACTTAACTATGTTCAATATGAATCAAGAGAAACAAGTTATACAATTGAAATTAAAATTCAAGGTTATCAAATGTTATATCTTCCATAACTTCATCATAATTCACAGACGCCGAAACTAATGCCGACGACGTCGACGTCGATGCAGATGTTGTTGCTTGTGGTTGATTTTTAAAAGCGTACCGTACTTAGTGTTTTTTCCAATAGCTGCAATGACATCGCTTGGTAATTCATAATTGCAACATTTTGTATCAGTAACTTTTAATCTATTTCTGATAAAAATTATCGCATTTAGAAGAGGACCAGCCATCTTGTTCCGTAGTTTATTTTTTACGATGTTCATGACACTGAAAATTCTTTCGATACCTGCGTTAGATTGGGGTAAAGATAACGATGATATGGCAAGATCAACTAGTTCTGCAAAGTCATTTATACCCGCTGCGTTTCGGTAATCATCTACCTCAACCCAAAATTTTATAACATCGTTTGTATTTTTCCATTGGATAAAACAGATATTGTGCTACTGATTAAGTATATTGTCAATGTCACTAGCAGTATAGCCAAGTTCTTTAGCTAGTTCCAAAATGGAGTGGTCCTTACCTTGGCGGAGTATTATCTCTGGGTCTAATTTTGACATCAATTCCAGCACATTATATAAATTATTATGAAATTCTGACTGTGCTTAGGAATTTCCCGGTCATAGGAAAGCAGAGAACATTGAAATATTCTGAAATGGTAGGTAAAAATGTGTTGCCAGATTTCGTGCTAAAAATCCACTAAAAACCACTAAAAAAAATAAAAACGCTATGTTATTAAAAAATACCACTAGAGGCTTTAAAAAAGCGCTAGTTCTGGTGGAAAAACCACTAAGGTGGCAACACTGAGTATAATGTTACTGCTGTGGGGGTTCCGCGCTCTCCTTCGGTATTTGACGGCTACGCGATCGTTCTCTTTGTCGAGACCATGGAAAAGTTCCCCATTCTGGTTGCGAAGGGCGCAAAGAACTTCTTCGTCACTGTGCACTGCCAGCACGTCCTCAGAACCAGAAGGGGGTCCTTATTCTCCATGTCCTCGACAAAAAGTCCATCGCCCTTCTCCTTCAGCCTCGTCTTGAGCTTCTCCCGCTCCTCTTTTGTGCTGCAGCCCATAATGACCTTCCGGTCTCTTGCCTTGCGTACCCTCTCCACCTTTACCCACCCTTCCTTTGCGTCCACAGCCTGTCGGACCTCCTCGAGGACCGTGTCACCTGTCGCTTCTTCGTCTTTTGAGGTGACCACCACTGAATGCAGTGTCATCTGCTCGGACCTAGACTTAGGTCGGGCTTCCGCGGACACTTGCATACTTGGTCTCCTTCAACAGGGCTTTCTGATCTTCAACAAGCTCCTGGATGGCTTTCAGCTGTGCGCTGTGAGCCACTAGCAGCTAGTTGTTCTCTTCTATCTTGCTGAGGACTAGAGTAGTTTCGGATTCGGTGGGATTTTGTCGTATTGACGCTTCTATTTCTGGTGCGTCATTTAAGGTGGTAGGTCTGGTAGCTGATCTTTTCTGTAGTTCAGTGAGTTCCGTCTCAGTGAAAGAAAGAAAGAAAGAAAGAAAAATCATTTATTCTGGCATAAAAAAATTATAACAAAATAAAAACATTATTTATACATTATGCCGGAAATGGTACGCATCTCAGCACAATACTGCAGCGCTAAAAGCACCGCAGCGCTGATAATTCTGATGCGCCCAGTGAGTAGGGATCAGTGTGACAACAGAAAAAAAAAAATAATAATTACATATTATAATATTTTGTGTCACGAACAAATTATACCCTTAAACTACTAACTAAATCAAATTTCATAAATAAGAAACAACTACACCTATATAATAATAAAGCATTACTTACATTTAGCAAACTTATATTTAAAATTAATAAATACATTATTTAAAATGAAACGCAATGAAACATGGAACGCACCCATACGCTTTTGACATTTATAAATAGTAAACATAAACAATGAAATTCCGGGATTACGTTTGTGCGGCAGCAGGATGCAAGAAAACCCAGGATTGCTCTTAAAACTAGGTTTATTTAAAATTATTACTACATTTTCTTAAAAATAGTGACAATTGGTCGATGTTTGTACCAAGAGTGCCGTAATTGTAGAACGCAGGTGCTCGGTAGCGATGCGATCACGTTGCGCAGTGTCAGCATTCCCGGACGTCGGTATGCCGCTGTCACCAGGCTGATGCAATACTCGTGACGGTGGTAGAGCTCTTGTGATCTATCGTGAGGGCGAAAGAATCACTATCTTCACTTTGTGTGAATGGGATGTTGCTTGTGGGTGTGGTATATAACATCTCCCTCCCGAAGATCAGCGACTACTGGCGAAAATGTTCGTGAGTATCGCTGAAAAGGCAGTCCAAGCAGCACCAGGGTGAAGTTCTAATGCGTTATCGTCTTCTATAGTGATTCGTGAACGTTGTTTCAAGTTCCTTCGTAGCACTAACTCGATACTTAGTACTCATGGACCGAATATCATGGCATAGCTGTTATTCACAGCTATTTCTCGAGAGCGCTTGCAGGTTGTGAAGGTTACATCGAGTAGATCATAGAGTGGTTCTGGATTTCTGGTACGGCTTCTATTGTCAGAGTTTCTGTTCCAAAGGTCGACAATTTGCTGCGTAGTAATGAGTTGGTAGATTCGGTCGCTTTCATCGTTGTATTGGATGTTGTGTCGACGCAGATAGTCTGGAACGGACTTCGGGCATTCAGCCTCTATTGTACATTAAACCTTTTTCGTGAATTGCCAAATAAAAATGGAAAGAATATTAAAGATAGGAACTGTGGATAGTAACGGGATAGACAATTGGGAACTTTAAAGCTATTATTGAATTGTCACTACGATTAAAAGTTAACTTATTTTATTAAATTTAAGTAATTCCTAAAACTAACATTAACTATATTATCAGATCTCTGCGATAGAGAACATAATAATTTTTCTGTCGCATTATTGCTAATAAAACAAGAAAATCGTTCTACCTAACCTAACCCTAGGGTTCTATATAGATTCTATAGCTATGTAGGAGAATTTAGAAAAAATGCCTGATAGGGTTTTAATATTATCAGAGAACCAGATTAAAAATTCAGTCTGATGGCCATTATTTAAAAAAATAATTATGTTAACAATCATAATTTATTTGCTTTTTTTTTTAATTTTGATTACCAATTATTTTTAGATATTTTGAATTTGCAACATCCGATTTATGTTTAAATTATTACGATTATTAAGCTATGTGATTTTATTCCAATTTCCAATATTATACTATTTTCTTTTCTTGCAATAATTTTATTTTACGTCGCTATCGTAACAAATAGCGTCATAAATGCTAGAAATTCTTAAAAATGAACTAATTGCGAGTTTTTAAATCTAAAACCTCGACTAAACTTTTTTTAGTGCGGTTAGATTAAAATATAATATAACTTTTATTTATATTATATGTAATTATCTTACACAAAATTCTTATATAATTTATTATAATAAATATGTATTGTATTATTATAAAAATTTTATATATATTATTATAATGTAATATAGTCTAAACCAAATTAAAAAATAAATAAATTTAATTATTTAAAGTTAATTTAACGATTTTAACTTAATTTTATAACTTTAATTTCTCTGTCAGTCTGAATTGTATTATATTTATATATTATGATCATAAGATTTTAATTTGATTTGATAGTTTTAATTTATATTACTATAAATACTTTATATATATATACTTTTATGTTTTAAATTTACTTAATTCTATTAATTACCTTTTTATATCATAATAATGAATTCTGATTAATAAAATTAATTATTGAACGTTATGGTCTCAAATGGTCGAAATAAATGATTTTAATTGATTAAATTAATGCATTTAACCACTCTATAAAAAGTTATGATATATGCAAAACAATTATGCCTAGTTCATTAACCATTATTAATATAATATGTAATAAGTACCTTTTAACTATTAAACAACGGGTATTACTCACGTATTATTATGTCTACTAAGTACCTATTCATTTATTAAATTTTAAATACATTATTTTTGATAGTTATACTTATGAATTAAAATTATAATTATAAATAATAAGGGAAAAACATAATCTTATAGAAAAATATTTATTTCGATATTTTATTTTATTTAAATTTAATTTTAAGCTTTTGTCCTATATCTTTTTTTATTTATATTCTTTTTTTTATATTTAAGTTTGGCATAAATTAAATAAATTTTTATTTGCAACTTTATTTGATTTATTTTATTATCTGAATCAAATTTAAAATTATCATGAAAAATGTATACATTACATTATATGCATACATACTGCAATAGAGCAAACTTTAATTTGAAATGGTCAGACTCTGCTGCCTCATGTTCATTAAGCATGAACTGAACTCCTATAATTTTCGTCCCAGTACATTTATGAACTTTAAAAATTTGTCAAAGAAAATTACGATATTTTTAAAAGTATGAAAACATCTCACTTTTACGGAAAATTATACAAAAGATACCTTTATTAGTATGAAAAACCCGTCTTACAATAACTGCAACCCGATGGTAATAAAAAAACGTATAATAAAACCACTGATTCATTTGAATCGGCATATCATAAAACAGCCGATTCAAATCAGAGATCTTAAAACAGGGTTTTACATAAAGTTTTTGTCCTGGTCAGTGACAAATGTTTTATTCAATTGACGATTTTAAATTTATTTTAAATTATAAAGCAACTAAGTATATTTCTTTATATATAATAAAATTGTATTTATTATTATGTATTTATATAAATATATAACACAAGTTTTTATGCTATTGACTCAATTATTAATATTAATTTAAAATTAAATTAAGATGCATATAGCCTTTTTTCTATATTCAATTTAAAGTTATTGATATTATTACTTGTTCATTTTATTTTAAAACGTTTAAAGTTTTTTTTTTTTAAACATTATAATTTATATTAATATATAAATTATTTGATTTATTATAATATAGGTATATAAATTCTTTTTTTATACATCCATATTTTATTGTAGCTTAAATTCTTACTTATAAATGATATTTTTTTTTCAAATACTTAAATTCGACTTGCAATATTCTAAAAAAATTTCCAATTAAAAAATAATTAAAATTGTATTATATATGTATATATATATAAATATATATTTATTTTGTTTACATTAAATTAACAGACTTTTATTCTATTTTAAAATTTAAAAAGGTACTTATATTTTTTATGATTGATTTGAATAAAATATTTTTATTTAATAAAAGAAATATTAATTAAAAAACCAAGTTTTATTACTCCAATGTTTTAAAAATATATTTTTTTTTAATTCAAATTATTTTAATGAATCGTTAAATAATTATGTACTATATTTTTATTGAAATTTAAATATTATTATAATTATTAGAAATTTTATTAAATTTTACAACTTTGAACTATTTCAAATTGCTTTTTAATTATTTATTATTTAATCTTGATAAAAGATATTAATAAATACTAAGTGGTACAATGTGTTTCAAATAATTAGTTCAAGTAATTTTATTTAAATAGTTAAAATTTATATTATTCTTTTTATTGTAATTCAGATTTTTTTTTAAATTTCTAATGCAAGGGTTTCTATATATATTATTAATAATATTAAATAAAACATTTAATTTCAATATAACAAAAGGAAAAGATACACGTTTTTTTATAAAATATATATTTATACAGGGTGGATGCGACATAGCGACATTTCTTTAAACCACATATTCTGTGCACACTCAGTATTGATTTCCAGTGGTCCAAAATCACATGACGAGAAAAATACGAGAAATATAACGTTAAACAAGTTACATGGCTCGTACAGTGTAAAGACCCCTTACTTACCTAAACAGGCCATGGATGGCAACGTCGCATGCTACCGGCATCACTAAGGACGCCGACGCACTCATATCAAATCGCGTATTCACATTTGAATTTCACATACACAGCCACGGAAAGTCACACGTTATTATCACAAACATCACTTTGAATAAAATTCAATTGCATTCCTAAATTCACAGAGTGCCCATCGGCGCGAACTACTCATTTGGTCATGAGCTCTCTATTTGCGGTCAAACGTTTTAATTTATTCGAACGCCACGAACACACAGAACACTATTATAATACTACATCTCAATTTTTTCTCTTTGCGTCGTGTCACATCACAATAAAACACTTAAATTTGATAATAAATAACAATGGCGCTTGCGCTTTCGTTTACGGACAAGGATGGGAGAACAGCCAGTGTTGCCAATTTAGCGTCATTGTCACCAGATAGTGCAACTTTTGCCTTGCCTACAAAAAAGTTTTAGCGACTTTTTCTAGGTTTATTCTATTCAGTCATTTATTTATTATTTTATTACATTTACTTAATTAAAAAAAGGCCAATTAAAACTAAGCAAAATAAGAAAGCTCATTGTCGCCGGCGAGGATGCGGTGTTTAGCGACTTATGATATCGAATCTAACGATATGCAAATTATGGACTTGGCAGCAGTGAGTAAACCTTACTTATTGGTGTGTACAGAACGCTATAATAAGGATAGAAAATAAAGGTAGTAAATGGTAGAGCTTTTGGGAACGACTCGACGGAGAAGAGTGTCTCAGGTCGAATGTTATCAATTAATTTTAGTGCTTGGATTACTGTTATCTCGTTGATGGTAAATTTAAACCCTGAAGTTTCAGACACAAAAGCCAGCTCTGAGGTAAAAGGGTACGCAACTATGCATTGACAAAACTGCTGAATAATAATCTTCTTTTAAGTGATGGGACCAACATGATACTAATAGACAAAAAATTCCCTCTGATTTATGTTTAGTTCCAACTGTGGCCACAAGCAATGAGTAAAGGCGCTGAGTCTACATGTTAGTAACGTTAGCCGGACGATTGGGGCTGTATGCTGTAGGTAGGTCTCGCCACTGACATTTATGAAAGAATTATTTCACGGCTTTGTCACTTTGTTACAAAATAAGAAACAAGATGGCACCTACCTGTGTAGTAATTTGGTAGTTATAATCTTATCATCAACCAGATAACGGGATTACTACTATTTAATGGCCCTTTATGTGAAACGGAAAAGCTTTTTGTCATGTTCGTTCACAATGGTTCTACCATTTAATACTTTCTATCTTTATTACAGCATTCTGTGGTATTTACAAAAAGTTTTTTTTTTTGCAGAGCTTAATTTTCATGCTATCTTAAATCGATTTAACTTTGCGGTTCGAATATACGCTATCTAATCCTACCAACCTACCAACAGCCTAAACGGGTAACACTCAAGTACGTAACTTCCGGGCAGTTTAAATAACTTTATTTAAAGTATTGAGTTAGTTGCTTACTTGACTAATTATTACTAGAGAAGTAAATAAAAGTAGTTCATCTCACTTTAATAATGTCTCCAATTCAATATGAGTAAAAGAGACGCAAATAGTTTACGCAAATTCAAATGCATTCAAACCGCGTCACCAACGAAAGATCATTAAATTTGTTTAGTGCAAAATCGGCAATCTTACGGGAAATAGATTGTGCATTCTCGGAAATATTTTAATCTCAAAGACGCCGGCGGCGCCATCTTTTTGTTTGTTTTTGTATTCAATTTTGTGATGTGAACGGACTCAAACTTAATTTGTAATTAGTGCTAAGTTTATTATTGTGACAGGACACAGATTTTTATTGGATATTTGTTTTGTGAGTGTTTTTGAAAATGGTCGATTCGGGCCCGTCGGGTGGCCACCACGATCCCCGGACTTAACTCCTCTGGACTTTTTTTTGTGGGGATTTGTGAAAAACGAAGTGAAGAATTCTTCTATTGTGTTAATGTCTGTAGCGTATACAGACGTTAACAGGATAGAAGAATTGCGAATACGTGTTATTTCGGCCTTTGATAAAGTAAATAGATTAGCTGCGAATAGTGATCTCATGACAAAATTAAAAAACAATATTGTGCGTCGCTACAATTTATGTATTGAACAAAACGGTGCACACATCGAAAATTTAAACATTTAATTGAAAATTATAATTGAAATTATACATCGTGAATTGATTGCAGTGATTTTGTGCTAAATTATGTAATTTGTGATTTTTTAATACGGCCTTTTGGAAGCAATCACATGATTTTGACATAAGCTGTCAGCTGTGTGCGACGTTGCCGTTCCGCTTTGCCGGTGAGTAAAGATGTGTTTACATAAAATAATCCATTTAGTTTGTTCGAAAAAAAAATTTTCGTAATTTTTGTGTCAGCTAATTTTGGACCACTGGAAATTAATACTGGGCATGTACAGATTATCTGGTTTAAAGAAATGTCGCTATGTCGCATCCACCCTGTATATATTTAACATAACATCTCGCCTATATTACCCAGAAGGGAAGGCAGAAGGCCAGAAGGGCAGAGGTGTAGAATTATGAGATAAATATTTATTTTATTAATACATTTCTAAATTGTTAGTAGAGAAAGAAATTAATGAGTGATATATAGAAAGGTTTTACTCGATATAAAACTTAATTATGTCGTATAATATACGCTAGGCATATTTTTCTTTTAAAAAGAATAAATAATTTTTTAATGCTATACAAAAATAAATCTTATTTAAAATTATTTAATATAATAAATTAATTAATTTAAATTAACATGTTATACTTATAAATATATATGGATGAAATAAATTTTCAGTTATTATATTATATATTACATAATTATATTATATTTAACTTCGCAAATACTTCATTTTACTCTACGTCGGCAGTTAGACTTTATAAGCTCGGTGAATTTATTTCAAATTTACTAATTAGGTTGACTTTACTTTTATTAAATTCGGATTCCATTATATTTATAAATTATAGAATACTATTTATCCCACAGATTAAATCGCAAAAAAATATTAACATTATAAAATTGGACGCTGCGCTGGCACTAAGCTAAGGACCTTTATAAAATATTCTAACCTAAGGCCTTATTAAATATTCTAACATATTAGTATAATGCAAAACAGATTTTAACGATTAAATTCTGTGCACTTTATATACTACTAACTATAATACTAGATCATTCCTAAATCTATCCTATAATTCCGCAATTCTCACAGAAGGAAAATTTTGGAAGTTCTAGTGCAAACATAAAATTAAAAAAAAAGTCTTTCTTTGTCTACTACTATAAAATAAAATTTTATCATTAACCTATAATCCTATAATTCCGCAAATCTCACTGAAGGAAAATTTTGGAAGGTATAGGAAAAACTTAAAAGGAAATAACTACGGGCAAATCACTAAAAGATTTAAACGTACTTACAAAATATAGCATCTGGGTAACTGCGGTATCAATGTTCGGATACTCCTACTGCTTGGCACGACGTGAAGGTTCGGGTCCTCGTTCAGGGCTTGAAAGCTTCCAGGACTAGATGTAGATACATCGTAGTCCTCGAGGTTCTAACGACTGCGCCAATTACGTTTGTGCGGCAGCAGGATGCAAGAAAACCCAGGATTGCTCTTAAAACTAGGTTTATTTAAAATTATTACTACATTTTCTTAAAAATAGTGACAATTGGTCGATGTTTGTACCAAGAGTGCCGTAATTGTAGAACGCAGGTGCTCGGTAGCGATGCGATCACGTTGCGCAGTGTCAGCATTCCCGGACGTCGGTATGCCGCTGTCACCAGGCTGATGCAATACTCGTGACGGTGGTAGAGCTCTTGTGATCTATCGTGAGGGCGAAAGAATCACTATCTTCACTTTGTGTGAATGGGATGTTGCTTGTGGGTGTGGTATATAACAAGAGCGGGGTTCTCATATTATCACGTCCAAGCCAAACATACTTGTCTTGTTGTATTAAATAAGTTATTGAAAAACAAACAATGTGCCGTGTCTTTTGTTTAGTCTGTATAGTGTAAATGTGTGTGATTTGTGGCTTTATAAATCTCATAAAGCTTCTCTATAGCATGTGTCACCTCCTGTTTTATGTCTGTCTTTAGATTCCTAGAGTTCGCGAGTCCCGCTTTTGCCCTGCTTATGCACACTCTCGCCTCTTCGGGGCGTCCCGTTCGCTTTTCCACGGGTGGCGAGGGCCCTTTTACCTCTAGCGACTTCGTTATGGTAGGTTTGGGCCTTGTTTTCGCTACCATGCCTTCCCGGGATAAGGTATTGGTCGAGTTGGTTGGCTTAGGCAGACCTCCAGTGGCTCCTCGTGGGTTTCTCCTCGGCCCGGATCACGGTCCTGGAGGCGAGGCCTGCGAGGTGCTTCGGGTGCATGGCCAGGGGCCACTTGCGCCCCAACTGCACCAGCGGTATGGACTGCAGCGGACTATGTTTCCGCTGCGGTCAACCGGGGCACAGGGCAGCGGAATGCTCCGCCGCCCCTCACTGCCCCCCGTGTGCGGCGGGCAAACGGCCCGCCAACCATCTGATGGGGCGGGAGGGGTGCACGATCCCCAACGCGCCGAAGCGCCCGGGGGCTAGCCGATCGACCACGGCAGCTCCTGGTGCTCGGCCGCTGACCGCGGGAGGAGATATGGAGGTTACGGAAATCCAGTAATGGACTACGAACCCTCCAATCTCCTCCAGACGAATTTGAACCACGCCGCCCGCGCCCAGGACCTCCTCCTGCAGGCGATGGCGGAGTGGTCAATAGGTGTGGCCGTGGCCGCGGAGCCCTACTTCGTTCCTCCCCGCCCGAATTGGGTGGGTGACTGGGACGACTCCGTGGCCATCGTCAGCTCCGGTGCGCTTCGGTCCCCGCCCTTGTCTCTCAGGGACAAGGGCTCGGGATTCGTTGCTGCTGACTGGGGGGAGGTAACGCTGGTCGGCGTGTACTTCTCCCCGAACCGGAGTCTGGCGGAATTCGAGGTCTTCCTCAATAGAGTGGAGGCCTCGATACGGCGAATAGCACCTCGTCAGGTGCTCGTTCTGGGGGACTTCAACGCCAAATCCTTGGCGTGGGGGTCCCCTAGGACGGACGCCCGCGGTCGGGCGGTGGAAGAGTGGGCAGCGTCGGTGGGCCTCTGTCTCCTGAACAGGGGCACCACCGACACTTGCGTTCGACGGCAGGGGGGGTCGATAGTGGACCTTTCGTTCGCTACCCCTGCCGTCGAAGCGCAAGTAAGGAACTGGCGTGTCCTGGATGAGGTTGAGACGCTCTCGGATCACAGGTACATCCGATTCGAGCTCTCCCGGTCCCAGGACCCCAGTAGGGGTCACGTTCCCTCTCGACGTCGCAGCGCGTTTCCGCGGTGGGCTGTGGGGCGAATGGACGGGGATCTGCTGGAGGAGGCGGCCATTATTGCCAATTGGTTCGTCTCCCCGCCTTCGTCTGAAGGAGCCAACGCTGCGGCTGGCCGCATTCGCGATGCGATTACGCAGGTTTGCGATGCGGCCATGCCCCGTGCCAAGCGTTGGTCCCCGAAGACGGAGGTCTACTGGTGGTCCCCGGAGCTAGCCTCCCTTCGCGCTGCGTGTTTTGCGGCGCGGAGGTCCTACGGCCGCAGCCGGCGACGTCGCCCCCGCGACGTCGAGATGGAAGACCGGCTTTACGCGGCGTACATCGACCAGGTGTGCGCCCTAAAGCTGGCCATTTGCCGCGCTAAGGAGGAGGCGCGGCAGGAGATGTTGGAGGGTCTCGATCGTGACCCCTGGGGCCGCCCCTATCGAGCTGCGCTGAATAAGCTGCGCTCGCGGGGCGCCCCCCTTACGGAGACTCTCCAACCCAGCTTCCTCGCAGAGGTGGTTGAGGGCCTATTCCCGCAACGGGCGGAGCACACGCCCCCGGCAATGGTCGAAGAGACCGAAGACCGGGAGGCCGACCTCAGTGCTCCACCCGTCACAGAAGCGGAGGTAGGGGCGGCTGTTCTTCGGATGCGTTCCAAGAACACCGCCCCCGGGCCCGACGGGGTACCCGGACGGGTGTTGGCCCTGGTCCTCAACCACATGGGGGATCGCCTCAGGGAACTGTTCGACGTGTGCCTGGCGTCCGGACGGTTCCCTGACTGCTGGAAGGCGGGGAAGCTGGTTCTCCTCCCGAAGCCGGGACGGCCGCCCGACACCGTGGCGGCCTACAGGCCTATCGTGTTGCTGGACGAGGCGGGAAAGCTGCTCGAAAGAGTCATTGCTACCCGTATCGTCCGGCATCTTGATGAGGTTGGTCCGGGTCTGTCGGATGCCCAGTACGGTTTCCGTGCTGGACGTTCGACGATCGGGGCCATCCTGCGCCTGAGGGCTGCTACGGAGGCGGCCGTCGCCGGCGGAGGGGTGTTGTTGGCGGTATCGTTAGATATCGCCAACGCCTTCGGGACTCTGCCATTCAGCTGCGTCAGCGAGGCACTCCGGTACCATGGAGTGCCGGTTTACCTGATGCGGCTGGTGGCCGACTATCTCGAAGGCAGGGGGGTTCTGTACGAGGACCGAGACGGAGCAATGCTCCGCAGGCCCATGTCGTGCGGTGTCCCACAGGGATCGGTCCTAGGGCCGCTCCTGTGGAACATCGGTTACGACTGGGTGCTGCGTGGGGCTTTCCCCCCGGGCCTAGACGTCATCTGCTATGCGGATGACACGCTCGTCACGGCCCGGGGTCGGAACTCCGAAGAGGCGGCACGCCTGGCCACAGTGGGTGTGTCCCAAGTGGTCGGGCGCATCGAGGCGCTGGGACTTAGGGTGGCCCCTGCCAAGACTGAGGCCGTGATGTTTCACGGGCCTCGTCGCGGGCCACCTGCTGGCGCCTCGATTACCGTCGGCTCGGTCCTCGTACGGATCGAGGCCCAGTTTAAATATCTGGGCCTAGTGATAGACAGGCGGTGGAGCTTCGACGAGCACTTCCGCATTTTGGTGCCCAAGCTGGAAGGCGTGGCTGCCGCTCTCGGTCGGCTTTTGCCGAACGTGGGTGGCGCCAGCGTCGCCAGCCGACGGCTTTACGCGGGGGTGGTACGGTCAATGGCACTGTATGGCGCACCCGTGTGGGCGGAGGCCTTGTCCGCCGGGAACAGGGCGCGGTTGTGGAGACCGCAGCGCGTCCTGGCGGTCAAGGCCATTCGTGGATACCGCACGGTGTCGACCGACGCAGCGTGTGCGTTGGCCGGAACACCCCCGTGGGATTTGGATGCGGAAGTGCTCGCCGAAGTGTACAGGCGCAGGGCGGCTGCTCGGGCTGAGGGTTCTGTCCCCATGCCCGAGCAGCTGCGTGCGTGGCGGGAGGAGGCCCACCGGACGCTGATGGTCCGGTGGGGGAATCGGCTGGAGGCTCCACGTGCTGGTTTTCGCACCGTGGAGGCGCTCCGGCCGATTCTCGAGGAGTGGGCAGGGCGGCAGCATGGGACTCTCTCCTTCAGGCTGGTGCAGGTGCTGACCGGGCATGGTTGCTTCGGGAAGTACCTGCACAGGCTGAAGAGGGAGGCGAGCCCCATGTGCCACCACTGCGACTGCGGTGAGGACTCGGCGCAGCACACTCTCGAGCAGTGTCCTGCTTGGGGGGTGCAGCGCCGGAATCTCACCGCGGTCATTGGGAGCGACCTCTCGCTGCCGGCTGTGGTCGCAGCAATGAGCAGCGCGAGGTCGTGGGATGCGGTCGCATCCTTCTGTGAGGACGTCATCTCGCAGAAGGAGGCGGCGGAGCGGATCAGGGAGGACTCACTCCTGGCTGATCCGCTCCGCCGCCGGCGAGCTGGGCGGCGAAGGCGCGCGTACGCCGCGAGCCTAATGCCGCCCTAAGCGAGGCCGCGGGCGGTGGAGGGGGTTTTCCGCCGCCCGCTGATGCCTTCCGCGACGGAGTGACGCCCTGGGTGTGCCCGGGGCGTCGCTACGAGAGTAGGACTGCGTAGAGTCGGGTGCCCGGTCAGAGGTCGAACTGGGCACGGTCGCCGCGGCGAGCCCTGTGGATATAATATCGATCCGGGGCTCGCCGACCACCATCTTTCGGCGACGAGGGCACACCGCGGGGTTTTAGTGGGTATTCTGTGCCGTTTAACATCGTAGGCACGGGAGTCCCACATAGCCACTCTGCCCGTCCCCCCACGGGTGGGGTGGTATGCGTAAAAGCATTTCCCCGCGAAAAAAAAAAAAAAAAAAAAAAAAAAAAAAAAAAAAAGGCAGACCTCCAGTAGAGACCATGCTATCGGTGTGTTTAAGCGGCTTGCCGGTGTCCCGCTCCTCCATGCTACCTAGTTCCCCTAAATTTTGGACTTGTGGGCATACTTCCTTCGTTTGAGGAGGAGTGTGCTCCACCACGCTGGTCCGTTTTGCTGGGGTGCGTGCGGTATACATATTGGTAGCGGACCGAAACTATCGCCGAACGAAAAAGCAATAGAAGATCTTAATTTAAAAAGTAAGACAGAAAACTGCACAACACAATAACAGCAAGTAATTATAATAGCCCTTGGCAGGGTTACAGTGGTCTAAAAACATAAAACTAACACAATAAACACAGTAAAATTTCTTAAATAAACATTAAATAAACAATCTCAAAAAAATATTTTCCACAGATTTTCCTGTAGACCCTACCGAGTTTTAATGCCCAAGCAAATACCGGGTGGGTGGGCGTTCAATTTTTTTAATTTTTATCGCCTGGATTTTAACAAATGAGGTGTCCAGAGAACGAGCTCTACGAGCACTATCCAGGAAAAATAGTTTTAAAAATATTAAATGTATTTAGAACAAGATATTTGCGAAACTATGTTTTTATGTATGAAAATGACTAATTAACCGACTTCAAAAAAGGAGGAGGTTCTCAATTCGGTTGTATTTTTTTTTTTATGTTTGTTCGCCGATTACTCGAAGACGCCTGGACCGATTTAAGAAATTCTTTATATTATTTACAAGGGCACTTCTATTATATTATTAATTTAGGTAGGAATGTGACGTCACAATTATCTTAAAAGTTTATTAATTGTATAAATAAATAAAACGAATAAACATTTTTATCATCATTCAGCATGACTTTTTTTATTTCTACCTTACAAAAATGAAAAAAAAAAAAAAAAATAGGTACTTAAATAGTTAAATAATAATAACATATTTAACTTATTAGTTATTATATCAATATGTAACTATTTATGTATTGTATGTAACTATTTAAGCAAAAATACCTAAAGGCGGGTACAGACTGCTGCAACGCAACATGCAATGCAACACGAAACGAGCATTGCATCAGTGTAGACGCGGGGCGCGCACAACGTGCGCACGAACCGCGCATGTACCTACTCACATCTGTTTCCGAGATGCGCGCGAACGGATCGCTCAGTCTGCAAAAGAACACGCAAAGGAATGGATCGTGACGACCAATTGCGGGCTCTGATGATAGTCAGTGCTTCATTATTAATAGTGAATCATGTGATAAAACGCAGAAGACATCGACGTTGGTGGCGTACAGAGTTGTATAGTCAGAGAGCTGGTGCAAAACTAATGGCCGATATGAGATTAACTGGACAATTTCAAAATTTCTTAAGGATGAGTCCAACGACATTTGAAGATCTACTCAGATTAGTCGGACCAAGAATTTTTCGGAATCGCACACAGTTAAGGGCTCCAATTTCAATCCAAGACAGACTGGCAATAACACTTCGTTTTTTAGCTAGTGGTGACTCTTACACAAGTTTACAGTATACCTTCAGAGTATCAAAACAAGCCATAAGTGGCATTATTACAGAAGTATGCTCCGCCATAATTGAGGAATTAAAAGATTATATTAAGGTAAGTTTTATTCTTAATAAGTCAATTAAAGAACAGTATTATCACATCAAATCATTTAAGTCGTCATAGGATTGGTTAGATTCTAGTGACGTTACAGACGATGGCTGTTGGTTCATATATTCTTCGTTCCTTGCCGTGGTATAGCCATAGCGTCCGGCTTGATTTGTATCTGGAGTTTGCGCGGAAGGCGAGGGACGATTAAATTCGGAAGTTCCAGGACGATTAACATATCCGGTCAGATCCACATAATCTTGTCCTTTCTTCTGTGATGCATAATAGGATTCTTGGTATGAACTGGGGTAGTTATCCTGCTGTCGATATGATGATTCATAATAACCTCTGTCAGCCTTCATCAAAATTTCAAAAATTCCATGTTCGACCGAATTCCTGGTTTGAAGGGAATAAGTATTCATTTTAGCTGATATATAGGAAGCGAAAGTTGTAGTTAAATCTGGAGCGCCTGAATTTCCCAACTTATTGGCAGTAGTTTGTAATATGCCCACTACATCGGCCAGTACACTGCTGCTTTCATCTTTTTTTGCTTGTTTAGCTCGCGTAGGTTCATACTGTGTACGTGGAGTAGCAAATTCGTTCTGCAGATTTTCTTCATTAATCGGTTGTTGAACCGCCTCCTGAAAAACATAAAAATAATTTATAACTGTAGGTCCCATCTCTTGATATAAACTACTAGATAGTAGATATAACTCTCCAGGAAGGTAGGTATCGTGGCACCGATGGACAAATGTCGAAACGACTAAATATTTAGTTCGTTTTTTAGTCTAGTTCAATATAGCTAGCAATAAAATCAAGAGATGCTCACTATAATGGCACCTCAAAAATTGTCACCAGCGAGTGTTGGGCTACTAAGTACAATGACTGTCTCGTAGCCATAAATTAAATAAAAGTTTTTTGTTTTAGCTTCCAACGACAGAAGAAACTTGGTTGAACATAAGCAAACAGTTTGAAGAGAAGTGGAATTTTCCACACTGTTTAGGGGCACTGGACGGAAAACATGTTGTGCTTGAGGCACCTATCAAAAGTGGAACTGAATTCTACAACTATAAAAACTTCTTTAGCATCGTTCTTTTTGCTTTGGTTGACGCCGATTATAATTTTCTATTTGTAGATGTGGGATGCCAAGGAAGGATTTCAGATGGTGGCATCTTTAAAGATACAAAACTCTGTGAAATGATAGAAGATCGTACAATAAACCTTCCATCACCTGATTCACTCCCACGGAGACATATTCCAATACCATATTTCTTTGTGGGTGATAGTGCCTTTGCTTTAAGTGAAAATCTGATGAAACCATATGCTGGGGCACATCCAAAAGGCACTTCAAAGAGAGTATTCAACTACAGGCTAAGCAGAGCCAGAAGAACTGTTGAAAATGCATTTGGTATCATATCGTCTGTCTTTAGAGTTCTCAGAAAACCAATGCTTTTACAGCCTGATAAAGCTGAGCTAGTGGTTATGGCAATTGTCCTTTTACATAATTATTTGAGACGTCACTCTAGAAATACATATATGAATGACACTGAAGATGAAGTTACGAATGAAGACACACGTAGGCAAAATAATGAAGATATGAGATCACTACTACCTATCGCGGGCTTCAAACCAGAGGGGCGTATGAAAAAAAATCCATATTTTTTTTATTACGTCAATGTTTTGGAATTAGAACGATACACAACCTCTATTTTTTTTTTGATTATAGGTAAATTACTTGAAATGATATTTAATAAAATACTTTAAGACGTATGCTTGGAATCACAAATTATTTTCGCACCAGATAGGCGTACAGCGGCCGTAACTACGCCTGACGAAATGTGTATCTTGCCACAAAGACGTATGTGCATACGACTATCCATTTTCATTGTCTTACTATTAAAATATTGCACCATATAGACGTATACACGTATACGACTACTGATCCCCATCTTACCTACCAATATAATGTCGTGCCTTAAAGTCTTATGTACATACGACTGTCTATTTTTATTAATTTTAATTTTAATTGTCAATAAAATGATATTCCAAACTGACGTATGTGCATACGACCGTAATTTCGCGGCGCGCGGGCGCCCGGTCCTCCCGCGCAGTGTGCAATAAGCGGCCGTATGGACAGACGGTTGCGACATTTAATACAAAATAGTGAGAGTGAGATTGAGTACCTAACGAACACAACAATGAATCGGAGTAAACATATTATTTGTTTAGCGTTACATGGTAAGTATTATTATAATTATTAATTTTCATTACAAATAAGTATGTTATTGTGGTTATTGATTGTTGTTTTGGGTTAGTTTTTAGGCAAAATGAAGTTGAGAGAATTCGGATGAATAGACTAAATTTCAGTCATTACATTTTAAATTTGTGACATTATAATATTAGGTAGGTACCTAGTAGACAAGTAACATACTTACCTAATAAGTACATACTTTGAAGTAGGTAATACTAATTGAACAAGGTTAGTTATGGTAATATGCGTAACATTTAGGAAAATACCTGTCAAATGCAACTTGGTTTTGTGAGAAATTACTAACGAAATGTTACGCGTTAACTAAGGAAGTTGACTAATCAGCAGAGGAGGGAGTAGGTAGATTGATTTAAGGTTAATGAACTGGCACGTACCTATATATTAATTTGGATATGCCTCCGGGATTCCGGGATTTTCTAATAATTAATAATAGTTAAATGTGCGTGCGTGCGACAAAATATGGGACTTTCCTCTCCGCTGTCCTACTGACAACGGTTTTCAACGACAGCGGGTGGCGGCAAGAGCAAGGGCAGCTCCGGTCAAGTCTCATTTTTCGTAGCACGCACTATAATATGTACCTACTTAATATTATTTTAACTACGTTTAACTATCGCATTCTATAAACTTCAAATGTACTAGTTTAAAAATCTTTACATTAACAATATTTGATTCAATCCCGTGAGTACTAAAATGAAATCTCGGAAAAAAGGCTTATCCATGTTACAATTTCTATGACTATTCCTAATAGGAACAAGAAGTACGTAAAATCAATCTACCTACCTTTGCTAATCAGTTTATTAGTTGTCACGCAAGAGCTATCGTAATCCTATTAATATTATAAATGTGAAAGTTTGTGAGGATGTACGTATGTATGGATGGATGTTTGTTACTCTTTCACGCAAATTTATTCGCAGTATTTTTTTTAGGTATTTACTTTTTAACTCGATAAAGATACTTGTAATGAAGTAATTAAACATTTAACTTTAATAAATTACATTTTTTGTAGGGGCTCAATCAAATTACGAAGAATCACCAGTCTCGGTTGAAGAGCAGATGGAGATTTTACACTGTTTAAGTATCACCAATGGCTGTTTCACATATGGAGGTACAAAGAAATTCACCATTTACAGCTGAACAAAGAGAGACAATAGCCGAAATGGAAAATTTAGGTTTTATTGGTGATAATTTTGAGATTCCGATATATTCGAATAAATCACCATTGTCAGTATTTACAGCAGATAAGGATTTTGATCTTCAGTACTGTCCCATCCTGACAAAGATCTGTTGGCACTTTGTCAGGATGGGACAATACCCAGAAATCATCACTACTTCTACGAAAATCTGCCTGTTCAGTCTGTTTCAGAATCGTCACCTCAGACCAGACTTCGTGAAGATAACGACGAATTAGAATTATCTGCAACAAGAACCATCTATTTAAGACGTCGGTCAGGGAGAACCTTTGCTTGCTCAGAGTTGGAACTAAATTGACTGAGTTGTTTTCTGTTATTTTAATTGCATTGCATGTAACGCAAGGGGAAACAGTGGAGTATAGTTATAACACTCTCAAAAAATATGTCGTTAATGTTATTGCTTTTTATAGACATTTTTATAGCGCTTATGCATTGTGCATGCCATTTTTTATGTGACCTACTTTTATTTTTGCATATAATTTAAGATTAAGGTAATCATGATCTCTTTCTTTTTGAGTTTGAGAATGCTGATTCGTCACCAAAGATACAATTATTGTAGTACAAGAATGTTGTCTGAGTTTTGTTTGTTTTAAAATTTTATTTTTATAGTGGTTTCTGCTGTCTGCATGCCATTTTTCATGTAACCTACTTTTATTTTTACTTATAACTTAAGGTTAAGGTAATCATGATCTCTTTCTTTTTGAGAATGTTGATTCGTCACCAAAGAAACAATTATTGTAGTAGAAGAATGTTGTAGAAGCTTTTGTTTGTTTTTAAAAGTTTATTTGTTGTTTTATTTCACCATCATCGGCATTAATCCATTACAAATAAATTTATACGTCCGTTCTCTGAACAAAACTTATATCACATTTTTGACAAGCCAAATGGACGTATCGTCTCCAAAAATGGTAGTTCTAGTGGATTTAATTACACAAAAAAAATATTTTGAATGACGTTCCCCGATACTTATACTAAGTTCAAATGATTTTTTAATATCGCACTACATATAAAAGTTTTGTTTTATACGTCCATCCAATGAAAGCATTTTCTGGAACAAAGATGACATACGGTCTGTCCAATATTGTCGAGCTAAAAAGACGTAAGTGCAATATTGCGAGTTTTCAAATACTTAAACAAAAAATGAACATTGCATATAAATATTAAATTATTTTCATAGACATATGCAAATTTTTTATTAGGTACATACATTAGAAAAAAAGTTATTAAGTTTTTTGCTTCTCCTGAAAAGTAAGGGTATAGCTTATTCGCCCCTCTGGCTTGAAGCCCGCGCTATGAGAAATATTCCTCGACGATCGCCTGCAC
Organism: Hypena proboscidalis; assembly: GCA_905147285.1. NCBI lineage: Eukaryota > Metazoa > Arthropoda > Insecta > Lepidoptera > Erebidae > Hypena > Hypena proboscidalis. The sequence continues at coordinate 3,661,868 of LR990141.1, forward strand.
ATTTGAATGCGTTAAGAGATGAGCTCTCCGATTATTTTATGAAAGAAGGGAAGGTTCATTGGCAAGACAGATGTTCGTAAAAGAATCAAACCAGTTTTACTTAAGGCCTGCGCAGACGAAGTACTTTTGTCCCTGGAGGACAAAAATCCCTGTACGGTGGAAAAAATGTCCTCCGAGGACTTGCCAAGGACTTAACGCAGACGGTGTGCGGTCATTTGTTGCCCAGAAGTGAAGCGCACCGCACGCTATGGAAGCAAATATTCTGAAATTGCGTTGTGTTATAATTTACATACACTTTAAGAATAAAAAAAGACGTTTTAAAAGAAAATACTGGGTCCATCCCTTTATTTCAGATCGATTATTGAATGGATATTTTCATGTGAAGCATGGTCAGTTAAAACAATATCCAGAAAGATTTTTCAAATATTATAAAATGTCGGTAGGAACTTTTGATGAGTTGCTGTCAATTTTGGAACCTGCTATAAGTCATTCTGAAACAGTGATGAGGAAATGTATTGGTCCAGAAGAGAGACTGTCAGTAACTTTAAAGTAAGTAAATAAATGCATTTCCAGTTCGTAATAATCATTTAATCATCTTAGATTTGGTAATCATCATCAATCACAATAAAATATTTTTTCACATTAGGTACAACTTTTCATAATTTTTTTGGAAGGATGCATAATTATTAATCAGTCTTTATGTTATATAATAAATCTACCATAATTAAAGTACCTACTGAGGCTTGAGCCAGACACTTAATTTTCTTCATCGCCATCGCCAAGACTGAATAAAGTGTCGCAGGTATCATTTTCTGGAGATGTGATTAAAACGTAATCCCGATGCACAGGTGTTGGTGTATAAGATACTACATTTGAGAGCTGTGATGTCGTTGGTTGAGGAATATATTCAAGATTTTCAGACAAGTCATTTGCGGTGGTGTACGATACAGACTGGATTGGATTATTAAAACGATTTTGAATAGATGACAGCGGCTCTCTCCTAGGTGTTTCATTTCTAACATTAGGTGTTACGGTCATTTGAGAAAATCTCGAATTGTCGTTTGATGATTGCTTAAAATTTAAAATTAACTTTAAAATTTCCATTCTCAATAATAATTTTTGTTCTTCAGAAAATCCCTTCATATATGAAGTAAGCGAACGTAAAAAAAACTCATCTTCGTCTTGCCCGCTATCGCATGTTTTTGATTTAGAAAGCATTTGATTACCTTCTTTAAGTAGAGTTACTATTTCTTCATCGGTGTTTTTTCTCACCGTTCTTGGTTTTGAAAACCTTGCTTCAGCTTGAGAAGTTATATCTCTCCTATTTTCCACATTGCTCAGCTCAGGTTCATCGTTTTCAATAGATCCTTCTGTATGTACAATTTCTGAAAAAGGCAACAAAAATAGAAGAGAATCGAAGTACATGTATTTCCTCCTCTTCTTGGCTGCACTTCCAGACGGCGTATTTTTTTGGGCGGCGAGTTCTCTTCTAAAACAATGTCTAAGAGAAGTCCATCTCTTCTGTAACTCCTTTCCTGCAAAATAAAATGACAATATAAAAGGCTGCAAGATTTTTAATTTCTCTGGTTTATTTTACAGGTATTTAGCACGAGGTTCATCGTTTGTTGATCTTGAAGAAGACTACTTAATTGGAGCATCTACTATACGTTCTATCGTTAAAGAAACTTGTACAGCAATTTGGCAGCTGTGTAAAAATGCATGTTTTCCTGCCTTTAATGAGGAAAGATGGCTAGAGATTGCAAGTGAATTCTACAGAAAAACTCAATTCCCAAATTGTTTGGGAGCTGTGGACGGTAAACATATTCGCTTAAAGATGCCACCAAACTCAGGTTCAAATTATTTCAATTACAAATCATATTTTTCTACAGTCTTAATGGCGGTTGTTGATGCTGATTATTGTTTTACATTCATTGATGTCGGAGCGTATGGGAAACATAGTGATTCAAACATATTTAAAAATTCCAATTTAGAAAAGGGTATTTCAAGTGGTTCAATACCCCTTCCCAATAATCATAATCTTCCTAATGATGAGAACGAAAATCCCATGCCTTTCGTTTTTGTTGGAGACGAAGCGTTTGCTGTTTCAAATCATGTGATGAGGCCCTACCCTGATCGCAATTTAAGTCCAAAGCAGCGCATTTTCAATTATCGTCTATCAAGAGCACGAAGAATAGTTGAAAATGCATTCGGTATTTTGAGTAATAAATGGGCAATATTTCAAAGAAGTTTGAATGTTGATATGAAATTTGCAATAACAATAATAAAAGCTGCATGTACTCTTCATAATTTTGTCCGTAAAAGGGATGGCATTCATTTTGAAGATACACTGTATTCTTGTACTTTCGAGGATATACCTCCAGTTGGTGTAAGAGGTACAGATACTGGTATCGAAACTCGAAATTACATGGCCAATTACTTTACGTCTCCTCAAGGATCTGTACCATGGCAGTATAACCAAATTTAATAAATAAGTGGCAACTTTCCTGAATAAAAACAATAAATCACTAAATACGCATTTTATTGAAAATCCGAAAAACTTACCATATTTGGTTTTGTCCTCACTCGACATTAAATCCCAAACTGAAGAGGAATAAACTTCCTGACATACCTCGTTCCACAACTTTTTCTTTAAATTTCGGTCGTGATACTCTTTTCTTGACGTATCATATAATGGAGTTCTTTTTTCAATCTCACTTATTAAAATTTTACAATCGATATCGTGCGCCATTGTTTGTCGTGCACGCGTGCGTCACCATCGAGCGGTCAATGCAGACTAAAGTTCGCTGTGTGCGTTGCTGGGCCTAGTCACGTTGGTTCTATTTTTTTCGGGGACTCCCCCGTACTTTTGTCTAGTCCGGTCCCTCGGTGTCCTCGGTGGTTCGGGGGACTTTTTGTACGGGGTACTTTTAATCCTTTGTGTGCGTTATTCCGTACAGTTATAAGAGATCTATAATGAGGGACAAAAAAGTACCCGGGGGACAGTACCTCGTCTGCGCAGGCCTTTACCGTGTTCGTTCTCTTTCTCGGTTTGTTACGGTTGTCCAAGAACTTCAAAGAATCAAAGGCAAACCATCGACTTTTGTATGTCTCCGAGGCACCTGAAAAAATAAAATAATAATCATGAAAAAAATTAAATAAAAAACATAATTCAGTCAGTTTTAAACATAGTTGTTTTTAAGTAAACTTGACTAATAATAATTAATAATATTTAATAATTAATTTGTGATTTCAATCCATTAAAATATTGTAGTTGTTGTCAAAGTTGTCATTTTGTAGAGAAAAAAGCCAATTTCAATATTAGTCGGCTATGCCAATTTACATTTCAATACACAAACATTTTTGCGGTTTCCAACCTACGATTGTACTAAGAATAAAGTATATGAATAAATAATAAATAGTAAATTATTATTATTTATTTACCTTTTCCTGTTCCTTTCGATTTCTTTTCCTTCACTTTTTCACGACGGTAGGATGATAAAATACTAATCATTTTACTGTAACATTTTTCTTGTGTTGTTTCCATCAAATTAGCAATTTCCATCCATGCATCCTCTTTAAAATGTTTTTTATAAAAATTCTCATGTTGTGGATTCCACAAAATTTCCTTTGATCTGTACACTTCAATTAATTGAAGCACTTTTTCTTCACTCCACGTAAATGTAACCGCCTCCTCCGCCGCAGTAGCGTCGTCTTGTTCCATGTTCGCGCGCGTCTAGCCGTACACACCACACAACCTGTCCACACTGACGCTCCGCGCATACTGCGCGCCCCTTTGTGTTCGTACCAAAAACCGACAAATCTCGGGTCGCTACGCGCAAGAGTTGCAACAATCTGTTCGTGCGCGACCCAGGCGCAGTTCGTGCGCGCGAGGCGTCCACACTATGGGAATTCTGTTACATTACATGATACATTGCAGCAATGTGGACGTCAAATTCTTGCATTGCATGTTGCATTACATGTTACATTGCACCAATGTGTACCCGGCTTAACAAGTTTGTGCTAAAAATATTACAAATATTATTATGATTTCGTAAAAAACTAAATACAATCACAAATCCTGATCCTAATGCTTACCCGATATAGCTACCTGCTCATGATAGATAGATGCGAATTTAAAGAACAGGTCGCCAAAGTGACGCGTTTAGTACGACTGCGACAACATTTCATTAGTGTGTGTTATCTTATAAACTGCTATACACGCACGCGACTTCGTTAGTGTGTGTACTGGCTGTATCATGCCTATGGAGTTTTGAGCGTTTACTGTACGTACTCCAAGATGACTAAGATTATTGTTGGTTTTAGGCATAAATCACAGACTTAATTAATTAATAATAAGTTTATTTAGAGAAATGCGAGGGATAATGCGCACACGCGATGCTGTCACAGAGCATAGAGAAAGGCAAAAGTGTTGCCAGGCGTAAAGTTCTAAATTAGTACAATATATTAAACACCCTTCCTGAACTTAAGCCTTGCTAATATAAAAATACTTTTTAACAATCTTGAATAACAGACTGGTGACAAAGTAAAAGCAGTTACACAATTTACTTACAAACTTCTTAACAATCTTCAATAACAGTTAACTAACTGGTGACAAAATAAAAAACAGTTACAAAATTTACTTATAAACTTCTAAGTTAGTAAAAACAATGTTTACATAAGTAATTAAGAAAGTGAACTAATAGAACACATGCCAAGTTTTAGTTCTTAAAAATTGAAATTTGTCTTTTGACAATGCTTTTGTAAGTATGTCTGCATTACTGATTATCACTACTAACATATTCAAGTACAATAATCTTTTGATAAAATTTTTCTTTTATGAAGTGATATTTAATTTCTATGTGCGCCATACAACCATTTTTACCGGTTTGGTGCACTTTCGTTTCTAACATTGAGGGTTAGTCACCTATCTTAAGATGTAGACATAAAGTTTAATTGTAATTTGTTATGGTTTCCTTACGATCCTCTGGCGGCAGCCAACGTAATTAGTTTATACCAAAATAGACATATATATAACCCTATGCTTTTCAATATTTTCTAGTTTTAATCTATTTCTTTTGACGTTCAAGATCCATTTGTATGTAGAAAATTATCTTTCTACATCTGAAGATGTTAATGGAGCGTATTTTAAGAAAAGTGTTTCTTGATAGGCCTCATTTTTCAATATCCTCACTACATTCCCTAATTTTCAATGCCATTCAATGGTGTTTATTCATACAGGTCCTACCATCAACCATTGATGCGCGTTAAAATGCTGAATTGTTTCTTATTACAACAAGTATAGCATTAAGTCTAGATCGGGGTTTCTCTCCATGACTTGTTCAATTTTATTTTTTATATTATCCCTTATTCAAACGCGAGCCTGTGGAGGAGTTAACAAAAGAGTAAGATACGTTCCTGGGTAATTTAGGGTCAGATTTAAAAAATTACACACAAAAGAAAGGTTAGTGGAAGGGAAGTACCTTTTCTTCTGTGGTGGGAAGTATATATCCCGTCGTCCGTTCTCTCTTGCAAAAAAGTTGGAAAACTGAGAACCATAGCGCATAGTGTCCAGTAAATAATAAAGCTTTAAACATTCCACAATAATAAATAACAAATCAAATTAATATTTAGCAAATTTCATTAAATACGCATTTGCTTAAAATAATAAATTAATACAGATAAAATACAATTACGATAGGTACATTTTATTTTTCATGCATGATTTCTGAATTTAAATTATTTCAGATTAATTATGTTTCGTTGATGTTGGACCCCCTTAGGGTAAAAGCCTCCTCGAAAAAATTCAATTTTATTCTGTCGTTGGCGGTGGTCATCCATTTGATTGGATGACCACCGCCAGTGTCCAGTATGACATCAATATTTTAAAACACTAGCTAGTTGCCCTGGCTCCACATGTAAATTATTTTTTTACGTAAAAAAATTACATAGATCATGTTTTTTAATAAAGGAGGTAAAAGTATGCAAGTTTAAAGGAAAGAAAAGGAAGAACTCCAATTCTTCCTTTTGCAAAAGAAACTTTGAAAAATGAATGACTTCAGCATACATTTTTAGTTGAGTAGCTGTAGCTAAATATGAATTTGTGAAGTTACTTGTATTAGAAAGTACTTTTCGGCACTCGGGTAATCAATAAAATAAATTTTAAATAAAAAAACAAAGTAATTCTAGTCTATTCAGTTTCAGTGCTATGAAACCTTTCAAAACATTCCTTGGTGCATAGAGGTACGGTGCACGTGGAGTAAACAAATTTTGTCCTTTTTTCCCGATTTCTCGTGCTACAGAACCGGCATCTCTTATAAGTGGTACTTTCTTGGGGCATGTGTATACCTACATTCAATAACTGAATCTCTTCTGGCAGTCCGAATGGCCCCTTTCTTGCTTGTAAAAGGTATATTTGGGCATGCGTTTTTTTAGAGTAATTGTTTATAAGCGCACGTGCCAAACGCAGTCTAAATTCACGGCATGTGTTACACTGTACGTTATGTATGAATTAATGATGGATGCATCAAACATAAAAAGAAAAGACGCATCCAAAATTTGCGAGATTTCCTATTGATTGGATAAGAGGATCTATAATGATCTGTTGTAATGTATAAATTCAATCCCTTCCTTATCGATTGTCACAACCCTAGTTGTGTGTAACATCACTATTGTATCTGTCAGAAGCTTTCTCTCAGAAAACACGTTGCCCAAATTATATAATTTGATTTTATTTATTAATCTGAACAGGTTATGGGCCCAGACCCGCCTGTATATTGCAAAATAAAGTTTAAATATAGAATCAGTATAAGTAAAAGTAATTCATCATTTTTTTCGTAAAAGTGCTTCAGAATAACCTAAACGTGAACACGTGTTTGCCGGATATCTTGGATATCTTATCAGCGAAAATGTTTTCAAACAACACATCAGTATTGATAGAAAAGCTGACCGGAAGAAATAATTATCCTACCTTGCAATTTGCTGTACAAACTTACATCGAACACGAAGAATTGTGGAGTTGCGTTGTGCCGGATACTGATACAGAGTTAGATAAGAAAAAGGATACCAAAGCAAGAACCAAAATCATACTATTAGTTGATCCTATTAACTATGTGCACATACAAGAAGCTAAAACGACAAAAGATGTATGGAACAATTTAGCCAAAGCTTTCGACGACAACGGATTGACACGTCGAGTCGGCTTGTTGAGAGAACTGATCACCACAACATTGGATGGATGCCAAAATTTTAAGGAGTATGTAACATCATGACAACTGCTCACAAATTGAGAAACATCGGTTTCATTGTCAATAATGAATGGTTAGGAACCCTACTATTGGCCGGGTTACCAGATTTATACCAGCCGATGATAATGGCATTGGAATGCTCAGGTTTACAAATAACAGCAGACGCTGTTAAAACAAAGCTTCTGCAAGGTGTTAGAAAATCAGAAAACACTGCTCTATGTTAACAAAAGTAAAAACAATTCACAAAGTGCCAAACAAACTTCAGATAAAGTACAAAAATCTAACAAAGGTCCAAGATGTTTTGTGTGTAACAAGTATGGCCATATTAGCAAGAATTATCGAAATAAGAAAATGGAACAAAAGTCAAATGGGAACTCTGGTTATGTATTTGTCTTTTCTGCATCAACAAGAAAATGACAATGGTTGGTATCCGCTTGCTTGCCCGTGTTAACTATTAATTAACAAATCGAGAATTTAGAATTGACCATGCTAAGTAGTAGTTAACATAACCTTGAAGTCAGCTTTGCCCGTGTTAACTGGTAGTTGACATTGCATTTCACTCAGCTATGACCATGTCAACCTGTGGTTTAACATCGCTCCCGCCGTCGAAAAAGCTGATTTTACCCGTCTCTATCACTCCAGGGCCTAATTTGTATTATTTGTCCCGTTTCTTCGTGAAATTTCCCTCCGCACAACCCCAGTCAAGCATCCAAACCATTGACAAAAAACAAGAAAAAAAATAAAAACGTTACGTTTCACTCAAGTTCGCAGTTCGATTGATTGTGGTGACAGGTACTTCAGCGTGTTTTTTGTTTAGCTTTGACTTTTATGATTTTAAATTTTATTATGACATTGTACAAGTGTTATACCTTTTTGGAATGGGGATAAAGAGTTATTTTTGTATATTGATTTAATTTTTCTTTTCCATAAGTGTATAGAACAAAAAAAACTGATAATCTGAGTGATTTATTTTACTAAGTGTATGAGAACTGTTTTAGAAATATGCATATTTCTTATATGTGATAAATGCTATCCGCATGATTTTTGATTGTATTCATTGAATATATGACTACTTATTTAGTGTTACTTTTTTTTTTCCTAAAAATGATATTTTTGCATTAAATAGTCTAGTTAAGTTAACGCCTTGCGGCGCCAGATATTGGTATGGAAACAAAGGCCTTTTAAATAATAAATATCCATGAACAAGTGATATTTTTTTTCTTATTATTTTATTTATTATATTTAGAACATAATCAAAGAATAAAAACCATATGTCATCGCTTTTATTTTGAGATATGAGCTTTTGAATACAAGACGAGCTTCAAAACGCCCTACTTCTAAGTTCAGCACAGCATAACTCTGCACCAAAGTCGTAATTTAATAAACAAAAGATAACATTGGTTAGCTAGTTTCATAATAAACATAAATATATATATATAACACTTGACGCTTTTTTAAACAAATTGAGTCACAAGAAACGATTTTGTGAAACCCAACCCGCGCGCTGACTGCGCTATAAATGGCGGGGCAAAGTAGGATCGTCGAGTTTTTTTCGTGGGACATTTAAGGCGGCACGCGCTGAGGGCCCGGGGCAAAGGCGCGTTGCGCGCGGACTCCCCTTGGGCAATCGAGCGGGTATAGACTCAGGAGCATCAATGCATCTAACAATGTACCATGACTGGCTCTATGATAAAATACCGCCTCCAGTCAGTACTATCAAAGTAGCTGATGACAAGAAACTTGATGTGAAAGCATGTAGAAAAGTGAACATGTATGAATAAAGACGGCAAATTTGAAGTAATTTTTGTACACAATGTTCTCTATGTTCCTGAACTTGCCACAAACCTTCTATCTGTAAGCCAAATAATACAGAATGTCTGTCAAGTGCAATTTTACAAAGAAGGCTGCAGGATTGTATGATAATAATGTACATTATGTATATATTGGATATGTGTATGTTTATGTATCATTTATTTTTTCATATATTGTATATTTGTTATTTGTGTAATTATATGTATGTGTTAAGTAATAGGTACTTAACACATACATATAATTATTTACGCGTACTCATAATTATTTTATCATTTTTATTTGTCTCTTAATTAAAACTTCCTCTTTTGCACCTACTACCCCACTCTCAGCATCACCCAAAGGTTGACTAGTAGAGAATGCCTATGGCATTAAGTCTGCCTATATGCAATATTGTACATGAAGTTTGAAAAAAAAAATATTTAACAAAAATGGTCAACAATATGTACCGGCTTGATACACATAATGTTTCAGCATACATATCTGCAATAGAAGGAAATTATGCTTATCTATGGCATCAACGAATGGCTCATCTGAACTTTGAAGACTTAAACAAACTATCACAAAGTACAGGAATAACGATCGAAAATAAAGATAAAGTTGTATGTATATCATGTTTGGAAGGGAAACAGACAAGAAATCCATTTCCTTCAGAAGGTTCCAGAGCGAAGGCCTTGCTAGAACTTATACACTCTGACGTCTGTGGCCCTATTGAAGTTAAGTCCCTTGGAGGTGTGTGCTATTTTGTCACTTTCATTAATGACTTTTCCAGGCAATTATTTGTTTATTTAATAAAGAACAAATCAGATGTTTTTGAAAAATTCAATGAATTTAAAGCCATTGTTGAAAAACAACTTAATTTATCAATAAAGACTCTTCGTACTGATAATGGCGGTAAAGACTCTTCGTACTGATAATGGCGGTAGGATCAACTTGCACGGACTAACTAGTGTTATTAAAATGCGAAACATTTTCGTCATACCTAATTATTACAATTACATAAATCACCCACGGCACGCGTAGGGTTTATTAATAAATTAGGGTTTATTATTAATAAACATGGGTCCACACAAGTCTGAATGAAATACTTCTAGTAATGTATTCTTTTGTTTGAAGATGGGAATGGTAAACGAACCTGTTTTGCCTCACAACATATTTTACAATTGAACTTGGTTATATCTGCCTTCTCTGTGTAGGTAACTCCCACTACCGCTCCATTTTTCATGTTTTCTAGATCATTACTGTTGATATGCGCCAGTCTTCTATGCCATCTTCTTGCATCTGTGATGTGAGTTGCTGCTGCTGCAAGCACCTTATCTGACTTAAATGTTTCCAATTTGTACACTCTATTTATTAATTTTGCTATTCCTACTAGCACATTCTGCTGATTACGGATGAAACAAACATTTTTACAAAACGATACCTTGTTTCCGTTTACTATCAACTGGCTTACAGATAACAAATTGGTAGTGAGGTTAGGAATGCACAAAACATCTCGAACAGGTATGTCATACTGATTTTTATTCACACAAGTCGTGTTCCGTTTATCACCTGTACACACTACGGGCATGGATGAGTTATTTGCAACAACTTTTTCTTTTATCTCGTGAACTGATCGGATTTCTGTCCAACTATCTTGTTTCGCCGTCATATGAACGCTTGTGCCACTGTCTATGTACCAATCATCTGTGCTGAATTCACCATTTAAGAACGCAACACTAAAGGCACTTGCTTTCTTTATTTTATCGGGACACTAGTTTTTGTAATGACCGATTTTCTTGCAGTTATAAGCATTTGATTTGTTTACCAGCAGTTGACACTTTTGACGTTTTGTTCGATGATGACGTTTGTTTTGACTTGCTGTGTGCAGTGTTGCCAATCTTTGGTTTGCCCGACCATAATGCTGATTCACCTCCACTGCTGCCAACATCAGAAGTCATATCTAGAAGTTTCGTCTAGATGGCGTCAGAGCTTGCCGTTAGACCGGAATGTTCCAAAGCCATGACCATCGGCGAAAATTTATCCGGTAATCCCGCTAACAACAATGATCCGATCCATTCATCGTTGATTTCGAACCCTGTATTTTTCAAGCGTTGAGCAGTTTCTACTATTTGAGACACGTAACTATAGGCTGACCGTTTAACTGAGTCCTCGCCTGCGCGGTACAGGGGTGCGGGGGTATGACGACAAAGGGAACTGAAACAGTTGCGGGCGGTGGGGGCACTTAATGAAATATACAGGAGATGAAATGCACCAAGATATTTCCTAAGATATGTGACATCATCGGAAAAAGAAATAGTGATTTATCAAATGAAAAATAGTTAAGAAGATACAAAATTTTAATGAACTTATGTACGTAAATAAAATAATTGGGAATAAACTATTATACTATTTGTTATCTAAACATATAATTAAATCGTAAGAAAGTCAAAACTTTTTTTGGGTCCAGTTTCTTTGTTCTAAAATATTCGTATACGTTAAAAGCCATTTGCTTGTACTGACTGTTTACTTTATGTCCGAAGATTTTTCGATTCATCTTGAGACAGTTATTACATGTGTACCTCTCACAAGGTGTCTGCAATAGTCAACACATGCGATCGCTACCCATGTAGCGAACGAAATGAACAATTACAAAAATTTGCCCACCGCCCGCACCCGTTTCAGTCCCCTTTGTCGTCATACCCCCGCGCCCCTGTACCGCGCAGGCGAGGACTCAGTTAAACGGTCAGTCTATAGTCATAGTTTCACAATTATCCAGGCGAATGTTTATCAATGTCCGTAATAAACTTATTCTTCTAGAGAATCTGTATCATCAAATAATTGCTTCAACTTATTCCATACCGCCGTAATTGTAGTTTCGTTCTTTATGTGAACATATAACGATGGATCAATTGTCATAATTAACTTCGCTTTCGCTTTTCTTTGTTTGGCTTCGGTGATCGTTGGCAAAATGTCGTCCATATCGATTCCCTCCAACACAAGAAAATTTTTCACTGCGAATGACATAGCAATCGTCATAGTTTTCACGTCCTTTTAACTTTGGCACATTTGCTATGAATCCTGCGGTAGACATTCTTGATAAAACACTTTTTACACTTGCTTTATACAATTAATTAATTTAATTTCGTTCTGGGCCCATAACCTACCTAATGAAAACGCGTTAGCTGTTGCAATCATAGACTATTTTTTTCATAGACAAAATACACGAGGTAATACAGTACATAATGCAGCACACTAGATGGCGTTAGTAATGTTAAACCCTTTATTTTGACCAAAGACGATCTAAATTACTAAAGACAGGCAACGTAGAACAAAAAAGTGTCCGCCGGAAAAAGCAGGCAATTTCTAGATGGAGTTACTAGCGCGCAGGCTAAATAGCCTGCGTGTTGTGGTTTGTGGCACTGAACCGATAATCTTGTGCCATTTCATAACCAATCGAGTGAAAAATAAATATATAGTTTTTTAAGAACGTATTTCATTATCAAAACTTATTTTTAAACATTTTTGATTTACGTGAAATTAGTAAGTATTTTGCCCCGTTTCAAGAGTATCCAATAGATGACGTTGCGATCGATCGACTAGAGTTATAGCAAACCTGTCACTAGATGTCGCTTAAATAAAATGTTATTATTACTTTTCTTCTGAAATTATGTCATGTTGTCAAAACAATCAATGAATGTTTTATTGGTATGGTAGAGCTTTTGTGAACACGACTCGAGGGCGGATACACCACCGACTCACTTTTAACCTGCCGCCACGTAATAGTGGTTGCATTACTGAGTTTTGGCAAAGACGATTTAAATGAATTACTAGCACAAAAGGCATAACACCGGGTATTCCTCAGATAAAGCGACGCATCTACATTCTGCTCTTGTAGATTGTAGGATATTTAGTTACGTTTGTTTATAGTTGTTTGTTACGTTTTGAAAGGGACGGTACGTCCCATATTTCATTAAGGGCTCTAGCACACGACCGATCTTATGACCGATTTTTTTTATAGAGGTTGGCACTTGAGCCAGGGGGTCTCACTCCGCATGCGCGCAGTTTAGGTATGTTTCACCGGCGATCCGCCTGGCCTGGAGGGACTACGGCCACTACGGCTATCGCTCGTCACACGGCTCATACGCATGCACGCAAGCGATACATTTCGTCGCGTTTGCGCTTGCGTGCATGAGTGATGGGTGACAAGCGAAAATTATGAGTTTGTATGAGTTACTCATTTTGACAAATGAGGTGTGACAATGTACCACCTCATTTGTGAGGTGGACCTCAAATGAGCGGTATGCACGTAATGAGGTCTTAACATATTTTTGAGCGATGCGTTATATGAGGTAAAATGAGGTTTGCAATTTGCAACTCATTTCAGGTGAAACTCAAAATGAACGGTATACACGTAATGAGGTCTTAGGGGCGGCGCAGACGACAGACTTTTTGTGCGATCGAGTCTGCGGCGTACGGAAACTAGTAATATTATGTATGCGTAATTTCGTACACCGCAGCACATTTTTGTTCTGTGACCGCAGACTCGATCGCACAAAAAGTCCGTCGTCTGCGCCGCCCCTTAACATGTTTTTGGGCGATGCGTTAAATGAGGTAAAATGAGGTTTGCTGAAAAGTAACATACTGATACTTGACTTTGAAGTGTTTTGGTACTTGAGTAACATTGAATTGAGTAAATTAAAACATTTGTAATTAAAATAAAGATTAATGTTTTTATCAATGAAAATTTATTATTATACCTACAAAAAACTTGAAAAACGACACATACGTATCGTTCCATTTACTTTAAATATTATCGGATCTATCTTTGTTGTCAAGAATGATAAATGTGAATAGGGCAAGAGAATAAACTTTAAAAATGACACAGTATCGTTTCATTTACTTCAATAACTTTGTTGTCAAGATTGAGAAGTGTGAGCAGGACAAAATAATCCAAAACGTTACGCGCGTTTGCTCATTCATTTAGTTACTCTTTCTTGCTTACGCTTTCGCCTTGAGAGTGAGTGAGCTACATGTAAACCACTACTCTACAATCTCAACACCTCAAATAGTTTGAAGCGGTAATTAAATTCATTCCTTTGTATGGGACATTTGAGGTATGTATGAGTTACACACACGGAATAGGAATACCAAAGGAAATGTGAAGTAGGCGTGGTTCGCGTGCCACAATTAAGCGTAGCTACGCTTAATCAATCCATGTCTATGACTAGTCGTGTTCTGACAGCGCGTCAAGTTGCTAATCTTGCGTATTTATTTTATATTTCTTTAACCATGCCGTATTGTGCTATTCTGGAGTGTAAAAATGATAGTAGAAGAAAAAATCTCATGAATGGAGGTGTTTCATACCATCGGTAAGTATGATTTCTTATAAAAATCATGTTTCGTTAACTTACTAAAAACATCTAGAACATTCTACAGAATATTCTACGCATGATATAATAAGATAGGTCTCCTCACCACGATGACAGTTCAGTATGTTGTGCCAGGAATGTATGAGTGTTGTCAAATTTTCATAGAACCTGGCACAAATATGGTGGCATATGTCAGTCTTGAGCATATCTGAGTTTTTTGTACCATGATTCTACGCTACTCGTTTAGTGATGTGTGAGTTCGTACAATACTGAGTTTATCGATAGACTTAAAAAAGAAAAGTAATCACAATATAATATTACAAATTCGATAGTTATTCTGTCTTTTAATGTAAAAAGGTAACAAACAGTGTTACCTTTTTACATTCAATCTGATCTGACATAGAGTTAGCTGGGTTCGGTTATCGGGGGTTAAAAAATAAAGTATTCTTATTTTTGTAATATTTAAAGCAAATTTTAGCTTTGCTATGCATTTATTTTTATGTAATATTAAAGTTGAAAAATTAAGAATCCAGCAGGACTCGAACCTGCACCTCTTGGGTATACGCCCCAAGTGCTTTGCCAATTCAGCTATGGATTCGCATGCTGCCGGACTCGAAATTTCTCAACTCTTTTGTGCCAGCCGAAGCTAGACGAACCATTACTTGGTTTTAGCGCCATCTATGCGTTACTTATTCACATAATCGCATACAGTACGTTTGAATTAAGATCAACTCATTACTGTCGAGAGATGACGCATTTTTATCAATACTTGTAATATTTAAAGCAAATTTTAGCTTTGCTATGCATTTATTTTTATGTAATATTAAAGTTGAAAAATTAAGAATCCAGCAGGACTCGAACCTGCACCTCTTGGGTATTTTATCCAGATTATTTAAAATGAGCTACACAACATGTTAAGTATTGTTACAAAAAGATTCAGTTAAAAAACGCGAGCGGTAGCTACTAATACCATTGTGCGAGTGTCGAGTCTATTAATAAAAAATAGTAAGAAACTATATTATACTAAATGCAACATTTTCACATATAAAACTCGTGAGCTCAAATAAGAAATCATGTATCTATCGATATCGATAATGTAATTATAAAATTCAATATTGCGCATCACTGGGTGAATAGCGCTAAAAATCAATCTCTGAAACAAAATCTCATCCTTATGTCGTACGTGTTTAAGGTTAAAATTGCGTCCATCTAAAATACTGCCATCTCTACTCAAGTAGCGGCATTATCTCGTCAGTCAAATGTAATACATTACTAAGATAACAAAACGTCGTAAGTACTTTTTGCAGTTTATCAAAATAAAGCTTATCAATAGCAGTGAAGGTATATTTTCAAATTTTTAGCATGTGCTTTATGCTTATTTTTACTAAAATAAAAACGACCAATCAAATGAATTCTTTGTGTGTAGTGCGAAGTATGATTATTGGTTAATTTGTGTGAGTTTGGCGACAGCAGTTTCCATACTAATTGTGTCTTATACCATTTCCTTTGGTATTCCTATTCCGTGGTTACACACCACCAGCCAGCATGCGTGTGCGCAGTGTCTATTTCTCTGTGTCTGGGCTTGACTTGGCTTTTACTTCTCATTAGTTCTCATACTAACTCATTAAAAAGATATTGTTGTGTGTACGGATGTGTTATTATAATAAGGAAGGCAAAGGAACCGGGATCGTTAACTTTCTTTCAAATTCCGAACGATATGACAAGTAAAGTCACTTTGTTGAATTACGCCCGGAAATTGGTAATGGGATAGTAGATTGTTAACAGTGAACGGCCTCATTGGCTATTTGAACGTCCAACAAGTAAATTGTGATGTTACGTTCACTCTCGTGAAGTCACGTGGCGAGCGCTAGCCCCGAGTACGAGCAGCTCGTGCGAGCGCGGCCGCGAGCTTTTCGACGAGCGTCCGTTTACATTCGCGTCTGTTTCACCTCGTAAGCTGGCGGATGTCGAATTCATATCAGTAGCAACTCTAGGAATCATTACAAAGAATAATAATTATAAATCCTTGGATAAGAAATTTATTTTAATGATTTTTTAATAGAAAGTAGAAGAGTAACTTTTAAATAAAATTAGCCTATTTTTTAGATTTCTTTTGTTTTTGCCATTATTAATTGGGGAGGGATTTATTAAACAAAATAATACAGATAAATACCTACCTTGCTTGATAGAGACGGGCGATATCGGTTTTTCGGCATATCGTATATCGAAACCTTATACTGGTATTCAATATCGGATATTGAAACTAGGTATATAATATTTTGAGCATCTGTATTATTCTGTATATTGTACGAACTAGCTGTTGCCCGCGACTTCGTCCGCGTGGAATTCGTTGTATTAAGTAGTAGCTGCTCCCGCGCTTTGACCCCCGTTAAGCCTTACTGCTCCGCTCCCGTGCAGTTTAGCGTAATGTTAAATATTGAAGAACTTTTTTTGATAGTGAAACTATCAAACTGTTATGTATGTATGTGTGCGGGTAATGCTGTCATCTCTTTATAATAAATCAGTGTGTAACCGACTGCCGTGTTTGAATGTCGTACCTACCCGCTACCTTCTCTCACAAATATCTAACACAAACACAAAAAGAATTATTAAAATCCGACCAGTAGTTCTCGAGATTAGCGCTTATAAACAAACTAACTTTCTCCCGCGGTTTCGTCTGCGGGGTAGGTACGTAAAAAAAAAGTAGCCTATGTTAGGGTGTTATTAGATCTACATCGATCGACTTCAATCGATGCATCGATCTATTGGTGTAATAGCAACCGTCGATCGACGTCGACTATTCCATTCCACCATCGATCGATGCTCGATCGATTGGTGTAATAGAACATGTCGGTCAACGTCGATCGATGCATCGATCGACGTGTCATCAATCAGCATAGATTATAAATGAAATATTAATACGAGTAAAGACAGGCCACTCTTTTTTATTGGGCGGCAAATAAGAATATTCCATTCTACCATCGATCGATTAGTGTAATAGC
Source organism: Hypena proboscidalis (assembly GCA_905147285.1). NCBI lineage: Eukaryota > Metazoa > Arthropoda > Insecta > Lepidoptera > Erebidae > Hypena > Hypena proboscidalis. The sequence continues at coordinate 3,679,274 of LR990141.1, forward strand.
AACCGTCGATCGACATCGACTATTTCATTTCACCATCGATCGATGCTCGATCGATTGGTGTAATAGAACATCTCGGTCGACGTCGATCGATGTAGTTGTAATAACACCCTTACGCCTATGTTGAAGTTGAATCGTTTACTTTATTAGGTGCAAGGCGGCAGGCTGTGAGAGGTGGCTCACGTTGACCAAAGTTAGTGAACGCCTTTAGTCAATGGTTGAGTAAAATATGGCGTCCCCCTCCCTTCCCTTGCATACGTCTATAAGCCTATGAATGGGTATCTTATCTATGATAGGCATAGGTAATGAAACAACGAATGATGTAACTAATAAACTTAATATTTATTAGAAACCATTATTTTACAGACTGAAAACATTTTACACAATTAAAATTGAGCTTAAATCAAATAGTTGGTGTACAGATTTTTTATCTTTTTTTAAGAACACTTCTAATTAAAATGTTAAATTTCACAATTATTGTTGAAACATGTATTTGTCAAAATGAATTATCATTTATTTTTTAATATTTTAAGCTTTCCTTGTGCTTGCCCAGGTTTCCCTCCCACTCCGATGTGTTTGCAATAATAGTGAATTTTCACTAAAATCATGTGGTCGATGATAAAAAGTAAATGCTCTTCGCAACTCAAATTTAACAGCTTTGGAGCTTCGCATTTCAAAAAAGCTATAACGGCGTTATTTAATTTCATTTTAATTTTATTTTAATGGACAATGTCATTAAAATGGCTATTAAAGCAATCAATCGCTTTATGTATTAATTTCAAAAAATCGTCACTGGGCAGTTTTAGATTTACATTTTTGCTTAAATCATAGGTTTTATTTAATATTAATAATTGATTAGTGTCCTGTAGGTCAACATCTTTAACTAATTTTTTCATGCATTCTCTGCATTGGAAATGCTTGAAGCATGTATTTGCAAGGTATTCAGCAAAATATGCCACTGAACAATCTTCTAAAGTGGAACTAGTGGCTTTTGGTGCAATCAATTCACCAGAAGCCACTTGTTCCTTTTGTGATGTTGGTGATGTTACACAATGTGAGACATTTGTAGATGGTGTCTCACATGAGACGACATCTAATTCATCATGTGGGACATTATCTAACCTATCATTATTCGCAGTTTTGTGTGTTGAGGATGTACTTAACGTAATAAATTTATCATCTTCATCTTCACAATTTTTGTTAGTGGTAGTTTTATCAGGGAGTTGACTAAATTGCTCCTGAATAAGCTTCTAAGTAATTTTGCTGTCGGATTTCTGTTAAATCCACCCTTCTGCCTAAAACGTGCGAATAGATTTTCGATGACGTCTTGGTTTAATTTTCTAGTTATTAAAAAGGATATGCTTGGATCTGAACTTTCTTCATTATATAGAGATAATACTCCCTGACATGTTTGCACTACCCCATCAAAACAAGGTGGGCGTGTTAAAAGTTTCTTTGTTTGCCCATCTTTATTTGTTTTAAAAGTTATTTTACATACCTTTTCAAACATGGCTTTTCCATCTTGGATGGCACTCAAAGCGATTTTGTTTTTTTTTGATAAAGCAAACTTATATGGGTTTTTATCATAGGGCTGCCTACTATTTAGTGCATCAAACATGTTGTTGACAATTTTAATAAATTTTACAGTAGCATCTGCTGTATCCGACTTTAATTGTGAAGTAGTTTTGGCTGTTTGAATTGCTGCAGCTACAGAGTTGCTAAATATTTGCTAAATGTTTTGGAATGCATTGGGGTTCATATGTCGATCTGTCAATTTTGTCAGTGATCGACTTTTGTTTGAAGATTTGTCTAATTCATAAACCTTAACTATATCTTGAAAAGACATTTGATCATTATTACATATGTAGTCATTGTGAAGAAAATTATTTCTGATGTTTTTCATAAGATGTGGAACATCAAACAAAGCAAATAGTTTTCTTCCATTACAGAAAAAAAAAGGAGATTCACATGTTACCCCTAACTTTTTATAAACATTTTGGTTTGTGGTAGCTTGGTCACAAACAACCGCTTTGGGCAAGAGACCATGTTTAAAAAGTTTGTTAATTACCACTTTTAATAATAATAGCAGTACATCTGCTTTGACATTTGATCCCGATAAAAAATATGATACGGGAAACTTCCACTGTCCATACAGTCCTCTAATAATAAATACTAAGCAATATTTGGCAACTTTATTGCCTCTTCGGTTGCCACCTAGGTCTTCAAAGCCGTCTATTAAATCGTATTTTTTCGAGTACTCAAGATTCGACATTATTGTCATTTCATCGAATGCGACTATGCACGCTTTTTCTTTAAATGATGCATTTTCGAAACGTTTTTCTATTTGTATAAATACATCATGGCATATACCTGGCTCGCAATTTGACTTGGCTAACCATGCTTTGATCGTTTTTGGAGCAGCCAGTACCACACCTTGTCGTCTTAAAAAAATATATGATTCTGGTGACTTATAGTACAGAGAAAGGCACAAATTTTTTTCTTCCTCTGTCCACTTCTTTTTTTCATTTTTTTTTCTTAGCTGCATTAACGCTAATGTTTTAGAAAATTTACTCTGAAATTTGAGAGTCTCCATTGCAGTTCCAGTTGGTTTTGACTTTTGTCGAAGTCTTTTTATTTGTTTTTTTTGAGCAGTATTCTTTTTTAACAAAATTGAAGCAGTCTTTTTCAATTGCGTCGTCCTTGGACTATCTTCTAGTTTTTCGTCAAAAAGGCATTTTCGAGACATTCTCTTCCTAGGACATTTTCTGGACTTTTTCTCTTTTGGGGTACTATACATTGGTACTTCAATCATTGATCATTGAGATGATGTTGACGCCTCCTCTTCATTATCAGTAGTTGTGAGTATCTTTTTTCCATACAATTTTGTAGGTGTCTTGACTTTTAAGACCTCAGGAGACGACGGCACATCTAAAAGAATACATCAAACATAAGCTTTAATAACAATACCTATAAATTAGTTTACTGTGCCCCAAGGATTCATCAAAATATGTGCCCATGACAATGTGAGCGTCTAATAAACACTGGGCCGGCGACTGATTTAGATGAATAATTTCCTCTCAAGCGATAACAACATTTATGGAATGATTAAGGAAGTTGTATACCTAAAGATATTCTATTGAACGTCAGCTGCCGCATTGTTGGTGTGATGAGCAGCTATGGGGGCCCGAACACGTGAAAAATAAAAAACGATTTACTGAATCTTTTTTAATTTCTACGTGTTTATTACAGAAAATTACCTCCCCTATATAAGCTTGTTGAAATTGAAAGTTATAATGTATGTTTGTGAGCACCACCGCATACAGGAGTTATTACTAGTTCGAGCGGCGTAAAAAAAAGAATAAAAAAAATCATGTTGTAAAGACTGATATAATTCAGTCTTTTACTCCCGACTTAAACCAAATTATATAATAATAAAATGGCAACTATTGCAATAAAGGCAAAAGGCAGAAAGTAAAGTCATTAAATGGCAGAAAGTAAAGTCATTTCTGGTTGGAAAAGCCTATTATAATGTAAGAGACTTTTTAAATGACAAAATTGATTTGACATAGTTAAAATTTCAGATGACTTAATATTTTAATTGAATACATTATAATGACATTGTTTATATTATTTTTAGATTTTAAATTATTAATTTTCTTATTAAATATTATTATTAAATTTTTTATGTTGCTTGGTATAAATCATGTTTTAAAATAGAAATGGATTGCTATTGAATTTATTTATTATATAATGATTACTGTATCTACATATTTGCATGCCATTCTACATGGCAAACATGTCTTGAACTTACGTATCTCTATAACTTGCATGCGATTTTATTATTGTATGTACACATGTGTTTGAGCAAATAAATAAATTATCTTATCTTATCTTATCTAATATATTTTTTAATAAGCTCATTTAGTACGTTGTGAGGCTATTACAAATAAGATATTGATGCTGACTGTTTTCTTCAAGATAATTCTAAAACTACAATTTAAATTAGGTTTTAGTAGGGAGGAGATGACTTAATCTTTTTTTTTTACGTGCTTGGGTCCACATAGGTGCTCATCCCATCAACAGAGCGGCAGCTGACATTCAATAGAATTCTTTGTACAACTCCCTTAATCAATCATTCCACAAATTATCGCTTGACAGGAAATGATTGACTAATAATATAGCTGACCTGCAGTCTTAAGCCTCTATTATGTATCTTTGATTTTTTTTGGTAATTACTTTTTTCCAATAATAGAATCTCTCTTCCCACTAGGCTTATCCATATTAATTATTAATACATTAATTAAGAAGCGAAACACATGGCGTTCCATCGTCTCTGCCTACCACTGTGGGATGAAGGTGTGATCATTCATATATATTATCATCATCATAGTGGGTTGTAGAAGTCTGACGGTGGTCACAGAACATAAAATACTTATCCTCTGCTAAATCCATATAGAAGCCAACCCTGATGTAATTGGGCAAAGACTCGGAGAATTAATGAATGATTTCAGATCATTGGACCTATTCTGATCATGATAAGTAATTAAATGTCTGTAATTTAAATAACAGCAGCACATACACTTACCTTCTTCCAAAACTGATTCAGCAGTCCTTTGAGTTTGATTTGTTCCATCCTCATCTTCTTGTCCATGTTTAAAATGTATAAGAACTGCATGTCCTATTAATCTACACCTTACATTTCCCCTTTTGATATTAGTAGGAAGAAAATGTGCAGTGCAAATATATCTATGTCTCAATTCTTCATGTGTAAGTGAATCCAGAAAGATGTTTCCTGAAGTAGATAAAATTAATTTAGAATACATTTATTGAAGTGGGGTTGGGACCATTAGTCCCGACCAGACCAGGTGTAGATAGTAAAATCAAAAACTTAAAAAACTAATGCAACAAACTTCTTTGTAATACATTTACTAGAATAAGGACTTAAAACATATTATTAACCACATTAAAAATGCACCTAATATAGCTACTTTGTACTGACTTTGAATCTTTAAATGTGACAAAAAATTGTGCATAGTTATCATCTACCCACCAACCAGCCAACATTTTTGGGGAAAAGAAACCGCATTTAAGGGGTGCACTTTTTTTTTTTTTAACTAATTACTTTTGTTAATGAAGTTATATAATTTCAAAACCCTCTAAATTGGTCTAAATTGTATGAGACAGAGGGTTTTGAAACTATATGACTCAATTCATAGTCATAGCACCCTCCTCACATTTAACAAAAATGCTTGTTATGGTGTATTTAGAATGTGATAATGCCTTTGGCACCCTTCCGCCTCAGCTCCCTGGTTGAAGGCATTTCACATTTTTAACATGGTTTCTATGCATAAAGTATTTTTCTGTAAAAATGCTCAAATAGCTACATCAAACTAAAAACTAACATTGGTATTTGATTAAATTTAAGTAAGTAGCAAGTTCTTACATGAAAGAACTGATTACATAAATTAAATTAAATTAAATTGTATCAACCAGAACTCTTTACTTTGCTGGATGGACTTTTGTAAAGTTAAAAATGGTTATAATTATACAAAATGATCTTGACATACCTGAATTGCGTATCCATAGTGCTAGACGTTCAGCATCATTTACAGGAAACCGAAACATTGAAAAATTTCGGCTTGTATTATTACAGTTGTGATATAAACATTTTGTGCAAGATGACGACATCTTAGAGCGTAATCAGAGTCCGGTTGAGAAAAGCACTATTTAGTCACTGAGCGGTATCCGTCGAAGTCCATATAACAAAAGCGGAGATCAGTATTAAAAGGGAAATCAGGGTCCAGTTAGCTAGCAAGAGTCGCGAAAGTATCGAAAGCACAGCCGAGCGAAAGACGTTGGTGATGAATTTCGAATTTTACGAAACAGAATAAAAAAATAAGCTAATCTGTCAAAGCTGCACTGCACAAAATTATAGTGTTGCCAAATTTGAATTAGAATTGTCAATTAAAATCCAAATTTAACGTAACGTGCGCGCCGCGCGTGCGCATGTCGTCCTAGAAATTAAAGTTGATTGAATATACCCGTAGTTTGCACAATTATTATTTCGGGTCAGTTTTGACAGCCTGTGAAAAAAACGTATATTCATCTCATTTTTTATGTAGTAAGAAAACATCTCATAATTATTGTACTGGCAATCCTAGTACAATTTTGAAAGATTATAAAATATTTTTTAAATTAATTTGTTTTTTTATTGTATTAATTTTATTTATATTGAAATAAAAAGCATATTATTCTGAGATTTTAATGACTTTGGTACCTATACATACAATGACATACATGTTCAATGAAGGTGTTTACATTCATAATTATACATTCGTGAAAACGCCATCTAGAGTTTTTTGTTCGCAATTCTACGACAGACTTTTGAGTTAATGAACGGAGTCCTATTAATTTGTCACACAAATCCATATTGCGACATCTTTTGAGTTAAAAAGTATTTTTTTCGAGCGGACACTTTTTTGTTCTACGTTGCCTGTCTTTAGTATTTAGATCGTCTTTGATTTTGACATAATTATTTTAACAGCGTCGACATGTGCGAAGTTCAGCCCGTCTTGAGAACTCCGACCGTCTCCAACAGATGGCGTAGCCATAGTCCCGGCGTTGAAAGGACTAAGAGCTTTCAACAGTAATTTATCATTGTAGTGGTAAGGGACATATGCGTGAGAAGGATCTTCGTATGGTCCCTGAAGCAGTGCGAAGGTCAGCCACTCGAGAGACGCCAACCTGTCCTAGGTAGACCTTGATCACTCTGCCTAGCTTCCACTTCATTGGCGGCAAATGATCGTCCTTGATGACAACGAGACTATCCAGGCGAATGTCCTCCTGTGCTGATTTCCATTTCGTACGAATTTGAAGCTCCGAGACGTATTCCGTCGCCCATCGTTGCTAAAAGTGCTGCCGCAGCTGTTCAACGCGTTGGTACCGGTTAAGCCTTGAAGTGGTTTCATCGATGAAGTTGCCGAAAGCTGGAGTAGTCAACGGTCGGCCGACGAGGAAATGAGCAGGAGTAAGAGAGGCAAAATCGGAAGGATCGAAAGACATGTGAGACAAAGGACGGGAGTTGAGTACGGCTACGATTTGAGTTAGAAGCATGCTGCATTCCTCATAATGTCAAATTGGCATTGCCTATTATACGCTTAAGATGGTGTTTACACGACTTTTTTCACCAATATGAGGAGATTATGGACTAATAAGTCGTAAGTAATATGGCGATAAGTCTTTTGTAGTACAGGCTACACGGTTGTGGAATGCATTGCCTGAGCCTATCAGACGTGCTCAATCTCTGAATATTTTCAAAAAACTTATAAAAGCTCACTATCTTTCCTTATAGATCTTCCTTTCTCTTTATCTCCTACTCCCCATCTCTTTTATGTCTCCCATTCTATATCTTCCTTCTTATTGCTCTTTATATTTTTGCTGCTGCCTTAAATCAATCTAGTGTATTATTTACATCAATAACTATTTATGTTTATTGTATATATATATATATATATGTATATATATGTGTGTGTGTATAATGTATATTATATTATAATGCTAATCGTATGTACAGTATATTATTTATATGTAACTATATTAGTATTATATTTAAGTATTAATATACCCATTAAATCCGTTACACAATTATTTCTAGTGCAACAAACTACCTTTTAATAATTTCTTATGCTCTCTTGTCCATCCAAAGGTTGCCTGTAAGAAATTGCTTTTATAGCGATAAGGCCGCCCATTGTACTATCTAAATGATGTGCTTTTTGAAACTGACTTTCTTATTTGTGTACAATAAAGAGTTATCTATCTATCTATCTAATAAAATAAAATTGAATTTGCTCAATAGCGGCAAAGTCAACAACTTGTTTACAATTTTTATTATCATTAAAAAAAAATGAAAGGTCCTTTTCAGCATCTACAAAGTTCTTTCCGTTATCTGAATAGATTATAGTGGGTTTACCCCTTCTACTAATAAAGCGTTTTAGTGCTAGAATGTACTCGTCAGTGTAAAGACTAGTGGTGAGCTCGAGATGTACAGCTCGGGCAAGAAAACAAACAAAAGACAGATGTATGATTTTATCAACTTAGCTCCTCTACCCTTTCTATTTAATATAAATATAGGCCCGGCGTAATCAACGCCTGTTCTCAGAAAAGGAGAACCAGGATCCAAGCGATCTGAAGGTAAGTTACCCATTAATGGAGTCAATGTCTTACCTTTAAATCGTGAACATATGGTACATTCACGCACAACCTTACGCGTAATGTTACGTGCACTTAGCGGCCCCCAACGTTCAGCGTTCAGCGTAAGCTGGCCAACAAATCATTTTAAAAATAATCGAAAATATAAAAAGTTCAACTTGTTAAAATCAACAAAAAAAAGATTATTTTTATCTTAATTTCTCCAAACAATGACCCATGCTTATTCTAGAATTAAGTATCGTTAACGGCTCCATTATTTTTTTCTATTGTTGATTGCTGTCTTTTCGATATTTGAATGGGGTTTTTTAATTTTTCAGAATAAAATTTTACATCTTTTTGGAGTCCTTCTAGCAACTAGGCAATGTTTGGTTTGGGTTTAATAAATTTTCTTATATGACTATTCCAATGCTCGACAGCATTATTTGTCTTCTTAGATTCTCCAAACGTGACAAATGTACCTAAAAACATTGCATTCTCCAGCCATGTTTGTACAAAGTAATCATTAAAGTTTGTAACTTCTGCGCTACTTGGTAATGGAAGAAACTACCAGTTACATTACATACAACCAGCCTTCATCGATCATATCTGGTGGTAGATGAGCCAAAGCTGCACAAAGCTGGACGTGTTCTCTCCCCCTTGAGTTTTGGTGACGCCCAGTTCCTTAGCTTTACGCCACAAACATTGTTTAAAGGGGAAATAAACCATGAAATCCTTACACCGCAGTCCCTATTCTTTACAATCCATCTGAAAGATTTCAAGTACATAGAGGCAGAATGCCCGAAGTCCACTAAAAAGTATCTAGATGTGAAGAGATACACAATATACATAACCAAACATCACTGGACTCTATAGCAACCCTCATTATGACGCAGCATAAGATACCAGAGTGTAAGCCCGTCACTATATTTCTACAAAAACCTGCGTTTAAAAAACTCGACGATAGCAATTACATTGTGAGCTTCCCAGTTCCAACGAAAATACGTCTATCCTGCGAGCAAGATGTCTACCAGATAGTACAAGGAAGCTATCTCGCCATAGTTCCACACAAATGCTTCATCGAGACGACTGAGTTTACCATCACTAACTCCAATGATCGATTGAAGGGTTAAGCCTTGAAGATAATGGATGTCCCTGAACAGGACACCTCTAGACCAGCAACGAATCCGTTATTCAAGCTTAATTCTATTAACCTCGCTAATCTTCATGCTACCAATAAAGAGGTTACATTGCAGTCACCAATAATCGCTACCAGTTCCGATGTCACCTAATATAATACAACCATACCACTGTAAGTACTACTACTATTCGGTGCACTCATTAGTGGCCGTATGTACCGAAGATACTTTATTAGGCAAATGAAACTTAAGAAAATGCAATCCGGGTGCAATTAAATTGAACTACAGAATGTTCATACCATCCCAGAGAGACACAAGGAATTAGACCTGATTATCAATTATCTCCCAGCACAATGTACGACTAAGGTCTTCAATAGTCGCTGTTCTACGGGGGCAGGTGTTACGCAAGCATAACCGCGACGCAGCGCTAAAGCTAGTTTTTCGATGTAAGCGGAGCCGTGTGCGCGGTTCCCTGCGATTCCCAACTAAGTTCGTTTGTCAAGGCATTCTTTGGTCAATCGGTAACTAATTAATACACCTTTAGAATTAGTTTATAATAATTGTATCTTTCATATTTTAATTAAAATTTATTTAAGAGGAGCTTGATTTTAATTTAGCATCCTCTTCTGCCCCGAAACGTTATACTTTGTCCATTCCTTTATTTTCTTTTTGACAGATCACGCCTATGAATTACCGTTTCTTTTTGTCAGATTAATGTACTACAATAATAATGTACTTTATTGACAAGCGGCACTTTTTAGGGAAGTTCACTGTTTGTAACAAACAACCACAGACTATAAATCAAATCGTGAAATGAAACAAATCGATCATTATGAAAAAGAATAATTTGGCTTTTTTTGGTGTATTGTCTGTATTTATATAAAAAAAAGAATATAATAATATAATCATGTTTCCATGAATCATTATTTGCAAGAAATTAAGTCGAAATCTTGGAATTAAAAATGAAAATGTATACAAAGGTAACTAGGAAACCGTCATAGGCTAAGTATGTGACATTATTTTTATATTATTATTTTGTATATTTATTTCATCTAATAAAAACTACAAATAAACGAATAATTAATAATGAACCATACCATTTCGATGTAATTAATCGATTGAAAGTTCTTCTTATGGTGGGTCCACACTGAGCCAACGAAGGCGAACGAAGGTTTTTTGACGTTGGTAGCAAACGTTCGTTGGCCTTCGGACAAACGTCCAAACACATTTGGTGTTTGACCAAAACATCGTTTGCTCATGATTCCGGATTGCTTTCCATAGACAATACTCGAAAGTGTATTTTGATCATAGCCTAAGGATATCATGTGTCAATGGGGTTGGCAACTGTCTTATGTCCATGATTATTATTTACAAGTCAGCTATTATTCTGTGTTATTAACTACTTAGCTTCAAGATAATGTAATTTACTACGTAGACACATGCTCTGACATTTAAACAGACCGTCGAATGTCAAAATGTCAGCCATTCTGTTGACGTTCGTTTGTTGGTGTTTGGCGACCGTCCAAACTGAATTCGGTCCAATGGCGCAAATCCTTTGATGTTACCGCCACGCTACGGATCGCCGGCCAACGTCAACGAACGTTCGTTGGCCATCGCCAATCCGTCCAGACATGGCCAACGAACCCATTCGTTCGCCTTCGTTGGCTCAGTGTGGACCCACCATTAGACAACATCGATTATGATTTCAAATCGAATCAGTAACGTGTGAAGGCATCCCTAAATGTAATATGTCAAAAAGAAAATAAAGAAATGGACAGAGTATAGTTACCTTTTACCAGTCAGTTATCTCTGAACACTTATTAACGGTAAAATAACCAAACATAAAACGGCCAAACAATGTTAAACTATCAAACGTTGGTTGCCACATCAAAAAATATCTGAATATTGGTTTTCTTTTATAGTCGACTAAAATCTTAGTTATCTACTTACTAGTTAGTTACGTAGTTAATTACGGTATAACCAAAATTCTATGAAAAAAAATAAAACCAGTTAAAAGACAATAAAAAACATAATTTCTTATTGTTTTACCACAAACCTAGTGATTTTAATATGCGTATGATAAGAATATTTGGGGATAGTGAAATTTGGGTAATATATTATTACATTTTTATATTTTTTAAATTAAGTGATTATGTACCTATATAAAATTATTTTTCTGTTTTAATTTACTTTTCTTGAAATTTACTATTGATTGCCATTTTAAACATGATATTTTGACTAATTATTATTAAATAAGATAATTGATAAGTCGGTGGACATTATGTTACGGCAATGACTAAACAATTTTAAAAACGCCCAGTAAAATCTACCAGCGATGCAGTTCATGAGTTCACTAACTAAGTCTGTACATGTTTGTCTTTAAGTTGAAAAAGGAAAGTAAAAACTGAGATAGGGAAATAAGGAACAACCTCTATAAAAATGTGCAGCACTATTGAAGAAAACTTGACATTTATTTTGATAAAAAATATAAGGCATTATTCAATTACAACGAAATAATTTGACATTGCCACAATTTATAAAAAAAGTAATATTTTACAGTTAACGTTCGTAGGTAATTAAAGAGTGTTCAAATATCTTATTTTTTTATTGCGAGTTAATAACATTTATGTTGGTACCTAATATATTTTTTTTACAAAAAAAAACCGACTTCAATAACAAAAAATGCACTAAAAATTATGGAAAAATAACATTGTTTTTTTTTTATAGTCTCAAATCAACTTTCTATTTACAGTAAGCCCTACGATTGATCTATAACCAAACACTTAGCGATGACTAGTAGATAAATATCATATTTATTTTTTTCGTCATGGTGAATACCTTGACGAAAAAGTAAGAATGTATTTTTAGACTGCTGAAAAGACATTAAATTATTAGAAGAATGAAATTGTTTATATTTGCACAATTATTTCCTATCCAATACCCAACATATCAATCAAATTTATTTAAATACACGTATTATTTTGAAGTCGAAGATAAAAAAATAAATATATGATATTTATCTGCTAGTCATCGCTAAGTGTTTGGTTATAGATCAATCGTAGGGCTTACTGTAAAAAGAAAGTTGATTTGAGATTGTAATAAAAACAAAACAATGTTATTATTTCATAATTTTTAGTGCATTTTTTGCTATTTAAGTCGGTTTCGGTATTTTTTTTTTGATTTCCTTATTTTTGGTAAATCTAAAGTTCTAAATACCTGATAATAATATCAGTGTAATATTTAAATGAGTGAGGTAAATTCAAGATCGCAAAGAATTTATAAAGTTAACGCTGTAGACGAGTCTCGTGAAGTAGCGACATATGGCAGAAAACCACCAAAAAGCGTTATTTCCAAAGATGTAAATAACTGTGGTGGTTTTCTGTCATCAATGAAAATTGCGATCGAATCGAGAGTAATGCTAAGACGAAACGTCAACGTCTCCGAAGGTGAACGGAGCTATGGGGATAGTTAAAAACATTAAATGGCCGGCCTTAAGGAGAGTGTCATCAATCAAAATTGCCATCGAATCGAGAGTAATGCTAAGACGAAACATCAACGTCTCCGAAGGCCTAGTGAACGGAGCTTAGGGATAGTTAAAAACATTAAATGGCCGGCCTTAAGGAGGGATCAACTGGAGGATGGAGAGCTCCCGGAAGCCGTCTATACAAAATTTGACGACTTAACTATTGGTGGACTGAAAGACAGTAATGGTTGCATACCTATACTAGATATGAGCGCCGCTACCGCCGCCAATTTCTCCGCGCCGCCGCCGCCGCTAAAAGGCAACGGCGCGCCGCGCGAGTGGAAGATGGAGTGATAATTGGTCAGTACGAGCGAGCTCGTTGATGTAGTAGGACGCGCTACGCGGTTTTCTACGCAAAATGGCTACATCGTTATCGTCATTACAGACTAGGGCATGAATCTCGGAATATCGCAATCTCGGAACGCAAGTTCCGGTATTACAATTCCGATACTGAGTGATCCAATATCGAAATCGGACCATTTTTTCTAAATTTTGAGTTTTAAACTAAACCTATATTAATTTGAGATCCTTGTGTAGCGCGCTACCATAATTATTCCTGTTGCCAGCTCGCTAAGCTTGCGATACAAGAACAATAATAATGTTGTCTGTCTCGCTCACTCTTCTGCACGGTACGTCTTGCTTATTCGCACAAACGAACAAATATCTTGAATTATCTTGTCAATCAGTTGCGCTCAAGAACTGTGTAAGTTAAGACGTATTTGTGTTTTATGTGGCTACATGCAACGTCGCTTTAAAAGATGTAAGTACAAATTATTATCTAATTGTTGTTTTTCAATTCAGTATAAACTACAGTGTTTAAATAATTTTATAATTGTGCTAGCTCAAAATAAAACAAAGACGCCGAAAATGATTCTTTCGTTCGTAGACTTTTAAGATGCTATTTTCTATTAGAACGTAAAAAGAGGGTTTCTCCATTTTCATTTTGCGAAATAAAATCGTAAACAGATGTTAATAATTTATTAAATAGGGCAGAAAACTAATATTAAGTTATGTAGAGAGAGAGAGAGAGAGAGAGAGAAACATAAAACCTACGTATATAAGGTAATATTTAATATTAGGTACCTGCTATAGGTAGGTTAGCTTGTTCCAGGCCCAGGTACTTAAATTAGGTACCTCTCAAAACTAGTCAAAGTTTACGTACAATTTACATATTTACATTACAAAAAACAATTATTTTCTTTGCAGGGCCTCATCAAAAAAGAAAGACATATACTCAGAATTTCTTAACAAACGCTCATCAAATGTATGGGATCATTTTCATCGATCGGATGACGGCCAAACAGCTAAGTGCCAGATATGTTTTAAAAAACTAAAAACTACTGGTGGGTCTACTACAGGCTTGCACACACATTTACGAACTGTGCACTCAAACATTACTGCAGTTGGAACCCCTTCATCAAACAGTACTCCAAGCACGTCAACAACAACATCACAAGAGCAGACAACCAAGCTCAAGAAACGGAAACTAATGACTGAATACTACAGGTCTTTAGAATCAATGGAAGCTATTGTTTCTCGAATGACCGCCTTAAATGATGCAAGTTTCAGATTCTTTTCTGAAAGTCAAGATCTCCGGCAACTCTTCAAAAAAAGTGGATACGACTTACCGAAAACGCCAAATACTATTGCGAAAATGGTTCTTGAACATGCCGAACAAGTCAAATGTGAAACAGTGAAAACCATTACCCTTATCAAGGAAAAAGGAGAAAGATTTACAATGACTTTCGACGAGTGGATCTCTCTTCGAAACAGGAGATATATGAACATAAATATAAATTGCAGAGCTTTTGAAGGTTTTGAATTCAAGAATCTTGGACTCGTCAAAATAACGTGGTCCATGCCAGCTACATCAGCTCTGTCAATAATCCGCAAACCGCTCAGACTCAGAAAGCGACGATAATTATGATTCGTCAACAGAGTGTGATGACTTCGAAGTAGAAAACCCAAGAGTTCGCACAGCTGATCCAAGACTTTACAAAGAGGTGATTGGCAAAGTACGAAATCTGGTGAGATCAATAAGAAAGTCACTTTGCCGATGCTCTGAGAGCTTACGTCAGTAAAGAGTTTGGTGAAAACATCCAGTTGCAGTTAGACTGTCGAACAAGATGGTCCAGCATGAATGACATGATAGGATCGTTTTTAAAAATGAAGGACTGCATTTTCAAACTTCTTATTGATATTAAATCAGATATAATTCATAATTATATAGTTTCTTTATGAACTCATTAAATTTGATTTGTATAACCTCATTTCATGTTATTTCAAATATTGTTAAGTAAAGGCAATCTGTGTGTACATATTTTAATTTTTATATTTTTGGAGTATAAATAGTTTTTGTTATTAGTATATAATTAATTTTTTTTTGTTCTGAAACCCTATATTATACAGTTGTATACACACATTGTTTTTACTCCTTTATTTTCTGCTTGAAGTGTAAGATATTGCAACCTTATATACTATAGATTTATTTATAAGTATTAATTTAATTGCATTTCTATATTTAAGTTTATTTTCTCTTTATGACCATATTTAGTTGTAATGTCGTTTCGTCATCGTGTTTTGGTTGCTATAACTTACACATAGAATTATTGTCAAAAACAAACAAATATTGTATGAATTATTTGAAAAGATGGTGCACATGAGTTTCTCACCAGCTCTTCTCATGATGCAATACCCATCGGAGCTGGTACTTGGATTGATTTTAATTCAAATCTCTAAGTTGAATTAAAGTCAATCTAAGCTCCGGTGTCAAATCATTTTACTACAATAAGTATTATAATTAAGTTAGCTAAGTTTTAGTTTAATTTTATATTTTTGTGTTTTGATGTTTGTTTTGACGTGTTCAAGCGCCCCTTGGGGCCCATGGAAATAAATGATTTGATTTGATTTGATTTGATAAATTATTCACAGAAGTGGAAATTCAAACATTAACCGATATCCATCGTAGTTTGGCAGTAGTAAAAATGACTGTACTATCTATTTGCAGACGTGATGCCACACTATACAGGGTTATTGGGTAAGTCGACCTAGATCCGTTAAGAGGTGGTAGTTCCCATCATTTCTGACTGATCTGACTATGAAACACCCCACCCTAAACCTAACCGTTTTCGAGATATTGGACTTAGAAGGTTTTTTTAAAAAATATCCCGATTTCTTAACTATAGCCTATTTTTTTTGTATCCTATGCCTTTTATTTTTTTTTAATTCTGATTTTTGTGTGCCAGATAAGTTTGTTTATAATTCTCAACCCAAAAAGTGCAAGTATCTGAACCAATGGGATCGTAGTAGACGATTGATACCGTAAAAAAGTAATTAATTTGAAAAAAAAAAATTGTTTCTTTTAGTAATATTTAAAAAAAAATCTATGGCGTTAGTTCTGCAGATGTTTTAAATAATATCTACGTTCCATTAGCTATCCAACAAGGTATCACAAGCTAGGGTCTTATCACAATTCATAGAAAAAAATCGATAAAAGGCTCCCAGGTAGTAAAAAAAAACAATGGTACTTAAGATTAAACTTCTCTTTTGGGCCAGGAAACGAAATAAAACAATACAAATAATTATTAAACAACATTTATTTAAATTTATAAATCTTTATCTACATGGCCGCCTCTGTTTCGCACACACACTCTCATTCGGTGTCTTAGTCCGCTTTTAACTACTACAGTCGTTAAGTCTCTTCGAATTTCGTCAGCAGCCTCAATAATCTTCTGTCTTAATATGTCAATAGTTTCAATTGGATTATTCTCATTGTAGACTAATGTCTTCATGTGTCCCCACACATAAAAATCCATGGGAGTCAGGTCAGGACTTCTTGCTGGCCACGGTATGGGTCCACCTCTTCCGATCCACCTATTAGGATACTCGTTGTCTAGCCATTCCCTGACCCCTCTTCTGTAATGTGCAGGGCAACCGTCGTGTTGGAACTTCATGTTTCTAATCAGATTTAGGGGTAAATCCTCTAATAAATTTGGTAACTCTTCTCTTAGAAAATGTTCGTAAAATTCTCCGTTTAAATTATCAGGTAGAAAGAAGGGCCCAATTAATTTGTTTGCTATGATTCCCATCCAGACATTTAAACTAAATCTTCTTTGTGCGGCTTTTGTCCTCTTCTGGTTAGGATTTTTAAATAATATCTACGTTCCATTAGCTATCCAACAAGGTATCACAAGCTAGGGTCTTATCACAATTCATAGAAAAAAATCGATAAAAGGCTCTCAGGTAGCAGTACAAATTTGGGTTCTTTGGTCCTATTGTTCTTCCACGGAGCTGTGGTGCGTGCGAGCGGGACAAACTGACCAGGTGCAAGCGAGATAAAATAATCCCGGCCAATTTGTTGTTATTGTTTCGTTTTAGTCTGCTTCCGTGATTCGTCCGTAGAAGATGCGATATTTAGTGCTCTTCATTTCTTACCCGACTTGGCTTGTATTTCTGGACTGTTTCCTACAAATTGTGACTGTGTTTGTTAACTGGACTTTGAATTGTGCTTCTGAATTGGAACTGTTGAAGATGGCAACCTTCACGAACGAGGAATACGCGGATATTCTACTTTGTTATGGGTACTGCAATGGTGTTTCTGCACGAGCTCGTGACGAATACATTGCACGTTATCCCGGCCGCCGAATACCGGATGTCACTGTCTTTGACGGCGCTTACCGGCGACTCAGAGAGACTGGCTCTGTTTTAAGGCGTCGAGCAGACCTAGGCCGACCACGGATCATTGTTGATGATGAAGATGAAGATAATCAAATAGTTCAACGGTTTAGAGCGGATCCAACTACTTCAACTAATGCTGTTGCCCGAGAACTTGGACTCTCGCAGTGGAAAGTGTGGTTTACGGTGAATACTGCAGGCCTCTACCCCTATCACTACACGCCAGTACATGTATCGAAGAGGGAGATCCAGTGAGGAGGTTAGACTTTTGTAGATTTATGCTTCATGGAGATTTAGAAGACCCAGCATTTTTAAAACAAATCTTGTGGACAGATGAATCAAAATTTGATAAAGATGGAATTACAAATTACCACAACGCTCATTATTGGGCCCCAAAAGCGCAAAAAAATCCTAACCAGAAGAGGACAAAAGCCGCACAAAGAAGATTTAGTTTAAATGTCTGGATGGGAATCATAGCAAACAAATTAATTGGGCCCTTCTTTCTACCTGATAATTTAAACGGAGAATTTTACGAACATTTTCTAAGAGAAGAGTTACCAAATTTATTAGAGGATTTACCCCTAAATCTGATTAGAAACATGAAGTTCCAACACGACGGTTGCCCTGCACATTACAGAAGAGGGGTCAGGGAATGGCTAGACAACGAGTATCCTAATAGGTGGATCGGAAGAGGTGGACCCATACCGTGGCCAGCAAGAAGTCCTGACCTGACTCCCATGGATTTTTATGTGTGGGGACACATGAAGACATTAGTCTACAATGAGAATAATCCAATTGAAACTATTGACATATTAAGACAGAAGATTATTGAGGCTGCTGACGAAATTCGAAGAGACTTAACGACTGTAGTAGTTAAAAGCGGACTAAGACACCGAATGAGAGTGTGTGTGCGAAACAGAGGCGGCCATGTAGAACAAGATTTATAAATTTAAATAAATGTTGTTTAATAATTATTTGTATTGTTTTATTTCGTTTCCTGGCCCAAAAGAGAAGTTTAATCTTAAGTACCATTGTTTTTTTTTACTACCTGGGAGCCTTTTATCGATTTTTTTTCTATGAATTGTGATAAGACCCTAGCTTGTGATACCTTGTTGGATAGCTAATGGAACGTAGATATTATTTAAAATATCTGCAGAACTAACGCCATAGATTTTTTTTTAAATATTACTAAAAGAAACAATTTTTTTTTTTCAAATTAATTACTTTTTTACGGTATCAATCGTCTACTACGATCCCATTGGTTCAGATACTTGCACTTTTTGGGTTGAGAATTATAAACAAACTTATCTGGCACACAAAAATCAGAATTAAAAAAAAATAAAAGGCATAGGATACAAAAAAAATAGGCTATAGTTAAGAAATCGGGATATTTTTTAAAAAAACCTTCTAAGTCCAATATCTCGAAAACGGTTAGGTTTAGGGTGGGGTGTTTCATAGTCAGATCAGTCAGAAATGATGGGAACTACCACCTCTTAACGGATCTAGGTCGACTTACCCAATAACCCTGTATAAGTATACAGCAGACACAGCATTGAAATTTATGCTGAATAAACTTGACCAGCAAAACACCTATCTGAGTTTAGTGAGTTCAAGTCTCGCGGTGAACTTACGAAGACGAATAAAAGAAAGACGACTATTAATAGCAGGCGTATTATACTACCTCCATGATTCCGAAAGCTTCTACAGCCAAACCGACAGTGCTTCAGATAACGATACATTTCCGAAACCCACAAATGAAGAAATATGTGATATTATTGTAAACTTGTTAAAACGCCTCAAATATAAACAAAACCCTACTAGCAGTCTCAGCGTCACAGAAAGAGAGACTGAAGCAACGACAGCTGTTTTATTATTTTCCGATGAATATCATGAACCACTAACTACAGCTAGTCTCGCTACAACAAGTGAGCTGACCCTGCAACAAGAATTTTAGAAGGAAATGGAAAAATGCAATGAAAAGAAGAAGGCAGTGTATCCGTGCGACGAATTTGATCTTTTGGGATTTGTAATGACTGAAAAAGCAATATACGACAATAGAAGAGAAAGAGGAGTTTATTTGACACAGGCATACACTTTTCTCACATCAATTTTGCCTACCAGTGCTGAAAGTGAGCGTGTTTTTCGTCGGCCGGATATTTTTGCAATAAAATACGAAGTTCACTATCAGACAAAATGCTTGATGCTTTGTTGTTCTTGATATTACCAAGAAAAACGTGATTTAAAATGTAAACATACGTAGTCGTTTATTTCTGTTGATTTAAATTAGTACAAGTTACTTATATTGTAATTTAAACTACCGAACTCAGAATAAACAAAACTTCTTAAGGTTTTGTTTATTCTGATTCCGAGTACGGCAGTTTAATTAGTAATAAGTTAAGATAATAATGAGAAATATTATGATAAACAAATATTTCCAATTATAATGCTGTTCCTAATTGTTGATTTTGCTTACACACTTTAAATTATAACAGTTTTGTTGATTCTGAGTTCGGTAGATTAATTAGTAATAAGTAAGTATAGATAATAATGAGAAATATGATAAACAAATATTTCCAATAATTGTTGTTCCTGATTGTTGATTTTGCTTGCACATTTTAAATTATAAGAAGTTTTGTTGACTTTGAGTTCGGTAGTTTAATTAGTAATAAGTTTAGGAAAATAATGAGAAATATGTGATTTAATAATACATACTTAAAAATAACCAATGATTGAACCAAATGAAAGAATACGATTTAAAGAAGTTTTTTATTGCACTCATTCCAACCTCATACCGAATTTGTACAATTTATAAATAAAATGTGCAATTTCTAAAGAAAACACGAAATGCCGATATTAATATCGGTATTCCGATATTGAGATCTAATATCGGAAATCAGTATCGGAATTAAAAACCTTCCGATATTACATGCCCTATTACAGACTGATCAAAATGTGGACGTTTATAAAATGAAAGTTGACAAAATAACCGTTACTCCACTCTCAAAATTAAAATCTTAACACAGTTTCTGTTGCAACTATTTTGGGCAACTAATTGTAACAATTGATGATAAAAAAACGAGCTGTTCTCACTGATCAGGTGTTTTGTGAGCCATGCTTAAGTGATGCAAAACAAGAAGACTGCAATTTGCTGTTTGCTTAGTGAGTACAACCTACTTATACATTATTTATTTACGTGTTTTATGTCTTTACTATGAGATCTAAATCAAAGATAACATCTCACTACAGTTGCTTATAATTTTACCTTTAAAAGCTAGGTTTTGGCTAATATATATTAAGCTCGTGGCGTGGCGTCGCACTTTAACTGCCGATTTTTGGTCGGACCAACATCGACGACGGAATTATATAACTTCATTCATTTTATTTCTTAAGACATGGAACTAAATAAATTTACATTGGCTACCAAACAAGTTACTGAAAGACATACAGGCGAAACAATAAAAGATGAAATTCAAGAAATCTTATAAGACTTTCAGATTGAACAATTGAATATTGTGTTGGTGACAGACTCAGGCAGCAATATGAAGAGGGCAGCTTATTAGCTAAATATGGCAAATCATCTTTGCCTTGGGCATGCACTGCATAATTTGGTTACAGTTTACGGCATTCAAGCAACTGAAGAGGTAAATAACCTTATAAACAAGTGTAAAAAAATTGAGCGATATTTAAGATATAGAGCACCACAACTTGAAGCTGCCGCTAGTAGAGAGCATCGTGATTTGCTTTTGACAGTGGATGCCAGTGAATGTAGTGACAAGATTTCTTTACCGCCAACTATAAAAACGAGCACACCAACTAGATGGCATAGCATGCTTATGATGCTGTCAAGTTTAAATCACAGAGCGAATCGTCGACCTATTAATGATAGAGAATGCCTATGGCATTAAGTCCGCCTTGTATACAAATCTTGTATATGAAGTTAAATAAATATGTTAAGAAACAAAGGTCATAACAGTTACCAGCTCAAAGATCACAAACACAAGCTTATTGGTGATATAGTAGTATTTTTAGAAAAGATTAAGGAAATTGTAGAAATTTTAAGTTCCGAGACCCAAACTACAATAAATTTAGCGTTGGTCTTCAAATCAGAGCTTCGAAGATTGCTTGAAGAATGTGAAGATAATGAGTCAGTGATTTTAACAATACTAAAGAATAGCACGCTTTTCAAATTAGACTACCGCTTCTAGAGTAAGATGCCAGAGCTGACAGACATAACTTATTTTCACACGGATGAAACCTGATGTTTTCAGTAGCGTCTCGTGTGCCTTGAATACCTACGCGCTTTGTGTAACTTGCCGAGTGACACCTGGGCAGGTACCAGGTGAGAAAGGTAACTAAAAATTAGAGTTATTTAACTTAAATTCACATGGCTGATTTTTACATATGTCATGTAGAATATTATTTTAAAGTAATATCATAAGTGCCAGACACTTTTGATGGACCAGAGCTTTTGCCAGACGCTTTTAAGCTACCCAAAAAATAAATGAACTTTCTTATTTTTACATGTCTGATTTTTTAATATGTTATTGAAGTATTTATTTAAAAGTTATATACAATCAGTCAGACAAATCAGAGTGACCAAACATCCCCTAAGACAAAAAATATTCAGCTAGTAGTATGAGGGCGAGAGCACTATGCGCATGCGCCTCAAAGTAAAAAAAAACAATGTACTAAGAATACTTCTACTGTTTTCAATCTGAGATTTTTGCATCTTTATTTCAACAAAATTAACTTTAACAAGGAAATAATTAATAAATATTAAAGTAAATAAGTTTATAGCATATATTTTTTATACATCATAATTATCGAGACAATCATTTGAGATTTAATTTCATCAAAATAAGTAAAGTTCATTTATTTTTTGGGTAGCCTAAAAGCGTCTGGCAAAAGCTCTGGTCCATCAAAAGTGTCTGGCACTTATGATATTACTTTAAAATAATATTCTACATGACATATGTAAAAATCAGCCATGTGAATTTAAGTTAAATAACTCTTATTTTTAGTTACCTTTCTCACCTGGTACCTGCCCAGGTGTCACTCGGCAAGTTAAACAAAGCTAGGTATTCAAGGCACACGAGACGCTACTGAAAACTTCAGGTTTCATCCGTGTGAAAATAAGTTATGTCTGTCAGCTCTGGGATCTTGGACTATTCCCTTCGAACGACACCATTGTTGCAGCATCATTACTAGACTGCCGTTTTCATTCGATAAAAGAAATTTACCAATACATGGATGCTAATGATACTACCAAAGTATCATTTTTGACAAATATAGCTAGAAAAACTATTCATGATTTAGATGTTATGACTACGGAAGAGCCCTACTCAATGACAACTTCAATGATAGAACCGTGTTCGAGTTCTGCAGCCGCTACTACATATTTAGCGGATTTGTCACGAAAACATAGCAGCTATAATAATAATAAATAATAAATCTTTATTGATACAATAGAGGGTATTTTACAAAAATATACAAGCGCTGGCCAACGCGATAGCATTAACCGTGTTACGGGTGCCAGTGTCTTTTCCAACAACTATCAAGGTGAAACTCGTGAAAACAGCGTTATAGAAAACGAGTGCTGGAAGTACTTCAGTACTGCTAGTGCTTCAGATTTAGAACCATAATAAAATAATGGAAATGTACTGCTTTATTGGAAAGATAGAAGAACATCGTTTCCATTACTATTAACACTTGCACGTGTGATATTGTTCATTCTCTCCTATAGGCTAACCGTTTAACTGAGTCCTCGCCTGCGCGGTACAGGGGCGCGGGGGTATGACGACAAAGGGGACTGAAACAGGTGCGGGCGGTGGGCAAATTTTTGTAATTGTTCATTTCGTTCGCTACATGGGTAGCGATCGCATGTGTTGACTGTTGCAGACACCTTGTGAGAGGTACACATGTAATAACAATCTCAAGATGAATCGAAAAATCTTCAGACATAAAGTAAACAGTCAGTGCAAGCAAATGGCTTTTAACGTATACTTATATTTTAGAAAAAAGAAACTGGACCCAAAAAAAGTTTTGACTTTCTTACGATTTAATTATATGTTTAGATAACAAATAGTATAATAGTTTATTCTCAATTATTTTATTTACGTACATAAGTTCATTAAAATTTTGTATCTTCTTAACTATTTTTCATTTGATAAATCACTATTTCTTTTTTCCTATGATGTCACATATCTTAGGAAATATCTTGGTGCATTTCATCTCCTGTATATTTCATTAAGTGCCCCCACCGCCCGCAACTGTTTCAGTCCCCTTTGTCGTCATACCCCCGCGCCCCTGTACCGCGCAGGCGAGGACTCAGTTAAACGGTCAGCCTATAGCGAAAGTGAATTTTCCGTAGCAGGATAAGTAATTACTGCAAAACGGTCTCAATTAAACCCAATAAGGATTAATCGCACAATATTCATACATGACAATTACCATCATTGTAAAAATAGGGATACTATAAGATAATTTTTTGCAAGTATTTGTAATTAAAAAGTAAACCTTATGTGATTTTACATTGTTAAATACTGTGATTAGTAGTTTGAGACAATAATTACCAAACTTTAGTACAGCCTGATATCCAAATGTTGATTTTTAAACCAATCATTGTGCCAAAAATATTTTTGTTGTAGTGACAACATGTTTTTGTTTTATCTTTAAGTATTTTTATAGTTTTAAGTATATTCGAACAAATTAAAGTAATTTTGATCGATAAACTATGTTATTTTCATTTTTACCTATCATCACAACAATAAATGAATTTGATTTGATTTGATTTGATTTGATTACGTAAAAAAAATATTCTCAAGGTCGCGCCGCCGATTTCGCCGCCACCGGGCTTACACCTATCGGCGCTCATATCTAACCTATACCTACAATGTGTACAACGTTTCAGGCACTTAGGGGTTACGGAAATATAGAGCGTCGCATGCTGTCCTTAATATTAAGCTGGGCTGTCACAGTTCATAAATTACAGGGTACCACCCTCGAAAGAGCTGTGATCGACCTGGGCAAAAAAAAAATTGCTAAGGGACAAATTTATGTTGCGCTCAGTCGTGTGAAAAGTTTAGAAGGCGTCGTTTTGACCACACGATGACAGGTCATTGACGAAAATGACGAGGCTAAGAAATCTATCTTCCGACAATCAAGTATCGGACGGAAGATAGATTACCTAGCCAAAGATAACTTCGATGGCAACAATAACCTATTTCAGTGTAAATATTCTGTTTACTGTTAGGAATGGAACGAATAATGTAAAAATTCTATGTTTAGTCGTTGTGTGTCGCATCGCTATCGGCGCACATCTATTATCTATGCTTTGTTCTCGAAGCAGTTTCTGTAACTTACGTTAGCGAGATTGCAATAAATCACACGTTTATTAAAACACTTGTTTTGGTATGGTAGCAGACAGAGATGTGACTTATCTAAGACACAAGTATCTGAAATACAGATACAAGATACGTATTTCCATCTTGTATCTAAAATACTTTTCCAAAAATCATTTTGTATCTTGTATTTAAATACATTTTGTTAGGTATCTTAGTATTTGACAAATACTTTTTCTGACAAAATACTTTTAGGAATAAGTTACCAAAAATTTTTATGGAATATTATAAATGCGTAAAACTGAACGTGTCATTATTAGTTAAACATCACATGGATAGATGGCGACTCATTCTTTCTACTAATGTCAGCAATGGATCAATGGACGAACATCAAAAAATCAATCAATGGATGGGACTTTGGCGGTGGCGGCGTGGGTGAGTGCACGTTCACAGCGTGTGTTCTCCTGCGCCGCCATCGTCAGAATCCGAGTTTATGACCCGCCATTTTGGACGCTAACAATTTTAATTATACTTGACACGTGCAAAAATAGTCACCGCAAGGAGACTCAGTTGCCATTAAATAAATAAGAAGAAGTAGATAGTTGAATTTGAAGTCGGTTATTTTTTGTGTTTTTCAACAAATTGGTTTTGTAAGATTCCGGAGATTGGAGATCACGAAGATGGAAACGTAAGTTTTATTTTATTCTGCTATTAATTAGATGTCAACGACCATCTGGACGATAGATATAATTATGTGTGTAACTCGCAATTTATGTTAAAATAACAACAATGATCTTTTTACGAATTTATGTGTGTAACTGATATTTCTGACTTTTTTTCTTACTAAATATATAAGATATAGACGTATCGCAGTGTTTGGTTATTGTCTCCTTGAAATTCATATTTTTTTCATAACCTAAAACAATTTCTTTTGCGTTTTCAGGGATCAAGAGAAAGAGAACAATATAAGTATACCGCTGATTTTGAAGCATTGTTTTAAAGATATTAAACAAGTCGATGGAAGCGCTGTGAATATATCTGCAACATGCAATGTATGTTCCAAAATTATAAGGGGTAGTGTTACTTCTACTACGAATTTCTTGAAGCATATAAAGGTAACTTTTTTTTATAAACAGATGCATATTTTTGTATAGGAGATGTTTATGATGATGATGTTTACATATTTACATTTTTAATACATTTTTATTTGGCTAAGATTATTGTCAGATGTCAAATTCTGAGCAATAATGAATTTCAAGAAATTTTATTATTTTTAATATACTAACTGTAATGCAACTAATCTCCTGTTTTGTTTTATTACAGAGGCAAGGTCACACAGATCAGTTGCACGATTATGAAAAAGTTAAAAACACAGCACTTCTAAAAAGAAAGCTTACTCAGAATAAAAGTGATAGTAGTTCAGAATCAGCAAAAAAATTGAAGCAGTCTACTCTTACAAATATTGCAACTGGTTTCAGATCTGTTAATTTGGACAAGTTGATTGTACAATTTATTGTTGAAACCATGTCACCAGTATCAATAGTGGAGTCAAAGGCTTTTAGGGCTTTGATTGCAGGTGCACAGCAACTAACAAAGCCTCCAAAAGTTATGTGCCGCCGTACAGCTAAAACTAAAATTAATGAAGAGTACAATAAATACAAAACCAAAATTAAGATCGTGTTGAATGATATCGAATTTGAGTGCAGTACAGCTGATATTTGGTCCTCCTCCAGACGGAGTTATTTAGGGGTTACAGTTCACTGGATCGAGAGTGAGACCTTTGAGAGAAAAAGTGCTGCCATAGCTTGCAGAAGATTTAAAGGGGCTCACACATATGACAAAGTAGCAGAGTTAATAGCTGATATACATTCGGACTATGACTTAAAACTAACAAAAATTGTTAAAACAGTCACAGATAATGGTTCAAATATGGTAAAGGCTTTTGATGTATTTGGGAAGTCAGATGCAGAAACAGACCAAAATGAACATATGTTACATGAATATGAAGAAGATTAACTTTTAAACTATCGCGTTGCATGATTATTATTATAATTTTGACGGGAATTCGGACGGAGGACATCACTGACGGAGGCGGAGAGTTGCTGATTCACTACGCTATAGAAACGGCCGGTGTAACCCGTTGCCGAAACGTATAGCCAAAAGGTAAATTATATGCATGTTTCGCGTTAAATCCTGTCAAAATTATAATATGAAGAAGATCTTGAACAAATATCCCTTGACGAAAGTGATGAAAGTGATGATTCAATCCTAGTACTACAACCTTTTCCAGATGTTTTATCAGACATAGAAGGTGATGATTGCCTTCTACCCGGACATGAAAGATGTGCTACACACACTTTACATTTGGTTGCTAGTGCAGACTTCAAACAAGCAAGATTAAAAAATTCTATATATAAGAAAATGCATGATGGGGCCTTAGCAAAATGCCAAGCTCTCTGGAATTTATGTGGTAGATCACCAAAAGCAAGTGAAACATATTTGGATATGACAGTAAAGTCACCAACTTCTCCATGCGCAACTCGGTGGAACTCTTATTATAATTTCATTCAAGATCTTTTAGCCGTGCAGAACCGTCTTGGTGAAACAATGAAAATATTAAAATTACCTCCGCTAAAAGAAAATGAAATTCACTTTTTAAGAGAATATGTAGAATGTTCAAAGCCTATAGCAGAAGCTATTCTAAGCCTGCAAGGAGAAAAAGATACTTATTATGGTTGTCTGTTACCTGAGTTATTAAGAATTCAACATATCATCAAGGGTCTTAGGTCAGAAAATTTTAAATACTGCATATCTCTTCTTGATGTTATTGAAGAAAACCTAAACAGACGTTTTAAAAAGTTTTTGCAGCTTGAACCTGCAGCAAATGATGCAATTTTAGCCTCAGTATCACATCCATTCTTTAAAATGAAATGGGTACTAAAAGAGCGGAGGGAATATGTAAAAGAACTTATCCTGATTGAAACACGAAAAATTAATCGATCTGAAAAACAAAAGTCGGAGGCTTTAGACAGTGCTGATGGAGATATAAAAAGAAAAGCAAGAGATGAATCTTATTATATGTTTTTAGAGGATTCTGATTCCTCTATTGCAAGTGGTGAAAATACGGGATCTACTACCAGCACGGCTGACTTAGAAACACTGCAATACCTAAATGATAAAGATACTAGCTTAAAGAGCTTAAATACTTTTCCTACAATCAAAAAGATATTTATGAAATATAACACCTGTTTGCCGAGCTCTGCCCCTGTGGAGCGACTCTTTTCTTTTAGGGGTATGAAGAACTAGTTTTACTTAAGTCTTTTTAAAATACTTAAGTAAAAGTACATAGTTATTTTGATTGGTGAAATAAATTAAATACTTTTGATATTGCGTTTATTATTTTCCTTAAAAATATAATATTTTGTCTTGTCACATTTCAGCGATTAACATAATAATATATTCGTAAATAAATAACATTATTGTTTATTATGATAATGTCAAAAATAACCTTAAATTTAATAGAACAAAATGTTGTTTCCTTACAAAAGTATTTTCATCTTGAAAAGTATTTAGAAGATACGTATCTTGTATCTAGTATTTCAAATACCATTCTCGAAAGTATTTTGTATCTGGTATCTGAAATACTTACTTTCAAAGTATCTTGGATTTAGTATTCCAGATACTTTTTAGAGGGTATTTTGTACATCTCTGGTAGCAGAGCATGGTTCATCAGCAAGTATCAGAAAATATATAAGTTCGTGTTGTCGGTACTTTTTGGGTGTGAAACGTGTATCCGAACAAATGTGAGGTTATATACACGCGCAAGTGACCGGCCGGCGAAATATAAAACTCTGAAAATATGGGTTCGTCGCACACATTTTCAATCTCGATAAGTTAATCGGGCGTGAAAACTTCGCTACATGGAAATTCAGTGTGAAAACCTACCTAGAACACGAAGTTTTACAAACTCAGTGGACGAACATCAAAATAGATTAAAGAAACTGGTACCTACTCAAATATGTTATTTGTTATAAGTTAATACAAAATTACCGTATTATTAAGTATGTCTTACTATAGCATTTATTTATTATTAACCTTGTGTAATAATACTTGTGTTTAAATGTGTAATCTAGTTTGAATAAAGAAAATCGTATTTTATTCAAATAAAGATGAGTATTGATATATAAATAATAGTTCGTTGAGATGTTTGCTGCTAAGGCGACTGCGACGATCGGTCATAATTAGACCAGCTTTTGAAAATAATCTCTCTGATGGATTTGATGTTCCTGGGATGCATAAATACTTTAAGGCTATTTCTTTTAAATTATTTTCACTGTGGTTCCAGTATTCTATAGGGAACTCTGTTTTTGGGATGATAGGTTTTTCTACGTACTGCCTGATATCAACGATCGCATTAGCAGTCGAATTTGATCTCTGCGGAGCATTTAAAAAGTAAAGCAACTTATCAAATTTTGATTTTTTCGCTGGTGTGTTTTCCTCTTCTGCATTTGAATTATTTATTTCTGAATTTTCGTGACTAGCGGAGGCTGAGGATATTCTCACTAAATAACTAGAGTATTCTCTTTGGACACTAGCTATAGCCCTTTCACAATCAATTTCTGTCTTTCTGCCATTTTTTTTAAATGGGGATTTAACATTGTTTCTATCATGCACGGAGTTCTAACCTCATATGGTTTTAAACGCCTATTAATAGACTCTTTTATAAGTTGTATGATGTTTTTCGAAATATCAGACAAGTTTTCCCTTTCAAGTTTGGCAATTTCCAATGATAAACCTTTTATTAACGGAATTATAAGAGATATGGTAGGATACGTTTCTCCGGATATAGCAGTTGTACAAGCTTCAAGAGGATCAAGCATTTTTCTATTTCTTCCAATAACGTATATTCTTCAGCACTCAAATTTGAAGGAGCTCTCGAATTTTGATTTATTATTAACGTTACTTCTTCTCTTACCTTCCTCAATCTTTCTATCATATAAAATGAACTGTTCCACCTAGTTTCAACTTCTTGTAATAATTTCAGTTCCGGTTTATTTAGGCTTTTTTGAGCGGTTTTTAATTGGTCTGATTTCAATGTACTATGTTTAAAATACCTTACAATTTGTTTGCATTTGTCCATTAATTCTTTAAAGTCAGGCAATAAGACAAAATATATACCTATATATTTGTTGCAGCCAAAGTGATTAATCCAGATATTATGTATAGTCTAAGTGATAAATTATACAGAATAAATCACATTAACTAACTAGGCAGAATGATGTACTGAATACGTAGTAACCATTTTCGCGTCGGTGTCCCTTCTACCCAGTATGTAATATCTGGGCAGACTTGGATAAAGTACTTAATAAATTTAGGTAAGTATTATCGTTTTACTTCAATTTGCCTTTTGAGCAATTATGTGTAGCTTTTTTATTTTTATGAATACAAAGACCGAATAAGTCAAAAGACTAAAGAAAAAAAAGACAGAATAAGACAGTAGAAGGCAGAAGAAGACTTCAAAAAAATGTAAATTGTTATACTTTACAAACACAATACCAAAATTTAAAATAGAATAATCAACATTATAATTATTAATATTATTATAAAAATTGTGTCTGGGTGTAATTTATCTATAATATGCATATTTAGAATTATTTAAGTATGTTTATCAGTTGTCTAGTACTCATTTGCACACTCACGCCGTGAGTACGCAGCTACGCCGTGAGTACGCAGCTGTTGTAGAAATGCCTCCCGCCCAGCAACAGCCAAAACAAAAACAGCAAGCACAAAAATGTGTGACAGACAAGGAAGGCTTCATAAAAGTCGAACGAAGACGAAGGAAGCCCACTTGCAGCAATAAGCGCGGTACCGCGCTGTCCGGACCTAATACATTGCGTCCTGAAGTGCCCTCGACGCTGCTGTACGTGTCCCGGTTACATCACTCTACGAAGTGTGAAAAGACCTCGTAGAGTACATCCGGGGCAAGGTCAGGTCGTTCTGCTATTTAGAACCGCGCCACAACACAAATTTCAAATAGTTTGTGGTGCGCGTCCCCACACACCATCTGGAGACTTTTCTTCAAGAGGATTTCTGGCCGGAGGGAGTCGCGTATTGCCGCTTTCGTGGAAGGTTACACGACACCTCGCAATTGCGCAACACTTCGCCGATTAAAAGTGTAAAATAGTTTCCAAGTTATAAAATACAAATATGTATGTTAGTTATAAGGTATTTATGTATGGGCCCTGATGCCTGAAATAAAAATATATTGGATTTGATTTGATATCGATTTGGATTTGTGACATAGTATTTTGTTTTTGTTATTTATTTTTTAAAGGATATTATTATTAGAATTTTGTGACACATTATTTTGTTTTAATTTTTTTTAAAGAACATTTTATTATTAGAATTTTTGTGACTTTTTTGTTTTAAATTTATTTTTTGTTTTATTTTATTCTAAGGATATTATATCATCATTACTTATATGTTTTAATTAATATTATAACTATTACCTTTGTGACCTTTGCTTGTATTCTTTTGTTTCTGTTTCGTGTTCTGTTTGTTTTCCTTTGTGTTCTATTGATTTTAATCAAACTTAAATTACTGTATTAATTTTCTACACAATGTATATTGTTCTGAAATAAATTACTTATGGGGGACTAGATGGCGTTGTGTGAAAGTTGTGGATTATTATATTATCCTTACTAATATTATAAATGCGAAAGTTTGTAAGTATGGATGTATGGATGGATGTTTGTTACTCTTTCACGCCAAAACTACCGGGTCGATTTCGATGAAATTTTGCACACATGTAGCTTATAGTCTGGATTAACATATAGGCTACTTTTAATTGACATATTATAACACTATTTCTCTAACAAAATAATGTTATAATGAACTTACATTATAACATTATTAGTACCACCACCACGCCAGGATAGTGGTTTTGCGCATGCGCGGTAATGTGCCAGATAAACAGACAGACGGGCAGACAGAAGAACAGACACACAGGTGATCCTATAAGGCTTCCGTTTTTCATGAAGACGTACGGAACCCTAAAAACTATACCTACCATGTAGAACTGAGTCATTCATTCCATAAT
Source organism: Hypena proboscidalis (assembly GCA_905147285.1). Taxonomy (NCBI): domain Eukaryota; kingdom Metazoa; phylum Arthropoda; class Insecta; order Lepidoptera; family Erebidae; genus Hypena; species Hypena proboscidalis. Next base: position 3,711,230 of record LR990141.1, read on the forward strand.
AAGTTGTAATTAATGTTACTCACCGATGATAAGTTATCAGCATCGTGGTGACCGTCAACTTTTACTGCTTCCAATAAAGCTGTACGAAGCTGATTTCTTAATATAAAATGACATGTTATGGCGCATATACCCTGGTTGCTTGAAGAAGTCCATATATCAGTAGTTATAACAACATTTTTAACATTAGCCAAAAGTTCCATCAGTTCACCTTTCATTCTATTGTACATTCTGGGCAATAGTTTAGCACTCAGTATATTTCTCGATGGCATTTCATAACGAGAATCTAACGCCTTTACGAACTCTTTTAACCCTTGACGCTCTGATAGACGAAGCGGTTCTAAGTCTTTGGCTACCATTTTAACAAATAAACAGTCAAGCATTTTTTTTTCTTGAGGAATTGTCACTGTACCGGGCTGATCTATTTATCTCTTGAGTAGGTACTGCGAGTGGGACTGCAATCAACTGTTATTTCGAGTCTATCGTCGTGAGATGAACTTGATGGGGGTATTAGTTGTTCAGGATGTTTTCTTTTCAGATGATCCTTTAAATTCGATGTATTATTGCTTTATTTGTACTCTCTATTACAAATTTTACATATCACTTTCCTATCACCTTCCTTTCGTAAATGTATCCACATCAAAGATTTTCTTTTCCCCATTTTAATTTCACCAAACTAACAAACTTTTTAAAAGTGCAATGTGGGTATTAACCCGCTCGAAATTCACTATAGTTTAAAAAGTAGGTATAACGAAAAATTTAAACTTGACAGGGCTAAGTGTTGCCCTGTGTCAATTTTTGATTATATTCTGAGATTATTATGCTCTTTAGGATTAATAAGTTTTCTTTTTTAATAAGAAATATACTAGCTATGTAATTGAATATTGGAAGGCAATACTATCGCGGTTTATTAAATTATCGATAGTGTGAGCTTTCGATACTATGCTATCGGTACTATCGATAGTATTGCTTTAGGAGCAATACTGGCCTTCGATAGTATCGATACTATTTTTGTATATCAATACTATTGATAGATATGACCATATCACACTATTGATAGAATCGATACTATCGATAATATCGATAGGCTATCGATACTATTGATATGACGTCAACTATCGATAGACTATCGATAGTTTAGCAATAGTCGACTATTGATATGCAACACTATCTAGCGGTAATGTGGAGTCATACGTCAACAAAATAATGACCACAGCACACAAATTGTGCAACATAGGCTTTGAGGTTAACGACGAATGGCTGGGCACCTTGATGTTGGCCGGTCTGCTCGACGTCTAAGCTCCGATGATAATGGGCCTTGAGAGCTCTGGTGCAACAATTAGTGCCGATCTCATCAAGACCAAGCTTATCCAAGAGGTTAGATCAGCAGACACCAGTACTGCTTTGTATGCCAGCTCAAAATCTAGGAAACAACATCAACGTCAGCCTCGACATTCACACACACAATCAAAGGGTAAAGGGCCAAAATGCTACAGTTGCAATAACTATGGTCATTTTGCTAAGTTTTGTAAGAGTGCGAAGGAGAGTGCAAGAAGGATACAGGTTTTATTGTAGCTTTTTCAGCATTTTCAGGGAAGAACAATCACAAATGGTTTATAGACTCAGGTGCCTCCATGCATATGACAGGGAATAGACAGTGGATGTACAATGTCACAGAGCCACCTGTAAATAGAATAACAGTAGCTAAACCTTGTGGTCCAAGACGCACTCGGTGAAATTAAAGATACTATAGCGAAAGTGCAAAGAATAGTTAACCATTTTCGAAAGAGCACCATAGCTAAAGAAAAGCTTTTAAAATATCAAGTTAACCAGCTAAACGTTACCCAACCAAAAACCGTAATCAAATCGGTTCCTACAAGATGGAATTCGGTTTATTTAATGCTAGAAAGATTCGTAGACCTTGCCGAACCTTTGCGAATCCCGAATTTAGACACAGATCTACCAATTATTCCCATGGAAGAATGGAAGTGCATGGAACAAATTTGTACTATATTAAAACCATTTTATGAAGCCACGTTATAAATGTCAGCTGAGAATTATTTGGTTGCTAGTTAGGCAATTATTATTACTTCTAGTCTCATAAATATATACCATAATTACACACAACAAGATCTGTACAACCCGGTCAAAAAACTAGCTGAAAAATTAACAGAAGGCATGAAAAATCGCATGCAAAATTTAGAATCCAACGAAATCATAAGTTTGTGTACGGTGCTGGATCCAAGGTTTAAGTTAAAAGCCATGAAAAATAAAGAACATAACGACCATCTAAAAAATATACTGACAAATAGAATTATTATAGAAATAAATAATAAAACTGAACCTTTACCATCAACATCAATCGCCGATCCTGTGCTGCCGCCGCCACAGACTCTCAGCTTGTGGTCCGAATTCGACATACAAACTGATAGAGAATTTGTACCTAAGACATCAGAGGTTGAGGCTGCCGAACAGCTAGAAAAATATTTAGCCGATAAATTGATAAAAAGAACAGAATGTCCCTTAAAGTACTGGCGAGAGCACAAATTTATTTACCCCGAATTGTACAAACTAATCATAAAACATTGCAACATCATGGCAACTTCGGTTCCATGTGAACGCATTTTTTCTAAATCAGGATACACAATAAGTGACCGAAGAACACGGCTATCCACTACAAAAGTAGCCCAACTAATGTTTTTAAATGTAAATAAAATGTAAATTTAAAACTTTACATCAATAATGTACATATGTATAAAGTTGATTTTTGTACATACAAATCAATGAACTTTGAAATACGCCTTTATATTGATTTACCCATTTTACAAAATGAATTAATATTTAAATGACTTAATTAACATAACAATTTAAAGACAGTCCTAAGCCTGAAAAGTATGAAGGAGAGTTCATTGATCTTTACTGCTTAATTTAATTTAATCAAAACGTGTATCGTAATAATAAATTATATTCTACGCGGTCTGTCCAATAAACGATGTGTAGTGTAATTTAACGGGTTAGGTGGAAACTGGACCATAATATTCTCGACCATTGGTCGAGTTTCCCATTCTTCTAAAATGGTAGTGGTCAGGTCGGCCACTCGACCATGCGATTCTCGGCTCATGGTCGAGTGTCCACCTTTTTGAAACAGTTAGTGGTCGACTCGATCAAACGTCTCATTTGAAAATGTTCTGAATACACAAAAATATTTGGTAGGTTACGTATGAAATTGTTTATTTATTGTATAATAAATTACGTTGTACATATTACTAAATCAATACTTCATCAAACAATATTCAAAAAACAAATGTACACAATGCATACAAGATTGCATTATAACTTTAAAGTCTGTTATCTGACACGATTGTAAACGTTTGTATTTTATTTCACAGTGCAACAAGGCTGTTTTGACTACATACTTTAAACTAGATGGCGTTGTATATTATTATGTTACACAATAATATTATGTTATTATAATAAAAACAATATCTATTTCTTGTCAATAATGTCTACTAGCTTCTATAAATTAATAAATATACTATTAAATTGAATGATGTTATACAAAAAATGTTAAATAAACTACTTATCATAAAGATGTGGGTATTTTCATAAAAATCTTTTTCCACCACCCACATAAATAAATGTTTAAGTAATTGTAGTAGTTTGTCGGCTAAATAAATTGTGTATATTGTGAACAGGAAAAATAATATAATCAGCAATTAGTTACTATTATAGTTATTACCTAGTTACAAGAAGGTAAGAATAACAAATTTGTTTAAAAACTTTACAAGCTAATATTTCCTGTAAGAACATTACTTATTGCAGTCTTGACCGTATTTGTTATTTTTTGGAATTTGTTTTTACAGATATAGGAATGGATGATAGTCCTAGCACCAGTACCGGTCGAAGTAGTCCTCTTACGATTATTACATCACAAAGAAATGGTGAAATTCTCCTTAAAGAAGGGTACCGTTATAATAAAAAGAAGGTAAACGCTAATGGGCATACAACTTGGTTATGTACTAGCAGAAAATCTTGTCGTGCTATTTTGATTACAAATTCAAACGCCATTGTAATTAAACGAGAACCACACAACTGTGCTCCAAATGCTGTCAAAAATGATTTAAAATTGACTGTGCACAAATGTGTCCAGAGAGCAATTAATGAGAGTACACCAATGCCCACTATACAGGGTGTATTTTTGAAACGGGGCAGTAAGGGCAAGTACCTTAACCGTTGCAGTTACAGCAAAACGTTCTTAAAAGACCTTCCCTAACTTTTTAGGACATTTTGAACTGCATTCACAGATTTTGTAAAAAACTTACAGTTAGCAAAAAAAATGCAAAAAGTTCAATTTTTTTTTTATGCCAATCGATTCTATTTCATGTGCGGATCAAAAAACTCTATGGGACCATTTTAGCTTTCAGTACTAGAAAAGACAGAAATCGCCAAAAACGTTTCCCATACATTTCGTACGGAAATATGATAAATCAACTCGAAACTCCTAGGTCAGGTAAAATTTTGAACTTTTTTTAAATAAAAAAAAACATTTAAACATTTAAGAAATTGGTTTATGAAATAAATTGCTCAAAATGATTTCCATTTTCACGAATACATAAGTCTATCCTTTTTTGCACTGAACGAATGGCGGCTAATAATGTTCTGGGATGAATATTACGTAAAATGGTCATTAATGCATCCTTGAGCTCTTGAACACTGGCGTACGTCGTCTTATACACCTCGTTTTTCACGAAGCCCCATAAAAAAAAATCAAGTGGTGTTAGATCGGGGCTACGAGGTGGCCACTGTGTTGGACCATGTGTACCTATCCACTGTGTACCGAATAGGCGGCTCAAATTGGAACGTGAAAGGTGACTGTTATGTGGCGGAGCACCATCTTGTTGAAAATGAACTTTTCGCAATTCCGACAGGGGCCATTCGTCCATTTCGTTTTCAAGATGGTGTAAAATGACTTCATTATACATGGCAGAATTCAGTTTCCCTTCATAAAATTCCACCATTATGACTCGATTGGACATTATACCACACCAACAGTTGAATGAGAAGCGAACCTGATTATGACTTGCCGTAACTCTTAGTGGATTTTCTTTGGACCAATAGTGGTGATTTTTTCTGTTGTACATACCGTTATTGGAAAATTCGTTTCGTCTGACCACAGTATGTAATGTAAAAATTCATGATCTCTGCTTATTTTTCCTCTTAGCCATCTGCAAAAAGTAAGCCTTCGAACATCATCACCCGGATGTAACACTTGAACTATGCGCCCATATCGATAGCACTTGTAGCCGTATTTCTTCCATATCTTTATCACAAGGGAGTGGGATACACCTACTTCAAGGGCGACTTGCCTGGACGATACCTCTGGATATGCTTCGACATAAGTCAGAACCGCAATCTCCGTGTCCATGTCCACACGAGGCTGCCGCTTTCTTTTGAAAGAACCCTGCAATTCCAGGTTTTTCAAAAGATTTGTAATAACCTTTCTTGTTGGCACATGCCGCAACGGATACTTATTGCGGTACCACACTAATGCAGCTCCCGCATTTCGATTATTGACAAAATACGCTTCTAATAAGTCAATTTTTTCACGATTAGAAGACATTTTAGCTAAAATCCTTAATTAATAACTCATACGAAGTTTCTCAGCTGAAACTAAGTATAACACACAGATTTTCGAATCAAATTCGAAATTTGAGGGTAAAAATTCTTTTTATTTACTTTACAGTCAATTCTACCCACTTCCAGGCCATAACAAAAAGTTAGACCATCGTAGAAATTCGTTTCTGTTGCCGAAATGTATGGGAAACGTTTTTGGCGATTTCTGTCTTTTCTAGTACTGAAAGCTAAAATGGTCCCCATAGAGTTTTTTGATCCCCACGTGAAATAGAATCGATTGGCATAAAAAAAAAAAATTGAACTTTTTGCATTTTTTTTGCTAACTGTAAGTTTTTTACAAAATCTGTGAATGCAATTCAAAATGTCCCAAAAAGTTAGGGAAGGTCTTTTAAGAACGTTTTGCTGTAACTGCAACGGTTAAGGTACTTGCCCTTACTGCCCCGTTTCAAAAATACACCCTGTATATGCAAATGCCGTAGAAGAGCTACAATCTACTGGTTTAGATTTGATTGTTAAGTTACCTGATTACAATAATATAAAAAAAAACACTATATAAACGTAGGAATACAGCTATAGAAGCCAAAAAAACACGTTTTTTAAAATTACAAGAAGTAGAAGTACCGGGTATATTTTAAAAGTTCGTACTTGCGGACTACACACATAAAAAAACGAAAATATTGTTATTTTCTACCGAACAAGGTAGACAGATTTTGAAAAAGGCCAAAGATATATATTTCTTTATGGGACTTTTAAGGCAGCTGCTCCACCCTTCGTGCAATTATATACTTTACATGTCGATCTGGGCAGCACGGACGAAAAGACTAACATTGTTCCTGTAGTGTACGCATTATTGCCTGGTAAAAAACAATTATACTACGAAATATTTTTTGAGTTGATAAAAAGCCAGATTCCACAGTTTAGTCCCAAAACAATAACTACAGATTTTGAAACTAGTGCCATGCTAGCAGCTCAAAAATTTTTTCCAGAAGCAATCTTGCGTGGATGTATCTTCCACTTCAAACAGGCAGTGCAAAGAAAAGCAAAGAAACTGGGCTTAACGAAGCAATCGAAAATGACGCGAGGACACGTGAAGCGTTGTATGGCGCTAGCATACTTACCAATTACACATAGATCAGATGGCTGGCTTTATATTTTAAGTCAATGCTCAAAAATCAATGATAAAATTGCGGAGTTTAATATTTATTTTGAAAAGACTTGGCTACAATCTTTCTTCAGTGATAAATGGTGTTTTGATGGTGTCCGGCACAAAACCAATAATGCAATTGAAAGCTGGAATACCAGATTAAATAAAAAAATAAACATCAAACCTAATTTAGCTTTCCTACTCAAGACATTATTGAAAGATGCCACATATTATTATTCTTTTTGGGCTAATAATGGTTATATTTCCAAGAGGTGTGAAGAAACCATATTGAGAGAGAAAAGAATCAATGATAGTACAAAAGAATTAGTTGACCAAGAAATAAGTATTGGCCATTTCATCGAAAGACTATCGTATTAATATACAAACGTTTATAATCGTGTCATATAACAGACTTTAAAGTTAACTATAAATCATTGTTATATCATATTTGATTATTAAAAAAATTACCAATTAGTCAATCATATCAATTAGTAATATGCATATTGTAATTTAATTGTTTATTAATTTTATTTGTTTTTTGAATATTGTTTGATGAAGTATTGATTTAGTAATTATGTACAACGTAATTTATTATACAATAAATAAACAATTTTATACGTAACCTACCAAATATTTTTGTGTATTCAGAACATTTTCAAATGAGACGTTTGATCGAGTCGACCACTAACTGTTTTAAAAAGGTGGACACTCGACCATGAGCCGAGAATCGCATGGTCGAGTGGCCGACCTGACCACTACCATTTTAGAAGAATGGGAAACTCGACCAATGGTCGAGAATATTATGGTCCAGTTTCCACCTAACCCAATTTAACGTGCTACGAGATCTAACGTGCTCTGCCGATCGCCCACACGCTTTCCAAGACATAGCGCGCTATAACATAGCGTATAAAAAGCGCGCTAGAAATTTATAGTTTATAGTCTGTAGCGTGTTATTCATATATAGCGGATTTGGACATTACTAATGCTGAGAGTGCTGTGACGTTTTTATTTGGCGGTGGCGGCGTGGGTGAATGCACGTTCACAGCGTGTGTTCGCCTGCGCCGCCATCATCAGAATCCGAGTATATCACCCGCCATTTTGGACGCTAACAATTTTAATTATACTCCACACTTGACACTGGCAGAAATAGTCACCGCAAGGAGACTCAGTTGCCATTAAATAAATAAGAAGAAGAAGAGTGCTGTGACAAGATGTGTCTCCTGCTATGAAGGAAAGCAGTGGAAATTGCCATTCAAGAATATTGGTTCTCGAGCTACAGCACCACTCGAGCTTGTTCACTCTGACCCATGTAGAACCTGAGTTGTTCAGGTATGAAGTACTACAGTGCAGTGGGGAGTGCTATATATATTTTAAACCGCTCTCCAAATAAAGCTTTACATGATAAGACACCCTTTGAATTATGGCATGGAAATAAACCTGACTTGTCCCATCTGAGAATATTTTGCTCTGAGGCCATGGTTTTAATACCTAAAGAAAAACGGCGAAATGGGACAAAAAGTCTAAAAGGATGCTTATAGTGGGATATTGTGACAATACAAAAGGATATCGGTTATTAGATGATAAAACATACAAAGTTATTAAAAGCAGAGATGTTATCTTCTTTGAAATGTGCAACAGTTCAATATCAACAGCTAATGATAATGTTTCAACTTCATCTATTAACTCTGAAGATTCACAAGTGATATCTCAGTCGTCAAGCAGTCCATCTACTTCCACAAGTCACAGCAGGAGTGTCCCGTTGCCTACAGAAGAACCCCGGCTTGAAGTAGAAAACCTCATGCCATCAAATGATGTATCAACTGAGGATTGTGATCAGGATTCTAGCAAGTATGAGACAGATGCAGGGGATTTAGGTGAAACATATATCCCACCAAGATATGTAAGCTCACAGTATCAACAGAACATCACACTGAGGCCTCGAAACAGAACACAAAGAATAGACAACACAAGTACAGAAGAGAACAGTATGTATTGCTTACTGTCTAGTTTCTCTGATCCACAGACAGTTGAGGATGCACTTTCATCGCCATACGCCAAACAATGGAGACAGGCAATGGACGAGGAGTACAACTCACAAATAAAGAACAATACTTGGAGTTTGAAGAACCCGCCTTTAGATAGAAAAGTTTTACCATGTAAATAGGTATTCAAAACGAAAACAGACCAAGATGGTAATATAATTCGTTTTAAGGCCAGACTCGTAATAAAAGGATATGGCCAGAGGAAGGGCACTGACTATGAGGAAGTGTTTTCACCTGTTGTAAAGTACAGTACCATACGCTACCTAATACCACTAGCTGCAAGATTGGAGCTACAGATTGATCAACTAGATGCAGTGTCAGCATTCCTTCAAGTAGACATTGATGTGGACATATATATGATCCAACCAGAGTTGTATGAACAAGGGTCCAGGTATGATTTCCCAATTTTTTATTGTAATTTGTTAATTGTGAATTTTAAATTGACTTGCATTTTAATGATATTTATTTTTCGAATTTTATTTTTGTAATTTTTAATTATTATTGTAAATTTTAATTTTAAAGATTAGTTTAAAATTTTAATTTTCACTTCTACAAATTTTTATTGTTATCAGTTAATCAGTCTAACGCTATTTAAAATAGGTAGGTAATTATTAATTAGAATATTGTTTTTATTTTGTGATTTATATTTAATTTAATTTATTGTAATCATTTTTTTATTTATTTTAATCAGATTTCTGTTATTGATTTTTTATGCCAACAAATGTATAATGAAAGTAATTATATGGGTTCTTTACCTGAAATAAAAGATTTCTTATTATTACGGCATGTTATGCAAGCACACTAGCATCCGCAACAGAAATTAAATCTATTGAACAGTTGCGTTTGTTTTGTAGGAATTTCGAAACAGTAGTCACGTCTCGTGCACTTCCGAGAGCCTTCAGTAAGGACTAGGATATGGTAGCTCCGGAATTTGCTTTCAACTCTAAACCTATCAAACAAAACAAGAATCCACAACAGATACACATACCTACAAATAGGCAATTTAGCACTAATTATTCAAATAAAGACAGTTTCATAAAGCACATCATTTAGATAGTAGGTACAATGGGCGGCCTTTATCGCTATAAAAGCAATTTCTTACAGGCAACCTTTGGATGGACAAGAGAGCTTAAGAAATTATAAATAGGTAGTTTTTTTTTTGTGCACTAGAAATAATTGTAAATTACCCTTGATATCGTGACCAGTTTCAGCAGCTGCCAAAGTGATAAAGTTATATGTTTTAAGTGTGGTCAAAAGGAAGTCAAAAAGCCCTTTGCCCTAACTGCAATCAGATTACAAAAAACTAGATTTGCAGAATTGTAGTTTAATCTTCAAATAAACATCGCTTCCAAGGAAAAGATTGGAATGAATGGTTGGAAACTGTACGATGGTTTTTCAATTGTTACAAAGTTGCTACTATTCTGCAAGACAAGCCTTTGGGCGATACTCACCAATATATTTATATCGTCATTGACAATCTATCAAATAATAGCAACGAACGACTTTGAATAATTATGTATATTGTTCACTATTTATACATGCTATTATATCTAAGCACAGCAAAGCAAGCAAAGGTTACGAAAAACAGCGCGAAAATGTGAAGTGAACAGCTATGTCAAAAACCATAGGGTCGGGTATTGCCATACCCCCATATCCCTAACTATGAATAAATTTTATCATTGCGATAGAAATATGTGTCTATAACTTAAAATAAGGACGATACACTATCGATACCAGTAAGTTGTAGTGAAGTGTCTCTTCTCGGAGAACAAAATGGTGATAAGGTGTGAGAGTGACTTGTTTAAAGTCTGGATTTAAATCCGAAGCAGTTTTAATCCGGTTAACTTACAGCGTAAACTATTATTCAAGGTACAGAAATTACCATAGAGCTGAAAATTGGTATGAATTTTCGGAACACCATAACGAACCACCATAATAAATGAAAACTAAAACACCCCTTCGATACCGTACTTGCCAAAAAAAATAATTAATCGTCAAAGGTCTCCTGGGTTTATGCGTTTTTCAGCCAAACGGTAACGTTTATGATAAAATTATGTTAGAGAACATTGTAGATTATAAAATGACCTATAAAAACTAACCGTTACCCGCGTGTAACTAATTGCTTCTCACGCCGTTACCCACGTGTAACCTTAATGGTCTTGTCCCATTAGGCTTAGCGTGATATAGTGATGTTAGATATTCCATGACTTCTTACTAAATAGACTACAAAAAGAATTAAATCCGACCAGTCATGCCTGAGATCAGAATCAAACAAACAAACGAACCAACTACCCTGCTCGTCCCCCACAGCTAATTGCGTCATCTTGTCAATATCCATGCAACATTTGAATTCAATCTATCCAACAACTCTAAAAACCTCATTAAATAGTAATGTAACTATTATATCCATAAAGCATTTTTCTCAGAAACTTAATGCCACATTAAGGGAAGAAGATTATAAACATATTTGATTGATAACTAGTTTTTGCCCGCGACTTTATCTGCGTGGAATTTGTTGTATGAAATAGAACCTCTCGCGCTTTGACCAGCGTTCAACCTTACTGATCCGCTTCCGTGGAGTTTAGCGTAATTTTAAATATCTATTGATCAAACACAATAATAATAATCAAAATTCGACCAATTGTTCTCGATATTAGCGCTATCAAACAAAAAACTAACTTTCACCCGCGGTTTCGTCTACGTGGTAGGTACAGTAGTAACATTTGAATTCAATCTATCCAACAACTCTAAAAAACTCATAAAATATTAATGTAACTATTATATCCATAAAGGCGTCTTGTAGTCAGTTATTTGCATCTAAAATTTTAGCAGAATCGGTTCAACTGTTAAGAAGATTAGCCGATACAAACAGACAGACAGACAAAATTTTTATAAAATGTATTTTGGTATATATCAACTGGAAAAAATATTGTTATTTTGACATTAAATTAACAATTTGTAATGATTATAGGATCTACCATTTTGTCTTTACATAATAATTATCTATTTAGATATTAGAAGATATAAAATATATATACACAGTATATTTTAATAGGTTTTTTTTACAGCTAAGTTAATATTGTTTCGGGAACAACAATTGAAAGCATTGCTTAGAGATCGACAATGATATAAATAAAACAACCAATGTTTTAAAATCGTTTTATAAAACATAATAAATACAGGCTATAACATAATGAATAACAAATAAGGTGGGTACGTGATGAAATTGAAATTACACAGGACGGCAAGTGACTTGGAATCGAATGGTGTCTTTATCAACATTTTATATAAAACGCGTTTCATTAAAACACTTGTAAAACACGTTATAATGCGTTGTCTCATAAAACAATTACTTTTAAAATGAAAAATAAAACAAATGTTTGACATCGAAACGTTGCTAAAGCAACAGGGAGGCTTGTAGATTACAAACTTTTTTTCACTCAAAGTAACATAAAATTAAAATACTAATATCTATCTATACTAATAAAATATATTCACTGACTGAGAAAATGTTATTGATGTCTGAAATTATAGGGTTATTAGGGTTATCATTTTTTTTTTTGTTTTTTTTTAACATACATGTTATCAAATATGTTAAAATAGAAAGTTGTTTATTTATAGAAATCAAGGTAATATGTGAGTGATGTGTTTTTTACTAGAATTAAATATCTGGATCGAAAATCAATTTTGGCAACCCTATTTAGGTTGGTTTACATTTATCCGTTTTTTATTTTGAACGAAGTAAAGGTGATTTAAATGCTAAACAACTGCAAAGAAGTTCTCTAGATAGATTGAGAAGCGTTTAAAAATAAATGAGATGATCTCTTGCTTTTCTGCAAGAATAGACAACATCATGTTTAGAAAATTGAAACCAACTCACTTTATCCTGACGAAAGCCTTTAGAGAGACTATCCTTATAAAAACCTCTATAAAATGTTTACGAAGACACCAAAGGATTTTACATCAAGTTATCTTATGTTATTATTTTATAATACATTAAAACAGTTATGAATAATTAACATCGGTCACAATTTGCACAAATCGCGTTCTCACTGTAATATCAATAAATGTATTTACAAAGTGCCACAATTAATGATGCCAAAAGTGCTGCTGCCAAAGATGCTTCATGTAAAGTAGTCACAAGTCTTATATGAGATATTATGCAAAACAATCCAGCAGGCAATAGTTGACCAATAATAAGTTTAGCTGCATTCTATAAGTATAAATAACGACATAGTAACTAAGCAGGTAGTCGACGGTTCAAAAATTCCATAGTTTTGGTAACTAGTTGCGAATGTGGAACGCCCACCCAAAACATGGCCCATCTGTTGTCCTGTCCATTACTTCCTACCCCTTGTACCCTAAAAGACCTAAGTGGTAAGTGATGATGCGGTCTACGGTGGAGCACGCTTACCTATGAGATACCTATTAACTCTTGCTTTAAAGAGATCCAAGTTGTACTCATGCGGCAACACAGACTCGGGCAAGGCGTTCCATTCTTTGGCAGTCCGCATAAGAAATGTAGAGGCCAAACGCTTAGTGCGTATTAATGGAATGGATGTTGTACACAAATAGTAATAAAAATATTAAGTAAAACCGTAAGAACGCGATTCGCAATAACATTTTATTAGTGCTTATATATACAATTATATTATTATGCAATGATTAAACATTGAGCTATTACATACTAATGTACTAGACGTGACGCGTTTTCAGAGATAGCTCGTAAAAAATAGCTGTAATATTTTAGAAACTGTACTAACAAATATTCGGTTTATCGTGGGCCAACGAGTTAGCTATGCAGGGCAAAAATTTCTAAGTAATAGTAAAGACTGGATACACCAGTTATGGATAAGTGAGTTACATATCTAAATAGTGGGTATATTACACTTATTAAATATGTAATTCACACATGCATATCTATTGCAGTCAGTTATCACTATGGCATAGAAGTTTTTGCTCTGCATACCTAATTGCTTGGCCAAGCAGTTAGGTATGCAGGGAAAAAACGTTCACATGACAATGACAACTGACTACACTAGATAACCATGTGTGAGTTACATATTTAAGAAGTTTAAAATACCCGCTATTTAGGTATGTAACTCACATATCTATAACTGGTGCAGTCAGTCTTCACTAACACGTTCTTCTTCTTCTCAGATTAGACTTGAAGTTATTGACCTGCATACCTAATTGCTTGGCCCACTGTATACTCGGCTACACATCAAACTATACATTTCCAGTATGCACAGGCAGCCTATACAATGCGAGACCATTTGATACTAAGGGTATAGCGTGATTTGTAGACGCGTATAAGTAGCCAGAACATTGCTGTTACTTTAGGACAAAAACGTACGGCTTTTATATAATATTAAAGTTGAAAAATTAAGAATCCAGCAGGCCTCGAACCTGCACCCTCTGGGTATACGCACCAAGTGCTTTGCCAATTCAGCTATGGCAATAATATTCAAACGTACTGTATGTGACTAAGTGACTTATCACTCATCGCATAGGTGGCGCTATAACCAATTAAAGTTCCTATACCTATGACGCTGGCACAAAAAGAGTTAAGAACTTTCGAGTCTAGCAGCATACGAATCCATAGCTGAATTGGCAAATCACTTGGAGCGTATACCCAGGGGGTGCAGGTTTGAGTCCTGCTGGATTCTTAATTTTTCAACTAAAATATTATATAAAATACAAAAAAGGCATAGCAAAGCTAAAATTTGCTTTAAAATATTACAAGGATCTTTAGATCACTAAGCGACGTTTAACTTGCAGTACATTAATAAATAATAACTAGTAAACAATGTTTGTGAACACATTAATGTCATGTAATGCCAAGCTAAAAATAATTGCACTGACCGCTACGAAATATAATGACAATGCGTTGTTAAAAATGACTAGTATTTAGCATGTTAGACTCCACTACGTATTGTGGCTATTTGGATTTTCGAGATGGTTGAGAAAGATTTTATAATGCTATGTTTCGTACTATCTACATATTATATGAGTCACATTTATTTGTGTAATACCTATTTAGGATTGATCATAAACTCGACATTAAAAATTGCAGTTTTCTTTGTCACAATGTTGTAATATAAAAACGACATGATTTAGATACAAAAACCTGTCCTTAGAATCCAAATAGCCGCAATCTTACATCGATAAAATAAATTTAATTATACACAAAAATATTCAAGCGTAGAGATTCATTAACTAGTAAATACACCGAATACAAAAAGGAAATAAAAATATTGCGGCAAAAATAAAGCTCAATACACAAGGCATCTCGTTTTCATTATTATTTAAATTTATAGGCTTGTTCTCAGTGAAAGATTGCCTACAACGTTGCTTTGAAAGCACTTCACTCACACAAAAATAAGTACCTATTTGAAATGTGTAACTGAATTTATCTAAAAAGCGGATAAGAGATATATCTGCTGTTATAATTATTATTCATTATGTGAAACAATCACAGACTTAATTATTTCAGAAAAATCTTTTTAGTGGGCTGAGTTGCATTGAGCTGAAGTGACGAGTACAGTGCAAGCGAGAAATGCTGAACCAAAGCCCCTATTATATGGCAGTGAAAATATTCAACAAACTGCCAAAACAGATAAAAAATAGCCCGAAATTGTCTGCTTTCAATAGAAAATTAAAGACATTTTTTAATAGAAAAATGTTTTTATTCTATTGACGAATATTTTAAATGTAAAATTGTAATTGAAACATCTTAAGTTATTTTTAACAGTATTATAATAAACTATCATTTGTTTAGATTTAAGATTTATAAAACTGTGTTTTATGTAATTTTTTCTAAATATTACTGTGTGTTGTGACTCCCACTGAGTTATCTAATTATGCAACGCCTGAAAAGGGCTACTTAGTTATCAAGATCTGTATTCTAATATATAAGACCTAAATGTACACTTAGTAAGCAAATAAAGACTTTTGACTTTTGAGATGGACGGTTCGACAGGCGAATCGGCTATTGTCAAACTTTCAAGTCACTATGTTGACGAGTACTTGCTAAATGTTAATAAAGACTCCGCGTCAGCACTCATTCTCAAAAAAATATTAATAACCAGTAGGAGAAGTAAGGGCCAGGTTTCACCCAAACGAAGCGGTGAAAAGCTGTGTCTTGAATAACCGATCAGATTTCGCAAGTCCCACATTTCCTCTCCGCTCCGCTTTGGTGGGAATAGATCATGCTAAGAGGAGCGGAGATGCGTAGCGGCACGCGGCGTGGCGGTATACACCCACCTACCGGCTGCTAACATCTCTCACTTCGCTTGCCATCGCGACGCTACACACCTCCTCTCTTCTCCGCTTAGTTGGAAACTGGGCCTTACAGACAATATACCTCATTCTATCGGTCAGCTGTGAAACTGAAGCTCAGCTCAGATCGGTAGTGAGTGCTGGCGGCTACTATTTATATAATATAATTATCTCACATATAATATCTCACTACTTACACACAACGCCATCTAGCCCCAAACTAAGCAGAGCTTGTACTATGGGTACTAGAATAACCGATACTAATACATATATTATGTACTTTTCTTTTGTAAATACATACATTTATACATGGTAACACCCAGACTAAGACAAACCCCCATGCTCATGCACACTATTGTAATCTTACTTGCTTGGTCAAATTACATGTTACTGTTATCAATTACATTGCAAGCGATATAAGCAACCTTTCAGAGTAGATACAAGACATAACCTTAATTATAAACCTAATCAAAACATTAGTTTTAATCTTTTAACACTGGTCTTGAAAATACTTAATAAACGTTGTTTTGTAGAAGTTTTCACGTGTGAACGTACTTCTCACATTAATGGTAATTTTGAAATTTTGCATTGGCGAATTCAAAACATTTACTATAAATTGAAAACCTGTATAGTGTACAAAACAACGCTGGTACATATTTGATTAGCTGGAATGATCGAAATTCATCATTTGTTGAGGTGTATGATAGAGACACCTGAGAAATATTTTCTTCTATGTGTCGTAAGACACATCTAATATACTGACTGAGAACTAAAACTGATAATGAATGTACGACTGATAAAGCTACAATACTAGTTGTTATTCGATTACTTCGGAAGGAACTCGGATCGGATACCGACCCGATGCGCAAGTACCTTTATTCATAAAAAGAATAAGACTTTTCAGATACTCATTTCGTAAATCCAAAAATAGTGACAAAATATTTATTAACTAAAAAAGGCTTTATATTAAATTCAGTTACTCATTTCGTAAATCCAAAAATAGTGGCAAAACACTTATTAACTAAAAAGGGCTTTATATTTTTCATGATGAAGTATATTAAATATTATGTTCATATAAATATTCCGTTTTTATTAATTAGAGGTCTGAACTATTAATATAACTACACGCTTCATTTCGCTTGGCAAAAACGTATCGTAATCAGTTAGTTTGTTTGGTAACACGTCACAGACAGACACACGTGAAACTTGTTACAACTTACAACTCTTTACGACGGGGATTAAAGTAGATAATAATTGAAAATAGATTATTTATTATATTTGATGCCATCACCGCAAAATTAAATGTATATAAATTAAAAAAAATAATGCTTAGCCAAGATAAGAATACTTGTGTTATTAACTTATTTATTCAGGTGGCCCACAGCTCGTGCATTAGCTATAAAGTAACACTTATACCGGCAATAATTATGATTGCAAACTAGCCAGTTGCGAATTAGCTAATTAGTTAATAGTATTATGAAATGATTCGTTCTATAGATGGCAGTGTAGTTAATGAATTAGTGAGACATAGACTATACATTGACTGATCCTTTTATCAATTAATGAACAAGCCCGTAAGGCAGTGCACATAATAAGGATTCAAAATTGGTATAAAACTTGTTATTTTATTTTAAAATTAGGATATTTTTTGTTATTATTGAGAATACGGGTTACTCCCGTTATTTTAGCCGGGATATGCCGACTAGTTTCGAATCTATAACGTAGATTCATCAATGAAACTTGTCTGCATATCCCGGCTAAAATAACGTGAGTAACCCGTATTCTCAATAATAATGTCTTCACGTCACGTCGGTTTTAATAAAAAAAATAAAAATCTTTCATTATTTACCTTTTAGGCTTTACGTTTCGGCGGACAGATTACACTGACCTGGTCGCAAGCAAACGAAAAGTTGTTAAATCCTAAAAGTTTATCAGTTTTTTTTTTTCGATAGAACACATTACGGAATTTTGGACCATTACTTGTGTTAATCGGTACATTAAGGTCTTTTCTCGCGACCGAAGACCGAATGCTATAGCTTTTGTAGGGTTACTGTTTTCCAAAACCTATTTACCTATGGGAGATATTTTTTGATGAAAAAGTTTTACACCAAGAATCCTTAATCAGTCAGCAACTTCGCCTCGATGCTATTTACACCATGTATAGGCATAACTTAAACATCAGTCAATGTATAATATACGTGTAGAGCATTAAATGCTACAGCTTGTAATTCGTTTCGAAAATAACAACCACGTTTCGTGAATATTAAAACTAGTGTAGTAATTAATTGTCGATTTTTTTTAAAACCAATTGAGAAGTTTGTTGTCAAGTAGATCCATAGACAAGCAGAGCTGCTCATTTCCATACAGAGTATGATTTGAGTTTGATTCTCGACATGAGTTTTTTAGTAATCTCGTCCATTAAACGTTTGATTTATGTTAACTTCTGTCTGTATTGAATAATATTGATCAATGTTAGCTGCATGCAAGAAACGCGGCTTCATCAACAGATAATATAAAATAGCGGAGGATAGCGGCAAACTTCAAACAAACGGCTAGTTATGGTACTAAAACTGGAATCAGGGCGGCAAGGAACGCAAGTATAACAAGATTATTCTTGTTTACAGTCTTATTTGAATTGGTCTTGTAGAAATTTTGCGACTCGTCTTGCCGGTGCAAGAATGGCCAAGTTTAGGCAGAATATAATAAAATAACACTTAAAACGTATCACTTAAGTCTAAAATTGTAGATCGAATTGTCATTTATTAACCAGTCTAACGAACTTTTAGTACTTTTTGGTATTATTTAACTATAAGTAATACGGAAACTCAGTAAAGAAACTATGTTATTGGTTATTTAAATGTCTTTTACAGTGCTATCACATAAAATATAGCTTTGAGATTATTATAAAACGTATAAAGTGCGAGCGCTATTTGATTCGTCGTACTAGCGATTCAGGAATGCGCCTAATTGTTGTGAATGCTTTACATACCATAATTATGCGTATCGCAATAAATACTTAAAGAAGGCGGCGCAGAAACCATGCCTATGTTAAAATAATTTACGCCCTGTTCAGGCAATAGCTTTGTCAACTAAAAAGATAAAATCAACTGGCTAGGCGGTTCGAGTAAGCTGCCAAGAATGCGCTGTCTTGGTCGCTAGCAGTATGTAACGCGTGAGAGCGACTAAGACAGCACTCTTTTGCATCTCACTCCAGAGCCGCTTAAAAACTTGACTTTATCTATACTTGTTTATTCACAACAAATGGTTTTTACGCTGCCAATGCCAGTCTTAACATTTAATAATACATGAATATGGTTTATGTTATTAAATAAACTGCAAAAACCGTTATAAACATAAGTCTAAAGATTGTGATGTCGCCTTTTAATCGATTTAAATCAACTAGACGCAATTCCATAGAACTTAAATATAAAAGTTATACTATCTCTTCAAAAGTACCCACATCATCAAAAACCATGAACATTGGGTGTAGTACATAAACCAACAAATGAAAACGTGCACTATTGTATATGAAAACGCTCCAATACTTTTAAATATTTCGCTATCTTCAATATCTTTACTTACACAGTACAACTTATCGTAATAACAAGCCCACTTCACAGACCAAGCTTTGCTTTAGCGTACCACGAATATGAACTTTACCCCTATAATAAATAGATTCAATTTGCTTACTGTCAGACCTACAAATACTTTTGGGTTATACATTATAAGAGATCCGACTCTATAATGAAAACCTAAGCCAATTGAACGCTTTCAAATTATATTGTTCGTTTAAGAGATTGTGTATATGACATGTATTATTGTCGTCTTCAAATGTAAGTCGAATATTCCAGCCAGATTGAAATTTTATCGTGTTATAAATGCATGGATATACATTATTATTATAACTGGAACACGCATGGTAATATTACAAATTTTAACATTAGTATGAGTTATGGATCCAGCCTGATATTGCTTTGGTAAAGTTAATTTTGATTTAGATCTGTCATTTTTATCAGACTGGGCATCCAATCCATTTAAGTCGACAGTCGACATGTTAACAGTTTTTTCCTGATTAATCGGTACGGGTGCGGGCGGGAAAATATTGCCATAGAAATATCAGTAAATATTTGTCGGCACGTGTGGTGTAGTGGTTTAAGCGGCGTTCTCCACTACACTGGTGTTGTGGGTTCGATCCCCACATGTGACAAATATTTGCGTGATCCGCAAAGATTTGTTCTGAGACTGGTTGTGCTTGAGTGAGTGACTGTGTGTATTTGGCCTTGTCATTAGGACCATTAGCTAGTGTTATTGCTTCTGGCGTTTCTATCTTATATTAAAAATCCAAATTTATGTTTATCTTTATCACAGGCTCGGTCCCGAAACAAAAACTATGTGCCTATTTTTCTTTGACAATATTCTACGCCCTAATCCACGTGGATAATTAAGGATATTTGCTTGCAATCCTTTTATAAGACCAGACACTACGTAATCATCTAATAGTCCCTACACGCTATCTTACTAGTGCAAACAGTTCGTATGTATATACGTCGTGTAGCCAGAGGCTATAGGCTCTAGATAGAATACGGCAATCTAATAACGAATATGTATGTATACACGATCTCTCGAACAGAACTGAAACTTAACAATGAACATTGAAGAGTTGGCATCCCTAGCTGCATCAGTCGGCGATGACGTCACAGGCGTTGTCGTCATCGGTCGCTGCCGGCATCTGCTCCTCTATGACTGACTCGGTCCGCTCTATGCCCAGAGTGGCCGATTCCGAGGACTTCTCACTGTAAATGTTTGTTAGTATCAAACACTGTAGATTGGATATTATATACTAATTCTAATATTATATTTCTTTAGTGTTAGTTAACCTATTTATTGAGGAAGGCTATTTTTGAAACATTGAGAGTTGAGAGATTCTCTTTCTCTGCAGGCAGCTGGTTGTTATTATAGTATCCAATCTACAGAGTACGTCTGATTTCGATCTAATGAAACAATCCTAAAAAATATAACTGGTAGTAAACTTGACTCTCTGTTTAACTCTTTGTGAGTCCCTATCAGTATGTTTTGTACCGGATGTTATAAGTAAATAAATCAATAAATAAATTAATATCTCACAACTAACACACAACGCCATCTAGTCCCAAACTAAGCAGAGCTTGTACTATGGGTACTAGAATAACTGATACTAATACATATATACTTTTCTTTTGTAAATAAATACTTATTAATACGCGTGTAAGTTGGGCGATATTTATTTATTTATTTTATATTCATTATTATACACAGTAAAAGATATCTAGGCGGTTAATAAGTTGGCTGCAGATGTGCTGCACTTTTCACTCGAAAGTCGACGACGGGCAACGCGTTCGAATATGTCCAATCAGAGCATCTGTCACATTTGATTTGCGGCCATCTTAACACCCGTCGGTATATTGGATTGAATGGATAACAAAGGCATGATGAGTACTCACACGAGCTCCCTCTCCCGCTGCACGGGCGCGGGCGTGGCGGGCTCGGCCACGGCCAGCGGCAGCGACTGCGGCCGCCGCAGCCACGAGCCGCGCTCCTCTTGCTATAATAATAATAATAATCATTTATTTGCCTTAAAGTTGTTACAATGTAGATCTTACATACTACAGATAGTTCATGCAACTTTTACTAAACTAAATGCTGTACACGCAAGCACATTCATTACTCATTCTCCATCTCTTATATCCACTTCCAACTAACAAACTATTCAAGTATTACGTAAGCACAAGGGGGAGGGTGCTTACGTAATAATATTTCATTTTTTTGTACGACGATGCGGGGTTGTTCACAAACATACATTTGACGACCGAAAGGCGGAGTGGGTAGTGTACCTGCCTGCGATGCCACGGTCGCGGATTCGATTCCCGCTTAAGACAAATCTTAGTGTGCATGAACATAGGGGTTTATCTTAGTCTGGGTGTTTCTATGTATAATAAGTATGTATTTCCAAAAGAAAAGTATATATGTATTAGTATCAGTTATTCTAGTACCCATAGTACAAGCTCTGTTTAGTTTGAGACTACATGGCGTTGTGTGTCAGTTGTTAGATATTTATTATTATTATTATTTATTATACATTTCATACACACGAAGCACACCCAGAGTCAGAACAAATCGTTGCGGATCACACAAAGATTTGTCCCGTGTGGGGATCGAACCCACAACACTAGTGCAATTGAAAGCGACGAGGAAACCACTTTAACCACTACGCCAACCGTGCACTTAATACTTTAACAGCCTATAATCCTACTGTAGTCCTAATTCTAAAGTTCTACTAATATTATAAGTACGAAAGTTTGTGAAGAACAATTTCCGCGTTGATTTCGATTAAATTTTGTACATTAGAGTAAGTACGGTAGCTTAGAGTCTGGATTATCAAATAGGCTTTTATATTTTTTTTAAAAAAACGACGCCTGCACTAGAAATTACTTTTTTGTCGCGAGGGTGTTCACAAACATGCATTTCACACTCACAAAGCACACCCAGAGTCAGAACAAATCTTTGCGAATCACACAAAGATTTGTCTCGTGTGGGGATCGAACCCACAACACCAGCGCAGTTGAAAACAGCGAGGCGAGGATTTCTTAACGACGAACCACGCGGGCCGAGCCTCGGACAAAAGTTAGAACTAAACATAAATGCGAGAGTAAGAGAAGATAACGTTATTCATTTAAGATGAAGGTGAATTTAGTATTATTTATGATTTATTTTTATATCATTTTTTGTAATGTTTTGACGTGTTCAAGCGCCTCCTGGGGCCTATGAAAATAAATGATTTGAATTTGAATTTGGTGCGTGCTCTCCTATTTGATGAATTGGCAGAATCATCTCATCATTAGTGTGCGTCTTCAACAATGTATTATTTACTGTAGTGTATTGGTATATATTATGTATATTTTGTATATTGTTTATATATATTTTTTGTAGTAATAATTATGTATGTATTAGTATAATATTATATTAATGTTTTTTTATATAGCTATTAACTTATTATCTAAATGTCTGCCTCACACGTGTTTAAAACTGCACCTACTATCTACATCTCTGCATCACCCAAAGGTTGACTGGTAGAGAATACTTTTAGTATTAAGTCCGCCTTTGTACATTTTAGTGCATAAAGTCAAAATTTATAAATAAAATAAATAAGATAATATGCGTACCATTGGCGTGAGCACGGCGGTGATGTCGGTCTGCGTGGCGCGCGGCTCGGCCTTGGCCTTGCTCACGGCCGCCAGCACCTCCTGCATGCTGCTCTGCAGCTCCACCACCTGCAACCGTGCACGTCACTCCTTGTCATTCAACATGGATAGAGTATGTATAACACACATTGCTTTTACTCCTTTATTTTCTGCTTGAAGTGTAAGATATTGCAACCTTATATGCTATGGACTAATTTATTTATAAGTATCAATTTATTTCTATAGCAATATATAAGTTTATTTTTCTCCCCAAACCATCTTCAGCCGTTGAGTTTTAGTTGTAATAACTTACACATAGAATTATTTTCGAAAAACAAACTAATGTTGTATGAATTGGAAAAGATAGTGCACATTAGTTTCTCACCAGCTCTTCTCATGATGCAATACCCATCGGAGCTGGTACTTGGATTGATTTTAACTCAAATTTCTAAGTAGAATTAAAGTCAATCTAAGCTCCGGTGTCATATCATTTTATTGCAATAAGTATTATTGTATACATATACAGGGTGTATTTTTGAAACGGGGCAGTAAGGGCAAGTACCTTAACCGTTGCAGTTACAGCAAAACGTTCTTAAAAGACCTTCCCTAACTTTTTGGGACATTTTGAACTGCATTCACAGATTTTGTAAAAAACTTACAGTTAGCAAAAAAAATGCAAAAAGTTCAAATTTTTTTTTTTTGCCAATCGATTCTATTTCATGTGGGGATCAAAAAACTCTATGGGACCATTTTAGCTTTCAGTACTAGAAAAGACAGAAATCGCCAAAAACGTTTCCCATACATTTCGGCAACAGAAACGAATTTCTACGATGGTCTAACTTTTTGTTATGGCCTGGAAGTGGGTAGAATTGACTGTAAAGTAAATAAAAAGAATTTTTACCCTCAAATTTCGAATTTGATTCGAAAATCTGTGTGTTATACTTAGTTTCAGCTGAGAAACTTCGTATGAGTTATGAATTAAGGATTTTCGCTAAAATGTCTTCTAATCGTGAAAAAATTGACTTATTAGAAGCGTATTTTGTCAATAATCGAAATGCGGGAGCTGCATTAGTGTGGTACCGCAATAAGTATCCGTTGCGGCATGTGCCAACAAGAAAGGTTATTACAAATCTTTTGAAAAACCTGGAATTGCAGGGTTCTTTCAAAATACGCTTCTAATAAGTCAATTTTTTCACGATTAGAAGACATTTTAGCGAAAATCCTTAATTAATAACTCATACGAAGTTTCTCAGCTGAAACTAAGTATAACACACAGATTTTCGAATCAAATTCGAAATTTGAGGGTAAAAATTCTTTTTATTTACTTTACAGTCAATTCTACCCACTTCCAGGCCATAACAAAAAGTTAGACCATCGTAGAAATTCGTTTCTGTTGCCGAAATGTATGGGAAACGTTTTTGGCGATTTCTGTCTTTTCTAGTACTGAAAGCTAAAATGGTCCCATAGAGTTTTTTGATCCCCACATGAAATAGAATCGATTGGCATAAAAAAAAAAATTTGAACTTTTTGCATTTTTTTTGCTAACTGTAAGTTTTTTACAAAATCTGTGAATGCAGTTCAAAATGTCTCAAAAAGTTAGGGAAGGTCTTTTAAGAACGTTTTGCTGTAACTGCAACGGTTAAGGTACTTGCCCTTACTGCCCCGTTTCAAAAATACACCCTGTATATATAAGTACTTTTTTGTATGTTGATGTTTGTTTTGACGTGTTCAAGCTCCCCTTGTGGCCCATGGAGATAAATGATTTGATTTGATTTGGATGAAAGTAGATTAGTAAAAGAGTTTTACAATACAAATATAGCTGAAAGTTCTGGAGGTTGTCCTCAAAAGATGTGTTATAAGGACACGTCTATTATGTCTATATCAGGCTATTTGGCGTGAATGTTAAGTATCGCGTATGTTGAACGATTGTATGTAATATTAAAGTTGAAAAATTAAGAATCCAGCAGGACTCGAACCTGCACCTCTTGGGTATACGCCCCAAGTGCTTTGCCAATTCAGCTATGGATTCGTATGCTGCCGGACTCGAAATTTCTCAACTCTTTTTGTGCCAGCTTTTAGCTAGACGAACCTTATTTGGTTTTAGCGCCATCTATGTGATGTAATAAGTACTATTCACATACTGTAAGTTTGAATTAAGATCAATACTGTTACAGTCAAGAGATGACGCATTTTTATCAAATACTTGTAATATTTTAAAGCAAATTTTTAGCTTTGCTATGCATTTATTTTATGTAATATTAAAGTTGAAAAATTAAGAATCCAGCAGGACTCGAACCTGCACCTCTTGGGTATACGCCCCAAGTGCTTTGCCAATTCAGCTATGGATTCGTATGCTGCCGGACTCGAAATTTCTCAACTCTTTTTGTGCCAGCTTTTAGCTAGACGAACCTTATTTGGTTTTAGCGCCATCTATGTGATGTAATAAGTACTATTCACATACTGTAAGTTTGAATTAAGATCAATACTGTTACAGTCAAGAGATGACGCATTTTTATCAAATACTTGTAATATTTTAAAGCAAATTTTTAGCTTTGCTATGCATTTATTTTATGTAATATTAAAGTTGAAAAATTAAGAATCCAGCAGGACTCGAACCTGCACCTCTTGGGTATACGCCCCAAGTGCTTTGCCAATTCAGCTATGGATTCGTATGCTGCCGGACTCGAAATTTCTCAACTCTTTTTGTGCCAGCTTTTAGCTAGACGAACCTTATTTGGTTTTAGCGCCATCTATGTGATGTAATAAGTACTATTCACATACTGTAAGTTTGAATTAAGATCAATACTGTTACAGTCAAGAGATGACGCATTTTTATCAAATACTTGTAATATTTTAAAGCAAATTTTTAGCTTTGCTATGCATTTATTTTATGTAATATTAAAGTTGAAAAACTAAGAATCCAGCAGGACTCGAACCTGCACCTCTTGGGTATACGCCCCAAGTGCTTTGCCAATTCAGCTATGGATTCGTATGCTGCCGGACTCGAAATTTCTCAACTCTTTTTGTGCCAGCTTTTAGCTAGACGAACCTTATTTGGTTTTAGCGCCATCTATGTGATTTAATAAGTACTATTCACATACTGTAAGTTTGAATTAAGATCAATACTGTTACAGTCAAGAGATGACGCATTTTTATCAAATACTTGTAATATTTTAAAGCAAATTTTTAGCTTTGCTATGCATTTATTTTATGTAATATTAAAGTTGAAAAATTAAGAATCCAGCAGGACTCGAACCTGCACCTCTTGGGTATACGCCCCAAGTGCTTTGTCAATTCAGCTATGGATTCGTATGCTGCCGGACTCGAAATTTCTCAACTCTTTTTGTGCCAGCTTTTAGCTAGACGAACCTTATTTGGTTTTAGCGCCATCTATGTGATGTAATAAGTACTATTCACATACTGTAAGTTTGAATTAAGATCAATACTGTTACAGTCAAGAGATGACGCATTTTTATCAAATACTTGTAATATTTTAAAGCAAATTTTTAGCTTTGCTATGCATTTATTTTATGTAATATTAAAGTTGAAAAATTAAGAATCCAGCAGGACTCGAACCTGCACCTCTTGGGTATACGCCCCAAGTGCTTTGCCAATTCAGCTATGGATTCGTATGCTGCCGGACTCGAAATTTCTCAACTCTTTTTGTGCCAGCTTTTAGCTAGACGAACCTTATTTGGTTTTAGCGCCATCTATGTGATGTAATAAGTACTATTCACATACTGTAAGTTTGAATTAAGATCAATACTGTTACAGTCAAGAGATGACGCATTTTTCATCAAAAATATTACAAGTATTTGATAAAAATGCGTCATCTCTTGACTGTAACAGTATTGATCTTAATTCAAACTTACAGTATGTGAATAGTACTTATTACATCACATAGATGGCGCTAAAACCAAATAAGGTTCGTCTAGCTAAAAGCTGGCACAAAAAGAGTTGAGAAATTTCGAGTCCGGCAGCATACGAATCCATAGCTGAATTGGCAAAGCACTTGGGGCGTATACCCAAGAGGTGCAGGTTCGAGTCCTGCTGGATTCTTAATTTTTCAACTTTAATATTACATAAAATAAATGCATAGCAAAGCTAAAAATTTGCTTTAAAATATTACAAGTATTTGATAAAAATGCGTCATCTCTTGACTGTAACAGTATTGATCTTAATTCAAACTTACAGTATGTGAATAGTACTTATTACATCACATAGATGGCGCTAAAACCAAATAAGGTTCGTCTAGCTAAAAGCTGGCACAAAAAGAGTTGAGAAATTTCGAGTCCGGCAGCATACGAATCCATAGCTGAATTGGCAAAGCACTTGGGGCGTATACCCAAGAGGTGCAGGTTCGAGTCCTGCTGGATTCTTAATTTTTCAACTTTAATATTACATAAAATAAATGCATAGCAAAGCTAAAAATTTGCTTTAAAATATTACAAGTATTTGATAAAAATGCGTCATCTCTTGACTGTAACAGTATTGATCTTAATTCAAACTTACAGTATGTGAATAGTACTTATTACATCACATAGATGGCGCTAAAACCAAATAAGGTTCGTCTAGCTAAAAGCTGGCACAAAAAGAGTTGAGAAATTTCGAGTCCGGCAGCATACGAATCCATAGCTGAATTGGCAAAGCACTTGGGGCGTATACCCAAGAGGTGCAGGTTCGAGTCCTGCTGGATTCTTAATTTTTCAACTTTAATATTACATAAAATAAATGCACCCTGTATATATAAGTACTTTTTTGTATGTTGATGTTTGTTTTGACGTGTTCAAGCTCCCCTTGTGGCCCATGGAGATAAATGATTTGATTTGATTTGGATGAAAGTAGATTAGTAAAAGAGTTTTACAATACAAATATAGCTGAAAGTTCTGGAGGTTGTCCTCAAAAGATGTGTTATAAGGACACGTCTATTATGTCTATATCAGGCTATTTGGCGTGAATGTTAAGTATCGCGTATGTTGAACGATTGTATGTAATATTAAAGTTGAAAAATTAAGAATCCAGCAGGACTCGAACCTGCACCTCTTGGGTATACGCCCCAAGTGCTTTGCCAATTCAGCTATGGATTCGTATGCTGCCGGACTCGAAATTTCTCAACTCTTTTTGTGCCAGCTTTTAGCTAGACGAACCTTATTTGGTTTTAGCGCCATCTATGTGATGTAATAAGTACTATTCACATACTGTAAGTTTGAATTAAGATCAATACTGTTACAGTCAAGAGATGACGCATTTTTATCAAATACTTGTAATATTTTAAAGCAAATTTTTAGCTTTGCTATGCATTTATTTTATGTAATATTAAAGTTGAAAAACTAAGAATCCAGCAGGACTCGAACCTGCACCTCTTGGGTATACGCCCCAAGTGCTTTGCCAATTCAGCTATGGATTCGTATGCTGCCGGACTCGAAATTTCTCAACTCTTTTTGTGCCAGCTTTTAGCTAGACGAACCTTATTTGGTTTTAGCGCCATCTATGTGATTTAATAAGTACTATTCACATACTGTAAGTTTGAATTAAGATCAATACTGTTACAGTCAAGAGATGACGCATTTTTATCAAATACTTGTAATATTTTAAAGCAAATTTTTAGCTTTGCTATGCATTTATTTTATGTAATATTAAAGTTGAAAAATTAAGAATCCAGCAGGACTCGAACCTGCACCTCTTGGGTATACGCCCCAAGTGCTTTGTCAATTCAGCTATGGATTCGTATGCTGCCGGACTCGAAATTTCTCAACTCTTTTTGTGCCAGCTTTTAGCTAGACGAACCTTATTTGGTTTTAGCGCCATCTATGTGATGTAATAAGTACTATTCACATACTGTAAGTTTGAATTAAGATCAATACTGTTACAGTCAAGAGATGACGCATTTTTATCAAATACTTGTAATATTTTAAAGCAAATTTTTAGCTTTGCTATGCATTTATTTTATGTAATATTAAAGTTGAAAAATTAAGAATCCAGCAGGACTCGAACCTGCACCTCTTGGGTATACGCCCCAAGTGCTTTGCCAATTCAGCTATGGATTCGTATGCTGCCGGACTCGAAATTTCTCAACTCTTTTTGTGCCAGCTTTTAGCTAGACGAACCTTATTTGGTTTTAGCGCCATCTATGTGATGTAATAAGTACTATTCACATACTGTAAGTTTGAATTAAGATCAATACTGTTACAGTCAAGAGATGACGCATTTTTCATCAAAAATATTACAAGTATTTGATAAAAATGCGTCATCTCTTGACTGTAACAGTATTGATCTTAATTCAAACTTACAGTATGTGAATAGTACTTATTACATCACATAGATGGCGCTAAAACCAAATAAGGTTCGTCTAGCTAAAAGCTGGCACAAAAAGAGTTGAGAAATTTCGAGTCCGGCAGCATACGAATCCATAGCTGAATTGGCAAAGCACTTGGGGCGTATACCCAAGAGGTGCAGGTTCGAGTCCTGCTGGATTCTTAATTTTTCAACTTTAATATTACATAAAATAAATGCATAGCAAAGCTAAAAATTTGCTTTAAAATATTACAAGTATTTGATAAAAATGCGTCATCTCTTGACTGTAACAGTATTGATCTTAATTCAAACTTACAGTATGTGAATAGTACTTATTACATCACATAGATGGCGCTAAAACCAAATAAGGTTCGTCTAGCTAAAAGCTGGCACAAAAAGAGTTGAGAAATTTCGAGTCCGGCAGCATACGAATCCATAGCTGAATTGGCAAAGCACTTGGGGCGTATACCCAAGAGGTGCAGGTTCGAGTCCTGCTGGATTCTTAATTTTTCAACTTTAATATTACATAAAATAAATGCATAGCAAAGCTAAAAATTTGCTTTAAAATATTACAAGTATTTGATAAAAATGCGTCATCTCTTGACTGTAACAGTATTGATCTTAATTCAAACTTACAGTAGGTGAATAGTACTTATTACATCACATAGATGGCGCTAAAACCAAATAAGGTTCGTCTAGCTAAAAGCTGGCACAAAAAGAGTTGAGAAATTTCGAGTCCGGCAGCATACGAATCCATAGCTGAATTGGCAAAGCACTTGGGGCGTATACCCAAGAGGTGCAGGTTCGAGTCCTGCTGGATTCTTAATTTTTCAACTTTAATATTACATAAAATAAATGCATAGCAAAGCTAAAAATTTGCTTTAAAATATTACAAGTATTGAACGATTGTCTCTTTCATTTGGGATAAAGGCGAGATATTACGTATTCATGTGACGACCGGATGGCGGAGTGGGTAGTGTACCTGCCTGCGACGCCGAGGTCGTGGGTTCGATTCCCACTTAAGACAAATCTTTGTGTGCATGAACATGGGGGTTTGTCTTAGTCTAGGTGTTTCTATGTATAATAAGTATGTATTTACAAAAGAAAAGTATATATGTATTAGTTTCAGTTATTCTAGTACCCATAGTACAAGCTCTGCTTAGTTTGGGACTAGATGGCGTTGTGTGCATGTTGTGGAATATTTATTTATTTATTATGTATGTTTCGAAAAATAACATGAAATTTACAACATCGCAATTTAAGAAACAAATATAAATTAGTCTTTTCTACTTCCAGTTTAAAATGTATCATTCAGGCCATATTCCATGTCAATTAAAATTTACAATCAAATACCTGAAGCTATATATAATTGGGTAGTATTTAAACGCAAATCATAAAATATCCTTTTTCTATGCAATTAAATACCGAATTCCCATCAAAATTACTGATTGCACAACAAAATATTCAACTCAAAATATCACTAAACACACTACAATTTATTTTCACAGCGCACAGCAATTTTTCCTAAAGTAAAAGCTTTTTTATCAATGCACAACTAATAATCTTAATGCACATTATACATGTTAACTCTTTTTCTTTTAAATATAGCTTCTATTTTTATAATATTTACAGCAGTTTTTCTAGATCAAACAACATTTTATTAGTCACAGTCATCTTATTATTTATTAATTATCACATAATGAGATCAGCAAAAAAAATATAAAATTAGATACAAAATTGTAATTTATTGAATTATTAAAGCAGGTCTTGCTTTCGCGGGGCGTCCACGCTTCCTTTTTTGCCCAATAGGCGCATTTTTAGCTTCTGCAGGTGGCGCGTGTTATGGTCGCAGTTCTAACCTTTTTTTTTTTTTTTTTTTTTTTTTTTTTTTTTTTTTTTTTTTTTTTTTTTTTTTTACGTGGGGAAATGCATTTACGCATACCACCCCACCCCGGGGAAGGGCAGAGTGGTTATGTGGGACTCGCCCGTGCCAAAGATGGTAAACGTCACGGGAATACCCACTAAAACCCCACGGTGCTCCCGCACTCGCCTTGATGGGAGGGTCATGGGAATCTGGCGCAGCCTTTACGTCCACGACCCTCCCGGCGATGCCCGCCGAAGCGGGCCCCTCATGGCCCCCAAAGAGGGGGCTGGCGCAAGCCACCGACCAGCGCGAGGACCGCGTGCAAAGCCATCGGACATTCCCCATGTCCGACGGCCTGGTCCTCTCGCGGCGAGACAGGTGGTCGGTCCCGCCGCCCACCACGCCGCAGTTCAACGGCTGCGGCCCCGCCGGGACCGCGGAAGGCAGGGAATGCGGGGCATCGAAAACGACGCGCGCACCGACACTCCTACCCGCCGCGGCCCCGTAAACCACCGGGCCACAGTGCCAGCTTGCGCCAACTCCGCAGCCCGGCCTTGCCCGCCGAGGCAGGCCCCTCATGGCCCCCAAAATGTGGGGGGGACCGGCACCGAAGGCCGCGTGCAAAGCCGTCAGACACTTTCGTATCTGACGGCCTGGCCCTCCGCGGTGAGACAGATGTTCGTCCCACCGCCCACCACGCCGCAGTACTAACGGCTGCGGCCCCGCCGGGACCGCGGAAGGTAGGGAAAGCGGCAACGACACACCGACAGTCCTCTCCCGCCGCGGCCCCGCAACTCCTCGACCGCAGTGCCGACTCACCTCACGCCAGCACCGCAGGCCCTCCTGTTGCAGAGCCCCCCCATAAGGGCCCTGCAACATGGGCTGCTCCACAAGGGCTTCACCGCCCAAAGCCCGAAGAGCAGCCCCCCTCTGGGGTCCACTTGGCTTCGCCGTGGCTCGGGGGCGCCACGGGTACTAAGCCCCACCGCGACGACAACGCGGGACCCGTTGGTGGGGCGCAGTTCTAACCTAACCTAACCTACTACTTTACCCATAATTGACCTATGCCATAACTATAGCTTTTATTTTTATATTATTTACTGCAGTGACGAAAAAACGCGCGAAGTTTTTCAGTTAAGTTGTTCTGCTTTTAGAAATAATGCAATGTAAAAGGATTTTTTTGTTATAATAATCATTAAATTTACCGAGCATGGCTTCTTGAAAATTAAGACAAATATGATGAACAGATTTTGTTGTACTTACTGGTTAATATGCGACTGGGATAGTTATTTTGCTATGAAATATGGTAAATTTGATGTGCAGTCAGTATTTATGCTATGCATGTAGTATTTTTGTACAAAAATAAATTTAACTGTATTGCATTATGAGGAAAAAAGGAATGTCATATTGATGTTCCAATTGACCTCTTGCGCAGTTCAATTGGATTTTAATTGCGCAGGCATTAGTGAAAACGGGTGGAAGCGTCTAGGACCCGACAGACGGTCTGCATGGAAGTGTGCATCGTGCAAGGCCCCGTTGTCTCCTACACCTGGCAAAGATCACCTGACATTGGAAAACGTGTTAAAGGAAATTAAAAACCTACAATCGCAACTGGCCGGATTACCAACCATGTGCCAAGATATCAAATGTATCAAGGAAGAGCTTGGTGACCTAAAGGCTGCTAGTGAGTTCTCCAGTGCCAAAATCGAGGAGTTGACAGTACGAGTTACAACAGCAGAGAAAAAGGTCAGTGATCTCGAGCTCAAGTGCACCACTTTGGAGTCCACCATAAACGACATCAAAGTCCAGATGACAAATAGCGACAATAGATCACGTTTAAACAACGTCGAAATTAAAGGGGTCCCTCAAACGTCAGACGAAAACCTATTCAAAATCATTGACACAATAGGCGTTAAAGTCGGCTATCAAATTCCTAAGACTCAGATCAACTATGTCTCCAGAGTACCCTCCTACAACTCAAAAGAGAAGTCCATCATTACGTGAAGGAGGACTTTATAGCATCTGCACGAGCGCTGAAGACGTTGAAGGCTGAAGATCTTGGATACCGTGACTCGCCAAACCGAGTGTTTGTCAATGACCACCTGAACGCAGAAAGTAAACAACTTCTAAACAAGACCCGGGAAGCTGCAAAAAGTAACAACTTTAATTACGTCTGGGTAAAGTACGGAAAAATTCATGTTCGGAAAAACGATAATTCTCGCTCGTTCATCGTCAGCAAGATTAACGATTTAAACAAATTGGCTTAGTAATTTGCGTATTCCATATTTCTCACTTCGTTACATACATGATTTTTATATCACTTTTATTTTCTATGCTAAATCTTTGTTGTTATAACTTTGCTATAGTAATATTGTATCTTAACAAAAGATTGAGTATCCCTGCCGCATATCCCACCATATCGCTATTTACCAAGCTTTGCACTGCATACTGGCCTGTTCAACGCGTAGTAAAAAATCAATCACATACTATTGTCTCGCTCGCTCCACAGCGTCGCATATTCATCTGTCTTTGTCACAATTTAATCCGTGTACCTGCGCACCTTATTCTGACTCGCTTGTCGCTTACCGGTTATTTGCTTTTATTATGTGTCGAACTATCAATATTGTTAGGCATTTGTTTTCACGCACTTTGTGGCTGTTTGTTGTTGCTGCACTATATTGTTAATGTGATTTCTATTGAATCTTTATAGCAATGACTACAAATTATAACGTAAGGAATATAGATCTATCTATATATTTCCAGAACACCAGAGGTCTTAGATCAAAGACTATTACTTTCTACAGAAACTTGTGCCTTAGTTCCTACGACATAGTGATTTTAGTTGAGACATGGTTGACTAACAGTGTAAGTGACTCGGAACTATTTGATAATCGTTACATAGTGTGGAGAAGGGATAGAAATTATGAGCTTACCGAGCAAACACGCGGTGGTGGAGTTTTAATTGCAGTACGTAAATACCTAATCGCTAAATCGCAGTCGCAGTTTATGTCCGCGGCCGAGGATTTATGGCTTTCTATACCTATCGTTGAACCACGTACTAGAACAAGGTGTAATATATATTTGTGTGTTCTTTATCTTTGCAAACAAAACTTAGGACCATCTTTTTCTGTTCAACTAAACAATTTTTTATCAAAACTTGACGAAATTATAATGAATAACCCGGATGATAGGTATCTCATTTTTGGTGATTTCAATTTAAGTGGCATATCGTGGCAACCGAACAACTTTAATAACATTTTAATGCCTACAAACATGAATACATCTGATGAATATTCCCTCATCGACTCATTAAATACCCACAATTTGCGTCAGTATAATTATGTAACTAACATGTACGGCAGAATTTTGGACCTTGTTCTATCAAACGATTCTCTGACCGTAACAGAGTGTTATGACCCCCTGGTGCCGATTGACCCGCACCACAAGGCGTTATCTATTAGAATCAAAACGGATGTACTATCACAGCTGGAACCTGCGCCGCGTATTAATTATAAATTTGCGAAAGGTGACTATACCGCTATTAATGCGGCAATTAGTGCAATTGATTGGAAAACTGAGTTTACAAATAGATCTCTGGACGATTCAGTCGAATGTTTCTATTCGCATATTAAAAACTTAATTATTAATTACATTCCCGTCTCGTATTCAAATCGACGAAAGGACTTTCCCATATGGTACACAATGCCGCTTAAAAAATGTATTAAGGAGAAATATAAGTTTCTTAATAAATATAAGAAGTATAAGAACCAGTCTGACTTTGAAACTTTTAAACTACTTAGAGGGAGGGTTAAGAAACTTGAATCGGAATGCTATCAGAAATATATAGCCGCTGTCGAAGAGTCGATTAAACATAACCCTAAATATTTTTGGACATTTATAAAGAATCGTAAAGTAGTATCTAGCATTCCCGGAACTATTAAATATGGTAATATTGTTGCAACTACTGGGGAATCAATATGTAATGTATTCTCTGATTATTTTTACTCCAACTTTTTGCAACCGTCACAGTCCTCCGCAACAATTAGTTCACTGGTTGATCAAGATATACCTACAATCTCGGATATATCCAGCGTCTCAATAAATATTAGTCAGGTAACCCAAATTCTTAAAACCCTTGATATCAACAAGTCAGCAGGCCCTGATTTATTACCATCTCGTTTTTTGGTCAATTGTTCTGTGACCATAGCGGAACCAGTCGCATTACTTTTTGAAAAATCGCTATCCGTGTG
This sequence comes from Hypena proboscidalis, assembly GCA_905147285.1. NCBI lineage: Eukaryota > Metazoa > Arthropoda > Insecta > Lepidoptera > Erebidae > Hypena > Hypena proboscidalis. Next base: position 3,746,953 of record LR990141.1, read on the forward strand.
TGTCATGCCCTCTTTATGGAAATGCGCTTTTATTACACCGATTCATAAAAAAGGAACTAAGACTGACGCCACTAACTATAGGCCTATCTCAAAGTTATGTATATTAGCGAAAGTTTTTGAACGGATAGTCTATAATCAACTATATGCAGCTTTAAAGAATAGTTTTAATGATTTCCAGCACGGTTTTTTGAAAGGGCGCTCAACGACATCTAATCTTATACTATTTAACGATTTTATATCGGATGCCATGATGAAAGGCAAGCAGGTCGATGTCGTTTATACAGACTATAGCAAATGTTTCGACAGGATCGACCATTTAACGTTAATACTTAAGCTTGAACAGATTGGTATTAGGGGAGATTTGTTGCGATGGCTTTCATCTTACATATCCAAGCGGTCCCAAGCAGTAGTTATAAATAACTACATCTCTAGTTGGGTTTTTGTGCCCAGTGGCGTCCCCCAGGGCTCACTGATTGGACCTTTATTGTTTGTAGTCTTTATAAACGACATCGACAAGTGCTTCCATCATTCTCATTTACTGTGCTTTGCGGATGATATGAAGGTTTTTAGGGCTGTCTCATCTACCGCTGACATTATTGCACTCCAGAGCGACCTGATTCGATTGGATGATTATTGCTCTCGGAACAAGCTTGACTTAAACCCGTCTAAGTGCTCTGTAGTTACTTTTAGTAGAAAAGCTAACACCATCCAGTCGGAGTACACCCTAAAAGGTCAAACAATTCAAAGGTGTTCTAGAGTTCGCGATCTTGGCGTGACACATGACCGTAAGCTTCTATTCGATGATCACATAGACAACATCATTTCCAAAGCCTCTCAATCACTGGGATTTGTAATGCGGATGTCCAGGAACTTTAAAAATGCAAAAACATTCAAAATTTTATACTGCACATTCGTGCGCAGTACTCTCGAATATGCGAGTCAAGTGTGGAACCCCCGTTACGACACATATATAATACGGCTAGAAAATATCCAGAAGAGATTCATTAAATATATGTGCTACCGGCTACAACTAAAATATTCCTCGGAGGATTATTTAAAGCTTTGCGCCAAGTTCCACATTCTGCCACTAGCTAAACGACGCGAAGTAGCTGACGTCACTTACTTGGTGAAGATACTTAGCGGATCGGTTGATAGCCCTGATCTTGTCTCGCGATTGTCTATTAACGTGCCTAGAACAACAGCAAGGAATACCAATCCTATCCATCTCCCCTTGGTGACCACGAATTATCGTCAGAATGCATTTTTGTGGCGAGCGAGCAGTAGTACTAACAAAGTGTGCAAATATTTAGATATCGATATATTTAATACAGAAATTGGACCGGCTAGACGGATGCTCAGTCAGGACTTCTTTTACAAATATTTATAGCGATCTTGTTATGTGTTTTATCTTTAGTTTTAGTATAAAAATTAAGCGCTTACTTTGTACTTCTGTTTTTGATGTTCACAATTTGTTTTATATTCTAAATTTATTCGTGAAGATCTGTTATTGGCTCTCTGTCACTTATTTACATTAAGTTACCCAAATTGTTATATGCTGTTGATCTTCCTATAAATAAATAAATAAATAAATAAATAAATGTGTAATTTCGAATTATCTGCAGTTTGAGTTTTGTTAAACATTTAGTTTATCTGTAGTGAAGTAAGTTATTTGATGCAAAAAAGAATATAAATGATGAGTATGTATTGATAGGCGATTATTTATTTGATATGCAATATAATATATCCCTATATAATTCAGAATCTTTTGATATTTTTAAAAACAAACTGAATAAACTTCTTACATTAAAATGTTATTAATCTCTGCAAAGGGTTTTTGAGGACAGAATTATAAGGATGAATTATTAGCATATAAATAATTTACGAATAACAAATAGTTCCTATTACTATACTTTGACCATTCCTTTATTTCCTTTTTGACAGATCACGCCTATGAATTACCGTTTTTTTTTGTCAGATTAATGTACTACAATAATAATGTATGTATGTTTTTAGGGAAGTTCACTGTTTGTAACAAACAACCACAAACGTGAAATGAAATAAATCGATCATTATGAAAAAGAATAATTTGACTTTTTTTTGTGTATTGTCTGTATTTTTTATAAAAAAAAGAATATAATAATAGTATCATGATTCCATGAATAATTATATTTCAGAATGACATATCAAAATGTAAACAAAGGTAACTAGGAAACCGTCATAGACTAAGTATGTGACATTATTATTATATTATTATTTTGTATATTTATTTCATCTAATAAAAACTACTAATAAACGAATAATTAATAATGAACCAAAACCATTTCGATGTAATTAGTCGATTGAAAGTTCTTCTTAGACAACATCGATTATGATTTTAAATCGAATCAGTAACGTGTGAAGGCATCCCTAAATGTAATCGGCCAAAAAGAAAATAAAGGAATGGACAGAGTATAGTCTTGCAAGTTTTTATGTTTATTCTGAGTTTACATTTTAGTAACATAATTTCCACAAATACAAAGTCTTATTCGTTTTAAGAATCAAATTGTATATAGCCGCGCCCTGACAGAGTATCATGTTGATATGCATTTTATATTCAAGACCTTTGTACCACACATGATTGCAATAAATAATGATTATGATTATGAAAACAAACCTGTGCTTGTAAACTGAAGCAGGTTTCCGTGAGTTGTCGCAACACGTCGGTATTGTCGTCAGAATCCGGTATCCTTTGCTTTTGATTATCTAAAAGTAACAATACAATGATAATTCAAATATCCTGGCGCTAATGAAATGTCACGGGTCTTGCGCTGTGCTCGAGCACAGTGCCGTGCGAACGATTGATCGATTGTGGGCATAGTAGCCTTTATCTTAAGGGTGTTATTATCTACATGAATCGATGCATCGATCGATAAATGTCAAATGCAACAATTGACGGTCAATCGATTTCGATTTTATAACACCCTGACATCTACCTAGAATCTTGACGCGATCTATAAATACCTTTTAATTTTTTTTCTATTTTCTTAAAAAATCGAAGTCCGCACTAGGAATAACTCCTGTGTCGCGGGGGTGTTCACAAACATACATTTCACACACACAGAGCACACCCAGAGTCAGAACAAATCTTTGCAAACCACACAAAGATTTGTCCCATGTGGGGATCGAACCCACAACACCAGCGCAGTTGAAAGCGGCGAGGCGACCGCTTTAACCACTACGCCAAACGTGCACATATAATATGTATTTATTGGTCGCGTATACATATAAATCTTCTATCGATTTCCAAAAGAAGGAATACAATTCGTATGTATGTACGTTGTGTAAGTATTTAGTATGTGTAAGTAATTATTAAGATTACTTGGCATTTCTTAAACTACTGCGATTTATTATTAATTTGCAGTGAATTAAGTTAAAAATAAATAAAAAATACGAAAAGATGTTTAAAAAGTAATGCTAACCTGCGGCCTGTAAAGTGGACACTTTCTTCCAGAGGGCGTTGATGGCTTGCATTTGCAACTGTTGGATCTTCCTTTCGCTTTCAAGCGCAGCCTTTGTGGCCTCCATGTCACATGTCAATCGCCTACAAAGAAAAATATTACGAGAATGAACTATATGTTATTTTACTGGTGGTAGAGCTCTTGTGAACGAGCTCGAGGGCAGCAGCACCACCTGCTTCCATTACTGTTTCGGTTTGGTGGTGAGATCAGGCCCTGAAATAACTAGCACATGAGTTCTGCTTTTGTGGATTGTTGATGTCTATGGGCTGTACTTCACTTACCATCAGGTGGACTACACGTTCATTCGCCGTGGGCTTAGTATAAAAAAAAATAAAAAAAACATGTCAATGTTCGGTAGATGATGTCTTCGTACAAACTGCAAATCAGTTTGTACAAAGACATCATCTACCGAACATTGCAAATCAGTTTGTACAAAGACATCACCTACCGAACAATTATTTAAGTATAGCTCGTTCTCCAAGGCTAGGCGGAGAAAATGAGACATGTAATTAAATAGGTCATCTGTCACTCCTCGGTCCAGGAACGTGTACGTTACGCCAGCAAGAAAGTGTCACCTAGAGTGATATGAGTAGAACGTATAATTAGTGCGCAATCTGCTGTAAATGTGCGCCGCATAAAAAATTTGTGCGTCTTGTAGTTTTGAAAAAAAAACGTAAAAACGATTCCTGCTGGAGTAACGTTGTTCTAGCAAGAAAATTCTAGACGAATCATCGGAGATATAAAATATATACATGGGCAGAGAGCTTATATTTGTGCAAATTTGTGCGCCATAAATATAATTTGTGCGTCTTCAGGTTTTCGAGATATTGCGTTTCCCGCTGGAGTAACGTTTTGCGAATTCGTGTATCTCAAAGACCATTATATGTGCGCCTGTAGAATTAACATACACGAATAGCTCTTAATTTGTGCATATTTGTGACATAATTAGATGCCAGATAATATTTATAATTTTCAAGTAATCGCGCTTTATTGAAAACTTAAAAAAATATTGTAGCGCCTAAATGAGAAGACGTATAAACTCGCTAAAAACTGTATTCGTTCCATCTTGACGTTTATAATTACCATAAAAAGTTTCAAAACAGAACCTACAAGCGCTAATGAATAATATTACTAAAAGTCAAAACGACGGCATCATAACTTTGACGCCATCAAACAAGAAACTGGCTCAACCTAAGATGTGTAAATGTAAACCAAAAATTAGTGCATTTATCAAATAATATATAGTAAAAATATCCAGCTTCAACTGTTTCGTATTAAGTAAATATTAAGACTAAACCAAAACAGTTATTCGGCGCAGGTTATCCGACCAAATTCGAATGACTACAAAAAAGCGACGGATTCATACGTATCGATGACCTTCTTAACTTTACTCGCTAACTGGTTGAAACGTATTGTGCCCGAGTACAGTGCAGTAGAAATAGTTATTAAAATAAATTCAGATTTTTTTTTTGATTAGACATAAATAAATTTAGCCATTTGCATTTATTATATCAGTAGAAAAACGAAAAAACTGTTATTTTCTGTGATAAAGGTTCAGTACCATCATAACGGGAAATTCAAGTATAAAGTAGTTACCTATTTGTTGGCCGAGATATAATTTAGTTTTGGATATGATAGTATGATACGCGAACGTAGTATAGACCGGTTAAAATTATTATCAGCTTATGTTTCTTAAAAATTAGCCTAATTTGAAAACCCAAACCTAAGCAGCCCGAAATGTGAAACTTGGGTTGAAGTTTTCAAATCCGGCTATTTTTTAAGAAACATAAACTCATAACAAAATATAACGCTCTATAGGTATTTATTACGTTCGCGTACTATACAATCATACCCAAAACTTAATTATATCTCGGCCAAAACAACAACTACTCAATATTTAAATTTCACGCCATGATGGTACTGAGCCACTTTAAGTGATTTTATTGTTTGTGTATTTAAGTAAATGAAAAACTGATCTGTGATTTTAAATAATACCAAATGACTATACAAGGTACAAATAGTTTAATTGAACAATGTTTGTTTTAATATTTATAGGTAGGAAATTTGATCTGTGATTTGATGCCATAATTACTTTAAGAATCATGATTATGATAATAAAAATAATATTTTTTTAAACCAACAAGCTCTTTGATTTCATATGATCAGAAAGTACATTAATATCTATACTAATATTAATACTACACTACACTACTATACTAATATTATAAAGAGGTAAAGTTTGTGTGTTTGTTAAATTGTCAGGGGTAATCTCGGAATCTACTGCACCGATTTTAAAAATTCTTTCACTAATAGAAAGCCACATTATCGCTGAGTGTCATAGGCTATATAAAAAACCGAAAAATTAAAAGGTTTTTACGTGGTAGTCCGTTTTGTAAAGAGAATCGGAGAAAAGCTCATCGTTATACGTGAAGGCCACAGCAGCGCGGCAGCGGCGCGCGATGGTTTCGGCTTATTTCGGTTCGCGTTCGTGCTAACTTCGGAAGAAGGAGGCGTGACCTTCCTTTTACATTTGAGAGGTAGGTACCCGCGCGGCTCATTCGCGCGGTCGGCTCTTTACGCAGCGGACGTCCCCAAAATTGAATTTTTCGTAACACACTTTCGACATTCATTAATTTTATTTTCGGTACATTAAAAAAAAATCTTTTAAGTTTATATAGTTTTTATTTATTTTTGTTATAGATAGGCATTAAGTTTGTTTCATGTACCTAGATATTAAATTAGGTTATAGGTATTAAGTTAGTTTCATGTAGATATTAATTTAGGTTATAGGTAGGTATTAAGTTTGTTTTGTGTAGATATTAATTTAGGTTATAGGTAGGTATTAAGTTAGTTTCATGTAGATATTAATTTAGGTTATAGGTAGGTATTAAGCAGAGAAGTTTTGAACAATTAAAATTATCCTGCGACTTGGTCCTCATGGAATTCGTTAATCGGAAACTCCGAATTCGTTAATCGGAATCTCGGGAATCTTCTTTCACGAATAGAAAGACACATTATTGCTGAGTGTCATAGGTTATACATATAAAAAACCGAAAAATAAAAAGGCTTTTACATAGTAGTCCGTTTTGCAAAGTGAATCGGCGAAAAAAGATTCGAATGAAAACGTTTCTTACGAACGCTGCCTTAACTATGAAAGATATATATTTTTGAACATTATGCCCAACGAAGTGGGCACGGGTCAGCTAGTATATTATATTTTTATTAGGTCATTGTAATAATAATTCCCAACGAACATTTGAGCGTGACTGTACGAACACAGTTTAGGTGTAATACGTTTAATAACGGTGGTCATCGATACGTATGAATCCGTCGCTTTTTTGTAGTCATTCGAATTTGGTCGGATAACCTGCGCCGAATAACTGTTTTGGTTTAGTCTTAATATTTACTTAATACGAAACAGTTGAAGCTGGATATTTTTACTATATATTATTTGATAAATGCACTAATTTTTGGTTTACATTTACACATCTTAGGTTGAGCCAGTTTCTTGTTTGATGGCGTCAAAGTTATGATGCCGTCGTTTTGACTTTTAGTAATATTATTCATTAGCGCTTGTAGGTTCTGTTTTGAAACTTTTTATGGTAATTATAAACGTCAAGATGGAACGAATACAGTTTTTAGCGAGTTTATACGTCTTCTCATTTAGGCGCTACAATATTTTTTTAAGTTTTCAATAAAGCGCGATTACTTGAAAATTATAAATATTATCTGGCATCTAATTATGTCACAAATATGCACAAATTAAGAGCTATTCGTGTATGTTAATTCTACAGGCGCACATATAATGGTCTTTGAGATACACGAATTCGCAAAACGTTACTCCAGCGGGAAACGCAATATCTCGAAAACCTGAAGACGCACAAATTATATTTATGGCGCACAAATTTGCACAAATATAAGCTCTCTGCCCATGTATGTATTTTATATCTCCGATGATTCGTCTAGAATTTTCTTGCTAGAACAACGTTACTCCAGCAGGAATCGTTTTTACGTTTTTTTTTCAAAACTACAAGACGCACAAATTTTTTATGCGGCGCACATTTACAGCAGATTGCGCACTAATTATACGTTCTACTCATATCACTCTAGGTGACACTTTCTTGCTGGCGTAACGTACACTCCAGGAACTAATATATTATACTAATATGTCTGCACGTGTGGTGTAGTGGTTGAAGCGGTCGCCTCGCCGCTCTCCACTACGCCGGTGTTGTGGGATCCCCACATGGAACAAATCTTTGTGAGATTCGCAAAGATTTGTTCTGAGACTGGGTGTGCTTGAGCGAGTGATTGTGTGTATTTGGCCTTGTCATTGGGACCTTTGGATAGATTAATTGCTTCTGGCATTCTATCTAAAGTAAAATTGTATGTTGATATGCCGAGACAGATATAGAACCATATAGCGACTACAGCACTTGAAAGGGACCACGTAGGGCACCTAGAATGTTTTGACTGTACTTAGCCACGCTAGTCCGTCACTAGATTCTGTAAGCAGTACTCACTGTATATGTTGCCTCGCCCTCGCCGCTTGAATCGCGTGCAGGATCCGCAGCGTGTCCTTGTTGAGGTTCCTACTCCTGTACCCCCTCCACATCTTTTGAATGGTGACGGCGGCCATGGATTCCACACTCATTTTCTTCTGGCGCCTCTGGTTCGAAGCCAGCTTCATAATGTCACCCATCTGCTCTGAATTATCCGTCGTAATACCTACAATATAATATATCATTTCTCATACCTACAATACAATATAATATATCATGTCGCTCTAACATACTTGTTAAAGTGAAGTATGTTAGAGCGACATGATATCGAACACAACGTTTCTACATAAAAGCATATATGCAATGGCTCCGAAAGTTTACAATAAGTTACCTAAAGAAATTAGGAAGTGTAAAAATACCAGTGAATACAAACACAAACTTTTTAATTTTTTGGCGGATAAGGTAAATTAATCCATGAATGAATTTTTAGACGACATTGGTAATTAACATTGTTGTGACATCCTAATCTATCAGTAGAAAAATCTTATTTAATTATTGTAATCACTGACATTTTATCATCGACATTTTATTAATTATTTGACATGCATCTAATACAATTAATTTATTTGTTAAGCTCTTTTTAAAATATAACATTGTAATCTTAAATTGATTTGAATACCTGTCGAACTAACATTATTGTTTAAATTTTCGTATGCCATTCGGCGAATCATAGAAGAACTTTTTGTAACACTGTAACATCCTTGTAACCTATGTTTTTACGAAATAAATGAATTGAATCATTTTTTGGCGAGATGAAAGTAAAGATTATTATTGCATAAAATATGTCTTTTTTTTTGTGTATCTCAATGATTTCTTTTTTTTTCATATAATTTTTTTTTATCCCTTTCTGTTTGTTTTTTATTTATCCTTTATTGTGCTGTACTGTTTGTTGTTTTTGATTTTGCTATTAAATATGTATATATGCGACAACTTTTAATTGGCCTTCATAATGTTATCAATGTTTTTCTAGTTTTAAGTTAGCTTTTAGTTACCCTATGAAATAAAATAATAATAATAAATAAATCAACTGAGACGCCCGTTCGATATATTTTCACACAAAATGTATAGGAGCGTCGTGAACCAATACTAAAAGAAAGGACGGGGCGCGGACAAGACACAGACACAACACCACGACACGCTTCGATAACTGCGCCCTATTCGAAAACATACAGAAAAGACGAGGCGTTACAAAACACAGCAGACAGAAGTGCGTGCAGTTATCCGTGCCTCGTCCCGAATCTAGGTATAAAATATGTATAGCGCATACCATTTAGTTTCTTCTCGTCACTCTTTACATCCAGTTTGGTTAGGCTGCTTTTCCTTTGCTCCATCTTGCTCTTTAGTTTGGGCGATGACGTCGCGCTCTTTGGTAGTTTAGGAGATCCCTTTAGGGTTTTGGCCTGACAAAAATTTTGTAACATATTAGTTTCATCTATTAATGATTTAAAAAAAATAATACACGCCTGTCTAGAAAAAGCATTTTACTAAAATCAATTGTCTTTTACAAGAATGCCTAATAATTTAAACAACACAACAAAATATTCATGATTAGTGTAAAGATGCCTAACTTGAACTTTAAATAATGTTGTACACCACTATGGTAGGACATAACGCACTCCAATATATTATTTTATAAGACCTTTATGTTACCTATGATCCACAAATAAATGAATTTGAATTTGAATTTGAACATAAAATGGCAAATTTGCGAAGCCTACACTATCGTACAAATTAGAACTCAGCAAACGAGACGTACTGCAGCGCAACGACCAACTGTTTAGCGGCTAATTGTTTAGAAAATTAAAGTTTAGCCAATCGCAAAGGCTTTAGCCCTGACAAACCAATTATTCTTTCAACAAGATGGAGCCCCAGCCCATAATAGCCGCATAGTGAAAGAAATGCTGGCTCTGCAATTTGGTGAAAACTTTATTGGAACATATGGTCCTGTGTCGTTGCCAGCAAGGTCACCAGATCTTACCCCCTTGGATTTTTTTTTTTTGGGGATATGTAAAAAACGAAATCTACAAAGACACGTATGATACAATTGATGACTTAAAACGAAAGTTAGAAAATATTCTTAACGGAATAAGTAATATTGTGTTGTTGAACGCAATAAAATCCTTGAGACGACGAATCTGGCTGTGTATTGAAAAAGATGGCTATCATTTAGAACATTTACTGAGCTAAGGTAGGAAGTAGTTTAAATTAAAAAAATATTTTGTTAAAAATCGCTATTTCCTTAAGTTCCCCGTATATCATTACTTCCCAAAAATCGATTCTTATTAACAACGCTATTGAGTGGTGTAATAATACAGCATGTGTTTTTTTTTTTAAATCATTAGGTTCGAATCCTGGCTAGGATTGTTACTTTTTCTAAAATCCAATGATGCAGTTTTTGTTTTCATCATAATCGAGCTCGCGACTCCTTTGAACTCTTTTTGATATTCCTTATACTTTCGGATTTAGCCCTGAAGGCCCACTTGAATAATTCACCCTGTATATGTTTATCATTTATAAGGTATATTTTACATTGTATTATTGTGTTTGATATGGGCCCCGAGGCCTGATTTAAATAAATAAATAAAAAAAAGGAATTCCACGCGGACGCGGACATAAAGAAGATTCACTCACTTGTCTAGGTTTATCTTCGTGAATACTGCTATTATTACTGGACTGCGACGACGTGTTCGAGATGCTGTTGACTGAGTGGTTCACAGGCTTTGGTATCGATCTTTGGATGTCGTAGATGGGGTCTTGGTAGTCTGGACTCATCAAGGACTCCGGTACTGGAACCATCTTTGAAGCGGCCTCTAGTGAATGGTTCACTGGTTTCGGTTGGGGCTCTAGAACTAAAATAATTAATTAAGTCTCTGTTTGTCTATACTTCTTTTTCTTTATACGACGGGACGGTCTTGTCTGATCGTATACAAAAAAAAAGTTTTTACTGGTGGCAGAGCTCTTGTGAATGAGCTCGAGGGCGGCAGCACCACCGTCTCACCTTTAACCTGCCGCCAAATAGTAGTGCTTCCATTACTGTGTTCCGGTTTGGTGGTGATATCAGGCCCTGAAATTACTGGCACATGAGGCATACCACCGTAGTCCTCAGCTGCAGCGACGCATCTATAATCTGCTTTTGTGGATTGTTGATGTCCATGGGCTGTACTCCACTTACCATCAGGTAAGGTCGCTGTGGGCGTAGTATAAAAAAAAAAAAACTACAGCAAGAGCAGATCGTAGATTCATCGATGCATATGCGGACTTAAATGTTATGCCTCATGTGCTAGTAATTTCAGGTCCTGATCTCACCACCGATAGACAGTTTAAAGCTTAGACGATGGTGCTTCTACCCTCTTTTACATAATCATATTCTCCTGTGCAGTGACACGCCCACTCACAACTATTTGTGGATGATCATATGCTGTAGTTACCACTCAACTCAGGCGTTGTCCAATGTGAGCGACGTAACGCGATTCAATTTCTACGTTGTGCGATGCGAGTCATATAAAACAAGCGATGAACGCCAATTTTATTTATTTATTATTTACTATTATTCTAATTTATTGTATTCTGTCGACATATTAATTATTATTTTATCATATTTGAATTTTACTATTATTCTAATTTATTGTATTCTGTCGACATATTAATTATTATTTTATCATATTTGAATTATTTAGAACATGTTAACTATTTATTTTGAATAGTAATATGTAAGTTTCGAACTTAGCCATACATATAAGCGGCAACTGTTGATTGTCTGAAAAGCTGTTTGTTGCCCAAAGAATATATAAATAAATAAATGATCGCTGTCGTAACAAAGCATTTTACGCCTGGTTTGTATGAAACGCATCGCGTAGCACTTGTCGCGTTATGTCGCTCACGTATGACAACGGGTCAGGAGGATAATAAAATCATGTCGCATAAAAAATATATAAAAATACATACCTGGTATTTTCTCCCTTTCTCTTTCCCGTTTATCCATAGCATACATGATGCCAGGCGAGTCAAAGCTCTGGCTCATTGCGGTGGGTATACCAGACAGTTCACCACATAGCGATGAAGACATCTGGTGTGATGGTGAACTGGTCTTGGAGAGCGCTGCGTGGTAGCTCGAGGTCAGTCGGTCCGGGGAACGACCCATGTGACGAGGTGTTATGCGAGCTGGTGAATGAGCAAAGTTAGAATATACTGTAGTCGTATAAGGCTAAATACAATGATCGACTGACCGTCGGTGCGTACGTAAGTTGGTCAGGTCCGACCGTAAGCCCTGACGGTCGGTGGAGCAATGCAACTGCCAAATGAGTTAAGAAAACAGAAACAGTCAAGAAAATACTTACATTGCATCCTCGGCGACTGTAACTTTGGCTTCAGAGGACTGTGGTTCTGGTCCTTCAGTTGTTGCTGATGGTGCTGTGCCTAGGAAGAATTGATGATTACAATTCAAATATATAAAATTCAACATAAAATCGAAGACATACATACATTCACTATCTTTAAGATACCGCACTGAACAGGAAAATGGACAATTAATTAATCCATAGTTGTATAAAAATGGCGCTCATAATAAAGTATACATTCACTCGGCAAACGACTTATTAACTGTTATTGATTAATTTGATTATCTCCTTCAATATAAAATAGCGTAATATTAGAAAATTATAGATATTGATACATTCAAAACTAGAGTACGTCATCTTCACATCGTAAAAGCTTAATATCTCCAGTGTATTTTTTTTTTTTTGTCAAATATGTATTAGTATATTTGTTACCATATTTATGTATTCAAATTGTTGATATTATTCTAGGTATGTATTCACATTTTCAGCACTTTTTTTTTCATTTTAATTTATTTATTTATTTAAATAAAAAATTATCGAATAGACTTTTTTAAATTGTTATTATTTTATCTTGTAATGAATTCAATTTGTAAATAATGTTATCATAAATTTATGTTCGTGTGATTTTAATTTATGTTAATTTTTATGCATGTGTTTTATTAGTATTAATATTAATTTTAGCGTTTATTAATATGATATAGCCATACCAGAACTTTGTCTTTGCAATATTACTCTATTTAGATACACAATGTCGAATGTTGCAATTTGTTCAAGTATCAATGTTTTAAGTAATTTTGTTTTTTTAATCATGTAACTTTTTCAAATGTAACACATTTTATTATTATTAACTTTCATTAAATTCAATTGCATGTTAGTTAGTTAAAACAGTTAATATAATTATAATGTTAGCGCAGAATAAACTGTAAGTGCTGTGCAAACCTTTAAGTGACAAGTTCACCTAGCATATGAATGCATAAGATTATCTTACTGAAATGTTCATGTGAATTGTCGTTGGAGTGCCATAAATAAATAAATAAGTACAATATCCGCGTACAAACAAACGATCCAGAAGGGATGTCACATGTTGCAATAGTCGTTAGTGCGAGCGAGAGGTCCGATGTCATCGTTCTCACGTTAGTAATGCGCGGGTAGTTATTTGATTGTTATCATATTGACAATGTTACCTTGCTGAGAATAAGCCTCAGTTTCCTTTGGTCCTCCGTCTCCAGCGCGTCGGCGGTGAGCGGGCACGTGGACGCCAGGTACTCGCACAGCTCCTGGTGCTGTCCGGCGTGGAAGTGCCGGCCCTTGCCTTGGCTGTACAGCCACTCGGCCTTCAAGCTGCAAATTATTGTGTTTCAGTACACTAAAAATTGCTGTGTAGTACAGTAAAAAAAACAACAAAACATCATGTCTATTTTACCCAAAGGGGTAAAAACAGTTTAACACCCACACTTCACTTATTATGTTTAGGTCCATCGTCTGAGTGAGAATAAAAAAAATGTCAACAGTTCTTATAATGGCTATGGGGTTATCAAACTATGATGCGGTGTTTTGGTACGCTATGACAAAATTAGCGATTTATTTTATTACCAGCAGGATTTGCACCTTTTTTTTTGTTTGTATCCTACTTAAGAGACAAATGGATGAACATATAGTTAAGACATTTAGGGTCCTGGTAAGAGGCGACCGTAGCTAGTTGGTTAAAGCGACTGCCCGGTGTGCAGAAGGTCGCAGGTTCAAATCCTGCCGGTCCCATAATTTTTCAACTGTTTCTTAGTATAATTAGCTAAGCATAGCTAAATCCTATTATAATCAATAAGAATTTAAAATAAGCTATATTTTACCTAAGAGTGCTAAGATAAAATATCCGAATATTGTATTGGGATATACCCCTGCTATAGCAAATAATTGAATGCTTTTGAATTGAAGCTTACCTCTCTATAGCACTGACGACAAATCCGTCGATGGACTTCACACTTAATATCCAGTTCAGAACGAACGGCCGGTAGTCAAACCCTCTGCTTTGTAATTTAAAGAATCATTATTTCAAATATAGGTACTTCTAGTTCTAAAATTACGAACTAAATGCTTTAGTTATAGAAAAAATACAAAATGCTATGGGATTGACAGTTTCTTATTAGCAACAGACTAAACATTGCTAGTAAGGAATTGTAGCGCATATTATGGGGACTATACAAATTCAAATTCAAATTATTTATTTTCATAGGCCCCAGGAGGCGCTTGAACAACTTGATACATACATAGATTACATATTTTATATTTAATTTCTCATCGAATTTGAAGTAACACAAGTATTTAATATGATTTAAAATAGAACAAAACTATTCATTGGCTATTCGAAAACTAATTCTCGATGCTCGACTTATTTTCTGAGGTGTCGAAAATAGCTTTTGTACTTGTGGCAGTGATAATACTAAATAAGCATGAAAAATTATAATAATACGTTTTCACCATATTTGATTAATCCATCCTAAGCAATAAGTTAACTACTTACTTATTTTTTTTTTTTTTACTATTTTATTTATTTATTACATTTCTTTTAATTACAAAAGTAAAATAATTAAACCTATAATAACCTATACTACTTACTTATTACTTTTAGTGATTTATTGTATGTATTAATTGTATTATTAATTACAAAATAAATTCCAAAATTTAAAATTATTACTTTAATTAGGGGCAAGCAGGACAACACGTCTGTCTGGTAGCGCTAAGAAGAGATAGGTATTCGAATCATTGGACAGTTAGCTTCTTTTAAGTGTGCCGCTTTAAAAACGCCTATCACTTACTAGTAGATCGTTGAATTGTTGTTAGGTGTGAGGTACCCTAATTACTATGTAACGATGATCTTAAATCACAAAAGGATACAATTTGTCCTTCCCCGCCATCGCGACGCAAGGGTTCCCTTGTATCGTAAAGCTGTCGAGTTTGTTCAAATGCACCAAATGGCTGATCTCGTTCAGATCCTGTATGTTGTTGTGTGCCAACCCTAAGTGATCAAGGTTGGCGGGGAGATAGCGGTCGCATTGTCTCAGATCTATTATCCGATTCCTCTCCAAGTTCAAATGCTGGAATAAACAAATTATACTTTATAAAATACATAATAGGATTAAAGTAAGACGTCGTCCTAGGCGAGCGACAAGTGCAACGCGATGCGATGCGACTTGATACAAACGCCTATGTTTCCATAGAAACAGCACATAGGACAATCGGTAATAGAAGATATCTTTCCTATTTTTTTAAATAAACAATGAAATGTTGGGGCGGGTATGGCTTTATTTAAATCGATGTGTTGCTTAAGCCCTCCAAAGCGTTTAAAGAATGTAGTCCAGATTCCAACGAGCCAATAATCGGCCACAGCTGCCATGGGTCAAGGTAAACTCAAGATATGTGACATAGAATTTTAATTTTCGAGCAAAAACGCCAATAATGGATACAAAGTCGATATTAAATTTATTGTTATTGTATGATAGAGCTGCCATAAAAGATTATTCCAGTATGCATCAAGCAAGTTGTAGTTCACATGATGCTAAGTGGGAATCACAACTTCAAGGCCATTTGGTAACGAAAATAGTAGCCTGATAGATACAGGAATTAATCCCTTTACTATGGGAATATCTAATATTTTTTTAGAATCAGGGCTCCGTCTAAAATATTCTAAAAAGATTACAGATGTTTATATCACAGGACAATGGTATTATAGGTAGCCTCCAAAAATCTAAATAATTTGTTTTCTCTCTGTGATGAACATTTAAAGAGGACTCAACATCCAAAAACTTATTTTTTATCATTCAAATTAATCTTACAAAATAAAAAGATATGCTAATATCAAAATAGCTTTAGGTAATTTACGAAATAAACAATTTAGAAGCCTTTAAAATTTGGAGGTTGCCCTTGCTCTAGGATCTCATCATTAGATCGTGACCTGATGAGAATGGGACCACATGACAAATACACTCTTTCAGATAAATAATAATTTCTCAAATCAGTCTGTCCAGGAGTTTTTTTGAAGGATAAAATTCGTAATGTGGTCATCCGACAAAGAACCAAAGTAACCGACATAGCTCGCAAAATAAGCTAGCTGAAGTGGTAGTGGGCTGGTCACGTTTGCCGAAGGACCGACAGCCGTGGGAGCAAACGAGTCCTGCAATGGAGACCGCGACTCGGCAACCGTAATGTGGGACGCCCCCCTGCCAGGTGGACTGACGACCTGAAGAAGGTCGCTGAAGGGACTGGATGCGGAAGGCACAGGACCGGGTGTTGTGGCGCACATTGAGAGAGGCCTATGTCCACCAGTGGACTACAAGAGGCTAAATGATGAATGATGTCCGTCCAGGCGTCTTAGGCGCCGATCGGCGTAACAAACATATAAAAAAAAAAAAAAGAATATTGAAATCAAATTCAGAACCTCCTCCATTTTTTTGAAGTTGGTTAAAAAGATTAATAACATACCTTTAAACTCTTCAAATAAGATATATCTGCTATGAACGAAATTTGGTTGTTGGATAGGTCTAAGTGTTCCAGGTGCATGTTATTGTTCAGATGCTCGATAGATTTTATGTTGTTGCCTGCAAATATCATAGCTTTTAAAGATTCTGGATGAAAAAAGGTCTGGTTGGTCATTATAACTAAAATCATACAACTAACTACTCATAAAAGCATTAATTGTGTGCTTAAGTTAGATAAATCATATATTAGCTAATCAAAAGTTGCCCTCTTTGATTGAGAGATTCTGGTATTACTTTACAATAGATACAAGAATAAATCTATAGATAAAAGAACAATAATTATAGATTTTTAAATAGAGTTTACATTATGAATTTTATTTAAAATGGAAAACTGAGTGTCTGCCCAACTCATAATACCATATAAAAGCAGAGAGCAAAATAAATAAATATTAATTATCATTATCATAATGGCCCAATTAACTTAACTAGAACAACTAAAATGGATTCAACATGAAAAATTAATGAGTGTTGTTTTTCACTTTCTAAATAGAATAATGTATGAAACCACATAGTGAATACCTTGATCCAGTCATTAATTTGATTAATGATACCAATTTCTTTGAAGATGACAAATTATCTGTATTACTGTTTATTCATGTGATAATTTTAGATCAAAGCAATTTATCTCTCAAACAGGAGGTGGGCAGAGCGGCAGGCAGAAGCTAGTATGATATAACATAAGCAATTAAAGCAATAGTTATAATAATTTTAATTAATATCTATGAAATTGTTTTTACTAGTGATATTGTAATTAATTTAATGGTATAAAGGGTGTCATTACACCAAAATTGAGCGAAGTTGATTGAGTTTGAGTTTTAAATTTTTTTTATAGGCATGAATAACATAAAATTAGTAATAACACTTATTACACCCAGGTCATTCATTAACTTTTACAAGAAACATTGCAAAAGTTAATGTACTTATCACTCATATTTCAGGCTATATATATATAATAATATGTTGATGGAGCGCAGTGGAGCACTCTAATAAATGCATTGATTGATGTCAATCAATTTTGGTATAATAACACCCTAATAGTTTGTTGAAGATTTTGTTATTTTAAGTCCAGCTTTTAGTTTGTAGCAGGCAAAACAGAATAATTTGATAAACTAAGATGCCGCCTAGAGCATGTTTAATAAATAGTATGAAATTGATCTTGATTGCTCATAATTCTACCGGAGTAAGCCAATCTCAATGATGTTTAGAGAGCAAATAATTTTTTTGCTTTTTTTTTAAATACAATGCTTATCACTCTGACCCTTAAGGGATATAATATGATGTGACAACATGCGGTTGTAGCCAGTAATCATACACAAAGGAACGACAGACTCACCGGCCAACTTCAACACTTTTAGATAGATCAGATCTTTGAGCCCTTCTATTTGTAGGATGCCATTGCTGCTGAGCGCCAATATTCGAATATTCGTCAATCGCGACACGCCATGCATGCGAAGCAAGAAGTTGTTACATATTGACAACTGAAAAACCAAAGTAGAAAGAACAATTTAACAGACAAGTTTTACACAACATTTTACATACTACGTTGTTTATAAATTTTTAATTCATATTAATAAAACACTTAAATAAATTCTTCTTAGACTATTTTTTTACAAAATCACAAAGTAATAACAAAATATTTTAAGTATTTGGGTTGTTTATGTTTAAAATGTTCAAAAAAAACCTTACGTTTTCAATACGGCTATAAGTGTCAATGTTGTCTAGCCGCTGTAGTTCGTTTTGATCTAGGATCAAATTAATAATCGTCTTAGATTCCTCCGCGGGCGCTTTCTCTATTTTCTTCAACCCACGCCTCGAGAGGTCTAAAGTTTCGTTTTTCGCTTCACCTGTCAACAAACAACACATAACTAATTTGTTCACCATCGCTTCTTACGTCTATTGATGAATACTTACCCATTATTGAGTTATTCTAACATCTTTTTATTTATTTAGCGACACAAATTTCAATTCAAGTAATTTTGCCATAAAAATCAACATTTGTAAATGCACGTTCCGAGTATATTATAATGTTACGCACACAGATTCTTTGCACGCGTATTTAATCTACTTTTATAATAATCTTGCCACAATAACTGAATTTACATACACAACTCAAAAAATCAAAGTTAAAGCGCAAATTTTGACAAATAATGTTATGAAAATAAATAATTCCGCGCAGGCAATTTTAAGTATTTTTCTAAATATTTTTAGTTTTGGAACATGATAGCTTTGATTGACGTTTATAAGCGTCATGTCATTCGAACTAGTGTTGTCTGAAATTTGATGAAATGTTAAACAAAATAGACTAAAATTGCGATTTTTATTAAATTACTTAAAAAGAAGGTATTGTGTTGTGTAAAAAAAGGTATTGTTATGTTTGATCCAGTTGAATCGGTATTGGATATATTATGATTATTGTGTTTGATTGTTCGTTCAAAATATACAAACCATGTTTCTGATCTTTAGGATTCTATAGTTATGTAAACACATATATAATAGGTAGGTATAGATGTATTAAATAATAATAGACGCGTTTTACCTGAAATAAAACGCATATTAAAATACTTACCTCACTGGAAGCTTTTATATTGAGAGAGCATATCCGTTTCCGTCGAATTTGTCTTCTTTTTACCAGTTTATTCGCTAGTACATCCGGTCCAATGGCGACACCTGGCGGCCGCGCGGCATTTTATGTTTTCGAAAATGGTTGTCGCCATATTTCTTCATTGGCTAAGTATCACCAGGCAGGAATAAAAGCAAAGCTTCCAGTGAGGTAAGTATTTTAATATGCGTTTTATTTCAGGTAAACTACTGTAACCGTCACTGAAAGCTTTTATATTGAGATCTGTTTGTTATCGCCTGGTGTCGCCACTTTTTTTTTTTTTTTTTTTTTAATTATTAACATTTACAAAAGCCATCTTAAAAAAATTTTACATCTTAATGCGCTGCTAAAAACCACAGAGGTTTGCCTGCAGCGCAATTTTATCTGCAGTCTAGTAAAGCAGTCGTAAACGCTATTAAAAAAATATTACAATTCAAGTAGAAAACATTACATTATTAACTTAGGTACAATAATATTTTATTTTCTTAAATATATAAGTTACAAGAGCTAGGTGAATGCATTTACTCTATTAGTTTATTTATTAAATAAGACTTGAGCTTGGATTTTATATTTGTTGCATTAATATTACATTTTATGGTGGAGGGTAGTTCATTAATAAACCGCGGCACTAAGTAGTGAGCGGTTCTCTCGCCGTAAACATTCCGGGCCAGCACGGTACATAGGCGCTGCCGAGCAACAGAGCGCGTGCATACAGGGTGTTCGACTTTTTGCTGTAGTTCGGAATTAAAGTATTGTTCTTTAAGAATAGTATATTTAACCTGTTGTTGAACTGGTAAAATTTTGCAATGTGCAAATAATACAAGTTCATTATCGCGATACTGATTTTTTATTGCGGGCGATACTATTAATTTTAAAATTCTTAACTGCAGCTGATATATCCTATTCAGGTAACTATTATAAGTACGTCCGTAACTACTTATACCGTATTGAATATATGCTTCAGCCAGCGAATTATACAGTGCTAATTTAACTTTATAAGGTATACGATTTTTTAATATAAACATATTGGCAAGGAACTGTCTCAGTTTATTACAAACATGCTCAACGTGATGACCCCAATTGAGTCTGTTATCAATATTAAGCCCTAGGTACTTATAGGAGGTTACAATCTCGATTGTTGAACAGTTACAATCAGATACATTAGTAAGGTGGATGCAGTTGTGGTCATGAGCTTTTAATTGTCCACTCGGTGAGTATTTAAGGTAGGGAGACTTAATATGCAAAAATTTAGTTTTATTTACATTAATGACAAGGCCAGCATCATGGCACCATTTGAGAAGATTGTTAAAGTCGGTTTGGAGTAGGTGGTGCGCTTCTTGTAGTTCCTTTCTGCCAATAACAAGACAGGTATCATCGGCAAACTGATAACATGTGCAGTTTCCGAGAACGTTACTCATGTCGTTCACATATGACAAGAAGAATAATGGCCCTAGGACCGATCCCTGTGCTGTGCCATGTGTTATTTGGATAGTGTCACTATAAGTATTATCTATTTTGACATTATATTTACGATTAAAAAGATAATTTCTACACCAATCAAGGAGCGGTCCGCGTATGCCACAATTGTTTAGCTTTGTGATAAGTTTAGCATGATCAAGAGTGTCAAATGCACGCGAGAAATCAATAAAAAGAACTAGTACATTATTTTTAGTGTCTAGATTTTTGTTAACCTCGTCGGTAAACCTAGATAGGAGTTCTGAAGTTCCCTTTCCTCGTTGAAACCCAAACTGATTACTGCAAATAATATTGTGTTTTTTATAGTAATTTTGAATTTGTTCACAGATAAACTTTTCAATAACTTTGTCGATTGAGGATAGGAGGGTTATCGGACGATAGTTACAATATTCATCTTTCTTTCCTTTCTTAAATATGGGCCGAACACAGCCCTTTTTCAGGTCATCCGGATACAGACATTCATTAACACTACAATTTATTAGATCGGCTACGACAGCGCATATGTCCTCTCCCACCATCCTAATATCTGACACTTTAATTTCATCAATGCCAGGTGCTTTTTTTGAATTGAGAGCTTTTATTATTTTATGTATTTTACTCCCAGTAGCTTTTTGAAACCGTATGCTGGAATCAGTTTTCTCGTTGTAAGCTTCCTCGTTCAACAATTTGACACTACATTTAGGAATTATGTTCTTAACTGCTACATCAAATTCATTGGCAAAGTTGTCAGTAATTACTTTTTTTGTTAGCCCTTGTGAGTCAAAGGCGTTAAGAATGATTTGGTCAATAGATAATGATAAACGTCCAAGCATCCGATTTATTACCTGGTACACTTTTTTTGTATTTTTAAAATTGTATTCAATTTGTTTTATAAAATATGAATTTCTATGGTGTTCGAGGGCCCTATGTGCTGAATTACGTAATCTGTTATACTCCAGTCTTAACTGTGGGTCAGTAGGGTTCTTTTTCCAAGAGGTAAATAATTTATCACGTTTATTGCATAGTCGTATAATATTATTGTTCATCCACGGGATGTGAAATTGTTTTTGATTCTTAATATACGTCTGGTTCAAACAAGCAAATTCACGAGCATGGTTAAATGAGTTGCATATAAAGTTAAAAATATCATTTGGTTTTTTCATACTATGAGTTTGGTTCCATTTTATTTTATTCAATTCTTGGTAATATTTTTTGTAATCTAGTACACTTTTAGAAACACCCTGTATATAATTACGCGGTGCAGCGCCTACGCATGCTAGAAGTACGGCGCTGTGGTCCGCCAGTGTAAGATCAACCGCTGCCGTGTGCGGATTTAATGTGGGAAGTCGTGTAAAAATGTGATCGATGCATGATTTTGTTACTAAATTCAGTTTATTTTGGACTCTAGTGTAATTAGTTATTCCACACATTAATCCGCACTTGCTCACTTAAAGATATTCAGGGAATAACGCCAATGTGATGAAATAATCAGAGTAAAACAACAAGATTTTCGAATAATACGTATGTAATATGAAATTATTATATATGTGTATTGTAAATGAATATTACTCTTTATAATTGTAAATAGAAATATTGATTTTTCCAAGTTTATAGCATTATAATCACAACT
Organism: Hypena proboscidalis; assembly: GCA_905147285.1. Classification (NCBI taxonomy): domain Eukaryota; kingdom Metazoa; phylum Arthropoda; class Insecta; order Lepidoptera; family Erebidae; genus Hypena; species Hypena proboscidalis. The sequence continues at coordinate 3,769,562 of LR990141.1, forward strand.
ACTGGCTTAAATTATAATTAATCAGTCGGTTCAAACATCTGTGCAATATTATCAGATTGATTGATTGCTAGAATTTAATATTTCACTTGATCTTGATGTTGCCCAAGAAAGTAAATAACGAATGGCTGCTTGTAAAGTTTCTTTTTGTTTGAGCACACAAAAAATTATGGCAGCAAAGGATTTCTCAGTATTAGCCAGATGACGTAAGGTATCATACATTTTCACCTCTTCGTTTGTTTCCAAGTCTATGAAACCTGGAGTGTGGTTGTATAATTTTTGAGTCTCAGAGTATCTAACATCTGACCATGAGGGGCCACCTAAGCGTTGAACTTCGCTTAGCATTTTTAAGAAACTATCAGGCGCTTTAGGTACAGATGGTTCTTTCAGTTTTGTTTCGAGGTCAAAAGTAAATTCGCAAGCACTATTGACCTCGTCATGACATAGGTCAGTGACGTGGTTTTGTTCGTATAAGCTTTCACTTACTTGCGAACAGATCGATACGGTATCAAAACATTCATTTTCTTGGTGACCCGATTGTCGAGTTATAAAATCGGTAATCAAATGCTTAAGCTTACCCATATCTTCGACGAGTTTGCTTACTGTTGGATCAGAACGCCGAGCGCGTTTAGCCTTCTTCCGGCGACGGCTGCGATGGTGTGGGCGGCGCCGTTTCTGCAATTCACTCAAATTGCTGCTTGAAGAACTGCTGCTGCTGCTGCTACTGCTCGACTTGCTTCTCGGGCTCACCGTTTCCATAGCATTTTCTAAATAATTTTCATTCTTTGTGTACTGTAATTAGAAAATAAATGAGTTAAACACTGTATTTTATGAATTCCTGACCCATTTATAGCGAATTCACTGGAACACAATCTGTAAATTTATTTTAAAATCATCACGAATTTAAAGTACGATTATTCAGAACAAAAGGCAATATCAAAGCACTATTGTTAATAAAAGCTGTAAAATATTAAAATAAACGATCAGGTATTCATTTTAAAATACGAGATCCGAACGGTAAAAGCCGTTAGAATTATTTCTTCCTAAAATCAATGGCGAATAATAAAATCTGATATTATTCCATTTTGATCAATGGAAATATTTTAAAAAAGGTAAATGAACAACAAAAACGTTTGTTTTATTTTAAATAAAGATAACGAATCTTATTTCGAAATAAAATAATTTACCAACACAATCTTAAAGGTGTTTTCGCTTGCATGAAAAAATAAGTAAATTTAAAAACTTACGGTTTTGTTCTGTGATTCACTATTCACTGTATAATATTTTGTAACGAAGTCAGTCTGGCTGTCAATAAAAAGGGTAAAATTAACACGTAAGTTATTTTTAAAAAACTTACACGATTATTTTGTTCACTCACTTCACTATTTGACTTAGAATATAAATAATTATAATGGATAACGGATTTGTAAAATTAAAATTAATTATTAAATTATTATTAAGTGCAACGGTAACAGAGCCAGCTGTGCAAGTGTTGCTTCGACGGAAAACGAAACGCCAATGAAGAAATATGGCGGCAACCATTTTACGAAAACATAAAATGCCGCGCGGCTGCCAGGTGTCGCCACTGGACCAGATGCACTAGCGAATAAACTGGTAAAAAGAACTCAAATTTGACGGAAACGGATATGCTCTCTCAATATAAAAGCTTCATTTGACGGTTACTGTAGTTTAATTGTGCATTTTTAGATGCTTTGATTTTTATATCTAGATTTTGAAACTCTATAATAATGAAATAAAATTTTTTGCCATTAATGTCACTCATTCACGTTTTGAATAAAGGGATACTTAATAATAGCATAATATTTAACCTTCAACCTTAAATGATGAACCAACAGTATAACCTTCTCTAGGAAGCTCAAGGAGCTTGATCGGTTAAACTGAATTTAAAATGTCAGATTCTGTCTAATGTTTCTTATTAATGTTATCTTTAGTTGTCTGTGAACTCTGTCATCAAACCGCCTTCCCCACCTGGAGTCAGAATGCGCAGATTTTTTTTATTATATTCTATGAAAATAAAAAAGGCGCACCGTATCACCTTTACCGTTAAGATTTGAAGAGTCTGAAAGTGCAGTGTGCGTCAACTTACCTCAATTTTTCCTTGAAAACTTGAAGGCAGCACTAAAATACCACTGTCAACAAAAATAAAAAACTTTTAAAAATATTTCTAAAAAAATCACGAAGCAGCACTTTCCACGGGGGTTTCTATAGCTTATCAGCGTGATATGTAATATCTTAATGAATTAAAGACCCATTAACTATTAACATTTTGGTTGATTTAGTCTCAAGTAAGATGCTGGTGAGAATGAAGTTCATAGAACTACTTTAATACTACATAATAGCATAAATATCATCACCTCCCATCAACGTCTATATTTATAAATTTACTTATTTTAGAAATTACAGTTTTTAGATGATTTATTGCGTGTATTGTAGTTATCGACTAATTTAAATCTCTATTCTCTAACTATATATATATTGTTTCGCATCACTACTTCGCGGTGGCGGCGGATTTTGTTGAGGTTAGTGAAATAATTACGGAAAAAATGTTTTTGTGTTTATTTTTAGACTAACTAATAGAAGTCACTATTCTCAAAACAATCGTTGAATAATGTTGCATAAGTAGAATAGGTCTAAAGCCACTCATTCATTCATAATAGTCGTTAATTACAGGACGCGTTAGTTGTCATTTTCGTGAGTAAAGTTTGTTTCGTTTGATAAACTTATCAACATTGACTTTTCCTATTAGAACAACTTGATAATAATAAAATTACTGTTTTATGTAGTGACATTATTTACTTTCAATAAGTGTGCATATTGAGCTCGGATCAACTTTCTATTTATAGCCGATTCACATGTAACCTCTTTCGTTTTAGGCGGGAGAATGGTGTTGGCAAAGGGCCTGAGGCCGCTACAGGCGGTCTCCCTAATATTCTTCGTAAGACTTTTGTCAGTATTCGTGGTGCAGACGTGGTATGTACCTGATGAGTACTGGCAGACCTTGGAAGTTGCCCATCGTCAAGCATTTGGGTATGGAGATCTGACTTGGGAGTGGCAGAAGGGCATCAGAAGTTACCTGTATCCAAGCGTCGTAGCTGTTCTCTACACATTGCTGAAGTTTACTGGACTTGACCACCCGGAAGCCTTGGTGAGTGTAATGAATTTGATACAATTAATCTCTAGAGCTACAGATACATATAACTGATTATCTAGACCCATACATGCTGCTTGATGTGCATGTTTTTCCTTACCAAAAAGAAACATCAGTTACATCAATAAGGAAAATGTTTGATGATAATATTCTTATCTAATACAACATAATATTTTTTTACAACAAATTCATAAAGCAGTGTTTTGACATGATTATTTAAAGAATATTTTGTTTCTGAAATTTTACATTCTATTGCTGCGAAGGCACACAGGTAGCTCATCTTTCATAGTTTTAAAGAAAATATTTAAAACTCTGGACCTGCGGCACTCTCAAGCTGTTGTCCTAAAAGGCTTGGATGCTGCTACATAGATTTAAAGAAAATATTTAAAAAGTAATCGTGTGTGGTGATCTTTGGCTCTTAACAGCTCTCCGAAGCCACTTCTAAAAATATTTAACCATTTATTTAAAAACACATACAGTAAGAAACAGTTTACTTAAAAAAACTACAATAAGAACTTAATAATAATTATGCAGTATGGGAACTAGCTCAGTATTTACTGCACAGTATGCACAGCACTGATTTTCAGCTAGCCCCTGCCAAAACGAACAAAATAAACAATGCAGAGGAATTTTTTGATGCTGTAAATATCTTTTTATATTTTTTATGTATATAAATATTTTTCAAAATTCAAAATGTATATTTGTAAATATTTAAGATGCTAGTTTATTATAATTATAATATATTATAATCATAAACATAAATATAAACTAAATAAATTTGAGGTCAGCACTTGTATACATTTGTAGTCTCTTTACACCTTATATTAGCCCCTTTATTGCTGTATGGAAAATATACCCAGGTCCCTGTGGACATCCTAGAAGTCAAAGTTGTCCGTGACCTTTGGGAGCCACTGCTCTAGGGTAACATTACTATTCCATTAGCAATAGGAAAAAACTCTAAAAACTAATATTTACCAGTATTTTTTTTTTTTAACAATTTATTGACAGAGGTGTGTGCCGTGGGTTAGAACCCGAGACCTTTGACTTAGCAGTCCTACGGTCTCCCACCCGGCTATTGCTGCCTATATGTCATATTAATATCTTCAAACTGCAATAGGTATAATAATTATGCATGCATGTCCTACCATTGCCCGACACGGTCCATGATGATTAATTTCTTATTTGTATATTAATCAAAACACCTGTCAAAGCATCAAAGTACAAATATTGAAATGAAAGTCACACCTGTGTTCTTTTACCTTTCATTTGTCATTGCAACAGATGGTGTATACATTCATGTCACCTCTAGTTCTTTACATAGGTACTTAGTAATAATACCTACATACGCTTTTACATGAGCTTTTCGGTGTGCTATTCAATTTCATAAATAAATATCACACAACTTCATCTAGTCCCAAACTAAGCAGAGCTTGTACTAGAATAACTGATATTTATATACATACTTATTATACATAGAAAACCCTGGCCAATACAAACCTCCATGTTCATGCACACAAAGATTTGTCTTGAGCGGGAAACGAACCCGCGACCCCAGCGTCAAATTGATCCAGAATGCTGGAGTTACGGCATTCCAGAACTGCTCTAATCGGGACGGCTCTTCCAGCGTGCTCTATCTGTTTCATTAATATGCTTATTTCAAAGAAGTGTCCTGTCCACCCACATACCTAAATATTTAAGATTTTCTGTTGTCATAGTATTATGATCATTAATTTTCCGAATTATTTCCTGTCTTCTACGATTTCTGCTAAAACGACAAAATTTGGTTTTTGTTGGTGAAAGTCTTAAGCCTTAATCTTCAAAAGTTACAACTGAAGTAATTAAGGAATTTTGTATATGGCTTTCGAAAGTTTTAATATTTTGATTACTGAAGTAGAAATCATTAGCATATTGGCACATACAAATATTTTAGATGTTAAGAAAAAAATATGTGACGCTTTTAGGCTCCATAAAATCTCTAACTCGTTAGGATCCATAAAATCTCTAACTCGTTTCCAGGTCAATGTATACGCTTTTACAATAAACTTCCTTTAGACGCAATAGAATTATTGATAGGTAAATTTAAAAAATATGTTAAAATTAGATTATGTCAAAAAGCTTACTACAGTATTTCGGACTACATAAATGATAATAGCATTTGGAAATGAATTGCTCTTCTTAGGTGACTTTTATTATGTATATCTACTTATTGTTATAGTTTTCATTTTAAAAGATGGTGCACATGAGTTTCTCACCAGCTCTTCTCATAATGCAATACCCATCAGAGCTGGTACTTGGATTGATTTTAATTTGAATTTAAACAGTTTGATTAAAATTAATCTAAGCCCTGGTTATTCAAATCATTGTAATTAGTATAATCTAGTATTATTTAATTTTATTTTATATAATTTTTTGTAATGTTTTGACGTGTTCAAGCGCCTCCTGGGACCTATGAAAATAAATGATTTGAATTTGAATTTAAATTTAAATTTAAATTTAAATTAATTAACAACGGAGATAGATTTCCCTGAGCGAGCCCTCTATCTATCCATCTGCATATCTTTAAATCTTCAGTGTCACTTTTACAAGTTGGTTATAATGAATATGTTTTGGCCCAGGTTCTCCTGCCTCGCATCCTCCAAGCAGCCATCAGCACGGCCGCAGACTACAGCTTCTACAAATGGACGGGCAACCGCAAGTGGGCCTTGTTCCTTGTGCTCACTTCCTGGTTTTGGTTCTATACGGCCACTAGAACTCTGCTGCAGACCGTAGAAACTGCTTTAGTCGCTATTGCGTTCTCCCTGTTCCCGTTCAAGGATGGCAAGGTTGGATACTATGATCAAGGTAAAATCATCTTTCGATTGCCGCTTGGTTTTATATGCTTTATATTAGCTTCACTTGTATGTTTGTTTGTATGTAACCGACTCCTTTGGACGCTTTTTGACCCACTTTAAACGTTCAGATTTCATTCAAATTTTGCAGTCCTGTCAAAGACCAATGACAATGCAATAATTCGATTAAAAAAATAAGAAAAAGATTTTTAACAACAAATTTTTTTTAATAAAATTGAAAACTAACGCGAAAAATAAAAGTGAAAAGCCAAACTAAAAAGTAGAAAATAAATAATAGTTAAAAAAAAACTATTAAACACGCTTTATATAGAAAACCAAACTAAAAACAGAAAATATTTTCTTTATTTAAAAATTATAAATATTTCACTGACAGACATGAGAAAAAGGATTATCATCTCGTTAATATCTTAAAAAGCACCCCACGCTTTTTTTTAAATATTTTTTTTTTGATCTGACGGCGTATGTTATGTAATACTTATAAAAGTATAAACATAAAAATGTTTGTAATATTTTAAAGCAAATTATAGCTTTGCTATGCCTTTTTGTATTTTATATAATAGAAAAGTTGAAAAATTAAGAAAGTTGAAAAGTTATTCTAATTTTACCGATACATGTCAAAGGCCTTGTTTTGAGTAGTCACTAATCTACTCAATGTACGCCGAACGCTTGACGCGCTGCCCGAAGCCCCGCGCGTGCTAAAACGAGGCCATACTGGTTAGCAAATACGCCTTCGCCATTATCACATTCCATAGTGCCACTCAAAATGGGCTAAGATGCGATTTAATAATAGCAGCCCTGTATCTTTCATGTCCTATTGCTTGCCTCGGGCCTCTTCTCATGATGAGAAGGGTTGGGTTATAGTCCACGATCACGCAGGCCAAGTGCGGATTGGTAGACTTCACACGACTTAACACGAGTATTTTTCAAGCCGTCTTAGGCATGCAGGTTTCCTCACGATGTTTACCTTCGCCGTTAGCGAGTGATTATTTATATGAAAAATTATACGAGTTATTGACAGAGGTTTCCCAACCCAAGTCCTGACTTCTCAGTCCTACGGTCTTTCACTCTGCTATCGCTGCTGAGATGGGATTTAGTGTTATGAAATGTTTTTGCTGTGACCCTTTCTCTTGGTATATAATTAAAGTTTCAAGTGGTCACTCTCTAACTGTTTGTCACAGAGAGTACCCGATGGATTTGGCTGGCAGTACTGTGCATGTTCCTTCGGCCGACATCAGCGCCGCTGTGGGTCGTGCTCGGCGCGTATAACTTGCTCACCACCAACCAAGAACGGCTGAAGCTTATTACACGGACTTATATACCTATTGGGTAAGACTAGAATTTACTCATGATTATTTCATAGACTGTAGACATACTAAGGCTGGTTGTCCATTAAAATTGTACTCGGTGGCGTTGCTTTGTAAAACCCAGCTCTGCGCGCGCATAGCTAGGTTTTTGACTTACAAAAGCAGCCAAAGACTTATAACGCCTTTAATGCTAATAATTTATGCTTGCGTATATATTTGCGACCGTAACACAAGTCGTAGATTTTTCGATACCAATCCCAAGGAAAAACTATTGTTTTATTCACAGGTCTTATTGCATAGAGGCATAGTGTTTAAGTTAGATTTAGTAAAATTTTCCCGTCCCGCTTCTTCGTACCTCATCTCTTCTAAAACCGTTTTGACTGTTTTGTTCGTGTCATTTTTTTGTTAGGAACTTACTTACAAGAGATCTTAAAAGAAATCAAATCAAATATTTTGTCCATGAGCCCTAAGGAGCGCTTGAACACGTCAATACAAACATCAAAATACAAAAAATATAAATTTTAATAAAAAAATACTAATCAAAGTTGAATTAAAGTTAATCTAAGCTCCGGTGTCAAATCATTTTATTGCAATAAGTAAATAAAAATAAATTAATTGAGTGCACGGTTGGCGTGGTGGTTAAAGCGGTCGCCTCGCCGCTTTCAACTGCGCTGGTGTTGTGGGTTCGATCCCCACACGGGACAAATCTTTGTGTGGTTTGCAAAGATTTGTTCTGACTCTGGGTGTGCTCTGTGTGTGTGAAATGTATGTTTGCAAACACCCTCGCGATCGCGACACAAGAGTTAAAAATGAAATAAATAAATTAGTTAAATTTAAATTTAATTTTATATTTTTTATATTTCATTAATGTTTATATTAAAATCAATCCAAGTACCAGCTTCGATAGGTATTGCATCATGAGAAGAGCTCGTGAGAAACTCATGTGCACCATCTATTCTATTCTAATAATTCATACAATATTTGTTTGTTGTTTGTTTTTAATCTGCAATCTAACAGCTATCTCTATGATTTGCAGTCTGATCACCGGCGGTGCTTTGGTGGCGCTGGACTCGTACTGCTACGGCAGACTGATCGTCACCCCGTGGGAGTTCTTCAGATTCAATGTGCTGAACGGCATCGCCTCTTTCTATGGCCAGCATCCGTGGTTTGTACAAATAATACTGCATTCACGCCCTTATCTTGCTTTATACCTTTAAATTCTGTTTGAATTTTAGAGTGTCATTTTGGATTGACGATTTGCATGTTAGTTTCAATAATCTTTTTTTTTTTCTTGGGTTATAGTTAGGGAAAATAATTTTTTCTTGGGATACCGCAAAATGCAATTTGGTATTCATAGCCAAATCTTCTTTTCCTCTTTGATTAAAAGAAGAGAATTGGAGAAATATACACACGAAGCCCAATAGTTATTATAGGTACAACAAGTATATATATATAGGTACAACAAGTATATATATATAGGTACAACTCTTGTTGTACCTTTTTTAGTTTTGACTTTTGTCAAAACTCGTATTTTCTTCGAGTGTTAATTTAGAATCCCGATTACGCGAAAAAAACGATAATGGAATCACGAGCATAGCGAGTGATTCTTGTTCGGAATATCGAGCTTGGTGAGGCACTCAAAAGCACGTTATGCTTCCTGAAATGACTTGAAACAAGATATAATTTTGCTCACTGTTTTCACACAACAACAAACATCTTTTTTGTGTGCTGAGGTCTATTGACATATTGTATATTGCAGGTACTGGTACATGACCGAAGGCTTCCCCGCCGTGCTGGGCATCGGCTTGGCGCCGGTGCTGTGGGGCACGTACGCCGTGCTGCGCCGCCCCAAGGAACACAAGCTCGGCGTGCTGCTGCTGACGGCCGTCGCTGCATATGTCGCTGTGTACAGGTAATGTCATCAATTGCCATAATAGTACATCTGGTTCGATTCCCGCTTAAGACAAATCTTAGTGTGCATGAACATGGAGGTTTGTATTGGTCTGGGTGTTTCTATGTAAAATAAGTATGTATTTACAAAAGAAAAAAGTATATAAATGTATTAGTATCAGTTATTCTAGTACCCATAATACAAGTTCTGCTTAGTTTAGGACTAGATGACGTTGTGTGTAAGTTGTGAGATATTTATTTATCTTATTTAAAATAACTGCTACTCGCCGCTTCATCCTATTTAAACAATAGAACTGACCATAGTTGGAATGACCAACCTCGAGAGACTGTTGGTCACTGGGAAGGTCGAAGGAAAGAGACCCAGAGGCCGCAGCCCGGTACGCTGGTCTGACCAGGTCCGCACTAACCTTAACACCACTGTCCACAACGCACTACACACAGCCCAGGACAGGCAAAGATGGCGGACCATCACACGGGAATTGATGATCCACAAAAGAGGTCACGACCCTCAGAAATGAGGAAATCGAAGCAAGGAGGTGTTGGATGCGCTAATTTAAAGAATTTGTTTGTTATTTTCTTAGATATTATTATGTAGCTCATTTATTGAGAATTTATATACATCTTATAACGTCACGTTAAGACCAAGAAGAGTGGAGCAACAATTAAATATATTGCAATAACGGGTGGGTTGGGGAACGCCACGGGAGCGGCGCAGTACCACTATTACCAATTTTGTAAAACATTGAGAAATAATCCGCAAATCTTGCACCTAGTGGAGGCCTAGTAACCTGAAATACAGATTTTATCTACTTAGGGCACCAGTCTCCCCACAATAATCTGTGAAATAGTATATAAGTTAACTCATGTACGAAAATAATTATTGTAGTGAGAAATAAATACTTTTTTAGTATCCATGGTTATATAACGAATACCATGTGGATAAAGTCCCGAGCAGCAGATTATATTTAAAAGGGTAGTCCTCCTAATTCATAGTATTCAATGTTGTTAAAAAAAAAGCAGCGATAGCCGAGTGGGAGACCGTAGGACTGCGAAGTTAATGGTCTCGGGTTCGAACCAAAAGCACACACCTCTCGTCTTTTCGAAGATATGTGTGTATTTATCATATAAATTATCGCTCGCTAACGGTGAAGGGAAACATCGTGAGGAAACTTGCATACTTGAGAGTGCCTAATAAGAGCTTGAGGGTGTGTGAAGTCTACTAATCCGCACTTGGCCAGCGTGGTGGACTATGGCCTAACCCTTCTCATCATGAGAAGAGGCCCGAGCCCAGAAGTGGGACATGTATTAAATACAGGGCTGCTATTAATCTACGTCATAGGTCTACCTACTGCAGAAACCAGTCTCTCACAAAGGAGTTTTGGATCTATGTAAGCTATCCTGAACACCTTTGTGAAAGAGAAATAAACAAATTTTTATCTTTATCTTTATTATTATTATTATATAATGTTTTTACAGTTTTATTCCGCACAAGGAGTTCAGATTCGTGCTGCCGCTAATGCACATTCTCCTGTATTTGGCGCAAGATGTCATCGTGTCCTGGAGCTGGAAAGCTAAGAAGTAAGATGAACTTATAATAACACAAAAGTATTTTTTAACACGCTTATATTAGCTTCACCTTTATGTATGTGTGTATGTAACCGACTCCTTTGGACTCGATTTTGGCCCACTTTAAACGGACAGATTTCATTAAAATTTTGCACACCTTTCAAAGATCGATGACAATGCAATAATTCGAAAAAAAAAGTTGAAAAAAAAAAAAAAACGCTCTTATAAATAAACCAAACTAAAAAGTAGAAAATAAAAAATAGTTTGAAAAAACTAAAAAACACGCTTTTAAAGTACTTGTTATTTGTTGAACATGGTAAAAAACAGTTGTATTAATTATAATTAAAAAAAAAAAAATTAAAATTATATTATTATTTTTATTTATTTTATTATTATTATTATTGAATTTTAATGCATGCCGTTCTTGTGGCAAAGTTTTGGTCAAACAAAATTTAAATAGCATGCATTTCCATTTGTTTTTCCATTGACACGCAAAGAAGAAGAAGAAGTTGCATTAATATGAGATAAGTACAGCATATTCTGTCAGTTTCACATTTAATTCTAATTATAATTCTAATAATTATTCTGATAAACTGTGTATTCAATACAAAGATGAAACAATAAAGGAGGTAATTGAAACTAAATTTCTGGGTGTCTATATAGATTCTGGACTAAATTGGAAAAAACACATTGATCATGTTTGTTGTCGGCTAAGCCAATTCTCATATGCCCTTTATATGTTAAGGAAGGTTGTAAATGAGAATATATTACTGAGTGTGTATCATGCGCATATTGGCTCCACCTTAAAATATGGTAATCTCTTTTGGGCCAATTCTACCGATAAGGAAAATGCATTTAAGGCACAAAAGAAATGTGTTCGGAGTATACGCGGTCTCAAACCAACTGAATCATGTAGACTATTGTTCCGGACACTAAAAATATTAACATTACCATCACTATATATTTATGAAGCAGCAATTACAATCAAACAAAACATTGATGATTATGAAACCCTTCGGAGTGCCAGGCACAAAAATATATTAAACGTAAGGAAATGTAGGACTACTCACTATTCTCAAAGTATATTTGTTATGGGGGTAAAAATCTATAATAACCTACCAGATGTCATTAAGAATATTAATAATATAAATAGTTTTAAATATAAACTTAAGCAATATTTACTGGAAAATACCTATTATTCCATAAATGAGTTCCTGAATAAAAAATAATTGTACCTAATTGTAGTATTTGTAATGTAATTACTCGGTTATATATGTATCGACATTTATCATTCTTAATAATAATAATAATGACATGTAATAATTTTGATATAATGACTATGTTTAAATATTGTACGCCTTATAGGTATACTGCAGCAGTACTAATTAAATTGTAACATCTGTATTTTTACCTGTGGTAAACAATAAATGAATTTGAATTTGAGTTCTGACGTTCAAATTAACATAATATCTTTATATATTTATAAGTATAGTATTATTTAGTATTATTTATTATTTATTTTTATATCATTTTTTGTAATGTTTTGACGTGTTCAAGCGCCTCCTGGGGCCTATGAAAATAAATGATTTGAATTTGATTTTGAATTTGAATTAGAGATGAAACACAGAACAATTTAAAATAAGAAAAATAAAATATAAAATTACCAAGGTTACTAAATATTACAAAATACTATCAAATATAACTATACATATCCATGCTAGAACTAATATCATATTGTATCATTTAAAAATTCTTCAACACTAGTAACTTTTATTGCACATATCTTTCATCAACTTACTTCTAAATTCGTATAAACTCAATCTCTTGTAGGAACTTGGATTTTACAGTATGTTCTCACCTACAACAGTAAGTTCGTATTTTCATGGGTTAAAACAGATACTATTGTTAGCACTGATAAGTATCTCAAATTGGGACGCGGACGAAAACCATTAAAAAATGACAACCGGATGGCGGAGTGGGTAGTGTACCTGCCTGCGACGCCGAGGTCGTGGGTTCGATTCCCACTTAAGCCAAATCTTTGTGTGCATGAACATGGGGGTTTGTCTTAGTCTGGGTGTTTCTATGTATAATAAGTATGTATTTACAAAAGAAAAGTATATATGTATTAGTATCAGTTATTCTAGTACCCATAGTACAAGCTCTGCTTAGTTTGGGACTAGATGGCGTTGTGTGTGAGTTGTGGAATATTTATTTATTATTTAAAGCATTTGCATTTGTTAAAGTTGTTCTGGCTCTCAGAGAAAAGGAGATCCGATTTTCTTGTGCAGGGATTATTTTTCAAATTGAAGTATCTTAATCCATGGTAATTGTTCCACTAGATGGCAACTGTACGCAGTGGCGACTGCTATCCTGTTAGGCAACGCCGCGCCCGCCGCGTACTTCGGTGTGGTCCACCAGAGCGGCCCCTTGAAGCTCATGCCGCTGCTGCGCGACGCCGTGCCTAACAACAGCAGCTCCATCGTCTTCCTCCTGCCTTGCCACTCCACGCCTTTCTACAGGTAAGAGCCGCAGCAGACGAATTGTCGACCACTAACATATAATAAAGAATTAGTTAGCAAAGGTATTCAAAGAAATATCGATTTAATATCGTCAATAATATGGTGCAATTTTGCTCGCCTAATAGTGGAGCATCTTTTTGTTCAGCTATCTACAGAAATCCATTATAAGCAAATTTCATTCTTATTTCGCGTCATTATGAGTTAAAATACTTTTTCACCACACCAGCACGAAAAAGATCGTTTGCTTGCCAGAATTCAGTGAGTAAAAACCGTTTTTACTCACTAGTGAGGCAAAGTGATTCAAATTTCGAAACACAAAATCCTTCTAATGAATAGACTCAGAAAAAAAACAAAGCAGCCACCATGTAGGTTAGTAATAAACATTGACATCTATTTTATTAAATAACTACATACGATACGTTTTAATTACCTATTTTAAATTATATAACTTCACGCTTATTTAGTATTTTAATGGTTTTATATTCGTGATTGACCATTAAATTAATTAAAATCAGGTACTTAATATTAGACTATAAATAAATGTTACGGAACGAATTTCCGAACGCACGATTAAAAAAAAAATGTCTGTGTCTGTGTCAGTCATCGCGGGAAACTATAAATTCTTTTCAGTTTATGTTAAATTGTTTACTGGAACTTTTTAACAAAAATATAGTGAATCCAGTGATGAAGAACTTTGTGACACTCCAAAAGAGTTGCTACAACTTGCTTCTAACACAGAAGTTTGCTTTTTTACCACAAAAATCACGTGAAAAGTATTTGAAAGCGTACGACATATTTAATTAGTGGCGACTTACAAAAGGCCCTAAAACGCATTCTGAATTGGTATTAAGCAATCGAGTACGAGTTTATTTAAATCTTAATATTTTCTCACTGGAAGAGGTGAAAAGTTTTGTATGTAACGCGTGAGAAAAATTTAATTTCCAGTTCGTGACCTCTTAACTTTCGCTTGCGAAGTAGTCTTTATTAGAATCACTCGCTATGCTCGTGATTCAATTTAAGACTACTTCGCAAGCTCAAGATTTAAAATTGGCACTCACAACAGAAATATAAACTTTTTCTCACTTGTACCATAAATAACTATTAACCAATTCAGCTGGGTTTGCAAGGCACGCGTGTGTCACTGCTCGCTCGCGAGTCCCTTATATGGACTCCTGGAAATGGTGGCCGCGCGTTGTTATGTTTTTGATGCCTATTCGACAAGTGAGACAGGTCTGCCAATAGTTTATTTTTTTGTAGTAAAATGTAGCGGAAACGCCTTTACTGTGCACTGTGTGTAGACGATATCCGTAAGTATTTAATATTATGTATTTGGCACTCAATGTTATCATTTTACTCACCGAGGTATTTACTCCGCGTTCGCTTCGATGTGGCCAAATTTTGACTGTTTAAACTGTGTCATTTATGACATGTTAGGTGCTTACAAGAGGTAAGATGGAGCAGGATTAAAAAAATTGGCCATCTTGAAGCAAACAGGTAATACAGCATGGCGGAGACAGTCTAACTTCGAGGAAACCGAAAGTAATATTAGTATGTAGTTTGAAAATAACTCAGTATATTTGTCTCTGTTTATTCGGCAGCCACCTCCACATGAACATATCAGCCCGTTACCTGACGTGCTCCCCCTTCACGCCGCCCGGGGAGACGTACGAGTCGGATGCGTTCTTCAACAACCCGGAGCGTTGGTGGCGCAGTCAATACGCCGCAAAGCAGACGCCAACTCTCGTGGTGCTATACGATAATCTCCCAGGACGACTCGAGAACGTTCTCAGCGGGTACAAGCTATTGCACGAAATACCTCATACGGCGGTCAGTATTATTTATTACTAGCGACCCGCCCCGGCTTCGCACGGGTACAATGCTGATACTAAATACACTACAGAAAAACTGTGAACGTTGTATATAAAAACACAGCGGCCCGCTCCGGATTCGCACGGGTATATAATATATAGCCTATGTCACTCACTGAAAAAATGATTAAAATCGATCCAGTAGTTTGATTTATTCATTACTGCCCGTGGCCCGCACGCGTTAAATTTGGAGTAAAACAATTCCCCCTTTCTATGCATGTATTATACATAAAAACCTTTCTCTTGAATCACTCTATCTATTGGAAAAAACCGCATCAAAATCCGTTGCGTAGTTTTAAAGATTTAAGCGCACATAGGGACTGAAAAGGCGACTTTGTTTTATAATATGTAGTGATGATACGACTAGTTTATCTGATATTAAGTTACATCCTTAACAAAATGTTCTCTTCTGGATCTGCTATTGTGAAGATGGAATGAATATTTGGTAGCAAGTTTTACTAGACAATTTGGCACACTATAAGATTAGAAGAGATGTTATGGAGGTAACCTTGAATGACAGGATAAAGAATAGTGTGATATAAGATCATTGTGTAGTGTCTAGTATTGAGAAGGTATGAAATGCATGGATCAAAGTAGATTTAGTGAAAGAAATACACAGCGTGAATGTGGCTGGAATTACTGTAAGATATCATGCTCCAAAGACATTTAGGAATCGGATAAATGGCGTACCTCAAAATGGACTAGTACGTAGTAGACGAAACCGGCGAGTGTATGACGAGATGTATACATGTATATAATTATATGTAGATAAGTACAAATTTATTTTTTACATATTTATTTTTATTATGTACCAATTTATATACCTACAGTTAGGTTAGGTTAGACTTAAAAAAATAAGTGATTTTAGGTTAAGTTGATATTTGCACTGTCGCATTAGGTTAAGGCCTGTAATGATAGTTGTAAGGTTGTAATAAATAAATAAAATTCAAATTCAAATTCAAATAATTTATTTTCATAGGCCCCAGGAGGCGCTTGAACACGTCAAAACATTACAAAAAATGATATAAAATAAATAATACTAAATTATACTAATTACAATGATTTGAATAACCGCGGCTTAAATGTTGAGCAAACGAAAGAGGTATGTAACGAGTGTAGCACATAACGTCTGCCTACCCCCATGGGAAAAAAGCGTGCTTTTGTGTGTGTTTGTATGGTAGGGTGGTAGCCTTTTACAGGTAAGTTGTAAAGCTAAATATACGAGGTGCAACCTACATTTTGAAAGGCCAGCATACGAGCATGAGATAGATTTTGTCGCGATTTGTCATAGCATTGTATGGGGAAACATGATAAAAATGCGACAAAACCGGTTAGTATCTGTACCTCTCCATAAGTTTTCTAGGTTATTTAGTATTTTATTTTATTTTACATCTTTAGGAAAACTTACAGCTAATATGATATAATAGACACGAGATGATGTGAAAATGAAGGCCAATTAAAAGTTTTCACAGATAATAAAGTAGAAATACATAAAGAATCTAGACATTTACATATAGGTATAGGTTAATAAACGAAAAAACAAGAAATAGACACAATTAGGATTTTTAAGTTAAGAGTGAAAGAAAGAGTTACACAATTTTTTTTAAGTTTAATTACTTTGAGCAAACAAATCTAAATAATGATCAAAATATAAATCTTTTATAATAATAATGTATTGAAATAGGATAGTAATAGA
This sequence comes from Hypena proboscidalis, assembly GCA_905147285.1. Classification (NCBI taxonomy): domain Eukaryota; kingdom Metazoa; phylum Arthropoda; class Insecta; order Lepidoptera; family Erebidae; genus Hypena; species Hypena proboscidalis. Next base: position 3,786,441 of record LR990141.1, read on the forward strand.
TTATTATTTCTTCCACAGTACCCAGAAGGTGAAAGTGTAAACATCCTCGTGTACAGAAAATCCCAGAGTGCTCCAAAACCCCTGGCCGACGACACTGTGTAAATGTCAGTCTTGAAACATTTACAGCATTCAAGCGTAGATCTTCTTGTATTGGAATAAGGTGTATTTCTGTGTGCCTCGATTTTGTAACGACTGTATACAGTTGTAGATCTTATTGGTTGTAACAAGGTTTATTATTGAGTATGTTGATTCTGCCAGTAGACTTCTGTCGTGACCGTTTACATCTAAAATCTTTATGGATTGTATAATTATTATTTTTTTGGATTAACACTACAGTGAACTTGTAATGTACATCTATAACGTGGTATGTATTATGGTTTGTTAAAGGAACAAATTTGTTTACAACAGTGAAATCTATGCTGCAATTTCTGAGTATACATTTTAAAATTGTAAGAGTAAATTGTAATACATTTGAGTACATATTCAAATTGATAATAAATTCATATAATGTTGGTGGAAATCTATTTAAACTATATTATAACATTACCGCGATAGTGTACTGTTATAAATTCAAACAGGCGAAGATACGAACAGTCTACGCTTACAATATAACTTTTAATTAAAAACTTTTGCGTTTTGACACTTTATAATGATAAAAACCTTGATTTATGACTCGAATTAATTAATTGGTCATTTTATGTATTTAATTAGATAAATGGATATTGGCTATATGGGATTGTTGCCCCATAAAGTTGTATTAGAAAATAAATATACAACTTAAATTATAATATTATGTATTTTACACATAGTATTGTCTACATGTCTACAAGAGTTTTTATTACATTTATACTTTTATAATAACATTATTATATTTTTATTATACTTAGACCAATGCAATATTCTGCAAAGCCAATTTAAAAATATTTGGGTACTTATAATAATAATTACTACAATTCGTTTTTATAAATTTAAGCAACATTGTCACATGCTTAGTGTGTGACACAAAATGTCTATGGCTTTGTTAAATATCCCTGAAAATAAGTAACGTGTGATTAAGATGCTAAGACAACATTTTATATCCTACTGCAGAGCAGAACTTTGCTTGTAACTAGAGGCTAAGTTAAAAAAATAAACTATTAATTGTCAAATGCTCTTATTTATCGATTTCTATGACCTAAATATACCTACGCAACATTTGCTCAGCAGTAATTCAAAATATAGTTGGTAGTAAACGCAACCTATACATTGTGTATAGGTTGCGTTTACTACCAACTATATTAAAAAAAAAACTATTTTATATTATGTTCATAACATGTGTTTGAATCGTCCACCATTTTCCACAATATCCATGACTGAGGTTGCAGGACAAGTACAAATATATCATTTTATGTAGTGTATATGCTTGCCAAAGTTATTCATAAATGTTAATGATAACGCTAATGTATTTCGTTTTGCCCAACTACTAATATTATTTTATTGTAAACAAAGACATCTTAACTGCTTCTTGTTTTATTATGCTAAAAATATAACACTTTTCGAATACGTATGTTCTAAAAATACTGTAAACCTTTTGACCGCCTGACTTTTTATCAGTTGGCGTGCCCCCATTGAATCGAACAATAATACCTACAATAAATAGGGACGTTCTAGTCTACATTTTTCGATGTTCATATTTCGCTATAATACTATTTATTTGTATAAAAGTTTGAAAACTTTCTAAAAAAAATGTATTTTAGGCTAAAACATCAAATTGAATAAATAAGACATAGGTTTTTTTGTCGGATAAATACGACTCCGGCGGTGAAAAGGTTAAACTATCCATCTAAATATAAACACGATGTATTTGCGATCGTCATAAACGTATAACTAGGACCTATTAAAAAATAATGTAATTTAAGGTTTCGTACTGATATTCGTGCTTCCCAGTGTAATTAATTCTATAACTATCTAATTACAAATTTTGCCGAATAAAATTTGGAATCGATTTACAATATTTATAAGCCAATAAGCGCATTTTTTTTTACGAAATATCATTACAGAAAATTACATCTAGCCATGTTGGCTTTCTTCTGTAACGCAAGAGACTCAGAGTCGGGCTCCAGATTGATATTGTGTAAAAATATTGTGCCGTAAAGTTTGTATACTAAGCTAAGCAAAATTTGCGTTTCTTCATGTTGTATCATTAACCTCATTCGACTCATAATATTTTATCTGTCTAGATCAGCGGTTCCCAAACCTTTTTGGTGACGAAACCCTTTTGGTAGGTAAATTATTTGGCGGAGCCCTAAATACTGGTATAACTAAAAGCGCCCGGGACTGTGGTGGTGGAGGGAGGGAGGTGGTCATTACTTCTCGCGGGTCCCGGGGATCACACTAAACTTTAGGAATAGCTGATCTAGATAAATCATTGCCGTCATCTGCCGGGCACTTACCTCATTTTAATTTAATATTTAAGTGGTATACTATGTGTTTTTGGTCGGGCCTGTATTTATTAACGTTTTGTCTTTTTCTGGCATTTTGAAGGAATTCTGCGACCACCGAGAAATAATCATAATAGGTTTAAGACATGTCATCTTCAAGTAAAGGGTAACATTTCATTTTAAAGCGGCAACAGAATCGGCATGCGTATTTTGTCAAGCAAACATCGACCGTATTGTCATGAAAATTAGGATGCATTTACAGATTTGCACCACCGACTAAGCAGATGTGCTATAGAATTCCTTACGACTTTAGTAAATACTAAAGAGTGGGTTCCGTAATGTTTATTCATAATATAATTATGCATAATATGGAGGAGATAATATGGTTCTCCAGTATGGAAGCAATTTTGCTCGAGTGTTTTGTTAATGTCGGTCAGCCAATTTCCCAAAAGTTTGGTTTTATATAATCTGAATACTATTGTAACTTGTAGTGAGCCACTTTTTTACCATTTTTCCCACTTATTAGGAATCAGGAGCTTTATTATACCAGTCAATGTTTGTGTAAGAAAAAGTGACTCGCTTTTTAACCCTAGAGACTTAATAGAACAATGAAATATAAATCCCAGTTAAAATCCTTTGCTTGAAGCTGACCAATTGCATACATTATATTTTAATTTTTGATTCGGATTATTTTAAATTAATTATTATTTTATTTCTATGGATTGGAATTATTATTTTGCAATAAAGATATAATATTTCTTCTATTAATTAATTTTATTGTAATATTCTAGATTATATTGTATAGTTTAGTGATGCTCAAAATAGACATAAAGACAAGTATTGTAAGATCTCTTTTGTCTTAGATTTTTAACTATTCCTTACTTATCGACGTAATTTCACGATCTTAATTTATTACCATTAATTTCAATATACTTTTTCTTTGATGTATTACACTGCCTCGTTTATTTTAAAGGTTTTATATTTTATAATAAAACATTTTGTGTGAATAAGAAAGATAAATTTATATAATTACCTATGCAAAGTTACGCATTTGAGTTACATTTTATTTTAGTACGATTTCTGGTTGTTTTAAAACGGTATAAATATTTAACGCTTTAAGTAAGGAAAATGTAACACATCAAAACCTATTAATACAAGTAATAGAAGTGCTATAATATACTACATTTGTCTCATAAACTTATCACCCGCTTTGTGTTGAAGCGAATAGCGCAGTAAATTATAATGTGAAATTTATTTATATCTCTTACATAATAATTATAATTATGACTTTACTACCTTTTGTCCACGGTTCCGCTCGCGTGGTACGTTGATAAAAAGTATTCTATGTCCTTTCTGAGATCTTGAATTACCTCCATACCGATTTTCGTCAAGAGTTGTTCAGTAGTTCCGTGAAAACACATCAGGAAGGATCGTTGTACATCCACTTTGAAGAATACAGAGATGGGTGGAAAATTCATATGTCAATAGCTTACTTCTACACAAAGCAGTTTCCTTGTAATATAATAACTGTAAATGAACATTTTGAGCTGTAATTTAGGTGAATAGTTAGTCGTTTTTGTATTTAAGTCAACAGAATGTCTTCTATACAGATGTGTGGATTTTAAATAAAGATTTTATTTTTAATATTTGATGTTTGATTCAGTATCGAGGGTGTCAATCAATAAGGAAAATACGTATAACTCAGCATAGAGGGCGCCACATTCACTTATGCAGTAAATAAAGCAACCGCATCGTGGAGCCTAATATTGTATATTTTACGTATTTCACTTTCCAGCGCCAGCGTGTCAAAAGCGTGTCCCTTAATCATTTGAAAAAAAATTAATCTTGGTTGTCTGTCTGGGGTTTGGACCGTTTTTGAACCAACACCAAAAACAGAGCATTTAAGAACATATCCAAAAATAACGCATTATTAGTATAAAACTTTAAAATATGAGTAAAAGTTTAAAATATTATGACGTAACTATTTTATATTTCCCAAAGCCACCGCGATTCAAATATTTCTACCAACACCAAAAACAGCGCATTTAACAACATATCCAAAAATAACGCATTATTAGTATAAAACTTTAAAATATGACTAAAAATTTAAAATATTATGACGTAACTATTTTATATTTCCCAAAGCCACCGCGATTCAAATATTTCTACCAAAAACAGCGCATTTAACAACATATCCAAAAATAACGCATTATTAGTATAAAACTTTAAAATATGAGTAAAAATTTAAAATATTATGACGTAACTATTTTATGTTTCCCAAAGCCACCGCGATTAAAATTCCATATTTGGTGGTTGTTCATACCTATGTTAGAGAAGAGACTCACACAGGGAAACGTTCTGCTTTTATTAAGTAACGTAATTTGGCCGAATTACGTTACTTGCACTCTATTATCTTGTAAGCAAGATATTATTTGCCAATTTTCTTGGAATTCGATGTATTCTAAACATTTTTCATTGTTATCGCTATTTCTGGTAATATCAAGTAGGAAGAACTAAACAAACGGGCATCAGTGGCAAGAAATTATTTTAGTTATCTATTAATATAATAATATTACTATGTTTTGAATACGTTGCTATAGATTGCTATCGATAGGCGGATATTTATCAGGCTATCATTATCAGTATTTCCATAAAATACAATTATAACTGATATCTATATATAAATAAATAATATGGATACTAACACATCATATAATCTATTTACTAACATTGCCAGATTAACTCGATATATTCATGGCTTATGGCTTTAGTATTTATGTGAAAATTTCAGTTTGTTTGCAGGACTAGTGTCACGAAGCTATTGGGCAATAATAGCACAACCTGAATGAATACACATACCTGACTACGTATCATCGCCTTTCATTTAGTAGAAAGAGCCAATAATGTCTAGAAAATGAATCTATCGTATGAAGGTATTTTGTCTCACCAGGTGGCGCGACTGTAGAGTAAGCTCTGTAAATTTTTTTTAGAACACTGTTGTTTTTAGTGCGTTTTCATGACAAACATTTTGAATCAAAAAATATTAGGAAGTACGGATTTATTGTTCCAATTTACTTAAACTTCGCATAAATAATATGCGAAGTGCAAGTTTATGCAAATAAAGTGCAAATAAAATTATTCGAAACAAAAGAGAACCCTATAAAGAAGCTAATTTTCAAAAAAGTAGGCACAAGTCGGCGATAACGCAGACCAAAGATTTTACAACTTGTTTCTAACGCTTGGCGTACACAAGAGAGGTACATACATACTTCCGTGGTTGCACGACTTACCTTATTTAAAAAAGCAAAAAGGTTTGCTATTTGGGCCTCTAATAGAGATTAAAGCGATCACAAAATATGGAATTTGGATCGTGGTAGCATAGGGAGACATAAAAAAGCTAGTAAAATAAGTTGCGTCATAGTATAATGCTTAATTTTTGGATAGGTATGTTGAACATAGTGATGGTAGAAATCGCTCTTGGCAGACATTTAGCATGGTTCTAACCCCAGCAAGACACTCCTAAACCTTTAAGTGGGTGATGGTGGGGACCTCGATTAGAGCACAAACAGGGCACCTTTCAGCGTTTATAAATTACTAAGTCGGGCGGCCACTGGCTCTTAGTGTTTTATTTCATAGTATAATTTGTGTACCGCTCACCGCGAGGTCTTGGATTCGATCCCTATCGTCCCTAACAACAACAACGTAAAAAAACGTTAGGTATGTATCGGTAGCACAAAAACGAGGCGACTTTTTTAGTGGCCTACCCAGAAAGTGGCTGATCGGTGCAATACAAGGCGTCATCAGTTGCTCGTCGCCCCGAAAAGGGGCTAGCTACGCTGGTCGCTGCTGACGTATTCGCTGTTCCGGCGGTAACCAACGAGTGGCTCAATGGCACGCGGCGGTGTTTTTAATGGGTGAGGGCAACTACACCGTACCCCCGAATGGTGTGGTATACGGTCAGGTATTTTCACAGCCGAAAAAACAAAACGAAGTATTTCTCGGTAGCACGGGGTCTAACATAGTGCCCACCCCACATGGGACCTAAACATAACAGGTGAAGTGTGGGTGTTGTAGCCACTGCCATACTCTTTTGGGTAATATGGCGTGATGTTATGTTAGTTCCTATCACCGAATAAAAGAACCTTAAATGAACATAGACGAAAGTGCTGCCGCGCCCTGGAAGTAGATAGTTGTCTAAACTATCAATATAATTATACCTACTACTAATATATATAATTACTTCTTATATTATTAAGTTTAGAAGATAGTGTGTGCTCATCCTTAACATAAACACAATCAAGTACGTTATTCCCTCCCAACCCACATTGATTACTTCCATCGGTCAGAGGTTACAGATAACTCTAAAACAGTTCAGTTCAGCGCTAAAAATTGAACACTATGTGTTAACAATGTTTGGGAGGATAAAGTGTGTTGTGCTACTCATTTCCGTGGCTTCAAGTGTATCTGAGTGCAAGTTACAGAGAAAAGAAAGGGCAGTGAATGAGACAGATGATGGGAAAAGTAGTTTAGCTTTCGTGTTTGATGTGACGGGTTCCATGTATAATGATTTAAGACAACTGCGGGAAGGCGCTGAAATGATACTGAATACGGCTCTAGAGGAGAGTAATGTGATTGCTGACTTTGTGTTTGTGCCGTTTCATGATCCTGGTAAGTATTTTTTCTATTTGGCTGTATTTATCCAACTGGATCAGTAGGTATATCTATGACCACTATATGGTGGAATCGAACAGGGGAAATGGCGACGATGCTCCTTTAACTAAACAAATTACAAGTGACTTTGATATAAAGTTAACATAGGTATATATTTAAAATGTTACTATCTTTGTTTTGGGGATTTCCCGGATGTTATCATGAACAAAGTTATCGCGTTACCTTGAAGACTCTCATTGGCTGTAGAGTCAAGGCATTTTGAGTGCACGGCGTAGCGGTCGCCTCTTTGCTCTTTTCTGCGCTGGTGTCGTGAGTTCGATTCCCACATGAGAAAAATCTTTAATGTAATCAGCAAAAATATGTTTGACTCTGGCTGTGCTTTTTGGAATGTATGTTTGAGAAAAGCCAACAAACAATTTCTTTATACATGGAATTTGCTGAACTACCGATTCTTAAAGGAAACTAAAGCTATTTATTATTATTAATTTATTTATTTCTTATGCAGCGGTAGGACCAGCCACAGTGACTAAAAGCAAGGAAGTATTCAAGAAAGCGTTGAACATAGTCCGAGTGTACGGCGGCGGCGATTGTCCTGAGATGTCATTAACTGGCATCCAACTGGCGCTGAACGTCAGCCGCCCCAAGTCCTTCCTGTACGTGTTCACTGACGCCACCTCCATCGATCATAGGAAGATTGACAGTGTGCTGGATACTATTCAAAGGAAGCAAAGTCAGGTCGATACATTTATCTATTGTGTTTTGTTTAATGATCCGTAAAAAAGACGAAATGTAATAGGGACCGGGTAATAAGGCTTTTTAGTTTATCGTAGCAATAGGGAATATAAAGGAAAACTCAGCCACCAAGTCGCTCTTATTAGAGGACAAAATAGACAGCAAACTATGCCGAGTAGACCAAACACAAAAATGAAAAAAATAAGGAAATTCGTTCCAAAAATCGTAGGACTAAAATCCGATGGAGTGTCCTCACGATTCTTATTTAAGCAGGTATAAGGACTAGAAGGTAGTAACAAGTTACGTATTTGACGTAGGTACTCGCTACATGCCACAGTCCTTTCCTACCAAGAATACAACATGAAGTATACTTAGTACACCTTCAATCGATACGTTGATATTTTCAGGTGGTATTCATTCTAACAGGCCACTGCAACGACTTGGACAAACCGACTTATAAGGTATACCAGCAGGTGGCAGCCGCCAGCTCCGGGCAGATCTTCAATTTGAACAAAACGAGCGTGCATAAGGTAACCTACTCTGTAATTGACTGATTCAAGGATACAGTTAATCTATTTAACATCGTGACGAGAAGTCAATTGCTGCCTCCTAAGCTCGGATTGCTTCTCTTGACATTTATTTCTTAGTTATTATAAGTATAGATGACGAAAGGGGCAGGCCGTGCTAAGAAGGCTGGAAATAACGAAATCCATGATGAGAGAGGGTTTCATAATTGAAAAATCTCTCCTGTCTTTTCAAATATCAGAATAAAACCTATTAGGATTCTAAACTAATTTTATTTTTTTAATATACATGGTGTGTTTCAGAATGACCCAATGTATAATAAAATCTTGCCAGCTAAAATAACTTATTATACCGTTTTTAGATGTTGGAGTTTGTGAAGAGTTCCATCAAGGGTCGGACCGTCAACTTGGCTTCTGTATCTAATCCTGCAGGGTATAACTACACACAAGAGGTAAAGATTCTTAATACTTGTCAGAATGCATAAATCGCGTGACGTTACGGTTAGAGGAACGCCAATTTCCCAAAATAACTTTTTCATTTAATAATAGACATTAAAAACACTCCATAGGATTTATAGATATACAATACTATTAGTATATATTTAAGATTCTCATCAGTAGATCCCAAGATTAACCTCTACAAGGCTGCAAACCTCTTAATAAAATTTGTAAATATTGTTTTGTCAAACTATTGAATGGATGAAGTTTACTGAAAACTTAGCCACAATATGTCGCTCAGATGATTAGTCGAAATGTATAGAAATAAAATATGTTTGTTTAGAGAACCCTTTGACATAATTAAACAATTATTTGGACAAGCAACTTGTTGAACCCTGTGTTTTAGAAGGTTTTAGATGACAGTCTCTCACTCTTGAGCAAAACGGATCTTATCCTTCTAACATTTAACTCAGAAATTAATGAATGTTACAGATCCCAGTAGATAGTTCTTTGGGCGAGGTGACGGTGTCGGTGTCAGGCGCCAAGCCTCAGATTACCGTGGTGGACCCCAAGGGCGAACAACTCACCGGCCCGCCCAAACTCATCACTACTCTCGACCTTTCAGAGATTATGGTAAGTGCGAAATACGTTACGTTTGAAGACTTACTAACTGGACTACCTGGTCTTAGTGTACCAATGATATTGAATAGGTATATGGCCGCCGAAGTTTCCGTAAGTATGGGGCACGCTGTCCGAAGCCCGGCACTATGTCTTGGTCTGAATCTGCCTATTTACTTCACCATTAATTGCACCATTATTTGTATCGACCGATGTATTTTTTTGCGCAAAAGGGCAGCATAGATTTTACACCCTTTCCAATAATCAATCATGCACTTAACTTCGTCGGTGAACTGACGAATTATTTCATGCTAGAGTAGACGCAGTCGTACATATCTGTCTCACTCTCACAAATATTTTACCTTTTTTTTTCATATCCTGTGTATAGGTGGTAAAAGTAATGCAGCCAGAGCCTGGCAACTGGACCATCACGGTGGGAAGTGAGGAGGATTACTCGGTGAAAGTAGTGGGGCTATCCAACCTGACCTTCAACCATGGCTTTTCCGTCGTAACGCCCAGATCTATGAAAGAGACCAGCTACAGGCCACTCAAAGGTATGGGACAGCAATCGCGTATTGATAGATGTCATCGATTGTTAGATGGATTAGTGGCGTTGATCGATAGATAATTTTGTATCATTCGATCGATAGTAGAACTGTATGCAGTCTACCAACCTAACTTCTGTCCTAATTTGAAGCTCAAACCCAGAGACGGATAGATTAAGAGATCATCCTACACCTAAGCAAGCTCCAAGTTGGAGCCTCTACGGCAAATATCCTTTTTCTCTCCTCAATCAAATATTAGTGTTCATCATTCTTTAAACCTGCTCCCAATTACATTGAGGTTGGCTTCTTATCTAATAAATTTGATTTAATTTCATTTTATTTGCGCCGTTTGGGTCGAGACGCTAGGTTCATGGGGTTCGAGTGCCCGCTTATTATTTAAAGATATATTTCTAAGCGGTTAATCGACGCTTCACGTGATCGGAAGGTTGGCTTTTACTTGGCTCAAAGAATCAGCGTTGCCATTCAACGTGGCAATGCTGTCAGCCTTCTGAACACGTTCCCTGCAGTCGAGGTCGATGCGGAGGTATTCTATGACACCTTACTTGTAAATTTGTAAATACTTAGGTATAATTAATTAATTTAATATTAATTAGAAGTTTATTTTATCGTAAATATTTGTAACTAATTAAATTGATGTCTAATAAATTCAGCTGAATATCTGTATTTGACAGAAACTACTTCCAACAGACCTCTACAACGCAATCCTATACGGGGCGATACGATACTCTTTCCGTTAGACTAGTTGTCAGACTTTCAGAACTCTGACGATCCGTTACGACTGCCATAGATGTTAAAATTAAATCCGGGACGGCTTAACGTGCTTAATGTTAAGGTCACCCATCCAACCGCTGACCCCTGTAAGAATTACTTAACTTGGAAGACCGATCGTTCCGCGCGGCTATGACTTAGCTACCACCAGCGCCTCTTTGTTTTAGTTCTCCTTTCAAGCTCTACCTTAACAGTAGGTAAGTAATATTTAAAATTGCTTTTAGGTACATACAACCACATGATGATATCGCTGACAAAGACTAACGTATCAGCCGACATTCAGTACGCGGAGATCCTCACGTTGGATGGCAAGCCACTGTTCGAGATGCCGCTCATAGAGGTCGATGGCGTCAGCAAAGTGTACCGCGCTGAGCCTTTTATACCGCCCGATGACTTGTTTTATATAGCTGTAAGTGTATTGTAACGGATTTCGTAGCTCGCTGCCTTTTTGGTTTAGTAGTTAGTAACAAAGACCTCGCGGTAAGAAGCTACATAAGCTTCTTACCGCGAGGTCTTTGTTCGATTTCCGGGTCGGGCAAAAGTGTTATAAATTTGGGATTTTGCCGTAGCACGGAGTTGGAATTTCACCTAGTGAATGGCGATAGCCTAATCTTGGGATGGGATCTAACCAGTGAAGTGTGGGTTATGCACTTCCGGGTAATATAGGCGTGATTCTATGTTATATTATTATCTATCTGTCTGTTTACCTTAGTAATTTAATTTTAGATCAACGGTCGTGACCAGAACAACCAAGAGTTAAGGCGAGTAGGAGCCACAGCTATTCAGGCTAAGCTGCCAGGTACGTAGATATATTTTTATAGTCAAAACAGATGCAATTTATTTATTTATTCCAATAAATAATATTGTTGAAAAAAATACATTGTTAATTTCTCCTTACAGATGTTCCCTATTTGACATCACCGCGAAAGGTAAAAGCAAAAAAAAACATAAATTAACCTTCAATAATCACATGACACACACACACACACACTCTTACTCAAACACACAAAACATAAAAACAATTATAGATAATAAACATTACATATATTTTTAAAATGACTATTTTTTTTACAGGTGGAAGCTCGTTCACACTCTCGCGTTGTTTTGACGTGTGACGTGGAGAGCTTGGTGCCCGTCAACGTCATGTGGACCAAGGATGGGTCGCGGATGCTGAAACAATTCGCTACTTTGTGAGTTGATACACCTAAGTGGGTAGGCAGGCGGTCTGCGAGGAAATTGCGGGCAAAATTATTGCTTTCGCATCACCGCACATCTCCCTCGTTCAGTGCGACAGGGATAGGCATAGAAAAACCGTAATAAGCGTTTCATTTTCCGCTTAGCCATGTAATAAAATTAGAGTAAGCCAGAGTTATATAATATTTGCTGTAGCGAGTTATTTCGACATTTCAGAGATGTTGATCTCTCTGTCCACGATAAAACTAGTACATTAGACCCCTATTTGTCCAAATGCCTGCATACAGCTGTATATAAATGTTTCATTCCAGACAGACGACTTCAATTGACTACGTGATAGAGGATATGACAGAAGAGGACGTCGGAATTTACAGATGCGTCGCCAAAAACGTTGCAGGACTGAGCAAGGCTGCCACCGAACTTTCTATTATCGGTCAGACAGAACTATTGATATAATATCTATTCACTCTTACATTTAAAACGTCCCAGGTGATAGCAGTGAGCCTGCCGTTATCTATCAATATAGTTCCAGACTTCCTGGCGAAATAACCTCGACTACGAATAACCCTACCATTGAGAATTTAATTTGAGGCCTCACTATCGGTCTAGTATCGGATTCGATCTTCAGATCGGACTAAAGTGTTATTGGGCGTTTGTCGGCAAGAAACTCTTCGCAAACCAACAGCACGAAGTTTGGCATTGTGTCCGGTAGATGGCGTTCAGCTCAACTATCGTGAAGCCCACCTTTTTAAGCCTATCTATAATAACATGTTTTGATACATCTGTGTACGTCCTTTTTAAAAAAATATAGACGTTAAATTATTTCAGTGGATCCTCCACAAGTGACGATTGAGCCGGGCAACACGACAGTGGAGGCTGGTGACACTGTGACCGTCACCTGCACTGTGTACAGTGAAGCCTTGCTGTGGCAGAACAAGCTGGTGTTCAATGGAACTGACACGCACTATGGTATGTGCTCATCAAAAACAATTAAACCCATACGCGATGAAAAATAATCCCCAAATGAATTACAAATGAAGGATTTATTAGAGTAATAATATTTTTTACTAGCTTTCGCCTGCGAGGTACGTCAATAAAAAGCCTATATGTTGGGACGAGGCTTTAGGTGTTCACGTCGACCTCCGTAGGACCATTGTGTTGTGAAAGACTATATGTTTATCCAGGCTTAAAACTTCATACCTAATTATAGAAAATGGACCTGGTAGTTTTTACGTGATAAAGTAAAGCTGCGTCCGCAAGGTGGGCATGGGAATTCCCATTGAGCTGGAAATGATTTTTTTCAGCTGTCCGATCCGCTCAGGTAAGTTAGCGCGGTATGCTTGCTTAACGCTTAGTAGAGTATATTGGCTTGCATTCTGCTAAAACACATGGTAGACGCACTGTAGGTGGTTGGGCGTAGTGGGTTGCCTAAATCGTAAATTCTTCTAAATCGCCTCGCGCCATGTGATAAAATAAAACACGTTTATTTACTTCGATTCTCGTTTAGCCTTTCAAACAAGGGCGAAGATTTTAAAACATTTGTTAAACTAAGTAACTCGCTAAGTGACTCACTAATCGAAGCAAGCGGCCCGCCTGTGCGGATGCAGCCTAGCCGAATTAACTACCACACACATCCTCTCAAACTTTCGCATTTATAACATTAGTAGGATGTTTCAGCCATCGACCTCGACAAGAACCCCAACATAGAAGGACTGTACACTTACAACAAAACTATACAAATAAGTGAGAACGAGACAGGGCTATATTCCTGCATTGCATCTAATAGAGGTAAGAACAACAATGTGATTTCTTCATTTCATCTATCAAGCCCATTTAGCTCACTGCTTAGTCCAAAGTCTTAATAGTAAAGTAAAAAATACGTATAGCTTGGCAAAATAGTTTAGAAACGGAAACTGCTTTAACTATGTATGCTGGCAACATAATGATAAAGTTGTCAAAGTAAAGACGTTTCATGAGATCAAAGTTCACGATTGGTTCGCCATTTTGCACCATTTCGTATTTGTTTTTAAATTGGGTTATGCTGATTCGTTGATTTGTATTTTGGTTGCCTTGTTAAGAGCACGTGACGGTCTCATTTATTTCTACTCCTTTTGCCATACTTATAATCGGATGGCGGTCCCATTAATTAATTTTTACTCTTTAGGATCGGATCCCCACGAGCTCCCTTTAAATTTGTTCTGGTTTACAGTTTGCTTTATACTTCATTCTTCGTAGGTGGAGAAACAAATCAAACAACGCGAATAACAATCAAAATGAACCCTACAGCCCATATATTAGGCCCACACACACTCTCCAAATCCATCCACTCAGACTTCCAACTAGTGTGTGCGGTAGAAAACGCACAACAAGTCGTGTGGAGTACGCCTCGTAACAGTGAGGTGAAGAAAAGTGACGTGAACGGTACTCTCAATGATGTGCTGGAGATTAAAGACGTGGCGGATGATGAAATTTGGACGTGTTTCGCGGTTAGAGGAGCACTTAAAGGTACGTTTAGTGATATCATTATTATAATTAAGAATATTTTATTTTTTTACTAGCCTGCGTGTGTGTCCCACAGCTGGGCAAAGGCCTCTCCCCATGACTTCCAAGCTTTTCTGTTATTTTCTATCTCTAGCCAATCGTTCTCAAATGCATCCAAGTCGTCTCGCCATCTCCGTTTGGGCCTTCATCGTCGCCGTTGACCGTCAAATGGTACCCAGTTGGTCGCTTTTTGGGCCCACCTCTCTGGATTCATACGGCAAACGTGGCCAGCCCAGACCCACTTTAGCCTGGCAGACTTTTGCCCAACATCCGTGACACCGGTTTTAAAGCGTTATTCTGTGTTTCTGATATGGTCTGTTCTCCCCACCCGCCCCAAGGATGCTGCGCTCCATAGCTCTTTGGCAAATCTACAGTCGTGAATTCTGAATTACCGTCAGGGACCAAGTTTGGGCACCATAAGTTAGTTAGTAATATTGACTAGAAAAATATTATTATACTTATATTTACTACAATCACAGACAAGTTGGGCGGTCAGATTGAAATTCAAAAAACATTTAGTCTAGCTCGACCTTATCCTTATTGGTCATAATTATGTGTGTTATTGCCACCTGCTTGCACTTAAATCGCAGCCTTAATAAACTGCAACGTGCAAAAGATATATATGTCGCCGCAGAGGCTATTTGGCATTAAAAACATAAACCATCAATTTACGTTTTATCGTGAATCTAATAGTCACTAAATTAATTAGCCGAATTTTCGATTCGCTATGATTTAAATCTGTTATTATTACTGTATTATTTCTTAATAGTTTGTTAATTGGACAATTGAAGTGTAGTGTCTACAATGTAAGACGACACAGTTAGTCGATTTAATTTATGTGATGCCTTTTGTCCATTTGATTACGTGTTAATTAATCTTTAATTACAATTAGATTTAAAGTGAATCAAGAAACAATTTTAAGGCTTCATTTGAAAAATATTCCAATATAAAGCTAAGTATGTAAATTTAATCTTACCATGTTTTCATGCTATTTACTTGTGTGTAAAATCAGCTTTAATTCCTATTTGATTTATAGAGAATTGCTTATGTATTTACAACGGCTATTTAACATATTGATTGTTATTAGAAGCTAAATTTATTGCACCGGCGATGCGTCGGCAGCGCCGCCTGTCGATAGCTTGTTGAAATAATGTAAATGGCGGGATTACCGATTAACGGTGCTACGCTAACTTCGTTTTGAAGATGGCGGCTTTTGGTTCACTTTTGCTCCTGGCATCAAACTAGAAGGTCGTAACCATTTCATTACTCTGCTACTGATTTTTATCTGTTTAAAAAGATATAAAATAACATAATTCAACGTTTGTTTTGCTTTTTAATTTTAAACCCAGCTTTTGCTTGTGGCAATTAGATCAACCATAAATAACAGTGTTTCGTTTTAATTTGAGTTCCTGATAATTATCTTATGGATAATTTGGAAGGCAGTATCGATGATTCACAGCGAATCATCGATCCTGCGCTTTTTAAAAATTCCCGTAACGTCGAAAACCCGATCTCAGAAGTGGGATCGACCCAGCGATCCCTTTCTGCCGGCCAATATGTTTCAGATTCCATAGACTTCGGCTCGAGTACCGTGGCGCGCGCCGCGATGGACCCTGGCAAAGGTACATCGTCATCGGCAGCCAATGTAGCAGGCACGTCCACCCGTGCTGACCTGTTAATGCAGCCCCGGCAGGCAGGTAGTGTGCCACCCGAATTCTACATGCATATGATGGACATGATGCGGAATATGAGCCAGCGACTTCTTCAGCAAACAGGTGACAAAGTTAAAATTACTTAAGTGTTTTTGCCTTCGTATGACCCTGATGGTAACGTTGGTGTGCGCGAGTGGTGTGACCACATTTCCACTGCAAAGTCTACCTACAAACTCGGTGACTATGATATTCGTGGGTGACTAGTCTGCTAAAAGGGAGTGCTAAGTTGTGGTCTGATAGCTGGCTAGTTACCACGTCTACGTGGGATGAATTACGCCAAAATATTATAACTACGTTCGAACCCGAAAGTCGTTACTCTCGTGATGTGCTTAAATTCAGAGACCATGTTTATGACGCTTCTAGGGACATAGCAGAGTTCTTATCTCAAGCTTTGTTCTTATGGCGACGCGTTACTAAAAATAAACTAGACGGTAGTGATGCTGTGGAGGCAGTTATCGGCACAATTAGTGATGAGCGGCTTAGGATTGAATTAATGAATGTTCGGGCCACTTCCGTGCCAGAATTGATCTCCGTTGCTTCATCTATTCGCGCTAAACGACCTAGTACTTCTCAGAATTCTAATTAACCACCGCACAAGCGTTCTAAGTATATTGTTGATAACCGTGCCCCTTATTGTCATTTGTGTAAAAAAGTAGGTCACAAATCTAATGAATGTCAGACGAGGGGTACCGTTCACGAGTCAAATGTTCAATCTGGTGAGAGGAGCCCTGTGGATCCAAATTCAAATAAAACTCCGTCGAATAACAAGAATGTTTTTACGTTCTGTTCTAAGCCTGGTTATACGTTTGACAATGAAGAATGTTACTAGGTGTGCCAAATCGCTTGAAATTTTGTCTCAGTAAAGCCTGTATGTATACAAATACACTAGTTTTTGTTGTAGTCAAAAATACCTAGTAGTTTTGATTTTATAGGCATTCAAAGTTTCGAAAAATATCGGTGTGCGTTACCCCAGCAAAATAATGTCGAAAATAGTAATTTTAATCTTACAGATTTTTAGTTGTCCATCTTCTGTAATTGTTGCGCACATTTTTAAATTTGTTGCACTTATAGTTTTTTAGTTATTTAAAAAAAACTATTCCTGCTGGGGTAACGTTACTGCAGCCAGACATTTTCCTTTTTAATGGGAATACTGAAATAAATATTAGCTATATAATTAGTTGTCTAAACGAGGTAAATGTTGCAAATAATTTTGTAATTGTTCTTTCTTCGGCTGCGAAGTTATTCGAAATCCTGCTGGAGTAACGTTTGTGGTTTTGCTGGATCTCTGAAACGGTCAAGCGGATTCTTATCATCTTATGTACATGATCTTTTAAGAGTTAGTTTTAATTTTTTGTGCAATAAAAAAATGAAATTAATGAACCGTTGAAAAGTTATTTCATTAAATATAAAAACACTTAAATAGGTCCTAACACCTTAAATAAGAACTTTAAAGATTTACATTAAACGTTATTTTGTAGCTTATAACTGCCTTCAAATGTATGCGAAGTTTCATTAGTATCCTGTGTGTAATTAACAAGTTATGACCAATTCAGTTTACGTTCTCAATGCGCGTGGAGTTATTTGGCCACAGATAACCCTGTATGTGGATATATCAACTGAATGATACGTCAATAATTAGCTGCTTAGTTCAGTTATATACCTGCAAAATTTCAGCTCAGTACATACAATAATTTACGAGATAATAAATAAAAAGTCATAAGGAAGTACATGACCGTGGTAACCCGGCCATGTCTAGTTGGTTACAAAAAAGCGACCACGTAGTACATTATGGTATCTTCTAATATGTTTAGTATCATACACCTTACTAGTTCGGTACAGACGCGTACACTGTTAAATACCGATTAAATAGTAGATAACAATATAATAATATCTGAACTATGAAAACATTATAATTATTATTTCGGCTTTCGGCTACTTATTCGATAAGTATGTATTAAAATTATGCACAATTGCACATGTGAATACATATCATATAACAAAATGGAAAATGCCATAAAAGCAGAATTGCTACCTATAATATTTATCTGTTATTGTTTTTAACTTAAATGAATGTAAAAAAAGTTCTGCAGAATTTGTGTACTGAACCTGTAAATAAATTTTCTTTAAGAAACATAATTATAGTTTTTTAAAACACTTGTGTACACATCTGTACTAAACTTGTTACACTATGCTACATATTTAAGAATATACCATAATGTACTACGCGGTCGCATTTTTGTAACCACCTAAACATGGTCGGGTTACCACGGTCTTGCACTTCCTAATGACTTTTTATTTATTATCTAGTAAATTATTGCATGTACTGCGCTGAAATTTTCAGGTATATAACTGAACTAGACAACTAATTATTGATGTTAACTTTTAAACTATCGCGTTGCATGATTATTATTATAATTTTGACGGGAATTAACGAAACGTATAGCGAAAAGGTAAATAATATGCATGTTTCGCGTTAATTCCCGTAAAATTATAATAATAATTATTGATGTATCATGCAGTTGATATATCCACAAACAGGGTTATCTGTGGCCAAATAACTCCACGCGCATTGAGACCGTAAACTGAATTGGTCACAACTTGTTAATTACACACAGGATACTAATGAAACTTCACATACATTTGAAGGCAGTTATAAGCTACAAAATAACGTTTAATGTAAGTCTTTAAAGTTCTTATTTAAGGTGTTAGGACCTATTTAAGTGTTTTTATATTTAATGAAATAACTTTTCAACGGTTCATTAATTTCATTTTTTTATTGCACAAAAAATTAAATTAACTCTTAAAAGATCATGTACAAAAGATGATAAGAATCCGCTTGACCGTTTCAGAGATCCAGCAAAACCACAAACGTTACTCCAGCAGGATTTCGAATAACTTCGCAGCCGAAGAAAGAACAATTACAAAATTATTTGCAACATTTACTTCGTTTAGACAACTAATTTATATAGCTAATATTTATTTCAGTATTCCCATTAAAAAGGAAAAATGTCTGGCTGCAGTAACGTTACCCCAGCAGGAATAGTTTTTTTTAAATAACTAAAAAACTATAAGTGCAACAAATTTAAACATGTGCGCAACAATTACAGAAGATGGACAACTAAAAATCTGTAAGATTAAAATTACTATTTTCGACATTATTTTGCTGGGGTAACGCACACAAAATATCGAGTGCCGCTAACAGTCACGTGACCGCTTGTGACGTCATAATATCATTGTTGATCACTGCATCGCGCCGCGCGGGCCGCGGCTCGCTTAGTATTAAGTCGCCAGTTTGTTGTGTTTTCGTCAAAGTATTAAGTTAATAGTCTAATAATAGTAAATATTACTCGATTAATAAAATGGATAAAGGATTCGAAAAAGGGCAATCGGATAATAAAGCCTAAATAAAATAGATGGATTAACAAATAGTGATTTCGTTGCCGACGAAATGCGAGGAATAAAAATGCTAAGGTGTGTGACCTTTCCGTGCTATACTTATGCTTAATAGTTTATCTGTTCTGAATTGTTGCATCAAAACAAAATACCCAACTAATGTCATAATGGAAGAATGTACCTCAAATAGTAGAAGTATCTACCTACCAATATTTTTTTACGTTAAAAACAACAAATATGTATTATAGTTTTGTAGCTATTGGTAGGTACGTATGTATATATAGGTAGGAACCGCTCTTCTTAGTAAATTTAAATTACTACATACATTGATTTATTGCAAACTAGCTTCCGCCAGCAGCTTCGCCCCCGTTTCTCTCGGGAACTGTACATTTTCCCAAGATTAGAAGAAGCCTATGTGCTATTCCAGATTTCGTCCAGATTCGTTCAGTAGTTTTTTCGTGAAAGATAACAAACACACACTCACAAACTTTCGCATTTATAATAACTATAAATGCGAAAGTACTATAAATACTAGCTTTCGCCAGCAGCTTCGCCCCCGTTTCTCTCGGGAACTGTACATTTTCCCAAGATTAGAAGTAGCCTATGTTATTCCAAATTTTGTCCAGATCCGTTCAGTAGTTATTTCGTAATAGTATTTTTTTTACTTACAAAATACGTAAGGCCATTTATTTTTATTTGATGCTATTGCTATTAGTTAGTGTGCGTTACCCCAGCAAAATAATGTCGAAAATTGTAATTTTAATCTTACAGATTTTTAGTTGTCCATCTTCTGTAATTGTTGCGCACATTTTTAAATTTGTTGCACTTACAGTTTTTTAGTTATTTCAAAAAAACTATTCCTGCTGGGGTAACGTTACTGCAGCCAGACATTTTCCTTTTTAATGGGAATATTGAAATAAATATTAGCTATATAATTAGTTGTCTAAAAGAGGTAAATGTTGCAAATAATTTTGTAATTGTTCTTTCTTCGGCTGCGAAGTTATTCGAGATCCTGCTGGAGTAACGTTTGTGGTTTTGCTGGCTCTCTGAAACGGTCAAGCGGATTCTTATCATCTTTTGTACATGATATTTTAAGAATTAGCTTTAATTTGTTGTGCAATAAAAAAATGAAATTAATGAACCGTTGAAAAGTTATTTAATTAATTATAAAAACACTTAAATAGGTCCTAACACCTTAAATAAGAACTTGAAAGACTTACTTTAAACGTTATTTTGTAACTTATAACTGCCTTCAAATGTATGTGAAGTTTCATTAGTATCCTGTGTGTAATTAACAAGTTATGATCAATTCAGTTTACGGTCTCAATGCGCGTGGAGTTATTTGGCCACAGATAACCCTGTATGTGGATATATCAACTGAATGATACGTCAATAATTAGTTGCTTAGTTCAGTTATATACCTGCAAAATTTCAGCGCAGTACATACAATAATTTACGAGATAATAAATAAAAAGTCATAAGGAAGTACATGACCGTGGTAACCCGGCCATGTTTAGTTGGTTACGAAAATGCGACCGCATAGTACATTATGGTATATTCTTAAATATGTAGGATAGTGTAACAAGTTTAGTACAGATATGTACACAAGTGTTTTAAAAAACTATGTTTCTTAAAGAATATTTATTTACAGGTTCAGTACACAAGTTCTGCAGAACTTTTTTACATTAATTTAACTTAAAAACAATAACAGATTTAAATATTATTATAGGTAGCAATTCTGCTTTTATGGCATTTTCCATTTTGTTTTTAAATGAATTAATTTAGTTAACGTACACTTTCTCAATAAAATATTAATTTAACTTAAAACAATAACAGATATCAATTTTGCTTTTATGGCATTCTCCATTATTTTATTAAACTAACGATTTCAATTAACTTACACTTTCTCTTAAATAAATCAAATTTAAAATATTAATTACAAATTATGTGACAGAGGGTCAAGTTTGAGCTTAGCTATGCAAACAATGAAGAACCCCTTCGCCCCACCCCAACTAAGGACGTGTTACGTGTTATGTGATACTTGATATGTATTCACATGTGCAATAGTGCATAATTTTAATAGATACTTATCTAATATGTAGCCGAAAGATAATAATTATAATGTTTTCATAGTTCAGATATTATTATATTGTTATCTACTATTTAGTCGGCATTTAACAGTGTACGCGTCTGTACCGAACTTGTAAGGTGTATGATACTAAACATTTTAGAAGATACCATAATGTACTACGTGGTCGTTTTTTTGTAACCAACTAAACATGGCCGGGTTACCACGGTCATGTACTTCCCGACTTTTTATTTATTATCTCGTAAATTATTGTATGTACTGAGCTGAAATTTTGCAGGTATATAACTGAACTAAGCAACTAATTATTGACGTATCATTCAGTTGATATATCCACGTACAGGGTTATCTGTGGCCAAATAACTCCACGCGCATTGAGACCGTAAACTGAATTGATCATAACTTGTTAATTACACACAGGATACTAATGAAACGTCACATACATTTGAAGGCAGTTATAAGCTACAAAATAACGTTTAAAGTAAGTCTTTAAAGTTCTTATTTAAGGTGTTAGGACCTATTTAAGTGTTTTTATATTTAATTAAATAACTTTTCAACGGTTCATTAATTTAATTTTTTTATTGCACAACAAATTAAAGCTAATTCTTAAAACATCATGTACAAAAGATGATAAGAATCCGCTTGACCGTTTCAGAGATCCAGCAAAACCACAAACGTTACTCCAGCAGGATCTCGAATAACTTCGCAGCCGAAGAAAGAACAATTACAAAATTATTTGCAACATTTACCTCTTTTAGACAACTAATTATATAGCTAATATTTATTTCAATATTCCCATTAAAAAGGAAAATGTCTGGCTGCAGTAACGTTACCCCAGCAGGGATAGTTTTTTTTTATATAACTAAAAAACTATAAGTGCAACAAATTTAAAAATGTGCGCAACAATTAAAGAAGATGGACAACTAAAAATCAGTAAGATTAAAATTGCTATTTTCGACATTATTTTGCTGGGGTAACGCACACATTGGTTATGTTAAAGTAAAAAAAGTAGGTGATTCTAAAAAAAGTGTCTCGCATTCCGGTTCCGAATCTGAATCTTCATTATGGTTCTATGATTCTTGATCAAGGTTTAACATTTCACGTGAAGAGACGTTTGAAGATGTGTCGTTCATACTACCAAAAGATACTGCATCTGGTGTAAATATTATTTTCCTCTTTTTTTTTAAACATTTGTTAACAGTCATGGTTGATTTATGGGCACCTTCAGCTTTCAGATTTACTTGCACTCCCTTACTTTTTTTTATATTTCTAAACACTGATGATTATTTCCAAAACTAAATGGATCTTCTATTACTATTTCGTCTTCACAGCTAACAATAAATATCTCTGCAGGTTTTTCTAACGTTGAAGTTTTATCTTTATTTAATAGTTTCTCAAAATATTCTATTACGGTTACGTTTTTGCACTGCAGATAGATCTCTGTGGTTTATCTTTCTTTTCCTGTTGACATTTGAATTTGTGTGGAGCTATACCCTGTTTTAGTTTTATTCTTCCCCCGACCAACTTATATTTAATATAGTTCTCCATATAATTTTTAATCTAAAACAAAAAAAAAACTTACACCTGGCCGACGTGAGCAGAGCAGTAGGCATAGTCTAGTCTAGATTAAAACTTGTATAGAAAACAAAGGATCTAACGCAAAACAGCTGCATTGTTCTTAAGATATTTTAATATGTTATACTATGTAAGAACGTAACGGAAACTTCCGACACCATAGGTTTTGCACCTTTGACCAGATTTTATGTTTATATAGGTATGATATAAATGTAAACTACAAAATAATATATTAGTAATAAAGGTATTCACGATCACTGTATTCTATAATGAAACTATTTTTAATCGGATTAATCGCGTACTTATTGATTTTACATATTTCCTGCCAATGTAAAATCAATAAACACGCAATTAATCTGGTTAGAAATTGTTTCATTATAAGATTAAAATAATTATTATTACTTATTAAATATACCTAAATAAAATATGATCACTATACTAACGTCAAAATGGTCTTCACAACAATTAAGTGTACTTTTATCTCCAAATGGATCTAACCTCTTCATGACTTAATTTTATTCTATTTTTACGCATTTTAAACGTCTTTTGGAACTATAAAAAACAACTTTTCCGGCAAATTGGTAGCTGTATTTTTACATTTAGGCACAACACATGATTTCCTAGTATTTGGCTTGGACATTTTTAAAAGTATTTAGCATAATTTTGACGGCACGGGCGCGCGACTGCGAGTGGACTAAAGCTTCGGTTTCCTAGGAAAGCGGTGTGGAATAAAGCGGCCGTAAAGATAACGGTTGAATGACGTCACTAGAACGTTGCCCATGTAAAGTAAATGTAGTGGTTTCCTAAAGAGCGGTGATCGACATAACGTATTTCGTACTAATCGTGTTACGGCCATATTATTACGGCCGCATTATTCCACACAGCTTTCCTAGGAAATCGAAGCTTAAGTGAGCCAGACAGAGTGCAGTGCAATGACGTCACACCGTAACCTTCTTTTTTACTTCTAAATCGGAAACTAATTGACGTATCGAAGTAATTCTTTCACTAGTATTTTTTATTTTTGACAGAATATGGACTACTAATAATCAAAATTAGGTAACATTCTTCATTGTTTTCAGGTTAACAGGGCGTAGGCACCTTGTAGTAAATCATTTACGAGGTATTGGTCCATTTACAGTGATTGCCATAAGTACCTTAACTGCCGTATGCGTTATTGATAATATTGACGTAGAACTGTTGTTTCACATCTTGCCTGATTATGAAATTACGTGTGACGTACTTATTGGTGCTAATGTACAGTCGGCCCCAAAAGTCGATGATCAGAATCAATTTTACAAAACACCTGTTCACAATAAAATGCCATAAGTTATAGTCGCAACTAGGAAACAAAATAGCCTGCACACCAGAAATTTACAAAAGTCGTTAAACACGAGTATTTCAAAAGTATCTGTGCACTAGTATTCCTAAAGTCGCTGCACACCATCAATCCAAATGTCGCTGAACAGCAGTAAAGACAAAATTAGGTTAACAAAGTATATTTTTAATGTTGCCGTGTGTTAATATTCTTTTGTCGCTTATGTTGTTCAGCTTCTTTTGGGACAGTTCTTGCTTAACCTTAATAATGTATGTTAACACGTTAGTATATATTTCAATACTTATTTACAAAACAATTATATTTTTAACCGACTTCAAAAAAGGAGAAGGTTCTCAATTCGATGGTATTTTTTTTTTTTTTTATGTTTGTTCGCCGATAACTCGAAGACGCCTGAGCCGATTTGAGAATTTTTTTTTTGTTTGAATGGATATACTTGTCATGTGGTCCCATTTTTTTCAAGTCACGTTCTGATGATGGGATCCTAGAGAAATCGAGGGCAACCCTCAAATTTAAAAGGCTTCTATTTTGTTTTTTGTATATTATCTGAAGTTACTCGGATATTTGCATCTAGTAGTCAGCATTTTATGTTGCTGAGCTGATGCTGGAAGGTACAACTCCTCAACGGTTAAGAGTACAGGAATAATTCTTTTGATATAGGCTCCTCGAGGCCGTTTACTGTATTCTTTCAAGTTTACACAGATGAGGCGAGATGTTGAATATTACTTATGTATATTCATAATATGAGGTCATGATTTGATGATGGGTTCCTAGAAAAATCATGGGTAACCCTCAAATTTCAAAGGCTTCCATATTGTTTTTCGTATATAACCTAAAACTACTTGGATATTTGCATCTAGCAGTCAGCATTTTAAGTTGCTGAGCTGATGCTGGAAGGTACAACTCCTCAACGGTTCCGTCTCAAGTAACCGTCGACTTCTCATTCGAGAAACATTCTTGCTCGGTCTACCAATCACTTAAAATCGTATAATAAAATAAATTTAAACAAAAAAAAAACCTTAATTAATATATATATATTATAATAATAAATTAAATAAAAAAAAAATTCACTTCGCACAAAATAATACTTTTTTTCATTTAGTTAAATAGAAATTATTAAATAATTATTTTATAATTCTGAACTCGGTGCCAAGTAAACAGTAACTCTGTATAGATAATATCAATCTTTCTAACAACTATTTTCTGACTGAATATTAGTTCTTAATTGTCCGATTTACTTGGCACCGACTTCAGGATTATAAAATAATTATTTAATAATTTCTATTTAACTAAATGAAAAAACGTATTATTTTGTGCGAAGTAAATTTATTTTTTGCTTTTTAGTTTACCTTCTTTTTGAAGTCGGTTTTTTTTTGTTTAAAATTATTTTATTTTACGATTTTAAGTGATGGGTAGACCGAGCAAGAATGTTTCTCGAATGAGGCGACGACGGTTACTTGAGACGGAAAACTCATTAATAATAATTCCCGTACTCCTAACCGTTGAGGAACTGTACCTTCCAGCATCAGCTCGGCAACTTAAAATGCTGACTGCTAGTCTATCCAAGTAGTTTTAGGAAATATACGAAAAACAATATGGAAGCCTTTGAAATTTGAGGGTTACCCATGATTTTTCTAGGATCCCATCATCAAATCATGACCTCATATTATGAATATACAGAAGTAATATTCAACGTCTCGCCTAATCTGTGTAAACTTGAAAGAATACAGTAAACGGCCTCAAGGAGCCTATATTTAAAGAATTATTCTCGTACTCTTAACCGTTGAGGAGTTGTACCTTCCAGCATCAGCTCAGCAACATAAAATGCTGACTACTAGATACAAATATCCGAGTAGCTTCAGATAATACACAAAAAACAAAATAGAAGCCTTTTAAATTTAAGGGTTGCCCTCGATTTCTCTAGGATCCCATCATCAGAACGTGACTTGATAAAAATGGGACCACATGACAAGTATATCCATTCAAACAAAAAAAAATTTCTCAATTCTCATTCTCTCACAGAAAGCTGAAGGTTTGGTTAATGGATAAATGTTTTTATACTGTTGAGGAATTTTATAAATAGTATATAAAATAATAAATTTAATGAATTTTAGTAGTATTAAATATATTGTATAATTGAATTAATTCACCGATTTTAATAATGTACCTGCGTTAATGACATAGTAAAGTCTAATAATAATATTGTATAAGTTGGATTTATAATAAATTAATTAATGATCGAGTGAATTAAAATTCATGATGAATAATGAATGTATAGTTTGTGACTGATGCTATAATCGACTTGGTTTTAACAATTATTGTAACATTACTATTTGCATGTTAATATTATTAGACAAAGATGTGTTGATCGCTAATCGTATTTGTAACATCTAATGTACCTACCACATTTTACTGCAAATAAAGATTCTATTCGATTCTATTCGATTCTATTCAAATCGGTCCAGGCGTCTTCGAGTTATCGGCGAACAAACATAAAAAAAAAAAAAAATACCATCGAATGGAGAACCTCCTCCTTTTTTGAAGTCGGTTAAAAATATAATTGTTTTGTAAATAAGTATTGAAATATATACTAACGTGTTAACATACATTATTAAGGTTAAGCAAGAACTGTCCCAAAAGTAGCTGAACAACTTAAGCGACAAAAGAATATTAACACACGGCAACATTAAAAATATACTTTGTTAACCTAATTTTGTCTTTACTGCTGTTCAGCGACATTTGGGTTGATGGTGTGCAGCGACTTTAGGAATACTAGTGCACTGATACTTTTGAAATACTCGTGTTTAACGACTTTTGTAAATTTCTGGTGTACAGGCTATTTTGTTTCCTAGTTGCGACTATAACTTATGGCATTTTATTGTGAACAGGTGTTTTGTAAAGTTAATTCTGTTCATCGACTTTTGGGGCTGACTGTACTTCACGATACGGGGGTTAAGTGTAATCGTAACTCAAAATAGTGCTCCTTGATATCCCAACCTCGAATAATGCACATTAGAGAAAATAATTCATTATTTTGTTATTTAAATCACGGTTTAACCGATGAATCAGATATTAGTCAATTGCTTACCTTGCTTTACAAATACTCATTTTTGTTTATCCCTGATTTTGCACGTACAATGGTTCCCTTGTACTATCTTACTAAGAAAGGCGTCAAGTGGCAGTGGACTCACATTCACAAAGAGGCACGTCAGAAGGTGAGCCCATTGAACTTTTTACCGACGCTAGTTCTCTTGGATTTGGGTCTATTTTAGTGCAGATAATTAATGGCCGTCGACATGTGGTAGCATATTTCAGTATGCGTACAACAGACCTAAAGTAGCTACCACTCGTACGAGCTTCAAATCCTAGCTGTAATGCGGGCCGTCAAGCACTTTCGCCACTTTCTTAATGCCGGAAGTTTAAGGTGATCACGGACTGCAATGCGCTAAAAGCCTCTAAGTACAAACAAGATTTACTACCTCGAATTCATAGGTGGTGGGCCTATCTCCAAAACTTGATTTTGAGATAGAATACAGGAAGGGCGAGCGGATGCAGCATGCTGATTATTTCAGTAGAAATCCGGGTGAGCTATCTGATAACGTAGTAACCAGAAACCTTGACTGGCTCAACATTGAGCAGCAGCGCGATGCTCAGCCTCGTCCCCTCATCAACTCACTGCACAGTGGTGAGAATGTGCAGGGGTTACTCGAAGGTAACTTACTGAATTGTGAACGAACGGATCCAGTCCTAGGCACACAGATATTGATAGTTGTCCTTATGTCATTTCAGTGGAGCCTGATCAACACCTAACACACTGCTCTCAAGCATCCAGGATGGGACAAGGATCTCCACAAAATAAGTGAGACTTATTATTTTGATAGGATGAGTTCGACAGTTAAAGAACTTGTGGACAACTGTGTAGTGTGCAGGACTTTGATTATGATCAAAAACTATAATACCCCCGACTGGCACACAGCTCTTGAGAGCTTACAACTGGCCTTTAACTGTACTGTACATAAAACTACAGGAGTAGTAGAGGCACCCTTAACATCGCATACTCGCCGTCAAAACTGTGTACCACCTGATTTACTGTCCTTAGTTGACTTCAGCAACGAATCTATCGATATCGAAACACTGCAACGACAAAAAGGATGACTGAAAGATCAGCCAAAGATTAAATCAGGTTAGACAAAGGTCGAGCTAAAATTCATACCTAATTTTCAACGGGGAGACTTTGTTTTGATCAAAAATAACCCCAGGAACCAAACATCTTTGGACTTAAAATGTTGTGTGCCTTATGAAGTTCACAGAGTTCTGGACCACGACCGATACCTTGTGAAGAAGGTTATTGGTCACCATGGGCGCCCACGCAAGGTCGCACACGACCAACTGCGACGTGCCCCGCAACCGGATGCCATTCAGGCAACCGTGTCGCCCCCAGAAGAGCAGCAAGCTGGACCTTCCAGCATCGCCACTTCGGTGTCACTACCACGCAGTGACACTAGTGTCGCCGCTGCCACCACTGCTACTGCCGAGCAAGCAGGCGAGGGCTCGCACACGAACCGAGGCACCCGTGAATAATTGAACAATTATAACCGGTGAGCATATTTCATGATGGTTTTACCTTTTCTAAAACACATTCATTACATCACAAAACACACATACCAAATTATAAAAAAAAAGTAATAAACTGTTGTCGCGTGGAGCGGACAGTAATTACATCTTCTATTTTATGTATTGATTAACTGTTGTCACATTGACTGAACAGTAATACATGAAACTCACATGTACTTGCATGCATACATAATTATTTCTTAGCTGTTGTCGCGCGGAGCGACAGTGGTACATAAAACTGATAAATGCATGCATACAGATAATCTCATTATTATATATGTCGTCGCGTGGAGCGAACGGCTATATCTAGAACCAGTTTCTTAATATTTTAATCTTGGATTTTGCCTTGGTCTAAGGAAGTCCTCAATAACCAATTTAAAAAGGTTTAGGTGTACTGTGGAAGTACCTAAGCACAATTTATTTTCCTCTATTTCAGCAACACCTGGGACTGCTCAGAGGGAAGCGCCGCAGAGCACGCGTCGCACATCAGTCTGGCCGTGTCGCCGCAGAGGCTATTTGGCATTAAAAATCATACTAGAAGGTCGTAACCATTTCATTACTCTGTTACTGGTTTTTATCTGTTTAAAAAGTTATAAAATAACATAATTCAACGTTTGTTTTGCTTTTTAATTTTAAACCCAGCTTTTGCTTGTGGCAATTATATCAACCATAAATAACAGTGTTTCGTTTTAATTTGAGTTCCTGATAATTATCTTATGGATAATTTGGAAGGCAGTATCGATGGTTCACAGCGAATCATCGATCCTGCGCTTTTTAAAAATCCCCGTAACGTCGAAAACCCGATCCATATATATATATTTTTTATACTAAAAAACTAGCTACAGTCTGTGGCTTGCCCGCGTGTCAGGCTGATGGTCGATAAGTACCTGGGAATGGTCCCAGGTCGTTTTCGTACCTCGACACCAATTTTAATCGAAATCTATAACACTATGAATACAAGGATGATTGCATTTTTTTAGGTTCAGATTCAGTAACAGTTACCATGCTAATAAAGCCAGAAGTGAGCATACCAGGCGACAAGACTATGACCATTATAAACGGCACGGTGGTAGACGTCACTTGTATTGTGACCGCCAAGCCGCCGCCAAGAACACTGTGGCATCGGGAGACTGAAAAGTTCCTAAATAATACGGTGAGTACTAAAGCCTATTTTCACTATGCAAGTTTTGCAAGGCAATCCCAATACCTACTTGCTTTGTTTATCGCGATTAGAAAGACGAGATGGCAATACTTGCATCGTGTATTGCGCCTTTATGCTTTATATACACGGTTTATCGCAGCTTATCTTTATAAAAGCAGTCTTTATTATAGGTTTTCCTTTATTATGTTATTAATTATGATGTGATTTTACGTATTTTTTAACGAATTCCAAAAAAAAGTCGTTGATACTATTTTATTTTTTTAAACCACGGTCTCAAAAGGAAAAACTCCTGTGTCGCGGGGGTGTTAAAAACATACATTTCACACACACACAAAACATACCCAGAGTGAGATCAAATCTTTGCGGATCACACAAAGATGATGAGAGATTATGAGTACTTTGTCTTTTTCAGATAACAGAAATAAAGCCATCAGTATATCAAAGCGTGTTGACCTTGAACTCGAGCGCAGAAGACGTGAGCGGCACTTACTTCTGCTTCGGAGAGAATTCGGAGGGCATAAATCAGGACAGCGTCACTGTTAGCGTCAGGAGGAAAATGACACTAGTCAAAGGATTCGATGGTAATAAGTGATTTTATTTACATACTTTTGGCAATTGCCAGGGGGAAAGTCATGGGTATCACTTTCCCTTCGACATTGGACTGGGAAAGTATTGAATAAAGACCCATAATCCTGACAGACCTAAGACCTTAAGCCATGTTTAAAGTTAGCGTCTTTGACGCTCCCTGACTTTTAAGGCCGAACGCCCGCCGAAGGCACTTTAGTGCCGCTTTTTATTCTTATTGAAGGAAAGATTTAAAAACGAACCTTCAGCGCTCCCTGGCTCAACAAACAACAACAAAACTAGAATTTCCCGTAAGATCCGCCATTGAATTTGGTAGCAGCTTAAAGGTGCTACCAAAAGTCCTAAGCTACCTAAAGTCGTTCACTAGTGTAAATTTCTTCTAGCTGTAAATTGCCAAAAGAAATACTACAAATTAGCTAAACAATACTTTTCACCGTTTAACAATATCACACGAGCGAAATCTTGACTATTTTAATTGTATCCCACTTCTGTTGCAGATCAATCAGTCCAACTATACTACCAAATAGAACTCCAATGCATTATCGACGCATACCCCCCTGCCGTGATCCAATGGTACCACAACGGCACATCACTAGTGCTCAACGACAATGTGCACGTGACCGAGGACAACACTACGGTGTACCTCAAACGAGTGGACTTCAGTGACCTTGGGGAGTATAGATGTGAGGGGGCGAATGTGTTTGAGAAAGTTGAAGCTACTGGGAGTGTTCGTGTTGATGGATTGGGTAAGGATTCAGTCTGATTATGTATTACACATTTAATGTGGCGTCGGAATCCAGAATAAAAGTTTCAGTTATTAATCAATCCTCCATGACCCAGTGGTTATCGAGGTTTGATGAATAACTGAAACGTGTGAATTGATAACTGTTTGTTGACTATAGTTGTCGATTTTTCTGGTTTTGATTGTTCCAACAACCGTTACCAACGCAACTGCTAAACATGCTCTTTGAGGCAAAGATGTAAACTCAACATACCAACACGCCATTTGTTAGATACTATATTGCCTTCAAGAGTATGGCAGAGATGTATCTCACGACATTTCCCCTGTTAGGATCCCATGTGGTAGAGGGTGAACCTGTTTAATGTTCGCATATACCGCATATACAGTGTTGCCAAGGGTGGATAAAAATCATTTTTTTTAAATGACGGTACATTGGAAATTATTGTTGGGATCATTAGTTAAGACTAATGCATTAAAATATGTCGTCAAATTGAGGTTATTATTGTTTTTAGTTTTGAAGTCAAAAGCGTGTTAAGTGTCCTGTAATTTACTCAATAAAAAAATTAAGAAATAACGGTGTTTTAGCATTTGTTATAATCACGTGGTTGATTGATAAATATAAAAACTAAATTATGGTGTCAAATTGGGAATAGATGTGAACAAATAATGGTGTATCGTTGTGAAATTTTTGTTATTTGTGAAATAGTTTCATGGTAAAATTCTAAATGGATATTTTAACACTAAATGTTTTAATATCCATGAAACCATTTACCATTAAACGGAATGTTCAGTCGCGCTTAAGTTTATTGATAAATAAATAAGTATTAACCTATATACTGTACCATCCATGTTATTTCTATCCAATTTTTCTTTATTTCTATTTAATATGAGTTGCACAGAACGTTTGTACTCCATTACAAGCATAAAATATTTTTTGTCCACTTCAATATGTCCTTCATAACACTTTTCCTAAGACCTCTTGGTAAGCAGTCGCATATATTACAACTACACAACGAGGCAATCAAGTATATGTAAGTACTAAAACATTTGTTTATTTTTCAGCGCCTCCGATGTTATCAAAAGAGCCTGGCAGTATGACAGCGCGAGAAGGAGAGCCTATAGTTATCCCATGTAGGTAAGATTATGTATCGATGTCAATTCTTACTTACTATATTTTTTCCACTGAAGCAAATGAGGGGAACGTATCTGAAGCATTGTAACTGGAAAAAGCCCATTAACACGATGCAAGAGTAAATTTTAATGGCTATTTTTTATCGCCATTAAAAGAACAGAGACGGCAAGAGCAACCTTACAAAACTTGCAATGTAAAATAGGCCTTTCGAATAGACCGATTTTAATGCACTTTTTTGTTTAAAACATAGGGGTTGAGATTTTCCAAACAAGCTTGAGGGTTGATGCAATAATGGATCCTGATTAGATTAGGTCGTAGGATTAGGTTAAATATATTCATGACTGTGCTATAGTTTTCGCTTGCCATCAGGTATACTACCCACCTATTCGCTACACACTTCGTATATAAAGACTCTTATCACAGGATCCTCCAAGGCAGTCCTGAACCAGCGATTATCTGGCAGCACAAACTGGACGAACATGCAGAATTCTCTTCACCGCCCAAGGATGTGGTTGTTAACTATGACAGATTCGAGCTGAAGATACCAGGCGCGATGAAAGGACATCGAGGGGTCTACCGTTGCGTGGCTGATAACGTCATTGGACAAGATTTCTATGATGTGACGTTGGTTGTCCAGTGTAAGTTGATATTTTATTGTTTAGAGGGAATATGGGTTGAGTTAGAAATATGAGAGCTAAGCTGAAGGTGCCATGCGTGACTGAAGGACATCGAAAGGTCTTTAGTTCGATTACTGGACCGAAAAAGTGTTATTTAGGATGATTCATCAGGCAATTCCTATTAAATTTCAGCACAGAGTTCTCCCCGGTAGATAGCGGTAGGCTCACGCCATATCACATGAAACCTAAACAAAACAGGTGAAATGTAACTGTTAAACACCTCTGCCACACCGTTCTGAGTAATATAGGCGTGATCTTATGTTATGATGTAATTTTATAGATCCACCGAAGCTTCTCCAATCACCGAAAGTAGACGAAAAGCCTCTTGAAGTGAAGCTAGGACAAAGATTGAAGCTGTCCTGTGAAGCGTCCGGGGTACCGCCGCCCCTCACTGTGTGGACCAAAGATGGGAAACCGATCACCTACACGGATAACTTGTAAGTACATATTATGCTTTCAAGGTTCACGTTATACAAAATACTGCATCGAGCGCTTATATAAAACATACATAGTCCTGCAGAAAATAATAATTAGAGACCAACGGCTAAATAAATATATTTACATACATACACTGAGGAAAGGAGATGATGAAAAATCATCCCAATTACGGCAGGAATCATACACACTTGAGATGCGTATCATTCCTGCCCTAATTGTGGCAACAATACTAAACAGTGGCTATGGGGTGGCAGGAGTGGCAAAATGCCACGGGCCCCCGGCCTGAGCAGGCCTCTGGGCCCACGACCTCAAAAGTAACTAAACACAAATAATTAAAACAAAAAAAAAACGCATTTATCTAAAATAATAATTATAAAACGCGGACGAGCTTGCAATGTCCGGGGAATTCTCGATTTTTTTTTGCATTCCAGTTCTGAATCACAGGTAAGCAGCTTCACGTAACGATTTTTACTAGGACCCCATTAAATTTTTTGCCACGGATCCCCGATGGTATAGTTACGCCACTGATACTAAAATAAAGATGTTGAACTAATATACTATCTTTTTAAACAATTGCAATACTACTAATGTTAAAATTCAAGAAAAAAAAAAAAATTAAATAAATAATAATAATTATTATTATTTATTTAATAATTACTATTATTTATTTAATAATTATTATTATTAAATAATAATTATTTTTATTATTCAATTTTAAAGATCTTTCCAAACGCTTAATCGACGTTTCCCGTGACCAGAAGGCTGGCTTTTACTTAGCACAAAGAATTAGCATTGCCATACAACGTGGCAATGCTGTCAGCCTTCTGAACACGGTCCCCACAACCGAGATCGATGCGGAGGAATACTATGACGCCTAACTTAATGTAAATATTTGCCTTTTTTATTTTTACCTATGTATATATTTTCAATTTATCTTGCTTTGTGTTTAACAACCTTTATTATTTCAATTTTGTTGTTCTTGTGTAATTAATTAATTATAAATTCAAGATAATATTGTTTTTATGTACAGGATTGTAACAGACATGAGTGAGTTGGAGATAAGGGAAGCATCGTCGTACAATTCTGGAACATACACTTGTAATGTGACCAGCGCCGTTGGATCGACACACAAAAACTTTACAGTAATAATTTATGGTGAGTGACGTCATAACAGGAGATTATGAAACACGAACTTTATACTCTAGTGATCTATTATGACGACGGGATAGCAAGTCGGTAGTGCAACTGCCTGCTACGCAGAGGTCGTGGGTTCAATTCCCGCTCAAGACAAATCTTTGTGTGCATGAACATGGAGGTTTGAATTTGTCTGGGTGTTTCTATGCATAATAAGTATGTATTTACAAAAAATATATATATATATACATTAGTACCCATAGTACAAGCTCTGCTTAGTTCGGGACTAGATGATGTTGTGTGAAAGTTGTGTAATATTTATTTATTTATTACTTTTTATTTTTTTATTTATTATTTATTAATTTAACTAGAATCTGTGCTCGTGTGTATGTGAGACCTAATTAAACAAAAGAACGACGACTCGCTCAAGAGTAACATGTGCCGTCGGACCATGCGCATAACGCACACTTACACTTCAAATACAAGTAAAGCAAATTCTCAGGCGAACTACCTTCGTGGATTGCAAGAACTATATCTAAATTAAAAAATATAACTGTAATACTTGTTGCTAACTAAAACTGAGCTTTGTTGTTCCCAGAACCTCCTTCAATAACCACGCCGCTGAACCCAACACTTGAGATGCTGGAAGGCCAGCTGGTAGAGCTGCCTTGCAATGCGCGAGGAACACCCACTCCTCAAGTGGAGTGGACTTTCAACGGTGACTATGTGGGTGACAGCAAACATGTGGACGAGAATGGCCTGAGGTAACCATGACATAATAATTTAGATAGGATTTCTATTCGGACCAGTACATTTTAGGTTTCAATGCAGCGTCTATCCAAGTCAAATGAAAGTTGATTCAGATGGACGCTTTTGTTGGAATGCGGACTGGTTTCGATTTCATAAGAACATTATCTTTAGAGCAAATTTAAATCCCTCAGTAAAATGACTCGCGTCCCACGTTTTTAACAGCGTTAGCCTCCCCCACATATGGCACGCGCGTTCGTCGGGCGTGTGGTTGCGCCAGCTACACGCACATCACACGGCGTTGCATGTTGCTGCTGTGATGTGCGCGCACATAGCGCAACCACACGCCCGACGAACTCCCGCGCCAAATGTGGGGTCAGCCTTATAGGTTATCTTCTGCTCTGCTCTCGTCGCCCGTTTTTGCGACAAATTTCACTGCTGCTCCGCTCCTATTAATGGTAGCGTCATGTTTTGTATCTTCTTTAATAAATGGACTATTAGCGATTCCACTCGCGTGGTTTATTTCGGAATAAAAGTTTGCTAAGATGTTAAAACATTGTAAGGACTATACGCATGTCAAGATTATCTAAAATCAAGACACAGATAGACATAAAAATGTTCAAGACACAGATAGACAGACAGACAGATCTAACTGACAGAAAGAAGAACGACATTATAATTTTCTTGCATTTTTTTCTTCAGTATCGATAGTAGAATCTCTCCAATAAAAAAAACAAAATATTCTTAATGTACACAATTAAACCCTTAACGGTCTTATTATAAGTATAGATTTATTATCTAATTATATCGACATTTCGCGCCATTTTGTAGATTTGTGTTGCCATACGAAGAACACAGGGTCGGTCCCATTAATGGCTATTCTTTTTTCCAAGTTGTCTAGGTTCAATATTTTAAAAAAGAAAATATATATTTTTGAGCACGAAATGTAGTCTGATTGCTAAGTTTTATTGTATGTACTTTCAGGTTCGTGGCCAATCTCACTGATTTCGGCGAGTACACGTGCAAGACTAAGAATGAGTATGGAAATGCTGCCATCACTTATACACTGCATGTTTGGGGTGAGTCAATTATACTTTTCAGTGATTTTGAAGCTAAGTGCGAAAATGTTTGATAGGAAAATCTACAAATGGGAAAATGTATTTATTTATTTAAACTTCATATACATAATTTGTGTACAAGGCGGACTTAATGCCATAGGCATTCTCTGCCAGTCTACCTTTGGGTGATGCAGAGATTAACAAGGCAGGTGAAGTTATAAAATAAACCGTTTTGATTTGAAATGAAAGGTAATAAAAAACATTAGAAGATATCAAATTTGACAGCAATGTTGTGATTGTGTTGAATAGCCCAGCTACGCGGTGTGCGTTACCCCAGCAAAATAATGTCGAAAATAGTAATTTTAATCTTACAGATTTTTAGTTGTCCATCTTCTGTAATTGTTGCGCACATTTTTAAATTTGTTGCACTTATAGTTTTTTAGTTATTTAAAAAAAACTATTCCTGCTGGGGTAACGTTACTGCAGCCAGACATTTTCCTTTTTAATGGGAATACTGAAATAAATATTAGCTATATAATTAGTTGTCTAAACGAGGTAAATGTTGCAAATAATTTTGTAATTGTTCTTTCTTCGGCTGCGAAGTTATTCGAAATCCTGCTGGAGTAACGTTTGTGGTTTTGCTGGATCTCTGAAACGGTCAAGCGGATTCTTATCATCTTTTGTACATGATCTTTTAAGAGTCACAACAATATCATTTAAAGAAGACAAGAAAACTAAACTAATAATAAACAAAAATATAATAACCTAACTTATGTACTAAAAGCCTAAAATTAAAATTAAGAGTTAATTTTAATTTTTTGTGCAATAAAAAAATGAAATTAATGAACCGTTGAAAAAATATTTCATTAAATATAAAAACATTTAAATAGGTCCCAACACCTTAAATAAGAACTTTAAAGACTTACAATAAACGTTATTTTGTAGCTTATAACTGCCTTCAAATGTTTGTGAAGTTTCATTAGTATCCTGTGTGTAATTAACAAGTTATGACCAATTCAGTTTACGTTCTCAATGCGCGTGGAGTTATTTGGCCACAGATAACCCTGTTTGTGGATATATCAACTGCATGATACATCAATAATTAGTTGTCTAGTTCAGTTATATACCTGCAAAATTTCAGCGCAGTACATACAATAATTTACGAGATAATAAATAAAAAGTCATAAGGAAGTACATGACCGTGGTAACCCGGCCATGTCTAGTTGGTTACAAAAAAGCGACCACGTAGTACATTATGGTATCTTCTAATATGTTTAGTATCATACACCTTACAAGTTCGGTACAGACGCGTACACTGTTAAATACCGATTAAATAGTAGATAACAATATAATAATATCTGAACTATGAAAACATTATAATTATTATTTCGGCTTTCGGCTACTTATTCGATAAGTATGTATTAAAATTATGCACAAATGCACATGTGAATACATATCATATAACAAAATGGAAAATGCCATAAAAGCAGAATTGCTACCTATAATATTTATCTGTTATTGTTTTTAAGTTAAATGAATGTAAAAAAAGTTCTGCAGAATTTGTGTACTGAACCTGTAAATAAATTTTCTTTAAGAAACATAATTATAGTTTTTTAAAACACTTGTGTACACATCTGTACTAAACTTGTTACACTATGCTACATATTTAAGAATATACCATAATGTACTACGCGGTCGCATTTTTGTAACCACCTAAACATGGTCGGGTTACCACGGTCTTGCACTTCCTAATGACTTTTTATTTATTATCTAGTAAATTATTGCATGTACTGCGCTGAAATTTTGCAGGTATATAACTGAACTAGACAACTAATTATTGATGTATCATGCAGTTGATATATCCACAAACAGGGTTATCTGTGGCCAAATAACTCCACGCGCATTGAGACCGTAAACTGAATTGGTCACAACTTGTTAATTACACACAGGATACTAATGAAACTTCACATACATTGGAAGGCAGTTATAAGCTACAAAATAACGTTTAATGTAAGTCTTTAAAGTTCTTATTTAAGGTGTTGGGACCTATTTAAATGTTTTTATATTTAATGAAATATTTTTTCAACGGTTCATTAATTTCATTTTTTTATTGCACAAAAAATTAAAATTAACTCTTAAAAGATCATGTACAAAAGATGATAAGAATCCGCTTGACCGCTTCAGAGATCCAGCAAAACCACAAACGTTACTCCAGCAGAATTTCGAATAACTTCGCAGCCGAAGAAAGAACAATTACAAAATTATTTGCAACATTTACCTCGTTTAGACAACTAAAATAAATAAAAATAAAAAAAATAAAAATATATTTATTCTCCCAAACAATTAAAATACAAATATAAATAATATCAACAATAAAACTTATTTCTAGTGTATCTTAGGGGCTATACAAAAAACTGTAATTGTGAGACTGGTGCCTAAACTAGATACAACAGTGTGTATCTGTATTTATACACGAGTTTATACACGAGTAGGAACGAGTACATTATTACTATTTAATTTTGTTATATAAACAAAAAGAAACAAACTACAAACTACATTATGGATTAACTACTATTTTATTGATTTGGTCGTAGGAGTTAAATTAGAACCTCGAGCAAATACTCTGTTTCATCGTAATTCAGATGCTTTCGTTATAAAACTGTTCCTTTTTTGTGCTCAAGTTCTAGGTACTCAATTTTGATTTCTTATACCTGATTAATAAAATAAATGGTAATATTAGCTCATTAATAAACTTTGCTTTTGTATTATTTTTTGTGCTTTTCTACTAAACTAAATCTTATTCCTCTGAGCTTATACATTTATTACATGAGAAATGTGGTGTCCATAATTATCTTTTCCAGAATAGGCAGGTTAATGTAAGTTTCATCCATTCCAAGTCCTTAATTAGTAGATAGACTGCTTTTTAGGGTTCCGTAGTACCTACAAGGAACCCTTATAGTTTCGCCATGTCCGTCTGTCTGTCCACGGCATAGCGACGAAACCGTTGGTGCTAGAAAACTGAAATTTTGCATGAACATGTATGTTAACTAAACAAAGAAAGTCGTAGAATAAAATTTGGAAAAATATTTTTTTTTCAGGTAGCTCCCCTACATGTAAAGTAGGGATGTTTTTTTTTTTTTGTCGCCTACCCCATAGTGTGGGGTATTGTTAGATAGGCCATTTAAAAACGTTTAGGGGTTGCTGAGACAGTTTTTTGATTTAGAGATTTGTTTGCGAGATAATTAACTTTAAAGAGCAAATTTTTGTTCGAGTAGGGCGTCCCCCCCCCCCCTCTAAAAGCTAAACTACTGGATCCCAAAATCTGAAAAAAATTGTGTCGGTAGTACATGTAATGAACTTTAAAGGAAAACTATAGCGGATAAGTTCACTTCATTAGTTCAAGAGGAATAGGGGTCCGAAATGTCAGATGCAGTTACTCAGAATATTTCGTTCAAAATTCTTGAAACATAAATAAACATACATAATACATATATATAAAATCACGTCTTTATCCCACGGGGGTAGGCAGAGACGATGGAACGCCATGTGCTTCGCTCCTTACATACTTCTTTCGCTTCCTCAACATTCATACATCTCGTCATACGTGCTAGCTGGTTTCGTGTACTACAAACATTTCCTTTCTGAAGGACGCCATTTAGTTAAAAAGTAAAATTAAAAATATTTTTCTACGGAACCCTACTGCGCGTGGCCCGACACGCACTTGGCCGGTTTTTAACTAATTATATAGCTAATATTTATTTCAGTATTCCCATTAAAAAGGAAAATGTCTGGCTGCAGTAACGTTACCCCAGCAGGAATAGTTTTTTTTAAATAACTAAAAAACTATAAGTGCAACAAATTTAAAAATGTGCGCAACAATTACAGAAGATGGACAACTAAAAATCTGTAAGATTAAAATTACTATTTTCGACATTATTTTGCTGGGGTAACGCACACAGCTACGCGAAAGCACTACTATGCGAAAAAGTAAAAACAGACTATTCGGATACATACTACTACTACTGTTATTGCTACTAGGCTCTAAGATCATAATAATATCGAATCATAGGCAATGCTAACAATACTGCTATAATCTCCTTCTGTTAGTAGCTCTCCGGTAAACAAACACGGGATGTGATAAATGACGTCATCACAAGCGTGGCGCCGCTAATGGTGGCGTTTGAGCGGCTCAAATTCATAATTATAATGATTTAAAAATATTTTTTAAACATAATTTGAATCTTTTCAAGCCTATTTATATTTCATTCTTCGTTATAAAACTGTTCCTTTTTTGTGCTTAAGTTCTAGGTACTCAATTTTGATTTCTTATACCTGATTAATAAAATAAATGGTAATATTAGCTCATTAATAAACTTTGCTTTTGTATTATTTTTTGTTATTTTCTACTAAACTAAATCTTATTCCTCTGAGCTTATACATTTATTACATGAGAAATGTGGTGTCCATAATTATCTTTTCCAGAATAGGCAGGTTAATGTAAGTTTCATCCATTCCAAGTCCTTAATTAGTAGATAGACTGCTTTTTTAACTCTTACTTCAATAAATTTTCAATAGAATATACTTATGTATAGTAATGTTTACCCATTTTAAAGACATTTTAACACACAGAAAAACAAAACACGATGTTTCTCAAAAAATGCATACATACAATATGTGCCTGTTTTGGCGCTTCCCGTCAGTTCAGATAAAATATTTTTTGTCCACTTCAATATGTCCTTCATAACACTTTTCCTAAGACCTCTTGGTAAGCAGTCGCATATATTACAACTACACAACGAGGCAATCAAGTATATGTAAGTACTAAAACATTTGTTTATTTTTCAGCGCCTCCGATGTTATCAAAAGAGCCTGGCAGTATGACAGCGCGAGAAGGAGAGCCTATAGTTATCCCATGTAGGTAAGATTATGTATCGATGTCAATTCTTACTTACTATATTTTTTCCACTGAAGCAAATGAGGGGAACGTATCTGAAGCATTGTAACTGGAAAAAGCCCATTAACACGATGCAAGAGTAAATTTTAATGGCTATTTTTTATCGCCATTAAAATAACAGAGACGGCAAGAGCAACCTTACAAAACTTGCAATGTAAAATAGGCCTTTCGAATAGACCGATTTTAATGCACTTTTTTGTTTAAAACATAGAGGTTGAGATTTTCCAAACAAGCTTGAGGGTTGATGCAATAATGGGTCCTGGATTAGCAGTTAGATTAGGTCGTAGGATTAGGTTAAATATATTCATGACTGTGCTATAGTTTTCGCTTGCCATCAGGTATACTACCCGCCTATTCGCTACACACTTCGTTTATAAAGACTCTTATCACAGGATCCTCCAAGGCAGCCCTGAACCAGCAATTATCTGGCAGCACAAACTGGACGAACATGCAGAATTCTCTTCACCGCCCAAGGATGTGGTTGTTAACTATGACAGATTCGAGCTGAAGATACCAGGCGCGATGAAAGGACATCGAGGGGTCTACCGTTGCGTGGCTGATAACGTCATTGGACAAGATTTCTATGATGTGACGTTGGTTGTCCAGTGTAAGTTGATATTTTATTGTTTAGAGGGAATATGGGTTGAGTTAGAAATATGAGAGCTAAGCTGAAGGTGCCATGCGTGACTGAAGGACATCGAAAGGTCTTTAGTTCGATTACTGGACCGAAAAAGTGTTATTTAGGATGATTCATCAGGCAATTCCTATTAAATTTCAGCACAGAGTTCTGCCCGGTAGATAGCGGTAGGCTCACGCCATATCACATGAAACCTAAACAAAACAGGTGAAATGTAACTGTTAAACACCTCTGCCACACCGTTCTGAGTAATATAGGCGTGATCTTATGTTATGATGTAATTTTATAGATCCACCGAAGCTTCTCCAATCACCGAAAGTAGACGAAAAGCCTCTTGAAGTGAAGCTAGGAGAAAGATTGAAGCTGTCCTGTGAAGCGTCCGGGGTACCGCCGCCCCTCACTGTGTGGACCAAAGATGGGAAACCGATCACCTTCACGGATAACTTGTAAGTACATATTATGCTTTCAAGGTTCACGTTATACAAAATACTCCATCGAGCGCTTATATAAAACATACATAGTCCTGCAGAAAATAATAATTAGAGACCAACGGCTAAATAAATATATTTACATACATACACTGAGGAAAGGAGATGATGAAAAATCATCCCAATTACGGCAGGAATCATACACACTTGAGATGCGTATCATTCCTGCCCTAATTGTGGCAACAATACTAAACAGTGGCTATGGGGTGGCAGGAGTGGCAAAATGCCACGGGCCCCCGGCCTGAGGAGGCCTCTGGGCCCACGACCTCAAAAGTAACTAAACACAAATAATTAAAACAAAAAAAACGCATTCATCTAACTAAAATAATAATTATAAAACGCGGACGAGCTTGCAATGTCCGGGGAATTCTCGATTTTTTTTGCATTCCAGTTCTGAATCACAGGTAAGCAGCTTCACGTAACGATTTTTACTAGGACCCCATTAAATTTTTTTGCCACGGATCCCCGATCGTATAGTTACGCCACTGATACTAAAATAAAGATGTTGAACTAATATACTATCTTTTTAACCGACTTCAAAAAAAGGAGGAGGTTCTCAATTCGGTTGTATTTTTTTTTTTTTTTTTTTTTATGTTTGTTCACCGATTACTCGAAGACGCCTGGACCGATTTGAGAAATTATTTTTTTGTTTGAAAGGATATACTTGTCATGTGGTCCCATTTTTTTCTAGTCACGTTGTGATGATGGGATCTTAGAGAAATCGAGGGCAACCCTCAAATTTAAAAGGCTTCTATATTGTTTTTTGTATATTATCTAAAGATACTCGGATATTTGCATCTAGTAGTCAGCATTTTATGTTGCTGAGCTGATGCTGGAAGGTACAACTCCTCAACGGTTAGGAGTACGGGGATAATTCTTTAAATATAGGCTCCTTGAGGCCGTTTACTGTATTATTTCAAGTTAGACACAGATGAGGCGAGACGTTGAATATTACTTATGTATATTTATAATTATGAGGTCTCCTGATTTGATGATGGGATCCTAGAGAAATCATGGGTAATCCTCAAATTTCAAAGGCTTCTATATTGTTTTTCGTATATTACCTAAAACTACTTGGATATTTGCATTTTAAGTTGCTGAGCTGATGCTGGAAGGTACAACTCCTCAACGGTTAGGAGTACGGGGATTATTATTAATAAGTTTTCCGTCTCAAGTAACCGTCGTCTCCTCATTCGAGAAACATTCTGGTCTACCCAACACTTAAAATCGTAAAATAAAATATTTTTAACAAAAAAAAAACCGACTTCAAAAAGTAGGTAAACTAAAAAGCAAAAAATAAATTTACTTCGCACAAAATAATACGTTTTTTCATTTAGTTAAATAGAAATTATTAAATAATTAATTTATAATTCTGGAGTCGGTGCCAAGTAAACAATAACTCTGTATAGATAATATCAATCTTTCTAACAACTATTTTCTGACTGAATATTAGTTCTTAATTATCCGATTTACTTGGCACCGACTTCAGAATTATAAATTAATTATTTAATAATTTCTATTTAACTAAATGAAAAAACGTATTATTTTGTGCGAAGTAAATTTATTTTTTGCTTTTTAGTTTACCTACTTTTTGAAGTCGGTTTTTTTTTTAAACAATTGCAATACTCCTAATGTTAAAATTCAAGAAAAAAAAAAAAAAAAAAAAATAAAAAAAAATAATATTAATTATTATTATTTATTTAATAATTATTATTAT
This sequence comes from Hypena proboscidalis, assembly GCA_905147285.1. Classification (NCBI taxonomy): domain Eukaryota; kingdom Metazoa; phylum Arthropoda; class Insecta; order Lepidoptera; family Erebidae; genus Hypena; species Hypena proboscidalis. The sequence continues at coordinate 3,831,097 of LR990141.1, forward strand.
TAAATAATAATTATTTTTATTATTCAATTTTAAAGATCTTTCCAAACGCTTAATCGACGCTTCCCGTGACCAGAAGGCTGGCTTTTACTTAGCACAAAGAATTAGCATTGCCATACAACGTGGCAATGCTGTCAGCCTTCTGAACACGGTCCCCACAACCGAGATCGATGCGGAGGAATACTATGACGCCTAACTTAATGTAAATATTTGCCTTTTTTATTTTTACCTATGTATATATTTTCTATTTATCTTGCTTTGTGTTTAACAATATTTATAATTTCAATTTTGTTGTTCTTGTGTAAATTGGTTATTAATTAATTATAAATTCAAGATAATATTGTTTTTATGTACAGGATTGTAACAGACATGAGTGAGTTGGAGATAAGGGAAGCATCGTCGTACAATTCTGGAACATACACTTGTAATGTCACCAGCGCCGTTGGATCGACACACAAAAACTTTACAGTAATAATTTATGGTGAGTGACGTCATAACAGGAGATTATGAAACACGAACTTTATACTCTAGTGATCTGTTATGACGACGGGATAGCGAGTCGGTAGTGCAACTGCCTGCTACGCAGAGGTCGTGGGTTCGATTCTCGCTCAAGACAAATCTTTGTGTGCATGAACATGGAGGTTACCTTATTTTTTCAAAAAAAAAAAAATCTCTGGCGAAAAAAAAAAAAAACGTTCTCCGAACAATTTGAACATTGCGATCGTGCAATTTGTTCGGAAGACGTGGTTTTTTTTTTCGCCAGAGATTTTTTTATCCGGTGGAAATGCATACTGGCCATGTATAGAAGCTGTGGTTTCAATAAATGTCGCTATGTCGCATCCACCCTGTATATATTAGTACCCATAGTACAAGCTCTGCTTAGTTCGGGACAAGATGATGTTGTGTGAAAGTTGTGTAATATTTATTTATTTATTACTTTTTATTTTTTATTTATTATTTATTAATTTAACTAGAATCTGTGCTCGTGTGTATGTGAGACCTAATTAAACAAAAGAACGACGACTCGCTCAAGAGTAACATGTTCCGTCGGACCATGCGCATAACGCACACTTACACTTCAAATACAAGTAAAGCAAATTCTCAGGCGAACTACCTTCGTGGATTGGAAGAACTATATCTAAATTAAAAAATATAACTGTAATACTTGTTGCTAACTAAAACTGAGCTTTGTTGTTCCCAGAACCTCCTTCAATAACCACGCCGCTGAACCCAACACTTGAGATGCTGGAAGGCCAGCTGGTAGAGCTGCCTTGCAATGCGCGGGGAACACCCACTCCTCAAGTGGAGTGGACTTTCAACGGTGACTATGTGGGCGACAGCAAACATGTGGACGAGAATGGCCTGAGGTAACCATGACATAATAATTTAGATAGGATTTCTATTCGGACATTTAGGTTTCAATGCAGCGTCTATCCAAGTCAAATGAAAGTTGATTCAGATGGACGCTTTTGTTGGAATGCGGACTGGTTTCGATTTCATAAGAACATTATCTTTAGAGCAAATTTAAATCCCTCAGTAAAATGACTCGCGTCCCACGTTTTTAACAGCGTTAGCCTCCCCCACATATGGCACGCGCGTTCGTCGGGCGTGTGGTTGCGCCAGCTACACGCACATCACACGGCGTTGCGTGTTGCTGCTGTGATGTGCGCGCACATAGCGCAACCACACGCCCGACGAACTCCCGCGCCAAATGTGGGGTCAGCCTTATAGGTTATCTTCTGCTCTGCTCTCGTCGCCCGTTTTTGCGACAAATTTCACTGCTGCTCCGCTCCTATTAATGGTAGCGTCATGTTTTGTATCTTCTTTAATAAATGGACTATAGAACAAAAAAAATATTTTGCAAATCCAACTAACTTTCATTAGCGATTCCGCTCGCGTGGTTTATTTCGGAATAAAAGTTTGCTAAGATGTTAAAACATTGTAAGGACTATACCCATGTCAAGATTATTTAAAATCAAGACACAGATAGACATAAAAATGTTCAAGACACAGATAGACAGACAGACAGATCTAACTGACAGAAAGAAAAACGACATTTTATTTTCTTGCATTTTTTTCTTCAGTATCGATAGTAGAATCTCTCCAATGAAAAAAAACAAAATATTTTTAATGTACACAATTAAACCCTTAACGGTCTTATTATAAGTATAGATTTATTATCTAATTATATCGACATTTCGCGCCATTTTGTAGATTTGTGTTGCCATACGAAGAACACAGGGTCGGTCCCATTAATGGCTATTCTTTTTTCCAAGTTGTCTAGGTTCAATATTTTAAAAAAGAAAATATATATTTTTGAGCACGAAATGTAGTCTGATTGCTAAGTTTTATTGTATGTACTTTCAGGTTCGTGGCCAATCTCACTGATTTTGGCGAGTACACGTGCAAGACCAAGAATGAGTATGGAAATGCTGCCATCACTTATACACTGCATGTTTGGGGTGAGTCAATTATACTTTTCAGTGATTTTGAAGCTAAGTGCGAAAATGTTTGATAGGAAAATCTACAAATGGGAAAATGTATTTATTTATTTAAACTTCATATACATAATTTGTGTACAAGGCGGGCTTAATGCCATAGGCATTCTCTGCCAGTCTACCTTTGGGTGATGCAGAGATTAACAAGGCAGGTGAAGTTATAAAATAAACCGTTTTGATTTGAAATGAAAGGTAATAAAAAACATTAGAAGATATCAAATTTGACAGCAATGTTGTGATTGTGTTGAATAGCCCAGCTACGCGGTGTGCGTTACCCCAGCAAAATAATGTCGAAAATAGTAATTTTAATCTTACAGATTTTTAGTTGTCCATCTTCTGTAATTGTTGCGCACATTTTTAACATTGTTGCACTTATAGTTTTTTAGTTATTTAAAAAAAACTATTCCTGCTGGGGTAACGTTACTGCAGCCAGACATTTTCCTTTTTAATGGGAATACTGAAATAAATATTAGCTATATAATTAGTTGTCTAAACGAGGTAAATGTTGCAAATAATTTTGTAATTGTTCTTTCTTCGGCTGCGAAGTTATTCGAAATCCTGCTGGAGTAACGTTTGTGGTTTTGCTGGATCTCTGAAACGGTCAAGCGGATTCTTATCATCTTTTGTACATGATCTTTGAAGAGTTAATTTTAATTTCTTGTGCAATAAAAAAATGAAATTAATGAACCGTTGAAAAAATATTTCATTAAATATAAAAACATTTAAATAGGTCCCAACACCTTAAATAAGAACTTTAAAGACTTACATTAAACGTTATTTTGTAGCTTATAACTGCCTTCAAATGTATGTGAAGTTTCATTAGTATCCTGTGTGTAATTAACAAGTTATGACCAATTCAGTTTACGTTCTCAATGCGCGTGGAGTTATTTGGCCACAGATAACCCTGTATGTGGATATATCAACTGAATGATAAGTCAATAATTAATTGCTTAGTTCAGTTATATACCTGCAAAATTTCAGCGCAGTACATACAATAATTTACGAGATAATAAATAAAAAGTCATAAGGAAGTACATGACCGTGGTAACCCGGCCATGTCTAGTTGGTTACAAAAAAGCGACCACGTAGTAGGTACATTATGGTATCTTCTAAAATGTTTAGTATCATACACCTTACAAGTTCGGTACAGACGCGTACACTGTTAAATACCGATTAAATAGTAGATAACAATATAATAATATCTGAACTATGAAAACATTATAATTATTATTTCGGCTTTCGGCTACTTATTCGATAAGTATGTATTAAAATTATGCACAAATGCACATGTGAATACATATCATATAACAAAATGGAAAATGCCATAAAAGCAGAATTGCTACCATTAATATTTATCTGTTATTGTTTTTAAGTTAAATGAATGTAAAAAAAGTTCTGCAGAATGTATGTACTGAACCTGTAAATAAATTTTCTTTAAGAAACATAATTATAGTTTTTTAAAACACTTGTGTACACATCTGTACTAAACTTGTTACACTATGCTACATATTTAAGAATATACCATAATGTACTACGCGGTCGCATTTTTGTAACCACCTAAACATGGTCGGGTTACCACGGTCTTGCACTTCCTAATGACTTTTTATTTATTATCTAGTAAATTATTGCATGTACTGCGCTGAAATTTTGCAGGTATATAACTGAACTAGACAACTAATTATTGATGTATCATGCAGTTGATATATCCACAAACAGGGTTATCTGTGGCCAAATAACTCCACGCGCATTGAGACCGTAAACTGAATTGGTCACAACTTGTTAATTACACACAGGATACTAATGAAACTTCACATACATTTGAAGGCAGTTATAAGCTACAAAATAACGTTTAATGTAAGTCTTTAAAGTTCTTATTTAAGGTGTTGGGACCTATTTAAATTCAACGGTTCATTAATTTCATTTTTTTATTACACAAAAAATTAAAATTAACTTTTAAAAGATCATGTACAAAAGATGATAAGAATCCGCTTGACCGTTTCAGAGATCCAGCAAAACCACAAACGTTACTCCAGCAGGATTTCGAATAACTTCGCAGCCGAAGAAAGAACAATTACAAAATTATTTGCAACATTTACCTCGTTTAGACAACTAAAATAAATAAAAATAAAAATATATTTATTCTCCCAAACAATTAAAATACAAATATAAATAATTTCAACAATAAAACTTATTTCTAGTGTATCTTAGGGGCTATACAAAAAACTGTAATTGTGAGACTGGTGCCTAAACTAGATACAACAGTGTGTATCTGTATTTATAGGTCACCAGGAAACCCACGCAACCAGTAAACACGAGTAGGAACGAGTACATTATTACTATTTAATTTTGTTATATAAACAAAAAGAAACAAACTACAAACTACATTATGGATTAACTACTATTTTATTGATTTGGTCGTAGGAGTTAAATTAGAACCTCGAGCAAATACTCTGTTTCATCGTAATTCAGATGTTTTCGTTATAAAACTGTTTCTTTTTTGTGCTCAAGTTCTAGGTACTCAATTTTGATTTCTTATACCTGATTAATAAAATAAATGGTAATATTAGCTCATTAATAAACTTTGCTTTTGTATTATTTTTTGTGATTTTCTACTAAACTAAATCTTATTCCTCTGAGCTTATACATTTATTACATGAGAAATGTGGTGTCCATAATTATCTTTTCCAGAATAGGCAGGTTAATGTAAGTTTCATCCATTCCAAGTCCTTAATTAGTAGATAGACTGCTTTTTTAACTCTTACTTCAATAAATTTTCAATACAATATACTTATGTATAGTAATGTTTACCCATTTTAAAGACATTTTAACACACAGAAAAATAAAACACGTTGTTTCTCAAAAAATGCATACGTACAATATGTGCCTGTTTTGGCGCTTCCCGTCAGTTCAGATAAAATATTTTTTGTCCACTTCAATATGTCCTTCATAACACTTTTCCTAAGACCTCTTGGTAAGCAGTCGCATATATTACAACTACACAACGAGGCAATCAAGTATATGTAAGTACTGAAACATTTGTTTATTTTTCAGCGCCTCCGATGTTATCAAAAGAGCCTAGCAGTATGACAGCGCGAGAAGGAGAGCCTATAGTTATCCCATGTAGGTAAGATTATGTATCGATGTCAATTCTTACTTACTATATTTTTTCCACTTCTTCTTCTTCTTCGTCGTGTCGATGGCTGAGTCAAATTTTATTGGCCCAATAAGTGGTTACTGTTATGGCACTCTCGTCGGCGTTCATGAGCGCCTCTCTTGTGCAGGTGGAAGGGCATTTTGGAGAGTTAGTAAGGTAGTCAAGGTTTTGACTTGCCATCTTCCACTGAAGCAAATGAGGGGAACGTATCTGAAGCATTGTAACTGGAAAAAGCCCATTAACACGATGCAAGAGTAAATTTTAATGGCTATTTTTTATCGCCATTAAAAGAACAGAGACGGCAAGAGCAACCTTACAAAACTTGCAATGTAAAATAGGCCTTTCGAATAGACCGATTTTAATGCACTTTTTTGTTTAAAACATAGAGGTTGAGATTTTCCAAACAAGCTTGAGGGTTGATGCAATAATGGATCCTGATTAGATTAGGTCGTAGGATTAGGTTAAATATATTCATGACTGTGCTATAGTTTTCGCTTGCCATCAGGTATACTACCCGCCTATTCGCTACACACTTCGTATATAAAGACTCTTATCACAGGATTCTCCAAGGCAGCCCTGAACCAGCAATTATCTGGCAGCACAAACTGGACGAACATGCAGAATTCTCTTCACCGCCCAAGGATGTGGTTGTTAACTATGACAGATTCGAGCTGAAGATACCAGGCGCGATGAAAGGACATCGAGGGGTCTACCGTTGCGTGGCTGATAACGTCATTGGACAAGATTTCTATGATGTGACGTTGGTTGTCCAGTGTAAGTTGATATTTTATTGTTTAGAGGGAATATGGGTTGAGTTAGAAATATGAAAGCTAAGCTGAAGGTACCATGCGTGACTGAAGGACATCGAAAGGTCTTTAGTTCGACCATAGTTACTGGACCGAAAAAGTGTTATTTAGGATGATTCATCAGGCAATTCCTATTAAATTTCAGCACAGAGTTCTGCCCGGTAGATAGCGGTAGGCTCACGCCATATCACATGAAACCTAAACAAAACAGGTGAAATGTAACTGTTAAACACCTCTGCCACACCGTTCTGAGTATTATAGGCGTGATCTTATGTTATGATGTAATTTTATAGATCCACCGAAGCTTCTCCAATCACCGAAAGTAGACGAAAAGCCTCTTGAAGTGAAGCTAGGAGAAAGATTGAAGCTGTCCTGTGAAGCGTCCGGGGTACCGCCGCCCCTCACTGTGTGGACCAAAGATGGGAAACCGATCACCTACACGGATAACTTGTAAGTACATATTATGCTTTCAAGGTTCACGTTATACAAAATACTGCATCGAGCGCTTATATAAAACATACATAGTCCTGCAGAAAATAATAATTAGAGACCAACGGCTAAATAAATATATTTACATACATACACTGAGGAAAGGAGATGATGAAAAATCATCCCAATTACGGCAGGAATCATACACACTTGAGATGCGTATCATTCCTGCCCTAATTGTGGCAACAATACTAAACAGTGGCTATGGGGTGGCAGGAGTGGCAAAATGCCACGGGCCCCCGGCCTGAGCAGGCCTCTGGGCCCACGACCTCAAAAGTAACTAAACACAAATAATTAAAACAAAAAAAAAAAACGCATTTATCTAAAATAATAATTATAAAACGCGGACGAGCTTGCAATGTCCGGGGAATTCTCGATTTTTTTTTGCATTCCAGTTCTGAATCACAGGTAAGCAGCTTCACGTAACGATTTTTACTAGGACCCCATTAAATTTTTTGCCACGGATCCCCGATGGTATAGTTACGCCACTGATACTAAAATAAAGATGTTGAACTAATATACTATCTTTTTAAACAATTGCAATACTACTAATGTTAAAACACAAGAAAAAAAAAAAAAAATTAAATAAATAATAATAATTATTATTATTTATTTAATAATTACTATTATTTATTTAATAATTATTATTATTAAATAATAATTATTTTTATTATTCAATTTTAAAGATCTTTCCAAACGCTTAATCGACGCTTCCCGTGACCAGAAGGCTGGCTTTTACTTAGCACAAAGAATTAGCATTGCCATACAACTTGGCAATGCTGTCAGCCTTCTGAACACGGTCCCCACAACCGAGATCGATGCGGAGGAATACTATGACGCCTAACTTAATGTAAATATTTGCCTTTTTTATTTTTACCTATGTATATATTTTCAATTTATCTTGCTTTGTGTTTAACAACCTTTATTATTTCAATTTTGTTGTTCTTGTGTAAATTGGTTATTAATTAATTATAAATTCAAGATAATATTGTTTTTATGTACAGGATTGTAACAGACATGAGTGAGTTGGAGATAAGGGAAGCATCGTCGTACAATTCTGGAACATACACTTGTAATGTGACCAGCGCCGTTGGATCGACACACAAAAACTTTACAGTAATAATTTATGGTGAGTGACGTCATAACAGGAGATTATGAAACACGAACTTTATACTCTAGTGATCTATTATGACGACGGGATAGCAAGTCGGTAGTGCAACTGCCTGCTACGCAGAGGTCGTGGGTTCAATTCCCGCTCAAGACAAATCTTTGTGTGCATGAACATGGAGGTTTGAATTTGTCTGGGTGTTTCTATGCATAATAAGTATGTATTTACAAAAAATATATATATATATACATTAGTACCCATAGTACAAGCTCTGCTTAGTTCGGGACTAGATGATGTTGTGTGAAAGTTGTGTAATATTTATTTATTTATTACTTTTTTTTTTTTATTTATTATTTATTAATTTAACTAGAATCTGTGCTCGTGTGTATGTGAGACCTAATTAAACAAAAGAACGACGACTCGCTCAAGCGTAACATGTTCCGTCAGACTATGCGCATAACGCACACTTACACTTCAAATACAAGTAAAGCAAATTCTCAGGCGAACTACCTTCGTGGATTGCAAGAACTATATCTAAATTAAATAATATAACTGTAATACTTGTTGCTAACTAAAACTGAGCTTTGTTGTTCCCAGAACCTCCTTCAATAACCACGCCGCTGAACCCAACACTTGAGATGCTGGAAGGCCAGCTGGTAGAGCTGCCTTGCAATGCGCGAGGAACACCCACTCCTCAAGTGGAGTGGACTTTCAACGGTGACTATGTGGGTGACAGCAAACATGTGGACGAGAATGGCCTGAGGTAACCATGACATAATAATTTAGATAGGATTTCTATTCGGACCAGTACATTTTAGGTTTCAATGCAGCGTCTATCCAAGTCAAATGAAAGTTGATTCAGATGGACGCTTTTGTTGGAATGCGGACTGGTTTCGATTTCATAAGAACATTATCTTTAGAGCAAATTTAAATCCCTCAGTAAAATGACTCGCGTCCCACGTTTTTAACAGCGTTAGCCTCCCCCACATATGGCACGCGCGTTCGTCGGGCGTGTGGTTGCGCCAGCTACACGCACATCACACGTCGTTGCATGTTGCTGCTGTGATGTGCGCGCACATAGCGCAACCACACGCCCGACGAACTCCCGCGCCAAATGTGGGGTCAGCCTTATAGGTTATCTTCTGCTCTGCTCTCGTCGCCCGTTTTTGCGACAAATTTCACTGATGCTCCGCTCCTATTAATGGTAGTGTCATGTTTTGTATCTTCTTTAATAAATGGACTATAGAACAAAAAATATTTTGCAAATCCAACTAACTTTCATTAGCGATGCCGCTCGCGTGGTTTATTTCGGAATAAAAGTTTGCTAAGATGTTAAAACATTGTAAGGACTATACCCATGTCAAGATTATTTAAAATCAAGACACAGATAGACATAAAAATGTTCAAGACACAGATAGACAGACAGACAGATCTAACTGACAGAAAAAAAAACGACATTTTATTTTCTTGCATTTTTTTCTTCAGTATCGATAGTAGAATCTCTCCAATAAAAAAAAAATATTCTTAATGTACACAATTAAACCCTTAACGGTCTTATTATAAGTATAGATTTATTATCTAATTATATCGACATTTCGCGCCATTTTGTAGATTTGTGTTGCCATACGAAGAACACAGGGTCGGTCCCATTAATGGCTATTCTTTTTTCCAAGTTGTCTAGGTTCAATATTTTAAAAAAGAAAGTATATATTTTTGAGCACGAAATGTAGTCTGATTGCTAAGTTTTATTGTATGTACTTTCAGGTTCGTGGCCAATCTCACTGATTTCGGCGAGTACACGTGCAAGACCAAGAATGAGTATGGAAATGCTGCCATCACTTATACACTGCATGTTTGGGGTGAGTCAATTATACTTTTCAGTGATTTTGAAGCTAAGTGCGAAAATGTTTGATAGGAAAATCTACAAATGGGAAAATGTATTTATTTATTTAAACTTCATATACATAATTTGTGTACAAGGCGGACTTAATGCCATAGGCATTCTCTGCCAGTCTACCTTTGGGTGATGCAGAGATTAACAAGGCAGGTGAAGTTATAAAATAAACCGTTTTGATTTGAAATGAAAGGTAATAAAAAACATTAGAAGATATCAAATTTGACAGCAATGTTGCGATTGTGTTGAATAGCCCAGCTACGCAAAATCACTACTATGCGAAAAAGTAAAAACGGACTATTCGGATACATACTACTACTACTGTTATTGCTACTAGGCTCTAAGATCATAATAATATCGAATCATAGGCAATGCTAACAATACTGCTCCTTCTATCCTTCTGATAGTAGCTCTCCGGTAAACAAACACGCATAGAAATCTTAATAACTAGTCAATAGAAATGCTATCGACTATCTTTTAACACTGGGACGCATGTCGCCGGTTTTCAAATACCACTTTTTGTATTCCTACAAACAAAATTATTCTTTTTGGCGATGACATTAAGACGACAATTCCTCAACTCGCACTTATGTTCGATTAGACAAATGCGCTTGTATTCCTGCAAACAAAATTATTCTTTTTGCGATGACATTAAGACGACAATTCCTCAACTCGCACTTGTGCTTGACTTGACAGATGCGCGGCGACAAGGTCACGCGTCTTTGACATTTCTATTGCCTTATTATTAAGATTTCTATGCAAACACGGGATGTGATAAATGACGTCATCACAAGCGTGGCGCTAATGGTGGCGTTTGAGCGGCTCAAATTCATAATTATAATGATTTAAAAATATTTTTTAAACATAATTTGAATCTTTTCAAGCCTATTTATATTTCATTCTTCGTTATAAAACTGTTCCTTTTTTGTGCTTAAGTTCTAGGTACTCAATTTTGATTTCTTATACCTGATTAATAAAATAAATGGTAATATTAGCTCATTAATAAACTTTGCTTTTGTATTATTATTTGTGATTTTCTACTAAACTAAATCTTATTCCTCTGAGCTTATACATTTATTACATGAGAAATGTGGTGTCCATAATTATCTTTTCCAGAATAGGCAGGTTAATGTAAGTTTTATATACCATTCCAAGTCCTTAATTAGTAGATAGACTGCTTTTTTAACTCTTACTTCAATAAATTTTAATAGAATATACTTATGTATAGTAATGTTTACCCATTTTAAAGACATTTTAACACACAGAAAAACAAAACACGTTGTTTCTCAAAAAATGCATACGTACAATATGTGCCTGTTTTTGCGCTTCCCGTCAGTTCCCGTTACGTCCAAAATCCCCTACCCCTCTCTCTTGCTTATTAATCTAAGAGCGGTTGACCCAAAATATTTGGTAAAGTCGTATATTTTTTATTTATCATTGTATAAAGTACAAAAGCCAACTTAAAAAAATAACATAGAGTAATCCATTTTTCGATGCAAACAATCAGAAGATAGTCATAAAGAGCTGGCGGTGGATTGCCCTCTTCTTGTGAAATGGACAGACAGACAGACTGACGTAGTTAGCTTTTCTCTAAAGCTAACTGCCAACAACCAGTGTGTCGAGAGGCACTAGTGTGGGGGGCGTGCTAAGCTTACTAAGCTAATTTGTGGATTGAGTGCTATCAGATGTACGTTGGATGGGGTGCTTCTCTTTGCCACACAAGGTTGTAGTGCCTGTCGACATATGCACTGGATTCGGATCTAGGTTCTTGGTAAATTCCCCCTTTTTTTACTCCCGGGCGTCCGGTTTACCATTACATTTGATGCCGCGTGACCAAGGATTTATTTCATTACATGTACTGATTCACTTCAGTGCAACATAAAAGAACGTTATAATGGGTTACTTCGTAAATAACACAACGTAGAAATTATTTAATAATATGTTATATTATAAATTGATGGATTGACTAGATTGGCCAACTAGTTGCTCCGTTAATATCATTTTAAATCGTAATAAATTTGATCTGATCAACTGCTACTTTTAAAATTGCTTCCCTTTATTATTTGCACTCCAAATAAAACGCATCTTTAGATATTGCGAGTGGTTTGTTTCATTTTGTTTGTAATGATGACTGTTTTGCTTGAAACTCTTATGGGAGGCATGTGAACGTGATATGCGTATGCCTATTTGTATGTGCGCAATAGTTGTACGATGCTTAGATTGTGATTGAGCATATGGTGATATTATGTTACTTCCCTAAATGCACTTACGATGTTTATAATTATGTTTCTATTTGCATGACGGTTCTTATGCGTTTTTTATGTGTTGGTCTTTATATGTGTTTTAAGAGTATTCCTATATTATATGATGCATGGTATTTTTGTTAGTTTGGTTTAGTTGGTCATATTTAAAGTCGCGAAAATTACGATTACCTTTGTTATTATTTATTCATAAAAATGTAAAATAACTTTTTCTTTCAACTAGACGATCACACCCATTATAATTTGGTAAATTAGTAGATTTGTATTGCTAATATAATTCAAAACTTAATTTTATTTGTCTCTTAAGTGGAAGGGACGTTGCTAAGAATTTAAAGTGCATATGTCTACAGGTAAACTATTTCAAGTCCAAAGCTATTTGGCATCCTCAAAACTAGATAAGAGTTAGTAAACTAAAAGGTACAAGGAAAGGTTTCGTAACACTTGCAAATGTTTTTTTGTTTTCTGAATTTCAAACTACTTAAACTGGGGACGTGTAGAAACCTCGTCAGATTTTAAGTGTTAGCAACGCGCTAATTTAAAATGTCAAACTCATCGTTAAATTATTGATTCTTAAATCTTAAGTGAGACTTTAGACATTTTAGTTGAGGGACTTAGTTTTTATTTTATTTGGGCACTTCAAAGTGATTCAAAAGGGACAAGAGGTTCTCACATTATACTTACCAATGTGCAACACTTGATTATAAAAAAAGGGAACAGTTTATTGCCATCTTTAGAATTTTAAGATAGATCTCTCCTAAACACTTGAATAACATTATGTGGTGTTAAATTGTTATGGGTTCATATTTGAAACGGCAAGTTTAGAATGTTAGGTAAATATAAAAATGATGTTGTTGCAAAATAGGACGGATACTTGCGCGCTTTTGTTAACAATTCCAGGACCATAAAACATCTGTTACGGGTGCATGAGTACCTGGTGCTGAGGGCAAGCAACTGTGAGTAAGGCGCAAAGTTTAGCGGCTGCTTTTAAGTGAGAAAAGGGAGACATTGGGCAACACTAACTTCGCTGATCATCTTATACAGAGCTAAGTATTTTTATTTATTGTAAACTTTCGAGCTTGTACATATCCAACCTATGAAGGGATACGAATAGCAGAAGCAGGGTTTATGTATTTTAAAGAATTTAGTTCTTTAAGCCTAAGTGTGTATTGTATGTATGGGGCGCCCCGATGAGAGAAGAAGAATGTATCAAGTTAGAAAGTGCCATACTGGAGCAACTAAACCTTTTAAAATTCTTTGCCAAATATTACAACTGCAATATACGAAATAGGACCCTGAAAGGTCTGAGGGGGGCATCAAAGCCCTTGAACTAGGAAGATGATAAACTTATAAGATTGCTGTTAAAATTCTAAATAGCTATACCCTGCACGTGATTTGACAAGAATATTTAATATTAAATGGACCATGAAGAGTCAGAGGGGGGCATCGAAGCCCTTAAACTAGTAGGCCGATGATAATATAATAAGATTGCCTTAATAGTTCCAACAAGCAGTGTCCTGCACGTGATCTTACAAGAATATTTAGGATAAATTGTAATGAAAATGTGTGCGAACTATTTCAGAGATTTATATAATGGATATGGAGATGCTGCCAGCCGATTCGAAAAGAAAACTTCGTCGCCGGCGAGTTTTCCTGAACCGACTTCTCCAAGTCTTCTGAGGGTTGAGTACGCTAGCCAGTCCAGGTATCACAAACGTAGAAGATTTCTGGTATGTACAATTCCATTCTAAGCATGGGCAGTACCTTAAATTGCATAACCAGGTATCGCAGGTTTTATTCCGTTTGTTTTGATTTCTCGGACATGCAATTAGGGCTAGTTAATCTCTAAAAAGAAGAATAATCATGAAGCCATGATTTTATTTTACCATTAAAATCTCTGTATTTTTTATTATGTACATTTCTATTCCGCATATGAATAGATAATTTTAATACGTTATCAGTAATTTTCAATATCATTTATTCATTTTGTACAGGGAAAGGCTACCTTAAACTGTAATATTATTAAAGTAATGATATAATCGTCCCATAATTCACTCTTAAATTACCACAAGCATTGTAAATTTCTAGTCGAAGGTACTATTTCTTTTGAACATTGGCTAAATATTTGACCACGTATCTAGTAATCGTGTTAACTTTATGTACAGCTTGATGTTTATTATTATGAACAATGCGAATGAATTTGCGATGAAAGTAATGTCTGTGTTTAATATATCGCTAACAGAAACAATAGTTTCAACCTTTGTGGGCTAATTAAACTACAGACTTATTCATAATTTGAATGAATTACACAATTTGTATTTCTGACCATACCATAGAATAGTATTGCTATAGTTCTGAAATACTTGATACAACAATATAAGTTATACTTCAGTTCTAGAATCCTACAGTGAAAAATCATATACCAGCTAACGATCTGGTATTTGATTTATCAGAGGGGGGAATGTAATGGTTAGCGATTTACGTGAATATAGTTATATATTTATGTAAATAATCAATATTTCTACCATACAAATAATATTCTAAGGACGCGACGTAAACAAAACCTTCTAAAATCTTTTATTCTTAGAAACTAGACATCTGGTTGTTATGATAGTATTGCACGGTCCTAACAATAGTTTTAAGTTAGACCATTGTAAGATTATATATGATTCCTCCATACAATTAGTATAATACTTGACGCGGGTCAGGGCGGAGAGAGGTACATCCACCAAAGGCGATGTCGGACCTCCAGCGTTTGAGCAATCAACTTTTATAGATAAGTTAGTCATAATACGTGTACACATAAGTGTAAAGTTGGGTGACTGTGGCTCAAACTTCTAGCCTCTTCCGGACCTCTTCTGGTGTGCACCTCGCGCGCGAAAACGAAAGGTTGTTAGACCTTGGTATGAGTTACCGTAATCCGGTTCGAATTAATAACATAACTTCAGATGGAGATTGGAAAGAGCTGGCGGTGGATTGCCCTCTTCTTGTGAAATGGACAGACAGACAGACTGACGTAGTTAGCTTTTCTCTAAAGCTAACTGCCTACAACCAGTGTGTCGAGAGGCACTAGTGTGGAGGGCGTGCTAAGCTTACTAAGCTGATTTGTGGATTGAGTGCTATCAGATGTACGTTGGATGGGGTGCTTCTCTTTGCCACACAAAGTTGTAGTGCCTGTCGACATATGCACTGGATTCGGATCTAGGTTCTTGGTAAATTCCCCCTTTTTTTACTCCCGGGCGTCCGGTTTACCATTACATTTGATGCCGCGTGACCAAGGATTTATGTCATTACATGTACTGATTCACTTCAGTGCAACATAAAAGAACGTTATAATGGGTTACTTCGTAAATAACACAACGTAGAAATT
Organism: Hypena proboscidalis; assembly: GCA_905147285.1. Taxonomy (NCBI): domain Eukaryota; kingdom Metazoa; phylum Arthropoda; class Insecta; order Lepidoptera; family Erebidae; genus Hypena; species Hypena proboscidalis. The sequence continues at coordinate 3,846,671 of LR990141.1, forward strand.
ATTTAATAATATGTTATAATATAAATTGATGGATTGACTAGATTGGCCAACTAGTTGCTCCGTTAATATCATTTTAAATCGTAATAAATTTGATCTGATCAACTGCTACTTTTAAAATTGCTTCCCTTTATTATTTGCACTCCAATTAAAACGCATCTTTAGGTATTGCGAGTGGTTTGCATTTTGTTTGTAATGATGACTGTTTTGCTTGAAACTCTTATGGGAGGCATGTGAACGTGATATGCGTATGCCTATTTGTATGTGCGCAATAGTTGTATGATGCTTAGATTGTGATTGAGCATATGGTGATATTATGTTACTTCCCTAAATGCACTTACGATGTTTATAATTATGTTTCTATTTGCATGACGGTTCTTATGCGTTTTTTATGTGTTGGTCTTTATATGTGTTTTAAGAGTATTCCTATATTATATGATGCATGGTATTTTTGTTAGTTTGGTTTAGTTGGTCAGATTTAAAGTCGCGAAAATTACGATTACCTTTGTTATTATTTATTCATAAAAATGTAAAATAACTTTTTCTTTCAACTAGATGATCACACCCATTATAATTTGGTAAATTAGTAGATTTGTATTGCTAATATAATTCAAAACTTAATTTTATTTGTCTCTTAAGTGGAAGGGACGTTGCTAAGAATTTAAAGTGCATATGTCTACAGGTAAACTATTTCAAGTCCAAAGCTATTTGGCATCCTCAAAACTAGATAATATACGAAATAGGACCCTGAAAGGTCTGAGGGGGGCATCAAAGCCCTTGAACTAGGAAGATGATAAACTTATAAGATTGCTGTTAAAATTCTAAATAGCTATACCCTGCACGTGATTTGACAAGAATATTTAATATTAAATGGACCATGAAGAGTCAGAGGGGGGCATCGAAGCCCTTAAACTAGTAGGCCGATGATAATATAATAAGATTGCCTTAATAGTTCCAACAAGCAGTGTCCTGCACGTGATCTTACAAGAATATTTAGGATAAATTGTAATGAAAATGTGTGCGAACTATTTCAGAGATTTATATAATGGATATGGAGATGCTGCCAGCCGATTCGAAAAGAAAACTTCGTCGCCGGCGAGTTTTCCTGAACCGACTTCTCCAAGTCTTCTGAGGGTTGAGTACGCTAGCCAGTCCAGGTATCACAAACGTAGAAGATTTCTGGTATGTACAATTCCATTCTAAGCATGGGCAGTACCTTAAATTGCATAACCAGGTATCGCAGGTTTTATTCCGTTTGTTTTGATTTCTCGGACATGCAATTAGGGCTAGTTAATCTCTAAAAAGAAGAATAATCATGAAGCCATGATTTTATTTTACCATTAAAATCTCTGTATTTTTTATTATGTACATTTCTATTCCGCATATGAATAGATAATTTTAATACGTTATCAGTAATTTTCAATATCATTTATTCATTTTGTACAGGGAAAGGCTACCTTAAACTGTAATATTATTAAAGTAATGATATAATCGTCCCATAATTCACTCTTAAATTACCACAAGCATTGTAAATTTCTAGTCGAAGGTACTATTTCTTTTGAACATTGGCTAAATATTTGACCACGTATCTAGTAATCGTGTTAACTTTATGTACAGCTTGATGTTTATTATTATGAACAATGCGAATGAATTTGCGATGAAAGTAATGTCTGTGTTTAATATATCGCTAACAGAAACAATAGTTTCAACCTTTGTGGGCTAATTAAACTACAGACTTATTCATAATTTGAATGAATTACACAATTTGTATTTCTGACCATACCATAGAATAGTATTGCTATAGTTCTGAAATACTTGATACAACAATATAAGTTATACTTCAGTTCTAGAATCCTACAGTGAAAAATCATATACCAGCTAACGATCTGGTATTTAATTTATCAGAGGGGGGAATGTAATGGTTACGTGAATATAGTTATATATTTATGTAAATAATCAATATTTCTACCATACAGATAATATTCTAAGGACGCGACGTAAACAAAACCTTATAAAATCTTTTATTCTAAGAAACTAAACATCTGGTTGTTATGATAGTATAGCACGGTCCTAACAATAGTTTTAAGTTAGACCATTGTAAGATTATATATGATTCCTCCATACAATTAGTATAATACTTGACGCGGGTCAGGGCGGAGAGAGGTACATCCGCCAAAGGCGATGTCGGACCTCCAGCGTTTGAGCAATCAACTTTTATAGATAAGTTAGTCATAATACGTGTACACATAAGTGTAAAGTTGGGTGACTGTGGCTCAAACTTCTAGCCTCTTCCGGAACTCTTCCGGTGTGCACCTCGCGCGCGAAAACGAAAGGTTGTTAGACCTTGGTATGAGTTACCGTAATCCGGTTCGAATTAATAACATAACTTCAGTTGAAGATTGGAAAGAGCTAGCGGTGGATTGCCCTCTTCTTGTGAAATGGACAAACAGACAGACTGACGTAGTTAGCTTTTCTCTAAAGCTAACTGCCTACAACCAGTGTGTCGAGAGGCACTAGTGTGGGGAGCGTGCTAAGCTTACTAAGCTAATTTGTGGATTGAGTGCTATCAGATGTACGTTGGATGGGGTGCTTCTCTTTGCCACACAAGGTTGTAGTGCCTGTCGACATATGCACTGGATTCGGATCTAGGTTCTTGGTAAATTCCCCCTTTTTAACTCCCGGGCGTCCGGTTTACCATTACAGTAGGTAGAGCGAAGCCGCAGGCAGCTGATAGCTATTTAATTTTATGCAAATTATTATTAGTTTTGAGAATTAGACTGATTATAAGCCAAATATAATCACGTGTTTTATTTGTCCAATCCATGTGCACCATACCTTATGACATCAGTTTCGTGCCGGAAATTCTCAGTTTCGTTACTTATCAGTTTAGTTGCAAATTTAAAATGTTCACTTTTTCTGAGTATGACCCATAATCAAGTACTATATCACTTGACATGACATGGTTACAAAGCCGCTTAGACTTTGTAACCATGTCATTTTATTTTATATAAGAACTTTTTAAAAAATTTGACCGATATTTCGATATTTTTCTTCGCCGCTATGACATAGAAATATTTATAAATATGGATATTTTCTGCCACTGCCGACATCCCTTAATAGACAGCAAAGTGGTTTTAAACATAAAAACGTCATAGGGGCGGCTTGACCTAGTAGTACTATTATTACGTTAGTCTTATTATTAACTAGCTTGGCCGGCGCAAGATTAAAGAGTTGTCTTCATTTAACAAGTAATGACTTCAAAAAAAAAAAGAGGTTCTGTATTCGATCCGTATGTATGTATGTATGTATGTATGTATGTATGTATGTCACCTTTTTATGTTCGCGATTTTCTCGGAAACTACTGATCCGATTTAAATGCAGTTTTCGGTATTTTAATCCTTGTGTTTCAAGGAAGGTTTTAGTATATAATTTATCAGAATCTGATGAAGATCTTTGGAGACAGGCAACGGAACTCTTCAAAAACGAATAGCTAATGAACCACGTTTTGTGCAATCGTGTATCTATGTATTGTTTTCACCACTACATAACATAACATCATGCCTGTGTATGCTTTGAAGGGTAAGCAGAGACAGCCTACTTACCTACCCCTAAAGTACCGAAAGCTCTGCTTAGGTTTGGACGGGGCTTACGTTTCAGCATATTTGTTATTATCGGAGGCTTCAGGCAACTGGGACCGCAATTAACTGGACCCACGGGATCAGTTGCCGGATTACAAAAAAAATACTATTTTTCTTCCGTCAACTGGGACCACCACACACACACACAAGTAATCTATTGTCCAAGCCACAAGTGGTACAGTCAACAACAAAAATAATGTTCGCTAAAATAGTTAATATACCGTTACGTGCATGTCGTGTATACCTTTTAGATACAACACTAATCCGTGATGGTAAATCAAAAACTCTTTTGGCTATGGGTAATGGGTTGCCAAACTGCAATATAATGCACCATAGTTTGGCAACTCATTCCATAATAATAATTATTAAATTTTACTGATATTCTTTGAAATGTTAATATAATACAAAATAAATATTCTAAATCTTATTTCGCATGTTATGTATATACAAAATTAAATCAGTTGCCACTTAAAAAAAATCTCTAGTTATTATTATAATTCTAAAGTTTTCATTTTTAAAATGTGTTAGCGACATTTATTCAAAAATGTGGCCAATGCAGCATTTTTGATTCGTCAATATATATAATAATATTATGAAAATTGATTGAAAATTAAATGAAAAAACAATCAAAATATTATCTTTTATTTATAACAAATTATTATAAAGGGGTGTCATTTACCAGTCTAACAACTTTAGATCAATAAAATCAACCAGTAACAGAAGTAGTTATTGATATTACAATCACTAAAGTAATGAGCCTTAATAATATTAAAATAATATAATAAAAACTCTAAAAACAAAACAAATACATATATAAATATTAATATTATCTATCACAAAATCAGCCTTATGGGTTAGGATAAAAGTTAAGTTTAATTTACCAGTCTAACAACTTTAGATCAATAAAATCAACCAATATTAATCAAAATTATGTGAAAATAGGCGATTAATAATGGATTAACTACAAATAGGTATCGTATTACCCATTAGGGGACTAAATAAAAGTTACTTTAATATACTTAATTCAAAGGTTATATTTACAAATTAATACTAACTACGAACCAATTAATACTAAATAAAACTAAAACGAAACTATTTAAAAACTGAATTATATGCAAACATAAAACTTTATGTAATAAAATTAAATAATTGGTGATATCTATAAGATTTCACTTACCTCAATTAGTCTGCAGATGTGTGAAGTATCCTTATAAGTAGCTAATAGGTTGTCAGTCCAAGAAAAATACCACGGCAAAAGAACTCCCGTAATGAGCGACATCAAGCAAGTGACTAGACGAATGGCGGTTTTTGTGATTTTTTATATATATGTTGCCAGATCAAAAATATTGAATTTGCCACTTTTTTGGATTTACCTAATTATAAAATAATAATAGAATAATAACATTATTCATATACTTTTAACATAAATTGGCACGGGAAAATATGGCTTACCATAATAATGTCGCTTACACATTTTTAAAATGAAAGCTTTAGAATTATAATAATAACTAAAGATTTTTTTTAAAGTGGCAACTGATTTAATTTTATATATACATATCATGCGAAATAAGCCCATACGTTTAGAATATTTATTTTGCATTATATTAACATTTCAAAGAATATCAGTAAAATTTAATAATTATTATTATGGAATGAGTTGCCAAACTATGGTGCATTATATTGCAGTTTGGCAACCCATTACCCATAGCCAAAAGAGTTTTTGATTTACCATCACGGATTAGTGTTGTATCTAAAAGGTATACACGACATGCACGTAACGGTATATTAACTATTTTATCGAACATTATTTTTGTTGTTGACTGTACCACTTGTGGCTTGGACAATAGATTACTTGTGTGTGTGTGTGGTGGTCCCAGTTGACGGAAGAAAAATAGTATTTTTTTTGTAATCCGGCAACTGATCCCGTGGGTCCAGTTAATTGCGGTCCCAGTTGCCTGAAGCCTCATTATCGTAGTGATAACTTATGATCATGAAGATCTCAGAAATATTTTTTTGATAATATATAAGGATTTGATAAAAGATCTTTAAGGTGGCCCTCCGAAGGCAGCGTCAGCGAACCTGAGCGTAGCGTCGCAGCATATTATCATACAAAAAAGCAGCGCGCGCAATGTCACTTCTGCGTGCGCAGTTTTTTTTCTATGAAAATATGCTGCGACGCTACGCTCGGGTTCGCTGACGCTGCCTTCGGAAGGCCACCTTTAGAGGTAAACGGGCATTACAAATTACAAATGAAACACAAATTAATCTGTCTATGAACTGTACGGGCATTAAGTATTGGAGGCGCCGTCGTATTTTTTGGGCTATATTTTGATTGTTTCTATTGTGTTTCATGCGTAATGATGCCTTAGTATTTCTTCCTAACCCCATCGTTAAATTTTAAAAACTAAGACACTAAAAAGCTTGAAATAAAAAAATAAAATAAAAAAACTAATAAAAAAAATAAAATAAAAAAAAGAATATTCTTAACTCGAGCGTATTCTAAATATTATAATATGTACTAATTTTTTTCAAAGAAAAAGGAACCGCCTTCAAAAACTCCAAAGTAAAAAATAAAATATTCGCTAAACTTTGCTTACCTTTACATTAATTTGTTTAAAACAATAAACCCAAATAATTATGTAATACCAATTAATTATATTTTTTTGAAGTCGGCGCCAAATCACATAATTGCTGATAAGTTTACGAATGCGTTCAACAATTATTTCGGTAAATACGGTTTTAATTGGTATTTGATTTTGTGATTTTTTCAACAATTATTTCGGTAAATACGGTTTTAATTGGTATTTGATTTTGTAATTTGGCGCCGACTTCAAAAAAATATAATTAATTGGTATTACATAATTATTTGGGTTTATTGTTTTAAACAAATTAATATAAAGGTAAGCTAAGTTTAGCGAATATTTTATTTTTTACTTTTGAGTTTTTGAAGGCGGTTCCTTTTTCTTTGAAAAAAATTAGTACATATTATAATATTTAGAATACGCTCGAGTTAAGAATATTTTTTTTTTTATTTTATTTTTATTAGTTTCTTTTTTTTTTTTTTTGCATAAAACTCTTAAAAACAACAAAACAATTTGCTTTATCATTGTAAATGTGATAATTTTTATTAATGTCTAGTGTATTTCTTGTTGAAGATCCTATAAACAAATAAATTAATTAATAAAAGATAACATACGGAGCGAAATGTGACAACAAAACCAGTTTGACAAGCCCTCATAGATTTTCGTCGGACTAGTTCTTAAAAAGGTTGTGACTAGAAATGTAAATGCGGTAATCTACCAAACGCTTACAAAGGTAAACTATCGTAGTCTACCATACGTTTACAAAGGAAACCTATCGTAGTTTTTGTACTGTATATAGTTTTTGTAGTAATCGATTGTTTCAGATTTCATTTATCAGATTCTAGTGTAGTCAGATTCGCTTTTTGGTATTATATTCATTCTACGGATAATAATAATTATTCATATTTTTTTGGTACATCGAGATTGCAGGTTTTTTTGTGTTATCAAATTGTGTTAAAGGAGTAACAAAATATATTATTAATGTTCTTTGCAGTGTTTGTTAAAATAATAAGCATCTGTTGAAAAATAAAACCCAACTCTATATATGCGTTTCACCGTACACTGACTGCATTGTTCAGTAATATTGTGGACAAACACGTCGGTAAAAATATAGTAAAATATATAACAATAGCGTAAGTTTTCATATTATGTGTTTCTAACTAAAGATTATAAGCTCCAATTTCACAGGTGTTATATATCTTATTGGCAGGATAAATATATATATCACACATAATGAAAGTGACAGCTGTGTTCTTTTTTAAACTGTGACTTGTGTCACTTTTCGAATCGTTCAGGTTATATTTTATAGGTCGGATAAGATCTATCCGGTAACTCAGAAACTGGCCCATAAAGTTTTAATATGCCGATTAAACACCGTTTATTTACGTAGATTCTATTATAATGATATATACACAGCTCAGCTGTATAATAACGGACATATCAATCTTATAAAGATAAGAACTTTTCCTCCATCTTCTTATGTGCTACTTGGGAGCAAACATAACGTATTAATAAAACAAATTGAATTCGTTTTACTGCCGCTCCTTTTCGTATCGTACAACCTATAAAATCTTGAAAATATTATTTTTCGGGTACCTGTAAAGGTATGTTTTTTTCTGTGGACTATCCCTTTAGTGGTGTGGGTTATCGTTTGATAGGCTTTTTCAGAACACTGTAATATTGCGAAGACGTTTTTACGCCTATAGCTGCTGCGCGCGAGGCCACTAATGGGGCCCACTAAGCGTGTCCATAAACAGATAGGGCCGCCGAGGATCGTAGTTCGAGGCTCGAAAGCGCTCAGTGTGCATCGATACTATACAAATTGTATGAAAAATCCTACACAGCTTGTAGCTGCCACTGATGACTGCTGTGCGGACGCTCTGGTTGGTTATTCAATTCATGGATAAAACAAATTATCTTTGTTTCCAGTGCAGCCCTTCATAATTCCGCCGTCGAAGCTGTCGCATGAAGTATTACGCGGATCTAATGCTACGATGCAGTGTGACATCATCGGCTTCCCAATACCTTCTATAACGTGGAAGTTTAACGAAAACACGCTGAAGCAAAACACAACGGATGTCAGGTAAAATATAATGTAGTAGTTTTTATGTTCTAAATGAAAATCGGTTGGATTTTATGGCACCTTTTCTTGCGCACTTACGAGTATATTTTTATTATATTTGTTACTTGTTTCACGCGAACGCAGACCGATTTTGTTGAAATTTGTTACTAAGTTCTGTATCTGATCCAGGCAGATTACAAATGGGCTATTTCTTTCACGCAAGCTGATCCGCTGGCGGAACCTAAAGGTTAATTGCCGTTGCTATAACATAACATCTTACCTTTATTACCCAGGAGGGTATAGCAGAGGTGTATAACACCCACATTTCACCTTCTAAGTTGTTAACTACTGTAAATTTGCTGCACATCTATAGTTGCGATATTGTTTCAGTTTCAACGACGTGGGTAACATTTACATCCACAACGCGAGTGAGAAGCACGATGGCGATTACGTGTGCGTTGCAGAAAACGCCGGTGGGATAGCCGAACAACCTTTTTTTCTTGTTGTTAATGGTAAAATATGTCAATTTACTTATCAAACGTGATATGACGGACGAAAACGGCATGCAGTCCACCTGATGGTAAATGTTAACTGCAGCCTTCAAATGCAAGCAATTTAAGAGCCTACAATTATAGTCAACATCTATATAATAATATAATAGTAACCCTCAGGATAGCTATCGCTAGCCGGTTCCTCCTCCGGCTTGGCTTGTGAGGATTGCCAGTGTAAAAAACCCTTGTCAGGGGGTAGGGGTTTTTTGTTCTAACTATTAAGATCCCGGGACACAGTTCTGGCCAGCATTGTGTCCCAGGACTTTTGTGAGATGCTATCCGCGCCCTTCCAGCCCAGTCCGACCCTGGTGCCTTAAGTGAAAAAAAAAGAACCGAAAACACCGCTGCCCCTCTTTTGCGACTGCGAGCCACTGATCCATAGACGAAGCATCATTCTGGGCATATCTTGGATCCGGATGATGTCAAGTCACTCCCGATCGGCCGACTGCTCCAATTTATGGAGGCTATTAGCCTAAAGGAGAGTCTATAATGAGGCTACAATCACAATAATCCCACGGAGGTCGACGTGAACACCCAAAGCCTCGTCCCAACAATAATAATAAGTGGATGTTCATAGGTACCTCCAATTTGCCATCACAAGAGCTACATGTTCGTTTGCAGCTGCAGCTAGATATTGATACTCAATTTCACCTAAAGGTCTTGCATCCTATTTATATTTATATCGATACAACCCTGTGATAGATTCAATATTTTCAGAGTTACCACAGATAATGGCAGACAATTACACTGGTCCATACCTGGCTACCAACGTAGACACAGTGCTGAGCATACCGTGCATCGCAACAGGGAAACCTAAGCCTTATGTCTTGTGGGCTAAGGACGAGTTTTATCTAAACAAAGGTAAATTAAACTTTTGTGGCTTTAGTTACGATGTGTATCTATTATATACGCTTAAAATGGCCAAAAATGTCCATACACAACATTTTCAGAAAATAACAGAGCCTTGATTTCGAAAGAACTAAAAAAAAATGTTTTTGAGAATTGTAGTTGCTTCAAGTTAATTGTTCCTTACCATATACACCATATATTATGAAATACAGTTACAAAAATAAATAGTTTCTCTGTGCATACGCAATTTTAAATGTATGAGAAGTACTAGAAATGTGCCGTTCTAGCAGATAGAAGCTCTAGCAGAAGAAGATTTATTGAAATTTTAGTCCTCCGCATTGTCAGCAAATTTGATCTGGCTTCCATGTCCCATTTCTTTGAATGTAAGCATAGCAAGGACGCTACCTCGTCCAGTACCGCTTAATGCAATAAAAGCGTCTTTTGATTGCGTTGATTTAAAAGTTTAATTTGTGTAGTTATTCTTGAAAATGTTTGCACGTTTCAGATTCCCGCTACACAATAGACTCTGACGGCACGTTACTCATACACTCTCCATCAGAAGATCTAAGCGGTAAATACACGTGTGTCGCCAAGAATTATGTGGGAGAAGCTAACAAAACTGTCGTCGTTGAGATATACTGTAAGTCATTCATTTAGTAACCGATTTATGTTGCACACGCTTGAGTTTCCCAGAATAACAGGCAGAGATGTGTAACACTCACATTTTACCAATTTAACATTACAGTCAGTTGTGCATGGTTGGCGTGGTGGTTAAAGCGGTCGCCTCGCCGCTTTCAACTGCGCTGGTGTTGTGGGTTCGATCCCCACATGGGACAAATCTTTGTATGATTCGCAAAGATTTGTTCTGACTTTGGGTGTGCTCTGTGTATGTGAAATGTATGTGTGAACACCCCCGCGACACAGGAGTAATTCCTAGTGCGGGCGTCGTTTTTTAAAAAAGAAAATACAAAAAAAAAAAGTTTTATCAGTTCAAGTCTCTGAAGGCTATTCGATTTTTTTTTCAAGTACAAGTATTTAATTAAACCGATTATTATTATTTTCAGTATAATGAAATGTGATTTTCTGATCATCATAGCTTAACCTGCCAATATCCTATCTGCGTTACTTTTACTTAACCACGAGCCCCTCACAAAGCAATTCCACCTAATTTCGTATAATCTATTGCTCAGCATTACCAGCGCCTCCGCAGTCCGAGGAGTCAACGACCTCCGTGACGTTGTTGGAAGGCACGGACGCTACCGTGGACTGCCCCGTGCGCGCGACGGCTCACTCTATCAAATGGTACAAGGTTCGAGTTCTGTGCTGAATACTTTTAGGTACACTATTATGACTTAGGGCCCGTTCCCCTTCGTCCACAAGACTACCAATATCGTAACGTTTTGCGTCGCCTCGTGGACAAAGAGCCTTACTGTAACGTCGATGCTTCTTCCATTAGCCTTCCGCTGTGTTGCCTCAACGATACGCAAAACTTGGCTGTTTACTAAACAAGGGCCTGCTAATCTCCGAGATGCAGTATGTCGTATGTGCGGCGTCGTTAACGCAACGTGCCGTATGAACTTATCCATCCGTCGTGTGTGCGTTGCGTAGACTATCTGTATAATATAATATAATCTGGAATGGTGCATATAATATATAAACGGGATAAAGAATCGTAGTTACAGCGCTGCCTCGACGCAATGTGTCTTTGGAACGGGCCTTAAGAATATGTTATATTTTATACACACAAAGGATTATACATGCTTCGTTATATATATTATATCTGAACTGAAAGCTTTTAACGTATTATAATGTGCATAATCCCAAGCAAGCCTAATTTCCCATCTACGGTCCTTACACAACTCGTTTAAATATCCAACTGTGTTCAACATATTCATGTATAATAATTATCATAACGAAATATTCATCGTGTATTTTTAAAGAATAGGTAGAATTGTCAGGCAATTTTACCTATTTGACTTAGTCTTAGAATAGAATAGAATAGAATATATTTTATTGCATTGAATGTAGGTATTACAATAAAGATATTACATTTTTCAAATGAAGCCATGTACATTCTGCCTGTAAGGCGTGCAAAAGTTACATTTTATAAGTAGGATAACAAGGTTAAAAATGAATCACAATTTGACACTTAATATTACGTACATACAAACATAATTATATTAATACACAGAAAAATAAATGTTTATTTACAATGACTGGTCGTCTAGGTAATCTGTTACTGAGTAATAACATTTATCAATTAATAATTTAGCAAGTTCTTTTTTAAACTTGTTCAGGGGTTGTTTTCTTATGCTAATTGGTATTTTATTGTACACAGTAGGCGCCATACAGAATACACTTTTTTTCAGGAGTGTGGTTCGGTATGCACCTTAATATAAATTCTTTCTTAATCTTCTGTTACAGGACGCAAAATTAATCGCAACAGGTCCTCTTTCACTCCCAAACGTATCTCGAGACAACTCTTCAAGTTACTCTTGTGTGGTCACCAACGCCGTGGGTTCTGCCCATGCTACACTACAACTCGTAGTGGAATGGCCGCCCAAGCTTAAACAAGGAGATAGCTTTGTGGAGACAGTGAGGGGGGATGATGCTTTCTTACATTGTGATGCGGATGCCAAGCCAGAAGCTAAGGTAGCTAACTTTTTATACCGAAAACCCTTTTATAAGTTACATAATATCACGCCTATATTGCCTAGATGGATGTGGCAGAGGTATTTAATAGCCACGCTGCACCAGTTCACCATAAAATTAAATAAAACACTCCCGGCGTAGCGACTGTGCCCGCGTGGTTGGTCGATAAAAAGTAGGCTAAAATTTCCACTACCTTCAAAACCAATTTTGCGATGTGAAATCAAAAGCAAAGTAAGTTATATATAACATATTTATAACTTCAAAAAAAAAACTTTTAAACTGGTTTTTATTTCGCTCAAACGATGAGCATTACAATACAACGCGGCCCGCGGCAATGCCTCCAGCCTTCTGGTCACGCACCCGCATTTGACATTGATGCAGAAGTATTTTTAACACGCTTATATTAGCTTCATCTGTATGTATGTATGTATGTATTTATGTATGTAACCGACTCCTTTGGACTCGATTTTGACCCACTTTAAACGGACAGATTTCATTCAAATTTATAACACCTGTCAAAGATCGATGACAATGCAATATATAATAATAAAAAAAAAACAAAAAAATTCAAAAAAACGCTCTTATAAATAAACCAAACTAAAAAGTAGAAAATAAATAATAGTTTAAAAAAACTAAAAAACACGCTTTTATAGTACTTCTAACTAAAAGGTGAAAAATAATTCCTAATATAAGCTGAAAAAAGCGTGGGGCGCTCTGTGCTATATTTTTCGTCTATCGAGCAACCTACGCTTTTTTCAGCTTATATTAGGAATTATTTTTCACTTTTTAGTTAAAAGTACTTTAAAAGCGTGTTTTTTAGTTTTTTTTAACTATTATTTTTTTCGCATAACTTTATAAAATTTTATTTCTATTTCTATTTCAGCTGTACATAGTTAGGTATGATTTTGTTTTGTATTATTTATTATTATTATTTATATTTAAGATTGTAAATCTTTATAATTTATAATTAAAGACAAACTTCAAAAAAATATATATCTATCTATGTCGTCATAATATAATGTTAGATATCTGAAGGCTTAAGTTCTGATATGACAAAGGAAGTGTTTTATTGTATTAAACAATAATATGAACCGTTTATTACATAACTGAGCTGGGTAGCAGCACGAAATCCGGATTTATGGTCGGTTGATGACGACAGGCTCACCCTCTTTCACATTGAATCTAAACCTATTTTTTTTTAAATGAATCTTAGAATACAGGCATACAGTGGTGATGTTATGTACGTATATTTCAGACCAAATGGGTGTTTAACTCCAAGCCCTTGGCGTTCGAAGACAAAAGCTCCCTGAAGCTGATCAACGCGCAGCTTCATAACGCGGGGTCATACAAGTGCATCGTCAGTAATGTGCACGGAACTGTTGTCAAGGAATTCACAACCAACGTTTTAGGTAAGTCCTACTAATATTATAAATGTGAAAGTTTGTGAGGATGGCATTTTAACTAAACCATCCATTAGATTTTACTTGAAAGAGAAACAATCAAAGTCCATCCGCCCATTTGGCCCACATTTAAAAATGTACTAGAATCATGTACATACGTATTCACTACTAAGCGACTTTGTTATCACGTCATTTAGACAGTGTATAATCTGTAAGAATGTGACCCATTACAGCATTTTATACTAAAGCTCTAAAACTGAGGTTCAATAGAAACTTCTAGGTATCTTTTCTGCCAATTACCACCACACAATTTAGTGCCCTCTCTTTACATAACCAATGATTTATATGTTTTAACCTAATTTGCTAAACCACGACGCTTTCACTAGAATTTTGCCCAGTTTTAGGAAACCTGCAGGCTGTTTACTATGAATACTGCCATGAATTAAATAGCACTGTTTAGTAACGGTTAGTTGGTTGTCGCGGCGGTCTTGTTGGCGTATACGCCTCTCACGGCAAGGTCTCGGGTTCGATTCCCGGGTCGGGCAAAGTGATTGCGTGTCCGTAAAGAAATGGCATTAATTTTACTTGACTAAACAAAAAATCATTTAATGCGGCGGATGTCCCTTGGCACACTTGCTGAAAGCCTTGATAAACATACAGGCTACAGATGTACCATGCGGGCGAAACCGCGAGCGAAGGCTAGTCTGCACTAAACCATAAGTTACACGTTGCAGAACCGCCATTCATATCCGAATTCGACGTGATGGACGTACAGCTCAAGGAAGGCGACAACGCCGCGCTCGAGTGTAACGCTAAAGGAACGCCCGCACCGAATGTTACATGGACTTACAAGTATGGAATCATTATTTTTTCACAACTTACACACAACGCCATCTAGTCCCAAAATAAGCAGAGTTTGTACTTTGGGTACTAGAGTAACTGATACTAATATACAGGGTGGATGCGACATAGCGACATTTATTGAAACCACAGCTTCTATACATGGCCAGTATGCATTTCCACCGGATACAAAATTCTCTGGCGAAAAAAATATTCCACGTCTTCCGAACAAATTGCACGATCGCAATGCTCAAATTGTTTGGAGAACGTGATTTTTTTTTTTTCGCCAGAGAATTTTTATCCGGTGGAAATTGATACTTACCATGTATAGAAGCAGTGGTTTCAATAAATGTCGCTATGTCGCATCCACCCCGTATAATACACTTTTCTTTTGTAAATAAATACTTATTATACATAGAAACACCCAGACTAAGACAAACCCCATGTTCATGCACACAAAGATTTGTCTTAAGCGGGAATCGAACCCGCGACCTCGGCGTCGCAGGCAGATACACTACCCAATCCGCCATCCAATCGTCAGTTTACACTTGGTGTAAAAATAATAACGGCCAGCATTTATTTACCACCACTTTTGCTCTATCGATTCCATCGAATCAATTTTCTGTCTAAATACGATCTTAGGGCCTCACTCACTTTACTTTTATTCGGAAGATTCCGATACTGCGTCAGGCAATTGTATACAAGCATCGATAGAAATGCGATTTGAATTCTGTAATCGAACGCAGAAAGTTGCCAAAACTCGATGCAACAACGATAAAATCGCAAAATCGCAGATCGCCAAAGCTAAAGCGTTTTACGTTTTACTATAAAATTAGAATTTTCAAAAAATAGATAATAATTATTTTTTGGTGTCTATTTACTACTATTTCATTTTCTACAGCAACACACATTGGCACATCGACAAGACATCTCTATCAGCAACAAACATAACATCACAGTATGAAGGAGTGTACCGCTGCGATGCGCTGAACAAGGCGGGTGCTACGTATATTGTATACAGAGTAACTGTTGTGTTTGCTGCCAAACTCCAACACATCGTGGCGTATACCAACGGGGTAGGACATGATGTGACTAGTGTTGTGGAAGTCGTGGTGAGTGTATCATAGTATATCATTCATAATATTGCTGTACGAGGGAGTGTTCGAGATAAATAAAACTTATTGTAATAAAAAAAAAATATAAAAAAAAACTTAATAAAAAGCATGAAATAATGCAATAAGGCCAAATTTTTCTTGAAGTCGGTGCATAAATTACAATTGGAAGAAAATGCACTATTTAACTCATATAAATCTTAATAACTAGTCAATAGAAATGCTATCGACTATCTTTTAACACTGGGACGCATGTCGCCGTTTTTCAAATACCACTTTTTGTATTCCTGCAAACAAAATTATTCTTTTTGGCGATGACATTAAGACGACAATTCCTCAACTCGCACTTGTGTTCGATTAGACTCATGCGCTTGTATTCCTGCAAACAAAATTATTCTTTTTGCGATGACATTAAGACGACAATTCCTCAACTCGCACTTGTGTTTGACTAGACAGATGCGCGGCGACAAGGTCACGCGTCTTTGACATTTCTATTGCCTTATTATTAAGATTTCTATGATTTAACTGGATGTTTGTAGGCGTTTTTTTATAGACAATATTGAACATTTGGAAGAGATCACCACAGAGGAATAAAACTGCCTTTTTTACGTTGTCGTACTAAAATTCTTCTTCTTGTGGTGTCAATGACTATTGTAATTCTGCTTAATATTTTGCATTTATACAGTTTTAGACCAATAGGATGCGACTAGGGCGCCTTTTTGGTTGGCCTGCATAAGGAAATGAACATGTACAATCAAGAGTTTTGAAGTTACGTTATAGAGAAGAAAAAGCCGTCAACACCACTGATTTTCAGCGGCAAAGGCGTTTCACTGCCTTTTTCTTATTTCCTAAATACATATTTTATCTGTATAACTCCTATATTAAGAGAAAATAGGTCCCTTAAACTTTTATGTTGTAGTTGTAGTATTAAGACATTTTCTTTTTTGCAGCAAGGTTCAAACATAAGAATAGCGTGCAAGGCGACCGGTAACCCAATACCAGACATCCAATGGTTAAAGCAGGGCCGGGAACTGAGTGAGAACAGATATGACATAGACTACGCGGATCTAATGCTGAATGACGTGGATCCTGGGCAAGCCGGGATATACACTTGTGTGGCCAGTAACGAAGGCGGCACTGACAATCGGAGAATTAAACTAGAAGTTTTAGGTAACAAAATATTAAGTAGCAAAACAGACATTCTTATTTTATTGCTTTTCTCGTCTTTTTCTTTCTATGTAATATTTCTGTAATTGTGGTGAAATAAACTTATTATTAGTATTATATTCCTTCTCATGCGAAATAAGTGTAAAGTGTTCTGGATCAAATTCGGCTCGAAGGACCATGAATAAAGTTTTCGAATAAAAACGCTAACGACTGCTAACTGTCATTGGTGGTGATTGATTTAAGTTTAGGTTAAGTTACATAAAATATTTTGCTCTAGTAATTTTATGAGTATAAAAGATTGATCACCAAGATCTATAAATATTAACAGAACAAAGTTGAGATGCCTAATTAAAAATTGTTATACTAAATGTTTGAAACTTTTTACAGAACCGCCAAAGATCTTCCAAACGCTGTTTGACCCAACAAACACAACCCGAGAGCATATTGAAGTGATATCAGGCCAATCGTTCTACCTCCACTGCCATCCATACGGCAACCCATTGCCAGAAGTCTACTGGTTTAAGAACGACGTCCCCCTCAGGTTGTTCGATGATACAATGGTATCTACTGAATTTGGCGAGGTTATAGTTGTGAAGAAGGCGCTAGAAGAACAGTCGGGGACTTATATGTGTGTGGCTAGAAACAAAGTGGGGAATACCAGTGTTACTTATCAAGTTGATGTGTTAGGTAAGTCGTTATATTTTTTGCTCGCTTAGACTGAGATGTATAGAGCTTACTCAGACTTAGCTTTGACACAGCCTTTGTGACAAAAAGATAAAAGCAGTGTTTTGTTCAAGCTAAGTCTGAACTAGGTCTAACTTCGAAGATCTTAACCTTATTATAGCTTCGTAAATACTTTGGAATGTTATATTTTATGACTTTTATATATTTAATCTGTTTTCCTAGAGTAACATGTTTAATTTAATTATTGAAATACCTAACTATGTACGTAACAATAAAGAAAATGTAAAAATTAATTATTTTAATTTAGGCGTCTAAAAATACCTCCGCATCTATGTCAGCCGCGGGTAACATGCTTAGAAGACTGGCGACATTGCCTCGTTGGATGGCAATGCTGATCCTTTGACCAAGGTAAAAGCCAGCCTTTTGGTCACGTGAAGAGTCAACTGATATTTTATTAACTTTGTATAATTTGTTTTTTTTTTCAATTTAATTTATTTATTTGCGAATAAGTATAATGTTATGTGATAGGCAGTAATGTATTTATTTTGATTTGATTATTACTGATCACAAAGCCACCACTGTCGTTATTATACTCTTGTCTATGGAACTATAAATAAATAAATATTTCACAACTCACACACAACGCCATCTAGTCCCAAACTCCTTTTCTCTGAGAGCCAGAACAACTTTAACAAATGCAAATGCTTTAAATAATAAGGTACTAGAATAACTGATACTAATACATATATACTTTTCTTTTTGTAATACATACATATTATACATAGAAACACCCAGACTAAGACAAACCCCCATGTTCATGCACACAAAGATTTTTCTTAAGTGGGAATCGAACCCACGACCTCGGCGTCGCAGGCAAGTACACTACCCACTCCGCCATCCGGTCGTCTAACTATGTGACCATACTCTGCCGCATTTAACCCGAGGCTATTCTATAGTAAAACTGACGCTTTATTTATAATGCTAAGCCGCTTCTTATATTATCCAAATTGATTACTAATAACTATCACAAATATGTCTTACTTCAGTACCACCACCAACTCCAAAAGAGTCTACAAAAAAAGTAGTGGCGCGTTTCGGCAAGCCTTTGACGCTGGCATGTCCAGAGCTGGGCACTCGACCTGACGTCATTTGGATCAAACACCCGTACACTGAGATTAGTGCAGGGGAAAGAATTATGATCACGGAGGATCGGTTCACTTTGGTAAGCTTTAAATTATATTATTGTGCTATCTACGCTGCTATTTTTAAAACAAAATTAAAAGAATAAGGGTCAAATAAATCTTAATAATAAGTCTGGATTCCGCCAATTGTTTAGTTCAGTTAGTTAGTAGTCAGACAAAGTTTTATTCAGCTAACCGCCTATACAAATTCATAAGTAAAATCAGGGATCTCGACGGTTGGAAGTTAGGCGCAAATAATATGTCACGCTCTAGTAATTGGAACTCGTCTGCAGCTAACTTCAAAACCGTCAAGATGCCTGATTTTAGCTTTAACATATTATGGTCAAAAAAAGTTTAGAATAGGCTAATCAAGAATTTATCAGGAACCTGTGAAACTGGCCCTTTCTTAGAATGATAAACATACACACAAACGAAAGTGACAGCTCTTTTAAATGGTGGATAGTGGATACAATTTGTACAGAACTAGTGAAACTATCCTCAAAGCTGAAGAATGTGTTCATTTGAACGCGCTCATTTCTAGTAAATTTTGCATTAGATAGGATTATTTTTGAGGCAGGCTTTAACAACGCGCTATAACCTACGGGCGCTAAGCTTTTTACGTAATAGTGATCGTTATAAATTGTTGATTTAAATAATGTGTTAATCAGTAGTTTTATTTCTAGGTAATACACAAAACCGAAGTATCTGACAGCGGCAAATACTCATGCATTCTCACTAACAAGGTCGGCACGACTGAAGTGACGTTCGATGTGGTCGTGCAGAAAGCGCCGTCCATTGCCGGCAATGTAGGCGCTGACGTCGTGGAGGAACATGTCGTGCCGATGCGAAGGAGCGTTGTACTCAAATGTGAAGTGGATGGCCATCCACAGCCGATCATCACATGGCTAAAGGTATGAACTACCAAATACCCAAGGTACACTACTCGCTCTCTCCTACGTGTAAACAAGTCGTTTTGCCGGCCACACGCTCAATCTTACTTGAGCAAATTGAAATTTTAATGCATTTACAATTCGCACAAGCCGAATGCCTATTTCGTAAATGGAATCAAATTAAATTCAAGTAAGCAGCTATCTACCGCATTTATATTCAGGTAAGGATAACTATAATAAGGATTAAAATTTCGAAATAGCTCGTTGTATTTTCAGAATCACATCACCATTTGCACAAACTGTTTGTGCAAGTAAGGTGTAGGGTGTAGTTACCTAATTGTGGTTACCAGAAGTAAACTGCAATAAAATAAATAAAATCTATTATTAAATTAACATAATTATCAATTCAAAAATTGTGGGAGGCTGGTACCTACCAGGTCTCCACCCGTTGCATAGTGTTACATTATTGTACATAAATTATAATAATTTAAATAATTAAATAAGCGAAAGACTAACTGCAGTAAAATAAATTATATTTTTATTTGAATTCTATTGATTGAGTAATTTACATCAAATATTTGAATCTGTGAATGCGTGTGTGCGTATGGGTGAGTGCTTGTGTGTGTGTGTGTGTGTGTGTTCACTGTGGTCTGCTATATCAAATTGCAAACATGAGGAGTTGTTTAGTGTCTTTATAATTAAAATGTTGACTGAGCAGTTCATCAAGGGATCATGACATTCATGACTGACCACACAAGCCATTTATTTAAGCAATGTTGGATATAATTATTATATTTAAACTGTCTCGTTGCCATCAAGATATTTTCGTCAGGCAATTATCAATAAGCAATACGGAGTTTCTATGTGCCTGGTAGATGGCGAAAGGCTCAACCCCTATCACAAGGGACCTAAACGTAACAGGTGAATTATGGGTCTTATATTGTATACCTCTGCCATACACTGGGTAATATATAGTCGTGATGTTACGTTTGCAGGACACACAGCAGCTAAGCGAGAGCGTTTCGAACATCCAGCGCGTGCTAGGCAATAGTCTGCTAGCGATATGGAGCGTGACTGCCAGGGACGCCGGCCAGTACATCTGCCTCGCCGAGAGCAAGGCCGGCACCGCGCATCGGCGGTACAACGTCGCTGTGCAAGGTAAGCTGTTTGAATAATTTCGAGGTAAGAAGCACTAGCGTCTCACCCATAGAAATCTTAATAACAAGGCAATATTAATTTTACTATGATAGAAATGTCAAAGACGCGTGACCTTGTCGCCGCGCATGTGTCTAGTCGAACACAAGTGCGAGTTGAGGAATTGTCGTCTTAATGTCATCGCAAAAAGAATAATTTTGGCGTGACCTTGTCGCCGCGCATGTGTCTAGTCGAACACAAGTGCGAGTTGAGGAATTGTCGTCTTAATGTCATCGCAAAAAGAATAATTTTGTTTGCAGGAATACAAAATGTATGTGTAAGTGGTATTTGAAAAACGGCGACATGCGTCCCAGTGTTAAAAGATAGTCGATAGCATTTCTATTGACTAGTTATTAAGATTTCTATGGTCTCACCTGTAGCCTGTGGGGCATTCAGAACCGGTACCGGATTTCTGATACCCGGTTCTATAACGGCACTAGAACCGAATGCACCTGGTAGAACCGGTGCCAGATAACAAATTGTAAATAACAGATAATTTGATAGGGTGAAGTTACAAAGAATATGGAATACTAGATTTGTGTAAAGATCAATGATCCACGCTTGCACAAGTATTACGATTTTAATTAATTTTCTTCAATTATAGTGTACCATTTTGACAAAGATGCCTACAGTTGCCAAGTAATGAGAGAGTAAACACACAACTAAAACAAATCAATATGATTTACAGAATAAGTAGTAGTATAATCAGTATTTTTAAAATATTATTAAAATTGTGAAAATACGGGTGTTACTCACGTAATGTTGGTCTATTTAGTCGACCGCGGTTTCGCCTATATGTCTAGGCATTATCAAGAGAGTGCGATACGTCGCGCCTGAGTCGCAGCCAGTCTTGCACAGTCAGTCTTGCACAGTCAGTGCAAGACTGGCTGCGACTCAGGCGCGACGTATCGCACTCTCTTGATAATGCCTAGACATATAGGCGAAACCGCGGTCGACTCACGACTTACAAACTCACGTCAGTTTTAATAAAAATATTTTTAAAATAACCATAAATGTTTCCAGTGCATAGATTTTTTACACATAGAAAGCGAGTAAACCTGTGCCACTTTTCTTACGACTCGTACTTACACATAAGATTTTTTTTGTTTGCGTGTCCGCCAAACGGCGCGCCGTAATATTAAATAAGAAAAAAGTAAAAAAAAAAACTACTGATGGAACGAAGTTAATTAGTAAAGAAATTTTTATTTTTCTAAGTTATAAAAAAAATCTTAATGTGGTTCACCGAATACTCACTCTGTGTGTCTTATGATGTAGCACCGTAGCTGTAACGTAGCATGTAATTTCAACACCGCTACGAGAATTGCTACGAAATGTGTCGTTACACTTTTCGTAGCAATTTTTCCGTCTAGCCCCTTTTCGCAACGCGCGACAAGGAACTTCGTTCCAAAAACAAAAGTTTATTTCCAATAAATACATTAAGTAGGTACATTATTTTTAGACAGCGGCTACCAAACTAGGTTTTCCTGTTTCTTGGTTAGCCAGAGTTGCTATTTTACATAGTTTTGTCGCACATATCAATCTGTATTTGTATGAATACTATTGATTGAAGCGTTATTAATGTGTTCCAGTGCCAGCTAAATGGAGTGCATGGTCATCCTGGTCACTGTGCAACGTGACGTGCGGCCTCGGGCATCAGAGCAGGGCTCGGCTATGTCACTATACTGATGAACATTACAACACTATTGGTAAGTAAATATAATTGCAGTCAAATTTTTAATACGTTGGCAGTTTTGAACTTTGTTTTTTCTACAATAGGGTTCAAAATAGTCAAGATATTATTAAACTCGACTCTTTATTGGTAATTGGAATTAGTCACGTGTATATTGGTTGCTTGGGTAGGATGAGGTCTCCGAAATGTCAAATGTAATTTGCGGGTTAACTATGCGGTCATTTAGTTTATAGAGGTTAGCGTCTATAGAGGCACAGTTATTTTGGACGTTCAGAAGACAAACTTTTTACGAAAGACAAAGGACGAACTTGTGTATTAGGTACGAATGAGACCACAGATATAGATCTACATAGATAACGCAAATGCATGTACTTCGCGTGTCCGAACCCCGACCAAGCGTAAAGGTTGGTCGCCGCTAACTTCAGTCCACGCGCGTCTTTTGTTAGAGAAAATCATAGCGGACGGCCGTTTAAATCGTACTGGGCGGATGGGCATCGGCGGCATCGGTGTCTTTGAATCGGTTTGGATTTCCCGTCACTAAATTTCAGCTGTGACGTCACAATAGGTATTAAAAAGTCGGCACGCTTAGTTTCAATACAAATCGTGATACTTGCGTTATCTATGTAGATCTATACCTGTGAATGAGACCAAGAGAGGCGAACGTATTAATACGTTAATAAAATAATTAATGTCTTGACTTGAAATTGGAACAAAAAATCCGTACTTGTAATAAATTATTGCTCTAAAATATTTGTCTTCAAACCGCTCTAAAGAACTATGCATCCATAAACTCAATGGTTGGAATAAATCAATGTCTGTCACCAAACTTTGACAGACCTTACTCTACAGTGGCGCCACGCGGTGACACATAAAACGATAGTCCTCAATCAGTCCTCAGCTGCAGCGACGCATCTATAATCTGCTTTTGTGGATTGTTGATGTCCATTGGCTGTACTCCACTTACCATCAGGTGGACTACACGTTCGTTCGCTGTGGGCGTAGTATAAAAAAAACGTAGTATAACATAACATAGCAGACTGTACTTTATTTTTAAACCCTGTTTACATTGCAGATAGTTCCACACAATCCGAGAAGATAATCCTGGACATGTCGGGGTGCAAGGGAGCCGCTGAAGACAAGAGGAAATGTCACATGCCTCCGTGTGAAGTGAGTATTATACAGGATGGAATTTATAAGTATTTCCTAGTAGTGGTAAAGATTACTGGGAACTCAAACATCAGATGTCGCTTCTTAAATTAGACGAAAAAGGCGGCTCTGGTTGGTTCAGAAGTCTACAAATGTCAAACTCAATTTATTATGGATCTTAATAATGTACGAATATTAGCATTTTTCTAAGAAACAGTTGAAAAAGATATGGGACCGGCAGGATTTGAACCTGCGACCTTACTGCACACCGGGCAGTCGCTCTTAGCCATCCAGCTACGGTCGCCTCTTACCGGCACCCTAAATTTCTCAACTGTATGATACGTCATTTCGTGACGTCACGTTCATCCATTTGTTCCTATCTTAGGTAGGATGTGAAATGTGGTGAAATGTTGTAACGAATAAACGTGTACGATATTTTAACTTTGATTATTTTTATAGCATTTAGCTATTTACGTATCATACAGTTGAGAAATTTAGGGTGCCGGTAAGAGGCGACCGTAGCTGGATGGCTAAGAGCGACTGCCCGGTGTGCAGTAAGGTCGCAGGTTCAAATCCTGCCGGTCCCATATCTTTTTAAACTGTTTCTTAGTATAATTTGCTAAGCATAGCTAAATGCTATAAAAATAATCAAAGTTAAAATTAGCATTTTTGTCTATGGACCTTTTTTTAATAATGCTTATTTTTGAACTATATTGAACCCCAATTGCACAAGTTCCTGATGAAATTTTGAATATTTAAATTTAATTTATTTATTTATTTTAATTATGCTACACATCTATATTTATTTATGAAATATTATATTTATTACCATTATTTATATCATATTGTTATATATTTATATAAATACATTGACGTATAAAGTATATTTCTTTGTATAAATACTATTTATTTATATATACGTATTAGTACAGTATTACTATATTTTATTAATTATGTGTAATTTTATTATATTATTATTAAAGATATTAAACGGTATAATTTTTAGTTTTTACTCTTTTTATCTTTATTCACCGCGCGCTCCCCTAAATTCACACTTTTTAAATTTCTTTCCATCCAATGGTTGCCTGGAAGAAATTGCCACAAGGCGATAAGGCCGCCACTTGTATTACCATACCATTTTGTGTATTATATCTCATATTATGTTTCTATTGTTTTGTATTTGGTGTACAATAAAGAGTTTTTATTATTATTTTTATTATTAAAAAAGTTCCGAGAAAACTGGATCTTAGAGACTATAGATATTAATCAAGTGATGAAGAAACTGCAAACGGCAACAGAGGCTAAAGAATATAATAGTAAGTAAATAGTAACTCATTGTAGGTGGACGAGTGGAAGCCTCGTTGGTCGCAATGGTCGCACTGGTCGGAGTGCTCGGCCACCTGCGGTTCGGCCACGCAGGCACGCACCAGACGATGCAAGAGCAAGGCCACGTGCGAGGGAGATAATGTACAGGTACTATCAAAGAGCACTTAATCTAAATGGAAGAAAATATCTATAAAAATAAGTCAACCCGTATTTTCGCATATTATAATATTTTAATTTAATTTGTCATAATAGTCATTTAGCATAATGTTTTTTCGCATAATAGTTATGAAGCAAAAATGTTTTTTCGCCTTATAGTTATTTATGCATAAAGTTTTTCATCCAATGGTTATTAGCCGCCACATATTAAATGGTAAATGCGACTAGTTTTAGCGACTTTTTCAAATGAAAATATTTTTAATGATGTTCGTAACTACTTACACATGCATAGGTAGGTATAGGATTCATTCGATAGTTGGACTTGATTAATACTAGATTTACTGCCTCGATGGTGTAGTGGTTAGCGTATGCGCCTCTCACCGCGAGGTCTCGGGTTCGATTATTTTATTTTTCTCTCCATAACCATCTTTAGCCATAATGTTGTTTTTGGTTGCTATAACTTACACATAGAATTATTGTCAAAAAACAAACAAATATTGTATGAATTATTTGAAAAGATGGTGCACATGAGTTTCTCACCAGCTCTTCTCATGATGCAATACCCATCGGAGCTGGTACTTGGATTGATTTTAATTCATATCTCTAAGTTGAATTAAAGTCAATCTAAGCTCCGGTGTCAAATCATTTTATTACAATAAGTATTATAATTTAGTTAGATAAGTTTTATTCTAATTTTATATTTTTTGCATTTTGATGTTGTTTTGACGTGTTCAAGCGCCCCTTGGGGCCCATGGAAATAAATGATTTGATTTGATTTGATTTGATTCGATTCCCGGGTCGAGCAAAGTGTTATTTGTGAACTTTCCGTCAGGACATTCACTATAGCAGCACGGAGTTGCAATTTCACCCCGTGGATGACGATAGGCTCACCCTCTATTCCATGGGACTTAAACATAACAGGTGAAATGTGGGTGTTGTATACCTCTGTCTCACCCTTCTGGGTAATATAGGCGTGATGTTTTGTTTATGTTATGAACTTGATTATTCTGCGAAGTGGTCTTTCACAAAAGCTTTAGTTAACTTAATTGTTATTGTAATATAATTTGTGTTTTAGATTCGAAAGTGCACTGATCTTCCTTCGTGCTACCCTGCAGCAAATGCGTCGGACGACGACAGCAAACAAGACTCTAGTGACGCTGTAAGTATTGTACTACATTTAAGTAGCTATAATTTATTTTTCACCTGTTTTTATGTTCTTTGTTGTTTGAAAACAGTGCGCAAAACGAGATTTTGCTTGCACGAAGCAACGTTGAGTTGTGCTCACTGCTTGCTTTTTCTATATCACTCACCTTTCATACCACATCATCTAGTCCAAAACGAACAAACTTATAGTATGGCTCGGAATTACTATGCCGAGCTGCTGAGGTGAAAACTTTTGAATCCCTCACTACGCTCAAGATTCTAACTTAGAATCACTCGCTGCTAGGGTTGCCAGATGTCCGGTATTTAAGCGTACAGTCCGTTATTTTCGAGGCCTGTCCGGTAAAAAATAAATGGTCATACCGGACAGAACAATGTCCGGTATTTTGAAGAAAGTCGGTACTACTGGTCACAAGCGCCTACAACAGTAGTCATATGAAATTATTTTTACTATGTATGAAATCCCTCTATTTATATTTTTTTTTGTTAAACATACCTATCTGGTTCTAGGTGGTTTTATTTTGTTAAGTAAGATGACTGCATTATATTTTGTTACTAGTACTAATGAAGATTTTAATTAATAAAAAAAAAATGTATTTTTTGCGACCTAGCATACCCCCTTTTTGGGGTTGTCCGGTATTTTTTCGCGACTTACCTGGCAACCCTACTCGCTGCACGCTCGTGTTTCGTTATTCGATTTTAAAGTACACTTACATTGTATCGAGCATATTTTTAAACAATTTACAACGACGCTTAACCCACATAGCTGGTTAATTTTGATATGTCCACAGAATCCATACTCGCCGGAGATTACGTTCGAAATGGAGCCAGAAGAAATAAACTCCCTTTACTCCCCCGATATAGAACAATTCTACAGCGCATCAGGTATAATATTTATTGGAGGATAATATTGGATCTATGTGTAATTTTAATAATATTTGTTATTTTTATATAATTTTTATTTTATATAATTTAACTGTAGAAAGTTTAATTTTTAATTTATAATGTTTTTTTCATGTTTTCCCATTTTGTTGCGTTTGGTTGAAGACTGTGAGCAATATAATGATCATTGTATAATAAATAAATAAATGAAATTTCTAGCACTCCATAAATAGTTCTCAGATATAGCGACGCGTATGCAATTTAATAGATATGGATCAGCTCCTACCATCAGATGGGCTAAAATCCCGTTCGTTACAAAGTATAAAAAACTTAGTATGATATACTTACGATAAGGTTTATTTACAGACTCTGATTCATCTCCGGTGTTCTTCGACGTGGAGGTGACAGAGAATCTAGATGGTAGTGAGAACGGCCCCTGCCGCCCGGGGTTCACATATCAGGCATCTAACAATACGTGCGACGGTAAGCAGC
The DNA here is from genome assembly GCA_905147285.1 of Hypena proboscidalis. NCBI lineage: Eukaryota > Metazoa > Arthropoda > Insecta > Lepidoptera > Erebidae > Hypena > Hypena proboscidalis. The sequence continues at coordinate 3,874,323 of LR990141.1, forward strand.
ATGCTATCACATTACAACATGTACAAACTTTATAGACAGGCGCACACTATAACTGCAATAGGCGTCAGACGACTGACCTGCAGATATTCAAAATTAAAATAAAAATATTAAATTTATGAATATCTTATCAAAATAATGGTAAGCAACCAAATGCAAGAATTTTTAATTACACAGATAAGTCTAATTTTTTAAGTACGAAATTATGAAAAAAATCATAGAATTTATAAAATTCGTAATGAGACCATTTTTGCAATATTTGGTGTAGCTATCGATCAAAATTCATAAATTCTCATATAACGTACAAATGGGTGACGTCACGCCTCAGTAGCCGTTTGTTTGTAGCGTTTGGGCAAGTTTATATTATCGTATTATTAATGTGAATTAAAATTGTATCATCTCGGGCAGATAAAATATCTTCGTCATAAAAAAATCAATTCTACTCTTAATTCGGCGCTTACTCACTAAGAAGTAAAATTATTTTAATTTAGTTTATAATATCGAGTGGTATTTTGATAACACACAAAAATTTCAATTATTCATCATGCCCATTATATGCGCGTGACGTAATTCTAGTATTCTGATGGTATAGAAATAATGTGACGCGGCACAGTCGGTAGTAGGGCTGGCGCGGAACTGATGAAAAATGAGCCCTTCTGAGAAGAACTCGTGTTATGTTTATGTTAATATTATTTTTTAGATGTGGACGAATGCACAGTGGAGACGAACCAGTGTCACATGACGCAAGTGTGCGTGAACACTGAAGGCGGGTACCGATGCTCCTGCTCGCCGGGGTACCTGGCGCTGGGAGCCGGCCAGAGGTGTATGGGTGAGTGTTTTGGAACGAGTTTCTGTGAATTCAATCTTCAATTGTGAGTTATTCGTGATGCACGGTGCATCTTTTAATAATCTGGATAGGGTTTGCGCAAATTGGCCCTAGTTTTCGCCACCTTGGCCATGCATCATGCTGCATGCTTATGCATGTATATATAAGAGCCACAATATTATTATCATAGTCCTTCAATGTTGCGATACTTGCAATGAATCTACAATATTTTGTATTGTAGTTACCACGTTTCTGTGCGGTAGAATCTCACCTGCTAGTGGGTTTCATATAACATGTATTATAACATAAATGAAGTTAAAAAATAGTCATACATAAAAAAAACGCCTTTATCCCATCGAGGTGGATGGAGACGATGGATCTCTACTTCCTCAACAGTCTACTTCGTAGTTGTTTTTTCTGAAGTACGCCACTTATCAGGTCTCTCTCTGGGGTGCAATGAAGGAGCCTCCCCGAGTGACGTACACAACGATTCCCTACGTCCGGCGCACCCTGGGCAATTCGCGAGTTCTTCAAAGCGAATTGGCTAATCCTTTCACCACGATGGCAAGACAAAATAAAATTTGACTCAGCCATCGACACGACGAAGAAGAAGATCAGGTCTCTATAATATGTATACCGAAAAAAAAGCCTCTTCCAGCACTTCACATCATGTAGCCTCTTGTAGTCCTCTGCTGGATATAGGTCTTGCCCAATTAGCGCCACATCCACGCTGCCCGCGTAGGTTAAAAACCTTCCTATAAAGCCACACCAACACTTCTACTAGTATAATGTTTCAGATATAAACGAGTGCGATTTAGAGACGGATGGGTGCGAGTACTCTTGCGTGAACACGGCGGGCGGATACGTGTGCGCGTGCCCGAAGCATCTGCGACTGCATCTTGATAAACACCATTGTGTTATACGTAAGTTTATCGATACTTTTATTTATAGTGACATATTCGAACTCCCACGCACTAGGTAGCTAGGCTGCGGCGCGGCGTGCGGCCGAAATAATTATATGAATAAACTATGTAGTACGCGGGCTCCCATACATCGTCATAATGTATCAACCTTAGAGTCTAGTTACTTATGTCCATAATGCTGCATGGCATATGCAACAATACGTTTAACTGCAGTAGCATTACTAATAGGTTATGATACGTGGTACCTAGAACAATAGTGCAGCGTAAGCTTCGATAATTCAAATCATACTGTTATGATTAGTATAGCACTCAGGTATTTGTACCTTTACTTTTAGTTAAATTTACAAATTCGAATCTTTTAGAGATAACCTTGTACATCCTTGTGATAACGCGCCTTAATATTACAACTTTAATTTTTTCCAGCGTCTTTATACCGCAGACCGTACGGAGAAGGAGAGGCAGAATACTTGAGCACCACCATTGATTTACCAACGAAATACTCACCTAACGGAGGCCGCTAGCAAGAGGGTTAAAGAAGCGACGAGGCGCAGGTCTGACGCGCAGGTCTGACGCGCTTTATGCTTGATAAATTTTCTATGCAAATGATCACTGGATTCGCATAGAAAATTTAGCTTGGATTGGTTTTAAAAATCGACTTCTGTTTCTATTGGGGAGATTACTGCCAAATACTTCCATGGTTGCTGATATCAATACAAAACTAACCATAATGATTTAAGTGTGACATTTGTAGAACAAATTCTCTGTTTATGCCATAAAAGCTGCCCTCTTAGCACAACTTGGCACTCTCGACATTAAGATTCTACTATGTATTAGTTGTTAGAGTCATAAAACTATAGACTGTCCCCTTCTAGCGCTGTAGTCGCTCTATGATTCTATACTTGTCTCAGAATATCAACATACAATTTTGTCATTTTTGTAAAACAGATATATTGTGTCCTGGAAAAAATTAAAAAGAAAAGCCGGTACAATGTTGACTCTAACAACTCTAAGTAACTAAAAAGTGCATGCATATTAAATTTACAAGGAAGTCTCCCATATAATCCAGTCGAACTACTTTAGTCATGGAGTTAAACACTTGGAAGTGGTGAGGCGACATCTGGTGGCTGAGCTTTCAGTAATCTGCCCCATTATTTTCGTAATCAGTCCGGAAGGCACTACTCTGTACCTGTAGAAACTTAACTAAATGTGTTCCAGAGAATAACTGCCAGTAGAAAAATAGGATAATGTTAAATTACTAGAAGGTTAAATAATGTTATAAATTAAAATAAAACATTTGATATAAATTTTGCATTTCATTTATTCTTACGTGTTCTACGATAAATATGTGAATAATCTTGTAGATAATATGATATAGACATCTTTATAATATAAATAATATGTTATTCATTATTTTTACTTACTGCTAGATATGAAGTACTATAACTGTAAGTAAAGTACATGCGTCATTCACTCGTATGTATTCGGCAATATTTATCTTTAAGTGTGCAATGGTCAGGCATTTCTGTATTCATAAAACACGGATTTTTATCTTCAAAAAAGGTCCCCAACTATAGTTTAGCAATCCATTTACATGGAAGATACATTATGAAGATTATATTCAAATTAACGTCTCTGACAGTCGCTCTTAACAGTATAGCTAGTTGCTGCCTCGCAAATTAAAATATAGCGGCTATAGTTCCTTAATAAAACAACACCTTGACAATTAGGTAAATTGAAATCTGGTTTACTTCAAAGTTAAAATTGCTACAAATATCACAAAACAAATTAATTAAAAGACGTTTTAATTTTGACTATTTGACACCTACAAATAAATTTCGTAATAAAACCAATGATATTATATAAAAACAAAAGCAGATATGTTATAAGCGCTCGCGCTGTGAATACTCAAATACGTCCCAATTGGGACGTCTTGTGTTTAGTTTGCGTGTGGCCTGCGTCGAGCGCAGTCACGTGCCAGACGCCATGCGCCATGTTCAAGTTAAGAAAGAGAAAGCGATATTGTTTTGACGTTAGAGCGATAAGGATGCGTGCGCTGCGGACATTTGTCAATGTGTGCAATTTGGAATAGCTCGGAACGGATTTAAATCGTAATTTCTATGAACGTAACATATCTATAGTTCTATAATATCATTGAATAAAACTATGATGTTATGTTGGATGTGTATAGTACATATAAATATTATACATGTATTATTATAAGAATAAAAATGACTAAGCAAATCCTTACCAGCATATAACACTTAACATCAAAAATTAGTATTCTTAGCTCAGAAAATTACGAACTGTATATATTATGTGAAATAATATAAAGTAAGATCACACATAATAAAAAAACAATACTATAGGTACTTAACTTAATTTTAACACGCAAAAACTTAACCCATCTCATGTCGGGCAAGTTGAAGGCACAAGGCCTTCAACTTTTGGTTGTTGGCCCCAAGTTTTTTTAAATACATTTCTGTGTGTGCGATGATATATTTGTGAAATTCCTACATAAATCTTTGTTTTCTTTTGTGGCAAATTATATTATGTATAACGTCAAAATTATAAAAAAAACCCTAGTAAATGAACTGACCATCCGGGCAAGCATACGAGCGTGAGATAAATTATGTCGCTTTTTTGTAATGTTCAAGACAAAAACGTGACTAAATCTATCTCGCGCTCGTATCGCTTGCCCCCAATCTCTAGAAACTGTCGATTCAATAAATGTCGTATGTCGCATCTACCCTACATATGACTTTAAATTAGAGTGGTTAATTAATATTGTGCTCTATTAAATAGAACGCAGTGACACTATTATACTATACGTACTCGTAAATATGAATTAGGTACTACTTTTGATTAAATACTGCCAAGTCACTCATTCGCCTACTTTAATGTCTTTGCTTACAAATATCCGGGTAAGGGGTTTGCAAGCAGTTTCTAGTGTATTATGATAGATTCCACTATTTCACAGAGGGTGCGGTACCCATCATAGCTGACACAGCTCTGCCTAAATCACAACGATAATCTTGCAGCCTGGATAACTTTTAGGCTAAGAACTCACAACGCTATTTTCGCCCGCACCCGCAACGGTGCCCGGTACGGATACGTATGGAAAACCTTCGGGAAACCCTCTTCTTAGCCTTATGGGTTTCTTAATATCGTGAGAACCCGTGGGCATCCGGGATACTTAATTTATAAAAGGTAAAAGATTCTCTGAGTAAGTACTAAGAACGACCACCAAATATAAAATTTGAATCATGGTGATATAAAAAAGTTATGGTAAGCATAAAGCGTATAAAATTTTTGAGTATATGGTATATGGTGACGGTAGAAATTACTACTCCACCATTAGCAGACACATAATATGGTTCCGCCCCCAGACAGACAACCTTAAAGTTTAATTATTTCTAAAAGTTTAAGTGTAGGACTCTGGGAATGGATTGGATCTATGATATTATGTCAGCTTTTATAAAATATCACAAGTTGGCTGCCCACGGGCTCCTAGTCTATAAGGACAGTTCTTTCTTGTTATCATGCGAGATATTAAGTGTTATGTGGTTAATGAAATCTTATCCCACCATATTCTAACCCGGCAATGTGTACGCAAAATACCCTACACTAAATGTGTACGAAAATGTTCTACCGTGATCCCTATTATGTGGCGATTGGTGGCAGGCGCTCGTTGCCTATTATCTTCTTTATAGGTCCTCGCTTGGGGTCCAGGACTCGCTCGTCGTTCTTTCGAGCCACGTTTCTGGAATTTCATTTCGGTAGTAAAAAGAACAAATCAATTTCAGTTATTGTGATTATGATTATGATTATGATTATGAGTTGTTTAATGAGTTTTGAAATTTGAAATATACATTTTGATGCCAATTAGCCATGGTATTGTTTTGGTAAAGGTAAATAGCTTGAGGTAACTAGGGTGTATAATACAGGACAGCTTGACAAAAAAAGTGTAGAAACGAAAACTATTTTATATGTTTGGTGACAACATTGTCAAAGTAATGACGTTGAACTTTCATCGAAACAAAGCTCTACGATTCGTTCACGATTTAGAAGTTTTGAATTGAGTTGCGGTGATTGGTTGCTTGGCTTTTTCTACTCTTTTTTGCCAAGCTGTAGCGGATTCAGGAGGGCTGTGACTCATCCTCTCACCTCCAAAGCATAACGCTCCTTAGGAACAGTCCTGAATCCGCTACTAATTCTAATTGTGGGGTCTAAGGTGAACATCGCGTTCTTGTTACTTCATCGAAAAAAAAAGGACTTGGGAATTTCTAGGATCACCTACAACTACTGAGTTTAGTTTCTCTCACTATTAAAAGCATTGAATGGAGTCTAAAAGGACGAGATTTCAAGTTTAGCCTATAAAAAATTAAATGAAAACGATCCTTAATTGGCGAAAACTGACAAAGATAATAATATTTACGTGCTCACAATGTAGATACTTACTGCCAATACGCGCCGTTCTTCTGAAGTCTCATGATATTGTTCTGACAGATCATTAGCTCGTTCTGCAAATAAGTCCTTTGGTCGTGCACCCTCACGAACAGCTGAGGAAAAGAAATAAGCCCTTACTAATGTAATAAATTCGAAAGTAAAACGAAGCTCGATAACCACCAAGAGCCGAAGAGCACCGAAGGCGCTGACTTTTTAAAATAATTTCTTTAATCTTTACTAACTAAGAAGTGGCACCGTAGCGCTTTTATTACCATCAAGAGTCAGAGGGCGCCGACATTTGAAATATTTTCTTTACAAATTAGTTTCTAAAGAAAATATTTCAAACGATGGCGTTTCAGTTTCAGTTTTGACTTAGGTAAGAACTGAGTAAGAACTGGAACTAAAACGCCATCATTTTCAAGTGTCAGGAAGCGCCGAAAGCGTTAAATTTTTAAATATTTTCTTTTAAACTAGGACGTGGCACCGATTTACCACTACCGTCAGTTGGCCTACTACTAAAAGATCCTTACCTTAGACTCGGAATCTAGGCGCCATTCCTTGCTGCGCAGCGTGCTTATCAAGTCGGTTTTGATGCGCTCGAAACGTTTCACGGTACGCAACAGTTCCGCCTACAAAAAAACACCTTTTTAAGCAATTCAAGGGCACTACATACTTAATTAAAGATAACGATGAGAATTTTGTAAGGAGTAAGGGAGTTGGTAAATAAGTAGTGTAAAATCGTTAAGAGACTCTTAAACTTCTACGCCACCTGTGCATGCAAATAGCGAAGGAGATAGAGAAGCTAGTAGTGAAACTTTCTTGTTCTGTAAAGCAAGATCCTCCTATATACTTATGTTTATACAAATAAATGTTTCTGATTTCTGAAAAAAAAAAGGAAAAAGCATGACATTATCTTGTAATCATTATTTGTAACTCACTGGAGTAAGGAGGTCCAAATTGATGTTAAGGTCGTCGTGCTTAAGCCTGCAGTCTGAAAAAAATGCAATGTCAGTCAGTTATGTGGCCCACAACAAGAAGAACACACCCTCAATGTACATAGCTAGTCTGACCAGTAATGTGATTATGATCGTAAGTACAAGGAATAACTTACCAGGACCACAAATTTTTGCCGTCTTGATTTTTTCTTTCAACGCGGGCAGTTGTTCCCTTAAGGTCTCTATCGTGTCAAAGTACACCTTGTGCCGGGCACTCTCCTTCATTAGCTCGTCATCATGGTCCCAAGTGTAGTCACTTTTACGCAGTTCGTCGTGAATCAAAGCTATCTGCTTCTCGAGCTCGCCATTCTGCCAGGCAGCAGTTTCTCTGTAAGGAGACATCGCGGATCATAAATAAGTATTCCACATTGTATGAACGACCCAAATGCAACCTGCCTAATAGAAAAAGAAGAAGGTATTTCTTATCGTTACTCCTCTGCGACACGCGAATCATTAACCGAGTAATTAATTACGCCTGCAAGAAAAAATAGCAAAATATGTTTTGCACATATCTGTGCCATTTGCTAAATTGAGTATGTTAAAATTAAAATACAAACATTAGTTCTTTAATACTATTTGTATTCATCATTAAAAATAAAACATATTTTTAGGATATTATCTATTATAATGCTAACCTTCACCCAATACAATAGGCTTTGGGTAATTTGCGTAGTTTTATATGTTGGCAAATATAAATTTGTTGATCTTACCATTATGTAATTATGTATTTAAGTATAACAAAATAAATTCCTGCCTATACAATAAAAACCTTGTATAAAAACATCAGGTTCTGTTACAGAAATTATCAAACAGAATTCAAACAACAATGTTTAATTAAAAGACTGACCTGCAAGTTCTTTCGTGGTCCAACTCACTTTTTAAACTATCAATTTCTATGCTATCGTGCATTATGATAGTTATTTTACAGAAACCTAATATATTTACTGCCGAAGCTTAACACTATATAGGACACACTGGTGCCCTTGAGTTTTGAGCCCGATTGATTTAACAAGTAGATGGTAACCAAACATCAAGGAAATGGCAGGCCTACGACAGCACAGTTGATTTGCATTTCATTTCCATAACCCATGTCATATAATAGGGCGTGCTAAATGTATATTAATATAGGTCAGGGACAAAATCTGCTGCAATAATTTACATAAAGCAAGGGTTGGTTAACTTCAACGCCCTAAAAGACGACAAGCAAAAAGTAATGCTGATAGTACGCATAATTGAAGTTTTGTTTTAAATATTTTTGCAATTAAAAAAAATAATTGCAATATTTACTTGAATTAGTAATATCATTGTAAATAATAAAAACTAAAAAAAAAACTCAAGCTCATCCAATGATATTATAGAACTATAGATATGTTACGTTTAGGGCGTGCAAAACCGGTTAACCGGTTTTGCTAAAAACCGGAAACCGGAAGACATTTACTAATTTTACAAAACCGGTTTTGACAGACAAAACCGGGGCTACCACCGGTTTTTTCGTTATTGAATTATATATTTACATTTTGATTTAAATGAACTTTTTCGAACGCACTCATCAAATTTCCATACACAACCTTTACCACTTACACTTCTCCCTCTGCGTCCGCGACCCTTGCACCCGCGACGTGGTGTGACTCACGTCACGTGACTACTGCGCTCAACTGCGCTGCGCTGCGACAGTGTGTACTACCAACAAGTGTTGAAAGTGAGAGGGCCTTTTCAAGTGCTGGGTATTTTTGTAATAAAATAAGAAGTACGCTATCAGATACGATGTTAGATGCACTTCTATTTTTAAGATCACATTACCAAGAGCAGCGGTATCTAGGCAAAAAATGATTATTATTAATTTAATTTAATTAGTATATGGTGCACACACTGCACACTGTACGTAGTTACGTACACAGTTGATTTTTGATCTCGTTTTATAGTCTAATATGAATCCTATAATAATGTTGTTGTTAACTTGTTATGTTGTTAGTTTGTAATTAAAGAGCGAGTTTAAAGAAATTGAGACGTAGGTAATAGTAGGTATGGTAATTGTGGCTGTGCTTAGTTTCATAATAATGATGATGGTGTGTAATGTGATTTGTATGTTGAAAATATATTATTCTTGATGGTAGAATTGTTAGGTTGCTACTATATGTACCCAAACTGACTTGTTGTTGATTTGATCTCAATTAGATAATCTTCATCTTATTTTAAGTTCATGTTATCCAAACTATTAATGTGGTATATTTGATATTGGTTGGCATAAATAATTGATTAAAAAGAGATATATCGTACAATTCGTTTTATTTTTAGAATTTGTGAGTATCTAGGAATTGGTTTTCTTGGTAAAATTCTACTATATAATCATTAGAAAATTGTTGCCAAAACCGGGGCTAACACCGGTTTTCGGTTTTGGGCTCTCAAAACTGGATTTCAAAACCGGTTTTGAAGACCTTCCGGTTTTGCACGCCCTAGTTACGTTCATAGAAATTACGATTTAAATCCGTTCCGAGCTATTCCAAATTGCACACATTGACAAATGTCCGCAGCGCACGCATCCTTATCGCTCTAACGTCAAAACAATATCGCTTTCTCTTTCTTAACTTGAACATGGCGCATGGCGTCTGGCACGTGACTGCGCTCGACGCAGGCCACACGCAAACTAAACACAAGACGTCCCAATTGGGACGTATTTGAGTATTCACAGCGCGAGCGCTTATAACATATCTGCTTTTGTTTTTATATAATATCATTGAGCTCATCATTATAATGCAATGCAATCACCAAACGCAAACACAGGCAATAACAATAAAGTATGAAACGAATACCAATTTTCTAAATCTAAATTAGAAATAGGTGAGTAGTTAGATATTTAAAACAAAATTAAAGAATTTTGTTTTGCATAAGCAAGTGAAATAATATAATCAATTAAGAAACTGGTACGTAGATACGAGATACTTATGTCTACTTATCTTGTAATTTTATTTATTTATTTTATTCATTTCATTGCGTTGAAATATTTCCATGCAATAGAAGTAAAATAATATTTTTTTATTCGGCGTATACGAATATTTGAACTCTTCTCATCACTATTAATGTCAATATGATTGTTAATTAGTGATGCCAGTTTAGTGACTTTGTCGCCAGACCTGGCAGCTGTAACGTGGTCTACAAATGACTAGTTAGGTAGGCAGAATAAATAGAAACAATCGATAGATTAACAAAGGTATTATTATTCTATATATTTATATCTATTAAATACAAGGTAGTCTCAAGGCGTAGGTTGGTAGGTAGGTAAGTGGTTTGGTAAGTCCTGGGCAGCGAAGTGAGGAACACTTAACTCGGCGCTGGTGACCGCAGGCAAGAAGGGCGCGACGCGCACGCAGGTCCTTTATATACCCCACAGGGGTCTGCAGTGGGGGGCGCATCTTGAGGTTGCGGTGGCCGTGCGGTTGCGACGTCACACACCCCCTCCGTTAGGGCAGAATTTTTCTTAAAAAATTCGGCTCCTGGCTGACATGGAAGACCTCAGGAAGCAGTTCTTAAGCAGCACCGGCAGCTCGATCCGGCTTTACTGAAATCAGAACAATAAGTGTATATAAAAAAATAACTAGAAAAAATATGAAGTTACGATACCTAAATAAAATTGAAAAGAACCGGAGTGATCGAGCCAAACGCATTCAATACAATAACAATGTCATGATGTCATTCAAAAATAACACTACGTGCAACCTATTAAGATTGAATTTTTACTAATTAAAGAAGATTATTGAAACTCATTCTTATCTAACGGAACTAAATATAACTAAAAATGTAAGTATAACAACTTGTTTACCAAGTAGCGCGTTAGCGAAGTAGTATTGGGTGTGCGCGTCTACACAGAAGGCATGACACATTTCAAGATGAATGAATGAACAACATCGTATAGTTGAAAATAATAGAATTCGACATCATTAGTAGATGTGATTCTAAAGGAATTATGAGCGTGAAGAATATTAGCGAACAAAATGGTATACCCGATTCGACAATGAGAATTTTAACCACTGAACCATAGGGTAAAAATTTTTTTTTTTTTTTTTTATACCATTATTGTTTATAGTTTATTTGTTTAATATCCTTTATATGCCATTCGCCAAGTGGCTTATCAGACATATCTGCTAGTTTGTACACTAATGGAGACTTTTTTGCTACGATTTTACATTTAATAAATTTAGGAGCGAGTTTTTTACAAAAATATTTATCCTTATCGCTCAAGTAAAAGGTACGTTTCCAAACAATATCACCAACATTGAATTCTGCCGTTTTACGGCGAAGATTATAAGAATGACAATTACGCTTGTGTGCACCTATTAGCGCTGCCTGTACTCTCTCGAAAATAGAGGATAAGTAGCCTAGTGACTCAGCATAACTATCACGTGGCTCATGAATTATATTAGTATCAGATTTACTAGAAACATAATGAGAACCACAGGTTACCATTTCACGCCCGAATACGATCATAGATGGTGTAAAACCGGTTACTTCGTTTACTGCACAATTCATTGCGAACTGAATTTTAGGTATAAGTGTATCCCATATGCGTTGATCGTTTGAAATGAACGTAGAAACAGCTGTTATTATAGTTTTATTATATCTTTCTACCGTATTTACATGAGGTGCATAAAACGGTGTGTAATGTAAATTTGGAATTTTATATTTACTTAACAAGTTTTTAAAAGTTGCGCTTATAAATTGTTTGCCATTGTCTAGTACTACGGTAGATGGAATACCATGTACCAGAAAAACTTTTTCCTCTAAGATTCTAGTTATTACGTCAGCAGTCGCACGTTTAATAGGGAAAAGTAAACAATATTTTGAGAAACAACAACAAACGACAAAAATAAAATTGTTCTGTTGCCTTGTAGGAGGCAAGGGACCAATCAAATCAATACTTATCATTTGAAAAGGTTTAGAACAAGACTTAGGTTCACCCATAAGACCCAAAGTTGCATGATTCTGATGCTTATGTGCGATGCAACTATCACAAGAATTTACCGCTTTTACAACATCGGAATACATTCCAGGCCAATAATAATTGAGGGCTAAACGTTTGAAAGTTTTGAAAATACCCATATGACCCGCCGTAGGGGAGGAATGGCTCTGAAGTATTACTTCGTTTCTCCGTTCAGATGGAACTACTTCCTTCCACTGAAATTCTCTGGTAAGAGGATTAAGACTCTTTTTGAAACGATATAATTTATTACTGATCACTTGATAGTCAACAAAGGATGTAGGAGACTGCGAACAACCATTAAAAATATTCAAATACCAAGTGTCATTAGTAGATAAGGAACTACCATCTGGGAGGAGATTACTATCGATATCCATAATATTAGGTGATCGAGAAAGAAAATCTGGTACAATATTATCTGAACCACGACGGTGTCTTATTTCAAAGTTATAAGAGGAAAGACGAACTCCCCACCTGGCTAATCGCCCTGTAGGGTTGTTCAGTTTTAAAAACCATTTCAAAGCAGCATGATCGGTGTACACAATAAATTGTTTTCCGTTTTCAATATAACACCGCCAATGTTCGATAGCAGATAAGACAGCAAGCGCTTCGCGCTCAGTAGCACTGTAATTTTTTTCCTGGTCCGATAAGGATTTACTATAAAAGGCTATGACTCTTTCCTGTCCCTCCTTGACCTGGCAAAGTACAGCTCCAATGCCGTAATCACTAGCATCGGCGTGTATTTCAAAAGGCTGATCAAAATCGGGACAACATAAGACCGAGGAAGAAGATAAACATTTTTTTAATTTATTAAAAGCTACATCCGCCTCTTGCGACCATGCGAACAGTGGAGCCTTTTTGCCGTTAGAAGTTAATTTATTTAAGGGAGCCGCTAAAGTACTAAAATCGGGTATGAACCTTCTATACCACGATGCAGCACCCAGAAAACGACGTACCTCTTTTTTATTTGTCGGAGTGGAATAACTTGTAATTGATTTTACCTTCTCAGGATCTGCATGAAGACCTTCTGAATCCACTATATAGCCCAAATATTTAAGTTTGTCTTTGAAAAAATTACATTTTTCTAAATTTATAGTTAAGTTTGCATATTTTAATTTGTTAAGTATTTTAATTAGAAGTGAAATGTGATTTTCAAAGGAATTTGTCACACATACGATGTCATCAACGAAACAAAAGACCTTGTTTTCAAATTCGGGCCCGTAAAATAAAATATCTGCTAAACGCTGTTGTGTCGCAGGAGCATTTGTTAAACCAAAAGGCATGGATTTAAATTGAAAAGTTCCACGTGACGGAATGTAAAAAGCAGTTTTACAACGGTCCTCTGCCCTTATTGACGTCTGCCAGAAACTTTTAGATATATCTAAACTAGTTAGGTACTTAGCGTCTCTCAAGTTATCCAGAATCTCAGAGATATAAGGCAAATTGTACGCGTCTTTTTTTGTTACCGAATTTAGTTTACGGCTGTCGAGACAAAAACGCAATTCACCATTTTTTTTAGGCGTTAAAATGACGGGATTAGACCAAGGGCTTTCAGATGGTTCAATGACATCTTCTGCCAACATTGCATCGACATGTTTTAACAAAATACGCTGTTTATCGGGAGACATACGATAGTATCGCTGACGAATAGGTGGACTATCACCTGTATCAATCGAATGAGTAATGAGTGAAGTTCGGCCGAGCCCTCGCCGTTCATAAGATATATCGGTGAATTGGGCGATGATGTCGTTAGCAGTAGCTCTCTGCTCATCAGACAAATGATCAAAAGATACCAAGTGACTGGTAGAACTAGGCTGTAGTTCCGAAACAACAACGTCGTTATTATTTTTCGTGAGTAAAATAGATTCCAATTGATCAGGGAACAACCCAAAACCCCTCCAGAAATCCATACCAAGGATTAAAGTTTTCTTAATACCCGGTACAATATGAGTAACAAGAGAAATAATTTTATTTTGAAATTCAAAAGGAAGTACCACTGAGCCAAGTGAAGAATATTTGTCGCCACCAGCGGTGATAAAATCCAGAGGTTTAGAATGTAATAATTTAGATTTATCCAAAAAAAGTTTGTGGGAATTATTACCCAAAATAGTTACACATGAACCAGTGTCTAGTAAACCAACAGTGTTCTTCCCGTTAACCGTAACGGGGATAAATGGAGTATAATTAATGTTAGAATTAACGATTGAGGAAAGTTGATATGAATTGAAAAATTTAGATACATAATTTAGCCAATTATGCCATTCATTTTTACATGTTTTCACAATTACTTTTGATTTTCCCCAACCGTATTTTTTACGTTTTTTGAATTTTTATTAGTTTTATTGTTACAACTAGGACAGTCTAAAACTCGATAGCCAGGTAATCCGCATTTAAAACAAACCAAAAAACGAGGTTGACGACAATATTTTAAAGAATGTGAATCTGTTCTGCATCTCGGACAGTATAATTTAGGTATAGCAGTACTAGTGACAGAAACAGCATTGACGCTCGGTTCAGCAGAATTACTATTTTCTGTCGAACATTGATCTGTATTTAAAACATTGTAAGTAGGTTTAAAGTACTTATGTTTTTTGTAAGAATTATTGCTATAAGAAGTTTTTTTCGAATTCGTATCATTGGGATATCTATAAGCAAAATCTGGCGCTAGAGTATTGGCAGTAATTTTAGGTGGTTCCGAAAATTCCTTGCTACGACTGTCATACTTCTCAAAATTTCTACAAACACTAATTAAAGAAGGAATATCCACAATATTGCCAGTTAAGAGTGAATTTGTATAACACGGCCTGATATTATTTAATAGTATTTCTAATTTAATAGACTCGCTGATGGGTACGTCCAGACAGGAAAATAACCCTTGCATTTTAGATACATAGATGGTTATGTTCTCTTTTTCACCTTGAGTACGAGCCCTAATTTCCGACATTAATTTAAAGTCATAGTTATGAGGACTGAAATCGCGTTTTAACAAAATACACAAATCCTTCCAGGAACGAACACTATCTTTAATTGAACGAAACCAATGCAAAGCATCATCACAAAATACCTCAAAAGCAAAAGAAAATATTCTATCTTCGGGTATACCTCGACACGACATGAACTCGTCAACCTTCTGAATAAACGCCCTCACACAGGTTCGACCGCTATATTTAAACTTGCAGATTTCAGAAAACATTTTGCGTTCATTTATAAAATCCACGTGTTGAACTTCACGTGGTAATGAACACGTTGGCTCGACCACATGACACGGTACATTGGTAGGAACCGACCACGTGGTAAAAGATGCTAAGATTTTATAATTAGCGTGAAACATATCCCATACAACTTGAATTGATGATTTATCAGTAAGCAACGAAGTATCTATTCTTGATAATCTATGAAAAACATGATGCATAATAGATTCCGATCTAACAAACAGGTTTTTATCATAATGAGTTTGCAAAGTCAAAAGGTTATTTGAAACGCGCAACAATGAGCCATTACATGCGGTAATATCAACATCTGGCGAAAAGCACGACGATATTATTTCATCAAATGCCAGGTCTGACAATTTAGCAATTTGTTTACGCAATTCCTCAACCGTAATTGATTTTTCAGGCACAACACCACCTCTTACAAGCACT
Source organism: Hypena proboscidalis (assembly GCA_905147285.1). Taxonomy (NCBI): domain Eukaryota; kingdom Metazoa; phylum Arthropoda; class Insecta; order Lepidoptera; family Erebidae; genus Hypena; species Hypena proboscidalis. The sequence goes on from LR990141.1 coordinate 3,890,123, forward strand.
TCATATTCGAGCTCAGCCTTACTTAAATGATTAAATTTGATAGCATAAGCCATATTTAAAAAAAAATTGATTGGGAATTACGCATACAAAGATACACAATTATTTGAAAAAAAATGAATCCGTCCAAAAGGTGATAAGAATGTGTTTCTTTTTTTTTTTTTTTTTTTTTTTTTTAAATCAAAAACATAAGCACATAAAAGTAGAAGTTTTTGTAGGTTATTTAAAACACGAGGTGAAATAAGTGAGATAATAGAATAAAAAAAAACACCGTACGCACCTTTCGGACGAAGAAAAGAAATATACACAGAAATAACACACAATTAAATAACTGCCAAGACTTAACCAAACCATGTACCATATAACCTCTATTGTTGGGCGCCGCTGTAACGTGGTCTACAAATGACTAGTTAGGTAGGCAGAATAAATAGAAACAATCGATAGATTAACAAAGGTATTATTATTCTATATATTTATATCTATTAAATACAAGGTAGTCTCAAGGCGTAGGTTGGTAGGTAGGTAAGTGGTTTGGTAAGTCCTGGGCAGCGAAGTGAGGAACACTTAACTCGGCGCTGGTGACCGCAGGCAAGAAGGGCGCGACGCGCACGCAGGTCCTTTATATACCCCACAGGGGTCTGCAGTGGGGGGCGCATCTTGAGGTTGCGGTGGCCGTGCGGTTGCGACGTCACACAGCTTAATTTGCTTTACGAAGTGTCCGGTAAAAGTTCAAACCCTCGGCTGCAACAGAACTATACTGGGATGGAGTGCATCAAACTTTTTGAGGGCAAACACTATTAGGACAGGACAGACAGTATAAATATAACCGGAACTCGATCCTATTCCTTGAAAAAAAAAAGACAATCACGCAATACGCAATAGGGCAGCACACATACTATATTTTTCGGTTTCTGGTCTCGATTTGCACGTGAAGCCTATCGCGAGACCATCTTTTAATGGATATATATATATATATAGGTTGATGTGTAGCCATTAGCTGTCTGTATCTGACTGGAGCTTCTATCACTACTTTTTAGGGTTCCGTAGTACCTACAAGGAACCCTTATAGTTTCGCCATGTCCGTCTATCCGTCTGTCCGTCTGTCCACGGCATAGCGACGAAACCGTTGGTGCTAGAAAACTGAAATTTTGCATGAACATGTATGTTAACTAAACAAAGAAAGTCGTAGAATAAAATTTGGAAAAATATTTTTTTTTCAGGTAGCTCCCCTACATGTAAAGTAGGGATGTTTTTTTTTTGTCGCCTACCCCATAGTGTGGGGTATTGTTAGATAGGCCTTTTAAAAACGTTTAGGGGTTGCTAAGACAGTTTTTTTATTTAGAGATTTGTTTGCGAGATAATCAACTTTAAAGAGCAAATTTTTGTTCGAGTAGGGCGTCCCTCTAAAAGCTAAACTACTGGATCCCAAAATCTGAAAAAAATTGTGTCGGTAGTACATGTAATGAACTTTAAAGGAAAACTATAGCGGATAAGTTCACTTCATTAGTTCAAGAGGAATAGGGGTCCGAAATGTCAGATGCAGTTACTCAGAATATTTCGTTCAAAATTCTTGAAACATAAATAAACATACATAATACATTTATAAAATCACGTCTTTATCCCACGGGGGTAGGCAGAGACGATGGAACGCCATGTGCTTCGCTCCTTACATACTTCTTTCGCTTCCTCAACATTCATACATCTCGTCATACGTGCTAGCTGGTTTCGTGTACTACAAACATTTTCTTTCTGAAGGACGCCATTTAGTTAAAAAGTAAAATTAAAAATATTTTTCTACGGAACCCTACTGCGCGTGGCCCGACACGCACTTGGCCGGTTTTTTAAATCGTTGTTACAGCGCAGCGGCGCATTCTCATCTTTCGTTTACCCTCTTATTGCGTTTTTATGCCGAAGCGTAGGCACGAGACGCGTTACGACCGTTTTTATGAAGATAAACTAGTCGGTCTTCACTCTGCCATAGTTTCTTTTGAAATTAGAATTTTCAATAACTTAGATGAGAAGGGCTGGTTAAATAACAAAATATTGATTAAGGATTTGAAAAAAAGGTCATCACCAGTACAGATGGGGTGGTGCCTGGCGATATTTTGGTAATTAATTTAGCGAGATAAAAATCTTTGAGTTGGCAGCACAGGTGCTAATGTCAATGTCAGTTGATGTAATGTCAAATTTAAATTTTGAATCATAAACCGAATTAAAAGTATTAACTCATTTGTTAAAATTAAAATTTAGCTCTAAAATGAGTTTGTTAAGTGCTGTCCTGCAGGAAGATAACAAAATTAGTACAGAAGAGGTAAAGAAGCACCGGGATCAAGTCTTACCGGCAGTCAAAGACCTTACAGAACGCGTTCAGCTGTTGTCGTGGGCCTTACAACAGAATATCATTGATACTTACGTTAATTTTACTATAACCAAGAGCTTAGAACAGCTGAATTACAACAATAGAAAAGCTAAAATACTTGCTGATCACTCTAAAGCCATTGAAGATTTACAAAATGTGCAAGAAAGGTACAAAATAAATGATGAAGATTTTCGAAGTCAATGTGATAAATTGCACAAATCGTTTGCAATTTTCAAAGATTTATGTATACTAGTAGATGGCAAACGAGTATTAGAGAATGCTGATCATGAATTTGGGCGATTTAATTATAGCGAAGCCATGTTAGCTGTAAAACAATTGAAATCTGAGTTAAAAAAATTGAAATTCGAAAGCAAGTTGATGAAAGCTCTAACTAATATTAATGCTCAGGCTGAGAACCAGCTAGCTTTATACACGGCACAGTTAAGTGTTGAATGGGAGGATATTTTCACATGGTCAGAGAAAAAAGCGCTGAAATATTCCACCTACTCACTGTCTGTACAGCAAAGTGATCCTATACTTCTACAAAAAATCCTAGAAACATTGTATGTTACTGATAGAATGTATGCTGAGCTTGGTTTATTTTCCAACTTTTTCCTCAATAATCTACTTCACAATGTCATCCGACACAACTGTGATATTTTTACAGAAGATCACATTGGTGCTATAGTATTTAACATTAGAATCAACCTCAAAGATCCTAATAAGCCAAACTATCAAACTATTTTCAATAACTTAACAGCCATCTTTGAATTCCTGCAATCCACCCTTGGGTCCCAGTTTGAAGGGGATAAATCTTTTATAGAGATTTTTGCAGAGATGATAAGACAAAAGTTTTTTAACAAAATAATAGAAGACTGCATCAGAATGAATCTACCCTCTTGTGATAGCAGTTACCAAAATTACAAAAATATTGTTACTGAGCTGGATTCTTTTAACAAGTTTTTGGTTGATTTAAAATTTGTAAAGGCTGAAGAATCCCCATTGAATAAGTACATTGATGACACAGAATGTGTATTGTACAACAAGAAATGTGATAAGCTGTTGTCTGACGTCCGCACTTTGCTCAATGAGAGTCTTTCTTATGGGATCATTGTTGTTGGTTCTGCGCCTTGCAATGAAAATGACTCGATACTTGATGTCACAGATAACAGTGCCATATGGGATATAAACAAGCCATTGTTCCTGCCCAAATGTGTTATTTCACAAAATGTAAAAGCTGTTATGACTCTAATTGTGGAACATTTGGAGGAGAGTGCCAAACTACCAGAGAAATACAGTAAACAACTGGTTGGCTACATTAAAGATATTGCAGTCATGTATCAGAGCATAGTGCCTAAGAAGTACAAAGTCAATTTGGAGTGCTGTCCCTCTGATATTGGTAAGAATACACTTGATTGTAGTATTTATTTCAATATCACAAATTCAATAGATTTGTAGCACATAAATTATGTAGGTATTAAAAATTATTAACATTGTCAATAAGTAGTCAAGCTATTCAGTAATACTACCTCTTATTTTATTCTAGCATTATTTTTCAACAACTGCTTCTACCTGGCACATAGTCTGCTTGGTCCTCCGTGGTGTAACTCCTTGCCTAAGAGCTTGGCAGACCAGCTTAATGTGGTGCTGCTTGAGTGCATACAAGACTTGCGAGTGCTGGGCTTAGAGAAAATCTCACTGTATCTTCAAAGTCAGAAGAGTAGTATCATGCAGAGTATTGAGTCTGATGGTAAGTCTCTTTAAATTATCCTAGTAAGGCCATGTTCACAGGACACCTTGTGTTGAGGAAATGCAAAAGGTTAGCCAAACTGCTAGTCTTGTGGGTTATGTCAATGTTCCAGTCAAATGTGCGTTGTGGGTTGAAGCAATGTGTCATGTGAACTGAGCTTTCCTTTTTTGCTTAACAAATTCTGCGTCAGCCATCCATAGAACAACCGTAGTATGTGTAGCTTAATAACTCCTCGCACCTTTATTTCGAAACTGTTACAAACTGGCAAAAGAAAATTTTACGCAAATATAAAAAAAATATGTTCTTTATTCCTTAATACAGTCAAAATATGTTGTATTTTAAACATTAATCAAAACAATATTGATTAAATTTTTTTACGTAAAATGGTTAGTAACTAAAAAAAGGTAGTCCTCTTTTGTCTCGTTGGTTTTTTAAGATACTGTTAATTTCATCGCATTGTTTATAACATTTTAAGAGAGATGGCAATTATAACTCAATACTAGCAAATTTTCGTTTAGTAACCGTTTCGAAATAGAGGTGCGTCCTGCAACCAGCAACCGTAAATAAGAGAAAGAGAGAAATTATTTACAGCCACAAGTTAATTATTTACAGTATCTTCAAAAACCTACCAAAACAAAAGAGGACTACCTTTTTTTAGTTACCAACCATTTTACGTAAAAATTTTCTAAGCAATATTGTTTTGATTAATGTTTAAAACGCAACAAAAGCAATTTCGAAATTTTAAAAGTTCTTGTACTTACGGAATATCACATAATATCATTGGCCAGTTGGGTCTTTAGAGTGCTACGACATTCTTTTTTAAATAATTAAAGTTATCGTAATTTTATTTACAGGTTCACCCTGGACACAGGAAAGTTATGAGCAGTTTGACTGCGCCATCAACAAGGCAATCACATTACTAAAGGACCTTAAGTCAAACTGGTACAATGTACTACCCACTCGTATGTATGAGATGTCAGTGTGCACACTACTCCAGGTGCTTTGCCAGTCCATGCTAGAACGTGTGCTCGCTGATAGCAAGCCGGTAAGCGAAGAACTAGTGTACATGCTGGCTATGAGGGTGGATTACACTGTGGCCGATGTTTTGATGCTGTTTGAGGTAAGAATAAGTTATTTTGGGATGTATACGGAAAAGTGTAAATGTAGTTCACAAAATATTTCTTCTGAATCTGTCATTTCAAAATAATCTTTGCTCAGTAACTTATGTTTCTCTCTTTGTCTGTTTCACACCTTGCACACTAGATTCACACTACATCCTCCTCACTTACGCGCACTACAACGATCTAAATTACCTTCACTCATCATATCTTTGTAATTAAACATTGTTCAGCTCAACTAAACTCCACCTATCCATAGTCTGCAGAGTCTGGTAACCAGTTGCCCACACAGATTTTTGATATGAAATTTGTATACAATTTGTGCTTATATTGTCTCAATTTTTTTTTATGTACTATGTGAGAGAACAAAAAAGAAGATAAGATTATTTGTTTGTTGCATGTTTGCTATTATTCTAAAAAATCGTTTATTTCAGGAACCAATCGAGTTCGACGCGAAGATAAACATTTGGTCCAAGTTCACAAAACTGCCGCAGTTGCTCAAGGCGCAGCTCCTGGAGATATCAGACTTGTGGAACAAGAACAGGGAACAGTTCCAAGGCTACAGCTGTGAGGAAGTCCGCCAGATCATCAAGATGAGATTCCCAGATGATAAATATAGGCTTAAGATATTGAAAGAAATACAGTGATACATATTTTTAGTATTTGTTTAATCTGAAATGAATTCCACTTCCTATTCATATTATAAATCCGAAAGTTGTAGTGTATGTTTGTTATCTAACCTTTCACGCAAAAACTACAGAGTCAATACTGATGATATTTTTGCGCTGTAGCTGCCTGGCCTGGATTCACAATATAAACTATTTTTACCAACACACAAGCTAGAAATCATAAAACTAAAAATCGTATTGTGCTATCTATGTTACTTATTACACAATGTTTAAAAAAAAAATTGTGCTGTCCATCAGTTCATCATCGTTATGGCTGAGGCCAAACGAGCGTAATTTTGTGAGTTGAGTCGCAGAATTTCAGTTGTAGAAATTCTGCCTTCCAGAAATTCAGTTGGACTGCCAGAAGAGCGCATTTTATTCAGTCACTATCTAATTTTTATAGCAAATAGGACTTTTGTATGAAACCGAATGTAGCAGATTTTCTACAACCGAAATTCAGCGACTCACAACTCACAAAATTACGCTCGTTTGGCCTCACCTAATGTTGCCACAACGCATTGTTTTGGGTAGTTTGAAGTCGAAAGTTACCCTTCGCTCTTAATCAGATCATCCGTCCATCTGGCTGGGGGGCGACCCACGCTGCGCTTACCGTTTCGTGGCCGCCACTTGAGAACCTGCCTGTCTCAACGGCCATCTGTTAACTACGAACCATGTGCCCATCAGGTGTTATTTCTGAATGATTCTACCATGAATATGCATAACTAATTAATTATACAGAATATTATATCACATAGGTGGTTACATCTTGCGCGATGTAATGTTGGTTATCTTATGCTAAGTAGCCGCTTTGCTTTACAAACTCATGTAATTAAAGGTGGTAACAAAATATTACGCGGACTTCATCACCTAACAGCAAGGCAATTCATAATCTGATTCGATAATCAAATCAATCATAGAAGACTAACACTTCAATTTTCGGATTTTATCGCGATATTTCACTTAAATTTCACTTACTTTGATTTCCCGACGTTTCAAATGCTATTTCAGCATTCATGGTCGCGGGTAGACTGAAATCAAAGTAAGTGAAATATCGCGATAAAATCCGAAAATTGAAGTGTTAGTCATGTATAACATTCGCGTAAACCTTAGAAAATATTATATCAATCATAGAAGTTTAGTCTTGATGGCGTGATTTAGGTTGCGTCCAAATGTTATAATTTTACCATTTCATTTTATTTTGATTAATTAATTTGATACTAACTTCCTCCCCGATTGCGCGGTGCTTAGGTGAGACCCGAAAATTTCTAGGACAGGCCCACAATACCTACGACACTGAATAACGGTATCTTGAACCGTCGCGTCGTTTTAGCTGATATTCATTAATGATTTGGTCGCAGTAGTTACGCGGCTGCGTAAGCCATCCAGAAAGTCAACACCGCAGATTGTGCATAATTGCTCTTCTCAGAATATCCCTCTTCGAATAGTCTTCTTCCTAACCATATCCCATTTTATTTGGGGTCGGCGCAAATATCTTTCCTCCATTTCCTCTGACCTCTGACGTAATCCATCATCTTTTTTTCGGTCTGCCTCTTCCTGTTCATCTATCGTCATTTTAACTAATAACTCTTATAGTTACATGCCTTTCATCCCTTCTCATCACATGCCTATATCAAGATATTTTAACCAATTCCCTTTCAGCTTTTACTCTATTTTTTTTTGTTTTCTGCCACTGGTGCAACTCTCAGGTTTCCTTTTACATACTCATTATTAATTCTATCCCAACTTGTCACTCCACATCCAAGCAAGAAAGGAAAAGGGGTGCATGAAAGGAGCCTTCCCGAGTGACGTACCTTCTACACAACGATTCCCTACGTCCGGCGCACCCTGGGCAATTCTGGAGTCCTCCAAAGTGAATTGGCAAATCCTTTCACTACGATGGCAAGTCAAAATAAAGTATAACTCAGCCATCGACACGACGAAGCAGAAGACTTCACATCCAACGTATCATTCGTCATCCCACTTCTGATAGTAAATAAGCCTAGACGGCGGCGCCACTTCCACTTTGCAAACCGTCTTAGGATAATAGGGTAAACATAATAATATTAGATATAGTTTTATCTACAAATATATATCTTTTATCCACGAACGGTAATGGGAAAGGACTGAAGGTTCCAATGGGCCATTTCTTCCATGACCAACCAATTAGCATTTTCCTATTGATACTGCAACATTCTCTAATTAAGTATAATTGCTAGCAGGCGTGCGTGAAGGACAACAGTGTGAATGTAGGAAAAGTTAGAAATGCCCCTAACCTATTTGCGTGTTCTATTTACTTATGTGGTTACGTAAAACTTTATCGTACCTACACACAGTTCAGTATCAGTGCGTGCGGAAAAACGGAAACAGGAAAAGTAGATGCTTCATAAATGAGCATCCGACATGTTGGATAACGAATTAGCGATGGATTTGCGGGAACCGATCGTAACTCAAATCTGGCGCTTACGCAGGCTTTTAAATCATTCATACCCATGCACAATTAAAATGCTATAAAACACGAATAGTGTTATATTTTTAAGGAGTTTCCTGATAGGTATTTATTTATATGCTCAAATAGTTTCTGAAGAAAGTAAGTATCGCAGTAATCAAGAGCTAGTAAGTAAAGATATATGTGTTGCTAAAAATATTGTGCAGTCGAGTTCATAAATATGTTGGCAGTTTAGAATATTTTATAAATACGACTAGATTAAAAACTGCCAACATATTTTATTTATGAACTCTACTGTATTTACCATTAATAAAAATACTATATCATAACTTTTAAAACCAGTTATTATTGTAACAAGAATGTCTTGAGAGATCCAAAGCCTCTTGAACTCTCTCGTACATTTTAAAATATAATAAGGTGGCCTATCCTCCAAAGAATTTATTTACTTGTAATATTTTTAAAGCAAATTTTAGCTTTGCTATGCCTTTTTGTAATTTATAAAATATTAAAGTTGAAAAATTAAGAATCCAGCAGGACTCGAACCTGCACCCCCTGGGTATACGCCCCAAGTGCTTTGCCAATTCAGCTATGGATTCGTATGCTCTCTCAAACTCAAATCTGTCTCAAATCAGTATCTTAATTCAAACTTACAGTATGTGAATAGTGACTTATCACATCACATAGATGGCGCTAAAACCAAATAAGGTTCGTCTAGCTAAAAGCTGGCACAAAAAGAGTTGAGAAATTTCGAGTCTGGCAGCATACGAATCCATAGCTGAATTGGCAAAGCACTTGGGGCGTATACCCAGGGGGTGCAGGTTCGAGTCCTGCTGGATTCTTAATTTTTCAACTTTAATATTTTATAAATTACAAAAAGGCATAGCAAAGCTAAAATTTGCTTTAAAAATATTACAAGTATTTGATAAAAATGCGTCATCTCTTGACAGTAACAGTGTTGATCTTAATTCAAACTTACAGTATGTGAATAGTGACTTATCACATCACATAGATGGCGCTAAAACCAAATAAGGTTCGTCTAGCTAAAAGCTGGCACAAAAAGAGTTGAGAAATTTCGAGTCTGGCCGCATACGAATCCATAGCTGAATTGGCAAAGCACTTGGGGCGTATACCCAGGGGGTGCAGGTTCGAGTCCTGCTGGATTCTTAATTTTTCAACTTTAATATTTTATAAATTACAAAAAGGCATAGCAAAGCTAAAATTTGCTTTAAAAATATTACAAGTATTTGATAAAAATGCGTCATCTCTTGACAGTAACAGTGTTGATCTTAATTCAAACTTACAGTATGTGAATAGTGACTTATCACATCACATAGATGGCGCTAAAACCAAATAAGGTTCGTCTAGCTAAAAGCTGGCACAAAAAGAGTTGAGAAATTTCGAGTCCGGCAGCATACGAATCCATAGCTGAATTGGCAAAGCACTTGGGGCGTATACCCAGGGGGTGCAGGTTCGAGTCCTGCTGGATTCTTAATTTTTCAACTTTAATATTTTATAAATTTATTTACTTAATATTACCTACCTTAAAACCTTCCCTGACCTATAAGTGCCTTTTATAAGAGAACTATTAAATTATAAATATAAAAAGCCGAGTAGTTTAGTATGTAAACAACTAGCATCTTAGCATGCAATGCTTAAATGATAACTTTCACTATGTGCCAAGAAACAAGAACCTATAGGAACCGCTATAGGGTCAAAAGGTCTATAATAATATAGTCAGTTGGGCTGTCGAACAACCACTCCCTGTGAAAACTTGTTATAGGAATCTTTAGCTAGTACTAAAACTTTATTGGTAGGGACTAAATTATTCGCGAGCTATTTAAGGTAGAGACTGGTACCTACACCTTTGTACTAGCATGTTAAGGGTTACAAGTGATACAAATATTGGCATTGTAGAGAAAGTAATCGTCCTGAAACTCAGCCAGCCATTACTCGAATGCTATATAAGTGAGTGGCGCTTCCTTACATGTATCATTACGTGTATGTCTGCAATTGGCCGCAGGCGCCGCAATATGCAACACTTATCGGTAGGTGCATCTTAGATTGATACAAAAATAAAACGTTTTCTAAACCAAAAACAAAATGCGTGACAGTTGACGTCAAATTAAAAAGTTGCCGTTTTGGCGGCAAAGTGTGCGGCTTTTTTGTGGTGCAGTGAAAGAAATAAAAAATCAGTGTTTTTAAAAAAATGTGTGTGATTTGTGATTTTACAGCGTACAAGAGTGGTTTGTGCTTCAATAAAGTGAATAAAGGGTTATATATACCTGAGCGGATTTTCTGAAAAGTTGTTTGTTATGTAAAGGAATTCCACTTATTTTTAAATATGACTTTCAAGTTTAAATGTATTTTATATAATTCATTAATAAAGATACTATTAGATAAAATTTCATTTTACTTTGGATATTAATTAGTTTGCGCGTTAATAAAAGTTCAATGTGTACTGTTTTAATTCAATTACATTCCGGTTCAATTACGTCACAAAATCAATTGACTATATAATAAAAACTAGGAAGGAATATTAAGTAAAGTTTTGAGCATTTAAATGTTTATTATAATAAATCTTATAGTATACGTAAATTAGTTATAAATGTTATGTAATAAAACAAAGTTAAACCTATAAGTAACCTAGTTTCGCTTATTTACCTACAATTATGCTGAAAAAAAAAACAATTTAAATAGCACAGCTAAGTAGTACACGTTACGTGAATAACTATTAAGCTTAATTTACATTCTAGGTAGATTAATATTGAGATTTAAAGAGAACTCTCATTCGTTAATCATCTCGAGTACTTCTTATTACGAAACTAATTTTTATTTAATAATCAATTAAGAAAAAAAAATCATTGTAACGAATTTAATCAAAAGCGATTGACGGGTAGACATTAAACAAATTAGTTCTCAATTCAAGGAAATAGTTCAAAACGGATAAAATTTAAACATTCAAAATATTAGCCAATGGACTTTGTTCACTCCGCCTTGGAATTCCATTTCTTCACATTTGGCGTTCCCAATATTTGACGTTATGGATGTGAAGTATATTGTCCGGTTGGGAATCAAATGAAAATTACTCCAAAATATATGAAAATTTAGAAAATTTTGTCATACACTTCAAATCTACAGTAAATATTCGACAATAAGTTGCCAAAAATTAATTCAAACAGTAATATTTACCGTCAAAAACAGCCAATCGTAATTGAAATACCTACGATGTGACTGACTTGACTTCAAGCGGGTTTCTGGATCGTCTGAATAAGTAAAAAATGCGGAGTCATTTCATTAAAACTTAAAAAAAACACTTTGTGACATGTTACGGGATTAAATTAATATTTAAAACATTATGATTATCTTAAATAACTGTCGTATCAGTGCCGAAGAGCATGACAACATTACTAATTTTGACTTTAAATCTGCGTATCGGGTGGACACGACACGTGCAAAAAACCATGATTTCATTTGATTAAATTTTAATCATAAAAAAGCTTAACAGTTATTATTAATATAATTTTGGATAGCCGATATATTTAATTTTAGATTTCTATAAAAAAATCAAGTCCTTTGATCTAATCTCCTTAGATAATCAAGTTAGAAGTGATAGGACATTCAATTTATGTGCAAACAACTTTTCTGAAAATCGCTCACCTACGTGTATAAATCAAATCAAATCAAATCATTTATTTCCATGGGCCCCAATAAATAATCTATTTGTTTGTGTTGTGGTAGTGTCCATCGTCAGTTCTGGTGTCTGGTTCTTGTGTCAATTAAACATTTTTTGACATCAAGTTAATGCTAAAGTTGATAAGTCAGAAGCTTATTTATTTATTACATGGTGGGTGGTCATGAATGAATGAGAAGAATACCTTTGCAACATAACCTTGAAGAATAAATGTAAAGTTATTTATCTTAACTTGTATTTAAGATAAGCACTTTTATGAAATATAATAAAAATATATAAATAAATATAAATATTAAATCTGATTGTATTTTGTTACTTTTCAAATTAAATAAGGTAATTTAAAAAAACTAAAATCCTTATATATACAGGGTGGATGCGACATAGCGACATTTATTGAAACCACAGCTTCTATACATGGCCAGTATGCATTTCCATCGGATAAAAAAATCTCTGGCGAAAAAAAAAATCCACGTCTTCCGAACAAATTGCACGATCGCAATGTTCAAATTGTTCGGAGAACGTGTTTTTTTTTTTTTCGCCAGTGAATTTTTATCCGGTGGAAATTGATACTTACCATGTATAGAAGCTGTGGTTTCAATAAATGTCGCTATGTCGCATCCACCCCGTATACAGTGACTCCTATAAGATTATTTTAATTTCAATTACTAAAACTGGTGTGACAAAGTATGCAATAATGAGGGAAGTAAGTCATACGACAAAAACCGCAGACGGCTATTTACATCAAAATAATTTCTGGTAAGCAAAGCCCGCGTTTTTCATATCTGTCTGCGCATTCTATAATTTTTTATAGTATTAATTTTAAAAGTTATTCGTTTTTTTAACAACCCTTCACGCAGGATTTCTGGGCTAATTTTACGTATAAATAAGTACCTCCCTATTAAAAAAGTGATATTTTTATGTCTTTTTCTATACATGTTCCTTTGAGTATCTGGACTAAATAAAATAGTAACGAAATGCCAATATTTATTCCTGGCCGTTCGATAGGTAAGGTGTTAGTTTGGGAGACCTAGAACAATTTGTTCTAATAACAAATATATTACTATGAAAAAAAAAGTAAATAATTCAAACATAAATATGTAACATACAGTTGAGAAATAAAGTTAAAATGATTACAAAAATATGTAATGCATTTGCGAATGTTTCCTTTGCGCTTATTTTACAGATATACAGTGTGATTCAATATGCTTATGTCATGTGCATTATTGTGCACAGTGCACATGTCATCAGTAAGCGTATATAAGCAAAACTGGATATCATTATATAGGTAAAAAAATATATATATTTTATCTACGTACAAAAACAAATACTTACAAAAATGTATGTGGTGGCAAGGCAAGATCTTTGTTCAAATTATTCTAAAAAAAACGATAAAATGATGTCTAGTTTTACTCATTTTTCATACATAAAATCATCATTTCATGCAATTTACGAAGAATCACACTGTTTTAAGTAAATTTTTCACTTGAAAAATAAAGAAATCTGTTGAAGCTTGTTGATTTGTAAACACCAGCTCTAAAACGGGCTTAATCTTCTATGCAAAAGTTTATTTACACGATGCAAGTTTTTCAAAGCAATGCTCCTGCTATCTCTTTTTCTTTAATTGCAATAAATAAAGCAAGCTTTAGAATTGCCTTGCAAAACTTACATCGAGTAAATGGGCCTTAACACAAACATACTCACATACATAATAATATATTTTCAGTATAAAGCCATGTTAACTTTTTCAATATGACTCTTATTAGTTATTTTAGTATTGCTTTAATGTAAACATTGACGTAAAACAAGTGGATCTCGGATTTGCGATCAAAAACATCAGAACTAAAAGTGCTCCAAAACGCTTAGTCGTCTAGTTTAGTGCCAACTAAATTAAACATTAAAGAATTAGCATTTTTTTATGACCGTTTTTATTCTTTCAAACATGAATCTACGTTTATTTAGGTTGACATATGACATTATATATATATACACATAATCGTGAATTTTGTTCGAGTACCGACCTCCATTGTTTTACCTCAATGATTCTGAAGCCAATATTACCACAGCAGCAGAGTAATCCCCATTTATTTACTAATGAAGTCCATAAAAGGTTGTGCTATTTAAAAATATTAATTAATATTTTCTATTTGTATAACTTGCCAGTATTCATTATTTTTGCCCCGCTACATATTATAAGAAACAGGGTGTGAACTATGTGTGGGTAATTGTTCAGGCATAGAAAACTAATTACACCGGTGATTAGGCAATCATAGTTCCTCTCATTCAAAGATGTTCTCACAAATGAACGTTAATCAGTACCCATCTACTAATCACAGGAAGTGATCGAAGCGCTCACTTATTCCTATATGTGTAGGTAATGTATGATCGATCACATCATAAGGCTTCAGGAAAAAATAAGAATTCCCAGTGTTCTGTAGCTAAAAGTGTAGTGTCTACTTTGTTCGTCGGATAAAATGGAGGAATACGGAAAGATTGATCGCGTGTCTACTTGCACACGCACTGACGATGTCGACAGTAAAACTTGTAAAAAATATTTAAAAAACATCAAGATATTTGCGGCAAATTCATGTCGTAATTGATTTCTTCGTAAATGTCTTATCATAAACATCAGTTTAAAAGACGTGAATGTGCAGGTCTCTCTCTCTCTTTATTTTATATATATATAATAATGTGATTATTTTACGACAATTCTAAATAGACTTTATCGTTGCTACGCTAGAAAAAACTAAATAAAGAATTGTAGAGTAAATAAAAATGTAAAATTGTATTTTTTTCAGACGGCATTCCTGATCATTTCGTTAGTAATCGTCGTCAATCAAGGAAGTGGCGTGACGGCACAAGATGACGAGCAGCTTGCTTTAGAGTCGAAGAGAGCTATTACTATTATACAAAGTCCCAAGTACGTAGAGCAACAGAAATCCAGTAACCAATCACTGACGAAACCTGACCTGCCTACACAAAAACCTGAACAGAGACCGCCAAGTAAACCGCCCAACATCCCAGACAAACCAGTGAAACTAAATCACTACGTCGACGTTCCACGACCTCACTATGGACTGGTACACAAACTGCCGCCTACTCGTATCTATCCTAAAAAACCTATGAAGCTGCAGTACTCACCCAACTCTATTTACCAGTTCCCCAGAGTAATCCCACTACCGTCACACCACAGAACATATTACATCAAAAAATCTAACAGGCCGCTAATATACCCTGCGTCTACTGGCAACCCGCTGGTTACTAAAACTCCTAAGTTCAGCCTGCCTCAAGTAATTAATGGCATACGAACTGAGTTTGTCAAGCCGCCGCAATCCTATAATAAGACGTCATCAACAACAACCACTACTGCTGCGACCACCACCACGACCACGATTACGACCACTCAGAAACTTCTGAGGACGAAACGAATATGGCCCAAACGTGTTCTAGAAAAAGTTAACTTGACTTTACACAACACGACATTGACCAATGACAACACGACTAAAACTCACAACTCTGACGAGACTGACCGTGACCCATCGGAAAGTTACCACCGACTTAGATATACCTATACCTATAGGAGGAACTCAACCACCAAGCTCCCGACTGACGAACCACCGACGACGCGAGTCTACCGCCCCGTCACCCGAAAGGTTAAAGTAAAAACTACTTCGCCTTTACCACCGATCAATTTCACTAGAATCGAACCTAACGATTGGGTGCCCATTCTGCCCTCACACTATGCTAAAGTAAAGAGATTCCCAGCTGCTCAAACAATTTCAAAACGATCAGATGTTTTTCCTGTTCATCCTACAGCACCTTCAGCTGAAACGATGTTTTTTCAAACGTTTGGACTTGTTCCAATGAGAAATTCTCAACATCAGGCTCAGCTCCAACCTCAGCCTCAGCTTCAACCTGAGCCTCAAATTTCTGAACCGGCTATTTCTAGAAAAAATCTGGTTGTGGTCCATCAGAAACGAAAATTGAAACCGTATTCTTCTGGTTACAGTGGGCGGAAGGGGCGCGCACCAATGCACATGCACTACACGTTTGGTGACTTAGAGAACGAAGGGAGCCACCATCATCACCGCAGTCACCCACGCGTTGTCACCAAAGTCAAACATCACCATCACCACCATCACCACAGATACATTAAAACAGTCGAGAAACCAGTCAATGTTCCCTACAAAGTCGAAGTGCCGAAGCCTTACCCCGTTCAAGTTGAAAAAAAAGTACCAGTACCGGTAGAAAAGATAAAAATAGTCGAGAAGAAAGTACCTTATCCCGTGACAGTCGAGAAAAAGGTACCATATCCGATAGGAATCAAAATCCCACATCCCGTTCCAGTAAAAGTTATCGAGAAGGAGTATGTGCCAAAACCTTACCCTGTAGTTCAACGCGTGCCCGTGGTGAAAGAAGTCCAAGTTAAAGTGCCGCATCCCGTAACGCAATATGTTGATAGGCAGGTGCCTTACCCGGTAGAAGTCAGAGTGCCTGTACCGGTAGATAGGCCGGTACCAGTACCGGTACCCGTCGATAGACGAGTACCTTACCCAGTGCCAGTTAAAGTTCTCGTCCCGCAACCTTATCCCGTCGAAACGAAAGTGCCTTACCCTGTACAAGTAAAAGTGAAAGAGCCAGTAGAAGTTATAAGGCACGTACCGATTAAAGTGCCGTATCCGCAGCCGTATGCAGTCAGAATACCTCATCCTGTCCCAGTACGCGTTGAAAAACGAGTGCCTTATCCAGTTCATGTTGAAAGGAAAGTGCCGGTACCAGTAGAAGTGATTGTTCCACAGAAGGTAGAAGTAGAGAAAAGAGTACCCGTCTACATTCCTAAACCTTACCCGGTAGAAAAGAAGGTGCGAGTACCTTACCCGGTTAAAGTACCGTATCCAGTGAAAGTGCCTGTGAAGGTGAAAGTGCCTGTTGAAGTGCCGGTGTACGTTCATCATCCAGTCCAGCTTCAGGTGTATGCAGAGGATCATTATTCGCCCACGGACGACTATGAGGTCGGCCATTATGGTGGATCTAGTACACCACACTCAGTCACAGTGCACGGCCATACTGGAAGATATAATGGTTTCCAATCTCGTTCTGACAATAGCGAAACGACGACAGCAGCGACCACACCATCCAGTTAATCAATAAACCTTTGTAAATAGCCAAGTAAGTCATAAGTAAATGTATTATTTATTAAACTGAAGAGGAGAGACACCTGTTGGTTAATGCAGGTACAGATCTAGGATTTGGTTCCTGGAGCACGCATTTTTTTTATTTTATAAGTAAAGCATTCTGATACATACAAATATATTTGAACAAAAAAGTTGAGCAATCGTTCCCATTGAACCACTCCTTCACCTGGATCTGCATATCTCTTTAATTCGCGTTTTAAATTGATTAGTCAACAGCCATAATATCATCAGAACTATTCTTTGAATGACCATTGAGCCATACAAGAACAGTTCCATATATATACCCATGAAAAGTATTACGTATCAAGAAACTAATTTGAAGTTGGTTTTGAAACCGTAATTGTAAGTTTTCAAAATACAGACCACGTCGCAGTTAAATTTATGTTTTAGTAGAATTTGCTTATTTACATAATTATAAAAAAGAAATTTTGAATCAAGTGCTGTTTTAAAATCATATTAGTTTTTCAGAGAAGTAAATGGGGGGGTAATGGCTAAATTAACGCAACCGCCGTTTCTTTCGTTTAATACAAAAATACATAAATTAGGCTGATGTAATTGTTAATGTAAGTTATTGTGGTATGAATGAGGAATGCTAAGTGTAAGTTGTTTATTGAGTAAATGAATGGTGCTGTGATATCTAATGTGTTATCATTTTATCCAGTGATCCAGATGCTAGATGATTGCCCCTAAAGCCCAATAGAGATGGCTTTCTCTGGAACTATTGACTTACTGAAATGTTGCAGCGCCAGTAGCCCCTTATCTAAGTTCATATTAATTTAGTAGATCACAGAATTTTCAACCAGATAATAGCCAACAATTAAACGTAACTTCCTAATTCAAAAATGGCAGTTACGTATCGAGCCAATCAAACAAGTTCAATGGTAAGTAGCGGGGCGTGCCGCGTGGTTGCGCTAGCGCAAAATTACAGGCTGTTAAATGTCACTCACCTCACACGATACAGCAAATGACTTCATTACTACGTGAGACGGACACATCCACAGTGATCACGATTTCTCAACAACCAATCTCTTAATTTAAAAAATTGGAGATGGACCGAACTCTCGTAGTAGGTCCACCACATCTTTGGCTGTCGGCAGCGAGCACGTCTTAACACAACCTTGGATGTCTCGGAACAGTATTAAAAGAACAGAAAGATATCGTCTTTCTGTACTGTCGCTTGAAGGAAATAAACTTCAGAAAATTGAGGAATAAGCTGCTGCCGAGGTTTGCCAGAAAGATATTGCTTTTTCTCAAAACTGATCAATAAAGATAGCGCCCCGCATCATTTCACCTCGAAGTAGACTGCAACAAGCTGTGAGGTTTATCGACAATCCGAAAGTTAAAGTATTTTAAGTCTTGGCCTCTCAATCTGTATTCTTCCGAGTAACTCTTTGATATGTTATGATTCCCACGGCCATCATTGATTGTACCTCATTACCTCTCACCATCGACAGAAAGATCAGCGAGATCGAGTTGTGGTAGCTTTCTGCGAGATTTTACCAAGACATTAAGTACATCATAGTTGCCTATGATGTACCTAATCTCTTGCGGTGAAAAGAGTGCTGATGAGTTTTTAAAGATCGGCACCACACGATTTAAGGCAGATCTAGCAAGTGTTGGGTTATGTTTGCCATCTATTTACCTATAAACTACAACATGATATTTCACGTAAGTATAAATATAAAGACGTTGCATGCTGACGATAAATGCCCCGCACATAATATGCACTCTCTTTTGGAACACGCACTGTTATCATGAGTTAGTCACATTAATCGCTCACTACATTGTTCAAGTATTGTCGATGTCAAGGGAATTCATTAGGAAAAACGTAGTATAAATAATATAACAATTTTATTTCTGTACGCTTATATGTCTGCGTGAATGTTATATCTATAAACCACCCACACTAAGCACCTAACTAGGACTGCAATATCGTTTTCGTTGAAAAATGCAATTGCAAATTGCATGCAATTTTATCCGCGTCAAACATTACTTATTGTGCCCGTGGGTTTGTCGCGCGATTCGGTAAAAATGCACAACGCCATCTATCTCTACTTGATGTATAAATGTGTAAAAATATCTTATTTATTTTATCCAATATTAAGTACACGAAATTTTGCGCTTCCTACCTTAAAAATGAGGGATTTACATACACCCATTTAACCTTTTTGCCAAATAATTGATCCTAATTGTCTTTAAACTTATGTAAGGAGCCTACATGAATCAGTCAGACAAGTAATTATAAAAAGATAAATTAAAAATAGATAGAGAAATGAACAAAATCGATAAATATGAACTGTCGTTGTTTAAAAAACTGTATCAAATAAAACTCTTTCACTTATAGAAAATGACAAGTGGATATAAATTTATCAAGTTAATAAAAGTAGGCTTGTCTCTACATGGTAGGTCAGCGGGCGGGTTCACCACCGGGCTATATTTTCAACTAGCGACCTTGCCTGGCTTCGCTCCGGGTGCATGTATGTATGTAGTAATATAATATAAGCACATGCATGTGTAATACATAGAAACGTTTGTTATGAATCATTCTATCTATTTAAGAAATCCGTTGCGTAGTTTTATATATATAGGGACAGACAGACAGCGAGAAGCGACTTTGTTTTATACAATGTAGTGCGTATTTCTACATTGAAAACTAGGGTACAGAAAATATTATGTAATTCATTTGTCATTTGTATGAGTAATATAGGAATTAAATTGGATAGTTACTTATTGAATATTCTGCCTGACCTACAATTTGCCCTATTCAGATTCACTGTCTATTATAGACTGTGAAACTGCATACTTCCCAGAAACATATCTTTTTTTGGCAGTTGTGTGTGTTCGAGTCTAATGTGTCTAAATCATGAACCTTCGACCATCAGTTTTTTTTTTATCGAAATCATGTCAGGCTAGCATAATGAGCGCGAGATAGATTTTGACTCGTTGTTCTCTTGCTTCCTCATACAATAATATAACTAAAACGCGACAAAATCTATGTCGCGCTCGTTACGCTATGGACACATGACTGCCCAAAAGTTAGTGGAATTGTGCGGTCGAGAATTAGCACTTTTTAAATTCTATAGAATTAAAAAAACAGTGCTAATTCTCGATGTTTAACCGCGGAATATGAAGCGTAGTATCGAAAGTGAAGTTTCACAGTTGAGTACACGCGCGAAATCTTACGCGACGCCGTTCACACATGGTTCTCATTACTACACGACACGGTAAAAAACACTGCAGTCAATCACTTTTAAATGGTTTACGTATTTGACTTGGTACACCAACCATGCTAATAACACCACCGAATTTTACGATTTATTGATATGATATGATATATATAAATTGCTCATAATAATATATGGGTTCTTGTTACTGGTAAGGCGAGTCATTTACCTTTTTAAAAAGGGTAAAATTTCAGTCTCACTGTTACTCTGTCACCAATAATGAATGCCTCAATTACCGTGTGCCGGTTGGACTATTTAGTTTTTTTTTTTTTTTTTTTTATACTACGCCCACAGCGAACGAACGTGTAGTCCACCTGATGGTAAGTGGAGTAAAGCCCATGGACATCAACAATCCAAAAAAGCAGATTATAGATGCGTCGCTGCAGCTGAGGACTACGGTGTTATGCCTCATGTGCCAGTAATTTCAGGGCCTGATCTCACTACCTAACTGGAACATAGTAATGGAAGCACTACTATTTGGCGGCAGGTTAAAGGTGAGACGGTGGTGCTACCGCCCTCGAGCTCATTCAATTTGGTTAAGGGTGAGTCAGTGGTTACGCCTCCCTCGCAACAACTTTTTCGACGTACGCGAATATCATCGAGTAAAATAGCACTTTTATTAATCTGTTATTTTCCCGCGATGCGCGAGTACACGCAAATTATCTTGTAGCAATTACTTAGTGAATTGACTGGAAAACTTCTTCCACTTACTTCCTAGTAAGGCATTGTTTATCCGTACCGTTGAAGTAATGTGCGCCGTCGCGTGATAACATTCGGAAGTAAATATGATGTGGAACAGCAGCAGTTCTTGCGTTCACTTAAATCTTTTATTTATCGATGAAATGCAAATCATATAGCGTGTTGACTTCAGTAGTTAGTTCATGTTTAAAAGTTATCAGGAAAACCTACTTTGATAGGAACTGGGGCAGCAAGTGCCTATTTATTTTTTTATGAAAAGTTATTTTATTAAACGGAAAACAATGGTTGTATGTATGTATGGTCATGGTGGAAACTTCTCTGATAAGTACTTACTACATCCTGCCCATAAATGCAAAACTTTGAATGCATTAACGATTTTGTTTTTTACGAAAAACAAAAATTACATTTAGAATTAGAATGTAGATAACTATAACTTTTTAATACATAGGTACTGGCGTTGCTGTTTTTTTTCTAGGTCTTAAACGTATTATTATGATTCCAAACTTAATCAAAGTAAATACTGATTAGGATGTCAAAAAAATACAGAATTTAACAAAAAAACATTTTATTACAAAGATACTTAAGAGCCCTATTACATTTTTACGTTGCGCCAAATTAGGTGTTTTTCTGCGACCGCGCGGCAAGTTACGACACTCGTTCGATGCACATGTTGCGTGAACAGTGACTAAATAATCTTGATCCGCTGTAGTATGATTTCCTATGGCACTTCCACGGTAAACGAATCGTAAAGTATGCTTTGTTGTTAGAATAAAAAGTATTTTTTCAGTTTACCAGTTTAGTAGTTTGCAGAATTGGCTCCTTATCAATAACAGGTATATCAGTTTTACAACATTTAGTCAATTGAAACACATTAAAATTATTTTATTTCGTATATTTTTGATAACATTATGAAACTTAATATAAAGTAAATATGAACATTATGCTAAAGTAGGTGTGATCCACAAAAATAAATACATATATTATAATATGTCGATAAGTGTCGTTTACTATAGTGACTTGATGACAATTTTTCGCTATGCGCATCAATTGCAACCAACTGATTCATGAAGAAACGAAAATCAATTAAGCGTCTTCCTTGAATATCTATATTATCCTGTGAACAAGGCAAAATAAAGCATTAGCATTACCCATCAAAGAGATATAAGTAAATTGTGTAGCGTAAGACAAAGATTAGTTATAATAGGGATTTCCTAAGTCTTAAGCAACTAGTTAGCGTACATACCTTTTCATCATTACGGTTAACAGATATTTCTTCTTTATCTATTTCTTCAATGATTAAACTATCATTAGTCTCGAAGCCTGGATTTTCATTGTCAACACTCTAAAAAATTAAAAAAAAAAACATAATATTAAATAATTTTCCCAAACGAAGCATTACCTAGAAAAAAGATATAAGTACATTGTGTAGCGTAAAACAAAGATCACTTATGGGGATTGCCTAAGTTTTAACAAACTATTTGGTATACAATGTATAATATATATACCTTGTCAGCGTTACAGTTAGCAGATATTTCTTCTATATCTGTTTCTTCAATTATTGAATTATCATTAGTGTCGAAGTCTGCGTATTCACTGTCAAAAGTCTAAAAAATTAAAAAAAGCATGAAATAAATTAAATTTTCAATACGAAGTATTTCATATTAAGAAAAGTTCATTATTTTACCATGTCCTTAGTTTCATTGATGTTGCTAGATGTTGAAGCTTCAAAGTTTTCCAGATTCTGTTTTTTATTATTTCTATAAAAAAATATAAATTATGAATATACAGGGTGGATGCGACATAGCGACATTTATTGAAACCACAGCTTCTATACATGGCCAGTATGCATTTCCATCGGATAAAAAATTCTCTGGCGAAAAAAAAAATTCACGTCTTCCGAACAAATTGCACGATCGCAATGTTCAAATTGTTCGGAGAACGTGTTTTTTTTTTTCGCCAGAGAATTTTTATCCGGTGGAAATTGATACTTACCATGTATAGAAGCTGTGGTTTCAATAAATGTCGCTATGTCGCATCCACCCCGTATAAGTATGTTTTAATAGAAATGGGAAATATGAGCAAATTTCTTATTTTTCTTTCATAAGAACTTTCTCGAACACGCCGAAAAAGTAGGTATTGAGGGGAGCGGATGTCCTTTCTATTTTTTTTTTCATTAGAACCTTCTAACAATTCATAACAAACACGACCAATTAAATAACGACGAAAAAGAAATTAAATACATACCTTGCTTCTCTAGCTTTGCTCAGGTTTTCGATGTTATGCCTTTTACGTTTCCTTAAGCATTGGTATTTACATTTACCCATATTGACTGTAGCACAACTACAATAAAACGCAATTATCTGTATAATACAAAAGAAGTAAAATAATTGTGCTACTACAACACACAATACCAAAATAATATTATACTCACAATGATCAAGAAATCGCGATCCTACTATGAGATGCTCACACGCACACACACTGACGTAGCGTTTACTTGCCTAGTTACGCACACTAGCGCACGAAATAAACTGACATAGGTCCGACCTCGACAAGCGCTCGTGCGCATCTGATTGCATCGCCCCGGCGCAGTCAAATAAGTACTACTTTTATTTGATTTATTACAAAATAACTATAGCAATTTTAAATAAAACAAAAAATTTATAGGATAAAGCAAAAGTGAAATATTATTTTAGTAAAAACTTTATATTGAAATAATACGAAATACCAGAGATATTCTGACTTGTTTTGAGGTAATTTTGATTAAAACTTGTATCAATTCCAGACCTTTTTTTATACTCATAAAAGGTCAATATTAAAAATATATTTTATAATGATGTTAGTAGAGGATACATTCAATACAAAAAATAATATTTTGATGGGCAGTGTTAGCCAGTTTTTACAAATTAGAGCTCTCAAACAAGGTCTGTTCCCCTCTTTTACTGAATCATACATCAGCAGAATGATGATTACTGCATAATTAAATTAAAAAAATAATATCTGTTGTATTAATGTTTAAGACGAAGAAATGGGCTATCTTTATAATGTAATTTTTTTAAGTAATAAACAGCAAAAAGTATACAATTACGACGGCGAAAACCTTGCACATACGCATTTTTTTGTAATAGGGCTCTTAAATGTAACTGGGTAGTAAATTAATTAAATTAAAATTTTTAATTAAAACATCAGATATATTATTTTAAAATGTTATATTAGAAGTTGTAAAACCATAAATTTAAGTAGATTTTATTATAATTTAGTTTTTTTTATAACTTTACAAAGTTGCTAATTCATAGAACCAGCTTATTTTATGATATTATTATGCAATAAACAGATACATAAGATATACAATTTGACTTCAAACCACTGACTAAATATACACAGCCATATTTTCATGTCACATGGTTGCTAATTCATTTTTTTACTAATAAGAGCTTTTGTAATTGATTTAATGCTGTTTTATATTATATTAGGGGCCATCCATAAATAACATCAAGCAAGTCAGCAACAGCATGATAAGGGGAAGAAGACTTGCCATTTTCTGTAAGTGGAGTCCATAACATCACACCTATATTACCCAAAAGGGTGTGGCAGAGGTGTAAAACATCCAAATTTCACCTGTTATGTTTAGGTCCCATGGGATAGAGGGTGAATCTAAAAATCATGAAATAATTGTGACGTAATTTATGGATCTCCCCTTATAGTTATTGAATATTAGATTATAGCTACTTAACTTTAATAAACTTCCATTCTAGTTCATATACCCCCACTGACATCTTATTCTTCTCATCATAGTCAACCCATTCCTTCTCCGATAGGTCTACATCTTCAAAGGTATTTCCTAAAACAATGTAATAATAATTAGTTATAAGACCAGTTATATTTAAGTATCTTGTGACAAGGGATAATATATTGGACAGGGGTTGCTATTACAATGCAAAGCCCAAATTGCCACCATACATATGTAATTCAAGCACAACAAGTAAAACGTAAAAGGAAAACATGTGTAAAGTACTGTTATAAGAGCATTACATTACAAGTAAGTTAACTTTTAAACTATCGCGTTGCATGATTATTATTATAATTTTGACGGGATTAACGCGAAACATGCATATTATTTACCTTTTGGCTATACGTTTCGGCAACGGGTTACACCGGCCGTTTTCTATAGCGTAAAAGGTAAATAATATGCATGTTTCGCGATAATTCCCGTCACAATTATAATAATTACAAGTAAGTGTTCAGAGTCCAGGACCTGCTTTAAGCCAACAATGAGGGCCAGGTTCTGAGGTTCTGGATAGTGATCGTGTGGTGTAGTGGTTTAAGCGGTCGCCTTGCCGCTCTCCACTGCACTGGTGTTGTGGGTTCGATCCCCACATGGGACAAATCTTTGTGTAATTCGCAAAGATTTGTTCTGAGACTGGTTGTGCTTGTGTGAGTGAATGTGTGTATTTGGCCTTGTCATTGGGACCATTGGATAGTGTAATTGCTTCTGGCGTTCTATCTAATGTAAAAAATCCAAATTTTTCTTTATCTTTAATTTATCTTATCCAACCCATTAAATATAACCTGACCCAATTAAAAAATGACACAAGGCACAAAAGAATAAAGAACACAGCTGTCACTTTCAAATCAATGAAGTTCGACTAACAGTAAAGTAATGCTTACCATTCTCTTCAGCCTTTGCAATCCAGCCAGATTTAGGTTCAAAGTCAACAGGCTCCACGCCTCTGCAGTCAAATATTACCAATGTTTTGAATTTACCCACATCATTACTTGTGTATTCACCTGTAATGGGACAGTAAAATGAGAGAATCTACAATATTATATCTATCAGTCGCAGCCCAAGTACACAGTATAAAAGATTGTAAAAGTACAAAATCAAAAGTGTACAGCTTCAAGCTCTCTCAAATATAACACAGCAATTTATAACAAAATACAGGCAAACTAAGTTTAAGTACAACATTACTGGAAATAAAATCTTGTTTTAGAGATAGTAGAGATTAACGAGAAAACTACAAGCTACTAAAGGAATTACACGGAACTTTTATAGCAATTGAGAACAGCCCAAGTAGCACACAAGCTGCTTAAATGGCTTCAGTACAACCTGAATGTTGTATAATAGCTGTTTAAAGGATTTACTATAATACTCAAGTTGTTCAGTAGCGTATTTAATAGTGCTTTAACAGGTATGTGGTACAATAGCCGAACAACGGCAAATATAATCCCAATGAAGATACAAAGGCGTATCATAGAGTTATTGTACGGGCATTTGATATAAACCAGAGTTATAAATACCTTTTAAAACGCCGCGAGGTCTTATAGAGGGCTTTAGTAGTTAAAAATGTTTAAATGGAGTTATACGCTTCCTTTAAAGCGCGTAAGGTTGTACATTGTATATTTCTAAACCTGTAAGCTGTAAAATAGAACTTATTACAGCTTTTGAAACGCTTTATCTACAGCAGAGAAATATAATTCTATAGTTGCCCGTAAGCCGTTATATTCGAGATTTATACAGCAACTGTATGATAAATAGCTGAATAAGGCAAGAAAAACACGCTATAAACAGCTAAAAGCCGTTTCTACGGTCACTATAACAGCTGCAGCGAGAGAAGAGTGTTTTACTAATTTCATTGTGACTCCATTTTGTGAAAGATTATCGTACATTTATCATGGATAGCCAAAAAGCGTGGAAATTAAGAAAAAGACATGGTAGTTTGAGGAAAAAGATTAGCAAAGAATATGGGAATATTATTAATAATCGACCAGAACATAGTCCCGGCAAATTGAAAACTCACACAGTCAAGTGTGTGTCAAAATAAAGAGGGTTCCGTAGGTTTAAATTCTGCGATGAATGTAACCTGGAGCAGTGATGTAGCTGAGAGTATTAACTGTGACTTCCCAGGAGTTGAGACCGAAGTAATTGCTGAAGAATCCGTAGATGACACTGCATCAAATTTTGTGATTTCTTCTAAACCTCAGGACAAGTATTTTATGACGAAAAATAAAGATATAATTGAATTTAAAAATGTGATTGATGATACAAGAGGAGTGTGTGGTAACAAGTTGCTAAATAAAACAGATTTATTTCTCAGTCCAATAAAATCTTCATTTCTCAATATATATAAAGTTTCGACACTTTCAATACCTGATGTTATTGTAACAACCCAGGATATTATGTGTAAATTAGTGTGCATTGAACATAAAAGAGAACTTTATGTTTTCCCTTTGTTACATACATTTTTATAAAATAAAACAATGTGAATCTTAATAATTGTTTTTATTTAGTAATAAAATTAATAGAATCACAAAATCAACTGGCATCCCTACTATCTGGCGTACATAGAAAAAATCAATTTGTCGCGTATTATATACGTTTCGCCAGGTTGAGATTCTGAAGAATTCCTGCAGTCAATTTTATCTGTTGAAGTATTCCCGCAGTCTTCTTGTAATACCTGAAAGACATGAGATTTAGATTTTATTTTGACATTTGATCTAGCAAAATGCGAGAGAAACTATTATCTAATGTGTTCATTATATCGATCTAAATTACGTTAATTTTACTATGATGAAATTAACCTTTACTTAAAAGTTCTAAATGTCTAAGTTCTCATTTTATTGTTTAAAGGTAGGTATATAATGAAATGACATGAAGGGCACACTGCAAAAAGGGGCTCAGGGTATTTTTTTCGATTTCACAAATGTCAGTTGAACGAAGTTCTACAAGAGTTCATTCACCAAACTAACAAAAAGGGGCTAAAACGTTGGGAAAACGTACTCATTGCATGCGTTTTTGAACACGCTCCATAACTATTATATAATATCAGAAAAAAAATCTAATTAGGATTATGTAACTATTTACTTACAGATGAAATGCTTTTAAATTTCGCGGGCTACCTTAGCGGATCGACAAAAATTAAGGACATACTTTGCTCACAAACTCTTTCGTACTTTTACTAGTTAATGTTTTCATAATTAAAAGTTCAAATAATTAGACTATAATGTTATCTGTAAATATTTAATTGATTGTATATAAACAAAAAATATTGCAGTAAGAGTCCTATTTAATGTAGAGTATTAATAGAAACATACAGACAAACAATGAGAAAGTGTTAGAGGGAATTAACGGGTTTTAAGATTATGGCAATGGACCCCTAAATAAAATGACCCCTAGAATATCAATGGGCCGTTGTACAACCTTAGACTCTTAAAATAATATATTAGTTGCTGATTTAGACCTAAAAAAGTACAATAGAGCGTCAATACCACAATTGTAGAACCGAAAGGTCTACAAGGGTGGATACTAGCGGCTTAAATCAATAGAACGGTTCTAATTAACTCTGTAGGCTCTTGTAACCGAGACGCCATTAATTGTTTATGATAAAAGCAATTCACATGATTATTTATAATTTTTTAACATCATAAATATGGATAAAAATCGAATTCACGCCACTCATTCTCACCCAGGATTCTAAAGAAACTAATTATAAAGCTAAACGATCTTATATAAACTAAATTCAGAATTCAAACCCTATAATTAAATGTATTTTTTATACAAAAAACTGCATAAATAGCAGGCGCGTGAAAATTTTAGCTAAAAAATATGTATATATTTACAACAAACTGGTACTCGCACTGGTATTTAGCATGCATAAAAGAAAAATCAACACTTACTTACTTTTTAATTATTTTTAGTCGTCTTTACCATCAATCACTTTCCATTGGCACTAAGTCTTTGTTGAGATGGTTCATTTCCCCAAAATATTGCTACCGTATACCGTAATTATAGATCCGTAAACTCTAATTCAGAGATACAGACGCATCTAAATAAGATGCGAGCGCTATAGTTGCGCTACAAGAACTTATTTTAGATACTTAGGCGCACACTATTGCTCGCATAGCATCTTTGTATCTCCGTACTAACACACATTTACGAACATTGTAGAGACACTGTAGAACCTCAGGCCGTATAAATCTGGTCCTCTTTCGGAGGTACAGCGGCGCTATATCCGCTTGTACATCTACTGTAGAACTTGTTTATAGAGCCAATGCCGTTATTAAGAACTTCTAACCGGCCAGTGTACGGCTTGTTATAGAGCTTGTGTGCTACTTGGGAGCTCTCAATTGCTTACAATATCAACAATAAATGAAACATGAATATCGAACTTAACAATATTGTTTGCCTACTAGATGCTTACCGTTTGATCCCTCAATGACATCGAGACTATTCTCTCTCGAACACAGTTTGCACTTAATTATTAAGTTACTTTCCGACCTATTGTGCTTTTGAGGGACTTTTTCAGCCTCTGTAAGATCGTGGAACTTCTCGGTCACCTCGCCGCAACTACCACACTTCAGTTTTAAGAACCACTGGTAATGTGGATGGTCTGTACGTAACTTTTCTATGCATTCTAGAGTTGCTTGAATTTGTAGAGCAATTTTAACCATTTCAGTAAATTCTAGAAATTGAGCACAAAAATATAAACAACTCCGAATTTAATTAGTTCACTGACTACAAATGTCAGAGTCAAATCTGTCATTTGTGTCAATGTCATATGAGGGTGTCCTATAGGGTTTTAATTCTAAACGCAATTAATTTACCATGAATCTAGAATAGTCCACCTAATGGAAAGTGCCTGAATATCGGTGAAAAATAGGTAAATCATGTGCAATATAGGCAGATAGATAGACTATGCAATTCTTGAAAATATCGAAATACATACAAATATGTAGTGCAAGCCCTACTAGAGGTATTTGGCAATGGAGTGCAAAGTTCTTTTAAATGAAATTACACTTATCAATATAATATTTCTTTTATTGATTAATCCTGGTTATAGTACATTAGTGTAAATTGCCACAAGCAATAAAAGGAATCCAGACACAGTATATAACTTGCGTATTAAATGGAGAGAAAAGGGTTGTATTAGCTATGTTGAGGCATACAAGCTTCTGCGCGCGGCTCGGCCTGCGTGTTACATTTATCGATACTACAATTGCCACTGTAAGGGCTTTATTATACTTTTTAGCTCAATTGCGTTGTAATGGTACGATCTTGATACTGTTGCCTTGAGTGTCCGTGTGGAGGGTCATGCCCATCTCCTGCAGGACTTCGTTGTCCACGGGACCTTGGAGAGACACCTTCGATATTACTTCCTGTAAAAGGATTGTATTTTCATTGTGATATGTTGCATTTAATTAGTTAAGTTGTTCATACAAGGCAAGAGGGCCAATCTCTATAAAATAAAATCCAGCATATAATTATTAGTTTTGTGAATAAATCTTCTCACCTGATTTTCTGGACAGTTTTCGCACAGGATGCGCACTGCGAATATGACCCATTGCATAATTACTGTTTTATCATAAGGAATATATTGTGCTTATATAAAAAGAAATTATGAGGTACTGCCACCAAATAGTAGGCTTCCAATACCGACTTAAAACTGATCCATAAAATTACGGGCACATGGGTAGCAATAAATGATGTAGCGACAAATTAATTTTTTTTTGTGGAAAGGCATGCGTTTGACCAAGATTGCATAGGTAAATGATGACGTGTATCAATTTTATTCAAAAAAATATTATCGTTCTTAGACCATAAATAGTTACAACTTAACATCAATCAAGTGGATCATAAGCTGACCGTTTAACTGAGTCCTCGCCTGCGCGGTACAAGGGCGCGGGGGTATGACGACAAAGGGGACTGAAACAGGTGCGGGCGGTGGGCAAATTTTTGTAATTGTTCATTTCGTTCGCTACATGGGTAGCGATCGCATGTGTTGACTGTTGCAGACACCTTGTGAGAGGTACACATAAAATAACAATCTCAAGATGAATCGAAAAATCTTCGGACATAAAATAAACAGTCAGTGCAAGCAAATGGCTTTTAACATTATATACTTATATTTTAGAAAAAAGAAACTGGACCCAAAAAAGTTTTGACTTTCTTACGATTTAATTATATGTTTAGACTAGCTGACCCGGCGAACTTTGTACCACCTTAGCGTAAATTTGATGCACTACTTTATTTTGTATAGCTGACCTATCTTATGTATGCGTACCTATTCAATTTGAACTGGAATCTATAATATCCTCCATATAAAAATGAATACCTATTTCCCTGGTCTCGTCATACCTGAGAAGGACTTTACTAATTTTATTAAATAAAAAACAAAATATTATCCCGTGCTCGCTGCTGTTGTGATCGATGTGCACGAACTCGTTCCATTCTCTGCCTATCCACTTCATAGTTATTTACTCTTGAACGTAATTCTCCCATACTTGTACGACTGTTATCATTATCAGCCTCTCGCTGGTCATTAGTGCGGTTGGAGCGTAAAGTAGCTCGTTGCACATTTACACGACTTCGACGACCTATGTCAGGTCGTTTTCTTTTCCTCGGCATTGTAAGCAGCGAGAAGAAAATCACTTTTAGCAGTAGTTCAGTATTTATCCAATTAAATGTTTCTTTTTTTTAAAGTAGGAGCGCAGCAAAAAGTCTCTAAATCTATGGACAAAACAATGGAACGTTCGGATACACTTATTATTATAATAAAAATATTTTTGAGAGTTGGTAACACTGTAAGGTTGGCACCCATCAAACATGTCAACACATTAATTATTGTTATATTTTGAAATTTAAATACACGATGTTATGAGCAAAGTTGATATTATGTTGTTGATTCAAATGTCTTATTTTAATGCGATCTTCAATTCGAGTGGAACTGAGAGTACAAATACCGTCAAATGTTTGACAGAAAATGGAATTGTCGTCTTACTCTATCTTACTCGCAATTTTTCCTTATTTGTTCACCGTTTAGACCCACCCTGGACTACGACAAACATTTTAAAACCAAAATCAGCTCAATCGGCCCAGCCGTTCTCGAGTTTTAATCAGACTAACGAACAACAATTCATTTTTATTTATATAGATAGAAGATAGATAGATAGAAGATAACAAATAGTATAATAGTTTTGTATCTTCTTAACTATTTTTCATTTGATAAATCACTATTTCTTTTTTCCTATGATGTCATATATCTTAGGAAATATCTTGGTGCATTTCATCTTCTGTATATTTCATACCCCCGCGCCCCTGTACCGCGCAGGCGAGGACTCAGTTAAACGGTCAGCCTATAGACGTAAACGTCGAATAAAAAGAAGATTCAAGATTTTTTATTCAAATTACATGTTTCCGCGGAACTCTTAAAAATCGCGTATGTAGCTGTGTGTGTGAGACTTCGGTAATTTCGTCATTGTATAAAAAGGATACATGGATTGCGGGAATCAATATTGCAGCAATCTAGAAGTACTGGTATTACTTCTAGTTCACGAATCTGAAAACAAAATACATTACAATTAGGTGGACAACAGCAAAAAGCATTTACAGATTTATGCTATCATGAGATGCGCATTAAGGATATTCTACATCCGGCCGGCTATCGTTTTCTGTATCACCAGGAGGCGCCACTGTAGAGGGAGGTCTACTGAAATATTGTTATGACGTGCGCCATTAAGTTTAAACGTTTTATAGAGGCACAGTTCGTTACAAATTCCTTACATAAAAATTCATGTCTCTATCTAGTAAATTACAGAATTGTTCCAAGTGACGAAAAGGATAGAAGCAGAAGTGCGGCCCGGTACGGCCACATGAAGCTCAACCCTAAGGCTCTCTGCCAAGGTTAAAACGACCTTTCCAGTATTGTTTGGGGAGGTTTGTGCTTTACTTAATTTAGAAGAAATGGGAGATGGAAACCCTGAACACATTTGCTGTCGATTGGGATATAGGTAAAAAAATGCAAAAAATCTGCTCACATAATACTTGAATTGTTCCGTAAGTGTAATTGCAGGAGGGTTCGTGAAGAGCTTTTAGGACCGGGGCTTGGCGTAAATACTTCCGAAATAATATGATTATTTAAGATACCAATTTTTTGTTCTCTTGGTTCTTCCAACAGAGGTTGGCCAGGGTCCTGACTAGCGCCGCCTTGAAGCCGAACGCCACGTGTCTCTCTACTGTCTCCACACACGTCACCGCTTTCTTTGGAGTCGTCATGTCGATTGCTCCTAATCTGTACAGAGAATACCAAGTTATTATCGCGACGGACCTATTTAAAGGTGCTTAGCGAGTTACATAGCATTAATCTATATATATATAAAAATGAAACCCGTTTTCCGTTGTCACGACATAGCATGAAAACAGCTTGACAGCTTGGAAAAAAAAAGGAAAAAACAAAATAAATTAAATCGTCCCTGAACCCTACGGAATAAACACTATTATGAAAATATATATTTTGTATTTTATTTAATAAAATTAGTAAAGTCCTTCTCAGGTATGACGAGACCAGGGAAATAGGTACTTATTTTTATATGGAGAATATTATAGATTCCAGTTTAAATTGAATAGGTACGCTAATATAAGATAAGTCAGCCATACAAAATAAAGTAGTGCATCAAATTTACGCTAAGGTGGTATGAAGTTCGCCGGGTCAGCTAGTTGTTAATAAAAAAAATACCATAAGAATTACATCCATCTTTTTGGCTACCAGATTCTATGCCATATACAGTTCTAGTCTAAGTCTATTTTAAAGTAGATCATCAATGTAGACTAGAACTGTAGCCCTTGACATGTCTCTATTGTAGTTGAATGTCCGTCTCTCTTGCTCTCATACACATTTCAAATTGCAAAGCACCCTGTGGAACTATGTATCTTTATACTTCTGTCATTGTTGCCTAGACTACAGTTATCAACATAGTTTACAATTTTTTCAAAAAACACCATGTAGGTACTGATTGAACTTGAAGTTTTTGGAAAAAGCTAAGAAGATGGAACATCATACCCTTACTCTTTACCACCAAATAGTACTAATTGGTCTCAGGTTTACGGCATAATATCGTAGTCCTATGATGTAAAGAAGTAACTGCAATATTAACTCTAAGTGAAATCCAAACTTGTGCTTGTGAAAACAATCTTTTTTATTTACCTTGCTTTCTGCGCATCAGGCGAATCAATCTTCACTGACGGCACTGTACTCATGTTAGCCTCGTCTGAAATGTTCACCTCTTTGGCTGGTTCACTCTTCTTCTCAACAGGAGCTGCATCCCCTCTTGTCTTCTCAGATGATATGCCAAGAATTTTCTGCAACTGCTCGCTTAAGTCAAAATCTGTCGACAAATTCTGACTTTTCTTAACCTCCTTTGGCGTATCAGGTGAATGTTTTTGTGAATCAGTTTCAACTAATTCACCTGCTAACGGAGGTGATATTTCACTAGGCGATGCCTTAATTTCACATTTCAATTCGTCTTTCATGATATGAATTTCTGTTGGCGGGTCATTAGGAGAACTCTCTTGAGACTCGGTCCTACTTGTCGGTTGTAATTCCAATCTAGGTTGTAAGCCTACGGGAATAACTTCGGCTATAGTGTTCATACTGCCATTTGGAGATGTAGAGTCTATGATCAAAGGAGGTTCAGTGTCATCTCCTATATCAATCTTGTGTTCTAAGCTTATCCGTCGCGTCGGCAATGGCACTCTTTCTTCTGTTGACTTTGGTACTGAACTACTCCTCTTATAAGCCACTTTAGAAAGATCTGTATCAATTTTTACAGAATTACTTCGACCGTTTTTCACGTCAGGTACTGAGTCAGGGAATTTTAAAGGTAAGTTGTCATTAGGGTCGAATTTGTCCATGATGTATGGTGGAGTATCAGTGCATTCAAAGTATTGTTCACTGCTTTCTGACTCTGTGCATTCTGACGTGGTTTCATTGCATGACAACATATTGTCCGCCGAATCATTCTTGGTAAGAGGATCTGTAAATTTTATCATTTATAATCAAATCATTTATTTCCATGAACCTGTCAAACCAAACATCAAGATACCAAAAACATAAAATTTAAATAAAACTCAACTAATTAAATTAATCTTATTGCAATAAAATGATTTGACACCTGAGCTGATGGATGCGGATGTCTTTTACAATAATTCATTCAATATTTATTTGTTTTTTGACAATAATTCTATGTGTAAGTTATAGCAACTACAACGCCAATTAGCCATTGTCTAGAGATGGTTATGTAGAGACATTTTACATAGAGTCTCATTGAAAATGTCTTTCAAATCCAATTCTCCTATTAAGCTCTCTCCACTGCCATTATGAGTTAGTCTACTAACTAGAACTAGATCTAGTCAGTTA
The DNA here is from genome assembly GCA_905147285.1 of Hypena proboscidalis. NCBI lineage: Eukaryota > Metazoa > Arthropoda > Insecta > Lepidoptera > Erebidae > Hypena > Hypena proboscidalis. The sequence continues at coordinate 3,925,456 of LR990141.1, forward strand.
ACAAGTCAATGTACTCACTTTCGCCTGGATTACAAGTGGTGGAAATATTCTCATCATTGATTAGAGTTTTGCCTGTTGCTGCATAGAGTTTTGTAATGGATGAGAAGAAGTTTTGACTCTCTTTGCCAAGCTTGTGAATAGCTCTGAGAAGAACTGAAATGAAAATAACACATTTCATAAAATTACTTGCTTATACATACTTATTAAAAAATGTTATGTTACATTATAATTTAAACTAAGAATTCACACATAATCTATAATATACTTACAAGCGCAATTAATGAACAGTGAATTATCAGTCTGCAAGCAGTCCATATAAGCATCCATACTTGACGCAGTAGCTACAATCTCCAAAAGAAAAACCACCTCCTGTGGTTCAATAGAATTCACATACTTATCAATCGTTTTTAAAATACAATCAGATTTGCTTTTGAACTCATGTGCCATGAACTTCACAAAGTTCACAGACACATTAATATCTTGGGACTCTGTAGACATAAGTATGTTGTAAGCCATGTTTAAGACCAGCATCCGGCATTCAGGATCTAATTTCGAATACAATTTCTCTATGTATGTATTCTCAACACCAATTAAATACTCTATGATCAAATGTGGATATTCAGTGTTACCATTACTATACATGTAAGCCAGGGAATTCAAAAGTAATACATCATCTGGTAACACATTTGGTTGGCCTAATAATATGTTGTAAACAATCATAGCGCCTGCAGTAGCAATTTTATCATTCTGATCAACTAGACTGTTTAATATATTTGCATCAAACTTCTTCCAAATCATAATTTGGTTGAAGGGATTGTTGACAACTAAATTTCCTAGAGTTTGCATAAGGACAGTCATGCATGACTCAAACTTTTTCTGTAACTCCTCATTAACAAAGTCCACACTTGGATGTTGGTACTCAGTCGCTAAGATTAACATGGAATCCAAAATGGAAAGCTCTTTAGAGATGTATGTTTGCATTTTAGTGCCTGCTGCACCACAAGAGCGAACCAACCGGAGACACTGTTCAGCGACAGCTAAGGTACTCCTGTTGTATGATGCCTGTTCAACATCTAGTCGCATTATGTGTAGTACTTCAGCTATAAGTCGTAATGTATATTCTGATGCCTTTTTTCTGAAATATAAGGATAGATAATAAGATAAGTAGCATCTAATAAACTAAAAATAAAATAAATATATTGATATGGGGTACTGCCAACAATTAACACTAGTTTTTAAGGTAAACAACTATTAATAATTATCTAAAATGTTCATAATGTAGAAATGTAAGTTACTAAAATATAAATCGATCAATAAATTTCCAATAACATTGTGGTTAGCCTTTAGTCTAACAGATTTAGCTGAATATCAGTATTTTATGTGCAACAACTGGAAGGTCTGATCCTTCACAACCCAGTATGAGGTAATACAATACTCAATGTTGGAATAGTTGTCATAGATGTTCTAATGGCAACCGGGACCGACGACTTACCGTGCTCTCCGAGGCACAGAGGAAAACTTGTTATGATAATGATGGTCACCCATCCACAGCCGACCGCGGTTAGCATTACTTAACCTGCAAGATCGATCGGTCTGCGCAGCTTCGACTTAGCCACTAGCTTTTTTACTAAAATATAAATAAGATAATAAATTATATTTTTACTTACGGCCGCAATCGTCCGGTTTCGGCATCTCTGGAAAGTTGTGCCTCGGCTTTTAACATTTCCTCGACGGCGTCCCATTCGCCCGTTTCCAATTGAAAATTTATTAACTTGGCATCTAATAATATTTCTTCCGCAAACCACACGCTCTTATCCCGGGACATTTTTGAGAAATCAAGAAATATAATTTTCTACACAGCACAGACTACGCAACGCAAGACATGACATTTGACATAATATTTTGGTTAAGGTTAATGTCAATAATGTCAATATTGATTGACAGAATTAAAGGATGCCCAAAATATTTTCTAATTATCGATCATTCTTTAACCTATCCTTTATTTTCATTTTAAATAGTGTTTCCTGCGCATTTAGGACTTTACTACTTTTTACGATATGTATTTTTTTATCGTATTTACCATCACTAGCTCTGATGGTGGTAGAAAAAAACAAATTGAATCATGCTAGACATAGACATCACTATCCACAGAGTACTTTTAATTATTCTGCCACTTGCATTCTGCAATTCTGCATTTACAAATCATTATGAAATAAAATATAATGTTGGTTTTCCAATAAATTATTTAGCCATTGTTCAATTTAGTAGTTTTTAGAAGCCCCTGTTGAGCACACCGAGCGGTGATAGTCGAGTCGCTTGCTCCCGCCCCCGCGCTCCGCTGTCCGTCCGGTCGTACGAAGAAACGGCGAGAATGGCATTTGTGCGTGAAATTGTATCAGTTTTTATGTGAACAAGTGCATATTTCTCACAGCAGCAAGTTCACCCTCCGACCTTTACCACTTTTGTACAATTAACTCTTCCAGAGTGTTGAACTATGTGCCGTTTCAAATAGTTTTGTGTTGAAAAATTTTGTGTGACTGGTTCGGGGTGGTATCCCGTGGATTTTGTTTCATTGTGGTGTGCAATAATGGTCAGACTTCCCGCTAACATCATTGGAATTTAAAACATTCGGTGAGTCATCAACATTTTGAGTTTTAACGTACTGTGAGATGTTAATCGCACGAGCGTGCATGTCGATCTAAAAATATGGAATACTTGCATTGTAGCGAGGGTCTATTTCGTTCGTGTTGTTGAAGCTATTTATAATCAAATATATGTTGTCACACCCAGTCTGCCGTGGTTTCTCTGGAATGTAAACATCACTTTTAAATTCTACCATCTCTGCTCCAGAAATTCCTGATGTTTTAATAGACAAAACTATTGTTTCACAATGTATCATAGTTAGCTTGAGTCTGTGTGTTTGCCACTTTGTGAAGTATCCAAGTTAAAATAAGCCTTTTCTGGTGATTGTAATGCTGGCATTCATGATAGGGAATCTACAGGCTACACACACTTGTAGTAGCATTTCTTTTATGATGTGGTTAACTGAGCTGCATTCACATAGTAAAATAGTTGTTCCATAGATGTAGTTACTCATACTACAGGATTCATAGCACCCTCCAATGTAGCAAGAGTTCTACAGGGTTTTGGGCCTGTCCATTGACTTGATTGTTGTTATAAGGGTGATTCTCTGCTATTTGGAAACACCCATTCAAAACACTCCTATGCAAAATTAGTAAGAATGTTTGTAAATGCAATTTAATTAAGTATGTATATAACTTCAAAAAGCTCACAAATGTTTGTCCTAGGTTTTGAGTTATATATGATTTTATTCAAAATTGTGTGCCTATAACTAAAGACCAAAAATATATGAGTTGAAACCCAAGTAAATCAATTTCCTATAATCTACTTAGTTATCATGACATTATAATATTTAAAAGAGTGTATAAATGATAAAAAAATGAAATATGAACAATAACCTAAATAAATCCTTTTTTTATTATGGTATAGAGATCTAAAAATTAAAAGGATCTGTTAGCCAGAGGACTGTTTTTGACATTCAATTTTAAATTAAAACAAAATTATTTAATCTAAATAACAAAAAAAATTGGGCTGCACACTTAGTTATCAATTGCTTTTATCAAATTATTATAAGCAAAACTCTTAAAATGGTAAAAAAATAGTGCACTAGTGGACTGTTTAAACGAATGGTCAAGACAAGGGTTCACTAATTATCGCAGTGGTGGCACTAGCAAAATGGAAATGGAACAAAATGTTTTTTTATATTTTAACAGAGGACTGATTCCAAAATTTGATGACAGCATTCCACACATATTTTGATTATAATTCTATTGCAAATATGTCTTTATGATGTCATAACAATTCTTACAGATTTTACTACACATCAATGTAAAAAAATAAATATATTTGTAACAAAAGCTTTAATTCTGAAAAAGGGATGTTCTTAAGGACTGATTTTTGAGGTGTTTTTGGTTAACTTTTAAACTTACGCGTTGCATGATTAAATAAAATATATAACGGGAATTAACGCGTTCATGCAATTATTTACCTTTTAGGCTTTACGTTTCGGCAAACAGATTACACTGGCCATTTTCGAAAGCAGACTAAATAATTAGGAGGTAAATAATTGCATGAACGCGTTAATTGCCGTTATATATTTTATGTGTTTTTGGTTATTAAAAATATTAAAATACTCTATTAGTAAATTACTGAGTAAACTGTTAATATGTAGATATGTTGTTATTAATATTAAAAAAACTTGGAAAGAAATATTGATTTATTTAATAAAATTAGCTTGGAACATCTATTTAGTGGAGAAATACCCATATATTTATCATGTGGTAGGCTTCAAAAGGGTTTGCAGATAAATACCTACTTATTATGCATTTATGGAGCCATATAATTTGTGGAAAATACTGTTTACTTAGCTCATATCTGTCAAGATTACAAAGATAACAATTGAATACCTATACTGAAGTATATCTGCATAGTATTTACTAGATATGTGTGAACACTTGCCTGCAAAACAGTGAATTTAGATTTAATAATTATTTTCAGTTATAACTGAAAATGTTAAAAGTCCATAATTATCATAAAGTAAATTTTAAGACCAGACAAACAAATCCAAAGTTTCCATAACAATATGATGTTATGTTACCATTGCTTATAAATAAAGCTACAATACTACCATTATCTTTGTTACATATATGCCTATTATAATCTACATATATATACACAATAGGAAACATTAGGCGTCCCCCACATTAGGCGTGCACGATCCTCGGGCTTGTGAGCGACGCGAGTGCGTTGCGTCAGCGGTTCGTTTTGCTGCCGTGCGGCGTGTGTGCACCGCACGACGCGCGCGCAACGCTCGTGTTACCTTCCTATCGCTCCGCCCGCTAACCCCGCCGAAGAGGGTAGGGAAGAGGGTCGCAGTTAAGAGCAAGCTGAGCGTAGCGTCAGCGTCAACGCCTGGCGTATGTTTATTATTTTCTTACATAAAATAATTTTGTATAAAAAAAAAATCCGTGACGCTGCGCACTTGCGTCGCTCACACGCCCGAGGATCGCGCACGCTTAATGTGGGGTCAGCCTTAATCAGCTGGATATGTTATAATAATAAGTGAGTCTGCTCTCTATTGAGTCATCAAAAAATGTATAATATTGTATAAATACTTTTAAAAGCATTGCTTGTCATTTTACTTGCTATACATAGATTGGGTCACAATAACGGAGTTTTATGAGTAAAGTATAAGACTATTGTTATTTAACTATTTTAAAAATACACAAAATACTGTGTCAACTGACAAACCAATCACATGAGGCCATTGAGATACTGGCAGATCATGCCCCTTTCATGCCACCACTAAGTCATGTGATTTTTCAATCATAGCTAAAAAGAAATCAAACAAATCTTATATTTTTAGTAGTAGTAAAATTTTACACATTTTACACATATGGACCTATTATATAAGTATTCAATATTTAATTTCAAACAGACCATCTGTCATTTTTCTCATACCATATTTCTGAAAAATAAATTGGATCATCAGCTATAAATTGTTACCAAATTGAATTGACACAATAGTGACCAATACTCTTTCTATATTAGCCAGAGTTCAGAGCAATAATGTACACTCTCAGAACAAAGATGTGTACACTTGGTTAATCTTTTGCTACTGTGAACAATCCAACAGGTTGCCAATTCATGGAATTGCACCATTGTTGTGAACATTACAAAAGAAGTGATTAAATTCTGCATGCATTTTTGTCTCTTTTATAACATTACATCATGCTTATGTTACCCAGAACCGTATAGCAGGTGTATAACACAGGGTTTGAGGATATATCTCAATGAATCTATAGTTGATTTTTATATAATTATATAAGATTTTATGTTTTTAGTTAATTTTGGCTGATCTAAAAGTAGATTGTATATTTTTTAAGTTAATTTTGGCTGATCTAAAAGTAGATTTTTTAAATAACCATTTACAATGTAAATCAAACAAATTGCCTAAATCACTTGTTTTGTTCATAAATTGTATTTATACTTATCAACAGTTCCATATTAATTAATCATTTTTAGGGTTCCGTAGTACCTACAAGGAACCCTTATAGTTTCGCCATGTCCGTCTGTCCGTCTGTCCACGGCATAGCGACGAAACCGTTGGTGCTAGAAAACTGAAATTTTGCATAAACATGTATGTTAACTAAACAAAGAAAGTCGTAGAGTAAAATTTGGAAAAATATTTTTTTTTCAGGTAGCTCCCCTACATGTAAAGTAGGGATGTTTTTTTTTTTGTCGCCTACCCCATAGTGTGGGGTATTGTTAGATAGGACTTTTAAAAACGTTTAGGGGTTGCTAAGACAGTTTTTTGATTTAGGGATCCGTTTGCGAGATAATTAACTTTAAAGAGCAAATTTTTGTTCGAGTAGGGCGTCCCCCCCCCCTCTAAAAGCTAAACTACTGGATCCTAAAATCTGAAAAAAATTGTGTCGGTAGTACATGTAATGAACTTTAAAGGAAAACTATAGCGGATAAGTTCACTTCATTAGTTCAAGAGGAATAGGGGTCCGAAATGTCAGATGCAGTTACTCAGAATATTTCGTTCAAAATTCTTGAAACATAAATAAACATACATAATACATTATAAAATCACGCTTTTATCCCACGGAGGTAGGCAGAGACGATGGAACGCCATGTGCTTCGCTCCTTACATACTTCTTTCGCTTCCTCAACATTCATACATCTCGTCATACGTGCTAGCTGGTTTCGTGTACTACAAACATTTCCTTTCTGAAGGACGCCATTTAGTTAAAAGTATTTTTCTATGGAACCCTACTGCGCGTGGCCCGACACGCACTTGGCCGGTTTTTTTTTCTATGAAATTGATGATGATGGAATTCAGTTGTAACAAGGATAATTTAAATCATATTATAATTTATTAGTTAATGCAAACATTTTATATTTATACAGTAATGTATTATAATTACATATTGACAATAATAACAAGTATAAAAAAATATTTTTATAAAATTACAAAATGGCTCTTGACATTAGGTTCTTCCTATCTGTTATATTTTATTGTAAATTCTTTATTCTCACAACATTAAAAAGATATCACTTTTTAATGTCTGTACCCTTATCCTAGTGCTCTAAATTATTTATATATTTTATTTGGTTATCCAATGTTTACACAATATAGTGCAATGTATTGATTGGAGCAATTTTTCTTTGTTATTTTATACTTGTAATGTGTCATTGACAGACTCTAAATTGTGCCAACTCGTTTTATCAGATCATCTAGACAAACATGTGATTTTTTTTCTATTTTATTTGCAGTGCCCCAACCGGCATGGATGAAGGTCTTCTGAACGACCTACTCGAGTGCTCCGTATGTCTGGAGCGACTCGACACCTCGTCGCGAGTGCTGCCGTGCCAGCACACATTCTGCCTCAAATGCTTGAAGGTAGGAGTAGTACAACCGTAGCAACATATATATATACCTATACAGTAGCATATGAGGAGGCCTGCCACGGGTACCAGGGACCGGGAGGTGATTCATTGTAGGATAGTCATGCTAAAATATTTACTAAAGCGGGATCCACGAACATGTTTCTCTTTAAACCCGTGAATTCCGTGCTGGTAAGCCCGTAATATTGCTCCGTGTACTGGAAAAATTGCGCAGGATCTCGGAATATGGGATTAATAGCTCTGAACTAGGGGGTGACACTGAACTACGAAAATTGCTGGGACATATAAATCCCATGCTGATCTTAGTTTGGAGTTAGTTGAATTTAGTAATGGGCCAAGAGCTTGAATGAAATATTCTTTTGTTTAATTATAATTATACAATATTAGACGGGTTTATATGAATAAAAAAATAGTAATTGAGAGAGAGCACTAATTCGATATGAAAAATATCAAATTGTTTCGCTGCTACTGACTGAAGTTACTAACTCAGTTTTTCGGTACCTAAATTTCAGGCCTTTGTTGATTTTTGATACCTTGCTTCAAAGGAGCCTAGAATGGATCTAGACAAGAATTGAGAGGGAGAATGAAAAAGTTCCAAATTAAAAAAAAAAGTTTATTCTATGTTTTAGCTATTATTTTCCTTCTTTTTTATTTATTTTTATTATTTCAATTCATAAACCAGTCATGTTTATTTTGATATATATTTCTATATTTAAGACCTTTGTAGGTACTACACATAATGGTAATAAATGATGATTTGATTTGATTTGAAAGAAAATGAAATCGAATAATTTTCACTTTTGGCTCTCAGAGTATTTGTCGTATTTTGGCTGCTATCTTTCATCCCCAATTTCAGTCTCATTTAGGAGACTGCTTGGGATGGCCAATACCGCGGCACTGCCTCGGGCAGCAACTCATGCAAAATGCGGATGATGTCCGACAAATGTGCGATCAGCTTAATACTGCATATTTCTGTACACAAAGGTTAAGCATCCTTGCCAAACAGTTTTGATTGCCGCCTTGGCCTTGCTGGTATAAAAATAAAGCAGACGCAGTTGTGATATTTAGGCTACAATAAGAGCAGCTAATGCTATGGGATACAACAGGTACAAGAAAAACCAACAACTAGCTTGTTAAATACGTAAAATCATCAATCATGTACAATATAATAACCTTACCAGAACCATTCGCATTGTGAACGAAGCTCACGAGCGACTGGATATTTATTCGTGCACTTGAGTGAATTCGCAATAGTTGTACTAAATATAGTTAGTTATGTTAGTAAATAGGAAAGACATTTATTTTTTATTATGTACCAATTTGTGTATAATTATGGGCAAACTTCTTGAGCATTAGGTGACGTGGTAGGGGAAAGTTTGCGCATCGTACACTTACAATTTATGAGTTTACTGATAACAATTTGTAAGATACTGAGAGTATCTTGTAGTTTTAATTAATAAATAATTTGTATATCGGCAACTCAACAAATAACATGTTAAATATCCCGAAATAAAATGCTCAAGAAGTTTGCCCATAATTGTACCTACAGTTAGGTTAGACTTTAAAATAAGTAATTTTAGGTTAAGTTGATATTTGCACTGTCGCATTAGATTAAGGCCTGTAATGATAGTTGTAAGGTTGTAATAAATAAATAAAAATATTTATTTGTCTGAACGTGTGGTGTAGTGGTTTAAGCGGTCGCCTCGCCACTCTCCACTACATTGGTGTTGTGGGTTCGATCGATGAGACAAATCTTTGTGTGATTTGCAAAGATTTGTTCTAAGACGGGTGTGCTTGTGTGAGTGAATGTGTGTATTTGGCCTTGTCATTGGAACCATTGGATTGTGTAATTGCTTCTGGCGTTGTATCTAATGGAAAATACAAAAAAAAATATCTTTATACATATACATATACATATATTTGAGTGAAACATAAAGTACAGTCAAACGGTCAACTTGATGATTTCATAAAATAATTTAATATCGACACATAATAATATTTATCTTATGTACCACAGTCTGTATCAAAGGATAAATAATGTGTCATTAGTTGTCATTCATATCATCTATTTCCTTCTATTGACGAGTATAATAAAGGTTATTGTCATACGATAACCTTTTGTCAAGTGTCATTTTCAACCTTTGTACCGAAACTCTAAAAATTTATCGACACCAAGCAACACAATGGCGGTGTAGCAGGTAATGGTGGTGCCTGTATTCATATTAAGGCCTAGTTGCTGTGGCGGTCTCCGCACATAATAAATGACGGATGACATGGACAACATCAAGAAGTGACACACACGTGACAACTGTCAAAGAGCGCTGAATCGCGATAACGAAATGTTTACAGCAAGTTAGTATATACTACACTTCCAATACGCTACCGTTGGACAGCTGTCCGCCAGGCAATACCACCGAGTCTGGTCGGAGGATCCTCCCTTTGTGGTGGAGGAACATCACACCATGTTCCTCTACAGTTGCCACCAAAGCGGAGAGGTGAGGTGATAATGTTATAAAAACCAATCAGGATATCTGTTTGGTCATTCAAACACATCTCCGCTTCTTTCCGTTTTGGTGGAACCAGGTCCTTATTCAGACACTCTAATCTCTTGCTTGAAACTCCCCCTTCACACTTATTGCTAAAGAAGGTTTCAACTGGAAGCGGCCGTGGCGCAATGGATATGGACTTTCTATCAAGAGGTCGTGCGTTTATTACACCACGGACGTGAATTTCCTAATTGTAGAAGCGAATATAGCTTAGCTGAGGGAGTTAAAAGGAACACTAGTAATTTGTATCTGCAAATAAAAAAAAACAACTTAGTATCAGCAGTATCATTGAGACCCGTGGCGGATGATGTCTTTTGAACCAGCATGCACGAAAGTGCTCCAAAATTTTGCTCTTTTTTATTCTTCTTTTCTTTTCTCTGCAAATTTTGTCTCTCTCAAAGAACCAAACCAAATCAAAGGGTATTTTGTTCATCATAATATTGTTATTAAAACTTTGAAAGTAGGAACATTGTACCAGTCATGTGCACGTTTCAAATTAGGCCAGCGCAATATAAACAACCACTACCGGCAGAGGCGACGAAAACGGGACGCTGCTGTGAAAGAAAAACGGAACACTATACTTCTGAATAAGAAAACTTTTACCATCCACTCACCTACCCACCCCCAATCGGACCTAAATATAACAGGTGAAATGTGGGACTTATTCTTCTCTGCCACAACCTTTTGGAATAAATAAATATAAAGTGTGTTGTTTTGTTATGTTAAACCATCCACCATTTATTTGTTTGTTACCCAACTGCAAGTCACTCCCGATCAGCCGACTGCTCCAGTTTATGGAGGCTATTGGCCTAAAGGAGAGTCTATAATGAGGCTACAATCACAATAGACCCACAGAGGTCGACGTGAACACCCAAAGCCTCTTCCCAATAATAATAATAATAATACACAACTGCGAAAACATTGTTTTCAGGGTTAGTGATATTGTGTGCATTGTAAAGCTTCGAATCATAAAGCAGAAACAGTGTAGAGCACAGTACTCTGACTCGATCCTGTTCCTTGAAAAACAAAAGACAATCACGCGATACACGATAAACCCACTTCCTGTATTTTAATATCATGTACACACGGTTCTATTATTCTTTTTAACCGATTTAAGAACAAAGGAGGAGGTGGTTCTATATTTTTATGTTTGTTTATTGATTTCATAATTTTAAATTCATATTTTGTCTGAAAGAGTATACTTGTCATGTGGTCCCATGCTCACCAGGTCACGATCTGATGATGTGATCCTAGAGTAATCGAGGGCAACCCTCAAATTTTAATGGCTTTTTTATTGTTTTTCGTATACTCGTATATTTATATGTATATTTGCATCTAGCAGTCAGCATTTAATGTTGCTAAGCTGATGCTGGAAGGTACAACTCCTCAACGGTTAGGAGTACGAGGATAATTTATTAAATAGGCCGTTTACTGTATTCTTGCAAGTTATACACAGATGATGCAAGACGTTGAATATTAGTTAAGTTTTTTTTTAGTGCTTTTTTTGTAATTGATGTCGTTTTGTTTTTGTAAAATAATTTTGAATTTGTTCCTCACAGCGGCGCATCCAAGTCGTTTGCTGATCCCCTTATTGCTTTCTTCTCTGCGAGGCGTAGGCACGTGACGCTTTGCAAAACTTGCAACCGTTTCTGTTTTTTTTTTTTGAAGATAAAGTACCACGGTAGAGTTGCAGTAACCAGATTTACCTTTGATAACAGCGCGTGACATTTTGTGCGGGTTGTGAAAATCCTGGCCACTTCTGTTTTCCATCTAACTATCAATAACGAAACTAATAAGTATAAAAATACTAAGCAGTGATTTGACTATCGAACACTAGAAGTCACTAGGTTTTAAATTACAAATAAAAATATGAAATGTATCTTCATAGCAACAGACTGCCTATCCGAATAGTTTTTACAAGATAAAACACACCTCTTCACTCTTTAGTTTCCCGTAAACAGTTAACGCTTTAAGCTGTACACAGGACAATCGCCGACATTACACTGACGTGACGTAATGACGCCAGGACTTATTTGAGAATCACAGTGCACAGTTGCTTGAGAGAGAAAGAAAGAAAGAAAAATCATTTATTCTGGCAACTTGAGCCACCTCTCCTCTGTTGCTCGATGTTTCGAATCAAATAAAACTAGATGAATCACTTGATTCAATAAATATTCATATTCAAATTCAAATTCAAATCATTTATTTTCATAGGCCCCAAGAGGCGCTTGAACACGTCAAAACATTACAAAAAATGATGAACATAATATAAAAGTCACATAAGAAGAGCAATTCATTTCCAAATACTATTATCATTCATGTAGTCTGAAATACTGTAGTAAGCTTTTTGACATAATCTAATTTTAACATATGTTTTAAATTTATATCGATAATTCGATTGCGTCTAAAGGAAGTTTATTGTAAAAGCGTATACATTGACCTGGAAACGAGTTAAAGATTTTATGGAGCCTAGTAGTGGGCACAGCGAGTTTGTTTTTGTTCCTTAGATTTAATTTATGGAGATCACTATTTTTCTTAAATTTCGTTTGATTTTTGTGAACGTACATTAAATTTTCGTAAATGTATTGAGAATGTAACGTCATAATATGTATCTCTTTAAATTTATTTCTTAGTGTCTCTTTGGGACTCATCATATAGATAGCTCGAATAGCTCGTTTCTGGAGCACAAATATTGAATCTATGTCCGCGGCACTACCCCAAAGCAATTATATAATTAATATTCTTTATTATCAAGAAGAATTAAGTAAGCAAAGTATGTTTTATGTAATGTAAGTTGCGATAGGGACAGTACAAAGTGTTAAAAACACTTACTATCATGGTAACAGTACATACTTGCTAGATTCAGAGATTACTGCGTTCAAACAAATTAACAGCTAAACATAATATTTATATCTGGCTTCAACGTTTAATGCTTTATATACCAGTACAATATGCCTTGATTGAGTATGCAGCCGCCGTCGATGATGTAAGTACGTACTCTTCGATGTCAAACCAACACTGTAATATGACATCAAACAGTTTATTCCGTACACAATCCGATTGTCACGTGACACCAGTAGGGTTGCCATCCGTCCAGATTTTCCTGACTTTGTTTTAGTTTCAAGGAAAAAAAGAAAAAAGCAACCTTTATCAACAAATCTTTCAAATGAAAATGATTACAGATGCGTCGCAAATGAAGATCACGATGTTAGTTATGCGTTGGTATACTTCAAGTGAATCATGACCAAAAAAAAATAAAAATTCTAACTAATTATTTTTATAGGCCCCAGGAGGCGCTTGAATACGTCAAAACATTACAAACAATGATATAAAATAAATTATAAGCAAAACTAAATTATACTAATTACAATGATTTGAATAACCGGGCCTTAGATAATTTTTTATCAAACTGTTTAGAATCAAATTAAAATCAATTTAGTACCAGCTCCGATGGGTATTGCATTATGAGAAGAACTGGTGAGAAACTCGTGTAAACCATCTTTTAAAATAAAAAATACAACAATTATTATGCATTTAAAAGTCACATGAAAAAAATAATAATATTCAGGACTTAATTTTACCACCAAACTGGCACAGAAAAGTGCAACCATTGGAGGCTAATTAAAGGTGAGACTAGGCTGTCCTTGGCGGCTGTTTTTGGGTGATGCCAACCCTAATTTGGTTATTGTCTGTCTCACACCTAACGTTGCATGTTCCGCTCGCACATCCTGTATATCCCCTCGTCATAAATAAACACTAGTTATTGGCCGTACTGGCTAAGACCGCGGTCGCGCTTGGCAAAAGTTACTATGCGTAGCGCCAATACTATTAATAGAGATTGAGCTATATTTATTTATGTAGGCTAAAACCCTTCAAGGTTTTTAACTTAACAGTTAGTGAGTATATATTTATGCTCAGTTAACGATCAACCAGCTGATCGCCCCGGCTTCATAAGGGTGCAATATAAATTGAACAACCTGCATGTAGTGCAGGAGTATCAATTGATAAACTTTTATAAAGAAATACCGCAGTAAAATCGGTAGCGTAGTTAAAGACATCTAAACGTACAGACATTTCTATTTACATAGTTTTCGTTTCTATATTATAACTTCTTATTCTTCGTCGTCTCGTGTCGATCGCTGAGTCAAATTTTATTTTGACTTGCCATCGTGGTGAAAGGATTAGCCAATTCGCTTTGGAGAACTCGCGAATTGCCCAGGGTGCGCCGGACGTAGGGAATCGTTGTGTACGTCACTCGGGAGGCTCCTTTCATGCACCCCAAACATATTTCAACTTGCTGTATCAGTTTTAATTCGCAGACAATTTGGTGTTGTGACTAAATTATTCACTGAGTATTCGTAGAATTAATGCAAAAAAAAGTTGGCTTCAAATAAAATAAAAACTGACCAACGGCAGACGTTAGTCAATTTGCTAAGTGAGGACGTTTCCTAAACGGGTTTGCTTGAACTCGGTGACTCATTTATTCTGTTATTTCTCCGTAACGTTCATAATTCTAGCTCCTGAGACCGTACACTGCAGCTAACCTAATACGGTATTTGAAAATCTATTAATACGCTGACATTTCGTTCCTAGAATAGTCTTGAAGCCCTTTATAATACATACATTTTTAAATTCTCGGAATAGGTCGTCCGTCAGCCTTTGAGAAGTAGGGGACGAGTGTATCGGCTTTATGTTATTTACCAGACGCGCAGCCAGACCTTAATTATATCTAATTTGCTCTACCTGGGCTCCAAACCAAGGCTAGGATACCCGTTGGCTAAGTTATCTTTGTAAACCGGACTAAGTTTCGTACGGCGGCGTTTGTAATTTAAAATTAAAAAATGCGAGCGGTTAACATAATAGTTGGTCTTTAAAGTAAAAGTAAAATATCCAAATATATTCTATAGTCCATCTAGACTAAATCTGAAATGTAAAACTCATTTTTAAATTATACAAGACTCATCTTGGGGTTGTGCTCGCGTAATACCGTATTGGATGTTAATGTAGTTTACATTATAATAATCCATAGTTGAAAGAGTTACAAAGATCCAATCTTCTATCCTACGTCATCTTTGTAACAACATTATTCAAATCAAATTGTTCTGTCTAGTTAACTTTGAATGTATTGATTGATAGATAGTACACTCATAAGTAAATAATAATAGTAACAGCTTGAGGACTTATCAAAGAAAATGTTTACAAACACTTTGCACTCGTACAACTTATCGATCGTCCGTCGTTCTCCAAAGTTAGCGAGTCTAGTAGCTTGCTTGGAGCTCGGCCAGTAATCCCCTCGCGCCTTATTCTGAGAAAGAACCGACATTTGTGACCATTAGGGCAAAGTGTCACCAAAACGAATACATAGATTAATAGAGCTTGTGTTTTGTATGTTATTCTCTTCTTATTCAAATTATGAAATATGGGTGTTACTCACGTAATGTTGGTCTTTTTAGTCGACCGCGGTTTCACCTTATACTTTTAGGCATTTTCAAGAGAGTGCGATACGTAAATAGACCAACATTACGTGAGTAACACCCGTATTTCATAATTTGAATAATATTACAAACTCACGTCAGTTTTAATAACAATAATGCTCTTTTTATGTATTTTGATATTTTCTTTTTTCGCTAATATTTAGCTGAAGCCGTTAGACTAGAAGCCAACTCCAATGCTATTGGAAAGAGGCTTTGAAAATGAATGACTTTCACCTGCTCCTTGACTGAAAACAAATCTTATTTCTGAGTGATGAGACTATACAAACGCCTCTGTTTCCATAGCAACCGTCGCGTGTAATCTACGGATCGCGTCGCTTTGGTCGCTCAAGTAGGACACAGTTTCCTTGGTTGTTACAAATTTCCTTTCAACATTTCCTATTTTTTTACCCGACTGCGTCAGAAGGAGGGTTATGTTTTTCGTGCGTATGTATGTATGTATGTATGTATGTATGTATGTATGTATGTATGTATGTATGTATGTATGTTATGTATGTCTATTTCTTTGGCACGCCCTACAGCCCAAACGGCTAGACGGATTTTAACAAATGAGGTGTCGTTGAATTCGTCGAAACAGTGATAGTGACATAGGCTATATAAATTTTCAAAATGGCGCCGGCAAATGGAAAAAAAAGGGGGGGAGGTATGGATTTTCTTTTCATCATAGTAATATGGGTATCAAATAAAAGGCCATGAAAAGACCATTTCAAAAATATATACTTCTTATCACATTTATATTACTGATTAAACACAATTTACCAATTTATATATCGGCACGCTCGCGCGTCCGAAGTGGGTGGAAGTTAGTTTGTATGTTCGCTCACGCTAATCTTGGAAACTGCCGGTCGAATTTGAATAATTGTTTTTGAATTTGATAGTTTAACTCACGATTAAGGCTCATTGATCTCAAAGAGATTTGATTTCTACAAATTAATAGATATAAAAAAAACATGTCGGTTAAAAGAACTAAAAAGAGTGAAATAAAACAATACTTTGTTACTACTTTAAAACTTCGTTTGTCACCGCCTGCAACATCATAAAGAATTTAGTTTGACAAATTTCATTTGTTGTTAATGAATTTAATGTAGATAATGCTATACTTGTTTTTATCTTTTTAGTTCTTTTTTTTAAGCAGTCGGGTTTTTTGTTTTTTTAATAATTATTTTTTTTAACAAAACAAAATACCTAACCGTTCAGCAGATTTCGAATTCTAGAATACAACGAGAATAGTACGCAAGCCTCGAGGAAAGGATATTCGCACATCGGCAAAACTACGTCCTCAAAATATAAACTACACTAATGGTCATTTTAGTCCGTCCGTTATCGCATGTTATACCGCAGATTAGGACAAACTTTGCCCGGGGGAAAACTCTTCAACGGAAAGTATACGAGCAATTTTTTACATGGAATGGATACGGACTCCCACAAGAGTTGTCGTTTACCGTACTTTTTGTTATCTAGCCGGAAACTATAAGCGTAGGTATACGCGTTTGAAAACCTCCAGAAATATTACTATGGCTCTATTTCGGACATATCCATGTAGCGTTTACACTCAAGTGTACAGGATGCAAGATGGTTTTAGAATATCATTGAAGGCTGACTGTAGACTTAAGAGTAGTAAAGTCAAAGTCAAAGTATTTTATTTGTCAAACATAGGTAATACATAAATGTGATCTTATACAATATAATAATATCTTAGTTCACTATGTTTTGTCTTTGGGACATACAAATATATTATAAAATTATTTTAATTAATTATAGCATTAGATTGAAAAAATTATATTATTATACATTAATAAATTGTGTCAACTACTTAGGTACTCATACTAATTTCGATTATATCTTAAATTTATTGATTACATTTAACAATAAAAAATAAAAAAATAATTATGAATGAAATTACAATTAAATAATTAAGGTGGTCGTTTAGAAAATCATCTATTTTGTAGTAACACTTATCAATTATAAGTTTAGTTAGAGATTTCTTAAGTGCTGGCTTTGACAAGTAGTACTTACTTGCATGTTCCTAGCCTAGTATTATTTTGAGAAGTGTAACCAGCAGTTTTTTTTTTTATACACGCAAGTGGCCCTTAGAAGTTTAAAATATAAAATTTTTCGTATTGATGGCTGACATTTGTAACATTAAGTGTCGTCGGTCGGTACACATCGAAAACCTTTGATGAAGTATTTAATATGCCAGTGTTTTAGAGAAGTGGAGATTTAATTCCAACTACAGGCCATAAACATTGTCCAAAACGTCCTCTGGCTACGACCACGTGACGAGACCTTCGGCAGTGTTGGGGAATAGAAGACAGGTTTTGTTCAGATTTCCCAGAGTAAATTTCATTACAGGCATTTGTATGTATTATTCACAAGTCAAAGAAACCTACCGTGATGCGTATCATGTATGAATAATCGAAAAGCATCTAATAGCAGTTTCGTTCTATTAGATGTATCAGACCGTTTTAAATTGAATAAAACGACCTTACCACAATTGAGTCTGGCGCCTACACACAAAGGAATATGAAGTCTACCATGAGTATGACTATTCTCGTACATTTGTACGAGAATAGTCATATATTTTGAATTTGTTTTTTTTTTTTTTTTTCTTAGTGATTATTTTATAGCATTTAGCTATGATAAGCAAATTATACTAAGAAACAGTTGAAAAATTATGGGACCGGCAGGATTTGAATCTGCGACTGCACACCAGGTAGCCGCTATAACCAACCAGCTTCGGTCGCCTCTTGCCAGGACCCTAAATTTCTCAACTGTATGTTACGTCATTTCGCTAAGTATGTATCATGTTGGTTTGTATCCTACTTAAGATAGGAACAAATGGATGAACGTGACGTCACTAAATGACGTAGTTGAGAAATTTTGGGTCCTAGCTGTAGCTGGTTGGGCAAGTTCAAATCCTGCCGGTCCAATCATTTTTCAACCGTACTACAGTTTTGTTAGTGTAAACTATGGAGTCTTCGTGAATACTACTTTCTTTCGAATTGGCGCTTTAGCTCACGACAAATAAATACCACAAAATAAAATAAACTCGAGTAAGAACTCGTTTAACAAGCGTTTACTAAAATTGCTGTTGCCTTTGACTTTGTCCAGACGATTTAAAGGAAAACAAACTTAATTTTTTTTATTTTCTGTTCCATTTGCAATTTAAATCTCTTTAAATTTTTGTAGTCTTCATGAAACAATACCTGAAATAATTCTGCTGAGGAAACGCTGGCGCGATAACCTGGACGCCTTTCTGGGTTTATAAATATGGAGGATTGGAGGTAGTCCTAAGGAGAAATGTTACCCAACAATAGGACAACATGAGTTCAAAAAAATCATTTGAGACGAATTTAAGTCAAACCTAAATGATTGGAAAATCGTAAAAACCCTGTGTTGTGTTTTTATTAAAACTGACGTGATTATTTAAATTATGAAATACGGGTGTTACTCACGTAATGTTGGTCTATTTAGTCGACCGCGGTTTCGCCTTTACGTCTAGGCATTATCAAGAGAGTGCGATACGTCGCGCCTGAGTCGCAGCCAGTCTTGCACTGGGTTGAGTCTTTGTCACTTTTATCAATCGACCTTGGTGTTTATTGTTTAGATTATAATAAAGGTTATAACATCCATCTGGTCGGCTTTCTCTAGCAGTTCCGTCTGTCAGTCGCGGAACAACTTGAATTAATTATTATAAACTAGCTTTCGCCCGCGATTTCTTTTGCGTGGAATTCATTGCATTAGGTAGTAGCTACTCCCGCGCTTTAACCTGACTGACGAACTGTACCTATGTATCGTCCAAATAATATTATAAAAATAAAACAGACTTCAATTACGAAAATGCACCAAGAAGTAGGAAATACTTAATTAATATTCAAAGACTCGCGGAAAAACATACAAAATATAATCGAATTAAGAACCTGCTCCTTTTTTTTAAGTCTCCAGCTTGGCAAACATTGTTATTTTGACATTAAAAACAGACATCTCGAATTCAAATTCAAAATAAAATTGAAAACATCGATGTTATTTATTTGTATTGATACATCTGAGACAACGTTTTATTTAATACTCTATCGATCGTTACGTTGTTGCGTGTAGCCGGTTCACTTTCACTGGCGATAGTGGCGATCGATGCGATAAACGTGTTAAATAATAAATGCAGATATCGTATTTTGGCGGCCTTGAAGTTCTTTAGAATTGGTGTATGCTCTCTCTAATATCTCTTTTAGAAGTTAGACACATTTGATATCGTTCAAGCTGTTGTAATAGAAAAGCCAGTAAGTACTAATTACAGGGCTCAAGCCTATTCTTTATTAGTTTTGCAGATGCCAAGCTCCTAAAGTGAGATGAGAAAGAAGTTCTTTACAAGTTCACAACTAGAAACTGATACTTATATTTTCTAGCGCTTGGTAACGGCAAAAAAACTTGCTGCCGCGCATGATCAAGTTTTTGAGCGTGCTGGAGTTTTACATAGTTGTTTTTCTACTATTTTGTCACTATGATTAGACTCCTATAATATCGTAGTCTTTAGATGCATCAAACCTTTAGACTGCCCTAGGCAAATATTTCTATCTTGGCATCGTTTGTTACTCAGTGTATTGCCGAAGAATCTCGGCGCCGATTTATTAAATATGTACTTGATAATGTCAGACCCATTTATGATAGATAGTGACAATTTGTGACGTAACAGGTTATAATTGCTACTGGAATTTATTACAGACAGATATTGGCAGCATTCAAGAAAGCCTCTGAGATGTCTTTGAGCTCTATATTAAATGATTTTACAGATAATGTCTTCTCCAAAGTAGCAAATACAAATATGAACAAATACGAGCGTGCGATCCATCCGATAATAATTTATCTAATTAGCAGCTACGTTGAAATGCAAAAAATTAAGTTGCATCGTGTATATGCAACGTGTATACTCACCCTTTGCAATTCCAAGCACCGCTCGCACTACTATATCTTTGGCTTTACGCTCCATCTTATTTGAGCATGTTCTTTGCAGGAATCGAACCCAGGGGGCTGAATTCAGCGCTGTAGAAAGCGATGTGTTTACAGTTTATTTTTACACATACAAGCATATTAAACTGATTAAATTAATCTAAACATCATACAAAATCCTAAAATATGTAATAGTTGATTTATAAATAGCTTGCGGTTCAATAGCGGGCTAGAAATGGTATTGATCACTAATTGTCCTACTTACGAATGTGCCAGTGCCTCGTTCGAGTTACGGCCGGTTCAGCCCATCGTATAAATAGACCCCTGTCTGCGCCTGTTAGGGACTTAGGGTTGCTATGAACGGAAAACCAAATTAAAATAGAGCTTGAAAAATAATGGTTGAAATTGTGATTTCCTAGGCCTGCCGATTCTTGATTATTTCTCTTAACGAATGAACCTAAATTAAATATTCAAACGTTTGATGAAATAAATGAACTTTATCAATATTCAATTTTAATATTATATAAGATATTATTTCAATCTAAAGAGAGGCAAATATAGCACGCTTCATAGCAGTTACATATTTGGCACGGGCATACAAATTAGGATAAATCGCGCGTGTCAACCCTAGCATGGATTAAGCCTGACGTCCACTGAGAACGTGACATTATATAGTTAGCAATTAGCTTGCTTTTGTAAGAGCTTCTGAAATAGCTTTTATTCAAATTAAACAAAACATTATTGAACAAAACATAACACATCATCGCCTATGTTAAGCAAGCTATGTTAATGGAAGCAAGAGAGTGATAGTCGTCGTCCGCTCCACGGCAATTCTATACCTCCAGTCCGCCTCAAAAGCCGCAAAAGGTTCCTGAGAGAGACGATCTCATCGGACCAAAACCCCGCTTAATTTAGAAGCGAAATATGGAAGGCGAGGCTGCCCGCACCACCCAATTTTCTGGACCTGGCAAAACATCTGCCACCTAGAAATAAATTATTGTGGCCAATCTGGAAGTCTCTAAACCGTTTTCGGAGCCAAGTTGGTTGCTGCAAAGACAACCTGGCCAAGTGGGGATTCACAAACACATCCAACACTAGTTGCGAATGTGGATCGGCCACCCAAAGTATGGCCCATCTGTTGTCCTGCCCATTACGGGCATGACAACAGATTCCTACTCCTTGTACCCTAAAAGACCTTATGGTCTAAAACTGTACAAATAGATAATATTAAACAGAATTACTATATTATTGACACGACAAGAATAAGAAGACGCCTATGTTACCCAGAAGGGTGTGGCAGAGTTGAACAACATTTCACCTGTTATGTTTAAGTTCCATGGGATAGACGGTGAACCTATTGCCATCCACCGGGCACAATTCCAACTCCGTGCTGCTATTGTGAGCCCGAAACCTCGCGGTGAGAGGCTAACCACTAGACCATCGAGTCAGTATCATTATTGGATTAGAAGTATTAGAATCAGATTTTGTTCATTTAAATAGTGTATCTCACCTGTCAGTCCAGTTACCTGTTTTGTGACATTATGTACCTACTTTGACATTTAGTCGAAAAAGCAGGGTTATTTCTTCAATAATATCATGCACAAATAACATACCTACCTATCGATTCAACAAGCATAATTAGCATAAAGATTCTAAACCAACCTGTCGTTTTTTTTTATATCAATAAATTGAGCTTTTTTTGCTCACGGTCGAAAAATGAGGATTCTGTGTAGTGTGTCAAACGCATTAGCTTTGGTACCATGATGAGACTTGATCAAACACGCGGCCGAAGAAACCATCTATAGTTATTTATAAATATTTTATTTTGCCATGGCCATTTAAATTCCGTGATAGCGAGCCGAAATGGTCCGAAATGTATCTATCAATGATAGATACATTTCGGACTTAGTTAATATGGTATAAATTGATATTACTTTTCTTATTTTTTTTAAGTTAATGAATTGTACACACACTTTTTGTTTGATAAAATTAAAAATCCGATAATATCATATTGGAAACCTCGCCATAATTCTTCTTTTTTTTTTAAAGCTGTGATAGTAAATATAATATAGAAAGACGGAGCTTAACTTATTTAGCGTTTTCATGGCTAAACCACTGAACCGATCATAATGATAATGGGTATGAAGATAATACTTATAAAGACCACATTTTTCAGCACAGTCATTATCAGTTTGCCAAAAACATTAAAATGAATAGCCCATTTATATGCACACGTTTCAAGACTGAATTGCCTCTGCTCATGACGAGAAGGATTAGGTCATAGTCCATCAATCAATCTTTCATTACTAATCTAAAACCAGCAATGAATATTTTATGCCTATTTCGTTTCACTAAATTGTTAATTAACAATTAGTGCTCGACTATTAATATATTTTGAAAATAAACGAAGCATGGCTTAACATCAGCGGTCGGCAACCTTTTAGCAGGCAAGGGCCACATAGTGACAAAATAAATTGAAGGCAGCACTAGAAGCTTATCGTCCCACGTAGACTTCGGGCGAGAGGGTCAGAATAAGTACATTAAGTACTTTCTGTTCAACTTTTTTTGCACTATATCCGAAATAGGAATAAAGCGCCGAAGGTGCCTCCTTTCTTATGCATTTTGTTTAAGTAGCGCCTCGCCTATGAAGCGCTAAAGAACCGACTTTATCACGCATCTTCTATTAAAAAGAAAAGAAGTGACCCTGAAGTATTTTTGCCACCCAGGAAAGGAAGCGCCGAAGGAATTTATTACGCATTTTCTTTAGCCGACGTTTTTTACGCATTATTAAACACAAAAGAAGCTCTACCAATGTGGCGCGCTTGCTTTTTAGATAATGAATTTATTCAGATCAATGTTGACAAATTTTCAAAACAATCCCAGCCAGAAGGATGAGACCCGTTAAGTGTTAACCGAACGGAGGACTGACGACCGCTGCTTTACAGTGTACCTAATCAAAATATAAAAGGAAGTTTCATTTAAAATTATACATATTGTAGCTTTTGTTGCACATGTGTATCGTTATCAAATACACCTTCAGGTATTGTCTTTATTCTAAATAATAAAATAATAATAAATATTTCACAACTCACACACAACGCCATCTAGTCCCAAGCTAATACGAATACATATACATATATACTTTTCTTTTGTAAATACATACTTATTATACATAGAAACACCCAGACTAAGACAAACCCCCATGTTCATGCACACAAAGATTTGTCTCGGCATCGCAGGCAGTTACACTACCCACTCCGCCATCCGGTCGTCAAAATGATGTTTAATTGTGCTTCGTCCTCCGAGATCGTTCTCAGCAGCTTTACCACCAGAAAATGTATTTTCAATTAGAACACTACAGGGAAATGATAATAATTATCTTATGCATATTATCGTTAGTACACAAGTTCCACCTTGACTTACAAAACTTGCGATAATTGATTGATTAGATAAAAACGTGACCTTCATTCTATTGTTAACGACACGCTTTTGTTTTTATGGAAATGTGACGGAAACGTACGCGTATTCCTATTTATACATCACATCATCGTGAGCTAGTTTACACGAGCTTGGAATTTGTAGCTTCATGTTTTTTTTTTCACTAACCCATGATGTCCCACTGCCAAGCAAAGGTCTCTCCCATATACGACCACAATTTTATAAAATTATGTTGGTATAGCTGACGTTGGCAACAAATCTGCCAAACTTAAATGGGAGCGGGCGGGACTCGTAGCTAGAATGCACTCAGAAAGATGGTCGCGAATAATTACCGAGTGGATACCAAAGGATGGTCGTCAGCGTCGTGGTAGGCCCAAAAAGCGCTGGGGGATGATTTGGACTCGTTTCAGAGGCATTGGACAGACAAAGCTCACAACAGCTTCATGATACCATACAAATATCTAATTTAGGTACAATATAAAGCTGCAGGGCTTCTATTTATTAGGCGACAAGTTTGGTGACTGTGGTGTAATTTATTGTTCTACTTGTTACACATATTAGTTTATGTTAGACTTTTGGTTAGTTATAATTATATAATAAACATTAATATTATTATTGCAATCGGTTCCATTTGTATGGTTTAATGATAATATTTAACAGCTATATATTATTTTCATTTGACAAAAAAAAAAAAATATATTTATTTAATGTTGCAATTATTTACACTTCGATATATTGTCAAAATATATAAAATCTTAGAATTATTTATTTAAAAAGATGATGCACATGAGTTTCTCACCAGCTCTTCTCAATGATGCAATACCCATCGTAACTTAGATTTATTTTAATTTGAACCTAAACAGTACGATTAAAAATTGATCTAGGCTGCAGTAATTCAAATCAAATTAAATTGATTAGTATAATTTAAATCATTTAATTTTGATTTTACTGTATTTATAATGTATGTTGACGTGTCCAAGCGCCATTTGGGGTTTATGAGAATAAATGTTTTGAGTTTTGAGTTTCTTTTTTAAACTTGATAAGTCTACTAAGGTTGTGTAAACTCAGCTTTATTCATACAGCGAGATTTTTTTATTGTGAATGAAGTAATCGAGCGTGCAACTCTATAATGACTGTTAATTCATAGATTAATTTAATTCTACGTGTAAACTATACCTAATTGACAAATACTTCAAACTGGAGAGCATTACTACCTAGTGCATTAATATTGTTGATGATTGTTGATGTTTATTGAAAATGTATTAATTAAAAAGTTAAGGAGGAGGGGAGTAGCACGCGGTGTTCCATCGTCTCTGCCTACCCACATGCGAAAAGGCCTGATTTTATGTACCTATGTATACTATGTATTACTTTGTATATCATATCATATATTTGTACCTATGTATATCATGTATGCTATTCAATCTTTAAGGGTAATTTTGAAATAATTATATACATAACATAACTGCTATGTTTAGGTCCTATGGAAAAGGGGTTGAACCTATCGCCATCCACCGCACACAATTTCAAATCCGTCCTGCTATTGTGAATTTGTGACGGAAAGTTCACAAATAACACTTTGCCCAACCTGGGAATCGAACCCGAGACCTCGCGTTGATAGGCGCATACGCTAACCACTAGACCATCGAGACTGTAGTGCCCTGAATACTTGTGTTTGGTTCGCATTCCTTTTTACGAGCTTTACATGGGAACTTATTTTGCTTTATCGAATAAATACAAACTGAGCAATTAACCGGCACAGTTTCATGCAAATACTTTACTTTGTATTTACAAAAGTTGTTCGACAGTTGAACTCGATCAATTTGATGGGGATTCGATTAAATTATCTTACATTTGAACTGTTTTACGGATTTCGTTTTTATTCGTAAATAAATAAATAAATAAATTTGGATTTTTTACATTAGATAGAACGCCAGAAGCAATTACACTATCCAATGGTCCCAATGACAAGGCCAAATACACACATTCACTCACACAAGCACACCCAGTCTCAGAAAAAGAATTGTGAATAACACAAAGATTTGTCCCATTCGTATTGTTTCAACAATCTTTATATGGTACGAAATCCTGAATATGCGAGGTCCGACGCGCGGCTATTTTTGTCATTGAAGTATTTTTAAAGAACATAATTATTAGCGCCCTAGTGTGATTTTACATTCCGAAAAATTTATTAGTCAAAAAAAACAAGAAAATATTTTTTTTATTGGCACAAAACAAAAAGAAACAATATAGAAAATCCGGTGAAATAAAGTAATACAGTCTGTACCAATAGGCCAGCAGCTCAGCATAATGCTTCTTCTTCTTCGTCGTGTCGATGGCTGAGTCAAATTTTATTGGCCCAATAAGTGGCCACTGTTACGACGCTCTCATCGGCATTCATGAGCGCCTCTCTTGTACCTACACATACGTGGTTTTAACATATATATACCAACAACCAGCCATCTAGCCCACAAACACACCGCTTCCTTTATGCTGACGATCTAGCCCTCACTTCACAGTCTACATCGTTTGAAGAGACCGAAACCAATCTGACGGCAGCACTAGACAGACTCAGTCAGTACTATAAGCATAATGCTAAGTGACTGCAATATAGTCACCTAACGTTGATTTTCAGCTGCAGCCCACGAGTGCCGTATGCTCACGAGTGGTGCCTCAGAAGAAAACATGTAACATTTGGTACTTTTACGGACTAGTAGTACCACATAGACTGATATGCTGAAAACATTTTAACTACATACCACACACAATGTCACTGGTCTTGGCCGTTTTGGCAGCAAACCGCCTACCTACGTGCGTTATATCCATTCGCGAACTCAACATTCATTAGTTAATTGTAGTTGACTCACTATGGACTATGGACCGCTTATTTTAATTATAATTTTCTTGATGACAGCCTTTTCGTGTTGTCATAGTGTCAACTCAATGTTGTAATATATTTTATTTATACAGGGAGTCCTAGAAGACATCTATAACCTGGCAAGAACCTATAAGGAGCGCCCAAAAATGGGTGTTTCTCTAGTTGCCTTTTAAGACAAGTATAACATAACAACACGCCTATATTACCCAGAAGGGTGTGGCAAAGGTATATAACACCCACATTTCACCTGTTATATAGATCCCATGTAATAGACGGTGAGCCTATCGCCATTTATCGGGCACGTATCCAACTCCGTGCTGCTATACTATACTTTATTTACTATGCATATTATACTTTATCCTACTAGAACCCGAGACCTCGTGATAAAAGGCGCATACTCTAACCTCTAGACCATGGAGACAGTCTACGAGACACCCAGTTTGCATTTTAAAATTAACTGAGACTTAAAACAACACAAGGAGGTTCTGAATACCATTTGATTTTTTGTATGCAGAAGGTATCCCAAAAATATAACCGGCACATAAACCTTTATCATTATTTAGAAAAACAATATACCTGAAGTAGGAAAGGAGTTCCTTTCCAACTTATGTTGTTTTTCTCTAGTCTGCCCATGCATAAACATGATGAAAATTAATTATTATGTGCATACATTACTTGAACGTTATTCACTGTCTTCTAAGATCTTAACCTTTTTGTGAATGAAGACATAGACGGCATATTTGTCTCTAATTTATGGCTTAACTTTCAAATTACAAAGTCTGCGTGTTGCATAAAAAAAAATATAATTTATTATATAACTTTTTCCTTAAAATATGAGCGACTAAAGTCTAACATAATAATTAATATTGCAAATTATAAGCCAAAAAGCCAATATTTCTGGTATTTCAACGTCATGTTGTAAAGAAATATCAATTTTTATCCAGGGGCCCCGTTTTATAAACGTGCCTGTAACATAAGCTACTCCATGCTAGTAAAACGAAACGTTTTTTTTGTCTACATTTACGTATAGACAGAATTCTGATGCCGACATACTGATCTTATAATCTAACACAGGAAATGTACGTGCTTAAAATGCTTACAATAATATATAATAATAGCATCTGTATCTAATACATGTCCCACTGCTGGGTTCGGGCCTCTTCTCATGATGAGAAGGGTTAGGCCATAGTCCATTACGCTGGCCAAGTGCGGATTGTTAGACTTCACACGACCTCGAGTACTTTTTAGGCGCTCCTAGGCATGCAGGTATCCTTACGATGTTATGCCTTCACCGGTAGCGAGTGATAATTTATATGATAACACATATAAAATGCTTACAATTGTAGTAATTTGATAATTGGCATTCGGACTAAAGTAGCAGGTATGCATACTATTTTGAGCACATATATTTCCTATGCCAGATAATAAGGTCAGCATTACGGCATCGGATCTCTGTCTATACCTGAGTGTAAAAAAAATACGTTTTGACTTACTATAATTTTTATAGGATAGAGTAACGTTTATGAAGCAGGCGCCTGGGTCACAGTTTATATATGTACAAACAGTACGGAAACTGCCTACAAACGTGCGAAACAGCACGCACACATAAACATGCACACCGACAAGACCCCTAAGCGATTGTCGCGGTGCTCTCAGTAGCGAGTGCCGCTTAGGGGTCTCGTCGGTGTGCATGTTTATGTGTGCGTGCCGTTTCGCACGTTTGTAGGCAGTTTCCGTACTGTTTGTACATTGTAGCTGGTGAAGGGTGATGTTCAGAACACAAAAAACGCACTAGTACTTTAATAACCAATTTATTTTGTGGAACGCGACACATATTGCGTGGATAATTGCCATAGACTATTTTTTCTTAGAACTACCCTTATAAAACAAAAAAAAAAAAAAAATATATACAAAAGTAGGTACCCTAACATAAAAATAAGGTGAACTATGTATCGAGCTGTCGCTTACATACATATTTATACTGTGCCTGGGTTTAAGATCTTTAAATCTCTTATCATAAAACTGCAATGCTTTGGTTTCGAACAAACGATTTGTAAACATTGATTGTGTTTTGAATAAAGACCCATTTACACGATGCAATATTCTCGTCATCTCTGTCTTTTATTCTTAGTCGCCATAAAAGTGTCCTGTAAAAATACATGTTAAATACATGAAAATATTAAAAATCGTTTAGATATAATACGCAAAGAATTCGGTATAGAGTGTTAAGCCATTGCACTAAATATGGACACCACTATGGGCCAGGCCAATTACCCGCGCTATTACAACAAGAACGCATTTGATTGCCTTGCAAAACTTACATCGTGTAAATGCGTCTTTAGTTTTATTTCTGTTGCTTGTGATGGCACTGGCTTGTCATGACAATGAAATACCAGTGAGGTTCGAGTAATACTTTTAGATGACGTCTGATCACAAAATGTCTCTCCATTTTTCGTCAAAAGTATCGACAACCGAGTATCCGTTTAGGAGTTCGATATTTGCCAAATAGAGTTCAAATTCGCTAATGGTGATACCCCATCAAAATATAATTAAAGGCCATTTTATACGATGCTAGTTTTTCTTTTGTTTCTGATGCACCGCTCTTTAAGAGTCTGGTATTTAAAACATATTTTTTTATCTTCCAGGTTATAGTTGAATCGCACAAGGAGCTCCGATGTCCAGAATGCAGAGTTCTAGTCGAGGCAAAGGTGGAGGAGCTTCCTCCGAATGTACTCCTCATGAGGATCCTGGAGGGCATGAAGAATTCAGCGCCACGAAAGATCATCACAGGACAACGAACCTTGAGAAGCGGACATTCGCAGGTTAGTAGACACAGTGCTATTATCGTGAGTGTATTGGATTATTCGACTGAGTAACGAGCTGTATTTTTTATCCAATATATACCTATATATAATATATGGACCTCTGCCGTTAACAATTACACGAGGTGCTTAAGAGCTTAAGATAATTATTACATTTATTTAATCTGCCGACAATTTGATGCTGAGATAAATAATTAATTAAGCCGGTTATGTGGTCAGATTAATTTACGACTACTGGCACAAGAGACATAACATCTTATCCTTCCGATTTATCGGCTTTTTAAGACTGTTGGTTCTACTTAACAGGTTGCATCCAATTCACAATTGCATTTATGTAGTATTAAAAAACTATTTGTCGTCTCAAATTTATTGCGATTCTGTACTTATCTTGAATGTACGTTTAAGACTGATTATTTAATATTATCATTGTTTGATTATTTTTCTATATTGTTCTAGGCGCAGCAAGGTGCCCAGCAGGCTGGGCGCGACGGCAAACAGTTGCCGCCTCATGCGAGAGCCTTATACGACTTCATTTCGAAGGAACCTGGGTAAGTGATTCATACTTCCATGTCTTTATCTGCGTTATATTGTGTCAAAGAGTTATTTTGTTATCACAAGTTGCTCCCACACAAGATATGAGGTGTGGGAGCAATTCCTCTTTTGCTACAGAAACAAAACAACACTCTTTTAAAACTGTTCTTCTTCTTCTTCTTGGATTAACCAATTCGCTTTGGAGAACTCGCGAATTGCCCAGGGTGCGCCGGACGTAGAGAATAGTTGTGAACGTCACTCGGGGAGGCTCCTTTCATGCACCCCAAACTGTTTATAACTGTTGTAAACGTCGTTGTATAAGCTACCCGTGTGCCAAATATCATTAAAATCCATCCAGTTATTTTTACGTGAAAGAGTAACAAACATCCTGACAAACTAAAATCCAACGGGAGAGATGTTTCGGCAGACAGATTTCTCTGGCCGTGGTCGCAAGCTAACTGCGACCACGGCCAAACGCGTTAATTTCCGTTAGATTTTATAACGAACTTAAATCTAAGTCATGCAACGCGAAAGTTTAAAAGTTAAACACCCTGACATCCAGATAACAAGTCACACATCTTCACAAACTTACGCATAAATATGAGCAGGATAGGGTGGGATAGGATTGGAAGCTTGCCCAAACACGAGTTTACAATCATGTGAATGATGAATGTAGAAAAATATCGCAATAAGGCCGCTGCACGGTCACGTTCGGAGACGATAATGTCGTGAAGATATGCATCGTGTGATATAAACCATTATGGTAATAACTCGCATTTTCCATTAATTTAGTCTGCGATAATTACTGGGCTGGAAAATATCGGTATATAACATCGTCTTGCCATCTCAGGCATAATCTCATTTTTCTGTTCAATTCTTAAATTGACTATTTTATTTATTAGTACTTACCCTTACTAAACCAGCTTGAATAACCTTTCGATTTACACAGCTTGACTCACTAAACTTTGGACTAACAAAGTTAAAATGGGTAAGCAAATATTTTAGCACACGCGTATCTGAGGGTAAAAACAAGTCCTAAAACCTAAGGGACAACTTCACAAGTTTCTGATAAGTATTTATCAAAGACTTCTCGGAACTTTCTTTCACAGATAAAATATCAAATGTGTATAGAGTTATTAGGCGGTCGACAATCTAAAACTTTATTCGGAACTGGTGAAACGGAACTGGTGAAATTAGGGCTCAGGATAAGTTACAAGCTGCCGAATAGATCTTACCCGCATCATAAAATATAACCTGATCGAATATAAAAGTGACACAAGATGCACTTAAGTAAGGAACTCAGCTGTCACTTGAATTTATGTGTGTTGTAGACTTAACCTGCCTATGAAGATTAACGTAAACTTCTGAAACTGGGTCTAAAGGCCAGTTTCAGAGGTGCCGGATAGTTCATAGCCGACCCATAAAATATAATCTGTGACTAAATTTGAAAGTGACACAAGTTACACTTAAATAAAAAACAGCTGTGACTATTATTTATTTTTGTTATATGCTTATTCTGCTAATAAGGTTTATCTAACACCTGTGAAATTGGCGCTTAATCTGCCAAACGGATTTTAATAAAATGTCCTATTATATACACGGGTAGTTAATAGTTAATTAGGTCCTAACCATAGAAATCTTAATAATAAGGCAATAGAAATGTCAAAGACGCGTGACCTTGTCGCCGCGCATCTGTCTAGTCAAACACAAGTGCGAGTTGAGGAATTGTCGTCTTAATGTCATCGCAAAAAGAATAATTTTGTTTGCAGGAATACAAGCGCATCTGTCTAATAGAACACAAGTGCGAGTTGAGGAATTGTCGTCTTAATGTCATCGCCAAAAAGAATAATTTTGTTTGCAGGAATACAAAAAGTGGTATTTGAAAAACGGCGACATGCGTCCCAGAGTTAAAAGATAGTCGATAGCATTTCTATTGACTAGTTATTAAGATTTCTATGGTCCTAACCTAGATTAACGTTTATTATTATGCAACTTTTTATTGACGTAGCATTCGAGGGGCGCTGTATAGTCAGAAGCTAGGATTTAATGTTTTGAGTGTGGTTAAGCTTAACCTACTTATAATAAAGTTATTTCAAAACAGGGAATATAAATTCCCACTACGTAATTTGATGCCTATAACTTTACAGTAGGCACCTATTGTGAGAACATAATGCGATACTTGTTTATATTTGTGATTCGTTTAAACATGAGATAACTGTAATGAGACAGCCACTACACTGTTTAGTAAATAATAATAATATAATAAATATCTCACAACTTACACACAGTGTCATCTAGTCCCAAACTAAGCAGAGCTTGTACTATGGGTACTAGAATAACTGATACTAATACAAATACTGAATACTGAAACAAAAACTGATCCTAAATAATTATAAATAGATACACCCAGACTAAGACAAACCCCCATGTACATGCACAAAAAGATTTGTCTTAAGCGGGAATCGAACCTGCGACCTAGGCGTCGCAGGCAGGTACACTACCCACTTCGCCATCTGGTCGTCATAGTTCGACTATATTAGTATGACAAGTGGCGCTCTCTTGTAAAATTAGATTGTCTGACGGCATATTAATACTTCAGTGACGAGCCTGTCGACCCTTAATCATTAGCAAATGACGTTTCATCACAGGAGATGACTCACAGTGATAGTCAATAGAACACTTGATACCTAAACTTTAATCACGTCCATTTAAGTAATCTGGCGTCGCGTATTTACAAAAGAAAAAGAATATTATGTATTATTAGTGTCAGTTATTCTAGTACCCATAGTACAAGCTCTGCTTAGTTTGGGACTAGATGGCGTTGTGTGTGAGTTGTGAAATATTTATTATTTATTTTTAAAAAAAATGTCGCGTCTTGTCGCATTTAATTTGTCTAGATTCAAGTCACACGCAAACATCAAATTATTTTATGTGTTGTTCTGTCATACACAGTATTGCAGACATCTTGCTACAGCAGAGCGCATGACTGTATGTCATCAAACTTAATGCAAACTTGCTGTGCGAATTCATAACATAACATCACGCCTATAATGCCTAGAAGGGTGTGCCAGAGGTGCATAACACCCACACTTCACCTGTAATGTTAAGGTCCCATATAATGGGGGTGAGCCTATCGCCATCCACATTGAGAATTTCATGACGGCAATCACAAGTAACACTTATTCCCGAGGATCGAACCCGATTCATGTTGTTTTTTTTTTTATACTACGCCCACAGCGAACGAACGTGTAGTCCACCTGATGGTAAGTGGAGTGCTGCCCATGGACATCAACAATCCACAAAAGCAGATTAGATGCGTCGCTGCAGCTGAGGACTACGGTGTTATGTCTCATGTGCCAGTAATTTCAGGGCAATGTTGTTGAAAAAATAATAATCTTATAATTAATCCTAAGTAATATTGTAAAGCCGATACTCTCTGACCTGATCATCTGACAAAATTTGATAAAATTCGTGAAACAAGACTAGTATCTTATATGTATATTAAATTCTCGTGTCACAATGTTAGTTACCTTACTCCTCCTTCTTCTTTGTCGTGTCGATGGCTGAGTCAATTTTGTTTTTGACTTGCCATCGTGGTGAAAGGATTAGCCAATTCGCCTTGGAGAACTCGCGAATTGCCCAGGGTGCGCCGGACGTAGGGAATCGTTGTGTACGTCACTCGTCCTCCGAAACGGCTTTACTGATTTTTACCAAATTTTATATGCATATTCAGTAGGTCTGAGAATTGGCTACTATCTATTTTTCATACCCTTAAGTTATAAGGGTTGTTCACCCTTAACACTTTTCTTTTAATTTTTGGACAAATTGTTTTGTTTTAATTTTTATATTATGTGGCATTAAAAAAAATACAACCCTAAATTTTTACCCTTTTATCACCAACCCCTATTTGTAAATAGCCATTTTAGTAACCTTAGCGCTTTTGACAATATGAACTCTTTGAATGTACCTTTATGGGGTTTGACATAACATTGACATAATGCGTGCTGCAAATATAGTCACAGAGAATGTATGCATAGTTAAGACAGGACAACGTCTTTCGGGTCAGCTTGTTGTTCTATAAAATGTGTCGCACCAAAATGACCCCCCTTGGCACATAAAAGGACAGTCAATACTTCTAAATTGGTTGCATTGAAGACTCATGCGCTCTCAATGAGTGCACTTGTCTTATTCGGCGCCAATCATTGGCATGTGTCATGCAGTTTAGTAACAATCATATTAGTCACCGAGTTCAAGGAATTGTAAAGCAATTTGAGACTTGTGCAATCGTATAGTTGAAAAGGCAAGGACATCTACATGATAGCCTTGAGTATTTTAATTGAGGAATGATGATAAATAGTAAATTAATATAATAAATATAATAGGAGATTACTGATATCCTAAGGATGGGACTACTAATCCTTCGCTATCAGCTAAAATATGGCCCATTTGTTGTCCTGTCCATTACTTCCCACCCTTTGTACCATAAAATACCTTATGCAGGCCAACCAAAAAGGCGTCACAGTCGCATCCTATTGGTATAAAACCATATAGATAGAAGAAAATCATTTTTACTATAGTCATTGACACGACAAGAAGAAGCTATCAGCCAAAGTTGTATGATCAAATAAAATAAATATTAAAGTAAAGTTACTCCTAATTAGATCTACCAGTGAATGTCTTGTTATATTTTGATCCAGCTGACCCAGAACAAACAGATTGACTTTGACGTGTTCAAGCGCCTCCTGGGGCCTATAAAAATAAATGGTTTTAATTTGAATTTGAACTTATTTTCTATCAGGCCACACACACATTTGACATTTGATAAGGTTGATAACTATTATTTTTGTTTATACTAACTTTGTTGTTAAGCGAATTTAGAATGACTTGAAATTACTTCGCCAAATTTGTGCTAAGTTGGATAATAAATCTATTGGTCTGATAGTACATAAAACGCATATAATTTTTATGCATTTAGAGATAATTGGTTTTTGATAGTATAAACAGACACTTAAATTCCTGTCAATATTATTTTTTCATTACATATTTATTTATTTTTATAATTACTAACAGATTTACTTATCATAGGATTCATCATCATCTTTATCAGCCGAGGAACGTCCACTGCAGGATATAGGCCTCACCAATCGATTTCCACAGCGCGATCGATACCATACGATTGCTTGAGACGTAATTGGACAACACATAATTTTTTTTTTATTGGTTTCAGTGACTTGTCGTTCAAAAAAGGTGAGACGATACTGCTGCAGAAGAAACTGGACCCGTTCTGGTACCAGGGAGAGTGTTCTGGCAGAACTGGGATGTTCCCAATCACTTATGTACAGGTTAGTTTTTCATAATCAGATATCTTTTATAGTCTACTTTTCATGATATTATTGTTACTCGCTAGTTGGTATAGTGATTAGCGTTTGCGACTGCTGATCGTGAGGTGTCGGCTTCGATTCCCGGCTTGAGCATAACGCAGTTGTTGAACGTAAGTGTTCAAAATGGTGTCGATACGCGGCGTGTCCACAACGTGCTTCTTGTGACTTGGTGACTTGCATTTGCCTCGCTTTAGACTCGCCTGCAAATCGCCAGGTTCCTTTATACCAATTAATGGTAAATGGCAAAAAATTGCTCTACTTTAAACAGCTAATTGTGCGTGAAAACTAGACTCAGTGAAGCGATTCTTGCATAGGCGGACACTGAGACATAATACAAGTTTTAATAAAACTACTTAAGCGATCTCCTTACGTTTTGAAATAATATATGTATATAAATATAAAATTAATATTTATTAGTATATATTTTGCGTGTATATAGTAGGTATGATAATAAGTAGTATATATTTATAATAAGTAGCATTTTTAGTTTGTAGTTTATTTTTATTTTTCTTTTATGATAAGTTATTATAATAACTTGTATTTTCCTTTTTAACTTTTTTACACCTGCCACAGACATAATATCTATCTCTGCATCACCTAAAAGTTGGCTGGTAGATAATGCCTTTGGCATTAAGCACACCGGTGCAATGTACTTGCAGGAAGTTAAAAAAAATAAAAAAAAAAAACAATAATTATCTACGGTACTTTCCAGGTGGCGGTACCTCTGCCAGTAGTCACGGCGCTTTGCAAAGCGTTGTACGACTTCCGAATGTCGGCGCCCGAAGAGGAAGGATGCCTCGCCTTTGACAAAGGTATGTTATTGTATGATTAACTGACTCCTGTCTCTTTTGTACAATGGGAATTAATTCATTGTAATTTTGTTTATAACGGCATGAATTCACACATAATGTTCTATTACTTACGCTAAAATTTCGTTTCGCTTACGTATTCGAATTGATGCGAATGTTGGGCGAATGTTTTTGACAAATTAAATATTGGAAACTAAATATAGAATCGATGGATCTGGAAATATAACACAATTCGACAAAAAAGAAAAATGTCTTGCGTCTGGGATTTACATAGGATAGAACATGATACGTGCGACAGGACATAGAAAATATATGTTTAATTTTTTTAACTATTTGAAGATTTTAGATTTTTACTCGCAATTAATCCGCACTGCATTTGTCGAAAAAGATTTTTTGCGTTGCTATTATGTGTACTATAAAAATAACTTTGCTTATTACACATACATTATGTTTTTACATGTATCAACATCAACCTTTACAAAATGACTTCTAAAGGCTGTGGTCGAGATGCTGACTCGTGGAATCATTTTAGACCCTCAAAAGTAAAAAGAATCGCTTGTAATATTTTGCCGCAGTTACATGCCAATAAATTAAACAAACCCTGAACAGTGTTAAAACAGTAGGTGTTAGTTGAAAGGAGCTGAAAATTATGACCACTTTCATTGAGTTTAGCATAAAAAATATCTAGAAAACCTCCTTAAGAATTATAAGTCGGCGCCTTCGTCGCTCTCTGACTTCTGGGTAGTAAAGACGCTTTGGTGCTAATTCTTAGTTTAAAAAATTATTAAAATTACGATGCCTACAAAATGCCTGTAAAAATATTTTAGTGATGATGATTCTGAGTTTCTGAAGAAAATATTATTGCATCTTTGGTGCTTCAGTTGAAGCACTAGTGGCAGGGTTTTTGTACCAGACACTACTTTATATTGAATTTAACACAGACGAAGGCTCTTGCAACAGCTAGTATGTGGTCTTGAAACATTGACCAGTTCGGTTTCGTTCGGTATTAACATAACTGCAACGAAATGTCAAACTAGTATAACATTCTGCGCGCCCTTTATTTCAAGGTCAACATTCGCATTCGCGAATGTGAGAAATCATACATTCGTTACATCACTAATACATATTAGGCCTGAAACTGAGTTAAGCGGGCGCCCGCCACGGACAACCGTCGCGTGTCAACGCGCGTGGATACGAGGGCGGGCTCCGTTAGAACAAGACGGGGCCCGTCGCGGGTTCCCGTCGCGGAGGCTGGATTATTTTATGGACGCAGTGTCGCTAGTTCAATTTTAACGGTGTGCATGTATAGTCGTGTCGATGGAGATGTATTATTACATAGCAAGGAACAAGAAACAATAGCCAGTAAGCCCGTTTATTAAATCTAGGTTGTGGTGCGGGCCCCGCGCGTGGCCCCGCGACGGCTGCCTCCGTCCGGAGGCATGCCCCGTTACGCGGGTGCGGGGCGCGCTTCGCCGTGACGGACGCCCGCGCAGTTCCCCGTGACGCATCACTTTTGTATGAAACCGCGCGGGCGTCCGCTTAACTCAGTTTCGGGCCTTACATGATATAAAATTAAATATAATCTCATGGTGCAGAAAATTTTTGTGTTAGGAATGGTTGTTTATTATAAATTGGAGGTTAAACGGAATCTTGCGCTAGTTAAATATATGTTCTTAGTGTTTCGTGGTAAGTTACATAATCCGCAAGTGCTAGAAGCAATGAAACTGCTTGTTCCTAATACCATGCTGAGGCAAGTACCTAGACAAAGGACATTGGAGGTTTCTGTAGCTAGAACCAATATTTTAAAATTTTCCCCAGTAGCAAGAGCTGTGGGGATTATAAATAAGGTCGCTGTAGAAATCGATATTTTTACATGTTCATTGGCGGAATTCCAGAGAGAGACACTACACATTTTGTCTACATTTTAACATCCTCCCAGCCTGTAAGGACAATTGTATGTTGTGTAAATAATAAATAAATATTATAGGTTATCAAACATTTATATGTATTTTGCAGGAGCAATAATAACGGTACACCGGCGGGTGGACGACAACTGGGCGGAAGGGCGGCTCGACCAACGCGTGGGAATATTCCCTATCGCCTTCGTGGAGCTCAACCAACCCGCCAGGCAGCTTATGAACAGGTAAGGACGCGACCAGCTAGCATGGCTTCTTGCTCGCCAAAAAAATAAATATCACACAACATATAGACAACGCCATCTCGTCCTAAACTAAGGGTGTTATTATATCTACATCAATCAACGTATACTTCAGACAACGAAACGAGATAATTTTCATGATTTACAATTATAAACCCAATTCACAGGCCATAAAGTTTAATTTCTATTGCAATTGAGTTTTTAGGGCCTTTTTAACAGTTTTTATTATACGAAAATCAACTTAAATTACAAAGCAATAGAATTTATATTCGTGTGTAATGTATAATTTATTTATAATAACATAAATTTATCTTGTTTCTTAGGCTTTAGTATAGATTAATGCTTCTATCGACGCTAAACAGCGCGCTGCGCATGCGTGGTATTGCTATTTAAACTTCAAATACATTGATCGACATAGATGTAATACCACCCTAAGTATTATCGCGAGCAACATAATAATATTAAGCTTATCAGGCTGCGTTTCCATTAAAGCGGATCAGAGCTGAGCCGAGTGTACATATTATTTATTTATGTATTTATTCGAGATACATGGAAGACTTACAGTTAAATTAAGAGAATTGTATGTAGTAGTAAAGGAATGTGGCAGCCAATAACAAGTCTTCGCTAATAAAACTGAATAAGAACAAACGACCGGATGGCGGAATGTGTAGAGTACCTGCCTGCGACGCCGAGGTCGCGGGTTCGGTCCCACTTAAGACAAATCTTTGTGTGCATGAACATGGAGGTTTGTCTTAGTCTGGGTGTTTCTATGTATAATATGTATGTATTTACCAAAGAAAAGTAATATATGTATTAATATCAGTTATTCTAGTACCCAAAATACAAGCTCTGCTTAGTTTGGGACTAGATGGCGTTGTGTGTGAGTTGTGAGATATTTATTTATTTTAAACGTAAACAGTAAAAAGTATATATTATATTTAAAAGTCCGCGCCGTCCCACTCCGCTCGACTCCGCTGTGTCCAGCTCAGGCCGCATTCATTTGTTTTCTTTGAAAGTCCGCGTAGCCCGAGCGGGGCGGAGCGGAGTGGAGAAGACAGGAGCAGACTTACACGGTTTCAAGCACCGTGATTGCTCAGCAGAACAGGGTAAAACGGATCTTCTGTTTTACCCCGCTCTGCTTCAGTATAAACGCAACCTTTCACTAATTCTGCCGTGGTATAACTAAAATGCCGTTATCTGCTTAAACCACTTTTTTGGATTACAAATAAGAACCGCGGAAAAAATTTAAACCGATGTAACTTTTCGATGACAAAACTTATTTTATCTATGTTTTGGTATCTTTGAATCTCAAATAAGTTTTTTGTCATCGAAAAGTTTTTTTAATTATACCACGGCAGAATTGTCGATTCTCTCTAAAGTTAAAACTATTTGCAATATTTAAATAGAGGTAGAAACATGTAAATTTATGCATGTGTTGCAGCGCGTCGCTGAGCCGCCCGCCGCCCGCGCTGCCCGACCTCTCCGAGCACCGCCACCTCACGCAGGTATTACATACATACATACATACATGCAAACATACATACATGCTCTACTAACTGCCATTTATTTAAACAAATAAAACCATTCATATGGTCATGAAATTCTAAGCTACCCAAGTTCTCGAATACCAAAACCATCAATTTCATAATTGTCCTAACATTTTCAATATAGGCTTTTGTGTCGAAGTTTCAAAAGAAAATAATAATACGTCTTATATATAAATGGTAGCATAGAGAGTACCTATCTACTAGGAACCATTTCTTTAGTATGTACTAAATATTTTTATTCTATACAGTGCGAACAATATTGCATATTAATAATTAAATACATATTTGTTTAAGCAACCTTATCGCTACCTACCGATGTCGATGTCGACGCCGACCACCGGCCAGAGCAACTACCAAAACGTGGCCACCATGAGCCAATCCCACCCGAACTACAACGCGGCTCAACCGATGCTGGCCCAGCCTTCGCAAATCCTGGTGTCCAACCAACACGCCAGCATCATCTCCCACGGCGGCCTCGTCACCACCACCGCCGTGCCCCGGAACATCATGGAACCCACGCAAACCAAACATTCCCTCGACCTCATACAGTTCACCAACATGCACAACAAGTCACACCAGGGCACCATGGGCATACAGAGCGTTTCCCGAATCAACGAGAACTACGACCGACTCCGAACAGTCAAATACGACAGCTACAACTCCACCCCCGTACACAAAGTAGAGACCACATATCAAAACGTCCGGACGCACGAACATTTTCCAGTTTCCGTCGCGAATTTTAACACTAGTAACCTTTCTTCAGACTCGAGTTCGAGTATGAACACGCCTTCTGTAGGAGTCAGTTCCACGACAACCCCCAACACCAGTTCCAATACCAGCACCTGCGAGAGCGCCGAGCCGAGCTTGCCTAGCTCCCCTGACAACAACACCGAGCGAAACGCCACCGTAATACAAGCCAATACGACTCAAAGTCAACCCGAAGCGGAACCGACCCATGACGAGTCGCTCAACACGTCCATGGGGGTGCTGAGTCTCAACGAGAGCTCCACGGCCACCAACACGTCGCTCAACGTGAGCTTGCCGCCGTCGGAGAGTCCGAAACTGAACGCGTCGGGTGCCAGTAACACGTCGCACACCCAAGTCGAGACTCCGGAAGCGACGAGCAACAGCGAACCCTCGAGACTCGACGTTCCGTCGTCGAGTAAAAACGTTTTGCGATCCAGTGGGCCGGATTCTCTGTTGAATTTTGGGCTAGGGCTTCAGGCGGCGTTATCACCGTCTCACGCGAAAGAAGGGAACTACACGGTGACGAGAGCTCACAGAGACCATCATCACAGAGAGAAGAGGCACAGTCTGACGCCCTCGTCGCACTTGCAAGGGAATCACACTACGCAAAACAGGTAAGAATTACGGTTTGTTATCTTAATGTTGTTTTGTACTGAATCTATGTGCACGGTAGTGTGGCATTGATAAAATAAATAATAGTTATTTATGGTACAAGTGAGAAAAAGTTTATATTTCTGTTGTGAGTGTTAATTTTAAAATCTTGAGCTTGCGAAGTAGTCTTGAATTGAATCACGAGCGTAGCGAGTGATTCTAATAAAGACTACTACGCAAGCGAGATATTTTAAGAGGTCACGAACTGGAAATTAAATTTTTCTCATGCGTTACAGTTACATACAAAACTTTTCACCTCTTCCAGTGAGAAAATATAAAGATTTAAATAAACTCGATTGCTTATGATGACTGACACAGACAAAGACTTTTTCTTTTTTAAAATACGTTCGGAAATTCGTTCCGTAACATTTATTTATAGAGTCTAATATTAAGTACCTGATTTTAATTAATTTAAGGGTCATTCGCAAATATAAAAACATTGAAATACTAAATAAGCGTGTATTTATATAATTTAAAATAATTAAAACTTATCGTTTGTAGTTATTTAATAAAATTGATGTCAATGTTTATTACTAACCTACATGGTGTAATAAACATTGTTTTTTTTTTCAGCGCCTATTCATTGGAAGTATTTTGTGTTTCGAAATTTGAATCACTTTGCCTCACTAGTGAATAAAAATGGTTTTTACTCACTGAATTCTGGCAAGCAAACGATCTTTTTCGTGCTGGTGTGGTGAAAATACTTATTATACATTGCAACACGAATATCTATATAATTATAAAAATGAATTGCTGTTTGTCAGTCTCGCTAGAACTTGAGAACAGCTGGACCGATTTGGCTAATTTTGGTCTTGAATTATTTGTGGAAGTCCAGAGAAGGTTTAAAAGCTGAATAAATATTAAATTGTTAACTATCTATTAGATTATTTTAATGTAGATTGATAACATACCGAGCATTTTTTTTTTAATTAATTACAGATGCCTTTTGTTTGTTTTAAATTTATTTATCGATTGACGAGCAGTACGAAGTCTGCTGGGTCAGCTAGTATATAATATATCTTTAAAACGACGCCCGCCCTAGGAATAACTCCTATGTATGTTTATATGATGAATGTGGCAAACTGGCAATGAACGTCCCGGGTTGTCGGCAGGCACTCGGCAGAGATCGTGGCCACGTCGCTGCTGGACGCGGCGCCGGACGCGCGCGAGCGGCGGCGGCGGCGCTCGCGCAGCGACGAGCGCCCGCTGCCCGCCGCCTACGTGGCCGTGTACCCCTACAAGCCGCAGAAACCAGACGAACTCGAGCTCAAGAAAGGAGGTACAACGAAACTACCTATCTGCGGTCTATATGCAATCGAAGCAAGCGCGTAACCCATTTGTGGCCAACTTCACTACCGCCTAGATGATCGATTTTATCTGTACCTCATAATCCAAACGGCCGTTTTTGAAGTACTTGTGGTACTTACTCAGTAGCTTATGTCTAGAACGACGAGTACATTAATTAATAGAC
Source organism: Hypena proboscidalis (assembly GCA_905147285.1). NCBI lineage: Eukaryota > Metazoa > Arthropoda > Insecta > Lepidoptera > Erebidae > Hypena > Hypena proboscidalis. Next base: position 3,968,365 of record LR990141.1, read on the forward strand.
GAGATTTTGCCGTCTCAATTACAGATGTAGAGGAACAGGGTGTGATGTTCCTGCACCACATAGGGAGGATCCTCCGACCGGACTCGGTGGTATTGCCTGGCGGACAGCTGTCCAACGGTAGCTTATTGGAAGTGGTATATATGTATACTCTCTGTGAACCCTTCGTTATCGCGATTCAGCGCTCTTTGACATATGTCACGTGTGTGTCACTACATATGTGCGGATACCGCCACACAAACGACGAATAAGCAAGAACAAAAAGTACGAGGAATACACTAGTACTTTGTTTTTGTATAATTATGTTAATTAACACTAGTGAATCGTTCGCAGGCGTGTACACGGTGACGGAGCGCTGCCGCGACGGCTGGTACAAGGGCTGCTCGGCGCGCTCGCAGCGCTGCGGCGTGTTCCCCGGCAACTACGTGGCGCCCGCCGCCGCCCCCGCGCGCGCCAAGGACAAGGTGCGTGCTAGAAAGAAAGAAAGAAAGAAAATCATTTATTCTGGCATATAAAAAACAAAAAAAATACACTAAATAATTTCAAAAATAATTCTTAATGCCAGAAATGGTACGCATCTCAGCACAATACTGCGGCGCCAAAAAGCACCGCAGGGCTGATAATTCTGATGCGCCCAGAAAATGAATAAAAAGCAGTGTGACAACAGTAAAAAAAAAAAAAAAAATCTATTAATTACATTTACAATTTTTGTGTCACAATCAACGATATATTTATGGATAAACAACTAAATTATATTAATATGAAACAACTACAACTAAACCTATACAATAATAAAGCATAACATTAACAAAACTCATTTTCAAAATTAACAAAATTAAATACTATCTCCTATTAATGACAAACATATTAATAAACTAAATGTGAAACCTGGAACGCACCCATACGCTTTAGCTAGCGCTCACTGCTGTGCTTTAAAAATGTCACGCAAGTCGTAAGTGCGAACGATAAACGAGAAGTTAAATTGTTCGCACATTTGTAAAGCGCGGCATATAGTATGGTTTATTGGACGTAAAATTTAAAACTAACATTTTCTACAGCTAATCTAATCGTTCGATTCGTGGTAACTGCCCTCAGTATTGATTCAACGTTGCGTTAGTCTCGGTGGTAAATGCAGCTTGTATTGTTTCCTGGTCAACGTGTTGTATGGTATGACTGACGGTTATCAATTGTATAGCAGACGCCGGCGGTGGCGCACCCGGCAGTGCCCCTGGCGCCGTCGCCCCCCGCCGCCCCCGCCGCCCCCGCCGCCCCACCGCGAGCGCGCTCCCCGCCCCAACGTACGTATCGCTCGACACTATTCTATACTTCTTCCTCTTTCGTGTCGATGGCTGCAGGCATATTCTATGAGCCGTGGCCACGCGGATAGCGCTGTCATCGGCTTTCATGGGTGCTTCCTTCGTGCAGGTGGTGGAGCAAGTGGGACAGCGCATGAAATGTGCAACTCAATAATATATTACTACTGTTACTACTAAATACTTCGTTGGCCTTACCTTCTAACCATTTAGCACTTGTACGGGTCATCGCCGTACAGTAGGTATAAGTGGAGTCAGCAGATTGCGACATCGTTCGATTAATCATGCATTAACAATATTAAGTAGTACGCGATTTGTCGTCATACCGTGCGCGACTCATTCTCATCCCATTTTATCCCATTAGTTTTATAGTAGTGAAATAAAGTTATCTTTTTATCTTTAATCTTAGTTTATCTTAATCTCATCCAACCCCGAACAGCACTACCTCGTTTGTCTAGTGGTGAAGTACATGAAGTTGAAATAATTATTAATTTTACCAACGTATTAAACCGACCGATTGTATCTCTTTCTCTCTCAATTAATGTTTGAAAGAGATAGAAAGATCGAAAGAGCTCAGCATTAACCGTAAAATAAGGAGGTTAAATCCGACCTAATATAGTTACTGTAATTTTTACAGCTCTGCCCCTCACGTACCCGTGGAGTTCTCCAGTACCAACTCAAAGCACGCCGAGAACTGAAAAGGTAAACTATTTTACATTTTTATAAGTATTTTATTTATAATAAATGCCCTGCTTTAGTCTTTAAATGATTTATTAGCTTCGTAATATGCAGAAAATATATCATAATGTACCTTTTGTTTATCAAGAATTCAATCGAATGGTTGTAGGTTATTCAGCTTAGTAAGTTAGCAGTTTATTCAGCTTAGTAAGTTAGCAGTTTATTGGTAGCTACTACCACCTATTTGCTTCAAGACAACCAAATTTTCAAGGTCTGCTTCCCCATAGCTCACCAATCTAAATGTCTGTATTTGTTGTTTGTTTGTATGGAGCCAAGTGTTTTGTTACTAGATCTTATCTCCCTCAGTCGCCAAATAAGAAATGACGTGTGTTTTGGTTGCTATAACTTACACATAGAATTATTGTCAAACAAATATTGTATGAATTATTTAAAAAGATGGTGCACATGAGTTTCTCACCAGTTCTTCTTATGATGCAATACCCATCGGAGCTGGTACTTGGATTGATTTTGATTTTATGCTATTCATTTATGTAGTCTGAAATACTGTAGTAAGCTTTTTGACATAATCTAATTTTAACATATTTTTTAAATTTACCTATCGGTAATTCTATTGCGTCTAAAGAAAGTTTATTAATTATTTTAATGCAATAAGTAATATAATTTATACTCTGTCCATTTCTTTATTTTCTTTTTGACAGATTATATTTAGGGATGCCTTCACACGTTACTGATTCGATTTGAAATAATAATCGATGTTGTCTAAGAAGAATTTTCAATCGATTAATTACATCGAAATGGTTTTAGTTCATTATTAATTATTCGTTTATTTGTAGTTTTTATTAGATGAAATAAATATACAAAATAATAATATAATAATAATGTCACATACACTTAGTCTATGACGGTTTCCTAGTTACCTTTGTTTACATTTTCATTTTTAATTCCAAGATTTCGACTCAATTTCTTGCAAATAATTATTCATGGAATCATAATACTATTATTATATTATTTTTTTTATAAAAATACAGACAATACACAAAAAAAGTCAAATTATTATTTTTCATAATGATCGATTTATTTCATTTCACGATTTGATTTATAGTCTGTGGTTGTTTGTTACAAACAGTGAACTTCCCTAAAAAGTGCCGCTTGTCAATAAAGTACATTATTATTGTAGTACATTAATCTGACAAAAAAAACGGTAATTCATAGGCGTGATCTGTCAAAAAGAAAATAAAGGAATGGACAAAGTATAGTTAAGTTTCATATTAATTGTATATATTTTGTATTTTGATGTTTGTTTTGACGTGTTCAAGCGCCCTTTGCGGCCCTTAGAAATAAATGATTTGATTTCTGATTTCTAACCTAATCTTAAATTTCCAGCCAAAAGAAAAATCAAAGTCTGAGAAATCGTCGATATCAGCGGGCGGCATGAGCCTGATGAAGCGGCTGGCGGCCATGAAGAAGTGCAAGTCTCCGCCGCCGTCCGGCTACAGCATGGACAACCCCGTCTTCGAGGACGGGCCCGGCACCTCGCTCATGCTCAACCTGCCGCAGCAGCTGCATCCCGTGCACGTCCGGTGAGTTACTGCTAGCCACCAAAGCGGAGACGAGAGCGTGAGATGTGATTCAGAAGCGGGTTCGATTCCCGCTTAAGACAAATCTTTGTGTGCATGAACATAGGGGTTCGTCTTAGTATGTATTTAAAAAAGTAAAGTATATTGTATTAGTATCAGTTATACTAGTACACATAATACAAGCTCTGCGTAGTTTGGCTTGTGTTAAGTTGTGAAATAAAAAAACAAACCTATCAGGTTTCGATATATTAACGTTAACGCAAAGTGATTGGAACAACTAAACTGACAAGACAGTCACCACAACTATAGTCAAGAGTATAAAAACTATACTTTTGACTATAATTAATTGAAGTATAAAATAACATAACCTGCAATTCTCACTTGTTGATTTGTGACTAACATTTTTGTTCTAAATTAATTAAAGCGATGTATTAGCTTGAACATGTTAAGGTGTGTTACACATAATATATACTTATTCAGTGTTTACGCAAAGTGATTGGAACAACTAAACCAACAAGAGAGTCACCACAACTATAGTAAAGAGTATAAAAACTATACTTTTGACTATAATTAATTGAACTATAGTATAAATAACATAACCTGCAATTCTCACTTGTTCATTTGTGACTAACATTTTTGTTTTCAATTAATAAAAGCGATGTATTTGCTTGAACATGTTAAGGTGTGTTACACATATATACTGATTCAATTTTGTCTCTATGTCCATAACTTAACATCACGCCTTTATTACCCAAAAGGGTGGGGCAGAGGTGTGTAAAACCCACACTTCACCTGCGTGTCAAAGTACCACGGGATAGGGGGTGAGCCTATCGCCATCCACCAGGCACAAATTCAAATCCGTGCTGCTATTGTAAATTTTCTGATGGAAAGTTTACAAATAACACTTTTTCCGACCTGGGGATTGAACCCGAGACCTTGCGGTGAAAGGCGAATTCGCTAACCACTAGACCATCGAGGCAGTTATCAGTTATGTAGTCTCTATGTTTGGTGAAATTATAACTTATTTTCCCTGACAATAGCTAAAAAAAGTTTATGTATAAAGGTGCTCTCAGACCGGCGAGCATTTGCCTGTAATGTCACGTTTCAGATTCGTTATTGAGCATTATGTTACAAACTTGCTCCTAGTCAGACTAGCATTCGCCATATTGCCTAAAATTAAACAATTTATTGAATAAAAATTCGAATTTCATAATTACAGATCGCTGCTTTGCATAAATACCCGCACAAACCAAAATTTTGAATATACTGGTAAATTAAGGTATTCGCAGCTTAAAACCTATAATTATTTAGATTTGAATTAAACCTTGAGTAATGTCCTTTCGATATATACATTCTGTTATTCTATTGATTAAATACATGAAAAGTTATGACAGTAAATATTTTATATAATATTAAAGTTGAAAAATTAAGAATCCAGCAGGACTCGAACCCGCACCCCCTGGGTATAGGTGGCGCTTAAACCAAGTAAGGTTCGTCTAGCTAAGGTATATATAAATATACCTATGACGCTGGCACAAAAGAGTAGAGAAATTTCGAGTCTAGCAGCATACGAATCCATAGCTGAATTGGCAAAGCACTTGGGGCGTATACCCAGGGGGTGCAGGCTCGAGTCCTGCTGGATTCTTAATTTTTCAACTTTAATATTATATAAAATACAAAAAGGCATAGCAAAGCTAAAATTTGCTTTAAAATATTACAAGTAAATATTTTGTTTAATTTTCAAATAGCTATCCTGTAAAATGTGTGTTTTTTGGATTGTGCGTTTATTCGTGCAAAGCAGCGAGGTGTAATGTAATGTAATGTAACATTACGCAATGCTCTCGATCATAGAGCAGTCTTATAAGTATCTAAGTCTATCACATCTTGACATGTGCATCGCCTGTCTAACTTCATTTGCTGAATGTCCGGATGTGTTTGTGTGTTTTAATGTACGTTGTTCTAACAGCACTCATCACTGCATTGTTCACTTGTGTTTCATACGGCCCGGGGCGACTGACCATGGTTATGTTTTGTGGGAAAATGTATTGTCTTTTATACAACAATAAAAAAAATCGTTCTGTAATAATAATATGTATGTCGTATCTAAGTCGAATTATTAGGGACCCAATTTTATGACAGAAAAACTTTTGAATTTTTAGGTAAAGACCGCGTTAATGTTGTACAGAATGTGCTCTATATATAAATTACTGGCACATGAGGCATAACACCGCTATCCTCTTAGGTGAAGCGACGCTTCTAAAATCTTCTTCTTGTAAATTGTTGATGTCCAAGGGCTGTAGTTATCACTTTCCATCGTTTAATAGACTATACGGCCGTTCACAAAATACGTAGTATAATAAAACGGGAACGGTTTGATGTTTTTTATATTATAGATTTTAACAGGAGCGTCAACCATATTTGACTTGATGCATTCTCAATCCTGTACTTATTGTACAAACAGTTATGTTTTAAAACTGATTGAACCAGTCCTTGTTGTTGTGAACGCGTTAATTAATGGGATTGGGATTCTGTCACAAGACTAACTTAGTAACACGTCATCAAATGCATTTCTATTTGATAGAGGGTTTTAGCAGTTGCTTAGCAATTTTTATGATCTAGGAAGCTCTTCAATGAGGACTTTCTCTGGCTTTTCATTGATTATAAGTAATGGGGATAAAGACAATAAATTGTAAGTTCTATTTTTATTCTGAATATAAATAAGTTTATTTTTAATACAGTACTGCTTAAATATTTTTATACCATTCACCTAAAAAATGTAAAAATATTACAATCTTACCATATTAAAGGAAAAAGGGGAATAAGAAACTATAATTGCCCTTAAATCATTTGTATATCGGCGTCAGTCACAAAAAAGTGTTGCTCATAATTATTCTGAGAGGCTTACTGTTGGGCATTGGACAGCAATAGTAATATCAGTTATAAATTCTCCGGCACGCTTAAAACGTGAAAACTTTGAGTCGTGGTGGTTGCTCCGGGCTGACGGTCGTGTGTCCGTAGGTCGGGCTCGTGCCCGTCGCAGCTGCTGCGCTCGCTGCCGCAGCGGCACAAGGAACGCACGCACGACCTCCTCGTGCTGCACAGGTATACACCTACCCCAAACCCTCACCAAACCTCACCAAACTCTAACCAAACCTCACCAAACCCTCACTGCATGCCCACTGCCTAAAGACAGACCTAGGGTGCAAGGGCAACTGGTCGTGGGCGTAGTTGATCTCTCCGTATATCATGTGTTGACCGAAATGCATTTTAAATACTATGGGCGACTTAAAAACGGTAACATTTCAAATCCCCTCTAAAAAGTTCATAAGTTCTATTTTTTGAAAGAACACAATTGTCATACTTTTATCATCGATTTTTTTAATAGAAAGTCCCTTAAAAAACTTTTATTGAACAAAGGTCGCTTATAATAAGTCAGTGTGTTTTAGGACCTTAATTCTATTTGAGAAGAATTGACTTGACATGATTATTTTAACTGCTTTTAATCACAAATCAACTACGCCTTTGACGGTACCGCGTCGCACTGTTCGCACCGCCCTAGGCTAGGACTGCCACTGCATGCACTCATTTTTATTATCCATATTTTTTGTATCCACCTTTATGGAGAGGCTAAATACTACACGGTTCCAACAAATATTATGATGAAATTTTCAAAGAGAGAAACATATTTATTGTAACACTAATCGAGCACAAACTAATTAGCTAAGCTGTGCAGTATTTACTTGTTGACTATACGTTTCGACCGAGTTATTCTGGCCGTGATCATCCCGCTTGTGACCACGTTCCGCGCGAACTAGATCGAAACGTCGAGCAAAAAATATACATCTAAATATTTACTCGATTAAAACCTGTTTTTTATAATTATATCTAGCCTCTCCATATCTGATTGTGAAATATTTTAATTTCTATACTTTGTGCTTTGGCTTTATCAAAACAAGAACCATAGCAGTCTCTTAGTAAATAGCTATTAATTTATATGTTTAATAAATAAAATTGCATGTAAAACTTTTTCTTACTCTAAATTTTTACACACAAATGAAAAAAAAAAAAAAAAATACTAACTTAATTTTTATAAACAGGGTGTTTATGTTGTATTTTTTTTTTTATTTTATTCATTTATTTTTTGTGTAAATATCCGAGTTTCATAACGAGTAATGTGTGAAGAAAAAAGATTAAAGGAAGCAATCATTCCGCGTACTGTACATTTTTTTTCCTGCCACATAACTAACAATATTAGTTATGTATCATGAACAAATATTTCGTACATGACTAGGTAATGTTTGAAGAAAAAACTTTGTACAAAACCGGGCAGTATAGGCAGCTTTTTTTTTCTTCCTACATTACTGGTAATGATACTCAGCTACATACACGAAACAAGGGGTTACACCTAAATCGACGTCGGTCGATGCGTTCGACGTATGCGAGTTACTGTAAATAATTAACCAGTAATAGGAGTTAAGTACTTTACATTTTTATATATACATTTATTTATTTCTATTAAGTTAAGTGTAATAACACTAATAACTTTAAATTAATGTTAGTAATTAAAATAATGTTAGTACATAGATATATAGAATAATCTATGTACTAACATTATGTTAACAGGTAGTAAATAGACCTTTATTTACAGAAAATTATACATATAGGATCTTAAATTAAAATAGTCTAATAACTTAATCTAAACTTAATAAGTCGCTGTCAGAAGGCCTCGTACTAATATCTAATGTTAGATATTTTGCATTCCGATTATCCGGTGAAACATGTTGTGTCCTCTTATGTTATTGTACCAACTTTTTGTTACCATGTTTTTTGGCAAATAAACGTTGTCTATTTTCTAAAAAGAGCCAATAAGAGCGCATCACTGCACCAATCCATTTAGGTTTAAAAACACCCTAACAAACTAATGCTAGAATGTGTCCTTTTATGATTGTACCATGCTTACAAATTGTATGAATGCTTGTTTTTTTAATAATTATACATCATATTTTATAAGTTTTAAGACTAAACATGGTAATTTTTTTAACTAAATATTAGATATAACGAGATATTTACCATGTATATTTATTGTAGCGAGTTATTTCGATATTTCAGAGATGTTGCAATCTCGTTGTTCACAATAAAACTAAAACTTAAACACTATAGTTATGCTATCATATTTTGCTATTGCACTTAAAATATAATTTTGCATGTCTTATGTCTTGCTTTGCAATGTTGTATCATATATATTTATTTAATATTTATTTTTGATATGGTTATTTAATTCACAGCATGACGAATAAATGAGATGTTGATATTCCAGAGCGACGACGGCGGAGAACCCCTGGCAGTCGCAGCACCGCAAGTCGCAGTCCCTCGACGTGACGGCCACGCGACGGGATCGACATCACTCGCAGCCTATCAAAGAGAGGTATACTAAAGCCTGCGAAATAAGATAAATTTATGTAATTACAAATCACACGAATATAAATTCTATTGCTTTGTGATCTAAGTTGATTTTCTTATAATAAAAACTCTTAAAAATGACCTAACCAATCTCAATTGCAATAGAAATTAAACTTTATGGTCTGTGAATTGGGTTTATAATTGTAAATCAGTCATCAAATCTTTAGGTTGAATGTGATATCGGGTGAGCCTATCGTCATCCGCCGACCACAATTTCAACTTCGTGCTGCCAGTTGAGAATTTTCACACGGAAAAAGCCGAAATAACACTATTTACCCGGGCACCGAACGCGAGACCTTGCCGTGTGAGGCGCATACGCTAAGCACTATAGGCTGACCGTTTAACGCCTGCGCCGTACAGGGGCGCGGGGGTGTGACGACAAAGGGGACTGAGACAGGTGCGGGCGGTGGGGGCACTTAATGAAATATACAGGAGATTAAATGCACCAAGATATTTCCTAAGATATGTGACATCTTAATATAAATAATACCCTGTACTGCGCAGGCGAGGACTCAGTTAAACGGTCAGCCTATAGCTAGACTAACGAGGCAGTTGCCCTCATTATTCCTAGCCTGTTTTCTAAATAGGAAGATTACTGAACGCTCAACCACCAGATTTCGCACTGATGGACGAATTGACCGGCTCTGATTGGTCTAGAGGACTACAAATTAATGTCAAACTCAAAACTTTATTATGAGTCATAATACATGGTGTATACCCAGCGTCACAGCTTCTAGCATTTACCCGTTACAATATACAATAAATAATCTATATCTGGCAAAATTGTGTCAATGTTATTTTACTCTGTAAGTGGTTATATTAAATGAAAATATTTCCCAGATTCCGGTGTATAGTCCCGTACCCCCCGAACTCGGAGTACGAGCTGGAGCTGAAGGTGGACGACGTGGTCATCGTGTCGAAGAAGCGCGGCGACGGCTGGTACAAGGGCACGCTGCAGCGCACCGGCCGCACCGGCCTCTTCCCCGCCTCCTTCGTGCAGCCCGCCCCCGCCGCCGCCCCCCCCGCGCCCCGCGACTGACGATTCGCGGGGTAGTCTGTACGTCGCAGTCTTACTCTAGGAAATGAACTGAATTGTCAAACTGCTTGAGATTGCTAACAAATTAAACTTATTATTTATGACCCGAAAACCCCAAATGGCAATGTTGATTTTTAACGAAATCAAGAGAATTATTAACTAACATACTTTTCCATCTCAAAATTGATACAAGCTATATTGTTTTGTCAACGTTTTTGATCAGTAACACCACCAAAATGAATTCAGTCACAAAAAAATTTACCCTAGATGATGTAATATAAATCCGATTTTAAAACTCGTTTAAAATGTAGTATTTACTATAAAAATAACGCAGATGACAATCCTAGGATTAAAATAAGTAGAAATGCGATACCGCACACTCACTGAATGAAAAATTTAATGGATGGTAAAGAAGGTACAATAAAAAGCAGTTTTTTAGTCATTTATAAATCCTTAGTGAAATTGATTATTGAAATGTTAATTTTTGTAATAAATTTAAATATCATTATACAAGTTTTATAACAAAAATTTATTTAGTTTTTCTATATTTTGTCTAATTATCACGTTAAAATATTTCATAAATTTTAGGCCAAAACACGCCGACATTTGACGATCAGAATATGCCATTAATCCTATTCGTACTTAATCGGGTTTTTCCGGAATCATTCGGGGCTATTCGTTGTAAGTTGTATTATCATAGTGTAGAAAGATTCTCTAAACCGGTCGAGCTGTCAAATTTTGTATGGCAAGGTCAGATTTTCTATAGAAAAATTAACAGTTCAAAAGGCCAGATAAGTTTGCTGCACATGTGCCGAGGCTTCCGTTGACGATATTTTACTACAACATTAGCACTATGACGTCATCACGTTGTTGGTTTCTTGTCGCTTCGTTGGCGTGTTCGTGGCGCGCGTCTTGGCGTGTTTTGAGTCACGTGATGATATGAAATTTAATAAAAAATTAATTGATAAAAAATAACTATTTCAATGGTGTTTTATCAATTAATAATAATGTTTCAAAATGAGTAAAAAAATCTTTTTATTGTTACTAGAATAAATATTTTGATCTTTCATAGCAACATTTCGTAAAACTAGACCAAATTGGGTTAATTCCATTTCATTATAAAATGTGTGAGTTTACAAATGGTTTATTACAGAAGTAAGGAAATGTATTGTTATTGGAAAAGTAATTATTATTAAAACATCAGTTGTTTTACTTTAGTATTTTTTGTATTGAGTAGCAGCTATCTATTCTATTCTAAGAAGGAAATATTAACATTTCTAAAGCAAAACATCTAAAAGGCTTCAAACACGGTTGGAGTTCGGGCTACAGTTTCGACAGCTGACTAATTATAATGAGGGATATTTTTTCTTTTCCTCATCCATGGTCGGCTGTCAAATTGACAACCGCGCGACCCGCTCGCTCTGTGTTTGAAGCCAGGGAACATTCGAAGTACACAATACATTATTTACTATTGTAATATTCGATGTAAATGTTTTTCTTCTCCGACTGAATCCAACTGCCGCTAAATATTTCTGTAAATAAGATAACCTTCCTTGAAGTTTTTGGGAAAACTTATTTTTGAATCAACAATGTGGGCCAAGAAAGCGAGTCCATGAAAAAGTATTTTTGTAGTATTAAAAGTAAATTGTTAATAATAACCACTCGTACTGTGTGGCGTGTATATTTTGAACTTGTTTTAGTCGTACAGCCTAATGTATGCTATGCGCTTTAATTAGAATAGGATCATACTATTATAACATACTGTTGTATTGTAATGTCTTTTCAACAAAAAAACATCAATATTTATCATTAACACATTGAAATCGGTTCAGCAGTTATGGGTAAGAGTGTTAATACATCTACAACAATCGTCGCTAAACAGTGGTGTGCTCTTATTGGTTCTTTCAACAATCAACAAATGCATCAAATTTTGAATAAACGAAATCGTATATCAATAATACTTGCCTGATGGGAAACTGTATCTCATATGGCATAAAACCTTTTTTATAAACCCGAATATCTGCAATCGAAAAGCAGCAACACATCAGACTTACCTAAGCTAATTTGAAATTATTAATAATGAATATTTCATATTATGACTTTCAAACTAAACATTGTGTATGATCCCATTTTGAATTGAAACGCATAGTGAGTGTAAATAGATGATTAACTAAGTAGAAACGTAAATACGTATCGTTTGTTGCCATTACATTAATGATTGGAATTGGAAAACCGCCATCTATCGAAGATGTCGGTACTATATTATAAAGAACTGGTACTAATGATACATACACGCGGAAAATGATACACTGATCTACCGATAGCGAAGATAAAGCAAGCGGTTAACCGATGTGTCAAACCTTGATGGTGCTTACAGACCGACGAGCATTCGCCTGCAATGTAACTTGTTGAGCAACTTCAAAAAAAGGAGGAGTTTCTCAATTTGATGGTTTTGTTCGCCGGTTACTCAAAGACTCCTGGACCGACTTGAGAAATTCTTTTTTTGTCTGAAAGAGTATACTTGTCATGTGGTCCCATTTTCATCAGGTCCCAATCTGATGATGGGATCCTAGAGAAATCGAGGACAACCCTCAAATTTTAAAGGCTTCTATATTTTTTCCGTATATCACCTAAAGCTACTCGGATATTTGCATCTGGCAGTCAGCATTTCATGTTTCTCAGTTAATGCTGGAATGTACAACTCCTCAACGGTTAGAAGTACGGGGATCTTAACAATATCCCATCAAGTTATACATAGATGAGGCCAGACGTTGAAAATAACTTAAGTATCTTACTATTTTGTGCATTTTTTGTAATTGTTGTCGGTTTTTTCTTGTAAAATTATTATCGAGTTGTATCATTAGAGGTTATGCACTGCTCGGTTGTTTCTCAAATTTGGTTAATATTCAAATCTGTAACGTGACGTTACAAGCGAACGCTCGCGGTCATGGAGCACCTTATTGATAATTTCTTTAGCACATTTGTAGATGTGTTTTTTTTGCAAATGAATACCGCAAATTACCCTGATTTCGTACTACGTACAATTTATTTTCCAGAATTGTGATAAAAATTCATAAAGTGCAATCGTACCATAAAAACCACGACTGATAAAAAAATAAATGTTTTTTGCGAGGACTTTTAAGAAGTATGGTGGAAGGGCTGCGTTGGTAACTTCCAATTGAATAAGACATTCACAAAATCACGATCTAATCTTGCACTACCAATAACGCTCTTTGTGTTACATTTATTTGTTATACAAAACCAAATGTACTCCTATACCTAAATTTGTAAGCGTATTTTAAAAACAAACACAATAAAATCAGGTTTTTAAACCCTCGCCCTGCATTCTTTTGCGAAATCACATTTATCGGTGGTAATAACGTTTCACCAATTAAAGATATATTTTTTTTAATTCATCACAATATACATAATTAGTAATAATATTATGTTTTAATAGCTGATCCAGTTTAATTCCAAACAATGAAATTGGAAATATTTAATTCTAGTTCACAATTGTTTTACATTATTTTACTTACTTTACATTAGGATACCATATACGCTTATTATTTTTTAACATTATATTACTTTTATTTTTTAAGACACTGCCATATTACTATTTTTCTTTTCCTCTACTTGTATTAGGTAAAAACAACGGTTAGTAATATGATTGGGTAAGAAAATAGTTAGTTTTAAACTATTTATATTAGTAAAAGGATAATTTATATAATCATTTAACTTTCGATTTTGTTTTGATGAAATTAAGACTGTATGATACCTTAGCTGATAGTAATGTTTATAACGTGTCATCTGGTAAAACAAGTAAGTGTATTTACTATTTAGCCATTTTCATATAAATCACTGGTTTTCGTAATTAGTTGTAAGATAAGTGAGAACAGTTATTGTTATACCCATTTGGCCTGGCGTGTATTAATCCTAAAACATGTAATTTTATAATGTTTTCTGTCATCACTATGTTATACTGTGTACAAGACAAAAGTGATTATTATAGAACACTATCTATACTGCAATAAACCGCTTGGTTTTATATATTTTAGGTGAAAATGTTACGCCATTCAGGTTATAGTGAATTATACAGGATAATAAGTAATCTTTAAAAATGGTATAAGTAAATTTTGAAGTTATTTAAAATCAGTATATTTAGAAAATCGTAACGTTTTATTAGTTTACCAGCCACTTAAAGAATAGTGTGTAGTAAGTTTTCAAGTGCATAACAGCTCAACTAGCCACCTGGACTAGCGTAGCATAGTTATAGAAACAAGTGTACATTCAATGTCTTTTAAATATTTGTATAAAAGAAATTTACATCACGGAATAGTACTTTAGATAAACTAAAGCGACTGTTTCTTAGAAAAATCGCACCGAATTAGTATCGACTTTGAGTGTACATATTTTCACCGAAAGTTAATAATTGCGATTCAAATTATTATTTAGGAACTTTGTTGTGAACTGATTTTTTAACGTATTTATTTTATTTTATAAATATGTACCTTAGACACTAATTACCTTATGTAACAACGAACGTTTGTTGATTGCTCTTCTCTAAAACTGGGACACAAATATTGTTCTGTAGTGATCGGAAATTAAAAGTAATGTTCCATTTTTATTCATAACTTTATTAATATTTTGTAATTTTATAACTTGACAGTTTTTACTTGCAGCACTGAAGCTTCTTCAATATTGCAAGTGTTAAAATATGAACGTCATTGAGTAGTTAATTAAATACAAAATGTTAGCACGAATACTCGTATTTAGATAAAATATTTATATTTATGAAAGACCGTAGAGTATGTCGAAATATTTCCAAAAGTATTCACGAAATAACTCATGTGGAGCAAGTTTGTGTCCAATTTGTTTTGTATAATGTGCGCTTCTATTATAAATTTTAAGTGAATCATATCGAAGTTATAATTAGGTGATTTCGACAAGAATTAAAATTTCTTCGTAACATATCTTTGTTTCATTTATTGCTTAGACTACGTATGGAATTAATTTAATTACGTTTCTGTGTCTACAAAGATTCTACTCCATACAACGGCCCCATAGGAAAGACGCGAGTTCCTGCTATACCCATAGCACGGCTTGCCACTTTCGACGTTACGATTCGACTATGACGTAGTATTCAACATCTAAATACAATAGTTATTCGTGCAACAAGAAAACAAAGTTCGTATTTTGGGTACCGAATAAGGGAAAGATTTCTACTTTATTCTACTAATGAATCTTGAGCGTAGTGAGGCACTCAAAGCACGTGATTCTAATTACTATGATCTCGTGTCACACATACAACTTTTCACATCAACAGCTCGAAAAGGCGAGCAGTGAACAAAACTCAACATCGCTTGAGTTATAGAAAAACCCAAAGCGTGAGCAAACTCGAAGCAAAATCGAATTTTGCTCACAGTTCTCACGCAACAAAGAACACCTTTTCAAGCTGCTGAGGTGGAAAATGAAAGAGTGGCAAGCCGTGCTAAGGGGGTTCGTGATCTCCCATAAACTTGCCAAAGTACCTACTGTACTTTTAGTATCTTTAAAGTTCCACTAAATTCCTCATACGCTTCAATGTCTCGCTTTCCTCTCGATTCCACTTGTCGCGATTAGACTTCCATTTATTGATTGATTCCACATTGAATTCTTGTTGAATTATTAGATCCATATTTCCATGCATGCAATCGTTAAAGGTAGACGCAAATTCACATAGGTCCCTTATGTTCTCGACTTCCTGCGCGCACTCATCAATAGCCATGTTCATTTTAAATGTTAACTCGTCATCCTGCAGGAAAGTCGACTTATTGGAATCAATCAGCAAGTTCTTATTTATCTTATTATTAACGATAACTTCAGCTTCTTTGAGCATGCACGCGACAAGACAT
Organism: Hypena proboscidalis; assembly: GCA_905147285.1. Lineage (NCBI taxonomy): Eukaryota > Metazoa > Arthropoda > Insecta > Lepidoptera > Erebidae > Hypena > Hypena proboscidalis. The sequence continues at coordinate 3,984,338 of LR990141.1, forward strand.
TTGCCTGTTCTCGTCGTTTGAGGCGCTCTCTTTAACAAATTTTGTACATCTTCATCATTAGCATTCTCTACGCTCTTGCATTTTGTTACGTTCTTTTCAAACACTTTATTACCTTTAGTTAATTGACCGTAATGCTCCATAAGCTCTTCTGTCGATAAACGATTAAGAGCAGTTGTCAGACAGAATGTAATCGCGAGAAAAAACAGTAATACTATCAAACGGTCTGCTTTGGAGTTCATTTTATCTTCATGTGGTAACCTCGTGTTAAATCGGCCTTTATGTTAATGTAATGTGGCGATTAATTAGCAATTAATACTTTATTTCTGTAAGTTTGTAATCATGGTTTATTATAGTCTTTACCTTAGTGTTTCTTCTGTAGTCCATTAGGTATTAGGAGAATAAACCCGCACTATCATAGGCGTATCTTAAAAGAGGAGAGGTTGGTGTGTATGTAACGTACATACTAAGGCAAAACTAGAGCGTCCTTACGTGCAAGAGGACATAGTCAGTCGTTAAAAAATGTTTTCGAGGGAAAAAAACAACAATGACAATGTATAAATAATAATTATAGTTGGACCAGGCATGCTGTGTTAGTTAAACAATACATCTGCTTCATTAGTTGGAAAATTCTTCGACCAATCCAACTAAAAATCACAAAAACCACGCAACTTATTCAGAGCTCGTCCTTCACGAGTTGTAACATCTCATCGTCCTCTTGAGTCCATTCATCAGGATTCGAAGTCATCTTTGAAATCGCTTCCATTCGCCGCTCCATCGTCACCTGCTCCAATATATGCTCCATCTTTATATGCATGCAATCGTTGAACACGGACGCGTATTCACACACCTCGAACACTTCTTCTACTGCCTTCGTACACTCTCCTATAACAGTCTTCAACCTTTCCATCACTTCACTATCATCTCCATAAACTTGCCTATTTAGCTCCAGCAAATGGTCCCCACTGATCTTGTTATTTTTGATGATAGAGTTCCTTTTCAAGATACAAGCCACAAAACATTTGCCTTGCATCGAAGTCTGCGGTATTCTCTTTAGAAAGTGCTCCACGACAACCATGTCAGCTTTTACTTGGCGAGCGCATTCCGATAAATTCTTCCGAAACGGTTCTATATCGTCTGTCATCTTCCCGTATCTCTGCATCTGCTCTTCCTTTGACAAAGGGGTAAAAGATATAGTGAGATAGAACGCTGAGGCGAATAAAATTATCAGAACAGATGTAAAGAAATTTTGCAGCATTTTCTTGTGTGTCGGTGACCGCGTACGCTTTACTTTGGTTTTCATTTTATTTTATAGTGAAGGATTGGCGACTAATTGGCAGTTAACTCCACGTAGACTATACAAGGTATTGAATCTATATAATTGTTCCTATTTTGTGTTTGTTTATTACCTTACTATCGTAGTTACAACAGTAATAAGTTTAGACCGCGACGTAACTATTAACAGGATGACCCGCGCGGTTTACCCGCGTTAAACGTTATTCTGTCTGGTGCCCGCAAGTTGGCAAGTTGCCCACAACGCCATCTATTATTTTTTTTCGTAAACTTTCTTTTAACTTAAAGCCCCAAATTTACCTTGTTGGGCATAAAATTTAGAAAAAGCAGAAATTCATTCATTTTTATTCAAGTTTAACCATACGACATTTTGTGCTTTTAACTTAAAAAATGACGGCTTTCCATAAAACCGTTCATCCCTTATTTTACCCTCTTCGGAGTGGAATTGGTAAAAATCCCTTCTTAGTGCGCCCCTACGCCATCTAAGCAACCTTGATGCAAATTTCCAAGTTCGGGGCCCTAGCGGCTTAGGCTCTGCGTTGATGAATCAGTCAGTCAGTCGGGCGAACAAATATATAAGTATAGATAGATGGCTATAGATTTTTTAAAAAAATCAGTCAACTCCACTATCTGTAATTTCGTTGTTAGATGATTTTGGAGACGATTTACCGTCGGTTTTCCAAACGACTACGATAGTCAGGTATCGGCCAATCAGAATTAAGAAACACATACTAATATAATATAATATCAATGTTTGGTGGTATTTACTGATGGTAGAGCTCTTGTGAACGAGCTCGAGGGCGGCAGCACCACCATCTCACCTTTAACCTGCTGCCAAATAGTAGTGCTTGCATTACTGGTCCGGTTTGGTGGTGAGATCAAGCTCTGAAATTACTGGCATATGAGGCATAACACCTTAGTCCTCAGCTGTAGCGACGCATCTACAATCTGCTTTTGTGGATTGTTGATGTTTATGGGCTGTACTCCACTTACTTAGATGTACTACACGTTCGTTCGCTGCAGGCTTAGTATAAACAATAAAACAGATGTCTGTTGGTATGAACAGACATACCGTCACATACCTACATAATATCTATGTATGTCTTCTGCTTTGACTTTTTTCAGCAAGCGAAACCTAGGGTAATACTAATGGATAAGAAAGGATGACGTGTAACTTTGAATCTGAATCGTTGCATAATTGTGCAGTTAACGATGCAGATAGTAAGTTCGTAAGTGTTGGTTGGTTGTACAACTACCGTTTAACACGTGGCCCGTGGTAGCTTGATCAATCTGAGACAGTGATATCATTAACCTAAGTACAATTCAATTACTGTTTTGACACTCTTGTATTGAAGAGATCAAATAGATACGAGTACATATGGACGTATTAAAATGAAAACGTTCCAACCCACACGACATTCAAATTGAGTAATCTTAATTTTAAGTTGAAAAGAGTAATGTTCAGTAACAGACCAATATTTCGCAAATCTGGTAATGAGAGTCGTTAATAGGTTTTTTTTTCTCTATTTTAAGTAATTAAACACTTACTTATTTACATCACATCATCAGATAATTGGTAAAATAAGCCATAGAACGTAAGTAAAAAGTCTGTTTAAATAGTCGATTTAAACAGAGTTTTCACTTTAATAGATACCTACAAGAGGTGAAACATGCATTATTGTTACGTATTTTAATATCGTGGATAAGGATTAAAGCCAAAATAAATCAAACACAATCATAATCAGCCATAGTTTTTTAATATTGTGCAAAAATAAACGAAAAAAACTTCTACAAAAATAAAAAAAAATTTCTACAAAAAAAGAGATTGCTTACATTTTTATAAAAACCTCAAAGGAAATGTTAACGTCCTAGATGATGTAGATGGATTAGGCACAACTCCTGATTTTGAAGTTGAAAATTCAGATGAGGAGTAAATTTTGTTACTTTTTTGCAATTTTAAGTGTTTTGTTTTTCATTTTTGTAGAAGTTTTTTAATTTTTGTAGAAGTCTTTTAATTTTTGTAGAAGTTTTTTAATTTTTGTTGAAGTTTTTTTCATTTTAGTAGAAGTTTTTTCATTTTTGTAGAAGTTTTTTCATTTTTGTTGAAGTTTTTTCATTTTTGTAGAAGTTTTTTCATTTTTGTAGAAGTTTTTTTCGTTTATTTTTGCACAATATTAAAAAATTATGGCTGATTATGATTGTGTTTGATTTATTTTGGCTATAATCCTTATCCACGATATTAAAATACGTAACAATAATGCATGTTTCACCTCTTGTAGGTATCTATTAAAGTGAAAACTCTGTTTAAATCGACTATTTAAACAGACTTTTTACTATTAGCAAGAAGTTGAAATTGTGAAAGGTTAGGATCGAGGAAGTTTATAATTTTTAGTAAAATATTCATGTTAAATGACAAGGCAAACCTTTTATTTCTGCTATTCAAATATTTGGAACACTTTTGAGAAAATCATTCTGTAACTGCCTGAAGCAAAATGCAATTAATTAAAAACGTTCTATGGCTTATTTTACCAATTATCTGATGATGTGATGTAAATAAGTAAGTGTTTAATTACTTAAAATAGGGAAAAAAAAACCTATTAACGACTCTCATTACCAGATTTGCGAAATATTGGTCTGTTACTGAACATTACTCTTTTCAACTTAAAATTAAGATTACTCAATTTGAATGTCGTGTGGGTTGGAACGTTTTCATTTTAATACGTCCATTTAACCTAGAGCAGAAATAAATTTCACAAAAACATTCCTTGCTTTTTAGAACGTTTTTGTGAATTTAGCCTTAAAGGAGTGCCTTTTAAAATGTATTTCTCTAAAACGTTCCAGTCTACTTGAAACGTTTTTCTGAATTAGATATAAATGGATTTAGATTTCACGAAAACGTTCTAGGCTGATTGGAACGTTTTTGTGAAATGCTTTTATTAATTACATGTATTTCTCAAAAGTGTTCCAAACTGCTTAGATCATTTTCGTGATAGTTATAATGTAAACAATATCAAAAATATAATTGAACAAAAACGTTTCAAGTAACTTAGTTCATTTTAGGGAAAAAAAAAAGAAAAGCCACGCCATAGAAAACAAATATGTCAAAATGGTTTCAAGCAGGTTGGAACACTTTTGTGTGTTTTTTAAATTCAGACCGTTCATATGTATGAGTTGGAACCCTATCGTTACTTTTACCCCTACAAGCAAGATATCGTAGAACCTTTTCGATATATGAAAGAACCATGCTCACTGACCTCATTGGTGTAGCTAACTCATTTTTGGACATGTTGTGGGTTGGAACGTTTTCGTTTTAATACGTCCATATCTCACCCTCTCTCCTATCGATTCTATCGTTGCGGATAAGGATATATCCTGGGACGGGTAGGTGGCAGATAAGAGATGTGGTTTAAGCCAACAGGAACCAGTATGGCGTGAACGTTGGCGTCATAGAAAGCCTCAATACCAAGTCACTACAATGACTTGTTTGAGACTTTGTGCATTCAAATGGCACACATTCAATCACTTCATGTCATCAAGAGTATTTGTGATTATGAAAAAACTGACATCAGTGGAAAAAATATCTTTTAATTATAAATATAGTTATCCCCTCAACTGTCGGCTGTCAAAAAACCTATATAGCCACTTCTGTCAATATCGTCGAGGGTGGTCTCTCGCGATATCGCCACGGCGCATTAAAATGACGATTACTTCATAATTGTAAGAAAGATGTGTATAAAATTTATGTTATTAAATCTGTATGAAGTACACTAACAGAAATAATACAATTAAGTATTATTTTATTCTAAAATAATTGATTAAACCTTGGGTGAAAATTAGTGAACGGTAGGTGAACGTTAGTGCATGCGAATATGTCGTATATAATTAAAAATAAAAGACTAATTAATATTTATTTTATTTTTCTTTACAAAAGAATATACAATTTACAATATTCCGTTTAAAAAGAACACCTTTTCATACACTTTTTTTACACCACAAGCTAAACAAACACTTGACTCGTTATACGGCGACCCGAGCGCAACACAAAAAACAAAATAATGAGTTCCGATACTCCAATTTCGTAAACACTGAGTCAAGTGGCTTTAACCACTCATTTATTTTACAGTTTGGTTCGTAATCTAAAGATAAACAAAGTTTTAGGTATTATAAACATTTACTTTACAAGTATTAAACAAAAAACCAAGCACTTGGAAATAAGCGATAAAAAAACTGCTCTCAAATTTAGCCTCACAATGCAAATTCTATTGAAGGTTTTTGTAATATGAATTTTAATTCTACAGCTTCATGATCTGTACAAATCGAAAAATATAATAAAGGGCATACTGCCATACAAAATTACTTTATAAATCTAAATTAAAACTTGACAAATTTTCTACACGTTTGCTTGAGGTTTCCCAGTCTGTCAATGCGCCATTAGATGGCCGATTTGTGTTGCGTAATAAAATTTTATATTTTTTTTAAATAGAAATGAGAATGTATCGATTAAATACAGTAAACGTATGTAGTAAGATGACTAATATGATGTTAATAACTACATTTTGCTCTTATTTTAGTATTTATAAGCAAAACAAGTCAAAATATGCCTGTCTGTCAATGTGCCATTAGATGGTCGATTTGTGCTGCGTATTTTAGTTTTATTAATTTCGCAAAATAGAAATGAGAATGTACCGATTAAATACAGTAAACGTATGTAGTAAGATGTCTATATGATGTTACTAACTACATTTTGCTCCTATTGTAGTATATATATGCAAAAAAAGTCAAAATGTAGAGGGCAAGCACGCCAAAAGTCAGACATTGTTTTATAAACATATCACTTTCAACCAACAATCATAGTCTAAAACGCAAGTTATGAATTAAAAACTGTTTATTACTTACCCGCTCATGCATCACATTTAAATTTTCCACTAAATCACAAGAATACTGCCAAAAACACACTCAAAACACTCGGGTCGTGTTCACCAACTACGCACTATGAAAGTCTCGACTTATACAAAAAAGTATTGTTGACATTAGCGGCTCAAGTGTCCCATGTGATGTTATATTCCATCCTTGTCGTATCGCCCGTACGTACGTATAAGTTAGAGCAGGATAAATATACTATCAATGCTTATTTGAGCCGTTAAAATACGGCGGGAAAAATTGACCAGCAGCTGGCGTTTGACAGATGCGCGTGTTTTGATGCCAGCCACGAGCTGGTCGATCGACAGTTGAGGGGCATTATATATTTTGTGCAATAAAACATTGTTGCACGCAATCCATATTTTTATTTATGACAAGACACGATTTGCTCGACAGTGTGTATAAATAAATATAAATTATAGTTACAATGGTACCGATACATCACAGCACCACACCACCCGCCAACTAACTCATTTTACAAAAGAAATACCTAGGGATAATACTCAAAATAAGATCCAAAACAGATTTCTGTGGGTACCGATCGCACGTGAACCTGATAATATAAAAATGAAAATATTATAACGTTTAACCCGTATAACAATAAAAGTTAACTGCGAACGGAACGCGATCTTGTGATTTGATTGAATGTGTCACAGTAGCTAGCTACTATTAATTAATCTGTGGTCACAGCTCCCCACATGTCAAATTGTCAAGTCAACACTATTGCTAGTGACATTAATACCTAAAATACAAAACAAAAAAAAAGCATTGCGTGTCGTTGTAAATTAAAGTTTTTTTTAAGGGTGAGAAGTGATGATAAAATATACATAGTATATATTATATTACATAATTGTAAACATCGAGGAACAGGGTAGCGATATATCCGTTCCCTGATCCTTGCAATAGCCTAGCCTCCAGGCCCCGCTAGCCAGCCTATATGCTATGTGAGATACAACAATAATTTTCAGGCAGCCAAACGTAAACTATGCACAGCAACTGCTGTGGTTGTAAAGAAAGAGTTGTTGTTTTAAGTTCAGGCACTATTTGCGAGATACATTTTTGTTTACCACGTTTGCCTATGATGAGAGTGATGAGACTGCAGACCCGACGCCATCCTTAGCCGCTCAAGACTCGTTTGATATCGTTTGGGATACCTTGGTAGCAGAGTTCGAAACTCATCCTACCACCTTTTGCTGGCTTCCTTTGGGAATCTTGTCTATCACAGCGCCGCGCCGCGCCGTCCTACATCCAAACAGTTTTCACACTAAAGTGCTGCCTAGCCTGACTGAAAACCATTTGTAAATATGGCTTGCAAATTTAAAATTAATTAAATCTGATTTATAACTAACTTAATATAAATAAAAATATAAATAACAACAGGATATAGGAATTATATTATTCTTATTATATCAGACAAACTAAGATTATATTTAATGAATTGAATAATTAAATAAAATTATTCAATCAGTATAAATTGAAATTCATGATAATTCATCTATATTATATAGTCGCTGTGCTTGGAAAAACCGACAAACAAAATGACTACTTTTCAGGAGACACAAAAAACTGATTTGTTTTGAAATTAGGACTTTGAGGTAAAATCTAATGATACAGAAAATTAGACACAGTACCTAGTTATAAATATTTGGTACTATTTTTTTATATTCAGAAACAACTTTTTTATATGACTTTAATTAAAATTTGATATTATTAACACAGCATATTTTATTTGAGTTCTAAAATACCCATAATATGTGTTTTTTAGAATCGTAGCTGATTTATTTCATAGAGATACATTGCAAATGACGGCTCTGTACAGCTACATAGAGCGTTCAATCTATCAAACTCTTAATAACAATCTAGGTAAGTAATATAAATTTACTTTTTAAATGAATTAAAAAAAGATCTAGACAAATTGATATTTTTTATTTTTATTTTATTTACTTATTTTTAGATAGGTAGTACACAGTAATCATAAAAAAAAACTAGATATTGTCCCAAATATTATATTGAGAAGTAAAAATATCAAGTATTATTAGGAAAAATAGAAAATAAAACCATTCTGTGTAAATTCATAGAAAAAGTAAATTGTTCATAAAATATTAATTAGAATCGTAAATTTTGATAAAAACTGGTAATCACGGTGCATGTAAGGCAGTAATCATTGAAGGAAGCGATCGATAAGGTGAACCAGGACTTAGTTGCTATAAAAAATTGGTCTGACCGGTTCGGTATTGTTGTCAACCCATCTTCTTCTTCTTCTTCTTTCGTATCAATGGTACTACAAACCTATCTAAATGTCAGGCACTCATCACAGGTAGCCAGCGTATGAAAAATAGACTACACACATCTTCACTGCCACCAATAAAATAAAGTACAACGGGTTGAACATACCGCTCAGTCCTAGGGCTCTATATCATATAGCAAGCTCACGCATTCAGTGTTACAAAGAGTCACATTTTCCTTACGCTCTTTGTACCGTCTGAGAAACTTCCTCTCATCGTAGACCTCGGCAATGCTTTTGCAAACTTTGATATGCACGATAATTGACTATGGTGACGTGTGTTATTTCGACCTGAATGCAGACATCTTAACAAATTTGACCGACTACTCTATAACTGCATTCGATTCGTTTTCAATCTTCGTAAGTATGACCATGTGTCTGCTTATCGCTCTGAGCTCAAATGGTTACCCATTCGCCCACGCCGTAGCCTGCGTGCACACACCACCCTTTATACCTTCCTTAATTCTTTAACTCCGCCTTTTTACCTAACGCCATACCTCCAGAACTTGAGCTCTAACCACGATAGGGATACGGTCTTCCAATAATAAATTATTACTATGTCCTTTACATACTACTGATTTCGTTAATTCTTCTTACTTTGTACAATCCGTTCTTCTGTGGAATGCGCTACCGCTGCGCTATCAGAATGGCAACATCCCGGTACACCTTCAAAATTAAAGTTCGTAAACTTTTGGCCGAAAAATTGGCAGAATCATCATAATGTTTAATTCATCTGTTACCACCCTAGGTTGACTGTTAGAAAATGCCTGTGCATGTTGTGTGCAAAAAGTTAAATAAATATAAATAAAAATATAAAAAGGTGGTCAAATTAGCTTTTCTTTATTTTCCTGGGTAACTCGTATTACAAAGCTGGTGGCTGATATAATTCTGATTCCTTCGTTGTGGTAGCAGTGACCAATCATCTATGTGAAAAAACTTATATCAGGCATCACCATTTTTACACAGAAGTGCGCTTATGTTAGTTACTGTTGGGTCCCCAGCCTTTTTCTCTGGTCGGATAGAAGAGAATGTACTTGGCGAAGCATCATCATTTTTAAAAACGAGAAATCGACGTGAATAACTGCGTATGGTTGTGTTGGTCTTGCTTGTCGAATGCGATTGACATAATCGCTTGGGAAATATAACGGTGGTTTAAACAGTCTTGCAAGAGTGGAGTGTACACTATCTATCTCCATCATTGTGTGCGTCTTTTCCAAAATAATTTGTTCGATATGTAAGTTCTCACTCTTAGAAATATCAGCTAACGCGCTTGCTAAAACTTTATTTATTGTTTTGGTATGCACAGCCATCAGAAATCAAAGTAAATTTGTTGTAGCCTTTTGACTCGGGGGATTTTATTTAAACGCCTTTGGTCCTTAAAAGAAATAAAATGAACAGAGGTTTCGTTATCAATTGAATTTATAACAACACGGTCGAAGAGTCCCGTCTCACTTAACTCACGAAATCGGTGTGAGAAGTTGTACTTTGATTAAGATCACCATTATCTGGAGTAGGTTCATATGATTGTTTTGGAGTACTTGCTGTTGAAACGTTTTTTTTAACCGACTTCAAAAAAAGGAGGAGGTTCTCAATTCGGTTGTATGTTTTTTTTTTATGTTTGTTCGCCGATTACTCGAAGACGCCTGGACCGATTTGAGAAATTCTTTCAAGTCACGTTCTGATGATGGGATCTTAGAGAAATCGAGGGCAACCCTCAAATTTAAAAGGCTTCTATATTGTTTTTTGTATATTATCTAAAGCTACTCGGATATTTGCATCTAGTAGTCAGCATTTTATATTGCTGAGCTGATGCTGGAAGGTACAACTCCTCAACGGTTAGGAGTACTGGGATAATTCTTTAAATATAGGCTCCTTGAGGCCGTTTATTGTATTCTTTCAAGTTATACACAGATGAGGCGAGACGTTGAATATTACTTTATGTATATTCATAATATGAGGTCATGATTTGATGATGGCATCCTAGAGAAATCATGGGTAACCCTCAAATTTCAAAGGCTTCTATATTGTTTTTCGTATATTACCTAAAACTACTTGGATATTTGCATTTTAAGTTACTGAGCTGATGCTGGAAGGTACAACTCCTCAACGGTTAGGAGTACGGGGATTATTATTAATAAGTTTTCCGTCTCAAGTAACCGTCGTCTCCTCATTCGAGAAACATTCTTGCTCGGTCTACCCATCACTTAAAATCGTAAAATAAAATAATTTTTAAGAAAAAAAAAACCGACTTCAAAAAGGAGGTAAACTAAAAAGCAAAAAATAAACTTACTTCGCACAAAATAATACGTTTTTTCATTTAGTTAAATAGAAATTATTAAATAATTATTTTATAATTCTGAAGTCGGTGCCAAGTAAACAATAACTCTGTATAGATAATATCAATCTTTTTAACAACTATTTTCTGACTGAATATTAGTTCTTAATTATCCGATTTACTTGGCACCGACTTCAGAATTATAAAATAATTATTTAATAATTTCTATTTAACTAAATGAAAAAACGTATTATTTTGTGCGAAGTAAGTTTATTTTTTGCTTTTTAGTTTACCTACTTTTTGAAGTCGGTTTTTTTTTTGGAGTACATTGAAAAGTAATAGCTGGTGTATCTTCCAATTCCAATCTGTTAATTGTAGTCGTATTGTATAATTCTGTAAGATCGAAGGAAGCGTTATAAATGAATTCTTCGTCGTTGTGAATTACAGAACTTAGGACATCTTGGACGGGTTTGTATTGATGGTCCAGGTCGACTAAAATGTTCTCTTCAAAATGTACAGAATCAATTAATGAAGTGACACCCACATTGTTACCCATTGTTAAAAGTGGTAGTTCTAACGCATTTGAATTTATGTCTAGTTTAGGTTCTTGATGTAAATCACAAATGGAATTTTCTGTTGAATCTGAGGGTTGAGCATCACTAGGAAATGAAGTACATGCATATGCTAGTAAGTTTAAATTAGAATCATGCTTTTCTAAATCGTTTGAGTTGTGCATTATTAAGTACAGAGTCTGTATTCGTCAATTTATTCGTCGAAATATCCGCTATGTGCAACCCATAGGCGCAGCATTTAGTTCACTATTCATCATGGAAACTGCTCTATGTGTAACTAAAGATACATAGCGCCTTAGGACGCCTTTTATTGTTCTGTTCGGTGACTACATAGCTGAAATTGCTATTTCCATTTTGAGTTGAGTTATCAAAAATCGGATTCAACAGGCCCATCCGCCTTGAAAAATTACGTAAGACAAGCAAAAAAAAAAAATTTCGTCAAAAAATGATTGTCGGATTTTCCAAGCGCAGCGACGATATTACTATTATGCAAACAAAATCAATCATTTCACTGAAAAAAATACAAAGAAATGAGATATTGCACAAGTGGTTGAATCAGAAAATAAAAATCGGAATTGTTTATTAAGAGAATTACAGCAGAATATAACCTTGTGTAAGAACCTCTCTTGTGAGGGTGAAGACCTCCTCTAGACTACTCCAGCAGTCTTTATTGTTTGTCTTCTGTGGTCTATTTCTTGCCTGCAATTCTAGTGATGTTGTCTAGAGCGGAGCGAGTGATGCTTTGTCTATGGTCTACCCATTGTGAGCTAGGTCTTCCTCTTTTTCTTTTATCTGATGGGCTAACCCATGTTGTTAGCGCGTTGGTCCATTTCTTGTAATTCATTAGGGCAACATATCCCGCCCAGCGCCACTTTAGTTTTATAGAGTAAGTTACAGCATCAGTAACTATTGTTTGACTTCTGAAAGTGGTATGACATATTTTTTTTATTTTTCTTACATTTATAATACTTCTCTCCATACTGTGTTAGCAGCATCTTATTTTGTTTTTTCACAATTTGTGTATAGTGCCACTTTTGGCATGCATGAGTGATTGATGAGAGCAAACAGGTGTCAATCACTCTCTTCTTGATTTTCATGGACATAAAACTTTTGAGTATTTCTTTTAATTGCCAAAGTTTGTGCCATGTTCCTGTAATTCCTCTTTCTACGACTAGTACATTCCTGTTTGTAGAAATCTAAATTTGCTTGCTGAGGATATTTATAGTTGTTGAGGTATTGTACAATATCGTCCTTGAACTGGCAACTAGTCCTATGTCGATTTTGACAACTTTTCAGGAGGAACAAAAAACTGGTTTGCGTCGTATATATTGCGTAGCATATGGGTACTTAAAAAAAAAGACGTAATTCTTTATTTTTTTTATAACACATAATACAGTGGAGCCTTGATAATCCGCACTACCAAAAAACAACGCCTGTTCGGACTGACGCCACAGTATACGATTTGACCAATTTAAGTGGACAAAAATCAGGCAGCCCATTTAAGAGCTTTAAATGGCTTGAATGTGGTATGAAAAGGTGTTACAAGAAATAAAATCCAAAATTTAGTTAAATAAATCAAATTTATTATAATTTTAGTAACATTTCTAAATTCGCACTACGCCGCGGGGCCATTTGCTTCTGGGGAAGTTTCCTTAACAATGTTATATATGGGTCTGAACACATTAATAAATATTTTATTAAATCATAGTTTGTTCTGTATCGGCTCGTTTTCATCGTATGGCCCAATCTTGCCTTCCTTATTTCTTTATTTTTGGCTTCAGATGCCTCCTCAGACATCTGTCCCACAGGTATAATTCAATGTTTGATAATTTCTGCTCCGTGTACCAAAATTTTGTGCACTGTAGCGGGCATGTTATACCATGGATATAAACTTAGGTACAAATCCCTGGTTTCCACGCAATAATTATAAAATTTTTCTGAGTCAATTTCGTATCCTGAAGCTATGGCTGCGAGAATTGTTCCAAGTTTCTTGACTATACTTTCGTCTAAACCAGTTATTTGCGCCGTTTTTTGGTAATTATGGAAGAAAGTTCTTGCCGTGTTCCCATCATTGCTTGTTCCAAACCCTGGCTTGACTTTGTCAATGATAAGTCCAACCTCTTTGAACTTTTGCTGAATGTGTTTTTTTGTGTTTTTAAATATTTCTTTGTTAATGTCTCCTCTGACTTGCCATTCACGTATATTTGCCCGGTATGATATATTTAAAAGACATTCCATGGACCGGATGTAAGCGTGTAAACTTGAAATTCCAAATTGATACATTGTTTCATCCGGTTCTCTAGTCAGTAATGTGGAATTCATCTCTTTTGAAGAAGCCTTGCAAATAAAACATCTCTGTGTTGACTTATTTTCCGATAGAACATTGCATACCTTGCCGTATATCATGGACAAAATCAACTTATGGGTGACAGAAATATTGACGCCTTTGATTTCAATCACAGTTGGCAGTAATTCCCGGATTTGATTTTCAATCGATTTGTATTCTTCTTTTATAAGTTCTTCCGTTTCTTTCTTATTAATGAATTTGATTACCCGACAAAATCGTGGTGAAGATGGGCGGGGATTTTCCCATACGATTTTCTCTGCATTTTCTTGAAGTCTAATGGGTACTATCGATATGATAAACATATATTCATCGGTGTTATCTTGGTCTTCAAACGGTTGCTTATACAAGCTATGTCCCGAGGAACCATCACATCCCCACTTGTATATTAAAGTATAATTTAACACACTGGTGTCCATTACTTCTCCTAGAATATTTTTGCATATTCTTGATGCAGTGTGGTTTAAAAGAGCACTAAGATTGACTTCAGCTGATATGTCTGTAACAGTTATATTTTCAACAGGAGGATAACATTGTTCCTTCACCTGCGCTACATAATCATAGCAAGGATATGCATTGAATCCTCTTTCTTTTGCCTCTTGTTGAATTGATTTATATGTTTGAACTGTGAGGTTATTTGAAATGAAAAAGGCCAAAGCTTCTTCAGGAGTATATGGTCTTTGTTCTTTTCTGCCATTAAAAATTGTTTTTCGAGCTTTTCTGTAAGTGGTAGCTCGTCTTGGTGAAGCCATGGATAACTCGTGCATCAATTGAGCATTATTCCATTTACCACAAGCTCTAACACTCTGTTCCGCAGCAAAAGTTAACTGGTCTTTGCTGTAGTCAGTTAGCAGTTGTTGCACTTTCCTCTTTCTGGTTTTTGTAGAACATTGTTCAAAGGTCTTTTGCGGTCTGCCTTTGTTAGAACTTGGTTTTGGGGAAACTGAGAGCATATTAAAACTCAAATTTTTATCTAACCACTGTTGGTACGCAAGTAAAAATAAGTCAATTCTTCTATGCTTCCGATCCCATTTGGCACGAATTTTTTCACATTCCTGTTTCAAGAATAGTCTTAATTGGCACTCTTGTTCTTCCGTAACAACTTGAAGCATAAAAGTCATCTTCACGAAGTCAATAACTTTACTTAATCGGCCTTTGACTGGTACTGAACGCCAAAAGTCGAACAAGGCTTGCCGCTTCATCTGAACACCTATGACAAATAAATACAAATATTTTTAATATCGCAAATATTCGCTAAAAAGGGGCGTTATATCTTGAAAGTACATTAAATAGAGAATCGTTTAAAGCTAGTACCAAAGCATGACTATGCATGACAATGTACAATATGAACTATTGAAAAAATACTTATGAAGAAAATGAAATATTTTTTATGTTATTTTTCAAGTTAGTGACATCCACTCTCCAAAACGTATTTAAGTTACTTTTAACATGAATAAATTCAGATAATTACCTCTATTTGTTGAATCCATTACTAAAAAACACTTAGAATCGCACTGAACACAGAAACACATGTATACACGTTAGCGTAAACGGTCACACTGAGCGGTCGGCTGCCTCCTAGAACCGGTACACAGAGTTGCCGCTATTGTTATAAAAGGGTCGCGGTACCTGAGGATGTTTATTTTGTTTTATCAGGTAAAGTGGTTACTTGGCAGTCTGCTAAGAGCATAAAAATGTTGTTTTGGAATATTCGATTTATTGACTTTTGTCCATTTAAATTGGTCAAATCGTATGCTGTGATGACGGGGCGTTCGGATTGTAGTATGTTAAAAATGCAAGTATATTTTGATATTATATATTTATTGAGATAGATAGATAGATAGATAAAAACTTTATTTGTGCATAAGACATTGGAAATACATTTTGTACAAAAGTTTCAATAACAATAATAATATTATTGAGGTACATTACTTATTCATAAAGTCATCAATTTTAGTTTGGCGGGTTCTATTTATTGACCAAGAAAAGGCTTTGTCCCTCAAATTACGCAGTATCATCTTTTCGGATAAAGACAAGTCGTTTTCATCCGCCCAATCCAAACAAGTATTTAGTGCTGATATAGCTTGTGAATGAGGAATGTTTTTGACGTTTAAAGCAGAAGTATTGTCAACACAAGACTCGTCATTCTCAGTCTCGTCAGTCTGTTGCGTAAGTTGAGCTATGATCTCATCATCAGTTATGGGTTCTGTGCAATTCTCCTCTTCGCTGATTGTCAAGAAAGTGGAAATGGTTTCTTCTGTATATCCACGGCTGCGTAGAAGACTAAGTGGGACATCGTCTTCCACGTCGAAGTAATCGTTTTCTTCTGATCCATCTTTCGTTGCATTGAATTGTTCAGGCCATAGGGGCTTCCAAGATTTATTGATGAGAGACGACGACACGTGATCCCAACATTGCGCTAGTGAAAAAATTGCGTCTTTAATTGTAATTTTTTTTATAACATCATGTAGTGTTAAACTTTCATCATCTTCTTGCTGCGCAAAAACTTGAATCAGCAGTTTCTTCTTGTAATTAATCTTGACATTTTGAATTACGTTTTGATCCATCGGCTGAATCAAGGGTGTGCAGTTTGGTGGCATGTACAGTACAGAAAAATTCCCTTCTTCTGTAGTCAAATCTTCAGCATCTGGATGTCCTGGCGCATTATCTAGGAGTAACAATGCTTTTTGTGGTAGACCTAATTTCTTCAAATGACGTTTGACTTCTGGAACGAAATGTCCTCTGAACCACTCCAGGAAAATATCTCTTGTTACCCAAGCACGCCTTTGTCCTTGATAATGCACCGGTAATTTTACGGATCCAAAAGATCTTGGCTTTTTGGCCTTCCCCACGACTAGTAACTGTAATTTATGATTCCCTGTCGAGTTTGCACAAGGCATAAAAGTTATCCTTTCTTTAGATACATTGGATCCAGTAGCACTAGTTTCAGCAGAAGAGGCTAAAGTTTTATCTGGAAGAACCTTCCAAAACAATCCTGATTCGTCTGCATTGTAGATTTGTTCAGGACAAAGGCCTTTTTCTCTTATCTCTTTCAAAAACTTTTCTTGGAATGGTTGAACGGCCTCGGCATTACTAGAGACTTTTTCACCTGACACTTTTAGCTGCCGTATGCCATGCCGCTTCTTGAAATTATCCAGCCAACCTCTACTTGCACTGAAATCAGACCCTGTTAGTTTTTTTATGAAAAAATCTAGCTTTTTGCATTACGATTTCGCCAGATAAAGGAACGTTTCTTCGTCTTTGTTCTAAAAACCACGTGAAAAGTGCTTCTTCGAGCACTGGATTTTCTGGTAATTTTAGTGTTTTTCTTAAACCTGGACCTTTCTCAGTTTTAGCTACAAACAACCGTATTTTCTGTTCTTTTTTCTTTAAATCAGTAATTGTTGATTTTCCAACACCATACTTAAGGGACAGAAAAGTTCCAGACACTCC
This sequence comes from Hypena proboscidalis, assembly GCA_905147285.1. Lineage (NCBI taxonomy): Eukaryota > Metazoa > Arthropoda > Insecta > Lepidoptera > Erebidae > Hypena > Hypena proboscidalis. Next base: position 4,001,476 of record LR990141.1, read on the forward strand.
ATCTTTCAAACTATCCAGTATGGCACACTTTTTAGCTATGGTTAAAGTTTTATGTTTACGTTTCGGTGTAGGAACCATTTTTATAACCTCTAAACCACGTGGCGCGAGAGTTTAGCACAGAGTAACGTGAACACGCGAGGTGACTCATTCGCAACTAAACGCAAAACATAAGATCAGCGGTCACGGTAAGAGAGAGAGGGGGGCAGTGGGCAGTTCGGATTACAGCGGCGTTCGGATTAGCCTGAGTACGGATTATCGAGGCTCTACTGTATTGAAAATAATAGTCACATTATATTCTTCCTTCTATTATAAAAACGAGATAAGACAATATAAATCAACACAACAATAAACATAGGATAATTTACTAGAAGCAGTAAGGCCTATTTGCAAAATTAAAAATAAGACAATAATGATAGGACATTATTATAACCATCAATATTCTGTAATTATAGCAATTTACCTAAAATCTAATTATTTATTCTTAATCAGTCTTTTTATTTACGAAGTATAGGAACATTATTTCAACATAGGCAAGGCCTACCATAAAAAAAATATTATTTATCATGTTGTCCTAAAAATAATAAAATTTAGAACAGTTTCTTAAAATTTTAATTTTGTTATTACTGTGATGAAAAGATTTAAATTATGTGTTATAAAATCAAAATTTGTGTGATAAATTTGCCTTATTGCAGATAAGGCAAATTATCATAAAACTGATGACAATCTGGTGGAATGACAGCCTTTAATTCTTGGAGATGTAACCACTTTGTTTTGGGAATACGGCACCTTTCCGTAAATAAAGGTGGGTAGTTGTCCACAGGATTGAGTTTCCTTGGTCTTATTGGTAGGTCTATTAATTCTTTGGTGAAATCTCGTTTCACCTTGATTAGTCCAGCAGGGTCATACATCAGGACTTTAATGTCGGTGACCATTGGACCATTTTTTGCCCGACCAGGTCTAATACTATTGTATCTTAAAGGTTTTGTGTAGTCTTTGAAAAAGTCGTAAGTCAAATCAATAGCCTCGTATGGCGTTGGATTTTTTCGTGCTTCTCTGGTAGTAGACACATAATCACTTGGTAGTTTTATTTCCCTATTTTTTAATTTTCTCTCGATACAAGCATGTACGGAATCTACCTCCATTTGTGTGTGGCCAACCTCTAGATATTTTTGATAAATGAAGACTCCATGAAGTATACTAAAATTAAGCAGTGCATTTGCCATGATGTTGTTACGGTTTTGTGCCGTACATCCATCAGAAAAAATTACAATCGGCTTTTTGTCAGAAGTGAGACATTTTTTTTCTAAATAGTCGATTAAGCATGATACAAATGTTGATGCAACTAGTTGGTTGTTTTGATCTTCTAAAAACCAATAACATGCAGCTTGTTTTTTTACAACATCGTAAATGGTCGAGTTATGACAAGCCAGCTTTGTTTTATAGTAAAAAGCATTTGCGTGTGAAAATGGAGCTAACTTTACAGCTTGAAAATCTACTTCTAATATTATTATTTCTGCCTTAATGGCTCTTTTTATATCCTCGCTTTTTTCCATTCTTGCTATCTCTTTCTTCAATCTATGCTCATTCCAAACTTCTTGTATATTTTTGGTTTCGTAAGCAGCGCATAAGTTGCATTTATCTTTTTTTGTACTAAATACTGAAATGTTTTTTTCAGACATAACTTCACAGAACTTTTTGCGGCTAAAGGGTGGTTGCAAATCCTGAATACAAGTTGACTGGTATAATTTATAAACTTCTTGTATGGTTTGAAAAACGGGTTCTAGATAGAGTTTTGTGGAGCTCTGTCTTTTATAGTGAGAGGGCATTTTTGGTAGCTTGGCGAAAAAGTTATTTAAAAAGTTAGTTTGTGATAATATACTGTTATTTAGGGTGGTATTTTTAACATTTGATGTCGTAGGTATTTCATGCGGACTATTACACACCCACGATTGCACCATTCTATACCCAATACCAATCGTATTTATAAACATTTCTCTACAAACTTGATAGTTCTCTTGTCCATTATTTAAACTATATTTAAGGCTATAGTTGCGCCGTGAAACTCTGTCGTTAGTGGTATTAGCTTTTGTTGGAACTCTGGATACCGTTTTGCACACCAGTGTTTTTCGTTCTCCCCAATTCAAACTCCAAAATCGGTCGTAAATTGTTATTCTCTGTTCTTCCGTAAATAAAGAACAATGACGTTTTGTAGATTTTAAGCAAACAGCACTTGAACACGTTGGCTTAATTTTTCGTTCTTCTCTTGGTGTATCTTGTATGACAGTATTTCCAATTTTTCGAAAACCCAAGTACGCTTTTCCTTCCATTCGCAGTTTTTTGTTCATGTTTCTCTTCCACATAGCCGGCAAAGCCTTGCTTCTTCTTTTCCTTCCTTCATCCATATTATAATTATTGGCCTCAGTTTCTGAAAAAAATGAATGCTCGTTTGGTGCAACTTGACCTGCACCTTTTTACCTCGGTATCAACTGTTGCCAAAATTGATGGGGATCCGGGAGATTCTTGGCTTAATGGTAGGGTGATTTCAAGAGCGTTCAGTGACGTATTTGGAGATGAACGTAATGGCATGATTGAAGGCAGACTTAGTGACGTGACTGGTTGTGGGCTGCGTGACAGAAAAACTAAGGCTTCGTCGTTCATGATATCATCATCTATGTTAGGTTGAGAAGCGAGTATGACCGGCTGGCAAGATGGCGAAGGAACGAATCGTGGAGATAAATCATCTGCAGATAGAGAATCAAACATAGTATCCACAATGGAGTTAAAATGTATGTTCTCAGTGTGACAGGTGTCTGCCGTAAGAACTATAAAAGGGACTGTTTCTTGTTGGTCAGAAATGGTAAAAGGTAATGTTTTTTGCTGGTTGAATGTGGCAAAAGATTCTGGTTCTTGCTGGTTAGACAAGGTAAATGGGACATTTTTTTTCTGGCTACTCATATTCGCATCTTCAAAACCTGAGTTGATGATCTTCATTTTGTCCTAAAATGTCCAAAAAAAGCTATCAGATATAAAATAAACAAATACCTCAGGCGGTTTAGTTATAATATTGAAACATCATTTATTAATTTGGTTTATTTGTTCTGATGAGTTTTAGTTATACCTAAAACTGAAAAAAAAATCACAAACCTCAGCATTTTCTTTATTTTTATCGCCATTAAGTACTTCTTGCATCAATCTCTTACCCCGTCTCAACTTATTATACTCCTGAAAAGAATAGATTATAGTCAAGCTTGTGGCTTAAGCAGCAATAGCCGAGTGGGAGACACTTGGTCAGCGTTGTGGACAGTGGTCTACCCCTTCTTCTCGTGAGAAGAGCTACGTGTCCAGTGGTAGGACCATGTTTATTATGAATATATTATACAGGACTGGAGGAGGCCTTAACCCGTTGAGGGGTCCATATAGAAAATTTAAAAATAATTTAAATTGATCGAATCTAATTATTATGAATTATATTTTTTACTGTCAGAATTATTGCATGTATCTAATAATAATACACCTAACAATAATCAATTATTTTTATGTTTTGTAAGTTCTAATGGAAATAAAAAGGCTATAATAATAATAATTATACAGGACTGCTTTATTATAAATGACAAAAAAACAGTTTCTGACCAGAGTATGTCAAGACAGATAAATCATTTGTTTCACAAACGATTTCCATTATTATAACAATAAGTTATAAAAATACCAAGCAAATGGTTTTATAATAGCAGCCCTCTATATGTTTACATATACCTACATGTCCTACTTCTGGGCACGGGTATCTTCTCATGACGAAAAGGGTAAGGCAATTGTCCATTACACTGGCCAAATGCGTGTTGGTAAACTTCACACACCCGTGAGTATTTTACGCACTTTGACGTATGCAGGCATCCTCACCTATGATTTCCTTAACCGTTAGCTAGCGATAATTTGGCTTTAGCACGCAGTTATTTATAAGAAGGGATAATAAGGGATTCCTGCAATTCCTAGCCCACAAGCAACACGCGTAGGTTATAGGGCAAGCAAACTTGAGTAGAACATGAATCTTATGAACGAAATTTTGTTAGATACCTACTTATATCAGAATCGTGCTACTTACTTAAAACATGGTATTTCATCTTATACTGGTGAATCAAATAAAAGATATTTTTGATTTATGAAATCCTTAGCAAAATATAATCAAAAAGTACTATTTCTTAGTAATTTTAATCTGCCAAAACTTTTAACTTCAATGCATAATGTACTATCACGATTAAAAGAATATAAAGTGAAAATATATGATATTAGTTATTAATTTAAAGTAAAAACTTACCATTTAAGCTACTTAAAGTCCTCAATAATGATTATGAATAACATAAAACATGGAAACTTAATAAACGCACATAAAACAGACAATTATTTCGCGAGCGCGCGAAATCACGTTCGTGTCCGTACAAGTTTGACCAGATAGTATTAAATGCTCGCATTAACTGCGCGTTGAAGATAGTATAGGTTGAATGAAGTCGATTTTGGCGCCAAATTTAAACGTATTGAGATGCGGTTTTTAACAACGCTGCGGAACATAAAATACTACAAAATGGCATCAAAAAGTGAAAACATCAAAAAGTCGAGATTGGACTTGTTGCCAGTTCAAGGACGATATGTCAACAACTATTATTATAGCTATATTTATCCATACAACTGTTTTATGTTTCAATTTGTTTGTTCTTTGTATAGTACCTGACATGACATGGGGTGTTGTAGAGCATCCTTAAGTTTAGTTTTATTGCATTTACTACTATGTAGTTACATGAATTATAATACTTTATTTAAATATAATTAATTTCATTTCATGTATGTATATGTCAACAACTATATACACCATTAACTGTACACCATTAAGATTTATTTGCCTTTTTGTATAGTTTGTTATTATTTTTGCTTTTTCTTGGTTTATTTTAGGCCTGCCTTGCTATTTTCTTTTGAAGAGAGAGTATCGTCTATATAGATTTCTATAGAGATTCTATAGGATTTGAGACTAAACATGTAATTTTTTTACGAAATATTAGATATCCTGGAATAATGCCGAATGGCATTATTCGTTAATTTTTTTATTTCATGATTTTAAAGGCTTTTTTCACTAATCTGTGGGCGTCGGAATCTAAGATGTTTTTATATTTTGTACAATTCATTGCTAGGACCCTAGCGCAATAAAGACTTTCACGGTTAACATGTGGGCATTCCCTGGACATAGCAAGCTCGCACGCGCTACTTTAGTACCGTAAAAATAAAGCAATCAATGGGTGCGTTTTAATAGTTATTTATGGTACAAGTGAGAAAAAGTTTATATTTCTGTTGAGAGTGCCAATTTTAAATCCTAAGCTTGCGAAGTAGTCTTGAATTTTTGAAGTCTTGAATTCTAACAAAGACTACTTCGCAAGCGAATGATTTAAAAGGTCACGAACTGGAAATTAAAATTTTCTACCGCTTAACAACATTTCACCTCTTCCAGTTTAGTAAATATCAAGATTTAAATAAAACACATAAATCCAAAACATGTTTTTATTTAAATTAAAAATAAATAATATAAAAAAAAATACTTTTCACTTTTTAACACGCTTATATTAGCTTCACCTGTATGTATGTATGTATGTACCAAGTATGTATGTACAAAAGCGTGGGGCGCTCTGTGCCATATTTTTCGTCTATCGAGCAACCCACGCTTTTTCACAATAATACTAGTATATTTTGTTCATTACCATTTTCAGCTTATATTAGGAATTATTTTTCACTTTTTAGTTAGAAGTACTTCAAAAGCGTGTTTTTTAGTTTTTTTAAACTATTATTTTAGCTTTGTGCCCTTCTGATTTTCTCTTCAAAAGCGCCACTAATTTTAGGTATTTTACTAGATTTGCATCACAATTCGACTTTATTACAGTTTTTAGCATCGAATAAGTGCTCCACAGGGTACTCGATTGCTTAACTTTGGATAATTTCATGAAATACGACAGTATAGTAGGGCAGAGTTGGATAATACCGAGTCCCTAAGGACTTGGACCTATAATTAGGAAACTGTTTGAAATTAAAAGAAACGAAATTGTGTAAGCAGTAGGACATTTATTCAGGTACGCATACCAATGACAAACTCTTACAAAATTTAAACAAAAAGTAATTATAGTCAATATACAAAAAAAAATAAAAACGCGGTATTATCAAATTGGTCTGATAATATCGTGCCCAGGGTTGACAAAATCGTGCCCACATTGATTGCACACAAATGGGTATGTAATAAAAGTAAAATGATAAAAAAATGAATACCATTCTAAATAATTTTCTTGCGTGAAGATAGGAAGACCCAAATCTTTTTCTAGAAATTAAATCAGTATTTTAAGTATCACGGAATAAGTATTAACAAAAACTTAAATTCTTAATGACAACAAAACGTTAATATTTTCTTATAACTAGAAGTCTTAAAAATCTTTGAATTATATAATTATGGACTAGTCAGTCTCAAAAATATCTAATATCAATTAAATATCAGACAGCAAGTTCAATCACAGCAAAAATCACATAAAAAATCTTTGGCAGAATCTTTTCCGCTACATTCCTTATGTATCCAATTCGAGCATCTACAACAACGGAACCACATTTCTCCATTACGACCAAACTCTTGACATACGGCGCAAATATCACGATTCTCTATGTCGTCATCTTCATCATCATCGCACAGTTGAGTTAGGGGCACATCGTCCATACTATCTTCACTGCTGCTGTCAATAGATTTATTCGACTTCCCTTTGCCTATTTTTCCTTGCACGACCTTTTTTTTCTTGCTTTTCATATTATTATCTTTATCCTCACTACTTTCGCTACTGTTCAAAACTTTTCTCTTGACAGATTTTCCTTTAATTTGTTTCTTTTCTTTAACTTTCTTCTCTGCAGCGTTCTTTTCTTTTGCTATCTTCATTTGTCGTTTTCTTTCTTTTTCCTCTAACTGCTCCTTTAATGGTGTTGATGTGAAAACAGTAGAGTGCACTTTTTTAACACGTCTCTGTATTTTTATTTTCTTTTGTGGTATAGGGCTCAAATCTTCTAAAATACGGCGTGAAGTGCTTGGCTCAGAGATATCTCTCCTAATATCTTTACTTAAAGCAGCGGAAGGCATGTTTTCATTTCTATTGCTGTAAAATGGTATGCCTGCTGCTGTTTTTTCAGCAAACATGTCAACAGGATTCTGGTCAGTTTGTTTTTGGGGAGTATGAGATCTAATTTCGTTGGGCTGGTCTAAAATTGATGGTGACGATGGTAGACTATGAGTGGATTTGTCATGGTCAATTGCTAGTTCTATAAACTCATTTTCGACACCTGATTGACTAACTTGCCGGGATGCTTCTTCAATTACAAGATTATATTCATAGATCAAGTTATAACCTGACGCTAACCAGTAAATTGCCAAAACAGAAGAAAATTTGAATTTCGCGGGCTACCACTAAGCTTTCAACTTAACACAGCCAAAATTTAACATACTTTTAATAAAGTCTTATTTGTATCACATATGTATTAACTATACTGGGTGCCAGAGACACCGACGATGCACAACCTGTTATCATGGATTCAGTACAGCTAAGAGAATTAATTAATAGGTCAGTCGCATTTATGAGAGCAATTTAAAAGCTATAACTTTTGATCAACAAACAACAATATAAACATTTTAAAAAGAAAAAAAAAACAGCATTCACACTGTATACGTGATCAGAAAAAACTACAAAATATATCTATTTATTGCAGCACTGGCACTCATCATAAGAATAATGATCATATACGCTACATATAAGCATACATATAACATATAAGCATGTTTTGCACCAAAACCAATTGCTTTTCATTAAATATTTTACATCTTCTCTATTCATGGTCAGCACAAAATGAGATGGCATTGCACTCAACCAATTTTCTGTACGACTTCCACAATTGAAACATAACTCTGACAATAAGGCAAAATTTTCCTTAAGAAATGTTTTCAAATCATTCTTATCAATACATTTGTCGATATCAATGTAAACGACCATTTTGAAATTACTTGGATAGGTTCAGGTTCCTGGAAAAAGAAACAATACACTCTCTAAACATGAAATTCTGAACCACTTTAATGAACTACTTTAATACTACTTAACTCTCTAAAACACGAGCTTAATCTTCTCCAAAACAAATATTGCATATGTAGTCAAAATAAGATTGACCTTCTGTGCACGTTACACAAAAGAATTTTTTACAGCTCAAACACTTTACTAAATTGTGCAATGATGAGGGGTTTTTACATTTACTGCAAGCTATTTTACATGTCACAACGTAAGTCAACGATTTAGACAAAATGGGTTTTTCAATTTTAGTGCCTGACTCCAAACGATTTTTTGAGATTGTTGGGTATGGTTCTATTTGAGTAGGTGTTAGGTTATCATTATTTCTTCTGTTTTCTTTGTCATGTTCTACATTTTTACTTTCGCTACAAAATTCTAAACAGCTGCTATTTTCGTTTTTTTCTTGTGATTGTTGAGGTCGATCGTCATCTTCAATGCATATAATTGGTAAGTCAGAAGTCATGTTGATATCATTTGTGAAACAGTGATCAATGCTTAAATTTGCAGATTGAGGTAGCATAAATGATTGTGTCTCGTTATTCATTTCGACTTGGAAGTTTGTTTCTTAAGGTTTGTGTTCAACATATGCATCCACTACTAAATTTTGTATAATCGCTGTTTCATTTGAGACATCGTGGTCAAATTCTGGCAAAACATTTGTTTTTTTTTTCAAATTTATGTTCGATTGGGTTATAGCAAGTACAAGACATTTTAGTTGAACTACAAAAGCAACTCAATATACGATGCTGAATATGATCGTTGCCCCGCTTACAAATAACCTGATGGATGTTCATCGTTCCTTTATAGTTTTAAGATTATTAGGTCCGTATACATTCTTTTATAGCATCAATTTCTGTTTCAGTTATGTACATCATATTTACAGCTTTAACTGCAGACTGCAATGTCAAATACACATCTGCAGCGCTTATAATATCCTGCCCGTAAGAAACTTGCCTGTCGAGGCACCTTTTTATAACTCCTCCAGTGGCATCAGCCACCCCTTTCCCATGGCCGCTCTCGAAAAACGACCAAGTGATATCAACATTATAGAATGACGAAAAATAATTTATCAAAAATAAGTTATTTTTTTTATTATTTCACTCAAATTCAATCAAAATCGCTTTTTCACTTATGATATAAAATCCCACAAACAGAGGCACAAACAGACACATCATACATACTTAAATCTTTGGCGAGGTAAAAACAAGTTAATGTAAATAAAACATACTTTTCACAGTCGCGCCCGAAGTTCCGGTGCCCGAGGTTTTTGATAATATCAATATTGTATAGAAAATATTATAGTACGTAAAAACGTATTCTGACATTAATTCTACAGTATACAAGCAGTAAAAATGTATAGTATCAAAGTATTACAATATAAATACAGTTTTACTTACCTCTTTTTGAAAGCACACGAAAAATTATACGGAGCGACGAAAAAAACAACTACAGCACGTCTTGTCTTTGTTGTCGCGCGGACCGTAATGGCGCGGGTGGTGCGCGGAGCGGGGAGGGGTGTAGGCATGTCCAGCTTCGATTTATACGCACTGCATCGCAGAACAAGTGGATAGTTTTGGAATTACGCTGACGCGCGGTATTATCCAACTCTCCCCTAATTGATTGCGAATGCGATTCAGAATGCGATTGGAATTGGATTCCACATCATTTTTATCATAAAATTTTCTATGGATTTGAACTTTTAAACTGGTTATAAATTTTTGTGTTTCGGGCGAGTACGTAGGTAAATTACACATTGATATAATATATGTTGATGCAGAAGCCGACAATATACAATCAATTTTGACAGACTGACTTGTTTCCCGTGCTTATTCCGGTGGTGATTTCATAAAACGTTTTTAAAATAGGTATCACTTCCTCTACTACTTGCCATTCTTCGGTATTTATAGATAGTTCGTGTTTAACAAGCGCCAATGTTGCAATAACTGCATCTTTACTAGCTACTATCCGATTAAGCATATCATAGGTCGAATTCCATTTGGTTACAACGTCTTGTTTTAGTTTCAGTACTGGCAGGTTCATTTGCTTTTGCATCTCCTGTAATTTTAATTAAGCTTGCGAACTTCGTTTAAAAAACTCCACTATACGTTTCACTTTTGTTACTGTTGTTTGGATTTCTGAAATGCCAACCTGCACCACTAGGTTTAAAGTATATTATTAGTAAACAGCCAATATGCCGCCAACCACCATTCTTAACAGCTGCAACAACATTGAAAGCATTATCGCTGACGATAGCTGTGACTTTGTCAGAAATTTTCCATTTCTCCAATTCTTGCTTCATAAATTCGCACTAATTTTCGCTCGTATGTCGTTCGTCATATTGTATGCAACATAATAAGTTTGAACGCAGATTAGTGTTTGTATCTATATAATGAACAGTTATTGCAATAAAACTTTCGTTGGTAATTGATGTCCACCCGTCTGTAGTGAGACATATAGCTTGTGCTGCCGTTACTAACTGCTCAACTTCATTTTGTACTTTTGCGTGAAGCTGAGGCACAAGTACATTAGCAAACGTTTTTCGTGTCGGAGGGGAATATCGAGGATTTAACATGTTAATAAACTTCTTAAATTCGGCTCCTTCTACGATACGAAAAGGATGGTATTCTTTGGCAATCAGCGTATTAACTGCTCATCCAATTCTTTAGCTTTTTGGGGTGGGAGTGGTCATTAAATTTTGTGCACTCGAAGACGACATTGTCTTCGTCTTTGGCAATGATACAAAATTTAGAAAATTAACAACATTAATACACAACATTTTTTTTTAACAAATGCAAAAAACTAAACTAAATTATTCCCGCCAGATTGTTTGTCACATCAAGTTTGTTTACATAGATTTGCGCATGCGCGACGCGCGTCTTGTTTCAAGCGGATGCAAAATAAAAGACGTCTTATAATAGGTATATTTTTTTTATCAAGCGCTACTTACGCTGCCTGTATATAGAACGGACGACCGAACGATGAACAGACGTAATCGTTCTTTCTCCTTTGCTCACTCACTAGCCGCTCGGATATAATTATTTTTTAGAAAGGGAATGAACGATTCATTTCCAAACTGAGACACATATCCGGAGATATAACTGTGTCCGGAGTTACTCAAGCCTATACAAACGACACTAGCTACTGCCGCAAGCGTTGGCGGCCGACTGACACATCGGCACGGCCGGTACCCCTCCGCCGCCTCGCCGCACACATACTGATAGCGCGCGAGTTGAATGCAGAGCTTAGGAATGTGGTAGTGCTGTGACCTAATTATAATTATTGATGACCACAATGAGTAATGAATGTCGATAAATTTAAACAATTTTATAAGTTTAATTTTATTTTTTACACTATGTTAACATGATGAAAAAAAAAAACTATCATAATTATCACACGTTTTTAATAATCATTTCACAAAACGAAATAAAAAAATCAGATTCAGAAATGGTAGATATGGTTTTATCGGTGTCACTATCCTCGCCGTCGCTGACCTCAATGACGAATCGATCTATGGTATCTTCAATTAATCCATCTCTTTGCCAATAATTTTCTTCTAAAATTATGACGTGATCATCGAAGCCACGCCAATTTTCCTCTGTAACCTGAGAAACCGCCAGATCCGTAACTTCTTTTAACCTTTTTACGTTTTTTAGGGTTCCGTACCTCAAAAGGTAAAAACGGAACCCTTATAGGATCACTTTGTTGTCCGTCTGTCTGTCTGTCTGTCTGTCTGTCTGTCAAGACCTTTTTTCTCAGGAACGCGTGGAGGTATCAAGCTGAAATTCATATCAAATACTCAAGTCTATGGTCTCTTGGAGCTGTGAAAAAATCAAACTTCTAAGTCAACGCGATCAAAAGATACTCCCGTTTATGCCGCAAATTTTCGACACTCGCAAGGGAATCAAAACCTACAGGGTACTTCCCGTGAACTCAGAATCTTGAAATTTGGTACGAAGTAACGTCTTATAACACAGATAAAGGAAAAATTGCGAAAAGCATAAATTTTTAGTTACATCATATAATAAAAATATTTTTAATAATTTTAAACTTATTACCCCTTTACTCATGAACGCGTAGTGGTATTATATTGAAATTCTTAACAAATACTCAAGTCTATAATATCTTTAAGCTGTAACAAAATCAAACTTCTACGTCAACGCAATCAAAAGATACAGCAATTAAAGCCGCATATTTTGAAACTCGCAACTACTCGCAAGGGAATCAAAACCTAAAGGATACTTCCAGACGACCTGGAATCTTGAAATTTGGCATGAAGCAACGTTATAAAGTACACATATAGGAAAAATTCCGAAAATCTTAAATTTTTAGTTACATCACATAGTATATTTTTTTTAATAATCATAAACTTACTAGCTGACCCAGCAAACGTTGTTCAGCGATTAAAAAAAAAAACAGATGTTGGCCGATTCTCAGACCTACCCGATATGCACACAAAACCATAACTTTTACTTATATACCTACAGGTTTGTACGGAACCCTCGGTGCGCGAGTCTGACTCGCACTTGGCCGGTTTTTTTGTAACGAACTTGATGGACTCGGATCAGTCATTATTAAAATAAAAAAATAACACGGGAACTTCAGTATTAATATTCAATAACACGGCTAACGTACGATAGTTGACAAGGATGGCACATCACTACACTGCAGGCGCGTGAGGTGGGGCGTGCGGATAGCGGGTGGAGATGCTCCCGCTCTTTACCTCAGACCCCGACTGCATTCAACTCGCGCGCTATCTGTACCTAGGGCGCGGTAGAGCGGTTACGTTCAAGGTATAATACTCGGCCTAGGAAGCGGATGATCGCTTCTAAATAACTTACGGTAGTTGCAGGCATTAATTCCTTAAAAAAACAACAGGATAAATATTAGATTATTGAGTAAAAACATTATTCAATTGAGAATCATATGGAGTGGTGGCAATTGTCAGAAAATAGGAATATTTGCAGTCATATTTTTGGCGTATATTGATGGCGTATTTGCCATAGGGTCAATATAAGACAATGGAGTAAAAAAAGCTTCAAACATCAGTGATGGCAATTGTCAGACTTATAGGACTATTTGCAGTCATATTTCTAGCATCAGCTAATGTTGTTACCCTATTTGATTCTACCACATCAGGTGCTGAGGAACACTAGATGTGCACCATGTTCGCATTGATTATTCGCATCGCACCTAAAACAGCAGAATTCTCTTAACGTTAAATTTTGACCGTTAAATTTATCCCTAACACTTGGGGCACATCAAGAGTACTTTTGTAACTTGTCAGAATAAGAGGTAAGCTATTTGATTTTTCAGTGATAAATGTGTCACTAACAACTTCTATTTTGACATTAGGTATGTTTTGCTGTAAAATGTTATAAATATCGTTGAAGGCACCAACATCTGCCCCGAAGTGGATAAGCTTGTCAGAAGTTCTTTTAAGGACGGCACCAACTCCGTCGGCAGCCGCTTTTTCATGGCTGGACTCACTATAATTTCAATATTACTTGTTTCATGATCCCGGATTACCTTTATATATTTGTGACATTATCCAAAAGATCTTTCTATTCATGTATGACTACTTTAAGAGTCAGTTATAATGATAATTGTATCCACATTTGGGTTTATCTCATAAATCAATTAATAATATTTTTTCAGTACCATTTAACATTTTCATTACAATTATGCTTATTACCTATCAATGTTTATGATATTAATTACAGTAATATCTATTAGATAACGTAAATAAATAAAAAATGTACTAAAAATCGCCCGAACTAGGCTTGGCCTGTCCTGCAGGAGGTTTTTACAGTATGTATACCAAATTTGAATAGGCGGGGGTTTATTTGTATTTGGTAAATATTATCTGATATGATAATATATGTAATAAACTTATAGTAACAATGAGATCACAATTGTACATGCTTGATCATTTCGAGGAGTTAAAATATACCTTTTACATAACCAAGTATTGTGCTGTGTGTAATATTACTTAAGTCGCCGTACACTGAAAATATTAGCTCCTGCACGGACGAAACAGTACAACATAACCTATGATTTAAAACCACTTTTCTTCATCATGTGGATAAGTTCCATCGCCTATTTTAAATAATTATTCAGAAAAATGGTTTGCATTTGGGTCATCGCCGAGTCTCACCCGCATATTTGTTTGTTAAATGCATCGATACAATATGAGGCCATAAATTTGAAATTTTTAGGCAAGGTCTGATTTTGTCAGCTTGTGTGCCCCGTGGTATAATAGCTGGCAAAATTTGCCTAAAATCACCTCAAAAAACCACTGTAATACCACCCATTGGTTGGTCACTGAGCCTGATAGCCCTCTCAGAGTCCTATCAACTGCCTCTATGGCTTTTTTGTGTGGCAATCTGTGCCATAGTGCACTCATCCCAAATGATTAAGGAACACTCGCGAACAATCTGTACTTTATCACTATTCCTAGTAATGCCACCTACCGGCTTTTCTGTGCGATCAAGATCGATAGGTATTTTAAACATAGAATGAGCTGTTTTGCCTTCTGGTAACAATGTCGCTGCTATTCCTGAGGAAGCAACTGCAAGTGCGGTTTTATTCTGGTTCCTTACGTGAGCTACTATTAATTTGGTGAGAAATATTTTTCCTGTTCCGCCAGGTGCGTCAAGAAATAGAATTTCTTCCAAAGTATTATTAACACTAAGGCAGAGACGGTCAAATAACAATTTTCGCTCGGATGTCATATTTGAAACTCTGTTTTCCAAAGTTTCTAATAGTTTTATTAAAACCGACGTGTGGTGAAGACATTATTATTGAGAATACGGGTTACTCACGTTATTTTAGCCGGGATATGCCGACTAGTTTCGAATCTAGTACGTAGATTCATTAAAAATAATCGCGTGTCGTCGCCGTCGCGCGACGTCTCGCACTGCGCGCCGCAATGCGCGTCGCACGGCTTGATTTTGCAGCGTTTATTCCCACTAGTTCGATTCATTAGTTCGATCGTCGAACTAGTGAGATTTTTTTTTCTCATTTGTCCGACCGTCGAACTAGTGAGATTTTTTTTTTCTCATTTGTTCAACCGTCGAACTAGTGAGATTTTTTTTCCTCATTTGTTCGACCGTCGAACTAATTAGATTTAAAAATAGTTCTACTACATTTAAATGTTTTACTAATTTCGTAATAAAATAAAAAACGCTTGGTTCGTTAAAAAATATATATTCGTGTACTTATATTTGTACATCTATAGAATATCTTTGATCAAATAAACAGTTGAAAAACTTATAAGTTATAAGCTGGCTTCCTCACCTATCAAAAAATAATGTAATAATGAAATATTAAATGTAATCTAATTTTTTTTTTTGTCGCAAGACAATATAAGCAATTATCTCAACAAGCTTAACCAGAACGAACAAAAATTAGTTTATATGTATAATAAATGATCAAAAATCAAATGGGACATGTCACAATTGTTGTTAGTGTCGTATAGAAACATACTTGTACATCTTTGGTGAAATATACATAATCAAATGTAATTTTGTCTGTCTTACTTATCTCAATAAGCAGAGACAAAAAGAACTACGAATACATGTAATCCATCAAAGATATATATTAAATATTATATAATTACCATGATTTTTATCTAATAATCAAAGTTAAAAAATGTAATAATCAAATACTAAATGTAATTAACTAGCGCATTTTTCCTAAAAAATGTCCAACACTAATTTGTCCACATGTTAGTTGCATTTGAGCATCAATAATTTAATCGTCATTGAATAAATCAATTTTCCTCCTTTTAGAACTCTTCTTTGATGTGGAAGGTCTCTGAAGAATATCATTTCGATATGAAGACAATACAGAATCGTCCTGTAAAATATGCAATATTTGCAATAGGGTTACATGGCCTTTTGTTACAAGGTTATTTATTTTATGGTGCCACCCTTCTACGGCATTATTTGTTCGGTGGCGTTCGCCATACACAGACCAAATTCTATGATAATCACCCTTCATCCAGTAATTATCAAAATATTCTTTAAACTTCATCATGGATTGACAATTCTCCGTCATTTCATTTTGAATATACACCCATCCTGAAACAATTACATCTTCTGGAAGCAATGCTAAGTTGGCGCATAGCGAAATTATTCTTCTGTTCCGTTTGTCTTTACTTAAACCCAGGGTTTTTGCCTTGCGCCACAAACTGTTCACGTAATGGTAATAGCAGCCTTTGATTGTAACCTTCATTTTTTGTAACGCTTTCATTGTGCCTTCTTCGAAATCTATCGTGACTTTTGCAGGTTTCCACTCTGGAATTTGGGACACAATCAAATCAAATAAAATTGAATAAGCTTTTTTAGTCCTGTGACTCATGAACGCGTACACCAAAGGGATCACATTCGTGTTATTTATGTCACTGCCGATGTCCCCGTGAATAGTAAAAAGTTGTTGAAAAGGACTTGAACATGATTTAAAGGTCCCATCCATAAAAATATGTTTTATATTTTTCATAACTTCTCGGGCGTCACTTGAACAAAACACTAATATTCTCATTTTTTTGTGACGGAAATCAGCAAGTAAGAATTCTGAAAAAGTATTGGAAACCTCGACTTCCACTACAGTTTTCGCGCATATTTTTTTTACGTGTGCTAGCTTATTTCTGTTTCTATAAATGCTTGATTTTATTTGTTGAAATTCAGGTATACCACTTTTTGAAGCTGAATGCAGGCCTTGATTTTTTAATGTAATGAGAGCTCTGTTATAGATTCTTGGAGCTGGTTCTCTTCCCAATGCTGCTTCATTGCAAGCATTATTTATAATAATATTAACTGAATTTCGTGTTTCATCTGGATTACACTGGCCACAGTGTGGTTTTATTTGTAAAGTTTCAGTGAGGTCCTTAAACAAAATAATTGTATTAGTTTAAAATATATATACTTATGTCTACACGTTATAAATTATATTATACATATAAAACACTCAAGACTTACCATATTCAATGTTACGGATCCAGTACATTTTAAACTTTTATAATTTTTACACCGCCATATGCTTTGACCATTTTTATATTTACGCATTGAGTAATATTGATGTCCTTCTAATTGCAGAATTCTTCCTCGACCACTTTTAATAATTATTAATTCTTTAGACGTCATTGCAAAAAAATAAACAGTAAACTAAACAGGCACCACCAAATAAGACGTTGCAACTGTAGCGCATAACCAGTATAACACATCCATCATTTTGCATAGTTAAACAGGCTCAAACAGCATCTACCCTCAAAATGAAAATAAAAACTATAACCATACTCCTTCTGACGGGGTGTTTAGCTAAATGTTTATAATGTTTTTAATGCACATACCTACCTAGGTGCTGTAGGTATAGATGCATTTAAGGAAATGTACAGTGGACGACTTCCGGATGATACGACGATGATTTGTGTAATCTGTATGTATTGTTTATTTACTATTACTTATTACTATTATTTACTTTGTTAGGAAGCCAGATTATAATTTATAAGTTTTTCAACTGTTTATTTGATCAAAGATATGCTATAGATGTACAAATATAAGTACACGAATATATATTTTTTAACGAACCAAGCGTTTTTTATTTTATTACGAAATTAGTAAAACATTTAAATGTAGTAGAACTATTTTTAAATCTAATTAGTTCGACGGTCGAACAAATGAGGAAAAAAAATCTCACTAGTTCGACGGTTGAACAAATGAGAAAAAAAAAATCTCACTAGTTCGACGATCGGACAAATGAGAAAAAAAAATCTCACTAGTTCGACGATCGAACTAATGAATCGAACTAGTGGGAATAAACGATTTTGCAGGGGGGTGGGTGGCAGATGCTCTGTTGTTGATGACGTACAGTACGGCCCGTCGTCATCACTATTTGTGTAGTGGGTTGACAGTGTCGTGGTATGATAAGAACTCACTGTATCAGCTTTGATTGTCGCACCCTCACTCGTACGTCCTTCCTTTTGTAGTACTGGTTTCCAGGTATTGGAATGAGCCCAACCAGTATCACGATTGAAGTTCGGGTGTCTGCTTATCTCTATTGATTCACGAATTTTGCATGGTAAAAAGTATGGGTTAATAACATGAGTAACCCGTATTCTCAATAATGATTTCTAATAGTTCTGCAGGATTATAGTTAGTTTCAGCAGCGTACTCCCTATTAATACGTACATTCGCAAACCATAATCTGATAGAGTTTTACCTCCTACCTCTGATAATTCATTTTGAATAGCTATCAAACACTGATTTACGGCTACGCCTTGGCAGCTGTTGTTTATTTTTGTATCTTGATTACGCAAGACATTTCTTGTAAAGTCCTCAGAAAGTTTCCCCTTATATTTTTTCGATAGCTGCGCAGCGTCAAATAAAGCACAAAATGTTAGCAAAATGACAAGATTCCGCAAACGACGTGGATTGTCACGAACACATGATTCTGCAAAAGCATCGTCCCATGCTGATCATTTTCGAGCAAGTGCTTGCGGCGGCTTGGTAAGAAGGATATGAAATGTCGTCAACTTTTCGTAAGTCGGTAAATGATGCTTGTAGAGGTCCTTGTTATGCTTATCTGTTACCGTTTTAACAGTGGGCTGGCCACAGTTAGAAATGCAACCAATCGCCGTTAAATTTGTTTCTATATCTACCAGTCTACGGCCACTAAGATCTATTAACAACTTATATTTAACAAAAAAATCTGCCCCAATTATTGGTTGCCCTACATCGGCAATTACAAATATCCACCTAAAAGTTGTAAGTTAAAATCTAATTCTTTCATTAAATGGCCGTAAGTTTTAATTTTAGTGCCGTTTGCCGCAAATAAACTGTATTTACTTGTTTCACTATCCCTGGACAAATGCTTTTAACTCACAAGATTACGCGGAAACACTGATATGTTTGCACCACTATCTATTAAGTAACGAGTACCTGTTTTTTGGTCCATGAGACTGAGGCGATGATTCACCTGCGGCATGCAAGGCTCGCCCATGACTTGCGCCGCTACTAGTTTTCCGATTTCTTCTTGTTCCAGCTGCACGGTTCTTGACATCTATTTGCCCGATGCCGAAACCTGAAATGGTAGTCACATAGCCAATCTGGATCTGCTGATGTGCGCCTTCGGGATAAGCTGCGGCTTTGCGATCTGTATCCGAATCTGGGACCACCTCGGCTGTTGAATTTCGGTCTGGATTTTCGGCTTTCTAATCCCTTTATTCGTTCACTCAAGCTTCTAATTTCTGCTACCAGGTTCACTGTCTCATTTCCTGAGCTCTCAGCTGGTGAGTCAATTTTGTTCACCGTTTCCTTGTGTGCCTTAGTTTCCATAATTTTGTCGGCTACGCTTCCTAAAATGCTGACGTCCTTCGTTTCTGTGGCAGCTAAAACCCCTCTTACCGTTGTTGGTAAGTGATATTGCCACAAAATTATCAAGGTCTCGTCCATTACCTTTCCTCGTGCTAAATCCTTCATTCTCCTAAGCAACTGCGATGGTTTCTGGTCTCGCAAGCTCCATATCTCCTATGAGTTTTCGAATCTGATTTTCCTCTGATTTTGCGTAGATTTCACAAAGGCGCTTCTTCAATGTTTCGTACTTTTCAGATGTCGGAGGCTCGCGCAAGATATCTGTGACCTGAGGAAGTACTTCTTTACCCAGTTTTGACATCACTATTTGGAATCTGGCTTCGTCGGATGCTTTCTGTGGTTTCATGACTGCTTCTGTTTGGATAAACCACAGTTCAGGTTCATCGCACCAAAAATCTGGAATGCGCGCAGTTACCGCTATGCTGGTAATTTGCTGCTCCTCCAATTTTACAGTTTTGCTATCTTCCATTTTCACTTTCGTATGTTACAATTACACTGACTCAAAAAACTTCCCAGACATCACGTCGGGGTCACCACTGTAGAGGTCCTTGTTATGCTCTACTGGAAAGTGGAATTAAAGATGTATTGTATTTTCACTGACTGTTTATTATACTTTCCACAATTGTTCCTTATCACTAATGTTCACTTACATAACCTTACTTACAATATGAATCTAAGTACACGACCTGTCGTAACACGGAACGTGGACCGACTGACTACATGTTCCTCATGTTGCTGACGTAATGCAGTGCCGCTACAATGCTGGTCCACGTACAGTGTTTACCCCATTCATTGCCACTTGTATTTTAAAACCATCACCTGGATGCCACTTATTTTTTTAAGTGATTACGATAGAAAATACGTAATTAAATGTGTTTTTGAATGAAAACAACACAATAAATAAAAGAAAAGCACACAAAAATGGTAAACGCAACAAATGCGTTGGTAGCATTGGTATAAGAAATAAAATTGTAAGTGCCATTCAACTCACCGTTTGCGTTGAGGTTTGAATGGTATTATGCAACATGTTTTGAGAGACTGCTGATGCCCGATCAATCCTCCGAGCCTTTTCCCAATTAGATTAGGGTCGGTTTCTAGTCAACGGTTTTAGCTGAATATCAGTATTTTACGTGGAGCGACTGTCATCAGACCTCCACAACCCAGTACGAGGTGATACGATACTCCTTGTTAGACTAGTTGTCAGACTTCAGACTAGAGTAACGACTGCCATAGATGTTCTAATGGCAACCGGGACCGACGGCTTAACGTGCTCATCCGAGGCACGGAGGAACACTCGTAATGTTAAGATGGTCACCCATCCAACGGCCGACCGCGGTTAGCATAGCTGAACCTACAATATCGATCGTGCCGCGCGTCTTTGATTTAGCCTGCATTTCCAAAGAAAGATCATGTAAAATCGACGATTTTAATAAATTGCAGGTAGGTAAGTTAACAAGATTCTAGTTGATAAATAGGTTGAAATTATGACAAAACAAAACGAATATAAATGAAGGTATTTATTAATTTAAAAAAAACGATCTTTGCCCAGCAGTAGGACACAAAACTTTGTAAGTACTTTGTTACAACTAGTTAGTTACAAACAAAACATTCGTCGGCGGGATAGTGTTCATAGATAGCAAAATTACATATTTTGCACCAAAAAAAATTGCTTAAAACCAATTTTTTAAACATTTTGTCTTCATTGGTAAAAATAAAATGTTGCAAAGAATGCACATTTGTACTGTGCCCACAGCCAAAACATAAGTCACGTTTTATAAAATGCGTCAATGTCCATGGCCATTTTAAATATTGATGCCAGTACAAAAAGAAGTCTGCTCGTTTGAAGTATTTATCCACGTCCAGAAGGATTACCATTGTAGATAAAGGTGGTTGATTGGTTTCACAGTTACCTGTTTGGTCGCCGACAGCGTATACGCACGGAAGATACGTTGTCATCATGGTGCAATACTACAGCTGGCGTACCGCAGGGTGGCGTTTTATCACCTCTACTTTTCGCAATTTTTATAAATTCACTCTCAGATCAGCTGATTTCATCCTACCACCTTTATGCAGATGATTTGCAGATTTATACACAGGCTCCACTAGACAGGTTACCGGAAGCCATAACTACTATTAACACTGATCTGGTGCGTATCGGTGACTGGAGTACAAAGCATGGGTTAGTGCTGAATCCCACAAAAACTCAAGTCATTGTAATAGGCAGCTCCAGGATGATCTCCAAACTTGATTGGTCACAGCTTCCGCTAGTCCAATTTAATGGGTCTACTTTACCAATCAACACCAAGGTCAAGAATTTAGGCATCTACTTTGACAGTACTTTATCCTGGAGCCCTCAGTTGCAGGAAGTCAGTCGCAAAATGTTCGCCTCAGCTGGCTCTTTGCGCCGATTACGAAACTTTCTTCCGACTGCCACTAAGATTGCGCTTGCGCAGACCCTTCTTCTTCCTATTCTCGACTATGCCGATGTCAGCTATCTAAATCTCACTGAAGCCCAACTTGATAAACTTGAGCGACTTCAAAATTTTAGTATACGATTTATATTTGGACTAAGGAAATATGATCATATCTCTGAATTTCGTAAAAAGCTCAAGTGGCTTCCAATTCGTCTTCGCCGGAATACTCATGTCCTTACGCTTCTCTATAGCGTTTTGTTTAATCCTACGACCCCAACTTATCTCAAAGACCGTTTCAAATACGTACATGACACACATTGCAAATTCTTGAGGTCATCCGAAAATCTGAGACTTGAGATGCCAATGCATTCCACAAATTTTTACGATCAATCGTTTACAGTTGAGCCGTGATATCAGACGAGCACAATCCTTAAATATTTTCAAAAAATTGTTAAATGAACATTATTTATCATTACAATAATTTATTTTGTAGTGTATATTAAGTATGTATAATTTATGATTTTATGTATATGTTTTTTATTATTTTATGTTATGTTATTTTATTTTATCTATTGTATATAGTATGTATTTATGTATTGTATGTATTTTTTATATTGTATAGTGTGTATTTAAGTGCCTATGCACCCAATATTTCATGTACTATTTTAGTATGTTTAATTATTTATTTATTTTTATTTTAGTATTTAGTTTTGACAAGCCTTGAGCAAAATAAAAAGAAAAAGTAACAACAAATCCAATGCAATAAACTACCGCAAATATCCATTCTATTATGTCCATCCTAAGGTTGCCTGGAAGAGATCGCGTCAAGCGATAAGGCCGCCCTTTGTACATTTTAGTTTTAAGTACCTATTTCTTTGTATGTTTTTTACAAATTTGATGTGCAAATAAAGTTTTCTCTATCTATCTATCTATCTATAAAGTAATATTTTAGCAGTAAGTACCTATACCGTTTATATTGAATAAGTTTTTCGTACCTAATTCTCTGAAAATGACCTGTAACAAAAATAAAATAACAATAATTAGAATATTTTAGGAACATCTACTCAAAAAGTGGGTACAATGATTTATTATACATAAAACCATCCAAGAAAGATAACCACTGCTGTGCCAATGAACGCACCGTATACGTTCATGTGATTTTAATTTACCAATACACGATAAAACAGTGGAAAAAAATAATAATATGAAGAATATTGCTTACCTTTATCTCTCAATTCACAAATATAACACTCAATAAAACTTCAGCTAATTCAAAATTAAAATAGACCTTCACAGCACCAACCGTTTTTTCCATGACAAACCAAGAATGACTGCTCGAAGCAAAAACCGACAGTGTTTCTACATGTAAAAAATGTTTATGGCCGTGAATGTTGCCAAATATTGAAATAAGTTTCTATAATTTGAATATAATGACAAAATAGGTCATATACTACACTCGACGCATATGGCACGTTGGTGGCATGACGTAGTAATCTTGATCAACGCAAATGGTGCGTTGGTAGCAACGAATGGGGTAAGCGCATATAAAAACATTCAAAATTGTTTGGGTGTACCATATAAACTCTTCCAATTACTTGTTCTTTGTAAACCCCTGGTGTACAATCTACTGGGCAGCCACGTTTACGACGGTTAAATACACCACGTTGTTTATCATAATATGTGTAATATGCGGGCATCTCATCGTATAGTAATGTTTTAATTCTTATTTTTCTTCAAAATAATCAGTGGCACATAATTTAAAAAATGTTAAAAGAGTGGTACGTCTTGGATGTACTAAACGCTCGGCTACATTTTCTGGATTTAAATATATACTTTGACTGCTTTAAATATATACTTTGACTACGTGAACATCGAGATGCATTACAGGTGGATGTCTCTCATGTATTGGGAAACTTATTATTCGCCACACTGCTTCTGAAGAACTAATGTACCGTCCTGATTGATATATACCTACCTCATCGTGTTCGTTATTTCTTTATAAAAATGAAGCTTGATCACTACCTTTATTAATATATTTGTCCATGTACCATATGGGTACTTTTTTTTCATGTAGGTACCATATGGGTACCATACAGGATCAACTTATGATCAGGAAATTCGGCAATAATTACACGATCTACATCATGCGGCCGAATTTTAACTTTCATCCAAATATATGAGCATGGTAGTCCTCGTTTGTGCTATTCAACACCGTACATATAACACATATACTCTCCAAAAACTTTTCCTTCGTTTAGCAAGATCATCATTAATTTGAGTTTTAAATGAAACTTTCGCAATAATATCGTGACGGTCGTAAGACGCTTGTCCTTCAAGCGACTTATTCGTTATATCCTCCCATGTAGGTTAGTAGTAAATGTAATGAATAAGTCTGGTCGACCGTATTTTCTTACATTGCAAAAGGCATCTTGCGTTCGCTCGTGCATATAGCGCGGTCCGCCGGTAAAAGAAGAAGGTAAGATATCGAAAGGGCCCAAATTATCGGTATTGCCACCCTGTTGCATAACGTCGCGTATGTACATATTCATCAACCCCTTAACTGTCTTTGATTTGTGCGTATATATACCAACCGTTCTGTTTCGATGTTAGCATACATATCCACGATGAATTGATTTAAACAATCATCGAAATCGTTGCAAATATAATAGTTTATCACATCTAATCTTAATGATAAAACACTTCGTCAAGTATAGGAGAACCTAAAAGACATATTTATTAATTATTTTTATGTCTCCAAATTGTTGAATTTCTGTATTGCCAAATGTTTTGAAGAAAAGTCATCTAAAATAAAAAGTTCACATTTAGAAAATAAGAGTAAGCCAATATTATTAAAGCTGGCATTCTTCAATTAAAAGATCTAAGTCTTCATACATAGTGTTAATGTCGCCGCCAAACATCCCCTCTGTTGAGGTTTTATGTAATAAAAAGTATATTTTTATCATAAATTTAACACCCCTCTTGATTTTGCAAATTTTACAAATTGTTATATCAAAAAAATATTTCATTTTAAAACATGTTAAGTTAAAAGAAATATTAATTTACAATGTATCCCTTGAAATTATTAAATTTAACTGTATCCAACGGTTTAGTAAGTATATCAGCAATTTGACTTTCAGTTGGTACATAATTAATTTTTAGTTTCTTTTCATCTACTTTTTCCTTAATAAAATAATATTTTACTTCAATATGCTTGCTCTTTCCACGTAAAATACCATTATTTATCAAATGAATTGAACTCTGGTTATCAATATTCCATATATTGATAACCAGAGTTCACTCTGGTTATCAATATTCAAGTTGCAGTATATGTCAATACCAGTAATTTCTTGTATCAAAGTTCTGATAAATATTAATTCAGCGCAACATTCAGCAGCGCTGACATATTCGCTTTCCGTGCTTGATTTTGTAACATTAGATTGGCGTCGTGAAGCCCAAGAGATTGGTTCTCCACAAAAGAAGATTATGAATCCTGTAGTGCTTCTTCTTGTTTCACGGTCTTCTGCCCAATCTGCATCAGAATTCAGCTTCTAGATGCAATGCTGAATCCCTTTTGATGAATGTGATACCTTCTGTCTTAGTCCCATTGAGATAACGGAAAATCCTTTTCACATTAGCCTTGTCTTGACTTGATGGATTCTGGAACTTTCGACTGGCATATCAAACTGAGAAAGCCAATTCGGGTCTGGTTTTATTGAATGCGTATAGCAGTGAGCCTACTGCTTCTCTATATGGGAAGTTTTCCTGCTCTTCCTCATTTGCAGCTTCATCGTCGTTTATTTTTACCATTGAAGTGGGTTTTGGTTTGCAGTCATGCATGGAGAATCTTGCCAGGATCTTCTCAGCGTAGCTCCTCTGTGTTAATTTTGGTAAATTAAAGTCTCGATGAATTTCCATTCCTAAGAATGATGTAGGTCTTTCTGATGATTGAACCTCAAACTCAGATTTAATCTTCTTTAGAATTGTTCTCAATTTACCTATGTCTTTGCCAAAAAGTAGTCCATCGTCGACATACAGAGCTAAAATAATGTCATGCTCATAATTTTTGAAGACACATGGGTCTGATTTGGTTGGTTTGAGATTGACATCCTTCAAAAATTGTGTGAATCGTTGATTCCATTTTAGTGATGCTTGCTTCAATCCGTAAAGCGATTTTTCAAGCTTACAGATTTTTCCTGTCTTCTTATATCCTTCTGGAAATATAATATAAAAAAAATAATATAATCATCTTTATGGAAGACATCTTTATGGAACCATAAAGATGTCTTCATTTATTTCGCCATACAAAAATGCGGTTTTGATATCGAATTTTATGATATTATAGTCTTTAGCTGCCAATGCAAAGATTATTCGCATCGAGCTGGAGTTGATCTCGGGGCTAAAAGTCTCTCTCGTATTTCAGTCCATATTTTTGTTCAAATCCACGAATAACTAATCTGGCACGGTATCTACCATCATGTTTTTGTTTAAACACCCATTTACTGGTTAGAATTTTATTTGTATGGACTTCTTCTCGATCTACCAATATCCATGTCTGATTTTTCTTTTTGTAGCAATACCTTTCTGAGCCTTTGCATCTTTCTTGAGGTCATCCGCGGCATTTAAGGTTATCTTCGGTTGTAATTTCCATAACGTGAAGTTTTCTGTGCCATCCAACATCTCGAGGCTACTGCCAAAATTATTTTTACTTCCAAAATGTGCGGATAACTGGTTCTCAAGCAAGTGGCAAAACGACAGAGTTACCTAGTCACTTTTACACACTGTTTGATTGTTTTTATCACTTGTAATCAAACAATTGTCACATTATCTGATTCACTATAGTCCTGGGCCCATAACCTGTTGAGGTTTTATGTAATAAAAGGTATATTTTAGTTTTAAGACAGTTTATATTAGTTGATTTTGGCGGTGCAAAAATTACAGAAATGACATGACATTCTAATTGCAGTGTTTCTACATTCAAGGTAATGTTACCATTTATGTGTGTACTAGAGAGGGACCTGGCTAATATTCTAAAATTTACTAAATCATATATTTAACACCCTCATCAAAATATCAAACAAAGTTATTGATTGACTTAGATTTACAGATAGGTAATGCGTACAAGTTGACAATTTATGTGAAATACTTAAAATATATGTCTTAAATTTCATGTAAATGAAAGCACGAAATATAATAATAATAATAATATAATAAAAAGAAGTTATCAAGACGAATAACTACCGGCGATATATTATGAGGGACGGTACGGTGGATATTTGCCGTGCGTGCCACCGTCCAGGCGAGTCCCTCAGACATATTATCTCTGGTTGTTCTCGTCTTGCTAACGGCGAGTACTTGCACAGGCATAACCTTGTAGCCAGGATTATCCATCAACAACTTGCCCTGAAATACAGACTTGTAGATACTGAGGTGCCGTACTTGAGGGTGGTACATATCAGGTTTGATGTCAAACCTGCAGGCACAAAGTACGTGCACGTGTCGGATGCCGTGTGTAGTTGCCAATCCTCTGCCGATAGGTGTAGCATGAATGGGACCGCGCGTGCGTAGTCAATGTAAACCGCAGGCAGGTACATCTGCGTGTCCAAGGTTGTTGCGAGCCAAGATATGGCACAGTTGTTCTCGTGTTTTACCAGGATGTGTGGACCCTCGAACTCTGCAGTTATGACTCCTTCCGTCGTCTCGTAGCTCCCCACCATATCTATGTTGAATTTGTTTCCCCACTGCAAGAAGGTAGGGTATGGCATGCATATCGACTGGCCCCAGAGGGCACTAGTGGTGGGAAGACCATAGTACATCTCGATTTCATTCGCTATGGTGAAGTTGCCGTTGATCAAACTGCCCATGTGAGCATCCATGTGTATAGGTATAACCATTCCTTGTGTCATTTCGGAAACCCAAGCTCGGATGGGTGTCTGGGACACAGGCGCTTCGTTAACGCCGAGGCCTGACCATGCCTTCCTCGACACGTCGCTTTTGACCAATGCCAAACCCAAAGATAAGGACAACGCAACGCCTTGCATGGTAATCACGTTGGAGAGGCCATCTGGTGTCCTGAAGCAGTAGGTGTAGTCGTCCTTTACTATCATGCCGAGGCCCGACAACAAACGATACACCGAGTTGGCAGTGTTGCACTGATATTGAGGAACTATGTGCTCCGGCGTAGGTCTGTGCCAGTGGGTCGCCACTCCAACGAAATTCCCCCCGTCCATGATGGGTACTTCATCCACCATCGCATAGCTAGCAGCATGCTGTTGCATTGGAGATGTGGTTGCGAAAGCGTATCCATGCAACAATCTCGTCAGCCGTGCGCGTATCACCGCTTCTGTCCCCTCGTTCACGCTTGAACAAATATGTCTGGGACGGCGCGTGTTCATTTGATGATTTCCTATAGTCCATGCGCCTGCCAGTTCGTCAACGTATTGTCCGTCCTGCCCTGCGTGCAGTGACGGCGCTTCTGGTATTACTGAAGAAAGCTCGGCCGCCAATGTTACAGCCAACTGAAAAGCCATAGATGTACACAAATTGTTTTCGACGAACTGAAGACATTGCACCATATTTTGACATGATGTTAAATAGTTTTCATCCGTTAGTAAACCATATAGATGCGCGTGCGCATCGCGCCAGTATGTATTAAAGTTTGCTTCTCCAGCAGCTATTCGCGTTCCTCTGTAGACAGGGATAGCCCCAATGCCGGGTAGTGTCAAGTTTGCGGCCTGAGCATAAGTGTTCTCATCCAACATGACTAACAATATCTTTGTGGGACCAGCTATGTGCACCTGGTGGGCGGATGGCATCCCCGTCGTCATCATGTCTGCGTCTCCGGCATTCGTCTGGTGTTGTGCACGCGCCAGAAGGCTAAGTTTCCCAGTCCACACCTCTGTGGTTGTATGGATCAATATGTATTCTAATAACCAAGGACACCCCATCATATCCGAACTTACAGGGATGGCAGTCCAGTCCGTGTCCATGCCGGACAAGCTCACTCCGCCGGCCCCATTCGCAGCCATTCCAGGGTCCAAGTTCTTAAGATGCGAAGAAAATGCTGGCAGCGTAACCGCTGCAACGCGCACTGCAACGCGATCGGCCGCTGCTGTCTGATGTATGTGTATCCGGTCTAGCATCCTAGTCTCACGCTTCTGTCTCCGAATGAAACGACTGTCATATGAGTCAAAGCCCCACACGTCTCGCGACCTTGGGTACGCGTAAAGCAACCCTCTCAGGGCAGGGGCGGTGTCTACGTGTGACACATTATATGAAGCCGCATACGCGACCAACTCTTGGATAGAAGACACGTATCTAGCCAACACCCCCCTGGTAGTGCTTATATATGGTTGCGTTGCAGCTCGGTCGCTTCCCGTAGCATATGCTTCTATTGCTATCATGGCTGGACTCTTTGGAGGCTTAGATGCTCGAAACCCCTTAAAGGCCATGGCCACCGTTCTTACTGACCTGACTGGGATAACACTCAGCGAGCTCGACCTGGATGGTCTATTACCAGCTCGTAGTTCTGCTTCATTGGGACCACTGCCGCTTGGTGCTGGCTGGGGATCCTGAGAACCAGGAGCGGGGACCCTTTCACCTATGTCAGAATCACCTGGAGCATCGGCGGGCGGTTCAGTTGTCAGTCGCCCTTCGTCATACGCTCTAGCGATGTCTGCTGCCGTTGCCTCAGAATACGCT
Organism: Hypena proboscidalis; assembly: GCA_905147285.1. Lineage (NCBI taxonomy): Eukaryota > Metazoa > Arthropoda > Insecta > Lepidoptera > Erebidae > Hypena > Hypena proboscidalis. The sequence continues at coordinate 4,031,074 of LR990141.1, forward strand.
GAGCTCCTTGCACCGTGGTTCCTCGGTAATGTGTAGTACGGGGCACCAAGCGAAGACACGTATCTTCCTTGTCCGTCTATACTACAGGTATGTACCTGAGCCAGTTCTTGAAAATGGCCATGTCATTTTATACTGGGATCGATCCATCATCACAGACAGAACTATTATAGCTAATAGACCTGATATTGTGGTGGTGGACCGATCTGAACGCCTTGCAATAATTGTCGATATCACCATCCCGCATGACGAGAATCTCGTGAAGGCCGAAAAGGACAAACAAATAAAATATTTGGACTTGGCTCATGAGATTGTCGACATGTGGGAGGTGGACTCGGCTATTATTGTACCGATAGTCGTATCCATAAACGGACTGATAGCAAAGAGTCTCGACAAACACCTAAAGAGACTCGCGTTGGGTGGCTGGATCAAGGGTCTGATGCAGAAGGCGGTACTACTGGACACGGCACGCATTGTGAGGAGGTTCCTCTCTATGGAGCCCTAACCATCGGTAGTTTGGTCCCTGTACCCGATGCCGGTGGGGTACTATTTTTTATATTTTTAAATATTTTTTAGTACTTATATTTAAAAATGTAAAATTTTATACTTTTATATTTTTAAATGTACTTTACTTTTATAATTTATATTTAAACATATAAAAAATGAGAAAAAGATTAAATGAGTGATATAATAATAATAATAAGCTTTATTGCACACCAAGGAAAAATAATACAGAAAAATATGTAGATAACAAAAGTACAAATGGCGGTCTTATCGCTGCAAAGGCAATCTCTTACAGACAACCATTATAATGAATGTATAAATTTTATTTAAGACAAGAAGTTAGCTTATGCAGTCAGCAACAGAAGCTACATATGAACAAATTTTTAAAGTCACTTATTTCTTATACTTATTTCAATCGTTATTATTTCGTAGTTGTATGGAAATATTAATATTTCGAAGTGTTCTGCAAACTTTTTTGTTGTTATAAATGCAAAATCTTTTTAACTATGCATATTCTTATATTATTATATAATAATATTATCACTTCATAGGCGTACATTTAATTTCTATAAAATTAATAAATTAAGACTTTCATTAAATCATTTATTATTTTTATAATGCCTGTGTTCATTAAAATACTGTAGAGCATATAATTTTATTTCATCATCACCGTCGTTGTGAGTTTGCCGGCTAGAATTCGGTTAATCAATCTACACCAACTGTAATTATTTTATTTGATGAAACATCAATAAAATATTCATTAAATTTTTTTCATATCTGTTTCACATTTAAATGGAAATCCTTCAAATATTTCGACGTGCATTTTTATCGACTTTTCTAGCCGGATTTAGGTACATTTTTTTTTAATGTAAAACACATAATATATTTTGGATATCAATAAAGCATTCTATTATTTGCGCCGACGGATAACATGACAATTTTTTATCTGAGTGATATTTTCGAAGATAATATAAATTTTGTGCATACTTTGCAGTTTTTAGTTTTTAATAATATTTTTGAGGCATTTTCTCAGTACAGCCACACACGTAATCTTTTTCATCTCACTGGGTAACATCCTCATTATTAATAAAATCTATCCTAATTTCAATATTATTTTATTTAAGATGGCTAGCTAGTAAAGAATCTGTTTCTTTGGAAATATCACTTTGGGGAGTTGTTTTGGTAACAAAAAATCAAGAGTTTGAAGGAAGCTTGTTCACAATTTGAATTTGACGAGTGTGGTGTATTAATGTCCGCTGCTAACCCGTCCCGCTTGTCTCAGCTGTGTCGGCACGGCCTACCTTGCTGCTCTGCTCCCGCTTTTGAACAAAATATTTTATAGATGGTACAATCGATTCGCAAATCTGAATTTTATTGCCTACTTTTCGGCATACCTAAAATTTTTGACTTTTAAGGCATTTAATAGCCTTTTGTCACAATTGATGGTGGATGGACTATTTCTTCTCACTGGCCCCTTAAACATTTTACCATTAGGGCTTTTAAAGGCGTTACAATCAAGAAAATCAAAAGAGTTATCAATGAGCAACGAAATAGGAATGAGATCTCGACATTCTTCGGGTAAATAACCCCTTGCCGTCAAATGTTCGGTTGTAAAAGCAGCCATAGTGGGTAAATATTTGAGCTGCCGCCGTCTTGACTCTCATTTTCTTAATTTTCTCAGAAGTTATATGTTCCTCCGTGAGTTTCTGGAGGCATCTTAGCTCGCCAAAAGATTTATCAGCCACATAAAGTTGTTGAAAGTACTCCCATTTAACGGTCTTCCTTTTGTTGTTATCTTCATAATCTATGGATGACATATTTTTATTTAATAGATTATTACTAAATCCTTTTAACAAATTAGGAACGTCAAATAACGGAATATTTTTTTTTATATGGAGCTTGATAAAATTGTGGGTTACAGTCTTTCCTTTTCTTAAATATTTGGCTTTTGTGTCTTTAATTAGTTAGTCTATTGCTCCTACATTAACTGTGCTTTGGTCACACCCCGTGGTTAATACAGTTAGCCCACTTTGTTAAACATTTTGAATGACTTCTTTTATCATCAATTTTAATTCGAACTATAGTTCGAACTATATTTTAATATATGAGTTTGGGTTCGCAATCAAACCAAAATATATTACCACCACACTAGGTTACAGTCTTACAAGAATAAGTCACTACCACGCCGGAATAGGCCTGTAGAGCCGAGTGGCGAAAACGACGGAAACGCGTCCGCTAAAAAGAGACAAACATTCCCGTGCCCGTGTGTTCGAGTGGGATAGCAGCTTTGCTTGCCAGCGTTCCATGACGCTATAATTGGTATCGCGATGGCAAACGCCTCCTAGTCTAAAGTTTAGGTAGTTTATTCACTATATACTCCCCCTCTAGTTCAGGAGAACGCTCTCGTTCCTGGATTATCAGTTCGTCAGCCTTAGCTGGACGTCCGCGATTCCTCTTGGGAAAAACGGGTGTAGGAAGCACTTCACCTTTCTTAATAAATTTAGTTAAATCTTGTGCATGATACTTACCTAAAACTTTCTGGGGATGTTCGGCTTCAGCGATAATGAGTGGGACTTACCTTTTTTACCTTTTTTACCACTTGGTACGGGCCATCACGTTTGGGAACGAATTTAGTGGGGTCTTTTGAGGATTTGCTGAGAACATGGGATTTTATGAGGACCAAATCTCCTTCCTGGATGGACTGACCTGGTTGACGTGAGCTATCCGCATAATTATACTTTATTCTTATCTTGTTGATTTTTTTTAATGTCAGTTCCTTCTTTGCTGGAGTCAGGCGGTAGGGAGGTACAGCTATAGGCGGGTGATCACCTGTCTCTATGCGGTGTTCCGCTAAAGGTGTTGCTTCTCCCCCTACTTTAAAGATATCTGAAAATACATTAAGGACCTCAGCCAGCTCATGAGGCTCATTTTGATTCAGGTGCGATCCCTCGTCATCCCGAAGAACATCAGAAGCTGAGCAGCTGATTTCCCTTGAGGTAGGTTCGAAGAGCAGTTTATACTCGGTACTTACGTCCTTATTAAAATACCAGGTTGCATTATGAAAATGTATATATGAACTCCTGAAGTCACAATAAAATCAATTCCTAAAAGGGTCTCATTGTTATCTGAGTCCGAAAAATGAGAAAAGGAATAATACGTTGTAAGTACATCCATGTTCCTCACGTGGCTATCAGCGAGCTTCACTTGGCGTGTTGATGGGAAAAGAGGGTGACCCTTTCGTAGAAGGAGAGCATATATAGTGTATTACCTGCTATGAAATGTTTAGCTGCAGTATCTATGAGCGCAGTACCATTAACACCTAAAATTTGAATTTTAAAAATAGGGCGTAAGTCGCGAACTACCTTATGATTTACCATAACCGCACTATGATAGTGCGGTTCGTTATCGTTTACCATATGCAAAACATCTAAATTATCACTTTGTACTTTATGGGTACAATTTATAAAATTTTAAAAATTGGAGTTGTGAGTTTGTGACTCTTCCTCGTATGGTCACATTTAAAAAAACACACAGTTATGATCATTTTCCACATCGGCATAACTAGCAAAATAAGAGTTAGTGATCATTCGATTTCTAGTGAGAACGGTCGCGTCATACTTGTGCTCGGGTAAAACGCTGACGCTGCAAATTCCGTCGCGTGTGGCCGTCACGGTCGTCGCGATGACCCAGTTACCGATAGTGAATCATGAGTGTTTATGTTAATAAACATATCTTTTAGTTATTTATAACTTACCAACTTCCGTCCGTGGCTGCGCCTGCGCGGTAGTTGGTAATAGATAATCATGGCCTCGCCAAACAAAGTCACTTTGAGATTGAGCACCGAATTGGAACATGAATTATTCGGCTGGTATAAGCAAGAGCATGAAGCACGCTTACAACTGGCAGAAGAAACCAAAGACCTTCGTGATCAAATAGAAATGCTTAAACAACAGTTGCATGTTATTCAGGAGCAAAAGATTGCAAATCCAGTGTTGGAATGCACTAACAGTGAGAAATGTCCTGATAAAGTCGAATATATGACTGATGAGGAAGATCTAGCGCGAGAGACTGAGTGGGTAAGACAAAAAAGCAGGAAAAAAAGGAAACTGAATATTTCACTGTCCCCACAAGCACAAGGAGCTGACACCAGCGTAAAGCTACCAGAAAAGCCTAAGGTTAAAAAACCACCCCCACCACCACCTATAGTAGTAGAGAACATTAAGGACTACCAAAAGTTCTACGATATTCTTTCGACGAATGTGACAAAAGACTCTTTCTTAGCCAGAACTCTAAACGGAGACGTCGTTAAAATAAATGCCAGAGATGAAGATTCGTATAGGTCGATCGCCAAATGTATGTCGCAAAACAACTGTCTTTGGCACTCTTACGAAAACAAACAAGACAGGCCGATAAGAGTAATGGCAAAAAACCTGCATTCCTCGTGTCTGCCGGAGAGAATCGTAGAAGATATTGGATCCAAAGGATTCAAAATTCTGGAAGCAGTGAACAAACTAAGTTGGAGGACCAAAACCCCGTTCAACATGTTTATGCTTTCATTTGATAAAGATGAAGATGTTAAGAAAATCTATAGCATTAAGTCTATATTGGGTTGCAAAGTAGACATTCAACCTCTAAAGACATCTACACTTATTCCACAGTGTAAAAGAGCTTACGGCCACACCCAAAATTACTGTTCGAAAGAACCCAGGTGCGTAAAGTGTACAGGTAAACACTTAACGGCTGACTGTCAGAAACTGCCTGATTCTAAGCCAAAGTGTGTTCACTGTGGTGAACCACACCCAGCCAACTATAGAGGGTGTTTGGTTGCCAAGGAGCTACAAAACCTCAAAAACAATGCTATTAAGCAGAAAAAAGTTACCCCCACCCCTCAGCCTAAAAGTGCTCCCAAAGATATAGCACGCTATTCACAGCGCACCACCAACAGTATATCCTATGCTGAAATGACAAAAAATCATCATTTACAACGCCAACAACCACAGGTGCAACCCAACCCAGCGAACTCTAATACTGATGAAAATATCAAAAAAATTCTCAACCTCCTAACCACTTTTGATAAAAGGTTGAAGAAATTAGAATATAGCTCCAAGGGACCTACTTCAAAATCAAAATGAATAAGCACTTGAAAATCATGGCGTGGAACGCAAATGGACTGCTAAAGCATCGTGACGAGCTCGAAGCGGTTCTACGTGTGGAAAACATCGATGTGTGCCTTATATCAGAGTCACACTTCACCGGAGAATCCCATATAAAAGTTAAAGGTTACGAATGCTATCATGCATTGCACCCAGATAACAATGCCAGAGGTGGCAGCTCAGTTATAATAAAAAAGGATCTTAATCACTATTTTCATCATAAGTGTGAAGATAAATACGTACAAACTGTAGCTGTATGCATTCAAACCAAGCGCTATAACCTCACCGTAGCGGCCATATACTTTCCACCAAAATATGCACTAAAAACTGAGCAATACAGAAATGTCTTAAATGATCTCGGTAACACTTTTATACTTGGTGGAGACTTCAATGCTAAGAACACACACTGGGGATCTAGATTGACCACAACAAAAGGAAAAGAACTGTTATGCGCTGTTAGAGAAACAAAGTGTAACGTCATTTCAACAGGGAAACCGACTTACTGGCCCACCGATAACCAAAAAATTCCAGACTTGATAGATTTTTTTATATATAGAAATATCTCATCTGGAGTCTTGCACATCAAGGAAGGTTATGACATGAATTCAGACCACTCCCCCATAATTTTAACACTCAGTGCGAACATAATGCCTAGAGAAAAATACCCCACCTTAGTAAATAAAAATACTGATTGGGATAGCTTCAAGTTGGACTTAGATGATTCTATTGATCTCAAAGTACCACTTAAAACCACACAGCAACTAGATACTGAAATATATGAATTCATGTCTAATATCCAGCGCTGCGCTTGGCAAAACACACCTGAAATTAAGAGAAAACAGGTGAGTCATTCTTATCCCATTGAAATAAGAAATCTCCTAGTCCAAAAACGGGCACAGCGACGAAAGTGGCAGCAAACGAGATATCCGCCAGATAAAACCCTATTGAATAACCTGACAAAAAAACTCAGTAAAGCAATTCAGGCATTTAATGACGAAACCACAAGTACCTACCTCAGACAACTAACAAGCTCTAAGGCGACAGATTACTCTCTATGGAAAGCTACAAAACATCTTAATAAACCCATTGTTCATGCTTCTCCCATCAAGCAAATTAATGGACAGTGGGCCACAAGTAACCAACAAAAAGCATCAAGATTCGCAGATCATCTGGAACAAATTTTTCAACCAAATGATGAAGAAATTGATGAAGATATTTTGTTTGACGAAACATCAGCAGATGAATTAGAAATTAAACTAGTCACGCCAAAAGAGGTTTACTTTGAGATAAAACATCTAGCCCACAAGAAATCACCTGGATATGATCTTATAACGGGTGTAGTGCTTCAAAATCTTCCTCGAAGAGCTATTGTCAAACTAACTACGCTAATCAATGCTACGTTCAGATTAAAACATGTATCGACAATCTGGAAAGTTGCTGAAGTGATAATGATACCCAAGCCAGGGAAACCACCACATGAGGCTGCGTCATACAGACCTATATCGCTTCTACCAATCACCTCAAAACTACTAGAAAAGCTTCTATTGAGACGATTGAAGCCTCTTATAGAAGAACGAGAACTGATTCCTGACTACCAATTTGGATTCAGAGCTAACCACTCTACAGTTGATCAAATTCATCGTATCACCAATACTATAGAAAAGGCTCTAGAAGAAAAGAAAGTCTGTTCTACAGTTTTCCTGGACGTAGCACAAGCGTTTGACAAAGTGTGGCATGTAGGTTTAACTTTTAAGTTAAGAAAGATGCTTCCAAGACAGTTTTCTGAGTTACTGGAATCATACCTTAAAGAAAGGATGTTTAGAGTAAGACAAGAAGATGCGTATTCGCAACTGACGCCAATAAAGGCTGGAGTACCACAGGGAAGTGTCCTTGGTCCCGTGCTGTACCTACTGTACACCTGTGATATTCCAGAGCTAGAAAACAATATAATTGCCACATTCGCGGATGACACAGCTATCATGGCTACAGGAGTCACTCATGCAGAAGCTGTGGAAAAGGTTCAAGCTGCCGTCAATACCATTGTTTACTGGACAAAGAAGTGGCGTATAAAACTAAATGAATCCAAATCGATACATATAGACTTTACTAACAAAAAGGCCAACTATCAACCGGTATATCTGAATCACCTTATAATACCGTATGCGAACTCAGCCAAGTACCTTGGTATGACACTAGACGCAAAACTTCGCTGGAAGGCTCATGTCAAAAAGAAACGCAGTGAGTTGGAACTTCGCTATAAAAAAATGTACTGGTTGCTGGGTAAACATTCCACGTTGTCGGTGCATAACAAAATACTTATTTATAAACAAGTCCTCATACCAGTGTGGACTTATGGTATACAGCTCTGGGGCTGTACCAAACCAAGTAACATCCAAATAATCCAAAGGTTTCAGAATAAAGTATTAAGGGGAATTGTGAATGCACCCTGGTACATCAGAAATGAGGATCTCCATCGTGACCTGAAGGTGAACCTTGTCGCCAGTGTAATACAACAGTATGCTGAAGCTCATGAACGACGACTTCTTCAACACGTGAATGTCGAGGCCATCCAGCTCCTTGACACCACAGACATAGTTAGAAGACTTAAAAGGACGAAACCTTTTGAGCTAGTTCAGTGAAATTAGTGATTCAAGTGGTTTAGTGCTATCTTAAAAGAACACAAGAACAAAGTGTCATTTTCGATAATAGAGACAATAAGATAGGTGTTAATGGACACATTCTTAGCATAAATTAATTTAGTAGCTTAGGTCAAAATTAAATTACTCATTAGTCTCTAATGTTATATCTAGACGAGATTGTAATCTTTATGACGTATCTAATTGCTTAGAAACATCATTAATAAAAAAAAAAAAAAAAAAAAAAAAAAAAATCATCAAGTTTAGGTTGGGCTATTGCCTTACCATCGGGCCATAAAGGTACCAATTCATTCCTTTGGATCTTAACTCGAATAATTCTTTTTCCTGTCCGCTTTTTAATATCCAGTTCTTCGAATTCCGTTTCTTCTTTGATGTCACTTCGCATGAAAATAGAAAAAGGAAACTCTTTCTTCAAAAGAATTTCTTTAGTACCTAGCCAGTTCACTTTCTTCTTACTTGCGTATATTTTTCTGTTTATAATTTTTTCTTCGATGGTTTTGCAGCTCAAAAAGTTTTCTTTTTTCATTCTTATGACCTTCAAAGGATTTCGTGTTTTACATTTCCTCATTATATTCATGTAATCATCTACTGTGTATATCCTTTCATATTCTTTCAGCTTTGACTCTATTTTTGAAAAATCCGTATCATTAGGCAGGAACGTGTGCCCTGGCTCTAAAAATCTTAAAGAAATACTCTTCAAATTGCTGTGTGAATGTAGAGCTGTCTTCAACATTAAAGTTAGCTTGATGTTGCGATTTTGTCCTCCACAAGAATCACTCCACAAAATAAGGTGCTCTGTGTTCGGACGCAACTCATTATCAATATGATGATGCAAACACGAGCCAACTTCTTGGGCCCCTCTACCGGCTTCTCCCTCAACCCATACATAGCAGTGACCTTTGTCATCAGAAGCTGAGTGTATGCCACTATTGTAGACCCACAACTGGCACTGGCGTTTATAAAATACCACATTCGTAGGTATTCTAGGAAGTGGCAGAGTTTTCTCCAGATCAAAAGTTAAACACTCAACATTATTTTCTGTCTTTGCTCTTTCAAAATCTTTCTTCATCTGTGTTCTTAAGTCTTCTGCTCTTTTTAGATGTTCCTGATGTTTATTTCCGTCATTCAAACCGTTTTGTTTCTCTATAGCATAGGTATCACACTTATTACATGTGTCCTTTTTTAATGACTTGCATTTTAAATTAAACTTTTTGTAAAATATTTCTTTGAATGTTCCATACTTTAAGCATTTACGATTTTCTTTTTGAAGCAACAGATTGAATTCCTTCAGATAATATTCCTCATAAATTTTTCGCACTGTCATTCCCTGTTGCAAATACAAAGCCTCTGTATTTTCTCTTCTATAATGAGAAGTGTATTTAGGTAATTTTTTAATTACATCAACTGTCAATGCTATATCATCTGGAGATGACCGGTTCCAAGCTCCTTGAGCAATGCCTCTTTTATCAGTTAGGGAATCAGTACGCATTTTCTTTAAACATACATTAACATTTTGTGGAGTTATCTGTAAAGTCTTAGTGAACATATCTCTACAGACCTGTTCACCTGTCAAAGTGTAAATTCGACTAAATTGTCTCGGTTTACTGACTTTAGAAGTATTAGTCGTGTATGTTCTTTTTTTAGCATGTTCTTTAACTAATGAATTTATGTATAATAGCTGCGCAGTATATGATCCCAGTTGTACATACTTTTTGAATTCTTTTTCTCTTAACTCTTTTGATAAAGATTCCGAACAGTTACGCATACATGTGCATTTAAAGTCAATGAATACTTTAGATTCAATTCTTATTTCTTTCTTGTTAGTGTAGGGTAAATTATTGTATTTTTTTTTGTTTAATTTCTTCTCTTGTACAGCTTCCTTTACGTTTTCTTCCCCTTTTTGGTCTTCCTTCAGTCATATTTCTGTAACTATATTCATTATCCATAGTATTATTTTCATGTATTTCTTCTACAATACTTTCTATAATATCAAGATCGGTTTGTTGTTGTGCTTTTTGACTATTGTTTTTATCAGAATTCTGCTGAGAATAATCATTAGATCTATGAATTTGAGCTTCAACTGTTACAACTCTGGATAACTGGTTAGTTTCAGACCCATCATTACATTGATTATTAATAATATCTGATTGGTAGTCTAAGTCATCACTACAATATGTTTTATCATCATCATCTTCATTAATAATGTAATCCGGATCTCTGACTGAATCATCACTATCATTGAAATCGCATCCTTCTAAAATTTGAACTAGTTTTGCTGTTTCTGGTGACATGGTTGGAACTGGAGATACATGAGGAAACATTGATTCAACGCTTTGTTCAACGCTGTGAGGATCACCAGGTTGGTTCAGACTAGTTCAGAGCTTTGGGTGTAAGCGGAGAAAAAGCCGGAGCCTCGACACTTTGTTCACCAATCTTGTAGTCACCTGGTTGGTTTATCGGTTTGCGCATAAGCGGAGGTAAGGCGGAAACTTCGATATTATATTTACCGATACTGTGGTCACCCGGTTGGTTCAGAGCTTTGGGTGTAAGCGGAGAAAAAGTCGGAGCCTCGACACTTTGTTCACGGATCTCCTGGACACCTGGTTGACATAGCGGTGGTGGCGTAAGCGTAAGCGAAAAAGAAGCTAAATCTATCACGCTTTGTTTACCGATTCTCCGGTCAACGGTTTGATATCGGACATAGGACGTAAGTGGAGTTTCGTTTGATGTGGAATTTGACACAGGTGGTGCTTTATCGGACAGAGAGTTACACATTGAGGAACCTGAAACAGAATAATAGTGTATGTAATAAAACTATATATTATCAATGAGGTTTCTGGGAATAAGTACGTACGGCGAATGTAAACGATGCGAGAAGATATAACGACTACTTTACCAAAACGCAATTTAAAATCTTTGCATGCCACTGAACTTAACTCCGCTAACGAACTCGGTTCCGATATAACCACTTGCGTAACATCCCTAGTGATAATCTAGTAGGAAGATCAAAACACTGCCAAATCAAAGGTTTCAAATTTTTATCCTGAGGCATGCATCAACGTCTTATCCACATTATTTTTTGTGTACCTACTAAGACAATAATAAGTCAGACCTGACCGAAGCTTAACTATATTTTTTGCATAGATAGATAGATAGAAGATAGATAGAATATACTTTAATATGCACACCAAAAAATTACAAAACAAGAATACAGAACTTAATATAAGGGTGACATAATGGGCAGCCTTATCACTAACAAAGATATTTTGAAGGCAACCTTAGGATGGATTTAGAGAAAAACGGAGAACTATTACTGCAGGTAGTCACTGGTGTACTATCTCAACTAAAACACGCGTACATTAATCACTTACTGATTTATACAAATAAATAAAAATTCACAAATATATACATACATACCTATATATCCATACAATTACATAGCATAGTTTGTAATTTAGATTAAGGACCTATATTTAGTCACATTCTAAGGAGACAGATAGTGCTTTTTGACCATATTTTTAAGAGTGGCCAAACTTTGGGCGCGCCTTACTGAAGGCAAATCATTGCATTCCACAACCGCATACCTATAGTTAACATTAGAGGTGGTCATTATTTATTCAAAGAACTAATAACGTAATGAATTATTCGAACGCAATGGATAATAAATTGTTGTAGACATCCATTTTTAGTTGTGTTGCTCGATAAAATTATCCATCGTTTACTTCCGTGATTTAGTCGCATAAACAACTAAACAACAATAGCGCCAATGAAAAGCATTAAATGAAACCTGCGCGCCATCTAGTTAAAATAACGCGCAGCTCTCAGTTTCGATAGCGCGCGGCATTCGATTCGTTTTTCGTTTCTCTGCAATTTATTACAGAGAAACGAAAAACGAAAAACGAAACGAATGCCGCGCGCTATCGAAACTGAGAGCTGCGCGTACCTGTACCTATAGTTAACATTAGAGGTGGGCATTATTTATTCAAAGAACTAATAACGTAATGAATTATTCGAACGCAATGGATAATAAATTGTTGTAGACATCCATTTTTAGTTGTGTTGCTCGATAAAATTATCCATCGTTTACCTCCGTGATTTAGTCGCATAAACAACTAAACAACAATATTATAGCGCCAATGAAAAGCATTAAATGAAACCTGCGCGCCATCTAGTTAAAATAACGCGCAGCTCTCAGTTTCGATAGCGCGCGGCATTCGTTTCGTTTTTCGTTTCTCTGCAATTCATTACAGAGAAACGAAAAACATTTAAAAACATTTTTTTTATTTATCACATCAATCATCGAAAAATTTAAAACAACCGTCAGATAAACTAATAATAATTGACTTTAATTACATTATAGTTTCAAGTCACCTTTACTTTGGTCAGGGCATGGTAGAAAATGAAAAAAAAAATAGAAAGAGAAAGGAGCTCTTGGAAACAAAATAAATAGCAACAGCCGTGCGAATCGATATCTCAGGTTAAGCAACGCTTGCTTAAAACGTTTTTTTCGTTTTTTTTGATCCGATTCCTGTTCCATTGTAGCGAATGGAAGAGGAATCGGATCAAAAAAAACAAAAAAATCGATTAAACTGAGCTAATGGAACGCACCCATTAATATAATTAGTATAATTTGCTAAGCATAGCTAAATGCTATAAATATATTCAAGAAAGTACTAGTATTCACCTGCATCCGGCTAGACTGGAAGCCGACTCCACATAGTTGGGAGGAAGGTTAGGCAGAGGAGAAGAAAGTAAATAGAAAAAGTAATTAGAAAGTACACTTAACACTTACTTGTTAATTTCATAGCATTATGGACAGATTTCATATTTTTAATAGGAGTAGACCCAGGCGATTTTTCTATAATATCTGCAATTAAAACATAACAATAGCTAGAACATTTTTTAAGGTTCAGAATAAACTTTTTAATAAGTAGGTATGGCTAAACATTGCGTGACTCACCGTCTGTATTTTCGTCTTCTTCTTCTTCGGTACTGTAGCCTAAATATGACGATAAAAGCACTCTATTCAAATTATCCATTTTTTTATTATCAATTTATTCACACTCACAACAAAGATTGGAGAACCAACAAAATAATTATTATGATGGCTAAATGTCATTATTTGAGCGGGAAATAAAAATGATAATGTTGCCACGTAAATAATGTGAACACGTTCCATTCGACGTTCTTTTTTATAGCCATTTCATCTATCATTAGACTGCACAAAGCGCGTTTACCCGAAGCATTACTTTTGTGCTTCAAAATATAAAAAGCTTCAGCTGTAAATCCAGCTGCACCGTTTACACTTTCATACCATTTAATAATTGTTCTAGGATGCGGTAAGCAGGTATCAAAAGCTCTTCTAACGTATCTGTAAGCGTTTGGAGAAAAGTAATGCAGCGTCAAAGCGAATGACCGAAGGGCTGGAGAATATTTCTTTTTTAATGGTTTATTTTGAAGTTTTGACATCTGACGCCCAACCAAGTCCCCTAACTTGACATTTATTGAAGTTAAAATCTCTGATTCTTCCCCCAGCAGAAGACTTTTCTTTTCCAGTTCTTTGACCAGGGCAGTTAAATTGTGAACCTTAAAAAAAGGAGAAGTTTGGTTAAAAAAATATATAATCATCTTGGTACCTACTACGTGAGGTGAAATTAACATTACTAGATTTAGATAAGTACCCTCTTTTTCAAACGGTTTACTTTCATTTGAAGTTTTCTGATTTTTAATTTATCCACCCTTGATTGCCATCGAAATTGTGCTATTTCTTACTTTTACTTCTTCTTTTTGGGAGTATCATTAAAAATTAAAAATTAATTTAAATTATTTGTTGGTGAAGTATCCCTTGATGTTGATTTTTCTGGCTCTGTACATTTTCTTTTAAGCTGTAACATAAAAGATCATGAAAAATATGAAATTAAATCATTATTCTGATATCATTGAAACTAATAAATACAAAGTAAATTAAAACGGACCGATATATCCAACTTCAAACAAGGCAAAGTTCCCTTCTTTAATTTTCTACGGCCCTTTTTTGTCACTACGAAGTCTTCGTCATTAAAATGGCAAGAACATATTCTTGCATGTTTAGTCAAATTCTGGTCTTGTCTATTAATTTTTGCTATCCATTGTCGTCTCAGATTCTCATCAGATGGCAATCTAAAGCAAACATAATTATGTAAAAAAATTATAAAGTAAGCAAATACTATTATAATCATTTTCTCACTTTAAATAATTTCCTCACGGTCACTGTCTAGCGGTATAATTTGTGTATCGCTCACAGCGACGTCTCGGATTGGAATCCTAGGCCGGGCAAAAGTGTTTTTATATTTGGGATTAATGGCGATGGCGATAAGCTTACCCTCCATCCCATGTTTAGGACATAACAGGTGAAATGTTGGTGTTGTACACCTTTGCCACATCCTACTGGGTAATATAAGGCGTGATGCTATGTTATCTTGTGTGTTACAATGAATAACTATTTTTTGCTTTTACATAAGATATTTGATTTAAAGGATATTAATTTATATTTTTCATTACCAGCATATTAATTATTTTCAGTACTTTCCATTTCATGATCCAGCTGACGTAAAATTATTGAAATGACCCCATTAAGTATCGCCATCTATTGTCGAGTAGAATTTTATTTGAAAACGACGAATCTAAGAATTGTTCTAGAACTTTTCGAATAAATTACGCAAAACTCTACTTACAAATGAAATGTGATACCATCCATAGCATCAGATCGTCTATCCGAGTAGTTCTTACAAGATAAAACACAGCACTTCATTCTTGAATCACTTCTGGCGCAACTATCGAATAAAATGTTAACGCACATCAGATGTGCACAGAAGGAAGGCCGCCATTACAATGACGTGTCGTGATGACGTCACGACCAAGCAATTATGTGCACTTTTGATTCAGTGCACATTCGCTTAAGCCACCTCCCCTCTGTATTTGCTCTATGGTACAAACATATTTTAAAACTAGATTTGTAATTCGCAAATATTTGTTCTGAGACTGGGTGTGCTTGAGTGAGTGAATGTGTGTATTTGGCCTTGTCATTGGGACCATTGGATAGTGTAATTGTTTACGTCGTTGGCACATAACGCGGGAGAGTTATTAATTGAATTCGACTCACCTCTATTTGAGTCATATAGAATCAAAAACAGCAATCTCACTTTTGACTTATTAACGGTAATTAGGAAAAGTAGTTTCATTATTACACACAGCATTTTTATTAAAATGTGTATTTATAATTACGTATGTTTTAGATTTTTGAATTCATTATTTTAAGATTTAAATAGATTTAATTTGATTTAAATTAATAGTTAATAATTAAAGTTATCAGATTGCTGTTTTTGATATTGACTTCCAAACATTGCTGAGTATGTTACTTAACAATGATTAGATTGCTGTCTTTGATTCTTGTTAAAATGAAACACACATAGGGTTGTCAATAAATAAAACTTCATAATATAAAAAATCTTTTTATTTACATCGATATCAACAAAGAAAGGATATTTTCATTTAAAAAAAATTACACACGTAAAATTTCGGAGTCTTCGACAGTCTCACTACAGTAAATCTCGTCTGTAGTAGTTGTTTCCTGTTAAGCCTCCTGACTTGCCAAAGTTTCTCTGTAAAACAGCAAATTTGGTAAACTTTCCCAATCCGTTCCAAAATGTTTTCCTAGTAATTTTTTCACGTCATTCAATTTTGCTTTGTTAACTGCGACTGTATTCGGTAGTATAGTGACTTGGTTAATCATTTTGACATTTTTTCTTGCCTTACAAATATTTTGAGGCTTGGCAATATCACTCTTGTAAAAAACTTCGCCCCTCACAAGAACATTGTCTCGTTGCTTAGATCGACGTAAAACAAAGCGTTTACACTGATTAAACTGTATATTCCAACTTGTAGTTGGTTTCAATACGTTTTTAACAGCTGTTTTCCAGTTAGAGACTGGGCAATCTGTGCCGATTTTTCTTAATGTAGCGTTTTCACTTATAATATCTGAAATTTCTTTTGGGTCAAGTATGACTTCGTTCCTGCGCAACTTTTTTTCAATTATGCCAAAAACACGGTCAGCGGGCATAAAAGAATGACCGGTAACGGGAAATATGATTTCTATAACCTTGATGTCAATATTTTCCACCAACCATTTACAACACATGCCAATTAAGATACTATTTTTATTTTGTCCGCCGCATCCGTCTGCAACTAATCGTATTCTTGTAATGCCTGTTTTGTCAGTTTAATTAAGGCGGTCATACACGCAAGATGCCACCAAGTTAGCATTTTTACCGAACTCGTTTTCAGTACAATAGTATGCAAAAACACGATCTTTGTGTAACGGTAAATTAGATGATCCTTCCACAATGGCTAGATTATAAAAGTATAGTTGATGACTGTAATAGCAGGATTGATCAGGTACCTTAGGCAAAGGGAAGTTTTTTTGAAAATCAAAAGATATAATTTTTAGACCAGATGTTGTTTCTCCCAAGTTTTCAAAAAAAGATTTAGCCCGTAATGTGTGAACTCTCTTCTCTGCTATCAATGTAGCTTTTTTAGATACGTCTTGCTCTCTCTTTATCTTTTCTCTTAATTCCAAACACTTCGAGCAAACGTCTGTTTGCGGTGTGCCAAATCCTATATTATATTCGGAATTGAAAATATGTCTAAAATACGATGGCTTTACCATATTATTATGTGAATTTTGCTGGTCCTTATTATACATGAGAAATAATTTGTTTATGTTTAATTCGCAAGGAAGGTATTTTCTTTCAGCATGTTTGTTTTTGCGGCAATAATGTGCCTCAATGCAATTAAGACTTTGAATAAAGCGGTGAACTGAGTTTCTTTTATCCGCAAATTTGATAGTCTTGCTATCTCCTCCACGAGCTTCGCGGGGAAACTCTCCGGTTTCATAATATTTTTTCATTAAATACTCAACTCTATACCTATTTATTCCAAAAATATTAAGGAAGAATTTTTGACAAATCGGTACTTTTATTTTGTTAACAAATACAGAATAGTAAGTTGTAAACTTTTTCTTGCCTTTAAATTCCAGCCTATTCTTTGTTTGTTGTATTGAACATAATTTGAACAACATAACATCTTGATCAAGTTTTGTAGGTCTCTTGTAAAACTTCCTATGTATTAATTGTATATCACGCATGGTGAGAGTTGTACATTTTAATGCATTTGTATTATGTTCACATACTCGATCTGGCAAACTTTTCGATGAATATCTGAAAAATTAAAAATCATTAGAACTATTGAAAATATGTATGCTTATTATACTTACTAAAGGTTATATATTATACTAGTAGGTAATTTAAAACTTTAATTCGACTGCCAGCTAACACCTGATATGACGCACCCTTATATTTTTTTATTGGTTTACGACACTCATGAATCGTTTGATACCTATTTTGTGGAAATCAATCCACTAGTTAAGAATTTACAAAGAAATACCCGGCTGCTAATATCAATACGCTTCTTTTCCTTCGTGCAGTCGGGTTAACAAATTGTAGTTGGAATATTAATAATAATATAATCAAATCTATAACTTGCAAAATCCAAAACAGAATGTATAGCGTAAATTAGAAACTAATTTCGATGTTCTTACCAAAATATCAATCAATCCATTCAACGTGTTACGAGTAATTGTCATTTGACAACCCTGGAATTAAAAATGGCATAAACTTACCTTGCACGTTTGTCAACATTTGCTTTCCAATTTACGGGATCTCTTTTCTTTTTTCTCGCATATCTATTGTTTACACGTGTGGGATGTACATCCATGTTAAGTTTTTCACCTCCAAACGAATTATTTAACACTATTTTAGCAATAAAATAACAAAATACGCACATGAATCTTACGACAAAATCAATGCAGCCGCCATCTTGACGTCATGATCAATTAACGCCTGTGATTGGTCGAAGCTAGCGGATTGCTGTATTTGAATCTCATAATTAAGATAAGATAAGATAAGATAATTTATTTATTTGCTCAAACACATGTGTACATACAATAATAAAATCATCATCAATCATCGTATGCAGTTTGCTGTATTTGATGCCAATTTGGGTTTTCAGGTCAGGTTTTCGGTGGAATATTGCTATTTTTGATACGATATGACTAAATAGGTAGAACATATTTTAGAAGGTTTTGTACTCGCAGACTATTTAATTGTGGAGGCGACGGGGCGGCGGCGCCTTCGCAGCCGCGCGGGGAATCTGCGCAGGCTGTGGGTATGTTGACTGCGCGGGCGTGCCTCGCTGTTGCGTCGTGCGTGTATACAATTCTTCCATCTCGTCTTCCACTTTCCTAGCCTTGTCGATAAGACATTCGAAGTCGTTGCTAACCACAGTAACCACATCGTCGCTGGTAAGTCGTTTGCGAATTCTATGGCTCAGCTGTCCGTATGCTATGTGTACTTGCATTTCCGCCGGAATTGAGTACGGTAACTTCACGAACAATGAGCGAATTCTTGAGATGTGTACTTCCGCTCTAATTCCGTCACTTTGCTGTGCGTTGAATATTTCCCGTAAAACTTTGTAAGCTGGTTGTTGTACACCATACATTGAACGCAATCTTGATTCGGCTTCCGTCCACGTGGATATGCCGTTGGTATCGCGCTGGCAAACGCCCCCAAGTGTGACGTTTAGGTAGGTCATTCACTATAAATGTTACTTAATATAAATTCTAAATCGCTCTTAAAAAGTTGAATGCCTTGTTTAAAATCAAATTATTGGCAACACCTTATGTAGTTGTTGTATTGTTAACCCCAAGCCTAGCCGCTTGGGGGCTACCAATACAAAAAAAAAATATGTATTTTTTATATATTTTAGTGTATTAGTATATCTACTCTAGATTATTTATATTTGCCAGATCACTTATACCACTTTAAATTGATGTGCATGCATAATGTGCATGATTATGTATTGCTTTGAGTCTTATACCAGTAGAACACATAGAAGAAGCTTGGCTTTATATTATGGAGGATTGTCCCGATGAAAAGAAAACATAATTATTTTTAATTACTATTTCGTCAGTCAATGGCTATCCCCATATAGAAAGAACACAGTGAAACTTTCATAGATTTCCACATAAAACCATAAATAGTTTAGAAGGTTGGCATTCAAAAATTAATAGGTATTTAGAGAGCAAGAGAAAACCCAACATATTGATTTTTTTAGACACCCTCAGTAAAGAGTCAAAACTAAGCGAAATCAGAAATAAAAAAGTACATGATGGTGAAAACATCAATAATATTAGAAAATATACCAAAGAAAGAGATGAAATAATTAATTTTATACTGCAACAATTTGCAACTGGCTCTTTTACTCTGGGTCACTGCTTGAAAAAATTATGTGAATATACGTAGTATTTTTGTTCATGGTATTTTTCCAAATCATTTCCATTGGTATTTTTATTAAGTACTGTAATATATCTTTGGGATATATTATAATTTACGGACGGCGATCCACAACAAACCACTTGAAGTTTAGAAAAGTTTATTTAAATTATAAACAAACAATACAATTGAATTCTAATGACTATAAAACTAGAACAAACACGTCAAACGCATCCCAGTGTGGAAGTACGAATGAGTGTGTGAGAGTAGCGAGATTAGAGGCTCTGTACCGTCCCAAGTATTGGAAGCGGCCCGAGCGCACTAGTCCGGCTGTCCGACTGTCTTATGGCACCGCTGCGCTCGGCTTATATAGCCGCAGCGCGAGGTGCAGGGCGAGGAGCGCGCCGTCGTAGGTATGCGACGGGTGGGAGTTTGTTTACAGTCTCCCCCTCTGCCTCTGAAGTCGTCCCGACGATGAGGCAGAATCGTTGGAAGTGCTGGTAGACTTGCGGGGTCGTTCACGCCGCATCGCAGGTTCTGGGGTCGGCCTTGTCACCGACGGTGTCTTCTTTGGTCGTCCTCGTTTTCGTAAAGGACGCACTGGCTGAGGTACATTATCTGTAATGCTATGATAGGGAGTTAAAGCAGATGAATGATATATACCAAGCGGTGAATTAGACTGTCCAGGCAAGGTTAGGACATAAGAAGCTGGATCGCGTTGTTCCTTGATTTGAGGAGGTGTTGAAATCCAACTTGCGTATTCGACTGGATTCTCTGTTTCTCTCTCCCCCTGGTTTAAAGCTGCTCCGATGGCATAATTACTAGCATTGGTTTTTATCACATAAGGTTTAGTCTCATCAGCTTGGCACAGAATGGAAGCGGATGTTAAACATAGTTTGAGTTGACTGTATGCATTCACTTGTTCCTGTTCCCATGTCCAAGCAGCAACCTTTTTGGTAAGACGAGAGAGAGGTTCAGCGATCTTCGTGAAGTCCTTCACAAATCTTTTATACCACGAACATGTTTGCAGAAAGGATAACATATCATTTAATTGATTACTGCAGTCTACAGTAGCATCGATAGTTGCAATCTCAACATTATCTCTGCTGGGTGTGTCGTATAATGCTTGAAAATGCGGGGACAACTCCACTTCAGCACGGTGGGCGTTAGTTTGAGCATCTCGAAGCATGTAGTTCAGACTAGGTGAATAGCCATCGAATAAGACTCCATCACGACGTCGCTTGAGTTGAGGAGTTGTATCCGATAATTCAAATGGAATCATTTGATATTCCCGTGGTGGTGTCAGTAGACCTGGCGGTGGCTCGATCCTTCCCGAATCTTCCGAAATCTGGACCACATCAGATCCGTCCATTCCTTTTGTCGGAGTACTGGTAGGGGATTCAATCGGTGATAGCCTTGTTGGCCGTAATGGTGTATTTGGTGACGGTAATTTCATAGTTTCTACTATGTCAACTGGAGCCAAATCATGTGGATCTTTAAGAATAGCGAAGCCTTCCTTATACATCTCATGCTCCTCTTCTGGTTCATCAATGAACGTCCATGTGAATTGGGGCATATTGAGTATAATGCCAGCCTTTTGCAGGAAACTAATTCCTAACAGCGTTTTGTTGTTGGTGGAGTTTGGAAGAACCATAAAACTTGTCTTGATCATCCGTCCAGCCAATTCAACAGTAGCCATGAAAGTAAAGACTGTTTGTCGACGTGATGCACCATCTGCGAGCGTTACATTTACCACTTCTTGGCTAAAAATGTATCCTTTTGCGAGAAGCATCTTGTACAAGCTCCATGACGCAACATTCGTTTTTGCACCTGTGTCTATATGTGCCGTGCCAGTGACACCCTCGATTGTGATGTACACTACAGGTCGGGCTTGTGTATCCAAATGTACGTCTATTGCGCAGAATCCAACTTCTTCTGTCTTCACCGTACTACTGCACTTTGGACAATTGCTTCTGTAAAACCCAGGTGTACCACAACCGTAGCATGAAAATTTCGGTTGTGATGGAGAAAGCATCTGCTGGGGCTGGGTCATGACTGCAGTGGTTTTCCTCTCGAGTTGTGGAGTCTCACTGTCAGCTTTAATTTTTTTGCGGCATACATCCATTGTATGCCCAATATTTTTGCAGTACAGGCAGCGTACTTCACCTTTTGGTGTAACTGCATTACTTGGGGTAGATGATGATGTGGACGCTTCCAAAAGGATTTGTTCCACTCCTCGAGCCGATATCAGCAGGTCATCAAAAGTTTTGACTGATTCCCGAGGAATGCGGGCACGAACTTTCAGTTTTATCTGCCCAAAAATCATGTCGATTTGCTGTTCTTCCGATAGTGCGGGTGCGGGGAGTAAGGCTATAATCGATCTATTCTGAGCGACGTATGAATCTACACATTCATCATCCTTCTGCTTGTCACCGACGAGATCCTGGTAAAGTAGGTAAGCGGGCCTCCTTGGAGCAAAGGTATGCCGTATCTTCTTCACAAAGTCCGTCCAGGTGGTTACGGTTGTTTTGACTCCTTGCCACCATATTCCCGCATCGCCAGTGAGTACGAGGGGAAGTCCGGTGAGAGCCTCTTCATCCGGGATCTTCTCAATTTTCTTGAAAATGTCGACGGCCGCCAGGAAAGCCTCTAGCTTGCTGCTATCCTTCTCTCCATTGTAATGTATCTGGCAGGATGCAAACGATCTTCTTCTTCCCGATACAGCATCTAGAAGGAGCTGGAGCTGCTCATTTGTCATAGCCATGGTGCTGACTCGATGTGGCTTGGATCGCAGTCTTCGTAAATAATTTATATTTTGCCCAACGTTGTGCGCCACTGTAATATATCTTTGGGATATATTATAATTTACGGACGGCGATCCACAACAAACCACTTGAAGTTTAGAAAAGTTTATTTAAATTATAAACAAACAATACAATTGAATTCTAATGACTATAAAACTAGAACAAACACGTCAAACGCATCCCAGTGTGGAAGTACGAATGAGTGTGTGAGAGTAGCGAGATTAGAGGCTCTGTACCGTCCCAAGTATTGGAAGCGGCCCGAGCGCACTAGTCCGGCTGTCCGACTGTCTTATGGCACCGCTGCGCTCGGCTTATATAGCCGCAGCGCGAGGTGCAGGGCGAGGAGCGCGCCGTCGTAGGTATGCGACGGGTGGGAGTTTGTTTACAGTACATAAATGTAAATAAATGTGATTTTTCAATACCACGGATGTGATTTGTTCTGTGATTAGATCTGTTATTTTTTTTTTAACGAATCCCTATTTTATAGTTAGTATAATTAGATTTAGCATAAATTGTGCATAATTACTTTGTTGGTTGTTTTTCGTCAATTTTTTTTATTTTCTAGTGACTAGATAATATTATATTCTTGAAAATTGAACTGTGATTGTGTAATAAAACTTTTTTTTAATGTTGATAATCTAAATTTAATGTTTTGCGCACTTTGTTACTGTAAAACAATATGAATATTTTAATAAAAATAGATAAATAATTAAACTTTTTCCGACTGTTTGTTTTATTTATTTTATAATAGCATTATTCCGCTGACTGCACTTTGAATGTATCTGCATTAAGGAGTGAACGGGCACTTATTCCTAATCAGGGGCACAGTATAAATATTTACAAACAGTACGGAAACTGCCTACAAACGTTCGAAACGGCACGCACACAAACATGCACACCGACGAGACCCCTAAGCGAACGTCGCGGTGCTGTCAATAGCGATAGCGAGTGCCGCGTCGAAGCAAGCAAGTCGTCGCGTTAAAATTTTGCCGATCCTTTTTATAATGCCACGATGGTATTGCGTAGTCTACGGCTGCTTGAACTCTTATTTATCAAAACCAGAGCTATCTTGTTTTAAACTGCCTGCTGATTTTGAAAGGTAAGAATGATTTTTTGTTATGATATTGTACTCGAATAATTATAAGTAGTTAGTTGTAAATGAGATTGAGAACATACCTACTCTTCAGCACCGGATATGTACTAGAGGTGTAGCCCTTGGCAAATTTTAAACTTTTTGTATAAATAACTATTTTGGAGGGAGGACACTAAAACGGAGGCTACCTTTATTATATAATGAAATGCCCTATGAATTAAGATCCGAAAAGAACAAAAGAAAGTTTGCCATAGCTTATAAAAAACATTTGTTTGATACATATAACGTCAATGAGTCATAGAACTTACTTAAGTTATGTAAAGGTTATCTTAATACCTACAATAAAATATTGAATAACTTTAATGTTAAAAGCGAACAACACAAAGAGTCTTAGTTATGTTTATTTAAGTGTAATTGAAATGTTGTTTAATCCGAGTGCAATGTATTTCCACAGACAAACCGATCATTCGGTTTTGTGGAGCCTGTTTAAAAATGTATGTTTTTATTTATGAATAAAGCATTTTATCTATCTATCTAAATAGAGTCTGGCTAACCAAAGCTGGCCCCAGAATATTGGCGGCAAATTTAAAAAATACATGCATGACAACACTAAAATTATACTATGAAAATTGGAATAACCTACTTTGATACTTGGTAATTCATTATTAAAAATATCATATATATAGACAGTATAAGAACATTATGTTAGGGATATAAAGACAGAATTTATCTACACATGTATTAATTTTTGATATGTACCAGGTTTGTAACGGGATTTAAAGGATTTATTGATCTGGTATAGGATGGATCTGTTGGTATAAAAGGTGCATATGGGTGGAATCCGAAAATAAATAGAGAAATAAAATACGATAATATTCCATACATAATAACTTAGTTTTATTCATCATAATCAAAATCAAATTCTAACACTTCAATGCCAAAAGATTCATCACTGTCACTAGTATCGCTGTCTCCAACATTTATAATAAAACTTTCTAAATTTTCTTCTGTTATTTTATCACGTTCTTTATATTTATTTTCAACATGTATTACATGATCAGTTATTTTCTTCCAATCCTGTGAACTTACGTTTTCAAATGAATCTTTAATTATTTCTTCTAATGCAGCTGTAGTAACTGCAATATTTTTGCTAGCCTCTTTACGTTTTGCTAAACTCCACACAAGCTCAATCGCATTTAAATCACAATGGTAGGGTGGAAGTCTCAACACCTCATGACCACATTGATTTAAAATTTCATCAGCTTCATATATTGGATCAGGCGTATTTCGTTTTACAATACATAACAGCTCTGCTTTCGTGTGGTAGTCCTCATATTGAATTCCATTATCACGGAGCCACTCTCTTATAATATTTTTACGTCTTTGTGTGTTAGGAACCTTATTTATAATTACCGAATGGTAACTAGCATTATCCATTATGATTACACTTGGTTCTTCCAAATTTGGTATAAGTTTTTCTTTAAGCCATTTATTAAAATTTTCAGCATTCATGTCATGGTGATAATCAGCATTTTTTGATTTAGTACTAAACACTAACAAAGAGTTTGGTACTGGGCCTTTCTCTGATCCAGCATGAACTATAATGTACCTTTTTCCGGTCGAAACATTTTCAATTGCACCACTAGTTGAAGGACCTTGCCATGACTTCTTAGGCTTGTAGTTTCTATGGACATAAGTCTCATCTAAATAAATGATTGGCTTGCCTACTGCGCGTTTTCCTGCTATAGTTCTTAAAAATCGATGTCTCCAAGCAGATATGTCATAGCGTTCTATTAATACAGAACGCTCATTTTAATTCTTTTTAAATTCATAGCCATTGGCTAATAACAAACGGCGCAGAGTTTCTCTGCATCCGTTAAAAGCAATACTTTCTTTTAACTCCACCAACAGTGTCCTCAGTGTAGGAACTTGTTTTTTAACAATATAAAATTCGTTTATCTTGTTACGCATAGCATCTATGTCAAAGTTATCTAGGTTAGACACAGTAGGTTTCCGTGGGCGTTTCTTCCCCGGGGTACTCCAGACACCTTCATTTACTGCACCTTCCCTTTTTACTCTCTTTAGTGTTCTGACACTCACTTCTGCAAAGAAGAAATACAAAATATGTAATTAATTCTTGGTATTCTTACGTGAAAATCCAAAGGCTTTTTATGGCATAATTTCACAACATCATTCAAAGCATAGTAAAAATTTACCGGTCATTGAAGCTATTTCTTCTATGTACTGATTCTGGTTTATTATCCTATCTTTCTGCTCTAATTCAGTGAGATTTCCAATAGTTCTAACTATTTCATCAACTCCTTCGACATCTTGCAGATTCTCTGTTAAAGAAAGTTAATCGTTTTAAAATTACCAACAAAATACATCATAAATTAATTATGAGTATACGTAAAACATAGCTGATGTTATTAAAATAAATACGTTGACTGATGCAATGTACGAATGAATATAATTAGTTTTATTCAATACGAAGAAGCGTAAGTAACTTATTTGCAAGGATACGTAAATTATAAATCAAAATTTTATTATGACGACTGTATAGGTAGGTGTTCAAAGTATCAAAATAATATTGTCTACTAACCTATGAAATTCAACACCACACGTAAACAATCTTGTTTTTGTTTAAACGCGGCATCACGCTGTTGTTGTTTTTCGTTGAACTTGCCAATCATGCAAAACAACATCTTTCGTACACCACTTTTAATAGATTTGTTCATTTTAAACCGTAATTTAGAATCACAATTTTCACAAACGCATACAATTTGAAACCAGAGATACCGAACGACAACCTTGTCAAATTGACGTTGACGTTCCTACAGAGTTGCTATATA
This sequence comes from Hypena proboscidalis, assembly GCA_905147285.1. Classification (NCBI taxonomy): domain Eukaryota; kingdom Metazoa; phylum Arthropoda; class Insecta; order Lepidoptera; family Erebidae; genus Hypena; species Hypena proboscidalis. The sequence goes on from LR990141.1 coordinate 4,057,500, forward strand.
AAAAGTTCGCAAATAATTCCAGGGACTACTTTGCTTAGCCAGACTCTAATAGCGCTGAGTGAGTGTGACCGACACTGTTTCGAACGAAGATTTAACTACGAGCGTTGTTGCGCCGACGTAAGCGGTTTTAAACTTAACTCAAAATGGAAATCCAGGATGGCGGCTGCAATAAATTATATTTTTTTTACCGACTTCCAAAAAAGGAGGAGGTTCTCAATTCGATTCGTATATATGTTGCTTTTTTTTTATGTTTGTTCACGGCTAGCTTCGTCGTTTATGAACTGATTTTGATGATTCTTTTTTTGTTGGACAGGAGATGATTCCAAGGAGGTCCCATTGTCAGCATATCGTGATCTGATGATGGGATCTTAGAGAAATCGAGGGCAACCCTCGTATTTTATAGGCACATGTTATGTTATCAGAGTGTTTTTCAAAGCTACACCAGTATTTACGCCTAATCGTACTAATTTTATGTAGCTAAGCTTATGATGGAAGGTCAACTCCTCAATGGTTAGGAGTTGAAGTATAATTCTTTCACTACTGTACACATATTCAGACTGCTAGTTATGATGTCAAGTGAGCTGTTGGAACGGAGATATTTCATGCTGACAATGGGACCACCCATTGTCAGCATGTCATGATCTGATGATGGGATTCCATAGAAATCGGGGGCAACGGGTGATCCTCAATAGTCAGGAGAAAGGATTTAATTCTTTATTTGTTATTAATAAGTTTTCCGTCTCAAGTAGGTAACCGTCGTCTCCTCATTCGAGAAACATTCTTGCTCGGTCTACCCATCACTTAAAATCGTAAAATAAAATAATTTTAACAAAAAAAAAACTGACTTCAAAAAGTAGGTAAACTAAAAAGCAAAAAATAAATTTACTTCGCACAAAATAATAATTGTTTATAGGGTTTTCAATCAAATCTATTGTCTGTTGCATAGTTGAGTGATCTTCGTGTAATTTCATCAATGAGACGAGTTCCAAAGGCAAAAGAATATCTTAGAAGCATTGACGTATAAAGTAAGGACACGGCTAACGCGCGATAAATGAACTGAACCTTTTTGGAGTCAATCAGACTACAAAAAGCGCATAGTGAAATTGTCTGTGGTTGGCTGCCTCCGTGAGTGGTCAAACACGACAAAATGCCTAATTGTGCACTGAAAAGTTGTACGAACTACCAAATTAAACATAACAAAAAAGATTATGGTATTACATATCACCGGTAAGTCACAAATATCTTATTATATCCACCTCTTTACATTATTTTATCAATTTTATTTGCTAAAATTTTTCGTTCCGACGCCATATTCCTTAATCGTAAATATCCGCGTGACATGACTTTGGATCTGCGCAACTGCGCTTAGTTGAACTATGCCGCGGACGTTCAAGAGAATATTTTTGGTAATTTAAGAAAAGTATTTGTTATGAATTGTCATATCATTGTGAAATGTACTGTTACTGCGTTAACTTGTCATCAATCCACAAAAGCAGATTTTAAACGTGATTTTATTTTAGAAAAAAATGCAAACGAAATTACATCACGCTCTTACAAGGTTACACATCGCGTGAATGCAAAGTCTGAATGAATGGAATGAATGGTAGTTCAGAGCAGATGGCGTTACTGATCCTGCTATTCATAATGTCAATTTTGAAGGGCATGTGTTCGGACAAGCCATTTCTATAGTATATATTTCTATGCTTAGAAGATTTTTATATTAAAAAAGTTGGAGCAGTGCAGCTAGGTAGGCCGTGCCGTACACAGCTGAGACAAGCGGGACGGGTTTAGCAGCGGACAGCAGGCAGTGAGACGAAACTACAAAACGTATTTAACGCGGTTTATAGCAATAGATAGAGTGATTCGTGAAGACCGTGTAACACCGTTACAGTACAACATGATAGCTAATTAAAAAATATTTTGTAAGCCGTACGCAATAAGACCTGAACCTTGTATTTCAGTTTTATAATATAACTCAACTGCACTGTTCATAATGTCGAATCGGATGGAGAGCGCAAGTCTCGTGTAGTAGCAATGATAATATATATTTACTGTAATTATTAAATAAAATTATCATAAAAAAATGGTTCTCAGATAAAAAAAGTACTTAACAGGATTAGTATAAGCGTCTATATCGCAAAACACAACACGACAAACTGTGGTTCGCGGGTGAAAGCCAATACAAAAACAGGGAGGAGGGCGGACCTCAACTCAACCTAATTTATTGCAGCTTTAAAACAACCAGAATATCACAAAATCGAGAAAAGAAAACGAAAATTACAAACTAGCCGCCAAAATGAATGATGATTGTTTTTTTTTTTTTGGTTTGTATGCTCAGATGAAATATATATAGATAGAACCATAAAATTACAAGAGCGAAATGGAGATGGAACTAATTGTTCCATAACTAAGGAAGAAAAAGGAAAAAATAGACTTTTTTTGTCTTTGTCATCAGCCATTTGATGACAAACAACGTCTGACAACTTGATATTTTTTCATTTTTCTGCTGTAACAAGTGTAAATAAACTAATTTAGTGTAATTTATAAAATAAACAACTGTAAACTAAGATAAAGAAATGGTGGGATGTGCTATTTTAAGTTGCAAAAGCCGCAGCGAGAGCCAAATTGAAGGGATATCATTTCACAGGTAAGTAGATGAAAAAGACATAATTTCATTTTGGTGACCTGATGGTATGACGAAAATTGTTGTTTACAAGCGGAATTCATTATGTAATACATTTTACTATTAAACATAATATCGAACCTTTTGATTTATGTGTTGCCATGACGGGACTTAAATTTACCCCAGGGTCATTACAATAATAATAAGACTATGATTTTATAATAACGTTTTAAATTACTGCAAACGATTTAAATCTTACACGTATTTAAAAGCTATGTGTACTCGAACATATTATTATAGTTTTATTATAACGCTGGTTATTGCCCGTGACTTCGTCCGTGTGGAATTCGTTGTATTAACTAATAGCTGCCTCCGTGGTGTTAACCGCGTTTCTGCTCCACTCCTGTGCAGTTTCTTCTTTCAACCTTTGCTTTAACATTAACTTGCGCAACCCAACCAGTAATTCCCGAGATTAGCGTAATCAAACAAACAAACTAACGACCTCTCCTGCTCTTATTCCGTAGATAGTTGCGTAATGAATAATGATAAGAAACCTATGGAGCCTTGAACTATCCCCACACTGATTTTCATTAAGGTCGGTCCAGTAGATTCGACGACTATTGGATACAAACAAACAAACAAAAAAATCTTTTCTCTTTTTATTTAGTAGAAATAGATATATACTCTACTCTCCAATTTTCCCAACTAATTTTGTGTATTTTTATACTAATTATAAATACATATTTTAAAATATTGAGTATTTTATTTTCATTAAAAGTCACTCCTCATCTGTTCACTCACACTCACACCTAGCGTCTTGCGTGCATGAGTGGGTTGATACACTTGATACCCTCATACATATCCTATTAAATATAACCGAGAAGTTTATCTTCATAGAAACAGTCGGACCGTGTTACGTGCCTACGTCTATGTGCGTCACGTGCCTACGACGGAGATGTGCCAAATGATTCCAAAAAATAATTATAGAAGTTCAAGTCAGGTACATTAAATCAAAATACAGTTGGGAGCTGCCCTTTTTTTTTCTTTTTTAAAAAATAAACGACGCCCGCTATCGTAATAACTTCTGTGTCGCGGGGGTGTTCACAAATATACATTTCACACACACAAAGCACACCCATAGTCAGAACAAGTCTTTGCGGATCACACAGATTTGTGTCCCGTTTGTGGGATCGAACCCACAACACCAGCGCAGTTGAAAGCGGCGAGGCGACCGCTTTAAGCCACTACGACAACCGTGGACTCAAATCAACCCTATCGTGTATCGCGTCATTGTGTTTTGTTATTTCAAGGTAACGGATGGAGTCAGAATACTGGTAGGTATATCTTTTGTACTGAGCCATGGCCCTAATTTAAAAAGCTACAAGTTGGTGGTTATATCCATAGTTTTAGCTTTTATACAGTCTTTTACTTGATTAACAGTACAATCCCTAAATAATTGGCTACTGATGAAGTACAAAACCAAATATATTTAGTTATTGCACTTCAGTAGCCAATTATTTAGGGATTGTTCTGATATTCAAGTAAAAGGCTGTATAAAAGCTACCATTAGGTGCTTTAATATAATAGAGGTTTAGACCGACGTTAAAAAGTAATGGTGAAGCTTTTTAAAATAGCGCCCTTTAAGACTAGAAAATATTTACCCATTTAGTATAGCGAGATATAATTTAAACTAAATAAAAAGTTACGTCTAATACAATTTATAAATTTATTGATAGGTTAGGCTAAGTCTATTCGTGAAGTTGAACCGAAAATGGGGAAAATTGCTAAAATGGCAACACTAATGAAATTTGTTGCTGTCGCATGTTCAGTTACGGCGTGGTAACATCTATAGGTACTTCATCTAAGTTTGTATGGCTTGGTTACAAGAAGTATTATGGCTGAAACTAATGTTGCCAAGATACAAAATGTCAGCTTGTTATATTTTTTTTTGTAATAAATATGAATTAATAAAATTTTAATCATATTTTATACACATAACAATTTATGTATAAAATAAATAACCTTTATTTTTAAATATTTAGTAAAAATAGCTTTGGGTAATAATAATACACATTATATATTAATAGTTTTTTACGATCTTTGTTTTGCATTTTCTATGAAGATTTACTATAGTAACATATATATATATTTTCACCATCAAAAAGAAGACATTTCAACAAACAAAAAACATACCAACTTTTTGAAAAAAGCTAATATTTTGACGGGTGAATTTTCGATCGAAAATAAGGGTAAAAAAACGATATTATTTAAAAAAAAAGGTGAAAAAATTAATATTTCTAATCAAATAAATTACAGCGTATTTGAGACATAAATAGGTAAGTAATTTATAAAATTTTTGTTTGTAAAAGATAAAAATAAAAACCAAAAAATTGGTTTTTTGAATTTTTCACATAAATTTTGAGGTTATATGAAAAAAGTGTAAATACAAAAGTTTTAGATCTTTTTATTACCAACAACTTTGCCATTCGACTTTTTTCCATAGGACTTTTAGTTTTGCCGGAAATCGAGAAAATACGTTTTCACCCTTAAACCCCCCCCTCCCCCTCTTCCCGACCTCAGATCGCCCGTAAATTATTTTTCCTTAAATTTTTATAATATTGTCCTCCTTTTCTAATGGGTTTCATCCTACTATTATTTTTTTGACTTTTTATCATTTTTTAAGGGATCTACCCTGGGCTAATTGATGTCCGAAATTATTGGCATTCGATAACCCTAGCAGGGTTATGAAATGCATAAAAAAATAAAGTGTGCTTTATTTCTCGAAATCAAAGTTATATGTTAGTGATGTGTATACGTATTTATTTAAAAATAAGTTTCTCGTATAAGAAACAAGACTCTCTTGCAACGCATTTTGGGATGTTTCTTATACGCGAAACTTATTTTTATATTATTAGATTTAATTATCTGTGTTGAAAATCTAGTTACATAAAATGGGTTGAGAGAGATAAATCAGTATCAATAAAACAATTGAACTGGTTGTAAACAATTCATTTGTTTATTCAGCAAAATATATCTAAATAATGTATAACTAAATATCAGATCATTAAAATAATGGGATATCTTGGACGGATTGTATAATAATATTAAAATTATAAAATATAAATTAAAACCTGTTAATGATTACAGAAATAATAATGTTATAAATAGTTTTGTTTATAATTAAAACAATTTATAAATGTTAAGGCCTACTTAGTGCATTACAGAAAACTATTTTCCCTACACATGTTAAATACAGATAAAATATTACATTATCTCAACAATACAAAAGTAACAATAATAAATTTACCCTCAATTTACCTACTGAACGTTAGCTATCTAAAACTACGTGGCTTCAAAACTAAAGTTAAGACCAGAATTGGACGGACAGAGTAAAAATAATACTCTAATAATGTTAAACTAAATATAAGTCCACCCAAGTGCAGGTAAAGCCACTATAATGGCTGTGGATAGAAAGGCTTATTTAGGATTAAATAAGGCTGACCCCACATTAGACTAGCTGGCTGCTGACGTGTGTGCAGCCAGCGCGCTCACACGCCCGACGATCGCGCACGCCTAATGTGGGACGCCTATCTCTTTTAAAATAAGTTGTAGGCGTAAGGCACAATTTGGGATTCATACGAAGGTAAGGCACGGTTCTCACAATCGAATGCTGTTTATAACTTAACTGCGGGTATCTAACATGTGACGATCCGTAAAAAGCCTGGTGGGTTCCTCATTTGTATTTACATTTACCTACATTATTCTGTTATCCTTATGCTTATAGTGGAATTAAATTCTAAATTGTTAATGATAACACGTTAAAACTGCACGATAATATACAACAAAGCTATTCAATATAACAAATAAAAGTTATTTTCATTTCTACAACACTTTGTGCTGATATGTACACACTCTATACACAATAAAATATTGAGAACTTTGTTCAAACGAAATATACAGACGATTGCTGTTGTCTTATAATTTGCAATAAAAACATACTTATAAGTAAAATACAAATTAATACATCAACTTGTGAGATATGTGAAGTCAGTATTGCAACAGTGCTTAGACTTTTATTCTAACTTAAAAGTACTTAAGTATTTTTGTAATACGTAGTGAAAATGTACACTCTTATATAAAACAGTAAAAAGACAACTATACTTTTATATAAAAGTAATACTATTACGCTAAATTCAAATCTATCAGTGTCATTTCTTAACAATAGAAGTCATAACATTTTGACATTTTACAGAACAAGTCAATTGCATCAAGTCAAAGTTGGTTAAAACGCTGTTGGTACGAGTACAATAAGTATCAATAAAATACGTACGTACCTACATTAAATTATGTAGGTAGGAACAAAATAAAATATATTTTGTACCAAATCAAGTTCATACCTACAATAGTGACTTATAAAGCAATTCCGCGTTATAAATTCTTAATATCGTGCATTGCAGCTTTAAACTATTCACAACACTGATTAGACCTCGGTACTGTGCGTTTGAATGCGTACTTTCTTCTGGCTTCCGTTCCTATTGAGAGGGGGTGAATGTCCTGAGTAGCCCGGGTTTTGTATGCCGAGGCCGCCGGGTTCGCCCTCTCTAGGCCTGGGTTTCTTAAGCGAAGATCTGAGAGGCGATCTGGTGATGGTGCTGGCGTCAGACATGCCCGTGAGCGTCGTGGCCGTCGTGTTCATGGACGCCACGCTGCCGTGGCCGTTCGTGCTGTATGGCTTGCCCGACGCGTCCGTCATTGATATCCCTGGAACAAATAACTTTGTATTAGGATGTGAAGGTAGGAAAGTCAAATAAGATTAATAAGCATAGTAAATACATGTAATATTTTAAAGCAAATTTTAGCTTTGCTATGCATTTATTTTTATGTAATATTAAAGTTGAAAAATTAAGAATCCAGCAGGACTCGAACCTGCACCTCTTGGGTATACGCCCCAAGTGCTTTGCCAATTCAGCTATGGATTCGTATGCTGCCGGACTCGAAATTTCTCAACTCTTTTTGTGCCAGCTTTTTTTTTAGCTAGACGAACCTTATTTGGTTTTAGCGCCATCTATGTGATGTAATAAGTACTATTCACATACTGTAAGTTTGAATTAAGATCAATACTGTTACAGTCAAGAGATGACGCATTTTTATCAAATACTTGTAATATTTTAAAGCAAATTTTAGCTTTGCTATGCATTTATTTTTATGTAATATTAAAGTTGAAAAATTAAGAATCCAGCAGGACTCGAACCTGCACCTCTTGGGTATACGCCCCAAGTGCTTTGCCAATTCAGCTATGGATTCGTATGCTGCCGGACTCGAAATTTCTCAACTCTTTTTGTGCCAGCTTTTTTTTTAGCTAGACGAACCTTATTTGGTTTTTGATAAAAATGCGTCATCTCTTGACTGTAACAGTATTGATCTTAATTCAAACTTACAGTATGTGAATAGTACTTATTACATCACATAGATGGCGCTAAAACCAAATAAGGTTCGTCTAGCTAAAAAAAAAAGCTGGCACAAAAAGAGTTGAGAAATTTCGAGTCCGGCAGCATACGAATCCATAGCTGAATTGGCAAAGCACTTGGGGCGTATACCCAAGAGGTGCAGGTTCGAGTCCTGCTGGATTCTTAATTTTTCAACTTTAATATTACATAAAAATAAATGCATAGCAAAGCTAAAATTTGCTTTAAAATATTACAAGTATTTGATAAAAATGCGTCATCTCTTGACTGTAACAGTATTGATCTTAATTCAAACTTACAGTATGTGAATAGTACTTATTACATCACATAGATGGCGCTAAAACCAAATAAGGTTCGTCTAGCTAAAAAAAAAAGCTGGCACAAAAAGAGTTGAGAAATTTCGAGTCCGGCAGCATACGAATCCATAGCTGAATTGGCAAAGCACTTGGGGCGTATACCCAAGAGGTGCAGGTTCGAGTCCTGCTGGATTCTTAATTTTTCAACTTTAATATTACATAAAAATAAATGCATAGCAAAGCTAAAATTTGCTTTAAAATATTACAAGTATTTGATAAAAATGCGTCATCTCTTGACTGTAACAGTATTGATCTTAATTCAAACTTACAGTATGTGAATAGTACTTATTACATCACATAGATGGCGCTAAAACCAAATAAGGTTCGTCTAGCTAAAAAAAAAGCTGGCACAAAAAGAGTTGAGAAATTTCGAGTCCGTCAGCATACGAATCCATAGCTGAATTGGCAAAGCACTTGGGGCGTATACCCAAGAGGTGCAGGTTCGAGTCCTGCTGGATTCTTAATTTTTCAACTTTAATATTACATAAAAATAAATGCATAGCAAAGCTAAAATTTGCTTTAAAATATTACAAGTATTTGATAAAAATGCGTCATCTCTTGACTGTAACAGTATTGATCTTAATTCAAACTTACAGTATGTGAATAGTACTTATTACATCACATAGATGGCGCTAAAACCAAATAAGGTTCGTCTAGCTAAAAAAAAAAAGCTGGCACAAAAAGAGTTGAGAAATTTCGAGTCCGGCAGCATACGAATCCATAGCTGAATTGGCAAAGCACTTGGGGCGTATACCCAAGAGGTGCAGGTTCGAGTCCTGCTGGATTCTTAATTTTTCAACTTTAATATTACATAGTAAATACACTCAAGACTACTTTTTCTCGACCTATACCACGTGGAATAGAAAAGCATAATCAATATGTAGAGATTGTTAAAACAACTTCTTTCTTTTTTTTAGCTTTTTTTTAAACTAAAAAAGATATGGTAAGTTGTATTGGTATATTTTATAGAACACGTAAACCTGTTTGGCGATGTTCTTTCGAGCAAACTACATAGCACAAGATACCGAAGTAAGGTAAAAGTGTAAGGTTCGTTTTTATCTACAGACATTGCAAAAATAGTATTTTAGCGTATTTAATTTTCTGATTGTATGGGAATGTTTACTAGTTATTTATTTACAAAGTCTATAATTTCATGGTTTAAAATAAAATCCAATAAAATCTCTTTAACAAACATGATAGATTAATGCAAGGAGCATTTAATCTACCATGTTTGTTAGAGATTTTATTTTAAATATTGACGCTACCGATTGCTCAATCAAAATACGGAATGCTATTTATTCGGTTTTGATCTAGTTCGACTTCCGGTTGAGTAAGCATATTTTTGCAAAAAACCTTGATATTAGTTTTTTTTTTAGATTAAACAGTTTTCTTTCAGTTAAATCTTCTGTGTACAATATTTAAGAGTGCGGCAGACGAATTGCGTTTTAACCATTCGAAGCAGTAGCAAAAATCAGACGGAGTAGTGCTATTTGAAAATGAAATGAAAATGAAAATAATTATTTAGGTCCAACAGAAACATTGAGACACACATAAATTCAGTTAAAACAAATAAAAAAATAAAAAGTGCAATTATTTACAGTATGCCCCAAAGCAAAAAATTGTCTTAAATGGGAATTGGTTCAGCATAATAATATGCCAAACTAAAGCTTAGCGCTGGTTTTCAATTTGGCGTACGCACGGTTACATGTTTACCCGTGAGACAGCACCACAGGTCATTCAAAATGTAAACGCAAATAACATTTATCTTCGCTGCCAAAATATATGAATGAAAAATTAATATTTTTCCCATTTCTTTTTGTAAATCCCAAACTAGGTAATATAAACTATGTTCTTGTTTCAAGCTTGTTTCTTTGCAGATATGTATATAAATGTTTACAATACAGAACAAATATACTAAAAATGTGACGTTCACACTGTAAAAATACGTCAAATTGAATTCTCTAAAACTTTGATTCATGTAAATATTTATAAGATAATAATGTTTTTATCAACAAATACCAAGATTAATACTGTTTTAATGGAAATAACACAACAATATTTAGTAAATACACTTGAATCAAAACTTTTTATTTAGTAAATAAATAAATATGTTAATATAAATAAGTAAAATAAACATTAATTTTGTAATCTATAATTTATTTTGTAATAAAACTGTATAGCCACGAATAAGCGGAGTCTTCTACCAGTTCTACCACAGGCTTTTTTAGCTTAAAAGGAGACTCCAATCAATTATTGTAACACTCGATTGTAATTGAAATAAAAGATTTTTTTTTTTTTTTTTCAGATTAAATCCAAATACCGGTACGATACTGGTTACCAGAAATATCTAATAGCGCCCATGACTAAACGTTACAGATTCGAATACGTCAGTGTGGAAATCTTGTAAAATGTTACATTACAGGCGAGTGCTCGTCAATCTGGGTAGCTGTTTGTAACGTTATGCTTAAATTGGAATCTGCTAAGTTACAATACAGGCGAATCTTCGCCGGTCTGAAAGTACCTTTAAAGTTTGATTATTGCTTACCTCTCCCGTCCTTAAAGCCGGGGTTGTTGATGGTGGTGGCGTCGACATCGCCCAGCGGGTTGGTGGGGTCTCCCCCCACGCGACGGGCAAACAGCGCGTCGTACAGCGACATCACGAACAATATGCAGTTGATCACTATACTCACTATCTGTAATGCAACATCATTCATACAATACAAAGCATGACTTTTTAATATTTATTCTAGCATTGTGGCCCACCGCGAGTCCCTTTGATCAACTGAGGGCACAAAGCGGTGGGGCAAGGTTGGAGCTTGGTGGGACTGAAGTCCCCTATCGGTCAGGTGAGTGGAGATAGTTTTTCTCACGAGTCACGAGTGATGTTTTAGAGATTTAGTTCTCTACCCGCATGACTTACAGAGACTAGGGCTACTCTTCGGGGTGTAAAGAATCGCCTTCTCAGACAGTGAATGACCGGTGCCATGAAGGCAACATGGTATCGGTCGCCCTTCGCCCCAAGGAGGGCCACTTGCTATGGTGGGCGCTGATGACGTATTCGGGGTGCCGGCGACACGACCCATGGCGATTATTTTAGTGTTGACACAAACTAACAGCGTGGTATACACTGAGGTATTTTGTTCGCCAAAAAAATAAAATAAAAAGGTAGGTCCATCAGCAATAGACCTACCTTTTTATTTTTGCCACATTTGCCTGACTGAGGTCTCTGGTTCGACTCCCGAGAAAGAGATTCCCCTAAGGATATTTGATATGGGATGGGACATTATAGCTATAAAATGGCTGTACCTGAACATAAAAGGCCTCTCCCCTCGTCACTGAGAAGCCCCTGTCATCGCCCTGGACAGCAAACAAGCTTGCCGCAGCGATTGACAGCAACGCTGAAAACACAAACAAGGTAACGTTAACATTCTGCTGTAATGATAAAAAACAGTGCTAATAAAACGGACAAATTTTAATAGCATTATTCGTTATTATTAAGAAAACGGGTGACTCTCGTTACTTTAGCCGGGATCTGCCGACTAGTTTCGAATCTAGTACGTAGATTGCCTCCGCGTGACGTCACACAGAGGTGCGAGACGTCGCGCGGAGGCGACGACACGCGATTAATAGCCCAATTGATGAATATACGTACTAGATTCGAAACTAGTCGGCAGATCCCGGCTAAAGTAACGAGAATAACCCGTTTTCTCATTAATAATGTCTTCTCCTCACGTCGGTTTTAATAATATTCGCCTCTAAAATCAACAATACATTATACATTTTGCTGCAAATTACTAAGGGATGGAAATAGAACCTCGTAACAATGAACTTGTATTGTATCACAGTGAACTGAGACAAGGTGCTATTGCTGTTTTATCTCTACTAAAACTGTCAAAAAATATCGACTGTTCTTAGTATTAGATTAGTTACATTTATTTTTTATTTATTTATTCGGGATAACAACAGTCGTTTACAAATGTATTACATAGCTAACATTATTAAACAATGACCAATTATAACTATCCACAATGTGTTACAAAGTATAACAAACAGACTAATATTTAAAAAAAACATGAATATTTAATGCAGAACATTTAAAAGAAAAATTAGTAAATTTGCAGAACAACGAGTTAATTTTACTCTACACATGATAATCAATTAGAAATTGAAGATACCCTTTGTTTTGTTTGCCAGATCGGCAAGCATTAAAACAGTGAGGTATGGAGAAGGGGGACAGGAAGGTCATCTTAAAGCAAACGAGTAGTAATATTTTAAAGCAAATTTTAGCTTTGCTATGCCTTTTTGTATTTTATATAATATTAAAGTTGAAAAATTAAGAATGCAGCAGGACTCGAACCTGCACCCCCTGGGTATACACCCCAAGTGCTTTGCCAATTCAGCTATGGATTCGTACGCTGCCAGACTCTTTTTAAAATATTACAAGTATTTGATAAAAATACGTCATCTCTCGACAGTAATAGTGTTGATAGTAGGCTGGCACAAAAGAGTTGAGAAATTTCGAGTCTTTAATATAGCATGTACGGTACGTACTGGCTAATAGTGCGAGGGCCAGCTTCATCATGATGAGATGAGTGTACTTGAAGGCGACGCGCTCCTTGGACGAGATCATGGCGAGCTGCAGCACGGACAGCACGCAGAACACCCCCAGCACTGTCACGCCGATCGACGCCACCACCCCGGCGATGTATACCGCCGCTGAAACAACACCATGCCGTTAAAGAACATAACATAACATCACGCCTATTATGGTATAGGGTATATTCTAGAAGAATGTGGCAGAGGCGTTTAATAATACCTACATTTCACCTGTTATGTTTAGGACCCATAAAATATGGGATTTTCTTTTCGCCATCCACCAGGCACTGATCCAACTCCGTGCTGCTTTTGAGGATTTTCTAACAGCAAAATCCCAAATAACGCTTTTGCCCGACCCGAGAATCGAACCCGGGATCGCACGCGCGAATATGCTAACCATTAAGCCAACGAGGCAGTTCGGAAAATTAATAATAATGTTTTGGTTAATGGACTCATTGTAAATAGCCTCAAGGGCTCGATAAAGGAGTTGTTGCTTCTATACATAATGCTGAAGCGGTTCCTGTCTCTGGAGCCCTAACTACCGGTACTCCGGTTCTTGTATCCGATGTCGGCGGGACATTTAATTTTTTTTTAATTGATATATTTCTTATCTAAGTCTGTTCACTTTGAAATAAGTATTTCGTTTTATACGTCGTCACTAGATAGTGAACGGGCGTGACCTGATGTGGCAGATGATTATTATTGTAAATGCTTATGTGTTGCTTAAGTCTAAGGACTACAATGTTATGTCTTACGTTGTCACTCATCTTTAAGAAAACTACAAACTCGGTTTCTTACGTATAGTAAAAACGACGGCATAAAAAACAGTTAGGTCACATCTTGCTTAGATTCCATATTATTTTAAAATTAAACCATTTGCTACTATTTCTTATTTTAATTTTAATTAGTTTTAAGTCTCTCTCTCAAATGTGTTATTGATCTCATATATTATTCTACTTATATTATAATTGTATTCTTAACAAATTTTGTGTTCACCTGCCATAGGTACGCATATTAGAATGTTATTTTGTTTGTAAATGTTTTTGTTCAGAGTGTATAGATGTTTACTATTGGTGTACCTTAATTAATAAATAATTTTAAAATATTAAACTTACAAAAGACAGTAGTTACACCAACGCCGATATCATAAATATTCACTATCAAATGAACCGTTTCACTCACATTGTCACATCAGTAAAGGACTGTAGCGAACTAGCCAAGTGACAGACATAAAGGCCGTGTCACACTTGTCACGCGAATACTGCTTTCCTCTTACTCATTTTATTTCACAAACCACTGCCCTCATAAACTTTGAACGTCTACTAAAACAATTATTCTTCGAACTAATAAAAGCTTCGGTTTTAATTTTGCATAGCAACTTGTGTATTATTACAAATTAAACATGTATAAGGAAATAAATGCAATCAATATTGGATGTACATGCCTACGTTAATTATATTTCAAATAGAGGGTTTTATGTAAATTACAATGCGACACAAAACGTACATTAATAATAATAATAATTTTGGATTGTTTAGATAGAACGCCTAAAGCAATTACACTATCCCAATGACATGGCCAAATACCAAATTCACTCACACAAGCTCACCCAGTCTCAGAACAAATCTTTGCGAATCACACAAAGATTGGTCCCGTGTGGGGATCATTATACATTGATGTGGCTAAGGTTAACTAACCGGACGGGGACCGTCTGCATCTCATAAAACTAGTACATTTATCAAACTCCTACTTACGGTCCTAAACAATATGCCTGTTCTGTAATTCTTAACATCTCGTCACAAATACATCCCGAAGTTAGAAAATTGTACCGTATTGTCTCTGATACGTCATTCTAAAGGACTTTAATTCTGTTAATGCCGAGACATTCATTTCATCTTTAATTTGACGGTCTAATCATCAACTTTTTCACTGTATGCATTAATTTGTAATGTAAAGCAGACTAATCAGGGCAGGAAGTCCTGAATAAAGTTCATTAAAAAACAATAATAAGCTATTGGAGTTATTAAAAAAACTGTGAAAAGTCACCGGCGATGTTCCAAAGTTCACAGTCTAGGTGTTTGCATTATGTATGTAATTAGTAAGATAATGTGTTGGCTATGTGTTTTGCATATTTGGGTCGGGTTCCAAGGCTGTCCACCATGACATGTTTCAGGTCAGTTTCTAAGCTAATGGCCTGCTTTTTACTGGCGTTTTGTAATTCACAAATTAGTATGGATGTTAAGTAATATGGTACCTCCATACTGGTGACAAAGTGATGTGAAATATAATGAAAAAATTCAATGGGCGTGTCACAAGTTCACTAAGTTTTGCAATTACTGTGATGAAAACAATGGCTTCTTATTATTGCTTGTATCATAATAATATGTATAGTGCATACTATTTTACTGAAGGCGGCCTTCAGTCTTAGTACTTTTAATATCCCAGGTACGAAGATTTGAGTTTCGTATACTAAGATAGCACAGACAGATCAAAACAGAAATTATAGTAGTATTGAAACAAGTGTTTTAAGCGTTTCATCCAAAATCCGCACAAGGAAAGTGAAGAGTCGGGAGGGCGGTTAGGGGCGAGTAGTAGAAACACGTCTCACTAGTTTAATGCATTTATTCCGACTGAATGACGTCGCAGTGACAGGTGACATATCGCGTTGTAGTAGTGTGCGTATGGCTCACAACTATCATCTTACATACATACACTACACCTCCACCATTAAATTTCTAACTTAATTATAACAATTTAATTAATACACTTTATTCTTATACATTTTTAGGGTTATGTATTTTACTCTAGTCAAACTCAAAACCATATCTAATGACTGGTTTGCCCTGTCGCTTTTGCCGTGGTTCAAGTGAAGGTGGTAAACAGAGTGAAGCTGACTTATCATTTGTACTTTCACCTTGCTCTAAAGGGGGCTGGCTTTCATCTTTTTTCACTAAGTCACTCCTCTCTTCCACCACCCCAGCGTCATGGGACGGCCTGACATTCTCACTCCCATGTATTGCTTTATCCTGTTCCGTTTCCACACCTGGACAGGTGTGGAAACAATAAAAATATTAACAATCAATATCCGTCTCAAATTTAACATGAAATTTTGGTTCGCAAAAAAGTTCGACTTCGCTATCGGCTGAATTTGCCGTCACCAAGTGAGGCGATACTAACCGCCGAACACAATGCAAGTTTCATAACTTCCCAAAAGTATTTGCAAACAACGTGTGTGACATCCTGATTCAATGTCCAATTGGGTATACAATTGTACGAATATATTATGTGCAAACTGTTCTGTGAACACAATACCAACCAGATTTGTAAGAGTTGTTTGTCAGGACTTTCGATTTCGGTCGCAGCAAGTTTCGGCGTAGAATGTAGCTTAGTTTACAGCCGTTAATCTACTGTAAAATTGACCAATATCTAAATCTGAAAATCTATTAAAAATAAACGATCAATGCAATTTCATCATCTGATTTCCTCTCGCACTTCAATAAGTCGTTAAGACTGGTCCGACTAACTTAATGTGCGTGAAAAGTTTCCAAATATGTTTATCTACACCCATGCTATAAATCCTCTATAAACGTTCTTGAAACAGTTAGCTAATTGCCAACATTAAAACAGCCAGTGTCATAATAACCATTATAACACCCAAACGGGTGTTATAATGTTGTACTGAAATTCATTATGCAACTCCTTTTTTACTCATCGAACAGCCACATTCTCATGGCATCTTTATGAATTTCAAAAAAAGAACATGTCATGCACGCGCGTTTCACTACCACAGCGCCGTAATTTAAATAAAAACTTATTCGAAGTTTTGAATTGACGTCGTATCCCGCCATTTTTGTTCAATAATAGTATTGAAAAAATACTTTTTAATAATTGTACGATCCAAATTGTAAATAATTATTACAATAAATAATTATATTATTACCTATACATAGTTTTTTTGTATTAGATACTCACTAATTAAACTTTCCATGAATTTACATAGAGTTCTTACAACACTGTACCCTAATACCCTATGGTTTCAGAACATTTATAGAGGATTCATATCATGGGTGTAGATAAAGTCTTGTATGCAACTGTTATAATTAGGTATTAAAACACTCATGTGATACTATTATCACACTCGGCTTCGCCTCGTGTGATAAACCCACACTCGTGTTTTAATACCCCTCATTATAGAACAGTTGCATAAATAACTAATCTATTACGTACTTCTTTCTAAAAATACTTTTCTTTCTTTATTTCTCTATTAGGCACTGTATTTTACTTCGCTGGTTTCCCCTCGCAAAGTGCCACCTAATGAAACTATAGACAAGTAATGCAACATAATTAAATATGCTATTAATTTAAGGGAATTCCCTACAATGAAACCGCTACAAATCATCAAGTTGAAAGCGTACTGCTTCATATTAATTCGAGCTACTAACAATTCGTTTACTAAGTACTGAAATTTACCGTAAGGTTTTGATGAGATAGTCGACCGTGGGAAAAGTTGAACATAATAAGCAATTTTGCAAACACTTTTCTTGCAATTGAAGAGTAAATTTATTATTTTCAATGAGTTTATGGCTATTGTGATAATAATGAAGACAGCTCTGAAGATATGGTCTAAGCCTTACGAAAACTTTGTACAGTTTTATAACCATAGTTTTTAGAATATATGTACTTACTATAGCTATTTTACTATAATAACTTTAAAAATCGAATGACAAATAGTAGTAGGGGAGGCCACAATGCTAAATGGGGATTTATTCGAGCGTCGTAGAGACCTATTGGGTTGCAAAGCTTAGATGATAAGAAGAAAAAAATGTTATATGATATATACCTTTTCATCGGTGGAGGAAGCGGCTATAGATTTTTAAATATGTAAAAAAAAAACTGTTGCATGGACATCCTCGAGCGCGTCAGATATTGATAGCATCAATGCCCTACGTATTTTTAACAATGAACGTATGTTAATCTGATCGTTTGCATGATGCGGGTGGTTGTATGTAAGGGTTGAAAATGAAAAAAAAATTAAAATAATCGAGCGCGTCAGATTTTCTAAGGGAGTGTTAAGTGCACCAAAAAAAAGCTCTCATTCACTAATCTGACGATTTCGATGGGACGCAAACTCGCGGCCATTCTCATAATGTGCAAAAAAAATTCGCCATTTTGAAATACTCAAGCGCGTCAGATTAAGATATATATGGATCATCTTTATGTTCTAAACGTACTGTCTCATAATCTGACGATTATATAGAGGGATTCGCCTGATCTGACAAAAAGAAATTAGAAAAACCGACTTAAAAAAGTAGGTTAACTAAAAAGCAAAAAATAAATTTACTTCGCACAAAATAATACGTTTTTTCATATAATTAAATAGAAATTATTAAATAATTATTTTATAATTCTGAAGTCGGTGCCAAGTAAAAACAACCTTTCTACAATATCAAATTACAGTTCACACAAAAAGGGAGGCGTAGTTGTTCTAGTGCGCGGTCGCCCAGTATTGGTACTTACCACAGAAATATAACTAATATTCAGTTAGAAAAATGTTGTTAGAACGATTGATATTATCTATACAGAGTTATTAATTGTTTACTTGGCACCGACTTCAGAATTATAAAATAATTATTTAATAATTTCTATTTAATTATATGAAAAAACGTATTATTTTGTGCGAAGTAAATTTATTTTTTGCTTTTTAGTTAACCTACTTTTTGAAGTCGGTTTTTTTTTTTGTTAAAAATTATTTTATTTTACGATTTTAAGTGATGGGTACACCGAGCAAGAATGTTTCTCGAATGAGGAGACGATGGTTACTTGAGACGGAAAACTTATTTATAATAAACAAGAATTAAATCCTTTCTCCTGACTATTGAGGGTCACGACCTTCCATCATCAGCTCATTTTACACAATAACTAGCAGCAGGAATATGCGTACAGTAGTGAAAGAATTATCCTTTAACTCCTAACTATTGAGGAGTTGACCTTCCATCATCAGCTCAACCACATAAAATTGTTGCGACCAAGCGTAAATCTTGGCCTCGATTAATAAAATATGAGGGTTGCCCCCGATTTCTCTGGGGTCCCATCATCAGATCATGACATGCTGACAATGGGACCACCTTTGAAATATCTCCGTTCTAACAGCTCACTTGAAATCATAACTAGCAGTCTGAATATGTGTACAGTAGTGAAAGAATTATCCTTTAACTCCTAACCATTGAGGAGTTGACCTTCCATCACCAGCTCATCCACATAAAAATACGTAAATACTAGTGTAGCTTTGAAAAACACACTAAAAACATTACATGTGCCTATAAAATTCGAGGGTTGCCCTCGATTTCTCTGAGATTCCATCATCAGATCACGACATGCTGACTATGGTACCCCTTTGGAATCATCTCCTGTCCAACAAAAAAAGAATCATCAAAATCAGTTCATAAACGACGGAGATATCCGTGAACAAACATAAAAAAAAAAAAAAAAAAAGTAACATATATACGAATCGAATTGAGAACCTCCTCCTTTTTTAGAAGTCGGTTAAAAACGGTTCACCCGGCCATCCCTGCAACTGCCCGCTAATTCCATTCCTGGGCGCTTAAAATTGTAATTATGACATTTTTAAGCTCTAAATATAATCTATGTGATATTTTGAGTTAAAAGAAATGATATTTCTATGCATTTGAACTCTCCCAGCTTGAAAGTCTTTCAATTCGTGTAATTAACATTATTTTTGAATAAATATTAATTAATAAGATATTATCACTAGGTTAAATAATAAATAATGAACTATTTTAAAAGAAACATATATGTTAAATAAATAAATAATGATACTTAAGTTAGCCGGCGTTTTTAATTTTTTTATTTTATTTTTAATAATTAAATTAGAACAAAAAAATATTTTCTAAAAATTGCATTTACAGTTTTTGAAGTTTTTTTACAAGTGAAATTTATTTTTTATTTTTTTGTAATAATTTTTTCAATAAAAATCATATTTATATGTCAGCTAACTTAATTTGCATAATAATTAAAAATTTTCATAATTATCGATTGTAAACTATTGATGTAGATTGATTGATTTAGAAAAATCTTAAATAATATTGAATTAAATTCATATGATAATTAATGATTTTATATATATACGGCACAGCTAAACTTTTACTATAATAAAACCTATTTGATAGTTTTTAACATTTTTCTTCGATGATTTTTCATTTTTCATTAGATTTTTTCATTTTTCGTCATGGTAGCAAAAACCAGAGTGGAGACGGAGTGAGAGAGTAATAGATAGAGAAAGAGTCAGAAAGGAATAGAAACGCAGAGAAGGAAATGTAAGCATCACGCATTTAACTTTATCGAGGAATTTTTGTTATTTCGGCTTGCGGAAATCGTCAGATTAAATATTTTTCATTATTCTTGAATTATATCCTTCAAAATAAAAAAAAAATTAGCTACGCTCGAGAATGTCAAGATGACGTTTTTTTTTACAACTTTGCTGCCCTCCCCTTTCTTTGCGTCACTCTCAAATTGACAGATTAGTGGAATATACACTTTTTAGGATGTAATTAACTCAACCTACTTTAATCTGACGCGCTCGAGAATTTCTGAAGGTCAATTTTTTTTTACTAATCTGATCCTGTATCCTGCACGGGCGGCCGTATATATGGGCTTCATGTTTGGTGGAGGTACTTAACCGGGTACAAGGTATCCCCCTGTATATTAATCTGCCGCGCTTGAATAAATCCCGAAATCCCTTAATGGGCTCCTCTACCATAGAGTCTACATGTCTTTACTTGACACTGTTATTGAACTGGCATTTTAGTGTTCTAACAGTTTTTTTTCGAAATGTGTGCTAAATTGGCGATAGGCTTACCTCCTATTCTATGGGACCTAAACATAACAGGTGAAATGTGGGCGTTGTACACCTCTGCATCACTCTTTTGGGTAATAAAGGCGTGATGTTGTACGAGTCCTAAATTAAAGATAGTCATTGTACGGTAATTTACAGTCACTATCTTTATTTTTGTAATAGAATGTAACCTTCTCAGAATTAACTTTTCTTGACATTTGTGACAGTATAGAAGCCAAATGGAACCTTTTCGCAGTTTATTATTATGCAATACAAGTGAGGACTGACAAGGTTCCATCCCATTAGCAATTTGCGGGAACTATACCTTAATGTAAGCTAATGTCGGGCGAGAAGATGAGACACAATAGCAGAATATTCAAGCTTAGCTCAGCGGTCCGGAATAACCTGTTTGCCCTTAATCTAAGGTAGCTTTGAAGTAGGTAAATGTCATTTCATAAAGTACATAATAAGTATGGTTGTTACATAAAGAGGTCGTCTAGACAATGGCGTGACATTGAAAATGCAACCGTTCGAGAATGATTGCTTCTTGAGACTGCAAGATACAATGGCGGTAAATTGTACTTGAAATCATGTCGGCGCGGCGCTGTCATTATGAATACCTTATCATCATAGTTTTTTTATTGCTTACTCAATTGATTGCCGTGTATTGAAGAGTTCGACTTGCGAACAGCAAGTACGCACATGTATACGAAATCTGGGTCCAGAGCACAAAATACCTTTAGGTACTGCAGCTTATTTTAGTTATCGTGGTATGAGTGAGACTCATACAAGATAGTTATATGTGCAAAAAGAGAGCAAAGCGAGTATTTTCGAAGGATCATTTTTTAAGTCTCGAATAACTGTTTTCCCTAGCAGCCCTGAAAGTCGAAAACAGTAAGCAATACTTGTTTTTGCCCAAAGCGTGACGAAATCGAGTTTTAATGGCTGTTTTCACACAACAAAGAACGCCTTTTCGAGCTGCTGAGGTGGAAAAATTTGAAGTGCTGTGTCCAATGAGCCCATAACTAAACTTTGAATAGCACAGATCGTCGTAACATGCGGTATCGTTCTCAAAAACGACGATACTGATGTGTTATGGCAATTAAGATCTTGCTGCTCTTCGGTGACGTCACGAACAGGTCGTACATAAGCATTGGTGGCTCAGACCGGTTGTTTAGCATTAACGTAAACTTGCTCCATCGGGCCATCGCATACGTGGGCGTACGTTTGAAAATCGTATAGGTATGACGTCATGGCGTAACGCATATTTCAAGCTTGTTGTTTGAACTATATTAGAGTCCAAAGCGGTGCGATTTAGCAGTGTTTACCACTACACTATCTTTAGCCGACGGATAGTTTGTAAACCGACAGCGTGTGTAGAAGTTAATACTATACTAATTATTGTCTAACTATACTGAACACGTCACGCAAATTGACGTGTTGAAATCGCGCAGGATATTATGAGAGTAGTTACACTGTGTAGGATAGATGCTAATAAATTTAGATAAATCAATGGATATTGGTCTATATTGTTTCAATTGGCAGCCTCAATTACTACAGCCATCGACACGATAGAAGAAGAAGAAGAATGGGCAATTCTTTAGAATCGCTATGTGAAAAGATAAATTGATGCTAAGTAATGTATTTATTTAATATTCTCAATATTTACAAATTTAAAGAACTATATATTTCATTTTCCTAACGAGTTGCTCATTTCAATGTTGAAATTCACATCTATTGTCAACTTAGAAAGTGAAATTGTCAAGAATTTGGAATTTTGGAGTGAACGTCCAATTTCACTGATACACGAGAATTTTACGGGTCGAAGCGTAGACAGAGAATAGTATAGACGACTGATAGCTTCGATCTCCCTCACACAAGACAAAGATAAGCTTACGCCAAATTTGTGTAAAAAAACAAGACAGGTGATAAGATTTTTTGTTTCGCCATGCGTGTCGGGTTTTTGAGCAAACCTTGAGGTTAGCTCAAAACTTTATCAATCAAACTTGACATATTTGACAACGCTGGCAAAATAATTTGGTATTTTTAAATTTTAGTTAGTTTAAAGCTATAAAAGTTACGTGAAACCTGAAAAATATTAGCAATTTTTTAACAATAGTGTCTTTATTAAGTATTATTGTAGGAAATATGGTGCGGTGTAGTGTTTTAGGATGTAAAAGTGATAGTAGAAGAAAACTGCCTGAATTATCGTTCCACTCGTAAGTATAACACATTTTGGCCTTTGAATCATATGCCAGGTTGTATTTTCAATGATTTTATCTTGTGTGAACTATGTTTGTTTATAATTTGATCGACAAAATCATCTAAAATATGAAATTTTAGTATTCTTAACCTACTATAAAATATTGTTAGATGTTGTCAAGACTTCCATATTTTTTTCCCCAAAATTGTGGGTAAAATTTTATGTTGCATTTCTTATGATAAATATATAATGTAGTATTTTAGTCTGTTTCAATATCTTAATTGCATAACCGTTTCCCGGAAAATATTGATTTAAATCCGAAGTGGATTGAAGCTACAGGACGAACAAATTGGGCTCCGAGTAAATTCTCTTAAGTTTGTAGCAGACATTTTGGACGACATGAATTATTAAAAAAAGAGAGTAACTCTTTTGTTAATGAATGCTGTGCCACACAGTAAATTAATATTTAACCTGTACAGCGTGTATATATAATATTAATTATTATTTGAGTATTTTCAGTTGAGTATTATAGGGGGCTATTTATTTATATAAATTACAATATTTGGATATAGTCAAGTTGAGATACTTTGAATTGATGCGCAACACTGAAAGGAAATCTACGTTTTTTACGGTCCTAAGGATTTTACGTGCAATATAGACTTGAATATTTGATTTCGTTTTAATAAAACTAGCTATAGTCTGTGACTTTTGCTCTGTGGGATTCGTTGATCCTCACGTTTTTACCTGTGGCAGCCGTAACTAAGCGTCCCCGTGCGTGAGTTAGAAAGTATGTTAAACGCCATCTATTTAAACTTTTGCGTAAAGTTACTATTAAAAATTTTACAGTTTCAGGCAAAAGAAGCAGTGGATGAGCTAGCATAGTAATGCCGTCAACGAGTAGCCAAGAGTATGTGTCTACTAAACTCAATACTATGATGCCAGCAGTGACTGTTCAAAAACACGCAGCTGAAACGCCAGATGTGAAACTTCCAACATATTGGTTGATTGACTTAAATTCAGTCATTACCTATGCAGTATTAACATAACAGTACATCACGCAATATGTTCAATAAACCGAACAATTGTTCTTTATATCTGTTTTATTTTCATAAAATAAATACATTTTTCATTTTGGAATTAGTAAATAATATATCTTAATATTTTGGCAAATTTATCCAAAAACTAGGGTAATTTAATATGCACTGTCGCCACACTGTGCCGAGATTCTCTGTCTCGCTGTTGACCACGCCATTCCCTTATCCAGTACTATCCTTCATCCAAGGGTCGAAGGCATGAAGATGCGGCAATTTTTACTAATTTGAACAAATTTCTCAATTCGAAATCTTCATGCTCATTGTCATTCAGTTGTTTTACAAAAAGAAACAGAACGAACGCCGTCGGAGTATTTACCTCAATAAAAAATAGCCTATAGCTATAGGCTATTTTTAATCTACGCTTTAAGCTGTGTACGAAATGTAATCTTAATCCGTTCAGTGATCCAGCTAATCCTTAATTGCTTATGTTAGGAGAAAGTTTCGATGTGTATGTACCTGCCATGTGTAATCCATTGCCGGTCGTTTTTGAGGTGTAAACAACTCATTTTATCGCCTATTAGGGTGTAATAACGTGGCCTATATCGTCGGCAAGGTCGTACATGCTCGTCAATTACTTACGACGTGAATAACTCCTCACGGAAACATAGACAGAAACATCAAAGCTCACTCACAAGACACAAATTGTTTGTGACTCCTAAAAATACCTAGAAACAGCCTGCCAAATTAAAAGATTAAAAATATTGGTGTTAAAATACATTTTTATGTAAAAGTGTTCGCTGGTTATATTTTACCATTTATATCTGTTAAATATTAACTTGGTTAGACAGACGGCATTTTTGCACGTTTGACACGTCGCAATGAGTCACGCTTAACAAACGTGCTTTGACGTCAGCAAATGCAATTGTATTCTTTTCGATTTAGGAAAGGAGAAATTTATTCAAACGTTTTTAGCTAAATGTGCTTGCTAACTGCATAATAGATGCACATATTCGAAGCCTACTACAATGTGGAGCTCATGGCTACTCCAAAAAATCAGACTGTTCTCACTGAACATTATTTTATCCCCCGATATTTTTAAAAATGCTTTCTAGATGTGTGTGTACAAATAACCAATATGTCTACTGGAAGTTAAATATCACAGGCAGAACTAGGTGCATTCTGTTATTTTTTGATCTTTAAGTAAAAAAAATGTTAGTGTATAGTAAAGGTGCTTTAATCATAGTTATTAAGAGCGTGTATTCCTTTTCAAAATGTAACTGTAAATTTTTGTAGTGTTTTGGGAATATTTCGTAAAAACTGAATGAAAGTATGATTTTATTCAACTAACTTTTTAGAATGTGGGCTTTAAAAGGTAAATATGACAATTACATTTAATAACTAAAGCATACTTTTCCATTTTATCAGTTGAAAGAGTATTAACTGTTAAGTTGATAAATTACAAAATTATGCTGTATTTACGAATTAAATTGTTATATTTACCTTTCAAAATTTGCATTCTAAAAAGTTAGTTGAATAAAATCATACTTTCATCAGTTTTTACGAAATATTCCCAAAACACTACAAAAATTGACAGTTACATTTTGAAAAGGAATACACGCTCTTAAGTATTATTTATCACCACGAGATGCAGGACATGAGCTGCATGTTGAATTATAATAACTGTGACCATCGTTGGTAGTTGGTAGGTATTCTGGGTGCTACACGTATTAAAACTACATTTTCAAACAGAAAGTAGGTACAAGTCTGACTAGAATGACACACAGTCGTTCATAATATTATGTTAGCTCCTATATTAATATTATTTATCATTCTATTGGCGGCCAATGTAACTGGCTAATTGAAATGTCCCGCGCTCCGCTAGTCACCCGTAAACATGAATAATTGACAATTTTATAGGTTATTGATTGAGTTTCATAGAATGAAGGCCGCTTTTCCACAGGCTAATTAGTCAAGTAAATCATTAAAACCTACGTAATTTAAATAAAATGCTTTTAGCGGTTAGACTTATCTAAGATCTTTAAGAGCAGTAACATCATGTCAACCCGGTCTTATGTCTCATTTGTGAATAAAACACGAATTTAACTTAACTGGTTATAGATATCAAAAGCTTCACAAGAATCTCCTGAGAGTCCTAGATGCGAAATAAGTGGCTATTTTATCTATGTGAATAAAATGCAATTTTCCAATGATAAAAGACTCTATAGAGGCCACTCGGCATTCATGCAATCGTGAATTGCATCCGATTACCGCAATGACTCACAATTTTATTCATCAACTACTATGGTAGGTATCTGTACCTTCCCTGTATGACTCGTGTTCTTGTCTGCAGGAAAATGTCTATGCTCACTGCCCAGAAACCTAGATAGAATTACCAGAGTACATAACCAAGAATTAAAGAGAATAAAGTATTAAATTCAAACTACAGAACAATATGTGCTAATAAACAAATAGTGGCTCCATTATATAGTATAGCCAATTATTTTACTAATTTCTAGCCATTGGCGTTTTTTGCACAAATCGTGATCCAATTCAAGAGATGACATCAAGTCTAAAATATTTAAAGAGACTGGAAAATTTTACAGTTGCATCAAAATAAGTCGATGTTTTTAGCTTTACTAAATATCCTCAACTTATATAAACTTTTATATAACCCGTTTCTACAACAGAAAAACGTGATTTAACATCGTGAGCTACAGTGTATTTTTAAACTTGTTCTCTATTGAGAAAACATTAAATTCTAAATTTATTTAAAAATAGACTGCACCTCCTTCGACCCAAAACACACGTACACAGGCATATAGATCGGGCATAGCCTGTAATGAAAAGTGTGTTGGCAATTCCTCTAATCAAAGTAGGAATACATAAAAAAAACTTAAATATTTTTCTTTGTGGTCGGGTATATCCGCGACCAAGATACCGATTTACCAATATGGTTTGCGGACCCGCGATGAATCCTAACGCGATGCACTGTACACCTGTGTAAACTGTCCTCAAGAATTTGTATTCACGCATCGTTCATTCTGTTACCTATTTATGTCAGTGAGCACAAGATGTATACTAACAGACAAAACACTAAGTATTTCAATTAGCAATCAACAATACGGGCAAAAATCTGCGATGGTTAATTAAAATATAGCACTTGGTGCCCGAAGCTTATTGTAGTCATTATTGCATTAGAATAGGTCTCGTGAACTCTCGTGTAACACAGTACATAGTGTACAAATTAGCCTATACTGCCTATAGTCATCAACGTTGGACATATTCAAGTTCCGTGCTGCCATTGAGAATTTCCTAACAGAAAACTGCAATCTAGACACGCGACGAACAGGATTTTATCTGTTTCGAATGATGTTTATATATGTTTATCAAGACGCTCAATAAACAGCTCCCATCTTAAATATAGAGATGATCTCTAGTCGGTCATATTCTAGATCAAGTCGAAACACTGACGACTACTTATCGTTTGTGGAGCAATAATAGATCCAAAGTATTTCCAAACTATTGCTTTCTTCATAACATTTACCTCGTCAATCGATGATGCTTTACAAACATTACAAGCGTATGCTTGTAATGTTTGTAATCAGGCACAATGACATTGTATTACCATTACGTGGATGTAGCTACCAAACTGTTTGCCAAACCTTTTTCCCAATTACAATAAATTGTTTTACTATTACGTGGATGTAGCTACCAAACTGTTTGCCAAACCTTTTTTCCCAATTACAATTGTTTTACTATTACGTGGATGTAGCTACCAAACTGTTTGCCAAACCTTTTTTCCCAATTACAATTGTTTTACTATTACGTGGATGTAGCTACCAAACTGTTTGCCAAACCTTTTTTCCCAATTACAATTGTTTTACTATTACGTGGATGTAGCTACCAAACTGTTTGCCAAACCTTTTTTCCCAATTACAATTGTTTTACTATTACGTGGATGTAGCTACCAAACTGTTTGCCAAACCTTTTTTCCCAATTACAATTGTTTTACTATTACGTGGATGTAGCTACCAAACTGTTTGCCAAACCTTTTTCCCAATTACATTGGGGTCGGCTTCTAGCCTTACTGATTCAGATGAATATCAGCATTTTACGTGGAGCGACTGCCATTAGACTCCAAACCAGGCGATACAATACTCTTTGTAAGACTAGTTGTCAGACTTTCTGGCCTTTGCTGACTATCTGTAAAGACGGTCATCTTCAAATGGCAACCACGACCGACGGTTTAACGTACTCTCCGAGGCACGGAGGAAGACTTGTTGTGATATAATAGTCACCCACACAACGCTGCTGTTAGCAATGTTAGAGTGTAGATCGATCGGTTCTAGCAGCTTCGACTGACTCGAGCTCCAAACTGTATGAAATAATAATGTATGTACAGTGGGCCAACGAGTTAGCTATGCAGGGCAAAAATTTCTATGTCATAGTAAAGACTTACTATACCAGTTATGGATAAGTAAGTTATTTATCTAAATAGTGGGTATATTGCACTAATTAAATATGTAATTTACACATGCATATCTATTGCAGTCAGTTTTCAGTATGGCGTAGAAGTTTTCGCCCTGTATACCTAATTGCTTGGCCCACTGTACCATATGAAGGCATGAGTGGAAGAAGGAGATATGATATAATTTGTAGATGTGGAGATAATGGGCACCAAAGTTTCCTTATTATAATTTTATGTTGGTACATATCTCCTTGATTACTTGGTAATTCTAAAAATAAGCTTAAACTGCGTTGTTTTAAAGTTTAATATGGTTTGTATTTTTATGAACAAAATTACTGCAATAAAATAGTTGATATTTTTGCTTTTTGGCTTTGCCTTGTCTAGCTGCAACTATCATATTGCTCATATAATTATACTTTTGGCGAAAGAAATGTCTAAGATACAGCCAGATATAACTTTATTAAGTCCCTTTCTGCTATTTCAGTTTACGTTTAATGCTTACTTCACGTTTTTGTAAGTGCTTCGTTCTTAATGAATCTTAAAATGATGTCTGTGTGTGCATACCGTGAATACCGCTAGGAGTTCTGCACACCCTATAAAGGAAAAAGAGCGGACAGATATGAAGACATGAATATATGAAGGGGTTATGTGCTTACACGCGAGCATACCGTTAATCATGGATAAACTATAGCTGATAAACTTATTTTTAATTTAAAATAAGATGTTATTGTGTGTGTATGTGTAATACATATCTGCCACACCCTTTTAGGTAATATAGACGTGATGTTTTGTTATTTTAGATACCCAAATTGTATTATGGATAATAACGTTACTGGAGTTTTTTATTATAGCAGTATATTATTCTGTGGATCGCTTCAACGCTACTTGTTTTGGTCCCGCGTGTCTTTAATTTCTATTTAAAACGAAACCTACACCCGGTGGACAAGTCACTAGATATCGATAGGCTAAGTTTATATTTATCTTAAACACAAGTACCAAATGGCCCCAATATCTCCTTAACTAGTTACAGTAAATAATCCTCTTAAAATTATACAAGTATATTCCAATGTAACCTATAATTTTGTTTTGATCATGACACATAAATATTCACAGCGGTATGATGATTATATATTAAATTACTTCAATAATATATTTATAATTATAATTCGATCGAGGTATGGCGGAGTTGCAAGCTCAAGTCCACACTGGAGCTCCAGCCAAAGATACAGCGCCCAAGGTTGCAGAAGAATTCCGAACCTTCAGAGAGCTAATGTTTAGCATGCTTGGTCTTCTTCGCAGCCAAATTGAGGTATGTACAAGGATGGTTGATTCAATGGAAGCAAGGCACCGTCGCAAGGATCTGGTCTTCTTGGGGGTGGTTGAGGCAGAAAAAGAGAACTGCACTTCCCGTGTTTTAGACATCATCCACAATAAACTTCAGTTGAAGGACATCACCGAGGCTGCCATCAAGTCCTGCTACCGCATAGGAGCCTCTAGCAAGGACCGTCACCGACCCATTGTTGTGAAGTTTTCCAACATTGGCTTAAAGGCGCAAGTTTGGAACGCTAAAGTTGGTTTCAAAGGCTCCCCTGTATCTGTAAGGGAATCGCTTACAAAGCCCAGGCAAGCGGTATTTGTAAAGGCGAGGCTGCACTTTTCTATGCGGAGTTGTTGGACGCAAGACGGGAGTATTTTCATCAAAGTCCCCGACGACGGCACTCGCCACAAAATCACATCTATGAGTGAGTTGACTGCGCTCATTTCTAAACACCCAAAGGCGGCAGCAGGCACAAACTCCTCGACGACAACAGCAAAGAATGGTGCCGGGAGTGTTAAAACTGTTACTCGTAGGAATTAATATTGTTTCTTTCTTGTTTACACTTTCCAAGGTTCGTGACGCAGTAAGTAAAGGACACTGTACCCACATTTCTTCTATTTTTATGTATTCTCATAACTTTTAAATTCATTTCTAACCTACATCTTAACATTTTATAAATACAACTTTAATTTGTAAATATTGTAATGTCACGCATTAATATGTCAAAGTCAAACTTAAAGTTGTCAACTGCCAAAATGTATGCACTGTTCTGACGTTCAATCTGATTGGCATGACGTTTTGTTTAGCCAAATGTGTTCCAACTGTTATTAATTTTTGTAAATTATTATTTAAGCCTTTCACTCGAATTTATTAAAACTTGTTACAAACTGCGCGTCACGTTCTTTATATTTATATCTATAGGTCATTGTTCATAAATTTTTTTGTTTGTTTTTGATTTGTTCTTGATATTTGTTTAGCTCATTAATCACTGCTTTTATGTTAGCTGGCGGGTGGGGCAGAGTCACTATTTGTGCAACAAAGAACGTATGTATTTTGTCTATTGTTATTTTATTAATTAATTATTATATTTATTGATATATTTATTATTAGTATTTATTTAATGTTATCAGATGATGATTCTTTTTATTCTGCCAATCAATCTGCATCGCTTTCGAGTGATGATAGTTTCGGCTCAGTAACTGGCACCCTTGGTGACTTTGTGCGGAACACTTTCAACACTCGTAATAACCGCCTATTAAATGTTTGCCATCTAAATGCACAAAGTTTGCCCAGCCATCATAGTGACCTTTTGGAAGCCTTCAGCAACGCTAATGTACACGCCATTCTGATTTCTGAGAGTTGGCTCAAACCTCATCTTCTCTCCGCTTCTTACTCTCTCCCTGGCTTTATCCTTATCAGGAATGATAGGGCTGATAAACGTGGTGGTGGAGTTGCTATTTTTATCCGCAGCGATCTGCCATATAAAGTCATCTTCTCTTCCCCTTCTAACTATTCAGCTTCCGCAGAACACCTCTTCATTGAAGTGTGTGTTAAGGGAGCCATAGTTGTCCTTGGCGTCGTTTACTGTCCTCCTTCCGTAGACTATTTCTCCAGTATCGAACCGGTACTGGAATCTATAGGGTCTAAATATGCACATACTATCATCATGGGAGATTTCAACACAAACCTCCTTGCTCATCAGTCGCCTCGATCCCATAAACTCACCCAAATTGTTGAATCCTCCGGCCTTCACATCCTACCACTACAACCTACCCATCATAACCCTCAAGGTGAAGACACATGGCTTGACCTGATCCTCACGTCCACTCCCAATCTTGTATCCTCCCATGGTCAGCACATCGCCCCTGGCTTTTCTCACCACGACCTGGTTTTCCTTTCATATCTCCTGAAACCACCTAAACCCCCTCCCAAATTTTTGCACATGCGTTGCTTTGGACGCATGGACGTTGATAAACTAATGGAGGATGCGTCGCTTATCGACTGGGAACCGTTAGTTTCAACTCCATATGTCGATGATAAGGTAGGCATTTTTAACGATCTTGTCCTCGATCTTTATGATAAGCATGCTCCTATCAGGAAGATAAAATTAAAACGTCCCGCTGCTCCTTGGATGACAAGGGGGATCAGGATGGCTATGAGACGCAGGGATCGTGCGTTTCGAAAATTCAGAAAGGACCGTTGCGATGATAACTGGGCCTTCTATAAGACTGCAAGGAATCGGTGTAACCAGATGATACGTAACGCTAAACGCCGCCATATTCTTGATAATATCTCTAATTCTTCCCCCGCCAACGTCTGGAAATTTCTTGAAACTCTCGGCGTTGGTAAACAACGAAATCTGGAGTTTCCAAACACAATGACCTTAGACAGTTTAAATCAACATTTTTCAACCACAGAGCCCCTGGCTGATCACATTAAACTTCGCACACTGAACTACCTAGGTGCTCTGTCACGGCCCAGCATTGACCAATTTCAGTTTTCTCCAGTCGCGCCAGAAGAGGTTAAGAAGATTATCCTATCCATAAAATCCAATGCTGTAGGCTTTGACAATATCAGTCGTCGCATGGTCGTCACTGTGTTGGATAGCCTTCTTCCTGCCATTTCCCATATAGTAAATTCCTCCTTAGAGTCCAGTACTTATCCTTCACTTTGGCGAAAAGCTTTCGTCATTCCTCTCCCAAAGATCCCCAATCCTTCCCAACCAAATCATTTCCGACCAATATCCATTCTTCCTTTCCTATCCAAAGTGCTCGAGGCCTGTGTCCATAAACAACTTTCCACGTACATATACGGTCACAATCTCCTCAGCTCCTACCAATCTGGATTCAGGCCTGGTCACAGCACTACCTCTACCCTTCTCAAAGTGATTGGCGATATTAGAGCGGGTATGGAGGATACCAAAGTCACTGTGTTGGCTTTGGTAGACTTCTCAAACGCTTTTAATACCGTCAATCACGAGATCCTCCTGAAAATTCTATCTCAACTCATGATCTCTTCTGGAACGCTGGATTGGTTTACCTCTTACCTTCTTGGACGTCAGCAGTCGGTGCGCCATGATGATTCCTCATCAGGTTGGTGTGATCTCTTCTCTGGCGTCCCCCAAGGCGGCATACTCTCTCCGTTACTCTTCTCTGTTTTTATAAATCTTATCACTCTCCATCTTCAGTGCTCGTATCATCTTTACGCCGATGACTTGCAGTTGTATGCTCAAGCAGGCGTTGATAATGTGTCTGATGCGATTGAGAAGGTCAATCAGGACTTAGTTGCCATAAAAAATTGGTCAGACAGATTTGGCATCACTGTGAATCCCTCCAAATGTCAGGCACTCATTGTTGGTAGTCAACGCATGATGTCTAGAATACAGCTACCTACCCTGCCAGCAATAATATACAACGGCATGATCATAGCGCTAAGTCCTGCGGTGAAAGACCTCGGCCTTTATATTGACACTACTCTCAATTGGCAAGCTCATGTGTCCAGTGTCAGTCGTAGAGTAACCTTATCCCTGCGCTCTCTGTACCGTCAAAACTTCCTCTCATCCAAGACCAAAGCGATGCTTGTGCAGAGTTTAATATTCCCTATAATCGACTATGGTGATGTGTGTTATTTTGACCTGAATGCAGACTTTCTCAATAAATATGACCGACTTCTCAATAACTGCATTCGATTTGTGTTTAACCTTCGCAAGTATGACCATGTGTCTGCTTATCGCTCCGAGCTCAAATGGTTACCTATTCGCCCACGCCGTAGCTTGCGTGCTCTCACTACCCTTTTTTCCTTTCTTAACTCTCCTACTCCTCCCTCCTACTTAACACCTTACCTCCATTATTTGAGCTCTAACCATGATAGGGATCTACGGTCATCAAATAATAGACTTCTTTTGTGTCCTTCACACTCGACTGGCTATGTTCATTCTTCCTTCTTTGTCCAATCCGTCCTTCTTTGGAATGCGCTACCTCAGGAGATCAGGATGGCGGCAACACGGTTCACTTTCAAACTTAAAGTGCGCAAACTACTTACCGATCAATTGGCAGAATCATCATAAAGTGTTAAATTTAGCTTTTATCATCTTCTATATATATTTCTTGTTTATGTATTATATTTCTGTATTTATTCACGTATGTAATAAGACAAATAAGTATATTACATTATTTATTTTATAGCATTTTGTATATCTATGTACCTATTGTATGTATTTTATGTATTGATTTGATATATTATATTCAACACTGTAAACACTTCAGTTCTTTTATCATATTGCACCTACCCTTGCTTTTCTCTGCACCACCCAAGGTTGACTGTTAGAGAATGCCACTAGGCATTAAGTCCGCCTCTGTACTTATATATGTGCAAAAGTTTAAATAAATAAATAAATAAATAATATTTAATATAACTTACAGCATATTAGGTATAGGCCTCTGCTACAGATTTTCCTGTAAAGTTCATTGTATAGTAACCTACGAAAATTGGTAAAATCTACACTACGCCACGAGAGACACTAGATTGGGTAATCGAATATTATTTATAAGAATTAAATAAGGATTTCTAATCATCCATAGCACAGTCCATTAACGAGATAATCATAATTTAACGCTTATGATAGGAATAAAGTAAAATCGGTCATTTCAAATTAATTGTGAACGAAATACAGACTTAAAGTTTAAACAGGGCCGGTCTTACATCGTGACCAGTGAAAGTGAATGAAAGAAAATAGAGCAGATTTTCTCTCGAACAGTTATTCTCGGCTAATGCTAATATACGAATAGTTTTAATTGTTGTAGTTTTAAGTGGCGCGTGCGACACTTGTGTGGAAGGCTAAAGTCACACGTTACTGCATGACAATACTCCATACATCAATCTAGAGGAAAGTGTCTGTATTCAATTCATACTATTCATAGTCTGAGTGAGGACCCGTCGACTGAAGATAATTTAACTTCCTAGTCGCACGAAACATGGCTATAATGTGAATGTGTGATCTCAGCTATCAAGTCGTAGGTTCGAATCCCACCCAAGACAAATACTTTGTGTGCATGAACATGGAAGATTTGTGTAGGTCTGATTGTTTATATGTATAATTAGTATGTATTTATAAAATAAAATTATATTTTTTAAATAATATTAAAGTTGAAAAATTAAGAATCCAGCAGGACTCGAACCTGCACCCCTTGGGTATACGCCCCAAGTGCTTTGCCAATTCAGCTATGGATTCGTATGCTGCTAGACTCAAAATTTCTCAACTCTTTGTGCCAGCGTCATAGGTATATATATTATATACCTTAGCTAGACGAACCTTACTTGGTTTACTATTAAAAAGGCATAGCTAAAATTTGCTTTAAAATATTACAAAAATTATAATTATTTGTATTAGTATCAGTTAATCTAGTAACTATAGTATAAGCTCTGCGTATTTAGGAGTAGATGGTGTTGTGTTAATGTTAAGTGATATTTATTATATTACTAGCTTTTCCTGCTACGCTGTCAAAAGTTTCAGAATTGAGGAATTTCTCACAAACACTTTCAACCACCAATCCACCCTGTTGAGGAGAAGAAATTCAAAAAAAAGAGGAAGTTCTTAATCTGATTGTTTTGTTTTTTTTTTTCATGTTTGTTCGCCAATTACTCGATGACGCCTGGACCGATTTGAGAAATTATTTTCTGAAAGAGTATACTTGCCATGTGGTCACATTCTCATCAGGTCAAGATCTGATGATGGGATCCTTGAGAAATCAAGGGCAATCCTTAAATTTTAAAAGCTTCTATATCTGTTTTTCGTATATTACCTAAAGCTACTCGGATATTTGCATCTAGTAGTCAGCATTTCATGTTGCTGAGCTAATGCTGGAACGTACAACTCCACAACGGTTCAGGAATAATTAATCAAATATAGGCCGTTTTCTGTACCTATTATTTCAAGTTATGCACAGATCAGGCGAGATGTTGAATATTACTATAAATATTTCTTAATTTTAAGTGCATTTTTTGTAATTGAAGTCATATTTTATTTTTATA
Organism: Hypena proboscidalis; assembly: GCA_905147285.1. Classification (NCBI taxonomy): domain Eukaryota; kingdom Metazoa; phylum Arthropoda; class Insecta; order Lepidoptera; family Erebidae; genus Hypena; species Hypena proboscidalis. Next base: position 4,093,445 of record LR990141.1, read on the forward strand.
TTATTCGGGAAGCCTCGTGGTTTGTCAGTACGGTAGGGTTGACAATAAAAAAAAGTGAAACTTTAAACTTATTGTGCAAAGTGATAGTATCGAATAACGCTACTACGAATCGTAAAAAAAATAAATAGCTTGGAACGAAGCGGCTCGCAATTTAGATCGAACTTCGCTTGGCAAGTTCGTTTGATCTTTAATTATCATTGCCAAAAAGCCATTATATTATGTAAGCTTTAATTTCGTGCATAAAAAGACGCATGCATATTTCCTTTAATAATGATGATGCAACTTAATTGAAAATCATAATATGTGTATATAACCAACTATATAAGTATACTTCTGATTAAATTCGTTGCGGGTTCCAAGACAATTTTAACTATCCCTGGGATTGCCCGTGTGTCATGCACGGTGCCTTTCAGTTGGTTACCGCTGTAGATCCTGGCGTCACAGGAGTCACAGCGGTGGGCGTGTGGGTGGGATTATATTATATCCCATAAAAAAAATTAAAAATATGTGTAATTGTTTGTTTTAATAAACGGTTAGTTTACTCTTAATGCTAAAAACCTAAATAAAATCACGTCTTTATGCTATACAGGCAGGCAGAGAAAATACCAAATAAATATATAACTTTACCTTTTCTAATGCAAAAATATCCCGATTACATTTTCAATTCGAAATTAAATTCGAATAAAAATGAGTATTTACTGCATTAGGTGATGTTAAAAAGAATATTCTATACAAAACCACAACTTTTTTCACATTTCCTTGGTTCACTGACCCACTGACGAAGAATATCCACAATATCACTTATATCTGTAACCTTCCACTGTTAATGAGTAAAACAGTTGCATTCCTAACAGATATAGCCAAAATATCTATGTAGTTAATCGCTTTACACGTTTAACTATCGGCTTTGTCCGTTGAACTGGGAAAACTGACGCGTCGAATCGACCAACTAATTACTTAAGGGAAGTGCTTGCACAGTGATAGGGTGTGGCTGAATTAAATATAATCCTCTTCATCTTTGACATGGTTGTGACAATAGACAAAGAATTTTCAACCTTATAGACAAATTGGCGGGATGACCTAGATGCCTACAGCCACAACTGGTGGGAAACTGCAGGCGATAGAGAGAACTGGAAACGTTTGGAGGAGGCCTTGCCCCAGCAGAGAGACAATGCAGTCTAACAAAAAAAAATGGAAATTTCTCAAAATATAAGGTTGTCTGGGTGTGTCAGGGGTTGATACCATGCTAAGTGTCTGCCAAACGTGAGGAGTAATTTAACCATCATCATCAATATATCCAAAAAACAGCTCTATACTTATGTACTATGTTTTACAACTTTTTATATTGCCGAAAGTCACTACGATCTTTGACTCCATATTTGATGATAAATTTTACTACTTCTTATAATTATGTTAGAGGCACACACAAGGAAACTTTAAGTCTTTATAAAATGACGTAAGTCCGTGGCCTAGGAGCTCGTCACGACGCCATTCATTTCAATTTTCTTTTAAATCTTATACTTAGTAATCAGGTTGATAGTTTACCAACTTTATCAGCTGAGCTTATCTGTTAGCTTAGGATATCGTTTATTTGTTCAACGGTAACAGAAAAAGCTTTCCCTTAATACGGCGTCATAAAAACAAAATTAGTTTACAGCGTGACAGAAATGTAAGCACACTGTCAAATAACGTCATGTGATAATGAAAAAGCCTCGTTACCTACTAATATTCTGACATTATGTGAACAGAATAATATAATTTAATTAGCGCCGTCACGCGAAATTTTGCAAATTCATTAACCAGCTATTAGCGTTCGTTCGTGAAATATTTAGAACACGTGAAAATGGCATGCATGTCTGTTAAGCAAAGTAATTAATGTACTTTTTTGTTGCTTGTGGCATATATTTTTGTCTGGACATACTCTAAAAAGACATTATGTACTGCTATTCATAATTATGTTTAGCTCAAATCAATGGCCTTATTATATTGGAGCTGAAGCTGGAGCTATCAATACGGACAAACAAAGTATAATGGGTAATATAAACCAGTTTTTTTTTTAAATAGCGTCATGACTATTTTACCAATTTGGCTTTTGAAAATTATGTCAGACTCATCCTTAAGAATCAATTGGTGTGTCTTCGTCCCCAAAAAAAATATTAATTATTGTTTTGTAAAATCCCAGTATAGGTCCAAATAAAAACATGCTCAACTCAACAACGATATCAATAACTTTAAGGCCAACAACTAAAAGCACAAACAACAGACTGCCGTTAAAAAAATCAATACACAGGTATTATGGTAATACAGCCGTTTCCTTGACTTCCCGCTTCCTTTAAACAGGTCAAAGGGGATCACCCTTTGAGCAAAATATTAAGTTACTGTAACACCTTATGGTGTTTTAAACACGGTGTCAAATTCAAACTACAAATCCTGTCATTTTAGGTAAAGTTTTTTACTTTAAGTATATTACTTTAACATACAGGACCTAGTTAAATGAAAAGTTTGTAATAGATAGATAGATAGAGAAAACTTTATTTGCACATCAAATTTGTAAAAAACTTACTAAGAAATAGGTTCTTAAAACTATAATGTACAAAGGGCGGCCTTATCGCTTGACGCGATCTCTTCCAGGCAACCTTCACCATTGGATTTGTTGTTACTTTTTTAATAATGTAATAATAATAGTAATGTGCATTTATGACTCAATGACAATTATTAAATGACGTTCCAAATCAATAATGTGAAGCAAATTAAAACTTGCAACGTAATTCTTTATGGATATTAATTTCTGCAATTAGTAAATAGCTTTAGAGAATTAGTTGAACGGTGACACAGAAAATAAGGGCGTTGTCTTCGAAAATAGGTCAGGACTGAACGACAGGAAATTAATGTTTCTAGAACATGACACACCACACAAAACATAACTATGTCCAAATCGCAATCTTATATCTATAATATTGGATATGAAACAGAACTCTGCTGCGTGAAATCAGATCAAGGGCGGTTTAAATATGTATTGTAATAATAGAATACTTGTATCATATCTCAATGGTCTGGTTTGTGGTATCCTCAGCTTCTAAACAACGTTAACCCGATTAATATCTTAAAGACTAAATGTTATTAATGCGTTTTACTAACAACTTTGAATCATCGATCAGGATTTAGCTTAATATCTCGCATCTACCGAATATTGCTTATTTGTAGAAGCCTCCACTTTAGACCACGCACATGTTGTATTATTAACTGTATTTTAATAAAGATCAACAACTCATTCGCAGGAATCGGTGTGTGCTTTATAATAAACTGTCAGCTTTTCGTGCTTTCATCAGTAATATTCAATAGTCTGAAACATTCGCAAAACCTATCCACATCCGATCGGTAGTAGACTAGTAGTAATAGCTGAACATCACATTTGTAATCAATGCTAACTAAAACATATTATTATGTAGGTACTAACTCAGTGGATAAAAAAAATATAGTTTAGTAATAAGGTGGATTTAATAGGAACTTACTCGATGGACGAAACTTGGAGACATCCGTGCCGCATTTTTCCCTGTTGTAGAGTAACTTCTTGCAAACGCGCCATGGTCCGAAATACCCCTGGTCGAAATTCCGATTCTCAACTGTAAACAAAACAACGTGATATTAACATCAGTGACCATCGAATTCAAAGGTATTATTGTGTGGCAAGCTGACGTCATTCTCCAATGTACCCATGTTAGTTACGTAAAGCGTTATGAGATACTGTCAATACATGTCCAGATTCTACAGCTCATTTCATGGACAGACAATTAACATACTCCACATTACAAGAAAGCCAAAGATGGGTAAAATAAACACATTAAATACAACTAACTGATTCCTCACGTAAGGAGACTCAATTATGCAATCAAATAATTAACATGCAGCATACGATTTAATCACATGTTTAGATGTACAATCGAATTGAGAAACTTGTTAGAACTCAGTTAAAAAGTGGTTAGACAGGATAAATGTAGGAAAGCAGTCGCCGGTGCAAGCCAACATAGCTGGAAAGCCGCAAAATTATGCTGATCAATAACGATTTACTGTCATTAACAAGCTCTAGCAATTTCCTCCAATCGTAACCAATTAGTTACATTTTTTATAGAGTTTATATTGATAATGACGATTGACAGTCTTCAACCATCACTATTTGTTTTTATATAGTCCCATTCTAACGTTATCGAACCTATAATATAACTGAACACTCATGAAGGAGGTCAAGGAGAAATCTAAATATGCTATAGAATACACATATGAATATGATGTAATGAAAAAAACATTTGCTTGGCATCCCAATGTAAATTAATTTCGACCTTAAAACCACCTACACAAATACCCAACTTAACAGATTTTGACATAACAATACGTTAATAAAGCAAACTAGTTTGCTACGACTGTTACTGAGCTACTTGTAGTCGAGCCTTTTGAAGTATCTTGTATGCCTGACAACTGCCTACTAATAGTTGAGATTTCAAGAGACACCAGAAATTACATGGTGTTTATAGTATGATTACCGTATACGTCGCGTCGACAGATTAACAACAAGGTCGTCCTCGTAATGAGCCAGACGCAGATAGACAAATTTTAGAAATGGATATAACAATGTACGTTTTGGTATGGAGAACTTATCGAAGGTCTGCGTGACTGAAGGTCGGCGACTTGCTAAGAGGAGGACAGAGAGCCGCGTCACGATTTCCTGAATGCATACTAATTAAATTCGTAGTCTGTTGCGAATGTACGACTTCCTAATGTTAGTTTCCCTTCCTTCCATTCAAGACTAACAATAAAAACACAAAAGTGAGAGTCCACAATATTGCGTGCTGGCGCTCTATCGATTTTAGTTCTCTTGAATCTTTAAGTATTTACGACGATTCGCTGCAGACAGACTTAATGAATGGCTAATTGAGAAGTAATTAATATTTGAATTGTAAATACCAAGCATTAAGACTTCTATCAATAATTGTCTGGTTCATTAAAATTCAGAAATTAATTGTAGGTTTAGGAAAATTACAATATAAAACCGAAAGTAAGAGTCATTAAATACTTAGGTCAACAAACATGTCAGAGTGTCATGAAGGCATGACGAAATCAGAACATCAGTAGGCATATGTCATTAGCGAATGTATGAGTCACAAGTCACCATGTCAATTGAGCACACGATGGTAAGCATTCGCCTAGTGTTGGGGTCACCAATGCACTTAAGAAAAACCGGCCAAGTGCATGTCGATCTTGCACAATTGGAAACTTTGTTTAACTATTATTATGCTAGTGCAAAACAGCGACTTTTTATTGCAATAGTTTCCGTCTGAAGCTTTGTCTGCGTGGTTTATCGATTAAAAAAACTGATGTCACTCGGAATGAATCCAACTTTCCGTCGGTGAAGGAATTTATAGAATTATATTTGGTTCCTACTGCATCTTACAGAGATGTAAGTTACTGTAATCGAGCACGCAATTTCTGGTAGGTAGTTATGGCACAGTTTTGACTAAATATAAAGTGAGAGGGACACAGTGATAATCGTAATACCTGCCTTTGCTTCGTTAGTTTCGTCCTTTCTTTTATTTTTTTCCTACATAAATGCGTTTATAGAATTTGGTGTTGCAATAGTGACACTGGTATAGTATTTTGCAATGAAACTGTATTGCTAAATGCAAAATATATGCACGCAGGTAAAGTATCAGATTTCGATTTGCCACGGGTCGTTTACGAGGGTCGAGGAAATTCGAACTGCGTATCGAAAGGATATGACGTTCTTTGGAAGCTTCAATTTAATATTTATTAACTGATTCTGTCAGTTAATAAATATTAAATTGAAGCTAATCAATAAATAACGGTTGTTGCAAGTAGAGACGTAAGTTTCGGCACAAATTACGATGTTACTAAAATACGATGATGTGAAAGTTTAAGAAACTGGCGGAAATAACAGGGCAATTAAGGTGTCGCTTACAATTTTATGATAAAATAGCTAAACCAATGAAAAAAACTGTCTCGTTTTTCTAGTGGTTAGCGTATGCGGCCTCTCACTACGAGGTTTCGAGTCCGATTCCCGGATCGGGCAAGTGTTAGTTAGGATAGCAGCATGGAGTTGGAATATTGCCCGGTGAATGACGATAGACTATCAAATGGGACCTAAGTCATAACAGGTGAAGTGTGGATGTTATACACCGCTGCCACACCCTTCTGGATAATATAGGCGTTATTTTATATTATTTAAACTAACTTCCAACTGTGGCTTCGTCAATAAAAAGTCTATCTTTGAAGTACTTTGCACCAAGTTTTATCAAAATTCGTCCATTGCTTGAAAGAGTAACAAACGTCCACCAAAACTTTCGTATTGTAGAGGAACGGGGTGTGATGTTCCTCCACCACAAAGGGAGGATCCTCCGACCAGGCTCGGTGGTATTGCCTGGCGGACAGCTGTTCAACGGTAGCGTATTGGAAGTGCTATATATGTACACTCTCTGTGAACACTTAGTTATCGCGATTCAGCGCTCTTTGACACTATGTCACGTGTATGTCACTACTTGACGTTGTCATTGTCATCTGTCATTTCGAATGTGCGGATACCGCCACAGCATTTATAATATTTAGTAAAGCTTCGGTTTCCTAGCATAGCGGTGTGGAATAATGCGGTCGTAAAGTAGCGATACAATGACGTCACTAGAACGTTGCCTATGTAAAACAAATGTAGTGGTTTCCTAGAGAGCGGTGATCGACCTAACGTATTACATATTAATCGTGTCACGGTAATAATATTACGGCCGCATTATTCCACACCGCTTTAGATACGATATCCACACTGTCTGTTCCTCAATCTGATCATCGTGCTTATTGTAATATTAAAAGTATTCGTGACTGCGATTGTAATTTCCAGCGGCAACGGCGTGGCAGAGTATAACTGGTGGTATAACTGTGAACATTAAAGAGCTCTGCAAAACAATAAGTCATAAACTCCAACGATAACTTTTACGATTCGGGCCAGTCCCGGTAAACTGATAGCCTACATACTGCATAACCGACCATGTAATGTGCATTTTGCACATTTTCATTTTCAGTACAAATAGCAAAAGGTTGAGAAACTAAAAGCTAAGAGCTACCAATCGTATTCCAATTTCTACTCAAGAACATTATAGACACGATATTTTTTTTTCTTTTATGATTTGTCTAAATCTAAACAATTAGATACTTCATCAAGATTACAATCTAGTCTATTTAATTTTGACCTAAGCTACTAAATTAATTTATACTAAGAATGTGTCCTTTAACACCTATCTTGTTGATGTTATCTAAAGACACGAATGAATGAAAATATCTGTGTTCTTAAAACGTCACAAAATATATAACGAAAAGTGGTTTCCTTAAGCTACTGATTCTCAGAACATGTAACCTATCAATCGCGAAACATCAAAATACTAATGTATTATTTTATTTACATTTAAACATTGTAACTTGTAATCATACATGGCGTCGACACATTATCAATCAAGCAGATCTCGGAGAAAAGCAGAGCATAATAGTCTGCCATAGAAATTAACTGTTATAAATGCCAGACTTGACACTTCATTTAGCATCAATGTCACGGACAATGAAGATAGTGAAGAGTAATCGTTAAACAAAAACATCTGAAGAGAAAAGATTATTTTTTTAGGACCTTCGCGTATCGTGCTGTACGAAGTATTCGAGCCGAGGTCGTTGCCTGTCAGTCAAAAAAATGGCGTTGTCATGCTGACCATTGATGGCTCGATACGAGCAAACCCCAACTACAGTTATATTATTGTGACTTTGTATAGCGTTCGGCTTTTCGAAATTTAAATTTCATATTAAAATGGTTTTTTTTAATAGTATTGTATAGCGTTCATTTTCGAAATTTAAATTTCATATTAAAAAAGCTTTTTCAAATAGTATTGTATAGCGTTCATTTTCGAAATTTAAATTTCATATTAAAATGGCTTTTTTAAAATAGTAAACATCGTTTTCGATCTAATTACAGCAAATTGCTGCTGCAAACTGTTACACCTACTAAAAGTTGTAGCGTTAATAGTTACTTAGTTAAAACTTAGCAAACGGATACATTACGTGGATAGAGAACATCGTTTGCTTAATGGTTCGCTTTCATCCACAATTTTCGTAAACTTAATGCGAGCTTTTTAAATAATATGAACGTTTTTAGGGTTCCGTAGTACCTACAAGGAACCCTTATAGTTTCGCCATGTCTGTCTGTCTGTCCACGGCATAGCGACGAAACCGTTGGTGCTAGAAAACTGAAATTTTGCATAAACATGTATGTTAACTAAACAAAGAAAGTCGTAGAGTAAAATTTGGAAAAATATTTTTTTTTCAGGTAGCTCCCCTACATGTAAAGTAGGGATGTTTTTTTTTTTTTTCGTACCCCATAGTGTGGGGTATTGTTAGATAGGACTTTTAAAAACGTTTAGGGGTTGCTAAGACAGTTTTTTGATTTAGGGATCCGGTTGCGAGATAATTAACTTTAAAAAGCAAATTTTTGTTCGAGTAGGGCGTCCCCCCCCTCTAAAAGCTAAACTACTGGATCCTAAAATCTGAAAAAATTGTGTCGGTAGTACATGTAATGAACTTTAAAGGAAAACTATAGCGGATAAGTTCACTTCATTAGTTCAAGAGGAATAGGGGTCCGAAATGTCAGATGCAGTTACTCAGAATATTTCGTTCAAAATTCTTGAAACATAAATAAACATACATAATACATATATAAAATTACGCCTTTATCCCACGGGGGTAGGCAGAGACGATGGAACGCCATGTGCTTCGCTCCTTACATACTTCTTTCGCTTCCTTAACATTCATACATCTCGTCATACGTTCTAGCTGGTTTCGTGTACTACAAACATTTCCTATCTGAAGGACGCTATTTATCTGGTTACTTTAACTTAATTAGTTCTAGAGTAATTGGGGTCCAAAGTGTAAAATGCAGTTACTTAGAATAATTCGTGCAAATTACAAAAACCTTTGAAAGTAATGACTTGTATGAAGATGTTACTTGTTTAATACAGATAGTAAATCCCTTTTAAGTCGAAATATGTTGTTACGACTAGCTACGGAAGCCTACTGCGCGTGGCCCGACACGCACTTGGCCGGTTTTTAAAATAATTGAACACTCATTCAGTCAATGAACCAATCGACATAATAAATTGATAAATATTGTAAGTAAAAGAAGGTCTTCTGTTTATAAAGCTTGAAATAAAAAAAATCTCTATAGTGAAAATGCGTATATAGGGTTTGAGCAGTAAGCATACGATATGGATAATGGAAAATTGAAAGTGGCGATAATTATGAGGATATCCCCATAACCGGGTTTTATAATTTTCATACACATGTAGTTTGATTACATGTGTATTATTGTCATAATGTAACAATAATTAAGTTTAAACCCGCCTACGTAATAATATTGTGCTTAATATTGGTTTGCTACACAGAGAGGATGGCGAGAACTGTACGGCCGCATTTTAACTAGATATAGATTTTAACTTTGTTTAAGTTAATAGATTTTAGGTTTGTAAGTAATTAGTTAATAGGATAAGTATATAATAATATATTTGTAATCGCTAAAACCTTTCATTTGATACCAAACACGTCATGGTTATGTCAATTTTATATATTTTGAAGATAGAATCTGACGTTTAAATTTTGTTACCGGCCTATTTCTACGAGTCTAATGACACCTCATTTATTAAAATCCGTTCAGTAGTTTAGGCGCTACGGTGTAGCATATAAACATACATACATAGACTGCCAAAATCATTAGCCTTCCTTTTGGCTTCGCCGTAGTCGAGTAAAAATACATATCAAAACATAGCGTGATAACGATACTGTTCGCCAGCTTCAAAAGTTCATAAGTATCTATTTTCTTTTTCATTTGATGCGATACGGTCACTTGCAACGGTTTTCTACGATTTGTTATTCTACTTTGACACGCATTGATTTTAAATTAATAATAAGCTATCATTTCTCTATTTTAGAAGGTACCGTTATTAGTGCTGATGTGAATTATAGCCTGCCGTCTACGAAGCGACGAAGCAATATAATGGGGCTATTATACGGAAGGCACGAAGTCAAGTTTAATTTCAAACATATAATTACATACTAGAAATGTTAAGTATCAAATATTTATCTAATGTAGGTAATTTAGCTTTTAATCAGAGTATTTTAGACATGAATCTGTGTGGCTTGTCTGCCTGAGCTCACACAGAAAGGATGTTTGTGGTTTTAAAATAAAACTTTGAAATTTAGCTAACGCACCCCTTTCAATCCTCGCCGAAGCCGTTCAATGTTACAATATAAAGGCACCTTTTTGTATAAGCTTTATTAATGCCAACAATACGTTTATTAATAATCCAATCCAATTCTTTTCTTTTCATCTCTCGATTCGAATAGCGATCGCGATTTAAAATCAGCTTAGTTGAATACGTGATGAATACAAAGCCAGCATTCACGTTGTACGTTTAATATTCTAGATTGGGCAGAATGCACGAGGTATAAAAAAAAACGCCATAAACACGACCGCTGGCACATCTCCCACAGCACAAGTTTTGTCACAAAGGTCTCGTGGGTCAATAACCCGTTTGGCGGGGCGTGCCACAATTTTTAAATGCACAGTAGGTACCTTTATACGTATATTTACACAAGTAAACATCATGACAACTTAATTATTATAATTATTATAGTAACTCTGTTTATCTCGCAGTTTTAAATGAATATGCAGTTACAGTTTACCTCAACAAACATTAAAATATGAAATTCAAACCTCTTTCGTCGACTGTTGCCAAAATGTTGTCTATTCAGTTAAATCCTGATTATTTCTTTGTTTTTTTTAGGTATCATAGATTTTTGGTACCAGAAAACCCGGTCAGCGATCGTTCCATGTTTAATAGAAATTCGAAATGATCATCTCAAAATAATCGACGTTTCTATTATAGTTTTCCCGTGGACTAGTTTTCACTAGATTTGAGGAGCAATCATTGATGTTATCAGATAAATAACGAAGGTAAGTTAGAAAGGCGAAGGTATCAAAGGTAATCGTAGACGAAGAACGTGGTTTGGCCCAGTTCTCGTGCACGGGCTGGGACTGCCACTTCCGTTGTACGCTGCAAGATAAAGGAACCGTGCATTGCGACATCTTTTGTTTGCATACAAATACGTATAAAGGTCTCACCTCGAAAGTATCATGCTTTGTACACATTCTAAATTAAAAAAAGTTCATATTAGAAAAGTAACAAAAGAAATAGCTGGACTTAATAATATAATCATCTTATATTTCATGCCATTGTTAAGGGTTAGTTTCACACGATTCTTACATTTTTTCTGTCTTTCTTTGAAGACGTAAAAGACATTGACATATTATGATAATACAAGACTAGTTTTTCAACACTAGTGGTGATCAAATTAATTCTGAATTTAACGGTCAAAACGCACGTGTTGATTCGAAATTTTGCTGGACTAGACCAATTTAACAACCTAGAACCCGACGGCAGTTTCAAAACCTGTTTTTTTGGTTACATGATCACGATGCGTTATATTTTTTAATTTGTAGACTGAACAATATACACTAACGGACACATCAAAGTTTAGGGTTACTTTTTAAATTAATAATCTTGGTAAATACTTGTTTTTTTTTTTTGAGTAAATACTAATCGATATAAATAATCATTAGAAATAAACAAAGTTTAAAAATGGAAATAAAATTTACGTAAAAATATACGTAATCCCGATTTGCGTGCTATAAGAGTCAAGTTTAAAATTTATTTTTATTGCTAATTGAATTAATGAATTAATGTTACCAATAGAACTGCACCAAAGCCAAAAGTTGAGTAAACTAACGTTTGTTATAAATTCAAATTTAAACCGGTTTTTGGACTTTACAGAAGATTTATAGAGACAGGTTCTTGCAAAAAAAGACACGATACCGGCAGGACTCGAGCAACCATCAGTTCGAATTACCCATTTACTGTCTCAACTTTCTTGCAAAATGGTTTTTTTGCCTCAGTTTACAAACCTTGTCAACATATTCAAAAATTACGATTCTTTACTATGACTACAAATCAAAATTACATATTTGGTGATCGTTTTTACCACTATTAGAGGCACAAAATGAGAAACTTTTAGCTTTTATAAAATAACATACTCTTAGGCAGTCATAAACCCAAAGACCATGAACCTTTTGGAAAAGCATATACTCCATTCAAGTGCAGTGATACCTTTTTATTAGCCAACCCTACACCATTTTAATCCAATACTTAGCATGATTTACAATTACTTACAATCATAGTACACAGGAGCGAGTTGTATGTCAGAGTCATCTGAAAGAATTAGTACATTTAACTAAGTGCAAAATCAACATTACTACAACTGGTGCCTACATTACAGACGAGTTTCAAATTCAGTAATCTCTTAAAGAAACAGATAGGCAATAAAACAATTTTCAGGTAGAACGCTTTAGATCCAATTTTATCCAGTTCAATGCTCAACTCATCCGGTTTTCAATCGCTGTCTCTATACAATGTTTGAACAGATCCAGTTAAAATGGCTCTAAAGGTTTGTAGCTCAAAATTGTGTTATATCACTTGCACTTATTATACATGGGGCTGTCAAAATAGCTCATAGAATAAATTATACCATGTTATATTTGAAGTATTTGTACATTCATTTTCATTTATAGGTATTGGCTGTCTCTTTAGATATACTGATTTCAAAGCTCGATTAAGTGTGAAGAATAAAAATGTTAAACCACTCCAATCTAAAATAAAAACTTTGAAACTACAACTATCAACATTCAATTTTTTTTAGGTTTTCAAATATTATCTTTATGTTGACAGTTCTGATTTCAAGATTGTAGCAATTTTATTGTTTAAATAAGTGATGATCTTCCATCACAGCCCTATTTAATAAAGATGACAATCCAACAATTTTGTCACTTTCAAGCTGCCAAAAAGTCAGAAATTCATATTCTTAATACAAAATTCAAATTCTTAATTCAAATTCTTAATTCAAAAGTTGCTAAACTTGATTGTCATCTTTATTAAATAGGGCCCTCCTAAAATTATTTATAATATTTTTTTTTTGTAGAAGGCCTTTGCCTAGCAATGAGACAATGCAGGCTAACAAAAAAAATAGTAATTAATAATTTATATGCTGATAACTAAAGCAATTTTAGATCATCAATTGCAAAAACAAATATTGCCCAAATGTAGGTCAAATAAATTTATGCATAATTCTTGTGACTTCATCAAAACTAATTACTACAGGGAATTCATTGTAAAGGTAATAAATTAATTGGTGATTACTGGATATTGTGTCATTCTCATGCACTATCAATACTATCATTAGCCTAATTAAATTTGCAAGAATAACCAAGAATAATTATGAAATACCTCATAATTATTAATTTTAAAATTTAAGGTTTTGAATGAAATGAAAAATGAATTGTAGCTTAAGGAATTATAATAGCAAATATCTAAAAGGAATCTTTTTGATTGGAAAATTATAATAAGCAATTACATTTAACAACCATGTCAATAAAATGTAAAAGTATTTAAGTTTTTAACCAACTTCCCAAAAAGGAGGAGGTTCTAAATTCGGCCGGTATGTTTTTTTTCTATGTATGTACATCGTTTTTACAAAAGTTATACAGTAATGTCGGAAGCGAACACTTCAAATCTTACTGGTAATGAATCGGACAAGGAAAATCATTCTGATGGGCCGTTTGAATAAGCAAAACCTCACGAGTCTAGGCTAGAAGCAAAAGTATTTGCTCGTATTTATAAAATAAGGCGAAATATGCGTATGAGAATTTACTACAGACTATCAACAATTTGTATTGTGAATTAATGTAAACTAATAAAAAAAATAATTATGTTAATTATCTTTGTTTTATTTGTCTATCTCTGAGGTTTTTATTATTATTGATTCATAATATTGTTGGCCACACTGGATTGTCCATTAGAAATCCCGGGAAGGTCCATATTAATATCAACATTTCGATGCAAGTACATAAAAAACTCTACCTAATTCTGAGCCCTAATTATTAGTAATTGAAGTCAGTTTTTTTATTGGAAAATTAGTAGTTAAATCTAGTTGAATGACACTTTCAAAATTTAATTTAGTAATATAATACAAAAATAATTGTTAATTTTTAGATTCTTTAGTATTATCTACTATCTGCAGAGCACACAGTTACTATACAATAACAACTTTACGCTAATTTTAATAAAAAAAAATATCTACAGGTTTATTTTTTAACTACAAGAATATAATTTGAGCTTAACCCTTTCGCGAGCATTGGCAATATATTTGCCACGACCTTTTTTTAAAAAATGCGCCAAAATTACGAAACAATATTGTCATTATACAATTTAAGACAACTAACACCATCTGTTAGAATATTTTTACAACAATTTGAACTTCGATGAATCAACTTCATAGAAGAAAAATTTGACAGATTTGTGACATGGCGTGGAATATGAGGTTATTTTTGAGTGCTCCAACCTAAATCTGTTACAATCACAAAAATTATCGTGCAAAAAGTAAGTAAATGTTTGTTTTTCCTTAGCTATTGATCTAATTTATTGAATAAATGTATTATTTCTTTATATTATTCACTTTTAGTACTTTTTGCTTTATTAAATACTTGACATTGCCACTGCCCGAAATAAACGGCAAAATAGTTGCCTATGCTCGTCAATATCGTTTGATATGGATCAATAGTTGCCAATGCTCAATTGTGTTTGCTTTTTTTTAGATGGCGCCGCGAAAAGCCAAAGCAACCACACTAACAGAAAGGGATATTGTCGAATTAGTGAATATTCCTGATGATGACGAATCCGAAGACGACTTACAGGACTACGAATCAGAAGAAGAAGGTCCTTTATCAAATGTATCAGCCTCAACCTCGTCGACTATATCATCTGCGTCTGCACCAGTTCCGTCGCCAGCTACTAGAATATTGTCAAATCCGGCATGTATAGATATTGACTCTATTTTTTGTGATGATGATGGTTGGTCATCAAGCGACGATGAATGTTTAGAAACGTACGGACATAGAGTCATACAAACTGCACCTCTAAATGTACAAGACGATGGTGATTTGTGTCTGAGTGACGATGATTCTGAAGAGCAAGAAGATGATTCGGATTCTGAAGAAACGGACTGGAAAAAAATAAATTTGAAACAACAGACTGAAATAACAAAAATCTTTGAAGAAGATGGGTTTGATACCAATATTTATCCTGATTATTTTTTCTCAATTGTTTCGCCACCAGTTGATTATTTTGAGAGGTTTTTTACCAAAGAGATAATTGTATGATCTCAGATTGTATTCATTATGTTACTTTTATAAGATATATTTTGCCTGAAACAATTGTGATCTCAAAAGTGATTCTAAGATTAAGAATAATGTGCCTATAATATGCCAATGTGATTGGTCTAGTTCTTAATTTTTTATTAAAAAAACTTCATTATGCTCAAAATAAGTTGCTGTTTTCTTCAAACACATTATTAAGATGATTGTGAAAATAAATAATTTGTAAGAGTAAATATAAAACGCAACCAACAGGGCACTGGCAACATAAAATAGACAAAAACGTATAAGGCATTGGCAATAATGTTGCCATTAAAAAAGTCACAAACGGGCATTGGCAAACATATTGCCATAGTCCATAAAAAAGGGGGGAGGTAAACTAGGGGGTGGAAGTGATAAATATCAATTTGCTAAGGCTATTTTATAATGCTTTCTGTAGTTAAAACAAAAATCAGAGGTGCTATTAGTATTGCCCGCGAAAGGGTTAATGTAATTCAATCGCAAAATTTTTGTGCACACATTAATATTGTATTTAAAAATAAGGGTGATTTTTAAAGTAGACTATCTAAGAATTTCTCATAATTTGTGGTCACATTACGAGAAATTCTACAATACGGAATACAGTATCACACTACAATGTACTAAAAATATGATACATTACATAAATGACTCATATAATTATGCTTTTAAGTCATATATTTTTTTTCGTATTTTTGGTTGAATCAAAAGATGATTTTCAGACTATAATTTTATATATTTTAATGTGAAGCCACATTTTCGGGAACAAAAATTACAGGCAACCAAAGCATCCAAATAACTTCTGTACAAATTAATCAATTTAATTCAATCTTGGTGCATAAAACACAGCTTTACATAAATAGAATTATATATTTTATACTTACAGCTAAAAAAATTGCCCCAAGTAGGCAGTCCAACTGCGATGGCACCAACTACAAAACATATGAAGCCCAATGCAACCACCGCTATAGAATACAGCGCCTTGCCACTGGCCATGGCTGCATGACTCAGCCAACTTCATGGAATATTCCAGACAACATCAGGCTTGATGTCTGCTTGTCCAGTGACTCCGTACTGATACGTAACTCATCTGAGGGAAGAAAGCAATTTGCTAACAACTAAATAACATTTTACAGTTAAATTTCTACGCAAAAGACAAAAGGACAGTGTTCACCAAGAATTAAACTATAAACTGCACTAGGAGATATTTAAAACTCAAATGAATATGAACTGTGCTGTATAATACCTACTTAAGTATAATACTTTATTTTCTTTCTCGTGTATGTTTGGTACTAGGGTGCAGAAAGCCAATCTTCAGTCACACTAAACATTCAGTCAAGATTTTGATTCCAAAAAACTAGTTATAAATATTCAGTACAGTATAATAATTTTTGTCATTTAATATTATTACTGCATTTATATTATTAAAATGAATTAATCATATTAAAATTTTGCAAAGTATACAAGTAGTTGTGCTTTGTAAACATTATTGTGTAATGTAATTTAGTACATAAACCGGTATACGCCTGATTGTATGCATACAAAGGAATGTTGAATCAAAATATTGTAGTAGCGCCAAACTAACAATCTTATTGGAATTTGCACATTAATACGGATTTCCAATAGAAATCTCACTAGAAATAGCACCGCAATCACTTTTCATCGTGTTAATTGAACCATACAGTGCAATAGCAACAATCTAAGGATAGAAACAGTTATTATAGCGTAACTTTTACTCACGTTTACCTTGCGAACTCGTCTCGTTGATGAAATCACACGAAGATCACTCAACTATGCAACAGACAATCGATTTGATTGAAAACCCTATAAACAATGCATTAACTTCTCTTTAGCACACACAGACGAACGAAACAAAACACCAGTTTTTCACTAGAATACTCGTGAATGCACAAAAGTTATACACGATTCAAAATTCGAACCACGACACACCTTTTTAGCACTCCCGATAGGTACTAATATTGAGGACTTTCGAAAACCGTTCGAACCACTTTGATGAGTTTGAAGTTAAATATAAATGACTAACTGAAAATTATTACTGTAATCGACAATATTATTATAGATTTATTAGAATGATTTAATCTCCGTGGGAAAACACGGACATAATAATTCAGATGCAACACCTACACCGCGCGCGTTGTGGATGTGGTCGGTAAATAAACTGGTTTTTTGATTTTAGTTTGAGTTGTTTGAGTAGTAGAGCGGCAACGTTGCAACTGGTTGCAGCGATAAACTTGAGCAAACATTCACAACACATGTTATCTCTTTTACGCACAGAAAATTTCGTATTAAAAATTTTCAATAAAAGAGACAGCACTATTTTGTTAGTACCAATATTTTTGTGCAATGAAGTCGAAAATTTGTTCGTCGCGAAATAGAATTTCGTATAGCGCGTTTCTTTGATCAGCTTTTTGTGTGAGAATATTTATCTCTTTTAAAGTATAATAAACATATGAATGGAAAGATTACAAATTCTAAGCAAAGTTACACATGTTTTAAAATTTACGTATTAAAGAACGTGCCCTCATATGTCATATTAAGTTCTTAACTCTAAATTTCAGAACGAAGATCTACGTACGTTTCATTTCACGTAATTTCGAGAGGCCGATATACATATCAAACGAGCGAATGATCGTTTTATGCTCAATATATCAAATTCATTTAATGTAAACAGACAAACAGACTTTGAGCGGACTTAAAGATCACGAAAGTATGCTGTAATCTATGTTTGTTTGGTCTAAATCCACCTTAACGAAACGGCACTTTGGACGTTCTAACGTCAAGAAAATTGGCCAAAGTAGGAAGTAGAGGATTGATCATATAAGCTCGACTTATACGCCTAATAAAATTCGTCGAAATCTATGCGATTTTAATTGTCACCACTTTAAACCAACACAACATTGATTTAACATCACTCAATCTAATTTTTTTACAGTTGTTATAGCCTCTTTGCTACGCCACGAACGGTCAACGGATGGACACAGCGAAACAAAGAAGAATTTTTTAGAAGAGCTTTCAGCTCAACCACCAAATGTTTCACAGATGATGAGTTGAAATGGGCGGCTCTGATTAGTCGAGAATAACCCTTGGCCACCAGTTGTCGCTCAGATGATGAGCCAACAAGGTACCACCATTTGATAGTAAAATTCTTCAATAGCTCTTTGTTGGTACTGTGGAATCCTAAAAAGACTACTAGCATAGAATAAAGGGCTACTAGACCGCGAGCCCGTGACAGTCCTCGATGTCCAACCTTACGCGAAACTTTTGTATATAAAAGGGGTAGCACACTGAATTTTAGTAAAAGTCAGCTGCGGTTCCGCTGGCGGAATGAGCAGTTAAGGGGCCAAAAACAAAATTAAAACAAATTTAGTCATTTTCGCCCAATTAATAACTAGTTTTTAACTAAAAACTAGTAACTTTTACTCACGTTAACCTTGTGAACTCGTCTCGTTGCTGAAATCACACGAACATCACTTAACTATGCAACCAACAATTATGGTCTCTTCTCTTCTTCTTCTTCGTCGTGTCGATGGGTAAGTCAAATTTTATTTTGACTTGCCATCGTGGTGAAAGGATTAGCCAATTCGCTTAGGAGAACTCGCGAATTGCCCAGGGTGCGCCGGACGTAGGGAATCGTTGTGTACGTCACTCGGGGAGGCTCCTTCATGCACCCCAAGATAGGCAGATACTAACTTCCTACGGCTGAATTTTTGGAAGCTGATTTATCTAATTCATAAATGTAAAATATTAGTATGTTACTATATAATTATGTAGTTAGTTAGTTTAGTTTTAAAAATGTTGATAGAAAATAAGTAGGTTAAAAACGTGTAAATTGTATAGTGGTAGATAAGATAAGAAATTAATTATAGGGTCATAATTAATATGTGTAAGCCAGTTTATAATAATAACTTAAATGCTTTTATATTAGTTATAAATATAAAATAATGTTTTGTATGTCAATCATGATTTGTATACCTTTTTGGTGAAATGTAGCGAACTTAATTTATTATAAGATCTTTTGTAAATTGATAGGTCTACATTTACAAATAAAGAATATTTCTATTTCTAAAAAAAAAAAAAAAGATTTTATTACCAAGAGATACATTAAGTAGTACATTACTTTAGACAGTGGCTACCAAACTAGGTTTTCCTGTTATTTGGTTAGCCAGACTTGCTATTTTACATTAACAATTAATCACAATTTTTTTAAATTAAAATTTAAAAGATAATAAAAATCAGAAAGTAATGAAAAAATAATATTCTATTTCTACCGTTAGGACTTTTTTGGCACCATTGCCACACCGACTAGACTACGCAAATGCTGCAGCTGCATGCAATTGACCATGCTACATTAGATTATGGAATATTGGGTTGAATTAAATTATCATGCCTAAACATAATAGAATAATATAGTATGTAGGTATTATGAATAACCGCAGAAT
This sequence comes from Hypena proboscidalis, assembly GCA_905147285.1. Taxonomy (NCBI): domain Eukaryota; kingdom Metazoa; phylum Arthropoda; class Insecta; order Lepidoptera; family Erebidae; genus Hypena; species Hypena proboscidalis. Next base: position 4,113,275 of record LR990141.1, read on the forward strand.
ATGAAAGAAGAAACAGTTAATCAAATAACCCTACTCATAGATACGAATAGTGGCGAGGTCACAGAGCTATTTCGGTAACTCACGTTGTTTGAGAGTAAATCAGATCATGTTAGTTGACTGAAATTTGCAAGCAGTTCAATAAACTTGATGTAGTAGAAGTTACTACTTAATTCTTCAGTTCATTCACGAATTATATATTTAAGCAACCTATTTTAGTTAGTGGAAGAAACACTGTGGAAGATAGTGTAGAAATAACAGTTTAGTGAATGAATAGAAACAATGATACCATTACATGATATTAGGCTAAAACTGTGCCTATTTTTTATGTTCTTTGTTCTTTTTGGACTGCCTTGTACCTGTGAGTAATACATTTATTAAACTAATTATTTCATGTGATGTTATTTATCTTCTTTCATAGCTATTAAGTACCAATGTCTCTAGATAGACTCAAATCTCAATCATATGTGGCGTCTGGATATTTTCTGTCGAATAATTGAATAAATGGTATTCAAAAATATAGAATAATATACTTTTCCTCAATACAGTTGCAGAACAGAATGGCTCCAGTGTTGAAGTAAGTACATGCATGTTTGTACATTATGGTTCCAGAAAAATAAATAAAGTAACCAAATTCTAATTCAAATTTCGAATCAATGTCATGGTTACTACGTATAACACATTGTTTGAAGGAGAGAGAAGTTACGAGTAACACAATTATTTTTAATCCTGCTTCGCTGTGGTGGAGATGTACTTGTGGATGTTCTCTTAAAATGTCGTCCCCATTAAACAAATTTTGATATTTATTTTAGAATTTTTTGGTATTACTTAATAACAAACGATTATTTTTGTGTAAGTAATTTGCACGACTGTTATGGCATTTACATTAACATACGACATTGAAATACACGCATCAACATTGTCTATGTTTATGTTATTAACCGGGTTCATATCGCAATTCATTCAATTCTTCTTATTCCTTTTTTTATACTTCTTCTTCTTTTCGTTTCAATGGTCAAAGTTTTATATAACCCCCCGCCCAGTACGTAGCAACGGTAATAGCGTTCTCTGTAGCCTTGTTTAGGTCATCCAACGAGCAGCTATCAGGGCAATTGGGGCACTCAAGTAAGTGAGTCATTGTTTGCTGAGGTGCACCGCAATCGCACTGTGTATGTTCTGGTTCAATAATACCTCATTTTTAGGCTCTCCTGTGCGTTAAAACCGGGTGGTGGAGGGATTTTTTCCTGCCACAGCTTTATCCTGGCATCAGCAGGTCAATCCTCGATGGCGACTGCTGAATTTAAAAAGCTTTTACGGCTCCTTAGCCGTAACGGGGGTGGTCTATGTCCATAAAGAGGGTGTCGAGTGTCACATTGCTGGATAGTTTTTTCTATACTACAGGAGATGTCTCTTCGGACATTTGGTGGAGCGATGCCAGCCAGGGGATAGAGCTTGTTTAGCGGGGTTGGTTTTAGGCACCCTGTCATTATGCGACACGTTTCGTTCAAAGCTGTGTTTACTTGTTTTGCGTGGGTGGATCGGTGCCAAACTGGGTATGAAAATTCACCGGTAAATATTTTTTGTCTGCATTATAATCTTGTTTTGTAGAACAAATAGTTTCTGAGTTATAGTGAGATTTATAAAATATATCTAGACAATGTTGATGGGTAGACATATTATTATATTAAATTTATTATTTAATTATATTTCAACAGTAGTGAGTAACTCAAAGACCCATCAGCATCAATCATCAACCCGCTAGTTTTTGCGTGAAAAAGTTACAAACACACATACACACAAATTTTAAAATTTATAGGATATATTTTACATATACTTATATAGGATTATATTTTAGTAAACGAATCTTGTCAACAAATCCATTATAAAAATTATACCATAATCTTTCTAGTTTCGCTTCGTACAGTAAGTACTTATGCGAAGATGCGTGCGACAAAGCTCTGTAACAGAAAATAAACTACTTTTATACTTTTTACAGAATCCGCCCATTTGTGACCCAAAATGCGGATGTGATGGGTATGTATAGAGCAGGCTTTGGCATACGAGTACTTCCTGTACGCCAAAAGTTGAGGCTTGTATCCTCCGCCCGCTTCGACCTAATGTACAGCGCCACAGGGTACCTACATTATAGTACTAAATTACTGATATGATAATAAAGAGCTCAGGTCTCAACTTTTCGCGTACGGGTATTAGATTTTACACAAATAAAAAATAAAATAAATACATAGGTTAATTGCTACATTATTTTATTTCAGGATGTATATTTACGATGAAGTCAAAGATATGTGTGTTTTAAATATGCGTAAACTGATGAAGAGGGTGCTGGTGCGCTATGAACAGAATCAAAGTGAATATCATATTGTATTTATTAAATTAAACATTAAAATAAAAACGGTACGATAATATTACGTTATGTGGTTTTTCAGGTGAAGAGGAATTCTTATCAGAAGATGGAATGGCAAGTACGTGATACGATGATTTATATTTATACTATCTATCATCTTTACCTTCACCATTACTCAGATTGGTTTAGAAGACATAGGTCTATGGCTCTACATGTTATCATACGTAATACAGTGTAACATTATAATTAGTATGTGACCGTTTGACTTTTTTCAGTTACTAATGTAATTATATTTTTTCTGATTTCAGAGTCCATTTACATTGAAGGACAAAAACTGTTCCGAGGGATCTTGGTTTCCGTAATGTTATTTATTACATGTGCTTCAATTTGTGTCTTATCTGCCTGCATCTACTGTTGCCGAATTAATTACTCGTAAGTAAAACAACCTTATTGTTCTAGATTTAAAAGAAATAAATTGAATTAAATTAAATGTTTACTATACCTAATCTTAATTTTGTAATCTTTTAGTGACCGGCAATTGAAAAAGGAAATAAAGGCTTGGGTAAAACAAACTAACAGAAATTATAGCTCTGTAAAGAGAAGGGAATCATCGAAACCTATTACACACGAGCCGAAAGCAGATGCGTGTACTGTAGTTGTAGAAGACGCTGGTGTTTTTGTTTGCTAAAGTTACTTAAATGTATATTTTTCAAAAAAATCTGTAGCCAACAAACAAAATAGTTAATAAAATAATCATTTGTAAAAGTAGTTTCTTTTCTTGTATTCAAATCCTATTGTTATGCATTTCAGTTTATAATTATTTAAACTTTTATTAATATTTAATTTTATGTTTATGTCAATCTTTTCCCGGAATTAGTGGTATATCCTAGGTTTGACCAAAGCCTTCGGGCCAGTCACGAAATAAATTCCATTTTCGGCCTTTGACTACAGTATTTTGAGGTGTCCCCCACTTTAGGCGTCCCCGAACGTAGGGTGTGTGGGCGTTTTGGCTGCACACGGCAGCAAAACGCGGCGCCCAAACTGAACGTGTAAACGTAACACCAGTGTTGCCAATTAAGCAACTTTGTCGCCAGATTTGGCGACTTTTGGCTATGAATTTGCGACAAAAAAAACGATTTAGCGACAAAAAATAATCAGTGGCTTTTGAGTTCTGGTTATTTACTTAAACAAATAACCAAAATTTACTTCTCACACATACCACGGGTTTTCTCTTGGCTCTAAATCTAGCGACTTGAAAATCTCGAGTTGGCCACACTGGTAAAAAGTTAAGTCAATTAGTCAACTATGACATGACAACTATATTCTTGTTTGATAGATTGGCTGGCGGCAAATGGCGGTAAATGCAATTTTTGATTATCACAATATAGTGAAAAAGTAAACAAAAATTAACAACGCATGAAAAACACATATAATTCCGAATCGTTGCGCTCAGTCACACAGACTGTTATCTTACAATGATTAATTTGCAGTTCTTACAATGTTATTTCTCTTCATCACTTCGACGATGCCAACATTGAACATTCAAGTGCCTACTGTCGTCAGTACAGCGCATGTCTAAACAGATTCTGAATTTTATTTACTTCGAGGGGATGGGGTAGTAGGTACCTGCGCATTAAACGGAATTGCGTTCATACCATTGATTGGAGTTCATTGAGGAAAGGTTGAGCTGCAATCATATTTAGTATCTTCCAAAAAAGCGGTAAGTACATACAATTCTAATTTTATTTTATTGCTGCGGCTTTGTGATTTTCTCTATAATTTTACATCCTTCAATCAAAGTATTTATATGCAATATGCCGATTCAATGAAACTTGATTACCAGACTAATCTTGTCCTATATTATTTGGACTTATGTCCATACTTACATCGTTAGCTGGTACAACATGCTCATTTGCATAGGTTTACTTGTAGATATTCGTTATGCGCGAAGCTTCTGTGCATGTCGGTCTTCGGTCTTGTAGGTATTTTGTGATATTCTATTTGGGTCAATATAACGGCATTTCTGTCTCATTTTCTTCCAATTATTATAACTATTGGCAACTCAATATAACTTCAACCCTTAAATCTGACTGTGATTGATCTGAGGAGTGTGTTTATACATTGGAACTACTAAGCCAATCAAATATGAACATATTGTTGGCCATATTTAATGTGTTTCATTCGCCTGAATATAATTCATAGGTACATTGTATATCATTTATTGATTTTATTAAGCACCAAAGATACTTAAAGCCCTTGTTTAAGAAATACCTTATGATTTTGAGCTTTGAAATGTAAAACATATTGTTTGTTGTGAAATAGTTGTTTATTAATAAAAACAATTTAAATGTGAATTTTCAGGACTGATTGGATAGAAACATGACCATGTTGATGCAAATGATTGGTTCTCCACTGGTGCAATTTATACTAGCCATAACTGTCTTCTGCCTGGGAATGGTTATGGCAGTTGTCTTCTGCTGCATGCTCTTACGACTCGGGTCAGTTATATAATTACTAAATTAATAAAATTCAAATACTTTACTTACTCTTAAAACTCACAGATTGTATTAACAAAACTGACTTTTGTGCTTAGACGTCATTATGTGGGAAATAAGTCTGCCAGGTTAATGTGGGTTTGGGCTGGGCAAGAATCGCTATTTAACCAGCGTCAGTGCATAGGTCAGCCATTGGCGCGAAAACTTAGACATTTTACTGTAAGGCTGGTCAGAAAAAAACATAAAAATGAGATGAACTTTGCCCAGCAAACGGTAGAAAAATTGCATGGGTTGTTTTAAATCCACATTATGTCTCTTGCTTATATTTATAGTTTCACACAGAAAATAATGTGGGTACTTCAGTAAAGTAATAATAATTTATGGATGATCATTCAATTAGAAAATATTTCTATTGTGATGACCAGTAATGTTGCATAGATTGAACATCATATTTTATTGTACTAAAATAATAACAGTTTCATCTTCTTATTATTTCAGTAACGTATATAACAGCCGGCAGAAAGGCATACCATGGGCTATGTATGACAAGAACAAAGGCGAAATATTGATCCACAATTCTGTACAACTGAAGAAGCACCAAGCTCAAGATGAATGCTGCACTATTTTTGTACCAGAAGTTGGCATAGTGATGTAAGAGAATGTTATGAGGGTATGGAGTCGGCCATAAGGCCTATGTGTAAAGAAACCCTTACATGGGGCATGTATTTTTAATGAATGTAATTATGATTACTTGTTCTTTCCCTTCCACATAATATTTTATCCTGGAATATCTGCTATGGAAAGAGGTGACTGATTGTAAACAAAACTCAAATTGCCAACACACAAAATCACATGATTTGGTTGTTCAGGTAATATGGCAGTGATTGTCCAAATTCAAATTCCAATTCAAATCATTTATTTTCATAGGCCCCAGGAGGCGCTTGAACATGTCAAAACATTACAAAAAATTATATAATAATAAATCATAAATAATACTAAATTATACTAATTACAATGATTTGAATAACCGGGGCTCAGATTAATTTTAATCAAACTGTTTAGAATCGAATTGAAATCAATCCAAGTACCAGCTCCGATGGGTATTGCATTATAAGAAGAGCTGGTGAGAAACTCATGTGCACCATCTTTTGAAATGAAAAATATAACAATATAAAAGTACATATAAAAGTCACATAAGAAGAGCAATTCATTTCCAAATACTATTATCATTTATGCAGTCTGAAATACTGTAGTAAGCTTTTTGACATAATCTAATTTTAACATATTTTTTAAATTTACCGATCAATAATTCTATTGCGTCTAAAGGAAGTTTATTGTAAAAGCGTATACATTGACCTGGAAACGAGTTAGAGATTTTATGGCGCCTAGTAGTGGGCACAGCGAGTTTGTTATTGTTCCTTAGATTAAATTTATGGAGATTTCCTATCATTTAATATGATGAAGTTTTGTATGTGATGTGTGAATAGGCTATAATATGATCGCTAGCATTTGATGCTCTAAGACAGACCTATAGAGTAAACTTAGACTTAGCTTAGACTTTGCATTTGTGACAAACTCAATATTTTATAACCAGCGTGTCGCACCGTGGCACGGGCTCAGTCACCAATACCACGCACCCTCTCTGCATTCAACGCTCTCCTGGATTCCAACCCTGACTGTGATTTGTTTGCGGATGGATGGCAAAATGTGTTATCAGTGTGTTTGAGTTTTTGCGAAAGAGATGAATGAATTCTCATTATGTTTGTTATATTATTGTGTTTAATTTTATTTTTCTTTAAATTCTCTGTATGGTTAATTTAACTGTGTTAATTAACATATACAACTATCTTGAATCATAGTAATTGGTGTAATTACCGTTATGATTTAAGTAAATAAATAAATAAATAAATAAATACAAGGCGAGTCTGAGCTTAGCCTAATTATGGTCTATAGATCTTAGCCTAACTGTGAGACTGAAATTTTGTGAAGGATTCGACTTGGGCGGTAATGTCATTGTGATGTGATGTACCCATTTTCATTATTGTAAACATTTATATGTGTTAATTATATCTGAATGATATTATTATTTTATTCCGAGTAGATTTAGACCTTTACAGCATTAGCCAGTAAATCTATTTTTAAATATATTTATCTAGATACATAGTTCATGTATTTTTGATCTTGTCTAATACAAAGTCAGTTTAGGCAACATGAAACATTTGTTTGTAAACAATATGCCCAAAATCAAAGCTAAGTGAATGATTTATGTGTAATACTCATAGGGCGGGAGTAATATAAGTTTGTAGTACCATTGATACGAAAGAAGAAGACTCATTAAATTGATTTGTACACCACAATTAGTGGTAGACCATAGCTCGTACAAAACATATATTAAAAGACCTCTGTAAACTTCCTATGTTTGAAAGATTGAATTTTGAAAAATTATGAATTATGAATAATGATCAAATAGGTACTTTCTTTTTAATGGTTGGAATAAAATGCAATGTTACCCAAATTGACTAAGTATACCTATTTAATGATTTACCTATGTATATTATGTGTGATTGTGCATTGCCAATTTAGTTTTTAAGTGGTACATTTTACTAGCATTGTGACATGACTCAAATTCCTTTTAGAATAAGTATTTAATGTTAGCTGTTTATGAGTTACATTATTAATATAATAAGTACTATTTATTGCTGATTCTAGGCGAAACTATTTACAAAAAGCATACAAGATATTTTAGTAATTTTTAAATTTTTAAATGTATCTTTCTATAAACCAAACATTTTATAATATACATAATTATAGTGTATACCTACCTATAGTACTCGTTTCTTATAATTATACAGATTTTATTACATTTTTTATGTCATACCTTTTAAGTTCTTAATTTAGAATTTTATTATTATCAATGATAATTTTATTATCAGTGAATATTATCACTTCGAAACCTGCTAAATATCATACAAGGTAGGATGGTATGATATTAACTTATTTATTATATTTTTGTAACTAATTTACTAATAAAAAATATATGCATTGTTCACATTTTTTACTGTATTTTTAAGTAGGACACAACTAGTGCGCATGTGCCATGTGAATAGAGATAATCATGTATAGATAGATAATGATATTTATATTTATTTTACAATATTCTATAACAGCACATTAATGCCAAAAGAGCACAACATTATATTCATAAATATTGTTATAGTTATTGCTTGCAAGGGTAGTCATGGCCATAGCCAAAAAATAATTGGATTTTAATAAATCAGGTTAAGTTTGTATTTGTAATGTAATTTATTGAATGGCATGAAGTTAGTGAAAGTATTATTATTTATGTTTTTTTCGATGTATGAAGAATTATGGACCTATGTTGTCTTAATAAATAAATTATTATATTATATTATATTATATATTATAGCCAGAGGGTTCTTCTTGAGATCCTTCCCTCCTCGTCCCTATTAAACAAATGTCAAAATAATTAATGTCTGCACTTCCAAATGCAGAGACAATACTTTTAAAATTCCTTTCTTCAAGGATTCATCTTTTAGGTATTCCTTACCACCGGGCCCACATGTTACCTTGTAGTTTTTTGTGCATCTATCTATCCAGTGGCGTAACTATAGGGTGGCAGGAGTGGCAAAATGCCACGGGCCCCCGGCCTGAGGAGGCCTCTGGGCCCAAGATGCCACGACCTCAAAAGTAAGTGAACACAATTTATGAAAACAAAAAAAAAACGCATTATTCTAAAAATAATAATTATAAGAGGCTTGCTGTCCGGGGTATTCTCGTTTTTTTTTCATTCCAGTACTGAATCACTGGTAAGCAGCTTCATCTAACGATTTTTACGGGGCCCCATCCAACATTTTTGCCACGGGCTCCCGATGGTATAGTTACGCCACTGTATCTATCGCAAAAATAATATCACTGAAATAAAAGAAGAATCAAATTCAACCATTGCATCAGTGACGAGTTACCTAAGTTTTATTATGGTTTTATTGGTCATATCTGCATTGTTGCTGTCAATATTAATGATGTATGTATGTATTGTATTCTGTTTTTATGTAGAGCGATATAGATCAGGTATATATGCTGTATTCTGCTTACACGGATTTGTACAAATTGTGAGATTTGTTGCATTCTAGGAACTGTTGTATTTATCTCATATTCGGATAATTATCTCTTTTTGTGTAATCAATGGAATTTTATTCAGATAATAAATGTGACAGAAATATTGTTTACACAAATTATTTATTAGCAGATAAGACTGCCCAAACTGCGTTAAGAGTTATATATTGATAATTCAATATATAACTCTTAACGCTTTGTTATGTTAGCTATAATATGCGAAAACTGTTACATGGTCTGTAGATAGTAATTTAGTTATTAACTTAGTTTTTAGAAAGACTGTTTGTTTTCCTAAGAAAATAAAATAAAATAAAAATAAAACAACAGGCAGACCCTGGCCAAACGGACGACTGAAATATTTTTGGCCCATCATCATCTACCGCTCAGTGTGCCACTGATCCATAGACGAAGCATCATTCTAGGACACCATATCTTGGATGTGGATAATGTCAAGTCACTCCCGATCGGCTGACTGCACCAATTTATGGAGGCTATTGGCCTAAAGGAGAGTCTATAATCAGGCTACAATCACAATAGACCCACAGAGATCGACGTGAACACCCAGAGCGTCGTCGTAACAATAATAAGTTCTGCTCGGCAGTCAGAGTTGCAATAAAAAGACATCGGCGGAAACAGATTACCCAAACTGTACCTGGTTTGGGTAATCTGTTTCCGCCGATGCCAACCATCCACACCATCCACATCTGCCGATATACCTTATTTAGTTTTTCTTAAAAAAAAAGAAAGTGGCATTTTTTAAAGTCGACGTCGAAGTGACTGATGGCGGCTAACGCACTTCGCCTTAGCCGCCATCAGTCACTTCGACGCATGGACTTAATAATTATTATGTCCATGCTTCGACTTCGACGTCGACTTTTAATAAATCGCAAAGTGACACCGTTTTGCTGTCAAGAGAAGTGACACTGTTTTGCTGTCAAGAGTCGGTGCCGATCTTGGTTGACGTTAGGAGTGAGGAAACGATGAAGGCTACTATTTTTTTAATATTTAAAAGGATTACCTCTAATCTGGGCTGTGTCAATCGCTCACCTAAAATACTCACGTTCAAATCTATTCGACCAGGATGAATTTCTCACTTATTTGCGCGTGCTATGTGAAATTTGTTAGCATGCCTGGGGTTGACCCCTCACTTGTATAAAGTGTCAGTAATTATCTATTCCAGTTGAGAATTATACAGTGAAAATAGTCCAGGTTGTCCCAAGGAATGTCTCCGAGGTAGGTACTAATATATCTGTCTCAAAATAATGACAAAATTGTCTGCGTTATTCTGAGACAAATATAGAACCGTAGAGCGACTGCGCTAGAGAGGGACAGCCTAGAGTGTTTCAGCTCTAGTGACTACATGAACTTGTAGAGGAACATGGTGTGATTGTTCATCCACCACAAAGGGAGGATCCTCCGACCAGGCTCGGTGGTATTGCCTGGCGGACAGCTGTCTAACGGTAGCGTAATGAAAGTTGTATTTATTTACACTTGCTGTGAACATTTCGTTATCGCGATTCAGTGCTCTTTGACAGATGTGACGTGTGTGTCACTTCTTAACGTTTTCAATGTCATCCGTCATTTATTATGTGCGGATACCGCCACAGACTCATTACCGATCAGCACCGAGCTTTGGTTTAACAGCTGACCTATATAATTAGGAATATTTTGTCTATTCTTCCTCCTATTGGTCATTTTCATTTAGTTCCGTCTATTGCCATCTGAGATGATTGCTGTCGCGGCATCTAGTTCATTATTTGAAGTGTCCTCATCACAAGATTGTTTTCGTCCTTTCCTTTGTTTGTTGATTTAGTTCTTGTTGTTTTGTTTTCCCTTTTTACTGACTTTAAGAAATGGAAGAGCTTCATTCGACTGTATTTTTCATGTTTGATCGCCGATTACTCGAAGACGCTCACCACGTAAGATAGCAAGAAATAGCACGAGTTAACAGCTCAAAAATTTGGGTGTAACCTTCGACCGTGGTGTGACCGTCTGAAATTCAAAGAACGGATTTTAGTCCTTGCTAATAAGGATTCTTTTAGGCGACTAGGTTTTATGTTGCGAACAGCAAATGACTTCCAGAACCCACAAGTAATAAAACTTCTGTATACCTTGTCCGTAGTAAGATAAAATTGGTTCGTGCGTGTGGAACCCCTATATAGCGTCACAAGCACTAATACTTGTGTAAAAAAGTGCAAAAGACATTTCTTAGGTATATTTACAAAAAATATTTCTTTATTCAATATAAGGCAGTTACATTTGAGTGCGCTCAATAGATAAATGCACTATGTATCTTAGTTCTTTACATTTCAATGACCTATTCACGTCTATTATCGATCCACCCATAAAAGTCAGAAGCGTTCCCTCGTACTACAATTAATATCAAAAACATTCTATTGCGAAGACATTTTTAATGGTAAATGGCATAATCCTTATGCACATTCTGGCGCGCTTATAAAGCGTTGATTTAGCATAGTCATTAAAAAATACTTTATTCACCAAACAAGGTGCATTACTAAAACCATTTAGGTCTAGAATTACTATAACTGGTTGAATCAATTGACTATTTAATGAGTATAAATATTTTTTGTACTATCACATTTCTTATCAGCATGTTCGCCATTTAGCACCATGATTTTGAATCTTTAGAAATGGATAATTATGTCTTTGTCTCTTGCTCCTGAAAGTTCTTTCAATACAATGTATATAATTGATCACGCTTTCGCTGAAAAATAAGTCATCTAAAAGTAATTACTTGGTATATAAAGCGAAGCCGAACCCATTTCTATTTAACTTTATTTCTCAGAATGCTGGGACAAATATAAAGGAAAACTGAGGGCGGCTGCGTCAACAAGATAACGCAGTGATAAAGCTATACCAAGGCGTGACGCGAATAATCCCGTGAGGTTTAGCGACGTGATACTAATAACAACACCAGTTGCTCGATTTTGTGAAGAAATGGCCGACTGTAAACAACGGTTCCAAAAAAATTGGCTTCCTATATAATTCATAAATATATTCTGCTTCAGATGTTGAAACAAACTGTATAAAGTTAAATAAAAAAAATAAAAAATTATCATCTAGTATTTAGTGTGTGTAATATAGTGTACCTATATTGTGTAATTCGGCATTTTATAAAATTCCTAGGAATTCTAAAGAACGACGATTCACATATAATTATATCATAAAACATATTATGCATTAAAATAAAACTATATACCTATAGGTTTAAATAAAGATTTATTTGAATAAAAATAAAATAACAAAACGTATTACAATAAAACATTCAAGTCAAAAAAATTAAATAAAAGTAAATTATAACAGGCCATATTTTTTCGAGATGTCCCATTGTTATGTTCTTCTTTTCAATTGAGAGATGGCTCTATTGATTCGAATATTAACATCGATATCGTTTAAAGTTTTTTCTTGTTTTTTTTTTTAATTTAGGTTAGGTGACAGCTAAAAATGCAAAACCGAGTGTAAATGAGGTAGCGTTGGATATCTAAATCTTTTCACTCTGAAATTACACCCGTCAGCATAGTAAAATACCGAATATTCTGAAATGCTTTATTGATCCAGTTTTTATAAATGTATTCGTTGAACTTTGTAAATTTAATATAATCAGAGCGTTATTACCTTTTTAGTTTTGTTCAAGGAAAAGTATTTCTTCGTACAAAACCGAAAGTATAGGAAGTATTTTTTCTTTCCACATTACTGGTTATGAAACTTGGTTATTTATTCGGAATAAGGGAAAAATTAACTCAAGGAACAAACGGCATTCTTATACTGTAATTTCATCTTCTCTAATCTTCGTCTCTCTCGAACAAAGAGCATACATTTTTTTTCGTCATCTCGCATAGGTACTTAACCTATCTTATCATTTATCCCCCCCTCAACATTCAGCGTAGCAATACGGCAATCTAAAGCCCACATTTCGCTACGAGGATCGGAATCTGTTGCCCTGGCGTGTGGCGATCATAACCACCGCATTCTTGTAGTTCCGATAAATTTTATCAAGATTTTCTACAGAAGACATGTGGTTAGCACGATCAGCAGATGAATTGGAACCTTAGCCAAGCCATATTGCCTTAGATGCTTTTGCATTCCTGTGTAATAAGGAGCTGCTACCCCTGACAGCTCTTCTTTCACTTTTGGGTTATCTAAGAGCTTATGCAGTAATTTTATTGAAGAATAAAGTTAACTATAACTTATAGTTAACATTATACTCTAATAAAATTTATTTAACAACTTATAATTTGTAAGTAACAATATTCATCAGTGATGTTAGATTTATTTCTTGGCAGAAAAACGAATAATAATGGTTGTGAGACAATAAACGATAGCCCTCACTAATTTGGTGAGATACACGCTTTGAAATGTTTTGAGGGATGAGAACTAAAGAGTAAACCAGTGCCGTTACCACGAATTAAATGCATACCTGACCTTTGACCTGGCGGCTGGTATGATGGGAAGCTGCCCAAATGTATTTTCTTCTATACATATTCTTCTTCGTGATCCGACTAAATATCGTAATCACTCGCGAATTATGATTCATGTTGTCGATCTCATGTCTGTGTTGCCCACTCTTTTCAACATTCAGTCTTTTTTTTCTCATTTTCGTTTTAGATTTTCTCCAGCCTATGCTTCAAATATTTTCATCTTTTATTATCAAAGCTTTGTCGAAGTAACTATTAATTACAAAAATACATGAAGACTATTACAACGATGCAAATAGCTGAGTATACAGGCAGTTGATTGGAAGACCAATGAAAACGGCGGACGGGCGAACGGAAATTGGAAATCTCACGGCGTAATAGAAATTTCGCTGTTCGAATGCAGTCATAGCTTTCTGATTCGTGTCACTCTTTCTCTTTATACAGAGACTCGACACTTTTCTCTTGTGGTATTATCATACTTTGGATGATTGTTATTCACGACTTCTCAGCTGACTGTTTAGCATTCGGCTTTTATATTTTCTGGGTTTTGGTTTAATTTTGCGTTTAAGTAAATATCACTCATTCGCATTAAAATAAACAATATGAGGTTTGAAATCATTTATTGTAATAAATAATACAATTATTAGAATAAATGGTCTTATCTTATTGAAAATATCTTAATATCTAGGAATTAGGACGTTTTACACGGTGTATTAAAGATATTAGATAATACTTATTTAAAAGTCTATTAACATAATACAGTTATTAATAACATATATTAATCTTCGCTAAACTCCTGAAAACCTACCTACCCATCATTTTCAATAAGCTTAGAACAATAAATACCCCTTTGTACATTTTCGGAAAAACTCTGTTGAACACGTAAGGCATATTTTTCTATTTTCATGATTTTTCTTCCCACATATCCTATTTATTTTATGATTTTAAATTGAATCTATTTTTTTTTTGCCTAGCCCATGTTTTAGGTAGTTAAGACAAAAGTATTTTTTTTTGGACAAAGAAATTCCCTTTAACAATGCATGTTAGTTTTGTCCTGTGAACAAAATTGATTTGTCATATAACATCTATTACGTAATACCTAAATATATTCTGATAAGCCATCTCGCTTTTCATGTTATCGTATGACATCATACAAATTAATATCCTTCAGAAGAAATATTGCGATGCGCTATCAAATCTTCGGCCATAGACTACATAAAAATAAAATAATTTTTAACAAAAAAAAAACCGACTTCAAAAAGTAGGTAAACTAAAAAGCAAAAAATAAATTTACTTCGCACAAAATAATACGTTTTTTCATTTTGTTAAATAGAAATTATTAAATAATTATTTTATAATTCTGAAGTCGGTGCCAAGAAAATCGGATAATTAAGAACTAATATTCAGTCAGAAAATAGTTGTTAGAAAGATTGATATTATCTATACAAAGTTATTGTTTACTTGGCACCGACTTCAGTATTATAAAATAATTATTTAATAATTTCTATTTAACTAAATGAAAAAACGTATTATTTTGTGCGAAGTAAATTTATTTTTTGCTTTTTAGTTTACCTACTTTTTGAAGTCGGTTTTTTTTTTGTTAAAAATTATTTTATTTTACGATTTTAAGTGATGGGTAAACCGAGCAAGAATGTTTCTCGAATGAGGAGACGACGGTTACTTGAGATATAAAACTTATTAATAATAATCCCCGTACTCCTAACCGTTGAGGAGTTGTACCTTCCAGCATCAGCTCAGCAACTTAAAATGCAAATATCCAAGTAGTTTTCGGTAATATACGAAAAACAATATAGAAGCCTTTGAAATTTGATGATTTCTCTAGGATCCCATCATGAAATCATGACCTCATATTATGAATATACATAAGTAATATTCAACGTCTCGCCTCATCTGCGTATAACTTGAAAGAATACAGTAAACGGCCTCAAGGAGCCTATATTTAAAGAATTATCCCCGTACTCCTAACCGTTGAGGAGTTGTACCTTTCAGCATCAGCTCAGCAACATAAAATGCTGACTACTAGATGCAAATATCCGAGTAGCTTTAGATAATATACAAAAAACAATATAGAAGCCTTTTAAATTTGAGGGTTGCCCTCGATTTCTCTAGGATCCCATCATCAGAACGTGACTAGAAAAAAATGGGACCACATGACAAGTATATCCTTTCAAACAAAAAAAGAATTTCTCAAATCGGTCCAGGCGTCTTCGAGTAATCGGCGAACAAACATAAAAAAAAAAAAAAAAAAAAAACATACAACCGAATTGAGAACCTCCTCCTTTTTTTGAAGTCGGTTAAAAAGCAGGACATAGTCTCTTGAAACACTTACTGAAGCACCCATAGTAAGTCACACGTACACACAGAACACACACATTGACACAATAGTAAGTCAATCGCCCGCCATTACGCTTTGGACTGTGCTGATGCTCGGATCTTCAAGAAAAATAATTAAAAATGCCGTCTTGTGTTGTGTAAAGCTGCCGAAACCATAGCGCCTCGACAAAAAATAACCAGGGGATCACTTTTCATAGGTAAGCAAGTAATATATTCAGCTTATTGCCGAAATTATATTGTTTTCGTAAAAAATTATAGCAAAACTATCAGTGTTGACAGTCAATAAATATTTTCATTTACCCTGAATTTGGGTAAATATTTTTTAGTAGTATAATACATTTAGTATAAATTATTATTCTATGTTTTATAGATTTCCTGCTGCAAACGACGCATGGAATTTTTTTTGGGTAGAAATAATTAGAAACTGCAGAAATTATAACAGTTGGTAAAATTAAATCAGCATAAGGGATTGTAAGTAATTGAAAAGCACACCACTGAACATTATTATTTACTGTAAAAAAAATGGAACGACACAATTAATTTTACTGTGCTAATTTTAAAGCAATTATTGCTTGAACATTTGCACAATAAAATTAAAAATAAATGTTAGTAATAATTACAAAAGAAGTTAATTTATAAAAAAACAATTTTACGAAGAATTTTTTTTTTGTCAAATTTGATTTAAATGTCCTATTCATAAGATTAAATGTAATAGTGTCTGCTGTACGGGGAAGACGCTATCTCCTGCAACCCAGTTATTACTTGTGCAGGCGTTAGGGGATTCACAAGTTAAGGATGCTAGTTTATGTCAATAAAGATTTTTATTTTTGAAATAGTCAAAAAAAGTGTTAATAAAAATGAATATTTCGTTGATTATTGTGTAAAACACATGTACGATGTGATGTAACAAATGTACGATTTCTCACATTCGCGAATACGAATGTTGACCTTCAAATCAAGGGCCCGCAGAATGTCATACGAGTTTGAGATTTCGTGGCAGCCATGTTAAAACGAAACGATAAAAGAATTTAGGTGAAATGAAGCGGGAAGTACGTCACAGGGTGTAAATTTTCTCGATTATTTTAATTGCCAATATTTCTTTAAATATTGAAAAATCACATGTAAGTGAATATAAGCTCCGCAATTGTTTGTTTATTTTAACTTAGATATTTTATTTGGTTTGTACATTTTTTTGACGTTTTCAAGCACTTTCTGATAGTTTATGTAATAAAGAATTTTTGATTTTGAATTGTTTTTTATTTTTTTGCTAACTGCCATAACTTATCTTACTATCCGATTTCGGCTCCAGGTCCTAAACTGGGACATCCTGTATATCACTAAAGCATCTTCACCATCTAAGAATCAGGAAGCGCCGTAGGAGTCGTAATTTTAAAAACTGGGTAGCTGCACTAAAGCATCTTCGCTGCCTTGCGTCAGGAGTGCCCAGAGCAACGAATTTTGTACATAATTCCTTAATAAAAACAAACAACTTTCACCTGCAGGCCCGCATCGACTGCTAGAAATATAAAATCAACTTTGTTTCGAAATTCAAACATAAAGTTGTTTTATATTGTTTGGTTTTTGGCCACGGTAGTATAAAACTACCTATATCATGTTTGATGGTAAAAAGCAGCAAATAAAAAAATATAAGAACTAAACCTCTAAAATATTTATTTAAATTATTGTAAAAATGTGGGTAATATTTCTCATGGCTGGTAACCCCTAACACACGCACACATAAACAGACCGCCGCCATTTTGGTGCTTCCATCATTTTATAAGTGACATTCTCTCCTGCTTTTTTTATGTACTTTATGTCTTCGGCCATTTGTTAAACCGTAATCAATACCCGTCCGTTGATACATGAGATGATCCGATTAGTTTGAGTGATAGATGGCCTTGTATTCACCAAATATCTGGGCTTATAGGGACATGTTTTAATGAACTTCGAAATCCATGTGTTTTGGCGACAAAATATGGCATCTGAAGCAACAACAGAGTAAGTATGATTCTCGTATTCTTCTTTGTTGTGGCAATAGAAAAAAGTACCTATATAAGTAAAATAACTATATTAGAATAGTCTACACAAAGGTTACATCTACAACATTCTTGAGGCGCATCTCTTACTTAGCTTGAAGGCTTGAAACTTTACTTTCCCAACTTGTTATTCAGAATTTTTTATTGACTGAATTTCTATTATGTTATGAGATTACTGCCCATCATTTTGTGGGAGATGTGTGCACTAGGCGTAGGTATTGCCTACTGTCTCATATTTTTAAAATTAAGTATTTTGTATCTACTCGTATTTGGACACTTTCCTATGACGAATAGAATGGAATTACTGTCATACTACGTAGATTGGTATGTGGGTGGGAATGTATGACTGCTGAAATTGCTTACCTACGTTGCGTACCTCGCATATTAGCTGCAGTGTTAGGTATGTATTATACATTACACATTGGCACTGATTCTGTAGTGCACAACTGATATTCGTCGCAAAAAAATAAAATAAAAAAAGGAAATTCAAATAAATTCAATAATCATCATAATTATTGTTGAGAAATTCGTTAGGAGAATAAAATGTTTTTTCAGTAACCAAATTTATAAACGTCTCAACAGCAATATGGTTAATGGAGTATGGTAATTTGTTGAATATTTTTAGACATGTTGTAGCAATTGTTTTTGAATAAATTTGTTATTTTTGTGTTCCTGGGAAATATTTAATTTGCTTTTGTAAATAAATGTGGATCAAATATAACAAACTTAATACATTTTACAATATACATGCTCGGCAAGGTCATCCCTCATCCAACAGCCTCAGAAGCGGGTTTCGGCGATTTTGATTTCCCGCCGTAAGCTGTCTGCGGTAAGGAGTGCTTCTATTTCTGCCGTGGAGTCACACTCTGGTGTATTATTTTTCTGACACGTGAGACGCCAATGCCCAGATTTATGACGTTGACGCCATTCTTCACTTATCCCAGGACCTCTTCAGAAGTGTGTTTACTATTCCACAACGACTGCAAATAACGCGAAGGTAAGAGCTTCAGAATATGAGCGGGGACCTATTCGTAAGTCGTTCCTACCAATCGCTGTTTTCACTTTGGGTTAAGAAATTTTATCGACGAATCAAAAGGCATTAGCCTGCGTACAGACTTCGTCGGGCAAGGTTCTGCTCATTTCTGTAAAATAAATGTTATCTGGACCTACTTTACAACAAAAATACCCATATCCAACTTAATATAAATGAAATCAATTATCCAAATACATTTATCAGGGCTAATGAATTCTGTCCTAAGACGTATAGTGAAGTCTACCGGTAATTGATAAGGCATGATTAATGATAGTGGCAGTGATTCTTTCCGAATTTATTGTTTACTCTGACTTTCTTGGGAGTGCTCACGAAGCTCAGAAGGTATATTAATCCGTCTGCGTTTCCAATAGTTAATGAGGACAAAATTTAGAGTTTCTGAATGCTGTAGCCTTAAGTAAAAGTTCATAAACATATTAAATGAAAAGATCGTAAAAGTTGCCACACAAAGGTTAAAAACGGTCAAAGGTGGTCAGTTGTGCCTGACAGGCACCCATATTTTATAACCTTGTTAAAATTATTAATCGTTTCGTTCTTTTTTAGGGCTTCGTACCCAAAGGCTAAAAACTGAACCCTATTGCTGTTTTTGTAGACAATGTTACGGAACCCTTCGTGCGCAAATCCAACTTCCACTTGGTCAGTTTTTTATTTATTATCAATGTTATACGTGTTTGTCTTCTTGTTATTCTGGTGTGTCAAATAAAAGGCATATAGTGTATTATTGGTCTATCTTAGCTTCAGTCATATCATGTACAAAATAAATATAGGTGAGCAATGTAAACATAAGTTGTCGACTGGCTAACCCTTCGTCACTCTTCGTAACACTCTTTTACACTTTGTAAACTTTCATTAGGTGATGACGTCAGAGCGGCCCCTTTCACAGACTTTCAATTAGCCCGAGTGACAGGCCAGACTCCTCGACAGCTTTACCATTACCATTGGTCAATATGGTTACGCTAGCGACTGTAGAATAGCTTGGCTACTTATAATAAAAGCCTGCATCGGGTGCATGAAAGGAGCCTCCCCGAGTGACGTACACAACGATTCCCTACGTCCGGCACACCCTGGGCAATTCGCGAGTTCTCCAAAGCGAATTGGCTAATCCTCTCACCACGATGGCAAGTCAAAATAAAATTGGACTCAGCCATCGACACCATGAAGAAGAAGAAGAATAAAAGCCTAAAATAATAATATTCTTCGATTCTACAAGCCTATTTAAGTTCAAGGAATGGCATGATTTTGGTGTTAAATCATAAGTAATTTTAGTAGGTTGTAATTTAATTGAACCACAATGTCAACTTTAAGGTCCATTTACATGAAGGAAGTTTTGCTTGGCATGCTTGCTTTGTTTATCCAGTTTAAAAAGACTGTGATGACGAGAGACTTGCCTTGCAAAACTTGCATCGTATAAATGGGCCTTTTAATTGTGGTTACATCATTGTGGTTACGAACTGACTAATATAAATATGTTTACTTTGTATCTATTGTTCCATGGTTCATAGCTAATAAATGAACCAGGAAGGTACATTTAGCTTTTTACTCGCTAAGTAAAAGTCAATCACACTTAATCACCAACCCTATCAGTACATAACAAAGTCCTATTATACAAACAGGTATTGATGCCTGTCTGGACTTACGGTATCCAGCTGTGGGGCTGTACCAGTCAGAGTAACCGTCAAATTATTCAACGTTTCCAGAACAAGGTACTGAGGGACATTGTCAATGCCCCGTGGTACATAAGAAACAGCGATCTTCACCGGGACCTCAAAATAGATGTTGTTGACAGAGTCATACAAAAATATGCAGAAGCTCACGAACGAAGACTTCATCATCACGTCAACATTGAGGCAATCCAGCTCCTTGATAACACGGAACTAGTGAAAAGACTAAAACGAACGAAACCTTTCGAGTTAGTGTAGTGATAAGTGACAAATAAATTAGTGCGATAAGTGTCGTTATAAAGAACACATGAACAAAGTGACTTCCCCTTAACAAAAACTAAGGAAAGTGTTAAGAGCGTGTATTCCTTTTCAAAATGTAACTGTCAATTATTGTAGTGTTTTGGGAATATTTCGTAAAAACTGAATGAAAGTATGATTTTATTCAACTAACTTTTTAGAATGTGGGCTTTAAAAGGTAAATATGACAATTACATTTAATAACTAAAGCATACTTTTCTATTTTATCAGTTGAAAGAATATTAACTGTTAAGTTGTTATATTACAAAATTATGCTGTATTTACGAATGAAATTGTTATATTTACCTTTCAAAACTTGCATTCTAAAAAGTTAGTTGAATAAAAACATACTTTCATTCAGTTTTTACGAAATATTCCCAAAACACTACAAAAATTGACAGTTACATTTTGAAAAGGAATAAACACTCTTAATGGACGCATTCTTAGATTATATTATAACGTAGCAATTTAGGTTAACATAATATTACTTATTAGCCTTGGTAGACTAGATTGTAATATAAATAAGATATCTTAATTTTAATAATTGATTTCTTATAAATAAAAAAATTAATAAATAACTTAATCACCAGTGTTTACTGCTGCCGAACAGGACTCATGGTAGCAGTACAATAGTATTTCAGCCTTCGTAAGCAAAATGCCTTAACAGCTCTCAATGCTTTACCTAGTTCTAAAGCTTGTCAGAACACTCTTTTTATAGACATAGTGGGACGAAGACATGATTTATCGCAATCGATCAATAAAATGTATTATTATGCCCAGTTACAGCATAAACCATTCACATGGGTATCATTCAAAGGATAACAATCCAATTGGATGGTTGTGAAAGGACAATGCTACTTAGTGCCTAAGAATAAGTTACAACATGCGATATATCATTGGTAACGGTCTTTAAAATAGCATGCTGCTATATTGGTTCCAAGGCACCAATCCATACATAAAGTAGCAATGCCCTTTGCGACCATTTATTACGCTTTAGACGTATTGTGTTACACATTTATTATGTAGACTTATGTACTATCCAAAAAAGCTTTAAACTCCATAACTTGGTTTTCGTACCTATATTATCTCACCCAGTTTCCTAATGGTAGAAACGTACGTAAACAACCTCGTCTAAGTTCATTATAAGCACTGACTGCAATTTTAATTACTGTGCCCTACTTGTATGTGACTGCAAAAGCGGGTGACGTTAGATTAATGAGAACCGACCAACGCAACCCGAAAGGGGAAAATTGTTTTCTGTGTAGAGGTTTGTCGACAGCTATTGGGGACAACCGATTTATTTTTGAAATATATAGATTCATTTATATTACATTATTATTGTAAAGTTTAGATATTGTTAAGTTTAGATTGGGTTTCTGCTAATGCCGCATAATCTAGTATCGTGGGACAACTTACTGTCTCTATCCGAGATAAAGCGTCTGCTACTATGTTTTGATCACCGCTGATATACCGAATGTCAGTACTGAATTCGCTTATGTAGGAAAGTTGACGAATACGTCTAGGACTTTCTTTATCGCTATTTACTTTACTGAATGCGTATACGATAGGTTTATGATCTGTGAATATCGTTAATGCCCGAACTTCCACTAAATGTTTAAAATGTCTTATTGCCATATATATAGCCAATAATTCACGATCATAAGTAGAGTATTTCATTTCCGTAGGTGATAATTTTTTAGAAAAATATCCAAGTGGTTTCCAATTGGTATCTATTTGTTGCTGTAAAACCGCGCCTACGCTAGTATTTGAAGCATCACACATCAAAGATAAATTAGCATTGGACATTGGATATGATAATGTAACGGCGCTTTTTAAGCTCACCTTACATTTCTCGAATGCCTCGATGGCCTTATCAGTCCATTTTATCACGGTTTTGTCCCGCTTTTTGCTATTATGCAGATAACTATTTAACTCTGCCTGACTATCGACTGCATTAGGTATATGCGAACGATAGAAATTGACCATACCGAGAAAACGACGCAATTGTTCGATATTTTCAGGTTTCGGAAAATTTACAATTGCCTGTACCTTATCATCGAGTGGACGAATACCGTCTGTTGACACCTCATAACCTAAAAAGTTTAATTTTGATACTCCAAACACACATTTGGAAATGTTAATTGTGACACCAAATTCGTTAAACCTTTGAAATACCGCATTTAAATGCTTTTTATGATTTTTTTCGGATTCCGATGCTATGCACAAATCGTCAATATAATTATATACGAAATCAAAACCATTAAGAACTACCGTATCCATAAATCTCTGGAACGATTGCGCTGCGTTCCGCAAACCGAAAGTCATACGTGGGAATTCGAATAATCCGAAAGGAGTAATGATTGCAGTTTTTTCGATATCTTCAAGGGCTACAGGTATAAAATGATATGCTCTATTTAAATCTAACTTACTGAATACAGTCTTATTACCTGCAATTAAATATTTAAAATCGTTTATACGTGGAATGGGATAACGATCCGGCTTTGTTATTGCATTAAGCCGCCTATAATCCCCACACGGTCTAATCGGGTCGACAAATTCCTAATTCTAACATATTCTGAAATTCAGCCTTAACTTTTTTGAATCTATCCGGTGGTAGAGGCCTTGCCTTAGCGTATACCGGTGGTCCTGAGGTTTCAATATAATGGCACACCGAATGTTTAGGAACTTCTTTGAACGATATTGGTCTGGTAATGTCTGGGTATTTTGATAGTAATTTATGCCATACATTATCATTTATTAATGTTTGAATTAATGACTCACATACGTCATGGCACACAACTGAAGCGATAACATTTAAACGAGTAACTTGATCTATTAACTTTTGGGCGCTTAAATCAACTAACAACTTATAATGGGTTAAAAAATCTGCCCCTATTATCGGTTGTTTAACAGCCGCAACAATGAAGGTCCATCGGAAAGCTCTTCTTAAACCAAGATTTAAAACTAAACTACGTACACCGTAAGTTTGTATCTCGCTACCATTAGCCGCATACAGCTTATAACTATCACTTTCGAGTTTGTTAGAATTAATTTTACCAACCGGAATTACCGAAACATTTGCACCCGTGTCAATCAAAAACTTAAGTCTACTATTACTATCTAACACACATAGGCGATTATAGGTATTGATACAAACCTCCGCCACAGGCTGTACCGCCGCTAGTTTCCCGTCGGCTTCGCATTGTCCTTTGAAGTTTTCCAATTACACGGCTCGACACACTTAGTAGATTTAGATCTAAATTTGTAGTGATAATAGCACAGCCAATTAGGATCTTTCCGACTTCTACTTACATTTCTAGAGTGTGAACTTGATTGTATATTCCCGGTACGACGTTGCAATTGCCTACCACGTCGTAGCTCTGCAACCTCGAGGCTCAGCTTTTGTACTGCCGCTGCTAAATCCGTCGTCACGCTGGTGTCCCTGGGGGTGGGGTTTGACGTCACCGCCGCCACTTCTGCTGGACGGGTCGCCTCCATCACCTTCTCAGCTACCACCGCCAGATTGTCCAACTCCTTGACTTCTGTGACCGCCAGTACCGCCTGAACTGCCGCCGGCAGGTGACTGTTCCACATAATCTGCAGGGTCGAGTCTGGCATTTTTGCTCGTGCCAAATCTCTCATACGCCTCAAGAGTTGTGAAGGTTTTTGATTTCCCAGCTCCATTTCTCCAAGTAGTTTCTGGAACTGGCGAGTCTCTGATTCTTCAAAAACCTGAAGTAATCTGTCTTTCAGCGTGTCGTACTTTTTAGTCTCCGCTGGGGCCAAAAGTAAATCACTTACTTGTTGAATAGCACTTTTGTTCAGCTTCGTAATTACCAAGTTTTGTTTTGCAGCCTCACTTAATCTCTGATTTGCTACAACTGCCTCAAATTGAACGAACCAGAGTCGTGGTTGGTCCGCCCAAAAATCAGGAACACGCGAGGAAACCGTAATACTAGCCAACGCCGACACATCCTCGATATGTGGCTCATTGTTCGACGCCTGTGCTTGTATCACTGGTGTGTTGACTCCTGAGTTTACTGGAGTAGCCATTGCCCAAAATACCAAAAACTAACTATTATTAAATAGCACAGTTTACAGGGGTCACCAATATAGGTTTTTCTTTGGTATTTTGTGATGAAAGGTAATTGGAATATAAATAATAGATGATACGTGTTCACGCAAACTGTTTGTATTCACGACTGACTTGAGTGGTGGGCGCAGCCACGTCGCTAGTTTGTTTACATTTTAATCTATGTTTATGTTAACATAATAAATTAATAATATACACTGTACCTACATGTGATATAATGCCAAGTCCGCAAACGATGCCTCTCTAGTCTCTAGATGTACTGTAATAAATGTACATTATGTTGTCCGCACTGCGCTGTAGGTGCTTCTCGCTCGCACCTATATTAAGCTATAATGTTGGCGAACTGTGATACTGTGATCGCCCAATCAGCGCGCCTCCCGCCAAAAGCTACGCTTGCCCGCTACCGCACGGTCCTGCGGCCATCTTTCGCGAGAACTGCACCGGGCGGCAGTCGGAGTCGGCACCGACTGAACTAATGTGATAAGACTTTTCTTTAAAAACCTACCCCACATATTTTAAATTTTGTAAGCTAAGTATCTTAAACCTGAAAATTGGCAATCGGACCAAAGAAATAGGTATGCATACCTACAATTTTAAGCACTTCAAGGGGTGACATGATCATTCCTGATTAAATCCCTTTAATAAAAAAGATAATCAACCACTTTAAGCACGTACATTTCCTTTGTCAGATAATAAGATCAGTATTGCGGCATCGGATCTCTGACAATACATAAATGTAAAAAAAGAGATATTTTTTACTAGCATAGAGTGGCTTATATTACGATTATGAAACAGGCCCCTGGATGTAATCTATAAAACGTTTAACTTCTCATACGAAAACACCTACAACCTGATACAATACACAATACTCTATGTATCTTCATTATTACCTATTGTATGCGAGATAGTGGTTCAAACGTTAATTGAACGTAATCTCAACTCGCTGAAAACTTGAAACTCATTTAGACTCCAGTTAATATCAACTAAGTTAGAGTAATCAAATCTCGGGCGTTTCGTACAGACTGCAGAGCGGATCAATTATACTGATTGGTTCATAGTAATAGTTGTATTACCTACGCACATATCTGAATTTATTACTCAAACTTTTGTACTCGTAAAAGTATCGCAACAAATCTCGATACTCCAAAGTATTGTGTGTATTTGATACTCTGATAGAAAATGATATATTTTGAGTCGGATCGTACCATAGAAATCTTAATAATAAGGCAATAGAAATGTCAAAGACGCGTGACCTTGTCGCCGCGCATCTGTCTAGTCAAACACAAGTGCGAGTTGAGGAATTGTCGTCTTAATGTCATCGCAAAAAGAATAATTTAGTTTGCAGGAATACAAGCACATGAGTCTAATCGAACACAAGTGCGAGTTGAGGAATTGTCGTCTTAATGTCATCGCCAAAAAGAATAATTTTGTTTGCAGGAATACAAAAAGTGGTATTTGAAAACGGCGACATGCGTCCCAGTGTTAAAAGATAGTCGATAGCATTTCTATTGACTAGTTATTAAGATTTCTATGGATCGTACCCTCCAAGTATTTAGTTAAATCGAAAAGTTGAGGAGTTTCCCCTAATTCAATTTCATATTATTTATGGGAGTGTTGAACTATTGCCATAAAAAGTATTGATGCCTACGCTTTTTCAAAAACTTGTCAATGTCTATTTTCAAAAATTTGACGACCGGATGGCGGAGTGGGTAGTGTACCTGCCTGCGACGCCGAGGTCGCGGGTCCGATTTCCGCTTAAGACAAATCTTTGTGTGCATGAACGTGGGGGTTTGTCTTAGTCTGGATGTTTCTATGTTTAATAAGTATTAATTTACAAAACAAAGAAAAGTATATATGTATTAGTATCAGTTATTCTAGTACCCATAGTACAAGCTCTGCTTAGTTTGGGACTAGATGGCGTTGTGTGTAAGTTGTGAAATATTTATTTATTATTTATTTATTTATTGCTGTTCATTTTATGTATGTACTATCAGCAAAGTTGATTCATGACTTATTTGACAAATATTTGCTTTAAAGTTGTCAAAGTCGTTAAGCTTGGCAAATTTTGAGTTTAGTGTTTTGAAATGTCTTTACAAAAATAGGATTAAGAGCATCATAAATTTACTTTGTTGGTGGTGTACACAATTTTATACCAATGGCTACTAAAGCATAAGTAAACATGATTATTTAAATGAAAAATGAAAATGAAAATGAAAATATTTATTTAGGTCCAACAGAAACATTGAGACACACATAAATTCAGTTAAAACAAATAAAAAAAAATAAAAAAGTACAATAATTTACAGTATGCCCCAAAGCATAAAGTTGTCCTAAATGGGAATTGGTTCAGCATATGCCAAACTGAAGCTTAGCGCTGGTTTTCAACCAATCCCCCAGTGACTACACGGATGACAAAGATCTGTTACTTATATAAAAAATTAAAATTATACAAACAAAATAAAAGACAAAAAAGAAGACAAAAATAAAACATAAATATAATTATAGTTATGGCATGTATGTACAACGCAAAATAAGTAGTATAATTTAGTATTATTTATTATTTACCTTTATATCATTTTTTGTAGTGTTTTGACGTGTTCAAGCGCCTCCTGGGGCCTATGAAAATAAATGATTTGAATTTGAATTTGAATTTGAATTTGAAAATAAATTCATAACATTATGCATTAAATAAAAGATACATTTACGTTTAACATGCCCATCTCCCGCTGAGCATTGATTAGGTATCGTTTTAAGTGAAGTCTGAACGTACTTAATGCATTGGCATTTCTAATTGGAGGAGGAATGTTATTCCACACTTTGGATGCTGCGTAACGAAATGTACCTGTAAAAGCGGTTGTTCTATGCGGTTGTACAGACAATACCAATGAACGGTCCCTGCCACCTAGCTCATATCTCCGAGATAGCCAGCTAAGCTTATCATGTAGATACGCTGGTTCCTTGTACTTAACAACACCAAACATTAGGCACGCCAAATGAAACTTACGTCTCGACTTCATTTTTATAATAAAATGTTCGTTCAGGAACGGAGTGACATGGCTTCGAGGTGGAATATTAAAACAGAAACGGGCGCAAGCGTTTTGTACCCTCTGTATCAGTCTATCGGTTCGGGATAACAACCGCGGGCCGTATACCGCGTCGGCATAGTTTAATTTGGATAACACCAGGGACTCAACTAAACGAATTCTCAGTTCTTCCGAGACATAAGGCCTCATCCGATACAAAATACTGAGTCGATAAAAGCAGTTTTGTACAGATTTAGCGACATGGTTTTCGTATCTCAGATGCGAGTCCATATAAAGGCCTAAATTGCGGCACTCTTCTACCCTTTCTATTATTTGTCCCATAAGTGTAATGTTTAGTGCGGGCAATGAATGTAATTGTTTTTTTGTCCCAAACAGCATGTATTTTGTTTTTGTTGGATTAAGCACTAATGAATGGCTCTCCGACCACTCAAAAATCCGGGCAAGGTCATCATTTAAGGCTTTTGTGGCAGTTTCAAATTCAGCGGGCTTAAAAGAAATATATACCTGCACGTCATCAGCATAGATGTGATAGTGACAGGTATGTAGGCAGCGTACTATATCTGCACAATACAAAATAAAAATAATAGGTCCTAGGATCGATCCCTGGGGAATGCCCCGTTTTAAAGGCATAACATCTGATAAAAGTGATGTTCCATCATTCAGTCGCAATTCCACGTATTGCTGCCGATCTTGAAGGTAACTGTGGAACCACTGTATTGCTGTGGCGTCAAAACCGTAGTAGCTTAGTTTCGACAATAGTAGTGGTATATTTATACAATCGAACGCCCGGGTATAATCAAGCAGCACCAATATTGAACACATACCTTGATCCTGGGCTGCCAGGATATTGTCCGTTACATCCAAGAGAGCTGTACAAGTACTACGGCGTTTCCGAAAACCAGATTGGAGGTTAGGTAGAATATTATTATCTTCTAGATAATCGGTAAGTTGTTTGCATACGGCTCTCTCCATAATCTTAGAAAGGCAAGGTAAAATACTGATGGGCCGCAAATCTGTCAAAGTACAGGGATTAGAAGTTTTAGACAATGGCCTAACTGCTGCTAGTTTCCAGTAATCGGGAAAGGTGGATGTTAGAATAGAGTCATTTATAATGTGCGTAATAGTAGCTAATGTACGAGGCAGTGTCAACAACAACATATTTAAGCTGATACCATCGCACCCCTCGGCATTTGATTTGAGATTCATAATGTATCTAGTAATTAACTCTTCGCTTACCGGTACAATTTTAAAAGTAGCTTCGCTGAATCTATGAAATTCATAATAAGTAATAATTGACAATTTTACTAATGTATTACCGGGAACATTTAAAAAGTGATTATTAATTAAATTTGGATCCGAGAATTGAGCCGGTAGTTCTTCAAATCTTTTGTTTGGCAGTAACGTTTGTTTTAAGTTTTGCCACAGCTCTTTAGGCTTATTTAATTTATTATTTATATTATACTTAAAATAGGCCACTTTTTCGCTATGTAATGAAGTGACCACATGTGACTTTAACTCCTTATAGTATACCTTTTTAGGTGGCCATTTATTAGCGCGATAATCAGCCAAGGCATTGTCACGTAGGCGCATCATTAATTTTATGTTATCCGTAATCCATGGTAATGATGGTTCTTTAATAACCTTCTCATTCAAAGTTAATAATATCGAAATACTTTCCCAATCGACCCCAGAGATACACATTTGTAAACTATCTTTACAAATTTGCTTTAAAGGCCTATAAGCCAATTTAAAAGGCTTGTATTTGTCTTTTTTTATTAAAAATTCGCACGAAATAATCGAGTGACCATTGAGTGACTTGAAAGGCTCCACTTTGATACTTCTTGCCCGAAGGTCAGTGCATATTAAATCAATTAGAGTTTCACTTGTGTCTGTGAAATGTGTAGGTGATGTTACAAGTTGTTGTAAACTTAAGCAATTTAGAAATTCCATGACCCTTTGTGATTTACCCTCCCGTGCCAGCAGCAAATTGACATTGAAATCTCCCATTAATATGCGATGATCCACTGTACCCAAGCTTGTTACGGCATCAGTGACAGCGTCGAGAAACAGGTTTAAGTCCTGCCAGGGCGCGCGGTACGCGGTGCCAAAAGCTTTAGTATTATTTTGGTAATGTCTTCTTAACAAAACAATAAAATAAAGCCCCAATTTGTCCAAATTTATTAACCAGCGGTTAACATTATCGTTACCCAGATTCGATCTACTACTACTACTTTTTCCAGAATTTGGATAACTTCTTGGCGGGAAAAAAATTCAATACCCGAGAGGTAGTACAAAACGCCTTTGAAGAATTTGTTGCCTCCCGTCCAGCTGATTTCTTTAAGAATGGCATCAATAAACTGCCACTGCGTTGGCAAAGATGCATTGATTGCATCGGTGATTACTTCGATTAACACAAATAAAAAATACATGAAAAAATTCGTTGAATTTTTTCATAAAAAACGGCAATGTCATAGGTAAAGACCTAATAATTATGATGAAGAAACGATTAGAGGGGAACGATTCTACAAATGTATTCTAAGTAATGTAGGGTGTAAGGTACTTTATAAAGTTGATACATAATTATACTGGGTGGCGCAAAAGTACTGGCACTAAAGAAAATCCTTTTTTTTTTTTTATATGACATTTTCTGTCATTCTGTTGTTGAAAATTGTGTAGTGAACAAATGTAAAATACACTGAAAATAAACATGGACCGTTTTACTCCCCAAGAACGTGGAATAATTGTGTCAATGTTCTTACGGAATAATTCATCAGTGATAAGAACACAACGTGAATTTCGTCGACGATTTCCCCACCGTCCGGCACCGATTGGTCGCACAATTCGACGCTTTGCCACACGCCTTGAAGCAACTGGCTCAACATTGGATAGACCTAAGTCTGGGAGACCAAGAACAGGCCGTTCAGCTGAAAATATCGATGCTGTGCGCGAAGATGTGGAAGAGTGTCCAGAAACATCAACGAGGCGACGTGCCACGCAATTGGGCATTTCCAGACGGACCCTGCAGCGTATTTTGGTGAAAGACTTAAAGATGTTCCCGTATAAAACTCAAATGACTCATCAGCTGCTGCCTGCTGACCACCGAGCTCGTCTAGATTACTGCCAGCGCGTCATAAACCTCAACCTTGAAGAGGATGATTTTCCTTCAAAATTGGTTATGAGTGACGAAGCGCATTTCCATCTCTCAGGGCATGTCAATAAGCAGAATACTCGGTTCTGGGGCACTGATAATCCGCGCATTATTCAAGAAACACCTCTACACCCACTAAAAGTTACTGTATGGTGTGGCATCTGTGTTGACAGAGTGATCGGACCCTATTTTTTCGAAGACGCTGGAGGCAATGCGATAACTGTCACTGGAGAACGCTACAGAACCATGTTACGTGAGTTTTTGATACCCAGTTTGGACGAATTGGGGCTGGAGCACATCTGGTTTCAACAAGACGGCGCTACGGCACACACAGCGCGCGACACTATGGACTTAGTGAGGGACGCTTTTCCAGACCGAGTTATCTCTCGTTTTGGCGATTTGCCTTGGCCTGCAAGATCACCCGATCTGACCAGTCCAGACTTCTTTCTTTGGGGTTTTTTGAAATCTCGGGTGTATGTGAACAAGCCACAGACTCTCGCAGCTCTAAAAGAAAACATTCGTCAAGAAATAACGAACATATCGCAGGAAGTGTTACGGCAAGTTATGCAAAATGTCATAAATAGGGCTCAAATGTGAATCAACTCTGGAGGTCACCATTTAAAAGACATCATCTTTAAATCCTAATGGTACGAAATTTAATGGCACAAATATACATTTAAAAAAATCTAAATCTAGTTTTCTAATTTAGAAAAAATGTTATAGCTGAACCAAATAGGGTCTTTACTTTTGCGCCACCCAGTATATGTGTGGGTATTACATGTACTTTTGATGACAATTAAACATTATCTTGAACTGAACGGACGTGTTCTAATTTCTCTTCAACTCCCGAACTGTGCCTCGTACCTAACCACACCACATGGCGACCACAGTAAAATAAAATAAAAAACTAAAGATTGCGAGCCCAAAGTGTGACAGATGAGTGTTTTATTTCAGCCTCTGAGATTGCGGGGCCGCCACAAAGTCTTGTAGAAGTACTCGTTTGTTCCCAACAATGTAGGTAGTAAAGCCATTGTTTCAAGGCTCTCGGCGGGCACTCGCGCTATGACGTGTAATTAGTTCTGTCCTATATTCGCAAATTATTACATTTAATTGTGTAAGAACAATGCCGTATTCTTGATTTTAGGGGTTCAATACCCAAATAAAAACGGAACCTTACTAAGACTTCGCTGTTAGTCTGTCACCAGGCTGTCTTATGAACCGTGATAGCTCGACAGTTATAATTCACAAAAGATGTATAACTGTTGCCGCTATTACAACAAATACTAAAAACCAGATAAAGTACATTGTTGAGAAGGGTGTCACAAAACAAACGTGTTTTTTTTTGGCACGTTTTGAAATTTTCTCAGATGATCTTTAACTGTTGTCCCTACAACAACAAACGTGATTTTTGTGCTGATTTTTCTCGATCTCAAGAACCTTGATAGCTCGATAATCCCACCCACACGCCCACCACTGTGAGTCCTGTGACGGCAAGATCTACAGCGGTAACCAACTGAAAGGCACCGTGCATGACACACGGGCAATCCCAGGGAGAGTTGGAGTTGGAAAGTATGTGATACTTGATAGCTCGATAGTTGAAGTTTTCTCAATTGAATTTCTATAGCCGCTATAACAACGCTTAAAACAGAGTAAAATAAATATATAAGAGTGGCTTCCATACAATAAACGTGATTTTATTTTTCGACGTTTGAAAAATACACACAACAGTTGAAATTTTCACTGATGACGTATAGCTGTTGCCCTTATAACAATAAATACTTAAAAACCGAATAAAATAAACATTAAAGGGGGACTCCCATACAGCAGTAATAATTTTTATAGGTAATTTTTATAGTACCGTACCCTTCGTGCGCCAGTCCGACTCGCACTTGGCCGGTTTTTATACAATCAAGAAATCATTAAATTATGAAGACTACCAACAGATTATATGAATGAAATATTTTCAGTGTTAGTATTTTTTGCTATCAATAACAATTCATGTATTGATTTTATTATTCCCTGTCGACTCTCTACTGGATACTAAAAAGTAGCATGATCTGCCTTCAATCTAGATTAACATTTGCTACAAACACCGTGATGTACTCAAAATTGAATACAATAGTTTCTTAGAAGTTACAAAAGAAAATTATTTAAGTTAAATACATGTGGTATATAAAAGGTCAATAGGTAATATATCGTCCTAGATTTATGAAATCGCGCTGTCAGAGGTATGTAGGACACTTTGTGATTCAAATCGTGACCATCATAACTGCATAATAATGAAACATTTTCAATAATACTGCTGGCAATCTTCTGTTATTGGCTATGGTAACATTATCACAGGAAGACGACTAAAATTAATGCAATGTGTTTTTGAATGGGACAGCCTTTGCGGCACCATATTTCATAAATTTCAGGGATGGTTTAAGTATATTTATCTCAAACTGATTCATTTATGTAATATTTATGTGGTGCGGTCTTAGCAATAAAAAAAAATCAGTAATTTAATCAAAATCAAGATCTTGCTTAAAAACAATATAATATAACCACGCGGAGGTGGTATGTTTTTCAAGGTAAATATTGCTAGCATAATGTATTCAGGAAGGGGCCATAACTTTTCAGTTCAGCCAAGTACCGTGATACTTAACATAAAATACATAAATATCTCAAGACATTATCATTTGCAGAAGAGGATTTGGTTTATCCTCTTTGTTATTATCAGGATTCGTGTGCACTATGTTAGCCACTGTAGAAGCCATTAGGCCTAATTTTATATGAGAAGTAGAGATCGTACGCTTTTAATGACTTTGTCTGTTATAAAATTTTGAGTTACTAGTGATAAATATGGAGCCGTATCTTTAAGTTTTATCGAAACCATCTTACGTAAATCGGTAATTAAAAACTAAGCGACTATGCCAAAATATGGTGTCTTGTTCAAATATGATTATGATCACGAGTGTATTTTGGGATTAGGAATTTCATTCTTGAATTCTTTGAAGAAGGGCTCTAACATTCATAATTATAAATTCTATCAAACTTATAACATCTGCAAATCAGTAATTCGTCAATTACTAAAAAAAAATAATTTTACCAATGACGCGATTTAAACATAACACCTTAATAATTATCTAAAACGCAACTCGTGCGTAAATATTTTAGATGTTTAGATTAATTTTCATAATAACATTGTTCTTGTTAGTTCTAAAACAACTTCGTGCCTAGAATAACACGTCTGGTAAATAATTGTTTACAGTTGAACGCAGAACAGAAAGTTTTGAATACCTGAATGAATTCAACAAGGATGTTATTAAAATCGTCCACATTGTTTTCAAAGTTAAATAGTTTTCGAGTTTGCTTTAACAACTATATGTTTATTAGAACTTAATGTGAAATTACGAAGGTCTGAAAAAGAATATTTAAATTTTCGTCGCAAAATTAAGTAGTTGGTTTGAATGGCCTAATCTGCCACGTTTACAGAATACCAGTAAAACAAGGCATCCAAACATCCGTAGTTTTGAACGGCCTGACAAATGCGACTTTTTTAGTATTATACAACAGATTATTACAAGTTTTCGAAACGAAGGACCCTCGTAAATATTATGTACTTTCTATTTTATCAATAATTTTCATCAAAGTACCTCATTTTAATTCATCAAATACCATATTACAAATTAAATAAAATTACAATATCTATCTCAACTCATTGAAGGGGGGTGAGGCAACCATTCGTTAGCTACTCGGAAGTGTGTGGGGGGGGTGCCAGTGAGATACCGAACCAAGCCGAGAAATGACATACCATAGTCTACCGACCAGAGAGTATGCATTGAACTGCATCGAACAAAATTTTGTTGAAAATCGGCAGACTTATCAAACAACAAATCCTGGGTATTGAACCGTTGAGTAATAACTGAACATCAACATGTATTTTCACTCACACATTTATATATAAGACCGATAGAGACAGCAATACCTTTATATATGTGTGCAGAGTCTACCCTTAATATAGCCCGCTCATGCACGTCATATAAAACTTATGTCAAAACATAGATGCGTGGTTACACGATCAATATCTAAAGAAAAATAATGTATGTTTTATTTTTCAATTCGACCAGGCTCGATTCCCAGCTGAGGACAAATTTTCCATAAGTCTAAGTATGTAGTTTTTAATTTTACTAAAATCGATGTCATGGTTCCTACGAACGAATTTTATGTATGTCTATAATTTATAACAGACATCCCCATGCTGACCGAGAAAAAATCGGGTGAAATCGAGTACATTTGTTGACCACCGGACTTCTTGCCCAAATACACACTAATCTAGAACACGTATATTTTACTCTTCAGTGGTTTCTCTAAGCTCTATAAATAAAGTCTTGAACTATTACCTAAGACACATATGTGCTAAGTTTCCGACCTCTGTCTCATATTTCCCCATCAGTTGGCAGCACTGCCAGTATGTATGTGTTTAGTTACTTGGACGTTGACGATAAGTTAGTGGCAACAAGTTTGTTTAGACTTAAGAGATGTCAGACAGAGCTGTTCGAACATAGTACATACAAACTCTGTTGGTATTGGTTAAATTTAGTTATAGAACTTAAATATCAGCCTTTATATATAGCTCGTGATGCTCGTGTGCTTTAAAGAATTTATTTCCCATAAGAACAAAAGTTCACTTAAAATGAGAAGCTAATTACAATATGTTTCATAACTTAAAATTAACATCATCTTCCTTCAGAAATACATTCTTTTTAACATAATTGTTAATCCCCAAACTAGGCAGAGCCTACAGTGATTGGTACTATTTCTTTGAGTTGGAGTATAAAATTCTAAATAAGGTGACACACTTTAACAGTACGTAAATTTTATAATAAACGAACTTGTTTCTATTTACATTACCTATTTAATTTTATAATTCCTTCTTTAAAAAATACAAAAAATGTATATTTTCAGAAACATAAAATGATTTAAATTCAAAACTTAAATAAGTTTTGGTTTCTAGCAAGTTTCCTGTCGTGTTTCAGCCGTGTAAGTTGGTTACAGCCTCGAAGAAAATGTGTAACGTTTTAGTTAAATTTGTTTTAGCAGATATGTCTTGAACATTAAACCCACGATCCGTCATGATGCTGTCTCCTGGTTGACATTTTGTACTAAATCACTTTCGTCGTTTCTATAATTTTCCAGTCTGATATAGATCCTCTATAGCCCTGATAACAATAGAAAAAACCCGCAGGTGTTTACCAATACATATTTTTTAAATTGTATTTTTGTTCTTATATGTGGGTACTAAACGCGACCTGTTGTGCTGTAGGGTTATTCGATTAGACTATTGGTATTTCTGTAGTGCCAATGATTAAACAAACATGATATCTGGGGTAATGTAAACGTTTACGAGTTCTCGAGATGTCTATGTTTACGTGTCTTAGCAGTTGCTTAGCATTAAAATTAAGTATGAGTAATGCGCGGCTTCATCAAATTGAAACACGTTTACAAGTAAGGGAGGTAATATATAATAATGAATGCGAAGATAAGACCGCAATATTAAATGTCTTCGGCAGCGCAAGCTCCACCTCACATTAGCATTTCATGAACACCGCGGGTTCCGTTACACATTTACAACGCTAATTGGCTACAACAGCGGCTGTGTTATCGACTTCTTATTCATAACATTTACATTTTATAACTTTTAATTAAAGCCTAGATAAGTAGGAGTTTGTTTATTATTTTGTTGAATAAAACATGCTTACCAACTTGTAAGATCTGAACAAGTTCTACAAGTTCAAAAACTTATAATCGATGCTAATAATTATAACCTTTATCAGAATTTCGTTTTAAGTTGACTTAGTGAATAATTTATATTTCTTAGAGATTCTTTCAGCACTTACACAGCACGTAGTTGGAATTGTACCCGGTGGATGGCGTACCCCCTATAAGTAATCTTCTTCTTCGTCGTGTCGATGGCTGAGTCAAATTTTATTGGTCCAATAAGTGGCCACTTATATGGCGCTCTCGTTAGCGTTCATGAGCGCCTCTCTTGTGCAGGTGGTAGGGCATTTTGGACAGTCAGTAAGGTGGTCAAGGTTTTGACTTGCCATCGTGGTGAAAGGATTAGCCAATTCGCTTTTAAGAACTCGCGAATTGCCCAGGGTGCGCCGGACGTAGGGAATTGTTGTGTACGTCACTCGGGGAGGCTCCTTTCATGCAACCCCTATAAGTAATAATATGTAGGTATCCCTATCCCTTAGGAGTTAACTATAACAGGTGAAATGTGGGTGTTGTACACCTCTGCAACACCGTTCTGTGTAATTTAGGCGTGATGTTATGTTATGTTTAATTTCTAATCAAAGGTAAAAATAAAAGAAATAAGAAACAAGTTTGTTGATGTTCCATTCCAACATAGTCCTTCAACGAACGTTAGTAAAATGCGTGTACATTTTATTTTCCGTATCGGTTGATTTGAGTGACTGAAGAGCCGCCGGCGAACACATTCAGATCTCGATTGCCATTTACATCGAAATGATTGCATTATCATAAAAAGTTTTACTACACTCCTTCTTTATAAGCAGAACCCGTCCATGAAAATGAGGTTTACAGCGTTGATACTGTATTTTCGTTCGATGACATCTCTTGTATGTTTCACGGTATATTTTTTGTTGTAAAATAGACAACAATATTACAAAATCAATACACCTATCGACCAATCATGATTAAATCGTTTTGTATACCAGCAGTACTATAGGTTACATGTTTTTCTAAATGTTCGGAAAATAGATCATCGTAGGTTAAATACCTAATTATTACTACGCTACGCTAAAAGTTCAACCATAATAATATGTTGAAACTTGTCTTCATTTTTGTTTTAGCAGTCTATTATTTTTAAATGAATTTTCTTTATTTCGTTTGCCTGTCTGTTATGTTGGATGACAATTTGCGCAAGAATTTTGGATAACTGATTTGATAAATAATATTAACATTACGGCCTTATAAAAGAACATTTACAACATATTACACAACAACATTACATATTATAATATATAATTATACATTTTTCTTAATAGATTTTGCATGTTTCACCTAACCATTGAACCGCATACACACATACAAATCAGGGAGACATTAAACTATAAGATTTACTAACTAATATCATTTTACATATCACTAAATTTCATAAATTAGAGAAATACAAAATAGGTGATTTTAGTTACACCCATATTTTTTATGGTGAATAGGCACGCGTTCAATCACGATCTGATAAGATGTGATGCATGGCGTTTTTCTCCATGGAATTTCTCATGAAAACGGATGTACGCTCGCGAACCGCTTTGTGTGTAATTGGAAATTAGAATGTCTTGTTCTTGATCAAAAACCCAAGATTTTGGTATTGATTTTTCAAGAGACAGCGAAAGCAACTGAGTTTTTTAAGCTTTTCCCATTTTCGAGTTTAAAGATACAGACAAAGATGAAGAAAAAAAAACTAAACTTCTTTTCGAACGAGCGATCGCTGGTTATCCTCTTCTGTTACTCGGTAACGAGAACTAGGAAACACGAGCACGTTGAACGGTAAGCTTGATTGGAGCAACGTTTACTCAGCTCATTCGAAAAATTGCTCGTCTCAGTCTAGATTTAGGTTAGTAACAAGTTTCATTATTACAAGGTATATTAAAGAAAAGAATAACTGTAATACACCAAATATCCTACTGAAACATTACATCATAAGCTTATTATTACTTACTCGAATATTAAATTTATAAAAGCGGTTATTTCAGAAATTTCACTAAAGTTATTCTTGCGACTAAAACTCTATTCCTACAAAACGTCAACATAGCTTTAACAAAGTTAAAGCTCTTAATGTTAAACACTGCTCCTAATACAAAGTACCAAGTCCATAAATATACGCCACGAGTCAGTTATAGGTCGTTCAAAATTTACGCGCAACCTTAGTACCATGGGACCATTACCTATATGAACTTTTTATGGCTTTAGGTAGTCGTGAACAGAGTGAGGGGTGGACAGCGGAGCGAATGTTTAAATTCCTTCGTAAAACATTTAATCCACATAGAAAGTGTGCCTGGTTAACCGCTTATTGTAATCAATTATTGGGTTTTATTTTGCAAATCTTCTACTTTTCATTGAGTATCCTTGTTAAATATCTATACATATAATACAATCGGTTTGTCTACATATTTTACCATTATATTTTATCGCTAATTTTAGAGGGCATTTAGGGAGTGTAAGTTTATTTGGAAGGTTCGTCAATTTTAAAGGGAAATGCATAAAATTCTGCACATAGGTGACATAGGTTCGTTTACACGGCAGCGTGAACTATCTTTAAGATATAATTTTTGAAATATCACTGTCCAGGGGGATTTGTGAATTAGAGTTTGTAAGTTAATAAGTTAGTGAGTTTGAAAGGAAAATGCACGAAATTGTTTACAAAGGTTCCCTACACGACATCCATAAACAATAAGGAAAATTCCACTTCCCAAGAGGGACAATTTGTGGTTGAAAATGTATGAGGGAAGTTCAATTTTGTAGAAAATAGTATGAAAATATCGAATTCCACGCGGAAGAAGCCGCGGGCAGCAGCTAGTATATATGAACAGGCTTCGGGGTTCTAGCTTCAGCCAAACTTCTCGTATGTGTCTTAGGACTTTTCTGGCTCAAATAGACTAAGACCACCATGACGACTCAGGCGCGGGTTCGGATCCTCTTAGTCCTGGACACTTTACATTGAAGCCATCCGTCTTCCCCCGCCTGGTATATTTATGTGCCACGGATCGGGCGTTATGTAAGTCATACACATCTGGTATACGTATGTGTTATTACGTATAGCTGCCGCCCCCGTGGCACAACGATAACCTTGTCAAATTGATACCAATAACTTCATCTTGAATCACTCCATTTATAGATAAAAACCGCATTAAAATTCGATCCATCCTTTCGAGTTTGTTCCAAACAGACAGACGACTTTGTTTATAGGTACAATATGTACGGATAATCATACTATATTATTTACTTTACGAAACACCGCTACGAATGCCACAAAATACCCTACCTTATTATTTATGGTGTTTGTCTAGGATCTCGTGCTTAAATGAGATTTATTGAGCAAAGCGAATAGATTTATAGTGGCATAAGTTTGTTTTTTGAAAACTGACAAAGCAAAGCAACACCCAAAGGTATAATGTTCCATGATCTTGCATAAACGGCTCCTAATTATAAACAACCTATTTAGCAGTAATCATTGTTGTGATATTAAAAATAAAAGAAAGGCATTGTAAAATGGGGTTGATTTAATTCTTCTTAATGTGAGTTTTAACACTTGGCCTCGGACTATAAACAGGGAAAAACATAGGATAATATTTTGGCTCACCTTCAGTTATTTACACTCAACATGCACAATTTCTTACAATAATTTAAACATTATAATTTCCTACAGGTAGGTAAGCCACCACATGCAAAAAAAACATAAAAAGAAAAATGATTAAATGATATTAAATTGTTATTCTCATTTACAATAAATATTTAAACATAAATTGTGTTATAAATTATTACATATTGTTTTGTGGAACCCGCCAAGTGAATCAAAACTTATATAATATATTTAGGTTACTGACTGAATTTATTAAAATTGAACTCGCGGTGTAAGGCGCATACGCTAACCGCTAGACCAACAAGGCAGTCAGTTCTTTATAAGAAGTTATTTCAACATTATAATCCTTGTCAACCTTTTCACGTACATAATATCCGCCACACTATGTCATGTATCCTAGCAAACTTAGTAGTTTACTACATAAAGTTGCTGCAGTTCACTTATGAAGCGCATTAAAGTTACCTGAAGTTTAAGACTCACTTAAGCACTAAATCGGATGGAGAGTTTACATAGATAAGTTTACTAAAAGGGACGTGAACACAATATTTAAAGGAGAAAGATGAGCTTTTAAGTTGGTATTTTTTATTATTGTGCTCATAGTAAAATTTAGACTTACGAAGATAATGCTTTTTCATGAGGTTAGTAAATTACCGTAACTATTTTTGGTATTTTTAATCCGAATTACAAATTGCTACAAATATGAATTTGCGCAGCTTTGACTTACTCCCAAGCTCCTCCTATGGCTATTAGGGTAAATAATATTATTTTGTAATATTTCCATGGATATGTGGGTCGTTTGTTTTGCGAACGGAAAAGTGATCGCCAATCAAATGGCTTACATCATGCGTGTTTTACGTTTGACAAAGCGTTGGATATGCGAAGGGTACAGTGACAGGAGATGAATTGTGTGGACGAAAATATATCATGGTAAATAGTATTGTGATTTGTCCATAGGCGAATAACGATTACAATCTTATATTTAAATTTTATTTTCTTGGCAAGAAGATAATTTACTTTTGCTACTTCAGTATAATTGGAGTTGTTTTTTTGGTTTGTTTAATGCTGTGTTTTCATGTTAAATATAGTGTTTTAGTAAGTTAGATATAAGAAGCATCAACAAAAATAAAACACATTTACTCGAACTTCTCACCGGGTACATACCAATCAAATAAAAATATTCCGTTTCTTTATAGCTCATCAAAGTAATATATGTTTACCAATAAAATTCGCCTCCGGTTGAATTACGATACCAAATTATAATTATATATTCTGGCCTCGTTTTTAAATCGACGAGATGTCACTCGAAAGTCAATAAAATTCTTAAAGGTTATCCATAGGCTTAATTTAGGCAAACACATAATTGAATAGAAAAAAAATATAATCGTTTTAGTTTATGATATGTCTGAATCGATACTAGACAAGATTGTTTTGTTTTAGTTGCTTTTCTCTGACAACATTATTTTCTCAATATCACTGTAACCACGGTTTTCTTAATAGGTAGCTGGAACGAGAGCGATGGAAGCGCACCTCATTATCTTTTATATTTATCAATACTATGTGACCCCACGTTAGATCATCGAAATAACAACACGGAATCTGAAGGGAAGGTTACTTTCTTCTATCTATATACCAGTCTTTATATAATAGGTTACCAATTATAGTGGTTATATCCATTACTCCGTTGACCAAACCAATCCATATTAAAAAACCGGCCAAGTGCGAGTCGGACTCGCGCACGTAGGGTTCCGTACCACTATACATCTAAATAAATGTTTTTCTTAATTCTTAATTATATTGGAGTTGATTGAATGAAAGGTAAAATGCGGTTTACGATTTATTATGTATTAAAAAAAACTAATTATTAGATCTCGTTCAAACCAATTTTAAGTGGAAGTTTGCACGGTATTGTACATCATTATATTATTTCTACATTTTTTTATCATTAAATCAAAGGTGTTGTGGTAACGGTAGTGCATTGGTGTGATAGATTGAGCTTGCCAACCTTTTGAAAGTCTTAGAAAAAGCTAGATTGTTACCTTAGTATCCCATTTCCTGACTACGGAGAGATTTTTGTAACAAAAATCAAAGGCTAATCGATCAAGTTACGGTAATTTGCTGAGAGAGTGCAAAACTTCATCAATCAACATCACACGCAAACCCCTTTTACGAAAAGGCATCCATTGAGGTTCGTGAATTTCGGTAATGGTAAGTCTTCAATCATGATAGGAAACATTACATTTGACGACCCCTCATCGCGATTGGTGTTTTTTCTATGATTATGAGGCGTTGTCTAAGACAAGATAACGTACACTTTTTATTTTAAATTTATAAATAAACGATTTAATTTGATTAAATAAATACGGATCCTTACGTCAATGCAGAGAATATTTATTAAATTACGATAAAAAAAATGTTTAAAA
Organism: Hypena proboscidalis; assembly: GCA_905147285.1. NCBI lineage: Eukaryota > Metazoa > Arthropoda > Insecta > Lepidoptera > Erebidae > Hypena > Hypena proboscidalis. Next base: position 4,156,174 of record LR990141.1, read on the forward strand.
ACTTGATAAAATGATCCTAGATGAGGCTAAACGGTTAACTCAATCGCAACAGTGAATTGCTTTTATTTATAGCTATAGTAGTTTCACCAGTAACTTGCAGTTGGAACCGTAATTAAATGACACATTGTACAAATTAAAGCAGTGTGCAGAAAATATATAATTTTAATTAAAAGTGCTCCATACATTTATGTACATAATTTATCATGATGTTGTAGGCATATGGCATATGCATCCAGAGTCTTTTGCCCTTGACTTTTTCATTTATAGTAAATGCAAATAGAGAAGCCACCTTTAGGCGAAATTGCAAGCGCTTGAATCGGAATGGCAAGTTGGTGGGAATTATAGGTAGGGCAAGTGTTGATTGTTACATTTTTTTAAAACTTTCATTTAATGAAATAAATAGTCACTTTTTGTGTACCTTGACAAAAATGTGACAAAATTTATCACACGCTTGTATGCTAACCCGGCTGGATATACTGCAAGGCAGTCAGCCTCGTTTTTACCTTTTTAACCCGGTAAAAGCCTTAAATCTAACGCTTATTGAATGCGACCTTTATCTTTAGCTTTCACCCTTTTGTTGTTCGCTTTGTATCGTCTAAAAATCGTTAATCTTTGTTCATGGCGCTATTTTTCCGGATTCCTTTTATGCATAGCCCTTGCTGTGGACAGTTTTTTAACGGGAAAATATTGCCTTGTATTCAGACTCTACATTAATAGACAGTTATTTGGGTGTTTACGTCACTATATTTTTTTTCTTATTACGTGTGTACTATTAATTCCCTATATTTATTTTAAGAGTTGAAGCTCTGTTTAATAGCTATTGTAAATACGAGTATATATATTATGTTACAGTAAAATTAATTACAATTAATAATAATTACCAAAACGAGAGGTAAAGTGATAAATTATCAATAATTTTACCTACTGGTACCATAGCGAAAAAAGTATGCACTTAAATACATTTTCTCTTTGGTAGTACTTACTTAATTTAGGAATAGGTAAATAAGAATTAAACTAGGAGGAAAGACGAAATCCCTTGAGTTTCACATTGCTTACATGCGCCTTCTAATTGAATTCACACATGGTTGCTTCAACTCTGGCCTCTCAGTCGAGATATATACCTTTTTATTTTTCCAACTAAAAAGTACGTAAAATTCTGTGTTTGCTCGTTTTCTTTGCAAAATAAAACAATATAACTCACAAAACTTTATGTAATTTTTTTTTCGATTCATATAATAGGTGTCCCGGGCTAGGAGAGCCGGGAGGCCGGGCTTTCGACAAACACTAAAGTGTTTGTCGAAAGACTCAACATGGAAGCGATAGTTATTTTACTTCTTAATTTATGTTTAAAGCAATATAGTCCGATAACATATATATTATTGATAGATAGTGCTATTTTACTTTGCAGCCATTTCGGAATTATTCGTGTAGTAAATTAGCATGCAATAAAGTATATTTTGCATTTGCTTTTCAAAAACCATAAATAACCATAATACCGTAATTGATAACGAATGTATTTTAATACATTTCTGTAGTACTAGTTATTCCTATATTAAATTTGTCATCTTTATTTTTATTATTTGCAATTCCAATAATCCCGGGCTTTGACCATTGTAATCCTGGAATTTTTATTTCGAAAAATGGGATCTCGGGTTCGAATTTACTAGCCGTGATGTCAGTCGACATAGTAGTAGAAGTATGTTTCAACTATGCAGTAACCCGAGAATGCCAGAATCCAACTATGTAGTTTATATACTTGAAGTACCTACTAGTATTAACTTCGGTCAATAAAATGCCTTTGTAAGATAATGCCTTTGTGTGAAAGAAAAGAAGAAAGAAAAATCATTGATTCTGGCATAATAATAATTGAATACATTATAAAGGGTTTAAAACTAAATAATTTAAAATACCATTCATAATGCCAGAAATGGTATGCACCGCAGCGCTGATATTCTGATGCGCCCAGTTGTGTGCATGAACATGTAGGTTTGGCATGTTTGTGTGAAAGGTGAAAATAATAAAAGTATTCGTATCAGTCATTCCAGTACCCATAGTACAAGGACATGGGTGCATGAAAGGAGCCTCCCCGAGTGACGTACACAACGATTCCCTACGTCCGGCGCACCCTGGGCAATTCGCGAGTTATCCAAAGAGAATTGGCTAATCCTTTCACCACGATGGCAAGTCAAAATAATTTGACTCAGCCATCGACACGACGAAGAAGAAGTACAAGGACTGCTTAGTTTGCGACTAGATGGCGTTGTGTGTATGTTGTGTGATATTTATTTATAATATATTTTCTTGTCATATGAAATCATTATTCATCGTCAATTCCATATTTTTATCTTTCTTAGTTCTGACAAAATTAGCAGTAGATTCAATATTATCTTAACTCAACGGACACGCTAAATGAGGGATTTTCACATTTTGTCACTAAAGCTATGCAATGGCTACATATTTATTTGTCCCAAAGAAAGAGTGATGAGTGTTAAGAAATAAAATATAGACCAGGGCCTCACATTGCATAGTAATATTTTTCTAAAACACTATCTCCTTATAAATATGTTAATTTTATTTAAGGTTCGCTTCTTCCTGCCGGTTCGTCAATAAAAAGTATCCTTATTATCAAGTTATATGTGAGGCGTAACGTATTCCATGTAAAGAGATAATATTAACATCCACTCACACAAGGGCCGCCACCTCTATCATTTCTTTCCATCCATTCGCGACAGACTTGCGAAACCATGGCTAGAGGTGAATCACTGCGTGGCTCAATTCCTGACGGGTCATGGTAATTTTAAGAGTAAACTATTTTCGTTTAAGCTAGTCGATTCTCCATTCTGTACATGTTCTAATTCTGAGCACGAACAAACCGCCCACCATATCATCTGGGAGTGTAGTCTTTGGCACAACTAACGTAATGTTATGTTAAATAGCTTACAATTGACATCTGGAGTGGTATACTATGAGGATCTCGTATCGAACAGAATAAATTACCGTGCATTTAGCCGTTTCTGCCATACCTATATAGCAATCAAATTTAGGCCCCATAGTTTTGTCACTGTCCGTGGTGTCTACACTCTTTCCATATAGACACTTTGTCTATATTTGGCATTACTCAGTCTCCCGCTTTGCTTTGGAGGGAAGTAAAGATACATACTTTCCAACTCCAACTACATACTTCTGATTAAATTCGTTGCGGGTTCCAAGACAATTTCAACTCTCCCTGGGATTGCCCGTGTGTCATGCACGGTGCCTTTCAGTTGGTTGCCGCTGTAGATCCTGGCGTCACAGGAGTCACAGTGGTGGGCGTGTGGGTGGGATTATATCCCATAAAAAAAAAAAAAAAATCCACACACACTTTTTCACACTTTCGTACTTTAAAATATTGGTAGAGACAGTTGTCTTCAAACCTTGGTTTATAGGTTTAGGTTTAAAGAATTTATTTCTCATAAGAACAAAAGTTCACTTAAAATGAGAATCTAATTACAATATGTTTTATAACTTAAAATTAACATATCATCTTCCTCCAGCATAATCTAACCTGTTTACAATTTATTCCCAGAATTGCTGTCTCAAATTAGTTTTAATATTAAATTCAGTCCCCGTAGGTCCAATGACACTAATCTCTTTGCGTTACAAATATATAAAAATAATATTTCGTATTATAATCCCCTTACAAGAATGGCTCGGCAGTATAATGATTTGGTAAAAATTGACAAAAGCCTTGATATTTTCGAACAACACTTTAGTAAGTTTATACATAATTTAAAAGACATCCTCCATGTAAATATTGGTTTGGGTGCGTCAGTCCCTCCTGTAGAAGCATCTGAGGCATCCAAACAAAATAATTAATCATATCTAATTGTTAATTTAACTATTGTTACTGTTTTCTTATTATTTTTAGTAGTTAGAGCTTTTTGAGTTTTAAATACTGATTTTGCTGTGTGCACATATGTATTATGTTACGATCCAGATCTGAACTGTACATTGTCTATTTTTAAGTTTTTCATGATTGTAATGTGCGCCTAATAAATAAACAAAATAAAATAAATAAACAAAATATTCTTTTACAATTTTTTTTACAGATAAGAAATTAAACAAAACTATCAGTTTTTCTATTCGAGGCCGTCAAAAAAACAAACTAAGAGACAAATATTATACCGTAATATTACCGTAATTAAAAGTTTCAACCTCAATTGTATTACTAGAAAATTCAGTCATTCAACACAAATAAAATGCCGTAAGTTAATGGATCTGCAAAACAACAACCTATCCTTATTTCATTTAAGTTGCTTATCGCAAAACACTGTTATTATGTTCTTATCTCGGACGTAGGAATCTAATAGGTACTAAGCTATAGCGGTCGTTCTGACCTATAATAGTTATATAGTTGTAAGATAATTATCTCGCGCATACGCTTTAAGTTTATTTCTAAAACTATTTAAATTATTATTCAACCTATATTCATTAGGTAGTTTATTGTACAGCTGTGATCCCTCAAACAATATATTCTTTTTTCCGAACTGTGAAGTACGTGGTTTGGTCAGTTGAAGTTTATGCCTACTTCGAAGTAAATGTTTTTGAGTTTTTGCACAAATGATATATTTCAGTAAATTTTGTTTGTGGTTATTTACATGTGTTAAATGTGTATAATTGGGTTATATTATATAATTTTGTTTTTTCATACAAAGTTTTTGTCGGGATTAAATAGTCGTAGTGGAATAATATTTAAATTATTTTTATTTTGAGTAGTTTGTTTTTGTTTTAATTTACTTTTGGAAGCTGTTTCCCATATTTCGATGAGATATTCAAGGTGGGTTTTTACAAGCGAGTTGTATATTATAAGACCGGTATACATAACCTTATGCAGGATTTATAATTTAAATAATATGTAAATACCGTGGAGCTGGGATTGAATTCACGCTGTAGTCAAATATGTAGATCTGCAGTCAAGATTCGCTTTAATCAACAAGTTTCACTTATTTGTGTACCCGATTGACATCCATTCCAGTATTGATGTTTGAGAACGGAAGCGTCCTAGGGCATTGCTAGACGTATTGACATTCGATCCTTTGTAGCATATAAATGTCTTGGAATCTCCGATGTTGATATACGTATATTGGCAGCTTTGATCTCGTTACTTTGACTTATATTTAATTAAAATCGTTGGGTTAAGTTTGGTCTAAATTAATACCGACTTCTTTTTTATTATTAAATTATAACAAAAAAGACATTTCCTTGTCTAAAAGACATTTTTTGTAAATAGCCCTATATACCGTAATTTGAGGGAATTCAAGGATTGTACTTGTTTTGTGATACCGACAGCCTTCGTGTTCTCGAGGATGAACAATAGATTCTTATCGCGTGCCAAATGCCAACCAAATGTCGGAGATGGACCCTTTGGGACAAAAACTGTCTTCAATTCTGTTCGTGATATATCTATATGTCCGGCAGACGGTAGTACATGTTGTATGTACGTGATAACGCAAAAGACGAGTAGGGCCATAATCAACTTACTAGATCTTTCAAATTAAGTTAGACTGTTGAAAAGAAGACTACAAAGATTAACTATAGAAAAAAAATTGCACTCGAATCAGTAACGAGCAGCTATTATACTAAGAAACAGTTCAAAAAGATATGGGACCGGCAGGATTTGAACCTGCGACCTTTCTGCACACCGGGCAGCCGCTTTAGCCATCCAGCTACGGTCGCCTCTTATATATTTTCAACTGTTTTTTAGTATAATTTGCTAATCAATTAGGAGCAGCTATTAGTTAATTTACCGAATTCAAAGCGGACGTTGTCGCGAGTAACAGACAGTGTATTACATCGTTGTTTGGTTGTTTCATTTCACACAAAGGTCTGACTTTATGCCCAATAGAGTGTTAAGTTCTTATTGACTTAAATTGGATCGTACATAATTTATCACCTTAAGGCAACAAACTCAAATAATAAAATTACTGATATTTAAATAACGGTAATGTACATTATTTTCCCACGAATTTTAATAATTAAGGCGAGAAATTCACTGTTAACGAGCTCGCGGTAGTTTAAGTACTTATTGTGAATGTTTAGGGACGAATTTCGTTTGAGGCCTATACTTAACCTAAAATACCAGGACAAAACTCTCACAAAATGCTAAAAGTATCATATTTAAGCTCTAACAAAATGTTTAGTCAAAACATTTTAAGAGCGGCAACTTTTCAAGGCTGCTTGAAAGCATATTCAAGATATTCCCTTGCGTCTCTAGCGGGAAAAGAGCGCACTTTTTAAGAAATATAAAGTGAATGGATACTAAAAGTCTGTCCCGGGGCATTATTGTCCGCTCCAACTCAGTTTATGTCCTTGAAAGAATGGAGACGTGCTCTTGATTCGGTTAATCTGATATAGTGTTGTAAAGCGTGTGATTTGTTGACATGTGCTCGAGGCTCGAGCCGTGCTTGCGGCTACAATTGCGTTGTTTCATTCCCAGAAAATTTGGCATTCGTCCGAGTTGTGGTTGGGCCTTAAATGCGACAGGCTGCTCATGTCCAGTCATTTCCAAGATTTTTTCACGGCAAATATGGATATTCATGTAAATTTTTGAACTATTTCAAGACTGATTATTAAGGTGGGTATCAGCTAAACGGATGCTTATTGTCGATTCATGTCAATTCTGTACCTAGACGGTAGTGGCTCGTCTAAACGCTATCAGGCTATAAAGAGAAACGAGTACATCTTTCTTTTTTATTTCTTCAACATACGATTCTAGAATAAATGTCTGCCATGCAACTTGTTTGTCAGTTGTAGTTTTGTAATGTACAAAAGTCGGATCCCACTCATCCCACAGACATCTTTATTAGTGGTAGGCTCATTGGTAGGCTTCTATAATTATATATCATCATTTTTCTGGGGACTAAATTACCAATCCATGGTTTAATAAGTAGGTATGTAAAAAATCAAAGAACTAAAACAAGATCGCTTTGAAGCGAGTTCCGGGGAACGAGCACGCCCGAACACGCACGAACGCTGTCAGGAACAGGCGGTCTTTACACAAAACAACTGACTCGCCTAGCATCCGTCGAAACGCCAAAGATATCATACCAGTCGATTGATGTCAATCGATTTCGGTGTAATATCACCCTAATAAAACTTCTTCGTTATATCCTTTCCTCCTACAAATTTATATTTTAAGACTACTGCCAGAAATCTTCATAAGGCGAATGATAACGTTTATTATAGCAAGTATACTAATGTAGACAAAATACTTCAGCTCGAATTTGTAAACCACAGATTGTCACTTTGACCACTAAAGCCGAGTGGTTTACCAAATACGCAAGGCAATGACCCTCACTTTGGTGGAGCCATAAATCTACCGACAAACAAAAGGATTACCAAAGTAAATTAAGCTCTTTAGTTGCTGCAACTTTGTGAGATATAGTGGAGATTCTGCTTACGTGCTTCATTTATATCACGAAATAATATTAAATTGTTTTTGTTTTTCTAAAATACAAACATTATTTAGATCAAATTTTCCAGACACCATGAAAATTAAATCATTTTATTATGCAGTTGATAGACGATTATAATATTTATTAAGTATCATCTCGCCTCTAATGACAATTAACTGAAGCTATAGTATCACAGCTGTTGTATATGCTATCGTTAATTATAAGCTTACAATATGGCGCCGAGCAAGGTAACGTCCCAGTTGGTCACTGATAACAAGGAAACAGAGGACAAATGGCCATTTGCACACAAACAACACTCTTGTTGTCCGAACGGGCCTTTATGAAGCAAATATACTGTGTAACAGACAGTGTTATGTAGACTGACTTATATTGGAGCATTTGTATCATCATAGGTGCAATGCAACAAGTTATCTTTAAAAGTCTTACTTTTTTTACTCACATAGTCAATAAATTTACAGAGTGAAATATCTACTCAAATAGATTTTCTATCAGATGGTCGTGTTATCGCTCTGCTGCATCTCTGCCATATATATTACTTTATGGTATGGAGAGAAAATATGAACAACAATGTTTATTGTATTTAAAAGTATGTACAAACGAAAAATGTATTTTTAGACGCATAAATATCTTAAAAAAAAACCATTCAATCACACTCCGTCGTCGGCATCACACTTATCTCTCTGACATTTTCCGCGTCAATGTGGCAAGATCTTAACAAACATTATACGATTTATATTCAGTTACATGGCAACATTATGTGTACTCGCTATGTAGGCTTCTGTTCACACATCAGAGGGGTAAAATAACAAAATGAGATTGCCGAAACCCTGTCACGGTGGATGTAATTTCATTTTCTGACAAAGAAAATTCCACGCCTTTATGAATTTTAGATTGCATTTCTCTATAAACGTATATCGGCCTATAAAGTGGAATCTCGTTACGATTATAGGTTTCTTTGAAAAAAATAAAGACATTTTTGTTAGCTTTTATCCAATGGCACCCACACCAATTTCAGTTTGTGTTATCATTTTCTAAGATTAAAAATAAAGTCTGGAGCACCGTCGCAAGGTTGCCAGCCTATCGGTCTTTTATAGGATACATTTCGGAGAGTGTGCCGAGGAACTACACGAACTTATCCCTCCGTCCCCATTTCACCATCGGACTACCAGACAAACGGCACTCAGGCATCGCTTCACGGTAGATATTCCACCATTACGCACTAAGCGTTTTGCTTCTACATTTCTTATGCGAACTGCCAAAGAGTGGAACGCCTTGCCCGAGTCTGTGTTTCCGCATGAGTACAACTTGGATCTCTTCAAAGCAAGAGTCAATAGGTATCTCATAGGTAAGCGTGCTCCACCGTAGACCGCATCATCACTTACCATCAGGTGAGATCGTGGTCAAACGCGAGCCTATCCACCATAAAAAAAAAAAAAAAAAAAATAAAGGATGAGTATGAATTGAATTCGATTTTTTAGGGTTCCGTACTTAAATAGAAACAATCATATATTTTTTTAATGAAATAAAACAAAATATTTATCCATGTCCTTGAAGTTTTATTACTTAACTTATAATGCAAAAGCAGAATGGTGTTAACTGATTATTTTTTCATAAAATCACTTGTCTCTCTGATTGGTTCATTTGCTTACTCCTTTTCACAAAGCTTTTAATACTAGTTTAATTGAAATCTATTTATTGAGAGCACCTTCAATTAGTAGTTTCGTGAAAATCTTCACAATATCTTCAGTTCCAACGAAAATTATGGAAGTAATATGTATGGTACCCCACCACCTATGGAATATGAAAATTATCCTCGAAATAAATATAAAATTTATAATAAAAATTTAAATGACAATTAATACATTTTGTTAAGACTAATAATTAATTAGTTTTCCTTAAGAGTATATTGAAAGCTTTGTCGTCGTATTATATTAGGTTGTTTTAATTCTAATAGCGACTTATGGGAATGAGTGGGATACATTTACGATATAATGACTATAATATGTACAAAAAACTTTACCTCGTCTGGAGTCTCTGAACTGTAGTAAGTAATCGTTATCAATTTCACCCTGAACATTATCATCCAGTACTCTATACGTAATATTAAAATCCTCCAAAAGCTCCCGCCAAAGATGTGTCTCATTCTTGTACAATATAAAGTCGATTGTGTCGTTAAGTTTCCAAATTTCGTTATTGTGGCGCGCTGTAAAAACAAATAATCACTTTGTAAATTATCGCAGCGATAGCCGAGTGGGAGAGCGTAGGACTGCGAAGTCAAAAGTCTCGGGTTCGAATTCACGGCACACACCTCTGTCAATAAATATTATCGCTCGCTAACGGTGAAGGAAAAACACTGTGAGGAAACCTGCATGCCTGAGAGTGCCTAAAAAGTACTCGAGTTGTGTGTAGTCTACCAATCCGACTTGGCCAGCGTGGTGGACTATGGCGTAACCCTTCTCATCATGAGTAGAGAACAGCCCAGCAGTGGGACATTATAAATCATCGCATCGTATATTAAATCAGAAAATTACTTTTAAAGTATAAAATACGCTGAAAACTGTTTTATTAAATGTTGTGCTGCTCGCGCTACCTATATAGTACTACCTCATTTATCGACAATATCTGATACCTCTAGCGTAAAATATATCTAAGACTTCTCGGTCAGTTACAGGTGAGGCACGCCAAAATTGTTTTTGACCATAAACTTCGGTGACAACTTCCTCAATGACCGGACCTGAAAATATAAAAAATATATCACGGTTTTAAATATTACAGCAGAGTTTTTAATAGTATCATTTATTTCATAACAAAATACATTTCTGTTAATTTAAAAAAATAAAAATAACCCAAATCTATAATTAAAATTACTAAAACTATATACACTAATCAAGCAAACCGCTACCAGTGGGCATCGTTCCCGAAATGCTGGCAGCATTGCCACGCTGTATCTGTATGGCAATGCTTATTCGTTGACCGAAGAAAATGCCAGCACTTCGAGAACGGGTTGACTTAACCGAACGTTGATCGACGTCTTTATAAAGAGCGTGAGCTCCTGAACCCCACGGCCCGAGCGTCTCTACCCCAAAAGGCACAAACATATAGCTACTATCTAGGAGGCTATATTTGCGCTTCTTGAGGTTTTCGGCTGATTCTGCCGCCGCACCAGCCCTTTTTTTTTTTTTTTTTTTTTTTTATGGTGGATAGGCTCGCGTTTGACCACGATCTCACCTGATGGTAAGTGATGATGCGGTCTACGGTGGAGCACGCTTACCTATGAGATACCTATTGACTCTTGCTTTGAAGAGATCCAAGTTGTACTCATGCAGAAATTAATTAATTATGGTATATTATATTATATTATATTATCCTAGTCCTAGAGTGGCGGCCACGAACTGGCAAACGCAGCGTGGGACGTCCTCCCGCTAATGGACGAACGATCTGGTCAAGATCGCGGAGAGTCGTTGGTTTCAGTCGGCCAAAAACCGCGAGCTGTGGTAATCGATTGGTGATGCCTATGTCCTGCAGTGGACGTCCCTAGGCTGATGAAGCTGATATTATATTATACTAGCTTCCGCCCGCGGCTCCGCCCGCGTGGTATGTCAATTAAAAGTAGCCTATATGTTAATCCAGACTATAAGCTACATGTGTGCAAAATTTCATCGAAATCGACCCGGTAGTTTTGGCGTGAAAGAGTAACAAACATCTATACATCCATACATCCATACTCACAAACTTTCGCATTTATAATATTAGTAAGGATATTATAGTAGTCACACACGGCTACATATCAAGCTAAACATTCAATTTCCTAAAAATGTATAGCTTGTTGTGTGACCGTTCAGTACCTGTTCTGTCATTGTATTTTTTTATGTATTCATCTCCAACTATTTCGGTAACATTTGGATCCAAAATCGCGTATGTAATATTAAACGCTTCAAAAACATCTCGCCAAATAACTATGTCGTCTTTGTTTAATATGAAATCGATACTGTTGTTATGTTTCCATATCTCGTCTGTCTGGTGTGCTGTGAAATGTGTAAAGAAACGTATGAATAGGTTGAAGAAATCTAATTTCATATTCTTTGACTAAAGGATCGAACACACGAGCGGCATGTTGTCAACGGCAGCCTTCGACATTCATCCGTAGTCACCGGTTGCCGCTCGTGTGTTTGAACACTTCGTTTTTTAACAGGTGAGTCAATAAAAAACATATCTTACCTCTTATATCGAAAAGTTCTAAGACTTCTTCCAAAGTTACGTCCATTGCGCGCCATAGCTGTTTTGGACCATACCCTTCCGTTACTTCCCCTTCCAGCTCTTCTGTCAGCAAACCTGAAAAGTATCACACTGTATCTACCATAGTCTAATCCATTGTTTTTGACACTGCATACCTAAATCACACCTTGCATCGGAAACAGAAGAAATCGTATGAGCAAAGTCATGTTTTAATTAAAATAAAACGTAAAACCCATTTATTTCACAATAACAAGTAGAGAGATAAGAGACTTGATTGGCTTATTGCTATAACTAAGTTATGATTTTCCGGAAATTAGATTATTATCCGTTGATATATAAACGAGAATTCTGTATGTTATTCTAGTGTCTGTTGCTATTTCGTAGTTTGAAAATAGGGCAGATGCACTTATTGAAATGAACTTTGTAGTACAAAAATGAGTTTGACCAAGGGCATAATTTGGAAGGTCATTGTGTTAAGTTGCATTTTACATCAGTGTTGTGGTGGTGAGTTTCAGTAAAAGACAAGTAATCTACACAAGTAAGGGATTTTATTAAACGACAGTAATTTTTGTATATTTATTAGGGCGTTCTTAATTGTGAGAGTTATAAATTGTAACAGTTTATGAACTTTTGCAAGCAAAGTGATTTACTTAAACAAGAAACACTACTATATTTTAATTGACTTTCAGCTAATCACAGTGGTCTTCTAACGGCATCACCAGTACTGGATTGGGATAAACATCCATTCTCGCTATCACTTACACAAATATATACGTATCTTAAAAACATAGCTGTACTCTCCCCGTTTTGCACTTTAACTTCAATCGGTAAAACAGCTGAACGCAGAGATATCTATGTAAGTAACAGAATATTAAAAATAAACTTCATAACAAATTTTATACAAATGTAATTCTGTTTGTTACGCTTAGCGTTAACGACCAAAACACTGAAACGGTATTCATGAAATTTGGTCTGAATATAGTAGAGGTTGAGAATAGTAGCCCCAACTGCCATAAAACGATTTAGCTATGTGCGTTGGAGCTGCACCGGTCAGTCTATTGAAGTCAGATTTGTCATTTCGCCGAACCAAAATCAAAAACACTATTTTGTTCTGAATCGGATTTGAGTGGAAAAAAAGTGATGGATGGTACGGTCTCGGCTCAAATCCATTTGAGCTCCAGCATGATAGATTCAATATCACTAACTTTTGTTGCGCATTTGATCCCTGTAGATACTGTACTCAATTTGATTTGGAACGTGTAACGCTGCCCTTTCTTTTGTAGACGCCCACGTCTCCTAACCGTGAACGTATCTTAGTAGATATAATAAATTTTATAACCAATATCAGTTTTCACGTGTTCTTTTTCTTTGAATCTTTTTTTGCCCGAATTACTTAACCTTAGTGTGTGTTAGAGACCTTAAGATGTATACGGACTGTAAGGTACAGTCCGTATACATCTTTCTCTGTTCCTGAACAGAGCGCTATAGAAATTGTCTTAGTTCTTTATCAGCTGCGATAAGTCCGTGAAAATTTTCCTTTCGCATGGTGGCTCGAGATTAACAATTTTCAAACGACTTATTCTTCTATATATTTTATGAAAACAGCATTACGTGCCAGTAGAATACGTCTTCCTGTAGGAAACTGTCGTTAGTTGGCGTATTAATATCTTCACTTACTAGTTTTATCGCTGTACTTTTTATTTTTTTAGATGTTATCAATAAAAGATAAATTTGATAAACCAATTATAATGCTAGAGAGCGGCGTTCATGGTCATAAAAAAATGGGCATCTTTTCGATTCTTTACTTTATAGAATCCATAGCGAAGAACTTCACTAGTCAACCATTTTATATCCAGAGATATCATTGGTAAGAACTAACCTGCAAACATATTTTTTTTTATCCTTCAAGCAGCTATGCGCGAATGCTTAAAAAACTGCTAATTTGAGATTTAAGATCTTTTGTAAATTTCAGTGTATTTGCCTTAAGTCTACCAGAACGAAAATATTTCTCATGCCAGTGAAGGAGGAAACCCAAAATAGAAAGTTTAATCTAGTACGCGCTCGTAGGGGTAATTAGGACACGAGAGAGATACAATTTACGCTTAATAGGGCTGACCCACTGGCAACGTGTGACGAATAACACATCGGATTTAGTTCGAAATTTTGTAGACGGCGAAATTGTACCACGTATAGCTAATAACTAGAACAACCAGAAGTATTTGCGATTTTCGCGTAGTTAGATAATAGAATCACGCCAAAACTTGCGTGGCGTCTGCTAAAATCAGCTGGCTTTTCTTCACATGGTAAAAAGACTACACAGAAAATAAATAATAGTTTAAAAAAACTAAAAAAACACGCTTTTAAAGTTACCTACTTTAAAAGCGTGTTTTTTTAGTTTTTTCTTCTTCTAACTAAAAAGTGAAAAATAATTCCTAATATAAGCTAAAAATGGTAATGAACAAAAAATACTAGTATTATTGTGAAAAAGCGTGGGGCGCGCTCTGTGCCATATTTTTCGTCTATCGAGCAACCCAATAATACTAGTATTTTTTGTTCATTACCATTTTCAGCTTATATTAGGAATTATTTTTCACTTTTTAGTTATAAGTACTTTAAAAGCGTGTTTATTTTTTATTATTTATTTTCTACTTTTTAGTTTGGTTTATTCATAAGAGCGTTTTTTTTAATTTTTTTTTAAATTTTTTTTAAATTTTTTTTTCGAATTATTGCATTGTCATCGATCTTTGACAGGTGTGCAAAATTTGAATGAAATCTGTCCGTTTAAAGTGGGTCAAAATCGAGTCCAAAGGAGTCGGTTACATACATACATACATACATACAGGTGAAGCTAATATTAGCGTGTTAAAAAGGCGCCTTATTTATGACGTTCGTATCTATCTCTCTTTTACTCTCTCTCTCTCTTATACTCTTTCTCTGCCTCTGCTCTCTCTCTCTTATACTCTTTCTCTGCCTCTCTGCTCTCTCTCTCTCTTTTTTCTCTCTTTCTCTCTCTTCTCTTTTTCTCTCTCTTCTCTCTCTCTCCGTCTCTGGAACCATCACTGGAAGACATACAATGTCCTGGTTTGGTCATTTTGGCGCCCCTTCCGGGTCTACTCCCTGTGCACTGGTGCACCTGTGTCTTACTGGGGAAGCTTGTATATTTGGGACGAAACACCGAGCAGCTGGGTAGACAACTGTATAAAGTAGAGTTTTGTTTATTTTTCCAGGTATATCATACCGGTACTGAATCCTGACGGCTACGAGTACAGCATGAACAACAACAGCAACTGGGGAAAGAACAGACGTGTGTTCCACGAAGAACAATGTGTTGGTGTTGACATCGACATGAATTTCCCGTGGGTTTACATGATTTATGCCATGCAAACTAGCTGCCTCATTGCTGCAACACTGCTTGATTTTACACAAATTATAGCAACTGCCCTTTATTGCTGACCACTTCCAAATTGTACTTAGCACGAATGAACGTTATTAATACTATTAAACTAATTGTTTTAGATTTAAATGGTCCAAAGGTAAAGCCTCAACGGTAGTTTGCAATCCTTATTATTGTGGACCAACACCCTTCTCTGAACTTGAAAGTCAAGCTTTAAGGGTGAGTTACAAGCTTAATTATGCTTACAGACCGCTTAAATTACAACATCACACGTGCAGACATTGATCGGGATGTATTCAGAAACATTTATTCATACTATTGATCTCGAATAAAGCGTGAACTAGATGTTACTAGCATTTGTTTTGTAAGAATTTGTTAAGTCAATATGAAGTGAAGGTTGCAATCTGTTAACTTAATATGAGTGCATATTTTTATTTAAAATGTTTATTTTACCAAATATCTTTAAGATGGTTGAAATAAACAATATTATATATTGAAGTCTAAAATAAGGTTGCATTTTTGTAGAAAGTTGTTGACGAACATTTGATTGAAGCCTATTTGTCAATACGATGTGCTGAATCTAGAAATAAAATAATGTCTGCGGGAGTTGAAGACGTACAAGTTAAGTTTATGAGAGCAATCGTCGGGGTGAGTTCATTGTTTCAAGATCCTATGGGTAAATTGTGTGTACTTTGCAAAAAAGAGATGTTTCGTAGTAGCAACATATATCTATTTGCACATCCAGCTACGGATGCTACTGGCATGCGACTGTCTGTAATCGTTTATAGTATTATACTTTATCTTATTAGTATGTAATTAGTTCACTTACTTCATGTAAGGAACCTATATGCAGAATTAACTCCCCATAAGATTGAAAGCATAATCCACCACTGCGATGTATAGGAAGCAAGGAAATAACACAGTATAAATAGAACACTGAATAACAAAAGCGACGTAAAAGGTTACGGATTCTGGCTGGAACGTCTTACCAAGAGCTCTGCATTCCTCTGCCAATCGTTCGTATTTTTTTTTTTTTGCGCTTTTTTTTTCTTCTCGCGGTGTATGATCCTCGTAGCCCTCTTACGTCGATGGTAGAAATATTTTTTTTATAAATGCCGCCGTCTAAAGTCCAAAAGAATTTTGGCCCAATATGATGGCGGTTTAAGCCATCACCATTGCCATTCGTCTATTGTGATAAGTATCTTGTAAAAAGACCCACGATTTTGCTTAAAGCATCCTAATTCAGCATTACTTATTAATTATGTTTTTTGACAGGCAATGCGGAGAGTAGATAGCGCTCGTTTTGTCAGCGACACAGTCATTGGAGAAGGGACAGCTATGTCTTGGTTATATCACGAAGAACACATCACACACTCCTACGTGATACAAGCAAGAGATCAACATAAGAAACAGTATGAAATGATTTTGGCTTTAAAAGAAGTGAGCGCAGGTATCATGAAGTTTGCTCAGATGTATTCCATTAGTTTGAAATTACAACATTAAGAATTAAATCTCATAAATGGACTGTTTGAATTACATAGCCTTTTCTAGAACTAGAGTTCTGTAATTCCAAAACGAGTGGCTTTGCAAAAGCAGTTGATGTTATAATTCATAAGAAAATTCCGAAATGAATATTTAGTTATAACAAGAACTCCGTTTCCGTGAAACTTGTTTTAACTTCATTTATTTCACGGCATTGTATTTAAGGTACCGCAAGTTTTTCGTCTAGCACAAAGCGAAATGTCCCGTCACTGCAATAAAGAATTTATAGAAGGTCCCATTATGAACTTTGCCATTATCGAATGTATTTTAGTGCCATTTTGCTCCGATACTTGTAAAAGTTATGAACGAAAAGGATAGTAAGTTTGGGTTAAAATAATATTTTTGAAGAAATATTCCTGCGTAATGGTTCGTTGGGATTTCTACTCTAGTTTTGAAATGAGAAAGTATTATTGGTTCTTAGATTTACTGCTACATCGTCGGTTTTTGATTTTAGTGTAGAATGAAAATTGTCTTTTACCTCATTTCAGACACGAGTATACTAATTATGTACGTACATACGTTAATGAATTAATCTTTACCAAATATTTTATGTATATAGTTTTAGATTAATATATTATAATACTCTATTACTAGTATCGTATAACGATCACGATAACATATTTTGTGTAATTTACAGAATGTAAATGTGTATTTCGAGTGCATTTAAACTTTACAACTAAGCTGTTTATACAGTCAGCGCCACTTTAAGGCAGTGCAGTTTAATTCTTTTCGTTAACTTTAAATTAAAATATTTTTTTAACGACCGGTAAAAAGTTTCAAACAAGCTTTACATAAACTCGGTCGTAATAAGCAATTTTAACTTAATGTTCATAATAAAATTTCTTTGGTTTTATTTTTGTTTTCTTACTTTTAATTGAAACATTTATAAAATATGATATTGTAACGCCTGATTTTCTTCTCTTTTAAACAATTTATTTTTTTATTATTGTTGCACCCTTATCTAAGGGACGTCCACTGCAGGACATAGGCCTCACCAATCGATTTCCACAAACCAACGACTCCAATATATCAAAAAACATAAAATTATTATCAAACGTCTGTTTTCTTTTGTTTTACTTTCTTTATGTTTAAAAAAAAAACGACGCCCGCACTAGGAATTTATTTATTTATTTATTTATTCATTTATTCACACATTAGCTTACAGTTAAAAACCAAGTCGCTTACATGCAAGTCATACAGTACAAGAAATAATAAAGCCATATAAAAACGAATTACATAAATTGAAGATACAATTAACACATCATAAAAAAGTAATCTAACATAAGAACGTCATCAAATTATTACATTAAAATAATTAAATAAAAAATAGATTACAATAGATTAGGATTAGAAAAATAAATAAAAAATTATAGCAATAAATGTCAGACACAGTATAAATCATGAATTACAATTAAAATTATTTAAATAAAGCGCGACAGCTCCAGCTACATTGCCAATTTGATCAAAGAAAATGTCAGTATTTGGTGTGTTTTGTAAAAAGTTATTAATTGATTCAATTGCTCTACCTGTAGGGCTACTACTGGCTCGGAGTGACCGCCATGATACTGGGTAGGCGAGTAGCTGGTGTCGTCGTCTACCTGTAGCTCTAAGGTATTGATCAGGTACATATAAACTAATGCATTCCCGTACAGATGGGTTATCCACTTGATCATTAAGTAAAAGATAATAATGCATTATATTTGTAAATTGCCGCCTGAATTCTAAAGTATTTAGATCGACCATCCCAGAAACGAACATTGAGGGATACATATATGGATAATATCCATACTGTCTTTTGTACAAATATCTAGCAAATTTACGTTGTATTCTTTCAATCATAAGCGAGTAAAGCTTTTCTTGTGGATTCCACACGATTGCATTGTACTCTAAGCGACTACGTACATACGCATTGTATAGGACTATTATTACACGAACATTATTAAATTGTGACGAAGTTCTGATAATGAATAACTCCTGTGTCGCGGGGGTGTTCCAAACATACATTTCACACCCAGAGTCAGAACAAATCTTTGCGAATTACACAAAGATTTTTCCCATGTGGGGATCGAACCCACAACACCAGCGTAGTTGAAAGCGGCGAGGCGACCGCTTTAACCGCTACGCCAACCGTGCACTCGTGGTTTGCATTGATCTGAGCTTTTAACAAGTATTTTTTTACAAATAATTTTTTTACAAAATTTTATTATTTTTATTTATTAAATTTGTATTAAATCATGGAAGTTGTATCTTCAAATAACGGTACTCCATATCCTTAACTGGAAATTCATCGAGCAGGGATGCGAAAAAAACAATCAGTAGTTTGTTTTCGCTGTCGGCCAGCTGTGAATAATCGTCCTATGTAATCGGAAACAAACCATGCTCACTGGTGCTCACTACTTCGCAAAAAGAAAAAGCAGTGACATCGGATAATAGGTACTACGGAAACTCGTTAAATTCTCGCTTTTGTGAATTGTTTTCATATTCATGAAAATACGATACAAATTATCTTGTCTTAATCTATGTCTAAAATTAAATCTTTATTTTAAACCAAAATACATTTCTGTTAATCACAAAAATAAAATAATTAAACCTATAATAAAAATAACTAAAACAAGCAAGCCGCTACCAGTGGGCATCGTTCCCGAAATGCATTATTTTTTTTATTTAGTCAGCGTGAAAAGGGTATTGTAAATCAGCAGTCTAGATTTAGTGACCGCTAAAATAAAAAAAAATGAATGAGCTGAAGTGATGTCGTTCACATTACAATGAACTTGTTCAGGACTTAGTAGATTATTTCGAATATTAAAAAATAATATCCAAATGTGCACCAATTTATATTAATATTATAAAAAGCAATATTTCCATTTTTGTTTTTTAAAATCGGTACCGGTCTGTATCATTTGTACAAAATTATGAGGTCGTAGTTCCTATTTACATGAAAACTATACGTCAGCGCCGTAGTCTGCGTGCGTTGACACTACTTTTCTCTCTTTTGCATTCTCCCTTTGCTCCTGTATACTTGACATCTAATTTCAAATTTCTCTCTTCTACTCATGATCTAAACTTAAGATCATTTAATAATCTTCTTCTTTTCTGTCCCTCTCACAGCTCTGGTCTTGTACATTCTTCCTTCACAATACGATCTGTTATCTTGTGGAATGCGCTACCTCTGAAAATCAGAATGGCATCTAGTCGTGATGTCTTTAAATTTAAAGTTAAACAATTATACTTGAGTTATTTGGCGGAATCTTCTCAGTAGTGTCCTATGTTATTATGTTATGTATGTATGTTATTTTATGTTATATGTTATGTAATGTATGTTATTGTATTTGTGTATTATGTATATAGTATTCGAGTATTAGTATAGTATGTGTATTATTTAGATTTATTATACAATAAAGTAATTACTCCTACTTATAAATTATGCACCTGCCAATTATCTCTGCACCACCCTAAGGGTCGACTGGTAGAAAATGCCTTTGGCATTAAGTCCGCCTTTGTCACAAATTTTGTGCAAGAAGTTAAATAAATAAATAAAAAATACGTTTTAACTCACGTAATAAGTCAAACGAGCGAACCATATTCGCTCTAATGAATATCTGATATAATTTAAACAAAAAAAACAACAATTGACGCATACATTGAAAATTACGTAAGGGTATATGTTCACTGTAAAAATTAAAGGTTAAAATACATAGTTAAATGTTATTTTCATTAGCTTTTGTGATATTTTTCCTGTTTCCAATAGTAGTCATATAAGCGAGTAAGCACGTAGAGAATGCATCTCACCCGAAGCTCAGCGGACCGTATAAAAAGATTCGGAGAGATAACAGAGGTATTTGGTCGAATCCTATCATTCTGTTGGACAGGGCTGCGAAGATAGATGGTTTAGTTATATGTTCTATAACTTCTATCTAAGTGTTCCGTTTTAGTATCTGGGATTTTTACGATCAAGAAGAGATTTCATGCTACCTTGATAAATAATCAAGTTCAATCAATAACCAATTTCATATATCTGCAGGAAGATCAAAAATTTGTATATTTCGTTGTGGATAAAAACGGAAATATTCGAAGAGACTGCACGTTGTGATGGTCTACCATGCTTTGGTCGTCCAGACACTGGCAATTTAGGTCATCAGTTTTCCAGCTCTAGTCGGTGTGATCGTTTGCTTGTTTCGTAGCTTGGCTGCTACTTTAATATTCTTTAGTGCTTGTAACAGGGCTGAGCTTAGGTTAACAGTGCAAAAGGATTTGCAAATTTTCTGAATGAATCACCTTTGCACAGAGTTGAGAAGCTTGTGGACACCAAGCTTCTTAGCGACGCAGTGGGTGATCTATGATCTAACATTGCCTCCATTTTATTTCCATTTGCAGCATTATTATTTTTTTGTCATCATGAATTTGGCTTTTTAATTTTGATCTAATAAATATTAATGGTTATTTTCTTATTTTACTTAACAATTCGTCTGCATTTATAACTTTGCAATAACCACTAATTGACATTAATTACATTACCACTGAGGTGACAAAACGGGCGTTGTTCTTAAAGCCACAGTCTTGTTTGAAAATAATCCATTCCTTATTGCTAATCATCAAAATTCGTATATCATAGCTTCGCTAATCCTCTATCCTCTAATTGTCATTGCTTTATGTATGCACTTACCGTCACATGCATTCTACTCGTTTATATTTAGAACAATAGTGGTTCTATAAATGTCAGGCTGCATAAAGCTGGAGCCTTACTCTTGACACACGATCGTGTTCTAGATTAGAGATTGAGATCAAAATTTTGACATTTGGCACTCTTGAACGCAACACTAGCATACGATTAGAATCGAGTTTAGTGATTTTTTTGGAACTAAACAAAATCGACCTAACCCGAACGCATCACATTTTGGCACTCTTTCACTAAATCATATCTATTTTATGTAATGTAGTAATGTAAAAAGTAACTAGTTAATAACAAAGAGTTTTTCATCAGTATGTAGAGAAAATGGAAGCAAATATCTATGCAAATAAGTCTGCAGATCTTGTGGGGAAGCAGGAGAAAAGATTGTTCCGCGCAACTATGAGTTTAAAATAGTTTTATATAACGACTGACAATGGCTAGTGCTTTTGGTTTAATTGTTTAAGCATAATAAAGTTACTTTATTAGTATTTTGGCTGTAACCAAAACTATGGCCGAAACCAGGTTTTTTTTTAACTTTGGTTGGTCACTAGTTGTAAATAAGAATAATATTGATAGTTATTTATTGGGTCATTAGTGCCATGTCTAATAGCTGCAGCAATGTCAAATAATCCATCCGCAATCCGGGTCCACTGCTGTAGAGCTAAACTTAGAGCTTAAGTTGGCGTTAATTCCGCCTCTATACGTCGGTTTTCAATGTCTGCAAACACTGCTCGGTCTAGATCTAGCATAGACTTAGACCGAGTTTCCTGCCTCCAAGCTCTTAGTGGTCGGCTCCATGTTTTCACTGGAGTTCGTGGTGAAGTCTCTGTACCAAATAATATAATAGTTTTTAATTAAATTTTATTTCTCATAAATTACGTCTAAGAGTCTCCTCACTTAATACAAGTTCTTAAATTCTGCCTATAGAGACAATTCTATTACTTGTGGAGCAACTTCAATTCTTTGACTCTGAAATTTTATAAATTAATTATTTACAAATCAAACTTAGCAGCTACTACGCGCGGCTACTGCATGGTAGCTCAATAAAAAGTACCTTAATTCCTTCCTCAGGTCTTGAACTTGAGTAGTTAAGCCGTGTAAGCTTTACGGACAGACAGTTAGGTTAGGCTATATACATAAATACTAGCTGCTACCTGCGGCTAAAAATAAAAATTGCTTACCTACTGTTCTCAGACCTACGTTATGTTTGATATAATTTGAATATATTGTTAAGAAATGATGTAAAAATACGTATTATTCTTTATAATACATACTGTAGATGAGAATAGATTTGCAGCTACGTGGATATCTCCTTCTGCAAACTGAGGACCTCCATCCCATCACTGCAATAAGCTTTTGGTCCAGCGGAGACAAGTCTGGCAGATTGTATGCTGGCCCGTCTCTAAACTGTTTCATTGACTGTGCACGCTAGGCGCATGTCTTTTAAGACACAATTCTTGTTTGGCCAAAACTATAACATAAACATAAGATACAAAATGCTATCCTAACCTTACAGCTGCAATTATGTTGGCAGCGTTGTCACTTACTACGGCCGAAACTTTACGTTCTACTTACTCTGTTTATTTGTCCTTCAAAACTGGCATAAATTAGTAGCTGTATAACTTTCATCATATTTGGACGCACCCAAGTGAATTCGTTCATAATTAACCCGCTTCTGGATCAATATAGTGAGCGGTGTTGGCTATAAAGCTCTCATTATTTTCGGAGGTTTAACCGTTTTTAGTAATGCTTACAGTAGTAGCCTTTGCAACATTATTTTTGACTATTTGTTTCAACTGTAGATGCAGTTTGTTTGCATCTCTGTAATCGTGTGACTCTCTCGCTCCATTTCACTTGCTCGCATTTCTTCCGCCCGACCAGCCGCCACGGCTAGGCAATGAAGTAAACAGAAGAACGTGTTGGACATGGAACGATCAAACAGTGTCACGTGGGTCACGTAGTCCACAGACTAATCGACGGCGAGTCGTTCTTTCAAAACATCTGGAACGGGTAGATAAAGTTCCAGCTGAGGACCTAGGTCCGGAAAATATATCAACCCAGAACGATCTATGTCTACTTTGGATAATTTGACGCGCTTATGTACATGTAGGAGTAAATAAAGCTTGATTTACCTTTCCTGTGTTTGCTATTAACTTAAAACTCATTGACTGTGATAAAAGATTTTATGAGCTTGTATTGAACTAGCACACGCAAATTCGACACTCATTTGGCGAGCCAATTCCAATTTGGCAGGCTTTTTTAACAGTAGATGAAACGCATTGACTTTGGCCACTCTTGCTTCAGTAATTTCGTTGAATTACACTTGTAAATAACTTAATATGAGTTTAAAACGTGTATTTTATTATTAGCTAGCAAGATTACCATTTTTTTTTCTCTTCTTATCTTGCAATAAAATTTATTTATTTAATTTTGACATATTTTAAAATATTTATGTTTGTTAGTTATTATTTTTAATGATATAGTCACCTCATGTAATTTCGTGTATCTCGATCATGCACTCGGTTTTAAATCCGATCACAATTTTGCTCGAGGGTGCCATTTCAAGAGTAAGGCCCCTGGTTTAGGCCCACGCGATTTTTCTTTCAGTTGTATGATATTTTTTTGTTAAACGATTTTATTTCCTTTGTATATTTTATGACAAAGGTTAGTTTATGTAAAATTGGTTTCCTTTATTTATATGCAAGCGGAGGTTTGATATTGGAAAACTTATATTTTTTTAAAATTTACTTAATTGTAAATACTCACATAGACATAGGTGGATTTAATGTAAACATACGACATCATAAACATAGTCTTTCTTCTAAATTGTTCCTAGCTTAATATTAAAAACCAGCTGCACTAAAATGTGCCTCTTCACTACAGCAATAAATCTAACTGTAAGAGCGCCTTAACAATGTCATTTTTGTGATAAAGTTAATTAAACCATTTTTTTCTTTTCCATTACGATTTTAACAGGAATGGTTTGCTTTGTAATTCAAATTTAAATTGGTACTCTCAAACTCTCAAAACTAATCAGAATGCGAGACGAAGGAAACAATGGTTTTGCACACGGATGAGTTTAGGGTCGTCGGGAATTTTACGGACTTGGACGCGGCGTTTAATAAATTAACATTTTCAAGAGTTAGCACTGTGAAGTTAATGGAAATCAACAGCAAAACAACGTCATACAAAATATTTATCTTTTTCTTTTGCTCATCCTTTGCTAGTAGTTGTTTTAAATTATTCGTTACTACCAATCTTACCACCAAACCAGAATTTTATATATTATTTTAAATTATTTTATTTGCAATTTATTATTTATTATTTATGATTATTTTGGGCATTTTTATTTTAATTTTATTATGATTTATTTTGTAACTTATTTTGTAATCTGTAATTTAATGCTGAATTGGAATTTTGTAATTATATTATCAATTATTTTTATATTACCCACTAACATACGTAACGTGTTGAATGTTAGTCAACGTGTAACAGGCACTCTCCGATCTCTGTACCGTTTAAGAAACTTCCTTCCAGTTGCGACCAAGACGATGCTTGTGTACACTTTAATCTTCCCCATAATCGACTATGGTGACGTATGCATTTTCGACCTGAATGCAGATCTACTCAATAAACTTGATCGACTTCTCAACAATTGCATTCGATTCGTCTTTAACCTCCGTAAATATGATCACGTATCGGCACATCGCAGTCAGTTAAACTGGCTGCCTATACGTCAGCGCCGTAGTCTGCGTGCGTTGATATTACTTTTCTCTCTTTTGCATTCTTCCTCTGCTCCTGCATACCTAACATCTAATTTCAAATTTCTCTGTTCTACTCATGATCGAGACTTAAGATCGTCTAATAATCTTCTTCTTTTCTGTCCCTCTCACAGTTCTAGTCTTGTACATTCTTCTTTCACAGTAAGATCTATTCTCTTGTGGAATGCGCTACCTCCGGAAATCAGGATGGCATCCAGTCGTAATGTTTTTAAATACAAAGTAAAGCAGTTATATTTGAGCTATTTGGCGGAATCTTCTCAGTAATTTGTTAAGTTATTATGTTTTGTATGTACTTATGTTATTGTATTTATGTATTATTATATGTATTTATGTGTATGTATATATATATATAGTATGTTTATTATTATAATTCATTATATAATTAAGTAATTTACTCATACTCTGATATTATGCACCTACCAATTATCTCTGCACCACCCTAAGGGTCGACTGGTAGAAAATGCCTTCGGCATTAAGTCCGCCTTTGTCACGTTTTGTGCAAAAAGTTTTTAAATAAATAAAAAATAAATAACATAAATATATCTGTAATGACGTGTAAACCAATTACCAATAAATGAGTTTTATGAGAACACAGTACCTATTTTCACAATATCTAATTCCCAAGCACGGCTCTCAAATAGTTAGTAGTAATCTAATGTATACAAATCTTGTGTCACAGTGTTTGTTACTAAACTCCTCTAAAACGGCTTGTCCGGTTTTCATGATTTTCTTATTATTCGATAGACCTTAGAATAAGTGGTAAGCTATTTTTATAGTCGTATAGGTGATAAGGGTAGCCCATAGAAATCTTAATAACAAGGCAATAGAAATGTCAAAGACGCGTGACCTTGTCGCCGCGCATGTGTCTAGTCGAACACAAGTGCGAGTTGAGGAATTGTCGTCTTAATGTCATCGCAAAAGAGAGAGATTTTATGGGAGGCATTATAAATACTTTACAATCCTAAATTTCACTCTTCTACCACAAGCCCTTATTTTAAGTTTCGTCCACAGATGCGCCAGAAAGTCTGACAACTAGTCTAACAAAGAGTATCGTATCACCTCGTACTGGGTTCTGAACGTCAGATGGCAGTCGCTCCCCGAAAAATACTGATATTCAGCTAAATCCGTTAGACTAGAAGCCGACCCCAATGTAATTGGAAAAAGGCTAGGCAGATTGGATGGGTTGCATACATTTAAAATAATCTAAAAAAAATAAGTAATATTTAAATTTTATCAGTATGATTTCCAAGTAACACAAATATTCTGAAAAAAAATTAAGGAAACACTGTTAAAAAAGCTTTCGGTAACACACGAGAAAATTATTTTAAAGTTGAAATGTCCTTGCCTGTAGAGATTCATCTTAACCCATACATAAACTAGTGGCATGAAATCAACCGTTTTAAAGATAAAGATAAATAAAGATAAATTTGGATTTTTTACATTAGATAGAACGCCAGAAGCAATTACACTATCCAATGGTCCCAATGACAAGGCCAAATATACACATTCACTCACACAAGCACACCTAGTCTCAGAACAAATCTTTGCAAATCACACAAAGATTTGTCCTATGTGGGGATCGAACCCACAACACCAGTGTACTGGAGAGCGGCGAGGTGACCGCTTAAACCACTACACCACACGTGCAGGCAGAATAATCATGATACCTCCAGCTCATCTCCTCTGAGAGTCATCGTTTTTTTTTATTTCGTTATTTTAAACATTATGTTAATAAAATCCATGTGAATTGAAACAATATAATGGATATTGCTGTTTTTATTTATATTATTTTCTAGATCTGAATCATCAGCCATCAGGATATGTGATACATTTTGTCATAGTGTTACACAAAAGATATCAATTTCAAATATTGTAAATGCATCAAAATGATGTGCAAATATTTGTAGCTTTTCATATTTTTGCTCTGTGTAGTCTTCAAATGAGTTGTGGAATATTTCTCTGCGTATTCCCAGAAAACAGAGCCAGCCCGCGCAAAAAGAGGATTAATAGAACTGAGGCTTCAAACAATGCGATTCTTTGTTTTGCTCCACAAATGAGAATATAAACTAATGAACGCTGTAGACGTCATTGCCATCTAATTGTTTGTATTTTAACAACCCTCTCGAGAAGATACTCGAATTTTATGAAAACAATTGTAAGATAGATGTTCAAATTTCAAGCTCGTGATATAAGTGGTGGCTAATTGCTCCGGATTTGTTTTGAGTGGCGAGCTAATAAATGAATTGATTGTTGAATTTAATGTTTTCCTATCTACTTAAAACAAATATTTATCATAAAATATGCTATTTAACACAAAAGTAAGTCATAGACTACACGGACGTAAGCCGTACACATTGAACATGGATCATCTTAAGGGTTGGTGTTTTGAAAATTGTACGTTGTATGAACCGATCCCGTATTCAGAAAACGGCCTAAATGCTCTGTATTACTTTCGTGGTGCGCTAGCTCACTTTCGTGGACGAATAACCACGAAAGTTAATTTTACTTTTCCGAAAACTTTTTCACCTTTTTTTCACCACGCTTCGGATATTAACATTTCACGGTAGCATTAATATTCCCAAAATTTAAAACATTGAAAATAAATTCAATCAATTTAAATGAATGACGTTGTAACTGCATTCAATTTACTGTACGGTATGTGTACCAGCTACCGAACGAAATTATACTGTTTGTTCGGTTGTAATTAAATTAAATTGAATGCCAAATATAGCTTAATTGAAAACATGGACGCAGTAATGCTGTCATAGCTGTGAATTATTATGTCATATTCCTCAAAGCATTTTCAGGTTTTGCAGCTGAATATCAGTATTTTAAACGGTGTGACATTTTCATGGTCAGAATGTTGCCTTCTAACTAAACGTAACGACTGCCTCAGATTTTTAAATATTATTTCAATTATCTGTAGCTTTCGAAGTTCATATACATAAAAAGTATTAGTGTTTCGTAAAAAGTAGTGTTATGTCTACTCTCTTTATTTTGATTCACAAAGGATGTTTAAAGACAAAAGCTTTTAACTAAAATAGGTTTTACTTGTTTATGTAAAGAGCCAGTATTCTCTCTTTTAAGATAGTAATAGTAGTATAGTAATATTTAGACAAGGTTAATCTTTATTTGTCATAGTTTTCTTTCTTTAAATCTGAATAAAATGGTTTACTACAAAGTTCTGAATATGTCATTTGTTTTTTTAAAACGACGCCCGCACTAGGAATAACTCCTGTGTCGCGGGGGTGTTCACAAACATACATTTCACACACACAAAGCACACCCAGAGTCAGAACAAATCTTTGCGAATCACACAAAGATTTGTCCCATGTGGGGATCGAACCCACAACACCAGCGTAGTTGAAAGCGGCGAGGCGACCGCTTTACCGCTACGCCAACCGTGCACTCCGTGTTTCACAAGTATTACGGACATTCTGTCTCCAGTCTCAAATTAGGAAAGCTCTTTGGGTCTTGTCTAGTCAAACGAAAAGTTAGAACAAAATCTCTTACTTACGTATACTTCTTGGGTGTTTGAATGTTTTCACATGAAGTAATACGTCGAGAAACGAGAACTATTTTCAGCGCGTGAAGGTGACATCTTAAGTAACAGCAAACTAACGTTGAGTGCAATGTAAAGATGTTCTGGGTGCTAGATAGAACACGTTGACAAGTTAGGCGCATTAAGGACGACGTAGCGTGAGTTTCTGAAACGAACTTATCACATTCCATACAAATTGAACATTCCAAATAGTCAAAATATACGGCTAACGTACATTTTTCGTTACATATTTTCTCTTAATCTTATTACTATTTGAATGTATCTGGGTACTGATTCTGTACTAATGGTTTTCAGGATTTTAGAAAAGTAAAAATATGGTTGTATATAAATTGTTTAAAACTTTATACAGACAGATGCTCGACTCCGATAAAATCAATCTCAAGGAACTGCTTTTATCAACGGCGAAAATTCTTAAATAAAACATTAAAACGTTTAGTATACAGGTTGGATGCGACATTTATTGCATATACACGTGTTTTTTTTGGTTTTAAATGCTAATTAACTACTCTGAGGCTCTCTCAAGTTAATAGGTGTTTTAAGTTATGTCTTGGTGGTATATGTCTCTTATAAAACTCTTGGGTAGTCAGAATTCAGATTTATTTCTTTAATAATTTGTTACAATCACTGATCAACTATCACAATCATGTATGATCAACAGCAAAGACGACACTCATTTATATTGCAATACGTTACCTCAATAAACAGGGCTCAGCTAAGTTCCTTAAAGGAACGGTTCCGTACAATTGTGTACGTGCTGCTGCTGACTTCCAAATTAACTTGTATATTCTACGTAAACCTTCTTTCGTTAACTTTTGTTCTGAAGTAAAGCCTTGCCTTTTAACAGTTGGATTGATCTCTTCGGTTAAATACGAGTAGTTAGTTGTAAGCTGTTGCAGTTTCATTTCATTAAAACCATCTCCTAAGCTATCACAAGACTTGAATTACAAAAAATGCTTTTAAAGTAAGAAATACTTAAGTAATATTCAACGTCTTGCCTCATCTATGTATAACTTGCTAGGATAAAGTAAGCGACCTTATGGTGCATATATTTAAAGCAGATCCAAGATTTATACAAAATTGCATATGTCTAGCATTAAAATATTGTTATAATATTTATTTATTTATTGGAAGACCAATAGCAGTAACAATTAATATTAATAAAAATATTATGCAACATTCAGCCAATTACAGGTCCTCACGAATAAGTTACAATATATTATAAAATTAAGAATTACGAATGTACTGCAACAAATTATAACAGAGCCTTATACAAATCAATTGCCTCAATAATACTAAGCACACTTTTGATATTGAAAAAGAAATCCCAGCTTAGCACCCGTCTCATCGACTCCAGGTTTGCATTAAATATATCAACATCATGTAATTTGCTTGCATCA
The DNA here is from genome assembly GCA_905147285.1 of Hypena proboscidalis. Lineage (NCBI taxonomy): Eukaryota > Metazoa > Arthropoda > Insecta > Lepidoptera > Erebidae > Hypena > Hypena proboscidalis. The sequence goes on from LR990141.1 coordinate 4,186,210, forward strand.
TTAAGGGTCTTACTAGCTATATTATTATAATGCTAATAATCATATAAATTATCGCTCGCTAACGGTGAAGGAAAACATCGTGAGGAAACCTGCATGCCTGAGAGTGCCAAAAAGTGCTCGAGAGAGTGTGAAGTCTACCAATCCGCACTTGGCCAGCGTGGTGGACTATGGCCTAACCCTTCTCATTATGAGAAGAGGCCCGAGCCTAGCATTGGGGCATGTATTAGATACAGGGCTGCTATTATTATTATTATTATGCAATTTACTTTATTTTATAATCATCTATTAATACAATCTATTTTTAGTATTAGTATCACATAAAATCTTGAATTATAAATAACCTCTATCAGTCAATCAGGCAGCTATTTATAACCATCGCCATTACATACTGGAGACATACAGTCGTTCCGCTTTACTTTAAATAACAATGTTCCTACACGAACAAAGTCTGACCATAAATGATGCAATGCGGAACCGCTGAATGCCATTAAACGTGTTCAGTTTAGCTTCCGCGAACATCCCTGAGAGCACTGCAGTGACACTTAAACCCCATGAGCTGTCTAAAGATATACTGAACACGATTGTCATCATGAGCCCTTTTTGTATACTTAGCCTGGAGCTGGCACGTGTTAAAACTTTGACAATACGTTCGGAAAAGATATATTTTAGTATTTGTACTGGCCTTGAAAATTCATATTGCCCACCGCAGAGATTACACGTCGCTTGCGCTCAATATCAGCGTGTCGTCTTTCATATGGCTAAGGTACTTGAACGTTTCGACGATCTACACTATCCCCGTACTCCTAACCGTTTAAGAGATACCTTCCAGCATTAACTCAGCAATATAAAATGATGACTACTAGATGCAACAAATCTTTTTTTAAGTCGGTTAAAAAACCTTTGTTAATCAAATCGTAAGATATAAAAAAATCTTTCTTCATTGCAATATACAGATTTACCTTGGATAGACTGAGCAGAATAAATTATGAACTTTTTCGTTCAATATTAAAACTTTTTATTGAGTTGCTCATCAAAGTATCTGGCTCGTTGCAAAACTTTAGGTTTTGTCTTTTTGAGATTAATACTCGAGGGTTGTTTCACGAATACAATTCAAAACAAGGAATCGAGAAGTTAGACAATAAATTGTTACGTTTGGTATGTATCTAGTTTCGTTTTTTAATTGCAAAACTTTTAGCGCAGGCTCTTTGTGAAATGAAACATTAAGGACGAAGTGACGAGGGATGACATTGTGAAGCATTTCTGATTATCAGCAGAGCGATGACATTTGTAGATGAGTAAGACTCCCTCACCAATCGTTTCGCTCTTCTTATTATGTGACTAGTGTTGCATGTTAATCTTGCAATTGTTATATTTCTGCCCTGTAGAATGTTAAATAAGGCTAATTTATGCAATGGAAACAAAATGGTTTGTTTACATACAACTCCATAGAACTTACCTTTTGATTTCTGTGCAATGTAACGTAACTTACGGTTAAAAGGATGTTTCCACGTAACCATAACATACACTATAGCATAGCTAAACATCGTATTAGACTTAATACCATTTCTTTGTTTATTTATTTAACAATAAAACTGATAGCGTTTGCGAATCAATAACCTAATCAATAAAGTAGTGACAATTAAATTGACAATGACGTTTGACAGCTGGCTGACGTTTAGTGACGTTCTTCTAGATATTTTTGGTAAATGATTTACGATTGTCTAGGAAATCTTATGTTGTCGTAATTACCTGTATTGATCGTTAATCGATTTATACTGGTACATCCTTCATAGATTTGACATCTGTGAGTTGTCAATCGTTTTTTTTTGCTCTTCAATATGGACGTGGAACGACGCATTATTGTATTCGAGCGTGGGCGTTGCGATTGTTCGCGCCTGCATCCACCATAATTTTGGGAGCCAGCAATATTGTAATTGTACTAATACTGCAATGCTGGTAAGTGATAGTTTAGTTTGTTGAGTAGGAATATTTCTCTCACCATGTAACACGTGGTTCTACAATGTATATTTCTCTTCGTTCCAGGCTTCCACCACTATTTCAACATTTTCAAACATTTTCCAACATCTTCCAAATTAATGTCCTGAATCTAGATAGTATTCAGCCCATTTTCCACGACAACATGTTGTGTAGTTAATGTTTTGTTCTCATGTGTGTACACATGTGACTATATTTCACTCATCTTGAGCTTATGATTTTAATCCAAATTTAACATAATCATCTTAAGATGTTTACCAATAATCTTTAAGGTCTCTGACCTCATTTAATTTCTTCTTGCAAATGCAAGTAATATTTCACACTGGAATCAACGAGCATCTTCAAGACTGACAGATCTGAAGGAAGGCCTCACATCCCGGTTTGACCGAGACGAACCGGAGCGTGAATCCTCCGCTAGTGCTGTCCAGGACCAAGACAGGAAGATCCCATGTCGTTGAGCTTCTGTTAAGTTAAGATGGTTCCAGTAAATTAGGTATTAATTATAAGTAAACCTTGTTATTTAATTTAAGTAACTATATTCTAAGCTAACCCTAGAATAATAATTAATATTATTTTAAAACCATGTGAGAAGTTAGGTTAAACTTTAATTAAAATTGTATTAACTTAACTATTGTTTATTTTGTAAATTCCAGGAGTCCTTCAGACCCCTGGTGGCGCCCTTATAATTTCATAAATCATACACTCTGTCAAAATTACAGATATATAATAACCACAACACATGTACCCGATACTGTTGTCAATAGAGGCGACCGTCCCACCCCTGGATGACTGAGCTTGGCTTATACAAAAAAGTGCTTCAGCATTAAGCACGTAACAAATTTGGCGCCCAACGTGGGGCGAACAGGAATTTTGGGTATAGATTGTGTTGTTGATTTGAAAGGTTAGTGTTCTTTTCGTTTACTTCTTACTTTTTTTGATTGGTTGTGAATTTTTCTTTCTTCCAAGATGGCAGATAGGAGGATGAATTTCTATCACCTATTGAGTGATGAGTTGAAGTATGAGCTTCGCATCAGAGGCCATACTAATATTAAAACTGTGGCTGACATGAGAGCAAAATTGGCCTCATTGTCTAAGTCATCACGTCTAGATGTCACTGTAGATCCTGCAGACTTAGATGTGACATTAGAATTAGAATTGTGTGAAAATAAATTAAATGATATTCTTCATACTATTTCATCTTGTGGGGAAGATGTTACCCGCATGGATAGGTTCATTTCTAGACTGATTCATATTCAACTTCGATTGGGTAGACTGGTGGCAGAGGACACCAAAGCTCTAGAAATGATCGAAACCTTAAAGAAGGATTGTGATAGTGCTTTAAAACGTTTCAACGTTAACATTTCAGGCGAAACGGGCGTATGCTGCGCTGAGGAGGCAGATGCGGCAGGTACCTGCGGAGTGGCTCCCGAGGAACCTGCGGAGTCTGCGTCCCCAGGCTGCAACAGAGGTGAGCTGCAGATCGTCATTGATCCCAGCCGTAACGTTTCCAAATAGAATATTAGAATAACAAAGAATGTGTCAGTGTCTTAATTATTGAGATGTATGCTAGAGCTGCTAGAAGGAGAAGCTTTAGAATGGTATAGATTTTATGGTAAAGACTGTGTAGATTGGTTTCAATTCATACAACAATTAAAGTTCGAGTTTTTACCCACTGCTTATAGCAGAAAAACTTTGAAAGAAATATTATAATAAAAAAAAAATATATTTTAGTAGGATAAATACACCAATGAGAAAATCTGAAGAAGTTAATTTCAGTTTCTCAGAGAGGAAAGAATATATGTTCAGTCATTACCTGAATTAAAAGATATATTTTTTAAAAGTTAGAAATAGGTTAGTTCATGCCCATGAAAGTGGCAAGAAATATTATAATAAAGGTAAAAGAAACTTATGTTTAAAAGTAGATCAGTTAGTTCGGAAAAAGGTTTATGTCCTATCCTATCCAACGCTGATAATATTATAATAAAGGTAGTATAATAAAGAAACTTATGTTTAAAAATAGATCAGGTAGTTTGGAAAAAGGTTTATGTTCTATCCTATCCAACGCTGATAATAAATTTGCTAGTAAGCTAGCCCCTAGAAATATTAAATGTGTGGTTGAGGAAAGAGTGAGTCCATTAGTGTATAGGCTCCGTGCTATTAGTGGTAAGACAATAGGTTTAACACATGTTAAACATAGTTTATTTAGGTGAGAGTGAAGAAGATGATAGCGGAGAAGTAAAGGACTCTGATAGTAGTAAATAGGTAAAATAGTTAATTTAGAATTAGGTTAAGTAGTATAATTAATTAGTGGTATGAAAACAGTTGTGCACTTGGAGTGTCAGTGATTGTGGTGTGTGTGAATGTCTGTATAATATGAATTGTTGATGTATGAATTGTAAGGGCCATTGTGAACAATTGCACGATGACTCCGGTTAGTAAGACGAAGTAATGAAAGTGAGTGTCAGGTCGAATGAGAGTCAAGAAAGTGATGAATGTATGTGGGATGACATCCCCTGGTCATTGGGACCCCACCTTCACAATTGTTTAGTTAAGCTTAGGTTAGTTAGACCTTACAAAATATTAGGTTAGTTAGGTTTAATGTTTTGCATTTAGACAAAATTTTCATTACTTTACAACTGGCTGTGATCATTGATGGTATGTAGCTGGCCTCAGTTAAACTCTGTGCCAATTATAAGTTAGTTGTCAAATTTTGTTGTTTGGTTGCGCCAAATTGTGAATAGTCCACAATTTCGCTTCTTGAAAGGGGCTTTGTTGCATGTTAATCTTGCAACTGTTATATTTCTGCCCTGTAGAATGTTAAATAAGGCTAATTTATGCAATGGAAACAAAATGGTTTGTTTACATACAACTCCATAGAACTTACCTTTTGATTTCTGTGCAATGTAACGTAACTTACGGTTAAAAGGATGTTTCCACGTAACCATAACATACACTATAGCATAGCTAAACATCGTATTAGACTTAATACCATTTCTTTGTTTATTTATTTAACAATAAAACTGATAGCGTTTGCGAATCAATAACCTAATCAATAAAGTAGTGACAATTAAATTGACAATGACGTTTGACAGCTGGCTGACGTTTAGTGACGTTCTTCTAGATATTTTTGGTAAATGATTTACGATTGTCTAGGAAATCTTATGTTGTCGTAATTACCTGTATTGATCGTTAATCGATTTATACTGGTACATCCTTCATAGATTTGACATCTGTGAGTTGTCAATCGTTTTTTTTTGCTCTTCAATATGGACGTGGAACGACGCATTATTGTATTCGAGCGTGGGCGTTGCGATTGTTCGCGCCTGCATCCACCATAATTTTGGGAGCCAGCAATATTGTAATTGTACTAATACTGCAATGCTGGTAAGTGATAGTTTAGTTTGTTGAGTAGGAATATTTCTCTCACCATGTAACACGTGGTTCTACAATGTATATTTCTCTTCGTTCCAGGCTTCCACCACTATTTCAACATTTTCAAACATTTTCCAACATCTTCCAAATTAATGTCCTGAATCTAGATAGTATTCAGCCCATTTTCCACGACAACATGTTGTGTAGTTAATGTTTTGTTCTCATGTGTGTACACATGTGACTATATTTCACTCATCTTGAGCTTATGATTTTAATCCAAATTTAACATAATCATCTTAAGATGTTTACCAATAATCTTTAAGGTCTCTGACCTCATTTAATTTCTTCTTGCAAATGCAAGTAATATTTCACACTGGAATCAACGAGCATCTTCAAGACTGACAGATCTGAAGGAAGGCCTCACATCCCGGTTTGACCGAGACGAACCGGAGCGTGAATCCTCCGCTAGTGCTGTCCAGGACCAAGACAGGAAGATCCCATGTCGTTGAGCTTCTGTTAAGTTAAGATGGTTCCAGTAAATTAGGTATTAATTATAAGTAAACCTTGTTATTTAATTTAAGTAACTATATTCTAAGCTAACCCTAGAATAATAATTAATATTATTTTAAAACCATGTGAGAAGTTAGGTTAAACTTTAATTAAAATTGTATTAACTTAACTATTGTTTATTTTGTAAATTCCAGGAGTCCTTCAGACCCCTGGTGGCGCCCTTATAATTTCATAAATCATACACTCTGTCAAAATTACAGATATATAATAACCACAACACATGTACCCGATACTGTTGTCAATAGAGGCGACCGTCCCACCCCTGGATGACTGAGCTTGGCTTATACAAAAAAGTGCTTCAGCATTAAGCACGTAACACGAGTAAAATGACTTCCAAAATATAATTCGTCCAATTTCCGTCGGGTAAAAGCAGCTTGTCAGTAAAGTCGCGGTCATCTTCCGGTGAATAAGGTCTTAACCCCCAAATTGAGGTTGTCAAAGGAATAGTCTTCGGTCTATTTTGCTTTATTTGCCAAAGAGTTGGTTGAAAGAGTTTTAGTCAGGATTTCGGGCAATATTAATGTGTAGTCCGGTTTATAAAAGACCGAAAACTATACAGGGATTTAAGAAGGAGTATTCGACAAAAAAATAGTGGTGATTATATTTTAAATTTCTGACAGAATCAAAATGTGTGAAGACGGTGAAAAGAATTCTCGAACATCTACTGAACACTAAAACATTTGTGCCAGTTGCATAGAGCGAAAAACGAGTTGTCGAACATGGCGAATCTGCGAAATGTATATATTTATCACGTTCACTAATGCATTTTATAAGCTCTTTGCGAGATTCTTGTAAAAGCTGACCATAATATTAAGATGATCTTTCTTCTCGTTTTTTTAAGTCTCGCGTTGGTAGGAATGTACCTTTTTAGGGCAGGGTGTTTTGCCATGTCCGTCTGTCCTAGGCAAAGCGTCGAAACTGTAAATGCAATAAATCTGAAATTTTACATGAATATGTATGTTAACAATGTCAAGAAAGGGGAAAGGGGAAATCTTATAACATTTTTTTCGGGTTCCTGTCCTACATATAAAGTGGAGATGTTTTTTTTTCAGTCGCGTACCCCATAGTGTGGGATATCATTAGGTAGGTGTTTTAAAAACTCTTTGGGTTGCAAATACTGATACCAAAATAAGAGACCCGTTGGCGAGAAATTTAACATTGAGCATTTTTTTCGAGTAGGGCGGTCCCCCTCTAAAAGCTTAACCGTTGGCTCGAACAGTCTGAATCAAATCATGGCTGTAGTATATGTAAACAGGAAAACATAGCGGCTACGTAAACTTCATTAGTTCAAGAGTTATATATCATAAAAATAATCAACGTACAATATTGAAGCTACTAAAACTATAACCTTTACAGGCTTAAATAAACCTAGACTCGCTTTATTATTATGGTGACACTAAAGTAAATAAATAAAGAAACGTTACTCTTTATTGTAGCTCCTCAGCTTTACCGGGTACACTACTGTGTCAAATAAATAGGTCAGAATTAAATTACCATAAATTTAACTTGCATTAGACTTAAAAGTTTTAAATTATTTATTCCAAAAGTGAATTATCAATCAGAATATTTTAAATTATTATTTTAATTGTGCAGCTGAATCGAAAACTACCGAATAACTTATTTTTTTGGGTTTTTTATTAGATATATTTTCAGGTTTAAAATTAAGATGTGTTTTATATTTTTAAATGTACAATATGTAAATACACACATATTGAACATTTATACGCTCTATAAATATGTTTGTTTCGTCCCTATTTCATTTGGGACGTAACTATCTCTACTGAATAGGATATGTGACATAAACGCACATAAGTCTGCATCCGACGCTTCTATTGAAAGCATTGTAGGCACACTTCGAGGAGACAGTAAGCCTGTTTCAAAGGGAATAGCATCCGAACTGTTTCAAGGTATTTAGAACAATATCACATTGGTAGCTTAAATCAGCTCTTGTAGACGCAGTATACGGCTTTACCCTGCTCGGAATAATACGACGTTTTGAATACCAACGATAGTTTGTTAAAGCTATTTATTGTATTTTGATGAAGTATCAGCATTATATTATTAGCATTAAATTATATGCCTATTAATTCAGCTGACTGCTGCTTCGACACATAAATGCATAGTTAGTTGTACCGCCAAAGGAAGAGTTAAAATCTAATTTGTTTAAATGGCTGTCACATATTTACGTACTTAAAATTGTTTTTCAAAATAAAATAAACAGTAATCTTTCAGCAAAATCTACTTGAGCGCCTGATCATCACATCAATGTGGATGTGATGATCAGGCGTTTTAGTATTAACAATTAACTGTTTTTAAGATTGTATGCTTGTTTGTCTCTTAAACCTACTTAAAAGTCAAGTTACAATTACCCAACACTCTTTGCAGGTAGCACTTAATTGACTTAATATCCGCCTTTCAGAGTTCGCCGAAATTAGGTTTATAGAAGGGCATGAAGTGGAACCTTATTCCGTCACTGAATGCACTTTCATTCAAGGCTTTACACGTTGTACGCGCCGACAAATGAAGTATCAAAATGTCAGCTGCCCTCCTAGAAATATGACTATTTTCAACGATATTTTGCATCCCGTTCGTGATACGCATCCAAAACCTTTTTTTTAAGATAGCAAGAAGCCTTTTTGACCTGCCTTTGATCCCTCGTTAAACAATCTCTACTCTGTTAATATATGTTTGTCACTTAATGCTGTCATTAATCCAACAAAATTATTGCAGCACTCTTATCCATTTTGTCACTATTTCATACAAAGTATTGTCATTACGATGTCAAAAAAATAATTACAGCTCGTTTTTACTGGCAAAGAAATAACTTGTATATTAATGAAGTGAACTCTAAGGTCGATGAAGAAAATACTTTACAAACTTTCGACTCACTTTAACATTCAAGGAGCGAGCGCAGAGCTATAAATCTTAAAATATTACTTTGCCTTATTCTGAAACGTGTACGACACGTTTTTATGTAATAAAATAAACTTTTAATATCCGAAAGTTTGACAGTTATGGCATTGGGTATTTTGTTATTTAATTAATAATTAATTTGTGTCTTAAAAAGCTCGTATTGTTCATAATGTATCTGACAGCCACAGGCATACGCAAATTCTATATACACTGAGCATACTATGCGAATATTTCATGCGAGCTATGTTCATTTAATGATCATTGTAGTTCTTAGCCGTGTTTTCAGCGTTTAGCTCGTTTATGTGTGCTGAATGAATAGCTTTCAATGATTGCCATAAGATAAGGCATCACCAATTAAATTTCAAGGCCACTTTTCATCTTTGGGTAAAATTATTTTACCCAAAGATGAAAGGCGTGATTTTAAGTATGTATGTAATAGAACAACTATTTTGCAAACGCTGCTGATTGACCTTTGCCTAATATTGCCTCTAATGGAAGTTAATCCAAATAGAGTTGTATATCAAATATACTAGTTTATTGAACTAGCTGGATGTTTAGCCCTGTAATTTTGGCGCCTACCTATGCTTGTAGGACTCAGCTTTTCTAGCTAGAGGTTTATACACACCCTCACCACGGAAAAACTAAAGCCTTGCTAAGAAGGGGCGAATACGCCGCTAAACGATTTGCGTGAATTGATTCGCGCGTTTTGAAGAAACATGGCGCCCATACATCGCGTACACAAGCATTGCGCGAATTCAAAATACGTGCGTAAATCGTGTGCAAGACCCTCGCCTCACGCGCTCTCCAGATACTGGAAACGCCTATGTTGCGTTCAGACAGCGATTCCACAGTGTGTGTGTCGTTATTTTTCGCCAAATTTTCGCGCGGTGGAACGCTCCTTCTAAACGCAATAGTCGCGTGAAACACGCGCGAGAGAATCGCGTCGTATTTGTCCCCTCTGAACGTGGTCTAAAGCAGATTGCTGGGAATTGGTCAAGCGCCAGACGTTACTTATGCGATCCAACGTGCTTTCAATTACGCTAGCATAACTAAGTTTACTATAGTTTGTTATACAGAGTTTAATTAAAGCTACCACTGCAGCCATTTGGGCATAAACATTTCGGTCATTCCAAAACGAGTTAAAGAAGTTAAACTGGATAACCGTAAATTATTATTTACACAAAGTTGGTCTCAAAAAGTTTATTGTTATACTTAACCCAGTGATTTCTTACGTTTTTATTATACTCTATTCCCAACTGTTTTAGGCCTAGTAGCCTATTTTATTTACTTTTTACGCAACGCCAGAGTGCTTTTAGTTTTATGAGAGAGCAAAAAGTGTGTTAATGTCGTCGTACGATGGTGATTAAAAGGCATTGTGGTTAGATGTCATGCGCATTATGAGCGAGCTGTGGTTTATAGTTGCTATTAATTTGTTCATCGTCGTTTTCATTAATAACGAGCATTTTTACCAACATTAGATGGAGATGGAGAACAATTTTCTATTTTCCTATCAATCAATCGTTGCAACGCCAGAAATATATTCACTTTCCTCCAGTGTACAACTAAAACAACCCCTTAGACTTTTCGAAAACATTCCGTGAACGGAAAAAACAGCTTCCTAACAAATCACACACCAATATACTTCATTGTTATTGGAAACTGTAAACATTGCAAGCGAAAATATCACCTATAGCTTTGCTATAAAGTTATTTTTAAAATAATTCGTTGGTCAGGTGCTGTTTTACGATTTCCTTTTGCCAGGAGTAACACTTTTCAATATTGCATGCCTCTTATATTGTTCTGTGAAGTTGTCCTTTTTATTTTGGCTAGGAAATTTGGAAGGAATTATTGTCAAAAAAACAAACAAATATTGTATGAATTATTTGAAAAGAGTGCACATGAGTTTCTCACCAGTTCTTCTCATGATGCAATACCCATCGGAGCTGGTACTTGGATTGATTTTAATTTTAATTTCTAAGTTGAATTGAAGTCAATCTAAGCTCCGGTGTCAATTTATTGACACCGGAGTCATTTTATTGCAATAAGTATTATAATTTAATTAGTTAAGTTTTATTTTATTTTATATTATTTGTATTTTGATGTATGTTTGACGTGTTCAAGAGCCCCTAGGGGGCCATGGAAATAAATGATTTGATTTGATTTAGAACAACATAACTTTTATCCTATAAACCAGCATGCATTTAATGATAGATTCCTTTCCGAAAGAAACATAAGACGAAGCCCTTAAAAAACAAAAATGAGACTTTTGTGTCTAGAAGAGGATATTCTTCACAAACACTATCAAATACCATAATGCGACATTCTAAAAACGGAACACACCACACACGAAAATGAATGCTATAAATTATAGTTACATGACCCATTTTACAAGATAAAACGTACGAAGTAATAACAACTTAAAATTCCCTCTATCTCTCTTTCTAAGAGAGTCGTGATTATCCAATAATTATGAAATACAATATTATTGTAAAACAAAGCTTTGACAAATACCTCACATAGTTTTTTTTTTAATAAAATTATAAACTTATCAACAAATGCCATTCAAAAGAAATACACAATCAAATTAGTAAAGAAAATATGATAAAAAACAACATTCAATAGGAAAAATGTAAATCAACGAGATAGTTGAGGCTGGTGGAGTTTGTCGGGTTTCAATTCAATCAGTCGCGAATCACTGCACTCAGTGATCTGCAGTCTATTCCTTTTATTCTCCTAGATAGTAAATAAGCTACTGCACTAAGCCGACAGTCCTAACCCGAATCTAATAGTTAATCCATTACCAGTCTGTCATTGCAAATATATTTTTATTTTGGTGAAATACTAATACAATTGAGAATTGCCGGCTTTTCTTTTAATTTCTGCTGTGGGATCAACTTTTTTGCTAAATCGCATGGTTTAACGTCTACGGAAAGCAACCTGTAGAGTTCGATTTGTTTACAAGTAATTCATGCTCTAATTTAAATTATAACAAGCGCTAGCAAGTAGTACATTCAAAGAAATTTATAAAACGACGTGTATCGCATTGCTGGCGTAATACGAATACGAGTTTCGGAACTTTTTAAATCTGAATTTCTAAGATTATTCCTCACAGATCCAATAAAGATCAAGTGCCCGAACGCAATATTCGCACAACCAATACTGGGGATTGCTTGAGTGAGCGTTCGAAATTCAATTTTAGAACATTCTTATTCCAATTTCAAACGCATTTCGGGACACGGACACTCAGAATATCCATTTCTGAGTGGCCTCGTTCTTAGTTTGCTCAAGCGAAATCCCCGAGAACGGGCACTAGGGAACGCTAGTGACGTAGATAATTCTATATTAGTGTGCCTAGGCGATTTATACGTATTTTATGAAGTACGGACAAAGTAAAAAGCAATGGTTGTGTTTGGACGTAGATTTCAGTTTTCTTGATTGGAATAAATAAAGTACCATTCCATTATCATTAGCTTTGGTCTATATTTTCTCTCAATCGTCGTTCTTCTGATTGCGTTTTTTTTTGAGTTTCTAGCTGAAGCGCATTATTTTATTGGTGCGAAATTAGGATATACAAATAAATACACATGTCATAAGTTTTTGCGATATCGTAAACTAAATTGGGCTTAAAACAGTCCTGTACAGCATAGACACCAATTTTATTGGGCATCGTTGGACAGATTAATAAAACTAATAAATTAAACTAATGAAACAAGGTTAAGTGAGTCGACCCAAAATCCCGAAATGAAGTAGGATTGGTCGATAATGAAATATCCCTGATTCGTCCGACATTACACTGACTAATATCGAATGGGATATTTTATATTGCATATCAAATAAATAATCGCCTATCAATACATACTCATCATTTATATTCTTTTTTACATCAAATAACTTACTTCACTACAGATAAACTAAATGTTTAACAAAACTCAAACTGCAGATAATTCGAAATTACACATCAATATGACGTTCTTTTTTTCCTCATAATGCAATACAGTTAAATTTATTTTTGTACAAAAATACTACATGCATAGCATAAATAATGACTGCACATCAAATTTACCATATTTCATAGCAAAATAACTATCCCAGTCGCATATTAACCAGTAAGTACAACAAAATCTGTTCATCATATTTGTCTTAATTTTCAAGAAGCCATGCTCGGCAAATTTAATGATTATTATAACAAAAAAATCCTTTTACATTGCATTATTTCTAAAAGCAGAACAACTTAACTGAAAAACATTAATTATTTAGAAAAACTGCTGTAAATAATATAAAAATAAAAGCTATAGTTCAATTATGTAGGTCAATTATGGGTAAAGTAGTAGGTTAGGTTAGGTTAGAACTGCGACCATAACACAGCACGAGCCGAGCGAGCGAAGCGAGCGTGCCGCGGCAGCGGTCGGCGAGTGCTAGAATCAATCTGTGTGATACTCCGACCCCTTTTTGAATCCACCCACTAAATAAAATTATATAATACTACCTACCAATTTCTTATTATCATAGATCGTAACAGACGACAGTACGTGGCGCCACCTGCAGAAGCTAAAAATGTGCCCATTGGGCAAAAAAGGAAGCGTGGACGCCCCGCGAAAGCAAGACCCGCTTTAATAATTTAATAAATTACAATTTTGTATCTAATTTTTTTTTTTTGCTGATCTCATTATGTGATAATTAACAAATAAAAAGATGACTGTGACTAATAAAATGTTGTTTGATTTAGAAAAACTGCTGTAAATATTATAAAAATAGAAGCTATATTTAAAAGAAAAAGAGTTAACATGTATAATGTGCATTAAGATTATTAGCTGTGCATTGATAAAAAAGCTTTTGCTTTAGGAAAAATTGCTGTGCGCTGTGAAAATAAATTGTAGTGTGTTTAGTGATATTTTGAGTTGAATATTTTGTTGTACAATCAGTAATTTTGATGGGAATTCGGTATTTAATTGCATAGAAAAAGGATATTTTATGATTTGCGTTTAAATACTACCCATATCGAATGAGTTCCAATTAACTTATTAATAAATAACAAGCCGTGACTTTGGTAAAGGAAATGGATATCTGATTGAATAAAGATCATTTTTTTACACACGTAGGTATATCGTTGTTTTATATTTTTCTTTTCGCGAAATTCTTTAATTTTCATTCAAAAAAAATTTTAAAAGTTAGTTCCTTCTAAATAGACGTAAGCGCCAAATAACGTCACTCATATGGCGGAATAATGATAATGGCTTTGATTAAAAACTTATAAAAAGTGACAGTTGCTTGACACATGTCATACTTGTCACCGTTGTCTAAATAGCTACTTTATGATTGTTTTTTTTCGCATAAAATCTTATTATTTTGTAGAGGAACAGGGTGTGATGTTCCTCCACCACAAAGGGAGGATCCTTTGAAAATGGAGGGGAGCGATGTGGCGGATACTGCCACATCACTCCCCTCCAAGACCGGAGGTCGATGAGAGTTCCAGTGAGTCGGAACTGAATTCCGCTGAGTCTACAGTGAGTCGAGACTGTGTGCCGCTAATTCCTCAGTGAGTCGAGGTGCGCGGTGGAGCGGTGAGATTCCCCAGTGAGTGGGGGGGAAATCTGCGTGTTCTGATCACGTCGGGGTCACCAATGTAGAGGAACAGGGTGTGATGTTCCTCCACCACAAAGGTAGGATCCTCCGACCAGGCTCGGTGGTATTGCCTGGTGGACAGCTGTCCAACGGTAGTGTATTGGAAGTGGTATATATATTCACTTGCTGTGAACATTTCGATATCGCGATTCAGCACTCGCGGTCACGTGACATTTATTATGTGCGGATACCGCCACAATTTATAATAATAAAAGTACCGCCATCGAATCGATAAGTTGCATTTCTATCGCTCCGTCAAATTTAAATGTTATTTACGTCCTAAAAGTGAAGTTTCTACCAGTTATTATTGTGAAAACATTAGTAAAGACAACGTAGTGTGTGTTAGTGAAGAAAACTCAATGTTTATGTCGTGATTCTGAAGACAATTCAAGTTTAAAAGTGAACAATCTTAAGACAATTATTTAATTACCCACTTACATATTTGTTAACGACATTTGGTGTGAACGCGTAAGCGCCGCCCGTCACCGCGCACTTACGACCTTTTGGACGCAAGCGCGCTGGATGCCGAGCTCCGTGAGCCTTTATTAGTGTGCGCTTTGAATAAGTTGCACTATAGTGATTGTACCAGGGAATTTTGTAGTGTGCACTTTTAACGATTGACAATATTTATACTGTTTGGCAAAATTCAAGAAGAACGTCACCTGAGACTACTTACATAATGGAACCTTTTACCAATTCTGTGCAAAATTATGTAGTTACTGGCACGAGTTCGCAACCTGACTTATCCAAATTAACCGATGAACAAACTGAAGCGCAGATTACTTACCGAAAGCGTAAATATCTACCTGAACGAGAATGCTTATGCTCAGACGATATAAAACAAATGAGAAATGACTTATCACACGTCTCCTCACTTCTGGAAAAGTATATTACTTCAAATGCAGACATAATGAGCAAAATGAACGCTAGTATCAACGAGGTTAAGAGTGAAATGGCC
This sequence comes from Hypena proboscidalis, assembly GCA_905147285.1. Lineage (NCBI taxonomy): Eukaryota > Metazoa > Arthropoda > Insecta > Lepidoptera > Erebidae > Hypena > Hypena proboscidalis. The sequence continues at coordinate 4,201,640 of LR990141.1, forward strand.
GATCTAAGAGCCTCGCACGAGCAAACAAGATGCTTAATTACCTCGAATGTAGCAGATATCAGCTCGCAGATACAAAATATCGAATCCATTGCAACCAAAATTACCGCAGAACATGGAGACATAAAGTGTCAGTTAACTCAAGTGGAAGCAAAAATATCAAACAATGAAGACAAAATAAAGATACTTGAAACCAATTATAGTGAATTACAATTGAACCCACTATCGCCGCAAACACAAACTAAACAGCTGAGTGTAAATGAACAAATAGTTAGGGAAGTTCAAGAACGTAAAAAAAGAGAAAGTAATATTATCATTGTTGGTATACCAGAGCAAAACACTATAATTACTCAGGAGAGAATTCTTAAAGATGAAACCGATGTTTTAAATATTACTTCAAAAATAAGCGATAATATTTCTAAACCGAATAAAATATTCCGCATAGGCAAGTATAATCCCGGCAAAACACGTCGTATTAAAGTCTGCTTTAATAAGCCTGAATCTGCAATGCTACTACTTAGAAATAAGGAAAAGCTACCAGGAAATATAAAAATTTACTCTGACCAGACACCAGCTCAGCAAAAATATTTCCAGGCCATAAAAGAAGAACTAGCACAAAGAACACGAACGGGAGAACAAGACCTAATAATAAAATACATAAATGGAATACCAACTATTATAAAACAAGCATCAAAAAACTACAACATCCAATAGCAAATAACACATCAAATAATATTATAACCTATCAAATAGTAAGCGATTACCAACAAATAGTCACTACAAAATCACGCCTATCATTCCTCTATTTGAATGCACGAAGTATACGTAAGAAAGGAAAACTAGACGAACTCAAATGTATTTTAAAATCGATACCCACAACCATACATTTAATTTTACTCACAGAAACTTGGATACAGAATGAAAATCAAGCCCTACAGCTACAGATACTAAACTATACACACTACTACAACTACAGAACGGATTGCAGAGGAGGAGGGGTATCAGCATATGTTAACAACGACTTGAAACACAACCTTATTGAATCAACATACCAAGATGGAAATAATTACCTTTGGATACAAATTGAGAAATTTGCTCTAGATGTGGGCGTCGTCTACAATCCTGGTGACACAAATCTCGAGAAATTCTTAGACTTATACGATAATCAGTTACAACAACGAAGGAGAGCGATTGTATTCGGAGATTTCAACATTGACCTTCTGACCAAAAATAAAACACTAAAAAAGTACAAGCAAAGAATTACTGAATCCGGTCATAAAATTCTCAATAAAGTTAATAAAAATTATTGTATAAGAGACTCCCAAACAAAACGATCAATTTTGGATCATGTCAGCACAAATTTAAAAAGAGAAAACTATAATATGGCTATTATCAACTCATCTATGTCAGACCATAAGCAAATATATTTACAAATTAACAAATGGAAAGCTCCTAAAAAAATACGATTAAACTATGAAACAATAGATTATGAAAAAATATATACATCAATAGAATCGCATGGTCTGGAAAATATGGCGAATAATTACAGAGAACTAGAGTCAAAAATAAAACAGTATGTACAAGACAGCAAAGTGTTAAGAACGAAAGTCATGAATCCACCCCAAGAAGATTGGGTTAATAATGACATAATTACTGGTATTAGCCAAAGAAATCATTTATGGATACAACATAAAGCAAACCTGGAAGATAAGACACTAAAAAATAAATTCAAAGAAACGAGTGATGAAGTTGCCAAACTAATCGAAAATACGAAAAATTCTTACTACTATAAACTATTTACAGATTGCAATACTAACCCTAAAAAAACTTGGTCACTTATAAATAATCTAGCTAATAATAAAATAATCAACAGTAGTGCTCCTTCAAAGCTTTTAGTTGATTCCAATTATGTCACTGACTCACAAGAAATTTGTGAGGTATTCAATAAGTATTTTTCTAGTATAGGATCCCTACTTGCAGAAAACATACCCAAAAAATATCATAACAGTTCAATACAATGCATTTCCAAGACTAATAAAAACACTAGTCATGAGCTTATGATGTTGGAACCTTGTAATACAAATGAAATTATCAAAATTATTAAAGATCTTAACCCGAATACAAGTAGTGGTATAGATAAAATTAACACAAAAGTTGTAAAAAAAATATCAAATCTAATTTCGGGCAGTTTGGCATTTAACTTCAACAAACTAATGATCGATGGGGAATTTCCTGAAACCTTAAAGGTTGCTAAGGTGACACCAATTTTTAAGTCGGGCTCTAAAACAGACCCTGGAAACTATCGTCCGATCTCTGTGTTACCTATATTGTCAAAAATCATAGAAAAATTACTACATAATCGTTTACTTAAATACCTAGACTCGTTTGACTTTATATCCGAACATCAATATGGATTTAGACCTAAAAGAAATACCACTGCTGCTGCTATTGATTTAACAACAAAAATTAAAGAAAACATTGATAAAAAAACTATGCACTAGGGGTATTCATTGACTTAAAAAAAGCGTTTGACACTGTAAGCCATAAACTGTTGATACACAAGTTACAAGACTTAGGAATAAAGGGCAATGCACTCAAAATACTGAAATCTTACCTAACAGACAGGTTTCAGATCGTTAAAATAGATAACTTTGAGAGCAGTGCCTTACCCATCACGTGCGGAGTACCACAAGGGTCTATATTGGGTCCATTATTGTTTTTGATTTATATAAATAGCATAACAGAACTAAAGTTACATGGTCACATAACATTGTATGCCGATGATACATGCTTATTTTATTTCGGAGCCAACATCCATGATTTAATCACCCAAGCCCAAGAAGATCTAAATGTACTGTTTGATTGGTTCCAGCATAATTTGTTAACAATTAACATCTCCAAAACTTGTTACGTACTTTTCAAGGCCAGAAATAGAAATGTTCCACAGCATAACACTTTAAAAATTGATAATATCACATTAGAACAAAAAAACTGCGAAAAGCATCTAGGTCTTCGAATAGATAATCACTTGACATGGCACAATCAAATCGACTATATTAAGAGCAAACTATCTGCACTAGTAGGATCTCTTCACAATATCAATAAATGTATACCTAAAAATATACGCTACAATATTTATAATTCTTTAGTGAAGTCACATCTATTATACCTAATTGAAGTCTGGGGAAGTGCCGGCAAAACAAAATTACAAGAATTGCAGAGAATTCAAAATAAAATAATAAAAGTACTATTTTGCTATCCATATTTGACACCTACCCAAAAAATCTTTGAAGAAACCAAATTAATGAATATTAATCAACTTTATATATATAATACCTGTATTTTAATAAGAAAAATTCTAAATAAAACTATCCATACTAATATATCATTCATTAAAAAATCCCAAATATCCAACCGCAGTCTTCGTCGTAATAGTTTACTTGTTTTGCCAAAAATAAGAACAAATTACGCTAAAAAAACTATTACCTATGAAGGAGCACAACTATTCAATAATTTACCCTCCCATATAAAGAATGCAAAGCCATTCGGTAGCTTTCGTTCTAAGCTGTTTAATTATATAGTGGAAACATATAAGTGTAATTAAAACGTATATTTATGTATAATTATAAGTTTAGATTTAATTTTATTTTCGGTGACGGTACATAATAATTAATTTACTTAATGTTATATTATATTCTCATGTAAGTGGCTTTGTCTTTTTGAGAATAAATGATTTAAACCAAAAAAACAATTTCCTGTTCTGCTACTTCATTTATCAACGAAGGTATCGGACGGATTTCAAGTAGCTGATAGCAGAAATTTGCCAAAAGTTAACTTCTACGTAATGTTTTTGGAATATATGGTAACAACTGCAATTATGCCGTCACAACACCAAAGCGTTATTAGCTTTCATGCGTTCTAAGTTGTCTGTAGTCCCCGTATCTTCATTTCTGCTAAATAGCTCCCTAAGCGCTCATAACACTGTATCATTATAATCACCCAATTTAAATTTGTTTCCTCAATTCTTGTCTCGTTTCCTTTGCGCATAAAAACGACATAATTTATTAATTATGCTCATTTTTCAATAAAAACGTGACGCTCTGAGACCGCACTGTAGCTACAAATTATAAACATGGGCTCTAGTTACATCTGCAACGTGATTTATTGCCCATTGGGTTCCGCCGGTGCGTTCGGAAGCCGATACCGTGGTACAAGATGTAAGATTTGTCATCAATAAATGTATAGATAATTAACTATATACTTGAAAAATTAATTAACTTTCTATTTTCTTTGATCGGGGGAGCAACGCCAACTCTAATGCCAAATGATTAATACACTATAAACCGAATAAATTCTAAATGTACATTCAATAAAATTCTTATACACTTTCTTACGCCTCTTTTTTGTAAATAGGCTTGCCCGCGTTCGCTTTTTCAATATTACCGAGTGTCGCTTATTTCTCAATTTACAATTCTATGGCTTATAGCACATGTGATGTGCATAAGGAAATTCATGTTTTACACTATTAATGACCGCCATCTCGGAATCCGTCATTTCATTATTATTACACAATATATTAAAATGGATGATTTTTATGTTTTCTCCGTTATTACCCAAAAATGTACTGCATTTTTATTTAAAACAAACGGATAAAATAGAATTATAAATAACTAACGAGTAAGCTAATAACAACAATAGACAACAGAAACGAAAATAGAAATAATTAAATTATGCGTCATAAAATTCCTCCGTATCGCTGTCCACAGTAGATACCGTTGCCAGAAGGCTGGTAGCATTGCCACGTTTAATGGCAATGCTTAATCGCTGGGTGAAATAAAACCAGCCTTCTGGTCGCGAGAAGCTTCGATTAGGCGTTAATACGTATTATGTCTTTGAATAAAGCCTGTGCACTGGCCCATGGTCCTAATGTTTCAACCCCAAACGGCTCAAATATATAACTACTGACGAGATTATTGTATTTTCACGGTTTAAGGTTTTCGGGAAATGCTGCCGCGGTGCCCGCGTCACTTATCATGCTTGAAAGATGCGATGGCGCAAGGGTATCCACGCAGGTTGCGTCCATACTCAAGGCCTGCCCGTCTGCCATAGCAGTATCGACATGCCGTCTGGTCTCATGCCATCGTTTTACTTGAATATGGCTTAATGTAAAAAGTTGACAGTGATGTCTTGAACGCATGTCGGTACATGATATACTATATATTACATATTATATATTGAGGGTTCGAGTATTTACTACAAGTTTGGTTTATAGTGTATGAGCAATTATCTATTGAAATTCGATATTTTATTTCTTAGTACTACGACAGTACTCCCATAATACTCTGCTTTTTGTATGATGATGCGGATGGCAGCTGCTAGAATCTCTTGACGAAGAAGATAAAATATAAAATTACATTTTTAAAATGTCCTAACAAAATATATCAAAATCAGATGGTTGCATATAAAGAGGCTAAAACACATCGGTCATGGATTATGTAAATAGCGTTGATGAGTTACTGGTTGGCCTACCAGTCTCTTGTGCCTTGTCCACGCGACTTCATCATGGTTTTTATTTTCATCCTCTACCAGAGGATATAAAAAGGCAAAGACTTTTAACATGATAACATAGTTACGAGGCAGTTGCGAGTTATAAATAGATTATATCTTGGAACGAGGCTATTTGTTTAATAAAAAGTTTTCCTTTGACGGCATTTGCAATGGAAACCTTAATCACTAAGAAAATAAATTAATCTTTGAAAGAATTTACATTAAGAATGAGTAAGAAAGACTCCGTAGTAAACAAAATAAAAGAAATTATATAAGTCTTTCTTGGATTTAATATAATTTGTTTTTCGATATGCAGCGTTAATTTTGTAATGTATTTTCTTTAACAACAGACTGTAGTACTGACACCGAAGTTTTTTGCCGTCAAGAATCAGGATCGTCAATGGCACCGAGATTTTTGACGCATTTTCTATAAAAACAAACGAGGCGGCACCAAAGTATCTTTGCCTCCAAGAGCAAGGCATTTAAAAGGCGCCGACTTTTTACATATTTTCTTTAAAAATAAACGTGGCACCAAGGTAGCGTACTAAATTTTTATTTCATGATTTTTTTCAGATTAATATTGACTTATTTTCGAAACAATCACGATCCCAATGATGACAACCGCGGACCACAGGTTGCCAACCGCTGCTTTATGACCTTTAACGTTATTTCGTGCTAAAGTAAAATAATAAGAAAAAAATAATGTGTCAATATGTGGGATCTGTAAAAAGGTTCTAGCCGGTCAGCATCTTTTAATAGATATTTAAGAAAATTAAAACAAAATCTATTAAAAAAGCACTATGATTGAAATATGAGTTTGACAGTGTCCAAATACCTTGGTACTAACTGTACATTTACAGATATCATAATAAATTTAAATATAAATATTTATCAATGCAGAGAACTGAATGTTATTTTAAAGTTGCACATTCCTTAATTTTGTTGAGTAAAGTGAGTGAACTCAAAAAGAAAACGCCGATCCGCTGGCGAGCCGCCAATTCCGTCATAATCTCCGCAAAGCTAGTGTCAGGCAGTTCCTTGCAGTTCAACACTATTGAAAACTTCACAGCGGCTTTCGTTGTTTCACACTGTGTATTTTTAGTACATAGTTGTAGCGGTTTAAGGAGAAATTAGCTAGCTTCTTCATGCTTGTCTTCGTCTGCGAGGCAATGATGGCCTGCGTACTGCTAGACAGTCTGCTCGAGCATACAATAGTGGGCAGCGCAGGACTCTTCCGAAACTCGAGAACTGGCCAGGTTGAGAGGGTGTATAAAACTAAATGACGGTTTGCGGTATTGCAACTCCTCGTCTAGTAATATATTTTTTGTCTGCACGTGTGGCGTAGTGGTTTAAGCGGTCGCCTCGCCGCTCTCCACTGCACTGGTGTTGTGGGTTCGATCCCCACATGGGACAAATCTTTGCGTGATTCGCAAAGATTTATTCTAAGACTGGGTGTGTTTGTGTGAGTGAATATGTGTATTTGGCCTTGTCATTGGATAGTGTAATTGCTTCTGGCGTTCTATCTAATGTAAAAAATCCAAATTATTATTATTATAATTGTTTTACATTTTCCTCCTGAGACGCAGATGTCTCTAAAAATATTTAAATATACGAAAGGTATATCGTTTTATAAACATCAACGCAAAATAAAGAAATAGAAACATTGTCTACCCCTCGTCCACTTAATTAAGATTGAAATAATGAATAAACAATAATACTTAATGTCCGAAAGATTAAGAAAATAGCTTGCTACAATTAAGTTAATTCTTCTGAGACGCAAGAAACTGTGTTATGTATTTAAGCGGTACTATAATTATTGCTTTAGGCTATGTTTAATCAATGAAACTCTTATTAAATTAGTCGCATTTTACATTTATGAAGGCTTTAGTACGTTAAAAAAACGTGAATCTTAAACAATTAATCTTCATTATTTCTGTTTTGTATTGTTAGTTTATTTAAAATTTGGATCTTACTTATTTTTATTTCTTTTTATTGGTACTTTAGGTTTAATCAAGTATTTTTAAATTTGATGCTGTCCGTCCTCTCTCTGGTTCCATTAAAAGGCTTTGATGCACTGCAGCTTTATGGCGACCTTTTCTGCCAAATTTATTGTTAAGTATTTTATAAGTTTTATTTTTTGCCCTTTTTGTCAGAATATGTTTCTTTCTTTTCTTCTAATGCGTTGTAAAAAAGATGAAATTATTATTTTATAACATACACATTCAATTTAATAAACGGCACAACAATATATAAATAAATAAAAAAGTTTTTATATTTAAATAGTTACCAAAAATTACTAACTTAGCTTTCCAAGGACAACAAGTGGTCTCTATAAGATTATTGATCTTTCGCTCTCTTTGCCGTTCATGAAAGTACTGTCAGCTTAGTGGTTCTTAAATATTCTGTCTATGCTTTCATTTCCTTCCTCTTATTTAGAGTTTCCTTAAAAGAAATAAATGTTTAAAATGTAATATTCTCTTTTGAATTTCAAATTACTCATGACTAGGATGAGTAGGATGTTAAGTCCTAGTGGGATTTTCATATTGGTATGCTGACTTCTGATTAATTTCAATGCTTTTTACGGGATATAATCCCACCCACACGCCCACCACTGTGACTCCTGTGACGCCAGGATCTACAGCGGTAACCAACTGAAAGGCACCGTGCATGACACACGGGCAATTGCAGGGAGAGTTAAAATTGTCTTGGAACCCGCAACGAATTTAATCAGAAGTATATAGTTGGAGTTAGAAAGTATGTATCTTTACTTACCTCTAAAGCAAAGCGGGAGACTGAGTGATGCCTAATATAGACAAAGCCAATTTCAATGCTATAAGCTATAACCTATACTTTTCCGGTTATTGCCCAGTGTCATGCTTTCATGTTGATTACTTAAGTTGATCTTAGCGACTAATCAAAGTCTCGAAAGCGGAAGGGTAAATAATATAAATATATAAATAAAATTAATAAAATAACTGCCTGCTTTAAAATAATAAAATTATTTTAAAGCAGGTCTCTAGAGAGAGATTTACTCTTTTGATTGAGAGTAAAATATCTCGGCATCGTATCAAAGGTAGATATGCCTAAAGGTCTTAATCTCAAGGAAAGGACGTTCGCGGTCGCGTAACGATTTATTCTTATATATTTATATGCTACACCCGCACTGAGGGTGGATTTTATAGCGAGTTGGTCGAACGTGAGACCGCTGAACATATATATCTGTATACACAATAATAATATTGTAAATGTGCCATGTCGGTACATTGAAAATATTTGTTTTCTAATAGCCAAAACATATTTTTTAAACTTTTGTTTGTCTGTCTGTCTGTCTGTATGTATGTTTGAACGGGCATTACGCAAAATACTGCATGGAATTGGATGCAATTTTCACAGTTGTCAATTTAGGTCCAAATAGCGTGGACATATCGTATCCCACGCGGACAATGTCGCGGGTAACAGCTATGGAATAATATATATTTTGGTCATAAACGGCGCAGATCAGAATTGGTAATGCTTGTGGGGGCCATCTTCGTCTTTTTCGCTTATCTTTTACTACGTATATAAATAAGATCAATAAATGCCTTTTTATTTTATCTTCTTTCAATGTCCTGGTCAGCGTAAACTCCTTCATATGGGGGACCAAAGTTACTATGCTTTCATAAAGCCTTTGATACACATTTATATATTTTTTCAAACAGATGTACTTATGACACCACAATGTTTATAGGATCTTCAGCATAAAGCTGCCTGTGGTTATTATTCTTATGAAAATAATTAAGATATTTTAAAGAACATCAAGGATCGGCGGTTTTTTCGTGATCTTCAGGGCATTGATGTGTCCCAATTTCTAGCCAGTTGTCCCGGTTGCCATTTGAAGATCTATGGCGGTCGTTACGGGTAGTAGTTAAAAACTAGTCCAACAAAAGAGTTTTGTATCACCTCTTACTGGGTTGTGGAGGTCTAAAGCCAGGAAATCTTGGTAAAATATTAAGATTTTTGGGAATAGGCGCGGCAGATTTCATCCATTTACAAAATACCGAAGTGGATAAGCGTTGTCGATTCTCATCGGTAAGTCGCCGTGGCTGTTATCTTAGCAGTCATCAAACTTATGCACTAATATCACTGATCACTTCTCATCATCTTTAAATTAATTAGAAGTGTTCATTTTTACGGCATGCATCATACATACATTATTTTTTGTTAGTGCTTATAATTTTGACCAGATTAAACGGACTATCCTAGCTTGTAATTACAACCGATGTTAAATGAATGTTAGCGTTGGCAATAATAGGCCTTGAAATTTAATTACTGACACATGAGGCATTATTTCATAGTTCTCAGAAGTAGAGACGCATGTTAAAGGGATGTCAGCTATATGCGCGTTCACTAAATGCAAGGTAAAATGCTAAAATAGAACAAGGCATTTTTTATCACGCTAAATTAAAAAAGGAAACTACATCCTCTGCACCGAAATGTAAAAAGATTTAGTAGAAAAAGCGACCTGAATGTAGCCTCGGAAATATCTCACTAAACGCCCTCAAAGCATAAAAGCAACTCGGCACTCAACTAGTGTTTGAAAAGTACTATCTCATGTGAATAGGTAACAAGCGCGTCCGTAGAAAGACTTTGCATTGCCGACACTCCGCACTCGCTTCACGGCGCGTGAAATTAACTCAGTTGAACATCACCGCCTCTTGGCTATTTCAACTGCAGTTAGTTTTACAGCTTGTGAATGTTTGTAAGTGTCGATTTGCTGTAGGTTATTATAAGCAACCACCAAACAAAAAATTGTTATTATAGCATAAACAGAAGATGCAGATTGTCTGCATCTCTGTCCTACTGTTGTGATTTTCACGCTCCATCTCACTTGCTTGCATTTACCCGCCCGGCCAGCCGGCACGATTTAAATTAACGGCGAACGACGAGCGACCACGGACATGCAGGACATGTCGGACATGGAACGATCAAACAGTTTCACGTGGGTCACGTAGTCCACAGACGCTTCGACGCCAAATTGTTCGTTCAAAACATCCGGAATTATATAGTTTCAGTTGAGGACAAAGGTCCAGGAACTATTTCAATCCGGAACGACCCATGTCTATAAAGTAGACAAGTAGTCAATAACTTCATATAGATTTTTTGTTTATCTGAAACTGATAATTTAAAATACTGTCTTCAATAAAACGTCTGTGTTATTTTTTTTGAATTGGTCACGCCTTCATTTACAAAAATATTATTTTTAATGGCACACCATATTTATATTTTTATTGTTACAAAAATTACTTTTTTTTTGGCGTCTAAATTGATTTATCTTTTTTAGGGTTCCGTAGTACCTACAAGGAACCCTTATAGTTTCGCCATGTCCGTCTGTCCGAGGCATAGCGACGAAACCGTTGGTGCTAGAAAACTGAAATTTTGCATAAACATGTATGTTAACTATACAAAAAAAGTCGTAGAATAAAATTTGGAAAAATATTTTTTTTTCGGGTAGCTCCCCTACATGTAAAGCAGGGATGTTTTTTTTTTGTCGCCTACCCCATAGTGTGGGGTATTGTTAGATAGGACTTTTAAAAACGTTCAGGGGTTGCTAAGACAGTTTTTTGATTAAGAGATCCGTTTGCGAGATAATTAACTTTAAAGAGCAAATTTTTGTTCAAGTAGAGCGTCCCCCCCCTCTAAAAGCTAAACTACTGGATCCCAAAATCTGAAAAAAAATTGTGTCGGTAGTACATGTAATGAACTTTAAAGGAAAACTATAGCGGATAAGTTCACTTCATTAGTTCAAGAGGAATAGGGGTCCGAAATGTCAGATGCAGTTACTCAGAATATTTCGTTCAAAATTCTTGAAACATAAATAAACATACATAATACATATATAAAATCACGCCTTTATCCCACGGGGGTAGGCAGAGACGATGGAACGCCATGTGCTTCGCTCCTTACATACTTCTTTCGCTTCCTCAACATTCATACATCTCGTCATACGTGCTAGCTGGTTTCGTGTACTACAAACATTTCCTTTCTGAAGGACGCCATTTATCTGGTCCCTATATGTCTTTCGAGGATAAAATAAATAATTTCGAGGATAACATAAATAAAATAAATTAAAAATAATCATTACATATTGAAAGTAATGACTTGTATGAAGATGTTACTTGTTTAATACAGTTAGTAAATCCCTTTTAAGTCGAAATATGTTGTTACGACTAGCTACGGAACCCTACTGCACGTGGCCCGACACGCACTTGGCCGGGTTTTTTCGGGCTGTTTTCAATATTTTCCCGTGCATTCAAAATGTTAGAGCCATTCGTCGACGATGATACTTTCTTGTGCCTTAATTTGACATGAATCTTGATTTAGTAAATATATTTCGGCTAAGAATCAGACTTAATAGAGTGTGATGTAGCCCTGAAAGACTTAGCCATAACATTATATAAACGTAGGCAATGTAACCCTATTTCTAACTAAACTATTACTCACTAAAATAAAAATATGTATTTGTACAACATTAAGAAGGAAAATTAAAGTCCAACTAAGTAAATTTAGTATCTTTTTACATTAAAATGCATGCTTTTGCGTGTCTAGATTTACTGGCGTGAACAAATAAGCGCATCTGTAGAAACACCCTGTAAACACTTCGCACACGCTTCACGGCGCGTGAAATTAACTCAGTGAAACATCATGGCTACCTGCAGATTTAAATAAAAGTTAGCAGATCAAATCAAATCAAATCATTTATTTCCATGGGCCCCAAGGGGCGCTTGAACACGTCAAAACAAACATCAAAATACAAAAAATATAACATTAAAATAAAACTTAGCTAACTAAATTATAATACTTATTGTAATAAAATGATTTGACACCGCAGCTTAGATTGACTTTAATTCAACTTAGAGATTTGAATTAAAATCAATGCAAGTACCAGCTCCGATGGGTATTGCATCATGAGAAGAGCTGGTGAGAAACTCATGTGCACCATCTTTTTAAATAATTCATTTTTTATTTTATCAAAAGCATTGAGTTCTTTGAAACTTAATTCAAATTCAATATTTATCGATATAAAGACATTGATTTGCACTTCAACAGCCGTTTTTTCGTTTGAGTAATGAAATAATATCCAATTCCTTTAAATATTGAGTCGGTTAATCGGTGAAGTTAACTCAGTTGAACATCACTACTTTAGCTACTTGCGGATTTCAGCTTAAGTTAGTTTGTATCGTAGTAAGTATCATCTTAGTGTAGTGGCTATAGTGTCGGTTTACCGTAGATGGTTTGTTGTCTATGAAATAAGGGTAACTATAGTTTTCTTCCATGTTTTTGCTATCATTTAGCAGTGAATCGATATTATTATTTATTTATGTATAAAAATATATTTTTATGAAATTCTTTTTTTGCTGCCACATGCTATTAAATGACTTGCTTTTTAAAGTAAGAAGAAATAATGATTAAAATATCGTAAAAAAAATTTGATTATAACAATATTTAAGATCAACATAGATTTTCACCATGATGTAGACAACTTAAGTAGAATGAAAAAGAGTAATTTTAAATTCCCGTTTCAAAACAATAAAAAAATATGAGAAGGTAAATACGAAAATTGAAATAAATATCACATTCATTATATTATTCAGCAGTCAGGTATCGTTTCCTAACATAAAATATGAAAGCCACGTTCTAAAATTTCTTATTTAAACTACCGCATATTTCTCGAGGTATTTTTGCTTACAAAAGCAAGAATTCATGTTGTATGCTTTATTTGCATAAATAAACAACTCTTAGCGCAAAAAAGAGCTTACTTTAGAGATATCAAATACGTTGCGGAAAAGACGGTTATGGATACCGCTATAACAATCTCTGTCGGCGAATAGATATGAACTGCATCGTGCTAAAATTTTATAGACTTCACAGTCGATAGCTCTTGATACTAAATGTATTATATTAACACAATGTGCTTGTGAGTTCAAATGTGTTTATTTATTCCTTATTATAAAATACAAAAAATAAAGAAGTTCGGTTTAGTCAACGTTAGCCACTCAACAACACGTGTCACTAATATGTGAGGGTAAACAAATACTGTGTGTCGGCTAACCCAATTAATAGACCTTTTCGAGTCTTTGTACGTAGCCTGCCTATTCCACGCTTTGACCTTTGACAGAGAACATCATATGCGGCGATATTTAAAAAAATACGACGCAGCCCCGTTTAATATTCAACGGATAACGGTCTTTGTTGTTAAAAACTATGATAAAATTGGATTTGTTGAAGCCTAACATAGTTTTTTATTATGGAAGTTAGCAAAAAAAAAAACAGATATGGTAAAATATTTTTTCAGATCTGTGGCTTATGTAAACAAATTAGATACAACTTACATTTTGCTCATTATATACGTAATTATACTTTGTCCGCCAAATCTGTTTCAACATTATCGCCCAGGGTTCCATCATCTAAGGACGATGTTTAATTTGGAATTAATTTGCTGAATGATAGTATTTATTGCCAAACTAAATTAATAGGTCCGAGAGGACATGTTCACAGCCTACGTCTATAATATTGCCAAAGCTAATTGTATTTTTTTTTGTAAAGTGATGGAAAGCCGAGATAAATCGAAAACACAATTGCAACTGCTTTTCGAAAACACAATTGCAACTACTTTCCCAAGATGGCGGCGAAAGCTCATAGAAAAACGAGGTCGAAAAATTCAAGCTTTGATCTTTTAAGCTTTCTCTGCATCATATCTAAAAATAAGCTTTCTAGGTTAATTGAACCAAGAAGTATGATTTATAAGCTTTATTCAGAGTTCCATTTCTAGGTCAATATTTATCAGAAAATGAATATATTCATATCTTCCAAACGTAAATTGTGTTTTACTTACTCAACACCAATTACAAACAACTGCTTGTACTAATAAAAATAAAAGCACTTGCGAGACTGCTAAGGGTCCTAACATGGTTTCGGATATTAGACACAATATTCACATCATGTTGTTTGTTATTGTCTTTTCTGTTTTCTTTTAAAAATAAAAAATCAAAATTCGAATCCTAAATGGTGGTTTTATTTATTGAGATAATTAACTTTAAAGGACAAATTTTTGTTATAGTAGGGCCGTCCTCCCCCTTACGCTAAGCCGCTGGCCTGAAAAGTTAGAAAAAAAATATGATGAGTGTGATGATGCAGATACGTCTACTTTATAACTTCAAGAGGCCCAAATTGTTAAATGCAGTTAAAATAATGACTTGCAGGAAGTTTATTATATTATATTATTATAATAAACTTCCTGTTTTTGGAAACCGCCCACCGGCTCTCTCGATTATAAAAAAATATACGATCTATGTATCACTTTATAACAGTTGTATTTTTTTGACATCAAAGCAAATTTTCTCGAAAGCGAACATCTTACACGAACTATTGAAAACCAAATGGGCCATTTTCCTGTCTCAACGTTAAGGCTACGTCTTCAATGTGATAAACATGTTTACGCTACACCTCATTTCGTAATCAGCAGAGAGCGTATTAGCATCAAAATGGTTCTCTATTTTGTGTACGTATATATACGTACTGTCTTGGTTCATTTTAACGTCTTACTAGTTTTGCTTATTTCTTGTCTTTCATAAGCCTTGCCAGCGATCATTGCTGTCCCACTGCTTTATTAGTTTATTAGGATGTAACTTTCATGTTTGTTTTAGAAATAGCTCATAAAAAATATTTTTTAAAATATTTTATAGAATTTACATTCATAATCTTTTGTTGCGGCAATTATCCATTAGCAGAAACCCCGAAATAATTGCTTAGTCAAGCAATTATTTCGGGTTGGCGAAATTTTATAAAAGAATCTTGTTTATGAATTTTGTTAACAAGTTGGTGTTTGATGTTTCGACCCAGGTTACTCAAGCCAGTATCACAAACTGTCGGGATCTGAAACATCAGCCCAACGTTTGGAAGGCATTTTTACTTTCATTTTTAAATCTTTTTTGGCTCAGATACAATTATCCATATTAAAATATTTCGGACTGTCCGTTGGTTTCGATGACGAAAATTTGATATTGAAGAAATAGTAGAAATAAAACACAAATCGATATTTTTTGGCCTTTATTTTTCTCTTTATTGTATGCGTTTAATAATTAATTTAACTCTTTCTTTTCGATCTTAAATTTGCTCTTTCTCGTCACGCACGCTCTATATATTCAGCTGCATAAGATTGGATGTGTGAATGGTTGCTGGCACTTATTGATGGCGGCTAACTCCTTGAACGCCTTGGCAAAGAAAAGTTTTTGAACAGCCAATCTCTCCAAAATCTCTGACGGTACCTGTTCCTTCACTATTTCCCTAAAAACGTAAGCTACGTTGTCAGAAGTAAATATTTATTAAAGCAAAAAAAATATTTGATTTCGAATGAATCATCAAATCTTAATTAAATTTAATCGTTGTATTTGGTAGCAAATGGTTCTGAATGTTATTACTATTTGGTATTTGTTAAAGACAAAGCTACTTGAATAAATATTGGCTACGTGCTTGAGACAAACCCCTGAGGATTGATTTAGTTTAGTTATTGTCAGTAAGATACATTTAGATGTCCGGCCGCAGATTGGATTTGAGATATAGTACAATTTAGATATATGTATAAACTATTAAAGTTAGGGTAGTTTTACTGTAAATAAATAAATATCTCACAACTTACACACAACGCCATCTAGTCCCAAATTAAGCAGAGCTTGTACTATGGGTTCTAAAATAACTGATACTAATACATATATACTTTCCTTTTGTAAATACATACCTATTATAAATAGAAACATCCAGACTTAGATAAACCCCAAAGTTCATGCACACAACGATTTGTCTTAAAAGGGCATCGAACCCGCGACCTGTAATATGACACTTTGATTACTATGTAACTTAATTTATCTAAGTACTATTTGCATTTTTGCCTGGGTAACCTATGTGCTATTCTAATATATAAACAGAAGTGCAATCTAGTTTTGGCGTGAATGAGTTATTAACACCCATTTCTGCATTTATAATAATTACTAACTTCTATACACGGCTTCGCACGCATAAACAGTATAGTCTATGTCTATTTTCCAAGATTATGTAATAAGTACCTATAATACTTATAGATTTAAGTATGATCTGTATTGCGTGCCTAAGGGTTAAATATAGAGGACTTTACTATTTTGTAACAACAATGTATTACTTACTTATAGATTTCAACTATATTAGTACGAATTTTAATCAAGATACAATGACGAAGTCGTCACGTTAATCCATTTGTTACCATCTTAAAAACTAATGCTATAAAAATAATCAATAAGAATTTAAAATACGGTACGCGTTCATTCTTACAACATTTGTGCTGAATGTAACTTCGCCATGTTGGTTACCAAATGGATAAACGTGATGTCACGAAATGACGGTACGTATATGAATATAGTTGTGAAATTTAGAGTTCTGGCAAGAGGCGACCGTAGCTGGTTGGTTCAATCAGCTGCCCGCTATGCAGAAGGTCGCAGGGTCAAATCCTGCCGGTCTCATATTTTTTCAACTGTTTCAGTATAGTAATATTGATTGAAACCACAGTTTTCAGACATAATAGATTTACTAGGATCATACATACATAGGTTATAGACATTTTTCCTAATGGTGACTTGCACCATCATACTGGTATCTGAAATTAATGGGTAATTAAATCTTTATCCGTATAGAGCCCAATTCACGTTATTATTTAAGATTTAAATGATCACTGGATGCTAGATATCTTCAATAGGTACTTTTGTTATAATTTAATTTAAATTATTATGCTGTGTATACAATGTCAATAAAATTGTGCCGTTCTCAAATGTGTTGTAAATAGCGGTTGTCAAAATTGTGGTAAGTTAAAATCCGCTTAGGTTGCCGACATAATTTTATGGAACAAAGAAGCACATAATAAGCGCACGTAGTATTGCTCAAGCTAGCAGTTCATTGCAATTTATGAAAACAGTTTCCCAGTATGTCATTCAATTTAAAGTGAAATACACGACCCAGTTTTAAAAACAACAAATAACAAACCTCTCTACGAACGGTAGTGGCTTTTAGCAAGACTGAAAGGCTTAATCCGCTATCTCCAATTTATTCCAGGCACTTGCTTCCTACAGATGTTGAATGCGCTTCCATTCATTCGTTCTTTGCTATTTAGTTCACGTACCTTGTTTTATGCACAACTACCCGCAAGAACGGACTACTGATCTGGATTGTGGAGAAAAAATACGTTTGCCAAGAATTTCAATTGTGGTTGTTTATGCAGACGCTTGGTTTTAACGTCTAAAGCTGTATAAATTAAATTAATAGTCTATGTACTGTGGTCTGCTGTTTTCGCCAAAATACACAAGACGAAATTTTATTGTTAATTATTATTTTTGATTGTATAATTGCACTGATTTCAATTATTCTAATTAATTAATCTGGCAACATATTTTTGTACCGGACGAGTGGTCGATCGTTTGAGTAAAAATGATAAAACAGTTGCGGGTAGTTTGTTAATAAAATCGTTGTACTGGATTGTCTCCAGTCAGTTGAATTTCGGTGACCGTTGCGAATACGTTGTTTACGCGAAGTGCAGTGTTAATGGATTTTGATTATTGTGAATATTTGTGTAAAAACTTATATAAATCGGTTAAACTGTAAAGTACGTTTAATATCAGAAGTGTTAGGAAAATCACGCCACGAAAACGCCACGAGTGCTCTAGGAAAAAGAAGCAGGCGAAGGGCTTCTACTTCAAGCTCTAGTTAGTCCTCAAGTTGAAGCTCATCGTCGAGCTTGGATGAACAAAAACGACGGGGAAAGAGACGCACCAGGCGTGCGTCTGCCACAGAAAGCCAAAACATTATTTTGTCATCTGTTATTCCTGAGCTTGATCCGTTGGTGGATGATATTCAAATGTGGATTAATGTAGTAAAAGCCAATGCTCGTGCCTTTGGTACCAAGCATTACAAAAATTAGGTAGCACTGCGGAAACCTGGTATGGCTCATTTCTAAAAAAACCGTATATGTTGGACGGAATGGAAGTGGCAGGATTGGCGAAATACTCTTTTTTTGATACGCGTAATTTGTATTCTTTGTTAAAAGTCATGCTTCAAACAAAACCTACCGAGGGTCAATCACTATATAAATTCTATTTTAAACAAAGAAGTAAAATTAATAAAATGAGGTTATATAACATGTCCCGATGCGACTGTACCTATGTCAATCCACGCTCGTCAGCGTTCATTGACCCTCGCCGACGCTCGGCGCGCATCGCCTCGCGAACTACCGCGCACGACTAGTCCGATTGAACCCGTCACATAAGCCGCATGCGCGCCGTGCGTTTCCGAGAGTCGCGAATAGTTAAATAATAATTGTTAATAGTTTTATATAGATTTTACTTACGCCATAATAATATACCTATTTACCGAATCTCAGTGTTTCAATTAAATATACAGGGTTATTGGGTAAGTCGACCTAGATCCGTTAAGAGGTGGTAGTTCCCATCATTTCTGACTGATCTGACTATGAAACACCCCACCCTAAACCTAACCGTTTTCGAGATATTGGACTTAGAAGGTTTTTTTAAAAAATATCCCGATTTCTTAACTATAGCCTATTTTTTTTGTATCCTATGCCTTTTATTTTTTTTTAATTCTGATTTTTGTGTGCCAGATAAGTTTGTTTATAATTCTCAACCCAAAAAGTGCAAGTATCTGAACCAATGGGATCGTAGTAGACGATTGATACCGTAAAAAAGTAATTAATTTGAAAAAAAAAAATTGTTTCTTTTAGTAATATTTAAAAAAAAATCTATGGCGTTAGTTCTGCAGATGTTTTAAATAATATCTACGTTCCATTAGCTATCCAACAAGGTATCACAAGCTAGGGTCTTATCACAATTCATAGAAAAAAAATCGATAAAAGGCTCCCAGGTAGTAAAAAAAAACAATGGTACTTAAGATTAAACTTCTCTTTTGGGCCAGGAAACGAAATAAAACAATACAAATAATTATTAAACAACATTTATTTAAATTTATAAATCTTGTTCTACATGGCCGCCTCTGTTTCGCACACACACTCTCATTCGGTGTCTTAGTCCGCTTTTAACTACTACAGTCGTTAAGTCTCTTCGAATTTCGTCAGCAGCCTCAATAATCTTCTGTCTTAATATGTCAATAGTTTCAATTGGATTATTCTCATTGTAGACTAATGTCTTCATGTGTCCCCACACATAAAAATCCATGGGAGTCAGGTCAGGACTTCTTGCGGGCCACGGTATGGGTCCACCTCTTCCGATCCACCTAATAAGATACTCGTTGTCTAGCCATTCCCTGACCCCTCTTCTGTAATGTGCAGGGCAACCGTCGTGTTGGAACTTCATGTTTCTAATCAGATTTAGGGGTAAATCCTCTAATAAATTTGGTAACTCTTCTCTTAGAAAATGTTCGTAAAATTCTCCGTTTAAATTATCAGGTAGAAAGAAGGGCCCAATTAATTTGTTTGCTATGATTCCCATCCAGACATTTAAACTAAATCTTCTTTGTGCGGCTTTTGTCCTCTTCTGGTTAGGATTTTTTTGCGCTTTTGGGGCCCAATAATGAGCGTTGTGGTAATTTGTAATTCCATCTTTATCAAATTTTGATTCATCTGTCCACAAGATTTGTTTTAAAAATGCTGGGTCTTCTAAATCTCCATGAAGCATAAATCTACAAAAGTCTAACCTCCTCACTGGATCTCCCTCTTCGATAACATGTACTGGCGTGTAGTGATAGGGGTAGAGGCCTGCAGTATTCACCGTAAACCACACTTTCCACTGCGAGAGTCCAAGTTCTCGGGCAACAGCATTAGTTGAAGTAGTTGGATCCGCTCTAAACCGTTGAACTATTTGATTATCTTCATCTTCATCATCAACAATGATCCGTGGTCGGCCTAGGTCTGCTCGACGCCTTAAAACAGAGCCAGTCTCTCTGAGTCGCCGGTAAGCGCCGTCAAAGACAGTGACATCCGGTATTCGGCGGCCGGGATAACGTGCAATGTATTCGTCACGAGCTCGTGCAGAAACACCATTGCAGTACCCATAACAAAGTAGAATATCCGCGTATTCCTCGTTCGTGAAGGTTGCCATCTTCAACAGTTCCAATTCAGAAGCACAATTCAAAGTCCAGTTAACAAGCACAGTCACAATTTGTAGGAAACAGTCCAGAAATACAAGCGAAGTCGGGTAAGAAATGAAGAGCACTAAATATCGCATCTACTACGGACGAATCACGGAAGCAGACTAAAATGAAACAATAACAACAAATTGGCCGGGATTATTTTATCTCGCTTGCACCTGGTCCGTTTGTCCCGCTCGCACGCACCACAGCTCCGTGGAAGAACAATAGGACCAAAGAACCCAAATTTGTACTGCTACCTGAGAGCCTTTTATCGATTTTTTTTCTATGAATTGTGATAAGACCCTAGCTTGTGATACCTTGTTGGATAGCTAATGGAACGTAGATATTATTTAAAACATCTGCAGAACTAACGCCATAGATTTTTTTTTAAATATTACTAAAAGAAACAATTTTTTTTTTCAAATTAATTACTTTTTTACGGTATCAATCGTCTACTACGATCCCATTGGTTCAGATACTTGCACTTTTTGGGTTGAGAATTATAAACAAACTTATCTGGCACACAAAAATCAGAATTAAAAAAAAATAAAAGGCATAGGATACAAAAAAAATAGGCTATAGTTAAGAAATCGGGATATTTTTTAAAAAAACCTTCTAAGTCCAATATCTCGAAAACGGTTAGGTTTAGGGTGGGGTGTTTCATAGTCAGATCAGTCAGAAATGATGGGAACTACCACCTCTTAACGGATCTAGGTCGACTTACCCAATAACCCTGTATAACACCACCACTATAACTGGCAGCCTAACGTGGAGCAAGAACAAAAATACGTGTTCAAAACGTGATTGAAGTGGTTTTAGTGCATATCGGTAGTGCAGTGTGCGAAATAAGAACAATTAGACTTATTCGTCAAGTGTTACACTTTAGGAATCGGTAGCATTTCGGTACACCGCCCGGCATAACTGCGTGAAAGTACGTAAGGTCAGGAATCGCTACGTGCGACGAGAGTACTTAGGTTCGTGAAGTATATTTGTCACTGGCCCCGTGCCCCGCGTGAATGCACTTGCACTGACTGTGTTTTGTTCGCGCCTTATATGGTATTAAAATAGCAAATCGCTATTTCGCGCGTTTTTCATTAACTTGATTGTGTTTTGTTTACAAATTACTAACATTATTACGCGACGGGAATTCTTAGTGAACGGTCATGAACGGTGTGAACATTGTTTCATCGTGATAATAAATCGGACTCAGTGGACATTCAGACATTCAGTTAGGAATAATGGTGCTAACGAGATCGCGGACAGCGAACCCGGCTTCTGCCGGCGCCCGGTTCGAGGACCCCGCGCTGCCTCTGGCGCCTGCGCCGGAGTCTGTTCAGCGCGACGCCGACACCGTTGCCGCGTCGGCGGCTGCGGATGTTCTTCAGTCAGTTGCTGGTACAGCTGGTTCCGCCCCGGTCTCTTTGACGACCGACCAGTTGTTGCTGCTAATTGAAAGGTTAAGTCGCCGTGATCCCGTGAGTACAGAACCCAATTATTCAGGCCATTTTGCGAAATGTACTGCAAGATTCGACGGAGATAAGTCGAGCGACGTCCTCGCTTTCATCGACGCCGTCGAAACTTATAAAGAATGTCTACGAGTGGACGACCCTAATGCATTGCGGGGTCTACCCATGTTGTTGACAGGACTTGCCGCTACGTGGTGGCAAGGTGTCAAGGATACCACATTTTCCTGGTCAGCTGCCGTGGAATCCCTGAAGCAAACTTTTGGACCACGGTTACCGCCTCATAAAATTTATCGAAAAATATTCGAGAGAGAACAGCGACCAGATGAAGCTACGGATTTATTCGTCTGCCACGTGAGAGCGCTTTTTGCACAACTTCCACCATTATCTCTAACAGAGGTGGTGCAATTAGATATGGTTTATGGATTGTTGTTACGAAGCATCCGAGAGAAGGTCGCACGTACTAGCTTTAGTACTTTTACGGAATTATTGAAGGAAGCGCGCCGCGTTGAAGAGATATTCGACGAGGGTCGGCCGCGCGCCGCGGCGGATGTGAAGCCGTCGATTCCGACTATTGCGCCTACTCCGGATACTCGGGTGCCTAGTTCCAGTAAATCTCGGCCCCAGTGCAATTATTGCAAGCAGTACGGCCATTTAAAAGAAGCATGTCAGAGACTAGCCAAGCTTAAGGCGGTCAACGATACGAAGGAGAAGGTGCCGCCTGCGCCTGTTCCAGCATCAGCATCGGCGCCATCGCCGGCCCCTACAATAACGTGTTTCGGGTGTGGAGCACCCGGGGTTATCCGGTCTAACTGTAAAACATGCAAAACTGTTGTTTCGTCCGTGTTTCAATCCGTGTGTGACGACCGTGCCGCGTCGCGAGTGCGTCCAGTGTTAAGTGTAGAAATCTATGGTGCTATAGGCAAAGTGTTAATAGACACCGGTGCTAAACACTGCGTTGGAAGTGTTTCCTTAAGGGCGCATTTAGTTAATAATGGTCACACTTTTGATAATGTATTTACTGAATTGAAATATGCTGACGGACGGTTATGTACACAAAATGTAGAAATGACTTATGTTAATGTCACGGTGCGTGGGTTGACATTACCTGTTCGGTTTATTATGTTACCGCATGCTAGAGAAAGCCTATTAGGAATGAATTTTATCGTTGATACTGGTATGGTGTTAAACTTCCATCGTGGTGTAATATCTTTCCGCCATGATGACACCCCTGAACCTATGTGTTTTGAGTCTGAATCTGTTGTTGGACTTACCTGTTCATCTGTGAACCTCCGCGAGGACGAGGGCACTTACCTTGTACCTGATAACCGGAAGCGTGTGTCTGATCTCTTGAATGTCCACGAGGATATTTTCGCTCCAGGGGGAGGACCTACGCCGTTCGCTGAACATTGTATCGACACGGGTGATGCCGCACCAGTATCTAATCCACCTTACAGGGTTACTCCACTTAAGAACGAAATCATTAAAAAAGACCGAGTGGAACGTCAGCAAGATGGCCGCAAGGACGCGGCAGACAAGGGTCGTCGTCCGGGACTGCTTTACAGGGTGGGTGACCTCGTTCTCGTTCATAGTCATCGCCCGAGTCAGGCCGCAAGGGGTTTCAGCAGCAAATTCGCTCGCGAAGGTCCGTACGTAATTAAAAATGTCGTATCACCAACCACGTACGACATAGTTGATCAGGATGATACACCGCGAGGTAAATACCATGCCAGTCATCTAACTCCTTACGTCGGCAGCTCCGAAGCTGTCGTACATAAAAGAAGGAGAGGAAGACTTCGTAAAAAGGGTTCCAAGCCAGCTTCAAATCTTTCCGCTGACTTGGAGGGGGAGGATATAACATGTCCCGATGCGACTGTACCTATGTCAATCCACGCTCGTCAGCGTTCATTGACCCTCGCCGACGCTCGGCGCGCATCGCCTCGCGAACTACCGCGCACGACTAGTCCGATTGAACCCGTCACATAAGCCGCATGCGCGCCGTGCGTTTCCGAGAGTCGCGAATAGTTAAATAATAATTGTTAATAGTTTTATATAGATTTTACTTACGCCATAATAATATACCTATTTACCGAATCTCAGTGTTTCAATTAAATATATAACACCACCACTATAGTTATCTATATCGGAACAAAAAAAAAAAACGCACGTGTGGTGTAGTGGTTTAAGCGGTCGCCTCGGCGCTCTCCACTGCACTGGTGTTGTGAGTTCGATCCCCTCATGGGACAAATCTTTGTGTGATTCGCAAAGATTTGTTCTGAGACTGGGTGTGCTTGAGTGAGTGAATGTGTGTATTTGGCCTAGTCATTGGATAGTGTAATTGCTTCTGGCGTTCTATCTAATGTAAAAAATCCAAATTATAAAAAAAATCCAAATTATAAAACATAATTTCGATAATTGTAAGGACTATTGGCGATAAAAATATTAGCATAGCTTTAGAAGCTGGTAATTTTAAATACTGTGATAATTTGGCGTCATTTTTACATGGTAAATTACGTTCTGAATCTGATGAAAAGGTACTTAAAAGCAAAATAATTCTCAAATAAAAAATTGCACTCGATTACCTTAAATTAATTCGGAAAAAAAGTTTCAAAGTTATTCTAATAGTTTAGTTTCAAGTGCCGGTTCTAATATTACGTGTTATCGTTGTGGCGAATCAGGACACAAAAGACAAACTGTAATCACGAAGAAATATTTAAATGTAACGCATGTAACAGATAAGGTCATTTGGAACTGGCCTGTTAATCAAATGCTAAAAATTAGAAAAACAAGAATCTCTGATAAGGATGTAGCATTGAACTTTGCCAGTTGGTGGATGTACTTAAGTTGACTAATGACGCAGTTAGAGGTCATAGATAGATAGATAGAGAATTCTTTATTGTACACAAAGAAAAATACATAATTGTGATACAAAGTCTAATTGAAACATGCACAATGGGCGGCCTTATCACTATAAAGTAATCTCTTCCAGGCAACCTTAGGATGGACAGGAATAAGTTAATAGACATGGTCAGTGGTGTAGTGTATTAAATGAAAAAAGTACATACATGTATAACACATTCAGGACGATTTAAAATATATATTATATTACAACAATAACATTATGTGCGAATAATAGCACCTAAAATACATTATACGTATAAATATTTATGATGATAAATTGTCTAGACTTAGCATGGTAGTAACACAATGCTCGCAACAATGAAATTCATCAAGTCAGCACATATTTTATGTATGAAATAGATGAGGGAAATAGCCTCGTGTTACAATTTGGCGCAATTTGCTTTTGTAATGGTAATGACGCTTTATGCTAACACAACATATTTTTTATTCAAATATATTTTTTTATGTAATGTCACGAAAATTACTGGGTACATAAATTCCTTCTCGTTGCCGCGTTGGTATAGTGGTTGGCATATACAGGGTGTCCCATAATTCATGAATAATCCTTTACCTGTAGGTTGAAGGCATCACGCCTAATTAGAAAATGCAAAATTTTTAAAGAAAAGTATCACGGACTTTTAAATATTGTACATTTTTTTTTACTAAATAGTCACTTTTCTCCAGTTTTTTCAATGCTATGTTTAAAAATCTTGGAATCTTTCAAGTCTGAAAAGTGTCTGAAATTCAACTCTTGAACATAAATATGTTCTATCAACTGCACAGTATGTGTATCTCATTAGGCTAAGAAATCACGACGTGAGTAAGTAATTCAAAAGTTTGAATCAAATATTATTATCATTACATTGTTAGTAATCAAATAAAACAGAACGTTTTTATAAAACAATCTGTGATACTTTTCTGCCACGAATTTTGCATTTTCCAATCGGGCGTGATGCCCTAACCTGCAGGTAAAGGATTATCCATTATTATGGAACATTCTGTGTATGCGACTGCAATCGGGTTTTGGATACTATTGCCGGGTGGCACTCGCTGATTATATGGATAAAATTCGTAGCTGCACGGAGTCCGGCACTAAGCCTGGGTGTGCTTTGTGTGTGTGAAATATATGTTTGAACACCCGCGAGACAGGAGTTACACAAAGTGTGGGCGTCGAATAAAAAAAAAAAGGCTCACTCTCTACATCCTTTACTGGGACACGTAGGTGCATATACCTCAACCATACCATGCTGAAGCCGTTTTCTGATTACTCGGCGCTGATTAGTTTTGTTATAAAACTGTCTAGCCACGAAGGAGCGGAGTCTTCTACCACAGGCTTTTTCAGCTTAAAAGGAGACTCCAATCAATGATTGTAACACTCGATTGTTTTCGAAGATATTTTGATCAAAAAAAAAATATAGGTGATCAGTTTTTGTATCGGCATATTTTCTATGAAAATATTTACTATACCGATTCTGCGCCGAGTAATCATGTAAAAACATGCGAGATTTAATTGTTATTTTTTTCAATTAAACAAACAAACAATTACTATTAGGCAAACATTCGCCCAGCGATTGCAATTATAACCCTGAATATTGTTATTGATACGCGTGGGTTTGTCAACGTTCGAATAATAGTGTAAATATTGCTTCTGCTTTCCACAAAGTGTTAAGTAAATCATTATTTTGAGATATCGTTTGCGAAACAATAACGATAGACCATTATGAATGTTATTACCATGAGGGTTATTATAATATCGTAGATCGATAGCGTGTGCGTCAGTAGTAGATAGATAAATATGTAGAGTGTGCCGAGGAACTACACAACCTTATCCCTCCGTCCCCGTTTCACCACCGTACTACCAGACAAACGGCACTCAGGCACCGCTTCACGGTAGATATTCCACTAATACGCACTAAGCGTTTCGCCTCTACATTTCTTTTGCGAACTGCCAAAGAATGGAACGCCTCGCCCGAGTCTGTGTTTCCGCATGAGTACAACGTGAGTCTCTTCAAAGCAAGTGTTAATAGGTATCTCATAGGTAAGTTGCTCACACTAACGTTTGAATAACAATATATGCACAATATATTGTTTTTATATCAAGGTAGTGGTGTTTATTGTATTTTTTTATAGAACGGATGTACAGTTATGTTGCTGTCTGTATCGGAAAATCGGCCTTTTAAATGCCATAATAAATAATAATAATAACTGTATGAGAATAAGTTTATGATAATATTTTCCGGTGATTAGAAACATGATTTTTAAACTCTAGGAGCTAAAATGTTTGATCGGAAAATTCTCAAAGTTGACCGGATAATTGCAAATGTATTGGGATAGACTTGGGTATCGTTAGTCTGAATAAATCAGTCGCAAAAAATAGAAAGTCGGAAAAATTGTCCTCGGTAAAGTCATGAATTTGCCGGTGAAAAATGTGTGCACCCAAGGGGCCTGTTTCATAATCGTGTCTGTAATACAAGCTACTTTTAACCATTAAGACAAAACGTATTTTTTTACATTTAAGAATAGACAGGGATCTGATGCCCCAATACTGGTCTTATCATCTAACTACTAAAAATGATGTACGTGCTTAAAGTGCTTACAATAGTAGGTATTCTATACTTGCTACTTTGGTCCGATGCCAATTTTTAGGTTTAAGATACTAAACTTACAAAATAAAATTAAATAACACTTTTTACTACTACTCAAGCACACTAACTTTTTAATAATTTATATATTAGGCATCCCATAAACATGGTTTATTTTGTATTTTTTACTCAACGCAACCGAAATTCGATGTGATTACGCTTGCAATGTTATTTTAGGTTTCACACACTATGTTGAAATTATGTCGATGGGTGTTGATGTCAATTTGTCATTGATAAAAAATAAAACATTTTAAAAGCCTTAGATTTAAGGTCGTGAACAAAATTCTAAATAGGCTTAGATTGCTTATAATTAACAAAAGATAAATAAAATACATTATTATGCTAATAACCACGGTCTAAACATGAAATTTCAAATTAAAACCACTATTTCGTCAATAACTCGAAGTTTTATAAATGAAATCATACTCACGACATCTATAAAAATTCTCATATATTATTTTTTAGTTAGATTTACTAAAAATAAAATATTGTATCTAATGTCTTGAGTCAACTGTAAGTGAAAACACAGTCATGCTATTTGTAGATTATCGAGAGGAGATCATTTACCAGATATATTATATATGCCGGTTCACCGTTACCCGTCAATATCGTTTAATACTTAACATAAGTTGGCGTCGCAACATGCCTCACTATTACGCGCCGCATGATTGAATTTCCAACCAATCTCCTTTCAGTGCGTACTATTATTGCCGCCATTTTGCCTTTTTAGGATTAAATTGTCCACTCAGATCTAAAGTTTACATTAAGATTTTTCCTTTCACAAATCTTCAGCCGCCGAATATTTGAGCTTTTTTCCTGGCTTTGTTATGCAAATAGGAAAACCTTTTTACAATAGTAGGTCTCTGAATAACGTTGGATATTGCTAGACAAAACTAACTTATATTAAATTCTAAATATAAATTATGAAAGATTGTTCTAATTTATCTTTAGATTTATTTCTTTTCTTCAATTAGTGGTAGGTTTATTTGATT
Organism: Hypena proboscidalis; assembly: GCA_905147285.1. Taxonomy (NCBI): domain Eukaryota; kingdom Metazoa; phylum Arthropoda; class Insecta; order Lepidoptera; family Erebidae; genus Hypena; species Hypena proboscidalis. Next base: position 4,230,338 of record LR990141.1, read on the forward strand.
TAATTGTTTGAAGTCGCTGATGTATAAATGTTGACCGAGTTGGTCAACATTTCAAGCTTGCAAACTAAGCTGGCAATAAATCTTCAAGCTTACCGTGTCGTTGTAGTTTCAAGTATTTTTTCATTCGACAAGTTAATTGAAAAAAAATATAACCTGTCTAATTTATGGCTTCAACACATTTAAAATATTGGTTCACGAAAATTTGTTTGAAGTTGTAAACTTATCCTCATAATAATCCTCTGTAAATTTTCAATGATTTCCGTAACATATTTCCATATTTTGACTTTCGCCGACAGAGAAGGGAAAATATGTAGTATATAATAGAAATATGAAGCTCATAAGGATACTTCACACTCCACAACCTCGGTATTACATAATACTCATATCAAGCCCGGTTTTATCACCGGGCTAACCCCGGGAGAAACGTAAATCACGTATCGACCGTTGTAGGGGCCGAGACAAAAACTCCCAACGTCCCGCAACATATGTTTTGATTTTCTAAAGGGGCCCGTGATATGAATTTATGAATATGTTTTCATAGAAACTCTAACGTTATATTAATATTTTGTACATTATTTTCAACCTGCTTCTATACAAAGGGATGATGAGAATTTTAATCAATGCTTTAATTTTATCTGTTAAATGTAAGGTTGCTTTAATTTATTATTTTCTAAAAGCCTTTACTAAAGCAGCCTTAACTATTCAATGTCAGGCAATGTCTCATCTGTTTGATAAATGTCAATACCTTTACCAATATCTATACCAATACCTTTTTGATATTTTTTATAGCATTTAGCTATGCTTAGTAAATTTTACCTACTAGAAACAATCGAAAAATTATGGTACCGGCAGGATTTGAATCTGCGATCTTCTGCACACTGGGCAGCCACTTTAGCCTACCAGCTACGGTCGCCTCTTGCCTCTTAAGATAGGAACAAATGGACGACGTGATATCTTCTTGCTCAGCTCAAACAATAGGTCTGATATTTTAGATTGGCCGTAGGCTTTCATTTGCGATAAAAACATAAGGAACTTATTTTTGTAGCGCCTGTAAAGACTTTGGCGCTGGGAACTCGACTTTCAGTTAGTTGAGTACGAGTATTAATGTGATAAACGTAGAATTTTACGCTTAATTTTATCTCTTCTTCTTAATCAACGCCTAAACCTTAACTGCCTAATCGTGGTCAGCCACATCGTCAAACGTTTAGTACATACAGACGATCCACCTAGGCCAAAGATCATCGGCCTACGTCATAGGTAGTATCTTTTATATTCCCAAATTTCATAACAAAAAATATATGAACTTGAGTAATGTTTTTTTACCCCGTCTTTCATATCTTGTATAAAATTAACTCTTATGAAGATAAATGAGCCTCGGCTGCCTTTTGTATGAACTGGTATTGAACAGTACCTTTTTTTTATAACTAGCCCTGTATCTGTCGGCAATATTTCTTACTGAGTTACTGTCTTTAACAGTATATTGTTATTTTTGTTACGGATTGGCCAGCCCAAAAAAAAAATATACGCAATTTGTTGATCTTGTATAATTACAATTACATTACATTACAAAATTTTATAATTACAAGAGAGTTACGATGAAATATTGCTATGTAGCTAATAATGTAAACCAAAATAAACTTCTTTGCTATACTGGCAATTTGGCAGACAAAAATTTTGAACGGTAAAACTTGTAAGGATGTAAAGATATTATGTTTAAAAAAAACACTTCTTGTTCATCTAAAAATAATATTTTTCTGTAAATAAATATATTTACAAAAAAAATATACATATTAGCGTTAATACTTTTTAAATAAATAAGTTCGTAATAAGTTTTGTTTTAGTTGTATCCGTACTTACCTATAATATTTTGATTTGATTTATGTAAAATTATTTAAGGGTTTTTTTTTAATTGGTAAAAAGAGCTATTCATTTGATTATTCCAGTAACAAAAAGTGAGCTTAACTCAGTGCTTGAGTTCTCTTCCAGCAAACCTAGAGCAATAGAGGAGACGATGATGCCATATGATAAGTGACAGTGCAAAATAAGTGTACAACTCTTGCCTCTTATCTCCGTGTATTTTTGTAGGGAAAAAGCGTGGGGAGCGATCTTTGTTAATTAAACGACAGCCACGCGGACGAAGTCGCGGGTAACAGCTAGTACACGAATACAATTTTGATTTCCTCAACCTTACTATCTGAATAAACTAGCGATTAAAGAGGCGTTCCTTTATGTTGCCATTTCGCAACAAAATAAGCATCACGATAAGGACTTTAGCTGCCACAAAGCCGTAAAGGAGGAGCTATTAATAGATTTTACTGCCCAGGATTATCAGGCTACAAGCCTATTATCCTCATTTCCGAACTGGCAATGTAATTACATTTTAGTCTGTTATTTTGTTGCTTAATTTGCCAAATTATTGTACATCGACCTTTATAAATACATATTTCGGCATATAATAGGGGTCTTACCTTAACCTAATATGGACTACATAACTTTTTTTCTTAATTTCTCTATGGAGTGCTGCTGGGGTTCGTATAGACTAATTATATACCTACTGTAATGCCCAATCTACATAACAATATTTGTATATTGTAAGGGATGAAATGCTTTGTTTGTTAGGGGAAATAATCTCTCCTTCTGTATGAATATAAAGTAAGTACAAAAATATGATATTGAAATGGCAACTTATATTAAAGTCTGCTGATAATCGCCTACGCAAAAGTCGAAATGCGAATATAATATTACATTCAGTTATATGTATCTCGGTAAAGTATTTCCATGTATAATGAGACTCTTGACACAACATCAGGTACACTCCCCAGGGACATTACAACGTAAACGGATACTGAGCTGAATTTTTTTTATACAGTCGTGAATATTTGCCAGAAAGTGAAACATAAAATGATTCATTCAAATATAATATAGTTACTATTATATTAATATCTTTCTGACATTTTCGAGATTTTCATTTTTTCCAGCTGTGTGAGCGATAGTTGATTTTGTGAAAGATCTTTCTTAGCCATTAGATTTTTTAGAAAAATAGTTTTTATATTTTTCCATAAAAGTATAATAGGCACGCAGAGTTAATTTCACATTAATAATATTAATTCTGATGAAAGTAAATTTCTATTTTAGACTCAAACATAATTACATACCTACTCGTTCCTACGAAATCCAATTACGTGATTTCGCAGCGGATAGGCTCAATATCAATGGCTTCAGACAATGACGCGATAAAACGTATGACGTCATAAAGATGACCGTTAAAAAAAGATTTGGTGAGTAACTCGGCAACAAGTAGGAGCTTTTGATAGTGAGCGTCAAACATAAGATAATAACTATCTCGTTATATTTTAAAGAAAATTATAGCTTTGCTATATCTTTTTGTATTTTATACAATATTAAGGTTGAAAAATTAAGTGTCCAGCAGGATTCAAACATGCTCCGCTCGGGTTAACGCCCAAGGTGTTTTGCCAATTCAGCCGTGGATTCGTATGCTGGTAGATTTAAAATTTCTTAACTCTTTTTGTGGCTTTGTTGTGTGAATTCATGGCTAAACTGGCAAAGCACCTGGGGCGTGTCAAAGCAGCCTGCTCACACTGGTGCTGACACAGGAACTACGCCAGCACCGGGGACTTCTAATCTCTTGATGTCGCGTGTTTTTTGTCAAATCAAATCCCAAAAACAGTTATAGATATTTTTTATTGAGATTCGATTGTTTGGTTGTTGAATTTAGTATAAACTACTGTTAAATATATAATTGGGGCGATATAAAAGGCTTTGTCACCGCATCTTTCATTAAATAAACCATTATCCTTTCCAATCCATTGCACATGTCTCATTTGCAATCGATTGGACAGCATTTTTACATTTGCGTTTAAATCAATTAAATTTGTATTTGAGAACTAGTGAGTAGCTGTATGTTGAATGCGATTACTGAAGTATTACGTCGAGATGGTTGCTGAAGCGTCGATTCGTGATTCAGAGCTTGTTGGTTCAGATTTTCAGAACATTATATCATTTGTAACAAATCGTTGATGTAATCCAACCTTTTGAGGGCATTACGACTTGTAAATATAAATATCCCACAGTAAACATCTTTGTTAATAAATGAAATCGTTAAAAATTGTATTTTCGTTAAGTCTATTCATATTTATTAAAAGCTTATCATGAGAAGATATATGACCTGAGCAGTAGGAAATATTGTATTGAATACAAGGTTGCTCTTATATTTATTGCTATTATAGTTTAGATTGAATAAATTTTTCGAAAGATTTTGCTCGCGTAGTATATCAACTTATATCCTTTCCTCGGTGTGTGTATGTGAAAAAATACAGATCGATATATTTTCACATTTATGATATTACTAAGGAAAATATCTAGACACCAGATTGAATAAACCAAGTATATTTCTTTATTATCCTCAACGCCAGAGGACAAAATTAATAAAGCAGTTGTATGAAAGACGTGACAGTAAGAGCTTTCCTTATATTTGTGTGTGAGGGTTTTACATTAGACCACACAAAGGATAGATAATTTATTTTGTGAATGACCCATGGCTATGTCTTTTTCCTTTGTGATGACAACAACGGAAAATTTTAATTTGGACTATTCTCTTGTGACGGAGTTTTAGTATAATTTGCGTTATGTGCGCTAATTATTATAAAGTGCGCTTACTACTGTTATAAAGCCGTAAGATTCGATTTTTTGGTCGTTTGGAAATTGTAATTTAAAATAAATATGTTTATGATTTAATAATGTGTGATTAAAATGTTGTAACTAATTACATGATATTTGAGGTAGAGACAAATTTGTTTATTTTATGTTTAAATTTAATTTAATATTTACTCGCCACAAGTGGCAGTACCTTTACCTAAGTTTTACGTTAAATTACAATTTAAAATTAGTTAATTGACTTAGAATATAATTAGATTAGAAATATAATTAATTTAGATTTTGGTAACAGTTATGCGCTATTTGTTATTTTGTCATTAAATTATTCATGAACACTGTAGTATAATTTTTCTTGCAGAAAGTTATATAATTTCTTGTTTAATTGCTTAAATGTGTGCAAGTAAAATGGAGCATATAGCCAGCGCACGCTTGCCCGACCTGAATCGAACCCGACGTCTTATGATCGTCGGATACAATTAACTCTGAGCCAAAAAAATCAATTAAATTCTTTCAATACTGATTTTGCTGTGAGCACAAATGTATTATGTTACGATCCAAATCTGAACTGTACATTATCTATCTTTAAAGTTACTGTGATTGTAATGTGTTTTGTGCGCCTAATAAATAAAAAAAAAACCGGCCAAGTGCGTGTCGGGCCACGCGCAGTAGGGTTCCGTAGCTAGTCGTAATAACATATTTCGACTTAAAAGGGATTTACTATCTGTATTAAACAAGTAACATCTTCATACAAGTCATTACTTTCAAAGGTTTTTGTAATTAACACGAATTATTCTAAGTAACTGCATTTTTCACTTTGGACCCCAATTACTCTAGAACTAATTTAGTTAAGCTCGGCATCACCACAAGGTTGTCTGCTATCTGTTTCCAGCGCATCCTCAAATACTTCGGACACATCGCTCGTAGGAACCCTGACAGCCTAGAGAAGCTTATGGTAGTTGGCCAGGTCGACGGCAGAAGATCACGCGGTCGCTCACCTACCCGCTGGTCAGACCTAATCAAGTCACTCACTGGCCTACCAATATCCAAGGCTTTAAAGACCGCCGAGGACAGAAATACGTGGAGAAGCATGGTGCATCAAGTGACCAACACTTCTTGCTAGACACGACCTTCAGCAATGAAGATAACGACTGAGAAGAAGAATTAAGTTAAAGTAACCACTATAGTTTTCATGAAAAGTTTATTACAGTATATACTACCACCGTGATTTTTTTCAGATTTTTTAAGCTATCGGTTTAGCTTTTAGAGGGGGGTGGGACGCCCTACTCGTACAAAAATTTGCTCTTCAAAGTTAATTATTTCGCAAACGGATCCCTAAATAAAAAAACTGTATTAGCAACCACATTATGTTTTTAAAGACCTATCTAACAATAACCCACACTATGGGGTAGGCGACAGAAAAAATATCGTCCCCACTTAGGCTTCGAAACTACTTGTCCGATTAGAGCTCGTGGCTAAGTCGAAGCCGCGCGGACCGATCGATCTTGCAGGTTAGGCAATGCTAACCGCGGTCGGCCGTTGGATGGGTGACCTTCTTAACATAATTTATTTTATTTATGTTATCCTCGAAATTATTTATTTTATTATTTATTTTATCCTCGAAAGACATATAGGGACCAGATAAATGGCGTCCTTCAGAAAGGAAATGTTTGTAGTACACGAAACCAGCTAGCACGTCCCAAGTAGCACAGAAGTGCTGAATAGTAGCTGAATCACTGTTCACAATGGAATCTTCAGCTGAATTAACCTGCTGAATAAGAGCGTTAGAGGCGCCTACTCAGCTGATATAACTCTGATTTGGGCACAAATTAATCAGCTATTAGCTGAATAATGTAGATGGTTGCACTATATCAGCGTTATATGAGCATTAATAAAGGTAACAGTCGCCCCAACAGTTGAATAAGGACTGATTAACAGGGTATGTGTTACCTTTTATACGCCACAAGGGCTGAATAATAGAGTACTTTTTACCTATTTTTCAGCACAAAATACACTCCAGGATAGTAGTAACTTTATTATGGAACTGACAATTCACAAGTGGTATTATTGTGAATAATTTTCACCCTATTACTTATTAATATTTTGTGTGAACCATTTTGTAAAGTGTTTGTGGGAAATATTAGGCTAATGTATGTTATCGATAAATAAAACTTTGTTTTTCCTCCATATCCATGAAATTCGAATGGGAAAGATAGTTTATTGTCAAATACTATATAATTATAGGCGAAAATTTTCACGCGCTCTCAAAATATCACTGTTTACTCGAAAATTATAGTTTAAAATAGGTTGATGATATAATTATAAAAAAAATAAGTCTTTTTTTTTCCTTTGTAATTTGACAATGAGCTGTTTACGTATACAATCATTACATTTTCTATTCAAATTCTGTTGTTATCTTCGTTGACTAAACAAAAACAAATTGTAAATTATATTGTTTACATAGGTTATAATCTAAAAAATGGCAGACAAGCAATGTGTACCGTATTAACCATAATCAAACGGCATGAGCTGTTTAAGTGTCCACTCGTGGTACATAAATCAGTAACGAGCTGTTACGAGTGGTTCTTGTGTTACACAAGTCAGCTACAGATTCATGTAAAGCTTGATAGTGGGTAACATGTATGCAAATAACTGTAGGTAATCATCAGTGAACTTTGAAGTAATTTTAGGGATCCGCGGATGAAAAATAAAACAAGGATTAAATTGAATTTTTATTTATTCTTCAACCGTTTTTTACAATATTTAAAACACATTTTTTGACACTTCGAATTGTCTTTAAAGTAAATTTATTGATAGTTTTTGACAGATCCTTTAAAGCTGTGTGTGCAATATTTTTTCAATGGCCCATTTTCTTATATTTTCTCGTTTTTTTTCTTTTTTATCATTTTTATCACGACATACAATGTCACTGTCTGAACTTGCAGAATAGTTAGATCTATCTGCCCATCTATATTCATTGTCATTACTGCACAATACGTTATCACTATATACTATAAGCTGTATACTTGAAGAGTATTGTCCATCTAAATTTGCACGTGCTTTTACACCAACATTTTCGGATACGGAACCCTCCCGTTCTAAACAATATTTTATTAAACGATGCGATTAGTATAGTACGTACTACCTACGAAGCGCTGAATAAAGAAGTCTTCAAGGTCTTATTTAACGGCACTAGTAGAGTAATTGTCGACGATAGTACAAGTATTCAGCTCAAAGGAGGTTATGGGTAATATGTGAGCTAATATAGAGCAGATTGCTTTAACATAGCATATAATAATGTTCACCCATAGTGATCATGTGGGCTTTATAAGAGCTTTTATACGATTGCTTGTAACAAGCTGATTAACATTACACAAAATCCACTTTGTGCAACAAAAGGCATTATATCTTTGTTATTTGCAGCCACAGAATAACTGATTACATTATAGTAGCTCACGTGTTCTTTCTTAAAATGCAAGTGATCTAAGGGTACACTTGTGGTCTTCAATTCAGAATATAGCTTAGTTAAAGTCCACAAAAATCCTTTAAACTGCTAAAGCTGTATAATGCTGTTGATGTTACCTATATTAACGCTGCAAGCGTTACAGTGTGGTCTCCGTGACGCATAATAACGTTCTTATTCAGGTGAAAGCTCACTTTTCACCTATTGCAGGTCGAGTGTACTGTAATAACTCTTCATAAGTGCTAAAGTTACCGATGTTACCTCTTGTGACATCTTATAATGCAGTTTTGTGCTACTTGGGGTATGACGAGATGCATGAATGTTGAGGAAGCGAAAGAAGTATGTAAGGAGCGAAGCTCATGGCGTTCCATCGTCTCTGCCTACCCCCGTGGGATAAAGGCGTGATTTTATATATTTATTATGTATGTTTATTTATGTTTCAAGAATTTTGAACGAAATATTCTGAATAACTGCATCTGACATTTCGGACCCCTATTCCTCTTGAAATAATGAAGTGAACTTATCCGCTATAGTTTTCCTTTAAAGTTCATTACATGTACTACCGACACAATTTTTTTCAGATTTTGGGATCCAGTAGTTTAGCTTTTAGAGGGGGGGGGGGGGACGCTCTACTCGAACAAAAATTTGCTCTTCAAAGTTAATTATCTCGCAAACGAATTTCTAAATCAAAAAACTGTCTTAGCAACCCCTAAACGTTTTTTAAAGTACTATCTAACAATACCTCACACTATGGGGTAGGCGACAAAAAAAAAACATCCCTACTTTACATGTAGGGGAGCTACCCGAAAAAAAAATATTTTTCCAAATTTTATTCTACGACTTTCTTTGTATAGTTAACATACATGTTTATGCAAAATTTCAGTTTTCTAGCACCAATGGTTTCGTCGCTATGCCTTGGACAGACGGACATGGCGAAACTATAAGGGTTCCTTGTAGGTACTACGGAACCCTAAAAAGGATGAAAACCATGGCTCATGCTCAGGTCATCTAATGAATAATATAAAAGGGGAATATCCACTTTAGCTAACACAGTAAAACAATTTGCAAAGCGAAATAATTAATTTTAGGGTAGAAAGATTAAAACTGATCGGTGAAGTGAATAAAAAAGTTTGAAGAACTTTTCCAATAATGAAGTTGACGTGTTGGATTGTTTGTGTTTTGTTTTGCGACGCGTTTGTTTATTATGCTTAGCAGGGATTTGCAACAACGGCTTTTGAAATAACTTTCTAATGTATTATGAGCAAAATTAATTCATGGCCCATTTAACAAGTATTTTCACTTTTTGACATGTTAATAATAGCAGCCCTGTATCTAATACATGTCCCACTGCTGGGCCTTTTCTCATTGGTAGACTTCACACACCCGTAAGCACTTTTTTATGAGGCACTCTCATGCAGGTTCCTTCACGCTTTTTTCCTTCACCGTTAGCGACGATAATTTATATGACAAATACACACATACCTTCGAAAAGACGAATCTTAACGATTTATTGACAGAGGTGTGTGCCGTGGGTTTGAACCCGAGACCTTTGGCTTAGCAGTCCAACGGTCTCCCACTTGGCTATCGCTGCATTTTTATATGACATGTTAATAGAACAAGCGATTTTTTTGTTTTGAAATGTCTGTACTAAAATAATATTAAGGTGGATCATCAATCTACTTTTTTGATAGTACATTATTTTATTTGAGTAAGGTAAACTAGTAGGTGTATAATTACAATCAACAGGCTGGGTGGTTTTGAAGTTGGTTGCAAATGAAATGGCACGGGTCACGCGCTTGCTGGCTTTGGTCACGTTCGAGTGCGGTGCCCGTCGATTGGTCGATGAAGTGCACCACAGCCATCTGCAGCTAACTTCACTACCACCAAGCTCTTTAATTTTATCTATACTTACTAATTACTATCAAGATGTGCATTATTTTGGGACAGAACAAGTACTTTCATGAATATTTGTAAATAAGATGATGAAGGAACTACGGGGATTATTTATTGTATTTTAGACTCATCATCTATCAAAAAAATCATGGTAGTTTTAATCAGTCTATTAGTATTTATCTAATGGTGTTAGAGCTATTGTAAATGAACGGGAAAAGTACCTCTTACGTCTTACCTTTACCGCTTCATGACTGTGTTCCGGTTTGTTGGTGGCATATGTCCTGAAATAATTGCCAACGGGGCTTTTGGTGCATTATATTGGTGTATGCAGCTCAGATGCAGCGACGTAGTTTTTTTTTTTAAATAATTAGTATTTTAAGAATGTAAATGCAGTGTTTCCATCTCCAAAATTACACAAGTAAAGCTAAATTAAGTGCTAAAAGTCGCTAGATTCTACACTTCTACACCTGCGTGACTAGCATTACGAGCGTGAGGTAGATTTTGTCATGTTTTCCTATTTAAAAATATGACCAAAACGCGCATAATCTGTCTCGCGCTCGTTATGCTTAGCGCCTCTGTTAAGTCTTATTTTATATTAGCAATTGACGTTTTCACTCTTCAGTGTTTTAACTTTTTATGTTAAAGTGTTAACCATTTTTTGCTATTGACTTGACTTTCTTGATGATTGATCATTAGCTATCGTAGTTTAAATAAGAAAAACTGCTGTATTTGCTTATAATATGGACCTGAAAATGTTATATTTAGCTTCATTTCAAGCAAATAATAACCTTTGAAGCACCCCAAAAGTTGTCAGAAAACTACGGTTTCGGCCACAAAAAACGACAATAATGTAGGTATCGTTACACTATCAGGCACTTTTACAGTCGAGTATTTTTATAGTATCAATAATTAATAATGCGCCTCCAGCCGGCCATTTGATTTAATCATATACTTACTTGTCTTACTTACTTACCATTGTAACACCTGGAGAACAAGATGTAACACCGTGCTTGACACCGCTGATTCTTAAGTTGAAACTAGTTTCCAGTCGCGGTTTTGTCTCCTTGCCGTGGTAGGTTGATTTAAAGTACTCTATTTCCTATTAATAACAGCAGCCTTTTATCTTATACATGTACCACTGGGCTCGGGCCTCTTCTTATGATACCGTTAGCGAGCGATAATTTATATGATAAATACACACAAATATTCGAAAAGACAAATCTTAACGATTTATTGATAGAGGTGTGTGCCATGGGTTCGAACCCAAGACCTTTGACTTCGCAGTCCTACAGTCTCCCATTCGGCTATCGCTGCTTGTCTCTTTTTGCCTATTACCTATTACTGGTCTTTAACTATCCCAAATTATATTTATCAAAATCGGAACAGTGGTTCAATTGAGAAAGCGTAACACACAGACTTTCACATAATAATATTAGTTATGATATGCTTATTTCTGGGCCATCAATTAAATCAAAATCATCAAAGGTTCTAAGCATTTTAATAACTTTAAATGTAGGTCATTACTATCATTTACTTTCACGAAGCTGTATCGCTTTCATTACCTGTCACTAACCGCGAATGCTATAAAAGAACCGAAACTTCAAGCAATAATTAAAAAGGGTAAAAACGTTGACAAAATCGTAAAACTAAGTAAGGTTCGTATAGCTAAGGTATATATATATATATGCCTATGACGCTGGCACAAAAGAGTTGAGAAATTTCGAGTCTAGCAGCATACGAATCCATAGCTGAATTGGCGAAGCACTTGGGGCGTATGGGTAGGTAGGTAGGGGGTGCAGGTTCGAGTCCTGCTGGATTCTTAATTTTTCAACTTTAATATTATATAAAATACAAAAAGGCATAGCAAAGCTAAAATTTGCTTTAAAATAATACAAAAATCGTAAAAGTAAATTTTAGCTACATCTAGTCATGTAGGCTTTTTTTTTACGTGTTTCAATAGGATATGAAATAAAAACACCAATATCGTCCATAAACATTTATTAATATAATTTATCATTTTCCATATTCCAATATTAGTATTAATATAATTACCATATTCCGATCAGGAACATACAATATAAGAATCTACGTACAGAAGAATCTACTTACAGGCTGCAATACCATATATATTAACCCCCTGTCCGAGAGCCGCATAGAGTATATTAAAGATTCGTTTATTAATATATAATATGAATGTATTGACACATCAATAAATATTTTAAAAATCTAAGTTGCCAATCGCAAATACAAGTGGCGTTGTTTCATATATAGGCTTATTATAGCGTCTTTCACCAAGTTTTCCATTACCTTTACTCTCTTATATGACTAAAACATTTATTTTAAAAGTTACATTAATATTTTTTTTCTATTTTGTAATGATTTCTACTTCCTATTGACATAAGTTTACCACCAATTTAGCAGCTACTGCTTTAACTACGGTTAGATTACTTAACCCTACATACATACATGGTATAGAATAGTTGAACTGACCTCGAGGCGACGAGCCGCCTCGTCGAAATCAAAACGTGAAACAGAAGATGCGAGGGCTTGTCGCCGGAGGCAGTTGCCGGGGTCTGATTGACCGAGCTTGGCGTCGAGGCGTACGGATTGGGCAATAAGGCTGGGTGATTGCCCAACCACGTAAGCGGACACTCGGCAAATCAGAGAAAGAAAACGCTACGAGAACAAAATCAACCGACCAAAATCTAATCAAAACTAAACCGTTTCTAAAAATTTTGTATATCATCAGGTCCAAAAATATTTCCGAACTAAAATCTAGGTCCCTGTTTTCAATTCGAATCTTTCTAAGCGATAAGTTTGAATATAAAACGTCTAGAAGAGGGAAATAGTTAAAAGAAAGTGTAAATCAAGATGTCCGTGTTTAAATGCGTTAGTTGTCGCGTCCGATGGAGCGGCGGTCAAGTCGGCTGGTGGGAGTTGGTCGCCGCTTCAGGGGAGCCGATGGAGCAGTGAGGGGATTACCCCCACTTTTGGAAGAGCCCCATGCGCTGGCAGCGGCAGTTGGAGCCCCAGAGGTTGCATCTGCAGGACGACGAGTGGCAGCAGTCGCCGGGGCGGTGGTCGCAGTTGCCCCCTCGCCGCACACAGGCGCGTCTGAAAACGTAGATCAGCGACGAACGTCTGAAACCACATTGTTGAACGCTAGCCTAAGTTTGTGTCGCAGTGAATGCCGTTCTCGACTGACATTTACTTCAATCACATAAATTATATTACGGTATAAACTTGAGTTGGCGAGAAAACTATTCTAATCTAAATAACGCTTGTATATTTACATAGCAGGTAATATTATATATTATAATACTTGAAGCTTACTTTTTAAACAACGGGGGGTCAAAAGGTCCTTCTATCATAATATTATGTAATTAATTGACACAAGACCTTTATAACTTTCACCAACCCTTTTCAAACAAGCTCGACATTTCTTTTTGACTTAATCTGGTCGTCAGATCGGATAAGTGTGATATCTTTAATTCATATTTCCCGACCTGATTTAATAATTACATTCGCTGTTTATACTTCGCCAGCTGCCTTATCTGACGGTAGAGATATTGGAATTTAAGCTGTAGGGTTTTTCAAATAGAACTCACTTTCCAACATCCTGCAGAAGCTGCAGATCAGCTGGGTCGTCCCCGTAATCTTGGAGGTTCACCTCGACGTCGTCGTCTCCTGTTGACAATATAGTACGGTTAACTTCGTTACTCGATAGCCTCGTTAGCTAACTGTATAACACTGGTGTTTGGTGTTTCAAGTCTATCGGAATCTAAACTCGGAATCGGGATAAGTTATCTGCCGTATCTCGAACTTTAACAAAATCATCCAAGACCACGCATGTCATGGGTCCGGCAGTGTACAATAAGTTGCCACCTAATATAAAAAACGTTATAGCCGATAGTTGTTTTAAATATCGTCTGAAGCGATGGCTTGCTGAACAGGCGTTATACTCTGTTGACGATTTTTTTAAATAATCTATTTTTAATTGACATTGCAATATTGAAATTGAATTATATTTATTTTATTTTATTTGTTAAGTGATTAATTGACAAGTCGACAATTTTTATTATTTTTGGACATGTATTTGCAATTTTTATTATTTATTAATTATGATCATTTTTGGACTTTTTTATTATAATTTTATATGACTTTGGAATTAATATAATATATGTAATTTAATGTTAAATATGAATGTTTATGACAATATTATTAATTTATCTATTATGTTATTTTAACTACTCACTTGAATGACGTGTAAATCAATTACGAATAAATGAGTTTTATGAGTTTTATGAGTTTTCTATACAACATTTTGTAGGAGTTATGTTTCAACCTTATATTTGTTTTGACGAAGTTTAATAACGAAATGTAGGTATAAACACTTTTTCATTTGAGACATACAAACATGTAATCTTTTTACGAATACAGTATTTGCTACGCGGAAAATTGCTACTAAAACTTTAAAGGGAATATGAAATTTTAATTAAACATTGAAAAGAAACAAGTGCCAGAAAATTGGATTCATAAAAATCCAATCAGCTAAATCAAACAAAAATAACACAAAAAATTAAAAATTTAACGGAGTTATTTGTTTACAAAAACCGTGTTATTCTTTCAGAATTACATTAAAATTTCAAAACATGTGTTTCTGTTTTCACCGACACAGAATGCCTTGATGGTCTAGTGGTTAGCGTATACGCCTCTCACAGTGAAGTCTCTGGTTCGTTGCCCAGGTCGGGTAAAGTGTTATTTGTGAACTTTCCGTCAGGCAATTAACAATAGCAGCACGGAGTTGGAATTGTGCCCGAAGGATGGCGATAGGCTCACCGCCCTAACCCATGGCACCTAAACATAACAGGTGAAGTGTGGGTGTTGTACACATCTGCACACCCTTCTCATCTTTTTGAGCGTTGTAATCTTTGAACCTAGGTGGTATGTCCCTATATGTAATATGCTAATTGATTATACTGTACCAGGATCTATATAGGAGGCATGTGCCCACTCAGCGGCGAGTAGGAACACCGCGAGCGCCAGCAAAAGTGCGCCGGCGCGCGGCATAGTGCCCGAGCAACAACCGCTGCTTGCCTGCAACAGAACTTAATATAAACCATTGTTCAATACAAATAAAGCTCAAAATGCAATGGGGAGACAGGCATCGAGTAGATGTCAATTAAAGCCGATGACTGATGGATTTGCTTTTGCTTTGGAACTGTCGATCAGTGAATCTGTCACGTGGCTGTCTATAATTTTACTTATTACTAGGTGACCCGGCAAACGTTATTTTGCCATATTAATTATTTCTAGTAGTTAATAGAGTGAAAAACATTTACAAAAAAGACGATTTTGATCAGTTATCGAGCGGGATGAAAAATGATTAAATTACTAAAATGGCTATTGAAAAATAGGGGTTGGTGATAAAAGGGTAAAAAATTAGGGTTGTATGTATTTTTTAATGCCATATTATAGAAAAAAATTTGTCCAAAAATTAAATAAGAAATGTTAAGGGTGAACAAGCCTTATCACTTTGGGGTATGAAAAATAGATAGTAGCCGATTCTTAGACCTACGATTATGCATTTAAAATTTAGTAAAAATCAGAAAAGCCGTTTCGGAGGAGTAAGTAACTAACATTGTGACACGAGAATTTTATATATAAGATAATAACTGGGAAACTGAGTCTGTCTTTCTTTTACGCTTTGAAAATCTAAGAAAATGTAGCATACGATAGATGTCGTTTTTCATACAACGAAAGAAATTAACTTAATAAATAATACAAATAAACAGCAGCGCAACGCAGTTATTCAACGGCAAGCTGTGCTTGAATCGATTGCATTGCGAGCGTTATTACGAGGAAGTGACTTGTATGCTATTATTTATTAAAATATGTTGTGCTTTAGGAGTAATACCTAAATGATTACACAGGTTGTACAATGACCGCAGACCGACACACCGAAACATAACTGTCCGATATTATGATTGTCCTCAAGTAGACACCTGACCTTAAACTTGACGACCGGATGGCGGAGTGGGTAGTGTACCTGCCTGCGACGCCGAGGTCGTGGGTTCGATTCCCACTTAAGACAAATCTTTGTGTGCTTGAACATGGGGGTTTGTCTTAGTCTGGGTGTTTCTATGTATAATAAGTATGTATTTACAAAAGAAAAGTATATATACAGGGTGTATTTTTGAAACGGGGCAGTAGGGGCAAGTACCTTAACCGTTGCAGTTACAGCAAAACGTTCTTAAAAGACCTTCCCTAACTTTTTGGGACATTTTGAACTGCATTCACAGATTTTGTAAAAAACTTACAGTTAGCAAAAAAAATGCAAAAAGTTCAAATTTTTTTTTTATGCCAATCGATTCTATTTCATGTGGGAATCAATAAGTCAATTTTTTCACGATTAGAAGACATTTTAGCGAAAATCCTTAATTAATAACTCATACGAAGTTTCTCAGCTGAAACTAAGTATAACACACAGATTTTCGAATCAAATTCGAAATTTGAGGGTAAAAATTCTTTTTATTTACTTTACAGTCAATTCTACCCACTTCCAGGCCATAACAAAAAGTTAGACCATCGTAGAAATTCGTTTCTGTTGCCGAAATGTATGGGAAACGTTTTTGGCGATTTCTGTCTTTTCTAGTACTGAAAGCTAAAATGGTCCCATAGAGTTTTTTGATCCCCACATGAAATAGAATCGATTGGCATAAAAAAAAAAAATTTGAACTTTTTGCATTTTTTTTGCTAACTGTAAGTTTTTTACAAAATCTGTGAATGCAGTTCAAAATGTCCCAAAAAGTTAGGGAAGGTCTTTTAAGAACGTTTTGCTGTAACTGCAACGGTTAAGGTACTTGCCCTTACTGCCCCGTTTCAAAAATACACCCTGTATATGTATTAGTATCAGTTATTCTAGTACCCATATTACAAGCTCCGCTTAGTTTGGGACTAGATGGCGTTGTGTGTGAGTTGTGAATTATTTATTTATTTAAAAATCTTAAAGAATATATTGTCAAAAAGATGCTAAGGTGATATGTTTAGCATCTTTTTGACACTAAATTCTTTTAGATTTTTCATATACAGGGTAGATGCGACATAGTTTTATTTATTGAAACCTTTTCGTTTCAGATATGGTCAGTGTTAATTTCCGCTGGTAATTATTTTTACAATACCAACTACATAAATTTTAGATTCTGTGGTTTTAATAAAAGTCGGTATGGTGCATCAACATTGTAGATTATATATTTAAAAACTCCTGAATGTTGACAACATAGCATGTAATAACGGCGTACAAACGACAGCGGCATACCACCTACTAACATTCCAATCTAGGGCAAAAAAATTGATGGAAACAACAACCAATCAAATAAATCAACCGATTCAGCTCTAAAACCAAACCAATAGTTGTATCGGACACAGTGACGAGGCAAATAGTATTTGTTAAAAATCGACAAAACGACTAGCAATCAAATTGACAGATTTTATTACAACTTCGATAGATTTTATCTCGGACTTTTCCAATTATTTCGCTCAGCGTTTAGAGTCCTAACAAATTCAGCTAAAACACCGACAACCTAATAATCTTCACGAATACAAGTCTAGACTTTACAAATATCTGGGCTTCTGACTATCCGTAACGACTGACGGGTATCCGATTCCAACTGACCTGTGAAAAACTTAACATAATATGTGGAATATTATGATTAGATTTTCACATATTTATGTAAGCGATCTTTCGGGCAGAATCTCAGACTCATTGCACCATCGAAGATTTTCTGCTGGAAAAATCTCAAATATCACTTGTAAAATTGCACCCAACACAAAAAAATTGTATAGACCGAGACGAGGTATTAAAACTTTACCAAGAAGGCAACTAACCAAACATTGCAAATGTTTTTTCATCGTTAACGCAATTAGCAAACAAAGTTATCGACTCCCAAGACATTCGGATGAAGGAGCTAAGTAATCGGACACCACAAGCCGACGCAGTTTCATTAATCAAATCAGGTGTTACCGCAAGCGGAACATGGTGCAGCTACCTACAACAGACTAGAGACACGAAGATAAGTTAGAACACGTAAGATAGAGTTTTTAGACCCAAAAAGATAATGACTGGGTGCACGGACCTACTTGTTGCGACGTATGCGATCTCCGCGCTAATGGCGGCCAAAATTAAAAACTAATTGCGACTACGATAATGTGCTTGCATTTACTATTCCTTCAATTTTATTGTTTTTTATATTTCTCAACAGAGACTCGATATAATAATATGTTTTTGGGATCTTTGTTTTAAAAAGACGTTATGTGAAAGGACTTTATTAATAAAATCATTATTTAGCAATATTGGCAACAAGTCCAAGTCGACATAATAATATTTCTCGAACTTAAAGTTTATATATATATATATATATATATATATATATATATATGTATATATTAGTCTATGGTTAATATTTTGTAAATTTCTGTCCACTTCAGAGTGTACACTTTTAGCGTGGGTATGTTTTTCTGGTTTACATAATCTTTTATATTTTTAATACTAGCATTGGTTTTCAGGTTACATATTTTTAATATTTTTCAATTGTTGCAGTCTCGTTTATATGTTTTAGTTTGAAAATGTTTCAATTGCCGCGCACTTTTGGTTTCTTTTACTCGATCAAACTGTAATTTTCTTTTTAAGCTCCAGTTTAATCATTGTTAACCGCATATGCTAACCTCTTGAACAGCAAGGCAGTCTAAGCAACTATTGGAAACGTTTTCTCATCCTGACAGCAATTAGCAAACAAACTTATCGACTCCCAAGGCATTCGGATGCAGGAGCTAAGTAAACGGAAACCACAAGCCGAGGCAGCTTCATTGATCGAATCAGGTGTTACTGGAAGCGGAACGTTGATGCAACCATCTATAATATACTAGAGACACAAGAATAAGTGCGTTATAATTAATTGTTTTTTACATAAAAGTCGTTCTTATTACCGTTATGGAGAAGCGGCTGCTTTCCTTTGTGATTTTTGATAAACATAAATATGTTATAAATGTGTTATGTATGTTTTATTTTTTTATTTATTTAACTTCACACACAAAAAACATGTGACGAAGGCGAACTTAATGCCAAAGGCATTTTCTACCATTCAACCTTTATATAGTGCAGAGATTATGTTACGGTAGGTGAAAATGTAGAAAAAAATGTAAAAAAAAAATGAAATTACATAATTATGTGATAAATTTAATAATAAATTAAATGCGAAATTAATAAATTTTGATCATACATCTTATAATTATATAATAATAAATATACAAATAAGTAAACATATTACATAAATATTTTAGAATAACTACATAAATACTTATAAATAAAATAAAAAATATATATTTACATTACATATATTATATACACTAAGACAGAAAACATCTATAAACATTATTCAGATGATACCGCCAAATAATTACTGTATAGCCGGCGTACTCTGGTTCGAAAAGCATCCCGACTGCTGGTCATCTTGATTGTGTATATTATATTAAGTTAAAATATATTCGTATATTAAGAAAATTTCTAAAATTTATTTAATTACAAATCGTAACACAAATCCTAGCACAGGTCGTCGTCTTCGATCGAATCGTAGCACGTAGCACTACCGCTACACCGCTACGCTTTCAGCCTGTTTGCTACGAACAAGCTACGAGCCGATTACTGCCGTCTCGTGCCATACCGGATTTCCGTTTCCTGGCTGCAAATCCAGCCATTAACCCTACTCTATTGTAACCAAAGACAAACGCGGTTTGAATTTATTGTCTAGAAAGGCTTGATGACATCGTACAGAAACGAATAGATGGCTGGACTAAGTATTAGCACATGTAGTAAAAATATGAGATATGTGATTGTTTTTGATTTATGATTAATTTTAGCTCTTATCTGCCCCATAAAATATAAGCTAGTCGAATATTAAAGTGACACAAGTAACACTGGAATAGAATACGCAGTTGTTATTTTCATGTATGTGTGTTTTTTTGTTGATAACGCAAAGCTAGGTGCGAGCGAAAGGCCCAAATTCCCTGATTCTTGCACGCCGCTGAGTGACCTATCACCACGCTGGTACCCAGCGTTGTGCTATCTATTAGTACTCAACGCTTCACAGCCGCTGTCGCTTGCCTGACTAACCAGAAGTCAAATCGTATACAATTGATTAAAACGGTTGTCTGTAAACTCGGTTTCCTGACGATAGTGGAACGTGTCATCGTCATAAGAAAATACTGATACAGGCAGATGTCGAACGCTGCCGAACGCGGAGGCCGATTGTGACTCTTTGTCGCTCGTTGCGCGCTCTCGATTGCACTTCAAGCTAAAAAAAGCTTACTACAGTATTTCGGACTACATAAATGATAATAGTATTTGGAAATGAATTGCTCTTTTTATGTGACTTTTATATGTTTACTTACTGTTATATTTTTCATTTTAAAAGATGGTGCACATGAGTTTCCCACCAGCTCTTCTCATAATGCAATACCCATCGGAGCTGGTACTTGGATTGATTTTAATTTGATTCTAAACAGTTTGATTAAAATTAATCTTAGCCCCGGTTATGCCAATTCATTGTAATTAATATTGTTAGGATAATTCAAAATTATTTGCTGGAAAGCGGTGGCGCCACCTCACGATTATTATAAAAGCGCGCGTACTTCGCCGCACAGATCATTTGCTCGTGAACATTCGGACAGTAAGGTAGTCGTGAGGTGACGTCGCTATTTGCAGTAAGTCTTTCGATGGTTTTTGCCTATGCTTATTTAATTAACGGCTGTTTTTGGAATCACGAACATTATCTGATTTAATATTTGAATTTGTTAAATTAGTTTAAAATTGCATCATATGAATAAATGATTGTAAACTTGTGTTCTAATTGTTTTTTTTTAATACATTTCGGCTTTTGATCCTAAAATCAGAAGTGGGATTGGCCTAGGGGCTCACATATATTAATTGATTGGATTTGTTTTGAAAAACAGCCGTTAATTCATTGTCGAAATGCCTCGTGATTCTAGTGTTGAGTCTGATGTATCAGTGTATCATAAAGCAAAGCGCAAGCGTAGCAAATCGCGTCGTCACCGTCGCGATTCTCGTTCGCGCTCGCGCCGCCGCCACTCCGTTACGCGTTCACGGTCTCGTTCTCGTGGTAGATCAAAGTTTCGTTCTCGGTCACGGCATGTACGCTCCCGCAGCAGGGAGGGTACAGTGGTGCAGGCGTTAGCAGCCATAATGACGCGATTAGATGCCATAGAGGGTAGTGCGGCTAGCACATCGTATACGCCTCCACGCAATATACAAAATACCGCTCATCAAGGTGGGAGCGACGGGCCGTTACCATCTGTGGCCGAAGCGTTGACTGATACCCTTAACATAATGATAAATAAGCTTCTAGGTATATTCCAAAATGTGTGAATAAATGTACAAGATAGTCTGTTTGGATATGAAAGATTGGAGCACTCAAAGAGAAGTTCCAGAGGCAGCAGTATGTGTGGGGACCGCACCCCGACAAATACATTTCACTTCGGCTTCGGCCTGGCAATACGCATGTTACTATGTAACGTGTGTGGGGACTGCGCCCCGGTAGACACGTCTAACGTGCGATTAGGCTCCGGCCTGGCAAAACACATAATGTAATGTGTGTGGGGACTGCGCCCCGGTAGACACGTCTAACGTGCGATTAGGCTCCGGCCTGGCAAAACACATAATGTAATATGTGTGTGGGGTCGCACCCCGGTAGACGTGTCTAACATGTTTTTAGGCTCCGGCCTGGCAATACACATGTTACCATGTAATGTGTGTGGGGACTGCGCCCCGGTATACACGGACTTGACCCTGGCGTACACGTTTCACTTGTACGGGCTCTGGCTAGAAAACAAGTATTGTATGTGTTATAAATATGTGGGTTTAATCTAGCAGACGCGTCCAACGCATGTTATAGATCTAACAAACAAATTGTTTTGATCTAGTAAGTACTCGTATGTGAATGCGAGTAGATGTTTAAATGGAGATGTATGTGTCAGAAGCTTGTGAGAAGTGAATGACAAACCTTACTCGTATGACTCTATGACAGAGGGCCTTGGCAGCGTGATGTATGAAAGTTTAGACAATGTTTAGCGAATTAACAAATTATACTAACGCTACTTTACCCTTTAGGCACAGAGGATGAAAATGATGACGATGGAATGGCAGGTCCCTCATCAGCGCCCACAGAGCCATCGTCTGCCACTGAGGACGTCACCGAAAATGTGCTCGTGGACGGCACACGGTCAGGAGAGGCCGTGTTAGGATAATTCAAAATTATTTGCTGGAAAGCGGTGGCGCCACCTCACGATTATTATAAAAGCGCGCGTACTTCGCCGCACAGATCATTTGCTCGTGAACATTCGGACAGTAAGGTAGTCGTGAGGTGACGTCGCTATTTGCAGTAAGTCTTTCGATGGTTTTTGCCTATGCTTATTTAATTAACGGCTGTTTTTGGAATCACGAACATTATCTGATTTAATATTTGAATTTGTTAAATTAGTTTAAAATTGCATCATATGAATAAATGATTGTAAACTTGTGTTCTAATTGTTTTTTTTTAATACATTTCGGCTTTTGATCCTAAAAATATAATTTAGTATTATATATTTTTATATCATTTTTTGTAATGTTTTGACGTGTTCAAGCGCCTCCTGGGGCCTATGAAAATAAATGATTTGAATTTGAATTTGAATTTTGAAAAAGATGAGAAGAATGTGCAGAATTGTACAACACCCACATTTCACCTGTTATGTTTAGGTGCCATGGGTTAGGGCGGTGAGCCTATCGCCATCCTTCGGGCACAATTCCAACTCCGTGCTGCTATTGTTAATTGCCTGACGGAAAGTTCACAAATATTACTTTACCCGACCTGGGCAACGAACCCGAGACTTCACTGTGAGAGGCGTATACGCTAATCCACTAGACCATCGAGGCATTCTGTGTCGGTGAAAACAGAAACACATGTTTTGAAATTTAAATGTATTTCGGACAGGATAACACGGTTCTTGTAAACAAATAACTCCGTTAATTTTTTCCGATAATAAATGATTTGAATTTTGAATTTTTTTTTTGAGTCATGTTTTCTCGTGCGTGCAGCCGCCTCCATCGAATTATAAGACGTTGTCACGTCAAAAAATAACAACACACTAAGAAGTAGGTTTCAAATTTCTACCTCCAAAAGGAAAGATGTGATTTACAATAAGTATGTCAAACAACAGTCAAACAAATAATGCACAAAACAAGGTACCGAGACATCGCGTCACCCTTTACGAAGTAACGCGATATCAAGTATTCATAAAACGAATGTCTTTATGTCACTTGAGTCAGACACAAACAATATGATAAGAGCGTTTCATACGGACGATTTGTTTGCGTTTACGCGCGTCTTCTGTTGGTAAAAACTGGTGAATGTTTATCATAAAAAGCAAGTTGTTTGAGAAAAACGTTATTGACGTTTTAAAATTTTATTAATTCAATCTTACTTCAGAATTATAAAGCATTTTGAGTACGAAGCCTTCAGACAGTGATTGATTGTGATTAAGTTTTGATTAAGTTATTAGACTAGTTAGTTTAAAAAGGGTGGGGAGGCCTTTGCCCTGCAGTGGGACACTATAGGCACATAAAAAAAAAAAAATCTGAAAATATTAATAATGGATTATAAATCATTAAGTGGCTCAGTCAACGGCAAACGTCCTAGAGGTCGCAGCCCTACTAGATGGTCGGACAAAACCCGCTCTGGCCTCAATTTGAATCTGCACGAGACACTACACAAAGCCAAGAACAGGAGCGGTTGGAAGAGCATTTTTTTTTTAAACGACGCCCGCACTAGAAATAACTCCTGTGTCGCGGGGGTGTTCACAAACATACATTTCACACACACAGAGCACACCCAGAGTCAGAACAAATCTTTGCGAATCACACAAAGATTTGTCCCATGTGGGGATCGAACCCACAACACCAGCGCAGTTGAAAGCAGCGAGGTGACCGCTTTAACCACCACGCCAACCGTGCACTCAATTTTCAGAAACAAACTGATACACCAGTGCGGGAATCACGACCCTCAGCAATGAGAAATGCGACGCTAGGAGGAGGATTAATAATATGATTCGATCTTCATTGCTTTTATAGAAGAGCATTGTATTACAAACCGGGTGCACGCAGTCGGCAATGCCGCCATATTTGTAGCGGGTTCTATGAAAATCTGTCGCGCGTCTCATTCATACATTTCCGACACACGATACTCGACTGTCATCGTAACGAGCATACCTATTAGATCATGGAAACAATAACTGAGTATCGAAGATATTTTTTTTCTGGAACGATGACATGAAAGTTGAATCATATATCTTAAATAAATATATAAACGAAGTTTACAAAATACATAATTTATAAATTTTTTTTTCTTTAAATGTAATTGTAAATTCAATTTTTTTTCCTCGCAAACTGCCGCATAGTAGTAGGTATAGGAGAGGGTATTATCTAATATTAATATTCCTCTATCACGTTTTTATTGAAAAGTTAAGCTAATGCTGTACGCCATGTAAATACCAACGCTACACAAACATTGATGGACAGATCCCATTATAGAGAACGGGGACAGCTTAGCAATTTATGGTGTTTGGATCACAAGGGGGATAACCCTTTAGTTTGATTGATTTTGTCGAACGAGAAAATGCCATTATACTACAGTGACGAGGGAGGGGAACGCTGTCAATTATTCTAAACCCTTGCGGCTACATGTTTGGTAGTTGCTTCCTGATTGCTTTCCCACGCTTTGTGAAGATCCTTTATGGATTGTGGTTGCCGGATTCAACGGCATAATCTATAGTAACTGATAGCAGTTGTTAGTAGCTTCCGGTTACGGCTGCGCCCGCGTGGTCGGTAAAAAGTAGCCAAAAAATAAAAGGACTAGTTAAAGACAAATCTTTAACTAAGTCCTTCAGCTTTAAAAAAATGATTAATATGAGAAAGGCTTACAGTTGCGTTCACATCTATATATAGTACTAGCCCTCGCCTCCGTCCGCGTCGTACCTCGATAAAAAAGTTGTTAAATATAGAAATCAAGAAATATATTATAATCACAGTGTTTCTTTTTATCGACGTACCTACCTTCAAAGCTGTGGGCGGACGCTAGATAAATTATAAAAAGTCAAACTGAATATTTGAGTGATTCGTAGGTTGCCATTTTGAGTTTCGAATTTACGCGCTGATCGAATTGAAGACGGAAAACGTTATCTATGTTTCGTCAAACTATTCCCTATGAGCAATTTTCTTAGATATGTTTAATTGACGATTGTGACATTCTGAATGATTCATATTTCATTAGTCGGCACAAAAATTTATACTTTACTGCCACACCCTCCCGGATAAAAAAACAATTATGTGATTAAAATTTATCAGAGAAAACAAAAGTAATTATTGAAACTTAATTATAATTATTGTATACGTGCCCTGTGCAAAATTAATCAATTTTCAGCTTCAAATAAACTGATAACACTTTAAATTTAATTATATTGTGAAATAAACTGTTTTGTGTAAAAGTTCAGGTTGTTATGGGCCAAAATAATTTTCATTTTGATTCCCAAGAACGGTAACATACATTGGTGGTATTATATTTTAAAATATAAATTTTCAAGACAATTACACATATAACAAGTCTACCTGTAATTTTATCCTGAATTTTTTAAACCGTTTAATAATATTTTCTTCAAACTTAGATAATTGTTTTCAATTCATTTGTTTGTTAAACGAATTATCATACTTAAAGTCTATTTCCTTCACACTCCGTATAATTAAAAATATTTTTCTTAAATCATAAATAAATCAAAGGTACATTGGTTACAAGGTTACATTGTTTTTCATTTGATTTTATTTGTTGATTCCACCTTCCGTTATAATTTTGAGCGATATTTCTTAATTATTCGGGGCTTATTACATCATAAATCATGTTTGGGTGAAACAACGGTTGGGTGTGGATTGCGACACAATATCTGGCATGCAATTGCGAATGACAGATTTACAACTCTTTGCAGCATGACAAATTGTTGCTGCCTGTTAATGCTGCATCCTAATTAATTGATTGAACGAAAAGTAAATAAATTATGTACTTTTTCGTCCGTAATTTACATTAATCCTGTGTTACTAATTGAGCTATGTGTTTCAGGGCTTCAACAAACTGTTTTGACTGAAATGAAATATTGATCAAATATACAAATCACTAGTATCTAGTAGTCTATAATGTGTTTTCAAACGTTAATTACGCAATTTAAAACTCAAAAATGGCTGGTCTGTTTGATAACCTTTGATTTGCTACTCGTATATTGGTTTTCGCCGCCAAAACCAGAATAACTTATAACAGGTTAATATAAATAAATATAATCTCAACTAATGTTATACAGAGTTACGATTTAACTCAAAAACTTCTTCGCTATTAGAATGTTAAATTATCTAGTGTATAGGCTATATTTGATCACGTGGGTGAAGCTTCGCTAGGCTAGATAAAAAATATAAACCAAATTAAACTTATTCGGAATGAATTTGGCCGGTCAGCTTGTTTAAAATAATATTTTAAACACAACTAGCTCCGGCCAAATGCGTCAAACACACATGAATAACTAAACATTAAAGCTAAAAACCCACGTTAATTGTAGGGTTCAAAACGGTACGTTGTGTGAATTCTTTGAATTAGGGCCAGTTCCCAAAGAGACTTGGGCTATTGTGCGAAAGACCGAGGTAAACAACTAAATTTAAGTCAACTGCCTTTGCAATTGTAACGTGCATGAATATTTCAACTCTGAATAATGAATGTTGGAGTTTAAGTAATCATCCCGCTGTTGACGACTGTGCTGGTGTTCTTAAAGATACGTTTTAAGACCCAGTCCCATTGTGTTTAAAAAGCCCCTGTGCTACTTTACAGAGAATTTTATTTTCCAAGTAATAATTATATTGTTTTCAAATAACTAAAGACAATAATCAAGTTAATGTAAAGTGAACTATAACAAAATTCTTATTGTATAAATCTATATCAAAAATTCAACATCATTAATGTAAGTTTTCAGGGCCGAATTAGAAATTAGATCCATATATTTTAAACGAATCAATAATAAAATGCAAAACAATATTTTATTGCGAATCTCAAAAAATATTAAATCATTATAAGCGGCCGTGGCGCAATGGATAAGGCATCGGTCTTACGATCGAGAGGTCGTGGGTTCGAATCCTGGCCATTTCACCACGGACGTGAACTTCCTCCTAACACAAGCGAATTAAGCTTAGCTGGAGGGGGTTAACAAGAATACTAGTAATTTGTATTTGCAAATTACTGTAAGCTTTTTAAAAAAAAAAAAAAAAAATTAGGATAGTTACCTTTAAAAAAAGGAACTAGCAAACGAACATATAACATTACTTTTTAAAGTGGACAGCCAAAACTTTCTATGTAACAACCTTAACGCCGCACTCATATTATGGAACAGCGTTTGCTTATTCTATTTCACAAATTGCTAAAAAAATATTCCTCCGATCCATCTCTGAACAAAAGCTTTCATAACATGAGCAAAGAGCATCGCCGCCTCTTAATTAAGCACTTTCGGTAACAGGAGCGTCTGCCACGGTATAACTACGAGCAGTATACCTACGGATTTCCGATAATGGACCTGCTTCGTACGTTGTGTTGAGTTTGGCGTGAGATTAATATAGCTCTATTATCTTAAATGAACTCTGTTTATTATATATATACAATATTGATGTAACTGTGTTTTTAAAATGATTCTTCTTCTAAAGAATAATATTTGTATATGTTTTAGGACCGACAGCCGTTGGAGCAAACGAGTCCTGGAATGGAGACCGCGACTCGGCAACCGTAAGGTAGGACGCCCCTCTGCCAGGTGGACTGACGACCTGAAGAAGATCGCTGGAAGGGACTGGATGCGGAAGACGCAGGACCGGGTGTTGTGGCGCAAATTGAGAGAGGCCTATGTCCAGCAGTGGACTAAGAG
Source organism: Hypena proboscidalis (assembly GCA_905147285.1). Classification (NCBI taxonomy): domain Eukaryota; kingdom Metazoa; phylum Arthropoda; class Insecta; order Lepidoptera; family Erebidae; genus Hypena; species Hypena proboscidalis. Next base: position 4,258,410 of record LR990141.1, read on the forward strand.
AGGCTAAATGATGAATGATGATTAGTGCTCGCGTATTTCTGTATAATCCAAAAATAATCCCTGTTTATGAATGAATCGTTGCGTAAATAAACCCAATAAAATTGCTTTATCATTTCATACTTTCCAATCAGGCACACAATCAATCTACCTTTCTTTGGACATTGAGTTATTATTTAAGATTTTCTATCCTCCAAACAACTCGTAACAAAATGCATGTATAGTATGCATTTATACGGATCATAAGTTACTGTCAGAAAATTTTACTTCAGAAGCTTTGGCACAAGAATGCAAGCGGGGTATTTGGCATTGAAAAACGTTTCCTATAATACGAATCGATACGGTCGTTCAAAGCACTTTAGAACCTTTGAAGTAGAAGAATATTTTATTTCTCCCATTTTTAAAGAAATATTCTTTCTTTTATGTGACACCAAAATGTTTTGCGCACGTCATCAAGTTTTTCCTAGTCTAACAAAGTTAAAATTGAATTTTCTTTAGGCGAAGTCTTTTGAGTTGAATAGCCGATTTTATAATCTTCATAATAGGTGTATTAAAACGAATTGTCGAACGTAAGTCTCGTCAAAGCGTGAAAACGACTTTTATTTTTTGTAATTTTCTGGATCAAATTTTGAGTGCGAGTAATATTAAACAGTAAATTTTGGGTGGACATGGTAACGCCTGTGAATCATGTTATCCGTCATTGAACCTTAGTTACATTACATCACCAATGGAATTCAACAATTTCACGTGTAAAAATCATCTTGTATTCATAAATTTCATGCCGATAGTAGAGTAATGTAAATTAGAAGTAGAATGCGTGAAAATTAGCCGGAGTGTTATTTGGGTCTAAAGTAAAGAACTTCTTGAACATATGAATGTTGTGTCCCGAACATTTGTTTCTTTTAATAGGACGTCACTTCACTGAGTTTCAAAGTGAAAGCTTTGACACGTAGACGTCTTAATGATGTTTTTACAGCACATACAACTAAAACAAAAAATGAGTTAGTTTTTTCTAGTTGGGTATTTTGTCAACAACAGAGCGTTGGCCAAATAATGACTTATCTTGTTAAAATAGTATATACAGTTAAGGTACCGATCGAAAATATCAAGTACAATGATAAGTATAGATTTGCACTTTTATAGATTTTTAACTCTAAATATTTAAAAATGATAAGTAATGAGAATGTTTAAATATAGCTAAGTATTTAATGTGCAGTTTCAATGAATTTTTATTTTTTTATGCTACGCCCACAGCGAACGAACGTTTAGTCCACCTGATGGTAAGTGGAGTACAGCCCATAGAAATCAAAAATCCCCAAAAGCAGATTATAGATGCGTCGCTGCAGCTGAGGACTACGGTGTTATGCCTCATGTGCCAGTAATTTCAGGGCCTGATCTCACCACCAAACCGGAGCACAGTAATGAAAGCACTACTATTTGGCGGCAGGTTAAAGGTGAGACGGTGGTGCTGCCGCCCTTGAGCTCATTCACAAGAGCTCTACCACCAGTAATAATTTATCCACTTCTCTTTAAACCTGAGATCGTACAAAAATGAAACTACAAACATAAAAAAAGCTTTTAGAGATTCTCTCTACTAGACTTAAGGAAAATGAAACGAAATATGTTCGTAAAGAAAAATAATTTTCACATCTTGTAAAAATCAATCATACCTGCTCGAGTTCCACGTGTAACTAATAGGTAGAACGGAACGTTACTAGCTTACCCTCGTTTCTTTAAAGCATCGGTAGTAATATTTATTTCTGGAAGGGCTTACATCAGCCAGTTGTAAAAAAAACCTCTCTTAAAATCGAGTGTCTAAAAGGATAACTCGGGTTTTTAGTGTAAAGGCTTTGTTTGGGCATTTTTTATTGAAAGAAATGTAGACAAAGTATGAATTAAAAAAAAATACAAAGGTAAGATTTTTTGCAAGTTGCACAAAACTTATTATAACTTATTTGGGTTATATATAATTGAAAATTAAGAATCCAGCAGATCTCGAACCTGCACCCCCTGGGTATACGCCCCAAGTGCTTTGCCAATTCAGCTATGGATTTTTATGCTGCTAGACGCGAATTTTTTCAACTCGTTTTGTGCCAGCGTCATAGTACTTATTTGGGGATACAGTAATAAGTATTTATTATTTTGATTAGTTTTATTGTTACAATATTTATGATCCTAATGAGAGAATATAGAGCCACGTATAGCTCTACGCTGGTATTGTTGGTTTGATTCCCACATGGAACAAATCTTTGTGTGATTTAAAAAGATTTGTTCTGAGATTGGGTGTGTTTGTGTGAGTGAATGTGTGTGCTTTGTCATTGGGACCAATAGATAGTGTAATTGCTTTTGGCGTTCTATCTTATGTAAAAAATACATTTAATAAATACATGCATTACCAGCTTAATTCTAAGCACAACACGTAAATTGAGGTATTCGTTCACAGACGACCATAAAAGGCAACATAACCCAAATTGCTATCAAGCGTCGCCCACAAGAATACCAACATTTTAAGGTAAGTGCTTCGTACACGACACGTATTCGATACTAGGTGATTCGACTACGTGCGCACATTACATTACATAATAATGCTGACGATGCATGCGTGTCTAGTGATACTTACATCTCAACATCTACTCTGTACGTTTATGGGAATATTTAATATTCTGCGTAGTGTGTACAGTAAAAATATATTGGATCATTCACCAGCATAATGATATTTCATAAATGGGTAGCATCTCTGGCACATAATGAAGAAACATTTTTCAATGTTCGACATTTAATTTTTGAACGTAAAATAATAAAGCTTATCGCTCGACAAAAATACAAAATAAATTGGAGTTTTTAATAGTCTTATAAGGTTGTTATTTAGTAACGAATTTTGTGCCAGAAATGTTCACGTATTTTTCGTCTTTGTTTCCATACTCCTGTTTATTTTTTGTGCTTCGAATTTACTTTTTAAATTAGTGAATTTCGTTTTAAACGCTTCTCAAAGCCTTACTTTTATTTCTATATAAAATATTACTCCACCGGAAAATGAAATTTTAAATCAAATAAAGTGAATAAAATTTCGGAAAGTCTTTGAATGATATGGCGTGTTCTTGGCTTTCGTGAACATACTAACAAAACATTACATCACGCCTATATTACCCAGAAGGGTGTGGCAGTAGTCCTAGTTCGGTCAAGAGTAGCTTGTTTATAACCATACCATCACGTTTACGGAGAAAGATTATCTACAATTTATTCTCCTTACCAACTGCCAGTACCAACCTTGGTCATTACGCAACCTTGTCTTTGTAGACAGTATAATACCATATCTTATCTCATTTATATCATGTGTAATAGTAATTATAACTTTTGTTAGAGATCCATTATTAATAATAAGTATGGGGTGCATGAAAGGAGCCTCCCCGAGTGACGTACACAACGATTCCTTACGTCCGGCGCACCCTGGGCAATTCGTGAGTTCTGCTAAGCGAATTGGCTAATCCTTTCACCACGATGGCAAGTCAAAATAAAGTTTGATTCTGCCATCGACACGACGAAGAAGAAGAATAATAAGTAAAATCTCCATTAGCCTTTTAGTAGAATAAAGATTAGAACAAAGAAGATTCGATCTCATGTAATCACTTCCAGCTGCCCAATTGAGACCTTTAGTGTCGGGGAATAATCATATTTTCATGTAAGAAGTTCAGCCGCAGATCGATGTTTACTCGGAAATAGCCACTCTAACACTCAGGATGTTGTGTGACAAATAATGTGCAAAATAATTTCAATAAGTCAGTATCGCAAAGACTAGGTCATGCAATTCCGTTTTATCGATATTTATCGATAAAAACACATATATTGCCAATAGTAGGATTTTTAGCCATTTTTTTTTATTAATTCATTTATTATGTTTTATATTCGTTAAAAGAAAAATTACAAAAAAGATAGTAAATTTACCCTTATTAAAATACCGACTATCCGTCATCGTAACAACACACATCTCTAAACATGTTTATGGCGAAATGTTACACGCATAACAAATTTCGTTAGTTTTCTTTCTTTCTGATTGTATTTTGATAACAATAACATTTACATTAGTATTATTATAATGGTTTCCATATTTTACGACTATTATACTTAGGATACAGCTTAAAAATACATAAATTGTTAAGTTCTCATTTTAAGAAAAATAGTGATCTCCATAAATTAAATCTAAGGAACAAAAACAAACTCGCTGTGCCCACTACTAGGCTCCATAAAATCTCTAACTCGTTTCCAGGTCAATGTAAACGCTTTTACAATAAACTTCCTTAGGTAAATTTAAAAAATATGTTAAAATTAGATTATGTCAAAAAGCTTACTACAGTATTTCGGACTACATAAATGATAATAGTATTTGGAAATGAATTGCTCTTCTTATGTGACTTTTATTATGTATACCTACTTATTGTTATAGTTTTCATTTTAAAAGATGTTGCACATGAGTTTATCACCAGCTCTTCTCATAATGCAATACCCATCGGAGCTGGTTCTTGGATTGATTTTAATTTGAATTCAAACAGTTTGATTAAAATTAATCTAAGCCCCGGTTATTCAAATCGTAAGTATAATTTAGTATTATTTATTTTTATATCATTTTTTGTAATGTTTTGACGTATTCAAGCGCCTCCTGGGGCCTATGAAAATAAATGATTTGAATTTGAATTCGAATTTTGTTGTTCAAGCGTGAAATGAAACGGTGCGTAAATGTCATACGAATCATGCTAGCGTGGACAGCCTATTTATATTATACTAGCTGACCCGTGCCCACTTCGTTGGGCATAATATGATTTCAAAATAACAACCTAACCTAACCTAATTGCAAAAAACTAAATACCTATAACCTAAATTAATATCTACATGAAACTAACTTAATACCTATAACCTAAATTAATATCTACACGAAACAAACTTAATACCTACCTATAACCTAAATTAATATCTACATGAAACTAACTTAATACCTATAACCTAAATTAATATCTACACGAAACAAACTTAATACCTACCTATAACCTAAATTAATATCTACATGAAACTAACTTAATACCTACCTATAACCTAAATTAATATCTACACAAAACAAACTTAATACCTACCTATAACCTAAATTAATATCTACATGAAACTAACTTAATACCTATAACCTAATTTAATATCTAGGTACATGAAACAAACTTAATGCCTATCTATAACCTAAATTAAATGAAAACTATATAAACATAAAAGATTTTTTTTTAATGTACCGAAAATAAAATTAATGAATGTCGAAAGTGTGTTACGAAAAATTCAATTTTGGGGACGTCCGCTGCGTAAAGAGCCGCGCGGGTACCTACCTCTCAGATGTAAAAGGAAGGTCACGCCTCCTTCTTCCGAAGTGAGCACGAACGCGAACCGAAATAAGCCGAAACCATCGCGCGCCGCTGCCGCGCTGCTGTGGCCTTCACGTATAACGATGAGTTTTTCTCCGATTCTCTTTACAAAACGGACTACCACGTAAAAACCTTTTAATTTTTCGGTTTTTTATATAGCCTATGACACTCAGCGATAATGTGGCTTTCTATTAGTGAAAGAATTTTTAAAATCGGTGCAGTAGATTCCGAGATTACCCCTGACAATTTAACAAACACACAAACTTTACCTCTTTATAATATTAGTATAGATTGCGATAAGTGCCGGTAACTACCGGCACTTATCACCTAGTATGCGTGGGTTATATATATATCATCATAGATTATATAACATCAAAATCACGTAGGCGTGTTTACGATTCGAAATACAATAAAACTTTAATGTGTCGACAATGCGCTAAAGGGAACCCTATTACTATAGTAACTTAGGGAAAATTATCGTGTGCATTTAAAGGCAAAGATTTCCAACCAATACTCAATATATTCATTGCATTCCACTATGTTTGAAAATGGAATTATTATATAAATTTACACCGTCATGGACTCTGTCGGGAAAGAAATAAATAGTTAAATGTTAAGCAAAATTTAAAATGATCACGCGTAATCATTATAATGCCAATTTTAGTAGTAGTAGTAGTAAAATTTTACGGCCGTAAACTTATTTTGTTTTTCTCTTTCATGTTATAAATGTAAAAAAAAATAAGCGAAATTTTATACGTATGTACCTTATCTTTTTGTTAGACCCATCTTAAAGATAGTAGAATGTATTTTTAAACGTGTTTTCTAGAATAAATAGTAAACTATAATTTAAAATCTTTTTAGCATGGTTAGAGAACCCTCGTATTAATAAAACAGTCGCATCCGGCAACGGATTTAACAGCTCAAGAATAATTTCCGTTATCGTTTGATGGGGTACGAGTTTGAGTTGAGAGTTCCGTGTTGAACGAGTTAATTAATACGAGTTTTATTGGAGACGTAAACCCAGTGGTTGTTAATGGTTAATAATTTCGCATCAAGCAAATTTCAGTAGGTACGACTTATTACTTATTACTTGAGGACACGAAATTAGGCAAATGTTTTCATTAAAATCATTTAAGCGGTTTATTTGCCAGCTGTGACGATATAATTTCAATTAATTGAATAATACAGGGTGTATATATGACATCGTGACGATCCCGCTTATGATTCGGTACATTATTCTGAGACCCAGAGTGCAAACAATTTTCATCGGAAAATACATGATTCGCGCGAACGAAAGTGGTCCAAGAAATCGTGTCCGTGAGCAATGTCGGATGTGTGCGTTTTCGTTCTGCACCTGATTTTTCTGTACTTATGTCTTCAAAATATTTAAGGTAACCAAAGTACAAGAACAACTTAATACAAAGTAGTATAAGATTTTAGATGTAGAAAGTGTTTAAATTCTCTCAAATTTCGTGGTAAATGTTGTTCAAACGATTAGGTCAATATTGTTATTTAATATTTAAAACAAAATGTTGAAAAGGTCCTTCCTGGAATTTTCCAGTTGCTGTGAATAATAAAATAAGGGTCGACAAATCTGATAAGTGGTTGCTCTATCTCGTTCGTAAAGGATTTCAAAATAAATTAATCCAATTATCTCCATTTTCCTTTAAAACAGACATTGTCTTGAAATTTGCCCAAGATCTTGAAGTACGTGGCGTTTCGTTAATTGCTTTTCAAATATTTGGACACCCTCGAGCATTATCAACAGAAACAAGTAAATTTTAGTTTTAGATTTTGTTATAGTACACAATTATCTGAATTAATAATATATTAATGTTATAGTGGAATTTTAATTATTTTAATGTATATGTTACGGTGAATGTGAAAAATTTAAAAATTATTTATGATAACTGGTATTTATTAATAACAAGATTTTTCCCGCGACATTGTCCGCGTAGAATTCGGTATATTAAGTAGTAGCTGCTTTAGTGGCGTTTATCGTAATGTGATATTTTACATAACATAAATAAATCATTCTTGAAAGTTAGACTATCGAACAGAAAAATAATTATCAAAATTCGACCAGTATTTCTCGAGATTAGTGCTATCAAACAAACAAAATAGCTTTCTATCGCAGTTTAATGGATCAATATATTTTAATACTAGCTTCCGCCCGCGGCTCCGCCCGCGTGGTATGTCAATTAAAAGTAGCCTATATGTTAATCCAGACTATAAGCTACATGTGTGCAAAATTTCATCGAAATCGACCCGGTAGTTTTGGCGTGAAAGAGTAACAAACATCCATACATCCATACTTACAAACTTTCGCCTTTATAATATTAGTAAGGATTGTATAAACTCTATGGAAATGTGGGATGACATTTAATTTTGAACGTAATAAAACAAAGTTATGTTCGCTAGATAAATAAAACAATAAATTGGTGTTATAATAGTTTTATGACTAAAGTTTGTAAATTACTCAAAAATTTTGCGCAAAAAAGTTCACGTATTTTTCATAATTGTTTACAACTCGTATTAATATTTTGTGGTACAATTTTTTTTAACCAAAATTAATGAATTTGGTTTTAGGATTTTCGAAACCGAAGCTTTTATCTCTATAGTTCAATGATCCTTCTTCTTCTACTTTTTTGGGGTGCATGAAAGGAGCCTCCCCGAGTGACGTACACAACGATTTCCTACGTCCGGCGCACCCTGGGCAATTCGCGAGTTCTCCAAAGCGAATTGGCTAATCCTTTCACCACGATGGCTAGTCAAAATAAAATTTGACTCAGTCATCGACACGACGAAGAAGAAGAATGATACTTCACGGGATACTTAATTTTTATATCAAACTAGATAACCCGCGCGGTTATACTCGCGTCAATCACTATTCTGTTCGATCTGTCGTTAGGCAGCTGCCACTCTTTAAAATCTCCTAGCATTTTAGAAGAATTCAGTTAGACGGTTAGAACAAAGAAGATAAGATCTCATGTAATAACTTACAGCTGCCGCACACGAGACCTCTTGTGTCGGGGACTAATCACGTCCACATGCAAAGAATAAAAAGTCTTCAGGTAATAACAGTATAAAATTAAGCGTGTAAAAGTTTAGGATTGAGCATCTGTTAGCTTGCGAAATGAATAAATAAAAAAAAAAATGAAAACTTATTTTGGTCCGACTCTCAATATTTTAATGCAATAACAATATCAAATGAAATACTTTTACTTTTTATTAGACCCACCTTCAAAGAATATTTAATAAATTATCAGTATAATGTATTTTTAAACGTATTTCCTACTTGAGATAGTATACAATGACACATTAACTTAAACAAATAATATATTAAAATCTTTTTATCATGGTACCCGGGAACCCTCGCCTTAACAAAATATTAAAATAGTCACCTCCAGCAAAGGATTTAACAGCTCAAGAATAATTTCTGTTATCGTTTGACGAGGTACGAGTTCGAGTTGAGAGTTCCGTGTTGAACGAGTTAATTAATACAAGTTTTATTGGAGACGTAAACCCAGTGGTTGTTAATGGTTAATATTATCGCATCGAGCAAATTTCAGTACGTCTTGTTACTTATTATTACTCGAGGCCGCGGAATTAGCGTGGTATTATTAATGTTTTCATTAAAATGATTTAAGCTGTTTATTTGTCAGCTCTGACGATAAAATTTTAATGAATTGAATAAACAAAGCATTGTTTGTTGCCGTCAGTTCATTGAAGTAATTGATGCATTATGTTAATTGATAATAAAATACTCATTTGCTTTTGATTACCATTTGTTATGACTGCTTCGTAAATTTGATGAACCTATTTAATGTACGGAACGGTAATTATCCAGATTTTGGATAGTTATAACATAACATCACGCCTATATTCATCATTCAAGATCAGGCCCTAAAACTACTGGCATATGAGGCATAACACCGTAGTAATCAGCTACAGAGACGCATCTTTAATCTGCTTTTGTGTATTGTTGTTGTCAATGGGCTGTACTCCACTTACTATCAGGTGGACTATGCGATCGTTCGCTGCAGGCAAAGAATAAAAAACGTGGCAGACCCAGAAGGAGATGGCGGGATGAATTGGATTCATGGCAGATTGACTGGACAGTACAAGCCGCAGACAGAGATGGATGGAAAAAGGGAGGGGAGGCCTTTGCCCTGCAGTGGGACACTATAGGCTCGCAATAATAATTATTTAAACTTACTTTAGATCAAGAAAGTGTATAAATTATCTGAGATCTCGTTGTTAATGTGTTCTATTGTGCTATTTTATGTTCAAAACAAAACGTCATCGAAAAGGTCCTTCATAAAATTTTCCAGTTGCTGTGAATAATAAAATAAGGGTCGACAAATCTGATAAGTGGTCGCTCTATCTCGTTCGTAAAGGATTTTAAAATAATTGAATCTAATTATATCCATTTTCCTTTAAAACAGGCATCGTCTTGAAATTTGCCCAAGATCTTGAAGTAAGTGGCGTTTCGTTAATTGCTTTTCAAATATTTGAACACCCTCAAGCATTACGAACAGAAACAAGTTAAGATTATTTTTTTGGTATCCTTCTATATATCTGAATTAATTTTATAATAAAATTTAGTAATTTTATTTTAATACTTGAATTTTAATTATTTTAATAAATATTTTACTTAAGAATTTTATATGGATTTTTTAAATGTAAAGAAATAGGTTTCGTTTAAAAAAAAAACCTCCTACTATGCCAAAATGTTTTTAATACTATAAAATTATTAATTATTGTTTTGTTTGTTACGCTTTATCTCGAAATCTACTGGACCAATTTACAAAATATTTCATCGTTCGAAAGCTACATCTATACCGGTAACAGGCTTTATTTTGTCGAGGCAAGCAAATCCGCATGGGGAAGCTTGTAAATAATGATAGATGTAGTGTTAAGGATTTTCTGCTGGGAAACAAATTGTCAAGTACGATTAAACTCCGTATCGTAACTATTACAACTATGTACATATTAGTACGTATAGTTAAACTTCAACACTTCATGTATTGCTGTTACTGAAAACAAGCAAATTGTCAAACAACTTCACCCACGCTAGTTCAGAACCAGTTTAAACTACAACTCACCTAAGGTAACATTTAGCGAGCCAATTGGCAAAACAAAGATATTTGCATAGATTACTCGAACTTACTGTACAAAGTAACTGTATAAAAATATATAATTGCAATAGACATAAAATAACCTTGCATAATATGCAATCATTATTTACACTATTTTATGTATGGTCTGTCCGCCTATTAATGGTATTTTTTTTCGAAACGGCGACCATATATGGTTGTATATGTTCTTAAACTTTCACGATTTGATTTTTCGAAAATTAGACAAACGGGTTTAAGTTTCTCCGTCGGGCTGAGCTTCACCAGTCAGCTCGTGACCACGAACGATGCAAATCATTTCAAAACGTCGAGCATAGTCGAGCATTTATTTACCTTTATAATAATTACGCGATTCAGACCCGTTTGTCTATATTTTGAAAAATGAATGTAGTTGGTCTCTGTCGCAATGTTTATTACTAAACTTTTAATACATAGGCTATATTTTAAAAAAGATAACTAGTATTTAAATTAACTAGAATAAATACCCTTTGCTATGAAGAATAAACACAAAGCCAAGTTAAATTCATGATAATAAGCTTTTCGATTTAGCAACGTTTCGAGTAGAGTGGTCAAAAATAAAGAAAGATAAATCTATTATTTAGACAAAAACAAGGAGCAGCTAAAAGCAGATAACAAAATTCGGCAACCAGGCTCTTAAATTATTGCAATCAATGTCAATGCCTTAACCTCGTATTGAATTCTGTTTATCCGAGGATCCGTGGGGAACCCTCATTTTATTTAGGTCACCGTATAAAGTTTCACAAGATTTTTCCTCGCAGAACCTTTATATATTTGCTAACGTTCGATCGTTTCATCTTGTGACTTAACGATGTTACTGTATTTTGTTACACTTTTTATTGACCCCGGAGTAAAGTCCCAACAAGTGGGAATTGAACACGTGCTTCAGGCTTCGGTATAAAAAGCAACAATTGTTGCCCTTTACCCAGTTCATTATTTGTTTGAGGCAATGAAATATTTTTAGGTATAGTAATATTGACAATGCAATCTAAAACGCACTTTTACTTAACAAATGGAAATTGAAAAAACCGGCCAAGTGCGTGTCGGGCCACGCGCAGTAGGGTTCCGTAGAAAAATATTTTTAATTTTACTTTTTAACTAAATGGCGTCCTTCAGAAAGGAAATGTTTGTAGTACACGAAACCAGCTAGCACGTAGGTATGACGAGATGTATGAATGTTGAGGAAGCGAAAGAAGTATGTAAGGAGCGAAGCACATGGCGTTCCATCGTCTCTGCCTACCCCCGTGGGATAAAGACGTGATTTTATATATGTATTAGAGAGACTAACTCTTTAAAGTTAATTAGCAACCCCTAAACGTTTTTAAAAGGCCTATCTAACAATACCCCACACTATGGGGTAGGCGACAAAAAAAACAAACATCCCTACTTTACATGTAGGGGAGCTACCTGAAAAAAAAATATTTTCCAAATTTTATTCTACGACTTTCTTTGTTTAGTTAACATACATGTTCATGCAAAATTTCAGTTTTCTAGCACCAACGGTTTCGTCGCTATGCCGTGGACAGACGGACAGACGGACTACGGAAGGTAGGTACTACGGAACCCTAAAAAGAACGATTTCTTCGACTTGATACTCTATTGGTTAAGACGTGCGATACAGTTATTTGAATCATCAACTAGAACCCAGAATAAGCAAAAAAGTTTGATTTTGATACAAGATGCATACAGCCTTCAAAGTGAAGATAATATCTAATAAACATTCATGTCTCGCAGTTTTCTGAATCATTTTGCCTGAAATCACTTGGCTTTATTTACTTACTTTGTAACCCACAAAATGAATAAATAAAACCCCGGGCACAGTAAACAGGTATATTAAAAAAATATCTGACCCATTTTACGACGAGCAACCTAAATAAGGGACTGCACTCATTTACGAAAAAGGTATTTTTAATTAAGGCGGTGTACTGCGGTATTAATAGGCGTCTTTATCTCCCCACAGCAAACCTTTTCTTACGTTGCTCTAAGAGAAGAGAATCAATAGTGTATTTTTTAAATAGAAACGTAATCTGGCTGTAACTTTAATATTCATAAGATTTTGTCTATTTTTATAGACATATAAACATGACAAACGATTTATCACGACATGATCTTGGGTGTATCGCGTATTATTATACCGCCATAGGGATAAGTGTCCGTGCTGAGAAGATCTGAAATTTTTCATCTGTAAAAATTGTGTTGGACCAGTCATAGTACATGTCTCTTGCAAAATTCAGCCTTGTAAGCTTATGGGCTTCTGTCAAATCTACCTTATTTGCATGGTGCCAGTAGTGCAATCCAGTGCTGTGCAAATTATTGCGTATGGTAAAAAAACAGTTATTCTTTTTTTGGACTTGAAGCGGAGCTTCAACCCTCGACCTTAGGATTTCGTCCTATCGCTCTCCCATCTGACCTATCCAAGCCACACTCCAAATCCACGAACCTTTCGACTGTATAATGCACGTCTTTCCAGACGTCCCGTAACTAAAAAAACACGACTGTTTTTTTAGTATTAGATTGCTAAGCAAGGCTAAATGCTATAAAAATCAATTAGAAAATGCTTTTTAGTGTTTTAGGTATAATATGTCTATAAGAATAAAGAAAGATTAAATACACGATACCGATTGTTCCCTCTTAAAACCAAAGCCTTTTTGGCTAAGCGAACGAGCCAAGTAAATTTCATTCAATTCGTCCTTCGTTTGTAAATCAGGATGCAAAAGCCGTGTCAAGGGATTATGTCAGTCTGTATTAACGGGGAATTTTTCACTGCCCGGGTTTCGATGGGGCTTTTCGCATACTATCATTAGACACAGAGAGGATTATTGGAATGTACGTGATGTACGAAGGACTGTTTTGTTAGAATAAAATAAAACAAAAGGCAGCAAGCATGACTTTTGTTACTTCAATGCACTATCACTTCATAATAAAATTTACGTTTTGCTTAAACATGAGAAAAGTTTTATTTGAACTACGCGTAATTGAATTACTTTATTTTATAATAGATCATATTTTTGAAGACATATTACTTCCAAAAGATGCCGACACGTGATCTAATTACAATACAAGTTATTTCAAATCTTAACAACTCAATAATTCGTATCAGGCGGAGAGTGGTAAGCAGCAATCCAAGAAACATCATCTCTGTTTCTTACTGTATCCGGCTAAAAGGTATGATTTATACTTTTTCATTTATTTCAGGAAGAATTGTTTATGAAGATTTCATGAATTTCATTCAGCGCTTTTCATGAAGATCGACCTACCACTTGAGCAGAGCTAGAGTACCTACAGTAAAATAAGACTAAAGTCCTAAAGCAAAATTAAGCTGGAACAGATCAGTAAAAATTTTAATTTTACTAACTGTACTTACACGATGAGAATGCACCAAAAGAAAGACGTTGCTCGTTCTTAAAAAGGCGATAGCAAACTTTTCTGCAGATTTAAAAAAAAGTTAAAAGCCGTTTTGCGACGTTATAGGCTCCGTAATGAAGTAATAAATGTCAGTGTGATTGATGTTATTACATAAAAATAGAGCTCACTATGGCCTAACTCTAAATAAGATTACAATTTAATGTTCACTATAAATATTTATGGTGGTCGGTTAAAATAGATTAATTTACTTTCGAACGATTTACCTTAATTTAGGTGAAAATCTGAAAAAAATATATTTTCATAATAGTGGGTGTTTGTAATAAGGGGGTGAAATAGAAAGACACGCAGCTTGGTTCGTAGAATTCTTGCACCATAGTAATCAATGACTTACGTCTTCTGCTTGTTTGCAAAAATGTAGCCAATCTATATATTATAAGTATATAAAAATGAAACCCGTTTTTCGTTGTCACGACATAGCATGAAAACGGCTTGACCGATTTGGCTGATTTTTTTTTTGTAGTTTTCTAATACTCTGTACAAGGATCTTAAGGAAAAAAATAATAAAAAAAAGTATTCATTTTTATATGGAGGATATTATAGATTCCAGTCCAAATTGAATAGGTACGCATACATAAGATAGGTCAGCTAAACAAAATAAAGTAGTGCATCAAATTTACGCTAAGGCGGTACGAAGTTCGCCGGGTCAGCTAGTGTCTTTTAAAATTGTGTTCAGAGGATAATTCAATATAAGTTTATTTGCTTCCTAGCTAAACTCAATGGGTCATTCAAATTTTGTCAATGATCATCCATTGACAAAATTTAAATGATTTATAATACAAGATGGCGTCCACATGCGACCTAAACATAACAGGTGAAGTGTGGTTGCTGTACACCTCTGCCACACAGGTATGATCTCTACCAGTATTAGCAATAATAAAATTTTCGCTATTCAAATAGAGAAAACATAAAATGACGCTCACTATTCTAGGAAGAAAATAATTGGGTTCTGTCAATGCTGATAAATGCAATCGAGATGTAAAGAATCGATCAGTGAGCTTTTTGTATGTTTTGATTAGGTTCAAAGGTCGCGAGGTTCGTTTTATTCCGATTTAATTGCATTAATCTGGCAACTTTCCAGCTTTTGTCTACAGCGATCGATACTGGCAATTAAAGGCTGGTTGAAGTATCGCTTTGTTTATATTGTTCAGTTTTTTTTGCTAATTAAGAGCTAATTAAGTTTACATAAACTTTATAGGTAGTTTAAACATATATCACACATACATTTTATAGTGCATATTGTGTTATGTTTGGTCAGGTAATATTTTACGGGTCGAATAAAACATTGCGAGCTCATATTACACTGGAAATGTAGCTTGATGTGTAGCAGTAATTATTGCCCTTTCCGAAAAGCAAGAAACGTTTCATTGTTAAAAAGTATTGATAAGCGGCTAAAATATAAATTCTCAATTATTATTGGAACGAAGTTCCTTGTCGCGCGTTGCGAAAGGGGGCTAGACGGAAAAAAATTGGGACGAAAAGTTGTAACGACACATTTCGTAGCAATTCTCGTAGCGGCGTAGTAATTACATGCTACGTTACAGCTACGGTGCTACATCATCAGACACACAGAGAAAAATGCGCACGCCGCAATTCCATCCGGGTGTCACTTGACACCTCAGTAGTTTTTTTTTTATAATACGACGCCCGCACTAGTTATAACTCTTGTGTCGCGGAATGTTCACAACCATACATTTCACACACAAAGCACATCCTGAGTCAGAACAAATCTTTGCAGATCACACAAAGATTTGTCCCGTGTGGGGATCGAACCCACAACACCAGCGCAGTTGAAAGCAGCGAGGCGACAACCTTAACCACTACGCCAACGCGTGCACTCAATTACTAACAACATAGAAACCAGATCACTAAATGAGGGTCACGTCATTAAGCCACCTATAACAGTTTGTAATGAAGCCATCTCACTCGATGGAGCTCGCTTTGAATAGAGCGTAATTAAACCAGTTTTGGGCTGAACGCAGTTTATTGTCCGTTTCAATACAATTTGATTTTGACGAGGGAGTGTATGGATGTAGAGCGAGATGAAAGGTTCGATTTTGGAGTGAAAACGGTTTGGTTTATCCAGTCGGTGATTTAATTGACAGTATCACCTATTTAACATGACGTACCTAGATTCTCACAGATGCATGATTGTTATTGTTATGTAACGGCGGTCTTTTATTTTGTTGGGTTACTGTATTAAAAAGCGTGGATAGCTATATAGCCGAAGGACGTTGAAACGACATAAGAAAGTAGCTTCACACAAATTTTCAGCAAAATAGTTCTAGAAGTTTCGAAGCGAATTCGGTACAATACATAAAAATTACACACACACGCACAAACTTTCGGGTTTATAATATTATTAGGTTTTTATTTTTATTCTCAGTTGTCTGTGTGGTAGGTATTTTGATAAAAGTACCAAGTCCTTCTCGGGTTTTGAACTATCTCTATAGCAATTTTCATCAAGATCGATTCAGTAGTTTAGCCGTGAATGCGTAACAGACAGACAGACGGGCAGAGATACTTTCTCATCAATTTCACATGTGTTAGATAAACCTTATAGGCAGAATAAGCGTATAACACACTTAGTACATAGTAAAGTGACAGCTGTGTTCTTTTTTCAATTGTTACTTGTCACTTTTAAATTAGATCAGGTTATATTTTATACATCGGATAAAATCTATCCGGTACCTCAGAAACGCGCCCTAAGTCTTAGTACTTTAACCTGGTTACATGGTATTTTGTTACTTTTCAATATTCCAAGAAAATAACAGTATCAATTTCAAAATTCTGTTAAGTTTTAATGTAGTTTAGAATCCTTGAAAGAAACTAAGTGATGTTATTATAAACTTAAACATTTATTAGGTTGTTTCTGTGTTATTCAAAAGTTATAGACTACAAGCGCTTTTAATTTTGTTTATAGAATATTGAAAAAGTTATTCAATTTATGTTTCATTTTGTGTAGAACTCATCTTAAAAGATTTCATCAAATGTAAGCTGTATAAACGTATTCCAAAATCAAAATTTTGGGCATGTAGGTTGTCCTCGGTGAGCGACGAACGCGACGCGTTGCGACGCAACTTAGACAAATAAATTGTTTGCAGGCCCCTTTATATATAGATACCACCATATTTTACTCTAAATTTATATATCCGGCTAAAAATGTAGCAAACACAGCCCAAACAATATCCATTAAACATCGATTTCATAAAAAACGACTGAATATATTTTACATCAACAACGATTTGTCTCACAAATTGCAACATTAGAATGGGTTATTGATATAGCAACCTTTTTATATAGGCCCTAAAATCGAATAGGTTCGGTTATGTTAGGTTATTCCAATAGGCATAGGCGAAAAAAAGAGTTTTTATAGGCAGCTTATTTAGTTATAGGTTACTTTAAGTTCAAATTGTATAAAATATTTAATTTGAATAAAATATATTTTTTTATTTTTCCGTCATTGTAAAAAGTTTGTACAATTCCACAAAAGTACCAACTACCGTCCTATTCCCGACAACCGTGTTGCGGTATCTAACCTGGGTTGAATAGCCATTATATATTGCCCCTTAAAACCTTTTTACTAAGCCGACATCTTGACCTGTTTTATAAATGGCACCACGTGCAATGGATCAAATCTGTATTTTACAGCCTCAAGCCACAACTTTACTATTTCTAACAACATTTCGAAAACCAGTTACTAGAACTCCCAACAAAACAAGTTTTGTTTTGTTATACCTTTGCTCAGAGCTGAATTTGTTTTCCTTTTACACCAAAATGTACAACCCTTTGGCGAAAAAAAATGCCTGATAAACAACGCTTGAATTCAATCGCCGAGTTTTCAATTTTTCGTAAAGTTTCTCTTTTACTCACTGGATACACAAGCAACTACTTATAAAGTAGTTTCAAGTTGTTTGCTATGAGTTACCGAAGTCACGTTGCCTCAGGCAGAGCGACATTTCTCGCGATGCTTGTAAATTTATTCTAAGATGGGGAAAAGAAAAATATAGTTCTGTTTTTTGATTCGCGACATGGAAATTGTTGTGACTTTTGTTTATTTGCTTTCCTTCCGAACCTTTTCCTTATAATATTGGGGTCGGCTTCTAGTCTAATGGATTCAGCTGAATATCAGTATTTTACGTCTCAGTATCAGACCTCCACAACCCAGTACGAGATAAAACGATACTGTTTGTTAGTAATTTACGTAGTATTTTTTTAATGACTTAAATGTTTGAAGATAATGAAGTAGATCATATCTCTATGTGATCGGCTTGGCTCAAAACTAGCACCTTCAACAATCTGTGTCTGAATACAAACAAAAGGCCATATTCGCAGTAGATTTTGTATGCAAAAAGTAAGAATAATTTCTATAGCTATTTGACATCTATAGCGAATTAACTGTTCTTATTATTCGTTATTAACAACATCATAACCTCAACAACAACAACCTGAAACGAGTTTCACAATCATAAACCCCACCCCATCTTCCTAGCCAAGCAAACCATGAAGAACAATTTAATATCATGGAACACCTCAAAAGCGTCCAACCTTCAACATTTCGGAAATGCCCTCATTTCTTGTCAGGAAGTCTTAAGGGTCATTACTTTTATGCCCGGTTCGCAATAAAAGGTTCTTTCTAAAGGTTCTTTAAAGCGTCATTACATAAAGTCCTGCGAAACTGTTGTACCGGATTCTGTCGATATGAGATAAAGTAAACACTGGTTATAAACCGAAAAGTAAAGACAAACAAGGGTACGGCACAAAGGATTGAGTTGCATTCGAGTTATTACTCGTTTGAGTATCGCTTACAGACAAATGTCCCTATCATAAAAAAATATTAGGCTCGATTTCATCATCTTTTAATAATAAGACAACGGGTCTAAGTCGCTTAATTATTGTTTTGAAAGTTCTTTATTAGCATCAAATAAATACATGACAATAATATAAAAATACATTGCACAAGATATAACATTAATAGATTTTGACAGACAATAGTCTTTATAAATCATTAAAACATAATTGGTAACATAATTTACAAGAAGGAACAATTTGATTTAATTATAAACAATAATTAAAAATAATCTATTCAGCTTGTTTTTACGCCAAGATAGATAAAATCATGCAGAAATTATTATAATAATATAGCCTTAATACTTATTCGTAAGAACGAGTAGTAAAAGATAAATTAAAAAGGTATTTAAACATTAAAATGATTAAGAAATTAGATTTATAAAAATAATGAAGGTGATTTTAAAATAATTAATAATAATAATAAAGTTTGTGATGTGGGAGTCGGTATCGACAATAGTTGTCGGCATATGACAAATTCCAAAGTCGCGATATTCCGATGTTTGAAATTAATTTATTACGGTGATTGTTATTTGTAAAAGTATAAAATTTTTTGGATAGTTTTAAAATGAAATCTTTAATTAATGGGAATTTAATAGATTGATGTAGTGTTTTTAAGTTAGTGTAAAATGTAGTATTATGGGCAATTTTTAAGGCTTTGTTTTGGATGGTTTGTAATTTTAGGTAGTTAGTAATTATTGTTAAAGTAAATAAATAACCTATGCTTCGACGTTTCGAAATGACTTGCATCATTCGTGGTCACGAGCTGACTGGTGAAGCTCAGCGTCACTTGATCGTCACAATTTTTATTTTTATTTAGACCGGAACCGTCGGTATTTCGACACACATTACTAAGAGTATCAGTTGGTGTACGCGTTACATTGGATGTCATCAGTTCCTAATAAAGTTTGAGATAGTTATCCGCCTAATAACTGTATACAAATTTGTCAAAAAAAGTTCCAACTTATTCAGAAACCTGTTAACCTAGCCCTTGGTCCGATATTATTAAACATTGCCATAGTAAATTGCTTTAAGCTGAATTCAATGGCTTTCTTAACCCTATAGATTCAAGGGAAAGATTTCAAGACATTCCCTACTTTATTCTTACCCGAGCGGACGTTGCAAGTTAAGCTTTAAGACATACTTCCGAGAGTACTTAACATAAACACAGTAAAGTGCCTACGACATCACTTTAGAATGTATTTAGGTGCCGATTCACACCAATCGAACAAAGAGCTACACTAGAACATAAACATGCTTTTTTCATCTTAGTGTACTGGATTGTGATGAACTGACGGCAGTCTACAAAACGTAAAATATTCAACCATATCTGCCAGACTAAAAGCCAATGTGATTGGATAAAGGCTCAGAGAATAATGATAAAATGTTAAAATATTCCGTTGGTTAAAAACTTTAAGGGGTGTATCGGTTGATTGAAGCATGCTTGTATGTATCAAGTATTTTTTCATGACAGCAACCTTTTCGACGAAGTGAGTAAGCGATAAACTGAATGACTACATAAATGTTTTATGTGAAAAGCTCGTTGAAAATTGATGTCGCTCGATATTAATGGATGCCATCAGATAATATGGGTTAATTTATTTATGGGTAGTTAATTTTCTGGTTAATTAATAAATCACTGTTTGTTGCAATAGCGCTAAGCTACATGATAAACCAAACTACGATCGTGCTGTCGAGTTGTTCGGTCGTGTGGTGAACGGTTCGCTGAACACAGAAATTGTAATTGTTTTGTGGTTGGTTAGTTTTTTATATGATCGATATGCTTTTATGCTTTTGACCTGATAGTAAGTGAGGATTCAGGTTACGGTAGAGTAGGCTTAGAGTACCTATAAGATACCTGTTAACTCTTGCTTTGAATTCAGATTGTCACATTTGAAAACAATGATTTTGGTAGGGTGTTCCACTCTTTGGCAGTTTGTATAAACAATATTGAAGCGAAATGATTCGTGCGTATGTATGGCATATCTACCATGAAGCGCTGTTGGAGTTCCGTTTGTCTGGTGGTGAAATGGGGATGGAGGAAAAAGGTTGTGCAGTTCCTATACACATTCGCCGAAATAATCCTATAAAATAACCGATTCATGAGTGCATAGATTTTGTAATGTGACACCATGTTGGATATTATATAATAATAGCTGCTCTGTGTACGTATAAATGTAACTCTGCAGCTGAGCTCGAGCCTCTTCTCATGATGAGAAGGGTAAGGTAATAATCACGCTGGTCAAGTTCGTATTGCTAAACTTCACACACACCCTCGAGTACTTTAGGCACTCCCATGCCGGTTTCCAAGATATTATCCTTTACTGTTAGCAAGCGACAATTTGATAATAAATACACACACATCTTCAAAACGATGAATTTTAATGATTTATTGACAAAGGTGTGTGCCGTGGGTTTGAACTCGAGACCTTCAACTTAGCAGTCTTGCGGTCTCCCACTCAGCTATCTCTGCTTATTGAATTGACTTTTTTTAAAAAAAAAAAACGACGCCCGCACTAGGAATAACTCCTGTGTCGCGGGGGTGTTCACAAACATACATTTCACAAACACAAAGCACACCTAGAGTCAGAACAAATCTTTGCGAATCACACAAAGATTTGTCCCATGTGGGGATCGAACCCACAACACCAGCGTAGTTGAAAGCGGCGAGGCGACCGCTTTAACCGCTACGCTAACCGTACACTCATTAAAAGCAAACAGTACAGTACTATTAAAATAGTATATACTGTCCTTTCGTTCACTAAGAATAAACATAAATAAAATATTTTGGCAGATTGCCACGAGATTCATTTGACGTAATATTTTCAGGTACAACTTGAAGTCCCGAAATATGCTGCATGGTGATAAAAGCCTTGCCAAGCATGAGTCATGAAACTTTGGAGAATTACCGCAGCTCTGCCAAACCTGTCTGGAAGATGCTGGCAAGATGATATCTCTTCGTAACAGCTGTCTTGCCAAGAATGTAGTAAGAAAAATATTTATTTTATTTATTTCGATAAGATTTCTTATATTTACTAATAAACAACAACAACAACAAAAATATATGGACAACGACTTTAACCACCGTAGCTGAGTGGTCGCAGGTAAAAATCCTTCCCGTCTCATATTTTTCAACTAAAAATTGTTATGGTCTTCTTCTTCGTCGTGTCGATGACTGAGTCAAATTTTATTTTGACTTGCCATCGTGGTGAAAGGATTAGCCAATTCACTTTGGAGAACTCGCGAATTGCCCAGGGTGCGCCGGACGTAGGGAATCGTTGTGTACGTCACTCGCTTCAGGAGCCAATAAAGAACAAACCCTACTTTTAATTTATACACCACGCGTGCGGAGCAGCGGGCAATAGATAGTAAGAAATAACCTGCGTGAAATGTAGTATGCCTCTGTGTAGGGACACAGTGCAACCGGCGCATTATATATTTAAGTGGATGTTTAAGATTAGTCGCCCGGTTCGCCAGTCGCCTTACCGTATCGCTAGAGATAGGTCGTAGTTAAGTTAGCATAATGTAATCAATAAGTTTAATGTACCAGTCAATATAAACATTTAGTATAGTGACCCATCGTTTCAATAAATTAAACCAACACAATAATAATATTATTAAAACCGACGTGAGTTGAAGACATTATTTGCGTATCGTGGCCTCCGCGCGAAGTCTAGCACTGTCTCGCGCGGAGGCGACGACACGCGAATAATAGCCCAGTTGATGAATCTACGTACTAGATTCGAAACTAGTCGGCATATCCCGGCTTAAGTAACGTGAGTAACCCGTTTTCTCAATAATAATGCCAACACAATAAGTTGAAACGAACCCACACTCTGTATTTTCTAGGCATGTCTACTCTTTATCTTACCCGCGCATTATTTAATCCTATCCTCACGCAGATAGAATTTAGTTACATCACATTCCGTCGTGTTCTGTAAATTCTGTAATTCAAGCCTCCGCAACGTCGAGTAGTTTATTATTCCAAACGTCTTTGAGACACACGCTTTATGTGGCTTTGTGAATAAAGAAGCGCTCCAAGACCGTGCGAGCGTTAGCCTGTAATGTATAATTTAGAGTCGATTTTGAGCATGAAGTAAATTATTTTCTCTAAAGTCTGTATTAATTAAAAATAAATTAAACTAGTCTAATAACTTAATCTAATCTTTAAAACAGTTGAAAAAGATATGGGACCGGCAGGATTTGAACCTGCGATCTTACTGCATACCGGGCAGCCGCTTTAGCTATCCAGCTACGGTCGCCTCTTCCAAGAACCCTAAATTTCTCAACAGTAGTTTGTTAGTATAATTTGCTAAGCATAGCTAAATGCTATAAAAATAATCAATAAGATTTTGTTAATGTTTGAAGTTGTATCAGAAAATTACATATTCATTATTACAGCTTATCGCCCATGGAGTAAGATCCATTGGTAAAGTTTTTTTTAAGTTACATTAAGCAGGTTTTTTATAAATTTTAGCGAAACAAAGGTGCGGTTGTAAGCTCATTAATAGCGCAGAGGTGATAAACATTTTATAAACAAACAAAGTAAGCAAAGTATCAAATTTAAGATTTTACAAATTAAATATTATAGTTTGACAAAAATACTCTATTACAATTAGGTAGCATTTTTAACAATTTTGTTTTAATCGTTGAAGTTGCGAATTACAAATGATTTATTGGTTATGTCTTTCCGTACATGTATTTTAGAATGCTTAAGCCATACAAAATTATAATTTTTCGAATATACGATCTTTTATTAATATACGATTAACTAAATTATCATTTGTTTAAATTCATTTATTTGTTTGGGCTGTGGGAATTACAGCATTCTGACGCGCCTTCCCAATTACATTGGGGTCGGCTTAGTCTAACGGATTGAGCTGAATATTAGGATTTTACGAGGAACGACTGTCATCAGACCTCCACAGTACGAGGTACACTTTGCTAGAATAGATATTCTCAGACTTTCTGGCATATTACAGCACTTTTATTGTTTCTTTTTCGTCCTGTATTAGCTGGTGACCACTGTAATGCTTGGTTCGCCTCCCACACTGGGTGTAATATTCGAACCTGTAAGGTTATATTACAAGCGAACTGGCTCCTTTGCGCGCGAAATATGTTCTTGAGCATAAACTAGCACTAAAAGTTCATGCATGGCTTGTCCTATAACAGAAGAAATAGGACTTTGTTTTACAGATGTAGGGTACGGTTTTTTATTTGCCAGACGCGACCGCCTGCTACTTTCTTGGGTAAGTAACGCTACGCTAACTGTAAAATGTATAGCTAACGTCTCATTGTATGGTACATTTGATTAATAGGTTAAAAAACGCTCTTTTCTGTTATGGTGTAAACGTAAATTTGTATTTATCAATACAAATGTAGCACTTTACCCTGTAACAATTTTACAAATTGTTGAATAAAAAATATCGAATGATAAATAATTGATTTCTCACAAGCTCCTTTTGGCGAGCCATGGCAACCGGTGATTAAGCCGCTTTTATAAGCAAAATATACCAGCGTTTAAATATACCACACTGCACTAAAAATGCCAAACGTGACAGTCAAAGAGTACTTAATCAATATGGAGAAGAAATGAAAGAAAATATCTATGCAAATATGTCTGCTAAAACTCGCGAAGGAGCGGAGAGGTAAATTGTTACGCGCATCTATGATTTGAAAACTAGTTTCATGTGAAGTGCAAGAGCGGCGCTCTTTCACATCTGGCAGTAGGGGACGCCTGACCATGACGTCTCTGGTTGCCTTAATGCTCTGAGGTGGCAATAGACAGAAATAAAAATACAATAAACAAAGTATTTCAAAACAGTTAACTTAGAGAAGTTTCAAGATAGCTTAAGTAACAACACCGCCACGTGGCTCGTTAGATATACGAAGAAAGAATGGTCATACAATATTATGAATCTCAGTAACCGAGAATAAAATCAAGGAGACGTGACCGGAAAGGAAGGGTCGGTTATACGTCAGCGAAAATATATCCTCAATGTTGGAAGCGTTCCGTCTTATTCAGTGGGGTAATATGATGCTTAACTAACACTGAATAAACGTTATCTTATATCTCCCTAAGAGCAATTCATGAGCTGCAATTTATTTGTAAATGATTACAAAAATAAAAAGTAATTATATTTTTCTCTGTCAACAATTAACAGTATTTTAGTCCCAATGCGCCACGCTAGGATTTTCTGAGTTGAAATCAGAAATATGAAATCAAATCATTTATTTCCATGGGCGCCAAAGGGCGCTTGCATTAAAATAAAACTTAACTAATTAAATTACAATAATTATTGCATTAAAATGATTTGAATTACATTGACTTTAATTCAATTTAAAAAAAATTAAATAATGTCAATACCAATCAATACCAGCTCCGATGGGTATTGCATCACGAGAATAGTTGTGGTATCTAGATTCTTGTCTCTTTCGTGTGTTTTATTACAATTAACTATTATGTTGTTCAAGTTTTACATTTTTAGTAATAAATAAATTGTTATAACAAAATAATGACTTTATTCGACAAAAAGTACTTTACTTTGTCTCGTTAGTCTTGTGGTTAGCAAATGCGCCTCTTACCGAAAGGCTACGATTCCCGGGTTGGGCAAAATATTATTTGTAAACATTTCGTCAGGAAATTCTCAGTAGCAGCACGGAGTTGGAAATTTGCCCGGTAGATGGCGGCGATAGGTTTTCCGCCTATCCCATGGGACCTAAACCATAACAGGTGAAATGTGGGTGTTGTATACTTCTGCCACACCCTTCTAAGCAATATAGGCGTGATGTTATGTTAAGTATTTTACAACTCAACATAATATATTCTAATAAACTTTTTGAGGCAGAGATTTCGGTTTCGTTCGTTTTATTTCAGAGAAAAATCTACGCTACGTAATATTCATATGTTTAAGAAGCGTTTTGTCTTTGAAAATTTATCACGAGCGTATTATTGCCACCGAAAGATAAAGCGGGCATTCCCTGCCCGTTAATATTGTAGAGTAAAATAAAATGATTCCCAGATATCCACCACAAAATAAATAATTTCCATTTCCAACAGAAGCTATTTGTAGAATCGCCGGTAATACTTATAAATCTATGACGTGCAGCCACGGCGAAGGTTCTACAGCTCGGGTACGAAAATAGATTCGATTGAAGATCGATAAACTATCGTATAAAGGGCGAAAAGTAGAAAATAGTGTGGTGAGGTAATTAATTATTTCAAATGCAAGATTAAGATGCTTCGGGTGACATTTCTTGAATTTAAAGAACCCACTTAAATAACTTAAATAACGCAAAAAGTTGGTTTAATAGTTTTAAAGTCAATGCTGATCATTTTATTTTATTTCACAATTTGTGAGTACTAACTTCAAGAATTATTAAACCGATCGTACCAACCAACAGTACGGTAGTACCAACTTCAAGATTTATTATTTGCCTTATTTAATGCTTTTACAAGGTTTCTTGAAGACAGTTTATCTTTTTTGCAAAGAAGAAAATGTTTATCTCTTGTTAGAAGAGTGTCTTTACCATTAATAATCATTCTCGTTTCCAGACTGCTTACTCAGCAATTCGAAGGACAAGTACAAAAAACGACTTATCCTATGTAGATAATTTTGTTACTCTTAACTCCTGATATGATCGTCATTATTTGAAGAATTATCCTAGTTAGTCCTATCCTAGTAGAGTTAAGGAGTGCTACCTTCCAGCATCAGCTCAGCAACATAAAATGCTGACTGCTAGATAGATGCAAATATCTAAATAACTTCAGGGAATATATAAAAAACACAATAAGAAGCATGGCATATTTCAATGTTGGTTTTATAAGGTGATTTATCAAGATAATTTATGCAATAATTATAACTTCATCATATTTTAATCTACTTCTCAGTTTAAAACATAATTTTAATATAACATTAAATATAATTTATTATATCACCATCGTTGTTATTTCTGATCAAAGTAATCATCGCAAACGTCACTAACCTTCCTTCCTGTACATGACGTCCAAGGTGGGGTGTGTACACAAATATGCAAACGTGTCGCTTAGAAGTGTATTACCTATTCTTAGATGCCGTGGAAAACTACGTAAACGCTCGTCATAACAATGTTGAAAAGATAAATTATTTCGGATAGTGTATGCATGATCTGACCTGGTGAAAATGTCTTTTGTATAAAATCGACAAACAATGGACAGTAACCACAGGGCGAGACTATATACTACGTTATACGTTCTTTTGTTTTATTGTAACTTTTATAAATTTAATAAAAGAACACGCTTTAGAATGCTGGTTTTTATTTTGGCCATAAGTTGAGCATTGCCATACAACGTGGCAATGTTGCCAGTATTTTGGGAACGTTGCCCACCAGCAGCATATTGTTTTTTATTTTTATTAATAATTTAATTGTCATAAAGCATACCTCATAATGTTTTAAAACTTACGGGGGATATTACAGCTAAGTTATTATAATTGTTAGTTGTTTCAAACCTTCCCTAGTTATAATAGAAATAAATTTAAAAGCCACGATTCTATTTATTAAGCTCCATTGGAAAGTGACGACAAAGTAGACAAAGGTCAACTTTTGACTTTAAAATGGTTAGTTATTCTTGGCAGCGCTGAAAATATTATATTTATTTCAACCATTTGACCCAAATGTTATTTATTTCTCGCGGTTCCAGACATATAGTTCAGAGGTTAAGCTAAAAGTAAATTT
Organism: Hypena proboscidalis; assembly: GCA_905147285.1. Lineage (NCBI taxonomy): Eukaryota > Metazoa > Arthropoda > Insecta > Lepidoptera > Erebidae > Hypena > Hypena proboscidalis. The sequence continues at coordinate 4,285,945 of LR990141.1, forward strand.
AGGAACTTGGAAATTATGTCAACCTTAAACATTGTTTAGTAATTAGTTTTTTGTTTCTTTGTACCGAACAGGCTCGGGAACTACAATAGGATGAGCAATATTTTGTCTATTCCGGCTATTGGCGTGGCATGAGTGACGGCGCGGCGTCTATCGTGCTTACTGGGTTGTCGAAGTCAATTGCCAGTACCTTTGCGTTAAAAGGGAACAATTGCTTGACGACCGGATGGCGGAGTGGCTAGTGTACCTGTCTGCGACGCCGAGGTCGCGGGTTCGATTCTCGCTGAATACAAATCTCTGTGTGCATGAACATGGGGGTTTGTCTAAGTCTGGGTGTATCTATGTATAATAAGTATGTATTTATAAAAAAGGAAAAGTATAGATGTATTAGTATCAATTATTCTAGTACCCACAGTACAAACTCTACTTAGTTTGGGATTCGATGGCGTTGTGTGTAAGTTGTGAGATATATTATATTATATTATTAGTATATTATATTATATTGCTTGGCTGTTTTTCATACAAAAATAATATGGGTTTAACTAGAACATTATTAAGTTTTTATATATTTTTATTGACAATCTAAAACAATGAAATGCATGTTTGTTGGCGCCTATTTTTTAAAAAATATTATTTATTTTTCTGTTTGTGTGTAACCCAATTAATAAATAAAACAATTGAAACAAAATGGCTACGAACAAACCGCATTGGTGTTGCATTGTTGCATTTAATTGTTTTAAATATGTTCTGTCTTTAAAAATAGATGGAAACTTAATAATATTTAGGTCGATGTATATAAATAGTTATTTGTTATTTTTTATTAACTTATAAATATTTAATTTTATATTAATTAGAAAATTTATATTAATGTAAATAATTGTAAAATTGTAATATTGATTTTTTTACCTAAAAAAAAAATAGTTAAACCCTTATTACATTTGTTTGAAAACACAACTTGGGAGTCTATTCTTAAGTACTCATCACATTAATAGCATGAAAGGAGCCTCCCCGAGTGACGTACACAACGATTCCCTCCGTCCGGCGCACCCTAAGCAATTCGCGAGTTCTCCAAAGCGAATTGGCTAATCCTTTCATCACGATGGAAAGAAAAGAAAGAAAGAAAAAGCATTTCTCATAAAGGAGTACACTGGTAAAAATAAGGCATGCAAAAGAAAACTTAAACAAAATAAAACATTAAAATAAGAATTAGCACATTATAGACATGGTAAACACGTGGAACACTCCTGTATGAGACCAAAAAGGTGGCTATCTCAGCAATTGCTGCAGTTTAGAATACTACAGCGCTGATTTTCAGATAGCACCTATGTAATTAATGACTTTATGGTCAATAAGATTGATATATAATTTATAAGATAATATAAGAAGAAGAAGAAGATAATATAAAATATAAGATAAGATAAAATAAAATTAAAATATATATTTATATAAGAGAATAATAAGAAATATATTAATACCTACACATAAATATGTACAAGCACTATATGTATAAGACATCTGCCCCCAAGTATAATCTGCTCAATTCAAATTCATACTAGTGTCGTTACAAAGTATGTTACGATGGCAAGTCAAAATAAAATTTGACTCCGCCATCGACACGACGAAGAAGAAGAATTAATAGAATCCACTGGAAAAAGGTTGGCAGATAATTAACAAAGCCTTCAAATGAGATTCAAATACGATAAAACATTTTTCTTTCCGTAACACAAGCAAAGCTCGGTATATTATCCTAACAAATGTACCTCAAAATACACAGGAAAAAGGGATGGTTGTTAAAGCCAAAGGGCAAATGGGCTTGTTTCTAAATGTTTTATAAAAAAATATTGTTTTTTTTTCATAACAACCTCTATTAGGATCCATGTTAATAATACGAATACAATCCAAATAAATTTTGTTCATAATTTTACATGATTTTATGCAACCAAACTGTCCTATAAACAATTAACTCATAAACTTTTTAATATTAATTCTGTGAAAGCCCGTAACTTCCACCAAAATATATTTTTAATTTGGATCTTAATTACCAAAACATAAGAGCCGTATTTAAATTATTTTCAAATGGAATTTGAGGCCTTTCATCATAAGACGACAACATTGCTTTATTTCCTGTTAACTAATATTATAACGAGGAAAGATTACATATTTGGTTTGTTTGTTACGATTTCACTCAAAAACTACTAGACCGGTACCAATATTCTTCTAGATAAATCCTGAGTAACTTAAATTTTATTGTTTTAGATATTTAGGTGCTAATTATGTCCATGAATATAATTTTAATTTGATTAATTGTGATAAAAACATTTTGATATTAGTCAGTCATCTTCAAGAATCGAATCCGTAGCATGTGCGCTACGAAACGCTACGAGCTACGAAATAATAGACTCTTGTAGGAAAACTACGTAAAATGCGACTAGTTTTATGTTTGTATGAAGATGTGCGTAAAAGTTAGTTGATGCAATATGTATCCATTTTTTTTACTACAGTTAAGTATTGAAAAATATGTTATTAGTTTCGTTTTAATTATAAATGCCACGTTGGTCTACGAGTTTGCGAATTCGGCCTCTCACTGCAAGCACTCGGGTTCTGTCCGTGGGTCGGGCAAAAATGTTATTTGCGAATTTACGCCAGGTAAATTTCAATAGCAGCACGGAGCTGGAATCGTAACAGGCCGGATGACGATAGGCTTATCTCATGGAACCTAAATATATTAGGTGAAATGCGGGTGTGTGTGGTGTTATAGACCTCAGCCGTAACCTTCTGGATAATAAAGGCGTGATGATTTGTTAAAGTTAGAACCACACATCACAACACAAATTTCAAATCGTTTGTGGTGCGCGTCCCCACACACTATCTGGAGACGTTTCTGCAAGAAGATTTCTGGCCGGAGGGAGTCGCGTATCGCCGCTTTCATGGTAGGTTACACGACACCTCGCAATTGCGCAACCCTTCGCTGAATAAAAGTGTTAAATAGTTTCTAAGTTATAAAATACAAATAGGTATGTTAGTTTATCAGCTATTTATGTATGGGCCCTGATGCCTGAAATAAAAATATATTTGATTTGATTTTATAAATTGTTTTAACAGCATTCCTTACAAATCTAAAACAAACTGTAAGAATAAAAGCTATTCCTTATTTTCTGAAACTTTTCGGTTGATAGATTAAGTTACGGTCCCTTTTACTATCTCTGAGTTCATTGGGTCATGATCGAAGCTTCGGTCAGCGGAATTGACCGAAAAGTTACCGTTATCTTGTTCTACATGCTCGATCTCTTAGATTTGTTTCAGTCGAAGGTTTTTGATGCCATGTTTGATTAGCATTTTATTCACAATGAGATACTATACAATTATGGAAATAAAATATGTAATTTTTCATGATATACACAAGGAAAAATGTCCCATTGCCCGTTTATAAACTTAATTATTCTGATATTTTAAAGACCAGTGTCTTATCACTATTAAAATATATTTTATATGCATTATATCTAGTTTTAGATTATGAAAAATACACCATAGTGAGAATAATTAGCACAGTTAGGAAAAACTTACTACTACTACTAAAAAGAAAGTTAGCCATAGCTTATAAAAAAAAAACATTTGTGATACATATAACGTAAATGAGTCATAGAACTTATATAAGTTATGTTAAAATTATCTTAATACCTACATTAAAATATTGAATAACTTTAATGTTGAAAGCGAATAATACAAAGAGTCTTAATTATGTTAATTAAAGTGTAAGTGAAATGTTGTTCTAATCCGAGTGCAATGTATTTCCACAGACAAACCGATCATTCGGTTTTGTGGAGCCTGTTTAAAAATGTATATTGTTATTTATGAATAAAGCATTTTATTTATCTATCTATCTACTTATTTAATATGTTATTTAAACAATAACCTCTCAAAATTATTTCGTAAAGAAAGCACGACTAGAAACCTGTAGACGGTTGAATTACGTCATTTTATAAAAAAAACTGAAACTTTGCCCGTGTGTTTTGTAACATTGGTAATAACACAAATTTCGTAATGACTTTGGTAAACACAAAAAAAATTTCAGCTTTTATAAAAGAAGTGAGTCGGCCGCCACTCTTTCACTCTTTAACCAGTGCATGCTTTTAACTTGTTTTATGGTAAACAAGTAAAAAAGCATGCACACCGACCCGTTACAAAACCCTTGCACAAATCAGAATCCATTGCTTTAAGAGTTACGTCTCTTGAGACATGGCTTTTAATGAAGAAAGATTAATTGTTCTCGGTTGAATGTGCCCGCTTTTCTTTTAATGGATTGCCTTTTAGATTTAATAGTTAAGTCGATAAAAACACGGCGTTCATTAAAGTCATTAAAGATATGTCTGATAGTAAAATATTGTTTGTATAATAAATAATACTTCATTTACCTACACCAAATATTAAATTATTCATAGTGAATTGATTTGATTTGATTTAATAACAGGTGAAATGTGGGTGTTGTACACCTCTGCCACACCCTTTTGGGTAATATAGGCGTGATTTATGTTATGTGTATGTAAGAGAATGGAGTATTTTGAAGGTCAGTGAAATTGTTGAAATATTTTCTATTTTATTATTCGCTGATATTTTGTACTATGTTCTATTTTATGAAATACCTAATAGTATGGAAAACACTATTATTTCTCGTTAAGTGCTATAGGGTACAGAAAACGAAGAATAATAGACATACTCCGTACATTAACACCTGTCCGCGAGAAGTGAGCTCTTTATTTTAAAATTCTTAACTTATAATGATATTTTCAGGTTACATTTCCAAAAATCGTAACATAAGTTAATGGTTTATAAAAATATCCCAATATTTGTGAGTAAAATCTAAGAATAGGGCAATTCTGAAGTACAGAGATACCTATATGACAAAAACAACTGTAATTCCAGTAAAACGAAATAATCTAGAAACCCTAACTCATTTTAAAACATTGTACATTTTTATATCGTTGCTTTCCTGGCGGTATTAGAATGTCGTACATGCTCGTTAGGCATGTATTGTAAGCTCCTCCACGTTTTGTTCTGACACTCGCTTTAAACGCGATAAAATCCCGTGTGAGATACAAGAGACATACCAAAAGTAACGTTTTAGAGAATATATTATCTTTAAAGCGTGTCCTTGATTGTTAAATGCCTTTAGGTATGCACATTTTGACAAGTAGTTTTTGTTTCAAAGAATAAAATATAAGTTAAATGTGGTTTCACATGGATTGATGTTTACATTTATTTGCCTAAATTGATGCTAGTTCAAGGAATTCTGTACTTATTGAGTAAACTTTGTAAGCATTTAAATGATATGCCTTAATTTGGGAAGATCCCTAAAATCTTTATTTAAAAATGAAAATGAAGCAATTAATAAATTGGTTACATAATAATATTATGATATTTGAAGAAAATACTGATCCTTATTAATTAATTATTTAAGTGTTTTATAGGCCATTTATAGAGAAATACTATAGACTACATTTCATCACGTTAAACCTCTCGGGAGCGAACAAGAATGTTTGGACGCAAGTCGACTGTTAAAGAATGCCTTTGGCATTAAGTCCGCCATTGTACAATTTTGTGCATTAAGTTCTTTAAATAAATAAAACTCCGGTAAGTAGAATCTACATATAATATTTAAGTGGGGATACACATTATTCATGGATTCTGCTCTGCAACACAGATTAAATAAAACGGGTCCCTTCATCCGCTCGAGGTGGAATTCCGGAAAATCCTCACTCCAACAAATTACAATTACATACACGTGGTACCTTCCGAATATTCACCGGAGCTTTATAATGAATTTATTCTCATTAATTTGTTTTACTCGACTACAATGTCAGCTAAATGGCTGTTTTCTCAGAATATGTGAATCCGTTTTGAAAGTTAATGTATTCATACGTTACCTCGAAATTATTGCTCAACTGATTTTGAATTGTATCATCATTTGGTGCCATTATATTATACCGTGTCAGTTGATAACTTCATTTAATTTACTCCGTTTCAGTATTCCACAATTAACAGTGTTAGGTATAATTGAAATGAGGACAAACACAGTTTTTTCACTATGTTAAAAAAGTACAATAAATATTGATCATCGATATTAATATTTTTTATTTGTAGCGCTACAGAATATTCAATACATATCATAACATCACGGCTATATTACCCAGAAGGGTGTGGCAGAGGTGTACAACACCTACACTTCATCTATTATGTTTAGGTGCCATGGGATAGAAGGTGAGCTTATCGCCATCCACCGGGCACAATTCCAACTCCGTGCTGCTATTGTTAATTTCCTGACGGAAAGTTCACAAATAAAACTTTTTCGCATACGCTAACCACTAGACCATCAAGGCAGTTAAAATAAACATAAATAACCAAAAATTTCATACATTAAGTGTACAATGTAATTTAAATTTCATCCATATAATAAAAATAAATGACGGCCTTACAAATACACAGTCAGCTACATATAAACGTTTCCTCTAAGATTTCTATTTAATTCAACAGCTTTGGTCTATTTAGGGCAGGCTTAAATAGATGGCAACCAGCCAGAACCGTTCCGTGCTGGCGAAGCTAAAAATAGCCGCTATATCGATGAGTTACGTTATGTCAACAAACATTATATGTAGCTACGTATAGTGCACGGTTGGCGTGGTGGTTAAAGCGGTCGCCTCGTCGTTTTCAACTGCGCTGGTGTTGTGGGTTCGATCCCCACAGGGAACAAATCTTTGTGTGATTCGCAAAGATTTGTTCTGACTCTGGGTGTTTTGGGTATGTTAAATGTATGTTTGTGAACACCCCCGCGACACAGGAGTTATTCCTAGTACGGGCGTAGTTTAAAAAAAAAAAATTGGACTTCATTAAAAGTATTGAACTTCATTAATTATTAAGTATATAGCCGTCTGAAAAGATGATTATCGACAGTTCAGGGTAGTACATTCAATAAAGTTTCACGGCAATATTTAAATGGTGTCAAATCTTGAAAGATTTGTTGGTTTGTCTGCTTGTACCGAATAGGCTCCGAAACTATTGGACCGACAATATTAAAAATTGGTGTTAAGATAGTCCTAAACGCAAGACAAAACATAGAATACTTCTTATTTTACGTATCACGTAGGCATAGCCGCGAACAGAAACTGTTATGTTAACTTCACTATTTTATGACTTATTGGGTAGCCAAAGGACGTATAGCCTATTTTATCGCGAAGGGCAACTACTAGTATAGAACGCGGTTCAAATTCCACTTCAAATAAAAAAAATCTACTGTTATTTTATTTATTTATCTTTAGCACAAAAGTATGTACAAGGCGGACTTAATGCCTGAGGCATTGTTTGACAGTCAAACTAGGATGATACAGAGATTAAAAGTGGTAGGTACAATCAACTGTTCTTAGTATTTGAATAAAACTAGATCTAAAACACATGAGAAGTAACTACAAGAGCTGTCAAACTTTAGACCAAGATAGTTACGTATTGCGTGCACAAACATTACTGTACTAAGAACCAATTAGAGCATGTTAACAAACCTGTTAATTATTATATAGCAAACATTCCGTAGTTCGACAAGTTAACATTATTTAATAATATGTTCTGCTTCAGGGTCTAGAGATGAGCAAAATAGTAATATTTAGACATAGTAGGTCTGTTAAGGCCTATTTACGTGACACAAGTTTTGCAAGGCGTAATAATAAAATAATAAAAAACTTTATTGTACACCAAGGAATATTCAATATGAGACAAGAAAATAAGCTTAGTACAAATGGCGGTCTTATCGCATCGTTATCATGATATATCTGTTCATGAACATGGGGTTTGTCTTAGTCTGGGTTTCTCTAAGTATAATGTAGGGACACATTACGAGACAAAATAACAACAATACTTAGACCCTAAATATAAGAAGTATGTATTTATAAAAGAAAAGTACTTATATTATAAATATGTATTAGTGTCAGTTTTCTAGTACCCATGTGTTAATCATGTGTTAATTTATCTAATGCCTACTGTTTTTGCTAATATTTTTATTGAATGCCTAATTTTATTGGATGTTACATTGTTCACTGTTTCAAATTATTTTTTTTTATTCTATTTTAATCTGAATTTAATTATCACAAAGTAATTTGCATGTATGTGTCATTAAAACATTTTTTTATTAATTTAATTTATAATCTATTATAATTTTAGTTCTATAATCATTTACGATGTAATTATTATTATATTTTTTGCCAAGACGTTTTTAAATGATGTGTTCTCCTGTAACTAAAGGAGCACAAGAACTTGATGTAAGCCATGACCTGTTTAAAATGTAACGTGTATTCTTTGTTGGAGATCCAAAAAAATAAATAAATACCCATAGTATAAGCTCAGCTTAGTTTGGGACTAGATGGCGTTGTGTGTAATACAATAGTATAAGCTCAGCTTAGTTTGGGACTAGATGGCGTTGTGTGTAAGTTGTGAGATATTTATTTTTTATTATTTATCTTTCTTTTTAAATCCGATCAACAAAGCAAGCATGGGCCTTACAGTTTAGCTAACCAGAAACCCAAAAGAGAGACATATAATCATTTTTATATGGTTTTGAGTACATATACATCCACGATGACCAAGATGGGGAAAATACCTAGAACAATCATAAACGCCTCATAGCATAGCATGTATTAAACAGTATTAATGTTTTTTTTTCCATTACATGACAGTATTTGTTTTTAAACTTTCGCGATTTGAGAACATTTTTCAAAAATTAGACAACGGTGGCTTCTGTAAAACAAACTGTCGGTTTCGAACTTTTTATACATCCTTTTCTATACATAAATACGGTCGATATTTTATTGACAGAAATTCAAATTTCGTGTGACTCCAGGGAATACGCGTGCGGGTCTTAATCGTAATTATGAGCTTCACCAGTCGGCTCGTGACCAAGAATGATGCAAGTCATTCGAAGTTTCGAGCATAGGTATTTATTTACCTTTATAATAATTACGCGATTTAGACCCGTTGTCTAATTATTATTATTGAAACATGACAGTATTGTTCTGAAATAATATTTATTTAAATCAAAAATTTGGTTCTAATGTATCTTTGAATGTATTTTCTTGTAAAATGCTTTGAACAATGTATTAAATTTAACAAGATTCAGTTATATTCACTCAGTTTAGGATAGGCATGATATTATATGTAAGTAGTCATAGGTAGTTTATTTTCTTCTCTTTAATTATCTATTTATTGTACATTTCCATTTACCCTCAAAAAGTATATTTTTCCTCTAGCACTCTAAGGTTTGCTGGAAGAAAACCCATTTTAGTGGTTAAGCTCGCCTTTGTACATAAATTTAAAATTGTACCTAATATTATTGTATTGTTTTTTTTTTCATTTGTACAATAAAGAATTAAGAATTAAGAAAGATTTAACTATCTCAACATTCGGTATCGATATATAACATCAGAATTTACCTTTACTAACCGTTGGTGTCAGATGTCAAAGGGATGACGCAGATTTGATCATCCTCATTTGCATCATATTGTTTGAATACTACATAGACACAAGAGGCTAGCACGCCACACTAAACGTATTAGGCCTCCTAAGATCTAATAGGTATTACACACAGCAATAGATATATAGATAGATAGATAGATAGATAAAATGCTTAATTCATAAATAAAAACATACATTTATTGAGAGCACGGTTGGCGTGGTGGTTAAAGCGATCGCCTCGCCGCTTTCAACTGCGCTGGTGTTGTGGGTTCGATCCCCACACGGGACAAATCTTTGTGTGATTCGCAAAGATTTGTTCTGACTCTGGGTGTGCTCTGTGTATGTGAAATGTATGTTTGTGAACACCCCCGCAACACAGGAGTTATTCCTAGTGCGGGTATCGTTAAAAAAAAATAATAATAATAATAATTTAAACAGGCTCCACAAAACCGAATGATCGAAACAACATTTCACTTACACTTTAATTAACATAATTAAGACTCTTCATATTATTCGCTTTCAACATTAAAGTTATTCAATATTTTACTGTAGGTATTAAGATAATCTTTACATAACTTAAGTAATTTCTATGACTCATTGACGTTATATGTATCAAACAAATGTTTTTTATAAGCTATGGCAAACTTTCTTTTGTTCTTTTCGGAGTAGATAAGGGACTAGAGATACTCGTGGGTGGCACAGAAGTACAAATACCAATCAATCAAATTAAGAGACAAAAACTTATCCTATACTGCGTCTAAAATAAGAAAAAATATTTTATCTTATCGCATTTTTTTTTACTAGCCTACGGGTGTGTGCCGCTGCTGGACAAAGGCAAAGATCCGCAAAGCTTTAGTAGCAAAAGAAAATAACATTTGTATCCTGTGTAATTCATTTTGAATTATGTATTTTAAATTCTTTTGTTTTTGTAAAATAAACAGATAAGCTTGATTTATTTTATTGTAAAATATTTTATACACTTTTCTTTATTTTGGATAAATGTAATGGCACGTATCGCTCCGTCGTAAAAAAGTAATAATAATAACGATTACCCTTACCTAAACAAAAACTAGATAGGATTGTTCATAGTAAATTTTCTCTCTCACATAATAAAACGACAAGGTTATATCACCAATCGAGTTTTTTTAGTGCAGAATCAACACGTTTTTCTTTTATATTTTACTTACACGCAAAAAACAGGCGGCGCTAAAATGTTTACTGTAATGGATGTAAGCCGATGAAATCGATTTCAATTAACTTTTATGAGGCATGATCCAATTAGCCAGGTCGGCTCATTAAATGTATTAGAATTAGCACTCGGGTAAAAAACAAACAAATATCGGTAACTTTGAACATGTGGGTGCTGTACGAAGTTAGCTTATTTTGTGGTACTGTTAACATGTTTGTTATTCGACATTATAGCAGGTAACCCGAAGATAACACATAACATCACGCCTGTATTACTCACAAGGGTGTGACAGAAGTGTACAACACCCACACTTCACCTATGTTTAGGTCCCAAGGGATAAGGCCTATCGCCATCCTGGACACAATTCCAACTCCGTGCTGTTATTGTGAATTTCCTGACAACAACTGACCAAGCGCACACGCATTCAATTGTAATACAAATTTATATTATAAAGAATACAACAGTACAAAGAAATACCGCGTTTCATTCCTCTTATGCCGAGATTGTTCGACATTCATTTTATATGAAACAGCAAAATAAATATCAGCCGGCCTGCTCTATTTATATAGTAAAGAGAAAAATGCGTTAATGTATATTCTATTAGCTATAATAATGCTCAGACCCCGAGGAATTCAATTAATTATAGACAGTGCAAATTTACATCAATGATATAATTCATTACGTTTGTACGTACGTGATGAATTTCTGGATACAGTGTGGTAACTTGATTATGAGGAGAATGTGTCCGCTAATGTGGTTTTCGGCCTCATTGTGTAACATGTTAGCTGTTGGTTCCAATTATGGTTGGCACAGATAGATATAATTATATAAAAATTCGGCCTATATAGATCTCTGCCTAAAATTACTGCGACTAAAAAGTTGTTTAACGACCTTCTAATGTCCAATTGGTATATAAATTAAAAAAAAGTATGGAATGAGATGTTCTAATTTATCAACTTTTATTCAGCAATGCATGACCAAGCCACACGGGGGCAAATTCAAATACGATTATGTTTCTAGAATATACACACACAAACAATCCTTTTTTTGTATTTTTTTTTACTAATCAATCGTGTTGACGGCAGTGAATTTACCGCACATTGTTAATAAAAAACTTTTTCACTAACTTCAGTGTTTTGTTAGTAAAGTTAAGGAGTTCAATATGCTTTCGCAAACAATTCTAGAAGTTCTGATTGTTTGCATGTTCGGTACGCGGTTTGTAGAAAAACTTGCATTGTTATACTCTGAATAGTTAGTTTGAGTTTTGTAATAGTAAAACATCGTGGGAAAACTTGAAACTATGTGGTGAAACTATAGCGATGTGTGTGCGGAAGAAGATATATATAGAAAGGACAAATACGCCATACATAAAACCAGCGAGCATGCATGATTGTTGAGAAAGCGAAAGAACTATAAAAGGAGCATAGCACCTGGCGATCAACCGTCTCTGCCTACCCCTGTGGGATAAAGACGTGATTTACCGTCCGTTTATTAAAAGTACACCGATATTCGGTGTTCAATTTTTCTAAATAACTCTATAATATTAAACCGTGATTTGTGCTTACATTTATATCCTACAAAGCTTTAATTCTACTTATAAATAAATACCTAAGTACCGTACTCACTTTTGAGGATACCCTTTTGAAATAAATTCCCAAAGCCGACATAACCCTACGAAGCTTATCCCAAATAGTGCCTTCCTCTCGACCGTAAATGCTTTAGGTTTTTTACAGACGAGCAGCACTTTGTTGCCGACTGAGCCAACTGCTGCTGCCTGCTGCTCGATATTAGTCGGCAACAATATTCGACTACCCATCATATCGTCAGAATTTGTACAGCGCACCGTATTTGTTTGAGTCACTAAAACGAGCAATTCAGATACTGCGTTTGAACTCAAGACATTGCGGAATCATGAACAGCCAACATCTATAACAGCGCGATTTTAATGCTGCGATCACAAAGTCGCCAAAAGGTAATGAAGGATCTATATCGCCTAAGCTAAAAGTAGATTGTGTGCTATCACCCTTTAGTGAGCATTCCGCGAGCTGCACCATAGATAAGCTCTCCTGCTGTAGCCATAGCCATTGGTTGGCGTTTGCTGTCTATGTGTCAATTGCAAAGGCCGACCAATAGTGACAGCTGCAGTTAGCTCTGTTGACAGCAAAGTGCTGCTCGTCTGTAATAGACTTAACGTTTCAAGGTGAAGGACAACTTAAACTTGTAATATCTAATAGATATGTCAGCGACAGTCAACGTAATCTAAGTTCAAGTAATACAAGATCCCACTGCTTGATTTTGTAGTTACTTCTTAAGGTTAAATATACCATGACGTCATAAGACCTAATGTGGCGCAATGGATAAGGCATCTTCATCTCATATTTGAAGGTGACATAATTGATTTATATTTGAGACTAAGCACTCAAACACCCCATAATAAAATATTGTAAACTAGGACAAAAATTAAAAAAATATATATTTGTATTATATAAATATAATTATTTCATTTTACAGCGCTGCAATGGCAGAAAATCCAAGCCTTCTAAAGTTAAGTTAGTACTTACTAAAGTAAATCTTCAGAAGATATTATTTGAATTTTGTTAATCTTTACCACAAATATTATTATAATTACTTTGTCAAATTCACCAATAATTTGATCTCATTAGGTTCGTTCAAATTAAGCCTTAATATTTGGATAATTTGAAATAGTCTTAACTTCTATTCATAGATTCCAGACACCTAGACATAAATAAATAAAATAATTGAGAAACTTTCCAGTCTATATTATGTACAACATGACCTTTCAATGTCAGTTGAGACAAAACACTTTGTCTACGATCATAGACACCGAGACACTTTTTTTTTGACGAATATACGAATACTCACTCGCTCATTCCTGAAATCTTAACTTTGCCAGAATAACAAGGTGGATATGACATAGCCACACCACACACATTTATTGAAACCGCAGCATCCATACAAGTCGGTATACATTTCCACCAGTATTTTATTTCACGAAAATATATAATAATACCTGTCCCGAACGTATTGGATGATTGCAATGTTCAATTAGTTCGGAAAAGGTGAATTATATTTTTGTTGTGATAACTAAACCGGTGGTATTGAATACTGACCATCCACGGAAGCTATGTTTAGAATACATATAGCTATGTAGCATCGACCCTGTAGTTCTAGCGTGTTCTCTGTTATCATTTCATGATGCGAAATTGCAGATTTGTCATTGCATTTGAGGACTACAATATTATGCCTCATGTTTAAGTGATTTCAGAGCTTAATCTCACTCGAAAGAATTATTATTTGGTGGCAGATTAAAATTATAGGTGAGACGACAATGCGTTCAAACCCCTTTACAAACCTCTATCGCCATCAAAGTGTCTGGCTACCAAAATATCAATATTTTTAGTACGAGTAACCTTTCCTAACCACGTAAGTAAAGATATCTCGGAGCATTACAATAGGTTGGCAAAGGACATGAATACTAATAGAATTGGAAGAAATTGCGTGCGTTGGATATAAAAACTACGTAAGTTTGGCTGAACGTTTATTTTTTGTAAAAGGACCGGTGAAAATGTTATGGCTTATTACGTTGTTACATTTGAAATTTAAGTTTAATACTATATGTATGTGTATAGTTAAAGAGAATATTGGTTATAGTTTTTGAATTGTGTTTATTAATGATGTTTTTTATACGACGTATGCGAACGAGTGTCCACTGAATAGTACGTGATATAAAAGAGAAATTACAGCCCTTTACTGACCTTTTCTACTTCGAACAGTTCTAAGACGCAGAATGTGTATAATTTCGTTGAACGTTTTTGACAGTATTTTTTGTATATTTTTATCTTATCTCTAGTCTTTTTATATTTAAAATTCCTTCGTTTTATTGATTGAAAAGTGTTTATTTGAATTGTTTTATTTGTTTAACACAGTCAATTTACGGAATAAACAGCAGAAGTATCCGAAATTTGCCCTAACACTCATGTTCAAAGTTATAATTAGAGTTGGGTAACTTTGAATTATATTTAAGGATGTGAAAACCTATAATAATTTGAATATTTTAAAGTTTTGATCAGTGTTGGATTTTAATTTTAATGGTGTTACTTTTATGTTTGTTTTCAAGTAATGCTTTAATAGACGATTATGTTATACTTGAAGATTTTTAATTGATGATTCTATATCTGAGCAAAAAACACTTCCGACAACATCACCACGGCAAAGTCGGTGATTTACAAAATTATGATTTCAACAGTTTATCTTTTTTACTTTTCATTTGCTACACCTATATTATCGATTTGTTTTACACAGCTACGACAATGATGTACATTAAGAATATTCGTCAAATAAAATGAATCTATATTTAACTACTTCGTTCAAAGTAAGACAGCAATTCAAAGTTACCCGAGTTAACCGTAGATTTTCAAATTCTAATATTTCTAAATTGTTTTACTAAAAGACGACCTTCATAGATCTACATTATACTAAATGCCTGAGGGATGCTCAAATGTTAAGGAAAATGTGGCGCCTTTGAGAATTGGTCGGAATGTCTATTAATTTATGTTAACAATATTCTTTTTACGGGCTTTAAGTTGAATTACGTTCGTTATTATTAAATTATTACGAACCAGAATGAGTTTATAGACAAAATATAAATATTCACAATATAAGTCACCTTAAAATATACATTGGTAGAACATTTTAAGTAATTTAGTTAGTAATACGTTAGTCAGTTTAGTTTCATGCGATTGAAGATGGCGAATAATATTACAAAATATCCTTACTTACCTTTATTAAAAAAAAATTGGCAATTTTTTTAGAGAAGTCATGGAGATAATTCAATAACTACCATCTACATAAATATAGAAAATAATTTCCTTTCTATGCATCTCATTTTAAATCGTAAATTTTAAACGGGCGTGTAGTCTTCCTTGAGGTAAACTATTTATACTGACAAATGGTGGCACATTGAATAAGTAGCATATTAGATTCATAGTACGAGGCGTACCATTACTTTCAGTTGTAAACCGAACATTATTGTGCTGCCTTTGTCGCACGATATTTGGACTTATATTTAACGCTTTTACCCTTAAAAAAATGAATAAGTTTAATAAAAGTCCAAAGCCACATTGATCCAAAATTGTAAGTAGTCAATTTGTTATATAGGGAAGAGACGCTTAGCAACTATCTGCTTTCATATAATGACGAAGGTCTGGCAGCTTCGGTCTTTTGTGCTAAAATTCTTGATAGACTAAGCACAGCTCAATGTCGCGAAAAGACTTTCCAAATTAGGGCCGGTCGGACCGTCCGAAGGACTATAAGTGAATTTATATGGACATTGAAGGATTACCCAAGGGATACATAAGTGATGTGTGACGCTAATGTGGCATTGATCGAACCCGTATAAAACTTGTTTTAAACTAGGGAAACTAAGTTATAAAAGCAGATTAGCTAACTTACAAGTAGAAAATGATTAAGTTTGGAATAACTTTACTACAAACTAAGACTTGAAGCGGGATTTGAACCTGCGACTATAGGATTCCAGCCTTTCGCTTTACCTCTCAGCCACCCAAGCCCTATTGTGAATCCACGAATCTTTTGACTGTATGTATCGTCTTTACGAAAGCCTCGCTTCATCTATTATACCTGCATATTATACATTGTACAGTGGGCCAACGAGTTAGGTATGCAGGGCATAAACTTCAAAGTCATAGTAAATACTTACTACACCAGTTATGGATAAGTGAGTAACATATCTAAATAGTGTGTATATTACACTTATTTAAATAAGTCATTTACACATGCATATATCTATTGCAGTCAGTTTTAACAATGGCGTAGAAGTTTTTGCCTTGCATACCTAATTGCTTGGCCCACTGTACCTACATATTAGTAGGTACGTATCAAATCCAAAAAAAATAGACTGTTCTTAGTATAAGATTGACAAGCATGGCTAAATGCTATATATAAATCAATGAGAACCTTTACTTATACTTAACTTATTTAGTTAATATTTATCGTTCACTATGGCATGTCATGTAAATAAAGTGCGAAACTGAGGATCTTTGGACGATTGTGACCGACGGATAGGATAGGATTGATTTTAATCAAGTTCTGCTCTAATGTAGCATAAAACCTAGGTTGACATTATAGACCACTTGTTACCGATGTACCACGTTTAAACAGAATGATGCAATGACCTCTTTCGATGGTACTGCTGGCCACAAAAATATACATTTGGATTCACAGATGTAACATAATTATTTATTTCGCTCAATTAGATTAATTCGCTTTGTCTAACCGTAACAAGACCACACGAGTAATGCCTTTGAAAACAAAGACTACAAATTATATTTATTACAGATGTTATTTAATTACAGACCAAATCTATATCGATTTTGTCTGGCATTTGATGTAATTATACTTAAAGGACAAATCCATTTACGTGAATGAAGGCTCGCACCATTTTAATTGTATAATTTCAATCTAAATAAACAGCTGAAATTTCAGATATCATTTTGGTTTCGACATACAATACGGGTTATTAATTCACTAACCACATTTATATTACTAATTTATTTTTGATAACAACATTATAATGGCCCCGTACTCTCCTGAAACTTTTACTTTACTAAATAAATGACCATTGAAAATATATTTTAAGTAAACATAAAAAAAAAATTGTTCCAGGCTTCCCACGGCTCCAGTCGCGTGGTATGTTGATAAAAAGTATCTACATGATAATCCAGGCTATAAGCTACATGTGTGCAGTGTCATCAAAATTGATTCAATATAATTTTGAGTGAAAGAGCAACAAACCTTCATCCTCACAAACTTTCGTATTTAATTCATATGAGTAGGACTTTACACATAACACACATAGATATACATTCCCGCCTATATTACATTATATTAAAGTTCACAGATAATACTTTGTCCGACCCGGGCATCAAACCCGAATCCTCGTGGTGAGAGGTTCATACGCTATCTACTGGACCATCGCGGCAGTATGACTAATGACTGATAATTCATATATCCATAATATCAAAGAAGCTGTAAAGTCAATTCTCCAAAACAAGACCTATGCGGAAACAGAATCATACTTAACGTAACACAACTAACTACTTTCATACTTAATATATTCACATCAATCTGGATCACAATCATAATAAAATCCTACATACGCACACGCATACACACACCCACGCACGCACACACACACACGCGCAAACTCACACGCGCGCGAGCACACACACACGAATTTAAGAAATAAACGTGGACTGACAGAGAAATACAAACCAAGAATCTATTGAACAATCTAAAAGCTTGAATTTATGTATACGGATCATCATAATTATTATCATTTTAAGAGGGAAAAGAGACTGTTACGCCTTAACACAGATTATTTAATAATCTAGCTAGGAGGACAGTGCACTTCACCCACTTGATTGTAGACATTATTGCATTGTATACTTATATTTCAATTTGTCTTAGTTTTAAGTAATTGTGTACAATCCTTTGTGAAGATAAATAAATATTTATTATTATTATTATATAATTCTTAGTTAAAAGGATTTTAAGAAACAATTACTATTTTTGTGGCTATTATCCTTAACATACAAACTAACGTAACTGTACTCTTAGTTGTAATTGATAAGTAATAGTTTAGATAACATAATTTTATACACATCAACAGTTTCCAACCCGGCGGGCGGTTGGAAACTTTACCACACGTCCCATTTAACAGTAGCCGAGCCCATCTAATCGTTCTAAACGCCATTATGCTGTTGAGAATTTCTTGGCGAATAACCTTATATTTTTCCATCATAGGCATTCAACTGTAGGATATCCACGTCACGGTGATATATTTAACCACCTGCCATTAACGGCTCCACCTACGTTGTACATCGATTTTACGTATTTTTAGACCTATCACAACATAATAATATGAGTAGGTACACAAAATAACCATAAATTCGGTCAATCCATTTCGAAGTAGTACGATATCTAACACTGTGACACGTGATTTTTATATATAAAATAGATTAGACTATGTTCATTAGACATTAAACTTGTTCAACTATGTAAATAAATACAAAAAAAAAATTGTCGGCTTAGGACCACAAATGATACAAGTTATTTCGAAACGACGAATATAGGTATTTATTTACCTTTATAATAATTACGCGATTTAGACCCGTTGTCTAAATTTTTTAAATGTTTTCAAACCGCAAAAGTTTATAAACAAACAGTTGACATTATTGTATGTGGCAATTTCATTTAAATCTCACGTCATATTACACAATAACCTACCAATTTAAACGTCCAACTAATACTCAAACTGTTTCGGAGAAAGACACATGCCAGACGAAGTTTGAAGAATGTTTCTAGCCGTATTTGTCATGTAATATGTTACGTGAAATTGCTCCTCAAGGCTTAGACTTCTCGAGCTTTTACTATATTACTTATATTAAGATCAACTTTGTAATTCATAATAATATGAATTTCAAGGACGTGATACCGTTTTAATAGAATCAGTCAATAATTATCGATTGGCAAACGATACTAGATTTTAGGCCTAATTTCACCAGTTCCCGATAAGGCTTTGGATAGGTTAGTTCATTCTACAAATTAAATATTTTATTCGTCAAAAAAGTTTTGTATTGGATATCAGGGGCTTATTCAGAACTGCTGAAACCAGCCCGTATATAGATAAAACTGATGACTAAAACCTAGAATTCCTAATCCAATACGTAAATATTCTTAGACAACTGTAATTGCTACTCATGTGAAGTTTTTGCGTCACAAATTACCAAGGCGAAATTTTTATTTGTGCGAAAGAGGAGCAAAAATCTACACACGCATTCACACATCTTGACAAACTTTTGCTTTTATAATATTCGTAGGATAAAGTATAGCTGAAATTTCTAATGGGTAAATATCCCAGCAAACTTGAGAGACTTAACTTCGAATCTAAACTCATCCATGAATTAAACATTAGACAAGAATCTACATAATAAAATCTCATATCAAAAATGTACCAAACTCCAACAAACTAAGAAGAAATATTTCCGGCTACATTTCAATTTCAAATTAGAGATCAAACTTGTTCGTACGATTCCTCCCTGCGATCCTCGAGAGTACTAATGGTCGGAAATTCTTAAACTACCCTCACACACGGTTCGTCAAACAAAAGCCCTCAGTCTTACTGAAACTTAAATGTACTTGGGTTGATTAAATGAGAATTTTTAAGTGATTTTAAGCACGCTTAGCTATTCAAATATTATGGTAAGCTTTATACTTACTTCGCCTATAATTAATTCCACTTGCTATAAAAAAAAATACCTGGTAAGTTTAAAATTATTCTATCTCTCCCGCCTTTGAAAACTGTTTCATATACGGCAGTGGGATACATTTAATATTAGGGCATATTCTGCTCAAAAAGCATAGACTATTTCAAAAGAAATATCACCTTAATTTACCAGAGCTACCAGTAGCATCTGTTCTAAAAGCAATCGGTAATTTCATTTGCATATTATTAAAGGCAACAGTAGTCCTACAAAAGCTTTAACATTTGGTTTCTGGCCGGTAAAGGAAATAACAACGCCAAAATTCCGAACAAGACTACTCAATAATCATTGTCCTTTCATTAAGATCGTCCTTACTGTTTCTTGGTTGCTTGACATCTGAAGACGGTACATAGATTTAGCTCTCCTTTGCAAACGTCTAATAGATCAAAGTGACTCCTTGACTTTGAATGGCTGAATACTTGAATTGTAATACAATTCATCTTAAGAGTACACGCCAGAAGTTGGGATTTTGTACGTCATCGTTGGGGCCACACAACAGTCGATGGACAAGGATGTATGCATACAAAATAAATAGAAACGTTGCGACACATAACAAACAGAAAGGACAGGGCGCAGACAAGACACGGGCACAACACTTCGACGACTGCGTCCTATTCGGAATCAAACAGAAGACACGAGGCAGATAAAGTGCGAATGTGCGTGGGGAGATTACTTAGATTCTAAGTAATCTCCCCACGCACATTGCACAGCACGGATGCGTAAGTTCTAAGTCTCAGAACTTACACATCCGTGCTGTTGTCTTCGCCTCGTCCTTTTCATTAACTTTAACCACGACAGGTCGCGTCTGTGCCCAGTCAGCGACGCGTCTTTGTCGTACGATTCTAGTTTGTCCTGCCCCTGTTAAATGCTTTGGTTTTCACTGCCATATTGGCACACGATAATTTTATAAGGCTACGTTCGAGAATCAATAGTATTATGACTCGACACAACATCCCGACAGCCGACATGCAAAATCAAATTGTACATAGTGTATCCGTTTGTGGTATATACAGAATGTACTTCAAGGAACTAATAAAATATACATACAATAGAATAATCTAGATAGACCTTCTCGGTAGAGACAATTTGGACAAGTAAATGTCGTTTTAAGGTTATTTGGTTGAGCATGTTTATTGTCTGTCATTCATGTTCTTCTATTCTATTCTATTTTTTATAAAAATGGCTCCATCGGTTATCGATGATTCTGCCAACAACAAGGTAGAAAGTAAGGTCCAGTTTGAGCCAAATGATCGGTAATAAGATAAATAGTCTAAAATTGGTTCCTCATTGGCGATCTGAAATAGGACAACACAATTTGTTAGTAATTGGGGTTAGTAAACATTCAGTTAGTTATTGTATATAACAAAATGCTGAAAGTAATTCATGATCTTACATTTACAGCAATTTATTAACATTGTGTCAAGTCATGTAGAGATAATGAAATCTGACGTGCTCGTGTCTTATAAAAGTTTCAGTTTCATCTCTTTTTTCAGTTAAGTCAATATTTCTCTTCTTATCTTATTACAGACATACATAAAATAATGATCCTTATAAAGTTTATTGGTATTTTGTTCATTCGAAGATCTAGTTGGAAATGTTTGCTAGATTTGAGTACTCTGTACTTCATATTTCTCAAAGATAGGATCGATTAGGTCTATTCATCTCTTCTAAGCTTATTTTGTTTATCATACTAATATTACAAATATAAAAGATTGCGAGATATTATTATTAAATAGCAGATAGTCATTACATTCCCATCTCTGAATGGATTTGGATGAAATTGTGTTAAAAGTAGTTTAAAACCTAAAATATCATATAATTACAGGCCATTTTTATTGATATAAGTACTGTGTGAGCGGAGCCGAAAACTGCAGTATTTTATCATTCATTTTGTCAGTGTATATTCTTGTCTAAATATCTATATTCATTCTCCGAGCATCTTCCCAATTACGTTCGGGTCGGCTTCTAGTCTACAGTCTTTTTTATCTGAATATCAGTATTTTATGTAAAGCAACTGCCATTAGACCTCGACTCTTCATTTTGATATCTAAATATCAGACAGAAGTAATTTATAATTATAACAGAGGCTGTTTAACACAATTATAAAATTAACTGTGAGTTGATTTGATTAAATTTCAACAGTCTTTAATTAAGTGGTAGCTCGCATTAATTGAAGCCTAGGGTTACTAAATTACAAGTACGAACTGGAAACGAGCGCTAATTTATAAAACAGTTACGAATTTATTTTACTAATTTAAGTAATTATTGGCTGTTCATTTAAAATATTGTATTTGTAAGGTACAATTAATTACATTAAATTTCGACAATACCTTGAATAATAACAATATCAATATGTTTGAATCGTTAGATTTTAATAAATTACCTGCTTTGAAATGTTATGGTATTAAAATAGATTTAAAATTTAAAATATTCAAAAAGGGCCACATAGTTTCAAAGTAACCTCACCCACTAACAGTTCTAATAATTCTAGTGACTCTTAACGTGTATGTTTGAGTTGTCAAAACATACACGTTAAAAGCCATTTAGCCTTGTCATCGGATCTCGTTCATTGCCACCATTCACTCTTATCATTCGTTCATTATTCACTCCCGTCGTTTACACTCATCATTCATTCTTGACGTCCGCTATTGTCATCTGGTAATTGAAATCAAAACCGGCCACTAATGAAATTACTTGGACTTTGAACGTGTATATCCAATTAATTATAGTTATTTCTTCAATATGTAATGATACTAAGTTCTTTAAATACTTCTTCGAGAAAGTGCAATGACTCCAATTCTCTTACAAACAAAAAAACATTTTAATTTTATCGCCCACAGCAGAAACAAATGTTCAGTGGTGATATGAAAGTCATTGATGTGGACATGAAAAGAATAATATCTCACAACTTACACACAACGTCATCTAGTCCGAAACTAAGCAGAGCTTGTACTATAGTTACTAGAATAACTGATACTAATACATATATACTTTTTTTTGTAAATATCTACTTATTATACATAGAAACACCCAGACTAAGACAAACCCTCATGTATATGCACACAAAGATTTGTCTTAAGCGGGAAACGAACCCGCGACCTCGGCGTAGCAGGCAGGTACACTACCTACTCCGCCATACTATCTTGGGTCACTTTGGTGGATGAAGTAGAACCTTAAATACCACAGACAAGTAATAGCTATAACTTGTCTTGTGGTCCATAAACGAAGGTTTATTTCAAGCTTATTTCTGAGCATGGACCGTAAAGAAATAAAACTGCCCTAAGGGATTCTTATAAACTTACAACAACGATCCTTGTCGAAATAAATGGCCTCATGTTACGTGGTTTAGCACGATAATAGTAGACATTGCCACTAAATTCATTCAATTTCGGCAATTGACCTAATTTCGGCATTGTCGCTATTACGGAATGCAAATGATAGAAATTTTGCTCGTTTTTGACACTACGCTATGTTATAATGAAAATGTACGTGAAAAGTTAAAAGCTTCGTTGACACAAAGCATAATTATTATAACTATATGATGTGCAAACACTTTTGCTATTATTGCATATTTCCCACTACAATAACTGTACATTCAAGAGAGTTTTAGGTCCGTACTCACCTCGTCCACACATTTATTCAACTTTACGTCAGTAAATTCACAATAGCAGCATGGAGTTGAAATTGTGCCAGTGGATGGCGATAGGCTCACCTCCTATCCCATGGGACCTAAACATTACAGGTAAATATGGGTGTTGTACACCTCTGCCACCCCCTTCTGGGTAATATAAGTGTGATATTATGTTATGGGTACAATAAACCTAATGAAGCCTGAATTCCCCGTTGCATCGTTCTGTATTTGCCCTTATTCTTCGTATGTAGCATACACACTGGCATTTGTAGTATCAGAATCCCCACAACACCGCTTAAACACAGTAAACACGGAAACTAGTCCGGTGTTTTTGCAAATCCCCACTGAGTCGTACATTTACCTACACGGTTCCTGCGATATTAATCGTTCCCAACAACCTGTGAAAAAGTAAAATGCCTCGCCTCGTACTGACAGTTACAATTCTCTTCCAACTTTGGGGTTGCCAGCAATTTGTGAACACGCTCGGTGTAGTTGTACATTCCTTTTTTCTCGGATTAAAACGGTACTCGTTACTAGGACGGGTAGCAACTGAATATTATAATTTGTGGATGAAATTATAATTATTTTTTTTTCACAACTTACACACAACGCCATCTAGTTCCAAACTAAGCAGAGCTTGTACTATGGGTACTAGAATAACTGATACTAATACATTATATACTTTTCTTTTGTAAATACATACTTATTATACATAGAAACACCCAGACTAAAACAAACCCCCATGTTCATGCACACAAAGATTTGTCTTAAGTGGGAATCGACCTCGGCGTCGCAGGCAGGTGCACTACCCACTCCGCCATCCGGCCGTCAAATTGACAATAAATAGTTTGCATAACTTTGTATCTCATAGAATTTGAGCTTAAGGTATTTAAAATATGATATATTTAAAACTACATGTTTGTTTACATAACATAACATAACTCACGCCTATATTTCTCACAAGAGAGAAGCAGAAGGTGCAACGCCTACATTCCACCATTTATGTTTTGGTCCTATGGGATAGGGAGTAAGCCTATCCATCCACCAGGCACAATGCCAACTCCGTGCTGCCATTTTGGATTTTATGACGAAGTGTTAACAAAAAACACGTTGCCCGACCCGGGAATCGAACCCGAGACCCGAGGTGAGAGGCGCATACGGTAACCACTAGACCATCGAGGCATTGTTTATTATGTATAATTTTATTTATCATTTTCATATTCTTTTTAAGTTTATATTCGTATCTGTTATTTTTGAATTTTCAAGCGCCCTTGCGTATATGAAAATAAATGATTTAAATCTTCAATATTTGTGAACTTTTTATATAAATATAGTTAAAACCCTTCACAAATATTACTTAATGCTTGTATATTAATAAGTATAAAGAGACTTTTTATTACTTTGTACCGCATGGCTATTCTGTAAAGATGACTAATTTCCAGTCGATTTCGAAAGCAATTAATAATTTCGTTTGAAACCGGTTCATCTCGGATTTAGTGCATCCTTATTTCGATACACATACGGTTGATAACTGCTTGGCAAAAAAATTGACAGCATGCCAGTTACTATCCTCTTGCAGGTTTGACAGCTTTACAGGCAAGTAACGCAATTTCTTATGTCAAAATCGGAAACTGGTCATGGAGCAGTTTCTTAGTAATTTCTTGTACTTTGGCGAGATAAAATAATGATATTTAAAAGGTTTTTTTACTTCAGATTAACGTTATACATCAAATCAATAACTGTTTAATACTATGTATGTCATAAAATACTAATTAAATACGTAATGCAATAGAATTTAGGTCATATTATTTTTAGTCATATATCTCGAGATTTTTCATACGAAAACTTATAAATGCCATAATTCGTGCTACTACTTGTCGTAGTAGCACGAATTATGGCAGTCTGGGATATAAAAAGCACTTAATGAAAATAATGTATCTTCAAAATATTGAAACAATAATATTATGTAGCTAAGTTGTAGGCTTCCTCTTTCTCGCCAAACTAAACAAATTTTAATGAATTCTGGCACACGGGTAAGTGCTTTTTATCGACGTAGTTCAAATCTAGTTACATACTTTAATAAAAAACGAAAAACCTGATTCATTCCATTTCATGGATGGTGGAGACCTTTGCCCAACAATGGGACAATACAGGTTATGCACCAGATAATGTAACTACTTACATTCTGTATTCACGATTATTATTATTTATTTGGAGTTTACATTTATAATTTCTTATGTACGTAACGTAGTGTCTATGTCTATGATAATTATGTGAGAGAAATAAGAATATATTAAAGAAAAATCAGAAGTTTTGAAAAATTTTATTATTTCACAGAATTTCAGGAACATTTATTTTCTTCTAATGTTCGCTAGGCTTGCACTGATGAAACTTAAGTCTAAAAAATGTTTAGATCTGAAATCAACCGCCGCTATCATCTTATCATAATACTATTATAATAATTATAGGTGTGCTATATTCGTGTATTGAACCTGAAAGACAAAAAACATTACAACACAAGTGAGAGATATGTGATTTCATCGTGTCACGGAGAACTAAGTAGAAATTATAACGCATACTCACTGTTTCTAGTAAATAGCAGTAGCAAAGAGTTAAAATCACATTTATATATCGTTTTTATAGTTGTCTTAAAATATTATCTCGATCTTTGATATTTGTTTTGTATTGAGGATAACTTTTTTTTCCATTACATCGCGTTCCATTCTTATTTTATTTAATTTTAAGCACTCGTTTTACACTAAAGAGAAAATCTCTCCGAAAATACCTCTTACCATAATGACTTATATTGTGTTTGTTGTTATAATGTGTTCAGTTTTCTTTTGATATAATCAGTTATATAATTTGAATTTTATTGTTTGAATTTGTTACTTTCTTAATTCAGTTCAAAGCTATTTATATGCTTTTTGTTGTAATGAAACGCTCCAATTTTTTTGGTAAAAGACATTAGATGCCACAGAGTAAAAATACATTTTAGTAGGTGTCAACAAGAAGGTTTTATCAATACAAATAATACTAATAAAAATAAATAAAACTA
The DNA here is from genome assembly GCA_905147285.1 of Hypena proboscidalis. Taxonomy (NCBI): domain Eukaryota; kingdom Metazoa; phylum Arthropoda; class Insecta; order Lepidoptera; family Erebidae; genus Hypena; species Hypena proboscidalis. Next base: position 4,312,668 of record LR990141.1, read on the forward strand.
ACATCATAAGTATATTTGCCACTGAAAGATAAGGTCAACTACGTGATATAAAATTCTAGAATAATGGATAAGTATAATATAATTTCACTAGGGTATAACATTAAAATGAAATAAAATTGGTACTTACTAATTAAATATGAATAATTGCACAAACAACAAACTGAACTAGCTAATTACACCTAAAGGCACTTTAATTAATATTTAACAATGATTTTTTATTTGTTTTTTGGACCTAAATAAATATTTTTATTTTCAATTTACTAGGTAATGCAGCAAAAAGGAAAACAATTTTCTACGTACTCTAAATGTAAAGAATTGTCCGCCAGTTTTGACGTTCAATTTTTCTTTTGCTCATGCACGCTTTTTTAATATTTTTTTTTGTCTCAATTCCAGATAGACAATAAAATAATAGACAAATTTAGTGTTTTTTGTTTTATTTTATTACGTGTGAACGAAGCATACATTTGAGGAGAGTAATTTGATTGCGTTATGTCAAAAATGCGTGTTTTGACAGTAACTATTACTATTTGACAGTAACTATTACTTAAGAAACCAGAAATTATATCTGTTTGACAGGAATAATTACTTTTTGACAGAAACTATTGCAAAAGAAATCACAGTCATCTTTAGGGAATAAGTCTACCGATGCTCTGTAACTATTTGACCGATTATGATAGTTGGTGTGGATATAGTTGAGACCAATAGAACATACATTCTGAACTGCACCTACCTACGCTCATCTATGGGTTGAATGTTAGAGAATGCCATCAGGCATAAAGTCCACCTATGCACTATTTTTGTGTGCTAAAAGTAAAATAAATAAAATAAAACAGGTTATTTTTATGGCCGCACCTAGGAACTACTACTACGGGCGGAACTAAACCAAATATCTTGAAAGCATAAAAACAGCAGAAACATTTCAAAAGCCCTATGCAGCTAAATCAAAACGTTTGTGAAAACTAGCTCACTCTTTTTGCAATTCCCTACAGAGTACTAATACAAAATAGTTTGGTACAGAAAGCAAGTAATGTACGTAACTCACTTTTTATACCTACGCTTGGCAGGCGCGAGAGAGAGCCGGGGGCGGTACGCGCGCGAACGAAAGTGGTCTTAGTAGTCTTAGAAATCGTGACCGTGAGCGATGACTATGTGTGCGTTGCCCAAGCGCGCGTTGTATGTTACGTTACATTACGTACTATATTACACATTTTACACGTCATACATCTAAAACATCTTCAGGGCACGATGTCGCCATTTGACATCGATGCAGAGAAGTATTTGATGCTCTTTAAAATTTTGTAAATATCATATTATAAGTTACTGTAGGTATGTAATTTATTGTATTATAGTTTAAAATAAATGTAAATAAACCATTATCAAAATAAAACTTAACATTGGTAAAAAAAAAAAACTAAAGCCAACGTGGAAACTAGCCGACTCTTTATGCAATACCTTTCAGAGTACTAACTCCTACATACACGGTAAACCACGTTTAATCGCCCTGGAACAAGCGTCATCTTCATGTCACACGTGAGAAAGTAGAACGCCCCGAGTCTCACTGACAATGTCACTGCACTCATTTCTAACGACAACCCAAAAATACCTTGAATAATTGTGTCAATGGAAATTGCGATGAAAACAAACTACGTTATATTAATTAATCCATTTGCCTTGTCACATCGTTAAGTAACTTCATTAGGTGTTCCATATAATATAAATTGAAATATGAATCAGTTTTTTTAACCATAAAATCTAAAGTAAAAATATCTTTCAAACAATTCAGAATGCCCACACTGCAGCAAAAACTAAACGGAAGTGGAAAATAACCCACTCTTTTTGCAATTCCCTACAGTGTAGTACGTCCTACATACACTGTAAGCCACGTTTAATCGCTCAGGAACAAGCATCGCCTTCATGTCACGCGCGAGAAAGTGGAACGCTCCGACTCTCACTGACAATGCCACTCCACTCATTTCTAACGACAACTCAAGAATACCTTGAAAAATTGAGTCAATGGAAATTATGACGAAAATTGTTTTGTTCGTCAATGTTGCTGTATGAAATAGCTGAACTTAACAAGCTTTTGATAGGGTAATACAAATTATGGCTGAAGTTGGATTGAAGGACGGTTGGCCGGACAAGATATACAATGGGAAGTCTTTTAAAAACTGTCCTGCCGGTTATCATATTATTGTTATATATTTTTTTAATAATTTAAATATTTAATTGAAATAAAAATAGTCATCAGACAATTAATAATACCTGCTATATTTGTTATCAAAACACATGATTAAAACGTACAGAATCAGATACTAAGCTTCTAAAGAGCGAACAAAATGTTATCCTATTTTGGTAGAGTTGGCATAGAAGAATAAATTACAATTACGTAATAATACAATCATTGGTATTATTATAGAATGGTTAGGTATTTTAATTTTTCATACACACGGTACAAAAAACTATCATAATATCACTTGAGAACTTAGAACAAGGTTATACCATTCCCTCTTTTAAAGAAAAACAAAAACGACGCATACTCCAAGCCCTACGCTAGTGCACTAGCCAAGCCGGTATGAACCGGTTTCGTTCCGTACGTGACAGAGCTGCTAGTGGACACACGTACAGACGAGACAAGCTTGTAGTGGTGTACCTATCAAGCACACCCAGTCTCAGACCAAATCTTTGCAAATCACACAAAGATTAGTCCCATGTGAGGATCGAACCCACAACACCAGTGCAGTGGAGAGCGGCGAGGTGACCGCTTAAACCACTACACCATACGAAAGAAAAAGTATTTATATGTATAGTCGATAAAAAGTAGTCTAAGTTTTTTCAGGAATAACTTCTCACTTATCTTAAACTATCTCCACATAAGTTTTCATTAAGATCGCTCCAGTAGAATCTTAGCCAATTGACTAAAACCTGTAGGTATATAGAAAGATAACTGTTTGCCATCGAATAAGCTAACAGCTCTCTGCATCATTTCTGCTTGTTTGCAACTTATGTGAAATTATTAAATTCAGTTTGAATTAGAGACTAGTAAATATAATCGATCTCGGGTGCGAACCCACGGCACACACCTCTGTCAATAAATTGTGAGGATTCGTCTTTTCGAAGATATGTGTGTATTTATCATATAAATTATAGCTCGCTAACAGTGAAGGAAAACATCGTGAGGAAACCTGCATGCCTGCGTGCCTAAAGAGCACGAAAGGTCGTGTGAAGTCTATCAATCCGCACTTGGCCAGCGTGGAGGACTATGGCCTAATCCTTCTCATCATGAGAAGAGACCCAAGCCAGCAGTGGGACATGTATTAGATACAGGGCTGCTATTATTATTATTACATATAAATTTACGTTAAATTACTGTTCTATTAAATGTATGTAACTTAATTCAGTCAACAATGTTATTACATGTCAAGTCAATCACATTTCTCCGTACTGATACATAACAGTAATTTCCAAAATTTACTCTAAGGATCAACCTTATCAAATACAAGCTGACATGGCGTGTAAAATTAACACACAAATACTAACCATATTACACAGCGAGGCGTACCGTCACCTTCAATATTATCTCTCATAATTAAACGATATTGTTTTCAATAACCACAAGGCATTTCACTCGAATAATTAAATCAACGGCGGTTTCCATTTAAACTCGGATACGAGGAAACACGTAAACCAGAAATTCCTCGAATTTCCTCCAAAATAAATTCTCCACTACTCGCGCATAAATTAATACGAACTGAAATGTATATGCATATATCCGATTGAAATGCATATTTGAAGTTCGATTCCCATTTACGTATGAAGAGGAATTTAATTTAAATCTTCATTGGGAACTGAAACATTGTTGTTTATTTTAAAAGGGTGATTTATTATTCTTTTATCACGTACCGTCACTGTATCCATCGTCGTATTAATATGCGTGTAAGCAGAGTCTTTTCTACTAGTAATATTTAAAAAAAAAAACTATCGTCAAGTAGAAGTTATATATCAAGTAAATCATGACTTAAGTGAACCTAAAAGCGACAATTGACAGTTGAATTATGGAAATCAAATATGGATATCACCCTAATTTGATTGTTTTATTATTAAAGTTATTTATTTAACGAGCATTAGTAACAATATTCAAATTCATCAAGATTGTTGAATGTACAATATGGTAATTTCCCAAAAGTTGATAACATATTCCAAGATAAGAAGAATTCGAAGAACCAGATGGATCGTGTGCCGAGCATTGTTGCTGTATATTTAAGGAGGAACAATCACTTCCGCATTTCCAGTACTCACGTAATGTGGTTGTTACTTTATATTATTGTGATTTTTATAGAAATATCATATCTAAAACACTAAAATACATGTTTTTTTGTGTCCGTTTTGTCAAAATTATTATTCCAATTTTTAATTCGTATGTAAATCAATTAATTATTAAAACAATTGTGACAAAATTGCTACGTACGAACATGATTTTTTTATTTTAGAAATTATAATCTATAACAATAGATAAAAAGCTAATAATATGCAAGTTACAAGACGATTACGGAAGTACTGCAAACACGATACCAATTGTTTCCTCTAAAATGCTTCAACCAAATTATGTATAAAACTTTTAGATACGGATCCCTCAGTGGATTTTAATGCGAAGCTTTACGCCTTCTGACATCGAATCTCGAGAAACGGAAGTTTTATTTGTTGGTAAGAAGTTGTTATCACCATAATGTGAGGGTTCGAATTCCGGTATAATTTGTACAACTTTCTAGATTTGGTCTCGAAAGTAAGACCCTTGTTCCATACGGATTGAATCTTTAAGATGTTTAGCTTCAATAATAATTTGTATATATAGCAATAAAAAACCTACAAATTGTACTTGTACGTAAAAAAATCATGATCTTCCAATATTCATGATTCTTTTGGCCATAACATTGGGGACAACTTCTAGTCTGACCGATTTGGCCGTGTTTTACATAGACTGACTGCCGTCATTCCTCCACAACCCTAATATCTAAAAATGTATTATAAATAATTATAATTATTATACCCATAGATTATAAATGACAATACAATTTGCAATATAAATTAAAAATAAAACACTCACACCTTAATTTTCTTCGTATTGGATACGGAAAGGATCATGAAAGAAGTTAAATTCCAACCGCAATAAACATTTAATATTAATTTCCCCAAAACAATCCTGCACGTTTCAAAGCTCGTAAAACTTAAGTCTTCAAATCAAATCAAATCAAATCAAATCAGTTTTATTTTGCATAAAAACACAGTTACAATTTTTGGTGTTAGGGTTTGTGATAAGTTCTGGTGTTTTTTACCGTTTAAGGCATGCAAAAATGTATACAAAAATAAATCTTAATTAGGTAAGCAAACAGAAAATAGATCAAAATTAAATATAGGTTAATTTAAAATACAATAACATTAAGTCCAATTGAAATTAAAATTAGATTTGCATGTCAGAATATGAAATATAAAATTAAATTAAATAATTATCCTGTTCCTACTTTAAAATGCATAAAGTACTGTACCGTCAGTAAAAGAAGAAATATAAAAGAAAATATATAAGACATTCTTTATCCTTAGATAAAACAACCATGTTCCTACACACGGCTACATATCAACCTGTACATTTCTTGTATAAGCTGGTCTTGCATGGAAAGGAAACCTATACAGCGCGAGAGACCACATTAAAACAGGAAATGTACAGTTTACCATGTGTACGCTGAGAGGAAAATGTTAAAAGACTTGTAACTCAAAAGGGTCCTAAAGTGTTCTGAGGATGAAATGTATTGTGTCAAATGAAGTGAGGTGCTGGTAAAATGGTACACCGAGAATTGAGTGAAGTATCGTTTTAGCACCGTTCTATTTGACAATGGAGTTGTAACTATGCGAGTGATTTGTTTAGTAAGTAAAGACCACTTGTAAGTGGATGCCTCTTGCCATGAAGCACTTTATTAGAATTACTCAATACTACTGCCAGAGTGTAAATATAATCCAGTACTCAGACTCGATCCAATTCCTTGAATTAACAAAAGACAATCACGCGATAAAAGACATTAACTCAAAAGGGTCCTAAAGTGTTCTGAGGATGAAATGTATTGTGTGAAATGAAGTGAGGTGCTGGTAAAATGGTACACCGAGAATTGAGTGAAGTATCGTTTTAGCACCGTTCTATTTGACAATGGAGTTGTAACTATGCGAGTGATTTGTTTAGTGAGTAAAGACCACTTGCCATGAAGCGCTTTATTAGAATTACACAATACTACTGTCAGAGTATAAATATAATCCAGTACTCCAACTAGATCCTATTCCTTGAAATAACAAAAGACAATCACGCGATACACGATAGGGCCTGCCTACTTACCTTAATATCATGTACACACGGCTACCAATCAACCTGTACATTTCCAGTATAAGCTGGACTTGAATTGCACAAGAAGCCTTTACAACGCGAGACCGTCTTACTGGATCTGTACCTGACTTAAGCTTCTATCATGCTTTCTTTCAGCGTAGGCACGTGACGCATTCCAACCGTTTCTATAAAGATTACTACAGACTACTTGGTTATTACTCTGCTACTGTCAAATATTGACTGAACAACGTGATTCGACTTATGTATCACGTCCTTTGAAGTAAGAAGGCGTTCAGGTATGAAAATAACTAAAAGCTTACCCGTGAACGTTGCGTCACTTCACAAACTAGTCGCCCACCTTCATGTGCATGTAAATAAGGGTAAAACTCAGTAATGGTCGTACTTACATACAATTTTACTTAATTGTTTTACTCCAAGGCGATTAATACTTAATGTGTGGACGAGGCTCGATAAAAAATAAATGTGAATGCCTTAGCACTGAATATGAGGACGATCTCGACAGTTTCATTCGATCGAGTAAAACATTATACATAATCTTAGTATCATTGGACCAGTTTGTAGCAAACATACCTATAGCTATGTAAACTATATTGGGAAGAAACTGCTGCCCAACATACAGCTCACGCTTGTTTTGGAATCAGTGCTTATATCTACATTGCTGAATATATTTGGTTGAAATAAAGAAATTTATTCTGGTAGTACGGCACATATTACCTTATCACTCTAAAAACACCATAATTTAGAATGGGTGTTATTTTAATGGGGTCACGTGAGGCGTGAAAACTATCGGTAAAATATAAAACGAATTTTACTATCGGTACCCCAATTTAATAATAATGATGTTATCACCTTTAGATACGGCACGGTCAAGGGCCAATTAGTATAATTAGCGAATTAAGATCAGTTAAGCTTTGTATTCGCCTGTATTTGATAAGGTTATTGTCAAAGGAGGATGTTCAAGGAGTTCGATTAATCTTATCTTATTACCACCGGTAATTGCTACGAGTAATCAGTTATATTAGATTAAGACAATCGTTCATTAGTGAAAAGCTTCGTTATTTATTTATGTATATAATTATTATATTACTTTTACTCGAACAAAGGTTTTGATTCAAGGATTTATATTTTTAATATTTTTTAGGCGCTACTGAGGATCAAATGGATTAATTTATTTGTCTGCCCGTATTTTATTTTAAAGCTAATTTTGTAACTTAAAATACATACCTATCATTCGATTTTGCGTAGAAGAGCAGTTGACATGGACAGCAGCTGACCATCAAATGTGACTTGATAAATATAGCGTATGTAACTCGCTGCCAGAGTTACTTTAAATACTAAATGACAGGATGTGTTGTTAGCATTTGCACCTGTCTCCGCCAGGTCTCGGGTTCGATTCCCGAATAGCAGCACGGAGTTGGAATTGTGCCCTAAACATAACAGGTTAAATGTGGGTGTTGTACACCTCAGCAACACCCTTCAGGGTAATATAGGCGTGATGTTATGTTATATGTTTACTAACTACGAGTATTTTTATTTCACTGAACGGTATAAACTCTAAACTGCTACAGTTTAGTCTAGGCAAACGTTGGCGTCGGCTAAAATAGTTTTCCCTGAGCCTAAGTTCACTATTAAATAACCGAATTCCTTCTAAAGTTGAGAAGCCTGCAAATGAACAACGCCCTCAAAGCTGCAGTTTGTAGGAGCACCTCAAAACCATCAAAATCACGGTTTATGGTTTACCCACGAAGTATCTTATACCTTAGTTTGTCTTAGTCTGGGTGTTTCTATGTATAATTATTATCTATATATCGTCTGCTTACTGGTAAAGTATGTTAACTGCTAATTTTCTTGAACTGAGATATAAGCTTTGAAAGATTCAGCGATTTACAACTAACACTAAAATATTTATTTTTTAAAATATTTTAATGCCAAATGATAGATAAAATATTAACTGTATCTCAATTAAATTAAAGAAACACATTTTTCAGAAAGTTAGGCAATAAATAAGTTATTATTGACCTAGGGCATGCACTTAACTAGTTTTTACCTGTAATTGTAAAACACAGATTTAGTACCTTTATTTGCCATAAATCCTCAGTCATTTGAATGGAAACGACAAGGTAATGATAAAAGCTAGGTATTACATCAGAAAAAATGTGCGTATAGAATGGATTTATGGATTTATTGGGTAAAATTCTGCATTTATCTCATTTTACTTGTAGGAATTTAAACACATCATGCACTTACTATTAAAATGTTCATACAAATTACTTCAAAAACCTACTGAAATGAAAACATCAATTTATTAATTCAATTAGACACTATTTATTGTAATATCAATTATAAATCTTAAAATCAAATAAATTTAGTTGTAAAAAAATCTTCTAAAGAATGAAAATCATCCTTTGTATTGATTTTCATTCTTCAGAAGAATCTTCATCATACGTTGGTTCTGGTAGACGATCTGGCTCCGCTATGCCGGCTAAAGATGAATACCAACCATGGTATTCATCAGGGATAACCACTGTATTACATAATGTCAAAAAATCTCTTTATTCCCTTTAGTTATAGGCAAAGGCTTAGAATAAAGCTTTTTATGGCCCGTTTCATGGGGTTGTTCTACTCTACGTCTTTGTGGTCTCCTGCTTGCGTGTGCATTCCCTGACACATCAATTGACATAAATTCCTCCGGCATAATTAAAAAATATCTTAGTTATATCAGATACTTAATTTTTTTTATTTTCATCCACTTCACTTGTTCTCCATTACAGTCTTTTGATTTATTTCTGATTGTTTGTTCTACTAAGTGCTTAAGTTTGGTACGGTAAGTGAACTCTTTGGTATGATCAGGTAATTTTGTATGTTTGACGCCATCAACAGAAATTGATTTAGTGCTTCTAGCTCTTTTAAAAATAGACATGTAGTCAGGCATGCAATAAATTTCTGCATTACGAGTATTTTTGGCAGACTCGATACTACTATGCATGCTGTCTACTTCCATGTAGCTGTGCCCCGATTCCAAAAGCTTGTGTTCAATTTGTAAAGTGCTCTACGTTTTGAACGGCAAAAAGTATTAATGCAATAATCTGATTTCTATTTTGCCCTCCGCTTATTAAGTTCCAAAAAAAAAAAAACATAAAATAAATTTATATCTTTTTACCTGTATTTTTTAGCCTAAAAACGTAAATAAATGAATTTAACTTATTTTAGCTTAGCTTAAACTCATAGGTACGTAAAAACAACATCTACATCGAAAAAATCGTAAAGTGATATATTGTCTTTTACTTGTACTGTTTAGTTTTATTTCGATGGTAAGGTTTTTTACCTCTGCTTATCTGAATGATTATTCTATTTCACTGTCATTTATCCTATTGTTAACTATGGTATCTTTGTATTAAACGGTCCTAGCAGTTATTCCGTTTTACTAGTAGATAAAGCATCGAAAATTACATGTATATGCATATATAAGTCATTCTAGATAAAAAATGCATTTATCATGTTTTACCAGTAAGCAGACGATATATAAAAGGCTTTGTCCTGACTGACTTAGTATCAACGCACAGCCTAAACCATAGGTCGTAGCGACTTGAAATTTGGAGGGTGTATTCTTTACAAGATTTTATCGTGCAATAAAAAAGGATTTTTGAAAATTCGGCCTCTAACAGGGTGAAAAGTGGGACGAAAGTTTGTATGGAAAAGCGTTTGTAGTAATTATGAGGCTCGATCAATTTCAAAAATGGAACTTTGTTGAGCAATCGTGTGACAATGAGATGTTGACATGAAGTTTCATAAAAAAAGGATTTTATGTCAGTGTTAACTTTTTAATTGTCATTTCGGCCTCTTTAGATATCTAAGAAGTAATTGTTTTGTTTAGTAGAAACCAACTTTAATGTAATGGAAGATGTGTGATGTTTATAAAAAAATATTTAAATAGGGTTAAAACTATCATTTTGATGTGCTATAGTCAGGTGGCAAACATGCCCAAGGTTTAGCTGATGGTAAGTTAGGGCATCAACTGCGCAAATTATACAACATACTCTTTTGACGGATGGAAATAAATTAAATATAATCTACAATAAAGCCCGACACGTGCGTTTATTTAAGTAAACAGGAGGTAGAATCAAAATCCATCGGATCTTGCATCCATTGGTTGGTGGTTTCAACGGTTGACGAATTAATAGCCCATATATTATAATGATATCCAGAACCTACCAAAAAAGCCAATGGAGTGGCTAAGTGAGCGTGCGATTTTGACACCAAAAAACGATCAGGCTTCCGTCATTAATGATATTCTGCTAATGTCATTCGAAGGGTCTATACGATAATACCAATACAAATCTGTTGATACTGTAGTACATTCAGATGATGCTACCAGCTATCCTGTAGAGTTCCTGAACACTTTTAATCCACCCGGTCTTCCTCCTCACATACTAAACCTAAAAGTGGGTGCTCCGGTAATGTTATTGCGAAACCTCAATCCTCCCAAACTATGCAATGGGACCAGACTGCAAGTGAAAGCGCTACATAAAACGGTGGTTTTATTTACATTATTATTTACATTATATTTACAGGCTGTGCACGAGGGGAATCAGTGTATATACCACGGATACCAATTATACCGTTTGATTATCATATATATATGATTGCAGTTCCCCCTTAAGGTGTCTTTTGCAATGACTATAAATAAAGCTCAGGGTCATCACTGAAAACAGCAGGTATCGATCTGAGGGGGAACTGCTTCTCACACGGCCAGTTTTATGTCGCCTGCTCAAGAGTAAGTTCGCCTCGAGATCTGGTTTTGTTGGCACCTGAAGGGAAGACTTCGAATATTGTTTACAAAGAAATACTTTAATTGGGTATTTATTTATAATGATAACTTAACTTACGACAACTTACAATCGCGAGCAAAGCTGCGGGCAAAAGCTAGTGTGTTTACAAAAGAAAAGTATTTATGTATTAGTATCAGTTATTTAAGTATCCACAGTACAAGCTCTGCTTAGTTTGGGACTAGATGACGTTGTGTGTTAGTTGTGAGATATTTATATTATTTTATTTTATTTATTTACCTTACAATAAATTGAGTTCATATATAAAGTTGATCAGTCTGTCTCTCTGAATATCGAATCAATCTGTTTGTTTCTCTTAACATTATGCTTTTATTCCAAAATTATTAAACCGATTGTAATTAAAGTGGTACAAAGAAAGTTTAAATCCTATGTGATAGGCTAGTTTTTAAATAATAATCATCTGCTATTACTAATATAAGCAAAAGATTTTTTTTAAATACTGTTTTATAATTTATTTACAACCAACGAAAACAAAAAAAAAAACAAAAAAAAAACTAAATAAACTAACCTAAAATAAACTACTTAACTTCACAACAAAAATTTAAAACATAAATAAACTGAATTAGACAAAGAACAATATTATTATAATGCAATATTAAATGCGATGCGATTAATTATAATTTAATTTGATTGATTTTAAAAAAAGAATGTATTATTAATTATTATTATTAATTTTAACTTTAATTTTAAATTATTATTTTAATTTGTTATTTTATTAAATCTTTTTAATTATGAAAAATATATTTTTTTTTAAATTTTATTATTGTGATATTTTATTATTATTTATTACTGCATGAAAATAAAATGTTTTTTTTTCTTATTGTATTATTTAATGAATTGATAAATTATGATTATTTTTAAAACCTAATGGTGAAATAAAAGGCTTTTTTATTTTTATTTTTTATTTTATTTTTATTTTAAAAACTAGCGATAAAAGACTACCTAACCTAATCTAACAAATCGCAGCCAGTAGGCAACGTTCCCAAAATGCTGGCAGCATTGCCACGCTGGATGGCAATGCTAATTCCCAGTCCAAAATAAAAACCAGCATTTCGGCAACGTGTCGTATCAACCAGTCGGGTTGATATTAAGTTCATAAAAATACGACTATCAAATTCAAAAGATTAATACGTGCAATTAATCTTATATTAGATACAAAATTGCATTATAAATGCCTATAACGTCTTTTAAGTTGTAGGTAGATATAGTCTAGGTACTTTTTTGAGTTGATAGATTTCTGTACAAAAGATCAAGCACTAATATTACGCTTCAAAAGCTCCTAATGGAATCGCGATCTTGTTCTTCACAGATGAAAAGAAAATAGCGATGTTTCTTGGAGCTTTGTTAGTTTTGTATCGAGATCGATTCGGTATTTTCTTCTAATTTGTAGCTTAGGTCATGCGCCCACCACATTTTTTTAAAGCGATGCTGTCTCAAATATGTATACAATAGAACCGCGATGCTGGCACTGGCTGCGTACCAACCTTTTATGTACAGTGGGCCAAAGAGTAAGCTATGCATTGCAAAAACTTTTAAGTCATAGTTAAGACTTACTATGCCGGTTATGGATAAGTGAGCTATATATCTAATTAGTGGGTATATTACACTTATTAAATATGTAATTAACACATGCATATCAATTGTTGTCAGTTTTCACGAAGTCAAAGTCAAAGTTATTCATTTGCAAGAAAAGTGGTACGATTTAGGTGTAATATACTTTTATAAGGGTTCTACTGGTTCTACACAATTCACCTGATCTGGCATGCAAATATTAAGGTACAGGAACAGGAACAGTAAAATAAAAACAATTACACACAAAATAGAATAAAAACATAATCAAGTCACTATTAAAATCAATTGTTGAAAAACTCATTAATAGAGTTGTTACACTAACTGTGGCGTAAAATATTGGCCCCTGTACCTTTACCAAGATTTTTAATCGCTACTATCGCGATGCTGTCGCATGTTAGTAGCGATGCTGCAAAAAGTCGTAGTGGGCGCGCGGCTTTAGAGACAACGTAAACTTCTATAGCTTACGTATATAAATAAAGATGGTCATTTAAGATTGGTATTGACAGAGGGCGATACCATGAGAAAATAATCAATATCATTTTTTTAGATAACACCACGGCTATATTGCCCAAAAGGGTGTGGCAGAGGTGTACAAAACCCTCATTTCACCTGTGTATATTTAGATCCCATGGGATAGGCGGTAAGGCTATCGCCAACCACTGGGCTCTTCCAATTCGTGTAGTTATTGTGTAATTCCTGACGGCAAGTTCACAAATAAATTTTTGCACGACCTAGAAAACGATCGAAGACCTCGCCATGCTCTCATATACGCTAACCACTACACCATCGAGGCATTATTTATTTATATAACAATAGTCCAATCAACTACTATTATCGTGTCAAAAACAGAAACTTTCACTTAACAGTTGACATACTATTATTGTTGTTTAATAAAATAAGACATTATTTTGTTAAACAAAAAATATATTTAATAATAAATAATAAATTCATACCATATTTCAGACATATCTAACATATATCTGTCAGCGACACGGGCCTCCTTTTTATAGGTTTTAGTTTTTTAATATTTTTAATAGTTTTATATATCACATATATGCCACCTTTATGTTTTTGTTCTTGAGTCCGACTTTTATGTGTCAAACTGTTATTTTCTGAAAAGTGAATAAATAATTAAAATTAAACAAGTTTTCGCCTTTGAGTCTCGAACCCTCGCTCACCAGTAACAATATCATTACATTGTTATGTATGTAGTTATGTTAACTACACGCCTATATTACCGAGATGTAATCTATATATTACTTTTTATGTGATTTATCAAGCACTGTCAAGCAGTCTGATAAAAAACTAAACTTTATTTTTGAACCTTACTTTGTTTCATAATAATCTCGCAAATTGTTCGCTTAGGGACGTTGGCTCTACTTTTAGCTCCAAACAAGACACTTTGGTCAAACAGTAAAAGCTACTTCTTAAATTACTTGTACAGTCAACAACTTAAGTGTTAATAATTTGATGGCCCTTCTTTATCCCTTAAAAAACCGTGGGGAGATGATCACCGTTCAAGATTTTTGACAATGCTTAAGACTCAAATGACAACACAATTGCAAAAGCATGAATTTGTATTTCTAACATGTACAACTTAATCTAAACATTTAAAATAAAAAATAACTTAGCGAGGTTTTTTTAGTTCTTGGTTTAGTTTAGTAACAACCATCAAAAAGATATGCAATTAATTTTGGTAATGGATTGTCGGTCAAAACTAAAACTTTTAAGCAGTACTCTAAAACCTTCAAAAAGTTGGTAAAATACAACATATGATGCGTAAACGGGGAAGCTCCCCACATAACAGTTATTATCATGAGCAACTTTTGCTGTTGACTGTACAAATAATATACTCGAAGAAACTTTTACCGTTTACGACTGAATAAATCTTTTGTTTCCTCAATCCTTAGGACATTTTGTGGGCAAACATTTTTCCCTTTCTAACTTTTGTTGATCTGCCAGGTCCTGACGGATTCGACGCTGTATTTGCGCGGCGCTCTCGCCTAACATAATTTGTGAAGTTGAGTTGAAAAACAAATTGGAAACCTGCCGGATTTGTTTTTGAAATAGAAACACTGCGCTGCGCCAAATAAAATACATTTCTTTGAGAATCCATTTAATTTGACTGAAATTTTACATTATTATTCTGAGACAACTCGTATTGTTAACTAAATAGATTTATAAGTAATTAAAGACTACATTAAGGTGTGTTCTATTTGTAATATACTAACGACATAGTCTTTTGACTACCTCAAACATCTATAACCAATTTTGAAAAGATGTATAACAAAAAGAAAAGGTATTACCACTATTAAAATTATTACCACGTAAAACATGTAAAAAGCGAGTTTTGTTGAATCAAGTAGACTATGAAGCTTTCCGTACATTGTTGCCAAGGCATCATGCCAACAAAATAACATGATATCCGCCAGACCATTTAATAGGTTTCCAAGTTCAATCTTTGCCGCTAGAAGTTGAAAGTAGATATTTTAAGGGTCTCTTTAATTAACAAAAAGGTTTTTATGCTTTAAACTGGCCAGTATCAGCTTGTTTAGTTTTAGAAATAATCTCATTTGTTGGCGCCCCCATCGCATACATTTGCCTGATACAGCTCAGATAACAAAATAATGGCAATGCACAGAGCACGCAATTGCAGCAACACCAAACCAAATGCAAACTCCATTCTTCATCAAAAACCTTTGTGAGAACCGTACGCGTGGTGCCGTTAACGCGTGTACGCGTGACAGGTATTCTGGTGTCGTTGAGTTTGTATTTGCTTTGGAGGCTTCACTTGCGTGTAATAATATAATAATAATAAAAATATTTATTTTCTCTTTCACAAATTGTTAAAGAAAATACATTGCATGTTGTACAAATAGAGACTGGTGTCTGATTTAGGATAGACCTGTGGTTCAGATCACCAGGAGTATCACTACCAGATTTGTCATATTTCGTTAACAAACAAAACAATAATAGTTTAAACTTAAGTAATAATAACAATATTAAGAAATGTTAATGGTAAATCAACGTTTGTGAGTGATGGGTGTGTGTGTATATGTATGTGTGTGTTTGTGCGTGTGTGTGTATGGGTGTGTGAGTTTGCGAGGATACATCGTCATGTCAATCTATATCACATTGAATGATGTTAGGATATAGGTTTTAAAAGTTGTTCAGTTGTTAAGTAGTCCAGTGATTGAAGCCAAGTTTTAATTTTATTTTTGCATCCAAATTTAGAAAGAGAGTCGAGATGAAGATCTTTATTTATTTTATTGTAGATACTTGTACGGTGCACTCCATCTGCCTTTATTCCGTTATCTGAGTATTTCAGTTGCAATTTTAAATTTCGAATTGTTACGTTACAGATTGGTTCTCACTCTTCACTGATGTAACGTTCGAATTTGTGATGTTATAAATGCTCAAGGGGGCTTATTTTGTTGTATTATTAAATCTCTGTAAAGGTACAGTACTAGTTTAGGTAATCCCTTAAAATTTTACTATGTGAACCTTTTTAAACCTAACTTACTATTTATTTTCGATCTCAACGAGTCTAACAACCCAAAAAATACAATATACAAATGTAAGCCGATATTTTGTGAGTAACTGTAGTTATTCGTGGTAAATAATACCACTTTACAGCTCTTTGTAGGTAAAAGCCTGTCGAAATACATAACTGGAATGAAAGCAATATCTACTGTAATTATAGAGACGAGCCGTAAAAGGAAAAGGCTGGACGGAGATGAAAATATTGTGAGTATTTACTTAATAAATCTTTCTTAACGCCATTGTTAGAACAAGATTATAGGAGTAGATATATTTAATGAATGGCATCGAATAATAAGCGACATCAAAAATATCCTTACTAACATATTAACATGTTAAAGTAACTTTTGTCTTTTAATCTGTAGCCTTTTCACGAGTAAACCACTGAACGTCTTTTGATGATCAAAATATGCTAATCCTAACTTATAATATTATCTTAAATCCGAAAGTAATATAGTCCATCTGTCTGTCGTTACACTTGCACGCCTAAACGGCTGAACCAATTTTGATACAAACTTAGTATGGAGATAGTGGCAGGCCTGGCGAACATAGACTATTTTATATTGACATACCATTCATGAAATCAAATTACACATTACGAAATACAGTCATTGTTTGAAAAGAATATTTAGCACACGTGAGCATACTGACTAATATAATATTTTGTACTAATCCCTAAACTTTTTATTTATAATTTTTCTGGGCCAGGGACCGACGCTAAATTTTCCACAAACGAGTTCCTTTATAAACCATTTTTAGACAAAAATATTTACTTTCTGTGGGAAATTACCACAATTTTTTGGGGTGGTCGCATCTACATTAATTTACATCCTTTTTGTTGAAAATTTGCATACGTTATTTTATGTAATACGAAAGGTTTTTTTTATTAACATACATGTTTTCTTTACGACTTAAAACAATATTTAAAACTTCAAAAATAAAGGATTTTTTTCTTAGATATTTCACAAGAATAAAGTTTGTAATTTAAAATGTAAAAACATAGGCAAACAGGAGCATATTAACGTTTAAAATTTAACACGTACGTGGTCTTATTTATTCGGATAATTTTTTAAATGTAGCGCTACTATCTTAAAGGTGTTTTGTATCATGCTTTTTGTCAGCCTGACAAATGTTATAAACTGTACTACTGCGCTTTAAAAATAGCTTTAAACAATCCCAATCGTAGGAAGAATAAACCAATCAAAAGAAAGAATCCTTGAAAGTTACATAACTACCTAACTCTTTGGCAATTTCCATCTGAGTGAGTCAATAGAGTCACTTCGCTTGTTCCGTTTGCTTTCAGTTCACAATCTCTGGGGAACGCAGCTTCTTCAAACACAAGCACAATTTGATAATTATCACTCCTTTGAAGATAAGAAACTCAAACGGTGAATTCCCCTGATTACATGGAGCATTGGGAACAACCATCTAGTACGCATCTTTGCAAAAGTACTCTCAATTTTGAGATAACTGTTACAACTTTTAGGATATTTTAGGAATTGTTAGTGTGGAGTTTGAAAGCCTTATTCATTGAAGAAACCTTATTTTAGTTTAATTTTTTTCATTTTCTTTCGGTTTAGCTTTTGAACTAAAATTTTCACACCCTTGTAATGGGTACCCTGGGTAATATAAATGTAATGTAATGCTCAAAGAATAAGCATTGCTATACAACGTGACAATGCTGTCAGCCTTCTAAGCACGATGTCCCTTTGACAACAACAACTTTTAGAATTCTTTTTAATCTCTTACCATTAAAAAAAAAGAAAGTTGTCGTTGATCAGGTGTTCTCAAACCGAGACGCATTGGTGCGTCGGTAAGCACGGTGTTTTACCTATAAACCATACATTTAGTACTTGAGTGCGCTGCGACAAAAAGCTTTTTTGCACCTAGGTGCGCCGCGACAAAATCAAAACTAGAGTGCACTGCGAACGAAAAAAGTTTGGGTTCAAATAATTTCTGTATTTCACAGGCAAATTACGCATAGCTGCATTGGAGTGTTGTTAACACATAAATCTAGGTATCTCCTTGCAATCCGGGTAGTTGGAATATAGTTATATCGGATACTCTCATGCATGCGCAGAATTTCACTTCATCAATTCGGAACGTTTAGATTGGTTGTTATGTATTTATGCCATATTATGTTGATTCTATAGCACAAAATATCAAAATACTGGATTGCAACTGTGGTTTTGAGGTTTGCCGAACTTGTGGTTAGCGTGAAATCACTAATTAGTAGCGCATTGATATTACAAGAACACGACTAATTATTTTGGCTCGAGAGGGAAGGATAGAAACTTTATCTTTATTTATTAGCTATCTGAATTTGAAAAAAAGGTTTTGCTCTTCAATTTTCTAAATGTCTGAGAAAATTAATTATTGGATATCTAAGTCCTCTGGTTTGAATATTTTTGCCTTTTATTTTTATTATCAAAATCCTACTACGCGCGCGCGTTTATTTGTGACTTGACCGCTGTATTCTCAGTATTATATTGTACCCTGCGGCACTATACATAAGATTTAACCGAATAGACAGCGACTCACCCCATCGCGCAATAATGTACTAATATAATAATACAAAAGATCTGTCTGTCTCGTAATTTTTTTTTTAATTAGTTCAACATTGAGTTTCTTTTAAATAAATAAATAATATTTTGTGTAAAGTGAAACAAATCATCAATCAAAACGTATAAAAAATTATACATCTCTTTGTGACTTAAAACACGCGTAATCAACCAAATCATGGTGGTATTTGTTTGTAAATAAAAAAATAAAAATAAAATTCATTTATTAAAATACATTGGTCAAATACATAAGCGATAACAACATTTAATATTATTGTATATACATAAGTGTATATATAAACAATTCGGTGCCTGAACTAGGTAATCCTGTGTTTCAGGCTAATAGACTAGTATTACAAAAATGGTCTTAAAATTAAATAATCTTGTAAAAAGAAAACAAAAGGAAAAGGAAATATATTATTAGGAGGTAGTCAACTCTTAAGATAAATTGGAGTAACTAACTAACTAACTTAACTTTATTTATTTATCAATTATATAAATTAATTTAATTTAAATAGATACTTATTTTAACACTATAAGTAACTTTTCTGTATCTTCATAAGACATTTTTTGGAGCAGTTCTTTGATAGCTTTCTTACAGTCATTATGATTAAGTGGATAAATGTAACGCATGGCATTTAGCCTATTGTAGAGTAGCGGGCCTAGAAATTTATAAAATTTTGATGTAAAAGCGTGTTTGAATCTGATTTTTTGGATGCAAACAATATCTTTTCGTCTTTTGTTAGTATGGTATTTGTAATTCGATTCTTAGCGCTTGCAAGAGAATTCGAGCGTTTCTGTCCAAAGTTGGGATCAATCCAGGCAAACAGTTCCTAACCAAGTTCTTGAAGAGTTTGTGGCTAAGTCAAAGCCACTCGGAGCGATTAATCGTCAGGATAAGCTTTGCTTACCGCAGTCAGCCGCGCGATGGATGACCATCATAACACAACACATCATAAACATAACATAAAACAACTTCTCTACTTACTTCGGCAATCACGCTAAGCCGACGGTCTCGTTTGTCATTTGAAGATCTGTGACAATTGTTACAAGTAGGTTAGACCAGAAGCGGACCAATGTAATAAGAATAATGAAATGTAATCAGTTCTTAACTCGAAAACAGCTAACCAAATATTTATCGAAGGAAAACATGAAATCAAATTTTAAAGACAAACTTCCATTTTATCAAAGAACACAAAAGTTAAATTAAACAGTTAGAAGTAAACAGTTATAATTCAGTTCCTCAACATAACATTAATGCCTGAGGCTAAAGAGGTATATTGTTCCTACTTATTTTTCTCAACAATATAATGTATGATATGAATAAGGGCGGCGGCTTTTTGCCTTGTCTCTAGGCAAATTTTCAGTTTTCCTATCAGGAAATTTTCTATAACAAGGAAGATGTTAATACTTTTCTGTTTGTGGTTCGGCTCGGGTTTTTCAATTAGTAGAAAATAGTCTTTAGAGAGTTTTATACATTATTATTGTCGTAGTTGTTTTTCGATTGCATTTTAGGTTCATTTCTTGTATAGCAGATGTAGAGAAAAACTGTATTTTCGCAAAGTGGCTACCATCAGTTCTTCACAACCAAAAACGGAGCGATACAAAACGATAGTCTGATACATATCTTTGAATACCCGTAAGAACTGTCTGTGACTGCATATATCTACAAAAAACTAGAACTGAAGGCTTAATGAGCTCTTCGAGGCACGGATGATTTTTTTACTGTTATAATGGTCACCCAACCATAGCAGTCCGTAGAAAGCATTGCTCAACCCAGTTATTGATTGATCCACTGGCTTTGACTAACCCATGATTTCTTGAATGAGACCATTTTATGAACCAGACAACGAAATTCTAAAAGAAATATGTCAACCAGAGGCGTCATAGTCAGGCGTCCTCCGATGCTAAATGTGGAAGAACGGCGCTCTGCACGACATATAAAACTAGTTATTAAAACCCACGATTTGACACTAGCGCGAAACAATCTACGCCCCAGCTCTCCCGCGAGTTTTTGCTGAATTTTTGCATCAGACGTTTGCGATAATTTCAACTTCATAATATTGTTTTTTATAGTCTGAGACAAAATTAATGATGCTCAGAATAGGTTTCAAATTGTTTAGTAAAGGCGAGTTAGCTAATAAATCGGAATTTCTTTCATTTTTATAATGGATTGTGATTCTATTTCATGAACATGCAGATTAAAAACAATACGAACATCTGTCTTTGGAATTAACAAAATATTTTGTTCCTATGAAAATATGCATTTATTAAGTTACTTTTACACAAAGTGCAAGACTGTAATACTGTTAAACCTCGGGTACTAATTGAAAACTAACTAGGTTTAATTTATTTTTACTATAAAACTAACCAAGTTACGAAGTAAATATGCGATTTTCATCACAAAAAGCAGATTTTTTCCTTACATAAAAATAAAATATATTGCCTTATACATTTTCCCCTTCGAAACTAACCCCATTGAACGCATAGATGCAAATTAAGTGGATCTCAAGATCATCACTCATGTCGGAGCAGCAAAGTGCAGGCTCCCATTTGTCAAGGGGTGATG
The DNA here is from genome assembly GCA_905147285.1 of Hypena proboscidalis. Classification (NCBI taxonomy): domain Eukaryota; kingdom Metazoa; phylum Arthropoda; class Insecta; order Lepidoptera; family Erebidae; genus Hypena; species Hypena proboscidalis. The sequence goes on from LR990141.1 coordinate 4,334,142, forward strand.
CAAAATGAGGCAGACGACCCAAATACGTGAGATACTAAAACTGATTTAATATGGTAGGGGGAAGTTGTGAACGAGATTGTGGTAGAAAAGTACTTCTGTGGTAGAGCCATCTCACGTTTTAAACGCCGCAATTAGTGCTTTTACTGCTGTGGCTATCGTTTGTGCGCCTCTCATCGCGAGATCTCGGGTCCGATACCCGGGTGGGGCAAAGTATTGTTTGTGAACTTTCCGTCAGGAAGTTCGCAGTGGCAGCACGGAGTTGGAATTGTATCCGGTGGATGGCGATAGGCCCTATCCCATTGGACTTAAACATAATAGGTAAAATGTAAGGGTTTGTACACCTCTTCCATACCCTTCTGGGTATTATAGGCGTGATGTTATGTTATGAGAAAAGAAGCTCTATTTAAGAGAATCTTAACTACATTATAATCAACAATATGTCAACAACATCAACAATAGTTAATTAACTTAAAAATGAGGTGGCTTTGTCTCTCGTTGCAGCAGCGTGTCATTGAGTGTTATACTGAAAGAAAAACTTTATTTCTACATAATGGAATGCAAATTATTGGATTTTTATGTTTTCTTTTTTTTTGAGAATACCCAAGAGTGCCTAAAAGTGCATGTGAAGTTTACTAGCACGCACTTGGCCAACGTGGTGGACTATGGCCTAACCCTTTTTATCATGAGAACGGCCTGAGCCCAGCAGTGGGACATCTATTAATACTATTAATAATTATATGAACATACATTTTTTTTATATACACATCTTTATGTACAGGTGAAGTGTGGGTGTTTTACACCTCTGCCACAACCTTCTCGGTAATTTAACAGGCGTGATGTTATGGTAAATATAACTAGCACTATGAAAACACATCAAATATGTTTATTAACTTTATCTGATAACTAAAACATACTCTTACAAATGTAATCTTCCATTTGGGAAGGAAATGAGTCAAAATACCCCGAGAGTGGAAGGTGGGAAGTGGTGACGTCATAGTTGTTACGTAACACGTACAATGAGGCGAGCGGCCAGCCGCTATATTTGGCTTTGTTTCTATTATTAGATTTGAGAGAGAGGGTGTTATTTCCTCCTATTGTTATGATAAAGGTCTGGACTATGAGATTAGGTTACTTAGTGGCATCCAGGCTAGTCAACAAGTGCTTGTTCAAACATATTTTTAGCAATTTTAGCAAAATATGAAAAAGCATTGTTATTTTGTTTGATGTTAAACAATGAACCTCAACTTAAATAAAAATAAAACAATCACTATCACTACGTAGTATAAAACAAAGTCCTTTCCTGTTACCTGTCTATCTGGCCGCTCAGATCTTCAAAAGGACGCAACGGAATTTGATGCAGTGATAGATAGAATGATTCTTATACTATAACTGTATATATACTACATAGTTCCCGAACAGATACCAGGGCGGATAGCTAGTAAAAATAAAATATCTAAAAATTGGTAGGTGTGACGTCATAGTTGTTACGTAAGATCAAGCTGCCCTCTGCTATATTCGGCTTGTTTCTAATTAGGGAGAGGGTATTATTTTGGCTATCGGCATTATAAGGTCTAGACTATTAGATAAGCTTACTTGTGGCTAGTGTTAGTGGATAAATACTTTTTGTTGTGAATAAGACTAGGTGAAAGTTATACCCGAGTCCTTATTTTGTTTGTTTTTACACGTTTTTGTGTTTTCTTGTAGTCCATTCCATTTGTTGTTCTCACGCTTTTTATTCAGTTACTTGCTTTGAAAAATGCTTTAGTAGTCTACCGACATCTACATACTCATGTGTGTATGTGATACTATAGCAGAAAAATATGATATTGCGTGGTTCCTATCCTAACAATTATACCAGAACAGAGTAATTTAAAATTCTATATCAGATAATTGTTGCTGATTATTATTCTTTTGAATTCATTACAGGTGCTCCCAGACCATGAGCGGTGTGCAAGTGAATGTGAAAGGAGAACTAAGCATTTTATTGTGCAGTGAGAAATCAGTAATGAGACATATCGAAATTTAAAAAAAATATTCGAAAAAAAATACATAACAGGCAAATGCTTGTCAGTCTGGACGGCAGTTTGTAACGCAATGCTCATAATATAATCTAAAACGTTACATTTACAGGATTAACAAGCAAACTCGGTGGTCTGGGACCATCTTAACAAAAGCTTATCAATTTACTGCCGTAATAAATTTTAATAAAATACAAAAAAAATATGAGCTCAGTATCAAACTCAATTACTCTAGCTTCCATAATACTATAGAATCCTAGATAACAAGGGGAAAAGAAATATAAAAGTCGTACTTCGTTAGAGCAATTGAGATGGAGCAGCAAATTAGCCGCCCGTGTTAAGTGCCAGGACGTTAAATGTAAAGGGAATCAAATTACAGAGCGACCGCGTTTCTAGAAGGTCTCCTACTTGAACAGACATTTCGCGTTTTTAATGAGTTTGGCAGACTTGTGTCTTTTATATTAACACTTGGTCTTGCTGCAATAATACAAGTGTTCTTAACATAATGCAGTTTTAAAACACACCAATAACTCACATTCATTCTGAACAAATTGCTGCACGACTTTTTGAAATTCCTTAATTAAAAAAAAATTGACTTTAATTAAAATTAATTTAAATTAATGTACAATAACAATAATAATCATCAGCTTAATTGACATTTAACCTGGTTGGCAACACAAAGTTGAAATTGTTGAAAATACAGATTTTATGCAATGTTATAATTACACAATTATTCATTCCTGTTTTACGGGTGAGTAATTTGTAATAATGAATCATTTCGGTATGCGATAGAGCTACATATAAATCTTTTTATTTTACATCCCCAAGGTACAACAAAACACCCAAATATGTGCGTTATTTTTCTTCAAATTAAACAAAGCGGATGCAAAAACCTTCCTTTTCCTTCAGGTTCCAAAGCTATGCGTACACAACCCACGTGAAATGTTTGCTTACCGACTATTTGCTAGCGTACCGTGTACGTTGCGGCCAATTTAGTGCTGAGTTAAACTTATGAGATTACATAGGAAGGGTACAAGGTCTCCTCTCAACTCTACCAATAAATATATTTCTCATTTTAGTAGAAAAAAATATTTGTTAGATTTTATTAACTTGTATCTATTTTTCTTTTTCATATACTATGTATGATATATAGTTATAAAATACATCTGGAGTGGTATACTATGTGGATCTCGTATCGAACAGAATAAATTTCCGTGCATTTAGCCGTTTCTGCCATACCTATTATAGCAATCAAATTTAGGCCCCATAGTTTTGTCACTGTCCGTGGTGTCTACACTCTTTCCATATAGACACTTTGTCTATATTTGGCATTACTCAGTCTCCCGCTTTGCTTTGGAGGGAAGTAAAGATACATACTTTCCAACTCCAACTATATACTTCTGATTAAATACGTTGCGGGTTCCAAGACAATTTTAACTCTCCCTGGGATTGCCCGTGTGTCATGCACGGTGCCTATCAGTTGGTTACCGCTGTAGATCCTGGCGTCACAGGAGTCACAGTTACCAATTTTTTGTGCATAAAGTTTTTAAATAAAAAAAAAAAAAAAAAAGCATTTAAATAACACCAAAAATAGTTTATGACGTTATTTAAATCTTTTAGATTTTTTTAAATGTCTTACTATATTTTCTCCGTTCAGTTTTGTAAAATAAACCACAAGTGACGTTATTGCAATGTGCAATATCTAAATACAAATAACTTCTAAATCATCATCGCTACTAAAAATCGTTAAAACGTCGTTCAATTCAGATAAAAACCGTTGGTATTAGTTTTATAACAGTTTTGTGTACAGGATTTAGATTAAAATGGATTGATTGCGGGTTGCCAAGTACTTCAATTGATCGCTGCGATATAAAAGGTTTTTGGTCAGCAACGTTTTTTTTTAATCTATTTTATTTTTCAGCCTGCCTTTAAAGGCATTATATAAAATAACTTTGGCATTTAAACATAGGTGGTAAAATACACTATTGTATTGAATTTTTTAAGGAACTTCTATTCTTATACTGACTTATAAAATAAATGAGGAAGTCGCTCTGTCTGCCTGTTTGTTACGCCATTACGACTAAATTGCTGACCTAATCTTGATGAAAGATCTTTATTTTAAGCAGGTCCAAGACCTGAGAAAGGACATAGAATACTTTTATCGATATACCTACCACGCGGTTGGAGCCGCCCGTAGAAATTAGAAGGCATTTTATAAATCATCGCTTGCAATAAACACTTATCATTAAATTTCCACCCTGTATTACAGGGTTGTGTTCAAGCAGTCCTATGTAATTACATAAAGTTTGCACTAATTTGGACTCACTGTAAGCAAGCAAGCGGTAGATAAACACACATTTCACGAGGGCCGTACGCATTGCTTTGAACTTGCTCTATTTGCCTAGCCCTGCTTGCATGTCCTGTTGACGAAGCTATTTATATTTATAGAGGTTACAACTACTTCGACATGTTCTATCAGACCAATAGATCCATGACCCATTTCATAAAAGTTTAGTTTGAAATTGTCTCTTTTGATTAGATGGATATTAATTAGTTAGTTTGAACTCAACATTTACCACTATTTGAAATGAAATCACGTGACATGTGAGTGTGGAGCTATCTAATCCATGGCCCACCTCGCTAACTGGCGCAAATGACCTACCACCTGTACAAGCAATGTGCCTATGAACGCTAAAGACACAGGCCACATATTGAGGCAATAAACTCTGACATGCCATCTTCACGAAGAAGACGAAGAATAAAATCACGCCTAATTCGACCGAGCATAATTTTAACTCCGTGCTGCTATTGCAAATATTCTTACCTAAAAAAACCCAAATAATTTTGTCCGACCCGGTTATCGAACCTGAAACCTTTAATTCAATACTTATCATTCATATTCATTTAAAAATAATGTGGTTAAAAATAAACATTCAACGAGAATGGATGACAGCAAACCCATTGATATAAGTACTCTAAATGGATTAACGTATTAGCGTTCAGCTAGCTGGTGTCCGCGGTACATCCATTGGTAATCTAGACTTTATACAATGGATACGGTTATGTGAATGGTTTAATTTATTGACGCAAAACGCAAAATGAAAAAAAAACATTACTCGAAATCTAAACATCGTAAAAAATGAGTTCAAAACGGATTTTTATATTTTCTAGTGTTATGTATTAGTTTTAAAGTTATTCTTCTAAGTCAATTATTACAAGAGTTTTGTAGCCATTTTTTACAGATCTTTTAAACGCTGTAAACGTGGCATTTTTTTGTTTTTTAATAAGTTAATACCTTTAAAATGCTATAAGTAACGTCATTTTTGCTAATTTTAGTTGCAAGAATGGCGTAAGCCACAGTAGCGTTTAGAAAACCCCCTGTGTTTTTTTGGGTTACAACTTACAACAAAAATACCCAAGAACTTTTCAAAATGCGTATGGCGTAACTGACGTTATTTTTCATCGTTGAAAAGTCATGTGTCATATTTTTCTCGATAAAAATTATTAAAAAAAAACGTTTTTTCGATTTTTTGAGGCTAAACGTAAATGGTGTACATTTACGTTTTCCGTTTACGTTTAGAAGTTTGTCTAAAGGTGTTCGCCACCCAATGTCTGTAGAACTCTTTTTTTAATATTTTGAAGTTGCAAGATTATTTATAAATAAAGGAAATAATAATTATGATAATATTATAGTATACTAGTTTATACTAAATTATGTTATTACAAGGCCACAAAAGGGTCTAATCTGTACGATACAACAGTTAGTTCAAATTGTCTGAATAATGGATTTTATCGGCCAGTTGGTCGTTAACGATATTAAATAGATGTTAACAACATAAGGTGCCTGAACATCTTGAACAAAATGTACAGTCAGTCGTTCGTTATTTATTGTAGTGTTTAATTTTATGATTTATTGCATATTATTCTTTTTTTTACTATTGTGGTAAATACTATACTTGTTGTAATAGAAAAGTGTAATAGAAAAATTGGAATTGAAAGATAAAATATTTGACTCATTTATTCATTAATTCTAAATTCATTTATTCTAAATTCAAGGTATAAGTTCAAACGAGTATTTCATGAAAAAGGTTATCCGTTCTTCTCGAAACTTCCCAAAACTGACAAATTTTATCAGCTTTTCAAATCTTTACTCTTTGAAGTGTATTCTATCAGATTCCCGAACAATTTTACTGGTGTAATTAGTCCGTTAAGCTTTCTAGCCAAAACTGAATTTTACATTATATTTATGTCTAGTGAACTATTTTCAAGTAACCTTACAGTATTAGGATCCATTATGCCTGATAGACTTTTTATTTAGCTGCATCATATCATTGTAAGTTGACCAAAGACGATTAGAATTCATTTAGCTCAAAATTTGAACATTTTTATTTTTTTTAATCAATTAATCACTGAAGAATCTTTTTTCTTCACACGATTTATGTAGATAGCAACAAAATAATGGTTGCATAAATATTTTTGGTGAATTTTTAATTTCTTATAAGTTGCCGACGGGTCGATCGAAAACGTCGACCTAACTAAAATTAAATTATATCTTGTATTAATAATTACTCAATATAGAACGATAAGATATTAAATACAAAATAACAAAAACACATAAGTTTATGTTACAGTAAAAGTCAAACAAGCAACAGTAAAATAGTCCTGCAATTAATAAAATGAATTCACACGAGCGTCACAGAGGCGTATAAACGTCCCAGCAGTAAAATTAGATCCATTCCCTTAATTAGACGATCCATATAAAATAATTACCACCCTAAAACAAATTACGGAAAGAGTCAAAAACGATCGCGTAAAAACGATTATTACGCCACCAAATATTCGAATAACACCTCATACAAAAACATGAATTCAGGACAGAACACCCAATTTGAATTTCCCGTCATTTCCATATCACGCCTGACAATGCAAATTTGAAGTTATTTTATAAACATTCTAAGAAAGGTAATTTAGAAGGACAATATAAAAACGGCTCCAAGCTGCTTCCATTTATCTGATAACGATTCAAATACTCCTTATGCCTAATGAATACAAACAAGGATATTCATAAATATTAAACAGAGAAACGTGGACGCCATGATTCCAAACTTACGTTACCAATTAAAAAAAGTAATTGGCCGTAAAGACAATCCAAATTTAAACCCACCAATCGACGGCCACCATTCCAAACTCAAACTTCGACTCACCGAAATCGCCACACACAACACACGAACACTTACGTAGATTAAAAAAAACAATTTGAGCCAATCAAGTGAATTTAAATCCGAAACTTTTGCAATTAAACTTGGAAGATGAGGTTTAATTTTAAAAACTTTGAGGATACATACGCGCGCGGTCGTTGTGATCGGGATCTGGACGGCGCCCAGTGGTCGGGTCGCGGATCGGAGCGCGATTGAGCGCTGCGGCGTCGCTCCAGCCCTTATACCGACGCGCTCAACCCCAACCGTAATGGTGGTGGGCGGAACTTTACAGAGCTGATAATTCAGTTTCTGAAATATTTTGTTGTGAATATTTTAATTATTTTTATGTGGTTTGTGTAAAACTGTTTTGGCTCGTGTTTCGCAGCAAATAGCAGATTTTCTTTCGTAGGTTTTATAGCATCTATCGATATTACCTCGCTCAATGTCTCACCTGTTGCATTCACCAGTGCCAAAAAAGATTAAAAAGCTAAGCCATACTAAAAAAAAGTTTACCTATGGCTGGTGCTGGCGCTAAGGTTCATAGCAATGAACTTTTCATAAATTAATTTTAAAAAAGCAGAGCAGAACATTCTTCTTCTTTATAACTTTCAAATTAACGACAGTAAATTATCCCAAGTTCCATTGTCAAGTACTAATCTACCCCTTTTACAATACTTTAATAAATATCCTTCTATAACTTGCAAGAGGTATTATCCGCTCTCTAAGTACTATAATGCCATCCCTGTCGCACGGTGGCGGGTGTCAACAAAATGTTATTAGTCGTCATCTGCTTGGGACTAACCGGAAAAATTGTCGAGTGGCAGAGTGGAAACTATAGGTAAAAGTTGCAGCCTCATGCCGCAGGATTGAGTCTTTGTAAACATCGGTTGTGCTGCGTCATCGTTTGAAAACTAAAAGTGACTTAAGTTCGCGATGTGAGTGCATTGGTTACAAGAATATAACATTTTGTCGTATATTAATCTATGTTAGTTATTGAGATTGATATATTTATATTTAAATCTTTCGCGTTGCATGATTTACTAACATCTACAGCAATTAACGCTAACTAAGATTGGTCTCGGGTTGGATTCCCGCTTAAAATAAATCTTTGTGTGCATAACCATGAGGTTTGTCTTAGTCTGGGTGTTTTTAGGTATAATAAGTATGTACTTACAAAAGTAAAGTATTTATTTATTAGAATCAGTTATTTTAGTACCCATAGTACAAGCTCTGCTTAGTTTGGGACTAGATGACGTTGTAAGTAAGTTGTGAGATATTTATTTATATTTTTTTATTTATATACTTTTTGTATTGTCTTTGTTTTGTTTTGTAATTTGTACTGTCTGCCGTAACGTAAAGCCTAAAAGGTAAATAATGTATGATCGCGTTAATGCCCGCTAGGTTTTAGTTATTAGAATAATATTCAATCATACTATAAAACAAGATTGGTGAATATCTATTTGTTGCATTATAATATTATTATTGTATTTTAATATTAAGATAAGACTCAATATTTAGTTGAACAGTATTTAAATCACATTTATCGCAAATCCGGTGCAGCACAGACACTTACGCATTTTTTTTTTACCTTTTAGCTGCCCACGTTTCTTGTGGTGACTATTAATTGCTTTCCATAAGTGGACAATTGTCATGAGATATTGGGCTCGATTCTTGGGTCAATAAATAGTGTTATTTGAGATAATTCTGTCAGGCAATTGTCGAAAGCAGCACGAAGTAGGATAGGATTTGCTTGGTGGATGGCGATAGGCTCGCTTTAGGTCTAAACATAGCAGATGAAATATGCGTGTTATACACCTCTGCTCTACTCATCCAGGCAATATAGGCGTGATGTGATCTTTTGTGTTATGTCGAATTGTTGTTTTCGCAAAGAAATCTCTTCTTCGTCGTGTCGATGGCTGAGTCAAATTTTATTGGCCCATTAAGTAGCCACTGTTATAGCGCTCTCGTCAGCATTCATGAGCGCCTCTCTTGTGCAGGTGGTAGGGCATTTTGGACAGTCAGTAAGGTGGTCAAGGTTTTGACTTGCCATCGTGGTGAAAGGATTAGCCAATTCGCTTTGAAGAACTCGCGAATTGCCCAGGGTGCGCCGGACGTGGCGAAGGCGCGCGTACGCCGCGAGCCTAATGCCGCCCTAAGCGAGGCCGCGGGCGGTGGAGGGGGTTTTCCGCCGCCCGCTGATGCCTTCCGCGACGGAGTGACGCCCTGGGTGTGCCCGGGGCGTCGCTACGAGAGGAGGACCTAGAGTCGGGTGCCCGGTCGGAGGTCGGACTGGGCACGGTCGCCGCGGCGAGCCCTGTGGATGTAAGATCGATCCGGGGCTCGCCGACCCACCATCTTTCGGCGACGAGGGCACACCGCGGGGTTTTAGTGGGTATTCTGTGCCGTTTAACATCGTAGGCACGGGAGTCCCACATAAAATAAAACTAAGTTTTTATCTCACGTGGGTGTTTCAAAATTGGATTTATTAAGGTTTTCTCTGATAAAAGCTGTATTTAGGTTAGGTAAGTGGCCTTTTTAGGGTTCCGTACCCAAAGGGTAAAAATGGAACCCTACTACTGAGATATCGCTGTCCGTTTGTCCGTCTGTCCGTCTGACACCAGGCTGTTACTAATGAACCGTTATAGCTAGACAATTAAAATTTTACTAATGATGTTAAACAGTTGCTGCCTTAGCAACAAATACTCACAACTAAATCAAATAAATATTTAAGGAGACCCATACAAAAACGTGTTTTTGTGCTCGTTTTTGCTCTACGGGTATATTTGTCACCGGGCTGTAACTCATGACCCGTGATAGCTGGTCAGTTGATTTTTTTACAGATAATGTTTACTGTGGCCGCCATAACAACAAATACTAAAAAAAGAATAAAATTAACATCTAGTGGAGGGGGCTCCCATACAACATACGTGATTTTTTTGCTCGTTTCAGTTCGATAATGATACCGGTAACAGGTTAAAATACACGCAGATGCCAAAAATAGTAACAAAATATTTATTTTAAAAATAAATAATTACATTTAAGTAAACTGATTATTTCAAGGGGCCATATCCCATACAACAGACATGTTTTTTTTATAGATAATGGTACGGAACCAGTCGTGCGCGAGTTCGACTCGCCCGGTTTACAAATTACACTCAGGGGCTTCATTATCATAAATTGAAAGTTATTTAGTTCTTTTCAATTAAGTTGTTTTTTTTATTCAGATCAAATCTTCAGTAAGTTTTATTTTTACTTTACATTATTACTACCTCGTGATCTAGCTTTTCTTTAAGCAAATATATCACAATTGCAAAGGAAATTTACGGTCCGTGACAGGTCGAGATGTCGACAAAGTTTATAAAGTTTTTATATGATTTAATCATAACAATATGCATGTTATTATCATTTAAAACTAAAAAAAATACATTATTTTTAAATGTAACAAAACACTCAGCGGTAATATATATAAACATACATTGTTTACCCCACTTTAAAAAGTAATTAGATTCTTCGCGAATCATTTTTGTTCAATCTTTTTTATTAAATTTAACGGGTCTTCGTTAAAAAATTAAACATATTTTAAAGTTTTAAATAGGATTACGGTATATTTATACCATTTTAGAATCACAATAAAACTAGAAAATATTTACGTGATGGGCACACTCTATACATTTTTTTACACCTTTTTCAAACTTTAGCTACAAAAAAATTTTGATTGTAAAAATATTTTTTATGTTACTTTTTTTAAATTAAATTATTGTACATTAATGCGATTGAACATTTGATAGTTCATCTATTCAAAACGTTGAATGCCCAAAATAGACATAACAAATCCTAATATTTATGAACATGGCATCATAAGAAGTGAAGATGTCGATTTTGTCAATAATTCGAAAATATTCGATTTTTTAAAAAAAGACTGTGATACTTTTGTTCAACCAATTTTGCATTTTTCCATCAGGCTCAACCTTCATTGAAAAGATAATTCATTAATTATGGACTCACTGTATATGCCAATAACGAAAAGTAGAACTGCGGGTCAATTTGCATGAAGAGGACACTTCCAACCGTCGTATTTTCATAGTTCTGTAATCGGCTTGTTTCATTTAATACACTAAAATGCATGATTGTTTGTGGCAATATAGTGAAAATTATTTCCTTAATTTTTCTTAATTTTTACATTAATTAAGTATTGTATTTTTTTTTACAAACGTTACGACATTATTACGTTTGTACTGAAGATCCGCTAAGGATTGTTCTCTCTTTAAATGAAAACCATCTGTTAATTTTTTTTGATTCATGATGATTTATAAACATTTTGATATAAGAATGACAACACATGCCTCCATGATTAGCAGGAAAAGAGCTAAAATCAAGTTAGCACGTCCGACGAGATTAAGCGAGCTGTGGCTCATAATTGGATGCGATTAGCATTGGACCGGATAAAGTGATACGAGATGCGGCATGTATTCAACGGCGCGGCAATTTACATTGCAGACATTTTAACCACTGCCAAAATTACCTCATTTTTATTTTTTTTTATTTTAAAATAAACTTAAATTATATTTGACGTCATTCTATACGCATTTTAACTGCCTCGATTGCCTAGTGGTTAGCGTATGTCTGATCGCGAGGCCTTGGGTTCGAATCCCGGGTCGGGCAAAGTGTCATTTGTGAAGTTTCCGTCAGGAAATTCAACATGGAGTTGGAATTGTGCCTGGTGTAATGCGATAGGCGAACCCCCTATTCCATGGAACTTAAACATAACTGGTGAAATGGGTGTTGTACACCTCTGCCACGCCCTTCTAGGTAATATAGGCGTAAAGTTATGAAATTTTAAATAATAGGCGTATTTTAAAACTGATGGTAAGTAGTTTGTTGTAGTTAAACATCCAAAAAAATCTACACTTCACAAAACGGTACTATTATTTGGCGGCAAAACAAATATATTATAAATATCAAGATTGAATTTTCCATGTAAATTTTCTCCATTTTATAACTCCAACCCACTTTTTTATAAAACACCCACAGGCAGCCTATCCTACAGTGAGCTTTAACCTTTATCTATTTTTAGCTAAAACATCACCATCATATTTGCACAATATAACTTTACGAACACATTGTTTACAAGCTTTTACCTTCACAAGTTAAGCTAAATTTAACCGAGTATCTACTAAAAGTTCTATTAATATCCATTAAGGTTGAGTCAAAATATTTTCGTTTTGTTCCTGTTTCGTTTGTTCTTTGTTAGTTAGAATATAAATCGATCACTTCACGTTTTAATTAACCACTCTCAAGCACACGGAATCAAAGTTATTTATTATCCTCTAAATATATTATAATAATTATAAATATATTATATTTATACTCTAAATAATGTTATAAAATGTGTTGACTCCGGATTACGATCAAAATGACTTAGAACTTAAAACGATAGCTAACCGAAATCAGAAATCAAATCATTTATTTCCATGGACCCCACAGGGCTTGATTATGTCAAAACAAACATTAAAATACAAAAAAATATTAAATTAAAATAAAACTAAACTAATTAAATTGTAATACTTATTGCAATAAAATGCTTTGACACCGCAGCTTAGATTTACTTTAATTCAATTTAGACATTTAAATTAAAATCAATCCAAGTGCCAGCTCCGATGGGTATTGCATCATGAGAAGAGCTGGTGAGAAACTTGAAGTGTGCGGGATCGAAGATAGGTTTGCTTGATGTAAACACTTTTTAGATGATTACAACTAAAACTCAATGGCTAAAGATGGTTTGGAGAGAAAAATAAACTTAAATATTGCTCTGAATTAAATTGATACTTATTACGCAATTAATCACATCAGTCACGATAAACTCATCAGGCACAGAAAGTTCACTACACTGACATTTATTTTATACATCTTTAAGCATCTACATTTTTTGTGTTATATAGATGTGTATACTTTCACTCTCGTATTACATTGTTAATGTATTTTTTGTGTACTTCGTAATTGGCGTACTGTTCTATTATAAATTATTTACCTACTGCCTGTATGAAATAAATAAATAAGTAAAAAAATAATGGAAAATATACATACATACCTTCATACATAAAATTACGCGATTATGCTACGACGGTAGGCAGAGACAATGAAATGCAAAGTTCTACGATTTTTGCATCTCATCATACGTGCTAGCCGGTTTCGTGTACTAGCTACTTAGCCTTTCTGTAGGACTATGTGTGTTTTTTGCGGTCGTTTTTCAAGTACTAAGAAATATAACTTTTGTTATAATTCTTTATTTATTACTAACAAAGTACCTACAATTATTTATTATTTGAACTGTATTAAGATGTTAATATTTACAACTATACATATTAAATAAATAAATATATATACATACAATAATATAGAAACCAGCCTTCTGGTCTTGAGACGCATCGATTAATCTTTCAGAGATATATTTAAAAAAGCAGTCGGGCGCTAGGGCCCTAAGGTTTCAACCCCAAACGGCTCAAATTTATAAGAAAGAAAGAAAATAATATTACTAAGAAAATTAAATATCTGTTACACAAAATAAACATTCTTTTAGAAATAAGTATCCAAGTCAGTAGATTTCTTCTTTTATTTATTTCTTTCAGTAGGCTATTTGTTTTCCATTGCAATAAAAATAAAAGGATTTAAATAGAATATTATCTTCCAACGGAATATTGAGCGTCTGCATTCTATTTTAGTCTCGAGAACGTGCTCTGTGTTATGTACGTGCTTAAATATATTTAAATGCGATAGTTCTCGAAGAAAATTGCAAATATCCGCTCCAAGTTTTAAATGCATTTTAGTATTCCTATCTATTGGATTCCTACGCTATTTACGTTGCAACATGAAGAGAATAATTGAACGAGAATAATACTATTTTTTAAATGTAGGTAAGCTGTTTTAATTTAAAAACTTAATGGAATACTTTTTCATTTCTGAATATAATTGTTTGTAATAAAATGAAACCTAAAACTTTATTTTGGTAAAACTCGTATGTTAAATCGTTAGATAGGAAAATCTATTTTAAAATATAAAAGCTACACTCCACGGGTATCAATTGCAGTGACCAAACTGTTGTGGTTAGGGGCTTCAGAGACAGAAGCTTCTTCACAATGCGTGCAATATTATTCTCATAATAATTTATGTTATGTTTGGTTCCCTTATGATTTTGCGAGCAATAAACGGATCTAATGTGTAACATTATATTCTCTTAATATAAGGTTATTACTAACACACAAGCAGAACTGCTTCTGATATTTCAAGGTGTACTATAAAAATTTCTGTATAAGCACTAAACACCTACTGCTACTTCGAAAAATAATTATCAAAAACTGACATTGCCGTTTTCTAAAACATTTTAAGGTCAATGAAAAAAATCAAAACTGCACACTGTGCACAGTATTCTGATCAACTTTGTCAGAGTAAAAATATACCGAGTAGTTTATCTCCATAGAAACGGTCAGAAAGCGTCACGTACCTACGCCTCGGATTAAACGCAATAAGGGTACCTACTAAATATATGGATGCGTTGCTGCCGCTGTGATGAACAGATTCAAAAATAGAATCATAGAAGCTCAAGTCACTAAATGAAATTTAAATACAATAATGGTTTGATTGTAATTATTATTTCAATAAAAAGTGATAAAATCAGAATACTGGTATATCTTTATGCTGTGACTTTATTCTGTTAATTTAAGTTTTTAGAAAAAAAAAAATGGAAATTGTGTGTTCTACTGCAGTGTGTCCATTGATGTGAAAAACGCTTGAATTTGCTAACTAAGCATTATTATAATGAACGAGTCCTTAAAATACAGAATATTGGCCAAAAAAAACGATATTTTCTTCTTAATAAGTTATTTTATTTTAAAAAGCGAAACGTGGTTTGAACTAAAATGGTACGTAGTAGCATCCCCTGAGAAGTATTTTAATATTTTAAAATTTCTCTTTATAAGTTATTTTAGCAAAACTTACGACATTAGACATCTAAAGGCTTATTTTCAAGTGATAAGTTCGAAGTTCTTTGAAAGCTTTTCACAAGTTTCTCGTACCATCTGACATCATCATAACTTATGATGAGTGGTTACCAAGGCTTAGGGTGGAGTGGACCTCATTGAGTCTGCCTGGATCATTATAAAGTACTTGAACAAAATAATTGGATGAAGAATTATAAACAAAACTTAGTAGTATTTAATACCGCCTAAGAAATCACGTTTTGATCCGATAGATAAATAAAAATTATTTAATATTAAACTAGCTTCCACTGTATAATTGGATCGATAAATAAAAATAAACTTAGTAGTGTTTCAAACCTTCAAAGAAATCAGCTTTCTATCGACCTATCGACCTACCTGTAAACTTTTGCCCGCGTTTTATGTCAACAAAAAATCTATAGTAATCTAGACCATAACTTTCACCTGCGCAAAGTTTTATAATCTACTAGCTACTATCTAGCTTTTGTATGGATGAGTTCAAACATCTTCACCCATACATATCCATCTATCTTCACAAACTTTTAAATTTATAATATAAGTAGGATTTAACAAATTATTTAATTAGTTTTTACAAATTATTTACTGCCTCGTTGATTTAGTGGTTAGCTAACCGCGAGGTCGCGGATTCGATTCCCGAGTCAAGCCAAAGTGTTATTTGGGGTTTTTCCGTGAGAAATTTTCCAAATAGCAGCACGGAGTTGGTATTGTTCCCGGCGGATGGCGATAAGCTCACACCCTCATCCCATGGGACCGAAACAACAGGTGAAATTGCAGAAAATTGCATTTCAATCGGTTGAACCGTTCTGTATACACCCTCTTCGATCTGTCGTGTAGGTAATGATTATAATTTATCAGCATGTCCACAGTCTACTCTCTTTTTAGCTAAAAATAGATTAAACTCAACTTCCTGGTACTGTTTTTGGTTAAATATAGAACTCTCTTTTTCCGTATTTATATTACAAAAGATTTTTCTTTTATAGAAGAAATCAGTGTGGGCGCTACTTATTCATGCTGAAAATAGAATGGCTTTAGGAATCTATAAGATTAGTGTGCATTGCCGATGAATCATTAAATATTTGTATGATACCCGGGTCAATGAAATGCAAAAACTACACGGAGTTTGAAATCGCCTAGTAGATGGTACGGCTCACCATCCGGCACATAAGTATTTTAAGACGTATATAGCAATCGAACGTGTAGTCCACCTGATTGTCAGTGGTAACTGAAGCTCATGGACATAATCAACTCACAAAAGCAGATTGTATATGCATCGCTCCATCTAAAAAATGTGCCAGTAATTTCAGGATCTGATCGCATAACCAAACCGGAATACAGTAATGGAAGCACTATTATTTGGCGGCAGGTTAAAGGTGGCGTTGTCACCCTCGAACTCGTTCACAAAAACTCTACCATCATCAATAACTAGAAGAAAATAAATATGCGTTCTTCTCTTCTGTGCCTTTTAGGTAACATATTAATAAACTGCGAGTTTCATGTAAAAGGTCTCGTATATTAATATTTTGAAAAACAATATTAGTTTTAAACTTATTTCCGTTCGACGACTACAAATACAAATTGCATTAAAGTTGCAACTCCTAGTTTGTTTTGAACACTTTGGGACTTGTTCTATACAATATAAGTGCAAGCGACACATACACAATCAGTGAGCAATTTCTTCTGAAAGTTGTTTGAATTCAATAGACGAATGTAGTTTTAGTTGTTTATTGTTTCTTGAAAGTTTCGCCATGTCGATTCTATTTACTAGCCTTAGACGATTAAACCAAAAGGACTAGCTTGCCTCGTTGCTCTAGTAGTTAGCGTATGCGCCTTTCACCGCGAGGTCTCGGGTTCGATAGGTTATTTGTTGCCGTCATTAAATTTTCAATAGCAGCACGGAGTTGGACTTGTGCCCGGTGGATGGCGATTGGGACCTATCCCATTAGCCTAAATTTGGATTTTTTACATTAGATTGAACGCCAGAAGCAATTACACTATCTAATGGTCCCATGACAAGGCCAAATACACAAATTCACTCCCCCAAGCACACCCAGTCTCAGAACAAATCATTGCGAATCACACAAAGATTAGTCCCATGTGGGGATCGAACACACAACACCAGTGCAGTGGAGAGCGGCGAGGCGACCGCCTAAACCACTACACCACACGAGCAGACAAAGCTAAACATAACAGGTGAAGTGTGGGTGTTGTATACCTCTGCCACATCCTTCTGGGTATAGGCGTGATGTTATGTTACCTTTCCGCCGTGAATTAGGCATGATGTTATGTTATGATTAATCATTGTCAGGCGCTGCCAAATGTGGAAAAGCATCGCTCTTGCAATGCATATAAAACTAGTTATCAAATCATATATGCGCGGCATCTACCCCAGCTCTCCCGCGAGTTTTGGTAAACTTATTAGCTAGATATTTGCAGTCATTACCGCTCCATTTTGATTAAGTGCTCTTTGATACAAGTTAAGTAGACGTCTAGAATCAGGTTGAGTTGTTAGTGTAGAAACCGCTCACCGTGAGGACCGACGTCTAGAGCTCGATTCCAGGCTCGGACAAAACTATTACTAAACTTTATTCAATATCTTTCATTCATTCTACATCTTTCTTTCCAACAAACAACTCTGTTCATTATTTTGAAAAATAAAATGCTCACCGCCGTATCTTTGTTTTGTCTATGAATATAGAGTATCTGCATTATATTTGTTCTTAGCGTGATTAAAAAGGTAAATAATGTTGGAAGGATTTTGGTCTTGGATTTTTTATTAAAATTGAAAAAATGCGACCTTTTTGCAGACAATGGAATGCTGTTGCTTCTTTGAATAATAAAAAAGGATCTATATCACTATTTACAGTAGCGTAGGGGTAAATATATTCTTGTTCCTAGGTTTCGATCAATTTTAATTACATTTTCAAACAATTGAATAGAAATCACGTTTTCTTTAAATGTCACTTTGTCAAGAAATTTCCAATTATTGTCTCGCTCACTTTAACCTTATCACATCTAGTAATTATTAGTCGTAACTCGAGACTTTAACGCGCCAACCTTAATAAATGAATAACATCCCACAACAAAAGAGTTCATTTAGTTTTAGGCGGTTTGATTAAATTTTTCTCTTACAACAAATAAATTAAAATCACTTTTTGTAGAAAACCCAATTAGTTTTGTGGGATAGTTGGACTATATTTGGCATGGTATGTGAACCTAATATTTTGTGAGTTTTAAACCTAATTTTAGAGTCTACAAGGTTCAAAACCGGCAACATAATTATAAACTGAACTAACCGTTCGCAAAAAAAACTTACTGAACTTTTAAATATTTTTTAACATGTTCTTGATATATCATTCAGAGATTTTCTGAACCATTGTTTTATACTATATGGACTGTAGAAATCACTTAACCAGGTGTACTCCAAGCTTGTTAGCCACATTGTTAGAAAAAAATACTTAAGAATATTTGCTGTACAAATTCTCTGCCCTAAATTAAATTTCTATTCTATGTCAAAGTGAAAAGCATAACCAAATAACGCACATGTTCCCATACACTCGTATATAAAGGATCTTGACGGACATGTCTTAGGATACGTGACAAAATCAAGTATATATTCACGAAACATCCGACAATTATGAACCTTATGCCATTGGAATAATGCTCCATTGCAAACATATATTGAAATTCTTCAAGTCCAAAGAGAAAGGTCTTTTGACACATTATTTGAGTTTTGATGAGGGTTTTGGAAACTCTCTGTTTGAATACAAATATTATTATAGCTCTGTCATGTAAAATTATACGCGTCTGATGAAATTGAACTGTAATATTCCCTCGTTCAGGTTTACAGATATATTAGATTTTTTTTTATAGCACGCAGAAAAATATTCAGGGTATATTATTTAAATTCTGAATTTTGTTATGGTGGATAGTCTTGCCTCTGATCGCGAACACATTTAATATTAGATGAGGTCCCGATTGATACTGTTTATTTATTTATTTAAACTTTATGCACTAGAATGTACAAAGGCGGACTTAATACTAAAAGTATTCTCTACCAGTCAACCTTTGGGAGATGCAGAGATGTAGATAGTAGGTGCAGTTTGAAACACGTGTGAGGCAGACATTTAGATAATAAGTTAATAGCTATATAAAAAACGTTAATATATATTATACTAATACTTACATAATTATTACTACAAAAAATGTGTATAAACAAAATACAAAATATACATAATATATACCAATACACACATACATACATACATACACTACAGTAAATAATACATAGTTGAAGACATACACTTATTATGAGATGATTCCTTCAATTCATCAAATAGGAGAGCACGTTTTTATCACAGTTAAAGTGTCCTTAACGCCCTCTTAAATGTACACTTGTAGAAGTTATATTTATTACAAGCATCGCTAGATTTTTGCCCAAATGTAGCGACATATCTTCACGTTGGATACATGCAAATACAACGCACGGAGACACGGGGTGTCGTTCGGAATCTAATAAAGGAATTTACCAGACATTCCCAAACTTATTTGTTTCAACTACGTATATCGTCCTTTGTCTCTCCGTTACGTGTCGGTAATGTGAAACTTGCAATTAAATTCCTTATCGTCACACTGAAGACTTAGAATTGACCAAAATACATGTAATCATTGATTATTGAATGTATCCATACATAGTAAACACAAAGTTGGTTTCCATGTCCGTCTGTATTGATCTTTAAAAAAAAAACCGACTTCAAAAAGTAGGTAAATTAAAAAGCAAAAAATTAATTTACTTCGCACAAAATAATACATTTTTTCATTTAGTTAAATAGAAATTATTAAATAATTATTTTATATTTCTGAAGTCGGTGCCAAGTAAAAACAACCTTTTTACAATATCAAATTACAGTTGACACAAAAAGGGAGGCGTAGTTGTGCTAGTGCGCGGTCGCCCAGTATTGGTACTTACCACAGAAATATAACTAATATTCAGTCAGAAAAAAGTTGTTAAAACGATTGATATTATCTATACAGAGTTATTAATTGTTTACTTGGCACCGACTTCTGAATTATAAAATAATTATTTAATAATTTCTATTTAACTAAATGAAAAAACGTATTATTTTGTGCGAAGTAAATTTATTTTTTGCTTTTTAGTTTACCTACTTTTTGAAGTCGGTTTTTTTTTTGTTAAAAATTATTTTATTTTACGATTTTAAGTGATGGGTAGACCGAGCAAGAATGTTTCTCGAATGAGGAGACGACGGTTGCTTGAGACGGAAAACTTATTAATAATAAACAAGAATTAAATCCTTTCTCCTGACTATTGAGGGTCACGACCTTCCATCATCAGCTCATTTGACACAATAACTAGCAGTAGGAATATGCGTACAGTAGTGAAAGAATTATCCTTTAACTCTTAATTATTGAGGAGTTGACCTTCCATCATCAGCTCAACCACATAAAATTATTGCGACCAAGCGTAAATCTTGACCTCGATTAATAAAATATGAGGGTTGCCCCCGATATCTCTGGGATCCCATCATCAGATCATGACATGCTGACAATGGGACCACCTTTGAAATATCTCCGTTCCAACAGCTCACTTGACATCATAACTAGCAGTCTGAATATGTGTACAGTAGTGAAAGAATTATCCTTTAACTCGTAACCATTGAGAAGTTGACCTTCCATCATCAGCTCATCCACATAAAAATACGTAAATACTGGTGTAGCTTTGAAAAACACACTAAAAACATTACATGTGCCTTTAAAATTCGAGGGTTGCCCTCGATTTCTCTGAGATCCCATCAATCATCTCCTGTCCAACAAAAAAAGAATCATCAAAATCAGTTCATAAACGACGGAGATATCCGTGAACAAACATAAAAAAAAAGCAACAGATATACGAATCGAATTGAGAACCTCCTCCTTTTTTATTAGAAGTCGGTTAAAAATACGCAACGGGTTTTAATGAGTTTTTTCTCAATATGCATAATGGTCTAAGAATAAGGTTTATATTATGGTTGATTTGTGCATATAATATATGTAACATAAATAATGGTGGGTGCCCGCAGGAAAGCGCAGGGACGTTATTTATTTATAAATGTAAAACAATATAATTTTATTAATTAATTATCATTGCCCACTTGTATCTTTACACACTGTATACTATTTTAATGCATATTATATAACATAATACACTAACATACTAAAAAGAATAAAAGTAAAACGGCAGCCAAAAAAACATTTCATATTATTTAGTTACGTAGCAGACAGTCACGTAAATGGTAAATAGACTCATTTACGCATTACATTCAAGCATTTTAGCTAAACGGCCCCTCAAGGAGTATTGTGGCTCACGTGATTTGACTAAAAGAAGCGTCATTTTTTTAAAAAGAAAGAGTTTATTTTTTAATATAGTTGTATATATTTTAACAGGTAGGCTTGTAGTAAGAACAAAGAATTTATTACTCCAGGTATTATTCCTGATTTATCGGTGCGGCTGTGGGGCGGTAAAATATTCTCATAGATCAGCACCTATTTTTCTATGCCAATATTTTGCACGCCGCTCCTGCGTCGAGTAATCGGAAAACTGCCTTAGTAGCGAACCGACAATAAGTGCGGTGGTCTTTGATGTTATGTCTCATGTGCCAGAAATTAAAGGGGCTAAGCTACCGACAACCCGCCACACAGGACACAGGCTCTACAATTTGGCGACTGACTAACGTGAGTCGGTCTTCTTCCTTTTAACTCGTTTACTAGAATTGTACTATTCATCACAGGATTGAACATAAAACATGACTTACAGACTAATAAAATCCTGTCAATTTTACTACTGTTGATTTTAACGGGGACAAGCCATCAGCGCGATATATTTTATATTGCTTAAATGTCCGCGTGTTACACATGGACATTTCAAATACTTTATTTTACACACACAGAATTTACAATAACATAATAGAAAAGAAACAGTTAAAATATCAGGTACAAAGGCGAGCTTAATTCAATATTGAATTTTCTACCAGCAAACCTTTGAGACGTAGAGAAAAAGAAGAAATAGAAGACTAGGCAAGAGTAAAGTTGAGTGTACAACTACAAAGTAATAATATTAAAATAATGCTACAAGAATGCTTACATACTATAATAATTTAAATAGGTATATACTACCTAATTTTGCAATGTAATATACTACTTAATATATTATTTATCTACATCAATACACCGAAAATGCTCTTTAACTCTTTTCCTGAAGACATCCACCGAAGAACTATTGCGTATTAGTGTGGAATATTATTGAATAGACATTGTCTATTTCCTCAATCTAACAGCCTGATGGGACGGACTGACCGACAAGACCGGAGAAAGATCAGGTGCAGTACCAAGTGACTGCAACCACTGGTGTGCAAACACCGCCAACTGCCAGTTTTCGGCCAGATATTGGTCTTTCTACACAGAAAAATCCAACCTCTTTGTTCCAGACCCGACTGGAATTGAACCCGAGACCGCTGCGTGGCAGTCGCACACGTTAGCTGCTAGACTACAAAGGCAGACAACTATACTCTGCCCATTCCTTTATTTTCTTTTTGACAGATTACATTTAGGGATGCCTTCACACGTTACTGATTCGATTTGAAATCATAATCGATGTTGTCTAAGAAGAACTTTCAATCGATTAATTACATCGAAATGGTTTTAGTTCATTATTAATTATTCGTTTATTAGTAGTTTTTATTAGATGAAATAAATATACAAAATAATAATATTATTATAATAATAATGTCACATACTTAGTCTATGACGGTTTCCTAGTTACCTTTGTTTACATTTTGATATGTCATTCCAAGATTTCTACTTAATTTCTTGCAAATAATTATTCATGAAATCATGATACTATTATTATATTATTTTTTTATAAAAAATACAGACAATACACAAAAAAAAGTCAAACTATTCTTTTTCATAATGATCGATTTATTTCATTTCACGATTTGAATTATAGTCTGTGGTTGTTTGTTACAAACAGTGAACTTCCCTAAAAAGTGTCGCTTGTCAATAAAGTACATTATTATTGTAGTACATTAATCTGACAAAAAAGCGGTAATTCATAGGCGTGATCTGTCAAAAAGAAAATAAAGGAATGTTCAAAGTATAGTGGTAATCCTACTTAACAAATGGATGAACGTGACGTCGCGTTATGTCGTAACATATAGTTAAGAAATAAGTGGTTAAAGCGGCTGCCCGGTATGAAAAGGTCGGCGGTTCAAATCCGGTCCCATAATGTTTCTACTGTTTCTTGGTATAAACTAGTGATAGACCAAAAAAAATATTTTATTTACCTCACAATACTCTAATATCAAAATAAAAATGAATAATCCTAATGCGAAGTCTTTCATACGATTCGCTTGTCTTAATTTTTTAGCCAATCAAATATTGAAATTTCTATTTTCCTTTTCTGTAGAAGAATTAGAAAAAATCCGTTTCAATTCTTATCATTCATTCAAAGTGAAAAGGAAATGTAGAAATACCCAGAATCATTCTTATGATGTAAAACAATAATTGTATTCCGCAGTTCTTTTTATGCTATTTGACATTTCAAAAGGAAAATTTGTTGGTTATTTGTAAGAATAAATTGGAAAAAATAATGTATTTATTTGCGTAGTGAAGTTGACTATAAAGTATGAGTAGTGTATTGTTTGTTTGCCTTGTTATAACATAATGGGCCACGGTTTTGTTGAGGATATATAGAATTCAAATGGAATGGGCCATGACATTTCCATTATGTAAAAAAAAATAAAAAGAATATTAAAGGACACTCATGAAGGCACGTCTACTCTTTGTCTACCAACAATAATATACCAGTTCTCGCATTTTGACAGTTATTCTTAAATTGTATACGTATTCTGCCAAATTTCTCACATTGTACTCGCCTTACTATTAGCAAAGTCTACTACAAACAATCATAAGTGCAAATTAACCTAGAAAGCTGATTTTTGGTTGATTCAATTTCCTATGAACTTTCGCCGTCATCTTGTGTAATTGTCGGACCCAGCATAAATTAATTTAGTAATTTAGGTCAAAATTAAGTTACTCATTAGACTCAAATTTTATATCTAGACTAGATTGTAATCTTTATGAAGAATCTAAATGTTTAGACACATCATAAAAAAAAACTACTGAGACAGAAACGATAATGTTGCTGTTTGCTACGCCGTAGCCAGTTAATGTTGTAGGTGCTACGCCGTAGCTGCCTGACGTACGGTGTTATGTGGCCGTCCTGATTGAAAGGTATATTTGACACCGCCAGTCGATTTACATACTTAATTCCATGAAAAACGTTTTTTACATACATTTTGCATGTCGATCGAACTCTGTGACGTCTCTGTTTACGATGCTCGACTGTCGGACTATTTACGGTTTATAAAGCAAATAAAATTCGAATTCGAACAATGATACGATAGCGTTCTCGTCACTGACTAGACAGACGCTGTCCTGTCTTAACTATTTGACGATATTTTGCAAAACGCATTCTGTCAATGTTACGTGAAACCCCAAAGGTTACATTACAAAAGTTTATATTGTCAAAAGTGCTAAAGCTACATCAGCAAATCATTAGAAAATGTAATATTGTGGTCAATTATTCTTATATTTACTAATTTTCCGTAAAAATTCTCAATTCTTTTTGCTATCATTCATCTTCTGACTGAAATCGCTATCGGTTGAGCTGTTCATACGTGATGTCGTGACTAGGAAAAATAGGGATTCATTTTGATATTGTATATATATGTCCTAATTTAAGCTTGAAGATCTTCGTGCGAGCACAAACCATTTTGGCCCAGTACACGACGTACGAACATCAGTTCTTGTGTGCGTGTTGGCAACATGTGGCGTATTGCTCATGCACACATCAATCTGTTTTTACGTTTGTACAAACACTATCTATCTAGGCTTTATTAATCTATGATGAAGGGTTAACGTAAATAGTTTTGGTATTAATTTAGGTATAAATATAAAAATATCAGGCATTTTAACAATCAAATATCACATTATTATGAATATAAATGAGATGTTACTTTGTTTAGTTAGGAATTTATGGTTCGTTATTTTTATATTATTATTATAATTTGTATATGAAATTTTCAATTATTTTTTTTCTGATATCCGAATATTCAAATGTTTATATTAAATTCCTAAGGACTCTTATTAATTTCAATGTTTATATTTGAGCTTAATATTCTAGGGAATATAAATATGAAAATTGCGTAAAAAACAATATCTTCAATATATTGAATTTGCTTATCGTAATATCATATTAAGGATCAGTTTAACCAGTTTTGTTTAAGTCACTGGTAGCCTATTCAGATTTTTTTTGACAAATGAAATGTCTAATTTGTATAAAAATTTATAGAATGGACCCACACTTGTTAGTTTTGCTACCTATTTTTTATTTATTTTCTCATTTTGTTTATTTTTAGTCTATTAAATCTAATGCGATGTAGACAAACTCCTATTGTGAAGTAGTCATACATTCACTTAACACCGAAGGCTTCAGCAGAAAATCAGCGCTGTAGGTAGCACATGCTGAGCTATGGCCGTTTAGACTCACACTATGGGTGCAAAACGTGTTAATGTCAGTTAATTATTTATTTATTTCTAAGTTAATAGGTACTCAATATGTGTGTGTGCGTCTAATAAATGGTATCTGCTTTCTTTCTTGTTTCCCTTAACTATTCAAAACCTTATAAGGAACTGGAGAAGTTAGGCTTAAAGTGCCTTTTTATTTATTTACGGTATAGATAAACGTACAAAGTTGGTTTTGGTCGTCATTATATTTTGACGATGGCGAGGGCGATGCCTCATATGCCAGTTATTTAGGGTCTAATCCACTAAACGGGATCACAGTAGAAGTTCTATTATTTGCTAGCATTATACAGATGTTGAGCTGTTTCGTAAAATACCTACCACTATTAATTGTATTTAAAAGTGTACTTAATGGCTATTTTGAATACACAATCATGTCAAGAGTTATGCCTATTTAGTTTAGTGAAGTCTACCAATCCGCACTTGGCCAGCGTGAAGGACTATGGCCTAACCCTTCTCATCATGAGAAGAGGCCTGAGCCCAGCAGTGGGACATGCATTAGATACAGGGCTGCTATTATAACTAGCACTTCACAAACTATGATAGAAATTCCTCAATCGCTGAGTACTGTAATAAAATACCATTTCCCCAGATACATCCTTCAGAAACATTCGCAAATTTTTAATTATTATAGTCCAGACAAGACATTGGATATTTTTAGCGTTATACTTTGTTTTTACTTACGGCCAGCTATAAAGTGTAATGAGTTTTGAAGGGCTATTATCACTTTATAATAATATGCTTTTTGGTGGAGCAACGTTTCAGCTATGTTCTTTTTTATGTTTATGTTGAAACGTGTAATATCTTTAAAACGTTACTCCAAAACACAATATTTTTGCATATTATTTTTAGGTCCCAAAAATTATTAAGTAGATCATTTGCCGCAAGAATAAGAAAAGCTGGCAAAACCCGAACAAGACTACCCATTATCCCTTAGGCCGTAAAGACTCAATAACAGACATTGATTTGGTTTGACGCGATTTCTGCAGGGATAAACTTTGTGAGTGCGAGGTTGATATAAAAAGATATCACGAATTTCATGTTTCGACGAAGAGATATATAAAGAAAGACTGCTCAACATTTTTGGAATACATTTCTCTCAGACTAAAAAACCAATATGGACACGCAATTAGCGCAAATATCTATGCAATGCTGCCAAAACTCGCAGGTAAGCAGGGGGGGAGGAGAAAATTGTAACAATATAATAATAATAAACAACTAATGAAGTGTCTAATCGGCGGTCATTCACATTTGACAGCGCGAGATGATTTTTTTTATTATTTTTTTATTTATTTAATGGTAAGTTACATTTACACAGTTTGATGGTTTTTCTTATTGATAATGACACCTCCGGTTGGCTTATTTCTCTCGGATATTTCTGTATTTTATAGACAAGTAAAGTACATTGCCAAGGATTCGATTTTATGCTCACTGAAATGTACCTACGTAGTTTCCGCTTACATTATTTTGGACATGTGAGACGAAATGAAATAATGTTAAAGGAGAAAAAATAGGTGTTGGGCAGAATACATTTGAAAAAACAGGCGAAGATCGTGGCTGTGTGTGTGTGTGATTATATGGCCTTTGTCTAGATAAAAAGTTTTGTGTTTTTTATAACTATCACGTGTTATATATAATGCATTCTAGGGCAAGTTCCTTCAGCGTAAAGTTTCAGGTAGTTATATCTGCCATTTGATTCTATTCACAATTGACATTTTATATTTCACTAGTTTCTGCGCGTGGTTCCGCCCGCGTGGTAGGTATGTCAATAAAAAGTAGCTTATTTCCTTACTTAGGTGTTACACTATATATATACTAGTTTACATAATAGCGGTTCAGTACTTTAAGCGAGAAAACGTTACAGACATACCGACAGAAAGACCTTCTTATTTATATTATTAAGTAAATATTAAGGATTTTATCAGAAAATGATAGAACTGGCTCTAAAACTATAACAAAAAAAAAACAGGGAATAAACAGGTTTGAAGTGGTGCGCGGTCGATCAATTCACTTTGTACCGACCTTCTGGGAAATAATACTTACACAACGGCTGATCGGTGCTCCTAGTCTGGGTTTACAAGAAACAAACAAGAACCCACGTAATCAAATAACAACAGTGCTTGCCCTTTAAACTTTCATCGTCTACGTCAAACGTTGGAAACGCTAATAAAAGTTATATAAGTTAGAACATTCGCACACGGTTTGATTGTCGACTTCAAAGTCTGGAGCAGAATACATTTCGCGGGCCGAGACTAGACAATCCTATTCATCTGACCCATTTTCACCATCTGACTATCAGACTAACGGCACTTCGGCTTCGGTTCATGGTAGACATTCCACAAGCGTTTCGCTAAAACATTCCTCATTCAACCAGCCAAGTATTAGAACGGGCAAGAGTACAATTTCGGTCTTCAAAGCAAGAGTAAATAGTTGATACACTAATACACAGTAAAAACACGGTATTCTATTCGGATTACTAGGTGTCTACAGCGCTACTTATTTTGACCACGCCTATCTAGTGTGCATGCTTTGATAAGAAAATGTCTAGTACACAATCCTACTCAATAAAAAAAGCGAAAGTTTATGAAGATGTGTGTACTATTTTACTTTTTTGCTCGAAAACTGTTGAATGGATTTTGATGAAATTTGGTACACAGATGACTTAAAACCTGTTATAATATTCAATATACTTTTTACTGAGGAACTACGTGGAGGCGCGGTGCTGTGGCTGTTTTCTAGTCAGTAAATATGTTACTGATTCATCCTGTGTAGCCAACAGCACGCAACTGACGGCAGTTACGTCGTCTACACGTCGCGTCGCACCGTGTGCCGATTGCGGCAAAAATGTATCGTGTGAAATAACGTGTCAAAAGTCTCTCCGTGTGCGAATGACAATTACGTCAAGCAATTTATTTCTTGTCTGCTATTTTAGTGAGAAATGCAAGGTATGACAGAAATAGCGTTGGGTCGATACTATCCCAGCTGAAACGTGTTTTATGCAAAATGGTCACTGCAAAAGGAAAAGAATACTTTTTGAAATCTAACACGTCTTAAATATAATTTTATCTATGACTAACTTTCACATCGTTGGTTTAGTGGTTAGCGTATGTGGTCTTTGGATTCGATTGCCGGGTCAGGCAAAAAAGATATAAGGGGTTGGGCCTGTCGGATGGCGAAATGCTCGTCACCATACCGATTAAAAGTATGTTTATACAAACATAAAAAACTAAGTGTGTTTTAGCTGTAATTATCCCGAAAATTATAAAATAAAATAACACTTTGGCCGACCCGGGATTCGAACCTGAGACCTCGCGGTAAGAGGTGCGTTCGCTAACCACTAGACCAACTCGGCAGCATAATGTACAGTTATTTCCAATAATATCCCAAACTAAATACAGTGCGATGTATTTTGTGTTTAGTGTACGAAATATGATGCGTGAATATGACACAAGCCTTTAGCAAAACATGATTAATTAGCAAATGATTCATAACATGCACTTTATTAGGCCAATTAAAATTTATCGGATCGTTGACTAGTTAATGTTTTGTTTATTTTATATCAATTTAACAGTATGCCTACAGCCAGGTTTACATTTCTATCACTTGCCGGATGATATCACCGTATTCGTATCGCTGACGTGTATCATAATTGCCTGTGAGGAAAGGTCGGATACGCAGCTTTGATACGATCGGACTCATGTCGATACAGTTTAATTTGTAGTTTTTAAAAAGGCTTCCAAAACTAAATACGTGGGATATGGCCACGATATGATAACCTCCTGTCCCGGATTGTCATAGCCATAGTTCATAGACAACCAACATGTTCTCGAAGGCACGTAGAAAAACCCTTTATTCTATAATGGTGATTTGAACGGCAAATCATGGTGAGCACCAACTCAACCCGAAGATCGTCTCACTTCTGGGTTTTTATACTACACATGTAGCAAACAGACGAGTGGCACCTGATGATAAGTACAAAAGTTACAAAAGCATAGGTCATTTGAGAATTTCAAAACATGATTTCTCCACCAAATCGGCAGCACAGCCACGCTAGCACTACTTTTTGCCAGGAAGTTAAAGGTTGCTTCCGCCCTCGAGCTCGTTCACAAGTGCTCTACCACCAGTAAATATATATATATATTATAGTACCGCACTATATTCTGTTCAATTTCAGCATGATGTAGTGGGCGTCAAGTTGACGTATTCTATCTAATTTATTTAGTCGAGTGGCACTGTGATGGAGCGTGGGCTTGACGATTATATTATTATGGTGATTGGCCACCAATTATAATATGTTTATATAATATTAGTTACTGCCAGAGCCTTCGCCCGCATAGAACGTCGATAGAATAGCTAACAACACAATCTATTCTCAGACCGTCCAAATTTCAACTTCTTAATTCTTTTAGGTCCCATAATTTTTTCAACTGTTTCTTAGTATAATTTGCTAAGAATAGGTAAATGCATAGTTTATTATTTTTATAACATTTACCTATTCTAAATATCTACTGGTCCCATAATTAAAAAATATGGGACCGGCAGTATTATCCTAATTAAAATAGGTACAAATGGATAAACGTGACGATACGTAATAACGTAACATACAGTTGAGAAATTTAAGGTCCTGGCAAGAGGCGTTATTGGCCACAACAACACAACTCGGACATAACCAGCGACTCTGCCCGGTCAATGGTATGCGTCAGGCATTGCCCAGTTTAAAAAAAAAAAGATCGAGGTCGCATACGCTAACCTCAAGATCAACAAGAAGAATAAGAATTAGTTAGAACAAGAAGAACAAGAAGAATAAGTACAAAAAAATGTCTAATATGTATATAACTTTTTATTCGTCAAATTAATGAAAAAAAAAATTATTAAATTTTTTATACGAAATGAAACGAGTTTGTGACTACCAAAAGCGCTTTAAAATTTAACAAAGACTTGAAATCGAGTTTTCCAAAAGAAATGGAGTTGTTGCCGCGAGGTTTGATTCGATTACGAAGTTTGCACGTGGAAGTCTCGAGTTACGACAAATAATTACCAATGTTCGTGATGATGTTAAAGATTGCCGAGAAAATAATTGGAAAGTTAAAATGGTGTGATAATGATATAGCAAAAAAAAATAGTTTTATTTTAATAAATTACAAAAGAGTGCTTGGATGGCGTAGTGGTCGCCTCGCCGCTTTTAACTGCGATGGTGTTGTGCGTTCGATCCCCACACGGAACAAATTTTTGTGTGAACCGCAAAGATTTGTTCTTTGTGTATGTGAAATGTATGTTTGTGAACACCCTCGCGACGCAGGAGTTATTCCTAGAGCGGGGGTCGCTTTAAAAAAAACGAGACTGCACAAGCATTAATAATATTAAAATAATGATCACGTTTTAAACTAGATAACATAATATAACGCCTACATCATCCAAAAGGGAATGGCAGAGGTGTATTGTACCCATTTCCACCTGTTTAGTTTAGGTCCCATGTGATGAGCCTATCGCCATCCACCGGGCACAAATCCAACTCTTATTGTGAATACGATAAATTACATAATTTCGGTAACCATTATTACTGACTATTATTAGTTTAAAAGCAGCAGTCTTGGTTTTTCTCTACTAAAATGTGATTTGTTTCGATTTTTGTATTTTTTTCGCTCAAAGCATATATTTAAAAAAAACATGTAGATACATTAATAGCCAAGATACAATCTGCCTTGCCTCAAAGGGGGGACAATTTATTAGCTGTTTTTCATACAAAAGTAATAGGTTTAATTTTAATATTATTTAATAAAACATATCTAAAACACTTTATTTAATAAATTATAGGAATTTACAGGAAAAATAATCTAACTAAAAATAAATAAAGACTAATAACAAAACTATATAACACACACACATACAATCAATAAATTAATAAAATGAAATAAAGTAATAAATTACATTACCCGTCATAAAATTCCTCCACATCGCCGTCCATAGCGGATACCGTGGCCCGAAGGCTGGCAACATTGCCACGTTGAATGGCAATGCTTATTCGCTGGGCAAAGTAAAAACCAGCCTTCTGGTCGCGAGAAGCGTCGATTAGGCGTTTTGCTATGTCTTTAAATAAAGCCCGAGCACTCGGAAAACACTAAAATGCATGTTTTAGGGTACCCATTTTCTTAATGATATCATTTGAATTTTTCAGTTTGTATGTAACTTAATTAATAATTTGAATATTTTTGACAAAACTCGTGCCAACAACGAGCATTAGTGTTTTACATATGATTTAAGATTGAATTTCTGAATAATTATTTTTGTATTTTAATATTATATTTTTATTTTTTTTGTGTAACTTGTATTTGGTGCTATTTATATGCGTAAATTTGCACACCTTAAAGGTAGAATGTGACAGACTGCAATTGTAATGTATAACAACTTCTATAACTCATGTTCATGCAAATAAATGATTCTTATTCTTATTCTTATTTTTTGTCTATAAAAATCGATAAAAGCTTAATAATATTAAAGTTAAACCCATATTACTTTTGTATGAAATCATGGCGCTCTACTCTCTTTTGTAAGTAAAAATATTTCGGGAGCCAGTCGAATCACGTGAGTCACATTACTCCTTAAGGGGTCGTTAAGCCAAAAGGCTCGAATGTGATGCGTAAATGAGTCTATTTTCGTTTTACGTGACTCTCTACTATGTTACAAAATAATCACGTGAGAATTTTCGAAGGTTTGAGAATATATTATACCTTGTGGTTACCTACACATGACTGAGTTTTTTAAAATCATCTTTCAAAACGTATGTTTATAACCCATACGTTTCTGTGTGTCTTTTTTAATAAGCATTAAAACCCTGTCTATGAAGAATTACTTTCATATTGTATAATTTCACCAAAATTTGTGGCAGAGGTTATGGAAACTTTATAGCTTACCTACCTACTTATCATTTGTAAATTACTTAATTAAGCATGCAAGAAGGTCATACACTAAGTGTTTAGTTTTATCACAATTAATTGTTAATTTGAATCCTGTGTAATGGCCAGTTTAGTGAATCAAATGAAAAAAAAAACATTTTTTATAGGCTCAAATCTAACTTTCACGATCAGTTTCTATTTGCACTAGTAAGATTGAGCGAGTAGCCAGTTCTATACACGGCCATCTTTCCCAGGCAAACCTGTTGAATACACTTAGGCCATGCTTTCCTCGGGGAGTTGGGGTCGACTACCAACAAGACCGCCGACCTGGTAAAATCCCTTGTCAATACTGTAATAATGTGTCAAAAGAACTTCCTATTTGAATATGGAAGATTCCGTAAAGACATGTTATTGCAATGTGTGATTTGTTTCAAACCACATAAGGTTGATATTTCGTCGGATTCAAGAATGAAAACTTGATTTCGTCACGTTTCTCATGTCTTGTAAAGTGCCAGGAACCTCTAATACATACGCGTTTGTTTTTGTTCATGACGTCAGCAAGGGAATAAACTTATGAAACGTTGTTTTCCGACATTTGTTACAGTAAAACATGATTTACGTACATGATTGTGTTTGTTACAGTGTGAATAACATACATATAAAATGACTTCACGCCTTATTTTTGTCAGAACGGTGTGCCAGAGGTGTATTTAACTCTCACACTTCACCTGTTATATTTAGGTCCCTTGTGATAGGGGGTGAGCCTTTCGCCATCTACTGAACGAAACTCGAATTGCATGCTGCTATTGTAAATTTCCTGACAGAAAAATCCCATCAGGCATTCAATCACATAATTAGCAAGGACTAATTATGTTGTTGTTATAATTGAATAATATTATTCATTATGCATGTATAATGTTTAACATTAATTAGGTCTATCAAGCAATGATCAACGATGACTCAAAGGCGATGTAGTTATTGTTTCATAAAATTACTAAGATCAAGATAAATGTTCATTTATCTTTAACTAGCGTCCGCCTATATGTTAATTCAGGCTATAAGCATCATGTGTGCAAAATTTCATCAAAAACGTCCCGGTAGTTTTAGCGTGAAAGAGTAACAAACAATCATACATCAAGACATCCATACTCACAAACTTTCACAGTTATAATATTAGTAAGGATAATTATAAAAGTATGTAGTAAAAATCATCCCCGTCATTTGCCGAGCCTTTTCCCAATTACATTGGGGTCTGCTTCTAGTCTAACGGATTTAGCTGAATATCAGTATTTTACGCGGAGCGACTGCCATCTGACCTCCATAACCCAGTACGAGGTGATACGATACTCTTTGTTAGACTAGTTGTCAGACTTTCTGGTCTCTGACTACCCGTTACGACTACCATAGATGTTCAAATGGCAACCGGGACTGACGGCTCTATGTAGTGATAATAGTAAGTATAATATACGTTACACATAGATGGCGCTAAAACCAAGTAAGGTTCGTCTAGCTAAGGCTAGTACAAAAGAGTTGAGAAATTTCGAGTCTGGCAGTATACGAATCCATAGCTGAATTGGCAAAGCACTTGGGGCGTATACCCAGGGGGTGCAGGTTCGAGTCCTGCTGGATTCTTAATTTTTCTACTTTAATATTATATAAAATACAAAAAGGCATAGCAAAGCTAAAATTTGCTTTAAAAATATTACAAGTATAATATACGTCTTAAACACATTAATAACTAGTGTAGTCAGTCTTCATTGTGGTGTAGAAGTTTGCGCACTGTATACCTAATAGCTTTGTTGACTGTACAGAGGGCCAAGTAATTAGGTATGCAGGGCAAAAACTTCTACGTCATAGTGAAGAATGATTACACCAGTTATGGATATGTGAATTAAATACCCAAATAGTTAGTATTTTATGCTTTTTAAATACATAACTCACACATGCATAACTAACGCAGTCGGTCTTTACTAAGAGTGAGAGAACTAATTGTTTGGTCCACTGTACATTAATTAATTATAAAACCTCTTAGCCCAAAACTTTAGGACCTTATGCTATCACTATTTAAGATTATTATCTTCAATAGTGTACTGTGTGGTAGGGTACTTAGCGTTTTGGCAAGAGGCGACCGTAGCTTAGTGTTTAAAAGCGGCTGCCCGGTATGCAGAGGTCGCAAGTTCAAAACCTGCCCGGTCCCATATATTTTTTTCAACTGTTTCACGTGAACTGTGAAACAATGACGACCTCATTATATTTTTTACATCAAAGCGATGGTTGAAAAACGGACAAAAGTAATTAAAATTTGAAAAGACTTGAAAGTAGGTTTCTTAAAAACAAATTGTATCCTCGGTCGTGAGATGGGATTCATTTATCAAAGATGGCGCGTGAAAGTCTCGGGTAACGACAAATAATTACAAAACCACGTGATGAGGTCAAAGTCTGCAAGAAAATTATTGGAAAAAGTAGACAGAGTGTGGTAATATTTATTATAAATTGTAAGTTATCTTCGCGGTACTTTTACAATGCAAGTAGTAAGTATTAATGCATGTAGTAGCTTACTACTTGCGTTTATACTTACTACTTGCATAAATCCTGATTTAAAATAAACAAAAAAAAAATCTGAAAAAATAATCAATTTTATTTTAGTAATTACGATGCTGTTAGATTCAGTAGAATAATAAAAGTTTCTGCAACCATCAACAAGGCACTTAAAACAAGTATAAAACAAATATAATTTCTTAAAATCGTTTTTCATTCGTTCATTCATATAAAATAAAATGAGAAGATATTTATACTCTTTTCTTACTTTATTTTTTAAGACTTGTTGTTATCTTTTGAATAAAAAAAATACATTATGCTTTGAGTCAATTTAAAAACCTTTTTATATCATTAGTAACATAAAACATTTGAAACATGTATCAAGCGATTCAATAACAAACTAAAACCACATTCGTTTGTTGAATCCAAACAATATTGAAAGCAAATTGTTTGTCAGCTCTGTATGTCACTTGCACTGTATCATTGTACACCCGGCTACCGATAAAGCTATACATTTCCAATATAAGCTGATCTCGCAATGGACAGAAAGCCTATACGACGCGAGTCCAGGTTATACTGGCACTTTATAGCTTGTTGTGTTAGTGTAGCCGTGTGTACAGCGATAACAAAAAAACACGAAGTTTTTCAAAACAAATGGTTTTACTCTTTCTTTGTATATATCTGTGTGTTAGTTCTACATGCATTGTTTTGACTATTGTAGCTAAAAAACAATAGGTGTAATACTTTAGTAATAATATATATTTTTTTTTAAAGCTTACTAGCAATTTGCAAATACAAATTACTAGTATTCTTGTTAACCCCCTCCAGCTAAGCTTAATTCGCTTGTGTTAGGAGGAAGTTCACGTCCCCACCAACGGGTCCCGCGTTGTCGTCGCGGTGGGGCTTAGTACCCGTGGTGCCTCCACACCACGGCGAAGCCAAGTGGACCCCAGAGGGGGGCTGCTCTTCGGGCTTTGGCTGGAAGTCCATGTGGGAGCAGCCCATGTTGCAGGGCCCTTATGGGGGGGCTCTGCAACAGGAGGGCCTGCAGTGCTGGCGTGAGGAAGTCGGCACTGCGGTCGAGGAGTTGCGGGGCCGCGGCGGGAGAGGACTGCCGGTGTTTCGTTGCCGCTTTCCCTACCTTCCGCGGTCCCGGCGGGGCCGCAGCCGTTAGTACTGCGGCGTGGTGGGCGGTGGGACGAACATCTGTCTCACCGCGGAGGGCCAGGCCGTCAGATACGAAAGTGTCTGACGGCTTTGCACGCGGTCCTCGGTGCCGGTCCCCCCACATTTTGGGGGCCATGAGGGGCCTGCCTAGGCGGGCGAGAGCCGGGCTGCGGTGTCGGCGCAAGCTGGCACTGTGGCCCGGTGGTTTACGGGGCCGCGGCGGGAGAGGACTGTTGGTGTTTCGTTGCCACTTTCCCTGCCTTCCGCGGTCCCGGCGGGGCCGCAGCCGTTGAACTGCGGCGTGGTGGGCGGCGGGACCGACCACCTGTCTCGCCGCGAGAGGACCAGGCCGTCGGACATGGGGAATGTCCGATGGCTTTGCACGCGGTCCTCGGCGCCGGTCCCCCCACATTTTGGGGGCCATGAGGGGCCTGCTTCGGCGGGCATCGCCGGGAGGGTCGTGGACGTAAAGGCTGCGCCAGATTCCCATGACCCTCCCATCAAGGCGAGTGCGGGAGCACCGTGGGGTTTTAGTGGGTATTCCCGTGCCGTTTACCATCTTTAGGCACGGGCGAGTCCCACATAACCACTCTGCCCTTCCCCGGGGTGGGGTGGTATGCGTAAATGCATTTCCCCACGTAAAAAAAAAAAAAAAAAAAAAAAAAAAAAAAAAAAAAAAAAAAAAAGGAGGAAGTTCACGTCCGTGGTGTAATGGCCAGGATTCGAGCCCACAACTTCTCGATCGTAAGACCGATGGCTTATCCATTGCGCCACGGCCGCTTATATTTATATTAGGTCACGTTTGTACCAACCCTAGGGATAAGGTGGATTATGTAACTATATCAATATTTTGCTAGTTTTATTTAGGTCTCAAATACTTACCCCTAACCGTTTCAGGCTCCGGTTTAACACTTAGAGTTTAACAAATAGTAAATTATATCACGGGCCAGTTTTTGAAATTCCGGATAGATCTTATCCGATTCACAAATTATATCATTTTTGTATGTTATATGCTTATCCTGCCAATAAGGTTTATCTAACAGCTGTGAAATTGATGCTTAATTTAATACAAGTCGCTAAACTTAATCTATGTGTGAAAATTTCATCAAATTTCATCATCCAATGGGTTTTAAGACAAATAAAAAATATGTGGACACACATTTAGACACAAACACATAGCTACATCGCAAACGTTCGTATTTATGATATACATAGGAAGGATTTTGCATTTCTGAACAAAATTTTATATTAAACTCAGAAACATTAAACTTGGGTACCACCAAAAGATTCTAAGTATAAATTGCACATGATTTTTTGTAAAATAAAAAATAATGTAATATACTAGTGGTTCCTACCAACAGAGGTCGTTGCCCGTTACATCATTATTATTTTTACTTCGCAGTTTTCTAAATTACTCATTTTAAAAAACAATTTACCATTTCGTACGACTCATATACCTTAAACTGTCAACTTCATGCATTCAAATAAGAATATTATAGTATATTTTATTACGTTTATATTGTTTATTTACTTTGTTCATTTGCAGCATGATAAAATTTTGGTAGGTTTATATATTCCTGTCTCATGCAACTTCTCTTAAATGTCCAACACATACATTTAATATAACATGTATTGTTATATAAAACAAACAATGTATAGTATAGTGTGTGATATATTTTATAAAACAACAGACACTTCACCGGTTCAGATAATTTTGTGAATTTATAATATTTACTTACAGATATTTACGCCATAGAAATGCAACATAAACTACCTATTTTTTAAATTTAATTAAACGACTTTCACAAAAAAGGCATTTTGGTCAAAGTGTGTTGTGTTCCGGGGATGACCTGACACCGCACGTCAGTCGTCGCCGGTTCTACATGTGAAATAATGTTATTAAAATAAATGACAAAAAAAAGATATACATGAAAAAGGTCAAAAGCTAAATTATTGTGTAACCCGCATCAAATGAAAATGTTTTTACACTATCAGCAAATGTAGCCTAATTCAAAGAAGTAGATATTCAATATTCAGAGACAGACAAGGAGGTGGCGGCGGCCATTTTAAAAATAAATGAAGTCAAGGTTTGCTTTACAGAAGAAAGGGCCGCAGAGGTACAATGATGTGATACGCTGTCTATTTTTGCGATGAAATGGCTTTTATCTTTTTTATACTACATGAAAAAGACCTTATTACAAAAACTGTTTACGAAGACTGTCTTTTGGCAGATGTATATTCAATCGCTTTACAGGATATTCAGGGTTCAACCATCGGGTTGGGCATAGAGGTATTTGTGATTTTCCGTCTGAAAATTTGTCAGTAGCAACATGAAATCTGGCACTGTGCCCTGTAGATGCCGTTAGGCTCACTTACTATCACTTGAGGACACACATAGGTAGTGAAGTATGGGATTCATACACTGGCTGAAGCAGCCGTGGCGTAATGGATAAGGTATCGGTCTTGCGATCAAGACGTCTTGGGTTCGAATTCTGACCATTACGGCACGGACGTGAACTTCCTCCTAACACAAGCGAATTAAGATTGGCTCGCGGGGGCTAACAAGAATACTATAGGTTGACCGCTTAACTGAGACTTCGCCTGCGGGGTACAGGGGCGCGGGGGTATGGCGACAAAGGGGAATGAAACAGCTGCGGGCGGTGGGCAAATTTTTGTGATTGTTCATTACGTTCGCTACATGGGTAGCGATCGCATGTGTTAACTGTTGCAGACACCTTGTGAGAGGTACACATGTAATGATAATCTCAAGATGAATCGAAAAATCTTCAGACATAAAGTAAACAGTCAGTGCAAGCAAATGGCTTCTAACGTATACATAAATTTTAGAAAAAAGAAACTGGACCCAAAAAAAGTTTTGACTTTCTTACGATTTAATTATATGTTTAGATAAAAAATAGTATAATAGTTTATTCTCAATTATTTTATTTACGTACATAAGTTTATTAAAATTGTGTATCTTCTTAACTATTTTTCATTTGATAAATCACTATTTCTTTTTTCCTATGATGTCACATATCTTAGGAAATATCTTGGTACATTTCATCTCCTGTATGTTTCATTAAGTGCCCCCACCGCCCGCAGCTGTTTCAGTCCCCGTTGTCGCCATACCCCCGCGCCCCTGTACCCCGTAGGCGAAGTCTCAGTTAAGCGGTCAGCCTATAGTAATTTGTATCTGCAAATTACAAGTAAGTTTTAAAAAACACCTGTGTCGTGCGTTCTGAGTGATATAGACGTGAAGTGTTATCTTAACTTTAAACAAACCAGATCGCAATACGTACTACAAACAGTTCTGGAATGTAAAATAAAACTAAAATTTCCAATTCATTGAACATAAATAGTGTAAGAATCCATTAGATGAAAGCTCTCTAATGCATTTTAAAACTTGGAGCAAATATTTGCAATTTTCTTCGAGAACTATCGCATTTAAATATATTTAAGCACGTACATAACACAGAGCACGTTCTTGAGTCTAAAATAGAATGCAAGCGTGTCCGGTGATAATATTCAATCATTGTAAATTTAGTTTGAATATATTTTTGATTACATTAAATAATTTAAACTCAAAGGAGTTAGAAGATCTGTCGAAAATTATACTTTGTTCTCCATGACTTACCAGCGATCCGCCCTCGCTTCGCTACGGGTAGTACGTGGTTTGGTAATATTCATGCTTTATACATATTAATCTTTCGCATGAATCAATTTACTCGTATCTATTGATGAAAACCCAATACCATCTGTTGCGTAGTTCAAAATATATAAGCGCACAAAGAGGTTGAGTGACGTTATTATGATAAAGATAAGGCCCACTTTCTATTAAAGTAGAGAGGAGATATACCGCAAAGCTGGTAAGTTATTCCCACTAAAATTTAAAACTAAATATTAAGAACAGACGTTTCGAAGTGAATCAGTTTCGGAACCAAACAGATATTAAATCAATACTACAAATATATTAAATTAAATTGTCTGTTTTTAAAGACAACATAACAATGTAAAGTATTTTCAAGCTGGTATTATTGTTTGCACAAAATCATCATCATCATTAAGCCTCTCGTAGTCCTGCTGGACATAGGCCTCTCTCAATGTGCGCCACAACACCCGGTCCTGCGCCTTTCACACCCAGTCCCCTCCAGCGACCTTTTTCAGATCGTCAGTCCACCTGGCAGGAGGGCGTCCTACCTTACGGTTGCCGAGTCGCGATCTCCATTCCAGGACTCGTTTGCTCCAACGGCTGTCGGTCCTTCGGCAGACGTGACCAGCCCACTGCTACTTCAGCGAGCTTAATTTGCGAGCTATGTCGGTTACTTTAGTTCTTTGTCGGATGACCTCATTACGAATTTTATCCATCAAAGAAGAAAAAGAAGTTTGCACGAAACTTTTGCCTTAAATACATTTAAAAAAAATTGTCTTTCTGTCTGTTTGTATCGGCTAGTCTTCTAAACACCTGGAACGATTTAAATAAAATTTTAGGTTCATGTAACTGACTACAAGGCGCGTGACATAGACTACTTTTTATCCATGTACCTTCCACGCAGACGAAACTGCCGGCGAAAGTTAGTTGGTTTGTTTGATAGCGCTAATCTCAAGAATTTCTGGTAAAATTTTAATAATAAAATTCTATTTGTGTTTTCTAGTTTAACTGCCAAAAAAGGTCTTTAGATATTTATCATTCCGCTAAACTCTACGGCAATGGAGCAGGAAGGTTGAACGTGGATCAAAGCGGAGGAACTTAATACAACGGCAGGAAGGCGCGGGCAAAAGATATTGCTATGTAAAAATCAATTGTAAAAAGTTGAAGCTATTTTCCGTGGCAATCTTTTGAAAGTGCTTACTATGTTCTGGTTATATGTGACTTAAGGCTCTAATATTGTTAAAGCACGTTCGTAGTGCGTGAAGTACACAGACAGGAGGCATAAATTCATCGCTCAAAATCAAGAACTGTAAGCTTAAAGATAAATTTGGATTTTTTAACATAAGATAGAACGCCAGAAGTAATTACACTATCCAATGGTCCTAATGAAAAGGTCAAATACAAACATTCACTCACTCAATCACACCCAGTCTCGGAACAAATATTTGCGAATTACACAACAAATATTTGCGAATTACACAAAGATTTGTCCCATGTGGGGATCGAACCCACAACACCAGTGCAGTGGAGAGCGGCGAGGCGACCGCTTAAACCACTACACCACACGTGCAGACAAAGTAAAAAAAGCTTGACGAAGTACTCCCTGTAATTTGGTATATATCCATGAAAATACATATTAAATCAATCAAAAGGCAAAGGTTGCAGGATCCATTATAGAACATTATTCACCGTTATTCGAACCTTATAGCGTTATAAGAAGGGTGAGGAATAAAACACCTTAAATGAGAAAACACAAGTATAATTAATGATATTTGAAAGGTACCCTGTCGCCAAACATCAAAGGGTGCCCTTCGGCTTTTAATTAAATGATTAGCTTTACACGAGTTTATAGCAACCCGTCTTTATTTCATACAAGCTTCCGCCCGCGGCTCCGCCCGCGTGGTATGTCAATTAAAAGTAGCCTATATGTTAATCCAGACTATAAGCTACATGTGTGCAAAATTTCATCGAAATCGACCCGTTAGTTTTGGCGTGAAAGAGTAACAAACATCCATCCATACATCCATACATACAAACTTTCGCCTTTATAATATTAGTAAGGATTTTAGCCTTATTACAGTAAGTATCTGTATTACACTTCCATTAAAAGTTTTGTCTAGCAATATCAATCTTACGAACATTGACAGAGTTTTGGATTTGTTTACGTTTATTTTATAAGTATATTATTAATTTAAACTCGCCTGTTTGAGGCCAAACGTTCTCAGAATTCTGGTATTTATTTTGGCCAGAAGTTGAGATGTTGAAGCTGCCATACAACGTGGCAATGCTGCCAGCGTTTTGGGAACGTTGCCCACTGGTAGCGGTCTTTTAGATTAGGTTTGTACATAGATTTAGCTTTTAGTCATTTATTTTTAGGTTAGTAGAAATTTTGTTTTTCATTTTTAATTAATAGAATATAATTTTTAATGCTTTAGTTCCATTTAAAATGAATATTCATTGATATTTATTTAAACCACTAATGTCCATTGCCCATAGTCCCTCCAGTAAAAAAAATACTTCGCACAATTATTACAAACACAAAAAGATTAAACAAATAAAAGAAAATAATACAAAGAACATTTATAAAATATTAATTAAAAGTAAAAGAATAATATGATACTGTATGGCTATAGTAAATATAGTCTATATGACTATAGTTATATGTACTTCTTTTGAATTTAAAATTGTAATACACTTTCCCACAAACAAACAACGAAAGTTGTTTTGTGGAACTCTGTTTAGTATGAGTTATACTGTATTTGTTAATAATAAATAAATAAATAAATTAAAACTAAATGCATTTTTTTTTAAGAAAGAAATAGATAAAATTTGAATATAACATAACATCATGCATAATATATTACCCAAAAGGCTGTGTCTAAAACACTTACGTTTCATCTGTTAATGTGTAAGTCTCATGTGTCAATCGCCATCCACTGGACACTAACTAACTTCGTGCTGCTATTGAGAATTTCCTGACGGTGATAATACGCGATCCTCGAACCCGAGACCACGCAGTAGAAGCCCACTAGACTAACGACGCAGTTAGAATTAGTAAATATAATAAATAA
The DNA here is from genome assembly GCA_905147285.1 of Hypena proboscidalis. Classification (NCBI taxonomy): domain Eukaryota; kingdom Metazoa; phylum Arthropoda; class Insecta; order Lepidoptera; family Erebidae; genus Hypena; species Hypena proboscidalis. Next base: position 4,377,326 of record LR990141.1, read on the forward strand.
ATAAATATTTCACAACTCACACACAACGCCATCTAGTCGCAAACTAAGCAGAGCTTGTGCTATGGGTACTAGAATAACTGATAACAATACATATATACTTTTTCTTTTGTAAATACATACATATTATACATAGAATCACCCAGACTAAGACAAACCCCCATGTTCATGCACACAAAGATTTGTCTTAAGTGGGAATCGAACCCACGATCTCGGCGTCGCAGGCAGGTACACTACCCACTCCGCCATCCGGTCGTCAATATTTAATGCGATAAACTCTAAAAGGGATGTTAATTACTTTGCAGATTATTTATAATTTAATCTAGCATTCACAGTTTCCTCTGTTCCGAATTCTAAAGCCTTATACCTTAAAGCCGTACTTCAACGTAGATTTACCTGCTTCAACGTAGTGACGTAATCATTTTTTGTCTCACCATTTGGCGCCACTGTAGAGTAAGTTCTGTCAAAGTTAGTTGACAGACATTGACAACCATTTAGTTAAATACGTTTTTATAGAGGCACAGCTCATTAGGGCGTTTTAAATACAAACTTTTTGGTTCAAATGTTTTTGCTCTCATATGTGCCTTATGCACAAGTACGTTCTCTGTCGTTCGTAAAAAGTTAGTCTTCAGAGCGCCCTAAAGAACTGTGCCTCTAAAGACACTTATAAAATCAATGACAGCATAGCCGACCCGCAACATTTGACATTTCGGAGACAGCACGTTACACAAGCAACCCTAGCGGCGAATTCATACGCGATATCCCTCATTCCGTAAGTGGTTAAAACCGGCTTCGGCATTGTATACACTGATGATGTACAGTCGGCCAATGAGTTGGGTATGCAGGGCAAAACTTCTAAGTAAAGACTTACGACACCAGTTATGGATAAGTGAGTTATATATCTAAATAGTGGGTATATTACACTTATTAAATATGAAATACAAACTTGCATATCTATTGCAGTCAGTTTTTACTATGGCGTAGAAGTCTTTGCCCTGCATACCCAACTCATTGGCCAACTGTACATCTGTTACGTTGCTACGGCGTAGCAAATAGCTACGCACTTTGAGTTTCTGTCACGTTTGATGAGTGCGTGAGAGAATTTTCAATGAACTATTTTGTGACTTTGTTCGTGAGATTAGGACCTTAAATGTAGGCACATGAGGAATAATTAATATGAATAAATGAAAATGTTACCGTATTTATGTTAAGAAAGGTATTGAGGTATGTAAAAATAGTAGCATATTGGCATTTTAATGGTCCAGTCTATCCCCATGGGTTAAAGGTGTGATAATTTGCATGTTCAAGCCATGATATCGAGTACTAAGACATAGCGACACCTTTACAATCATAATAACAGCCCTTTTATGTATACCTACATAAACATATACTATACATAACATTGGGGTGCATGAAAGGAGCCTCCCCGAGCGACGTACACAACGATTCCCTACGTCCGGCGCACCTTGGGCGATTCGCGAGTTCTCCAACGTGCATTGGCTAATACTTTCACCACGATGGCAAGTCAAAATAAAATTTGACTCAGCCATCGACACGACGAAGACGAAGAACATTATACTGTTGGGCTCGAGCTTCTTCTCATGAGGAGAAGGATTAGGGCATAGTCCACCACCACCTAGCCAAGTGCGGATTGGTAGATTTCACAAATCCTTAACTACTTTAAGCACATTCAGGTTCTTCACGACGTTTTCTTTCACTGTTAGCGAGCGATATTTTTTATGGTAAATACACATATAACTTTGAAGAGATTAATTTTAACGATTTATTGGCCAGAGGTGTGTCGTAACGTGGGTTCAAACCTAAGACAATCTCATTAATTAACTGCGAGTAACGGTCTCCCTGTGGGGTTAGAAATTTGTATACTTACGATTTATGGCATGCTAAGAGCAATAGCCATGACCTAGCAGGCGTCAACCCTGCACGTCATCAGCCCCTTTATTTTTTGGACTGTTAAGTAAATTGAGTTTCAAAATTTGTTTCTGTAAATTTAAAAATTTAATAGGATATAAGTTTATTTATTGTACATCTTAAAAAAAATTGACAGGCGATTACAATAAGCAGAAGTATATGACAGATCAATTAGAAAACGCACAGTTGATGAGGTAAAATAAACTTTAGCCTGTATACTTAAAAATTTTATATGTTTTCAAGTAAACGTCTCAGAGTAAATATGTACAATGCCAGGCGGTTTTGAACAGCATAAGACCTTGACAGGCGAGGGGACAGCTGCTAAGGGCGTGCGAGTGAGAGGTGTTGCGTGAACGCAATGTTACAGTAAATGCAATGTATTTTATTGGGTTTTATGCAATCTACAATATTTTTAACATTCATTTTCTTCAGCATCATCCGAAATTTCGCTATCACTGTTTTCATCATCATCTGATTCTTCAACAATGTTTTCCTCATCTGAAAATAGTAAAAAAAAATATTTTAATGAATCAATAAGGTTGTTAAGAATTGACGGATGTAGTTTTGACTTTTTTTTTCTACACTTAATTTCTGTATTTGTTTATTTTTTTGCATTTTAAATATTTACAAGGAATTCAACTTCTTACCAAAAATAACACTATATAACATACAATTAATAAAAAATAAAAATGAAATAACATTATGCGTCAAAAAATTCCTCCGCATCGCTGTCCACAACAGATACCGTGGCCAGAAGGCTGGCAGCATTGCCACGTTGAATGGCAATGCTTATGCGCTGGGCGAAGTAAAAACCTGCCTTCTGGTCACAAGAAGCGTCGATTAGGCGCTTTGCAATATTTTTAAATAAATATATCGCAAAACATTTAATATAATATAACAATATTTTTAATTTCTGTTGTTTATTTTTCTGTGTTTAATTTAAAAATCTGTGCTGGAATCAAATTATTTTCTTTTTTCTTTCTTTTTTTATAAAAAGAAAGCAGAAAACTAGATTCAACTATATTTTTCACAATCTGTTTCTAACGTAAAAAGTAGTGTATCTTGAAATAACAAAACTTGAAACGTGCCGCTGTTGAATCGCTTGAAGCTCCATTACAAAGATAGTAACTAAAAGCATTGTGATGTCAGTGCAAATGGTGCAATATTACATTGCCATCCAAACAAAATGGGGCATTTTATTTATGTACGAAGTAGCGTCGATGACAGGACAGTACATTAAATCTTTGGCAATTCTGCTAGATGTGGAAGGAAGGCTTATTGTCCAAACTGGGAGAGACACCTATTTCCAGCTGCAGTGGACTTCATAAGTGGATTGAATTCTTACTATAATTTACCAGCCTATCAGATTGATATCGGACGTGCTGATTTTAGCGGTGATAGTTGTTATTTTATCAAAATATGCATAAAAACATAATTTTTAATTCATAATTCATTTGAGTCATTTTGTTATCCACCATTATATATTTATATAATTTTAGAAAGTTTAATTTTTAATACGTAATGTTTTTAATTTATAATGTTTTTGTCATGTATTTCCATTTTGTTGCGTTTGGTTAAAGACTGTGAGCAATATAAATATCATTGTTTTAAATAAATAAATAAATTAGAAACTATTTACAAAATAAAGAAAATTAATTATTTTAAGTTTAATTAATTTCGCTTGTACAGTGTTACACCACACGTTCGTTTCTGTTACGTCTTCGCTCGACAAAATTCGATGCCCAATTACATGTTGAATTTTAAAAGCCCGCGTGTTAAGTCGATGAGAAGTAGCCTATAATTTTGTTAATCTAGACTATAAACTATATTTAAACAAAATTTTATCAAAATCGACCCGGTATTTTTACGTAAAAGAGCAACAAACATTCATAATAACTTAAAATATTAGTTAGGATAATATATTTAAAATAATTTACCACTTTGTGGTGAATGTCTACATAATGTTGTCTGTGGCTCGCAGATACTACAAAGGCTGTTGTTATATTCACGAGGAGTTTAAGGCATCTTTAAAGTTTTGAATACATGAGCTTCAGTCTTTCAGTGTTGTGCACTGAAGCATATAGCAAGTAAATAGTTTTAGCGGCTCTCAGCGCCTGTAAATGCTTCGTTTTAACAGATTAAATGAATAATATATATATATATATTTCAAACTTTAATTATTGCAATAAAATTACTTGATTTTCCTCGTTAGTCTAGTAGTTAGGATAAGCGGCTCTCACGTCTCGGGTTTGATTTATTTCATCTCCATATTGATAAAGTTCTTTTCATAGAAATCTTAATAACTAGTCAATAGAAATGCTATCGACTATCTTTTAACACTGGGACGCATGTCGCTGTTTTTCAAATACCACTTTTTGTATTCCTGCAAACAAAATTATTCTTTTTGGCGATGACATTAAGACGACAATTCCTCAACTCGCACTGTTGTTCGATTAGACTCATGCGCTTGTATTCCTGCAAACAAAATTATTCTTTTTGCGATGACATTAAGACGACAATTCCTCAACTCGCACTTGTGTTTGACTAGACAGATGCGCGGCGACAAGGTCACGCGTCTTTGACATTTCTATTGCCTTATTATTAAGATTTCTATGGTTCTCTTCTTATTTTGACATACGAAAATGTATCGACAGGTATACAATATAAATTATAGCTGCCGTGTGTAAAGCGTAATGATACTATTCGAAATTTAAAATTTTATTTGATATTAAATGGTACTTAAAACACAGTAGATTCATGATCCACCATAATACTATTTCTGTATAGATATTTTAAACACTTAAGTTTAAATTCACTTGTTCTATCAACAAATGTCAACCTTTGATAATTTCCGAGGAGTCCAACTTTGATAATTTCTAAGGAAATATTTATCAAATGGGTCATGAATAAATTTTGCTGATAGAACATTCCAGGAGAATGCTCGTTTGGGTAGCAGTTTGTAACGCAATACTCAAAATCGACTCTGCATCGTTAAGTTACCGAACTAGGAACAACTTACGTCCCTATTTTTGATTTAATCTGACGTGAGTTTGTAACATTATTCAAGTTATGAAATACGGGTTTTATTCACTTAATGTTGGTCTATTTAGTCAACCGCGGTTTCACCTATACTATTAGGCATTTTCAAGAGAGTGCGATACGTCACGCTTGAGTCGCAGCCAGTCTCGTACTGCGGGCAGCGACGCTTACGCGCTAACTTACGTCCCTTTCAGCGTTCATATTATTATTGATTCAGTTATTTCTGTCATACGAAGTATAAGCTCGATAAAAATAGCGGCAAAGAAAAGTCTTCTTTGATGGAAACCTTAAAGGTCATATAAACATTCAACGATGAAACCCAATAAAGGAGAAATTATTGTTTTTTGATTACGTGAACAAAAGCGGTTGTTTTTTTTAATTAAGTTAGAATTTTATTTGGGTATTTTTTCAGAGGTTTCGAATAGATCTTTTTCGGCCCATATAATATAACCTGACCAAATTTAAAAGTGACACAGGCTACACTTGTATTTATGTGCGTTATATGCTTAACCTGCAAATAAGGTTTATCTAACACCATTTTTTTTAAACGGGATTTAATCCCACCCACACACCCACCACTGTGACTCCTGTGACGCCAGGATCTACAGCGGTAACCTACTAAATGGCACCGTGCATGACACACGGGTAATCCCAGGGAGAGTTAAAATTGTCTTGGAACCCGCAACGAATTAGGGAGTTGGAAAGTATGTAGGTATCTTTACTTACCTCCAAAGCAAAGCTGACTTAGTAAAGCCAAATATAGACAAAGTGTCTATATAGAAAGAGTATAGACACCACGGACAGTGACAAAACTATGCGGCCTAAATTTGATTATCTAACACCAGTAAAATTCGGGCTTAGTGTCGTTATTTACATGATTATTCAATGAAATAATTAACTGCCTGGTCGGTTTAGCGGTATTATTTCTGTATTGCTCACATCGAGGTCGCGACCGGAGTATCAATGCCCAGGTCAATTAAAAAGGGTTATTTGGGCCTCTTTCGTCAGGACACTCTCAATAGCACGGACTTAAAATTGTGCCCGGTAGGTGGCGATAGGTTCACCCCCTATACCATGGAACATAAACATAATAAGTGTACTGTGGTTTTTGTACATCTCTGCCACACCTATCTGGGTAACATAGAAGTGATGTTATGTTTTTTAAATTATAAACTTATTTATTACAAGTTAAAAAATATACAATCTTTGTTTTTTTTTAACACGCTTATATTAGCTTCACCTGTATGTATGTATGTATGTATGTAACCGACTCCTTTATAAGCTGAAAAAAGCGTGGGGCGCGCTGTGCCATATTTTTCGTCTATCGAGCAACCCACGCTTACTTCAGTCAGTAGTAGTACTTCAGTTCACTTTTTCAGCTTATATAAGGTATGATTGTTCACTTTTTAGTGAGAACTACTTTAAAAGTGTGTTTTTTAGTTTTTTAAACTAATATTTATTAAAGATTACTAGTAATTTGCAAATACAAATTACTAATATTCTTGTTAACCCTCTTCAGCTAAGCTTAATTTGCTTATGTTAGGAGGAAGTTCACGTCCGTGGTGTAATGGCCGGGATTCGAACCAACGACCTCTCGATCATAAGACCGATGCCTTAATCCATTGCGCCACGTCCGCTTGAATCTCTCACTGACTTTGGGTGCAGTGACCTAGCTGCTGATGGTTAAGGCTCTAGAAAGAAAAATTCCCTCATCGCTCCTTATTAAATCATAAAATTTAATAGTCAGGCTAATAGAAAGCTAATTACTTTCTTTCCGTTATAAGAAATACATAAAAAGATTTGCATGCTCGCTAACTAAACTTCCGTAATAATATTTCTACGAAGTCTTAATTAATAATCACAGTCAAATAAATATTGTGCTTTTTTTAATTTACATTCACAACATGTTTGATACTCCTTCGTGAAGGATTATTCATAAGATAAATATTCAATAGAATTGGCATGATAAATGATTTTAATTTTTGTGTGTAATCAAAATACATCTTGATATTAAATTTTAAAAGAATTATATTGTTATCACATAAAATTTTTGAGATATTTTTTTTTAACATTAATAATAGAGACGCCCACGAACAAAGGCGTGACGTCATACATTTGTAGCTTTGTAATTAAAATGTAAATAGTCATTTTAACAGTAACATATAAACAACTACAGCTACTTTTTATCTTATTTGTCTAGCTAATTAAAATAATAAACAGTATAAGCGATATTTTTTTTATACCAAGCCCACAGCGAACGAACGTGTAGTCCACCTGATGGTAAGTGGAGTACAGCTCATCGACATCAACAATCCACAAAAGCAGATAATAGATGCGTCGCTGCAGCTGAGGACTACGGTGTTATGCCTCATGTGCCAGTAATTTCAGGGCCTAAACTCACCACCAAACCGGAACAAAGTAATGGAAGCACTACTATCGGCAGGTAAAAGGTAAGACGGTGGTGCTGCCGCCCTCGAGCTCATTCACAAGAGCTCTACCACTAGTAAAACAAAAAATGTACAAAAAAAGCATCGACATGATAAATTCAAAGCTGTCTAGTTCAGCGTCCGAGCGCCACAGATATGCAATCCCAATCTTCCAAAATTTATTATATCTGCCACTTTTCAGGCTTGAGTTATGTAAGTCAAAAGATATTTATGTATGGTTAGATTGGTGCCGTGGTTATCTGACTATACTATACTAGAAGTATTACAAACGTGCGATCTTTTACGTCACGAAATGCTAGGCAAGGCCTTTAAGTGTGAACAGGATGTCGGATAAAAAATATGGCGCCTTTGTAATGTCCCAAGTTTAATATGTATGATATGTGCAAATAGCTCTGTTTGTCTGATGGTATTAGAATAGCTTGAAAGCTACTTTAGTTAGTTGAATTATAAAGTAATATAAGCAATGTGGGGAAGTACATCGGCATGATAAATTCAAAGCTGTCTAGATCAGCGTCCGAGCGCCAGAGATATGTCTCGCCTGATATTTATATATCTGATACCTTTCATGCTTCAGTTATGTGAGCGTATTACATATCTAATAACGCCAGTTACATTTATATGCTTGATAATAACCCTTCAACTGTGGTGGCCATTTTGCGCGAAAGTACACATCTATGTTATCACTTGTAAGTGGTCGCCCGCTATAACGGCGCATGTGATTAAAATGAAGATATCTCTAAAGTTTGTGAAGGAGCTATATAAAAAAAGTGTACCATTACAATTGTTATTAAATAATCTAATTATTAAAATTAGAATAATTTTGTTTTGTCTTGTTATATATCATTAATTCTGATGTGAAGTCAGGATGAGCGTTTATAGACACTTCTTACTATATTATTATGACACCAATAGCATTAATTTAACTACCTGGTTGATATAGCGGTTAGCGATTACGCCTCTCACCGCGAGGTCGGGCAAAATTTTAGTTAGAGATTTTTCCGTCAGAATTCTTTTAACAGCAGCACGGAGATGGGGCTTAAACATAACAGGAGAAATATGGGTGTCATACACCTCTGCAAGACCCTTCATGTTTATGTATGTAGAAATAAATAATTATATTTAGCGTGGTTCTTAGATGTAGCGATGTATTTGCAATTTTTGTTGATTGTACAAGTTTATACACCAAATTTGCCACTTATCATCAGATGGACACATCTTTTATTTTTTATCGCCCGTATTAATTTTATTACTGGTAATAACAGTAATTGAATCACACACACGGGCTATGAAGCCTCTAAATACATACTCTTTTATGATTAAAGTAAGAATAACTCAAATTCAATTCTTCTATCATAGAATATTACAATGGCATGTCATGTTCATTTTATCACAATCACAAATATTAATAAACCTCAAAATGATACGTCACAAACTCATGATTCGTAATATCTTTTTGATTAACCTCTCTCTCACTGAGTTCATCCGTGCAGAAATCGTGTCAAACCAAATCAATGTTTGATATTGGATCGTTGCGGGACAAAGTTTGGCACATAACAATTCGTAACATGTATTATTTGAGTATCTTCAGATAATAATCTCTTGATTATGATACTATAGTTTATTTATTGAGGAATTGCGATCATGGTTTTGGAGTTTGAGAATTAATTATACTGCTGCAAAGTAGAATGATAAGACATAAGTAGGTATTACTGTAATCTTTAATTACTAGGTATAAGTACAATTCGAGTGTACGGTTGGCGAAGTGATTAAAGAGGTATTTCAACAGCGCTGGTGTTGTGGGTTCGTCCGCACACGGGGCAATAATCTTTGTGTGATCCGCATAGATTTGTACTGACTCTGGCTGTGCTTTGTGTGTGTGAAATGTATGTTTGTGAACACACCCGTGACACAGGAGTTATTAGTAGTGTGGGTGACATTAATTGTAAATGAGGGCCACGAACTTTCAGCACGTAAACTATTGTGTCGTGTCTGTAATTATGAATTCTAGCATAGATAAATGACGCCCATCAAGTTTAAATGTATGAAAACTCGATGGGCGCTTTGTCTAAACTAAAGTGAAACCAGATACAGATCGAAACTCAAACGAGTCGCGCGGATGCCCGCGGCGCCGCGGGAATTCCGGCGAATTCCATAGTAGTAGTGGCGTAGAGTTTCTCATGCGATAATGAGTATTATGGTTGTGAGAATAGAGTTGGAATTCATATGACACTGAAACTGCGCTTCGATTCGCTGCGCTTCGACGCGCTTTTGGTGTGTGTCGACCCTTACGCGGAGTTTCCGCTCAGCGTCCATTTTCTACTAAAACTGAGAGAAGCTGTGTCCAAGCAGATTTCGTTATTTTCACATCTCCTTTCCGCTCCGCGTTGGTGGAAATGGATTAAGCGGAGAGGAGCGGGGAGTCGCCCGTCCACAAAGTGAACGAAGCGGGCGAACCGTCAAAATGAAAATTAAAAAAAAAAAGAATATTGGGACTAAATAGGCACAAACAAACATCCATTTTAGTATTTCGGACGCGAAATTTCTATAAAATGTATAAAGACTTCAGTAATACAATACAATATAATACAATTCTTTATTGATAACTCAATGTTACATGTCAGTTTTTTACATTTTCTTATAATAATAATAATATGTTACAAAATAACGTCAAAAATAATAAATTTTATAACATTAGTAAAGTCACATACATAATTAATTAAATTAAATATATAAATAATAAAGAATGAATTAGGTACTAGATTTGAAATTAAAACAAGTATTAAAACAAGTATAGTAATTTAATAAATAAAATTTTAAATTAACGACAGGAAAAAATAAAACATTTAAATCAATAAATTAAATTAAATTATTCCATTGGTAAATCATAAAATTCGTCCAGACTGTAGAAGACTTCGTCTGATAACCAATACCAATAACCAGAATATGTAGTTACAACCCAATTAATTACACATATACGTAGGGGTCACAATACGATATCGATTGTTCCCACTTAAACCAATCGTTGAACAAAAACCGTGATAGATAGGTTTCGGCCTCAGTACTCCGGGCAAACATCGATACTCAGAAGAAAGCACGTTTTAGAGTTGTTCAACAGATTTTTTTTTTCTGTAACTATCAGGCACACTGTATGCGCACTATATTCAGTGCTAAATGCATACTTTTTATAATTATACAGTTCGTACACATGCCGCATAGTTCATTAAATTTTACGGCTGTTAATATGAACCAGAGGAAAACTAACGTGAACGAAAGTGGTGTGGCAGAGGTGAAAGTGGGTGTATAACATCCACTTTTCACCTGTTATGTTTAAAAAAGATATGAGACCGGCAGGATTTAAACCTGTGAACTTACTGCACCGGGCAGCCGCTTTAGCCATCCAGCTACGGTCGCCTCTTACCAGAACCCTGAATTTCTCAAATGTATACACGTACACGTTCATTCGTTACAACATTTGTGCTGAATGTAACTTTGCCATGTTGGTTTGTATCCTATTTAAGATAGGAACAAATGGATGAACGTGACGTCACGAAATGACGTATCATACAGTTTAGAAATTTAGGGTTCTGGTAAGAGGTGACCGTAGCTGGATGGCTAAAGCGGCTGCCCGTTGTGCAGTAAGGTCGCAGGTTCAAATCCTGCCGGTCCCATATCTTTTTCAACTGTTTCTTAGTATAATTTGCTAAGCATAGCTAAATGCTATAAAAATAATCAATTAGATGTTATGTTTAAGTTCTAAGTAAAGAAAGTATAGAAGGAAAGATTCAAGAAAAATACCATTTCTATCCGTAAGTTCATTACATGACATTAAGTTCATATTACCCAGAATGTTGAGGTGTGTTACGCCCACACTTCACCTGTTATGTTGAGGTCCTGTAATAGTGGGTGAGCCTATCGCTATCTACCGGACTCAATTCCTGACACTGTTTTGCAACTGAGAATTTCTAGACGTAAAAGCACATATAACACTTTAGGGATCGGTGGAGGTATATCAATTAAATGTAGTCTATTGGGGTGTCTTTTGGGGTGCATGAAAGTAGCCTCCCCGAGTGACGTACACAACAGCTCCCTACGTCCGGCGCACCCTGGGCAATGCGCGAGTTCTTAAAAGCGAATTGGCTAATCCTTTCACCACGATGGCAAGTCAAAACCTTGACTACCTTACTGACTGTCCAAAATGCCCTTCCACCTGCACAAGAGAGGCGCTTATGAACGCCGACGAGTGCGCCATAACAGTGGCCACTTATTGGGCCAATAAAATTTGACTCAGCCATCGACACGACGAAGAAGAAGAAGAATGTAGTCTATGTCCATTCAACAAGATCGGTTTAGTAGGATGGCCGTCAAAGCGTAACATACAGACATACAGTGTTAGGTACTTATTACTACTCGCATATATATTAGTAAGGAGTAAGGTTATACAATTAAATATCTAACGTTTACCATTCTTGCAAAGGTATGAATAAATATGATATATAATAGCAATGTATTTTGAGTCAAAACACATATCGTAATCTACCCAATTGACGCAAATTGACGTCACCAAGGAACGCAATCTCGTCAGATAGACAAGAGACATTCAAAGTAATCGCGATGTAACGAAGCATGTCGGCAATGCCTGACTGACGCTGGCATCCAATTCCAAAGCAATTGAAGAATTTAGTGTCCGCTCCTCTTTATCAGTACTGAAGTTTATTTCGAGGCTCGGAAGAAAACGGTACTGCGTTAAGACCCGCAAGTAAAAGAAACTAGAAAATTTATTTTACAGACATTAAAAATTAAATAATAAAAAAACAAAATCATACCTAACTATGTACAGCTGAAAGAGAAATAGAACTAAAAATTTTAAAAGTTATGCGTCAAAAAATACAATGTCAATTTAAAAAAAAAAAAAAAAAAAATGTAAAAGTATGTTGTACTTGATTGTAAAATTGTAAAGAAATATAACATAACATCACGCCTATATTACCCAGAAGAGTGTCGCAGAGGTGTACAACACCCACACTTCACCTGTTATGTTTAGGTCCCATAGTATAGGAGTTGAGCCTATCGCCATTCACCGGGCACAATTTCAACTCCGTGCTAATATTGTGGATTTGCTGACGGAAAGTTCACAAGTAACATTTTGCCCACCACAGGATGTGGAAGGAGTAATTTAGAATAGCTTATGCCCGCGACTGCGTCCGCGTGGAATTGGTTGTTTTAGGTAATGACTGCTCTGCTCCCAAGCGGTTAATCGTGTATAAAATATCATAAAACCTTTCTTAAGAAATAGACTACCAAATTCAAAAATAGATGTTAAAATCTGACCAGTAGTTCTCAAGGTTAGCGCTATTAAACGAAGAAACTGAACTAACTTTTCTCGCGGTTCCCACTGCGTGCTAAATACAATGATGAAAAAAGCCTTGTGGTCCGTTACCTGTTTATAAGATCTTATTAAAATTGGTTCAGCCATTGGAAGATCACCTAATACAAACAGACAAAACAATGTAAAACTGGATTTTTGGTGTAGGTTAAAAATAAAACAAAAGAGTTATACAAAAGCACTTTATTTTAGTATCAATTTTCTAATTAACCAATGCCAACTTTGGCACCAAAAGGCAACTCTGCCTACCCCCTTTGTTCCAATCAAGGAGAACCTTCCACCTAGCCATGAACTGCCTAGGCCAATTTGGAAGTCCCTCAACAGGCTTCGAGCTCAAGTCGGCCGAAGCATGATAAAGTGGGGTTTTGCAGATGAAACAAACGTGAATTGTGAATCGGCCATACAAACCATGGTCCATATTTAACTGGTCCTTCGTGCCTCACTACCTCCACGAAGGACGCGCTAATGAACGCGGATGAAAGCGCTGTTCAGGTAGCCACTGGGCTTTTATTTGAAATATAATCCCACCCACACGCCCACCACTGTGACCTGTGACTCCTGTGACGCCAGGATCTACAGCGGTAACCAACACTGAAAGGCACCGTGCATGACACACGGGCAATCCCAGGGAGAGTTAAAATTGTCTTGGAACCCGCAACGAATTTAATCAGAAGTATATAGTTGGAGTTGGAAAGTATGTATCTTTACTTAGCCACTGGGCTAACAAAATTTGACTTTGCCATCGATTCAACTGAAGAAGAAGTAGTTAACCAATACTATTGCTAATATTTATTTCTGGCATACTGGGACCAGTATTATCAATACTTATTTCGCCGACCGCATCAGGTATCATTTCCAAAGTATCTGATGTATTTGTTACAGGTATTTCTGAATAAGTGGTACTGTTACCGTTATTTATTGTAACGGTAACAGTTTTATTGTCTACAGAATACGAAGCTGTTTCTAAAGATATTTTCGTTGTTATAACTTGTTTTATTATATCGGACTGTAGTTGATCTGAAATGTGTTTAGGTAACTGTTTTAGTAACGATGTTAAATACTGAGAGAAATAATCTAAACTATCCATTTCGATATTATTTGGTTTAGAAGTATATCGGCGTTTATAAGAAGTATTTTGAGTAGGAGTATTTTCATCAGAACTGTTAATTTCATAAGTATTTTGTGGTACTTTCGGAGAGTTTTCTCTTTTGATAGGTTTTAAATTCAATTTGGCTCGTTTCTTTGGCGGTATCGGTTGTTTTTCATATTCATGGTCTGCAATACTGTCGTTAAATGTTTCATCTAAGAAGTCTTCTGTTTCAAAAGGATCCTTCTGCAAAAAAAAAATCTCTTAAAAAAATAATAAATTTATGACAGTGATTGTTTAAATATTAATTTAGTAAAATTTGAGGTATTGTTACACTATCTCAAAGAAAGAGTTATTCAGTATTATTTACCAGGTAAATTATTTGAACACAGCTATCGCTTTAATTTATATTTGTCAAAGGATCCTATGAGTAACGTTACTTGACAATTGTTAAACTGACCCTAAGTATAAGACTTTCCGTAAGGAAACATCCATCCTGTATAGGATGGATATTTCTAATAACATTAACTGAAAACACAGACTCCGTTTCCACTCGCATTTTCACTATGCGAAATAAAATATATATCAAGAAAGTTAATAAATCTTTACAGAAAGTTCATAAGTAAATGTAAAATATAAGTACCTCAACATCGGTCGATCCTTCAATTTCGTAAAACTGACCGTCAGCTGATATCAACAACTTCTTCGCCTAGAAAAGATAAAAAACAGTCATAATTTGTATCTATGTATTTAAAACGCGAGCAGCTCCGCTAGACAATTGACAGTGGTAGTTCAATGTTTAGCACGAATAGATAACGCAACGCTGAGTGCGAGCGAGGTGATTGGTCACTCAGCGGCGTGCGCGAGAGAGGGTCCTCGGTTCGCTCGCACGAAGTATCTATTCGTGCGTCGTCAATCACGAGCAGAATCTAGCACAACCACTAGACGCCCCTCAATCCACGTTTGTTTTGGCGGCTACTGAAAATCGCACCTGTTGGTAGCTATCAGTAATGGTATACCGCTGCATTTTAGACAAGTGGTCGCCATTATTTCCACACTGACACAAGTGTGCGGGGACAGATCGACAACGGAGATTGATAAACCCGCACACGTCCCCGCGTTCGGGTGTTAATGGCCAGTAGGCCGGTAGCACTTTGAGTGGAGGTGGGCTTTCGGCTGATACATAACAAGTTTAAAGTAGATGTTGTGTCATGCGCGATGTATCTTATTACACAGAAGGTTGCAGTAGATGTGTATAAAACCCACACTTCACCTGTTATGTTTAGGTCCCATGTGATAGAATGTAAGCCTATCGCCATCCACCGGGCATAATTCCAACTCCGTGCTGCTATTGTGAATTTCCTGACGGACAGTTCACAAATAACACTTTGCCCGACCCGGGCATCGAACCCGGGACCTCGAGATGAGAGGCGCTAACTACTAGACCAAGGAGGCAGTATCTGTTAGCACAGACATCTACCAATCAATCTACATACCATACATTTCCAGTATAAAATGCTCTCGCAATGTAAGAAAGAAAGAAATAAAGAAACGTTTATTTTGGCAAATCTTAAGCTTACTAACACTTCTAAAACTACTTATAATAAAAATTAAATTGATGTGCCAAAAAAGGTACACACCTCAGCATACTACTGCAGCACATCAGCACTACAGCGCTGGTATTCTGGTGCGCCCTGATTGCAAGTAAGGTAGTGCGACATTCGTCCTAATGATGACAAATTCCACAGAAAATACAATATAATTATAAGTTATAGAAAAAATAAAACAAATAAAAAAATAATAATAAAAATACTCGACAATAAAAACAAATGACACCAGAAAACTTCAAAAACCGAAAAATATGGAACGCACCCATGTATAGGTTTCTCGTGCAACGAGAGATCAGCTTATACTGGAAAGTTATAGGTTAATCGGTAGCCGTGAGAACAAATTTAATCTTACATTTGTATTCTCTTGAAGCTGAATATTAGGATGTTTCCTCCTCAAATGTTTCCTAAGATTGCTAATAGAAGACACGTAAGAAAGTGTTGATCGGCACAGTTTACACACGGCAAGCATCTCCTCTTCGTTAATCACCTCCATGTACCGCCATACTATAGATCGCCGGTTAGACAGCCCGGTCTTTTTTGCTGACGATCCTTTGCTGGTGCTAAAAAAGAAGTTCAGTTAATTGTCATACTAGCTTATTTAGCGGTTCGAACCCGTGTTTAACTTTAAACATTTCACACACGACACTATATGTACCGCATATATGCATGGCGATACAGTACGGTATACGGTATATGCGCGTTTAAGCCTATACAAAGCTTACTGTGCATTGGAAGACCAAGTAATACTGGAAATAAGAAAGAAAGAAAAAGAACATTTAATTCTGACAAAAATAAAAGCAAACAAAACTTTAAATTATAGGAAAAAATATACTAAACAATACAATTTGTCAGAAACGGTCACCATCTCTGCCATAAGGTACAGTGCAACAAAGCAATGCAGCGCGGACTTTCTGATGGAGCAGGAGAGAGGACGGACGGTATCAAATTAAAAAATAATTAACTACAACTAAAAAACATACATAACGATTAAGAAAAAAAACAAAGGTAAGATATAAATTTAAAAAAAAAAACTTACCACACAAAACAAAGAAAACAGAAATAATAATTAATAAATAAATCAAATTAGAATGGAGTCCGTACAACATACAAATGTGCAATCGCCAACCATAATTATAACCATTTGATTCGCAAAGATATGTTCTGAGACTGGATGTGCATGTGTGAGTGAATGTGTGTATTTGACCTTCTCATTGGGACTATTGGATAGTGTAATTTTAGCTTCTGGCGTTGATTCCAATATAGAAATGGAAATTTTACAAATTATTATAGCGTTTTTATTATCGTTTGTACTCATGCAAAAATGAAAAAGAGCGATTGGCGGTCTCGGTTACCTTCAGTAGAGCAGTGCAGTATCTAGTGCTTGGCATAAACAGACAGAGACAAGATATAATGTATTAATATATAATGTAGTCATAGGTACATAAACAAATTAACAAAACAGGAAAACAAAAGAGGAATACGCTAATTATTACATTAGTGCTCTGTGAATACAATGGTTATTAAAATAAAACAGTTTATGTTTACATGTTACTACATTATATTGAAATCTAGCTCGTGTTCGGTGCAGCAATCATTGGGCTTGTGGGGGAAATGTTGATAGCTGTCGACTGTTCCCACACCTTGGCTGCATAAGTTGTACAATGTGGAGAATTTACTTTGCTTTAATAGAGCAGCAGCAAAACTATAATTATTATTATATGCATTGTAAATCAAATGTAAATAGAAAGGTTGTGGTACTGAAATTATTTTGTGTAGTTAAATTGTATGTATTATTAATGTTTTGTTTTTGTATGTGTCTTAAGTTAGAAAAAATGGAAATTATGGAAATCGTTCCTTAGTGTGATACTAGATTAGTTTTAAAGCATATAAAGAAAAGGTATTGCATAAAAATAGACATAAAACATATCAAATCATAGAAGTTAACAAATTTAAAATAGATTACATTACATAAAGCTATCGCGCATTTTTTTCGAACTTATAGACATACAAATAAACATATTACTTACATTATAAAATATGGTGAGAACATTATACGTATTTCATGCAAGCTTTAGTAAAGCATTACATTTATTTGCATTCTTATATAGATACAAAATATAAATAGCAGGTAAATGCTAGCGTGATTATCAAGACAAACATTTAAAAATTAAATTGTTATTTTAATTATATTTATATTGTTTGTTTGTGACAAAAAAAAAATGTAACATGTAATTATTTTTTTTCTGTTTTCACACTACTACTTACTCATTTACTGGGCGCATCAGAATTATTAGCGCTGCGGTGCTTTTAGCGCTGCAGTATTGTGCTGAGATACATACCATTTCTGGCATTTTGAATAGTATTTTAAACCATTTAGTTTTAGACGCTTTATAATGTATTTTATTTTTATTATGCCAGAATTAATGATTTTTCTTTCTTTCTTTCTAAAAACACATTTAAAATGCAGGTATTAAAGAAAAACGATAAGTGTGATACTGTTATGTTTATAACTTACATTATCTGTAGGATATCTTCATCTCCAGACACGTTATCATCATGTTCTTTAGCATGCGATTTTAAGTCGGCCATTGTTTCATAAGATATTTCCTTTTCGCAAACTTTGCATTTGGCTATGAATTGATCGCTGTCTAATATATCGAAAAATTCCCATGTAGACTTAGATGTATTGCTCCCTTCTTTTTTGGAAGCCTCTTTGTCACTGCAAATGTATTAAGAATTAATATAACATAAAATAACACTTCTAATTGATTACTTAAGATAGGAACAAATGGATGAACGTGACGTCACGAAATGACGTAACATACAGTTGATAAATTTAGGGTTCTGGCAAGAGGCGACCGTAGCTAGATGGCTAAATCGACTGAAAGGTGTGCAGATCCTGCCGGTACCATATCTTTTTCAACTGTTTCTTAGTATGAAATAACACAATAAATAAGTAACTTATGCTGTTATATATTGTCTAGCTATATTTTATAAATCACTCCATAATTCAAAAACCATTCGCCCTATAGAAAAAGTTTGTACAAGCAAAATAGACAGGAATCATGCTAACAACTTTAAAAAAATTGAATGCACGGTTGTTTTAGTGGTTCTGGTATCTTCATTGCTAAAAGAGTCTATCAAGCGATACCGTATTCTAGCAACACAAAGATAAAGTTTAAAATTCAATGACATTAAAACTGCGCGCCTCGCTGAGCTGAGCCAGTGCGAAACTACCCTTAAAGACGCAAGGCCTAAGATAATGTGGATGCAGGACTTACGACATTTTAATAAAAGCATGGTTTCAACACCAGACACCCCTAAACTTACGATGGCACCAAGTCAAGTGTCTGCTAATGGTGAGGTATATAAGCAGCGATAGCCGAGTGGGAGACCGTAGGACTGCGAAGTTAAAGGTCTCGGGTTCGAACCCACGGCACACACCTCGCGTCTTTTCGAAGATGTGTGTATTTATCATATAAATTATCGCTCGCTAACGGTGAAGGAAAACATCGTGAGGAAACCTACATGCCTGAGAGTGCCTCATAAGTGCTCGAGGGTGTGTGAAGTCTACCAATCCGCACTTGGCCAGCGTGGTGGACTATGGCCTAACCCTTCTCATCATGAGAAAAGGCCCAAGCCCAGCAGTGGGACATGTATAAGATACAGGGCTGCTATTAATGGTGTGAGATGATTTTACCATCACACAGGTTAACACATCCAAAACTTACGTTTTATACTATGACCTATGACATAACTTTTTAATCAATATTTGGTGATCGTTTTAACCTGTATTTGAGGACCAGACAGGGCCACGATCAGCTTTTATAAAATTATGAAAATTGGGCGGCCCCTGTCTCCTAAGCTACAATACCTGTTATTCCCACACTCCCCGTCGCTGGTATCACTGGTATCCGCTTTGTCATCATTGCCGCCATGTTTCCTTTGCCAATGCTTTCTTAAATTGCTTACAGATGCGGATGACAGTTTCTTATGGCATTTAGTACAGCTGGCGGTCTGCCCATCGTCCTGCCGCGTGAATATGCTCCATATATCTGATCTACGTCGATCGCTAAAACAAAACATAACATCACGCTAGTATTACCTAGAAGGTTGTCGCATTCTTAGGTCCCATGCGATAGGGTATGATCCAAGCAAATTTCCAGGCCACTATTCCAATTCCCTGATGCTATTGAGAATTTGTGACGGGAAAAGCCCTTTTGCTCGACCCGGGCATCGAATACGAGAACTTACAGTAAACCAAGGATTCAAGTAAATACTATATATAGTGTAATAACAAGGAAAGTTAAGGCGAGCTACACATATACAATTAACTGACTTCAAAATAGAGCTTTTGCCCGCGACTTCTTTCGCGTGTAACTTGTAACCACTGTTTACCTCTGTTATACGTTACTTACTACTCTACTCCCGTGGGGTTTTTTTTCCCCGTTGCGCAACATATTTCAATACTACTACTACTGTCTGTACTGCCAATACTGGGTCCAAAGACTGGGTCCATTGTCGGATAATACCTCCCCGTCAGCATTTAAAGCTCTGGCAGATATTTTGCTTATCAGAAGGGTTGCGTCACCATAAAAAAAGTTTAAGAGCCGCTGGCCTATAGTCTTCCTCAATAATGAGCTATCCATCAAAAAAATAATTATTCAAATCGAATTAATAATTTCTGAGATTTGCACGTTCAACCAAACAAACAAACAAATCAGTTTGCGGCTGATAGCGCTCCATATCTCAAAAATAACTAAACAACAAGTTGATAAATAATTATTAGTATATTTTATCTACCGCAAATCGCTACTTTCAATGTAAAATAACATTTAAATATAATCAAAACAGAGTAAATCGTGAACAATATTTCATCTCGCATTGATTTTACATACATTTCATTAGTTTATTATCATAAAATTAAATAACCTAAAAATGCTTATAGTAAATTTGACGTAGGTACTCGAGATTATTAAGCTCTTGACGAAACTACGTAACCACGAATAAAAACGTTTGTTTATCTAAAATACTTATAGATATTTCAAGTACAAAGTAACAGTAGCTAGTACGTATCAGTTAAGAAAATATTACAGAAAATACTCACGGTACGTTCATGGCGAAGCGTTTCTTGTCCGTACTCCTGTCAAAAGTGGTGTTGCCAGCGCTTGATTAGGAATGCTACTAGTTTGAAAATTTATTTCACTTGGAATATTTTTTATAGGTATGTGTATTATTATTGTTATTTATGATTAAAGATTAAATATATCTATCAATAAATACTATATATAAATGAAATATTTTAAATTTCTTTTAAATAGATTATAACAGTTAGCCGGATCTTACATAAAAAAAAACCAAAATAGTAAAGTAAGTATAAAATGTCTACTGAGGATTTTTTGAGTAAAATATTAAAACGTTTATGTTCTACCATACCTTCAAAAATGCCGTATCTAAGTCGCTCACAGTACTCAAAGCTATTCAGAGCTACTGAGATAGCATTAGCGGTTCAGTTGAAACATGATTTTATCGGTACTTTTCTTTCATTTGATTTTAGACGTCAGTATTTTTTTTAGTTTTAGTCTATACAAAAAAAGAATAGTAAAAATAACTTTGGGTTATGCAAGTGTGTAACTAAAAAAAAATGTTTGCGGTAGATAAAAAAGATAACGTACAAAACATTACCCTTACATTTGGCTTCGCCGTTGTCGGCTTAAAACAAAAATCCAAATTTTTAGTGGGTATTTTAAATATTACGCAGTTAAATAGAACCAACATTATATGTATGTATCGTTTTAAGTATTTATGTATGTTTATGTGTATATTTATCGTATTATATCTGTTTATGGTTAATATTTATATTTTATGTTTCTAATTATATTTATTGTTTTACTCTCATTGAACTATCGAGTACTTGACTTCGCCTACTTTGTTATCTCTGCACCACCTGAAGGTAGACTGGTAGAGAATGCCCTAGGCATTAAGTCCACCTATTTACACTGCTGTATATGAAGTTTTATAAATAAATAAATAAACATCTTATTGTTCCCTATTTTTTTTTATTAAATACGATTTAGAAATGTTCTTTTTAAAATAAAAACACGTTATTATAATAATATTTTTTCACGTAATGACTTAATAAAGCCGCAATAAACCCTACCTCAAAAATCTACAAAATTAAAAACAGTGGCCACACCGGCCACACTAGTAATTGAGCCGGCCGAGGAACAGCTGTACAATACGCCCCCTTCGACGCGAGTAAGTACTCCGTTTTGTGCTTGCGGCAAAATTTGGAACTAATAAGATTTGACAAAGTACTTGCTTATCTTCGTATGACTAGTAACGCTTTTATCACATTAAGAAATAACTATATTAAACAGTACTCAATGCAGATATATTGTTGTCTTGTTGAAAAGGAATTTTGAACAATTGTATTGTAATGATGCTATGGTATTTATATTTATAGATACAAACACATAATTGAACGATACTTTGATTAATACTTGGTTTCACAGTATTTTAGTACTGAAACAGATGGAAGTGTTCCGACCTTCAAACTCGTTTACGAACGCGGTATGTATCGTAATCAAAATAATTTATTGTTATTTATTTTTATTCACAAAATATATTGCTTCTTGATACTACATTCGTACTTCAAATTTGTTATCTATGTTAATTATGTATGTTAATTTCGTAAAGCAAAATCTTTGGACCGAAAAACATGGAGATTTTCTATTCGATTGTTTTTTTTTTCGTTATTTTTCTGATGGTTGTTCGTTGATTACTCGGAGATGCCTGGACCGATTTGAGAAGGAGGTGACCATCGGATGACCTAGAAAAACGAGGGCACCCCTCAAATTTTAAAGGCTTCTATATTATTTTTGTATATTACCTATAGCTACTCGGATATTTGCATCTTACAGTCAGCATTTCATGAAACTGAGCTAATACTGGAAGTCACAACTCCTCAACGTTTAGAAGTACGGGGATAATTCTTAAAATATAACCTACCTTACATTTTAGTAATCAATTACAAAAAAATGCACTAAAAAGTAAGACCGATTTCAAAGTCGTTTTTTTTAGGAGAATTATTAATAATTCTGGATGTGGATAGGCATGCGTTCAACCATGATCTCATCTAGTGTTCAGCAAAGATGCAATCTACGGTGGAGCACGCTAATGTCAAATTCAAATTCAAATTCAAATTCAAATTCAAATCATTTATTTTCATAGGCCCCAGGAGGCGCTTGAACACGTCAAAACATTACAAAAAATGATATAAAAGTAAATAATAAATAATACTAAATTATACTAATTACAATGATTTGAATAACCGGGGCTCAGATTAATTTTAATCAAACTGTTTAGAATCGAATTAAAATCAATCCAAGTACCAGCTCCGATGGGTATTGCATTATGAGAAGAGCTGGTGAGAAACTCATGTGCACCATCTTTTAAAATGAAAAATATAACAATATAAAAGTACATAAAAAAAATCACATAAGAAGAGCAATTCATTTCCAAATACTATTATCATTTATGTAGTCTGAAATACTATAGTAAGCTTTTTGACATAATTTAGTTTTAACATATTTTTTAAATTTACCTATTGATAATTCTATTGCGTCTAAAGGAAGTTTATTGTAAAAGCGTATACATTGACCTGGAAACGAGTTAGAGATTTTATGGAGCCTAGTAGTGGGCACAGCGAGTTTGTTTTTGTTCCTTAGATTTAATTTATGGAGATCACTATTTTTCTTAAATTTCGTTTGGTTTTTGTGAACGTACATTAAATTTTCGTAAATGTATTGAGAATGTAACGTCATAATATGTATCTCTATAAATTTATTTCTTAGTGTCTCCTTGGGACTCATCATATAGATAGCTCGAATAGCTCGTTTCTGGAGCACAAATATTGAATCTATATCCGCGGCACTACCCCAAAGCAATAAACCATATGACATTATACTGTGAAAATAGCTAAAATAAACTAAACGCGCAGTGTCAACATCGGTCAGTTGACGAATTGTTTTTACGGCGTAAGCTGCTGAGCTGAGTCTACCAGACAACGTTTCTATATGTGGGCCCCATTGTAATTTAGAGTCTAATGTTATACCAAGAAAGACAACCTTATTGACCATTTCCAATTCCTCATTGTCCATCACCACACTAGTTTTGACTTGCTTAACATTTTTTGTAAAAAATCTAATATATTTTGTTTTACTACCATTTAAAAGCAAGTTATTAGCACTAAACCAGTTCACTATCTTTGATAAAGCATTGTTTACATCGTCAATTACTGATTGTTGTCTTTTTACCTTAAAAACTAAAGAATAATGTAATCCAGAAATTAACAACAAGATTGAAGAATATCTCCATAGTTATTATCGTAGTTATAAAGGCAATAACTAACAGCTTCGCGCACCCATGAATACATTTACTGAGATGCGAACTTTTCCCATTACCGTCAACAGGTGCCGCTGCTAAACTACTATTTATTCATAGAATTCTATCATATCAGAATTCCTTATAATATTTTAAGTCACGCATATTTGCTCGCCGGATAGAATTTTCTGAATGTAATTTATTCTTTATGCTGTGAGTAAACACGGTTGTGAATAAGTTGTGATTTTGTGTAACGATATTGAATATGTGATAAACCTCGACTATGTTCGCTGAGGCGCGGACGGATGACTTTTTTGCCATCATAAGGAAGCGAAGCGCTTCACTATTAAGTCGCCAACGAAGTAGCTCTAACAGTCTCTTGAGGGTATGGGCTGAGCGGTGGGATCTACCCCTTGTGCGAAGGTGGATGCAGCTTCACTGTGGCACCTATACTCGTATTTTTTAACGTTGCGTGTCTTAATTTTATTTTTATTTATTGAGAATGTTAATATTAATATGGCCAATTAAAATTTTATTTTACTAATTTAATTTAATCTAATCTTACTATTTAATTTTCAATTTTTAACTGTATTATTATTATTATTATTTTATGACTATTTTAATGTGTATGTTTTTGTTTTAATCTGATTGTAATCTTATATGGACTATGTCTGAAATAAATAAATGAATTGAATAAAGAATTCAGGATGTCAGATACTTCAGAAGTAGTTTTGTTTGTTGACTGTTTCTTTGATCTAGTATTATAATTTGTAACCAGCATTCTGAGAATGTGGCCTCAAACAGGCGAGTCGAAAACTGTTTTTTTTTTTTTGGAAATTTATGTATCGTTGTCCACTGGCAGCGGTCTTTTAGATTAGGTTTGTACATAGTTTTTTTACTTCTTTTCAGTAATTTATTTTTAGGTTAGTAGAAATTTTGTCCTTCTTAGGGTTCCGTAGCCGAATGGCAAAAAACGGAACCCTTATTGATTCGTCATGTCTGTCCGTCTGTCCGTTCGTATGTCAAAGCCACTTTTTTCCTTAACTATAAGAGCTATACTGTGGAAACTTGGTAAGTAGATGTATATTAATTTTAAATTCATACGTGAATAAAATACTTACCTATAAGTTTAACTAAAGAAACTGGTGCTCAGTTGTGTAGCTTGGTCAAAATTTCTGGTTTGGAAAATAAATAACTTAATATAACTTACTTGCTTACGCCTGTGGCTTCGTCGCTTGGTACATATATCGATAAAAATTGGCAAAAGTTTGTTTAAGAACGCCTATGAAAAATATCACCGCAACACGCGTCAAATCACCTTTGCGTTCATAGTCAGTCAGTATGTAACTTTAAGTTCTCCAATATATTACAATCTTTGATTATATAATTCTATAGATACTGCCTCATCAACGCTAAATCGTCCAAAAATTTTGTCCGTAAATTACCTGATCCGACAAAAACCGCTGTCAGTGTCAATTATCACCTCAAACAATTAGGTCATTTGAGTGAATTACAAAAAAACATTTTGTGAGTTACAATGTCGTATTGTGCCATAAAAATATGCCGGAATTATAGCAGACGTGCAAATGCTACTAACACAATCTCCTAACATCGGTAATTAATCCAAAAACAATCGTATTTTTTCAAAACAAATCTAGCAATTTCTGACATTTAATCTCAAAACCCACACGCCATTTTTTGGTGTTGCCAGTCTGAGATACTATATTTACCCGTATTTCTGTTTTTTTTATTCTTCAGTTAATAATTTAAAATTAACAGCTGGTTTCAATAGTCTATTCGTAGATTTACTTACTATACAGGATGTGACAAAATTAAAGAAATTTAATTAAAATTAAATTAATATATAGGTATATATTATATTGATTATTATTTTATTTGATTATTATTGTGGCATTTGATTATTTAAAAAAAACAAGTTTTTTAAGGATTGAATTGATTTTTATTTTATTTACAGTATAAAACTTTAATTTTCCAACAGTAACTTGCTAATATATTTTAACTTTGCAAAGTAAAAATATATTTTTATTATTTTGCTTTTGCAAACACACAATAATTTTATAAATTAAAGCGCCAGTAGTTTATTTTATAACTGCAGTATTGTGTATTTTTACCCCCATTTATTTTTTCTCCCATTACATTGGGGTAAATTCAATTAGTGGTAACTCTCAGATGAATGTCAAGTCATCGTAAAGCAATGGTTTCACGCACACTAGCTTGTCAAATTTCTACGTCTTTGTTGCAATGTTCACTGCACGAGACTCCCTCTATGTACTCTGAGATTACAATCTACTGCCATCATATCAAAGCGAAACACAAATTCTTCAGAAATTATTTAGAATCCTTACTAAATTTATTCTCGCACGTTTCGTTAACACCTAAAAAAAGAAGAAAAATAAATATAAAGAAGAAAGCATACAGCAATTCCAATACCTGAATATATACTCCGCACTTGACACTGGCAGTATTAGCTACCACAAGGAGGCTCAGTTGCCATAAACAAAAAAGAAGAAGAAGAATAAATTCTTCAGAGGAAGTAATCTTTATAGCTATCGGGCAGTGATGCAACAAAAACGTCGTAATGAAATGGTAAAAAATACAAAATGCTGCATTTATAAAATAATATTATTTTTGGATTATTGTACAATGGACGCTTTTTGTATTTATTAAGGTGTTTGCGTAAGTATAATAAGTAATTAAAATAAATTTCACGTCACGTCACGTCTATATTACTCAGATGGATGTGGCAGAGGTATATAACGCCAACAATTCACGTGTTAGATATATTTAAGTCACACCAATATACTTATTAATTTATTTTAAATTTTAAACTTACAAGTTATAACATTAACATTGTCTTGTCTCAATTTCACTATCGCCTAGATGTTAGATTTTATCTATACAATTGACCACTTGAAGTTGGTATGCAACATAACGAAAATAAAAGTCTCAGAAAAGTGTTTTGTTAAAACAAGCCCTTGCATTAAGTTCTCCGTATGTCATTACTTCATGCAATCGAATAGTGTAATAATAGCTACAGGGTGTATGTTTCTTCCAAATTAAAGAGTTCGTTTTTGAAACTGTATTTATTGTTTTATTTTATCTGAAGTGAAGCTAAAAACCAATCACGCAAAATTACCCCGCGCCGCTTGACCAACACGCACACAAACATAAATCTGATGTAAACGTACGAGTCGCATTAATCCAAAACGGCTTAATAAAGTGACTTCACTTTTTATGCGTGTTCTAGGTGTAATATTTCTATGTTCATTCCTTAAATTTACACTAAAATATTTGGATGTTTACAACTCAAAGAATAATAATTTAAATTAAAGCCGCGAATACCGTATCTAAATTACTTCCAACCCATTTTAATTACAGATGGTATCTAGAAAACGATCTTTATTTAGTGTTATTCACAAACTTGGAGTAAATAAACTTGGTAACAAAAGGTAAAAGAGGACACAAAGCAGTAGGTAGATACTTACAATTTGTTTCTGGAGACAAAGTGGAAACAAAATTAAACTATTTATCATCCATTTTTGAAGACTTTTTGACTTTTAACGGCAAGCAGATGAATTTTCAGATAAAATGTCTACATTAGTAATCACTTTAGAAAGCAGAAAAATATAATATATTAATTGTCTCATAGTAAATTACCACTTGATATGTACACTTTGCGTAATTATGTGGCACCAAAAACCGGATATGATATTATAATATTTTTTGTCCCTCTCCAGCTCGATAAAGCTTGTTTGAATGGCAGATATCAGCGAGAAAAAGTATTTTTTTACTTGTATTTGTTCATTTCTTTCATCATATTAAAATCACTGAATAGTGATATCCCGACAAAAATCAGAAAGACAAGATTACGTTCGCATTAATAATATAATATTGAGTTCCCATTTACGGTCTGGGAGCCGTATTACATCTACAGATTACATGTGCTCAACGAATTTTCACTTTATATGATAATTTCAGCCTTTCGCAGCTATTTAACTTGGTTGGGTTACTGCGGTCCTTCGGATTTGTAGATTTACCAAAATGATGGGATTTCACACGCTTTTTATTTATTTAATGCGTGGGACACGAGTCTTAATGCTTATGATCTTTTTATACGCTTACCTACAAAGTCACTTGAATATACTTATATATAGTAGTACAGTGAGCCAACGAATTAGATATGCAGGGCCAAAACTTCAAGTCATAGAAAGGAGTTACTTTACCGGTTATGGATAAGAGACTTTCATAATTATCTGAATTCCGGGTAGATTACACTTCTTAAATATGAAATTAAAACATGCATAACTAGTTTAGTCTGTCTCCACTGTGACGTAGAAGTTTTAATAAAGCGCGTTAGAATTACGTGATATGATACTCTTGCTATTTTGCCTCTAAAGTCTAGGTAATTTGCAAATTGTTTTTATCATATTATTTACGTACTATTACCTCGTATTTGGCGTACTGTTCCAATGTAAATTATTTACCTACTCCCTACTTCTTCGTCGTGTCGATGGCTGAGTCCAATTTTATTGGTCCAATAAGTGGCCACTGTTATGGCGCTCTCGTCGGCGTTTATGAGCGCCTCTCTTGTGCAGGTGGTAGGGCAGGTGCAGGTTTTGACTTGCCATCGTGGTGAAAGGATTAGCCAATTCGCTTTTAATAACTCGCGAATTGCCCAGGGTGCGCCGGACGTAGAGAATTGTTGTGTACGTCACTCAGGGAGGCTCCATTCATGCACCCCAATGCCTACTGTGAAGTGCCTGTATGAAATAAATAAATAAATAAATATTTCTTTTTAATTAGGCGTTAGCCTATATTTACGTAACCAGGTCTACATTCCAGTTTTTCTTCTAATTTAGTTCATTATACTGTGACAAGCTTCTGCCCGCAGCTCTGCCCGCGTGATATGTCGACCTTCACCTAGCGGTATAACTAATAGCTTAACTCTGAATATACACAAAATAATAAAACAAAAAAAAAAAAGATTTCAATTACAAAAAATGCACTAAAATGTAAGAAATACATAAGTAATATTCAACGTCTCGCCTCATCTGTGTATAACTTAAAAGAATACAGTAAACGGCCTTAAGGTGCCTATATTTAAAGAATGTTGTACCTACCAGCATCAGCTCAGCAACATAAAATGCTGACTGCTAGATTGAAATATCCGAGTAGCTTTAGGTAATATACGAAAAACAATATAGAAACCTTTAAAATTTAAGGGTTACCCCCGATTTCTCTAGAATCCCATCATCAGATAGTAACCTGATGAGAACGGTACCACATGAAAAGTACACTCTTTCAGACGAAAAAATATCTCAAATCGTTCCAGGCGACTTCAAGTTAATATACAATCGAATTTAGAATCTCCTCCTTTGTTTTTGAACTTGGTTAAAAACACATAAGAATCGGTCAAGCCGTTTTGGAGAAGTTGAATAACTAACACAACACTGGAATACTAGATTTTATATAAGATGACTAGATGAACACTCACAACTAGGTCAAACTAAGAATTCGTAGGATTATTCGACGTATACACGTGAAGGTAGCTTACAGTCTGTTTGTTGCGCCTTGTCGGGTAAACCTTATTATTACCGTAGTGTATTTCGTTTCTGTCTTTACGTTCATTTTGTCTATTGATATGAATAAAGCTGACTAAAGTAACTTGACTTGTAGTCAGCTCATTGGGGTTACTACATTTGACCAAGAAATGACGCCTTATTTCGGTTTCCTTTAGCTCCGAATCCGCCAAATCATACCGAGACGAGCTCATGTTCTGCTTAAAGACTTATGTAAGATGAAGAGGGGTTGTTCCACGTCATAACATAATGCCGGGATAATAGAATTCTTAGATATTACATAAAATCCTTAGAAATTTCGATATGGAGTCAGTCTGGTTTGGACTGGATTCATAATCAATGGTCTCTCTTTTTGTTTTTCTTTGTAATACAGTAGACTGACACAGTCCATTTACGAAATGTAATTAATAATAATTTGTAATTCTCGACTGCAAACTACCTCTTATAATAATACAGGTATACCCTAGCTTAAGAGGTAGAAATCATCTCTTGTACAGATTTTGAAACATAAACTGTGTATGTTTACTCTTAATTTTAACAAACTCTGTATGTTTTTTAACTTGAATAAAGATTTTTATTATTTTTATTAATCCAATTCTTAATGCCTGGTGGTCGAAATTGATATTATATCAATATTTATTAATACCACAGAATTTTTTTATTTCGACGACAGTCATAATGAAATTATCTGATTCTGTACAACGAATTATATGTTTTGTCTGAAAAGTTTGGCCAAGTTGTTTAGTAGGTCAGGTGCTAAGTAATAGGATTAAGTTATCGAGAATAAGGAAGGAAGAATAAGGCTTGGAAACTTTATGAGTGAAATGAAGAATATTTAACCATTTATTGAGCTGAATATCCATACTACACGGTAAAATGAACCGTTTCAAATCACGTAGATATACGATTGCTATTTTTTATTGCCATGCCTTTTCCAATCGTTCAAATCAAGTGAATCAAACGATTTAAAAGCGGATTGGTATCGATGAATCGGTCGTTTTGCAGCAATCGAATTGAACTGTTCAACCGAGCAAAATATCAAGAATTTAAATTTAATTAAATTCTTGATATTTTTCTCTTTTTACATTACTCGTTTAATTGCTATGTATTTTTTATTTATTTAGGACACAGACCGCAAGTATTCGCTTGTAAGGTCTTGTACTCATATACGGTTATACTCGGTTGAGATAAATCTTCGAGATCGTCCACACATTTATTGCGAAGGAATTTTCATTCACGTTCGTCTCACGGTTCACACGTTAAGTTTTATTCGTCTTTGAGAAAAAAACAATTGAGTTAAACCGTATGTGTGAGCATGGTACATAGTGTAACGTTATAAATTCGAATATAACACCACTATGAGAGGAGAACCGAACATTGAAGTACGCAGCCTGTGATGATACATCAGTGTTTGAAATGGTCATCATTTCATCATTTAGCCTTTCATAGTCCACTGCTGGACATAGGCCTCTCTCAATTTGCGCCACAACACCCGGTCCTGCGCCTTCCGCATCCAGTCCCCTCCAGCGACCTTTTTCAGGTCGTCAGTCCACCTGGCAGGGGGGCGTCCTACCTTACGGTTGCCGAGTCGCGGTCTCCATTCTAGGACTCGTTTGCTCCAGCGGCTGTCGGTCCTTCGGCAGACGTGACCAGCCCACTGCCACTTCAGCGAGCTTATTTTGCGAGCTATGTCGGTTACTTTGGTTCTTTGTCGGATGACCTCATTACGAATTTTATCCTTCAAAGAAACTCCGAAATGGTATTCGACAAAATGTTACATAACTACATGCAAATGTTCGTCAGTCTGGGAGACAGTTTGTAATGTACTGCTCTCAATTGCTTGGCTGTTTTCCATATCTACGAAATTAATATGGGTTTAACTTTAATATGATTAAGTTTTCATCTATTATTATAGACAAATCATATCTAAAACACAAATAAAATATAAAATGCATGTTTTAGGTGCCCATTTTTTCAAAATTATTATTTTAATTTTTCAGTTTGTATGTAATTCAATTTATGAACAAAACTATTTTGACAAAATGGCCGCGATCGAACATGAATTTTAGTGTTTAAAATATGATTTTTGTATAAAAATACATAAAAACTGTAAAGGCTGGCGCCGCGGCTGATTCTGCTAAGTGCCTCAAGAGGCGCAAATTTAGCACGCTTGATAGCTGTTACATGTTTGCGACTTTTGCGGTCGAAACATTAGGGTCTTGGGGCGCGTCTAACTGAGGCAACTCGTTCTCGAAATGCTGCCTTATATTTCGGCCAGTGACTTAGTATCGCAATACAACGCGGTAATGCTGCCAGCATTTTGGGTACGAGGCCTTCTGACAGTGACATATTAAGTTTAGATTAAGTTATTAGACTATTTTAATTTAAGATCCAATATGTATATTTTTCTGTAAATTAAGGTTGAGCAGAGCTAAGAACTTAATAATATTAAAGTTAAAACCATGTTAGGGTAGTATGGAAACATGGCGCTCGGGAGACCCTTAATGATCGAACTATTTTGATTGAACTTTTTAACGTTCTTCTGATTATAAACAGAGACGGAGCCTTTGAGATATGCGCTTAAACATTTTTTGTAAAAATAAAATACGATTTAATTCGAAATTGAAACGGTAAAACACCAAGAAAGATGAAATATAATGACTATTTACCTACCTGCATAAATTGAAAGGGCGATCTCGCTAACAAGCTCTTTGCCTACTTACTTCAAAGGCTTCAAACGCTTTTTTATATATCACCAATTCGACATTAATGCCGAAGTCAAAGACAAAACGAGCAAACGATTGAATCATTTGATCATGATTGAGTGTCATGTTGGTAAATATCTATTCCTATATGGTATAGCTACTTGCCGCGGTTTTACTTGCATTATGGGTTAGGTACTGTTACGGTTACGTGTATTTACTTATTTGCCTAAGAAACCTTTACCTCTCAACCGATTTCCTGAGGGAAAGTGGTTGAGAGATAGAGTGGATGGGGAATGGAGAGTGGTTAGCGTATGCAACTTCTCCGGCGAGGTCTTTAGTTCGATTCCCGGATCGGGCATAAGTGTTATATAGGATTTCTCGTCAGGTAATTCTTGTAGGGGACACTACTATTTATTCATTCAGTTTGTTATATTTATTTATTACACTAAACAATCTTTTATGTAATACTATTGTATTTACGTTTATGTATATAAACACACTAACATTCATTACTCACACACATTTTCTACATTAATTCATACCAAACGCAATACAAATATATTATTTTAATAACTGACAGACATCGCCGCGCGACGATACTAGTGCGGCGATTTACCGTTAGCCTGCGCGTAGGCCGGCGCTCCCTCCCGCCGCGCCGCCGGCACTGCTAAACCGCTATCGCTCGGTCGCTCGCCAGTCGAGATCTGTATGTCGCACGCGAAGCCTATGTTTCCCGGCTTTCTCTTGCTCGCTAAATTGCTCGTGCTAAGCTAGTGAATATTGTATGTGCTTTCTTGTTTTCTTCCTTCTGTAATCTTCTTGTGTTGTGCTGCATTAAACTATCCTGTGCTGTGCTCGAACTATTGGACTTTTCTTTCACGTCTCACGAAGCCCTTTACTTCGCTCGACGTGTTAAAAGGCACAACCAAAATTCTCAATAGCAGCACGGAGTTGGATTCGTGACCGTTGGATAGCGATAGGCTCACTCCCTATCAGATTAGACCTAAACATTATAGGTACAGTGCGGGGATTATACATCTCTACCACACCGTTCTGAATAATAAAGGCGTGATTATTTATATATTATA
Source organism: Hypena proboscidalis (assembly GCA_905147285.1). NCBI lineage: Eukaryota > Metazoa > Arthropoda > Insecta > Lepidoptera > Erebidae > Hypena > Hypena proboscidalis. Next base: position 4,410,596 of record LR990141.1, read on the forward strand.
TATTTAAATAATATAACTTATGAAAATGAATTTCAGTTTAAATACGTAAATTTTAGAGCTATTAATTATTATATTTAAACGCTCATTTAACCATCCCATAAACCTTTAATAATGTTCGCTAATTCTGTTTTGTTTAATATTAGTTCGAAATACCGAGGCTTTGATAATAATTATGTATTTAGTGACGCCCACACAAATGTTTATTCAGCTCTACGATGAAACTATCATTTATAACATAGCATAAATGTTATTATTATGGGTACTTAAACATTGTTGTTTGCTGAGCTGACTTTAGACTATATTAATACAAACACAATATTAACGGTCTTTCATGTAGCAATTTCTATTTATGGTAGAATACTACTTAAGATACTTCAAGACAATTTTCGCGTACAACAGATTTGAGGAAAATGCAATATTTTAAAAAAATAATGTTATTTTTTTATTTATTTTATTTTTATATTTTATTTTAAACTTTATGTACAATATCGCACATAGGCGGACTTAATGCTATAGGCATTCTCTACCAGTCAACCTTTGGGTGATGCTGAGAGTGGGGTAGTAGGTGCAAAAAGGAAGTTTTAATTAGGAGATGAATAAAATAATAAAATAATGATGAGTACTTAACACATACATATAATTACACAAATAACAAATATATAATATATGAAAAAATAAATAATACATAAACATATTCAATATATACATAATTGAAATACCTAATATACATATACAATATATTATACTTATACATATTACATAATTATAATACTAACAATGATGAGATGATTCCGCAAATTCGGCAAATAGCAGATCACGGATCTTAACCTTGAACGCATAACGGTTTGTGGACATCCTGATTTCAAGTAGCTATTTAAAGTAGCTATTGCAAGCGTGGCGTCGTCTGCGTGGAATTCTTTGTATTAAGTAGTAGCTTTTCCCGCGCTATGACCAGCGTTCAACGTTACTGCTCCGCTCCTGTGGAGTTTAGCGTAATGTTAAATACCTAAAAACATTTATTGAGACAATCAAACACGCGCTATCAAAAATTATAAAAAACTGTATTAGGCAAAGGTATCTTGCAAAAAACTATACCAGCTTGAAAAAACATTGTTATTTTGACATTAAAAACAGACACTTACTTATTTCTTAACCGACTTAAAAAAATGGAGGAGGTTCTCAATTCGATTGTAATTTTTTTTTTTTGATGTTTGTTCGCCGATTACTCGAAGACGCCTGGACCGATTTGAGAAATTATTTTTTTCGTTTGAAAGGATATACTTGTCATGTGTTCCCATTTTCTTCAAGTCACGTTCTAATGATGGAATCCTAGAGAAATCGAGGGCAACCCTCAAATTTAAAAGGCTTCTATATTGTGTTTTGTATATTACCTAAAACTACTCGGATATTTGTATCTAGCAGTCAGCATTTTAAGTTGCTGAGCTGATGCTGGAAGGTACAACTCCTTAACGATTAGGAGTACGGGGATAATTCTTTTAATATAGGCACCTTAAATAAGTTTTCCGTCTCAAGTAACCGTCGTCACCTAAAACCCCAAGCCAACAAAAAAAAAAAAAATCGTCGTCACCTCATTCGAGAAACATTCTTGCTCGGTCTACCCATCACTTAAAATCGTAAAATAAAATAATATTTATCAAAAAAAAAAAAAACCGACTTCAAAAAGTAGGTAAACTAAAAAGCAAAAAATAAATTAACTTCGCACAAAATAATACGTTTTTTCATTTAGTTAAATAGGAATTATTAAATAATTAGTTTACCTACTTTTTGAAGTCGGTTTTTTTTTGTTAAAAATTATTTGTATTGATGATGACAAATATTGCTCCTTCTGTTGCTATAATATCAATATCTTCTTATGTTACACATAATTAACACTACAATTCTTTACATTTGATCGTGATTTTTGAATAACTTTTTGTTTACCTGACGTTTCAAATGCTTACCAACCCGCGACCACGAAAGTGGCTTGGAAAACGAGTTATTAAAAAATCGCGGTAAAAAAATATATCAATTCGCTGAAGTAATTTTCTTACATATATACTAAATAATACCGAGCCTTTTTTAAAGTAAATATTACTTATATCTAAATATAAAGAATAACCAGATAAAAATAACTCAAAAAGCCTGTATACTCTTAAATAAACCGTTTTGCTTTTAACTTTGAGAGCTTCTTCGCAAATCGAATTTTTTACTTTTTTTATGTTATCAACTTACTTTAAATTAACTTAGAAATTAACTGATATTAGATAACATCGTGCCTATATTATCCAGAAGGATGTGGCAGATGGATATAACAACCACTTCTCTCCTGTTTAGGTGACATGTGATAGAGGTTGTGCGATCGTCATCCACCGGGCACAATTCCAACTCTCGAGAAATTCCTGACAGAAAAATCATTGATAACACTTTTTCCTGAGAGAGGCATATCAGGGATGTTATGGATATGAAATTTCGGATACGGATATAAGATTGATTATTATACCGGATACGGATTCGGATACGGAGCTCCCTAACATCCCTGCCACATATGCTTATTCCTAGACTAATGAGGCCGTACCCTAAAACCCTAAAATCGAACCACATGCGAGGAATCTTTTCCTGATTTCGATGCAAATTAGTCAATTTATATTTCGGTCCGTGCTGGAGTTTTTAACGATCCCAAAGTTTGGGAGTACATAATGAAAATTAATTAAGTGAAGCTAGAAGCCCTTTGATTATTCGTGCGATAAATTTAAGGGTAGCTTACGCGAAGGTTTCTTGTGTGTTCAAAAAGCAGGAGTAGGTGAAAATTCAATTTTATTCAGACGATGTTTGATTAAAGTTTCACGGTGTCATTTATAGTTAAGTGTACTTCTTCTTTCGTATCGATGACTGCAGTCATATGCTCATGGTGGCACTTGCCATCGTGGTGAAAGGATTCGCCAGTCTGCTTAGTGGAAATTTGCAGACTGCCCAGGGTGCACCGGACGTAGGGGTTTATTGTGTACATCGCTCGGGGAGGCTCCTTTCACGCAACCCCTTTATTTTTCCCGTGTTGGGATCGAAGCCACAACAACAGCGCAGTTTATCTTAACTTAGGTGTTTAAAAAGAAGAGATACCTCTCTACAAACAAAAAAATTTACCTGTTTCTAATATATTAGTAAAGTATAAAATACTCCATTTCGCTTCTCTCAAAGAGAATGAGAGCAAATCACACAGTGCAATGAGAACATTATTTAAATACCATTGGTATCGTCGGTATTTGAAGCAATCGGATCGAAGCTTTAAAACGAGCTTAATGAAGAAATTCTTTACCTTGTCTTTGTTTTTAAAATCGGATATCTTCGAGCTCTAATTGCATCGTAATACGTAGAGGTCTCTTTTGAATAAGACAGTTTTCTCAATTCAGTGTTTTTGAGGCAAAAACATATTATTATGTTTCTCTAATGGCTTTTGGACACTTTTTTATGGTGAATACTGATTAACAAAATTGCGCTACAGATAAAACATTCAAGATAGATACATACATACATAAAACTACGCTATATTACCCAGAAGGGTGTGGCAGAGGTGTAAAACACCCACATTTCACCTTTCATGTTTAGGTCCCATGGGATAGGGGGCGAGCCAATCGCCATCCACCGGGCACAATTCCATCTCCGCGTGCTACTGTGAATTGCCTGATGGAAAGTTCTCAAATAACATTTGACCGAATAAATCGAACCCGCGACCTCGCAGTGGTCGTACGCTAGCCTCTAGACCATCAAGGCAGCACTTCTGCAATACTAATTAAAAATTTATGTTAGTGTAATATGGGCATGAAAGGAGCCTCCCCGAGTGACGTACACAACGATTTCCTACGTCCGGCGCACCCTGGGCAATTCGCGAGTTCTCCAAAGCGAATTGGCTAATCCTTTCACCACGATGGCAAGTCAAAATAAAATTTGACTCTGCCATCGACACGACGAAGAAGAAGTGTAAAATATAAAAATATTAATTGTGGCTTCGTGGCTATTATATAATTGCCATATCAATTAAAGCTTCGTAACGTACAAAGTCATTACAGTTAAAATGACTTTGTACGTTACGACTTTGTGCGATAGCCTTAAGCAATTTCACCAAAATATTGTTAATTTACAATTAAGTACTAAACTCATTGCTAAAAAAAAACATTTCAAAATTTTCAAAAAAAATAATTTATCAGTACTTTAAATTTAATTTAATATTGGAAGTGTATTATATAAATGTAATATTACTTAATTTCCATATTTAAGATAATTATTATTCATAATTTGTACTGTACATTTTCTACTATTTTATTATTTTGTGCATGCGGTGTTAACCTTTAAGTAATTGTTACATTTATGTAAGTATTTAAAGTTTGTTAATATTGTAATCGCACAGTGTAAATAATTGTTGGTAAACCATAAAAAAAAAATATGACAAAAAAACAATAAGCTTTTACCTGCTCAGTGTACTCAAATTGGTTATTTTTTCAACGAAATAAAAAGTAGATATAACGATTCGACTACGTTCAAGTTGGCAAAATGTAAATGCGGCATACAAAGACGAAATGTAATGATTATTTACCTACCTGCATACATAAAAAGGGCGATTCGACTAACGAGTGAGTGAATAACTTCAATCATTTTGATGACATATCATTAGTAGTGATTGTGTTAAAGACAGACATTAATGCGAATATTTTTTTGTAGCTACTTGTGTGAATACCTTTTAGACATCATCGTTCGTCATACATCGTGTACTGCCTCGATGGTCTATGGGTTAGCTTTGCGCCTCTCATCGCGAGATCTAGGGTGCGATGCCCGAGTCGTGCAAAGTGTTATTAGTGGACTTTCCGCCAGGAAACATTCACACCCACACTATTTCCATAAATAAAAATAGATTTGCAAAAATACATTACTTCCATCTTCTTCTTCTTACGTGTCAATGGCATTTTGTTTTGTCACTTTATTTAAATTGTTTTTGCCCAGTAGGTAGCAACTTCTACTCCCTTACTTGTGGCTTGCATTAGATCTTCACGGACACACGTAGAGGGCGACAATGGGCACGAAAGCAGATGAGCCATGTTTTGAATGGGGAGTCCACAATCGCACGAGGTATTATTGGAGTTAGTGATTCCCCATTTGGCCAGATACATCTTCCATAAAGTATCTTTATGGACAAATAAAATAAATTTTTAGAGAGAAAATATATATAATTACCTTAACGTTAAATTAGTTATATATAATTATACAGGCTAAGCTCATTCGCAAACGGCCTACGATTAATACGTATAAAAAACGCCTTGAATATGCAAAGAGGCTCTCACGGCTAAAAGCCAAACCATTTGTTTTAGAGATAGAAGACTTTTTGCTTCATTTACTTGTTCAAGCTCATTTCAGATAACTGTATGGTTGTGTAGGATTTTTGGTTAGGATTTATTAGAAATTTAAGCACGCTACGCTTGAGAGAACGGAGCAAAATTGTTTAATTCAGAAACGACAACAAATAATTATCTAATTATCTTGTGAGAAAACGCAGAAGTGTCATTAAAGCTAATAGTAAAAAGCACAAATGAGCCTTCCTAATTGCCATAGGGTCTACATTGGTGTAATTTGGTTGGGACTTTAAACGTTTTTTACTTGTAAAGCTACTTTCAATAAATAATTTTAATTTAAGTTAATATTATATTGTTAACAACCTCTTTAGAGAATAGGCATAAAACCTTATGATGTGGAGGAGGACAGTGAAAAAAAATATATTACATTACGATATTTGTTATTTTGAAATGATAAATAAATAGGTAAGAACTGAGATTGTTGTTATTTTATATCTAAATTCTTAAACGTCCCAAAAATATATATAATGCCAAATGTATCAGTTTGAGGCAAAAAAAATACTGGATATTACAAGGACTTCAAATTAAATAACACAACATGAACAAATGCCACAATAATAAAATTTGTATATCGGCATGTATGTACAAAAAACATTGTTAATGTTGAAATAAAACTAGCCTGGTAATTGCGGTAATATAAATAAGTTAAACTTTTAGTATAACTTGTTATTCTTTATATTAGCTAACGAAAAACATTTCTGAGTTATGTAATTTATGAAACTTTACTAATCTCAAAATATTACATATGAAGCATTAATGATAACCATAACCACCGTCTTACCTTTAGCCTGCCACCAAACAGTAGTGCTTGATTACAGTTTTACCGTTTGGTGAGGTGATCAGGCCCTAAAATTATGTTGATTGATACGCTGCTGTGGTTCAACTGTTTAATTCTGTATACAAAATATTTGTCCAAAAGAATACCAAAAACAATATTATGTATAAAAACCATATGACTGTATAAAAAGGTTGGTTGGTCGCCAACATGGCCCCCGATGGTGTGCCACACTAAGTTAAGTTGCGACCAACAGCGCCAATTCCACTGGCACATGAAGCATAGCACCGTAAGCCTCAATACAGCGACATAATCTACAACCTATTTTAGAGAATGATAATGCCTATGGGCTATAGATACCACCAACCACCATGTGGAACACGTCCGCTCGCTACATATGTCGTATAAAGAAGAAAAAAAACATTAAGTTAAAATCAACACACAAGTGAGATAAATCTAGCTGACTAAATAGAAGCTTTATAGCGAAATAAAGTGTGCATTTAATGGCACTAAAATAGCGACAAAATGACTCTTTAACGACCTCAACATTACTCCTATGAAGAATAATGGTACTCCCACTCGTTTTAAATTTTTCTTCATACAAATGTTGTTAAGTTAATGTTTGATAACGTCCTGCTTAGTGCGGCAACCAGAAAAGTATAAATAATAAGAGGTTAACATAACATCTGTTATATTTTAAATTGGTTGAGGCAGAGATGTACTTCTGTGTGAGAGGAATAATTGCAGCGCCATCTCCTGAGCACAATTACAGAGCCGGAAACTTATCAAATAACCTTATAACGTGAGCATTTCCATCATTATTTCCTATAGGTTTCAAAGGTTTGCTGTTAGAAAATTCATGTTGAATATAGCTCGCCTTTGTACAGTCGCGACCAAAAGTCCATAAGCAATCTCAAAAGGCAATAGTTTGAAGTGTAGTTTGACTTACGACCTTCTATTTCCAAGAAATAGACACATGTTGTTAACAATTAATTGTATTTCATAGTTAAGGCATGCAGTTAGAATAGATGCGATTATCAATTCACCGCAGGTTCAAATCTCACTTGGTTACTTTTATACTTTTTGAAGTTTTTACTCGATTAGAAGGAATGGGATATAGTATTCTTTATCTTGTTCACTTTGTTCACACATTTGTAAATATATAGAAAATGTATGGGGTTTGATGGTGCAAAGGTGGGAGTCACGGGATGAAAGGTGTATACAGCAGTTAAAAACCCATTGCATGGAAGTGTGGGAAAACTTAAGAGGAACCAGTATATGTGCTAATATTTTAGGATGCATGTGCAAACGTCTACTTGACTGCATTGAAAATAATGGGGGTTATACGAAATATGAATATTGTTATAATTATTTAAGATTAATTTAAGATGTTTTGGTTTTACTAATAAGACGCTGTAACTGAATATTAGCACTTCTGTCAATATTTAACGATTTTCAATGGAGGTTTAGTTTCCTTCTTCTTTTCGTCAAGACAAGCTGTAACTTCAATACATTTATTGTGACGTTACATTAAAAAAAACATCGTCATAAAGTGTAAATCATAATATTATTCTTCAATAAACGCTGCTGTATACCAATACCTATTATAAGTGGGTATCAACAATTATATTTTTGTTATAAGAACATCCTGTCCTTGTTGTGAATCAATTTAGTAATATTTGTAGGTATTATCAATGTTATGAATTGACTAAGTGGGTTACAATAAAATAACTTATAAACGGTTACAAGGGAACTTTTTTATTTAGGTAGGAATGTGACGTCACAATTCTCTTTAAAATGTATTAATTGTATTGTAAATAAAACGAATAAACATTTTTACCATCATTCAACATAACTTTTTTATTTCTACCTTACAACAATGACAATAAAAAAAACGTAAGTAGTTTAATAATAATAACATATTTAATTTATTAGTTATTATATTAATCAAAAATCTTATAAACGGTTACAAGGGCACTTTTTTTAATTTAGGTAGGAATGTGACGTCACAATGCTCTTAAAAGTTTATTAATTGTATAAATGAATAAAACGAATAAACATTGTTATCATCATTCAGCGTGACTTTTTTTATTTCTACCTTACAAAAATGAAAAAAAAAAAAAAAATTACGTAATAATAATAACATATTTAACTTATTAGTTATTATATCAATATGTAATTATTTATGTATTGTATACATGTATTGTATCGCAATTTAAGCATGAATACCTAACAAGTTCGTGCTTAAAATTTTACAAATATTATTATGATTTCGTAAAAACAAAATACAACCACAAATCAACTAAGCTTCAAACTCAGATTTAGTTGATAGTGATCCCAATGTTTACCCGATATAGCTACCTGCTCATGATAGATAGATACGAATTCAAAGAACCGGTCGCCACTCTGACGCGTTTAGTACGAATGCGACAACATTTCATTAGTGTGTGTTATCTTATAAACTGCTAAACACGCAAGCGACTTCGTTAGTGTGTGTACTGGCTGTATCGGGCTCGTACCGTTCATAGCAATGTAATCCTTAGCGTGCCTATGGACTTCTGAGCGTTTACTGTACATGAACTTTATTCATAATGTTGTTATCTGTAATTTTGTGTGTACAATTAAAAAATTGAGTTTAAAAAATAACACCTTCCAGACCCGGAATTTGAAATTGAAACCTGACGATTAACTTCCACATACGCTTTCACGCTAATCTCTTTTCACTAATTAGACCTACAAGGTTTGGCCCAATTGCACAGATGTTAGATAAACCTTATTGGCAGGATAAGCCTGCCTAATAACACACAAAAATAAAAATAACAGCTGTGTTCTACAATTTATAACACTCTAGTCAAACCACACCTATTATACCTTGTTGAGATCTAGGGTACTGCATCTAAATCTAATCTATCGGACATACAAACAGCACAAAATAAATTAGTAAAAATGATTTTTAACTAACCATACCTAACATCAACTACCAAAATGTACAAAGAAACTAAATTAATGAATTTAAACCAATTATATATTTACAATACCTGTTTATTTATTCGCAAAGTTCTCGACAAAAAAATTCAGACAGATATTACATTTACAAAATTAAAAAATATAACCCATCGTAGCACTCGCCGAGCCAGTTTTATAGTATTACCTAAAATTAGAACCAACTATGGAAAATCAATGCTAACCTTTGAAGGAGCCAACTGTACAACAAATTGCCCCACACGTTAAAAATGTACACTCATTTAATGCATTCAAAAATAAGCTAACGCAACACATTTTAGATATTTAACTAGAATGCATTAGGTGAGTAAATCGTAAATGTCTAAACGACGAATTTAAAACTTAATTTTATATAAATTTATTGTTCTCAAGTAAGTGACTTATGTTTTTATTGAAAATAAAGATTTAAACCTAAACCTAGAAAAGAGCTATCCGGAACCTCTATAATAGATCCCTAAAAGTTTTAGTGCTTTATTTGAGCCAGTTAATGCTCTAGAAATAGCTGGTGGCATATTTCAGGGAAAGCCTCTGAAATATGCCACCTGCCATTGAGAATTTCTTAACGAAAAATACCTTTTCCGGTCCGGAAATTAACCCCGAGACCTGTCATGCATGCGCATATGCTAACCAATCAACGAGATAAAAAGATTTTAGAGCTTTTCCTATCATAATAATATGCCACCTTGTTTGTATATTAATGTTAACACAGCTATGTTCCATTTAATGACAAAAAATCTCAGTTAGAACGTTCAATGCAGAAACGACAACAAATAATTATCTAATTATCTTGTGAGAAAACGCAGAAGTTTCATTAAAGCTAATAGTAAAAAGCACAAACAAGCCTTCCTAATTACCATAGGGACTACATTGGTGTAATTTGGTTGGGGCTTTTAACGTTTTTTACTTGTAAAGCTACTTTCAATAAGTATATAAATATGCCACATTGTTTGTATATGAATGTTAACACAACTATGTTCCATTTAATCACAAGAAACCTCAGCTATAATTATCAAGCTACATATACGTTTAGGCTTCAACCATTAAAATAACATTTGTTTAAAAGCAATATAAATAATTAACGCTTTCAGTGATGAATGAACGCTTCAATTTGCTCCTAAATTGTTAGGTAATTGTTAGATTTCCATTGTATTAATTACCCTTTACTGTCTATTACAATGAACTTAATTGTTCTCGAGATCGGCATCTTCATCGCGTTGTTTAACGATTGTTAGTTTAGTAATAATCAATTGATTTTGTTTATATTAAATTGGTCTAAAGTTCAATTTGTGTTTTATTGATTCCGATTGTCTTTTATCTGATTAAGAATTTTGTTATATTATATTAATAATAAATAGCAGCGCTGTATCTAATACATGTCCCACTGCTGGACTCGGGCCTCTTCTCATGATGAGAAGGGTTAGGCCATAGTCTACCACGCTGGCCATGTGCGGATTGGTAGACTTCACACACCCTCCAGTACTTTTTAGGCACTCTCAGGCATGCAGGTTTAATCACGATGTTTTCCTTCACCGTTAGCAAGCGACAATTTATGTGATAAATACACACATATCTTAGAAAAGACGAAACTTAACGATTCATTGACAGAGATAATTATGTGCCGTAGGCTCCCAGTACTTAAATATTATAATTTATAATTTAATGACAGTATTTTTATAACTGTATAGGTATATTATGCATTATATTAAGCCTGCATTTGAAATCACAGATTTTCTATATTGAGTCATAAATAGTCACAAATATAGCTATTGTACATTGTACACCAAGGGATGCACCATCACCACCATGACACCACCATATACTTTACTACCTTACTACTACCTTAATACACCCGAATGAGATCGAACTTTCTCCCGAGTGATACATAGTGTTTTATACTAAGTACATCTACAAAGAAATAAAACCTACCAGAAACAATAAAATCTACCAAAAATTACAGAAACTACCAAAATTTACCAAAAACTACCAAATATTACGAAAAATACCAAAAACAACAAAAAAACAAAATATGCCATTAAATGAGAGAAAAAGACATCACCTTCGTAGCAGAAGGACTTTTTTACTTTTCGTCCCTCTGCAGAGCGCCTGGCGGAAAAGTAAATAAAGTCCCGTTGTCAGGACTCGCCCAAAAACACTAACTTTCTATAATAGATATTCTCCGTATGAGATACTGCAATGAGATATTTTTGTACCTTATATCTTCAATAACCGTATCAATTGACAAAAATCATAACCACTGTTAAAAACGTTCGATATTTATACAAGTAAAATCCCTTTTCCCTGATATCTCGACATGGAAAATAAATCAAAGGCTTATTATTTTCCCATACTTATGTTGATGCCAGAATACAAAGCCGTATACAAATTAAAGGCCCCTTATTATGTACAAATAGGTCAAAATAAAAATAGGACAATAAATGAGGTTTTCGGTTTTATGTTCGTGTAATAAAATCCCAGTGGAGATAACAGTTAGAGGTTTTATCTTTATCGTACCCCTTAATTTTGATGCTATGGTTTTCTACTGCTTAAGAAAACGTTTGGTAAGTTAAAGCATTTAATTTTGTTTTATGTTAGTATGCAATAAACCTCTTTATTTTGGCCCTTGTTTATATCTGAGCTTATGCGCGTATACGCTGCGAATATCTACAAAGAACTGCCTCGTCTTGGCCTTTGAATCCCAGGTTGGACAAAAAAGTGTTATTTCGGATTCTCCGTTCAAAAAATTCTTTGACGAAAGATATACCTACTTTCTATCACATGGCACTTAAACATAACAGGTGAAATGTGGGTATTATACACCTCTGTCACACTCTTCTAGGTAATATAGGCGTGATATTATCTTATGTTGTATTCCATGATGTGTGTAAAATCCCACCTAAATCGACCCGCTAGTTTTTGCGTGGCAAAGCAACAAACATCCACACATTCATACATCTTCACAAACTTTCACATTTATAATATTATCAGGATTCATGTATTCCTTCAGTCATTACCGTTAAAGATCAAACGTTTTCAATCTACAATTAATACTGACATCGCGACTTAAGAGCACTTGACGTAATCATTTCCTATTTCATTTCTCTTGAGATTATTTTGTCGATCAAAATGCCTGTTTGTCAGGTCTACTTATTATTTATTCATTCAGCTTGGGTATTTATTGAAATTTCTTTACTTAATGGAAAAGTTCGTTGATTTGAAATGACATTTAATAATGTAAAGACATTTGCAATATTTTTTATTGGCACGCGGCGTCCTGCGTGGGCGAACAAATGAATATCAAACAATTCCTACGTCGTATCACTTTTATATTCGGTCAAGGAACTTGTGGCTAAGTCTAAGGCACTTACCCTTCAGAGTATATATAGTTGGCGTGAAACCATGTTTTGGCATTTCAAATTTATAGATTTATTAGCTTCTGCCCAAAGTTCTGCCTGCGTGATACATCGATAAAAATATTTATGTTAATAAAGGCCACGTGTATCAGATTTTATCGAAACGGATTGTTTACGTTATACGTTTGAGTAAGCTATAAATACATGATTGTATAAGTCACCTGAAACTCTTACAGTATTTTTCAGTCCACACCTTACCCTCCCCTTATTTATCACTACAAATTACCTTTCTCTAAACAACCCAATACAATTAACACCAAAATAAATTGGGATAAACGGTCCCCAATCCTCAAACGACCGAAACTAAGGCTTAATTAAAATTTAGGCTTAAATTAACTCCAGACCTTTTCAATGTTGTTTTAATGGCTAATCGTTAGAAAGGTGTAAGAGAAATTAGCCAACCGGAGGTGTCTTTGTTGTGTGGAAGAGCGCCGCTCGTGCACGCCATTCAAAACTAGTCGCCCAAAAAAATTATTTGATAGGTACTAGCGCGGCACAAACAATAGTTTAATAATACTAAGGGAATATTTCAAAGTCGTGAAGTATAAGTTATTCATCAAGTAAATTAAAATAAAATACTGCATCGTTACTTATCGTCCTCCCGCTAGATGGACGGACGATCAAGATCGCGGGGAGTCATTGGTTTCAGTCGACCAAAAACCGCGCGCTGTGGAAATCGATTGGTGAGGCCCACAGATATAGATCTACATAGATAACGCAAGATCACGATTTGTATTGAAACCAAGCGTGCCGACTATTTAATATCTATTGTGACGTCACAGCCGAAATTTAGTGACGGGAAATCCAAACCGATTCAAAGAAACCGATGCCGCCGATGCCCATCCGCCCAGTGCGATTCAAACGGCCGTCCGCTATGATTTTCTCTAACAAAAGACGCGCGTGGACTGAAGTTAGCGGCGACCAACCTTGACGCTTGGTCGGGGTTCGGACACGCGAAGTACATGCATTTGCGTTATCTATGTAGATCTATATCTGTGGTGAGGCCTATGTCCTGCAGTGGACGTCCCTAGGCTGATGATGATGATGATGATGACTGCATCGTTGGTCTAGCAGTATAATTTGTGTATAGCTCAAACAAAAAATAAAAAAAAATGCCCGGCATGTGGATCCGTGACCTCGCTGGGTCCCGGATTCACGTGCCGGACTTTTTGTTTCATTTTTTGTCAGGAAATTCTCAATAGTAGCACGGAGTTAGAATTATGCCGGGTGGATAGCGATAGGTTTCTATCAGATGGAACCTAAACATAACAGTTGAAATGTGGTTGCTATACACCTCAACCACTTATGCTATGTAAAAGTTAGCCTATATTCTGATATATTATATTAATGTTTATGCTTTTAATATGCTGTGCTGTTTTTTCATGCAGGTGGATCCGCGGGTCTTAGCTAGTAAGTAAATAATTATATTTGATGGTGTTAGAGCTCTTGTAAACGAGTTTGAGGATGGCAGCACCATTGTCTCTCCTTTAACCTGCTAAAAGTGCTTGCACTACTGTGTTCCGGTGGGGAGATGAAGCCCTAAAATGACTGGCATTTGAGGCATAACGCCATAGTCCTCAAATGGAGCGACACATCTAATATCTGTGTAGAGGAACAGAGTGTGATGTTCCTCCACCACAAAGGGAGGATCCTCCGACCAGGCTCGGTGGTATTGCCTGGCGGACATAGCGTACTGGAAGCGTAACGGTAGCGTATTGGAATTGGTATATATAGTCACTTGCTGTGAACATTTCGTTATCGCGATTCAGCACTCATCGACATATGTCACGTGTCATTTATTATGTGCGGATACCGCCACATCTGCTTTTGTGGACTGTTGATGTTCATGAGATATAGTTACCACTTACCAAAAAACCTTAACCTTAAAAGAAAACAAAGCTCCAAAGACGTTAAATTAATATACTTTTCGATTAGAATTGCCATTCCTTGGCTGTCTGACAAAGGAGAGACAGAAAATCTTTAAGAGAATAATGAAATGTTCGTCGAATCGTGTCTACGAATAATGTGGGACCCTCTGAAATAATTTGATCTTGTTATAAGGTAGTTTGAAAGTCAGGCAGGCTCACTTTTTATTTATTTAAATCTAAGGTCATTTTTCGGATTCTACAAATATTTTTTGTCTTTTAGCCGTGCATTCATCGCATTATGGTGCTTCATTAGAGCCTCCCCGAGTGACGTACACACACAACGATTCCCTACGTCCGGCGCACCCTGGGCAATTCGCGAGATCCCATATCGAATTGGCTAATTCTTTCACCACGATGGCAAGACAAAATAAAATTTAACTCAGCCATCGACACGACGAAGAAGAAAGAAAGAAGAAGAAGAAGGTGCTTCATTCGCCTGTAATGTAAATTTTCTGATTTAATTTTGAGAATAACGTGAAATTTTTTGATCAATAAATCGATAATCTCTCCTCCTCCTAATCCTCTGTCAATAAATAGTTAAGATTTGTCTTTTCAAAGATAAGTATGTATTTATCATATAAAATATCGCTTGCTAACGGTGAAGGAAAACATCGTGAGGAAACCTACATGCCAGGGAGTGCCTAAAAAGTGCTCGAGGGTGTGTGAAGTCTACTTATCCGCACTTGGCCAGCGTGTTGGACTATGGGCTAACTCTTCTCATCTCTAAGAAGAGGTCCGAGCCCAGCAGTGGGACATGTATTAGATACAGGGCTGCTATTATTTTTTTGATGCTGGAGCCATATCATCTTATTCTTAATCAGAATGTTTTGTGTATGCCGTTGTATGTATCATTATACTAGCTTTCTAATGACAAACAAGAACAAAGCTACATAATAATATAAGGCTACACAGACATTGACACAATTTCTATCGATCATTTCGCGCAATAACTACCAACATAATTAAGATATGTAATCATGGACAATGCACAATGCAGCAGTGTATTTTATCAGTGGAGATCACAATTAGGTATATTGTTTACGATTGTGACATAATTATTAAGCCGTAAAAATGTATATTACGTAAAGTGGGAAACGAGCAATCTACATAACAATGTATGGTAAAATCATATTTTACTACTGCAAAATTGAATCAGTATAAAGATAACTGTATAGGGAGAAGTAGTTTGTAGTAGAAGTAGTCAACGTCGAAAATTGAAAGTGTTTTGAACTCAATAATAGTCAGTTTAGTTTGTAGACAATTTTCATAACAAATCACGTTATTTCTGTGCTGTGTTTGTAGGGTTCTTCACTTTAAACCAATATTGTAACGAGTAAGTTGTTGGTGAAATTTTTATAATTTGTAGTTTATGTTTCCATAAACACGGAACTATGGAGTCCTGTTACTTTGGAAGGCATACGTGGGCCAAAGCCAACAGCGCAGAGGCCTGATAAACATTTTAACCTAAATCTGAAATGGGGCACGAACTGATAACTATCCCTGTTCACACTGTATAAATGCACCAAAGCACAGTACCTGGTTCGTGTAGAACTATTGCATAAAAATTGATTGAATCTATTGAAATGCATATTGAATAAAAACTGGTACTATGGATTAACTAGGTCGCCTGCCTCAATAGCACATGAAAAACACGGAAAACTAAGCAGGTGGTGAATCGCCAACTCATTTTTATAATTATTATAATAATATAAGCGCGATGTAATGTGATGTTTAACATTTACTTTTGTTTCAGACTAAGCAAGCTTCACTACGTTTTATCATGAGTAAACTGTGATGCATTTGACAAATATCAAGCAGGAAGAATAAAACAAAATGGTTGGTCAAAGACAGTTTATCTACACAACGATCATCCACATAGCCGTCTCGTACTCCCTGGCCAGTTACGAGTACCAACCGAGTCCGTATCCCTTGTACCCTCACTATTACTTCTACCCAAGTTACGAGTATGAGGACCTGGTGCCTTACAACGGTACCCTGAACTATACCATGCAAGTGATGCCAGTGTACATACAGACTTCGGCGACTTCTACAACCGAAGCGCCGAGCACGGCACGGACTTGTAATGTCTGGTGCTGGGTGAGACGAGTCGGACTCTTTGTGGTTCAGCAGCTGTTGGCTGATAATACATAAATTAAAGAAACAAATTGATGTCTAATTGATTATTTTTATAGCATTTAGCTATGCTTAGCAAATTATACTAAGAAACAGTTGAAAAAGATATGGGACCAGCAGGATTTGAACCTGCGACCTTACTGCACACCGGGCAGCCGCTTTAGCCATCCAGTTGAGAAATTTAGGGTTCTGGTAAGAGGCGACCGTAGCTGGAAAAAAAGCAGGTTCAAATCCTGCTGGTCCCATATCTTTTTCAACTGTTTCTTAGTAACAAATTGATTTGTTAATGTATTTCTATTGTTCATGTTCCTACCATGAAAGTTTGTGAAAATGTTAGTTACTCAATGACTTAAAAGCCACCGAACAAATTTAAAACGGATTTATTAAAATTGGATTAGATTAGATTAGATTATGATCTAAATTAATATAAATTGTTCATATTAATTGCCGGTTCCCAATTTGACAGCAATTTTAATGACAGCTGGGCTTTGTTCTTGCTGTCAAATTAGTCTATGGGATTAAAAAAATAACTAAAGGCAATATTGTTATTCCCATTCTATGTAATGTATAGGCTGTCAAGAAAGAGTAGATTTGGAACTAATTTTTTTGTCTGTTAGCAACATTGTCAAAATAATGACAGATGTCAATAAATAATGTAAACAGAGTTTACGCATTGGTAAATTTTATTTATAAGAGTATAAAACGGCAATTAAAACAGGAAAAAAGTAATAAACAATGAATAAAACTATCCGAAGGTCTGGAAGAGAAATAATTTACAATGTATATAAAAGATGTTTAATGGAATATGAGGCAAAAAAAATTCGTTCGGATATCGGCAATGTTTATCAAAGAACCGCTGATATGACCGGTATGTGAGAGTTTAACATGTTGTTTTTAGTCAAATCAAGTATAGGTAATGGATAAAACCAAAGCTGTTTTGAATTTGTTGCTAAAATAAGCGGATTATTTAATAATTAAAACTAGCACATTGGTTTAGTTGACGTTTGTTGTACTCAGTGTTGCGGTATAGCGCGACTAGGTTAATGTTGATACTTGAGTATAGTTTATGTAAATAACATAAAATAATATCACGCATGGGCGTAGCCAGGGGAGGTGTTTAGGGGTTCAACCCTCCCCTCACTCCGAAATGGCTCGGACTGCTTTATCTTTTCTGCTATATCTATGATTTTTACTTAATTCAGGTAAATCAGTAAGTACTATTCGAAGAATTGCACGAGGAGGAGCACAATATAGAGGCGTATTTCTTACACCAGGAAAAAACCGAAAAGGTCGTCCGAAGAAAGTGTTAGATAACTTTGATTCGTGTGCTATTAGACAAAAAGATCATTTTTTTAACGCTAACCACTAGACCAACGAGGCAGTTTAATAATATGTATAGAAATAAAAGATTTATTCAAATACTTAAAATAAAATATTTTTCAAATATATTTTTCTTTTATTTTTTGGTAATTGATAAAAACAGAGGACAGTAAATCCACAAATCAGCTTGGCAAAATAGTCTGGAAACGGAAACTAATTTATGACTGCTTGCTGTACAAATTAATTACATTATTTTTACTATTACTTAGTGCCGATTTCATCGTGTTAAACCGACGTTTAACGCTTAGCTACAGCTTTTGATATAATGGGTAATAATAGAATATTTTTTTATTTTTTATTTTATATACAGCTAAGTATCAAGTCCTGGGAAGTGAACTATATGGGTTGCCATACGAACAGTAGAACAGCACTCTAGCGCCCCTATTAATTTCAACTCTTTCTTGACAGCCTGTAAAATATTCTTGCAAATGAATTTATCTGATTATATTATTAATTTGACATCAAAGACATAATGTAGCATTTTTTTAAGCGACTGTTTAATTTTTCTTATTTTCAATCAGTGGACGATTCCATTTCAATAAATTCTCCAGCGATAAATAAATTATAAGGACGCATGACAAACAGGCTGCGCATTTTTATCGGAAAACAAATCTGCGAAACGAATGGAATGAAAAAATAATTACATTAAGTGTTCAGAAAAGATGTTTATTTTAATTGTTCACTGAGAGCATTTAGGCAAAGAACACTTAATAAATATGGAAAGGAAATTAATTTTTTTGGTGACTACAGTACCCGTGGACGCTTCCAGTGGTTATACAAGAATTAAGTTACAACTCTTACCTGACTACGTTATAATATTGTACTAAATCTTGGTTTGCTACACATTGAGAGGACCGCAAGAACTGTACGACTCCATTTGAACTATGGATTTTAACTTAAACAGTATGATAAATATGTATTATAATGTGCTCGCTAAGACCTTTCATTTGATATCAAACACGTCAGTCATGATTATGGTTTTTATTTTGATGGTAGAATCTGACGTTTAAACTCCGTTATATAATTTATAAAGCCTATGACACCCTATTTTTACAAATGCAATGACACCTCATTCATTAAAATCCGTTCAATAGTTTAGGCGCTACGGTGGAACATACAAACATACAAACATAAATACATAAACTGCCAAAATCATTCCTGTTCGCCGTAGTCGGTAACTAATATGTAAACTAGCGGTTAGCGGGAGGGGTGGTTTGTTATTGTTTTGCGCATTTATGATTTGACAACTAGTTTAATATGATGTGCAAGAGCGGCGTTCTTCCACACTTAGCAGCGAGGAACGCCGGACAATGACTAGTCCTTTTGGTTTAATTGTCTAAGCATTTAAGCGTTTACTCATAATGACTCTATTATGGATATTTATTTTTAATGGTATAAGTCCCCGCAATTTAAGTCACAGCATGTGTATCTGTATGCTTAGAACAAGCATGCTCTAAGAATAGAATAAAAATATTTTTTAGAATATTTTTTTTTTTGTTTACAGATGTTAAAGATATTCTTACAGCATTATTCTGTCATTTTAGACGTGTAATTATTAAAGAGTTACATAAAAATACACAGCATTGTCGTAATTCAAATTATGACACACAATAAAATAATCACAGTACAGGAAACAAAATGTCAACTAATATAATTAACGTTATTCAAGATTAACCAATAAATGAAATTGGCGCTTAATTTTCTTATCTAATGATAATTAGATAATGAAATTAAGCCCCAATTTCTTAGGTGTTAGATTAACCTTATTGGCAGGATAAGCCAATAATACACATAAATGTCACTTGATGTGTCACTTTTATTTAGGCCAATTTCATCAGGCAGATAAGAGCTATCCGGAACCTCTGAAATTGATTTGAGCTTTTGTCGCGATCTTGTCATATTTTCCCATATAAAAATATGACAAAACGTGACTAAAGTTAAGTACGTCACCCGCGGTCTACATCGATGCGGACGGATTTATTGATACCTTAAGTTTTTGTGATATTTATATGTATTATTTAATAAGCTTTAAATAAAGATACTATTTATAAGCTTTTATTATTCTTCTATTTGATGAATATTATTATTATTCCGAGCCTATAGTGTCCAATTGCAGGCCAAAGGCCTCCCCTCTCTTTTTCCACTTATCTCTGTCTGCGGTTTGTAGTGCCCAGTCAATTTCCCATGAATCCAATTCATCCCACTATCTCCTTCTGGGTCTGCCACGTTGTCATTTATCATTGTTTGGGACTCATTGTGTTGTGGTTTTCGCCCATAGCTCTTCTGACATACGACATACGTGTGCGTACATACATTTGATGAATAATAAAAAGTTATTTAATTAATTAATTTTCTTAGGTTTAGATTGTAAGTAGTGTTATATCAATGTCTAGTTAGATAATTTTATTTATATTAAACTTACACATTTGCTTTGGTTATTTGTTTTCGACCATCATTTTTTGAGCAAACTCAAAATGAGCATGCTCAATATAAGCAAAGTTTCAACAAATACCATAACTGTAGGTCTAGTAGTTACCGTATGCGGTCTCGGGTTCGATTCCCTGGTCAGGCAAAGTGTTATTTGTAAACTCTCCGTCAGTAAATTAACAAAATCAGCACGGAATAAGAATTGTGTCCGGTCGATGGCGATAGGCTCACGCTCTCTCCCATGGGACCTAAACATAGCAGGTGAAATGTGGGTGTTGTACACTTCTGCCACACCCTTCTGGGTAATATAGGCGTAATGCAATGTAATTTTATGAAACTAAACTCAATATAGACAGACAAAAAGAAAATATAAGTGAAAAAAATCATGTCACATCTGCTAGAAGACGCTTGTATAGAACGGTGTTACCAAGGAACAGTCGCGTACAAGCGCACTATTGCTTTGGTTCAATGTAGTCTTAGCATATATGTAGGGTTGGCTCTAGGCAAATTTTCGTGCCTAGGTACAACTCAATTACGGTCGTCTACATTATTAACTTGTCTGCAGTAGAACCGATGAAGTTACTTATAGAGTTTCTTATAGTTCCACCCTTGAATAGTCATTTTTGATCTTTCAGAATTATATGTGAATTTGAATAAAAATTACACTTTTTACTATCATAATATCTTTTTACAACCTTCTTTATACTTTCTTAAGATCGCGCCAAGATCCAAATTCGATATTTGGTGATCATTCTTATTTTAGTTAGAAGCACACACAAATTTCAGCTTTTGATAAAATGACGTAAGACCATATACGGGCTCCCGGGCCATTAGTGTGTATCAGGGCTGTCAAAGAACCGTATTGAACAAGCCCACTATTGCCTTGCTTCACTGTTACATTAGCATACAACCAGAGTTGGCACTACAGTAATGGAATTGTGACGATTCACACAAAGGAGAAAATGCCGTTGGAATTCTTCAAGGTACATTAAGGATTCAACTTTACTGCCAACTGTTGACTGGAACCTCGTTACCATACGTATACATTTTGTGGCTTTGAGCTAGTATTCGGAGAGCTAAAGATTGAGGGAAAGAGCTGACGCAGTCAAGGTAGTCCCGTGATTTTTCCAGGAACTTAATATATCTGTCTAACAAAAAAACAAAATTTGTATGTTGATATTTTGTGCTATGTTATATAACAGTATAAATATAACCCAGTACTCTGACTCGCTCATATTCCTTGAAATAACAAAAGACAATCACGCGATACACGATGGGGCTGCCCACTTACTGTATTTTAATATCATGTACAAACGACTACCGATCAACCGATACATTTCTAGTACAAGCTGGTCTCGCATTGCATGGGCAGCCCATACAACGCAAGATCATCTTATACTGAAAATGTATAGGTTGATGTGTATCCATCTGTACCTGACTTGAACTTCAATTATTCTGTTGTTGAATTCGTTCGTCACAGCGACACATCCCAGTCTTATGTTGGTAAACGGTCGGATCGCATCGGAATAAAACGCCCCTTATTGCGTTTTATTCATATGCGATCCGACCGTTTGTATGAAGATAAACTACTCGGTCTTTACTCTGGTTATAAAGTTACAATTTATTCAGTTCACGTCTTTTCAGGATTTCGGAATAGGAATTTTCCGATTCAATAACGAATGATCCTAATTTCATGAATATTATGTTATTTATAACAAACGAAATCTTACTGCCGATGCGTCAGTAATTTCAGAATGTAAAACTCACCACTTAACCATATGAATTTCTATGATAATATTTTCCCGTGAACTGCAACGTATACCATATTCTTATTTTGTGGCACAGAGATTTCCCTTGCGATTTACTGGAATCACTTGGCAAAGGGGCAACGTTGAGTGGGAACAAATTGGATTGGATGGATCACAATAAGTTCAAACATTTTTAAAAAGCATGCCTTTCTGAACTCTGGATATGCGATTCAACTTATTTTTGCAAACAGGTCGTTGTGACTGCTACATCCTTAATCTTAAACAAAAAATAAAATAAAGTAACAAAGCCATTAATTCTACTACTTAAAAACTTTTACAATAATTGGTTAATCATGCATTATACTTTATGATATTATGTAGTTAAATTTTGTTTTAAAATAAAATAACAATAATACATAATGTTCGCGCCGCTTCCAATACACTCCACAGCAGTTACGAAACGCATTCACCGACACTTCACACGCATGCTAACATACATACCACTCTCACGCACACGTCACTATTCATTCGCCAATCACAGCACAGCAAAGACACTATTCCCAATATGGCGCCGATGGCGCCACTCTTCTACCAATTTCTACGCTATGCGCAGTGTGCGCTCCTGTATTTTACCACGTTATCGACAATAAAAGTATTGTAAACCATTTACAATGAGTTTTAATGTTCGTACTGAACATTAAGTGGCGACCGTGACAGGACTGCAGGATATCGGGACTTCGAAGATCTGTTGCCACGCGAATCGCGCCAGACAAATGCCGCGCCGAGAGGACAAAATGGCCGTCGCGATTCTCACAACAATTTCTGCCATGCTTTGAAGAATCTCAACGAAGATCCAATGCAATCCACGAAAATATGCTCCAGAATCTGAACACATGAAAAGGAAATCCATCCTCAACAGCCGCCCCCTATGTCCTCTCAGTCCTTCGCCCGATGATTTCTCTCCGCTCACCCCGGGACACTTTATAATCGGTAGACCGCTCACTGCGCTTCCGTCTCCGAGTCTTCTTGAAACCAATATGAACCGCTTAGACCGTTACCAGCGTTTGGAGCAAGCAAGACAACACTTTTGGAAACGCTGGTCAAACGAGTACATCGCCGAGCTTCAACAACGCACCAAGTGGCGCACTCAATGCGCTACTCTTAAGATAGACGACCTAGTCCTCATCAAAGAAGACGGCACATCTCCCATGTGTTGGCGCCTTGGAAGGATTTCTAAGCTATTTCCTGGTAGTGACGGACTACCACGCGTCGCTGACGTCTCTACAACCCAAGGACTCGTGCGACGTGCCATCAATCGCCTGTGCCTGCTCCCAGCGGGTGAAGACCTTCATTGAAAGGCCTGTAGCCTTTCAACGCCCGGGACGATGTTCGCGCCGCTTCCAATACACTCCACAGCAGTTACGAAACGCATTCACCGACACTTCACACGCATGCTAACATACATACCACTCTCACGCACACGTCACTATTCATTCGCCAATCACAGCACAGCAACGACACTATTCCCAATATGGCGCCGATGGCGCCACTCTTCTACCAATTTCTACGCTATGCGCAGTGTGCGCTCCTATATTTTACCACGTCAATTTCAACAATAAAAGTATTGTAAACCATTTACAATGAGTTTTAATGTTCGTACTGAACACATAACATCAATTAATTTTACCTAATTACATAATATTGAATCTATTTATAACATTAAGATTGAATATATAAATATAATATTATCACACTATTTAATAGACTGTCATTACATTTAGAATATCATTAAAAATTATATTTAGGTATGTGTCTAGTTGTTTTGTACAATATTATAGATCGTAAGTTTATTATCATTATCTTAGCATTATTATATAATTGTATATTAGTAAGAATGTTTTGTCTGAAAAATAAAATAAAATAAAACTAAAATGTAGACTAAGAAGAAGTCGCCACCTCGGCGTAGGCCTCCCCCATTTCCTTCCAGTATTGTCTGTCTCTGGCTTTGGTCATCCAATTAGGTCCTAATCTATCTAGGAAGACATCTGCCCAACGTTTTCTCTGGCTTCCTCGTGATCTTGTACGACTTCTAGGGATCCATTCCGTTATCTTCTTCGTCTATCTGTCGTTACCCATGCGGCATAATATGCCCTGACCAATTCCATTTAAGTAACCTTATTCGTGTTGTAATATCTATAACAACATCCTCAATCTTACAAGAGCATAATTATTGAATTGCACTAACTGTTTTCTATAATTATTTTCGCAAGTAAGATGCGGAAAGTTGTCGGACTACGGTTTGAACAAACTGTTTGCACAGCCACGGTTGTTTCTATAGCCGATAGATAGCATATGACCAGGCTTATATTGGACTCAACACTTTGTCGTCAAAGACGATTTTATTTATTTGGGAAACTACATAATGTTTTAATATCTTTCTTTGTTTTTTTTTTCATGTTATAATGATATATTTAATACTTTAATGGTCTCATACGGATTAATATTTTAACTATACAAAACAAAACTCTTCCACATCGATGTCAAAAGGCGACATCGTGCCCAGAAGGCTGGCAGCATTGTCACGTTTTATGACAATGCTTATTCTTTAAGCCAAATAAAAACCGGTCTTTTGGTCACGAGTCGCATCGATTAATCTTTTAAAGATGTCTTTATAAAGCAGCCGGGCGTTTGGATCACATGGCCCAACCCAAACGGCTCAAATATATAATCACCACAAAATTTTTATATTAGCGCCGTTTGAGGTTCTTTAACGATGCGGCCGCTGCTCCCGTACAACCGACAGTGCTTGGAAGATGAGATGGTGCTAGGGTATCGAAGCAGGTTGCGTCGATCTCGCCCTGTTTGAATTTAAATTAACATAAGGCCAATCACTTAAACATTTTTTTTTTAATTTTAGTAATGCTAATTAAGGTTAACGAATGCCTTATCAGTAAACATATTCTATTATGTAATATTAAAGTTGAAAAATTAAGAATCCAGCAGGACTCGAACCTGCACCTCTTGGGTATACGCCCCAAGTGCTTTGCCAATTCAGCTATGGATTCGTATGCTGCCGGACTCGAAATTTCTCAACTCTTTTTGTGCCAGCTTTTAGCTAGACGAACCTTATTTGGTTTTAGCGCCATCTATGTGATGTAATAAGTACTATTCACATACTGTAAGTTTGAATTAAGATCAATACTGTTACAGTCAAGAGATGACGCATTTTTATCAAATACTGTAATATTTTAAAGCAAATTTTAGCTTTGCTATGCATTTATTTTATGTAATATTAAAGTTGAAAAATTAAGAATCCAGCAGGACTCGAACCTGCACCTCTTGGGTATACGCCCCAAGTGCTTTGCCAATTCAGCTATGGATTCGTATGCTGCCGGACTCGAAATTTCTCAACTCTTTTTGTGCCAGCTTTTAGCTAGACGAACCTTATTTGGTTTTAGCGCCATCTATGTGATGTAATAAGTACTATTCACATACTGTAAGTTTGAATTAAGATCAATACTGTTACAGTCAAGAGATGACGCATTTTTATCAAATACTTGTAATATTTTAAAGCAAATTTTAGCTTTGCTATGCATTTATTTTATGTAATATTAAAGTTGAAAAATTAAGAATCCAGCAGGACTCGAACCTGCACCTCTTGGGTATACGCCCCAAGTGCTTTGCCAATTCAGCTATGGATTCGTATGCTGCCGGACTCGAAATTTCTCAACTCTTTTTGTGCCAGCTTTTAGCTAGACGAACCTTATTTGGTTTTAGCGCCATCTATGTGATGTAATAAGTACTATTCACATACTGTAAGTTTGAATTAAGATCAATACTGTTACAGTCAAGAGATGACGCATTTTTATCAAATACTTGTAATATTTTAAAGCAAATTTTAGCTTTGCTATGCATTTATTTTATGTAATATTAAAGTTGAAAAATTAAATAGTACTTATTACATCACATAGATGGCGCTAAAACCAAATAAGGTTCGTCTAGCTAAAAGCTGGCACAAAAAGAGTTGAGAAATTTCGAGTCCGGCAGCATACGAATCCATAGCTGAATTGGCAAAGCACTTGGGGCGTATACCCAAGAGGTGCAGGTTCGAGTCCTGCTGGATTCTTAATTTTTCAACTTTAATATTACATAAAATAAATGCATAGCAAAGCTAAAATTTGCTTTAAAATATTACAAGTATTTGATAAAAATGCGTCATCTCTTGACTGTAACAGTATTGATCTTAATTCAAACTTACAGTATGTGAATAGTACTTATTACATCACATAGATGGCGCTAAAACCAAATAAGGTTCGTCTAGCTAAAAGCTGGCACAAAAAGAGTTGAGAAATTTCGAGTCCGGCAGCATACGAATCCATAGCTGAATTGGCAAAGCACTTGGGGCGTATACCCAAGAGGTGCAGGTTCGAGTCCTGCTGGATTCTTAATTTTTCAACTTTAATATTACATAAAATAAATGCATAGCAAAGCTAAAATTTGCTTTAAAATATTACAAGTATTTGATAAAAATGCGTCATCTCTTGACTGTAACAGTATTGATCTTAATTCAAACTTACAGTATGTGAATAGTACTTATTACATCACATAGATGGCGCTAAAACCAAATAAGGTTCGTCTAGCTAAAAGCTGGCACAAAAAGAGTTGAGAAATTTCGAGTCCGGCAGCATACGAATCCATAGCTGAATTGGCAAAGCACTTGGGGCGTATACCCAAGAGGTGCAGGTTCGAGTCCTGCTGGATTCTTAATTTTTCAACTTTAATATTACATAAAATAAATGCATAGCAAAGCTAAAATTTGCTTTAAAATATTACAAATATTCTATTATCTTACTCAATTGTGTTATTTACTTAATACAATCAAGCTAAAACTGGCAGATACGGGTCGGGAGAACGATATGTCTATTTCACACAAAGCGGAACGGAACATTAATTAGCTTTGCTCCCGACCCACCCCACAAATGCCTCCCGTCTTTCAAGTGAAAACTGATCTTAAATAAACACTCTTTAAACTTCACCATAGATAGTTGTTGACAAGATTCTGTAAAGTACGCGACAAGTGCTAAAAGTTAACAAGGTGCGACGAGACAGAGCGGCACTGAGGCGGCAAATAACATGCTAATGTATTTTCCGCCCATACCCGGTTCTAGCGAACGAAAATATTGCAAGATGGCGGCAGTAAGGCCCGGTTCCAACAAAGCGGAGTGGAGATATAATGCTGCGAAACTGATAGTTTATTTCCACCAAAGTGGAAAGGAGATGCGTAGTGAAGAGAAAATGTGAGCTGCGCGTAAAGCAGATGTGAGCGGTGAAATTGAATGATGCATTGGCCAGCCAACTAAAAACATCTCCATTCTTCAGCGCCGCTTGCCCGTTCGCGGGCTTCGGGCGTTCTCATGTCCTCTCCTCTCGCTTGATCCATTTCCACCGAAGCTAAGCAGATAGATGTGCAAATAATGATAACTGATTACACATCTCCGCTTCTCACCGCATTGGTGAAAACCTGACCTTATACTGCCTACATGATGCATCTTGCAATATTTGTTATGCATGGAAAAGTAACCGACCAGATGTTATTTTATGTTTGTATTGTTATTGATAGCACATGTTACTTCATTGGCATAGTCGTAGTGTATGAGACTGTTCACCATAAAAGGTGATAGATTTGATGCCTGGGTTTGGCAAAAGTATTATTTGGGTAGGTATTTTGTCGCTCCGCCTAAAATACTGATATTCAGCTAATCCGTAAGACTAGAAGTTGACATCAATGTAATTGGGATAAGACTCGGAAGATTGAAAGTTAATATAGTAAATATAGTAGACACAAAGCTGTAATGATCAATGTACGATATTATCTTCTTTTCCCTGTAAGACGAAAATCGTAAGCTAGATTTTCTAACGTTATCTTCGATAGAACGGGTACAAGAAAATTCTTAAAGGAAATTTTGAATACAAGAAAATCTCGATGAAATATCTCCGTCGCCATTTCTTCGAATGTAATCTTTCCATCTTCAGCATTCTGAGAGTCGTATTTATGTATGTTACATGAAGAAATGTGTTTTTTTGCAGAAAGTGACGAAAAAATTTAGTGCTATAATAGCAATTAATCTATTTTGTTGTTGAAAGTCTAATGAAATTCTTTTTGGGAACTGCCTCCGTGGTGGTGGTAGTTAGTGTATACACCTATCATATCGAGGTCTCGGGTTCGATCCCCGGGATGACATCAGGAAATTCATAATAGCAGCACGGAGTTGGAATTGTGCCTGGTGGATGGCGATAGGTTCACCCCCTATACCATGGTACCTAAGCATAAGAGGTGAAATGTGGGTGTTGTACACCTCTGCCATACTCTTCTAGGTAATATAGGCGTGATCTCATGTTTCCCCGCTCGGCTTTGCACCCCGATACAGCCAATATTACTTGGTTTTTTTTATTTTTTTTTATTTATTAACATTTACAAAAGCTATCTTAATCAATTTTATTTTATCTGCAGTCTAGTACAGCAGTCGTAAACGCTATTAACAAATTATTACAATTCAAGTAGAAAACATTACATTATTAAATTGAAATATAGCTCTCTAATGATACAATATTTTATTAATCGGACCAGATGTTTTTAGTGTTAAATCGTACCAACAAAAAACCAAGTCTTTTCTCTTTATAATATTAAGTAAGATAACATAACATAATTGAAAAAACAAGTACAATCATTTTGAAAAGCATACATATCATTTAAAAAAAACACCTTTATTTAACACGTATATATACATTATTCCATTATTCAGTATCATCAATAAAAATTACAGTACATTTTCCCGATTCACGAACCTCAATAAAAGGAACTTTATGAAAGGTAGTCCAATTTAATTTAATAGATACGAGTCAATTCTATGAGGACGGTCCATAAAACTATCTGTAGCAAACCTCTAAATCCGTACCTCATAAAAAAGACATGATTCCATTTGATCAGTACTGTTTGACTTTCAAACACGGTTCATAAAGTTTATACCTTTTTTTACTTGATTTCATTGTTTTATTTATTCCATTAAACTTGCTTTAAGTAAGGCTGATCCCACATTAGGCGAGCGCGATCGCCAGTGGAGTAGGCGCGCTAGCTGCAGACATATTATACGACAGCAACACGCGTGGCGTGTGTGCGTGCAACCAGCGCGACGGGGGACGTCTGACTCAGCTTGTTCTTATCTACTGTTTATTTTGAAAAGGATGAAACTTCAGGATAATGTAGAAGCGAAGTTATTACGGTCCGCATAGTTTTAGTAAATACATTAAGGCCATGAAGATAAAATTATGACTAGTGCAAAAACTTATATGGAAAATATCCCAGGCTTGTATTAGTAATAAGTAAGTATACTATACTTACAGTTTCGATACTTTTTGTTGTTATAATAAAAACAAATATTTTCGTATAAAGGGTTTCTTTCAAGACAACATTTAAAAATTAAAAATTACATGGTGAAATTAGCCTATTTAATTAATTGTTTCATTCACAACTTTCAGTAGTTATGGTTGATAGAACATTCAGGGTAAACGATGTATTGTTCGATATGACGTAACTATCAAGTAAGTACAGATGGCCTGATTAATCTCGAAGGATGGGTAATTGTGCACGTAATAGCTTACGAGGTAATAAGCTTAGCCCAATCAGTGGTACAAACCTATCAAAGTACAGTCATACAGTGAACCACTAGATAATCATCAATTCTATTATTACCGAAGGGGTCCTGCTACAATAAAAGGGATATTACAATATTGTCCCTTCAAGGCTAAAGGGTATTAAATCCTCTCGACATGTCGACGTCAAACGCTTTACCCTACCAATATATTCGACATTATTATATTTGCCAAAGTTGATCCTTAACTATTTGTCCTCAATAGATGGGTATCTCATACTACACATGGCTACACGTCGGGCTATAAATTTCCAATATAAAATAATCTCGGTTTTTTTAGGTTCACAGTGCAATGCGAGACCAGCTTTTACTGGAAATGTATAGCTGGTTTTGTAACCGTGTGTACCTGTACTTCACATCCAATCATTTGAGGGTTATTTAATCTAGAAGGAAGAAGGCCTTTTATCATACTTTCGGATTATACAAATCTCATTTTCTATTTGTATTTTATGGACAAAATAGATATTAATATTCGAACTTTACGAGTATTTTGTTGTGCTAGGGCATTGTGTAGGTGGCATTTTTTTTTTAATATCATGGAGGGTAGAAAATTTAAAATATATATTCTAAGAAACCTTCTGTCTGCGTTTACACCCGAGTATTAGGTAGAAAAAAAGAGCCTATGTTATGTCTGGGGTCTTAATTTACGATAAAATTTGAGCTCATTAATACAAGCGGGTTTACTTCACTTAATATAATATTCTGTGCTCTCAATTCAGTACAAAATTATTTTAACTTTTCTGATCTATATAGCGATGTTGTTACCTCTTTCTTTTTGCACATACAAAGAGCGATCCCATGAAGATAGAGTTTCAGTGTAAAGGAACAGGGTGTAATGTTCCTCCACCACAAAGGGAGGATCCTCCGACCAGGCTCGTTGGTATTGCCTGGCGGACAGCTGTCCATCGGTAGCATATTGGAAGTTGTATTTATGAACACTTGCTGTGAACATTTCGTTATCGCGATACAGCGGTCTTTGACAGTTGTGACGAGTGTGTCACTTCTTGACGTTGTCAATGTCAACCGTTATTTATTATGTCCGGAGACACATTCATAGTAACCTCTACTAAAGCCTACGAAACAAGATAAATTTATGTTATTACAAATCACACAAATATAGATTCTATTGCTTAGTAATTTAAGTTGATTTTCGTATAATAAAAACTGTTAAAAATGTCCTAAACAATCTCAATTGGAATAGAAATTGAACTTTATGGCCTCTTAATTGGGTTTATAATTGTAAATCATGAAAATTATCTCGTTTCGTTGTCTAAAGTATAGTAACTTAACGAAACCGAATTTTATCTACAGAGTAAGTGAAGCGAATATGAAAAAACTGGAATCTTCCTTAAAGATATCGGATTCATAAAGGGATTTCTATGGAGTCATAAAATATGCCTCTAACGACAGTTATAGTTGTGGAAACGGTTTGTTTTGGTCGTAGCGAGCAGGGGCGTGAAAGAAAATTGGAAATTATTTCTTATAGTTTTCGAATTGGGCTAATAAAACGTAGTGCCGCTATGTTCTTTTTATACTGTTAGTGGTATAATAAATACTTTTAAGTTGAGAACCTTTGATAATGTTAGAAAAAAATACAAAGTAAAAAAATATATTGAAGTATTTTTTTGAATTGCGTGTAGTTTTACACATTTTTAAAGACTGAGGTATCATACAATGATAAATTAAAAATACAGAAATACAACATAAAAATATTTATTTCGTAAAAGTAGAAAAATAAAAGAAAATTAAATGTTATTGAATGAGGGTGCTAAAATATTTAAATTTAATAGGGCATTGTCCGCAGCTCTTGAGGCAAACTGAAACAAAGAGAACAATATTAAATTACGCTTTCGCTCACGACACGTCCTTTCTCAATCTCATAAATTTCTCCATAAAAATTGTCATCAAAATATGCCGTAGTGGATTAGCTATGAATGACAGACTAACTTATTTTTTCATTTATAACAGAATAATTAGTAAGTTTTCAAAAACCCTTTTTATTTTAACGCTAGAATAAACACTAACTAAATCAGGTATATTGAGATTCTGAAATCGTTTTCCTGATTATAGATTCTAAAAGTCGGTAGTTCAATTTATTCAACGATTGAACTCTTGTGAAGTTCTTTAATCTAATTTGTAAAGTCCTACAAAATCTGTCGCTGACAGTACAACTTTGCTATTGAAAAAATGAATCGCCGAAATGTATGTACGCTAACGATATGTAACTTCTGAACCACTGGACAAATTGAATCATTCTCATGCTTTGTAATGTACAAAAAATCACATAACATACATAACTTACATGTCTCATAGAAAAGAGGATGAGCCTATCGCCATCTACCTGGCACAAATCCAATTCCGTGTTGCTATCGTGAATTGCCTGAACTAGCCGTGGAAGGATAGACAGACAGAAGGTTCGAGTGAAACTATTAGGATTCCTTGTTGGAACTACGAAAATTAAAAAAAAACTTACTTAGGTTGTATCAAATGAAAGGGCATCTTTCTAACAGCTTCTTCGGCGATATCAAGCGGGAAGGCGAATTCTATCATGTTTTCATTCAAGCAGTCGTTATAAGTAGATGCTAGCTGGCACCGGTCGGACATGCCTTCGATGCTGTCCAGGCAGAGTCGCGAGACAGAGCCTAGCTTACGGACCACGCGCGAGTTCTTCCCGTTGACTAGACTAGCTAAGTGTACTAAGAGTTCTCTGTTGACCTGTAAAATTTATAAAATTTTTAAATATATAAATAGATAGACCAGCAGTATTTTTACCTTTGGCTGCCCGGAATACAGAGATCGCAGGTACAAATCCTGCCGGTATCATAATTGTTTCAACTGTTTCTTAGTAGATAGATAAACTCTTTATTTGTACAAGTTATCTTATAAAGATACATTAGGTCCGGTATGACAACAAAACATGTATACCTACAAAGAGCGGCCTTATCGGAAGGCGCGATTCCTCCATAATTAAAAAAAAATGTTTCATTGTCGTCTGTGGCGTGATGAAGCAAACCTAAAAAACCTAAGGGTTTGTTATACCAATCGATTAAGCTTCGATCCAGGGAAGAACGGCAGAAGAGTTGATGCCATTCGATTCTTTTTGTAAAGTAAAAACTATCGTTGTCGATTAATCTATTAAGTGCACCAGGTGATGGATTGCGTCAATCGATGATCTATCGACGTAATAACACCCGAAGACACTTACTTTTCCATGGTTTATGACGTCACTCTGTTCCAGCATGCAAGCAGCGAAGCACTGCCCCGACCTGGACACCGGTGAGGAGTTAGTGAAGTATGCCCGTACGTCCTTGGGCGTTGCCCGAACCTTGATCACGCAGGACTGCGCCATTCGGACTAAAGCATCCAAATGGCCTTGGACCTGTTTAGATGAGTATTTATTACCTAAAGTATTATAAGTGCAGTAATTTATGAAAATGTACGTGTAGATGTTTGTTACTATTTGAATGGATTTTGACGGTAATTGACACACATGTAGCACATCATTTGGGTAAAAACTTTTTACTTTAGATCTTAGCTGAGTCACTAGTGCAACGCGTGATGTATCTCCATACAAACGCCTCTGTTTCCAAAGCAACCGTAATGTTTGGATCGCGTCGAACTTGTCGCTCAGCTAGGACACGTGGGTGGAGTAGCAGGCTAAATATATTTTCTAATATGCAATAGTATGTTGATAACTCTGTTCAGCACACTTCTATACCAATCTAGAAGAGAACCAATCTTGATAGAAATCATAAATGTAGCTGTAAAGCTTGTCAACCAATTATCATCACAATCGGATAAGTGACCAAGCTGTGAACGCGTAAGAAATAAATAAACGGTTCGTTGCATGATTAAATTGGTATAAGTTTATTCTTAAAGTTATAATACACTTAGTAATCTTACCTTAGGATCTGTGAAGTCAACTAGAGTGCCGGAAGATCGCGATGCGCCTAAGCACGTGATCACTGGGATAATGCATAGAGTTATTTGTAGTAGCAACATCATACTGAAACAATGATATTTTGCAAAATTAGATTAACTACTTTTAGATGGCTTCGTTGGATCAGGTTGCTGTGTACAATCTCGCTACCGTACTTCTTTGCTGCCACAGCAAATTCATTTGTAGGTCGCGGTCGCGTGCCAGCAATAATATAAATAACATGACTCCACATATAACTTTGAGTACATTGACTACCGTGGTACGAACCTATTGTCAAGAGTAAGAGACACTAACTTAATCTTTGTAACATATAACTTTACTTTACTTAATAAACATTGATTATAGTGATCTTATCTTGTTTCTACTTCACCAACTTAACATAACTACAACTAAATAGTGTAAGAGCTAACTGGCCCTTACATTAAATGGTCCTTCGAGCCGGATCGATGTATTGGCTTCGATTCCCAGATTTTGTCAGCTTCCAATAAAACCCGATCGACTCACCCCCTCTTGAAATTAGAATAATCCTCTGCCAAATACATACCTTTGCGTAATAACACGTCAAACTTCAAGCAACAACTACATACCTAAGGCGGGAGCGAAGCATAGCTATACGTATACTATGTTTTCCTCGTCTGACTATCTATCGTCTTCACGCATGAACAAAGCTAACTTATGCAAGACGGCGTGATTAGACGCTGTCAAGCGTACGATATGGAATACATTGCCTTTAAGGGATGAGGCACTGAAGCCAACAGCTTAACTCTTGCGAGTACTGATATTAATTAATACTGGAATGGAATAAGGTTCCCGTTTGATGAGCTAACTAAGCTGCATTCAATGTTGTGTAGCCAGTAGTCAATATATTTGAACGTAATTACTCTTATTACGTTTATATACAGGGTGGCCCGTTTATTATAGTAGTCCAAAGAATTTTCACAGATGTAGGGCCGGCTAATGATTGATTTAAACGCAACATATGTTCCGCGAAAATCAATAGTTTAAAAGTTATGATTTTTTAAAGTTTTTTTGTAAAATCGCCACTTTGAGTCATGTAAACCTCTCTAAAGTGAAAATGATTGGATAAAATCGAATCAAATTTGGGGTGTTAGTAGCTAAAACATGTAGCTAGCAGGAAATAAGCTATTTTTAAGATTATTCTTAAATGGTAATATGGTTTTATACCTTTTTAAAAGCTGTTTGTAATTTTCATATGTTAAAGTATTATTTTCAAAAAAATCTAGTAAATTAAAAATGTTCTACACGGAATTTTCTAATCATGGTAAAAACTACCTTAAGATGTGAGGATAGCGTTAATAAAAAAAAAAAAGTATCATGACTATCGAAAGTTCTTCAGAATTGAACATTGTATGCACTAAGTAGTTTAAAAACTAAAGGTGTGTATTTTTGCCTTATACGTAATTTGAACAAATTAAACTTAATAATCAAAAGAAAACACTAAAGTAGGATAAAGAAAGAGAATTTAATAAAAAAACATAAAAAATAAAAAATAATACATTACAAAAAAAATTCAAATTGTCTGCCCTCTCTTTCAATGCATAAACGGCACCTTCGCAAAAAATTCCATTTAAGCCTATTGAAAGGCTGTGCACTTGCATTTATTTTTCTTACTGCAACTTCTATTTTTTGTCGTAACTCTGGCTCAGACCTACTTTCCCGACTATAAACGATCTCCTTAAAATATCCCCATATGAAGAAGTCTATGGGGTTTAAGTCGGGTGATCGTGGGGCCAAACAATTGTACCACCACGAACAATCCATCTTTCCGGATATGCTTCGTTTAGGTGCTCCCTAACTCTTACCGCAAAGTGACAAGTTGCGCCGTCGTGTTGCAGCCACATCCCCTCTCGTACATGGGGGAAAATTTCGCCTAGAAGGCCGGGCAACTCAATTTGAAGAAAATTTAAGTAAACTCCAGCATTCAGGCGAGCTGGTAGTTCAAAAGGACCAACAAACTTTTTTGCGTCATGTTGAATTTTTTTGTTTTTTTTTGATTAAATTCTTTATTTTTAACCTACTCTAGTGTTTTTCTTTTCGTTTTAAACTTTAATTTGTTCAAATGACGTATAAGGTAAAAATACACACCCATAGTTTTTAAACTACTTAGTCCATACAATGTTCAATTCTGAAGAACTTTCGATAGTCATGATACTTTTTTTTTTATTAACGCTATCCTCACATCTTAAGGTAGTTTTTACCACGATTAGAAAATTTCGTGTAGAACATTTTTAATTTACTAAATTTTTTTGAAAATCATACTATAGCATATGAAAATTACAAACTGCTTTTAAAAAGGTATAAAACTATATTACCATTTTAGAATAATCTTAAAAATAGCTTATTTCCTGCTAGCTACATGTTTTAGCTATATACACACCAAATTTGATTCGATTTTATCCAATCATTTTCACTTTAGAGAGGTTTACATGACTCAAAGTGGCGATTTTACGAAAAAACTTTAAAAAATCATAACTTTTAAACTATTGATTTTCGCGGAACATATGTTGCGTTTAAATCAATCATTGGCCGGCCTTACATCTGTGAAAATTCTTTGGACTACTATAAACGGGCCACCCTGTATATTAACTTCTGACTAGAAGAACTCCTGTTCTTCTATATAAATTGATGATATTAATTAGAGATTGGCCGACTAGGCGGTGACGAGTGAACGACTAGTTGGCGTTGGCAAGGCCGATCATTAGTTTCGGTTAATTAAAAATGCTTTTTAAGACACACTTTTCATACAGTATATTTCAACGCGACACAAGTTACGTAGAATTCCTTATACTATATTATTGACATTTATAGTAAAGCCGACTATTCGACGACTAGAATAGTGTCACAGCTCTAATAAAGGTTTTGGGTTCAATTCAGAAGTCGGAGAAAATTGTCATTTGACAATTTTCTTCTGTCACTCAAGTAGCAGCGTGGAATGTGGTTGTATGACCGGTATGTGTATATAGTGAGAAACAGGCGATATATTACAATATTGTTGGAAATGACTTGCCATATTGAATTACAAGCTTCCGCCCGCGTGGTATGTCAATTAAAAGTAGCCTATATGTTAATCCAGACTATAAGCTACATGTGTGCAAAATTTCATCGAAATCGACCCGGTAGTTTTGGCGTGAAAGAGTAACAAACATCCATCCATACATCCATACATACAAACTTTCGCCTTTATAATATTAGTAAGGATTTACATATTTTAACACGCCTATATTAGCTTTACCTGTATGTATGTAACCGACTCCTTTGGACTCGATTTAAACCCACTTTAAAAGGAAAAAAAAAAAAAAAAAAAAAACGTAATAAAAAACAAACGCTATTATAGATAAACCAAACTAAAAAGTAGAAAATATGGGTTGATCGATAGATGAAAAATATGGCACAGAGCGCCCCACGCTTTTTATCACAATAATACTAGTATTTTTTGTTCATTACCATTTTCAGCTTATATTAGGAATTATTTTTCACGTTTTAGTTAAAAGTACTTTAAAAGCGTGTTTTTTAGTTTCTTTAAACTATTATTTATTTAAATAATTTACCTTAGCGAACAGCCGAAGCTTCTTATTTAAGCACTTCCTCATCGATGAAACAATGGCGTTTCTTTTCCATTATCGACTGCTTCTATTTTTAGAAGCCCCGTTAAGGCGAGTGTTTTTCCATAGAGAAGTATGGTGAAAAGGTAAAAAAGATAAATATTGCAGCCTTATTTATAAAAAGTGAACAAAGACATTGTTTTCAGATTTCATTGTAAGGCATTTGTGAGATAAATGATCATTTAAAAATGCTTAAATTATAATACATATATATTTTAATCAGTTATTTCCAAAGTAGTCCAGATGGACCCCAGGGAGCTGACGGAAGTACACGTTGGAGTGAAGAAAAAATCGAGGTGCACAAGTTTTATTGGATCTTGGTATTGGCGGCAAAGGCGCTTCAGTGCCAGTTAATTTTTTTGCAGAAAAAATTAGTTCAAGGAAAAATATGCGTGGAATGTCTGGCATTAATGCAAATGAACCTAGAAAGCTGACTTGTGCATATGTGTTAGAGTAAGCATTAAAGAGCATAAGCTAATATTTTTTAATCTTGATTTCTTATTAGCTTTCGCTGCCATTTTGGCAAAAGCAGTAACAATAATTCTGGTCTTTTGATTTATCTCAGCTTTCGGTCATTTTACAAAAAAAAAATATGGTCGTTTTATAATTAAAAAGTCCATGTCAAAACTTGCATGTCCAATAAGCAGAACATACTGATGTACACAGCAACTCGTCATCTTGGCATATAGCAAATTATGTACTATGTTAACTACCGGACGGCGGAGTGGTTTCCCGCTTAAGACAAATCTTTGTGTACATGAGCATGGGGGTTTGTCTTAGTCTGGGTGTTTCTATGTATAATAAGTATGTATTTACAAAAGAAAAGTATATGTATTAGTATCAGTTATTCCAGTACCCATAGTACAAGCTCTGCTTAGTTTGGGACTAGATGGCGTTGTGTGTAAGTTGTGAGATATTTATTTATTTATTATTTATTTATGTTCAGCCATAAAATATTTATATTTGATGAGTTTGGAGACCCTCCCTTTTATCCTGTGTAATCCATCATTGTCATTTCATCGATATCAGAACTTGACGATGACATAAGGTCCTATTTCAAGAGGATATTGAAGCGTAAATCAACGTTATTACCAATATCACCTTCCAACGTACTCGTAGTTGTATTACTTTCCACTACCAACATAACATCAGGCCTATATTTCCCAGAAGGGTGTGGTAGAGGTTTACAACACCCACACTTCACCTGTTAGGATTAGGTCCCATGGGATAGGAGGTGAGCCTATCGCCATCCACCGGGCAGACTTCTAACTCCGTGCTGCTATAAAGAATTTCCTGACGGACAGCTCTCAAATTACACTTTGACTGACCCGGGAATTGAACCCGTGACCTCGCGGTGGGAGACGTATACGCTAACCACTAGACCAACGAGGCACTTGAAAATATTGTGATGAAGCATAGGCATTAAAGTTTCCATAGTTTTATACCTAAAACGTGCTTTATGCTCTTTGACAATATTATATGTAACCAGAATACACTGAACTTATAGATTAATATTGTCAAAGAGCATAAAACACGTTTTAGGTATTAAACTATGGAAACTTTAATGCCTATGCTTCAGTGACTTGATTTATTACTAGCGGTACCGAAGCACCGCAGCCAACAAGAGTTAGTGCTAAGCAGGACTGTATGTATTTTATTAACTTTCGAAGCAGATAATAGTGATATCAGTTGGAAAGTGGGACATTAAGCCAAGAGTCCTTTTCGGAAAATTTATCGGTGTCGTTATCAGAATCTTGTTCGGCGATTCGGGCAAGTGGGCCAAAGCCACGCCAGATTGATGATAGCCCATTGTCATCCGGAATCGTGGATTTAGGCCCTTTAGTGTTGTTCCACTTGAAAATACATCGGAATTGAGATAGCAATGATCTCGGGTTGGTAAGATTATGGGGTTACAAATACCTAAATTCGAGTTTTATTGACAGGTCAATAAGATTGGAGAATACCCAATGGTGCAACGTAATTAAGATTTAATATTTTTTTCTAAGATATCTTAAAAATATTGCATTTGGGCGCTGTTTTACTAAGTTTGTAATATACGTCTTACACTGTAATGTGGCGAAGATTAGTCAATTTAATTGGTGGACTTTAATAAAAATAGGTGCGTAAATAATTTTGTTCTATAAGATAAATGCCGCGCTTCTTTTAATGGTATGAGATGCTGCCTATTTACTGGTGCAAAGCGAGATAACGATACGCAATGTTCAAGTAATTTTATTTGTTATATCACGAAAACTGTACAGAACGCAAACTTCTTACAATGTGCGCTCGAGCAACGCACATATAGACATCGCTCACAAACACGATTTCTAAGACCACTTTCGATCACGTGCGAATGACTCCCTGTGATTGAAGGTACGAAAAAACTGAGGTATTAATGTAGAGGAACGTGGTGAGATCTTTGTGGTTGTATTGCCTGGCGACTGGCCGACCAGGCTCGGAGGTATTGCCTGGCGGACAGCTGTCCAACGGTAGCGTTTTGGCAGTAGTGTAGCGTACGACTGCTGACGCTACAAATTGTACTTAGGCGCAAATGCGCAGTTGCTCGGCTCGGCATTCGTCTCTCCACATTCACGCCGTTAGGTCATTAGGTTTAGTTAATAACATAAGTATGTATTTCTGGTACGAGTGAATAAAATATATAATTAGCAAAAAAAACTATCAATTCAAATCAACATAAAGAATATAAAAGTATATAAATACTACTGTGGGGGCACAGTAGTATTTATATACACTTGCTGTGAACATTTTATTATCGCGATTCATCGCTCTTTGACATTTGTGACGAGAGTATCACTTCTTTTCAATGTCAA
Source organism: Hypena proboscidalis (assembly GCA_905147285.1). Classification (NCBI taxonomy): domain Eukaryota; kingdom Metazoa; phylum Arthropoda; class Insecta; order Lepidoptera; family Erebidae; genus Hypena; species Hypena proboscidalis. The sequence goes on from LR990141.1 coordinate 4,450,902, forward strand.
TCAAATGTCATCCGTCATTTTTTAAGTGCGGATACCGCCACACGTATATGAGTTTGCTTTCTTTACTTTTCTACTTTGTGGTTATATTAGCACAGCTGCGTACCACATGGTAGAAAGGCAGCTTAACGATGATTTTTTTTTTCTAGGCCATGCATAATATCTACAATTGAATTTCAGCACAGATCTCTCAACGTGATTGAAGCGAAATTGCATTGACATGATGGTAAGCAAATTTGCTTTCATCTTCACGACTCAATCGGAAATAGGATTGTATTGTAAAATATTCACTTATGCTTGATAGCATTAGCAGTTCTATTTTCCTCCTAATGGAATTTTCCTCTTCACACAAACAGAGAGGAAAAAACCGAAGGATATGAGAGTTAAATCCAAATTCTGTCGATATAAAAAAGTAATTTTATTTTTCGATGCATTTAGTAATTTCAGGGATTTTATTTCAACCAAAATACACAAACAAGGACGTTCCACAAGCGTAAAAAAGTTTTACGGCTTTAGGGCATTCGAGATTACCATTTGACTACACATAGAATATTGTTTGCTCCTTCTACAAGGAGTACAATTGCGAACGACTTCCACATCATAAATTTCTTTGATACCATTTCAAAGGCAATTGATCCTTGTTCAGGAAAAACAAATTTCATGACCTTTCCGCACCGTTTGCACACGAAATGTTTTGATAGTACATATACGTGGCAGATATTAAGGCCAGGGTCTATGTCCAATGCAATGCAATGAAAAGTTATTGCAAATTTTCACAGGTTATTATTTGAATCGTCGGCCCTAACACTGCAAATAAGGCAATATTTGTTATTTTTATACTAAAAACAGATGAAATAATATGTACAAAGTGTACAAACAGTAACAGAACAAAGTGTACATATTTCATTTGTTTTTAGACACAGACGTTTTACAGGATGTAAATAAATTTTGCGATTAGATTTTACATAATTTATAAATAATTTTGAGCGTAAGGTTTGGTATTAGTACCATGTATTGTTTGCCGTCATCCCTTGATTATGTATTGTAGATATTTTTATGTAATTCCATTTTTTAATATTTTCCATTTAATTTTGAAATTAAAATGCTAATAAAAACACTTGTTTACGGAAACCCTTGACTTAGTTATATCTACTGGCGATCCAATTTTATTGATATTTTAAAATGCCAGTTTAACTTTGTTCAATAATAGTTGCTGATGTCGTATTACAAATTGAGCAATTATTTTTTTTACAAAATTAATTGTTAATACTGTTGAAGCTGAAATCTCGGGTTCACTTCTTGTTTTATACTCACTAAACAAGTAAAATACGAATAAATATTATCAATTAAAACTAATTCAGAACACTACCCTTGTGAATAATATTTATCTTTATCTTTATACGATAAACAAATATGAAATAAAAAAAAATATATAACAATACTTCATAAATATCTGCCTCGATGCTCTAGGGGTTAGCAAATGCACCTCTCACCGTGAAGTTTCAGGTTCGATTGTCGGATCGGGCAAAGTGTTATTTGTGAACTTTCCGGCAGGAACAATTCCAATTTAGACACACAGGGCACAATTTCAACTCCATGCAAATACAGCAGAGTTGAAATTGTGCCCCGTAAATGGCAATAGGCACACCCCCTATCCCATGGAACCAAAACATAACAGAAAAAAAAAATCGGTGTTGTACACCTCTGCCACACACTTCTATGTTGTGTTATGTTTATCATCATCATGATTATCCGCCTCTCTATACCAGATCTGTGTATCAATCATAATAATAGCTAGTTCGTGGCAAAAAGTCAAAGAAATAAAAAGATTATTAGTTTTAATTTTATCTTCTACTTAACGTAAAAGCATTCTGTTCACTCTCAAGATTTTGTATATAATTTTATTCGCACAAGAGCCGCAAAGAGCGCCTACAGGCTATAAAATTTTGTACACAATGTAAATGAGACCACTCGGTATATTGAAGCATAATACTATTATGCTATGAAAATGTATAACTAGATTTTTTTCTTTTCTTGTTAAAATATTTTTTTAACACGCTTATATTAGCTTCACCTGTATGTATGTATGTAAAGAATTTTTTAATAGCAGCAAAAAGTTAGAATTGAGCTCCGCGGATGGCGATATGCTCACATGGTACCTAAACATAACAGCTCAAATGTGTTTGTTATATTACTGATGCCACGCTTCTAATTCTGCCTATATTTGTTTTTATTTATTTAATTAATTCGATAAGGATAGCTAAATCCTATAATAATAATTAATAACGCACCAATTTGTCATCCCATACAATAAACAAATTGTAGTCTTGTAAATATCGTATTGATTTTTTTGTATATAAATATTTTTAGTATTTCAATTTAAATTAAGTAATTTTTTTTTGGGTTTCAAAATAAGGAATTTAAGTTTAACTCACCTGGATATAGTTAAAGACATGTTTCACTTTACTAAAGAAGGCAGACACAAAATAGCATGTAGCCAGCGCTATATATAACGTTGGCCAAACTTATCGTTTTGCAAAGATAAAACAATTCTCATTGTTGCGAAACATGCTAGATTCTTTTTTTACGATTTGTCTTTTGGTAGCCAGATGGCATATTGAATACGTAATCGCTTGTTGCTGTATTCTTGTTGGAAACTGACTTCATGAGGCTCGTAATAGAATTAAATTTTCTTGGCCTCACAGCAACTTGAAAGTTTGTGAAGATGTGTGCGTAGATATATAATTGTGTGGATGTTTGTTACTCTTTTACACAAAAACTACCGAGTAGATTTTAATGATATTTAGCACAAGTGAAGTTTATAATTTGATTTAACATAGGCTGCTTTTTATTGACATACTCCTCGGGCGGAGCTGCAGAAGGAAATATTTATCTATTTATTACACAAGGACGCCCGCGGTTTAACTCGCGTCAAACGTAACTCTGACGTCTGTTCCCGTTTTGTAGTACGAATTAAAATATGTAATAGAGAGTTTTCGTGTAAACTTACTACTAATTTAAACCCCTAAATTTTCTTGGAAATGAATTTTAGAAAAACCGCGATACAGAAGTTCAATAATTCAAAAAAAAAATTTCGTGATTCTAACTTTATTTTAAGCCCTTTGCGGTGTTATTTCGCCCCTACATATATAAGAAGAAGAGTTTCTAGCCACAGCAGCTTAGGCTCAGCGTTGATAAATCAGTCAGAACAATTATAAATGCATAGATAAAATCACAAAACGATATTTTTCATCCTCAGTAAGACTAAGTTCAGCAGTGAGGTACACTTAATTTCAAGTCACATAGCCTTTAAGACCGTAGAATGCCAGTTGATGAGTTGACCGTCTCAAAGTGTACTTAATCAAAGTGCAATTTCAAAGTTAATTCTAGATGTTGCCGGCTCCTTGACAAGCCTTTAAGGTTCTTGTTACGGTTACAATTTCTAGATAATTAGCGCTTTTAAAACTTACCTTATTTGTTAAGGCTACTTGGCTAGGGGATTCAAAAATTGGCATAACTAGTCATAGCATACAGGATTATATAACAAAATAATAGACGACCGGATGGCGGAGTGGGTAGAGTACCTGCCTTCGACGGCGAGGTCGCGGGTTCGATTCCCGCTTACCTACGACAAATCTTTGTGTGCATGAACATGGAAGTTTGTCTTAGTCTGGGTGTTTCTATGTAAAATAAGTATGTATTTATTATACATATTATATATTAATATCAGTTGTTCTAGGACCCAAAATACAAGCTTTGCTTAGTTTGGGACTAGATGGCATTGTGTGTAAGTTGTGAGATATTTATTTATTATTATTATTTATTATAATTAATTTGAACCTCGATGGTCTAGTGGTTAGAATATGCGCACGTCAGGCAATTCACAATAGCAGCACGGAGTAGGAATTGTGCGGTGGATGGCGATAGGTTCATCCCCTATCCCATGAGACACAAACATAATAGGTGAAATGTGGGTGATCACCTCTGCCACACCCTGCCAGGTATATATCGGCGAGATGTTATATTATGTAAATAAATTGAAGTCATAACAGCTGTGTTCGATTCTAATATTTCAATCGTGCAGTTATAATTTACTCGATGTATAACTTTAAGATACTTGAGGGGGTATAAAAAATGTTTGGTGACAGTGCTCATTTTCAAAATCCCCCTTTTTTGATACACAAGATGTTGAAAAGCTACTGTAAGTAGCAACAGGACACCAAGCTTAAGTATAATTTTCAATTTTACGAAATTACATATTACGTGATTTCAAGTATTCAAGTATTAAAGTCTTTATTGCACAATGTTAAAATGGTCTTATAAATAGGTACAGTGTCAATTATGGACCCTGACGGGCACGGCAAAAGTAGGAGAGAGGATTTGTTCTTCTCATGAGTAGAAACTCATGAGAAGAACAAATCCTCTCTCCTACTCTCTCCTCCATAGAAATGGAGGCTATTTGCGCGAAGTTTAAACCATTTTCCCCTACCCACCTATCGCAAACATTATTTCTGTAACAGTGGCGCAATAATAAACAAATAACACAATTGTATATTACGAACTGATTGCCTCCCCGCAAATAAAAAGAGTAGAAACTTTGAAAAATTGCTACCAGCAATAATGTTTGCAATATCCATCTTCGTCCAACCAACGTAACTGAGCCGGCAATTTTTATAACGATTCCTTAACCAGTTTTCTTATAAATAAAAAACATATTTTCTTTCATTTTGTACTGAGTAAATATAATATCCTGTGTAAACGACTTCATTTTGTTCGTTTTACAATAATCTATTATTCCATTTGAAAAAAATCAAAAGTTTCACATTTATTTGTATTATGAAGTTATAATTATATATTGTAGGAGCCAATTTAAAATTATAGTTTGGGAGAATCGATTAATATTTCATTAATTTTTGAGTCAGTTTTAATTGTTTACACAACTTAAATATTATGGAGAAAGATCTTTGCAAAGATGTATCATTTCAAGCCTGTATAATATAAATAATAAAAGTAAAGTACATTGAAAAATATAAAACTATAAAATTTTACATTTTTAAATATAACAAACTAATATTTAAAAATATAAAAATTTATAGGTATTTATTATTATCACAATTTCAAACAAAGCTGTAACAATAATATTAATATGACACATCTAATTAAGAGTAAACCGTTATAACTAAAACCACATAAGGAAGTAAATTATTTACAGAATTCAATCACCATTTTAACCAGACACCCGCACGTGTAATTCTTGATTTCGCAAATATGTTTTACGTAAAGGATTGCCAACCGTCCTTTTTTCCCAGAACATAAGCCAGTATTTTTGAGTAACCAGAAAACATCCAGTATTTTAAAATTTTGATTACAGGGTACTAATATAGCTCATGCACTAGGCACATTACTATAGTGACTGACCTATTTGGTCCCTACTAATAATGCTGGCACAACATATTAAATTATTCAAGATAGGTAAAGAATAGTCACTCAGTAAAGATGTTTGTATAAATAAAGTGAATATGATTAACTTAAAAATATAAAAGTTAAATAAACAAAAATAGTTTAATTGATGATCAAAATAAACACCAAAATCTCGAAGAGGGCAGCAGGATGACACTAAAGCACTACATTACTGTCTTGTGTTTTAAAAAAATGGTCCTGTTCATTTAAAAAATAAGTCTATGGTCCTATTTTTTTTCAATTTCAAATCCTATTTGATTTTTTATTTAGGTTGGCAACCCTAACGGAGAAGAATCCGAAAGCTCTAGAGCTCAAGTAACATTGGGCGTTTTGTAATGGAAGTTTATTAGATTATGCGGTTGGCGGCCCTGAATATGACGGGAACAAATTTTTACTAAAGGCTAAATTATCCCTTTGTGCTGGTTTATAAGAGGCTTGGTTTACAAGGCTTTATTTATGGTGGCGTATTAAAATCCTGGTTATAAAAATAACGTTTTTGTATCTTGAGTCATTCTAAAAATAAATAAGAAAACATAAATGAAAAAAAACTTATTTTCAGACCAGAATTTGAATAGTTCGGGCGCATTTTATACTTGTTATAAATGCTTACTGTCATGTCTTGTAAGCATCGTGCAAGGTCGCTAAAAAGTTATTGTTGCTTCGAGTATGCTTGTTGGAAATGTAAGCGCGTATGACAAATGTGCCGACGATACATATTACAAAACCCTTCCCCGATTTAAATGAAAAGAGTAAAGATCCAAGTGCATTTGCGAGTAAACAAGTCAACAAAGTCAAACTATAGCTACCTGCTACTTACTACCAGCCTTAACTAAATACAATTTACGACTCTAAATCAAAATTTACAAGGACTACGTTTTGTAATCTTTATTTATACATCCAGTATTCACCTAATTGACGTTGAACGTTCCACTGAGGGATAGAAAAACAATTGGATTAAAGGCGAGGGCGGCAAATTGCTTTTATCGACTTAGTTTGAAAGTAGGAGGCTTTGAGGAGCGGCTGAAACGATGTTTTAATATCGCGAGTTCCATTAAAATACCCAACAATTTGGTTGCTAAACCAGTAATGAAGAATTTTGTCTATTAAGGGGCGATCTCTGATCAAAAACAATCAACAACATTTAGTCTTCTTCAACTGGGATTATATTAGCACAAAATTTAATTATCTTGCTTTCAGTCCCGACTCTAGGGTGATTCTACCATCGCATCAAACATTGTCATGGAGGCCACCCACGGTGAAGTTATATTGTTAAGTATGACGTTGCTTTTGCAGTCGGCGGCTTCCACTAAACTTGTTAGTGCTATACGAGCTTCGTGCACACTTTAAGCCATACACTCTAGAGTTTTCTGTCATTCTTGACAATCTGACTTGATCATCGATAGCGTCCACAAGGGATTATCATCACTAGATCCACTAATTCAATTAATATTCTAATAGACATTAGAATAATACTTTACACCGCTACTGCACTACCACTATTAACTAATTGCAGCGCAGAGAGCACTACTAAGGATCGCAACTTGTGGCTCAGTAGCGGCCAATCGCCCAATGTGCGCCGATACTATTGTATAGTACAGGCGCACACTGGGCGGTTGAGTGGCCACTTCTGAGCCACAAGTTATACATAGCATAATATTATGCCTATATTACTCACATTTTACCTGTTATGTTTAAGTCCAATGGGATTGGGAGTGAGCCTATCGCCATCCACCGAGTACAATTCCAACAAGCTCGGTGTTACTATTGAGAATTTTCTGATAGAAAATCATTAAAAACACTTTTCACGACCTGCGAATCGAACCCAAGACCTCATGGTGAACAAAACACAAATTATACCGCTAGACCGACAAGTTAATATAAAACTTATGTTAACTACTTTTTAGACTCCATCCGCGTAGTATCTTGACAAATTATTTACCTACCTATTTTCTACAAATTACTTTATTTATTGGTGAAAACCTCATGATAATTCGTTTCTCTAGTCTTTAAATCGTCACAAGCCAGTAGACAGACGCGTGGATGACTTTTTTTTTATTTATTTATTTAAGATATTACTTACAGCTAAATTAACAGAATTGTAAGTAAAGGAATCTGGCAGCCAATAACAAGTCTTCGCTTATATAAAACTGAATAAGAACAAATGTAAACAGTAAAATTTAATTTCAGTAAGTTTTACAAACCACGCCAGTCTAGTTGCGCCCAAAAGTAGCCTAGTGAGTAAGGACTATCTAATTTATACAAACTCTGAAGCTATGAATGAACCACGCAAAAGTTTGTTCGCCAATCGTTACCAGACCCGTAGAAGTTGCTATTACAGTTATTAAACGGAAGCAACCCAGACAACTACATCCTATTGCCTTGCAAGCTGAAGGAAATTGCATCGAATTTAAAATACAGTTTGAAATGAAAATCTTTAGTCCATATATATTTAGAAACATAATTAAAATACTGTTTGATTTAAGTACAAATGTTTATGAATGCTGTGATTGTTTATTTTCACAACATAAAAGATAACGTAAAATTCGTTTCCAAGTACCTATCTTTCTGTAATTTTTTATAGAAAAATACCAATGTTCACCGGGAAATTGCAAATGTATTGGTATAGCCTAGGGTAATCTTACTTTTACAAAATCAGACGGAAAAAAAATTGCGTAAAACGTACATTTTGCTGTGGAAAAATCATGAATATTCATGTTAAAATTTATATCATCAACACCCTCTATATTGTTATATAACTTAATAGGTAAAACAAAAATAATAATAAAATAATGCAGAGCAACAAAAAACAATAATACATGGCAATCAAATATATATAGGGTTGGAGGTTCACTTACTACAACGCCAACGCGATCTCAAGCCATTAAAGTGCAGAAATTGAATCACGTGTCGTTTTGAAATAACACTGTTCAAGACAATTGCGTTAGAACATCATAGAAAATACGACCACACAACAACATCTGGTATTTGAGAATGAAGATGCTTGTTAATTTTGTTATTCATTCACCCCATAACTTCTCGAATCTTAATCGAAAAAGCAGCGATAGCCGAGAGGGAGACCATAGGACTACGAATTCAAAGGTTTCGTGTTCGAACACACGGCACACACCTCTGTCCATAAATGGTTTAGTACGTCTTTTCGAAGATGTGTGTATTTATTATATTATTAGGTATAAATTACGGCTAGCTAACGGTGAAGAAAAACATTGTGAGAAAACATGCATGTCTGAGAGTGCCTAAAAAGGGCTTGAGCGTATGTAAAGTCTACTAATCCGCACTTGGCTAGCGTGGTGGACTAGCCTAACCCTTTTTATTATGAATAGTGGCCCGGGCCCAGCTGTGGGACCTGTATTAGATACAGGCTGCTATTATACAATTTTCTAAACAAATTAGATGAAATTTGGAACACAGAGAGTTTGTAATCTCAATTAACTTGAAAGGTTACTTTTTAATGATTTAAGTACCAAGTTGGGGAAGCCACGGATAGAAGCTTGTATCTACTGAATAAATAACTCTCGAGTACTTGTTACATGACAAATAACTTTTGCGAAATGGCATCTCATGTAAGAAAATACGGAATGCTGCGGATATCTGGATTTTGAAACTATATTTCGAAGTAGCCGTTTCAATTGCCTTTGTATTTGGTCAGGAAATAGGATGCAATCGGCAGAGTATCAATAATAGTTGACTTATCGCAACTTGACTGCGATCGCCAATAAGTTTCCTTGCTATACGATAGGCAAAGTTAAACTTACTTTACCGTGGCTAGTTTTGGGTACGATTTCTGTAAAATATTTTTTTTCGAATAATTATTTTAGGAGAATCGATATTTTTGTGTCAGTGTTGCATAACCCATCAAGACGGGCCGGCACATTCGGGCCGGCACGTTCGGGCCGGCAAATAAATATAATATTCCATTGTAGCGTTCATCTCACTCAAGTGACTGTTAACTAGGATGGTCCCTGCAATAGAACATAAAATGTGTCAGCCCGAACAACCCGGGACTTAGAATATAGCATTTAGGCCATATAATAACGCCCTGCAAGGCATATGTCGAATCAAAAAATCAATACAAACTTAATATTTCTAGAAACACCCAGACCAAGAGAAACACCAGGATAGACAAACAACAAGACAAACCTCCATGTTCATGCACTCAAAGTATTTGTCTTGACGTAAATCGAACCCGCGACCTTTGCCTAGCAGGTACTTGCACTACCGACTCTTTTATCCAGTCGTAGTTTAATTTTCCTGACCTTGAGACAGACCTTTAACAAATCCATGAAATCCACCATAATTATATTGACCATAATAATTACTTCCTCTCAATTGCAATATTCCGACGCATATTATTTGTACACAGCCAATAATATACATAATTTGAATCCACAAAGCATAACAGATCCATATCAAAGATACAAATCAAAATAACGAAATTGTCCTCAAAATTTGCTCACTACATTTCGGGGACTTTTGGCAACGCACATGTGAATGAAAAATTTGTCTACCATATTAAAATGTTGTCCAAAAATGTTCTGCAGTTGGTTGTTGTGGTGTATTTAGCAGTGGTGGTCGGTTTGACAGTATGTCAGGAGACAACAATGGTACCTACCACTACAGGGGAAGGTGAGGTGGAGGAGGAAGAGGAACCCCAGAAGAAGGGCTGTTCAATTTGGTGCTGGATCCAGAAGATTGCTATGTTTGTTATCTCTCAACTTCTAAGCGGTAATTCTTTTTTTCTTAGATAATTAAACTAAAAGGACAAGTCATTGACAGACGTCCTCCTCTGCCGAACATGTAAGAGCGCCGCTCTTGCACGTTATATTAAACGTGTTGTAAAAATTATAGATTTGTTGTTCAATCAAATTCCCGCTCCCGTGTTTTGTCAGACTTATTTGCATAGATATTTGCTTTCCTCTCCTTATTAATTAAGTGCTCTTTGTTTAACATAATGTAAACATCAAATAACATCACGCCTATATTACCCAGAAGGGTGTAGCTGTGGTATACAACACCCACACTTCACCTGCTATGTTTAGGTCCCATGGGGCCTATCCCACACCCGAAGATAAGCCTTCCACCGGGCACAATTCTAACGTGCTGCTGTTGAGAATTTCCTGACAGAAAAAGCCAAAATAGCACTTTTGCCCGACCCAACAATCGAACTTGCTAGCTTGTTAGCGTATGCGGCCTCTCAACGCGGTCCAACGCAGTTTCATATTGTCATCAAAATGGTTTTCTATTTCATAATAGCGTAATTTATTCTGGCCTTAAATTTTGTTTAATAATAATTTTATATTGTGTTACAACGTACATTTAGAGCCCAATTACTTCTGTATAAAATAAAGTAATATTACCGTTTGTTTTCCAGGTTAATCTGTTCGCGTGGGGAATCTCGTTACATCTCTTCACACGTGTATTTTACAGAATATAATTATGTATGTGCTCTTTCCATTCTGCTCATTTATTGTAATTATATCGAAATATGTTTTAAAACAGAAATAAACGCTCTGCGTAGAAGTTATTATTTCATTTTGCTTTAACATAAGTTTAATATTTAAGAGAACCAACCTTGAAAATATGTTATAGTTTTAATTTTAATATTTACTCAATACTTAATATTCAATATGCTTATTGCATTACATTATGTGTTTACGGGTTAGGTTGGTGGGTTTAGGTGTTAGGTACTACAAAATTAGATCATAATGTCCCTGTCTGGCAGGTAAAATTAGCAGAGAGAAAGGTATAATTTATAAAATATTCAAATATAAAAAAAATACATTATTATAATATAATATTTTCATTGTAACGTTGAATTATTTTTAATATTTTTCAATTACGTATTTACTTAATATGTTTATTTTAAGTTTTATGATTGAGGTATTCGTTAATATTATAGTACCACTTGTCAAGTAGTAATTCTTATAGCTTGTGTGTGAATGTATGCATTTATATGATGAGTTATTTATTTTATTTATTTTTCTTTATAAGGAAAACTTACAGCTTATATGATATAATAGGCAGAGTTGATGTGAAAATAAAGGTCAATCAAAAGTTTTCACAGATAATAAAGTAGGAATACATAAAGAAAATAGACATTTACATATAGGTATAACAATTAATAAACGAAAAAGCAAGCAATAGACACAAGTAGGATTTTTAAGTTTAGAGTGAAAGAAAGAGTTACACTAGTATTTTTTAAGTTGACCGTTACTTTGAGCCAACATATCTAAATCTAAATCTTTATCAATACTCTGGCACGCCGCATTGAACGTAGGGCTCGTAGTAGCTCAATAATGAGTTTTGCCTGTATGTTGTATTAACTGTTTGGTGTGTGAAGTTTCAATATCTACCCCTTGTTTTAAATTATAGATCAGTATGACTTTTGGTGGTTGGTTCTATAATGAATTTGATGTCATTCTATACAAAGATAGATACAAATATTATCGTTAAACAACAGTATTTTGTAAGAAAAGCGATCATTTAGGCGCAATCTTTGACATCAAAAGACTATAAGAAGCTTTGAGATCGTATTAACATACTTGAGTGCTTAACATTTGCAGCCTTTCGTCATTAAATGGCTTCAATTTAAAAATCGTCTCTAAATTGCCTTCAAAGGATTTTCAATTTGAATTTCAAATAGCACTCTAGATTTTGTTAAGCCTATTTTCTGTACAAACATTTTCAATAATGAGTTTTATAGCGTCATCCGAAAATACAAAAGAATAGTTGAAATAAACAAAGCACGTTTTCAAATTATTTATCAAAAAGTTACCTTTAATATGCTGAGATCTCTATACAAAAAAGTAATGAAAATCTTCGTCCATTTTTATAATAATTTTGGTTCTTGCTTCGTTAACTTATTTTTGCTACAGTATGTTTTAATTAAACTACGTTATTTATTACAAAAGCAAAAATAATTTATATAAAATCTGTTTCCATAAAAATGAAAGTATAAAAAAATATTTTATAATAATAATAATAATTTATTTGGCACACAAAAAAAATACAGTAGGTACATAGTAGGACACTTAACTTAGGTACAAAAGAAATCAAAATATAATGTTCAGCTGGTACTTAAAATAGGAAATCCTGTGCTATAAGTACCAGCACCTTCCAGTTTCACAATGAAGTTAAATACAAATAGGATTAGTTGAGCAATTTATGTTCTGAACTTTTATACAAAATGTATTTTATTTTAATAACTATGATAAAAAACTCTTTTAGACACTTCAAATGTGTGTGTGTGTGTGTTTTAACAATATTTTATTCATCAGTACTCACTGATACCACAGTATAAGGATATACTCAGTATTCTGACTTGGTCTCTTTTTTTGAAATATCAAAAGACAATCACGAAGTACACTTTGTAATTTTTTTTTGATGATTTTATAATTCTCGATTCTTTCTTTAAATTCATTCGCCACAGCGGCGCAAACCCGTCTTTAATTAACGTTCTTATCGTGTTAGTGTACAAAACGTCACATAGCTTTATACATGTCTCGCGTTCCGACTGTTTCTATCAAGACGAAGTACTCGGTATATCTTTACACTGCTCATACAAACATAATATGTATGTGATAAACCGTAAAGTTTTTTTAACTAAACAAGTACCTATGTGTCTTTCGATGATAAAAAACATATCACATTACTGTTTCCTAGAAAAATACCAGGTAATTAATATTATCAGAGGCAACCAATGATGAAATACCGTTTCTTGGAAGAAATCATCTAAGTTCAAATTGAATTAAATAACTCCAACGGTGGAAGCCAAAAAAAATGTGCAGGTAAATTTTCTTGAGCAGGACGCTTAGAACCACTTTACAAACAGTATTGGGTAATTTAAAAAAAAAATACTACTTCTAACGGGCTCTTTTACACGGTATTCTGAAAAACTTTAATTAATGATAAATTGAGCGCTATAATGTGCGATCAGACATCAAACAAAAGATTTTGTTGAGTTGAAATTGCTACGATGCTGAGTGGCCACGGAATTCAAAATAATATACAGTAAAATTAATTTATTTTATTAATATAACATAATATAAATGTTTTTAAACTTTCGCGATTTGAGAACATTTTTCAAAATTTCGACAACGGGTCTAAATCGCGTAATTATTATAAAGGTAAATAATAATTAATATAATTACAATGTATGAAAAAGAAACGTATTTATATACAATTTACAGGTGTCATAAAATATTATTATATTTTTTTATACAGTATATGAGTCCTTAAATAACATTAAATCTTTAGAAAACAATTCGCGGGCTTCAAACCAGAGGGGCGTATGAAAAAAAATGCATATTTTTTTTATTACGTCAATGTTTTGGAATTAGAACGATACACAACCTCTATTTTTTTTATGATTATAGGTAAATTACTTGAAATGATATTTAATAAAATACTTTAAGACGTATGCTTGGAATCACAAATTATTTTCGCACCAGATAGGCGTACAGCGGCCGTAACTACGCCTGACGAAATGTGTATCTTGCCACAAAGACGTATGTGCATACGACTATCCATTTTCATTGACTTACTATTAAAATATTGCACCATATAGACGTATACACGTATACGACTACTGATCCCCATCTTACCTACCAATATAATGTCGTGCCTTAAAGTCTTATGTACATACGACTGTCTATTTTTATTAATTTTAATTTTAATTGTCAATAAAATGATATGCCAAACTGACGTATGTGCATACGACCGTGATTCCGCGGCGCGCGGGCGCCCGGTCCTCCCGCGCAGTGTGCAATAAGCGGCCGTATGGACAGACGGTTGCGACATTTAATACAAAATAGTGAGAGTGAGATTGAGTACCTAACGAACACAACAATGAATCGGAGTAAACATATTATTTGTTTAGCGTTACATGGTGAGTATTATTATAATTATTAATTTTCATTACAAATAAGTATGTTATTGTGGTTATTGATTGTTGTTTTGGGTTAGTTTTTAGGCAAAATGAAGTTGAGAGAATTCGGATGAATAGACTAAATTTCAGTCATTACATTTTAAATTTGTGACATTATAATATTAGGTAGGTACCTAGTAGACAAGTAACATACTTACCTAATAAGTACATACTTTGAAGTAGGTAATACTAATTGAACAAGGTTAGTTATGGTAATATGCGTAACATTTAGGAAAATACCTGTCAAATGCAACTTGGTTTTGTGAGAAATTACTAACGAAATGTTACGCGTTAACTAAGGAAGTTGACTAATCAGCAGAAAAGGGAGTAGGTAGATTGATTTAAGGTTAATGAACTGGCACGTACCTATATATTAATATGGATATGCCTCCGGGATTTTCTAATAATTAATAATAGTTAAATGTGCGTGCGTGCGACAAAATATGGGACTTTCCTCTCCGCTGTCCTACTGACAACGGTTTTCAACAACAGCGGGTGGCGGCAAGAGCAAGGGCAGCTCCGGTCAAGTCTCATTTTTCGTAGCACGCACTATAATATGTACCTACTTAATATTATTTTAACTACGTTTAACTATCGCATTCTATAAACTTCAAATGTACTAGTTTAAAAATCTTTACATTAACAATATTTGATTCAATCCCGTGAGTACTAAAATGAAATCTCGGAAAAAAGGCTTATCCATGTTACAATTTCTATGACTATTCATAATACAAGAAGTACGTAAAATCAATCTACCTACCTTTGCTAATCAGTTTATTAGTTGTCACGCAAGAGCTATCGTAATCCTATTAATATTATAAATGTGAAAGTTTGTGAGTATGTACGTATTTATGGATGGATGTTTGTTACTCTTTCACGCAAAAACTACAGAACGGATTTTAATGAAACTTTACAGTACTGTAGCTTATACATCAGAATAACATTTAGGCTATAATTAATCAACCTAGGTACCACAAGGGCGGCGCTGCGGACGGCAGCTGCTAGTTTAAAATAAACTTGCATTTGACAGGTCCTTGCTTATACGTTAAGCATAGTAATAGACACTTGTTTTAGCTTGTTTTTTTCGAAGTTAGTTATATACCCGGCAGTATTTTTTTTTAGGTATTTACTTTTTTACCCGATAAAGATACTTGTAATGAAGTAATTAAACATTTAACTTTAATAAATTACATTTTTTGTAGGGGCTCAATCAAATTACGAAGAATCACCAGTCTCGGTTGAAGAGCAGATGGAGATTTTACACTGTTTAAGTATCACCAATGGCTGTTTCACATATGGAGGTACAAAGAAATTCACCATTTACAGCTGAACAAAGAGAGACAATAGCCGAAATGGAAAATTTAGGTTTTATTGGTGATAATTTTGAGATTCCGATATATTCAAATAAATCACCATTGTCAGTATTTACAGCAGATAAGGATTTTGATCTTCAGTACTGTCCCATCCTGACAAAGATCTGTTGGCACTTTGTCAGGATGGGACAATACCCAGAAATCATCACTACTTCTACGAAAATCTGCCTGTTCAGTCTGTTTCAGAATCGTCACCTCAGACCAGACTTCGTGAAGATAACGACGAATTAGAATTATCTGCAACAAGAACCATCTATTTAAGACGTCGGTCAGGGAGAACCTTTGCTTGCTCAGAGTTGGAACTAAATTGACTGAGTTGTTTTCTGTTATTTTAATTGCATTGCATGTAACGCAAGGGGAAACAGTGGAGTATAGTTATAACACTCTCAGAAATTATGTCGTTAATGTTATTGCTTTTTATAGACATTTTTAAAGCGCTTATGCATTGTGCATGCCATTTTTTATGTGACCTACTTTTATTTTTGCATATAATTTAAGATTAAGGTAATCATGATCTCTTTCTTTTTGAGTTTGAGAATGCTGATTCGTCACCAAAGATACAATTATTGTAGTACAAGAATGTTGTCTGAGTTTTGTTTGTTTTAAAATTTTATTTTTTTAGTGGTTTCTGCTGTCTGCATGTCATTTTTCATGTAACCTACTTTTATTTTTACTTATAACTTAAGGTTAAGGTAATCATGATCTCTTTCTTTTTGAGAATGTTGATTCGTCACCAAAGAAACAATTATTGTAGTAGAAGAATGTTGTAGAAGCTTTTGTTTGTTTTTAAAAGTTTATTTTTTCCGAAGTTCCTTTTTTATAAAATTTCTAACAAAATTTGTTGATATTTGTTGTTTTATTTCACCATCATCGGCATTAATCCATTACAAATAAATTTATACGTCCGTTCTCTGAACAAAACTTATATCACATTTTTGACAAGCCAAATGGACGTATCGTCTCCAAAAATGGTAGTTCTAGTGGGTTTAATTACACAAAAAAAATATTTTGAATGACGTTCCCCGATACTTATACTAAGTTCAAATGATTTTTTAATATCGCACTACATATAAAAGTTTTGTTTTATACGTCCATCCAATGAAAGCATTTTCTGGAACAAAGATGACATACGGTCTGTCCAATATTGTCGAGCTAAAAAGACGTAAGTGCAATATTGCGAGTTTTCAAATACTTAAACAAAAAATGAACATTGCATATAAATATTAAATTATTTTCATAGACATATGCAAATTTTTTATTAGGTACATACATTAGAAAAAAAGTTATTAAGTTTTTTGCTTCTCCTGAAAAGTAAGGGTATAGCTTATTCGCCCCTCTGGCTTGAAGCCCGCGAATTCAGGTTTTGGGTTTAACAAAAAGAAATCAAAGTTGTTTATATTGATGTACAGAAGCTGCTCCTAAAAGGTTGTCAGTACCTATTTTAAAATCTCCCTATATTGGTTTAATATATATAATAAAAATTAATTAGTTGCCGCATGTTGGATTTTCGGCTTCCCTACCTATTTAGTACAACGTAATTGAACAAGCCTTATTTCTCCTTAAGGAACATTTAAGACTTCCGTGGGAAGTAAATAAAATTTTCATAAAGTAATTAAGAGCGCCTTGGAGAAGCAATAAAGCCAGACTTTTCTGAAGCGTCAATAACATATTCTGGAATTGCGTTTAATTAATTGAATATGCTTTTAAAAAGTTGCCGTAAGCGTTTTATCTCAGATGAAATGTTTTATGAACAAATATAATTTGAGGTTATACCTCGCTACACCGTTTATTTTCTTTTTGACATTTCAACATTAGTGACGCCTTTACACGAAACCGATTCGATTTGAAATTATTATCGATTTCATTTAAGAGAGCCTTTATATCTTTTAAAATGCACAGAAATATTTTTAGTTTAATATTAATAATTCTGATTAATATTAATAATTAATAGGTCTGAAGCCTATCCTGACCAGGGCATCGAACCCACGACCAACATGGTAAGAGGCCACATTCGCCAACTACGTGACCGAGGCAAATACGTGAACAATTTTTATTTAAAATGTTTGTTAGTATTAGATTAGTCGTAGCCCGAAGTTTTCTTTTGACGGGCCAATGTAAAGCCGTTCGTGTGAAAATTCCAATTCAATTTGCGACATGCGTTAGTAAAGTTGTTTTTACTCGTTTTCGATTTGTTTTCGTATCAATGAAATCTTTTAAGGGTTGTCTTTATCTATGTATATACATAAAATCCCTATTTCTCCTGGTCAAGGCATTACGCGTTAGCGGCGGAATCGATATCACTGATTCTTTTCTGGTAGTGTTTTTTATTGTCAGGAGATTCTTATGAAAGAAAGAAATGAGAAAATTTTAAATTTAAGAATACCTCACCTCTATTTAAATATTCTAATGATTATGCTTATGTAGCCTTAATGCTGTTGACAATATAAACTTTTTTAATGTAACTTTATGAGGTTTGACATAACATTAACACAATGCGAGTTGCAAAAGATCGACAATTAGGATGTTTTTATTGTTAAGACATGACAGCGTCTGTCGGGGCAGCTTGTGATAGATATTTTGATCTTTTTATATTAAGATACTTTTTAGGGTTCCGTAGTACCTGCAAGGAACCCTTATAGTTTCGCCAAGCTGTCCATGTCTGTCTGTCTGTCTGCCCGAGTCATAGCGTCAAAACCGTTGCTGCTAGAAGGAAAATGTTTTCAAGGAAAACTATAGCGGCTATGCTAACTTTTTAAGTTTAAAAACAATAAGTGCCCAAATTATAAAGTACAGTTACTTAGAATAGTTTGTACTTAGAATAGTTTGTACATAATACAAAAAACCTTTGAAAATAATGACTTATACAAAGTAGTTATTTGTTTAATACAGATAGGTAACACCTTTTAAGTCTAAAATATGTTGTTGCGACTAACTAGAGGACCGTACCGAACCGAACGTAACCGTACTTTTGATAAACATAACAGGCGGTTAAAACTGTGGATGGATCTTAACAACAATTATTTAAAACTTGAAGAAAATAATCACGAGTTTTCTACAAAATCCTTAATTCTCGAACAAAATTCGCTGGAAAAGACAAAGTTTAATATTTATCAAATTTAACTTTTGGTGGACCAAATTACGGCTGTAGATCACGACATTTTTTGCTTGAGGCATCAAAGGCAAATTACCTTAAGTTCACAATCTAATTAATTAAAAGACACAAATTTTCTGACAAGATTATTAAAAGGCTCGACAAATTTTGAAGAAATATTTTGTATGTTATAACCTAACATTAGAAGGGTATAGTAGATGTCGACTGTTAGATTGCCTGTCCACAAGGCAGGCTGCGAAGCGGCGAAACGGAGTAAAATAATTTTACTTATAAAAAACCGACTTCATTACAATTAATACACTGACTGACTCAAATACTTAAGTAATATTCAACGTCTCGCCTCATCTGTGTATAACTTGAAAGCGTACCATAGGTGCCTATATTTTTAGAAAAAAATCTCCGGACGCCTAAACGTTAAGAAGTTGTACCTTGCAGCATCAGCTCACCAGCATGAAATACTGACTCCTAATTGCACATATCCGATCAGCTTTAGGTAATATATGAAGAACAGTATAGAAGCCTTTAAAATTTGAGGGTTGCGATTTGTCTAGGACTTCATCGTCTGATCGTGA
Organism: Hypena proboscidalis; assembly: GCA_905147285.1. NCBI lineage: Eukaryota > Metazoa > Arthropoda > Insecta > Lepidoptera > Erebidae > Hypena > Hypena proboscidalis. The sequence goes on from LR990141.1 coordinate 4,470,360, forward strand.
ATTGATAAAAATGGGACCACATGACAAGTATACTCTTTCGGGCAAAAAAATAATTTCTTAAATCGGTCTAGGCGTCTTCGAGGAATCAGCGAACACACATAAAAAAAGAAATAAAGAAATACGAAAAACAAATAAATACCATAGAGAGAACCTCTTCCTATAATGCTTTAATCACCAATCTACTAATAATTTCCTATCAATCCTATTGTTTAATTCCTCTGTTTCGCAGCAGCCTCGCTCCGTTGCGCTGGGCAGGCAGACTTATGTTAAAGTCCCACGTAAATCTATCACCATCAACTGAAGAAAAGTTTAAGACTACAGCTAAATGCCAATTATAATCTATTTATAATGGTATTTTATCTTCTTTTCTTCACATAAAAGAAGCCGGTTATTGAAGTCGCTTGCCCTGTTTAAGCGCTTAGACCATTTTAATTACGCGAAAGATTTTGATACCATTTTCACCTATAGATTATTGAGGAAGGTTTATATAATCTATACATGCATATTATATATTTGTACCCCCAGCGAAGCAAGGGCGGATAGCTAGTAAATAGAGCTATATAGCTAGATAGCTAGTAATACCTTAGGTGTATATTTTTTTATTATATTAAGATTCGATATAAATGTGTGCAATCGTTGAAAACTTTGGCTTTTTTACAGACATCCTGCTTGTGCTGTGTCGCTTCGGCGCTCTCCATACAGGTGCCTCCGTAATCACTCATTAAAGCCCTTGTTTTGTCCAACTGGTGAGCAATCAGGACACGTTTTCTGAAATAACAAAGATTTTTACCATTTAATTGCAATAAAGCCAGAAATTTCTAAAATCAAAACAAGTAAATCACCTCAAAGTATCAATAAATTGTTGAGTAGAAACTGCAATGCGCAAACTTGGGCAAAACAAGGAAGATTTTCTTTAAATAATTGGTATTATATAGTCATAGAATTGTGTATGTTAGAAAAACCTTATTGGTAGGATAATCATCTAAATGAAAGTGACAACTGTGTTCTTTTTCAAGTGTAACTTGTGTCACTTTTAAATTCGGTCAGATTATATTTTGGTGGGTTATGTATGGGTTGGATAAGATCTATCTGGAAAATCTGAAACTGGTCCATAGCGTATTTAAAAAAATCTTATAATTAAATAAAAAAATAGTCTCGTGTCCAGTGTAAGTTATGTAAGTCCTCCAAAATGGCTTGACCGATTATGATGAATAATTTTTTTGTGTATTCAGTAGGTCGAGGTAGCTGAATTTTTGAAGAAAGTAATCACCTACCGATAAATCTCCAAATTGATGACCCCAGAGGAACTCATGATGCCAAACTTCTTAAGAACACAGAAGATGATACATGATTCATCCGACTCCTGGAGTTCAATCCTTTTGTACTTGGGGTACATCTCACCCAAACACTGTTCTGCGACGATGTCACTCATCTTGTCGTGCGCGTACATTACTGACATACGGGCGTATGCTGCGCTTACTATGGCTAATAGGGTGATGAGTAACATTTCTGAAATAGATATAAAAATTGTGTTTAAAAATATATTACCCAGAAGGGTGTGGCAGAGGTGAACAACACCCACACTTCACCTGGTATGTTTAGGTCCCGTAGGATAGGGGGTGAGCCTATCGCCATCCACCAGGCACAATTCCAACCCCGTGCTGCTATTAAGAATTTTCTGAAGGAAAATTCACATATAACACTTTGCCCGACCCGAGAATCGAACCAAGACCATGCGGTGAAAGGCGCATACGCCAACCACTAGACCAACGGGGCAGTTTTTATTAATATACCTAATTAATTAAGTATTTTATGCGGGTATAATTTTATAATATTATACTGGTGAGTAGTCCAAGTTAATGGTAGTGGATATAGCCCTTGTATAAAATGGATATTGGATACCCCTCGACTCGATAAATACATTCCATATCTACATGTAGCAAATGCGCCACTGTACCTGAGGAATACGATATAACATAATTATGTCTTATATGTAAGTAATTCAGGGCCGAAAATCTGACTACCAAACCAAAACTAGTATTTAGTGACAGAATAAAGATTTAAAGTGCTTTTCACTAAAGTTCTACCAGCCGTGAAATAGCTACAACGCATTAACTATTATATGAACCTAAAGATGGAAACTAAATATAAAATCGAGACGTAGTTCGAGATTGTGTTCAGCTTTTTATTTCTATGGCTTCTGAGAAACCTGTTCGAAATTTTCTGAAAAAAACTTGCTTTATTATAAAGCAAGGTTTTTCAGAAAATTTTAAAAGTATTTCAAGAAAGTCATTTCAAATCGAATTTAATTTAAAGAGCTTGTACTTTTCGATATACTTTTATAATAATAACAAAGGGGTATGACCAATCGACTATGGGATTGTTTATCGCTGCTGTGCTATCTATTTCGTGGCTTTGTCAAGATAAAAACTACTGTATTGTATGTAGAATAGAAAATTTAATTTTTAGCCGGATATTTTCATAGTAAGCTGTCATGAAAAAAGTTAGTAAACAAGTGCAAAAAACGTGATAATTCTATCAAAACAAAATTAGATTCTAGTTCATCCTTCATGTTTAAATAGAAAATCTCTTTTGTTTATTAAATCCCGCTTAAGTTAAGTCTCTTATTACTAGATAATCTTCATACACAAAACTAGAAATTATTTACTATCTAATTCGTGACACAAGGGTTTTGGCGATACAGTTTCTGGGTATTGCCTTTTCAAAGTCTAATCAATACAAATATATAAAATTGAAGTGTCTGTTTCAATGTCAAATGCCATGCCGCCAGTGTCATGTAATTTTTAACCGACTTCAAAAAAAGAGGTTCGCAATTCGATTGTGTTTTAGTTGTTAGTTTATTTTTATGTTTGAGAATATTTTTTTTGTCTGAAAGAGTATACTTGACTTGTAGTCCCATTTAATTAGGTCACGATCTGATGATGGGATCCTAAAGAAATTAGGGGAATCCTCAAATTTAAAGGCTTATATATTGTTTTTCGTATGTTACCTAAAGCTACACAGATATTTGCATCAAGCAGTCAGCATTTCATGTTACTGAACTGAATCTGGAAGGTATAACTCCTCAACGTTTAGGACTACGAGGATAATTATTAAAATATAGGCTCCTTAAGGCCGTTTATTGTAATTTTTTCAAGTTATACACAGATGAGGCATGACGTTGAATATTACTTAAGTATTTTTTACTTTTTAGAGCATCTTTTGTGATTGAAGTCAGTTTTATATTTGGCAAATTATAAGCTACTGACATTAACTTAAAACCTGTCAGCTCCTTATTTAAGTGCGTAACTATATTATATCTTAACTATGTCTGTCTTTGAAAATGGTTTTAGTCGTAAGATATAACAGATGATTTAATGTGTTCTTCTATCCTTGATCCTTCTATCAGTTGCATCGTTAGGAATTTTTATAGTTAGTTTAGTAGTTATTTAGATAGAAGCTCGTGGTTAACTCGAAGCCACGCGGACCATCGATCTTGCAGGTTAAGGCATTCTAACCGCGATCGGCCGTGGATGGGTGGCTACCTTTAACATAAAGAGTTTTCTTGCGTGCCTCGGAGAGCACGTGAAGCCTTCGCGTCAGTTCTTGCATTGCATTTGAACATCTATGGCATCGTTACGGGTAGTCAAAGACCAGAAAGTCTCACAACTAGTCTTACAAAGTAGTATTACCTCGTACTGGTCTAATGGCAGTCGCTCCACGTAAAATACTAATATTCAGCTAAATCCGTTAGGCTAGAAGCCGACCCCAATGTCATTAGGAAAAGGCTCGGAAGAAGAAGAATTATGCCCCCTCTACACGTAGAGAGATGCATCTGCAGATGTCATCGACGGACGCGTCCGCCGACGTGTAGAGGGGGTGATTTGCTCGTCTGTGGTAGGTATTTGACGTCCGCGCACGTCGCCAGATGCATCTGGCACAAATTCATTAGTTGTCGGTTTTTGTAGCACGGATCAAAGGATTTCAGATCGAGCGCTCGGCGCGCGCGAGCGGTCTGTCCACACGTCTGACGACGGATCAGTGTTCATCGGGAAGCGAATGAGAGTGTACGCGTTATTCTTGCGAATTTTTGTTTGTTTTCTTTTTTACTTGCTCGTTAAAATGACTTATATGAGCACTGAGGCAACATTCAAATTACTGGAGCTATATCAATCAGAAAACTGCCTGTGGAATCCAAAAAATAAATACTACAAAAATAAAAATGATGTAAATACTTAACGATTAATTCATTTTTTTTTACCTACCTACTAATTAATTAGTAATATAATATCTAACTAGTAAGATTAAGACTAAATTAATAGCTGCGGCAGCTACGGCCTCAATATTCATTTTACGTGCGTACGTGTTGCGTCTGTCGAGAACCGACACAGACTGATCGACCAACAGACGTGAACGTGTGGACGGCTTGTGGAGATCTATCTGCAGATGTATCTGCCGACGTCTACGGACGCATCTGCTGACGTGTAGAGGAGGCATAACGTTTGTAGTTATTTAATTATTACTTGAACATTCTTGACTAATCCACTAATCAAAATTTCAGTAACCACTGCGTCCGCTCCTTTATTTGGCAAATTCTCTAAAGTTTATTTTGCTAAGGCGATTCACTCCATAGATCGATCAACCCGCAGTACCCGCACCACATGTTCTACTCAAAAGCTCATATTAAAAACTATAATCCTGTACCTTTCATTATGTTAAAATCAAGCGGGCTTGTGACCTAACAAAAATTCTCAAGTCTTTGATATGCAGAAAGAGAGTACTTCATATATATTATTATGCAGGAATTCCGTAAACCAAAACCAGCAATAAAAACGGGTGCCCGAAACATGAGGCAAGAAATATGGCTCAATTTACATAACCTTCGTATAAAAATGCTAACGAGCTTAATTTCTAGGACATATTCATATAATGAAAGAGGAAAGGTTCTTTTCTGATTTTAATACAATAATGAAAAAAATACATCAAAAGCTACTTTTTCCAGTCGTCAGGATCTTTGTACGACACCGCGTACAGTTGCGTGCAATCATTAAACACCTTCGCTTTTTTACAAACATCATGGTCAAGGTTCATTCCATTGATGTTTTGGGCGCACGTCTCTCCAACATCCGAAATCAATATTCTCGGATCATACCTATGGATCGCTTGCACTCTTCTGTAGTAATTCTTTATGTTTATAAACCCATCGTTCGACATTATGCCGAACTTTTTGAGCACACAATGTATTATGCATGGAATGTCGTTCCTATCGATACGCAAAGGATATTTGTACAAGTTTCGTGGATACATTTCTGTTAAACAATGACTTGTTATTTTGTCGCTGCTCTTGTCGCGGGCATACAGGATTGAGATAGGAGGCTCCGAGTCCAAACTTTGTGAAAAAAACCTTTGTTTGTGACTGTTTGATACAACAGTTATCGATAAAAAAGTTGTGAGGATGAGTATTTCTGAAAGGATTTCAACGAACACTTTTACGCTAAGGTTTTAATTAAAAAGTAAATAGGTCAGTCTGAATAAAAAATTAACGATTTGGATCATAAAAGTTGTCAAGAAAGTTTTCGCAGCTCGAGTGTTCTACAAATTAAATTACATTCGATATCAAACGGTCCATTTTATATGATTAATATTAAATGTTATTTGTTTCTCTTTAAACATAAAAAAACAGTCATTTTCTTATAGTAGATCACAAAAAACTGTTCAAGTTAGTGACAATTTATTTAAATAAAACGGGTTTCTCCTAGTTAATAAAAAGTAAAAATAGAACTTACTTTCCATGGTAGATTTTTAATTTTCAAGCAAAAACCAAGTAACGTCACGCAATATAACAATTCAACATCATTTCTTGGATGGAATGAAATTACTGAAAGCTGAAACAGAAGAAATCGGATGTTTTGTTTAGGAAACGCAAAGGAAGGTATTGTTTCCTAAATTCGCGGTCTATGTTTTATATACTCAGTGAAATGCGCACAAAACAATCGCCTATTGTTTCGGAGGCTTCGATAAGCGTAAAAAATGTCGGCGCGACGACGTAACGTACAAAAATCGAGACAGCCAGATGTTGGATTTATAAGCCGGTTGCTTTTTTATATCCTACCGAATACCAGATGAAATACCTCGTAAAAAAATGATATTGGAATTCGTTTTATGAGCTCTCGTTCCTATGTATATTTAATGCTTAACAATTTATTAAATTGCTACAATCAGTACTAAGGTCCGATGTTATTTTTTACCGCCAGCTTTCTGGGCACGTTACCCTCGTTTTTTGTACATAGTTAGGTATTTCTTAAATAAGGTTTACGAAGTGACAATTTAATTGATTTAATTAATAAAAAAAAATACCAAAAAATATTACAAATATTTTTTTGAAATAAATATTATTTAAAACTTTATAATAACTTTATTTTACTAGCTACTGACTATTGATTATCTGAAAGGCCCACAATAGCTTTTTCAATTTATCCACATCTAGAACTTCTTAATTAAAGGTTGTCTAGTTTGAAGGTACCAACCAAGTGTTCTTAACAGTACTATTGAAGTTGTTTAACGATCGAACAACTTTAGTCTACAATTAAATGAAAATCGTTTTCTGAATTCTACGTTGTATTTGTTTCATTCCATTGGTCTCGCTGGAGTTTAATTTAAAATAATAATAGACAAAAAACAAATTCGAGTTTTTACCATTCTCGGTTTTCTGACTAACTACTTGACAATATGACTCACGTTATTAATAATATGTTAAATCGTTGTTGAGATGTGGTGCTGAGTTTTGGTTTAATTACAGTGCTATAAATCTTGTAGTGAGTGAGACAATGACCATCTATAGGGTTCTGTTCTAGACTCTGTGTGCTGTTACAAAAATAAAAACAAAAAAATGACCTATAAATCAAAATACGCTATACACAAGACCAAAGAAGTAATATATCCTGTATTTGCTTGCTTTTATTTGAACCTATATTATTTTCAGTGACATTCACTAGTTTTTGTTAGGAATACAGTGCGACGTTTGCCCTTTAAAATTGGAATGACGGAACAAGTTGTCGCGTGGGTATAAATCTGAAATGTTGACGTGCCTTTTTAGCCCGTGTGGGTAGAATGCCAATATCAATGCATTAAAGGAAAGGTTGGCGATGAAAACATCTAAAATTAATAGAATAAGGGTTTTGCCTAACAATCTTGGGTTCATTCCTGTTTCGACCAACTGTTTTGACCCACATTCCTAAAAATTCTTGTTTTGACCTACTTTATTTTTCCGTGCTGTTTCGACCCACCTGATAAAAAGTACTGACTGCAATGAAAACGTTGATTTTAGTATATTGTAAAATGTTAAATAGTTTTACCTGTTGCCTAACCTAATCCATCATTTACTATAGACCTAAACGTGTGTCCATTATTATGATTAGGTCCTTCTTCTTAGCTTATTTCTATGTACAAAGTTTGGTGTGGTTTACATAATATAATAATATGTGTTATGTTAGATGATATTGAGAAATGTGAAATTGGGAAAATGAAAGTAGCATCCTTTATTAATTGTTTCAGGAAAAATGCTAACTATAGCGTTCATGGCTGTATTTTTTGTAGTCTATCCTGAATGTAATCGGGCTCCAATCAGGGATTTCAGACTTGATTAATCTGAATGTCGTTTCATATGTCGATTGCTTTTTATCCATTAACAAAACGTATATCAACGGAATAACGTGAATTTTATTTTCTGAACTGCCAAAATCTCCATAAATTACTTACAGCTGCTTGAAAGGTTTATTAACACATTTAAATGTGCCATCTGCTAATTCTCACATTTTTTATTGACTATCTCAATTCTTTGTGTGCAAATGCCAATATTCTAGTGCTCTGATCTCCATAATCAAAAAATAAAAAAATAGTTTCTGGGTATCTATCTCCACTTCTGATGAAATCGTTGTAATTAGTATAATTTAGTATTATTTATGATTTATTTTTATATCATTTTTTGTAATGTTTTGACGTGTTCAAGCGCCTCCTGGGGCCTATGAAAATAAATGATTTGAATTTTTTTTTTTGATGCAACGGTGAATGTATATTAAGTAATTTTCTGTGCTTTGTGTCGGGCATTGTACAGGCATGTCTTAATGCTGGCAAAAGTCGGTAATGTTTATACTAAATGCATGCCTTTATTTTGCAGTGGTACTAAGCTTCTGTTGAATGTATTTTGGATTGGTTTCCCCTCCGCTGATGCAGCTTCTGGTTGGCATCGATATATTTCTCGCTTAATTTCATTTTTTGCAATGCTAGGTATGCATTTGTTGTGTGGGCAAACCTTGATTATTTGCTTGCCAATATTTGTGACCACTTTTCCTTTGCATCTTCTATTAACACACCTCCATGGTACTGTGCCACTTTTGTTGTTTCGCCTCTTTGATAACCCGTATCCATTGTAGAGTAGAATCGCCCCGCCTCTTTTTGATTTTACAAAATATAACTCCCTTGAAGTAAAAAAAGTAGAAGTAGATGGTAAAACATCATCGGTTGCATCCATTTTTTTCGAACCGCGGAGTATTTTACGTGTTAACCAAGCAATATTTAGCTAATAACTGACAAAGTAACTGACTCTTTAAATAACAATATATCTCACCACTCATTTAAAAAAATAATCTCTTTTGTTATAATAATATATCGTTTCGGTAAAATGTGCAAATAACCCAATGTATTGTTTTCAAAGCCATACATTATTTTTATCACAATTTCACTAATTTCACCGAAACCGCAATTCTGAATCAAAATTACGGATTAGGCAACACTTGCACTTATTCTGACAAATTTTGATTTTTATGACATTCTAAACAATAGTTTATTGGTCCGTGTATTACCTGCTTAAAATTGCTTATCCTTTACGTTAATCCGCCCATAAATTATTTTTACAAGAACTAGTTTTGTTAACTGATTTTAGAGTTTTAAGAAGCGGCTTGTCGTTTGCGTTGTATATTATTATATTCGACCATTAATGAATATCCATTATTGGTAACCTTAGAGTCCATTGTAGACACACAAGAGATATATTTTTTTAAATCATTGTCCACCCGTACTGAAGTTAGCTTGTTTGTCTATTTACATCATTTCAACCAAAGCCTAATTGAAATAACTTAGAGATTGTTCTTATATGGATTATTATACTACACTTTACTCAAATCCTTCATTTCATTTCAATACCTAGTGAATCATAAAAGAGCGACTTATTTTGCTGACAGTATTTTTTCTATACAAATTATTTTTGGGACGAACGAGGAATAGAAAGTTGGGCAAATCAAGAAATTTTTTATTAATATTAATAATTTTTAAATTTTGGGTCGAACGCGGAACACATTTTGAGACGAACGCGGAATTTTTTGAGTGGGTCGAAACTTTGTGGTCGAAACAGGAATGAATCCAATCTTGAGGTTCCTATATCCTCGGACTGCCTCGATGGTCTAGTGGTTAACGTATGCATCCTGTACTTTTCCGTCAGGAAATTCACAATAGCAGCACGGAGTTAGAATTGTGCCCGGTGGTTGGCTATAGGCTTACCCATAAAAAACATAACAGGTGAAATGTGGGTGTTGTACACCTCTGCCTCACCTTTCTAGGTAATATAGGCGCAATCTACAATTTTCGAAATTAATCAATTCTGGACTGAATTAAATAGAGACACATATAAAACATCAAATTAAACACTTCAATTGCCTATTATCCTTTGAGTAAAGTTTACTAGACGATTGTTAAACGGGTTCGACTTTTTAATTACTAAATAAAAATAATATTTACCTTTGCCTTTGCAAAATGTTGAAAATTTGTCACATGGATAACTTCTTAACAAACAAAATTTTAGTTTATATTTCTCTAATAATTTGAGAGCTTTCTGTTTATTGGTCAAATCTTTCTTTTATTAAACACAAACTTCATTCACTCGAGGGAAAAAGAAAGTTTGCGGTAAGAATTTTTTGTGTTGAGTTTATACGGCAACACATAAAGCTATACATTTCCAGTATAAGATGGTCCCACACATAGAAATCTTAATAACTAGTCAATAGAAATGCTATCGACTATCTTTTAACACTGGGACGCATGTCGCCGATTTTCAAATACCACTTTTTATATTCCTGCAAACAAAATTATTATTTTTGGCGATGACATTAAGACGACAATTCCTCAACTCGCACTTGTGTTCGATTAGACTCATGCGCTTGTATTCCTGCAAACAAAATTATTCTTTTTGCGATGACATTAAGACGACAATTCCTCAACTCGCACTTGTGTTTGACTAGACAGATGCGCGGCGACAAGGTCACGCGTCTTTGACATTTCTATTGCCTTATTATTAAGATTTCTATGGTCCCACATTATAAGTTTTCCTTGCAATGCGAGACCAGCTTATAATGGTTATGCACAGCTTGATATGTACCCGTGAGTACGAGTTGTAATAAGTTTTATCCACATTCTATACGTGACTGATTTATTTGCTAACTTTTAGTTATTGCTATTTTTGTATGTGACCGGCATTTTGTTACTTTTGGGTTTGTATAAAGAAATGTCACAATATAACAATGTACATATTTCCTGTTCTAAATAGTTTTATTTCGCCTAATATATAAGAAGAGTTGATTCTTTCGATTGTAAGTTATTCTGAATGAACAATTATGTTTAAAAACTACAATCTGACTACGTAAAAGGAACCAAGAAAATAATTCAGATAGAAAACAAAAATAGTCTGAATAGAACTGTGGTCGCAAACACTGTTTCCATACCATGCCCGTTAAAGGGTAGACTCCCAAGCGCCGTGTTTTCATACTAACGTAATGTGGGCTCAATATAGCTCCGAAAACACAGTAAACATAAACACACTATTCTCAATACTATCAGTATCAGTGCGTCCCTATCACTAGATGATCTCCACCTTAACATAGCGCTCAAGTCTGTAGTATATAGTTCATATGGCTAAATTCGATACACACACAAATATTAATTACATAGACAACATATCAGTCGCTGAGTCATCCTACCGGGACCTGGATAACTGTATCCCAAACGATCTTTATCTCAAAAATTGTTTAAAACTACTCAATCAAAACATTCGGAGTGTTACTAAAAATTTTGCTGGATTTGAAACTGTACTTCATAGAACCAGGGTCGAATGGGACATCGTTATCTTGACTGAGTGCTGGCTTCGGGGAACTGGCAATATACCCTATATGGCCAACTATGATCTACATTCTACTGTAAGAAATCGTACTCAAAATGATGGTGTCATAGCATACACAAGCAAAAACCTCTCTGTCTCTGTGAAAGAACCTCAATTAATAGATTGTAATTGTTTACAAATTCAAATAGATCACAATACAGTTATTCTGGCAATATACCGTTCCCCCGCCTCTGCAGATATAACTCCATTTTTGAACTCACTCGGCGACACACTGTCATCTATTGACAAAACTAACAATATAATAATAACAGGTGATCTGAACATTAACATCTGCGAGAGTTCTCATGACCCAAATAAACACAATTACCTTACCTTGCTAGCCTCTTTTGGTCTTCTACCAGCTTACACCCTACCTACACGATTAAACAGCTGCCTAGATCATATTGTTCTAAAGACAAAGCTTACAGCTAAAGCGATAGTCGCGCACTCTGCACTGACGGACCACGACACTTCTCTGCTTTTTCTTGTTACTAAGGTGCGCAAACATAAAACTAACTTTACAATTAGAAAAATTAATCATGAGCAAATCTCATTGGAGTTGAAATCAACTGATTTTAGCCATATATTTGAATTGCAAGACGCCAATGCTGCGACTGACTTTATGATCAACTCTATCAGAATTATCATTGAGCGAAATACTAAAATCATTAAAGTTCCTAACAGAAAACGAAACATAAAGCCCTGGATAACGCAAGGTCTTATACGCTGTATGAAACACAGAGACTGTATGCACAAAAAACTGAAATTGACTCCTAACAATGACATCTTGCGCATCTCATATACAAGGTATAGAAACCACTGCAACAACTTACTAAAAAAGTTAAAACGTGAATATGAGAAAAATCAAATTACAAATGCAGGTCAAAATAATAAAGCATTATGGCAATCAATAAATAAAATCACAAATCGAACCAAATCCAATGAAAATTATTCTAGTCTGTTATCGATCGCACCCACACCTGACCAAGCTGTGCAAGAAATAAATCATTACTTCGCCAATATTGGAAAAAACCTTGCAAGTAAAGTCCGCTGCCCCCAATCGTCACACAATACTACACCAATCACACGCACATCTCATTCGATGGTATTACTCCCTACAGACGAAAAAGAAGTCCATAAGACACTCATGTCACTACGCAGTGATTGTGCTGCGGGTTGGGACAACATATCCGTCAATACACTAAAACAAAACAGGTTAGCCATTGTCCCTCCGCTGACACACATCTGCAACCTGTCGCTCTCATCAGGAGTATTCCCTAGAGCCTTTAAAAGAGCCCTAATACACCCTATCTATAAGTCTGGAGACCGAAATCAAGTCACTAACTACAGGCCTATCGCCGTCCTGCCTTCAATGTCCAAGATTCTCGAACGTATATTGAACTCGCGCCTCACGAACTACCTGGAAAAAAACCACCTTATTTCACCAGGACAATACGGTTTTCGTACAGGCTTGTCTACTAACGACGCAGTCCAAGATTTAACGAATTTTATTGTGAGTCATTTGGACGGAGGGCAGAAGGTGTTAGGCATATTTCTAGACCTGGCGAAAGCCTTTGATACTGTTTCTGTCTCCATCCTTATAGATAAACTTGAAGCTATAGGAATAAGAGGCCTCCAGCAAAAAATATTTATTGACTACCTAAAAGATCGTACACAGAGTGTTAAAGTAAATAATCACGTAAGTACTGAACTATCTATCACACACGGCGTTCCCCAAGGTAGCGTAATCTCTCCTACCCTATTCTTGATTTACATTAACAATCTGTGTGCGATCAGTCTTCCCAAGGGTAAAATATGCTCTTTTGCTGATGACACCGCCCTATTATTTTACTCAGACACGTGGGAAGAAACATACAGGAATGCTCAAAATGGGTTGGACATTGTAACAGAATGGCTACAAAACAATGCTCTCACACTCAACACAACAAAAACTAAGTGCATGCCATTCACAATGCGAAAATCCTTCAACTTCGTAAATTTACCCCACACCATAACTGCACATTCTTGCTTCACCTCGCTACACTCTACATGCACATGTACACACCTCTGTAGGACAGACACAATTAAATACCTCGGCGTTACCCTAGACTCTTACTTGGGCTTCCATCCACACATTGATGCACTAACTACCAGGATAAGAAAACTCATTTATGTCTTCAAAAACATAAGACACGTGGTGGATGAAGGCCTAAAGAAGACTATTTACTTTGCTCTCTGTCAATCGCTACTTGTGTATTGTATTACATCATGGGGAGGAGCCCACAAATCCACACTTATACACCTAGAATACAATAATACAATACTGGCAATACTGAAGGTCTCGCTCTTCCTAGCCGAGAGCTCGAGCCGGACTGATCCGAAGTGAAGAAAGGTGAGAGGGGCGTAACAACGCAATTTTGACGTGGTTATTTTACTAAAACTTACTGTCCTCCAAAATGATAACTTTTTGCCGGACAAAAGTTGACTGCCTGTCAAATCCATGAGAAAGAAGATAAACAAACAAAAATGGTTTTATTTGATCGAATATATTATAATTTAATGATAAAACAACCGATTTAAATCCATATTATGAATATATTTGCAGGGGAAGGTATTTTATGAGCGGATTTGGGTGCGGGACAGGCCACCGTGATGATAAAATGACACTTTGTAATTTTTTTTCTGGTATAATTATTGGGTAGAAATCAATGATTTTTTTTGCCCAGGTAGGGAAGTACTTACTTTATTGAGAAAAAAAATATAAAATAAAAAATCAGCACATTGCACTACCATTCTCAGGTTTGCCATGTATTTTTATTGCTTGTGCAATTCACCCATTTATGGAGTCGTCGGTCCGAAGTTCCAAAGGATAATAATCTTAAATCAACAGCAGTTGGACAGAACTTCCGAACAACACTTGACCCGAATTCGTAAACAAATAGGGTTGAACTTCAATTAAGAAAAGGATTAAACTTTTTAGGAGTTAAGAGGTTCTTAGTGGAAAGTGAACGGTACTTGAATGCGAATAATTTAATACATAGCTATGAACAAGTTGTTGAGCCAAGACTGAGAAGTATTTTTGATTGCAGAGGAATTTGACTAAAGAAAACGATATATTTTAAGACTTTTTAATACATATTACAGAATTTAAGAAATGAGTTTTCAGACCCTCTGATTTAAAATTGAACATTTGTTTATAAATCTTTTTAATCTGGCCATGAAACACTGAATCGTCAAACATAGGGTATACAGATTTTAACTCAATATTGTAATTGATTAATTAAATTATTATTTTGCACTTTGGACCCATACTGTTGATAACTATCTATTAATCTATAAAATTTATTTATAAATAGATACCATACCACTTCAAAACAAAAGTAAAACCACTACAATTAAAGTTAATGGACATATAATTTAAGACATAAACAAGTCGTTGAGCCAAGACTGAGAAGTATTTTATTGATTGTAGAGAAATTTGAGTTTGAGAAAGATACCAATATATTTTTAGATTTTCTTATACCTATTACAGAATTTAAGAAACGATTTTGTAGACCCTCTGATTTGAAATTAAACTATCTAATTGTTTATCTTATTTATAAAAAAGATTAAAAAAATAATTACATAAAAATACATAACATCCAACTCAATATTTTAATTGATAATGTAAACTATTAATTTGCCTACCGTTGATATACATATATAAAGTTGTGGAATATTTATTATTTATTATTATATATCTATATAATTTATTTTTATTTATGGAGTCGTCGGTCCCAAGTTCCAAAGGATAATAATCTTAAATCAACAGCAGTTGAACAGAACTTCCGAACAACACTTGATCCGACTTCGTAAACAAATAGGGTTAAACTTCAATTAATAAAAAGGATAAAACTTATTAGGAATTCTTGGTGCAGAGTGAATTTAAAACATAGCCATGAACATAATATTGAAGGGCCAAGACAGAGCAGCACTTATATAATAACTAGCTTCCGCCCGCGGCTTCGCCCGCGTGGTATGTCAATTAAAAGTAGCCTATATGTTAATCCAGACTATAAGCTACATGTGTGCATAATTTCATCGAAATCGACCCGGTAGTTTTGGCGTGAAAGAGTAACAAACATCCATACATTCATACATCCATACATACAAACTTTCGCCTTTATAATATTAGTAAGGATATAATAATAATAATTGTACATGAATTTGTGTAAAGAAACCAATATAAACCACACACCACTCCACATGTACACACACGCACTCCAACACACGTCTGCATGACAGTCATATAATAATACATATTTATTTAAAAAAAACTAATTACTAATTTGATTTAGATTTGTGATGGTGAACATCGAAGCGGGATCTTGAATCGTCAAACTTTAAATACAGCTATAATCAAAACAGTCACTCGTTACCAATGAGCGCCCAGCTTCTAGCTGACCAATAGAATGAGTCATATTTTGTCTATTCTCTCTATTATTATACTCTATTGGTCATTTACATTTAGTACCTACCGGCTATTGCCGTCGGCAATGAGTGTCGGTTTTGACTATAGCTGTATTTCAAGTAGATTGCTGATATTGCATCTAGATAGAGCTTATATACCACATAACGGCACTATCAATCTGCTGCGTGATAATAGACATGAAACTACAAATACTAACTACAGAGCACCGGCTGCGGTAAAGACAGACCCTGAAATTACTATGCGACATGTTCGTACGAAATAACATGTCTGCCGATGTAGCAATGCATCAAAAATCTTTTAAGAATTCATTTTATGGTTTGAGTTATTATTCTCAATCTTGAGATTCTCGATTTCCAGTCGATTGCCCTGGCGCTATTATTTATGACATTTTTATGAATTAAAATGAAGCTTGATTTTAGGTGAATTAAAAAATGACGGATGACATTGAAAACGTCAAAAAGTGACGCTTGATACAAGTTCATAAATACAACTTCTAAGACGCTACCGTTGGACAGCTGTCCGCCAGGCAATACTACCGAGCCTGTTTGGAGGATCTTCCCTTTGTGGCGGAGGAACATCATACCCCGTTCCTCTACATATATCAAATAGAGAATCAATAAGGGCATTTGATATATTTATTTGTACCTTTTTCTTGATCTGTACACTTCCTCTTTATGTCGAATTTTATTCGCCATTTTAAAAATAACAAATTGAGTGTGATGACAAAACACGTTTTAACTTAAATGAGGTTTTAATTTGGTTATCAATGCTTATACATTTCGGAAAGCATTTTGAAGTAATTCCAAGTAAGTTTTTGTATTTACTCTTGTGTCACAAAAAGATATGTCCCTTGTTGATCGATCCCACAAAACCAGCCCATTTTTAAGAGGCAACGCGACTTCACCAACTGTGCACTTTATAAATTACATTGATAATTTGTTTTCTAGAACGTCCCGGAGAAACAAACGTAACTCCAAAACCATTAAATTTTACCTAACCATTATATTTGCTTCCCTTATCTCTGAACAGTAAATCAAGGGATATCTAACAAAAGGAGGGAATAAATTATGAGAACGTATAACACGTATTGTTATTGTAATGTATCAAGAGAAAGAGTAATAAATTGCGAAAAGTAGTACGAAAACAGCTATGATTTATACTAATATTATAACGAGGAAAGATTTTTTGTTTTTAATAGCAACACTACCACATGAGATGGTACATTTAATTGGTGGTAGAGCTCTTGTGAATGAGCTCGAGGGCGGCAGCACCACCGTCTCACCTTTAACCTGCCGCCAAATAGTAGTGCTTCCATTACTGTGTTCCGGTTTGATGGTGAGATCAGGCCCTGAAATTACTGACACATGAGGCATAACAC
The DNA here is from genome assembly GCA_905147285.1 of Hypena proboscidalis. NCBI lineage: Eukaryota > Metazoa > Arthropoda > Insecta > Lepidoptera > Erebidae > Hypena > Hypena proboscidalis. The sequence goes on from LR990141.1 coordinate 4,487,415, forward strand.
CGTAGTCCTCAGCTACAGCGACGCATCTATAATCTGCTTTTGTGGGTTGTTAATGTCCATGGGCTGTACTCCACTTTCCATCAGGTGAACTACACGTTCGTTCGCTGTGGGCGGAGTATAAAAAAAAAAAATGAGACCTAAACATATCAGGTGAAATGTGGGTATTATACACCTCTCCCACCCTTCAGGGTTATTTAGGCGTAATGTAATGTTATTATATTAGAAAACAAGACTTTACTGAATAAAGTGTGCTGTGTAGCCGACGGTGTACAATGTCTATTAAATGAAGACAATTCAGTTTGTGATATTCAAATAATAGTAAATTTAAAAGCAAATACAATAAAATCGATTCATTGAATTTTCGTTTTATAATGCGTGTGCCACATTGAATCCTTTGTGTGGTTTTATTAAATTAACGTTTTAGTAAACTAAAATAAGCGTTTGAATGTGTAGAGATTTTATTGCACTAACCTGAATTTAATGCGTTATTTGATCTAATATTTAAGGACACTTTTAATACAAAACTCAAATAAATATAGCATTCTGCAGTAAAATGTGTACAAAAAACGTTGTGATTTTGCTGCAAAACGATTCCAATTTCCGACGCCAAGTCTTCAATCGGCATTTCAGCAAGCTACTATCTACTTATCTGATTTCAGTTATCTTTGGTACTGAATAAAATGTAGCAGTATAATATTTTACATCTTGTGGTTCGTTTCCGACTTTACGTGACGTGAACATTTTTACTACTTATTATGATTATATTACAATCGTAAGGAGCATAATTGCCATTTTACTGATATAAGTGTATAGCCTACAGCTTAATTTTTTTTTTATGAAATTCACACGTCCACCACAGTAGCTCCTATTTCGCCAGGATAACAGCGGTAACCAACACTGAGATACCGGGCATTATGCACAAATTTGAAACGTATAGGCTTGATTAATGAACTAGCGGTACCGCGTGGAATCCAGTGATTACAAAAACAAAACCTCGCTTTTACTCGCAATCGGTGAAATCCGTTGATCCAGACACGGTCGGTGTAGTATGTACTGGACCTTATAATGAGAAAAGTAGAGAAATGAGAGCAGTAATTTTTAACGCTAGTCAAAGCGCAGGAGCAACAACTACTTATTATTTTTATTTATTATTTGGGAAACAAACAGCTTTTAACACAAGCAATAAAAAAACTTATAAAAATTACAACGTAAACCTATTGTCAGTTTCCGCTTATATGCATGGCTAAGTTCGTACTTACATATTCAAAATAAATAACATGTTCTAGGTTAGGAAGATAGATAGATAACTCTTTATTGTACACAAATTAGAAAGACAGTTTCATAAAGCACATCATTTAGATAGTACGATGGGCGGCAATTTTATAACGGATTTAATGGGTATATTAATACTTACATATAATACTAATATAGTTACATATAATATACTGTACACTGTAGGTTATCTTTCAGGAGGTTTTTTAATTTAACGAATTCCACGCGGACGAAGTCAAAATATAATGTTTTTACATATATAAAATCACGTTTTTATCTCATGAAGATTGAGACGGTGGAACGCCATTACAATCATTATTAGTTATTGCCCTAAAAATAGCTTAGTCATCTTCTTTAAATAATTAGCAGCCTTGATTTTATCTCTATTTTTAAAAGTAGACGCCGGAGTGCCGTGTTTTTAAACTAACGTCTATAACACTAAAATGCATGTTTGTTTTGTCAAAATATGTTTTAATAAATTAATTAAGTTACAAACAAACTGATTTTTTAAATTTTAATTTTGATAAAATGGTCGCCAACAAACATGCATTTTAGTATTTTAGATATGATTTGTCCATATAAATATAAATAAACTCTTAATTATATTAAAGTTAAGCCCATATTACTTTTGTATGGCAAACAGCCAACAAATTGTGCCCCCTTAATAAACTACTCTCGTACAGCTTCAAATAATTTCATCTAGCAAACTTTAACTTAAGGTAGAAAATTCCAAAGTTTTGGATGTAGGTAAGGGAGTAGTTAGCTAACTAACTAGTAGTTAAACAACTTTTAGCAAGTTCCCAAGCGTCTTTTAGCAGGTATTTGCACATAAAATTTGAATAAAAAAGGAGTCTTTATTTGCGAAAAACACGGTTCATAAACGTGTTACCCGTTGTCGCATCACGTTGTGTCACACTTGTCGCTCGGCTAGGATAAATTACATTATAATACTCGTAACTACGGCTACATGTTGGGTGAACATGAGATAACGTCTTATTGGCCCTTAATTGCTATTCCAAATACTTTTTCATGTAGAAAGCAAGAACACAGTCAACTAGAAACGACGTCTGATAGAAAAGTATGAAAGTATAAAACATATTGCGCTGAGTTCAAGTAATTTAGATAACGACAGATGATGAATGGATGATGACAACGAATTTGCAAAGAAATGATCCAGTTTAATCGCGTTTTACTGTCAAAATAGGTGATGATTCAATCTCCGACAAAATAATAATAATCACCACTAGAAAATGTAATTTGTAAACGCACATAAAATATGTTGCACAATCGGCGGTAAGCAATCTCTTCCATACAACCTGGACGCACAAGGAGACAATTTATATCCATGGCATACATAAGAATTGAGAGAAGAAAATAAATTACATAATAATTATCTTAGGCGTCCCTAGCGTGCACGAGCGTAAGGCGTGTGGGCGCGCTGGCTGCACAAGCGTCACTTAGCGACGCGACGGCGTGCCTTGTCATATGGGTGCAGCCATCACGCCCACACGTCAGCCGTACATACATGAAATGATTTGAAACACTAAAATTGTTTGTTTGTGGATAGTATTTTGTTCAAGAGGTCGATAGCCGAAGGCATTGTCCCTAACATATGGAAGTCTGCTCTGGTCACGCCTATTTTCAAACAGGGTGATAAATCTGATGTTCAAAATTATCGGCCTATATCTAAAATATGTTTATTCTCCAAAATTCTCGAGCGTCTGGTTTACACTGAAATATATGCTGCCCTTAAATGTAGTTTTAGTGAAGATCAGCATGGCTTTCTCAGAAATCGATCTACTACAACTAATCTTTTATTGTCTCACGAGTATATAACAAAAGGCATGGAGCAGGGGGCGCAAATTGACGTCATATTCACTGACTACAGTAAATGTTTCGATCGTATCGACCATCAAATACTCTTACAGAAGCTCCTATCAGCCGGAATACACGGAGATTTATACAGGTGGTTCTCCTCATATGTAGATAATCGTACACAGGCTGTGGTGCTGCAGGGTTACACCTCTGCCTGGAGTCCTGTCCCGTCAGGCGTGCCGCAGGGCTCAATATTAGGACCCCTTTTATTTATAATATTTATCTCAGACATAAACAATTGCTTTAGAAACTCTAATATTCTCCTCTACGCTGATGATATGAAAGTACATAAAACTATTCGAAATATATCTGATACACACCTATTACAGGCTGATCTTAATAGATTTGAAATATATTGCAATCTCAATAAACTTCAATTAAATGTAGAAAAATGTTTTCATTTAACTTTTACTCGTCGAAAAACTGTTATAGGATCGGGCTACTCTCTCAACAATCACCCAATTAGTAAAGTTAAACATATTAAAGATCTGGGATTAATACAAGACAGTAAACTTGCATACGACTTACACGTCGATGCCATAGTTAAGAAAGCATCAAAAGCCCTAGGGTTTATATTGAGAACCACGGCCTGTTTCCGGTCCCTTAAACCAGTCAAAATATTGTACTGTTCCTACGTACGCAGCCATTTGGAATATGCATCACAGGTCTGGAACCCTCAATATGAGACTTACAGGTCTCGCATTGAGGGCGTTCAGAAAAAATTCTTACGTTATCTGGATTACAGGGCTCGGCAATATTCAGACGATTACCATCACCGTTGCAAAAGGTATCACTTTCTACCACTCGAACTCAGGCGTAATATTAGTGATATTTCATTTTTAATCAATATTGCTAATGGTACTATAGACTGTCCTGAATTGCTAGCCAATATTTCTCTACGAACAAATCAGACTGGTCTTCGTCAACGACCATTACTGGATATACCTTTTGCAACAACCAACTATAGGCGAAATTCGTTTGCTTTATTTGCTACGCACGAGTTTAATAATATTCCACGTGACTTAGACATTGATCTTTTCTGTACCACTGCGACGGCTGTAAGGCGGCTATTGGCCGACTCATTGTTTTTTTAATCATGTGGCTCTTAAAGTGTGGCTTAGGTAGGGCATATGGCACTGAGCTAATTTAATTTTTATTTCTCTACATTGTTCATTTTTTTATTTTGTTTTTAACTCTTTTTCTTGTAGGCAAGACCTAATGTCTGTTTATCTGTGGAGGCTTTTCAAAAGCAATCTTTTCTTAAATTTATGTACTGCAATATTCACATTTTGTTATTAGACTGTAAGCTTTCCTAAAAAAAAAAAAAAAAAAAAAAAAAAAAAAAAAACTTTACTAACATGGAGTTAATTTCTTTCCAAATGACATTAGCTATCGGCAAAAACGCGTGCAAAAGCTAAATATTTAAAGTTATTTTCCACCACTTTCAGCATCAAATGTCACCACGTCGAGGCCACGGTTCGAAGATAAATAACTTCTCTAAAGAAACAATTAAAACTTGTTTCATTTAGTTAATTGAGCTCGTCGATGGTTCGCAGCTTTCCATACAAATTACTGCGCCTGTAATGTTGCCAACTTAACTTATTACTCTTTACTTAGTAGAATAATAATGTATGTACTTAGTGATTAATGGTTTCGAACAAGAATTTGCAATTTTAAAAGAACTTGACAGATGGTTCCCAATGCTCGTGTGCTGGGTGAATTTATATTTAAAATAGGCCTTGATTGATTTGTTTCTGCTGTTGCGCGTGCAACTATGCCAACATGATTGCTCTATCAACATTACAAATAAATATGAACCTGATTAGCTATTTGTTGATTATTAAAATGACATTTAATTGGTTTTCTTGCCAAATCCATAATTATAATATGTTTATATTTCTACACTCTACTCACGATATAACTTAAGGATATAGGTAGATTAGATATTAAGTAAAGGATGATCTTGATGAAGGCAGCTCAGATAATGGCGTTAATGTTAAATTCTTACGTACGTAGAAATTGATATTGGCATAAATAAATATTAAATTCTAAAATACTGGCCCTAAGATGTATTTAATATTTTTAAAATTACATACTACGCGAGCAGAGATTGAAGAGTGATTTTCAAAGGATTGTTTTAAACGTCATGTCACCCTGATAGTGCCAACTCAAAGTGCTAACTCAAACTTGGATCGCGAGTAATTTTGGTCTAAAACTTTATGAACTGCAAAACTTTTAAACTTCGTCTTAGCTATCCTTCATAGTTTAAGAAATACATGAACTTTTGAATTATGAACGAGTTTTAAGGTAGGTTTACCTATTAAATATTTTGTTTTAATGATACTAAATACATGCAGTTTCAAGTTACATACGTATTTACTTAGCAATATTTGAGGCAATTGTGCATCAAACGTTGCCAAACATATTGAACGTATTGACATGACGATCAATATGTTTGGCAACGTTGCATAACAGCGCGCGATGTTGCCAGACAGCGCCCAACATGAAAATACATAATAAAAGTCAAAATTTAATTGCGTGGAGAGCAACATTTTGAGCCTTAAATATAGCCAAGTGAATGTAATAAATTTATCATTTTGAAACATCGCATTGCCATTTTACCCATATTTTGTATATGAAAATAACTAAAATCGACATATTTATTTTTTTAATTAAACCGATATTCTGACTTCAGTTCTGTTAGGTACCTAATGTTAGTGAATATGTACTTTAAGAGTCTATGACTGTACATTTTAGTTATTTATAGAATGCCAGTAAGAGTCAAAATCGTAGATTTCTATTTGAATAATAAATGAACCACGAATCGATATCAATACTTCTCCACAAAATGTTGCCTGTTTTACACTCTGATATCTCAAATGTTTAAATAATGTACGTAGAAGCCATTTTATGTAAGGAAAGGTGAAATTTCACGAGTATTCAAACATTTCAAACTACTGAATAAATAATTACCTTATTAAGCTAATTGTTTAAGTTCCACAGCGAAGGATTATTTAAAATGCCAGCTTCTGAGAAGAAAATTATGAATAGAATAGTGGTAGTAAACTCAAAGGCAAAATGAATGCGCGTTACGCTATTCAGGTTTTTTGTATCCTACTTAAGATAGGAAGAAATGGATGAACGTGACGTCACGAAATCACATAACATACAGTTGAGAAATTTAGGGTCCTGGCAAGAGGCGACCAAAGCTGGTTGGCTAAAGCGGCTGCCCGGTGAGCAGTCCACTATTTTTTTCAACTGTGTCATAGTATAATTTGCTAAAAATAAATAAAATAAAAAATAAAATAAAATATTCTTTATTTCGGATTTTACAATTTACAACAATAAATAGTAATTATCCATAGCAATATAAAATAAGATTAAATTTTACATGTCAATATTCATTAGTTACAATAGCTTAGCCTAAAAAAATAATATAGTTGTCAAAAATGTCATCATTAAATTATTACATTATTTAATGTAATTTACAAACATTATTATTATGTTTATAAGTGTGCCATAAAGTCGTGCATAAATACAACTTTAAATACAGTGGTAACTATTGTATTTTTGCTACGTATAAGTCTTTTAAGAAAGGACGTCTTAGAGCTACGGAGAACAGTAGGGAAATCAGCAGCCCTACTCTCTGCAAACATGCCAGACGCGCTGCACCGCCATGGCAAGCCTAGCAGGGCACGGAATGCGTTATTATATTGTACCCGCAGTGTGTGATACGTGGCTTGTCTGAAATTACACCAAAGCTGAGCAGTGTAGAACGACTGGCAGTATGCTTTGAATAAGGTCACCTTCACCTGACTAGAGCATCGGGCAAAGCGCCTCGCTAACATGTTACCTTTCATGGCTAGGGATCTCCTCTGTCGCTCCAGGTCAATATCATCATCTAAATTACAGGTGAGCCAATGCCCTAGATATTTGAATTTATCTACAGTCTTCAAAGTCGACCCACATAATTTTACAATTGGACAGTTAATGACTGCTTTCTTTTGTCTAAAAACCATTATTTCAGTCTTTTTTACGTTATACACTAAGCAATGACTGGCAGCATATTTTTCACAAATGTGTACAAGATGGCGTAAGCCATAGATTGACGGTGATAACAAGGCGCAGTCATCGGCAAAGCTTATGTTGTTGGCACATTCACCACCAACATAGCAGCCGACAGTAGCACTGCTGAGCTCGGCGATCAAACTTTCCATATATAGATTAAATAGCACTGGCGAGGTGATGCCTCCCTGTCTTACTCCACAATTAAGTTTATATTCATCAGACAACGTTTTATCCCATTTGACCTGATTAATCTGATTACTATACCAAAATTGTAATAATTTGGTTATGCGCGGCGGTACTTTTGTGATATTAAGCTTAAGTTAGCTAAGCATAGTTAAATGCTATAGTTATAGTTTAGTAAGTTATAGTTTAATAAGATAATTAGGTTCTATATATATTTAAACGGAGCATTGTTTTATTTATTCTTTAGTATATACTCGTATTTCAGCTGTTGGTCAGAGTTGATCAGTGATGGTGGTCAGTGTTGACTTAATTTTTCTTATTGTTATAATTTTGAGCAGTTTATTTTAATGGTTACGGAAAAGGTGTTGCTATGTATTTTAATACCTATTCTTATTTGGGTGTTTACATGCTAGGAAGCAGTTAGAACCGGCAATTAAGTGCATGATGCAACTCTAATGCTTTTTAATCGCTATTAAATTAAATGGTCCTTTAGCAGTGACTATTTGCAGTGAAGTACTTACATACATAGCAACGGCAATAATGTTTACACCAGGCGTTTTCCTAGAAACGTTTCCGAGGCATTGTCATAAAGGTCGGAAAGCCCTCTTTCCCGCTTAGATATTGTCCGTACACTCATTCGCCAGTTCTAATTGCTTCCTAGCATGTAAGAGCGAAATAAAAAATATGTATTAAAAAATTTAACTTATACTAATCTAAGAAGGGTTTAATGCAAAATTAAACGACCTATATTGCAGTATCCGACCTTATTTTACACATAGAACATGTTGGTTACATAGAAGTACTTTAACATGGACTGCAACGGAATCAAACTAAAATCCGGTTTTTTTCCCGAAACTACGATATCTACTTTTAGACAAAGTTTAACCTAATATTATTAAAACCGACGTGAGGTGAAGACATTATTGTTGAGAATACGGGTTACTCACGTTATTAGATTCGAAACTAGTCGGCATATCCCGGCTAAAATAACGTGAGTAACCCATTTTCTCAACAATAAAGTTAAACTTGATTATTTATAATAAATAAATATATATATTTCATAGTTATAATAATAATTCCCAGTTTCTATAAATCCAACGGGCACGCCAACCATAAACAACTTAAGGCTAAGTGAAGTAACAGGAAGACTAATATAGTTTAATCCATTTTAATGTGTCCAAATAAAAACTAATCTCTTAACAAACCATTTTCTTGCGCAGTGGAAAACCAAAGCATCAAAATTAAGGATACAATAAAGATAAAACCTCTAACTGTTATCTCCACTGGGATTTTATTACTCGAACATAAAAACGAAATCTTCGTTTATCGTCCTATATTTATTCTGACCTGTTTACACACAAGACGGAATGAGAAAGGATCTTTAATTTGTACGTGGCTTTGTCTTCTAATATTGGTTCATGCATGCAAGAAAGTAATAAACTTCATCTCGATTTCGATATTGGAGATAAAAGGTTTCGTTTCGGTTTTATAGATATAAATTTGGTATTAGTTATGATTTTGAAGGATGCAAAATAATATCCTCAGAACAATCGCGAATGCTCCTTGGTTCTCAAAAACTGATGAAATTCACAGCCACCTAAATGTGCCAACAATATCTGCTGAAATCGATAAGTACAAAAAGCAATATGCTGACAGGCTATCACCGCACCCAAATCCCTTAGCGACTCAACTACTGGACTCTTCTGGCACTGTGAAAAGACTGAAGAGAAAAGATGTCCTTTGAGTGGGAAGAGAGTGACCAAGTAGACTATTATAATCTTAATAAAAATGCTCTCAATATTTTGTAGTAAAAATTCAATCTTTATTTCATTACCACGGAATGTGTGAAGCAAGAAAATATTTTACTACATTTCTAATCGTTTTTTGTATAGCATTGAGCCATGCTTAGCAATCTGATACTAAAAAGACGTTCGGAAAGACGTGCATCATACCGTCAAAGGATTCGCGGACTTGGAGTGTGGCTTGGATAACTCAGATAGGACGGAATCCTAAGGTCTCGGGTACAAACCTCGCTTGAGTCCAAAAAAAATGTTCGTCTTTTTCTTAATATTCAACTAAATGTTTTCAAAATGACATACAATGAATGACATTCATCGCCATAGCAACTAAACTCAAAAATCCTCTGAAGTAAGTTTTAAATGAACTTGAACAGACCTTTACTACCCACACACAAACAAATAAACAATGAAACCAAACAGAGAACATCTGAATCAATAAAACAATAATTGAACTATAAGCCACTCTAACGTAATTAGAAACAGCAATAGTCAAACAACACGGAGAAGATGCTGATCACAACAACTAATAAGTTTATTATAAAAGACAGCAAATTATTTATTTATTTATTTAACATTTTGCAAACAACATGGTACACAGGCGGACTTAATGCTTAGTGGCATTCTCTAGCAGTCAACCTAGGGTGGTGCAGACAACCAAGGGAGGGGCGTTTCGTAAGATAGTACATATACAGTGATTTGAAAATAAATCGAATATATATTAGTACATAATATTTTATATAAATATATAACGGATAAATAGAAGAGCGAACAGTTCAATTAAAACATTATGATGATTCTGTAAATTTTTCGGTCTAAAATTTGCTAACTTTAATTCTAAAGGTGTACCGGGTTGTTGCTTTTCTGTTATAATGAGGTAGCTCATTCCAGAGAAACAAATTAAATGTAAGAGTCCTTTACTGATAGCGAGGTCTTAAAATGAAAATTGACTAATGAAATTTGGATAAGGCGTGGAATGATGTTGAGTAGGACATAAACAGAGCATTGTCTGTAGGTACCTAAGAACTACAACTTCACCCCTATATTAACTAGAAAGGTATGGCAAAGAATCCGAGCACCCACACTTCACCTGTGATGTTTAGGTCCTATGTGATCCTATAGCCTAGCACGGGGCACAATTCAAGGCAATAAGCTAAGAACTAGGTTCTATTAAATTAATTTCACTACCCACGCTGTTTGTTTTATTAATTCTAAAGCAATTAAACAATCATTGAACTACATGCCCACTCAAACGTAAATAAAATCAATTGATTACTAAAACAACAATTGTTATAGAACGCGAAGAAGATTCTAATCAATAAGCTAAGAACTAGGTTCTATTAAATTAATTTCACTAGCCATGCTGTTTGTTTCATTAATTCTAAAGCAATTAAACAATCATTGAACTACAAGCCCACTCAAACGAAAATAAAATCAATTGATTACTAAAACAACAATTGTTATAGAACGCGAAGAAGATTCTAATCACAACAAGAATTAAGTTCATTGTAATGGACAGTAAAAGGTAATTAATACAAGCAATTAGAAATGTTCGTCACTGAAAGAGATATTACTTAGATTGCTTTCTAACAAATTCTATTTAAGTATTAGAGGCTTAAACTTGTTTGTAAATTGGATAACCATCGGATGAAACAGGCACTGAGATCAATAACATAACATAACATCACGCACCCCAGAAGGGTGGTGCAAAAGTGTATAACACCCACATTTCGACTGTTATGTTTAGGTTCCATGGGATAGGGGGTGCATGAAAGGAGCCTCCCCGAGTTACGTACACAACGATTCCTTGCGTCCGGCGCACCTTGGGCAATTCGCGAGTTCTCCAAAGCATGGATCCAATTGGCTAATCCTTTCACCACGATGGCAAGTCAAAATAAAATTGGACTCAGCCATCGACACGACGAAGAAGAAGAAGAAGGGATAGGGGGTGAGCCTATGGCCATCCACCGGGCACAATTCCATTGTCCTGACAGAAAGTTCACAAATAACATTTTGCCTGGCGCGGGAATCGAACCTAAGACCTCGTGGTAAGAGGCGCATACGCTAACAGCTAGACCATCGAGGCAGTAACAGGCCCTGAGGTTAATATTAAAAAAGAAATACTTTACGGCTGGCTAGCTTTTATATTTGAGATAAATAAAGAAGAAGAAAACGGTAAAAGAATGTAAGTGACACTTTTTATAATACGCGCTGAAAGATTGTTATAACACAGCAACCCTTTAAGTACTTCAAACGATTCTGAGAAATATAAGTTTAATTAAGTTTACTTTCTATACACAAAATATAAGAAAAAAATAGACAAATAAGAACATCAGAATCTAAATAAAATCAATTTAGTACTAAAACATTAATAGTTAAACAACGAGGAGAAGATTACGATCACAACAACAATTAAGTGAATTGTACTAGACAGTAAAGAGTAATTAATACAAGCAATTAAAAACGTTCGTCACAGAAAGCGAGTTTACTGTAATTGCTTTTAAACAATCTATATTTAAGTAAAAGAGACTTAAATTAGCTGGTAATTGGACAATTTATTAGTATTAGTAGTTAAATGACGTCATAGTTCCCTACCCGTTCGTTCTTGGGCTGTAGTTATTCAAATAAACCATATTTGACAAGTTTTATTTCAAAATTACTATATCATATATAATTAAAATAAAATTATTATCGTAACTTTCTAATACATACTAGAACAGCCAACCTAGCAACTCAAGCCTTGTAGAGATTTTAATATGTAACACCACCATTTGTTAAATAAAGTTCGCTTTTTAGACGCAAAAAGAAAAACAAACAAACAAATAATATAAAAAGGATTATTATATAATATATTATAACAATAGATTACATATAGTTAAATCAAACTGAAAAGTAAGTAAGTATCCACTTAAATGTAGCTAAATTAAATCAATTTAGTTTTACTAAAGTAACAATAGTATACATTATCTCCGCATCGTTTAGATGCGGAGATAATGTATCTTAGTAAAAGACAAAGGGTATTAATACAAGCAATCAAAAACGTTGGTCACTGAAAGCGAGATTACTTTGATTTATTGAAACAAACTATATTTAAGTAAAAGATACTTAAATTTGCTGGTAATTGAACTATTTAATAGTATTTTAATAATTTTCTAAACCATAATTTATAATGTAGTACAACGACGAAATAGTTCATTACTATGGGCCGTTCGTTTTTGCGCCATAGTTATTTAAATAAACCATATTTTGGAAGTTAGAAAATAGAAAATAGAAAATAATTTTTAAATAATCAAAATTATTTTAAACGGCCGGGCTCTATAGCTAAATGGTAAAAAATATAAATTACACTTTTTCGAATACATACTAAAATATCAAACTAGCAACTCAATTCTTGAAGAAATTTTAATAAGAAACACCACCATTTGTTTAATAAATTTCGCTTTCTAGACACAAACAAACAGAAATGTAGCTAAATAAAATCAATTGAGTGTTACCAAAGTAACAATAGTTAAATGACGCGGAGCAGATTTCGATCTCAATTAAGTTCTTTGTAAAAGACAGTAAGGAAATTAATACAAGCAATTTGAATCGTTCGTCACTGAAAGCGAAATTACTTTGATTTTAAATAAATTCTGTTTTTACTTTTATTACACGATAATATTACTACACATTCGATTATGGGCTATAATAATGTTAATAACATGAAACAGGCCTTACTGCTTTAAAATTGAGAAGTAAGGCGTCCCCTACATTAGGCATCCGCGATCGTCGGGCACGAGGGCGCGCTGTCAGCACACACGTAAAACGGCGTCGCGAGTTGCTGCCTAATGTGGGGTTAACCTTAGAGTTATTTACCAAAAAAATTATAACTAGACTTAATTTTAAGTGACAAATTTCAATGTGAAAAATCGAACACAGTTGTTATTTGAATTTGTTTGTGATATAGATTTATCCTACAAGGAACGTTAGGGTGTTATAACATCTACAACGATGAACCATCGATCGATGTAGATTTAATTTCCTAAGTTGGCGATTGTGAAACATCCCCTTAATATCTATTAGATGTGTTACACATAATATAACATGACACCTGTATTTTCCAGAGCAGTTAGACAGAGGCAATCTGCGTCTACCGGATTCATTACAGACTCCGTGATGCTGCTTAAAAAACTTAGACAGATGAATTCAAAATAACTTGCCCGCAAAAATCTAAATCGCAAAACTTTTATTTATTCACAAGAATCTTTAAAACTTTTGACAATCGTTATAATTTTTTAGAGACCATCCAAAACAGGAAGTTTTCAAGCATCAAACCTAACAACATTTGTATGAGGAAAAATAGGAAACTGGACAAGCATTTTTCTTCATAAGAGCAATATCGTGCGGCATTCTCCACAGCTTACGGTCGTTAAAGAGTCATTTATAATTTTGCTCCTATTAGTGCCATTTTATTCAGATTATATTTTTCTAGCATCAATAGGATTTTAAAAAGGCATTCACTACTGAAAATCAAACTTTTACTCATTATGTACTATCATACAAGGTGGATGGAAAATATAATGATCTCAATCAAAATGCTCAATTTGTTCAAACAACGTTTTATTCGCTCCATAATTGCTTCTAGTCGCGGCTCTGCATTTGTGATATACCAACTTCGGCATCAATCTTAGCAAATTATATCCTTATACCTTCCTCACTATCTATTGGTAAAAACAGCCGTTTTTGAGCTTATCGCAAACAGACAGATTTACTGGTAGTAGAGCTCTTGTGACTGAGCTCGAAGGGCGGCAGCACCACCGTCTCACCTTTAACCTGCCGCCAAATAGTAGTGCTTCCATTACCACGTCCATAATGATCTCAATCAAAATGCTCAATTCAAACAACGTTTTATTCCCCCCATAATTTTATTCAGCATAAAATGATATTCTACTTGCTTCTAGTTTCGGCTCTGCATTTGTGATGTAACAACTTTAGCATACACAGATTTACAAATTTTTAAAGATACACACAGATGGTTGTAGAATTACGAGACCAAATCAGTAAAAACCGTAGCACAATTAAGCTGATTCCATCCCAATGGTATAATTAGAGAGGCCCATTTGTTTTTTACTATTAGCTTTAATGGCACTTCTGCGTTTCCTCATAAGATAAGTAGATGATCCTTTGTCCTCATTTTCCAAGGAGGTTTAACAGATTACTTGGGGGCCTTAATGCAGTAAGGAGTGTAAAGAAGATGAACGTCATCTATTTTGAAGTAAATAGTTCCAGAGTACAATCACAAGTTTCTCTCTCAGACGCAATTTACCAACAAAACACAATCTATGAGGAAACTCCTTTTAGAATGTATACACATTTGATAAGCTGTAGATTGCTTTCGATAACAAATAACATAATGTGACGCTTATATTACCCAGAAGGATATTGCAGAGGTGTACAACACCCACATTTCACCTGCTTTTTTATGTCCTATGGGATAGTGGGTGAGCCTATCGCCATCCACCGGGCACAATTCCAACTCCGTGCTATAGAGGCTGCAATCATCAATAAACAAATCTACCTGAAAATTTGTTTACTCGTAAATTTTAGATCCAATATTCTGGGTCAAGGTTATTCGTATTGGTAATAACTTTCTTTGAAAACTGGTAGTTATTTTATCAACATTATATCTACTAGGATATAATGTTGATAAATTAGTAGAAAAGGTTGCCTGGAAGAAATCGCGTTAAGCGATAAGGCCGCCCTTTGTGCATATATTGTAACTGAAACTTTCGTAAAAAATGTATTTCCTATGTCTTATGCACAAATAAAGTTTTTATCTATCTATCTATCTATCTACTAGAAGTATCAAATTTTAGTAACTTTAAGTATTTGCAGTGGATCACAATACTATCTGTTATACACGTCCATCATTTTAATTCTATTAGCCAGATTAATGATTAATGGTAAAACAAAACACTTCAACTAACTAGATTGAATAAAAATATTACTCTGTCAACTACAGCCAATTACAACAAATATTAAAGCCCTAACAACTAAAAAAGAAGTATTTTGAATTTGAAAGCGAAGTACTTGAAATAATACGAAAATATAACTTAAAACATTTAGCAAATTTATTCACAACACACTACCTTCAATCAGTAAACAATCCGTCAGGACCTCACTCACGAAACCACATTTGCAGTTAATAAATTGCTGACAAATATTCCAGCAGTTTCGAGTTTATTTCGGTAGATTCGGTTTTGGGTACCGAATGATGAATACTACAGAACTCTGCGATTGAGAATCCGTCAGTGTCCATGTTGAATGGACTCGATCTATTTAGTACCTATAATCTTTATTGCACACCAAAATAAATACAAAAAGAACATTATTATGCATTCTTCTGCTTATCGTGTCAATTCAATTACTATAATAAACATGTTTTTCTTCTATCTATATGGTTTTAGACCAATAGGATGCGACTAGGACCTTTTTGGTTGTAAAAGGCTTTTTTAAAGGTATTTTATGGTACAAAGGTTGGGAAGTAATGAGTACGACAACAAATGGCAGACAGTTGCCAGTTTATGCATGTACAATGGGCGGCCATATCGCTAAAAAGCAATATCAGCAGTGAGTATGCGGTGAGATCTTAGTTTTGATCCCATGGTCAGAAAAAAAATATTTTAGATATTACCGTCTGCAAAAAAAATCAGCTGCAGCTCAGAACCTTAAATTACACCCTGTGGGTGGCGAAAGACTCAGTCTTTATCACAAGGACCTAAAGCATAACTGGTGAAATATTAGATAATATATCCTTCTGAATAATTAAGATACAGATCAAACGCCCTTATCCTGCAAACAATCTGTAAGAGCCTCAGCTAAAGTCTGTTCGAATTGTCTTCTGAAATAAGTCATTTACTTAAAACGAAAGAAAGGATAAACATACTGTCAACTTTTTCCTTTGATACGTGATTACTTTTTTTTTTCAGTCAAACCACTTAAACAAAAAAAATGCCAATTTATAACCGACAAAGCTATAAATGATTAAAAGGTCACCTTGTTTAGGAACTAGTTGGAATTCTTGGATGACCTTGGTTGGAATTCTTCGAATTTAATATCGTCAGCAACAGCAGCGCAAAAGATATCAAAGCCTTAAAGAAGGATTAAATAAGGTTCTACGAAAGGTACAGGCGAGCACACCAAGTAATACGTGATTATATCGGCATTCGCAGGCTTTAGTTAATCTCGAATCGGAAGGCATCCCAAAGATGTTTATGTTAGATAAGTACTTATTGGGCTTTGTTGTAAACCCTTTTATATTAAGATTATTATTTATACGATACTTAGGCGATGTGGCCACTAATCTGGGATATAAACGAAGGACTTAATCTTTGTATGGGAAATTAATGCCAGATGGTTACATTGCGTAATTTGTTCACATAATGTATTTTAATCAGTTATATTTAGATGTCATGCAATTGAAGGCGACAATTCCAGACCTTGTATTACTAATGCGAATTTACTGATGAAAAATATCGAAATAATTATCGATATAAATACATACGGGGATCAAACCCGAATCCGGCTGTAAGTGATTTTATAAACCTTTACTAACGAAGCAGTCTGTGTCTATACTTATATTATATAGCTGTAGAGTTTGTTTGTTTATTTCAAAAACTACTAGTCCGATTTGATAAAAATATATTTTTATTGGATTGGCCATTTATTGAGGAAGGCTATATTAATATGACGTAAAATGACGGCAAGTCGAGAAAAATCGAGGAAACTACAATTGTAACTACTTTTGCCAAGATGGCGGCGAAAGCTTCATTGTACTTCTTTGTAAACCATAATTTATGATCTTATGATTATATCTTCATAGTAGCTCTATGCAAATGATTTATATAATTGACATGAGTTAGCAAAAGCGATGAACATAATGCCTCAGTGATGGTTAGTGGCTAAGGTATTATATATTATATATACCTTAGCTAGATGAACCTGACTTGGTTGCGTCTAGCTAAGGTATATATATATACCTACGACGCTGGCACAAAAGAGTTGAGAAATGTTTAGTCTAGTAGCATACGAATCCATAGCTGAATTGGCAAAGCACTTGGGGCGTATACCCAGGGGGTGCAGGTTCGAGTTCTGCTGGATTCTTAATTTTTCATCGTTAATATTATATAAAATACAAAAAGGCATGGCAAAGCTAAAATTTGCTTTAAAATATTACAAACAACAGTACTCTGGGAAGATAATAAAAACTATAACAAATATGACAAATGGCTAAAGGATCAGAGCATCAATAAAATATATTGCGAAAAGTACAACGTGGAAAAAGCCGTGGTTAATATAATACAAAAATAATACAAAAATCCCGTTGCTATGAAAAAGGCTGCTATGAATGGTTTATCAATATTTAATAAGTTACGCTCAAGACTGGGTATATGAAATGGGAGGCAGACTGCACAAAGTATTACGGGGGCAACAGCTTGAGATGTCCAGCTGACTAAACTTTGGCGTAAAATACTTGTATCGAGCGGCATTGGATAATAAACATAGTTGGTAAATCGCTAGATAGAAAAATATGCACTTGGAAAATATCATGATCTTTCTACTGATTTCGTAAAGTCTTCCTTCCCTGTCCAATTTATTCTTTTTTGGAATGCTCTAAATAAAGACCACCACCAATCTATATGCCTATAAAATCAAGGTTCAGAATCTTCTAAACAACAAGAATGAATCTCCACCATAATATTTCATGGGTAAGCGGCTTATAGCCCAAATTCACTGCCGCCTTCCTTTCTACCTACTCTACAAAATATGGCAGTAAAAAAAGAAACAATAGACATGTTAAACAGCGGCTGCACTCTTACCTTTCATTTCAAATCAAAACGCTATATTTTATAACTGCACCTGCCTTGTTAAACTCCGCATCACCCAAAGGTAGACTGGTAGAGAACGCTTATGGCATTAAGTCCGCCTTGTATACTAGTGTTATATATGAAGTTTTTTAAATAAATAAATGAAAATTTTATAAAAATCTGCAATTTTAATACATTCACACAAAGTAACTTAAATAAACGAATAAGTATAAATGAACTCGTGGATCGTGGCTTTACAACTTTGGTCTAGTTTTAGTGTGAATGTGAAATTTGGCCTGATTTGACACTAGTTTACTCTCAAATTATGTGTTTTGTACATTTAGTCGTCGAGGAAGACTTGTAATTTTATTGCCTTTCTTTCAATAGATCATTTTATTTGTGATTATCTACAAATTCTATGTTAGGTTAGTTACACGTACGGAAAAAAAGTCTTACGTCACTATTTTTAGGGTTTCATTGTACCTACAAGGAATCCTTATAGTTTCGATATGTCCGTCTGTCTAAGGCATAGCGTCGAAGCTTAAATTTTGTATGGATATGTACGTTAACTATTTAAAAAAGTGGTAGAATAATATTTTGAAAAACATGCCGGGTACTTTCCCCACATGTAAAGTGTAAACTGTAAATAATAGTAAGCAATTTTTTTTACTAAAATCGAAGTCATAGTTTCTAGGAACAGATTTGTGTATGTCTTATAACTACAAACTTCCCCATACTGGGCGATATAAATGAGCGACGCTGTATATAATGAACTTTAAAGGAATGTAAGTTATATTTATTTGAA
The DNA here is from genome assembly GCA_905147285.1 of Hypena proboscidalis. Classification (NCBI taxonomy): domain Eukaryota; kingdom Metazoa; phylum Arthropoda; class Insecta; order Lepidoptera; family Erebidae; genus Hypena; species Hypena proboscidalis. The sequence goes on from LR990141.1 coordinate 4,506,260, forward strand.
TTCAAGAGTAATAGGAGCCCAAATTTTAAAATGCAGTTGTTTGGAGTAGTTCGTTAATAATACAAAAACCTTTCAAAATTACACTTGTATGAAGATTTTACTCGTTTGATAAAAATAAAAAGCACGTGGCCCGACACGCACTTAGTCGGTTTTATCTATACAGTCAACATTTTACATTTCCTGCCTTTAAAACAAAAGGCATTCAAATTTCGAACAATTTTACGCAAGACTTGCAACTGACACTAAGAACTCAACAGAATCATAAATTTCTTTATCAGGAGCGTTGAAGCGTTGTCGGTGACTGTACCATTATTCATCAGCCATTGTGTGGCAAACAAAAACTTGGCTTTTGGCCCCAGACGTTCATTATAACGGTGAGGAAACAGCGACGAATAAAACCACGCTGTGAAAGCCTTGCTCAAGTGACGTGTATTTAACATTTCAACATGTTGGGTAACTTTTCCGCCATATTGCTGAAGCTAAATATGTGGGCGGGGACTAAAGATCAAGTGCAGAAGACTCAGTTATATCATACGGTTATTAAGTATAATTATTTTATTTATTTAAATAAGGTTCACGATTTTCGTACTGCAACAAACGATTTTCAACGAGCTCTACCACCATCAAGAGCAGTTCGAAGCATCAGTCTCACTTTTAACCTGCCGCCAAATAGTAATTCTTGCACTTCTGTGTACCGGTCAGGTGGTGAGATAGCACTGTCTGCTTTTGTGGATATTTTATGGTCATGGGCTTTAGTATCACTTACCATCAAGTGGACTACATACATACATATAATTTATGTCCCATTGGAATGATGCATTTTAAGTTTAAAAATTGCTGGCGTATGGAAAGGAAAATTCTATTCAGTCTCGTCTTTTCGTTTGTGGAAAATTGGTATATAAAATTACTAAAAATACACATCATTAAAACCGATAAGAAAACATGAAGCCTAATAAAATTTAAATAAGTGCATTAAAAAACCAACGCTGCTCAGTTACAATCAGTCCCTCGTTTCATTGTGGTTGGCCACGGCAATAAAATAAGTAGCTCAGGAGACCAGCTACATAGAAACACGCTATGGAGTAAACCTTCTCCCTATTAATACTTTGTGATGTTCACTTTGATGCTTAAAATAGAGTGTCCCACTTGACGTGGGCGTTCCGCCTACATCATCAATCAATCAGTTGCATTGAAAATATAAAGTAAATGTTGTTTCCTTTGTTCCAAAAAACACACATTTTGCCAATTAATTTTATAAGTAAATAAGACCCTACAAACAGTATTCCAGTGTAAAGGTCAATTGTACGAAAATATGATACTAAAGTGGAGTAAACGGGAAACCTATCACGTACAATGGGTCCCATAGGAGGACTAAGTGCGGATACCGCCCAGGAAAACTAAACTAAACTAAACATGATACTAAAAACTGCCGACCACGGTTTCGCCCGCGTGGTAGTTAAAAGTAGCTCATGTTTTTACTGTGAACTTGAGGTATCTCCACAGCTCCACTCTTCAAGGTCGATCCTGCAGTTTCCTCTAAAAATATTAGTATAGAAAAATAACTAAGGTTGTTAAGAAGATACTAGTAAAAGGACAAAAGTAAATCACTTTTAAATTACCCACATTTCACCTGAAATGCTTATCGCCAATTCAAAAAATAAAATAATTATCCAAATTTAAAACTTATTTTTGGATACCTACCTACCTATACGATTCCAGCCTATCGCTTTACCACGTAGCCATAAAGGCCCTGCTTGCTTTAAATCCACCAATTCTTAGTATTAGATTGCTAAGCATGACCAAATACTATGTATTCAATTTTCAAAATAAATTAAATAATATTGTCCAATTTTTAACATTGAAAGGCAAAATTTCTTAATCCTATGGCTCATAGGCATAAAAGACCATTTAAACTTACAACTGATACTATACTAACCGATTCCTGTTTTGACGCAGCGTAATTGAGTTTTTCCGGACAGCGACGATCCTGCCGCATACAAAGCAACTGAAATTACTTGGTGGGGTAACTTGTCAAAAGGACGAATAAAACCTCATTTTTCTTTATGGACTTAAAAGTGGATCAATAGAATGAAATTGAATAAACTCGAAATTTACAAGCTGTACAATAAAATAAAATCTATGGCGGGGACTCTTTTCAATATTTAATCGGTTTCTGGAGTTATTTGCAATAGATATAGATGTTGAAGACTTACTTGTTAAATAATAACATGACGTATTTTATTGGCACTGGTAAAGAACCTTGTCACAGTGAATAGCGATTAAGTTTACACAGTGTCATTTACTCTTGGCTCCAGAACTGTCTTATACGTATAATATGGTAAACTAGCTTCGGCCCGGGGCTCTACTCACGTGTTTTGTCGATTAAAAGTAGGCTCTATGTTAATCTAGGCTATAAGCTACATGACATGTGTGCATTTTTTTTAAAAAACATTGTCCTGGTAGTTTTTGCGTGAAATAGTAACAAACATCCATACTTCTAGACATCCATACTAACAAATTTTCTCATTTATAATATTATTAAAGATTGTGACAATGTTCCACACGATTACCGCGGCCAATTTGGAAGTCCCTCAACCGTTCAGACCTATGCTGGCCGCAACAATTACAATAATAATAAAGATTGTAACGCACAAGATACCCAGTGTGAATGTGGTTTTCCCAGGCAAACCATGCCCAATCTACTCTATGTGCCACTACATGCACCATGGAAGACCATATGCAAGCTACCAAAAAGGGTGTGCGCACGCTACATACTGGCTGGGATCCAATTAGCGGAGATTCAAGCTACATTTATCTATATCGTATCACTTGTGGAGTTCTAATGCCATTCGCTCCACGTAAAATACTAATGCTCAGCTAAATCCGTTAAACTAAAAGCCGATGTAATTGAGAAAAACCCGGAAAATGATGATGATGATGATGATGATAGTTACAATACTTTTTGCAAAAAATTACAACCAGCTTTTTAACTTTCGCAGTATTCGAACCGTGTTGAGATAAAATTGGGGAACGTTATAAGCTGCTTCTAAAATTTCATAACGTTTCTTATCTTACCGTAACATACAAATAGAAAATGTAATTCCTTTATACTCTGTAAGTCCGGTGCGAGTCCTTTTTCCCGCCGAAGCGAAGATTAAATAACCCTCAAATTGGATGTGAAGTAAATGTACTATGAGATCCCACTTACGAAGATATGCCCGTTACCCCAGTTTATCCACGTTGTTTGGTTGCATGTGCAATATGTCGGCACACCAAGATATTTTCAACATTCACAAGTGCCAAAATTTGTGAATAATTTTCATTCTACTCCTTATACATAACTAATATATAACTTCTATAATGCAATTTTTTCCCCTATCCCATGAGACATAGCAGGTGAAATGTGGTTGTTGTGCACCTTTGCCACATCCTTCTGGGTAATGTAGGCTACAAATATGCTATGTTGGGGTATAGCTTACAAATCGCTACGTCGGAAATACACTTAAGTGTTGTAACGTGTCGTGGCGCGCCAGCACGTTCAATTTACATGGAACGGCACAACACGACTTAATAGTGTGTTTCTGCCTACATAAAATGTATGCTACGATACAATAGTTTGTATCTGGGGTTGTTAGACTTAGCTCAAACTCGAAACACTGCTATTGTCTTTTTGTCACAAAGGCAGAGTTGAAGTAAAGCCTAAGCTAAGTCTAACATTCTATAGATCTCAGCCTCAGTAGAAAAGGGTTTTATTTTTGTAAATATTTTATAATATACCTCCACTGCAAAAAAAATATGAGCACGCTGTGTTCACTATTTTAAAAAGCATACTTAAATATGTTATTTTGTATTGTATTCTTACAAGAATAAGATCTTAAGTGTGCATCCAGATTGTGAACCATAAATAAAAAAAATAAAAAAATAAATTCTTTTAAAAATAAACCGTCGTAGCACTTATTTTTTGTGCAAAAATTCGTGTTAAGAGGGTTCACCATACCACTGTTCGACAGCGAACAGCGAGTATGGGTCGCAAATACATTAGCATGTTATTTGCCGCCTCAGTGACGCTGTCTCGTCGCACCTTATTAACTTTTAACACTTGTCGCGAACACGGCTACCGATCAACCTATACATTTTCAGCAGGGATGTTATGGATACGAAATATCGGATACGGATTGGTTACGGATATAAAATTGATTATTATACCGGATACGGATTCAGATGTAAATCATCATCATCATCATCATTTAGCCTTTTGAAGTCCACTGCTGGACATAGGCCTCTCTCAATTTGCGCCACAAAACCCGGTCCTGCGCCTTCCGCATCCAGTCCCCTCCAGCGACCTTTTTCAGGTCGTCAGTCCACCTGGCAGGGGGGCGTCCTACCTTACGGTTGCCGAGTCGCGGTCTCCATTCTAGGACTCGTTTGCCGTATAAAGATGTAGATATCAATTTATTTCGGATTATCCGATAGTTTCGGATAATTTCGATTATGGATGTCAGATTTTAAGAAATATTAAAGTGAAATACATATACCTAATACAATGGTTTTATTTATATATTATGTCACCATTTGGTACGAATTACGGCCGGCCGATTAAAACAACTTGTAATAACTTGTCTCAATTAGGCTCCACTATCCGATATTATCCGTAACTTTTATTTCGGATTCGGTTACGGTTCCGGATATTTTTTTATATCGGTTATCTGATAGTTTCGGTTACGGTAACGGAGCTCCCTAACATCCCAGATTTTCAGTATAAGCTTGTCTCGCATTGCATTGGAAGACAACGCAATACCACCTTATACTGGAAATGTATAGGTTGATGTGTAGCCGCCTGTACTTTAGTGAACGTTCTAAACTTCTTGCATAGTTTTTTGTCTCGTGTCTTTGGTGAGAATCGATTTTAATCTATTTCGAAGGTAGGTTGCTGCATGAACAACTCATCTTTAATAAACTGTCAAGTGACGTACAGCAGTTACTACTGTGTTTCGAGATAAAATATGCATACGGTTTTTGTATTTAGTTAGGTTAGGTTTTTAAATTGTTATTTTTACGTGTGGAATGATACAAATAAAATTTTGTTGTTGTATTATTATTATTAAATATATATATGCAAACACAAGCTGTCCTAAAACTCAATAATAATCCGCCAACTGGAGAAAAAGGTCCCCGCAGCCGAGATCGACGCGGAGGAATACTTCGACGCCTAACCACCTAGTATAAAATTAAATGTTAATACTTGTCTATTTTTTGTCTGTCTATGTAAATAATAGCCTTTTTTCTTAGTTATACATACGGTAACATTATAATAATTTATATTGCTATTAAAATAAATAAATAAAAAGTATCAACAAAAAGGCAACATTCATCCCACAAATTCCTGTCTAAAACAATTCCCGACATTCAGATTCCTCCTTTACCAGAGCTGTAACAATTTTTTGCCACTCAACGCTCCCCCATTTCTGAGACATTTCAGTGGATCCCTGGGGAAATCTGTGCCATATAATAACAACCAATATGGTCTACGATGCATTGCATTATATGGAATAGATTGTTAACAGCAAAATGTTTCTTTAATTCTTCTCTGATACTTTCTTCTTCTTTCGTATCGATGGCTGTAGTCATATTCTCATGGTGTTGACTTGCCATCGTGGTGAAAGGATTCGCCAGTCTGCTTGGTGGTAATTTGCAGACTGCCCAGGGTGCGCCGGACGTAGGGGTTGATTGCGTACGTCGCTCGGGGAGGCTCCTTTCATATCCAATGATTCCAATTAGATGGCTAAAAACACAAATTTACTTACTTGTGGACATTCAGTCTCAGAACAAATCAGAATCGATCTATGACCTTTCTTTTTCGTTCTTTCAGGTTGTCTGGAAGATATTTCTGATAGCTATAAGACCGCCGATTGTGCAACATCAACAACATTTATTTAGTAAATTTTTAAATCTTATTTTTAATGGTGTACAATAAAGAATATTTATTATTATTATTATGACGTCTTACTGCGACTTCCTTTGTAAAACTATGATTTTTGTGCTGGTGCTAGGATTTTTTTTTTCTAAAACAACAAATGAAAGGATGCACAAATGACAAAACAAAAGGTTCTAATTATCAAAACAATTTGTAGAATGCACGTGTTTACGTTACTTTTCCTATATCAATATATAAATAAACTGTTTTTTATTCAAATAAGTAACTTTATGTACATGTTAGATTGTATTCAAACGTTTCAAATGACTTTCTTACTTTATAGTAAAGCACAGCAGCAGTAGGCATGTTTACATCCGGTCCGAAATCCTTCATCCAATAAAATCGTTAGCAAATATGAAATCGACCAAAACCCGCGTGTAAACACTATCTATTAGTTACCTACCAGAGTAAATAGTACAAAAGGTCATAAAGAAGCGGTATCAAACAAAGGGACTTATTGGATGTGCCGAGCAAACACGGCCAGTCGATGAAACTGTGTAAACAAAAACAAAGAGCCTTGTCTGAAACAGACCGGCGGCTTTTTGCTGAAAAACGAACATGGTGGCAATTGACATAGTACAGTCGGTTCCTTATGTATAGACCCAGACAAAATATCCAGATATGTAACAATGCCTAAACTGATGATACATAGATATAGATAAAGATATTGACGACCGGATGGTGGAGTTGGTAGTGTACCTGCCTATGTTGCTGAGATCGCGGGTTCGATTCCCGCTCAAGACTAATCTTTGTGTGCTTGAACATGGGGGTTTGTCTTGGTCTGGATGGTTCTATGTATAATAAGTATGTATTTACAAAATAAAAGTATATAATTATGTAGTGTATTAGTATCAGTCATCATCACCCTTAGTAAAAGCTCTGCTTAGTTTGGGTCTAGATGGCATTGTGTGTATGTTGTGTGATATTTATAGCGCTTATTTTCATGTATTACTTCATATTTTAAATTCTTTTGATGCTTCGTAACCATTAGCGCCGTGTTACTATAATTTAAACACTTTGAATGCACTGATATATTTGACGGTGTCCATATCTGATATAGCTATAGCAGCCCTGTATCTAATACATGTCCCACTGCTGGGCTCTGGCCTCTTCTCATGATGAAAAGGGTTAGGCCATAGTCCACCACGCTGGCCAACTGCGGATTGGTAGACTTCACACACCCTCGAGCACTTTTTAGGCACTCTGATGCATGCAGGTTTCCTCACGATGTTTCCTTCAACGTTAGTGAGCGATAATTTATATGATAAATACACACATACCTTCGAAAAGACGAATCTTAACGATTTATTGACAGAGGTGAGTGCCGTGGGTTCGAACCCGAGACCTTTGTCTTAGCTGTCCTACGGTCTCCCACTCGGCTATCGCTGCTTAATTATGCATTATTTGTACAAGATGGGTGATTAATATAAAAAATTACTTTGGTTGTACTGATATTATTGATTAGTTTAGGCGTTCTAAATATCTCGATATTTCGTCTGTGACTATATATAAGGAGCCGAGCGACTGTACATACCAGCGTTGGTTTTCGATTGGCTTTGTTTTTTTACGACGTAGGTAGAGAACTTGGATGAATTGTATATTATACTCAGTCTATGATAGCGAACGGCCTACCGTGGTAAGTTGTTACATGAACATCGACAATATTATAAAAAATATGCTTATACGTTCCTACATCTGATGATTACTATTTACCTACTTCTCGAGACTAATCTCACCATCAAACTGAGATAGCATTTGTGTATCATTTTAGATCGTGGGGGCCATAGCACACCCGATACTTTTAGTCGCTAAACACATGTTTCCGAGATCGCGATCGAATTGTTTTGATGGAAATAATATTTTTTTCGATAGAAACGGTCGCCAAATAGTCGATCGCCGATGTTAAATGTAGCGTGTGTGCTATTGCCCTTAATAAATTTGGTGGCATAGGGAAGTTAGGCGGACCAACAGGCCCACCCATAAATGGTGGCCTAGGTCCTCTAGGTCCCATCATTGGTCCAGGTCCCATGTTAGGGTCCGAGCCCATATTTGGTCCAGGGCCCATATTAGACCGCGGTCCCATATTAGGACCAGCTGCCATATTAGGACCAGATCCCATATTATTAAAACCTGGTTAAAATGATAAGTTTTAAAAAAATATTCCATCTTATGTAAACAAAGGTACCAAAATATGTGGATATAAATAAAACAGCATAATATGCATCTAATAAATATTAAAATCTTTATTAGGACGAAACATTCCACTTTGATAATATATACATTTGGGGTCTATAATATTCATCTATGGGCGTGTACAAACCAACTGCATGCCAGTAAAAGAATTACAAACGGCCGATTTCACATAGCGATGATGAATTAAGGTGATTTGCAGACGAAGCCACTTATTTCAGCCAACTATGAACTTTTTGAAGAAATCAGAAATCTTTTAGTAATGCCAACAAAAGATATTTATGAATTTTGTCAGTTGCTGAAGTAGAGGCTCCATTGGCATAAGAGGCCGCGCACATCAGGCTAAGTGTTCAGAGAAAAAAAATATCTAGCGAAATTTCTTTGCCAAAATTTTATTGAATTTTAATACGTCAAAAAAATGTTTGTGTCAAGCGTAACTACTATTAGCAATTAATATAACTATTGACTAGCTCTAAGCACTTGAGTGATTACTTTCACACAAGCTTGCGGACGAGCTTAGTAATCGCCTTTAGTGGACTAGTGTGCGGGCGCTCTTAATGTACATAATTATATTTGCAGTCGGTCTGTATAAAACCGCTGTGGGGTTCGCTCGAAAATATCACTTATTACAATAATAACCATATAAATTATCATAATTTGTTAGAACATGAATAAAATATATCAAAGCATGTAAAAAACAATTCCTGTTAATAAATGCGTCACAAGCTCATTATAGTTTACATATTATTGTATTTAAGCCATTTAAGAATACATCAACTGCTTTAATTATATTTATTTAGATGATTTATACATTTGTAACAACAACAACCATAAGAACAAAAAGTAGCGTTAAGCTTGCAGTTGGAAGCAAGCGTCAGCGTCAACGCCCGGCATATTCATGTTAACTACTTTAATTGAATTAAATTGAATTTAATCAAAGAATTCGCATGTCTATTAACTACTGTACCATATTCCTGCGAATAAATGAATCTTTTGCATTGATTGTATCGCATCTTTTTTTTATAAATCCGATCGAAAATATTGATCCGCGCAAGCAGAAGCTTCAATAATATGTGTAAACTGCATGATATTGATCCTTTCAATAGTTGTGTGTCAACAGTGCGAAGGTGTTTTAGTCTTGTCTTTTTTAAGGGTGTAGTGAAGGCGTGATTGGTCAGTATATGGTAATATTAGTCTATGGTAAGTTCTCTTTTATCTTTTTTTACGACGCCCGCACTAGGAATAACTCCTGTGTCGCGGGAGTGTTCACAAACATAGATTTCACACACACAAATCACATCACAAGTGTTTATATTGGTCAAATAAAAAACAAGTGTTTATATTGGTCTTACTTACAAATTTAACTTTAGATTTATTTTGTTCTGGCTTTTTACTATTTACGTTTGTTTTTATTTATTTTTATATAAGCGAAGACTAGTTATTGGCTGCTAGATTCCTTTACTACAATTCTGTTAATTTAGCTGTAAGTCTTCCATATATCTTAAATATATAAATAAAAAATTGTAAACATACGTTGACGCTGACGCTTGCTTCCAACTGAAAGCCGAAATTGACTTTAGACTACAGCATTTATGGCGCGTTTTCCGCTTAGATCTTGCCTGTACGTACATTACACGCGTTTATGCTGCTATGAAACGAAACGGTAAATACACTGAAAATTCAGTAGGAAAATTGATACAAGTTTTTGTTACATAACCTTTTACTTCTACACTGGTACTACACGTTCACTTCGTTATGACCAAAATTTTCGCCCTCTCCTCTTATAAACCTCTTGTGACCGTTTTGATCGTGTTATTTTTGGCATGTCAGGAGTAAATGGAGAAGCGGGACAGGCAATTTAAACTCTTAAAGCAAACTGGTATTACAGTCGGCATCAGAAGGATTTCAATGTAGTCAAAGTTATCGGAAAAACATCAATTTAATTTTATGTTAGCTTACAGGGTATTCAAAATGATGAAAGCCAGATCCAGACTGATCAAAATATCTAAGCAATCAGTTGTCAATATTATGTTAACTGTCAGAGTGTTTAGAATTACGTAGTCCTATAGCGAATGAAATACAAACGACTCCTAGTTGGTATAGTTGTTAGCGTATGCGCGCCTCTCACCGCAACCACCCGGGCAAATTGTTATCTTGTTATCTTTCTGTGAGGTAATTCTCATTATAATTATATTGACAACTTCACATCCACTCTGAATGCTTACATCTTTTTGAATACTTTGTATGCTAACATAAAACTGACTTGATGTGTCTGCGATCATTTTGACTACCTTGAGAGCTAAAATCTTACTGATGCTGACTGTACATGCTTCGTATGCTGTGTCAAACAGTAAATTTGATTCCAAATTGAACAATTGTTTTACCTAATAGTTCACATTCTATAAAAAATTTCTATCAAGTTGAATATCGCGTAGCTGTCACGCACAAGATACAGTGGAACCACAACACTGAGATGTAACAGGTGGGTAGTTCTCCAGAGACGATCCCATAACCGCATCGCCTTCACCACTCACGTTAATTCCCTGGCCTGTCTGTACATGTTTATTAAGAGTCATTATACTAATTTGCACTATTTTGACTATACATATTACAAAATAGGTAAATAGAGAACACAAGCAGTGAAAACATACATTTTAATACTTATTGTCGTGACCCTTTCCTGGTTTTGTAGAATGAAAGGTCCTGACCTTTCGGTAAAATATTCTCAAAGAAAGGACAAAGACCTTGAAGGTCCCACCCTCCGATAGCTACATGTGATACGTCATTGGATAGGTATTTTTAAGCTGAACGTAAATTTTTATGGCATCAGGTTCAAAATTTTAGTCCGTTATGAGCTATGCGTTCTCAAAAACTAGTATTTGCTTACTTTTCCTTACTGTCTCGCTCCTGTGTATTTATTATTATTATACACAGTTACAGTTATATTTAACATTACGCTAAAACTAGCGTAATGTTAAATATCCTGAAACCTTTTCTGGAGATTGTTGATCTGAGATCTATACGCGTTAATCTCTGGAATCGATGATTGGTTTTGATTTTTTTAAATGAATAAGTAAATTATTAAAAAAGGCCAAGCTATTTTAAACAACGCGGTAACTGACAGGAGCGAAGCAATATTGTTTAACGTAGGTACTAGTTGCTAGTTTTTAAAAACGTATAGCTCAAAACGGACTAACATATAAAGTTGTCACTATAGTAAATTGTTGTTCAACTCAAAAATAGCTATCCAACGACACACAACAACATGTATCCATAGCATGGAAGGTCACATTTCATACAAAAATAGTCTATATCCTTTAGGCAATCGTTTCCGAAACAAAAACTGAGCCTGAATTCCTTTGAGAATATTTTACAGAAACGATCCCACACTGCGTAATAAGGGCAGGTCCTTTGTTACAACATATTTAAAAGTAAAACACAATCGTAAAATATAATAAATTCAAAATATTTTTACCCTCAATTATTGTGTTATACAAGGCCATATTAAATGCTAATTTTGTAACATAACACATACAATTTATTGGCCACCATTTTTATCTTTATTAGTTTTCATACAGAAGGGTTTCATACAAAACGTTAACAATTAATGCGCGTACATATATTTTTATATCTGTTTGCGGCAACTTACATTATTTACTGCTTTGTATTTAGATCCTTACCGTTCGTCACATCCAACCCAATTTGTCAAATAATTAGCGTCACATCATTTTACGCGTGTGTGAATGCAGCCTTTAAATGAATAGCATCAGGGCCTTTCTAGGAAGGTGCAAGTAGTGCGACCGCACTCATCACTATCAACAAAAGGGGCGCCAAAATAGAAAAAGGCTAGAGATGGCAAAATTGTTGGGTGCCGTCAACAACTACGCCAATTTAATAAAGAAAGGCGATACGGCGGATAGCGAAACTGATAAAAATTTTAACAAAACCGTCGTATGATCATCTAGGATCGGCGTCAAATATCGTCCACAACCTGATGGTTCAATTCATTATCTCCATGCCTAAAATAAAACCTGATTGACAATCAAAAATATGAAAATAATCACCAAATAAAACACACATTACTTGAATTTCACCGTGTAGAAGTTTCACAGCCAAACATGACCCTACACTCAGATCTCTCTTTATAATTCCTCTTGAACGATTTTATAATTTTCATATAATTCTGTCTGTTCATCCGCTCAGCTCGTTTCTCATGATGCTTGGACTTGTCGGCGGCGGCGTGGCAGAGGAAACCACCGTCCAGTATCACCATGCGGTATTCTTGAAGACATAGCTCCAACATCTAGGACAAATACAGATAAATTATGCTAACTACAAAGTGACACACTAAAAAGTGCTTGTACTGGCATTTCTTTGTAATTTTTTTATCGTCATGTATGATTACGTATGAGTTTTCTAAAATATTTTTAGTTTGCGATGGACCGATGCATTCGAAGCAATCGTTGCATTTATACCCCATGTTAACGTGCTAGCGTTAGCGTGCTACGATTTAAAAGATAAAAAACACAATTGTTTTTAAATACTCTATTTCTGACATTTGTATGTCAAGTCAAAAAGCTTGAGTGACGAAACAGCATTTTCTCACCTGGAATTACCCATCAGAAAGTACTAATTTGGTGATAAAAAGGCCTTTTAATCACTGACATAATTATAAGGCATAATATAATCCTTAGATATAGCGGCGAATCTGTTGTTTTTTGTAGTAGCGAATACTTACTTTTAACCGCTAAATACTCTGCAAGTTCGCTATTTGTAATAGCATATAACATAACATCACGCCTATATTACCCAGAAACCCTTAGGCAGAGGTGTACAACACTCTCATTTCACCAGTTATGTTCAGGTCCCATGGGATAGGGGGTGAGCCTATCGCCATCCACCGGGCACAATTCCAACTCCGTGCTGCTATTGTGAATTTTCTGTCGGAAAGTTCACAAATAACACTATGCCCGACCCAGAAATCGAACCCGAGACCTCGCGGTGAGAGGCGCATACACTAACCACTAGACCATCGAGGCTTTTTGTAATATATGTCATATACCTAATAATAATTATATTATTGCTATCAACGGTGATTTATCCTAAACATTTTTGAACTCCATCGATTAAAAATAATTTCAAAGGAATAAAAAAAACTCACAAAGAATAAATACTATTTAATGAAAAATATAAAAAAACAAACAATAATCAAAAACCATATTCTAAATCGCACTTAAAACACGAGTAGTTCTCATATTTCCGTTTCAAATCCACGATAATCACCGTATACTTCACACTGTTACTGTATACAGCCTTCCGGACAAGTGGTAATGAATATCCGTGATATCTCTGGATCGGTCGACCATGGACCAAAAAACCACCATCCAAGATCTGGAACGTGTAGTCTTGGAGACACATTTCAAGAATCTACAAATTTAAAAATTACGAGTGAATGAGGCTCTTTAATGAAAAAAATCTCAATAGTAATACGGAATCTGAAATTGTGCCCGGAAGAAGGCGATAGGCTCATTCTGTAATACGTAAAATAAATAAAAAATAAATTTGAATAGAATTACATACATTAGATCTTTCTAATGTATGTAATTCTATTCAAACGCCAGAAGCAATTACACTATCCGATGGTCCGAATGACAAGGCCAAATACACACATTCACTCACACAAGCACACCCAGTCTCACAACAAATCTTTGTGAATCACACAAAGATTTGTCCCATGTGGGGATCGAGCCCACAACACCAGTGCGGCGAGGCAACCGCTTAAACCACTACACCACACGTGCATACGTGAATCTACGTAGGACTTAAACATAACTGGTGCAGTGTGGGTGTTAATACACCTCCGTTATAACCATTAGGATGATATTTGCATGACATGTTAATGTGATAGTATGATAACCATCAGAGATAAAAGCTGACAAGATGTAACATGAAGAAAATTGACGGTTATACTTTAGCAACAATCGGACTGTCAAATTTCATAGAAAACTTTCCCCGGGCCGGGTAAAAGATGTCAAATCCCATATATTTCTAAACTTTCACATAAATTTTATCTGCAACTTCAACGGAATCTGCAGGGGAAATAATATTATTTAAAACCTTTAGTGATAATAATAATAATAGCAGCCCTGTATTTAATACTTGTCCCACTGCTGGGCTCGGGCCTCTTCTCATGATGAGAAGGGTTAGGCCATAGTCCACCACGCAGGCCAAGTGCGGATTGGTAGACTTCACACACCCTCGAGCACTTATTAGGCACTCTCAGGCATGTAGGTTTCCTCACGATGTTTTCCTTCACCGTTAGCGAGCGATAATTTATATGATAAATACACACATATCTTTGATAAGACGAGCGGTGTGTGCCGTGGGTTCGAACCCGAGACCTTTAACTTCGCAGTCCTACGGTCTCCCACTCGGCTATCGCTGCTCTAAAAAAACCTATAGTTATCTCTATTTAAATGCATGCTCTCTGATTACGATCGACTCCCTCATTTAAAACCTATGGCAGTCGTTACGGGTAGCCTTATGCCGAAAAGTTTGACAACTAGTTTATTTAAAAGTATCATATCACTTCGTACCAGATTGTAAGGATCTACTAGCAGTCACTCTTTAGAAAATACTAATATTCATCTTAATTCGATTCGCTTTACTAGAAATGAAAGAAGAAATTGAGAAAAAAAAACATAGCGTCCTCAGGTTCACGACAAAAATCTAATAATATAATAATCAAAATCAACAAAAGATCATACATAAAAACATTTTCTATCTGACAATTTCTTTGATTTAAAAAAAACGTGGCATCTTCACACCTTTTCACTAGAAGGTTTAATAACAACATTTTCTCTAGCAACCTTTCAAAAATCCATTAGGCTTTTCTGCAGGGTGTCGTTTTACGAGTACTCGAATCCTTTAGAGATAACGTACATAGTATACGGATATTTTTTTTTTCGTAGACTTAGGACGTTCTCCAAAATAGTATTTCCGTCTTCTCTCCTAAACAGTATTATTTTTATATATAAGAAAAGGTTTTAATTCTATTAGTATCTCAAGCTTATTATTATCTTTGGTCTAAAAATTAATAGACAACTTTAGTACAGTCGGTAAATTAGCATTTCTCCATTTTTAACTAGGCAGTTATGGCATTTGTTTGACAAAATAAAATTATTAATTACGTTTTTTTTTTTGTACTTTACCTTAAAATATATTTTATTTTTCCATATAGCATTAAAAAAAAACAATTTTAGTGAGCTTTGATCCATTGTTGAACATTTATATATAAAACGCATTAGTAAAATTCGCTATCGCAGCGTCTAGACCAGATAAAATATGAAATTCATAACCATAAAAATGCAGGCATCGTAAAAACGGATAATAAAATATTAAGTAACTATCGCTCTGTACGCCTCAATGCAACCTACGCCTCATTCTATCTACTTAAATCATCATAAAGGTCTTCACGAGAGATTAGACAAACAATTTTTAATATAATACAAATGAATAAACAGATTAGTTTTTGTTCTAAAAACCGGTTATAAAACCTGACTTTGCAAAGTAGTTTCAATTATAATTTCGAGCGTAGAAAGACTTTGATGTTTTACTTAATATGCCAGTAGTTTCAGGGCATTTCAGGGCATCAGCTTCGTGTAGAGATATCTGTACGAAGCTGATGCATGTACTAGAATTTGGTAGTGATTAAAAGTGAGACGGGGATTGGTGATGTTTCATCTATCGATTTGGTATACATCAAAACGCTTTATGGAATCCATTTTGAAATAAATGTTTCTGAAATATTTTTGTTTAAATGCTCAACAAACCTGGCAAAACGTTAAAAAATTAATTTATACTGGGTGGCGCAAAAGTAAAGACCCTATTTGGTTCAGCTATAACATTTTTTCTAAATTAGAAAACTAGATTTAGATTTTTTTAAATGTATATTTGTGCCATTAAATTTCGTACCATTAGGATTTAAAGATGATGTCTTTTAAATGGTGACCTCCAGAGTTGATACACATTTGAGCCCTATTTATGACATTTTGCATAACTTGCCGTAACACTTCCTGCGATATGTTCGTTATTTCTTGACGAATGTTTTCTTTTAGAGCTGCGAGAGTCTGTGGCTTGTTCACATACACCCGAGATTTCAAAAAACCCCAAAGAAAGAAGTCTGGACTGGTCAGATCGGGTGATCTTGCAGGCCAAGGCAAATCGCCAAAACGAGAGATAACTCGGTCTGGAAAAGCGTCCCTCACTAAGTCCATAGTGTCGCGCGCTGTGTGTGCCGTAGCGCCGTCTTGTTGAAACCAGATGTGCTCCAGCCCCAATTCGTCCAAACTGGGTATCAAAAACTCACGTAACATGGTTCTGTAGCGTTCTCCAGTGACAGTTATCGCATTGCCTCCAGCGTCTTCGAAAAAATAGGGTCCGATCACTCTGTCAACACAGATGCCACACCATACAGTAACTTTTAGTGGGTGTAGAGGTGTTTCTTGAATAATGCGCGGATTATCAGTGCCCCAGAACCGAGTATTCTGCTTATTGACATGCCCTGAGAGATGGAAATGCGCTTCGTCACTCATAACCAATTTTGAAGGAAAATCATCCTCTTCAAGGTTGAGGTTTATGACGCGCTGGCAGTAATCTAGACGAGCTCGGTGGTCAGCAGGCAGCAGCTGATGAGTCATTTGAGTTTTATACGGGAACATCTTTAAGTCTTTCACCAAAATACGCTGCAGGGTCCGTCTGGAAATGCCCAATTGCGTGGCACGTCGCCTCGTTGATGTTTCTGGACACTCTTCCACATCTTCGCGCACAGCATCGATATTTTCAGCTGAACGGCCTGTTCTTGGTCTCCCAGACTTAGGTCTATCCAATGTTGAGCCAGTTGCTTCAAGGCGTGTGGCAAAGCGTCGAATTGTGCGACCAATCGGTGCCGGACGGTGGGGAAATCGTCGACGAAATTCACGTTGTGTTCTTATCACTGATGAATTATTCCGTAAGAACATTGACACAATTATTCCACGTTCTTGGGGAGTAAAACGGTCCATGTTTATTTTCAGTGTATTTTACATTTGTTCACTACACAATTTTCAACAACAGAATGACAGAAAATGTCATATAAAAAAAAAAAAAGTATTTTCTTTAGTGCCAGTACTTTTGCGCCACCCAGTACGTGGTGTTTTACCTGCGTCATTTTGTCTTGGCGACCTTCCCACGTCAGCATCTCACTGTACCAAGGTTCCTTGTTGGTGCCAAAGTATAGGGGCTCCCATCTGTGGTACGGGTACTCTCGTTTCGTAATCAGCATGGGCTGCAAAGAAAACTCGTATTAGTGATAATAATTTGTGATTAGATATCAGAGAGTCGAGCAAGACGACTGCAAGAAAGTTTTTTTCACGTTTTTGTTCATTTTCTTCTCTATAATTTTCACGTTATTGTACATTTCCATTTACCCTCAAAAAGTATCTCTTTCCCTCGCACTTAAAGGTTTGCTGGAAGAAAACCCATTATAGTGGTTAAGCTCGCCTTTGTACATTAATTTAAAATTGTACCTAATGTTATTGTATTGTGTTTTATTTATTTTGTTCAATAAAGAATTAGGAATTAAGAGAAGCATGATCGGCCTGCTTAATGGGAAGTAAGTCCCATGAACATCAATAATCCGCTAAAAAAGAATCTGAGGCCTACGATAAAATGCTTTTTGCGCCAGTAATTTTAGGTCTATCTGACTGCTCTGGAGCTGCCTATTAACTTAATTAAAGTTTAACGCGTGTTAAAGCCCGAGAGCAGCTACTATACAACGAATTCCACGCGGGCGAAGTCGCGGGCAAAAGCTAACTATCATATAAACAACAGAAGTGCCGACATGCTGAACTAGTTCTACAAAACCGCAGAAATTCTTCAAACTTCAGTTCAGTTTGAACCAAATTTTCACTGTTGCCTTTGCAAAAGTTGTTCGCCAACTTCCAGCTAGTAGAAGCGTAAAATCGTTTTAGAATGCAAAATGTTAGCGAAATGCAATTTTCATATTGATTTTTACATCATGACTGCCTTGTTGTTTTAGTAGTTAGTGTTATTTGGGAATTAATGAAGCTAATTCTCATTTACAGCACGAAGTCTGTAATTGTGGCCAATGGATGGCTATAGACTCACCCCCTATGACATGAGACCTAAACATAACAGGTGAAGTGTGGTTGTAATACATCTCTGCCTCACCCTTTTATGTAGTAATGAAGCAATGTTATGTTAGGTTATACATAATAATATATGATAGAAATTAACGAAACAAATGGCAAATCATCGAATATTAAAAGTCTAATGATTCAGCGAGCTTTGTCTATCAGTGAATTTAATTAACTGTTATCTTCATAATCATTAATTATGTTTCTTTAATACTCTTTGTAAGGAGACTGTCTTCACCCAAAAACAAGTAACAAGAGCCCACGCAGCTCCTCGAAGACAAATGGGTTTTGCAGCGACATTTGAGTCCTTTCACGAACAACTAAGGACACTTGGTAAAATTGAACGAAAGATGTTGCCAAAATCCTTCTTGATTTGAAGTTAAGAATTGATAAATTGGGGCTCCAAATTGTGATTCGGAGTTTTTCGAAAGTTTAAATCATTTAATTTGAGTTTGAAATACAGGCTTTCGCCTAGCTTAGGTACCAAACTTCCACAGTAAGTAAAGAAAAACAATATGTATATAAGGAATAACAAATTATTGTATCTTGTAAATTGTGGTGAGAAAAATAAATATTTGTCTATATTGTCTAATTTCGCTAAACTTCTTAAATCGTGGTTAACTTAATAAGTCACGAGGCCTCGTGCCCACAATGCTGGCAGCATTCAAAAATATATATAAACGATTTTTTATAATTATAACAATTTTATTAGAATTATAATTAAGTATGTGATTTTTTAATGTTGCCAGCATTGTGGGCACGGTGCCTTGTGACAGGGACTTATTAAGTTTAGATTAAGTAATTACACTAGTTGAAAATGAGAGTCAGCATGTTTATTTTTCTGTTAATACAGATACTATATTAATCAGTAAATTATATTATTTTCCTACCTACATCCTATCACACTACATAGAGTTGGCCATTTAAAATTATATATTATAATATTATGTAAATAGTATATTTATAAATATATCCGAAAACTTACTTACTTACTTTTTTAACTTTAAAACACAATCCTTTGTCTTTATGACTAAAACTCCAAATGAGTTTCCTTTGGAGTTTGAATCGTAAAGACATATTTAGTCTCTATAAAAGGAACAGTTTGCTCAAAACCGACTTAATAAATTAATAATGTTATTAAGGAAATGACACCCTATATACTAAAACTAGGACTTTATCCAACTGCTGTTAGCGATAATATGGTAAAGTGGGCCAGTTAGAACACGGAGCGCTCGATAATTACTTGGCAATTAGTTAGAGAGAGACTATGAACTGAGGAGGGTTAAATATGTTAGGACTAATATGTCATCCATTCATAGTTGGTAGAGTGACAGTTGTTTTTGAAATATTTAGAGAACATTATCATACTTTATTTTTATTAAAACTGACGTGAGTTTTAACATTATTCAAATTTCATATTCTTCATTATTCATTATTCAAATCACGTAATGTTGGTATATTTAGTCGACCGCGGTTTCACTCTTGAAAATGCCTAAAAGTATAGATGAAACCGCGGTCGACTAAATAGACCAACATTACGTGAGTAACACCCGTATTTCATAATTTGAATATCATACTTTGTTTTATGTAATTACATTTTTTATTAATACTAAGAACTAACAATAATTTAATTTATTTAACTTAACTAGCTGACCCGGCGAACTTCGTACCGCCTTAGCGTAAATTTGATGCACTACTTTATTTTGTATAGCTGATCTATCTTATGTATGCGTACCTATTCAATTTGAACTGGAATCTATAATATCCCCCATATAAAAATGAATACTTTTTTTTTTCTTTTCTTTTTTTAATTTTTTTTTGCCGTAACAACCTTGTACAGAGTATTAGAAAACTACAAAAAAAAAATCAGCCAAATCGGTCAAGCCGTTTGCATGCCAAGTCGTGACAACGGAAAACGGGTTTCATTTTTATATACATAGATTATGTGTCACACAAAACGTAGTCCTGTTTACTATTTACTGCTACACACATCCATGACACGATGCAAGATAAAGAAAAAAGAAAAACCTAATTCCTATTTTTTAATTTTACCAAAATATTTTCTTTTCCAATTATGACTTTGTGTGTTCTTTTTTTTATATTTGAATAAGATTGGCAAAAGAGTAACACCGTGTGTCATTTCAAGGAAAATAAAAGGAAAAGCACAAATACGCTCAGCAACTCCCCAGACACGTCAAAATTGGTTGCACGAGATTGGATCATCAAGATTAAGACACCACCAAATTAGTTGTTACTCCATTTAAGAGGATTGCCTCCAAAGACTAAACGATTAAGAGTGAACGTCTATAGATGTACGTATATGTGGGATTAACCCCATTGATGGATGAACGATAAAGGATTTTGAAGGAATTAGTTACTGGAGCAATTGGAGCGATGGATGGATTAAGTGAGTATTTTAAGAGCTTGGGCACGTTAACTTGAACTTGAAAGCCAAAGAAAAGTATGAGGACAGACGCTAGCGATAGCTTTCGCCCGAGTGGTACGCCGATAAAAAGAAGTCTATATCATATATGTTAATCAAGAGAATAAGCTATATCTGGGAAAATTTAATTGAAATCTACCAAGTAGTTTTAGCGTGAGACGGTAACAAATATCCTAACACACACACACACACACACACACACACACACACACACACACACATTTAAACAAACTTTCGCATTTAAGTTAGTAGGATTGTATTTCACAATTTTTCAATACAATTTATATAAATTATAGATTAAAAAGAAAAAATATGTGTATTTTGCGGCAAATATGAGGAAAATCAAAGTAACATCCCCGCATTGAACCGCCAAGATTGGTACACTACTAAATTAGTTGTTACCGCATTCAAAGAGGATTGTCTCCAAGGACTAAACGATTTAGACTGAAGGTGTATACATGTACTTATATGTGGGGATTAACCCTAGTGATGTATGAGCGATAAAGGATTCGGAACGAATTAGTGGAGTAATTGGAGCGATGGATGGATTATGGAGTACTTTAAATGCACGTGTATCTGAACTTGAACATCACCAAGCGTTTTATGTATATTGTATATAAATATGTATTTCATAATGAAAGCCAAAGAATCGATGATATTGTTAAGTATTGCCATACTTTGACTATTTTCGCATCAGACGCGCGCGGCTGCCAAAGTATACGAATGTTTTGCGCTGACAACAGACGCACGCCACAGAGGCTTGGACCTTCAACATCTGTACACCATTTTTTAATATTTTGTGTGTCATCCATGTCACTATTACTAATGATAACATCAACTAACGATTGCAAATGAGTCAATTTATCAATAATTTTTTAAGGAACATAATAGTGTTACATTTAAACAGAATTTTATAAAACGTCTTCACATGTTGATCCTTCCAAAAAAAACTTACATTTCCTAAATATGTCACCCTAGTTCAAAAGTTTGTCTGAGAACATCCTTCCGGTACAAACTTGTGGTTTCCGCACGACATTTGCGGTTAAGTGATTCCGTTTGTCAAAGTCAGCTGCATGCACCACTATCTCTCTGTTTATAAACAACGGCACTCTAAGATCCATCTCTTGCGGTAATTTGTGGTGAAATACTTTACTTTTATGTGAAAATCTTTGTTCCCGTCTTTCTTGTATAGATAAAACTTCCATTGGTGCTTTGAGACAGAAAGATAGAAACATTTTTACGACCGATAGGCATGTTGCGAAAAAGATCTTTTACGAATACGGCATTCTAGATGTATTGTACGTCGTGGGATATAAAGCGAATAATTCCGTCTGAATTAATGTGATTCTTGGCTAACTGTCTTCTTAAGAAGTGCAGTATTAAATTCAATAGATGATAAAATGAATCCTCCATTTGCAAGCTTATTGTAAACTAAGATAGAGTGTGATACAACCATTGACAACTAAGAAGCACGTCTGACCAGAGTCTGATCCCCTTCAAGATAGCCATATAAAAATGTCTTCTCTTCTCTCCGCTCCACTCCGCTCCACTTTGTTTCCGGGCGGCCCACCAGCTGCACAGAATTCTATACAAATTGAGACTAAGCCGCTCTTCTCTGCTTGATCCATTTCCACTGAAGCGGAGCGAAGAGGAGATAAGGAAAGAACGACATCTGATTGGTTATTCAAGCCACTTCTCCGCTCCACTCCGCTTTGGTTGAAGTTGGGCCTAATACCTAATATCTTTATATCCATAAGACTTGTTCTAGCAAAAATATATTTTTGAAGTTCAAGACGTCTTAATATAATTTACCTTAATATTTATTTGGTTTCCTTTGGGAGGTATACAAAAAAGTTATTAGGCTATTGAGAAATTGAATTCTTGAAGACAACATAAGTCTCTCAAGAGATTAAGACATTTTAGTATAATACATTAAATAGGTTACAATATAGAACTCTTGAGACTTACTTAAACCGAATATACAAATATTTAGGTATTTTTAACCCTGAAAAAGTAAGAGTCGTAATAATGAGGCGTTTGTTTCTCTCGCGGGATTTACACCCAGACCACAAATATTTATTTACCGGACAAATATGCTAAACCATAATGTGTATGAATGTGACATAATTATAAGACGTGGGTACCACTTACCACTGAATGATAAGAATAAAATGTTGTGTGTTGTTTTTATTACCTTTCAGGTATTCAATTTAACATTTATAAACTGTAGAACAAGAAATAAAAATTTGGCAACATGAACACAAATATATGTAAATAATTAATATTTTTATTATTATTTATCATTGACTAACAATATACAAGTTTAAATAAATAGATAAACATTCATTCATAACATAGATTATTTTGATGTACGATATACAATATTTAAGCTTGTAAAGTCTAAAATTAGGTGTATTAGACAAAATTCGTATGTTTTTTTAACATTATACTGCTGGCAAATACTAAATTAACAAAGAAAATAGGGACACCAATAACTGTATCTATCGTATTAATGAACTACAAATAACATGACAATATTAGACAATATCCGAACATACGACTTGTTAGTTAAACAGACAAATATACTCGCGAAGGGCAAATTGATTAAATCAACAAATAGTTCAGGTTAATTAAAACGAGGAATCCTGAAACAATTTCATCGATATTCATGCTGCCAATTAAGTTCCAACTGAATTATCTCGATATTGAATATTTGTTGTGTGGAATAATAATACCAATAAATCTTTAAATTACCAAACGTCATATAATAAAAATAAAATATTAATAAAGAAAATATATATTGCATTGCCAAATAGTTTTCCCATATGACAAGGGGTGGACCTATCATCATCTACGTAGCATAATCCCAGGCCCTGTGCTGCTCTGATAATCTTCTGACGGAAATGTGCCAATTAAGACATTTGCCCGACCCGGGCTTCCAGACCTCGCAGTGTGAGGTCGCTTAAACAAATCACTAGAATAACGAGGCAATCGAAAACTAAATATTTGTGAATATATTTTCCTTTTACCTTGATTAAAAATAACATGGTTGGTCAGATAATCTGCCTAACAGCCTGGCAGTCAACAAGATTTGTCCGATGAGATAAGAGCGCTAAGATTGAGACCCAATCGAATTAGTTATGAACCTATTCAAGGGGGTTTAATCTAAATCACTTTGTCCATTGAGAGTCGAGACTAAGCGATTTTAGACTAAATGTTTGTATATATACAGTTTGTCTTATGATGGATGTTTGATAAATGTTTTGGGAGGAATTAGATAGCATTCCGCGCGATTCATGTGGAGACTTAGGCTAACAGCTCACGACGTGGTTTTCATCCCTGCGTGCGGTAACGGTAAGCTGCGGCTTATAAAAATGCTTAGTGAAGAAGGTCTGCCATTTTTTACTTACTTAATAAGTAGTACAAAAATGACATGTAGAGCGTATAATATGCAGTTGAATTGTCTCTGCCTACCTACTATTTATGTATGAGACTACAAGATACGTACCTAATAAAATGTCAACCGAACCAACCGTGTTTCTTTTCTAGTAAAATGGTAAATTATATTTTACGAAGATTGATGGGTACCTTTACATATAATGATCTGATCACACTTTATTTTACCCAAAAATCCATAATAATATTCATACCCAAAAACTGAATATACCTGCAAATCATACATTCTCGCGATGATGGAGTGTTCCTATCTTTTACTCGGGTTTTACATACATTTGTTCAACAAATATTTATTTTACGTACAAATATGCCAGCACACAATATTTGTACATGTGATTTATGGTTGTAAACAACACATAACATGGGTGAGCTCCGGGACTACTCGTAGCACTGTAAAACACGAATTATAATAAAAGCCGTTTAGAAATATAAGGATGCGTTTCCATTGAAGCTGATTGAAGCGATGCCGAGTGTGTGGAGCAGAGTCACGTCATTCATAAATAATTATATTTTATTTGAAAGTCCGCTTGACCCCACTCCGCTCTGCCCAGATCAGAGCCGCGCGTTCATATTTTATTTTAATTATATATTTATATTAAAACCTTTGTTTTAATTTGCAACTGCAAATTACTAGTATTCTTGCTAACCCCATCCATCTAAGCTTAATTTTCGTTGTGTTAGCTGAAAGTTCACGTCCGTGGTGTAATGGCCAGGGTTTGGACCCACGACCTTTCGTATAACGATACCTTATCTATTGCGCCACGGCCGCTTTGATAATTATTTGAAACGATTTGTTTTATTTGTAAGCCACGGCCATGGTCCTTTCCGCTCCACTCCACTCCGCACTCCGTTTCGTTTAGTTTTCGAGCATTGTAATTGGCCAAAACTGCTCTGCCTCACTCCGCTTCAATGGAAACGCAGCCTAATGTTTTGGAGTAGAGATTACTGCGCAGTACATAAAATAAAACACACATAATTAAAATGCTGTACCTGTATTGTTTGTGTATTATTTTTGGATGTTGTTTTTACCTGTATTGCTAAAAACATAACAAGCGATATAGTCTTTAGGTTTTACCGCAAAAATTATGTCGCTGTAATAAAACAAATAATAGTGAAATTATTGCACATCAAAATAACACTGTTAAGTAAGATTGACAATTTATTGGCTATATAAAACATCCTGGGTGCTATAAGACGAACTCAATCATAACCCACTTGAAAACGTTTTATTTATAAGTTAGTTAGTTTAACATGAGAGGTTTTTCAAAAGAATAAAATACTTGAATTAGGACTTCAATGTTTTGATTATAATTTCGTCAAATTAGTATCAAGACAGATCATAAATCCCTCGGTCTGTCAGTACGTACTGTAACTGATTTCCACTAAACGTTAGTCCAGTTAACAACAGAGCAAATCGAGTACTTCCAAGTAGTCGTCAAGACAGGAATCCTGGAACAATTCCATCGATATTCACGATACCAATCAAGTCGCAGCCAAATTGTCCCGATATTAAATATTTGTTGATTAATTGCTTTGAATTTATTGACGAATACCGACAAAACGCTAATTGGCACAACTAAATTTGTACCTTGTAATACTGGCATTATTAAATACTAGATTTCGTCAGCGTGGAATTCGTTGTAGTAAGTAGTAGCTGCTCCCGCGTTTTGACCTGCATTCAACCTTAGTGCTCCGCTCTCGTAGAGCATTATGTTTAATATCTAAAATTCTTTTTTGAGAGTTAGACTATCAAACTCAAAACGAATTATCAAAATTCGAGATTTGCGCTATCAAACAAACAAACTTACTTACTCTCTTGAATTTTTTAACCGACTTCCCAAAACGGAGGAGGTTCTCAATTCGGCTGGTATGTTTTTTTTCTATGTATGTACATCGATTACGTCGCGGTTAATGGACCGATTCGCGTGATTCTTTTTTGTTCGATGCGAAATAGCTGCCAGGTGGTCCTATTACAAATTCTTTCAGTTTGGTTTAGTAGTTTTTATTTTATAAGCATTATTAGTAATTGAAGTCTTTTTTTTTATTGGAAAATTATCTGTCTCAATAGCAGCACATGGGCCTTAAACATAGCAGGTGAAATGTGGGTGGTATACGCCTCTGCCTCACCCTTTTGGGTAATAAGGCACGATGTTTTGTTTATACAATTCAGTTTCATATTATTATCCATTATTACAAAGAACGTAATGCTGTTTTGCCTCCTCTTTGAATCCATTTTTTATCCCTAGAAAACTGCCTCAGTAAATAAAGATAAAAATGATAAATGATTATGATAAATCCTCTTTGCCAAACATCGGGCAAAAATATAAAAGAAAAAACAGCAAAGTTTCAATAAAGTACACATTGCAGGCTTTTAGCTGAGTCAGTTATTTGAAGAAAGTGAGATGCTGTCAAAAAGCCATTACTTCCATTGATTGATCTCAGCATGATAGAAAACAGATGCCCTACTAAAAAGTAATTTTTTCGGTACAATAGGTATTTAATTTTGTACCTGCTATTATTGGGTTGGCTTCAGAAAGCAATTTGTTCTTTATGAAAATCAATCTATATCGTCAATATTTATCTTCGATAGACTGGTTGACTCGCATTTTTATACGGTGTATGTGGCGATCGCACGTGTAGTTCACCTCATGATAAATGGCAACCACTATCTAAAAAGATTCATGGATAGTACCATGTGCGAAGTGCCAGCAATTTCAGGGGCATATATGACCACCAAGGTGGAGAAGGAGGAGCTTCAAGGCAGGTTAAGCAACGCTAACTGCAGTCGGGCGTCGATGGGTCACGATCTCAACATTATTAGTTTTCCTACGCGCCTCGTTCAGCTGTCGTTCTCGGTTGCCATTTGTAGATCCGTGGCAGTCTTTACAGGTAATTAGAGGCCAGATAGTCTGACAACTAGTCTTACAAAGAGTATCGTATCACCTCGTACGGGGATGGGAGGTCTAGTGGCAGTCGCTCCACGTGAAATACTGATATTCCGCTAAATCGCTTAGATTTTCTAGTCTAACGGCTTTACGGCAAAATATAATTGGGAAAAGGCTCGGCAGATTGATAGATGTTACCCCTTTATTGAAAAACAATCGTTCCTCCATAGAACATGTACACAAAATTTCTACCACCCCAGCCAAAGCCCTATCGTTAGTACAACTTGAAGAAAACCATTCTGGACTGCGGTGCAGTTACTATTCGGCATATCACAATCAAATCAATACAATACAGTGAAAAAAAATAACAACCGTAAACTACTTAAAATATATTTATCTGGCAATAGTTCCAATAATCTGGCGCAATCCGAAGCAATCGCATTATACGGAATTATATTAGTATTTCGATTTGGTGAATTGCGGAGGATTTCGAGAGGGTTAGGTTATGTGCATAAATGGGCGGACCGAACTTGATTAATGTACACATAATTAAAGGAATTAACGCAATTATGCAGTTATTTACCAATGATTTGAAATTAAATGACCGTGTTAATACTCTTATTTTATTTAGACTACCTAATCAAACAACGTGAAACTATGAATGGTCAAAAATTTAGACCAAAAGTTAGTGGGCTAATCTTGAGCCGAGGACGGAACAAACTGTACTATTTAAGAAGAAGTTAGTTGACTCTTCACGTGACCAGAAGGTTGGTTTCTACTTTGGACAAAAGATCAGCATTGCCATACAACATGGCAATCCCGCCAGCTCTCTGGGCACGTTACCCGCGGTTGACATCGATGTACACGTATTTTTTGACACCTTAACTTTTTAGGGATCTATTTTATTTATCAAGTTTGTATAATTATTTTATTTGATGTATAGATAGTTAGATATTTCTTTAGTTTTCACGAGTATAATTATATGAAGAATTTCATAATAAACATATACAAAATTTACTGATCTGATTTTTAATTCTGTCACATCCATGTGCGAGTAAAAATATTCATAATAAATTCATACGTTGCTTCGAAAATACGAATCTTAACGATTGATTGACAGTTGTATGAACAGTGAGTTTGAACTCGAGACCTTCGACTATATCAAGCAAAAACTTATAAAACTTACCTCTAAAACGTCCTGAGGAGTCCTCATAAGCCAGGTCTGCAATCCAGGAAACCGCTGGCAGTGGGCACAGATTTGCTGGTGGAAGTACATAGCGCGGTCTGACGTCACCATCTGGACCAACCTGGTGGCATACATGGGTTTGGGTTGATAAACATACCAATCTATACAGGCCCGTTATAAGAGTACAGATCTACAAAAATGGATGCTAAATAGCACATTTAAGTGGTTTGGCGAGTCTTAGCGATGTCATGATGTCTGTTACACTTTCACGTTTAAACGGCTCGATCGATTTTGATGAAATTTGGTAAGAAGGAAGATGAGACTTTAGGGCAGGACATAGCCTACTTTTTTATCGACATACCACGCAGGCGGAGACGCGGGCGAAAGCTAGTGCATACATATAATTATTTGAGTTTCAATAACAACAACTGTCTCTTAAGTCAAGCAAGTTTAACCAAACAAGCATTGGATATCAGACTCTATGATTGCCTCATAAATCACTCAAAGTATTCATTCGCACGTCCGAAACGATACCAGTGAATGAACAAAGTTGAAATGAATTCAGTTCTAGCAAATATTGCATGATATTAACTTTTGCCGAGTTTACAACAACGCCCAGCCTCCAGAGATTTTTGTACAGTTTCATTTTAATTGTGCATCGCACCATATGGCCTGAATGAAACATTTGGTGCAGAATATTGTTTATGAAATTTAACTTTTTACCGGCCGATTACGGTTCATACTGCCTGGCATTTACATAGACTGGTATAGTGTGCAGTGTGCCCGTATATAGCTCTCGTGGTGATTTTTTTTATATATACATTATTATTATATATGACGCACACTAGCAGCTATTAAGCTGATACGTGTAAGTCTTGTGATTTGGCGAATTTGTTCAGTCTATTTTTGAATGTATTCACTGTGGGTGCCATAACAACGTTTTCTGGTAGTCTGTTCCATTTCATGGCAACTCTATTTGGTAGAAAGTGTTTCAAAGGATTTAGTTTCGATTGTGTCAGACAAATTCTTAAAGAATGGCCTCTTAGGGACATCTTAGGGCACTTTAGCTATTATATCATACACTACCTGTATCTAACTATATATGGGTATAAGCAAATACAGCCCATGAACACACGCAATTCTCAAATAATTCCAGATGAGACCCTGCAGAGAGACTAAGATGCTATGCCTCATATGTCAGTAATTTTACCACCAAACCAGAATATAGTTATGGAAGCACTTCAATTTGGCGGCAGATCAGAGGCGAGACGGTGGAACCTTCTATTTTGAGGCCGTTCTCAAAACCTCACAAAAGAACGTCTTAGCCTGCATGGCATTTGATGAAAAGGACATTAAAAACGTCATCTTTCCTCTTACCCTTTGACCTATTTCCCTCAATTCCCTCTCACAATGTCTTAAGCTATTATTCGTTTAGTTTGAATAGGCAGCAGTAAAAAGTTCCCTCGTTTTAACTTTTACTACAATTTACAAATGACGAAGGACGTCGTTGCATTTGACAGCGATTCTTGTTAGTTTTTTACATTAAAATTACTGTAGAATATAAAAGATTCATGGCTGAAAAAATGCCGGTATGCTCATCACGCGTTTACGGCACAACTGTGTATTCTTCTTCAAGAATCCTTTGTGAGTACCGTAGGCGGTGTGCCGTTAACGCGGGAAGAGTATGCCGGGTTTGGTTCTGCCATAGAAATACTCCTACACAATGTCACTTGACCCCTTTGTTCATTACGCTACCAAAATCGCCGATACTGGCAGATGCTAGATGAGATACTGCCAGATAATACATACTAGATGTCCTTATACTGTTACCACGCAATGTACATAAAAAAAGTGCCAAATACATAACCTCCTTCTTTTTCGAAGTCGGTTAAGAATCACAGAGTATTGGCGATTTGCATAGATTTTGGATGTAGGGCCTTAGTGTTACTAAGGGACAATTATTATTTTGATTTCGCCTTGGTGTTACTAAGGAACAATTATTATTTTGATTTCTATGTCCTATTCAAACATTGAAAAAGTAAGATAGCTTAACTACCGAGTTTACCCCCTAAGATGCTAACAGACAATAACCTCTTAATTACTTTTAAGTAACTTTATTACTCAAGTCATATTTTAAAATATTCAATTAATTTGTAGACAATAGACAATATATTTATTTTACTTACCACAACAAAAAATTAAATACAGAAAGTACACGTACAGTAAAATTCGTTATTGTGGGAGACTGGTGCCCAAGCTAAACCAAGGCTTGTGTTTCAGGTCACCAGTTGACCGTGGTGGTCAACCTGGCTTACAATTCACAAAACAATACAAATATCTGCAGCATGGTAATAAAAAGTATTATAATTTTCGTGGTATCGTTAGGGATAGGTAGGATATAGGTATAAGCGTAGTACGTATTGGAGGGCGTATGTATGTGTGTTTGTGAGTGTAGTGTAATTGTTGGAGTGGGTGGAATGTGAAAAGAGAATGTGATATTGAAAGTGTTAATTTTATCTGTAAATTACTATTTTATAACAATTTTAAGTGACTCAGTCATCTCATAGTCTTGATGAGATAAGTACAGCATATTCTGTCGGGTCTGACGTTCAAATCAACATAATATCTATTTATATCAATAATTCAAGATACAACACAAAACAATTTAAAATAATCATCAGTCAGTTCAGTGTTATCCTATCCCAATTTCCCCGTCGCAAGGAGTCATTCTTTAATTTATTCTTTTTTTATAACAATGACTTTATGCACTTTTTGATATTTTATTTTGTATTTCTATCTTATTATTATTGTTTTGTAATTTAATTGTTTTAATTTTTCTAATGCTACTTACTGTAATGACGTGTATTATTACCAATAAATACGTTTATGAGTTTATGAGTCAAGACTAAGTATCATCAGAGTATGTGTCAACGTGCACTAAATAATACCGACTTAATAGACTTCTATTGACAACCGGATGGCGGAGTGGGTAGTGCACCTAACTGCGACGCCGAGGTTGCGGGGTTCGATGACCACTCAAGACAAATCTTTGTGTGCATGACCATGGAGGTTTGTCTTGGTCTGAGTGTTTTTATGTATAATAAGTATGTATTTACGAACAAAAATTATGTATCAGTTATTCTAGTACCCATAGTACAAACTCTGCTTAGTTTGGGACTAGATGACGTTGTGTGTCTGTAAATAATATAGAAGTTCATAGAATCAGTGTAATTAAGAGTAAGTATCATCAAACTATGTATACCTACTGTCATCGTACTCTAAATAATACCGACATAGACTTCTATTTCATTGTTGTGATTGAACCTCGATACTTGCGTGACTTTTAATATTTTTACCGTCGTTCATGATCGACTAACGTGAGGTTAAACACATGTCATTTGCTTATCAAATAAACATACTGAATCGATAATTGAATAAATAATTTATCAAGTTTCAACAATGTGTCTGAAATGTTTCGACTGGATAATGATAGGCACTGGAACTATAATAACATAGTGAACTGAGAACTACAATATAATTCTTCGTTGGTATGGTGTGCTTTATTTAACAAACCTACCTATATACATTTTAAAACTATAAACAATAATTATTAAGACACTTCAACTATAATGTTGTACAACAAATGATTTTTTCTACATCACTACTGTAGAGGAACAGGGTGTAATGTTCCTCCACTACAAAGGGAGGATCCTCCGACCAGGCTCGATAGTATTGCCTGGCGGACAGCTGTCCAACGGTAGCGAATTGGAAGTGGTATATATAGTCACTTGTTGTGAACATTTCGTTATCGCGATTCAGCACTCGTCGACATATGTCACGTGTGTGTCATCCGTCATTTATGTGCGGATACCGCCACAACTACAACATCGCTTTGACATCTTGATAAAGCCAAATATATAATCACGCCTATATTACGCAAAAGGGTATGGCAGAAGTGTATAACACCCACACTTCACTGGCTATGTTTAGGTTCCATCTGACAGGGAAACCTATTGGTGAGCATATTGACATTCACGGAACACCATTCCAAATCCGTGCTGCTATTGAGAAATTCTTTAAAGAAAAATATATAATGGAATGGAATGGAAACACACAACGCCATCTAGTCCCAAACTAAGCTGAGCTTGTACTATGGGTACTAGAATAGCTGATACTAATACATATATACTTTTCTTTTGTAAATACATACTTATTATACATATAAACACCCAGATTAAGACAAACCGCCATGTTCATGCACACAAAGATTTGTCTTAAGTGGGAATCGAACCCACGACCTCGGCGTCGCAGGCAGGTTTACTTCCCACTCCGCCATCCGGTCGTCAAAAAAATAAAATAAGACTAACACTTTAGTCCGACCTGGGAATCGAACCCAAAGCCTCATGGTAAGTGTATATGCTTACCACTAGACCACTAGGCTAACTACAAGCTAAATATCACACTAAAGTAATATTACCCACATCGTGCAGTAAAATATGACACAAAAGAAAGCTTACGGGCTAACGTCCCCATCTCATGGTAAAAGGAAATGGGTGTAATCACTTCGTATATTTTTGCTTTAAATATCTCTTACTTACAGCTTGGGCATGACGGGTCTACCGGTTCTGACAAAACCAGGTAGAATTCCAAGGCTTGTATAGAACCGGTTCTAAAAGCAGTATCACCGGATCCCCCGGCAAGCTTTTTATTAGTATTAGAAACAGAATCGATTGGGGTTAAAACAAGGTTTTTCATAAAATAGCTTGTATTTTGCTACCGGTTTTTGTTTTATTTCA
The DNA here is from genome assembly GCA_905147285.1 of Hypena proboscidalis. Taxonomy (NCBI): domain Eukaryota; kingdom Metazoa; phylum Arthropoda; class Insecta; order Lepidoptera; family Erebidae; genus Hypena; species Hypena proboscidalis. The sequence goes on from LR990141.1 coordinate 4,539,386, forward strand.
AAAATTGAGGATGGGGATATTTTTTCCCTCACATGATTTTTCATATTCCTTGTTATAATACCCTATCAATATCGTCTGCAAGAACCGGTTCTAACCGCTTCTCCCGTTTCAGTGACGTTCTAGTGCCGGATATTATGTATCCGGTATCGGACCCGGTTCTACATGCCCTACTTATAACGAACATCCGTCAGTCCGGTCACGTTCGCGAAATAAGAAAAAAGGAATTATGATGGCCATGTATAAGAACAATATTAGGAGGAAACGGCCGATGCGAATTTAATGATATGTGGACGGAATATATAGCAGACCTAGAGATGGTCAAGAATTTGAGAGAATTTTTATCACTGGTAATGTCTTGCGCCAGATCAATGACAGGAGACGTGTAAATAAGGAGACATGGAGTTGGAAATGTGCCCGGTGGATAGCGATAGGCCCACCTCTATCCCATGGGACTTACATAGCAGGTGAAGTGTGGGTGTAGTACACCTCTGCCACATCCTTCTGGGTAGTATAGACGTGATGTTATAATATGTTATGTTACATCTGTGCAAAATGTCATCAATGTCTACCCGGTAGCTCTAACGTGAAACAGAACGGAACGGAAAACATCCACAAATCCACACATTTTCACATCTTTTTTATTTTTTTAGTAACGCCTACTAGTAATTTGCAAATACAAATTACTAATATTCTTGTTAACCCCTCCAGCTTAATTTGCTTATGTTAGGAGGAAGTTCACGTCTGTGATGCATTACACCGCCAGTTTTTGAATCCATGACCTTTCGGCCGCTTCAACTTTCACATTTATAAATAAGTAGTAAGATTAATTGTTTAAGGGGTTCTTGTCGAGTGTTAAGTGTACTGTTTACTTTAATTCTAATAATGACACGTGCTAAAAACATTTGCAAGAATACCTAGTAAATTAACTGTGAAAAAAACAATTAGAGCCGTCGTTTGGTAAATTTATGTGGCCACTAAAGTAAATGGAATGTATAGAGTCGTAGACCTGCATGTCTGATGAACTAAAAAGAAAGAAAGAAAGAAAGAAATGTTTATTCTGGCAAATCTCAAACTTAGCGATACACTTTTTAAACTACTTATAATTAGGCAGTTAGTATAAACACAAAGATAATAATCAAATTAAATCAAATCAAATCATTTATTTCCTAGGGCCCCAAGTAGCGCTTGAACACGTCAAAACAAACACCAAAATACATTAATATAAAATTAAATAAAACTTAGCTAACTAAATTATAATACTTATTGTAATAAAATGATTTGACACCGGAGCTTAGATTGACTTTAATTAAACTTAGAGATTTAAATTAAAATCAATCCAAGCACCAGCTCCGATGCATCATGAGAAGAGCTGGTGAGAAACTCATGTGCACCATCTTTTCAAATAATTCATAAAATTTTTGTTTGTTTTCGACAATAATTCTATGTGTAAGTTATATATTGATGTGCCAGAAAAGGTACGCACCTCAGCATAATACTGCAGCACATTAGCACTACAGCGCTGGTATTCTGGTGCGCCCTGATTGTGAGTAAGATTATTTTCACCAATAAATAATTGCTTCGTTGGTCTAGCGGTATAATTTATTGTATCACTCACTAGAAGGTCTCGGGTTCGACACCCGGGTTGGGCAAAAATGTTAATTTGAATTTTCCGCCAGGCAATTCTCAATAGTAGCGCAATAAGCTCACCCTCTAATCCATGAACAGTGTGTGAACAGTTGCTAAGAATTAGTACGAAATCCGTTTTTTAACGAACTGACTACTTGTAATATTCAATTTGTATTTTTGAAAAACTATGACACGGAGCCCATGAATCTAATGGTCCGTAACTGATTCTAAATAAATTACTTTTAAGGTATAGAATACTGAAAATAATGTTATTATTACAGTTGTACTTTATACACTGTGCAACTCGGTAGCCTAGAAAGCTTATTATTGTATCATAATAATACCTATATATTACGTTTATGAGCAACTAGTTGGAAACAAAGAGATCGTCTACTGCATTGAGTACGAAATATAGTTATTGCTCAAGCCCAACTAGTTGGATCCGTTCCAAAGGAGCTCCCTGAACAATAGACAGTGAGATATGATACAGTTAGATACTAAGTTGATTTCCTCTACACTTTGAGATTCTATACCTTATTTTTATTAAAACTGACGTGAGTTTGTAACATTATTTGAATTATGAAATACGGGTGTTACTCACGTAATGTTGGTCTATTTAGTCGACCGCGGTTTCGCCTATACGTCTAGGCATTATCAAGAGAGTGCGATACGTCGCGCCTGAGTCGCAGCCAGTCTTGCACTGACGTATAGACGAAACCGCGGTCGACTAAATAGACCAACATTACGTGAGTAACACCTGTATTTCATAATTTAAATAATTCTATACCTTGTTGGTATAGTTGTGAACGTGTACGACTTCTGATCGCGAGAACTCGGGTTCAATTCTCGGGTTGGGAAAATATGTTATTTCACCACATGCTACACTGTACACTTACACATTGACACACATAATATATCACACATACATCAACTCTCCAATATTATCTTGAATACCGAAATTATCTAAATGTTGTAAATAACTCTATATATACCTAACTAAAACTTTGTAAAGAATATAAACTCTGTATCAAATAACAGAGCACAATAAACTACTCCTCAGGGCGGTTTTACCCTCGGGGAGACAATATAAAAATGTGTTATTTGGATTTATTTTTCGCTAGGAAATTATCAAAAGCAACTTGGAGTATGGCAGTAGGCGAAGACCATCATAACATCCTTACTAATATATTAAATGCGTATGTTTGTTAGAATGGATGTATGGATTTCTGTTAATCTTTCACGCAAAAACTACAAGGTCGTTTTTGATGTATCTTCGCACACATATCGTTTATAGACATGATTATGTTAATCAAGTCTATTATTACGTGACGCACACAACAATTCCCTACGTCCGGCGCACCCTGGGCAATTCGCGAGTTCTCCAAAGCGAATTGGCTGATCCTTTCACCACGATGGCAAGTCAAAATAAAATTTAACTTCGCCATCGACATGACGAAGAATTAACATAATATGTTTTTAATCGATATACCAAGCGAGCAGAGCTGCGGGTGGAAGCTAGTAGGACATAAATATAATAGTCACCTATTAAAATAGGTATCACCTATCATACCAAGCATAATTATCATCATTTACCGGATGCTATACTAGATTCCAAGCTGCTATTATTAATTTCCTAATCCTATATGATCATAATGAATAAGAAATATTAGAGATGTCCACTGTCCGGACGATCCGGTCTCAAAAACACTATTCGGCCGGATACTGGATTGGATATTATCCTATCACTTTAGCAAATAGATCTGTTATGGAGCAAGGCTTCTGATATTGAAACTATTTGCATAATTCAGAAACGAGTAGTACGAGCTATTTACAATTTAGGAGCCCCAATTGGCGTAAGACAGAGTGATTCAAGGAAAAAGACATTCTAACAGTTGATAATAATATTAAATGTGATGTATGTTAAGAAGAATATAAAAAAGTTCGCCCAACGCCGATATTCATACTAACAACACACACAATAGTAACAAATTGGTGGGCACCCTAAACTATTTTTACGTCAAGTTATCCTTTTATTTATATTAGGTGAAAGAATAATATGCCTAATAACTATCATACGAAAAAACCATTATGTCAAAAAACATTACGTGTAATTATAATTATGCTAAGTGAAGTAATATGGAAAAAGGCATTTATGCCAAATGAATTATAATGCGTATCGAATTATGCTAAATTAAATTATGCAAAAAAAGGAATCGCCAAAGAGGGGTAATGTTTTATGTAATATTAACTATATTCATACGAATGTACAAAGGGAACCCACACATACTACGTAGGTTTTAAAACAGAAGCACAGGACAGTCATTTTGACTGTGACATAGAAGCTTATACACGTTAGCAGCGACTACATTATTCATGTGACATAGTTTTATAACGGAATTAGCCTAGACTAGTTAAAGCTAGACAGGACGGTAAAAGGTCTGTAATGCCGCAACACACAAAAAACAGTAGTAAAACATAACTGCCACGCTTACTACATGAGAATTCAACAGCTGGTGAGGACTAATTTTCTTTTGTTTTAACGTACCGTAATAAAATCTATAGTTACGTCCACATGTCTATGACGAAATACCGAATTTACAACGCCTAGTTTTTATAGGTATAACTAGTGTTCCCAAAATTGGGATGTAACTAACCTTTTCTAAGAAATAATATCAATAAATAAATAATAATATATAGGAAGTAACTTTAAAAATCTCTGTAATAATTTTCAGTAGTGAAAGCGTAATTGACAATCAAACAGAGCATTAATAATATTAATAAAAAAGGAAAACGCTATCCGCACGTCCACCCACAAATGTTCTTTTAACTCCGTCCTTATACAGACAACTATCAGGAACCGACCTTTTCTTAAGTAAAGCGACAGATAAAAGACGTCAGCAGCACACAAAGTGACATGGAAATAAATTCCTTAGAAAATTGCAACCTCCCACACAATACGCAACAATAACAACAAAAGATACATAAGAATGCTCTCACGGTCCATTGTACGCGGTCATATCGTAGAGATCAAAAGTGCTATTTATCAACTTACGTCTTTTTATCGTGCGGGATCAGCGAGCCCTTATTCACCTCAAACAGCGGCACCACAAACACAGTCTTGGAAAACACACATCCCGTGTCCCTCTTCTCGTCTCCCATAAGCTTTCTTATCATTTGCAGAAACTTCCTTGCCAAACCGTAACTCGGTATCATCTCTATATCCGATACTAAGAAATAGTTTGTTTTAGATGCGTTCCTCGCCACGTTTCTACCTACGTTTATAGGATACATCATGAATTTAGATTTTCTTAAAGTTTGGAAATTGTACGAATCTAGCCCAGAACAATCTTTAAAGTACAGATTAGCTACATCATCATGCGGTAATCTCATCATCATCCGCGCAATCTTTTTTTTCCGCACCCATTGAATGTATTTTGCTCTAGTTCTGTTGTCTAAATTTCTATAATTTTCTAATCTCTTTCTTAATACTTCCTGTATCGTTTCATTTGTTGAGGACACTGTCGGTGCCTGCGTGATCAGTGCCTGCAGCCTCGTCTTCAAGGGCCTAATCTGCGGTGGAAACCGTTTCGGATAAAACAAATGCATCGATACTTTCAGCATGCCAGGGTAACAATGACATAAATGGTTCATTATTTGTATTGTAAGATCTAGATCATAACTCGGCACATATACTGCAATACTAATGGGGCCGTCCCAGTATCTGGTTATTTCTACAAGGTGGTAAAGAAATTCAGGTGTCGCTTGAGTGACGTATGTAACTGCTTGACTCTTGGTGAGATTGGCATAAGCTCTGCCCTTAATAGCGTCATAGATGACCCTGTACGAACTCTGCCTTCCAGTTTCTGGAGACTGATGTATTTGGAATGTATCCCACTTGAGAATATCTGGGAGGCCATAGTTAAATAAACAGTAGCTTACGTTCTCTGGCTGTTTGCCTTTCAGGAACGCACCGGGTTTGTACACAAAGTCACCGGTCTTTGGGTGTGGGTGTGGGTGCTCGTGGTGTCTGTACGCGTATAGTTGCAAGATGATGGTTATAGTGAGTATGAAACCAGCTATCAGCAGCAAAGTGGAGTGCCTCCTTGTCAACCTGAAGGAATAAGCTCCGAATATCCGTAAGCATCTGGTCATTTTCAACATTCATCGTTTTTCGTTATAATATTCTTCTAGTATACATCCGTTTTGATATTACTTACTGTGCAAAAACCAAAATTTATTCATGTTTATTCGTTACCTCATATCTTATTGTGGATATTATCATTGGAAGAACGATTCAATTTTGTAAACACAACACAAAAACACGAAATCACATAAAACTGTCCACTATGGGCATTATATTTGGTTCTATTTGTTTTTTCATGACATGCTCACAATATAACATAATAATTTAATAATACACAATTATAAAAACTTCATTATTATGACAGCCGCGTATTTAAGAAATGTATTTTTCACCTAATGTTTTATTTTGACAGATTCTGCGCGCGCAACTTGTCAGCATTGCACGCAGCTGCGGGAAATCAATATTCCCGCCAACCGTGCCTATCCACATATTCAAAATGTACGGACTTTCCGAAAATTGGTGACTGAAAAGTAAGAGTGAAAAAATACACCTAGTTTATTTTCTTTACCAAATTAGTGAGTACATAACTGATTTCCAACAAGTGCTGGTGCAAAAGTAATAACGTAGTCACGAGCCGCGTTATTGCCTGTCCTAGGTTAATAGATAAATTTAAACAGTAGGCAGCAGTAGCTGTGTTTACATAAGTAGGTTAAGTTTTTAATAGAAAAAGCCTTTCATTGCTGACCTTTTCGAAAATGTCTAAGTCAATAAAAAAATATGTATTAGAAAAAACTTATTTCTTATCCTAGAGCCGGATGTTAAAGAAATTGGTTACCCTACACAATCCTGGTTGGATCCGGCAAGACTTTCGCAAAAGTTGCCATATATCTCATCTAAAAAACCTACTGTTCGCATCACATTTAGGAAATTATAGACGTTGTAATAATTATTGTTATAATTATAAAAGTATTAAAATTTTCAAGTAGTACATTTAGATAAAATAACTTGTGTTTTGACTACAACATATAATTCTGAAAATATATAGTTCATTTGCTTCTACCACGTGGAAGTCTACTAAAATGGTATTTACTTACAAAACTGGTATTGTGGAGAACAAGACAAGGAGAGTGGATGTTGTTTCCTTGGACGCCAAAGGTCAATTTAGTTCAATAAGGGGTATTGCATACGAATTCGCCGCAAGGGGTGTTTGTGTAGCGGGGTCTCCAAAATGTCAAATGTCACTATTTGCGGGTAGAATATGCTGTCATTAAATTTATACGTGTTTATAGAGGCACAGTTTTTCAGGGCGTTCTGAAGACAAGCTTTTACTAGCGACAGAGAAAGCACTAATGAGAGGACAAGAGGGACGGCGGACGTATTAATTTCTCCATTTAAAATTAAAACAAAAATCCGTACTGCCTAATATTTTTTGTTCCAAAATGTTTGTCTTCAAAGCGCCCTAAAGAACTGTGCAGCCATAAAAACGTATAAACTCAATGGTTGGGATAAATCAATGTCTGTCAACATGCTGTCAACAAACTTTGACAAACCTAACTCTACAGTGGCGCTGCCTGGTGAGACAAAAAACGATAGCCCTCGTTTGTGCTTTCAACATTTCTTGCACAGAATAACCACTTTACTGAATCCAAGCAGCGTAAAAGATCTGTAAATTGCGTGCACATTATTAAAATTAGCAAAATATACATTTTATTTAAACATAAAACATCACGCCTATTAATATAGGCCCATATCCATCGGGCACAAGGGTGTACCCAAAGGAGTACTGCGGAGGTGTATAACTCCCACACTTCACCTATTATGTTTAATGAGCCTATCGCCATCCACCGGACACAACTTAAGATCTGTGCTGCTACTGAGAGCTTCCTGTCAGAAAAACGCCGAATTACAATTTTTGCCAGTCAGAAATAAAATTCGAGGGTGGCATGCACAGCTTTGAAGACTTGTATTAAAAGATCGATTAGTTCGTTACTACATGATAACTGTTCTTTACCCACTCTTTATGAATGTGGAATTAGTTAGAAAATGCAGTTATTACGTGCCTTTGAAGTTGAACAGTGATTGGTCACCAATAGAACTGCCTTGATTAATTTAGGCATATTAGACTGATTGCCAACATCAAATACGTACCTAAGGGCCCATTTACACGGTGTAAGTTTTGTTTTTGTCTGTTGAAATTCTCTCCTACTAACTAATATAGGGACATTTTCAGACAGAAAAATTTCCCTTGTACCGTAACTTGAAAATGGCGGCTCTCATACTCTGAGTGACAGGACAGGCTACCAACTGCAAACTCAATTTAAACTTTGTTTCCGCATTTCTTGACTATAATGTGAATCGTTTCGAATTTATCATTTAGTTCGTGAGTTTGGAAGTGGGAAGCTGCAGACAATAACATAACATTTCGTATGTATTGCCCAGAAGCCTTCTGACATAATGTGACATAAACATAACAGAGGAAAAGTGTTTTTTTTACACCGTTGCCACACACTTCTGGAAAAAAGACGATATTACATAAGATAACATCACGCTTATACTATCCAGAAGGGGGTGGAAGAGGTGTATAACAAGCACATTTCACCTGTTATGTTTAAGCACAAACCAATTTTTTTTAAATACTTGTAAATAAAGGTATTCGCAGCTCAAAACCTATAATTATTTAGATTTTAATTAAATCTTCATTAATATCCTTTCGATTCGATACATTCTATTATTCTATTGATCAAATACATGAAAAGTTATGACAGTAAATATTTTGTTTAATTTTCAAATAGCTACCCTGTATAATGTGTGTTTTTGGATTGTGCGTTTATTCGTGCACAGCAGCGATGTGATGGACGTGAGCCTATCGCCAGCCACCGGGCATAATTCGTACTCCATGCTGCTACTGAGAATTTCCTGACGAAAAAATCCTAAATAACACTTTTGCCCGACCCTGGCATCGAACCCGAGACCTCGTGTTAAGAAGTCCCATACGCTAACCACTAGACCAACAAGGCATTATCGGCGATATTATGTGGTTTAAATTTAGTATTTTCGATCATTTGTCCACCAATTAGTTGACAAAAACTACGTATAAGATTTAATTTACAACGATTACGAAGACTACATATACATATGTAAATTATAATAAAACGAACAAGCACCATTAGGTTGTTTTCGTGTACTTGGTACTGCACTTAGCACTCCACTTTGCATTATAATGCAATAGCAAACAACGAATGCTCACGAATAATAGATTTTAATTACCGGTTCCGAGATCGCTGGCAATTGGGCATAAGTTTGGCGTGTAATTACACTAACTTTTAATGAGAATAAGTTCCTACCTTACAAACACGCTAGAACCAGTTTTTGGAACACTCGTAGCTTCAATGTTCAGTCGGATACTTGAAAACATGAGGAGTGTTTTCAAAGAGAGATTTAAAAATAACGTGCTAGTGAAACCGTTGTACCGAAAACTGAAAAATGGGAACAAGATTAAGCCAAATGTGATCATTTCCGTTGGCAGTAATTTTAAACTAGATGGTCATGGAATAAGTGTCAAAAGGGATGTTGTGAACCACAACGGGGAAGTACTAAGACCTCAAAATATTAAAACCAAGCGAATATTCTTATGTAATGATTGTGAGAGTTTTATTAAGGCTCATATTTATGAAACAGTACATAGCGGACATAATGTGAAGGATCGTCTGGGATCGGAACGTAAGATGCTACATGTGTCAGAAGTTAGAAAAGCTAGCAGCAACGCCGATGTTCAAGACAAAAGTTACAAATTAACCAAGGCTGACAATAACATAGTGGTTCTACATAAAGTAAGTAGTTACTAAACTAACAACTAAGAAAGCAATATATCTTGTAGTTTGTATTTCTTGACTCAGTTATGATAATTTGTAACATACATAACAAAACATAACAGCACGCCTATATTACTCAGAAGGGAATGGCAGAGATGTTCAACTTTACCTGTAACGTTTAGTTATAGTATACTTATCGCCATCCACCGGGCACAATTCCAACTCCGTGCAATATAAAAAGTTTCATTTAAACGAAAATTTAATGATATTGGTTAAAACTTTATTGTACGTTTAAGGGTAAATATTTGGTTCGCTGTTTTCCTTACAAAAGTAATATGGGATTAAGTTTAATTTTATTAAGATTTTATCTATAATTGTAGACAAATCATATCTAAAATCTAAAATGCATGTTTATTGGCATCCACTTTTTCAAAATAATTATTTTATTTACTTAGTTTGTATGTAACTCAATTTATGATTAAAACAATTACCTAACTGGTGTAACTGGGTGGTAACTGGTGACCTGAAATACAAGCCTCGGCTTAGCTTGGGCACCAGTCTCCCACTATAACGAATTTTACTATACTTGTATCTTAGCAAATGACTTTATGTATTTAATTTTTGTTGTGGTGAGAAGAATAAATATATTGTCTATTGTCTATTGTCTAATTTTGACGAAATGGCTACCAACAAAGTGTGTTAGGCATGTTAGTGTTTAAGATATGATTTATCAAAAAAAATAGATAAAAACTTAATGATATTAAAGTATAACCGATATTACATTAGTATGAAAACACGGTGCTCGGGAGTCTAACCTTAACGTTAGCACTAAACAATATATTTTATTTACTTCTTATTGAGAAAATTTGTGTGATTCTTGATCTTGGGGAATGCCTTTCAATACCTACACATTACCTGGAATCAAGCTTAGTTCCTAAAGTAGGTCAATGCTTAGCTTTAAGATAAGAGCGTCCGTACACCGGGACACTGTGGTGGCTATAGTAGCTTGTTAAAAAAGTATCGATATATCGATACATTGTATTTTTAATACAATATTTTGACAATTTTGCACGATAATAAAATTATATCAAAAAGGCTATTTTTTAACGTGTGTTAGTGATTTTGTTACGATTTTAAATGTTTTTTCAAGATCGATTTTTCGGTATGCGGATATATTCGATAAAAAACCACCCAAAGTCTCAGATTCAAGTACTGTATCACTTGTAAGCGACTTCGTTACCATGACATTTACACCCTTTTTACATAGTAAAAAACTTTTTATATCAGAATTTTTTTACTAAAACTTGACTGATATATCGATATACCAATATATCAATATTCTTTCTCTATATATCGAAGCCGATGTTTATATTTTTATAAATATCGATACTTTTTCTTAATTCTGACATGCCTGAAGACGCGTTAAGAGACTATGGCTTATAGTGACATAACGCGTTTTCAAGCACGAACGCTATCATAGATCGCAACCTGTAGCCCTGAAACAGCCACTCGAACACACGCTGATATCTAGACTAAGCTAAGACTTACCATTTGCGTCCAAAAGACAAAAGGTAAGGTCAAGGTAAATTTGAGCAAGTTTAATTGTGCAATGTGTGTCAGTGACTTAAAATGCAAAAAAAACTACTGAGGTGTCAAGGGACACCCGGATGGAACGAAGTTTGATTTTTCTCTGTGTGTCTGATGATGTAGCACCGTAGCTGTAACGTAGCATGTAATTACTACGCCGCTACGAGAATTGCTACGAAATGTGTCGTTACAACTTTTCGTCCCAATTTTTCCGTCTAGACCCCTTTCGCAACGCGCTATAAGGAACTTCGTTCCAAAACATGTCTCGACAAAGTTTATGTTTTGCTAACCAAATGCAGCTATACCACAGCTCACACCACTGCTCGTCAGGGTCGCCAAACATAAAACATAACATGTGACGGCCAGAACTTGCCGTTCCGAACGTCCGGCCCGCATATGTGTGTCGCGAACCTTACACAATCTGTATGGTACAAATGTTAATAAACGTCATCCACAGCTTGAGGACATGTTAAATTACACGCCTGGTATGCGCGGGCTCTAAATTTCACAAAATTGAATTTATTCCCCAAGGTCCCGTGTACCTGGCTGAGACTGTTCCCGTTGCCGAAACTCCCAGAGGAAACCATTTGCTCCGTGATTCTTAGATGCATCTTCTCACAACTCGGTCTGTCTACTTTCTTGATACTTTGGACTGCTATTTGGACATTGAGCATTCACTATTTTGAAGGTGAGTAATACAATTTGATTTAAAGATTAGAATACTAGATTTAAGAAACTGGTCAGGCTACATTACCAACTACTGCTGATGCTATATCTAACTATAACCTCACCAATTGGTTTTGCGCTTGGTTATAGAGTAAACTGCCGCGATGGTCTAGTGGTTAGCGTATACGCCTCTCATCGCGAGGTCTCGGGTTCGATTCTCGGGTCGAGAAAAGTGTTATTTGTAAACTTTCCGTAAGGAAATTCACAATAGCAGCACGGAGTTGGAATTGTGCCCGGTGGATGGCTATAGGCTTACTCCCTATCCCATGGGACCTAAACAATATCAGTTGAAATGTGGGTGTTTTTACACCTCTGCCCTACCCTTCTGGGTATATAGTCATGATGTTATGTTATGTATGTGTTAATGGGTAAGAACATTTATATGAGGACTACACAATGTAACATAACATAAAATCACGCTTATATTATCCAGAAGGGTGTGGCAGAGGTTTAAAAACACCCACACTTCACCTATGCTATTTTTTGGTTCCATGTGATAGGGAATGGCCTATCGCCATCCACCGGGTACAATTCCAACTCCATGCGGCTGTTGAGAATTTCTTGACGAAAAAATCCAAAAGATCCGGGAATCGAACCGTATTATACCGTCGACCTGGCGGTAGGAAGCATACGCTACCACTTGACCAACAGAGCATATTTAAGTATGTTTTTGATAAATTATGACAAATATTATATTCATTATGTACCAATTTTTGTCTAATTTCACTATAAAAGTACGATACAACTAACTTTGAAATACATGAAATAAACCTGGGATAAAATATGATAGTACATTTTAGAGGAAAATTAATGTGCATTCTACAGACTACCACAATAATTAAAATCTGGGGTACGAACTTCACGGATGTGGCTCCAATTACGTTAAAGAATGGTTTACACGTTGGATATTACGTTATAAATGTGTACGTGTGTATTTCTTACTGTATTTATGATGACCGGCTGGCGGAGTGGGTAGTATACCTGCCTGCGACGCCGTGGTCGCGGGCTCGATTCCCGCTTAACACAAATCTTTGTGTGCATGAACATGGGGGTTTGTCTTAGTCTGGGTGTTTTTACGGTGTTTCTCTATATAATAAGTATGTGCTCAGAAAAGAAAAGTATATATGTATTACTATCAGTTATTCTAGTATATAAAGTACAAGCTCTGCTAAGTTTAGGACTAGATGGCGATGTGTAAGTTGTGAGATATTTATTTTATTTATTATTATTTATGTTTATGCCCTTATCTTTATTCAGGTCCTTATGAAACGGAAATATCAATGGAGTTTGAGAAACGACAGAACCAGCTAGTTATTGACCTTGCTACAGAGTTGAGACAGGTAAGTTACCTATGGGGTGCTAGGTCGAGTAACCTCCTAGAGGATCCGGGGCTATTGGTCCCTTCCTAATCCGCGAGGATTACGGGGGAACAATAGTCTTTGGGTTTGGTGCACCCTGGTAACTTCGCAGAAAAAACTTCTCCTCCGGGGGATTTCTTTTCTGTGTTGGCCAATAACTCGACACGGGGAGCTTCTCCGCGCGTCTCTCTGCTCTTCAGAGAACGTGTCGGATGAAGCGGGGACGTGCCCGGCGTGCACTTACACTGCCGTCGGGTGGGCAATGGGAGGGGGTCTCCTTGCGCCAGCGTCCAAAAATCGTAATCCTGACTCTTGTTGCGGATTATTTCACAACTTGGGTCGGGGACGAGGATCTTGGCTTGGTCGCCTGGATCGCGAGGAAGAAAACCTCTATAAAAAATTACCCCAATCCTAAGCTGTGCCGCATGGCGAGAGGATGCGTGGCTGGTGGGGAGACCAGTCGTTAATGTGTGCCACCTCTGGGGAACAGCCGACCCCCAGTTGTATATAGGCTTACCCGGGTAATGCGGGATCTCTGCCCGGGTGGACTGTGTGAATCTCCCGCTCTCGTGGGTTCAAAAATGGATGCAAACAAAACAAACAAAAATAAAAAAGACGTGGTAGGAGGAAAGTCGTGCGAGGAGTCGCATGCCGACGCACCGGTGCCGATCGCCCTTGAGGCGAGAGTGGTGCTGTCGAGGTTGGAGGACGGGCCCGCCACCCGGACTCGGAGCTGCTTGCCTAAGGCGAGCGAAGCCGAAGTGGTGAGCGAGGCCGAAATGGTGGGCGAGGCCGAAGTGGTGAGGTCGAGCGGCGAGAAGCGCAGCTTCCCGGCGTACCTGGAGGAGGCGTCTGAGGTGGCCAGTCGGGCGCCTCGAAAAGTGCGCTCCTCGTCCAGAGGAGGTTCGGGGTCGAGAACGCGGTCACTCACACCGCAATGCCGACCCGCGACGCCGATGATGGCGACACCGTCCCCGGGTGATCTCACCCCGGTCGGGTCGTCATCGTCGGTGTTCTCGCATAGCGAGAAATACCGGCGCATACGCGCTGATGGTGAGGCGGCCGCGGGGGAGCGGGTTGGTCAGTTGGCCGACCGGATCCATTCCGTGATCATGGGGCCCACGGCTGACGCGGACCCAATAAAGACGGCGCACGACTCCTTGAGTCTAATCGCAAAGGTCGCCCTGAGGTCCACAAACCTCAAGGGCGAATTCGTGAGAGGGCTCAAGGTGGCCATTGGCGCGCTGAGGGGGGTGGTGGATCAGCTCAACGAGCGTTCCACTGCCTCAGAGGCCACCAACACCCGCCTCGAGGGGGAGGTGCAGCAGCTTCGTGCTGAGCTGGCCCAGATTCGGGCTGATCTCCAGATCGGCACCGTCGGGGCCGGCTCTCCGCGGGCTGTGGAGCCGCCGGCTGCGCTACCGGCTGCGCTTTCTGTTGCGCCACTGGCTGCGCCACCGGCTGCGCCTTCTGCTGCGCTTTTTGCTGCGCTGAAGGCTGCGCCGAAAGATGCGCCGAGGGCTGCGCCCAAGGCGGCGCCGAGGGCCGCGCTGAAGGCTGCGCCGTCGGCTGCAACGCCGGCCGCGTCGCGAGCTGCACCGAGGGCTGCACCAGAGGCTACGCCTTCGGTTGCGATGCCGGCTGCGCCGCGGCCGCCGCGGGGCGACGCATTTAGCGACGCCCAAATGAGCCAGCTGGCTAAGCTGGTGGGCGACATGCTGGCGGCCGATGGGCGCGGTCGCCGGCAGGGCCAGCCGTCGTCGGCCCCGGTGCCCCCACCCCGACCGGGGACGGGCGCCAGGTCGTTTGCGGCGGTGGTCGGCGGGCCCACCGCGCCCAGGCCACCTGTGACGGCCGCGGCCGGTGCCGCCCAAGCGCCTGCCGGCAAGAAAAAGCGGAAGCGGAGGGCGCAGCCGGCCGCCGCTCCGGGTGCTCCAGCTCTGGTGCCCACGCCGGGCCCCGCTCCTCCTGCTGCGGCCGAAGTGGCTGCGGCAGGTGACGGGTGGCAGACGGTCCGTTCGGGGCGGCGCTCCAAGAGGAGGAAGAAATCTTCCCCTCAGGGGGCGCCGACCCAGACGGCCGGTAAGAGAAGGCCCAGGCTCTCTCCGCCGAAGAGTGCTGCTGTGGTCATCACGGTGGCGCCCGAGGCGGAGGGAGTCACGTACGCGGGCTTCCTCAAAGAGGCGAGGTCGGCCCTCGACGGGGCCCTCCCTGGCGTCGGCTGCAAGTTGCGGCAGGCGCGGACGGGGGCCCGCGTCCTGGAGTTCCCCGGGAAAGACGGGGACAAGCAGGCCGACCTCGTGGCCGCGGCGTTGCGGGGGATCGTGGCGGGGCGGAATGGAGTCACAGTCGCCAGGCCGACGAAGTGCGCCGAGCTGCGCGTGTCGGGCCTGGACGACTCCATCACGGCGGAGGAGGTCCGGGAGCGCAT
Source organism: Hypena proboscidalis (assembly GCA_905147285.1). Taxonomy (NCBI): domain Eukaryota; kingdom Metazoa; phylum Arthropoda; class Insecta; order Lepidoptera; family Erebidae; genus Hypena; species Hypena proboscidalis. The sequence continues at coordinate 4,555,010 of LR990141.1, forward strand.
TATAGCGGTTGCTGAGTGCGCTCCCGACTCCGTCAGGGTCGGTGCCGTCCGTCCCGGCCCCGGAGGTGTAGGTGCGGTGTGGGCCCGCTGCCCAATTGCTGCGGCCAAGCTCCTGGCCAAAGCTGGCAGGCTCCTCGTGGGCTTCTCCTCGGCCCGGATCACGGTCCTGGAGGCGAGGCCTGCGAGGTGCTACGGGTGCATGGCCAGGGGTCACTTGCGCCCCAACTGCACCAGCGGTGTAGACTGCAGCGGACTATGTTTCCGCTGCGGTCAACCGGGGCACAGGGCAGCGGAATGCTCCGCCGCCCCTCACTGCCCCCCGTGTGCGGCGGGCAAACGGCCCGCCAACCATCTGATGGGGCGGGAGGGGTGCACGATCCCCAACGCGCCGAAGCGCCCGGGGGCTAGCCGATCGACCACGGCAGCTCCTGGTGCTCGGCCGCTGACCGCGGGAGGAGATATGGAGGTTACGGAAATCCAGTAATGGACTACGAACCCTCCAATCTCCTCCAGACGAATTTGAACCACGCCGCCCGCGCCCAGGACCTCCTCCTGCGGGCGATGGCGGAGTGGTCAATAGGTGTGGCCGTGGCCGCGGAGCCCTACTTCGTTCCTCCCCGCCCGAATTGGGTGGGTGACTGGGACGACTCCGTGGCCATCGTCAGCTCCGGTGCGCTTCGGTCCCCGCCCTTGTCTCTCAGGGACAAGGGCTCGGGATTCGTTGCTGCTGACTGGGGGGAGGTAACGCTGGTCGGCGTGTACTTCTCCCCGAACCGGAGTCTGGCGGAATTCGAGGTCTTCCTCAATAGAGTGGAGGCCTCGATACGGCGAATAGCACCTCGTCAGGTGCTCGTTATGGGGGACTTCAACGCCAAATCCTTGGCGTGGGGGTCCCCTAGGACGGACGCCCGCGGTCGGGCGGTGGAAGAGTGGGCAGCGTCGGTGGGCCTCTGTCTCCTGAACAGGGGCACCACCGACACTTGCGTTCGACGGCAGGGGGGGTCGATAGTGGACCTTTCGTTCGCTACCCCTGCCGTCGAAGCGCAAGTAAGGAACTGGCGTGTCCTGGATGAGGTTGAGACGCTCTCGGATCACAGGTACATCCGATTCGAGCTCTCCCGGTCCCAGGACCCCAGTAGGGGTCACGTTCCCTCTCGACGTCGCAGCGCGTTTCCGCGGTGGGCTGTGGGGCGAATGGACGGGGATCTGCTGGAGGAGGCGGCCATTATTGCCAATTGGTTCGTCTCCCTGCCTTCGTCTGAAGGAGCCAACGCTGCGGCTGGCCGCATTCGCGATGCGATTACGCAGGTTTGCGATGCGGCCATGCCCCGTGCCAAGCGTTGGTCCCCGAAGACGGAGGTCTACTGGTGGTCCCCGGAGCTAGCCTCCCTTCGCGCTGCGTGTTTTGCGGCGCGGAGGTCCTACGGCCGCAGCCGGCGACGTCGCCCCCGCGACGTCGAGATGGAAGACCGGCTTTACGCGGCGTACATCGACCAGGTGTGCGCCCTAAAGCTGGCCATTTGCCGCGCTAAGGAGGAGGCGCGGCAGGAGATGTTGGAGGGTCTCGATCGTGACCCCTGGGGCCGCCCCTATCGAGCTGCGCTGAATAAGCTGCGCTCGCGGGGCGCCCCCCCTTACGGAGACTCTCCAACCCAGCTTCCTCGCAGAGGTGGTTGAGGGCCTATTCCCGCAACGGGCGGAGCACACGCCCCCGGCAATGGTCGAAGAGACCGAAGACCGGGAGGCCGACCTCAGTGCTCCACCCGTCACAGAAGCGGAGGTAGGGGCGGCTGTTCTTCGGATGCGTTCCAAGAACACCGCCCCCGGGCCCGACGGGGTACCCGGACGGGTGTTGGCCCTGGTCCTCAACCACATGGGGGATCGCCTCAGGGAACTGTTCGACGTGTGCCTGGCGTCCGGACGGTTCCCTGACTGCTGGAAGGCGGGGAAGCTGGTTCTCCTCCCGAAGCCGGGACGGCCGCCCGACACCGTGGCGGCCTACAGGCCTATCGTGTTGCTGGACGAGGCGGGAAAGCTGCTCGAAAGAGTCATTGCTACCCGTATCGTCCGGCATCTTGATGAGGTTGGTCCGGGTCTGTCGGATGCCCAGTACGGTTTCCGTGCTGGACGTTCGACGATCGGGGCCATCCTGCGCCTGAGGGCTGCTACGGAGGCGGCCGTCGCCGGCGGAGGGGTGTTGTTGGCGGTATCGTTAGATATCGCCAACGCCTTCGGGACTCTGCCATTCAGCTGCGTCAGCGAGGCACTCCGGTACCATGGAGTGCCGGTTTACCTGATGCGGCTGGTGGCCGACTATCTCGAAGGCAGGGGGGTTCTGTACGAGGACCGAGACGGAGCAATGCTCCGCAGGCCCATGTCGTGCGGTGTCCCACAGGGATCGGTCCTAGGGCCGCTCCTGTGGAACATCGGTTACGACTGGGTGCTGCGTGGGGCTTTCCCCCCGGGCCTAGACGTCATCTGCTATGCGGATGACACGCTCGTCACGGCCCGGGGTCGGAACTCCGAGGAGGCGGCACGCCTGGCCACAGTGGGTGTGTCCCAAGTGGTCGGGCGCATCGAGGCGCTGGGACTTAGGGTGGCCCCTGCCAAGACTGAGGCCGTGATGTTTCACGGGCCTCGTCGCGGGCCACCTGCTGGCGCCTCGATTACCGTCGGCTCGGTCCTCGTACGGATCGAGGCCCAGTTTAAATATCTGGGCCTAGTGATAGACAGGCGGTGGAGCTTCGACGAGCACTTCCGCATTTTGGTGCCCAAGCTGGAAGGCGTGGCTGCCGCTCTCGGTCGGCTTTTGCCGAACGTGGGTGGCGCCAGCGTCGCCAGCCGACGGCTTTACGCGGGGGTGGTACGGTCAATGGCACTGTACGGCGCACCCGTGTGGGCGGAGGCCTTGTCCGCCGGGAACAGGGCGCGGTTGTGGAGACCGCAGCGCGTCCTGGCGGTCAAGGCCATTCGTGGATACCGCACGGTGTCGACCGACGCAGCGTGTGCGTTGGCCGGAACACCCCCGTGGGATTTGGATGCGGAGGTGCTCGCCGAAGTGTACAGGCGCAGGGCGGCTGCTCGGGCTGAGGGTTCTGTCCCCATGCCCGAGCAGCTGCGTGCGTGGCGGGAGGAGGCCCACCGGACGCTGATGGTCCGGTGGGGGAATCGGCTGGAGGCTCCACGTGCTGGTTTTCGCACCGTGGAGGCGCTCCGGCCGATTCTCGAGGAGTGGGCAGGGCGGCAGCATGGGACTCTCTCCTTCAGGCTGGTGCAGGTGCTGACCGGGCATGGTTGCTTCGGGAAGTACCTGCACAGGCTGAAGAGGGAGGCGAGCCCCATGTGCCACCACTGCGACTGCGGTGAGGACTCGGCGCAGCACACTCTCGAGCAGTGTCCTGCTTGGGGGGTGCAGCGCCGGGATCTCACCGCGGTCATTGGGAACGACCTCTCGCTGCCGGCTGTGGTCGCGGCAATGAGCAGCGCGAGGTCGTGGGATGCGGTCGCATCCTTCTGTGAGGACGTCATCTCGCAGAGGGAGGCGGCGGAGCGGATCAGGGAGGACTCACTCCTGGCTGATCCGCTCCGCCGCCGGCGAGCTGGGCGGCGAAGGCGCGCGTACGCCGCGAGCCTAATGCCGCCCTAAGCAAGGCCGCGGGCGGTGGAGGGGGTTTTCCGCCGCCCGCTGATGCCTTCCGCGACGGAGTGACGCCCTGGGTGTGCCCGGGGCGTCGCTACGGGAGTAAGAGGACTTAGAGGCACACGACTCAGGCAACACGATTGTGGAATGCTTTGCCCGTATGCATTAGACAAGCTCAATCTTTGCCTATATTTAAAAAAATGGTCAATGAGCATTTCATGTTACTTTAGGAAATTATTGTTGATATTTAGTAATATTGTGTCCTGAATATTAGATAATATTTATATTATTATGTATATATGTAGTATATATTTTATATATTTAGGTATATATAAGTAGATAATATATTTAGTATTATATAATATATTTAATAAGGTATATTAGTTTATTATAAATAATTTTAGGTTTAAGACACTATACGTAGTTTAATTTCTGTGTTATTTATATTTAAAATCTCCATTGTCATTATCATGACGTTTCTTTTTACTGTATTTTGCTTTTCTTTTTTTCTTTAATTAACGCACCAACGACTGCCCATAACTTTGCTCATTACTTACTTGTCCATCCTAAGGTTGCCTGTAAGAAATTGCTTTTAGCGATAAGGCCGCCCATTGTGCAACATAATTTTTAAGTGCATTTATCTACAGCATAAATTTCTTTGTTAATATTGGTGTACAATAAAGATTACTCTATCTATCTATCTATCTAGAGTCGGGTGCCCGGTCAGAGGTCGGACTGGGCACGGTCGCCGCGGCGAGCCCTGTGGATATAATATCGATCCGGGGCTCGCCGACCCACCATCTTTCGGCGACGAGGGCACACCGCGGGGTTTTAGTGGGTATTCTGTGCCGTTTAACATCGTAGGCACGGGAGTCCCACATGCCACTCTGCCCGTTCCCCCCACGGGTGGGGTTGGTATGCGTAAATGCATTTCCCCGCGAAAAAAAAAAAAAAAAAAAAAAAAAGGTAAGTTACCTATATTTATGTCTTTTTATATAATATGAAAGTTGAAAAATTAAGAATCCAGCAGGACTCGAACCTGCACCCCCTGTGTATACGCCACAAGTGCTTTGCCAATTCAGCTATGGATTCGTATGCTGCTGGACTCGAAATTTCTTAACTCTAAGGTTCGTCTAGCTATGGCTGGCACAAATGAGTTGAGAAATTTTGAGTTCAACTTTAATATTAGATATATAAAATACAAAAAGGCATAGCAAAGCTAAAATTTGCTTTAAAATATTACAAGTAGGTCCCGGGTCGGGCAAAGTGTTATTTGTGAACTTTCTGTCAGCAACACGGAGTTGGAGTTGTGTCCGGTGGATGGCGAAAGGCTGACGCCCTATTCCATTGGACCTAAACATAACAGGTGAAATGCGGGTGTTGTACACCTCTGCCACACCCTTCTCGGTAATATAGGCGTGATGTTATGTCAAAATAAAAATATTTGTCATAACATACATTACCTAATTGGCAGAAATTATACAGTGCGAAAGCCCAACCTCATAGATCTTTATCAGGGTTACGTAGTTCCAACCAGTTTCACCACATTTGTCTGTCTGTATATTATCCGTCCAAGTTTAAGCTAAAATACTTCTCAATGGGATATAGTAAGTTATGTCAAACTTTCAAAAACATTGCAAACATTTTCAGACAACCATAATACAAACCTGTGCAATTTTTATAAATATTTTCAACCAGTACTTTTAGGTAACTGCAAAGAAAATGTGTGTCCAAAAACTGCTTCAGTTGAAAGCAATTACACTATCCAATGGTCCCAATGACATGGCCAAATACACACATTCACTCACACAAGCACACCCAGTCTCAGGACAAATCTTTGCGAATCACACAAAGATATGTCCCATGTGGGGATCGAACCCAAAACACCAGTTTAGTGGAGAGCGGCGAGGCGACCGCTTAAACCACTACACCACACGTGCAGACTATAATATCTAAAAGACCATAATAATAAGTATACTGTACGGTAATACTTTACATTCACTTTGGAGCTTGTTGCATAAAAGTATATTAATAGAGGGCATACCGCTCGTGCAAGATAATGTGCAGCTCAGGACAAAGTTATGCAAAACATTAGTAGCTTGCAAAGGTGGTGACTGACTTGTATCACCGTTATTACTGTCAATACAAATGTAATTACCACGAAGAAGTACATACCTGACTCCTATAACACAAGCAATGCTTAGTTTAGGTGTCAGTTGCTTTTGTAATATATAACAATTATGTACAAATTGTATTAACTATTGTAAAATGTATACTTTGTGATCAGTGTACTTATAAGTTTCAATAAATTATTATTTTAAATAAAATATTATAAAAAAAGCCCAAGTGCAAGTTGGACTCACTCACTTCTGCGGCAACGGCAAAGCAAATCACGTCTGTTGTATGAGAGCCCCTTGAAGTATTTGTTATTTGAATTTAATTATTTATTTTTAAAGTAAATATACGGTAAATCGGTTTTTTTTTAATTAGTCCTCCGTCAGTCGTAATCCTCATGTCTGAGGGTCGTGACCTCCTCCATCCATAAGGCTTGATTGCACGATTTTCCGCCATTTTAATCTGTCCTCAGCCACTCGGAGAGCATCGTAGACAGTGGAGTCTAGAGTAGTGCGTATTTGGTCCGACCAGCGCATCGGGCTACGGCCCCGTGCTCTTTTTCCTTCCACTTTGCCAGTGACTACCAGTTTTTCGAGGTTGTCTCCGTCCTTTCTGGCAATGTGTCCGAAGTACTGTAAGACACGCTTGAGGCAGATGGTAGAGAGCCTTGTTTTAATGCTGAGCTTGGTCAGGATGGATATGTTTGTTCGGAATGCTGTCCACTTAATTCGTAGCATTTTCCTCCAGCACCACATCTCAAAAGCGTCAATACGTTTACGGTCAGCAGATCTTAAAGTCCATGTCTCAGCCCCATATAAGAAAATGGAAAAGACGAGAGTCCGCACCAGTTTAGTCTTAGTCTTGAGCGATATGTTACGGTCTCTCCAAGTTCTATGTAGCTGAGACATGGCGCTCTTGGCCATCCCAATTCTCCTTCTCACGTCTGTTTCACAGGAGCCATTGTTAGAGATGGTGGATCCGAGGTAAACAAAGTCTTGGACAATTTGCAGATTGAGTGCGCCAGTCAGCTGTAAGCTATTTGCTCTATCTATCACCATGATCTTGGTCTTTGACTTGTTGATAGACAACCCCATACTAATGCTGATCTGCTCCATTCTTTCCAGCAGTGTACACATTTCCGCTTCATCTGCGGCCAGTAGAGTCGTATCATCAGCATAGCGGAGGTTGTTTAGTTTCACTCCGCCAATGCTTACACCTCCCTTCCATTGGTCGCAGGTTTGCCTCATGATGTACTCACCATATGCGTTGAACAAGATTGGTGAGAGGATGCAGCCTTGACGCACTCCTTTTCCAAAACTGAAAGGCTGGGATATCATCTCATCAATCCTGACTACACCTTGGCTGTTGCAGTACAGAGCTTTAATAAGTGCAGTGAGATGATTGGGCATTCCAAGTTCTGCCAGTACTTTCCACAACGAGTTCCAATTCACACAGTCGAAGGCTTTACTGTAATCAACGAAACACATGATGCAGGGCGTGTTGTATTCATAGGCCTTCTCGATCACTTGTCTTACATTCAAAATTTGCTCACGCGCTCCCTTGCCCTTCACAAAACCCGCCTGTTCTTGGGGAATTTGCCAATCTAAGTAGTGGCGAATACGCCTATTCAGCACGTGGAGCAGAATTTTGCTTGAGTGCGATATGAGGGCTAAGGTGCGGTAATTGTCACACTGTTTCGTCGAACCTTTTTTATGGAGTGGCAGTATTATAGAATCGGTCCAGTCTTTCGGCCATTTTCCACTTGTCCATACTTTATTGCATATTGTGTGCAGTGCATCTATACCAGTATCACCCAATGATCTCAAAACTTCAGTTGTAATTGTGTCTGGTCCTGGGGCCTTCCTCGGTTTGAGTGAACTGAGGGCTGCTTATACTTCGGAGCGCAGTATGTCCGGTTCCATATCAAGGTTATCCCAAGCTAAGAGAGTTTCCTCTGCATTTCCGGGTACATTACATTTGTACAACTCTTCGCAGTAGCCGCGCCATCTTTCAGCTACTTCTGCCAGTTGATGTAGGAGTAAGCCATTTGAGTCGTTAATGGCCCAGGTTTTTGGCTTGAAGTTCCTGGTAAGTAAGCGGACTTTCTTGAATAAGTCAGACGTTTGGTACTTTATGGAGTGCTGTTCGATTTCCTGACAAATTCCATTTATGAACTTGTCTTTGTCACGTCTGCAACATTCGTCAATGGTCTTACATAGCTGTTCATATTCTTTTCTCACTGCTTGATGTTGTAGTCCTTTTACTTTTATATCCTTCCTACGGCGAGTAAGTTCCCAAGTTTCATCAGAGATCCACGGAGATTTTTTAGGCTCACGCGATGTTTTGTTATCCTGCTTGCTAACGTCTTCTAGGGTGTCATTTATGATTGCCTTCAACTGGCACCAAGCAGTGTCTGCATCAACCAAGTCAAAACTAGTGGAGTTGAGCTTGACATCTACGCTCTGCTGAAATGCTGCTCTTTCAGTGACTTCCAGCCTTTTAGGTTTTGCGACAAGACGCTTCCTAGGATTCTTCAAACGTAATGTAAAATTAGCCATAAGAAGGTTGTGATCTGTTCCGCACTCAGCTCCCGGAAAAGTTTTAACATTACTTACAGAGGATCTCCAGCGGGTGTTGACAAGTATGTAGTCTATTTGATTCCTGTACCTATCTCCTGGAGATTTCCATGTATATAAGCGCCTTGGATGATGCTGGAAACAAGTGTTCAGAATGACTAGGTTCCTACTGACACAAAAACCTATCAGCCTCTCGCCTCGTTCGTTTCTGCTACCAATTCCATGGTGGCCCACAGTTTCGCGGAGATGGTCATCGGCACGAGTATTACCGACTTTCGCGTTCCAGTCACCGAGAATCATGACAATTTCTCGGTTTGGAATGGAATCTAAGGTTTCTTCTAGTTTGCCATAGAACTGTTCTATGACTTCCTCAGATGACTGTGATGTGGGGGCATATACTGATACTATGTTTAGTGTGCATGGTTTCGTATTGAGCTTCATGGTAATGATGCGGTCAGATACTGGGTTATATCCGAGGACATAATTGTTCAGGTGCCTCGCCACCAAAATACCCACTCCACTAAAACTGGAGTCTTCCGAGCCAGAGAAGTAGAAGGTGTTATCGGCTGGAGTCCTGTAATGTCCTTGTCCTTGCATGTGTGTCTCGCTTATGGCTAGTATGTTAACTTTGTAGCTGGCCATTTCTTTTTCTACGATGCTCAGTTTGCCTGGTTTGAGAAGTCCTCTAACATTCCAGGCTGCTATACGGTGCTCTTCTCGTATTGATTTTTTAAAATGATTAGAGGTGATTGTATCGCGGTTTTTTTCTCCATCAGGAGCTTCGGTCACATATTTCACACCATCTGGCCCGGGTACCGGATGGCGCCGAGGGTCAGTCGGATCGTCCAACAAATCGCTCTCTCTATTTTCAGTGTTCATGGTTGGAGGGGTTTTCTTGGGAAAGTAATCGCGGTGGGCTCCCTTGTCCTTCCGCATCAGTATTTTAGAAGTTATTTGAACCTCTCGGTCACTGGTTACCGCTTCATGTGCGCTGGGTGGCTATGGTGATGTCAGGCTAATTAACCGCCGCCTGAAGCTCGGCGTTGACCTTTTACGGTAGGTGTGGTCTCTCCTGACCAACCCTCCTCCTTTCACATCCGGGCTTGGGACCGGCAAGGGCGGAGTTAAGTTAGTTTTAATTAGTAACAGACAGCAAAGTCTCAGCAATATGGTTTTGTTTTTACCCTTCGGGTGCGGAGCCTTAAAGATGTTCGCTTACGAAGAACTTATTCCGTATCATCAGTATATATCTAATATCACCGTATTAAAGTTAAAATATACGGTCAACCTAGGCTTCATTTGTGTTAATTGTGCGCATTTTAATGATGTATTTATTTTTTCTTCACTTAAGAAACACACCGTGCTAAATTTTAAATACCAACCTAATAAAAAAATACATTCTTAATCTAAAAGACCATTTCTATAGGTACCTACTTCAATGTTCCAATTTTTACAATATCATAAAAACAAATATAGTTTGTTTAAAAGCTTTATAGATCACCATACGTTTATATAACCAAGTGAATTTGTCAACCGTGTCGGTCTATACTGCGCAACGTACAAACGTAGTTTTTGAACTTGCGTGATTTCTACGCATAATTATATATTGTAGACACGGGTCTTAATCGCGTAAATAATTTTAAAGGCATATACCTTTTTGAGACAACCTCGAAAAACTGGTGGTCACTGGCAAAGTGGTCGGACCAAATACGCACCACTCTCGACTCCACTGTCTACGATGCTCTCCGTGTGGCTGAGGATAGATTGAGATGGCGTAAGATCATAAAATCAAGCCTTATGGATGGAGGAGGTCACGAGCCTCAGATATGAGAAATACGACTGACGGAGGAGGAAGTACCATTTTTGCTCGACAGTTTCGATCGAATCACACCGATCGCGATCACGAGCCGATTGATAAAGGCTTTTTTTAATAATATTCACGCGATTAAGACCCACACCACAATATATAATTTAACGTAGTTTAATACTATTCTGTTAAGCATGGATCCGTTCTATCTGTTGCCATCGTTAATGACGCCGTGATTATAAACTTCGAAAGCACTAGTAAGTCATCACCTTTATATTTTATAAACGCTGCAGGTATCTCATAGAAATTGTTGAGGCATCGAGTATTCTGGATGCTCGCTGGTTTCATGCCACAGCTCGTCTCGGAGAAGAACATAAATTAGATAAAACCGTCCGTTTAACTAACGAGGGAAAGGTTCCGTTGTATATAAGTCTTTGTACACTATAATATATTTATTCGTTTTTAATCTTTTAACTTGTTTTTTTTAATTTTTCACATAAATTTTGAGGTTATATGAAAAAAGTGTGAATACAAAAGTTTTAGATCTTTTTATTACCAACAACTTTGCCATTCGACTTTTTTCCATAAGACTTTTAGTTTTGCCGGAAATCGAGAAAACCCGTTTTTTACCCTTAAAACCTCACCTCCTTCGCGACCTCAGATGTAAATTATTTTTCCTTTCATTTTTATAATATTCTTCTCTTTTTTTAATGGGTTTCATCCTACTATTATTTTTTTTGGTTTTAAAAATTATCGACCCTCGTCTAATATTATTTCTGTCTTTATTATTGAGAATTATTTTTACCCGTATTCTCGTTATTTTAGCCGGGATATGCCGACTAGTTTCGAATCTAGTACGTAGATTCATCAACTGGGCGATTAATCGCATTTGGTCGCCGTCGCGCGATTGTCGTGAGTAACCCGTATTCTCAAAAATAATGTCTCACCGCACGTCGGTATTATTAATATTTCTGTCTGTCTGTGTTATAATGAAAAGATATGAATTAAATGGTTTTATCTGGTAAATCTCAGCAAAACCAAAGAAGATTATTGAGTAAAAAAATACTTAAATGTGGCAGAACAGGGACTACAATTATTGTGTTTGGGCCCTATTATAACACTTTCAAGTAATACATTGAATTACCAAATAACCATGTATACCCCTACTAGCTAGGTTAAGTTCGACATACAACCCAAATAATAAGAGTTTTTAGCCTGAGAGAGGCTGTTTTATTGACGTAACACGCGGGTGATGTCGTGGAAAAAAGCTCTTATATTTGAATTAAAACTTGAATTATAAATGATTTGAATTAAAAGATGAATCTAAGTACTTTGTTTTATTACAAAGAACTCAGATTCATCTTATATTAATAATAAATGAAGACTAAGAGAAATAATGCACTCTTAATAAAAAAACAAAAGCTTTAGACTGTAGTTACACAAATTAATTAAAGAAAACATTGCATTAAACAAGATACAGTCGAGTACATTAATATGTTGGCAGTTTGGACTTTATTTAGAGTTTTTTATATAAAAGAGCAAAGTTTAAATTGACTCTAAATATTTCACTTTGTAAGTTTATTTACTTTAGCGAGATTGGAATCAAGCATGTAGGTAAGTATTGCAAAAGGTATTGAACAAGTTTATTTGCTCTCTGAAATAAACAACTCGTGACTCAAAGAGCTGCATCCACTCAAGACTTCAGTAGGTACAGGCGTCTCATGTGAAAACTTATTGGATTGAAAACTTTGATAATAATATATTGAATTTTATAGTGCAATTTCATCATGTTGTTATTGACTTCTTATTGATACATTTTATAGCATTTAGCTATGCTTAGCAAATGATACTAAGAAATAGTTGAAGAAATTATGGGATCGGCAGGATTTTAACAAATGTATCCTACTTAAGATAGGTACAAATGGATGAACGTGACGTCACGTAATGACGTAACATACAAGTAAGAAATTAAGGGTCCTGGTTTGACCGTAGCTTAGTGGTTAAAGTAGCTGCCCTGTATGCAGAGGTCGCAGGTTCAAATCCTGCCAGTCCCATATTTTTTTCAACTGTTTCTTAGTATTTTATTATTAGTAGAGAAATGAACATTCGCCGAACCTTTTCACAATTACATTGGATTCGGTTTCTAGTCTAACGGTTTCAGTTGATAATCAGCATTTCGCGAGGAGCTAAAATACATTTTATGTTTTCACAAGGTATATAATTATACAGTCTTGTTGAGAAATGCAGGATCATAACTTAATAATAATTTGGCATTAGTAACGTTTGTGCGGCAGCAGGATGCAAGAAAACCCAGGATTGCTCTTAAAACTAGGTTTATTTAAAATTATAACTACATTATTTTAAAAATAGTGACAATTGTTCGATGTGTGAACCAAAAGTGCCGTAATTGTAGAACGCAAGTACTCGGTAGCGATGCGATCACGTTGCGCAGAGTCAGCATTCCCGGACGCCGGTATGCCGCTGTCACCAGGCTGATGCAATACTCGTGACGGTGGTAGAGCTCTTGTGATCATTTGTAAGGTCAATAACGGCTACCAGAAAACGGTGCCGCAGTGCCGTTTTCTGGTAGCCGTTATTCCTCGGCTCACTTTACGAAATGTATCCTATAAACGAGCGATAGGCTGGCAACCTTGCGATAATGCTCTAGAATTTTAGGCCCAGCATTCGGCAGATCGTCGTCGTTAATGATTCTCTTGGGCCTCCTCTCGACAGTCGACATGTCCTAAATAAATATTTGAGAACATGGAATCAGAACACGTCTCCGTAATTCACGAAAATAATATTAAACCAGCCAACCAAAATACACACTTATCTTGCCTTTAGAAATACTCTCTTTGAAAAATACGCTACATAATTATATTTTATTTTTAGATGAGAAAAAGTAATTTACTTTTTATGGTAAGCTTTTGGAGTCGAGCTTCAGCACAATAAAGCTACATCCACATCTGTATGTCTGTTACATCCATATAAATCTTTTGAATCACAAACATTGGTCTAGCGCACTACGCCATGTAACCTAGGCTCCTTCTTCTTCATCTTCGTCGTGTCGATGGCTGAGTCAAATTTTATTTGAAAGGATTAGCCAATTCACTTTGGAGAACTCGCGAATTGCCCAGGGTGCGGACGTAGGGAATCGTTGTGTACGTCACTCGGGGAGGCTCCTAAACATTACAGATATAATGTGCGTACTATATACCCCTGCTCATAGAAATCTTAATAATAAGGCAATAGAAATGTCAAAGACGCGTGACCTTGTCGCCGCGCATCTGTCTAGTCAAACACAAGTGCGAGTTGAGGAATTGTCGTCTTAATGTCATCGCAAAAAGAATAATTTTGTTTGCAGGAATACAAGCGCATGAGTCTAATCGAACACAAGTGCGAGTTGAGGAATTTTCGTCTTAATGTCATCGCCAAAAAGAATAATTTTGTTTGCAGGAATACAAAAAGTGGTATTTGAAAAACGGCGACATGCGTCCCAGTCAAAGAAATCTTAATAACTAGTCAATAGAAATGCTATCGACTATCTTTTAACACTGGGACGCATGTCGCCGGTTTTCAAATACCACTTTTTGTATTCCTACAAACAAAATTATTCTTTTTGGCGATGACATTAAGACGACAATTCCTCAACTCGCACTTATGTTCGATTAGACAAATGCGCTTGTATTCCTGCAAACAAAATTATTCTTTTTGCGATGACATTAAGACGACAATTCCTCAACTCGCACTTGTGTTTGACTTGACAGATGCGCGGCGACAAGGTCACGCGTCTTTGACATTTCTATTGCCTTATTATTAAGATTTCTATGGTCCCAGTGTTAAAAGATAGTCGATAGCATTTCTATTGACTAGTTATTAACATTTCTATGCCCCTGCTAGACCCTTCTAGGTAATATAGGAGTGATGTTACGTTACGTCATAATACGATTCTCCAATCACAATTCCCATTATCTAGCCTTCTAACACCTCCTTTCAGCTGTCATGTCCCATCTCTAGGCTTTCAACAGCTAATCTATGTCAAGATACGCTCTACGTCATACGACGTTATCACTCAGGAAATCAATGTAGGGCACGTTAGTGTTTGCTTGAGTGGGTTCTCAACACTACATGATTTAAGCGTTGGACATCTAAAGAGCCTAAAGTTGCATTTGGCAGTTGTAGTGCAGTTTGTCAGATATATGTTTGAATGCCGTCCGTCTTTGGTTTAGACTTCTTAATGGCATATCCCGGGTTCTACCGGGATATGCCATTAATTATGGCAATATTGGACATTGGACGGTAGTGTGGCTACTATGATTGCATTAAAGTGACCACGCTAACGTTGGTCATTGCACACCGTGAACGCTATAGTATTGCACGTGTATTTTAGTGTAACATTTATGACAATTATTACCGCAACAATTTTTGCAATGTTTGTAGCGGTATTGCAACATTAATAGCAAAAATTGTTGCAATGTTTATATTTATATTATAGCCATTTTTAACTCACTTCAAGAAGGGACTAAAACTGTCTTAAAAATGACTATTCTAGCTTTCCATCTCTCTGTCCCGTACAAACATTGAATAAGAGAAAGATGCATAATAATATACGGGTTTAATAAAACGATAGATTTAAAAGTTTTGTGAATTTTTGTGGTTATTAGATTTGGTATTTATACTTCTGTGTAAATATAGGCGTTATGTTATGATACAAACGATTTTTTTCAAACGATCAGTTCAATAGATTCAAAGATTTTGGGTAAAAACAAACAAAAAAATCTTTCCTCTTTATAACTCTTAAAGATATATGGCCTAAATAGATTCCAGTGCAGTGCGTGACAAAAAGTATATCTCCTTTCCTTAAGACGTAAATCTCAAGTAATATGTAGGGCAACCAGTCTCCCATGGGGTTCCAAGTATAACTCACTTAAGTACCTGTGAGGCGAAATATTCAAATTTCATTGGCAGATGCGCAAATTGACACGTCACATGTTTAGGCGACAAGGTCGCTGATATCAACATTAATACAATGCATGCAAGATATTTTGAAGGAATTTCGTATCAACCTCTATTTTTTCGTGATTTTTCGACAAGTAGTGCATTTACAAGAGCTAAGTCAAGAGAGAGCTAAGGAAAGAGCTTTTGTAAACGACCTTGTCGTTGAAAAATCACGGCTTGCTTGTGTAAATGAGGTCTTCCTAGAAATTATTAATACATAAGGCATATCTAAGTCCGAAAGATAGAGCTTTGTGAGATCGTGGGCACCACCGTCTTATCTTTAGCCCTTCACCAAAGACAGAACTAGCTTGAGTACTTCAGTATTCCAATTTGGTGGTGATATAAGACCCTAAAATCATTAGTACATAAGGCATATCTAATAGTAAGAAAACTCTTTTTCAGACTCTAGAAATCTATGTAATAGACGGATTACACGTCCTTAACCTAGAAAGAAAGAAAGAAAGAAAAAAACATTTATTTTGGCAAAACTACATACCTATACACCAAAAACTTTATTCATGTGAAAGCAGAAAGTGTCGCTCCTTTCCTTATGACGTGAGTCTCAAGCAATATGTAGGGCAACCAGTCTCCCATGGGATTCCCAGTATCACTCACATAAGTACCTACGATGTGGAATATTCAAATTACATTGGGAGATGTACAAATTGACAAGTAACATATTTTGGTAAGCTATCTGATATCGAATACATAAGGAAATTATCTATGTATTTCGCATCTTTCTTTAATTTTTTCAATACCTTACAAGTTGTGTTGTTGTGTATTACAAGTTGGTTTTATTTTTTAATTAGTTGTGTATGTAAGAAAGAAAACCAACTTGTTGGTTAGTTTTAGTGTACTGTGCGTTGTTGTGTAATGAGTGTTTTAATTAAAATACTCTGTATTTCGTTTTAACTCTCGCTAGTGAGAATTCTGATATTTATGATGCACAGTGGTAGAAAAATATTATCTTTTTTGACCTCTATAGCTCGCGTGTCACAAAAAATGCACCAACATAAAGTTAAAATGACTTTTCTCGTAAATAGGTATAACGTAATTTATGTCGGGTATTTTTAAAGAGAGTATTTCTAAAGGCATGATAAGTGTGTATTTTGGTTGGCTGGCTTAATATTATTTGCGTAAATTAAGGAGACGTGTTCTGATTCCATGTTCTCAAATATTTATTTAGGACATGTAA
The DNA here is from genome assembly GCA_905147285.1 of Hypena proboscidalis. NCBI lineage: Eukaryota > Metazoa > Arthropoda > Insecta > Lepidoptera > Erebidae > Hypena > Hypena proboscidalis. Next base: position 4,571,341 of record LR990141.1, read on the forward strand.
ATAAATTCAAATATTAAACGAATAAATGTTGATCGTGTCGTTTGATGGAGGTAATTTTTACTTTCATTGTATTTTTAAGTCTAATTTTATAAAGTTCTGCGGGACCATGTTAATGAAAATTAAAATAATATTATCTGAAATTTATATTACTGGTACAATTTAATTTTAAGAGCAAAGTGTAGCTTTCTTATTCTGTTGTTTATAGTTTATATATATTTAGTGCCTGTTTCGCAATCTTCAAATATAAAACATTACTAAAAATAGTAAAATACAACACAAACGAAATTAAAGTGACAGCTGCGTTTGGTTTTATGTTTGAATCAAGTTGTCAAGTTGTCAAGTTTTAATTTAACTGACGTTAATTTCATAATCGACTTAAAAAAAATCTTAAAGGCCCTTAGAGTAAATTTCACCAGTTCGGAATAAGTCGCTGATAGCCTATTCAGAAGTTAAATGACAAACTTGTATTAAAATTTGTTTGAATAAACCAGCACTTAACTATCTGAAACCTTATAAGGCACTGGTGAAATTGAGTCTTAATTAAGCTTCATATAATTTTGTCAGCTCATTCACCGCAACAAACACAATTCATAATAATATGCTGCCAGTAATGAGGCGACATTTGCGGTGCTTAACCATTGTGTCAAAATGTCGAAACAATGGTTAAGACAATCGACAGTTAGTACTATTATATAGTTTTGATAATTCGTATAGAATAAACAAGAGAATTATTTCTTGAAACAACTACATAATAATATCTAATAATGTTGTCTAATACTTAATCACAACAAACACAATTCATGTGCTCATTGAGCCAATAATGACGCCAGTGGCGGCGTTTAACTACTCAGTAAACGTTGACTCTGCAGTAATTAGTACTGTCGACACCTCAACGTCAATTGCCTGTCTTGTTTGACGATATTGCTGATAATGGCTACAGTGCAATAGATTATGCAGGAGATAGTAAAATGAGACAACCAAAAGCAGGGAACAATTTTGTGTAGTAATCATTAACCGCAACAAACACAATTCATGTGCTCATTGAGTCAGTAAACATTGACTCTGCAACATTAGTACTCGACACCTAACTATCGATTACTTTCGTTGTTTGTGTAGCTGACGAATACTGTCAACCAACAAACAAGTCACCTATTTGGATGAATTTTCGAATGTGTGTGTGTTAGATCGATCTTTCGAAACACAAACTCACTCGAAAAGGCCAACTTTGGTCCGCGTGGCATTAAATCAAAATTTTAATAAAGCCTTTAAGTTTAGCATCGTTGAATATATTTTTTTAAATTGGGTCTTATGTTTTTGGACCTATTCATTACAAACAAATAAAAAACCTAAAACTATTTATTTTCTTGAGAAGGTTCAAAAATGTAACACAAAGTTAAAAGTATTAAAAAGTACTATTAAGTAGTACACCTTGCCGATTCCTTTTTTTTAAGCATCGAGATTTTTTATATAAATGAGGCCCGACCTGCCAACTGCCTTCAAAACTTTATCAAAATTTGGGTCAAGCCAAGTTTTATTCAAAGAACTTAGATTGATATAAAATTAATCGGAAATAAGAAAGCAGAAAGAATCGTGTTATTAGAAAGCATAAGAAATAAATCAAACTTACGGCGAGTTTAATAAAAAACTTTTCTGATGAGCTAAATCCAGATGTCAAATCTAATATGAAATCCCCTACCATAAAGTCGTTATTTCAATATTTCGTCACGTTTAAAAATATTCATATGATGAAAAAAAATACAACAAAAAAATATATAACCTAGGAATTATTAGAAAATCTTTACTCATAAGTTTCTACCTAGACTAAAATGTCCCTTATAAAGTATCTACAAGTTGAAATACATACGGCATGAAAAAATAATTAAAAACAAAGTTACTCAATAATTATACTTACTATATAGTTATACTCCTGCATGTGCATCAAGGTCTTGGTCGAGTTGAATAATCTCCTCAGTGGTTAATCAAAGCACATTCAACATCGTTAAAATAATAAAAATAAGTTTCTTCTTCTTCTTCGTCGTGTCGATGGCTGAGTCAAATTTTATTTTGACTTGCCATCGTGGTGAAAGGATTAGCCAATTCACTTTAGAGAACTCATGAATTGCACTATAAGTATTTTTCCACGACGAAAATTAAATACCGACTCATAATAGTTAAAGATCTATCCGTAACAATCATAGAAAATATCAAACTACCAATTACTTTGATATTGAGTCTCCCAAATTGTGCCCGTTCAATTAAGAGGATCCCTAGATATAGAGCACCGTAGATTGACATACATACGATTACGTGTGCCTTGAATTATAAGTGGGTACGAGAAGCCAATCTTAATATGTGCGGGATATGATATGATAGGACGACGTGCCTGTGGTTAAAATGGATGGTTTCAAAGTGTAGATGTAATAATTATAAATAAAATCATGTATGTGTGATCAATAGTTTGCCTACGTTTCTGAAGTCAAATTTATTTGTGTTGTTGAATAAAATATTTACAGAAAATACTTTTATACAAATCTCTAATTTTAATTTATCTTAAGTGTGCTTAACACTTAAGCTAAATTAAAAACTTAATCTAATAAACCATTGTGAGTGGGCAAAATAAATGAATTTTTACTTTAGTGACTTTGAGCGCTCTTTGCTCGCGTGTCGCATATAAAATGAACAGCATTTCCTCAAAACGTCAGTTTCTTACCTTATTTCAAAGATCCTTAACACAGAATTTTGACCCAAAAATAACACACCCAAAATCATCATCAAAATTCAGAGACTCAAATTAAAATAACTGCAAAACCCAGTTTTCATACACCACATAACCTCTATACCCTTTGGCGCGCATTCTCATAACCTTAATGACAATAAGAGTGGAATACCTAACTCCAATATGGCGGCGGTCTAACTTTACATCCCAGCAGCGCCATTCGGTTTATTGCTTGTATGAACGGCTGTGGCTTTTGAATGTTTAACTCTGCAGTTGGACTACGTAACCAATAGTATCCACTTTAATGATAAGGGAAACGAGGTCTTTACAAACCCGTGTTAACTGTTTCTAGGCTATTTTAAGGTTAGAATGGGTGTAGTTTTAACGTAAAGTTTTATGAATTGTAAGCCGCGTTTATTATGAAGCAGTGCGTTATTTTAAAAAAAAATGATTGTAATAAAAAGTAAAGAAAAGACTCGACGCGTCATAGCCTTTACAGTGAACAGAAGCGGTTTGGCAGTGGGCCAGATTTAACAATATGCAAGACTGGCATAATAATTGTTATTACTGTATGAAGATAGCCTAGACTAAGTATAGTTGAATGTTTGTTTTTACTCTATAATTTCATTTAATGCAGCTCGTAGTATATTGTGAAAATGATAAGAGTTCCGTAGCGATATTTCTAAAATATTGAAGTTACACAAATACTTAAAACTGGTACGAAAACTAAATGTATCTCGGGGTTCGTGATCCTGACTTAATGTAACCTTTTTTTTGAGAAACCATGTATACTTATGTGAGAATTTATGTTTCAAAGTTTAGTGTGTTTAAATGTACTTTGAGACCCCTAGATTAATTATCTGTTCGACAAACAATTCACTAGAAATTGATACATTTACGTTAGCTATCAGTTTTGTTTAAGCTTGATACCTTCCATTAATTTCAATGAAATTTGAAATTCTTTGTCAAGCGAATTTTGTTAGAGTTTTAGAATATTTTTTTTAGTGTAAGTCTTTAATTAAACGACGACTACTCTACGAATATCTCTTGTGTCGCGGGGTGTTCAATAAACATACATTTCACACACACCAAGCACACCCAGAGTTAGAACAAATATTTGCGTATCACATATTGAGGTGGAGATGATACATTTATATTGAGGTCTCTCAAAGACATTACACCGACAGGAATCTAACAGATTCGTCGCATTCTGAGGTTTCCTCACAATCTCTAGAATTACACTTAGAATTTGTGGTAGCTATTCAAAGGTCCTGCGGCGTGGACCATTCGTACCGGTCAATCTGACATGAATAGCATGCCTTTGCCGTTGTTCTGCGATCCGGTTACTCAGGTTTGAATATTATGCGGACTTAAGCCTAACTTACATTACGTAACTAGTTGCACAATATTACGGTTGAAAAATTATGATTCCTGTGAGGCTCAAAATCACACCTCTAGATTCCTGTAGCAATAGTTTTGTAATGTTAATTAGGTTTAGAAAGTAAAAAAGAAATCAAATCTTTTATTTCCATGGGTCCCAAGGGGCGCTTGAACACATCAAAACAAACATCAAAATACAAAAAATATAAAGTTAAAATAAAACTTAACTAATTAAATAATAACACTTATTGCAAATAATGATTTGACACCGGAGCGTAGACTTTAATTCAACTTAGAAAATTGAAATAAAATCAATCTAAGTACCAGCTCCGATGGGTATTGCAACATGAGAGGAGCTGGTGAGAAGCTCATGTGCACCATCGTTGCTAATTCATACAATATTTGTATGTATTTGACTATAATTATTTGTGTAAGTTATTACAACTTAAACTTTAAATATATAAATGCTACAATGATGCTACGAATTTGTTAGTTGTTAGGTTTATTTGTGTTTAGAGTTTGTAAATGCTGGGTTTGTAATTGGTTTAGTTGCTGGGCAAAGGTAGCTTTATTTGGAGTTTGTGTGAGTTGAAATTAGTTACTCCAAATGGTTATTAAACACGTACCTTATTCAAGTAAAATTAGTATGAAAATGGTTGTCTACCCTAATAAGTATAGACGTAGGCTACTTTTCATTGGCGTATCAAACGGGCGTGGAAGAAAGCTAGTTAATAATAAATGTTAATAAATAAATAAATATCTCACAACTTACACACAACGCCATCTAGTCCCAAACTAAGCATAGCTTGTACTATGGGTACTAGAATAGCTAATACTAATACATCTATACTTTTCTTTAGTATAATATAGCATTATTACCTTTTGCGTATGAAAAATAAAATTATTACAAAAGCATATCTTCCTGTACTGCACATTTATACTTTCTTTCTTGATCCAAAATACTGAAATTACCTAAGAAGTAATGGTGTGGCAATTAATATATGTTATATAAGTAATCCGTAAGTTAGTCCATCGCACCGTGGCGTCCACATACAAAAAAATAAAATAAAAATAGCTATAAAGAAAAACTAAATCATCGATCACGCGGTGGATGTTTGAGCGATAACATATCAAATAGGTTCCTACCTATTAAGGGAGCTTTTTTTCATTATCTTTGCCGACAGTTATTTCCTCACAGTAATGTAACTGATCAATCAAATCATATTTATATCTTCTGTCTTCTATTTGATTAATGATGAGCACAAATTAATAACATAACATCTCGCCTATATTACCCAGAAGGGAGTGTCAGAGTTGTAAAACACCCACATTTCACCCGTTATGTTTAGGTCCCATGGGATAGGGGATGAGCCTTTTGCCATCCACCGGGCACGATTCCAATTCCGTGCCGCTAATGTGAATTTACTGAACAAAAGTTCACAAATAACCTTTATACACCCGAAAGAAATCGACCTTTCTCACGGGTAATACAAAGTGCTTTATACTACACCTACATAGAAATAAAAGCTACCAAAAACAACAAAATCTACCAAATATTTGGGTCAATTTCAACAAGTGGTGTTTTTTGTACCTTATCGGTGAACTTTTTTATTTATAGCTTTTTTTGATATTTTTTAGATTTATTGTAATCTATATGATGCTAAATGTCCCCAATTTTACGCACATGATCGTATCATTTAAGACTGAAGAGAAATTTGAATTTGGGTTGTCACCGATACGATAAGCTGACCACCGATTAGTTTTCTGTACACCGATATGAAATGCTTGAACACCGAAAAGGTGTGCTTATCCACCGATATGGTAAATCTGACCACCTTTGCACCATTGTTTCGTCAATAACTTTGTTATATTCCAGTTACATCAGAGTTTTATACCTTATTTGAAAGCTTATGAAAATTTTTATGTTTTTAGGGTTCCTTACCCAAAGAAAATGGAACCCATTTACGGAGACTTCGCTGTCCGTCCGTCCGTCCGAACGTCCGTCTGTCTCCAGGATGTATCTCAAGAACCGTGATAGCGAGGACGTTGAAATTTTCACAGATGATGTATAATTATTGCCGCTATAACAACAAATACTTAAAGCTAAATAAAATAAATATTTAAGATCGAGAGTACCGAACACAATGTGTCAAAAGTTCAATTGTGCGATGCTTTTACCATCGATGCTTTATAGATGCAATAGTATATCGGTCTTCAAAATTTACTGTTTGTCCCTAATTCGATTATAAAATGTCTTTTTTTTAATACTATGTTTAATGTAGACAATATTTTGCATCTATTTTAAATTTGCGTATATTTTTGCGACAGGCGTTCTGGCTATGAAAATTACGCAATCTACTTTAACTATGCCCACACCACGATCGGTCTAGAAAATTTGAATTTTTCTGGGTACAAACAAACAAAGGTATTTAACATCGTACAATTTCAATAACGACACAGTGCGTTCGGTACTGTAAAAATCGCAACTTTCGAAAACTCATATTTTCTATACCTAACGAAATTACTGATATCAATAAAATGTTTTAGAAGCAAAATAAATGACACAGGGTCCACCGATGTGATGAACCGACCCACCGACTCGATAAAATGATCCACCGATACGATTAAGAAATCCACCGATGTCTTAAAACTGTTAATACACAAAAAAATAATACACTGAGCAGATAAATTATACACCGATAATGTTTTTTCACCGATCAGGTGGAAAATTGTCGTATCGGTGGGTAAAATGACCACCGATTCCACCGATAACGGTACAGCGACGAGATAAATTGCACACTTTTTTTTAAATTTCTAATGAACTATAATAACTAGGACAAATTGAACTACAGCCAATAAAGCTAATTCAGTTACTTTCTCTGTATGGATCAAACAAATATAAAATAACAACATATTACAATATAAAAAATCATTCTCCGATAAGATAAAATATTTGTCGCCTAGCAATTTTCATGGTGTACTTACGTTTTTTGCGGGCAAATGCAGCGATGTAGAAAGCGTCCGTCTTCACTGCGCATTAGGGCAGTACTAACATGAAATAATAATCAGGGAGGGGACACTGTCGGACTTGCCTATGTAAAGTTATGTCTAAATTACTTTTTGGCACCGAAAAGCCAAGAATTTCTGGGACAAGTACGTTTGTGCCTCTCATTAATAAATATGGTTAGTTAAATAATAGAATATGCTATTTATCAATGATGAAACTAATATCCTACGAAATAGGGTAGGTTGTAACCTTAATTTACTAATATTCATTAACTTATAAGCCATTTTGTTTGTAAAAAAAGTTCTGGGACAGCACCGACAAGCGAAAATTTGGACTTTAGGAATTTTTTTCTACCCTTAAATTTCATCCTAGCCCATTAATATTTTTGCCTCCACCCTATATCTACCTATAGAATACTATAAAAATCAATGTAATACAATATTCTTCTTTTCAAATACGAATTTCAACGAGGACAGAAAAAAAAGTCGTTTGGGAAATCGACCCATTTACCAAAAATTTCAAAAACGTCCAAAAATTAACAAAACTACCGAATATTACAAAAATTACCAAAATCAACCATAATTTACCAAAAACAACAAATAAACAAAACAAAACATGAAATAAGACAACAAAACATAGCCTTCGTAACAGACGTAGTTTTTCCTACTTTTCGTCCATCTGCAGAGCGTAGCGAGTGGAAAAGTAGGAAAAGGCCCGTTGTTCAAGACTCGCCCAAAACCACTAACTTTCTATGATAGATATTCTCCGTATAAGATACTGCAATGCGTATTTATAAGGTACTTTCTACGTAGGTGTAGTATAAAACATTTTTGAGCGGAAAGGTTTCATCTCTGTACTCAGCCAACCAAACCTACACACAAACAAATATCGAAGTTAGGAAATATTCCCATGTTATTTCAATGTAACATTCGTACAAAAATACACGTGTATTCAAATATTTGTTTTACTGTGAAAACATCTGTTAGTTCCATTAAGGTATTTTGTTTATTTATTTTGTTTGTGGAAGCGTTATTATTATTTCATTAATAACTCATGCTCTAATGAATTTTGAATTATTTTTGGTTACTAAAACTCTAGCTGAACTGCCCCGTTGGTCTAGAGGCCCCGGGACAACGAAGGCTATATTAGCTGTGCTGTGGCAGCTCCCTATTTTTTGAAGGCCCGAGATCCCGCCCTGGGAAAGCGTATGTAGTCTGTGTGTGCGTAATGATAACTTGAACGAATATAAAAGAAACACAATTAAAATTGAAATCGAACACTTTTATCTAAACTTTAAAATATTTGAAATACGTTTTTACATGCTACCAATATAATTCAAAGTGAGTGCACGGTTGGCGTAGCGGTTAAAGCGGTCGCCTCGCCGCTTTCAACTGCGCTGGTGTTGTGGGTTCGATCCCCACATGGAATAAATCTTTGTGTGATTCGCAAAGATTTGTTCTGACTCTGGGTGTGCTTAGTGTGTGTGAAATGTATGTTTGTGAACCCCAACTGTGTCGCGACACAGGAGTTATTCCTAGTGCGGACGTCGTTTTTTAAAAAAACAAGTTATCCAACTCTCATTATAAATTTGAACATGAGTGTTTGCAAGTTTCGGGGACTTTAGCTGTTTTTTATGTAAATTTATTGTATTAAATAAATAAAATAATTCAAAAGAACCCTTTTTATTGAATAAAATAAAGAGGTTATAAATATAATAAGATTGTCATATAAAAATACTGTCAATAACATTCAAAGTTACCCGACTAGACTGTACTGTAATAATTACTAATACCTAGTTCTACTAATGTTTTTAATGTGAAATTTTGTACCAAAAGTTGTATATTTGTTTATCCATCACGTTTTGGACGTCTGAACATATACCAATAAAATTGAGACTTTTTACGGATCCGTATCCAAAAATTAAAAACGGAACCCTATTACTTAGACTGCGCTGTCCGTCCGTCTGTCTCTCTGTCACCAGGTTGTATCTCATGAACCGTGATGGCTAATCTATTGAAATTTTGTTGAGTTGCCGCTTTACAACAAATACTAAAAGCTGAACAAAATAAATATTAAAGGGAGGCTAGTAAAAAGGATGATGTGTTTGATGACACAAGGGAAGCTACAACAAGTACTGTCATTGTGAAATTGTTTGCAAAGCTTAAAGCTGCCTTACATTTATGTAAGGAATTCACTGCATTCCCCAAGGAATACCGTCCTTTGTTTTATGTAAACAATTTACCGTCGCGGGGCGTCACGCATCGCGTCGGCCAAAAGTCAGCGCCTATCATGTGAAACGTCGTCGTATTCATGATATTTTCCTGTACATATTGTACGTTCATACTGCTAAACATCAAGCTATACATTACCCGTATAAACTGGACTCGTATTACAACGGAAGCCTGTACAATGTGAAACCATGTTAAACTTTTTTGTTCAGCGTTCAAACACGTTACATGATAAGATCTGTGTTTCCCCTTCTATGGATTTAGAAACGTTGCAAAATTATAATTTGAGCTAGAAGCTGATTGTGAAAATTACATTAAATTCGATTTAATTTAAAAACGTCAATACATTCCTAATTCATAATCAGAACTCCGATGTATGTGTGTTTGCTCATAGAAACACAAAGATAATGTAAACCACAAACTGAATCTGTGAATTTGTCTGCAATCCCGTGCTTCCGGCTTAATAATGATGAATTTAGAATTTCCGGCTGTATTACTTGGAATATAAAGTTACCCATCGTCTTCAACGCTTTAAGTATTATTCAAACACATGAATGTTCAATATTAATGTTTATCTGAATGCTTGATGATATTTAGAACCGACTAGGCATATTTAGAACCGAATCAAAGGGACGGATATTATTAAAATCGAAATACCGACAAAATCGTGACAACCAGAAATACGAACGTTTAAATTAGCACAGAAAATATCACCAAAGTATTAAATGTGGAAGTTTGACATTCAAACATTCAATTTCCTATACGAAATTATGTCTAAATATACACTCGGAGTGTTCGCTCCAGTAAATCTAAACTTAAAACGAACGGTGATATTTTATTTATAAGTAATTAAAAAATGAATAAACATGATTAGCGACTGCCGAATTTTTTTTTTTTACTACGCCCACAGCGTACCAACGTGTAGTCCACCTGATGGTAAGTGAAGTACAGCCCTTGGACATCAACAATCCACAAAAGCAGGTTATAGATGCGTCGCTGCAGCTGAGGACTACGGTGTTATGCCTCATGTGCCAGTAATTTCAGGGCCTGATCTCACCACCAAACTGGAACACAGTAATGGAAGCACTACTATTTGGCGGCAGGTTTAAGGTGAGACGGTGGTGCTGCCGCCCTCGAGCTCATTCACAAGAGCTCTACCACCAGTAATTTGTTTTGGGTTCAGACCTTGAGTCTGGAAAAGTTCTAGGAGGTAGATTAAAGGCTAGGTCTTAGGGGTTGGTGATCATGAAGTTCTTGGTAGCAGGATTAAGTCTGGAATTGCCTCTGAATTTGTGAAGTGTGGGCAGACAGAGCCTCTGTATCTCCATCCTTCTGGACAATATTGGCGTGTGTTATATGACGCTATTTTTTCGTTTTCTTAATCAATATAGGTCATCGCATAGTTGCTACTCAAACGCAATACAACACTGGGTTTGGGATTGTATTGTTATTTGTACGGCAAAATGTCAAATCTGACACGAAGAACTCGCTTTTTAGGTTTCCGTACCCGTATTACTAAGACTACGTTGTCCGCCTGTCCGTCTGTCACCATGCTGTATCTCGCCCATACATCAAACGTTATTTTTATTTGCTCGTTTTTGCTCGATATCGATAACGGCAACTTATAGACGCTTGAATATTCACAAAATATTTAGTTATATATTTACTTTACCGATTCGATGGTCTATTGGATAGCGTAAGTGCCTCCACTGAGAGGTCTCGGGTTCGATTCCCGGGTCGGGCAAAGTGTTTTCGATACGTCGCGCCTGAGTCGCAGCCAGTCTTGCACACAGAATAAATATTGACATTCGATGGTTTTCAATGAGAATTACCTAATTGAATCTGAATGTTTAGAGCTTTGAGTGGCAATAGACATCTCCTTCATTGAATACGCTATCTAATGAAAAATAAATAAATAGATTTGACTGTAGTGTTTCTATTTATCTTGTTTCTGCGTGCAATATTGTAGTTTGTTGAACTAGTCTCAGGGCGTCAAAGGGCAGCTCCCATTGCCTCTTTATTAAATACCGTTTGCTGTTCGTCCCTTTGTGTTTGAAACGTGAATAAAACATGGGAATTTTATACTGGTATTCCAATGTGAAAATAATTATTTTCTTCTCTAACTACTGCGTCTAATTCGAAAAACTTCCACCTTCAATATTTTATTGCAAATATGGGTAATACATTGTTGTTACAAAATAGTAAAGTCCACCATATTTTACCCTAAGGTTTGCAATACAGATCATACTTAAATCTATAAGTAGTATTATAGTTACAAATGTTCATAGATAAAACTAGGTACTTAATCAAAATAAGTATTGGCTTCACTACATTCTTCATGCTCTAATCTTGTAATACATCAATTTCTTTATATTATATAAACTTTTTGATATACAGTGTGGATGCAAAATATACACATTTATTTAAACCGCAGATTTAAAATCAAGACTTGGTCTTACATTTTCGCTGGTACGGTAAAAAGACTTTCGATCAAATTGAATGACGTTTTGTTTTTAATGTGGAAATGAACACTGATCACGTCTTTTATCTGTTTTTGGCGGATCCACCCCGTATAACACAATAATGCCATCATATGTTTATTTCCGCAAGAACTATTATAATAACACTCTAGAGTGTACTTAATTGAAGCGAAATATGAATAGCCGCTAGTAAGTATATTAATAATATTGAGTAAGTATATGAATAATTTGAATTTGAATTTGAATTTATTTATTGCCAATAAGCACTGTATCGTCACAACTCTGTAAATCATACATAACATCACGCCTATATTCTCTAGAAGGGTAAGGCAGAAGTGTAAAACACCCACATTTCACCTGTTATTTATAGGTGCCATGCGATAGGGGTCTCATGTGATGCCCGCGAATTTGTTCGCGTGGAATACCTTAAATAAGCAAAGGTTTTGCCCGCGTTACATTACTGCTTCGCTCCTGTTACGTTTATCGTAATGTTAGCTCACAAATGGAATAATTTTCCTTCGTTTTATCAACATATTTCGTTGCTGCCATAAATGAGTTTTCAACACAAAAATAATTTCAATTTGCACCTGTAGCTCATGAGATTAACGCATTTAACTAAACAAACGGACAATAAATCAAACAAACAAACTCATCAGCTTTATTATATTATCAAAATTATGAAATACGGGTGTTACTCACGTAATGACACACAAAAACCACACACACACACACACACACACACACACACACACACACACTCACACACACTCACACACACACAATAAAGCAAAAGGTTTATTATTACAACAATAGTTATGACCATGAATGGATGTTATTTGTATGAATGATAATGTATTTTATATTAAGTTAACCTAGTTGACATTATATTGTACCAACAGATACGGACGAAGACGCTGGCCCCTGAAATACAGTTAGCACTAGTTCAGGGGTCAGAGGACTCATACTCAATTGTGTAATTTTATATGTCAATAAATAATTTATTTATTATTATTTATAATGTTGGTATATTTAGTCGACCGCGGTTTCGCCTATACTTTTAGGCATCTTCAAGAGAGTGCGACACGTCGCGCCTGAGTCGCAGCCAATCTTGCATTAAAAACTGCTTTACTATATTATTAAGATAATCGTGTTTTATTATCCCGGCTGTGAGAATACTGTTTTTCTGGTGTGAAAAGGAAAAAATACTAGTATATGTAGAACACGTTGAATGGCTTGGGTTGTATTTCCCTTGATATTATTAAACCAGCTCACTAGTACATACGGCTACACATCTCGCTATACATTCCAGTTTAAGATGGACTCGCATTGTATAGCCTTAAACGGAATATAATCCCACCCACACGCCCACCACTGTGACTCCTGTGACGCCAGGATCTACAGCGGTAACCAACTGAAAGGCACCGTGCATGACACACGGGCAATCCCAGGGAGAGTTAAAATTGTCTTGGAACCCGCAACGAATTTAATCAGAAGTATATACCTAGTTGTAGTTGGAGTTGAAAAGAATGTATCTTTACTTCCCTCCAAAGCAAAGCGGGAGACTGAGTAATGCCAAATATAGACAAAGTGTCTACATGGAAAGAGTATAGACACCACGGACAGTGACAAAACTATGGGGCCTAAATTTGATTGCTATAATAGGTATGGCAGAAACGGCTAAATCACGGCAATTTATTTTGTTCGATACGAGATCCTCATAGTATACCACTCCATATGTCAATTGTAAGCTATTTAACATAACATTACGTTCGTTGTGCCAAAGATTACACTCCCAGATGATATGGTGGGCGGTTTGTTCGTGCTCAGATGTGGAACATGTACAGAATGGAGAATCGACTAGCTTAAACGAAAATAGTTTGCTCTTAAAATTGCCATGACCCGTCAGGAATTGAGCCACACAGTGATTAACCTCTAGCCATGGTTTCGCAAGTATAGCCTTCCAGTGCAATGCGAGACCAGCTTTTACTGGATTGTATAGCTCAATCTGTCATTGAGGTTGTGCGTCTGTAATCTCAAGGCAAGCCCATAACCGTATGTAGCAACAAAACATCTAGTATGTAGGCATTTTCTCTCTATCTGTTAGTAACACGAACACACATGATGGCATCATGTGGCATACAATATGCTTCTGTATTTTTCTAAGTAGAATATGTTATAACAATTAGTATGTTATGATACAGGATTGTAATGTAGATGTTTATTTTTTGTACTAGTAAATAGTTTATTTATTTACCACTCTGTATCTAAAGGCATGTTTTCCACATTACTTTACTTATTATTTTATTCGGACATTTCAATGACAGATTAAAATGATGAAAGTGAGTGCACGGTTGGCGTGATGGTTAAAGCGCTCGCCTTGCCGCTTACAACTGCGCTGGTGTTGTGGGTTCGATCCCCACATGGGACAAATCTTTGTGTGATTCGCAAAGATTTGTTCTGACTCTGGGTGTGTTCTGTGTATGTGAAATGTATGTTTGTGAACACCCCCGCGACACTGGAGTTATTCCTAGTGCGGGCGTCGTTTTTTAAACAAAATCAAAAAAAAAATATTTTATTTAAATTACCGTCAAATTTCAGATTATAAACATATTTCTCAATATTATTATATTTCTTGATGGCATATGGCGCCTCTCACCACGAGGTCACGGGTTTGATTCCCGGGTGGGTCGAAGTGCAGGTAATTTAAAATAGCAGCATGGAGATGGAATTGTGCCCGGTGGATAGCGATAGGCTCACCTCAATCACACGTGAACTAAACATAACAGGTAAAGTGTGGGTGTTGTAGACCTTTACGACGACCGGATGGCGGAGTGCGTAGTGTACCTGCCTGCGACGCCGAGGTCGTGGGTTCGATGCCCACTTAAGACAAATCTTTGTGTGCATGAACATGGGGTTTGTCTTAGTCTGGGTGTTACTATGTATAATAAGTATGTATTTACAAAAGAAAAGTATATATGTAATAGTATCAGTTATTCTAGTACCCATAGTACAAGTTCTGCTTAGTTTGGGACTAGATGGCGTTGTGTGTGAGTTGTGAAAAATATTGTGAAATATTTACTGTATCTGTGGGTAATATAGGCGTGATGTTAATTAATAATTAAAAAAAAAGCTGGAGTGTATCAAATCAAATCAAATCAAATCAATCATTTATTTTGCGAAATATGGGTACAAGGGATGTCACAATATTATTACATTTGGTATCACCATAATCAGCTACATAGCATGCAAAATTTTATGTTAAAAATAATTAAATTATACAATTATATTTACTTAAATTTCATGCAATGTCAAAAGGATAAATTAGAATAATCATATATTTATGTATGTCACAAATTAGTAAGTCAAGTTGAAGTTTAAAAGTAAATTACAGATTAGATTTATAATGATTTGTCGGACAGATATTCTTGGACAGAGTAGTACCCTTTAGATAACAATAATGCTTTTACTTTACTCTTAAATATACATAAAGTGCAGGTTTCCAGAATTGAATTTGGAAGTTTATTGTATATTCGTGGAATCATGCAAAATATACTATTGTTAAGTAGTGCAGTTTTGTTCGATGGAAACCTTAATTTCAAATTGTGTCTACGGCTGGCTAACTTTTCAAACATGTCCATGTTGTTTCTTACGAATAAAACAATTTCAAGAAAATAAATGCATGGAAGAGTAAGTAGAGTAGCAAGTGTAATATGGCGTTACGCAGATACTCGTAGTACGAAATATCAGTGCTGCTACTGGTTTTTTTAATCTAATTTCGCCAGAACCGGTGATAGAACCCAAGACCTTAAATTATACCGCTAGATCAAGAGAATTTTTTTGAAGTTAATATTCCTTTCAGAAATATTTGTACACAAAACATAAAAACAAATACATTCCCATTACTTTAGATGCATTTTATTTTTACGGCTGTAATAAAATGGTCGTAAAAGTAGGTATTTGTAGGAAAGTGGGCAAACATTATATGTAGCATTTGTGGGATAGTTATCATAAAAGACGAATGGCCCGTACCACTTACTACACTTTATTGCTAATAAAGTATCTAATATACATTAAATATGTATTGATGCGTTTTGTTTTAGCTTTCTGTTTAATTACTGAAGTTTTTAATGTGAGTTAGCTAGTTTCACCAGTGCCGAATAAATTCCTGATAGCCTATACGGAACTTATATGACGGATAAAATGTAAAATGTATCAGATACAGGTGAAATTGGTCGTTAGTACAGGTAAATTAAAGACTTATTAATCTTAAAAAAGATAACGTTAATTGTTTTTTTTTTGGCAGGTATTTTGTAAAATTAATTGATAAAAGGTTGAGACGATTATTTAATCAATGAACTAAACACTAAATTATCATAAAATAAGATTGTCTTACGGGATCTGCTAAGCACTTACTTCAATGTGAAAGTGAAGTTAAGTTCTTTATACTTGGATTACCTAGATTAATTGTCAAAACAAAATCTACCAAATATCTACCAAAAGTTACAGAAACTACCAAAATGTACTAAAAACTACCAAATATTATAAAAACACCAAAATCTACCAAATATAACCAAAAACAACCATAATTTACCAAAAACAAAAAATAAACAAAATAAATCATAAAATAAGAGAAAAAGACTTCGCCTTCGCAGCAGACGGCCCCGCAAGAGTCCCGCTGTTCAGGACTCGCCCAAAAACACAAAATTTGTTTGATAGATATTCTATGATACTGCAATGAGCTACTTTCTTAGGTGTAGAGTATAAAACTTATTTATTTTAATCAGATGACAGCGCTGACCCTTGTTACCTATATATTTCATAAATTTTGATCTGAATATAATCCCTCTAATGTAATACGAACCATAACTTTTATGTAAATAAAACAGCTAAAACCTGTCAATCCAAAATCTGTCATCGAAACTAATTTTAGGAAGCCCTCAACGACAAATAGCGTCTATATCGTTTGATACTTATACCTTATGCATACCCACAACTTATCAACCCTTGTCAATGTATTAACAACATTTAAACTGACAAGGATCTTCAGTTTTATCTTTAGTGCGACAAAGTTATCATAATATATTGATTATTTTTATAGCATTTAGCTATGCTTAGCAAATTATACTAAGAAACAGTTGAAAAAGATATGGGCCCGGCAGGATTTGAACCTGCGACCTTACTGCACACCGGGCAGCCGCTTTAGCCATCCAGCTACGGTCGCCTCTTACCAGAACTCTAAATTTCTCAACTGTATGATACGTCATTTCGTGACGTCATGTTCATCCATTTGTTCCTATCTTAAGTAGGATACAAAGGTGTGCCCGGTGTGCAGTAAGGTCGCAGGTTCTAATCCTGCCGGTCCCATATCTTTTTCAACTGTTTCTTAGTATTATCATATATTGTTACCGACTGCGATGTTTTTTTTTTGTATTAAAGGAATGTTAAGATAAATGATTTTTAACTTTCGCGATTTAAAGAACATTTTTAAAAAATTAGACCTCGGGTCTAAATCGCGTAATTATTATAAAAGTAAATAAGTACCTATGCTCGACGTTTCGAAATGACTTGTATCATTCGTGGTCACGAGCCGACTGGTAAAGCTCAACGTGGTCGCTCACATAATTATATATTTTAGACACGGGTTGACCACGTAAATATTTTTACTCGACAGTTTTGATTAAATCACACCGATCGTGGTCATGAGCCGACTGTTAAATTTAGATTATTGAAAGGCCATGATTGAATAAGTTTGTTGACCAATAGTAAAACAGCTTTCTTTATCACGCTGCTAGGTATAGGCTTCTCTCTTACTACGTCATTTTCTTCGGTCACCAATTATTTGTTCATCCAGGTACGGCCTCCCGATATTTTTTTATTACAGTACCCTAAAAAATATCGTTACCAGCAATCTCAAATTACAATTACACTCAGTCCCTATTTCATACGACTTGTATCGTACAAGTTATTTATAGAAAAGCAATAAATATCAAGTGGCAGTTATCTGAGCAGCTAAAAATAAATCATTTCGTAACTGCGTAACTCGTAACCCTCGTAGCTGATCGTAGCACTCGTAGCCAATTAGCTACGGATTCCTTCGACCCTTCCTATACCATACTGGCGTATCATATTTTCATGATTGTGTTCTTGGAGTATTATTACAATATAATGAGGAGTAAATTAGAACCTTAGGAGTGCTTAATAATATGTGTAACGTACCATACTTAAATTAAATATCACAACAGAATATATAAATCTACTCGAAACATGTAATATAATATTAATATTACTAAAAGGCTTAATTGAAAATAATGTGTAACGTACCATACTTAAATTAAATATCACAACAGAATATATAAATCTACTCGAAACATGTAATATAATATTAATATTACTAAAAGGCTTAATTGAAAATAATGTGTAACGTACCATACTTAAATTAAATATCACAACAGAATAATATATAAATCTACTCGAAACATGTAATATAATATTATTATTACTAAAAGGCTTAATTGAAATTATTATACTTTTATGTTTGAAATTTAAATCATTCAAGAGTTCCTGATAACTTATTTGGAACACTTAACTATCATTATTCTGGTTTTAATTTCTTACAAATCATTCTCAAAATTGAAACTGTCAACATTTAAAGATAAAACTTTCTGTCACGACAGCCTTCAGCCTATAGCCTGAACCTTGTTATACCTAAGAACGTGTTCACATTCATAGACATAAAATATACGTAGATTCATGTGTAGTATATCATCATTTAGGCTTCTATAAACACTGTGCAGTTAAGAACATAATTTATAGCGAAATTTTTTGTTCTGGATATATCTACAAATTTTTCAACGGAAAAGCCCAAAGTTAACAAAGAAATTGCAAATTTATTGGGATAACGCAACGTTACTCTTCCATTATCAGTCGGACAGACGTGAAAAACGAAAATTTTCTTCAAAAAATACATGAATTTTCTGGTGGTTTATTTTTTCATCCGGGACCTCTGAATAATGTACTGAATCACTGTTAAGTGGCTTTGTCACGATGTCATCTACACCCTGTATAAGTTAGTAATATATTTCCACTAGTTGGTAAACCACGTAAGTTGTGTAAGTCAATAAAGGGATGTTGGTTTATATAGTTGTTGAACTTGTTGGGCCCTACCTTTTACTATTTGCTTACACAATTTGGCTAAAGCCCAACATATGGCAAACAAAATTATGTATGTAGTGTAGGTATAGTACAATATATTACGTAGCTTGCAGGGATATTTAATAAAACTTTCACAACTTTATAGTCGTCCATTATTTTGATTAAATCTGACGTGAGTTTGTAACATTATTCAAATTATGAAATACGGGTGTTACTCACGTAATGTTGGTTTATTTAGTCGACCGCGGTTTCACCTATATTTCTAGGCATTATCAAGAGAGTGCGATACGTCGCGCCTGAGTCGCAGCCAGTCTTGCAAGTCTTGCACTTTGCTTCGCACTCTCTTGATAATGCCTAGAAGTATACTTCTAGGCATATTTCACCTATAGGTGAAACCGCGGTCGACTAAATAGACCAACATTACGTGAGTAACACCCGTATTTCATAATTTTAATAAAGCCATCCATTATATAAATTGAAAACAAGCCGCTTCGCTTAGTTTTTGTTTAAACGTTACTGCTCCGCTTCCGTGGCTTGGAGCGTGATGTTATATAATTTATAACAAAATTAGGCTAATCTAAACTTAATAAGTCATTGTCAGAAAGCCTCGTTCCCAAAATGCTGGCAGCATTATCATTTATTTATTAAATATGGAAAACTTTAAGATTTCATTTCTGAAGGTAAACCCTAAAACCTTTTACGTTCAGTTTCAATGCAAAACACAATGTATTTGACATTGTTCAATGAATAACAAGAATCAATTAATCACTATACCATACGTATATTATTGCCGCGTTAATAGTCAAGCGTGCTTACTACGGAGATGAAATAGGGTCTGGCTTGCACTTGACATTAGGGTCAAACAACCGCTATGGTATACTAGTTTTGGACAATGTTTGATAAGTTATTACTTCAGTGCTTGGGCTATGAAGTTACCTTTAATAACCAACATAATAATAATATTATAAAGCTTAGCTTCTATTTTGGCTATGGATATTCGTCAATTGTTTTTCTTTTAACTGCCGCGATGGCACAGTGATTAGCGTCCCGAGTCGGGCAAAGTATTATTTGTGAACTTTTCGTCAGGATCACAATAGCACGGACTTGCAATTGTGCCCGGTGAATGGCGATAGGCTCAAGCCCAATCCCATGGGACCTAAACATAACAGGTGCTGTGTGGGTGTTGTACATCTCTGCAACACCCTTCTGGGTAATATTGGCGTGATGTTATGTTATGTTTCTTTTAATAAAACCTAACTTATTCATACAGAACCTAAATCATTATTTTAAAGAGATTTAAAACGAAATACATAAAGGATATATTACTAGAGACAACGCTAAACATTTGAACCATAAATCAGATATTACTTCCAAACGCTTTTGTCTAACTAAAACAATATCTATAGCAATTATTTCGGACCACCAAATTCTCCATAAATCTTTTTAGGTTATAATATTACAACGGACGACTGCCCTAATGTTTCCGTAAGCTTAGTTTAGATATGTGATGTTCTAACTAACCCGGATTCTTTTTTAAACTACCTTCGACGAATCCAAAGGTGTATAGAAAAACCTACTTAGGTTTATATAACACTGTTAAGCATGTCATTCTTTGTATATTAATTGTATTATTAAATAAATTAAATAAATTAAATAAATAAAAGCGTGTGTAATGTATTCAAGTTTTTGGAATTGATATTTTTATACAACTGCCTCGTTGTTCTAGGGATTAACGTATGCGGCCTCTCACTGCTAAGTCTCGGGTCTGATTCCCGGGTCGGGCAAAAAGTGTTATTTGAAACACGCCCAGCATTAGCAATATCTACAATATGATAGTGCAAAATGTCATATACAGACAATTACTTTTATATATTAGGGGCCAATTTCAGAGGTGCCGGATAGCTGTTATCCGCGCCATAAAATATAACCTGACCGAATATAAAAGTGACACAAGTAACACTTAAATTAAGAACACAACTGTCATTTTCATTTATGTGTGTATACACATAATTTTATACTGCCAATAAAATTATGTGACACCTCTGAAATTACACGATCGATGATCGACACTTCACGTGATCAGAAGGCTGGTTTTTACTTTGCTCAAAGGTTGAGCATTGCAATTCAACGCGGCAATGCCGCTCGCCAGCCTTCTGGGCACGTCACCCGCATTTGACATTGATGCGAAAGTATTTTTTGACGCATAACTTTTAAAATTTTTTAGTTCTATTTTTCTTACAGCTGTACATAGTTAGGTATGATTTTGTTTTTTTGTTTAAGTTATTAGACTATTATAATTTAAGATCCAATATTACTAAGAAATACATTACTTACACTATCATACTGACGGCCACCACAATAAGATTGTTTGCTAAGAACCCTAACAATGGACCTCCATTTCTACTAACTAACAAATTATCCTCTAGAAAGCAATCTTAATGAACAGTAAGTCAGAAATATTGTGTTAATTCAGACTCAAGGCACAAAGGAGAGTCGACAGTATAATTATCTTTTCATCCAAGTCTGTGTTGTTATTAGTACCACTATCTGTCTGCGTGCACAATGCAAGAGCACCAAAAAAAGAATAAGTATTGTTAGTGACACTAATGCCCTTCATCCACTTCATGCGACACTCTTCGATACTTTGCGACTTTTACGTAAATTGCGTCATAACAGTGTACGGACATAGATGTCGCGTTGCATACGGACGCAATGTACGAAAAAATCGCCGGGTATCCGTGACTTGGGTATCCTGGTGGTCGAAGGAAAGTGGCGAAAGGCCTGGAGGTGAACTGAATGGTAGAAGAGTTTGATTTAATGGCAAAATGTTTGAGATATTTCAGCTCGAGTAATGGGTTTTTCTTAATAGTACTATTGTGTCTGACGTATAGGCTGTCAAGAAAGAGTAGATTTGGAACTAATTTTTTTGTCTGTTAGCAACATTGTCTAAATAATGACAGATGTCAATAAATAATGTAAACAGAGTTTACGCGTTGGTAAATTTTATTTATAAGAGTATAAAACGGCAATTAAAACAGGAAAAAAGTAATAAACAGTGAATAAAACTATCCGAAGGTCTGGCAGAGAAATAATTTACAATGTATATAAAAGATGTTTAATGGAATATGAGGCAAAAAAATTCTTTCGGATATCGGCAATGTTTATCAAAGAACCGCTGATATGACCGGTATGTGAGAGTTTAACATGTTGTTTTTAGTCAAATCAAGTATAGGTAATGGATAAAACCAAAGCTGTTTTGAATTTATTGCTAAAATAAGCGGATTATTCAATAATTAAAACTAGCACATTGGTTTAGTTGACGTTTGTTGTACTCAGTGTTGCGGTATAGCGCGACTAGGTTAATGTTGATACTTGAGTAGAGTTTAAGTAAATAACATAAAATAATATCACGCATGGGCGTAGCCAGGGGTGGTGTTTAGGGGTTCAACTATCCCCTCACTCCGAAATGGCTCGGACTGCTTTATCTTTTCTGCTATATCTATGATTTTTACTTAATTCAGGTAAATCAATAAATACTATTCGAAGAATTGCACGAGGAGGAGCACAAAATAGAGGCGTATTTCTTACACCAGGAAAAAACCGAAAAGGTCGTCCGAAGAAAGTGTTAGATAACTTTGATTTTTGTGCTATTAGACAAAAAGTTATTTTTTTTTAACGCTAACCACTAGACCAACGAGGCAGTTTAATAATATGTATAGAAAGAAAAGATTTATTCAAATACTTAAAATAAAATATTTTTCAAATATATTTTTCTTTTATTTTCTGGTTATTGATAAAAACAGAGGACAGTAAAACCACAAATCAGCTTGGCAAAATAGTCTGGAAACGGAACCTATTTTATGACTGCTGGCTGTACAAATTAATTACATTATTTTTACTATTACTTAGTGCCGATTTCATCGTGTTAAACCGACGTTTAACGCTTAGCTACAGCTTTCGATATAATGGGTAATAATAGAATATTTTTTTTTATATACAGCTAAGTATCAAGTCCTGGGAAGTGAACTATATGGGTTGCCATACGAACAGTAGAACAGCACTCTAGCGCCCCTATTAATTTCAACTCTTCCTTGACAGCCTATAGGTACTAACATTAATGCCGAACAAGGTTTTTGTGGGTTGTCAAAAGTAGTCAAAATGGTGAATTAATTACTTTTAAGTCAGCACAGTATTGTCTCTCAATCTATCTTCATATTATCTATGTAAAAATAGCCTGGTTTTTGGAGCAGCGCCATCCTGACAGTTACAGTGACGGTTGTCAAGGTGCATACTTTTGTGACAAGTACGCTTTTGACGCAATTACTTCACTCGAGCGATGGCCGAGTGTGGGACCGTAGGACTGCGAAGTCAAAGGTCTCGGGTTCGAACCCACTGCACACACCTTTGTCAATAAATCGTTAAGATTCGTCTTTTCGAAGATATCTGTGTATTTATCATATTAATTATCGCTTGCTTACGGTGACGGAAACATCGTGATGAAACCTGCATGCTAGGGAGTGCCTTAAAAGTGCTCGACGGTGTGTGAAGTCTACCAATCCGCACTTGGCCAGCGTGGAGGACTAACCCTTCTCATCATGAGAAGAGGCCCGAGCCCAGCAGTGGCACATGTATAGATACAGGGCTTCTTCTTCGATCTTGATCGAGCAATAAAATAAAGTCTGTCTTTAATTTTATTTGTGTACATACTATACCTATAATCTTCTAATTCATAGCCTACAAAGTCGTTTCAACTCAACTAAGAGGCCAATAAGGTCAGCTAATGGTGCAGAAAACCGCCCGTACTTACTCGAATTAAATTTGTTCGCCCGTGTACCGCTAGATGGCGGTTGGGGCAATTAATCAGCGCCACTGCCATTATCCAGGCCACTGTTAGATTTATTGCTTTATCCGATATCAGTCAAACGTTTGTCCTTGTTTTAGTGTTAGTAAATGGTTTAGTTTTTTGTTATAATGCTCTGAGTTTGCGATAATTATGTAAAGTTAATACTTTAGAATGATATTTGAGACATTAGGCATTTGTAATAAATAAAAACATACAAAACAAGTAGTGGCGTTGTATCAGATGTAAACGACATATGTCAGACATGTGATTTCCGTTAATCTAAGTAAAAATATATATTTTATAAAACTCGCCTTTTTTCAATTTCAGCAAGTCAAAATATATTTCACCCGTCACCGTTTCAATTAAATGATAACGATGACATCGATAGTAAAATAAAATAACATTTAAAACATAACTTAACACTTTTTTTCAGATAGCTCCACTCTCTCCCCGATGGAAGGCAGTAATAGAAAAGCGACTGGAAGAAGAGAAGCTGATGACGTTATCAGCAATGACGGAGGGCGCGAGACTACAGCCTGGGCACTACTGGGACCTCTCTGGGACGTTCCTCTTCGCTGTCTATGTTATGACTGCTCTAGGTGTGTTTCTTAACTCATCCGGCTCGAAAGACCATGTTATAGTCCGTACGTCCGTACTCACATACGGTTTCACTCGATAGTTCTACTCCAAGACGGGTAAAACTAAACGTGTGGACCACGAGGATTGATGGAAAACGAATGAAAATTCCTTTGCAATGACCAATCTCGTCTAGGTCTAGAGTACGCCTATCTTTATTCTTAAAATTTAATTATTTTTTCAGGGTTTGGTGCTCCAGTGCCGCTTACAATACCAGGAAGAACTTCAGCTTTGATATACGCCATTTTTGCAGTACCAACACATGTTTATCTCAGTAAGTTATTATATTATAACCTTCCGCTTATAAAACATCTCTATGAGTTACTCTGTCAACTAAAACTCACAAATGCTATTCTGTTGAAACCGCCAAACATGCAAAATATTGAAATCGCTTTAAAGTCAGTGAGTCGCAGCTGCCAACTTTACATTTTAATACAAAGCACCTAGAGAAGCACTCCAAGCAGCAGCTGCAATAGCTCGAAGAAAGAAATATAAAAAGGTATTGGAAATGGAATAAGGCTGCCTGTCTATAGAAGCGGAGCGAGACCGTAGAGCGAAGAAACGGAGTAATATAACCATTGGGTTGTATAGTTTATATGTGTACCACTGGCCCATCCAGATGCCAAGAAAAAGAATAGACACTATAAACTACGAAATGACTGGTCTTTAGTAAAAAGGACGACAAAGGAAAAGATGGGTCTTGAAGGAGGCTTATATGCTTAGTTTGAGCAATACAACAAACAGACAAATTCATTAAAACTATTAGAATATATTCTTGAGAAAATAAAAACGTTGTATGGATGAAATCAAGCTATACTGTACTACTAGAGCAGGCCGGTAATATTTTCCATTCCTATTGGTCAATATTAGGTACTCCGTTTCTCCGCTCCGCAGCCTCTCACCGCTTCAGTGGACAGGCAGCCTTAAATAAATCCAGTTTTAATGCATACTACTAAAATCCTGATAATTTTCTGTTCACTCTTTTCTAACATTCAAAGAAATCTGTGAAATACAAATAGTATTTTAAAGAAAATGTATTCAGGATAGATAGCGACATAACGGCATTTATTGTAACAACAGTTTCTAGATATGGAGAGTATTCATTTCCATCGGTATTTTTTTCTCTCTTTCTTCCATCTGCAATCAGCCCTTGAGCTTTAGTCAGATTTGTTAGTTTGTTGGCTAGCAGTTCGAGATCCTTCACACCCTGTGATGCGTCACCTCCATATAATAAAGTCAATGTTATATTGACGCGATTCTCTTCCCTTGTAGTCTATAGGTTGACTGCGAGGCGAACTCTAGTTTACAAAATAATTAAATACGTTTGTCAAACAAACTCAAAATTGCGATCATCCAAACTTTTTTGTTTTACTGGTAGAAATGAACACTGACCATGAATCTGTGTCCACAAAATTTATGGATACGGTAGTCCTTCGTGGTTTTGATTTCGTATATAATTATATCGACAATTGTGTGTATAGCCTCGGAATCGGAAGAACTTCATAAAAAGCATTTAAATGCGGTTTTTCAAAGGTTTTAGTTTTTGTACTCAAAATAATTTTGCAAATTATATTTGTAAATGGTGTAGGGACACAGCCCCTTATGTTCAAGTGCACTTAAACATGACTCGCTAATTTCAGCAGTCGACATCTCGCGCCCACTCAATTAGGTCGTTTCCTATTTTTTAACCGACTTCTAAAAAAGGATTTTTTTTTATGTTTGTTCACGGATATCTCCGTCGTTTATGAACTGATTTTGATGATTCTTTTTTTGTTGGACAGGAGATAATTCCAAAAGGGTCCCATCGTCAGCATGTCGTGATCTGATGATGGGATCTCAGAGAAATCGATGGCAACCCTCGAATTTTATAGGCACATGTAATGTTTTTAGTGTGTTTTTCAAAGCTGCACCAGTATTTACGTATTTTTATGTGGATGAGCTGATGATGGAAGGTCAACTCCTCAATGGTTAGGAGTTAAAGGATAATTCTTTCACTACTGCACACATATTCAGACTGCTAGTTATGATGTCAAGTGAGCTGTTGGAACGGAGATATTTCAAAGGTGGTCCTATTGTCAGCATGTCATGATCTGATGATGGGATCCCAAAGAAATCGGGGGCATTTACTTGGCACCGACTTCAGAATTATAAAATAAATATTTAATAATTTCTATTTAACTAAATGAAAAAACGTATTATTTTGTGCGAAGTAAATTTATTTTTTGCTTTTTAGTTTACCTACTTTTTGAAGTCGGTTTTCTTTATAATAAGTTCTCGGCACTGTTACTTTTAAGTTGCGCATACAATATAGTAAATTTAATAACTTCACGTGTATCAATTAACCATCGACTCATTTAAACAAATATAACCCTAAACTGTGTTTTAGAAAAAAAATGTCGCTAAGTCGCATCCACCCTGTATAAATCATATTGTTTTAAAGGAGCCAATGACATATTTCCAGTGTGGAACGTGAGCACGTGTACCGTCGCCCACGTGGAGACATACGTAAGCACACTGAGATGCCGGCTCAGAGATAAAGTGCACTTCGTCGTGGGCAAGGACGCACTCGGTAATGGTAGGTAATATGATACAATGTAATATTTATTTCAAAGAAAGCTTAGCTTGACAAGTTGGAGACGGTTCTAGATGGAATTCAGAAATTTAAGTATTACCTACATTTCACAATAATATTGCATTGGCACCAGAATATCATAAGTATAGCAATTTTCAGCACGATTGACGATCGCATAACTAGAAGTGGTCGAAAAATAGTTTCTAGCAACATTTTTCACGGCTTTGATGCCCGCTTAAGAAAACTCTTTGTGTGCATGAGTTTTGTTCTGGGTGTTTTATGTATGTATTTACAAAAAAATGTATACCTATATGTATTAGTATCAGTTATTCTAGTACACATAGTACAAGCTTGCATGAAAGGGGGGTGCATGAAAGGAGCCTCCCCGAGTGACGAACACAACGATTCCCTACGTCCGGCGCACCCTAGGCAATTCGCGAGTTCTTTAAAGCGAATTGGCTAATCCTTTCACCACGATGGCAAGTCAAAATAAAACTTGACTCTGCCATCGACACGACGAAGAAGAAGTACAAGCTTAGCATTTTTGAATTGCTGATTGATTTTTTTAAAATTGACTGTCCAATCGGACACGTATTACACGAGCTATAAAAGGGATGCACGTGGATACAAAAACAACTATGTAAAAGCAGATAAAAGAATGAAATGCGAACGTTGTGGTCGGACATACAATACGTGCAATAATTGAAACTGTCGCGTGCCGACCGCGTCGCTTCGTCGCTACAATAATAATACTGCTACAATGTTGATGACGTTATTCACTATTAGCACTATACCATTGGTGGCGATAATGAAGCTTTTAAGTTATAAATTCTCAGTACCCATTTTGATTATTAAAATTATGAAATACGGGTGTTACTTACTGAAACCGCGGTCGACTAAATAGACCAACATTACGTGAGTAACACCCGTATTTCATAATTTTAATAATGTTACAAACTCACGTCAGTTTTAATAAAAATACCCATTTTGATGTTTTTTTTTTCTTCATAATTAAAATTAGAAACATTTTGGAGTGGGGAAGAAATTATTGAGAAGGGTCCTGTAGAGACGATCCCAGGTGGACCATAAAAATGTCAATACATCAAATTATCAACTTAATCTAATAAGTGAGGAGGTCAAAATAAAACAAGAATAAATTAATATCTCTCAACTTACACACAACACCATCTAGTCCCAAACTAAGCAAAACTTGTACTATGGTTACTAGAATAACTAATGCTAATACATATATGCTTTTTTTTGTAAATACATACTTATTATACATAGAAACACGCAGACCAAGACGAACCGCCATGTTCATACACACAAAGATTTTTCTTGAGAGGGAATCGAACCCGCGACCTCGGCGTCACAAGTAGGTGTATTACCCACTCCGCTATGCAGTCGTAAATAAAATAAAGCATTCGTCCTTACCAACCCTATGTGAGCGAACACTATCCCTGTGCAATTATACAAATATACGAACAGACCCACTACGTGACCAAACATAAAATCAGTCTAATAATTATATTGTTATATTCAGTATCAACACCAAATATCCATTACAATTACAGTTTCCCATTGCACTCGTACATTTAATATAATTTTATTGCAAAGCGGCGGCTAACAGCAGTAACAGCTAGTCCAATGATCATTCGCATCCATGTTAATACCATAGAGATCGGTTAGCAAATATTTTATCATCTGTGCGCCGGGGTTTGTATGCTTAATACTCTGCGGCAGTTAATGCGAAGCTACACAAGATTCGGTTTGTGATGCCGTTATCGCGGTTATTATTTTTATTACTGACGCGTAATTTCAAAGTACTACAAAGCTTTTTAGGCAATTTTTTTTAGACAGACTGACTTAATAATCGTGAAAATATTCAGAAAATATTCAAATATATCAGTGACACAACGCTTTTTGTGTACGCAACGCACACATGATGAAACAACAAATACAATGCAATAAACTACCGCAAATATCCATTCTTCATGTCCATCCTAAGATTGCCTGGAAGAGATCGCGTCAAGCGATAAGGCCATCCTTTGTACGTTATAGTTTTAAGTACCTATTTCTTTGTATGTTTGTTACAAATTTGATGTGCAAATGAAGTTTATATATCTATCTATCTATGATGTCTTGTAGCCACTACTCTTGACATTTCGATTCAACTTTGACGTAGTAATAGAGGTCGTATTTAAATCTAAATGTCAAGAGTGGGCGGCCGTGCAAAAGGCCTGAGACGATACGAGAAGGATAAATTATAGTCTGTATTTCCGACGTCATATTACGGCGCAACGTTGCGTTCGGGTGACGGCATCACGACATAAATCCATCACTACTTTTAATTTCTGTAACAACACGTCAATAAACAACATAGATTTTTCAATGTGCAGCGTGTCATGTAAACTTATTATCTAAATATATGTTTTCTAAAGGAACGGGGTGTGATGTTCCTCTACCACAAAGGGAGGATCCTCCGACCTGGCTCGGTGGTATTGCCTGGCGGACAGCTGTTTAACGGTTGCGTATTGGAAGCGTATATATGTACACTCTCTGTGAACACTTCGCTATCGCGATTCAGCTCTTTTTGACATATGTGACGTGTGTGTCACTACTTGACGTTATCAATGTCATCCGTCAATATAATGTGCGGATACCGCCACAGATTAATAATTCACAATAACTTCTTACGACTTTCAAACTAGAACATGAAAAGAGATAGACCACTTCATCTAAATATTACGCATCATTATCTTATATTCGCAGCCATCATTACACATTACACTGCACTAACACTCTCATACAAACAACCATACACTCATACACCTCTTCCGAAATAGATTCGCACATCACAATCTCAGTAATTCTGCGCTTAACATTTCAATTATTAGTTTATATTATTATTTTTTGTTTAAATCTGATACCATTTTTTTAGTTATAGTCTTTTCTCTCAACAGAAAACTGTTAATTAATAACCGAGGGTGGGCACTGGTGACCTGTAACACAGGTTTTTACTCAAAACCTACATCAGGCACCAGTCTCTCACATAAGGTATAATAAACATGTCTAGAAAATAATCTAATTATTAGACCTTTTGTGTAGAGAAAATAAACAATTTATTTATTATTTATTATATTAATGTACTCTAGAGCCTCCCCTTAACAATATTGCGCACATAACAGCGTGGTCGCGGTCCAGCACAGAACCGGGCATTAAGTGAATTACCCACGTTATTACTACGACACCTGATAACTGCGATAATAGGCAATTGCGAATCTACTAGTACTTTGTTTACTATGGACGATATTGAGTCAGTTAGTTGTTTGTTTAGAAAGGTTGATTTTAAATTATAGTTAGATAGAAAATTGATAGAAAATTCTTTATTGTACAGAGAGATTAAATACAATTTATAGAAGAGTCTAGTTTTTATGGGTGAAGTTGGATACTGTAGAACTGCGAAGTCAAGGGTCTTGAGTTCGAACCCACGGCACACACTTTTGTCAATAAATCATTAAGACTTTCCCTCCCCGCTACTGCTCGCGGTACAGTGGATGTGAATTGCTCCGTGCAAATAAATTAATTACTCGGTTTCGTGGACGTTTTTTCGTGTGCATCTTGTGTCTAGCGTATGTTGTTTTGTGTTTTGAACCTGTTTTCGTAAGTTTTTAGGCTTTTTTAATGGTAAAACTGTGTATATTTGTGTAATTCGGCTATTTCGGTAAGTCATTTTATTATCTTTGGTTGTGGGTAGATAGTAGGTTTCGCGCTAACGCGCAAACGTAGGATTGAGTAGGAATTTCGCTTAGGTATCTGCATTAGGCTTATGATTAGGAATTATGCCGTTATTTGGTGACGACCCACCGGATGGTCGCGGTGGCGGGAATGTTTTTAGCACTCCTCGATCGCCTCAATCGGGCAAACGAACTTTGAGTGATGTCTCGCCATCGTTTATCACACAAATTGATAATCCAAAGCGATTGCATACCGATTCGATGGATAGCATTAGCGATAGGCTTTCTGACCGCGACAACTACTGCGAACTCGTAGCCCAAGCGACAACCTATTTGGCAAAAATTAACGAGTTAGTCGCCGATCAGGGTTCACGCATGAACATTACTAATAAGACTGCGATTATGGACTTTACTCAGCGTGTCACGGGAATTGTTTCATTATTAGCAATTAAATCATCTTGCAATGAAACAAAAATGGCAAATATGGAACGTGACATTGAATTACTGAGAAATCAGAGTCAAAATGCACCGCCAACTTTTTTAAAACCGAAGAGTTATGCTGACTCGTTGAAACTCCGTTTACCACCGAAATCGGCGCCGGCATTGGTGGAGACGCGCGCTCCACTGCCGTGCGTAATAGCCTATCCAACCGCTGAGCGATCAGCTGAGTATGCGTCATCGTCCGCCACTAAGCAAGCGCTTATGAATGCGATTAGACCTAGCGACGACGGTTTTCAAATTGTGGGCGGGAAGAAGACATCTAAGTCTGGTGTTGTATTGCGAGTCGCTAATGAAAGCCAGCTCAAGAAACTTGAATCAGTAAATGCCATTAAATCAGCTGGATTACGTTTGGAGAAACCAAAGGGTCGTAAACCAAGGATTCTTGTTAAGGACGTCCCGGCCAGCATGGAAGATAGTGCTTTTACCATTGCTTTATATCGTCAAAACATCAAGGACGAATTAAAAATTACCGAGGACGACTTTATCAAGTCGACTAAAATTACTCGTAGGCGTAAACTAGATAGTGGGCGTAAGTGGATAGGGTTAGAAATTGAACCTGAAGTACGTAAACATTTGGTAGCTACTAAGGATAAATTATTCATAGACTGGGCGACATGTAGGTTTATCGATGATGTAGAAGTGG
The DNA here is from genome assembly GCA_905147285.1 of Hypena proboscidalis. Classification (NCBI taxonomy): domain Eukaryota; kingdom Metazoa; phylum Arthropoda; class Insecta; order Lepidoptera; family Erebidae; genus Hypena; species Hypena proboscidalis. The sequence continues at coordinate 4,603,236 of LR990141.1, forward strand.
TTCGTTGTTTAAGGTGTCAACAATTTGGTCACGTTCATAAATTTTGTACGACAAAGTCACCTAACTGTGCAAACTGTGCCGGCGAGCACGAAACCCGTGACTGCCCGGACAAGAATACCCCCGATTTTATACCAACCTGCGTAGCATGCAAACGACTCAAAAAGCCATGCGATCATCGGTGCGGCTCTCAAGATTGCACTACGTACAAAATGAAACTCGAACAGCTAATCTTAAACACCACTTATTAGCCAATTCTTATTATAATTAAATATGGATAGTTTAGATAGTTTAAGTATAGGACAGGTAAACCTAAATAACAGCAAATTAGCTACCTCAGAGTTAGACCGTTTAGTCTTAGAGCACAAATTACACGTTGTTTTATTACAAGAGCAATATCAGAATACTCGCTTGAAGCGCAAAGTGATTCAACTAGACAACAAGGCACGCGCCGGGATATACGTTTCTAACTGTAATTTTACTGTAACTTCCTTGCAAAATCTTATGACGTCACACTGTGCCGTTGCTGAAGTATCATCCCCGTCCTGCAGAGTATACATCGTTAGCTGCTACTTCCAATACTCCCACCCTGTTGGTCCTCACCTACACCACCTTCGACATGTTTTGCGATCTCTTGTAGGCCAAAAAATTATCATTGGCGCTGACGTCAATGCCTCATCTACACTATGGTATGGCAAATATCGTTCTAACGATAGGGACCGGCGCTGTAGCGTCGAAGACTTCATCGCAGAAATGAACCTTTTAATACACAATACCCCCGATGCACCACCAACTTTTTGCAGCCCAATGGGCGAGTCTTCTATTGACGTCACACTTTCTAGTGGGGACGTTCGTATAAGTAGGTGGCGCGTTCTCCCGGACGCGTCGAGTAGTGATCACCGCTTAATTGCTTACGAGTTTATGTCTGGGGCGGCAACAGATTCTCATAGTAAGTTACATAATAACTTTAGGTATAAATGTAAAGGGGCTAACTGGGGCTTTTTCGGTGCATTATTCGCGGCTCATGCCAAAGACTTCACTCGGAAAAATCTATCCGCGGAACAGAGTGCTGAAATTATGACGGATACTTTTACATACTGCGCCGATATTGCTATTGGACGCGGTTCCGTCACTAACACCCGTAGATGTGATTGGTGGAATGACAAGTTGGCTGAACTACGTCGTCGCTTCCGTAGGGCACGCCGAAAGCTCGGTAGTCTTAGGAAACGACGCATCACAGGCGATTTGTACGAAAATGCATTAATTGCTCTTAGGGTAGCCAAATCTCATTACAGAGCTGCCGTTCAAAAATCGAAGGGTGTTTTGCTTCAAAAAATAGTCACAAGACTCGATAGTGAGGGCCCGTGGTCTCCTCTGTATCATGAATTTAAAGCAAATCGATCAGTCGAACTTGCATACATACAGAACATCAAAATCAACAATGTTCATACTTCTGGTATTGAGGAGACGACGGAACAACTTCTGCACTCACTTATCCCTGACGATCGACCGGAAACTGACACCGAATATCATCAACAGATTAGACAATGGGCCACTGAACTGCCACACTCGCCAATGTCAGACCTACCATCTACTGACGAATTTATTTACATTGTCCAATCCTTACCTGTTAATAAAGCTTGCGGTGACGACAAAATTTCAAATCAAATGATTAAAGAAGCCTGTAAACTATCTGGTGACTTAATTTTAGGTATTTTTAACCGTTGTATAGCAGAAGGTGTATTTCCGCGTGTATGGCGCTGTGGTTATATAAGGATCATTCCAAAAAGAGGTGATAAACCACAAGACGATCCAAAGTCGTATCGGCCTATCACGTTGCTACCAGCCCTGGGCAAACTCTTGGAGCGGCTCATTGTTCCTCGGCTTATACCGGGTGGTGCAAAATTCTGTGCCAGTCAATTTGGTTTCACTTTAGGTAAATCTACAGCAGATGCTGTGTTATCAGTTAGAAAAACCGTAGCTCTTTCAAAATTTGAATACGTGCTGGCTATTTTTCTGGATATTTCTGGCGCCTTCGATAATGCATGGTGGCCAATGTTACTCCTCAAGTTAAAAGCTCGCGGTTGCTATAGTAATATTTACGCACTAATTTACTCGTATTTTTCACAAGGAACCACTAAATTAAAACTTGGCCACCATGCTGCCTCGAAGACGCTAACAATGGGTTGCCCTCAGGGTTCGGTCATAGCTCCATACCTATGGAATCTAGGTTTTGATGACTTCCTTACCTTGCCTCTACCATCGGGCTGCTCGCTGACGGGATATGCCGATGACGGCCTTTTACTGTTACAATCTAACACTAGAGTAGGACTTGAACGTTTAGCTAACACTAGTCTAAATTTAATTTTGAAATGGGGGGAAAGAAATCGCTTATGCTTTGCGCCACAGAAAACTTTTCAACTACTTTTAAAAGGTAATCTAAAAACACCTCCTCGTATTAAATTTGATAACGTAACTATTAAAAATAAAGATTCTGTTTGTTACTTAGGCATAGTTCTTGAAAGAAACTTTTCGTTTGTAGAACATATTAGAGCTGTAGGGGAAAAGTCTAAGAATAGTTTTTACGCCTTGACAAGGATATCGACTGCGACATGGGGACTTTCTTTTAAAACCTTAAGAATCATTTACAGTGCTACTTATCTTGGTTCTATGTGTTATGGTGCGCCCGTATGGGCTGACAGGGCCACTGTCGGTGCTGTACGCCGCAAAATGCTTCAAAGTCAACGTCTCGCATTGATATTCTTGTGCAAGGCTTATAGGACAGTTAGCACCGAGGCTTTACCGGTACTGGCAGGTGTACTTCCGGTCGATCTCGAGGTCCAGAGACGCGCGGCAATGTATTATTCTACGCGCGATGATCTCAATAACAGCTTTCTAGGACCTCGTGACCGCACAAAGATCACAAGACTATTTAATAATCCAACGGATGTCTATAACCACCTCATAGACGAATGGCAGCAACGCTGGGACACATCACCTAAGGGCCGTCACCTCTATCATTTCTTTCCATCCATTCGCGACAGACTTGCGAAACCATGGCTAGAGGTTAATCACTGTGTGGCTCAATTCCTGACGGGTCATGGCAATTTTAAGAGCAAACTATTTTCGTTTAAGCTAATCGATTCTCCATTCTGTACATGTTCTACATCTGAGCACGATCAAACCGCCCACCATATCATCTGGGAGTGTAGTCTCTGGCATAACGAACGTAATGTTATGTTAAATAGCTTACAATTGACATCTGGAGTGGTATACTATGAGGATCTTGTATCGAACAGAATAAATTTCCGTGCATTTAGCCGTTTCTGCCATACCTATTACAGCAATCAAATTTAGGCCCCATAATTTTGTCACTATCCGTGGTGTCTACACTCTTTCCATATAGACACTTTGTCTATATTTGGCATTGCTCAGTCTCCCGCTTTGCTCTGGAGGGAAGTAAAGATACATACTTTCCAACTCCAACTATATACTTCTGATTAAATTCGTTGCGGGTTCCAAGACAATTTTAACTCTCCCTGGGATTGCCCGTGTGTCATGCACGGTGCCTTTCAGTTGGTTACCGCTGTAGATCCTGGCGTCACAGGAGTCACAGTGGTGGGCGTGTGGGTGGGATTATATCCCGTAAAAAAAAAAAAAAAAAAAAAAAAATCATTAAGATTCGTCTTTTCGAAGATATGTGTGTATTGATCATATAAATTATTGCTCGCTAGCGGTGAAGGAAAACATCGTGCCCAAAAATCGCTCGAGAGTGTGTGAAATCTACCAATCCGCACTTGACCAGCGAGGTGGACTATGGCTTAACCATTCTTATCATGAGAAGAGGCCCGAGCCCAGCAGTGGGACAAGTATTAGATACAGGGCTGTAAGCTGTGCAAGTATGAGACTGTAGGACTTTGAAGGTCTTGAGTTAGAACCCACGGCACACACTTCTGTCAATAAATCATTAAGATTCGTCTTTTAGAAGATATGTGTGTATTTACCATGAGAATTATTGCTCGATAAAGAGTCGTTTTCACGATGTATTATTTTGCCATCTCTGTTTTTTTAATCGCAATAAACATAGCAAGCATTAACATGGAAATTGGAATAAACCACTTCATCTTCATAATAATTCTAGTACCATCCCGTTCTTGAGCTTCTCCTTAACAGTATTGCCGACATAACAGGGGTGGTCGCGGTTCAGCACAGATTGAACCAGGCATTAAGAGTGAACGCCCGAGCGCCGTGTTTTCATACTAACGTTATATGGGTTTAACTTTAATATTATTAAGTTTTTGTCATTTGTTATAGATAAATCATATCTGAAACACTAACATGCATGTTTGTACGGGTCCATTTTGTTTAAATTGTTACAATCATAAATTGAATTGCATACAAACTGAGAAATTATAATAATAATTGTGAAAAAGTGGGCGTCTACTAACATACATATATTATAGTGTTTAAGATATGATTTGTCTTTAATAATAGATAAAAACTTTATAATATTAAAGTTTAACCCATATTACTTTTGTATGGAAAACAGCAAACCAAATGTTCTCCCTTAATTGATTACCCGCGTTATGACAACGACACCTGATAACTGCGATAATTGGCTATTTCACAGTAACTTGTACTTTATTGGACCTTTAGAGCCTCCCCGAGTGACGTACACAACGATTCCCTACGTCCGGCGCACCCTGGGCAATTCGCGAATTCTCCAATGCCAATCGGCTAATCCTTTCACCACGATGGCAAGTCGAAATAAAATTTGACTCGGCCATCGACACGACGAAGAGAAGAAGATTGGACCTTTGTTGACTAGTAACAAAGCAAACAAAAACGGCAGTTAGAAACTACTACTCATTTTTCACAGCCAACCCGGAAAATTACAAACAATAAACATCTTTATTTCAACAAACATTTTCTAATTACAAATTTTATTACTTCAACCTAGTTAACAGGCCCTAAATCTCAGTAATTAACAATCTATGTTCTATTTCAGAAAGCCCTAGCTGTAGTCGGACGTCGGCCATCTTGAAAACTCCGAGCTGGGTCATCGGCAGGAGAGTAATGGTAGGATTCCAATGATGAATGGTTATTGCTGTTTATTCAAACAGTAATTAGTTTTTGTACAAATAAGTGTAGAATACTTCGGCTTCTTTCTAAGGCCGATTTAATTTTTAATAAAACCCGTAATTGCATGTCTCTTTTTAAACTTTCGCGATTTGAAAACATTTTGCAAAAATTAGACAATGCGTCTAAATCGCGTAATTAATATAGAGGTAAATACCTATGCTCGTCGTTTCGAAATGACTAGCATCATTCGTGGTCACGAGCCGACTCATATACGGATATACGCACAGGAGATTCGGACCCGTTGTCTAATTTTTTAAAAATGCGTGTCTATTTTCCTCTCATTACATGTTTGTACAAAACAGATAGATTGAAAGCTGTAATCTTAGCTTCAAACTTAAGTTTAAAATGTTAATGAAATCGGCACTTAGTATTTTCTGGTATTTTACTAAAAGAAGGAATATCCAAAGGATAATGTCAAGATTTGTATGGGCATCTAGCCCACGTCCAATGGCTACGTATCATAACATCGTTGAATATGTATTTTTAAGCTGAACAAATGTTACTATTGCATTAACTTGCTAACGTCTGTCCGTATGGAGTTATGTGTTATTGAAGACTACCGGCCTTAAACGTGCCTGCTCCACTTTCGTTGGTTATAGCGTGATATTAAATGGTCAAAAGACTTTACCAACTGTAGTCAGATGACGGCCATCTTAAAAACTCCGAGCGGGGTCATCAAGAGTAATGGTATGGATTCCAATGATGAATGGTTTAATGCCTTTTATTCCAAAAAACAATTATTTATTGGAGAGCAAAAGCAGTTGGTAATTCGTTTTCGTGTAAACTTAAATTGAGCACATAGTATCGAACCTTTTGCGAAGCATGCTTAACATCAAAATAAAATACAAAATAAGACTAGACACAATACGTAAACAAACTAAAATAACAGATGTGACATACTGTATCAAAAAAATAAAATGGAGATGGACAGGTCACATGATGCGTAACAGAAAAGAAAAATGGTCTAAAGATGTAACAGAATGGTGTCCAGTTCAATATAAAAGGAAGAAAGGGCGACAGCGCCGAAGATGGGAGGACGATCTCAAAAAGATAGCAGGAGCAATGTGGAGAAGGAAAACACATGATCGATCATTGTGGCAAGCTTTAGGGGAGGCCTATGCTGGCAAGCAAGACAATCTTCAAGAAACCGGTGTCAATTAAGTTTGTGTAAATAAAAGTGTATAATTTAAATGTAAGATTGTTGAATAAAGGCTTTATTATTATTATTATTATCGAACCTTTTACAAGAATATTTACATTTACACGATGCAAAATAAAGTCGCTTGCGATTTTAGTTTCTATCGGCCAAATGAAAGAAGTTGCAAATAGTGACATAACATCTTTATACAGATTAAAAGCCTGACTAAACTATCGGCCGCTAGAATGTCTGGTAGTCTGTGAAGGCTATATGAAGTAGGGATGGTCAACTCGAGTTATTAACTTCAAGTTGAGCTCAAGATCGAGTTGACTCAAGATGAATTCTCTAACTCAAGTCGATCCCCCCTTCTCAGAACTTCCTTTTTGAAATCGTTTAAAACAAAATATCCAGCTTAACTCGAGATACAAGTATTTAAATTCTAGTTGGCCAGCACTACTTGAATGGTTAATGAAAATGACCATGTCAATTTTCCACAGCGTTTAGTCTGCGTGTTGGGCGCATGTCGCAGCGTACCATTAGCCGGGCTCTTGTACTACATGGCTGGGGCTGGCGTCTTTGGATTACTGCGGGGCCACGAGTACATGGATGTCGTCTTGTTCCCACTGGAGTTCACCACCCATGGGGGGTTAGATCAGGTCATTTAAATCGATGGGTTTTAAGCCTACGTAGTGTTTTTTTTTGTACGACGTAAGTAGAGAACGGATGTATAGTTTACGTAATGGTAGATAAGTAATCAACAATCCACAAAAGCAGATATTAGATGCGTCGCTCCATCTGAGGACTATGTGTTGTGTCAGTCATTTTAGGGCATGATCTCACCACCAAACCGGAACATAGTAGTGCAAGCATTACTATGTTGCTGCTACGGTGTTGCTGCCACCCTTGAACTCGTTCACAAGAGCTCTACCACCATCAAAATGTTCACGCCGCGACCTTTCTGTTAGTCTTATGTGCCGACCTTATTTAAACAATTTTTTTGTATGCAACGGAGACGTATCCTTGTCCTACTACTTGTATTCTATGTACATATCACACTAACAAACTCACAGCACACACGACACGTCACTTATATAGATCTCTCTCAGACAAACAAAGTAGATTGTAAGTAGCTGATACACCCAAAGGCCGGGCACACCACCGGCATATGGATAATATTGTAACAAATGAACCAGGAAAATAAACAACTTTCTATTCAAAAAAAATCTTTCTATTTCTATTCTATTCTACTTGTATTGACACGCTTCATGGGCTACATTATCGACGTACTTATCGCAGATGAAATCTGAACATTTTTAATTTTGATTCACAGGTACCGCCGCTCTACCGTATCCTGTACGCATTCTACATAGAGGGCGTGATGATACTAATCGCATGCGCACTGGCAACGCTGCGCCGGCACACCAGTCCTTACTTCCATCGAATGGCAGACAAGTACAGATTGTTGGCTATTGAACAACAAACATAGAGAATCAGCTGCTTGGTATTATGCAGTAAAAGGCATTTTTCATTGGCGGCAGCACACAAGTGATGCCTCGGTGGAGCCAGCATAACGAGTGGGAGCAAATGTCCATAGACTAAGGTAGCTGCTTACCATCAGGCGAGGCAAGCAGTAGTGAAATAAAAGGTGTAGAGCATTAAGATATTTTGAATTGTCAGGTTTAAAGCCATTTTGGAGCAGGAGTCTCGAGACTGTTTAGGGGTCGATGGTGTCGTTTACCCTTGCAACTTTTGAATTGCCTCAAGTGACAGCGTCAAGGCTCGACGTAAACGCAAACGTGTCGTGTCGTCATGTCTGCGCGCGCATATATTTTGTATGAAAATATGTAAACATACATCGGGCGTCGACGCTGACGCTTGCTTCCAATTGCAAGCTTTAGGTGGGCCGTGGGCAATAAAGGTAACAAAACTAATTTGTAAGTTACAGTTTGTACGTTTCATACTTACTTTTCATAAACGTTAATAATAAATAAAACTCCATATAAATTAATATTGTATTTTATTTACCTACCATTTCCTACACACTAGTCAACGGCTATGTACAGCTTTCTTTTATTACATTCATGTAGCGAAATGTCCTAACTAATTTTCATATCGAGAAAACTATAATTAATAACATTTTCATAGTAGTACGAAACGGTTAATTAGTGGCGGTCCTAGGGCGCTACGAGCAGTGTGGCCGCCCCCGACAATGTCACTGAGGGGCGCAAAAATTGACAAGAAAGGCCATCAGATAATAATATCAAGATTGGCGCTCCTTAGCAACGTCAGCGAAGCCGCACGTATAAATATTATCCGCTATGCATCATAGCTGATTGGATGAGATGAGATGAGGATCTGATCTCATCATAGGATGAGATTAATACGCGCATGGTCCTTGTAGCCTGGTACCCCCAGGGTAGTATCTTGTAGGCATGTATAGGCCCCAGGGTACATACATGCCTACTTTGCCTTAGGGATATTAAAGTATCTGGCCACGAAACTAACTTTATGGTGGATCATATAAAGAAAATATAAAAGAAGTTATGCGTCATGAATTAGCGCCACTTTCGAGTTTTGGCACTGCCAGGTGACGCCTATGCCAGGGCCGCCACTAAGACTAATTCATAAACTCATAAATTATCACAGAATTGTAAATTAAACAAACGGAGGCATACCTATTATCGGTAAGTTAAAAACAAAATCGCTAAAATAAAAGTAATTTTAATTTGATAACCTAATGTTGGAAGAATTTTACTATGAAAGTCTCAAGCGTTTTGCTGATTGTAGTATTATATTCAATTTATGAAATCGCGTTTTAGAACGATGGATTTTAGTCTTTCCAGCCTTTAGAATTCGAGACTTAAACCTTAGCAATACGCACCTCGCAATAATTTCTAAATAATTAACATTAAACATATTTAAAATCAGCAAAACGCTTTTTACTAATAAAATAAAGACCTCGTTGCATTATATATCTGTCTTGCTCGCTTAAACGAGACATGAGGTAAGTGACGTCACAGTAAACTAAAGAGCCCCTGATTACGTAACTAAAACTGCTTAACGGCATCGAACCGAAACTTTCAATTTAAAATTGGAACTGGCATTCATTCGAGTTACGTTAAGTTTGTAGCAGTTTTGAAACCAGTTTTAAAATCAGGGGTGAATTGTAATTTAATTTCGCTAATTGTTTTATCCTTTGCTCCGATTGGATTTCTCAAGTGGCTCCTCCTCGGCGGACGCTTCTACGGTTCTTTCCGCGGTTCCTTCGGCGGTACCTGCCGCGGTCCCTTCAGTGTCCCCTCCGATGGATTTCTTCTCTTTAATTGCTTCCTTAACAGCGTCTACTAAGTTATGCGGCTCTGACACCGACACTTTCTTACCTGGAAAAGGATGAGACCGTGTTAGAGGTATAGATAAAATCAAAGGTGGTTTTGGCGTTGGCTGCAAATAAAATGTCACGGGTCGGGACTGTTCACGTTCGAGTGCGGTGTCCGCCCATTGATCGAACCAACTGCAGCCAACTTCAAAGTTGCCAAGATCTTTGATTAGTAGTTTTAAAGAATAGCAGCGTTTTAAGAAGTATGCATATGAAGTTTGTACAAGGATAATACATATATGTATAAAGAACGTTACCTACTTATCAAGATACTACGAGATACGATAATACTGATATTCTGCTAAATCCGTTAGACTAGAGGCCGACCCCAATGTAATTAGGAAATGGCTAGGCAAATTGACCTACTTATCGAGATGAATGAATTCACAAATACATATCCACCTGAGATTTTTTTAAAGACTTACACAATCTTATTTACTTTTAGTTACTATATTCCCTTGCTAAGTTAAATGCTTATTTGATTACATAGAAAACTAACAATGTAAAAAAGACATACAACTAAATCTACTGGTATAATTATTTAATGAAAATCTATGCTCACTAAGAATCTGCTTGGCGCTGCATCTCTCAAAAGATCTTGTTTATTACATTGTGTGATCTAAAAAAAGTAGCATTTGTTTATTTGCTTTAAAAAATACCTAAATGTACTATCGACTCCCAGGTCGGACAAAGTGTTATTAGTAAACTTTCCATCAGGATATTCACAAAAGCAGCATTGGTATTGTGTCCAGTGGATGGCGATAGGCTCCCTACCCCATATGACCTAAACATAACTGGTGAAGTGTGGGGGTTGTACACCTCAACCACATTCTTCTGGGTAATATAGGCGTGATGTTATAGATATGTGAGTTACATTCCTAAATAGTGGGCATATTACACTTCTTAAATATGCAACTCACACATGCTTATCTAGTGTAGTCAGTCGTTATTGTAACGTGAACTTTTTGCCCTACATACCTAACTGCTTGGCCCACTGTACTGTACTGTAAAAGCTACGAGAATATTGTTCCGAGAAAGCAATTTTGGCTGGCTAGTGATTTCATTGTCAACGGTCTCCATACCATACCAATGTTATTAAGATCGGTTCAGTGTTTTAGCTACAAAAACGACTGTCAGAGAGACATAGAATTAGACTTGACTAGCGTTGTAGCCTAATAAAAATAGTTGCTACATTTTCTTTGCGATAGTTTGGTACCAAATTTATGTTTTAATTTAAACTAATCAGACATATTTACCTGGTTCTGGATATAGCATGATGGTGCAGGGGTGTCAAAGGTTTTGAAATGAAACAACAAATATTTTGAATTTCATGTATTCATGAACCAGACTATGATATTTACATTTCTTTGTAACATCTAATGTATGACCATCATACTATAACCATTTATACAATAATGACCCATTTACACTAAGTCGACCTACCTACAACTACCTACCTAAGTTTCGGCATGCCGAATTGTTCGGCGAAGTACTCACGCCGAAAAACTTCAGCAACACGTAAGGCGTCCCCCACATGAAGCGTGCGCGATCGTCGGGCGTGTGGGCGCGCTGGCTGCACACACGTCACGCGGCGTCACGTGTGTGCAGCCAGCACGCCCACACGGCCGACGATCGCACAAGCTTTGTGTGGGGGACACCTTAAAGGAAATCCTTTTTTAGATTATGATAAGCACTTATGCACTGTCAAGTGATAGAAAACTAATTTGTGTTTCTTAAGAACCAGTTTGAAAATGAAATTGAGATGAGTTTATTTTACTTTATTTGCCCTGTACAGTTTCAGTTGCATTTCAAATACGGTTGTGTATTTAATAGCCGTAGTATTCGGTTGTTTGTTGTATACTGAGCAAATTGATAAAATATGAGACTAATTATTGAATGCCAACAGACTTATAGCGTATTTTCAAGTTAGAAAAAAAATTGTTGCTGGTCGGATAGGTGTAAATGAGCCATTATACAAAACAAGATAAATTTAACAATTTCTAAATAATTTTAAAGGGATCCTAGAACCGTAGACAGAAAGAAAGTTATTCATTGATACTTGCGTACTATACAGAAATATTTTGCGAATTTGAACTTAAATTTCGCAAATTTGAAAAATAAGTTTGTTTTTAGTTCTAGGACAGTCATATACATATTTTTAGCGTCGTCTTTTTTAATTAATAGTCGGACGTTACCAACTATTTCTTAAAAAAAATAACTAAATCAATTCATTGCAAATAATTCGTATTAGTAACTTTCATAATCCTCTCAACAAAACTCTTTCGTAAAATTTTACAACTATACAGCACATATTTACACATTTTAGTAAATAATTTAATGTCGTGACGGTATTTAATGATAAATATAATAATAACAATACAAGCCCACTTAATATCTCTGGCGTTTTTTACATAAAGCGACTAAGATATAGGATTTTTTATTTTGGTAGAATTTATTACATATTATATAAAGCGAATATCGAAAGCAGAACTTTTTTTTACCCCTACCCCCCCCCCCCCTCAAAACTCATGCCGACATAGACTGCGTCGGCTATACTTCCAGTTTTGTCCTTGAAAACGTCTTAACTCAGTCGCTATACAAATGGTTTCTGGTGAACAAATCCATAGCACCTTTCAAACATCCCATTTACGCGTCATACAACTCAGGTTTCGTCTCCCTCTCTCGCTTCAAAGCCCTCTCATAACCCAACGGTTTATCCACCTCGCGTCCTTCCCCGCCTGTGACAGTTTGCATATACTCATACGCTCCATACCTGTCCTCAGGATCTTGTAACAACACAAAAGAACAAACAATAACAGCCATGAAAAAGCCTGCAAGGAACGTGCTCTTATTTTCTTCGTAAGCGTCAAATATAGGTCCTAAATAAGTTCGCATTTTGTACTTAGATTTGACGTCATCACTATCGCGGTTCGCTTTGTGTATCCGTTCGGGCCCACCTGTACTGTCTGTACTACTGCTAGTTTTTTGTTTTTCTGTAAAATAAATTGTTGATCTGATACTCGGTTTGATTTATCGCTAGGTGAACAAATTGCCTTTCTATAAAAATATCTTATTAAAACATAAACTTGAATATCTCTAAAACTGCAGCTTTAGAGGCTCTAAGAGCTTACATTAACTAAAGCGCTTACGTGTATACTTCGTCCATAAAACAACTATTGTCTAAAACCACTCCAACGCAATTGCTTCAATTTTACAGATAAAGCTATGACGCAAAGCGCTGGTCTGCAGTTTTGTCTTATTTCTTACCATCTCTATCGAAGGAGACCCCGTGAATCTGGCCGGGCGTGTCCTCTTCTAGCTCGGCGAATGCGTACATGAGGGCCTTCTGCTTTTCTGACAGTGTCTTTGGTACCTGATGAAGAAATGTTCAATATGTTAATAAATGATAGTGATACTATTAAGACGCCTACGAAGTAGCCCTAACAGTCTCTTGAGGGTATGGGCTGAGCGGTGGGACCAACCCTTTGTGCGGAGGTGGACACCTATACTCGCATTTTTTAACGTTGCGTGTGTGTCTTATTTTTATTTATTGATAATGTTAATATTATATATATATATCCAATTTTAATTCTATTTTACTAATTAATTTAATTGTATTATCTTGCTAATTAATTTTAAATTTTATCTGTATTATTATTATTATTTTATGACTATTTTAAGGTGCATGTTTTCGTTATTCTTATTTATTTGTAATATTTAAATCTGACTGTAATTGTATATGGACTGTCTGAAATAAATAAATGAATTTGAATTTGTATTACTGCATGTACACTGCTTTTACCTACTTTTTACCTTTTAAAATATTAAGGTTGAAAACTTAAGAATCCAGCAGCCTTTGAACCTGCCCCCAGGTAAAGCCCCAGGTGCTTTGCCAATTCAGCCATGGATTCGTATGCTGTTAGTTTCGAAATTTCTCAACCGTTTCTAGTCACAGCTATGGTTGCGTTTACCCGAGGATGCTGGTTCAAATCCTGGTGGTTTCTTAATTTTTAACCTTAAAATTTTATAAAATACAAAAAGGCATAACAAAGCTATAATTTGCTTAAAAAAATATATAAGTACTAATTAGCTCTTTATTAGTCTTGCTACTCTTAACATTTCGATTCTACTATGACGTAGTTATCAACATAGAAACGTCAAAACACAAAGCCAATTGTCGTTTCAATGATGATAATCAAGTAAGTTCAGGTTGTCCCTCGGAATTTCCAACAATATAGATAACACGCCTATAGACCACGCAGAGGTGTATTACACCAATATTTCACCTGTTATGTTTCATGGGATAGGAGGTGAGCCTATCGCCATCCCCCGGGCACAAAACCCAACTCCGAGCTGCTATAAATAATTTCCTGACGGAAAATTCACAAATATGTCTTGTGCCTGACCTGGGAATCGAACCCGAGACCTCGCGGGGAGACACATACGCTTACCAAGATCATCAAGGCAGTATAACTAATATACTCTCTCACTCAAATGACAATATGTCGTATACATATATAATGTAGCAGCGATAGCCGAGTGGGAGACAGTAGGACTGCTAAGTTAAAGGTCTCGAGTTCAAACCCCCGGCACACACCTCTCGTCTTTTCGAAGATATGTGTGTATTTATAATATAAATTATCGCTTGCTAACGGTGAAGGCAAATATTGGGAGGAACACTGCATGCCTGAGAGTGCCTACTAAGTGCTCGAGAGTGTGTGAAGACTACCAACCCGCACTTGGCCAGCGTGGTGGACTATGGCCTAACCCTTCTCATCATGAGAAGAGGCCCAAGCCCAGCAATGGGACATGTACTAGATACAGGGCTGCTATTATTATATATAATGTCGGTATTCCGGACATATATAGAACCATAGAGCGAATACAGGGCTAGAGGAGGCAACATAAAACTAACCGTGATTTTAATGTGTACATAGTGATCTCCATAGCCGTGTTGGCTGACTCGCTTCATTCCCTTCCGCGACAGACGAATCAAATTGTGCGACGATGTGCCAGGCGTAATCTGAAACATTCAATATTTTAAATCAATTTTACATTTAAAAATTGAAACACTACAAGATCAAAACAACGGTATTGTATGGTACGGATCCAATCCATAAATCAAGCAACAAGTGATGAGGCGAAATATTAAGTTGAAAAGAGACTACCACTGTATTTTGCATCAAAATTACAAATCAATGCATTGTGCTTATGTTACTACTCGCATTCCAGATAAATAAACAATAAGATAACACTTTTGCCTGTCCCGGGAATCAAACCCGAGACCGCACAATCAGAAGTCACATTTGCTAACCACTGTACCAATGTTTCCAGAAACATAGATAGATAGATAGATAGAATAAGCTTTATTGCACACCAAAAAATAAGACACAAAATAGAACATAATTAAACATTAAGACATGTACAATGGGCGGCCTTATCGCTAAAAAGCATTATCTTACAGGCAACCTTTGGATGGACAAATAGAAAGTTAGACTGATATGGGGCAGTTTAAGGTGTAATAAATGAAATAGAAGGTTCACTATAACTAATATTTACATAAATTTACAAATTCAATAGGTACATTTACCTACAAATTAAATATATATTAAATTAACTTACATAGGTATACTTAAAATAAATATGTACATATCACTATTTATATATTAAATACATATCTACATATTATTATAAATAAATATTATACATCCATATAATAAAAACACAACATATTCTTAAGACAACATATAAACAATAATCAACATTATTGGCAAAGGTAATGTGTGTATTGAGCCAAATGATCTTTGCCCACAAACAAGCTGTTATTGTTTATTTCCTTTTTTTTTTAAATTATTAAATTAAAAACGACGCCCGCACTAGGGTTACCTCTTGTGTCCTGGGGGTGTTTACAAACAAACATTTAACACACACAAAACAGCCCAGAGTCAGAACAAATCTTTGCGGATCACACAAGATTTGTCCTATGAGAGGATCAGACCCACAACACCAGCGCAGTTGAAATCGGCGAGGCGACCGCTTTAACCACTACGCCAACCGTGCACTCTTGTTATTTATTATGACACTCCAAAAACTTATTCACTAAAACATAATTAATATTACATACTACACAACTTAAAAGCTATGGTGAACTCGCTACTTAAAGGTGTGCACAACACTTTCTGATATAGCATACAAGACGGGTATCTACATAAACAAATACTGACCTGTATGGTGTGATCTTCATATAAGCCTTGTATCCTCACAGTGCCGCCTAATAGAGCTTGGGACACAGAAATCTGCAATTCATATTCATTCATATTTATTATTCAGAATAATAATAGTTAATAACTTAAGCGAGCATGTATGACAAGATGTATAAATGTTGAGAAAGCAAAGACAATGGAACACCATGTGCTCCTTGCACATGGCGTTCCATTGTCTCTGCTTACCACATGTGATAAAGGTGTGATTTCAAGAGATAATATAAAATACTATATAATAATTTCTGTTTATTCATTTTGTAAATCAGAACCATCCTTTCTAAGTAATTTTTATACCAGAATTGAAACATATTTGATAATTTAATTACAATTGAGACGAAACTGAAGATCAAATTCGATTTCTGTTTTAAATACTAGCTAAGCTAAGGCCAAATCTATTTTCATAAAAAGTGGTAAATTTTTTTACGTAATAATTTGAATATAACTTACACTGCAATCAGTGTGGACATCAGGTCCGTCCCTGCGGAAATAATTGGACTTCTCCACTTTGAATGTAATAAATAACTCATTGTTGCCAACCGACATGCGGACAGTTTGACCGTCTTCTACACCAGCGGGAACTGGCACATTGATCTTCTTGCGTTGCACCTGTCAATTAAAAATATATCATCATGCTTGTATTACCTTTGAAGATAATAATATAGCAATAAATATCACCGGTGTGGCAGAGGGGCGAGTCTCCGTGCTGCCCCAGCAGATCCAGGAAATAAACCTAAGAGCCCATCTATCCCTGCCAGAAACTTATTACCATAATAACTTTGACCTCTTCTACCCACTTGATACATTTCTGAAAAGCCCTATAGTAATCCCTATCTTGGATGTCGTAATCCCTTCTGCCAAAGCACATTTGCTTTGCAGAAATGTCTGCATAAAATAAATTTAGTACTTACCGAAGAACCTTTTCCTTCACATTCAGAGCAGGGGAACTTAATTAGCATTCTAGTACCATGGCAGTGTCTGCATGTAGAACGCATCACAAATGGACCTGTAACATCACAATATTTTATCCTTGTGGTTATAATAAAATGTGATCGTAAAGTTTGAATTTGTAACAATCTTTTATTATTCTATTTAAAGAATATTTGATTTCAGTATATTATTAAGTGGCAAAATATGTATATTGATGTTGAAATGCAATCAAACAAAGCCATCCAAGAAAAACATATCAATAATTGTGAGCATGGAGGAAGCATCAATAGGTTACAATAAAAAAATCATTTCATATTTACAAAAGTAAATATTTAAAAGTTTATCTCAACTATCTAACCTCGTGAGAATGTCTCCATGCCAGATCCGTTACAGTAAGTACACTTAATGGCCTTAGTGCCAGGCTCACAGCGGGTACCCATACACTTGGGACATGTATCAATGACATTCACATTTACTTCTTTGTTGACTCCTCGGGCAGCCTCCGTGAACCTCAAGTTCATGACCACCTGAAAAGTACATAGACAATGTTATTTACAAAATATAAGGATGGTTGGGCTTAAAATGAGAAGTTCAAGAATCACAATCAATTTGTAAAATTAATAGTTTATTGCAAATCTTCTGGCATCAACCACATTGAACCCACAAATTGATTGAATTTTAATAATAAATTGTTCAAAAATGTAAGAAACAGCTGGCCCAAATATTAGATGTTCAATTCCCCTTATACTAATGCAAGTGACAGTAAACTATCACAAACATTAACATGGTACAATGTAATGTACAAAAATATAATAAGATAATGTAAATATGCCATATGTAAATATGAAAAACAAAATTAGTCTAATGTGAGCAAATCATCTAGAAAACTCTTCCTTCCTCTTGTATGTGGAAAAGTACTTAAGATGATCACTTACCTCTTGAGAAGCTCCGAATCCAAACTGCGACTCTGCAAAGTCACTAAAGGCTTCACTCTTGAATCCAGCATCGCCAAATATCTTCCGGAACAATTCCTCAGGGTCAATGGTAGATTTGTACTGCCACTGGTGAGTGAACCCATCAGATCCTGATGGACCACCCATGCCCATCTGATCAGAGGTTGTTCCATAGGTGTCATATTGCTTGCGCTTGTTTTCATCAGAAAGAATCTGTAAATTGTAATTGTGAATTAATATTTCATTCTTATTACTTAAATAACTAACTTGTATAACTATTAAAAAAACAATCTAGTACCTCGTAGGCTTCGGACACCTCCTGGAACTTCTTAGAAGTTTCTGGATCAGACTTATTAGAGTCAGGGTGGTACTTTTTAGCCAGCTGATAATATGCCTTCTTTATATCTTTGGCAGAAGCATTTTTGGCTACACCGAGTACTTTGTAGTAGTCAGCTCGAGCACTCAGGCTATGAGTTGTATGGATATATCGCTGCCTTGCACCGAAATTATCTAAATGTCGAAATAAAGATGGTGAGGTTATTTGTCAGAATGTTGAAGGAATATAAAAATGTAAACATAGTACAATAATGGGCTATTCAAGGACAACTTTTGATGTACGAAAATACTGAAATTATATTATTCGTTCTCTAGGAAATACTAAAAACCGGTGATGTAATGAAAGCATGTAAAACTTACAATTTTTGCGTGCTACAGTGGCAGCCAATAAGACTGAACGGCTGGAAAAATTATCACAGCTATTGCAAGCGTGCACCAAACGATAGGGAGTTTTTGCTATATTGTTAGTAAAAACGGAACTTAGAGTTTTTGGGTTCAAAAATCCTAAAACACTCCGGGTAGGAGCCATTTTGAAAAATAAATGACAGATGAAAGAAAATGACAGCTGTTGACAAAACAGATAAAAAATACTTTTGTAATTTCGCTGGTCAACAATTTAGTCGAGCAAGTAACATCACTCGCAATCAGCGATGGATTTTTTTAAGATAGATCAAATATTACACGTAGGCCAAAAGTCTACCAGGCTAAAGTGGGACTGGGCTGGCCACGTTTGCCGTATGAGTCCAGAGAGGTGGGCCCATAAAGCGACCAACTGGGTACGGTCAACGGTGACGAGGAAGGCCCAAACGGAGATGGCGAGACGACTTGGATGCATTTCAGAACGATTAGCCAGGGATAACAAATAACAGAAAGACTTGGAAGTCATGTGGAGAGGCCTTTGCCCAGCAGTAGGACACAGCTGTAAGCTAGTAAAAAAAATGAAAATAAAAAAATACTGTAGGGACACAGTGCAACCGGCGCATAATTATGTATTTAAGTGGATGCTTAAGTTTAGTCACACGGTTTGCCAGTCGCCTTCCCATATTACTAGAGATAGGTGGTAGTTAAGTTAGAATAATGTAGTCAATAAGTTTAATTACTCTGGTACCAGTTAATTAAAATATTTCGTATAGCGACCTATCGTTTCAATCAATTCAACATATTATTACTACACAACAAGTATAACAACAACAACAAAAGCACACCCCACAAAATACGTTATCGTCCATTTATTATGATTAACATCTAAAAAAATGAACCGACTTCCAAAACTCAAAAGCATTCAAATAACGCCAAAAATAGTTTCTATGTCGGTTCATTTGTCTTAAGAGCCCTATTACATTTTTACGTTGCGCCAAATTAGGTGTTTCTGCGACCGCGCGGCAAGTTACGACCTACTCGATGCACATGTTGCGTGAACAGTGACTAAATAATCTTGATCCGCTGTAGTATGATTTCCTATGGCACTTCCACGGTAAACGAATCGTAAAGTATGCTTTGTTGTTAGAATAAAAAGTATTTTTTCAGTTTACCAGTTTAGTAGTTTGCAGAATTGGTTCCTTATCAATAACAGGTAGGTATATCAGTTTTACAACATTTAGTCAATTGAAACACATTAAAATTATTTTATTTCGTATATTTTTGATAACATTATGAAACTTAATATAAAGTAAATATTACAGTACGTGAACATTATGCTAAAGTAGGTGTGATCCACAAAAATAAATACATTATAATATGTCAATATGTGTCGTTTACTATAGTGTCTTGATGACAAACTTTGATAAGGTAAATAAGTATTCATATCAAACAATATTTACGGGTTTTATGTGCGAAAAAAGAACACGCACTGCATTTTATTTGGTAACTACCAATAGTACCTACAGATAAGTGACTCATCGACTACACGTGTGCAATTAGTAGACGGCAGGTAGTATATCGATTCTATATCTGTTTCTTCAATTATTGAATATGATAATTCAATAATTGAAGAAACAGATATAGAATCGATAGTGGTAGCTAGTGTCGAAGTCTGCGTATTCACTGTCAAAAGTCTAAAAAATTAAAAAAGCATGAAATAAATTAAATTTTCAATACGAAGTATTTTATATTAAGAAAAGTTCATTATTTTACCATGTCCTTAGTTTCATTGATGTTGCTAGATGTTGAAGCTTCAAAGTTTTCCAGATTCTGTTTTTTATTATTTCTATAAAAAAATATAAATTATGAATATATAAGTATGTTTTAATATAAATAGGAAATATGAGCAAATTTCTTATTTTTCTTTCATAAGAACTTTCTCGAACACGACGAAAAAGTAGGTATTGAGGGGAGCGGATGTCCTTTCTTTTTTTTTTCATTAGAACCTTCTCCTGACAATTCATAACAAACACGACCAATTAAATAACGACGAAAAAGAAATTAAATACATACCTTGCTTCTCTAGCTTTGCTCAGGTTTTCGATGTTATGCCTTTTACGTTTCCTTAAGCATTGGTATTTACATTTACCCATATTGACTGTAGCACAACTACAATAAAACGCAATTATCTGTATAATACAAAAGAAGTAAAATAATTGTGCTACTACAACACACAATACCAAAATAATATTATACTCACAATGATCAAGAAATCGCGATCCTACTATAAGATGCTCACACGCACACACACTGACGTAGCGTTTACTTGCCTAGTTACGCACACTAGCGCACGAAATAAACTGACATAGGTCCGACCTCGACAAGCGCTCGTGCGCATCTGATTGCATCGCCCCGGCGCAGTCAAATAAGTACTACTTTTATTTGATTTATTACAAAATAACTATAGCAATTTTAAATAAAACAAAAAATTTATAGGATAAAGCAAAAGTGAAATATTATTTTAGTAAAAACTTTATATTGAAATAATACGAAATACCAGAGATATTCTGACTTGTTTTGAGGTAATTTTGATTAAAACTTGAATCAATTCCAGACCTTTTTTTATACTCATAAAAGGTCAATATTAAAAATATATTTTATAATGATGTTAGTAGAGGATACATTCAATACAAAAACTAATATTTTGATGGGCAGTGTTAGTCAGTTTTTACAAATTAGAGCTCTCAAACGAGGTCTGTTCCCCTCTTTTACTGAATCATACATCAGCAGAATGATGATTACTGCATAATTAAATTAAAAAAATAATATCTGTTGTATTAATGTTTGAGACGAAGAAATGGGCTATCTTTATAATGTAATTTTTTTAAGTAATAAACAGCAAAAAGTATACAATTACGACGGCGAAAACCTTGCACATACGCAGTTTTTTGTAATAGGGCTCTTAATTTGTATTCTAGGGGCACCAACATCAAAACTCATTTTCGTTTTCGAAGAGTTATTTTCTTTTAGATCCTGATAAATTACATCAAAACCTTTCTTGAGCCATGAAAAGTAAAATTCTTAAAACCTCCACCAGCATCGAAATCGGACTAATAGTTTAGAGTAAATCGCGAACATAGATAGTACTTACATACATGAAAATTTAAAATGATAAATGTTTATATCCATAAGAATTTTTATTAAGATATAAGGATAATTTTTTAAGCAAGATTTTATTAAACATTTTTATTACAAATAGTTAAAATTTTGTCAATTGGTTTTTAAATAGGTGGTCTATTTTAACAGAATTACATTGCATTTGTACTTAAAATTAAAAATAGGATAGTTAACATTTTGTCAGTCTGGTTTTAACATGCATACATACACATACTGAACCTCTTTTTTTGAAGTCGGTTTAATAAACTGTATTTTTCGAATGAATACATAAAAATTAAAAATTGTTTATTCCTTATCGTAGACAGAGAAACCAAGTAGTAGTCTTTGTTCCTTATACTTCAATTTATTATATGACTCCGATTCTCAGACGAATCATCTGAGCTCCGATTACAATAGTTTTGTTACACTACAATTTAAATCGCCTTAAACTCTAAAGTATCGATACAGGTTGAGCAGCACTAAAACTCGTTCCACCCTGACCATTTCAAATAAAATCTGCCAATCTTTGTCTGCCAGTGACAACACTATTTTCCTGGGCAACGGTAGGCAAGATGATTTATAAACAAAAAATGAGCTTACAAAATGCCAATTATTGTAATGAATTTTAAAATAAAAGTTTACTATTAAAGTGTAGTGCGATCGTGTAAAAAATATTTAATCATTAAATCTCGTTCAACCATGGCTTCAATGCGAGATCAAAAAATCGAACAGCAAGTGAGTGGTTGTGAACTTATTTTAATAAAATGTAACTTAAATTTGTGTCTAATTTATGCCATACTGATTAACAAGACACATTGTATGTTTCTTGTGGTATTAAGTTAGATATTTCGTTAATTTTAGCGCCAGTTGATGGAACTGAAGATGAAACAGAAACGCCAACATTCTGGTATGGTCCAAGCGAACGACCTAAGGGTAGGTTCAGCAAAACGTCCAATATCGGGCAGCCGGTCCCGGGAGCTTCATGGTAAGTGGATCTCCATTCGATATTTGAAAGTTCTCAATGTTTAGTTGAGTCATGCATGGTTTTTCGATGTATATTTTTGTTATGCGCATTTTCTTTTCCTTTTATAACAGGCTATGATGGCCCGATGCAATTTCTTATGTCGCCAGTCAATCCGGACCAAGTAATACCCCTCCAAACAAATAGAATATCAACCTACGATGGTAAGTAGATGCTATGCTTACTTACATTTCTTAGACATAATTACCGCTTTTCTGTCTGCATTATTTACTTTACATGAGCATGTTTTGATTGTGCTTATTCTACATCACAATTTACAAACACATATGTGAAGATTTATTTAAACTAGAGATAGTCTTTAAATACTTGTTACTACTAACGCCAGTTATAAATTTTTCATTAAGTACTAATACTTTATTACTTATTTTAAAAAATTCATAAGTAATTGGTGTTATCTTTATTCAGTGACAATATACCATATTTATTAAATTAAATTAAATTAAAGATGTTTGAAAAAAAGCACCATTAAAAGTGAGTACTATGGACCCGCCCTGGTTTACTATGTAGTACTATAATAAACATAACAACGCCTTTATTACCCATAAGGGTATGGCAGAGATGTACAACTCCCACATTTCACCTGTTATTTTTAGGTCCCATGGGATAGGGGGTGAACCTATCACCATTCACGGGGCACAATTCCAACTCCGTGCTGCTATTGTGAATTTTCTGAAGGAACATTAAAAAATAACACTGGGATGCGCATACTATTATATGCATGTTTTATACTTAAAAACCTTAGTTATGTTATGAATCATTCTATATTTCTAGACTAAGCATACACAACATAGGTACAGACAGACTTTGTTTTGTAATATGTAGTGATATGAAATCTTTTGTTCTAACTATATCTACCATATTAATATGAATGTCAGGTTCATCATCTTTATTGTAATTGTTAATATTAATTTAACAAGTTCATTCCCTTATCTGGCAACGGTGAACCCAGACATAAATAAAAGTAACTCAGTCAAGTTTATCTAGATAATATCAATTTATAAAAAAAAATACAATATTTTCCAACTATCTTAATTGTTGTATATATATCAATATGGAGCCTTGCGAAAGTATCTGCTGTATTGTCAACCATTTTGCCCAGAGAGTAGGTTTAGGCTGAATTACTTAGTTTTATC
This sequence comes from Hypena proboscidalis, assembly GCA_905147285.1. Classification (NCBI taxonomy): domain Eukaryota; kingdom Metazoa; phylum Arthropoda; class Insecta; order Lepidoptera; family Erebidae; genus Hypena; species Hypena proboscidalis. The sequence goes on from LR990141.1 coordinate 4,627,059, forward strand.
CTTATTATATGAAAGTACCTAACTGTCTGTGTATGTAAATCACGACCTTATGGCGGAGTGGGTAGTGAACCTGCCTGCAACGCCGATGTCGCGGTCCTGGGTTCGATGCCTGCCTAAGACATCTTTGTGTGCATAAACATGGGGGTTTGTCTTAGTCTAGGGTTTGTCTTAGTCTAGGTGTTTCTATGTATAATAAGTATCTATTTACAAAAGAAAAGTATATTGTATTAGTATCAATTATTCTAGTATTCATAATACAAGCTCTGCTTAATTTGGGACTAGATGGCGTGGTGTGTAAGTTGTGAGATATTTATATAGGTAGTAAATTAAAAACAGTTGGATATGTTTACTTAACATTACTTGCCTATAAACATTAAGTCAAAAATTGTTAAATAAACATTTCGACTTACAGCCTTCTTCCACTGGTATTATTAAGTAAACAGTAATTTTCTTTTATTTATAAATCCTAAATAATAGAATAGTGACTTATTACATCACATAGATGGCGCTAAAACCAAATAAGGTTCGTCTAGCTAAAAGCTGGCACAAAAAGAGTTGAGAAATTTCGAGTCCGGCAGCATACGAATCCATAGCTGAATTGGCAAAGCACTTGGGTAGTATACCCAGGGGGTGCAGGTTCGAGTCCTGCTGGATTCTTAATTTTTCAACTTTAATATTTTATAAATCCTAAATAGTTCAAGGTATTAATTTATTGTTTTTAATTTCACCACCACAATGTATGACAAGTCTGTTTTCCTAAGCTATTCAAATTGAAGGATACCTTCCTTTGTAATATACCTATTCTAAGCATTTGAGCATTTTATTTACATTGTGGAAGTCTGAGTCAGACAATGAATGAATGAGCCAGTAGTAGATTATGTTGAATAACATATTATTCATTCAACAATTCTAACTAACTGGGATTACCACAAATACTTATTGTTTGTGAAGGCCAATTATAAACTTATCAGAAGTTTGCCCATGGGGTCTGAGGATTCATTTAATTGCATAAAGTCAATTTGCATGTCATGTTTTCAATATCCAGATGTCAATTATATTATTGCATAGTTTATGCCAATTGTAATTATATACATCCATGAATTTAAAATAACAAGTCCGAGAGTATTGTCAAGTATAACACAATGTCAATAAATATAGTCAAAAATAAATACAAAAAAGTTCTAGTCAAAAAAAAAATTGTACACTTACTAATAACAATGTCAATATTAATTAAATGTCAATTTACTAGCAAATTAAATAGTTATGGCAAATATTAGTTACGTACTTAAAATCGAAAAAAATCTTTAAAATGATACAATGTTTGCTCGACAAGCCAGCGTTTTAGTCGGGACTTGAAACTGGCCAGAGTAGGTGCTGCAGTGATCGCATCTGGCAATTTGTTGTATACTTAGAAACAGTTGAAAATATATGGGACCGGCAGGATTTGAAAGTGCGACCTTCTGCAGTGCTATCCTACTTATGATAGGAACAAATGGATGAACGCGACGTCACAATTTGACGTAACATACAATTGAGAAATTTAGGGTCTTAGCAAGAGGCGACCGTAGCTGGTTGGTAAAGCGATTGCCCGGTGTGCAAAAGGTCGCAGGTTCAAATCCTGCCGGTCCCATATATTTTTCAACTGTTTCTAGTATAATTTGCTAAGCATAGCTAAATGCTATAAAAAAAAATATATACAGTAGAATTCATTTATAACGACGTCGCTTATAACTTATAACGACTAACCGTTTTTAGCGTCGATATGATTTACTCAAGTTCGGTTTAATAGTTAGATACTGAGAAAATGTAACCGTTTAGTGCGACTCCGGTTTGAGCGACAAACCGTTTATAGCGACCATTTTTTACGATAATTCGTCCGTTTAAAACGACGCGCCGTGTTTTGTTTCAATTTAGGTAACGAATGACCAATACCTCGGCCCCCTCACTTTCCCCGCGCGCTTCACCGTTCAATTTACCTTATTGGCGCGCGTAAATCACAGTTAGTGTTTGTCACCTGTTATGACAAGTTTACATAGACAGTATTACAGTACATTACGTACCTCATTACGTACCTATGTTTGTAATTTGGTATATATGTACTACTTATTTGTGTAAATATAAGAATAATTAAAATAAACATATGTAACTGATTCCTACAACATGTTTTATTTACCTAAATAGAAAAATCAAACTTATGCACTTATAATACATAATTACATACATATGTAAATATCCGTTTTATACGTCATCCAGTTAGTACGACATAATATCGCCGGTCCCTTGAAGGTCGTTATATCCGGATTCTACTGTATAGGGATTATGTTATTCTATAGATTCACACAATTTTTCTTACTCATACTTTTCCACAGCTAGGCAAAAGACTTCCCCATACACAATGCCTGTTTAGGCCTTGTCCATCCAATCCTTTTGGAACGTGTTTACACGTACATCATACCTAGAGCGTTATCTGGATCTACCGCAACTCAAATAGCCATCCTGTGGTATCCACTTGGTGGTTATTCAAGTGGTAAACTTGAATAACCACCAAGTGGATGGGTGAAGTGCCTCGCCTACTCCTATTTCGTTCGTCAGATTTTTGCCTACATCAGCTATACTGGTCTTGATTCATACTATACTCGAAAATAATATCAATGTATACTCATTGAGGATTATTGTGTGTGTAATTTGCCATATCAATTATAATGACTATCAGTAATCTAAGGGCAGTTGCATAACTTACTTGCCCTGCGACTTCATAGAATTCAGTAAAATATAGCTCGTATTACTATCTGAGTCTGTGATAATGTATGTGTAGCTTCCAGGCAAACTCGGTACTGCAAGTTACTATAAACAATATAAATAAAAAAAACATAAAATAGAACCATAATTATAATAATGTAAGATATTTTTTTAAATTACAATCAATTAAATAGTTTTTATATTTAAATAATTACAAAAACAATGCAATAAAACGATAAATCTTTCCTGTTTTCAAAATAGGTATAGGCAAAATAAGATCGATAACTATTATAGAATTAAGGATAATGAAAATAGATTTCTAATAAGGTGATGACCTAGAAACGTGTAGATTTCTAAAGGGCATTTAAAATTATTTCTTTATATGAACTTTATACAAAGGCGAAAGGTTAGTTATGAAGAGCTTCGTTGCTATTTTGCTAAGAATAGATTCTTGATAAAAAAAGAAATATTAAAAGCAGAATTTTTTGTTCGCTCTAAACTACAATCAATGCGATTCGGTAACGCTGAAAATGTAACAGACAAAATAACTTTCCGCTTTATAATTAAATTAAGCAAGTTTTTTTATGCTTTGCTATGCCTTTAAGACCAAGTAAGGTTCGTTTAGCTTATGTATATATGTATATATATATATATATATATTTATATATGCTTATGACGCTGGCACGAAAAGAGTTGAAAAATTTCGAGTCTAGCAGCATACGAATCCATGGCTGAATTGGCAAAGCATACCCAGGGAATGCAGGTTCGAGTCCTGTTTTATTCTTAATATTTCAACTTTAATATCTTATATGTATATAAAATTCTCGTTATATATAATATTATTAGTTTACCTGTTAACGAAATACAAAAACAAAATGGCCTTTCAAATACAATAAAACTATCAATAAAACAGTAATTAAAGTTAATAAAACATTAACAGATAGGAACCAGTGACCCTGAGCATGTTGATTAAACATGCTGGGGTACTTCTACAAACGCATATAATATGCGTAGTTACATTAGTCATACCGTAATCAACATGAGTATGTAAAGTACCTATGGAAATACTCTTGTTTAGTGCTTCAAAATTGTTGAGAAATGTAATTCCCGCAAATCGTTAATGGAATAAAACCTTCTTAGCAGCCCTGTATCTAATACATGTCTCACTGCTGGGCACGGGCCACTTCTCATGATGAGAAGGGTAAGGCCATAGTCCACCACGCTGGCCAATTGCGGGTTGGTAGACTTCAAACAGCCTCGAGCAATTTTTTGGCACTCTCATGCATGCAGGTTTCCCCACGATGTTTTCCTTCACCGTTAGCGAAAACCCTTTTTATTGATTATTTTATAGCATTAATCTATGCTTAGCTACCGATGAAATTTATGGGAGCGGCAGGATGAATATCGGGCAGTCGCTTACAACCACTAAGCTACGGTCACCTTTTGCCAGGACCCTAAATTTCTCAACTGTATGTTACGTCATTAAGTGACATCACGTTCATCCATTTGTGCCTATCTTAAGTAGGATACAAACCAACAGGGCGAAGTAACATTCAGCACAAATGTTCATTTATTTATTTATTTAACTTATTGCACATAAAAATAGTACTTAGGCGGACTTAATGACTTATGGCATTCTCTAACAGTCAACCTAGGGTAATGCAGAGATAAGCATAGGTAGGTGCAGATTAGACAGAGGAATAATTATTGATATGTAAATAGAAGAAGTACATATTATATTATACTACGTAATAGAGATACATAATATTGAAAATAATAAATATATAATAAATACATACTTTTATAAATAAAATATAATAAATGTTGTAAGGAATAAACGCGTACCTTATTTCAACTTCTTATTGTTTATTTTTATAACATTTAGCTATGCTTCTTTGGATAATACCTGCCCACAATTCCCTTTTTTGTCGTTTTTAGAACCAACGCGCGATGGAAACTTTTCAGAGTTAACTGTCGTACGATACAAGTGAATTGTTACCAGGTTCCATTCCACTCCATTACCAATTTGCGGCCCCCAAAAAAAAAACATGTCGCAAGATCCTATGATATTCTAACACAACAGTGCTTTTGATTTGGCGTGATCAAAAGTGGGGCAAATTAGCTAGAGGAGTAATCAGACTCGAAAACTACAGCCGCGATTTCCAGCCATATAGGTCTATATCGACCCTGCCGTGTTGAAAAAATAATGAAGCTAATGCATTTGGCATACTGAACTTAATGAAGATAGCGTCAGAAAACCGGGTTTACTAGTAGATCCGTCCTAGAGTCGGTACTGCGTGTAGTGTTCTCGTTATAATGTCATTCGCACTTGACAAAAAAAAAGAACTTTCTATGTGCCTATTATATACGAACGGTTGATTGCAATGATGAGGTTGCAAATAGCTGCAATTAATGTTCTGAAAATGCGTTATAGTTCGGGCGTGAACTTCCTCCTAACACAAAAGAATAAGCTTAGCTGGATGGGGTTAACGAGAATGCAAATTACTAGTAAGCTTTTTGTAATAAGAAAAAAAACCGCATATTAATATAATATTGTTTTATATACGTCATAATAATGTAAACCTTAATGGAAAAAGGGGAAAAACACTCAAATACACGCAATAATCATGCGTATGACAAATTCCAGGAAGTTATTTCTATTTTTAGTTTATCTAATACTAACACGTTTTATATGCTATCTCATGCGTCTGTCACGTACCTACCATTTTTTTATTACAGTAACTTGCAACATCTACTACTATGTATTGAACAAACGTATAATAATAATAAACGTATAATATAATATAAAACGTAAATTGCAACTATGGCCCATGAATATCCTCAATACGCGTCGCTCCATCTAATGATAACGTGTCTTCACTTTAATCATAATAATATCGTTAATTATGACCAAGGAAAGCCTCATGTGCCAGTACCGGCACACAAAAGTGCGGCACCTACTAAGTGGCGGTAGGTTAACTATAAGATAATATAAAGATCATTTTCAATCAATCAATCAAATCAATCAATTAACTTCTCGTAGTCCACTGCTGGACATAGGCCTCTCTCAATTTGCGGCACAACACCCGGCCATGCGCCTTCCGCATCCAGCCCCCTCCAGCGACCTTCTTCAGGTCGTCAGTCCACCTGGCAGGGGGTCGTCCTACCTTACGGTTGCCGAGTCGCGGTCTTCATTCTAGGACTCGTTTGCTCCAACGGCTGTCGGTCCTTCGGCAGACGTGACCCATTGCCACTTCAGCGAGCTTATTTTGCGAGCTATGTCGGCATCAAAGATCGTTTTATTCACACAAAATAGAGTTACAATGGTTCTTAAAATATATAATGTACAGTTCATCTATTTTGCCAGTCTGTGGGCATGCCAATAATGCATAAATTAATAAGTTAATTAAATTACAATTTTAATAATTATTTTAAAATGTATTCTAGGCACTTTCAAGTTAACAATAAATTAGGTATTTATTATATTCAATTTCAAATAACAATATTAATGATGTTTCAAAATAATTATAAAATTAATAACTCTTCCCTAATCTTTTTTATTGTAATAATCATAATATATTTTAGTAATTGCCATTGATAAAATATTCATAATATAAAATAAATATTATAATCATTAATTGAATACATTAGTTTGTGTAGTAACCACTTTTTTAAGGTTTTTCTAAATTGTGTTAGAGGCAATTGTTTTATAGTTGTAGGTAGCATTGGGTAACAGTTTTTATGAAACAACGATGGAACTGTGGTGCGTCGTCCCACGAAGAAATATCGCGGATATCAATTAAGATCATGGTTGTTGGTTTTTTTTTCGCAACCTATAAAGACGCTCAGGAGCAAAGGTCTCCTCCAAATTTTGCCACACCGGCCGGTCTAGAGCCACAAGCATCCATTTAATCCCGGCTATCTTGACCAAGTCGTCGGTCCATCTGGTAGGAGGCCGGTCCACACTGCGTCTTCCAGTTCGCGGTCGCCACTCGAGAACCTTTCTTCCCCATCGTTTGTCGGTTTTTAGTTATTATTATGTAATACCTAGAAGAAGTTTCTCCAAAATTCATTATGTCGCCTACCGTAAGAATCGATTCCACGTGTTATTCCATAGTCATTGTTCAAAAATGTATGAGCGGCTTCTATAGTAGCAGTCAGTAGAACGTGAGAAGCTGACTTGTTTACCGAAACTTTCGATTTCTACTTGGTACTTACTAGAAAACTACGAATTAACTTGGCAAACTAACCAACACATTTATCAAAATTGGTTTAACCAACTATCGCATTTATCATAATTAGTTAGTTGTTTAGATCAACTATTTTATTATTTTTTATTTAGCTTTCGCCCCTGATTTGTATTAAGTAGTAGCTGCTCCCACGCGTTCAACCTTATTGCTCTGCTCTCGTGCAATTTAGCGTAATGTTAAATATTTAGTGACCTTCATTGAGAGTTAGACTATCAAACAAGAAAAGAATTATCAAAATTCGAACAGTAGTTCTCGAGATTAGCGCTATCAAACAAACAACCTAACTTTCTAGCCGCGGTTTCGTCTGCGTGATAGGCACATCAATAAAAAGCCTATGTCACGCGCCTTGTAGTCAGTTATCTGCATCTAAACTTTAAAATCCGTTTAGCCGAAACAAACAGATAGACAGACAAAAAATAATCTAAAAACTGTATTTTAGTCAAAGGTATCGTGCAAACAAATATACCAGCTTAAAAACCTCATTATTTTGACATGAAAAACAGACGCTTACCTAAATTTTTATTTTTTACTAGCTGTTACCCGCGACTTCGTCCGCGTGGATGTCGTTTTATGAACAAAAAATGCTAAAGGTAACAATGTCAATATAACAATAGTAGGTACAACTCATGCACTTACTTACCTATCTATTACCAAACCGACCAAAACAAATATACGACAAAAACTCAAGGAAAATAATATTCAAACAAATCAAAACAGACAAATAGGAACAACTCATGTACCTACTTCGAAACTACTTCAAATTTCGAAATAATAGAAATTGCGAGACGTGCGTCCGAGACAGCCCGTAAAGTTTAGCTTAATGTTAAATATCAAAATTGACCCAGTTGTTTTTAAACTTAGCGCTTTCAAACAAAAAAACTATCTCCCGCGATTTCATCTGTGTGGTAGACTCAATAACAGAAAATAAAATTCCTACCTACCTAAATAAACCTATTTCTGATAATAACTAATCTAAACTCAATAAATAAGCAAAATCCCTATAAACTAATATCTATACGAATGTCTTATCTTACCTAACAGTATTATAAAATAACCTACGGTCACTACGTACAATATCAAATATACTACCTATACCAATACTTTAAAATTGAAATCTATACAGTACGACTTATATAAAAATAAACCTATAAGTCGAACCGCAAATATAAGTTTGTCATAGTTCATTTATAACCTACGACAAACTTAACTTTGCGGTTCGGGAGCAACCCGCAAAGTTAAGTTTGTATTTTATTGTATATTATTACCTACTACGACCTATTAGATTAGTCTATTAGGGAAAAAAGGAAATAAAAGCAAATCGGATTTTTTTAAAGTAAAGGAAACTATCGAACCTACTTATAACTATAAATTAAAAGAAATAAAGTATGAACAAAATGAACAAAATTAATTTACAGGACATAATTAATAAAAAACACATAGAAAGTTATACGAAACAATAAAATAATTTTACTGGATCGAAAAATGCGCATATAGCGCAAATTTGTCTAATCGCATGCGTCCGACAACGATGCCTGCCGCAGATGCCGCCACACTTCGGCGAATGTACGCGACTACGACCGACGGCAGCGGTGGCGATGCAGAGCATTCGTTAAAAGGAATTTAAACTTCAAAAGCGAATGATTTCTTATCAAGTACTTAAATATAAAGTTTCATGGTTTTATCTTTTAAAATTAAGAAATCCCATACAAACTTTCAACCTCTATTTCAACCCCTTCATCCCTTTTTTTTTAAAAAAAAGTAGCCTATGTTCTGTCTTAGAGTCTAAAGATTGTCTGTACCAAATTTCATCAAAATCGGTCGCGAGGTTTGAGCGGGAAAGCGTAACAGACAGACAGACAGACAGACAGACAGACAGAGTTACTTTCGCATTTATAATATTAGTTGGGATTTGTCGACATAAAGTTTTCTACTTCAATTAAGAGCTAAAATCTTACCACTTTTTCTTAGTAAACTTGTTCTAGTTAGACAACTGTGTAAAATCGATTTCGTCCTTTTTATTGCAAACCTGAACCAACCATATTAGCATTGGAGAAAGAACCATCATGCTTAGAGATTAAATTATAAGTCGCAGACCTAAAATACTTGCAAAAAATAGTGGCAACGTGGATGCTATGACACTTCTATTGACATAATATTGATAGAGATAAGTACTGCTGATAACCGTCACCCCACTGCGTTACACACTCGACTACCGCATATTTATCAGTTAGTTCTCATACCTTAAACCTTGTCAAAGAATAAGCCTAGTGTCAATATAGACGGGTGATGCATCATGATTATGCATAAGCTGTTTAAGACTCATTATCACCAAACTTAGCGATAGGCTCACCCCTTATCCCGTGGGACCTAGACTGGTGAAATGTGGGTATTGTACACCCTTCTGGGTAATATAGGCGTGATGTAATGTTATGTTATATTTCTGTACAATGTTACAATTAAGTACAACTTAAAGCAACGCAATACCGTTTTATTCGATTGATAGAACGCCAGAAGCAATTACACTATCCAATGGTGGGACCATTAGATAGTGTAATTGCTTCTGGCGTTCCATCTATCGAATAAAACGAGAAGGACAAATACATACATTCACTCAGACAAACACACCTAGTCTCAGAACAAATCCTTGCGAATCACACAAAGATTTGTCCCATGTGAGGATCGAACCCACAACACCAGTGTAGTGGAGAACGGCGAGGCGATGTATGTATATATTATGTATCATCAAACTTCTTGAAAAAGAACGAGGGAAGTTCCTCTATTTTGAAGTAAATAGTATCGAAATATCGAATTCCACACGAAGTTGCGGGCAACAGTTAGTTAATAATTAAGTAGAATTTATGTTACAAAATAATTTTCACATTTCTAGTGTGCTACAAGTTCCATCTATCCATGAATATTAAAATCGTTCACATCTACGATTTCCCAGTTGGTAAACGTGGGTTACGTACTTGTCTCAAATAATGTCAACATTCCCAGTATACGCTAGTCTCGCATTGCACGCGAAGTCTATACAATGCCAAATCATCTTATACTGGAAATGTATAGCTTTATATAGTTATTTGTGCTATATAGGTACTTAGGAGCGCTGTAGGTTTCCATCTTTTCTTTTTTTTACGGGATATAATCCCAACCACACGCCCACCACTGTGACTCCTGTGACGCCAGGATCTACAGCGGTAACTAACTGAAAGGCACCGTGCATGACACACGGGCAATCCTAGGGAGAGTTAAAATTGTCTTGGAACCTGCAAAGAATTTAATCATAAGTATATAGTTGGAGTTGGAAAGTATGTATCTTTACTTCCCTCCAAAGCAAAGCGGGAGACTGAGTCATGCCAAATATAAACAAATTGTCTATATGGAAAGAGTGTAGACACCACGGACAGTGATAATAACAATAACATTCTTCGTTGTGCCAAAGACTACACTCCCAGATGATCTTTGGCACAACGGTTTCCATCTAACAAATAAAATATTAACATAAAACATGTGTGCTTAATACGCTGGCATATTTATTGCCGGTTTTTTGCACAAAACAACGCATTCTGCCAACATTATAAAGACCGCAATGAAACATTTTATTAAGGTTAACTGGTTTCGCACTTACGTGAGAATGTTTATGTTCTGGTATAAATTCCAGCAGCGACAATTGAACTAAACAGTTATAATGACTGTGTTACTGGATAATATTTTTATGAGTCGGTTACCGACTAAGAAACTACAAAGCAAAAGTAATTGTCACTGTATAAAGACGGGTCTCACTAATCTTTACATTCTCTACCTCCACACTGCGAAACGTCACGAAAACTTGGCAAATTGCCCTCTTACTTTATAAACGTGGCTAAATTTGAGATAACTAGCAGTCGCTGAACATTTTTGTTGGTGAATTTGATGATAAATACTGATAAAAGCTCTCTTAAATCCAGCCGCGTTTATAGGCGTTTAATATCCCTTATTATTCCATCCCTTTTGTCTTCAGTAAGTTCTGAATATACCGAAACCTAACTTATATCAAGTAATGAAATTTAGCACCTTTCTCTACAAAAACAAATTGGTAATCAGCACAGTGGGTAGATAAGATACTAATAACACTCTAGCATGTATCCATGCTCAGCTCGAAATGCACTAACTATAGTACTTACTACCTACGTAGACTCCATTCATATTGCAGAGCTGAAGCGACACACAAATTCACGAAATTGGCTTTAAGCCAAGTCTGTACGACACTTCATTGAGATTAAAGTTTCATGAGTACTATAAGATCTTCGTACAAACTAGGTCATTAGTGATAGCAACTAAATAGGTCAGCTGGCTTAGCATACGAGCGTGAGATGGGTTTTGTCGCGGTTTTATCATGTATCTCTCATAACATGAAAGAGATAGCATGATACCCGCGTTTATCTCTACATTGTGCTTAATGTGGTCTAGCTATGATGTATAAATGTATATTTGAATCTCTATACATTTCATTACATCTTTACGTAGAAGTTTACAGCTAAAATGTATATGTTTAATCTTCGTATTTTGACATACATTAATATGCATTATAGCTGCCGTGTGAGAAGCACTAATTGCGATATTGTAAGCGATTCGGACCTTAGCAGAATATTATTTTGCCAACCGGTACGGTTATCGGTATCGTTCAAAAGTATAATTTTCACAGGTTGTTACGAATAACATAAAATGTAAACCTTTTTGACTTAAAGTGATAAAATAATTCTAAAGTACTGTAGCATGTTTTTACTCCTGTTTCAAAAATGAAACTGTATTTGCGCACGATATATTTTTATCCGTCATAATTCAAATGATGGTTTACGCTAATTTATTAGAAAAAGTAACACTTACCATTAAATAATTTAAAACATAAAAGAAAATAATATTCAAATTTTATAGGCATGTGACAACAAATTACATTACTTAGAACAAACTTATATTTAACAGTAAATTCACTCATTTTATCTCATTAAATGTTGACGTTTTGAAAACAAAATTATAAATGCAGGTGGTCGTTGTAAGATTTACTGATTTGAGATACTTCATTTAAATGAAATTTTCTTGTATTTTTTCATACATATACGTGATACGTGTTCAACTTTCGGCTCATTTTACGTACCTATTAGTTATTGTTATGTAGAGGTGTATGGGCCAGTAACAATGAAACGAAGTAGGTACTTAATACAACTGTCTATTGCAATTTAAATAAAATACAATAGTAATATTACGATAATTGTAACAGCTGATTAGAGCGCATCAAGTAAAGCGACGGGAGGGTGCTCGGCACGGTGGCGAACAATAGACTGCCGTCGTGTGCGCAGGAAAATCGAACGTCGCCGAAGCTAGCCGATGATTTACGAACGTGGTACTCGCGCGGCAGGCTCACCGCGCGCGCACCGCCACAGTTTATTTAATGAAAAGTACGTTACAAGCTAAAATCAATTATATAGAAATCATTTTAAAGCATTCATTCTAAAAAAAAATACGGTGCAAGTAATATTTAAATCGAATATAAATTCTCTATTGAGATAACGGGCTCGGCCCGGATGTGCGTAAACACATTATGCATGCATATGCAAGACTAGTATTTATTTATTTACTATCAACGCCTCGCAGAAAGGTTTGCACTACGAACGCCAACAACATACGGGTTCGCTCCATCCGCTGTGGCAATAACACACTTATGATGACGAAAATACTTATTTTATTTTATATTTAATGATCATGATTTATTTTCATAATTCACAATAATAAAATAAAACTTTTACTTTCGTATTTTTTTAATTTACATTGTTAGCAAGTAGCAAGTTAGATTGAGCGTGTAGCAGGCAAAATTGTGAATATACCGCCCAAACATGCTTGAAGTCAACAAAATAATATTTTAAGACAAAGTGATTGAATAATTAAGATTGAGCGTGCTGTCGGCGTGTTATTTATGTCGATTAGAATAAGTTCAATAAACTATTATCCTTTAACGCTGAACGAACGTTTTTTGATCGCACAATTTACAAAATAAATGTTTTACATCGCTTTTAATAAAATATTAACTTCGATAATTATCTCATATCATCTCGTCGCACAATAGTGACGACAAGTAATATCTCATATTAACTCGATATTATTTGTCAAAATTCGGTAAATGGGTTCGATGAAGGTCGGAGTGCACTTGTTGTCTCTACTTTTGACGTTATAACAAGTGAGATAGAAAACGTGACGGTCGTTGTGCGCATGAGTTAAACGTGAGATAAAAACTCTCAGCCATCTCTCATCCATGACTTATGTCATGTTCGTATGCTAAGCCAGCAGGTCAGGACCAGAAGCTGCAGAGCTCTCTGCTTATAGACTCATTTAGTTGTCGCCACAAGTAGCCTGATCTAAAATTGCAAGCCATTATCAGATGACAAACTTTATGACATCTTTCAGAACTAGGCAATCAAATCGAAGTCCTGACAGTGGGCGAGGGGGATGGTAGTGGGGAGGAGGAAGAGGAAAGCGTGCCGGTGTGCAGCGTGGGGCGAGACGCGAGTACAGACGATGTATGCGCGGACGCAGCTGTCGCGCCTCTCCAGCGACCACCTCTGAAGGATACGTCACCTACTCAGGACAATGACGTGAGTACTGAACGTACTGGCCGGTACTGGTAACTGGTCAGGCTGAATAGAACTGGCCGTGGCCATTCGGCATTATACTATCATCCCAGCTGCTGTGCTAATAGTATCTGTTAAAAGTAACAGTTTGAATTTTTTAACGATACTTGTTTTTAAATCGAGTGTGGCCAGCTAATATGTAGGTATTTCTTGACTTTTATTATCTATATACACAGCTGTTGCTTAAATATAGGGAGTGTGTGGTGATAACCAAGATAACGGTTAGTGAGCTAATGTCAGTCTGTTATTTAGGGCTTAAAATTAGCCATCCATGACGATTGAGCTCGCGCACCTGCTCTGAATTTTAAAGGCTTTGCTTTGTACAGAAACAATGACACATACAATTATTCCAAGTATAGAGTTTTGTTGTCAATAAGTTGGTTAGAACTGCAGCTTTCGTCAGCCGCTTCCATACCAGGACACCAGAAAACATACTCTATTGGAGTATGTTTTCTGGTGTCCGTAGCAATACAGGTTAACATAATATTACTTATTAGTCTCGATAGGCTAGATTGTTATGTAAGTAAGATATCATAATTCTTTAATTAATAATTGATTTCATATAATAAAAAAAAAAGTAAAGTAAAAAATTTTTTTTTTTGTTATCCTGTACTGTCCCACTGCTGGGCAACGGCCTCTCCCAAACGCTTCCAGTCCTCTCTGTCTCCTGCAATTTCCCACCAGTTGTGGCTGTAGGCATCTAGGTTGTCCCGCCAGCGCCTCCTAGGTCTAGGTCTAAAGTTGTTTTTTCTTTTTGCCCGATCGAAAATTGTTAACTTACCCGCTTTTTTGTTCCAACAGTCAACAGAAATCGAAGGATCAGTGGAGGGCGCAGTGGAAACATTCGTGCACACGCCAGCGAAGCACGGGACTTTGTACAAATGTCGGATAGCGCGCGATCGAAAAGGCATGGACCGAGGCCTATATCCCACCTACTTTCTACATCTCGAGAAGGACTACGGGAAGAAGGTGTTCTTGTTAGCTGGTAAGCAATTTAGTTAGAAGTTATCTACAGAACAACTGTTGAAGAGTTGACCTTTCAGCATCAGCTCAGCAACTGCCTGCTAGTAAAAATATTCGAAAAGATTTAGGTAATCTACGAAATGTAGAAGCCTTTTAAATTTGAGGGTTGCCCTCGATTTTTCTAGGATCCCATCATCAGATCGTGACCTAATGAAAATGGGACTACATAACAAGTATATTCTTTCAGACAAAAAAAGAATTTCTCAAATCAGTCTACGCGTCTTTGAGTAATAGGAGAACATAAAAAAAATACAATCGAATAGAGAACCTCCTTTTTTTTTGAAGTCGGCTAAACATAGATGACATGAGGCGTCCTCTTCGACCTCAACGACATTTAAAGAGCCAAAACATACAACAAATCACACCATGACACCCTTGCTAAGGCATATCATACAGTGCAGGCATTAGCGGTATCGGAACTTCAGTTGGATAGCTTAGTTGGAAGAGTCAAAAGTCTTTATTTGCTTACTAAGTGTACAGTTAGGTCTTAAATATTAGAATACAGATCTTGATAACTTAGTAGCCCTTTTCAGGCGTTGCATAATTCGATAACTCAGTGGGAGTCACAACACACAGTAATATTTAGAAAAAATAACATAAAACACAGTTTTATAAATCTTAAATCTAAACAAATAATAGTTAATTATAATACTGTTAAAATAACTTAAGATGTTTCAATTACAATTTTACATTTAAAATATTCGTCAATAGAATAAAAACATTTTTCTATTAAAAATGTCTTTAATTTTCTATTTAGAGTGTACGGGTTCAAGTCCCGTTTTAAATCATTCTTAACAATGATATCGAAATCGGTACCTACATCTGTTTGAAAGCTAAAAAAAAAAGACTGACTAGCAAACAAATAGCTTTTACTACTAATTGATTATTTAATACATTAATGCGTATGTGCCTCTCTCCACGAGGTCTCGGGTTCGATTCCCGGGTTGAGCAAAGTGTTTGTGAACTTTCCGTCTTTCTGTCTTGTAATTACAGACTTGCCCATACTGATCTAAATAAATGAGCCAGCTTGTAGAGCATGAGCGAAAAAAATATATCTTAATTTGCACATATAAATAATAAATAAATATTTCACTAAAAATGAAAAAAATAAAAGTAAAAAAAAATAAAATCAAAACAAGTTAATTTGTTTTTAATTGTTAATACTTTTGTTTTACTTAATACCATACACTTTAAAACCTAAAGCAGCCAAAGGCCTCATATTATATAAATATAATTGAAGGGCCCTGTGACAGATTTTGCTACAGGCCCCGCCCTTGCTTAATCCGGTATGTTATGTTATTACGGCATACTTTTATAACGTTTACCTGGTTCACCATGACCATGTTGCCCCCCAAACATAATCATATAATTTATGGTAATGTAAAATTATTATTTCCTTGAATCATAATAATATTATTACTGCTATAGTTTTCACTGTAGTACCTGACTTGTTTTCATAATTAATTGTTATTCTGAGGTAAACGATCTCAAAACATTGAATTTACAGTACGGGTTAAACAAATAATCCGATAAACCGTATGTGATGTCATTACTATTTGTAGGTATTTGTACGAATACGAACACAAATGATGAATGGTCTACGTGAGTGATGATGATTGTGCGTTTATTCTGAGTATAATAATAGCAGCCCTGTATCTACTACATGTCTCACTGCTGGGCTCGGGCCTCTTCTCGTGATGAGAAGGGTTAGGCCATAGTCCACCACGCTGGCCAAATGCGGATTGGAAGTCTTAATCTTAATATTTTCTCACTAGAAGAGGTGAAAAGTTTTGTATGTAACACGTGAGAAAAATTTAATTTCCAGTTCGTGACTTCTTAAAATCTTTCGCTTGCGAAGTAGTCTTTATTATTATTTTCTTGAATTTTAGGCTCTCTCAAGGCATGCAGGTTTCCTCACGATGTTTTCCTTCACCGTTAGCGAGCGATAATTTATATGATAAATACACACATATTGTTATTCATTTAAGATGAAGGTGCGTGCTATGCCGTGCGTTAGTGTATGTCTTCAACTATGTATTATTTACTGTAGTGTATGTATGTATGTATGTATTGGTATATATTATGTATATTTTATATTTTGTTTATATATATTTTTTGTAGTAATAATTATGAAAGTATTAGTATAATATGTATTAATATTTTTTTTATATAGCTATTAATTTAGTATCTAAATGTCTGCCTCACACGTGTTTAAAACTGCACCTACTATCTACATCTCTGCATCACCCAAAGGTTGACTGGTAGAGAATACTTTTAGTATTAAGTCCGCCTTTGTACATTTTAGTGCATAAAGTTTAAATAAATAAATAAATATACGATTTATTGACACAGGTGTGTGCCGTGGGTTCGAACCCGAGTCTTTTGACTTCGCAGAGTCCTACGGTCTAACACTCGGCTATCGCTGCTTATTTTAAGTACAGAATGGTATGGCCAAAGCTACCTATACGATGGCAAAGGGTATAAAATATCTGAAGGTAAAAAATTAAAAAATCTTTTATTTCAATAACAAATCGAGTGTTACAATCATTGATTGCAGCTTCCTTTTAAGCTGAAAAAGCCTGTGGTCTACTACAGGCTTTTTCAGCTTGATAGCCACTTTCTGTATAGCCACGAATGAGCGGAGTATTCTAAGACTCTCAGTTTTATTACAAAATAAATAATAAATTACAAGATAAATAATTATTTTTACTTATTTATATTAACATTTTTATTTATTTACTAAATAAAAAGTTTTTATTATTAATAAAGAAATTAAATTATGTGTGTCTGTTCGTGTGTGAGTGAGTGTAGGCGTGTGTGTGCATTGGCTGTGTTTTAGTTTAGCAACGCCTCAAATTATATAGGTTATTTGCACGAAATTAGAGCTAGCGAACTTTCCCCCACGGTGCCAGCGATAATTGATATTAATAAACATAATTATACTTCGATATATAGTAGCGTTAAAGTTTATCTAGAATTCTAAATCTTAAATTAAATGTGTGCTAAATTTCATCAAAATTAGTTTCGTATTGTTTGTGCAAAAGTAACAAATATCCATACATACGCATTTAAATCAAGGCAAGGGTTCGATTGCCGCTCAAGACAAATCTTTGTATGCATGAACATGGAGGTTACATAAAATAAATTGTAATTACTTCAAAATAAATAGATTCAACAAGAATGTTGGTATGTTAAACAAAGAACAAAAGGAATTTAATAACTAAATAATAAGATTTTATACTGGTGGTAGAGCTCTTGTGAATGAGCTCGAGGGCGGCACTGTGTTCCGGTTTGGTGGTGAGATCAGGCCCTGAAATTACTGGCACATGAGGTATAACACCGTAGTCCTCAGCTGCAGCGACACATCTATAATCTGCTTTCGTGGATTGTTGATGTCCATGGGCTGTACTCCACTTACCATCAGCGAACGAACGTGTAGTCCACGTTCGTTCGCTGTGGGCGTAGTATAAAAAAAAGAAAAAAAAAATAAGTTAGCAAATTATGCACTTTAATTAAATTAGTTTAAATAACATAAAAATATTTAAATTTTATTGAGATTGTGCTGAAAAATTTATTTTTGTTAGTTTGTTGTTGAGTTGTTTTAATTTAGAAAGTAGGTTTCAAGTTTTTACCAAATTCTCAACCCGTTCTTCAAGACGTTCTGATGTTCGTGTGTGTAATTTCAATTAATATGACATAACAATTTCAGCCCGGAAACGCAAGAAATCAGCGACATCAAACTACCTAATATCCACGGACCCGACGGAGCTGACTCGCACGGCGGACAGCTTCGCCGGCAAGCTGCGCTCCAATCTCCTAGGCACCGCCTTCACGGTGTACGACAACGGCAAGGCGTGGAGGAAACACGACCATGCGCACACCCGACATGAGCTGGCTGCTGTGGTTTATGTGAGTGGTACTACACTAATCATTCTTTAGGTTATTGTTTCCCAAACTTCTTTAGTAACCGGAACCCTTTTGATAAACAAAATATCTGACGGAGCCCTAAATACTGACGGAGAAGTGGTATCACGTATCCCAAAAGGTTGGTAGTGAAGGGGGGAGAGTCGTTACTTTTCGCGGAACCCTAGGGCTCCAAAAACCTACTTCGGAAATGGTTTCTTCAAGAATGGTTTTGTAAAGTAAGTAATCAGCTAATCAGCGATAAAATTATCTACTGTCCACGGATTCCACGGAGCTGACTCGCACGGCGGATATCTGCTCCCGCGCTTTGACCCCCGTTAAATTTTAGTGCTCTGCTCCCGTGGAGTTTAGCGTAATGTTATATGTATGCCAATTTTAGTGGATACTTATAGACGGTACTTATTTTTTAGACTACTAGACACATATAGTCGGAATTTTAATTCGATTCCAGATTTGACAATTTCAGTGTTGCAACGTTATGACAAGTACTAAATAGTGACGTTGCGAAATTATTCGATATGGAAATGGAATATTTCCAGATCGATTCTTCTCGTTTATAATTTTACTCTCGTAAACTAAGTATATCAGGAAATTAAATATTTCTGAACCGATAATTTAGTTTTGACGATTAATTAACGATCTGAGACTTTTCTTTTATAATTGTGTGTGAAATAATTAAAAAAATGTGATCATGAAGGATGATGGCACACACACTGATTGTTTATCGATTTTTGTGTTCATCACTACACTATTATATGTGGTATCATTATTTCACAAAATGACAGTAGCTAATGTCAAATCTGGAATCGAATTAAAATTCCGACTATAGACAATAAAACCAAAAGGACTTGCCATTGTGAGGCGACCTCTTCTGCAAAATATGGAGAGCGGGGAGCGCCGCTCTTGCACGTCATATAAAACTAGTTGTCAATTCTTAGATGCGCGGCAATATCAACCCCCCTCCGCTCCCCACAAGTTTTGGCAGACATATTAGCCTTCATTTCCTCTCCATATTGATTAAACACTCTATGACCAGATAGTCCGCTACTACCTTGTATAAAAATCAATACTTAATAAACGTAGCAATTAATACAAGTGTCACGTAGCGCCGATATCATATTGAATGCCCGCCGCATCAAGTTCATGACAATCTGTTATATTATATAACCTCTATGGAGTCCAATCAAAATGGAAGCGTTATGCAATGATTTCAATTTTAATCTCTACTGATTGGCGACCACACCTTTTACTTTTAGTAAACGGACGAAATAATAGAACTAGTGAACCATTTGGTAATATTTTGATGATAAAACCAAGTAAGGTTCGTCTAGCTAACGTATATAGGTATGTATGTTTAGTATACCTATGACGCTGGCACAAAAAGAGTTGAGAAATTTCGAGTCTAGCAGCATACGAATCCATAGCTGAATTGGCAAATCACTTGGGGCGTATACCCAGGGGGTGCAGGTTCGAGTTCTGCTGGATTCTTAATTTTTCAACTTTAATATTATATAAAATACATAAAGGCATAGTAAAGATAAAATTTGCTTTAAAATATTACAACATGTCAACGATTTGACAACCCTCCTACCAAAGTATTAATGAATTGAAAACACAAAGTTAAGTTCTGAACTGCTTAATTAAATGAAAACGCTAATCTCCACTTGCGCGTCCTGAGTTAGAAATAAACTTTGAGTTAACTGGATACATTTGACAAAATAATTAGTAGTTAATCCTGGGTTAGCGAATTCAAATTCAAATTGTTTATTTCTATATCAAGTTTACACCAATTGAGTGCACGATTGGCGTAGTGGTTAAAGCGGTCGCCTCGCCGCTTTCAACTACGCTGGTGTTGTGGGTTCGATCCCCACATGGGACAAATCTTTGTGTGATTCGCAAAGATTTGTTCTGACTCTAGGTGTGCTTTATGTGTGTGAAATGTATGTTTGTGAACACCCCCGCGACACAAGAGTTATTCCTAGTGCGGGCGTCGTTTTAAAAAAAAAAATAGTTTGTGATTGGAGCCTTCTTTTAAGCAAACAATGCCTGTATTAGAAGACTCCGCTCTTCCATAACAAAAATAAAAAGAAAAATATTAATAATTTAGACATAGTAGATTATAATACAGACAATATTGACATAAATACAGTTAGTGTGTGTGTGTGCGCGTGTATGTGTGTATGCGTGTGTGTGATGTGTGTTTGAGTGCCTGTGTGTGAGAGTTTAGGTTACGTGGTTGGTTTAACGAGTTCTTCCGTTCGCTTAGCAGTTTTCTGGCGGTTATTTTTTTTAACTCTGCAACACGCTAGTGGCGCTTAGTATTCCGAACTTAATTAGCGCAATTAGGGTGTTACAGCTCTGCCATAAGTTAATTCATAACATAACATATCATCACGCCTATATTACTGAGAAGGGTGTGGCAGACGTGTACTAATACTATACATTCAAATATGGTGCTATCTTTATTCAGTAACAATCTTCATCTTCGTCGTCGTATCGATGGCTGAGTCAAAATTTATTGGTCCAATAAGTGGCCACTGTTATGGCGCTCTCGTCGACGTTCATGAACGCCTCTCTTGTGCAGGTGGTAGGGCATTTTGGACAGTCAGTAAGGTGGTCAAGGTTTTGACTTGCCATCGTGGTGAAAGGATTAGCCAATTCGCTTTTAAGAACTCGCGAATTGCCCAGGGTGCGCCGGACGTAGGGAATTATTGTTTACGTCACTCGGGGATGCTCCTTTCATGCACCCTAATATGCCATATTTATTAAATTAACTAGCTGACCCGGCGAACTTCGTAACGCCTTAGCGTAAATTTGATGCACTACTTTATTTTGTATACCTGACCTATCTTATGTATGCGTACCTATTCAATTTGAACTGGAATCTATAATATCCTCCATATACAAATGAATACCTATTTCCCTGGTCTCGTCATACCTGAGAAGAACTTAACTAATTTTATTAAATAAAAAACAAAATATATATTTTCATAATAGTGTTTATTCCGTAGGGTTCAATAATTTCACTTATATTTTTACAGAAAATTTATTATACAGAAAATTATATATATTTAATTTATTTTGTTTTTTCCTTACAAAAAAAAAATCAGCCAAATCGTTCAAGCCGTTTTCATGCTATGTCATGACAACGGAAAACGGGTTTCATTTTTATATATATATAGATAGATTTAAAGATGTTTAGACACTACAATTTAGTACTATGGACCCCCGCTGACTTCGATCGAGGTACTATGTAGTACTATAATAAACATAGGCAGAGGTGTACAACACCCACATTTCACCTGTTATGTGTAGATCCCATGGGATAGAGGTAGAGCTTATCGCCATCCATCGGGCACAATTCCAACTCCGTGCTGCTATTGTGAATTTCCTGACGTAGACTTCACAAATAACACTTTGCCCGACCCGGGTATCGAACCCAAGACCTTGCGGTGAGATCCGCATACGCTTACCTCTAGACCATCGAGGCAGTAATTTAATTTATTTGGCATTAATTTCTAAATATAATATTTTGATAAAATTACAGGACACCAACGTCCTTGGTTTCAAGGGACCTCGCAAAATGACAGTGATTCTCCCCGGCATGACGCCTGACCGCCAACGCGTCACCATCGCCCCTCAAGATGACAGCGAAACCCTCCTCGAACGGCAGAAGAGCCAAACATTGGACGACATCGTGGTCCTTCACAACAAAACCCCCGTTTGGAACGACGAAACCCAATCCTACGTGTTGAATTTCCACGGCAGAGTGACGCAGGCAAGTGTAAAAAACTTTCAAATTGTCCACGACTCTGAACCTGACTATGTCGTGATGCAGTTCGGACGAATTTCCGAAGATGTCTTCACCATGGACTTTAGATACCCCCTGTGTGCGTTGCAAGCGTTCGGAATAGCTCTCAGTTCGTTTGACAGTAAACTTGCTTGTGAATAACATTTTTCTGTTACATTTAATTTTTCATGAGGCTACAAGGTATTCCTATTTTTGTGTAGATTTTTTATCGATGTATAAACAGAAGCTATTTGATAGGGTTGAAAATACTTAATTTAATGTACACTGGAACTCTAGTGCTGATTGTACACAGAAGTTATTTTGAAAAGGCTGTTACTTTATTATTTGGTGCGAGTGCGGCGTGGTAAAATTTCTCATTTAAATATCAGGCGCTCGGTACCAGAATTTAAATCATTTATTTCCATGGGCCCCAAAAGACGCTTGAACACGTCAAAACAAACATCAAAATACAAAATATATAAAATTAAAATAAAACTTAACTAATAAAATTAGTATACTTATTGCATTCAAACGAATTGAATCACCGGAGCTTAGATTGAATTTGAACTTGGAAATTTAAATTAAAATCAATCCAAGTACCAATTCCAATGGGTAATGCATCATGAGAAGAGCTGGTCAGAAACTCATGTGCACCATCTTTTCCAATAATTCGTACAATATTTGTTTGTTGAATGAAAACCAAGCGCTTTTATGTTCATGACAATATTTTACCGCGACTGCCGCACCGAGTAAACAGAAAACGACTTAAGAGCCGACTTATTACGACAACATCTCGTCTAGCTCAAATAATAATATCAATGGATAGAGCAGATAAGATGGAAAACTGTTGAAGCAATTTTCATTACTCGCCCGTTTTATTTAGCAGTCACTTACTATGGCTCAATTTAATAAAATAAATGAAAAGAATAATTTATTCTGGCGTAAGAAAAAAACATTACTAAGCGTCTAAAACTAAATCATTCTAAAATATTATTCATAATGCCAGAAATGGTACGCATCTTAGCACAATACTGCAGCGCTAAAAGCACCGCAGCGCTAATAATTCTGATGCGCCCAGTAAATGAGTAAGTAGCAGTTTACCAAAAGTTCTATCTGCATTTAAAAAATGATATTCAGTTGTCAAAAAACGTAATACTTTTCCATCTAATATGTGCTGTATAATGACTTTAATTGTAACCACTCAGGGTTCATTTTAGCTTATTTATTTGTAGCCCCATGATGCTAATGTGTTATCGAAACCAAACGCACATAATTCAGTTTTTGGTGCTTGTTGTGATGTAGTTTGTATATACTCGTGTTTCGCCATTCATCGACGGTGTTAAACGAACTGTAGTTGCGTTATTGAGGTTAGCCAAAAATTGTCTGATTCTGTGTGAAGTCAGCAACAGAAGTAGCTACACATAAACAAATTTTTAAAGCTACTTATTTCTTAAAAATCGTAATTATTTAATGATTTGATGAATTTAAACTTAAAGTAATCGATTATAGGTGCATTATTTTTTATTAGAGATGTTTTAAATGTAAAAAAAAAAAAAAAAATTAAAGAGTTCAGCTACTTTAGTTGCTGACCGTACAAACGTAACATGCCTTGTTATGTTAGACTTCAGTTGAATGTTGCAACACTCAACATCATTTATAAAATTCATAGCCCAACCAACATGTACAACTCCAGCTGACTGCTACTAACTACACGTTTTCTTCAAAATGGCCGCGTCCTGCTTGTTTATACCTCTTTAAAAAAAAAATAGACGATCAAAACAGTAAAAAGGAGTTAATAAGTTGAGGTAAAGAGAAGTGGGCGGGAATATTTAGCCCACTCGAAGCCAACGGCGTAGTATGTACCTATAGTAAAATTTAGATTTGGGAAATATCAAAAATAGATTAATGCTACAGGTTAAAACACCCAGTTAAAGGTCTCCTTATAGTTGTTGGCTTTACTGTCTTTTATAAGGTGAAGCTATGTTGCGGTTGGCAACTTAAAGAATCTTAAATCTCTTAATTGGCAATCTTATCGTATCATGTTGTGTTACGTTTGGTATTTTTCAAAATAAGGATCCAAAGCAAAATTGTCACAATAAACATAACCACATTGTAATGTTCTAAAATCAATTTAATGTTGTCAATGTGATCATAATATATCATTATTTATTAATGTTATTGACTGCGGTCCAAGGAAATTGCAATCATGTACATTTTAGGTTTTTTAGTGTGACGCAAAAGTAGAAAAAGCAAGAATTTATTTTGTACTTATTTGGGGTATTTTATGTATATTATATTTACTGTAGATAAAATTTTGAATGGCGATGTTTAAGATGAAAATAATGTTTAATGTATTGTATGCCCAAAAAGCAATCATAATATATAACCACCCACACAATAGATACATTTATATTTAATATTTCACTGTTATGCTCTTATGCTGAAAATGTGTAATCTATATAGATTTCAAATATTCAGTGATAGGATGTGAAATGTTATATTGTATCGGATTTCTTCAGCATATCAACACACGCACACACATTAAGTATGTACATTACACACTCACTATGCCTATATTTATGTAATACAGTGATATTTATTGTTCAAGCACAAATAATAGAATATAGGTTAATTCTTTCAGAGGGCAACAATATGCCTGTGTTTTGAATATGCTGTTTCATATTTTTTTTTAGAAATTCTAAAGTTTCTACGTCCTACAGACGTCACTATTTCAAAAGCTATAGAAATAAACGCGATTATGAATCTGGATAGACATATTTCTCTCTCGATTTAACCTAAGATCGTCTGTCTCTATGAGAGAATGACCAACAAATTGACCTGATAGCTCACACACAACTTGCTCAATTTGAAGTTTTCTTAGAGTTTCGACAATCTAGCAAATATAAGCGTTTCACGTCTTGTTGGTATTAGTCTATGGCTCTATGCTATGCAATATCAACGGCTATTAAATAGACACGAGCAAATTCTTTAGTGCGTATATTTTATTTGGCAGAAAAGGCGCGATATTTTATCATTATAACATAACATCACGCCTATAATACCCAGAAGGGTGTGTCAGGTGCCTGTTATGTTAAGGTCCCATGGAATAGGGGATGAGCCTATCGCCATCCACCGGGCATAATTCTCCGCTGCTGCTATTGTGAAATTCCTGACGAAAGTTCACAAATAACATTTAGCCCTACCCGGGAATCGAACTCGAGACCTCGCGGTGAGAGGCGCATAAGCTAACCACTAGACCATCGAAGCATAAATATTTTATCATCAATTGTCATAAAATACAGCTCAGGGCTGACCCGCGCATAGAGCGAAATGCGAGTGAAGCGACCGCTCCTGGCATCAGGGAAGGCCTGCTGGTGCCCACTAAACTTTAATGTTATTCGATCTCGCCCCAACCAAAATCTGGCCTCGGGTCGGCACTGGCTCAACAGTTTAGTTACTTGAATGAATATTAAGAACTATACTTATTCATAAAAAAATGGAATTAAACAGGATTTTAGTAAAAACATGACACAACAAAGATGTAAGAATGCGTGTAAAGCTTCAGTTTCCTAGGAAAGCGGTGTGGAATAATGCGGCCGTAATATTATGGCCGTAACACGATTAGTACGTGTTACGTTATGTCAATCACCGCTCTCTAGGAAACCACTACATTTACTTTACATAGGCAACGTTCTAGTGACGTCATTCTACCGTTATCTTTACGGTTGTACTATTCCACACCGCTTGCCTAGGAAACCGAAGCTTAAGACAAGTGTGTCTATCAGGGAATCGATACAGCTCTCTTATAACAAGTCATATCCGTTAAATGGCTATTATTCAATTGCCATAATGTTTCAACCAACAATTCTATGTACAAACTATTATTAAGCATCAGATAGACTTAGTTTTGTATCCTAGTCATTATAGGTTTTAGTTATGTTTAATTTAGCACTAGTATTTAATTTGAGAGCACAAATTATGTTAAGAAGTATGCATTTACTTGGTGTCATATGATAGTTGTTAACTTTGACATGGTTACTCGTAAACAATGGATTTGTACGCAACTATATTCTAAATATATTTAATAATATAAATTAAAGTCACAAGAAAAAAAAAGATAAGTACCTACACTGTTATAGATAAAACCAAACATTCAGGTGATAGTGAAATTCGCTATAAATGAAATGTCACGGGTCGGGATTGACTACGCTCGAGTACGGTGTTCGTTGATTGGTCAAACAGACATCTGCAGCTAACTTCACTACCGCCTAGATGTTTGATTTTGCCTATACAATACTACCGATAAGATATAAACAGCAACTGTTTGAAATAATTTTAAGTTCAATTTCGCAAGCTGAGTTATTTGAAGCAATTATTATTACTTTAATTTGTTGTCCTTGAAAGTCAGAAATTATATTCATAAACAAATCTAATAAAACGACATTTGCTTGAAGAAACTCGCTAAGTTAATTGTTTTGTTCTCTATTTAGTCTAGTGATATCTTGCGTCACTTGTTCAAGGAAGGGGGTTACCCATCGACTTAAAAGCTTCGTAATTAGCTCCATGGCAACCTGCGTATGTATCGACCAATGGATAAAGGTCCATAAATCAATGTTGAGTGAAAGACCAGGCCCCAAGTCTACAATTTGCAGAAAGATTCAAGAGTGGAAACAAGTCTCTGGTATATTTAAAATTTTCATTAAAATCTCTTTACAAATAAGTTATACCGCACCAGTATTATTTTATTTTATTATAACTATACATTAATTTATAGACTTGACAATAAAGTTGTACTTTAGGTACTATCAGACCAGTAGATTTATGATCAATTGGCAAAAAAAAATATTTTTATATTGTACTAGCGACCCACCCTTGCTCCGCTCCAAATACTATGCAGAACTATAATAATATGCGTGTTTTATACTAAATATGCATATATTCTTTATAATCTATTAACAAAAAAAGCTTCAAAATCCGTTGAGCAATTTTAAAGATCTAAGCATAATATATAGCGGCAAACAAACAAACAGCGAGAAGCGTCTTTGTTTTATAATATGTAGTGATAGCTATGGATTTGTTAAATATTTATAATTGCTACTTCTACACACAATGACTTTTTAAAAGTACTTGTCGAACAATGAGTTTATGTAAAGCTAATCATTCTAACAATGTTTTTTTGTTTTGGATTCACATTTACGTTCAAAATTAGTATTACGATGTGTCATAAATCAGTTGGTCTGATAGTACATTCTTTCCACTGCCTTCTCCCTTATAATGTTGGTTTAAAAAAAAACATTTGTTTTGACAACAAATGTTAAATAAAACTATTAGAATAAATAAATGTGTGCCTACATAGGTTACGTGTTTAGGTAGCTAAATGGGGTAAAACATAAATGAATTTGTAAAATATTTAAATAATAAAATATTAAGGCAGTAATATTATCATGAGCTTTTCGTAGATGTCGAGTTAATGTCCCATTTCACATTATATAATACAATTAAATAATAAGCTGTTATCTGTATTTTCTCATCCATCCGCTCTTGCAGTCCCCAGTTTTCCATTGAATATGTTATTCTTAATATCAAAATTTGTATGTGTTTCTGTCAACAAATAATCTAACTTGAAAAGTGTCAATCAAGTGTAATAGAAAGAGTAAAAAAAACGAAAGTGACGCCATTCTGCGTTTTTCATGCGTCTCTTTCTATCTTTATCAACTTTATTTTACCTCAGCAGCTCAAAACAATGAGCAAAATTCGATTTTACTTTGAGTCATTTCAGTAAGAAAAGCTTAATTTTGCTTTAAGTTTTCCTCACACTCGATGCATAATCAAGTTTGCACACTGTTTTCGCCTTTTCGAGCTGCTGCCTACCTCCATCATTCATAAAAACAACCTAAGGAGGTTACATTGATAACCATATAAGAAAGATTAATAATATCTTTACTCATTGTAATGAATTTGTAAATGACTGATGCTTTCAAGAAAGACTCAAACGCGCAAATCATCCATTTTATTTAGATTGAAATGCATTTACATAAAATTAATTTCATTAAGTAGTAGAATTGTAAATATTGAAGTTAAAAGTATGAATTTTGGTGTATTGTGCCTTTAGTAACGATAAGTTAAATGTTTGTGCCTTTTATTTTCATGTCTACTATATATTTTGTACCTGAAGCTTTTCGTAGGCACAGAACTACCCCTTTACTAGACGACAATCGCTTTTTACACCTCGAAGATGTTAGTACATATTTAGGACAACTTTTACAAGCAAAGCTGTCTTTAGACCTAGTATAGTCGTGGTAGAATGAATGTTCTGAAATATAACTGTGTAAATTGTAAAACTTCTTATAAAATCTTTTGTAAAAATTCATAAGAATGTCCATTGAACTTGTGAATTTGTATAAATTTTTGCTCATTGTAATTTTGCAGTATTGTATTGTATAGTACGTGTTTTTGGATTGTCTCAATGTTGCTTACTGCAAAGATATCAATCTAATATCTCTATTAATTCAAATAAATATCCACCAAACCCAACATTATGGAATCACATCTTTTACAATATATTTATTTTATAACAATTTCTGCAATAGCAGACACAGGTTATTTAAACTATTCAGTCTCATAATATATTATCCAATATTGTACTAAAATATTTAAAATATAATAAAATTCATTACATTTTTGATGTATAAAAATAATTGTGATATCTATTGTAAATAATAATGTACTTATTGCAACTGACACAGTAACTAAGCAAGGTCTTGTGATGATTCTAGAGAGGCACTATGCATTTGATGTCCATTAGAACGATTTATAATCATATTTGATATACTTAATTTGTTCCTGTGAAAAATCATGTTTGTATTTACTGTAACTTATTACCCAGTTGCAAGTTATTTATTTAAACATTCCTTGTTTGTGATAAAAAATCATGGATTTGTTATCAATAAATTGTATTGGTGCAACAATGTTTATTATTTCAAAACCCTTCATACCCTATTTACCTTAGTTATCATTTCAGTCAAAAGAAAGGATGGATGTCTTATGTACAGATTGCACTATACAGAGTGCATAATAATACTGAGAATACAGCACTCTCAGGTCTCAACTTATTGCACACAAGTATTTCATATACTTGTCTACAGACAGGGAATGAGAGGATAATCAAAGAAAAATATTAAACTTGAATAATAGTAAATAGATTGGTATAGGAGATTGCAAGGAATACATTGTACATACATACATACATAAAATCATGCCTTTATCCTACAAGGATGGAATGCCATTTGCTTCGCTCCTTACATACTTCTTACATTCATTCATCTCATAATATTATGATCGCTGGTTTTCACATCTCAAATATGATGGAAAAAGGGGCAAGAAGTCAGTTGCAACTATAAAGCTCTGACTTGTATACCTGAAGGTCCCCCCTGAAGACTAAAGAACAACTTACTCATGGCCTATAGTAAGATGTAGACAGTGGTGGATTTACCAGCAGACTGAGTAGGCTGCAGCCTAGGGCGGCAAATTTGCGGACGGAAAGTAATAAAAAAGATTTCAGCATTATTCACGTTTAATTTTTGGATCGTAAAAATAATCTAGGACTTGACAATTTCGTAGAGGCAAGGGCGGCAAAAACTTCCTAGCCGATACCAGAAAAAATGTAAATCCGCCACTGGATGTAGAAAGTATTGACTATACCAAATTAGTGATTTGAGTAAGATCACTTTTATATTAATGATACCCTTGTCTTTTACACCTGGTTTCAAAGTTCCATGATGATTATCTGATAATTTTGTTGCCCAATACACACAGAAACATAATAAATTTTCTAGATTTGTCAGTGTCATATAAAATCTTTCTGCCTGTTCACTACAATTAAAACATACCAGACTTGCCCAAGTTGCAAGCTTAGTTTTAGCTTAGCTTACATAGCTTCTCATATTTATGTGCACATAGCATGTTGATAATAAATAATTACACAAATGAATGTCATTTTAAATGGCTGTTAGCTTAGTTTATCTCTAGCTTTCATCATCAAGCAGATAAACAACAAGAGTAAATATAAGAAATACCTATTTCAAAATCACTTCACTGTTTCAGTTTCTGATTGATTCACAATATATTATGTCTAATGTTATCAGAGTCAATGTATACTATTATTTTAAGGCAAGATTTATCAAATTAAGTGAAGGTACTATATAACTATATAATTCAGGAACTCTGAAGTTAAGTTTAGACTGTTCAAAGAAAGTAGAGGTTATGAAAATTATAGAATTGGAATGGTTTTATAATTTTTTTATTTCAGCTTACATATAAAACTTATTCTGTCTTGGCAGCAGCCGCTTTGGGTTTCTTCGCTTTGATGGGCCTTTGAGAGCGGAGGATAGCAGATGCACGACGGAGGGTAGCCTTGGACAGGTCAGTGCGGTAGTGGTTGGCTTTCAACAACCTCTTTACCTTGAATAGCGATCTCCTCGCGCCGGCTTTGAATGAGCGGCGTACTGTGTTCTTCACAGGCTTGTTGGTGGCCTTAGCCTTCTTGTATACAACTGTGAAACCTTTCCTGTCGGGATTTTCGACGACGCCAACAGCCTTCTTCTGGATCAGGCCGTTGTATCTGTACGAGTTGAGGTTAGTCACATTGTTCGGCTCCTTGCTGAAGGGCTTTCTGATGTTACGCTTCTTCACCAGGAAGGCGTTGTTGTTGCGGATAATCATCCAATTCAGATGAGAAGACATTTTCGCAATTTTATTGTGAAAACTACGCTAAATACAACGTGCTTTCAACGTGTCCGTAGACAAAAGGAAGATGACGTTTGTCTATGATTTTCTTTATGTCAAGCTTCTTCTGTCAAATTAAATGTTGCTACTAATTATTTATTATTTTCCCTCTGACAGGATAGAAATGAAATAACGCCATCTTATGTCGTGTGCATCTTACAAACAAAATATAAAATAATGTAATCGAATCATTAATTTGTTACTAATGTCAAGGAAAGAAGTTTCTTTAAAAATGAAAATGTAAGATTGTAGCGCCATTGCCGACAAGGGTTAAGGGAAAGACTCTTCTAATAAAATAATTTATTTTTAAACTAAGACGTGGTAGCTAAGTTCCACAGAACCGAAGACGTTGACTCTTAAAAAAAATATTTTAATTGTAGTGTAGCGCCTTTTCCATCAAGTACCACAAAGCGCTGAAGGCTCTAACTTTCAAATTATTCCCATTGAGAGCGAAGAGCTATTGCCGTTAAGTTTCAGTTTCATGCAGCGCCGAAGATGTCGCCTATTTAAAATATTTTTTTTAAAACGAAGACCTACCTCTGAAGTGGTGTTGTTGTTAAGTGTCAAGGAGCAAAAAAGTCATGGAATTATATAAATAAGTTTAATAAATATAAGTTTTCAGATTGAAATGGTTATTTTTTTACGTACTGGTACTTTTATGGTGAACAAAGAGATTGCAAAATCTCTGAAATATCGAAATAACTCGCTACAGCATATATGCTGTAATAGTATTTATGGTAAATAGCCTGTTATATCTAACTTTAATAAAAACTAAGCCGTTGCATTAAAAAGTTGTCTAGTAAATGGGAGCGCCGCCTCAGGCACCAACAGGGTGTCAAACACTTTGTGTTTGGCACCGCGTGATTTAGTAAAGTAATTATTTACACAATTTACAGCTATTTATACTTTGAGTGTTTTTTTATATGAGTCAAA
Organism: Hypena proboscidalis; assembly: GCA_905147285.1. Lineage (NCBI taxonomy): Eukaryota > Metazoa > Arthropoda > Insecta > Lepidoptera > Erebidae > Hypena > Hypena proboscidalis. Next base: position 4,659,164 of record LR990141.1, read on the forward strand.
TAAAAAAATAATGTTACCGGTGGAAGTGAGGTACGGTTACGATTGGAGTACCAATATTTCATTATGCTTTTTATATACTGGCAGCATTAACTTAAACCATAAAGTAAACTAGACTAGTCCAAGCTTTTTCTGGTATATAGAAGCAAAATGATTACAAAATATTATTTGGACATGGTTTTATCAATGAAATAAATGTAAAGAAGAGCCTTTTATTTAACATGGAAAATGATTTTAAAGATTTTCCATTTTCTTTCTACTCTCCTCTCTACTCTATGAATTTTACCGTTGACTTCTTTCATTTTCATCTTTTTTTGGCATTTTGCTTATGGTGATATGTCAAATTCCAAACTAAAACTTGTCTGGGACAATTCGTGTTGATTCTTATTAAATCTTTTTTCTTAATTATATTTACAGTATTCCTTGTAGTAAATGTAGTTCTTGGGTGAAATTTACATGTGATTTGCGTAAAGTGCCAAATTGATGTCTCGTTTTTATTGGTATTATGAATCAGGTTGATCAAAATATAAACAAAGATATGTTTGATTCTGATCTGATCGACGTGGAATCCTTGGATTATTCCGATCATCAGACATGGTGAGTACCTTAGAAGTGTATTTATGTGCGAGGATTGTTCAGGGTTAATTGGTAAAAGTCGTTTACGGGGTCATGCATGTTGTCCGGTCGACATGTCACTAATTCTTTGGACGAGTATTAGACCGTCCTAATTACTCTAATAGGTATATATTTCCAGTTAAACCACTCTAACTGGTATCTAGATTCGAGATACCTTGCACTGGCACCGGTCCTTGTTGATGTTTTTGCTGAATGAATCACCAACAGTTGGTCAAATGTCATTATTATGATTTCGAAAGTATTTACTTTTGGCGAACTGAAAGTTGACTGATCATCAATGTTATGAGGCCAAGCTCAAGATTCTGTATAAACAATGCAGATTGTTAAAAGATTTGCAACCCACTCTGTGCTGTTTGGAACACCTACACGTTTTCTGTCAAAACTACATTTACCAATAACTTAGAATCTGTAAGTAGACGATGGTACTGTAAATTTTAATAAATAATGTTATCTTATACTTATTCCAAACAATAAAATACAATTGTGTTATTAATTTGTCTTGATGACACTAGAAAAGTGATTGTGTGGGTAGCCCACACATTTATGCACTCATCTATATTTCATAAACAAACATGAGAATTTTATAAACTATTTTTCAAACCAAACTTCAAATAGACAAGAATTATTTTTGCTGGTTTGCAATAAAATTAATGTTCTTCACAAGGAGGTTGTGTTATCAGTAGTGATAAGATAATTTGTTTATGGAGCAGATTTAGATGACATAAATTGCACTTAAACTACTAGGTATACTGATATTTCATTATGATAATATGCTGTTGATAAAGCATTTGGTGAAAAATAGTTTAATACTATTTGGTGAAAATCTCAAAATGTATTGTTTATGTATTAAAATGACTATTTATTAATTACTCTTGCCTTCTCTCATTATAAAGCTGTGTGTATGTAAACAATTGAGTAACTGTTACATTTTTAAAAATAAAACAATATCACACCTATATTATTTCATTTATTTATTCAGAACAAAAATACATTTGTGTTGAAAAGGTACCTACACGAGAAATAATATAAAAAAACACACAATAATAAATAACAAATCAAAGAATAAAATAATCAATGTCATCAAAAATAATAAAGGGTTTGGCAGAGGTGTACAACAACCACACTTCACCTGTTATGGTTAGGTCCCATTGGATAGGGGGTGACCCTATCGCCATCCACAGGGCACAATTCCAACTAATAATACTTCACGAATGAAGGGATGGTTTCAAATATATATGTATAAATCTGTGTTGATTAAACAATATTACTAATATTATAAATGGGAAAATTGTGGATATGGATGTTTGGTACTCATTCACAACATTAACACCCAGGTTGATCTTGATGAAATTTTGGCCACATTTAAATTATAGCCTGGATTAACATATTGACTACTTTATTTTTATATACCATGCGGGCGGACTCACAGGCGAAAGTTAGCACTGCAATAAAGAGTAGAGTAAGGGTTATACCCTCTTTAACAATGAATACAACAATAGAAGAATTATTTCTTCTATTGTCATATTAATAATGTCTTTTAGTTTCTAATTACAGTAGGCATTAAGTTTTTTGAAAGCCCTATAATAGCCATCTGGGAAGCCCTATAATAGCCATCTGGGATTACACAGGATGCTTGATCCAGCTCTGTAGCTAAAAAAGTATTTCTTTGTCTCCAGGCTGTACACAGTCACAGAGGACTCTGGCCAGAAAGTTGACATAGTGGACTGGAACCTATCCTGCGACTGGCCGGCCAACGAGGACAATAACTATCTCAAACTGGAAAAAGAACTCTACACAGTGCTTGACAATATACTTAAAAGTAAGTGGAATTTAATATTAATTAATGAAGTGCGTCTTTGTATTATTTGTTATGATGATGAATCTGCTGTCAAGATGTTACAGTTATCATTAATAATTCACTATATTGTACCTTTAAACAGTGGTTAAACCTGAGAGCACGGTTGGCATAGTGGTTAAAGCGGTCGCCTCGCTCATTTCAACTGCGCTGGTGTTGTGGGTATGATACAAACATGGGATAAATCTTTGTGTAATCGCAAAGATTTGTCCTGACTCTGGGTGTGCTTTGTGTGTGTAAAAAGTATGTTTGTGAACTCCCTCGCTACACAGGAGTTATTACAAGAGCGGCCGTCGTTTTTTAAATTACAAAAAACAACTAAGAAACTAGGAAAACCAATAAAATGATCATTCAACACAACATAAACTATGTAATGGCCCTACACATACCTTATTTGGTCAAAGTGATTCCTATTATATACATAATCATATTATATTCTACCTTATACTACTGACATGACTTAAAACTTTTGAATAACAATTATATAATTGTGTCAACTTGGACAAAATTATATTATACATGTAATTTTAAACCTACCTTTTAAAAAATAAAAAAATGACAATGTGATGACGTGTTTGGTATCAAATGAAAGGTCTTGGTGAGCACACAAATATGTATGCTTATCATATAGCTTAATTTGAAATATATATATGTTTATATGCGGTCATACAGGTATCCGAAAGTACGGACTCTCTGTGTACATTAAGTACAATATTATTATGTAGTTGGGTTATAGTTTTTATTATGCACACTGTTTATTTATTACTTTAAATGGTTTGAAAGAAAAGTATGCCAAAAGTAAATATTCATTCATGAATTCAAATTAAAAAAATGGTTTTAATATGCATACTTCCTGTGCTAGCGAATTGTGGCCTTTTTGTGCAATTCTCGTAGGTATAATTGAGTAGTATTTATCTAATCAAGTGGTAGTAGTCAATATGTAAGAAATCTATAGTAATCATTAAGACATTAAGTCATTTCCCTAAATAGATTGCAATTACGTATGCAATTATTTACTACTACAAAATATAAAAATCACCTAGATTGTCTACTCAATCTGCAGATCTTTAAGATATTTTGTGTGGCCACTACCTATCTAGTATGGAGGACTAGTTGTTGAACCTTAAATCTAGTCCGGGATTACATAGCTATTCTTTGTTTTTTTTTCTCTAAGCCATGATGCCCCTGAGACTGCTGAGCAAAGGTAATAAACAACATCTTAGTGAAGCAAATATAGAAAAATAAAAAATAGGTGTCAATCATATAGGAAACAAATATTGGGCACATTACACATAGTCTATAGTTGTAACAGAAGAGCTAGTGAGTTCAGTCTTAATATTAGATGATTGGAAACTATCCAATACTTGTGCAACATCACCATTAATTAATTACAAAAAAGCTGAGCTGTAATTGTTATTACAGCAATATATATTATTAAACACATAAACATAACATCACGCCTATATTGTCCAGAAGAGTGTGGCAGAGGAGGGATGGGATAGGGTATGAGCCTATCACCATCCACCGGGCACAATTCCAAATCCGCCCTGCTATTTTAAATTTTCTGACGGAAAGAACACAAATAACACTTTGCCTCTACAGGCGCATACGCTAACCACTAGACCAACATTCATTTCATTGGTGGTAGAGCTCTTGTGAATGAGCTCAAAGGGCGGCAGCACCACCGTCTCACCTTAAACCTGCCGCCAAATAGTAGTGCTTCCATTACTGTGTTCCGGTTTGGTGGTGAGATCGGGCCCTGAAATTACTGGCACGTGAGGCATAACACCGTAGTCCTCAGCTGTAGCGACGCATCTATAATCTGCTTTTATGGATTGTTGATGTCCATGGGCTGTACTCCACTTACCATCAGGTGGACGTAGATCTACACGTTCGTTCGCTGTGGGCGTAGTATAAAAAAAAATCGAGGCAGTAAAATAAATATTTATAATTATGGATAGGTATAAAGCCACAAAATTGTTAAATTAAACTTGCCTTTTGGTAGACTATGTCCCATAAAAACGCGTTACAATTTCAGTTCCTTAGCTATCACGTAGCAAGTTGTTAAGCACATACGTTGCACATCCTTATTATCTTTGCACCAATACATGACATATCGATCTATTCTTAGCCTAGATCTTTAATTAATTAGTACCTAGGCCAGTCGCCAGTACTAATTTTAGCCTGCTCATTAACCACTTAACCTGTTCCTACCGTAAGCGAGAAGACGACTGCATCTAATTAATTATGCGGCGTGTGTAAACACAGCTCTATGTAGCCGAGTGTACATTGCATACATAATCGCTCAAGATTAGTCGAATTGGAATAATCTACTAATCAACAGATTGTATAAATATCTAGTTTAGTATGCCTTCCTGTCTTATCCAGGTCCAGGATTTGGCATATCATAATCCTTAAACTACTCACCTTTACACAATAGGGACCACTGAAAGTCCTTCATTATCATCATTCCAACGACGTCCACTTTTGGACATAGGCCTCACCTAATTTCCACCACAACGCGCGGTTTTGGGCCGCCGGCTCGCCGCGGTCTTAACCAGATCATCCGTCCATCTGGCTGGGGGGTGACCCACGCTGCGCCTGACAGTCCTTAACGAGAACAAATCCTCGGAACAATAAGGTCATCCCGCGAAGCCTGCGAACTAAACTCTTATTTGTTTAACTTGCTTGTTTAAAAAAAACGACGCCTGCACTAGGAATGATTCCTGTAGCGCGGGGGTGTTCACAAACATACATTCAGACACACTAAGCACACCCAGGAACGTGACAAATCTTTGCGGATCACACAAAGATTTGTCCCGTTGATCGAACCGGTGAGGTGACCGTTTAAACCACTACGCCAACCGTGCCCTCCTGTCCTGGTTATGTTAGCACGGACTCCGCCACCAGAACCATATGAGAATATAATTGCGACAAATCGAGTCCACTTTCCATTTAATCCTTTAAATACTTAAATAACCTACAGCTAGCTAGATTCTTCTTCTTCGTCGCGTCGATGGCTGAGTCAAATTTTATTTTGACTTGCCATCGTGGTGAAAGGATTAGCCAATTCGCTTTGGAGAACTCGCGAATTGCCCAGGGTGCGCCGGACGTAGGGAATCGTGGTGTATGTCACTCGGGGAGGCACCTTTCATGCAGCTAGCTAGATGTTGTTATATTATATATCTTTATGACTTTGAGACACCAGTCATCGTCTGACACCCTGCAGGTTCACTTGCTATATTCCTAAGTTCTCTAAAAAACGAAAACGTATAACAGCTAGTAAAAGGTGCTATAACTTTCGATATAATTTTTCACTTTTCCGATAATTGCCTCGAATTTGACGATTCGTCAGCTAATCTACTAGTTAAGTGATTGTTACAAGCTGTTTCCATTACGAACACATGTATTTATGCCATTGAGAGGCCTTAACAAGAAAATTTGTTCAGCATTCACGTGCGCTAGTTTTTTTAGGTCTAGACAAGCCATTAGCTGACTCAAAGACCATATCGCTAAACTTTACGGCTCTTGGTACTTCGAAATTATCGTATTAGAAATTATATTTTATATCAATCAATATTGTTTTGCTGCCCGTTGTTAAGACATGTGGCGCTATTATGTGAAATAAGGTATCATAACCAGCTATTGCCCGAGGCTCCGCCCGTGTCCTAAATGACGGTAGGATTCTTTGCTCAGAAGGGCAAGGAAAAAGTGTGTAATACTAACACTCAGTAAGGGCCAATGAGGGTCTATGACATAGTATGGTAGGAGGTAGAAGAAATTAAAAATAAATCGGTAGGAAAATTTCTCATAGATCCCATTTCTGTTCTTCTTAGGATTTTTAGAAAAAAATAATAAAAATTTATTTAAAAAAATATTATATTTGTAAAATATATTTTTGAATGAATATGAATAATTGTTATTTAAAAAAAAATTTTTTTTTTAGAGAATTTTGTTTAGTTGAATCTTCATTAGAAGAAAGCAGATCCTCCAAAACATGGAAACAAAAACGGAAATGGACCATCCATAGTAATGTTCATACACAATTAAACATTGCATGAATAAACCTTTGAAACCAAACAGTAATTAAAGTATTGAATGATTTTATCGGGCATTAAGCAGAGGATATCGTTATAAACAATTGCTAGCTGATGCCTGATCTAATGACATTCGACACGCCTCATGGGCTCAGGTCAAAGATCTGATATCATTGCAGTATGCTGATAGGGTTCTCCACTTTATAAGTACCTATAGAAATATTATTTAGAATGAAAATATTAAGAAATTAACTAAGAAGTTCAATAAGAACAGGCCAAGAATATTGAGGGTTGATATTAACAGCTAGATCGAACAGGTGTAAATGATTGCTATTTAAAGAGTTAACTATCAAAAACGGGTTTCAATTAGTAAAATACAGGAAGCTTATTAAACCTGTAATTGTTGTTTTTTTATTATTATTTTTTTCTTTTTTTTACATTAGAATGCCAGAAGCAATTACACTATCCAATGGTCCCAATGGCATGGCCAAATACACACATTCACTCACTCAGTCTCGGAACAAATCTTTGCAAATCACACAAAGATTTGTCCCATGTGGGGTTCGAACCCACAACACCAGTGCCGAGGAGGGCGAGAGCACCACCAGGAGAGCGGCAAGGCGACCGCTTAAACCACTCCACCACACGTGCAGACATTCATTTTACATATTGTTGCATAATCCAGTCATGATTATCGTCATTACAATACTTTATTCCTACATGAACTCCGCGGAATGAATTCTCATTTATTCAATTACTTGTGGAATAATAATGGTATAGAGAACGGATGAAAGTAGATTAGCTAAAGGCATTTACGACTTCATATATTATGGCTTGTGTTATATAACTTACTAGCAACCCCGGGCGGCGTCGCCCGCGTAGTACCTCGATAAAATATAGCCTATGTTATTCAGCCATAATTTAGCTTTCTTATAGTAAATACATACAAACAAAAAATCACACTTTTCCCCTTTATAATATTTGCTTAGATAAGTAGCATCTAAATACCGTAAATATCTGTAAGGGATTGTAGATGCATCGCTTCATATATAAAGACTACCGATTATTAAATGTTTTTTTTGGCACCTGATACTTATAATAAATCTGTAAAAGTAAATTTTCTGCACATTGAAAATATTGACGCAATCTGTGATCAAAAATGACAGTTTTGTGCCAGTACTATTTTTAATTGCCTTCTTTTTAATATTTACATTTGGGACGTATTTATACACACACTAAATAATAATGTGAAAATAAAAAATCGCCGCGCAGAAGAGAGGGGACTTTAAACATTGTATGAATGTACATAGTTTCAGTGTATTTACCTTCTATCATTAGAGACACTAGCTTGACAAGCATGTCCTTGATTGCATTTAGGTAAAAAAATATCTTTCTCCTTTTTTTGCCAGCCCTACAGAGCTCCAATCAGGCACATACGAGTTTTACTTAGCTAAGCAATATCTGTAATATGATCAGTATACTCTGCAGCCGTGCCTCCAGTGTCAAATCTCGCATTCGCATTTCACGTGAGTCAATTACGTAGAATGATACGTAGTGATTTCGTCTCGCTATTCACTTTTAGTATAAGAATCCAAAGAAATTGGGAGCTTGTTAGCGAAATTTTCAATTGAATAGCTATTTGCTTGAGCTCGTAAGATGAAATGTAATTGGCCATTATTACATTACTGATGTAACTGAAACAATAAGCTTGATGGTAGGTGTGAAGTGTTTTTAGTTTTTTGGTTACCGACAAACCTGTTAAAAGTAAATGTCGTTTCTATTGGAGTCATATTTATTAAACATAACATAAAATCACGCCTATATTAACCAGATGGGTGTGGCAGAGGTGTACAACACCAACACTTCAACTGTTATGTTTTGGTCCCATCTGATAGGGAGTAAGCCTAGCGTCATCCGCCGGGCACAATTCCAACATTGAGAATTTCCTGACGGAAAGTTCACAAATAACACTTTGCCCGACCCGGAAATCGAACCCGAAACCTCGCAGTAAGAGGCGCATACGCTAAACATTAGATCAACGAGACAGTTATTAATTTCTATGAAATTTCTATATACAATGATTATGTACTGGGTTTATTAGTTCGAGAATAATCTTCTTTCTTCAGTATTAGCTACTCTTAGATAGATAAATGACTGGCAGCCGTTATTGGTATAATAATTTCCAGTAGAAATTACTTCACTTAAAGTTTGATTGACCTTCCGTCAACTCAAATCTGTGCCTATCATCCAGTCACAACAGCTTCAACTGTTCTTAGGTAGCTATGATTGCATACCTTCATGTAGGCTAGGTATCTACTATACACAGTGCCAGATTAGCCATATAGCAAAAGTAGCAAATGGTACGGGCCCTGCAAATTTGAGGGCCCCGCGGTTCAACGGCTGTTCAACTGAGTCGGCGCTCTCTGGCTCTTAGGTTTGAAAGATAATATTTATAAAAAAATAGTCGGTGCCTGTGGCGCTTACTAACGTTTAGATATTTAAGAGAAGATTTATTAAAAGTAAGTCAGTATTATTAAAAAAAGGTTATTTGAAATAGATTTGTTTTAAAACCATAAGCTTGGAAACCTAAAGCAAACCAAGGGCCCCATGACAGATTTTACTAGAGGCCCCGCGCTGGCTTAATCCGGCACTGACTGTACATAAATATGCAATAGCCGTCCTCTATAACGACTGATTAAATAATTTCGATTATAGTTACTTATCAAGGTCGCTTGAGAGGTAATCCTAATCACTATCGGCTTCTTTTTTTCTCTGAATTTATTGATTATGACGATTTATCGTGTAGATAAATGATAGACATGTTTCGCTTTAATTATTGTATTGCACCTGATACCGAGTAGTGCCATCATCATCCACCGGTCCTAATCCCAATTACTTGGGGTTGGCGTATTATGTTTTATCTTTCTTCTTCTTCTTCTTCTTCTTCGTCGTGTCGATGGCTGAGTCAAACCTTATTGGTCCAATAAGTGGTCACTGTTATGGCGCTCTTGTCGGCGTTCATGAGCGCCTCTCTTGTGCAGGTGGTAGGGCAGGTGCAGGTTTTAACTTGCCATCGTGGTGAAAGGATTAGCCAATTCGCTTTTAAGAACTCGCGAATTGCCCAGGGTGCGCCGGACGTAGGGAATTGTTGTGTACGTCACTCGGGGAGGCTCCATTTATGCACCCTATGTTTTGTCATTCTATACTTTTATATCAGACGTCATCTCAGCACTCACACCCTTTCCAGCTAGGTCATCTATCCATCTTTTCCTCGATCTTCCTTAGCAATACCGAGTAGTGCCAATCTCAGTAAATGTATAGAACACATGAGTTTCTCACCAGCTCTTCTCATGATGCTATACCCATCGGAGCTGGTACTTGGATTGATTTTAATTCAAATTTCTAAGTTGAATTAAAGTCTATCTAAGCTCCGGTGTCAAATCATTTTATTGCAATAAGTATTATAATTTAATTAGTTAAGATTTATTTCATTTTTTATTTTTTGTATTTTGATGATTGTTTTGACGTGTTTAAGCGCTCCTTGGGCCCATGGAAATAAATGATTTGATTTGATTTGAACAATGATACTGTAGAGTAGATAGTGCATTGCTGTAGAGTCACTTTTACTATTTTCCTAAAGTTTGTTGTTTAGACTTTTATCGCGTCAAGTCTCCTGCCTTTCAATCATCATTACATAATAGAGAAAATTGCAAAGATACAGTTCCAATACGTTCCCTTACAATAGTTCCTTGCACACATAGATTTTCTCAAAGCGGACCAATGTCATATGCAATCATCCAATTACAATGTGATCATTTAACGATCCTCTATTGCTATTGTAAATTGATCCCTATTATTAAGTAATAAGAACTAGGTCGTGTAGACACATTTGCACAGGAAAATATTGTCGGATACTCACTTTGTTATTGACATAATAATGGCTGTGATTTGTGCGAATTGAGATGCGATAAAAAAGGAATATGTGGCGGTTTGCAAATACGAAGAAGTACTTCGCGAACCGTAATATCTCTAGGTTTCAAATTGATAGTTCAGTTTAATAACAATGTTCTAAGATAAGTTGCAACTAAGATGTTTTATTCGTCCAGAAATTCGTCAGTCTATAGATAACAAAAGACTTTTTGGAGCTGCTCCTGAGACGAATTTCGGGATAAATAAAACATCTTTTCACATCGATTCGACTATCAAACATTAGTTTTGATGTAACATTGTAGTTTAACGAAGCTATAATTTTGAAACCTTTTGTTTAAAGTTGTTGCTGTGGTCCAGTGGGTTATTTTTACCTTCATACCACATGGGACCTATATATAACAGGTATATAATATACATGCTACACCCCTTTGGGTACAACACAACATTACGCCTATATTACCCAAAGGGGTGTAGCATGTATATTATATACCTGTTATATATAGGTCCCATGTGATAGGCGAGTAAAGGAAGAGAGAAGTGAAAATTTCCTGACGGCAAATCCTAAATAACACTTGCATGGGCATTTCCTTGAGTTATATATAGTCCGCAGTAACGCATAATCATCTGATTCCGACCACTGCTTTCAGTGACTAGCGTGTACTAAACGACATAACTCTGCAACTTTATTATAATAAATACTTCACTGGAAAACAAACAACTGCATAACAACGTCGTTGAAAAGGTCTATGTCTCTATGAACCCGGAAGCTGGCACTGGGCGCTTCTATCTCGGACAGTTATAAACTGAGCGCCCAATTCATTTTCGCAGAACAATGCCGCATCTTCCAGTTGAGTGCTTCTTTCTTTTTTAAACGACTTTGAAAAAGAGGAGGTTATGTATTCAGGGCGTACTTTTTCAAAAAATATAGGCCATACACCCTTAAATAGGAACGTTTGATGCTGGAGCCACTTAACTAACAAGAGATAAATAAAATTATATTAAAAAATCTGAATTTAAAATAATTACAAATAAATAATGCAAAACATTATTGCAAAACGTTTACATTTTCTACTAATTTGCAATTAATCAGCACCGACTTTAAGAACATTCTCACTGACATTATTATATAGTTTAAAGTTATTTTTGAAGTTGGTTTTCCTGTTAAGATGATGATTTTGTCTACTATTACAAGAGGAAGGGAGTTTTATGTAAATGTTTTGTGCAATTTTTCCTTTCCAACCACTCTTTGTATAAATAAACCCCACATATTATGTAACTAACCGATAATCGTATTATAGCTAAATGGATCATCCATAGAGGCCTAAGTTAACTTATATTGGCTTGTGGCGGTATCCGCACATAATAATTAACGGATGACATTAACAACGTCAAGTAGTGACACTCACGTCACATCTGTCAAAGAGCGCTGAATCGCGGTAACGAAGTGTACGTATAAACTACTTCCAATACGCTACCGTTGGACAGCTGTCCGCCAGGCAATGCCACCGAGCCTGGTCGGAGGATCCTCCCTTCGTGGTGGAGGAACATCACACCCCGTTCCCCTACAAGCTAAATATACTATGCCAGGCGAATAAACAATTCAGAATTAAACTAATGTCTAGTCGGCCACAAAGACGTAAACATGAATCCTGAATTATATATTTGCGTTTTGCGCCATGAATACTATTTACTACGCTGCACCATATATGTTTTACTTTCTTGGTAAAGCCATTACGAGAAATTAGGGACAAACTTGACTTGGGAATACGGAAAAGCTAATCTTTCCATGTTTGCATGAAATTTTAGACCTTCTTTGTAGCAACCCATCTGCAGACCAATGTAATTATGCTATATATATACGTATACTATTGCTCTTATGTAGAATCGTTTGTTGTTTCGTTGAAAATGTGTAGCCCAAATCTGTGTTCGCTTCCTCTGTGCATGTAGCGATAAATTGCGAGATGATGCAATTAATAAAATCGATAACTTTATGATCGCCGCTCTAATTCAATCTATGGTGGAGATTATTAGTTTATGTTATTATCTTGTAGATGATGACAGGGTCTTTAACTACATAATTATTATTATAGACATACACAGATATCCTTCTGGGCAGTAAGAAGGATTATGAGCTAACCTCCAATTATATGGGATAGTGAGATGTTTAGAAAGGGGAATTCTAAGATTCACCTATGTTTATCTAATTGATTTATATACAGCATTTAGCCATTTTATTTCATTTTATTTCATTCATTTCATTAATGCTTAGCAACTGACTGTCTGGGCGCTGCCTTTCTGGGCGCCTCGAGTTATCTATTGTACCTACATATTAGTAGGTAGCAATTAACAAAGATTCGTTGATTTGCAGTGGGGTTTGGATAGCTGAGAGTGGTATAGCGATAGGCTGGAATTCTATAGCGCTATATAAAAAAAAAACTGTTTTCAGTATTGTTCAATTATTGTTCTTGATTCTATATTTACTTATTTAACGAGTACTACTTTGTAATTACAAGCCAACATTGCCGGGCTTCATTATTAAAAAAAATCTAGTTCCATAAATGGCTTTTGTCATTGGTTGGTTATTACTTGAAACTGCACACGCGTTTATTACATTTGTTTAACAAAAAATGTTCAATATTGATAAGATGAAGATGAAGAAACCCAAATATGTTACTGTTTGCCAAACATTCTCATAACGAAAATGTAGAAAATACTATTGAAGTTAACCATGGGAAAGTATCATTCTTTATCGACCACTTAGCGATGACAACAGGCGTCATATGCCGAAAATGGAGAGAATTTCGAATTCATGCAAAACTTAACCGACTTCGCCTTATGAAGCTCAGCTTTCGGATTATACTTTCCAAATAAAGTGATGTTACTGTTGTTAAAAAACGTTAGCATCCAGTGAAGTCCAGACAATCGTGATATCGATTTAATTTAAAGTACCTTGAAGTCTTTTATCTTTAAACTTATCTACTAATTTATCATAATATAATTGTATATTGTTGTATTGTTTTGTATATTGTGTTAGAAATGAAAAGCAAAGCAGTACGGTGATATTTTGTTTTCAAGATAAGTCTGTACATTAGGGCCAGTTTCTGAGGTTATAAATATAATCAGACCGAATTTAAAAGTGACACAAGTTACACTTGAAAAAAGAACACACCATTCACTTTAATTTATGTGTGTTATAGGCTTATCCTGCCAATAAGGTTTATCTAACACCTGTGAAATTGATGCTTAAACAACTTAAAAAGGGCAGTTTTGAGTAGTGAACGTTCTTAGTATTGATTACTGATTACACAAATCAAGATTGGCGCGTCGTGGAAAATAATAAATGGATATCTAAAGACTAATAATCAAATTAATGAAGATGTCTGCTTAAGTCATTGACCTCCGATCAAATCTATTGATACGTTGTCAAAGCAGGACTTTAAATCATCAACCGTTACCTGCAATAAAAAGAATACTAACGCTAGAGAAATTCACACAGAACGGATGGACGCAAAAAGTATCCAACGCTAGTTTCCTTTTATAGAAATGTAGACAAAAAGCGAGATTCCAAGTTAATTCATAAATTGATACCGCAGGAAGCAATCTTAGGAACCAGTCCGGGCACTGATTTGCCATAATGAGATCTTGTCTCGAGTACATTATGACAAACTTAGCCGTGCGTTTAGCAGTGACGCCACAACCCATGCAAGATGAATACATTCTTTATGTTATAACATGTTTTATTATCGCGATGAATGCACGATTAAGTTTGTCAGATTGTATTATAAATAAGTACCTTTAGTTCCTAGATTTTTATAGATTGAGTTTATTGGCTGGTTGGTTAGTATGTCTGTGACTATGTGCAATTATTTTATCTTGATAAATGTTCCTAAGATAGCTTTCTGTGTATTCAGAGTACATTTATCTATCTTTAACAATATTTTAATGAAAGACGAATCTTTTTAAAAGACTAATATTTTTTTTATTTTTTAATTGTGAAACAATTTTTCTCAAACTTTACATAAATATTTACAAGGAATTCAACTTCTTACCAAAAATAACACTATATAAATAATTAATAAATAATATAAAATAATTACATTATGCGTCAAAAAATTCCTCCGCATCGCTGTCCACAGCAGATACCGTGGCCAGAAGGCTGGCAGCATTGCCACGTTGAATGGCAAAAAATATATAAAATATATATTTTTAAAGCAATAGTCGTGTTTCGTTAAAATTCAATATTTGTAGACACCTGTGCCTTAGTCCGTTCATCAAACGTCATACAATGTCAAAGTTGCTTTATTTATAAAGAACTAGCTGACCCGGCGAACTTCGTACCGCCTTAGCGTAAATTTGATGCACTACTTTATTTTGTATAGCTGACCTATCTTATGTATACCTATTCAATTTGAACTGGAATCTATAATATCCCCCATATAAAAATGAATACTTTTTTTTTTTTTTTTTTTCTTTTTTTGCCGTAACAACCTTGTACAGAGTATTAGAAAACTACAAAAAAAAATATCAGCCAAATCGGTCAAGCCGTTTTCATGCCAAGTCGTGACAACGGAAAACGGGATTCATTTTTATATATATAAGACAGATATGAAAGTTCTAAAGTTCTATAGCAAACATTTTCAATTATAATGCAGATAATGAAATGAAGGTTATGTATAATTTTATATATAGCTAGTTTCTGATGGCTTGTTAATCAATAAACCTGCCTGGGTATAAGTTTTTGTGGTCATAAAGAAAATTGCCTATGTTGAAGCAATATCCTTATTAGGTTTAAAATGATAGATCTTTATCGTGGAATTTTTGTTTTTTGAACCTATGTGATGGGCATAATTCTATATGAAATAACCTTCAGCCAAAAATACCTAATTTTGCTGGTATTCTATATGAAATACGGGTATTACTCACGTAATGTTGGTCTATTAAGTCGACCGCGATTTCGCCTATACGTCAAGGCATTATCAAGAGAGTGCACGTTTGAATAATGTTTCAAACTCACGTCAGTTTTAATAAAAATATTCATGATACTTTTAGTTCAGACTGTCGCGTTGCATGATTAACTAAAATATATCACTGTTATTACCGCGATCATGCAATATTTACCTTTATAGGCTAGTCGTTTCGGCGCAGGTTACAATGGGCAGTCTACTCGCGACCACGGCTAGTGTAACCTGCACTGAAACGTCAAGCTTTTGAAGGTAAATATTACATAGTTATAGATAAAATCAAATATCTTGGCGAGTGTTAAGTTGGCCCACGTACGTGCTTTGATTGGCCACAATCAAGCGCGGTGCCCGTCAACTGATCGATTTTAGAGAGCAAAGTGATAGAATTCAAATTTAGCATTAGGTGACGATCTCCGTTTCTAGATTCCAGTGTATCTTATTCCTTTTTATTATGGCAATAAACCATCTCCTTAATGATAAACAAATATGTTAAAAAAAATATCATATTGCAGGTCAATAACTAATTTTGCATTCCTCATAATTATCCTCAAAAACATTGCCAAAGTATTATCTTATTGTCTCCAAGCTAAGTACTAATTAATCGGACTTAATTAAGTAGGACATTTATGTAGAACATTTGCATACGCATAGCGTTCTGTCGTTTATCGTATCATGCATATGAAACGTTGCTTGCGGCTACTGATTAACCTATACATTGCCAGTATTAGATGCTTTCGCATTGCATGGGAAGCTGATGATATAACGCACGTGTGGTGTAGTGGTTTAAGCGGTCGCCTCGCCGCTCTCCTCTGCACTGGTGTTGTGTGTCGATCCCCACATGGGACAAATCTTTGTGTGATTTACAAAGATTTGTTCCGAGACTGGGTGTGCTTGAGTGAGTGAATGTGTGTATTTGGCCTTGTCATTGGGACCATTGGATAATGTAATTGCTTCTGGCGTTCTATCTAATGTAAAAAATTCTAATTTACAAATTTACAACGCGAGACCGTCATATACTGCAAATGTATAGCTTAATGTGAAGCTATACACCCACACTTGTATGAAATATTCGAAACTTGTACAATAAAGTTTCACTTTCTGTTCATATGTGAGCGGATGGAGATAAATTAATAGTACTGACGACTTAATCTCAGTTTTGGAACTAAATTAATGGTATTTGCCGACTTAAACTGACTGTAACGAGACTGATTTGCGTCTATTAGCCACTTACGAGAGTTTCTACAACCGTGTTTTTTAGGGTTCCGTACCTCAAAAGGTAAAAACGGAACCCTTATAGGATCACTTTGTTGTCCGTCTGTCTGTCTGTCAAGACCTTTTTTCTCAGGAACGCGTGGAGGTATCAAGCTGAAATTCATATCAAATACTCAAGTCTATGGTCTCTTGGAGCTGTGAAAAAATCAAACTTCTAAGTCAACGCGATCAAAAGATACTCCCGTTTATGCCGCAAATTTTCGACACTCGCAAGGGAATCAAAACCTACAGGGTACTTCCCGTGAACTCAGAATCTTGAAATTTGGTACGAAGCAACGTCTTATAACACAGATAAAGGAAAAATTGCGAAAAGCATAAATTTTTAGTTACATCATATAATAAAAATATTTTTAATAATTTTAAACTTATTACCCCTTTACTCATGAACGCGTAGTGTTATTATATTGAAATTCTTAACAAATACTCAAGTCTATAATATCTTTAAGCTGTAACAAAATCAAACTTCTACGTCAACGCAATCAAAAGATACAGCAATTAAAGCCGCATATTTTGAAACTCGCAACTACTCGCAAGGGAATCAAAACCTAAAGGATACTTCCAGACGACCTGGAATCTTGAAATTTGGCATGAAGCAACGTTATAAAGTACACATATAGGAAAAATTCCGAAAATCTTAAATTTTTAGTTACATCACATAGTATATTTTTTTTAATAATCATAAACTTACTAGCTGAATTGTGCCTATTTCTAGTATTAAAATTATGTCTATCACTTCTCTTCTTAAAGAGATGAAGATTTTTCCGAACATACATAATGTTTTCATATATGTATTGACAAGGTACCGTCAGCTTTCCACATTGTTATGTTATGGATTTCATTTAGCAATAAAAATACCATAACTTTTACTTATATACCTACAGGTTTGTACGGAACCCTCGGTGCGCGAGTCTGACTCGCACTTGGCCGGTTTTTTCATTAACATTTAATTTAATTCACAACTGCGGCTACTGCCACTTGTTAAAACTTTGTTATCTGTCGTGCTACATTTTGTAAGACAGCGAAGGCTGTTTGACCCATCTTTAAGAACTATTTTAAGTACAGCAAAGCTAGATAAGAAACAGTTATCCGGCCAATTGCCGGTATCCGGCCGTATAAACACCATCCGGCCGGATACCGGATTGCTGGCGACTTTAGCCGCTCGGCGAAGCTAGAGAGGATCCCTAGTTACTTCCTAAAGTATGCATAGTAAAGAAAAGAATGATTTATATTTAATTGGCCTGTAGTCCTAATATTTTTCTAAAATGACTCAATCAGGCGTTTCATTTTAAAATAAAAAGTGCTTTCAATATGTCGTCACTCCTGGCACTTGACGTAATACAAACACGAGTAATTGTATCCGTAGAAAGTTAACATTGGTTCAGTCAACACGATTGTTTACTACGACCACAATGCGGCTGTCGATATTATAAGCCGCGCCGCGACACATTACCATTAATTACACAAGATATTGGTTGTATTCTTAGACAGCTATAATAAGCAAGCAATTCCCACTGACATTTTCTGAAGGAATAACCCTGATAACACATTTGCCCGACCTTTAAATCGAACCTGACACTTCGGGGTAAAAGGTCGCTTATGCTAACCACAAGCTAGACCAACAAGGTAGTCTATACAAATTGTAAGAAAAATATCTTAATAATAATCTTCTTCTTCTTCTTCTTCGTCGTGTCGATGGCTAAGTAAAATTTTATTTTGACTTGCCATCGTGGTGAAAGGATTAGCCAATTCGCTTTGGAGAACTCGCGAATTGCCCAGGGTGCGCCGGACGTAGGGAACTAGGGAATCGTTGTTTACGTCACTCGGGGAGGCTCCTTTCATGCACCCCCCATAATAATAATACTTTATTGTTCACCAGATATACAAAACTTAAAAACTAAATATTAAAACTATACGCTGTACAATCGGCGGTCTTATCGCTATCCGCGATCTTTTCCAGACAACCTGGATGGGCAGGAAGTAGATGGACCAAAGTAGTGGCATCTTCCACGTCTTATGAGACCAATAGTAACCTAGTAACCTAGTTACTATTGGTCGACTAAAACGTTAAAAGACGTCGTAACTAAAACGTTAAAAAAAATCTTGTATCGATTTAACGATTGTAATCATATGATAATGAGCAAGAAAATCAACATAATCAAATTGATGATCCACCGACATTATCTCGTTGTGCATTATCGGCACCGAATCAATACACCCGGCTGCGTTCGCGTCGTTTGTTAGCAACGCCGGCAGTACGAACGTGTACTTCACAATACGCACCAACACACCAGGCTTTAACATTGATCAACGGTCTTATTGCTCAATACCCGGATGTTGATATATTCTACACAAAATTTGAGAATTTTGTAAAAATATCTGCTCAGTTTTTAATTAATATTAATTAGCAATTTAAGTTAACTATAAGTCCTGTAATTAAGTTCATTGTAAGGACTCATTGCACGTATTAGGAAACTGTTAGTGCAATGAGTAGTTGTAAATAAATAAATAAATAAAATAAAAAAACATCAACAAAAATCTCTTCTTTAAATGTGACCTTCTTACTTCATTTCATTTCAAATATGACTTGTTCAACCATTTTAATAAGTGAGTCATACATACAGATAATAGTGTAACATTGCAAAGGCCAACTGCCAGCCAGGCTTTCTGATTATGACACAACATCCCTGGGGAAAGACCTGCGTCTGCCGGCCGACTGACAGATTGCTTATAAAAAATGAACTCACGTATGACCTTAATATGTACCATTTTATTTGAACACGCGTATATTTTTTGCCCAACTCAAACGAAGTTGGAATTTGATTAATTTCATTTGTAAGTTTAACTGACATTACTTTAATGCCGATTTTTCGAAAGAATTAGAAGGTAGATGAGTTGAAACACGTGTTACGTGAATTCCATGATAGTAACCCTCAAGCCCACAATGTATTGTATTTTCCCAAAATTTATTTGTTTTCAATCCGCTTCTCCTGGATTGATACAATAAAACAACTAAATATAAACAATGTAGATAGATAATAATAATATTGTTAATTTAGACTCAACAGCAGTCTAGTATCTTGTCGTTTTTGCAGCTGGCTTTATATTTTAGCAGGACCTAACAACGCTTAAATCAAATATGGTTAGGTCTCGCGTTCCCGTAACCATAATTGGTGACGGATGTTTGCAATCATATCACGCACCTGTCATATCACACTTCAGATAGAAAGCACACAGCCATGTTTCTACATGTGGTTTAGATCGTAAATATTGTCAAAAGAGAGTCGGCCTCGATTTCGCCAGGATCCTATTGTAAAATCCTGAATTGATGACCACGGAACTACTAAGACTTCTCTAAATCGGCCTAGGCGTCTTTGAGTAATCAGGGATCATAATTATAAAATATGCCGATTGCATGAAAACCACCTCCTCTCCTAAATCAGTAAGAAAATACAGTTATTATTTGTGTTTTAGTTTGTCAAAACCTTCACCCTGAACATTTAATTTTGACAAGTCATCTTGACCTATTTATTTTTATTCTATTGACAAAAAAAGATTTAAAATAAAATCCAAACAGTTAAAAAAGTTTCAGTCCTAATTATACACAGAATTATCATAATTTATATCCACATCACGCGTGCCTGTCATAACATTGTAACAGTTGTCACTGCAATTTCCTGACCACGTCCATAGCACTTGGAATGCAAATCGTTTCCCAATTTTAGCGCCAATCGCTACGCTTCTACGTCAGTTGCGTTGCGAACCGAATTTCTACGCTTTTATTTTGTTACCTCTTAACCATCAACGGCTTCCACGTAAAAATCTACCTTAGACTTGCCTTGCTTAGGTCTATATTTGTATAATCTGTTATCAATTACTTGAGCGCTAAGCTTTGAGATGCGATTTTAAATGGGTTTGTTGAACTTTACTTCCTACTTTGGTAATCTTCCGTATTTATATGATCTCCTGGTACAATTATGACTAATCCTTAATCAATTATTACTTGATTGTTTTTGGTTTAGTCTTCTTAATCATCGTTTATTTCTGCTTCGCTAACCTTGACTGTTCATTTGTATTGTAAACAATGCACATACGCGTTATTATTATAATCTTTGTTACGATACAAGTAACAGTGATTTGTATTGATTATACTGTCTCCGATTTATGACTGCATTATTGTATTACGACATTACGACATGAAAATTCCGTAACGGGTTACCTAATGAGACCAATTGACTGGAATTAAACGAACCTACTGCTCGTAAGCTCACTCACCGTGTACCTCAGAGGTATATTTTAGGGATTTTAGGTCTTTCTTTATTCATTAATAGGTAATTAGGTAATAATACGTGTATTAAAATTGAAGAGTATGTTTATTATTTGCGTCAGTCTGGCGCTACATCAGGCTACAACGTTAGATGCTAGTAAAACTGTGGGGAGTAGCTTGTGGTCTTTAAAGCTGACTTTTACACATAAGTATTCACTAATGTTCATTCCCCGATAAAAAAAAAACCTTAGCTGTTACACCCATATTAATCAAGCAAGGAATCTATTCGTGTACTAAATATAGGCTCTCTTTGTTGCAGACGAGGTTTCATTGCCAGACAAGCACAAATTCGACTCCCGAACCTTCGTGAGGCCGAAAAAGCGAATGCAACGACCAAGCATACATAACATAGTGGAAGGTGTCTCAAATCCACCCTCGATGTCGCCACACCCGTCGCTCAACCAGTCAGGCAACAAGTACCTGACATACAACAAATACAACAACCCGTTGGGTCCTATCAGTCCTATGTTGAGGCTGAAGACGTTCAATGTAGATACCAATACGGAGAACAGCACTGTTGTCAAAGAATTTGCGTTGAAGAGGAGGAGTTTGGTGCAAGAAGATGATCCGCAGGTAAGAATATCATACAGATTTCCTTTTTGAGTCCGTTTATCAATACAACGTGTTTAGGGAACGGCATATTTGGCAGGCTTTATCCTGCTAAATTAACAATTAGACGAGGGCGCTTTCTACCACTGTCCAAAATGAATATTATACTTGTATAATAACAACAGATAGAGTACCAAGCAAATAAAAGTAAAAGAAAACTGTCAAGCACAAAAATTGCAGGGCGTCCTTCTTCTCAATCGTATGAATAATAGAATCCGATAAACTCATAAGAGATTTCGAAATAGGTTTTCTTAGTGCCAAGCCATGTGTTATCTTAAAGTTGAGTCATATATTTCAGTCGGTCTCGTTGGAAACCCTTTCTTCGATCGATGGTTGTAAACTGTGTCGGATGATATCACCATCCATTAGATGTTTATACTAAGAAACAGTTAAATAAGTTGAAAATTTGTGGTACGGATGGTAGATCGCAGGTTCAAATCCTGCCGGTCTCATACATTTTTCAACTGTTTCTTCGTATAATTTGCCAAGCATACCTAAATGCTATAAAAATAAAATCAATTAGAAACACTAGATGTTTGTTTGTTTGTTTATTAATTACACTTATAAAAATAAGCGCTTTTCAACAAATTGTGACTATTAATAGTCTCGGAGCTTTTCATTGTAATGCTAAGTCAAGGTTTCGTGGACCGATCGATCTTGCAGATTACCGCGGTTAGTAAAAGATAGCTATTCAACTAAATTTGTTCGTCTAGAAGCAGAACCCAATAAAGTCTGTCCGTAGCGGTCTGACCTATTTATTTGTAAATCAGACTAGGGTCTATAATTAAGTAAAATCTAACAATACCAAGGCCAGTGTTATCTGTCTGCCGAAACGTCAAGCCTAAAAGGTAAATAATGCATGATCGCGTTAATTCCCGTTAGATTTTACTTAATCTTTCAACGCGTAAGTTTAATTGTTAAAAGAGTCTATAATTTTGCTAAAGACACACTCTTGGATGTTAAACGAAAATATTTATTTTACGGTACAGCAGCCTTAAAAAATGTCGCAAACCAAATTAATATAATATTGCCAACTAAATTGCCGACTTGTTTAATTAATCGAAACGGGCAGTCTTCATAAATCAATTTTTTTAATTGCCGTAACATCATCCAGTATTGACCGTCATAACGGATTTGACACAAACAGGTATTTTGGCTTTTGACAATCTTCTTCGAACATGACTCGACACTGAACTTGCATCACGAATGAGATCACGACTGCTTTTGAATCATGGCTTTATTTTGCGAGAAATGTAACGACGAAAATAAAATCGTTTTCTTCAGTCCACACCCTTATCTCGACGAAATAGAATCCTTACTAATATTATAAAGGCGAAAGTTTGTATGTATGGATGTATGGATGGATGTTTGTTACTCTTTCACGCCAAAACTACCGGGTCGATTTCGATGAAATTTTGCACACATGTAGCTTATAGTCTGGATTAACATATAGGCTACTTTTAATTGACATAACACGCGGGCGGAGCCGTGGGCGGAAGCTAGTATAGAATATACCTAGGTGTAGACTGGATGCTCAATCGGTAGCGCAACGAAACGGTCCGAATAAACAGGTAAGAGTTCCATCAAGTCTCTATATTTTTTAACTGTTTCTTATAGTTTAATATAGCTCATAGTATACGCATAGCACAATGCTATAAAAATAATTAATTTCATAAAAAAACTGTTAAGTAAGATGGTCAAGCTATGACGATCGCGACCTCAGCAATCAAAACGACCATGCACATGTATGCATTCGTAGACTGTATGCATATTTATACTAAGAAACAGTTGAAAAATTATGGTACCGGCAGGATTTGAACCTGCGACCTTCTGCACCGGGCAGTCGCTTTAACCAACCAGCTACGGTCGCCTCTTGCCAGCACCCTAAATTTCTCAACTGTATGTTACGTCATTTCGTGACGTCACGTTCATCCATTTGCCTCTATCTTAAGTAGGATAGTAACTATTTGATTAAAGCGACTGCCCGGGTTGCAGAAGGTCGCAGGTTCAAATCCTGCCGGTCCCATAATTTTTTCATCTGTTTCTTAGTATAATTTGCTAAGCATAGCTGCTATATGCTATAAAAATAATCAATTAGATGTATGCATATCTGTTGACACACAAAATGAATAATTTGCTCTAGACAACTTTCTTCGGCCACGACTATACCACTCGACACTGAACTTGCATCGCAAATAAGCTCACGAATGCTTTTAAATCATCGTAAACTTGAGCTCGTTCCACTCGTTTCGTGCCATCAGCTGAATAATAAGACGTTTCGACTTTATTTCGCGATATAATATTATTTGCTTTCCTGAGTCTTGCGGGGTAAAATATCAGAAATTTTACGGACCCCAGCACCTCTAAAGGCGAATGCTGCAGATAAAAATTAAGTCTTGATAATGTCTAGACGTATAGGCGAAACCGCGGTCGACTAAATAGACCAACATTACGTGAGTAACACCCGTATTTCATAATTTTAATGATCCTTTTTGTGTTTGATAGTTAGTGTAACAATACGCTAAACTTCATGTAGGCGGAGCAGTAAGGTTGAACACGGTTCAAAGCGCTGGAGCAGATACTACTTAATACAATACGATTACGTAAATCAGGGTTAAAAGAGGTACCTAATGAATGGCTTAATTCTGATTGGCCGAGCCAGGTTATGATGATTCCATTTTACGGCTACGTGTTGATAGTTATCCTCGGATTTTGCTATCCTAATTGCCTGTCAACACAAATCTTTATGGTGAGGTCAACATCCTCACAAGCCATATAAAGGTAGTAGAACTTAACAAAAATTGGTTGTGATTGTATAGACAACTTTAATTAGTTATCATCTAAAAAGCTGCAATTTGGCGGCAAAATAAGCTTTCGATATCGCAGGCCATTAAAAACTTGTGCCATATTAAGCTATCGCCCACACGGCAACAAATCTCTTCCAGAATGGCACCTAATTAGAAATAATGGCTTGGTAAATTACTTTATGGGCTTCCTGCTTTGAATAGGGCACTGCTCTATATCTTGTGGGTGTTAATTTAACTTAGGTGACATTCTCATTACTCTGTGATATTAATTTTTAGTCCAAAAGTTCAATCTACTATATTATTATACCATACAAATATTTCCAAAATGACGTTCCATTCAAACCTAAGCGATGTCATACAAAAAGCTTAAAGACATTCACTCTGTCACATTAAGAGTTATAATAAACACAAAAGCAAACAATAAAATGCCTTCGTTGCAAAACCTTTGAACAAATGCATTCTTATATATCGTTATGTATATTAAAGGCTATACGCCAATATTATAGATGAAAATACTTACTACTATTCTCTGTGAAGATCCTCTTTAAATGAGTTAAAATTGTGGTTAAAATTTTTAGAATTACAATTACTACAAATACTTATCTAATGTAGTAGCTGGACCATTGGTAATCAGCACAGTACTTGGACCTGAATTAAGTCCTTGATTCAGGGCTGTGTTACTGTTAGACAGCTATATGTGTA
The DNA here is from genome assembly GCA_905147285.1 of Hypena proboscidalis. Lineage (NCBI taxonomy): Eukaryota > Metazoa > Arthropoda > Insecta > Lepidoptera > Erebidae > Hypena > Hypena proboscidalis. The sequence continues at coordinate 4,684,294 of LR990141.1, forward strand.
GACAAATCGATGGTCCAGCTGATAGCTAGCTCCCCGAGAACTCACAAGTCACAATGAGTATAGCTGAAGTGTTACTGAGGATTTTTTTGTTACGGAATTTTAGATTGATACCCTTAATATAACAGGTGAAATATAGAGTGTGGACGCACAAACGTGGTGTAAGCGAAATAGTGCCCATAGTGGTATATTGAAGTAGAAAGCAATACTTCTCATTATCAAGGTCATAAAATACATATGAAGCCACTCCGACTGCATTCCTATATCGTTGATCATTGTCGATTGTTACCATTGTGTTCCAATCAATCTGCTTCACGGGTCATCAACCAGCCATCGACATGAACATGGTAGGTACCACCTTACAAGATCGATTCTGTAGCTACATGCGCATCAGATTTTATTGTTCTAAAAGCAATAATCTTGTTTCACGTCAGTGTAAAATGTTCATTAGATACCGCGTTTAGTAGCTTTATAGAGACGATTTATAGGATAGCCGTATGTGTGTGCTAGCTAAGGGTGAAAGCGGAGTTAATTTTATGCGCTAAAATTAATATCAAATGGTCCATGGAAGTCGGCCAGGTTGACCTTATGATCTATCTCTTGGCAAAGTTTCTTACTTGTTCATTGATCTTGCTCAATGTGGATATTGAATAGTGAAATAGTGAGTAAACTTAGATAATTATATAATGTTGCCAGGATTACATTTCAGGGAGGGTTTTTGTAGGGGGTTCTCAATGTTATTAATTGATAGAGGTTGCGTGCTAATTAAATACTTTATTCACTGGTACCAGTTATATATACTTATGTTATAAACTAATCCTAATGACCTAACGGCGTGAATGTGGAGAGACGACTGCCGAGCCGAGCAACTGCGCATTTGCGCCTAAGTACCATTTGTAGTGTCAGCAGTCGTACGCTACAGTTTTGAATTACTAATCTCGGGGGAGAGGGGGATGAGTATAACATCGGCCTACATTTGAATTTAGAATCCTATTAAATTTAAATGCGATGCGCTTCGTGCGTAATAGGTCGATGCAGATTGAATACGTGCATTCATTCAAAATGGCAGGCATTGCACATTTATTTTAAAAGTAATTATGGTAGGCCAATAGCTACTGGTCGATTCCGCAGAAAATCGATAACAGATGACAGTGCGGCAAATTTAAAATGTTAAAGTTTTGATCGTTCGTTTTCCTTTGCATAAAATATTGATATTTCGGATCGAGGGTGGTTGGAACCCCCTAAACATTACACACACCCCCTCGATACGACGAAAAAACCTATGATTAACATGTATCGTCGGCTATTATTGTCTTATGTTCCACACTCACATACGGTTTACTGGATCAAGTAAAACATCAACAATGTCCGCAGTGCGAAGTGCAAACGCGTATTCATTTGTTTAAAATCAAGCCTCGCGGTTCACAAGTTAAGTTAAAACTATCGAGTAAAATCATATGAGAGCACAGACATGTACATACCTTCTTTCAGTGTTTTATGTACTTGATTTTTGACCGAAATCACATTTGTTACCATGTTATCTTACCAAACATTCCTAGTCAGGCTAGCACGTATTGTTACTCCAGTACCCAAGTTTCAATATGATGCAACGTAACACGGGCGACGGTGACTCGCTGTATAAATAATAAGTAACGCAGCTGCACAAATAGGACATGTTATGGAACTCTACGTGGTCGAATAATGCATAATATACTTACTTTATGTTTTTATTTTCTTAAAGTTTACTACACAGCACTCGCAGTTTCACCTGCGGACATAAAGTAGCCTTTGTCCTGCCTTATCCTATCTACTTCCATGCCAAATTTCATCAAAGTTAGTCCTGCCGTTTAGGCGTAAAAGCGTTACAGACAGACGATACTTTCGGATTTATTTATTATTATTATTAAGTAAGAAAGTTACGATAAAGTGTAGTGGGATTCGAATACAAACTCTTCTCTTAGTAAGAGAGAGTCAGTTTTTCCGTGTGATTAAAATGGGGTCTTTTCAAAGTAAGATTTAACGTATACAAACACGTCACCATCCACCATAAAAATCCCTATCCCAAGCTGTTTGAACTGGACTTAATCTGAAGGATCGCAGAAGTTAATTAAAATGATAACGAAACTTATATTTTGTAGTTTATGGGACAATTTTCACACCACCAAGAGCTGATATCTTGCCGGTCCTACAGTTTCCCACTCTCACGATATAATGGGCTGTATAATACGACATAAACTTTACAATCCTACTTCATTATCAAAACATCAGGGTTATGCTGTTCACATAAGGTAATAAACTTGTATAGACGGCTACACAGCTATACTTTGTCCATTCCTTTATTTTCTTTTTGACAGATCACGCCTATGAATTACCGTTTTTTTTTTGTCAGATTAATGTACTACAATAATAATGTACTTTATTGACAAGCGGCACTTTTTAGGGAAGTTCACTGTTTGTCACAAACAACCACAGACTTTAAATCAAATCGTGAAATGAAATAAATCGATCATTATGAAAAAGAATAATTTGACTTTGTGTATTGTCTGTATTTTTATAAAAAAGAATATAATAATAGTATCATGATTCCATGAATAATTATTTGCAAGAAATCAAGTCGAAATCTTGGAATTAAAAATGAAAATGTAAACAAAGGTAACTAGGAAGTCGTCATAGACTAAGTATGTGAAATTATTATTATATTATTATTTTGTATATTTATTTCATCTAATAAAAACTACTAATAAACGAATAATTAATAATGAACTAAAACCATTTCGATGTAATTAATCGATTGAAAGTTCTTCGTGGACAACATCGATTATGATTTCAAATCGAATCAGTAACGTGTGAAGGCATCCCTAAATGTAATCTGTCAAAAAGAAAATAAAGAAATGGACAGAGTATAGCTATTTATTGCCACTATAAGATGGTCACTGCACGTAAAACATATAAATTGGAGACCGTCTAATATTGGCACTGGTTTTTCCTTTTAGTTGTACTTGCTTTTGCCCTCTTTTTGCACCCTCTTCTCCTCTATTACTCTAAGGTTTACTGGAAGAGAACTCAAATATGAGTTAAGCACGCCTTTATTGTATTTTGTGTTATGCATTGTTTTATAATTGGTTTCATTGTACAATAAAAAGTTTAAAATCAAACAAAGCGATGTATAGCTTTATGTAAAGCCGGCTTTGGTTGAAAACTGCAATAAAATTACCCAGCTACTAGTTCGTATCCTATTACTTTTCTCCAAATAAATTATATGATTTATAACCCCTCAGACAGACAGACAGTCCTTCCGTATCATCTGACTGTGTCTATCACTGGCAGAAATGGTCACCGCAAGGAGACCCAGTTGCCATTAAATAAAAGAAGAAGAAGAAGACTGTGTCTATGACATTAAATGACATTGTGTCAGAAAATAAACCTACAAACTAACATTATACTCTGTCCATTCGTTTATTTTCTTTTTGACAGATCACGCCTATGAATTACCGTTTTTTTTTTGACAGATTAATGTACTACAATAGACTACAATAATAATGTACTTTATTGACAAGCGACACTTTTTAGGGAAGTTCACTGTTTGTAACAAACAACCACAGACTATAAATCAAATCGTGAAATGAAATAAATCGATCATTATGAAAAATAATAATTTGACTTAATAATAATAATACTTAATTTTGTCTATATTATAATATATATTATATCATTTATTTAATATTGAAATACTAATCAATATTACACATCTTATATTGAATAATTATATTTCAGAATGCCATATCAAAATGTAAACAAAGGTAACTAGGAAACCGTCATAGACTAAATATGTGACATTATTATTATATTATTATTTTGTATATTTATTTCATCGAATAAAAACTACTAATAAACGAATAATTAATAATGAACTAAAATCATTTCGATGTAATTAATCGATTGAAAGTTCTTCTTAGACAACATCGAATATGATTTCATATCGAATCAGTAACGTGTGAAGGCATCCCTAAATGTAATCTGTCAAAAAGAAAATAAAGGAATGGACAGAGTATAGTTAAGGCTAGAATATAAATTGCTCCAAGATCCCTAGAGTCAGCTATTTATTTGTTTAAAACCCACACGGCACAATGGTATTCCATTACTGAAACAAGCCGGTTGTCCTATAAACTTGTCCTACGACTTTGCAAAACAGATAAACCGGTGAACCAAGTGTCTAAGCTGAACTAACCTAGTTTCGGATAGAATTTTATATGGCATTCTGGTTTTAGATGTATCAAAAAGTGGTGGGTGGAAGCGAAAAATTTCATAGTTCCTTTCCTAACAATGAACATGAAAGTTTGTACTGGATTTTGGGAGCCATTCCTTATTACAACACATCAAATTCATTATTTTTGTATCGTCTCCTTCCTCTTTATCATAGATTTACGTACCGATAGTGACTTTTTTTCTGCTTGGTACACTTCATCGTTCCACTCCCCCCATCATTTCGACACAATTTGTGGTTAGTTTAATTTCAAAATAATTGTAAAAAAGCACTTTACTGAATCTGATCACTCTCTCTCATCTAAAAAAAGATTGTTGAAGGATTAAAGATACTATTTATTTGCTAAAAACCCACACGACGCTACAGTATTCCATTACTGAAACAAGCTGGTCTGGTTGTCCTATAAACTTGTCCTTCGACATTGCAAAACAGATATAACGGAGAACCAAGTGTCTTAGCTAAGCTACTGATTCTGTGGCTGAACTAACCTAGATTCAACTATGTTTTTATATAGGCTTCCGGTTTAGGATTGTGTCACGAGTTGCATGGAGGGAAGTTTTATTGATACTTTGCTATAGATACTTTTAAATATAATGTCATAAGCAAGATTTAAAGAGACGTTAATGATATGTATAAAATATCTACACTTCACCTGTTATGTTAGGGTCCCATGTCAGACCAATGGCCATGGCCAATAGCCTGTCATCGGCATCTAAAGGGCACAATGACAGATTCCGTGCAGCTATGCTGAAAAATTCATCACGGATAATCACAAATACCTAATAGTTTTGTACGACCCGGTAATCGCACCCGAGACCATACCATAAGCGATCGCAAGCATTACCACATTCACCACAAACCAACAAGGCAGTCTATATCACAAATATAACTGTACATAAATTTGACAAGAAAAGGGAAAATAATATTATTATATTAAAGCAATATCGGGTAATAAGTGTATGTAAATCAATTTCAGGGCGAAAAAAAAAAGATTGGAATCCTTCGTCGATTGAAGTGTCTCAGCTGAACACATGATATTAATCTTGCATACAGGCTTTCATTGAAGATTGAGGTCAATATCCGATGTATAATTATACTACGTAGATTTAGTCTGCGGCCTACATGCGTCCTAAGTAGTTTTTCCATATATGGAATGCAAAAACTCGAGACTAGGTTATCAACACATTGAGAAACAAAAAGAAGTCTCACTAGATATTGTATGCGAGTCTTAAATTACTGGCAAAAGAGCAGATGTATCCGATGTATCCGATGTATCGTAGTTATTTAACCTCATTGACTTCGAATACTTCGGATTGACTATTATAAATTGTTGTCTTACCATAATAAGACATATATGTACTTACAATTTAGCGTAACGGATCAAATAAATTTTAGGAAAATCTAGTATGTTGAGTTGAGTTGAGATTTTCAAAAAAAAAAAATTAATAATCTGAGATAGCAAGAAAACTTCTGTGTAAATGGTACTTTACTATCTAAACAGGCACATCCATAAAACAGCTGCTTCGGTATTCTGATAAAGACCCAGAGTAATAAGCCAACCGGAGGTGTCATTGTCAATGTAAGGTGTCCCCCGCTGCCAAATGTGAATGACCGCCGGTCACACACTTCATTTAAAACTATTTATCAAACTCTATGATTTGATAGTGGACACACTTCCCTCCTGCCCCGGTCCTCCACGAGTTGTGGCAAACGTTTTTGCGTAGATATTTGCGTTCATTTCGAGTCCATATTTGTTTTTTATTCGGGATTAAGATGAAAGTGACAGTACGATCGAGGCCATCTTCGAAAGGGGATTACTAACGGGAAATACATTTGTGATTGTCATTAGTTGACAAAAGTGTTACACTTTTGATATTAACGTGTCCTTGTTCTATGAAATGGCAAATTTTGTAGTGCGTATTGCGACGTGGGTCAGTGACGATTTAGGTTGCAAAATATAATTATACTACCTAATATTATTCACTTAAAACGTTTGCTAATACAATATGTGTATAATATACTAAGCCTACGCTGTTGTAATAAAGCAAATCCAAGGGCTTTAAATAGTGTAACGGCAGTGTATGACATTCGTTTTAATTTCGTGGAATAAGAATTAATTATCTTGCAAAAATAGGCATTGATATAAATGCACAAGGTCATCTGCTAACGTCACTCGTACTTTTCCGAAAGAAAAAATATTGATTGAAGATAGCCATTTGTATAATATGTTCACAAACACGCCTATTTACACACGTAATTTAACTATTTTTGTGGTGAGAAAAATAAATATTTGTCTATTGTCTAATTCACTATTTAGTTAAAATAATGTGAAGTAAGGTTATGGAGCATCTTAAGAATCATGCAACTTTGTGTCTGTCTTTGGCAGACGCTGATTTTACATGATTTGTACCACGGGTAACTAAAACACGGAAGTGCTGGTCAAAAATACTGATTCAGGCTTGGCTAGGTACGCCTAGTTTGCCAGACCACAGACTTTTGATAGACTGATATTTTCGTCGGGCTCTCGATGCAAAGAACGTGACTTTCTCTAAATCCCTAAATATTAATTGAACGACAGTAACTATACTAAAATACAGTTGGCTGATAGGGAGACGGCAGCGTGCTCTTACGTACCACAAATAAGAAAAAAAATGGAACAAAACATCGCATCGAAAATATAGGAAGACTGAAGGAATTCCACTAAGAATAAGTGCATTCTAGTGACGTAACGGTGACGCGATCTCGTGCTACCAAAATATCTCCATAGCGGAAAGCTGATTACGTAACCAAGTGAGAACAGACTACGTATCGACTATTTTAGCATAGTATAATATAGAAGTCGTGCTACACAACGCTTGCAATGCTATCATGGCAGGCGCGTCTCAGAGCACTGCATTTTCGACCGTAAATACTCTGCGGATACACTTATTCGTCGCCTTATTTCTTTTACATTAAAAATCTGGGCGAGCTGGGCCATGCATTTAATGGCGGTAGAGTTCTTGAAAAGTAAACCTCGAGCTTCAGGGAGCTAGCATCATCGTCTCGTAACTTGCTGCCAGATCGAGCTACTGTGTTCCTGATGGTCGTAGATTACGATGTTTTACCTTCTGGCTCATGAGACATAACGTCGCAGTCTGCAGGCATACCGACACATCTATCATCTGTCTTTTGCGGATTGTTCATGATAATAGGCTACTGTTGTCAGTTATTATCAGATGGACCACACCTCCGTTCGCTACGCGTACACATCGAATGTATAAACATATTTTGCATAATCTATACTAATATTATAAAGAGGTAAAGTTTGTGTGTTTGTTAAATTGTCAGGGGTAATCTCGGAATCTACTGCACCGATTTTAAAAATTCTTTCACTAATAGAAAGCCACATTATCGCTGAGTGTCATAGGCTACATAAAAAACCGAAAAATTAAAAGGTTTTTACGTGGTAGTCCGTTTTGTAAAGAGAATCGGAGAAAAACTCATCGTTATACGTGAAGGCCACAGCAGCGCGGCAGCGGCGCGCGATGGTTTCGGCTTATTTCGGTTCGCGTTCGTGCTCACTTCGGAAGAAGGAGGCGTGACCTTCCTTTTACATCTGAGAGGTAGGTACCCGCGCGGCTTTTTACGCAGCGGACGTCCCCAAAATTGAATTTTTCGTAACACACTTTCGACATTCATTAATTTTATTTTCGGTACATTAAAAAAAAAATAATCGGGAATCTTCTTTCACGAATAGAAAGACACATTATTGCTGAGTGTCATAGGTTATACATATAAATAATTCCTAATATAAGCTGAAAAAAGCGTGGGTTGCTCGATAGACGAAAAATATGGCACAGAGCGCCCCACGCTTTTTTCAGCTTATATTAGGAATTATTTTTCACTTTTTAGTTAGAAGTACTTTAAAAGCGTGTTTTTTAGTTTTTTTAAACTATTATTTATTTTCTACTTTTTAGTTTGGTTTATTTATAAGAGCGTTTTTTTTTTTTTTTTTTTTTTTATATATATTTTTAATTTTTTTTATCGAATTATTGCATTGTCATCGATCTTTGACAGGTGTGCAAAATTTGAATGAAATCTGTCCGTTTAAAGTGGGTCAAAATCGAGTCCAAAGGAGTCGGTTACATACAAACAAACAAACAAACAAACATACAGGTGAAGCTAATATAAGCGTGTTAAAAACCGAAAAATAAAAAGGCTTTTACATGGTAGTCCGTTTTGCAAAGTGAATCGGCGAAAAAACATTCGAATGAAAACGTTTCTTACGAACGCTGCCTTAACTATGAAAGATATATATTTTTGAACATTATGCCCAACGAAGTGGGCACGGGTCAGCTAGTATGATTGTATAGTGACTCTCACATGTCATGCAAAATATGTTGAACGAAGAACGACTACCATATTCCACAACCATTCTATCGTCTATCAAGAGTGCGGCGTTCTCGCGTGCATTGTCAAAGTTTTTTGCGATACCGTAATATGAGGTATCTAACCATATAATAGGCGTTACGAGAATTGCTAATTTCCGTATGTTCATGTATTTTGTCACAACAATTTCACTACATAACTTACTGTATATGTTGAATTACTTGTATTTTGATATCCACAGGACGATTAGGCTATTTATTAAAACCACGGCAAGCGGTTAGTGTATTCAATAGATTAGAATAGAATGAATTTTGAATTTGAATGGCTTAGGAAAGTTAGGTCCATATTTTGATAATTAAAAACAATTCTATCGCCTGTTTTTAATGGCAGATATATTCGGGGCATAATGACGTATCCTCATTTTACATAACATACAACAGGTATAATAGCTTCTACTGGCCATCTGTGTTTATTTTAAGCTAAAATTGTTAAGGGAGAATAGAACAAGGCTATAAATAAACATACCCCAGCTCCTTTGAACAATGACGCATCAAATAATGACGTAGTTAGTCAGAGGGTGGAAAACACATCTATGTTTACTCTTTGGTGATATCAAACTTATTAAAATGTTTATGAAGGTTGTTAATTTCACAGAAGAAATAAAATAAAATTTGTAAATAAATTTTAATGGACATTGATTTTCACTTTATTTATATTATTAACGGCTGGCTTTAAGACGATATTGCGGTCACTGTATCGAGCAACGGGGCCAAATCAAAGGGCTGTCTAGAGCAAACGTACGCTTTCGAGTTATCCAACATTCAATCAATATACAAGTTCGTGAGGCCGAGATGATTACATTAGGACCGACACTTCACCTGCTATGTTTCAATTCCATGTCTGGACAGGGTCTAAAGTAATCTACCGGACACAGTTCGAGACCCTGTGCTGCTACTGGAAATTTCCTGGTGGCAAAATTCTAAACAACACTCTTGCTTGAATAGTCGCACAGTTGATACACTAGACTAGACACATCCTCCTTCAAAGTCTTTGGTCAGATTTACATCGATATTTAGTAATGCAGTAGCTAACATTATACTTTCTTATTTCCAGCTGGAAGACATGGACATGACCTTGGCGGAGCTGTCAGGGCGCTCATCTATGGACCACGCGCCTTCCAAACCCATCAACATCGACCTGTCGCAGCCTGCACACAACCTTCACAACACGTTCAACAAGTAAGATGTTATGTTTTATGTTATTGACGTCTGTATGACTGCTTAATTATGTAGTTTGATACTAACACTGGGGAACTCGGTAGATTTTTTTGACCGTTGCATGAATAACTTACATATTTATTTTTGTTATTCCAAATGACAATAATATAAACTATGTTAACTTTGTTTCTGTCCATAAAATATTACAGATACAAATGTTAATAATACAGAACAAGATGAAAATCTGACGTTTTCGCTCAATTTAAATTCAGTTCTCTTAAACGCCGATTCATGTAGATATTTTTTATGTTTTTTGAACCAATAATAAGAATAATACTGTCTAAATGCAAATAACACAACATTATTTAGTAAATAAGCTTGAATCACAAACGATTGCGGAATTTGTATAAGAAAATCTTACTCCACCTGACCCTTAAGGTTTTTCGTTTCGACTCACGTTCACTGGCCGTGGTCGCAATTAAAAGTTTAAAAGTAAATAATCCATGATCGCGTTAATTCCCGTTATATTTTAGTTAACTCTGTTGATGCTGATTGAAACAATAGTTAAATTTACAGGTGTTGCCGTTTTTTTCTAATTTCAAACGATCAGCTTTTTTCCATTTACCTTTTTAACATGACTCGTGCACAAAATTTGCCCCTATATACATAAAAACAAAAGTTGAATTTTCATGTATTTCCCTGCAATTTATTTCCGGATCGTTTTATTTTAGCTTGTAGACTTCAGATGAAGGACGTACAACTTTACTACAGGCTGTACATAGCAGCGATAGCCGAGTGGGAGACCGTAGGACTGCGAAGTCAAAGGTCTCGGGTTCGAACCCACGGCACACACCTCTGTCAATAAATCGTTAAGATTCGTCTTTTCGACGATATGTGTGTATTTATCATATACATTATCGCTCGCTAACGGTGAATGAAAACATCGTGAGGAAACCTGCATGCCTGAGAGTGCCTAAAAAGTGCTCGAGGGTGTGTGAAGTCTACCAATCCGCACTTGGCCAGCGTAGCTGACTATGGCCTAACCCTTCTCATCGTGAGAAGAGGCCCGAGCCCAGCAATGGGACATGTATTAGATTGCTATTATTTACAGGCTGTACTGTTACGTCCTTTATCTAATCTCGAGTTGGCGATTGCCATAGCAAGCATGCATATTACAGCGCAATATCTAACTTTGTGTTGGTTCCTGTTTATCGTTGCATTCGGCTCTCGCAGGTGTTAAAATATTGAAGCTTGGTTACATTTGTTTGATATTTTAGTAGTTCGAGCTCTAGTCTGTTCTATGCTGTTCTCATATTTGTTACATTTTAGACAAGTGAATGAAACGTGCACTTTTTAGAGAGTGCACACACCTTATGAGAGGAGACGAGCGAATTATGAAAGATAGGTGAACGAATACGTATGTATGTACTGTCGAGTTACATATTGACAACTATGAACCTTGTTATCACTTAAGAAGGTTCACATAACATCACGCGTTTATTACGACGACCGGATGGCGGAGTGGGTAGTGTACCTGCCTGCGACGCCGAGGTCGTGGGTTCGATTCCCACTTAAGACAAATCTTTGTGTACATGAACATGGGGGTTTGTCTTAGTCTGGGTGTTTCTATGTATAATATGTATGTATTTACAAAAGAAAAGTATATATGTATTAGTATCAGTTATTCTAGTACCCATATTACAAGCTCTGCTTAGTTTGGGACTAGATGGCGATGTGTGTGAGTTGTGAAATATTTATTATTTATTATTATTACCCGGAAGGGTGTGGTAAAGGTGTACAGCACTCACATTTCACCTGTAATGCTTAGGTTAGGGAATGATCCTATCGCCATCCACCGCGCATAATTTTCAACTCCGTGCTGCTATTGTGAATTTCCTGACAGAAAGTTCACTAATAACACTTTCCGACCCGGGAATCGAACCCGAGTCCTCGCGGTGAGAGGTGTATACGCTAACCACTAGACCATCGAGGCAGGTACCATAATGTTCAAAACAGACAATATATTAATTACTTGACTGTACATACATACGTATTATGGGTGTGATTACAAAATCAATAGCATTGTTAGTCATTGACAATGTGTGGGCTTAACTCAGAAAGCCTAGAAAGCTTTTTAAATAGCTGTTGTCGCGGCCCGCATTGGCTACTAAAACATTCATGGTATTGTATTCTTTTGGAAAAGATGCCTACTTATTTTCTCAGTATGTTGGTTGGATCGCGTTTATAATCGCGTAGGCTTGTTCACTTGTATTCACACAAATTGACAAATGACAAAACAGATTTGACATTGGCCGCCATTTGCAAAAATAAGAGCATAGAGCAATCAGCAATAGGTGATTTTTTTTGGCCCACCTTTTATAATTTCTTGTTGTGTAGTTTTTGTTGTATCGGGTTCATGATATCTAATAATATCGCTGTAGCACTCACGTTACGATTTTTTTTGGAGATTCTGTATATTATTATAGTATTTATTCTGATGAACTTTTTATTTTTGTAGTTTCTTGTCCAACATGAACCAAACATTCTCATTACTTTTTAATTGCATCATAAACAATTGAGAGCTTTAAAGAAAGTGGAACACTAAGCTTCATTATACTTAGTTTTAATTAATTATTCTAACAATGCCCTATAAAAATGGACATTGTTTTTTACCAGGTTTGGATTAGATATAACGATTGTTTTCAATTTTTTTTGAACAAAATTATTTCTTCTATAAAGCCCAAAATATTGATGAATTCACAGAATGATTAATTAATGTTGCTTGTTGATAAGACTATTATCATCGTTCATCTGTGTTAAATACCTAGTGAAGTATACCCTTATCGCAATGCAAAACTGATCTATAAAATCGATTTTGATTAATGCAATTAGCATGTAGTAATTGGACCTCAGAGAAAAAGATGGTATCGTATTCACGATTTGTTTTAAACTATATTGATCTCTTTCGATATTTTGTTTAGTACCGCGTTTAGTTTCCATCAAAACAAGAATTAGAACAACGCTATACAATCAAAACAAAAGCTCATAATAACTGCGCATGACTGGCATTGCGTCTACTGTGAGCTGACAGCGAAAGTAGGAAAAGGCATCTAAAGAAAGTGAATACTTTTTGTACTTGTCTTATAGCTCTCAGATGAGCCGGGGTACTTTTACTTTTGTTGTCAATTGACGCCTGATAGGTAAGGTTTCATCTAAGAGATTACTAGATTTATCTAAATGTTAGTGTGTAAAGATTATTTTTACACTGATGCGGTTCTGTGCATGCGCATAAAGAGTTTGTATTCCTATTGTCAAACTAGATGTTTCGGCTAGGTGTCCGTGTTTATTATATTTAAAGGAGCCTCCCCGAGTGACGTACACAACGATCCCCTACGTCCGGCGCACCCTGGGCAATTCACGAGTTCTAAAAAGCGAATTGGCTAATCCTTTCACCACGATGGAAAGTCAAAATTAAATTTGACTCTGCCATCGAAACGACGAAGAAGAAGACTAGCAGCAGATTAGTTTATCCGGGCCAATATTGACTATATTTCACGCATTGACTGGTTTGAGGGAGCTTACTAGTCAAAACTGTTAATTGACAATATTATTACGTGTACGTTCCTGTCCCCCTCTTCTCTATCTACGCCCGATGCACTTCTTCTTTTATAATTTAGTTACCTACATCCCAAATTTTACAATCATATATTGCAAATGTTCAATCCCGCTATAGCAATATTGTTTTACTTTCTGCATGTTTACCCAGGTGGATAACTGGTGTATACCTGAAAGCGGCGCATGCGCAAACGAGGCGTCTCAGTGTGGCCTCTCCACAGATTATGGCCCTGCACTGCTTTAGGTTAAATCTCATGATAAACTAAAATCGTAACGTGAGCTTGTATGCGTATGTTCCAGCGTCACTACATTGCTTGGGTTTATTATACTACTTCCCGTTCGCTTCAAGATGACTTTTCCATATCTCACCACTTCAAAGCACCTGACAATGACATGTAAATTTGTGTAATTTTTGGTCTTTAAAAGGTGAGGTATGAAGAAGTGGGGTGGAAATATTTGACCAACTCGAAGGGAACGTGTCGTTTGTTCCGCTTTTGTCTTTCACGGTTTTTGTGTACCCAAGCTTGGTCTCGATTCGCAATACCATATATCTCTATTATCATATCATACCTCTAATTTGAGGAACACAAAACATCGGACAAAAAATACAATTAATACTAAAATTAGTTCTTTTTTCGATAAACACATTATCGTGGTCACAAACCATGTCTTCTGAAGCGGTGTACTTGTAGAAATATTACATTACACTTGATTTTAAAACCTGAAACAAAAGTAGGTAACTTATTCGAGAGGACCATTTTTAAATCTATACTTTAAATAAATCTATTCTGTGCAGATCAAATATACTTGTACTAGCCACAAATATGGAGAGTCTAACCCAGTATATTTAAGTTTGTGTTTAACATCAATAAATCATCATCAATCATCAGTAAATAGCTAGTGGGAAAATGTTTTGCAAGGACTCATAATATTTGGTAACCCCCTCTGACGTATAAACACAATTTGAATAAGCCTCTTAATAGTTGCTGAGAATTCAAGCATTTTTGTCACAAGGGACTTATCCTTGTGACAAAAATGCGAAGCAACTGCTAAAGATTTTATTACACCGAAATCGATCGTCGAACAGCGCAGTGGTGCGCTCTTTTTCTTTTTTTGTTTATGGTAACTGATCCTCCTTGTGGTACCTAATACTGCCAGAATCATGTGTGGAGTATGGTGTGCTCTTATTGGCTCTTTAAGCTTGTAATTGAATTGGAAGCAAGCGTCAACGTCAACGCCCGACGTATGTTAACATATTTTCATACAAAAAGAGATGCGGTATGCGATCTTTTTCTATGAAATTATGCCTTGACGCCGCTACCCTTAAACGTCAAATGCAACGTCGATTTCGGTGTTATAACACCCTAAGGAGCTCTCTCGAATTTATAAGTAAAGGTAATGACGGCTAGCCTTTCCATATCTGTGCTACTGCTTTACCTCTCAGAAACAAAAGTGGTATAATAAACCTATTTTATTTCTCCAGGGGTCTATCAAACATCATGAACGAGCGCGGCAGTTTCAACATGTACCAAAGCGGGGAGAGTTTGATGCGCATGTCACCGCCGAGCCTCGTGTCTTCCTTGCTCATGGAGAGCTCCGGCACCTTCAACGCGGAGTCTTTGGACAGCCGCAAGTCTTTGCCACATAAAGAACCAGGTATATAAGTTATTTAGCAACACCAGACGGGCTACTATAACGAGCGCAAGATAGACTTAGTCGCGTTTTTGCCCTGTTGCCCCATACAAAACTATGTACAGCAATGTGTCTTCAAGGTTAAAAAGATGTTGATGGGCTGTTGCTTTTCATCAACGTGCGCCTGACGGTTCTTGATCAGTTTCCTAATATTATCTAAGATACATAATAAAAAATATCTTATCTCTAATAATCTAATCTAATATTTATGTACATTTCTTGTACTTCCAGCTCCACCAACGCCAGGCCGCGACAGCTTCGACCCAATGATGACGAGCATGACGCTAAGCATCCTGGACGAAAAGGACATGAGCACAAGCTTTCTGTCTCAAACCACGTATCCCGACAACGACAGCCTGATGGACTCACTCCCGCCAAGCCTTGTCAGCTCAGTCAACTCATCATACGTCGTCTCCAACACATCAAAACCGAAAGAAAGCACCGACTCCAACATCTTCAGCTCTGCCACCTTCACCCACTTGGAACAATCAGAAAGGCTACTCTCAGCCCGGCCAAGGTGCGCCCTCTACAACAGCTTCACAAAACGAGACTCCGCCCCAATCAGAAACTCCGAAAGCTACACGAAATCCCGCGAAGAAGCGTGCCAAATCGACACCGGAAAGATTCTAAACGAAAACTGTGATAAAAAAGACTCGCCTAAAGCCATCCCCAAACCAAACCCAGATATGGCGGAAACTATAACTTTGCACTACGCTAACAATAGGTACAGATTAGACAATGACGCTGAGAAAGAAAATTTCGTAAGAGATGACGCCTTTTACAAAGAAATGGGCGTTCAGAGACCCGATGACTTGGGTAGAAACAGTCTAAACGTGACTTTAGGGAAGCAGGAGCTAAACGAAATCATACAAGCCAGACAGAAGCTATCGTTGGCCCGAAAGGGGTTACCAAGCGAGCCAGATAAAGTCTTACCAAACCAAGTTGACACCTCTCCTATAAAGACGATCCAGTTACCGAATCAAACTATCACAGTGCCGAGACAGAGTATGGAGAATGCTTCAGAATTACTGTCAAGGCGGAGAGCTTTAAACACCAATGGCTTTGACAAACCAGAAGAACCAGCTCCTAGAGAAACGCCCAAAAGAAATGCGACGTTCAAAAAAGTGTCGCCTAAAGCCAGTGCTATGGATACAACGGTGGTTTACGTGAAGACGGACGATGCTAATATTATTGATATCAATTCTGCGACGCTAAATTTAATAGACGGGGAAAGGACACTACAACAAGATGCACTGGTATGTAACAAACTATAATATTCCTATTACATATTTATTTAACATAACTATAACTATAATATTATATTTATTTACATTTTTATTTAAAAACCCTGTAATAATCATAATCATTTAATGTCATAAAGTCATTTTACCTGTCATGGCTGTCATGTTTTCTAATATCCACTTATTGATAATTCACAATACACTATAGGATGTCAAATATATTATTGCATAGTTGTTTAGTTATTGTTACTTATGTCAATTTAAATTATATACATCCAGATGGATTAAAAATAACAAGTCCGAGGCTTTTGTCAAGTATGACACAATGCCAATAAATGTAGGGAAAAACCAGTTATTTTTTTAATACGAATTAACAGTCAACTGACAGTCGTCTTTCTCTTTTATGTTGTTCAGCTTCCGCACGTGGTTATGTCGATAAAAAATTGGAAGCAAAACAAATCCGAAAAGAAAGTATTTTTCCAAAAAAAAAAAAATTTCGTGTCCTCTAATATTTTTGTAATAAAAGCATAGATAATATTTTCCTCTTAAAGAAAAGGAACCATTTCGTAACTAATAATGAATCAATAAAAGTCATTAGTGAGTTTCTTTTATTCTTTTGCTGACCAAACTTTCTTTCTTTTCTTCTCTATCTTATCTCTCTATCTTTTATTATCTATTCTATCTTTTTTTTTTCGCGTCTGGCAACACTAGGGCTAACAGCTGATCTTGTTTGTTCCGCTATATTTTATTTAAATTATTAATTTATTTCAAGTTTTTTTAGCCCATTTCCATTATAATCATTTGTAATAGTGATAAGGAAGAGTATAATTAATATTTATACGTATATAATTAATTAATTGTGAATTTGTGAGTGTTTAATTACAAGGTGACAGGTGGGTATAGGTTACCGGTACCGCAAGTGAATTAGTGCATATTTTGCAATAAATAACGTAAAAGCTAATAATTTTTCCATGGACACAGTGCCTTCGATAACTATTTGAACCTATTATTAACAGAAACTTGTAAATTCATAATTTTGACCACTTAAAATCAATCGTTAATAGTGTCATACAACCTACCCGTTAACTTGAAAAATAAATAAATCTACGCAAATCCTTGGTAATAACTGTAATTTATTTAATTGTTTTATACTTTTTACCATAAAATGATGACTCGCAGAGCTTTGTCACGTCAGGAGGAGTCAAAACTCCAACTGACATTGCAAGAATTAAAAGTTACCAAGGATTTGTGTGCGCAGTTACATAGTGAAAGAGAGGACAATGAGAAAGAACTCATTGAATTATTAAACACTAACTCTAAATTAAAAGGTGACATGACTGCTTTACATGTAGAATTTAGTTTAATTGTTGAGGAACGGGACACTCTCAAAAATTTAGTTGATAAGTTTGATCGCTGCAGTGATGAGTACGAGCAGGCCCTTGCAAGGATCTCCACCTTGGAGCAGGAGCTCCGGGAGGCACACCTACACATCTCACAACTGCAAGAGGATGCCCACAACATCACCGTGCAGGAAAATATAAGTTTGTTTAGTGAGTTAGTAGAGAGTGCTCCGCAGTTGGTTTCTTCTATAATAACACACACTGACACTTTCAGTTATCCTATTGTAGATTTAAGTAATGAAACTCTAAAACAAAATCAGTCAGTGTGTCTGTTAAATTGTGGCAGGAATAAACTGAAAAAATATGTAAAAATTAACAGGTATATTAGAAAAACACAGAAATTGATTAAAAATCAAAAATTAGTATCCAAATGTGCCAAATTTAGCAAAGAAAAGGTAGAATTATTTGATGATTTAGAATTAAGTACATTAAGATTAGAAAATAGCAGGATTAAGTATGATGCTGACACACAGGCCTTACAATTGAGAATTGATAATTTAACAGAATCATTGAAGTCAACTCAAAATAAATATGATTTATCACTTAAAGAGATTAATGAGTATTCAAAGGCCATGGATGATCTCTTGAAATTAAGAAATGACAACACAGAGCGCTTTAATTCACTTGTTAACAACCATTCATGTCAGTGCGCTCACTCTAGTTCACCACAGCCAGTGAGTGCTCCCTTAGTTTGCTGTGACAATAGTAAGAACTTGTGTGATGGCTCTCATACTAGTGTTAGGACTCAGCAGTCATTAGGTGCATCAATTGATGTAACATGTTGTACACCAAGTGATGCACAAAGTACTATTATGTTTAGTGATGGTATTGGAAAACATATGGGCTCAAAACTGAATTCTCTTGTTAAGGGACAATCAGTTGTTAACCATTGCTTACCATCTGCAACATATGATTTTATTATGAAAAGAATTTTAAGTTATAACTTCAGTAATTATAGAAATCTTATTATTTTAGTGGAGAATAGGGGTAATGTTACCAAAAAGGATTTAGTTAATTATTTTGATAATTTATTATCTCTAGGCTTAAGTAGTATAATTTTGTTCACATTCCCCTACTGTAGGAGCTTGTCAGATGCGGAAAATAATCTTAGATATAAGTTGAACAATGTTCTACACACTATAAGTACATATAATGATAGTATTCATTTGATAGATACTAACAGTTTTGTTAGCAGCAAATTATATTTGACTAAAGGTAACTATTACCTTTCTGCTAGTTTTAAGCGACAGATAGCAATTTCGCTATCCTATTTTATTGACATTACAGCCAAGAACTTGGCTACTAACAGATCTGCTTCTATTGAGCAGACTAATGACATGCAATTATCTAATGATTATTTGAATCATGACATGAATTATAACTTAGCCTCTATTGAGGGTACTTCTGACATTCTTAATATTAATGATATTGACATTTCTAATTCTCATATTAATTCTGAAATCTGCAATCATTTAAATTAGTTCATGAGACAACAGAGGTAGCAACCTCTAGCTCTAATTTATTACATGTACAATTGATCAATTTAGCTGCAGAATCAAATAGTAATTATATGTCAATACACCCACAAAAATGTACTAATTACAATACAAACGAAAATATAAACCTGGTGCATCAAAATATATGTTGTTTAAATCTGGGTAAGCAACTAGAACTGGAATTATTCATGAAATCTGAAAATATTAGTATAATGTGTGTTACTGAGCATTGGCTTAAGGGGCATCAGCTCATGTTTAATTTCAGCAACCACCAGGTTGGTAGTTCATTCTGCAGGGTCAACACAATACATGGGGGGTCCCTAATTTTACTTAATAAGAAACTTAAATTTAAAGAACGGAAAGATATTGTGTCCCTCTCTGTAGAATGTTCCATAGAACTCTCCTGTGTACAATTAGAGCAGTTCATTATTATATGCGTATATAAACCTCCCTCCGCAGACCTTAATTTATTTTTACAAATCATGGATGAAGCCCTATGCAGAGTAAATAATTTGGGTAAAACAATTTTAGTCTGTGGAGATTTTAATATTAATATTCTAGTTAATACAACTGCATCATGTCAAATTTTGAGTCTTTTTAAATCCCATAATTTAATAAACTTATTTATGGAGCCTACTAGAATAAGTGCCACCACGGCTACATGCTTAGACAATATTTATACAGATATTAGTCCAACTCACAGAAGTATTATTAATAAACTAGATTCTGATCATTCTGGGCAAATGATAAGTTTTAAAATAAAAAGTAAAAATGTAGTTAGGAAAAAAATTACTTCTGTACCAGTAACAGCTAGTCGCTTTGAACGTATGAGAGTTAACCTAGCTAATAACTTACCTTTCTTAGATAATGACATAGAGCCTAATGTAATGTATAATTCGTTTTTTGATTCATTTCTTCGCGATTTTAATTCAATATTTACTTCCAAGGAGATTACTGTTACTAGTAGTCCTGTCTTTGGTGACTGGGCAACCGCAGGTATCATTAAGAGTAGGCAAACATTGTACATTTTATACTATGAAAGACAATTTAATAGCAGTGAAGAGTTTAAAGAACATGTCAAATCATACTCGAAGATTTTTAAACGCGTTTGTAAAATTGCCAAATCTACATTTATTAAATCTAAAATCAAAAACAGTAGTAATAAAATTAAAGCCACTTGGAAGGTTATTAATGAAGAGACTGGGAAGGTTAGATCAAAAAATTCAGACTTTAAGTTAAGTATCAATGGTCAAGTAACCAAGTCAGATTTAGAAGTTGCCAGTGTTTTTGAAGGATTTTTTACTGCTTTTCCTGTCTCTCTAACTAGTGCTTTAGGCTCTTCCTCCTCCGTTGCCGAGTCGTTACTTAAAGATAATGTGCCTGAGTTTTACAATAATTTCGATTTTCACCATGTTAATTTGTCTGATTTTAAAGCCGCGTTTAAATCAATTAATATTAAGAAAACGGCTGATCTATGGGGCATTTCTGTACATATTATAAATTCGTTGATTGACATTATTGCACCTGATTTAATCGTGATATTTAATAGATGTATGGATTGTGGTGTGTTTCCTGACTTAATGAAATTAAGTAAAGTCATTCCTTTGTTTAAATCAGGTAGTACATTAGACCCCACAAACTTCAGACCAATATCGGTGCTACCTACGTTTAGTAAAATTTTTGAAAAATTAATTCTCGCGCAGTTACTTAAATATTTTAATGAAAACAATCTGTTGCACACTAAACAATTCGGTTTCACTCGCGGACGGTCAACATGTGATGCTGGGGTAAAATTACTGGAATGCATATTTGAGGCTTGGGAAGAGTCGCGGGATGCCTATGGGGTGTTTTGTGACTTATCTAAGGCTTTTGATTGTGTGCAGCATGAAACTCTAGTCAAGAAGTTACACCACTACGGTATAAGAGGCATCGCTCTGGATCTTCTTACTTCATATCTAAGCGATAGGATTCAGAGAGTAGATGTCAATGGAAAGCGTTCGCATGGATCAGCTGTAGCAATGGGGGTGCCACAAGGCTCTATTTTAGGGCCTTTCCTGTTTCTCTTGTATATTAATGATTTACCTCATCTTGTTAAGGATAATCATGAGATAGTATTGTTTGCGGATGACACTTCTTTAGTTTTTAAGGTAAAAAGACAACAATCAGTAATTGACGATGTAAACAATGCTTTATCAAAGATAGTGAACTGGTTTAGTGCTAATAACTTGCTTTTAAATGGTAGTAAAACAAAATATATTAGATTTTTTACAAAAAATGTTAAGCAAGTCAAAACTAGTGTGGTGATGGACAATGAGGAATTGGAAATGGTCAATAAGGTTGTCTTTCTTGGTATAACATTAGACTCTAAATTACAATGGGGCCCACATATAGAAACGTTGTCTGGTAGACTCAGCTCAGCAGCTTACGCCGTAAAAACAATTCGTCAACTGACCGATGTTGACACTGCGCGTTTAGTTTATTTTAGCTATTTTCACAGTATAATGTCATATGGTTTATTGCTTTGGGGTAGTGCCGCGGATATAGATTCAATATTTGTGCTCCAGAAACGAGCTATTCGAGCTATCTATATGATGAGTCCCAAGGAGACACTAAGAAATAAATTTAAAGAGATACATATTATGACGTTACATTCTCAATACATTTACGAAAATTTAATGTACGTTCACAAAAACCAAACGAAATTTAAGAAAAATAGTGATCTCCATAAATTAAATCTAAGGAACAAAAACAAACTCGCTGTGCCCACTACTAGGCTCCATAAAATCTCTAACTCGTTTCCAGGTCAATGTATACGCTTTTACAATAAACTTCCTTTAGACGCAATAGAATTATCGATAGGTAAATTTAAAAAATATGTTAAAACTAAATTATGTCAAAAAGCTTACTATAGTATTTCAGACTACATAAATGATAATAGTATTTGGAAATGAATTGCTCTTCTTATGTGATTTTTTTATGTACTTTTATATTGTTATATTGTTCATTTTAAAAGATGGTGCACATGAGTTTCTCACCAGCTCTTCTCATAATGCAATACCCATCGGAGCTGGTACTTAGATTGATTTTAATTCGATTCTAAACAGTTTGATTAAAATTAATCTGAGCCCCGGTTATTCAAATCATTGTAATTAGTATAATTTAGTATTATTTATTATTTACTTTTATATCATTTTTTGTAATGTTTTGACGTGTTCAAGCGCCTCCTGGGGCCTATGAAAATAAATGATTTGAATTTGAATTTGAATTTGAAAACACGTATTTTCCAGGAGTGGGGATCCCAAGAGCGAGCGATGGTGGGTTCCAGCGAGAGCACAGACACAGGCACCTTCAGTTCTTCCAGTCCGCCGGACAGCGTGCCGGATAACGTACCTTCGCATGACCCCCGTGAGTATACCGCTTTTTGTGGGCAAAGGTATTAGTGCACTGCTAATGAAGGATATAATATGAATTTAGCATTCAGTTGCAGACGGATGATAAAAATTTGGGTTTGGTGAATTTGGTTAGGGAGGATACAAAAGATTTATTTTATGTAACAACATTATACCCATATTCGCAAATAAATATATTGAATTGAATTGAATTGAAAATACTCTTTTCACAATAATAATGTTATAAAATAAAATATGAAATGACGTTTCAGAACTTAGTATTTAAATTTGAAAATTAGAATTTAAAATTTTTGTTTTTTAACTTAACTTGAAACACAGAAGGACAAGGACAAGGAACAAGAAAATAGATCCAACGCACACAGCGTTGGATCTATTTTCTTGATGATATATGAAACACAATGAATTGTGTTTCAGTTAAGTTCAAGTGGATGCAGGCCATGCACTCGCTCCCAGTGATTCAAATAGCCCGGTGCTTACACCGACTTGATCTGGGTTCAATAGATAAATAAGCACAATGGTTTTGTTTGGTTCTGGGGCGTTTACCCAGGGGGTGCAGCATCGTAATCTAGCTTACTTGTATTATCTTGGCAGTTTACATGAGCAATCTGGATCGCGCGATCAACAATCAAATAGTTAACATAGAAACGCAAACTAACATAACGTCTTTATGTTGATATTACTACGTCCTAGTCGAATCAAAATATCAAGAGTAGAAACCCACTAAATAACTCGTTCACTTGAATATTATGATTGACAATCAAACGATCCAGATTTCACAAACGCAGCCAAACTCACGCAAATATCACCCATTGCAGGCACCCAAGTCGCCTCCACACCGCTTATGTCACTACGGAAAGGGGTCAAAAACGATCTGCTAAATTTACACAACACGATATCACCTATCTACGATACAGCGGAAGTATCCACCAACAAATCGTTTATAATACCTAAGGCTCCCGTATCGAAAATGGAGCATACTTTCGACGTACACAACACTACTGTTATTAATTCTGCGACTATGGTGAAAAAGACTTCGGTGAAGAGAGATATAATGGCTGGCAACACTAGTCCTGAGAAGAAAATGTTTGCCGCTCCATCGCTGTTGAAGTCCCCGTCGGCGTCGAGCAGGGAACGCATTCCTAATCCAAGTATGTTAGATATGCTAGAGTTAAATGTTAGCTCAATTTATTTCATTATTGTTGATAGCAACATAATAATATGAGTAGAATTTACCGCCTAGATGTCTACAAAATATCTATACTATTTTTTTTATATCACCAATATTAATATATAGAATTTCACTTCGATCTTTCGTATCACAGAACCATGGATCAATTTACTCAGGATGACCGACTCGCTTTAGAGAAATCGTGGTGAACGCGCGTAACCGGAGAAGGAGGAGCTTAGTCCCCACTACCATCTTTCTCTCCTACTCCTATACTGATCTGTCAGATTCATTGTTATTGCGAGCGAGCGGCACTTGAAAACTGAACTGAACGCACGATACTGCCACGGATGCATACTCTGACTTACAACGAGCGCGACGGAGAGCGATACAGGAGAAACGGAGAAGGCGTATGATGGAGGGGACTAAGCCCCTCCTTCTCCGGTTACGCTATGTGCCATGGTTTCGAGAGTATTTTGCTTAAGGAGTCGGTCATCCTGAGTAAATTGATCCATGCACAGAATAGTAAGGTTTGTAGATTATGTTGTTAGCCATTTTTTTTTTAAATTATATTATATTAACTCAAAATAACTTACCTTCTATTACTTACTATTCTCTTTAAACATTATGTATGCTTATTCCATAGCAATTATCATTACACATATCATTATCATATTATTTTTATTTTACCATCGATTTATTTGATATTATAGCATCATACGGTCAAATGATCCCACCGGCCTCGGCGCTAAGGAAGCCAGGAGGCTTGCCAACGTCAAAACTTAGACAATACAGTTCACATAGAGAACTTAACAGGATACCGGGTAAGTTGAATCAAATCATTCTTTTATTTTGTATCAATTTTCGTTGTTCACGGTTATTCATGTCTGTATGGTTCTTGATTTTGTTTCGATGTTATTGCGTATCTTGAATCAGTTTTAAAATAATAACAGCAAATTTTCATTATTTTCCCGATAGTACGCGCTGTTTCCTAAATGCAGACGATTCTAAAGCATAACGTTTAGAAAATCTAAGTGAAATGAAAAAAATTGCTGAAATAGTTGATTCGTTTTTGCAAGATTTTACAAAACGATGCAAGTGGGATTTAAAATAATTTTGAATTTAGAATGTTATAAGTCACAGCTAACCTATTAATTACACACATAAACACGGTCTTGAGATATTTAATAAATCATATTATTACACTTAGCATGCTTGAACTTATAGTGATATGCGAGAATAAAGACTAATGCCCGGTTTACATTATTCCAGTCCAGCGATCCAGTCCAGTACTGGATTGCTTACTGGAAACATGTAAACCGGCACTGGAATGAACTGAATCCAGTAAGCATTCCAGTCCAGTAACTGGATTCGCGGTCTACTTTTCAGTCCAGTAGGATCAATCCAGTGCTACTGGAATAATGTAGACGGCCAATCCAGTGCCATTCCAGTGCTGAAGAAGTACACACGTGTTGGTTGTTTTAGCGGACTTTTTTTACAACGTATTCTTACGCTGGATATTAATAGAAACTAATGATAACAGTTCTTCAAAGTTTTCTGCTGTCATTCTCAGTGCCAGTCTATATTCATTGGGATCTTATACCTTCAGTTGTTGCAAAAGCATTACTGACCCTCCTTTTTGATCTCTTTCGCTGATCCAATTTCTCACCCAAATCCGTTCCTTTTTTTTTAGTTCCCTATCAACCTCATTATTAACTTCTTGTAGCAAGAGTGATTGAGCACGTTTAAAACATTTTCGAAACTGATCTCTTCTTGAAATCATTGTCACTGTAGTGTTCACACTTCAACGGCTTCTAAATTACTGGAATAATGTAGACGTAACCAATCCAGTCCAGCACTGGACTGGTATCTCGCTAGATCACTGGACTGGAATAATGTAAACCGGGCATAACTCTTTGTTATCCATTTCCGACAATTTGGTCACTATCTAGCAATTGGTGGCATGAAAGGAGCCTCCCCAAGTGACGTACACAACGATTCCCTACGTCCGGCGCACCTTGGCCAATTCGCGAGTTCTCCAAAGCGAATTGGCTAATCCTTTCACCACGATGGCTAGTCTAAAATAAAATTTAACTCAGCCATCGACACGACGAAGAAGAAGAATTGGTGGTAGATCTGGAGGCTTTACACCATTTCCATAGACGTAATTTTAGGCGGCCGGAAGAAAGAAGAAGTTTTTGCTCTGCATACCTAATTGCTTGGCCCAAAGTATCATTATAATATTTCTTAATTCTAATCTTACCTCATTGTGATTTTCTAGCTCAACCAGCATCAGGAATAGCAGTGGCATCCCGTGGCCTGGCCCTCGGCGGCCGCAGCATGGTGCGTCGCGGCGTGTACGCGTCCAACCCCGCGCTGTCGCCCACGGCCAGCACTTGTCCCGGGCCTTCGCTAACGAGCACCGAATCCTACACTATAGCGAGCTATCAGGTATTCACCAATGGCACTAAAAACTCAGCAATCAAATGTCGCTTGAAATGGACGGATTTGATTGGTTGAGAAGACTATTTCTTCTTCGTCATGTCGATGGCTGAGTCAAATTTTATTGGTCCAATAAGTGGCCACTGTTATGGCGCTCTCGTCGGCGTTCATGAGCGCCTCTCTTGTGCTGGTGGTAGGGCATTTTGGACAGTCAGTAAGGTGGTCAAGGGTTTGACTTGCCATCGTGGTGAAAGGATTAGCCAATTCGCTTTTAAGAACTCGCGAATTGACCAGGGTGCGCCGGACGTAGAGAATTGTTGTGTACGTCACTCGGGGAGGCTCCCTATGTTAAACTCAGACGCTAGATGTCGCTGAAATGAGGTGTCTCAATGTATGGAAATTTCTGTCTATGTCTATAGAACTATAGTATGGGAATGTACTATAATAATGAGAACAATTGAACTATGTATACTTGAAAACGCAATGAAGATACTATTATCAGCCAGCTAGTTTCATTAATAGACTCGTAATTATGGTAGTGAAATCTCGCAATGTCTCCTAATATGGCGGTGAGATCGGTTCAGCCGTTTAGACAGAAAGAAAAAAAAAACACTTTGGGTGTGCTCTGTGTATGTGAAATGTATGTTTGTGAACACCCACGCGACACAGGAGTTATTCCTAGTGTGGGCTTAAAAAAAAATATTCTACAAAAAATAAATAGAAGAATAAAACAATAGAACTTACAATACTAAACAAACTTTTTGCCAGAAGTGGACACCATCTCAGCCACTAAGAAGATTAGCCGATACAAACAAACAAACAGACAGACAGACAAAAAATATAAAATACTGTATTTCAGGCAAAGATATTGTGCAAACAACTATACCAACTTGAAAAAACAATGTTATTTAGCTTTTTAAAGCCATTCGTATTTGTATTATTGTTGCACAAAATCTGTATTTTCTCCTTACAGAAGTCCAAATCCGCTGAGATTCCCCCCACCCCCGCGCTGGTGCGGCAAGGCACGGAGACGTTACGGCGGGAACGACCCGTCAGCCAACTTGTGGCGCCCAGAGATGTAAGTGATTCTTAATCCTTCAGAATAAGGTTGAATTTACATTAATCGTAGGTTTAGTCGTGATATCTTGAAGAATAATAGATATAGGATAATAATTAAATAAATATAATCCTATATTTTGTGATTATATAGAAACATTTAGAATAGTTACTTTTTTTAATGGTGATATCATAGTTAAACCTCTTTTTCAATTTCCTGATTAGAAGGTCAGTGCATGGTATTTTTCTAGCCTTAAAATTACCATCAATAAAAGTTAAAACTAAAAAATAGATTATTGTATATCAAGAGATGTGAGATGGAGAAATATTTGTCATACTTTTGTCTTATTATTTTGTATTTGGAAACATGACAAAAAGCGACAAAATATATCTCGCGCTCGTTATGCTAACGTCTCGTATGACGATTAGTGCAAAATACATCATTTATTTATAACAGATTGGTGCTGGTAAAATAATTTATTGTGTTGTTCTAATATCGTGTTTCTCATTAAAGTGTGTCTAATTTTGTGTATGTCATACATGTAACATGGACATACTAATATCATTAATGGCAACACGTTCAATGCTATTAAGGCAACTGAAGCCATAATATATTAAAAACAAAATGCATTGAACGTGTAAACCGTAGTGAAAAAGTGTAAAAGTGGTGACACTTTCAGTTTTGTTCTTTATCCCCCAATTTGCAATTTGTATGGACTAGTGGTTAGCGTATCAGCAGTATTAGTTTTGTGAACTTTCCGTCAGAAAATTCACAATAGGAGGACCGAGTTTGAATTGTGCCCAGCGGGTGGCTATAGGCTCACCTTCTATCCCGAGGGACCCACATAACAGGTCAAATGTGGGTGGTGTTGTTCACCTCTGAGACACCCTTCTGGGTAATATAGGTTACCACAGTAACAGACCGCTCTGAGCGCCTTTAGTCGCCGGCACTTGTGGCCTGGTGTTCGGCAGCGTTCCAACTACTAATGGACGCGTTTTGTAGACAGTAGTGAGAGCTCTCGTATTTAGCTATGGAATGGATTGATAATGCAATACTAGCACCCCTAGTGTCACCACTGTATGCACTTACACTGCGGTTCATGTTCGTATTCCACTAACCGTGTATAACCGTGCAGTTGCGCGGCGCCGGCCACGCCGCCACAGTGCCATTGCGCGTCCATCACCTTCCTGTGAGTTGTGTTGTGTTACCTGTACTCCTGTAGCTTGTAGGGTACTGCTGCCGTAGACCTAACACCTCAACAATGAACCCAAAATACCAATAAACTTTACTTTTGCTTCAAGTTTGCCATATTTATCGTCCTGCTTCACAATTCCTCTAGCACTGAATTCAGAAGTGTTGAATTTTGCAGAGACGTGGTAGACGTTCTACTAAATTTTAATTTTAATTTCTTAGTTGAATTAAAGTCAATCTAAGCTCCGGTGTCAAATCATTTTATTGCAATAATTTAATTAGTTATTTTTTATTTCAATATTATATTTTGATGTTTGTTTTGACGTGTTCAAACGTTGGGGCAATAGAAATAAATGATTTGATTTCTGATTTCTGAATTTACTTAAGCGCCACCAACTACAAAACACCATAACTAACTACCCTAAATCTTGGGGCAGACTCCACATGGTATGGGGAAGCGCGAAATGAAATTTTGCAAACTCGATGCAGTTGGGTACTAATGTACTGCTCTTAATATAAGGCTACAAAGTTCTTTAGACATTTTTCATAGACATATCAAACAAACTTAGCTGGTCTGGAGCTGACGTCATTATATTTTAAACGGTTTTTTGGGTTCATGACTATTATTTATTAGCTAAGTACTATGTAATCACTGTTTCTGGGTAGTGGTAGTAAATGTATCGAGCTATATTTATTTACATGTTTAGTATTTTATTGGGATCTTTTTTTTTACTTTTCTTACTCTTTTCATCTTATTTCTGATCGTTTTTCCTTATATTCTTTTAATATCAGTTGTACTATTTTTCTTTACTTGTCTATTAGCTATCTCTTTCTATATCTTATCAGACTTATTTCCTTCTAGCTATTTTTTTCTGCGTTGTCACTGCCCAATTTTATCAGCGGTATTTTAAAAAAACTGTATTAGTGGCAACATTTATTTGGTATTGTTTATAGTGTGCACAATTTCTTGGTAGTTGGATATTTATTTTATTATGTTATCTTGTTCTTCGCACATGTAGCTAGTATAAAGCTATGTAAAGTACAAAAATAATATGTAAATAGAGGATGGAACGGTTTACAGGGTGACTATTTACTAAATTAGAGGCAGTGAAAAGAAAACATCAATATCAAATATAGTCTTGATTCCAAGTTAAAATAAATTCAGATCAGAATTGATAACATTTGAACTATAAAATCACAATATTTAGCCTTTTCTTTCAGTATTACATATTACGGAATTTAATGTAGCATTTTTTTTTTAGATTCGATTTTCTTTATTTTTGCTCTATGGATATTTTCACATGCCAGTTTTTGTTCAAAGATGGTTTGGCGTATGAATTTGCCGCTAGTGTAGCGTAAGGTCGGCGATATGTCAAATGTCACCGCTTGCGGGTTGGCTAGGCGTCATTGAGTTTAAACGTGTTTTTAGAGGCACAGTTCTTTAGCGCGTTCTGAAGACGAACTTTTTGCGAGCGGTAGAGAACTCCCTTGTGCATAAAACACGTATGAGAGCAAGAGAGACGGACGTACCTAATGTCCTCACTTGAAATTGTAACAAAAAATCCGTATTGCCCAAAAAAGTTTTGTCTTCAAAACGCCCTAAAGAACTGTGCCTCTTTAAAAATGTATAAACTCATTGGTTGCAGTAAATCAAATGTAATAACAAACTTTGACAAGACCTCGCTCTACAGTGCGCCAACTGTTGAGAAAAGAAACGATAGCCATCATTAGTCACCCTGCACCGTTAAAGTATCAAACTAATGTATTAATTAGTACATGTTGTATGTAAGTGTGACGTTTTGCAGCCCCCCGCGGCGCGCCCTTACTCAATAGCGGGCGCGACACAACTGCGCACCGCCAGGCCTTCCTCTGGATGTGCGATGAAGACTAACCCACGTATGTTACTATTTCTTATTTATTACATGGAATTCTACAATACAGACTATGTAACTATGTACACCAATACATTCATGACCCATGTAGTTAGTAAATGTGGGCCTAGTTCCCACTTCTCATTGAATAACTCGACCCTTTTGTCATTCGCCCTGGTGTTACAAACTGGGTGTTCCAGAATGTGCAACCATGACGTGTTCACAAAAGAAAATCAGTGTTTGTCGACAATTTTTTTCTCCTTTTAACTCAGGGTGGTGGTATATATTATGTATTGTGTTTTTTCACTAAATGAAAACGGCACACACCGCGGTCAATAAATTGTTAAGATTCGACTTTTATTTGTGTATTTATCATATAAATTATTGCTTGCTATAACGTTGATGGAAATCATCGTGAGGAAACCTGCATATTTGAGAGTGCTTAAAAACTGCTCGCGCGTTAAGTCTACCAACCCGCACTTGGCCAGCGTGATGGACTATGGCCTTACCGTTTTCATCACGAGAAAAGGCCCGAGCCCAGCAGTGCGACATGTATTAGATACAGGGCTGCTATTATTATCATAAATGATTGGTGGGCCTTTCTCCCGTTGCCAGGTTATTGTTGACTTCTGGGGCACATGTTAACCATTGTGATTTGTTTCCCCAGCGGTAGCTGTGGTGGAGCAGCAGCCGCGGCCGTCATCAGGCGAGTCTCGTCTGTCCGGCCTCCCGCGCCCCACGCGGCTGCCTGCGCCTCGGCGACAGCTGCGGTAAGGAATCTGCCGTACTTCCATCCTTCATACTGATGAGAGGTGGATCTTTACAAATTGCCTTTTGTAGTGGCCGTTCCTGTATGGATTGTATCTGTAAATTGAAGTGATTTTGTAACTTTGACTGATTCTACCGACTGTAACAATTTAAACTAATACTCATCAATCCATGTACTAAGAATTTAAATGATAAGGTAACTGTTCACATTCATTGGCTAAGAACCACTACCATTCAACTTACCAAGCATCCCTCTTTGGGTATTCATAATTAATTATTATATCAGATATGTTTTAATTTTATTTAATTTCATATCAAATTTGTAAATGGGTTTCTGTATAACAAATTACTTAAGCAATAATAACACGGATTAAATACACGTGAAACAAATATGAAGTATGTAATTAGTTATACAGTACTTTATTTAGGGTTGCCAGATTTGCTGGCGTCATTTTAACAATTCTGAGATAATCCTGGCAATTCTGGCAACGCTACATAACAAGCTTATCATACTAACCTAACACCCCCATTCGACTTCCAGACCACCATCGGTATACTCTGTGGCGCCGACGGCGGACGTGGACCATTACTGACACCTAGCCTGCTGTGCCAACCTCCTGGGGAGGGGCTCCAGCACACAACTAAAACATTAACTGACTGATCGACGGTGACTAATGCCACCTCTAATACATAAAAAACATGATAGAACAATTTGGCTTTTACTAAATTTTTAACATTTTTATTGGTAATATTTTACCCCCTAAGTATTTCTAACGACTAGTATTTGACCAATCGCGTGTCTGAAATGCGGAGACAATAATTTGTGAACATTTATTCTGAGATTCTATTTATTATTTATTGTAAACAATCGTTGTTGTGACCATTTTGATAACTGGATGTGTCGCTGTATCTTTTTTTATGTCTTCCCTCATTGATGTATCACAGGAACATGACATTCATTTTATTTTCGGCATACAAAATTTTTCCCGCGAAAATTTTGCTAATGTCTTTCAATGGAGGTGTGAAATTACCTTTTCAGGCGATATTGAAAAGTTTTATAATTTCGTCCTCTGACTTTTTAAATTTAAAACTATGCATTTCATTATCACTCTCATCGATCAATGCTCTCTGGCACTCTCATTGTAAATGAAGCTCAAAATTTATAAAATTCTGCCTAAATCATGATTTGGTACAAAGACATACAAATTAAGATATTATTCCTATATTATTTACAAAGTTAGCGAGTAGTGTATCAAATGTTGGTTTAGTAATTTATTGCATAGTAAGGTTTTGCATTTCGTTTCAATTTAGAGTTTGTAATCATTTAGGGACATGTAATTAATATTCACGCTTTAGATATAAATTTTATATACAATTAATTACGCTCGTCTGTATACTACCTTGTATTATAAAAGTTGTACCCGGCACATTTGACACGTATTTTTAATAGAAACAATAAATACTAAGAAACCAAATTATGCGCCATTTTGTATCTCACATTCACGCACAAAATTTTCGTCATGTATATTTTATAAATAAATTCCGTTGTATATTCTGTAAATTTTCAGTCTTGCTATAGTTGCTATGTTTGTAGAAGCTTTAGAAATGTAATATCAATCCTCTGCTTCCTTACCTTGTACCTATCAACCATATAAATTTATGAATAATTATAACATATCGGATTTTAAGAAACTGTATATCTGACTTATATTTTCGTCTTTGTTTAAATGCTTTATGTATTTTGTTAAAAATGTTAATGTTTTTTACATCGATGTTTTCCGGCCAAATTACAGTATTTAGCAAATTATTATCAGCAATAAATTTGCAGTGGCATTATAATTGTATATTTTGTAAACAGCAAGTTTTAAGGGGAGGGATGTTTCGTTGAAAGTCTACGTGCATATGTGTGCTATTCGTTCCCTGTCGTGTGTGCGTGACGCGCGTGTGTGCGTCACGTACATTTGTTTAAACACGTCGTGCCTTATTTAGGTAGTGTAAGGGATTTTGTTTTCATTTTCTAATAAAACTATGTATTTAAAGAATGTGTGTCGTTTTATTAATTAAACTATCAACCCTACAAAAGTCACCTCTTATAACTTACAGGTGCCTGTGTGTGTCTACAACTTTACAGTGAAGAAATGTGTTGATATGAAAAATATGCAAAAAAATCATTATTTCTTTATAGTACACAGCGATAAGACCACATTCAGAAGAAGTGAAAAGCCGCGCTTCTTTCGTGTGTTTCGCGCAACTGTTGCGTTCAGAAGAAGTGCGAATATTTTTCGAGCAACATCCTTACACACTGGAATTGCTCTGTTTTCGCGCGCTGTCTAAACTCAACAGGCGGCTCCAGGATCTCGACTCGCACGCAAATTGAATTCTCGCGTTGTCGAAATACTTAATCGCACATATATAGCATTCATATGCATTGCATGAATTCAAAATATGCGCGTAAATGGCGTGCACCACGCAATACCCCCGACACGCGCGCGTTTACTCGCAAGTCGAGAGACTAGAGCTGCCTATGTAGCGCTCAGACAGCGCGCAAAATCAGAGTGTGTGCCGTTGTTTGCCACCAAATATTCGCGCGTTGGTACGCTTCTTCTAAGCGTAACATACGCGCGAGAAATTCACAGCCAAATCGCCCTTTCTAAATGAGCTTAGATTGAGGTGAAGAGATGCGAGATTGAAAGTTCGCGGCTCTAAGTTAAAATCACGTTCAGAAAGGGCGATGTCGCTGCGACTGCCTCGTGCGTTCTTCGCGAACATTGCGCGCAGAAGAAACAAACGAGTAAATATGTGGAGACGAATTTAATGACGCGCGTGAGTCAATGATTGAATTCGCGCGATGCTTGTTTACTTACACTTACTATCTTAACAACGCGCGAACTGTTTTGCGGCGAATTTGCTCCTTCAGTACAGAGCGCGCGAGAATGACTGACAGCTCATTTCTGCAGCTAGCTCCAGAACCATCAAGAATATCGTAATATAATACTATCGTAACTATAATACTATAATCATAATCTACAAACCGGAACACAAATAGTGTAAGCACTATTATTTAGCTTTAAGTAAAATGTGAGATGACTGTGCTTTTTCGTTTCTGATAATGCTGGTATAGCACCAGCATTATCAGCAAACATAATGTAATACTACGTAGATTATCAGTACAAAGTTCTATGCGAATTAAATTAGAACAGATTTGTCAGCCATGTTGAATGTGTTCTATTCGCCTTATTGTTAACGATTTTTTTAAAAAGGAACAGGATCAAACATTTCGTTATATTCAAGCGAATGGAACGCATTCAATATGGCCGAGAAATCTGTTCTTCTCAGTCTTATTTGATTCGCATAGGTACATTAGTCCATTATCACCACCTACGTGAAAGACGCGAAGAAGAAGTATTTGACTAAACTGGCGAGTGATGCTATCGGAGGATAACGGTTGCCAGTTAGTTCAAAGTCGTTTTTTATTGCGATTTTTTCAATATCAAGTTTGCCGTTGGTCTAGCTCAAAGGGACCATTGCTTTTTGAGAAATGGAAGTGAAAAACGAGAGCCAGAGACGAGAAGGCGACTTTTTATTGTTTTTTTTAAGCGTTAGAAATTGAATCGAATTTTCAATATTTTCTTTAAAAAACTAGAAAGCGACACCTTCCACCTCCACCTGTCAAGAGTCAGTGAGTGCAGCAGGCGCCGACTTTTTAAATATTTTCTTTAGCAGCATCTGCGTGCAATTGTCAGTGTCAATAGTCAGAGAGCGTGGCAGTCGTCGAATGTTAATATTATCTTTAAATAAACATAAACAAATTAGGTAAAGTGTGGGTATTATTTACCTGTGCAACACCCTTTAGGATAAACCAAGCGTGCTTAGCGCTTTACTTATTATATAGCTGAACAATATGATGAGGCATATTTAGATATGCCACGTCCTATTGGTCATTTACATTTAGTTATGGCTATTAACGTATCGTAATGTTTTTTTTATCAGTTTTCAGGAATCCCAAAATAAAAAGCATAATTTAACAGGGGCGTAGCTACCGCCGTTTCTACCGTATCAATTATACGGGGCCCCGGGCATACGAGGGCCCTCAAAGTGCGTAAAAATTACATAGATCTTCGATGAGACATTAACACCTGTCAGACCTCTCAGTATTGTCCATAGAGGCAGAAACTTTAGAAAAACTTAAATCATCATCTGCTATAAATGATTTGATCAGTTTGCCAAAAAAAGACAAGAAGAGTACCTATATATTAAATTTAATTTGATTGTAAAAAAAATGGTAAAAAATTACAGATAGATAATATTGATGAATAAATATTACTTTTAATTTTATTAACCGACTTCAAAAAAAGGAGGAGGTTCTCAATTCGATTCGTATAATGTTGCTTAAAAAAAATTATTGTAAACAAAATCTTTTGGGAGATATTTTCACCCTCTTATGGACCCCAAATATTTTTTTATACCGCCAAGGCACGGTACGCCACTGTAATTTAAAAAGATAACATCACCCAGAACCATGTCAAATAAAGGTATAAATGTGGGTAATATTACAACAGCAATGTCTATAAAGGTTTTATATGATAGGATACGGGATGAGCTACTGATATTTTCGGGTTTACTATCTACTGGACTCTACTAAGGCATTATGTTTTTAAGTGCCATAACATGACACGACGGTAAATTATATTTACGCAATAAATCAGTCTG
This sequence comes from Hypena proboscidalis, assembly GCA_905147285.1. Classification (NCBI taxonomy): domain Eukaryota; kingdom Metazoa; phylum Arthropoda; class Insecta; order Lepidoptera; family Erebidae; genus Hypena; species Hypena proboscidalis. Next base: position 4,720,198 of record LR990141.1, read on the forward strand.
ATCAACAACTGTATTCATTCACGATATTTACACTATTCCACATAAATTTATTCAAAAGATATCTAGGTCTGTGCACTATTCACAGTCCGAGTTAATGGATGCAACGAACAAACAAACAAAAAATATAGGTCCGATTCACATTTCACGATTTTATTTGATGAACGAAACTAAGCCAGTGTTGCCATAGTCAAATACGTGACTGAATCGGACCGACTTTACGACGCTAGCGCCCAACTGTCACCTTGACTTTAGTTGTTTGTGTGAGTGTGTGTGTGTGAACAATATCGCACGTTACGATATGTGAGTGTGCAACGTCGTGAGTGCTGTCTACGAGTAATTTTTGCTTTTTACCTTTTTATTTTTATAAATAACCGATGTAGACGAAGTGATTAGTAATGTAATAACCTCAAGTGATAAGAATTGTGATATATCGATGAAATGGCCCTCAAAATACGCAGTGTTTTCATCTACTATGTGATCCCGTGCAATAACTCGTCACTTCGGTTGTTTGTCAATGACGTCTGCGTTTAGCGCAGCAAAAAGTGGAATTTTAGTTTGATTGTGACAAGTAGTGCAAAAGTAAATAATACAAATCGTGTCAATAGATGAGTGATCGTAAAATGGATGAGTGTTTCCTCCAGTGGAACCTTATTTTATCAACAGGGCCTAACAGAGGTGGCTCATGAAGAAAGGGTTAGTTTACCTGTTTATGTTTACTTATATTATGTTGTACACATCTGTGGTTATACATGTTACATCTATTAATATGCTAATTACGGCATGATTGCGAAAGTTCATTAATAATTATAGGTTATAAGATACATTAGTTGTTTGTTGACTTTACAAGACAATTAATTGTATAATATATTTTGGTGATAGTTCCTTAGGTGTTAGCTTGTTATCTTAATTGCGGATGCAGTTACTACTATGTATTGAGGCTGGGATGTGTTATTTTTCTTTTGTTACTTTCTCTTAACCATGGAGTGAAGGGAGAGAGCAAGATAGGTATATGGTCGGAAGAGCGCGTGTGAGTGAGAAGGCGCTATACAGGCAAGTTTTATGCCTATGTTTAGATATCCAATACATGAAAACTTTACTTTTGCAGTTTTACTTTTTGTGGGAAATTTATTGAAGTTCACTTGATTAATTGTTTTAGATGATAGTGTTGTGATGCTGATATATTTATGTAACACAGCAACAACAACTAATTTATTGCTGAGATAATATTTATATTAAATACTTACCTAGTTACAAAAAACTTAACATCATTACTTATAACAATTATTATTAGTCATCAACAACTTAAAACTTGTTCTTACCTTATACTGAATATTCAGAAATTATGAATGTAAGGAAAAATAATAATTTAAGATAAATGAAACATTTTAATTAAAAAAGTAAATGTTTTACTACTTCCATTATTAAGACAACAAAACAACTTTCTGGGAACCATGACTATCTTAACTATCTAATAAACACTATAGTGTAATCTCTATCTAATTATCTCAAGTATCTATAAAACTAAGGTATATATTTAATCACTGAATTAGCTAGGCAGTGTGGATCAAAAAACACTAATATTGATTTCAGCTTCTCTTAAAAATGTCATCAATTTTGTTTATCAAGGTACACACACCTACATTTCTTATTATAAGATGGTCTGGCATTGTTAAGGCTTTCCCTGCAATGCAAGTCAGCTTATACTGAAAATGTATAGCCCGTACCCACTACAATAATTTTCATACATTAATACTCTATTTTTTATTACATAGAAATACTAGGTATTTGGCAAAAGGCTTAGGTAAGAAGGTCTTGCCTCCCTTCAACATATTCACTAAAGCTCTTCCACATTACATGATAAATGTCCCTTGGTATTGCTTTCCAATCTTTACATTTAAATTTGACTATGACATAGGTATTAACATACAAAGAAGAAAAGTTGTTGTCCTGCCCATTACTTCCTACCCCTTGTACCCTAAATAACCTTATGCAAGCCATCTAAAAAGGCGTCTTAGCTGCATCCTAAACTATATAGATAGAATTACTATGGTCATTGACAGGAAAAGAAAAAGAAGAAGAACATTCAAAGTCAATTTCTTTTGTCTTTTGATGTTTCTATGTTGATAACTATGTCATAGTCAAATCTAAATGTGGAAAATGGTAAGCTATACTAAGGGTGCTGAATAAGAATTCAACAACATAATTCAAAGAAATCCTATAGACAATAAATAGGAATGCACAAAATCACCAATCTTCTTGAGTGGTGCATTCCTTTTGGTTAATATTACTGTTTCTTTACTCTGCTTTAGTGGTCAGACAGCCTTATTGTGGGCAAGAGTAACTAAAACCTCACATTTATACTCTGTCCATTCCTTTATTTTCTTTTTGACAGATTACATTTAGGGATGCCTTCACACGTTACTGATTCGATTTGAAATCATAATCGATGTTGTCTAAGAAGAACTTTCAATCGATTAATTACATCGAAATGGTTTTAGTTCACTATTAATTATTCGTTTATTAGTAGTTTTTAGTAGATGAAATAAATATACAAAATAATAATATAATAATAATGTCACATACTTAGTATGACGGTTTCCTAGTTACCTTTGTTTACATTTTGATATGTCATTCCAAAATTTCGACGTAATTTCTTGCAAATAATTATTCACGGAATCATGATACTTTTATTATATTCTTTTTTTTATAAAAAATACAGACAATAAAAAAAAAGTCAAATTATTCTTTTTCATAATGATCGATTTATTTCATTTCACGATTTGATTTATAGTCTGTGGTTGTTTGTTACAAACAGTGAACTTCCCTAAAAAGTGTCGCTTGTCAATAAAGTACATTATTATTGTAGTACATTAATCTGACAAAAAAAACGGTAATTCATAGGCGTGATCTGTCAAAAAGAAAATAAAGGAATGGACAAAGTATAGGTATATATAATGAATAGATTGAAGTTTATCACCAGTACTTTCAATTTTCTCACTTAATATAAGAAAATGTAACTTTTGAATAAGACCATCAATTAAATAAGGGGGTACAAGCGGTTGTCTTTTTTCTATAAAAAGTAATATGGGTTGAAGTTTAATATTGCTAAGTTTTTAAAGACAAATATATCATTATTCAAATTATGAAATACGGGTACTCACGTAATGTTGGTCTATTTAGTCGACCGCGGTTTCGCCTATACGTATAGGCGAAACCGCGGTCGCCTATACAAAAAACAAGGTCGCCTATACAAACAACAAAGGTTACAAACTCACGTCACTTTTAATAAAATATGACATATATCATATCTAAAACACTAAAATGCATCTTAGTTGGAGCCCATTGTTACAAAATGACATACATAACATTACAGCTATATTACTTAGAAGGGTGTGTCAGAAGGTGTATAACACCAACACTTCACCTGTCATAAATAGGTCCAGTGGGATAGGGGGTGAGCCTATCGCCATCCACCGAGCACAATTCTAACTCCATGCTGCTTTTGTGTATTTCCTAGAAAATTCACAAATAATACTTTGCCCATCCCAGGAGTCAAACCTGGGAACTATTTAAACTGACGGATGCTATTGGGTGTTTCCTGAAGGAATAATTCAAAATAATACTTTTGCCCAACCCGGGCAACGAACCCCGAGACCTTGCGATGGGAGGCGCATACGCTAACCTGGAAACTTTGAACTGATGGATGCTATTGGGTATTTCCTGAGGAAATAATCTCAAATAATAATTATATTTTATTTTTATTTTATTTATTTTATTTTATTAAGTAATACTTTTGCCCAACCTGGGAATGAAAAAAAAAACAAAGATGCCAACACTAACAACAAGACAAACAAGACTTGATTTCAAAGCATTATATCAAAATAATTATTATACCCACCTCCTGTTTGTTAATTTAGAATAGGTATAATTTGTATATGTAACATAAATAAATATTATGATGAACTTATTACCACTGAAACCACAGAAATTCTTTATCACTCTACTGAGTTATAATTAGTTATCACATAAAATGAAGTAACTATGTCAACACGCTGGCAAGTGGACATGTGAAAATGTACACATTTATTTATCTGAGAGCTCTTAATTGCTAATATCATTACCCTAGTGTTTTAATAAAAGGGTAAACAGAATTAATACATTCAAATTTACAGAATTGCACTTTTATATTTAAATCTTTAAGATATGATAAGCCTATTTGGAACTTTTTAAATTTGGATTAAATTATCAGTTAAGTATCTAAAACTTTATAAAGAACTAGTAATATCAGGTCTAAATCAGTTTTCTTTTTGTAAAAAAGTTATTGCCATCTAAAACTTTGTTTTCTAGAGCCCAAACACCTGAAATAAGCAAACTAAATTTTAACTAATAATTAAATTCTAAAGGCAGTGAGCACAGTGCAGCTTATTTTATAATAAACCCAAAAATTAATCTTTTTAAAATAAGTAAGTAATTACAAACATATTGCTCTAACTATTTAACTAGGCACAAACAAGTAACTAGAGATTAAATAATGGAGCTTCAAATCTATTGATGCATAACCATTTTCGAGCACAGAATCAACTTGGTTTACTCCAATTCATTTTTGGACCTAAGCTTTTTAGCTAACTGGTTTGGTCTCCATTGCCTGGCATATTACAACATCATATTAACCTACATATTCATATAATCTTAGCTATACCTACCTACATACCTGTGCCAATGTCTGAAACTTGTGGAACAGTTGAATGTTGATTATTTTTCTCTTGGTGAGAACATTATTTGTGCTATAGAAGCCATAGGAGAAGAGCAGTGATGTTTAATTTGGATAAAATCGCAATGAGTATTTTTTTTCGGACTCATACTGTCCCACTTCTGGTCTTCCCCCTAGGCAACCACAATTAGCTGTTTTAGGCCCTGTCTGAACGAGTCCAAAAGTCAATGAGTATATAATCTTAAATATTATCAATGTGTACATCACTATCATATGTTAATAAAAAAACACATTTAAATACCAACTTTTCTGTCAAAGTGTCAATAACACCTTGAAACATACTAAAGATTTACAATGCTAATTAATTACCTCTATCCGACTACGAATTTAACATGGTGCCTGCCATTAAAGAAAAACTTTGATATGTGTAAGTGTGTAGAATATTTAAGTAGGTACCTACTTAACTTTGAAACATTAACTCTAAATATTAATACAAACTGATATATATTTTTTTGACAGTCTTTCTTTTATGATTTTTATTGAAAGGTAAAGATAGATAGATAGATAGTTAGAATAAACTTTATTGCACATCAAAAAATAAGAACATAATTTAACATTAACACATGTACAATTGCTAAAAAGCAATGTCTTACAGGCAACCTTTGATAGCAGCAATAGCCGAATGGGAGACTGTAGGACTGCTATGTCAAAGGTGTCGGGTTCGAACCCACGGCACACACCTCTGTCAATATTTGCTAAGATTAATCTTTTCGAAAATATGTGTGTATTTGTCATATAAATTATCACTTGCTAACGGTGCAGGAAAACATTGTAAGGAAACCTACATGCCTCAAAGTGCTTGAGGGTAGTGTGAAGTCTACCAATCTGCACTTAGCCAGCATGATAGACTATGGCCTAACCCTTCTCATCATGAGAAGAGGCCTGAGCCCAGCAGTGGGACTTGTATTAGATACATGGCTGCTATTATTTATTTTTTATAAAGAAAAGATAATTATTTTTGCTAGGTTATCTAAAATATATAAAAAACTTGTGTCACAGTGTTAGTAATTAACCTCCACTGAAATGGCTTGACCAATAAATTTCCATAATTTTCTGTAAACATGTATTTGTGAGTTCTGAGAATAGGAGCTAGTTAAGCTATATTTTGTACTGCTTAGTGAAAATTAACATATAATGCGGGTGGAGCTGGAGACAACAGCTAGTGAATTTATAATATTCTCATTCCATAATTGAAAACAACTATGATCATTCTGTTTTAAATCCTGGTTTATTTCTATTATCAAATCATTTTCTTTAAATATCTACATATTGGCTCTTAAATTAAACTAGTCTAATAACTTAATCTAAACTTAATTGTTAAATTAATTATTAAATTCTGACAGTGACTTACACTGTCAGAATTTAATAATTAATTTAACAATTTCTTTATATGGAATTACAATCTAGGGAAATTACTCTTATCTCATTGATATAAAATTTACTAACATCAACTTGATAATAAGCTCTGATTAAAAAGACAATCAAATGCATTCCTTATTAAATTATTATAATGTTGGTATTTAGATCAGAGAATTTTGACTGACCAGTATATTTAAAAGTTGGAGAAATTTTGGTTAAGACGGGTAAATGGTAGAGTCTAGACAAGGCCTTTTTGAAGACAGCCTAGCTAACAAAAATCTAAATAAAAGTGGGTTAAAAAAAATACTGTAGTTAGGTAGTTAATTGTTTGTAAGTAGCACACATGCGTGAATTAAAGTTTATCCACACTATAGTGAGTGAAAGTATGCTTTGGTATGTCATAACTACTAGCCTTTAATTCTATACATAATATAAGCAAGAAGCTTTTCGCACGACTTTGCCCACTTTGTACCTCAATAAAATATAGCCTATGTTACTCAGGAACAATCTAGAATTCTAATGCTGAAGAGATTTTTGAAATCAGTCCATTCGTTTTTGAGATAAATTGTAACAAACATACACACATTTATAATAATTTTGAGATAAACAGTTTTCTTGAGAATATAATTCTTTTTATTAAGTAGAAAAAATACAAACATTAAAGCTAAATTATTGCCTTTTGTTGTGTTGATAATTACAGGAATATTAAACATTTTGTAAGACTTTTGTTCTTAAGGAAAATTTGAATACATATTTCTATTACAGCATGAATCATATAAATGTCTCATGGGTTAATATAAATTACTAGTAAATGATCTACCTAAGTGCTTAAACAATGTAAGTTAGCTAGCTAAGTTAGGTATTTACATAAAACAATTTAAGTATAATAAGCACTGGATGGTAACATAATTTTTTTCATATTTATTTGACATTGTAAAATTAAATAATGTTTTATATAATATTAAAGTTGAAAAATTAAGAATTCAGCAAGACTCGAACCTGCACCCCCTGGGTGCCCCAAGTGCTTTGCCAATTCACTAGACTCGAAATTTCTCAACTCTTTTGTGCCAGCACTTGGGGCAGTATACCCAGGGGGTGCAGGTTCGAGTCCTGCTGGATTCTTAATTTTTCAATGTTAATATTATATAAAATACAAAAAGGAAAGCTAAAATATGCTTTAAAATATTACAAGTATTAAATAATGTTGTTAAGTATACAATACATTTTTTTTGTACATATACATAATATACACTCAGGGTCATTATATTTTTAAATGCTCATCTCTGTGTAAGTTCTATTTTCTACTGAATAATACATCTTAAACAAGAACCAGTCAATAAAAGTATTTTTTTAATTAAATAACAGAGATCTTTACAAATATATCACTGCATAATTTCCTTGGTGCCAAAAATGTCATACCATACACAGCATTGAGCACTTTGGGCCTGTTCACCTTGACCCCTGCCAAGTGCCACTGTGTCAAGGGCCTACAGCTTCCTTAAGGGGACTCATCTGACCAGTTGTGTATACCAACCGGTTGACAGCTATCCTATAGTGTAAGGCCTATGGGATGGTTTTGGTTAAAATGTTGTTGTGATGATTCATTTATTATACTTTGTATTGGATCTGTATTGAGTATTATAATATGTATGGCTCATAATGGGAGTGTAAGTCAGTTTTATTGATCATATTCGAAGTAGGCTGGTAAAACCTTTCATTATTTTTCTCAGGGAGCTAAAATATGCCCATACTTTTATTTAGGACTAATTTGATATTTTTTTAAACGACGTCCGCACTAGAAATAGCTCCTGTGTCTCGAAGATGTTCACAAACATACATTTCACACACTCATAGCACATCCAGAGTCAGAACAAATCCTTTCGGATCACACAAAGATTTTGTCCCATGTGGAGATCGAACCCACAACACCAGCGCAATTAAAAGCGGCGAGACGACCGCTTTAACCCCTACGCCGACTGTGCACTCAGCTAGTGCATTCCTTTTAGCTAGTGTTTAGGTTTTGGTAGGTGGATCTAAAAAAAAAAATAACCTGGCCACTTTTACATTGACTTAAAACATCTAAAGAAATAAAGCTATCATCATCATCATTATCAACCCAGAGACGTCCACTGCAGGACATAGGCCTCACCATTCGATTTCCACAGCGCGCGGTTTTGTGCTGACTGAAACCAACTAAAAAATAAAGCTAACCTGAAGAAAATTGCGTTTCTCATTCGCAAATAATAAGCTACCATTAGAAATCCAACGAGTCATTATGAATCACTTTCTGTACATAAATCAGTAAGATGTAGTTCATATTGTTGAACATGTGTTTAAATCGTAGCAGGCTACGTATAAACTAACATTTTGCTCCAATAATGGATGGCAATTAAATTAAACGTACTGGCGCACGCGCCGATTGTGTTTCGAGCTCGTTATCGGGCGATTGGTCGACTCTTAATAAAATTCCATAGTCTTTAAAACAATATGTATATGTAACTATATTATACAATACGTTTATAGTTGTGAATATTTTTCGTATTCAAAGTCAATGTATTGTGGAATGTGGACAGTGCATGAGTATTTTGAAATATATTATTTTCCAATTTGAATAATGGATTATTTATTCTATTTGAATAATTCAAAATTGATATTATGAAATATAGTTTGTCTTAAATATTCTCATATATTTTTGGTTTTTGTACTTAATACAGTTTATACCCAACTCGGCCTCGAAACTCGTATTTGTTTCATTATATATATTAGACTCTGAAGATGTTTTTAATTATTATTTGGAACTGTGTGAATAGATTTATCAATTAGCATTTATAAATAACACATTATCATCAAAAATGCTATCAAAATGAGAATACCAGATTAGATATAAGGACACCACTAGCCACTAACATCAATTTTAGTGGTAATCTGAAATGTTAAAAACAATGAAATAAAGGGAATCAGTCCACTCTTACATAAGTCCATAACTAACCGGTAGCGGACATCGGACCACCCGGCTTTGTTTGTTTTTGTGCCGACTAACTAGCCGGATTAAAAGATCCGCCACACCCTCTTTAGCCTACGCAACGCCGGACAGAGGGGGGGACATCGATCACTCGCAACGGATCAACTTATACTGGTCCTTGATACTGACACTTTAAAACTATCCACTTGTGTTGAAATACTTTTTACTCGACCTTTTTAGTGTCTTTATGGACGTTGAACTTTTTTTGCTGGTGATTTTCTATCCACTAATGTCTTACGTCACGACATGACGATGTTGAGAAGCAAAAAGTATTACGCTTATTAAGTTGTCAGCTTAGTGATTTATTCTTAACTTTGAATTTGAACTAACTTATTGATTTTAATAAAGAGACATTGACATCATCGCCATGATCAAATTAACAGTAAAACAGGATACTCATTGATAAACTTTAATTAAATTCACCCGCTAAAATTGATAGTGGTGGTGTTTGCAATCAAATTACATAAGTAATTATAGGTATACGACTACATATGCATAGTTGGTGTTCTAATTAATGTAATCGTATATTTGCTCGCTCAATTGAAGTCGTTTTAATATAATGTCGCACTGTATTTCAACTAATCTCGTACAGAAACAGCAAATAATTCGGTTTAAGGACGCTTACGGCGAACGATCGCACCAAATAAAGGGGGAGTTTTGACAGAGTTATTGTAACAGTTAACAGTCCATTCAAATCCGCGTCGGGCTCCAAGGATCCGCGAATAATTGCAATAAATAGTGAACATGGAGTAAGATCTCGGGTGTAAGATTGCTGGCAGCGCGCCCGACACAGCTCCGTTAATGCTCACTCTACTTATACACGATGTCAGTTAATTAATGTCGCAAAAAACAGTGTCACAGACCAAATTTAAAGGACGGATTTAAAGTCTGAACCAACTCGTTGTTTAGTTAACTCGAATAAAAGGAACCGTTTCGATGAATTTTCCGGACAAATGGATTACCTGGAATGCGTTGATTGAGGAACAAACCGTGCCCTTAGGGTTAATCGGGGCACTTTTTATTACCATTTCTGTGAAATGATAATGGAACTATTCAAATTTCTCCCCATTTGAATGCGGTTAGAATTTCAACGCGTTCCTTTTATTCCATGTTAGCTTCGATTTGACTTTTGAATTGTATAGATTGATTGTGTGTTAGATTGATTCATTATTTCGTTTTTCTTGATTGTAATCTTGAATAAAGATTTACTAGAATTTTGGACTGCTTCGATGGTTTAGTGGTTAGCATATCCGCCTCTCAACGTCATTTTCAACTTCCGTCAGTCACAATAGCAGCACGATGTAGGAATTGTGCCCGGTGGATGGCGATAAGCTTGGGACCTAAACATAACAGGTGAAATGCGGTTATTCTACTACTCCGCCACACCCGTCTGAGTAATATTGGCGTGATGTTATGTTATTAAGAATTGTGTGAAAACCAAACATCTGAGTCATCCTTAAAATTAAACTGCTTGTAACACAATTAGCTGTGTGTATTATATTGACTCCACCGTTTGCAGAATAACGTCTAATACCGTAGGATGGAATCACTCGTCGCGACACTGAGATTTAAAACGAGCGCAGACCTCGCAAAGGATATGTCAATGAACGCGGCGACATTCATTACTTCCCTTAGTCGAGAAATTAGTCTCATCTAGAGTAAACGAGTAAGTAAAACTAATAATAGAAAAGGGAAACCAATTCATTAACCCTCGCTCGGTGAGCACGCCATAGGAACCTCCTTTGGGGTCGGTCCCCGCTAAATACTTCGCTTTGAAATTTTCGACGAAATTACAAAATCCGCCATTTGGAAAATAACGGCTTACAAATTTTTATTCGGCGAAACATCTGCTATGTTTATGGAGATTGTTTTGCTGCGTAATCAGGTTGTTTTTAATGTGTCGTTATGTAAGTATTGCAAGTATGTGGTAATGTAGCAGCGGTGGAAATGGCTGTAATTATGAGTGAAGTCTTGTCTTTAAATCTCTAACATGTCGTTTACGAAGACATCTTTGCATTAGTTATTCTGTGACACGTTAGTTTTGCTCGTTTAGTATTTTACTGGTTGATAAATGATTATTCAAACGGTATGCGAGCATTTTTGACAAGCGTAAATTACAAATTGATTAAGATGATTAGGTAATTTCAAAAAAAAGTTTAACTTAAAGTTCTTAAAAGTAATAATTTTTTTATTTGAAGCTAACTTTTAAAGGCTTCCTTAGCGTGCCGTGGCCATTAAAGTCAGTATTGTTTTTAAATCATTTGAATTGAAAATATTAAGCTGTTATGGGTTTGTTCATAGACTTTCGTAATTTATTTATAACAAAACATCACGCGCAAAAGGGTGTGGCAGAGGTGTACAACACCCACACTTCACCTGTTATGTTTTCTCATTAAAACTTATAACCAGATAAATAATTCTTAAAGAAAAAATGAATTAAGCATACTAAAAGGTGTTTAATCAGTGACTTATGGTCATGTCTAGAATAACAAAATCATCATGAATTATTTAAACAGTGTGCTAGTTAAGGTTAAAAGTATACCTGATCAAAAAACCACGGGTTATTTATCTTGGTCCACAAATACATAGTATGCTTATTTAAGCAGTTATTTTAAATATTTTAGCAATTAAAAGTAGATAATAATTATTATCGTTTAAAAAACAGATTAATTAAGCTTTTAATGACTTCCATTATATGACATTTTAACGCTGTTCAAGGCGAAGTGGATTCGGTTCCCATGCTAGGTAAATGTCACTCGCATTATATAGGCACTAGGTATTAATGACTTATTTAGATTAACTTCTTCCTATCACTTTTCAGGGTTCTAAATAAGCAAGATATTATAATATTTTCTTTGATAATTATCCATTACGGTTGATAACTTGGTATCCTTATTTGCCTACGTTTCACCATTTATTTTGAATTTTATAATTATCAATCATAATTATCAAGATAATTATCGTGATAATTATCAATTTTGAGGCAAACTGACTTAACTGCGTATTGTTCGCAGTCATAACTCAATTATAATTCTCCTATAAAATACGATACAATTTTACTTGTAATAATAGCCCTACGACGATAACGGATGCCGCCGGAAGGTGTAAAGTCCCCTGTACACTACCGTGATTAGTGCGGCGATTCACAAGAACCAACGGCGATCAACCTTCACCCTTACAATAAACAGCTTGCTTATTTTAACTCTGCAGCTGGATCACGAGATATCGCATTGAACTGTTTGTACAAATGTACGTATTACCTATAATGGTAGAGTAATGTGGATGCAGCTTAACTTGTTTCTATTTATAAGTAAAATATATACATTAGAGTTACATTTTATTATTGTCCGGCCTAATTTCACCAGTTCTTGATAATGTTTCGGATTGATAAGTGTTGGTATATTCTATAAAAAAATCTATGTAACAAATTTGTAAAAAACGATCTTAATAGGCTAGCCGGGACTTTTCCAGAGCTGGTAAAACTAGACAACCGAGGTACTATATTTAGTGGTAGTATGCCTTCGATGCCAGTAACTGCTTGATTTATTGATACAATACAGAAGAGTAAATAAATACAGTGGTTCTGAGGTAGACAGTATCACTGAGCCCCACACTAGAATACCCTGAGTTGTGGGGTTCAGTCTCTTTCATCCTATTAAATTTGATATATTAACATTTAAAAATTACATGCATTAGTATTCTTTATTATATTATTTAAATTACAATAAATTATTTCGTTATTTTAACATATAGTTCTACAAAATCGAATTAACATTGATTATATCTTAATTATTACTATTTGAATTATATTATATACTAGCTTTTGCCCGTGACTTCGTCTGCGTTGAATTCGATATTGCCATGCTATCATAACATAATCATGCCTGTATTACACACGCTTCACCTGTTATGTTTAGGTTCCATCCACACGGGAATCGAACCCGAGACTTTGCGGTGAGAGGCGTATACGCTATACACTAGACGAACGGGACAGTTCCATTTCCAATGCCTGCAAAATTGAGGAAGCTACCTAGGTAGCTTCCTCAATTTTGTAGGCATTGGATAAATATATATTGTACTAGCTTCCGCCCGCGGCTCCGCCCGCGTGGTATGTCAATTATTATTAAAAGTAGCCTATATGTTAATCCAGACTATAAGCTACATGTGTGCAAAATTTCATCGAAATTGACCCGGTAGTTTTGGCGTGAAAGAGTAACAAACATCCATCCATACATCCATACTTACAAACTTTCGCCTTTATAATATTAGTAAGGATTTGAAAAATTTAGCCACTTAGGGATTGTAACATCCAAAAAATATGTGCAGAATTTCGTGCAATTTCTTTCAAATAATATATTTACTTATAATAATTCGCCCTGATAATTAAAGGCGTGATTTTTCCAAAATATCTATCTTACAGTTGATTATCATCATGTAAAGAACCTACCTACGTAATCGCGTGACATACGAATAGTATTACATTATTCATCGACCTCCGTCATTTGGAACCTGGTACAAAAGAGTGTTTAATTAAATACAATACCACGAATAACAATGCTTAGCAATCTCAGAACTCAACACAATGATTCTTTGCTCTACGAAAACGTGATAAAATTAATGTTACTAATATCGTTATTCGTAAATCGTCACTTTGGTCATTTATGGTTATTTTACCATAAGTGGTGTTGTAAAATATTAACAGCTTTTGTGTAGGTAAATAACCGTTTTTATTATTTATACTTCCGCCACCCAGGTGTGAATTCAGCCTTGATTCATCCATGATTTACATCCACCCTGTATTTCTATCGTTAGGTTAGTAGTAGTAGTTTTACGAAATTTAAAATGCCACAGAAAAGGGTTTTTAATTTATTGTTGTTTACTTAATTCTTTTGCCATTGTTCTCGTAAATAGTTTAATTAATAGCCTAAAATATGGTAAGTACCGGCAGGATTTTAATTTGCGTCTTTCTGCACACTGGGCAGCCGCTTTAACCAACCAGGCGTTTCTTAGTATAATTTGCTAAGCATAGCTAAATACTAAGAGAGAAGTTGTCCTAAAATTGTTGCAAAATGCTTGTAATATTAGCGTTGAGCTCGTTAAGAAAAGCCGTATCACCTTAATATATAGATTCTTAGAAAGTGAGTGTTAACCTTCATCCTTTTCCTCCATGTTACATTCGTCAAAACATCTATTAAACACTCTGTTTCTAATACATCAAACAAAACATCTAACGGTATACAAAATTCTGTACTAATATTTTGTTAGCCGTAAAAAACACCGTAACGTCTTGGCACCACCAATATTTCACGCCAAGGAAGCGTTTTAAAATATACGAGCAAATGTCAACTTTTCAATCATGGGGAAGAATCGAGGGGTTCACCAACCCCTAAACTAAAAACCCCCATTCAAAAATAACAAATAGAATATGCCGTCAAACAATCAAAGACTCGAAATAGAATGCAATTTCGTCTCTTACCAGTATATTTAGCACCGTTAGGTTGCCGAGGGTAAAAATAGCTTCGCTCGTTAGTGTATTTTAAAAATAATCCTGTTAAGGAGATAGGTAAGTAAGTTAAGAGTTTCTTGTTAGTAAGAGTAGGGTGTCCTAAGAATATAAGAATAGCATTTTTTATCAATGAATTTAAGTATCATCTGTTTACAACGTGTTAGCATACTAATCATTAATTGTACATTTAGTTGATTTAGTTATCCTTCTAATGACTTTGCCAAAAATATTATACTACATCATTCTGATTGACAGAAAATATCATTAGACTACATCACTACATGAACGGTCGGACAATAGTTACGACGTATTGCTGTTAATCGTATCGAATTATCTCATCATTGTATTGAATGTCTCTTAGCAACCACCATTATGCACAAAATTTCGAAATCTAGGCATTGAGCAATGAAATTCCAAGTTTCTCATAGATATCTTAGGTTGCTAGTTGCTACATAAGTGGCACATTTATAAAATAATGTAAAATGGCAATACTGAGGAGTATAATGTCTCGTTAATATAACTTGACCTTTAGAACGGGGACATTTACACGGATGAAATACGAGACTCTATTTCCAAGGAATTGACTATTTAATATTATAAACAATGAAGTTTTAACCTTGAACTGTCTTCATAACTAATCAAAATTGAGGGGTCGAGTTTATTAAAAAAAAACTTGATTATACATAATATAAGGGTTTTTGTGTTTTTTGTTGTTTGATACAGGCAAAATATTTAAGTATTCTTTGACGCATATTTTTTTTATTTTTTTTTTCTATTTCTCTTTTAGCTGTACATAGTTAGGTGTGATTTTGTTTTGTATTATTAAATTTTTAAGATTTTAAATACTTCACAATTTATATAAGTTAACCTACATGTGTATGTTTGTTATATTACTTCTAAATAATATTATTATACTTAAATATTTTTAAAGCTAATTATAACTTTGATATGTCTTCTTCTCTCTTCTTAAAGTCCCTCAGTCTAGTGATCCAGTTACGTATCCACATCTTTATTAGTTCGCTACTATGAAGTACAAACCATTTACACATACCTCCGCCAAATAAAAAAAAAGTTCCCGAACCGCCAAGGAAATAAAACTCGAGTTCTAACCATAATTTATCGTGTTCAAGCAAGTAATATAGGTGAACACTAGTTAAGTCACCGAGGCAAGATCCTAGTTCAACAGAATAGTAAGCAGTGCAGATCGCGAGAATTTAATTAATGAAGTAAGTAAGTTAGCGAGAACAAAGGCTCGTTTGGAAAGAACTTTCATTATTCCTGGCTTGCTAAACAGGATTGAACAGCGTAGCTATGGACAACTTGTTGAAGGTTTTAGGAAATACTTCATAACTTTATTGATGGGGGCTTTTTGACTTCCGATAGCATAGTTTTTAACACGCTTATATTAGCTTCACCTGTATGTTTGTTTGTTTGTTTGTTTGTTTGTTTGTTTGTTTGTTTGTTTGTTTGTATGTAACCGACTCCTTTGGACTCGATTTTGACCCACTTTAAACGGACAGATTTAATTCAAACTTTCTACACTTGTAAAGAATCAGCGACAATATAATAATTTCATAAATTTATCTCATTATCCTGATTAGGATCGCCAGGATTAAAAAAAAACTAAAAAACACGCTTTTAAATAACATCAAACTAAAAAGTGAAAAATAAATATAGTTTAAAAAAAACTAAAAAAACACGCTTTTAAAGCACATCAAACTAAAAAGTGAAAAATAATTCTTATTATAACCTGAAAATAATAATAAACGAAAAATACTAGTACTATTGTGAAAAAAGCGTGGGGCGCTCTGTGCCATATTTTTCGTCTATCGAGCGACCCACGCTTTTTTCACAATAGTACTAGTATTTTTCGTTTATTATTATTTTCAGGTTATAATAAGAATTATTTTTCACTTTTTAGTTTGATGTGCTTTAAAAGCGTGTTTTTTTAGTTTTTTTAAACTATATTTATTTTTAACATGACTGCTCAGGGACCCTTTTTCTGTTGTTGTTGTTTACTTAATTCTTTTGCCACTGTCTTTTTATAGTAAATAGTTAATTAATAGCCTAAAATATGGAAAGTATTTTGTGCATTGATGGGGGTTTTTGGACTTCCTATTGCATAAATTTTAACATGACTGCTTAAGAACACAAGATCTCGAACGTTTAATTGTCGGCTCGGACATTTCGTATACTACAGAAACCATAATGCAAAGAACATGAACAATATGCAGTTCAAAAGAACAGCATATCCAGAAAAAGCTAAGAAAAATAAAAACACGAAAGTCTTTATAATATATTTGTGCATATTTTCATGTGATTCTCCAGAATACTAATTTATCTTTACTCGTTGGAGAATAGTTGTGAGTCATATTTAATAATTACTATACTGAGAACATAGTGGGAGATACCTCAGCTGCACAACGGAATAAATTACTTGGACGTTTCTAGAAATGTTTGTTGTGATACTTTACTTATATGATACTTACAAGGCTTTAATTATTTCTATTAAAACGATGAGTTTGTAACATTATTCAAATAATGAAACACGGGTGTTACTTACGTAATGTTGGTCTATTTAGACGACCGCGGTTTCGTGTCGCACTCTCTTGAAAATGCCTAAAAGTATAGGTGAAACCGCGGTCAACTAAATAGACCAACATTACGTGAGTAACACCCGTACTTCGTAATTTAAATAATGCTTTAATTGCTATCGTTACTAGATAACCACCGTGTTAAACGTTACTGCTCCGCTCCCGTAGATTGCAGTGTGATGATATATTGGCGAAAGCGTTCTTAAATATTTAGACTTTCAAATCAAAAATAACAATCCTGTGTGGCTAACATAACGAGCGCGAGAAATATTTAAACGAGCTTCTTGTTTTTTTACAAACATCACTAAAAAACTTTTTATTAAATGTATTAATTTTCTAATAAAAAATGTGGTCAAACATAAATTATAAATTAGCGAATTATTCACATTTAACTTACATGTGTTGAATTTAAAAACAAAAACAACCTGTATTGTGCTTACATAGCACGTTTTTTTTGGAAATTGCTTACGGTAAACTTTACAAAAATGATGCGATTTTAATGAGTCAATAGTACTACCAATGTCATTACTACGTTACTATTTACTATTCAGCTGCAATGAAAAGCGGTCTCTCTTCCCACCGAATGTATTTCTGTCTTGTTCGCTCTTATGTAGTTAATCGCGAGGAGAGAGGAGTATAAATGGGCCACCGCGTTCTACCGCATAGTGCATTACTAGTACTTTAAATGTTAAAGTTTTCGTAGGTATTATTATTAAAGGTTTTAATTGCGACGGGATGTTATCTATTAACCGATTTGTTTTAATTAATGAAGTTATCAATTTGACCAGTGTACGTGCTATTAAGTGAATTGCATACTATTTCACTCTCATTCGCTTAGACAAGAAGAGAAACAACATGGGCTGTTAGCATATGCGACTTCTTAGCGCGAAGTCTCGGGTTCAGTCCTGGGTCAGGCAAAAATGTAATTTGAGATTTTTCTGTCAGGAAAATCTCAATAGAAGCTCGGAGTTGGATTTGTGCCTGATCCGCTTGCCAGATCTTATTATAAAAGGTGAAATATGGGTGTTATACATCTCTGCCACATCCTTTTTGGTAATAGAGGCGTGATTTTATATTAGTTTATAACTTAACTTCGTCAATATCGATGTAACTCTTAGTTAGATTAACTGCTACTGTATTTCGCGGTGCTCCTTTCAATCTAGGTCATCTCAAGATGCTCGAAGTGTCACGCAGCCACGTAGGACCATATCCTTGTTTCATTAGCTCTTTGGCTTATGATTCGCCAGCGAAGCACGCTCAGTGAAAGTAAATGCTTCGAGTAGCATCTAACGTAAAGCCTGGTGCAGACTGTGATGGCTCGCTGGCACGAAACAGCTACTTAGTGCATTTATTCGTACACTCAGATTAAGAAAATGGCGTAGGTGTTTTGACCTATAAACCATTTAACTGGTACTAACGACTTACGTACAGTACGCCGTTTGAATGCATTCGGGATTAAGCTTGAGTACTTGTAAATATCGAATTGCAGTACCCTCGTGGTCTGTCTGAGTGCAGACGGGGATATGTCTGCCTTTTCAACCATCGATGGTAGGCTTTGCGACTGCCATGGGTGTCGCGGGTAGCGGCAGAACTCATACACCAAATGCATTCAAATCCAATCGAACTCGTACCAACGCACACACATCTAACTTAACCAATTATTATTTCTAAGGTACGTTAACAATTCATTTATTGAAATCTGATCTGAACTGAGCTTGAAAATCCATTCTCCGCTTTCGATACCTACCTATATATATATTTTGTGTTATTTATCCAAGAGGATACCGCAGTTCAATTACCAAACAGGAAACGCAATCCGAAACCCTATTCGAGATGTTCTAATAGAAGTTCCAAGCTTAAAACTGTGGAAAATACTACAATGGAAGGTAGAAATGCATTTTCGCTCATACTGTTTCCAGCTCCCGGCTTACTGTAGTATTTCTACTTTAGAATAATGAGGATACATCCCTGACCGCCATAGTTTTATACATTCGTAATCTGGCTGTAACTTAAATATACCTATTCACATCATTGTGATATTGTTGAGTATTTATCTGTTTTAATAAACATGTCATTTCTAAAACACTAAAATGCATGTTTGTACAAACACTTAAAATTTCAAACTTTCAAACTTCTATACAACTCACATTTTTCGCATTAAAAGTATTCCTTTTATGTACAATATTTTATGTACAATATGTGATTCTTTCAATCATGATATATTTACTTACGATTTTCTGAATAAAATTACGCGAATGAAAATTTGTTTGTGCGTGTTCTGTTGCTGACTGTAAGTGCTAATTTTGACAAATTATTATATTAAAGTTTCAATTTGTACGTAAATCAATTAATGATTACCACAATTTTGAAAGAAAGAAAGATTGAACCATATCATTCTGATAAAAAGAAAAACAAACAAAACGTGAAATTATAGGAAAAATAAAATAAACAATACAATTTGTAAAAGTCCTTCAGCAAATTGGCCACAAACAAACATCCATCTTAGTGTTTAAGATTAAAATCCGGTGGTCGGTAGTCTTTTCTTAGGTGTAATCTGTAGCAGCCTTTAGAACAACTCTCCGCGTCCGGCAGGAAGTTTTTCTAGCACTCGATTGAGTCTATAACACAATGTTTTGACCTTTGTTCACACACTCGCAGAACCAGGGTTTTCATATTAGCTTTTTTGCTCACCTTCGGTTTACTACACCAAACTTGTTTTATTTGTTGTCTAAAGTTGTCTTGTTTAATAGCCGCTCTTTGACTCCAACTTGCATGATGCTCACTTAATTATGTTGTATCTAGTCTAGGTTACGGAACATGAAATCACGCCTATATTTACCAGCAGGGTGTGGCAGAGGCGTGACATCCACATTTCAAATGTTGCGGGTTCCAAGACAATTTTAACTCTCCTTGGGATTGCCCGTGTGTCGTGCATGGTGCCTTTCAGTTGGTTGCCGCTGTAGATCCTGGCGTCACAGGAGTCACAGTGGTGAGCGTGTGGGTGGGATTATATCCCGTTTAAATTTCAAATGTTGAGGTCCAGTAGATTCCAGAGGGATCCCTTTCATAATATTTATTAATATAGTTTAATAAACACATTAGGCATTTTTTTTTTGCACAATTGTAATTCGGAATACCATTTTCTTACGTATTATAGCATAATATTTTTTCGCATAACAGTTATTAGGCATAATGGTTTGCCTAATAAAGATGAAAAGGAAACTAAAAATAGATATAGGTATAGGTTGCGGCGGTGGTGGCCCAAGGACCACCCCTTAGTCATGAACTTGTTTATTTTACATATGGATTTTATTAAATAAGGATAGCACACTAAACCTAATGAAGTTATGCCAAAGGAGAATTATGACAAAAGACAACTATGTTAAAAGAGTATTATGTCTAACAATGATTATGCGTAAAGTATTAACGACAAAAAACATAATGCTAAATGACTATTACGCATACTATTTTTATGCCCAATAATAGTATGCAAAGTAAAATTATGCCAAAATATAGGGAACCCATTCCAGACTGCCTGCTGCTAATAAGAAATTCCTTACGAAAAACCCCAAGTAATACTTTAGCCCAACCCGATGATGAACTCGAGACCTTACAGTGAGCTGTCGCAAATTATACCACGAGGAAGTTTATAACATTGGGCTTGTAAATTATAAAATGTTAGGTCTTATGATATTGACCTATTTTCACACTCCTACACGTCTAGTCTAGATGCCCTTTGGCATTAGGTAATTGAAACGGTACTTACGTAATCTATTGTGTTAATAATCGAGAAATAACGAGTTGTTATACCATAGCGTTATCGTCATCGATTTCACTTTTCTATTGACGGACAAACCATCACTGCGTTTAATATTACCGACTTACGTTTCAACACTAATTGAAAGGAAACTTGAATAACAGTGTTCATGAAATGAAAAAAAAATATATAAAAAATATTTATTCAATAAACATGCTGCCTTATCTAAAAAACAATAATTTCGCCAAACTGCATAGCAGTTTGTTGGCAGAAAAAGCTCCCTTTTTACATCTGCATATATATATTTTTCACATTTATTAATTATAACTTATTAAGTACTTATATACCTATATTTATTAATTATTATTATTTTAAACATTTTCTTAATATCCTTCATAATTCTAATAATATAGTATATAGTAATTCTAACTATTACTTTTCACATATTAACAATTAAGTATACATTACATTAATTAAATACGTATTTCTTACACACATGTTAGTTGTCGCACTGTAAAAAATATATATCATAAAATCACGCTTGTATGCTATAGGGATAGTCACAGACCAAGGAATGCCATGTTCAATGAATACCCACCTCCTTGCTACCTCAATATTTCTACTTCTCGTCATACATGCTCGCTGGTTTCGTGCCCTTTCGGAAGGACGCCACTCCCCTTAGACGGCGGCCGTCAGGCCCCTGTGTTTGTCTTCCGAGAACGGCCTTAGTACTTCCAGCCACATCCGCATATCTTATTCTCTTTTGCTAATCTATTAAGATTCAAGTTGTCTCTAAAAGAACTAAATAATCAATTTATGTATCGACTAGTTCTTCTTCGTCGTGTCGATAGCTGAGTCAAATTTTATTTGACTTGCCATTGTGGTGAAAGGATTAGCCAATTCGCTTTAGAGAACTCGCGAATTGCCCAGGGTGCGCCGGACGTAGGGAATCGTTGTGTACGTCACTCGGGGAGGCTCCTTTCATGCACCCCAAACCGACCGACTAATGAAATAGAATATTTTACAGTATTTCTTCGCTAAAGCAGTTAAATGACGTCGATTCTTTAGCCATTCGACCGTCGATGGTTGATAAAGTGGTGTAACAACACCCTTAGTATACCTATCCATTACTTGAATAACTATATTATCCATATGACGACCAGATGGCGGAGTGGGTAGTGTACCTGCCTGCGACGCCGTGGTCGCGGGTTCGATTCCCGCTTAAGACAAATCTTTGTGTGCAAGAACATGGAGGTTTGTCTTAGTCTGTGTTTTTTATGTATAATAAAATAAGTATGTATTTACAAAAGAAAAGTATATATAAGTATTAGATATTTTAGTACTCATAGGACAAGCTCTGCTTAGTTTGTGGCTAGAAGGCGTTGTGTGTAAGTTGTGAGATATTTATTTATTTTATTTTATAACTGGTTAACAACAAAATCTACGTTATTCAATTAAGCCCTCAAAGGTAAGGCAAACAACAAAATGAAGCTAAAAAATGAAACAGTGACCTCGTTTCTTAATCTGTGTTTATTTAAACCTGAGACGCGGGCTGTATCTTAATCTACGAGTAAATAAATACTGAGGCGAATCATAATAATGATTGTAGTAAAACTTACCTGGAAATGTTGAATATTAAAGAAAATGTTAAGGCTAGGGCTTCCCAAATAATTACTAATTTGATGTCTTTACTTATATCATACTAGCCGATCCGGTTTTACCAGCGTTCATCGTTATTGTTCCGCTGCCATCACTTATAGCGTAATAGCCTGCCTTAATTAATAAGCTATCCAAAACAATATTTTTTTTTGAATTTGTAAGTTCGTTGGTTGAACTCAGTTAGAAATTACGGGTTCACATTTATTATATGAACCCGTATTTTCTAACTGAGTTCAACCAACGAACTAACAAAAGCTTCAGCTTAATAATTTAAAGAACAATCTAAAATTAATGAACGATGTAACTTTCTTGTATAAACAAAGCTTAAAAAGGCCAGGAATACACGATGCTATAGGCATCTTTACGGGCCAAAGGTATATAAACCTTTGGCGCGTAAAATAAGATCTAAAAGATATATTTTGGTTCAGGACATTGCAAAATGTACCGAAATGAGTTTTATTTTATTAGCAGCGTCAGGTTAGACGGCCATGATTTTTCATCAATTTTAATCAATAACCAGTATTAAAATTAACAATTATTCATATTTGCGGGTCTCCTGTCGTGCGGGATCTTATCGCCATACATTAACACAGGTCGAAAATCCTCGCCTTAACACTTTATGCCCTATAAATTGTTCGTTAGTTGGAAATAAATTATTTTCATCGCTCGTCGCCTCTGATTTATCGCTATAAGGTTGAATTAATAGTTTCAGGATGTCGACAGGCGAGCGTGGAGGGCCGTGCTTTGACACGCGCTTCACTGACAGACCAGGCTTAAAATAAACAAACCCAGGAATTTGTCTGTCCATATGTGAGATGTCGCCGATGTGGCCCAAATCATTCCCTTCGAAGCTTGCGTAAACGTAAATTTTATTGATAGCGACTTATTTGGTAAATTAATTGTTCTAGTAGCTAAGCTACTGCCTGCTACTCTGGTACGTCCGCATGTTACGTCCATAAAAAGTATCCTATTCCTCATGAAGTTTGATATATCTTAATATCAATTTGTTAAGGCTTGAATGAAGGCGTATAAGAAACAGTTACTTTCGAATTTATAATATTAAGATAGATTAGATTTTTATTTTATTAGATTTATTTGATTTTTAACGACTTCAAAAAAAGGAGGTTATCAATTCGATATGTATGTATATAATATTGTAAGAACAATTCTGACCTATATCAGCTTCGAAACATGTGTGCCAAATTTCATATGTATATGCAAGTTTTTAACTATGTAATTGTTAGAATCCAGAACAAAGAAGTTATTATCGTGGTCCATTGCTACTTGCTTCTTTTGAATACATTTGTTATACTGAATGAGAGAAGTCCTGTCAATTATCGTGACAAGAAGAAAAATAAATTAATCGTTCACGACACAATTGTTTCTTATATTGGTGGATGACTGGCTTTTGTAGTAATTACTATTCGAATGAAATAAAATCTTTAGCTGAAACGTTTATAGACTAATGACATGGTATTTAAGCCACCAATTGTACTGCTATTGTGTCTATAATAGTAATAACACATTTGAAGATTCTTGTTTCAGAATGTTCATATTATTATCTAACAAAGCTAGGCTATTAATAAATCTAAAATGTAATTTTGAATTAATATGGCCGCCAAAATATTAAAGTTCCGGTTTAATAGTGAGATTAGTGTTGAAATAATATGCACATGTGGTCTAACAGCTTAGTTCTCAGATGAAGCTAGTAATAGCGACGCGTCTGCAATCTGTTCCTGAGGATTTTGGATGTTAATGGGATGTAGTTGCTATTTACCGTCAGGTGGACTTCACGCCCGTTCTTTACATTCGTCGTATATAAAAATGTTATTGCAAAAAGCAAATCTAAGCGACCGCATACTTCTCTAGAGAAAGTGAAAGGTCGCGCTCCTTTACCTGAGTGACTACGCAGCTATTTTATGTAGGCTAAATTCAGTTAAAAGATTGTTATGACGTTGTGGTGTATTATATTTGGTCGCATAATGCTTGCGTGTCTCTTATTATGACTTATATTGCGTTGTTTGACGCGTACGGAATGCTATTAGACTGTCTTACGCTTTCTTATACGTTTTTTTTTATAATGTAAGGTAATATTAATCACATTGCATCGACAACTTTTTGAGTAGTATTTTGTATCAGATATGAAATGCAAGCGTACGAGTGTAATTAACAGAAAATACAGTACTTAACCTAGTTTTTTTTTCCTCACTAAGTCGTGTCTACTTATGAGTGTAGGTACTAGCGACATTCCTTATTTTTTTTTTTTTTTTTTTTTGGGTAACAAACAGCTTTTAAAACAATCAATTAAATAACTTATATAAATAACAACGTAAGCGAATTGACAGTTTCCGCTTATGTGATTGTTGTTATACATAATATTATGTTTAACCTGGAAGTGGGATTTTCATTCAACACTTGGTTACTATATTTTCTTTCTGAAAGGGTGTGGGCAGCCCTTAAAGGCGATCAAAAAATGTCAATCACCTGTGCAATATAATAAACAATATTAACATATTGCGGCGCCTAGTAATTGAAAAAGGGTCACGATGATGACTGATGGATTGATTGTACCAAACAAAATGTGATGTCAATAAAAAATGACCCATAATGCTACTGCTTAAAGTTGAAAAAGCCTCAGACTTTCTACTTACAGATCAATCTTGCTTCCTGACTTCTGAGAAGGGTCAAATTCGACTTATCAACGTGAATATGAGTTCGATTCTTACTTAAGTTGGTTTCTTAAATATATTATCTAATGTAACCTTACTAGCTTTTGTCAGCGTAGTTACTTAAGTCAATAAAATGTAGCCTATGTGGTAATGTGGATTATAAACTACTACCTGTACAAAATTCCATCAAAATTCTTTCAGTTGTTTATTTGCGATAGTGTAACAAACGTCCTTACATAGTTCCGAATTTATTAGCACATAGTAGGACATAAAGTAGAAAGAAAATAAAAGTTTATTTATAAAAAAAAGTACCAACAGACTATGAAATATTGATGTAAGGACAAGCTTAATGTTATAAAAGTACTTAATTGGCTTCCAAAATTCATTTAGTCCCAAAAATTTTGCGAAACTGAATATCAGTATTTTACGTGGAGCGACTGCCATCAGACCTTCACAACCCAGAACGAGGTAATACGATACTCTTTGTTTATCGCCTCTGACTACCTGTAATGACTGCCATAGATGTTCCAATGGCAACCGGGACCGACGGCTTAACGTGCTTTCCGAGGCATTCGTTATGTTAAAGATGGTCACCCAACCACGGTCCGCGCGGATTCGACTTAGCCACGAACTCCTTCTTTAATTTACTTTGTGGCGGTATCCGCACATAATAAAATGACAGTAGACACACACGTGACATATGTCGACGAGTGCTGAATCGCGATAACGAAATGTTCAAAACAAGTGACTATATATACCACTTCCAATACGCTACCGTTGGACAGCTGTCCACCAGGCAATACCACCGAGCCTGGTCAGAGGATCCTCCCTTTGTGGTGGAGGAACATCACACCCTGTTCCTCTACAACTTAAATGCGACATGAATTTTATTAGATACCACCTTTTTTTATAAGATTCTACTGGTTTAATATGAATATGGGATTAATTAATTTGTTTTCCACATTTCCGTGACTAGATTATTATAGATATAGATATATTTTATATGCCCAGATACCTTCAGTTAATTCCACAGCCCAATAACCAAACAGTTACACAGCAATAGTATAAGATTAATATCAGACAAGGCAATAAAAACACCTCGTTTTATCCTAGACATGTAGGCCAATATTTGTCGGCCACGACGTATTTATTGCGCCACCATTTTATTTTAAGATCTTACTAAATGTAATTGGATTAAAAAATAATCTTAGTATGCGATGGCTGCCGCGGATTAACATTGAGCTTGAGATATATTGAACGCTCGTACGGAAGTTTCTGATCTTAAGGGGGAACAATTGCTTGGCTGTTTTCTATACTAAAGTAATATGGGTTTAACTTTTATTAAGTTTGTATCTATTTTTATAGGCAAAGCATATCTAAAATACTTAATTAAATGCATGTTCTCTGCCTCTAATGCTCGACCTTAGGTTAACTTTTGAACAAAAAAAAAAATTAAATAAATAAATAATTCATAAATTTCATCACATAATACATAAATTCATAACAAATAGATTTTATATAAAACTAAACTCTCAATTAATAATTATATCAAATCATTAACATCATTAGTACCCATTTATACGGTGATAGTTTTGCTAGGCAATTCTCTTGCCATCCCTGTCTTTTTAAACGCAATAAACAAAGCAAGCAATAGAATTGCCGCAGTTTTAATGCTTGCTTTGAATTGCAGCATTTTTATTGCTTACTCTGTTTATCTCGATTAAAAAGACAGACATAGCAAGAGAATTGTCTTACAAAACTTGTCATCGTTTAATTGCACTATTAGCTAATATCAAAACTAATTTGCTTCCATGCTTGTTATTTTAGTAACTTTGTCTCTCCGTCTTTTTATACAATTTCTTTTAACGAATAGTGTTCCATGATTTCTTTATTCCCCACTTGATACTAGTAACTACCCCATTTCGGTCTAGTAATATCCCCGAATATTACGACAGGTGGTAGTTGGAGTTGTTTGTTACTCAGTCACTCCGTTAAGGGTTAACGGATTTGTATGAAATATAGCTCGGCCTGGCAATATCCTCCAATTCCTCCCCTTGCTTGTATATTGCTACAATGAACTATATGAGAGGCTCTAGCTATGTCTGTGTATTTTCATCCATATGAAATTTCATACTAGATATACATATCACTTTTTGTTGTATTGCTCAAAAGGAGTTTATATAATTTAACCAGCTAGGCGTAGGTAGTAGATAACAAACTAAATTTCAAATA
Source organism: Hypena proboscidalis (assembly GCA_905147285.1). Lineage (NCBI taxonomy): Eukaryota > Metazoa > Arthropoda > Insecta > Lepidoptera > Erebidae > Hypena > Hypena proboscidalis. The sequence goes on from LR990141.1 coordinate 4,747,767, forward strand.
TTTTAATTGTACATTTTGTTGACGTTATTCATTACAAAGTAAGACATATTATATCTTTTTTCCATCCCTTCTTCAGTTAAACTAACTTTTGTCACTCGAAAAAAGTCTAGAAAAAGTCCTAAAATCTTATTGTACTAAGTCTGTAAAGTATTTCAGCAGAGAATAGAGCCTCATACCTCTATTGAAGTACTGATTCTGTGGTTAAACTCATTGATGTTTGTGCGACCCACTGGGTGACCCGCCAAGTCCACACAATCTAAACACTATTCCACTGAATCGCTAAGGCGATTTGGTCGCATTAACCGACAATTTAAATAGTGAGGAAGCCATTTAGTTCCCCAAATCGCGGTTTCTAAATAGCCATTGTGAAAACAGTGTAAGAATGAGTAGATTTTATGCCAGAAATTCTCGAGATTCTCAACAGTTTTCGCACATATTTCTCTGCTCCTATATTCACGTGAACGAACTCGGTGCCGTATGGACTTTGTTTTTGACTCGATGGTAATTTTTACACATATTTTTTTATAACTTGATATGAAAACTTTGCAAGATTTTAGAAAATATCTAATTATAGCGTTGGTTGACAACCAAAACTTATTTAGAACAGTGTACAAGTAATTTTTTGCTAGCATAAAAAAGGTACTTATGAGTTTGAGGTGTCAGCCGAGACGCGGCGACCGACCGCGCCGCGACAACGCGACGCGTTCTGATACCATTTTAAGTTCAAGTTTCCTAATTTTATCACCAGTTATTTGGCTAAACACATTCCTATAAAACGAGCTACTATATTGATGTAATTCTAACCAGAGATACTCCTAGAACAAATAAATGTACAATTGAATGACGCAACATAAACAATAGATTTGAGATTTAAATAAGGTTATTTATAACCTTTTAAAAATACAGCTGCTTATCTTACTGAGTGTATTTCTCTTTTTCAATCACAAATCACTAGCGACCTTAATAAATAAAATTGACTCAGATGAGTAAGTACAAGGCACTAGTCACCTACATACATAATGGGCTATTTTATTGTACCTACTACCCACGTATTATAATGTCCCTGCATATTGTATTCTAATGTGGATTATTGTAAGTACCTAATACTGAGAAAATGTCTGTAATTTATATTGTTTATTTACCTACTAATTGATGACATTAATCTATTTCTTCGAGAATTTTCCATTTTGTGTAGGATTCGCATACTTGGGACTAAAAAGATAAATAAACGCGGCTTGAATAGCTGAAATGTAGTTCGGTCACTAAGAATACGATAAAAAGATGTTTCGAATATGCCTCAAAATTACGAAAAAATTTCAGAGAGACTAGTTAGGCATTTGAATCTTTTATTATCAGAGATTATACCGCTCATAAAATATAAACCCATAAAACAAATCCTCACTTTGAATGAAGCCAAAAAACCGCACCATTCCTCCAAAAATATGAAAAAAAAATTCAACTTGAAAGTGTAATATCTTTCCAGACATTTCGGTTCAGCGGACACCGTTAGGACTTTAAACTAATTATCATAAAATTTGATAATTACCTATTCATTGACCTTGTCGTGATTCACGTTACCGCGCACAGGAATTTGCACTCAACGTTTATTGTTACAAGGTCGTTAATTAAATTAGAGTGGTGTTATCAGAGCTTTATAATAAAAATTGCAAATACGAACCGCTGTTAGCCTTCATCCACATATTTATGGTTGTATTTTATCATTTGTTGCTGTTTAAAATTATGATCTTTCATCTACGTACGTAGGTTTTTACGATTAACGCATATTAAACACAACATTGCTGATATCGCTCATATTATTGTTATTATATCCTTACATTGTAATTAAATTTAAAAAATATAATCTCACCTGTTCGCAGATTTTCATGTTGAGTTTACCATTAGATAGTGTCATTACTTGTCAAGGTTCGACGTACCACGCACACAGGCAGAGCAGGGGCGAAAACTAGAAACAAATATGCCTTGATTGGGGGTAAAACTCTTGTGATGAACACGAAAGAGTGCTCGCAGTTGTTGTCGGATTTTTTAACACGCATATAATTATTAGCTTCACCTGTATGTATGTATGTATGTATGTATGTAACCGACTCCTTTGGACTCGATTTTGACCCACTTTAAACGGACAGATTTTATTAAAATTTTGCACACCTGTCAAAGATCGATGACAATGCAATAATTCGATAAAAAAAAATAAAAATATTAAAAAAAAAAAAAAACGCTCTTATAAATAAACCAAACTAAAAAGTAGAAAATAAATAATAGTTAAAAAAAAACTAAAAAACACGCTTTTAAAGTACTTCTAACTAAAAAGTGAAAAATAATTCCTAATATAAGCTGAAAAAAGCGTGGGTTGCTCGATAGACGAAAAATATGGCACAGAGCGCCCCATTTTTCGTCTATCGAGCAACCCATATATCATTATGTTAGTTCTTTAAAAGCTTGTTATTGGTAAATAGACTTGTACCATTTAGTATCACGTAGACTTGAATGACTACTATTTCTAAGTAGTCCTAAATCATACGGCCCGTCGCTCGTTTGAAAAATCCTTTCTATCAATATTTCCTAAAAAAAATAACTTTACATATTCAAATTGTTACTCATGCAATTTGATTTGATTGACGTGACACTTACACATATTGACAACTTTATGAATAATTGACATAAATAACTAAAAATAACCAAATTCATTCATAAATATTATTCACTAGCTGCGCCCACATTATTTTTATATTTGTCGACATTATGACTCAGTTCTCGAGTTGAGAAGTTTACGTGAAGCAGAAACCACTCAATCTTGCCCTACACCCATTTTCAATAACTAATATATTTGTCGTTTTCCTTACTAGAAACAAAGCTTGTAGAATCTTTGTGTAAATTTAAAAAAATATATGTGGCATACGTTTGTGTCATAGGATTTTGGCTACTAAGTATATTTTTTTTGTTTGTACATTCATAAAATTACGCCTTTATCTCACGGGGGTAGGCTGAGACGATGAAAAATGTTTTGAGTTGCTCCTCACATACTTCTTTAGCTTCCTTAACATTCAAACATCTCGTCATTCATGCTCGACGATTTCGTGAACTACGAACTTGTTCTTTCGGAAAGATGCCATTTATCTGGTCCTTATATGTATTTTAAGAACAACCTCTTACAGTAAATTGCCTTTAATGTAAATCCAGACTAAAAGCTGTGCAAACGTTCATTAATATCCATATAGATTTGCGTGAAAGAGCGTCAAACATACAGACATCCTAAGAAACATTCCGCATAATTGTATTAATAGGATTTTCTTTAACCAAGATCTACAAACTTAGATAAAGAATGCATGCAAGTCAGGATCAGATCATAGAGTCATAGCTGCACTACAGATACCACTTCATACTTACATACAAACCTTCATTCTTCGAGGTAAAATAGAACACAGTTTAATTTAATAAGATAATATATATATGATATAGATACTTACTGCCTCGATGGTCTCGTGGTAAGCGTATGCGCCTCTCACCGCGAGGTCTCGGGTTCGATTCCCGGGTCGGGCAAAGTGTTATTGTACAGTTGCAGCAGGGAGCCCAAATTATGCCCGGTGGATGGCGATAGGCTCACCCCCTATCCCATAGGACCTAAACATAACAGGTGAAATGTTGATGTTGTACACCTCTGCCACACCCTTATGGGTAAAATAGGCGTGATGGTATGTTATGCTAATAGATACTTACATTTGGTGATTAGACAATCAAATCTCAAATAATTATGCATAATATTTAATGATTAATTCCATTCGTAATAGTTCCTTAAATAACTTTTGGCTATCGTCCAACAGTAATATCTACATTTTGATACGTTCTCGCTTTGGACGATGCACCAGTCAAGCGTAGCCATAGTATCGAAGTAGTGTCGGTAGCACAATAGGCATCAATAACGCCAGATTGTACCCAGTCTCCAAATCCTGGACTTCCATTGATGTACGACCGAAACCAGAACTTGGTTTTGATATTCTTACGCTACTTCAGCATAGCTTCCGACTCTCACATAGTTATCACACAGAAAGTAAGACACAGAAATATTAAAGACAAAAGAAATTGACGTTTCTATACTGATAAAGATCTAAATTACAAGAGTGGCAAGTAATTTTATAATCCATAACTATTGGATTATTTTATAATTGCATAAGAATTATTCTGAAAGTTCCATAGGTCAAAAATGATAGACAACTTAAAAAGAATCCATTGTCTCTGTAGTATTCTCCATTCTTTTCATTCAAACTTACGTAAGTTTGTAACATTATTCAAATAATGAAATACGGGTGCTAACCACGTAATGTTGGTATATTTAGTCGACCGCGGTTTCACCTATACTTTTAGGCATTTTCAAGAGAGTGGGACACGTTGCGCCTGAGTCGTTGATTTTTCTTTAGTTTGTTACGCTTTTGACCTTTGGAGCTGAGCAGACGAGGCTTATTTCTTGCTGCGCGCATTTCTACGCGTAAGTGTTTAAAAAGGCGTGTCAATTTCACAAAATACAGTGGACTCACTTGACAAAGCAATAATATCACGTGCTATAACCAAAAGCGTCTTACTCATCTAATTTTGCTAAGCAAGGTTTCTCAAACTGCTCAGGCTGCCGTAAGTGAAGCTACAGAAGCTATGAATTGCAAATAAAACAAATTTAACCAAATTTTTCATGATAGCTCGAAGGCTAATTGGATTTTGATCAACAATTTCAAAGGTAAGCTTTTGCAAGCCTCCTCTACATTTAAGACATCTAAAACGCTAGTTTAAATGCTAGTTAATCGCTCAACTTTTTGTATGTATGACAAAACTATTATGTTTTATAATGAATTAGAGAGGTCAAGAGGACTCGGTATTCCAAGAAAGCACCCCACTTTGAGATCCGCTGTAAAGGAAGATTGTCAATTCGCAAATTGTTCACGTCGCGTCACTAAATAACATGACACACGTACAGCCGAATGACCTTGCGCTCCCTCAGCCCATGTTAATGAACTACGTAATTTAACACCTCCGAATTAGCACCTTATTCTGTAGGTATTACTGGTCATTGTGCTAAATACCCGGCTCGCTGCACTCCGCTTTTGAAGAGCCTTGATAATGTTTGCACTGTTTGCAGTACGTCGCGTATTTTTGGTCTCATGCAAGGTAATATGTTATTAATTCTCTCTTTCCTTGGTGTAAACAATTCGGTCCGCTGTATAAATTCTGCTTATGCTTGTTTTGGTGATTTGCATTATTTATGCTGAGTTCTAAGGTCGCTCGCCGTGTTTTTGTTTTGAGTTTTTCTATGGAGATTTTACATTTTCAATGCTATCTAACATGTTTTGCATTAACCATCACTCCATTGTTCACTTTTCTAAACACATAAGTTTCTTTTCTAAACATTTTTAATTATCAGAAGTTTCTCAGACACGGTAAATAGTATGAAACCTTTTTCTTAAATACCCCTTTTCATTCTTGACAATACATATATCTACTTCGGCAGAATATTAAGATATTAACTGACAATAAGTTAGCTGCCCAGATTGTAATAAAGATTTCCTATGTAGTCGTGAACTGGAAATTTACACGGGAATCGTTAAAACTGTTCATTATGCAAAGTAATAAAATCACCAGGAATGTAAAGTGGCCCTTAATTAAGAAATTTTCCATGTCTGTACATAAGAGATTTGTATGTTATAGACATGAAAATTTAATCGTAAATCGAAAAAACCTAAATTCTCATCACTTTTTCCAAGATGGCGGCGAAAGCTCATTGGAAATCGAAGTCGAAAATTCGCCCACAATTAAATTGTACTAAATAATTAATACGTATTTAGCTTATTGACATAAGCCTTTGACAATTCTCTACATAAGCGTATTATGTTTGCTTGGCAACGCTGTAATGCGGCCTCAATATAATCAAGTTCAAGGGCGTCATAAAATAATTCGCGTAACTGTTCTGTCAATATTTTACGAGACTGGAGACGTCCCACATACCGTCTACTTTCACTCCTTTGTAATCTATCTATCTATATATCTATCTATACTTATATAATTGTTCGCCCGACTGACAGATTCATCAACGCAGAGCCTAAACCACTAGGGCTAGGCACTTGAAATTTTGCATGAAGGTTCCTTACATGGCGTAGAAGAAAAAGATTTTTTTGGCAATTCCATTCCAAAGGGGGTAAATATGAGGAATGAACAGTTGTATGGAAGTCCGTCATTTTTGAAGTTACAAAAGCACGAAATTTCGTTGAGTTAAACTTCAATAAAAATAAATGAATTTCTGTAGCGGGTTATCTACTTTTTTGACAATAGGATGAATTTAGGGTTTGTCAGTAAAAAGCAAGTTTACGGTAAAAATCAATAGATGGCGTTGTGAGTATTTTTAAACTTGAGGGCACCGACCAGAATACCGTTTGACGCGGTTGAAACCGCGTGGGTCATCTTATATATGAGGCTGAAATAATCATTATGTTGCTCATAGATAGGGCTCTAATACTTTTTATGTAGGTGTGCGTTTATTAAAAGAACTCTCCAAAAAAGGAGATCTATGGTTGATTCAATCACCACATAGTACAATAGGCTTCCCTAACTGTCTGACTGACTTTACACAACGGCTTTTAATGCGGCATAGATATAATTATACATAAAGAAGGTTTTAATGTATAATACATACATATTATATTACTACATAGCACTCAGAGAGAAGCCAGGACGCGCCACTAGTGTATTAAAAAATATAATGACCATTTAAGGTTGTACCTAGGTTATCAACATTTATGCGAGTATAAAATCACTGAATATGTTTTCGAAAAACTAAATTAATGATATAAGTAATAAAAATAATGATACCAGTGGTATTTCTTTACATTATTATTTCTGGTTTTACTAAATGTAAAGGAAGATCACTTGATGATAATTGAACGTTTGTGATGTTATAACTATAACCTGTATTGTTTTTTTTTAAATCAGTGTCAGTAATTATTAAAAGCTTGCCTTTTGGCATAAAAAGGTTCTTAGTATATGATAAACTTGACTAACTTTTATATAAATGTTAGTAAAGTTCCAACCTTGCAGTATCATAGCAAACTCGGTAAACGATACAAAAATAATTAGCGGTTTATCTGTTAAACGCTTCAGCGAGCCGATAACAATTGCCTGCGTGGGTAGAATATAAAGCGATATTCTTTTATCTGTATCGATTTGAAAGTACTCGAGTACTCAATACGTTTCCCATGCATTTCCGCGGAGCTGTGTTGTTCCCACGGCGACTGTATGCGTGGATGACACAGTACCAATTACTGTTGCTGCTACCCTATTATTCGCGAAAGACATGGACATCACCCAGTGGTTTGTTTTGATTTCTTCTGGGAATCTAGTTAGGTCACAGAATGTTTTTTTTTTATATTTGCATTATCGCCATTTAACTAACGCTTTCATAATGGCCGTGCTTTGAACGTTCTGCTGCTTAATATAACGCGATAAAATGATTGAGCTCCAACTATTATTCATCCATAACTTAACCTTTAAGGCCAGGGTTTTTGATTTCTGAACACGTAATCTATGGCAAAAGGAAAGGCGCAAATAGCACGAAAATTATATCTCTGATTTTAATCATATATAATAAATAATAACAGTCCTATCTAATACATGACCCACTGCTGGGCTTGGGCCTCTTCTCATGATGGGAAGGGTTAGGCCTTACTGGCCTTAGTCTACCACGCTGGCCAATTGCGGATTGCTAGACTTCACATTCCCTCGAGCACTTTTTAGGCACTCTCAGGCATGCACGTTTCCTCACGATGTTTCCCTTCACCGTTAGCGAGCGATAATTTATATGATAAATACACACATATCTTCAAAAAGACGAATCTTAACGATTTTGACAGAGGTGTGCCGTGGGTTCGAACCCGAGACCTTTGACTGCGCAGTCCTACGGTCTTCCACTCGGCTATCGCTGCTTATAAAATAAGTATAATAAACAAACTGATAATGGCATGACTATAAACAATTTTAAATGAAATACATTTTTATTGCGGTTCTATCAATATTCGAGAGCTTAATTAATGCAGGGCTTTTATCAGCATAATGTATTTCCTGCGGTCTTCCCTTATTATATTGAATTTTATTATGAAAATAACATGCTCTTTAATGTAGAGTAATTGTATATATACAACGATTGATTCGTAAATGCCCGCTACACAATAAATCTTTCAGTCACATAAGATGTTAAAACTTATTTCTAAACGTATTGTTATAAAACTTAATACAAAGCCCACAAAGGGTAGTCGTAAGTGAAACCCAATCGCTTCCAATAATAACTTAAATAATGATGCTATTGTTTCACTTACGCAATTGCTCAACGGTTTAGTTATAATACCATTGCATACATACTGATTTAGTATTTTACTAGTCAGAATATTTTTTTTATATTTGCATTGTAGCGATTCAACTAACGCTATCTAAATGGCCATGTTTTGAACGTTTAGCTGCTTATTATAAAGCGATAAAATGCTTGAGCTCAAATTATTATTCGTTCACAACTTGGACCTTTAAGGCCCAGGGTTTCCGATTTCCTCAACGCTTTAGTTATAACACCATTTCATACTGATTTAGTATTTTACTAGCTGCGGCTCTACCCGCCAGGTAAAAGAAATGATACCTATGTCCTGTCTTTAACCATCTGCAGATTTCAACAAGATTAACATAATTAAGATTTTTTCGTTTTTTATTTTACATTAATTAGAACGCTTGAAGGAATTACACTATCCAATGGTCGCAATGACAAGGCAAAATACACACATTCACTCACAGAACCCAGTCTCAGAACAAATCTTTGCGAATCACTCAAAGATTTGTCCCATGTGGGGATCGAACCAACAACACCAGTGCAGTGGAGAGCGGCGTGGCGACCGCTTAAACCACTTCACCACACGTGCATGCAAGATAAGATTCAGAAGATTAGTAAGGGACGGTAGTGGTCAAAATTTACTTATTGTTCTCCTGCATTTTCTTAAACAAAAAGCATAATATACTCCCAGTCGCTAATCGCTTTCGATAACAGTATGTAGGTTGGAAATGACAAGCATTGCCGATCAATTATTTCTTACATGCACAGATTATGCAAAACCTGTAAATTACTTGAATATTTCCATTTAGTGTTCACAATATGAAAAATACAGATAACAAAGGCAACGATAATTCATTGTAGTTTTTAACTGTTTAATTTTTTCTGTAGTTATGTTTTAGAAAGAGATGTATTGTTTGAATTGTATGAATCAAAGCTTACATTCATACAATACAACGAAATAAAAACTTAAAGTAAATCAAAGTTGAATATTAAAAAGTGAGTTGTAAAGCCGCCGACGCACGAGCTCGGCACGTTAGCATTTCACATCTACAATAGCACCCGGGATGCCCACAGTCACTTCCGACGCCCGTGTGCTGTGCCCACGCCTTCATATCTATTCTATGCTCAACTGCACTACAATTTACTACATTGGAATAAAGTTGTTAGATCTGCTTATGTAACTATTTTTATTTTAGAATAGAATTTTTGCCGCGATCTGCGAGGTACCCCTTGATAAAATATAGCCTATGTTACTGAGTAATAATGTAGATACAGATATTTGTAACAATACTATTGTGAATTGTAAGCCAGGGTGGTCAACTGGTGACCTGAAACACAAGCTTTGGCTTAGCTTGTGCACCAGTCTCACACAATACCGAAATAGAATTTTATTGTATCTTAGCAAATCACTTTCTGTATTTCATTTTTGTTGTGGTGAGAAAAATAAATATATTGCCTATTGAAAAAAAAAAATCTAATTGCGAAGAATATTTTGAAACGGGTACAATATTTTAATCGTACCAAACGAACAAAATTTCAAAACTTTTCTCTTTATCTATATTAAGATACTGAAGATAGCTCTTATGTAACATTTGTGAAATTGTGTAATGAATAGACGAGAGCTCGGACACGGGCGTCGAAAGTGGTTGCGCCTATCCCGTGATGCTATTATGGATGCGAAATGCTAACGTGCCGAGCTCGTGCGACGGCGGCTTTACAACTCACTTTTTAATATTCAACTTTGATTGACTTTAAGTTCGTCCTGTAGTTGCAATTGTAACTCTGCAAGTGATTCGTTTTATTTTGTCTTTTAAAAAACAAATATAAACTGCCTTCTTCGATGGTCTTGGGTTCGATGCCCGGGTCGGGCAAAGTGTAATTTATAAACTTTTCGTGGAGAAATTGACAATACAATATTACAGCACAGAGTTGGGCATTGTGCTCGGTGGATGCCGATAGGCTCACCCCTATGATTAGGTCCCAAACAGATAAAGTGTGGGTGTTGTACACCTCTCCTTTTGGGTAATATAGAAATAAAATAGGTTATGTTAAAAAAACACACACACAATCACTTACATAAAGTCTGCGTATCCCTCAAAAATTAAAATGAACTTTCTTTTGAAGCAGTTTCCATTTATGATCTGACTATAATGAAACATCTTGGAGTTTCCATACTTATCATCTTATTTAGAAATCTACTAACTTCAAAATCGATTTTAGCAATTTGGGCTTCAAATTAAACTAATCGAAAAAACATTGTCAGCTCTGCCAATTGAATCCTTGAACAATGCTCTTACTTACTTTTACTTCTTTGGTAGTAGACAAGATAATAAATCCGTTTATTTAAAATCAAATTTCAAATTCTAAATTCAAATACAGAAAAGCAGCTTCCTAACGTATAAAGTTATGAAACGGTGAATATATCGCTTACATTTAAATACATTTCCTGTTATGAAGCGATGGCATTTGACATTATGTTTGTGTGACGCGACTTGTATTTCATAACGGAGATCCTTCGGTGCCGTTGGTGACACTTCGGTTTGACAGATATGAGAATATTAGATATTGAAATATTTGTAGGATAGCACCTATAAATACTTTAATATCTAATTCCACATGTGAATCCATTCTAATAAAAGTATTCTGCACTGCTCGTCCGCGTCGCAGTACAAGCGAGTTTATTAATGATATGTTTACACTTTGAACATCATTACAAAAATAATACGGTCTGAAATAATACTTAAGTCTGAAATAAGGTTGAGTGCACGGTTTGCATAGATTCAAGATTCAAGATTCAAGATCATTTATTTGTTAAAACATGAGTATACATACACATACAGTACATGCAAGATGTTACATTATAATGTCATTAAAACCATTCATGTTTTTACCTTGACGGTGTACAAATATAAATATCTAAACTAAAACTAGTATAATTTTTACCAATACACTTGCTTTAAAATTTACCTTATAACTATATTATATGTATTATTTATTTCTATACTTAATCTCATTTAGGTGAGTGCATTACAATTTTGTCATTTAGGAACTCCTCTATGCTGTAGTAGGACTTACTAAGTAAGTATTTTTTCAAACTTTGCTTAAAGTTTAATACATTTAATTTCTTTATGCTACCAGGGATTTTATTATATATTAGAGGTGCCATGCAGAAGACGCTGTTGTGTTTGAGCGTTGTTTTGCAAGGCACTATACATAGACGATCATTGTCCCGTCTGCTGCGTTTGTTCGCGGCTACTTCAGACAATTTTCCAAATAAATTTGGATTCATTTTGACAATAGTTGCTACTTCGTATATGTACAGTGACGGTAAAGTAAGTAATTTGTGTTTCTCGAAAAACGGTTTGCAGCTTTGCCTGGAATTTAGTCCATAGTGGTTAAAGCGGTCGCCTCACCGCTTTCAACTGCGGTGGTGTTGTGGGTTCGATCTTCACACGGGACAAATCTTCGTGTGATTCTCAAAGATTTGTTCTGACTGGGTGTGCTTTGTGTGTCAAATGGATGTTTGTTAACTCCCCCGCGACACCTGAGTTATTCCTAGAGAAGATTTAAAAAAAAGTAATTTTTTTTAAAAACTCTACTGTAGATACTTCTTGACTGACAAAACATTACTTTTTAGTAGCACTTGTAGAAGTTTTAGTTAATCCACACGATTTACATGTCGGGACGCGTGTAAACAACTTACCCTTTTACAAAATAATATTGAACTTCTATGCTATCTTTGGAAAAAGGTTAGCCTTTAAACAAGACTCAATGGATATTTTAATCATAAAGGAAAAAGCTTTAAAAAAGTTTCAGTTCTTTGAACCTTCGGCAAATAGGTTTTTCGGTTTACTTAGTTAGTAGCTTTTTACCGCGGCTTTGCGCAACTGATATTGAATGTGAATTTTAGTAAAGAGTTAGCAGACTAACATTATTTAGTCAGCTAACTCTATACTAAAATTCACCGAATTGGATTATCCGGTCAAGCGCGATAAAGAACATATTTTTTGTATTTTAAAAATACGAAAAATATTTATGTTCTTAATATTATTAGTATGATTTATGATTCTAGACATAACAGATATTTGACCGCCATGAGATAGTCATTATAAATGATAGGTTCATCCCATTCTATCCTTTTGACCTGAGTTATTCAATATATTCAGTTCTAGAACATTTTGGACGGTAGGGACGTCTGTGAAATCTAGTCTGATTGTCAGCTCGTACAATAGGAATACTGGAATATTAGAAACGCCGGCAGCTAAATGTATACGTGTTTATTTGCACAGGGTTTTATACAGAGGAGAGGATATTTAGATAACGGCCCAGTGCGTTATTGTAATAACTGTATTTTGCAACTTCTGATGGCATTGACGCTTCATCTATTTTTTGGAAAGGTTTTCCTAACAATTCCTTCCATATAATACTAAACTGAAGCATCTTCATTCATTGATCATTTTTCACAAAGCAAATTGATATTTACTATAGCAATTGATTTTTGCCAAGAATGGAAAAAACATCCGTAGCGATTGATATGACAATGCCTTACGACCTAGTTGATTCTAAAAAGGCACCGACTTTAAATCAAGATAAGCTGATAAACGTTCGCCAAACTTGGAAACTACCGTCACGGACACGGGCGAACGAGCAGATAGATGAGTCGCCGAAGGTTACTCCATTGTTTCCGAACAACATAAAACATTGATAATCCATCCAAATAGCGACGAATTATAGTGTTTATGTGATTGGAATTCAATTAACGTGGCTTTTGGATTTGATGGAAAATTGTGCGGGTTCTTAGATATTTTGATGATAGAAGCAAATGCTGAAGAAAAGTTATTATTATTGGGAGATAGGGCTTTTTGTGCTCTCGTCGACCTAGGTCTATTGTGATTTTAACCCTCATTATAAGAAAATAATAAGAGTGAAGTACTCATATCGGATATAATATTGGTATTTTGATTTAAATGGGGTTAAATATCAATCTGTCATGACTGTGACTCTGACAATGGCAAATAAATAGATTGGGAGGAATGTTAAAAGCAAAAAGCAAATAGAATGCTTTGTTGTATGGATCAATGACGTCGTAAAAATATCCAATATTTTGATCTGTAATTAAAAGATGAGCAAAGATTTCTTGTTCGGGTTTTCCTTGTACGCCGTTGTATGATATACTACGTGTAAGTATTTTTCCAGCTGTTTTTATTTACTATATGAATGAAACATCTTAAAACGCCCAAAAAATTCTCATCTTTTTCAACAAATTTAGTTTTTTTTGCTGCGTTTTGCACAAAACACATTTTATTTCCATTCATTTATTTTCCATTGATAGCTTCGGACTCCAACGTAAATATAAACACCGCCTCGTTAATAAAGTTATTGCAATAATAATTCAGTCGCAATTGAACTTCCTCGTCTACTTTATATTCATATTAGTCGTAACACAGACGGCCAAGATAAACAGATATAACTCACATACATCTATGTCAAAGCCCATCAGTTATAACATAAATTAATTGTGCCTGCCGCGGTGTATTGGCTGAATGTAAATTTCCCGGTGACCTCACAGCAACCGCAGAAACCGCGCCTGGGTTATCGCCTTTGCCCCAAACTTTTTTTCGCCACTCATATTTAGTACATGAATATTGAAATTGATTATGACTCTTTTAACAAATTATGGGCGTTTCTGTATTGCTTTTTTATAAGGTTCATTTTTGTTTGATTTGAATCTGTTAGCATCTAATTAGGCCTGACCTCGGATAACATTACATCGAAAATCAAAATGGCTTATATTGGTTTCTTCTATGAAGATAATTTGATATCATCAAAACAACTAAATGCTCGAATATATATAGTATATAATACTAGTTTGTTCCGGATTGATTGCTAGTTTATGATATATCTCTATTCGATCTAAGTCAACAGTAAATAATTCTGTAGGGCTATTATTATATCTAATCAAAGTGCTTGATGGTATATTCGTGGTGATATTATTATCTCACTGATTACATAGGAGGGAGTTTGTGTTCCCGAGGGTGTTCTAAGAGTCAGACTAGGGATAATACCAACATCAAACAAACGTCTCCAAATTCTTGACTGTCATGCATCCTATCCAATTTGAACCTCCCGGTCATGTCTCATTGTCCTTAAACAATTTAAACACAAATAATAATTAGTAAATACAAATTAATCTTAAAGCGTTGAATTAAAATCGTAGCATCGGACGTGCATCGTTCGAAAAGTGTGAAACAAGCTGGAAGCTATTTAACGAAGGGCGAGATCAATGAGAGAATTTCACGTCTTCCTGAAAATTAATGAGAATGGCGCTTAGGACGTTTAGTGGTCGCACCTCGTATCCACAATACGGCGACGGTAGCGCGGTGGCGGCCGCGACTGCCTGCCCGGCGACTAATGACTGCTGCGCGCAACAACAAAAACATCTCCGTCTTGTTCGAGCCCACCGGCCGGTCTGCCGCCGTCTCCGTCGCACCGCACCCGGAGCGGCAACGTAGCGGTACAACCCGGATAAATTACATCCTATTAACTCCGTTCCGGTGCTCGATTTAAGCTTTAATGTCTCACAGCGTAAGGATTGAAATTGCATAAGAACATTTATTTGATGCTAAATGTTTACCTTAGACTTTATTGCTTACATTATAAAGTCGACGTTGAGTCGTCGCGGGTGTCAGTTAAGGCGTTCCGGTCTCCCGTGTGATTATTAATTTGCTGTCAAATAAAGGGGCCGCTCACTTGGGCGTGCGTGTCGGCACAAATTTCTGCCATACTTCGGAATCGGTGATTATTTTTTTGTTGCCTTGACTTTGGATTCGCAGACTGACAGACATTTTAAAGCACTATTATTTTAGGCTCACATCATAGGTGGAATGGCCGACGGTCTTTTAATTAGACAAAGTCGATGGCGCTTGATAACATTGTTGTTGGTCTGATTTTGATCTGCTCGTGTGCGTGATGCGGCGATTGATGGTTGCTCAAACAAGTCGATTCAACAACGAAAGTTACGAGCCTTTCTCAGAACTGCGCTGCGTCCCGATCTACTTTCATTAACTCATATGAGATGAGACAATAGCATGATTGTGTGATTGGAAGCGATTAATAAAGATAATGAAATAAATACTTGACACATAATAAATGGCTGAGAAGTTATTAATTACTACCTGGATGTTATTTAACTAGAGGTATTATAAGTTGCGTAAAGCTAGTCGGTTTATAAGCTGGAATTATTGCTTCTACTTATTTACACGTATGAGGAGGATATGAAACGTGGATATTTTTTACACTGATGGAACAAACAAGCGTCCCATAGTGCCACATATACGCCTAACGTAGATTTTATCTCGCTCTGATCCAATTTGACCTCATTTTTATTCAAGTCACTCTGGAACAAACGAATTCTGGTACATTTCGAATGCATTAGGATTTTTTTACCGAACGTGGATATTATGAATTTAGGAATTACAACCTTATAGAAGATTGTAATACAATTAAAATACGGTTTGTTTTTGATCTGTCAATATTTGATATAAAACACAACACCTATCTTCTTCTTCTTCTTCGTCGTATCGATGGCTGAGTCAAATTTATTGGTCTATAAGTGGCCACTGCTGTTATGGCGCTCTCATCCGTGTTCATGAGCGCCTCTCTTGTGCAGGTGGTAGGGCATTTTGGACATTCAGTAAGGTGTTCAAGGTTTTGACTACACCTATGGTAATCATACAGTATTAAAATGTCATCTACATAGCATACTCCTTATGGAGAGGTCCAAAAGTAAAGCATTCAAATTAATTTGTCATTAAAATCATTCTTAACTTTGATATAATTTTCATTGCTAATATCTATATCATTTTCATAATATAGATATTAGCAATGTGTACTAGGATTTATATTACTATAAATAAATCTTTTCACATTTTATTGGCCGCCGTTTAGCATCGTTTTGGAGTATTAAAAACGCGGTTTTCAACTTAGTTGCAACAAATTATGATTTTAAAATTGTCAAGTAAATGAAATGGCTATATCTAGAGAGTGGTCGTTCAGATGATAACCTTTGAAAGTATTACCTAAACACCCACGTAGTGCAAATATAAATGTGTTAGATAACACTTGGCCTTTAAATGTGAAAACCAAGCTATTATTATGTATTATAAACTAAGTTATTCATTTAAACAGAACCGAAATATTTGATTGTTAATAACCTAACGATGTATTTCGGATATAACAAAAAAAAAAGATGGTATAGCTTTTGTTAACGAGCTAGTGCGTGGTTGCTGTACTTGGACAAAGTCGTTAGTGACATTTTTTCTTTTATATATTTTTTTACCAGATACATACTACGCAATTAAGACGGGTATTTTTGTCGAATGTGAATTAGCTCAGTTCAAACAAAACAACACAATCAGTCGTGTCCAGTTATAACGACACCCACGTTAGCATCAACTTATTATTTTCTTCTATCCTTATTGTACTAATAACGCAATTTTATTATTTTTTTGTTGTGTAATCTCTTTTCTGCCATTTAAACAATAATGTGAGATGGAACTTGGGTATCTGTTATGATTATCAGCGATTGATTAGTGCCATTGATAACAAATTAATAAACTTTCGACGGCATATTCAAATTAAATCCAGCAAAGAAGCAACTTAGGTTTGACACGTTTAGCTATTAATTTTGCTAAAATCTTTCGAAAGTGTCAACATTAATAAAAACTTTCCCTAAAGATCATTCTAAAATAAGCACCTACATCATTGGGCTTTTCTCAGAGGTATTAAAATATTGACTTTATGTCAAAAGCTCGGTTAGGTTCAGTCTATATTTTTTAAATCTTTTTTGGCATGTTATTAAATTAAAAAAATTATGTTAATTGAAAGAAGGCTCAACAGATATGGTCTACTGCCTTTAATTTAAAAACCTTAATTATTTCGATAGTTGGTTTATAAACTCCCAATGTAATAATGATAATTCTCAAAATCTATTCAATGTAATTTATTCGAATTGCTCCAAAACAACCATATTAACAACATAGTCGAAATAAGTTAATTATTCATCCGCAAGTTAGTTAACTGCGAGAAACGGATTACTCCGGTGACCCATTGAATATTGGCTGGGCAATCTATCATTGCCAAGCGCTCTGAAATGCCCTGAATGTTGGATGGGTCGCTCGTCATATCTACTGCGAAAATTAACAACGATGCAGATGAAAATTCACTTTTTAAAGCATTCACTAACGCTTAAACCAATATATAGGTATCTCATAGGTAAGCGTGCTCCACCGTAGACCGCATCATCACTTACCATCAGGTGAGGTCGTGGTCAAACGCGTGCCTATTCACCATATAAAAAAAAAAAAAAATATATGTTTTAATTTGGTGGAGATTTTTGAAGCAAGACAAGTAAATGTTTTTGTAAAAGTATGTAACTGTTTTGGTTAGTTAAAACTAAAATGCAAAGCGCAACATTGTCATGAATTTAATTTCGCAGGTAAGATGTTTGCTAATAGAAGAACACAAATATACACATACACATAGACATAAAATCACGCCTTTATCTCAAAAATATTTACTGTGGTTTTTTTCCGAAGTCAAAACACAGGTTATTCGCATGCATTTTGCATTTTTGTTGAATACAGATATTTTTTCGTGAATTTGAATGCACGGTTGGCGTAGTTAAAGTAGTCGCCTCGCCGCTTTTAATCTGCTTTGGTGTAGTAGGTTCGATCCCCACACGAGACAAATCTTTGTGTGATCCGCAAAGATTTGTTCTGGGTGTGTTTTGTGTGTGTGAAATGTATGTTTGTGAATAGGAGTTATTCAAAGAGCGGGCGTCGTGTCTATAAAAGAAAAGAATAATCTGAGCTGTGCCTTGAATTGGAGCATACAATCCATCCATATGATGATAGACTTTCAGCCCAGAATGTTTCAAATAGAAAGCACCAAATATTCGTAAAATGGCGAATGGTCAAGCAAATATATGTTATTGCCATAAATTTTATTGGTTCCTCATTTACAATAGAGTGCTTTCTTGGCTATATCCCTAGTTGGTAATTTTAATTGGATAGGTGACCGCTGACCTAATACTCTTCTTAAAATGGATTTTACTACCAATTTGCTCGAATTGGCTTTGTTTTAATTACTGAATTTCGTGGTAAGCTAAACGTTCATATGATCAGATAATTTCGTTTAGTGAAAAGACAGTTGTATGCAGTGCAGATGCATCGCAACTTACTATAAGATCATGATTAGATGTCAAGAGAAAAAAAATTACCCGCACACACTTTGGAGCGGTTTTAACAAATCATAACTGTCTTTGGACGACATTATCCTAAGTACACACAGCAGAAACAAGATTACGAGATACCATGTTACATAAAATGATTAAACGATGTATCGATATGATATCATATTATAACGAAAACCAGCAGTATCTACTCCAATTCACTCTTGATATTATCTTATTTATCTTCTTACATTTAAACGATCTGTTTTGATGCTTCAACGTATTCCTTTCCAAGAATAATTAATTTTAAGGCTTCACTCCATTCACGGAAATGCTCTGAGGTTTCTGCCAATATTGATGTACAAAGTTGACGCAGAATATCCGGTGCGATATAGACTCGATTAATAATATCATAGAGTAATTATGTAATCATCTTCAGCGAATAGTTCAACGAAATCGATACTAGTTTGTCCACTAGTGCGGTACTTGGTTCTACGGTATAATATAGTGTGGTATAACTACTATTAGGTATGCAATTGCTCATAATTGTAACATATTTTATAATATTGATATCTGTCATTATTGTTCTGTCTTGCCGCCTTTATAGTTATTGTAGAATGGGCGAGTAGTTCTAAATTATAGTGAAACACATTTTACTGTGTGTGCGTAGTTCCCGGTGGATGACGATAGGCCCACCCACTATCCTATGGTACTTATACATTACAGATGAAATATGGGTGTTGTACACCTCTGCGTTCTGGGAAATATAGGCGTGATGTTTTGTTAATATGGGAACTGGATTGCACACAGTAGTTGGTACGACTAGCTACGGAAGCATTTTGCGCGTGGCCCGATACGAACTTGACCAGTTTAAAATAAAATGTAACTGCATTCCAAGAATGCAAAATAGATCCTTGCTTCACCGGAAAATAGAAGCAGAAAAAAAACAACAACCTGTATTTTAAAAAAATCAATTGTCAGGATTAAATATTTTCAACAAATAATAATATAGTACATATATATAAAAGGAAAGTACACTTTTGGTCATATGAGTTTTTCTAAACGTGTGATGGTCGTGATGCACAACACAACAAAAAGAAATGAAATCCCACCAAAAACATTTACAATTTACAAAGAGGGCCCAGTCTCGCTACGAACGTAATTCTTCTGCCGTCAAAAGTTGTGAAATCGAATCTAAACCAAGTCGGTTAATTCAGTACCTTGGACCAGTAACTTCGCAAATGCTTACGACATGGATTTTGTTTGATGTATACAATCTTTTTCCGTAGATTTTTAATGGGATACCTATTTTCAGCGCCGTTTTCTTATGCTAAATAAATATTTGAAAAATTACAAATAATTGTGCGCAATGAATGATTTGCAAAAATATTCTAATTTATTCGTTAACGCTCTTAATGCCGAAACGAATTGGAAAATCTTTTGGTATGTTTTTAAACAATACAAATAATAGTTTCAGGTTTGTTAAATAGATGGCGTTAGTTAACCGTATGATACGTTTCGTTTTATCTCGGCCTTTAGATTAAATAAGTGTGTCATAGTTAGTTCAGCTGAAGTCAAGTTTATAATAATCTAAAAGATAAGATTTATCAATGATGGGCAGAAACAACTATTTTTACTTGCGTTGTTTCTTTAGAGGTAAACAAGGGGCAGTTAAATCTCAAAGTGAGCTTAAAATTTTCCGTCCTTGACTAAGGTTATAGATAATAATATGATATAATGATCTATTTATTTTATTTATTTATACAATCAAAGAACAACAATACATAATAAAACACAATGTTTAGATCTGGATCATAACACAAAAATTTATCATTTCTATATGTTCTAAAGGCCTTAGCCGGAGCGATGAAATGCGGGCGCTTGTATTCTTCACCTTGAAATTTATCATTACGGTATAGCGGAAGTTGCATTCCCTCCGAGTTATCCAACACTAGCTAACCAACATAAGTAGCTACGTATGAACTTATTTTCAAAGTCACATATTTCTCTAAATTGTAATGCGTAGTTGCATGGAAGTTTAAAAATGTCAAAGTGCTTTTGTTGCTGGCTGTACAGTCAGGATAAGCCTTTAAGTGGTAATCCATTTTAAAGCTTATCTTATAAGCATGCATTAATCTTTCACTAACTCAATGATTTTGTCATTGAATTAGGTACGAGTATATATCAATGTTATCAACTGAAATATCTAAAGATTAAAATTTTGATGAACGCATGCGACCGCCAAATTCACTGTCATTAACAAGAATTAATTGATATAGAAAATTAATGAAAAATACTAAAATGGTGGGGTGTGCTTTGTGTGTGAGAAATGTATGTTTGTGAACACCCCCGCGACACAGGAGTTATTCCAAGAGCGGGCGTCATTTAAAAAAAAAGTTAGATAAGAATCTTGTAATCCTTCTCTGTCCTTTATACAGCAATGCTCATGCTATCGCGCTGGATGACTGGGTAATGTGCCGTATTGCATTGTCACCATGACCATCTCAGAGATAAGCGAGGAATGTGAAGTGTAATGTGGGACGTTATCATTGCAGACTATGTCCAAGAGAACAGGAAACGGCTTCTAGATTCAGAACTCAACAAAGACCATTAAAAGTGTCTTAAAAGCTAATATGGTGGTGTTCTCAGTGCCGGATTAAGCCAGCGCGGGGCCTGTAGCAAAATCTGTCAGGGGCCCTTCAATAATTTGTATATATATTATGGGGCCTTTGGCCTGCTTTAGGTTTTAAAGTTTATGGTATTAAATAAAACATAACTATTAACAATTAATTATAAAACAACTTTTTTTGATTTAATGTGGGCAAATTTAGATATAACGTTTTCCATATCTAGTTCTTTAAGCAAATCATGCTCTACAAGCTGGCTCATTTATATCGGTCAGTATGGGCAAGTCTGTATTTACAAAACATACACAAATTTGTTCTTACAAGCAAGATATTTTAAGCTACTATTTAAATTTTATTATTTTTACGGTCAGACAGGCGTTGGAGCGCGGGCTCTCTAATTCGCGGGGCCCGTAGCATTTGCTACTCTTGCTATATGGCTAATCCGGCACTGGGTGTTATGTTGACATTGTAGATTTGATGTCAATCTAAATCTAAGCTACAAGTCTAAAAAACGGGAGAGTTGATTTGGTCAGTTGTTTGTTTGTATAATATAATACTGGTCGGATTTGGATAATTAATTTTATCATTGTCTAAGTAATTTGGACATATTTAAGACCAAATAACTTATTAAGGGCAAATAACTTATTAAGGGCACTAGTACACGTATATCTCCAAGTGAAGGCAACAGCATCCCACTACATTCCTTTCACGATGAAGCACTCAATCGGCCCTGGTCCGGAACGTCCTCGCCCCCTTTAAACAGTCTTCAGTCCAGGTCAGCCCACGCTTGGTTCATAAACCACGTCCTATATTTTATGTTACACTATACTTCAACAATACACATTTAACTACTAAGTATGTTATGTTATAAAGCACCAATTATGTTTTTTTTAAGATATTGACTAATAAGTTCGTGTGTAAAACAAACTAAATCTGAAAAATATCTATGGAATTTCATAATTTTAGGTCTGTGGTAACCTTTCGGATTTTGTGTTTTTCATTGGGAAGAAACCCTTTGGATTTAGTTTTCATTGCAATTTATAATTGTCATTTTAATACATACGTGACCATAGGTTTATCGATATTTTTTTTTAAATCGTTAACTAGGAAGTATGATTTTTTGCACCCTGAAGAGAGAGATCTTTTAGACGTTGTCTTGATATTCATTTTACCTTAGGCACCAGCGATCCTCAACCTACGCTGTAACATAGTTATATAGAAAATTATCTACACATAACATAACTATATAGATAATAGATATTTATCTTGTGGTTGATGGTGAGAAATAAATTCATTTTTATTATTATTTTTTATTATTAACATGACGCGAAAAAATACTCCCATAAAAGACTATATCACCAATAACAGTGTTGTACAAACAACGCGCTACATTTAAAGCGGCATTTTACTAGATAAGCCACAATAACAGTTTTGATAACAGCTACCAGATCTCGGCAGCAATTGACACGAGCCGAGTAACAATAATATTTCCATAAAAGCGTTAAGCTCGGGTTTCCTGGTGCCAAAGAAAGTGTTCTAGCCATATAAGATATAACTGCATTGTAAAATCGTGGAAGCATGGCGTGGAATGTTTAGACTAAAGATTTTGTTGAATCGGAGACTTTTTCGCCCGCGTTAGGTACTTGCTTTATGTTTACTATAAGTTCATTGTTCGTCTCTCTGTTAAGCATCAACAATCTAAGAAAATATTAATTACTTACACATTAATCTTGTGAAGGTATCAAAGAAATGTATGAACAATAATTTGATTCAAAAATTTGAATGTATCAACCTCATACCAGTTTGTAAATATATAAAGGCTTAGTGTCTGCTTCGTTCGCTAGATGGCGTTGCTCTGTCAGTATTTAAGTAGTAGTAAGTTAGTATTCGATACTCTATTAATTTTAATCTAATATTTTCTCACTTTTGGCCCGTTACTTGTTATGCTAATTCACTTTTATTAAAATTGTGTTGTACAAATATTTACTTATCTATGTAATATGTGAGTCTGCACATAAATTCAATATAGATTACCAAAAACAAATGAGAGACTACATAATGATGATAATTGATTATTCCGACCTTACCAGATACGCGTCGCGTCACCTTTAGATTAAAATCTAGTAAAATTTGGCTCAAAATGTTAAAACAATGGTGAGGAAATGTTATAACTTGCCGATGAAACCAGCTAGTTGTTGTCTTGGGAACCATAATACTGCAGACGAATTGGCAAGCACTAGCTTGGCATCTATGTGTCGATATTAGTTCCAATGGATTTATTACTTGGGAAGCGGACGTTGCTAAAGGAAATTAAACCTTGTGTAGATGTATGAAAGCTCTATGTAGGTCATGGAGTAACTACCGCTTGGAGTAACTATGTACGTTTTATTCATAATGCTTTGTTTGTGACTGGACTGGCAAGCGACGACATTGATCACATGGATGTATTTGTTAAACCAGCTGTATTAAACGTTTGAAGGATGTACTGCTATGCGTTTGTACTAATAATGGGATCGGATTTACGGGTCAATTAATCTATGTTACGTAATGTAAGTTACTGTATTTTAAAATCATATTTTTTTATTCATTTTCCGGTGTATAATTTGTCCAACTGCTGGAAAAAAAAAGTTAATTTAAACATTTAAACAATGTTTTTGCAGTGCTATTGTTGGTAAGTCTGGTGAATTATTTCTTAGTTTTGGTTTAAATTTAATACAATAATATTCTATTCTTATTATTTTTTGCACAATATAAATAAGTAGACATAACTTGGAGGATTACAATGCGAAACAAAATAGCGTCTCCACTCCTCTTTCTTTTTTGATGAAGCACATGGTAATAATAACTAACAAAGTTAATTACAACGTGTTATTAATAGTGGTACTAGCATCAAAATGTATAGATATTGTGGGTTAAAACAAAAAGGTCAAACCAGCAAGGCCGTTGGAAAGGAACTTATCGCCGCTTGGTACGAACTGAAGACGATGAAATTGCGATAAAACGTCAGCTTTTGCTACAAAATTATTACCGTTTTAAATTAGGATCGCGCGGTGGATATTTGGTTTTCCATTAAGAGGAATAATTAAGGTGGTTTTCCGATACTCGCTACTTATACACTTGCTTATGACAGGCGGATTCAGATTTTTTTGTGGGGCATTTGGTTCCACGGGTTATCTTAACTCATTAGACCTGTTTGAACCTGTTCTGCTGTAAGAGTTGAGGCTACTCAAGTAAGCAGATCAAAGTCTGAGGTGGCATTATTGCATCTATTCTATCCTCATCCTCTCATCTGGATTTCTTGTCTAGTTAAAGAATATCAAAAGTATAAAGAGGCCCTATGACGTAATCACGGCACGACTGGTTGACCTCTTATGTGATAATAAGAACATGATTGTACGAGTCGTCAGTATTGCGTTCACTGGTTACCGTATGCTGCTTACGTCTCAATTTATTCTAAACTTCGTGTGTATGTTCAAACATCATAGTTCGGTGAATGTAACGGTACTGTTTAGTCCATAATTCACTACTAAGATAGTGTGGAAGTTTTAGGGTATTATCTCACGGTTTCGAAGATTGCGCATAGTATAAAAATATGCAATCGCCTAGCTTTGAACTGGCTTGCAAATCGCCTTTAATATCGACACTGCTACCGCGAATATCGAGATCATTCTTTTCTTATTCGATTGAAATATAAAATTATTAAATGGTTTTCTTTCTGTTTCAGGTATGTAACTGATCTTCGATAGCGTCTTACAGTCGGAGGAATGGGAATAATATCCACCATTGCGCTTTGACTCTTTTATGCTTCATTGGATTAGTAAGTACAATTCACGGTTGAGACTGTTAGCTTCTAGGTCAAGCTGAAATGATTTAAGTTTTTCTGTTCTGTAAAAAGATGTTCAATGACACGGTCATTTAATAATCTAAGATGTAATCACAAGTTTTGATAACAATCGGCATGTTGACAATTTTCAATTTGATAATCGAATAATCGAACATTTAAAATTATTAATGGACGATTTTTTTAATAACATATCCTGAGGTAATCAGATTTTACCTTCACATAATTGGACTTGTCCAAAACGCTTCATACAAAAGGCTAGTAAGATGTGACGTCACTACTTGCTATTTAATATGCGTTACAAATTTTATTGTGATAGTATATTAAATGTTGCGTTTATGGAAATGGTTTGCTATAAATTGTGCGAGTTATTCAATAGCAAACACTTTCTCATGAAACTTTAAATGATCATAAAACAAGATAGACAAAATAACAAAACCTATATTTTGATAATCATATTTTTTACTATCTCACGATCAGTTAAAATATTTTGTTCAGATCAAACTCAAAATTGCTGTTGTTCGTATCTCTTTAGTGTAGATTGTAGAGCAGCTTAAGGCTGAGCTAACATCATGTAGCGCAAGTCCTCTTGTGAAGCAAACTACATGCCCACATACAATGCTTTGTGAATGTCCACTAAACCACCGAAGATCAGAGCCACGCTGGTATAAGCAAAGGATACATCGATTTATAACGGGAATAAATTCTCTTTGGGTCACAATTTTAATCCTTTTAAAGGGGAAGTTAGGCCTCGTTAGTATAGATGTCTAATGGTTAGCTTAATCGCCCTTTTACCGTGTCGTTTCGTTATTATCTGCTTCGAGCAGTGTTATTTTTCCATCATAAAATACTCAATATCAGTACGCAGTCGGAACTGTGTCCGGTTATGATCGAGTCACCTCCTGGGATATGAAACCTGAACATAACAGGTGAAGTGTGGGTGTGATGCGCCTTTGCTACACCCTTCTGGGTAATATATTCGTGATATTATGTATCTTATTGGGGTATTATATTATCTATTATCTCTTCAAAGCAAGAGTTAATAGGTATCTCATAGGTAAGCGTGCTCCACCGTAGACCGCATCATCTCTTACCATCAGGTGAGATCGTGGTCAAACGCGTGCCTATCCACCATAAAAAAATAAATAAATATATAATTGGCATAAAATTGCCAACACTCCTCCATCAGATCTGTAAAGTACCTACCCATTATGTTTTTGTCTTAATAACACTTTCTTGCTAATTTGAGTCAAACAGTTTTTTAATTATATAATTCAGTTGCATATAAATTCTTAACTGCCTCTCATCGCAAGGTCTCGGGTTCGTTTTCCGGGTCGGTCAAAGTGTTATTTGTAAAGTTTCCGTCAGGAAATTCACAATAGCAGCACGGAGTTGGAGTTGTGCCCGGCAGATGGCGATAGGCTCACCTCCTATCACATAGGACCTTAACATAACAGGTGTAATGTTGGTATTGTACACCTCTGCCACACCCTTCTGGGTAATGTAGGCGTGATGTTATGTTATGTGTTTAATTATTAAAGCCGAAGTCATGTAGTATCTTACAATATAAAATTTAAGGATAGTAAACGTAACTCCCACAGACTCCCACTCAATAAAATATGAAATAGTTCGAAACAGTATATACCGAAGGAGTATACTAGTCGTCGGAAATTAGTCGCCGGGAGGGGTGGTTCATACAGATTGTACGCCCCCCCTCCCCCCGTACTTATCTCCCTGTGTAGGCCGGATCGGTGAATGCATACTGTGCCGAGACCGAGTTTCGTGCACAAGAGCATTTTTATACTTGGATAAATAATCATGCAGACATTGAACGAGAATATAGCTTTTTATGTCTAGTAAATGTCTGGGTTATTTGTGACCGATGTGATTTAGCTGATGGTAGTAGAACTCTTCTGAACGAGCTCGAGGGCGGAAGCACCATTGTCACCTATAGCCGGCCGTTAACTAGTAGTGCTTGCATTACTTAAATAATAAATAAATAAATATCACACAACATCATCTAGTCCCATACTAAGCAGAGCTTGTACTATGGGTACTAGAATAACTGATATTAATACATGAATAGTTTTTTTTTTGTAAATACGTACTTATTATACATAGAAACACCCAGACCAATACAAACCTCCATGTTCATGCACACAAAGATTTGTCTTGAGCGGGAATCGAACCCGCGACCTCTGCGTAGCAGGCAGTTGCACTACCGACTCCGCTATCCGGTCGTCAAAAATCGGTCGGCTGAGATCAGGCTCTGAAATTCAAATTAGTGACACCTAAAGCATAAATAAAAAAGCTTAGAAGTTCATTTGGTTGTTCGTTTGAACGCACTTGTCTTTGGAACGAATTTAAAAAAAAGTTTAATCAAATTCTTGGACAAAGAGCTATCGGCTATTTATCATCACGTTACAAGACACGAGAGCTGAGCTGTAACATCAGACTTAACTGAGAAACAAAACACTGGTTTTGTCTCTTTGTTACAAAAGCAGAGTCTAAGCTTATTAAGGCTAATAAGTACTAGTTTACTTTGAAAAATGTACGAATAAAAGTTATTATTGATGTTACTCCTTAATTTGAAAGTATTCAGCGGTACGCTGTATAGATCTCAGCCAAAAAGTGTCTTTCGGTGGTTTATTACCGGAGAGGCGTGGCGTTGCAGAGCGGAGCGGGTAGTGAAATTTGTATGACAAAATTTCTATTCTTTGCATTGCTAATCTTTAGTGTAAAAAACCTAGTGTGGCGTGGATGAGCGCCAGTGTTGCCACCTTAGCCCTTTTGGGGCTAGATCTAGCACTTTATATTGAAGGTGAAGTCGTTGTTTAATTATTTAGCCCGGAAAGGGCTATTTAGCCCTTTTTACATTTGTGTCATAGATATTGATGTTTGTAGATAATCCGTTGATACCATTTGTTCGATTATGGCAACATACCGCATTTCTACGCCGCGCCGGTCCGGGTCTTCCCCGTGGAGTCTACAGAGTCGGCGGGGAATTCCTGGAGTGTTTTCTTTTTATAAATCGACTAATTTAAGATGTGTATCAAAACACAATTTTTTCATAAGTTGATATATCAATTGTTTTTGCAATATAAAAATAATATGAAAGAACATTTATTTTTCCCTCATTGAAAGTCATTCGCCTAAAGTTCATCTTTGTAATTTGAGGTTTTTCATAGACATTGTAATAGTTTGAGGTTTTCGTTTTTTTTTTGAGTTTTCACGTTGACAGCCCGATCTAGCCCTTTTTAGTTTCTTCAACTGCCCCATTTCTAAAATTGAGTTGGCAACACTGATGAGCGCAGCGAGAATTGAAATATTTGTTCGTACAATATTTAACTTTATTGCTATAGAAATTACAAATAGAAGTTATTATCAATGTTACTCTCTATGGATCTCAGCCTAAAATCATCGTTAAAAAACGTCTTTAGGTGTTTTTATACCGGTAAAGCGTGGCGTGGCAGAGCAGAGCGTGAATTGAAATTTGTATGACGAAATTTCCATCCTCGCCCTGCTAATTTTTAGTGTAAATGGTTAGGCCGAGCGTGGCTTGGATGAGAGCGGCGAGAATTGAAATATTTGTTCGTACAATATCGAACTTTATAGCTATAGAAATAGAGTATTTATCAGCTTTTGACTCAAGCCGGTGGGAATTTAAATACTTGGTCGTACGATATTGAAATTTATTGCTTTAAGAATAGAGTATTAATTACTATTTACGCGTAACATCGCTAGATTGGTGACGGCGCGGTGTTAAAAAGATACAGCGTGCTTTTAATTCACGCTCTGCTCATCCACTCCTCGCCTCGCCTAAAACCATTTTTAGTCGCTTTTATAACTACATTGGGGAACATTACTAAACTAGAATTTGTTCAATCACTGGAAAATCGTAAAGTTACTGACCAAACTCAAGTTTAGCCTGTTATAAACCATAGATAGCTTTAAACTTATCAAAGACAATTTACTATGCGACATAATTTAAGCTTAAAGGTTACAGTCGCTTAGTCTGCGCTCGCTCGGTGGAAGCCTTAATATGCTACAATTTGTGGCTGAAGAGCTCTCTACAACATTTATTTTTGCCATTTATCAACCTTTAAGATAAACTACGTAGTTATTAAAAGTTTATTTTGTGTGGGCGATGAATTAGGTTCTTATGACTAATTTTGTTTATTCTAATTCTGAAGATAAAAAGACTTTAAATGAATAGACTGAATTTAAGGATATAAATAAGTTGCATGATGTGTGTGACTTGTTAAAATAAGAATATTCTATAGCGGGCCGTCAAGTAAGACCCAGTTAAGTACAGATGGCGATGTATGGTATTTGCCAATAGCTTTAGCAAAAATGCAGTTTAACATGACCAATAAGCATGTAATAGTTTCTAAAAATTAACAAATCATTAAGCAGCGATAGCCGAGTGGGAGGCCGACTGTGAAGTCGAAAGTTTCGGGTTCGAATCCACGGCATACACCTCTGTCAATTAATCGTTAAGATTCGTCTTTTCGAAGATATGTGTGTATTTATCATATAAATAATCGCAGTGCAAGACTGGCTGCGACTCAGGCGCGACGTATCGCACTCTCTTGATAATGCCTAGACATATAGGCGAAACCGCGGTCGACTAAATAGACCAACATTACGTGAGTAACACCCGTATTTCATAATTTTAATAAAATAATCGCTCGCTAACGGTGAAGAAAAAACATCGTGAGGAAACCTGCATGCCTGAGAGTGCCTAAAAAGCCTGAAGTCTACCATTCCGTACTTGGCCAGGCGTGGTGGACTATGGCCTAACCCTTCTCATCATGAGAAGAGGCCCGCGCCCTGCAGTGACATGTATTAGATACAGGGCTGCTATTATTATTATTAATTTAACAAATCATTAGCCATAATATTGTAAAGAACTAAAAGTTTAAACGTTAACCATAGCACAGTTAAAAGTTTAACCATTAGTCGAATACCTGGTATTTTGCTAATGAGTTTTCATCAATGCTCGTCGGTAACTCACTCAATCGCTTCGTAGTTTTCTTCAACAAATTCTTCGAACATTTCTTACTCAAATGTCTATAAAAACGTTCTTGACCTTTCGACTTTCGACCAAGTTATACCCGCCGTGGTCACTGGTGCATGACAGCTTGTGTACTTAAGTTTTAGTTAGTACTAATACCAAGGCCTAACTTTACTTAGTACTGTACTAAAATATGTATATTGCGTAGTCCAAGCTAAGTGTATAAAACTAGTAGCTAGTAAAAAAAATAAGGCAACTGTTCTCTATTTTCTTTTATCTAGATCAGTTGGTGTTGGACTAAACACTTCTTGTTCGCCGCGAATTGAAAGAAAGAAACGTTTATTTTGGCAAATCTTAAGCTCAGATACACTTTTAAAACTACTTACAATAATAATTAAATTGTTGTGCCAGAAAAGGTACACACCTCAGCATAATACTGCAGCACATCAGCACTACAGCGCTGGTATTCTGGTGTGCCCTGATTGCGAGTAAGGTTGTGTGACATTCGTCCTAATGCTGACAATTCCACTTGAATTGGAATACATATCTTAGCTATCAATATGTAAAAGATCTTTTAAAATTGGTTTAGTATTTAGCATCAAAAATAAAGTTAAAATAAATGAATTTTTCTCTTTAATATAAGCTTAGACCGATTTTAAAAGTTACCCAATTAAAATGTAGGCCCACATCAGAAATATGTTTTTGTTAGTTATCATCTATTTGACCTATTATTCTTTGTATGAACAACGCCATCAGTGTATGTAATATTGAGTTCATAATATTGCGAGGGCATAGGTGTCTTATCGCCCCTTACACAATCGTAAAATATGATTACAGGAAAGCTTTTATGGAGCACAACCGATAGACGCAATATGTCATAATATTGTGGTATATATGACCTACTTTATGACATAACTGAACTATGACGTTGTTGTGACAAATCGAATGGTAGTAGAGCTCTTGTAAAGAGCTCGAATGAGGAAGCATCACCGTGGCCAAAGAGGATTAAGCCCTGGAATTACTAGCGCATAAGTCAATGAACTCGAGTTCGAATCCACAGCACACACATCTGTCAATAAATCTAAAAGATTGTCATTTCAAAGAAATGTGTTTATTTATAATGTAAATTGTCGCTTGATGAAGTAAAACATCGTGAAGAAACCTGCATGCCTGAGAGTACCTAAAAAGTGCTCAAGGGAGTGTGAAGTCTACCAATCCGCACTTGAAAACATCACGCACATGATGATACAGGCATGTATTGGGTACAGGGCTGCTATCATTATTATTAAGGCTTAATAGCCCTAACATGTAGCGACCCATGAACAACCTTAATCGGCAAAAGATTGCTCATATGCCAATTGAAGTTGTTTGTAGTTGCCACTACCTAGTATCAAGTGGACCACACGCCCACTCGCTACTTATAAAATTCTTGGAAAACTCGATATTTGATCTTAGACGTTTACGTTTAAGATCTGTTTCAACTTTGATTATTGAATATTCCGTGAAAGGTGGAATATTCCGTCCAATTTACATACACGTGACTAGTCAAAACATTTATGTATTATAAACTGTATAATATGTATATTTCATCTTTACGTTTTCCATAATGTGTGAATTTGTTGGGAGGGTTACCGGTGGTGTACGGAACTTGGAAAATTTCCTGACGGAAGAAAAGGCAAATACATAAGATGTAACAAGACAACAAATAAGAATAGACACCATTCATGGTTATGTTGTTTACAGTTATGGACGAACTTAATGGGCAAGATACGCGGTACTAATAGAAAGATCTTACCTACGTTAAATATTTTGCTGTTGAACGACCTGAGAATCGACCTATGATCTTGTAAATAGTTCGCAGTTCATCGTACTTACTGTTTAATTGCACATGGTATATACATTTACGAAAGTTAATGACATCACCCGAAATATGTAATATTAGCTTCAAAAGTAGCCTATATGTTATTTCAGACTATGAGGTACATGTGTGCAAAATATCATCTAAACGGATTCGGTAGTTTCTGCGGGCGGGAGGAACAAACTTCCACATAACTTAAAAACTTTTTCATTTATAATATTAATAGGATTTTGCCAGTAAATTTATTTGCTTGCTTGAAATCTAGAAGTTCTTTACCGGTAGTAAATTAGATGAGAGAAAAGTAACACGGGTTGTTGTCATCTCATCTTTCGTCTACCGCTAAGCTGTGCTGCTGCACAATTTATAAACGCAACACCATGTCAACGGTTTCGATAAAAAACGCGATCACAGTTGATATCGGTTCCAGTGCGTACAGAATAGTCATAAATGCAGTAAGAGTCACTTACTGCGTTCATTAATTGTCTGGCAGAGTAGCGTGTGTTCACTAAAACCAATGTTTTCTGTAGGTATTATTCCAGAGTTCTAGTTTTATTAAAGTTTAGCTGCATGCACATATATCTGCATTATGATCCAGATTTAAGCATTGTATTTTATCATGTATTGTTTTTATTTATTGTAATGTGTTTTGTGCATCAAATAAATATATAAATAAATGTTCAGCTTTCAGGTGAGATTATATCCAAATAAGGTACTGGTATTTATGACACTCATAACATCGCAGTCCTTGAGGTAGTGACGCATGTGGAACTTTGCGTGGATATTCATTAGTGACCGTGTCACGAGGATTCGCATACGTTTAATTTTCCGTTTATTTATGTTCTAATTCTGGCTTGTCTGAACCAGACATTGGACCGCTTACGGAGCTCTGCCAGCCGTGCTTAATTAATAAATGTGCCATACGTTTGTGCACTACACACGTTTTTACTATTGAATAGTACATATTTCCTTTGTACATTACCTATACTAAAACGGGTGTGTAATGTTTGATATAATAACAAATGCTCTAATTTTACTTGAAATAACGTTCATATGTTATAATTTTCATATGCTATAATATCAAATAACCTAATTTCATATGATATAATGTTTTATATGATATAATCTTCCTTTGATATAATAACATTTTGTATAAAGTTCATATGATATAATTTTCAAAATGCATAATATTCTTTTAATATAACTTTCATTTAACCTAATGTTCTTTTGACCTAATTTTCTGGTCGAGGTCGGACTTGGTTGACGGAGCCCCGCTTCGCGGGGCTCCTACTTCTGGTTGGTTAAAAAAAAAAACCACGAAGGGGATGGCGGGGTCGTAGACCCCGCCATCCCCTTCTAACCTAACCTATCCGAGTCGGGGTGCCCTAAAGTCCAGATTGCATCCAGATCCTCCTGGTAACAATAGTTGGGTGATGTATAGGGGGTGTGTAATGTTTGATATAATAACAAATGCTCTAATTTTACTTATATTATAGTAAATAAATAATATACTAAACGAATGTTATGTCAAATGTGCATTATAAAAAGTGTTCATTATATCAAAAGAAATTAGATAAAATGAAATTATATCAACAGATCTTTATCGGTTAATTAAACAGCTGGCTTTTGGTACATTTGCAGATATATTTCTAGTATATAACAGGATGATGATGCGTATTTGAACGAGTAGCGATAGAGAAAAATAGAGTGATTAGCACAATTTTGACATTAATTTGAATTTTCTCTATCGCTACTCGTTCAAATACGCATCATCATCCTGTTATATACTAGAAATATATCTGCAAATGTACCAAAAGCCAGCTGTTTAATTTCAAACCAAGTAATCCTGCCATCTCAAGACGAAGCCGCAACTGATCTGATCACAACTGATCGTTATATTAAATAAAATTATATTAAGTGATATTATGTCAAGTGACCGTTAGATTTTTTGTTATTATATCAACCGTTACACACCCTACTAAAACAGCGTCTTTTAAACGGGCGGGGGAATCTGCCAACGGGTGTCAAAAACACACGGGTACCTACTACTGACCATTATTGATGAGGAATACATAAATATTCTACGTTCTACTGGTCAAGTGTCAAACTGACGAAAGTTGCATTGTGATTGAACACTATCAAGAGGTCGTGGGATCGAATCCTGGCCATAACACCACGGACGTAAACTTCCTAACACTAGCGAGTTAAGCGTAGCTGGAGGGGGTTAACAAGAATACTACTAACTTGTATCTGCAAATCACTAAAAATATATTTTTTATCAAAACGAAATATCTTGTCGTACTAGCTTTGGCCTGCGG
Source organism: Hypena proboscidalis (assembly GCA_905147285.1). NCBI lineage: Eukaryota > Metazoa > Arthropoda > Insecta > Lepidoptera > Erebidae > Hypena > Hypena proboscidalis. The sequence continues at coordinate 4,782,021 of LR990141.1, forward strand.
CAACAACCCCGTGTTACGTTGATAAATATTATCTAGGCTTTAGGCTACAGCTGCTTATTTGTTTTTCCAAAGTTCAAAATCAGTCCATTCGTTTGGTCGTGAAGAATAACAAACGTACAAATAAACACACATTTTTCCTTTATAACAACATTACCGTGTTTGCGCGAACATAGCCGCGGCCGGGTAGAATATTATATTTTGTAAAGTACTCATAATTTAACTGTATTTCTAAAAACCGCCACCAGCCTAATAACAGTTTAATTATAATGGTACTAACGAACACCAATAAAACAAAGTTGAGACATAAAAAGTTAGCGCAAACAGTGGGTAATTAGTTCTCGATTCCCCGACACTAACAAACTTACAAAATAACACATTATTCTAACTAGTATGGTGTAGGCAGAGGCCAAAGTGTACTTATTAGTTTATCCTTATTATACTACAAAGAAAGCAGATAAGCGTGCATAAAATCTACATAAGAATGACACTATCAATTATTATAAACTAAGTCAAACAAACCCTTGAACTTTATTATGTTAGTATAGACTAAATTAATAAATTAATAAAAACTTATACTTACACATAATTAGTAATTCCGGTAGCTATTATTCCGCCTACAGAACACGCCCACAAAATATATAGTGAGATGAGATCTTTAACTAAATATTGTTACATTTTAACGAACTTAAATGTATTTGTTTTTCAGTTCGTTAAAAGATGGTTCCGTGATTCGTGGAAGACTTGACTCGCTTATATTTTTTGGTGGCAAAAACTTTGACTTATGGCTTCTATTATGAATTGATAGATCAGAACTGAACAGATTAAAAAATGATGAATTTGTTTTTATCATTATGCTTTAGACAAATGCAAATATTCTTACAAGACATCAGTTATTTCATAAAATAAGTATAGGTAACAATATAATAAAGTATACGTTTCTCAGTAGCTCTTATTCCGCCTACACAAAACGCCTACGAAGCGAAACGTGTATCAAGTGTACTAATAAATGAACCAAACATTTCTTTAACGAACTTAAATGTAACATAATGAAATCTGATACAACTAGTTGTTCGGTTCGGGGCAGTAATATAAAATAATGAAAGCAAAAATAAACAGTTTTTATTGACAATCTGGCCCTACGAAGAAGGCTATAATTTAATGTGGATACCAAAAAGAATTAGTTATTCAAAGATGACAAAGGGTACTTCCGGGATTTTAGTTCTTGCATTTAATATTACGAATCTTTCGTATGGGTCGCCTACTATTTAAGTCAATGAGTAAAGTTAACAACTAAATAAAGTTACGTAACATAGTAGCTCTTACCACCTTCACGAAACGCCTACGAAATGAAACGTGTATCGAGTGAACTTATTACTCATCTTTAACGATTTTAAATGTAATTTCTTAGAATTATTAATTTCATTTATACATATTTCTACATTACAGTAAAAATTTATATTTGATATGTTTATACACTGAATATATTTAAGAAAATTTAATACGAGGGTTCCTAATAACAGCAGAAGAAGCCAAAACATATTTTTAAAATCACAAAAGCTCTATTAGAATAAAAAGTGTTATTTTGTTACTAAAGTAGTAACCAAATTTGTTGGCGGTTCTGGAGTACTATGCGCTGTCTCGGTCACTCGTTTACGATGTATGCTTTGTGTATGTTTTGCTCTTGCGCTCGCCTAGACATATGGCGTCAACTATATTAAACGTGTGAAGCTATGATGATAAACTGAATAAGCGGAGTTCGTCTTCCTCTATTTATAGAACACATCTGAAACTCAACACTTCAACATAAAACTCATGATTTATTATGTTATCCGATGGACTCGAAAAAATTACTCTTAAAAGATTATTTTAGTTCTAAAACATGAAACTAAAACCATCAAATCATTCAGAACATTTTGTATTTAGATAGTCTCTGTGATAAGTTATATCCTCTATCAAAATTTAATGTTAAGAAATCAGTAAATCAACTTGAAATGTGTACTGTTACAGAAAAGATAAATATACTAATACGACATATGCATCTCTCACCGCGAGGATCAGGTCGATGAAAAAAAAACTAAAAAAACACGCTTTTAAAGCACATCAAACTAAAAAGTGAAAAAGAATTCTTATTATAACCTGAAAATAATAATAAACGAAAAATACTAGTACTATTGTGAAAAAAAGCGTGGGTCGCTCGATAGACGAAAAATATGGCACAGAGCGCCCCACGCTTTTTTAACACGCTTATATTAGCTTCACCTGTATGTATGTTTGTTTGTTTGTTTGTTTGTTTGTATGTAACCGACTCCTTTGGACTCGATTTTGACCCACTTTAAACGGACAGATTTCATTCAAATTTTGCACACCTGTCAAAGATCGATGACAATGCAATAATTCGATAAAAAAAATTAAAATATATAAAAAAAAAAAAAAAAAAAAAAGGCTCTTATAAATAAACCAAACTAAAAAGTAGAAAATAAATAATAGTTTAAAAAAACTAAAAAACACGCTTTTAAAGTACTTCTAACTAAAAAGTGAAAAATAATTCCTAATATAAGCTGAAAAAAGCGTGGGGCGCTCTGTGCCATATTTTTCGTCTATCGAGCAACCCACGCTTTTTTCAGCTTATATTAGGAATTATTTTTCACTTTTTAGTTAGAAGTACTTTAAAAGCGTGTTTTTTAGTTTTTTTAAACTATTATTTTTCACAATAGTACTAGTATTTTTCGTTTATTATTATTTTCAGGTTATAATAAGAATTATTTTTCACTTTTTAGTTTGATGTGCTTTAAAAGCGTGTTTTTTTAGTTTTTTTTAACTATATTTATTTTTCACTTTTTAGTTTAGTTTTTTTTAATCCTGGCGATCCTAATCAGGATAATGAGATAAATTTATGAAATTATTATATTGTCGCTGATTCTTTACAAGTGTAGAAAGTTTGAATTAAATCTGTCCGTTTAAAGTGGGTCAAAATCGAGTCCAAAGGAGTCGGTTACATACAAACAAACAAACAAACAAACAAACAAACAAACAAACAAACATACAGATGAAGCTAATATAAGCGTGTTAAAAAAGAGTTATTTGTAATTTTTCGTTAGGATATTTTCTCAAATAGCAGCACGGAGATAAAATTTTGCCCAGTGGATGGCGATAGGCTCACCCCTTATCACGTAATTCTAAACTTACCAGGTGAAATGTGTGTATACCTTTGCCACCCTTCTGCGGAGTATAAAAGTGATGTTACATTAAGAAGTAGCTGTTCTCGCGCTTTGACCCGCATTAAACGTTACCGCCCCGCTTCCATGGACTTTAGCGTAATGTAAAATATTAAAAAACCTTAATTGATAGTTAGACTATCGAACACAAAAATACATATTAAAATTAAATAAATAAATATTTCACAACTCACACACAACGCTATCTAGTCCCAAACTAAGCAGAGCTTGTACTATGGGTACTAGAATAACTGATACTAATACATATATACTTTTCTTTCGTAAATACATACTTATTATACATAGAAACACCCAGACTAAGACTAACCACCATGTTCATGCACACAAAGATTTGGCTTATGTGGGAATCGAACCCACGACCTCGGCGTCGCAGGCACACTACCCACTCCGCCATCCGGTCGTCAAAATTATTTAATTATTAAATTTGATCTGTAGTGCCCGAGATTAGCGCTAATAAACAACAAACAAACTTTCGCTCCCGGTTTCGTCTGCGTGATAGGTACATTAATCAAAAGTAGCCTATGCTACGCGCCTTGTAGCCAGTTACCTGCAAATGACATTTTATCGAAATAGGTATAGCCGTTTAGAAGATTAGCTGATACAAATTATAAAATAGTTGATACAAATTATAAAAACTGTTTTTTTGGCATAGGTATCGTGCAAATAACTTTATCAACGTTGTTATTTTGACAATAAAAACAGACACTAAAATTGTATTTATTTGTATTGATAATGTTGTCTATGTAGATTAAAACTAATTTGTTCGTAGAATAGAAGTACATATAAAAATTTAATTCAAAAGGAGCTTGATAAAAACACCAAGCAACCATAAAATGAAATTAATACCCACTTTACAATTCCAAATAGCACAAACGTACATAAAACCGTATGAGAAAATGCGTTTAATGAAAGAATGCCCAGCTTAGTCTGGCAAGTTCTCGGAAAGACTTAACTCGTGCGTTAGAATCTGGCTCTGTATCGCGGCATCTCGGTGTCGAGCTTCGACCACATTACGAGTTCTCGGTAAGCGTTCCTGAGACACCAAACGTATACAAACTTGTTCAAATAACTAACAGATAAGTTTATCATATTACTTCGCTTCCGTTAGCGTAGTGTCTACGTCAGTAAAAAGTCTAGAATGTTTTGATCTAGGTTATTAAATCTGTGTACAAAATTTTATTACCATCCGTTATGTATTTTTTTAACCGTCTTCCAAAAAGGAGGAGGTTAGGTTAGGCGTTTTTTTTTATAGCATGAGTATCAAATATTCAAACAGACATCACAAACTATCAAATTTTTGTACTTTCTTACACAATATCCTATTTTAATGTCGATTGTCCAACCTGAAAAATATAGGTAAATTTCCCTTAATGTATGGATTTCACATTCGATTTCTGTAAAATTCAAGCAGGAGGCAGGAGGAGGAAGCAACGTATGGAGGTGACGATATATCTTCTGCTTTTCATCGACACACTCGCGAGCGGGTCGCGGCAGATTACATTATATTGACGTGCATCAAAGCAACAACCCTTGCTCTGATTGATAGTCATATTAGCAAAGAACGAAACGTGTTAAGCGTGGGAAATAAAGTGGGCCATGCTTTCGTTTCAAGTAATTAGTTGATATTAAGATAATCCAGATGTAGGCGACGCCCAGTCTAGCATTAACTGCTACAAAGATAAATGTTTGACCATTTATTGAGGTGCTCTCGGATTTCATTCCACGAGCTGTCGCGACTCGAGAGCTTGTTTGGTTCTTGACAAATGCGATAGATGGTGGTGTGCGTCTTATTTGTAGCGATGCTCATTTTGTTACTTAATTGCTATCCTAAAAAATAAATATAGTTTAAAAAAACTAAAAAAACACGCTTTTAAAGCACATCAAACTAAAAAGTGAAAAATAATTCTTATTATAACCTGAAAATAATAATAAACGAAAAATACTAGTACTATTGTGAAAAAAAGCGTGGGTCGCTCGATAGACGAAAAATATGGCACAGAGCGCTCCACGCTTTTTTTCACAATAGTACTAGTATTTTTCGTTTATTATTATTTTCAGGTTATAATAAGAATTATTTTTCACTTTTTAGTTTGATGTGCTTTAAAAGCGTGTTTTTTTAGTTTTTTTAAACTATATTTATTTTTCACTTTTTAGTTTTAGTTTTTTTTTAATCCTGGCGATCCTAATCAGGATAATGAGATAAATTTATGAAATTATTATATTGTCGCTGATTCTTTACAAGTGTAGAAAGTTTGAATTAAATCTGTCCGTTTAAAGTGGGTCAAAATCGAGTCCAAAGGAGTCGGTTACATACAAACAAACAAACAAACAAACATACAGGTGAAGCTAATATAAGCGTGTTAATTTTACAAATGAGAATTGTTGAGTTTGTGATTTGTGAGAATGGAAGTGCAAAACATTTTGATTTTATAAACCCAATTTTGATAAATAAATCTCACTAGAGATGTGCCGGCTATAGTTTCGGCCGAGTAGTCGAATAATCGGCGTTCGAATGGCCGACTAGTCGGCGACTGCAAAGTAGCCGACTACAGGGCGAGGCCGATCATAAAGTCTGGTGAGATTTTAAATGCTTGTAAACCTAGTAATAGTTCGTTTTTTTCGTTGACCCACCATGCACTATATTACAAAGCGGCAGAAATAATGTACTGTAATTATGCACTTCTAATCCTAAATTGTAGTAACGCTGACTAATAGTATAGTTTAGTCTAGTAATATTTTATACTATATTAAAGTTAAAATTTAAGAATCCAGCAGGACTCGAACCTGCACCCCTGGGTATACGCCCCAAGTCCTTTGCCAATTCAGCTATGGATTCGTATGCTGCTAGACTCGAAATTTCTCAACTCTTTTGTGCCAGCGTCATAGATATCCTATAGTCCTGCTGGATTCTTAATTTTTCAACTTTAATATAGTATAAAATACAAAAAGGCATAACAAAGCTAAAATTTGCTTTAAAATATTACAACTTGTAATATTTATTTAAACATTTTATGAATTAAGTAGGTCCAATTTCATTATTTTCTAAATCATTAACCTCTCAGAGTACATCCGTTAATATCTAAATGGAGATCCATTTCATCGTTGCATCCCGCTTGGATGCGGGCCATCATAAGCGGCTTTATCCCACCACATTGTCAAAGCTTATGGCTAAACTATTTCGATGCATTGCTGCTGAATAAAGGATGCCAGCTTTTTCCATATGAAGCCTTTTTTATTAGGACTTGTAGTACACAATGGAAATGGTAAATACAACCGGTGAATATGCACAAAAGGTTACAAATGTTTTGCTACATCAGCATACTACGATGTCATATTATAATTGCAAGCCAGATAATGGCGGTGCAGGTTAATATGATATGTTAGTAGCTGGTTGTCCTTCTTCTCTTAAACTTATTCACGTAAGTAATACATCCAGTCAATTTTGCAGTTTCTTATCATTTTCCTAGCCTTTTCCTAATTATATTGGGGTCGGCTTCTAGTCTAAAGTATTTAGTTGAATATCAGTATTTTATGTGAAGCGACTGTGAACAGACCTCCACAACCCAGTACGAGATAATATGATACTGATATGTTTGACTAGTTGTCAGACTTACTGGCGTCTGACTACCTGTAACGACTGCCATAGATGTTCAAATGGCTTAAAGTCCTGTCCAAGGCACGCAGAAAAACTAGTTATGTTCAAGATGGTTGCCCATCCACGGCCGACCGCGGTTAGCAGTGCTTAATCTGCAATATCGGTCCGCGCGGCTTCGAACTCGAACTTCAACTTCCAATTTTCCTTTTTTGCTGCTCCTACCGCCCATATTTCTCTATACTGACCGACACGTGAAATTAACTGTAGTTTATCTGAATAACACATGAACATCTGAATATCAAATAAGTTTTCGCTTTAGCCACGATTATGTAAAACTTTTTTTAGATGTTTTGATACACTTGTGAATTAATTTCCGATTTATTAGAATAAAAGAAAAACATTTATTTAGGTTACAAAATGAGACGTATAAATGTCATAATACAAGAAAAAAACACAACACAAAATTAAGTAGATACGTCCGCTAAATAGGCCTCGGTTCAGCATATTGCCAGACTTATGTCTAGTGACTGATATTCAACCGGGTCTTAGTGACTGCACGGATGCCAAAACTACAATATACTCGTACTTGAATTTTTATTGTTAAACTTCATCATCATAGGCCTTTACATCTTTAACAGATGATTTTAAGGGGCCGGGTGGCGGTAGTGTACCTACCTGATGAAGACAAATCTTTGTGTGCATAAACGTGGAGAGTTGTCTTGGTCTGGGTGTCTCTATGTATAATAAGTATTTATTTACAAAAGAAAAGTAAATATGTATTAGTATCAGTTATTCTAGTACCAAAAGTACAAGCTCTGCTTAGTTTAGGATAAGACGGCGTTGTGTGTATGATATTTATTTAAGCAGAATTTAAACTAAAAGCAATTTTTGCAGAAGCGTCGACTCCACACTTTCAGCACTCACACTGAGGATCTAAGGGTAGTAGAGGTAACTTAACGTGGCAGCTAATTTGCGATGTAGTAAAAAAATAGGTATTAAAATTAATACAAAGACTACCTATCTAATATTTCATTTTCTATAATTAGTTGTTAATTCTTATTCACAATAGGTAATAGAATAAAATACACGAGATAATTTTGCTTTGTCTCGGTTCTTTACAAGTTTTTTTAATATATATTGTGAAATTGTAAAAGCATTCCTGGTTTTTCCAGATGTTTTTTGTAAAAAATAGAGCTATCTAAAATTCTATTATCTTCTGCAAGTCTTGATGGTCATGTAAGGACTAAAAACCTTGTTCATGAGATAACGCGCATCGGAACGCATCCTGTATGATGAAATGGAAGTAATGGAACGTATCCGCTACGTAACGTGAGTTATCGTAAACTTGAAGTGTCTACGTGGGTTATGACGGTGACGTCATAAATTGCAATGTCTATTTGAAGTCTCTTGATCGTGTTGAAGTCACCAGTTGTGTCAGGAGAATTATAATTAAAAGGCTTTGGTCACCGAAGGATTATTTGTTCAAGAATCTGCATAATTGTGTCTGGTATATGCTTCTATTATCATAAAATGAGACATGACAAATACCAGTATAATCTACCTTGAAATTCATACGATGCAAAATGCATATTAGCTAGCGCGTACTTCAAATAAATCCGCCGTATGCAATTAAAGTTGTATCAGTGCAATAACTAATACAATTTTAATGATGTGCCTTGATTCAGCATGCAGACTCCATACGAGACCCATAATAAACGATTTGCCTCGGTTGAGTCATAAAAGTCATGGTATTACAAATACTTGGATGTCATCATATGAAGACCTCACAGAGTTGTCCTAATGTACTGACCCCAAAGATACGTATGCAGTAATGAAGATTAATATGTGGAAGTTATCGGCTTTTGAGCTTTTGTAGAAATTTATCCTTAAACATATATACTGGATGAACATTATGAACCGGTCTTCCAATACGTTTGTGGTTCGCACTGCCTAAGTACAGCGAAATCCTGATTCATTACCCCAAGTCAATCTTGTGAAAAATTATACCTAGCAGAGAACACCTACTTTCTTGCATTGGCATTGAATAGATTGCATGCGCATCAAAATCAGAATGCAATGATGTTGTCGTGTCTGACCAGCAAAGTCCCGCGATTCACTAGTTCATGTTTAGAACTGCATAATCGCAAAAAGGCCTTATCATCCGACTGATTAATCCTTCAGACAAAACAGCACCTGCAGTAGCATCGATAAACGGCGCTCAATTCGGTAAGCAAACGTTTGCGCAATCAAAACAATTGCAAGAAGGCAATGCAATGCAGGAAAAGGCAGATGATTGGGCACGCGCATCGCAGTCAGTGTTGATTGATGTTGTCGTGCTCGGCGGATGGCTGCACGCATCCGGTGCGCGTGCACGCTCCGTTATGCCCCGCAGTGTACGCGACTATGGACGATGCTACTTCTGTTTATGACCTATATTGATTTAAATTGCTTTAGTCTTCTGCCATTTGTGTACTTCATACAAAAGGTGTTTCAAATTGAAAAAAAAATGTACGTAACTTAGAAGATCTGTCTATATTAACATTGATTTGAAAGAGATTAGAAGTTGGAACCCAAGAAGAAAATAATGGTACAGGCACATAATCATGCTGCCTTTTACATCTGTATTTCAAAAGGGTTAAAACAATTGTGTTTATTATATAACCCATATTTCATTTGATTTCAGTTGACTGAGGTGAGCCTATCGCCATCTACCGGGCACAATCTAGTCCCAATATTCAGAACCATAGGTTAGTCATATTCTTATTGAATCTATACATATAATAAAATTGAAAATTTGCCATGTCTGTACATTGAAGATATTTAAGAAAAATAATACGAGGGGTTTTTATAACACCAGTAGAATCCAAAAATATATTTTTTTAATTTTAGTCCTGTTGTCTGTCTATATGTTCGTATGCGCATCACGCAAATACTACTGCATGGAATTGGATACAGTTTTCACAGTTGTGTACCTGGGGTTCTAACTTAAAAACTGGTATATATATTTATCTTTGTATTTATAACTAAGGGGGTAAATTAGGAGGTGTATTTGTATATAGGATGTTCATCTTGATGGAAAATGCATGAAATTATGCACATAGGTGCTTACAAGACGTAAATTAACCATAACATCGATTTTTTGGAAATGCCAAACCCACAAGGGGGTAAATTTGAGTTAAAAGTTTAATATAATAAATAATAATAATACATCTTTATTGGTACAAAAGTGGGTATTAAAAAAAAAATATACAAGCGCTGGCCACCGCGATAGTATTAACCGTGTTGCGGGTGCCAGTGTCTTCTCCAACAGGTACTGCATGTGTATGAGTGTATGAGGAAAGTGCCTCAATTTTGTAGAAAATAACATGGGAATATCGAATTCCACGCGGACGAAGTTGCAGGCAGAAGGAATGTATAAGCAAAATGTTTATGGAACTAATATGTAAAAAAGCTATTAAAACAATTACATCTAGGCAACTGTAATTGAACTTAATCAATTACTTTTTTTTTAAACTTTCGCGATTTGAGAACATTTTTCAAAAATTAGACAACGGGTCTAAATCGCGTAATTATTATAAAGGTAAATAAATAATTATGCAAGTCAGTCGAAACGTCGAGCATAGGTATTTATTTACCTTTATAATAATTACGCGATTTAGACCCGTTGTCTAATTTTTGAAAAAAGTAATCTATTACTTTTCAGTTCACTAAAAAATACATATTTTTTGCTCAAGTGGAATAACTAAGTGGTAATAACTACACTGAACGACATAAAAATGTTGTAGTACACCACTGAGGTTCCCGGTGAACTACGCAGACTTTCGAGTAATAAGAAGAAAAAATATGTAGCAATACCCTGACCTGCTCTATTAATATAATATAGGGCACTGTAAGTCTTCTTGTTGCACTATTTAAATGTACTGAAAGCACATTTATTTTATGGAGTGGTATAGAACCTTCGTTATTAATACATTATACGACTGGATGTTAAAGTGGTTAGTGCACCGACCTGCGACGCCGAGGTCGCGGGTTCGATTCCCGCTCAAGACAAATCTTTGTGTGCATGAACATGGAGGTTTGTGTTGGACTGTGTATTTCTATATATAATAAGTTTATATTTACAAAAGAAAAGTATATATGTATTAGTATCATTTATACCAGCTCTGCTTAGTTTGGGACTAGATGGCGTTGTGTTTCTGTTGTGTTATATTTATTTATTAGCTTTTGTCGGCTTCTTCGCCCGCGTGGAACTCGCGGTGTTGACATATTATTGCCCTTACCTTATTACAAAGATAAAACGTTTACCAGTTTTGAAGTTTGACCTCCAGCTACATAACTGCATCCAATTCCATGCGGTAGTTCTTGCGTAATGCGCGTTAAAACACACAGACAGACAGATACCAAATCAAAAAAAATATGTTTAGTCTTCTACTGCTGTTATAAAGAACCCAAGTGTTATTTTATCTTACATATCTGTAACATACAAACATGGTACAATATTATTATATGTATAGCAAATGTGTTGTTATTAATTGATTAGTGTATTCTTTCCTTATTGTATACGTATTGAATTTAGCAATATTCCAAGTGTTATCGCAAATTATATGCGCAATACGAATATTTACATTTAACTCAATCATCATAACATAACGCATGTACTTATGCGTATCTATGTGTGTTTTGTGCTCGCACATTCCACTTCTGTATCCGTAGCACGCCTTGCCATTCTGACATTTAGATTCGATTATGACGTAGTTAACAACATGCAATCCTCAATAATCCTTCATTTGAGATTTTGCTGTTGGTAACTACATCACAGTCGAAGCAAAAAGTTAAAAGTGGCAAGTCGTGCTGAGAGCTGACCAAATCTTTTCTATATATAATTTTCAAGAAAGTAAATAGAAACATTAATATAATAAAATAAGAATAGCCTTTAATTATCCCACTTGAAAAAATGTTACAAAAATAGTAAAAATAAATAAAAAATAAGTAATAAAAATGAAAAATTACAAGCTAAAACTAAAACTATGAAAACAGAAGAGTTAGTTTTAAACTATAAATTAACTTAAGTATTTTTCACTATAAATGTATATACTTTAAACTGAGAAATTATAAAACTAAATATTAAATTTAAGCTGGGAATCCACTTAAGGACAAAGGCCTCCTCCATCGCATGCTAGGCGTGTCTATCTTAGTCCACGTGACTCCCCATGTAGCTAAAATATTGTCTCGTCAATTTTTCTCAAAAAAAAAAAAACATTAATATGCATATTTTTCTGAAGCAGGAAGACTACTGATAATGATACGTTTAAAACTGTATGTAATGTGAGCGATAACTGACGTAGAAAAAACAGCCGATAATTATTTAGTTCTGTGTTCAAGAGACCATGGTTTACTAGACTTTTGCATTACGGGCCAATGAACTCTACACGATTTAGTAGCGAGTGTCGCTTCCACTGCGCTCATGTATTTTTTATTGGCAATTTAGTTTTTATTTTATTTTATGTGTACTATTAAGAAACATACCTTTGATAGTAATATTTTAAAGCAAATTATTATTTTGCTATGCATTTTTGTATTTTATACAATATTAATGTTGAAGTTTAAGGTTGGCTATGACATATAAGTCACATAACATACAAGTCAGCAAGTGATTGATAAAAAGAAAAAAAAAGCTTTGACCTTACAATAATTAAAGGGGATCCTTAATTCCTTAGTATGGTAGGTACAAACCCAACGTATTGAAATTTTCAGTTGGGAGCCTGAGAGTCTGAAACAATATCGTATTGACGAAACAGTTCATCTGTCTTTGTTGTCTGAATCTCGTCACCTTTTCGTGCCTTTAAATTAAATTAAATAGTAACACCAAACAAAGGTACTTATTAAAACCTGCCGTATACTCAAAAGTTCATGACTCGTATGTCTAAAGACCGGCCATGGCCCAGATAGTCATATGGGCGTCTAAAATACACGTTAGATGATTACTTGTAACAAAAATAGCAATTACGCGTATCGATTGAAGCGTGTAGTCCATCAATCTTGTAGATCGACGGCCATGACAATAATGTGCTTTATTAAACATGTTGCGAATTTGCAACGCTTTCAAATACTGTTGATATCGCGTCTCGTAAGGTCGCCCGGCCCTGCTGGACTCCGGCCAAAATCTCACATCTACCTAGTATACAGTCTTTAATGCATTCACTTTATAACACCAATGTATACAAACACGCAGTATACTCATTTCTCGATTAAATTACACGATAACATGTCATTCGACAGTACGTTATGTTGCTATAAAAACGCGATGTTGAGCAAGCCTGTTGCGACGCCTATAATTATAATTTGACAAATAACCTAGAGCTCCCGTTTGGTAGTGTCAAAGAGCACTTTGTCAATATGGAGAGGAAAGTAAAGCAAATATCTATAAACGTCTGCCAAAACTCGCAGGGGAGTGGGGGACGGGGTAGTATGTTCAACGCATCTATGATTTGACAACTAGTTTTATATGATGTGCGAGAGTATCTCTTTAACATTTAGCTGTGGGCGACGCCTGACAATGTCTAGTCGTTTTGGTTTAATTGTCTAAGAATAGCGTAGACTTTAGCTAATAGGTTATTTCACAATAGTGCTTAATTATGCCTGTATCGGTTAGCAAATAGGAATGATGTCACCTCAGTTCTAGCGAATCAAGCGTGCCCTATAAAAGCCAGTGTTGCCACAAAGCAACCGCTAAATACGGCATTTTAATAATTATCTCTCCGACTTAGGTTATTATTGTCAGTTTGTACGACGCCGACTGCGTTCCCAGCAAAGATTGCGAAACCAAGCCACTAAAATTACTCTTTCGAGTTTGATCGCATTATGCTTGTCAGGTACTACTACGAGGTTTGCTTGAAATCACCAGTAAGTCTCGGGTTGGATGCCCGGGTTGGTCAAGTATTTTTTTTTCACAACTTACACACAACGCCATCTAGTACCAAATTAAGCAGAGCTATGAGAACTAGAATAACTGATACTAATACACATACTTTTCTTTTGTAAATATAATACTTATTATACATAGAAACATCCAGACTAAGACAAACCCCCATGTTCATGCACTTAAAGATTTGTCTTAATCGGGAATCGAACCCGCGATCTCGGCGTCGCAGGCAGGTAGACTACCCACTCCGCCATCCGGTCGTCAAATATTCTCTGCGTCACCTGAACGTAGACTGCTAAAATGCGTTAGGCACTAAGTCCACCAATGTACAATTTTGTATATGAAGTTATAAATAAAAATAAATAAATAAAATTAAAGTCTCGGTATGGCATTAGTTTCTTTATTCCTTGCACTTGGGACAGACCTGCCCTTAAACTTCTCAATAGCACAGGAATCATGTTATATTACATAATGTTTGTTTCAGTGTCTTTATTATTGTCATCAAAATGAGTCATAAAAATTACTTGATGGTGAATAAAATGGATGGTAGTAAACGATAACAATTTTCCTCGGGCAGTGGTTGTCGCACCAGGCTGTCAGCGGCGATATTTCAAGATAATCTACTTCGCATCTACTTCGCCGTTCGCCTCGCTTCTATACCGTTCCCACGACAAACACTCGGCAACACTACATTACTAAACCTAAACAAATAATATAAAGCTTAATAGTTTGTATGTTTGATTGCGCTAATCTCTGAAACTACCGGCTCTAATTAAAAAAATATTTCAGTATTTAATAGTCTATTTATCAAATAAGGCTTTGGGATATATAACATCGCGTTAAAGTTCACAGGAGCTGAGCAGTAACGTTAATCACAAGTGAAACCGCGTGGAGGATATAGTCGTTTATAAATTGAGCTTCTTCCAATCAAATTAGTATGCGCCTGAATTAATTGATTCAGCTACGCGCCAGAGTAAACACAGGCATAATACGCAATGGAGCAGTCCTTACTATCAAAGTTGACCTACAAGCACTGATTATGTGATTCGACAGTTTGAATAGCTGTATCACTCGTGTATCTGACGGAATTATGTCTCGAAATTGATCGTTATAAAATATTTTATGGTAGATATATTCGTGTTTAATCTTATATATTTATTTTGTCGCGTTTTGTCATATTTATGTATGTATGGGAAACCATACATTCATAACTATGACTATGACGACATGGTGAGACAGACTATGGTGTCATGCATCATGTGCCAGTAATTTCAGGGCCCGATCCCACAACCAAAGCGGAACATAGCATTGCAAGTACATTTGGCAGCAGGTTAAAGGTGACGGTGGTGCTACCGCCCTCAACTTGTTCACAAGAGCTCTACAACCATCAAGATGTGGAAGTTTGTAATATTTTCACGTGAAATCATGTGACAAACATGTAACATATAGCTTGCAATAACTTATAGCCTACTTTTTATGGACGCACCAACCGGACAGAAGCTAGCATAGAGTAAAATTGAGATTATAGTTACCAGGGTGATATGTTCGCGAGGAGTAACGGAACCCAGTGTGAGCGGCGGACGACGCGTCGCGGTCCTCGACCCGCTGGCGTCGACGCAAACCGCCTTGACCTGCGAACTCATGCCGGCTTCCTATTGCCCGCTGCAAGCCTAGTATTAAAACCCGATTACCGACGAAGTAAAGCCGATTGTACACGAGCACCGGTCCCACTCCCAGTCCCAGCGCCATCTTATCAAACTCACAAATTGCTCAAATGATGTTGATTGACTGGATGTTTTTTTGGTCGGCTGTGTAACATTAGCTAGATAATTGGTGGTCATTAATGTATGAGAATCGTGCAGTACGTTAAGGGGATTACCTACGACGCTATATTTTTGTGTTTCTGTCACTGTATAAACCTTTTTGAAGATATAAAATTGTCGAAAGTGGCTATAAACAATTCAAAACTATACAAAACTATTCGAAGACAAAGATTAAAGTACATAATTATAATTTTTGTCAATTTAAATGGCAAGAAAGACTTGATCATTACTCGACTGTCAAGAATGATGAAACCGAATGATTTTCTATCATCATTTATTTTTTTATTATTTTTTGCGAGCGACACAGCATGTTGGCATAGGCAAGTAATCCCCTTAAATGAGTCGGACGTAGTAGATAGTTTGTTACACGATTACTCGGACATAGATTGTGAAACAATGCCCTCGGAGTACTACCGCTTTACAAACTCCAGACGAATGATAAACAGATGTCGCAACGAATTGTGTATTCATGATGGCGGACTTCAATTAACAATTAGTAATACAACGCTTATTTTATGTTTTACTAGCTTTTGCCCGCGATTTCGTCCGCGTGGGATACGTTGTATTAACTAATAGATGCTGAAAATGGGTGCATGAAAGGAGCCTTCCCGAGTGACGTATACAACGATTCCCTACGTCCGGCGCACCCTGGGCAATTCGCGAGTTCTCCAAAGCCAATTGGCAGATCCTTTCACCACGATGGCAAGTCAAAATAAAATTTGACTTAGCCATCGACACGAGGAAGAAGAAGAATAATAGATGCTCCCGCGCTTTGGCTCACGTTTTACCTTACTGCTCCGTTCTCGTGAAGTTTAGCGTTATGCAAAGTATCTTGACACCTTTTTTGATAGTTGGACGGTTAAGCACAAAAAGAATGATTAAAATCCGATGAGTAGTTCCTGAGATTAGCGTAATCAAACAAACAAACAAACAAACAAACTGTCTCCTGCGGTTTCGTCTGCGTGGTAGACACATCCATAAAAAGTAGCCTACATACATCTTAAATGTTTCTAAACCGTCCAGTCGTTTAGAAGATTAGTCTTTACAAACAGACAGTCTTTACAAAAAAAATCTAACCCGTAATTAAGGCATAGATAGCCTAAAACGTAAAAAAATATTGTTATTTTCATATTAAAAACGGACACGTCAATTTCATTTATTTGTATTGGTGTTTTAATAATTAAAATACACCGCTTTAGGTATTGTATTGTGAAGCTCAGTATTGATTGTTTAACATAAGGTTACACTGTATACTAATTTGAGGCGAAGTTTGGAAATGTGCCAATGAATATTGTATTCATTAATGATTAGCTTCCACCATAACTAACTCGCGTGATATGCCGATAAAAAGTAACCTTATCCTTTCCCAGGCTTACAGCTATCTCCAAGCTGAGTTTCATCGAGATTATTTTAGCTGTGGAAGCCTTACAAACAGCGCTAAATAAGGATAATCTAAATCTAAAACATCGAATTACTACATTTAAAAATAAATGAAATAACTTTGAAATCAATATTTTCAACTTATTGATTATCTCTATAGCATTCAGCTATGCTTAGCAAATTGTACTAAGAAACAGCTGAAAAAAATATTTATAAAACCGGCAGGATTTGAAATTTGGTTGGTTAAAGCGACTGCCCGGTGTGCAGTAAGGTCGCAGCTTTAAATCCTGCCGGTCCCATATTTTTTTAACTGTTTGTACAATATTTTCAAGTACGGATTTATTAAAAACACCAGAGTTGACCCAAAATTGAAACGTAAACCTGTCAAAACTGTAAAAATGAACGATGAATCAAGCTTTAGTAAATATTTTAAACCGTAGCTACATCATCAAGCTGTTTATCACCATTATCATCAGCAGTAGTGCATCAAGTAATGAGGTGCGTGAATACAGGCGCCAATTAAAGCGGCCATATCCGACGGTTCAAAGATCGCATTTATACTAAGTAGTGACTGTACACAGTAGCGTTAAATTGTAGGACTTATTAATGCTAATTATTATTTTTGATATACTTAATTATATGATAAATGAAAAAAAAATACTACGATATGAAAATATGTTCTTATAATATTTTAAATTTTGGCTTGCAGTTATTGTAACAAAACAAGAAAACAAACCATTCTTTTAAAAAAAATCGGTTTTAAGCATTTACTTAGTGCTGCCCGCGATGATATTAAATAATTATATAAGTGAAAACTTGTAATTGGTTAACTGTCATTAATTTGACACTACTGTACATTATATATAGCTGTACGTTTTCCTTATCTTAAATAAATAAATGAATATTATGTTTTACATTGATTTATTTAATTTAAATAAGACTCTTAGAATATACACTAAATTTACTGTTACATAACACAAATCAAGTCATACATAGATATAAAAACAACAAAAACAAAAGCCGACCAAGTACGAGTCGGACTCGCGCAAGTAGGGTTCCGTACCACTATACGTCTAATTAAATGTTTTCTTTATTCTTTATTATATTGGAGTTTATTGAATAAAAGGTAAAATGCGGTTTACGATTTATAACGTATTAAGAGGCCTATTACATTTCGACTGTGATTTTTGTGTTTAATGGTCAACTTTGACGTTATTTTTCTAAGAAACTGTAAGACCTCAATAACTTTGACTTAAGTAATGGTAAAGACAAGTTATTAAAATAGTTTATAGTGGCCTCGGTTTTTTCATTTTTTTCTTATCTATTGATATAACGGCAAAATTCCTAAGCGAGATTTTCAAAAAAAATCACGACATCACTTTTTCGAGCTCGAAGTTTGTACTACTAAACATAAGCAAATTAAATGAAAAATATTTTATAATAGCGCTTATAAAGTGGTTTAGTTCGTAGTGGCCTCAGAATTTTAAAACATGTATGGAATATCTATGATAAAAATCCCATTCTAAACCATAAAATTACTAAAAAGCGCTCAGAATTAACTGTGAATTTCTCCTTACTACATTAATATTGGTACGTAAAATTTATACTAGAACAAACGTTAGTTCATAAGAAATTAAATAGTCATAATTTCTTGAAAAATAAATAAGCTATAAAGCTTTAAATATACGTATTTACAATTGCCAAATTGCTTTAAATTGCGATGCATCGGCTGCTCGCACTCAGTACCGCGCGAGCGCTCGTTGAGGTAACATCTATGCCGAATTTTTTCGCGCCGAACTATCTAGCTTGAACTGGTATAGTTGGACTTATCGATTTTGATCATGTAGGTACTTTTTGAAACTATTAATATTAAAATCGAAATATATTATTAATTTCTTTTTACTATGAGAAAAGCGGGCCTTAAAAATTTAAAAGTTAGATAGAACTTTTTTAAATCTTCTACATTGTATTTTGTTGGCCTGTAAACACAGATTACGTTTATTGTAGGCTCGATTCCAGATCATTCTATAGTATTTTCTCTACATAACTGGTAAATATTTTTTTCACCACACCAGCACGAAAAAGATCGTTTTCTTGCCAGAATTCAGTGAGTAAAAACCGTTTTTACTCACTAGTGAGGAAAAGTGATTCAAATTTCGAAACACAAAATCCTTCCAATGACTATTCATTGGAAGGATTTTTTTTTCAGCACCCATGTGCTGAAAAAAAAAACAGCAGCCACCATGTAGGTTAGTAATAAACATTGACATCAATTTTATTAAATAACTACAAACTATACGTTTTAATTATTTGAAATTATATAAAATACACGCTTATTTAGTATTTTCATGTTTTAAATAATTTTTTTTTTTAGTTTTCATGTTTTCCATTAAAATCAGGTACTTAATTAATATTAGACTCTATAAATAAATGTTACGGAAAGCATTTCCGAACGCATATTGTGGAACTCTAAAAGAGTTGCGACAACTGTTTGCTTTTTTACCAGAAAAATCACGTGAAAGGTATTTGAAAGCGTATGACATAATTTAATTAGTGGCGACTTACACAAGGTCCTAAAACGTATTCTGAATTGGTATTACTGTCGTACTTCATGGAATTATTCCAGGTTAAGCAATCGAGTACGAGTTTATTTAAATCCAAATATTTTCTCACTGGAAGAGGTGAAAAGTTTTGTATGTAACGCGTTAGAAAAAAATAATTTCCAGTTATAAGTATATAGAAGTAGTCTTTATTAGAATCACTCGCTACGCTCGGGATTCAATTTAAGACAACTTCACAAGCTCAAGATTTAAAATTAGCACTCACAACAGAATTATAAACTTTTTCTCACTTGTACCATAAATAACTATTATAATATATATAATAAATATCTGTGTTACTCAATTGTTTTGGTGAAAATACTTTCCCAATTATTGAAACTGTGTTTTTGTATACGAATTTGAATGTCAACCCGTTTCGAAATATTTACAAAAAAAAACGACAGTTCTTAGTATTAGATTGCTGAGCATGGCTAAATGCTATATAAAAATCAATTAGAAATTCAGTAGAATCCGTTTATAATGATATCGAAAGGAATTGACAAACACGTCATAATAAGCGGACGTCATACAAAGCTTTTTGTAAAAAAAACCTTTTTTATGTAAATATGTATGTACTTAAATATTTTAATAGAGAAACATAGTAACTACATTATGTATACAAACATATTAAATCAAAATTAAAATTGAATGTTATAAACACATTATTATAATTTATAACACATATAAGGGTATTTTTTAATGTCTGTAATTTTTGTTTGCTTTTGTTTTTTCGTTTTATTGTTAAATCAGTTTCTAATACGATTGTGTATAAAATAAATCGGTATTGTCAAATTATCAAGACAAAAACGAGCCAAGTGCCGAACGTGTCGTCGAGAATCAACGAACATTACCGAAGGTGTAAATAATAATGGCAGTCATTATATTCGGACATAATTGATTAAATATGGGTCATAATAAGCGACGTGTAACTGTAAGGGAAGTCATTATATCCGACTTTTTACAAGAGTTTTATATGAAATTCAAAATTCGTAATGTAATTACGTCATAATAATCGGTTGGTCAATATAGACGGAGTCATAATAAACGGGTTCTACTCTTTTTACAAAGTGTATCGAAAAAAGAACTGTAATTAGCAAAGTATATTTTTACTCAGCTATAAATATAGGTCTAATGTGTCATTGATTTTTTTGAAATTGATTATTAGATCAGTTGTCATTATTAACAATATTTTAATTAAAATATCTTTTATATAGTAATATTCAACAAGGACAATAATTAAATAACAAATAGCTATATTATAGAAAAAGTATCAAAGTCATTTAGTCGTAGCTATAGCAGAGTGTCGTGAACTCGTGACCCCGGGCGAGTAGTCGCCGTGCTTCGATATACCTAATCTTTCAAAATGCAATTTTGTGATAGGCCTCTTAAAAGAACTGATTATTAGATCTCGTTCAAACCAATTTTCGGTAAAAGTTTGCATGGTAATGTACATCATATATTATTTTTACATTTATCATTCCCTTATTTTAGAAGTTACGGGGGTGGGGGAGGCACATTTTTCCACTTTGGAAGCGTCTCCCGCGCAACTATTCAGTAAAGAAAAAAAATATATTAGAAACCTCAATATCTGAATTTTTGAAGACCTATCCATAGATAACCCACACGTATGGGTTTGATGAAAAAAAAATAGAGTTTCAGTTCTAAGTATGGGAAACTAAAAAATTATTGGTTTTTTTCTAATTTGTATGAAAATCTTAATGCGGTTCACCGAATACATCTACTTACCAAGTTTCCACAGTATAGCTCTTAAAGCTTCGGAAAAAAGTCGCTGTGACATACGGACGGACAGACGGACGGACAGACATGACGAATCTATTAGGGGTTCCGTTTTTTGCCATTCGGCTACGGAATCCTAAAAAGAAGTGGTCAAAGATGATGGATGACAAATAGACGTTTGTATAAACGTAGAATAAAATGAATATCAAAACAAAATCCAGGCAATAGCTATACAAATCACGTGTAGTACCCGCGTGATTTCCACGAATGTTTTTGTCATTTCAAACAAACTGAACATATTTATTTTCTATTGAAACTGATGTCTATTAAAATAAATTGTGCTTAATACAAAGATAATTTACACGTGATAGGCACAACTAAATATTGCACTGTATTTTCCAACAGTTCCAAAATTTGATTACAAAAACAAAATATAAAGCAGGCTATTAAAAGGGTAGTAACTTACTGTTCTGAGTGCAGAGAAGCAATAAATATGACAAATTGCCACTGTTATGGCAATAACTGTTTCAGAACTTACTTGTCGAGTAAAAAATGTACGTAGACACAATTTGTCGTGCTATCGTTGCCCTTGTCTAGAAGCTCGTAGAAAAGATCTTAACTTTCAAGATTTAGTTGTTCTAGTGAACAATAATGGCAGGTAAAGATGTAAATACTATACAGAATTAATGCGACATTAATTAAACATAAATTCTAGACGTGGTCAGTGTTCACATTAAAAAAATATAATATTGTCAGGAAAACTTGTTTACAATCATCAGTGTTTTTATATGTGCATGATAGGAGCCGCCCCGAGTGACGTACACAACGATTTCCTACGTCCGGCGCACCCTGGGCAATTCGCGAGTTCTCCAAAGCGAATTGGCTAATCCTTTCACCACGATGGCAAATCAAAATTAAATTTGACTCAGCCATCGACACGACGAAGAAGAAGTGTTTAAATAACATGCGCGCTATATCACATTCACCACGCAAATATCTCACAAATATCATACCGCTTCATAAAAAAAATGCATCGACTTGATACTTGCACTGTTTCCTATGCTAAATATTCATGAATTTGCTGCTACTAGGATCTATTTCTATTTCCCTGTAAATAGATATACTCCTTGCGAATTCGAATATTGTTAATACGGTAATTAGCATACGCTTAAAATAAAGTATTGTACTAATGAACAGCCCGACAATACGTTTCGGTCCATTTCGCTCAACAAATAATCAGATGAATGTAAAATAGTTGGACGCAAATTTACATTTTGATTGGAAATTCTCTGAATCTCTTTGATCACACGGCTACCGATCAACCTATACATTGCCAGTATAAGCTGGAGTCGCATTGAACTTAAAGCTTTTATCTACACCCATGCTATAAATCCTCTATAAACGTTCTTGAAACAGTTAGCTAATTGCCAACATTAAAACAGCCAGTGTCATAATAACCATTATAACACCCAAACGGGTGTTATAATGTTGTACTGAAATTCATTATGCAACTCCTTTTTTACTCATCGAACAGCCACATTGTCATGGCATCTTTATGAATTTCAAAAAAAGAACATGTCATGCACGCGCGTTTCACTACCACAGCGCCGTAATTTAAATAAAAACTTATTCGAATTTTTGAATTGACGTCGTATCCCGCCATTTTTGTTCAATAATAGTATTGAAAAAATACTTTTTAATAATTGTACGATCCAAAATGTAAATAATTATTACAATATATAATTATATTATTACCTATACATAGTTTTTTTGTATTAGATACTCACTAATTAAACTTTCCATGAATTTACATAGAGTTCTTACAACACTGTACCCTAATACCCTATGGTTTCAGAACATTTATAGAGGATTCATATCATGGGTGTAGATAAAGTCTTGTATGCAACTGTTATAATTAGGTATTAAAACACTCATGTGATACTATTATCACACTCGGCTTCGCCTCGTGTGATAAACCCACACTCGTGTTTTAATACCCCTCATTATAGAACAGTTGCATAAATAACTATTATAACGCGGGATCATCTTATACTGGCAATATATGGGTTGATGTGGAGCTATCGATACTTGTGCGGTCATGGAAAAGTTGATTCTCCGTTGGAACATGGGTAACTAGGTGAGGATCGATGGCTGTAACTGAAGGTATAAAGGTGTAACTGTAATTGAACTTATAACAATGAGAGGACTTGTTGCTCTGTTTGTTTGTTATTGTTCGCCCTTGATTACAATCAGACGTAGGACAGGAACATTCTGGAATATTGAGCTTTTTATGAGGGTAGACACATCTTGGGTCTTGTACTTATGATATTGCGATTCTGTAATAAATACGCAGGCACAATAAATAGTAGATTCTGTTCAAAATAGTAAATGAAGTATTTCATTTCGCTGAGCCTTTGCCCAATTTCTTTGGGTTCGGCTTCTAGTCTAACGTATTTAGCTGCAGCATTTTACATGGAACGACTTCCATCAGATCTCTACAATCCAATAATATACTCTTTGTTAGACTAGTTGTCAGACTTTCTTGCCTCTGACTACCCGTATCGTCTGCCATAGATCTTCAAATATTAACAACAAACGTATTTAATGCAGTTTAATTCATTGGTGTACAGTGGGCCTACGAGTAAGGTATGCTGGACAAAAATTTCAAGGTCATCGTAAATACTTAATACAACTGTTATGGATAAGTGATTTACATATCTAAATAGTGGGTATATTACACTTCTTAAATATTTAATTCACACATGCATATCTATTGCATTCAGTTTTCACTATGGCGTAGAAGTTTTTGCCCTGCATACCTAATTGCTCGGCCCACTGTACATCTAAGACAGCAGGAATAAGGTCTTTGGATTAACTATAGATTAAAAGGCTCATTTACATAACCGTGACATTTCCCATTTGTTTTTATCAAGTGAACTTTCCGAGTGCAAATAAAATACGTCTGACACCGTGAAATACTGTTCAATATTGTCGACTTACTTTTGTCTCTTTATTTATATGTTAGTGTTTATTTTAAGGTGTTTATTAGCGGAAAGACACGCGAGATTGTTATTGATACACTTGTGTTTGTATTTTGGAGTTTATTTGACAGAAACGTGTCGATTGAAATGACTGGATTTAAAGAAAGCAGCATTCTATAGTTTTTGTACGCAATTTATTAGATTAATAAATCATAGTCCTGTAATAACATTTTCAAAAGATTAAAATCATGTAGCCCCAATTTTACTGGTGTTAGACTACCTTATTGGATAAGCATATAATACACTTAAATGAAATTGAGAGCTGTGTTCTTTTTTCAAGAGTAACTAGTGTCACTTCTAAATTCAGTAAGGTTATAATTTATGGGTCGGATAAGCTCGACCATAAGAACCCATCCAGTAGATACTAACACATATTTTCGAACATAATTTGAATTAACTTATTTCCTAATACAATATTACTGCATTGTATGGAACAAATCTAATTATTATCTTCGTATAATATCATCGTAGTTAAATAAGGCCCTTATTTCAAACATAAGCGTAGCTATAATCGAATTCAATCACGCCGTAATTGCCGTGTTTGATATCTAAGAATTGTTTTAAGTTGATATTAAAATGATATGCGATATAGGATATCTATAATAGCCAATTAATACAAAATGGAAATAAAGAAAACAATAAATTGTCCAATATGCAAAGGTGGATCGGTGGGATTTGATATTTCGTAAATAATTTAAATACGTGATCTTATTTATAATGCTTTTTTGAAAGGCGATTTTGACATAACATTTAAAATGGTTTCAAGAAGTGTGTCTGAATATCCGCATGCTCTAAAACTGGTTATACTAGTTTTCATTTTGACCGTCATCAAATCAGCTGGACACGTTGACTTCTGAACATAAACTGGATAAACTTCTCGGACCAGATCAATCTCGCTCTTGAGAATACTTTACAGAAACACGCTGCATCTTTATAGTAATTGACTGACATGAGATGACATGATAGTAATCGACCTTGTACATTTATAAGGGTCCTACATAAACAACCCGTGCTGTCTAACGATGTGGTATAAGGTCGGTCAGGTATTGTCACTTCCAAATAAAAGTAAGTAAGATAGTCCAAAAACTTCCACGAAAGGTGCAAATGCTTCGATATCGCGGATGACTCAGATATCTCAGTGCTGAGGTGAACTGGTTATAAGTTCGAAAATCTGTCCGATTTAAAAATGTGAAGCGAGATTTTGTGACTCAATTTAAAGCAGCTGGTGAGCGAAAGTTGGTCAAACATGTTGGTAAAAGCATATTATAGCGAAATATATAATCGTGTATAATGTCGGTGTGCGGAATCGAAAGCTGCAAGGTCGGTAACCAGTCCGGTGGGTGCGGGTGGCCTAGCGCTACCAGTTTTCAGTAGTGCATGCGCCCGCGCACGCCAGGCGATATACTCATTAATTAACATTTATTTTTTTGATTTTATTTTATGGTGAAGATGTTGATCGAACTGTGAATATTTATTGCCATGATAGCAGTAATTAGATTTTTTTAACCAATACATTTTTAGTTACGCTTCTGGTCTAAAAGCCTTACGCTAGCTTTGACTTCATGAGATAAAGTTTATACAAAAGTATTTCATCAATTTGTCTCGCTTTAGTTATTTGTGCTGTAGTTTAATTATATGCTGACACACGATTTGTCTGATCTGTATTTATGTAATGTAATACATATCGTCATTAATAAAGTTCGTAATACGTTCACAATTTTAACTGTCTGGTGTGGAGTTTCCGATCTGGTTTAACTGGCTGACAAATGAGGGTTATTACTTTTTGTCTTAAAGGGCGACTCAGATTTATTTAAAGTAAATTTAACTGTCCGTTTATAGTATGATTATAACTACCGGTTTGCTGGTGAAATTGGGCCTAGAATTACTGCAAAAAAGAAGGCATAATATTGTAATCCTCTGATGTAGCAATACATATGCAATATCCAAGGGTTGTAGTTATCACTTACTCTGTAGTAATCCAGTGGACTAAAATCCCTTTAGCGCTTATGTTACATAATAATATGAAAATGTATAAAAATAGTAATTATATAAAAATAGCAATCGATTCCAAATGATCATCAATATAGCAGTTGCAGTAGCTTAGTTTCTATCTGTTTGTAGTTGAGTTGTCACCTGTTCCAATTTGACAATGAATACTAGAGCAGTTCGTGTACGTAAATCTATGATTAATTCTAATTGAAGCTCTCACAGTATATACCAGTATGTACCAGCGTTTGATGTATGTATGATCAAACGCATTACGCATAAACTTTTCTGATATTGGAAATATAAAATTTTGCTGTAAACCTAAGAAAGGATATACTTGATTACTTTTTTATCAACACATCACGCGGGCAGGACGGCGCCAATGTAGAAAGCTAATTAACAATTAGATAATACATTTGTTTACAGTATTAAGAATGAGTCATTTAATTAAATCACAGCTGCTATTGTAGCGATAGTTAGTCACTATTGCTATTAAGTTAAATTACGTCACAGGTCAGAACCACATAATCAGTATAAATTTCACAATCCAAGAGTGTATAAATCACCTTATTACCATGAATGCTGATGGTTATTGAATTAAATTCATAAGTCAATTTTAGGTTCAAATGACACATAAACACATTTGGCAAATTCAATCACAATCAGAATTATAATAATAAGGGGGCAGGTTATGTCGGTGACCGATCAGTCGCTTATGCACACCGTAATAATAACACTTACCTCTGAAACGAAATTAGCGAAGTTTGCCATAAACCAGCGTCAAACTACGCCGCCCCTGCGCTAGACTGCTGTTACGAGCATCGCTTTGACACGCGACGCTGCACACACAATTACACAATCATTATAACTACAGAACCGTTCCGCTTCCGATCTCATATCAACTCCAAAGCTCATTCTAAATTCTACGAGCGACTTCTTATACTATTTGCTCAGCGACACTGTTCAAAACTTTGCCCGCCTTCTTTTCAGCTGTTCGTTTAGTACGTTGATTTTATTACGCGGTCGTTTCGAAGGACTTCGTCTCTCTTCCCTCGTTTGATTAGCAAAATGTCCCGCTGTACCTTGAAATGGCAATTTGGAAACGGTATCAACTTAGATACTTGGATTCAAACAAAGAGTTCGTCAGACACGGTTTTTGTATGTGAAGCAGACCACTCCAACATTAACAAATAGTCGGAACACCCATCCGCTTACTAATAAGGCCCTTCTTAAGCGAAGTGCTGCTCGGAGCAACCCTGTCTCCCTAACCGCAGCATGCCTCGCTCGCTTTGCTAATGAGACCCTAGAGATATTCTTTCTATTGCCATCTCAAAGGGTTACTATCGTGCCACCCATACCGCGTTTACAACTATATTTGTTTTATTCGCTTCTCATTGACCCGAATTTTAATTGCTCTGTTGATTTTTCTTATTTCTTCCTGTCTGCTCCGAAATGTTAATGAATGAAGAAATGGGCTGGTATTTTGAACTGTTATTATTGTTTGGATGTTACACCCACATGAGTAGCGGCGTTCTGAGTGACGGGATGCCGCACAATAAAAACACGAGTGATATGAACGTGAGCGAGCTCCCGGTAGTGTTTGTTGGAAAGTTTGTCTGAAGTGCGTGGTCGGTTACGTTACAATACGACACGCAGCTCTACGACACCAGCCGTCAAGGTCGACGCCGCGATCAAGCGTACAATGACCTCCCTCTTCCGAAAATTCCATATTTTATTTGCAAAAAGCTTTCGATACATCCGCTTTAAATTGGAGGGCTCAAACGGTTTCGACGTTGGCCGACCGTCCTCAATTATTAGTATCCCGCCGTTTGGCTAATTCATCACAACAAAATTACAGACCCTTGAGCCGACTGGCGATGTAAAAAGACTCGTAACTTTATATGAATTGAGAGAATTGGATAAAGAGGCAGTTTTTTAAATAAGTGAGTTTGTTGTGTGGGAAAAGCACACAAAAATATAATTAACTAGCAAGTTTGGACACGGATGTCAGCTCTAAAAAAAGGTTCCTTTTACGGTAAATGTCGCATACAAATCTGTTCGCGGCTCTTTATCGCGTAAAATATAGATAAAATAAAAACACTTGACACACAATGAAAACAATTCACACGGGCGTCTATTTAACTCTTTGTTACTTTCTTTCTTATTGTTTTACTTACACATATACGTAATTCAGTGAAGCACCTGACTTCAGCGCGAACTATGTCACTGTAAATCGTTCATTTGCAAGTCATATCTGACTGTTGACTCAATTGACAACATTTCAAAATTTGAAAGTGTCTAAAACAAAAATACCGTTTCTTTATTATCCTATCCGGAGTACAAAAACATTTTTTTTAATTTTTTTGGATAAGTAGTTTTGGAGAAAAAAAATAAAAACGAAAAAATGCGTCGTGACGTCACATATACGGCTTAATAAAGTATTACCTTAGCCCATGCTACGACAGAATGAAGAGTAATCGAAAATGACAGTTGTAATGTCAGTATTGTCAGTTGCCTGTCAACTAACGATAAACACATATTTTGCAATAATGAAAATATAAGCAATATTTATTGATTGCAACTATTATTCTTCCTAAATCGAACTGAATCCAAGTGAGGAATATGCATCTACGATGGATTTAAAATATTGTTTTGTACGAACATGTAAAAACAAATCTAAAGATGCCAACTCAAACACGAAAGATTAGTGTAATGCATTGGATGTAGTTTGTTCGAAACGAGTTCTATATGTGTGTGAAGAAGCAATAGACTACATAACATTACACTACAACTCAAAGGAACGCAGCAGTAATGAAATAAGTAGCAAAAACTGGGAACATTTCAGAAACGGGACTGGAAAAGTAAAACCTTGGGGATCATTTAGTTTAATGATATAATGTTATTAAAAAAATTAATTTACTTTTATGTTCTCATCAGTAATGTTTAGATGTGGACAAAACCTGGGCCATGTGAAAATAAATTATTTAAAATATTGTACAAGTATCTTTTTATTTATGATTGCTGTTTCATATATTGTTTATAAAAACTAAC
This sequence comes from Hypena proboscidalis, assembly GCA_905147285.1. Lineage (NCBI taxonomy): Eukaryota > Metazoa > Arthropoda > Insecta > Lepidoptera > Erebidae > Hypena > Hypena proboscidalis. Next base: position 4,811,392 of record LR990141.1, read on the forward strand.
ATACATGTAATATAACATAACATCAACCCCATATCACTCAAAAACAAGTATTAATAAAAGTATTTATTTGTTTTTAACATGAGAGAAAAAGTTATGACATGTGTGAGCGAAGCAGTTACATAGCTACACATACACTGTATAACTAAAATACAATTGTATACATTGAAGAACACAAAAATAAACATAAATAAATAATCAAAATTTATTTAGCACTTTCTAAAATATTTTCAAATATAAATTGCTTCCAAAAATGTTCAGCTTCTTGCACAATCTTTGCTGTTTAATCTTGATCATACTCAACCTAGTATTTGTGGATTAGCTTGTTCTTCTCATAATCTGGATCAGCAATACAAAATAAGACCATAGGTTTGTTTGCAGCATGCATTTGTACCATTATTTGAGCTTTACATTTTTCTTTAAGTTTGCCGTCCTTGATGTAATTAGTGATAGTGTTTTTGCTAATAGGGTACTATATTTCTATAACAAAGTCTGCACAAAGCCCATCTGGTGAAACACCAATAATAGGGGGTATAAGAATAAGACCTGTGCTTTCAATAACTCCAAAATCTTTTTCTAAAATATTAATGATGTTTTTTTAAAGTTTTAATCCGTCTTATGGCTTTTGTTTAAGGCACCTTGTAACCACCTAAAATGCTTTGCACTAATACACCTTGTTCTGTTTCGCAAGGGACAGCTTCATGAATTCTAGACCCTGTCACTCAACCTTGACGCATTGAATGCCATAGTTTGGAATCCACTTGATTTGTTGTAGCTTTAGCAACACTGTTAAATACTTCTTCACTGAGCTTTTCCTGGCAGAATCATATAAAATTATGTACCTAAGTATTGTCTTGTTGGATGTGTACAAACTGCAGCATTAAGTTCAAAGTAGGTTGACGGTTACCACAGTACTTCATTTCCTGTCCTCATCTTCTGCCTGTTGCACTCTTCAGTAAACATGGATAAACTTATATTAACATTTCCATTGTCAGGGGTAATTTTCCTTTTGCCTATATTTTTGCTAAAATAAACTTCTGATCACCAGCACTAGCTTGTCTTGGTTTACCCCAATAACACGCAGTAGATGTGACAGAAGGTTCATCTGACAGTTTTATCAGCCACATGGCAAAGCAGATAGCGTGTTTGCACCCTCCTGAAGACGCAGTATAATCATGACACTGAACAGAAATGATATTTTCCTTAGACTCGTCAATTTCAGCAGTTACCATGTACAACTTGGCTCTTACTTTAAGTTCAGGTGTCACCCTACATTTAATGGTGCACGAGTTGGTATCACGCTTTACTTCCACACATATCCTACAGCTGTGTCTACGTAAACATCCCTGGAAGCTAATAATGCTTTGGCACTACGCGTTTCGGCGGCATTGTAGCAGTCGTTTTTCTACCATATATTCCAAAACCATAACGTAGTTAACTTTTGGCAAATTCTTGCTATCAGCAGCTTGAAATCCATCTGATACCTTCATGGTTGATGAATGAAGAGCAGAATAGAGAGAATAATACGATTTTTATGCAAGAAAATAAAGGTAAAGGTAAACAAACAAAGTTGTAAACAAGTATGACAATTATGACATATGTCACATCAACAAAAAAAATAATAAGCAAAGGCATATCATTATTCCACCGTATATGTGACGTCATTTGGCGCTTACGTCTATTTAGAATGCACTAACTTTCAAAAAGGAAATAATGAATGAAAATAATAAAATTTCGAAAAAAGAAAAAATACGGGTCCGTTTATTTTACATCTAGTTTCAATTAAAATAATAATTTATATATATGTTAAAAAAATGAAATGTTGTCAATTACACCTACTCAACTACCTTGGGGCGCTCCGAATATTTTTTTCATTACTCAACGTTGACAATACATGAAATGTAACAATAGCACAGTTTTTTCCTATAATAGCACTTGTTTTAAAAAAAACATTTTATAAAACAATAATTACGCTTAGATGTTAAGACTTTTTTTTGGTATTTCCAATGTTGCCTTTCAAAGTTCGTCTCTTTGTGGATTACCGACATCCTCATTCGAAATTTAATCTACTGATGCAAAAGATGCTTTATCGTTTCATGAATATTCGGTATCTGGAATGTAGTTGGTAGTATCGTTAAGGTTCAAAGTCGGTTGCGAAGTTTTAAGATGAATTCGGTCCGAAGAGAGTTGGGGCCATTGCAAATTTACCTGCTCTTTGGAATGGGATGTCAGACAGGCAACAGAGGTCTCCAAGCGCCGTTATGTTTTCTATTGCCAGTTGATTTATTGAGAATTGAGATCTAGGGCTATTTGTACGTTGGTTTAGTTATTGAGTAATTAACTGTATAATTGAGCTCCTTTAACTGCTATTTAGATTTATGTTTCTGCTTTAGTGTTGATTCTATTTGGATCGAAGTTTTCATTAATATCTTTGTGAAACATTACTTTGATTCTTAAATTGCTTAATGCTTCGCTTTTGCTTGTTATAATATAACACTTCTTTGACGTTTACCAACAAGCTTAGATTGGAATTATATTTTGTCGCTTGAGTATTAGTTCATTTGGCGTAGACTTGACCGCACGTTGGATGAGGGGATGTGGTCAAATCTGATAACTAGTAAACCAACGTCAGTTTTGTTACTGTTTCAAACTGTTGGCCGGAACTATCGTTTTGTTTGAGCTGTAATACATAGTAGATACTGTAGATACATTTTACTGTGGGACTTGAGACGTGGATGTCGTAGATTTTTAATTCAGTATGTTTTACCAAACACATAAAAGAATGTTATGCATCTAAATGACCCAACTACGTGGCGTGATTTTGAATAAATAAATATCATGATATCAATAAAGATTTCAGTTCATATTTGGAGACGAATCCATAAGATCAACGACCCAACAGAATATGCCTACATCCGATGTCCAAAATCACAAACCATGAATAAGGATTGGAACGGGTGTCGAACCGATGGACATGAAAGCCAATGACCCCACCGACCTTGATGTCATTTATAAAAGTGGAATCTACCTATTACTTCCACCTACGTACCTATGCATCTATGTGATCGGCCGATAGAGAAACTAAACCAGTATTATTTCTGTTGCCTAAAGACATATTTCTTTTTAAATGTGTTATATTCTGAATGTGTGTCGCATTTAAACTGATGTGCTGATGGTTAAAAGACAATGACTTTGTTGACTTTGATGCGGTGTGTGAAGTGTAACCCACCAATGGCAAATTAATTTGATAAGCTGGTATCTATAGCTAACGTCATAAGCAGAGCATTTGCACACAACTTATCAGGCGTGCATATCCATAGTGTCCATATTCCCATCAACCATGATGACCAACGGCCCAAAGCATGTCGAGCGAACCGATGGTCAGAAGACAATGACCCCAACTTTGATATCGTTTGCGAACGGTGGAATCTTCCAACGACATACCTACGTAATAGCTATGTAATGTGATAAGCTGATAACGCAACGGTTTTTGCCGTGATACTGATTTTTGAATGTCATATTGATTGGACTTGTTTTTAGATTTGGCGACGATTCGTGGCTCGTGATTCTATGTGTTATTTTTTTATTTAAAGTTAACTCGTCTTAAGATGCCCGCAGACATTAATATTGAATTTGTATGGACTCTGAATGGATTCATATCTATTTTACATGAATTGCCTTAACGGTTGTATAAGATTTATTACTCTTAAATCCTCCTTGTCGTAGATTTTTTGTTATTTATATTATCAAATATATTTCGAAGTACCTACAACGCAGACAAAACTGCTAAATAAAGGTAGTTAGTTTATTTGCAAACTAGATTTTAATATTTAATATTATTTGGAAGCAGAGCAGTCTTAGTTAATTCTACGAATCCCACGTGGGCGAAGACACGGGCAAAAGCAAGTATAAAATAAAACAAAATCTCCTTTTTTGTCAAACCTACTTCATATTTAACCATAATATTATTATACTTTACCCTAGCTTATTAGTGGCTCTTGCTTGATAGCACAACACGTAAAACAGGCGTCAAAAATAGCTGTAATTCCACAACAAATTGCTTTGCTGAAAGGTAAAGTATTTGCTCGTAACTTAATTGCTAAGGCTACCTTGGAAATAATAAAATAAAAACAATATTTAGGTCGCGAAGACGAAGATATAAGGTACAAACTTCTGCTTTGTTCGTAGAACCTTGGATGCGAATAAACCACATAATTAGAGAACACTAGAAGCTTAGCCTTCGTATTTATTCGTGAGTCACCATAATATAAACATAACTAGACTTATCTTCTAATTGCTTAATACTGTTACAATTGCTCTGCATCTGGACGTGACACTTTTATGTACCAAAGGAATTAAGCCCGTATCCTGCTAGGTGCAAACTCACAGACTCGACATTCTTTTGAGTTCTTTGACGCCGTTTTTAGGACTCTACTATCCGAAAGGAATTCAATTTCCCTTTGTTAAACCTAGTGATATTAAATTATGTCTAATTCGATATCGGGCTTGTATAATCCATTTCAAATATTGCCTAAAATAAAATCCACTTAGCTTTGTACAAAACGTAATATAATAAATATTTCCCAGAGGTATTCTCTTAATGTCCGTCGGTTAAACGACTTACGTAGTAGAATTTTGCCGATCAGCATTTTGTAGGCACTAGACCTAAATATAGGTCATAGGCACACAATTTGTTTTACTTTCTTGATGATCTATTTCTTTATGTTTATTTTTTTCGAGACGAGTATACAATTATTGTTTTCTTTTAAGTTATGTTGTTTATAAATATAAGCTTTTTATTGACATGTTTATTTTTTATTTGCAGGCCACACAAAATGATGCTCGAGTCGAGCCGGTACGTAATATCAATCAATTATCAGCTTTATGTAAATATTTTATTACTATGTCGCAGTTAACTACCTTAATCAACCGTTTAATTTATTAACAACCGTTTACCTAATTAACACCCTAGTCTTTAAACCTAACTATATGGCGGCGTTAAAGCCACCTGAATGATATTCAGCTCGATCAAACAGCTAGGCAAATACAGCCCATGAACAAACATAATCCACAAAACATTGTCGGACGGACAACTATATTATTGACAATTACTTCGAGGTTAAATCTCACCAATAAACAGGATCACTACTTGACCGTAGGTTCAAGGGTGAGCTGGTGGTGCTTTGTCTCTGAAGCTCGTTATTACGCCAGCGGGATAATAAATAAATTCTTTATTGCATAAATTTACAATACAAGCTTATGTGAAGCCCTGAATCCCGCATTGAAAATACCTCTGTTACGGAAGCCAGTGTCCTGTCCCAAATTGGATATTCTTGATTTAATAGTATGCAATTCACAGACAATGTATATATAGGTAATACTAGTAGTACCTCAGTAATGCAAATGCAGTAATTAAAAGTGCCTCGTACAGGGCATTAGCCGCTTGTCTTTGTGTAGTGGTGTGCGTCAGTCAGTTCATAATTAGTTTCGCTTATTCACCCGCCACGCGCCAACATGTGTGGTGCGTACTATAGGAGCATCGATTACGTGAAAGTTGGCGTTTTCTAATTTCTAATTTAATTGCGATGTGTATCGAGTAATAATACCTTTATTAGATCAATTTCCTTTGATTTTTTTCCTTTGTTCATTAGTTTTTTGTCTGCGAAAGTCGTTTTATTATAATCAAATAATAATGTTCTTCGGTTCTACGTAATTTGAAAGATAATAATTATAACTTTTTAATGTACTACAGGATTTTGAACAGACTATCGCTTTAATGTAGGTTAAAATATATAACATGCGAAGTTTGTTTCAATTATTTGTAGGAAATCGAGATGTACCTGCCTATTTAGGTATATCTCTTCCTTACCATTTGGAGCATTGTTCATGAAACTATGATTGACGTTTTGTATCGCGTACTACTTCTAGTTGTTGACTCAAACTCACCTACTAAATGTGTTTCTGTGTGTGTGCCCCACTTTAGTCTACGAATATTTCAAAAGGTCACATAAAAGATTGAGCCAAAACCGGTACACTCCAAACAAAATTCAATAGATTGTCCGCAGAAATAATGCGCTAACACATAATAGTCGTTAATTAACCACATTTAGCTAAATAAGTTAGCTGAGAAATACCGCGATAAGCTATGCAAACGAGATAAAATAATTATTTTACAGCGTCATAATCATGATAAACGGACCGGCACTAGCTCAACATGTAGTAAGTAGCCGAGTAGCCGCCGCGGTTATGTAAAGCTTCGCTGACTATAAATCACCGCTAGACAGGGACAGAAGACACGCGTCATTAATACACAATCTGGCTAAGAGGAAAAGAGACAACAACACACCCGCAAGCACCGATATTAATTACGGCCGTGAACTGTGAAAGTAAACATAGGGCATTATATGACTTTAATTTATTTACGACACAATTCTTTTTGTTTTCCTTCAAATTATTTGTGTAATGAAAGAAAGGATCTTGCCGTTACATTTTGTTTTAAAAACCATTGTTGAAGAACAGACAATGTTGTTAAACAAACTCTTGTAAACATTGCTGTAGCAGTTGCTCTCTTTTCGCAACAGATGGAGCTAGTAGTGTGAGTATAATTTTATATTCATGCGGACTTAAATAACGCGTTTCCGTAATAAAAATGTGTTTTCGACGCAAGAATGGATTTATGAGCATAATTTTTGCTATTTTACGTCTAAAATATGAAAGTAAGCTAATTCCATAAGACAGGTATGCAGTTTTAGCTTCACATGTTAGGTTTATATGAATATATCTCTTATTACCAGCTACATTTTAGTCATTTTGTTAAGAACTCGTCTATATAAGAAGAGTGTAAGCGCAACCACAACCGCCTACTAAAACGCAACAAACAATTTCGAAGAAAATTTCATTCCTTGTCAAGACAGCGGGCCATCGTCAAATAGTCACATTACGAGTTGACTTCAGGAATTTATGAACGCGCACCAAGCTTACGACGTATTTATTGCCATCGTCCAGTAAACCGAGAACTATCGTAATAATGTACCATGTCGAAACGGTCAAACAATGGGGGCGACCAGGCCACTCGATTCCACGTAAAATCCGATTCCAGAAGACATTGGTGCATCAAATCTATCACGTTGACTCGCCACGCTGAGTCAAATGCGCGTTTTTACGGCGACTCATTTGCATTGTCTGCTCTCTTTCGCACACTCGGTAAAACAAAACGATAGACAGAGACAGTCATAGTGTCGCAGTGACCTCACCGACGCGACGTGCGCGTGCGTCGGTACCGTTGTGCCCGTGAGAAGGAATTTTTGTACGGTTTTGCCTCTCAGCTGGCTATATTGTAATCTCATTCTCTCAATTCATATTATGTAGATCGTTTTATGTAACCGAATTAGTTTCACTGCCTTATAGCTCCGTTTTTGATACTTTATTTCACAGTAATTTGGTTTTTAATACAAAACGATGATTTCTAACTTTATTTTATCAAAGCGATAACGGAATGTTGAGAAACCGTATCTGCTCGGCATTAATCAATGTGTTGTTTATAGTTTCATTATCACGTTCAGGCTAGTTCGGAGTAGGTAAATGGTCACGAACTTAATATAAAATATGTGCTAATGATAAAATATTTATCTTGTCAATAAGATAACAAAATAATATAACTATTAACATAGCATCATATATTTCTCAGAGGGGATATCAAACGCACATTTAACTATGATCGTCTTTCGGGCACGTATCCACTTGTATCCAGACTCCATGCTGTTACTGAAAGTTTCCTGACGGAAAAAGCCCAATTAATACATTTTTGTCTGATCCGGGAATCAAATCAGAGACAGATCAAAGTGTTAGTGTAAAATAGATATCATGATGAACGCGCAGTATCCCCTATTTTCTGTGTAATAAATATGATAGTGCTGAAGACGCATGTCATCTTACGGCAGACGCTTCTAAATGACGCTCTACATTTGCGAGACCTTTACACCTTACGATTTTATTCTTATACCAAAGATCCGGTTTTATACGCAGTAAACTATCCCAAGACAGTTTGGTGTCAATTACTTGATTAAAGTACTTTATGCCGGATAAATCCAGATTTAGATGCCAAAATCGTTGAAACCATTCAATCTAATACATTTTCAAATATTAGCGGAGTTTCGATTGACCTTGTTATTATTTTATCACATCGAAAATACGCTGATACAATTGTTTTTAAAATAGATTTCTATTTAGATAAAATGGTAATTATGTAGCTGTAGTGACGCTATCTCGTTCTGTTTAGAAGACGAGCACGTGTAGACATTTTTCATTGACCAATTCGATATGTGAAAGTCATGTATAATGAGGTTAAAATGGCTTCTAAACTTTAAGGTGGGTGACCATTGAACTAAATCATTTTAGAGCAGAGCATCTCCGTGTAGTAAAAATCTAGAAACGAGTCTCGGCAGTCAGTTGCGCAAATGGCATGTCGGAAAGGAATTGCATAGGTTGCGAGTTCGAGACTCGCATGACTCCTGATTTTTCAACCGTTTTAAGTAAAAAATCTACATTTATTAATTAACTGCAGAAACTGCTCTTAAATCAGGGATGGTAGCAAAATGGTTCTTACCAAGAGCTATTAAAGAACACGACTTGACTAACTTTGATACTGCGTTGGCCTACTACCTAATAAACGTGAGCATTATTTTACCAGTTCTCTTTATATCTTGCAGTCTGGTTTGATAAATGTGATTTTATTTTAGTTATACTGGTAGACATACTGTTCATCAGCTCGAGGAAGGAAGCACCATTGTCTTACCTTTAACCCGCCTCCAAATAGTAGTGCTTTCACTATTGTATACCGGTTTGGTGGTGAGAAACGTTAAGATTAGGCCTGGCATGTGACACATACATGAGGCAAAATACAACACTAGCAACGCATCTGTAATGTTTTGTTGATTAAGGATGTTCATGGGATAACCATCAGGTGGACTGCACAAGCGGTAGCTATTTTAATATTTTTCACATAGAAAGAATCGGACGCTATAAACAACTTTAGGATAAGTTCATCATTTTATTCGGTTGCGGAAAGTTCCCAAGATCGCGTGTTAGCAGTTGGTAGACGTATTAAATCTTCGTTTATACGTCACCCGGTTCATTATGAGATAGATGTGTGACGTAGATAAGCTTGCTAACAATGTTCTCGTTCTTATTTACATGGAAAACGGTTCAAGTCGTATCTAGAACTTCGGCAAAAAATTACTTACATAACATAACAACATAACATCACGCGTATATTACCCAGAAGGGTGTGGCAGAGGTGTTAAACACCCACACTTCACTTGTTATGATCAGGTCCCATATGATAGGGGGTTAGTTTATCAACAACCACCAGGCACAAATCGAACACCGTGCTGAAAGAGAATTTCCTGATGAAATAACCTATATCTAATATAGCCTTGCATGCCCGTTGAATCCAAATTGGAGCCTCTTTAAACATTAATTTAACCCTTAATCTGTTTATACAATACCCTTTTAGGTTTATTTTTGTCGTGATCAGAACCATAAAGGAAATAAAAGTGTCGAGGTAACTTCCTATCGCGTATTGAGTTTGGCGAACAATGGACAAATCTTTCAATGGTGGTGTTAGGGCTGTCGTGCGATGCATTATTGAAAATGAAAATAAAAATGAAAATATTTATTTAGGTCCAAAAAAACAATAATATCAGCCCAGTATCTAATACATGTTCCACTGCTGGGCTCGGGCCTCTTCTCGTGATGAGAAGGATTAGGCCATAGTCTACCACGCTGGCCAAATGCGGATTGGTAGACCAGCGCCAAGCAAAAAAACAATGAGACACACATAAATTTAGTAAAGAAAGAAAAAATATAAACACAGTATTTTATAAGGCTGTATGCCCCAAAGCGAAAATTGCCCTAAATGGGAATTGGTTCAGCATATATGCCAAACTAAAGCTTGGCGCTTGTTTTCAACCAATCCCCCAGTGACCACACGGAACTTATATAATAAATAAAGTTAACAAACGAAATGAGAGAAAAAAAAAGATAGAACATAAATATAGTATGTCAAATAAAATCATAGTCTAGTAGTTCGGCATATGCATTAGATAAGAGATACATTTATATTATTGGGCACTTCATTTGCGATATAGGCTCTTATTATTAAAAAGTGAAAACACTGCCTAAAAACATGTTTTTTTACTATGTGCGCTAGTCTGTTAGTTATAATCTGTTATTTAAGGTTATCTGTTTTAAGGTATATATGTATGGGCCCTGATGCCTGAAATAAAAATATATTATTATTATTATTATTACGAATTGAAGGTCTCAAAAAAACATTTAGGTTTAAAATCATTTATTCTCATAAAAGACCCAAAAGCCACTTCCATGAGAATATACAAATATCATTATGTAAACTTATCAAGATAACCGTCACCAAAGAATAAGTTTAATTATTATATTATAATATTATAAGTATGTATCAGTAGCGCTTATTTGGCAGTTAAATTCACAACTACATATTTTGCTAATTTTGAATAATTTATCCAAGGTAGTTTTCAGTTATGTGTTTTGATAGCCGAGACTTAAACTGCCGAGTGAGCTAACATGTTTTATATCAGTGGGTAGACTGTTAAGAAGTTGTTCTCTTTCATATATCATCATTTAAATTATATTTTTGAAACGTCAACCCTAGTACAGCTTTCCTATTGTGCACATTGACATTTAGTTACGGTAGGTTTAAGAAAAATGATGTTCTACGCTTTCTCTATAATTTAATGGTGATGTCATATTTTACCAAATTTGCGGTGAATTTCTAAAACATTCCGTTTTACTTTGTTGGGCGTTAAGTCGCAGCTCCTGGGTATAAATTACATCAAAGATTCAATATTATTATGAAGCAATTTAGTTTAACATAATATTACTTATTAGTCTTTATAGGCTTAATTGTAATGTAAATAAGATATCATAAATTTAATAATTGATTTTTAAAAATAATAGATTCAGTACATGATCCTGAGACCCTGGGTGCAAAATAATTTCTACGGTAAATCGTTTTGGATAAATCTTACACGTCATTACAAGATCGCAAATGTATAAGCGGCTTCGTCACGCTGTCATTTACACCCTGTATATTTTAGATAAGTAATAGATATAATTTCTATGTTGGACCGTTTTGGTAATTAAGTAAGATGCAAAAACTGTTTGTTTCAAGTTGTTAATTTTATTGCACTTAATTTTGTTGTTTTTATTACTCTTAAAGCGTGACTAATTACTTTAATCACCGCGGGCGGGCTAAGTTTTTATTGAAACAACATTTAATTATAAAAATAACTTGTTTTAACTGCCTCGTTTGTCTAGTGGTTAGCGTATCCGCCTATCAATGCGAGTTCTCAGGTTTGATTCCCGGATCGGGCAAAGTGTTATTTATGAACTTTCCGTCAGGAATTTCTCAAGCACAATAGCAGCACGGAGTTGAAGTGTGCCCTTTGGATGGCGATAGCCTCTCCCCCTATCCCATGGGATCTAAACATAAGAGGTGAAGTGTAGGTAGCATAGAAATCTTAATAACTAGTCAATAAAAATGCTATCGACTATCTTTTAACACTGGGACGCATGTCGCCTTTTTTTCAAATACCACTTTTTGTATTCCTGCAAACAAAATTATTCTTTTTGGCGATGACATTAAAACGACAATTCCTCAACTCGCACTTGTGTTCGATTAGACTCATGCGCTTGTATTCCTGCAAACAAAATTATTCTTTTTGCGATGACATTAAGACGACAATTCCTCAACTCGCACTTGTGTTTGACTAGACAGATGCGCGGCGACAAGGTCACGCGTCTTTGACATTTCTATTGCCTTATTATTAAGATTTCTATGGTAGGTAGTGTACAGAGGTGTACACTACGCCACAGCCTTCTGGGTATTTAGGTGTCCGAGCTCCGCTAGACCCACTTTTGAGATTACCTCTTGGATTTTCGTAAGTGACAACACTAATACCCACCCTCCCCCCCCGCTCAACACGCCTCCCGCGTCGTCCGCTCGAACGTCATCGTGCCTCGCCGGGCGAATGGCTTCGCTCCTCAGTACGTCTTGGATTTTGTCGAAGTGAACACATGCGTTGGAACAGTATAGTAGAATTATTATTGAAATACTTCTGTTCCGTACACCGACATACAATCTAAAGGTAAGTATATTATTATTTAGTTTCATTGAAACTAATAAACACAGGAAAGCCCTGTTGATTTAGTAGATTTGCCCGCTCTCAGGACGGCATAGCCACAGTTGAAAATTACACTACTAAGGAAAGCCCTTAGCTAATTGTAATATTATTTACTTAATAACTCACGCGCAGCCGACGGTCGGCTGAGCGCACAACCGACGTCGTCTGCTATGCAGGCGACGGTCGACTGCCATGCAGACGACAGGTCGGCTGCCGGTCCGATGACCGTTTAAAATGATCGCTGCGTGCATTACACCAGCAGAATACACAGGCTAATACTTAGCACTGCTTACAGATGGAGCAAATTACCCTGGGTTCATTGACCGAATGGACGCCCCCAACAAAAGAAGAAGCATTCTTCGGCAACATCGTGCAAATTCTGGACGATGTATTCCCAGATAATTGGCGAGCTTGGGTGATCAATACAAGTTCCTACAATGACCTTTTTGGGGAACGTATCTCCTCGGACTTAGAATGCAGATTACGATTTGCCATTCCAACGGTCAGACTAGCAAAGGCCTACAGTACTGAAACTACACTGAGTGAACGTCGCTACAAAAAGATTAAGAGAATTTTATTAACTTGGCCATTGGGGCGAGCTCTGATTTATGCTCCTCTAACAATAATGGTTAAAATCCACCCGGTACAAGCTTATAATAAATTCATGGAAACTATCAATATGATAAAGGCCTTACTCATTTCACGCCAGGAAGCGTCAGATATTTTGAAGAAGGAGGCTAACGTTGATACATCTTCCAATAGCTCAAGGGCTACTAAGCGTAGTCATAGCCCAGAAAATCTTGTTCCCTCTAAGGAACCGAGAATTCATGAATTTATGTCGCATCAAAACTTAATTTTAGAGAAACTTTGTTCAATAGCGCAGACCACGAACGAGAATGTAAGATTAATCCTTCAAAAAGATTCTCATTCCGTGAATTTTTCCCAAGGCACGTTAACACCTTCTAATAAAAGTTTAGATGGAGAAGCCTCTGCTCAATACTTTGAGGAAGATAACTGGTATGCGCCGCCCCTTATTACGGGTTCACAGCAGAACAAGGACCTTGATGGACAAGAGGTGGATGAAGAACCCTTGCAAAATTTTGATCCGGGAACGAAAGAAAGCGAGGCAAAAATTACGAAAGCAGATGATCTGCTGGTAAAACAAGGAGTAAATTGCCAAAGATTTAACTCTGAAAACTGGCAAAACATACGTTATGCTGAAGTCCAAAAACAATTCCAAGCATCGCCAGCTTTTACTGCTTTGAAGGTAAACGGCAATCTAGCTACAGTGACTCCTTCCTGGCAACTCGTATCAGTGCTGGAAAAAATGGACTTATGCTTAGGTGCAGTTACACACGGTCTTTTGCAACAACGTCGAATTTTTCAACTGATATATGAAGACGCACCAGCTCCAGTAAAAGCCCACATTAGTAAAAAGTTTTTAGACTCTCAGTCAGAATTTCGAAAATGTTCTGATTCTCTTTTGCAATACGTCTGTGGTAAACGCGCTGAAGTTATACAACAAAGAAGAGCTTTATATAAACCACCAAACAAAATTTTAAGCGACCTGCTCCATGCAATACCGCCTTCAGAAACTTGTATGTTTGCTGAACCAGAACTTTCGGAACTTGTAAAGGAGCAGGGCGGTATTGAGAAGCTTTTTCCCGGCAAATTTCAAAAAACTACACCCAACACAGCTACTACAACAAAAGTTTATCGAGACAGACGCCCTCAACCCTCAGTATCGGAAGTTTAAGGAGAGATTTCAAAATAACCGAAACAAAACCTCGGCAGCTCGAAAACCTGAAAGATCTCGATACCAAAATAAACGAGTCCCCGATAAGCGGAGTAGAAACAAAAAATACTAAATTTCGCGCAGAGCAGTTCCGTAAAAATATTCATACCTAGGAAGCACTTGGCGCACCTAAAAATATCTTATCAACATTATCAGGCTACCGGATTCCATTTGTTTCTCGTCCTCCAACATACAGATTCAACAATGAAACTGGTTTACGTTACCAAACAGAAATTTCTGCGGCGATGTCTCAGGAAATAGAAAAAATGCTCCAGTCAGGTGCAGCCAGAAAGTGTAACAACAAAGCCGGCTTTCTGTCTCCTTTATTCTTGCGTCAAAAATCGGACGGTTCCAACCGTCCTATATTTGACTTAAGAAATCTGAATCGCTATTTACGACCGCCAAAGTTTCGTTTGCTCAACCATTTTAGAATACCGCTTTGCTTAAATACCTCAGATTTCATGACCAAACTAGACATATCACAAGCCTACTTTCACATACCCATAGCCAATGCACACCGCAGATTCTTAGCTTTTGCTTACAAAAACAATATTTATGAGATGACGTGTTTACCCTTTGGCTTGGCTACCGCTCCATGTACCTTTTCAAACATTTCTGGCTGGCTAATCATTTCAGGAAAGAGAGCATTCGCATCATAGTGTATTTAATTATGCACACAAGTCCATAATTATGTGCTATCACAGCAGACACAACAGGTACTACGACAACTCGTGAACTTGGGTTGGTGTGTGAATCTAGAAAAGTCAATCAGGACCCCTACAAAATTAATAGAATACTTAGGAATCGTATGGAAAACAGACCAAAAACTCAAAAAATTATGAATCTACTAGAAATCACTCTAAAGAAAAATTGTTGGACATGGCGCAGTGCGAAAATCATTTAAGGGAACCTCAACTTTGCGTCATTTATCGTTCCATTGGGTCGACTTTATTGCAGACCAATCCAAATAGGAGCAAATGCACTTCCGAAAGACGAGAAAAACAAAAAATTTCGCATTCCAAAATATGTAACAAAAGAACTCCAGTGGTGGTTACATCACGCCTACCAAACTTCACCAATTCACCACAAAGATCCCACAGTCTTTGTAGCAATAGATGCTTCAGACCAAGGATGGGGAGCCACAGTAAACGACATAAGCTTGAGCGGCACATAGACCGTCAGTCAACAATCGTGGCACAGCAATCGGAAAGAATTGTGGACTCTAAAAGTTGTACTACAAGATGTGGCACACGAGTACAGAGGTCAGACAATTCTAGCTCAAACAGACAACCGATCTGTGGCAACATACGTGATGTATGTTGCCACAGATCGGTTACTACGTGAGCGATTAATACGTGAGGCGGGCATATATTTACTTGTCGTACCGAACTGGAAGAAGACCTTCTGGAAAGCAGAATTGAAACAGAGAGCACTGAGCCCTCCTTTTCCGATTCACGTGCATCAACATTTGATAGATCTTCAAACCGGGCAGCCCCCACCGGCAGCAGAGAAGCTGTGTTTGCAGGTCTGGAGGGTTCGGGCTGGGCCCGCTTAGTAAAATCTTGGCAGAAAGAAGATATAATTCTTCTTGAAAACTCCTGGCTGCAATCTACCCTAAAGACATACAAGTATGCCTGGGAAAAGTGGCGTTCATGGTCTAAAGGAAAATGTCCAGTTGATAACCCAGAACCAGGTGATCTATCGAAATTCATTTGTTACCTACACAATCAAGTCAAACTAGCACCTAGAACACAAATCTGTGGTGGCCACATTTGCAAACACTCGTAAAACAAGTGATGAAAGCAGTAGCTTTAACGAAACTGCCACCTCACAAGCCTTCGACTTGGGAGGTAGGCACTTTAATTGAATATCTTCAACATTATAATATTAATGTAGATAGCATATTTCAAATATCACGACATGTGGCTGCAATTCTACTACTCTGCACAGGAAGAAGGGTCCATGATCTTACTTTACTGGACATCACCCCGGAATTTTTCGATAACAAGGATGATCACGTGATATGGTGGCCTAAATTTGGGTCTCAAACTGATTCTGCGACATTTCGTCAAGCTGGTTGGCGCCTTTTAAACGATGGCCCAGATAGGCTCAACCCGGTGCTGTGGATCAAGAGACTTTTAACTTTATCAGAAAAGCGGCGAAAAGCCAGGCAAAACCTTACAAACTTGTTTATCACAACAAGAGGTAAAGTAAATACAGAAATCAAGATCAGTTATTGCTGGATGGATCAAAACTCTTTTCCGAGAGGCTAATATTCAAGATTCCCCAGGCAGTTTTAGAGCTGCAGACAATTCTGAATTGTGGCGTAATAATGATATAAATATCGACGATGTTTTGGCAAGAGGCAATTGGAGGAGCAAAGATACATTCCTCAAATTTTATTTTAAGGAAATCCTAAATAATACTAGGGACTCAGGCAGTCTAAGTCTCACAAGGTAATTTTCACCTATTTGATTAAATGTGGCATAAGAGCCATCTATGTTTACAAACATACAATCAAGTATTATTGTTATATCTTTTGTTGATTTGGCAGAAAAATTATGTTGATTATTTCTAATTACAATGTCGTAAATTACATAAGTATTTTCACTTAATTCAATATCCTCACCATCTCACCCGCATACTTTTACTAACGAACCGCTCACAGTACGTCATGTGACGCCGGCAGAAAATAAACACGTCTCAAAAGTGGGTCTAGCGGAGCTCGGACACCTAAATAACACCGTTTTCCCCCCGAAGGGTAGAAAACGAATATTTAGGTTCCAGCGGAGCTAGACCCACTAAATTATCAGGCCTTGCCGGCTTGAGAGTGTACTGAGGAGCGAAGCCATTCGCCCGGCGAGGCACGATGACGTTCGAGCGGACGACGCGGGAGGCGTGTTGAGCGGGGGGGGAGGGTGGGTATTAGTGTTGTCACTTACGAAAATCCAAGAGGTAATCTCAAAAGTGGGTCTAGCTCCGCTGGAACCTAAATATTCGTTTTCTACCCTTCGGGGGGAAAACGGTGTTATTATAGGCGTGATGTTATGTTATATAACTTGTTTTTAATGCCTATTGTTTCACTTCAATCATCAATTTCAATGAATTTGTTATAAATCTATATTTATATACTAATATTTTAGAAGTAAAATTGTTTGTTTGGTGTAAGGGAGAAGAGATCCACCGATTTGATTCTAAATAAAAAATGCTTCACTGATAGCTACACTCTTTACGAGTGACAAAGGGTTATTTATACTTTTAGGCTATTTATGCCGAAAGCAGGCGAAAACGCAGTCGGAAACTCGTTGAGTATAACTTTTCTAGTCTAATAGATTTAACTTCAAAAATCTTGCTAGGTGTCGGACTCGTATATGTCTTTTTTATTTCTTACTGAGAATTCCCAAGTTACCTTGTCCAAGATCGCGTAACAGCATACCCACTGCAATATGCAAATGTCAAAACACAAACAAAAAACAACTATGGTTTAGCTTGTAGATAAACAACACGTGTATAAAAAGTTTGATAACATTTGTTACGGACAATATTGTATGAACCCACGTAATATCAGATATGTATGCAATTGGAACGCGATAATGCTGCCCTTGCTACAAATGGCAAAATAAAACCAACGGCGACGATAGAGCGATGGCATAGGATACTGCAAACTGCAACTCCACCGACCTCGGGCAATTTTGAGACAATATTGCAGGCTGATATTTACTAGAGGTATTTAAATTTTGAAGGCGCTCTGTCGCCTTTATCGATATAGATATATTGTTTAGCTTAAGCTCGGCCAATATTATCATAAGGATATGATATTATGAAAAAGTCTCTGTACCAAATTCAGAGAGACAAAAATCGAGCTCCGAAATGTAATTGACAAATAATTACTTGTGAATTTGACAATACTTGTAAAAAACAATTGATAATTATTGATACAGATTATATTGGATGAACCCACGTAGTATCAGATATGTATGCAATCGGAACGTGATAATGCTGCCCTTGCCACAAATGGCGAAATAAAACCAACGGCTTAAGCTAAACGATATGTCTATATCGATAAAGGCGACAGAGCGCCTTTAAAATTTAAATACCTCTAGTAAATATCAGCCCGCAATATTGTCTCAAAAATTCCCCGGAGACCGGTTGAGTTGCAGTTTGCACTGTCCTATGCCGTCGTTCTGTCGTCGCCATCGGTTTTATTTTGCCATTTCATAGGAAACGAGTATATCAGAGTTTATCGCCGCGGCTGGGCACACTTCCAAATAGACACACCTTCGTTCTACTCCAGATTCGGTACCTTAGAGACTTGCATACTTTCCAATAGGTCAATGATATAATAAGTTATTTCAAGTTGTGTAAGGTAAGGTCGAATGGCTTGACAACCGGTTTTTATATAAATTCTTCCGAAAATATATACGCTTCAAGGTGCATACCACTTTGTGTGAATATTTATTATATATTGTTGGTTGGTTTTTTTACTTAATTTAGTGTTAATTATTCATAAATGTAGGTTAAAGTAGTATTTTTTGTATTTCACCGTATATTATTTTAATTTTATTTGATTTTCTTGAAGATTTAGAGTTTGCACTCTGGAACCTAATTATAACAGGTACAATGGTTACACATTTGTCTACTATTTCTGCTCATTTCAGGCGTAATGTTACACGTGATATTCTTAACATTAACTAATATGGTAAAAGCTATTAACGTTGTTTAAATATGCTCGATACTCAGCATTTCCTTCCTTATATTGACAAAGCGCTATAAGTCCCAAGATTTATCAAGACAAGCTCGTAAAATTAAACTCTCGAAGTGCGAGTGACTCAGGGCTCAGTCTGTGGCGGTATGGCTCTTAGCCTCTTACAGCCTGTCTTGAAGATATACAGCTCTATAAACTGGGCTGGATGCGTCAACCATTCCAAGTCGTAATGATTTTGCATAAATAAAATATAATTCTGCATCGTGTTTATAATGACGTGCTATCTCTGTTATTCAATATTGACAAATCAGCCTGCAGTTCTTCTGATATGTTTTTGCAACTTTTAATCTGCGATGACAATAATTTACAGGTTCCAAGCATACCCCTAAACCACATAGCAATAAACCTTTCATAATTAGTTTTTTTCACAACATACTACTGCTGGATTGTCTGGATGTAAAGTCTTTTCTTGTTTATAGATACTCTCATTACTACGAATATACAGAGAATAGATACAGAAAGAGGAAAGTCCGAACTCAACACGTTCCATTAAATTAACAGATTCTCTCAAGTATTTTTCTTCGGGTTTCATGTTTCTAATCTTAATGTGACGTGTTCTCGCAACCCGTGACCTTATGTTTCACAATGCTGATATAAAAATGAGGACGAAATACAAGTAAATATAAAACAAATATCAAAGAGATTTCCGCGAAGTGTTTTCGCAGATGTGAATAGTTAGAACTTATTTAATGTTGATCATTTCTTATTATAAGCGACGTTTAAGTATAACTGTGCCCCCTTGTCTGCAATTTTTTCTGGTTTTCATTCCTCATTTGTTCAAAAGTAAAAAACGCAAATGTTACGTAATATTTGAATGCTTATAACTAATGTGATTATAAAAATTATAGTATCAAGGAGACTACTAGATTTTCTTCAAATTTCGTAAAGTACTTTGTAAAAATAGCTAAACCTGCTTATATCTGCACATTCCTTCGCATTTATTTTGTAGTTTCTACTAGCCTCAAAACGCGTCAAAAGCCTCAAAGGTCACAGAAGCTTAATAATGCACCCACATTTCGATGACAATGCCGAACCCTATTGTGTTATCCTATTGTGAGCCGCTAGATGTCGCTGGTCGCTACGTTTGTTATGTAGACTACGTATTGGAGCTATTCGTCGACTTACAGATGTACTAGGTTCAATCTGCACAAGCCTGTGTGGGAGCCGTTTACACTCACTAATCGATTTTGAAAATTCTGTTGTGTGTTCAGACCTTTGTCGGACTTATATTCTCAATAAAACAAAATGTGGGTACATCTTACTAAATCCTACACTACACTCCCCGCGCGGTTTTTCCCGCGTCAAACGTTGTTTATTCTGGTCGGTGCCCGCAACTTAAAAAAATTCACAACGCCATCTATTGAATTTTTGTGTTAACACACTTCTAACTGAAAAGCCCTAAATTCACCCTCTTGGGAATAAAAGTTAGAATAACCCCGGTACAGAAACTGATTTATTTTTAATCAAATTTTACTATGCGAAATTTCATGCTTGTAATTTCAAAAATGACGGACTTCCATACAACCGTTCCTTCCTCATTTTACCTCCTTCGAAATGGAATTGCCAAAAATGCTTGCGCCCTTACGCCATATAAGGAACCTTCATGGAAAATTTCATGTTCCTAGCCCTAGTGGTTTAGGCCCTGCGTTGATGAGTCAGTCAGTCGGACGAACAATTATATAAGTATACTTAGATAGATTATTTTCTTTTAGAATACGCTGAACTGCGGACACATAATGTACCATGCATTAAAAATAGCCTTCAAATCCGATGACAATTCCAAATCCTATTGTGATATGTGTGTATCAAAGCCGCTTGGTGCCGCTATAGTTATGTATTCCAGCTTTGAATCTACTTACAGATGGACTAGGTTTAGTCTGCACAAACCTGTGTGGGAGTCGCTTACAGTCACTAAAGGTCACTCGATACTGAACATTTCGCTGTTTGTTCAGCACTTTGTGGGCTTTATATCCTTACTATAAGTAAATGTGGCTACACTGCATCGTCTCATGCCTACCTATTATTTTCACTGTGCACTTTAAAAGAGGTAATTAACTAATGAATGTAAGAGTATCGAAAATAGGCTTAATATGCGTCTAAAGGTCACATTACGCGACGTTGTATGTTTAATATCCCCTTCTTCTTCTTCTTCTTACGTATCAATGGCATTATGGTTTCTCATTTTTTATTTATATTGTATTTGCCCAGTAGGTAGCAACTTCTACTCCCTTGCTTGTGGCTTGCATTAGGTCTTCACGGGTACATGTAGAAGGAGACAACGGGCACGAAAGCAGGTGAGCCATGTTTTGACTAGGGAAACCACAATTGCACGAGGTGTCATTGGTGTTTGTGATTCCCCATTTGGCTAGGTTCTCCCTGCAGCGACCAACTTGTGTCCGAATATCCCCTGCAATATAGATATAGGTACCCTAAGACGGTATATTTTTTACAGAACATATATTACCCTCACATTGAGCATCTGAACACCGTGGTGGACGCGCTACGAGGCCACAAGTTACTAATAGCCGCAGACGTCAACGCCCACTCGCCGCTCTGGCACTCCATGCCGCGGCACTACACTGGCAAAGGGCACGAAGTTACTAGCCGTCGCGAGGAAATGGAAGACTTTATATACAGCCGAGGACTTACTATCCACAACACCGAGGGCCAACCATCGACCTTTTCCTCACCGAACGGCGAGTCAAATGTGGACGTCACCTTGACCAAAGGGGGATTGCCCATCACCAACTGGCGCGTTCACGCGAATGCCTCCACGAGCGACCACAGGCTCATCACGTATGTACTGACTGGGGGCACACGGGGACTGAGCCCTGCTCCGAACGCGGAGCTGTCAGGAGAGCCAAGGCGGTACCGTGAGAAGGGTGTGGATTGGAACCGATTCTGTGCGCGTATTCACGAGAGGGTGGGTTTTATTAAATGGGGAAAGCCTGCAGCAGTAGTTGCCGAACAATTCCACAAAATAATCGTGCGCACTGCCATAGAGTGTCTGGGGACCTGCGGGGGGGGTAAACGCGAACGGGGTTACGAATGGTGGACTCCAACCCTCGACGCCTTGCGAAAGGCACATAATAAAGCCAGGCGTGCATGGCAAGCTGCCAAAAAACGGGGTGGGGACATAATTATTGATGCTAGGAGGGTGGAGTTCCATGAGCATAGGCGCGGGTACAAAGATGGAATGGAGGAGGCGCGTCTCTCCTTTTTCCGCGAGCTCTGTGAGTCAGGCAACCAGGATCCCTGGGGACTGGCTTACAGGGCAGCGTGTGGGAGGCTTCGTCCGCCGCCCAATGTTATGAACGGCGTCAAGCTCGCTTGTGACACAGGTGGCTCCATGCACAGTATGGTGCACTCATTATGCCCGGACGACAACGTCACACTGGATACGGACTACCACCGCGATGTCCGTCTGTTGGCCGCATGCTCACCAAGCGGGGAGGACGTGCCTCCTCCCTCTATCCAGGATCTGTGGAACATCGTTCGGTATCTACCGAACACGGCACCGGGAATCGATGGAGTTACTGCCCGCATCGTTAAGCACGTGTGGCGAGCCGCTAGCGCGGAACTAACGCGAGTAGTGGGTAGATGCGTAGAGGAAGGCGTATTCCCAGGCGTCTGGAAAGATGGCCGCCTAATTGTACTACCTAAGGGAAATGGTAAGCCGCTGAGCGACCCGAAGGCCTATCGGCCAATTACGCTTTTACCAGTAATGGGCAAAATCCTGGAGCGGGTAATGCTCCGTTGCGCACCGTCAATCCAACACAACATTTCGGCTTGCCAGCACGGATTCACTCGGGGCCGGTCTACATCGACCGCTATTCGCTCAATACAGGAGGTGGTAAGCAATAGCTGCAGAAAGTACGTACAGGCTCTGTTCCTAGACATTTCAGGGGCATTTGACAACGCGTGGTGGCCCATGATACTACTCAAACTCAAGCAAGGAGGTTGTCCGCCAAACATCTACAGGATGTTATGTAGCTATTTTGCGGGGAGGCGTGTAGGGTTCTTTCTGGGTAGTACAGTTGAGTGGAAAACCGCAACCATGGGATGCCCGCAGGGCTCAGTATTGGGACCCTCGCTGTGGAACCTCCTTATGAATGACCTATTCCAGCTGCCATACCCAGACGGAGTCACACTGGTGGCTTACGCCGACGATGTTACGATTCTCATCGAGTCTAACACAAGACGAGGCCTAGAAAACTCCGCATCAAGCGCGCTAGATTTGATCAAAAGCTGGGGTGACAGAAACCGGCTTGGTTTTTCTCCTTCAAAGTCATATTCCATGACTATGAAGGGGAAATTTACGAACCGGCCACCTCTCATTAGACTCGATGGGATCTCAGTCAAAAGTGTAGAGTCAACCAGAGTCCTGGGTGTGATACTGGATTCGCGCTCTAGTTTTCGGGAGCACGCGATTTCAATAGGAGGTAAAGCCGCAGCTGCGTTCGGGAAAATGTCGCGCATCTCGGCTGCATCCTGGGGAGTACGATACAGGGCCCTTAAAGTCTTGTATCACGGCACGTACATAGCTATCGTTACGTATGCCGCCGGATGCTGGTGGAGGCGTGCGACCCTTCACGTGGTTAGAAGCGCGCTGCTCAGATCGCAGAGACCTGCGTTAACTCTGTTAACAAAGGCGTACAGGTCAGTAAGCACTGCAGCCCAATCGGTTCTAGCCGGTGTATTACCGGCCGACCTCGAAGTGATCCGGGCGGGAAGGTTGGATGATTGTCGGGACCTGCCTCGGGACGAGCTTAGGGCCGCGAGGGGGAAAATCGCGGAGGAAGTCGTCGCTCTATGGCAACAGAGGTGGCAGAGCGAGACGAAGGGCAGGGAACTCTACCGATTCTTTCCGGACGTGGAGGTGCGGCTCAAGGCAACTTGGGTAGCGCCCACTTACGAAGTTTCACAGATCCTAACCGGACACGGATGCTTCAAGAAGAGGCTCTATGATATGAGCCTCTCTCCTGTGAGCACTTGTTATTGCGGGCCCGTCGAGGAGGATCTGCACCACGCCCTTTGGGAGTGTAGTCTGTACGACGAGCCTCGTCGGAAAATGGTAGCCGGGATTACGCGCGTGGATGAAGGACCAATCTACTACCCCGATCTCGTTGCAACTGAGGCAAACTTCTGGCAGCTAAGAACCTTCGCGCGAGAGTGGCACAAAATCAGGAGCAGGCTGGAGTATGAAGAACGACAGAGCAGTGAGGAGCCGCTTTAGCGGCGGGGCCGCAAGGTGGTGGGAGAGGGCGGAGTCAAGCGTGGAGTATTGTACGTCCTAATTAGGAATGGGGCTCAGACGAACCTGGGCCCAGCGCGACCTCAGAAAGAGGAGAACGCGCGGACAACCGCGCGTCCCAGAATGGGGTACAGACGCGCCGGGCAGCCTTATACAATTGTGGGGAGCGAAGCCGTGTGCGGGGACAGATCGACAACGGAGATTGATAAACCCGCACACGTCCCCGCGTTTGGGTGTTAATGGCCAGTAGGCCGGTAACACTTTGGGTGGAGGAGAACATATATTATCTTACAAATAAATTAGTTAAATAATTAGCTAATGAAAGTTTTAATTCAGATTGATGCAGAATATTCTCAACTTTAGATAAAATGACATATATATTTGTCGTAGTCATTGCCATAATGTACTATGGACATTCGGCTATATATTGCCATTATATAATGGTTCGCATATACGATTCTATACAATGCGAGGCCAGCTTTTACTAGAAATGTATAAGCTTGATGTATAACCGGGTGTACTCATAATATGTAGTTGTTTACGCAACGGTGTTGACAATACACATCGCATACATTGTCCGAAGTGTCATTAACATGCTCGTTAACGATATTGTCACCTAATACAAAACTGATGCATTCCTTATCATTGAATTACGTAAAATGGCATTTGTATCGAAATATGAATATTTAATTATGAATGGTTTACATAAGTTTAATTTGGAACATGAGGATTATTTGCCACTAGCTTTTGCCCGCGACTTCGCCCGCATTGAATTCATTGTATTAAGTAGTAGCTGCTTCCGCGCTTTGACCCGCGTTCAACCTTACTGCTTCGCTCCCGTGGAGTTTAGCATAATGTAGTATTTAGTATTTTAAATTCTTAGAGTTGGACTATCAAGCACAAAAATAATTATCAAAATCAAATGAGTAGTTCTGCGAGATTTGCGTTATTAAATAATCAAACTATCTTTCCCTGCGGTTTCGTCGGCGTAGTAGGTACATCAATAAAAATAGCCTATGTTAAGCGCCTTATAGGCAGTTACCTGCACCTAAAATTTTATTAAAATCGGTCCTTCTGTTTAAAAGATTTGCCGATACAAATAGACAGACAAAAAAAAACTGGATTTTAGGCATAGCTATCGTGCAAATAACTATACCACCTTAAAAAATCATAGTTATTTTGACTTTAAAAACAGACACTTCAATTTTATTTACTTGTATTGATAATAAATCCCTTGTTTTATTACATGGTAGTTTTCATCACATCTGTATAGAACGAGGTAGTTGGTGACACTTTTTACAAGACAGAGTTTTTTTTTAATAAACCGTAGTAAGATTAATCCTGACTGTCCTATCGATGTTGGTATCTTTGGTTCACGTCAAAAATTCTGTACTAACCAAGGTTTGATCAGTCTAATAATATATTAAGTCACAATTATAATCACACTGGCCATTTGTCACCGTGTTGTCTGCAATGAAATTCTCAGCGTGCCAGA
Source organism: Hypena proboscidalis (assembly GCA_905147285.1). Lineage (NCBI taxonomy): Eukaryota > Metazoa > Arthropoda > Insecta > Lepidoptera > Erebidae > Hypena > Hypena proboscidalis. The sequence goes on from LR990141.1 coordinate 4,836,919, forward strand.
TGCTATGATATGATAATCTCCCGCGACATACAGACGCTCATTCAGCATACTAGATCAGGTCAGGGTCACATCGCGGACGAGCTCCGCCTGTGTAATACAATAGGGATTTTATATCAATTAGTTAAGAGGGAACAATCAACCTTGTAAATTGCGCACGATATACATATTATACACAATATAACATCACGTCTATATTACTTAGAAGGGTGTGGCAGAGGTACAACACCCACATTTCACCTGTTATGTTTAGGTCTCATGGGATAGTTCCGTGCTGCTATTGTGAATAGCCTGACGGAAAGATTACTAATAACACGGGACACGGGAATCTATCCCAAGACCTCGCGGTGAGTACATACACTATATATTCTTTAGAACTAGACCTTATCGCCAAGACAACGTGTAATTACTTACATTAGCAGGTTTGCTTCATATTTCAGTGACAGAGCCTGTCATCTTCATACTGAATTTCATATCGATCTTCTTAGCGAGTGACTGAAGCGATTTCATCTAAATTTTGGCACGGACTCTACTCATACACTGAGATGATGTACTAAAAATTTGTAACGTCTACTCTGCTGGTTGAACTTTAGTTAATGTAATACGACTTATCTCCTAACCAGCCAAATAGTAGTGTTTACTGGCATCCATGACACACTATTGTATCAGATGGGGCATCAAATTTTAACAAATTGTGGATCTTCTATAGTTGCTTCTTAGTGGCTTACCATCAGATGGACTGCCGTCAGCAATATAACTTTCATAAAAAATACAAACATCTGTACTTTGATCCAACAGACGAATGTGAGCTAATACAATTCAAGTTTTCTGCTGTTATTTTACCACTTTTAAATAAAATTCTGCCAAATAATCCGATTCATTGAAGAGATAAGTTAGTTAAGTTAAATGACGTCGATTTCCTAAATTCGTGGTAAACTTCGTAAAAAATGACTTTTAGCGGGAAAGAGACTAAAACTTATGAATACCTTCATTAATTATTCATTATCGCAGTATTCTATTCTTTACCATTTTGTTTCATTTCTGAGGTAATTATTTTGATCTTAAGAAAACGTACTTAGTCGAATAATGGTTTTAGAAAACATGTAATTGAGATAAATTACGGATGCATTTCGATTTTTGTTAAAAATCTTTACATATTTTTTTTATAAAATAATTTAATTTCATGCAATCTTTGAAATTTGTTTCTCATGAGGTTATTGAATTTACAATAGCATATAGGTTGTAAAACTTAATCTATTAATACATAACATTGAAAATATGCCATTTTTATACATTGAAGGTATTAAAGAAAAAAATACGAGGGGTCTTTAGAACAGCACAACATATTTTTTTGCCTGTCTGTCTATCTGTCTGTATGTTCGTACGCGTATCACTCAAAAACTACTGCATGGAATTGGATGCGGTTTTAGCAGTTGTGTAGCTGGAGGTCTAACTTAAAAAAAGCAACAACAACAGCTGACCAGCTTGACCAGTAAAAACTCATTACTTTTATATATACATATTTTTTTATTTTGACTTTAAAATCATTATATTTGATCATAAGTATCAATATTTTGTCGTACCTAGTGGTACGTGGTCGACCGATGACATGGCCGTTCACACGTCTAATGACAGAAAATCATTAAAGTTTTTCATATAATTTAATATTTATCGTGTAGTCCACCTGATGGTAAGTGGTCTACTGGTGACAAGTGAACGTTGGTAAATACATAGCTTGGTACCAGGGTAGCATGTAATAGAGACGGTGTCTCGTCAGTCAGACTAATAGGTAATGTTTATGTAGAATTGAGCTGCATTTACACACAGCTGCCGAGATGTGTCTGGAGTCTAGACGTACTATTACACGATGTTATAGCTATATGTATGTATTTAAGTGGGTAGAATTGGGTTGAAGAATATCAATTTGTTCAAGGATTACCTTATTTGCATGTTATGATAAACGTGGTTTCATTTATCAGGGAGATTTCACATCAAAGCGGTGTCTAAATCACGTGACGTTGTTTGTAAATATTTCGTTACTGAAATTATAAATCCATAAGTCTTTCTGTCTTTAACACTGTTACACCTAATCTGTTGGACCGATTTTGATGAAATTTGCTTTGGAAGTAGACGGGGTCTAAGAGTGGGACATGACATAAGACGACGTTTTATCGATGTACAACGCGGGCAGAAGTCGGTGCAAATAGCTGATATTGGTTTGACAAATTAATATACTTATTTCAGAAACAAGGTGGGTACTATTTTCCAAATTCCAAAGTGGAAGTTTGTGAGCTTTCATTTTCATACATTGTATGCAATACAGTTATCACTATGTTAATTGTATAAGTCATGATATGGCAGAGCGAAGTTTCCTAACTCAGGCATCATCTTGCTTAGAAGGAAGCTCCTATGCACAACGTTTGTAACACGTATCTGTTATAAAATAAACTATTTTGTATTTTTGAATGTGTGCGCCGCGATTCAAAAGTAACATAACATCACGCCTATTTTACCCAGAAGGGGTATGTCAGAGGTACAACACCTACACTTCACCTGTTATGTTAAGGTCCCATGGGGTGAGTTCAAAAGTAGTAAGTTCTATAAATACTTTATAAACAAAAAGGGTATTTCTTTGCCTTTCTTCTATAAACAAAGAACTGCTAATAACAATACGAGCCAGTACTAATTACACCGCATTGAATATGTTTACGAAAATATCCCCAACTGCGTGTCATTTACGTCCAATTATACAGAACAAAACTGAATGAATTGAATTCAATATTACACGACGTACCGGTATAAACATCGCTTGCTGCCCTGGGTCATTTTAAAAACTTCTTATGCGCAATTTTTACACCATTTTGACTAACTTTAAAGGTACCGCGAGCATTCACCTGTGAAGTAACAATTTCTTTGAATAAAAGCATAAATTTTGAATTATATCATAATGTGTTAAATTTTAAGTAAATAGTAAAATGCATAGCTTTGCTTTGCCTTTTTGTATAACCCCCGGATAAAGCACCTGGGGCGTTTACACGGGTGGTGCAGTTGCAAATACTGCTGGCTCCTTAATTTTTCAACCTTAAAATTGTAAAAATCATTCAAATATATACAAGCGAATGCTCACGGTTTGTAAGCACCTTAATTCCATGATAATTCTTAATTTAACTACTCTGTTTTTAAAGAAAAATATAAATATTATTATTAAGCTTTAAAAACTATACTCGTTATATTATTATATCGAGCATCTTAAAAGTTATAAAAAAACAAAAGTGGTTCGGAATCGTATATAGAAGCAGCTAAGGTAATAAGAATTTTAAAATGACTCTGTATAGCGGCCATATCGAATTACAGTACAATATTGAGTACAAAACGCGCTCACTGGATATCCTACGTTCAATAGAAAGAAAAAAAAGCAAGTGTTTGAAAAGTCGTCTCGTATGAAATATCATCTCGTGGCTGCCAGTCCGTGTCGCTGGGCAAAGCAAACAAAGCCTTTAGTTTGTACAACGATAAAGGATGACAGTAATCGCTGATTTTTAACCAACTCAAATAAAAGGGAGGAGGTTCTCAAATCGATTGTATTTTTTCATTTTTTCTTATTGTTTTTATTTTTGTTCGCTGATTTATCGAAGACGCCTGGATCGATTAGAGAACTTCTTCACGATCAGATCGCGATCTGATGATGGGATCCTAAAAAAATCAGGGGCAAGCCTCAAATTTTCGTTTATTACCTAAAGCTACTCGGATATTTGCATCCAAACCTTAAGGCTTACCACCTAAAGGCCGTTTACTATATTTTTTCAAGTGATACAGAGATGAGGCTACAGTATATAGTATATAGTGAATTTTTCGTAATTGAAGTCAGTTTTTTATTTGTAAAATTTTACTCTTCCTTTAATAAAATATACAGGATATAATATTAGTACACAAACACCGTAGTGTCTATGTGCCGGCAGATAAGTTAAGTAGTGGTACTTAATCTAAGCTTGTTCATTAAACTTGTAGGTAAAAACACGTATTTACAGCGGGGTATTAAAAATGTATGTAGGGCATCCATACATCACAGATAATTATAACGACAGTAGCTAATAATAATCCTAACTTAATAGAATATTTATAGCAAAATAATGTGAGCATGTTTGGATAGTTAGTTATACTCTGTCCATTCCTTTATTTTCTTTTTGACAGATCACGCCTAAGAATTACCGTTTTTTTTTGTCAGATTAATGTACTACAATAATAATGTACTTTATTGACAAGTGACACTTTTTAGGGAAGTTCACTGTTTGTAACAAACAACCACAGACTATAAATCAAATCGTGAAATGAAATAAATCGATCATTATGAAAAAGAATAATTTGACTTTTTTTTGTGTATTGTCTGTATTTTTTATAAAAAAAGAATAAAATAATAGTATCATGATTCCATGAATAATTATTTGCAAGAAATTAAGTCGAAATCTTGGAATGACATATCAAAATGTAAACAAAGGTAACTAGGAAACCGTCATAGTCTAAGTATGTTACATTATTATTATATTTTTATTTTTCATCTTATAAAAACTACTAATAAACGAATAATAAATAATGAACTAAAACCATTTCGATGTAATTAATCGATTGAAAGTTCTTCTTAGACAACATCGATTATGATTTCAAATCGAATCAGTAACGTGTGAAGGCATCCCTAAATGTAATCTGTCAAAAAGAAAATAAAGGAATGGACAGAGTATACCTTGTCATGCAAAATAGTGGTGGATTTTGATGCAATTTTACCCTCACACTTTTGTCTTAAACCCTGGACTAAACTATTAAACCGGAATTGTCATAAATTATTTTCATGTTATGAGTTTAAGCATTCGAATGATAGAGCCCAACTTGGGACGGAATTTTACCTGCAAAAAATATATGACATTATTCAATAGACCTTGTTGTTGCGTTTATATCTGTATAGAGCCAAGTTCAAATACTGGTTAAGTGCAGGTATAACCTCAATACAGCTAATTATGTCAAGTATCATGGAACTGTGCCCGGTGAATGCGTCCCTATTGCTTTAAACGGGCATAGTTCCAAAGAGCAGCTAATGAGAATATCTTCTGAGAAAACACCTATCAGACACCAAATGAAGCTTGAGTTGACCCCGCTTCCTTACCATTTACCATATTATAATTTAAGATTGGCTTCTAGTCTCTGGATTCAAGTGGATCGGATCTGGAACTGCAGTCCTCAACAACCCAGTACAGGGCGATACGCTACCCTTTGTAAAACTAGCTGTCCTTATTTCCGAATTCCACCTACCCGTAACGACCCGATCAGAACTAATGTGCACTCCGACCTCCAAAGCACAGAGTGAAAACTCGTTTTGTTATGATGGTCACCCATCTGCATCTGACCTCGGTAAGCATTGCTTAACACTTTGATGGAAATAGGATGTAGGGACAATATATTAATTGAGTAGATTTTAGTCATGATTCTACTTCTCGTAATTATGTCACGAGTATCAAACAAGTATATCAGACCATAACCAGTCTTGATCCAGTATCAAGTAAGTAAGATTGTTCGAAGGTGACGTGACAGCAATGACAAATTACATACACTAAATATACTTATACCAACTTGTAATTTATTGTATAATTTATATTCGCCACGTATACGGAAATATTGCGCATATACGCTTTGAAGGGATAAGCAAATATATCACATTGCTTTATAAGTAGGATGGTATCTAACAATATTGTTATTTATCTTCTTCCTGTTTTGCACGATAGCTGTTGTAAAGAAAACGGTTCAATCATGACAAACATTTCACCGAAATGTTTACGTTGGATACCGGTGGCTTCCAAACTCCCAATGCTGTCTCCCGCCAGGTATTTCAATTATCCACCGTTCAGTTGGACGCAATGCCAGGCCGACCGCCCGCGCTAAAGAATCGATTGCGAGACATTCCTCTTTCGAATCTCGCTCTTGTCACCCTACTCGTGCATCCGTGGAAACTACCGACTCTGTGTGCAGTGTGCACTCACACTAATGCCTTTTGTGCTTTTCTATTGTTGGGAACATTATGCGCCGATGAGGCGAGCGAGCGTGGATTTATTTCTGGGATGAAAAGAATCCTATGTCCTTTTCTGAATCTAGTTTCAATCTGTTTAGTGCTTGAAACGTCAACTGCCGAGGAAGTAACTAACACACGTTCGTCTTTAATGCGAAAATCAGAGTTCTATTCATTTGGCACCACGGAGGGTGTCAGCTTTTTATAATCCGACCCCTTAACTTTTTGGTGAATATTATCTCGTCCTCTACATGGAGGAATATAGGTCGTGTAACACGACATTACTTATTCAACAAAAATTTCACGCAAAAACCTGACACTGATAAAGCAACAAGTCCCTTTTTACCGCATTTGTGGCGACGTTTTGTCGACGCCTCGCCAACTTAGTCTAGGGCATTGGTTCCCAAACTGTGTGCTGTGGCAAGTAAAGAAAGGTATTGCATGTGCTGCACTTCGGTAATCATTTGCCAGTATCTAACTTAAATATTTACGGGTATTTGGGGCAAATATGGAAAAACCCTTGTAGTATTTTTTTAAGAGTCAATATGGAGACAAAAACACTATTGTAGTAGATATTTGTTTTTTTACTGTGCAAATACAAAGTGTTTATACTTGGGTGACAAATACTAAACCCGTAACTACTCCGAAAACTGAAAAAGTTTGGGCACTTCTGATCAAGGGGGTAGGAGATCGGAGTCGAGGACGATCGGCTGATGGGCTAAGGGGTGGGTGGGTGCGAGAATAGCGGAGCGGGGAGGGGGTTAGAGCGACATGTCGCGCACTCTCACCGCCATAATTATTTCATACTTTGCATTTCGCGTCCCGGACAGGGAAACAATCGGCTACGACATATTTTTCCGTCGGGATAGATGGGGTTGAAAAAGCATATCTGCTTCGCTCACAATGAGAGCTAGTACCCTGATGCGTTTGTTTTGTTCTATGGCGCTGTTCTTTCATTTAAATCCTTGTTATGTTTGTAAACTGACATATTTCCCGGCACGGTTTTAGGTACGTAGGTCGAAACTTGAACGTAGTGATGACTGACTACACAATCACATACATAAGTACGTACCAGAATAGTGGGTATATGACTTTTCTTAAATTTTAATAATAATAGGTAACTTAAACATCCACAGCTAGTGTGGTCAGTCTTCGGTACGACTTATAGTTCGCTCTGCATATATATAATAATTATTAAGCGTAACATAACATTACGCCTATATTTCCCAGAAGCGTGTGGCAGAGGTGTAAAACCTAGCCTATCGCCATCTACCGGGAACAATTCCAACTCCGTGTGGCTATTGTTTCCTGACGGAAAGTTCACAAATAACACTTTGCTTGACCCGGCCATCGAACCCGAGACATAATAAGCATACTTTCATTAAATATTTTCATCGACCATAATCTGGTCGATTTAATTGAATTACTGTTATTTTATATGATATAATGTTATCTCTGCCAATAGTGCTTATCACACGATTGCTCATATCTCAGCGATAAGCTAGATAAATATTATCAGTTATACATGTCACTAAAATTTACAATGTGTTTTGTGATCTACTAGATACAATAATTGTTTAGAACTTTAGTTAGCCAGGTTGCATCGTCCACGATTATAACATACTAGCTGACCCGGCGAACTTCGTACCGCCTTAGCGTAAATTTGATGCACTTCTTTATTTTGTATAGCTGACCTTTTTTTTTTTTTTTTTTTTTTTTTTACGTGGGGAAATGCATTTACGCATACCACCCCACCCCAAGGGGGCGGGCAGGGTGGGTATGTGGGACTCGCCCGTGCCTACGATGTTAAACGGCACGGGAATACCCACTAAAACCCCACGGCGTCCACTCCTCCTAGTGTGGCGGGGCCACGAGAATCGCTCTCGCATGCATTCGCGACCCCGCCGGAGGTTTGGCCCGTCTTTCGACAGGCCCCGTCACAGTTCGGGGGACCTTTACGTCCCCCTCCTCTTTTGAAGGCGTACGCGTGGACCGCTTACGCCGCCTTCTCGGGCCTGCGTCTGGTCAGGCGACGAGCAGCCCCGAGCTCGTCGCCCGCAGGCCATACTTCACGGTGGTTGGAGGTCGTCGCGCGCACCTCTGCGCCGGATTCTCCGGTTTGGGAGGGGTCGGTGTTGTTCCCTCTCCCGTTCCGCTGCCTCCTTGACGGACATTACGTCGTCACAAAAGGAGACAGCGGCGTCCCAACACCTCTCGCTCTGGAGCATGGACAGAACCATGGTCGAGAGCGAGAGGGCGGCCGGATCGACGGCCGCGACCAAGTCTCGGCGCTGCACGGCCCACGCAGGGCACTCCACCAGTGTGTGCAGCGCCGTATCCTCCACGGGTCCGCGGCCGTCACCACAGTGGTGGCACCCGGACGTCTCCTCCCGGCCTAAGCGACACAGGTACCGACCGAAACAGCCGTGTCCAGTGAGCACCTGCGTCAGCCGGTTTGTATAGCTGACCTATCTTATGTATGCGTATCTATTCAATTTGAACTGGAATCTATAATATCCTCCATATAAAAATGAATACATACTTTTTTTTTTTTTTAATTTTTTTTCCGTAAGATCCTTGTACAGAGTATTAGAAAACTACAAAAAAAAAATCAGCCAAATCGGTCAAGCCGTTTTCATGCCAAGTCGTGACAACGGAAAACGGGTTTCATTTTGATGGCAAAAAGCCCATGTCGCTTGTAAAAATGTGTACTCAGTGAAAGATCTTATATAATCGTATCGGAGTATCATAATATAGCGGTCATCTTCGCCACTTTCAACTGCGTTGGTGTTGTGGATTCGATCTCCACACGGGACAAATCCTTGTGTGATCAGCAAAGATTTGTTATTATGACTTTGGGTGTGCTTTGTGTGTGTGAATTGTATGTTTGTGAACACCCTCGCGACGCACGAGTTATTCATTGTGCGGGAGTCTTTTAAAAACATAAAAATAAAGTAAGAAATAAAAATAATAGTGGTATAGATTAGTATACTTTAACAAAAAGCTTAGTAAGATTAAATATCAATTTGTCTCTCCTACTAAGGTCTCCGATTTTATCTTGATAATTCAACGTTTAGCCTAAATTAGGTGACAATTTGATCTAAATTTTAAAACTAGATAAAATATTAGACGAATTTGTAGATTAATATCGGCATAGGACAAGACAAGTTATTTAGAATGTACTTAAGTGATAAGAATCCGAATACATTAGATAGCGTTAGTTTTTCTAATGTAAATTGCCCGAAAAATTATATAAATTTATCAATTATATCATCTCGCCAATAATACACAGAAGGGTGTGGCAAAAAATTATAACACTCACATTTCACCTGCTATTTTTAAATCATAGTACAAACTCTGCTTAGTTTGAGACTAGATAGCGAGTTGTGAGACATTTCTTTAATATTACAAAATAAACTATTTGACCAATACAATATAATTATTTGAATGAAGACAGGTTATTTTTGAATGCAATCATAACTTACTAAATAGAGTAAGATCCCAGAGCTGACAGACATAACTTATTTTCACACGGATGAAACCTGAAGTTTTCAGTAGCGTCTCGTGTGCCTTGAATACCTTCATTTATTTTTTGGGTAGCCTAAAAGCGTCTGGCAAAAGCTCTGGTCCATCAAAAGTGTCTGGCACTTATGATATCACTTTAAAATAATATTCTACATGACATATGTAAAAATCAGCCATGTGAATTTAAGTTAAAGAACTCTTATTTTTAGTTACCTTTCTCACCTGGTACCTGCCCAGGTGTCACTCGGCAAGTTACACAAAGCGCGTAGGTATTCAAGGCACACGAGACGCTACTGAAAACTTCAGGTTTCATCCGTGCGAAAATAAGTTATGTCTGTCAGCTCTGGGATCTTGGACTAAAAGAATAATATTTAGCCTGCAAGTTTGAACAGCGCGTTTTTTCTAACGGGTTATCTTCAGTAGGTTACTCGACTATGTAGTTAAGAATGACATCGACTAGCAAATTCAGTCACTATTTAGCACATTCATGACATTTTCACACTGTACTATTAATTTGGCTGCGCGCCAATTTTATTTCCTTACAAAATTATGTATCTTTTACTAAATACTATAAGTTGGAATTTGCTAGATTATGAATAAAATAATAAGATTATGAATAGAATTAATAGAAATAAGCGTACAGACACAAAATTTTATTACTACGCTCACAGCGAACGAGCATGTAGTCCACCTGATGGTAAGTGGAGTACAGCTCATGGACATCAACAATCCACAAAAGCAGATTATAGATGCGTCGCTGCAGCTGAGGACTACCGTGTTATGCCTCATGTGCCAGTAATCAACTCAGGGCCTGATCTCACCACCAAACCGGAACACAGTAATGGAAGCACTACTATTTGGCGGCAGGTTAAAGGTGAGACGGTGGTGCTGCCGCCCTCCAGCTCATTCACAAGAGCTCTACCACCAGGAAAAATAAATACATCTGTAGATTTCCATAATACGCTAATTAATTAATTTATTTATTTTATTTAACTTTTTGCACATAATAATAGTACATTGACGGACTAAATGCCTGATGGCATTCTCTTACAGACAACCTAGGGTGGTGCAGAGATGAGCATAGGTAGGTGCAGTTCAGAAAGAAGTACATATTATATAAGATACGAGTATGTATCAATATATACCAAGATATAATATAATATAATATATAATATTGAAAATAAAAAATATTACATAAGTGTAGTAGTATAGTATAGTAAGTAAGTATTGTTTATAGTACCTACTCTATTCCCGGTTATTATTGGAACTCACTAGAACAATACAATCTTACCTATATACATGTGGAGTCATACGTAGCTAGAAGCCGGTTATACAATAAACATACACATAAAATCGAATTGACAACTAATATTGAAGACTATGTAGTATTATGTAAATAATACCATTTGTTCTTGTCGGCCATCTTGCAAAAGTTTACAAACACGGCGACAGCCTTGAGTTCGGTTATGCTCGAAAACGTTCCATTTGAGGTTCGCAGTTGATAACAGCGTTGCTGATAAGAGCCGGTAGATATTCGCTACGCGACCATCTGTTTATTTTATTATTGTGAATTGCAACCAATCAATGTTTTGTTTTGTTATATTCTTGTGGATTCCATTGGTTGAAGAATATACATATTTTTAAAAATCATCATCTTTATTTTAGCCCATAACTGTTACTGCTTGCAATCTTTACTATAAAGACGATTCATCTAGTGTTCATTCATTCACTCAACTACATTTTAAAAAATGTACTGCTTGAAAATTTGTAAAATAATGTGTTTTTTTATATTTAATGCGATCCCTCAGTCTATCACTCTCTTAGTTTAAATATTTGCAATATTCTGGCATAGTAAACACACTGTTTACCGAACAAATTAATTATTTCTCCAATTCAAGAAAAACGTATAGTCACCTAATTAATTTAATAGATTCTTACATACGTATTCTTTGTATTATATACAACTTCTCTTTTTAACAAAAAAGGAAATCTTATTCTTGATGAAGGAACAATAAAGTAGTCCCCAGTTGTGATTACTATTCTAGTTTACTTGACCTATTATGCAAATCGAGGAGGCGATGGAGGACTAAAGAGGATCTGTTTCGCCACTAAGCCACAGAACTCCTAAGAATAAGAATATTACTTTGTACACAGAGGGCAGTAAGTGATCGATTCCCAACGAGGATGTTGATAAATACACACAAGTTGGGAATAGAATTTGCTCCCGAAAGTTACGTAATTAAATTATAATACACGTGCAAGGAAAATAATAAAGTATTTTCATAATTCAATGTTTGTATACGCGGCAACCATAGATTTAATAAAAAATATTTATTTCAGAACTCTTAAAATCACTGAGTATACTAAATAATAGTAGAATTCTAATTGATTTTATTTAAGGATTCTAAGCAAGCCCCGCTTCAAGTCTAAAAATTATTTCGACTGTTTCTTAGTATAATGTTAGAAGTTGAAAAATAAACAAAAAAAGGTGTACAATGGCAAATAAGATATAGTACACTGAGGCACAAAAGTATCCAGTAAGTTTTAAGAAATTTAAAATCCTACTGAGCTGAAAAATTAAATAACGTAATTTTATTGATCATTTTTGTGACAAAAACGAGGAAGGCGCTTTGATTGAGGCGATGTTACTGGTAAACGATACTATTTATTGATTCTTTATCTCGTGTCACACTTTTTGCATTAGAATTAAATCACAGAACTAGAATTCATGGAAACATGAAATGAAGACAGCGTGTCTTCTGATTTTTTGCTCCACGGAACTGATGCAAAGAATTTTCTCCTAGAATTACCTCTACTGAGTAGAGGTTATTAAATAGCGTCAACTTCCATGTATATTGTTGCGACTTTAACTAAAATATATTATAAAGAAAATATTTTATTTACAGAACTTTCTAGTTACCACGCTGAATTAGCTCCTTGTAAATGATAAAATGTCGTTTGACTTTCAACGAGCTGTTATTTATGTATTCAGTGTAAATAAACTCAATAGTGTTGCCTCCACGTGCGTGTATTCGACGTAATTACATTAAGGAGAACTACATACTGTATCGTTCTTTACTTGAGTGCCAATTCCCGGAGCGGTTGGCCGTTTGCGTGCATATTTAACCGAGATTCCGAGCTTCGAGACCTCGCCTGCCTTCTGAGTTCTGAACCATCTAACTATACAATTCGCACACCAATCAAAACTCTTTGTGTATAACGGCGATATTCAAACGCTTTTCAATTCCCCTAACCATTAAAATAAAAATATGCTGCCCACATATCGAAGTCCCCACAAAAAAGATCATCGCGTACAAAGATTCCTACGCCTGTGTCGGTCGATTGCTAAAGTCAACGCCCCAATTTTTCAAGCTTAGTTTTTTTTGTCCTGCAAGTGCTAGGTAACACGAAATAACCATGCTTAATCTAGGAACGCGAAGCGGCTGGTTTGTTATGCAAATATTTCTGAACGGATCGACTTCACTGAGTCTTATTATTAAATTTAATTAATGCAAGATGAACTGTTTCGAATCAATTTGAAGCATTGGAGGCTGTCGCAGTTTATAGCAAACATTTTTGAGTGAAGTGACTTCTGTGACATATCTTTCCAAATAACATCTGAACCAAGCGCTTTGGACTGTCAATCAAGTCGTAGTAATTTTGTAAACTTCCGTTAAAATTGAGTGATTTCTTAGAATGTTTGGTTAGTTTTGGCCGCAGGAGCCAAGGCTTAAGGCGAGCAAGGAGCATTAGAAAGCGTGTGGGTCGTCGTCGGTGAGTTCCCGGTGCGGCCCTAAAGTTTCCTCTCCCCGCTCCCCCGGGATCATCCGCCTATTTCCGCTACGGCCGCGTCGCAGGCGCGCTTCGCTTGTCACGCGAAATTTGGGTCACAACGAATTAGTTATCCGCGTGCAATTCACTTAATGGTCAATACAGTACTATTTTCAGTTGCCACATCGCCCGCTCCCCGCTATTTGAACGTGACTAATAATAATTGGTAGCGATGGAATAGTTTCGCTGGAGACTGTACTAGTATGTACTAATTGGTGTCAGTGTTTATTTTTGTACAATCTTGCCGTACTGTAAAGTAATAAACGTAATGCGCATGTGGAGTTAATTAGGAGCTTTATTGTCGACTGAACCGACCGAATTGCCTGTTGGAGTTAGATGTAAAATAAAAACACACATGATTATTATGTTTCCGCTTCAGTGTGCGTTTATCGCGACGGGGCTAAGAAAAAACTTTTTCATCATCTACGTCACGACTCTTTCACTAAATCCACCGCAAAAACCTCAACTGGCCAAAACATCCATCAAATGGAGCTCGCTTCTTAATACAACCAAAATATGCACGCAACTAAATGGCAATAAGCGACGGTCACCTCCTTACGCGATCGGAAACCGACCTTATTACTGCGGACAATACGACCATTTTTAAAAGATTAGTGTTAACCGATAAAGTCCAGTAATACAAAATGTGTCAACCGCATTAAGGCAAGCAATGCGTTAACGACTCCAATACAATCCAGATACGGTGCACATTCGGTGGCTCGTCAAAATATCAACATTATTCGATTTGACTAATACTTTGTGGGCACGCATTGCGGTAAGCGATTTTTTGTCTTGGTGTTTGTGCATAAGTTTCACATTGGCCTGTCACAGCGAACAGCGTGGGACAATAAAAATTACGGCCGGTGTTTTGCGCCCCGCGCGTTCACTTCGATGAGTGATATTCTCCGTTAATACTTCTTTGTTGGTACAATTTTCAAAACCGTGGCAAATACTTTTAATATTTTATAAGAAATGAAATGATCCCGTGTACTTTATTCTGATTAAATGTTAGAAGTAACAAGTCGTTTGTTTTTATCTTCAATAAAATTTGAACTCCGGCCTTCTTAACCAGTGAAGCTTATTAATATAATATCATCCAAATAAATAAAAGCATTTTCGTGTATTTGTATAGGAAACAGTGTAGTATTCCTATAACTACTAACTTAAGTTATATAAGTTATATTAGTTATAATATTCTTCAATAAATTACTACATAGGTATGTTGTTATTTTAATTTGTCGAAGAGAAGTGGACTTAATTGATCTGATCATAAGCGTAAGTTGTGACGACGCGAGAATATAATTAAATACAAATACATAGTGAATAGGAATGTGGAGTCAAAGGGACTGGAGCTGACGGTGCAGCATTGAGTTTAGGGTATTGGGAACGTTTACAACATAATAGAGAGCATTAGTCCGATCCACTTTTGACATCATTATCTGTGTAGTCGAGTCACGATAACCTGCGAACGCGTTCGTCGCTCCCGCCCCGCGTCGAGCGGTGTTCGACGAGCGCTCGGCGGCAGTCGCGCGCGTCCTCGCCTGCCGTGTGCTCGTGTCGTTGTGTGTAGCGCATGCCTCCTTCAGATACCTCACAAAAGGTACTCGGGGAACTCGCTTTTGGCGGGTTTTCGCTCGGACGTGAGCGGCGAACGTGATGCGCTTTGCACTCGGACACGGAATGCGTGCGTGTCGGCAGAGCCCAGTGCCTCTGTGTGCTTGTGCGTCACAGTGAAATCTGTGGCGAGGACCACCAGTGATCACTTGGATTGCAGTGTTGGATTGTAGGATAGATTCGGACGACGCAACAGCACGCCTTTTTGTTGTAAGAAACCGACCGCTCCGACGGATGTTATGTCCATGATGTTGACTCATGCATGACGCACTTGATTGCTGGAACTGGGAATTCATGATTTATTGTTCAAATTACAAATTAGAAATTGCCTCATGATGGAAAGTGTCATGTTTGCGAGAGCCTTGCAATTTCAACACAAATCAAAGCAATGCGCGACGTTCATTATCTATCTATAGTCGAATCACGCACTTGATATAAACAGACAAGGTTAAATCCGTATGAATTTAAATTCAATCGTTTTTAATTTAAGTCATTTGCATGATAATGGTCTACCTGAGGGAACAAATGTTATTAGGTATAAACACACACAAATGGTATAAGCATGTAATAAATTCGCTTGAAGAAAACAATACAAACATAAATACTGATAAATATATTATCATTTCGCAACTGGTTTTGTAACATGCCTTGATATTGTCGATAATGAGAATTAAATACATGCCTAAAGATGACAGTTAAATAGGTAATAGCAATACAGTCTCATTAGTTAATTCAGGTGTCATTAAGTACAGTCGTTCGCACAAGCTACACCATTTAAGTTCCACATTGTCCCGCTGTGGCGCTTTGCGACATTACTCATTTTATTGTCCACAAAGGTTTGCCTTTTGATATTTTTGTTATTATCTTAATTAATAAACAAATAAGGGCACCCACGTCGATCCTGCCAAGCTCATTAACCCTATATCTTCAATTTTATATCCGCTATCAATGTCTAAAGTATCAGTTTCTTAATGAGTTGTATATCGCATACTAATTAAGTATAATTTATGCGTCGAAGAACCAAATACGATAATACTTGTGACTTATTCACAACATGGATCAGTCTAATCCATAAACATGGCACTTGAATTTATCGCTTTGACTTTGGTCATTTCATTGAAAGCATCGGAATTAAACACCAATTTGTTTGTATCAATTATTCATTCCTTTAATACAATTTAAGAGGCTTTACTAGCCTCTGAATATTAATAGGAGCTAATCTAAATGATGCCGCTGGTCAGTTGGCGCGACACTTATCTTTGGATAAACTGAGGTCTTCCCATGGGTACCCGGCGAGGGTTCTAACGTCTCAAGGGTTATCTTGAATGGTCTTGTAAAAGCTGAATAACTATCCACCAAAATGTGTCCGCTGTACAACATTATTTAACCCTCTCGGAGCGTTTATATCACCGCATTACGGTCAACGGGCAAAGAAAAAGGAATTGTTTATCTTGGGTCCGATTTTAGTTGAAAAGATGCCTCAGAATCGGAAGTCCGTGACTGCAAAAAAATTACAACTCATTGTCTATACAGAGTTAATTGTTTCATGCCAAATCCCAGTGACGAAGTGACCACAACACGACCTCGACTTTAAAACTAGGTTAATGTATATGAGATGTAGGACACTCAGTGTTTGACTCGTATAGAAATTAACTAGTTTTAAAATATCAAACTATTCTGCCGCAACCTTGACAGGCATTCATATAAATATATTGTAGTTATGCACCCGCATATAGCGCCGGCTTTACCTGTTATTGTTAGTTCTTTGACCATCTGTTCTATTGTCATTCAAATGGAGGTAAAACGTACGTGTTTTAAAAAGAGTAAGTTACACGAGAAGCTAGCCTTTCCCACGCCTGCTCCAGAAAGGGTCGCCGCGAACAATCACCTATTAAAGTAAAATGTAAATTAGTGACTCTCGCATAATAATGTAGCGCCGGCTATACGGACTGAGAGTAATTAAAATGACACCCAGTTTTACTACGATGTAGCACAATTTCCCCAGCAATGTAACGAGCGAAATGAGGGTTTTCTGTAATGATACATACGGCTAGAGAGGAACATTGTTTAAACACCAGTAATTATGAAAAGCTAGACAAACTATTAAGCCAGATTAAAACCTTACATAAATCTGACATGATTTACCATTTCTTTCATAGCTTTATAAACCTATGAAAATGCGGGTTTCTGTTCAAGAGGCATTTTAGATATAATAAAAACTTTTAAAAATTACAGCATTCGTTTTCTTACTTGGCTATCTTTACTTAAGCTTGAAGGCTGTCAACCTTCAAACCTTTAATTTGATTTACAAAAGAGATACGAAATTTAGAACCCTGAAATTGACAGCATAGCATGTCTAAAGAAACATTTTCACTGAGACACATGTGTGTATTGATACAGATAACGTGTGCAATAAACACCCCGTTGTTCCGAACAGGGTAACAGGGTGTAGTCGGCAGTGAGCGGACGCGTAACACAGATCAATCACACGAGAAAACACCCGCGTAATGGCTCCTCATGACCCTCAGCAAAAAACGCTCGCCACATCCTATTTACCCGATGCTCGCTAAATAACGCAAAAAGTAGCCGGGAGGGGGGAACCTTACCCCCAATTAATCATCTGACCGTCCCCCAACTGCGCAATCATGGATTCTTTAATTTAAGATTATATTACCCGAGAAATGTAATCCATTACCGCTTTATAACCTTGTCCACTTCAGAAGTTTGTTTTGAATAATCCTGAACGTTTCAACGTTATTTTTATTTGATAAAAGATAGCTTCATTTAAGATAAATTATTTTGTGTAATTGTAGTCAATTCTGAAGTAAATTTTATCTCAATTGCATACTATGTTTTTCTTATTTGTAATTAGCATCATTTGCAAGGTTACATGTGTGCTAACGAGGTTATAAAACTTATAAAATATATTACGAAGACCGAAATAATATAATAAGTAGCTAATTAAATTATAATCGTACTTTGTGGCAGATCCTTCTCTTTTTGTGTTGTTTGTGGGTTTACACAAAAACGGGCTCTCTGGTGTAACACAATTAATTGTGCAATTTGCCTTTATACGGACATTTTCCTTATTACGCACGTGACAGTGATGGCAAAAGTAATTTAAAGCCGGTTTTATTGGACTAGTCTGGTTCAATTGATTTTGTGAAAAAGTAAACCTAACCTTTAACTATTAATATAAAAAATCTCAAAATAAAGAATTACAAGGCATCACCATCTAAGACATGATATTGATAACATAAATGTGCTTGTGCCACTCTGTGACTTGACTTTATGTGGGCGAATTCGAACCAAATAAGTTAAAATTTCGTTAACATTTACCAAAATCGATAGGAACAAACTACACATTTCATCGCGACTATTTGACGGTAGACTCAATTAATCGAATAGTTTGAACGTCGCCGTCGCTACGTCACTCAAACCTCAACGAGTTCCCAGTTGTTGTTTATTTGTAATATAAATCGATTACCGCAATCGAGTGCAACATGACATCAATCGATAGAGCAGTGCTGATTCAGTGTTATCGTTTTTTTAGCGTGGAGGTGTGTGTTTGATGGTACTGTCGAACAAAAATGTTCGTTCGTGGAGTGGATTTATTTTATAAAGTGTTATAGTGTTGTTGAGTACAATAAGTGTTGATAAGTGTGCCGCAGATATAGCTGGTATGCATATGTGCTATGAGCGGCCCGGCGTAGTCACCGCCCTGAACGGAGGCGTCGGGTAAGAAGAGTTTTATATCTATATTAGATTTACTCGCGGTTTTGTGTAAGTTATATAAAAAGAAAAATTTGATTGCACCAAATATTAACAATTTTCAAGAACTGTTTTCGATTTGCTACGCCCACATACTCAGTTTGCTCAAAAACAAATATAATAAAAAAGGTTATATTTAATTATAAAGATGAGAAGAAGGGTTTCCTACCATGAATTATGCTTATGCATTGCTTTCCATTTTTTAACGATACTTCCTTCGTCACATAAAACATAATTAACATCCTGGTAGGTTATATCTATACTCCGACTCTGTTCCACTCTCCAATTAATTTTGTAAAAAATATATATACTCTACCTAATTCTATTTGACACATTCTCACACTAAAATTCATAAGAAATATATGAACGTCACACACAGAACTTAAAATTTACATTGTATTGCTTTTGTAATTTTTGTAAATTGATGTGAGAGTTAAGATTTTGATTACATGTTTCAAAAAAAGAACTAAAACACATTATGTTTTTTTTTGTGTTGACTACTCTGTGCTCGAATGCATACTTTGAATCCATTGAAGAGGCGCGTCAACGTAGGTACGGGTGGCTCACACACAGTCACAAACGGCCGGCCATTTAATTTTTTTTTAATTTCCTGCAAACTCTTCGTGTCGTTATTTATTGCGTATTGTTTGTTGATACCGAGCCCCACAACAAAGTATGCACATAATTAATACTAGTGATGCAACGAATATCACCAACGAATACCAATTGTAAATTTGTAGGTATTATCCGGCGAATACGAATAGTTGAAGACATGTTATTTGTAGGTACACTAAGAATGTACATCACCAAAATACCAACCTCATTCTCAATATTATCAGTAACTGGGCACTAATGGGCATTGTTCACAAAATCTAACCCGGTTGTTTTATATTTTTGTTCGTCAAAATAGAGCATTTTAAGAAACTAATTTGAATGTTTTGGTAATTTAATGGCTAGTTTATTTTATATTTGGTTTTAAAGATTTTCGTCTGATGACGTCATCATCGGAATACACTACTCGCCGCACTATGGTCGAAGATGTTGAAAAAAAAAAACGTCACTAATGTCAGTTTGTTTGACATTTAATGAATGCATTTCTATCTATTATTTTAATTTCTAACCTCTCAACGTAACCAAAAACCAAACTTTAGTGGACTGTTTAGACAAAACTTAAGTTTGTTTCTAATCATAATTATAAAACAAAATAGTATTATTAACAACGATGGCCGGTTCATCAAATATGAGTACTGACAACTTTGTTAAAGCGGATTCGAGAAACTTGCAGTTTAAAACATTATGTTGATTGAATATATTATAGCTGCAAACAATATGCATAATTTGGCTGAAATAAGAGGAGCAAAGATGTTAATGTAAGTACCGAACTTATTCATAATAAATTTACTACATTACATAATGTAAATAAAATATTGATTTAAAATTTACGCAATAACCTTTTACAAAGTAACAAAAGCCATTGAGATCTACAGAAGGAGAAAAGTAATAATAGATTTAGGTTTAGAGATTAGGTTCTCTTAAATTTCTAACTTCAAAATTAATGTATGATTTCAGGTCATCTCGTGATTCATATTTGAATACATTGGTGGGCTTCAGGTCAGCAGGACTGCAACTTATTGCACTGTCAAAGCAAGAGTTGTGCCTGAGCATAGAGTGGGCGATAAAATGTACACAGTTGTTTGTCGAATCGATGAACAGCATGATGTCATAATAGAATCATTGTGTCAAGATTGTCCAGCTTCTGCAGGTAAATTATATTTTGAATACATTCATTCACTCTTATAATATCCCTTATGAAATGAAATATATTAATGATGTATATTTAACATTTGAACTACTTATTGTTAAAGGTGTCTGCAAACATTCTCTACTAATCCTATTTTGGCTTGAAAAAAATCCTCAGAACCATCACCCACAGAAGTTCAATGTTACTGGAATAAGCCATCTTTATCAAGTGCTAGAACACAACATGTGTCTAGTAAAGTCATATTTCCAAAAGAAAAGAAACCGAGGCTGGCTGCCAAGAATCCTTCAATATTGAAGGAGTTTCAAGATGAGTGTGCAAGAAGATTATATAAAAAATTCCTTGATAGTGCTGTTTAGTGACACACATGCCACTAATTCAAAGAATATATTTGATATGGTGGTAGCCTTTATAGAAGAAAATACTGCAAGTGATTACTATCAATTCAAACTTTATTTAGAACAAAATTAAACACAGGAAGATATAAATGAAATTAATAAGAAGATTGAAAATCAAGCGGATAGTAAATACTGGCATAACATAAGACAAGGAAGATTAACAGCTTCCAAATTGTATGAAGCTGCACATTGTCGGACAGATGGGTCTTTGGTTGAACAAATATTGGGAGGATACAAAGTACCAGAAACCAAAGCTATTCAGCGGGGTAATGCTATTCTGCCATCATCAACAATGCAGAACATTTTTTGAAAGATTTTATATTTCCTTAGTTATTAGAAAGTACAAAATAAAAATATACCTTTTAATACTACAAACTCTTTATTATTTCATCTTGCAAATTAATAAGTCCAACATGCTATTATAACAATTTCATCTAAATAGGGTACATGTTTGTAATGAACTATGGAGTGTGGTTTGAGTGTGGCAAATTCTCTTACATGTCTGATTACCCTCTCTATCTGAACCCTCAAACTTGCAATAACTTTGCTCTGAATGGCTTCAGTTACCGATTGCTTAACCCCAGAATATACACTTGGAGGCCTAAGTAGCTTTATACCGAGAGGACTTAAAAATGAATAATCAACATGTGCTTCAGAGCACCACTGTTTCCTCAAATCTTCTCTAATTTTAACAAAAATCATGCCCGAGCTGTTTGCAGAGTCATTACTACAGTTAGGTACAAAACATTTTCTATATTCCATGATTAATTTATCAAAAACTTTAAATTTGTAACGAGCGTGAACGAAAACAATCTTGTTTATGTTTACAATTAGCACAAGTGACATTAATGACAGACTGGACAGACAGCTAAAATGACAGTTTTGTTTTTTAAAAGGAAGGCCAAGGCGTATTGCGCGATATTCCTCCGATGATGACGTCATGGAAGGTCGAATAAAGGTCAATCATATTTCTTCAAAAATATATGCACTTATGGGGTCTTTTTTCATTTTAACTACAGGAGCTCGATTGGGGACCTTATATCCCGAAATGGTTTTCGAATTAGCACGATTAAAAAAAAATGAACAATCCCCATTAGACAACTAGCAAAATATTAATTTAATAAATAATAGTGGATATACGTAACTATTTTACTAAAGAAACATTACAATAAACTAAAATTTTAATGCACCATACTTATTTTATTGGATTCCTTAAACGAAAATTTAACTTTTTTAAAATACGACCCATTTTATTAGATTATTGCATGAATATCACTTAGCCAATCGAAAAAATCTTAAAAATCGCTGGTATTCGCCGCATACGTTCCGTTAATATTTGTTACATCACTAATTAATACCAAGCAAGACACTAAACCCTTCGTTTGAGGTTTATTTACAGTTTTACGGCGATACAAATGTAAATTTTAGTACGCTTTAAAAAAATATGAACCTTTTCAATCTTCATCGTGAGATGAGGATTTTATAATGCGTTGTTTGGCCCTTTATTACTCCAGTTTTGCAGCATCTAAATCTATTTAAACAAGACTGTATGTCTGTATGTATTAGACGTGCAGTCTGTCTATTTATAATAAAAATAAGAAAGCCAGAAGCAATTACACTATCCAATTGTCCCAATGACAAAGCCAAAAATACACACATTCACTCACACAAGCACACCCAGTCTCGAAACAAATCTTTGCGAATCACACAAAGATTTGAAAAAAAAAACAAAAATATCTATGAGCTCATATTATTTACTTGCTATTAACCGTTGCAGTTGGGAATCAGCTCATAATTGATTGTACTTGGTTTTTCTGACATGTTTCTCCACATTAAAATATGTCAAAAACGTGAAGAAATCTATCTCGCGCTTGTATGTTAGCCGCTCTGGTCAAATAAGAGACGTATAGTTATATTAGAGTGCCTTTAGGTGTAAAAATCGTTTATTTGTGTAGTAATATTGTATCCTACTTAAGATAGGACAAATCGATGAACGTGACGTCACGAAATTAAGTAACATACAGTTGAGAAATTTAGGGTCTTGGCAACAGACGACGGTAGCTGGTTGGTAAAGCGACTGACCGGTGTGCAGAAGGTCTCAGGTTCAAATCCTGCCGGTCCCATATCTTTTTCAACTGTTCGTATCAATTAGGTAGTTATATTTTTTAAATGGTTAGTAAAAACATCTTAAATTTTAAGTTTAATTTAAATATTGCTTCCACTCAAGCATTGGATTGTTTTCAATGAGGTGAGTAAGGTCAAATTGTCAATGCTAACTCCGTCGTCAGGACTCAGTGGGTTTCAAATGGACTGTGAAGTAAATCATTTGTATCAGTAACTACTAACTAAAACTTTTTATTAAAAAAATAGTAGTTTAACGTGATTCTTGGCACGAAAGCCAATGTTATTGTTTTTTGTAACAATAGATTTATTTCACAAACAAGGTTTGATAAACAATATTATGATATCATGATAGGCTTGAGAAAAGTTGAATTTAATATTTTTTGTCAAAAAGAATGGGAAGTTGTCAATTAGCTCCATTTATTTAGTAAAATCGAATCCTTTTAAGAATACATAATTTAATGAGTGCACACAGATATGAATAATATCACGCCATATTAATAAATCTGTACTAACTAATATTGGTAGGTAATAAAGCTGAAATATTTGTTTTATCGCCCTATTTTTTGGAACTACGTACTAGTCGAATTTAGGCACATTATTCAATATTGTATTTAATATTCTAAAGATCTATTTACACGATGAAAAATTTGCAAAGCAGTTCTAATGCTTGCTATATTAATCGCAATGAAAAAGATAACTACCTTATAAAAATTGCATCGTATAAATAGATCTTATTCTTAAAAAATGCTGCATGCTAAACCTCACGGTAAACCCCACGGTAGCAGAACAGTAATGTTGGTTAAACCGCGGGGAGCCGCTAATAAACAACATTTGTCGCTGTTCCTGTAACACACATTTATTCTAATTAACACATAAACCTTTAATAAATACATTTGCACGTTATTTACAATATAGGTACACACAGTTACATATCAACCTATACTTTTCCAGTATTAAAGGTTTCACGTTGTCAGGCCTGTGTCACTCGCTCAAGGTTACGCGCTAAATGCCTACCGCTTGGTGTATAGTTGACGATACAAACGACAGAGGGCTATCGCACGCCTGAGCGGCTGAGCGCTCGCACCGCACGTTTCCCGCGCAATTAAATACTTACGCTTCGAAATTCTAGCTGAATATCTTATAAAATTATTTTTCCGGCTACGTACATATAAATAGAAAGTACGTAAATTTAATAACCGTAATTTTAAAGATTCTTAGAAAGAAATAAGAAATATGTCAAGGTTAGGCATTTATAGGTTGCGTAATACTGTTTTTTTCCATAAAATAAAAATTTGATTATAAAAAACTGAATTTAATTTTTATTTCTTAATTACCCAATACGGCCAATACCTACTCAACTGAAGCACAAGATTTTGTGCTAAAAATGAAATATAGAAATATTTATAATTTGTATTTTTTTTAAGAAAATAATTTCTTATTAAAAATATTTAACACGACCGAGTATACGCTACGTGCCGCTGGCGATAGTAGTTTCTAGTGGCCGTCAACCCTACCAATTCAGAGCTGCATCGTGAGCTGCATAGGTTTAGAGTATTTTGAATCGTAATACAAACGAATAAAGTTGTAATTTGCTTGCAATGAATTTTGTAGGCAACTAAAGAAAAGTAAGCTTTACTTTGAGGTGAGCTAAATTGCACCATATTGTTTATGATATAAAGTCGTTTTTTCTTTAAATACTTTTGCTAAGTAATCCTTCTTTCCCTCTTTATTCTTTGACGTTGTATAGGATTCCTGTTCAATGAGGGACCAGCTTATACTGGAAATGTATAGGTTGATCTGTAGCCATATGTACATATAAGTGGTTATTACTTATATTTACGAGTTATAATGCACTGAGGAACGATATTGAGTGCATGTTCTGAACGCATTATGTTTTACTTTATACACTCGAATCATGCGAACGATAGTGTTGCCAAATACTTAGCTTGAAAATCGGGACTGTTTTGCCTTTTTTTTAATTAACTTTTTTTTACTTTGAATAACAATGAAAAAGTAAGGTTTTTTATTTATGCATATACGGTACCTATACAGGGTGTATTTTTGAAACGGGGCAGTAAGGGCAAGTACCTTAACCGTTGCAGTTACAGCAAAACGTTCTTAAAAGACCTTCCCTAACTTTTTGGGACATTTTGAACTGCATTCACAGATTTTGTAAAAAACTTACAGTTAGCAAAAAAAATGCAAAAAGTTCAAAATTTTTTTTTTATGCCAATCGATTCTATCTCATGTGGGGATCAAAAAACTCTATGGGACCATTTTAGCTTTCAGTACTAGAAAAGACAGAAATCGCCAAAAACGTTTCCCATACATTTCGGCAACAGAAACAAACTTCTACGATGGTCTAACTTTTTGTTATGGCCTGGAAGTGGGTAGAATTGACTGTAAAGTAAATAAAAAGAATTTTTACCCTCAAATTTCGAATTTGATTCGAAAATCTGTGTGTTATACTTAGTTTCAGCTGAGAAACTTCGTATGAGTTATTAATTAAGGATTTTCGCTAAAATGTCTTCTAATCGTGAAAAAATTGACTTATTAGAAGCGTATTTTGAAAGAACCCTGCAATTCCAGGTTTTTCAAAAGATTTGTAATAACCTTTCTTGTTGGCACATGCCGCAACGGATACTTATTGCGGTACCACACTAATGCAGCTCCCGCATTTCGATTATTGACAAAATACGCTTCTAATAAGTCAATTTTTTCACGATTAGAAGACATTTTAGCGAAAATCCTTAATTAATAACTCATACGAAGTTTCTCAGCTGAAACTAAGTATAACACACAGATTTTCGAATCAAATTCGAAATTTGAGGGTAAAAATTCTTTTTATTTACTTTACAGTCAATTCTACCCACTTCCAGGCCATAACAAAAAGTTAGACCATCGTAGAAATTCGTTTCTGTTGCCGAAATGTATGGGAAACGTTTTTGGCGATTTCTGTCTTTTCTAGTACTGAAAGCTAAAATGGTCCCATAGAGTTTTTTGATCCCCACATGAGATAGAATCGATTGGCATAAAAAAAAAATTTGAACTTTTTGCATTTTTTTTGCTAACTGTAAGTTTTTTACAAAATCTGTGAATGCAGTTCAAAATGTCCCAAAAAGTTAGGGAAGGTCTTTTAAGAACGTTTTGCTGTAACTGCAACGGTTAAGGTACTTGCCCTTACTGCCCCGTTTCAAAAATACACCCTGTATAATCTTATATAAAAGTCTTTATAGGTGTGCTTGTTTGAGTGAATGTGTGTAATTCGCCTTGTAATTGGGACCATTGGATAGTGTAATTGCTTCTGGCGTTCTATCTAATGTAAAAAAAAACCAAATTTATTTATTTTATTTTATTTATTTAGTTCCTCTCTAATAAATTAGATCGAATGAAGAATGTCATAAACTAATAACTAGGTCGGTGTTAGTGGATCTCAGTTAGAATTTAATTCTCGTTGGAACTTTAGTTGGTCATTACGTATTATACTAAACTTAATTTTACTACGAAATCTACCTTAAAACAGAGAATGTCGGCATTTATTAAAAATCAATTCCCTCATTAATATAGCTTTTGATATAAGCAAGTTCCTTATGCTTGGTGTTTATTTCATCTAAAACAAGCACCAAACGTGTTTGTGGGCGCGATTGTTAGATACGTATGTCACTGTTAAAGGAAACTTGGTAACATTGAACCCAGAAGTTTTCTTAATCAGGAAATCGAGCTACAAAGGCTTGAAACACTCAACATCGGGTAAGTCCCACGAAATCGGGAACTTCTGGCAACACTAACTTATAGAATCAATTAAGCGAAATTCAAACAGCGATGTTGCTCAACCGTGCGTATGTTTACTGTTTTTTGTTACAATTCCTTCACCAATCATAGCAATTTGACCTTTATCGCATACAAAAACTTGTTAATTGGATTTCTGATAACTTGGTTTGAGCGAATGGCTTTACAATAGAGCTCAAAGTTATTTTTAAAATTAAGCCAACGTTTTTATTACAATACTGTTAACCGGGGTCGTCCTTTAATGATTAATTAATGCGATAAGGTCATATTTGATATTGATATTTATGTTCGTGGGAGTTATACACATTGCATTAGACGTTCCTTCACAAAAGATTAACAATATTTTCTTTTTACGAACAATTCGCTAGTAAAAAGAATAAAGCCGATTTATTGCCCCTACGAATTTAAATTTGATAAACCTTACTAATAGGTATTTTTATTAGAGGTATAAAACTTTAAAATTAAATATAACGTACAATACTTTCGATTTGTAACGGTTTTGACTTTATTTTAAGATAAAAGTATTCTTTTTGCTTTTAAAAAACACTCTATACCTATCAAACGTTAATTTCCACGCATAACAATTTGAAGAGGCAACGCCCCGCTTGAAAGTAAACCGTCACAAATCATTTCACGTGTGTCTTCACAATTTCTAGTAAAAGTGGCATCCTTGTACATTTCCGGTTTCACACCCACACACTGCGATGACAGGCTTGATAGAAACATACCAAATAAGTGATGTAACAACGAATACGCGAATTATATCCCAAAAGTAAAATTATATTTTGTAAAATAAAACTTTTTAGGATTAATATTAGATACGCATACACGCAAATTGTGTAAGATTGGTGGATGTAAATAATTTATTTTATTTTATTCTGCACAATGTTATGATGCTCATCTTTCGCAACGTGGCTAGATTGTTTTATTTTACCAAATATCTCAGAGCTTTTCAGTTCACTTTCACAATAATTATTAATTTTATTTTTCGCAAGCTGTCTTCTTTATACCTCATTCGTTATTTTGTTACATTTTGGATACAAACTCTTGTTTTAACTGAAAAATGCATTTTGATTCATGCTAAAAAATAACTTTTATTCGTATTCTTAAAAGTGTATTCGTTGCATTACTAATGATAATGTAAACCAAACTACGCTACACCCAAATACAGCTGTAGAACTACACGTAGTTTGTAACAAGTTCCCTCAAAATGGTGTCACAAGACACTGGGATCTGAGAACTGAGTTGTTGAATTATCTAACTTGACTGACATGCTTTAAACCTATTGTTATGCATCTCGAATCTCGATTTTATGACCGTATTATGATGCATTATGAAATTAATTGTTTATTGCATTCATTATTTAACGGTTATGTTTGCCTTAAGATAAAGGAAGAACACATCTAAAAACCTATTAGGTATATGAATAAATGCAGTAGTTATGATATTTATACTAACGTAGACATCCCCAGCCTAATAGAATAAATAAATAAGTTTTGCAAGACACTCAAGCCATCTCTATCTTTTGATCGGGATAAACAAATCAGGCATTAGAATTATCGCTATCAGGTAAATGGATTATCATACTCAAATTGTTTATTCTATTGAGAGAAGACGCTTGTAAACATTCACCAAACATACTAAAAATAAAAATACGCAGAATCACATAAACCACACATTA
Source organism: Hypena proboscidalis (assembly GCA_905147285.1). Taxonomy (NCBI): domain Eukaryota; kingdom Metazoa; phylum Arthropoda; class Insecta; order Lepidoptera; family Erebidae; genus Hypena; species Hypena proboscidalis. The sequence continues at coordinate 4,865,460 of LR990141.1, forward strand.
TATCAAAATAAACAGAAAATAAACAGCAGTAGCTTCGAGTAAATTACATTTGCATTGCTGTCATTCACGTACTTAGTTGCAGCAACATTGACGTTGTAACATATCAGAGCAAAATTACTCGTCAACGAGCCGAGACTGGCGACTTTTGCTAACAAACGCCAGCTAACGATCGCCAAATTGAGTTTTGTTTGCTATTTGTTTGCTGCAGTCTTGTACTGATATTTTATTAGTTTAAGTTGTCGCTCTTTTAATACAGCTCCTAAATTAGCATCATTACTCTTGTAATGGTTTGCAATTTTTTTGAAACTAAACACTATTCTCTCACTTAAATCGTATTTAACATGTTTAATTGTCTAGTTTATTTAATGGATTACACAAATTAACAGCAATGTCATAACAGTTGCTTCGATTAAATTACGTTTGCATTGCTGTCATTCACGTCGCTTAGTTGCAGCAACATTGACGTTGTATATTAAAGCACATTACTCACAAGTCATATCGTGCCGCGCCGCCAGTGTTCACGAACTGTCAACAAGGCGGCACTGGTGACTTGTGCTAACAAACCCGAGTTAACGATCACCAAATTGAGATTTGTTTGCTATTTGTTTGCGGCAGTCTTGTACTGATATTATATTTTATTAGTTTAAGTTGTCGCTCTTTTAATACAGCTCCTAAATTAACATCATTACACTTGTAATGGTTTGCTATTTTTTTGAAACTAAACACTATTCTCTCACTTAAATCGTATTTACATGTTTAATTGGCTAGTTTATTTAGTGGATTACACAAATTAACAGCAATGTCACAACAGTTGCTTCGATTAAATTACGTTTGCATTGCTGTCATTCACGTCACTTAGTTGCAGCAACATTGACGTTGTATATTAAAGCACATTACTCACAAGTCATATCGTGCCGCGGCGTCAGTGTTCACGAACTGTCAACAAGGCGGCACTGGCGACTTGTGCTAACAAACCCGAGTTAACGATCACCAAATTGAGTTTTGTTTGCTATTTGTTTGCTGCAGTCTTGTACTGACATTATATTTTATTAGTTTAAGTTCGCTCTTTTAATACAGCTCCTAAATTAACATCATTACTCGTGTAATGGTTTGCAATTTTTTTGAAACTTAACACTATTCTCTCACTTAAATCGTATTTAACATGTTTAATTGGCTAGTTTATTTAATGGATTACAAAAATTAACAGCAATGTCACAACAGTTGCTTCGATTAAATTACGTTTGCATTGCTGTCATTCACGTCACTTAGTTGCAGCAACATTGACGTTGTATATTAAAGCACATTACTCACAAGTCATATCGTGCCGCGGCGTCAGTGTTCACGAACTGTCAACAAGGCGGCACTGGCGACTTGTGCTAACAAACCCGAGTTAACGATCACCAAATTGAGTTTTGTTTGCTATTTGTTTGCTGCAGTCTTGTACTGACATTATATTTTATTAGTTTAAGTTCGCTCTTTTAATACAGCTCCTAAATTAACATCATTACTCGTGTAATGGTTTGCAATTTTTTTGAAACTTAACACTATTCTCTCACTTAAATCGTATTTAACATGTTTAATTGGCTAGTTTATTTAGTGGATTACAAAAATTAACAGCAATGTCACAACAGTTGCTTCGATTAAATTACGTTTGCATTGCTGTCATTCACGTCACTTAGTTGCAGCAACATTGACGTTGTATATTAAAGCACATTACTCACAAGTCATATCGTGCCGCGGCGTCAGTGTTCACGAACTGTCAACAAGGCGGCACTGGCGACTTGTGCTAACAAACCCGAGTTAACGATCACCAAATTGAGTTTTGTTTGCTATTTGTTTGCTGCAGTCTTGTACTGACATTATATTTTATTAGTTTAAGTTCGCTCTTTTAATACAGCTCCTAAATTAACATCATTACTCGTGTAATGGTTTGCAATTTTTTTGAAACTTAACACTATTCTCTCACTTAAATAGTATTTAACATGTTTAATTGGCTAGTTTATTTAGTGGATTACAAAAATTAACAGCAATGTCACAACAGTTGCTTCGATTAAATTACGTTTGCATTGCTGTCATTCACGTCACTTAGTTGCAGCAACATTGACGTTGTATATTAAAGCACATTACTCACAAGTCATATCGTGCCGCGGCGTCAGTGTTCACGAACTGTCAACAAGGCGGCACTGGCGACTTGTGCTAACAAACCCGAGTTAACGATCACCAAATTGAGTTTTGTTTGCTATTTGTTTGATGCAGTATTTTACTGATGTTTCTTTTATTGCTTTGAGTTCTCTTTTAATACACTATTAAATTAGATTTCTAATTAGAGTTCCAATATTCTCACACTTTTATTATTATTCTCTAGGGTTTGACAAAGTAATTCATCACATTTATTTAACAAAATAAGCAGCAGTAAGCAACAGTTGCTTCGAGTAAATTACGTTTGCGTTGCTGTCATCCACGTCACTTAGTTGCAACGACATTGACGCTATTAAATTAGAGCGGAGTATTACTCTTAAGTCAAACTGTCATCTCGTTGGCGACACTGGCGACTTTTACTAACATACTAACGATCGCCAAATTGAGTTTGAAATCATTCTTCTGCCATCATAGGACGTGTCAACTTTATATCTTATTTGGGTAATGGTAGTCAAATAACAAACCTATCTCACACGAGTCTGCCTGTTAGTACGGCTGGCCACTCGACATTTAAAATCGACTATGACTTAGTTATCAACATAAAAACGTAAAAAAAACAAAAGAAATTGACTTTTTTTCTTGATAACTATGTCAAAAACGTCTAGAGTGGCCGAGCTCAGGGGCTTAGTAAGTCTAATAATTTTTTTTATTTAATAGCCCATATTTATCCCTTTTTGAAACATAATATTGGTTATCGACGAAAGAATTTATCCTCTGTGTGAGTTCAACTAAATAATAGTACAAAATTGGAAAGCTCAGAAAAAGTCTACTCAAAGATAAGTTACTAACATTGTATTTAACGACATCGCACATAACGCCAGTGCCCATGTAATAAATACCAGCATATTTAACAGCCTTGTTTACACTATTCGCCATTCGGAATACTGTTTAAATTTTTAACGCAGCGAATACAGTTTATTTTGCCGACGAGACGGTACTTTCGTACAATTCGAACCATGACCTACGTATTCTATGACGTATTCATACGTATGTCTGGTTTCGCAATGGCGTATTATTATGCTCAGATTCTGCTATATTACTCATCGTATCCTACAATTTGTCTAAAAATACTGCTTGCGATCGGTGCTAAGCATCGTAATTACCCACCCAAGTCTGTATAAATCGTACCTCCAAAAGGATTACGATATTCTGTATCTAATGAGTTAAATCTTACCTTCTAACCTTCAGGTATTGCATATACGTTATAGGCAACATCAGGGATCTCGACGGTTTTGAAGTTAGCGACAAATTAAATATCACGAGAGTTGTACTTGTCGATTGGTCGAATAACCCTCTGGAGCTAGCTTCAATCCCGCCGAGATTCCTGATTTTGCCTATATGTTTGTGCATTTCGTCTTTGTCAAAAGTAACAGTAAAATAAATGTATAGATTTATCCAACTTATAGCAAGCAATCTTATCACATGTGACAATTGCAAACGTAACGTTTATCAAATGAGTCATGCGTCTATTGGTATAATAGTACACGTACCAGACACGGTCGTGTTGCAGGTTAAGCTCGCGATAATCCAATAAGTTGGATTGGCAGTGGCTCGAATTAGCCTTAGTACTCTATGAATATACGATACCTAGTGTTGTATTACTAGTTTCTGTTATATTACAACGTACGTGTTAGGTACTAATTGACAAGAGTGCATTTTTTAAATGATTGGGCATTTAAGTTGGAGTAAAATAAAACAAAAAACAGGGTAGTGGAAACTTTATTAAAAAGTTATTTACATATTCAGATATGTTTACACAGTTTTTCACAGAACGCATTTCTACCGATTTGATAGGTGGTAGCTGGTTTTGATAAATGGAATATCGTTTTTTCTGTGAATGTTCGATTATTTCATCAGTTTATCGCAAATAGAAATTCCAAATCAATCCAAAAAATACTCTTAGTAAATTCATATGTTGAATAAACTGAAAATATTTGTTTAATAGCTAAGAATTATATTTTCATACTGCCCAAATTCTTGTTTATAGTGACTCATAATTTATATTGCGATGACGGTCGCAAACTGTACATGAATAAAATTTGTCGCACGCAGCTACATAATAATTAAAAATTATTGCGTATTCTGTCGTTCCCACATTTGTTGTCTATTATATAAAGTTCATAATACATTGTATAATACCGTGTCACATCCGTATGTAGAACCGACGATGGGACACCCGTAGTAATGTTTATTCCACTCTTTCCATTAGCTGAAATTCGCTTTTCCCAGTACAAAATATTTAGACCATAACGTTGCTCTACCTCGGCAAATTAAATTTTACGTTCAAAGAAACTGGGAACATTTCGTTTAATAAATTTTTGAAGACTACTACAATATTCATGAGGCAAAAGGGAAACGGAATCAGTGGGAACAACTTTTCTGAAGTATCTGCCATTGTTCGGTAACTCTACTTACTCGCACACAAATCTTGCTAGTCGGTTCCCATTCATTTTTTATTTGTGCGTGTGATCTACAATATGCAGGCATTTCGATTCGGTTCTGTTGAAAGATTCATGAAGATTGTTTACGTAAAAGTACATTAGCTACATTGATTCATTCATTCTTACAAGAATACATGCTACGGATTAACTTAAAGGCCTTATACACGATGCAAGTATTACATGGCAATACTAATGCCTTTTGTTTATCGTGATTGATTAAAATAAAGAGTTGACACGAGAATTGCCTTGTATCGTGTAATAAGGCCTTACGTATAAAGATTTTTGGTTATAATACCCGTACCATTTGTACACCAGGCCTAAAAGCTTTGCACTAGGCGGTAGCTAGCTATCAAAAGGGTTAATATTCTATTGTAATCCTACAGTCTAGCAATTCATCTACATCGTTTTATATCCTCCACACCGTTTCCTTGATGACCCAATCCATTGCAAGATTAAAGCATTACTTCTATGTGTATAGCCTTTATATCATTCTAGCAGTGGTCACACATTCTAGCCGACATTTATTTATGAAGCGTTAACGATGTTTATATCGATATTTAAATGCGCGTAGGTATCTTATTTCTCGATAGTATCGCGGTATCGCGTGGCCGAGTAAAGGGAGGGACTGGGAGTGCTAGAATCACGTCACAAAACATAGAAAGTACAGAAAGCTTTGTTCAATTCGGCATGAACGCGTTAGCGTGCCAGTCTTGACATTTAGATTCGACTATGACGTAGTTATCAACGAAGCAACGTCAACAGACAAAAGAAATTGACGTTTCTATGTTGTCATCTACGTCATAGTAATTTCAAAAGTAGCAAGGCGTGCTAAGAGAACAGATTTGCAATGCGTTGGAACGGTTTGGGGCGTGTGACAGGCAAACACTAAGCACGGGAATCCTTACGAATATTATGTGCTTTGTTTGTTTGAACGAGCTGATCTCTGGAACTGGTGGTGAGATTTGTATAATACTTCTTTGCATTAGATAGTCTATATCTTGATAGAGGCTAGGGTATTGAACATCCTGATACAACATGCGGCAGTAGTAAGCGCGGGCAGTAAGCAGTACATACGTAAGCTTAACTTCTGTACTCTTCTTTGCTCACGTGAACGTGCTATCCAATAAAATCGCTAAACAGATTACGAAATGAGCACAATTAATGCATCCTGCTCCTGTACATTCTGCGACTCAGTTAACTCATTACAGTGTCTCGGTACTTAGTTGTCAGGTTATTTCGCTATGTTAATTATTTGCCAGGGAACACTTAACGGTGCTGTTGACAAATGTAGCTATGCTCATTTACTCAACATTTGCGCTAAAATTACACAACGTTTTTGATGATAGTTGTGTTCCGTGTTCTATTTAGGTATTGCCTGTAAATTAGTTTTTTTTATTATTTCGGAGCTTTAAAGGTCTTAACAGGCAGACTGCAGTGATAGAACTGCATGAAGACTGCAATTGAGCTGTAGCAGTTTCATTGCAGACGCGGTAACTGCAATGAAACTGCATTACAACAGCCAAATGCAATCTGAAAGGTCTTTGTACGAACATATGAGTCAGATATAGTGCAGTATGAAAACATCTAAAGAGCAATAATGTTGGTACAGATTGGCAGTTTTATTACCTCTGTCAGATATAAGACCATGTCTCTTAATAAAGATGTTCCCTTGAGCGTAGTTAGACGCCCACCTTATGCGGCGGCAGATGCGACTGCGACTGTAATACATTCAAACTTACGGCTGTTAAACTGAGATAACTCCGCGCCATAAAATATTTAGGCCCAGTTTCACCAACCAACCAACCAATTAGACCTATTTGGAACTTTTTTGACAGATAAAATGACAACTAATTTGACACAAATTTATAGAATCGATCCTTAACTATCCGAAACCTTATCAGGAATTGGTAAAATTTGGCCTTGGTCTGTCAAATAAGCTCTAAATAGGCTACTAGGGATTGAATAAGATTGCTTGCTTGACTGTGTTCCGTTTTGGTGGTCTGGTTAGGCCGTGGATTTACTGGCACACAGGGCATAGCCTCACTGGCCTTAAATAGCACTGCATCTACAATATGTTTTTCTGGTTAGTTATTCTTGGGTTAAAGTTGTCTCCCACCAGCCGGTGGACTACACGCTCGTTCACTAAATACGTCGTATACAGAAATCTGTACGGAACAAAGTGGCTACCACCTATTTATCATAAAAAAACCCATGAATGATAAAGTGACACTACAATTTGCTTTTTCATTACTCTGTGTGACGTATTGATAAATGGTGGCAACCTGAACGTCGTTTTTGTTCTATAAATATGATTCAGTACTTTCAGGTAATATTCTCTAAGGATAACCGCATATACGCAATATTTTTGAAGATATTAGGCGTATTTACTGGTTTTATTCAACGTTATTTCTTTTTAGGGATTATGTCATTTTTTTAATAAACTCTTAAATTCCTTACATCTTTCAAGCATCACTAATAGCATTAAATGTTATCACAACCTCATCGAATTCACCGCTTCTTTATTTTCCTTCTCATCTTGAAAATGGTTTACACAGCTTTCCTCTTCAAAGACTAGTACGGGAGTAACGAAACTAACTATTTTTGCATCGGCTAAACCTTGTTACAATCATAGCAGGAAAATAACAAAAAGATTACCTCCCAGAGAGGTTACTCTAATCAATTGTTATGTTCACACGATACATCAAAACAAATTATAGAATATTGCAAGGAGGTACCGTTTCGTACCTAAAGGGTAAAACGGGACCCTATTACTGAGACTTCGTTTTCCGTCTGTTACCAGGCTGTCATCATGAACCATAATAGAGCTAGACAGTTAAAATTTTCACAGATGATGTATAACTATTGCCGCTATAACAACATTATGCTAAAACTGAATGAAATAAATATTTAAGGGAGGCATACAACAGACATGATTTTGTTACCGTTTTCGTAGGTAATGGTATGGAATAAATCGTGCGCGAGTCTGACTCGCACTTGGCCGGTTTTTTCACCCATACCTACAAACTGAGGCAAACCACGAAGGCAAGCTAGTTTGTCTTCATAATAATCTGCCAAAATGAGCGTTGTAATATCAAATACACAACATATATTTCAGTAATATTTTGTTAACTTGAATTTTAATAATAGGTAATTATGTATGTATTTGTAATCCTTTTATTATTGCGTATAAACGGTTCGTTTTAGATTTACATTGCGGTATTAGCTTGTAATGAATAACTCGAAATATTGCCCTTTATGTTAAAAGTAAAAGGTAATATTTGAATTCCCCATTATTTGTTGAGGACAATGCTTGGTGTTTTTTTTATATTATTCTTTTCATTCTCATGGTAGGTCAAGAAAAGTAGTTCTTGTCCTTCTTCAGTCTATCAACTATCTCTTTGATAAAATATCGGTTCAGTAATTAAGCCGTGTAAACGTAACATACAGAGTTAACAAACATGTGGATATTATGCATTTGCGTGTAGTTTGACTTACTTTTGAATACATTAGGTAGCGTAGTTTACAAGCGGCTTTATTTGCAATAATTTGCATCGCCGTAAACGCTGGAAGTCTGCGTCAGCTCTCGACTGTAATACCTGATTTAGTATGATCCACTGCTTCATTCCAGTTCAGTGCTCCAGCCAATCAGGACTATTTTATGATGTTACTAGATAGATACTATTGCTTTGTTCTAGTTGTTAGTTTAAGTCGTATTAAGTAGTGTTCTATTACTGTTCTAGCGACCCAATCCCGCTTCACAACGAGTTTTACATAGCCAGAAGGGTGTGGCAGAGGTGTACAACACTCACACTTCACCTGTTATGTTTAGGTCCCATGGCGTGTACCTACCTATTGCCATCCATCGGGCACAATTCCAACTCCTAGCTGCTATTGTTAATTTTCTGACGGAATGTTCACAAATAACACTTTGCCCGACCGGGAATCGAATCCGAGACCTTGCGATGAGAGGCGCATACGATAACCACTAGACTATCGAGGCAGTAACGAGTTTAAGAAGCACTATAACATGCATTATACATAAAAACGATTCTAAATTAATAATTAATTCTAATCGCGATATCTATTGCTGAAAACCGCATCAAAATAAGTTGCGTAGTTAAAAAGATTTGAGCACACAAAAAAGGGGAGTGGAATATTTTACTTCATACCATGTTTATATTTAATTTAGTTATAGTACTGTGGTACGTCGATAAAAAGTGGCCTATATTTTGAAGTAGTGTGTTTTGATACGATGTTTTTGGACAATTGCCACTTACCATCGTGTTGAGGGACGATGATATAATCTTGTTTACATTCATAGTTTAGGAACAAAAGAAATTACATACTCTTTAAATATCTATCTCTAATAATAAGTATAGTGGTATCTAGATTTTGAAAACGTTTCTCTGAATGCAATGAACAAATCCACCATTTTAATTTACTGATTGTTTTCAAGAACACAAATTGGATTGTCCGACAATAGAATAAATTCTCTCAACTCTGCAATCTTCATGATTGTTTACAGAAGTGTTGGCACCTCTTTTATTTTTTTCATTCAAACAATATAAAACGGGGAAGCATGTCTTTAAAAGATTTTATCAATCTCTTTTGAATGCTAATTAGTTCCGGCACTCAGTACGTGTTGATATATAGAATATTCATAGATATGCTTCCAGTAACTATGGTTTTTGTACAAACAATAAAAATGTTTAATACAATATTAAGATCGAAAAAATATGAAGGACGGATTCGAACCTGCACCTCCCTGGTAAACGCCACAGGTGCTTTGCCAATTCAGCCATGAATTCGTATGCTGCTAGATGCCGAATTTCTCAAATTAATTTCTCTACCTTAATATTATACAAAATACAAAAGGCATATTAAAGCTATAATTTGATTTAAAATATTACGAATAATAATGTACCTCAGAAAATAAAATTATAAAGGCAATACTAAGAACTTTGCAGGTAGTCATCTTAGCCCCGATTTTACGAAACGTCTTAAGCTTCGGTTTTATTTAAACCCGTATACTCTATCTCCTTCTCTCAGTCAATGTTTCGATGGGACAGAGAGATCAAAAGCTTTAGTTTAGCGTTAATCTTGAGTTTAACTCATTGGTAAAATCGGTTCTTAATCTTCAAACATCAAAAGATATTGAACATTCATTGTTGAAGCGATTGAATGCATAATGATTGTTCACTGAAAGCTGATTTCTTTCTAATACTTAAAAAAAAAGAAACCACCACTTTAAGATTTAATCTGGTCATTGATGTTTTTTTTTAAGATAAGTGTCGGTATTTGTTTTTTTTACGAGTTGTTCGACTTATTGACAGATCTCTCTTATGAGAATGCTTTCACAATAGGATAAACAATGCGTTTTGACCGAATTCTTATTGTTTAGCACCATTGTTCATTCTTTGACATAGTCTCAATTCGATCTATTAATAAAACACGATACCATCGGAGCAGGGAAAGTAATATTCACGCTACTGGCAATTGGCATTATAATCCGCTCAAATCACTAATGCGATGGAACCTTGTTACAAGTTACTTTTGTGTATAACAGCTCATGGAGTCGTTCGAACCCTGTTCTAGCTCATTGTGACAAGGTTTCATCCTATCAGCAATTTGCGAGGAGCTCACATACCTTTGAAAAAGTATTTGGAGATATCCACGCGTGCCGGCATCCTAACGCCTTATTTCTCGTTTGTATCGCGATATAAATCATTCTTAACACGCATCTGACTCGAATACATGCGTGACTATAATTCGATCCCAAAACAGGGTAGGCAGCGAACATAAAGCCTTGCAGGCTTCGCTTACTTTTCTCACACAACTAGACAGTAATTTGCATTAAACTGGTCTCAGCAATTTTTGCCGCGGTAGTGAAACAGACACACAAAGTAGATTGATTGACGTGCAGATTACTATTTTATAACATTATGTGTAAATAATGTGATGGCAATAGGAAACTCAATAAAATGTCCAAGAATACATTTTGAAAAGATCTATATTTAGAGTCTACATTTAAAAAAGAAGCGTTTTAAGCGTAAATGTTCGTTTCAGATGTCAATTTGTCAAAGATAGTAAGTAAGTTTGTAGGTTATTATACGAACGCTTGCGGGATTTCGCGTCCGAATTATTTTTATCTAAAACCATACAACATTTATTTATTTTATAAAATTCGATAAAACTATTTTCATTCACAGATTTTAGACCTCTTCTACGAATGCTATATTTTTCTTGGTTATAAATAAAAATCTAATATTGCAATTTACACATGACATGACGGTAACCGTAATTTCGTGAAATTTAATAATGTGTTTTTTCAACTGTATTACGTACGGTACAAAAAACGAGTGAATCGTTTCTTCGAATTGTATTTACAGGTGTACATACATGCTGTTATCTTTGATCTTTATTATGTCAACATAAAAAATGATTTATTATTTATTCTAGAAAGTCCGTGAGAAAATTACAAAGCTAGGTCCTTGGTGTAGTTTGGAATTCTTTATAAATACCTATATAATTAACTGCTATTTTTTTTTTTTTTTTACGGGATATAATCCCACCCACACGCCCACCACTGTGACTCCTGTGACGCCAGGATCTACAGCGGTAACCAACTGAAAGGCACCGTGCATGACACACGGGCAATCCCAGGGAGAGTTAAAATTGTCTTGGAACCCGCAACGAATTTAATCAGAAGTATATAGTTGGAGTTGGAAAGTATGTATCTTTACTTCCCTCCAGAGCAAAGCGGGAGACTGAGCAATGCCAAATATAGACAAAGTGTCTATATAGAAAGAGTGTAGACACCACGGATAGTGACAAAATTATGGGGCCTAAATTTGATTGCTGTAATAGGTATGGCAGAAACGGCTAAATGCACGGAAATTTATTCTGTTCGATACAAGATCCTCATAGTATACCACTCCAGATGTCAATTGTAAGCTATTTAACATAACATTACGTTCGTTGTGCCAAAGACTACACTCCCAGATGATATGGTGGGCGGTTTGTTCGTGCTCAGATGTAGAACATGTACAGAATGGAGAATCGATTAGCTTAAACGAAAATAGTTTGCTCTTAAAATTGCCATGACCCGTCAGGAATTGAGCCACACAGTGATTAACCTCTAGCCATGGTTTCGCAAGTCTGTCGCGAATGGATGGAAAGAAATGATAGAGGTGACGGCCCTTAGGTGATGTGTCCCAGCGTTGCTGCCATTCGTCTATGAGGTGGTTATAGACATCCGTTGGATTATTAAATAGTCTTGTGATCTTTGTGCGGTCACGAGGTCCTAGAAAGCTGTTATTGAGATCATCGCGCGTAGAATAATACATTGCCGCGCGTCTCTGGACCTCGAGATCGACCGGAAGTACACCTGCCAGTACCGGTAAAGCCTCGGTGCTAACTGTCCTATAAGCCTTGCACAAAAATATCAATGCGAGACGTTGACTTTGAAGCATTTTGCGGCGTACAGCACCGACAGTGGCCCTGTCAGCCCATACGGGCGCACCATAACACATAGAACCAAGATAAGTAGCACTGTAAATGATTCTTAAGGTTTTAAAAGAAAGTCCCCATGTCGCAGTCGATATCCTTGTCAAGGCGTAAAAACTATTCTTAGACTTTTCCCCTACAGCTCTAATATGTTCTACAAACGAAAAGTTTCTTTCAAGAACTATGCCTAAGTAACAAACAGAATCTTTATTTTTAATAGTTACGTTATCAAATTTAATACGAGGAGGTGTTTTTAGATTACCTTTTAAAAGTAGTTGAAAAGTTTTCTGTGGCGCAAAGCATAAGCGATTTCTTTCCCCCCATTTCAAAATTAAATTTAGACAAGTTAATTAACTGCTATATGATGATGTAACTTAGGCAATTTATATGCATTGATTTTTAAGCGTTGCCTCCAAAATCACTTGTTATTATCGTCTAGTCATTCAAAATGTAATTCATTTTGGAGATAAAATTTTCCAAGCTTTGAAGAATTTAACAAATATAGCTTCTCTCATCTCTATAGAATACGCCTACGACATTTGACGGGATACTAATCAATTAGCTCAACTAGTAGCTACATAACTAGCCTATATAGGTCAATTGCCGTATCACGTGTCTTATGGAAGGCAGGTGGCTTCTAAGAACTTTAGGTATTAATAACTGTTCTAGTCTTATTTCTGAGAAATAACCCTCATCAGTCGGCCTCTCCTCTCAATAGGTAACAAGTATAGCGGTCATACCTACGAAGTAAAGGATATTATATTAAATACCACAGTCTTCCAAGTTCCTTCTTAAATTAGATCGCGTACTTAAAAAAGTATATAAAAAGAAAACTTATTGTATCGGCAACCATTTTTTACCTATAGTTGTAAAATCTAATTATTTTGTTGGCAGACAATCGTACTGTCTTATAAAAGGATTCATTTTAATCTTAAAATAATAATGATTTGGTCAATAAGGAATTCGGCTTTTATGAACATGGTACGTAGGTAACCAATGAACTTAGAGAAACTCAATATTTATAGTACCTAGTGATAGCGGTATTTAGTTAGTATTTCTCATATAATATCTTTGGGATATGCAGAGACCACTAAACCTTACCTGTTTCTATTCTGACACACTTCTCTCGCTTTCTCCAATCAAAATACTCCTTAATGGTGTTATAATTACTATAAAAGACGGTGATTAGGGTGAGCTGGTATAGACGTTTCCCGTATTATGTTGTAGTATATGGCGTTCTGACGCCCACGACTCGCTTTATTAATTCGGGGAATTCCTCTATTGTATGCTTTTCAATTCTCAGGACGCGTGGGTGTAAGAGCAGCATTGGATGTTAGTACCAACAGCGTTAGCACGGCATCCTTCCTAATATTACCAATCATTTATATATATATATATATATATATATATGTACATATATAAAAATGAATTACTATTTCCCTTGGTTACGGCATCACGCGTGAACGAATGGATCGTTTTCGCTTATTCTTTTTTTGTTGTGTTTGTTATTGTCAGGAGAAGATTCTAATACAAAAAAAAAGAAACTTGCTCGGAAAAGTAGGCAACAAGATAAGACAACGTCTGTCGGGTCAGCTAGTTTTCATATAAAAATGACGTAGGTAGTACCAACATAGAAACTTAACTAGATTTTTTTTATTAACCGCTGTCTTTTCTACTCGTCTTAAAAAGCTCATTTTGCCACATATTTTATTATAAATAGCAGATCGCAAAAAAACTGTACAATAACATTTTGTTAATTTCAGGTATTCAGCATGTGCTATTTTTGAATGGCAGACATTAAAAAAACATAGTTTCGATGGTTTTATAAGTTACCTACAGGAGTTAAACCATTTAATAGCATTCTGTTGTGTATCCAATTCGAATTAGAGGAACGAAGTCTCGCAAACTATGCAGTCTAATAACGAAACGACCCCTTACACCTTTGTAATTAAGGGGTGTGCCCCATGGGTAATGTTTGTACAATCATTCTGTAGCTTTCTTGTGGGTGAGAACCCTTCTTAGATATACAATATATTTGATAGAAATTGCAAGTATTAGTAATTATAACGGTATTTCTCATAATTTTGTACAGCTAAAATCGCATCTATTCTCAATTAGATATATGTTTCTTGAAAAAAATCTAATACAATTAAAAGCTTTTGGATGTTTTTGTAGATGTTCGAGTCACTTAAGCTTCGGTTTCCTAGCATAGCGGTGTGGAATAATGCGGTCAAAAAGATAACGGTACAATGACGTCACTAGAACGTTGCCTATGTAAAACAAATGTAGTGGTTTTCTAGAGAGCGGTGATCGACCTAACGTATTACATATTAATCGTGTCACGGTAATAATATTACGGCCGCATTATTCCACACCGCTTTCCTAGGAAATCGAAGCTTTACCTTGCTAACATACTACTTTACACTTGCTCTAAAGTTCTTATTATTCTAAGGGCCAGTTTCAGAGGTGTTAGATAAATCTTATTGGCATATAAGCATATAACACAATGAAAGTAACAGCTTTCTTCATTTTTTTAAGTGTAACTTGTAACATTTTTAAATTCGATCAGGTCATATTCTCCTCTGAAACTGGTGCTTAGATGTAATATTTATTCTGCGCTTAAGTTAACTTAGTTGTATTTGTATCGAATCGCGCTCTCGAACCGTTATCAGAATAACAATGGCTCTGCACTTATCGTCCAGTGATAAAACGTCCTCTGAAAAATAACGGGGTCACTGAACCTCCCCCCACCGACACCCTCTCTCCCGCAACCTGTGACACGAGACGCTTGAGTAAGGCGTGGCTTACTAATCGAATTACTTAGATATACAATAATATACATATTTTTACCCAATGTTGGCTTTAATATGACCTTTCACATAATTATTTTAGTAAGTTATAAAACCATCAACCCTTTTCGAAGGATGCACGAGTTGTTTACCTCAAAGAGTAATGGTTTTTTATCGTATGATAAAAGTGCTTTTTCTATGGACCTCTTTAAGTGAAAATTCTTTTTATTTTTCTTAAATTTTATCATTAAAATACACACTGTATTAATGTTATTTTAATAAACGTATTCTAGCATATATTTTTGACAAATGATGAAGTCCTTGTTCAACAGTTTTTATCCACATTTCTCCATTATAAAACGAACCCCAGGACTGATTGGGTCACAAAGGAAATAGAAATACGTTGTATAATCCAAAGGAACTACCTGTCCAATCGGAATGGAGGTAGTCTGTCCTTTTCACTAGTTCTTTTGTGGAAAGTTTCGTTATCAACCGGTGAAGTGGGATTGTGTTACGGTTCTTATGTCATTTTATTCGTATATTAGTTGCTGCCCGTGGAGCTTCGTAGTTGCTGCATTGGAAGAACTCGTGGCTAAGTCGAAGCTGTGCGGACCGATCAATCTTGGAGGTAAAGCAATGTTAACCGCAGTCGGCCGTGGATGGGTGACCATCTTTAATATAACGAGTTTACCTCCCTGCCTTGGAGAACACGTCGCGATTGCCATTTGAACATCTATGGCAGTCGTTACGTGTAGACAGAAGTCAGAAAGTTTGACAACTAGTCTAACAAAGAGTGTCGTTTTACCTCGTACTGGCTTGTGAAAGTCTGATGGCAGTCACTCCGTGTTAAATACTGATATTTAGCTGAATCCGTTAGACTAGAAGCCGGCCCCAATGTAATTAGGAAAAAGGCTCGAAAGATGATAAGTTGCTGCCCATGGCTTCACCCGCGTGGTTCGTTGATAAGAAGTAGCCTAAGTCCTTATTCCTTTACCAAAGTTTTTAACTGTCATTTTTTAACAAGATTGGTTAAGTTATTTACCTGTGAAAGCGTAACAGTCGCACAGAGTTACTTTCGTATTTATAATATTGGAGTAATCCTCACTCAGCCAAAAGCTGTTTGCCTCAAATAAAACGAAAATCGCACACGATCGTACTACTTTAGAAGCTTTTATGGCGAAGTAGCACAGATGCTTAATAAAATTCTTACATTTATTATTTAGGTTACCAATTAAGGTCAAAAAAATTGCCCAAAATTCACACAAATCACTCAACTGAACTGCAGATTTACAATTGCTTCGCTGCTAGGTATTAGTGTTATGTTGAATACTATATAACCTTACTGAAAACATGGCTGACAAACACAAAAATAATAATCTAAATTAGACCTGTGGTTTTAGAGATTAACACCAACAAACAAACTTTTCAGCTTTATTATATTAGTATAGATATTTCTATGCTAGGTTGAGACTCTGATGCCATTTGCGAAGGTGCAAGTATCCTCCTTTACTCTAAATGTAATCATTTAACGTCCTCGAGGATGCAGCAAGTCGTGGGGTGATATAGGGCTATCTAAGTATACTGCAGGTGGAATAGCGTCATAAGTGTTCAGTACTTAAAGTTAAGTAAATGCTTTCGCTTGGAATTTCAGTGCAATTAGCTTCACGGTACATGTGCTTAATGTAGTTATTACGTGATGAACAATTTCTAAGAAAATTTAAGTAATTTTGAACGTAACATTATGTTCCTAAATTATCGAATTATTCTATTAATTCGACATTTTAATTATCGGAGTTTTACAACTAAAATATTGTTTATAACGTCTTGAAACCCAAAATATACTTAAATTATTACATTTTCTCGCTAAACTAGTTAATTGGGAAACATCGCGTTTCAGACATTTTATCATTCACCTTAAATTTTATGGTTTTCCGCTTTTGTCTCGGCGCTTGTGTGTAGATAAGCAAAACTCCTTACGTAAATATTTCCAGATTATCTTCAAACTGTGCAACGTTGACTTTCCCATTACATATGCAAGTACGTCGGTGTTAAAAGCTTGTTTCGATGCGGTGTTTGTTGTTCTTATCTAGTTGTAAGGCGACTTGACGTCGGTATGGGCTCGCTGTGCGGCGTTCGCATCGCGCCGGAAATGACAATCCTATCTCTATCGGTCACACGTATCGATAAGCTACTTAACTGCAAAAAATAAACACTTATTTTTCATTCAATATTTTAACGACAGTTATTGCTATCTAAAAAAATATGTGGAATGTGTTTATTGGATTGTAGGAAAGCTTTTTTATTCATATTTTTGTTTGTCATCGCTTTAAATGCGTCCTCGAAATATACAAAAATGAAAGATTTTTATATTGCTGTTAACTGGCCATGTATTTTGCCGCTAAAAACCGGGAGTGTCGTTAGGGCAATTAAGAGATTATCATGGACAGTGACAGCGGCTTCCGCGTAAATAAAGTTCCTACGTATTCGATGAATGGGCACGATGCTATCGTGAAATTAAGCGAACTGTTTTCTTACTTAAGTATACTATGATAAGAAGTTGAATGATTACAAATCTTCACGGTCTTTCATATCTTGAACTTCTTGTCTCAGCGTCATAGTTATCACTTTATCATTTTAACATTTGCAAGTCGTATAATACACTGTTTTAAATAATTGTAATGTAACTGTCGGTGGTCTTATGGCCATTCAATAGTAGGTAAAATGCACGCGTAGAAGCACCATTTTTGTTTTCACGATAGTCAGTTTTGCTGACAGAATTTGTTTTGTAAATTTATGTTTTTTTCCATGCGGTTTTCCATGACCCATGTTATTTGTATTTTATCAACAGAAAAATACTATGTTCATCTTGTAAACATCGTTTATTCACAAAAGCTCAATCACCCTTTTAATCCGTTTTTCCATTTAACAGTGAATCATAACGTAATATATTTTTTGAACACTTGCCACTCAATTATTCGTTTGGCTCCGATTCGGACGTCCGCTTGTCAACATGATTTATTCAGATATCAACCCTATAGTTTGTAATGTGGTGAATTCATTTCACTAGTGATGGAACGCATAACGGTTTTACGGATACGAATACGTTATATGATTTTGCTATTCGGCTAATACGAATAGTTTGTGATAAATGCGTTTTTTATTAAAAGAAGTATTTGAACTAGAAAACTACTCACCATGAACTTGTAACAAATAATTTCAAAAGTATTTGAACTCAATAAACACTAGAAAACTACCAACCTTAATCTAGTAATAAACAAACTATTTTAAGAATTGAAGGATGTGACGAAAATCGTGACCATCATATCGCCGAAATCATGTTACAATAAACTAAGCTTGGGTGTAATAACTTCTAAGTCATAGTAAAGACTTACCACACCAGTCATGGATTAGGGAGTTACATATCTAAATATTGGGTATATTACATATATTAAATATGTGATTTACACATGCATATCTATTGCAGCCAGTTTTCACTAAGGCGTAGAAGTTTTTGCTCTACATACCTAATTGATTGGCCATACATACTAATCTCTTTTATCATTTCAAAGTACCACTGTACTCTGTATTGAAATATTGTTTCACGAATATCGTTTTGCTCTAACGAATATTTATATTTATTGCATCACTATTTTTTACAATATTAATGATAGGACATTATTAATACATTTGCTGTACAACGATATTTACAATCGCATCGTGCCCAGTTTGTTTGTGTACTAGAATAGATTGTAATATCCCGTGGGTGTTATTGATGATGTTCTATAAATATTGTCTATGGGCAGCAACACAGGTTTTTTTTTATTCATCTTATTGGCTTATCTTTGTTTGTTGGCGTTTCTTACTTATGATTATCCTGTATTTAGCAGACATACTGATGCTATAATTTATGTTTAGAGATCTCGCTTTTAGCTAGATACAGCTGCCGGGCAAGTATAAGAGCGCGAGATAGATTATGTCGCGTTTTTGTCATGTTTCCCCATATGAACAAATGACAAAAACGTGAGTAAATCTTTCTCGCGCTCGTATGCTCTGCCCCTTCTGGTCTCTGTAACTACATTATGTCAAAACTTTTAGATTATCCATCGCAATTTATTTTAACATGCAGTATCGATTTTGAATCGATTAATCATTGAACATTGCTAAATAACACGGGATACGCGCCCGCACCTTCATATGAGTGCCCAAACTAATCCGCTACGCTTTAAAATGCCTTTGCTAAGGCATAAAATGTATAATGAATGAGCCCGCTTACAAATAGACATTAATTTTTTTAACACTTCCACCAATCTTTTTATTTGAGCGAACATAATAATTGATGCCGCCGGCTAAATCGACTTGAAGCCAACTAATAAATTTTACAAGTAACTACTGACGGTGAAAGTGAAAACGGTCTACAAAGAGCGTTTCATAAATTATCCGCAAACAGTGATTCTTTTTCTCTCTGTTATAGTAACAAAGAAACCTATAATTAACTAGTAGGGCTAGCACACGAGCGTGAGATAGATTTTGTCGCGTTTTCACATATTTTGTATGGGACAATATGATAAAAATGCGACAAAATATCTCTATCTCGCACCCACATGCTAGCCCTTCTGATGTTATTCAATTTAATCTGTGTTACCGTATTATGGTAATGCTGTTGAGAAATAAAACCATACGCCAATCTCCATATGTGCATAATAATGACGCGTTTATACTCTCGGCCGTAATTAATTTACGTATTAACTTCTAATACTGTATCAAGATTACGTAAGTGTCCAAGACACTTATGAAGCAACCGGTTTTGAACAATGTCTCGAACAATGGAATCGACTCGCTCAGTCGCATACTTATGTGTGCACACTGCGACGGGCAATACCTCAATCGTGTCATAATAAATCAATGTGAAAACTCGTTCCGTAGTATAAGCATTTGTCAAGGACGGCTCGGCAAGACGCACAAACACAAACAAGTCCACATAATAGGTGTGCATGTTCGATCACGGCACGAGGCGATCTTGCCGTGTTTACCGTAAACGCCCCCCGTGCCGCTCGCCCCGCTCTCCGACTGCACTGCGCGGACTGCGCCCCTTATTAAAAACTGCCGTATCGAATATCGCATAACGCAGAGGTACTCAAACTTACTACTCTACGAACCTCTATTTATTAGACTATAATTAACGTTTTAACTTATCAGTCCCTTACTACGTTTGTCCTCATGTCATAATTCTGCAAGTGCATACTAACTTAATTAATTACAAGAAATAATATATCGAAAGCACCTACGATTTAACTGACGATTCCCTCTCTAGAACTAGAGTTTTATTCAATATTTTAATATATTGTAAAAGATGGATACTCTAAAAAATATTCTCTAAAAGACCGATAGGCTGGCAACCTTGGAGTTGTTGGTAGGTGATGCTCGCGTCTCCGTTCGTGGAGTATTCGTTGATCGCCGCAGTTTTATCAGTGGCAAACGTTTTTGTCTGTTTCCGCAACTTAGCCGAGTGATTTAGAAAAAATGCACAGCTCCAACTATTGCGATTCGATGCAAGCATCCTTCTATCACAAACAACACTCTTGGGAGAAGTTTTTAGGAAAACCCTGTTTTAAAAGTTCACAATTTTTTATAGAAGATCAAGTACACGAACTTTAGTTCTTCAATGTTCAAAAATTACGGAGTTCCATACGACCGATCAAGCCTTATTTTACCTTTTTAGGGGTGGAATACCCAAAAATCTTTTTTAAGTGCGGGCTTACGTCATGTAAGGAACCTTAGTACAAAATTTTAATTTTCTAGGCAGTGCCCTAATGAATCAGTCAGTCAGCGAGGCGAATATACGTATAGAAGATTACGATTTCAAATGGATCACGATGACAATTGAATCAGTTTATTGATTGAATCATGTGATTTAATGTGAAACAGATTGAGTTTATTGATACGTGTGAGATTTGAGCCGTGATCATACCAATCATGTGTCTATTTTATCGTGGAGCACATGGCCATTCATCAAACTATACATTTCCAGTATAAAGTGGACTCGTATTTAACCGGAAGCCTTTACAATGCGAAACCATCTTTTTTTTTGTTTTTTTTTAAAAAAAAGCTTACTAGTAATTTGCAAATACAAATTACTAGTATTCTTGTTAACCCCCTCCAGCTAAGCTTAATTCGCTTGTGTTAGGAGGTAGTTCACGTCCGTGGTGTAATGGCCAGGATTCGAACCCACGACCTCTCGATCGTAAGACCGGTGCCTTATCCATTGCGCCACGGCCGCTTCATAGGAAGGAATCTTACATAAGAAATGTCAAGCTTGATGTGCAGCTGTGTCTTGGCCTCGGGTAATGGAAATTACCATTCATTTCTTCATCACTTGTAGATAAAGTACTTCTTTGCCTAGATGTATGAATGAATTAAACAACAAGCTGAATAGAAATAACACATTGTTTGTGAGATACTTGCCAATTTTAAAAATGTCTCGTAATATTTTGTTCTAAATAAAATGCTACGCAATCTTGTAATAATCAACGTAATGTATGTTTTCATAGAAAATAAATAGCCAGAGATAAGACCGTCATCAACACGGGAAGCTGACTTGACGAGTAGGATGAATTAATAAATGACAAGGTCCCGAAAAAGGAAGATACGTGGAATGTGACAGAAATAACTTACTTTGTTGTCACGACAAGAGTCAACTACTCAAAAGATAAAATACGATTAAATTTTTAACTTTACTTTTACTAAACACTATTCTTATATAAATAACAAAAAGGAAAAAAAATATAAATACATAAATTGGATCTTCTTAAGACTTTATCTCAAAACGGATAAATTCTACCAGTGTTTTGCCATAGTCCATTTTTATAGTTTCGAAAAGAGCTATCCAACGATAGTAAACTTGTTTTCATTAGACTAAGTACCAAAACGCCCATCATCCTTTATTACTCTGACTAAATATATGTACGAGACTTCGAGTATGTATACGTTTTAGTTTACGACTTAGTCATTCATTTCCACTGAACGTATCTGTTAAATTGACCTTCTGATTATTTTATACTTTATGCAGAATGTGTGAATCATCAACCGTTCTCTGGAAACTTCTAAACACCACGCCGTAAAATTACTTTTCCATTTCCAAAGTCAACATTGCTCGAAAGTATTAATATTGTTTGGTGTTTACTCCGAAGTGGATTTTTGTATATTATTATTTGATCATTTCGTAGAAAACGATAGAAGTAATGGGTGAACGTAATACTGCTAAAAATTCTCTCTAAACCTTTTTATGTTGGCTTTGTTAGATTAATTAGCTTTTCGTTTTTGCACTAAGTGACTTGACTGTCATTACTTCATTAGATCTTCATCTATATATCTATCTATACTTATATAATTGTTCGCCCAAGTGACTGATTTATCAACGCAAAGCCTAAACCGCCAGGGCTAGAAACTTGAAGTTATGCGTGAAGGCTACAAGGCGTAGGTGCGTTTGACGCGGGTAAAACTGTGCGGGTTATTTAGTAATCTCTAAATAAACGAAAATATGTAATATCCATGGCGTATGTAGAGAACGGATGTGTCCATCTGGTGGTCAGTGGCAACTGCAGCCTATTAAGATCCATAATAGCTGATTGTAGATGTGGCGCTGTATCTGATGTCTTAAGCATTCAGCATTATCAGTGTCTAATCTTACCACCAAATCGGAACACAGTAGGGTGCACTACTATTTATTTGCCTGCGGTCAATTTTTTTTTTTCGTCATTTATTTCAGAATACATTTCATAAAGTTAGTGATGTATATTTCATATACTATGGTCGTATTTTTATATCAAATATAAAAAATAATACATATTCATAATTTCCTGCAGTATCAGCCTTATTGCATATTGCTCCAATGCTCCCGCGGAGCTCGCATAACGAGCGTGAGAAAGATTTTGTCGCGCTTTTGTCATATTTTTGTATAGGGAAACATAAAAAAACGCGACAAAATCTATTACGCACTCGTTGTGCTAGCTCGGCAGAAAAAAAAGATAAGACGGTGCTTATTTCGACCACGAGCTTATTTTTAAAAGCGTTACCACAATCAAAACGACACACGTTCTAAAAAAACACATATTACCTTTTGAAACTGACCTCAAATAGAGAAAACATGGAGTAGCATACTTTTTACTGTTTCCTAAGTAAATATACCATAAACTGGCTGCAACAGCTCCGTGCGGCTCGCCATTTAATGCGCTAAGCTCATCCAAGGCCGGGTAATAGACATGCACTCCGATAGCTTCCGAACATAAACCACCTGCCTAGCTCTTGTGTACAGCAAGACTATACTAAAACAGTGACTTTTAAACTTTATAAAAGGTCCTTTTATAATTTAAATGTGTATTTTATTCAAGAAAGGATGAATCTTCATCAAATGTTTTAATGTTGTTATTGATACAAGCAATCACGATCCAATTGCTGTATTATTTTTATAAATAAGTAAATATTTGTATGGAATATCCATAGTATCCATACCATAGCTTAGATTTAAGTAATAATGACACCATTTTAAGCTCTGCCTCTAGCATCTTCTCATAAAGAGAAGTAACCGCTTGGTCCCAGATTCGAGGGATCTTGTCGACGACTCAAAACCCACTTTAAGAATTGCTGTACCACGGCCACTATTATTTAATGTAAGAATATCAAAGTAGCTGTTCTTTTATGTCCAAACAGCCCGAGTCGTAAAACGTAAAGGCTAACTAAACTACACTCGTTACGATGGGATGGGTTGCTTTGCTAACCTGCCGATGTTCGCTCCAAAAAACTTTTTGTGACTCGCATTCGCCGATGTGAGTTATTCAGCCCCGGGCTCTCCTCGTGAAGTTAGGGATTAAAACGTGAACGATACGTAGGTATATAATCCCCTTATGTATTTTGGACTACGTGTTCTCCATATTGATGTTAATTTTTCATATAAACCGAATTGGAGTGAATGTTCGATTTTATTCTGCTGACAGATTACGTCCTTTTTTCTATGGCTTTGGATGTCAAGGTTCGGTGAGATATTAGATTAATCATTTTCATAAATTGCTAACATTTTTGTTGATGTTTTTCAACTGTTTTTAAGCAACACTAAACTTATTTACTATTGCAAAGACCGGTCTATAACATGATCCCTTCAAACTTATATTACTTTTACCCGTTACATGTGATAAAAGGGGTCAGATAACCCAGAATTACCTAGTACAAAGAAGATAAAGAATTGCTCCTTCCTTACACAATTACGCATAACTCGTA
This sequence comes from Hypena proboscidalis, assembly GCA_905147285.1. Lineage (NCBI taxonomy): Eukaryota > Metazoa > Arthropoda > Insecta > Lepidoptera > Erebidae > Hypena > Hypena proboscidalis. The sequence goes on from LR990141.1 coordinate 4,889,665, forward strand.
CGCACTCGCAAGATACGGGAAGTACGTAGTAATCAAAACCAGACAACGCGTGTTGTGATGTGACTAACTGTAAGGGATGTGTGAAAGATGCCCCAATGTACTACAGTTTTAAAGTTTATTGTGTGGTCGGAAAAATTACTCAAAAACCGAGAATGATCCTAATAGATGCCAAAACATTACGTTCTTTATTTCGGTCTTTCATGGAAAATATGTTATCTATGTTAAGGACCAATATTGTTTCAAACACTAATTTCTCATGTAATTGTTACAGGTACGACAAGTGGGATCGGGACCGGGGCGGGGGAGGCGGCTCGGGCGGGGCGGGCAGCGGCGCGGGCGGCGCGTGGGCAGGCCGCGACCGCGAGCGCGACCGCGAACGCGACCGAGAGCGCGAGCGGAAGATGCGCGCGCATCAGATGTCGCTCGCGCACGCGCCCGAGCCCGACGCCTCGTCGCTCTTCCCGGCGCCAGTCAGGGTCAGTTATTCAGTATTATACTTCTTATACTGTCTATTGATACATAGACTCACAGTATTACATACTCGTAATTGAAGCAAGCACACAAGTTCACACTACCTAGACGCCTAATGTTCATTTAAACTCGAAATTGCAAGTCCTAGATTCTAGTTTCTTTATCTGGATCAGTTTTAAGTCATAAAAAATAGTAAAGATCCAAGATCTTGAGGTTTTCTAAGATATTTTTGTCAATATACAGGGTACATTTTAAAATAGTAGAACCAGTGGTGACCTGACCTTAATCAGTTCTGTCGCTTGTCACTTTATTGTGTCTAGCCTGCATCCTTCTCTACGCTAATAATACGTCATTTATGGAAATCCCGCAATACCTTTGGCAGACATTGCAACATTAAAAAAAAATTACAATTAAATTCTATTTTACCCATTCATTATAACAAACGTATTATTTTTTTTTCCGAGGAATAAGGAAAACCTGAGGCTTGTTCAACATGATTAACATTATTTTGCATACTCTAAAACAGTTACATTTTAACATGACTATCAGTTAAACTGTATATAGTGTTACGGTCGCTTAATTGGCAACACTGCCTCACATCCATGCTGATTCTTAATTCTAAGGTCTTTTGCACACGAGGGCGACTCGAGTTTGGTACCTAGACGTCGCTCCTGTCGTGAGTCCCTGTTTAACCCGTTACATCGCGTCGCGCTCGTCGCTCATTTAGGACAGCAGGTTAGCGGCAATCGGTGCGACAAGTTACCGTCGCGACTGTCGCCAATCTAGCATACAGTGTGGATTACATTGCAGTCGCGTTCGCGTCGAGTCGCTTGTGCGAAAGGCCTAAAACGAGCCAAGCATTTATGGACTTAGAATTAGGAATCTTGTAATGGGTATCATCAACATGGTTTCTAAGGAATCCTTATCTTATTACAATGAGATAAAACCTTGCATGGGATTAAGAATAGAAAGGGCCATTGATTTGAATTGTTAAAGACAATACGGCTTGCGTAATCCTATCACACTTTAGACTTTTAGATGAAACTTACATGATAAGTTGTTTGTTGGAGTGTGGTGGTGTTTAGTACAAAAGAATATATATTTTTTAAACATTTGCGAAGTCAAAACTATAACTGACATTTTGACATCTATATTATAAATCAGTTTTTGGGCTTTTAGAGATATACTAAAAGATTTTATTAGTTCCTTTTGAAGACATGCAAACGTTTAGTTTGAATTGGTTAAATGACTGAACGTTTAGGTCGAGGCGACTCTAGCGATTCAATTAGATTCACCTTGCCATTCGCCTTCATTTCTATCAAGTTCATTGCAACGTACCTTACGCATATTTATTCAATGATGACAAGATCAAACTGTCGTGTAAATAGTTTGTTAATCCTCAATTATTTTATCAGATAGTTATATGATTTATAGATTGCTAACAAACATACATCTTTTTCAATGATAGGTGACGAAACCACAGAGGTGCAAAAAAAATTTTTTTTGTTAGCCTGCATTGTCCCACTTCTGGGCAAAGGCCTCCCCCAAACGTTTCCAGTCCTCTCTATCTTCTGCAGCGCCATCTAGGTCTACCCCGAAAAAAACAAATAAAAAAGAAAAAAATATACACGTTAGCTAGAGAACCTCCTCCTTTTTTCCGTCGATTTAAAAAAACACAAACCTTAGCTTTCCGTAATTGGTTTTGATACCCAAAAGAGTCTGCTTTGTTATTTCGAACGTGCAACCGACAACCTCTCGTAACTCCTCACCTCTTGAATAGTTTACCCTTTTTCGATTTTGCACCTCCACTGCCTTATAAAGTATTCGGCTAACTATCGTACGCGCATTTTTGCCGGTACTGTTTGCGCTAGCTTAACACTTGCAGTAAGCCGGTATGTTATGGAGCCTGGAAAATGGATACTGCATTTTGTCTAGCTATTGCGTTGGTAGATTTACCCAATCCCCAAATAGTATTTGCTTCGCTTTGTCGATAGTTTCTTGGTAAACTTTAAATTGGAGCGTATTCTCTTTGATTCTTTATCGTCATTTGAATTTCTTGTTCCTCTTTTCACTTACGATCAGGTCTGATCGCGGCCAAACGCGTTTTTTTCCACTATAAGAAATTAAGATTCTATAAATAGTTATATTTTTATAAAATAGACAAAGTTTCGAATTGACTTGTTACTTATAATCGAGCATAGGTATTTATTTACCTTTCTAATAATTACGCGATTTAGACCCGTGTTGTCTAATTTTTGAAAATGTTATCATATCGCGAAAGGGTTAAAAAAAATGTTTATGCTTAAGAAATGAGTCAAAATTCATATATTATATGGCATCTATACATTTAATGATCTACTAAGCTAAGCCAATCTAGCTCAGTTTGCCAGTCTTAATATTAACTTAAAACGTCAAGAAACGAAAAGGAAATGACGTTTCTGTTGTTACTACGTCATTGTCGTAACTATAAAAATGTCAAAACTGACAAGCCTTTCTAAAAAGGTTGCATAGATATGTCATTTTATCCTGTACACGGTGTAGATCTAGTTCCATTAACGATTAAGTCTATTTCTAGTATTCACGTGTTCTTGATTCTTTAGCAAATAATTGAAGCTCGTGGTCATGATTTTTTTCAAGTATCCATTCAGCAAGGATTACAGGAAAGAAGCTCTATTTAATTTAATTTTAATGGAATTATGGAAGGTATCGATATTTATAGATAAGATTTTCCTTAGAGATTAAAATACGTAATTAGGCACATAGAACTAGCAACATAGAAATATGAAATAAGGTTATTTGTTCATGTTTAATTTTAACTGCCTCGATGGTATAGTGGTTAGCCTATGCGCCTCTCACCACGAGGTCTCGGGTACGATGCCCGGGTCGGGCAAAGTGTTATTGGTGCCAGTAAATTCATAATAGCAGCACAGAGTTGGAAAAGTGCTCGGGGGATTGCGATAGGCTCACCCCGTATCCCATGGGACTTGAACATTACAGGTAAAATGTGGGTGTTGTACACCTCTGCCACACCCTTCTGGGTAGTAAAGGCGTGATGTTATGTTGTGATCTGTGTTTAATTTTAATAGCATATAGATAATTTAATGTCAAGGTTCTGTACAATATATTGTTATATAAACTTCATTTTTAACAGTTACCCTGTTTAAAAAAATACATGGAGAATGAAAACTCTAGAAGTGTCCTAAACTTTTGTTAAAAATAGTCTCGCTTTGAAACAGACAAGACATTCATACCGTGCCTCCTTTTCCCTCTTATTTCCTTCCTCTTAGACTAGAGTGTACATTCTAGAGAACATCTCAGACATGAAATAAATTTAGTTAAAAGAATCTTACTTAGTACTAAATACAAAAAAAACACGAACAAAATCTTACTAGAAACAATTTCTTCACAGTTGAGACTAAATAACGGTTTATTCATTTAGTAACAATCACTGAAAACACCAATGAAGCAAATTCAACAAGCTCGAAATTTTTGCGTACATTAGTATTCAACAACGCCGTCAAACGTACACAAAGTACGTTTAAAATTGAGTGGTTCGTACTGGCGCGCGTCGTGAATAACAGTGTAACTGAAAAATGTACTATTTGTTTTTACAAATCTATAGCGCTACATGTTTTGAAACTAGTACTAGATTTGTACGTAGTTTTTCTATTGCTGTAAATGAATTCGGAACAGTCGCTTCAAATTGGCGGTTTTGTTGAGCCTTTTAAAAATGATATCACTTCATCATCTTCTTACTTTTAGTGTCCTTCTCTTCTGATCGCAAAGCTGTGGTTATTTATTATCAAAACATAACGCTCATATTACCTAGAAGAGTATGATTAAGTATATTTTCTTCTTCTTCGTCGTGTCGATGGCTGAGTCAAAATATTTTTTTTTTTTTAATAACAATATTTTGACTTGCCATTGTGGTGAAAGGGTTAGCCAATTCGCTTTGGAGAACTCGCGAATTGCCTAGGGTGCGCCGGACGTAGGGAATTGTGGTGTACGTCACTCGGGGAGGCCTTTCGGGGTGCATGAATTTGGGTGCATTATATTAAGTTATAAAAAGTAAACACCCATGTTTATTTTATCAGGTCTAGGTTTCATGTGAAAGCGAGTGAGCCTATCGCCATCAACCGGGCACAATTCCGACTCCGTGCTGCTACTAAATATTACTTGACAGCAAACTCTTAAATAACACTTTTCTTGACCCGGTAATCTAACCAAGCCGCTAATTACTAGACCGACAAGTCAGTGTATTAACACCAGTAATAATAGTAATTATACTATCAAATATAATTATATTAACTATACTTATTATTAAGACGTACAGATTTCTTGTTCCAATTTCAAGTAAGGACATTAATATGTCCAACTCCCTCGCTCGTTAATAGTTTGTCTTTAGGCTGCTTTCGTTCTGGACCGATTAAGGCTGGCTGGAGTAAACGGGAAACCTTTCACGCACAACGGTCCCACAGGAGGACTAAGTGCGGATACCGCCCAGGAAAACTAAACTAACTATACTTATACTATTATATAAAATGACTAGATGCCCCGCGCAGTTCCACCCGCGTCAAACGTTATCCTGGCCGGTGCCTGCAAGTTAAAAATATTTACAACGCCATATACCAATTTTTTGCGTCTACTCACTTCTAACTGAAAACCCTAAATTCCCCCAAAATTCGTTCATTTTTATTCAAGTTTAACTATACAAAATTTCATGCTTGTAACTTCAAAAATAAAGGACTTCCATACAACCGTTTATCCTTCATTTTACCCCCTTCAAAAGGGAATTGCCAAAAATTCCTTTTTAGTGCGCCCCTACGCCGTGTAAGTAACCTTCATAAAAAAATTCAAGATCCTAGCTCTTGTGGTTTAGGCCCTGCGTCGATGAATCAGTCAGTAGGGTGAACAATTATATAAGTATACATAATTTTATTTATGTCATCCGTTGTACCAAAAAAACTGTTCTATAAGTAATCAAATTACTTTAAAGATCGTCTCAAAAGTCGTATAACGCGTGTCAGCAATCAAACAAACTTTGTTTATTATTTACATAAGGAAGTTCACGCTGTTCGCCTGAATCCGTAATGTTTGAATTTAAATGTAACACATTCGTAAAGCGAAACAAATATAGCTGAACTTCTTGTGTAAATATGACTAACATAAATGTTTTATTGGCAACATTAATAAACCGTTTGATTTGAGGTACTTTTGCGTTATTGAGTCTCACTCTAGATTTTTGTCCTTATATTCTTTACTGGAATTTAAAAAAGGAAGGAAGCTTAGGAAAAAAGGTTCTTGAATAAAAATAAATAAAATTAAAGTGTATGTTTTTAATGTCTAAATAATATTTTTTTAATATAGTTGTTTGCGCAATATCTATACCTAAAATACAGATTTTAAAATTTTTGTCTGTCTGTTTGTATCGGCTAATCTTCTAATTAGCTGGACGAATTTTAATACAATTTTAGATACAGGTAACTAACTACAAGACGTGTAACATCGGCGAGTTTTTACCGATGTTACCTACCACGCAGACGAAACCGCGGGTGAAATTTATTTTGTGTGTTTATTAGCGCTAATCTCGAAAACTTCTGGTAAAATTTTGATAATTATTTTTGTGCTTGATAGTCAATAAAGACCTTTAGGTATTTAACATTACGAAAAACTCCATGGGAGCGGATCAGTAAGGTTGAACGCGGATCAAAGCGTGGGAGCAGCTATTACTTTATAAAAAGACTAATCAGTTATATTACTACATTAGCTTCGGACCATGGCTCCGCCGACGTTAAAGAGAAGCCAGTAATATAATAATCTTATAGTATATAATAATAACATTTTTACCAGTAGCAAACTAGTCCAACAACTATGTATTTGCATCGATTCTCTTCAAGTGTCGAAGATACAGTACAAGGCAATAAATTTTTGAGTATATCGATAATACATGCGCATACATCATATGCTGTACTATGTTATTGTGTCTGGTTACTGCATTCCTTTGTTCTCGTGGAAGCATGCCGCCGTAATCACGTGGAGCGTCGATATTGTGCGCGTGTCACATTGCTATGTCATTGCACGAAAAGGTTGCTATATCTGAGGTAATCATATATATAAGACAAGTACTTATCTCGTGATATCATTGTCGTCGGGTAAGTGTTGAGTAAAAAAGAGCTTTTTAAAGTGCGAGACCTCGCGCGGAGGCGACGACATGCGAATAAGAGCCCAGTTGATGAATCTACGTACTAGATTCGAAACTAGTCGGCATATCCCGGCTAAAGTAACGTGAGTAACCCGTATTCTTAATAATAAAGCTTTTTAAAGTTGTTTTTAGCTTAATTTTAGCCCATAAACACCTACTTTGGTAGCTGATAGATAAATGTAAAGCGTTATGAGAAGAAAATTAACCAATTAGGATTTAACCTGGTTGAGTGTTGAAACTCGCTATTAGTTGATTTTAGTAATCCGCCCGTTTGATACCTTGATATAAAGAGCCTATATTATGCCTGGGGCAGACCCCAGGCATAATATAGGCTCTTTATATCCCCATACCAATTTTTATTAAGATCGCTCCAGTAGATTCGAAGATTTTTGAGTACAAACAAACAAACAAAAAATCTTTCCTCTTTATATATTGGTATAGATATAGATTACATTTTAATCGAGTCTACTACTTAGTTTCTAAAGTACAAATTTCTTAAGTCAATTGTGTAATTTACTAATACAGAATTCGCTTAAATCTGTTTATCATCTGCTTCATTATTATATATTCTCCGCTAGTGTACGCACTCCTACAAAATTCTGTATATCTATCATCACTAAATTTGAAATTGATAGACCGTCGAAGCCAGATATTATCAAACTTTAACTACTCTAAAAGTTAACCTTCCGAAAACTCGTAGAATTGATTTCAAATAGCGAAATTACCTTTTGCTATCCTTGTAAGCTTTGATTCAAACAAAGAGCTTACAATAAGTACCTATCCCATGTTTGTACTGTGGAAGTGTGTCTATGTTTATGTGTGACCTATGTTTGTATATGTCTGTCTAGTAGAAGCAGACAGCCAGTCACAATGATACCGCAGACAGAAGTTTTTACTTAAAACTTTCAGCTCATTCGTATTGGCCAAACTGTTTGCCAACTCGTCCTCAGCTATATGAGGATGAGGATGTTAAGATGGTGTCAGAAGTTACTTACTAATGAGTATTTATTTCAATTCGTTATACGGGCACCAAAATTTTAATTTCTTCTGTGACAAAATATTTCGAATCCATTTGACGCGATCATTCTTAATAAGGCCCTCATGCAAACATCCCACCCTGCACAGTTTATTTGGTAATTTGCTGTCAACCAAATAACAAGGTTTTATTGCGAATAGACAAATTTTCTCAATCGTAACAATACTACTTAATTCTTGAATTGCATGCGAACATTTAATTTTAACAGATTGTTTGCCTAAGTCCTTTTAAATAGCCTTATAACGACATAACCTTAACCTTACTGTCGTTTATATCACACAATCGAATCGACAATACGACACGCATACAAACAGACACGTAACATTAAATAGAGTAAGGCTGTAAACAGTACTAAATAGTAAAACAGTTTCTACGGGCGCCTATCTCGCGATACGGCTGTCTTCGTCGCGTGATCGGCCGCAGTAAGAGTGAAGTATGTGATTTTATTAGCACGGCCTCTGTGGGTACAAGTGGTTAGTGATAGCTACCACAAACTATTGCAAATAAATCTTGTCTTATCTATTATAATAGCAGCCCACTGCTGGGCTCGGGCTTCTTCTCATGATGAGAAGGGTAGGCCATAGTCCACCACGCTGGCCAAATCCTATGGATGGATAAAGGCCTAATAGTTGTAAACCTGTTGACCTGCTTACAAACGGGTGATTATTGAACAGACTGCTTTTAATACCATTATTTAAATTGCCGTCTAAATGATAAAGTCAGCCACCTAACCTATCTCGTGGCTGACTTAGTAATGTTGATGATGATCTATGAATTTTGCAGCTCTACTTATTATTTATCTTTACAAACTGCCCACACTGGCTTTGCGTTTTTTTTTATACGGAAAGGTTGTAAACGTTGGCGATAGAGACGTTGCATTGGTGTTGCCTCCCTTGAGCTTAATCATGAAAGCTCTCATCAATAAAAATTGTTCATAGTTTATTTACTTTGCTTTATCGAATAGTATAGGCGTTAAATCTGAAATAAAGAATATTCCATTTAATTTTACTTTAACTATATTAGGCGTAAATAACCAAGTTAAATGGCAAGCTTTAGTGCACCCGTTTTATTTTTGGCAGAACCTTGTTTAGATGCAGCATTTGCAGCTTCGCAGCTTGAAGCGGACCTTTTACAAAGTTAATGCACCTACGAGCACCTTATAACTAGTTAGACCTCTTATAAAGGAGTAATTTCCTTGAAGAGTCATTAGCGGTCGATCGCGAGGGAGTTCATGCGTATTCGGACGTCCAAAGTCAAATGGGTTCGAGGTCGGCCGTTGTTTACGTGGACCGTAATTACGTTGATACGTTCTTACTCTACTAGTGATGCTACGAATACCAATACTCGTCTACACCAAATATTAAATTTATTACGAATATTCGCTGAATAGCCTCTGAACTGCTTCTGGTCTAGTGGTTAGCGTATGCGCCTCTCACTGCGAGGTCTCGGGTTCAACTCCCGGGTCGGGCAAAGTGTTATTAGTGAACTTTTCGTCAGGAAATTCACAATAGCAGCACGGAGTTGGAATTGTGCCCGGTAGATGGCGTAGAGGCTCACCCGCTATCCCATGGGACCTAAACATAACAGGTGAAGTGTGGATGTTGTACACCTCTGCCACACCCTTCTAGGTAATATAGGCGTGATGTTATGTACGCTAAATAGAAAAATTATATCCATCAATGATATAATTCGTTTTAATCCGTAAAACAAAAGTTATAAGAAAAACATGTAAAAATGCAGCGCATTAAACTGAAACTAAAACATTTAGTTAAATAGAGATTAAAGAACTAAAATATTTCATTAATTATTATAAGGATGAGAGTCACTTTCAATCGTACTTCTAGAACACCCAGACTTAAAACGAATAGCCAATCACTCAAAGATTTGTCTCGTGCTGTGATCGAATTAACAACATCTGCGTAGTGGAAAACGGTTAGGCGATTGCTTAAACCACTAGTTACCTATACGACGTGCAGTCATAGTAAAATCACTATGTATTCGTTTACATATTCGCTCCATCATTAGTTCGTACGTTCTTACTCTTCGCAATTTAAATTGCTGCCAAAATCATTTTAATGTTACAAATTGTACGACAGAATTACTTTAATGGCCGTTCTTTGACTATAAAACTTGTGTTTATTTACCTCGGGTCGGCAGAAGTTTGAAAACACGTCATTTTACCTCTAAAATGTCGCTCCTTTACATATTATTAAGCTTGTTTTGTAATTCCTTGGTCTTTTTTTGCTAAATTTCTCGGTTTACAAATTCTGCATTCAGAATTTGTAAACCGAGAAATTGTTGAAAAGTTGATAAACAAAAACATTAAAATCATTGGAAGTGATAATATTTCGAGGTTTGTTGAATTGGGAATGACCAAACAACAATATTATCTTTCACTAGCTTTTGGTCGCGACTTCGTGCGTGTGGAGATAAATATTTCCATACTATTTCCTACAAAATTCTGGAACTTCAACCCCAAATTTATCACTTTGAGGAGAGTAAAATTGACAAAAAAACTGTCTGTCAATTTATGTCGCGTAGGTATTTAGGTAATGTGCAGAAATTTCCTGTAAAATTGACTAACTTTCCATTAAAACTCAACTCAAATTCACCTCCTCGGGAGTGGCATTTCCAAAAAATCAATCTTCTTGTTAATCTACGTCATATAAGGAATGACAAATTTACAATTTATTATATGTATATAGAAGATATAAATTTAAACGGAACATATCAGTACCTGTTAGCTAGAATGCCGGCACTTTTCCTTGTCGCGTTTCAATCAACGTATATCGATTTCACTTTCGCACTCGACACTCAATCACCTGTGCCGCTCTTGATCATTTCTCGACACACCTGGGCCGCACCTGTACTTATAACTGGCTAGGTAACCTTGCTTGGACTTGGCCTTGACAGTATTTCTATACAGAGCTCCTCTAGGATAGAATACCATCGTATCAGTCAAAAGCAAAGACATTTGACAATTTCGACAAGAACTTTAGTTTAAGCTCTTGTCATAAAGATCTTATATATATGATAGCTAAGAACTCCCGTGATAATAGCAGCTTTCGAACAAATAACGCGCATCAAAATTGTTTGATTCGTTTAGTAGCCACCTGCGCGCAAATTTTCACTAATATACCAATGATGTAATTGAAATACCTCTCTATATTAGAAACCTCATTAAAAGAATTACTTTGATATCACATAATCTTCCTAAAGAAAATAATATTTTTACATTAATAATGGACTCGTCCGAACGCATCAAACAAACGGCTACAAAAGCGTGACGTCACTGCCTTGTAGCTTGTATGCCAAGTTATGAATTTAGTTTTATAACTATATGGAATATTGCGTTTATGTAGATGGTTTTATTACGAAAGCTCAATTTTTTGTAGGTTATTCAATGAAAAATATATTATTAATAATTTCGTACTTTGAATGAACATAAAATGAGTTTGACTTACCAATTTTTGTTTACCTATATATTGATTGTATTCATAATTATTATTATTGCAGTATCATCCCTATTTATATCACCTCGCTTTTTAGGTTGGAGCTTAAAAACAATTAAACAACGAATAAACATTTTTCAAAAACCTTTCTGATATGCTCGAAGTACGTTCGAAATGTATCATAACTCATGAGATATACGAGCATTTAGTGCAAATATCTCTTAACAGGTCCAATATCAGTATATCCCAATGATCACATTAAACACTGAACAGCGCCAAAACGAAGAGTTATATTAACTTTTTAAAAGCGACGGCTTATCTCAGCCGGCGGGCTGCACTCACGACCCACTTTATGACATACAGAGGCACATGTGTGCATAAACACAAATACAACTGTAATTAAACCTTCCCCGACCCCCTCTCTCCGTAGAAAACGGAACCTATAGGGGTAAATAGTACGCGGGCGAGGTTCTGGACATTGTTCAAACTTAACACATGGTTCTCGGTTCTGATACGTACGGTTTGCGATAGTAGTGTTCTAACATCATTATTGTTTAACTTGTTTTTGAATTTATCATTACTCTATCGTCGGTTGTGATGCGGTTATATCTCCATTAGAGAAATGAGGAATGGTTCCTGGTTGTTGGTAATAGGAGGCACGCTCATTCCTTTCTCGTTTTTGCGATAGTGTTCTCTGAATATTTTTTAGATGGGAATTAATTTAATAACATACATTGATAACATTCATGAGTGTACGATTGGCGTAATGGTTGAAGCGGTCGCCTCACCGTTTTCAACTACGCTGGTGTTGTGGGTTCGATCCCTACACGGGACAAATCTTTGTGTGATTCGCAAATATTTGTTCTGACTCTGGGTGTGATTTGTGTGTGTAAAATGTATGTTTGTGAACACCCCCGCTACACAGAAGTTATTAATAATGCGGGCGTCGTTTTAAAAAAAAACAATTACATATCATAAATTCTTTATCACACACTTTATAACACACAGTAATCTTTGACTTTCGCCTACACAGTCTTCTATCCTATCCTAGTTAATCAGATCTGAGGGTAGTTAAACAAGCTATAAACTAATGAATATACCTACATTTTACCTTAACCATCAAAGATATTATCTTAATTTCCCTCTCAATGGCACAAATGATCATGTTTACGAAGTTGGTTTATCGTGATTTTACTCGCAGTTAAATATTTAATTAGAACAATTTGATTGATCTTGGCTGCGCATTTTAAATGAGTGTTTGCGTATGCTTATAGTGACGTAGACGTCGTTCAATGTGGGCTGCCATTAGACTAATGATGTGATTTCATTTCAAGTAGGTATGGTGGATTATGGATAGGTACTCTTCCTAGTATTTAGCTGTCTATATAGTCGGGAATTGCGGCCTCGTTACCTAAGTAGCTAGTAAGGCCGGCTGCCGTAATTCCTGGGTTTTATATAAGTATTATATGGTAGGAACAGCACGGATTTTACGTGTTTTCGTTAGCAAAGGTAACTGATTTCCATTTGGGTAGCCAGGTATACCATAATCCTTAGATATAGCGACGTAATTACGATTATTTGTGGATTGTGGAGGTTCACGGTCTCTACTTATCACTATCATCAAGTGCACGTTCTTTCGCAGTATGCATCACAGAAAATAACTAGAGGAAACTGCCTCGTAAGGAAAGTTTACTCTACAAATAAAACTGCCTTCCTTGAATTATGAAGACAATTAAGTTATTGTTGACCGACTATTTCATATCACAACACGGCCAAGGCTATGAACATAAATCATGACTATTATACAATCTGAAGTATAACACACGTGACAATGACAGTATATTTCTAATCTTACCTCTGTTACTATCATAATCGTCTATATGATTATTGAACACAGATGTATCATCAATATTTTGTTTGTATTATATAGAAAATGTTTAACCTTACTTGTGTTACTCACTGCGATGGTGAAATATGTTGCTCCTAAGAGAGAATATTTCTCAAGAATAAAATCTATTCTTGGCTGCTTTTATTTTTATACAATGGGCTTACGCTTTGTTGTAAAATTTGTTCATTTCATCATGGTAATGTGATTTATTTCCTTTCTGAGAAGAGATATTCTTTGATTATATTGATATTAGGGCGTTCTTTCATGTGTAATTTAATTGGATAATGTACTGTCCAATCCAATGCAAAGGCAATCCGCACACACGCAAAAATATTGACAATATTATCAGCTTTGTAAGAGTTTAATAAAAAGTACATAATATATATTAAGTTAATCTTGGCTAAAACTATATGAAACGCTTAAAACATTTTCTATCATATGCTAGTAGGTTTTGCGTGAAACTGTAACCACCATCCACACAGCCTCAACTTTCGCATTTATGTATATAAAGATTTTTATAATAGTCCACGTAGTAATAAGAGAAAAGTTCTCAGATTCTACCGAAAGCGAATCCTTGTATTGATTAATTTTCTTTATTTGTTATATGACCAAGCCATATAATTTATAGTTATTTATGTTCCGAGCTCGATAATAGAGCTAATAGTTCTATTAATTGATTAGCAATTCAAATCAACAGCAAAATTCTTGTGATTAAATAATTCTAACAATCTCTGTTAATATTTCATTAATTTTATCCACAAATATCAAATTAATCATGCTTACATTACAATTCACAATATCAACCGCCAACTAAAACCACAGCCATTTGTTTCCTCCAATCGAGTGCCATTGAAGCCCAAACTAGCTTTTAAATAATAAATGTGTATGATATGTCCTTAATCATAGGCTATTCTGAAAGGACGAGTCAATGACCGCCGGGACGACTCGGATACATGAATAACATTCTATACTGACGCACACAAGACTTCTAGTGGCAGCCACAACTTGGCCACAAGATGTTGACGGCCACTGTTACCATACAAATTCTATGATAAATGTCTTTCACTACGTTGAGGTCCACTCTATCATATCAAAAGCCCAAATATGGAAATTGCTTAATTTGATTGGTCGAAATTCTGATGTTCTTTTTTCAGTGTATCTGTTTTTTTTTAAAGCAAACTGCTTTTAATATTAGTGAGTTCTGCCAAATGATAATCCTCTCCAATAATGGTTCTACCACATATTTAGCTGGAATTAAAACTATTATATATTATGATGTTTTAAATATAAGTGTAAAAAACGATAACTCGCTTAAATATGCCTCTTTGGGAGATATATAAAACCCTGTGAATAAAGTGCATAATATCATGTTTCACAAAATTCAAAAATATTTCGTTATACTTTTGATTTGGTAGCGATTTTTCCGATAATATAATAAAAACAAGGAATGACACAAATATATTAAAAAATAAAGTTTGGAAGCCTATACATTTGCACCGTACTGGATTTTGAAATATTTAAGATATGAGAAGCGCTGATTGTTTTAATTTAATTTTTATAAAATGGGCAAATGATTTCACCTGTAAATGTACATAATTTACTCGCTCATTACATTATTCATTAATGAAAACGATAAGTTAAGTGGCAGTGTAGTGTTGTTCACAAAAGCTGCTCGGTCTCCGTACAAATACAATGTAGTATTGCCGAGTGTCTAGACGGCCTCATTACTCCCCTCCCTCCCAGCGACGGCGCGCGCTCCCACCACCCACCACTCAGATATCTAATGAAAATATGCCTTTTTAATCATACCAGATCATTTACTAAATAAACTAACAGATTCCGCGGTGAGACAACTAAACTAAAACTAGTTAAGATTTTAGGAGATTGCTTGTAGTTTCGAGTACTTTCAGTAGTTCATATTTGAGTCTTCAGTTCATTCTAGAAGTCTACGCACCGTCTGTAATGTCATTGACTCAATTTAGGTCGTTGACTTGTAATTGTAATCGGACTCGTTCGTTGACGATTCCTGCCAGGTGAAACGTCATATTCATTCTGCACGCTTTATCGTTATTGATATGCCTACCCCATCTTCACTAATGTAAGTAATAAAATACGAGCCCTTTGTACGTTCTCTCCGTACTTATTTTGCACCCTTCGCATGAACTCTAGGCCGTTGACTCGGCATTTTTTTTTCCTTTATTATATCGTAAAATCCTTGCTATTTACAATCGTCGCTACCTGTAATATCTTTTCTTCTCTTTTACTGCGTAGATAAAGCTTCTATTTTGTTTGGGATTTTATTAATATGTTAAGTTAACAGTCTGTGAAAATTTACAATTGGTAGTAATTGTCTGAGTTCAGTTCATAGCGCCATAAATTCTGCGAAACTTAATAACAATTCTTGTTACGATTTATACCGAAACCGTAATGTATGTTTTACTTTTCGTTTTGCAAATCAAATACATAACACAATATTAATATAGCAAACGTGTTTCGATGACACAGTATTGACTTACGGTTTTTCCTGCTCATAGATGCCAAATAGAGGATATTTCTGTTGTTACTGCCGTCATCATGCCATTTGCGGAAGGAAAATTATTGTTTAATCAGTCATTCAAGGTAGACTTCCAGGAAACGGTGGAAATGTAAAATGCAAATGTTTCATTAACACTGAGATGGTATCTACCATAGAAGGTAACGTTATTTTTTAAGAAAATGATTTACTGACTGAAGGTATGTAATGTTTAAATTAAGTTAATTAATCGTACGCTTCTAAAGGACTGTCTGATTTGCCGGTGACCTTGGGGAAAAACCGTGTGCAGGTTGTGGGGTCGAGGCCTGATGGGTCTGATGGTGACTGGTTGATGTAACCGTCTGGAGTACGTCCTTTCGCCCGGGCGCGGGGTGCGCGAGGGTGTACCGCCGCCGTGGCCCACAGCGGGCGGGGCGTTGACTCCTTACACCTCACCCCTCGCACGTACTGGATTTATGATAGTCACAGATACGAATAACATGTGGTGAAATTCACTTGTTCACCTTAATGGGCTGATTTATATCGGCGAGGTGCCGTACTGCTGTTAATTCCGCCTTCAGTAAGTGCTGTATCGAAACGCCGATACCGAGTTACCGACTTGTTGCTTATCACTCTGCCCCAGAAAGTAGTCCTTAACGTCTTGCCTTGATCCAACAGTTTTGCCTTATAAAACGATTCTGTTTTCTTGTATTTTGACGTCATGCTCTGGTCTAATTCAATGTAGATAATACTCTGTAGTTGTTGGATTGTTTTATGTCCTACCGACCTACATCTCACTTCATTTGTGAAGCCACGAAACGAGAGAGTAAACACTTTTATGAATTTAAACATAATTATTAACAAATACATATAACGGCCCGTGATCAGAATGTATTTATAAATTTTTGAGGCGCGGATGTTTTGATTTGAATATTACGAGTTTACGAGCCAATTTGATAAATATTCGATATAAACTGTCGATATTTACATTAGCAAACGATATCTATCATTTAATGTATTACTGTAGATACTGCGGGTAAATTATTACGACCTTTTTATGTCAGTTAATAACAGACGCGCCGTATTTAACGACTTCATCAAGAACATTGATATTATCTACAATATCGTCAAGTGTGCCCCAACCCTGAGATCAAGGGCTGCGATACAATTCCTTTTGGAAAAAGGTCGCTTTAAGGCTCGACTCACATGAACGTAGAGTCGGAGCGAAGCGATACGTTATGTCTAAAGTATATTCATCTCTATTTCGTACAAAATAAATAATTATATATATCGACTTCAATACAAGCGTTTTCAAATTTTTGCATGACACCAAATACATAACCTAATGGAAATCAATAGATATGAATCGAACAGACTTTAAATACGAGATGATCGAGGCGCTTGAGTCAGTCGAAAGGAGGCTAAAAGAATAATCAATGTACGGGCATCGTCACATAATATCAATAGTTTTACTTTTTATAACATTAAGCATTTATTTACGCTGTATCGCACGTACGCTGACTTTACTTTTTACATGTTTTTACTTTATTTATTAGTGTGCAATAAACTTACGTCATATACGGACACAAACAGTGATTTTACTTTTCTCTGTACACATCCCGTGTTTGACAACACTTTGACACACAACATCCTGTACGAGTAAACTGCCCGTACAATCAACGACGACGATTTACAAATGCTCGACTTCAAAGCCTGGATCGTACACTTACCATCAGGTGAGATCGTGGTTAAGCGCGTGCCTAACCACTATTAAAAAATATAAAGTGTCTTTTCGCTTCGACTTTGCGTCAATGTGACTTGAGCCTGACGAAACGTAACACGCTCGTTGAATTCCAAAGACCTTTATCGGGTGTGATTAATTATATTAGAACCGAAATCGAATCATTCCTTGCAAAGACTTATTGTACAAATGTCGGGTTTAAGTTTTTTATTTCTAGAGTCGTCTTCAAAACATTATACATCATTTTATCGACTAGCTGACTGAATCTTATAACCGTAACTAACGCTTACCCATCTGTGGACCAACCGCGACAATCCTAACTTTACCCGGAGATTAATTTGATTCGTGGTGCCATATTTAGCCAGAATCTCATAAACCTTAATTTACATAAATGACGAGACAATAATTCCATCAACCATTTCACAAGTAAACATCAAATTTTACATGCAACCAGTTTCGTCATGTCAATAAGGCTTTATCACAATAACGAATACATAACTAAAGATAAAATAATAGTTTAAAAAAACTAAAAAACACGCTTTTAAAGTACTTCTAACTAAAAAGTGAAAAATAATTCCTAATATAAGCTGAAAAAAGCGTGGGTTGCTCGATAGACGAAAAATATGGCACAGAGCGCCCCACGCTTTTTTCAGCTTATATTAGGAATTATTTTTCACTTTTTAGTTAGAAGTACTTTAAAAGCGTGTTTTTTAGTTTTTTTAAACTATTATTTATTTTCTACTTTTTAGTTTGGTTTATTTATAAGAGCGTTTTTTTTTTTTATTTTTTTTTATTTTATATATTTTTAATTTTTTTTATCGAATTATTGCATTGTCATCGATCTTTGACAGGTGTGCAAAATTTGAATGAAATCTGTCCGTTTAAAGTGGGTCAAAATCGAGTCCAAAGGAGTCGGTTACATACAAACAAACAAACAAACAAACAAACATACAGGTGAAGCTAATATAAGCGTGTTAAAAAAACCGGCCAAGTGCGAAAATAAATTTTTTTCTTAATTCTTTATTATATTGGAGTTGATTGAATGAAAGGTAAAATGCGGTTTACGATTTATTAAGTATTAAAAAAAACTAGTCATTAGATCTCGTTCAAACCAATTTTAAGTGTAAGTTTGCATGGTAATGTACATCATTATATTATTATTACATTTATCATTCCCTAATTTTAGAAGTTACGGGGGGGACATAAATTTTTTCCACTTTGGAAGCGTCCCTCGCGCAAACTATTCAGTTTAGAAAAAAAAAGTCTTAGAAA
Source organism: Hypena proboscidalis (assembly GCA_905147285.1). Classification (NCBI taxonomy): domain Eukaryota; kingdom Metazoa; phylum Arthropoda; class Insecta; order Lepidoptera; family Erebidae; genus Hypena; species Hypena proboscidalis. The sequence continues at coordinate 4,908,239 of LR990141.1, forward strand.
CCACAATATAATTTTTGAAGACCTATCCATAGATAGCACACGTATGAGTTTGATGAAAAAAAATATATAGTTACGGAAAAAAGTAGCTGTGACATACGGACGGACAGACGGACAGACATGACGACTCATTAAAGGTTCCGTTTTTTGCCATTCGGCAACGGAACCCTAAAAAGGATATAGATTACAGTAAATGGTGGTTCAATCAAATCTGTACATTCCGGGCCTACTTCAAACGTCACTATATTGCATATCTGTATTCCTCTTTTATTAAAGCTATCGCTGACTTCCAACTTCCAATTAAGTTTACATTTCCTCGTTGCTTATAAATAGGAATACATTGTTGCACACACTTATTAATATTAATTAATGCTAATAGCTATTCGTTATTACTAATAAGAAATATCTGGCTAATACTTTCAAGACTTTTCTGTATTTGTTCAATAATAATCGATGTATTCAAACTCAATATAATTTTAATGCAATCCTATGTATAAATAACATAATATTACGCCTTTATTACCCAGAAGTGGCAGAAGCGTACAACGTCCACATTTCACCTCTTATGTTTAGGTCCCATGGGATAGGGGGTGAGAGCCTATCGCCATACACCAGGCAAAATGCCAACTCCCTGTTGGTACGGAGAATTTCCTGACAGTAAATTCACAAATTACACTTTTGCAAGACCCGGCAATCGAACCTTATACCTCGCGGTGAGAGGCGCATACGCTAACCACTGGACCAAATAAATAATATTGCATAAAAAAAATCACATTTTGGCTAAGAACACTGCAAATTTTGATAAACTAACCGACATATTTTTGTCCATTTACTTTTGAACAAACGATTTTTTGCCAAGATCATCTTATTTTGTACGCTTTGCATCAAAATTTACTGACTTGTGAATTTAAATCAGTTGGTTTTCGTTAAAGACTCGGCAGTCGTTTAATTAAATAATACCAAACAATGATTGGAAGTGTACAATTGATTCAGTTAAACAATTTCGTCATAGTAATTTGTTATAAAATATTTATGTTTGATAACATTTATTCGTCGCTTGCGAAATGGGACACAACAGGCGTTTGTCTGTCAGGAAATTCTCAATAGTGTGGTGCAATGTGAGTGTTAAACACCTCTGCCAGCCCTTGCAGGGTAATGTACGCGTCATGTCATGTTATGTAATTCAATTTACCGACGGTCTTGTTATAATAACACTGTTATCAATGATGCCGCTTTGTATTTCAATCAATATCCGAATAGGTAGAATATTGTGTGCTATTTTATAAACCAGTTTTCATTGAACAATGACTGCATACTCGAATTCTGTGAATTGCCTGTCGAGCTTTATCGGAGCTCCATTATTGTATAATCAGTTGAATTTACAGTTACACATTATTCATTTAAAAATGAATGGAAAATAAAGTAACTTGTCAAAAGTGTCGAACGATCGTCAGGGTGCTTACCACAGCCGGGCGAGGATGTGTGACCATCTTAAAGAATTATTATGAGCTACCCTCGGGTTCTCGTAACAGTGCACGTTTTCTATAGGACTATAACCAGAATCCGGCAAGTTATCTAAAAAGGAATTTATTTTCTCTCATCACTCAGTCTACATTATATTTTAATACTAATAAAACGGTATCCACCAAAATACTTTAAATATAATTTCGACCATCCCAAACCCTTATAAAACAAAGATTCTCGTACCGCAATCAATTTACAAATACTTGCGAATATTGCATTATTTGTATTCTGGAGGCGAGTGAATCTTCTAAAGCACTTCACTAACGATGGCCCAGCCCCACATAATAAAACCATGAGGTGCCCGAATGTTCAATTTTGCGGGATTATGTCTGCAATAGTCTTGCCACGATTGACTACTACTACTACTACATTGGTACCAAAATTAAATTCCTTGCAATTTTAATATTTTTGGGTCTCGATAACGACTGGCTTTTGTCAGAGAGAAATGTATAGAGGGCAGAGAGGGCTTTTCCCTGCAGTGTGACACTACGAGCTTATTTTATACGAAATTACGAGTATTACGAAATAAATGAATTGAATTTAAAAGATTCATTGCTGACGACCGTATGGCGGAGTGGGTAGTTTACCTGCCTGCGACGCCGAGGTCGCGGGTTCGATTCCCGCTTAAGACAAATCTTTGTGGGCATTAACATGGGGGTTTATCTTAGCCGGGGTGTTTCTATGTATAATAAGTATGTTTTTACAAAAGTATATATGTAGTAGTATCAGTTATTCTAGTACCCATAGTACAAGCTCTGCTTAGTTTGGGACTAGATGGCGTTGTGTGTAAGTTGTGATATATTTATTTATTTATTTATTTGCTGAAATTTTGCAGGAAAATGTTTAGTATATTCACTGCACTTGAAGGAAAACGTAAATATTGATAGAAAATTCACATAACTATTCAAAATGAGATTTAATTTCTTTAAGGTCCATCTAGTACTTGCAACTGCTGATGTATCTTCGTTTCATAGTCGCTTCGCTTCGTTTTGTCTTATCGCACCACTAAAAATGTTTTTTTTCTTATACAAAAGGCAGTAAACTCGTAAATAGCGCATGTATCATCGTGGCAAGGACGAAAATGTGTCGCTCTCGTCTTGGACAGTCGCAGTCGGTGCAGTTGGCCTATATAGCCGGCTGACTCAACCGAGCTGCGTGAACGTGATTCATATCATCGTTCAGTGTTCATCAATACGAAAACTGACCAGATGCTGCAACAGTATATTTGTAAGGTTTACAGTTTACACGGTTGATACATAGCAGACATCAATTTAATAATTGCCCGGTTGAGAGGCACGGGTATACCATTTATACTTGTATTATCCGAAATAAAATGATAAACTCCAATCATCATCTGTCCCTTTAGCACTACAAGCCACTTTTGACATTACAATTCGAAGTAGTTAACAACAAAGAAATGTCAATTAATTTTGTCGTTGACGTTTAGTCGTAGCCGAAACGAAATTTCAAGAATGGCAACCTGCGCTAAGGGGGCTATCAATAAACCATATTTAACTAGCATGTCTGTCTGTTTACAAAAATACGTAGCTTTACGGTACAAGAAATATCCCAAACCAACAAATGACCTCTATATTATAGGCTTCATAGCACATAATTTAAATCAAAGTACGGAAATTACCACTGCTAAAACACAATTTGTCATTTTCCACATTTCGTTACAATTTGCCAGGCCAGGTCCAATTAAGGTCATATTACTGCAGCGTTCTGGCAAACGTAGAGACAGTGTTGTGATATAGTGAATATTTCAAGGTGAAGCAGAACTAGGTTATCTGACGAGGTCGAAATTTTGGCCTAACTGTATTATTATAAATTCATTTGTTTAGATTAGATAAACATAAAGAGTGCTGAATATAAGGGGTTCTGTTACTCAGAAAGAGAAAAGGAACCAGGATCTCTTGGTTGTCCCTCCGTCTGAGTCTGTATTTCCGTCAAGATCATAATACTTCAAAATGTGTGGAAGGATTTTGAAATTAATATCAAATATGTTTAGTCAAATAGTTACCATTAAAATTAAAAATAAAACAGCATTAAACTAACAGCATTCAGCAATAAAAATCGATATTAATAGTCGTTTTTAACCATACTACTCTTTTTAATTTGGGATTAATTCCATCCTTTAGTGTCATCAGTTTCGATGTGTTCCCACCAAAAATCCCATCTTATGGATGCTTTCTCAACAACTGCTGTTTCTGACAGAGGACATGATTTACAGTGTATTGGTTGTTACAGGTGACAGGCCGACAGGACAGTGTGAGTCGCCAGATTCAGACGAAGCTTGGTGACTACCACCTCGCGCAGTCCTTCATCGACGACCCTAGCAAGTCCATCGGCATCTGCGCGGAACCTCCGAGCCCTGCACCATGTAAGTACAATATAAATTTCAACCTTTTTAATCAAGACATTGAGTGCATTTTTGTGTTATGGTCTCTTTAAGTGACAGAGAGTATTGTTTCGTATCACCTCGTAGGTTCACGTAAAATATAAATGTTAAGCTAATCCGTTTGACTAGACGCCGATCCCAATATAAATGAGAAGAGACTCGGAAGATGATGGTATCTAAAAGGAGATATAGGTATCACAATTTGTGTTGAAGTGTGGTTCATTCAAGGTGGAAATGATAAGTGTGTCCATGCGATTCTTTCTAAAGTAATACAGATTGTATCTTTATTATTGAGAATACGGGTTACTCACGTTACTTTAGCCGGGATATGCCGACTAGTTTTATGCTGACTAGACGACACGCGATTAATAGCCCAGTTGATGAATCTACGTACTAGATTCGAAACTAGTCGGCATATCTCGGCTAAAGTAACGTGAGTAACCCGTATTCTCAATAATAATGTCTTCACCTCACGTCGGTTTTAATAATATTACAGATTGTATCTGTTTATTGTTTTTGAATGTCTTTAATACTTTAAGAAATAATCACTAAGTATAATTGTATTTTGTCACAGCATTATGTATTGCATTCATCTTATATTGCAATCATTCTAGTGACCTTTTGATGGTTACATGTTGAAAATGTCAATAGTAAATGATTCTTAAAATTGTAATTATTTAATCAATCAAAGTAACTGAGTTAAATACCAATTCCAAGGTATTAAAAAGTATTACATCACCGTATATTTTTCTATTCAATTTCCGATTTTAAACCTAAAACTTTCAGAAAGTGTAGCTGACATAAAAACTTTTTGAAACGAAAATTTAAGCAATTTATCAAGTCACATCAACAAAAAGTTATTATAATCTGGAACGTCCAATACTGCCAAATTCACAGTACAAACCTTGCAACGAAATCTTTCAATTTGGACGGAAATACATCAAGTTTTGAATTGAAATCCAGGCATTGAGCGCTCTAACTCGACTGTAATACATTTTGTGCCAGCTCTCTTTGGAGTATATCTAGTGTTGTTTGAATATCCTGAAGTTATTGAAATATTGGAACTGCTTTCTGTAGATGGTAATATAGTTTTTATTAAATAGGACATAAATACACAACTTCACATTGACTACTACGTATAACTTCGTGTTATTGAAAATATAAAGAAATAAATGTTGAATGAATCATACTGATCCATGCTTTAATAATGGAAATGCATATAGTAGAGCTCTTATGAACGGTTTCGCAAAAGCTACTGCTAAGCAATGGGACATAATATCGTAGCTTTGAGACGTAACTGACCATCTATATCTGCCGTGGCCCCATCAAGACAATCGGTAGCGTAGTTTTAATGATCTAAGCATACATTGAGCCAAAAAGACAGAAGCGACTTCGCTTTATTTAATTTTGCTATATTTTTTAGTCTCAAATTCAACTAATTATTAATCGTAATTTTGGATTTACTGAAAAGTTAACCATTCAGATTGAATCATTCTCTAAGCGACGCGATTTAATGATATATCCTTGAGGTATATCAACATTGATTTGCGTAACCGTAACAGTACAGCAAATATGTTATTGTAATGTATTTAAGCATCTAACGCTGAAGACAAATATGTCAACCGTACCGTGTAGCTTCATACATATAGTGAGAAATCGGTTCGACCGAAATTCACTCTTATTTTCACTATAGGTAGATCATCTAGAAATCCTGCTCAGTGATTAATGCTTCTAGCGTCCATTTTGCTCTGACTTACATCCCAGAAACTAACAAGTGAAGTCTATTCCTAAAGTCGCAGATAGTTAAGTTTAAGCACCTCTTTATTACGCCATAACTTGGGAAGACATTGCGCAGAAGCAATTTGAATAAAAGTTATTAAGGGACTAAGTACTCTCAAGTACTTTATTAGTTATTATCGTAACCAAACATTGAATGGCTAAAAAGCCGTTTAATATTTGCTTCTAACAAAATAAATAAGATATTGTGAATATTGTCACAATATACATTTCGCTTCCTCATTGTTAAAATTAATGTTTAATCGAGAAACAAAACGGAAAGCCAAAATATTCGTATAAGTGTTACATACCTACTCTGTGTTATAAATAATTAACTTCTACGGGCTTTCTCCAGTATATGCTATAAAAAAAGTGCCATGTCCTTCTAATTACTAGGCGAATAGTTTTTGAGTACGAACTATTACTGTATCTCCATGATAGATTTCTTCAAGAGGAGTTCATAATTTATCTGTCAATGCGTAACAATCATGTTTTTTTATCAACAATCCACAAAAGCTGATTGTAGATCCGTAGCTGCAGCTGAAAACTACGGTGTTATGCCTCATATGCTAGTAATTTTAGGGCCTGATCTCACCACCAAACCGGAACACAGTAATGCAAGCACGACTATTTTGCGGCAGTTTAAAGGTGAGGCGGCGGTGCTGCCGCCTTCGAGCTCGTTCCCAAGAGTTCTACCAACACAGAATTACATTTAAAATATTAATAACGATAAGTAGAGATAAGGAACGTATAAAGTTGTTGTCCATCGATTTTGTTGACCGAATTATTGGGGAAGAGATACAGTAGTTAGATCATCTCTTGTTGCCATACAGACCGGAAAAGGCTTCAGAGCTCCGCAAACCGTCCGGAGAAATTCCATTTAATTTCGTACAGACTGCTACAAGATATACATAGCCAGTATAGCAAGGTCTGGCGCTGTATAAGCTTCCTGTGCAATGCGAGACCAGATTCTACTGGAAGTTAGCTTGTTGTGTTGCTTTGTGTACTCGTAGCTATGGATTTCCTTGCTCCGGCTCGGGTTATATCTACGATAGTTGAGCCCACTCTCTACAAATTGTACAGATAACTTGTGACTTTATGTTTCTTGTTTGTTTAGTTCTTACTTCAGATTAAACCCTCACATTTTTATTACGGGCTTTAACTGAGTTTACTTCTTTCAATTTTTTTAATGGCGTTCCGTAACAAAAGGATCTTATTTAGAAGTTAATTTAGCGATAACTACTCCTTGAGAATCTTTAGAAATAAATGTGGTGTTTTAAGCATTTGCTGGTAATTTGTACGAGTTAGTACTAACAGAATTTATAGGTAAATGTTTAGATCTGATTCTCTATCGTATACTAAAGAATTGCCACCATTAAAGCCTAGTCTATAAAAGCTACTTATAAAGCTATTGATTTACTACCCTATATTTACAAATTAGTGTAAATGCAGAGGATAGGATAGGCAGCAATCTCCCGCTGTGTCCTAATGGACTATCATACTGCGATAGCCCTAACATGCCAGCTTTATTATTAGTATTATTTATTTGATGCAACTAGTTGCTCTATCTGATATATCGAAAAAAAGTCCTTCGCCTGGCCTCAACTATTGGTTAGCCACAAAAACAAACAGGAATACCAACTTTTTACGATTTAATGTTAGGTACCAATTACTAAGGTTTCTAATGAACTTTCGAAGGTTCGAGAAAATCTCGCGGCTTAAAACGGATCGATCACGAGTTGGTCTCCGTGCCTCGGATGTCATTTGAAAATGTATAACAGTCGTTACTGGTAGTCAGAAGCTATATAGTCTGATTATTTTATTTTATTTTTATTTTATTTTCTTAGGAAAACAAACAGTCTTTCTATAAACTAAGTTAATAACTAAAATACTATCTTAAGACCATGTAACAGTTTTCGCATATTATAACTAAGGTAACAAAGAGTTTCGTATCATATGTACTGGGTTGTGGAGATCTAGTCTGAGTGCAGTTATTTGGCGATGATAATCTCTATGTTATCTAGCATACTGATTACTAGACTAGACTATATACGTGACACTAGAACTGTATCACCGAAGGTTTTATAAAACTTTCAATGAAGTTTAAAAGTATCTCTTTGTTTCGTTCTCATTGCTCTTTGTGTTGAAGCTAGCAACAATGCATTATTGCTATAACAGCTATATTTTATGGCGTCACTTTGGAGTTGCCGGAGTAACGCTTGAGAGAAAGCGTGAACGGTACGCGCTCAGTTCGTTTATCAAACTTGTAGCTACACCGCAAATGTGGAACAATGCTTGTTATGTTGCCTATATACATACTTACCTATACATAGGTAAATTTGTACGGAAAATCACGTCTTTTCTTATTAAGGTAGACAGAGAATACAGAATGTACAGAATGTATGTGCCTAAAAACCTTACAGAATTTTAATACAACGTGTAAATCTTGTCATTAACCTGTATTTTCTATAAGTGTATTGCTAAAGGCCTTTATTTTCGTTCTATCTCTATCTATACATCCTAAAGTGCATTTGTATGACGCACAGATGTACTTACAATAACAAAAAGATTACCCAATCCAACAGTAATCAACATAACAGTATTGTCTCAATCACGTTCGCCACGGACCCACGCCACGGCACGAAACAAACGGATCTGTGGTGAAAAGTTTTTATTTCGCCCAAGATTATACGCGGCACGGATAATTTCGGGGGAGGACATTAGCATAACAAGAGAGGATAAAGTTATTTGATACGGGGCCCTGTTGCCTTTTCTCCCTGGCACGAGTACTTTATGGAATCCACAATTTTTCAGGTGAACTTGAGTGGTTATTCGATTTTTTCTCGATTAGGTTTCAGGATTTAGGTTCACTTGTATACAGAACTGTTAGAGTTATTTACTACGATTACATGATTAAGATATTATTGACATTCAATAACTGCGGTACGAGATGTTTATATTTCGATTACCGGGTTTGGCCAAAGCGTTATTCGATAGCATAAGTTTTATTGTATTTAATGGGTAATAAAAGCTAAATTCCCTGACACATGGTTTAAAATACCTCTATGAAATACTTCTGTAAGATACAGACGTTAAGCTTTATTCATTTCAATTTAAATAACACATTTTCTACGCGCAATATCGTTTCAAGTTATCAATTGGTTACACAAATTTGTTAAAGTATGACACAACACCGACATTAAATAAATTGTGAAAATGATAGTCCATTACAAAATTAATCTATTGGTGCAGTGAGAATTGCAATTGCATCATTGCATGGTAGAGACTTCGTTGTTGTTATAGTTTGGAGTAGGCCTGATAAATGATTCAGACAGTTGGTCCGTGAGCGAGATTGGCAGGTCTAGCCTGCAACTGTTATGAGAGTAACCTTCTCTCAGTTATAATATAAGTTCTAAATTGCATTACATGCCTGTCTAGTGCCTTATAATAATGCTAAATACTGATTTATAAACATATTACTAGTGTATCCGTCGGTTTAGTTCGATATCTATGTTTGATAATTAGTGAAGTCGTGCGGTTCTGTCACGCGTACATGCTAGCTGAGCAGAGGGTCACTTTGTCGCTCTGACGTCACAACGAGCATGACGCGCGTCGACGTCACGCTTGCACTGACGCTGACACGTGACGTGACGAAAGATTGCAGTGCATCCGCGAACTTCATTTGTTTGCAGTCCGTATGTTGCTTTAGTAATAAATAAAATGAAGGACACATATTTTGGTATTCTGGGTCACCCATACCTAACAGCTATGTGTACATTTTGTAGAACCAGTTTAAGTAGAGCCTTGAAACTGTAAACACGCCTAATGGCGCGGGACCATGTGACATGTTTATGAGTTAAATTATCGCACCTAAAGACAACAGTAATGTGTTTACTTCGTTTTATTTTTTCTTGTTTTCTTTAAATTAAAATATATGTACTATGCACGTACTGTATACTCTATTAGTTTTATCTGTTTCGCTTTTAATAAATTAATTTATTTATACGGTCAATCGTTTTTAAATAAGAAGGTATTTATGTTAAAATATGATTTTGCTATTTGCCTAATACGAATATACGTTGTATATATTAGTGATGCAACATCACTAATTACATCATCTATCCGCTCAATTATGGAAGTTTCCAAGGAAACTAATAAGCACATCCTATCCCAAGTATTAATATTATCTAAGATTTCAGCGAACCCTTCTAACAATGTTATATTAATAACATAAACCTATTATGCTTCGAAAGCTGATCTTTCCAAAGTAGGAAAAGCTCTTTACACAACACGGACAATATTTATTCAAAACGGACGATTTATACGAAAGAACGGTCATAAAACGCCACCCCTATAAAAAGCCATAATGATATTCTGTCAGGGGGAAATAATTGTAAGACATCGCGTAAAAGCCAACTATCATGGCGTTTTACGATCAGCCTCTGTAGCTCTTAATTAAACTGGTTAGAACTATGTCACTATGTAATCCTACTTCTTATGTTTGATGTCCTATGCCTATATATGTGTTACGGTGAATGTAATAAAATGAAAAAATATTATGAATATCGGTTAATTTTATTATTACCACATGATTTGCTAAACGTGATTATAAAATTGAAATTTTCACTTTTACCGGTACTTTAATTTGTCAATCCAGTTCTTGGCAAGCATTTCGATTCTAGCACTCGCCGACCGCTGCCGCGGCACGCTCGCTGCGCTTGCTCGCCTCGTGCGTGGTTGGTCACAATACTAACCAACTTAATAACCTTAATAAAGACCAAAATTCATAAACCTCTTCTCTAACGCTCGCTTGGTCAAAAAGACGCTCATCTTACGTTATTTTGGAAAAAGTGTTACATTTATAGGTACTGAGGTTAATTTATTAATAACCACCGATAATAGTGAGGTAAAAGTTATAAATTAATCACTTTTACCTCGCATTTTGGTAAATATTAATCATTTTTAATTTATCATATTCATTGTAACATTATATATCTTGCTTTACCTATTGCGGTGAATAGATTGCGGTGCTAAGTTCCAGATAAATAAGTACCAAGCAGCTTCGTAACGTGTTTAAATATGAACACGCCAGGTGAATGCACATCTTAGGTATGATGTACCTAGTATTTAGAATGAAACAGTTCATTAACTTCGGACAAAAACTTGGTGGGACAAAGGATTCTGCAGAAGGAGTTAAGCAATCTTTCTTAAGTTATTAATAAAACTTTTAATAACATATCACATGTATTGATTTTATATTTATTTAAAAAGTTATGTTTCAAATCAATTTGTCAACTTAAACTAGTTGTAATACGTGTGAATCTCAGTTAACCCGGTGTGATTATAGAAAAGCCATTGATGTCGGAAGGCATGCTGTTCTGTGTACTTTAAAATGTGCATCAGGGTAAAAGGAAAGTTTTTCATATGTTTGTTAGGTGCAATCTCGTACCTGTCTTTGTCGTAAGTATTAAATTCTACTTAAGACATCGACATACTGGTTTTTACGTTGACTGAACAGTCTGTGAACCTAACTAGTAACTAGAAGCACACTTGCATGTGATTGCATTGTGAAAGTAACTCTCCATGCCACTTGCGTTCTCTAACATGTACACATCGCGACACATCAACCTTTACATTTACAGTATAAGCTGGTATCGCATTGCACGGGAAGCCTTTACAACGCGAGATCATCTTATACTAGAGATGTATAGCTTGATTGGTATGTGTGTACTTTAATGGAACGCTAGCGATGCGATCAGTTACCGGCTTAATGACACTTTATGGCGCTTGTTATCTCTTTAATATCCCCTCTTTATTGGCCCTTGTCAATAATCATAATGGAATAACATTCCGTCACGCGAGCATCACAGAAAATAAAAAAAAACGAAGAAATCAATGAATTGCTGGCTGGCTTGTAATGAAGAATGACCCAGTTTTTACGCAGGCGTCGAAACGAAACCGGTCGCTGTAGCGTAAAGCGGAGTAAACAAGCAGTTGTATGGTTCAAAAATCGCAAGCGACGTTTGCGTGACGTGACGATGGAGCCGTGACGTTGCCGTGGCGTGGCGTTTGTCGCCCGCAGTACTCGCCTAATCAATGGGACAAAGCACTCGTCGTTTACGCTGTGCAACCTGTTTTATATAATATACTGTTGGTTGATAAAACAATTAAAGCTATAAACAAAGATACGTTGCTCCATTCATAGCTTAGATGTTAGGCCGTGTGTTAATATATATTATTTTTTTTTAAATACGACGATTTCACAGACACAAAGAACACCCACCAGTATTAGTTGGTTATAGTATAGGCGATGATACCCCCTTGAACTTTTGCCATAAGTACGTCACTTTAACCTTTAGAACCCTGATTTTATTCAATTTAATCATCTAATTGCCTGAAATCGTCCCACGCGTTTGTATATTACACACACATCTTACCGACCTTTAAATGTTACTCCTACAGGAATACTAATATCAACTAACGTCTCTAAAACGTTGAAATATGATGTTTTTTTCACAATTTAAATAATTAACTTCAGTTATTATTAAAGCCTTAATGAGCCTTAAAGCGAATGAATTTGGAATTGAATTAATCTCTATAATACAGATTAAATCCTATAATATACTATCGGTTCAGTAGAACCACATCGCACACAGGTCTAATTTTATTTTACTTGTTTTTCCTAATATTCTTTCACAGTATTCTTAGTGTTAATGGCTAATGATGACGTCACTAGTTTATTTACATGTGTTAACAATTAAAGTTGGTGGAACAACGAGTGCAGTCTTTAAAACATAATTTCCATTAGAGTCAAACCGTAACTAAGTCGCGTCGGCCGGCTTATCGCGTAAACCGATGGTTTATTAGCGGGACCGCCACCGCTCGGTCACGCGACCAACCTTATTTGTACTTACAGACGAATTACTATGTTGTTTAACACTTTTGTTTGGCTATTATGACTTGACCTATTCGACTGTCTATATTTGGATCCAATGTGGGTTTTTGTGTAAATTTACGCCACTAGTTATCGCCATTTTGGCCTATAATGCGCGCTGCATCATGCTGAATGCTTTTGTCAAATGAGCGCATGGGCTGTACGTATTGCAATGTGGGCGATCTGATACTATTGATAGGTTTCTAGATCTAGGTGTAGTGGCCATCATTTGAAACCATCATTGATAATAATGATATCTAATAGAATTTTGTTTTGATAGCTCATGAATAAGGTAAAACTAGAAACAAATGTGGAGTTATATTTTTGTAAAACCCCTGTAATACGGAAGAACAAAAGCGAAGCACAACGTGAGCTGTTCCGAAATCGTAAGACATCTTATACCTAGCTCAAAATACATCCTGAACTCAATAGTTAAACTTTACAGCATACAGTTATTCATTACAATACAGAGTTCAGAAATCCACAGCGTGCAATGTTAGAAAACACATTTTAGTAAGGCAAGAGTCTCATAAGTTAGTTGGGACGTACAGAACCGTTGAGTTAGCTATTGCTTCACTACAAGTGAGTTATCGACTAGCACGCGTTTATCGGGATTTCTTATTCCGAGAATATTCTGCAGATATTGAGGTCGGATTTGCTGTGAATACGATCAAATTATTACAACAGAACACCGGTTATAAAACGTGACTGAAAGTCTGAAGGATTAAAAAGACACAGGATGGACCTCTGGGGCCTAAGTCTGCTTTTCCAAGTGTTCCACTGGTTATCATTAAAAACCATTATGACAGTTTTTGTGCCGCCGTTGTTTTAACAGATTACCAAAATCGATAATTATGATGTCATTGGTCGACCATTCTTGCTCTTTTGATATATATTATAGCAGACTTAAGGTCACGTATAGTTTTTAAATAGATGACACTAGAAGATGTACTATTTATCCTGTTTTACCTTATGACATGAACTCTAATGACAAAAAAGGTGAACATTTGTTTCTTGGCGATAATGCATATTATAATGTATACCAATTAATATAGAGGTTTAATGTTTAGTGTAAAAACCTATAATGCTTGGAAGTTTGGAATAATAGAAACGCAAACGCATTTTTGTCGGCGAAGGTACTAGAATTCTAGATAGGCATGAAATCGAAAATAAAGTCTCATAAGATTGGTCGATTTTACGGCTTATTGATGTAATTTCATCTAACGCAAAACGAGTTTCTAATAAAAACATATTTTGTTAAACGGCTTTTATCGGTATACATGTAATTCTATATGATTCTATGGAGGGCATGGACTAAAGGCCCATTCACACAATGCAGGTTTTGCAAAGCAAGTCTAATGCTTGCTTTGTTTATTCCGATTAAAAAAACACAGAGATGTCAAAACTTGTAAATGATCTTCAACAATCAAGAAAGATTATTATTTTTCTACTGACTATGTTCAAACATCGTGTTTTTTTAACCTCGTTGTAGTACGAGTATAAGCTTCTATCAACTTAAACCGACAAAGTAGCGTCCTAGTGGCAATATAATATGAATGACATGCATGTAGAGGAGGTCGGTGACCTTTATGCATATATGCATATGCAATATACATCCTATGCATTACTATCCATTAACTTTCACGGAAAACAACATAATAATACATGACGTTCGATCAAAGGACCAATAAAATAATGACATACTCCCAATACCAGTAATTTCAGTTGATATTTTTATCAACTGATGAAGTGCTAACCAAACTGGCAGTACCATCATTAAAGGTATTGTGCGGGTCATTATTTATCCATGATTATATTGACATTGTGGCACGAAGCGGGCGATTGGTGCATTGCTTTTATTTCGATAATGACTTGTTTTAGGCCCATTAGGCTGAGTTTCGGTACGGCAAACTATTTGCAGCGGACCACTTCGTAAAATGAGCGTCTTATAAACTACATTATCAAACACGAGATTCAGTTTTAACAATCATTACGTGTCTCTGTAACGTTGAGTAGTCTGTTCACTAAGTTTTCCCAGATAACTTTTTTTAATCTACTTATATAGACACTCTTTAACTTTATGGAAGTTATAAACATTGCGAGGTCACGTTGTCCAGAATTATATTACAGAACTTATTCATCAATACCAATAGCAAGTAAAATCCTGAATATAAACTTAAAAAGAATAATTCAGGCCAACAAGAAATGCCAAGTTTAATAACAGACTTCATCTAGAGCAGTAAAGGCGCTCAACTAACAAAATTATTGAGTTTGGCTTTCCGTAGCCAAGTCCAGTGTCCTTTTGAATAAGTATCAAGCGCTGAAATAGTCGACCGCGTACTGTTTGCCGAGTGCGACTGCGGCTTTGCATTCCGATGGTGATTTGATGCTGTGATAAATTATGGGTGGACGACAGTTGACAAGTGAGGTGCGTGCGACTGCAGTTTTGTGCTCCTGATATATTTCTCTTAATATTCGGATGAAGTGTGCGATATAGCTAGATAAACATACAGTAAAAAAATAATATAAACCGAACCAACATAGTTTATTAACCGAGTTCATCTATCCAGCAGTAAAAGCGTCCAACTAACAAATTATCGAGTTAGTCAGCCCGTAGCCAAGTCCGACGTCCATTTAAATTGGTCGAGCGCTGAAACAGTCGACCGCATACTGTTTGCCAAGTGCGACTGCGGCTTCGCATTCCGATGGTGATTTGATGCTGTGATAAATGATGGGTGGAGGACTGATGGCAACAGAGGTGTGCGACTGCAGATTGACTTGTCACTACAGAATTGTGCCTGATTTCTTAGGTACTTGCGTACATATGATGATGTAGGCTATCTTAGTGAGCGGAAATAATAACAATAATTACATACAGGGTGTATTTTTGAAACGGGGCAGTAAGGGCAAGTACCTTAACCGTTGCAGTTACAGCAAAACGTTCTTAAAAGACCTTCCCTAACTTTTTGGGACATTTTGAACTGCATTCACAGATTTTGTAAAAAACTTACAGTTAGCAAAAAAAATACAAAAAGTTCAAATTTTTTTTTTATGCCAATCGATTCTATTTCATGTGGGGATCAAAAAACTCTATGGGACCATTTTAGCTTTCAGTACTAGAAAAGACAGAAATCGCCAAAAACGTTTCCCATACATTTCGGCAACAGAAACGAATTTCTACGATGGTCTAACTTTTTGTTATGGCCTGGAAGTGGGTAGAATTGACTGTAAAGTAAATAAAAAAAAATTTTACCCTCAAATTTCGAATTTGATTTGAAAATCTGTGTGTTATACTTAGTTTCAGCTGAGAAACTTCGTATGAGTTATTAATTAAGGATTTTCGCTAAAATGTCTTCTAATCGTGAAAAAATTGACTTATTAGAAGCGTATTTTGAAAGAACCCTGCAATTCCAGGTTTTTCAAAAGATTTGTAATAACCTTTCTTGTTGGCACATGCCGCAACGGATACTTATTGCGGTACCACACTAATGCAGCTCCCGCATTTCGATTATTGACAAAATACGCTTCTAATAAGTCAATTTTTTCACGATTAGAAGACATTTTAGCGAAAATCCTTAATTAATAACTCATACGAAGTTTCTCAGCTGAAACTAAGTATAACACACAGATTTTCGAATCAAATTCGAAATTTGAGGGTAAAAATTCTTTTTATTTACTTTACAGCAATGATATTATAGAACTATAGATATGTTACGTTCATAGAAATTACGATTTAAATCCGTTCCGAGCTATTCCAAATTGCACACATTGACAAATGTAACTGATAAGTAAAACAAAAGATACGAAATAGCACGCAAATGAAAGAGATAGCTATAGTTTTAATGATTGCACTTCAGTGGTACGCACGTGACTGCGCTCGACGCAGGCCACACGCAAACTAAACACAAGACGTCCCAATTGGGACGTATTTGAGTATTCACAGCGCGAGCGCTTATAACATATCTGCTTTTGTTTTTATATAATATCATTGCTTTACAGTCAATTCTACCCACTTCCAGGCCATAACAAAAAGTTAGACCATCGTAGAAATTCGTTTCTGTTGCCGAAATGTATGGGAAACGTTTTTGGCGATTTCTGTCTTTTCTAGTACTGAAAGCTAAAATGGTCCCATAGAGTTTTTTGATCCCCACATGAAATAGAATCGATTGGCATAAAAAAAAAAATTTTGAACTTTTTGCATTTTTTTCGCTAACTGTAAGTTTTTTACAAAATCTGTGAATGCAGTTCAAAATGTCCCAAAAAGTTAGGGAAGGTCTTTTAAGAACGTTTTGCTGTAACTGCAACGGTTAAGGTACTTGCCCTTACTGCCCCGTTTCAAAAATACACCTTGTATATTAACTTCAGTGTATTCTTAAGTAATAATATTGTCTTGATATTAAAATTATAAAGATATGGTAAATTTACAAATAGTACTATTCATAAATTCGTGTCCATAATGGTAGCCTTGTCAGTTAATTGTCAAAAAAAAAAAATATGCAAAATAGATGAATTTTGCTGAATAAGTGTTTCTGTGCTGGCATCCATAAGAAAGGTATTACAATATAACATTGACATTCTATAGATTAACGTAGAAAAGAAAGTGTCTCTTTGTGAGAACCAAATGATTGATGAGAAACTTTCGCTTTTCTGACACCTATGGTTAACATAGTCACACCATTGAACACTTCAACAGTTTTTTAACGACACAAAGTAGATACTAATTAACTGGTAACGAGTTCTAAGAACTGAGATACTTACAGAAAACAAGTAAAGACACAATGTTCTGAGCCTATTTCCCAATTATATTGGGGTCGGCTCTAACGGATTTAGCTGAATATCAGTAGGTATACGTAAACTCCAATAATACCTCGTGCGATTGTGGATTCCCCATTCAAAACATGGCTCATCTGCTTTCGTGCCCATTGTCGCCCTCTACGTGTGCCCGTGACGACCTAATGCAAGCCACAAGCAAGGGAGTAGAAGTTGCTACCTACTGGGAAAAGCAACTTAAATAAAAAAATGAGAAAACAAAATGCCATTGACACGTAAGAAGAAGAAGAAGAAGGAATAATTACGATACTCATTGTTAGACTAGTTGACAGACTTTCAGCCCTCTGACTACCCGAAGCGATTACTTTAGATGTTCAAATGGCATCCATAACCGACGACTTAGGTGCTCTCCGAGGCACGGAGTAGAACTCGTTATGTTAAGATCGTCACCCATCTACAGCCGACCGCGGTAAGCGTTGCTTAACCTGCAAGATCGATCAGTCCGCGCGGTTTCGACTTAGCCACGAAAACAAGTATACATACATATCAAGTGATTTAGTGAGGTGGGCAGAGATATACCCACACTTCACCTATTTAGGCATTATGTAATAGGTACCTCAAAACAACGAAACATTTCTTTCCTGACCCGGGAATCGAACCAAAAATCTCACGATTCCAAATCGCATACGATATCACAGGACTAGTGAGACAGTCAAGTAATTAATTTTCTCATTTAAACCTCTGTTAATAAATTAACTAGTAATTTCCGACGTAAAACAGATTAAAGAGATGCTAACATTAAACTAAGTGTATACACATTTATTGAAACGCGAATCGCTATTAAAGTTGATGTAAGCTTTTATAAACGGTAACTCTATTACATAGAGGCCTGCGTCCACTTGGGCAACTTTTGCTCTAAGTGCCACAAAGAGATTTTGGCAATCAAGTTACCATTATCATGCAAATTATAATTACCTATGACATAATAATATTTCATTTCTATTTACATAATTTTAATTGCATTTAGACTGACAATAATTTTATTAACATTCAAACTCGATGTCATGATTTTTTGAATAACGCGATTTGAAAAGGCTGTATTATATAGATATAATATATATTTAACTGTTAAAAATATATTTTTCAAGCAAATTTTAACTAAAATATAAAAAAAAATATATTACTCATGCTCAAATGTAATACATAACTACTCGAAGTATGTTTTATGTTACACCATTTGGATAGACAGAGCCCACAACAGAAAATAGTGGTCGTGTTTTGGGGAGACCTTTGCTCAGCAGTGGGGACATCGTGGATTAGAAAAAAAAAAACCATTTGGTCACAAATTATATTACATAGAAGCACTCTAGTGTACACGCTCCCCAAACAACTCATAATTATTGAGAGAACATTTTCCAACGATAACTTATTAAAGTAGAAAGCCTTTCGTTATCTCAGTGAAAACATCGCTAAAATGCTTCAAAATATTGGGTTATGATCGCATTATCGCAAAAGAGGTCTGTAAACGAGCTAAGGAAACTGACGCACTGATAAATAACAGCTTTGAGTGCCGATAAAAAATTGTGTAAAGGCCGATTTACATCAGGCGAGCGAATGCTCATTCTATTATGTGACTTTTAATCTCTCTCTTCCTGGCCATTATTAATCCCATCTGGTGGTGGGTCAGCCTTCTTCGTTTTCTCTCTCCACTTCGCCCTATCTTCGACGTCTGTGTCAGTAACATTTCATGCCAACTTGTCTCTTTCTATTATCTGAGACCATCTGGTCTTCGGCCTACCAAGGGACCGCTGTATGTAACTTTTAATATGAATTATAATTGTTATATTTTTCATTTTAAAAGATGGTATGGCACATGAATTTCTCACCAGCTCTTCTCATAATGCAATACCCATCGAAGCGGGTACTTAGATTGATTTTACTCTGATTCTAAACAGTTTGATTAAAATTAATCTAAGCCTCGGTTATTCAAATCATTGTAATTAGTATAATTTAGTTTTACTTATAATTTATTTTTATATCACTGTTTGTAATGTTGTGACGTGTGCTTCTGGAGCCTATGAAAATAAATGATTTGAATTTGGATTTATACCCACTCTAATGACAGAGGCAGGTAAGCGATTTTGAACGCGAATCGTGTAACCAATCGGCTGTCCGAAGCGCGAACACAAATGTTTTGAACTAGATTTATGTTAGAACTATCAGGACAGTTTTCGTAACTTAAGGTGATAATTGCGTAGCACCGCTCTTGTAGTGCGGTGTATAATGTGCCTTGTTGCACAGATACGCTTCACGGGATTATTTTTAAAAGTGAGCATGCGAAATCTTTTTTATGGTACGTGATTCGCGTTTGCATTACGCCTGTCTGGACCAGACCTTACAAATTATTTTAGTGCAAACAGATTTAGAGCCTACATTCGTGGTTCTGTTTGCGTTCACAACAGAGATTCTATAGCATATTCTAAAGATTCTATTAGTGTTAGGTGTAAATGCTAACAATAAGTCTTCGTTTAGGTACACTAAAATATCCAAAACTATAATGTTCTTGTTCTAGTTTTAGCTTTTTGTTCGTTTGGTGTAAATCGGTCTTTATATATAGACTTCATTTGTTAATACACGTAATAAGATTGTATTTACTACGCACTAAATTCGTGTATACACAGTTTGGGAACCCTCAAAGGAATTTGGTTTCGATGTTATATTATAGGTTACGTCCGTTTTAACACAAAATGGGATAAAATTATGTATACACAACTGAAATACTTTACTAATTATTTACTTATTGCAATAAAGATAGAGACACAACAATTTTTATGAGTATAAATGACTAGCTACTGACTGCGACTTTGCCCGCGTGATATGTTTTTTTTATTTCACTGAGGTGGCAAACAAGCATACGGCCCGCCTGATGGTAAGCAGTTACCGTAGCCTATGGACACTTGCAACGCCAGAGGCATCACGCGTGCGTTGCCGACCGTTTAAAAACCTATTTGCACTCTTGTTCAAGAACCCCATGTAAATCAAAGCTTATCTTTTACTGAATGACGTAGATTAGAGAATTTTGAAAACCAGATCAGTGAATTCAGAGTCTATCCTCCTGCAAATATACAAACATTTTTTATACAAGGGACAAATCCCTTGTAAAAAAATATGTGAAAAATACTTTATTGACCAAATAAACGACTTTCACACATTTTTACGGCGCCTATTTTCAACGTCTCCATTTTTTAATTAATTCTTCACAGTGGTAAATAAAGCCTCTTGTGCAGAATTTAAAATTAAAAATTCCCTCTGGTATGCAAGTTTGTGAATTGCAAGTTCTACTGAATATACAAATTGGATGGTTATAAATAAACTAGTGGATTTCCCGCGGTGCTCTGGCCTCTATTACCTACCGTGTTATTTTATGTAATACTACTAAGGTCAAGTTTCTGAGGTCCCGGATAGATCTTATCCGACCCATAAATTATACCCTACCGAATTTAAAAGTGACACAAGTTACACAAGTGCTCGGGCTTTATTTAAAGACAAAGCAAAACGCCTAATCGACGCTTCTCGCGACCAGAGGGCTGGTTTTTACTTCGCCCAGCGAATAAGCACTGCCATTCAACGTGGCAATGCTGCCAGCCTTCTTGCCACGGTAACCGTTGTGGACAGTGATGCGGAGGAATTTTATGACGCATAATGTGAATGTTATTAATTTATTGATTGTATGTGTGTGTTATATAGTTTTATTCTTAGTCATTATTTATATTTAGTTAGATAATATTTTTTTCTGTAAATTCCTTTAATTTAATAAATAAAGTGAAGAAGTGTTTCTTAATATAAAGTGAAGAAGAAGTACTTTTTACAATCAGTTACACTTGAAAATAGAACACAGCTATCACTTATATTTTGGGTTATATGCTTATCCGGCCGGTATACATCTGTGAAATTTAGACAGCTGTATTTACTGTGATTTTTTGGGGGTTTTATTTAGAAATGTAAAATAATGTAACTCACTAACAGACAAATCCACTGATTAAAAAAACAAATTAAATCGTACTACCAATGTAAATTGAGTGAAGTTTTGATTCAAATTATTGTGTATGCAACTGTGCAGTCAAATTGTTCATTATTAAACAAATATATCCGATTTTTCAAAGATCTACCAAGAACTGTCAAGCAATAAATTCTCACAGACAAAGATTTATGTTCCATCTGAACAAAACTTCTCGTATTAATATTGTGGTAAAGATAAAATTCCATCCCAGTTTCAAACGTTTCAATGTGTCGACAGTCTCTTGTCGCTATAATTTTAATTTAAAGGACAGATCTCGGCGAAATTACAACTGATGTCGTTGAATTTGACAAGTTACCTCTTAACGTAGCCCCCAGGGGGCAATCACACGGATTGGATGAACCTTTAATGTGCTATTGTCGCCATCTACCGTATATTTTTTTAATGAATACCGTCAAATTAAAAGAATAATTTAGGTAAGTTGGAAAAGAACATGTTTTTGACTTTATTGAGAAGTAATTATAAAGAATGAGAAGTAAGAATGTCTGCCTCGTTGGTCTAGTGGTTAGCGTATGCGCCTCTAACCGCGAGGTCTCGGGTTCGATTCCCGGGTCAGGCAAAAGTGTTATTTGGGATTATCATTCTCAAATAGCAGCACGGAGTTGGAATTGTGCCCGGTGGATGGCGATGGGCTCATCTCCTGTCCCATGGGACCTAAAAATCACAGGTGAAATGTATTGTACACCTCTGCCACACCTTTCTGGGTAATATTGGCGTGATGTTATGTTATGAGAAGTAATTTGAAGAATGCGACGACAAATAAAACACAGATGTCCAATATTTTTCTATTCCTTTAACATACTTAAATCGCCATATTTACAATTTGTTGATCATACTTTGCCAGTTCATTATACCTGTTCAACAAACTATTCAAATCAACATTGAACATAAAAAATACAGTAAATAAAACCCAGTTCGCAGAGCTTAATAAGGCGAATGTACACCCCCGAAACATTGAAGGGTTGGGAGCACCAGGTGGGTGGCGCGGTGTGGGCGTGTGAAACACACACATATGATCGCGGTATACAGGCTAAATAACTGTCTGTTATACGGAAATTAGAATTTGCTGGTTTATTTCGCAGCCGATTTTATAGACTAATAAATTAGGTGATTAGTTCTACTTTTACTGGTGGTAGAGCTCTTGTGATTAAGCTCGACGGTGGCAGCACCACCGTCTCACCTTTAACCTGCCGCCAAATAGTAGTGCTTCCATTACTGTGTTCCGGTTTGGTGGTGAGATCAGGCCCTGAAATTACTGGCACATGAGGCATAACACCGTAGTCCTCAGCTGCAGCGACGCATCTATAATCTGCATTTGTGGATTGTTGATATCCATGGACTGTACTCCACTTACCATCAGGAGGACTACACGTTCGTTCGCTGTGGGCGTGGTATAAAAAAGAAAAAAAAATACTAGTCACTTTTAGTCTGTGTATGTCTTTAAGGATCCCTAAGGACTATTTTTTTTTGTTTGTAATTTAAACACCTCTCGATATTATAAGCATTGTTAAAATAATTACTTTGATATAATATAAGCTTGAATTGTCCAAATTCACAACTGTAGGGTCAATGACCATTGCAACGCTATGGCAATAGCAGACATAGTTCCCTGTAGTCGTGTAAACCATCTTGTGGAATTCGCGACTTCGTCCATAAACATGTCATGTTACTTTTTAATTGATCTATTTTATAGCATTTAGCTATGCTTAGCAAATTATACTAAGAAACTGTTGAAAAATTATCATTAGATTATATTTAGGTTCCTGGCAAGAGGCGACCGTAGCTGGTTGGTTAAAGCGACTGCCTGATGTGCAGAAGGTCGCAGGTTCAAATCCTGCCGGGCCCACAAATTTTCAACTGATTCGTAGTATGTTATGGTATGATACAATATTCTGCATAATAAATGTTAAGTACTCTACATATCAAAAAAACATATTACAACATTATACATAAGAAAGCTTCTTCGAACTACTCGCATTTTGATTCAACGCAGATTTTAGATTAAATAAACTTGCCCTAACTTGGAAATTGTCAAGTTTTCCCTTACATGAGTTGTGGTATCTTCCACGGGGAGTGAGACTTTTATTATTCCATATTATCCAGTCATGCAGTAACTTTGTAGTTAAGAGGACTCATAGCGCTCGTTTTTCTTACAATTTATCTTTTGTGTAATCACATAGATTTGGCTCCAAACCCTCAGGCACTCGTGTTTCTTTTAGTGAGCTGAGATATGTGTCACATTCAGCGAATGAAAAAATAAATTATGGAGTTGCGTTGTACATGTTTTATATTTGTAATGGAAAAGTCTGCGTTTAGCGTAGCTAGATTGTGTTCTTGATTTAGCGGGGATTCAAGTGATTATTTGATAGCGAAAGATTCGTTTTCTGACTATGTAAACTTCTAACTACTGCCATGGGACATAGTGCCAAGCAAGATGATAAATAACTAAATCACTCAAAGAAAATGTATTCTATTTCAGAAAAGAATTAGATCCGTAGTCAGGGAGATAAGCTTTTGCATCGAAAGTCAAAAGCTTTATTTATTTATTTTACACTCAGCTGCTCACCGTGCTTACAGTTTCCTAATGCGCACAGTGAGCCACACAAGTAGATGACAAATTACACACAGATTAGATGACATAGATTATAGGTAATCGCTTAAAAATAACATACAGTAACATAAAAATTCGCTAAATTTGGTGCAGAACAAGTCTACTTCTGAATAATTATCGGTCAGACCATTCAAGAGCGAAATTGCCTGATAAGTAAGAGTAGATGCAAATTTGGCAGTACAGTACTTTACTAGGCTCACTCCATATCACATCTGATCTAAACCTAACAGGTTAAATGTGGGTATTATACCCTTATGCCACACCCTTATGGATAAAATAGGCGTGATGTTGTTGTTATCAAAACAGAATTAATCGATATGCTTTTAGTTAATATTTCTAAGAGAATTCTCTGTATATAGTAATTAATCGGATTGGCAAACGTTGCCTAAATAAACTTCCGAGGCTAACTTTTCATGTTTGGAAGCCAGTTACGAACTTTCGACTCCCCAAATATTGTTTCGGGTCGTAATATCAGAATTTACTATAATACCACTCATTTCAATATGAAAACGATATTTTGAGGTACTCTCTGGAAATGTATTCAATTGGTATAAATTTTAATTTACGTGGTATTTATCAAATATCATTTTTAAAGGGGTATAAACTTGAGTGTTAAAATCATTCCATAATATTCATATACTTACATTTCTCGATGTCCGATGAAGTTTTATTTCACCCAAATTCCAGAATATTCTGCTATTTAAAATTTTTTATGACTACAATTTACAAAATTGTACGCCAAGAATATAAATATTGGTGTAAAACATAGAAATCTTAATAACTAGTCAATAGAAATGCTATCGACTATCTTTTAACACTGGGACGCATGTCGCCGTTTTTCAAATACCACTTTTTGTATTCCTGCAAACAAAATTATTCTTTTTGGCGATGACATTAAGACGACAATTCCTCAACTCGCACTTGTGTTCGATTAGACTCATGCGCTTGTATTCCTGCAAACAAAATTATTCTTTTTGCGATGACATTAAGACGACAATTCCTCAACTAGCACTTGTGTTGTTTGACTAGACAGATGCGCGGCGACAAGGTCACGCGTCTTTGACATTTCTATTGCCTTATTATTAAGATTTCTATGGTGTAAAAGGTACCTTCACTTGCAAATTCTATATCACAACTTGTAAGCTCAAAGTCTACACGACAATCAAATTCATAGAAAAATAAAAACAATTATAACGATATTAATTTATCAATAAAGTTTAAATGCAAGTCTGCATTGTTTCACTGCTGGGCGAAGGCCAGTTGTATTATGTTTGTTTTGTAATACATTTCAAGGACTTATAATTTATGTACATTTTTTTGATTTGTTAATTCTATATAACACTGTCTGAAATGGCAGAGCAATATTTATAGTATATATAAATATATTTATAGATAGATAGATAGATAGATAGAGAAAACTTTATTTGCACATCAAATTTGTAACAAACATGCAAAGAAATAGGTTACTTAAAACTAAAATGTACAAAGGGCGGTTTTATCGCTTGACGCGATCTCTTCCAGGCAACCTTAGGATGGACATAATAGAATGGATATTTGCGGTAGTTTATTGCATTGGATTTGTTGTTAGGTATTTATGTTAGACTAAGCTACTCATCGGGACGGTTTTACCCTCGCCGAGCTAATAAAAAAAAAGTCACTGAATCAGTAATAGCTAGAAGTGCCATAGAGCCCATGGCCTCGACCAGCATTGGTACATCCAACCTTGACTTGACTAGGTCACACCTTTTGTTTTTAACAAGACCTCCATGACTCATGCACCAACTATTTAAAAGCAAAGACTTTTATCTTTCCCACGCTTTCGCTACAACTGATCGGTTCAACTCACTGTTCTGGGTAATGATCCATGTGTACAATACACATATTTCTTTAGGAATGCAGCTATTAAGTGTTTAATACGTAACACTTATAAGTGCAACAGTTTAAATGTCGATGGATGGACGGAAAGAGGCAGGCTGAATAATAGATGGATTGCGTGAAAGAAGATGTGAAAGAGAAGGTAATGAGTGAGCGAGACGGTTGACGAAGGAGAATAGAGGCAAAATACGTTTTGCACCGATCTCAAATAAAATGGGATAATGGCAGAAAGAAGTAAAACAATTAAGAAATAAATAAATATAACATTACGTCATCTAGTCCCATACTAAGCAGAGCTTGTACTATGGGTACCAGAATAACTGATATTAATACATATATACTTTTTCTTTTGTAAATACATACTTATTATACATAGAAACACCCTAACCAAACCAATTTTGATATTAATGGTACATTTAAAGTAAATCATTCACCATAAAATTAAGGTGGACTTTGATTTCAATACATATTTCTGCTCTGTATGAAAACTTGTTACATTAAAATCGGTGCTATTACTGAATGTGTTCAAAGGCGAGCTTTAACCACAACCTCGGGTTCTCTGCCAACTAATATTTGTACTTCGTTATCTAATTTAATATTTCAAAACTTTGAAGATACGTAGATAAGTTTTCGAACTAATTTTAAAAAAGAAAATCGTTTAGCTCGAAGTTAATAATTACTTACCAATATCGGTTTTAAAATAATGTAATGACTACATTTTTTATTTAGTAGTTCTTTTTTAACTAACTGCCTCGATGGTCTAATAGTTAGCCTATGCGCCTCTCACCTAGAGGTCTCGGGTTCGATTTCTGGGTCAGGCAAAGTGTTATTTGTGATCTTTCCGTCAGGAAATTCACAATTCCAGCACGAAGTTGGAATCGTGCCCGGTGCCTATCTCATGGGACCTAAAATAAGAGGTGAAGTGTAGGTGCTGTGCACCTCTGCCAAACTCATCTGGGTTATATAGTCGTAAAGTTATGTTATGTTTTGTTTTTACTAATAAATAAAACCACAGGTCCTAAAACCTTTCGAATTATTTATTTATTTATTTATTTATTTATTTAAGAGATATGGAAGACTTACAGCTAAATTAACAGTTTTGAATATAGTAGTAGAGGAATCTGGCAGCCAATGACAAGTCTTCGCTTATATAAAACTTAATAATAACAAACGTAAACACTAAAAAGTCAGAACAAAATAAAACTAAAGTTAAATTCATAAGTACCAAAATAAACACTTACACACTAATATTACCATATACTGACCAATCAGGCCTCCATTGCACCCTTAAAAAATTCCAGACTCAAACACTTTCGCACTGTTGCCACACTACTATTAAAGGGATCAATATCATGCTGCTTACACATACTATTAAAGCTTCTGCTTGCACGGATCAACAAAGAGTTTTGCCTATAGTTTGTAGTCGCAAACGGTACACATATAGGCGGATTAGAACGGGTTCTTGATGGCACATTAAACCCAAATTTAGATAGTAATTCAGGGCTGTCGATGCTAGAATTAAAAACTTTTAGTAGGAGAGTACAGTCAGAGATCTCGCGGCGCTTTGCCAGCGGTAGCAAATGGTACTTTTTGCAGAGATTGATGTAGTTATCCGAATGATAGGGGACCTTTTGGTGATAGCACAAGTACTTAATGAACCTTATCTGCACCCTTTCAATTCTATCAATATATTTTTGATACCGGGGGTTCCACAGCTCAGACGCGTATTCAAGATGGCTTCTGACAAAGCTACAGTATAGAATTTTTAAGGTCTTGGCCTTTTTAAAGCATTTGGTCTACATTTTCCGTAACTTTGTGTATTACTCAACTTTTGCTCGTTTGCGGACACTGCATATGAATTTTGCTGCAAATTGTTACATGTTTTTGTCAAATTCAAAGTAAACTTCACATAACTTGATTAAGCCACTGCTACACAGACTACGCTACTGCTACGCTGACTACGCCAGCGGTATGCAAACTATGCTTGTGCTACGCGGGCTACGCTGCCGCTACGCAAACAGTTCAATATTTCCACCATTCATATATATAAAAAGCATTTATTGACTCAAATTAATCACAACAATGCTCTCAATTCTTTTATTTATTTCTATAATAATACTACACGACTCGGATAGTAGATTTAAAGAGACAGTATCAACAAAATGTATAACAGTTCTTTTCCGCGTTATTCTCAACTGCCGTAATTACAGTGTGAATAACACCTAATATTACGAAAACGTGAGTTAATAGTTCTCGAGTTTATGATATCTCTGTAACTAACAGACATTTTGTAGTAATTACTTTGACTGTAATTAGAATTAATTACTTCTTACAACTGCGTGTTCTGGGTAAAGTAAATTGTTGCTGATTGTGTGAAGAAAATAATATGGTGTTTCGACACGACAATAGTTAATTAATAAGTTGTGGTCGAAGTTGGAACAACTAGCATTTGCTCGCGGCTTTGGCGTCGTGACCATATATCCTGGTCTAAATACAACTTAGGCATAGCTATACTTCTTACATAACACGATGGCAGGTCAAAACCTTGACCACCTTACTGACTGTCCAAAATGCCCTACCACCTGCACAAGAGAGGCGCTCGTGAACGCCGACGAGAGCGCCATACAGTGGCCACTTATTGGACCAATAAAATTTGACTCAGCCATCGACACGACGAAGAAGAAGAAGAACATAACATAACATAACATCACGCTTTTATTACTCACCCACATTACAGCTGTTATGTTTAGGTCCCATGGGATAGGAAGCGACCCTATCGCTCAAATTTAATCAAAAATATAGGGTCATTTTGATTTGACTATATAATAGGTGCAATTTGGGTGATAAACACATCTGCGACATCTTTCTGGGTAATATAGGCGTGATGTTATGTCATTTGATAAGACCAATGGTAAGCATAATATTTCACTCATTGGCAATTACTTATTTTTTAATTTAACAACATATACCGTTTCTATATCTTCGCATAATATTAGCAATACGAACGTACGAACAATAACATCGCATAAGTACGAGTGTGTCCTCGACCTACGTTAATTGAACTTCCGCACATAATCAAGGTGTTATTTCATTACAATATGCAAATGAGCCGGCATTTCACAACCGGCACAAACATACGCACACAACGCTGTTTGTGAGTGTTGGCCTTTTGATCTCTCACCTATCAGTCATCGTTTACACAAACGCTTAGGGCCAAAGCACACACGCCACTTTTTGTCGCGAAACGTGCCATTCCGATACCACGTGCGAAGCAAACAGTTGCTATATCGCAATGCAGCATCGGTAGATACGCGCTTTTAGAGCCAAAGCACACACCCGATTTTAACACCGCGATTGAACTTATTCGATGGAAACAATCGCTGAATTAATATCACAATACTGCGATCGAACGCGGCGAATCAGGCTGCAGCATCGACACCTTGCTCTAAAATCGACGATGCTAAGGTAGGGAGTGTGCTATGGCCCTAATGCGGATGTTTTAATACAAAACGTGCCCGACTCACCCTTGACATTAATGGCAAACCACCCCTAACACGCTCAAACAAATATCATTCACATTTGTAATTGCGATAATATACGTATTGTTCGATGAAAGTTATAAACTAACGAAATTCGAGAATTTCGTTAGTTTATAAATTTCAACTAAATAAATGGCTTTGCGAGGCAGTAATTGTAGTGGTGGTAAATTTGATGCGGAAAAGGTTGAGGGAAGAGGCACCGCACACCGTCTCAGCTTAGACCTGCAGCCAATTAGTTTTGCAGTATAACAAAATTATATAATTAACCGACTTCAAAAAACCTTAATAGAACTTACTAAATAGCATTACCGTCGAGGAGTTGTACCTTCCAGCATCAGCTCAGCAACATGAGATGCTGACTGCTAGATGCAAAATCTATTTAGATATATCTTCTGAAGCTATTTAGCTTCAGAAGATATACAAAAAACACTGTAAATATCCGTTAAATTTGAGGGTTGCCTTCGATTTCTTTGAGATTCCATTAGCAGATCCTAACTTGGTGGCAATGGAAGCATTACAGAATGACGCAGAAATCGCTGGACAAACATGAAAAAAATGTACGCGTCGAACATAGAACCTCCTTCTATTTCGAAGTCTTTAAAAAATAACATACGGTACAGAGTTAAGGATTATTTGTGAGGTGAACTGTAGCTCGCGAATGAATGATTTATGAGGGCAATTCTTCGGAGGTGGTAAAGTCGACGTGCATGCTAAATTACACTTATTATTTCTTTTTTATTTTGCACCTCTTTGTGTGCATGAAAAGATGATAAATATGCAGGGAGCCGCGTAGTGTGGACGAACGGCGTACTCCGACTGTTGTTAGTCACTCGCTCGCCAGCGTTATTATGCTCTTATTACGCTTGTCTGAGGATTAAGTCTCATTAGTCCTTCATTCGCATTTGCTCCCGACAATTGTTACATTTCGGGCCTATTTTAAAACGTCAAGTTTAAGTTACTCGAGTAAATTATAACTTAATCGAATATTAAAGTGACATAAATGAAGTATGTTTTGTAAAATGGATAGTAATTGATACAAATTACTATACTGTTGCAATACTACATCTAAGGTCGATAAGTTATTTTACCTCCTGTGCCTTGAGTTCCAAGGTCCATCGTGGTTTTTGGCGTACCTCAATTCGGCCATCACAGTTGCGTAAATACTGTCATTTAGCGCCAGATCACGAGGTAAATGACATCATTTTCCTCATCATCCTAGAGCACGATGGCAAAGAGTGCAAATTACTTAAGTTGGTACTTTACAGTATCAGATGATAAAGACTTTTTTCTATTGCAATTCGATTTTCGTACCATGTTTATCTCTCTTCAAACAAGCAATTACAAACTTACATTTTGCTACATTATTATTATTTATTTTTTAAAAGAATACTAGTAATTTAAATAAATATTTCACAACTTACACACAACGCCATCTAGTCCCAAACTAAGCAGAGCTTTTACTATGGGTACTAGAATAACTGATACTAATACATATATACTTTTCTTTTGTAAATAAATACTTATTATACATAGAAACACCCAGACTAAGACAAACCCCCATGTTCATGCACACAAAGATTTGTCTTAACCCCCTCCAGCTAAGCTTGATTCGCTTTTGTTAGGAGGAATTTCACGTCCGTGTTGTAATGGCTAGTATTCGAACCCACAACCTCTCGATCTTAAGACCGATGCCTTATCCATTGCGCTACGTCCGCTTAAAATTAAAACAATACTGTTATCCCCTGTGAACCCCCCATCAGTCTTGTAGTATTTGTCCGGTAATCGATACGACATAAGTTATCCGTTTATCCGCCAATAATATCGGAGTGCAAACAGCGTGACCTACATTTCTGTCTAGTTACACATTGGCGTGAGGCGGTTCTCAGGACACCGATATGAGGCATTGCCCCCGGGGGACAACTGGGAATTGATTCTGACGCTAGCAGCCAGCCGGGGAAAATGAACAACACACAAAAATATACATATATGAAACATACAGGGTAATTTTTAAAACACTAATGACCTCTTAACTTGGAGGTGTACATACTATTTTTAACAACTTTGGAAAAGGTCTATTGAAAATTAAATCGTTCAATTTTCACCAAGGTAAAAAATATATTTTTGAATATTATGAACTCTATAGATTTCAACTTAATAAACTTACTTAATATCTTAATGAATTTATTAACTTGAGATTATTAGAATATATTTATATACTACTAAGAGATCACTGTAGGCGTTGATTTACAATGTATGTAAAAAAATAATGAGATTCTTGTGTAAAAATGTGAATTTTAACAAGTGGTTGAATAGGAAATGTTTGGAATGGCATTTAATGATTTAAGACGCTACCCCTAAGAGGTAATTTGTATTTTTGAAATGGCCCTGTAAATAAAACACGTATCAGTAGAGTTGTAGCCTCCATAAAGTAACCTAACGTCCACGGCGGCAATTTATGACCATTTGACACTGGACGCGTGTTTCAACACCCGCTCCCCACCTCCCCATTTATAATCTATTTTCACTGTGTGAATTTCGGAATACGGAATGAGGGTGCGGCTCTGTTTGCTAATATTCAGCAATCTCCGACGTGTCTCTTATTCCCTAAAATGTTTCGCCTTTGATATAACCACGCTCTGTTAAATTGCGTTCGTAGTCGTTCAATCCTGAATACACCATACAGTTACGCAATGTTAGCATTATAATTATTACAAAATATTTGTGTAAACAAGCAGTGTTTATGAGAGGCATTCCGTGCCGCGACTCTAATCTTTAAATGTAGTTGTTATTGCTACATATGACTTTAGACATGTGTAATGCATGCTAGCACAACGAGCATTGGCGCCCGATGTTTTGTTTATGCGAGGAAACGCAGCGGTTAATCGAAGTCCTGAATGCAACTCTAAAATATTCAAAAGCAGTAATATTTATAAACAAACGTTTGTTAGTAAGTACTGTCTGAAAACCGTCGACGTGTAATGTGAATACAAATGTTGGAGTCGGGAGTGTCGACGGCAGACTTGGCGCGTGCTCCACCACACTTCGTATAGACGTTGATTATATGTAAATTTTAAGAATTACTCGTATTCTGCCTGAAGTGCGATTTTTGATGTAACCGACTCTTGTGGCATGTCGCAATATTCGACACTGTTTAAAGCTCCCTTTTAAACATATTCGACGCGTTGAATAATATCTGTGTCACTTGTTGCTAAAATTTACATCTAGCTTTCATTCTGAGTGCCATGTTTAAACATACCCTTATATTATTTTTCTTATTCTTATATTCCTAACAATGACTGAAAGGTTTTAAAACTTTAAAATATTAAACAGTATTATTGTATAATGGTATTCATAAGTTTCGACCTTCAACATTGAAACCGCAAAATATTCATTAGAAACGAAATTTATACGAACTTTGTTACAGCGAAACATTATTAGCCTTTACTTACCGCAAGTATGTAACATATAAAATATATATCATACTGTAAAAGATTATGACGGATCACGGACGGAAATATAATAGTGAAGACACACTTGGATATCTACACAAACAGACAGAAAGCTTTTAGTACTCTCGTCCGAATAGCCTTTCCACGTTACAAGGAAACCGCCAAGTTTATTTAGATTATTTGCTTAGCTTATACAAATGGAACACCGCGGTGAAAAAACCTTTATATACTATGTCCACAGGTAAAGAACACAGTTTTGTATTCCACTTCGGTGCATGATATTATGTATGTAGTCATAGGTAGTTTATATTCTTCTCTATAATTATCACTTTATTGTAAATTTCCATTTACCCTCAAAAAGTATCTTTTTTCTCTAGCATTCAAAGGTTTGCTGGAAGAAAACCCATTTTAGTGGTTAAGCTCGCATTTGTACATTAATTTAAAATTTTCCCTAATATTATTGTATTGTTTTTCATTTGTACCATAGAGAATTAAAGAATATGCCTTAACTTATTTCGTCGGCTATGATTATTTATGTATGTAGGTAAAAAGTAACCTATGTCATTGAAAAAGATACTAGTTCCCTGTCAGTGAAATATTTTTTTAAAAAGGATTTGTGTATTTAGAGGTTACCTCCTACAATGAAACAAACTAAATAAATAAATGTTCCTAGGAAATTATGAACGAAGTTATCTTCTTTTTATGACGCGAACGACTACTAAGAAAAGATTTTCCTCGGTGTAATCTTAAAGGGAATGAAATATGTTAAGGCTAGGATCAACGTGAAAGAAACTTAGTTATTTATCGACGAGGAAGCGAGCGTCCAAGGTATTGCGAATTACCTCAAGATTACAAAAGTTGCTAAGAAAATGTACTTTTCTAACTCATTTAATCCGTTTGGTAGACTCAATGGATATACATCACACTTATGATTGGTTTTACTTAGTGTCTGGTCACACGAACTTTTTATCTACTTCGTCTCTCGTTTCTTTTACCATAAATTACTGGTTACATTGTTCTCAGTTGAATTCTCTTTGGCAGTTTACCTTATTTATACTTTACTGCTTTGTTCGTGTTGGTAATAAATTCTTATTAGGATTCATACGTTCTGATCGTTTGTCGCAGTTTCTCTGGACTGTAAGTGTTGTTCTAATCTAGCGAATTTTCAGTGAGTGCACGATTCCTTTGTATTGGAAGGCTGGCTTGTAGTGTGTGTGCGTTGTAGTCGCGTGTATTCACTCTGTTTATGCAGTCGGTCGTCTGCATACAAAATACTGGCATCGCCATGCCCCGCCACTTGCAATACACTCCAACAGGAAACTTAAGAAATAGTCTGCTTAAGACTCTTAGCTATTCGACGATCTTTTCAATTCTTTGATAATTTTTTCCTTCCATGAGAACTCGCAATTATTGCGATTCAATTTTATTGTTTGACACGTTTTAAGTTTAGTGAATAGGTACTTATTTGTTTACCTGATAAACTTTCAAGAGTAAATCGACAAAGGACGGAATTATAACAATATTTGGAAGATTGTGTATTGAAAACTTAGAAATTGTATGCCAAATAAGTTCAAATCTAGAATTTATTAACTATTTAGGTAGAAATCGACTGTAAAAATCGCGAATAACGCGTAAAAATTACAAAATATGTGTTATATATTTAGAAAGTTATGGTAAATAGATTTGTAGGGTTTCGTACTACTACCCTAAGAAAATGAAATTTTGCATAGAGGAAAGTGGTAGAATAAAATCTTTAAATATATATTTTTTCTGGTACCTCCCCTACATGAAAAGTGAGGATTATTTTGAAAATAATGACTTGTATAAAGATGTTACTTGTTTAATGCAAAAAATAAATCTCAATGAACTCTAAATATGTTGAAACGACTCACTATGAAATCCTATTACGCGACCGACACGCACTTACCCGGTTTTTATGCAAAGGTCAGACAGCGCTCAATAAACGATGTACGCGGAAGCTGAGAAGATGTTTAAAGGCTAGCTTTATAAATTGTGTATTTTATAGTATTAATGTTATGATGTTCCTTAGAGCTTGGAACGGCCTCGAGATCTGTCGTCGGATCGCATTGACCCGCTTAAGTTACGTTTCGCAGCGATATGGCCTCGCAACAAGTAATATGGCGCGTGCCCAGCATTCGCCTCTTCATTTTCTTTGTACAAAGTACAAGGACATTTACTACAATGTTTATGGCCATAGAAACTTCTATGGTGTTTTAAACATTAAGTATATTTGAGTGCACGGTTGGTTGGTTAAAGCGGTTGCCTCGCCGCTGTCAACTGCGCTGGTGTGGGTTCGATCCTCACACGAGACAATTCTTTGTGTAATCCGCAAAGATTTGTTCTGACTCTAGGTTGTGTGTGTAAAATATATGTTTATGAACACCCTCGCGAGACAATAGTTATTCCAAGTGCTGGCGCCGCCGTCGTTTAAAAAAAAAAGACAAGAGCTTATCGCTTTAAATACTAGTATTCAATAATTCTCAGGCTTGGTTGCCATTAAAGTACATCTTCTCTTTAAATAAAATAAATAAAATATTCTTTATTTCGGATTTTACAATTTACAACAATAAATAGTAATTATCCATAGCAATATAAAATAAGATTAAATTTTACATGTTAATATTCATTAACTACAATAGCTTAGATAGATAGATAGATAGAGAAAACTTTATTTGCACATCAAATTTGTAACAAACATACAAAGAAATAGGTTCCTAAAACTATAACGTACAAAGGGCGGCCTTATCGCTTGACGCGATCTCTTCCAGGCAACCTTAGGATGTACATAATAGAATGGATATTTGCGGTAGTTTATTGCATTCGATATTCTTATTATTCTATCTTATATATTAGATATTCTTCGGTAGACATTCCACTAATACGCACTAAGCGTTTCGCTTCTACATTTCTTATGCGAACTGCCAAAGAATGGAACGCCCTGCCCGAGTCTGTGTTTCCGCATGAGTACAATCTGGATCTCTTCAAAGCAAGAGTTAATAGGTATCTTATAGGTAAGCGTGCTCCACCGTAGACCGCATCTTCACTTACCATCAGGTGAGATCGTGGTCAAACGCGTGCCTATCCACCATAAAAAAAAAAAAAAAAGATTTGTTGTTTCTTTTTTTTCTTTTTAATTTTGCTCAAGGCTTAGTTTCGGTATCGAATCCTATTGGTTATTTAAACACATCTACTTTCTTCTCCATTTTGATGGGAACATACCTCAGGCCTCAACATAATGCTGGTGATAGAAGAACGCTCTCTAAGAATCATACATAATAGAGACTCTAAACCTACCGCCAAATGGTAAAAGTGCTTGCACTGTGTTCAGATTTGATAGTGAAATTAAAAGCCTAAAATTACGGTCGCAAGAGAGATAATAGGTTCTCTAGTTTCGCATTTTTTTTTGGCATAATGATAGATACGCATAATATTAATTTGGCATACCTTAGTACGGCAGTATTTTGCGAAAATAATAATATTCCAAAAAACATTTTATGCAAAACAGTAATGCCAATTAAAGTAGTAGGCCATAGACAGTTATGCCAAATGACTATAAAAAAGGGAATGCAAAGGGGATCCTGGGGTACTGACTTAGTACGTACCCCAGATGTAGTAACGCATCATCTCACTCTCACTTTTGCAAACCTCTGTCAATGTTCATAAGATGTAGACTATAAACCCGTTAAAAAATATGTGTTATCTAATAACTAATCGCTCTTGTAATTAATATAAGGAAGTTTTCCTGTGAATAATAGGTAACATTTGTGTTATTATCAGTTCTATCACAAATAATCATGGCGATAAAGCGGTAATCAACATGATTGATAGTTAAACCTGTGTTTCCATTCTTTTATCTAATTAGTAGCTTTCACCCGCGGCTTCGGTCGATTTTCGATAGAAAGTAGCCGTGATTATGCGGCGACTCACAAAGGTATAACTAATTCTATTGCAATTTTTATCAAGATCTTGCCCTGCCCAAGTAATTCGCCTATTAATTTTAAAAGACAGATACTTCGTTTCGTACACAACAATAGAACCACCCCAGAACACAAACTATTTTATATTTTTGGACATGTTTCTAGGTCTGCATAAAAATAGATTCATGTTAACGTTCGTTCTTTGAACTACATGTTTTATAATAACTCTGCGTACAGCTTGCGTGACCAAAAAACAAAATAATACCTCGTTTCGGTTCATCAAAATGCAAATATTTACTATAAATTGCCCGGAGTATATTAACGTTTTAAATATTCAATTAAGCCCAAAGAACCGGCAACATTATCTGTTAACCCGAGCCGGAGCGCGTCCGAGAGATCCAAATATAGATTTATTATATATTAATGAATAATAAATACAGGTTTCATAGCCTCCCATGTTTGTTCAGTAGTATAATATATGTATTTGCGATTGTATCAATTAATTTATGAACTTTTAATTGATTATGTGGACTTACACCTACAAACGCAGTCATCTGTTATTCGGGTCGAGTAGGTTCAAAGATTAGACCCATTCAATTAATGATACACACACACACACACACACACACATCGTACAGGCTTTAACGGATTGAGTGTGCTCGTTCAAAAGCATTAAATTTGCGTAGGTAGTAAACAGATTGGTTCATCACAACTAAATATTATAATATAGTGACACTGGGCAATTACTGTCATAACATTTTGTGAATAAAATATCATAAAGAAATCCTCCGTTCTAATGAAAAACAGTTATAAGGCAGTAATAAGTGCAATTAGCATTAAACCAGTGTGCGGGGCGCGTGCGTTGCCGCACGTGTCAACGGCCGCAGGTGCGCGTCATCGGCCAGCCCTGGCCATTGTTCTACCGTGCCCCTCCCCGCACCACACCGCATGAAGTAAACTACCCTACGTGTGCCAATGCCAATACCACAGAACATAAAGTAAAATTGCATATAGGCCTGTGAAGCGTGCCTCTTCTATTGCGAAATAAATAGGCACAGAGAGGCAGTCAATGACTTTAAATGTTTGGTTGATTTTGTGACGATTTTTACTCGTTTATTGTCCAAAATTTATATAAAATGCAGAATAATGTTTCTAGAGTCGAAATTTTAGACCACTAAACTCTATTTCGAGCAGATGGTGTTGTTTTAAATACTAAGCATTACCACAGAATAGAGAGCAAGCTTAGCTATATGTTTGTGTAACTGTGTGTATAAGTTATTAACAAATTCTGCATTCTGCAACTTCTACCAAGTCTTGCTCTGTGGTCAATCTTGACAATCAGGGTTGCCAACGCCAGCTGTAACAT
Source organism: Hypena proboscidalis (assembly GCA_905147285.1). NCBI lineage: Eukaryota > Metazoa > Arthropoda > Insecta > Lepidoptera > Erebidae > Hypena > Hypena proboscidalis. Next base: position 4,946,497 of record LR990141.1, read on the forward strand.
TCTTATTCTTTTACTTTTAAACATCACCTGCCTGATGTCCCATACAGGTTCACTCAGATATTGTTTTAAATATATTCGCCCAGGTGTTTTCAAAATATTCGCGCATAAATTCAGAATAAATGAACATTGAATACCAGCCGGCTATCTAATCTACCGCAAATGGCGCCTATATTGAAAATTGCCAGAATTTTTGATAAGAACTGGGACAATTTAATTTATCTGATTATTTTACATTAATCTGATAACGAGGTCTTTGCCCGACATGGTAATAACCGGCGGTATCTGGATCTTGTTATAATATTGCCATAGTGTGCATTCTAGGCTATTTCTAGACCTAGTTTGGGAATTAGTTTTAGTTATCTAATCTAAACTTACCAACATTTGTAAAAAAAATAATATATATAACAACCAAATGTAAGCTTCTTATGTGTAAATAAAGAATTTTTTTTTTTTTTTTTTTATTTATACTGTATTGAGTCAACCTATATCTTGTCTCATAGACCGTGAATGCAAGGCAATATTATCAAGAAAACACCTAAACACTAAAAAAAAGTATTATTGACAACATTGCAGATGGGTTGGCCAAAAGTGTTATGGTTTTCAGTCAGGGAATGCTCGATATCTACCATGTGGGACCTAAACATAATTGGTGAAGTGTGGGTGGTCATTACACCTCTGCCATATCCTTCTAGGTAATATGGACTGGCTGTATGTTATGTTGTTTTCATGAAATCATTCTTTTCACCATTAAAAAATCTGTAAATCCTACAAGGTGATCGAATTGCACCAATAAGCGACGAAACAGGGTCACCAAACTTCGAGCTTATGTCCCGACTTGGAAAATGTCCAAACTTCATTTTAATTGGAAAAAACACGCTGAAATATAAACAAATATTATGAAATTGTGAAGACCAGGTTAAAAACCGTTGAAATTTATACACTAGACTATCGCATTTCATAAAAACTTTTAGAATACTTTCCGCAAAATTGTAAAAATGGCTTTTATAATAAATATTTTGACTTCAGAGTCTATCTGATGATCGGATGACAAACTACCTTACGGATCTGTAGGTACATATATGGAAATACCAGCCCACTACAATTACAGTGCCTGTAATTACAAGGTCTCATGTTACCGTTTGGCTGTTATGTGGCATATAGTAAGGCAGTGTATCTCACTACTATTAGATATATATAAATAAATATATTAGACTATACTTATTACTCTGCTTAGTTTGGGACTAGATGTCGTTGTGTGTATGTAGTGTTATATTTAATTATGAACTCTTTTGCAAAAGCTCTGCATGAGTTAAAACCTACACGTAGCCATCGGAAGAGGTCGTCCGCGGAAGACAGAGGAACCAGATAAGTGGTGTCCTTCAGAAATGACAAGTACGGTACGTTGTACCCGGCAAGCTGGTATGACGTATGAATGTTGAGGAAGCGAAAGAAGTATCTATACTAAGAAACAGTTGAAAAAGATATGGGACCGGCAGGATTTGAACTTGCGACCTTACTGCACACCGGGCAGCTGCTTTAGCCATCCAGCTACGGTCGCCTCTTACCAGAACCCTAAGTTTCTCAACTGTATGATACGTCATTTCGTGACGTCACGTTCATCCATTTGTTCCTATCTTAAGTAGGATACAAACCAACATGGCGAAATAACATTCAGCACATATGTTGTAAAGAATGAACGCGTACGTTACTTTAACTTCTAATTGAAATAACGTACGCGTTCATTCTTAACTTCGACTGTTTCTTAGTATAATTTGCTAAGCATAGCTAAATGCTATAAAAATAATTATAATAAGTCAATAGGTTTCTCATAGGTAAGCGTGCTCCACCGAAGACCGCATCATCACTTACCATCAGGTGAGATCGTGGTCAAACGCGAGCCTATCCACCATAAAAAAAAATAAGAAAAATAATAATTAGAAACGAAAGAAGTATGTAAGGATAGTATGACATGGCGTTCCATCGTCACCGCTTACCCCAATGGGGTAAAGGCATGATATTATGTAAGTAGGTATCATTTGCATTGAAAATGCTTCTAAATCATGTTTACACAACACTTCTTCTTCTCCTTCCGGTCCTTATCCAATTTTATTTTAGTTTTGTCAAAAATGAAAATTTTGCTGCCTGCTGTTTTTCTGGTACCAATCAGATATATTCATCGCAACTAATTCAAACATTTAAGCCGTTCGCTTCACATGATCCGATCTTGTTAGCTGTGCTGTAGCAGTTGTATCCGTAATGGAAAATGGTAAATTGTCCAATCACATGTTAGTATTGCAAACGTGCGTGTTCGTGATTGGACAGATATGTAATGCTCTCAACAGATACGTATAATGTTCTCGACGGATGTAATGCACTCGACAGATGGACTCAAATGATCCTATTTATTGGACGTTAGTGAAATGAAATTGCGTTCCAATAATGATGGGAAGGTATTTGAAGCATTATGTAGGATGTGGATTATTCGATTTGCTTCTGGACTTGACGATGTCTAATCGTGGGAGAATCGTTGCAATTCACTTTTTTTAACCTCCGTTTGAAATTATTTTAAATGGATTCCATCAATCAATGTAATAAGTTGACGTAGAGTTTTCAGATGAATCTTGTTTCTGGCAACAACCATTTTGTTGTTTTAAACATTTTAACTTTTGAAAAATTATAATTAAACACCTGTAAGGATAACATTATAGTTTATTTTTTCCGAAGAAGATTAATAGTGACCTATTTTTACTCAACAGTATACCAAAAATAACCAAATTATTCCATATTCATCACTTCACAAACATCCAAATTACCTCTTATTGTCACCGCCTACTTGCCCTTTAATGACGGTATGATTTCGAACCCTTATAACCCCGGCCGCGGCCTCGGGTCGATGATCGGCTGAATATCCAGATATAAACATTAAGACTTGTCAGCTAATCGACTAATGTCACTAATGTGAACGATCGGAGAATGTTACTCCTTTTACTCCTTGTTGACATAAGATTTTCCATTGTTTAACGCGTAGGTACTATAATTCAATAAAATATTGTTTTAGTCTGTATTCATTTTTTTTTTTGTTTTACTAAACGGTTTAGTTTTAATATCAAGTAGCAACTGAACAATGATATCCATAAACAAAAAAAAAATGTCGTATTGATTTATGTTACGCATTTTAACACAATCATGCATAAATCACATTCATAAGTTGTGATAGAAAAGGCTATCTATTAAGGGGGACTATATGGATCAGCGCGCAATCTAGGCGTCGTAACTCGGACTCCTTTGTCCTGATCGCAATCTCCATAAACCAGCTAAACACCTAGCCGAGATCCCCTCACGGGCGTCCCCGAGACGAGGCAGAGGGTGGCAACCGCCCCCTTCTTTTAGTTACGGGAGTTAAAGTGCCTTATGATTTTGAGAGTTGCCGCAGTAAGGTGATGTCGCTCTTTTATTAATCCATAAAAATCTGAGGCCGCGCTCGTGAACGTTGACACCAAACAATAAATGATTTAGTCATTTCCCGCTGAGAGGGAATCGTGCCCTCAAGAAAAACTGCGATACGCAGGAGTGCGTTCGTTACATGTAACTACATACATCGATAAGATAAGCAGCTTAGTTCGTGGTAACTTCAGACCTAATTTACCCAGATGGGTGTGGCGGAGCTGTATATATACTTTCACCTGTTATGTTTATGTGCCATGCGTGAGCATTCAACCATTCACGGTACTAGCCTTTGTGCAGTTCCTGTTTTCTGACGGCAATAACCTTAATACCTAGCTTTTGTCCAACTTGATGGCTGATACCTCCTGATCAGTTTTGTGGTTAATTGTGCTTTCAATTTAACTGTGACAAGGTTCCATATAAGCAATTCGCGTTTAACTAATGATGTGTTTGCTTGTCGACAGGTCCTCCGTCGCGGCGGGAGAGCGAGTTCAAGAAGCCGGCGCACGCCCCCCAGAACGGAGTGCGAGGCCACCATCAGCGCCCCCACATCTCCCACACAAAGGTAAACAAATGAGTTTTGCTAATATAAAGAATATTTTCTCACGTGTAACGTTACGATACATTTTATTATAATAACTGACACGTGTGGTGCTTTTAAACGATTAAAGATACGGGGTTATTTTAAAATACTTTGCACTTAGGGGCTGCTTCTTCACACTATTTTGAACAACCTTATATGAACTGTTTAAAATTCTTCATGCTATTGTTTCCTTTATTCTTTTAAATACCCTGTTTTAGAAGAAGTGACGTGTGTTCGATTTTACGACTGAATTGTACTTTTATACAATTCAAACTAAAATCTGTTTTACCATTAGGTCAAGTTATAATTTATCAGACTTTGTGAACCAGATCCTAAAATCAATAAAATATTGCACGGACTTATAATTACTATGAAAAGCGTGGCAACTAACTAACATAAAATTATAAAAAATAATCGACTCTACATATTGTTGAATTACAAAGTGGCCAATGTATTGAAAAAATAAGTCCGTAAGAAATAAGTATTTTTTAAAATACCCTGTACACTTACCGTGTTATTGCTCAGCGTGTGGAATCGAGAGAAATTTCGTTATAACTGCGAGCTTATCGGCAACAAGCACAATGGTGTTTATTGTCACGGTTTATGTTATACAAAGCAATATCAACGAGGAAAATGTGGTCTTTTCATAAAACTTTAAAATGCGCCTGCGAACTCGACGCGACAAGCAACCAGTCTTTTGTGCTCGTGCTGCTAAAATATGCTTAGCTGGGCGCTGACGACACAACTTTGCCCGACTTTCAGATCCTTTTGCTTTAGAAATGTGTTTTAGCATACAAATTGGGGTGTATTTGTGGACTAAAAGAAGATAATTATAGTGACTTGGATTAAAAATATTGATTCTGTTATCTATATTTTGAATCCAATGAAAATGGATGAGAGTAGAAGAAGTCGCCAAAAAATGCCACCCATTGACCAATTCCAAACTTTATCGGCAAATTGTAAATGAATTAGGACAGGTTAGTGTCGATAGTATGCCGTTGACAGTCGCAAAAATCGCAGAAAAAGGCAATTTTTCATTCGGAAATTCAGGGATTTGCCGGTGACATTTTTTGTCACCCAGCTGTTCAGAATCATGTGCTGAATCAATTCGAAGTGACCTCGATAGGGTCTCATTTAAACGCTATATATTTTTGGATGTTACAAGTGTGATTGTATTAAAAAGCCACAAACGTGTTAAAAGGGTATAATGATGGTGAGGGTATGGGTAGTAATTAAGGGGGTCAGGGCGTGACCGGGGTTTTCACGTCTCATTTGAAACTCCTCATGCCGTAACAGCCACATCTTGGACTAGTTAATTCCTGTTTGAATTATTCATCAGGCGTACATTGTAATTAGTGATGCATCGAATACGAATACGACGTATTCACTAAATATCTAAGATTTTACGAATATTCGTATTAGCCTAGTAGTAGAATGATATTCGTACAATAATGTTTCACTACTATTTTTCGCACTTGGCAATAGCAAAATTCTTCTTTGCAATGTTAGTGGCTAATTCAATTTTTTTTTATTGTAACACATTTTGACATCCTTTATTTCCCTTAGTAGCCCATTTGTCTTTTGTTAGTTATGGCTGAGTCTAGGTTGTCTGTTTTCAGTTGTATTTTAGGTACACCCATTGGCTCACATGGAAAAACTAACTTTTATCCACGTTGAAATTTGTTTCTGTTTAAAAAGTATGTGTATCCACCGAATACTAAAATGATTAAAATCAATATTCTTATTCGTAAAATTGGTATTCCTTGCATCACTATGTAATTAAGTGTAATGTGGTTAAGTCCAAATCGGTGAAGTTCGATCACTCGAGGGAACTTGTTACATGTATGTTGATGAATGACAGAATACATTTGATACAGCTAAGTTTTGAAGTTTGAAATCAAGAGATTTGCCGTAACTGATTAGGTATGAATTGGGGATAATTTTAAAGGTGTCGAAGTAACAATTTCAGGACGACGTACTTTGTTAGATGGGTTTTTTTTTGCGAAGTGCTAACGGGCTTATAATAAAAGTAATCAATTTTTTGTGGTAGTCCGGATGATTGCTTAAATACACGTTAATCCTTATTTGTTAAAAAATGTTTTAGTCCAAATTTCTGCAACTGAAATCCTCCATAAAACTAGCAGCTAGACGAGTATTTTCATTCTTCAACGCCAAAGTCTACCTAAACTTTGTATGAGGAAAATTCCTGAAACTTATATGCGTTTAAAAAACACAATTAATTAATGAGCGATTATGTTTTAATAATTATGTATGTTATGCAGAGCGATGGGTCCAGTTCGGGAGGACCCATGCACCGGCCGCCGCCCCTTCGGATCCCAAATGGTGTGCAATCACAGGTCAGTTCATACAAATATTACCAATATAATTGTTTTTCGAACCTCAAGTAAAATAACGTCCTGTTAAAAAATAAAAAATAATAATATTTTCTTTCTAAATTGTAATTCTATGTTTTGATCTCATAATATGTATTTTTTTATTTTAATTTTATTCTTGAACTTTTTATCTAATGTTTGTGAGCTGTGGTCTCCTTTAATTAAGAGAATACACAAAAATGTTTCATTGTGTTTGATATATGTCTATAATGTGTATAGCTCTTGTTAGAGATCCATACTTAATTAAAAAAAAAAAAAAAAATATCAAACATGACATATCGAGCTGTACATTTTCAGTATAAGATGGTCTCGCGTTGCACGGGAAGCCTTAACAATGCGAGAACATTAAAATATTGGAAATGTATAGCTTGATATGTAGTTGTGTGTCCATACGTCATAGTAAAGAGGGCATTCCTGTTGCCGCATACAAACGTAAACCGTGCCTTCTGTCACCCAAAAACAACCGAACATCACCCAAAACATTTTTGACTACAAATCAAATCGCTTGATTCTTGCTAACTTTCTTTAGAACACTGTTAACTGTTGAGAGATTTTTGGTCGCATGAGAACCGGCAAAGTATAGTTGCATCTTATTTTTTTATTTGTACAAGATTATTTCGTACTCAAATCTAACAGGCTCGGTCCCATATTGTTCTAAGAAACCACTTATATCCCGTTTGTTATCAAATCGCTGAACTTTATAGAGCAGCGTCAACGAGTGTAGGCTTTCATAGTGTCGTGGGTGTTGCTCCCCAGCTGAAGGTCAACAAGTGGGTGTTAAACGACAAAAATCTCTATACATTACATAATTAGTTGTTCTTCCTGACTAACTGTTGGACTGCCTAATTGATTTATGGCTTGACTGATTCATCAACGCAGGGCCTAATCCATTGAGGCAAATTTGAAATTCGGCGCTCACATGATGCGCCTTAGGTTTTCAGAAATAAAGATAATTTTGAGAATAAAAAGATTGAGATATACCACTGAATATTATCGCAAATTCCCATTTCCCGGTTTATTGACGAATACACTGAACTTATTGAGCTACGTCAATAGCTTGTTTTGTAGGTGTTGCCTCCCAGCTAAAGGTCAACACCGTATGACGATAGCAAAGGTCATTCAATAATTATGAATTTTATGCATTGCCAATTACGTCTGTAATTTGAATGACGTTTGAAATCTCAATAGAGATAGATAAAATAAAAAAATAAAATAAATATCTCACAACTTACACACAACGCCATTTAGACCCTAACTAAGCAGAGCTTGTACTATGGGTACTAGAATAGCTGATACTAATACATGTATACTTTTCTTCTGTAAACACACACTTATTATACATATAAATAGATTAGAGTAGTGCATTGTACTCAAATAAATAGGTCCATTCGATTGAGTAAATTTGAGTAATACGATCGTATCTTTTGTCGTAACAGTTTCTTTATTTCCATAAATGTAATTGACGTATTGCTGTTATGTAAAGTGCGGTTAATTTTTTAATGATGTAATTTTTTACTATTGTGACGAGTCATTTTTTGTTATTTTTAAATTAGTTTTTTTTTATAATAATCATGATTGTTAATTCTGGTAAAATTAATTCATCTATCCATTTATCCGTATGTTTTAGGATAAAATGTTTGGAGGCCTACAAATGTTTGTAATTCTTATTAAACTAGGAAAATAGTTACGAGTATTTTTTTACCGCTCATTATTTCATGATTATCCTTTCGAATCCCACTTCTGCGCGTGGGTGTCACATTTTATTGCAAAAAATAGGTACTGTGTTATTTCGAGACTTCACAGTTTTATTACAAGACTTCTAAGATATCTTAAACGCATAAAAGCGCAATCATTTTCGGTTCAGTGTTCATTTAACCTTTCAACACTCAAGAACCGACTCGATATCGTCTTATGAAACGGTTTAACTATTCTGTAGTCAAGCCTTTTCGTTTTCTCATATACTTTAGCAGCTAAGCTAAAAAGAGATAGCAGTTGTTTTGTTAGCGCATGAAGATTTCTTCGACAGCAACAATACAATACTTTTACTGACGTAAAGTCGTAAATCATACGGCATAGGAGATCGTAAACGGGCCCTAAATTTAATCGCCGCGTTTCGCTAAAGAGGCATAATAATTTATTCTCGTAAAAGTAGTTTTATTCCTGCCTGTGTGCAAATTTGTCCTGTTTACGAGTATTAACTTTTTCAGGGGTTACACTCACATTTTATAGTACTCCTGCTTATCCACGATAAATAGCGTAGCCATATTACATCTTAGACCAACGTATCACGATGAACTAAATATAATAAGGGATTAAATAAATAATAGCAGCCCTGTATCTAATACATGCCCCACTGCTGGGCTCGGGACTCTTCTCATCATGAGAAGGGTTAGGCCATAGTCTACCACGCTGGCCATGTTCGGATTGGCAGACTTCACACTTTCTGGAGCACATTTTAGGCACTCTCAGGCATGAAGGTTATCTTACGATGTTTTCCTTCACCGTTAGTGAGCGATAATTTATATGATAAATACATAAGTATCTTCGAAAAGACGAATCTTAACGATTTATTGACCGCGGTGTGTTCCCTGAGTTCGAACCCGGGGTATTAAATGCGATCATGCAATTAGATATAGAAGATAATTATTTCTAATCATTATTGGTTTGACGTATCGGTACAGTTCCACTAGCCATGGTCACAAACAGGCTAAATTCCGACGATATAATTTTGTTCAGCCACGCGTATAATTTTTTGCCGTGGGCGCTTTCCAGTATAAAACGAAAAAATGCACAAATATAACAGTCCTGGTCTGTCGCTGACAGAAGAGGGTTGTACACAAAATACGTTAAAATAAAGCGAACTGAAAAGTCGACATGAAATAAAATGTTGTTTTTTGTTTTACAGCATGCCATCGATAGCAGTCAACCGCCAATAGAAAGTATTTTAAAGGTGAGTTTGAAAATTTGGTAAACTGCTGGTTGCGAACTTTTATGAGTAAGCTTTTTGCCGTTTATTTCAAGGGTCATTTCGAAAATTGTGCGGCTTCTCGCACTAAGTCCGTTCCGAATCCGGGGGCGGAGCTATTTTAATTCGTGTGTAGAGCATCCCCTTAACTAACGATTTATTTTTTATTTTATTAATTAGTATTTCAATCCTGTATCCTTATATTTTGTAACTTATTTGAATTCGACATTTCAAAAGATTTATATGAATAGTGTTTGTTCATTCGGCTTTATTTTATTGTCTTGCAAATGGCCAACGTGGTAACGTTTATCATCGTGTAACTGCATAAACATTGTTTTCTTATATTATATCGTGTTTTCAGGAGATGAAATCTTTGCCTACACCGTTGTCGGTCATCGCTGCGACGCCCAGGAAAGAATTGGAGAACAAATTTATCTTCAACCCTTACACGAATAAGGTAATAATAATATTTTCTTGAATGTATACTGGTATAAACCAGTGGTCGTATATATGAGTGATAATCGCGATGGCTAACAGTGTTATTTGGGATTTGTCCATCAGGAATTTCTCAGTAGTAGTACGGTGTGTGAAACTGGGACATGGCAATAGGAATATATATACCCTCTATTATTTAAGAATAAAAGGTAGTAAACTTAGGACCAGTTTCTGGGGTTCCGGGTAGTTCTTATCCAACCCATATAATAAAACTTGATCGAATTTAAAAGTGACGCAAGTTTCACTTGAAAAAAGAACACAGCTGTCACTTTGTTTTATGTGTGTTATATGCTTATCCTGCCTATAAGGTTTATCTAACACTTGTGAAATTGAGGCTCAGAGACAAAAAACATAAATTAAAGGAGTCTGTAGGATATGTAAAGAGGATCAAATTTTGGAGGTTTTCCCGTGTAGCTAATGAAATAATTAATATAAAGAAACTACTAGGTAATAACGGGTGAAGTGTGAGTTTTATTCACCACTGCTACGTCCTTCTGGGTAATATAGACGTGATGTTATGCTATGTTACTAATTAATTATACTTATTGTATGCCCTCTAGTTTTTTGTAAATGTGGCTTAACTCAATATAATGATACGGCCTTGCGAAGACCTTGGATAAGGGTGAACGATCAGGCTATTGAACTCACAGCCTGTAATACAATACAGGGTGTGTCTCGAATAATACAACGGTGTGGTTGTTTGTCACTTAATTATTTTACAGTGGATGAGATATAGATTTGTTTGCTTATTTCTTTTTACTGAAAGTTTATAAAAGCTTTTTACGAGTTAGTGAAAGTCATCTTAATTTCTTCCTAAATCTATCTTCTATCTATCTATATATAAAAATGAATTGCTGTTCTTTAGTCTCGCTAAAACTCGACAGCTGGACCGATTTGGCTAATTTTGGTCGGGATATTTTATATTGCATATCAAATAAATAATCGCCTATCAATACATACTCATCATTTATATTCTTTTTTGCATCAAATAACTTACTTCACTACAGATAAACTAAATGTTTAACAAAACTCAAACTGCAGATAATTCGAAATTACACATCAATATGACATTCCTTTTTTCCTCATAATGCAATACAGTTAAATTTATTTTTGTACAAAAATACTACATGCATAGCATAAATACTGACTGCACATCAAATTTACCATATTTCATAGCAAAATAACTATCCCAGTCGCATATTAACCAGTAAGTACAACAAAATCTGTTCATCATATTTGTCTTAATTTTCAAGAAGCCATGCTCGGCTAATTTAATGATTATTATAACAAAAAAATCCTTTTACATTGCATTATTTCTAAAAGCAGAACAACTTAACTGAAAAACTTCGCGCGTTTTTTCGTCACTGGAGTAAATAATATAAAAATAAAAGCTATAGTTATGGCATAGGTCAATTATGGGTAAAGTAAAGGCCGCGGCAGCGGCCGGCGAGTGCTAGCTAATCTTTGTGATACTCCGACCTCTTTTTGAATCTACCCACTAAATAAAATAATATTATACTACCTACCAATTTCTTATTATCATAGATCGTAACAGACGACAGTACGTGGCGCCACCTGCAGAAGCTAAAAATGTGCCTATTGGGCAAAAAAGGAAGCGTGGACGCCCCGCGAAAGCAAGACCCGCTTTAATAATTCAATAAATTACAATTTTGTATCTAATTTTATATTTATTTTGCTGATTTCATTATGTGATAATTAATAAATAATAAGATGACTGTGACTAATAAAATGTTGTTTGATCTAGAAAAACTGCTGTAAATATTATAAAAATAGAAGCTATATTTAAAAGAAAAAGAGTTAACATGTATAATGTGCATTAAGATTATTAGTTGTGCATTGATAAAAAAGCTTTTACTTTAGGAAAAAATGCTGTGCGCTGTGAAAATAAATTGTAGTGTGTTTAGTGATATTTTGAGTTGAATATTTTGTTGTGCAATCAGTAATTTTGATGGGAATTCGGTATTTAATTGCATAGAAAAAGGATATTTTATGATTTGCGTTTAAATACTACCCATTTTGGTCTTGAATTATTTGTAGAAGTCCAGAGAAGATTTAAAAGATGAAAAAATATGAAAGTTGTTAACTATTTGTGAGATTATTTTTATGAAGATTGGTTATTTATCGATTGAGACAGTCCGAAGGTCGGCCGGGTCAGCTAGTCAATAATAAATAACTAACTCGTGATTAATGATTAATAAGAATAAATGTTTACTAAAATTACTTTTATTGATAGTAAAAAGGGTTTTCTCTAAGTGTTTCTACACATAAAGAAAAACTAATGTAATATTTTCTCAAGCTAGATGGATGTCAAACCCAATAAAATTGAGAAAAGGTTGGCTATGATGTCACCAACAGAATATGTCTCGTTTCTCGAAGGTTCAAAAGGGAAAATACGAAAATATGACCGCCAATATGTAGTTGGCAGTTTTATTGGTCGACCCTAAGTGGTAGTATTCAGCACTAGCACCCATATTTCGATATAAAGTACTTTAATGTAATGAAATTATGGTAGAGCTCTTGTGAACGAGTTTCGCAGAAAAAGCACGATTTTAAGTCGAAATCTCTTTTCGGAATCTTTTTTCATATTTATATCAGTATATATTTTAAAAGAAAGAGCAGCGATAGCCGAGTGGGAGACCGTAGGACTGCGAAGTCACAGGACTCGGGTTCGAACCCACGGCACACACCTCTGTCAATAAATCGTTAAGATTTGTCTTTTGGAAGATATGTGTGTAATTATCATAAAAATTATCGCTCGCTAACGGTGAGAGTGCCTAAAAAGTGCTCGAGGATGTCTTAAGTCTATCAATCCGCACTTGGTCAACGTGGTGGACTATGGCCTAACCCGTCTCATCATGAGAAGAGGCCCGAGCCCAGCTGTGGGACATGTATTTGATACAGGGCTACTATTATATATTTTTCAATCTTCAAATCAAAATAAATCTTATCCATACAGAAACTACGCATATTTACGCTCCAATATAATAACGGAATATTATACGACATATTATTCAATGGAACTGTATATTAATCCAATTAGTTGGTTTATCGGTTCCAATGAATCTAGTTCAATGCGGCGCACGGTGCCTAAACTATTGGAGCGATATTCTGAAATGAGGTGAATATCGGTTTACTGAAATGGAATTATAGCTTTGGAGTAGTTGGAGTAGATCATCGTATACTTGTTTACAATTCATCATCATCCGCCGAACTTTTTTCCACTTTCATTGTGGTCGGCTTTTAATCTAAAGGATGCCCCAAATATCAGTATTTTACGAGAAACAACTGCTATCAGATCTCCACGACCAAGTATGAGGCAATTTATTTCATTAACTATAATACTACATTGTGTTGAAAATACGATACAAATTTTCATAATCTGTTTTAGTAAAAATTTTTTTTAATTAAAACATAAAAAATATTATAAATTTCACAGTCATATTACAAATAATCCGAATAAAATTAACTAATTTATTTAAAATAATAATGTCAATTTACCAATATTAATAATGAAACATTAACACTAGAATAGTCAGACTTTCTAGCCTCTTTCTGCCCGTTATGTCTGTCATAAGTGCTCAAATGTTAGCCAGGACTGATGGCTCAACGTACTCTTCGAGGCACGGAAGGATAATATGGTCGCCCATCCAATGATCGACCTAAGTAAGCATTGCTTAAACTGTTTTCGTTGTCATTACTTAAATTGATCGGCTTGCGCGGTTTCCAAGGACTACTATATTACTTATACTTATAATATAATTATACGTATAATTACTTTAATGAACATAAATTTACGCCTCCAACTCACCTGGGTAAAATAAAACTATAAAACTCATATTTAACATGTAATGTTTATGTCATATACAGCGTTTTGTTCTATTCATTGTCTGCAAACTTGGTGAGTAGGTAGATAGATGGCATTGAAATATTATGCTACATTTTTTTAATGATATAATGCTGTATGTTCGGGATTAAATCGTATTCGCTTTATAAATAAATAATAAATTCTAATAATTCGCAAATTTTTCATTCGTTGGTTTGTTCAGCGTAAGTAAAAAACTGATGAAAATATGTATGATGATACGTATGACTGATGAAAAATCTCTACTGGCATTTACCTTACCACTTTAGATCGCATATTCTACCAATAAGTGAATAAAATTGAATATACAGTCTTAATGAATAGACTCCCAATAGTTTTAATCTTTATTTAAAAAATCAAGTGTTTATTTTATAAAAATAAGTCCACAAATGCTATAAAGTAAAAATAATGACCAAAATAAGCTCAGTCGTTATATTACAGACATTCTGGTGAAATGAATGTGTAATCCTCATCACGACGATAAAAAATCATAATTTTATTCAAAGAGAAAGACCATAATATACAAATGACTTCAAACCTTTTTTGAGCTTTATGGTTTTAGATATAGAGCTCAAAATATCTTGAAGAGTTTTGATAGAATAGTAAAGTAGGGTCGTTTTTCAACATGCCTATATTATTGCCTAAGATATACGATCGAGTCTGTTATGTTTCACTACATCGTTTAGTTTGTATTATGCTAAGTTATTTATTTGAGTCCTAGAATTATTTAAATACGCTGTTTAGATTATAAATTATAAGTTATCGTCAAAGTTCTTTTGAATTGAGCTGCCTCGTTGGTCTAGTGATTAGCGTATGCGCCTATAACCGCAAGATCTTGGGTTCGATTCCCGGGTCGGGCAAAGTGTCATTTGTGAACTTTCCGTCAGGACATTCACAAAAGCAGTACGGAGTTGGAATTATGCCCGGTGGATGGCGATAGGCTCCCTTATCCCATGGGACATAAACATAGGGTAAAGGCGGGATACATGCCCCAGTGGGATTGATGCCTCATTTTCAAAAAACCTAACTTCCCAAAGTCGCCACTAAAAAAAATTATTATAACTAAGAGCCGCAGTCACCCCGCACCTCGGGTAGCCATTGGCCGTCGTGCTGTGAATACGTGTTTAGCTTGTGTGTGCATTCATCTGCGCGGCGAAGTTTACAAAGATGTCAAAGTTTTAAAGGTAAGTTTTAGCCGTTGTGTAACTTTTAAAGTAGTCATTAATTCCGTTATATTTTTAATTACGTCGATGTACTGATTCATCAATTATGCATCTTGATGCAAATAATTCGTCATTTGTTTTTAATTAGTTTAAAAAATACTTGAGGCATCTATCCCTATCAAAAAGGATAGTTGCCCTGATTTTTTGAAGGATAGGTGCCCCTAGGGGCATCTATCCCTCCATACAAAATGTTTTAAATTTCAGGCGATTTTTGTTGCTTTTGGTAGTTTTTGGTACAATGCGTTGTTTATTGGAGTATAGTTATATTGGTAGAAATTTGTAGTTTTTGATAATTGTTGGTAGTTTTAAGTAGAGTTTGGTAATTCCACTGGTTAATTTTGATAGAATTTGATAGGTTTTGGTGTATTTGGTAGCATTTGGTTGTTTTTGTTGTTTTTTATTAGTTTTTGATGGCTTTTGATACAGTTTTGTTGTTTTTTGTAGAATATTTTTTGTGTTTGGTATATTTTGGTTGTAGTTTTTGTTGGTTTTGGATTTTGTTATATATGGTAGTTCTTGGTAGTTTTTTTCCTCTGATGTACTATGAAGCACTTTGTATAACTCGGGTGAATGTTCTATTTCATATCAGGTGTATTAAAAGCCCTCAGCTATGATTCGGGTCTCAAAATACACCCGCTATGAAATCGACTACTTTCACCTTTTGGTGTTTTATATATTGTACCTTCAATTAAGTGTTTACGTGTATTTAGGTATATAAGACATGTTCCTGGACTATAGAACAATTGCAGTAAGCTTTCGACGAAAAAGACAGAAATACCATGGGGATAAACGAAATATCCCGACAGTTTGGGAGTCCATCAAGAACATTGCGAAGACGTTATGCTGCTAAGAATACATTTTATTGTTTTAATTAGAATGTTTTTTATGATGATGCATGTTAAAACTTAATAATTAATATTTAATAATAAGAATTTAATATTCCTATTTATGTTGAAATTGCTTATAAAACTTTATTAATGTAATTTTATTTGATCTCATAATAGAATTATATTCTAAGACTATTAAAAGACTTTAAAAACTGCAAAATACTTTTCATTATTAGGGCCATGTTTCTTGGAAACAATTTCTGTTTTAGGGGTAGCCTTCTACTTCTAAAACACTAATTGTCCTCTAAACCTTATAAAAGTTTGGTTGAGTTTTTCGTTAATACATTATAAAGTGCATCTATCCCGCACCGCAGGCATCTATCCCTCTTAGTATTTTCATGGTGGGGCATCTATCCATACGGGTAGGCATCTATCCCCAAAAAAGGAGTTCCACAAAAAGCTAAATTCTGCAAAATCTGTAATTAATAGGTCTAAAAAACCAAATCACAGTTAAACATAAAGGACTAAACTAGCTGAATTCATACTCATTATTTATATACAATGAATATTTTCAAAATTAGGAGGTAATTTCAAAAAGTGGGGCATCTATCCCGCCTTTACCCTAACAGGTGAAATGTGGGTGTTTTACACCTCTGCCACACCCTTCTAGGTAATATAAGCGAGATGTTATGTTGTGTTCTGTACATATACCTACGATTCTTACGTATAGACAAGTCTATTGCTATCAAAATAGTTTAAGACTTTTCACTACCACTAAGAATTTCCTAATGGAAACTACATTAACACTTCCATTATTCTTTATTTCCTAACAAATGTAAATGTTTTCAGGTTCAAGAAAACCCTCAGTTGGCGTCCAACGAACTAAAAGCTCCCCTTCCAAAGCCTGGTAAGTGACGTCACTATAATAGAGCTGAGCTCAATCCACGTTGCTCATCCCACCTCTATAATATCTCTTCAACCGTAAACCTAGTCTCCGCTCGTGTTACTCTAATACGTATGTACACAAATTAATGCTATTGGAATAATTTATGTAATATAGGGGTATCGGTTTTCGAAGGTCGAATTTGAACAAACGTGTGTTTATGGTTACATAAGACTAATTATAATATAACTACATACCTGACCTAAATAAGATAATTATATCTTTAATATTTTATAAAACTTTTACTAGGACAGTTTCATTATTCAAATTATGAAATACTGGTGTTACTCACGTAATGTTGGTTTATTTAGTCGACCGCGGTTTCGCTTATACGTCTAGGCATTATCAAGAGAGTGCGATACGTCGCGCCTGAGTCGCAGCCAGTCTTGCACTGCGGGCAGCGACTAACATTACGTGAGTAACACCCGTATTTCATAATTTGAATAATGTTACAAACTAACGTCAGTTTTAATAAAAATATTGGACAGTCCCGTTCTAAAAAGCTCTATTTGCCTTGCGTATTAAATTTTTAGTTTAGGTACACATTTATTTTTAACCGACTTCAAAAAAGAAGGAGGTTATCAAATTTTCTGTTTTTTTATGTTGTTACCTCTTAACTTTCGACTGGGCGAAGCGATTTTACTGATTTTATTTGAAAGCTGGTGCTTCTAGTGTGGTCCCATTTCAATGTGGTCCAGATCCAGATCTAACAATGGCACCCATGAGAAAACCAGATAAGACAAAAATTATTGTAATTGAAAGCGGCTTTTGTATGTATGCTACGTTTATTCATACAAATTACAAATTAATAACTCTCTGTTTATTATTGTTAAAAATCGCATAGTTGCAACCCATGAAATACGCAATGTCAAAAATTAGGACAATCATTTTGTGTATAGCGACGAGAATAATAAATACACTATATCAACGATCAATACTGCTACTGTTATTAATTTAAAACATAAACCTAGCATTACTTGGAACAATGTAATCGTAATTACAGCACGAACTACATTGTTTTATTGCGACAACGCAATTAATAACGCTATTTTATAAAAAAAATGCATAGGAATTCTTTTACCTTACGAATCTTACCGTATCAACATAATAATATACCGAATTCCATAAAATGTCTATTACCTGGTTTTATAAATAGTGATAATTAATAATAAATTACTGGTGTCTACAGTATACAGTGTAATTTGTAATTAGCCTGTCGCCTTTTGGAAGCGCACATGTATCGCTAGCAATTTCTATCATGATCGGTTGGGTAGTTTAGCCATGAGAGCGTGACATACGGACTGACTAACTGAAATTAGTACAAAAAAAAGATAAACATGCTTCAAGACAATTTCTGGCGAAAAACTAATCTGTAACATTACATTACAATCGAATGCTCGCGGTCTGGGAGCATCTTAACAATAAAACTATGTTTGTCTTTGATATACCAGTTTCTTCGTAGTCGATTCTATCTAATGTTAAAAAGAGCTATTTCCCTAGTTTTATAAATAGTGATAGTTAATAATAAATTACTAGTCTCTACTCTATACAGTGTAATTTGTAATTGGCCTGTCGCCTTTTGGAAGCGTACAAGTATCGCTAGCAATTTCTATCATGATCTGTTGGGTAGTTTGGCCATGAGAGCATGATATACGGACTAACCGAAATTAGTACAAAAAAAGATAAACATTCTTCTAGACAATGTCTGTCGAAAAAGAATATGCAACGTTACATTACAGACGAATGCTCGCGATCTAAGAGCACCTTAACAATAAAACTATGTCTATGATAAACCAGTTTCTTCCTAGTCGATTCCATCAATACCCGCTAATGTTAAAAGGCTATTTCCGTGGTCGTTTCGAGCCTCATTATTACGGTAAAGTATTCTTATGGTTCATTAAGACAATTAAAACCATTGGATGTTCGCTCAATCGTAAATATTCCTGTTCCTGCCCCCTTCTCATAAATTATTATAATAGTATGTTTATTTTAGTGCCGCTTTTTTCGTTCGTTGTTGACTTATTTGTTTAATAATTATTTGATGTTTAATAAATATTACGATTAAAAATTATTAAGAATCATACTTACACTAGATATCACTCTCGTTTAAATGTTGATTATATTTAAAAAGTAGATGTTTCAAGGCTATCTGTGTGCCAAATTTCATTAAATTAGTAGTTTTGTGTTAAATCCTGCACCCCTGGGTAAAATCCTGCTGGATTCTTAATTTTTCTACTTTAATATTTTATAAAATACAAAAGGCATAGCTAAGCTATAATTTGCTTTAAAATATTACAAGTGAATAATTATTTGTTTGTTAAAGATAAATTATTTATTATTTACTAGCTGCCCCGCGCGGCTTCGTTCTCGATAAAATTTTGCCCTCGAAAATATTTTAAAAGTATCCTATGTCCTTCTCCCGGTTCTAAGCTACCTCCCCACCAATTTTCAGCCAAATCGGTTCAGCCGTTCTTGAGTTATAAATGGTGTAACTAACACGACTTTCTTTTATATATATATAGATTTCGTTACGATGGTTAATGGACAAGATAACTTTGGTAATGGTACATGCTCATTGCCATACATTTTAGCTCATCGTCTGAGCGACATCTGATGACTGAGCTTTTAGTTATCTCGTCCATTGGAATTATATATTTGAGGATTCTAAGTGCCAAATAAACTTATTAAAAAAATAGTTTTTTTAATAAGATGTATAACAGAATTTTAACATTATACTTACGTTATACTTACTTACCCATTTGACTATAATTCAGAATAAAAAAACAATAAGTATTCACTTCAAATCCCTCATGACAACAACTGAATGCGAAAAAGCTGATTGATGGTTAAAAAATGTAGGAGCTTATAAAAGATGTCCTTAAAGAAGGCCGAAGGGGCGTCGCTTGTTTATTGTCACGACAACCTCGCTTCAGACCCGTTCTACCCACCCAGCTATGGATAAAATGTCGCTCCTACAAAAAGCCTATTTTAAACTAGCCTAGTCAATTACTTGGCCTAATTGACTCATAACTCCAGAAGCCCACACTTCAAAACTTTACAACGATATTTGTTGTTAATGAGACCAAGATTGGACTTGAGATATACTTGATATTGACTTGAATAATGTTTAAATCAAATAATAAACACTACTCTATATATTGTTTTTAAAATCCATCTGAAACAATTCGTATGATTCAAAGTTGACTGCACCTAAATAAAATGTGGAATGAAATATTAAGAGGCAGTTTACACGTATCGCGGGCACAGATCGCCCGGTGGTGCCACCTGTCGCCGACGTGAATAAATAAATTGTGAAAAACGTACAAAACATCAACGTGCAAACTGCACACCCGTACAGCTTACTGTACAATCGTATACACGCACACATAGAAGGTTGCTCGTAAAACAAGACTGCAAGCGAAAATATTTGCGCTTGCTAACTGAATAATAATGAATATGAGCGATCCGGACGTAACCGGAATCATTTCAATGTAATTTCCACAGCTCTAACTTAGTTTTGCTATTACACATATCATTAATGTTTAATGACCAAACCATTATACCTACTAGATCATCACAACAGGTTTCACGGCAATTATCATGTTGACTGTAGCCTCGTTATGAGCCTTTATTAAACCGAAATGTTGAGAAAGTACGGTGTATTACGTTATCATTTTCGTTTTCTGTTATGTTATAACACTCCATTCTTATGTCGTTATAGCGGGTGCACGCGATAATGACATAAAAACGTTGTATTTTGCAGCTGCGATGGAATTTTAAAAATCTTTTTGAGCATCCCCCGCGCCGTCGCCATCGCGTACATTTATTGGCCTAGACAGGTCGCGATTAAAAGGGAACCAGCTACTAAACGAGCTATGTTCACAATTATAATAGTGCGCATTCAAATTAAAGTTAAGTTCTCGTTAAATCATCACAGTTTTACAATACTCCGCAGCTCGGTCGCGGTCGCGAATCCTGAGCACCATCAAAACTAAAACAAACACATACGTGCAGATTAAAATCGTACGAAATGCAGGTTCGTACGCGATAACGAGCGTTTTGTGAATAACGGCTTACCTTCAAACACAACTTTTAAATAACAGCCATAAATGCAGTATTGCGTTCTAACTATTAGTGCAGATGGTTTATCGCGGCTTGTAATTTGCGCGTGGATTTACGACCTATGTACAAGTGTAATAGTCCTTCTAGTTTCTATTTAAACGAACCAACAATTTGTTTCGAAGTGCAGTTTTTTATCGAAACCCATTCATTTGCACCGAACATAAAGAGCGTTCAAACTATGATACTTTAATGGGATTAGTTTGAAAGTTTCGTTGCGGCAAATTGAGGCTTACTTACTGCTTGTTCTACCCGATGTAAATTTTAAATAATGTAAACAGAGTCTTGTAACTAAATCTAAAGCGTTGTTTAAAATCGGTTGAAAAATAGTTGGAATCGTTTTAACGTTTCGCTTCCCCACATTCTCTATATATATTGGTAGTTGGATCGTCGGATGTGAATCGGTGTAGGCCCTGTCTGTGACACGGCCGGGAGTCAGTTTCGCGAATTAGATTCCTTTTTTATTCAATGAAAACTGACTAAACCTTCCTTTTCTGTCTGCAAATTGAAAGGTTCCAAAATAGATTTTTATTTTGGCTAACTCGTACGTTTTTTTTTTGCCTGTACGAGTATGCTGGTCTGAAACGATCTAGGTCGACGGTTAATAGTTTGCTCGACTAGGAATAAAGATGTATTAAATGTGCGATTAATTTGCCTGACAGTCGATTATATAAACATGTGTTTATACAGAACGTAACAGTTTACTGTTCCATCGCTACTCGAACCTTGTTTACATTCTAAGATAGGAAATTAAATCGATATTTTCCATGACTGTATCACAAGTTGGGCCCTAAAATTACTGCCACAATCATACATAACATCATACTGTTTCCTATAAAATATCTACGAAACCTCTGATTTTCAGTTCTTACCATTAGATGGACTAATTTAACCTTATTTTAATCTCAATTGATTATGCGTTGTATATAAACATCGGTATCAATCAATATGTATGTAATGTATATCTGAAATATGTAAATGTTTTTTGTGGGTACAGAGGGACGGATATCCTCAGTCCGTATTTCAATCTGAAGGATCCCTTACGCCTATTTGCTCCATATCCAAGACACATCTGGATTCCAATGCCATTTCTTATTTTTGGAGTCCCCTTTTGAATAATTCCCTTATTAGGTACCCTTTCCTTATTATCTCTTTAATAAAAATGTATTAGGTGTAGTGAAGCCCAATACATTCCGCCCGCATGGTTTGTCAAGAAAGTAGTATATTATGTATAATCTCTAAAATCCATTGAAGAATAGTAGCCCAACATCCCCCCATCCCCACACACATTAATTTATACAAACTTACGCATAAATTTTATAATATTATGAGTAGTAGGGTGTTATTTGAAAATATGCACGTAAAAGCAAAGCCTCGTTGGTTAGCGTATGCGACCTCTCACTGCAAGGCTGCGGGTTCGATTCTCGGCTCGGCTGTTATTTAGGATTTTCCGTCTGGATTTTCTAAACAGCAGCATGGAGTTGGAATTGTGCCCGGTGGATGGCATGAGAGCGCACCTCCTATCACATCGGACAGGTGTTATACACCCCTGCCGCATAGGCGTGATATTATGTAATATCTGAACTATTAATTATGTAAATTTTAATTCACCCGAGTAGCGGCAAATCAATTTCGTGTCGAGTTCGTTTTAAATACTATAATTAAAACAGAAATATTCTGTAATTTAAAACCGCCAATTTCGCTTCCTTGATGAATATTTCAACGTATTATATAAAGGACTTTCGGCATTGAAACGAAATCAATTAAAAATAAAATAAATCTCCAGTTCTTACAATCACTTAGTGTTATTTCCGCCGTTCTGAATGAAATGTATAATAACTTGATTTTTATGTTCCTTTAAAATATTGTAGGAACTTAAATAAAATATTGTTTAATATACTGGTAAGCTCAAAATATCTTCGACTATGCTGAAAAGATATACAACGAATTAGTTGTTTTTTACGAGATATACAATTGGCATCTACCATGATCATGGCAAGCTACCATGCCTATGTCTAAGGTTCTACGTACACGCTCCATCTTACTTGCACAAACAGATTGTGCAAGCAAATTAGAGCGAGCCAGTATCTGAAATTACTGGGACATGAGGCATAACACCGTTACCCTCAGATAGAGCGACCCACAACATGGTACACAGGTGGACTTAATGCCTAGTGGCATTCTCTAACAGTCAATCTAGAGTGGTGCAGAGAAACAAATGTTGCTGCGTTTCGATAGTTCTTACAGTACGTATAAAGGGATTTGAAAATCAATCGAATACAGAGTAATACATACATAATACTTTTAATACGTCAATGTGTGTATGTTACACATTATATATATACGAATGAAAAGAAGTGGGATTTCACTTTTGTGGATTTTTGTTGTCCATGGGCTGTAGTTACCACGTACAATGGTTGACTACACGTCTTTTCGCTTAATAGTCATATAAAGAGCAGAGCAGAGCATTCTACAAAACATTGACCTTATAACAGCAATAGAACATTACAGCATCTGATGAAGATTCATATTCATTTCATTGTTACTGCTCCATTGGCAATGAGATTCGCGATGCCCATCCCAGCTACTATCAGAATGATTGCCAGTTTCCTGCATGTAGCAATTTTATAATCAGCTCGATCAATACGTAATACTCGTACTATTAACTGGCCTAATAAAATAGCTTTGTAAGGACTTGTTTACACGAGATTAGTACTAATGTATTGGTCACTTCGTACTTTTATTGTACCGAACCTAGTGCATGTGGCGCTTTAAGAAAGGCAAATAACGAAAGCATATATTTGAAAATGGTTTTGGTCAAATAATTGTGCTATTACTGCACATAAGGCTTAGTATAGTAGACTTGATAATGAAAAATTATGCAACCCATGTTCATAACCTTAAAAATCTTAACATAGAATTCTCATTGCCGATTTCATCAACGTGTTAAGCTCAAGTTTAACGCTAAGCTGCAGCTTTCGGTCTTTCTGTCCCGTACAAACATCAAATGATAGAGAAAGATGCAATTACGGATTTGTAAAACGGTCGATTAAGAAGGCCTGGTAAAATCAGGGCTCGCCAATGTCATTACTATCTATACACATATACTGAACTGTTGATATGTATAGCATAAGGTGGTATAGCAAATGGGATCACGTCCTATTCACTTGGATTTGCATCTTAATTAATTATACGGACATTTACTAAATTGGTACTAACTCTGCAATGTGAATAGCGATAAGTACTTATCATTAGTACTAAGTTCGAGTAGATACATGAGACATTAGATACTTTCAGTATTATTTAAGTAAAGAGCTTAGCCGTAGCGATACAAAGAGTAACAAGTTTAGTACTTTAGTACCAATTTCGTGTAAACTAGGTCTAATAAAATAGCTATGCTATGGCCTGATAACTAGTTAACAGTTTCCAGTTCAAACTGGTTGATTAATATTAATTGTTTGGAATCGATTATTCTCAACCATGCGAGTTCCGAACCGTTAAAATTTAATTAGTCGTCTACTTCAATAATGGAAGCTCATCAAAGTTGTGCTGAGTACATGCTTTCTCTTATTTGGCGAACGAATTTCGTAGTTAATACTAGTATATGCTGACAAAATACAACACAAAGGGGTTGTCCAAGTGACTATATAGGTATGTGACTTATTATTTCTGTTTCTAAACATTTTTATTTCTTTTATCCGACAGTTAACTCACATATTATTAGATAAGATCGTCTTATATAAAACTAGGCAGTATTTTATATCTTAAACTTGTGCCACTGATTGTATTGCAGCTTTTGGTCATTGCCCTTTGGACATTTATATTTTAATAATCACGCAGAAAGTTTCGAGAGCAATGGTTGAAGAGCTTTTGTGAACGGGCTCGAGGGAGGAAGCACCACCATCTCATCTTTAACAAGCCGTCAAAATCCGCCAAATGGTAGTTACATTGCTAAGTTCAGGTTTGGTGGTGAGATTCGCTTTAGAATTTAACAAATACAACAATACTTGTTAATCTATTCGGATAACCAAATTAAACTAACTGTACATGAAATGATAGCAAAATCTAAAGTAAATTATGTAGAATCTTGTGAACGATACAGGATATAATATTCTGTTTGGTCTTAGACGTGCCTCCCCTTAAATGTAATATGCACGGAGTGGACCTCTGGACTGCGTCGGTATTCTACCTAATACCTAGTCATAACGTCAGATTAATTGCATGCCTCAGATTAAGAGCATTGCTTAGACTAAGACTGAAACAATATAGGTTTATACAGAATGCGTTAATTGAAAATATGCTAGGTTTCTGATCAGGGTAATTTGAAAATGGTGTGTCTAACGCTTATCTGCGTCATTCTGTCAGCTTTTCCGACAGCTTTTCTCTTTCTCTAGCAACCTCAAACTTTCAAAAATCCAACCAATAAAAAATTCTATCAATCAGAAAATTAAATGCCTAATCGATAAACAAAATAATGAATGTCATATTAAATGTTATAGCAACGTATTTAATTACATAATGGCTTGATATTTATTGCACACCTACATCCAATAAAAACTACACCTTGAATGACCTAAATACTGATTTATTTATCTCTACTGAACCCTGCACATAACTCATAGGGGTGAAGGGGGAAAAAGGGGAATGGAAAAACGAGGAATGAGGGAAAACGGAAGACGCGAACGGTTTTACGATTCGACAATCGTAAACTCGGAAAACAATTTTGTTGAATACGTTATATTAGAAAGTAAATCTTGTTATCATATATTTTCCGTTTTATATTATGGTATCGGGATAGTAATTAAATAAGTCCGTTTTAAAGATATTTAAATGCTATATAAATGCTTTGTTTATACACACTACGTATATTTGCTTAATTAATAATGTAGCTTCAATGAAAAAATTACCGAAATAAACTTATTTAAATATTAAATTACCATATTGTAATAGTTCGTATAAAATGTCCAGATTTTTCCGTTCTTAAGGATTTTTCTTGACGCCTTTGGGGAAAAGGAAATTGTATTTTTTCTCTTTAAACAGGTTTGGTAGTTATTTGTGATTGTAAGTTGATTAATGAATAATAATACAATTAATATTGACACACACGAGCGCTTGCATAAGCCGCAGTTCCACATGTTGATTCTGTCCATTCTATATGCATTTATTCCTGTCTACTTTGTTGCTTGTATTAACACCATTAAGTATGGTAACTTCTTGTCCAACTACCATAGAAAACCGTTAGGACTCAATGTTAATATTAAATAGAGGCGATTTCGCAAATCAGACTTCGAAAAACCAATATAGCTAGTTGTTGATTTATTTCGTTATTTTAAATGCCAGCCTGTGCGCTTTTCATTTTAAATACGTTTTCGCGTTAAAAAAACCCCTATGTATTTAAATGCGAACGATATCAAGTGCTTCGTTTTTTTCGTCCCAGGTTTAATCGCGTTACGCCATCGAACCCTTAAAATTCACAACCCATTTTTATAAGTATAAACACGGTCAAAATGCTTCACCTCACCTCCACTTCCGTTTAGGCAATATTTATACTGCCGCGAGTTATTTTCAGTTAGTCAAATGTTGTAAGAAAGTACCTGTAGAAGTTTTTATTTGATTTTTTCCTGTGGTGTCACGTTTCTTAAGCAATCAAGAAACAGTATTAGACCCGCTCGCCTTAGCTCAAGTTTTATTATGTAAAGTTTGAAACTAGCAAGCCTGCACTTGCGACGAGAAAGCATTCAAGAATTTTCCGACGCTTCGTCGATATTTTATTGCACTTGAATATTAAATGCGGTGCTCGATTATGTAGTGCTATAGTAGCTGAACCCGCCCCAGCTAATTATAAAGTAACTTACAATTAAAATAATTGTAGTGTAATTATTTTGCTGCCGCCGGGAATACGGAGAATTGGTTTGTTTTGACTTTCCGAACAATAGGTGCTTTAATTTGCGGCATGTTGGAATTCAATTACATAGTTAAAATATAGATTTTTTATAATTATATACTATCGAAAAAAAATTTCAACCGTTTTTAAATGGTCTTATAAAATAATTTTATTCAAAAGTATAAAGAAAAATATTGCCGAAGCTTAGCTGAAAAAGTTATACGACACTGGTAAGCGCTTCGTAGAAAAGAAAGGTACAATATACTATTACTATAAAGACTTTAAATTGGTTTTTTGTAGGTGGAACCTTTGGATTCGCCGAACCGAATCTGAAAATTGTTTTACTGATAGGAAATCAGATTTTTCCAACTATCTGTATTGACATAGGCTACTTTTACTTTCACGCTTTAGCTACCCCTCGAAGCTAGTATAAAATTAATTGAGCAAATATAACACTGTGTGTTGGTAATAGAAATATATCAATCTTAATGTTAGAAGTGGCAGTCGGGTTGGCGGAATAAATACTGGTGCTTATACCGCGTCGTAGATTTGGCGTGACAGTTCACCATTACAACTGAAGAACGTAGAAGAATTTCCATTGGCAACTGTTAAAAAGTTGCAAACGGTTATTCCGTGACGTTAAACAATCATTTCATCGGTTGCTTTACGTGTACTGCTCATGTTTTGCAATTGCCTTAAATGCGGGTTCTTATTATTAAGAATACTTAAAGGAAAACACTTAGTGAGTATAGCGACAATTTAAAATACAAGAAATTAAAAAAGATGTAACTCAACTTAAAACGACATTTGTTTGTCGTTTCTCATTCGCGCTATCATATGACTAAAGTGATTTTGAAACATCGAATATTTATAATTATTGCAGCCCTGTATCTAATACATGTACCACTGCTGAGCTCGGGCCTCTTCTCATGATGAGAAGTGTTAGACCATAGTCCACCACACTGGCCACGTGCGGATAGGTAAACTTCACACACCCTCGAGCACTTTTTAGGCACTCTCAGGTATGTAGGTTTCCTCACGATGTTGTACTTCACCGTTAGCGAGCGATAATTTATATGATAAATACACATATATCTTCGAAAAGACGAATCTTAACGATTTATTGACAGAGATGTGTGCCGTGGGTTCGAACCCGAGATCTTTGACTTCGCAGTCCTACGGTCTCCCATTCGGCTATCGTTGCTTTAATACAAAAAAACATTACGATAAGAACAATATTATGTTTATCCATATATAAACTCGTTGTTGATTGGAACGCTGCTGTGGTTCAACTGTTTAATTCTATATACAAAATATTTGTCCAAAAGAATACCAAAAACAATATTAAGTATAAAAACAATATAACTGTATAAAAAGGTTGGTTGGTCGCCAACACTCGTATTTACTGAATCGTTAATCTAGTTTCTAAGAAAAACAAACAGTCTCGCGAGGTAAAAGTTGTTTGGACACGTTATCAAACATACAAGAATCGAGTGCCTTGCTTTCCGATCACTAAGCTCTTCCAAGTGTTCATTACACAGTAAAGTAATCGCATACGTGAGACATTTGATATCTGTTTGGTGCTACTATCTTATCTTTAGCTCCTCTCCATTATTTTCAATCAATACACTGCATCTAATCTTTGAACTGTTTTTGCAGTAGGTAACAACATAAAAACGTGAACCATAGAGCCATACAATACAAAGGCAAAAGCCAATTTTTTAAATGATTTAATACTCTGACGTCCTTTAAAAGATCCCTTTGTGCTCATATGATTGTCCATTAAACGTATCACGACAAACATCGCTTCCCTACTTCTATAACACAGTAAAAATAAAAGGATTTCCATGCGCTCCAATGTTGAAGAACATAATGGATTGTAAAAATTGCCGGTTTAACTTTTCAAATTGACTGATTCATTGTTATAAAGCGGGTGGGCGCTGAAACAATTTAGAGTTTCAGGCCCGTTTTCCACTAAAGCGAGGCGAAAGGAGATGTGTGGCGTAGCGGGCAGGTTATTTCCATCAAAGCAGAGTAAAGTGAAGATGTATGAAGATGTGTGAAGATGAGTGTCGTAATGTGCAAAGTAAAGGTAATGATGATTGTGCGAAAAGAGGTTTTCTCATCCTACCAGACGTATTTCGTATGAAAACACATAATATATTCGCCGCTCTACTAGAACTATCGGTACAGTAAACCCTTTCCACTGAACGACTGACGGACGAGACATGTATGCAATTTTAAAACCAAATTCTATTGATTTATAACACATCTCGTCACGTCTCATCTCCGCTTCGGTGAAAACCGACCCTTCCGGTACACAGTCTGTAGGATTTCATTTGCGGCTGTTTACCAATATTTGGCGGGGTACCACGGGGATTTACTCCGGTATCTCGTTGTTCTCGGCTCGCGATATCACGGTGCCTCGCGTGCAAACCTTCAAATAACTATGAGTTTCCGCATGTGGATGCGAAGAGCAAATTGTGTTATTTGTGTTGTACGAAGCACACGCGACTCGTACGAGAATTTGACAATACTAGAGCTATGTTGGTAGACAAAATAAATGATGTAACAGATACCAGTGCCCGTCCGTATCTTATCGCGTCTTTTTCGATCTTGTTCCGAGACCGATTCAGTTATTAATCTGTGCGATAAGTTAGTGTTTGCGAAGGCCGCGGGGCGCGGGACAAGCGGGATTGAACGCAGCGAACTTTTCAATCTGCTTCGCTGCTACCGCTAAAAAGGCGACGATTCCCGCACCGACTGGATTTGTTCATTATCCCCCCCGCAATTCAAATGGACGTTTTATTTATTCAATAACAAAGTTGTGTTATCTTTTGCAACTTTTAATTAACACGTAGAATTTCCATCGCAACCGGCCACGTTCTTGCTTTCTGCTTTACGAGCATATCTTATTATCAGTATTTATGCAAAAATGATGGCGCACTTAAATAAAAATTCAGCGGCTTTAGTTAATTTTATATTCGCGCCGACTGTATTAACATCTGCAACGCTCTTTGCATTTTTGAACGTTTTAAGTATTTGTTTTAAAGTCTTCTTCCATTCGTAAAATATATTGTGACACTTAATTATATCGAGCACGTGCCGAGAATTTGTGTGAAGATAACAAGAACATTGACAGTGAATTGGATGCATGCTAAATAAACAGTGGCGACCATTTTCCAATAAATAATATATTAGCGTTAGCAGTCGGGAATAGTTTGCGTCGCATCGCGAAACCCCGCCTTGTGAGGAATTGAGAAGTTAAAGAAAAGTCCGGTTAGAAACCGAGCCTCCTCGCTCACTTCGAGACACGACGCGGCGACGACGGGAAATTGAAGGATTCCACAATCTCAAAAGCGAATCTATTACCCGTCGATAAGTGATATAAAATTCTATGTAGGCTCTAGTTGACTTTATTTTTTTATTTCACTCGAAGGAGTAATGTTTCATTTAGATCGGTGAGAGAAATAAATCGTGTATTCGATATGCCAATTTAATCTGGGGGCGCCATCTATCGTGGGCATAGGTAGTGAGGCAGTCGGGGTTTGGGGAGAGGAGGGACCGGGCGGCGGGCCCACCCCGTCCTCGGCCGTGACGCCCATACTACGCGTTACTACGTTATACACAAGCGTAGCTACATCTATTTCGAGAGCAGACACTAGTTTACTACACTGATAGCACTAGTAGTATTGATGTGCACAGATTTAGATCATATTGGCCTCCACAGCGTCGCAGAGCTGGTCAATGGAAACCGACAATATTTAAAGTGGGTTACTGGCGGTACTAACGACTTCCCTTTCATTTCCTCGGAGCTACACTTAACGAACTGTAAACGTTTGGAATGTTACAATGTCCTCTAATCCTGCGGAAGATGAATGATCATTTCCAACATAAATCCGCAGATTCAAGGCCCCTCCCTGTCAAACGCAAAATTTATCGACAGCTTAATTCTTTAGCAATAACAGAATCCATTTATTTCCTCGATGAAATTGAATCAATTCTTTATTCCGAGTGTTGTGAGTGTAAAGTGCGAAGGAAAAAAAAATAGAATTGTCGATTTATCTGTTTGTTTGTTTCCGAGTAACGGTGAGCAAACAGTGTTTAATAAATAAGGTGGAAGGAAAGGTGTAGTTTGTGGGCAATTTCGGCGAATCTTGAGAACAAAGGGATTGAAGAGGTGAATTCCGGAAGGTCTCCACACCGCAGCGTGTTATGTTTTATAGGCGGGTGACAGGGTGATAAAACGACTATAGTAATGTGAGTGGGTTGCTACCACGGGTTTTCGAAGTCACGTCTTGGATTCATTTTTTGTTGTGATGATATTTGACGCCTACACACAGGGTCTATCAAGTTTCTCGATATTTATTTTATCTGGATTATAATTTAGCTTTTCGAAGCCAAGCAACCACTAAAGGATCATACTTTTTACACATACTTACACAAAGCATTTATACTTATAGTCACTTAATACTTATACTACACTTTCTGGGCGAGCCAATCCTAACAATGGCAACCCCTGCTCCAAATCCGCGAATCTTTTGACTGTACCTATGCATTGTCTTTCCGGACGCCGATTCAAGGCTAAAAATTGTTTTGACTGTTGTTAGTATTAGATTGCCAACTAAGCATGACTAAACGCTATACAAAAATCAATTAGAAAATGGCAAGTCCTTGGTATATTCTGAAACCTTGAAGAAATATTATATTGTTCATATTCTGTCCTTCAGTTTTCTAATTATAATGCTTTAGTAGACAATATCATTTGAAATTAATTCATCATCACTAAATACATCTGTCTAGTCTCACCTTTAACCTACTACTAATTAGAAGTGCTTGCATATCTGTGTTACGGTTTGGTGGTGTGATTAAGCCTTGAAATTACTGGCGTAGCGACACATTTTGCCATCTTATAGATTGTGGATGTCCATTGGTTTAGATTGTCTCTTACCTTCAGGTGGACTGCACGTCCCTTTGCTACACGCATACCTTGTATTAACTTGTAAGACCCTGTAATAGATATACAATACAGATAAACCAACCAAAAATCGTCCTCAATTCACAAATTGCTCGATTGTTCTTTATAGCCGTCTCAGTTATATCTGTCTTTTATTTCATATTCCTTGATGATAAACATTATTTACAAGTCACGAATCTAAGAGATTCGGAATAAAAACGAAACTAGGGTGAGACGTCTCGATTGTGACTTTGAGATCGTATTCCAGTTTTCCATAACTAAATCAACATGAATTTATGTCACAAATAGATTAAATACTAAGTTTTGACTGGTATTAAAAGGATTTCGGTGTCAAAAATGTATTGGGGTGACAAGTCTTGTTTACTTTAGTAAAACACTAATATATACGTTTACAAAGTTCACTTAGCCCCAATTTCACAGGTGTTAGATAAACCTTATTGGTAGGATAAACATATAATATTCATAAATGAAAGTGGCAGCTGTGTTCTTTTTTAAGAGTAACTTGTGTTATATTTTATGGGGCGGATTAGATCTATCTGGAATCTCAGAAACTGGCGCTTAGTATTGCCTTTGTTAATGATGTTGTCTATAATTTGTATTGTTTAGAATTTTCATAACTTTCTTCTTTTGGAATTACATTATCATCAACAGTCCGAACGGGACAGCAATGGAAAAACAAGCACACAATACTCTCTAACCTAACTGATTGTGAAACGACTTTTATTGTTGTTTGTACTCGTAAAACATGCAAATATTGTGTTGTTTTTAATATTGTTACTCTTTGTAATTAATATGTCAAATAAATCTTCAACGTCTAGACTTCAAAATTACTTCAGATTTACTACTTTCGGGTTCGGATTTGACGATTAAACAAACAAGCCACAAGTAAGATGATATCGTAGTTTTCAATTCTGGATGACCATGGGCCGCAGTTGTTTGCCATCGCGTTGTCAACCAGCTCATTTACTAAAGTATCATGAATACGAATAAAGGGATGTGCGTAGCGTAGCTATACGTTCGTTTTGCAATAGTAAGGGCTCAGTCTCGGAATACGGGCTATGCGGGCCGGGCATTAAAATGCAGCGCGCGTATGAGCCACGCCCGCCATACACTTCCTTTAGCTTGACGACCGACGATCATTCGGTTACGCAATGCCCATACACACTAGATTTTACATCCTTACTGTCTGTTTTATACTCATTAATTACGAAATATTAGATACTAGCTTTCGCCCGCGGCTCCGCCCGCGTGGTATGTCAATTAAAAGTAGCCTATATGTTAATCCAGACTATAAGCTACATGTGTGCAAAATTTCATCGAAATCGACCCGGTAGTTTTGGCGTGAAAGAGTAACAAACATCCATACATCCATACATCCATACTTACAAACTTTCGCCTTTATAATATTAGTAAGGATAACGAGATATTTACCATGTATTTTGTTGTAGCGAGTTTTATGGTGAACAAGCGGTTTACAACAGCTGCGAAATATCGGAAAACTAAAAAACATGCTAAATATCCCTTGATATCTAATATTTCGTTATAAAATTACCATATTTAGTCTTAAATCTAATTAATTACTTCGCATGCATGCATAAACATGTATGCATGAGTCAAGCCAGAATCTGGCTCGGGCCATGCATTATACAAAATATTGTGTATTATTATATTATCTACCTATATTGGTACGTAATTACTTAGGTTAAAGTACTACTAGCTATTGTTTCAAATATATTATGAACCAAAACTAACAATAATAGAAGGAATAATAGCATTTGATAATGATGTATGGACAGTGAATTGAAATACAGGTTTGCTTGACATGCATCAGATATTTTTTTTTTCAAAAAGTACAGAATGCTTTGTTCGTTGCTGACGAATTCTAAATGTATTCAGAACGCCTCTCTTCTATTGCTCAATCAATATTTTAGGACAATATCTGCACTACACTGACATACATTAAACAGCAACTTCAACAAAGGACCGTTTGGAGCGAGCGGCTTACCTCGCTCGTTGCACCGGCCTCCGACTCACTCATGGAAAGTTCACTACAGCTAGAACTATAAACAATATCGTTCACAATCTCAGTATGCGTATATCAAACTAGATATTTCAATATTCGCATTTACAAGGACTTCTCTCGTTTTCCCATGAAATAAAATACCTTAACTGCAGACTTATCTAGAATAGGAATATACACCACCAATATACCCCCTATTTATTGTCTTTGTCTCTAACCAGAACTGACTCCCAAGCAGCCTCGTCGTCGACTAAAACTCTTGTAAAAACAATGTGATTCCGATGAAAATTGAACTCTACAGTAACGTCATCAAGTTTTATTCCACATTAAAAAGATGTTGGGTGTTGCGAAATATTCCCCGAGTTAATACCGGATGAAATAATGGCGTCTGAAAGCTGAGGGCGAGGCGTCGCACTTTCCGCTTCCCGGTTGAGAGTTATTTTTTTTTCTTGTTCGAGTTTGTCTCTGCTTCGCTTTTTAGGTGATTCTGTCGCGTCTTTAACCGCTTGCGGCTTACAACTCGCCATAGATGGAATTTTTAAAATGTTTGCTCACATATACAAACTCGACATACTCTGCGATGTATTTAACATGGTGTTATTATGATGTTTGCATTAACCTTTTCTGTAGTTCTTTGAAATAGAACCATTGGTGTGGTCATTAACATTTCCACAAATAATTTATATTTGACGTTTGAATCGTAGTTTATATTGAGTGTTTACGTGAACCGTGTCACGCCACGAGTACACAGACATTAATAGAGTCTAGCCGGTGGGCACAAATCGAGTCTTGTTTTGATTGTTCTTGTGAATTATTGTCCGTTAATTCAACTAGGGATTCTTCACAGCGGCTTTGTTTTAAGGTTTTATTGAAATGTTGAATCAAGTCAATACCTTATTGAATTTTATACGTGACCCATTCATTGAGTTTCTAAGTCTTTCACTAAATGTAACCTTGATCGGTAGACGTCTTTGAACCCTTTTTCTCACGGTAAACATTAGTGTGCTAAATTAAAAGCTATTATTATGAATTATATAATTTGTGCGCTAGGGTGCTCAATAGCAAAGTTTCCACTGACCTTGCCCCATCCCCTACAACGCACCGGATGAGGGGCGCAAGGTGAATATGCGCTTGTAACACAATAATATCAACTAGTCGACATAAACATACAAGTTGCGTATAAACAATTAACATCTTTACTTGTTCGTGTTACATCCATTAAACTATTAAAGGGGAATGATATTACCCGACCGATTTCAGTAGCCTAGTAACTAGCAGCGAACTGGTCCACGACACCGGTTATCTCATTTTCCAAAGTTTTCAGCGAGGGTCAGCGCCAATGTGGCAAAGTTAGATATGCATATGAATTAGAGGCCGACGTTTGGTAGACGCAGTCCGTTTAATTTTCCAGCGTGATATTAATTTTAGGGTTGTGATTTTGCCGCTGTGTTCATGCGAGACCAACCCTCTATTGCAGATGGACGCTGATGATAATGTGGATCACTTTGTTATTAAATTGATGTAATAATTTATCATATGCGTGCCCAGGGTCGTGTTTGTTAAGCGTGTTACAAAATATACCGTTTTATGACATGTAAGGTGTTTGATATGAGATAAGGCAAGTCTGGTAAAAACGTAGTTATTCTATCAACGAAGTGACATCATATAATTTAGAGACTAGCTGGCTAACAAATTGAATGCGACGGCGTCGAGGATGTCTCAGCAACTTAAAATAATTGTACGATACAATCACAACCTACTTAGCACTAGAGTACTTAAATAAATTGGTCCAGCTATTGCTCAGTTAACTCGCAAAAGTATTTGAATGTCTTCGCTTTTCTAAAATAATTAATTATGAAACCGTTTTATCAAATTTAGCGCTGAGCGTCAAAGCCAGGAGTGGAAGCGGTAATTTTCACGAAACGAAACTTTCGAGCGCCTCTGTTGCCGAAAATTTTCCACCTAATCGGATCCCCATTTAGACATTCATTTTCAATTAAGCACTGTTTTCTAGTTTGACTTTATTTACCTCACATCTGATTTATTACGATCATAATATTTGGTTTGTATTTTTATCTCATTAAGAATTGTGTACTTAGTTACTACAAAGTAAAAAACGTTCGAGAAAAATATTGACGTATACGTCAATTTTATGTAATAATTGTTTTTGTGACGTCACAATAGGTTTTTCCCTGTGATAATTCGTGTCAATGCCGCGGTAATATGTTAAATTGACATCACAAAGTCAAGAGTAGGGTACTTTTATGTATTTAAAAGCGGCCATTGCTCGCTTCCAAGGGCCCGTGAATCTTTTGTCTTCTTTCGGGAGTTCCCCCTCCTCCTTAAATTGTCGTTGGTCTGAGGTCGGGATAAAAACGTTCCTTCCAATCATTATGCAAGACTTTGACAAATAAATTTAATTACGTCTGTTACTTTGTTTTATTTTATGGGTTAGGAAATCTTGACTCTTCAGAATTTTGTTACGGTATTATGTAATTGACTTGTATTTAGTATTCACGGTATCAGTACAATAGTTATTAATTTGTGAGTAAATACATTTTATTGGAAATGTTCTTTTTCCTTACGTTGCCTTTGATTTCCCTGGTATTCCATCATCAGATCTTGAATGGGATAACTTCGGCATAAAAACCTCTTTTAAATAAAAAATCGGTTCAGAAAAACATAGAAATCGATGGACACACAAAAAAATATACGCGTCGAATATTTAACCTCCTCCATTTTAAAGTCGGTTAAAAATCTATAAAATGACAGATTGGTCGTGTAGTACGAACAGTGTAGCAGTTAGTAGCAAGCCGAATAGCTGAAATATCTGTCGGTTACGGAAATAGATGGGTTTGTCTGTGCACGTACTCTACGTACACGTGTATGGATGGGTATTTGTGTTTGCACGTGTATTTGTGTATGGACCACGGAACACAAGTGTGCGCTGTCGATGCGTTTAACTCGAAACTTTGGATGGATAAAGCGTTTGGGATGATTGCTAGTATTTTTTTTTGTATAGATCATGTTATATTTTTATCTTTTTGGGCTTAGCTTAAATATCTGATTGACTGTTATCCCTCAATATTATGAAGAATGTGTACAGACTACAGAAAATGCTCAAATAAAATCATCTGTATGGCTATTTCATTAATAAATCTTAAAATAGCATAGATCAATAACTGTCAAAGTAATGTACCTACAGATTTCTATTTTTATTAAAATGTTACCATTTAATTATATAACGGGTGGCGCAAAAGTAAAGACCCTATTTGGTTCAGCTATAACATTTTTTCTTAATTAGAAAACTAGATTTAGATTTTTTTAAATGTATATTTGTGCCATTAAATTTCGTACCATTAGGATTTAAAGATGATGTCTTTTAAATGGTGACCTCCAGAGTTGATACACATTTGAGCCCTATTTATGACATTTTGCATAACTTGCCGTAACACTTCCTGCGATATGTTCGTTATTTCTTGACGAATGTTTTCTTTTAGAGCTGCGAGAGTCTGTGGCTTGTTCACATACACCCGAGATTTCAAAAAACCCCAAAGAAAGAAGTCTGGACTGGTCAGATCGGGTGATCTTGCAGGCCAAGGCAAATCGCCAAAACGAGAGATAACTCGGTCTGGAAAAGCGTCCCTCACTAAGTCCATAGTGTCGCGCGCTGTGTGTGCCGTAGCGCCGTCTTGTTGAAACCAGATGTGCTCCAGCCCCAATTCGTCCAAACTGGGTATCAAAAACTCACGTAACATGGTTCTGTAGCGTTCTCCAGTGACAGTTATCGCATTGCCTCCAGCGTCTTCGAAAAAATAGGGTCCGATCACTCTGTCAACACAGATGCCACACCATACAGTAACTTTTAGTGGGTGTAGAGGTGTTTCTTGAATAATGCGCGGATTATCAGTGCCCCAGAACCGAGTATTCTGCTTATTGACATGCCCTGAGAGATGGAAATGCGCTTCGTCACTCATAACCAATTTTGAAGGAAAATCATCCTCTTCAAGGTTGAGGTTTATGACGCGCTGGCAGTAATCTAGACGAGCTCGGTGGTCAGCAGGCAGCAGCTGATGAGTCATTTGAGTTTTATACGGGAACATCTTTAAGTCTTTCACCAAAATACGCTGTAGGGTCCGTCTGGAAATGCCCAATTGCGTGGCACGTCGCCTCGTTGATGTTTCTGGACACTCTTCCACATCTTCGCGCACAGCATCGATATTTTCAGCTGAACGGCCTGTTCTTGGTCTCCCAGACTTAGGTCTATCCAATGTTGAGCCAGTTGCTTCAAGGCGTGTGGCAAAGCGTCGAATTGTGCGACCAATCGGTGCCGGACGGTGGGGAAATCGTCGACGAAATTCACGTTGTGTTCTTATCACTGATGAATTATTCCGTAAGAACATTGACACAATTATTCCACGTTCTTGGGGAGTAAAACGGTCCATGTTTATTTTCAGTGTATTTTACATTTGTTCACTACACAATTTTCAACAGAATGACAGAAAATGTCATATAAAAAAAAAAGAAGTATTTTCTTTAGTGTCAGTACTTTTGCGCCACCCAGTATAAATAAAATTCTAGATCATTAAACCAGTAATTGATTCTGATTAGTCCTCTAAATATAGCAAAGTTATAATTTCAAGCTATCAAAATGCTCTATGATTCATCAATGATAAATATGAGTGTTTAATTAGCGTCATGTCCATACAATTCAATCGTGTGTATGCATAATAATAGTGCAACGAATGACGCGCGTCCGAAAGACGCGCGGTCAGTACACTCGCGAGCGTCGGTGCGTCGCGACGTTCGTTGCGAACAGTCCTGAACACGGCGGTACCCACGTGCCGCAGACAAAAATAAATAAACTCGTCGCCGCGTCGCGTGCCTCTCAACTCGCCCCGTGCACCGGTACCCTTATCACAACTTATCGTCCGCCAATATGCTTCAACAACTATTATATCAGCACTTATACAAAATTACCTTTAGTTTATCATACAATACACGATGACCACCTTTTAATTTTGCCAAAACGCTGCGTCTACGGTCGCCGGGTCCTCAGTCCTCAGACGAAATCGATGAAATGCAAACATGTTGATGTGCGAATAATCAAACCCCGATTCAACCACCCTCGTGTGGTGCGAGTAATAATAGCGAAGGGGCGCGGGTGGAACGTGCACCCGCTCACGTACACAGTGCATGCATGCACTTAGCCAATTCCGATTGGGTTATTCGATATTCTCATAGATACTTCTTATAAAATATCACTTGTACTCGGTCTCTGCTGATATGTGTTGACTTTAAAAGGTGGTGTTTTTATTGGATACTTCCAAGAGATACAAAAATGGACCCAAAATGAATTTGAAAACAAATAACTCCTAATAAAGAAAAATATTCGTATTGAAATTTAATTTTCAACAATCGAACATTTTTAATTAGAAACCGCGCTCCTTCTGGGACCAACTCTGATTGCTGTTTCTATTTGTCGCCGCAAATACAAGTCTTGTTGTACTTGTTAATTTTATTAATTTCTTAGTTCCAACAATCGTCGAGAATAACCCGGCGACGAGTGGAGCGATCGATCGAGTTACTAGTCGGGCTGATTGAATAGAGGGGAAGTAGGGACTCCTTTGTCACCACCTGTCCGTTGTAATAGCTTTCGGAAGACGCAACGCAGTCGCAACCGGCAAGCGGCGCGAGCGCATCTGTCTACATTTCGCGCCAAAAGAACATGTGTTAGTGATAGTACTTTTTAAACAACGAACAGTGAATACTATACAGTGAAAAAATTGTGTGGATGTGCCCTGTGTTTAGTTAATTCAACAATAATGTGTTAAGTGATCTTTTGAACATGATGATGGGATTGATGACTTCGGATTTCGGTTACCAAAACCGCTTGACTCTTCTGCAGCAGCTCATTGAGTGTGGAGATGTTCTACTAGGCAAGGAACTGGTCCATTATGGTGCGTGTTTATTACTGACCTGATAATAATACTTACTTTAATTAAAACAGTAGTAAAATGGTTCGAATAAGCATATTTTTCTGTTCTTTCTTACCTAAAGCCGCCATAATAATATCTTCTGAATGTATTAGATCATCCATCTCACATATTAGTCATAAGAATTTACGTTCTCAAGTTCATTATCGCAATGACTCTACATTTTGTATGGTTTATCAATATTATGTCATGCCAAAATAACCTGTATGTGAAATCTAGGGATTGAAAGAATATTTACAGTGTCATATGCATATTTCTAGGTATCTACCATATTTATGCACAACACTATGTTAAATATGAGGGTTATTCCAAGATTTTTGTAATTTTTAAGATATCTCTTTCATTCTTACGAGAGATTGGAAGTTATAGAGATGGTACTGAATGTCTAAAATTTATTATAAATAATTGTATAGCAGTATTGATTAATATGTATGTATGTACATATAAATTAATCCTTCGTACAGCTCCATGAGCAGCAGTAACCATTAGCCATCTGTTTGACTGTAAACTTGTTAGCTGCATCTGTTGTCCATAAACATACCATAAATACCAACGGTGTATCATTATTGCTTATGATAATACAAATTACAATAATATATCAATAATATACACCTTTATTCACTCTAAAGCTGCTGAGTTATTTTCTAGCTACGTCTTTGCAGGTGTCTTTCTAATCTAAAGGTTGACTGCGTATATATGCATTGCTGTCAAAGCTACATTCTGGCAATGACCGCGCAAATCTCGATATAAAGTACGATTCTTTATTTTGGTTGGAGCTATTGAGCCAGTTTCTGGCTACATCCATGCATAAGTTACTATTCGATGACAAAGAAGTCATGCATCTGCCTAGCTTAATTCTGGCTATAATGAGTATAGCAGGTGCATTGATCCCCATGTCTTCTTAATCTTACTTCTGGCTACGTCTATGCTTTGCTGCTAAAGCTACATTCTAGCTATGACCGCGCAAATTTCGGTATAGACTACAAGGATTGGAGTATTTAGGTCGATGTTGGCTGTACCCATGCATGAGTTAATCTAGTAGTTAAGGAGTCAAGCATCTGTTTATCTAAATTCTATCTATACTGAGTAAAGCAGGTGCATGGACTCCATGTAAAAAAAAGCTAAATTCTAGCTACGTTTATGCAATGGAGTCAAAGCTACATTCTGGCTATGACAGCGTAAATTCAGCGTAATTTAAGGGTTGGAACTATTTAGCCAGATTCTGGCTGCATCCATGCATGAGTTTACAATTCATGATGTAATGAAGGAGTCATGCATCTGCCCAGCTAAATTCTGGCTATAATGAGTATAGCAGGTGCATTGATCCCATGCTTTTGATGTTATAATCTTTTAGTTAATCGCTTTCTACGAGGGGAAGCGAGGGTGATCTAATAATAGGCTGACACAAGTGACTTTTAAATAAGGACTCGTACACTTAACTAAGTTGATAATAGAACCAAACTGTCTGCCATATTTCGTTTCTTGTTAACTGTTTCAATGGTGGAGATGACAAAAGTACTATCTGTCACTCTGTCTGTAAAAACAAGTTATAACTCTAAAAGGAAAACAAAGGCTCTGAAATATTATTGATGAGTTTGATCTCCACCAAAGAGGTTGTAAATAAGTTTTTAACAACTTCAGAGGCATAAATATCAAGAAAGCGAATGGCTAACCTATGAATGTCAAAATTTACCTATTGATGTCAAAAATGCACATAATTATGTAAAGTCAAGGTGGAGATACACTGACGTTTCATATATATAATAGACAACTAAACCGTTCTATCTACTTCTACTTTACTCTGATCACCACCATCATCTTTAACCTTCCATCAAAATACTGCCTTGTCTCCTGTATTCGTGAAATTAGGCCTTCAAGTTCCTTGCACACACATGCTGCAATGTAATAGTCCATAAAATTTGCATTTTTTTCTGAATTGTGGACGTTCATGAACTTAACTTACCATTTATCATCAGAAGGACTACAAGCTCTTCGTTGCATAAAAAAATAACAGATGATATACTCGGCAACGAATGCAAATAAATAATCTTGAACCTAACCCAGTATTACCGCAACTGGTTCTAAAGCAGTACTGTGAATCGGCGATAAAAACTCGGCGCTCCGTTTGACATGCGCACGCGCTCGTCTCCTGCGATCGTATCGACGATAATTTATCGCCGTATTGTGTCCTTACATTGGCTTACTGTTTTAATTAACGTCCGATTAAACATATGACATGGGGTTTAGTTTATTTTATGTATTGGAATATTAACTTGGAAAATAGATCTGTCTTTATCCGTTGTGATTGTAATTTCAGGTCCTAATTTCACCATCAAACTGGACAACAATAGTGCAGGCACTGTTATTTTGTGGCAGGTTTAAGGTGACTGAGACTGTGATTATTCCTCCTCAAGCTCGTGTTATATGTATAAATTCTTCATAATAACAATAACTGGAATTAAATACGTAGGTATGTCAAATCAAGAATTAATGGAATTATTGTAGTCAGATTTGATAACGGTCATCCTTATACTGAACCTTTCCTGTTAATCATATCGTGAGATCACCGTATTTCTTGTTAGTTACTAATTGATCACAGCTAAAATCAGGAAAGTCCAATTCTGCATTATATCCGCAAGTTTTTACCATTGGACGGCACCTTTGGAAAATCTCCAGTCCGATTACTAACATTGCGATGTGTGTACAGAAATATTTATGACACATACTAATCTTCTTACTTTTTACGGATGTTTTACAGTTCTTGGGAAAAGAATGTTCTTACTTAGAAATAATAAATAATAGTTTAAATAAACTAAAAAAAACACGCTTTTAAAGTACTTCTAACTAAAAAGTGAAAAATAATTCCTAATTTAATATAAGCTGAAAATGTTAATAAACAAAAAATACTAGTATTATTGTGAAAAAGCGTGGGTTGCTCGATAGACGAAAAATATGTGGGGTGCCATATTTTTCGTCTATCGAGCAACCCACGCTTTTTCACAATAATACTAGTATTTTTTGTTTATTACCATTTTCAGCTTATATTAGGAATTATTTGTTTATTTATAAGAGCGTTTTTTTTTATTTATTTTTTTATCGAATTATTGCATTGTCATCGATCTTTGACAGGTGTGCAAAATTTGAATGAAATCTGTCCGTTTAAAGTGGGTCAAAATCAAGTCCAAAGGAGTCGGTTACATACATACATACATACATACATACAGGTAAAGCTAATATAAGCGTGTTAAAAATAGACTAAATTAAATTTACTCCGTAAACATAGCAAAGATGAAGAGTTTGTTACTAATTACGCAGAAGCCTTAAAATAACGCAGGTTTAGTTTTTAGATCTTGTTCATTGTTGTCTCGATCGCTTTATTTATAATAATAAATAGTAATAAAATCACAATATTCCTGAACAAACAATTAAAGCAATGTTTTACATACGAAATTTGTAGTTAAAAGCTAAATTATATTTGTTTAAACGATTCCAATACGGTGGTTAATTAATTAGGCCCATTGAGTACTCATTTATTAATATCTCCACGATCTATCGCTAACATATTATACAATTAAATGCTATTACCAAATTTAATAATGGTCATTATTAAAATTTGTGAGTGCAACAGAATTAAATGGCGTTTATTATCGAAACTTATAATTTATTTTCGTTGTAAATTACATGTACAATGTAATATACGAAGAAATTGTTACCGCCTATTATTATCATGTTTTATGGTGGTGTAATTATTGCGCACATTTATTGACATAATGCTGGCATTTAGAAACAAAATATGTGATATGTTTTTTAAAAAGTTTTCGCTTTAAACCACGAACTAAACGTTTCTATTGCGCTCTCGGGATTAGTAGTGTATATTGTATCGTGAAGACTTGTAATTGGCTGCCAGATTCCTGTACTACTACATACAATACTGTAAATTTAGCTGTAAGTCTTCCATATTTCTTAAATAAATAAA
Source organism: Hypena proboscidalis (assembly GCA_905147285.1). Taxonomy (NCBI): domain Eukaryota; kingdom Metazoa; phylum Arthropoda; class Insecta; order Lepidoptera; family Erebidae; genus Hypena; species Hypena proboscidalis. The sequence goes on from LR990141.1 coordinate 4,990,226, forward strand.
TAAATAAATATTTTTATCAATAAATCTATACCTTACCTCAGAAATTCCCCCATAAAATGCAAAACAGTATCCAAAATTGAATGTATTGTTGACCTAACTTTGCATTCATATATGTAAAAAAGTGGAATAAATAAAATAAATAAAATTGTAACATTTATCTCACAAATCGCCGGAAATATTCGAATTGATTAAAGGTTCGATTACAAGCGATAAAGCGGATACGGCAATTTTACCGTCACTGCTCTCAATATAATTGAGCTCAATTATTGACACCCGTGTTATCATAAACCTGTCGCGTTGGACTCGCCACTATAATTACTTTTATGATTGACAATATTGACATTAAATATACTGAATCACTTGGCAGAAGGCAAAGATCCAAATAGCACCTTTTCTGCTATGATGAATTACTAATTAGTCTTTATTATATAATTTGTAGCACAAATTAGTCTATTTATAAAATTGTAAATAGTGAAAAGCGGTTTGCTCAATCGTTCAAGTATTTAATGTTATTAAGCTAGAAAATCATTTTCTATTGTTGTTGTTATAGTCTTGGTTTGTATTTGAATATTCTTTACTGTCAAAAGTACTTCAATGGAGTTTTAAAATAATTTGATTACAAATTATGTTTTTTGTTATGAAAGAAATCGTACAGGAAATATAATTTTTATAATTTAAACAATCATTAAACATACAATCTCTACAATATAAAATATATAAATGGTTAATTATAAAATCGCTACCAGCTATCAGTACAACCTTACGTACTACACTCCTACACGATTTTTTGTCTAACTATCATGATCATGATGTAAATAAAGTGTCACTGTGACGTCATCGACACCGTTGCAATTACTGAGAGCTAACATTTTTATTTATTACGTTTAGTTTTTATTTACTATTAGAAGATATACCAAACCAAACTGAAAAAAATCCGGCAAAATAACAGCACAGTTATACAAAGCAAATTTAGGACCATGGGGTCCGAGTGCTCGGGCTTTATTTAAAGATATTTCAAAGTGCCTAATCGACGCTTCTCGCGACCAGAGGGCTGGTTTTTACTTCGCCCAGCGAATAAGCATTGCCATTCAACGTGTCAATGCTGCCAGCCTTCTGGCCACGGTATCCGCTGTGGACAGTGATGCGGAGGAATTTTATGACGCATAATGTATTTAATTATTTTATTTCATTTTATTAATTAATTTATTGATTGTATGTGTGTGTTTGTGTGTGTTATAATTTGACCGAGTTTGATGTTAATATTGAGAAATAAATAAATATAAATTAAAAAGCAAATTTGTTCCATCGCATAAAAATCTCGAAGTCAACAAAAACGCAAAATTAAATGTCCCTGGTTCATCGGTGTCCCATACAATTGCCTAACGGGTTGTGAAAGAGGAATAAATTTCAATGGTGAGATTATTTTGGCCTCGTATTTTGTAACTAATTGGATGCAGTAAACAATGAGGCTGAAATACCCCGCCTAGTCAATATTTTACCCTTTTTTGCGCAACTCCTATTTCTAAGGATGCCACATTTCTTCATACTTTTTTTTTGTTTTTGTTAATGTTTGTTTTTGTTTACTTATACTTGGCTTATTTGGGACTCCATGTTGTAAAACTTTGTACCGTTGGTTTTGAAATTGCCAAACAATACAATTTTAAAGACTCACATAAATTTTTAAGCTTATATTTCCTTGAATAAATAATAAACCTAAAATGTCTATACACATAACGGGGAACTTACCTCAAATACGAAGAAGGAATAATTACATGAATTAGGTGTGATGTATTTTATGTATTTTTATTTAAACAAAAGTAACGTGCAAAGGATATTATTACGTTCGGTCGCGATATATTACGAATAGTTTCATACACGGGTCAATAGAAAGACGATAGCCGTATTCCTTATTAGCAAACAAATCTAAAACGGTTTATTATAAAGTACACGAGCACAAGTGGGGTCATGCGTGTCCTTATTAAAGCTCGCTATATACGGGAGTCGATCGTGCGATAGTTTTTGTCTTGACGTACTCTGTAGTCTGTGCCGCTACGATTCATGTTGAACTTGCTTTCGCCCGTGGAACGTCGATAAAAAGTAGCTAATATGTAAATTCAGCCTTTAAGCCACATGTAAGCCAAATTAATTTCATTAAAATTCATCTCGCAGTTTTTGCGTGAAAAGGAACTTACAGTTTTATTACCTTTTTTTGTAATAGTCTCTTTTTCATCTCGACTATACTTCATGGTGGGGTCAGCCTCGTCTTCTGCCTCCACTTCGTTCTATCTTCGCCATCTTCATTAGACATGAACTCCTAGAGATCCTTTTGGACTACCTCTCTCCACCGTATCTTGGTTCTGCCTCTGGATCTGGACAGGAGCTGGAGAGTTGTAGAGCTTAGTTCTCAACGTATTCTGCTATACCATGGCAGTCTAGTAGGATTAATAAGCTATAAATAGGTATATTAACAAAAACAGTAATATCAACAAACGTGCCTTGTATCAACAACATTACTTCATATTCGCGGTATTGAATAAAAATGGTAAACAGTGATTTCCTCACGGTTACGATCGCTTACAACAATATCCGCCAACTTGTGCAACTATACCTATATGGAATCAGTTTTACAACACCTCTTTTTCATTTGAGCGGCCGTGTATTCCACCCGATGGTACCTATGAACTTGAAGTCACTGTGGCAATCCCGCTCATAGTAAATGACGGTTGACATTGACAATGTCAAGAAGTGACACACTCGTCAGAACTGTCAAAGAGCGCTGAATCGCGATAACGAAATGTTCACGGCAAGTGTACATAAATACAACTTTCAATACGCTACCGTTGGACAGGTGTCCGCTAGGCAATACCACCGAGCCTGGTCGGAGGATACTCCGACTGTGTTGGAGGAAAATCACACCCTGTTCCTCTACAGCCATAATCTACAAATATCGGTGCTGTCGCTACGCCACGTAACCAAAAAATGTAGGGCCGAACCTCACCACCTAACCGGAACACCATAGTGTAAGCAATACTATTTGGTGGCAGGTTAAAGGTGAGACGGCGGTGCTTTCTCTCACGAGCTTAGAATGGAATATAATATATAATATTCATAATATATATCTCAATATCAGTCGTTTCTCTTATCTCTGTGATAAAAAGCCGGTGCCGATCAAACCACTTATCTATTGTGTATGATAAATTAAATGATAAAATATTTAATTATTAAATATTGTCACTGATTGTAGTGAAATTGCAAAGGTCTAATAGAAACTCTGAACTCTCATATCCGGAGACCAGCACTTATTTGGGTCGCGGAGGCAATCTGGAGCCATTCAAATAATAAGTCCGTAGTAGAATACTATTTGTTTTGCAGGTACATATTTACATTAATGCTTGGTGCGCATGGATGGTTCTTTTGAAATACAAACAGACAGACAAACAAAATTTTTTAATTCTACTTATAAGATCATTGTTAATTTCTCAGCCAAAAAGCATAGCAAGCTAAATTTAAAAATATAGGACTGTTTAATAAATGTTTTGAATATAATCCGTTATATATTATAAAATGAGCAGCGGGAAATTTTAGTACCAAAATGTCTAAGTAGTCAAGAATTTTCTTACATAAAAACAAGTAGCAAGCCATAACAATCCAGAAGTTGTCAGCCTAACATACTGTTTACCTTAATTTGTAAACTAGTTTCCTTCAGAATGTAAACAAAGGCGCATGTGTAAACAATACAACAGAGTGGTTGACCTGCCGCGTTGTCCGCCACGCCACACGCATGGTGCAAGTGTGCATGCTGAATGGTGATGATTCCACGTCATTGTCTGATATTTGTGATTAAATTCAAAATGTACAGACATATCAAGCTATACATTGCCAATATAATAAAATATGGTCTCGCATTGTAAGAATACGAGACCAGCTTGTACTGGCAATTTCACAAGGGCTTTTGTGAACGAGTTCGATTGATAACACAGTGGCGCTTGCAGTCTGTTCTGTTAATAAACTATGCTTACAACCGATATATTCAAAAGTAGATATTATAGATCTGATGAAACATGCAGGCGGCGCCGCGGGCAGAATATAGTAGTTTATAATGTTCTGTTAATATTATTAAGACGTCAGGACATTTGACTCTTTCAACGTAAAAGCTACTGGATGCATTTTGATGTTATTTGCTACACAGTAGCCTATAACCCTTAGTACCTGCATATAGGCATTTTATTTACCTTAGAAAGCTTTTATTAGCTATTTTAAAGTCAGTGTGAGATAGACAAACGCGTGAACCTTTGTCAGTAGAATTTTACTTGTGCTATCATTGTCAAAGGCATTTTCCCGTCAATTCTGAGTGTCTGCAGGGACTCTTGCTTATTTGTTCTGTTCTTAGCTGTACCGGCGCTGCTTTTGGTGCACTCTCGCACATTATTTATGTATCAAACTTACACTATATCACTAAAACAGTGCGGACAAGAGGGATAGATGATGTTTATAGTTCTGTCAAAAACATAGCTCATGGAATGATAAAAAGTAGCCTATATTACCTATATATTAATCTAGACTAAAATCTACATGTGTGCATAATTTTATCTAAATTTCCCTAAAACTTTCTGCGTGTAAGAGTAATAATCAAATATTCACACACCCACACAAACTTTGGATTAAAAAAAATATACTTATATGCATTGCTATAACGAACAATGGTTCATCACAGCATAATTATTATCGTACGTAAAAATTCGGACAATATCAAATGTATGAGGTTATTGCCTTTAAAAAATAATTGGGATAATATGTTATTATTAATGTAAAGTATTTATCCTTTTGTTCCGAACATAACAACTTGTCAAATCGAATGTTTCTTTGGCAGTTTAATTACTGTATTGTAATATTATAATTATTTCCATTTAAATTAATAAATTCTTTGCTCAGGTAAATTATTGAATCAATTTACAAAATTGCTTGTGCCTATTACCATGTCAATTCTTTTTTAACACACGAATTTATTTAAATAGATACTGCTGTTATAGAAACGAATTTCATAGGATAAAATAGCATATATTCACCACAGTGGTTTGTTTACTAATACAGTCCTTAGTACCTTCGTAAGTAGTGTACCTAACACAAGAGACAAAACCGTTAAGGGCTGAAACATCCATCATTAAAACCTGGACAAGCACAGGCGGCAGACAGTCTTAAGTGTATCTTACAATGTGTACCCAGCCCAAGTAACGTGTTACGTCACACAAGTTAGCGCATATCGACGCCGATGGCCGGCTTCCGGGCCTTAAACGTAGGGCTGTCCCTTATCTGGCTTTACCTAGATTTGTCCTAGGCGTCCGGACAAACAAAATATATTTCTCACACATAAGTTCACAGCCAGTGAATACCCGACCTTTGTATTTAACGTGGGTGGTCATAATACAAGTTAGCGCATATCGGCCTCAACAACTCTACAATATATTATGCCGACACACAGTTTCTGTGGCCAATACTTAGGGCTGGTACTTGACCAAGTTTGTCCTATTTGCATAAATACTAATACTGAAACTTATTAAGCAGTTTTTGTTGAAGTAGTCCTTAGTGGTCCGTAGATCCTTCCGGGAAGTCATTTCTCACAAATGAAGAGAAAATAATAATGATTGTTTGGGGAAAAATACTTTCTCTTCATTAGCCCGGCTATGGGATTCTTTAAAAAAATTCAAAATTCAAACCATTTATTTTCATAGGCCTTAGGAATCAAAATAATCGTCAAAATATTACAAACAATGATATAAAAATAAATTATAAGTAAAACTAAATTATACTAATTACAATGAATTGAATAACCGAGGCTCAGATTAATTTTAATCCAACTGTTTAGAATCAGATTAAAATCAATCCAAGTACCAGCTCCGATGGGTATTGCATTAAGAGAAAGCTGGTGAGAAACTCATGTGCACCATCTTTTAAAATGAAATGAATAAAATATATCAATTTATGTTGGCAGCCCTGTCTATGCCCCATGCAGAAAACTGTCCTATGACGCAACAGCCCTACAATAACCATGTTAATATGACCTAATTATAAAATAACTAGTTTGATCACAAGCTTCTAAACGATTTACACAATGACGTATGAGTACAAAAGCCCTCATATACAATAACCTCCTTTTTTTGCCGTCGGTTAAAAATTCAATTTGTTTCCAACAGGTTTTCCCCGCGGTTTTATTGCGACCGAGTGGAAATATGCGACTTTTAATAGGGTTTACAACAACTTTTCGTTGTTTTTAGTTACTACTTTCGCAGCGTGTAAATTAAAATGAACGGAGAACAAAGTCAATTTACGTTACGAGCTTTAGAAGTTAACAAATTGAATTTAAGGTTATTTTTTTCATAACATAATATAACATTACGCTTATATTACCCTGAAGAGTGAGGAGGAGGTAAATAACACCCACATTTCACCTGTTATGTTCAGGTCCCATGTGTTTGGTTTTTTTTTCAGAAGTATGCATTTTCATTGGACTTAAATTTATTTATTTCAATAACTAATGAAGCCTGATTATTTTATCTTATAAAGACATAAACCTCGTGGCAATCCTTACAAGGCTAAATAGACATCGATTCTAGAAAAGTATAGCCTTTACTTAATACCAAAGTCTGGGCATTTCATACGCAATTTACAAAATTACATTACACTAAAGTTATAAAAAGTGGCTAGGTATAACTTTTTTGTAGAGGTCATGCACTCGACATTCACGTAAAACTCAACGGCCTATTTTTTATATGACCTAGCAAATCTATCTGAAGGTATCTACAACCCATGAAATTGAGCATAAGTATAGGTACAGGTGCATAGCTTAACCCTCATCTGTTAATAACAGCATCTAATCTTACTATCTATACTACTACTACTATCTTACTATCACTAAACGTAATTTTGTGTTGGAAGAGAAAATTTCTTTGGTGGTGACATTTAGCTCTGAAAATGACTGTCACATCACTACATAGTATAAAACAAAGTCGCTTCCCGCTGTCGGTCGACGTCTCTATTTATCCTTAAATCTTTGAAACTACATCACGGCTTCTGACGCGGTTTTTATTATAGATAGAATGATTCAAAACCAAGGTTTGTTTGTATAAAACATGCATATCATAGTCCTACTGACTACATAGTCGCTAGTGAGGTATGTTGTGTAGCCCTCATCTCACTCGGTCGCGACGCACTTGCAATATTTTAAATTTTTAGGCCAGTTTAAGTGCTCGACTTCTTCAGCAAAATATGAAAATTCGCGTGCGATCAAGCACTGAACGATTAATAAAATGACAAGCGCGACCGACGTACGCACCGTCGTCGGTCGGCAGATCACTGAAACCGGCAGGATATTCATGACCTGTAGTTGCCACTAGGATGACTATCCATCTCGCTTAGTGACGTCTCGTATAAAGATACGTGTTTAGTAATACTTCACTAGTTTTAAAAATGGCATCGGCCTATTTAATACATAGAAGGTTCGAGGCCTTCGAGCCGAATGGTCGTCATCTGTCTGACACCGGCAAGTCACCGCAACCCTGAGGGCATCGGCCTGAAGGACCGGCGAGACGACCCTGTTTGCACGTCTCAAGGTACTATACTATTGTAAGTTTTAACCGAACTAGGTGATGGATTGCTCATTGAGTAAGCTGAAAAGTATCGAACACAATACAATAATTTTATATACTATGACTTTGCTCGAGCTATAGAGTGAGATCCGACGTTATGACGTTAGTACATAACTTATTTTTAATAGATATAATAATAATAATAATATACTATAGTATTCTATTAGCTCTAATTACACAGGTGTTAGATAACCCATAAACCCGGCAATGGTAGTGATAACAACTGTGTTATTTCCTCTTTCTTAACTTGTGTCATTTTTAAATTCGGTCAGGTAATATTTTATTGGTCGCATAATAGTCTATCCGGATCCTCAGAAACTGGCCCTTAGTGAGAACAATTAACATCTACATACTTGCTAACTTGTATGTGTCGACGTCTTGAGTATCAGGTTCTCCAGACTCGTCAAAATTGTACTCATATTACTTACAGTCTGAGGACTGATTCTTACGTATGTAGTATGTTGTAGGGAACATTGAGTACAATTTAAAACCACTACATATAACGCCAGACTTTTCTGTCCACAGTATTTCGTACCAGACTCTTTGCATATCAATAGCCATATACACAACTTTACTTACAGTCCAGTTTTTATTTTTATATTCTGGTAGCAAGCTATTTTAATATATTTTGTAAGCTTTAGAACCAATTAAAGGTTGCCCACGTCGGGCGCCCACGGGCTCCGTCTAATATTCTTGAAGATGTACTTGCCTCATTCAAATGGTGCAGAAAAGCGTTTAAGACCCTTAGCAAATGTGTCTGCAATTTTCTCTTACCATCAAGTATACTGTGAAGTGAAACTTTAGCATAAAAGACAATATTTAATTTCAATAAACTTTTCAAAAGGTTTAATGCCTCAATCATGCAAAATTCAATACGTATTCCAAAAACAACGATTTGTATTCTTTTTATTATAACAGTTTTCCGTGTTGGTATTTAACATATGTATCTTCAATTACAGTATTACTGTATTTCATAGGCGATATTTTATACACCTATCGGCTTTTTATATTGAATATAAGCCGCGAATGAGTTTGATTGACGGCATCAATTGATATTACTGATGGTTCCTATGCGCGTTTACGTAGAAAATATAAATGTGTACACAGGGCTACCGATCAAGCTATTCATAGCCGGTATATGATGGTCTGAGTTTGTATAGGCTTTCCGTGCAATGCGTGGCCAGGTTATACTGGGCTTGTATAGCTTTATGTTTAGTCGTCTGTACTTTCAATCTCATTCTCACGGCTTCACGGTATTTTTTTTTGGATTATAGGGTTGATTTTTGTAAGGTTAGTTGTTTTTTCTTTTTTGCTACGTTTTTATTTAATTCTTCTTCGTCGTGTCGATGGCTGAGTTAAATTTTATTTTGACCATCGTGGTTAAAGGATTAGCCAGATCGCTTTGGAGAACTCGCGAATTGCCCAGGGTGCGCCGGACGTAGGGAATCGTTGTGTACGTCACTCGGGGAGGCTCCTTTCATGCACCCCTTTTGATTTAATGAAATGTGAATGGTTAAGTTAAGTTTTTTTTAAAAAGTAAGGCGTTTGTGAACAAGTCAATGAAAGCTCTACCAGGTCACTGCTTAATATAAGTGATTGCACTATAACCGCTATTACCACCTATCCGACCTACTATATACGTGGTGTAAAAAACTACTTGAACCAGATGAAACTATTATTCATGTTCGAAGTTTCGAGCAACTGTGAACGAGCCTCAAATGATTCAAATATTTAGAGTGCCTCTAAGAAATGTGAGAAACTGAATGTTTACACAAAACATAATTATGTGCACCGAGTTCAAAGCTCTTTTATAGGTTGTTTAAAGTCACAGGGTATCGGCACCGAACCGAACCTGCTACCGACCGCTTACAACACGAGGTGTTTACATTACTCTACGCCTAAGTAAACAGTACGCCCCCTCTCGGCACTGCGATGCACTTACAAACACACTGTATATGTTACGGTCAAAGTGCGCCGTGGGACTATTTCGGACTGTTCTATTATTCAATACCTCAATATATCAATAAATATGGCCAGCACGGTTATGTTCCCGGGAGATAGCGGAATTGTATGCCCAATTCGCCAGCGATATGAGTTAGTATTGCGGTCTACGCAGACACAAACATTGCCATTCTTTTGACAGTTATTCTGTATCAAGGCTTCAGTCACCCTGTATGAGTGATATGACATTATATCATTGTGATCATGTCTTTCATTATCAATACAAATAAATATAATTAAAGTGTCTGTTTTTAATGTCAAAATAACAATGTTTTTTTCAGTCGATAAAGTCATTTGCAAGATACCTATGCTTAAAATTCAGATTTTAAAATTTTTGTCTGTCTGTCTGTCTGTTTGTATCGGCTAAACTTCTAAACGGCTAGATCGATTTTAATAAAATTATATTAGACTACAAGGCTCGTAACATAGGCTACTTTTTATTGATGTACCTACCACGCAGACGAAACCGCGGCAGAAAAATAGTTTGTTTGTTTGTTAGCGCTAATCTCAGAAACTAATGATCGGATTGTAATAATGATGTTTGTGTTTGATAGTTAAACTATCCATTAAGGTTTTTTTTTATATTTAACATTACGCTGAACTCCATGGAAGCGGGGCAATAACGTTTAACGTGGGTCAAACCGCGGGAGCAGCTTAATATAGCAAATACTAGTGATACATAAATTTGAATCCTCATCGGTCTATTTTAATTATGTATTATATAAATATGTTTTTATTTAGTATCATAATCACCAAACAGATTTGATAAGTCTGTGATCGGGAATTAAGATAAACGACCCTGGGTTGGTTTCGACATGTTTTAATACAACTGACACAAGCTATTACAACAACTGACACTCCATAGATGGCATAGATAATGTAGTCAAAGGAGGTTGCAGCACAACCTCTTATAATACATAACAAGATTAACATTATTCTACAGTGTGACCTTTATCGGATATTGAATATCAAAGTATAGATTTTTATAGCGAAATCTATTTTGCTAGTTCATTACAGATGACGTGGGTACTGGGCATGATGTAAAACGGAGACAGGTATCCGTATGACGCAGGCAAATTATTCTGCGTGTTTTTTTATTGCCAAATAAGATAACGCTACCCGTGACCAATCTGAAATGATTAGGTATATCGTGTTTGGATGTATGCTATTATTATAGCTCACGAATTATATTGTCAATTTCTAAATATGTAGTATCGAATTTTTACTCAATATTTATTTTGAATCATGTGTTTTTTTAGTTACTAACAACATATAACTGACAATCATGTTCAGGCAAATATATCTTAAAATGTATCTATAATTCACTTAGTTGTATATCACGCGTCAATAAATGTTGAATTGTTGATCTGTAGTACCTATCCATGTACAGACCTCTGCCCTATATACCGCCAATTCAATTCCAGCCGCTTTACATAAAGTCTAATACACCGAAGTGACTACCGCGCGCACAAAGCATTTAATATGCATAGGGTTATTTGTGAGCCTATCCCGGCTAATGAATACTCTCCGTGGACTCCGTACAATTTGAACTAACCATACAACCTTAGACTGAAACACATAAAATAAGGACCGTACTTGGGTTTAGTATTAACAAATATACATAAAGGTAAAAATATACACAAATACACACAAACGCGGGTGGAAACTATGAGATCTGTTTGAGTAATCTTGGATATAATCTTTTGTTGGTTAGAAAAAGGTTAGAAACATTTACAGGGCGAATATGATTCAGAGATTCAAAGAATTTTTCCTGATTACCAAGAGCGCTTGAACACGTCAGACAAAGACAAGACAAACATACAAGTATTCGAGTTGATTAGGAGAATCTGGAAAATGTATTAATGACCCATATGACAAACGTTTCGTTTGAAATTGTCACAATTGATAAGTTAGCTATTAATTTGGTTATCTTGACACATCCTGCAATTATAAATCATATTTAAAATTTGTTGTCAAGTTAATGAGTAAGGAGTGCACGGACGGCGTAGTGGTTTAAGCGGTCGCCTCGCCGCTTGTAACTACGCTGGTGTTGGGGGTTCGATCCCCACATGGGACAAATCTTTGTGTGATTCGCAAAGATTTGTTCTGACTCTGGGTGTGCTTTGTGTGTGTGAATGTCACAGGAGTGCGGACGTCGTTTAAAAAAAAACGAAACAAACATATGAGGCTTGTAAAATAAGTATTAAGCTGAATGATGTTATGAATCTATTCGTATTATAGTACATGGATGCAAGAAAAGCCGAGTAAGCATCTTGAATAATTGTTTTAGAATACCATTGATCTCAAATTGCTCACACAAATCTCTTCAGGTCTTTACCAAAACAGGTATTTACTCCGTGTGCAATAAAAGCTGAAAGCATTTTCTTAACGTTTTGAGAGAAGAACATAATAATATTAGGGCGCAAATAATATTCTTTTCGACTACAGACTCATCTAGATGTTAATAAATTCCATTTGATAGAATTAAGACTTGAATTCCCATTAGTGTTTAGCGATAGGGCCTTGGATTAGTAATTACTTTTATTTACTTAGCCAATCTTCTTAATGCGATTGACGTAACATTCACGTTGAACAGATTACTTAGTAGAAAAGTGGTTTCGTGAGCTCCAATCTCTGCTAAAATATTGTTTTATGGCGCTGCATTTTAAATGTAAACGAATAAAGAGACCGAAGAAGGAAAAATGTAATCTTTGTGGAGGTTGTTTGTGGTTATACTTGTGTAGGAATAAATAGACAATAGAGCTACAATATTTTCAGTGTGTTATTATGTTATTAACAATACCTAAATATTGAAAAACTAGACAAACATTATTTTGTTCCTAACAGTTTGGCCGATATATAAAGGCGAAATTCGGACACTTAGATCTATATAATAATTTCCTTAGATGAAACAACATGTTCTGTAGTTGCTACCTACCATCAGGTAGAACAACACTTCTTCGTTAGCAAGGTTATGATGTTTTAAATAGACTTTAAATTTTATTACTAACTCATTAACTACCCTAGTCTAAAACTACCATTCTGTAAATCTTTTACACTAATATCATCCAAAGGTTGCCTGGAAGAAATCACGTCAAGCGATAAGGCCACCCTTTGGGCTTATATTGTTATTTAAACGTTCGTACAATGTATTTCCTATGTTGTATGCACAAATAAAGTTTTATCTATCTATCTATCTATCTACCCCTTAAAATGACTCTATGACATTTTTATTTGTTTTTAATCCATCACATTATTATCTATATAAATAAAAATGAATTGTTGTTCGTTTGTCTGATTAAAACTCGAGAACGGCTGGGCCGATTGAGCTGATTTTGGTTTTAAAATGTTTGTCGTAGTCCAGGGTAGGTCTAAACGGTGAGCAAATAAGGAAAAATTGCGAGTAAGATAGAGTAAGACGACAATTCCATTTTCCCATATAAAAGTTGACCACTTACTTTCTGTCAAACATTTGACGGTATTTGTACTCTCAGTTCCACTCGAATTGAAGAACGCATTAAAACAAGACTTTTGAATCGACAACATAATATCAACTTTGCTCATAACATCGTGTATTTAAATTTCAAAATATAAAAATAATTAATGTGTTGACATGTTTGATGGGTGCCAACCTTACAGTGTTACCAACTCTCAAAAATATTTTCATTATAATAATAAATGTATCCGAACGTTCCATTGTTTTGTCATCTCATGTAAAAAAACCCCGTGTATCCGAACGTTCCATTGTTTTGTCCATAGATTTAAAGACTTTTTGCTGCGCTCCTTCTTTAACATCCTTGGTTTTGTCATCTCATGTTAAAAAAAAGAAACATTTAATTGGAGAAATACTGAAATTAATTAATAATTTAATACAACCTGGACAGTTATTATTTTTGTTTTGCCGTTCCATCTACTTTTTACAAAAGGGTCAATGCATTTTAAGGAGTTGAGGGATATATAGCTTCACTATAACTTCTGGAAAATAGTTTTAAAATATTAACAATTTAAATAATATAGTTGTTTGAATTCTTTATTTTCTCGATAACAGATGTAGTTCTTCTTCTTAACCATGGCCACCGTCAAGAAAAAAAGGACAGATGTAGTTTGATAGTTATAGTGTAAACATTTGTCAGTATTCACTCAGGAAAAAAAATTGTCTTTGGTAAAATGTCACTTGAAATGTAAACGTCTCTTTGCTGTGCATCTATACTATAATTCTTTAATATTCCTAAAAATCTAAAAGCAACAAATTTCAATAAAATTAAAAAAGTATTGTGTCGTGTGTTTGTGACTTACTAAATATGCCTCCAATAATTAGGCGGTACGAAGTTCGCCGGGTCAGCTAGTTATATATAAATACTTGAGTAACACGGCCGGAGACGTTTACATGCATACAGTATTTTATGTTTTTTTTGTTCTTTATGATGTTTCAGAATTTAACTAACGTATCGAATCGTTGTTACAGGTTTGGACAACCGAATATCTAACTCAAGAACGTCTGTGTCGCCGTAAGTATATTAAACTAATATACATTTAGTTATAAGCAGTTTTGGAGTAAAATATCGTCGTTGTCAAACCAAAATCTGCTATGTGCACTTTTGTAAGATTTCTACTTTAAACCTCTGTTATTATACAGGGTTATTGGGTAAGTCGACCTAGATCCGTTAAGAGGTGGTAGTTCCCATCATTTCTGACTGATCTGACTATGAAACACCCCACCCTAAACCTAACCGTTTTCGAGATATTGGACTTAGAAGGTTTTTTTAAAAAATATCCCGATTTCTTAACTATAGCCTATTTTTTTTGTATCCTATGCCTTTTATTTTTTTTTAATTCTGATTTTTGTGTGCCAGATAAGTTTGTTTATAATTCTCAACCCAAAAAGTGCAAGTATCTGAACCAATGGGATCGTAGTAGACGATTGATACCGTAAAAAAGTAATTAATTTGAAAAAAAAAAATTGTTTCTTTTAGTAATATTTAAAAAAAAATCTATGGCGTTAGTTCTGCAGATATTTTAAATAATATCTACGTTCCATTAGCTATCCAACAAGGTATCACAAGCTAGGGTCTTATCACAATTCATAGAAAAAAAATCGATAAAAGGCTCCCAGGTAGTAAAAAAAAACAATGGTACTTAAGATTAAACTTCTCTTTTGGGCCAGGAAACGAAATAAAACAATACAAATAATTATTAAACAACATTTATTTAAATTTATAAATCTTGTTCTACATGGCCGCCTCTGTTTCGCACACACACTCTCATTCGGTGTCTTAGTCCGCTTTTAACTACTACAGTCGTTAAGTCTCTTCGAATTTCGTCAGCAGCCTCAATAATCTTCTGTCTTAATATGTCAATAGTTTCAATTGGATTATTCTCATTGTAGACTAATGTCTTCATGTGTCCCCACACATAAAAATCCATGGGAGTCAGGTCAGGACTTCTTGCTGGCCACGGTATGGGTCCACCTCTTCCGATCCACCTATTAGGATACTCGTTGTCTAGCCATTCCCTGACCCCTCTTCTGTAATGTGCAGGGCAACCGTCGTGTTGGAACTTCATGTTTCTAATCAGATTTAGGGGTAAATCCTCTAATAAATTTGGTAACTCTTCTCTTAGAAAATGTTCGTAAAATTCTCCGTTTAAATTATCAGGTAGAAAGAAGGGCCCAATTAATTTGTTTGCTATGATTCCCATCCAGACATTTAAACTAAATCTTCTTTGTGCGGCTTTTGTCCTCTTCTGGTTAGGATTTTTTTGCGCTTTTGGGGCCCAATAATGAGCGTTGTGGTAATTTGTAATTCCATCTTTATCAAATTTTGATTCATCTGTCCACAAGATTTGTTTTAAAAATGCTGGGTCTTCTAAATCTCCATGAAGCATAAATCTACAAAAGTCTAACCTCCTCACTGGATCTCCCTCTTCGATAACATGTACTGGCGTGTAGTGATAGGGGTAGAGGCCTGCAGTATTCACCGTAAACCACACTTTCCACTGCGAGAGTCCAAGTTCTCGGGCAACAGCATTAGTTGAAGTAGTTGGATCCGCTCTAAACCGTTGAACTATTTGATTATCTTCATCTTCATCATCAACAATGATCCGTGGTCGGCCTAGGTCTGCTCGACGCCTTAAAACAGAGCCAGTCTCTCTGAGTCGCCGGTAAGCGCCGTCAAAGACAGTGACATCCGGTATTCGGCGGCCGGGATAACGTGCAATGTATTCGTCACGAGCTCGTGCAGAAACACCATTGCAGTACCCATAACAAAGTAGAATATCCGCGTATTCCTCGTTCGTGAAGGTTGCCATCTTCAACAGTTCCAATTCAGAAGCACAATTCAAAGTCCAGTTAACAAGCACAGTCACAATTTGTAGGAAACAGTCCAGAAATACAAGCCAAGTCGGGTAAGAAATGAAGAGCACTAAATATCGCATCTACTACGGACGAATCACGGAAGCAGACTAAAACGAAACAATAACAACAAATTGGCCGGGATTATTTTATCTCGCTTGCACCTGGTCAGTTTGTCCCGCTCGCACGCACCACAGCTCCGTGGAAGAACAATAGGACCAAAGAACCCAAATTTGTACTGCTACCTGAGAGCCTTTTATCGATTTTTTTTCTATGAATTGTGATAAGACCCTAGCTTGTGATACCTTGTTGGATAGCTAATGGAACGTAGATATTATTTAAAACATCTGCAGAACTAACGCCATAGATTTTTTTTTAAATATTACTAAAAGAAACAATTTTTTTTTTTCAAATTAATTACTTTTTTACGGTATCAATCGTCTACTACGATCCCATTGGTTCAGATACTTGCACTTTTTGGGTTGAGAATTATAAACAAACTTATCTGGCACACAAAAATCAGAATTAAAAAAAAATAAAAGGCATAGGATACAAAAAAAATAGGCTATAGTTAAGAAATCGGGATATTTTTTAAAAAAACCTTCTAAGTCCAATATCTCGAAAACGGTTAGGTTTAGGGTGGGGTGTTTCATAGTCAGATCAGTCAGAAATGATGGGAACTACCACCTCTTAACGGATCTAGGTCGACTTACCCAATAACCCTGTATATAGTTCGCAGCTATATCCTACCATATAAAAAACTATAATGTGCTTATGACCATTATATGACGATCTACGACCTCTTATTGACGACCTCTTACCTACAATCCCTTGAATGCAGGAGACCTTTTTTTGTCAATTTCTCAAAACTATGATTTCTGCACATAGCAGATTTTGGTTTGACAACGACGATATATGAATGCCTCGTTGGTTGCATTGGTTGGCTTTTGCATCTCCGCGCGTCAGACAAAAGCATTATTAGAATTTTTCCCGTCATTATTTTCTCAGACTACCTCGACGGTCTAGTGGTTATGCGCCTCTCACCGCGAGATCTCGGGTTCGATTCCCGGGTCGGACAAAGCGTTATTTGTGAACATTCCGTCAGGAAATTCACAATAGCAGCACGGAGTTGGCATTGTGCCCGGTGGATGGCGATAGGCTCACCCCTATCCCATGGGACCTAAACATAACAAGTGAAGTGTGGGAGTTGTACACCTCTGCCACGCCCTTCTGGGTAATATAGGCGTGATGTTAGCAGGAATCTGGAATTAGATGGCGTTATCTGCGCTTAAAATAATCTTCTAGTTGTTTTATGAAATATCGGCATCGTGTCTAGTCTAACGCAATGATGATGATACTTATCTGAATCATATTCTATTTTCAGCAGTGACAATAAATAGTTATTATATTGCACAACTTTAATATTCACTCTGAAATCTCACTTACATTTAAATAGGCCATAGTCCTAGTACATTGTACATGTACTGTGTACGAACTTGCATACACCGCACAAGATGTTTATATAAAGGGGATTTACCCTTTATAAATGATCATTTGAATCAATGAGTTCTGTTAATGTTTCGTCTTCTTCTATGAGATAGGTCATTACTGATGTTAGAAAGAGACGTAGGTGAATTGTATAGTAATTTTGTTATTGACTATTCAGTTGTCATAAGAAAATCACGTCATTTAAATTCGATTGTGATTATAAATTCCTAATATATAAATCTTACTGCTATTACTTACTTGACGATGGTGAAAGAGAACCTCATTGTTTGATTTATTCTTTAAACCGCGTAGTATTACTTCTTACATGTTCTACAGAAGGTAATATCGGTATTTGTGCCGATTCTGATCCTAAGTTCATTCATCTCCTTCTCTCTAACCTCATTAGTAAAGGACATAGAGATGAGCAAAACATGTTTCAGTCCTGTCCAACTGTAATTTGTCATCAGTCCTTTTCTAATTCAGTTAAACAGAGGGAGATGTATGATCATAAATATAATTTAGGGTTAGAATTCCATTTGATCGTAGGTAGACTTTGACTTCTACTGATGAAATGATTTTATCTCAATATTTTTTAGCACATATTTTAATGTTTTTATGTTTATTTTTCAGTCCATGTGAAGTGGTGAACAAGGACCTAGGGTTATCGGAAAGCGATGACGAGGTCGCAAACACACACGCGATAGGACCGTGAGTATATTTCTGTTATAAACACATATAGCAGCAAGCGTTAGCAAGCGATATTTTATCATATAAAATATCGCTTGCTAACGGTGAAGGAAAACATCGTAAAATCGTGAACCTACATGCCTGAGAGTGCATAAAAAGTGCTCGAAGGTGTGTGCAGTCTACCAATCCGCACTTGGCCAGCGTAGTGGACTATGGCCTAACCCTTCTCATCATGAGAAGAGGCCCGAGTCCAGCAGTGAGACATGTATTAGATACAGGACTGCTATTAAACACACATAAAAAAAATGTTACCTACATACATATTAAAACCTACTTACTACATAATACTGACTACTGAATACCTCGTTTGTCGAACGGTAGCTGAGTCGGATTGGTGGCCATACATTCAGGGTGACAATTGCTAGCCGGCCTCCCCTGTGAAGGGCTTTGCGAGCCCCCTTTGGATCCGGCTTGCGGAGTTAACCGGTGGATAAAACCCCGCCTTTCCGCCAGCACTGAGTTTGGAGCCCTTTTAGGGGTTCCATCCGGGCTCTTCAAGCCGCCACTTGCCATCAGGTCGCGGATTCCCCGGTTGAGCAGAAGTGTTATTTTTCGTTGTGAATTCCTCATAAGCACCAGAAGGAGGTGTGTAGGTAGGTGGTATGATCACACTCTATCAGGATGTAAACACTACTGATGAATTGATTATTTTTATAGCATTTAGCCATGCTTAGCAAATTATACTAAGAAACAGTTGAAAAAGATATGGGACCGGCAGGATTTAAACCGTAGCTGGATGGCTAAAGCGGCTGCCCGGTGTGCAATAAGGTTACAGGTTCAAATCCTGCCGGTCCCATATCTTTTTCAACTGTTTCTTAGTATACTGATGAAGTTTGGGTGCCATACAATTCTGCCACATCCTTCTGTGTTATAGATGAGCAATGTTATTGCCTTGTAAGCTCAGATCGAAGTACAAAAGATTTGTTTTAGTATTCTGGCTTACAGTCCATCAACTTCTTACGATTCGTAAAAACTTTTAATTGATTTTTGTTGACAGAGAACTAACTTTACAGTACTAGACGCAAATTGACTTACTAAGTACTGTCTTTCGATCGCTGAAAGCATTTATTATGTTTATATTTATAAATGTTGGCGAAGTAATTTGATTTGATGACATGAATGTGCTAAATGTATTACATAATTACGCTAAAATTGTAATTTACATATCAACGCATTGGATTCCGTAATTAGGATTTTTGGCAGATTCCTTTTACCCCAATAATAATAAGCTCATCATGAAATGGCTAAAACAAATGCTATGTAAACTCACCACATCGTTGTACAGAATATGTGGTCAAAAAATGTTAGTTAGGTTAATGTTTAGGTTTATATGACCGGATGGCGGAGTGGGTAGTGCACCTACCTGCGACGCCGAGGTCGTAGGTTCGATTCCCGCTCAAGATAAATCTTTGTGTGCATGAACATGGAGGTTTGTGTTAGTCTGGGTGGTATAACATAAAAATATTTATTTACAAAAGAAAAGTATATGTATTAGTATCAGTTATTCTAGTTCCCATAGTACAATCTCTGCTTAGTTTGGGACTAGATGGCGTTGTGTGTATGAAGTGTGATATTATTTATTTACCATTGTTACAATAATCAAAACCATCTCCATTGCAGGCCTATCTCCCCCCTCGGGTCAGGCAGTCCTAGCTCGGGCAGTTCCTCTCCGTCCGAGGACTCCGAGAGCGAGTCCTCTTCGGCGGAGTCCACGGCCGCGCCCCCCGCCCCCGCGGCTACCTCGGCCCCTGCGCCGCAACCGCAGCCCGCGCAGCGACCGTCCTGGTGCCTCTCAAACTTCGCCCCTCCACAGGCGCACCCACCAGAAACTTATGACTCAGGGAAGGAGATCAGACATGCTCTCGCCGATATCAAGGGGAAGCCGGTAAGTTATTAATGTATACCTAAACTTTTGCATGTATTTTTCCAAGATTTTGATAGAAAGACCTATAATAGAAGAAGTACCTACGTTTTGGAAGAACGTCATACAACTTTTATCTATTACTAAGTTTTGATGTACTAAACAATCGATTTTTGAGACGGCTTTTGTTCGAAAGTTGATCTTATTATTTAGAAAGTATAGAATCAAAATTAATGAAGGTCTATAGAATCCGGTCCAAAAACGCCGTGGAGATATACCATGACGCCTTTTCTTTAAAATATGACTATATAACTAGAAACCTTAAAGTAAGCTTACCTATATTGTAGGACCTAGAAGAAATAATGTACGTTTACAAATCGCTTGCGTGCAATTTCCGTATTCCGTATTCCGCTGCATATGCAACTATATTTAACATGCGACCCTTTCCCAGGTGTCGAGTTGCAAAAGATAAACACTTCTCCGAATGGCTCTTAGTAAGCATTCGTAAGCTAAGCCTTCAAACATGTTGTGATTCTGTGATTGACTCGGGACCTAAACACTTGTGTTTTGAGTCCTATACGTGTAGTAACTTTATCCTGTTGCGAAGCACAACAGTTTGGGGTTAGGGCCCTCTGCTCACCAGATAGAGTGGCCACGGTATCCAGGGAATAAATAGAAGGTTATCCGCTAGGTGCCCAAGTGGTTAGCCCAAGCCCTTCCATGTTCACGGTCTGCCACTTCATATTTAGGATAATTTTCGCCAAAAAAATGGAGAGGTATATAACTGCGTTCAACGATTTCATCCACCACATCATCAACGCTCAAGAAGAAGACGTGCGACAGAAATGGATAAAGCTGGCCATGCTGAAGTATAACATTCGTTGTGGTCTCCTCAACTTTGAGAACAGTCTGATGAGCCATGTGCCTTTAAGAGATAGAGCGACGGTTTGGTTTGAATACCTGAAGCTAAAAGATGTGTTGTGGCAAGCTTTAGGAGCGGTGCATGGCAATATTGCGTCGATGTCGCCAATTGTCGAGCTGGTACGTTGTGACAATTGCTGATTGCTATATGAGCTGGACTATGAATGACAAGTAAAGAGAGCAGGGCTTTAGCATGCTGACATGATTACCTTTTCATTTATTCATGTTATATAAAGTGTTGGGAATGGACAAGGATCAGAGAGGAATATGAAGTCAAGAAGACTTTAGCGCTGTAACCGGCCATATACGTTGGGGAAAATATTTAAAATGTGTCAATCGCTTAAGGTGACATTTACTTCTAGCCTAGGCGACCCTGACGGCTATGGTGGTTATCCGACCTTAAAGACATTTACAACTTTTAGATACGCGCCTCGACTAGACCATCTTTTTAGGAATTGGTATATTTGACTAATAAGTGCATGTTTTTTCTTGCAGCAGAGTCCGATATCGGAGATGTCGGATTCGGACGCGTCGTCGCCGTCTCCAGGCGTGGTGCGGCGTAGGAGGTCCATCCCCAACCGGGTGTCTACAGCTTCCAGTGACGAAGACACGCCCAGGCATTCCGTGAGTAACATTTCGTTAACTAGCTTTTTGCTGCGATTTTACATAGGAACTTGAAGCAACTCATGTCATTTAAAATAGTCTAGCCTCTTACCAGTAAAAGTATTTTTATAACCGGGTCGGTGGATCCAAAGATAATCTCCTAGATATAAATGCATCAATTTTTCATCTTGTCTAGTATGGAATATCCTAGTTAGTATGTGTACTTTGATGTTTTTAAAGTTCCTATGCAATACCATTCTTGATGATATATTGATATTGAAGACTTGCCATGCAGGAGTCATCTAGCAAGTCTACTTAATCTGAAATAATTAGCATTTAGGACTAGCCTGAGCGTTTGATCGGTCTGCAATGCAAAGCTGCTTGTGCGCACTTTTTCAACCAATTTTTGGTAAAAAAGCAAGGAGAATCGGAGAATAGAAACTAGTGAATGCTTTATTTTATCTCTATGATCATATTGCAGTCTACATCTACCCAACAGTCAGCACCGCTGAAGCGTGGCCGTCCTCCAAAGGTCCGCCAATCAGAAGAGCGGCCCGTGAAGAAGCGTCGCGGCAGACCGCCCAAGTCTCGGCTGCCCACCCCTCCCCCCGCGCAGCAGCAGTTACCTCCCCCGGAGCCTCTTGTAGACAGTGACGTGGAGCCTGACCCACCGCAGCATCATCAGCTGCAGGATTCCAAGACACATATCTTCCGGAAGGTTCGTATAAAAAGACTAAAAGGCAGAAGTAGTTAAAAGTTAAATGTATTATAGATTACAAAGGTTTACGATAAATATTGTGCATTCTACTGTAGCACTAATTTCAGGATCTAATCTTACTACGATCAAAGACGAACACACATAACATCACGCCCATATTACCCAGAAGGGTGTGGTAGAAGTATAGAACACCCACACTTTGCCTTTTATGTTTAAAGTCGAACACATAATATATGGAGTTATAAGATAGACGGTTGTGTCTTCTGGTTTGACGAAGCGGTAAAACTGCAATTGATATAAGGATCGGGAACTGGTGTAAAAGGCGCTAAAGGCCTTTTACACCAGTTCCCGATAAAATAAAATAAATAAAAATAAAAAGCATTTTTTACTAACGAAAAGTACAGTTTTCGATTGTCCATTGGCCCCACACTAGGCAAGCCTGTCCTGTGGGTGCCTATTACGATTACAGCAGAAGATTTTTACAAGTGCTCGGTCGACATCATAAGGCAAAAGGCAAAAAAAAAAAAAATATAATATAAAGTCTCCGATAGGCTATTTATATGTCAATTTTGTATAAAGTTAACTGGCAGTCAACTATCTGAATCTATCAGCAGCTATCCCTTAACGCAATATACCTATAGTATGAAAATAAAACATTGCGATTTTTTCTTCAGGTGTTCACACCAAAAGCGAAAAGTGACGAATGCGGTGGTAAAGGTGGCAAGGGGGGTAAAGGGAAGGGTGGCAAGGGCAAGGGGCAGGTGACCATCATCGAGCGCACGCCGGAGTCCGGCGCTGACGATGAGAGGAGGCACCGCTCCCGGTCCATTGAGAGGAGGAACGAGGAGGCACTCGCACGATTGTCGCCGCCACATGAAGTGTCACGGGTATGTTATTTTTTCGAGTCCAGTTGTCAGTCCTTTTTATATACTTGTAATAGGATTAAGACTTTTATTTAAATGACCCTCTATATGGCATAACCCTAAGGATAGCCTCACTAGTCACTATACATCACACTAAGCAGTAAGCCAATTTTTTTTCCTGTTTTCTCTATTTTATGCCTGCCTTCCAGTTTATTTATTCATCATAAGTTACCATAAATAGAACCACAATACTTTTAACTTCTAAATATGACTATAATATTATTAAAATCTGATCCTAGGTGCCATTAAGAGGTGGTCCGTCAGAGGAGCGTTCCCGCGAGGAGCGGCACGAGCGTCCCTCGGCGGAGCGATCTTCCATCGACAGACTGCACGCCGAGCGACCGCCCGAGCGCTTCCCCGCCGAGCGCACGTCCGAGCGCAGCCACGAGCGGATACCCACCGAGCGCACTTCCAACGACCGGATATCCGGCCCCTCCCGCCACGCTCGCGACCGGATATCCGCCGACCGCACCTCCACCGACCGCTCCTCCTCCGCCAGCGACCGACTGTCCGTCGACCGACTCTCCGGTGGTCTTTCCTCCGACCGACTCGTCGACCGACACTCCTCCGAACGGTTATCGGGCGACAAGATCGAACGGTTATCCGGAGAAAGAAGTCACGACCGACTATCCGGCGAGAGGATGTCCCACGAACGGATAGCGAGCGATAAACCGACGCACGATCGTCTTCCTGAAAAGAGCCGGTTGACCGACCGGCTGGTGGAGAGTAAACCCTCGATAGATCGGTTATCGGATAGTAAAATGTCGATCGACCGGTTGTCGGACAGCAAGATGTCGATTGAAAGGATATCGGAGAACAAAATGTCTATCGATCGGTTATCGGAGAACAAGTTGTCAATCGACCGGTTAACGGATAATAAGATGTCGATCGACCGGTTGTCGGATAACAAGATGTCGATCGACCGGTTGTCGGACAGTAAGCTGTCGATTGACAAGACGACGGGTGAGAAATTGGAGCGGACGTACGTTCGGGCAGAGGCCGATGTAGGATCGGGATTGAAGTCCGGACGCGGCTCGGAAAGACTCGAGGAGGCGTCCTCTAACGGTAAGCATTATTACATTAATACTTATGTTATGCAAGAGATCATAACAATGGTAAATGAAGAATACAAGAGATAAAGATTGAAAATTAATGTAGGGAAAACAAAGAGATGACTGAATGAATGCAAGGTGAGCATAGAAGGTAAAGAAGAACAACAGGTAAACGAATTTTAAATTTGGGAAGTATTTCTAAGAGATGATGATGTTGAAAGAAGAGTGAATGCGGGAAATATAGTTAATGGCGCTCTGCACGTGGTTGTGGCCAGTGAAGCCATCATTAAAAGTTAAGGCTGGCTGTCTACGATGGCGTAATATTTTTAATTCATATGTATGGAAGTAAATGTTAAGGACGGCAGAGTAAGCATGAAAGTAGAATAAATTTTACAGAAATGCGTTCATTACGGATTATGTGTGGTGTAACCTTGAATGACAGGATAAGGAATAGTGCGATAAGAGATCGTTGTGGTTTAAAAGATGATATAGTGACTAGGATTGAGATTGCTTAGTTGATTATGTTGAAAGAATTGATGAAAGTAGATCAGTGAAATAGATATACATACTCAAAAGACATATAGGGATTTGATATAGCGTCCTTCAGAAAGGATATGTACGTAGTACACGAATTCGGCGAGCATGTATAAACGTTAAGGAAGCGAAAGATGTACGTAAAGAGCGAAGCACATAGCGTTCCATCGTCAATGCCTACCCCCGTGGGCTAGGCCGTGATTGTTGTTGTTGTACTGACGGATTCCCCCCGCAGTGTCGGAGCGGCGCCGCGCGCGCGTGCCCGTGCGCATCCCGCTGCAGCGCCTGCGCGCCGACGCCGTGCGCGCGCTGCAGCGCCCGCGCGCCGCGCCCAAGGCCCGCCGCAGCGCCGTCTGCAACCAACAGGTACTGCCAACACTACTACACTACCACTATCTCCTTCCTAGGCATGTGTTCCTCGATTTCCCTCCCTCGGAGTTGAAGTTTCGATTCTCTAGTCGAACAAATTTGTTATCATTTTTGCGTTGTTGTTGTGTAGAGGAGTCTGATGACTTGCAGGTTATTTAAGTCGTGACAGTTGCATAAAACGAAACCTACGCGTCTAAAAGACTCCTTAACAAGAGCAGACATATAATCTCTAAAAGTTAAACAACAATCTTGTGTGTGGGTAGGCGTAAATAACGGCAACAGATATCTTGTTTCGAAAATTTATTTAAAATTACTTTAATAGTCTTTTTAACACTGTTTATAATTAATTCTATTGTAAAACATTCTGATTAGCATCTACTTACGTTGGTTACACTTAATGTAACATCTGAGATATATTCGCCACCTGCCATCTGACTTTCAATACCATCTCAATACACGCACATCACAATCCACACAATGGCACATCTAGAAGACATCCAAAAAGCACAGAATTGCCTCAGGGAAAGGTTCGATGAGAAGTTAAACGAGCTCCATGCTCAACTACATACAGGAGGGACGGCAAAGGACACAGTTGCCAAAGTTGCTGAAGAATTCCGGACATTCAGGGAGCTTATGTATGCCATGTTGAAGATGCTGCAAAATGCCATCGATGAGTGTGCTAAGTCCGCCGACGTTTTGGAGACTAGGCAGCGGAGGAAGGCCATTGTCTTCTCTGGTGTCCGTGAAGCTGAAGGTGAGAACCTGTCTGCAGTCATCTCGAACATTCTCCAAGATAAGCTGGGCGTTAAGGACATCACAGCCGGCTCTTTGAAGGTCTGTCATAGACTTGGCAGCATGAAGCAAGGCCACAATCGTCCCATACTTGTAAGGTTTGCAAGTTACGATGTCAAGGCAGCAGTCTGGAGGGCGAAGAAGGGGCTCAAGGGATCATCGGTGTCCGTAAAAGAGTTCCTTACTCCACGACGCCAAGGCGTTTTTGCAAAGGCCAGACTTCATTTCGGCCTCCGTGGGACATGGACTCAAGACGGGGTTATTATCATAAAGGCCACTGA
Source organism: Hypena proboscidalis (assembly GCA_905147285.1). Lineage (NCBI taxonomy): Eukaryota > Metazoa > Arthropoda > Insecta > Lepidoptera > Erebidae > Hypena > Hypena proboscidalis. The sequence goes on from LR990141.1 coordinate 5,016,508, forward strand.
CGGGACTCGACACAGGATAACTTCTATGGATGAGTTGAAGCCGCTCTTGGTGAAGTACCCGTCGCAAGGAGCTACCTCAAAGACTGGAGGAACAACTACAAAGTCTTAGGCATTATTCAAATATTGTCATAATAACTTGTTTGTGTCCAGTTTTATTTTCAATCGCAGTTCTATGTGCCACACAGGTATGCCCACATTTATTCACTTTTTCGTAATTAGTTTACCCACTTTAATTCAATTTAAATCACAGTTAATTGCCTTCTATTTATTTTATTTAATATCACTATCTTTTTTTTTTTTGTGAAGGCAGTTTGTTTTTTCTTTGTTTTTATAAAGTGACAGATTTGATTTGACTTTGACACATTGACACTATTAACGTTCCGTTCCAGCCGCTAGTCAAACGTCCTTAAACTAAGACTGTGATCACACGATCATTGTAGAATGCAAGACTTGTAAGATCATCATAATAATATTTAATGTATTAAATATTGTGTGGCAATTTGGGAGCTGTGATTGGAAACTTCCTACCTACTTTTATACTAAATGTAACGTGTTGTGATTGTTGTTTATTTTTTTAGTGTTTGTCAGCTGGCGGGTGGGGCAGAGATGGTTACTAAACCTAACCTGTAAGGTGATCAGTTAATTTTTGCATTTTTTTTTTTTTGTATATATAAATATATATAATTTTACTATTTATATTATTTATTAGAATACTATATATTTATTTAAATATGGTATCATCCGATGAAGATGCGTCATTTCATACTGCTGATAATTCTTTTTCATCTGCCGATAATAGCTTTTGTTCTGTGACCAGCACCTTAGGTGACACTTTGGGACATACATTTAATCAACAAGGTAGAGGGTTACTGAATATCTGTCACATTAACGCTCAAAGTATTCCAAGCCATTATGGTGACCTTCTTGATGCTTTTACTAATTCTAATGTTCATGTCGTCCTGGTTTCCGAGAGTTGGCTCAAACCTAACTTACCTTCCACTATGTATCCTCTTCAAGGTTTTGTTCTGATCCGTAATGATAGGACCGGTAAAAGGGCGGGTGGTGTTGCCATTTTTTTACGTAGTGAGTTCCCCTATAAAATAATTGCCTCATCACCTCAAGATTATACCGGGTCCGCGGAATATTTGTTTCTTGAAGTGTGTGTCAGGGGTATTAAACTCGTTATCGGCGTTGTTTATTGTCCTCCCACCATCGACTATTTCACTGACTTAGAGTCGGTTTTAGAATCTTTGGGGTCTGATTATGCATATCATGTGATCATGGGTGATTTTAACACCGATCTCCTTGCTCATCGTTCTCCTCGTACCCTTAAATTCCTTCAAATAATTGAGTCTACCAGTTTCCACGTATTACCTCTCCAAGCCACCCACCACAATACTGGTGATGGTGATGACACCTGGTTAGACGTAATCCTTACTTCCACTCCTTCCCTGGTTTTCCAACATGGTCAACACTCCGCTCCTGGTTTTTCCCATCATGACCTCATCTATTTATCCTACATCCTAAAACCTCCTAAATTGAAACCCAAAGTGTTACATAGACGTTGTTTTGGTCGTATGGACGTAGAAAAACTGCGTGTCGATGCCTTGGCAGTGGATTGGTCATCTATGGAGGCGACCTGCTCTGTAGATATTAAGGTTCAGGTTTTCAATGAAACCGTGACCAGACTATATGACGCCCATGCTCCTGTCCGGAAAATAAAAATAAAACGTCCACCTGCACCTTGGATTACAGCTGGTATTCGGATGGCAATGAGGCGACGTGATCGGGCCTTCCGAAAATTCAAGAGGGATCGTTCAGATTATAATTGGGCCTTCTTCAAAACTGCCAGAAATAGGTGCAATCAAATGATACGCAACGCTAAACGCCGACATATCCTAGATAATATTTCATCGTCTTCCCCCGCCGATGTCTGGAAGTTTCTCGCTACTCTAGGCATCGGCAAACAACACTGTGCTGAACTACCTAAATCCTTGAGTCTGGATACGTTAAATTGCCATTTCGCCACCTCCAATACGTTAGATATTACAATGAAATCACAGACTATTGGCTCTTTAACTGCGTTGCCCAGACATTCTTATAGCTCCTTCAATTTCTCTTCAGTCGCGTCTGAGGACATCAAAAAAATTATCCTGTCCATCAAGTCAAAAGCGGTTGGTGTAGATAACATCAGCCGTTATATGATTATCACCATCCTCGACCAAATCCTACCTGCAATATCCCATATCATTAACTATTCCCTCTTCTCTGGTGTGTTCCCTTCCGTGTGGTGTAAAGCATATGTTCGTCCTCTACCCAAAGTCAATAATCCCTCCCTTCCTGAACATTACCGACCTATATCAATCCTTCCCTTCCTGTCAAAAGTACTTGAGGCATGTGCTCATAAACAACTGTCCAGGTTTGTTCACATGAATAATATCCTATCTCCATTCCAATCTGGGTTCAGACCTGGACATAGCACCACCTCGGCTTTACTTAAAGTGACTGGCGATGTGAGGGCGGGCGTTGAGGACACCAAGGTTACTGTATTGGCCTTGGTAGACTTTTCGAACGCCTTCAACAGTGTCAGTCATGACATTCTCCTGTGTATCCTCTCCCATCTTTTGATCTCCTCAGATGCGCTGAAATGGTTCTCTTCATATCTTCAGGGACGACAGCAGTCCGTTCGCATTGATGAGACTATGTCTGGTTGGTGTGATCTCTGCTCTGGTGTCCCTCAAGGCGGTATACTTTCTCCTCTTCTTTTCTCCTTATTTATCAATCTCATCACCAAAGAACTTCAATGTGCGTATCATTTGTATGCGGATGACCTACAGTTGTACGCGCAAGCAAGGGTAGAAGATATAAATTCAGCGATCGGGAATGTAAATAGGGATTTAGACGCTATTAAGGACTGGTCTAAAAGGTTTGGCTTATCGATTAATCCCTCTAAGACACAAGCCATCATCATTGGGAGTTCAAGAATGATGAGTAGAATCGATAAGTCATCCCTACTTCCTATTACCTTCAGCGGCACAACCATTCCGTTTAGCCCTAGTGTTAAGAACTTGGGGTTGTATCTGGACTCCATTCTTGATGGCCGAACACACGTGTTGAATGTTAGTCAACGTGTAACAGGCACTCTCCGATCTCTGTACCGTTTAAGAAACTTCCTTCCAGTTGCGACCAAGACGATGCTTGTGTACACTTTAATCTTCCCCATAATCGACTATGGTGACGTATGCATTTTCGACCTGAATGCAGATCTACTCAATAAACTTGATCGACTTCTCAACAATTGCATTCGATTCGTCTTTAACCTCCGTAAATATGATCACGTATCGGCACATCGCAGTCAGTTAAACTGGCTGCCTATACGTCAGCGCCGTAGTCTGCGTGCGTTGATATTACTTTTCTCTCTTTTGCATTCTTCCTCTGCTCCTGCATACCTAACATCTAATTTCAAATTTCTCTGTTCTACTCATGATCGAGACTTAAGATCGTCTAATAATCTTCTTCTTTTCTGTCCCTCTCACAGTTCTAGTCTTGTACATTCTTCTTTCACAGTAAGATCTATTCTCTTGTGGAATGCGCTACCTCCGGAAATCAGGATGGCATCCAGTCGTAATGTTTTTAAATACAAAGTAAAGCAGTTATATTTGAGCTATTTGGCGGAATCTTCTCAGTAATTTGTTAAGTTATTATGTTTTGTATGTACTTATGTTATTGTATTTATGTATTATTATATGTATTTATGTGTATGTATATATATATATAGTATGTTTATTATTATAATTCATTATATAATTAAGTAATTTACTCATACTCTGATATTATGCACCTACCAATTATCTCTGCACCACCCTAAGGGTCGACTGGTAGAAAATGCCTTCGGCATTAAGTCCGCCTTTGTCACGTTTTGTGCAAAAAGTTTTTAAATAAAAAAAAAAAAAAAAAAAAAAAATAAAACAATCAAAGGTTACTCCTAAATCTTTGACGTTGGTGACACGAGTTATTGTTTGGTCAGCTAGAGTGTAATTAAACAGAAGAGGTTGCAACCTTCGGGTGTAAGTCATGACGTGACATTTTTCAGTGTTAAAAATTATTTATTCGTATATTCATTGATAAACAGCGTTAATATCATTTTGAAGACGATTGTAATCTTCAATTGAGTTTACTTGCATAATTAGTTATAAATCTTCGGCAAATAGTAAGCACTGTGCAGATTTGATTTTATTTACAAGATCATTTATCATTAAAAAGAAGAGTGGACCCAATACGGAACCCTGACTTACCCTAGATGGTGTGATGTAAGGCCTAGACTCAAAGCAACCATGTCTGACAAATTGCTTGCAATTGCGTAGGTAGTCAGCGAAGAAATGTAAGAATCCATGAGAGAAACCAATGGCCCCAACTTATTAAGAAGTACATCGTTGTCTACTCTGTCAAATGCTTTGCAAAAATCGAAATATAGTACATATGTCTGCTTACCAGTGTCTAGGCCTCTTGAAATAAGGTCAACATGAATAGACAGGTTAGTATTAACAGAGCGACCAGGACGAAAGCCGTGTTGGGCATCAGACAAATACACATTGATGATGATATAGTGTTGTTGTAATTTGCTATTAATAAATAAATGTCATTATCATAATAATAACACTATTGCAGAGTGGAGAGGTAGCAGCCACAAATCACGAGCGGACGGAGTCATACGCGGGGCAGACTCCCATCTACTTCTCGTACTTCGAGAGATTGCCCGCCGACGCACTCTCTGATGGAGAGAGGGACCACAAGTAAGAAAAACTACTTTATTACTCAATTGTTAATACTGAAATATGACATGGTTTTTAAATAACAAAGAAATAGCCCAGATTCAATAACATTAATATAAACTTTTACTTGAATTTTGAAAGAAAACAGCCTACTTCTTAAACGAATTTATCCTTAACTTCATTGATTTACCTCACAAAATCCGTTTGAATTTAAGTGATGATTTTAGCTTTGGCTTCAACAATAAAATACCCAAATGCACACTATTTTTATTTAAGTTAATTTCTTTCCCCAAAGCTTAATTATTAGTGGCAATTCGCTGTAATATATTGAATGCTGTGACAGATTAATATAATTTCTTCTACTTTTCCTCCCAGATACTACCTAGAAGAAGCGACCCGCCTCCGCACAGCAGCAGAACGTTCCCAGGAGCCCCTGCCGCGCGTCATGCTGTACCTGGAGTCCGTGCTGTGCTTCGTGCTGACGGGCAGGGTCCTGGAGCTGGAGCTGGACACCAAGGGCGCCTTCACCATCTACCGCGAGACCATCGAGTACATCAAGTCCATTCACTCCATGCCGCAGAGGTTCAGGGCATCGCCGCATGATACCTTCAATAAGCTTGATATACTTAGGTATGTTTCTTATTACCTTTTATTAAGACTGCCCTTGTTGATACTGTTGTTAGCGGTTCCGACTCCTGACCATCATCTTGGATTCAAGTCCCAGACCTGCTTCCGGCTCCAACAACTTTTTATTTGTTTTGTTGTGTTTGTTTATGTATTTTTTGGAGGTTGAAGAATTAAGACACAAATAACAACAATCTCAGTACTTACGTCCATTTCACAATTTAAACAAAATAATTATACCAAAGGTCTAATCTCATTAAACTAATCATCTCACTTATATTTACCAACAAACTAATCGAATTCCTCTTTATTTATCATTATAAAATAACAAATATCGTAATGTAATATCGGCCAAATCGAAGGTGCCAACGCCAACCTATCACTGACAGTTCTCCTCTTTTGTTTTCTTACTGTCCTCCTTGTCTATGGTCTCGATGACATCGAATAAGGTTTTATGCCTATTCTCTAAAAAGGTTGCTAACAATATTAAGCCCTAAAAGGTTAAACTATCTTTCATATTTGCCAAAATCGTTCTCATATTTCAACAATTCCGTCCTTAAACCGACGCATACATTATCCTTAACAATAAAATGGTAATTTCTCTATTACCGTTAGTATAATTACAATTCAGGACGAATCTCATTGTAGATTGTAATCAACGATCTAGCTATTCTACGAATAAGATTCTAGTGTTTCTAGCAATGGCGATGCATTATTAATATTTCTGATAATACACAGCATTTGTAATGGGTTCGCGTAATAAAACAATGGTGTGATATCGTCATAGAATTGTGTAATGTACTGCATTGTTTCATGTATTATTTATGAAAGATTTATCTGTTATATATATACTGTTAGATAGTATAGGAAGTTAGTCATCCCGGAAAAATAGTACGAAAGATTATTTTTATAAATACACCGATATCTTATGTATTTTTTTTTGGCACTGGATGAAAATAAACAACTGCATTAAGCTTACAGTTGGAAGCAAGCTTCAGCGTCAACACACGACACGTTTGCGCGCGCATCTTTTTCTACGAAACTATGTGAACATATCCAACTGCAAGTTTTTGCTATACGGCCCCGTTTCCACAAAATCGTAGAGGAGAGGAGTTGTTTTTGAATAACCAATTAGGTTTCGTTACCGAAGCTAATCAGAGAGGAGATGTGGCAATTTGTCAAAAAGATGATAAATGATATAAGTTGATAGCTCATCTTTTTTATAGTCGCATACTTGCATCCGCCCTCGTCTTTTCCGCCGTATGCTAGTTTCCTAAATGTCTCAAAATTTACTTTGCATTTTTAGTAGATTATTACTTGATTAATGTATAATCGAAAAAAATAATTTAATTGTAAAAAGAATTGTGATTATCGAAAATTGCCAAATGCTTATAATTTTTGCTTCCGAATCCACCTGTTTCGGGATGAAATGTCGGTTACGGATCTGATTATAACGTGATTATTAACTCGCTGTTTCGTTGCAGCCTCCGCGTGCAAGCGCTGCTGTACCTCCGCATGTTCAAGATGTACAACCGCGAGGTGAAGGAGTACAACAAGATCGTCAACGAGTACCAACAGAAGGTACGTACCGATGTCTGTATCGCCTTTGTTTTTTTACTTTTTTGTCCCTCCATCCATAGATGACGTCACACGAATTTTCATACTCTTGTACCCGCGACTTCGTGCGCGTGGAATTCGTTGTATTAAGTAGTAGCTCCCGCGCTTGACCCGCGTTCAACCTTACTGCTCCGCTCCCAAGGAGTTTAGCGTAATGTTAAATATCTATTAAAATAATTATTAAAATTCGAACAGTAGTTCCCGAGATTAGCGCCATCAAACAAACAAGCTAACTTTCGCCTGCGGTTTCGTCTGCGTGCTAGGTTAATCAATAAAAAGGAGCCTATGTTACACGCCTTGTAGTTAGTTACCTGCATCTAAAATGTTATTTAAATTGGTCTAACCGTTTAGAAGATTAGGCGATACAAACAGAATGACAGACTGACTGACTGATAGAAAGACATTTTTTTTAAACTGTTGGCAAAGTTATCTTGCAATCAACCATACCAGCTTAAAAAAACATTATTATTTTAACATTAAAAACAGACACTTAACTTTCATTTATTTGTATTGATGAATACCCAAGTTATGACTACTCTGCTCACTTGTCTTGTAAAAGTTCGTCGATCCCCTCAGTCGCGTGACTCGTGTGACGTAATTTATGGATGACCCCTATACCGCTCAGCAGAACTTATTACACTTGCAGGTGTCAATGGATTTTTGAGATTGATTTACCATTTTTATTGTCTTGACATTATAATAAAAGCAGACCTATATCTAATACATGTCCCACTGCTGGGCTCGGATCTCTTCTCACGAAGAGAAGGGATAGGCCATAGTCCACCACGCTGGCCAAGTGCGGATTGGTAGACTTCACACACCCTTAAGCTCTTTTTAGGCACTCTCAGGCATGCAGTTTTCCTCGATAATGTATATAATAAATACAAACATATCTTCGAAAAGACGAATCGTAACGATTTATTGACAGAGGTGTGTGCCGTGGGTTCAAACCCGAGACCTTTGACTTCGCAGTCCTACGGTCTCCCACTCGGCTATCGCTGTCTTAACATTACGTAGTCTTATATATGATAACTAGCGACCCGCCCCGGCTTCGCACGGGTACAATGCTGATACTAAATACACTACAGAAAAACTGTGAACGTTGTATATAAAAACACAGCGGCCCGCTCCGGATTCGCACGGGTATATAATATATAGCCTATGTCACTCACTGAAAAAATGATTAAAATCGATCCAGTAGTTTGATTTATTCATTACTGCCCGTGGCCCGCACGCGTTAAATTTGGAGTAAAACAATTCCCCCTTTCTATGCATGTATTATACATAAAAACCTTCCTCTTGAATCACTCTATCTATTGGAAAAAACCGCATCAAAATCCGTTGCGTAGTTTTAAAGATTTAAGCGCACATAGGGACAGAAAAGACGACTTTGTTTTATACTATGTAGTGATAAAGAACGTTAAATGTGCAAAGTCCGACACGCACTTGGCCAATTTTTGGAACAATACGGTTATAATGATACCTGCAAGTTCTAATTATGGTTCAATTATACTATTATTTATTTTGATTTTAATTCTGTTTCTTTTTCGTTTGTCTTTACATTTATTTTAATGATTTTCAATATTTGTTTTACTGTTAATAAGCAAGACAAGGTAAAGGTTAAATATAGTTATTTCATTTGTAATTAGATGAACTACATAGGCAATGTATAGGTTGATGTGTAGCCGTGTGTACATCAGCTGGTGTAGTCGGCCAATGAGTTGGGTATGCAGGGCAAAAACTTCTAAGTCCTAGTAAAGACTTACGACACCAGTTATGGATAAGTGAGTTATATATCTATATAGTGGGTATATTACACTTATTAAATATGAAATACAAACTTGCATATCTATTGCAGTCAGTTTTTACTATAGCGTAGAAGTTTTGTACATACGGCTACGGCTGCGGCTGGTGTACATACACATCAACCTATACATTACCAGTATTAAATGGTCTCGCTTTGTAAAGGCTGTCTGCAGTGGCGTAACTAAAGGGTGGCAGGGGTGGCAAAATGCCACGGGCCCCCAGCCTGAGAAGGCCTCTGGGCCCAAGATGCCACGACCTTGAAAGTAACTAAAAAAAAGATTTAAACGCATTCATCTAAACATTGAAAATTGTTGACCGGGAAATTGCAAAAGTATTGGAATAGACAAGGGAAGATAACAGCAGGGTAACATAGTAAATCGCGAAAGACTAATTTTTCTACCTGAACAACTGGCAATCTAAGGTGAAAAAATGTTGCATTCCAGTACTGATTCAGTAACCGGCTTCAACGTAACGATGTTTACTAGGGCCCCATCCAATATTTTTACCACGGGCCCCCGATGGTATAGTTACGCCACTGGCTGTCTGTGCAATGCGAGACGAGCTCATACGACAGAATGGCGGAGTGGGTAGTGACTCACTGACTCTAGAGAGTAAGATATGAAAAACATGGTTCAGAGTTGTATTTAGCTCGATAAATTGGCCCTTATGTGGCTAACCTTTAAAAAAATGATTTTGCACTTACACCAGTATATGTAGGACCCATATATTATCTTCACTGCTGCGCGTTCCCTTTTACCTCGCCCGCAATGACCGTGCTATCTCCATTGTTACAGCCGGCACTGGCAGAGTCCGTGTCCCCCCTGTCCCCCACCCCGTCCCCCGCGGGGTCGGTGGGGTCCGTGGGGTCAGGCTCGGCGTCGTCGGGGTACTGTTCGCTGGCGCACTCGGTGCCCGCGCATGCGCACCAAGCGCTGTTGCTACTTAACAAGTATTACGCGTTCTTGTACGTGGCGCATGATCTGTGGGAGCAAGCTGATTCCCTGTGCCGCCTCCGGGCTAATAGAGGTAAGAGATTTTTGTTGCTTTTTAAATATATTTTTTTCTTTAGAAAATGTTGCTAAGTATATTTATAATAGAAAAGAATGTTTAAAAGTTTAAATTGTCTATTTCCAGCTTGTGCTGCCTCTGGCGGATATTTTTGAATATTAAAATAACCTGTTTCATTTCTTAAATATCTATATCTCGGTTTTCCTATTGCTAGTTTTGCTGTTATGTCTCCTAACTTGGAATATTGAAATTGCATCCTTTTGATGATAAATAGCATCTGCCAAAGCATAACCTTCTGCAAGCGACAGTACGATAAGACTATACTGTTGCAATTCAACATTTATGCTCATATGTCACTACTATTTTCTTACATTGTATGTACATTTTTGTGTAACACATATTTGAACCGTAACCCTCTTATTTCAGATCTGTTCATAGCAGTGGACCGTAAGTGCGGTCCGCTGTCCCTGTCGTCGACGTTCCGTCACCTCGTGCAGTACGTGCGCCACGCCATCTCTCTGCTCAAGAGCCACGCCACGCCCCGCGAGTGACGCAACAACGCGTAGTGCTCCGTGCACCGTACTGCAATGGACGCAAACAGTGACAAGTGACGTGCCCTCTCATACTTCCAAAATTAAATGTAATGTCAACCTCCAATGCGCGTCGAACGATTTGAATTTCAAATCGAACTATCGACGAGTAATAAAGTGGACGGGAACGATTTGAATTTCGAATTTAACTTTCGACCAATTAGAACGGAGTGGGCGTTAACTATTCAAGTAGTTCTTTGAAACTTGAAAAATTCGACGCGCATTAGTGATTGGATCCAAACTCACAATTAAAGACTTTCTGGGTAGCAATGTTGTACAATCATCAGCAAATTCGCGCATTTGTTTTTATGATTGTTAAGTGCGGGTGATTGTACATAATAGCTATGGCTAGCAAATGATAGTGCAATATATTGGCTATAGCTGTCCAGACTGTCTGTATTCTAGAAACTTAGTCTCGATTGAGTTTTAAATTGATATGCGAAAGAGACAGACGTCAGAATGAGAAAGCCATATTCCTATTGCACGTCCCTTTCGCCCATAGTTTCAAACTGGACCGAGGTTAGTTTTTTACAAAGTTGCCGTATACAGGTTTGGCAAATGTCACGCGTATGTTGGGCCAACCAAACCAATACAAACGGCAGAAGAACGCCAGAGTTATCTGCAAGAAGCTTCCACGATTGGCCCCAACGTTGGCCGTAATATACTCCAAGCATTAAACATTGTCTTCGTATTTCGTTCTCTTCCCAAATCGATGACCAAAAAGCAGAGTGTAAAGATGTAAAATTTGTAATAATTGTACATAGCATCGTTGCGAGGCGACGCGGCGACGGTCCGACTCTGTATTATATAAGTGATAGATTAATCATATCCTAAGTGTTTTTCGTTGTAGTTGTACTTCCCTATCAATGGAAATGTTTTACTATCGGGAACACATATACGAATTGCTCGTTTCTTAGTGTAAAGGGAGTTATACGACAAAACATAAAAATATTTGATCACATGTGGTCCAATCGAGTATATTGTTAATATCTCAACATGTAAGGGAACACTTGTAGGTCTCGCAATAATTTTCAGGTTATCGCTGTGTTGGTGTATCGCGATACGTCGTTTTCATTTATATTTAGTTTAGACATAATTATAGTGCACGAGGGAGGATCACACTGTGATGTGACAAACATACAAACACCAATAACTATATTCATGTATCGATGGCTTACTGGGATCATTTGAGACACGCTGGACGAATATCAAAAATAAGATTACATTATATATAAATCTTCAATGACTTAAATATACTCTTAATTAAATAATTTGACATAATGCAATAATTTACAATTAATATTTACCGATTTATATAATTGAAATGGTGATATTTTCTCTAATTCACAAAAGTAGAATACCTATTTGTAATTTATTTGTTTTATAGACTGAGCTAGAAATTAGACTTACGGACATTAAAAACCTGTATATCAGACTGTTACGCTTTCACAGTTCTAAACTACTTAAGACATCTTAATAAAATTTAGTTTGATGATAGTTGAAGGTCTGTAGAAAGGCATACGCTACTTTAAATCGACGTGTCACACGGATAAAGTGGCTGGTGGAAACTTAATATAACAAACTACAAGTTAATTTGCAACAGCAACACTTTTTATATAATATTTTCTAAGGTTTACGCGAATGTTATACATGACTAACACTTCAATTTTACGGATTTTATCGCGATATTTCACTTAAATTTCACTTACTTTGATTTCCCGACGTTTCAAATGCTATTTCAGCATTCATGGTCGCGGGTAGACACTTTTTATATTTTAACTAGCTGCCCCGCGCGGCTTCGCCCTCGATAAAATTTTGCCCTCGAAAATATTTTAAAAGTATCCTATGTCCTTCTCCCGGTTCTAAGCTACCTCCCCACCAATTTTCAGCCAAATCGGTTCAGCCGTTCTTGAGTTATAAATGGTGTAACTAACACGACTTTCTTTTATATATATAAGAAGATATTTTCTCTGCAATAACATGAGTCTATGGAAAAGTCGACTGCAGTTCCTTTTGGTACAGTCGGCCAATGGGTTGGGTATGCAGGGCAAAAACTTCTAAGTCATAGTAAAGACTTACGACACCAGTTATGGATAAGTGAGTTACATATCTAAATAGTGGGTATATTACACTTATTAAATATGAAATACAAATTTGCATATCTATTGCAGTCAGTTTTTACTATGGCGTAGAAGTTTTTGCCCTGCATACCCAACTCATTGGCCGACTGTACATACTTGAGGCACAAATCTAATCTAGCTGTTTATTTTTCCTACAGCTACGTTCTGAAGTTAAGTAAATAACTCTTGAGTTTATTAACTTTTAAAATTCACTATTAAACATACGCGTTGCATGATTAAATAAAATCTAACGGGAATTAACACGATCATGCATTATTTACCTTTTAGGCTTGACGTTTCGGCTGACCGATTACACTGGTCGTGGTCGCAAGCAAACTGGTTCTAGCCGCGCGCCGTCTCCGTTCGTGAGGGCGATGATTTCACTTCTTGACTTTTTCCATTATAAAGTCCAGTACACACTACACTGACCGTGTCCGGATACGCGGATTTCGCCGACTGCGAATCAAAGCGACGTTTTGCTTTTGTAATCACTGGATTCCACGCGGTAGACAATTTATACTGAGTTTATTATCAACTCTGTGTTAGCAGTAGCTGTTCCTGTGTTAGCATCTTACCTCGAAGTTATTTATTTAACCCTGGAACGCGCAAGTGGTCCTTAGTGGCTAGGTTATTCTACACAAGACAAAAATTACAAAGTTTGATGCTATAGCTATAATATTTTTGCAGACAGTGTGACATCGATAGTGGAGACTTAACACGTGTTGACACCTAAAAAAAAGGTCTTCAAATTATCCCAGCGAGTCTGATGATATGTCGCGTTTAGCGAACAACGTGCTGTAGCAGGAAGGTTCCTATATCGCTAAGATATACAATAGTTACAGAACAATGATTGAGCAAAGCCTGTTTATTGTCATGTCTTACTATTTACATTATTTCGTATACATATCAAACCATTTGGGAACTAATCAGAAAGTTTCATGGGTGTAAAGGCGATCATATAATTTGTATGATTGAACACAACAAGACCCGTGTCTGATCTCTGACTTGCATTATTTGGAGTGACAATAAATACTCTGTTAGGGGAGCTAGATTCGTTTAATTGTAAATTATATATGCTGTCCTTGGACGCGAATTGCACGACCCGAGGCCGACCCCACTGCGGAGCGCAGTTCAGAACAAATCCACAGTAATATTTCCTTGCGTTAATTATAAAAAAAGTTCAAAATATATTTTAATGAATACTTTTAAAGAGTACAATATAAATGCTTGACATAAACAGATGTGACTCTGCTACAAATGTCCGGAACACCAATCTTCTATTTCTCTCGGTTGTTTATCAAATTTATGTTGTGATTGTATATACATAATATTATTATATTATACATTTTGTAATGAATATACATGTTAGTGCCAGATAGGTTTTTGTATGAACGTTTATAGTAAGTGTGGCGAAGCGACGACGCGACGGGAGCGTCACGGGGCGGGACGACCTACTGACGTGACAAGAGATGCCTTGTACATAGTATATTGTAAGAAATGTGTAGTTTTCACTCTATATTTTAATTTATATAATGTAAACTATATTTATAGGTAAGCGGACAAGGAGAATTTAACATAATAATGTTTGTATAATGGTGCGTGTATCGGAACGTGTGAGTGTCGAGGCCTGGCGTGACACGCTCAGTCTGAGCACACCATTTGTTTATTTTACGAGTGGATTGTACATGTTAGAGGAGCTTGCAGCGTTCATTCTTTAGAGTAGTTAGGATAGCCGTCGGTCCTGATCTGTACCGAATACCTACGCTAGTTACCCAACGGACGCGCCACGAGCCAGCGCATTCTCATCTTACTTAACTCGTTATTGGACGAGTCTTTGCGTTCAGCCAGACCAGGTATACTCAACCTGCGACCCATTTGACACAGTGGGCAAATCGACCTCCTAAAATGTGACCCGAGAACATATTTGTAGCCTTTCGACAAAAAGGTTGAGTATACCTAAGCTCGTACTACCGCGTCCGCAAAAATCAGTCGCTCTAGTAGTCGGTACTCGATATAGCAATAAATAACACTATGATATCGAGCTATTATCGCGATTGTTTCACACTCGCATCGATTTAACACATCACATATATATCGCTGAGATTGTATCACATAGACATAGTGAATTAGGATAAGGGTACGCATAAACGTTGAAATTGAACCGCCTTTTTACATTTTACAAGGCGTTTTGCCACTTGTCGATGCGAGTACCTCGGACGCGGTAGTGGAAGTCGTAAAAATTATGTACGGATGTCGCGTATACACAAATTGTTTAGAATAGGCATGGTGACTGATCTATAGATAGTAAAATATAGGGATACCTTATTAAACTATAGGTAAACATAAACCAATTGAAATAATTTTTTGTTACATACTATAAATCTAACTCATTTTATGATCATTCAAAGTTTCATGGACGAGTTCATTTTTAAAATACGAAATTATTCGATTTTTTTTTTTATCATTAAATTACCCACACAATTTATAGCAATATTTGTAATAAAACCATTTTTATAAACGCAATATTTCGTATAGCTATCAAACAAAATTCATAACTTCACATACAAAATACTCTATCGTGACGTCACGCTTGAGTAGCCTTTTGTTTGGAGCGTTTGGGCGAGTCTATTATAATGTGAATTTGAAATTGTATTATCTCAGGAAGTTTATGTTAGGTCAAAGTAATTCTTGTAATGATGTTTCTTATATCAAGAGGTGTTTCAATTACATACAAAAATTAAAATTAGTCATCATGCCTATTGACGCCTGAACGTATCGACTTGTCCTCGTTAGTTTTTGTTTCGTCATAATACAAGATTTAGCAGCAACATTCGACTGTCTCAAGCAACGATCGGTACTTACAGTCCGCACAAATGTTTTATTATACATTTTAGTTGGTTATTTTTATTTATTGTGGCATCGTATTACTTTTAATTTTTATTGCGCACGAAGCGAAGTTTACTTAAATTTTATAAGTTATTGCGAGGCAAAGATCTGGCTATAAGCGTTTGGCTTTACTACCGTAGTACCGTTAGATCCGTTGATGATTCCTATTTTTTTATTTATTTATATTGTACGAATCATTTAATATCTCGTTTGGATACTCGCGTCTATGTACTTGGATTTTGTTATCGTTTTAGTTCATAATAAGTTATGATTCAATATGATATTTTTTGTTTTGTTGCTTATTTTGTGTTTAAGCTATTATTTAACTATTATTGAAATTATCAGAAATTTGCTGTGATTGAATAATACACAAAGCCACGAAGAAATTCTAATTATAATCCCGATGTAATCTTATGGTTTGGGACTTATTTGACAATACTTAAGCAGTCCCGAGACCTTGGAACTTGACTTATGAAGATATTTACCGCATTTGATAAAGTGCACTTATGAGTTAATTAGAATCAGTGCATTACTTAATAGGTTAATTAATCCTTCATCGCATCGTTTCTGACTTTGTATTAATTTTGAGGTGAGTCTAAATCTCAACAAACAACCCTAAAATTGACACCAAATTGACATTTAATCATAAGTCGATGAATAAGGGCGCTGGTTAGAAAGCATTAGGCGATTGTTTTAGGAAATTGTAAAATACTGTTTTCTTTTTTTTAATAGCATCTTGTCTTGATAGCATGTATAATTTGTTTTTTTATTCGCGTTAAGAATTATGTATAAATTTGTTTTCCTTTAATTTTATTATTTGTGTAACTATACCTTATGTTATTGATAATAGAATACATTAATTTTTATGTATGGATTTATTTTGTTTCTTTATTTTTCCTTTTTCCTTTTATTTTGCAATTGATGTGGCTTGGCAGTAGTCAATTTAAGCGCTTTATTTTTATAGCGAGAATATGGAAGATTGAGATTTGTGTGTGTGAATGGATGCTTTAGATAAGTGGTAGTTAATACGAAATGCCTTGGTCAATTGCCGGTAACACCATCGCCTCAGCGAGTACAACAATGCAATAATTATAGTCCGACCAGGCTGTTTTGACAGTTTTTATAAACAAACAATTTTATATGACTCGCTGAAGTATTCATTTTTATCATAGAGTCTTCGCCATCACTGCGCATCAGAGCTTAATGTAAAGGACCAAAAGTGTGAGGACTAGACAAAATATTCCTCATCCTATTACAATCAATTGCCGTACAAAATTTGACATCACTGGATCAGACATCTGTGTCGACGTTTGCCACATTTTCCAACATTTGCACGGAAACGTGAAATTCAGTATGACAAATGAAACCTTTAGCGGGTCAGTTATATTGTTGCTTATCTATAAAAAAATGTCTAAAACACCCTTATTGGCCTACATCGTGCGACAAAGCTATTGACAGTTTACATAGGCAAACTGTCTCAATCCTTGTCGGACTGTCAGCTGTGGTACAGTTATGCCTTAATGCAAGTGTCTTCAGCTGCTGTAGTATTATTGGAATCAATATACAAAATAGTGGCGGCGTCAGTACTGCGGATAGATTCAGTCAATAATTTGAGACGGAGCGCTTTAGCAATTCTTGTTATTTATAGAGTATTAAGCTGAATGTTAGGTGTAAGTAGGATACATTTTTAGTGGTTAAATTCTGAATAAAGCCAACGAAAACTCAAATGCAATCTGCAAAACGTAGTTATTAATTCAAAAAGAGTTTTGTGTTGAAGACATTTGGGATTTATCAGTGTATAGTATGTTAAAGATATGTTTTTTAAAACATTGTTTTTAAATAACTACTGATCGTTTTTTTTATTACCAAACGAGTTATGCTGGCAGCACTATCGCAGCGATAAATGTACAAAAAATATTCTTACAAGAATAACAGACGAAGATCTGCTTTACTATAAATATATTTAAAATATCTGTGTTATTTCGGCTTTATCATACCTTCAAGTGCTGTGTGTATCGAAAAAACTAAAATAAAATGAAGATACAAATAAAATGTGATTTAATTAGAAAATAAAAGCAATATTATACAATATTAAGCTATTATCCGCTAGCTATCGATAACTGAATTAAAATAAGTCTAAAGAAAAACGGCAACCAAAATATAAACAAAATATAAAATCAGAAAGAATATTAATAATCGTGGCAATACAAACAGATTACAATGATTTAGAATAGCGGACTATGTACCTGCAATTACTTAAGTTATAAGCGTAATTGGAGTGGTCGAAGTATAGTCAACTACGGAATGTCAAAAGTTATGTAATACTGCCTACGACTACCGCTGCCGTACTGACGCCGCTGCGGCACAGAACACCAAACGCAACGTTATATCAATTATAAATCATACAATTATGAAGTTGGTATATTTAGTAGTAGTGTGTGTCTTAGAATCGATGTAGGAGTACGATAGGTGGCGCTGCAAGCTCGCGGCCGTGCGTGCGTGCTCGTGCGCACCCTCAGTATCCGTGTACACAGACTGTCGTAGAAAAGTAACATTTTACAACGCGATAAAATGTATTATTTTCTCCGATCCGTTCTGTGTGGATGGACACTTGAGCATCGCTTCTGTATACGATAGATAATAATAGTTTTGCGATAATATGTTTACGCGGCGATATATATTAACTGTATAACTATTTGTAGAATACACTTGAACTTATATGTATAGTTGGCTACAAACTCTAGCATACTTTGTTATACGTTGTCAACAGACTAATTATGGAAGTTTTTCCTAGTTTCAAGAATATAGTGACTTGCTGTATGCGATTAATTGAATGAAAAACTCATATTTTTACATTTGTTATAAGTCTGTTTTAGCTTGCACACTGTGCACTGCATTTTTAATATTTATAGCAAATTTTTGTATGTTGATACTTAATTAAAATTTACTCTTAGTATATTTTTTTTTCTCTGTTACATTAAGTTTTAAAAGCCCAACTATACATATAGGTCTAAGTACATTTGGCTACTTCCAACCTTTAATTATAGAGTCCTCTTGAAACAAAGTTATTTTGCGATAAATTATATTTTTATACGGGAAACTAAAACATCTCAGTCTTCTACAAAAGTAGGATAATTTCGACAAATAACGGTGTAGTGACAAGTCGGTTCCGTAGCTATCCAAGTGCTTGTATTGCTATACCCATTGCCTATTATATACCGGATTAAATGTGTTAGAATCGCTATACATAAGTATTCAGGTTTGGTGTCATTCCTTTTATTAACGCAATCGTACTAGATTTAATATAAGGTGATAACTATACGGCAACAGACACCGGAATTTTATACACCATAATTAAACTAAGTTACCAATAAGCGGATCTTTTAACTCATTACATTACCTAATATCGTATATTCTAAAGAGAAACATCAATTCTAAAGTGAATGTCGAATGTGAATATAATGAATGAATCATTATAAATAGTTTACACGCACATTAAATATTTTTGCAGTGATTTTGATATGCGCAATCTGTTTAGGTGTGAAGTACCAAGGATGATCCCACCGCCGCTGTCGCAGCGAGAGGGAATTTAATTCGTTTATTTTAGAATTAAATAAAGTTCAAATGGAAATTTAAATTGTGCCTTAGTGATAAATGGTTTAGCTCCAATTTCATTTGGAATCTCTCGATCTCGAGCCGCGGTTGAAGCGAGACGCTACGTCGTCGATCGATTGAAGTATTAACTTCGCAGTATTTCTGGTTCACGAGCACTGTACACTAGTCGCACCTATCCTAAAGAGATTATAAAGCGGTTTAACTGGAACCCCCTCTGAGTTATAGTTGAACTAAATTAATGCAATAATATTTAAATATTTTTGTTTTATTGGATGTTGTGATTGATTATTGATTATATTTACAATTATATATTATAAGAGTATGTATTGTAGTAGCAATAACTTTAAGTGTGGCAATAAGGTCTAGTGCATTTGCTTTTGTGTCTCGAATAATAAACAAACGATGTATATGTATAGTACCCAGTCCCGACTAGTCGATCTGACGCTGTACACTGCTTGACACATCATGTACGTACAATAAGTTCAAATTCTTGACGTTTTAAAAGTATATTTATATTTTATAATATATTATCTCAAGTGAAAGTAATTAGTTACGTAGTGAAATGAGATGTATCGAATACTGTGTGTCTGTTCAATGTTGACGTTATGTTCGTGTCGCGCACGCATTCATTGTACGAGTGTTGGACTCTCCCCCACACTCCCTGTACCTGTCCTTCCTTCCTGTCTCTTGCGTTATCTCCTCACGTCCGAGACGAGTTATTAGCGTAAGTCAAAGTGCCAAGAGTCGTGAATCCTTTCCCAAGTGCAATTCCTTCTCATAACTCAGTACCTTTTTGTATATCTGATCAGCACAGCGGCACCGGACACTGCCCTCTCTCTCGCTTTGCCAAAATATATAAATTATGGGATACTTTGACAAATAAACACCAATTAATTAAAAGTTAGAAGTGTCCTGCTTTAGCGAGATTGTGAGTTGAACCTTCGTTTTGGTTTGTATAGTTCCTTCTTCTTCCACTTCCTCGATCATCGTAGTGACCGCTCATGGGGTCACATGGGAGGATCATAGTGTATAAATTAACGAATTCCCATAATGTTTAACTTACGATAATAGCAGCTAATGTTAATGATATTCTAAATTATGTTTTGTAGTGGATGTTTTTATTCTCGATATGATAGCAAGTACGAAGTCTTCGTATGTTATTATGTTAGAGCAAATGTAAGCGGCGGGTTCTCAGCACAGCTCCGGGATGAGCGGAGATGAGATGGGACGGAGGAGCTGTGCGGAGGCGCCAGAGCGGCCTCGGGCCTGAGCGAGGGTGAGCCGATGCTGCCCAGCATTTGTAACGGATAGAACGCGTGTACTAAAATAAGGGAAAAACAAATTATAGTATAAAATTGTTTACCAGACGCCCCGTACCGGGCGTTAGACGAAAATATTATTTTTCTTAGATCACATTATATTGTAATAAAATGGTATAGAAGTATGCGTTTGGCGAGCGGGTCGGGAGGCTTCAGCCGGTTGCATTAAAATATGATATTTTTTTACGAGCGAAGGACCTTGCCCGACCTGAGCGCACTCCTCATATTTGTTATGTTTAAGAGGAAATATCTATTGTCTATTCCAAGGGTTGAATAACTACCAACACTTTTTTATATTACAATAATTATAGACATTATTATTGAATACGTGGTTTTCTTTCAATCACACTAATGAGTGTGTGTGTATTTATGTTTGTTTCTTCTTCACCGGATAGACCATTTTGTTGCAGGCCCATTACTTCAAAAATATTGGTCTGAAATTATTAAACAGTCCCTGCGGACCGAGCCTGGATTTTTAAAGTAGGTATTAAAAGTTTATCATTATAGTTATAAATTGCCACGGGCATAAATGATTTTTGATAATAAATAACACTATTTATTATCAAAAATCTCACGGGTCACAGAAACTTAACTTTACTTTTGGTATTCATCATGACACCCTGAACATCATTTGATATTAAAGTGCTTTCGTCAGACAAATCCAATGAGCTCAAACTCGATGGGTCTACGTGAACCAGAATTGGGGAACCTGTGGGTACCTGCCAAAATCTATCATCAGACCCTAAACATCACTTCTCTTCTCTTTAGATTTAGGAGACGAATCTAAAGAGAAGCCCAAATACAATGATTCTATATGAACCAGCATTGCGGAACTCCTGGGTACCTTGCAGTATCCAACATCAGATATCAAACATCAAGTAAAAGTAAAGGGAAAAGTGCTAATTAAGATAAATCTAAAGAACCCCAATTCTATGGGTCTACATGAACCAGAATAAAACTGGAGAACCCCCTGGGTTTTAGATTCCAGCATCAGGTCAAGTCTTTTTATTAATTTATACATGTTCATTAATTTATACTTGTATCACGATTCAACCACTTTCAAGCAATTTCAATGATTTGACCTAATTGTAATGAGAATCACCATACAAACTTAAAATTGTCATAAAATCACCTTCACCTTGATTTCATTTTTGGTCTAGAATTTCGCCATTCTGAAAGTTTCATATAAATTATTAGTGCCGTTTTTGAGATCGTCCAGACCCATATATACACAAAAATTTCTAGTTTAATATAATAGGATTCTCATAGTAAATCGCTACTATTATCAGACTATTTTTTTTTCATCACCGTACCAAGCGTGTGGAACCGCACACTAGTTAAATAAAAAGCAGAACAAACATTACCAACAGTTTATTGTTTATATCTGGTTCCGTACATGTTTCTTCTTCTTCTTTTTGTTGTGTGATTCTATCAGATCGTCGATCTCCTTGCTGTCCTCCCCGAGCCGCTTCTCTCCACTGAAATTGAAGAACGATAAGTATAAATATTGCTATTTGAAAACGATAAGTAAGTATAATTATTGCTATCTTAAAATTCTATTACTTTGGGATTGGATTCTAGTTTAATGGATTCAGCTGAAGACCGATGAGAGCGCCATAACAGTGACCACTTATTGGGCCAATTAAATTTGACTCAACACGACAAAGAAGAAGAAGAAGCTGAAGACCAGGATTTAGGGATGCTAGGCGATACCACAGAGTAGAAGGAGAGGCAAATCTTCTAAATAACTTCATACCTAATTTGTTATGGTTGGCAGAGAAGGATAATGCAACTTGTACAATGACTGCACAGACGGCGCTGTGATGTAATCGACGGCCTCACATGCAATAGTGCGTTAAGTATGTGGGTTCGATCCTCACAAAGGGCAAGTGCTAACGAGCACAGCTGCCTTATGAGCCTTGGAGCCGCTTGTAGGAGTGTACTTATCTGAGCGCAGTTGTATTAAGCTATGTCTCTGTTCTATTCAGTGTCGATACGATTATATTTGTTCTAGCCTCTCTTTAACTACTAGACAATCTTGGTGACAAAAATATCTTCAAAACCTGAACGACGATTAGTAATATTATAGTAAGTAAAGGCCCCATGTGATAAGGAGTGAACCTATCGCCGCACACACTAGACTCCGTGCTTCTACGGAGAATTTCCTAAAAAAAAATCTAAATATCTCTTGCCCAACCAACCAAGCAGTAAAAAAAATATGAATTACCTTTTGACAGAGATGAGTTGTTTCTGTTTGCCGCCAGCTAGGGCTTTGCCCCAATCAAGGTCGCTTCCCTTAATGCTGTACTGCGCTAGGTCTTCGCCCATCAGACGGGACAATTCTTTGCGTTGTTTGCGCTCCAAGTCCTGAAATTATTTCAAGATATATTTTGTAAAACTTTTCTAATATATTCTGTTGCCAAATAGCATGACGTCACTGCAGTAAAATAATCTTCGCTATATATATAGCTGCCTCATGTGCGAGTAAATTCAGAGCCCAATTTTTAAATTAAATTAGAGCTCAGTAGTGCAAAGAGCAATTTATTAACAAGTACTATTTAACAAGTTAAAGGTGCGAGGCCTAGGTTAGGTGTTCTTCTTCTTTCTTGAGTTCCAAAGCTAACCTGCGTAACCCACATTTCACCTGTAATGATTAGGTCCCATGGGATTGGGGGTGAGACCATCGCCATTTACTTTATTTATATATATATGAACAAATAAACGGAGTGACCGCTAGTACCTATCACGTAGACTGTTAAGGACTATTTAAATTACATGGTAGCAGAACAAAACTTTTAACCCTTTATCAAATATTGGGAAATTATTGCCCACTTGACACTACTGAAATATTTTTTTTTTCTTTCTTTATTGGCAGCTCTAATCAGTACCAATCTCTATAAAAAACCCCTATTTCCCCCCTTTTTATAAAAATAAGGAGGTTTTTTTCGAAATCTATACCTACCTACCCCCTTACCTAAAAACCGTGACAAAATTTCAATTTTATTGACGAAAAACGTATGGTAGCAAAACAAAATTTTTAATACGACAAATAACAGATCCTGATCCAGGAATCTAAACTGAAATCTCACAAATAGAACTAGCTCACTCACCATACTAACTAAAAAATAAAGTACGAGTAATCACGAGATGTATGAATGTTGATGAAACAATAGTGGTGTGTATAAATGGTAGCACATGACTCTTCATGTCCATGTCCATTACAATATGCCCTACCACCTGCACAAGAGAGGTGCTCAAGAGAGCGCCATAACAGTGGCCACTTATAGGACCAATAAAATTTGATTCAGCCATCGATACGATGAAGAAGAAGATGACTCTTCATCGTCACTACCGACGTGGGATAGCTACTTCATTTTACGTGTGTAATAAAACTAAAAAGCTACTAAAAATTAAATTTTATTTCTGATCCACACAACTATAACTATGATACCACAACAAGCGATTACCTTAGCTGCCTTCGACAGTTCATCTTGCAGGCTCTGCTTCACCGGTCCCATGGCCACATCGTCTGTGTGTTTGTCTTCAATACCTATTTCTTTAGCTACCGTGTCCTCTACGATTGCGTTGAAGGATGCGTTCACTTTCTTACAAGCTTCGTAGAATTTGGCGAGTATCTGTGAGCCTGGGAGTCCAAGTTCGCTTGCTATGTCGTCTACGTCCTTCATTTGGAAACCCATTGCTATGAATAGGACCTGCAAAAACAATATGTTAATACAGTAAGTTAAAGGTTTGTTTTGACAAGTTTGTTACACTAAATCAACATATTATTACATGTAGTTCGTTTTCTATAAAGCAATAACTACTGCATAGATTTTATTGAGTGTACGGTTGGCGTAGTGGTTAAAACGCCCCGCCGATTTCAACTGCGCTGGTGTCGCGGGTTCGATCTCCACAAAGGACAAATCTTTGTGTGATCCTCTGGGTGTGCTTTGTGTGTGTGAAATGCATGTTTGTGAACAACACAAAAGTTATTCTAGTGCGGACGTCGTTAAAAAAATTTATATTGTATATGGATGGCCTAGCTAGATTAACTAGCTACTTTTCTTACCTGAAGGTAATAACTAAGCTGGCGGAAACAAGCATTTGATCAATTATTAAATAAAAAAATATTATCCATACATAATACAAGCTTAAAAATTTAGAAAATTGCTAAAACGCGATTTTACATCTACTTAAAACCACAGGCGAATTTTGTTAAGGCCAAAATTTTAAAATATTAATTTATCTTTTTGTTCAGTCTTTCTATCTCTTTTAATTCTCTCTAATATAATCTAGTTTTGCAATACCATTAATTCTATTCTCACCTGTTGCACAGCATCTAGCTTGACATTAGTCTTGGTGTGGAACACGAGGTTAGCCAATGGCGTCAGCAGATCCGTGATGAGTCTGTAGTCCGCTTGCTGCCGGCAATACGAGTCCAGGCGAGATAGATCGTGTCCGGATAACTGCTGCTCTATTAACTGTTTTGTTAGAACTGAAAAAAGTAATACGTTTTAGGTGAAATTCATACTATGTTTACCATCTTGTTCATTATTTTTATAACATTGAGCTATGCTTAGCAACTTATACTAAGAAACGGTTGAACCTTATGCACACCAGCTATGGTAACTCTTGCTGGGACCCTAAATTTCTGAACTGTATGTTACGTCATTTCGTGACGTCACGTTCATCCATTTGTTCCTATCTTAAGAAGGATACAAAAGCGACTACCCGGTGTGCAGAAGGTCGCAGGTTCAAATCTGCCGGTCCCATATTTTTTTGCAACTGTTTCTAAGTATATGATTAACTAGTTGAAAATACAAATTAAGGGGCATTTAAAGTATATGAAAGAGCCAGAAGCGGACGAGACACGAAGACAAGTCAGAGAGATGACCCAGTGTAAGTGCCACGTGTTCAAAGTAACGCTCCCGCGTACTCGCCTCTGCCCCCTTAGCATGCCTTGCCACTGTTGACATTTAGATGAGACTATTACGTCAGTATTATTAAAATTGAAACGTCAATATCTTAAGTATTTACGTCTCTATGTTAAAAATGGATAATATTTTTGTGTTCACCAAAAATCTAAAGGTACACCTATGTACGCATTTCTAAAATATTATTCTTAAACCCGTTTCATTATTTTGCTATAATTAAACTACTCGGCCAACAAAATATGTTACACCAAACAAATTCCAAATTATCACCAAGATATAACACTTTTTTATTCTAGTGCGCTGCAAATATTCTATTGTAACAATAATTATTTTATTCTTCCACGAAAAATACTTCTCGTGCACCAAATATTCCTGATTGTTACACAAAATAAAAGCTATAGTTATGGTCAATTATGAGTAAAGTAGTAGGTTAGGTTAGGTTAGAACTGCGACCATAACAGCTAGAATCAATCTGTTTTTAAAATAGGTGTAGTACTATTTTTACAAATTTGCAACAGTTCTTAAATAGGTGCTCACTATGAAATATGTTAATGAACATATTTTAGTGCACATTCAGTATATTTGGTGGAACAAAGGCAAAATTAGTTAAATTATATTGGAATAAATTGAAGCACTTTTAAATACCATCCGTTAAAAATTACGTCATAATCGTTTCATAATTTCAAGAGTGGCAGCCGTATTAAGGGGGCTGTTGCGTTTTCTATCCACCACGCTTCTTCTGTATATAGTATTCAGTTTGGGTATACAAAAAAACTAATATATCATCTCATACTCAATCTCTTTTGAAACTTTATTTTCTTCTGCCAGCTTATTATTAACCCGGGATTTATTCCGCAATAATTGTGTAAAAAAAACGCGTTACCTGTAATTTTTTTACTACTAGGATAGCATGGGATACAAAGAGATATAATTTATTTCTTGCTGCAATGGGAATAAGTTGAAACCATGCCATTTCACTTATACAACACATACCCCATTTTTTTGGATTTCTGTAAATCCTTTTTTAAACACACAAACCACGTAAATACCTGGTCTATTGACTTTAACGCCATCGCACACGACGGTAGTCAGAGCGAGCGGCGCGGGCAGTTCCCTCAGCGCCCTGCCCAAGAGCCGCGACACTCTCTGCCTGAAGTCTGCACTGTACGCACTGAGCCATTCGTTGTCGCCTAGCGCTCGAAGCATTATACAGGAATGTTCCCCGGTCAATTCGTTAGCTTTTTGACTGTAAAAGAAAGTGTAATATGGTTAGAACAACATAGCAGTTTTAGCTCCAATTTCACAGGTGTTAGATATTAGTATAAGAAAACACACATAAATGCTGTAGGGGGTCTTGATGTTGGTAATTGATAGAGGTTGCGTGTTAATTATATACTTTATTCACTGGTACCAGAAATACATACTTATATTATTAACTAAACCTAATGACCTAACGGCGTGAATGTGGAGAGACGGCTGCCGAGCCGAGCAACTGCGCATTTGCGCCTAAGTACAATTTGTAGCGTCAGCAGTCGTACGCTACAAATGCAAGTGACAGCTGTGTTCTTCTTTCAAGTGTAACTTGTGTCACTTTTAAATTTGGTCAGGTCATATTTTTAGGGTCGGATAAGATCTATTCAGAACCTCTGAAACTAGCACTAGTAATTCGAAGAAATAACTTTTTAAGTTATGCAATCTATTTGACTATGCAATGTTATTTGGAACAAACTGACGCTTAATAAATATACAGGAGCTGTGCTGTGAAATGCTTAAGAGCACTTCGCTACCAAAATGCAATCATAGTTTGTACTTCATTTAAATTAAATAAATACACTGTTTGTTTTAAAAATCACATTCAAATTGAAAGAAGGCTTCAAACTCAAGGTAGATTTATGTCAACACCCCTAACAACATCGGTGTGGTCCAGGGGGGATGATATTATTTAGGTCTCCCTTACAAATCTCGCGCCTCTAGGTTCCGCTTAGTACCTGCACGGTTTTTTTTACTAGATTCAAGGGTAGATAGATAACTCTTATTTGTACACAAATTTGAAAGTCAGTTATATAAAGCAATGCGTAAAACCTAATGTTATTGTGCTAGTTATTATTGGGTTAATTAATGTAATTATAATCTTTAATAATGAAATTTTAGCTTAAAGTCTGAATTATCATATACTATACACATAAGCAAGCAACTTTTTTAAACCAACAAAAACTAAGCAAATCGTTATTGGACACCTCTTAGATTTATATTTACATATAAATTTAGGTTAAAATAGAATTACTCATTAGCCGTTTTGGACTAGATTGTAATTAAATAATATATATGTTTTTAATACGTTAACTACAATTAATGAAAAATTAAAAAAAAAACTTTTTATCGACGTCGTCCGCGAGCGGAGCGTTAAATAATAATACCTTAAGTAAACGGGCACATATTTCTGCGACTTCCAGAACTTCAATAGTTCCTGCGTCAGTCCAAAGCTGGTGCCTAAATAGTCCAGATGTTCAGCGCGCACTTCTGGTAACCGCTTCAAAAGGGTTGGCGGCTTTGCTCTGAAAGAATACATCTTTATGTTATACTTTATACACGTTGTCCTAATTTAGCGACAAACTGGACACGATGCGACGTAATTCATACAAGACACGCAAAGAACACGATCACAGCAAAGGTATTTGTATGAGTCGCGTTGCATCCCGTCGAGTCTGGCGTTCAGAAATCAGAAATCAAATCATTTATTTCCATGGGCCCCAATGGGCGCTTGGACACGTTAACACAAACATCTACATACAAAATATATAAAATTAAAATAAAACTTAACTTATTAAATTAAAATACAAAAATACTAATTAAAATTATTTGACACCGGAGCTTAGATTGACTTTAATTTAATTCAACTTAGAAATTTGAATTGAAATCAATCCAAGTACCAGCTCCGGTATTGCATCATAATAAGGAATAGTAAGAAACTCATGTACCATATTTCCCAATATTAATCATCAAGGACAACACCTTAGCAATCTAATACGACAAGCAATGGTTTTTTTTATAGTTGATGCTGGATTTTTAAGGCTAAATTGGGGGACGTAAAGCGTAAAATAGATAGCATACTACATTTAATAGTTATTTATGGTACAAGTGAGAAAAAGTTTATATTTCTGTTGTGAGTGCCAATTTTAAATCTTGAGCTTGCGAAGTAGTCTTGAATTAAATCACGAGCGTAGCGAGTGATTCTAATAAAGACTACTTCGCAAGTGAGAGATTTAAGAGGTCACGAACTGGAAATTAAATTTTTCTTACGCGTTACATACAAAACTTCCAGTGAGAAAATATTAAGATTTAAATAAACTCGTACTCGATTGCTTAACTTTGGATAATTCTATGTAATACGACAGTAGAGAATACCGATTCAGAATGCGTTTTAGCGCCTTCTGAAAGTCGCCACTTATTAAATAATATGTCGTATGCTTTCAAAAACTTCTCCCGTTATTTTTCTGGTAAAAAGCAAACATCTGTGTACTAGCTTCTAACTTGCTTCTACTAGCAAGTTGTTTCAACTATTCTGAGGTTCCACAAAGTTATTTATCACTTGATTCACTTTTTTTTTGTTAAAAATTGTAGTCAACAATTAAACATAAACTGAAAAGAATTTAAAGTTCCCTGCGATGAATGACACTGACACAGACACACTTTTTTTTAAGAATGCGTATGGAAGTTTGTTCCTTAACATTTATGTATGTGTAAATACTTAATTTTTAACAGTTATGTAAATACTTAATTTTTATTAAATTCAATGGTTAATCACGAATATAAAAACATTAAAATACTAAATAAGCGTGTATTAATATAATTTAAAATAATTAAAACGTATCGTTTGTAGTTTTTAAATAAAATTGATGTCAAACAACAAAACAGCCACCATGTAGGTTATAACCTACATGGTGGCTGTTTTGTTTTGATTAGCGCCTATTCATTGGAAGGATTTAGTGTTTCGAAATTTAAATCACTTTGCCTCACTAGTGAGTAAACGATCTTTTTCGTGCTGGTGTGGTGAAAAAATTATTTATTAAGAAATAATCAAATTAATAAATATATTACTTTGACGACCGGATGGCGGAGTGGGTAGTGTACCTGCCTGCGACGCCGAGGTCGTGGGTTCGATTCCCACTTAAAACAAATCTTTGTGTACATGAACATGGGGGTTTGTCTTAGTCTGGGTGATTCTATGTATAATATGTATGTATTTACAAAAGAAAAGTATATATGTATTATTATCAGTTATTCTAGTACCCATAGTACAAGCTCTGTGTAAATGGTGAGCGAGGTTTCGAAGGCAAAATAACTTCGGTAATTTTAATTATTTAATCACGTTACAGAAAATTACATTTTTACACATCAAAAGTCGGACTCAGAACACAAAGACATAAGGTGACATAAGTGACATAAAAAAACTATTAAAAATATTAAAACTAAAACATATAGAAAGGAGGTTCGTGTCGCTAACACTCTGCTTAGTTTGGGACTAGATGGCGTTGTGTGTGAGTTGTGGAACATTTATATTTATATATTTATATTACCTGGGAACTATCCGTTCGGTATGTAGAGTATTGCTATGCTCATTGTTTGCCGAGTCCTCGTCATCAGACTTGTCATCGTCCAGGCAAGGAATATCGCCTGAGTAGTACGATGCTAGCTGTTGCAAGGCGCGCTTGCCGTAACCCATCTGTTAAAGGAAAGTTGACTTTAGTACCGAGATGATAAGGTGTTGTATTGTTTGATCTGAGTGGCTAGCTAACGAGCGCGAGATAGATATTGTCGCGTTTTTGTCATATTGTCATATGGGCAAACATAACAAAAAAACAACAACATGTGTCACATCGTTATGCCAGCCCGACAGGTTTGTGAGTTAATAAAAGTTTAGAATTATAATTTAACCTTAAACCCAGGTGCGTAGATAACCCCGTGGGTATCCCCGTAGGTTTAAGGTATGGGCTTAAGATACGGATCTGGCGTATCAATTATACAGGACCCTCGGCAAACGATGTGAAAGTAAAAAAAATAAAGGTAGGAAAGAAATACCTAAGAACTTCGATTCTAAAGAAATCAAAACAATATTAGAAAAATAATAATGTTCAGAAAGATGTTGCAGAGGTTTTATGTTATGTTTAGCTCCCATAGGATAGGGGGTGAGCTTATCGCCACCCACCGGGCACAATTCCAAACAATATAATAGCATAGAGTGCTCGGTTGGCGTAGTGGTTAAAGTGGTCGCCTCGCCGCTTTCAACTGCGCTAGTGTTGTGGGTTCGATCCACACTTGGTAATTTTTTTTGTGTGATGCGCAAATATTTGTTCTGACTCTGGGTGTGCTTTGTGTGTGTGAAATGTATGTTTGTGAACACCCCCGCGACACAGGAGTTATTCCAAGTGAGGGCGTCGTTTATAAAAAAATAATAATACATTGCTATAACTGACCCGTTGATAAGAGGGATGCGTGGCTATCCTAACGACCCTGGCTCCGGACAGCTTGGGGAAGTCTCTGTCTCCGAACTGCTCGCAGATGTTCCAGGGTATCAGGTCTCCTGCTGCCTTGCGACCTCGGCCTAACGCGTCACTGACAGACCTGTAAATCATCATTCAATTATACTAAGAAACAGTTATGGGACCGACAGGATTTGAACCTGCGAACCTGCACACCGGGCAGACGTTTTAACCAACCAGCTACGGTCGCCTCTTGCCAGGACCTTAAATTTATCAACTGTATGTTACATCATTTTGTGACGTCAAGTTCATTCATTTATACCTATTTCAAGTAGGATACAAACCACCATCGCGAACTTACATTCAGTATAATTTGCTAAGCATAGCTAAATGCTATAAAAATAATCAATAAGAAATCATTAAATTAATCCACTTCTCCATCCCTCACCTCCGGTAACCGTTTTTGACATGTTTGAAAAGACAGACTAGGGCACGTCACAGACGCGCACGGTTAAAGTACTATCAGCAAAATTGATTGTCGACCCATTTGACAAATACCTCCTTTGTATATATATTTTGTCAAAGTCGATAAGGTTGACATATATGTTGATAAAACAAGTGAATTTAGATTTAGTGTTTTGCAATTTCTAAACAAATATAGTATTAATTTGAATCATGAATCTACTTTACTGATAGTATTTGAAAAATTAAGTAAATGAAAAATATGAATACTTAAAAGACAGGTCGCAGGCCGAATAAAACTGCTCGAGTTCAAATTAACTGCCCCTTTCTGTTTAGTTTTGTCAGCACCATATCTCTTCTATATGTTTCCGAATAAAGCACAGTAGACAAAGCGCCGAGTAGTGTTCGCGTCATTCGGCCTCTGTTTATTTCGTGTCGTGACGTTTAATTACAATTTGTATGAAATTTTATTAGGCGCTGCATCTGTGACTCGTCTTCGTCTTATGACTTTGGTGTTTGACCTACGCTTTAAGAGGTGATGTAAGTGGAGAAGCGAGACAGCCATACTAAACAAACCTGAAGCAAATGCCTACATGATACAATCACTTACTTGCCAGATATGTTTCCCTCGAGGCACATCTGTATGACGCACAGTATCTCTGGCATGTTGGTGCTATTGGCTGGTGTGGGAGCGAGCAATACAAACAGACAGTGCGCCGGCGCGTCCGCTAACAGCTGGATGTCGTTGGGACTGTTCTACAAACAGAGCGAATTAATATTATATATTTTTTAAAGAAATATACGTCAGTAATTTGTTATAGGTAAAATCAGGGATCATGACGGTTCTGAAGTTAGCCGCAAATGAAATGTCATGGGTCGGAGTACGGATTATCAGCAGCTTATTTCAAAAGTGTCAAGATCTCTGATTTTACCTATATTCCTGAATAGGGATTTGAATAGACCATCTTACTGGTAAAGTTATTGTTAATTTTTGGATACAAGCAAAATATGAACAGACAGTTTAAAAGATGACAAGTATTTGGGACGAGGGCAAGAATCCGCTTGGAACGATAATATGATACAAGTTGAAGATTAGAGGCAACTAAATAAAAAACTAAAATATTAAAAAGGAAAAAAAAAATTGGAAGAGTACAAAGGTTATGGTAAAGTAAATTAAACAATCAATCTGCCGAGCCTTCCTAATTACATCGGCTTCTAGTCTGACGAATGTAGATGAATATCAGTACTTTACGTGGAACAACTACCATCAGGCCTTCACAACCCAGTACAAGCTAATACAATACTCTTTGTTAGACCAGTTTTCAGACTTACTGGCCTCTGAGCTGTGATGTTGAGTTGTGTAGTTATCTGCGTTTTAGTGTGCTGCATTGTGAAGGGTATGTATTTCGTTTCGTCTGTGTTGAGTGTAAGTGCGTTATTTTGCAGCCATTCCGTCACTTTATCTATGCCCATTTGGGCATTTTGATAGACTTTTTCCCAACTCTCACCGTGAAATACGACAGCCGTATCGTCCGCGAAAGTATAAATTTGGCCGTTGTGAAGATTAAGCGTTATGTTAAAGACGGTCACCCATCCACGGCCGACCGCGGTGAGCATTGCTTAACCTGCAAGATCGATAGGTCCACGCGGCTTCAACATAGCCACGAAATTTTTAAACACATACCTTATAATGGCTGGCCACGTAAATAGACACCAGCCTATGCAAGAAAGCTTCAGCCGCCTTATGGTAACAGAACAACGCGTCTCTGTTCACCCGGTACAGTTCACAGGCGGCTGGGGGCGGAGCACCCGCGCCTATGCTTGGGGTCGGCGCCTCCAGGCATAGGAGAGAGTTCAGCCAGGTCTCGATGGGGTCTCCAGACCGGTAACGGATTGGTTCTTCTAGTTTTATCTGTAGATTAAAAATAACATCTCTTACCAATTACCATGAATATTATTTTATTAACATAACTTCATCCGAATCCAAATAACATTTGTCCTACTCCGGGATCGAACCTGAGACATGTGTGGTGATCGCATACACTACACTTTCACCTAAAGGCTCGTTGACGACCGGATGGTGGAGTGGGTAGTGGGTTCTATTCCCACTTAAGACATATCTTTGTGTGCATGAACATGGGGGTTTGTCTTAGTCTGGGTGTTTCTATGTATAATAAGTATGTATTTACAAAAGAAAAGTATATATGTATTAGTATCAGTTATTCTAGTACCCATAGTACAAGCTCTGCTTAGTTTGGGACTAGATGGTGTGGTGTGTGAGTTGTGTAATATTTATTTATTATTTATTTGTGTGATTCGCAAAGATTTGTTCTGACTCTGGGTGTGCTTTGTGTGTGTGAAATGTATGTTTGTGAACACCCCCGCGACACAGGAGTTATTCCTAGTGCGGCCGTCGTTTTTTAAAGAAAAAAAAAAAAAAACATAATACAGATTTTTCTTACCGGTGGCGGAGCATTATGCATAGTTTGCAGCTGAGCGAATAACTTCAAACTGAGAGCTCTCCCTGTGCCCTCGTAGCCCGAGACTGTGGACGACAGCAGCGCCAACGGTGCCTTCTGCGCGGCGGCGGACACGTGAACTAACGGAATGGCCGCCGCCTCGTCTACTAGCACTAGATCTGCGGCTGATAGGAGCGAGTGGTCGTCTGGTGTTATGTACTGAAAGGAAATATAAATTAATTAAAATATCGTCTATATTACTCAGAAGACTGTTGCAGAGGTGTCAAACACCACACTTCACCTGTCTTTCATGAGTTAGGTCCTAACAGATAACGTGTGAGCTAATCGCTATATCAGACAGTTGCATTGCTAAGTGATCAAGAGCCCTGGGGCAAAAAACAAACGGGGGCCCCTAAACTGTTGTTTGTTATTAAGTTTCATATTTGAAAGTCGTCATGATTAAATTAGTCTTGCAACCTAATTTATTAAGATGCTGAAGGTAGAAGAATTTTTCACTAGTTGAAGAAGAGGTATGCAAATTAAATTTTGGAGAAACCCAGCATGGTGGCTCCAGGGCACTGCCCGACCTATCCCTTTGTAGCTACGCCACTGCTACCAGACAGTTCCAGAATTTGTGATGATACTTAGAATTTTCTAATTGAGAAATACGAAATTACACTTTTGCTCGACCCATACATCGAACCCGATAACAAACAGTGAGAGGTCGTAACTTCGTAAACTTAACCAACGAGGTAGTTATCTTTTACAAAAAAAAATATATTTTAAAACCTCACCTGCACAGTCTGCCTCGAATTCCTCGCAATATTAACTCTCACAATCGCCTTCTTAAAGTCCGGGTTAGTGGACCTCACAATGTTATAATCCGTATGCTCTTGATACAAGCAAGCATCGAGACCTTTCAGCAGGAACTCGAATAGCGTGATCAAGTTCTCCGGGTGTGGTGACGTCACGTATATGTTGACGTAGCCCAGAGCGACCGCGGCGGCTATCGACAGGCCGAGGCAGGCGGACTTGCCGCGACCACGGGCTGCTGTTAAACAGTGTGGTGGTCTGAAATTTTTTAAAAAGAATATAAAATTTCAATATAAGTAGCAGTGAAACTTTATGACGCTTTAACTTTAGAAATACTGGCCCGATTTTGATGCAGCAGTATTAGTATTGGTAAACTGTATATATATATTAAATGCAGTATTTTTTATAGTAATGTGTATGTGTGACTCATTAAAATGTCAAATCCAAATTTTAGTTTCTGTTATTTTCCACATGTAGAGTCGGCCAACGAGTTAGGTATGCAGCAAAAACTTCTAAGTCATAGTAAAGACTTACTACACCAGTTATGGATAAGTGAGTTACGTATCTAAATATTGGGTATAATATACCATATTAAATATGTTATTCACACACGCAAAAAACATTATGGCGAAGAAGTTTTTCCCCTGCCTACCTAATTGCTTGGCTCACTGTACATGCTGATCTGTAGCCATTTGGGTAAGATTAGGGTCCAAAATTACTACATATAGCTTCAATTTCACAGGTGTTATATAAACCTTATTAGTAGGATAAACATATAACACACATAAATGAAAGTGACAGCCATGTTCTTTTTTCAAGTGTAACTTGAGTCACTTTTAAATTCTGTCAGGTCATAAAACTAAAAAGGTAATACTGTTCAATTTTATCGTGAACAAATGCTACATCTCTGAAATATCGAAATAACTCGCTACAACAAATATACATGGTAAATATCCCATATATCTCTCAAAACTTAA
Organism: Hypena proboscidalis; assembly: GCA_905147285.1. Taxonomy (NCBI): domain Eukaryota; kingdom Metazoa; phylum Arthropoda; class Insecta; order Lepidoptera; family Erebidae; genus Hypena; species Hypena proboscidalis. The sequence goes on from LR990141.1 coordinate 5,051,990, forward strand.
ATTATCTTATATAGGTTGTATAAGATCTATCTGGCACCTTAGAAACTGCCCTATAATCCTCAAGATAGAAGCTGTCAATGGCCTGCACATTCCTCAGAAGACTACATACAACATATTTTGTTTTATAAAACAGTTTACCTGGTCTGTTTATCAGCGAGTGTGTTGATGAGAGAGACAAGAGCCGTGGCTTGGTCGTGGGTACGACACAACGCCACCAGTGGCCCCGTTGGCTGAGAGTCTGATAAGAATGATATCAGCTCTTTGAGTTTTGGATTTACAGTCTGAAAGAAATAATAAGAGAATATTAGTATTAATTAATCTAAAATAATATCTTCTATGTTTACTATATAAAATAGACCAACATTACGTTAGTAACACCAGTAATTCATAATTTGATTAAATAACACATTCCTGTAGAATAGTAAATAACTTATACTGTAAAATAGTAAATAATTTATGCCAAAGTCAGCTCATTAAACAGATAGATAGATAATTAATTAATTTGATAAAGTAAGATAAATAGTCGGTACATTAATATAATTAGTTAAGATAAATTAAGTTAATCCTTTCTCACCATTTTATTTAAGTTTTATTTTATACACATTTCAAGTACTATGAAATTTATTTATTTATTTATTTATTTATTTATTGCACAAAACACATTACAATCAATATAAAACAAGACATAACAAAATACAATATTTTGATCTGGATCATAACGTAAATACATGTACATGCAACTAATCTATAATAACAAAAAAAAACAAAAAAATTAATAAATCACAGAGAACTCTGAAAAACATACAAAAAACTTAAAACATGTTATTTATCACATCAGGATGTCTAGAGCGCCTGTTATGGTTCCCGAGGCATCCAGACCCGAGCTGATGTGGAGGATGTCTTTTAAGTTGGCAGTAAATCTGTTCATGTTGCCGTTAAATATGTCGAGAAATTTATAATTACTAGATTTCAAAATGTCATTGTATTGACGGGCCATTCTTGTTAGTGGGTTGTAATAAGAAATGTTATTTTTAAAAATTTGAAGTGCAAATAGATTGGTGTCGTTACATTTTCGGGCACGGAATTTTATGTTAAAACTAAACTGAGAAAGCAATTCAGGTGAGTCGATGATGGAATTAATAATTTTATAAAGATACACAAGATCAAAATATGTGCGGCGCATCTGCAATGGTTCGACGTTAAATTTTTGAAGGCGACCAAGATATTTTATGTCAGATCTACCCGGGTTTTGGCGATAATTCAGTATCTTGAGAAACTTTTGCTGGATTCGCTCGATATCGTCGATGTGTGTTTTATAATTTGGTGACCATATGAGACTTCCATACTCAAGGACACTCCTTACAAGAGAAAAGTATAGGCAAAGTGTACTGCGCGGTTTCTTAAAACCTTTGGTGGATCTTAAAACGAACCCCAATAGTTGATTAGCTTTACTAATTATATGTGCATAGTGAGCTCGAAACGATAGCTTCTCATCAATTAGTATACCCAGATCCTTAGCGACTTGTGAACGATTTAGTGCTTGACCATCTACGTCATAATTCCATGTGAGTTTGTTGCGTTTATTGGTGAAAGATATTATAAAGCACTTATTGACATTTAAATACATATTATTATTTTTACACCATTCTGATACGGTATTTATGTCCTGTTGTAGGGACAAGCAATCTTCATGACTTGAAACGGTAGTAAAAATTTTTAAGTCGTCAGCGTACAGAAGACAATGACAAGACAAACGTTTAATGAGGTCATTAATAAAAAGGATAAAAAATAGGGGCCCTAAATGCGACCCTTGGGGTACACCGGAGGTTACTAAAACAGGAGATGAAGTAAAGCCTTTTAGTGCCACTAGTTGTGTTCTGCTATCAAGGTAGGAGCAGATCCATCTAAATAAGTTGCCGTGGATACCATACAGGGACAGTTTTCGACGAAGTAGCTGGTGGTTAACTTTGTCGAAGGCCTTAGAAAAATCGGTATACACCGAGTCTACCTGACCACCGGTTGCGAATGCTTGACACAAATAGTTTTTATATTCGAGTAAATTAGTGACCGTTGACCTGCTTTTAACAAAACCGTGCTGTTTTACAGAGATAATTGGTTTAAAGTGGCTATAAAGATGGTGATATACTAAAGACTCAAACACTTTAGCAAAACAGGATAGGATACTTATAGGTCTATAATTTTCACAATTAGATTTGTCACCATTTTTATAAATAGGAATAATATGTGCGGTTTTCCAACGTTTGGGAAAAATCGCACTGTTCAAGGATTTGTTGTAGATGATGCTCAAAGGAACAGATAATTCAGCAGCACAGCGTTTTATGAAAGATGGTGGTAGCAGATCAGGGCCAGCTCCCTTATTACCATCTAGAGTTTTTAAGGTACGTAAGATGTCATTGGTATCAATTTGAACGTGTGATAAGGTATTTTGAGAGTCTTCACCAAGGGAATCTGATTCCTTATAATCATTGACTGAATCACAACCAATGTTTTCAAAAACTGAACTGAAATAGTCAGAAAATAGGTCACAAATTCCTTGACCATTTGAGGCGGAAATGTCATTGAGGCTCATTGTGTTAGGAATTGAAACACTACCTTTACGGTTATTTACAAAACTCCAAAAGGATTTTGTATTACTAGTCAGGGAGTCTTCTACAGACGACAGGTATCGGTCATAACATATCTTAGTGAGCAATTTACATCTTTCACGCAGTAGTGAAAAAGTGTCGTAGTCACGCGGATTACCGAACTTTTTATATAATTTATGATATTTGTTCTTTTCTAAGTTGCATTTAATTAAAGCTTTGCTATACCAACTGGGATAAGACGAAGATTTGACAGAAACAGTAGGGGTGTGCCTTCTTATTATTTTAAATAAAGTCTTGTAAAATGTATCAGTGCAAAGGTCAACGTCATTAGAAAATAGAATTTCATGCCAGTTGTTAGAGTCAAGTTCAAGTTTAATGCTTTGGAGGTTACATTTGGAAAAATTAAGTCGTTTCGAGTTACACTGACGAAGCTTCTTAATAAACTGAATCCTATAAGTAATCATAATTGCAGGGTGATGTTTTTTATCAAGCAGACTAAGTTCAGATGTTTCATTGACTGTGATTACAGAGTCGGAGTTTGAAAGAACCAGATCCAAGTAGCGGCCATTGGTGTTAGCAATATTATTGTATTGTTTTAAATTGCAGAGTAACATCAATTCATTTAAGAGATCAAGCTTCCTTTTCTGCATTGAGTGTGCCGTTGGAACCAAAGAAGCGTCAAAAGAAGCGGGTTGGTATTCAGGGGTATTAAAATCTCCAATTAATAAAAACATGTCACAGGGGGCAATATTAAGAATCAAATTCTGGCACTGACTATAAAAACGTTCAAGGTTATCGTAACTGATATCAGGAGGTAAATAGCATACACATATGTGAACGCGAGTAGAGTAGCGAGAATCAGGAATCAAAGTTACCCAGACATCCTCCATATCACTGTCCCATGATGCCTGACGGATAACCTGGTATTTCTTTTGAACAGCCAGTAGAACGCCGCCTCCTTCCACTTTAGTAGCGGAACTGTCTTTACGATCTCTTCTGAAAACATTGTACCGAGAGTCTACTACTTCACCATCAAACACACTCTTATTTAAATTGGTTTCCGTCAGACATAACAGGTCAAAGTTGGAATTTAATACATTTAAGTAGAATTGTGACAGTTTACTGCGAATACGGTTTACATTTTGGTAATAAATACTAACCATTGTTTATGGAGAACAAAATGTAACATAAAAACAAAGTGAAAAATAAAAAAAATAAAAATATATAATAAAAGTACATAAGACAAATCAAAATTAGAAAACTAAGAAAGCCTTTTAAGTGACTCCATATTTTTAACTAATATAGCTGGGAATGGTATATCTTTACGAATGTAGATTTGACCGAAACGCACCCAAACAAACTTGTAATTGTTTTCTTTACAGAATTTACGTGCAGCGCTATGCAATTCCTTACTTTCAGAGGACAAATGTTCCGATAGGTATATTCTACTGCTCGAGTCGCCAATGCCAATGTGTGAGGTTGATAGCTTGTCATCAGGGTGAGCCATATTGAACCGAGTCGTTGCAGATAACAGAACATCCCGTTGGCGCTGTGACGACAGAGTGACAAGAATGTTGCGTGGTCTCTTTGATGTAGAATTCATCTTTGCAACGCGACGACATGCTCTGATTTCGCTATCTGGTACAACGACGCTAAGACAGTCACACAGTTTTCTAAACACTGCCATTATGTCCTCAGATTTACTCTCTGGCACCTCGTGAATTTCAATGTTAACATCACGTGAAATCTTTTCTATAGTGGCCATGCGACTTTGAAGCTTAATTAAAGCATTCTGAGATTTAGAAAGCTCCGACTCCAGTAGCTTGATCCGATTACCCTTGTTCGTGATATCTACCCTGATGTCAGTTTGTTCCGCAGTGATAAAGTCCGTAGTGGTTGTAAAATCCGCCTTCACCGACTCAATAGCACGACCAACTTCAAATTGTTAGAATTAAGTTACTGTTGTTTAGAATTAGGATTTTTCCCTATGTATTGTAACTTTGAACGATGTTTACAATGAATGATGTACACATTTCTAATAGATATACATATAAGAACATCATTAGGAGTAAGAATTTTTTACAAACGTGTATTATGTATGTTGTTGAAGTGCCAAATAAATAATTAAAATGGTACTTACTTCTGGTTCAACATCCACAGGTTCCACCTGCGCAGTCTTGGATGATATTGGCAGTACTGTTAGAGAGTCATCAAGTACTAAACATCTAGGGTTGTCAGTCAGAGACAAAAGGAATCTCTCATTGAAACGATTTACTACTGTGTCATATGCTTCTGTTTTGAACCTGAAATTAATTTAAATTTTGTAGGTTACATGGCTTTTTACAAAAAAACATTACAACAGGAAAATAAAGATGTGTTTTAAAACCTGTTCTTCAGTGCACTGCATGGAGTCAGTTTTACAACAATTAGTTTTTGGCTTCATCATCATTGTCATATTTTATTATAATGATGTTGAAGCCAAAAACTTACCAACAGTACCAAAGTACAATGATGGTGAAGCCAAAAACGAATTGTAACAGATCTATTAATTTGCTGACAAATCTTTAATTTTGCAGACAATTTTCTGACAGCTTTATTATTTTGCTCACAGAGCTATTATTTTAACGGAAAATATATTATGCCTCATTTTTATTGAAAATGATGTATTACATTATCTAAAACATTTAAAAAATTTGTAGAAATATTAATAATAATATGACATGGTAAATTGTCTTAATATATATATACATTTAAACATAATATTAACATACCTAGAATGTACATCCATAGTAATAGAATGCAACTGTCTCAGGGAGTCCATGGTCTTAAGCAAGAATACAATGAGACCACCACCTTCCACTGTTTCTATTGTGCGGGCCATTAAATTTGGAGTCAGAGCTTCAAAGTCCTGAAAAGAATCCTAAATTAGAAAGATTGTTTTTTGACCAAATAACAGTGAAGAATGGGTGTGTTATCCACCTGTTGTATGCAGTAACTACAAATTATGAACATTCAGACTATCCAAAAACATAGATTGTAGATGCATCTCTAAATCTGAAAACTATTATCTTATGCCACATGTGCCAGTAATGTTGGAACTTTTATGAACCAAATCGAAGGAGGAAGCCCCACTGTCTGTCAGTCCCACTCAATTTCATGGTTAATTTCACCACCATTTAGAACTGGTTGCACTGCTATGGTCTAGTTTGGTGGTGAAATTAACCATGAAATTACTGCTGCATGAGAGATAATATTGCCATCCTCAAAGTGGTACCTTTATAATGTATGGATCAAGAATTATAATCAGCTGTAGTTTCTACCATGGGAATACCCCTTGGGAATCTTGGGATCAACAGGAATTATTGAAAAGAACAATGATTGTCGTGAACAAAAAGGTATGAACCGTGACGACTGGTTACCTATATAATAAATTCATAATGAATAGTTATAAATTTGTAAATGTCTAGAACAATTAGACTAAAATTTCATCTTTTTAATAACAATCATATACGGCAAAGATTGTAAGCAAACTAAAATCTGCACCAATTGGAAATTATTTCTGCCGGCGCCCATGGTTTCTACATGCAATCTAAACTATATACCCAAAGATAAAGATCTTGTAACTGAAAAACCACTTTACCTGTAACACACACATGCCATAAGTCTGACCCAGCATGGCATGACTCTCTGAATAGTATCTACCGTGTATGGTGGTAGCCACTCTGAACGAATCAAACAGAGACTCTTCTGACACTTCCAACTTGCCCGCTGCGATTTTCTTTGCTCTTTTGCGACCATGACTAAAATACAGTTCAATATTAGTAGTGTAGGTTAATGAATCAAAAAATTATCATCAAAAATTAAACATTAGAAATACACAAACTTAACATAGTGTTAAACTTGTTTACTCCAACTCAACTTGAGTCAGCATTTTAGTTGTTACTATACAATTAAAACACCTATAAAAAATACTAACTTTCATTATTTTCCTTGTATATATTGATATTTTAAAAAGAGAAAGTTTATATCTGGTTTAAGTAATGGAAAACATGTTACAAAAAATGATACTCTTGATACACAAAATACAGAACAAACGGTAGTTAACACTAGTCAAGAAGTTCCATCAAGTGGTTCTGTAGTACATTCAATTGTTGTTTCTATTTTTATATTCAAGTAGGTTTAATTCAATTACAATTTTACAATTACTTACAATACAATACATTTTCTAATTAATATTAAATTAATTAATTATATCTAAGTTAATCAAAATAAAAAATAACAAATAACTATTTACAAATTTACAGGTAAGGTGTCATAGAATAAAATAAAATAATTTTTAACAAAAAAAAAAAACCGACTTCAAAGAGTAGGTAAACTAAAAAGCAAAAAATAAATTTACTTCGCACAAAATAATACGTTTTTTCATTTAGTAAAATAAAAATTATTAAATAATTATTTTATAATTCTGAAGTCGGTGCCAAGTAAATCGGATAATTAAGAACTAATATTCAGTCAGAAAATAGTTGTTAGAAAGATTAGTCTATACACAGAGCTATTGTTTACTTTGGCACCGACTTCAGAATTATAAAATAAATATTTAATAATTTCTATTTTACTAAATGAAAAAACGTATTATTTTGTGCGAAATAAATTTATTTTTTGCTTTTTAGTTTACCTACTCTTTGAAGTCGGTTTTTTTTTTTGTTAAAAATTATTTTATTTTACGATTTTAAGTGATGGGTAGACCAGAATGTTTCTCAAATGAGGAGACGACGGTTACTTGAGACGGAAAACTTATTAATAATAATCCCCGTACTCCTAACCGTTGAGGAGTTGTACCTTCCAGTATCAGCTCAGCAACTTAAAATGCAAATATCCAAGTAGTTTTAGGTAATAAACGAAAACAATATAGAAGCCCTTGAAATTTGAGGGTTACTCATGATTTCTCTAGGATCCCATCATCAAATCATGACCTCATATTATGAATATACATAAGTAATATTCAACGTCTCGCCTCATCTGTGTATAACTTGAAAGAATACAGTAAACGGCCTCAAGGAGCCTATATTTAAAGAATTAACTCGTACTCCTAACCGTTGAGGAGTTGTACCTACCAGCATCAGCTCAGCAACATAAAATGCTGACTTCTAGATGCAAATATCCGAGTAGCTTTAGATAATATATAAAAAACAATATAGAAGCCTTTTAAATTTGAGGGTTGCCCTCGATTTCTCTAAGATCCCATCATCAGAACGTGACTTGAAAAAAATGGGACCACATGACAAGTATATCCTTTCAAACAAAAAACGAATTTCTCAAATCGGTCCAGGCGTCTTCGAGTAATCGGTGAACAAACATAAAAAAAAAAACACAACCGAATTGAGAACCTCCTCCTTTTTTTGAAGTCGGTTAATTAAAAAAAGAAAAGTATAACAGAAAAAGAAAAAAAAAAGATAAAGAGATAACATAATGTATGAATGTTAGGTCAATTCTTTCACTAATAGAAAGGTGTATAATACATTATTTCAATAAACTATTTATCATTACACTACACAACCGGGCGTGCAGCAGTAACATTTTACAATGGTAAAACTGTAAAGAACAGTTGCATAAATGAACTTACTTGCTAATAGCTTCATCTTTATTTTTGTAGCACCATAAAACCGTAGGCCTTGCTTTCACAGTCGATTTTACCAGCATATCATATAAAATTGGCACCTGAAAAACACATTCATACAATGTTTAAAGAACAAACTTAAAATAATTGTAAACAAGTAATAAAAGTTGGAATTAAATTGTGTTAAGTATCTCGTGGGAAATCACAGTCATCATGTGCAAATACAAATAAATAGTATCATTCATCAATGTTGACTGAACAATATCTGAGTTATTTGATTATGCCAATAGATAATGCAAAGCTATTAAGGGTAACTGCAAATCCTTTGCTTAAAATCGTGGAGTTAAATACACATATAACAACAATCATGGATCATGCTTACTTGATCTCTACTTTTATCTCCAACAAGTAGAAACATAGTCCGGTGTCCCAGCTTGACGCCATTCTCAATCATAACCCTGATACGGTTATCAATTTTCTTTTTAACCATTTTGTCGACTGTATTTCTTTAATAAAATAAAACAAAAACAACGTTCTTTCTTATTTTATAACTTTTATAACCTAAAATAGTTCGCATGCAATAGAGCGGTATTTGACTTTGGCAGACTTGACAGTCGGTCATTATTTGTCATTGACAATAGGCGTAGACAGAAGAATAGTACTTCATCCAAGACAATAGGGATGCAAATTGTTATATTGTTTGATATATTGTGTTTAAGTATTATAACAAATAATATACTTACAAACTGTGTTATGTATCTGGCAACATTTTATATCATAGTTATTTTATGGGTTAGATTTTAGGAAGTTACGACATTAAAATCAATTTTAGGGTAAATTACATGTTAAAATATAAAGGATAAATAAATTAGGAGTTAGTCTTAGACCTAGTAAAATTATTAGCAAAAACTAGAAGCTAAAATAGCCTTTTCCAATATCACGTGGCCGCACGACTTGTTTGTTCACTGCTATAAAACGACACGTGTCGTACGGATCGACTCATTTCTTGATCGGCCGCCGAACCGAACGGAGCTCCGAGTTTTTGCTACTACGAAAAAGCTGAGTATATATTACTGTATTTTTACTTAAAATTAAATAAATTCTATCCTTGTCTAATATTTGGGTGTATACAGAAAGAAAGCTGGAAACTTATAAGCGCTTACCAGCGCTAGACAGTGCTGGTCCGTTCTACACAAAGGAAGCAGGTTGTGGTCGCAGTCGCAGTTGTATATAAATTTTAAACGGCAGCGCCCAGCGCTGACCAGCGCGTGTTGAAGCTTGTCGGAACGGAACTTGTCGGCACCGTTCAGTGCTTATCGGCGCGTGTTCATATATTTTCCTGCACGGATTACCAGCGCCGGTAAGCGCTTATAAGTTTCCAGCTTTCTTTCTGTATACACCCTTTCTATTTAATTAAGAATGTTACTAGGTGTGCCAAATCGCTTGAAATTTTATCTCGGTAAAGCCTGTATGTATACCTAGTGGTTTTGATTTTATAGGCATTCAAAGTTTCGAAAAATATCGAGTGCCGCTAACAGTCACGTGACTGCTTGTGACGTCATATCACTGAATCGCGCCGCGCGGGTCGCGGCCCGCTTAGTATTTAAGTCGCCAGTTTTTTGTGTTTTCGTCAGAGTATTAAGTTAATAGTCTAATAATTGTAAATATTATTCGATTAATAAAATGGATAAAGGATTCGAAAAAGGGCAATCGGATAATCTGCCTAAAATAGATGGATTAATGATAAGAGCATTTCTTGTAATATTTAAAGCAAATTTTAGCTTTGCTATGCATTTATTTTTATGTAATATTAAAGTTGAAAAATTAAGAATCCAGCAGGACTCGAACCTGCACCTCTTGGGTATACGCCCCAAGTGCTTTGCCAATTCAGCTATGGATTCGCATGCTGCCGGACTCGAAATTTCTCAACTCTTTTGTGCCAGCCGAAGCTAGACGAACCATTACTTGGTTTTAGCGCCATCTATGCGTTACTTATTCACATAATCGCATACAGTACGTTTGAATTAAGATCAACTCATTACTGTCGAGAGATGACGCATTTTTATCAATACTTGTAATATTTAAAGCAAATTTTAGCTTTGCTATGCATTTATTTTTATGTAATATTAAAGTTGAAAAATTAAGAATCCAGCAGGACTCGAACCTGCACCTCTTGGGTATACGCCCCGAGTGCTTTGCCAATTCAGCTATGGATTCGCATGCTGCCGGACTCGAAATTTCTCAACTCTTTTGTGCCAGCCGAAGCTAGACGAACCATTACTTGGTTTTAGCGCCATCTATGCGTTACTTATTCACATAATCGCATACAGTACGTTTGAATTAAGATCAACTTCGATTAAGATCAACAGGTTCGAGTCCTGCTGGATTCTTAATTTTTCAACTTTAATATTACATAAAAATAAATGCATAGCAAAGCTAAAATTTGCTTTAAATATTACAAGTATTGATAAAAATGCGTCATCTCTCGACAGTAATGAGTTGATCTTAATTCAAACGTACTGTATGCGATTATGTGAATAAGTAACGCATAGATGGCGCTAAAACCAAGTAATGGTTCGTCTAGCTTCGGCTGGCACAAAAGAGTTGAGAAATTTCGAGTCCGGCAGCATGCGAATCCATAGCTGAATTGGCAAAGCACTTGGGGCGTATACCCAAGAGGTGCAGGTTCGAGTCCTGCTGGATTCTTAATTTTTCAACTTTAATATTACATAAGAGCATTTCTCTTTTTTTTTGCCATAATTTCATAAAAACGCTAAAAATAAAAATATATGTATAAATGGTTTTTTTTCGTGAAATCAGGTAGTTTACTTTATTAACATTTGGATTTCCATAACAAAATCCTTTTTTTATGAATTTTGTGGATAATATGTATTAAAAACTAAATAAAGGTAGATTACACGTTCTTATTTTGTTACTATTTATTTGTTAAAAAAAACTTAAAAGGGGCAATTATTATATCCAGAATAATAATTTTCTTGATACTTGATGACAAACTAAATAACATCATTGCAAAGAAATACCAAGAAAAGTAAAAGAAAATTTTCAAATTAAGTGTTTATTTATTTTTTTGTTACCTTTCACCTAAATAAATTTAAAGTTTTGATAATATGAAAAATAACCAAAATTTACCGATTTTACGTAATTTTTATTAAAATTTTTAGTATCCTTGAGTCTCTTCGTGAAATTAATTGTTTTATATTAAAAATAAAATACATAAAACATAAAAAGAGATTCAGATTTTTTCTGGGACAGTAACAAAAAAAGAATATTAGGTAACAAAATAAAAATTATAAGGCAACGTCTACAATGTACTAGGCGTTATAGACGTTTTAGTGATTAGATTAGGATTAAAGATAGATAACACAAACTAGGTATTTACTGTTCAAATTTTAGTCAAAGAAAACAATGATTATAGCGTATTATAGCAAACATTTGAGTGGGTCTTTAATGTTTTGCAGTTGATAGGATTTGGATGAAATTTAGATAACTATATACCTACTCCGGAAGAGGATAAATGGTATTCTTCATCATCATCAAAATTTACTTTTTATCATAGGGCAATGGATATCGCAGAGCTAGAGGAGAATTAGTACAAGAAATTAAACGACGGATTAGTGTTTGAGCAACATTTAATATCGTAATATAATCAAATCTTTCTTGTTTAATTTTTGAAGGGAATGCAAAATTCAAATTTCCGTAAGGTTCTTTTGCGATTCCTCTGTTCAAATATTTCAAATGAATGGCTTTTTCCATGAATAAGTCATTCAATTGAAATATAAGATAAGAGGGTATTATATCGATGACTCGGTAAAACCACATTTGTTACGGCCGCGATTCATATTTAATGAACATAGAACTTGCAAAATGCAAAAACTTATGAAATTTGAATTTCGCGGGCTAAATTACATCTAAACATTTTTAGGATATTATTTGGAAGTGCTTGTACATCTTGTTTTTCTTCTTTCCACTTTTTTCTTTGCTTATTTTTTTCTGTTTCTGTCATTTCCGATATTTTTTTATATTTATATTTTGATTTTATTCTATCTAAATTTTTCTTCCTTATTTCTTCCAACTTATCCGGGTTTTGTTTTAACTTTTCTCTGTAACGTTTCATTTTTTCTGCCGGAGTAAGTGGCATTTTCTTGCGCTGTTGAATGCAAACGTAGCTTTATAATTCCTCTTTTGTTACTAATATTTTCCGCTTATACGTTACTGTGCCATAGTAACAAAAAAAATAGTAACGAAACACTTGTTTAGTTTTTACAAAATGTTATTTTAATAGGTAAAATTGGAGTTACGTCTAATATTATTCACTCAACTTAAGTGCAAGTTGTTAACTATTGTGACATGATAAAAGAAAGTAGTTTATATTATCAACTTACCTTGAAACAGCTGCAACAAATACTGGAATGAGATTCGATTTTCGAACTTGAATACGTGTTTCACATTTAACGTCGGAACAGCACTGACACCTAAATCAATATGGCGGCATTAAATGGTATCTTTAGTATTGCCAAGTTAAAATTGTGTAACGAAATGGAAGTTTTTTAACTATAACACATAAAAAATGGGTAACAAAAACTGAAATCTATTTTTGGAACTTTTTCTGGGACGAGTTTAAAATTCATTTATATCTGAAAAGTTAAGCAAAAAATACCAAAAAAGCAAAGAAAGTAGATCTTTTTACCTCTTTGAATGGTTTGAAAACAAAATCTCAGTATAGTTTTTTTGAACCTTATTAAAATAATTAAGTTTGAAGTAACGGATGGTAGACTGTGACATACGAATTTTCATACATTGCGATTTTTGGTAGTTTGTATTTATTTATTTTTTTAATTAAATACTATATTTATATGATATTTTTGAATGATTTCTGTGAATTGTAATAAAAAATGTGCTCCTAAATAAAACAGAATCAATAACATACACATTACACAAATGTTATTAATCTGCAATGTTGTGGGACATTCACCAAATGTATATTGGCAAAAAAAAAGACAATTGCCCATAACGCATTATTTATCAACAAATAGTGATTTCGTTGCCAACGAAATGCGAGGAATAAAAATGCAAAGGTGTGTGACTTTTCCGTGCTACTACTTATGCTTAATAGTTTATCTGTTCTAAATTGTTTCATCAAAACAAAATACCCAACTAATGTCATAATGGAAGAATGTACCTCTAATAGTAGAAGTACCTACCTACCAATATTTTTTTACGACAAATATGTATTATAGTTTTGTAGCTATTGGTAGGTACGTATGTATATATAGGTAGGAACCGCTCTTCTTAGTAAATTTAAATGACTACATACATTGATTTATTGCAAACTAGCTTCCGCCAGCAGCTTCGCCCCCGTTTCCCTCGGGAACTGTTCATTTTCCTAGGATTAAAAGTAGCCTATGTGTTATTCCAGATCCGTTCAGTAGTTTTTTCGTGAAAGTTATCAAACACACACACACACTCACAAACTTTCGCATTTATAGTATTAGTAAGAAGTAGGATAGGTACTTAGGATGTAGATGTAGTGGGTTGAACGTTAGATGTACTAAACCTTATTTTAATTTGTTTTTTTTTTACTTAGTTCAAGTAAAAAAGTAGGTGATTCTAAAAAAAGTGTTTCGCATTCCGGTTCCGAATCTGAATCTTCATTATGGTTCTATGATTCTTGATCAAGGTTTAACATTTAACGTGAAGAGACGTTTGAAGATGTGTCGTTCATACTACCAAAAGATACTGCATGTGGTGTAAATATTATTTTCTCTTTTTTTTAAAACATTTGTTAACAGTCATGGTTGATTTATGGGCACCTTCAGCTTTCAGATTTACTTGCACTCCCTTACTTTTTTTTTGATATTTCTAAACTCTGATGATTATTTCCATAACTAAATGGATCTTCTATTACTATTTCGTCTTCACAGCTAACAATAAATATCTCTGCAGGTTTTTCTAACGTCGAAGTTTTATCTTTATTTAATAGTTTCTCAAAATATTCTATACGATTACGTTTTTGCACTGCAGATAGATCTCTGAGGCTTATCTTTCTTTTCCTGTTGACATTTGAATTTGTGTGGAACTATACCCTGTTTTAGTTTTATTCTTCCCCCGACTAACTTATATTTAATATAGTTCTCCATATAATTTTTAATCTAAAACAAAAAAAAAACTTACACCTAGCAGACGACACTACACCGACGCGAGCAGAGCAGTAGGCACAGTCTAGTATAGATTAAAACTTGTATAGAAAACAAAGGATAACGCAAAACAGCTGCATTTCTTAAGATATTTTAATGTTATATTATGTAAAAACGTAACGGAGACTTCTGACACCAAAGGTTTTTCACCTCTGACCAGATTTTATGTTTATATAGGTATGATATAAATGTAAACTACAAAAGATTATATTAGTAATAAAGGTATTCACGATCACTGTATTTTATAATAAAACTATTTTTTACCGGATTAATCGCGTACTTATTGATTTTACATATTTCCTGCAAATGTAAAATCAATAAACACGCAATTAATCTGGTTAGAAATTGTTTCATTATAAGATGAAAATAATTATTATTACTTATATTATATACCTACATAAAATATGATCTCTATATCTACTAACGTCAAAATGGTCTTCACAACAATTAACTGTACTTTTATCTCCAAATGGATCTAACCTCTTCATGGTTTAATTTTATCTTATTTTTACGCATTTTAACGTCTTTTGGAACTATAAAAAACAACTTTTCCGGCAAAATGGTAGCTGTATTTTTACATTTAGGCACAACACATGATTTCCTAGTATTTGGATTGGACATTTTTAAAAGTATTGAGTATAATTTTGACGGCACGGGCGCGCGACCGCGAGTGGACCCCTATATATATTTATACTCTTTGGAGTGGACTAAGTGAGCCAGACAGAGTGCAGTGCAATGACGTCACACCGTAACCTTCTTTTTTACTTCTAAATCGGAAACTAATTGACGACGTATCGAACTAATTCTTTCACTAGTATTTTTTATTTTTGACAGAGAATATGGACTACTAATAACTTGGATGAAGGATAGTAATTAAAATTAGGTAACATTCTTCATTGTGTATACATATTATATACTATGTAGAAATTTTTAAATTTAAATTTAGAATCAAATATAAACCGAATTACACTATTCAATGAAATATTATTTGTTTTCAATTTAATGATCCTTAATAATATAATTTAGGTTTCCATAAAAACATTTAGTAGTCTAACGTGGTATACTTTTGGTATATAAATAAATATGCTCATGCTATATGTGTGATTTTAATAAATACTTATAAATCAATTGATGGTTTGTTTTGATTTAATATATTTTTACATGATAAGTAAACATATACACAGAAACTTTATGTAGTTAAATAGACTAAATTCATCACATTCATTGGTGTATAAAAACCGATAAATACCGAAACCTATAAACCTAGTCAAGCGAATATGGATAGTTTGTGGACATGTGTGAAGGGCCTAGTAGGGTCATTTTCAGTTTGATTATGGCAACACTACCCATCGCGTCGGTTTTCCGGCTTGCTGTCAATGTCAAAAAATCAAGCAAACTATTCATAAAATTGTATTTAAGCATTTTCTTGATAAATTATGAGATAAAACTTAGTTTATAGTTAATTATGTGTCGTTTGAGGTCGATATTTAACAACCTGACCTCACTTCGACACACATAAGTGAAGCTATTTAGCGATTTAGGTGTATTTTAAAGGCCGTTTAAAAAATCTGTTAACATGGCTAAATCACAAATAAATACTAAATCCGGCATCTACATTAAGGACAAAGATGTTTTTCTGAAAGATTTAAAGCAATTCAATGAGAGTAAAAAGTAAGTTTAAGGTTATATTTCATTTTTAACTTTATGTATTTCTAATTAGCACTGTTCACGCTATTGTTGTCGTATAAACGGTTATTACTCCTTTCTTGTTTTAATCTTATGATTAAAACTAACTTTTGGCCTAACTAGAAAATAAATGCATCTTTAGACAGTTCACAAAATCCGGCAATGTGTATGACTGCTGAGGAAGCCTTTATCTTACCCCTGTGGGAAAAAGGGGTGATTTATTTATATATGTAATGTACATATTTTCATATTTTCTGTAATAAAATGTTGAAATGTTTATTCTTGTTGCAGTTTACCAGTTAAAACACCAATAGTGAATGGAATTGAAATAGATCTCTACCTTTTCTACACATTAGTACAGCAAAGAGGAGGGCTGGGCAAGGTTAGAATCTTTAATAATCAATTTATCAGTGTACCTCACTATATCCTAATGAATGAACCTGTATTTAATTAAGTATCCTCATACTCCTAACCATTGAGGAGTTGTACCATCCAGCATCGGCTCAGCAACATGAAATGCTGACTGTTAGATGCAAATTTTCGATTAAGGTAATGTAAAAAAAACAACATAGTAGCCTCTTAATTTGAGGGACACCCTTGATTTCTTTCTGAAAAAAATATTTCCGTTCAAATTAAGAACCTACTTTTTTTTCAAGTTAGTTTAAAAAGAAAAGAAATCTTGCACTAGCTAAAAGTGATTAAATTAAATAAATATGGAGAACTAAATATGGACTTACTATTATATTTTTCAGGTCAATCAAAATGACACATGGGAATCGTTCCTGAGACCATTGAGGCTGCCTCACCCATGCATTAATGGATCAACGTTACTTAGAAGAATATATGGAACACATTTAGAAAAGTAAGTTTGCACAAAATTACTAATATTTTACCATCCAAGATGTTAGTTATTTACCAAATAGTAGAGTCCGCACTAATTGTTTCAGTATGTTTTTATGTAACAATATTAATAAGTATACTTGTCATGATTTTTTGGTGGTCACCAAGTTAATCATTATAGGCTGAAGTGAGACGTTGGTCTCAAGTTTGATTCCAGGTTTGGGCAAAGTGTTATTTGTAAACTTTTCCTCAGGCAATTTACAATAGCAGCATGGAGTCAGAATTGGATCCGGTGGATGGCGACAGACTCCCCCATATCCCATGGGACCTAAACATAACTGGTGAAGTGAGGGTGTTGTACACAAACCATACACATTACCACATACATTTGGTACACAATCTTCTGCTCAGTTCAGAAAACCGATTATTAATTTGTAATATTTTGTAGTCTAAAATCTAACTAACAATGTCACATGTAAATATTACTTATTTTTTTTTAGATATGAGAGAGCCAAAGGGCCTCCTGGACGAGACGATGACATGGACATGGACGATGATCCTCGGCGGGGCCGCAATGCCATGCCGCGCATCTCATTCGGCGGGGGTACGTACATATCAGGTATGTTTCACGAGAAACATATTACGATAACCTATCACTTTCTTCTTGCTGTATTTTTATGCTTTAGCCGAGTTGCCTGCGACCAGAATTAATATTACATTTAATAATATCAGTCAATGAGGGATGTCTGACATGACGCCCACTAGACGGCAACACTAAAATGTCAGGTCCAAATAACTTACAAGTTTCAGTGTGCCTAAGGCTCGGCGCAAATGGGCCACCGACCACAGCCAAGCGCCGGCGACTTAGCACACTTTTTAATATATTTTGTATGTACACGCCGCACACGTGTATCCGGTGACGGTACAGTACACAGTACACTCGCTATGCCCCGTCACTACATGCCACACAAAACGCCGACACCCGCCACTATCGCATTGCTCCACCCCCCGCGCAGTAACCGTCCAACGTTATACGTATCGCACGCGTACCATCATGGAGCACGACGTCTCAATGGATGTTGATACATTCATATCGGAAATCCATTCACGTCCCGCTATTTGGGATTTGAATTCTGATCTGCTCTAGCGGGTTATAAAATGTAGCGGTTTCCAGACACCGGTAGCTGTCGCTCGCTTCTGACACTTAGAAATGTGGCGGTAGCGCGCGACAGACACCGGTGGCTGTGGTCGGTGGCCCATTTGCGCCGAGCCTTAATGTATTTTTTTTCCAACGAAAAAAGGAGAAGGAAGAACAGCATAATTGAGAAAAAATCAACCTGGGATCTGAAACTTCTTGCCACAGTGGCGCCAACTATACCATACTTTCCAACTCGAACTATATACTTCTGATTAAATTCGTTGCGGGTTCCAAGACAATTTTAACTCTCCCTGGGATTGCCCGTGTGTCATGCACGGTGCCATTCAGTTGGTTGCCGCTGTAGATCCTGGCGTCACAGGAGTCACAGTGGTGGGCGTGTGGGCGTAATTATATCCCGTAAAAAAAAGTGGCGCCAACTAGTGGTGTAATTTTCTCAAACATGGTGTTGCTAATGTTTTGTTTGTTTGTAAAATTGTTTTTGGGTCGCAGGCGACACGGCTCTATAGTCGGTGCCAATAAAGGTTTTACATCAAATGTAAACATGTATTTATTTTTTACGACCGGATGGCGGAGTGGGTAGTGTACCTGCCTGCGACGCTGAGGTCGCGGGTTAGATTCCCGCTCAGGACTTTTTCAGGTTTTACTTGTTCTTTGTGTTCCTAGTTAGGTATTTAAAAAAATATGAGCATTTTTAAAAAAAGTGAAAAAATTACACCCTGTGGCGGAGTTTTCGTTCCTGCTACTTCAAATTTTAATTTTTTACAATTATTTTCTTTGTTATGTAATCCTGAATACCACTCCTTTAAACTGTAGTAAAAAGAAAACGGGCAAAATTGCAGCATCTTGGTAGTAAATGTAGTTTTTAGTACGACTAAGATTTAAAATTAATTCTTTGTCTAGGTTTAAATGACTGTCCTGAAAAAAAAAATACTGGGTAAGTTTGGCAAGTAACTCAAAAAATAAGCTGTAGGGAGCGTGATGGTAATAATACGCGGACACTAAGTTACGGTAAAAGTTTATTACATCAAACTCACAACAACGTTTCGGATTTTACAATTATCACAGAACAATATTTTACAAAGAACGGTTTATCACGTGATACGTTACGAGAGTACGTGTGCGTGTGTATTCAAATCGGCGCGTGCCGCGACTGGCGTCGGGGTGCGCGGGCGCTGCGGTCTCAGTTCCCTGACGCGTTCGTCTAGAGGGCGCGGAGGTAGCCCGATCGCGTGGTAGCGAAACGCTGTCATTGGTGGACCGCGTGGATTGGTGATTGGACGGACTCGGGTACGTTCGGAAACATTCCTACATACGAGTAAATTCGGATACGTTCCTACATACTCCCCCTTTTGACCAAGATAGGTGCCCTCACCATTGGTCAAATAAAAAAAAACAAATGAACTGAACTACGATGAGACTGGTTCCTTTCGTGGTCTTCCACGACGACGTTTGGGAGCGACAGGCGACGGAACCTCAAGGCATTCACCCTCTCGCGCGTGGAATCTCCTTAGATCCGAGATGTGGTACTTACCAATGACTTCTCCATTAGGATTAGGATATGACAAGAGATACGTAGTAGGACTAACCTTGGAACGAACAACGTAGGGACCATCTCTCTTAGGTATAAACTTTGAGGTAACACCCTTAGCAGTATTACTTAGAACATGTGTCTTCATAAGCACTAGATCTCCAATATCTAGTTCGTCAGCTCTACGCAGCTTGTCCTTGACATCTTTTCGAGCGTCTTGCTGGCTTTCAATGCATTCCTTACTGCTACGAAGAGTATCCGCCAATGCGAGTAAATAAGGCGTGATCTGCGGCACAAAATTCTCAGATTCGACTACAGCACGCAGATCGCTCTGGACAGCGAGTGGCGAACGTAGCTCACGAGCATAAGTAAGGTAAGCTGGTGTGTGTTGAGTTGCCTTGGTAACCGCGGTGTTTAATGCAAAGCGAATGAACGGTAATTCTTCAGGCCACCGTTGATGTTGGCCTTGCACCAAAATTGCTAATTGAGTTTTGAGATCCCGATTCTTCCGTTCGACGGGGTTAGCCTCAGGATGATAGAGCGGGATCAAACTTTGCTTCACACCAAGCGTAAACATCGCATGTTGCATAACATCGGCAACAAACTGCACACCATTGTCTGAGATTAAACGGCGTGGAACACCAAAACGTAGGAATACCTCAGCGATTAGAGTCTTCGCGCAGGTTTCCGCACTAGCTTCGGAGAGGGCGAACAGCTCGACCCACTTGCTCGCGGTGTCTTCCACGATTAACACCCACCGCTCTCCGTTGTCTCCTCTCGGCAGAGGTCCAAACAGATCGATGGCTATGACTTCGAAACGCTGCGCGGGCACGGGAGTCTGTAATAGTCCGGCAGGTTTTGTGTTAGATGGTTTATATCTTTGACATTCTATACATGTCTTCAAATAATCAGCGACATAACGTCGCATGCCTGGGAAATAGAAGTGCTGGCGTATTCTATGGAGAGTTATATCGACACCGCCATGACCAGAGGTTGCGGCGTCGTGACACTCTGCCATCACTTGCTTCCTTCGGTTTTCAGGTACGACAAGCTAAGGTTCTTCAGTCTCTTCGTCCGTGTAACGATACAGGATGCCTCTACACATATGGTAACCACGATCAGTCCATCGGGTTAGTTCTAATTCGTCTTTACCTTCCAGCCCCGTAATAATCTTTGCCACCTCTGGATCTGCGAGCTGATCTTGGCGAAGCGTAGCTGCATCCCAGCGAGGCGATTCGATGAGCACGTTACAGACGCTACAGGAATCGCGAGTCGTCTCCACACAAGGCGGACGACTGAGCGTGTCAGCGAGAACATTCGACTTGCCGGGGGTATAGTCCACTTGCAGGTCGAAGGACTGTAATTTCATGGCCCATCTCACAAGACGACCGGAGGGTGATTTTAAAGTAAGTAACCATTTAAGTGGCTGATGATCGCTACCTACATGTATGCGGTGTCCATCAATATATCCTCGGAACTTTTCAACTGCCCAGACGACTGCAAGAGCTTCTCGCTCCGTGGTGGAGTAATTTTGCTCTGCCGATGTTAACAGTCGACTGGCATACGCGATGGGTCTCTCCTTTTGTGGTGACTCCCCCTGGAGTAAGGCAGCACCCAGAGCATAATTACTGGCATCCGTCCTGAGAATGAATGGAACTTTATAATCAGGCTGAATAAGAATAGGTGGTGAGGTAAGAATCCTCTTGAGTTCACTGAAGGCTTTTGCTTGGTCTTCATTCCACAACCATGGCTGATTTTTCCTTGTTAGCTTAGTTAATGGTTGAGCAATGTGAGAGAAGCTCGGCATAAATTTTCTAAACCATGAACAGCTTTGCAAAAAGGTTTTTAAGTGCTTAAGATTGGACGGTTCCTTCATGTCCAAGATAGCACTAACTTTATCCGGGTCAGGAGACACTCCTTGAGGGGTGATAATATGTCCCAGATACTTGACATTTTCCCTGGCGAATGAGCACTTAGAGCGATTCGCGCGAAGGTTAAATGTTCGAAGGCGGTCAAACACTTTGCGTAATTCCTGCAGGTGTTGACTAAATGTTTCCGATACTAATCCCAGGTCATCAATATACCCTAGGATAGTAACGCCTTGTAGAGATGAGCAAGACCGAAATCTATCGATTAATCGCTGAAAGGTAGCGGGCGCGTTTCGCAGTCCGAAAGGCATACGTTTGAATCGGTAAACTCCGCATGGAGAAACGAATGCCGTCTTATCTCGGTCCTCGGGGCGAACGCTCACTTGCCAGAATCCTGATTGTAGGTCTATAGTACTCATGAAACAGCTCTTACCAGTGTACTGAAGAAGGTCGTCGATGACAGGTATCGGATAAGAGTCACTCTTAGTGACCGCGTTCAATTTTCGATAATCGACGCAAAAACGGAATGTGCCATCCTTCTTTGGTATCAGTAAGGCTGGTGCCGCCCAGGGGGACTCACACTTCTCGATGATGTCATCCCGCAGGATCTTCTCGATCTCCGCTTGCATGATGGCCTTCTTAGCGGGCGTGAGGCGATACGGCGGAACGGCAATCGGCGGTGAATCTCCGCAATCGATGCGGTGCTCCGCGAAGGGTGTGGGCTCTCCTCCTACTGCAAAGATATCTTCATATTCTGTAAGCAGCCGAGCGAGGCTTTCTTTCTCTGAAACTGACAGCATCGAACCTTCATCACTCCGTAAAATATCCGCGGAAGCATACCCTACGGAATCACGTCGTGTATATTCACAACGCAAGGGGTGAATGACCTGAGGCCGATCAGCTGTGAACCATGTGTTGTTACAGACATTAACGACAATGCCTGCTTTACGTAGAAAGTCTACCCCCAATAGCGTCTCCGCACTACCCGCGTCAGGAAACACTACAAATGTTATCGGTACAATATTATTCGAGATGAGAATTAAAACATTTACATCTACAAGCAATACATTGGTATCATGCACTGCACCGTCGGCAAACTTTACTGACATGTGCCTACTGTAGAATGAATACCCAAGTTTACGTAGTAACGCATATAATTTTGAACCGGCGACACTGCGTTTCGCAGCGGTATCCACCAACCCGGTACCACGATATCCGTCTATCACAATATCTAATACGGGACGACCGTCGCTAATATCGTTGTACGCGGACACGCTTTGCAAACTTCTCGTAGGTAACGTATCACACGTAAATGGTACAGAAACATTGTTACACAAATTATTTTCAATAGAAGAGCGTTTATAATTACACATTGACACATTAAGAGGTAAATTACGGTTACACATAAGAGTATTATTACATATAGGCGCATTATGATGCGAAGATACATTTCTATTATTACACGTACACGAATTATTACAAATAGGAACACAGTTAGGTATATAATTACCTTCAAATGGAATAGACACATTATTATTACACATACAAGAGTTGGATACACAATTATTATGATTTATAGATTTACTTTCATTAGTAAAATCGAAATTGGAAAACGACTCTTTACGAGAGCAATTTGAACAATTAGAGCGAATCACACCTTTTGCTCCACAACCGTAACATGCAATATTGGGCACTGATAACGAATTGTTGTTGTCCTTATCGCCTTTTGATATCAATTTTAAACACTCGTCTCGCGTATGTCCACTTTTACGACAATAAATACAATAGACTTTACCTCGAGGGTCCTTGCCTACCACAGCCGGCGTCGAACTTTGTACCGTAGGCGGCGCGGTCGGCTCGCTCACGCGTGCGGCGGAGGGCCGATGCGGAGGCCGGGGCGTCGCTGGAGCGCGCTGCGTGCGCGACGGGGACGTTGAACTGCGGACTGCGGGCGTATTTGGGACGCTCGCGTTCGGTTTCACGGGGACACTCGACGTGTTGCTCGGCGCTTCCGATAGAGATTCCTCTATGCTCCTCGCTGTATCTATTAACTGGTCTACGGTAACCAAGGAACTTCGGGTTACCCGTTTTCTTATACGCTTATTGAGTAGGCCATACAAAATATCCAATTGCATGATCTCGTCGATCTTGTACGGTAACTGCGAGATGAGAGCACGAAGACGAGCGACGAATACTTCCGTATGGTCACTGACTGTTTGCTCAGCGGCAAAAATGTCGCGGAATATCTTGTGTGGCGGGCGTGGCACACCGAACATCGCGCGAAGCCTCTTGATGGCGTCGTCCCACGATGAAATGGTGGCTTTGACACCGCGATACCACACGGCTGCTTCTCCTTCTAACAGCATAGGCAGGCCTCGGAGCGCGACATCGTCACTGATATTCACGCACTCTTTGTAGATCTGAATAGCATCCACAAATGCTTCGAGGACCTCTGAGTCACGGCTGGAACCGCTGAACCGCGCCGTACATTTGGCGAAGCTCCCACGCTGTTGTGTGTCGGGCGATGGAGACGGTGGCACCACACTTGCGTTGACGGCCGGCGTAGCTAACAGGCTCTGAATCAACTGACGATTTGATTCAGCTTGGGCCTTCGCGAACGCCTCCAGAAACGTAGACAGGTGCCCCTCCGAGATCGGCGTCGCGGTCGCGGACGCTTCGCTCGTGGCGTCGTCATCGAAATGCTTGTTTTTGCGGCGAGGCATTTTGGATCCGTAGGTATACACAAAACAACAGTTTATGGGTGAGAACGGCACTGAACACGAGCTCTAATGTATATGTTCACGAATTATCACAGGGCAAACCGTTATGGAAGGCGGGTTTGAACGCGCGTCGGTAGGTATTTAACGCGCGGGCCGCTAGTTGGAGCGCCAGTTTGTAGGGAGCGTGATGGTAATAATACGCGGACACTAAGTTACGGTAAAAGTTTATTACATCAAACTCACAACAACGTTTCGGATTTTACAATTATCACAGAACAATATTTTACAAAGAACGGTTTATCACGTGATACGTTACGAGAGTACGTGTGCGTGTGTATTCAAATCGGCGCGTGCCGCGACTGGCGTCGGGGTGCGCGGGCGCTGCGGTCTCAGTTCCCTGACGCGTTCGTCTAGAGGGCGCGGAGGTAGCCCGATCGCGTGGTAGCGAAACGCTGTCATTGGTGGACCGCGTGGATTGGTGATTGGACGGACTCGGGTACGTTCGGAAACATTCCTACATACGAGTAAATTCGGATACGTTCCTACAAAGCGCATTTAATAAGGATTCCGAAAAGGTATTACACAAGCTAGTTTATTTCTTTAATTGCGAAGATTAATTTTCCTTTTTATTAAAATCATCATAGAAGCAAAGGCCTTCGTCCTGGGCACCGCAGGCGACCGTACCAACAATATGTTTTTTTGTATAATCTAATTAAGTGGTTTTGTCTGTGCAATGACTATTGAATAAAGATGTTTATTATTATTATTAAAACATAATTTTGAGTTAACCAACTTACAATCGTTGTGATTTCTTTTGAATTGTTAACGTATCCGTCCGTAATTTAAACTGGGAGTTAGATAGATAAATGTATCCTTTGTAGCTGAACTAAGAAAAAGACTAACTTTAGCAGCTGAATTTGTTGAAAACGGGTAATTTTCCCACCTTATAACACGGTTTTTTTTTAAGAAGATGTCGAACTTGTATTGCGGCTGAAGGCAAACAATTTGAACATCTCTTGTAATCCGATATTCTATTAAATGATTATAATATTGTAATTATTTTTAATAATTTATGTCTCACGCTCAAAGGATACATTTATCTATCTAACTCCCAGTTTAAATTACGGACGGATACGTTAACAATTCAAAAGAAATCACAACGATTGTTAGTTGGTTAACTCAAAATTATGTTTTAATAATAATAATAAACATCTTTATTCAATAGTCATTGCACAGACAAAACCACTTAATTAGATTATACAAAAAAACATATTGTTGGTACGGTCGCCTGCGGTGCCCAGGACGAAGGCCTTTGCTTCTATGATGATTTTAATGAAAAGGAAAATTAATCGTCGCAATTAAAGAAATAAACTAGCTTGTGTAATACCTTTTCGGAATCCTTATTAAATGCGCTTATTTTTTGAGTTACTTGCCAAACTTACCCAGTATTTTTTTTTTCAGGACAGTCATTTAAATCTAGACAAAGAATTAATTTTAAATCTTAGTCGTACTAAAAACTACATTTACTACCAAGATGCTGCAATTTTGCCTGTTTTTAACCGACTTCTAAAAAAGGAGGTTCTCAATTCGATTCGTATATATGTTACTTTTTTTATTTATTTTTTTATGTTTGTTCACGGATATCTCCGTCGTTTATGAACTGATTTTGATGATTCTTTTTTTGTTGGACAGGAGATGATTCCAAAGGGGTCCCATTGTCAGCATGTCGTGATCTGATGATGGGATCTTAGAGAAATCGAGGGCAACCCTCAAATTTTATAGGCACATGTAATGTTTTTAGTGTGTTTTTCAAAGCTACACCAGTATTTACGTATTTTTATGTGGATGAGCTGATGATGGAAGGTCAACTCCTCAATGGTTAGGAGTTAAAGGATAATTCTTTCACTACTGTACACATATTCAGACTGCTAGTTATGATGTCAAGTGAGCTGTTGGAACGGAGATTTTTCAAAGGTGGTCCCATTGTCAGCATGTCATGATCTGATGATGGGATCCCAGAGAAATTGGGGGCAACCCTCATATTTTATTAATCGAGGCTACACAAGGATTTACGCTTGGTCGCAATAATTTTATGTGGTTGAGCTGATGATGGAAGGTCAACTCCTCAATAGTTAGGAGTTAAAGGATAATTCTTTCACTACTGTACGCATATTAATTCCTACCGCTAGTTATTGTGTCAAATGAGCTGATGATGGAAGGTCGTGACCCTCAATAGTCAGGAGAAAGGATTAAATTCTTGTTTATTATTAATAAGTTTTCCGTTTTAAGTAACCGTCGTCTCCTCATTCGAGAAACATTCTTGCTCGGTCTACCCATCACTTAAAATCGTAAAATAAAATAATTTTTAACAAAAAAAAAACCGACTTCAAAAAGTAGGTAAACTAAAAAGCAAAAAATAAATTTACTTCGCAAAAAATAATACGTTTTTTCATTTAGTTAAATAGAAATTATTAAATAATTATTTTATAATTCTGAAGTCGGTGCCAAGTAAACAATTAATAACTCTGTATAGATAATATCAATCGTTCTAACAACTTTTTTCTGACTGAATATTAGTTATATTTCTGTGGTAAGTACTAATACTGGGCGACCGCGCACTGTAATTTGATATTGTGGAAAGGTTGTTTTTACTTGGCACCGACTTCAGAATTATAAAATAATTATTATAAAATTTCTATTTAACTAAATGAAAAAACGTATTATTTTGTGCGAAGTAAATTTATTTTTTGCTTTTTAGTTTACCTACTTTTTGAAGTCGGTTTTTTTTTTGTTAAAAATTATTTTCTTTTTACTACAGTTTAAAGGAGTAGTATTCAGGATGACATAACAAAGAAAATAATTGTAAAAAATTAAAATTTGAAGTAGCAGGAACGAAAACTCCGCCACAGGGTGTAACTTTTTCACTTTTTTTAAAAATGCTCATATTTTTTTAAATACTTAACTAGGATTTTTTTATATTTTTCTGGTAACTGTCATTACCTACTGTATTACCCTATTTCGGCTTGACGTCCTTAACTGGGACACCCGGTATATCAATATTCATAAATCTATTGGTACAGACTATAGTATGGTTTTTATTGCAAGAATTGGACATTTTTATTCATATGTTTTTCAACAGCCTATAATGTCAAGTAGTGTCCAACAAGCAATTAAACTTGCAGAAGTTAGCTTTCGCGCAAATCAATTTGTTTTATATTTTTTTTAAAGACGCCCTCTTTTGGAATAACTCCTGTGTCGCGGGGGTGTTTACAAACATACATTTCACACACACAAAGCACACCCAGAGTCGGAACAAATCTTTGCGAATCACACAAAGATTTATTCCATGTGGGGATCGAACCCACAACACTAGCGTAATTGAAAGCGGTGAGGCGACCGCTTTAACCGCTACGCCAACGGTGCACTCAACCAATAACGATATGAAATTAAAAAAAATATATATTTGCCAAAAACGCTTAAAGCCTGATTCGGTTGCATACTAGTATGAACTTTGTAATATTTTAATATTATGTTGAAAGTTCGCTTTGTAGTTTTTGACCCTCCACTCATTTTCGGGTTTTGGGTTTTAGACATTTATTATTAGTAGTACTATATTGTAGTATCCCTATTCATATAATACCTACCTTAAACATTAATACAGGCGCGGAACCAGTCCTCAAGAAAGGTTGTGGGCACAAAGAACATTTTACAGTTTTCTATTAAACTAATGCATAGTTACAAAGCGCCAAATAATAATAATAATAAAAACGTTTATTTTTCTCTTCACAATAGGTTTTGCTTAATAGTTAATTAGTAGAAGTAGCCATAGGCACCGTCTTATAAAATATTTTCTATAAGAACCAACAAATAGCACCAAATCTTCTTTATTGACAAATATAAACCTAACAAATATTACCCAAGTGTCTTCATTGAGAAGAGGCAAGGAGCGCCGAAGGCGATGACTTTCGAAATTTTCTTTAAATAATAACAAATATAGCTCCAAAGTCAAGAAGCGCTGACTTTTATAAATTGCCGAAGGCTACTAATCATTGGAACCACTTTTTTCATAAAATTAAATAAACGAAACTATTGAATTTTGGCTTTTAGCTAGGGTTGCCAACTTTTTTCAGAAGATAAAGAGTATATCTGATTTCAAAGAAGGTAAAAAAGAGTATGGACTTCAAAAAAAGAGTATCATTTATTTTAAATTGTAAAAAGGGATTTTTTTGTACTTTTTGCAGCACACAACAATTTTTCATTATTTTTCAAAGAATTGTATGAGTCCAAACATTCTAACTCTAAATTTATATAGATCTGTTTCTCTCTTCTCGCCACTTCCCATTCATGTCCGAGTAAATGCTGAAGTGGCGCGAACAGAGAGTATATAGCCAATATTTTTTTTAAACAATCAAATTCTTCAGGACACTTTTTAAAAATAAATTGGCATTTTTCTGCAGTGGATTTTTGCATAGAATCGCTTGGAGTTCTTTTAAAATTATAACATCTGACTATAAATTGTCCATGTGTATTTTGAAATTTTTCACGTAATGACATTAGTGGCTGCGTTCACGAACATCCGAATGTGGTTGGAGGAAATTTGGGGATACCAACATATTAACAGTAAATAATTGATTTTTTGATTTTGATTATGGGTTTTTGCATACAATTATATGACAAGTAAGAATGTGTGAAAAAGAGTATTTTAGCGTACTCTATTAGTGTTATAGATTATAGAGTACGCTTACGTGATATAGAGTAAAAACTCTATTTTAGAGTATGGTTGGCAACCCTGCTTCTAGCCAAAATAAAGATCATTAGGATATGTGTTTAGGTCAGCAGGTCGCTTGAGTCGATTTAATAGATTATTTAATTAAATATCTTACATGTGTGAGCAAATTTTTTTTTATGATGTTTCTGGACTTGATTTGCTTATTAGAAAATCAGGCTATAAATCTCAATTGACTATGCAAGTGTGATGTCAGAATTCGATTAAAGGTTGTCAGCATGCCCACAGTGCCCACAAGGCTGGATCCGCGCCCGCATTAACACATACAACTTTTGCTGCTGGCGAATTTCTTTTCATGTATTTTTTCAAAACTATAGTCATGAATCAAACTGATGAAGTAACGAAAATTAAAGATAAATAACCATGCGAGACAAACACTAAAAGCGTGAAATATTAACATGTGTAAAATTTGTATTCAGTCTTATTAATTAATTGATATAAGTCTTATTAATAAAAAATAAATATTTAAATATTTTAAAAATATTTTAATATTTTTATTTTATTTTAATATTTTAAAAATATTTCTTTGGGTAATTCTTCTTAATTATCCATTTTTTTTTAAATTTAGTGCTTTACTAGAATAGTTTTAACAGATTTGTAAATTAATTACCTTTAATTGAATTATTTTGTAATAAGACTCAAAGGGTCTCTGATTGGTCAGTTTAAGTTGTTTATAATATTTTCTCCCTGTTTTAAACAGTCTAAAGATGAATTAAACATGGTAAATAATGGTAAATTGAGAGAAGAAAATGATTTTACAAAAAAATACAATCTACCTTTCCGTTAGACAAAATCATTTATCATCAATAAGCTTCAGGTGAAGCGCTCCGCACGGGCTCTCGCGTGGCCGCGGCATCGGAACGCCTGGCTCTGTCGCTGCTGTCGCCCATGCCCAACGAGCAGGACTTCGCAGTCAATGTCTGTACTGTGCTGGCTGCTGATCATTCCAATAGACTGCCGCTCAGCTCTACGCCGCATATATTGGACTTCTTGCTGGCTCATGCTGGCGTTTATAATCATTGTAAGTATTTCTTTTTGTGTTAAATATTGTTTTACCTATTTTTAAATGTGAAAGTACCCTTAGCCGTCTGTATGTGTGTGACGTTTCGATGGCATACGTCAATGAAAATAGACATCGTTCTTGAGAGAATATTGGTTACTTTTTATTTACTTACCATCTTAGCGAAACTACGGGCGAATTGCTAAATAATGGTAAGTGGCAACTACAGCCACAATAAACGAATTATAATTATTTCAGGTCCTATTTTAACCTCGCCACCTCAATACTTCGTCCAGAATAGGATAATAATTATGATTTGCGATAAGAACTTATAAAAAAAATCAAATAGATATTAATTTACATTTTGACTTAAGACATTTTAAATTGTTTTGAAGATAAATATTTTTTTTTTATTAAATTCCTGAGTCGAGCAAAGTATTATTTGTGAACTTTGGCAGCACGAAGTTGGAATTGTGCCTGGTGGATGGCGATAAACTCGCCGTCTATCCATTAGGACCTAAACATAACAGGTAAAATGTGGGTGTTGTACACCTCTGCCATACCCTTCTGGGTAATATAGGCGTGATGTTATGTTTATGTTTTTATTTTTATTTTGTAGCAAGTCTTCGTGACACAATCGGTCGATCGTACTTCGAAGCTCGCGGTCGATACCCCAGCGACTTCTGGAGTATGCGGGCCGGGGGCGGAGGCGCCAAGGAATTAGCTGATGAGACGAAGTTCATGCAGCCGGGGGTCGAACAACCGGACCTCATGGTACAGGCTAGAGCGGCGCATAACACCCTTACTGATTGTCTCTTGAATGATACAGAGGAAGAAGATTTGCTTATTGAGAAGATTCTTGATGAGGTGAGTCACGCCCATGTATGGAAACTGCAACAGATAGTTATATAATCCCACCCACACGCCTACCACTGTGACTCCTGTGACGCCAGGATCTACAGCGCTAACCAACTGAAAGGCACCGTGCATTTCACTCGGGCAATCCCAGGGAGAGTTAAAATTGTCTTGGAACCCGCAACGAGTTTAATCAGAAGTATATAGTTGGAGTTGGAAAGTATGTGACAGATAGTTATAATAATAATAATAAAATGTTTATTTCAGACCATGTCCATAAGAAGTAGTAGATAAAAATATTACAGTCAGCGTAGACTGATCCAACAAATAAAAAATTAAACCTAATTCTCCTCATATCGCTTTTTAAGTGCCGTTGAGAATGAATGCCGACGGGAGGTCTAGGATAATGGAGATGATTGTTGTCAAATAGTTCCATAGACAACATTATCATTTCATTTGTCTGCACGTTTGGCGTAGTGTTTTAAGCGGTCGCCACGCCGCTCTCCACTGCACTTTTGTTGTGGGTTCGATCCCCACATGGGACAAATCTTTGTGTGATTCGCAAACATTAGTTCTGTGACTGGGTGTGCTTGTGTGAGTGAATGTGTGTATTTGGCCTTGTCATTGGGACCATTGGATAGTGTGATTGCTTCTGGCGTTCTATCTAATGTAAAAAATCCAAATTATTATTATTTATTATTAATCCATTTTAAAAGTTTTGGGTATTTTTGTCTTTTTGACCAATGACAGCCAACCATTACGTCATTCATTTGAGCGACATCTGGTTGCTGTTCTTTCCAACTGTAACTGAATTTTAATCGAATTTAGCTAAATTTAGACAAATTCAAATATTTGTTGAACTTTGGCCGCAGAAGGCACTACTTAATACATATCTTTCATTTTATTCAGGAACCATTAGAAGACTGGGTGACAGAACCTTCAGAAGAGAACCAGCTCTTCGCGCCTGAGCTCCCCGGCGGTGCATCGTGCGTGTTCACACAGCGAGTACTTCAAATCGCGTCTATAGTGCGCTCGCTGTCCTTCCATGAAGAGAACGTGCAGTATCTAGCCAAGAATACCACACTTATCAGGTAATAACTAGACGAAAAATATTTGTTGTTTGTAGACGCCATATTGATATATATTTTTGAGTAATGACTTAATAATAGCAGCCCTGTGTAATAATAGAGGCCCGTGCCCAGCAGTGGGACATGTATTAGATATACATGTCCCACATGCACCACACTGGCCAAGTGCGGATTGGTAGACTTCACACGACCTCCAATATTTTTTAGGCTCTCTCAGGCATGTAATAACTTAAACTAACATTGGCTATTTATTTATTTATTTATTTATTCATATAAATTTTTACATTGTTTGGAATATTTAAAACATTTAAAAATATAATATCATGCAACTTAATTAAAAACAATCAATAAAATCTACTATTTTTCTACTATTATAATATGAAATAAATTCAATTCAATTACAATAATAAAATTATAACATAATATTATGTCAAATGTGAAAATAAAAAATGATTTTTTTTTATAGAAACAGATAAAGTCCAATTTAACAAATTAAAACAGCCAAATAAATAATGACTTACTACAATGTATTTAGCTGTCTTAAGAATTAAATCCGAAACTACAATCACATAAGCCTATATTAGAGTTTTATAAAATATTAAAGTTGAAAAATAAAGAATCCAGCAGGACTCGAACCTGCACCCCCTGGGTATACGCCCCAAGTGCTTTGCCAATTCAGCTATGGATTCGTATGCTATATATTAGAGTTAAAATAACTCACAATTTTTTCATGAATTACAGGTCATTTAATAGCTTTTTGCTTTTTGCAGATTTCTGCTACTATGTGCTAACTGCTGGGTTGGCACACTTCGGCAATCAGGACTAGATACCCTAGGAAATGTTTCTACAGAACTTATTATCAAGGTAACTATGAAATACGAATAGGCTATATAAATGAAAAATTTAAATAGATAGACATAGAGCCTTATATTATTCCAAAATATTTACAATTATACCTTTTATATAGTTGTTTTTTTCTACAATCACATTTGAACACATATTTAATGTCATATTATATAATTTGATATCTAAATAAAGTATTTATAACACACAATTTTCATTAAGTTTGATACAAAATAACCCTTATCTACTTCAGTAATATAAATCATATATACATATAATAATAAATACATAACCATAAATATGTCTTTATTTATTTTATACTAAATAACCCTTATTTATTTCGTCATTATTTAAGTTATATTAAGGACCAAACCACTTTATCGCATTGTGACCAGCAAAAATGGCGGCGTCATCTGTTGTGTTACTTAATTTGATAATGAGAGACTGATGATTTACACTTAACTTACTTGTACTATTATTGGATACTTAAAAATTATAATAATATAGTACGTAGATACTTATTTCATAGAGATCAAATCGTTTTTCTGATTAAATGAAAAACTTTCCTATTGTTTAAGTACGTTTATCTACACCCATGCTATAAATCCTTTATAAACGTTCTTGAAACAGTTAGCTTATTGCCAACATTAAAACAGCCAGTGTCATAATAACAATTATAACACCCAAACGGGTGTACTAATGTTGTACTGAAATTCATTATGCAACTCCTTTTTTACTCATCGAACAGCCACATTCTCATGGCATCCTTATGAATTTCAGAAAAAGAACATGTCATGCACGCGCGTTTCACTACCACAGCGCCGTAATTTAAATAAAAACTTATTCGAATTTTTGAATTGACGTCGTATCCCGCCATTTTTGTTCAATAATAGTATTGAAAAAATAATTATATTATTACCTATACATAGTTTGTTTGTATTAGATACTCACTAATTAAACTTTCCATGAATTTACATAGTTCTTACAACACTGTACAATACCCTATGGTTTCAGAACATTTATAGAGGATTCATATTGGGTGTAGATAAAGTCTTGTATGCAACTGTTATAATTAGGTATTAAAACACTCATGTGATACTATTATCACACTCGGCACACTCGTGTTTTAATACCCCTCATTATAGAACAGTTGCATAAATAACTATTATGTACTTCAAATGACAACAGAAATTTGCATAGTTTGTTGTTTTTGTTGTAATGTGTTTTCTCTCTCCCAGGACCCAGCGACCTGCCTGATATCCCGGCATGTGCTGTCCACCATCCAATCAGCGCTCGTGTCTCAGGACAGAGCTCGAGTGCTGGCGGCGCTCGAACTGCTCAACAAACTAGCGCAGAACGAGGCCAATGAGGATGCCCTGCTCAAGTCTTTGGAGGCTAAGGTATATGTCATTAAACCCATCATATTATGAAGCAGTTCACACGGCAACTATAATGGTTGGGCAGATTTTTGGGGTGGCAAATTAGGGGACCGTTTTTTTTTTTTGCTGCATATACTTAATCATAAAAATCAAAAAGATTACTGCATTACGGTTTTCTGATGTTTTACAGATAGAACTCTGGAACATATTTTGCCGATGACTTGTCATTGTACATTCGGTGTAGCATAGATCACATTTTTGGGGCGGCAAATTAGGGGACCGATTTTTTTTTGCTGCATATAATTTGCTCATAGAAATCAAAAAGATTTCTGCATTACGGTTTTTTGATGTTTTACAGATAGAACTCTGGAACATATTTTGCCGATGACTTGTCATTGTACATTCGGTTAGCATCGTAAAAATAATCTAGCACTTGACAATTGTAGAGGCAAAACCTTCCCAGCCTATACCTTATCTATAATTTGTAAACACGCCACTGCCTTAGACTAAGCTTCTCTACTAGGAAAGCAATTCATTCTAAGCGTGAATGGACATTATATTGTTCTTGTGGTGCCGTTATATATCCGATTGACATAAAGCTGTCTCTACACATGCAATTAAAAACACATTTAACTTTAACTTCTAATTGATTATTTTTATAGCATTTAGCTATGCTTAGCAAATTATACTAAGAAACCGTTGAAAAAGATATGGGACCGGCAGGATTTGAACCTGCGACCTTACTGCACACCGGGCAGCCGCTTTAGCCATCCAGCTACGGTCGCCTCTTACCCTAAATTTCTCATCTGTATGATACGTCATTTCGTGATGTCACGGTCATTCATTTGTTCTTATCTTATGTAAGATACAAACTTATGTAGGTTCAAATCCTGCCGGTCCCATATCTTTTCAACTGTTTCTTAGTACATTTAACTTTATTTCAGGTATACCACGACGTATGCTCTCTGCTAACACTCCGCGATATAATGGTGTTAGTGTGCACGCTGGAGTGCGTATACGCTGTGACGTCACTGGGCGATCGTGCCAGTGAGTCCGTGGCGAGAGTGCCTGGATTGATTCACACTCTCGTCTCTTTGGTTACTGTTGAGGTATGTATTAGTTATTTATGCAACTGTTCTATAATGAGGGGTATTAAAACACGAGTGTGGGTTTATCACAAGAGGCGAAGCCGAGTGTGATAATAGTATCACATGAGTGTTTTAATACCTAATTATAACAGTTGCATACAAGACTTTATCTACACCCATGATATGAATCCTCTATAAATGTTCTGAAACCATAGGGTATTGTACAGTGTTGTAAGAACTCTATGTAAATTCATTTTCATTTAATTTTTTATGGTAATAATTGGTTAGAAATGTCCTTTGCTGCATTAGAAATATCTGGTGGTGTGTTATCAAAGCTTGTATCACTCATTTTTGTAAACAACAAAATATTATTATTTTTTCAATACTATTATTGAACAAAAATGGCGGGATACGACGTCAATTCAAAAATTCGAATAAGTTTTTATTTAAATTACGGCGCTGTGGTAGTGAAACGCGCGTGCATGACATGTTCTTTTTTTGAAATTCATAAAGATGCCATGAGAATGTGGCTGTTCGATGAGTAAAAAAAAAAAACCGACTTCAAAAAGTAGGTAAACTAAAAAGCAAAAAATAAATTTACTTCGCACAAAATAATACGTTTTTTCATTTACTTAAATAGAAATTATTAAATATTTATTTTATAATTCTGAAGTCGGTGCCAAGAGGAGACGACGGTTACTTGAGACGGAAAACTTATTAATAATAGACAAGAATTAAATCCTTTCGCCTGACTATTGAGGGTCACGACATTCCATCATCAGCTCATTTGACACAATAACTAGCAGTAGGAATACGCGTACAGTAGTGAAAGAATTATCCTTTAACTCCTAACTATTGAGGAGTTGACGTTCCATCATCAGCTCACTCACATAAAATTATTGCGACCAAGCGTAAATCCTGGTCTCGATTAATAAAATATGAGGGTTGCCCCCGATTTCTCTGCGATCCCATCATCAGATCATGACATGCTGACAATGGGACCACCTTTGAAATATCTCCGTTCCAACAGCTTACTTGACATCATAACTAGCAGTCTGAATATGTGT
Source organism: Hypena proboscidalis (assembly GCA_905147285.1). Taxonomy (NCBI): domain Eukaryota; kingdom Metazoa; phylum Arthropoda; class Insecta; order Lepidoptera; family Erebidae; genus Hypena; species Hypena proboscidalis. The sequence continues at coordinate 5,088,335 of LR990141.1, forward strand.
ACAGTAGTGAAAGAATTATCCTTTAACTCCTAACCATTGAGGAGTTGACCTTCCATCATCAGCTCATCCACATAAAAATACGTAAATACTGGTGTAGCTTTGAAAAACACACTAAAAACATTACATGTGCCTATAAAATTCGAGGGTTGCCCTCGATTTCTCTGAGATCCTATCATCAGATCACAACATGCTGACAATGGGACCCCTTTGGAATCATCTCCTGTCCAACAAAAAAAGAATCATCAAAATCAGTTCATAAACGACGGAGATATCCGTGAACAAACATAAAAAAAAAAAAAAAAAAGCAACATATATACGAATCGAATTGAGAACCTCCTCCTTTTTTAGAAGTCGGTTAAAAAGGAGGATTCTCAATTCGATTCGTATATATGTTGCTTTTTTTTTTTTTTTTTTTATGTTTGTTCACGGATATCTCCGTCGTTTATGAACTGATTTTGATGATTCTTTTTTTGTTGGACAGGAGATGATTCCAAAGGGGTCCCATTGTCAGCATGTTGTGATCTGATGATAGGATCTCAGAGAAATCGAGGGCAACCCTCGAATTTTATAGGCACATGTAATGTTTTTAGTGTGTTTTTCAAAGCTACACCAGTATTTACGTATTTTTATGTGGATGAGCTGATGATGGAAGGTCAACTCCTCAATGGTTAGGAGTTAAAGGATAATTCTTTCACTACTGTACACATATTCAGACTGCTAGTTATGATGTCAAGTGAGCTGTTGGAACGGAGATATTTCAAAGGTGGTCCCATTGTCAGCATGTCATGATCTGATGATGGGACCCCAGAGAAATCGGGGGCAACCCTCATATTTTATTAATCGAGGCCAGGATTTACGCTTGGTCGCAATAATTTTATGTGGTTGAGCTGATGATGGAAGGTCAACTCCTCAATAGTTAGGAGTTAAAGGATAATTCTTTCACTACTGTACGCATACTCCTACTGCTAGTTATTGTGTAAAATGAGCTGATGATGGAAGGTCGTGACCCTCAATAGTCAGGAGAAAGGATTTAATTCTTGTTTATTATAAATAAGTTTTCCGTCTCAAGTAACCGTCGTCTCCTCATTCGAGAAACATTCTTGCTCGGTCTACCCATCACTTAAAATCGTAAAATAAAATAATTTTTAACAAAAAAAAAACCGACTTCAAAAAGTAGGTATACTAAAAAGCAAAAAATAAATTTACTTCGCACAAAATAATACGTTTTTTCATTTAGTTAAATAGAAATTATTAAATAATTATTTTATAATACTGAAGTCGGTGCCAAGTAAACAATTAATAAATCGTTCTAACAACTTTTTTCTAACTGAATATTAGTTATATTTCTGTGATAAGTACATAGTTACATACCAATACTGGGCGATCGCGCACTAGCACAACTACGCCTCCCTTTTTGTGTGAACTGTAATTTGATATTGTAGAAAGGTTGTTTATACTTGGCACCGACTTAAGAAGGAGATGATTCCAAAGGGGTCCCATTGTCAGCATGTTGTGATCTGATGATAGGATCTCAGAGAAATCGAGGGCAACCCTCGAATTTTATAGGCACATGTAATGTTTTTAGTGTGTTTTTCAAAGCTACACCAGTATTTACGTATTTTTATGTGGATGAGCTGATGATGGAAGGTCAACTCCTCAATGGTTAGGAGTTAAAGGATAATTCTTTCACTACTGTACACATATTCAGACTGCTAGTTATGATGTCAAGTGAGCTGTTGGAACGGAGATATTTCAAAGGTGGTCCCATTGTCAGCATGTCATGATCTGATGATGGGACCCCAGAGAAATCGGGGGCAACCCTCATATTTTATTAATCGAGGCCAGGATTTACGCTTGGTCGCAATAATTTTATGTGGTTGAGCTGATGATGGAAGGTCAACTCCTCAATAGTTAGGAGTTAAAGGATAATTCTTTCACTACTGTACGCATACTCCTACTGCTAGTTATTGTGTAAAATGAGCTGATGATGGAAGGTCGTGACCCTCAATAGTCAGGAGAAAGGATTTAATTCTTGTTTATTATAAATAAGTTTTCCGTCTCAAGTAACCGTCGTCTCCTCATTCGAGAAACATTCTTGCTCGGTCTACCCATCACTTAAAATCGTAAAATAAAATAATTTTTAACAAAAAAAAAACCGACTTCAAAAAGTAGGTATACTAAAAAGCAAAAAATAAATTTACTTCGCACAAAATAATACGTTTTTTTCATTTAGTTAAATAGAAATTATTAAATAATTATTTTATAATACTGAAGTCGGTGCCAAGTAAACAATTAATAAATCGTTCTAACAACTTTTTTCTAACTGAATATTAGTTATATTTCTGTGATAAGTACATAGTTACATACCAATACTGGGCGATCGCGCACTAGCACAACTACGCCTCCCTTTTTGTGTGAACTGTAATTTGATATTGTAGAAAGGTTGTTTATACTTGGCACCGACTTAAGAATTATAAAATAATTATTTAATAATTTCTATTTAACTAAATGAAAAAACGTATTATTTTGTGCGAAGTAAATTTATTTTTTGCTTTTTAGTATACCTACTTTTTGAAGTCGGTTTTTTTTTTGTTATTTAGAAGTCGGTTAAAAAGGAGTTGCATAATGAATTTCAGTACAACATTAGTACACCCGTTTGGGTGTTATAATGGTTATTATGACACTGGCTGTTTTAATGTTGGCAATAAGCTAACTGTTTCAAGAACGTTTATAGAGGATTTATAGCATGGGTGTAGATAATAGTTATTTATGGTTCAAGTGAGAAAAAGTTTATATTTCTGTTGTGAGTGCCAATTTTAAATCTTGAGCTTGCGAAGTAGTCTTAAATTGAATCACGAGCATAGCGAGTGATTCTAATAAAGACTACTTCGCAAGCGAAAGATTTTAAGAGGTCACGAACTGGAAATTAAATTTTCTCACGCGTTGCAATACAAAACTTTTCACCTCTTCCAGTGAGAAAATATTAAGATTTAAATAAGCTCGTACTCGATTGCTTAACCTTAAATAATTCCATGAAATACGACAGTAATACCGATTCATAATGCGTTTTAGGGCCTTTTGAAAGTCACCACTAATTAAATATGTCGTACGTTTTCAAATACTTTTCACGTGAATTTTCTGGTAAAAAAGAAAACTGTGTTAGAAGCAAGTTGTCGCAACTCTTTTTTGGAGTTCCACAAAGTTCTTCATCACTGGATTAACTATTTTTTTGGTTAACAATTAAACATAAACTGAAAAGAAATTATACTTGCCCGCGATAACTGACACAGACACAGACTTTTTTTTTTTAAATCTTGCGTTCGGAAATTCGTTCCGTAACATTTATTTATAGAGTCTTATAATAAGTACCCGATTTTAATTAATTTAATGGTTAATCACAAATATAAAACCATGAAAATACTAAATAAGCGTGTATTTATGTAATTTAAAATAATTAAAACGTATCGTTTGTAGTTTTAAAATAAAATTGATGTCAATGTTTATTACTAACCTACATGGTGGCTGTTTGGTTTTTTTTAGCGCCTATTTATTGGAAGGATTTAGTGATTCGAAATTTAAATCACTTTGCCTCACTAGTGAGTAATAAGCGTTATTACTCACTGAATTCTCGCAAGCAAACGATCTTTTTCGTGCTGGTGTGGTGAAAACACTTTAAATAGGTATTGTAAACTTTAGTGTTCGCGTCGGCGTTGTATAAAGTTGTCATATAAAGTAAAATTGACATGGCTAGAGTCACACTCTAGGTTGTTTCCTCTAGCGCTGTAGTCGTTCTATGGTTCTATATTTGTCTTTGGAATAAAGACATTCAATTTTGTCAGTATCGTTAGACAGATATATTAGAACCTTGGAAATGCCGATGGACAACCGTGACTCTTTTTTATTTTACCATATTGGTTTAGGCTCTGCTTTGGTGAACCAGTCAAGATACTGACAGTTTTGACACTGGAACCTGCAACACGGTTAATACCATCGCGGTGGTCAGCGCTTGTATATTTTTGTAAAGTACCCTCTTTTGTACCAATAAAGATTAATTATTATTAGTATTTTTATGTTTTTAATTAGCTTGCCTCGTGGCCTCGGGGGTTCCCGGGGTTCGGCAAAAGTGGTATTTGGGATTTTTGTACCGAAAAATTCTCGGTAGCAGTACGGATTTTGGAATCTCATTCCCTATCAGATACGACTTAAACATAACTGTTGTAATGTCGATTGTAATAAACCTCTGGCACACTGTTTTAGAAAGTATTGGCGTGTTGTTGCATGTATACATATAATACCATCCGCAGGCGCAGAGCTACGGCCCCCGCGCCTGCATCCTCATGCGCGTGGTGGAGACGGTGAGCGGCCCGGCGCACGCCGAGCGCGAGCCCGAGCGCCCCGGACCCGCCGCGCAGGTACCACATGATTAACATCATTTATACAATACTTAACGATAAGTAATATTCATGTTTTTTAACGCATTTTATTTATTTATTTATTTACACCACTGTTTAATGCACTCAGTTTCCCAACACTGCACGTGTAGATAAACTAATATAAATAAAAGACTTAATACTACTTAAATTTATTAGCAAAATATGAATAGACCGTCATAGAAACACTAAAAACAAAATTAATATTAAAATCGAACTAGAAATATGATTAATATCATTTTAAAGTATTAATAAAGCACTGATTGGCACATTTTTTGTAATAATTAGTAATATAGCTATACTAATTATATTTTAATTTCATATTGATTATAGCATTTAGCCATGCTTAGCAAATTATACTAAGAAACAATTAATAAATTATGGGACCGGCAGGATTTGAACCTGCACACCGGGCAGTCGCTTTAACCAACCAGCTTCGGTCGCCTCTTGCCAGGACTTTAAATTTCTCAACTGTATGTTACGTCATTTCGTGACGTCACGTTTTTCAACTGTTTCTTAGTATAATTTTATTTTGTTCCGCAGAGTCAAACACCCACGAAGCAACCAGTGGACCCCCCTCCAACGACCACCACCCCGGCAGCTGCCCCGCCGACCGCCGCGTCGCTAGCTCCCGTGTCTTCTATACAACAGTCACACTTACAACAGAGAACTGTTCAGGTAACTTTTATCATCTGAGCCCATTGTTCGTAATTAATTTACAAACAATTTGTCCTTTATATTGCCACTATTTATTTTACTATGGCGATTAAACGATTGTTGCTATTTTTTTCTATTATAACAGCATTACCACCTGCAATAGAATTTTGGCTAATACATTTACTTCTTAGCATGTCTGAGTATAGGCGGGTACTGGACGTTGGGCTCCCTTTGTCTTAGATCAGCCATTCCTGAAGTGTCCTCTGAAGTAGGTTCCGCGAGAAGTGGGTTCCGTCACGAAAAGAGTTTGGGAGCAGTTCCTAAATTTTTTTCGTGACGAAACTCTTTTAAAAACCAAAATATTTGTCGGAGCCTTAAATGATGATGGTCACGCCATTGCTCACAGACTGGCGGACTAAAATTTAAACTTCAGCCAAAGTTCATAAAATCCATTGGTAGATGAAGTCGTGAAAGCTTTGCCAAATAATATTATTAAAACCGACGTGAGGTGAATACATTGTTATTAAGAATATGGATTACTCACGTTATTTTAGCCAGAGACAACGTGATTAATTGCCCAGTTGATGAATCTACGTAATATATTCGAAACTAGTGGGCATATCTCCAGCTCAAATAACGTGAGTAACCCGTATTCTCCATAACAATGCTTTTCTAAATAGTTTTTCTGAAATGATGTTGAATGGCAGGAGAACGAGCACTTCGCGCTGGCGTGGCTGCGCTCGTCGCACGAGGCGCTGGCGGCCGCCGACCACAGCGCCTGCGACGCGGGCGACGTGTACCGCCAGTACGCGGCGTGCTGCAACAAGCTCGGCCGCAAGGGCGTGGTGGCGCCCGCCATCTTCCCCCGGCTCGTCAGGTCGGACTCATCCACTGTGCTGCTCTCCGTGAATTAAGCTATTCTTAGCAAATTATACTAAGAAATATGTAGTTGAAAAAAATATGGGACCGGCAGGATTTGAACCTCTGCATACCGGGTGCCAAGAGGCGACCGTAGCTGAGTGGTAAAAGAGGCTGCCAGGTATGCAGGCTCAAACCCTGCCGATACCATATTTTTTTCAACTACATATTTCTTACTATAATTTGCTAAGAATAGCTTAATGCTATAAAATTATCAATAAGAAGTTGATTCCTATTGTCATTGTCCAAATGTAAAATATTACAAGATCAAGATTATTTCATAGTTGTGAAGCCTTATAAATTTTGCAAAATTTATAAAAAAAAATAAAAAAAAAAACGAGTATCGAGTCGGGCAAAAACGTTTAGGTATAACTAATAAAATGAGGGGGTTATACATCCTTTATATCTTACTGCGTGATACGGGCAAATGTTAAGATGTTTGGTACAGCAACTAATACAAATGAAGCTTGATTGTTTCATCTGTATTCATAGTAATTTCTACTAGCTACTATTCGCCCGCGTTGTAGGTCAGACCTATATCTGTATAAAATATATACAATGTTTTATGTAATATTAAATTTAAAAAATTAAGAATCCAGCCGGATTTGAACCTGCACCCACCCACTAATCCATGGCTGAATTGACACTTGGGGCGTTAACCCAGGGGGAGCATAATCATGTATAAATATTATATAAAATACAAAAAAGGCATAGCAAAGCTATAATTTTCTTTTAATATTACAAGTATATATAATTATGGGCAAACTTCTTGAGCATTAGGTGACGTGGTAGGGAAAAGTTTGCGCATCGTACACTTACAATTTATGAGTTTACTGATAACAATTTGTAAGATACTGAGAGTATCTTGTAGTTAACTTTTAAACTATCGCGTTGCATGATTATTATTATAATTTTGACGGGAATTAACGCGAAACATGCATATTATTTACCTTTTGGCTATACGTTTCGGCAACGGGTTACACCGGCCGTTTTCTATAGCGTACTGAATCAGCAACTCTTCGCCTCCGTCAGTGATGTCGATGAATGTTCATCCACCCTCACTTTTTGATTTTTTTTGATGTGAAGCCCTTACACACTACACTAACCGTATCGGCATCGCGGAACGGACCGGCATTCACTTTATTAAGAGTTTTTGTGATCGCGATCACCGGATTCCATGCCCCAGATAACTTGAAGCCGTCTTCACGATTGAAATTTTTATGTTTCCTAATTTCAATCGCTTCGCGCACTACTCTTGAGTAATAGTGGCGATCCGTAGACAGGACTTGTGGGCGATGGAATTCAATCCAGTGATTGGTGTCGGGTTGTAGGATGTGTTCCGCAATTGCAGATTTGGTGGTCTGGCGGTTTTTCACAGCGGCGATATGTTCCTTGAGCCTTTCCGATATATTTCTTTTTGTTTGGCCTATGTATGAACTACCGCAGCTGCAATCTATTTTGTAGACACCTGGCGTTTGTAGTGGCAAAACATCCTTCGGTGTGCCCACCATGCTGTTAACTTTGGTCGCTGGGGTGAAGACAGTTGGAATGGAGTATCTCTTTAAGACTGCACCGATCTTGTCTGTCACGCCTTTGACGTAAGGTAGGTATGCAGATTGTCTTTTTACCTCCGGATGTTTTTGTCGCATTGAAGGTCGCTTTCGACCTGTATTCACCTGGTATCCGTTGTTTTTGAGTACCTCCTGGACATGGACCAGCTCTTGTTCAACATGCTCAGGGTCACAGAGATCATAAGCTCTATTTTTTAGTGACGTCATCACGGATTGCAGGTGACGAGGGTGGTGATGCGACGTTGCGTGTAGGTACCTATCTGTGTGTGTAGGCTTACGATAGACACAGTGTGATAAGGACCCATCTAATTTCGCAGTCATTCTGACGTCGAGGAAAGACAACGATCTGTCCGTCTCCATTTCACAGGTGAAACTCATGTTTGGATGGATCGAGTTCAGATGTCAGGGTTCAGGTGTCTACAAAATAGATTGCAGCTGCGGTAGTTCATACATAGGCCAAACAAAAAGAAATATATCGGAAAGGCTCAAGGAACATATCGCCGCTGTGAAAAACCGCCAGACCACCAAATCTGCAATTGCGGAACACATCCTACAACCCGACACCAATCACTGGATTGAATTCCATCGCCCACAAGTCCTGTCTACGGATCGCCACTATTACTCAAGAGTAGTGCGCGAAGCGATTGAAATTAGGAAACATAAAAATTTCAATCGTGAAGACGGCTTCAAGTTATCTGGGGCATGGAATCCGGTGATCGCGATCACAAAAACTCTTAATAAAGTGAATGCCGGTCCGTTCCGCGATGCCGATACGGTTAGTGTAGTGTGTAAGGGCTTCACATCAAAAAAAATCAAAAAGTGAGGGTGGATGAACATTCATCGACATCACTGACGGAGGCGAAGAGTTGCTGATTCAGTACGCTATAGAAAACGGCCGGTGTAACCCGTTGCCGAAACGTATAGCCAAAAGGTAAATAATATGCATGTTTCGCGTTAATTCCCGTCAAAATTATAATAAGTATCTTGTAGTTTTAATTAATAAATAATTTGTATATCGGCAACTCAACAAATAACATGTTAAATATCCCGAAATAAAATGCTCAAGAAGTTTGCCCATAATTGTACTATGTATCTAATTTTTTATCAAAATCTGTGCAGTGGTTTTCTCTTTAAACGTAACAGGCATTAACGTAATCTCTCAAATTAATAATATTAATACATATTATACTTTGTTTATCTAGGACGGTGTTCGGCGGCACGGTGGGCCCTAACACAGTGAACCTGTCGACAGGCGAGACACAGCAAGTGTACGTGGGCATCAGAGCCAGGAATCCTCAGAACAGGAGTACTTCAGCCACAGGTGAGGTTTAAGATAAGATGTTCTATAGCAAAGCCAACGAGACGAGATAAAGAATGTAAACAAACGGACCGCTACTGAGTTACATTGCGATAGCGAGGGATTATTATCTCTGTCCTTATCATTCGTACGCGCAGTTGACGTCAATTGATCGACAACAGCTGCTGTCGTTGTGTGTTTCGTGGTACAGGAAAGCAGTCAGTACCACAGTTGTCAACATTTGGTCCGCCATTTTGTGATCAAGTTCATTCCTGTTTGGATTGCGTTGGAAGTGATACATATTTTTTCGTCTCCGTATTTGCTTGGTTTTTTGTTGTTATTATTCCGTTTCTGTTAGTTTTATTTTTGATTTTTAACCGACTTCAAAAAAAGGAGGAGGTTCTCAATTCGGTTGTATGTTTTTTTTTTTTTTTTTTTTTTTTTTATGTTTGTTCGCCGATTACTCGAAGACGCCTGGACCGATTTGAGAAATTCTTTTTTTGTTTGAGAGGATATACTCGTCATGTGGTCCCATTTTTTTCAAGTCACGTTCTAATGATGGGATCCTAGAGAAATCGAGGGCAACCCTCAAATTTAAAAGGCTTCTATATTGTTTTTTATATATTATCTAAAGCTACTCGGATATCTGCATCTAGTAGTCAGCATTTTATGTTGCTGAGCTGATGCTGGAAGGTACAACTCCTCAACGATTAGGAGTACGGGGATAATTCTTTAAATATAGGCTCCTTGAGGCCGTTTACTGTATTCTTTCAAGTTATACACAGATGAGGCGAGACGTTGAATATTACTTATGTACATTCATAATATGAGGTCATGATTTGATGATGGGATCCTAGAGAAATCATGGGTAACCCTCAAATTTCAAAGGCTTCTATATTGTTTTTCGTATATTACCTAAAACTTCTTGGATATTTGCATTTTAAGTTGCTGAGATGCTGGAAGGTACAACTCCTCAACGGTTAGGAGTACGGGGATTATTATTAATAAGTTTTCCGTCTCAAGTAACCGTCGTCTCCTCATTTGAGAAACATTCTGGTCTACCCATCACTTAAAATCGTAAAATAAAATAATTTTTAATAAAAAAAAAACCGACTTCAAAAAGTAGGTAAACTAAAAAGCAAAAAATAAATTTACTTCGCACAAAATAATACGTTTTTTCATTTAGTAAAATAGAAATTATTAAATAATTATTTTATAATTCTGAAGTCGGTGCAAAGTAAACAATAACTCTGTATAGAATAATCTTTCTAACAACTATTTTCTGACTGAATATTAGTTCTTAATTATCCGATTTACTTGGCACCGACTTCAGAATTATAAAATAATTAATTAATAATTTCTATTTTACTAAATGAAAAAACGTATTATTTTGTGCGAAGTAAATTTATTTTTTGCTTTTTAGTTTACCTACTTTTTGAAGTCGGTTTTTGCTGTTATTACTTAGTTTTAATATATTTATGTTATATTTTTTATGTTTTTGACAATATAAGTTCCTTGTCAGTCTTTTAGTTATCTAGTGTTTCTTTAGTTTATTTCCTATTTTCTTAATATAATTTATTTCCTTTTCGCCTGGTTTCTTTACCTCAACCCAATCCACAACAATAATAATTTATTCAAATAAAAATGTTTTGAACCCCTGAACATTTGTTTACATTTTTTATCACGTCTGGTTGGCCTTACTATAGAAAGTATTTGTCCTGAAAAAAAAGTGTAGCAGCTAATAATGGTATTATTGAAATACTTTCTACTAATAGTTGGAGAGTTTTGACTGTCAGCACGACAAGCGCTTTCAAGCTAAACTCGCAAATGGATGGAATGGCGCCATTCCATTTTATGTCATGTTACGCAAATGAGTGCCACGCTTTATTTTCAAACGTTTTTTAGACAAAGGGGAAAGTATTCCACGAGACCAAGAAAGCAGCTCGAAATGTGTTATTTATTGTGTAAAAACAATGAGCATAAATCAATTTTGCTTCTAGTCTTTTCAGTGAGCAAAACTCAACTTTGCTTTTAGCGTGAGAAATACTCGAAGCATAGTCGAGTTTTGCTTACTGATCTTTATGCTCATTGTTTTTACACAATAAATAACACATTTCGAGCTGCTTTCTTGGTCTCGTGGAATACTTTCCCCTTTGTCTAAAAAACGTTTCGAGCTGCTAAGGTGAAAAGTTGTATGTGCGACTCGAGAGAAAAGTTATTAACATCTTGTGCACTACGCTAAAGATTCTAAATGACAAGTTTACATGTGATAGAGGGTGAGCCTATCGCCATCTACCGACACAATTCCAACTCCGTCTAGATATATCGGTGTTATATAATATAATTCGTAAAAAATTCTTCCAGCCGCTCGAAAAGGCTTTCTTTTCGCTTATTTGTGACTCTAACTATTTATTTTCTGTAATAAAACGTATCTTCTAGGTCCTTCATCACCGATACTGAAGGCGCAGCTGACAAACAAACCACCCGCAGCAGAGACCAAGCCCGTCGTAGCGCACGCACAGCCACAAGCAACGGTAATTTGCTTTTTTTTTCTTAATAATAATGTATTTTATTCATCTCCACAAATTACAAGATTTACAGTTTCTTATTTCAATAACAGTTTGGTGTGACATATATGTAATTTGTGGGCGATCTGGTGTCCAAACGAAACCGAATCCTGTATCTTAGAGCATAAATATTCGTAATACTGAAGCAAATTTTGGCTTTGTTCAGCTTTTTTTTTACAATATTACTATTGTATCGGTAAATATATCCAAGGAATTTAATTGAATACATGAAATAGTTATTTCACAGAAATCGTAAGGCTCTTCGGTAATATCGATAGGGTCGGTAACAGATTCAAACTGTTATAAAAATATTAAAAAAAAAACACAAAACTGCCTCGATGGTCTAGTGGTTAGTGTATGCGGCCTCTCACTGCGAGGTCTCGAGTTCGGTTCCAGGGTACAGTGTTTTTTAGCATTTTCCGTTGGGCATTTTTCTCAAGCTGCGCATTGTCTGGGACTGTGCCTTGAAGGCAGGCTCACATCCTACCACATGGGACTTAACAGGTGAAATGTGGATGATACCTTTGCTTAACCCTTCTGTGTAATATAGACGTAATATTATACATCGCTGTGCCCACTACTAGGCTTAATAAAATCTCTAACTCGTTTCCAGGTCAATGTATACGCTTTTACAATAAACTTCCTTTAGACGCAATAGAATTATCAATAGGTAAATTTAAAAAATATGTTAAAATTAGATTATGTCAAAAAGCTTACTACAGTATTTCAGACTACATAAATGATAATAGTATTTGGAAATGAATTGCTCTTCTTATGTGACTTTTATATGTATACTTATATACGTATATTGTTATATTTTTCATTTTAAAAGATGGTGCACATGAGTTTCTCACCAGCTCTTCTCTTAATGCAATACCCATCGGAGCTGGTACTTGGATTGATTTTAATTTATTCTAAACAGTTTGATTAAAATTAATCCAAGCCCCGGTTATTCAAATCATTGCAATTAGTATAATTTAGTATTATTTATGATTTATTTTTATATCATACTAGCTGATCCGGCGAACTTCGTACCGCCTTAGCGTAAATTTGATGCACTACTTTATTTTGTATAGCTGATCTATCTTATGTATGCGTACCTATTCAATTTGAATTGGAATCTATAATATCCCCCATATAAAATAGAATACTTTTTTTTTTTTTTTGCCGTAACAACCTTGTACAGAGTATTAGAAAACTACAAAAAAATATCAGCCAAATCGGTCAAGCCGTTTTCATGCCAAGTCGTGACAACGGAAAACGGGTTTCATTTTTATATATATAGATTTTGTAATGTTTTGACGTGTTCAAGCGCTTCCTGGGGCCTATGAAAATAAATGATTTAAATTTGAATTCAATAATATTATGTTGACTACATTGAGACTTCCTTTGCCACCAAAAAATAATCTGATTATATGATGTATACCGCCTTAAGGTTGACTGGTAGAAAATGCCTTTGGCATTAAGTCCGCCTTCCTCACATGTTTTTTGTGCGTAAATAAATTCAAATTCAAATCATTTATTGTCATCGGCCCCAGGAGGCGCTTGAACATGTCAAAATATTACAAAATCTATATATTAATAATATAAGTAAAACTAAATTATACTATCAATCAATATATTTATTTGCGAAAACATAGTTACATAATGATCTTACATAGTAAATTGTTTAACATGTTTCACTGTAAATTAATGCATGCAATTTTTCAGGCTTAGTATTATTTGAATACATATTAACTTTTAAAAGATAATGAACATTTTTATACAAATAAAATCTTCTTCTTCTACTCTATAAAAGCACGTATTAATTAAAAACAATTTTAAACTTTTCTTAAATTGTGGAACATTGAGACACTTTATGGCTTCTGGGAGTCTATTATATACTAATTACAATGATTTGAGAAAAAAAAATATACTTCAGCCGCAGCAGCAGCAGCCAGTCTCGCACCCTCACCTGTCCCAGGCCCTGGAGTCCAACCCCTCCAACACCACGCTGATAAAGCATTTGCTCGCACACAAAGTAAGCCCCGCGATACCCACTCTGCAAACGCAAGTAAGTGCATACTAACAACACTAACTGTAGTGAGTGTGATTTAGATTTTATTGTACATGTAGGCAAGATTATATTTTTTTATATTTTATTTTGATATATTCGTTTTTAAGTCGAAGACCAATCTTGCAGGTTAAGCAATACTAACCGCGGTCGGACGTGGATGGGTGACCGTCTTTAACATAACAAGTCTTCCTCCGTGCCTCGGAGATCACGTTTAGCCGTCGGCGCCGGTGGCCATTTCAACATCTATGGCAGTCGTCACGGGTAGTTAGAGGCCAAAAAGTTGGATATCTAGGGGTTGTGGAGGTCTGATGGCATTCTCTCCTCGTAAAATACTGATATTCAGTTAAATACTACTAGACCAGACTAATAATAGGGAAAAGGCTCAGAAGATTGAATTTTTGAGGATTTTATTTCTGAAAATTTTAGTCTCCTGTTAATTTTAGAGTCTCAGACGATCAATTTTGAAAAAAAAAAATGTGTTTATCTTGGTGTATCTCGAAAACTAGACGTGATAGAAACCAAGAATGTTCTACAATTTTCATACTGAACATTATAGAAATCTGTTCCATATGTCGGTATTGGGTACCGAAACCGTGTCACGCATTGTTTTGATTTAAGCTGGGACAAAACGATACAAACTATACGTAGACTTCTATCGAATTTTATCTGATTGCGCAAACAAAACATAGAGAACACTAACACTACACAGACAAAAAACCCCGCGTTTGAGACACGTTAGGGCAATTTTACGCACCAATAATACTAGAACGATGTTTTTAGTCTTATGTCATGTTCTTTATTTCCTTCAATTCTTATTTTTATTATTTACTATAATTTTTTTATCAGAATTTACTTGTTTTTATTTTTTATGTTAGACAAAAACAGGTGTCAATCATGGTACCCCCAAGAGAAGGTATACAATTGAACAGTACAATGATTTAATATAAAGTTAACATTTTGCATGGAGAGTTGATAAGTTCGTTATAATATAACAAAATAATTGCTAGTGATATATTTCAGGTAAAGCATGTTATAGGTACTAATAGATTAATACGTCAATATTACTGTAGTATCAAAAAAAATACTATCTTCGATTTATTTTATCCGATTTAAAGAATTTCTTTTAATTATAAATAAAATCAAATATCTAGTTAGGTTTTAAGTTGACCGCAAATTAAATTTCACGGGTCGGGGTTGACCTCGCGCGAGGGCCATCGAAAAGCTATCTGCAGCCAACTTCAGATCCACCAAGATCTTTGGTTCTCTATTTATACACCCGTATTTTTGTCCTGTGAAATGGCGTAGTATATTCAAATTAAGAAACTGCAAACTTAATACTAATTGGTTCAGTCTATTTTGAGGTATGGCAAACTTTTTTAGCTAGTCATAAGTCGGTTTATGAAAAATAATCATTTGATTATTTTGATGATGCTGGCGTATTAATTCTGTTAGTACCTGAAAATTTGCTATAAATGAACATAACCATTTAGCTCGTGAAACTCAGGACCATCAGCTAAATGAATTTTTCGTCTATAGCATTTCAATTCAATTTGAATAAATTGAGGATCAAACACTACTAAGTGAGGGTCGCAGTTGACAAGGAGTGAAGCGTACCGGAGTGTAGCGTGACGGCATATTTTCATTCCAAAAAAGGTGCACGCGCAATCGTCACGTCAGCGCATCTTTTTTGTACAAAAATATGTTTACATACGTCGGGCGTTGACGCTGACGCTTGCTTCCAACTGCAAGCTTAAAGTTCGATCTTCATTATGTGAGCAGCTTCGTCCTAGCAATTTCTTCTGTTTACGATTCGTAGTAGCGTAAACAGAAAAAAATGCTAGGAACGAACACTGCGCAGCACAATAAGTAATTTTAGTGAAAGAATATTTTTTTTATATTTATATGGCAACATTCGCCAATATGTAGTGGCAGTTTTACGCATAATATTGAAGCATGCCAAGAATACTAGTTAAAATAAAACTAACAAAAATAACTGGTTTGAACGGCATGGTATTAGCTAGCTTATTTGTCAGCATGATTTTATTCATATTGTTTTGTTATGTCTATTTTTGTACACGGTGACACATCAAGGTATCAATCTCTGCTATGCCATGGTCTATCATTGTATAAGCATTCCGTGCAATGAAAGACCATCTTATACTGGAGATGTATAGCTTTATGTGCCTTGAGTCTACTATACTTTGACCATTCCTTTATTTTCTTTTTGACAGATCACGCCTATGAATTACCGTTTTTTTTTGTCAGATTAATGTACTACAATAATAATGTACTTTATTGACAAGCGACACTTTTTAGGGAAGTTCACTGTTTGTAACAAACAACCACAGACTATAAATCAAATCGTGAAATGAAATAAATCGATCATTATGAAAAAGAATAATTTGACTTTTTTGTGTATTGTCTGTATAAAAAAAAGAATATAATAATAGTATCATGATTCCATGAATAATTATTTGCAAGAAATTAAGTCGAAATCTTGGAATTAAAAATTAAAATGTAAACAAAGGTAACTAGGAAACCGTCATAGACTAAGTATGTGACATTATTATTATATTATTATTTTGTATATTTATTTCATCTAATAAAAACTAATAATTAATAATTAACTAAAACCATTTCGATGTAATTAATCGATTGAAAGTTCTTCTTAGACAACATCGATTATGATTTCAAATCGAATCAGTAACGTGTGAAGGCCTCCCTAAATGTAATCTGTCAAATAGAAAATAAAGAAATGGACAGAGTATAGACTAGCCTTCGCGACTTTGCCCACGTGGCATGTGAGCGAAAGTAGCCTCTATGTCACTTGGAAAGTGTCTTATTTCCACCCAGTGTAAGAATTTCTATAATCGGATCGTTTAATCTATAGGTTGACCGCTTAACTGAGACTTCGCCTGCGGGGTACAGGGGCGCGGGGGTATGGCGACAAAGGGGAATGAAACAGCTGCGGGCGGTGGGCAAATTTTTGTGATTGTTCATTACGTTCGCTACATGGGTAGCGATCGCATGTGTTAACTGTTGCAGACACCTTGTGAGAGGTACACATGTAATGATAATCTCAAGATGAATCGAAAAATCTTCAGACATAAAGTAAACAGTCAGTGCAAGCAAATGGCTTTTAACGTATACATAAATTTTAGAAAAAAGAAACTGGACACAAAAAAAGTTTTGACTTTCTTACGATTTAATTATACGTTTAGATAAAAAATAGTATAATAGTTTATTCTTAATTAATAATTTACGTACATTTATGTTTATTAAAATTTTGTATCTTCTTAACTATTTTTCATTTGATAAATCACTATTTCTTTTTTCCTATGATGTCACATATCTTAGGAAATATCTTGGTACATTTCATCTCCTGTATGTTTCATTAAGTGCCCCCACCGCCCGCAGCTGTTTCAGTCCCCGTTGTCGCCATACCCCCGCGCCCCTGTACCCCGTAGGCGAAGTCTCAGTTAAGCGGTCAGCCTATAGAGATTACTATACGAACAAAGAATTCATTTTGCTGCTGTTTAATATTACCAGAAATAAGGTTCTAAAATTATTATTATTTTTCTCTAGTTAGATAATTAATTTATTAAAGTTTGTTAATAATTAAGTTAAAATTATGATTAGATTTTTGCGATTCAATTAAATTTTTTAGCATTGGATTTGGGAATGAAAACAAATAAATCATCCTACGTGAAGTATCATACAAGTAACAAAGTAAAACTTGTTACTTGTATGATACTTCACGTAGGATGGATAAACAAAATAAATAGAATGACTATATTTTTAACGACATTATATTTAAGGTATTCGTAGTGACTTGGAAGTAAAATATATATCTATACCAACACATTAAGAAATTTTCTTCACACAACAATATTTGTTTTAATCTTTATAATGAATGTATAGGTCGCTCAAAGGCAGCAGAGCCAGCAAAGAGCTCCAGCGCAGAACGTTGTCATTCAACAAACAAATCAGGTAAAATTTAACTTTTTAAGATTTAAGATTATTTAGCGATAGGTCGTGTTGTGTATTGATGGTATGTGGCAACTACGGTCCATGAACATCAACGATCAGAGAAGATTTAAGATGCATCGCGATATCTAAGATTTTATGTCTGACCTGCCAGTATTTCTAGCGTCTAATATCACCACCGAAACCATTACCGTACCATTCGGCGGTGTTGCCAACTCCAAAAGTTTCATGTTGCTAGATTCAGTACTAAAAGTAGCCAGAAAGATTTTTTTAAAAGTTCCACCAACATTTACAGTTTTTACTCTTGAGTGTTTACTTTTTAGGATAAATTACTAATCATTCTTTACTATTAACGTAACTTTTACTCGTTTCAAACATTTACCGTATCGATGAAATAAGGAAATCTGTAGTCTGTCCTATAATATGCACGTGAAAAGTGAATTGTTAGATTAATTTTCAAGTAAATAATACGTTTTGGTGCACCCCAAAAGTCGTCAGAAAAGTTATTACCCAAAAGTCGCTAGATCTACAAAGTTGCTAAATTAGTAACACTGTCATTCGGTGGCAAACGAAATGTGAGATAGTGGTGCTTCACTATAGTTCTGCCGCCATTTGCATTGGAAATAAATTCATATTAAAATATATTTTTTGTAACAGGTTCAATCAATGGATGTCGACCCGGAGGCTCTCATTAAATGCACGACGATAATGCCCGGCGGTATTGCCAGTAGCACACCTACTATTCAGGCAGAAAAGGTATTTTTTTTACTTATTATCGTCCACGACCGATAATCGGTGACCGATTTCTTGTTGAAGAAAGATAGAACGTTCCGCAATGATCGCACTAACGCACACGTCCTACAATTAAATTGGTCAAAAAAAGTATGAATATGGGCCCGATTATCGGACCTACAAAGACTCGGTCGTGGGTGAGAGCCCTAAACAATACAACATATTATACTAAGAAACAGTTGAAAAAATTACGGTACCGGCAGGATTTGAACCTGCGTCCTTCTGTATTTTTATTTTTATTTTATTTTATTTTATTTAAAAGGTACAGAAACAGAATGATGACAGATTAAACACTTCATACATTATTATGTTTTACATGAAAAACAAATACAAATCTGACGCCCAATTATATCTGTACACAGCACTTCAATTAGATAGCTTCAACAAGAAAGGTAGTACGTTGTACATAGAACAAAAGGAATTTAACAACTAAATTACAAGATAAAATTTAAATTAAATTAAATTAGGTAGCTAAAGTAAACTAGTTTATAACTATAAAGATTCTAAATTAAACAATGATGTTTTGAACTTATTGAGTACATCCTGAAAAATATCTGTTTGAGAGCATACTAAATTATACTTTTTACACATTCTTATTAGTGGACTATTCTGTGAGACATTATTATTACAAGATGGAACACTAATTAGTTGTGTCCAATATTTGTATCCAAATAGCAAATGGATGAACGTGACGTAACATAGAGTTGAGAAATTTAGGGACCTGGCAAGAGGCGACCGTAGATGTGCGGAAGGTCGCAGGTTCAAATCCAGCCGGTCACATAATTTTTCAACTGTTTCTTAATTTGCTAAGCATAGCTAAATGCTATAAAAATAATCAATACAACACATGTCATGTTTTCGGCAACACTCATCTTTACGTCATTTTAACCACATGACAATGCTGGCTCATTGTAACTTTGCCTTGTCTCATATCTTGTCATTATTTTTTTCATTATTTTATTATATTTTTGCAGATTATCACTCCCGAAGACATGTTAGGTAAATATATTTAGACTTTTTTATGATTTCTTATTCAATTATTCAGCATATAAGACTTAAATTTTATTTTTCTCTCATCAGTACCTAAAGAAGAACCCGTACAGATACAGATTGACGAACAAACCCAGCTGACTATCGTTAGTATTATGTTTTCTTAACTTTGTCATATACTCATAGAAATTCATGCTATTTAGATATTTTTTTTATTCACTTTTTTAGTTTGTTTCTGCTATCTTGTCTACAAAAACAATTGAAATATGCAATATATTATAATAACTGCCTAAAATTAAATAGTAAAACACTTTTTGGTATCACATAAAACTCAGTAGAATGGTAAGTCCGTATGTGCGCTTGATAGATAAATAAAAGCTTGAAATGATCAATTGATCATTTTGATTATGTACTTGCTTACTCGTACCAAAATATTTAACTTCTTAACAATTTTACATCACAGAAGACAGCCCAAAACAAAATGTTAGCCGACCTTCTAAAGAAGAACTCAAACCCTCCTCTACAAGTGGTGCAAATGGGCCCTCAAATCAACGCGCCGACCATTCAAATCACCGAGACGGGGCAGATCGTGCAAGTGAAGCCGGACCCCTCGCCCGTCATGCAGATCAATGACGCCGCCATCGTGGCTAACGCCAACCAGTACTTCCAGATCAAGAACGAACAGGGACAGCTCATTCAGATCAAGAATGAACAGGTAAGGCTATTCTAAAATCCGTGCAAACTGGTACATCTTCCCTCTTCTTTTATTAGTTATATGGTCTGAAAAAAATGGACTGGTTTCGAAACGCCTTTGCCGCCAAGGGTCAGAGCGTCTCCTTATATAAAATAATATTTTCTTTATAATTTGTTTAAAGCCTTCGGCGCCCCTGGCCATTGGCGCTGAAGGCGCCTGCATTTTCGAAATTTGTTTAGTTAACTGCGTGGAAACACTTATGGGTCAAGACAATATTCCAAAAAGCGTACCAGCATACAATAAAGAACGTGTTTCTCCACAGGGCCAAATAATTCAACTAAAGAGCGACCAGCTATCCGCTCCAATACTGCAGTACAAGACGGACGATGGACAAATACTTCAGTTTAAGGAACCCAAGCTGGAAAAGGAAGCAGAGACGTCGGTCACCGATCACTCGTATATAGAACCAGCGGCTAAAAAAATAAAGATCGAAGATAAGAGAGATGTAAGTATAAACATGCCTATATTAACTAAATAGGAAGAGCAGAGAAAGTGCTCATAGGTAAGCATGCTCCTCCGTAGACCGCATCTCTCACTCACCTGATGGTAAGTGATGTATGTACATGTGAGTAATAATAATGTTATGAATTTATTGAGTTTGAGTTTTAAAAATTCTTTATTGACATAAAAAAGTAGTAATAAATAAAATAATAAAAATCTTTATTCAAGTTAAAAACGTACAGAGTGTGCTAAAATTAAGGGTAAACATACACAGTTTATGTTTCAGAATCTGTACAAGAGATGATTTCTACCTCTTAAGCTAGGGTATACCTGTATTATAAGAGGTAGTTTGCAGTCGAGGATTACAACTTATTATTAATTACATTTCGTAAATGGACTGTGTCAGTCTACTGTATTACAAAGAAAAACAAAAAGAGAGACCTATTGATTAAAAGAGAGAAAGAATTGGTATGTATTAGTGATATATGCGTGTGTGTGTGTTTGGGTGAGTGTATGTGTATGTGTGTGTGTCTGTGTGTGTGTGTGTGTGTGTGTGTGTGTGTGTGTGTGTGTGTGTGCGTGAGCGTGTGTGTGTGTTTGTATAAAAGTATACAATTAAGAATAACATTGTTATGCTAATTATAATAGATATAACTTGTTGTTTTCACCTGGCTCAATCTCCTCCAAAAAACTTAGCATTAATTATATTTATTTTAAAAATGTGATACATAAAATGTCGGTAGGTACATACCTGTAGGAATATTGGGTATAACTATGCACTATTGATTGTAGTAACATTTCTTATGAATCTATTGGTCCTTATTAATAACAGGCGGACCTGTAACAAATCATGTCCCTTTGCTAGGTACAAATCCCTACATGAAGAGAAGAGCTAACCTTAGTCCACCGATATCCGTATATGTATCCTACCAAAAAATCTATTTTATTGTTAAGTAAAATCATACGTGAAATAAATGCGATCATACATTATTTACCTTTTAGGCTTGTAGTATGCTTGTGACCACGGTCATTGTAATCTGTCTGCCGAAACGTCTAGCTGCATGATCGCGTTAATTCCCGTTAGATTTTACTATATTTATTCAATTAAAAATTAAAAAAAGAAAACAAAATTCCTATTAACCTAAAAATAAATGACTACATCTAAAACTATGTACAAACCTAGTCTAAAAGACCGCTACTAGTGGGCAACGTTCCCAAAATGCTGGCAGCATTGCCACGTTGTATGGCATGGCAATGCTCAACTTCTGCCAAAATAAAATTACTATTAATTATTATTTTTGATTTTACTTAATCATGCAACGCGTAAGTTTAAAAGTTAATCTATTTTATGGTGTTGTTACAACAAAGAATAATGGTATAATTATTATTTAATTTTTAATTACAGACAGCACCTCAAGAAAGTGTTTCGAAGACTGCAGCTAACCTGTACGCAGCACTCGCGGCTTCTGCTTTGGAAGACGAGGAAGACTTGGTAAGAATAATAATTTACATCACTAATTTCTACTAACGTTTACTTTTATCGCTATTGAGACCTATTATATTAATATTATTAAAACCGACGTGAGGTGAAGACATTATTATTGAGAATACGGGTTACTCACGTTACTTTAGCCGGGATATGCCGACTAGTTTCGAATCTAGTACGTAGATTCATCAACGGGCTGTTATTCGCGTGTCGCCTCCGCGCGACGTCTAGCACTCAAACTCAACTCAAACAGAAACTTGTCGGCATATCCCGGCTAAAGTAACGTGAGTAACCCGTATTCTCAATAATAAGACCTATTATTATTAAAATAATTACAAACTATACTATCTTCGTCGCATTATAATATATTTTTTGCTATTTGTTTAGGTTTATGTATTGTAACTTTAGTTACTTTTAATAAATCTTTTTACCATAATACTGGTATTTTTTTCTTTTTTAGTTGTACACTTGTTTTGCCCTCTTTTTGCATCCTCTTCTCTCTATAACTCTAAGGTTTGCTGGAAGAGCAATCAAATTTGAGTTAGCTCGCCCTTATTGTATTGTGTGTTATGCATTGTTTTTTTTTATAAATTGTTTCAGGGTACAATAAAAAGTTTAAAAACAAACACACTACTATATTCTCTCCAGTTCGTAACGCGCAGATCTCGCTTGAGCATAAAGCGCGCTTAAAATAAGCTGAAACCTCTAGAACTATCTTAATCTGTCCCAGAATTTTTGCCCAATTACATTGGGGTCGACTTCTAGTCTAATGGATTAAGCTGAATATCAGTATTTTCCGTGAAATGACAGCTGACACCTCTATAACAACTGATTCTATATTATTCGGTATGCTAATTAGTTTACTTTTCTCTTCTAGTATTATCCCTTTCGTAATGTGTGTGCCAAATACTGCCGGACACCGCCCTAACTTTGCCTATTTCAGCCCCTAATTTTCGACTGTAACATAAATTATATAAACCCAGCTAGTTTCAAGATATATGTAGCTCCTAGAGCATTTACTTCTTCTTCTTCATCGTGTCGATGGCTGAGTCAAATTTTATTTTGACTTGCCATCGTGGTGAAAGGATTAGCCAATTCGCTTTGGAGAACTCGCGAAATGCCCGGTGTGCGCCGCACGTAGGGAATCGTTATGTACGTCACTCGGGGAGGCTCCTTTCATGCTCCCCAAATTTCCTTACTAGCATTACTAACATTTACTAACAAAATTGTATATAACTTGTTTTCATGTCTGTACTTTGTAGCGTCCCCATGGACTGCTGTTGGGAGCCCTACGTGCTAAGGTCTTCATGCTTCATATAAATAATGTTATTACTCAATAATGTCATATATTTGTTTGTCTTACATGTTTGTGGTAGTGGTATCTATGTCATAAATGTCGATGGATTAATTATCCTGATTAAATGTTGCAAGCGTGCCGAGTTGGGAACCGTAGGACTGCGAAGTCAAAGATCTCGGGTTCGAACCCACGGCACACACCTTTGTCAACAAATCTTTAAGATTCGTCTTATCGAAGATATGTGTGTATTTATCATATAAATTATCGCTCGCTAACGGTGGCAAACATCGTGTGGACACCTGCATGCCTGAGAGTGCCTAAAAAGTACCCGAGGACGTGTGAAGTCTACCAATCAGCACTTGGCCAGCGTGGTAGACTAAGGCTTAATAGGCCCGAGCCCAGCAGTGGGACATTGCAGGGCAGTATTAGATACAGTGCTGCTTTTATTATATGTTGCAAGGATTAGAAGCAGTTAGGATATAATTGTCACACGTCGGTTATTCACCGATTTGACCTCTAGTAGCGGCCCTGTCACGCAGGCTAAGCGTGGCAGGTACTCCAACAACTTGTGGTGTCCACTACAAAATTTTAATACATTGCGAGCTTTTCCGAATTTGTATGATTGAGTATGTTGTTCCGATTTGTCCATGTATCTTGTGATGTCCTAATTTGGAAAAAATAATTGCAACGTATTAATGAGGTTTGCATTTCGTAGTTTATTTTAGTCCTAATTTATCTCGGTCTAACGAAAACAATAAAAAAAGATTTAGTTTTTAGTCCTTATTTGAACGAAAAAGAAAAGTGTAGCGACATGAATTTATAACATTTTTCTCTTTCATTAGCAGAGGTACTATTATTTCCATAGTCTTTTAGATTCTAGTACCTTAATTCCACCGAACGGCGAACAATCATAAGTTAAATACATTTCTGGGCCTTAAGTTTGTATATTTGTACACTCGTTGCCGTTGTTCGAAAGAGATATAATAAGACAACTCTTTAGGATTTCACAATAAAGCGTTAATTAGAGGCAATATAAAGACTAAAAACTGCTTTGCGATTTATTTTACTGTGTCCCGCCGAATCGCAACGTCTTTTTTAAGCGAAAAGTATGTTAAAATGAATAGAATGGTTATCAAAATACGATTAACTCTACACCTGGAAGGGCTTCCAGACCGGTTAACATTTACCGGAGTAATATTGGAATGTGTAACTTTACATTACTAGCGAACGCTTGCGTTCGGGCAACACCTTTTGAGTTTATAAAGACTTTCAACGTTACCATATAAGCCTTAGCCAAGTAGCCTTTAAAACGGGGGGAAATAATACAGCCAACAAATTTTTGATCTGTGTTAAGCTAGGCAACATGTCGCTTAACATGTTAGGCAACATTGCACAATAGGGCGCGACATTGCCAGATAGCGCTCAACATTAAAATACTGACTAATATCAGAGACGCCGCTTTATTGCTCATCATGTTGAGCTACATGTCGAACAACATGTTGCGTCTCAATGCTGCCCAGTGAATAAATAGCTTAAAACTTAACCATGATTAGCTAAATGTACTACCTCTGCTATGGACCTTAAATGTATAGTTATAAGTGTCAATTTCCAATCCAATCATAATTATCTTTAAGTGTGCTTTAACATTAGAGCGTAAGCAGTGCCTCATCGGCACGGTTTTATATAAAACAAAAAACTACCGCGCTGTGAATGTAAAAGAAGTCTTAACTCTATCAAATAGGTGGTAAACTTCGCTAACCACTCATTCTTCACAAGTGGTCAACCTAAAAACCACCAAGACTGAAGGAGTTAAAAGTAAATTCTACAACGTTTACAGGTTCAACAACCAACGATGTCAATCCAGCAACCAACTTTACAAGTACAACAACCCACATTACAAGTTCAACAACCGAATTTAGTGCAAGGCAACATTCAAATGCAGCAATCGACTTTGCAAATGCAGCAACCGACATTGCAAATGCAGCAGCAGACTTTGCAAATGCAGCAACCGACTTTGCAGATGCAGCAGCCGATGCTGCAAGTCCAGCCTATGGACGTACAGAATATCCTGGCATCTCAATCTGGGCAGCTTATTTTACAAGGTAGGCAATAAAAATGCTCTGTGTTCTATTTTTTGCGGATAATTTTAGGAATTTTGGCCCAGAATGTCCAGTAGCACGGAGTCTGGAAGTCAAGGATATCTAGCCTGTTCGGCGACTGGATGATGCAATTTTATCTACTTTATTTTGCAGAGAAAACGCTAGGTTCTCCGCCGACACAGTATGTTCAACAACCGATGCAGATCATAGCAACGCCAAGCACATCACAAGGTATATTTTTTTTCTTTTTTTTTTTTCATTAAGTGCTAGTTGCCGCCCGCTCTGCTCTGCCAGTCGGTACGTTGATTAAAAGTAGTCTATATTATGATATTATGTTATGTTAATCACTCGCTTCATAAACTTTTGCATTTATATTAGGAAGTAGGACTAGGACAGTACTAAGGCCAACGAAACGGCATTTTTTATATGATTTACAAATAACCCTGTACGCACCCCATAAAGTTTAATTTGTATTGCAAATAAGATTGTCATAGTGAAATTTAAAACAGTTTAATTCTGAATACATTTGTGTAGAATTTATATTACTTTGATTTGTTATAACATACATTGTCGTTTCGCTGGCCTTAGTATAGCTAACATAATCATACTCTTATCCTAATTCCCTATACGAGTAGCCGGCCATTTTTGTACTAGCCGATTAGTTGGCGACTAGACGGCCAATTACGCCGAATATTCGGCTTTATTATAAATGTCAATATTTAAAAATTAGAATTGCTACATGACTTGTGCCGCTTTGTAATATACTGCATGAGGTGGTGCGACAAACAAGGTTACAAATGCATTTAAAATTCTAAATTTAACCGAATCTAATGATCGGCCTCGCCGACTAGTCGTTAACGCTGACTAGTCGGCCACTTTTGTAGTAGCCAACTAGTAAGCCACTTTTGTATTAGTCAACTATTCGGCCACTTTTGTATTAGGCAACTAGTCGGCCACTTTTGTATCAGCCAACTAGTAAGCCACTTTTGTATTAGTCAACTATTCGGCCACGTTAGTATTAGGCAACTAGTCGGCCACTTTTGTACTAGCCAACTAGTCGCCCCCTTTTGTATTAGCCAACTACTCGTTGACTAGTCGGTCGAACCCATACTCGGGTCTCATCACTAATTCTTATTAATTAATCAATCTATATTTTTTTCTACAGGTGGTTTGAGCTACATAGCACAGAATATATCGGGTAATATGATGCAGAAAACTATCATTATAGTCCAAGGTCCTACGGGAGGAGGCCCTCTTACTCTGACGGTATGTTTTTTTTTTAATAATACGCCTTCTAAATATTGATGTTTTAGGTATATTGTTAGTTAATTGATTATTGGAAGAATAGACAACAATATTATACATTTTATGGCCAGATATTAAGCGTAATTTTTGTTGGTTTTTAATATCTATTTTCAGGTAAACTTGAGAGTTGAAAAAAAAAACAGTTTTACACAATCCTTGAAAATGTTTCGTAAAACTAGTAAAAAATAAAAACTGTGGCAACATTATACTTTTTTTTAAATAAATAGTTGAGGTATATTAATAATGTCGAAATTATGTAGTCCAATATTTTTAAAAATATTAAGAGCAATAAGATATTATAAAATTAAATCATTTCTGTCCTTCAAGAAACGCTGTGCGAACAGAAACGTTATATATATTGCAATGCGAAATGTTGTCAAATAACATTTTGTAGTTGAACTTAGACTGCCTTAAGTGATTCTATATACAGTTATCTTCCAAAAGTAATGTGTAATATTAAAAAAGGTGAACAACCCGGGAGGTCTGGACGATGCCACACTAAACAGCCTTATCACCCAGGCAACAGAGGCGATAACCCAACAACAAATTATACAGGTTATTTTATACCTAGCTTCATGCTTACTCACACTATAGTGCCACTCTGTGCCGTAAACTTACATAGAAATTAATACTTAGTGACACTTTGGGTGGTAAATTTAAATTTAGTGACACTATGTGCCGAAACATGACATTTAATGACACTTTGTGTTGTGTGAGAATCTGAAAGTGAATCGTTAAAGTGAGAATGGATGAATTGTATTAGTATGGATGACATTAACCGCCGGTCCCTGTAATCTCGATTTCCTTGCAGGCGACCTTATTTTATTTATTTATCTAAACAGCCTTATCATCTAAGCAACGGAGGCGATAATCCAACATCAAATTATACAGATTATTTTATAAGCGTAAGCTTCATGATTACTGACACAATAGTGCCACTCTGTGCTATAAGTTAGTGACACTTTGGTTTGTAAATGTAAATTTAGTGACAGTACGTGCCGAAAAGTAGGTTTTAATGCAAATCCTTTTAGTAGACATAAATAAACCGTTGCGTTTGTTTTAGTGTTGAAGTGATTACATAAATGTACTTTCCATGACCTTATTTTCTCTATATATATATTATTTTGAATATATTAGTTTCCTCTATTAAGCTTGAAACAAATAGTTAGGGAAATAAAATATAGGAAAGCATGATAGTGTGATAGTGATGATGATGAGTGATGAAAAGAAAGATGATCAGTGCTAAAAAGCGACACATAGTAACATTTGTGCCATAAAACGACACTTAGTGTCGCCACTCAGTGCCAAAAAGTGACATTACCTCACTCGGCACTTTTAACAACAATTTCGTTTGCTTAATTTTACTAATATTTCTAGCTAGTGCTGTTTAGTGCTAATTGGTGCCATTTAGTGCCAAGGGTTTCACCACATGATAATCATCTTTCGGTTTGCTTTTTGTTTCTAACATTTCTAGGTTTTTGTTCAATTTCCTTTCTATCGGATAAGGTTCTTTTCTAGCCAAAAAGGTATATTTAGACTTAGTAATATACTTGATTTTTTGGTTATTTAATTTGAGAAAATAATGACGTCTGATTAGATATTCCTATTAAAAGACCTTGAGTTTTTTTTAAATCTCGGATTGATAAGATTCTTAAACAAATTAAGAAGGGACATAATAGTACCTAATTTTATAATGTCATTATTTTCTTAGTCCAAATGATTTAAAATAACTTTTGCATAATATTACGTTTTAAATCTCACTTTTATTCACTTAACACTCATATCAGCTTCACTAACTTATGGGTTACTAAATTATACTTTTAAAATTAATTTAGATAAGGTATTATATTCTTTTATAATGTTATAATTATTTTTTACTTAGGAGGATAATGAATGTTTAATAAAATACCATTCCACAAGCCTCTTTTCATAAGCAGGAAGATAAAGCTATGTCCATAGTAATGATGACAAATCCAAAATAATAAATAACTAATTTGTAATACATTTAAAGTTAGTCCTTTTCGTCAACGTTAGATAGAACAGGTGGATTAATAAACGTGTTCCGTTGCACGCACAGAACTCTGGCGTGATTCAGTCGACACAGAGAATGGTCCCGCCGCTCGTGAGCTCGTCGCATCATGCTCAGAGCATCACTGTGGTGAAAACTGCCATCGCTCAGGTTCCATGCTCACAATATTTTTCATTTTAGTAGTCGCTTTGGGACAAGACGCGGTTTGGTCGCGAATTACATATTTAAATTGTAGGTACTGATAATAGTTCTGTTCGAACCATACTCTTAGGCTTCACGTTCCAGCTAACTAGCTCAAACATTTGTCTGCACGTGTGGTGAAGTGGTTTAAGCGGTCGCCTCGCCGCTCTCCACTGCACTGGTGTTGTGGGTTCGATCCCCACATGGGACAAATCTTTGTGTGATTCGCAATGATTTGTTCTGAGACTGGGTGTGCTTAAGTGAGTGAATGTGTGTATTTGGCCTTGTCATTGGGACCATTGGATAGTGTAATTGCTTCTGGTGTTCTATCTAATGTAAAAAATCCAAATTTATCTTTATCTTTATTTTGAGCAAGCAGGCCGTTTCGTTGGCTACCAGTTCAATCTTACTTGTGCAAATTAAAATTTTCATACATTTGACAAATTGCATAAATCGTTTGCACAAACTGTTTGCGCAAGTAAGATGGAGAAGGAAGATTAGTCCATTCTCACAAGGGACAACTAAAGTTTCATGCGTATATCCTTCATGTTACTGCCTCGTTGGTCTAGCAGTTAGTGTATTCGCCTCTCACCACGAGGTCTCGGGTTCGATTCCCGGGTCGGGAAAAGTGTTATTTGTGAACTTTCCGTCACGAAATTCTTAATAATAGCATGGAGTTGGAATTGACAACATTTCACTTTTTTAACATATAAAAATTATTATTTTAATTGAAACTAGATGTAAAATAAACGGACCCGTATTTTTTCTTTTTGCGAAATTTTATTATTTTCATTCATTATTTCCTTTTTGAAAGTTAGTGCATTCTAAATAGACGTAAGCGCCAAATGACGTCACATATACGGTGGAATAATGATATGCCTTTGCTTATTATTTTTTTTGTTGATGTGACATGACATATGTCATAATTGTCATACTTGTTTACAACTTTGTTTGTTTACCTTTATTTTCTTGCATAAAAATCGTATTATTCTCTCTATTCTGCTCTTCATTCATCAACCATGAAGGTATCAGATGGATTTCAAGCTGCTGATAGCAAGAATTTGCCAAAAGTTAACTACGTTATGCTTTTGGAATATATGGTAGAAAAACGACTGCTACAATGCCGCCGAAACGCGTAGTGCCAAAGCATTATTAGCTTCCAGGGATGTTTACGTAGACACAGCTGTAGGATATGTGTGGAAGTAAAGCGTGATACCAACTCGTGCACCATTAAATGTAGGGTGACACCTGAACTTAAAGTAAGAGCCAAGTTGTACATGGTAACTGTTGAAATTGACGAGTCTAAGGAAAATATCATTTCTGTTCAGTGTCATGATTATACTGCGTCTTCAGGAGGGTGCAAACACGCTATCTGCTTTGCCATGTGGCTGATAAAACTGTCAGATGAACCTTCTGTCACATCTACTGCGTGTTATTGGGGTAAACCAAGACAAGCTAGTGCTGGTGATCAGAAGTTTATTTTAGCAAAAATATAGGCAAAAGGAAAATTACCCCTGACAATGGAAATGTTAATATAAGTTTATCCATGTTTACTGAAGAGTGCAACAGGCAGAAGATGAGGACAGGAAATGAAGTACTGTGGTAACCGTCAACCTACTTTGAACTTAATGCTGCAGTTTGTACACATCCAACAAGACAATACTTACATAATTTTATATGATTCTGCCAGGAAAAGCTCAATGAAGAAGTATTTAACAGTGTTGCTAAAGCTACAACAAATCAATTGGATTCCAAACTATGGCATTCAATGCGTCAAGGTTGAGTGACAGGGTCTAGAATTCATGAAGCTGTCCCTTGCGAAACAGAACAAGGTGTATTAGTGCAAAGCATTTTAGGGGGTTACAAGGTGCCTTAAACAAAAGCCATGAGACGGAGTAAAACTTTAAAAAAACATCATTAATATTTTAGAAAAAGATTTTGGAGTTATTGAAAGCACAGGTCTTATTCTTATACCCCCTATTATTGGTGTTTCACCAGATGGGCTTTGTGCAGACTTTGTTATAGAAATATAGTACCCTATTAGCAAAAACACTATCAAAAATTACATCAAGGATGGCAAACTTAAAGAAAAATGCAAAGCTCAAATAATGGTACAAATGCATGCTGCAAACAAACCTATGGTCTTATTTTGTATTGCTGATCCAGATTATGAGAAGAACAAGCTAATCCACAAATACTAGGTTGAGTATGATCAAGATTAAACAGCAAAGATTGTGCAAGAAGCTGAACATTTTTGGAAGCAATTTATATTTGAAAATATTTTAGAAAGTGCTAAATAAATTTTGATTATTTATTTATGTTTATTTTTGTGTTCTTCAATGTATACAATTGTATTTTAGTTATACAGTGTATGTGTAGCTATGTAACTGCTTCACTCACACATGTCATAACTTTTTCTCTCATGTTAAAAACAAATAAATACTTTTATTATTGCTTGTTTTTGGGTGATATGGGGTTGATGTTATGTTATATTACATGTATGTTAGTTTTTATAAACAAAATATGAAACTGCAATCATAAATAAAAAGATACTTGTACAATATTTTAAATAATTTATTTTCACATGGCCCAGGTCTTGTCCACATCTAAACATTACTGATGAGAACGTAAAAGTAAATTATTTTTTTTAATAACATTATATCATTAAACTAAATGATCCCCAAGGTTTTACTTTTCCAGTCCCGTTTCTGAAATGTTCCCAGTTTTTGCTACTTATTTCATTACTGCTGCGTTCCTTTGAGTTGTAGTGTAATGTTATGTAGTTTATTGTTGTAGTCTTCACACACCTATAGAACTCGTTTCGAACAAACTACATCCAATGCATTACACTAATCTTTCGTGTTTGAGTTGGCGTCTTTAGATTTGTTTTTACATGTTCGTACAAAACAATATTTTAAATCCATCGTAGGTGCATATTCCTCACTTGGATTCAGTTCAATTTAGGAAGAATAATAGTTGCAATCAATAAATATTGCTTATATTTTCATTATTGCAAAATATGTGTTTATCGTTAGTTGACAGGCAACTGACAATACTGACATTACAACTGTCATTTTCGATTACTCTTCATTCTGTCGTAGCATGGGCAAAGGTAATACTTTATTAAGCCGTATATGTGACGTCACGACGCATTTTTTCGTTTTTATTTTTTTTCTCCAAAACTACTGATCCAAAAAAATTTAAAAAAATGTTTTTGTACTCCGGATAGGATAATAAAGAAACGGTATTTTTGTTTTAGACACTTTCAAATTTTGAAATGTTGTCAATTGTGCCTAGTGGATGGCGATACCCTATCCCATGGAACCTAAACATTACAGGTGAAATATGGGTATTATACACCTCTGCCACACCCTTCTGGGTAAATTAGGCGTGATGTTATCCTACATGTTGTCACCATCATTCAATTTTGTGGTCTGCACCTGCACGAGATGTCGATGACGCGTTTGAAGTCAGTCGCTAGCAACTGGCTATACTGATTGAGTCACTTGACTGACTGCATTTGAAATGCAGTTGCAGTGCAGTAATCGTGACTGCAATGAAACTGACAATCAACTGTGTAGCTGGCGTACAGCTCTTAATACAGAGAATGCAGTTGAAAATACTTTGAATGCATTCCGTCTGTCATAGGCCTTGTGCAAACTGCCAGCTCGTGAGTGGACCGCTCGGGCGTCAGATTTATAGCGACCAATAGGAAGAGAACTCATTTGTGTATTCCTTATCCTATTGCTCAGAAGCCATATTATTTATACGCCGGCACCGTGGTTACACATAGAGCCTAGGACAACGTTTGATTTATCTATTGTAGTTTAAAAAATTACATAAGATCTTCTTCTTCTTCGTCGTGTCGATGACTGAGTCAAATTTTATTTTGATTTGCCATCGTGGTGAAAGGATTAGCCAATTCGCTTTGGAGAACTCGCGAATTGCCCAGGGTGCGCCGGACGTAGGTAATCGTTTTGTACGTCACTCGGGGAGGCTCCTTTCTTGCACCCCATTACATAAGATAAGAAGAGCCTATTAACATTTAGCATTAAATAACATTGATTAAAATGACTAAACCGTTTCTTGTCCCGTGTGTTTTTCTCATAGATTTGGTGTAGATTTGTGATGCATGAGTACTGAGAGTTTTTTTTTTATTATCATTTATTTTCTTTATACATTTTTCATTGAGTGTATTGGCTAGGCATGACCAAGTATCTATTTATGAATTATTCAAATTGTATCTAAAAGAAATGAGTTTGTATTCACGTTTCAAAATTTATTTGGTTGGCTATTTGCCTTTTATCTAGCTTGTGTTAATGTTATACAGTGGTGGATTAACAGTTGTAGTGATAAAAATAACAGTCTATTTATACTTGATTTTAGTTAATCCAAAATTTTTCGTTGGCCGCATTTAGTATGTAGTCCACCACTGCCCTAACATTTTATGTATTTGGAAAATAATTTGTACCTTGTCCGACCGTTTATTTTCCTTTTGACATTTCAACATTAGTGATGTATTTACACGTCACCTATTCGATTTGAAATAATAATCGATTTTATTTAAGGCGACCTTAATATCGATTAATATACACAGAAATATTTTTTGGTTTTAATAATAATTATGCGTTCATGAAGATTTTTTTAAAGAAGAGTCTGACGTAGTTAATAGTATTTAATAATAATATTACTTGTTTCCAAGATTTCGACTTAATATCTCATAAATAAATTAATCATGGAGTCATAGTATTTAATTTTCTTTTCTTATTAAATATACGGATACAATACATAAATAAAGTTGTATTATTACATAGAAATCTTAATAATAAGGCAATAGAAATGTCAAAGACGCGTTACCTTGTCGCCGCGCATCTGTCTAGTCAAACACAAGTGCGAGTTGAGGAATTGTCGTCTTAATGTCATCGCAAAAAGAATAATTTTGTTTGCAGGAATACAAGCGCATGAGTCTAATCGAACACAAGTGCGAATTGAGGAATTGTCGTCTTAATGTCATCGCCAAAAAGAATAATTTTGTTTGCAGGAATACAAAAGTGGTATTTGAAAAACGGCGACATGCGTCCCAGTGTTAAAAGATAGTCGATAGCATTTCTATTGACTAGTTATTAAGATTTCTATGTATTATTACATTTAAAAAAAATATGATTGATTTATTTCAAGACCTGATTTATAGTCTGTGGTTTTTTGTTATGACACACGGTGATTTCTAAAAAGTGTTGCCCGTCAATAAGGTGAATATTACATTAGAATAGTAACCATTACTGTAAAATAATATTTCCATAAAAAACCCGGTAATTCATATGTGTGAGCTGTCGATAAGGAAATAAACGAATGGATAAGGTGTAGAATATTTAAGTAAAATTTTTTTGTAATATTATTAATATCATTAAAAAAAATTTTTTTTTAGCCACCTGGTTGCTTTATTATTTTTTGTTCATACTGCCTGCGATATAATGATCATTACACCTATGACCAAATGTGCTCATTTACCGTAGTCACTATGAATATAAAAACTATGTATGTCTGTTATTCGTATATCAAATAAAACGGCTTTTATTACCTAATTTACAAAATATTAAAACAACAACCACAAAATTCACAGAGCGCGCCCCAAATAACTCCGAGCCAGCAGCCAATAATAACGACGCAGCCACAACCACACAAGGCACAGCTGGTCACCGCCCAACAACCACAGATGGTTCAACAACAACAGATTGTGGTCGCCACTCAGAAACAACCGCCTGCGCTTATAAGTACTTCCATGACTTCGTCTTCTAATCAAATTGTTACCAGTAATGCGCAGTTGATTCAAGGTATTTATTTTTTTGTTATTAATAAATCTTCGACAGGCTTGTTTTTAACACGCTTATATTAGCTTCACCTGTATGTATGTATGTATGTAACCGACTCCTTTGGACTCTATTTTGACCCACTTTAAACGGACAGTTTTCATTAAAATTTTGCACACCGGTCAAAGATCGATGACAATGCAATATATCAATAAAAAAAAATCTCTTATAAATAAACCAAACTAAAAAGTAGAAAATAAATAATAGTTTAAAAAACTAAAAAACACGCTTTTAAAGTTCTAAAAAGTGAAAAATAATTCCTAATATAAGCTGAAAATGGTAATTAACAAAAAATATTAGTATTATTGTGAAAAAGCGTAGGGCGCTCTGGAGCAACTTAAAAAGCGTGTTTTTTAGTTTTTTAAACTATTATTATTTTTTTTCTCACCTGATGGTAAGTAATGATGCAGTCTACGGTGGAGCACGCTTAACTATGAGATACCTATTAACTCTTGCTTTGAAGAGATCCAAGTTGTACTTATGCGGAAACACAGACTCGGGCAATTGTACTCTCCATTCTTTGGCAGTTCGCATAAGAAATTTAGAGGCAAAACGCTTAGTTCGTATTAGTGGAATATCTACTGTGAAGCTAATCTAATTGCTATAGAATAGCAGCCATAGCCGAGTGGGAGACCGTAGGACTGCAAAGTCAAAGATCTCGGGTTCGAACCCAAGGCACACACTTCTGTCAATAAATCGTTAAGATTCGTCTTTTCTAAGATATGTGTGTGTTTATTATATCAATTATCGCTCACTAACGGTGAAGGAAAACATAGTGAGGAAACCTGCATGCCTGAGAATGCCTAAAAAGGATTTGAGGGTGTGGGAAGTCTACCAATCCGCACTTGGCCTGCGTGGTGAACTATGGCCTATCCCTTCTCATCATGAGAAGAGGGCCTCTTCTCTTCTTCGCAAGGTCTCGGGTTCGATTCCCGGGTCGGACAAAGTGTTATTGGTAAACTTTCAATCAGGTAATTCACAATAGCAGCACGGAGTTGGAATTGTGCTCGGTGGATGGCGGTAGCTCAACCCCTATTCCATGAGACCTAAAACATAACAGGTGAATTGTGGGTGTTGTACACCTCTACCACACCCTAATCGGTATTATAGGCGTGATGTTATGAATGATTGCAGGCAACCAACAATTACTTCAAGGCAACCAGCAAATTATTGCCGTATCAAATAACCAGCCGATCATAATGAGTGCTCCCATGAAGACAAATGTGCATCGAGTCGTACAGAACATACAGCAAGCTCAGCGCAGCCCCGTCGTCAGCAACGTTCCGAGCAGCAGCCCGGTGTCGCTGGTGCAGAGCGACGGCAAGGCCAGCGTTATACAGGCTAATACCGTGAGTATACAGAGCATGCGACGCGAAAACACATTAGGTCCGGTCTATATTATATACACTACGATTTACAAGAAAAATATACATATTGGATCTTAAATTAAAATAGTCTACTAACTTAATCTAATCTTAATAATTCACTGTCAGAAGGCCTCGTTCCCAAAATGCTGGCAGCATTACCGCGTTGTATTGCGATACTAAGTAGCTGGCCGAAATATAAACCAGAATTTCGAGAATGTGTTGCCTCAGTTAGACGCGCTGACAACTGACTTTGTACAGACTATAAGTGGTACGGCCCCAAGACCCTAAAGTTTTGACCGCAAAAGGCGCAAACATGTAACAGCTATCAAGCGTGCTATATTTGCGCCTCTTGAGGCACTCGGCAGAATCAGCCGCCGCGCCAGCCCTTATATGAGTGCCAGGAAGATGAGACAAAGCAAAGGTGTCTACGCAAGTAGCGTCCCACACCAAAAGACAAGACACCAATCTTCCAAGGCACAAGAGTTTTTAGGTCTATATTCTTATACTAGCTTTTGCCCGCAGCTTTGCTTGCGATTGTAAGTTGTCGTTAGTTGAGTTATCATTATAAATAAATACAAAATTATTAAATACGAATATTGTTTATAAAGTATTTCTTTGTAAACAATATTCGAAGTCTTCCCTTCAGGTGCCAACAAAACCAGATCTCGAGGCGAACTTACTCTTGAGCAGGCGACATAAAACTGGCCGTGTGAGAAGCAGTTCCCCCTCAGATCGATACCTGCTGTTTTCAGTGATGACCCTGAGCTTTATTTATAGTCATTGCAAAAGACACCTTAAGGGG
Source organism: Hypena proboscidalis (assembly GCA_905147285.1). Lineage (NCBI taxonomy): Eukaryota > Metazoa > Arthropoda > Insecta > Lepidoptera > Erebidae > Hypena > Hypena proboscidalis. The sequence continues at coordinate 5,125,227 of LR990141.1, forward strand.
AACTGCAATTATATATATATGATAATCAAACGGTATAAGTGGTATCCGTGGTATATACACTGATTCCCCTCGTGCGCAGCCTGTAAATATAATGGCCTCTACCACCGTGTTATGTAGCGCTTTCACTTGCAGTCTGGTCCCATTGCATAGTTTGGGAGGATTGAGGTTTCGCAATAACATTACCGGAGCACCCACTTTTAGGTTTAGTATGTGAGGAGAAAGACCGAGGATTAAAAGTGTTCAGGAACTCTACAGGATAGCTGGTAGCATCATCTGAATGTACTACAGTATCAACAGATTTGTATTGGTATTATCGTATAGACCCTTCGAATGACATTAGCAGAATATCATTAATGACGGAAGCCTGATCGTTTTTTGGTGTCAGAATCGCACGCTCACTTAGCCACTTCATTGGCTTTTTTGGTAGGTTCTGGATATCATTATATATATGGGCTATTAATTCGTCAACCGTTGAAACCACCAACCAATGGCTGCAAGATCCGATGGATTTTGATTCTACCTCCTGTTTACTTAAATAAACGCACGTGTCGGGCTTTATTGTAGATTATATTTAATTTATGTCCATCCGTCATAAGTGTATGTTGTATAATTTGCGCAGTTATCATCAGCTAAACCTTGGGCATGTTTGCCACCTGACTATAGCACATCAAAATGATAGTTTTAACCCTATTTAAATATTTTTTTATAAACATCACACATCTTCCATTACATTAAAGTTGGTTTCTACTAAACAAAACAATTACTTCTTAGATATCTAAAGAGGCCGAAATGACAATTAAAAAGTTAAAACTGACATAATAGTTATTTATGGTACAAGTGAGAAATAGTAGATTGTATCATAAGGGAGCAAAATAATATTTTTAGGGCGAGGGCGCTTTTTTGAATCCAGAGCGAAGTGAGGGATTCTAGAGTAGAATCCCGAGCGTAGCGAGGGATTCTATAGTAGAATCCTGAACGTAGCGAGGGATTCAAAGTACGTCGCCCGAGCCAAAAATATATTTGCGCCCGAGTCATACACTTTACTTTTCATCACCCTTAAGAGAAAATAAAAGATGCCTCATATTTTCTTGTAACTCTATTTTTTTAAAAAAAATAGAGTTACAACTAAAATTAAATGTAACTATCAAATAATTAAATAACTAAAAATTTATATTTACATTTGAGACGTTTTCGCAATGGTGAAAATTTATTGTTACAGTTTTATTAGGAATAGAGATTGTTTTTATATTTTGCGTGTTTGAAATAATATCCGAATCTGACTCCTTCGGAGGAAAAGGCGACGGTAAATCTTCTTGCTTGGATGTAGATGGGCGCGGTGACGATGGTATGGAGGGATTAACTGTAGGTGGTAATTTAATGTTTTCCACTATACGTTCACAAGTTTTCACCTTGTTCTCAATGGAATCTTCAATGTAGCTCTCTGCTACAGAACTCGACTTCCATCCTCCATGTCGTTTGAGAACAGTTAAGTCCGCCCCAGAATCTGCTAAAAGGGTAGCAGAAGTACGACGAAAACAATGTCCAGTGTACAACTTGATATCTGGTAATTTCAAATATGTAGCAATTTCTTGTGGCATGATAGAAAATTTATTTTTTCCCATTACTTGTTTAAAGCACTTCCCATTTTGATAACGAACGAAAAACCGATTACTCTTCATATCAGCAGGACGTAGGTCCATGTATTTCTGTACAATAGTTTTATATTCTCCTCGGATTACGAAAGATCGGTCAATTTTCGTTTTTGTATCGGTCAGCTTTATTAATAGTAAATCATCCGAGTGATTTTCGATATCATCAACAGATATTTTTAAAAGTTCATTCCCACGACAAGCTCCATGTATTCCAAAAATTAAAGCCACCTGTAACAAAACAGAATGTGTATTAAATAAATGTCTATCAAGCTAAAGTTTCCAATAAAATACGCATTTTAAAACACTTTATATGTAGTTACTTACTTTTACGGCAAGAAAAACTTCGTCGGGTGCCTCATTTAGGAACTTCTCCACGTTTTTGACAGTGAAAACTTTGGATTTTTTGGGCTTATATCCATCAGACATCCTCTTCAAATACGCTATTAATTTCGAATATGTGTCTAGTTTTACGTCATTATTACAGCCGACTGTTGATTTCAACATCGAGAAGATACTCCAAAGTGTAGAAGGTTTTTTTGTTTTGCCTAAGTATTGGAAATAGGCCAAAAACACAGATTCGGAAAAATGCTTGGCGCCTCTTGCATTTCTCCATTCAATAAAATTTCTATATGCTTTTACATATTGCTCCCGGGATTTCGCAGGTAATATATTATCAATCACATTTTTTGCATCAGCTCTTATATTTTCAGGAGTTAATTGTATACTGTCACTGTCGCTTGAAGAACTCATTTTTCAAATGGTTTTACTATAAATTTCTATCCTTTAAAAAATTACACCAATGCGGACTGTAAGTACAATTCGCGCGCTTTGAATTTGATTTCTTTTTTTTTTATTCAGCCGGGGCAACGAGTCTATGGGCCGTCGTATTAGCAGCCAGTCATTCAAACTATATTTGCGTTCGATTCCCTCGGCGCTGAACACTAAGATGTTCCAAATTCAAAAAGTGTGCCTAAAAGTACTTTTAATCCCGCTTAACGGGGATTAAAAACTCATTATTGCCCGCTCAAAGTTCCTTACTGAAAACACCAACTTTGGTCGCATTTAAAGGCGAACCAAGTCGTCTTTTTCGAATAGGTGGGATGAAAAAGTTTATATTTCTGTTGTGAGTGCCAATTTTAAATCTTGAGCTTGCGAAGCAGTCTTGAATTAAATCACGAGCGTAGCGAGTGATTCTAATAAAGACTACTTCGCAAGTGAGAGATTTAAGAGGTCACGAACTGGAAATTAAATTTTTCTTACGCGTTACATACAAAACTTTTCACCTCTTCCAGTGAGAAAATATTAAGATTTAAATAAACTCGTACTCGATTGATTAACTTTGGATAATTCTATGTAATACGACAGTAGAGAATACCGATTCAGAATGCGTTTTAGCGCCTTCTGAAAGTCGCCACTTATTAAATATGTCGTATGCTTTCAAAAACTTCTCCCGTGATTTTTCTGGTAAAAATTAAACTCCTGTGTACTAGCTTCTAACTTGCTTCTACTAGCAAGTTGTTTTAACTATTCTGAAGTTCCACAAAGTTCTTTATCACTTGATTCACTTTTTTTTTGTTAAAAATTGTAGTCAACAATTAAACATAAACTGAAAAGAATTTAAAGTTCCCTGCGATGAATGACACTGACACAGACACACTTTTTTTTTAAGAATGTGTTTGGAAGTTTTTTCCTTAACATTTATGTATAGAGTCTAATATTAAATACTTAATTTTTATTAAATTTAATGGTTAATCACGAATATTAAAATACTAAATAAGCGTGTATTAATGTAATTTAAAATAATTAAAACGTATCGTTTGTAGTTTTTTAATAAAATTGATGTCAAACAACAAAACAGCCACCATGTAGGTTATAACCTACATGGTGGCTGTTTTGTTTTGATTAGCGCCTATTCATTGGAAGGATTTAGTGTTTCGAAATTTAAATCACTTTGCCTCACTAGTGAGTAATAAGCGTTATTACTCACGGAATTCTCGCAAGCAAACGATCTTTCTCGTGCTGGTGTGGTGAAAAATCCTTTTTTTATGAAACTTCATGTCAACATCTCATTGTCACACGATTGCTCAACAAAGTTTCATTTTTGAAATTGATCGAGCCTCATAATTACTACAAACGCTTTTCCATACAAACTTTCGTCCCACTTTTCACCCTGTTAGAGGCCGAATTTTCAAAAATCCTTTCTTATTGCACGATAAAATCTTGTAAAGAATACACCCTCCAAATTTCAAGTCGCTACGACCTATGGTTTAGGCTGTGCGTTGATACTAAGTCAGTCAGGACAAAGCCTTTTATATATATAGATTATTATTTCAATGACAACATGGGACAAATCTTTGTGTGATTCGCAATGATTTGTTCTGACTCTGGGTGTGCTTTGTGTGTGTGAAATGTATGTTTGTGAACACCTCCGCGACACGAGTTATTCCTAGTGCGGGCGTCATTTTTTAAAACAAAAAAACATAAAAAAATTGACACATAACTCGCGGAACTACGCGATCAAGAATTACGATCCTCTTCGAGTCGGTGTTTGTGAACCTTTACACTTCTAACTTCGCTTCTAACTTAACTAAAAACTATTCCTTATTCTTACTTTGACAGAAATCCGTTCAGCAGCCAGTGATGAGACAGGTGATCACCAGGCAGCCCGTCATGGTCGGCAATACGAAGATTGGTGATAAGGAACTAATTGTTTCACAGCCTGTCACAGAGGTATTTATTCTACATATTTTCTTTATTCTAGCTTAAAATTAAGTTTAGGTATAAATCAATTTTATTATTTTAAAATAAGCAGCGATAGCCAAGTGGAAAACCGTCTCGGCTGCGAACCCACGGCACACACCTCTGTCAATAAATCGTTACGATTCGTCTTTTCGAAGATATGTATGTATTTGTCATATAAATTACGACTTGCTAACGGTGAAGAAAACATTGTGAGGAAACCTGCATGCCTGAAAGCGCCTAAAATGTGATTGAGGGAGTGTGAAGTCTACCAATCTGCACTTGGCCAGCGTGGTGGACTATAGCTTAACCCTTCTCATCATGAGAAGAGGACCGAGCCCAGCAGTGGGACATGTGTAAGATACACAGCTGCTATTATTATTTATTATTATTTATAAATATATTACAGTATAAAGTAGGTTTATTTCTAAATGCCTCACTAATCTCACAGTTTCCGAACTGAGCAGAATAATTTTTCACCTCAGCTCGAAAAGGTGCTCTTAGTTGTGTGAAAACAGTGAGCTAAATTCGATTTTGCTTCGAGTTTTTCTTGCTCGCAAAGCAAAATTGATAATTACTCACTGTTTGCGACCGGTTGTGTGAGGTAAAAAGTTGTATGAGTTATTTACATCTCGTGCTTATAGGTCCCTCACTACGATCAAGATTCTAAACAAGAATCACTCGTTACGCTCGTGATTCTACGATAGACTCTTTCTCTTATTCGGGACTCAAAATAAGCTCTCAATGAAAATACGAATTTAGCTCTTTTGTTGCACAAATAACCATATTTCGTCAGACAATATTTTTACCCGGGTAAATTGCGACAGGCTCGTCCCTCTCACATGGGTCTAACTAAAACACAACTGGTGTAATATGAGTGTAAATACCAGGTGGTCTATTCTGGGTAACGTCGATGTGATATTATGTTTTTTTATTTTTTTTTATTCAGAAATCATGATCATGTTATTATTATTATTTATTATTTATAGAATTTCACACTAGCAGCTATTAAGCTGATGCGTGTGTGTTTTGCGATTTGGAGAATTGGTAAAGTTGGTTTTAAAAACTGTTGAAACTGGGTGCATTTATCACAATTTCTAAGAGCTTCTTTCACGCTGCTACTACACGATTGGGCGAGAAGTGTCTCAGAGGGTTTCCTTTGTGTGGTTCTGTACACAGTTTAAGTGAATGTCCTTCCTTGTAAATGTTTCCTTTAATATTTGTAGCAAAATTGTATTTTTCAGCCTACAAAGCCCCCCACCCCGAAGCCGGCCGCGACGCCCCCTCCCGCCCTCACCCCGCAACCCGCACAAGCCGTCCCCGCAGCGCTGGACGAAACACCATGGATTTGTCATTGGAGAGGATGCGGCAAGTGAGTGTGAACGATTTTATTCTATACCTTTATTAAAATACACATAATTCTCCGATTATTTTCTACAGTTACATTAAAGTTTAAATAGATAGATAACCATTATGATTAATTATACAATAAATAAATAAATATCTCACAACTTACACACAACGCCACCTAGGCTTAAACTGAGCAGAGTTAGTGTCATGGGTACTAAGAATAACTGATACTAATACATAAATACTTTTCTTTTGTAAATACATAGTTATTATACATAGAAACACCCAGACTAAGACAAACCCCCATGTTCATACACACAAAGATTTGTCTAAAGCGGGCATTGAACCCGCGATCTCGCCGTAGCAGGCAGGTACTCTACCCACTCCACCATCCGGTCGTCGTTTTAGTAGTTTGATTCCTAATCTAACGGATTCACTCAAATATCAGCATTGTAGGCATAGCGACTACCATCAGTCCACAGCCCGGTGCGGAGCGACACAAGCTTTGCTAGACAATTTGATTGATTTCTTGGACTGTTGAGGAACATGGTACATACATATATACCACTTCCAATACGCTACCGTCGGACAGCTGTCCGCCGGGCAATACCACCGAGCCTGGTCGAAGGATCCTCCCTTTGTGGTGGAGGAACATTACACCCCGTTCCTCTACACTGACTACCCGTAATGACTGTCATTTAGTTTAAAATGACGACTGAGATCGACTTCTTAACGTACTCGTCATGCACGAAGGAAAGCTTTGCGTGGACCGAAGTATGCCACTATAGCTCGTCCAAAGAGCACATAATCAATATGGAGAGGAAATTCAAGCAAATATCTGTGCGAACCTCGCAGGAGAGGGGGAGGGTACATTGTGCCGCACATCTATGATTTGACAACTAGTTTTATATGCCGTGTAAGAGCGGGGCTCTTCCACATTTAGCAGTAGGGGACGCTTGACAATGACGTCTCCGGTTGGCTCGTTGCTCTGAGAGCTTGTCATATAAAATCTGTATACTATTAAATGCTTTATTCTCGTTACAGATCATTCAACAACTCCACGGAAGTATTCACTCACGCGGCCCGCACCCACTGTCCCCTGACGGCGGGCGGAGAAGCGCCGTGCATGTGGTTGGACTGCGACAGGGTGCCACGCAAGACCTTCGCGCTGCTCAACCATCTTACGGACAAACATTGTACTCCACATGTAAGTGCATCCTCACGCGGCCCATACCCACTTTTTTTGAAGATCTGGCAGTCACGAGGTACCGGTTATCGAAGTAGTAATGGCAGGTGTAAATATGAATAGGATCAAATTAAAATTGAACCACAAGGGAAGTACCAGCTTTCAAATAAAAAAAGAATCATTTAAATCGCTTCGCCCAGTCGAAAGTTATGAGGTAACAAACATAATAACAAACGAATTGCGAACCTCATCCTTTTTAACCGACTTCAAAAAAAGGAGAAGGTTCTCAATTAGGTTGTATTTTTTTTTTATGTTTGTTCGCCTTTCACTCGAAGACGCCTCTTAACCGATTTGAGAAATTATTTTTTTGTTTGAAAGGATATACTTGGCATGTGGTCCCATTTTCTTCAAGTCACGTTCTGATGATGGGATCCTAGATAAATCGAGGGCAACCCTCAAATTTAAAAGGCTTCTATATTGTTTTTTGTATATTATCTAAAGCTACTCGGATATTTGCATCTAGTAGTCAGTATTTTTTTAAATCGTTTAAAAATGTGAATCGATTGCAGGCGCTAAAGGCGATCTACAACTCGCGGCGACACGTGGCGGCCGAGGCGGACGGCAAGCCCGTGGCGCTGGGCTACCCGCCCAACGCCGCGCTGGCCGCGCTCAACAAGCACGCCGCCGACGCCTTCAACCCGCGCGAGCTCATGGTCAGTGCATGGATACATTCAAACGTGCTTTACAACGGAGGAATAACAGACTTACATGCTTCGACTTCATTTGAAAGAGCTTCTAACCCGTTGTCCTAGTTGAGCGATGCGACGCGATCCATACAGTTCAAGCGACGATTACTATGGCAACAGAGGCGTTTGTGTAGTGTCGCGTTGCTTCCCACTTGTTGCTCAGTTAGGACAACGCATTGAAATCGCTTAATTAAAAAAAATGCTTAATAACTCCAGAGAGACACAAATTTAAAGGCGTTTTCAATTAGGGCGATTGTTTTTTGTTTCACCAGGTCCAGCAACTGTAGAATATGGTCTGTCAAAGTTTGTTAACAGTCATTGATTTATTCCAACCATTGAGTTTATACGTTTTTATAGAGGCACAGTTCTTTAGGGCGTTTGGCAGACAAAGATTTTGGAACAAAAACTGTACTCAAAAAAGATATACGGCATTTTTGATTCAATTAGGTCATTAATACGTGTGCCTTATTCACAAGTGCGTTCTCTGTCACTTGTAAAAATGTTGTCTTCAAAACACCCTAAAGATCTGTGCCTCTATAGACTCTTATAAACTAACTCTAAAATAGTGACATTTGACATTTGGAGACCTCACGCTATGCAAGCATTCCTAGCGGCGAATTCATACACCTTTCGCCATTCGCCTTTATTGAGGGTAAATTGATAACGATAAAATTATTCTATCAATTTTTAAGCTATTGAATAGCTTCTATCGCGGGCCTTGAGCGTAGAGACCGAATCCAGAAATTCCGTAACGAAAATAACCTAACACCCCCCACTCCGACCGGAAAAGTGGTGATACTTTTTTGTTTTCTATAGTTTCAATGATCAATATTCCTGAATAACCTACATGTATTGTAAGATAATAAAAATATTTTGAACAATATTAACTTCTCATTTATTTAATAAAAGAAAAAAAATTGTTTTCTTATCGGTCACCACGCTCAAAAAGTGTAACTTGAATTAATATCAAAGGAAAAAAAATACTGCATAAATAAAATAAATGAATAATTATAATTGCGTAAGTTGATAAAAAATGCTATGCAATAGCTTTACCGCGGTAGTCCCCGAGTGCCACACGTCTTTTTTTATATCTATTCTACGTCCACAGACGCTGTGCCAATATGAAACCAATAAACTTGTCCTTGTCTCTATAACGTTTAAAGTAACCACACGACGTAGTATTTTAGCATCTCAATTTTATCATTTATAATTTTGTGGGCTATTACAAAACGATGCTGTCCACACACTGAAGCTTTAAAAGAAGAATTCTTAAAATATTAATTTATTTTTATCAAACTACATAAGATAAGCTATTAGTGATATTGCCTTAATCTTAATTTATCTGTGAGTTTTGGTATATTACTACAGTATTATTTCCTCTTATCTATCTATTTTGTAATTTGAAAACTTGTATTATTAAATATCTGTAGCTGAGCGCATAAAATAAACAGATACGGCCTGTATCCGTGGCCGAAGTACAAAAAGAACAACAGATCTGCCCACCTTTGGCAATCGATGGGTATTTTCACTCACTTATGGCAAGACTGACAAATTGCAAAATTATAGTTGATTGAGATAGTAATAAATAATAGTTTAAAAAACTAAAAAACACGCTTTTAAAGTACTTCTAACTAAAAAGTGAAAAATAATTCCTAATATAAGCTGAAAAAAGCGTGGGTTGCTCGATAGACGTAAAATATGGCACAGAGCGCCCCACGCTTTTTTCAGCTTATATTAGGAATTATTTTTCACTTTTTAGTTAGAAGTACTTTAAAAGCGTGTTTTTTAGTTTTTTTAAACTATTATTTATTTTCTACTTTTTAGTTTGGTTTATTTATAAGAGCGTTTTTTTTTTTTTTTTTTTTTTTATATATTTTTAATTTTTTTTATCGAATTATTGCATTGTCATCGATCTTTGACAGGTGTGCAAAATTTGAATGAAATCTGTCCGTTTAAAGTGGGTCAAAATCGAGTCCAAAGGAGTCGGTTACATACAAACAAACAAACAAACAAACATACAGGTGAAGCTAATATAAGCGTGTTAATAAAAAGTGTAGCTTCATGGAGATATGTAGCAAAATTAATTAAATTGTTATAAACTGTTGAAATGTTTCGTTGTATAGGCGTTTGAGAGATAGTAGCAACGGCATCCTTAAAATTATTGCCTGTCAGACTGTCCAATTCAATATAAATGGATTTCAATTTTATTAGGGCTTGACTAAATTTACATTTTTTTTTTTGGTTGAATTAATCTATGTATTATTATCTAGAATTTTATTATTGACATCCATGAATTTTAATTATTTGTTCTTTTTTATATATCTATTTTTATGTAATACTTCTCTCGACATATTTCTCACTGTTTGTTATACTATGGCTTTTTAAATCTGAAATAAACGTTTTATTATTAACACGCTTATATTAGCTTCACCTGTATGTTTGTTTGTTTGTTTGTTTGTTTGTTTGTATGTAACCGACTCCTTTGGACTCGATTTTGACCCACTTTAAACGGACAGATTTCATTCAAATTTTGCACACCTGTCAAAGATCGATGACAATGCAATAATTCGATAAAAAAAATTAAAAATATATAAAAAAAAAAAAAAAAAAAAAACTAAAAAGTAGAAAATAAATAATAGTTTAAAAAAACTAAAAAACACGCTTTTAAAGTACTTCTAACTAAAAAGTGAAAAATAATTCCTAATATAAGCTGAAAAAAGCGTGGGGCGCTCTGTGCCATATTTTTCGTCTATCGAGCAACCCACGCTTTTTTCAGCTTATATTAGGAATTATTTTTCACTTTTTAGTTAGAAGTACTTTAAAAGCGTGTTTTTTAGTTTTTTTAATTATATATCTATTTTTATGTAATACTTCTCTCGACATATTTCTCACTGTTTGTTATACTATGGCTTTTTAAATCTGAAATAAACGTTTTATTAATTTATTATTATTATAAACAGGCAGCCATCAAAACGTCTATTTAATATTTAAAATATAATAAGCTATGAACAATTCGATTTTTAAGATAATTATGTCAGTCTTGCAGTAAGTAAGCGTTTTATATTTACCAAAGCTCGCAAATATTGCGTTCACGCGCTACCACTAATGTGTCACTTAGCGTGTGTGTGACGTCACTAATGTATGTTTGTGTGCGTGCAGCACAGGGCAGAACTCAGTCGCACCCCGGAGCAGCTGGTGAGACTCACACACCACATCACCCGAGCAAGACCTTCCATTGTAAAAAAAATGATAATACTATTTTTTTTTTCATATTTCAAATCTTTGCATTGAATTTCCAATCCAAATCAAATATCACTTTATAAACATTAATATTTTTTTGTTTACTATTTTAACAATTAAGTTTATTTACAACATTGAGATGACATTTCAGTTCTAAAAATTGCAATAAATGACTATGTCTTAATATAGGTCTTGTTATTAAAAAAAAGGTAATGTTAGGCAGTATACTAGTAATTAGGATTAATTAGGAATAAGAACTAGCAATGGAAGGTCGGCTCTTTATGTTTATATTAGCTTATGTGAGCGTTGTTTTGGCGTTTTGTTTGTATTTTTGTTTTGTCTGTCTTGCACCATATAACCTTCTCCCTTTAGAGCAAATATCATTCTTACATCTTTGTAGATTTTCAATTAATCTTTTGCTTCATCAACATGCATACATCTTTTTAGTTTTTAATGCTATAAATAAATAATAAAAATATTTATTTTCTCTTTCACAAATTGGTAAAAAAATACATTGGAATGTTGTACGAACAGAGAGAGTTTGTCTTAATGCTAGTTTTACAGTAATGACTGAAGTACCAAAAGTTTTATTTGGCAAAAAAGGTTTCTTAAACAAATAAGACAATGTAATATAAAGTGAGAGATAGCTATTTAAAAAAAATATATTGGCTATGTATAGGGTGGTCCAAAGTGAATACACTTATACACGATTTGTACCTGCCCATACGGAATTACGTCACTGTGTGAGTGTCCGCATACCGGGCCTCTACCACTGATCTTATAGATCATATATATGGTAACTTGAACGCTCAGTGTGCATTGATGCCATATAAATTGTATGAAATATATCTGCAACTTGTTAAAGGCACTATGGCCTGGTGTGCTATGCGATAATGTTTGTTTCTGTTATTGTTATTCATGTTTGGCTTTTGTTGGAATAGATTTTTTTAAGTAAGGCTGCGTTCACACAGCGTCACTACAGCGTCACGCCGGTTTTCAAATTCAAATAATTTATTTTCATAGGCGCCAGGCCGCTTGAACACGTCACAACATTATAAACAATAATATAAAAATAAATTATAAGTAAAACTAAATTATACTAATTACAGTGATTTGAATAACCAGGGCTTAGATTAATTTTAATCCAACTGTTTAGAATCAGAGTAAAATAAGTACCAGCTCCAATGAGTATTGCATTATGAGAAGAGCTGGTGAGAAACTCATGTCCACCATCTACAAATGAAAACAATTATTATGCATATTAAAAGTAGCTTAAGAAGAGCAATTCATTTCCAAATATTATAATCATTTATATAGCCTAAAATACTATAGTAAGCTTCTTGATATAATCTGATTTTAATATATTTGACCAAGTTATCCAAGTGTCTGCATAAGCAGCATAAGTCATTTCATTTTCAAATATCTTTATTTAATAAGTAATATATTTAAAAAAACACTTACCAAAGTTACAATTTGAAGCAGGTGGGTACTTAACACTATTAGGCTAACAAATCGCCTTTCAAAGCTTATAAATAAATCACATATTAATTATTCCCAATAAACAGATAAATACTCATCACAATATAAGTTAATTATGACAAATTCATTAGTCATTAAATTGTTGTCTGCATAAGTAATAACTAAATAAATCCGCGTTCACGCTGCTGCGACGTACCGTGCCGTGTGAACACCGTAATATGTTTGTGTATGTCAGCACCAAAGTAAAATTGCATGTTTACTTATTTTAGTAAAATCCTTGCATTATGTGTGCTTTCTGCTTTAATATTTTATATCAAGAGTATTCTGATTTTTACAGTGTATGTCTAATATGTTTGAAATGTATGTTCACTAGAGTATTTTGTGTTGCCAGGATGAAAATGAAGGACCTGTTACGAAAAGTATACGGTTGACCGCGGCGCTCATATTGAGGAATATTGTTATTTATTCTAATACGGGTAGAAGGTGAGATTTTCTGTGACTTACTTTTTAAATTGCTTTGTACGCCTGCCAATCACAGTCGCTGATGGAAGAGCTTTTGTGTGAAAGCGCCTGAGTGACCTTAATTTTTTTATTATTATTTATTTTATTTTTATTAACAAATACAGTATAAATTATACTAAACAGAGTTCCACAAAACAACTTTCGTTGTTTGTCTGTGGGAAAGTGAATTACATTTTAAAATTAAATAGTAGTACATAGAACTAGTCATTTCGACTATACTACAGTATCATATATTAATATTGACAAATGGAAAATCTTTTACTTATTATCAATGCTTGTATTATTGTGTTTCGGTTTGCTGGTGATATTAAATACTAGCACATTATTATTCAGCATAATGTTGGCCTCAAATGCAGTAGCAATGCATTTGATGGATTGTAGTAAAAAATTTAAGACATCTGTACTAAACAAAATCTAACACGCCTTTTTAAGAATATTTCTCACCATTATCCCATTAGACCTAATAGCAGGTGAAATGTGGGTGCTGTTCACCTCTGCCACACCCTTCTGGGTAATAAGATATGAATGTATTTTATTCATCTCCACAAATTTCAAGATTTACAGTTTCTTATTTCAATAACAGTTTGGTGAGACATAATAATATATGTAATTTGTGGGCGATCTGGTGTCTAAAGTCTAAACTAAAAAGCCGAAGCCTGTATCTTAGAGCACCTGCCCCCTCCCCCCCTCCCATACACCAGATTGTAATCAATTTTATCCCAAACTAGTTACAATATACGTTTTAATATTATTAAAACCGACGTGAGATGAGGACATTATTATTGAGAATACGGGTTACTCACGTTATTTTAGCCGGGATATGCCGACTAGATTCGAATCTAATACGTAGATTCATCAACTGGGCTATTATTAGCGTGTCGTCGCCTCCGCGCGACGTCTCGCACCGAAACTAGTCGGCATATCCCGGCTAAAGTAACGTGAGTAACCCGTATTCTTAATAATAATATACGTTTTGTAAGGTAAGTAGTTATGTTATAAAATAACTATACATAAAATACTAAAAATATTATCTACTATTCGTAGATAATATTTAAGGTAAAGTTTATATGTTTATGTATGTGTATGGTAGATCTACATTCCTCATCACTTATTTATGTACGTAATAGTTTTTCATATACAACACAAAAACACACACACACACACACACTTAATCAACAGACATTACTTTGGATAACGCAATAATTCACATCAGTCACGATAAACTCATTAGGCACAGAAAGTTCACTACACTGACATTTATACATCATTAAACATCTACATTTTTTGTATTATATAGATTTTGCATGTGTATACTTTCACTCTCGGATTACATTGTTAAAGTATTTTTTGTGTACTTCGTAATTGGCGTACTGTTCCAATATAAATTATTTACCTACTGCCTGTAAGCTGTGAAGTGCCTCTATGAAATAAAATAATATTTGTTTCCCAGACAACTGCGTTCCTACGAGGCCCACCTATCAACCATCGCGCTGAGCTCCGTGGAAGCCTCTCGCACCATTGCGCAAGTACTCTTCGACATGAACAACATATGAGAATCGTGTAACGGGCACGCGCCCGACTGACAAAACACCAGTGAATAGATAGACTGTGTTATGTGCGGTTCAACATAAAACATTACTGTCAAATAGTTACATTGTGTGGTGGATGGCAATAGGCTCTCGTCTTATCATATGAGACCTAAACATAACAGGTGAAGTTAGGGCATTATGTTATAGACAATCATGCTTATTTCCATACATTAGAGTCGACGCAGTTTATCTAGCGCTTTATGCCTTTATATCTGACTCAGAATATCGACATAAATGCTTGTAATTATTGTAATAATATTAGATCCTCGTTAGCTTGGCTGCGCGGAGTCTACCACCCATAAAAAGATTTAAGTTTGATATTTGTAGAGCAATTTCATTCGGTCTTCGCTCCTAAAAGAAATAGCGACATCTGGTAACTGAAATTACAGTTGTCTTCTCCATTTAGTAGAATACGGTGAAAAAGTCGGTAATATAACTATGTGAACAGCATACTGTATATCTTGGATCCGGATGATGTCAAGTCACTCCCGATCAGCCGACTGCTCCAATTTATGGAGGCTATTGGCTTAAAGGAGAGTCTATAATGAGGCTACAATCACAATAGACCCACGGAGGTCGACGTGAACACCCAAAGCCTCGTCCCAACAATAATAATAATACTGTCTATCTTTTTACAAAACATTTGATCTGAATAAATTATGATTAGTCCATAAATTGTTTGCATAGTACTTCTAAAACAATACTGCCAGGGGTTGCTTTTGTACTACGTACGATCAGTCCGTCAAAAACAGATTAGTCGATGGAAATCGGACGTAGTGTCAGTCGTACAAATTATTCCACGACTACTCAAGACCGAACTCGGATAGGTAGTGCGAAAGTGGCGTCATCAACCAATATTTGAACTGCGAAAATGCGCTGTCTCAGTACAGTGGGCCAACGAGTTAGGTATGCAGGGCAAAAACTTCCAAGTCATAGTAAAAACTTACTACACCAGTTATGGAATAGTGAATTACATATCTAAATAGTGGGTATATTACACTTATTGCTATTTTACATATGGATGGGTATATTACACTATTACGTAATTCCCACATGCATATCTATTGCATTCAGTTTTCATTATGGCGTAGAAGTTTTTGCCCTGCATATCGAATTGGCCCACTGTACGTAAAACGAGTGAGATCGACTGAGACAGCGCATTGTCGCAGTCCGTTCGACCCGCCTAGAAACATGATTCTATTTGTATTGCAATATCGGCAAACTGATTCATTATTAAAAATGCGACCATGGACGGTATATCTATTGGACTGCGTATAGCGTAAGTTTTTTATTTTTGATTTATTAACATTTACAAAAGCCATCTTAAAAAATAAACATCTTAATGCGTTGCTAAAATACCACAAGGTTTGCCTGTAGCGCAACAAAACAAGTAAAATAATATATTAAATCATGTTTCATTAAATTAATGTTATTACGTTAAATGTTTATTGGATATAATATGGTCTGTAAACTTATGTATATTAAGGGTCCGTTTCTCTAGTTCCTGATAAGTATTTGATAAAACAATTCGTAAAATTTTTTGACGGATAAAAATGTCTAATTAGTATCAGTGTTTGTTAACTATTTAAATCTTCATCAGAAACTGGTGAAATTGTGTCTAAGCATTGTAATAAATTTAAGCAGTTTTATGCTATAAATTGTATTAAGTCTATAAAGTAAGATTGTCAAGTACTTACATGCTAATTATAATATCAGGTGGAAAATTATTAATATAGCTAAATAGGTTATAGATTATGTAGGTTCAGGGCCTGTGCCACAATATGTTTCTAAAAGATAAATCAAATCGCAAATGAATTAAACATATTCAAGGTTATAATTTATCTGGTGGTTAACTCTTGACATAGTGAAACACGCTCTTAGAATTATAATAAGAACACCAGAGGCCTGTAGTACACAACATGCTTTTAAAGTTTAATATTATTTTACAAACTGTGTTCTTTTTAGAATTGTTCAACCATTTACATGACAGTCAAGGAAGGGTTTTATGTTTTTCTATCATTAGGTAAAGATCTTTATTTACAGAAAAATATACATATAGGATCTTAAATTAGTCTAAATAACTTAATCTTAACTTGTATAACGTCACTTTCAGAAGGCCTCGTTCCCAATATGCTGGCAGCATTACCGCGTTGTATTGCGATACTAATATCATTAGGTTGGTATTTCCTCTTGATGGTTCAAAATAACTATTCAATATATAGACATGGTAGTGCTTTTAAATACCTTCAGCATAGCTTCATTTCGTACAATAGGGGATAGGTTTAATAAAGATGAACCCTAATCTAATATGCGTAGTGGGTAAATAGGTACTGTTGAGCTGCTACTGTATTGAATGTGTATTCCAGGCCAAAGTCCTTGTAGATATATTGAGTGTACATTTAAAATAACTAAGTTAGTAACTATAACAAGTATTATTTTTTCAATGTCAAGGCAGGATGGTTGAATTAATTTAATGTACACGATGACGGTGAATCAATGCAAGTGCGCAACAAAATAAATAATTTGAGATAATGCGGTTGTTTTATTTACTAACTTTCGGTTTATGATCGATAAGTCCCTGATTCGATCCAAAAGAAAATGACACGAAAATTTTGCATGCCTTTAATAGGCAAGATATGTATAGAAACCATCTAATATTAACCTATATACCACCTTTTTTATACCCATATTTTTGCAAATAAAGAATTTTGATTTTGATTTTAGAATTTGTAGTTATTGCGTCATGAGTCTTACAACTGATATACATTTGATACGGCTTTCAATTTAATGTTTTCAATACAATTTGCCTGCTAGCTATTTTCAATACAATTAATATTTGCATGCTATTATCATATGGCAGAATGTGTCTTGTGCTTATTATTGTATACCATCTGCTATGTATTTACCACATTTTTTGCCAATAAATATATCTTATCTTATCTTAGCTACTGGAGAGATCATTTTCAGTAATTATGCAGTTGGTACGTATGGATATTTGCGATTTATTTATTGTATATTATTAAAATCTCACCAATTCACAGGTGGGTTAGGCAGAGGGTAACATTCACACCTGTTTTAAGTCATGCCTATAATAAACTAATATTATAAAAGCTATCAAAAGAGCTTGTTTGAATGCACATTATATTAAAGTGATTTTGTTGTATAGTGGATTTTGTAGGTAATATAGTGGACACAACGTAGGGTCCTAACCACTAGACGATCACGTGTACGTTACGTGTACGTTACGCCAGCAAGAAAGTGTCACCTAGAGTGATATGAGTAGAACGTATAATTAGTGCGCAATCTGCTGTAAATGTGCGCCGCATAAAAAATTTGTGCGTCTTGTAGTTTTGAAAAAAAAACGTAAAAACGATTCCTGCTGGAGTAACGTTGTTCTAGCAAGAAAATTCTAGACGAATCATCGGAGATATAAAATACATACATGGGCAGAGAGCTTATATTTGTGCAAATTTGTGCGCCATAAATATAATTTGTGCGTCTTCAGGTTTTCGAGATATTGCGTTTCCCGCTGGAGTAACGTTTTGCGAATTCGTGTATCTCAAAGACCATTATATGTGCGCCTGTAGAATGAACATACACGAATAGCTCTTAATTTGTGCATATTTGTGACATAATTAGATGCCAGATAATATTTATAATTTTCAAGTAATCGCGCTTTATTGAAAACTTAAAAAAATATTGTAGCGCCTAAATGAGAAGACGTATAAACTCGCTAAAAACTGTATTCGTTCCATCTTGACGTTTATAATTACCATAAAAAGTTTCAAAACAGAACCTACAAGCGCTAATGAATAATATTACTAAAAGTATAAACGACGGCATCATAACTTTGACGCCATCAAACAAGAAACTGGCTCAACCTAAGATGTGTAAATGTAAACCAAAAATTAGTGCATTTATCAAATAATATATAGTAAAAATATCCAGCTTCAACTGTTTCGTATTAGGTAAATATTAAGACTAAACCAAAACAGTTATTCGGCGCAGGTTATCCGACCAAATTCGAATGACTACAAAAAAGCGACGGATTCATACGTATCGATGACCACCTTTATTAAACGTATTACACCTAAACTGTGTTCGTACAGTCACACTCAAATGTTCGTTGGGAATTATTATTACAATGACCTAATAAAAATATAATATATATTAAATGTACTTTCTGATCATATGAAATCAAAGAGCTTGTTGGTTTAAAAAAAAAATATTTTTATTATCATAATCATGATTCTTAAAGTAATTATGGCATCAAATCACAGATCAAATTTCCTACCTATAAATATTAAAACAAACATTGTTCAATTAAACTATTTGTACCTTGTATAGTCATTTGGTATTATTTAAAATCACAGATCAGTTTTCATTTACTTAAATACACAAACAATAAAATCACTTAAAGTGGCTCAGTACCATCATGGCGTAAAATTTAAATATTAAGTACCTAGTTGTTGTTTTGGCCGAGATATAATTAAGTTTTGGGTATGATTGTATAGTACGCGAACGTAATAAATACCTATAGAGCGTTATATTTTGTTATGAGTTTATGTTTCTTAAAAAATAGCCGGATTTGTAAACTTCAACCCAAGTTTCACATATCGGGCTGCTTAGGTTTGGGTTTTCAAATTAGGCTAATTTTTAAGAAACATAAGCTGATAATAATTTTAACCGGTCTATACCTACTACGTTCGCGTATCATACTATCATATCCAAAACTAAATTATATCTCGGCCAACAAATTGGTAACTACTTTATACTTGAATTTCCCGTTATGATGGTACTGAACCTTTATCACAGAAAATCACAGTTTTTTTGTTTTTCTACTGATATAATAAATGCAAATGGCTAAATTTATTTATGTGTAATCAAAAATAATCTGAATTTATTTTAATAACTATTTCTACTGCACTGTACTCGGGCACAATACGTTTCAACCAGTTAGCGAGTAAAGTTAAGAAGGTCATCGATACGTATGAATCCGTCGCTTTTTTGTAGTCATTCGAATTTGGTCGGATAACCTGCGCCGAATAACTATTTTGGTTTAGTCTTAATATTTACTTAATACGAAACAGTTGAAGCTGGATATTTTTACTATATATTATTTGATAAATGCACTAATTTTTGGTTTATATTAACACATCTTAGGTTGAGCCAGTTTCTTGTTTGATGGCGTCAAAGTTATGATGCCGTCGTTTTGACTTTTAGTAATATTATTCATTAGCGCTTGTAGGTTCTGTTTTGAAACTTTTTATGGTAATTATAAACGTCAAGATGGAACGAATACAGTTTTTAGCGAGTTTATACGTCTTCTCATTTAGGCGCTACAATATTTTTTTAAGTTTTCAATAAAGCGCGATTACTTGAAAATTATAAATATTATCTGGCATCTAATTATGTCACAAATATGCACAAATTAAGAGCTATTCGTGTATGTTCATTCTACAGGCGCACATATAATGGTCTTTGAGATACACGAATTCGCAAAACGTTACTCCAGCGGGAAACGCAATATCTCGAAAACCTGAAGACGCACAAATTATATTTATGGCGCACAAATTTGCACAAATATAAGCTCTCTGCCCATGTATGTATTTTATATCTCCGATGATTCGTCTAGAATTTTCTTGCTAGAACAACGTTACTCCAGCAGGAATCGTTTTTACGTTTTTTTTTCAAAACTACAAGACGCACAAATTTTTTATGCGGCGCACATTTACAGCAGATTGCGCACTAATTATACGTTCTACTCATATCACTCTAGGTGACACTTTCTTGCTGGCGTAACGTACACGACGATCACGGCCTTGGTCTGGGAAACTCAACAGCTGTATTACAAGTTACATGCTTTGTTTATACATAATAGAATGAAATCAGCCTCAGCTGATAACATTTACAATACTGGACTTACACAGGTAAAGGGGTAGTAAATTTTACTAACAAGAATAGGGTAACATCTCATAGGTACTTAAATAGTACCTACCTAAGCATGAATTTATAAGAGCAAGGTTATTTGGAAAAGGGGAAATGTACAAACGATGTATGAGTGCACCGTTGGCATAGTTAAGGTTAAAGCATGGTGTTGTGGGTTAGATTCCCACACAGAACATATCTGTGTGATCCGTAAAGATTTGCTCTGACTGGGTGTGCTGTGTGTGTGGGCTATGTATGTCTGTGAACACCCCTGCGATACAGGAGTTATTTCTAGTGTTGGCGTTGATTAGATAATCACACAAGTAAGTTCTTTAGTAACCATCATCCTATTACCCTAGCAACCTTTTATATGAAGAAGAAGAAACAGTTAAAAATTATGGCACGGGCAGGATTTGAACCTGCAACCTTCTGTACCTACACCGGACAGGCGCTTTAACCAACTAACTACAGTCACCTTTTGCCATAAATTTCACAATCGTGTGTTACTTCATTTCATAGTCACGATCATCCAGTTGTTCCTATCTTTAGTGTAATGCGAAGTAACATTCAGCACAAATTTAAATGTTGTAGAGAATGAACACATACTTATTTCAAATTCTTCTTTTCAGCTGTTTCTTGGTATAATTTGCTAAGCATAGCTAAATGATATAAAAATAATCAGTATTTAACTCTTATTTGTAATAAATAAATTTCAATGGTTGAGTTTAGCTAACATTTAGATATTGTAAAAGTCAGTAAGATACCATCTAGTTATTCTCCACAAATAGCCAACAGAAACTTTTCACAATAATCCTTTTATAGATGTTTATAGAACCAATAAGAAGACAAAGTCTTATCGCTGTCACACTATACAAGTAAATTATGATAAGTTTCCATTGCATTAGCAATATGCAGGGACTACTAGACAAACATACATGACACTGTCAAGCTCTTCAGGTACAGCTCTTTTCCACACCACCCTAGAGGTAGAGCACTAGGTGCGTTTTTTTTTAAGTGGTGTCCCCCATAGGCCTAATCCACTAGTCGGTTCAGAGTAGAGCTGAATAATTTACTATGTACCATACCTATGAAGAGGTGGCCCCAATTGGCCTGACCATTTAGTATTTCCAATCAAAAATATATAAAAAAGAAAAAAAAAAAAAACGTAAGAAATATTTATCATTCATGAGTCACCAAATAACTTATGCCCCAGGTGAAATGCCAAAACATCTAAAAATTCCATCTAAAATCTTACGGATATTTTTATAAATCTCTAGTTTTAATCTTGATTACTAAAACAGATTTGTTGCCCGCGTAATCAATAGTGATTAACCTCGGAGACAATTAGTTAATTGGCGACTAATAATGATGAAATAATAAAAAAATCAAACTTATAACAGCCTTTCGAACAATGCATTGCAACAATCCAATGAATTTAAAATAAAGGTCACGTGGTCTTAACTGCGTAATACTCATGGATTGTGGAAATACATGAAAGGAGAACAAAGCTTAACTGAAATCGAGCAATCAGTTACGCTTCGTTCGATATATTGGGTCCTATATTATACCTTTACGTCTTTCTAGACTCATTTAAGTTCATTATATCCTCTTGGACATCATTAATGGCTCCTAGGTCACGGCAATCTTCAAACATACGGCGCAGGCTTCCAGAAATTTCCGTCGCCGAATCGTCATCGCAAATTACTTGAACCTATATGTTTTATTAATATTATAACATACATAAATAATGATCAAAGAAAAATAGACAATCTGCAGTTTACTCACCCCTTTCCAATAATTCCGCCACGGAAATAAAATATCTTCTGTTTGCCAGAGCATGAAGTGATGAAATAAGAATGAAGCAATATGGCCGCCGCGCCGCCAGACCTTTAGTCCAGTGTTGCCAACTTTGTTGAGAAGATCGCACCCTAATAAAAACATCACATCACAGCTTCCACCAAGTTCCAAGTAGCCAATCGCCTAATTTTTAATATTTGCTTCTGGTTCTGATACGTGTACTGGCGGATTTGAATTTAGCTGCAGATGGCCGTTCGACCAACGGACAGACACCGCACTCGACCGTGACCAATGTGTGCGTTACCCCAGCAAAATAATGTTGAAAATTGTAATTTTTATCTTACAGATTTTTAGTTGTCCATCTTCTGTAATTGTTGCGCACATTTTTAAATTTGTTGCACTTATAGTTTTTTATTTATTTAAAAAAAACTAATCCTGCTGGGGTAACGTTACTGCAGCCAGACATTTTCCTTTTTAATGGGAATATTGAAATAAATATTAGCTATATAATTAGTTGTCTAAACGAGGTAAATGTTGCAAATAATTTTGTAATTTTTCTTTCTTCGGCTGCGAAGTTATTCGAGATCCTGCTGGAGTAACGTTTGTGGTTTTGCTGGATCTCTGAAACGGTCAAGCGGATTCTTATCATCTTTTGTACATGATCTTTTAAGAATTAGTTTTAATTTGTTGGGCAATAAAAAAATGAAATTAATGAACCGTTCAAAAGTTATTTAATGAAATATAAAAACACTTAAATAGGTTCTAACACCTTAAATAAGAACTTTAAAGACTTACTTTAAACGTTATTTTGTAGCTTATAACTGTCTTTAAATGTATGTGAAGTTTCATTAGTATTTTGTGTGTAATAAACAAGTTATGATCAATTCAGTTTACCGTCTCAATGCGCGTGGAGTTATTTGGCCACAGATAACCCTGTATGTGGATATATCAACTGAATGATACGTCAATAATTAGTTGCTTAGTTCAGTTATATACCTGCAAAATTTCAGCGCAGTACATACAATAATTTACGAGATATTAAATAAAAAGTCATAAGGAAGTACATGACCGTGGTAACCCGGCCATGTTTAGGTGGTTACAAAAATGCGGCCGCGTAGTACATTATGGTATCTTCTAAAATGTTTAGTATCATACACCTTACAAGTTCGGTACAGACGCGTACACTGTTAAATACCGATTAAATAGTAGATAACAATATAATAATATCTGAACTATGAAAACATTATAATTATTATTTCGGCTTTCGGCTACTTATTAGATAAGTATGTATTAAAATTATGCACAATTGCACATGTGAATACATATCATAAAACAAAATGGAAAATGCCATAAAAGCAGAATTGCTACCTATAATATTTATCTGTTATTGCTTTTAAGTTAAATTAATGTAAAAAAGTTCTGCAGAATTTGTGTACTGAACCTGTAAATAAATATTCTATAAGAAACATAATTATAGTTTTTTAAAACACTTGTGTACACATCTGTACTAAACTTGTTACACTATCCTACATATTTAAGAATATACCATAATGTACTACGCGGCCGCATTTTTGTAACCACCTAAACTTGGTCGGGTTACTACGGTCTTGCACTTCCTAATGACTTTTTATTTATTATCTCGTAAATTATTGTATGTACTGCGCTGAAATTTTGCAGGTATATAACTGAACTAAGCAACTAATTATTGACGTATCATTCAGTTGATATATCAACATACAGGGTTATCTGTGGCCAAATAACTCCACGCGCATTGAGACGGTAAACTGAATTGATCATAACTTGTTTATTACACACAGGATACTAATGAAACTTCACATACATTTAAAGACAGTTATAAGCTACAAAATAACGTTTAAAGTAAGTCTTTAAAGTTAGTCTTTAAAGTTCTTATTTAAGGTGTTAGAACCTATTTAAGTGTTTTTATATTTCATTAAATAACTTTTGAACAGTTCATTAATTTCATTTTTTTATTGCCCAACAAATTAAAACTAATTCTTAAAAGATCATGTACAAAAGATGATAAGAATCCGCTTGACCGTTTCAGAGATCCAGCAAAACCACAAACGTTACTCCAGCAGGATCTCGAATAACTTCGCAGCCGAAGAAAGAAAAATTACAAAATTATTTGCAACATTTACCTCGTTTAGACAACTAATTATATAGCTAATATTTATTTCAATATTCCCATTAAAAAGGAAAATGTCTGGCTGCAGTAACGTTACCCCAGCAGGATTAGTTTTTTTTAAATAAATAAAAAACTATAAGTGCAACAAATTTAAAAATGTGCGCAACAATTACAGAAGATGGACAACTAAAAATCTGTAAGATAAAAATTACAATTTTCAACATTATTTTGCTGGGGTAACGCACACGTGACCAATGTCGACCCGTGATATTTCATTTGCGCCTCGTTTAAAGCCTGCCAAGATCTTTTTCTTCTATACCGTTATTTTTGTCATCATTAGAGATGTCGATGCATAAATAAATACGTAGTGTGAAAGCAAACGAATTTAGGTAATTAGTTAATTAATAAATTAGGTAGTAATTCAGGGCTAAAACGAAACTAACGAAGCAGAAATGATTAAAAAACGCTATCCATTCCTGGAGCAAACTATGTCCGACGGGTGCCCGGGTCGGCAAAGTTAAGTGGTGACCCCCGAGGACAAGGAAGTTATATTTTGTTCAATATACTAAAGAAGCGGCACCGAAGTGCCATCGGCCTTAAGAGTTAAGGAGCCGCTTCTTTGAAGTATTTTCTTCAATAAAATAAGAAGCAGTACAGAAGTGCCTTCAGTCTGTAAAAGCAGGGAGTACCGCAGGCGCCGACTGATTTTTTTTTTAAACAAATTATAAGCGCCTTCAGTCTGTAAGAGGCTAAGAGCGCCGCAGGTACAGACTTTTTGAAGTATTTACTTTGAATTGTTTTTGTATTTAATAATATAATAATTTAATTTAAAGAAATTTGGTATAGATGCTTCTATTTTTTTATTTTTGGCAACATTCTGACCATTGAGATTTGGACTAATTACCATAGACAAAATAAAAATAAACATTTAATGTACCGTCAATTATACGATCAATCTTAATCGCGTCTGATACAAAGAATAATAATATAAAATAATTATTATACTCAGTATTTCACTCGTTCCTTCTCTTCACTCGGTAATAAACTTCAAATACTATGCGAATCAAACGAAAACATATTTTTCAGCCACGTTAAATGTGTTTCATTCGCCATTCTATGTCATTTATCCATCCGTGTTCATTGACTACATAAAAAGGCAGGACTCCGTCTCTTGAAACACTTACTGAAGCACCCATAGTAAGTCACACGTATGTACACACAGAACACACACATTAACACAATAGTAAGTCAATCGCCCGCCATTACGCTTTGGACTGTGCTGTTGCTCGGATGTTCAAGTAAAATAATTAAAAATGCCGTCTTGTGTTGTGAAAAGCTGCCGAAACCATAGCGCCTCGATAAAAAAAAACCAGGGGATCATTTTTCATAGGTAAGCAAGTAATATATTCAGCTTATTGCCGAAATTATATTGTTTTCGTAAAAAAATATACCAAAACTATCAGTGTTGACAGTCAATAAATATTTTCATTTACCCTGAATTTGGGTAAATATTTTTTAGTAGTATAATACATTTAGTATAAATTATTATTCTATGTTTTATAGATTTCCTGCTGCAAACGACGCATGGAAAACTTATTGGATAAAAATAATTAGAAACTGCAGAAATGATAACAGTTGGTATCCATCAAAATATAGTGTAGTCTGCAGTATACACTTCGAGGAAATTGATTTATGTATATAAAACAAAAGGTGGACTTATTCGCATTGTCAGCTTTGCCGTACCAAAAAAGGTAAAACAATAGTATATTGTTTTAAATAAAGTATTAAATTAATAAATACCAGTACTTTAATCTAAAACTTTTTATTTCTTAGTTTAGTTTATTATTTTTTTTTTCTTTATTTTTTATTTGCCAATATTTATTTGAAATATTGAAAAATCGCATGTAAGTGAATCTAAGCTTCGTGATTGTTGGTTTAGTTTAACTTAGATATTTTATTTTGTTGACGTTTTCAAGCACTTTCTGATAGTTTATGTAATGGAGAATTTTTGTTTTTTTGATAACTGCCATAACTTACCATATTATCCAATTTCAGCTCCAGGTCCTAAACTGGGACACCCTGTATATCACTAAAGCATCTTCACCATCTAAGAATCAGGAAGCGCCGTAGGAGTCGTAATTTTAAAATATTTTCCAAAAACTGGGTAGCTGCACTAAAGCATCTTCGCTGCCTTGCGTCAGGAGTGCCCAGAGCAACGAATTTTGTACATATTCCCTTAATAAAAACAAACAACTTCCAGCTGCAGGCCCGCATCGACTGCTAGAAATATAAAATCAACTTTGTTTCGAAATTCAATCATAAAGTTGTTTTATATTGTTTGGTTTTTGGCCACGGTAGTATAAAACTACCTATATCATGTTTGATGGTAAAAAGCAGCAAATAAAAATGAACTAAACCTCTAAAATATTTATTTAAATTATTGTAAAAATGTGGGTAATATTTCTCATGGCTGGTAGCCCCTAACACACGCACACATAAACAGACCGCTGCCATTTTGGTGCTTCAATCATTTTCTATGTGACATTCTCTCCTGCTTTTTTTATGTACTCTATGTCCGTGTTTTATATTTTGTCTAATTTTCAAAAAACTAACCACTAATTTTTGTCCGTATAGCTAAAAAGTAAAAATGATAAAAATATTATAATTCATTTGAGTTTTAAGCACTGAAATAATAACCTAGCATAATATTTCTATTATTTAAAAAACTATTTAACCAACTACATACTATAATATTATTATGTGTAATATATTATATTTTACTAATGAAACTAAAAATAAGTGAATATTTCATTTCATACTTAAATGCGTTGTATTTTTTGCTCCGTGATTTTTTTTTTATGTTTTTATTTTAAGAAACAATGCCTTTTATTGTTTCTCAGCAATTTTCGTAGTAAAATATATTAATTCATATTAAAAAAAAATATGAATGTCCGTAGTTCCATTCGATTTCGTGACAAAACTTTCATGACGAAAATGTTCTACTCTGTGTCTGTTCTATACACCTTCCGTGTATACACCACTGTTTAATTTTAAATATGGCCATCCAGTAGCAAGCCATAGACAAGCCCAAATTTACCTTTCAATCAATCAATCAATATAATTATATTTATTTGCAACAACATGGTTACATACCTACTGATCTTACATGGTAAATTGTCCAACATGTTTCACTGTAAATTACAGCATGCAATTTTTTAGGCTAATATTATTTGAATACACTTTTAAGAGATAATAAACATTTTTATACACATATAATAAAACAGAAATAACATCAATCGTATAAAAAATCTTCTACTCTATAAAAACACGTATTAATAGAAATAGAAATAGAAATATTTATTTGCTTAAAACATGGTATATACAGGGTGTTAAGTTAGTCTAGAGTACAGCATGTCTCACCGTAAGGACGGTATGCAAAAATATTTTAAAATATACTTAACCTATAGACATTATTTTTTAAGTTATATATTATTATTATAAAATCATACCTACTTACAAATTAACACACTTTTTCATTTTTTTTTTTTTAATTATTTAACTATCATATTATTTAACACATGTCATGTAGGTACTTACACACAATATAAAAAATAAAATTACAAACTAGAAACATTTTACATATCTTATTATTATTTACACCTTATAATATAAAACAATAATTATTATTTATCTTCGTGTGAAAAGAATTCAGCGACTGAATAAAAACACTTTTCTATTAACCATTTTTTTAATGTATGTATAAATTTCGTAAAAGGTAGTTCTCTTATAGATTTTGGTATTTTATTGTATATTTGTATACACATGCTACTACTGTTCCTTTTATGTAGCGTTGTCGACATCATGTGGACTTGTAGCTTTCTTGGATCCCTTAAATTATATTTTTTGTTATGGTTGGTTTCTGTAAAAATGTGGGAGTGTTTTTTAACAAACAAACAAATTTCGTAAATGTACATTGATGCTAAGGTTAGTAGTTTCATTTTCTTGAATAGTGGTCTGCACGTGTCTAATGGGGCTGCGCCACATATAGCCCTAACGCATTTCTTTTGAGATATAAATACCTGACTAATATGCGTCGAATTGCCCCATAATAGTAGACCATATCTTAATATGGCTCCAACATATCCGTGGTATGCAATCAAAGCAGTTTTTTCACCTGCCATTTTCCTAATTTTTTTAAGAGCATACACAAAGCGATTAACTCTTTTGCAAATTATTTTTACTTGGGCTTTCCAGTTGCAGTGTTTGTCGAGAGTTATGCCTAAAAATTTTACTTCGTTAACGGATACGATTTCTTGACCACGACAAGTTATTTTTAGGTCGCTAGATTTGTTATTATAATTTTGAAATTGTATAAGTTTTGTTTTATTTACATTAGCGGTAAGATTATTTTCATCTAGCCAGTTAATAATATCTTGTGTTGTTGAATTTAAGGTGTCAATATAGTCGGCATTATCATTATTTTGACAAACAACTACGGAAATATCGTCGGCGAATAGTGTACATTTATGTTGTGTAGAATTTGGGATGTCGTTTATGTACATTAGAAATAATAGGGGTCCTAAAACACTGCCTTGTGGCACACCAAATTTATTTTCTTTGTAGTTTGACAGATATGATGAAGATGTACATTTTGGGTCGACACGAGTTATTTCTACACATTGTTTACGATTACTTAGATAACTCTCGATCCACTGCAGGGCGTTTCCTCTAATTCCGTAGAGTTCACATTTGTGTAGCAGAATATTGTGATCAACAAAATCAAAAGCGCTGGACATATCGAATAGTATCGCTGAAACCTGTTTTCTTTTATCTAAAGACTCTGTTACACTTTTCATTAAGGAAAAAGCAGCAAGTGTAGTCGACTTGTTTTTTTGGAATCCATTTTGCTCCTCCATTAAAATTTCATGTTTATTTAAAAAACTTATAAGGCGTGTGTGCATTAACTTCTCAAAAATTTTCGAGAAAATTGGAATTAATGTAATAGGGCGGTGGTTACTCATTTGTTCTTTGTCCTCTTTCTTATGTAAAGGCTTTATAACCGAGAATTTAAGTTTATCCGGAAAAATTCCTTCCCAGAAGGAAAGATTAACGACATGACAAAGTACTGATGCCATAGAAATCTTAATAACTAGTCAATAGAAATGCTATCGACTATCTTTTAACACTGGGACGCATGTCGCCGGTTTTGAAATACCACTTTTTGTATTCCTGCAAACAAAATTATTCTTTTTGGCGATGACATTAAGACGACAATTCCTCAACTCGCACTTATGTTCGATTAGACAAATGCGCTTGTATTCCTGCAAACAAAATTATTCTTTTTGCGATGACATTAAGACGACAATTCCTCAACTCGCACTTGTGTTTGACTTGACAGATGCGCGGCGACAAAGTCACGCGTCTTTGACATTTCTATTGCCTTATTATTAAGATTTCTATGACTGATGCCAATTCATTTTGACATCGTTTTAAAATCTTTGTTGATATTGAGTCATAACCAACGGCATTTGTATTTTTTAACGATTGTATAGTTCTAATGATGTCATCTTCATTGCAAGGGCTAATGAAAATGGTTGATTCTACAGTCTTAATCAGTTTGTAGTTTGGCTTACAATTAACAGCCTTATTGGTTTTTGATATGAAATAATCGTTGAATAGATTTGCAATAATTAAGGGATCTGTTTCCATTTCATTGTTATGAAGCACCTGTTTTATTTCATGGTTACATTTTACAATATTTTCAGTTTTATCTCCTATTACGTCCCAGGTTGCTTTACACTTGTTTGAAGAATTTAATATAATGATTATTATTTACGTATCTTTTAGAGTCTATAATGCATCTTTTAAATAATGTATTGTACTTTAAATAATCAAATTTTCTATTTTCATTTTTATCCTTATAATACATAAATCTTAATTTTCTTTTTGTAATAGCTGAAATCTTAATTCCTTTAGTCAACCATTTTGGGGCTACCATATTTGTTCTAATTTTAATTTTTCTTACAGGGAAGCACAAGTCATAAAACATAACAAACGTTTCATGGAATAAATTGAACGCTCGATTACAGTCTGTTTTATCAACTACTTCTTGCCAACTTAAACTAGATAGACAGTTTTGGAATTTGGATATATTTTCTTCGCAATAATCTCGCCTATTTATAAACATAAAAAGAGGTTTTGGTTTTTCATATGAGTTAGGAAAAGTTAAACTTTGGCCTGTGTTGTGGTCAGATAAATAAAGAGGGTGTACATTACCAGATGCATTCTTAACATTGCTAATAATATGGTCTATACAAGTTTGCTGCCGCGTTGGTTCAGTAATATGTGACACCAGATTATGCGTTAAAAGAAAATCTTTTAGACTGCAAGATGCATGATCATTTGTTAAAGTATTTATATTTAGGTCCCCTGTAATAATAATTCGTTTATTATCTTTCAAATGTAGGCCTAGTTTATGCATAAGCAATTCTAACTTTTCAAAAAATATAGCTAAGTTTGATTGGGGCACTCTATATACACAAATAATAATGCATTTTAAAGAAGGTATTTCGACACCACAGCATTCAAATATTTTTTCACATGACACATTATCACAGTATGATATATATTTATATTCTAAAGATTTATGTAATAAGATACAAACACCTCCACGTTTTTCTGCTTTTCTAGAAAAATGGCAAACTAAATTATAATTATGTATTTTAATATTTGGTTTGTCACCGGAGCGAACAAAAGTTTCAGTGAAGCATAGTATGTTAATAGGGTTTCTATTACCTTTAAATTCTTCGAGAATTATTTCCACTTGTTCTAATTTGTCTAATAATCCGGCTATATTCTGATGTAATAACGTGGTGGTGTTTCTAGCATTATTTGTTTTATGTGAAAGGCTATTAGATGTTTTTTTAATTATATCTTTCGTTACGAAAAAATTGTAAAGAGTTGTCATCATTCTCTTTAGTACAGGCTTTATCACATAATTTACTATCTATATTTTTTGTGTCCTTAGACTTACTTATTTTAGGAAAATAGTAAGGGATAGTACCTTTTATCTCATTATTTAAATTCGGATATGCTTTCTTTATAGTAAGATATTGGCTAGCATAATTATCACAATCAATCATAAAGTTAATTTGCTTTACTAAATTATTTACATACATACTCCTATTAGACATATTATTTTGTGACACAGATACAAATTTACACCGTTCTATGTTATTACAAATCTGTAATAAAAGATTATTTAATTTCCACTCATTTAAATATGAGCTATGTGCTACACTTAATACGAAAATATTAATATGCTGAAACTTACTCAAAAGTGCTGCTATTTCCATAGTTAACATAGTAGGATTTTGTGTGCGTTACCCCAGCAAAATAATGTTGAAAATTGTAATTTTTATCTTACAGATTTTTAGTTGTCCATCTTCTGTAATTGTTGCGCACATTTTTAAATTTGTTGCACTTATAGTTTTTTATTTATTTAAAAAAAACTAATCCTGCTGGGGTAACGTTACTGCAGCCAGACATTTTCCTTTTTAATGGGAATATTGAAATAAATATTAGCTATATAATTAGTTGTCTAAACGAGGTAAATGTTGCAAATAATTTTGTAATTTTTCTTTCTTCGGCTGCGAAGTTATTCGAGATCCTGCTGGAATAACGTTTGTGGTTTTGCTGGATCTCTGAAACGGTCAAGCGGATTCTTATCATCTTTTGTACATGATCTTTTAAGAATTAGTTTTAATTTGTTGGGCAATAAAAAAATGAAATTAATGAACCGTTCAAAAGTTATTTAATGAAATATAAAAACACTTAAATAGGTTCTAACACCTTAAATAAGAACTTTAAAGACTTACTTTAAACGTTATTTTGTAGCTTATAACTGTCTTTAAATGTATGTGAAGTTTCATTAGTATTTTGTGTGTAATAAACAAGTTATGATCAATTCAGTTTACCGTCTCAATGCGCGTGGAGTTATTTGGCCACAGATAACCCTGTATGTGGATATATCAACTGAATGATACGTCAATAATTAGTTGCTTAGTTCAGTTATATACCTGCAAAATTTCAGCGCAGTACATACAATAATTTACGAGATATTAAATAAAAAGTCATAAGGAAGTACATGACCGTGGTAACCCGGCCATGTTTAGGTGGTTACAAAAATGCGGCCGCGTAGTACATTATGGTATCTTCTAAAATGTTTAGTATCATACACCTTACAAGTTCGGTACAGACGCGTACACTGTTAAATACCGATTAAATAGTAGATAACAATATAATAATATCTGAACTATGAAAACATTATAATTATTATTTCGGCTTTCGGCTACTTATTAGATAAGTATGTATTAAAATTATGCACAATTGCACATGTGAATACATATCATAAAACAAAATGGAAAATGCCATAAAAGCAGAATTGCTACCTATAATATTTATCTGTTATTGCTTTTAAGTTAAATTAATGTAAAAAAGTTCTGCAGAATTTGTGTACTGAACCTGTAAATAAATATTCTATAAGAAACATAATTATAGTTTTTTAAAACACTTGTGTACACATCTGTACTAAACTTGTTACACTATCCTACATATTTAAGAATATACCATAATGTACTACGCGGCCGCATTTTTGTAACCACCTAAACTTGGTCGGGTTACTACGGTCTTGCACTTCCTAATGACTTTTTATTTATTATCTCGTAAATTATTGTATGTACTGCGCTGAAATTTTGCAGGTATATAACTGAACTAAGCAACTAATTATTGACGTATCATTCAGTTGATATATCCACATACAGGGTTATCTGTGGCCAAATAACTCCACGCGCATTGAGACGGTAAACTGAATTGATCATAACTTGTTTATTACACACAGGATACTAATGAAACTTCACATACATTTAAAGACAGTTATAAGCTACAAAATAACGTTTAAAGTAAGTCTTTAAAGTTCTTATTTAAGGTGTTAGAACCTATTTAAGTGTTTTTATATTTCATTAAATAACTTTTGAACAGTTCATTAATTTCATTTTTTTATTGCCCAACAAATTAAAACTAATTCTTAAAAGATCATGTACAAAAGATGATAAGAATCCGCTTGACCGTTTCAGAGATCCAGCAAAACCACAAACGTTACTCCAGCAGGATCTCGAATAACTTCGCAGCCGAAGAAAGAAAAATTACAAAATTATTTGCAACATTTACCTCGTTTAGACAACTAATTATATAGCTAATATTTATTTCAATATTCCCATTAAAAAGGAAAATGTCTGGCTGCAGTAACGTTACCCCAGCAGGATTAGTTTTTTTTAAATAAATAAAAAACTATAAGTGCAACAAATTTAAAAATGTGCGCAACAATTACAGAAGATGGACAACTAAAAATCTGTAAGATAAAAATTACAATTTTCAACATTATTTTGCTGGGGTAACGCACACTAGGATTTTTATCGTTTTCTCCTAAACTTAAAATTAAATAATTTTCCGCTGAGTCCACTACGTCATTACAAGATTTTATTATTTCTGGAGTAGGAGCAAAGGGTTTGATTTCAAATTCAAATTCAAATTCAAATCATTTATTTTCATAGGCCCCAGGAGGCGCTTGAACACGTCAAAATATTACAAACAAATGATATAAAAATAAATTATAAGTAAAACTAAATTATACTAATTACAATGATTTGAATAACCGGGGCTTAGATTAATTTTAATCCAACTGTTTAAAATCAGATTAAAATCAAACTAAGTACCAGCTCCGATGGGTATTGCATTATGAGAAGAGCTGGTGAGAAACTCATGTGCACCATCTTTTCAAATGAAATGAATAATATACAATTATATTAATATATAATAATATATAACAATTACAACACATAAAAAGAGCAGTTCATTTCCAAATACTATTATCATTTATGTAGTCTAAAATACAGTAATAAGCTTTTTGAGATAATCTGATTTTAATATATTTCTTAAATTTACCTATCGATAATTCTACTGCGTCTAATGGAAGTTTATTGTAGAAGCGTATACATTGACCTGGAAACGAGTTGGAGATTTTATGGAGCCTAGTAGTGGGCACAGCCAGTTTGTTTTTGTTCCTTAGATTTACTTTATGGAGATCACTATTTTTCTTAAATTTTGTTTGATTCTTGTGGACGTACAATAAATTTTCATAAATGTATTGAGAATGTAACGTCATAATATTTATCTCTTTAAATTTATTTCTTAGTGTCTCCTTGGGACTCATCATATAGATAGCTCGAACAGCTCGTTTCTGGAGCACAAAGATTGAATCTACATCCGTGGCACTACCCCAAAGCAATAAACCATATGACATTATACTATGAAAATAGCTAAAATAAACTAAACGCGCAGTGTCAACATCGGTCAGTTGACGGATTGTTTTTACCGCGTAAGCTGCTGAGCTGAGTCTACCAGATAACGTTTCTATATGTGGGCCCCATTGTAATTTAGAATCTAATGTTATACCAAGAAAGACAACTTTATTGACCATTTCCAATTCCTCATTGTCCATCAACACACTAGTTTTGACTTGTTTAACATTTTTTGTAAAAAATCTAACATATTTTGTTTTATTACCATTTAAAAGCAAGTTGTTAACACTAAACCAGTTTACTATCTTTGACAGAGCATTGTTTACATCGTCAATTACTGTTTGTTGTCTATTTACCTTAAAAACTAAAGAAGTGTCATCCGCAAACAATACTATCTCATGATTGTCCTTAACGAGATGAGGTAAATCATTAATGTACAAGAGGAACAGGAAAGGGCCCAAAATAGAGCCTTGTGGCACCCCCATTGCTACAGCTGATCCATGCGATCGCTTTCCATTGACATCAACTCTCTGAATCCTATCACCTAGATAAGAAGTAAGAAGTTCCAGAGCGATGCCTCTTATACCGTAGTGGTGTAATTTTCTGACTAGAGTTTCATGCTGCACACAATCAAAAGCCTTAGATAAGTCACAGAACACCCCATAGGCGTCCCGCGACTCCTCCCAAGCCTCGAATATACATTCAAGTAATCTAACCCCAGCATCACATGTTGACCGTCCGCGAGTGAAACCGAATTGTTTAGTGTGCAACAGGTTGTTTTCATTAAAATATTTAAGTAACTGCGCGAGAATTATTTTTTCAAAAATTTTACTAAACGTAGGTAGCACCGATATTGGTCTGAAGTTTGTGGGGTCTAATGTACTACCTGATTTAAACAATGGAATTACTTTACTTAATTTCATTAAGTCAGGAAACACACCACAATCAATACATCTATTAAATATCATTATTAAATCAGGTGCAATAATATCAATCAACGATTTTATAATATGTACAGAAATGCCCCATAGATCAGCCGTTTTCTTAATATTAATTGATTTAAACGCGGCTTTAAAATCAGATTCATTAACATGACGAAATGCGAAATTATTAAAAAACTCAGGCACATTATCTTGAAGTAACGACTCGGCAACGGAGGAGGAAGAGCCTAAAGCACTAGTTAGAGAGACAGGAAAAGCAGTAAAAAATCCTTCAAAAGCATTGGCAACTTCTAAATCTGACTTGGTTACTTGACCATCGATACTTAACTTAAAGTCTGAGTCTTTTGTTCTACCCTTCCCAGTCTCTTCATTAATAACTTTCCATGTGGCTTTAATTTTATTACTACTGTTTTTGATTTTAGATTTAATAAATGTAGATTTGGCAATTTTACAGACGCGTTTAAAAATCTTCGAGTATGATTTGACATGTTCTTTAAACTCTTCACTGCTATTAAATTGTCTCTCATAGTATAAAATGTACAATGTTTGCCTACTCTTATGGATACCTGCGGTTGCCCAGTCACCAAAGACGGGGCTATTAGTAACAGTAATCTCCTTGGAAGTAAATATTGAGTTAAAGTCCCGAAGAAATGCATCAAAAAACAAATTATACATCACATTAGGCTCTATGTTATTATCTAAGAAAGGTAAGTTAGTAGCTAGGTTTACTCTCATACGTTCAAAGCGACTAGCTGTTACTGGCACAGAAGTAATTTTTTTCCTAACTACATTTTTACTTTTTATTTTAAAACTTATCATTTGCCCAGAATGATCAGAATCTAGCTTATTAATAATACTTCTGTGAGTTGGCTTAATATCTGTATAAATATTATCTAAGCATGTAGCCGTGGTGGCACTTATTCTAGTAGGCTCCATAAATAAGTTTATTAAATTATGGGATTTAAAAAGACTTAAAATTTTACATGATGCAGTTGTATTAACAAGAATATTAATATTAAAATCTCCACAGACTAAAATTGTTTTACCCAAATTATTTACTCTGCATAGGGCTTCATCCATGATTTCTAAAAATAAGCTAAGGTCTGCGGAAGGAGGTTTATATACGCATATAATAATGAAATGCTCTAATTGTACACAGGATAATTCAACGGAACATTCTACAGAGAGAGACACAATATCTTTCCGTTCTTTAAATTTAAGTTTTTTATTAAGTAAAATTAGGGACCCCCCATGTATTGTGTTGACCCTGCAGAATGAACTACCAACCTGGTGGTTGCTGAAATTAAACATGAGCTGATGCCCCTTAAGCCAATGTTCAGTAATACACATAACACTAATATTTTCAGAGTTCATGAATAATTCCAGTTCTAGTTGCTTACCCAGATTTAAACAATATATATTTTGATGCACCAGGTTAATATTATCATTTTTATTGTAATTAGTACATTTTTGTGGCCGTAGTGGCATATAATTACTATTTGATTCTGCAGCTAAATTGATCAATTGTGAATGTAATAAATTAGAGCTAGAGGTTGCTTCCTCTGTTGTCTCATGAATTAATTTAAATGATTGCAAATTTCAGAATTGATATGAGAATAAGAAATGTCAATATCATTAATATGAAGAATGTCAGAAGTATCCTCAATAGAGGCTAAGTTATAATTCATGTCATGATTATTCAAATAATTATTAGATAATTGCATGTCATTAGTCTGCTCAATAGAAGCAGATCTGTTAGTAGCCAAGTTCTTGGCTGTAATGTCAATAAAATAGGATAGCGAAATTGCTATCTGTCGCTTAAAACTAGCAGAAAGGTAATAGTTACCTTTAGTCAAATATAACTTGCTGCTAACAAAACTGTTAGTATCTATCAAATGAATACTATCATTATATGTACTTATAGTGTGTAGTACATTGTTCAACTTATATCTAAGATTATTTTCCGCATCTGACAGGCTCCTACAGTAGGGGAATGTGAACAAAATTATACTACTTAAGCCTAGAGATAATAAATTATCAAAATAATTAACCAAATCCTTTTTGCTAACATTACCCCTATTTTCCACTAAAATAATGAGATTTTTATGATTACTGAAGTTATAACTTAAAATTCTTTTCATAATAAAATCATATGTTGCAGATGGTAAGCAATGGTTAACAACTGATTGTCCCTTAACAAGAGAATTCAGTTTTGAGCCCATATGTTTTCCAATACCATCACTAAACATAATAGTACTTTGCGCATCACTTGGTGTACAACATGTTACATCAATTGATGCACCTAATGACTGCTCTGTCCTAACACTAGTATGTGAGCCATCACACAAGTTCTTACTATTGTCATGGCAAACTAAGGGAGCACTCACTGGCTGTGGTGAACTAGAGCGAGCGCACTGACATGAATGGTTGTTAACAAGTGAATTAAAGCGCTCTGTGTTGTCATTACTTAATTTCAAGAGATCATCCATGGCCTTTGAATACTCATTAATCTCTTTAAGTGATAAATCATATTTAATTTGAGTTGACTTTAATGATGCTGTTAAATTATCAATTTTCAATTGTAAGGCCTGTGTGTCAGCTTCATACATGGCCCTGCTATTTTCTAATTTTAATGTACTTAATTCTAAATCATCAATTAATTCTACCTTTTCTTTACTAAACTTGGCACATTTGAATACTAATTTTTGATTTTTAATCAACTTCTGTGTTTTTTTTATATACCTGTTAATTTTTACATATTTTTTCAGTTTGTTCCTGCTGCAATTTAACAGACACACTGACTGATTTCAGAATATAGTTTATATTGTTCGTAATCGGAATTTCGTCTTGATCGAATAATTTTTTTATTCAAACCTTTGCACTGCTGTCCTCCGTAGATATAAATGGACCGACAATTCTCCTTTTGTAATCGACTACCTGCGACATCTGTTGAGCGATCACATAGTATCTGAGAAGGATGCTGAGCCACTTCTAGCATTGTCTGTTCTGAGATGTTTGCAGCGCCATCTGTTGTCAGCGTGTTGGAGCTGTCATTGAGTGATACTGATAGCGCAAGTTCTTCATCACTGAGAGAAATCGTATTATCACACTTTTTCTTCTTACGTCTAGAGTTCTTTTTCTTAGCTAAACAAACAGTTTTCTGTGCGTCTTTACAGAGAGACTTAGCTGTGGCCATCATATTTTTTTGTTGGCTAAGTTGTTGCCTCAAAGATTGATTTTCTATTGATAGACTTTCATTTTCACTTTGAGAAAGTGATAGCTGGGACTTGAGGTTTCTTATTTCGTCCATAAGATCTTCTATCGTCGTACCTTCTGTAGACAAATCTGGCAAGCTCTTTACAATATAAGATTGCGTCGACTCAAATGAGGTATCAAAAGATTCGTCAAAATGTGCAGTAGTGACATTTTTCCTAATGGTTACATTATTTTCTTCGGTATCTTCCATTTTTACTATTTTTGTAAACAATATAATATTGCAAAATATTTAGTACAAAATGAATGTTATCACTTTATCAAGTTATCAGTAATGCCTGTAGTAATTTGCACAGTAGTAAATAAGAACCGAGTCTTATTATTATTTTTGTTCATAGTTCACTTTTATTCACTTTTAAAATGTTATTGTATCTATTTTATAACACATAATCACTTAATAACGCTTCCAACTTTGTTATTATTAGAGATTATCAGTTTTTATATCATGGCATTGTTGTTCCTATATTTGTTCGTTTATATTCCACAAATAAATTGTTAAAATTGTGTAGATCACTCAAAACAGATTTAACTGTTAGTACGCTTTGAACTTGTAACCGATAGGCATAAATTCTTTAAAAATAAACTTCCAAAAAAAATATCAGTAGCATAGGATCGAACCCGACTCCAATGTAGAATGAAATGAGAGGACAGGTATTACGCCCCTAGACCGCAATGTTCCTTACTAACATTGGCGAAATTAACATTCATAAGCACACTTTTTAGATAATAGTCTACAATGTTCCTGATTGGTCACTTCAAAAAGTAAAACAAGCGTCACTTTTTCAAAATTAAAAAACAGACCATATTTTTCACTTTCGTATTTCTCTTTAAAGACGTAATGTTTACACTTATGGCACTGTTTTCTATGCGTTATGTTTATATTTTTACTAATATTTGTAATGTTTTTGTATTTTTAACATTTTTTATACGTAAACACAGTACATTCCGTTCAAGAGTTTAACACTGGTTTATTGTTTATTTCACTACATGTATCGATACACAAACGATAGTGGATATGAATTGGATAAAAAGTAATTGAATGATCACTTAAATAGGTTTTTAAAACTATATTTTACTATTTTTAACAAAAAATTATTACAGAGCTGATACGAACACGACGACTAGCGCCATCTCTTCAAGTCCCAGTTAATTAAAAACAATTTTAAACTTTTCTTAAATTGTGGAACATTGAGACACTTTATGGCTTCTGGGAGTCTATTATATATTTATATGCGTGGTGCCATTCCCAGAATGCTCTTACTTAATAATGCTGTGTTACATCTTTGCCTGCTTAGTAAATTTTTGTATTGAGAACGTAAGGGAACACCCCGTTTGGATGTATTTGTTTCAAATAGTGACGAGTTTGTTTTAACAAATACACATACTTCAAATATGTAAAGTGCTGGAACTGTTAATATTTTTAATGATATAAAGTATGGAACGCAACTGTCCCCCGATTTCAAACCGCACATAGCACGTATGCATCTCTTCTGGGCTTTGAAAACTATATCTCTATTAGTTGAGTTGCCCCAGAAGATGATTCCATATCGCAGGATTGATGCCACCAAACCATGATATGCAGTAAGTAATGCTACTTGATTGACCTTTTTACTAATTTGGTGTAGGGCGTATGCTGATTTATTTAACTTTTTACTGATTTCTTCAATATGAGTTTTCCAATTTAAATTTTGATCTATATGTAATCCCAAAAAAATTGTAGATTGTACTTCATTGATTTCGGTGTTATCATATTTTACTGTTAAGATCGGATTATGAATTCTTTGATGGAAATGTATTACTTTGGTTTTAGCCATATTTATAACAAGATTATTGTTTGTGAGCCAATCGATCACATCTGCAAGTGCATTATTAATATCTTGTGAATAATTACTTTGAGGATCACGTTTAACGACAAGGGTACAGTCATCAGCGAACAGAACCATCTGTTGGTTTGTTGCTTTTGGAAGATCGTTGATGTAAACTAAAAATAAAAGTGGCCCAAGCACACTTCCTTGCGGCACACCATATTTCACTGATTTGTCTTCAGAAAAATATGTTTTTTCCATTTTTGTTTCATTACATAATTCTGATATCTCTGTGCGTTGAGTTCTATTGCCCAAATATGATTCTAGCAGTTTTAGGGAGCTTCCTCTTATACCATATGTATATAATTTGTCAATTAACGTTTTGTGGTTAACAAAATCGAACGCTTTGGTCTTACCAGTAAATATAGCACAGACTGGATTTTTAGTATCTACAGCATTCAAAAATATTAAATAATTATGTTTTGGCACTCTATATATACAAACTCTATATATTACTGCCTCTTACTGCCCTAAATTTGCTGTCAGTGAGAAAACTAACTTGGATCCTTGGATCTCTGTCTACGCTTGGATCAGACTGCCCCTGTGTCACGAGTCACGATTAAGATTCTTTCTTGACTGCGTTATGGACATACATTTTATGAAAATACGACACAAGTAGTGTATAATTGGGCTATCTGGATCACAGGAGATCCAGACAGCCCAATTTTAAGTTCTCGAGAAGTGGTTTTGAGTTTTTGAGAACTGATTTTTGTTCTCTCAATAACTTAATCTATTCATAAATTTTTATTTTTGATTTCTCTATAACTGGATCATTCAATTTTTTTTGTCTCGATCATTTTAATAATGATGAACTCGAGAAAAGATATTTGTTTCTTAAGAACTGATTTTTGGACTACTTAAAACAAACTTATTTGTATCGATCATTCAACAACTAAAAAACGACTACTGTTACTAGTTGAAAATTAAATCAAGGTTTTTGAGAACTGATTTTTGTTTCTCAATAACTTAATCTATTTATAGACTTTTAGTTTTGATTTCTCTATAACTGCAGAGTAGTGTATAATTGGGCTATCTGGATCACAGGAGATCCAGACAGCCCAATTTTAAGTTCTCGAGAAGTGGTTTTGAGTTTTTGAGAACTGATTTTTGTTCTCTCAATA
This sequence comes from Hypena proboscidalis, assembly GCA_905147285.1. NCBI lineage: Eukaryota > Metazoa > Arthropoda > Insecta > Lepidoptera > Erebidae > Hypena > Hypena proboscidalis. The sequence continues at coordinate 5,167,159 of LR990141.1, forward strand.
ACTTAATCTATTCATAAATTTTTATTTTTGATTTCTCTATAACTGGATCATTCAATTTTTTTTGTCTCGATCATTTTAATAATGATGAACTCGAGAAAAGATATTTGTTTCTTAAGAACTGATTTTTGGACTACTTAAAACAAACTTATTTGTATCGATCATTCAACAACTAAAAAACGACTACTGTTACTAGTTGAAAATTAAATCAAGGTTTTTGAGAACTGATTTTTGTTTCTCAATAACTTAATCTATTTATAGACTTTTAGTTTTGATTTCTCTATAACTGCAGCAATTATTTTTTTTTTGTCTCGATCATTTAATAATGATGAACTCGAGAAAAGATATTTGTTTTTTAAGGTCTGACTTATTTTTTCTTTCTTTAACTAAATCATTCTTACCTAAAGTATTAGGTACTTATGAGAGTATATATTTGAATTGTTAATAGCAGTTTTGATTTTGGTCTCGATATATTGATGTAGTTATCTGAATTATTGATAGCTGTTATGATACTGCTATTGGTATCCTGATGTAGATATATGAATTATTGATAGCAGTTATGATACTGGTCTTGGTATACTGATGTAGTTATCTGAATTATTGACAGCAGTTATGATATCCGTCTCGGTATACTGATGTAGTTATCTGAATTATTGATAGCAGTTATGATACTGGTTTCGGTATACAGATGTAGATATATGAATGTCCACAACTGAAGTATTTTACAAACGATGCAATCGGTTATTCATCAGTCTTGTGCATTTAGTTATAATGTTCGTAGGAATGTTGGCAACAGTATTACTTGTTATCTAAATAAATTTGTTCTATATAATCTCTTCCTTTCACGGAATTCAAATACAAGCATTTAGGGAAGAGTGCTGCATGTTGTCTCCATGGATCTTTATGAATTTCCCAATCTTCAATAACACCTCCACATGAAAAACACGCTGCTCGATCATTTATACCATTACCACAATAAAAGAATCCCGCATCGGCCATTTCCCACACAACTGCTGCCCTTAAATTAACTGTTGACCAATAATGCCTGAATGAATATAACCTAATTTTATATGTGTCATATATGAAATAGCGAGGATTGTAATTTTGTAACATTTTATTTTATTGGTGTTCTAGTTAGTTATTGCACTATAAAATAATCCAAATAACTAGTACAATGATGGTGTTGAGATGAGATGAGTGTTGAGGGAATACTAACAAGTATAATAAGAAAAACGTCTATTTATTTATTTAAAAGTTTATTATCAAAGCACCAATTTCTTAAACATAGAACATTTTTCAAAGCACATATTGATTTATGTTGAATACAGTTATATATATCTTCAGAATATTTGTACTGATCCCACAAACTATAAAAATTAGGACAATTCTTATCTTCTAAGTTAACAACCTTATTATTATTTAAAATATTTTTTAACCATAATACTTTTTCACTTCCCTTAGTATAAATAAATTTATCTTTTAAATATTCTAAATATTTCCAATGGTTTCTGTAAGGAATGAACCCACTATTCCAGTATATTTTTTTGTTTCGTTCGATCCATCTTACTTGTCGTTTTTCTGACTCAGTCAAATCACGGAAGGGAAATGGTGCTTCTATTAAGAACACTTGTAATTTTTTATCACACCATATAGCAATTTCTTTTAAGATAAATTCGTTTGCTTCTGTCTTAAAGCCTTGAACGTCTACAATAGCAGTCATGATAACCTGCGCACTATGTTACTTAGAGGTTTGTATTCCACAAGTCGATCGTTTATAATCAAACAATATGCTGCAGTGTTATCTGGTATTGGTTTTGACGATTCAATTTCTATTCTAACGTCTACTGGGCCTGTTTTTAAATTATCGTTTTGCCTTGAACAATCCAAGATGAACAGGGGAGCCTTTTCTTTAAAGTCTTTTAAATTAAGCAAGGGATCTGCTGGATAGTTGTAATATGACTGACGAAATTTTACATACATTTCGTATAATATACTATATTTGTTCTCAGAAAACTTCAGATTTAAAGGTTCATATGGATAGTATTGTGAATTTAAAAAAAGAGTTACGTTTGTGATATTGCAATGATCAAATAATGAGCTGTCTCTTAGTTTATTACTTTTTCTATTAGTTTGTAGACAGAGGATTACATATCTAGGCTTTTCTATTTGTGACGCTGTTTTAACTGACCATGAATGCTTTGTAGTTTGAGGCAGTAAAGGGTATTCATACAAATCCCAATTTCTAAATGCCATTTGTATAGGTTTATCTTTTTCTAAATGTTTCAATAATGTCAGTCGTTCCCGATCTGATACTTTTATGTGAGGAACTCTCCATTGTATTCTTTCTATAGATATTTGGAAATGTGCAATATCATCGGTAAGTATAACGCTATTTAAATTAGAGTTACTTCTACTCAATATAAGTTCATGTTTACAATTTATTACAATTTTATTATAATCCTCCGCAAACCCTAAAACCTTATTTAATGGTATGACAGCACAAAAATTACCATCATTTGCAAATCTATTATAATCCCAACCCCACAGGGCAGCTACTTTACTTTCAGCATCATTTAACGAAACGTACGACTTTATTGTCGAAGTAATGCCTGCATTTTTTATGCGGTCTATTTCAATACCATTTATTTCATATCTGATGTCTTGAAATAAGAACATAGTAGGATTATTGCTAAACAAAACAGTTTTTTCAAGTGGTTTTCCATCTTTGTTGAAGAGCTGTGCTCGACCTTCGACGTAAATTGAACTGGCTGATGGTAGCACATATATATCCTGTTGATGGATTGGAATTCTGATTTCATCGTTTTCTCTAAAACAGTTATTGTAGGGATTGTAGGAATGGACTTCATAACTTTCAATCGAAGTATCGAAGTGTGGTAAGTCATTGATTTGAAGTATATTCATATTGTAAAACCTAGAGCCTTAAGGAAATCTTTGTTCGTTTTAGTTAAGTTTTTCACCTTTTTCTTACGTCTATGCACCGTAGTAGTTGTAGACGAAATAAGACGTTTTATTGTGACTGGCAGATTTATATTATTATATAATATCATTTTAATTTTCTTAAATGAAGACGTAGTTGAATATGTTCTATAAATTCAATTGAATGTCCAGACTGATCAACAATTTTAATAGATATAGATGAAATTATATTTTTATTCACTGGGAAGTAAATTATATTCGTAGGTATTTCTATGTATTGTTGGCCGGTTTTAGTTTTAGATACAAATTCATGAATTATGTGAGTTGGTGATCCGTTAACGTAAGAACCGTATATTAAATCACATTCGATTCTAAATATAGGCAAAGTATTATTAAAATGTAGTTTTGGTGTCGCGTTTAACATAGAAAAGTATAGCAACCCACATTCATATTTTTCAGATAAAGTTAAAGGCGGGTGAAAATACGTTTCTATTTCTGATTTTTTTCCAGAGATGGTTACTGTTATAGACATATTTGTATACTGATTACTTTTGAATAAATCCGGTTAATTTATTCCATGCTTATGCCAAAACTTTCTTAAAAAGTTTAAGCATAGATGTCCGCAATTGTAAGGATGATTGCCTTGTATATTTTCATAATTATAATGGACATGAAGACCTAAATATTTTATGAATTCCTTTGCAGGTTTAAGATTTCCATAACTGTCAAAATATTCAATATAAGCATTACATTTTGCATAGGCTACCCAATGAGAACCGGGATTTCTAGAACTATCTAAATTAATAACTCCACATTCTTTTTGAAAGGGATATTTAGGTAGCTCATCTCTCATAAAGACACCTCTAAAATAGGGAATACTCTTTCCATATTTCAAAATGTCATAATTAGTTAAAGCTCGTTTGGGTAGCCGATAATCTAGTTTTTTTCTTTTGTTATAAAAATACCAAGTCCATTTTTATGTGGTTTTAGATGAAGTCCTTTTCCAATACAAAGAGCCTCCATTTTTTCATTATGTCTCTTCGATTCGTCATATATCTTTTTAGCCATTTTGTATTCATTAACAGTTTTAGCAATACCAGCAGCTCCGCCCGTTAAAGCTCCTACCGCTGATAATCCAGCGAAAATAGGAATCAAAGGTAAAAATCCCCCAGTTTTTGGTATAGGAATAACACGAGGTATTTGAATAGATGTCTTATCAGCTAACTCCCTAGCCGCAGCCATAGCTACCTCTATTGCTGCATTCTTACATTTTGGTTTTAGTTTTTTCATATGTTTTTTCGTTAAAGTAATTACATGTTTAAATTTCTTTTTAAGACCTTTTCCAGACGCTTTTTTGGAAGATTCTTTACTATGAGTTTTTAGACCAGAACCAGTTTTAATTTTTGCTAACATAGTATTTTTTACTATACTTACTGCAATTTTTTCTCCTATACTCGAATCAGCAGCAACCGCTCGTTTCTTTGCCATTTCGAACAAAACTAAATCAGCTTTGCGTCGATCCTTTAAGTTCGATGACTTGTAATAAGCAATGTCGTGATCTTTACAGTAATCGTCTAATTTATTTATACCCTTATCTCTACGAGCAAGTCTCTTGATTAATTTCGTACCAGGACCACAGTAATTGTAACCTGGCAAATGTAATTCCAATGGTAAGTGATTTATTAACCAATTGAGAAGACTACTCTCTCCAGTGCACATGTTAGGACTAACCATTACAATATAGAACAGCTATTAAATATATCTTAATAAAATTAGTAAGTGTAACAAGTGAGATAAGTATTTATTACTTACAACACATTCGACTTATCAATCCAACAATTTTCAATAGAAGGTAGACCTAGCCATTTTACAAAAACCTTATTTCCTTTCTTTTTAAGGATTTTTTCTACTAGATATACATTAGGATGTTTGGTCTTCTGAAGTTCTTGTTCATAAAATGCTCTATATATAAACTTCACATAAACGATCGACTTGTGGAATACAAACCTCTAAGTAACATAGTGCGCAGGTTATCATGACTGCTATTGTAGACGTTCAAGGCTTTAAGACAGAAGCAAACGAATTTATCTTAAAAGAAATTGCTATATGGTGTGATAAAAAATTACAAGTGTTCTTAATAGAAGCACCATTTCCCTTCCGTGATTTGACTGAGTCAGAAAAACGACAAGTAAGATGGATCGAACGAAACAAAAAAATATACTGGAATAGTGGGTTCATTCCTTACAGAAACCATTGGAAATATTTAGAATATTTAAAAGATAAATTTATTTATACTAAGGGAAGTGAAAAAGTATTATGGTTAAAAAATATTTTAAATAATAATAAGGTTGTTAACTTAGAAGATAAGAATTGTCCTAATTTTTATAGTTTGTGGGATCAGTACAAATATTCTGAAGATATATATAACTGTATTCAACATAAATCAATATGTGCTTTGAAAAATGTTCTATGTTTAAGAAATTGGTGCTTTGATAATAAACTTTTAAATAAATAAATAGACGTTTTTCTTATTATACTTGTTAGTATTCCCTCAACACTCATCTCATCTCAACACCATCATTGTACTAGTTATTTGGATTATTTTATAGTGCAATAACTAACTAGAACACCAATAAAATAAAATGTTACAAAATTACAATCCTCGCTATTTCATATATGACACATATAAAATTAGGTTATATTCATTCAGGCATTATTGGTCAACAGTTAATTTAAGGGCAGCAGTTGTGTGGGAAATGGCCGATGCGGGATTCTTTTATTGTGGTAATGGTATAAATGATCGAGCAGCGTGTTTTTCATGTGGAGGTGTTATTGAAGATTGGGAAATTCATAAAGATCCATGGAGACAACATGCAGCACTCTTCCCTAAATGCTTGTATTTGAATTCCGTGAAAGGAAGAGATTATATAGAACAAATTTATTTAGATAACAAGTAATACTGTTGCCAACATTCCTACGAACATTATAACTAAATGCACAAGACTGATGAATAACCGATTGCATCGTTTGTAAAATACTTCAGTTGTGGACATTCATATATCTACATCTGTATACCGAAACCAGTATCATAACTGCTATCAATAATTCAGATAACTACATCAGTATACCGAGACGGATATCATAACTGCTGTCAATAATTCAGATAACTACATCAGTATACCAAGACCAGTATCATAACTGCTATCAATAATTCATATATCTACATCAGGATACCAATAGCAGTATCATAACAGCTATCAATAATTCAGATAACTACATCAATATATCGAGACCAAAATCAAAACTGCTATTAACAATTCAAATATATACTCTCATAAGTACCTAATACTTTAGGTAAGAATGATTTAGTTAAAGAAAGAAAAAATAAGTCAGACCTTAAAAAACAAATATCTTTTCTCGAGTTCATCATTATTAAATGATCGAGACAAAAAAAAAATAATTGCTGCAGTTATAGAGAAATCAAAACTAAAAGTCTATAAATAGATTAAGTTATTGAGAAACAAAAATCAGTTCTCAAAAACCTTGATTTAATTTTCAACTAGTAACAGTAGTCGTTTTTTAGTTGTTGAATGATCGATACAAATAAGTTTGTTTTAAGTAGTCCAAAAATCAGTTCTTAAGAAACAAATATCTTTTCTCGAGTTCATCATTATTAAAATGATCGAGACAAAAAAAATTGAATGATCCAGTTATAGAGAAATCAAAAATAAAAATTTATGAATAGATTAAGTTATTGAGAGAACAAAAATCAGTTCTCAAAAACTCAAAACCACTTCTCGAGAACTTAAAATTGGGCTGTCTGGATCTCCTGTGATCCAGATAGCCCAATTATACACTACTGACACAATACTGTTCTAATGTAGTGTTTTTTAAGGTTAATTCTTGATGTTTTCTTGACACAATTTCATGACATTACCTGACGTCAAGAAATTGTAACCCTGATTTGGATGGGTTCATGCGCTATGCACCAACTTTATTATGTGTGACTAGTAAAGATTATTCCTTGCTACGAGTTCTATTTTTCGGAGCTATGTTCAACAACTTTTGATCTACGGCTTTTATTCTTTACGATTTTTTTTTACGTATTTTTATTCGTTTTGATTAAGAGACGCGGTTATAAGTACATTTTACATAAGTGCATAGTGCATAAACACATTATTTTTCTTCGCATTTCTTGACAATACAATTTACTGACGATTTCGTGACGGGACAACTTTTTGAAAATTAGTCTTTTCCGTTCGGGATTTATTGTCCAGATTTTAATAATTATATTTGAGCTAATAATTCTTAAGAAACGTACGTAGGTATTTAGGTATTTTTCTACGGTTAACTCAAAGAAAGCGGAGTAGGAAGTTTGAACGCGAGTAAAACTACAGAGGCAGTTATAAGAATAAGAATTAGAATAATCTTTATTACAGTCCACAAGTACATAAAAAGATATAAATAATATAATAATAATAAGTTCTTTATTTTCAAGGTACAAGGTCCATAACAGTACCTAATAACCACACTAGGCAAAGCCTGTATCATTGTTATTAATAGCGTCTAGATACAGAAATTGGACTTAAGAATTTAAATTAAAGTAACAATAGATTTATAAACTAGACACAAAAGTCATAATATATAGTAAATATTTCTAAACATTTTAGGTAACTAAACTTATAGTAAAACATTTGCATTGTGTGTGAGTATGTATGTGTGCGTGTGTGTGTGTGTGTGTGTGTGCAACAGATATATTATCTTTTTCATTATTAATATATTCCATATTTAATTCCCTTTTTGTTTATCAAAAACATTCAACAAATATTCGCTCCAATTCTTGCGAATGTGGATATCTAAAAACGTGCGAATATTCGCGAAAGCGCTTACTACCTACTATGGAAAAAGATACGATAACGTAGCTACCTAAGCTTGAATGGCTTGAAGTAAATTAAACTAATAGTAAATTAAGTATACATTTTAAACTCACAACAAATTATGTGGTTAGGACATGATATACAGCATAAATTAATGAAACCGCAGCACGATTTCACGTGATATAATTATTATATCAGTACACATAAATTCTCAAGCCAATTTTCATTTCGATGCGTTGGAAAACGTCGCAGCGGCGGATATTAAAATGGAGATATCAAAATCTCGTTTGAAAATGAAAATGGATGTGGACGTTTATTAAGTACGTATGAAAGTCTTAGCTGAATATAAAGTAGAATAGGTTAATAGCTTATGGTGGTAATTTTGTAGAGCATATTTCTTTTGCAGTACCTACCTAGTTGGGTAACTTTGACGTTCTGTTTTTGTCTAGATTTAAGCTGCTTTGGTAAAGACAAATAAAAACAATCTTAAAATGAAAGCACAAGAAATATACAGTCACATATACACAACATGGTTCCTACCTCAGATGAAGAATAGTAGTATCTAGATGGAACATAACAATAACCATAAATATATCTTATTTCTTCTCACTTCCTTTTTTTTTGGTGGATTTAAAATTTATTAATTTTGTTTAATTTATGTAGTTTTGTAAAATTTATCTAAAATTAAAACTTGCAAACTAAAATATTAAATATTATATAGAACTGAAACAGAAATATCAATAAAATTGTAAAAAAGATATGCGTCTAAAAATACTGCCGCATCAATGTCAAATGCGGGTGACGTGCTCAGAAGACTGGGTAGTATTACATGATCTTTGACTGGCGGCATTGCCGCGTTGGAATGCTCAACCTTTGAGTGAAGTAAAAACCAGCCTTCTGGTTTTTATTTATTTCTATTTTTATTTCCTTCTCACTTATGATATGATGTTACTACTTTCGAGAGAAAGGGATAAATATAATATATAATAATGTCTCTCGGTGTCAATGCTAATGTCAGTGTACATACATGTCATTGTATTCTTATGAAAAGTGCTTGTAAGACTCGGAATCAGTACATTGTAAACGATTTGACAGTTTTTATGTGGTTTCTACGCTTTATGTCTTTCTTTGGTTGCTCCCCAATCTCAAAGCTTTTAACAGTAACAATATTGACATAAGTATGCTGTCGCCCTTCAAGGCATCACGCTTGAAGATGTTGTGTTATCGCGCAAATGCATTAACTGAAGCCGATTTCAGGTACCTACAGGAAACATAATCGTGTTTACATTAGAGAAATATTGAGAGTAAAGAAATGGCGATAAAAAATGTGTGATGGAAAATTGATTTTGTATTTTGACGGTTGACAACCAGAACTTATTATACATTTATTTGCTAACCGATAATGTATTTATACATTAAGTTCATTTTTGGTTGGCAAAGAACAGTCGGTAAATAATGAGTTTTGGTGGTGAATTATAATTGTATGCCGACCTTAAAAATGGAGGTTGGAGAATTTGGTTGCTTTTATCAAGATGGCATAGGAACTAGGAAGATGTTAATTATTTAATTTCGTTGTTTAGGTATGATAAAATTTTCAGGTTTTTTTATGTAACAATTAACTTATGGACAAGGTAAAGATAAGTAATAATTAATTAATAAGTAATTATTCAGCAGGTGAGTTATTTTTTGATGAAATTCAAGACTTCAGAAACTAGCTTGAACCAAACCAGTTTTGATTCCAGGGTATCACTACATGGAATCGAAATGTCGACCCAAGTCCGATTTATTTGTCGCTATAAAGGTTACCAGTCGGCCGTAACGGAATTCAGTTTTTCGCACAATCGTTTCGGATAAAGTTTGTTTTGTTTTTGGTGATTGTTTAGCCAAATTTTTGAAATACTACATTCCATCAGTGACTCCGCTTGTGTAGTACCTACCTAGACTATAAGTTGGTGTACCCAATTCCATCAAGATCCGCTCATCTTCAGCCTGCCCTGATCCTAATCACTTAGGGTCGCCACAGTATGTTTCTTCGTTCCATACTTTTCTATCATACATCATCTCAGCACTTACACTTATTCCAGTCATGTCATCTTTCACACAATCGATCCACCTTTTCTTCGACCTTTCTCTGCCTTTGAAGCATTTTTTTTATACTATTAATAACATTCCTTTATCAATAAATCGTTAAAATTCGTCTTTCCGAAGATATATGTGTATTTGTCATACAGGGTGGATGCGACATAGCGACATTTCTTTTAACCAGATAATCTGTACATGCCCAGTATTAATTTCCAGTGGTCCAAAATTAGCTGACACAAAAATTACGAAAAAAAATTTTTCGAACAAACTAAATGGATTATTTTATGTAAACACATCTTTACTCACCGGCAAAGCGGAACGGCAACGTCGCACACAGCTCACAGCTTATGTCAAAATCATGTGATTGCTCCCAATTACAGGCCGTATTCAAAAATCACAAATCACATAATTTAGCACAAAATCACTTCAATCAATTCACGATGTATAATTTCAATTAATAATTTTCAATTAAATGTTTAAATTTTCGATGTGTGCACCGTTTTGTTCAATACATAAATTGTAGCGACGCACAATATTGTTTTTTAATTTCGTCATAAATAAATAAATAATTTGAATTTTTTACATTAGACAGAACGCCAGAAGCAATTACACTATCCAATGACAAGGCCCAAATACACACATTCACTCACTCAAGCACACCCAGTCTCAGAACAAATCTTTGCGAATCACTCAAAGATTTGTCCCATGTGGGGATCGAACCCACAACACCAGCGCAGTGGAGAGCGGCGAGGCGACCGCTTAAACCACTACACCACACGTGCAGACATAAGATCACTATTCGCGGCTAATCTTTTTACTTTATCAAAGGCCGAAATAACACGTATTCGCAATTCTTCTATTGTGTTAACGTCTGTATTCGCTACAGACATTAACACAATATAATAATTCTTCACTTCGTTTTTCACAAATCCCCACAAAAAAAAAGTCCAGAGGAGTTAAGTCCGGGGATCGTGGTTGCCACCCAACAGGCCCGAATCGACCATTTTCAAAAAACTCACAAAACAAATATCCAATAAAAATCTGTGTCCTGTCACAATAATAAACTTAGCACTAATTACAAATTAAGTTTGAGTCCGTTCACATCACAAAATTTAATACAAAAACACGCCGGCGTCTTTGAGATTAAAATATTTCCGAGAATTTCTATTTCCCGTAAGATTGCCGATTTTGCACTAAACAAATTTAATGATCTTTCGTTGGTGACGCGGTTTGAATGCATTTGAATTTGCGTAAACTATTTGCGTCTCTTTTACTCATATTGAATTGGAGACATTATTAAAGTGAGATGAACTACTTTTATTTACTTCTCTAGTAATAATTAGTCAAGTAAGTAACTAACTCAATACTTTAAATAAAGTTATTTAAACTGCCCGGAAGTAACGTACGTACGTAAAAGTACGTACTTGAGTGTTACCAGTTTAGGCTGTTGGTAGGTTGGTAGGATTGAATTTTCATAGAATTTTTACAAACAAAGCGTACATTCGAACCGCAAAGTTACATCGATTTAAGATAGCATGAAAATTAAGCTCTGCAAAAAAAAACTTTTTGTAAATACCACAGAATGCTGTAATAAAGATAGAAAGTATTAAGTGGTAGAGCCATTGTGAACGAACATGAAAAAAAGCTTTTCCGTTATTTTTTATTTATTTATAAAGGGCCATCAAATAGTAGTAATCCCGATATCTGGTTGATGATAAGATTATAACTACCAAATTACTACACAGGTAGGTGCCATCTTGTTTCTTATTTTGTAACATAGTGACAAAGCCGTGAAATAATTCTTTCATAAATGTCAGTGGCGAGACCTACCTACAGCATACAGCCCCAATCGTCCGGCTAACGTTACTAACATGTAGACTCAGCGCCGTTACTCATTGCTTGTGGCCACAGTTGGAACTAAACATAAATCAGAGGGAATTTTTTGTCTATTAGTATCATGTTGGTCCCATCACTTAAAAGAAGATTATTATTCAGCAGTTTTGTCAATGCATAGTTGCGTACCCTTTTACCTCAGAGCTGGCTTTTGTGTCTGAAACCTGAGGGTTTAAATTTACCATCAACGAGATAACAGTAATCCAAGCACTAAAATTAATTGATAACAGTAACAGTGAAACTCTTCTCCGTCAAGTCGTTCCCAAAAGCTCTACCATTTACTACCTTTATTTTCTATCCTTATTATAGCGTTCTGTACACACCAATGAGTAAGGTTTACTCACTGCTGCCAAGTCCATAATTTGCATGTCGTTAGATTCGATATCTTTAGTCGCTAAACACCTTATCCTCGCCGGCGACAATGAGCTTTTCTTATTTTGCTTAGTTTTAATTGGCCTTTTTTTTATAATAATTAAGTAAATGTAATAAAATAATAAATAAATGACTGAATAGAATAAACCTAGAAAAAGTCGCTAAAACTTTTTTTGTAGGCAAGGTAAAAGTTCCACACAACAAAGACGCTACATACATTGGCAACACTGGCTGTTCTCCCATCCTTGTCCGTAAATGAAAGCGCAAGCGCCATTGTTTGTTGTTTATTTTCTATTTTAAGTGTTTTATTTGTGATGTGACACGACGCTAAGAGAAAAAAATTGAGATGTAGTATTATAATAGTGTTTTGTGTGTTCGTGGCGTTCGAATAAATTAAAAAGTTTGACCGCAAATAGAGACCTTATGACCAAAGTAAGTAGTTCGCGCCGATGGGTACTCTGTGAATTTAGGGATGCAATTAAAATTTATTCAAAGTGATGTTTGTGATAATAACGTGTGACTTTCCGTGGTTGTGTATGTGAAATTCAAATGTGAATACGCGATTCGATATGAGTGCGTCGGCACTCTTAGTGATGCCGGTTCCATGCGACGTTGCCATCCATGGCCTATTTTGGTAAGTAAGGGGTCTTTACACTGTACGAGCCATGTAACTTGTTTAACGTTGTATTTCTCGTATTTTTCTCGTCATGTGATTTTGGACCACTGGAAATCAATATTGAGTGTGCACAGAATATGTGGTTTAAAGAAATGTCGCTATGTCGCATCCACCCTGTATATGTTATCGCTCGTTAATGGTGTAGGGACACATCGTGAGAACCTGCATACCTAAGAGTGCTTAAAAAGTGTTCGAGGATGTGTGAAGTCTATCTACCCGCACTTGGTCAGTGTGGTGGACTATGGCCTAACCCTTCTCATCATGAGAAGCGGCCCGAGCCCAGCAGTGGGACATGTATTAGATACAGGGCTGCTATTATAATAACATTCCTTCACCACGATAATCTCTCACTCTTATATTTCTCATTCACTGGTGCTATTCGGGCTTTGTACAGTAACCGTTTAGTTTAATAAACCTGTCACGGACAATATATCACGTCCGAAGACAATCGTTCACAGCTAGATATTCCTCCTCTAATATATTATTGTCTCGGTACTATGCTTAGACATAATGCCTTTTCATCATTTTCGTAGTCCTAAATGATTTAGGTTAAGCTGGAAGATTCAAGGAAGATTACTATTTTCTGGTACTGGCTTGTAATTTGCGGCTATGGAGAAATTTTTTTAATCGAAGTTTATACCTAACCCAGATGGGTATAGCAGGGATGTATTAACATATAACAACCACATTATTTAAAAAGCAGCGATAGCCGAGTGAGATACTATAGTACTGCGACGTCAAAGGTCTCGGGTTCGAACCCACGGCACACACCTCTGTCAATCTGTATATTTATCATATAAATTATCGCTAGCTAACGGTTAAGGAAAAAATCGTGGGGTCACCTGCATGCCTGAGAGTGCCTAAAAAGTGCTCGAGGCGTGCTTGGTGGACTATGGTCTAACCCTTCTTATCGTGAGAAGAGGCCCGAGCCCAGTAGTGGAACATGTATAAGATACAGGGCTGCTAATATAACCACATTAAATTGAGGGGCAAGTCTATCGCCATCTATCGTGCACAGTTCCAGCTAACGGAAAATTCAATAACTATTACTCGATCCGGGAATCGTACCCGTCTATCCGAGACCTTACTTAACGATGCAGTCAACTTTCTTACATCCGCACCGTCACAGGCATAATATGCCTGCCACCCACTAAGATTATATTAAAGAAACAATGGACTTAAGTGTAAGAAGTATTTTTAACCAACTTCCCAAAAAGAAGCAGGTTCTCAATTCGCCCGGTATGTTTTTTTTCTATGTATATACATCCATTACGTCGCGGTTAATGGACCGATTCGCGTCATTCTTTTTTTGTTTGACGCGAAATAGCTGCCAGGTGGTCCTATAAAAATTTCTTTCAGTTTGGTCTTGTAGTTTTTATTTTATAAGCATTATTAGTAATTGAAGTATTAGTATTACATTTTGATAACCCTAAGCCTGTAACGCCACACATCAAACACAAACAACGAATGTCAACACACGAACAAACGCACACATACAAACAATCAAGGTTGTCACCCGCTCAATTTGTCAAACAGACTTGACTGATATTTCTGACGTCGATAATCCGGAGCAATTCGTTTGAAAAATGTGTCGATTCAGTTTATTCGTTCAGTGAGTAAAAACATATGAAGTCAATGCGGCTACGTCTAAAATTGAAATTGATGAACGTCCCAGCGCGACGCGACGGCAGTTAGCGAGTGAGAGTTGACAAAAAATAAAAAAATAAAAGTGACTGGCAACCAATGATATTATATAAAAACAAAAGCAGATATGTTATAAGCGCTCGCGCTGTGAATACTCAAATACGTCCCAATTGGGACGTCTTGTGTTTAGTTTGCGTGTGGCCTGCGTCGAGCGCAGTCACGTGCCAGACGCCATGCGCCATGTTCAAGTTAAGAAAGAGAAAGCGATATTGTTTTGACGTTAGAATTCAAATTCAAATTCAAATTAATTTATTTAGAGCGATAAGGATGCGTGCGCTGCGGACATTTTGTCAATGTGTGCAATTTGGAATAGCTCGGAACGGATTTAAATCGTAATTTCTATGAACGTAACATATCTATAGTTCTATAATATCATTGCTGGCAACAATGTTTTTTTATTGGCATTCTGCGTTTTAAAAAAAAACTGACACATGAATAAGTTACTTCCATTGTTGTTTATGAAATTGTCGACTAGAAATATATAAAAAAAAATGTTTTACTGCCTTGATGGTCTTGTGGTTAGCGTATGCGCCTCTCACCGCAAGATCTCGGGTTCGGTTCCCGGGTCAGGCTGTGTTATTTGTGAACATTCTGTCAGGAATATCACAATAGCAGCATGGAGTTGGAATTGTGCATGGTGAATGGCGTTAGGCTCACTTGCTATCCCATGGCACCTAAACATAACAGGTAAAGTGTGGATGTTGTACACCTCTGTCACATCCTTCCGTATAATATAGGTGTGATGTTTTGTTATGTTATGTTATTTTATATTTTTCAAATTCATTTATTTATTTCATTTATTTATTTCAGAACAAAAATACATTTGTGTCGAAAATTTTTGTGTCGAAAAATTCATGTTACAGTGGGCCAAGCAATTAGGTATGCAGGGCAAAAATTTCTTCGCTATAGTGATAACTGACTGCAATAGATATGCATGTGTGAATTATATATTTAATTAGTGTAATATAGACACTTTTTAGATATATAACTCACTTATCCATAACTGGTGTAGTAAGTCTTTACTATGACTTAGAAGTTTTTGCCCTGCATAGCTAACTCGTTGGCCCACTGTACATACTTTCTAAGCATGATGGGCAGAGCTGACCTGAGGCCAGATTGTTTTTAGAATGAGATCACACTTTGGCGCCTGTTACATCCTTCAGCCATTTCTTTAAAAGATACGAAGCGGCAAAACGTATTTGCCTCCAAGATTGAGGTGGCCGACTTTTTATAAAAAAATACAAAAAAAAATCGTGTAATCGGTTTCTAGTTGTAATAATTCAATAGATCGTCCGTACAATCGTTCCAATACCAACATCTTTTTACTTTTCTGTACGCAACCTATCGGTAGTTTGATCTCATTCCCTCAATAAACTACAATTATAACACACGTTATCCTCAAACCCGTATCGACGATACCTACACGGTGTCCAGTTCATTATCACTAATTTATACAAATGGCGCAATATACTATGGTTTATTCTAGTAGGTATTTCTGGTCATTGATTTATGGTTATATGTATGGGCAACAGGAATTAGCTCAAGTAACGATAGCCGAGTGGGAGACCGTAGGACTGCGAAGTCAAAGGTCTCGGGTTCGAACCCACGTTACACTGTGACACACTTTGCTCGCTCCTATACATAGGACCTGAATAATAGACTAAATGTCTATAAAAATATATTTGAAAACGCGTGGGGGCGTGGAATATAGGGGTAATGTTATCTATACTTATATAATTACAATTGGTACAAGTACACTAAGAGTGCTTATAACACTCTTCGTGTACAGTATAATAACCAGGGCTCGGAATTAGGTAGAGTTTTTCATGTACTTACACTGATTTCATACAGCGAAAGAATAAAGTGGATATGCCTCAAATCCCGAGATTAATTTTAAAGAGCAGAAGAACTTTTTTACACAATTTAAACTACTGCACGCGCGACTAAATATTTTAAGTCTCACAAAATTTATACAGTAATGTCGGAAGCGAACACTTCAAATCTTACTGGTAATGAATCGGACAAGGAAAATGATTCTGATGGGCCGTTTCAAAAAAAAAGCAAAACCTCACGAGTCTAGGCTAGAAGCAAAAGTATTTGCTCGTATTTATACAAAAGGCGAAATATGCGTATGAGAATTTACTACAGACTATCACAATTTGTATTGTGAATTAATGTAAACTATGTTAATTATCTTTGTTTTATTTGTCTGAGGTTTTTATTATTATTTATTCGTAATATTGTTGGCCACACGGGATTGTCCATTAGAAATCCCGGGAAGGTCCACATTAATATCAACATTTCGATGCAAGTACATAAAAAACTCTACCTAATGCCGAGCCCTGATAATAACGCATTCCGGGCTATGCTCAACTTGCCCTGGCGGTGTAGTGCGTCTGGGATGTTTGCTGAGAACAGAGTTACAGATTTCCATGGACTAATGAGGAAACTCAGGGCTTCTTTCTATGAAAGAATTAGCAAGAGCGGTAACAGTGTAGTGGCTACCGTGTTACATTCAGTGTACTTATTAAGACCACCTATATCATGATCTCATATGCAATTTGTGAAATTTTAGAATTAAGTTGTTAGATTTTAAGTTGATAGTTTGTAATTTTAATACGGGTAGTTATGCCTGAAATAAATGTTTATTATTATTATTGTTGGTTACGGTTCCGTATCTCGGGACTATGGAGTCCCGGACCTTTAGAAGGCATGCGTGGGGCCGAAGCCAACAGCGCAGAGGCCTGATTAACCATTTGCTCTAAATGTGATGGGACACATATTTATTATTATTATAAATTGTTTGCTCGACTGACTGATTCATCAACGCAGAGCCTAAACCACTAGGGCTAGGAACTTTAAATTTTGCATGAAGGTTCCTTACACGGCGTAGGGGCGCACTAAGAAAGGATTTTTGGTAATTCCATTTTGAAGGGGGTAAAATGAGGGATGAACGGTTGTATGGCAGTCCGTCATTTTTGAAGTTACAAGCATGACATTTCGTATAGTTAAACTTGAATAAAAATAAATGAATTTCTTTACCAGGGTTTTCCTAAATTTATTCCCAAGAGGGAGAATTAAGGGTTTTTCAGTTAGAAGTGAGGTGACGCATAAATTCGATAGATGGCGTTGTTAATATTTTTTAAGTTGCGGGCACCGGCCAGAATAACGTTTAATTTTGACGCGGGTGAAACTGCGCGGGGCATCTAGTATTATATGGTCATGTAATGTTCTAAGGTCTCACACTTGACTATCAATACTCTTTCTTGTACCTAACTTATTTTAAATCCATTATTATAGTACTTGCCACCTAGGTTTCCAAAAGGCGTGCTAGCTAGGTTACATAATAAGATGAAGTGAATCAAGTTTTGGTTTCGCAATCAAGTAAAAGCACAATATTTCAGCCAGACAATGTGTGTACAAGGAGCTACGAAGTTTATTAAGTGGAGAATGATATTTCATCAGAAAGTCTAAATTAATAGATTCATATTAAATGCCATAGTTACCATAAGTAGCGAATAATGCAGGTCCAGTCAGGCTAGTATAGATAGCGTGAGATAATTTATTTTTATTTATTTATTTATTTTATTTTATTATATTTTTTAATTATTATACGTATAAGTTCTAAAATTGTAAATATGAAATATCTATGTACTTCGTTTTTTGCGCTGGTGTTGTGCGTTCGATCCCCATACGGGACAAATCTGTGTGATCCACAAAGATTTTTCTGACTCGGGGTGATGCTTTGTGTGTGTGAAATGTATGACTGTGAACACCCCCGCGACACAGAAGTTACTCCAAGAGCTTTCGACATTTATCATAAAGAAAATCGGTTTAGTAACAATGTTTTTCGTACCTATGCGACGATAGGATATGGAAAGGATGTGGCAACGTTTTCTATACTAAAAAGAGTAATAGAGCCACGTAGTAGTACAATTATTTTGATGAAATCCAATGTATCTATGATTAATAACCAAACTAGCTTCTACATGCGACACCGCCGCGTGGTATGTCAAAAGTTCCTTGAACCAAAAGTATTCAATAGCTTAGACATGTTAAGAGCTAACTCTAAAGTTAGTATAGGTAAACTAAAGAAGGGTCTTAAAGAGTTGTTGCTTGACGACAAGAAAGCCTAGCTTAATTTAATTCAATAGTTATTAGTAATACAGTCAATTAGTTTGTTAGTTATAAGTTTGTTGGTCATTAGTTTGTTAGTTAGTAATTTATATATTATGTGAAATATAAAATATTGTTAATGTTTAAATTTAAATTTAGATAGGTAGGTTATTTTAATACTTAAAAAGCGCATCTCGCCTATAAACTGTAACTTACCATTAAATAAATTAAAAAAAAAAAATCTTATGTCATTCCTCAGGACTTGAACTATTTTTATCTAAAGTAAAGACATTTTAAATCATTCCCTCTATTCGGTACGGTAGGATATTTAAAATAAAGTACAGTTATATCGCAGACGTCGGGCGAGTCGGCCGAGGGCCATTCTGCAAAAGTGGCTCGGGAATTGGGAATTGCATCCAAAGATTGAAATAGCAGGACACGAGGGAGTCTGACAATCTGAATACGTGAAAGTGCCGAGGAATTCTATTTATATTGGTCATTGTTCAGAGTCAATAAATTATACTTAACATAACATTACATCACGCTCTCTATTTATTTTTTTTGGAACGAAGTTCCTTATCGCGCTTTGCGAAAGGGGACTAGATAGAAAATATTAAGACCAAAAGTTGTAACGACATAATAATATTAAGACCAACAGTTGTAACGACAGTTGTAAGCCGTGCGGCGCGCTCCGCACGGCTTACAACTATAGTATTATAGCAGCTATAGCCATTTTTGTTGAGAGTATACAGGTTTCTCGTACATTATAAATAATAAAAAATAATAACAATATTATTGATATGGATATTGCTAAAGGAGTAAGGTAAGTAGAGATTTTATACAGACAATAATAAATGCTTATGTATTTTAGCAAGTACGCATTATATCTATATCTTTACTATTGTGCTAACCAAGTCATACGCGTTATAATCTCTGCATTATTGTGTGTTTAGCAAGTGTACGTACAGAACTTCGTTCGATCCGGGTGTCCCTTGACACCTCTCTAGTTTTGTCTTAAAAGAAACGAGGACCACAGTAGAAATAGTTCCTGTGTCACGGGGGTGTTCACAAACATACATTTCACACACACAAAGCTCACCCATATTATATATTACCCAGAACGGTGTCATCTGTTATGTTTAGGTCGTGTGTGATAGGAGTTGAACCTAACGCCCTATCCACCGGGCACATATCCTCTAAACGCCGTGATATTGAAAATTTCCTGACGGAAATTCCCAAAACACACTTTTACCCGACCCGGGAATCGAACCTGAGACCTTTCAATGAGGAGTTATACTTATTACGCTGAGTATAGCAGTGCTCTGACAAACTAACTCTAGAAAGAAAACTGCCAATATATCTGGGATTCTTTCGTCAGGAAATTTTAAATAGCAGCACGCATTTGGAATTGTGGACATGGCATGACAAGTGAAGTGTTATGTAACGTAATTTTTTGTCTCAGGTATGCCGCATCATCAAGCATTTCCCCAGGTAAAAAAAAAAAAAAAGGTATGCCGCATCAACATCTTCGCACCTCCTTGCCTGTCCGTAGTACAAATCACCCCGCTACGTGAGACGAAAGTGTATCGCTTTACAGTAAATAGCTATCCGCCTGTGAGATAATGCCGTGTGTGGGTGACGGCTATCAGGGCGTTGATTATATTATCCGACTTAAGAAAAGAGGTGGTTATTCAATCAGTCTACAAATGACGTCACTAGGTGAGAGGAAATTGTATCGCTTTACAGAGTTTACATTGAATAACTGCCCACCTGCGGGATTATTATCTAACATTAGTTTATATATTTGTGTATATAGCCTTTTTATTACATTATGTATTCATTAATATGAATATAATCGTACCAAGTGGTACATACACTTAAGAATATGATCCTATCCTATTTTTTTACGTATACCATAGCAATATTGTTTTCCTATGATTCTTCTCCATGCCAGGTTGTAATATGCATCTAGTTTTAAGTGTTTTTGGAACGTAGTTCCTTATCGCGCGTTGCAAAAGGGGGCTAGACGGAAAAAATTGGGACGAAAAGTTGTAACGACACATTTCGTAGCATTTCTCGTAGCGGCGTAGTAATTACATGCTACGTTACAGCTACGGTGCTACATCATCAGACACACAGAGAAAAATGCGCACGCCGAACTTCGTTCCATCCGGGTGTCCCTTGACACCTCAGTAGTTTTTTTTTTAATCTTTCTTTTGTTTTTTTGGTGTATAATATAAACTTTTTTTTTTTTAAAAAAGGAGGTTATTCAATCAGTCTATAAATGTCGTCACTGGGTGAAAGAAAAGTGTATCGCTAAAATAGCTACCGGAGAAACCACAATAAATACATAATAGTATAATGTCGTGTGTGGGTGACGGCTATGAGTTCTTTAAATATACCGACTTGAGAAATAAGGGGGCATACCATTTTCTATTACATCCATTCTGTGTACAAATGCCATCACATCGAGAAAGAAACGCGTATCACCTTACACTCATAGTAGGTTATAGCTACTGCAAGATAGCGCGACCACTGAAATAATGCCGTGCGTGGGTGATGGCTACGGGCGCTTTGATTGTATTTCGATTATAGAAAAGTGGAGGTTGATCAATATTCCTCTACATGGATAAAAGCTAGTCTCAAGTAGTAGTACAAGTAGTTGGTGTATAATAAAGAGTTTTTATTCTATTTGATAATGGCTGCGAATGCACACACCTCTGTCAATAAATCGTTAAGATTTGTCATTTCGAAGCTATGTGTGCATTAATCATATATAAATTATCGCTCGCTTGCGGTGAATGAAAACATCGTGAGCGAAACCTGCATGCTTGAGAATGCCTAAAATGTTCTTGAGGGTGTGTGAAGTCTACTAATCCGTACTTAACCAGCATGGTGGACTATGGCCTAACCCTTCTCATTATGAAAACAGGCCCGAGTCCAGCAGTGAGACATGTATTAGATACAGGGTTGCTATTATTATATTTTAAACGACTAGCAATAAGTTCGTATAAACTAGGCCATATATGCTAGCTGAATGAATGAAATAAACAGGTCATGATCTAGTACACAGCTGTAGTAGTGTCCGACCTAAGATGCGACCACAAATCTACTGAAAGAATGGCGATGATCTATCAAACTGGTAAACTAAAACGACATTTTGTTAAAAAAGACTACATTTTGTGAGTGTATTGGAACAAGAACAACTATATAAATGAATGAAAGATTTATTTGCATGAAACATAGGTAGATTGGGTAAATGAGTTAGGTATGCAGAAAAAAAAATCTTGGTCATAGTAAAGACTTACTACAACAGTTATGGATTAATGAGATGCATATCTAAATAGTACGTATATTATACTTATTAAATATATAATTCACACATGCATATTTATTGCAGTCAGTTTTCACTATGGCGTAGATGTTTTTGCCCTGCATACCTAATTGCTTGGCCCACTGTACATTTTTAGTGTTTAACTAAAATTAAGTAGATTAACATGTTTCATCATGAGCTGGCACGCAAATATTTAAAGAAATTATAATTACAAATTAGCTAATAATATTTGAAATAATCAGAATAAACTGAAATATAAAAATGATAGTGACAATAATTTAATAGTCATAAAATTTTATTAAAATTGTTAAAGATTAAATTAACTTAAATTAGATAACTTTGTGTCCTTATTGCCGAGTCCTTTTGAGTTTTACGAACTGGTTTAGCTTCGATAATATTAAGGTTTTACCTATTTAAATAGATAAATCATATCTTAAACACTAAAATGCATGTCGTAGCCATTTTGTAAAAATTGCTTTTTTAAATAGAGACATTCAAACTGAAAAATTTAAATAATAATATTGCTAAAAGGCAAAAAGCATGCTTTTTAGTGTTTTAGATATGATGTGTCTGTAAAAATAGATTAAACTTAAAAATATTAAAGTTACGCACATATTACTTTTGTATGGCAAACTGCCAAGCAAATGTTTTTTTAAGACTTCAACTGTAACATTAAATTCTTGGTGGGACTCTTTTCGAAGCAGAAATTCCAATGTTAATATAATTCATTTTTGCTTTCTTTGAATGACTATGATAACTTTCACATGCAAATGTTTATTTTATTCATAGGACAACCGTATTCGCATTGTTGGTGATTTATTAAACAATATTATAATGCCGCCAGTCTTCTGGGCACGTTACCCGCGGTCGACATCGATGCGGTCGTCATTTTTGACACCTGAACTTTTTATTAGATCAAATAGATCTAATAAAAAGTTCAGTATTTCATAAGTGGGGTGCATGATAGGAGCCTCCCCGAGTGACGTACACAACGATTCCCTGCGTCCGGCGCACCCTGGGCAATCCGCGAGTTCTCTAAAGCGAATTGGCTAATCCTTTCACCACGTAGGCAAGTCAAAATAAAATTTGACTCAGCCATCGACACGACGAAGAAGAAGATTTAATAAGTTTTTATTTTTTTTTATTTGATGTATATTTAGTTAGGTATATATTTAGTTTTTACGTATTTAATAATACAGTGTAATTTTAAATGTTTAATTGTATCATAATAAATGACTGTAGTATAAGGTGCTTAGACTATTCCCGTAGTTTCATTTGAGTCATACAGACGCAGCATATTATCTAGTTAGAACTATTTTAATTGTACGTATGTAACAGGCGTGTAGTGCACCTGATGATAAGTGGTGACTGCATAATTATCGTGAGCAATCACAATCCGCAAAAAATGCAGATGCGTCGCTACATCTGCGTGCTACTTACGATGTTGTCTAGGTATGAATATTAAAGAAAAATAAATAAAAATAAAAAATTGTCTAAATATAATTGTAAAAATTTAATGAAAAATTAAATTAAATATAAAATTAACGTATTCACCGTTTGCTATTGTTTTCACATAGTACCTACCACAATGCTGTATTTATAGCTATATTGGCTGAAGGAAAAGCTTTATAATTGTTATCATAATGAAACAAAAATAACTTTACTCCTCGAATACGTAACATGACCTCCATCTTTTTGAAGTCGGTTTAAAACTGCAGCAAAAATGATGATTCAGGTAGACATAACATAACATAATATCACGCCTATATTACAGTGTGGCAGGGGTGTACAACACCCACACTTCACCTTTTATGTTTAGGTCCCATGGGATAGGGGGTGAGCCTATCACCATCCGCCGGGCACAATTCTAACTCCGTGCTGCTATTGTGAATTTCCTGACGGAAAAATCACAAAATTAACACTTTGCCTGACCCGCGAATCGAACCCGAGACCTCGCGGTGAGAGGCGCATACGTTAACCACTCTACCATCGAGGCACTCTAATTTATTTGTGCCTCGATGAGCGAGATGTACCTATTGTATAATTTTCCTTACCTACAGTGATGCCATATTGAAACCTTAAAATCTAAATTTAGAAATGAACTAAGCAATAATATATGATATAAATATATATGTGTTTTGACATGTAAATATTCCGGACACAATGTCAGGATAATCTATTTTTATTATGAGTGACAAGTTATATTAATCTAATTTTAAACATTTATCAATAACAACGTAAAATCAAAACTATATAAAGCCTGTACATTATTCTACTGTTCAGCATTCAGTCACCGTTTACTGCCTTCATAATGGCAAAACTTTACCTCCAAGTTATACTCCTGATCACCATCGGTACCATGGTGAAGTGTCAAAGAAAAGGGAGTCTTGCATTTGTCATCGATAACTCTATGTCCATGCTCAAAGATATTCATGCAATAAAAAAAGATGCTGCGACCATCACCAAGACTTTGAGTGATGATAGCTTGGTTCAGAATATGGTGTTGGTGACCTTTAGCGATCCAAGTAAGTATTTTTTTTACATAACTAACATAACATATTAAGGCCAACGTAGTGTGGGACGCGGCAAGATGGCGCGACGAACTGCGTAACATTGCTGGTAGCGATTAGATGCGTAAGGCACAGGACCGTGAACTCTGGCGCGCCTTGGGAAAGGCCTTTATCCAGCACTGGACTGCTACGGGCTGATGATAAACATAAACTCACGCCTTATTAATTAGGGTGTGCTTGAGTGAGTGAATGTGTGTATTTGGCGTTGTCATTGGGACCATTGGATAGTGTAATTTGACAATAGACAATAGACAAATATTTATTTTCTCTCCACAATAATAGTTTAATTATATGATATTTATAATAATGTATCATTATTATAAATATTATTATTATATGATATTTATAATAATGTATCATTATTATAAATATCATTGTGGGAGACTGGTGCCTAAGCTAGGCGGAAGCCTGTACTTCAGGTCACCAGTACACCCGCCCGGTCTACATTTGATACAATTTGATACATATTGCATATGATGTTGCTTAATAAAAACGTTCTTAAAGTGGAAGCGTCTGGATTAGTATGGGCGTATGTTATTGCATGTTTGTGTGTGTCTGTGTGTGAGGTGTGTGTTTGAGTGTGTATGTGTGTGTATTTTGTAGAGAGTGTAAAGTAATGTCATGGGATTATGTTGGTGTCTGAAAAAAAGTTACTTAGAGACTATCAACAGAGTTGCTTCTGGCGTTCTATCTGATGTAAAAAAAAAAACAAAAATCCAAATTAGTAATTACGTGGAGCTACTGCTGTCAGACCTCAACAACCCAGTACGAGGTGACATGATTATTATTATAAGCAATGATTGACCCGTAACTACTGACAACGACAAATGGCAACTATAAAAAATTTATTTAGACTTGGCAAAAAACGTAAACAATAATGGCTGACGAAAAATCTGATGTGAATCATTTAATGAACTGTTATGTTATGAACTACTCAAAATGGCGCTTCAACATTCATTCAGTGAATGATATTAATTTTGACTTTGATTTAGTTATGTGTCGTTCGCGATTGAACGAATCTAAACGAATCCAAATTTTTTCCCATGATTGCATTTTTTTTTTATAATAATACTATATTTTCACTATCCTCAATTTTGACGATCAATAAATGAAATAAAATTTAATTTAATTTAAGTACAGCTTTATACAAACGGCTTAACGTGACGATAAGCGATCGCTGTTAGCATTGCTCAACCTGCAAGATCGAGGGTTCCACGTGGCTTCGACTAAGCGACGAGCTCTCCTCGTCTATTATGATTTACCTATTTATTTTATATTACAGATGCCCACTTAAAATGTAAGACTGTACATCGGAGCAATTTCATGGCACATTTAAATGCTATAACTTTAGAAAGTACTGGCAACTATGATTGTCCTGAAATGTCCCTGACTGGATTGAAGTTAGCGCTGGAAAATACACTGCCTGGATCCTACATATACGTTTTTACCGATGCTTCTGCCAAGGACTAC
This sequence comes from Hypena proboscidalis, assembly GCA_905147285.1. NCBI lineage: Eukaryota > Metazoa > Arthropoda > Insecta > Lepidoptera > Erebidae > Hypena > Hypena proboscidalis. The sequence continues at coordinate 5,193,187 of LR990141.1, forward strand.
AGGAAGAGGAATGACATAATTGCTTTGTGTCATGAAAAAGATACTAAGGTACGTACATATATCATCGTTCATTATCGTTCCCATATTCGTTGACGCTTTTCCCAATTACATTGAGGTCAGCTTCTCTTCGAGTCATTCAGCTGAATATCAGAATTTTCCGTGAAGGGACTGCTATCAAACCTGGTGTATCTTCAATACAAACGATATAAAATAAAAATAAAAAATAAAATAAAATTCATTTATTAAAATACATTGGTCAAATACATAAGCGATAACAACATTTAATATTATTGTATATACATAAGTGTATATATAAACAATTCGGTGCCTGAACTAGGTAATCCTGTGTTTCAGGCTAATAGACTAGTATTACAAAAATGGTCTTAAAATTAAATAATCTTGTAAAAAGAAAACAAAAGGAAAAGGAAATATATTTTTAGTTGGTAGTCAACTCTTAAGATAAATTGGAGTAACTAACTAACTAACTTAACTTTATTTATTTATTAATTATATAAATTAATTTAATTTAAATAGATACTTATTTTAACACTATAAGTAACTTTTCTGTATCTTCATAGGACATTTTTTGGAGTAGTTCTTTGATAGCTTTCTTACAGTAATTCTGATTAAGTGGATAAATGTAACGCATGGCATTTAGCCTATTGTAGAGTAGCGGGCCTAGAAATATATATTTTTTTTTTTATATGATATTCTTGGTTAGTCTACACACATTAGGTGTGCGCGCCTACACGCTCGACGTTCCCACACGCCTCATGTGGGGTCAGCTTAGTAGTTCGACAAATAGCAACTATCGCGGGGTTTCAAAAACATACATATCACACAAACACACGCAGAGTTAGTACAAATCTTAGATTTGTCTCGTACAGGGATCGTCTCCACAACACCAGGTCACTGGAGAGCGACGAGGTGACCATTACGCGATCCATGCACTTAATTGCAGCTATACGGGTTGAATACGTCATTATATTTCGCAACTCAGATCTATCTAAGTTTATAACAGGATTCCATAATACAAATAATTAATTAATTATGGTTTTTTCTTTTCTTTTCTTTGTAGATTTTCTTCGTACTCACTGGGCATTGCCGAGACGATCGCAAAAAGCCTGCTCATAAAGTATACCACAAGATAGCGTCGGCCTGTTCTGGTGAAGTGTATGAAATAAATAAGAGAAACCTCCATTTGGTAAGTCCTTCATTTTTGTATTAGTACAGTCGGGGTTGATAATAAATTGGTCGTTTTATACCTTATAATTTGTACAATATATAAGGCTTAAAATTATCAACTTTTAATGAACTCGACTAAATCATAGATTAAATTTCTTGCATCAAACTTCATGTTATTGGATGAAATAGAGAATAATAATTTTAACTTTAAGATTGTTTTATGCACATAATAATTACGAGTCGCCTATATCGCCCAGAAGGGGTGAGAGAACAGAGGTGTAAAACACCCACATTACACCTATGACAGGAGCCACAATTACAAATTCTATGCTGCTACAGAAAACAACATGGCGGTTAAATGTCAAATCGTACGTCGTAACAGTAAAGTCACCGGAGCTCCACTTTACGGTGTCTCTCCTTCTGGGTGGTTTAAAAAAGCACGGAACGAGCCGTAAAAAATGCTTGGCAAATGGCAATTCACTATTTATTTATTTTATTACATTTACTTAATACTTGATTGTTTTTTAGGTACTCAACACCATCAAGGACACGATTAAGGGTAACTAGAAATGATTGAAACTCAACTGTGCTACTCCTTCAGCCCACTACAAGCTCTGCTTAGGTTGTCATTGAAATCTGAATTATATACATACAAGTATAGTTCTTCATTGAATAAAGTTGTTTGTAATAATTTTAAATATTTTTAATTGATATCTGTTCTAGCTTCATTCGTGGTTCCACCCGTGTGTAATAAGTTGCCTATGTTATTTCTTAGGCAAGCATACGAGTGAGAAATAGAGCAAGTCACGTTTTTGTCATATTTTTAAGAACGCGACATAATCTATCTCGCGCTCGTATGCTTACCCGGCGTGGGTCTCTAACCATGTGCCACCAATTTTCATGAAGACTGGTCTAGTAGTTTCGGAGCCTACAACGTACAAGCGAACAAACAAATAAATAATTCCACTTCGTAATGTTGTATACTACTAATGGATTAAAACGCCGCAGCAGACGAGTCTGAAGGCGTGAATGATTTATGAAATGCTGGCGGCACCCTAATTAATCTGGAGTTAACCTGCCCGCGAAAGGTGGTCTTATCCCCTGAGTAATTACAACACGCAAATTTGTACCCTGACCGATTAAAAGTACAGCTAAAGATTAATGAGCAAGGATTCGCTGGGATTTAGATTCGTCATTAGGTGATTTACTGTCAGAGTTTTAATTTTAGGTAAACAAAACAAATATTTATATAATATTAAAGTTGAAGAAATTAAGAATTAAGCAGGACTCGAACCTGCACCCACAAAAAAAAAAAAAACAAATATTGTTTGGCTTCCAAATATGGCATTGAGTAAATTGTCATATGATCACCAAATACATGGTGGTAGAGCTTATGTGAACAAACCCAAGGAACGGAGCAGTTTCATCTCACTTTTAACCTACCTAATAGTAGTGCTTGCCGGTTTGTAGGTCCTGAAATTACTGGCATATTAGGCAATTGACCTTAGTCCTGAGACTCAGTTACACTTATACCCTTTTGTTGACTGTGGAATGTCACTTACCATCAAGTGGACAACGCTTACGTTTGCCACGTACGCCTCACATACATATCTGGTATACTAATCGTGGATTAAAACATCGCAACAGACAGACAAGTCTGAAGGCGTAAATGATTTGTGAAATGCTAGCGGCACCCTAATTTATCTGGAGTGAACCTACCCACGGAAGGTAATCCCCTGAGTAATTACTACCTACCACGCAAATTCGTACCCTGACCGGTTAAATGTACAGCTAAAGATTAATGAGCAAGGATTTGGACTCGTAATTAGGTGATTTAATAAGAGAGTTTTAACATAACATAACATCACGCCTATCTTACCCAGAAGGGTGTGGCAGAAGTGAACAATACCTACACTTCACCTGTTATGTTTAGGTCCCATGGGATAGGGAACAATTCCAACTCCATGCTGATTTCCTGACGGAACGTTCACAAATAACAGTTTGCCCATCACGGGAATCAAACCCGAGACCTCGCGGTGAGAGGCGCCTTCGCTAACCACTAGACCATCGAGGCAGTTAACAACAACTATAACAAGTACAATAAATTGTGTAATAAATAAATAGACAACTATGTTATTTAACATTCTGCCCCTACCACGTTATTACCAAGTTTAAATAACCTAATATATATAATAAACTAAACATAGGTATATAAATACACAAGCATCAAAGAACACTTTATCAATATGGGGAGGAAATCAAAGCAAATATCGATGCAAATAAGTCTGCCAAAACTTAAGGGGTAGAGATTTTGACAACAAGACGTATACAATATGACGTGCGACGTCTGTCTGTCCGAGACATAGCGACGAAACCGTTGGTGCTAGAAAACTGAAATTTTGCATATACATGTACAGATAGCGCGCGAGTTGAATGCAGTCGGGGTCTGAGGTAAAGAGCGGGAGCATCTCCCCCCGCTATCCGCACGCCCCACCTCACGCGCCTGCAGTGTAGTGCTGTGCCATCCTTGTCAACTATCGTACGTTTGCCGTGTTATTGTGTTAATACTGAAGTTCCCGTGTTATTTTTTTATTTTAATAATGACTGATCCGAGTCCATCAAGTTCTGTTACAATGAGCTTTTATTCATCGCCAAGCACGAGAAAAAGGTTAAAAGAAGTTACGGAGCTGGCGGTTTCTCAGGTTACAGAGGAAGATTAGCGTGACTTCGATGATCACGACATAATTTTAGAAGAAAATTATTGGCAAAGAAATGGATTAATTGAAGATACCATAGATCGATTTGTCATTGAGGTCAGCGACGGCGAGGATAGTAACACCGATTCAACCATATCAGCCATTTCTGAATGTGAATATTTTTTTTTTATTCCGTTTTGTGAAATGATTATTAAAAACGTGTGATAATTATGATATTGTTTTTTTTTTCATCATGTTAACCTAGTGTAAAAAAAATAAAATTAAACTTATAACATTGTTTAAATTTATCGACATTCATTACTCATTGTGGTCATAATTAGGCCACAGCACTACCGCATTCCTAAGCTCTGCATTCAACTCGCGCGTTATCAGTAAGTTAACTATACAAAAAAAGTCGTAGAATAAAATTTGGAAAAATATTTTTTTTTCGGGTAGCTCCCCTACATTTAAAGTAGGGATGTTTTTTTTTTTGTCGCCTACCCCATAGTGTGGGGTATTGTTAGATAGGACTTTTAAAAACGTTCAGGGGTTGCTAAGACAGTTTTTTGATTTAGGGATCCGTTTGCGAGATAATTAACTTTAAAGAGCAAATTCTTGTTCGAGTAGAGCGTCCCCCCCCCTTTAAAAGCTAAACTACTGGATCCCAAAATCTGAAAAAAAATGTGTCGGTAGTACATGTAATGAACTTTAAAGAAAAACTATAGCGGATAAGTTCACTTCATTAGTTCAAGAGGAATAGGGGTCCGAAATGTCAGATGCAGTTACTTAGAATATTTCGTTCAAAGTCGAAATATGTTGTTACGACTAGCTACGGAACCCTACTGCGCGTGGCCCGACACGCACTTGGCCGGTTTTTTTATTTTGGACTAGTAGTACAGGAATTGGCGCATTCAACCAAACTAACTTTTCAGCTTTGTAAAATTAATAAAATATAGCTTAATCTCGATACAAACACGCCACAAATGCCAGCCATGAGGAAAATATAATTAAAACTGCTGGAATAATGGAAATAAATGAAATGAGTTGCACAGTCCGCAATCAATAATGATTGATCATTTATAATGAGCTCATATTCACTGAAAACTGATAATGAACATTATTTGCACTGCAATGATTGATTGCCTAGAATGCGGTGACATCTATATTTACGGTGAAATGTAGGTGAGTGCCTTGTTAGTCTAGCAGTAAATGGACCCTTAAGAAAAAGTTGTATTCCGTACCTACAGCATTAAAATTTATGAATTTAATTTCGTCTCTGTGACTCTGGCCTTATTAAGAATAATAAGGATCTTTTCGTCAGGCTTTTTTTAAAAGGCGTGATACGCTCACTTCTTATTACATGGAACTTAAGCATGGTCTAATATGGGTTTTATAATCTCTGCCATGGCTTGTCAACGTTGAAAAAAAATCTCTTCTTCTTATGTATTTAATGGCAACTGAGTCTCCTTGCGGCTTGGATGAAGGATAGTCTGTCTACGCCATTCGGTGACTATTTCTGCCAGTGTCAAGTGTGGAGTATAATGAAAATTGTTAGCGTCCAAAATGGCGTGTGATATACTCGGATTCTGATGATGGCGGCGCAGGCGAACACACGCTGCCACCGCCAAAGTAAAAAAAAAAAAAAAATATAAGATAAGAACCCTAAAACGTTTCAACCTGCTTAGATTAATATCTATAAACGAAAATATTACCTTCCATAAAAATATCGCCGTCAGGACCCGTAACGTCAAGCCGTAAAACAAAAGACCACTAATATTGGAAGTAGCTGTTACGTGTATAGACTGAGACATTGAGGTTTCTAGCTGCTTAGGTTTATTGCTAGCCTCTGGCCATTTTGTTAATTGCCTTATCTCTAAGACAATTGCAATAATTTCAAAAATATCAATGCTTACAATCTGTGTTGTACCTCTACAATATAGATTGTAAGCATCGATTTTTTAAATCATAGATTAAAGTTACTTACTAGGCATTCGCTATTTAAAAATGTCACGCGTTGCGCGGATCGCATAGTACTGTGCGTGTTGTTGATTTTATCACCTCACACGTTTATTTTAATTTTTTGACAATAATTTTTGTTTTTATTTTTTTATAATGTGGCATTAAAAATACATACAAACCTAAATTTTTACCCTTTTATCACCAACCCCAATTTTTTAATAGCCATTTTAGTAACCTTAGCGCTTTTCACAATATGAACTTTTTGAATGTACTTTTATGGGGTTTGACATAACATTGACATAATGCGTGCTGCAAATATCGTCACAGAGAATGTATGCATAGTTAAGACAGGACAACGTCTGTCGGGTCAGCTTGTATACATATAAATTAGTAAAATAATACGCAAATATTTTTGTTTATTCATTTTCTTAACAACCTGCTGGAAATCGTAACTAGAGATCTCAGGTTAACAAACAAAATGCCTCCATACACCATTATGTTAAATTCCAACTCTGTCAATAAAACTACTAAAAAGGTGATGTCAGAATAGTTAAGCAAAGAGATCCATTACATCCATGTCTGGAAACGCTTCGTATATTGGTTCTTCGGATCGAGAACTTTGAAAAACGCGTCGAGGTAACTAATAAATAAGTTCCGATGTCAAAACTTTGCGTTGGAACCGAGTAGTGTGACCATTCTATCTCACAGAATTGAGACTGGCCGGAAAATATTGTCCCAATTTTGTACAAGTTTGCTATTACATCGGCTTATTTTATATCATTGCTGCTGTTAAATGTGATTAGTTTGGCCAAATCTAGATCAATGCCTTGTTCAGTAACGAGTAAAAAACACAAAATAGAAACCTGCATAACTACAAAGGTTTTTCAAATATAGTAATGCAAATTGTTCTGCTTAGCAACGACAAATGAAATTTAAATATAGGATTTACTAATTTTATACATAATATTTTCAGACTGTATCATCTGTAAAATGTGTTTAATAGGTTAAACTCATCTACATTTCAGAAGTCTTTGTCAAATCGCAGAACACCATTGACGCTATCCTACGCATAGACCGTATCACCGCTACGTCGTAGAACCACTACGCAGTAAAAATCTCCTTTCAAACTAAAACCGATGGTATTCCTTCCTCAGAATATAAAGTTTTTAAGCTCTTTTGTCATCGTCCGCGGCGCTGAATGATTGATTGTAATACTATTGGATTATCCTATCATCTGTCTCAATTGACCAAACTTTCAGACTTGTGGGCTACCCCAAAACGGGGTAAGCTTAATAAGCTTACCGACTTTCTTTAATAAGATATTGAGGGTTTGAGCGTAAGTTTGGATTTCATTGTCTGCGAAATTATTGAAAATTCAATTTAGTTTGTAAAGCAAGATACAAATAACCAACTACCAAAAAAGGAGGAGGTTCTCAATTCGATTCGTATACAGGATGTATTTTTGAAACGGGGCAGTAAGGGCAAGTACCTTAACCGTTGCAGTTACAGCAAAACGTTCTTATAAGACCTTCCCTAACTTTTTGGGACATTTTGAACTGCATTCACAGATTTTGTAAAAAACTTACAGTTAGCAAAAAAAATGCAAAAAGTTCAATTTTTTTTTTATGCCAATCGATTCTATTTCATGTGGGGATCAAAAAACTCTATGGGACCATTTTAGCTTTCAGTACTAGAAAAGACAGAAATCGCCAAAAACGTTTCCCATACATTTCGGCAACAGAAACGAATTTCTACGATGGTCTAACTTTTTGTTATGGCCTGGAAGTGGGTAGAATTGACTGTAAAGTAAATAAAATAATTTTTACCCTCAAATTTCGAATTTGATTCGAAAATCTGTGTGTTATACTTAGTTTCAGCTGAGAAACTTCGTATGAGTTATTAATTAAGGATTTTCGCTAAAATGTCTTCTAATCGTGAAAAAATTGACTTATTAGAAGCGTATTTTGTCAATAATCGAAATGCGGGAGCTGCATTAGTGTGGTACCGCAATAAGTATCCGTTGCGGCATGTGCCAACAAGAAAGGTTATTACAAATCTTTTGAAAAACCTGGAATTCTTTCAAAAAAAAGCGGCAGCCTCGTGTGGACATGGACACGGAGATTGCGGTTCTGACTTATGTCGAAGCATATCCAGAGGTATCGTCCAGGCAAGTCGCCCTTGAAGTAGGTGTATCCCACTCCCTTGTGATAAAGATATGGAAGAAATACGGCTACAAGTGCTATCGATATGGGCGCATAGTTCAAGTGTTACATCCGGGTGATGATGTTCGAAGGCTTACTTTTTGCAGATGGCTAAGAGGAAAAATAAGCAGAGATCATGAATTTTTACATTACATACTGTGGTCAGACGAAACGAATTTTTCCAATAACGGTATGTACAACAGAAAAAATCACCACTATTGGTCCAAAGAAAATCCACTAAGAGTTACGGCAAGTCATAATCAGGTTCGCTTCTCATTCAACTGTTGGTGTGGTATAATGTCCAATCGAGTCATAATGGTGGAATTTTATGAAGGGAAACTGAATTCTGCCATGTATAATGAAGTCATTTTACACCATCTTGAAAACGAGATGGACGAATGGCCCCTGTCGGAATTGCGAAAAGTTCATTTTCAACAAGATGGTGCTCCGCCACATAACAGTCACCTTTCACGTTCCAATTTGAGCCGCCTATTCGGTACACAGTGGATAGGTACACATGGTCCAACACAGTGGCCACCTCGTAGCCCCGATCTAACACCACTTGATTTTTTTTTATGGGGCTTCGTGAAAAACGAGGTGTATAAGACGACGTACGCCAGTGTTCAAGAGCTCAAGGATGCATTAATGACCATTTTACGTAATATTCATCCCAGAACATTATTAGCCGCCATTCGTTCAGTGCAAAAAAGGATAGACTTATGTATTCGTGAAAATGGAAATCATTTTGAGCAATTTATTTCATAAACCAATTTCTTAAATGTTTAAATGTTTTTTTTTATTTAAAAAATGTTCAAAATTTTACAAAGTTTCGAGTTGATTTATCATATTTCCGTACGAAATGTATGGGAAACGTTTTTGGCGATTTCTGTCTTTTCTAGTACTGAAAGCTAAAATGGTCCCATAGAGTTTTTTGATCCCCACATAAAATAGAATCGATTGGCATAAAAAAAAAATTTTGAACTTTTTGCATTTTTTTTGCTAACTGTTAGTTTTTTACAAAATCTGTGAATGCAGTTCAAAATGTCCCAAAAAGTTAGGGAAGGTCTTTTAAGAACGTTTTGCTGTAACTGCAACGGTTAAGGTACTTGCCCTTACTGCCCCGTTTCAAAAATACACCCTGTATATGTTGCTTTTTTATGTTTGTTCTTTAGGTAGTGTAATTTAAAGTTGTTGTTTAGGATTATAATGCAATAAATATATTATTATATAATATTATATATATATATTTATTTATATATATATCTATATATCTCATAAAATGGCGTTATGTGTAACAACGCCATCCCAATCTAAGCAGAGCTTGTACTATGGGTACTAGAATAACTTATACTAATATACTATCTATATTTTTGTAATATTTATAATAACGCTGTTTTCCTGTTCCTGTCGTCAACCATGGTGGTTGCTGAAAACCAGCGCTGTGGAACACTTGCAGCAAAGTAAGACTCCACAGCATCCAAGCTGAGCAACCTGTTGTCCTTACACCTATATTTCTTATTTTTTGTTGTACTGTTTTGTAGTTGTAATGAAAATAAAAATCAATTATCTTTCTTTTTTCTAATAAATATATACTTTTCTTTTGTATATTCACTTATTATACATAAAAAAATCCAACAATGCTATCTTTGTTGTAAAATATTTATTTTATTAAAGGTTAGTTAACATTTATTTAAAAATAAGCAAGCTATTTGGTATGCGTCATGGTGCCTAACTGGAGCCTTTAACTAAAGTAAACAATATAAATTCACTCAACCAAATACTGGCACATGTTCAATAGGACGTCAACTAATATTTAGAGCGAATAAATATCGGCATATCGCAAATATCCTTTCTGTTCACACAAGCTTCACGTCACAAATGACGTGACATCCACTCCGTTTATAGTATTACAATAAATTTCGTTTAGAAGGAATACATGAGAACATTATTAACAGTGACGCGACTCTTAACTCAGAAGTATATTTTATGTGAGGTAAGGGTTTGTATTGACTGACGTGAATTCCAAATTAACTTTGTCGATTTTTGTCTGCCAGTTTTTTTTATTTTTTTTATTTAAAAAACGACGCCCGCACTAGGAATAACTCCTGTGTTGCGGGGGTGTTCACAAACATACATTTCACACACACAAAGCACACCCAGAGTCAGAACAAATTTTTGCGGATCACACAAAGATTTGTCCCGTGTGGGGATCGAACTCACAACACCAGCGCAGTTAAAAGCGGCGAGGCGACCGCTTTAACCACTACGCCAACCGTGCACTCAAGTTATGTGTTTAAAGGATCATAATCTTTACTTCTTAATTTGAGCAATAAATTATAGCTATATATATATAGTTGTATGTCCTAAGTATATACAACTTCATGCACAACTGAAAAATTTACTATATATATAAATTTTCCGTGCCTTTTTTTAACGGATCTAGCTGAATATCAGTATTTTACGTGGAGCGACTGCCATCTGCCTGTACGAGGTGAAACCATACTCTTTTTTTGACTAGTTGTCAGACTTTCTGGCCTCTAACTACCTGAAACGACTGCCATAGATTTTCAAAAGGCAATCGGAATCGACGGCTTTGCGGGCTCCCCGAAGCACAGAGGAAAATTCGTTAGGTTAAGATGGTCATACATCCACAGCCGACCGCGGCTAGCATTGCTTAACCGGCTTCGACCTAGCCAGCTAAAAAATATAATATATTTAACATCTTATTTTCATTCACGGATTACAGTTGCCTAAACCACATAAATGATATTATAATAAATATTCGGTCGGTGGAACATCCTTAATATATTATTATAACCTAATATTTGGATTGTAATTCAGTCAAAATAAATTTTATACAAGAATGATGTAGCTGACCTTTCACTTTCATGCTGTTACGGTGAAGTGTTTCACAACCTTTATCTGATGGTATATTTTACGTCGTATAAGTGAGACGTTACAAATTACGCCTGGCGCCATTTATTTGGCTCGGGGCGGCAAAATGGGCATTTTATGTGTTTTATTTATAAAAGACAAGAGGGTAATTTATTACCCTGGTGATCTTGGCAGGGGAGACAGGGGACTGACTTCCCCAGGTCTTTAATTTTAGGACATCACGTAACCGCGTTTGTTTTGTTCGCACCACAGATGAATGTAAAAAACGTGTTTCATGTGGACTTTTCCTTATATACGTGGATAAAATTTTGGCGTTTATAAATGTGTCTAACAGTCTGCAAATACTAAATATTTTTTTTATAAGACTTGAAAAGAATATGAATTCTCTGCCGCCATTCTTTTGCAGAACTTAATTTCGAAAGTGGTCTTTTGATTGATCAAATAAATTTCATTTAATCAGCTGTAATTTATTTAATATTAAAAAAAAAGCAACACCCGCACTAGGAATAACTCCTGTGTTGCGGGCGTTTTCTCAAGCATACATTTCATACACACAAAGCACACCCAGAGTCAGAACAAATCTTTGCGCATGACACATAGATCTGTCCCGTGTGGGAATCGAACCCACAACACCAGCGCAGTTAAAAGCGGTGAGGCGACCGCTTTAATCACTACGCCAACCATGAACTCGAAAATATAAAAGATTATTTTATGAAATTGACGTTTTTTTAATTTTTTTGTGGCATTTTGCTAGTGCAATTAAACACTAAAAACGCATACAAGAAGCATAATACTATTAGGGTCGTTACACAGACACAGGCACATTCGGGCCAACACATTTTATATCCCAATGCAACGTCCATCTTACTCAAGTGACATTACTTGAGTAAGATAGACGCTGCAATGGGCCAACGGGCCGGATAAATATTATAATGCAATAAGGACAGGACAGCTACTAACCCCAAAAATGAAAAATACAATTAAATACCAATTTTATATAAATTAACTGTTGACAGAATTACGCTTGAATAATGTGCGGAACGCTCCACAATGGGTGCCGCATGGCGAAAGATAATCACATTCAAATAGTAGACGCATTGTCAGATGCTGCATGTGTTTTAAGGTTTGAGTGTTTTTAGGTGATAGTGGATAATATTTTCTAAATTAAGTAATATTTAGAAAGAAAATTACATTTATTACACAGGCTTACTTCTTTTTAATTCCATGCAGATGAAGTCATAGGGTTAGGTATGGTAGGTTGCCGTATTTAATTGAATAAAAACGGCTCTTAAATTATTTTAGTTATCGAAGGCAAGCCTTAAACATAACAAGTGAAAAGTGCTGAACCTCTGCTACCTTCTGAGTATACGGCCGTGATAGTATTTTAGGTAAATAAGATACAGAAAACAATATACAGCTGATAGATTTTTCGTATTTTATAACAGCGGCAATTCAGTGATGGTATGTGGACTCATTTTTCAGCATTTACACTCCCATTTGGCCCATTTTGTGTGGTTTAGTGATAGTTAGTGTCTGCACGTGTGATGTAGTGGTTTAAACGGTCGCCTCGCCGCTCACACTGCACTTGTGTTGTGGGTTCGATCCCCACATAGGACAAATCTTTGTGTGATTCGCTAAGATTTGTTCTGAGACTGGTAGGGTGTGCTTTTGTGAGTGAATGAGTGTATTTGGTCATGCCATTGGCACCATTGGATAATGTAATTGCTTCTGGCATTCAATCTAAAGTAAAAAATAAAAAACCAGCCAAGTGCGTGTCGGGCCACGCGCAGTAGGGTTCCGTAGAAAAATATTTTTAATTTTACTTTTTAACTAAATGGCGTCTTTCAGAAAGGAAATGTTTGTAGTACCTACACGAAACCAGCTAGCACGTAAGACGAGATGTATGAATGTTGAGGAAGCGAAAGAAGTATGTAAGGAGCGAAGCACATGGCGTTCCATCGTCTCTGCCTACCCCCGTGGGATAAAGGCGTGATTTTATATATGTATTATGTATGTTTATTTATGTTTCAAGAATTTTGAACGAAATATTCTGAGTAACTGCATCTGACATTTCGGACCCCTATTCCTCTTGAACTAATGAAGTGAACTTATCCGCTATAGTTTTCCTTTAAAGTTCATTACATGTACTACCGACACAATTTTTTTCAGATTTTGGGATCCAGTAGTTTAGCTTTTAGAGGGGGAGGGACGCCCTACTCGAACAAAAATTTGCTCTTTAAAGTTAATTATCTCGCAAACGGATCTCTAAATCAAAAAACTGTCTTAGCAACCCCTTAACGTTTTTAAAAGTCCTATCTAACAATACCCCACACTATGGGGTAGGCGACAAAAAAAAAAACAACCCTACTTTACATGTAGGGGAGCTACCTGAAAAAAAATATTTTTCCAAATTTTATTCTACGACTTTCTTTGTATAGTTAACATACATGTTCATGCAAAATTTCAGTTTTCTAGCACCAACGGTTTCGTCGCTATGCCTTGGACAGACGGACGGACAGACGGACATGGCGAAACTATAAGGGTTCCTTGTAGGTACTACGGAACCCTAAAAACTAAATAGTTGTAAATAACGAAGACATGTGAGGAAACAGATTATAATATTCAGCAGAATCCTTCCATTCCATACGTTTTCTTGACGTATCTACCTATAATCTGCCTGTTCGTATTCATGGCATCACAGGACACTGTCTCAAGTCTAACACTGAATAACTATCAAACGATATTACTATTCACATCACATTGCCTATATCACGAAACATGTCGGCGAGTCCAATCCTAGTGTGGGACGGAATTTCATTTATTGCCCTGTGCGAGACAAATCAATAAGATTTGTCGCTTTCTGTATGTAAATGCAATTGGTATTAGTTTGTTGTTTTCTAGAGAAAATAATAACAAAGCAAGTTTAATTATTTGCATTCGTCGATTAATAGCGTAATATCGAAAACGCATAAATAGATACGTTTTAATAAAGGTCAAAAAAATACATTATATTGGTAGTAGGGGTCTTTTAGTAAGTCCATGGCAGGCAGCAGCGCCGTGTCAGCAGCTCAATTTTTAGGGTTCAAATTCAAATTCAAATTCAAATTACTTATTTTTATAGGCCCCAGGGGGCACTTGAATACTTTTTCCGTAGTGCTAACAAGGAATGCCTTATAGTTTGTGTAAATCCGTCCAAAACATAGCGACGAGTCTTTTCAAATTCAAATTCAAATATCATTTATTCAAGTAGGCCTAGCAACAAGCACTTTCGAATCGTCATTTTTAAAAAAGTATAATCCAGAAAATTAAAGCCAGAAAGCTGAAAAGAATAATAAAATATACAACGTGCAGCTATTCAGAAGAAAAACAACAACCAAAAATTTATCACAAAATAATTCAGATGCGGTAGTAAAAGCAGAGTAAAGCTATGTATAGAGTATTCTGACTCGATCTCTTCCCTCGAAAGAACAAAAGACAGTTGCACGGTACACACTAGTGCTGTTTACTTGAATTAAACGGACGAATTAAAAAAAAAATGTACGTAACTAAATTCAAACTTAAGTCGGATGTACCGACTTACATTTCGAACATTATTTTTTTGAATTCAACCGTCACAGCGGCTTGTCTGTTGTTAACGTTCTAACGTGACGCGTTCTGGCCGTTTTTATGAAGATTGCATGCTCAATAGTATCCTTACTATGGTAAAGGTATCCCTATAATTATAACTAACTTCAAAATAATAATTGAAAACACAATACAACTACAACTCTGAAGTGAACTAGAACTATTTTAATTAGTTTAACGTAGCAAGTTTCTGAAACTGCCTTTTAAAACTTTTGATACCTGTGTGCTCCAATTAAACTAATGAAAACACAAAAGTTAAATAACTTGAATTTGTAGTTTTAAGCGAATTTCCATAGGTGTATTATTAGATCCGTAAACAGGTAATATAATGGTGTTATATATGGTGTATATATTATCACATATATGTGTACATATATGTAAATATCTACCACATCGTACTTGGTAAAATTATAATATATGCATTATGTAGGCGTACTCAAAACATTACGTTTAGGTATGCTTAGAAATCTAATATCTACTAAGTACAATTTTTTTTTTATATGTAGCGATATTTAAACTTTTGACTGTATGCATCGTCTTTCTGGACGCTTCGCATCATGCTATTTTACGTACATATTAGTAGGTTACAACCAGCATGACTGATGTTACAGTCAATAGAAACGTGTCGATGGCTGAGTCAAATTTCATTTTGACTTGCCATCGTGATGAAAGGATTAATTAGCCAATTCGCCTTGGAGAACTCGGCCACTGTTATGGCGCTCTCGTCAGCGTTCATGAGCGCCTGTCTTGTGTAGATGGTAGGGCATTTTGGACAGTCAGTAAGGTGGTCAAGGTTTTGACATGCCATCGTGGTGAAAGGATTAGCCAATTCGCTTTTAAGAACTCGCGAATTGCCCAGGGTGCGCCGGACGTAGGGGATTGTTGTGAACGTCACTCGGGGAGGCTCCTTTCATGCACCCCAGAAATGCTGTAACAATCAACAATGTATGAGTTAGATAATTTTTGTCTATAAATTATTATATGTATTGCACTTATAGTTGTATAGGAGCATTAGATACTACAATCTGTTCCCCACACAATTTAGCTTACCGTAATCCATTTAAAATTATGCAAAACATATGTTCTTTTTGTGCCCAAAACCATTAATTTCAATGGTATAATGGCCAAACCCGTGTTGAATAAGACATTTACGAGTTGTTAGGTAAGTAGGAATGCCAATAAACGTGTACCTAATTACTTTAGCTGTAAACATTGTATTAACATAACATCACGCCTATATTACCCAGAAGGGTGTGGCAGAGGTGTACAAAACCCACATTTCAATTGCTATGTTTATGTCTCATGGGATAGAAGGTGAGCCTATCGCCATCCACCGGGCACAATTCTAACTCCGTGCTGCGATTGTGAAATGGTGAAAAGTCACAAATAACGCTTTGCCCGACCCGGAAATCGAAACCGAGACCTCGCGATGAGAGGCGCATACGCTAACTACTGGACCATCAGGCAGACATTGTATTAAGTATTATAATATTATTTATTTTTCGCTCTAAATATTAAAATTATAATTGGGCATAAACAAATGTATCCAATTTGCTGTTAGGAAGAAGCAACTTCTATATACCTGGCGAGCAAAAAAATCGACTCACTTCATACTTTCGTACTTAAAGTGTTCTAATTTTAAAATTAAGACCTAAATATTAGTTTAGGTCTTAAATTCTATAAGTTCTAGATCTTAGCTTTAAAATGAGTACAAATACTTTTGACTTTTACTCATTTTCTTGAACAATAAATGTTTTTAAACTTTGCGAGTACTAAAACTTGAAAAATTAAGGGTAACATTTTTTGTGTAGTTTTCATCCGTAAGGTTTATCAATAAAACGATAGGTTAAATCCTTACCAATATTATCTACAAATGTAAGGTAGCTAATTCTGTCTGTTTGTTTGTTACGCTTCTATTAAACTACTAACCCGATCTTCGATATTTTTTATTTATTTAACTTCTCGCACAAATACATGTGTTAGATATTCGATTTTATTTAATGAACGAAGTACCGAGAAAGTTTATTGATGTGGTGTAAAAGTAAAATTAATTTTAATTATAGTGAAATTTGAAGCCAACTCATCAAAATATAACGTACATAAATATAACGTGTATATGAGAGAAAACAATTGAGTAATTATAAGTTTATGATTATTTGGGGTTTAGTTACCTAAACGAGTACTTTTAAGTGGATTTTAGGATATAAAATTGTTGCTAAGGTTTAGTATATCAATAATAATAATAGCAACCCTGTATCTAATTCATGTCCCACTGCTGGTCTCGGGCCTCTTCTCACAATGAGAAGGTTTAGGCCATAGTCCACCACGCTGGCCAAGTGCGGATTGGTAGACTTCACACTTCGCACTCTCAAGCATGCAGGTTTCCTCACGATGTTTGCCTTCACCGTTAGCGAGCGATAATTTATATGATAAATACCCACATATCTTCGAAAAGACGAATCTTAACGATTTATTGACAGAGGTTTGTGCCGTAGATTCGAACCCAAGATCTTTGACTTCGCAGTCCTACGGTCTCCCTCTTGGCTATCGCTAACTTAAGGTTTAATATCCTATAAATTTATTATGGCTCTTTTCAATATCAGGATAGAAAAGTATAGATAACCAAGTTATTCTGCCTAACAATCAATATGTCGCGTCATCAATAATACGATACAGAGATATTTCTTAAATTTGAATAGAAAAATGCAATACTTGTATTGTGAACAGATTCCAAGACCTCGCTCACGATGTTATGCTGTAGGGTGACCATGTACATAGAATACTCAAAATAGAACAGTCTCAAAAAATATATTATTAATTAGAAATATTTTAAAACAAGAGAATGGATCGGTATTTCTTTTCAACCGTATCCTATGTAAAAAAAGCTTTCGCGTTTAAAGCCGAATTTTACCAAAATCGATAGAAAAAAACAAAAATGAATGCCGACGTCAGTTTGGGACGACCTTAAAGGGTACAAAATACTCAATTTTGAAAACAAAATTAACCATAAGCCGACCGGAATGGTAAATTGAATGTCTGCAGAATCGTTTTTTAATTAACTTTTTTAATAAAACGGAAGCAATGGTATACAATAGATTTGCAAATTACGATGATTTTAAAATTGTTAAGTGACAAAAATAAATGGTTTAAATGAAAATTAAAGCTTTAAAATAATTTAATTAAAGTTACTTTATGAAGCAGTTGAATAGAAACAAGTGAATTGCTCGGAGTTTCTTTGAAGGATAAAATTCGTAATGAGGTCATCCGACAAAGAACCAAAGTAACCGACATAGCTCGCAAAATAAGCTCGCTGAAGTGGCAGTGGGCTGGTCACGTCTGCCGAAGGACCGACAGCCGCTGGAGCAAACGAGTCCTAGAATGGAGACCGCGACTCGGCAACCGTAAGGTAGGACGCCCCCCTGCCAGGTGGACTGACGACCTGAAAAAGGTCGCTGGAGGGGACTGGATGCGGAAGGCGCAGGACCGGGTGTTGTGGCACAAATTGAGAGAGGCCTATGTCCAGCAGTGGACTATGAAAGGCTAAATGATGATGATGATGAAGACAGATAAGAACCACAGAAAACAGATAGGGTAGAACATCTGCTATATCTATTGTACAGGCTTACTGCACATCTCGCTTGCTCAGCGTTAATCAACTCTGTTATGTAACTGCGTCATACTCATCGCTTTTATATTAATAAAGTCAGTGCATCATTAGCATTCAAGCAAGGCGGTTTAATTGATCATCCTAAGGCACCCCATTAGCAAATCATCTTTACGACATATGTGTTAGAGGGTTTCAGCAGCCCCTACATCTATATTACATTTATATTGAGGCAATATTATTATTTTTGTTTCCATTTGGCACTCAAATGAAGTCGCATGAGACTTAAAGAATTTCCACACTGCACAGCCGAGTTTGATAACTTAATTGGAAATTCATGGCCAATTTTCAACAGAGTTTTCACTGAGAAGTGGTTTAGCCATCGATAAATAAATTTCTGCATTAGCAATTCTAATAATTCTTCAGCTCGGTTTCTTGAAATGCTTGTAGTAAACTACTAATTGGAGCTGCATTGCTCTAACTTTATCCATAAAATACGTGTAGCACTACGTTAACTTTTAAAACATTTTTATTACGTCCACTCAACCCTTTTTTTGGGTTCCGTAGTACAAGGAAAAGTTATAGTCTGCGTCTGTCTGTTCGAGGCATAGCATTAAAACCGTTAGTGTTGTGATAATGAATGTTAAATATGCTAAGAAAGAGATAGAATAGAATCTTGATTACTCTTTATTTTACTTAGACGGTTTATAAATAAGATTAAGGTGGTAGATAAATGTTTTTGGCAGGATAAGCATATACTACACATAAATGAAAGTGAACTTTTTTTTTTTTCAATCTAGATAAAATAATTTATTTACAACGTTATATTTTATGGCTCGGAACCACTAAATCTGGCCCTTAGTATGTTACAATTATACAAAATGTTATACCATATAACAGAAAATCACTTCTATACCCTAAAAGATGCGTTAGAAGTATAAGACGCAAATTTCACTTGTTAAGTTTAGGTTCCATGTAGTAGGGATAGGGTGCATGAAAGGAGCCTCCCCGAGTGACGTACACAACAATTCCCTAAGTTCGATGCACCCTGGGAAGTTTGTGAATTCTTCAAAGCGAATTGGCTAATCCTTTCACCACGATGGCAAGTCAAAACCTTGACCAAGGCGCTCATGAACGCCGATGAGAGCGCCATATGTAACAGTGACCACTTATTGGGCCAATTAAATTTGACTCAGCCATCGACATGACGAAGAAGAAGTAGGGAGTCAGCCTATCACCATATTCTATCGAAATAATCCCAAATAACAATTTCTTCCGACCCGTGGACAAAACCTCACGATCAGTATTCGCATTCGCTGATCAGTGAGGCAGCCTAACTTTCGGTCTATTGAAAACATACCGCATAAATAACATTTCGATGAACTATTTGCACTTATTATAAGTGCTGCAACTATAAAATTAGCAATTCTAATATCTAAAGTGCGGTCTCTTGAAAATTGTGTTCAAATAAGGCAGTGTTCCAGCATCCGCAAATGCAGCATAACGTTAAAAGCTTCAGCAAATGCACCAGCATATTTCAGCGCTGGAGGCGTGGTTAGACTTAATGAGCTTGCAAAATATTAAAGTGTCCACAAACTTGTGAGAAACCACAAATTTGAAAATGTTTTAGTTCAAGAATACTTGTGAATGCCTCGGTGGTCTTGTGGTTAGCGATTGTGACCCCCCGACGCGAGGTATCAGGTTCATTTCCGGGCCAGGCAAAAGCGTTAGCGGCTTTATCTACTAGAAAATTTTAAGTAGCAACACGAAGAACTGGAATTGAAAATACAAAATATTATACAATTTATAAATACATAATACATATCATTTATTTCGATTGACTCTAGAGGGCAGTAGGAGAGATATAAAATTGAAATAAAACTTGAATAATTATATTGTAAGACTGCCTTGATGGTCTAGTGTATTCCCGGGTCTGGAAAACGTTATTTGTAGAATTGCCGTCAGGAAATACACAATAGCAGCTCAGAGTTAGACTAACAGGTGATATATGGGTGTTATACCTACACATCTGCCACTCTTTTGGATAAATTATTACTTTATTATGCTATGTGTTGTAACTTGCTGAAATATGAAACCAAACACATAATATTTATTTGACTGTGTTCTTGTTCTTTTCTTGTTCTTCTTCTTGTAGGTTATATTTAATTATTATACTTGATACTTGTGTTTCTAAGTCCCTCAAAAAATGAAGTCACGGTTTCATTCTCGCTATATTCCGCATATCAAGCCCCCAGTGGATAAACGCCGTAAGCCAGAATGTTTGCTAAACAATTTTCAACCTTACGACAGTTGTCCATACGCCGGCCGTAAGGTCGAATATTCCTGAGCAAATACTCTCATTTACGGCGTTTTTGCACTAGGAATACGATATAATAACTCATTTTATCCACCAGCAATTAATCTGTGAGACAATTATGAAAGCGCAATCTGTGATTCAACGCGGACGCCTCCAAATGGAAATAAAAACTCCAATTATTCGCTTAAGACAATGGCGACTGATGAAAAGCCTTCAGAGATGTGCAATTTTAAAGATTCCAACTTACTAATGGAAAAGAAAATGACTCTGTACATTCTAATGGCGGGTCCAATGGGCGGGTCTTAAATATTGTCAATTGATTTTTAGATGAAAGTGACAATGTTTTATGTGACTTTAAATTCCAAGATATTTTCAAGAGTAATACATAAGTATTAATTATATAATAATAAAAAAAAACCGACTTCAAAAAGTAGGTAAACTAAAAAGCAAAAAATAAATTTACTTCGCACAAAATAATACGTTTTTTCATTTAGTTAAATAGAAATTATTAAATTATTATTTTATAGTTCTGAAGTCGGTGCCAAGTAAATCGGATAATTAAGAACTAATATTCAGTCAGAAAATAGTTGTTAGAAAGATTGATATTATCTATACAGAGTTATTGTTTACTTGGCACCGACTTCAGAATTATAAAATAATAATTTAATAATTTCTATTTAACTAAATGAAAAAACGTATTATTTTGTGCGAAGTAAATTTATTTTTTGCTTTTTAGTTTACCTACTTTTTGAAGTCGGTTTTTTTTTTTTTGTTAAAATTATTTTATTTTACCATTTTAAGTGATGGGTAGAACGAGCAAGAATGTTTCTCGAATGAGGAGACGACGGTTACTTGAGACGGAAAACTTATTAATAATAATCCCCGTACTCCTAACCGTTGAGGAGTTGTACCTTCCAGCATCAGCTCAGCAACTTAAAATGCAAATATCCAAGTAGTTTTAGGTAATATACGAAACACAAAATAGAAGCCTTTGAAATTTGAGGGTTACCCATGATTTCTCTAGGATCCCATCATCAAATCATGACCTCATATTATGAATATACATAAGTAATATTCAACGTCTCGCCTCATCTCATCAATACATTAAACGGCCTCAAGGAGCCTATATTTAAAGAATTATCCCCGTACTCCTAACCGTTGAGGAGTTGCACCTCCCAGCATCAGCTCAGCAACATAAAATGCTGACTACCAGATGCAAATATCCAAGTAGCTTTAGATAATATACAAAAAACAATATAGAAGCCTTTTAAATTTGAGGGTTGCCCTCGATTTCTCTAGGATCCCATCATCAGAACGTGATTTGAAAAAAATGGGACCACATGACAAGTATATCCTTTCAAACAAAAAAAGAATTTCTCAAATCGGTCCAGGCGTCTTCGAGTAATCGGCGAACAAACATATAAAAAAAAAAAAAAAAAAAACATACAACCGAATTGAGAACCTCCTCCTTTTTTTGAAGTCGGTTAATTATAATAAAATAACTGAAGAAGATAGTCCTTAAGAATCATATAAATATAACAAAAAATAGACATAAAAGAACTGTTCATTTGAAGTGGTCATCAGTAAATTAGCCCCGGTTTTCATCAAAGCGGAGAGGAGATGAGAGGAGATGTGTTTGAATTATTAAACAGGCTTCGCAGCGCGCTGAAGCTAAGGAGATTTGGAAATAAACAACTGCAAACCGGGCCATATGTAATCTATACTCGGTCTCTTGTTCCTACAAAGAAATTGTAGCATTGTTACCGATCCACAACCTAAAATTAATCTGCAGACTCAATCTTCAGCAGAGGGTAAAAAGCTTAAATTGTCTGTAGACGATCGGATTGGAAGACATCAGAAGACCTACATCATTGTCTTTTCATAAACAAACGTTGTGACGAAGGAAACACATTTAAAGGATATTGCTTCCCTTTGTTCCCAAGTGCAATAGTCACAGATAACGGATTTTTCAACATACAATATTATCACGCATATATTTCTGAAGGAACAGGCAGAGGTTAATTAGCCTGAGCTTTTGTCTAATAGGAATGTTTAGGTCCTATTTGATGAAAGATCATTACCATAAACATAACATCACGCCTATATTACCCAGAACAATACCCACATTTCACTTGTTATGTTTAGGTCCCATGGGATAGGGGTGAGCTTACCGCCATCCACCGGGCACAATTCCAATTGTGAATTTCTTGACGGAAAGTTCACAAATAACACTTTGCTCGACCCGGGCTTCGAACCCGAGACCTTATGGTGAGAGGCGCATACGCTAACCACTAGTCCATTGAGGCAGTATTATTACCACAACAAAAAAGAAACTGAATAAATGATTTTAACTTTATAAATGTAATAGTTACTCTGTGTATTTGTTATGCTTTAGAAGGAAAACTAATGGACTGATCTTGATAATAATTGGTCAAGTGGAGAGCGGCGAAATGGCTGCTGAAACCACTACACCAACCGTTTAGTCACTGTATATCAATGTTGTTGTATCCATTGTAGACCGGACGGGTGAACTGGTGACCTGAAATACAGGCTTTCGCCTAGCTCAGGCACTAGTCTCCCACACCACAGATATATTGAATAATGATTTATAATTATGTTTATTTGAATTAAGGACTGTTGTATTCTAAATTATTATCCTACTTACTATTACTAGCTTACTTTGTTTATCGCACTGAAGAAGACATAGATGGCAAGAGAATTTTCAAAATGAGCCTTAATACTAAAACTAATATTAACGCCCGCGTACTAGAAAGGCGGTACTTAATTAGTAATGTAAAACTAGCATGTACAAATAGTATATAAATTATTTCTATTTTCTAATTCAAAATATAGTTTTCACAGGTGTTAGGGTAACATTTAGCACTGCACATTTGCCAACTAATATGGCATACAAATAAAAACTTAGAACTAAGAATAATAATTAAAAATCTAAATACACAACATAACAGACTAAATAGAGAAAAAGATGAAATCATTTGCAATTTATATTTAAAACATTTAAACATAACATTATATTTTATAGCTTAAATACTCATTCACTGTATAAAAATAAAGTATAAAATGTTCATTGTTTTACAAGTTTTTTTTTTATTTATTTATTTAATGGTAAGTTACATTTTATAGTTTGATGGTTTTTCTCCCCAAACTCACTTGTTTGGGGAGAGTGTGTAGATGCGCTCTTTAAGTATTAAAATAACTTACCTATCAGGTAAATATGAATTTAAACATTAACAATATTTTATATTTAATATTTCACATATTTTACACATATACCTAAGTTTATAGTACAGTGGGCCAACGAGTTAGGTATGCAGGGCAAAAACTTCTAAGTCGTAGTAAAGACTTACTACACCAGTTATGGATAAGTAAGTTACATATCTAAATAGTGGGTATATTACACTTATTAAATATGTAATACACACAAGCATATCTATTGCAATCAGTTTGCACTATGGCACAGAAGTTTTTGTCCTGCATACCTAATTGCTTGGCCCACTGTACATAGTTTTAAATGTGCTAGCTAGATAAACTAAAGTAAGCTATGCTTTCTTTTCGTCAAGCTTAAGACCCAACTCTTTAAGACCCTTCTTTATTTGAGTGAGCGTTGCCCAGCCTCGCTGTTTTTGGCCGTAGTTTTGTGTATACCTATAGTAGCTCGGTGTATGACAACGCTCTAACAACTAGTTTAAAGGCCTATTTAGATAATGCACGTTTTGCAAGGCTCTTAAAATCTCTGTCTTTTTAAACGCGATAAACAAAGCAAGCAATAAACAAAACTTGGATCGTGTAAATGAGCCTTAAGTATCCATTTAATGGTCAATACAAGGCTGAGGCGCTAGCTTGGTGTGCAAGTGCTCTAAAAGCTATTGAGAGCACAGAAGGCTTAGGTAGTTCTTCAACTCGTGCAGAGTCATGTTACTTAATAACGATGTAAGTTGGTTTGGCGCGTGATAGGAATGTCCAAGTGAAGAATAAAGAGGGTTACATGATAGCTACTTTTATTCATTCTGCAATTATGACTGTCGAATAATAACATACAAGCTTTTCTCCTCAATTATAACGTTTGCAAAATTCTTTCATAGTGGTTTTATTCTCCTTTAGGGTAGACTCCCGAGCGCCGTGTTTTTATACTAACATAATATGGGTTTAACTTTAATATTATTTAGTTTTATCTATTTTCATAGGCAAATCATATCGTAAACACTAAAATGCACGTTTGTTGGCACCTATTTTTACAAAATGGGCGCCAACAAACGTGCGAAAGTAAAGTTAAACCAATATAGCTGCCTCGTACAAAAAGTAGATGAATGAATCCTATTTTATTATTAATTTTACAAGCATTTGAGTATTTTGAGTGGGCGCTTCCTAGCCTCGCTGTTTTTGGCCGTAGTATAGTGACTACCACTAGTAGCCCGGTGTATGACAGTGCTCTAACAACTAGTTTAAAGGCCTATTTAGATAATGCCCGTTTTGAAAGGCAATTCTCTTAAAATCTCTGTCTTTTTAAACGCGATAAACAAAGCAAACAATAAGCAAAAATTGGATCATGTAAATGAGCCTTAAGTATCCATCGAGTGGCCAATACAAGGCTGTGGCGTTAGCTTAGTGTGCAGGTGCTCTAAAAGCTATTGAGGGCACAGAAGGCTTAGATAGTTATTCAACTGGTGTAGAGTCAAGTTACTTAATAACGATGTAAGTTGGTTCGGCGCGTGATGATAGCTACTTTTATTCATTCTGTAATTATGACTGTCGAATAACATACACAACATACAAGCTTTTCTCCTCAATTATAACGTTGGTAAATTCTTTCATAGCGGTTTTATTTTGCGTCATTTTTACTTTGAAGGGTAGACTCCCGAGTGCCGTGTTTTTATCAATATCAATAAAATTAAAGTGTCTATTTTGACTCGAGGTCTGCCAAAGAAAGATGGAGCGCTGTATTTTGGGAGTCCGACTGATCGATCGAATAACAAACTCGAAAATTCGATCCACTGCCCAAATTGCAGACGTCGGTTACACGGCAGCGAAACTGAAGTGTAGTTGGGCTGGACACGTATGTCGTATGCCAGAAGATCTTTGGGCTAAAACTACAACACAATGGGTCCCGAACAAAAAGAAACGACAACGTGGCAGACCTAGAAGAAGATGGCGGGATGAACTGGATTCCTACTAAAATGACTGGGCACTACAATGCGTAAACAGAGACAAGTGGAAAAGGGTGGGGAGGCCTTTGCCCTGCAGCGGGACACTATAGGCTCGTAAAAAAAATTTCAAAATAAAAATGTTTTTGGCCAGTTGAAATAGTTATTTGCATTTTACCTATGCCTAAAATACTGTTATTTTTTGTCTATCTGACTGTATATCTGTCTGACTGTCTGTTTGTATCGGCTTATCTTCTGAACGGCTAAACAGATTTTGATAAAATTGTATATGCAGGTAACAGACTACAAGGCGCGTAACATAGGCTACTTTTTATTGATGTACCATCTACGTAGACGAAACCGCGGGTGAAAGTTAGTTTGTTTATTAGCGCTATTCTCGAAAACTACTGATCGGATTTTAATATTTTATTTGTGTTTTATAGTCTAATAATGATATAGTAAAATTATTTTTTTAATATTTAAAATAACGCTTAACTCCATAGCAGAAGCTTATTAAGTTAAAGTTACACCTATATTACTTTTGTATGGAAAACAGCTAACCAATTTTTCCTCCTTAGATTTTATAAGGATGGATTTACATATTCGAGCTCGGAAGACATACAGGCGTATATATCACATTACATATCACTCAACAGAGACGTTCCATGCAAAGTACATGTGTCTCAAACTCCCAAATCTAAATACTCCGCTGAGTCATCAAAAAGATAGCTATTCCTAAAGAAAGCTTTATTTCTTCTCTACTAAGAGCTAGTTTGTCTTGCCACATGTTGCCAGTAGAATGTAAAGTCCAACGTCATGTGGAACCAATTCATCAATATTATGATTGATCGATTTATTTGATTGATGGTTTCGTGTACGTGAAGATCCTTCCAAGGTCAAGGTTGTTGCTGAGGAAAAATGTACGAATAAAATGATGCCTGACTGCTGATTTATGAGCCCTTTGAGATTCTCTTCTAATACTTTGTTGGGGATTTTCAGTCTGCATATCTAAACTCGGTAGGACTACGAAGTCAAAGGTATCGTGTTCGAACCCACGGTACACACCTCTGTCAATAAATCGTTAAAATTCGTCTTTTCGAAAATATATGTGTGGGATCAGGCGAGGAAATAAGTAGTCCGTATTGTAGATAACGGGTTTGTTTCGTGGCGCAGTCACGGAAAACTTCTTAAAATTACTAATAGTGGTGTAACTTAATTTACAGAAAAATAACCAGCGAGATAATCAAACTTTGCACACGTTTTATCAGCCATCTTCCTTTTTCATATCCCTTCCATTCCACATTCACTCGTTCCCCCATTCATCGACCACAGACAACATACACGGTCACAATCATTTCTTTACACGCATCACTCATTCCACATATGTGTATTTATTATATAAACTATCACTCGTTAACGGTAAAGGAAAACATCGTGAGGAAACCTGCATGCCTGAGAGTGCCTAAAAAGTGCTCAAGGGTGTGTAAAGTCTACCAATCCGCACTTGGTCAGCGTGGTGGCATCATAAGAAGAGGCCCGATTCCAGTAGTGGTAGATGTATTAGCTACAGGGCTGGTATAATAATTAATATATCCAAAAACCTGCATCACCGCGAGGTCTCGAGTTCGATTCCCGGGTCGGGCAAAGTGTTATTTGTGAAATTTCCATCAGGAAATTTTCAATGGCAGCACGATGTTGCAATTGTGTTCGTTGGAAGGCGATAGACTCACCCCTTATCCCTTGGGACCTAAACATAACAGGTGAAATGTGGGTTTTGTACACCTCTGCTACACCCTTCTGGGTAATATAGGCGTGATGCTAAGTTATGTTATATCCAAAATACACGGTATAGATTTCCTTCCTAACGCATGGGACCTCAACATGACTGATGAATAGTGGATGACACCTCTACTATACATTTCAAGTTACAACAGTGAGATCATATTTTGTATGATAACAAGAAACTTTAAGAAGTTTCAAGATACATAATGTTTAAACTTTAATTAACTAAATGAAACTAAACTTAGATTTAATTATAGTAATAACTTTCTACATGAAATCATTTTAAAACTGAA
This sequence comes from Hypena proboscidalis, assembly GCA_905147285.1. Taxonomy (NCBI): domain Eukaryota; kingdom Metazoa; phylum Arthropoda; class Insecta; order Lepidoptera; family Erebidae; genus Hypena; species Hypena proboscidalis. The sequence continues at coordinate 5,220,905 of LR990141.1, forward strand.
AAACATGCTATTGAATCAATTCTACAATTTATTTAAATACATTTAAAACAGTTTCATACAAAATATTCACTATTTCTTTGATTTCCTAATGCAGGCTTCTAAGCCACCTCCACCGCTCATAAATTTCATGGGGTTTATTTCTGGTGACGGTTTTTTGTCAAGGCCAGATATCAAGCGCTTAAGCTTAGCGATGACCAGGCCAGGTTGGAGGCCTTTGGGACACGCAAGGGAGCAATTCATAATGGTATGGCAGCGGAAAGCCTTGAAATCGTCACGGAGGTCGTGCAACCTCTGCTGAGCGTCGTCATCTCTCGAATCGATCACCCATCTGTACGCATGAAGAAGCGTCGCAGGCCCCAGGAACCGACGTCCGTTCCACCAGTAACTTGGACATGAAGTAGAGCAGCACGCACACAGCACACACTCGTACAGACCAACAGTCTTCAAATTATCGTCAATGCTCTGCGCGTATTGGTTAACCCCTAGTTTCTGAGGAGTCTTCTTTATCAGGTAAGGACGAATACTTCTGTACTGCTGGTAAAAGTGCGTCATGTCTACCACCAAGTCTCTTTGTACGTACATGTGGGGGATAGGGTGGATGGTGATCGTTTTAGCGTTCGGGATGGCAGTGATGCAAGCCAGGACGTTGTGACCTTGGAGACAGATGGCACAGGAACCGCAAATCCCTTCACGACACGAGCGTCGGAACACGAATGAAGGATCCATATCCTTGATTTTGATCATCACGTCGAGGATCATAGGACCACAGGTACTCACGTCTATCTCAAAGTTCTGCATCTTTGGCTGCTCATTGGTGAGGATGCCCCCATATCTATATACTTTAAATACTCGCTGTGGACCCACTTTTGCTTCAGCTGCAAATGTCCTGGTAAATGCATTAGTGCAAAAAGTTGATCGCAGTTTCCTAAGGGTGCTAGTCATCATAAAACTGTAATTTCTATGCTAAACCAATTTAGTTTATTCAAATTCTATGCATAAAAAATACTAATATTTTGTACAAATCAATATGGAATTAGAAACGTCAAATCACTGTCAAAATTATGTTTCTTTATAAATTAGTTACATGTTTTCAAGCATTAATAATGAAATAAGGTTCAATGCATACTCTCTGCTATCAAGTACACAATCAAAACCATAATTAAAACCTCCTTCCTACTTCCTTCAGTGACAAAGATTTGGTGTGTTGCACAGATATAGATCTACATAGATAACGCAAGTATCACGATTTGTATTGAAACCAAGCGCGCCGACTTTTTAATACCTATTGTGACGTCACAGCCGAAATTTAGTGACGGGAAATCTAAACCGATTCAAAGACACCGATGCCGCCGATGCCCATCCGCCCAGTACGATTCAAACGATTCAACTGGAGCCCCGTCTGCTATGATTTTCTCTAACAAAAGACGCGCGTGGACTGAAGTTAGCGGCGACCAACCTTGACGCTTGGTCGGGGTTCGGACACGCGAAGTACATGCATTTGCGTTATCTATGTAGATCTATATCTGTGGTGTGTTGGCTTCGTGTTGATTCTCAAAAAGATTGTATTTCGTGTTAAAAAGTACCTACTTTCACAATTAAACTATTGAACTGATCTTGCTGAAAATTGGTATGGAGATAGTTAAAGACGCTTGCGGAAGCTAGGATACTATAAATCTGGACAAGTTTAAAACACACAAAACCCATACCGAGCATTTTTCTGCAGAAACAAGAACGACAAGCCAACGCAAAGCATCACATATCCTCTTTCATGCTAATTTAAAAATACAAAAAAAAACATCCCTTTGTACCCCTTGTAGTACCGAGTGCATAGACGCTACACAAAAATAAACAATCTCGGTAACAGGAAATTCTGATTGAAGCTCATATTTTCCAATAACGTACCGTAAAACAAAGCCTCCATCCAAACCTTCAATATAAAGCACGTAAGCTTAGAAAAATAGAAAATAAAAACAAGGAAGCTACAAGATTGTGTAACAAATTGTCCTGTTTTAAGAGAACGTATTTTTTTTTTTTTTATATAAATATCTCCCAACTTACACATCGTCCCCGTAGAGCGAAAATTAACTAAGCCACACTTTTAGGTAAAATGAGTTATTGATGTCATGCTATTCACTGATTTTTTCCTAATTTTTCTATGCAACCGCCGTTATCCTATCTATTAAAATCACAAAATTAACATGAGTCAAAAGTCATCAAAATCAAATATTTTACAACGTATAAGAGGGAAATATTGACAAAAATATTTTAGTGAATATTACACTAACTACGACTAACAAAAACTACACTTTAAGCTCACTTATTTAATTTTACTCTTAATTATTTCGGTTAAAACGCGTCTTTATCCAATTCGAAAATTCACTAAGTTATTATAATGAGTAAATAAGCATAACATCAGTTGAGCGAAAACTAACTAAGTCGCTTTAATGACTATAACAATACAGATTTGATTATTTTGGCATTGTTTTCCATAGTTACAAAATAATTATTATCATTTAGTGAATTATTACTCTAAATTACATTCACAATTTAATTAATTGAGCCTCACCAAAATTCTTTGATTATTTATAATTTACATCAGTAGGAACAAATGTTTTAAAATTGAGTAATTTATGCGACTTGAGTAGGTAGTTGTTGCTTTGAATGAAGTACCCGCGCCCGCGCCGCGCCGCACTGAACGCCCCGCGCACCGCTCGCGAATCATACTTCGTCGTTTTACGAGAACGCACGTGTTTTGGATTTTGTTTTGGTGTATTAAGTAATATTGATAAGTGTGGTTTATAACGATACGATAGGTAATATTCTATTACACACAAAGGAGTATCGGCAAACAGATTAGGGATGTTAATAGATGACTCAATAAAATTATCAGCTTTAATAGATAGATAGATAGAATATTAGACAGATGCTGATTCTTTTAAATGGCAAAATAAATTGTAATAATGCAATATGATTTATGAGCATTTTCAATAATACAGTCAAGCAGTTAACGATACCATTTTATGTAAGATACTATTTATAATGGATCGTGGAAGATATATTTGTAACTTCAGATATAGTGTAAAATTATCTATTTAATTGATTTGATTTAACATGAAAAATATGTAACTGTTCCTTTTGCTTCTAATAATTAACCATATGAGGTCAGAACGAACCGTAAATAAAACAAAAAATAGAATCAAAACGTGTATTCATTACTAAAAGTTGAAAATTAAAAATAAAACTTAAGTTTCCTTCCAATTAAAAAAATAATAGAAAAATAAAAAACAACCGCTGGTTGAGATGAAGAATAAACATTTAAATAATTACAAAAGAATATTCTCGTCAAATACTTCGTTCTCCATTTCAGGCCCACCAACTCTGTCAACTGCCATTTTATTTGTAGGAAGTGAATGATACCATGAGTGCAGCTCATGGGGAATTATACCTTTAGTGCATAGGCTTATGAGGTCTTTCTTTTTTGCTTCTGATATGGGAAGGGCACTTGAATAAACCTTAGGAATAGTGAATTCTTTTAAATGTGTTACTAGGATCTCTCTGTTACCTCCATCAGAGTTAGTATAAAGTTCTTGAGTAGTTTTATTTCTTTTCCTAGTACGTACCGGTAAATCTTCTTGCCTCAGAGCATCCAGTTCCAAATAAGGTCCTTCATGGGAGTACCGAAACTGTATAATACCAGGAAGCTTCCTGTCAAATCTCAGACATTTAATTTTCAACCACATCACCTTATCGCCGTTCTTATCTTTATTTATATTTTTGATGAAAGCCTCATTAATTGCTCTTACGTCAAGCATGTCTTGATAATGTAGTTCTTGAATGTTATATGGTGGTGCTGAACTCCTCTGCCGCTTAGATCTAGCTCGCATCATTATAGACTTCCAATCAATCATTGAGTAAACTGCTGAATGGCGCTGTTCTTTTTCAATTGCGCTGTGCATGGAGTCCACTTCCATGTAAGTATGTCCGCTTTCTAAATATTTTTGTTCAAACACCTCCAAGGAGTTATCTGACCGTTGAATCAAATGAAGCAAATATGCCGCTATAAATTGGTTGCGGTTTTGACCTGCACACGTATCACTATACATTGTAATTTCCTTGACAGTACTGGGGATTTGTGTTACCCAGTACTGTCAAGGAATATAGATTGGTGGGTAACACAAATCCCCAGTACTGCGAGCTAGATCTAAGCGGCAGAGGAGTTCAGCACCACCATATAACATTCAAGAACTACATTATCAAGACATGCTTGACGTAAGAGCAATTAATGAGGCTTTCATCAAAAATATAAATAAAGATAAGAACGGCGATAAGGTGATGTGGTTGAAAATTAAATGTCTGAGATTTGACAGGAAGCTTCCTGGTATTATACAGTTTCGGTACTTCCATGAAGGACCTTATTTGGAACTGGATGCTCTGAGGCAAGAAGATTTACCGGTACGTACTAGGAAAAGAAATAAAACTACTCAAGAACTTTATACTAACTCTGATGGAGGTAACAGAGAGATCCTAGTAACACATTTAAAAGAATTCACTATTCCTAATGTTTATTCAAGTGCCCTTCCCATATCAGAAGCAAAAAAGAAAGACCTCATAAGCCTATGCACTAAAGGTATAATTCCCCATGAGCTGCACTCATGGTATCATTCACTTCCTACAAATAAAATGGCAGTTGACAGAGTTGGTGGGCCTGAAATGGAGAACGAAGTATTTGACGAGAATATTCTTTTGTAATTATTTAAATTTTTATTCTTCATCTCAACCAGCGGTTGTTTTTTATTTTTCTATTATTTTTTTAATTGAAAGGAAACTTAAGTTTTATTTTTAATTTTCAACTTTTAGTAATGAATACACGTTTTGATTCTATTTTTTGTTTTATTTATGGTTCGTTCTGACCTCATAAGGTTAATTATTAGAAGCAAAAGGAACAGTTACATATTTTTCATGTTAAATCAAATCAATTAAATAGATAATTTTACACTTTAACTGAAGTTATAAATACCTAACTGACCTTAATTATTCGATTTCTAGAGCATATTTCAGTAACAATTCACTAAAGACAGTTAAGTTACCCCTTGCATCTTAATTTTTAGGGCAAAAATTAACTAACTTGAATTCAACTAATTTACTAATTATCTAGAGGCGTTATATCAAACCAGTGAAAACTGATACAAAATAAATTATAAACCCTGTTTAAAATCAGTCAAAACATTTTGATTGTGTATCCATTTCAAAAGCTAAAATTTTTTCTTTTTTTTTAAACTTTAAACAACTGTATCTCAAAAGTCACCAAGTGTTGGTTAGTTAATTTTCGCTCTACGGGGACGACATTACGCCATCATATACCAAACTAAGCAGAGCTTGTACTATGCCCAAGTAGCACAACTGGGTTCTAAAAAAAATAAAATAAAAAAAACAAATAAAAAAAATAAAATAAAAAAAACTAATTAAAAAAAAGAATATTCTTAACTCGAGCGTATTCTAAATATTATAATTATGTACTAATTTTTTTCAAAGAAAAAGGAACCGCCTTCAAAAACTCAAAAGTAAAAAATAAAATATTCGCTAAACTTTGCTTACCTTTATATTAATTTGTTTAAAACAATAAACCCTAATAATTATGTAATACCAATTAATTATATTTTTTTGAAGTCGGCGCCAAATTACAAAATCAAATACCAATTCAATTGGTATTTGATTTTGTGATTTTTTCAACAATTATTTCGGTAAATACGGTTTTAATTGTTATTTGATTTTATGATTTTTCAACAATTAATTCGGTAAATACGGTTTTAATTGGTATTTGATTTTGTAATTTGGCGCCGACTTCAAAAAAATATAATTAATTGGTATTACATAATTATTAGGGTTTATTGTTTTAAACAAATGAATATAAAGGTAAGCAAAGTTTAGCGAATATTTTATTTTTTACTTTTGAGTTTTTGAAGGCGGTTCCTTTTTCTTTGAAAAAAATTAGTACATAATTATAATATTTAGAATACGCTCGAGTTAAGAATATTCTTTTTTTTAATTAGTTTTTTTTATTTTATTTTTTTTTATTTGTTTTTTTTATTTTATTTTTTTATTTCAAGCTTTTTAGTGTCTTAGTTTTTTAGATTTAACGATGGGGTTAGGAAGAAATACTAAGGCATCATTACGCATGAAACACAATAGAAACAATCAAAATAATCAAAAAATTCTTTCTGAGATCTTCATGATCATAAGTTATCACTACGATAATAACAAATGTGCTGAAACGTAAGCCCCGTCCAAACCTAAGCAGAGCTTTCGGTACTTTAAGGGTAGGTAAGTAGGCTGTCTCTGCTTACCCTTCAAAGCATACACAGGCATGATGTTATGTTATGTAGTGGTGAAAACAATACATAGATACACGATTGCACAAAACGTGGTTCATTAGCTATTCGTTTTTGAAGAGTTCCGTTGCCTGTCTCCAAAGATCTTCATCAGATTCTGATAAATTATATACTAAAACCTTCCTTGAAACACAAGGATTAAAATACCGAAAACTGCATTCAAATCGGTTCAGTAGTTTCCGAGAAAATCGCGAACATAAAAAGGTGACATACATACATACATACATACATACATACATACATACATACATACATACGGATCGAATACAGAACCTCTTTTTTTTTTTGAAGTCGGTTAAAAAATAGTTCTATATCATATCTATTGGTAACCACGAGTGAAATTTACAGCTATGATTAAGTTCTACAAAGGTGGGGAGAACCCTTATGCCACCATTATGGAACCATTTGGCGAAAAATTGCAGCCTAATTTTGGTTACAAATGGGATCTATAGGAGTTCCAACAATCACCCTAAGTGGTAATTAGAACTGTGAGTGTAAGTTGTGCGCAGTGAACGATGAATAAACGTTTCGTTCTGTCATTCAATAAGTGATAAATAAGCGACTATTAAAGTTTCGAGTGGTGTTCGTTTAGTAATATTGTTCTGTGGTGGCATTACAGTAAACACTTAGTGCAACCATTTTATTTTGGATTCCATTTGGATATTTGGTGAGTACTAACTTCATATAATGCAAGCATTGAGTTATAACCAACTACAGCATAAAATCCTTGCGAATGTTTTGTTAGTGTGAAACCATAGTATGTTTTCTTAGTAAATTTCAACGCGCCTTCTATTTGATCAAGATTAATTATTTAATAAAAAAAAATCAAATATAACATAACTATAAATAATAAACATAGTTCTAATTTTCACTTATTTATATAGTCCCTATTTAGAACTGTGGGTTCTAAAAATCACTTATTTGTATGTTGTTTACCATTTTCTAAATATGGCAATTTAGAAGGGATCACTAGTTCTAATTTTCACTTATTTAGTCTCTTTTTGGAACTGTGGGTTCTAAAAATCACTCATTTGTATGTTATAGTGGCAAATCGGTGGATCGGCGAATTAGGGGTCTTCAAGACTCCGCACATTTGAGATAAATTACCATCATTAGAAGATGACTTCAAATTTATATCACCAAGATGAAAGCTGAAGAAAAGATAGTTTTGTATTATATTGAAAGCGTTGAGAGGTTAAATAAAAAAATATATAATTATTCCACACTTGGTTTTTTTTGCTCTAACACCGGAAATGAAATACCTAGCAGATTTCAAAAGATTCAAAGAATCTTCTGTTCAGATCTGGTACCCGATAATAAATCTACTAGATTGCGTTAAATACATTACAAATCATGTCCAAAATGTGTTTAAAATACGCAATAAAATGTTGATTCATTCATGTATGTACGGAACCCTTAAATTTAACGTAACACGCTGAACAATCTGCCTTAAGAAATAATAGGTAATAAATTACGTATTTTTGGAACTATCAGATCGATAGTGGTTTTAAAAAAGAGAAAATAGATGCTTTTGGTTCTTAACAACCCTTCTTTGACACTTAATTACACGTTGGAGTGGCATAAAAGAGTACAGTAGCACTTAAAGATACAATAACGTTAGGTGCCACAAGGGCTGCAAAATGATCCCTTTAACTACTACAGGTGATATACTACTCTTTTATACTATTCATTTAGCACTAGAAGTGCCAAATAAAGACTAGTAACCGCTTATTTGTAACAGTTGCAAAACAGTGATTTCAATACCTCATATGCCACTGTGGTTAATAAATGAGTAAAAATTAAAACCTGTTTACAACTATGAGTAACAAAATTGACTTTATAAAACCATAAGAAATAAAGTAGAAACAAAATACATTCGTATGCAACTGCGAGAAATAAGATGTACTCATATACAAATATAAGTAGAGTCTAAAGCTATAAGTGCCATCAAATACTGTTAAACCACTCATTTGCGACTTAAAGCTATAAGATAAGTTGCAAAATTCACTAATGTGCTACTTGGGTGGGTACTAGAATAACTGATACTAATATTAGCTTATATTAGGAATTATTTTTTACTTTTTAGTTAGAAGTACTTTAAAAGCGTGTTTTTTAGTTTTTTTAATCTATTATTTATTTTCTACATTTTAGTTTGGTTTATTTAAAAGAGCGTTATTTTTAATTTTTATTATTATTATTTTTTTTTATTTTTTTTTATCGAATTATTGCATTGTCATCGATCTTTGACAGGTGTGCAAAATTTTAATGAAATCTGTCCGTTTACAGTGGTTCAAAATCGAGTCCAAAGGAGTCGGTTACATACATACATACAGGTGAAGCTAATATAAGCGTGTTAAAAATAAATTGACGTAGCCGTTAGTTACTTGTTTACAAAATATCGCGTATCTCTAATGGATGTTGATGTTGCCAATGAAACCTGATATTTTATCGCAATAGCGTCGGTGCAAAACATTTTAAAGTTTCAAAGTTCGTTGAAAGGGGATCGAGACCCGCGATTTCAACTGTAATCAATGTTATGTTCGTGTATGCGCCTCTCATCGCGAAGTCTCGGGTTTGATACCCGGGTCGGTCAAAGTGTTATTTGTGAACTTGCCTTCAGGAAATTCACAATACGGTGGATGGCGATAGGCTCGCTCCCATCCCATGAGATCTTAACATGACAGGTAAAGTGTGGGTGTTGTACACACAGTGACGTAGCTAAGTGGGCAAAGGCCCCGGTGCATACAGAAAGTAGAAAACATCTCAATGAATAATATAAATGAGAGCAGATATTAAGGAGAGCGAATGAAACCTTCAATAAATAGTTTACGGGCGAAATTTTGGAATTGATCTCACGACCGTCAAGCACGTGAGCTTATCGCTGATGCAGTATGTGCGTAGTTGCGTACTCACTACTCAGTTAAACTCTGTTAAATTACTTAATAACAATATTAAACAGAACATGCTTATCGAGAAAGTTCAGCGAATGTGTTGAAAGTCTTAAATCGGGTGTTCTCTTATTGTTGATGTTATGTTCTCCTAAAATCATTAAATTAAAAAAATAAAATCTTGTGATCAGGGTCGAGGTTTCCTAGCTTCAGGAGCTGGCGAGTTGGCTGACCCGCTCTTTTCAAAGCTTAGGTTAATGGGCAAAGGCTCCCCCGAGGTCCGGGGCCCTGGTGCACTGCACCACCGAGCCCTACGATAGCTACGCCACTGTGTACACTTCTCCTATGTTTTTCATGTTAGGTATTGCGTTTAACTTGATCAATAACTTTTACTTGACGATGTTGAAACCGCCGATAAAAAGTTGATAAATATTCGGCGGTAGGCGTGTAAAAAGTAAACAAGTTGTCGTAAATTACACATTGATTTTAATTAAATATATTACTTAAATCTTAAATTCAAGTACTAATTTCGAGATTATAGTGCTTAAAATTACAGTACTTACGTTAGTAACACTGTAGGAACACTGCATATGCCATAAATAACTAAAATTTACACCGCCTGTCAGCACATCTACAAGCACTACACAATGTCTCAACTGACAAGAATTGAATCCACACTGAAGACGCTAGAAGAACGTTTCAACAACAGGATGGAGGACCTGGAGGCGCAGCTACAGCCCGGTGGATCTGCAAAGGACACGGTGGCAAAAGTTGCGGACGAGTTCAGGACCTTTCGCGAACTCATATACAGCTTGCTTAAGCTGCTCCGACAACAGATTGACGACTGCTCTAAGACCGTGGATTGTAAAGGATTGACGAGGGAGACGAAATGAGAACACCGAGTGCCATGCAAAGACTAATTTATTCAAACACCGACATTCCTATATATACCCTATGCGACACCCATTACATATTACCCACAATCCCCTTCTTTAAAAAAAAACAAAAAAAAAACATTCAAAACATAACTAAATAAATAAATTATCCATAATAATATTAAATTAAAATTAAATTAAAAAAAAAAATTATTAACTTAAACTAAAAATATACATTCAAACATAATAATAAAATTTAAATCACATCAATTAAAATTAATATAGACATTTAAAAAATTACATAACAAGATCGTGTTTTAGTCTAAATTGTATTAATTGGTAAAATAAATTAGTTAAAATAAATTATAGTTCATTAACCCTATTCATTAGCACACCGCGCCGTGACTGATAAGTGATAACAACATCGGCGTCGCCCGTGACTCCCGCCAGGACTTCAGGAGAAACCCCACCGATCAGGCACTCTCACTGTCCTGCCAAATTGAGTTACATAAGCATTATTGGTGGGTAAATCTCGCCTTGACTGACTAGAATCCTGTGAGACACCGGAGCCGTTCACAAAACTACCTACATTCGAATCTGTCATTAAATCATCATAATCATATGTTTGTTGTACGTAACTATCGCGCCGCAAACAGCTGTCGAGTGCGATCTGTTTACGATTACGACGAACTCTCGTGCCAGTGTGTAGTGTTATCCAGTATGACCTTGAGCCATTTATGCCTTTCACTTTACCATTTACCCAATGCCCGCCCATGCGAATTTTAACCTTATCTCCTACAGATAAAGGCTTAAGATTTTTACTGCCCCTATCATAATATTTCTTCTGAGTCATCTGCCTCTGTTTCAATTTAATATATATATTTCTTACATCATGTACTTTAGGTTCTAGTAATTCCGGTGAACAAGGAAGAATACTACGCAGTTTTCGACAGTTTAACAACTCTGTTGGGGATGGTAATTCATTACTAATAGGCGTATTTAAAAATTCGAGCAAAGCCAATCTAAACTCAGATTTGTCATAAAAAGTTTTACGCAACATGGATTTAACTGTTTGTATTGCTCTTTCCACTTGTCCATTTGATTGTGCGTATCTAGGCGACGATGTCTTATGCTGAAAACCCCATTCACGACTAAAACTGCTAAATTTAAGTGATGAAAATTCCGGGCCATTGTCTGAAATAACTAATTCGGGTATGCCTTGTCTACTAAAAATATTTTTTAACGTATCAATCACACAAAGGGACGATAAATTATTTATTGTCTCAACTTCAACAAATTTACTGAAGTAATCAATAACTAACAGATAACTTTTATTATTAAAATGAAAAACATCTGCACCAACCTTTGCCCATGACCTTAACGGTATTTCATGCGGTATGAGTGGTTGTTTGCAGTTTTGTTTTCTATACGTTAAACAAGCCTGACAATGCGATATCATATCTTGTATCTGAGTATTCATATTTGGCCAAAACATTATTTCACGCGCTCGTAACTTGGTTTTTTCAGGACCTAAATGACCTACATGCACCTTTTTCAGCATATCCTTTCGCATGGCCTTTGGAATTACGATCCTGTTTCCTTTCCATATTAAATCATACGCCACAGTCAGCTCATCCCTAAAATCCCAGTAAGTTTTAACAACATCTTTAACATCACACTTCTGAAGCGGCCATCCCTCTTTTATTATGATTTTAAGCTCACGCAACTCGTCATCCGCGATCGATTTTTTCTGTAACTCAGAGAAATGTGTATCCGTCAACGTATTGCTTGCCGCAACCGCACATACCTGCGCTTTTACCTCTAAAAAATCACGTGGACAGGTGTCTATATCTGCGTTTGGTGCTACAGCCCGAGACAATGTGTCTGCTATGTATAAAAATTTGCCTGGTTTGTACACCAATTTAAATGTATATGGTTGCAACCTTATCAACATTCTTTGTAATCTAGGTGGAGCAACTGCAATAGGTTTATTTATTATGCTAATTAACGGTTTGTGATCCGTCTCCACAGTGACGTCGCTCCTGCCATAAATGTATGTATAAAATTTCTCACACGCAAACACACACGCATACAATTCCTTTTCAATCTGCGCATAGTTTTGTTCTGATTTGGTAAGTGATTTTGATGCAAAACAAACTGGCATCCCCTCTTGCATCAAACAGGCACCCAACCCATTTTTACTAGCGTCTACCGATAAAGTAATTGGTACATCTAACCTGTAGAAACGCAACACGGGAGGGTGTGTTATACAACGCTTAAGATCATTAAAACATTTCTCATGCACCTCATCCCAATGCCATTCAATATCCTTTTTTAAAAGCTCTCTCAACTTATAAGTCCTTTCCGATAAGTTTGAAATGAAATTACCTACGTAGGTAACTAAACCCAAAAATCGCTCTAAATCTTTAGTATTATCTGGCCGCGGCATGTCCTTTATAGGTAAAATATGCGAATCATCAGGGCGGATTCCACTTTGCGTAATAAAATGGCCTAAATACTTTATTTCTGTTAATCCTATTTTGCATTTCTCTCTATTTAATGTAACATTTATTTGCCTACACCTATCCATTACCTGTCGTAACCGCCTATCATGTATCTCCTTTGTATCCCCATAACAAAGCAAATCGTCAACGAATAATGTTACACCCTCGATATCATCGAAAAATTCATACAATCTCTTATGAAAAACTTCGGAGGCTGAAGATATACCAAATGGAAGTCTTAAAAATTTGTACCTACCGAACGCAGTATTAAAAGTACACAGCTCAGTTGACTCATCGTGAAGCTTACATTGGTAAAATGAATGTTTACAATCAAGTGTGCTAAAATATTTGGCTCCTGATAACTTGGCTGTTATCTCATCTAAAGTAGGCAACTTAAAATGCTCCCTCATAATGTATTTATTCAAATCGCGCGGATCTAAACAAATGCGTATATCTCCATTTGTTTTCTTCACTACTGTCATGCTATTCACCCAATCAGTAGGTCCTTCCACTTTCGCAATCACTCCTTGATCCAACATCTCATCCAATTTCTTTTTTACATCATCTCTCAACGCAATTGGTAATTTACGCGGCGCATGCACAACTGGCCTCGCATCGGCGCTTAACTTTATCTTGTATTCGCACGGTAAACATCCTACCCCCTCAAACACATCCGGATACTCATCCAGTACTTGTTCAGAACGCGTACTACTGCTGACTGTTAAAATCCGTTTAACCAAATTCAACTCATCACACGATTTTTTACCCAACACAGGCGGTGAAGTTACATCCGCAACTGTAAACATTAATATGTAGGGTCGGTTTTTGCACAAACATTTAAGCCTACATTTTCCCAAAACTTTTATGTTTCCTCCCGAGTAACTGACTAATCTAACACTGGTAGGCAACAGATCACACTCTTTTAAGCCTGTTTGCGATAAATACCTAAATGGCAACACATTTACGTCGGCCCCAGTGTCTAACTTGAATCGAACAGAATTCTTATTATTTAACAAAAGATCAACACACCAATCATCCTTCCCGCCCCTATATTCGTTCCCACGTACCTGATCTGTCATGGGGGTTTCCTGTACCGCGTAAACACTACGACACATTCTCGCGTAATGATTCATACGATTGCACTTTGTACACTTTTGACCGTACGCCGGACACTTGAACCGCTCGTGAGTGATCCCGCAGAAATCGCATACCGAGCCGCTCGCTCGCTCTCGTGTTGTTCCTCGGTAACGCGTGGTGGGCTGACCAGCGCCGGGGGGGGCGGCAGCGCGACCTGCGCCGACACCATGGCTGCTACGTCCTCCTCGCTCGTTCTGTGCCTGTGCATTGTGCACACTCCGTCCTGCCGGCGGCGACGCTTTGCTTATTCGCCGATCATTTGTAAATGCGCGGTTTTGGCATACTCCGCACCCGCCATCTTGTCGCCGGCGCACCAAATGCATGGCCACCTCGGTGTCTCTGTCTCGCTCTCGCACCTCGTCAATGCATCCTCCATCCTTGTCTGTCGTTATCGTGCTAGCCTGTATTCTGGAAATCTCCGCAGCATTGCAAATATTTAATGCTTTTTCCAGGGTCAAATCATGATCTCTCAGCAATCGCGCCCTCAAAATATCCTCTCGGATGCCACAAATAAGCCTGTCCTTGACGAGATCATCCTTCAAATCCTTAAACTCACACGTCATCGCTAACCTGTTGAGTTCAAATGCATACTGCTCAACTGATTCTTGTTCTTGTTGACTTCTGGTAAAAAATTTATGCCGTTCCACCGTCAGATTCTTCTTAGGTGTAAAATATGCTTCAAATTTTTTCAACACGCTTTCAACTGTTACGCTCACGCCGCTGTCTATCGGAAAGGTTTCGTAGACATCCCTACACTGCTCGCCGATTATGTGTAATAGTATGGCCACTTGCACTTCTTTATCTTTATTTCCCAGCTGACATGCTTTGAAATATAGGAGGAACGCCTTTTTCCATCTTATCCACTGATTGTTCAAATTACCGGAAGAAATGTTCGTTAGATCTTTTTCAAAACAAAATGGCGGTGGTGGTTGTAGCACAGAGTCCATTTTTTGCTCTGATTTTTGTCTTCACAATCACAATTTGCAACAACTGCAACGTATTTTCACCACTGGAGCGTGAAATATGCACAAAATTACAATTTTTTCACCGGCTGCGCCATGTAAAGGATTGACGAGGGAGACGAAATGAGAACACCGAGTGCCATGCAAAGACTAATTTATTCAAACACCGACATTCCTATATATACCCTATGCGACACCCATTACATATTACCCACATGGATAACATCGAGACCCGGCATCGACGTAAGGCTCTCATTTTCTTGGGCGTTGTGGAGTCCGAGGGCGAAGACTGCAGTAAAGTGGTCTCAAATATCTTGACCAACAAGCTGGGCCTGAAGGAGTGTACATCATCCTCCATAAGCGTGTGTCATCGGCTGGGGACCACTCGTCAAGAGAACCACCATCGGCCGGTGCTTGTCCGATTCTCCAATGTAGCACTAAGGTCTGCTGCGTGGAGGGCCAAGACGGCACTAAAGGGCACATCCGTGTCAATAAGGGAGTTCCTTACGCCTTCTAGGCAAGCTGTCTTCAGTAAAGCTAGGGCCCATTTTGGGGTCCGAGGATGCTGGACCCAGGAAGGTGTCGTCGTAATTAAGACCCCCGACGGGATTCGTAAGCGTGCAACTACGATGGAGGAGCTCAAACCATTGTTATCGCAATATCCCAATGCGGCTGGGGATCGCGCACCTGCAGCTGTGAAGGACGGCTCTGGTGTACACAAGGACATCTCACGTAAAACATAGTTTTTTATTTCTTTTTTCCCGTCATATCAATTATTGTTGTCCCTTTTGTTATTGTTTTGTTTACTGCACTTTTCTATAATCCGATGTTTTTTATACTGCAATCCATATTTGTCCCAAAATATATCGTCACAGTTGGTCGTAACTTGTTGAATAACTTGTTAAACTAGTAACATAACCTTTATTTTTCTTTTAAAACTAAACATGTACCTAATGTACCTATTGTTGTGATTCCCGTAATCTCGTTCTCACAGATTACTAATAATTTTCAATCAACGTGGAATACACAGATAACATATTATTACAACGGGTGGACAAGAACCATCCGACGAGTGACATTTCGCTATGTCAAGATGACACTGTCATTTTAATCAGCCACACGATCAATGCAGGTTATTCAACTAGTTGCGTTCCGTTACCAAGTTAATATTTAGTTTTAATTTTAGAGTTGATTCAAAGGGTCAATGTTTACATTTGTTTTTTTTTTTGTTCTTTTGTCAAGTTATTTGTATTTTGCTTAATTCTATGTGTTAATTTAGATGTTTGCTGGCAGGTGGTGCAGAGAAACGCAAGCGCTAATCAACAGTTGCATGTGTACTCTGCACTCGGTTTAAGTATAGGTATATTTTATTCTTCTGTTATTTATTTATTTTAAATAATATTTTTATATTTTATATTTATGTTATCTGATGATGACGATACTTACTACTCTGCCAATGATTCTTCGTCCACATCGAACGATGTTAGTTTTAGTTCATTTACAGATACGCTTGGTGATACTTTACGCAATAATTTTAATAATTTATCTCGTAGCCTCTTCAATGTTTGCCACATAAACGCTCAGAGCATACCAAGTCATTACAGTGATTTGGCTGAGGCATTCACAGATACTAACGTTCATGCCATCCTGGTTTCTGAGACTTGGCTCAAACCTCACCTTCCTTCTACTTCATATCCCCTCCCCGGGTTCGTCCTTATCCGGAATGATAGGACTGATAAGAGAGGTGGTGGAGTAGCTGTTTACATCCGCAGCAATTTTAGTTTTAAAATTCTAGCTTCCTCCCCACCTGCCTATACTGCAAATGCAGAATATCTCTTCCTTGAGGTTTGTGTCAAAGGAGCGAAAGCCATTGTTGGTGTGGTTTACTGCCCACCCGCCGTTGATTACTTCTCCAGTCTGGAAACAGTACTGGAATCTTTAGGGTCCGAATATTCGCATCACGTCATCATGGGCGATTTTAATACTGACCTTTTAGCTCCACAGTCTCCCCGTACATCCAAATTCCTTAACATAGTCAAGTCAGCTAGTCTTCACCTCTCTCCACTACAGGCAACCCATCATAACATTGATGGAGATGACACCTGGCTTGATTTAATCCTCACCTCTGATCCTTCCCGAACTTCTTCTTTTGGCCAGCTTCCTGCACCTGGATTTTCCCGCCACGACCTCATTTTCCTGTCTTACGTCCTGAAACCTCTTAAATCCCCACCAAAAGTTTTGCGCATGCGTTGTTTTGGTCGTATGAACATTGAAAAGCTCCACAAAGATGCGTCACAATTAAATTGGGATAGTTCTATTAATGCCACTACCGTCGACGAAAAAGTAGGAGTTCTAACTGACCTTGTCATAGGGCTGTTTGACATCCACGCTCCTGTTAGAAATGTAAAAATAAAGCGCCCTCCAGCACCATGGATAACACCTGGTGTTAAGATAGCAATGAAGCGACGAGATCGGGCTTTTCGGCATTATAGAAGAGATCGGACGGATGAAGGATGGAATATCTTCAAAGTTGCAAGAAATCGGTGTAATCAGATGGTTCGTAACGCTAAACGCCGATATATTCATGATAACATCACTTCTTGCTCTCCTGCCGGTATCTGGAAGTTTCTCGGAACTCTAGGTATCGGTAAACAACGGCGAATAGAACTGCAGGCGTCGATTGGTTTGGATGACATTAATCGACATTTCTCCTCTTCTAATCAAATGGATCATCAAACCAAGTGGCGTACTGTGGACTATTTAGCTGGTCTTCCTTGTCCTGACATACCTTATTTCGAATTTTCTCCAGTCGCACCCGTTGAGGTCAAAAAAGTAATCTTATCCATCAAATCCAACGCAGTAGGTTGTGATAACATTAGCAGGCGTATGATTACCTCAATCCTGGATTACGTTCTTCCTACCATTTCCCATATCATAAATTTTTCCTTACACTCCGGTAATTTTCCCTCGCTCTGGCGCAAGGCCTATATTATTCCTCTACCCAAGATATCCAATCCTACCTTACCCAGTCATTTTCGACCCATATCCATTCTTCCTTTCCTATCCAAAGTCCTCGAGGCTTGCGTACACAAGCAGCTGTCCCAGTTTGTTTACCAGCATAACCTTTTAAGTCCCTTACAGTCTGGGTTCCGCCCGGGGCACAGCACAGTATCCGCACTCCTCAAAGTGACTGGCGATGTTAGGGCGGGCATGGAGGATTCCAAAGTTACTGTGCTAGCTTTGGTTGACTTTTCAAACGCCTTTAACACCGTCAGTCACGATATCCTTTTGTCCATCCTCTCCTATCTTATGATCTCTCGGGAGGCGCTGGAATGGTTTTCAACTTATCTTCAGGAACGTCAACAGTCTGTCCGGATCAACGAATCTTCTTCGAACTGGTGTGAACTTGACTCGGGCGTTCCTCAAGGCGGTATCTTATCCCCATTGTTATTTTCGCTTTTTATCAATCTCATAACCCAAAATCTTCAATGTTCCTACCATCTGTACGCCGATGACTTGCAACTGTATTCACAAGAAAGCGTCGATAATCTATCAATTGCTATTGGAAGGATTAATCAGGATCTCGAAGAGATCAAGGATTGGTCTCGTAGATTTGGTTTAGCAGTTAATCCGACCAAATGCCAAGCCATCATAGTTGGTAGCCCTCGTATGATGAGTCGAGTCGATTCAAGTACTATTCCACAAATTACGTTTAATGGCAATATCATAAAATGGAGCGCATCTGTGAAGGATTTGGGACTACACATAGATTCCAAGTTAGACTGGCAAACACAAATCACGAATGTTAGTCAAAGAGTGACCGGGATCCTTCGTGCTGTGTATCGCTTGAAAAATTTCTTACCGTGTAGGACCAAAGCAATGCTTGTACAAACTCTGGTGCTTCCCATAATAGACTATGGTGACGTATGTTGTTTCGACCTGAATGCAGACCTCCTCAACAAATTAGACCGTCTTCTTAATAACTGCATTCGATTTATTTTTAACCTCCGGAAATATGATCATGTGTCTAGCTTTCGTCAGGAACTAAAATGGTTACCCATTCGCCAGCGCCGTAATTTACGTGCATTAACTACTGTCTTTTCTATCCTCAACTCTCCTTCGCCACCATCTTATTTAACTCCTTATTTCCAGTATCTCTGTTCCAACCATGATCTTAACCTTCGCTCCTCTAATAATCTTCTCCTTTTGTGCCCCTCGCATACCTCTGGTTTCGTTAATTCATCTTTCATCGTTCAGTCAGTCCATCTTTGGAATTCGCTCCCCTTAGAAATCAGGATGTCCACCAACCGTTATGTGTTTAAAACTAAAGTGCGTGATCACCTCTTTAATGAATTGGCAAAGTTAACTCAAACATAGTTAAAACAACGTCTTTATAATATATATATATATATAATATTTATAAATATTTAGGTATGATTGTATTTGTGTATATTAGAATCGTGTATTTATAGATCTATATATTATTTAAATATTCTAAATAGTTTATGCTATGTATTTTGTATTGCAATATAATTTTAATGTAGTAGATTGAATTATTTTAATGGTTCTAGTTTCCAACCAACTCTCAGCTCTTGCACCTACCACTTGTCGTCTCTGCATCACCTAAAGGTTGACTGGTAGATAATGCCTACGGCATTAAGTCCGCCCATGTACCAATTTTTGTGCATAAAGTTATTAAATAAATAAAAAAAAATAATCTAATCTACAAGCTAAACGAGGGCCAAATTATAGTAAAATCGGTCAATATCTTGAAAAAATAACAAACATAGGCATATACATGCTCTCAATCATTTACACTTTAGTAAAAAGTATTTTGTGTTTTATTTTTCAAATACTTACATGAAATATAACATTTTATAAATCTTCATTAATAATACGGTTGGCTGGCAGCCCTAACTCCGCCTGCAAAAGTTGATGACGTAATCAAGATGTAAGCAAGCGAGCCGTGAATTTACAGAACGTGCCAACCATGATATTCTCACTATCGCTTTCAGATAAAAAGCTTCGAGATATAAATTGATATATTGGAGAATTGGATATATACCTATATAGGACAGAGTTGTTCTACGGTCTGCTCTAGACTGTAACATTATTATAATAGAATCGGGTATTTCTCTAGATTACGCCATAAATTTGATATGGTAAGGAATTTTGTGCAGAAAAATAAACACGCTTTCTTCTTGTTGATTATTTTTATAGCAAATTAATCCAAAAAACAGTTGAAAAAATTTTGGGACTTAAGAAACAAATCGAACGTCACGTCGAAAAAAAGTGACGTCATGAAATGACGTAACGTACAGCTGAGATATTTAGGATCCTAACAAGAGGCGACCATAGCTGGTTGGTTAAAGCGGCTGCCCAGTGTGCAGAATCGCGGGTCGCGTTTCAAATGCTGCCGGTCCCATATTTTTTTTAACTATTTCTTAGAATAATTTGCTAAGCATAGCTAAATGATATAAAAATACTTAATAAGAAGAAAGCGTATTTCTATTTTTCTGCACAGAATTCCTTCTCATCAAATTCATGACGTAATCTAGATAAACGAACAAACGAGCCGTGTTTCTAGAATATTTCCTAAATAATATTCATAGGAGCTCACCTAAAATAAAATGGCTGAAGCTATTTGTCGGATAGAGCAATTGAGTAGAGCCTTTGAATAAAAAATAGGCAATAATATTCGTTGGGATGCTACATTTGTTTCTATTTCATATTTTATCCTGAATTGTGTTTTTGGCATATTTATTTTGTTTTCACCCGACGAATACAGCGAAGGCAAATAAAAGATTATGTTCTTAGCAGTGTATGTGTGTATGTAAACTTGTACTGAAAATTACGCTTTAATCCAATGGGGATGTTTGTAATATAACATAACATCACGCCTATGTTACCCAGGAGGGTGTGGCTGAGGTGTACAGCACCCTTACTTCACCTGTTATGTTTAGGTCTCGTAGGATAGAGGGTAAGCATATCGCCATCCACCGGGCACAGTTCTAGCGTCGTGCTGCTATTATGAATTTCCTGACGAAAAGTTTATTAAATACCCGGTATTTCGGAAATACCGGGTATCTTATGTTAAGGTGTATCTTTAGGCTACATTTTAACCGACTTTTAGAATAAGAGAAGTCGATTTTATCTTGTAAAAGCCGATTTTTCTTAGATTGATATTCTCAATGCTATTTGTTTTGTAATACTATTATTTATGTATAAAAAACTAGAATTACCTTGTGGCACTTAACATTTTCGCGGTTTTCGTCTTAAACTGTGATTTCTCGAAAATTACTTATTATTATTTTGTGCTTAGATATAATAAAGAAAGCATGTATAAATAGTGTCATACTACAAAATTATTCCAAGTCATTCGTTGCACTATCACTAAAATCCCACCCAAAGGCCCGAATGAAATCACTGAAAAATATTGCGCGAAAAAAGGTGTTTTTGTACATAAAGTCCCTCGAAATCCTTTTGGGTCTTTATTTTTATTATTAAAGGCCTTACGGTTCGCTCCGTAGACAATAGGGACCCCTAATAAATAAAGGATGTTTCGGAGAAAACACGAATTTGTGTTGTCAGACAATATTTGGAGAGCCTAATTGATATGGTTCATGGGATTTATAGGAGAAGGTGAGTGTCTTCTTTGAGTGATAATATTTATTTCGTTTCGTACTGTTTACTGTCTTAAGTACATAATGTGTAATATGAAACTTTTGTTTTTCTTGGTTTGATATTTATATAGACTAGGTAATGCCCGTAGATTCATATTGTGATTCGATTGTTAATTGCGGACCTAACGATCTAATCAAATATAAAAAATAATACAAACAGCATATTAACTTATTTTTGTGTAAATTTATTGAGCGTTTAATACTTCTTAATTTTTGACTAAAACTACCATTCTTTAAATCTTTAACACTAATTTCCGTCCAAAAGTTGCCTGGAAGAAATGGCGTTAAGCGATAAGGCCGCCCTTTGTGCATATATTGTTATTTTAACGTTCGTACAAAATGAATATACTTTGTTTTTACATTATTATTTTTTTTCAACGACACCCGCACTAGAAATAATTCCTGTGTCGCGGGGGTGTTCACAAACTTACATTTCACACACACAAAGCGCACCCAAAATCCAAATAAAGTTTTATCTATCTATTGAATAAAAACTTTTGGTATAAATACTTTCCTAGCATGAGTTTAAACCACCAAACTTCTAGCTCCTATGAAGTAGAAGGTTTGAGCATTTTATTTATTAAGGAGTCTTTGTTTAACTTAGTCTATGAGTTTCAATTTTGTTTGATGAATACTTTAAAGTTATGGAGATTGTATAACTGGTTAGCGTTTGCGTTTCTCACCACGTGGTCTCTGGTACGATTTCCGGGTTGGGCAAAGTGTTATTTGTAAACGCCCTACAGGAAATTCACAATACCAGCACGGAGTTGGAATCGTGCCCGGTGGATAGCGATAGAGTCGCCTCTTGTCCCATGGGATCTAAGAAAAAAAGGTGAAGTGTGGGTGTTGTACACCTCTGCCACAACCTTCTGGGTAATATAGACGTGATGTTATGCTATGTTATGTTATATTTGCAAAAAAAATATTACTATCGGAGAACTACATTTTGGGTCCTATCACCCACTTTTTGTTATATTTCAGAGACAGAATTCACTCAAAACTTTTACACACAAACAATTAGTTACGTTAATTGTTTTGTAGGCACTTATGTTTACACATACACGTGTAGGTACTACGATAAATTTAATTATTACAAAAAGTTGCTTGCAACTTTGACTATTATTACACCAGTTTCGTCTTTCTCCACCACATCAACAAAGTTACGTGTTCCGTCGATTTAATTAACTTAAAACTCTCAAGTAACATGTCTTACATTGCCTCAAATCATTTGAGAAGCGAAGGGAACACTTGAAAGAGATTTAATTGCCTCAAATACGAGCGCGCATTAGCACGCTCATTAAAACTGAAACGGGGAGCGTTTCGGTGATATTACTGTCACATAAAAAGTTAAGCGTCTCTGTTACTTAACCGTCTCGTATAATATTCCATGTTTACTTTTAATTTTCTTTCTTTGCCGGCACATGATGTATAACATCATAGATCCTTGTGAGTGAAGTTAGATTCAGGATAGGCTTTCTGAAAACAGTATTGGCTCAAATTTTTTTCGACTCCCTCACTAGGAATAATTCCTGTGATGCGGGATTGTTCACAGACATAGATACATTTCACACACACAAAGCACACCCAGAGTCACCAAACTTCTTAATCCACGGTTAACCTTAAGCCTAGATGCAATCTCTTTCTCTCATATAACGTGTGGACGTGCCAAAGAGATTAAAAATGTTTAACTGCGCGTCGCGTGTCGGTTTAATCGGTTCAAATTGTTGCTACATGATTCTTGCGATCGCCTAGAGGTCAAAGTTCTTTATCGTTGCTGCTGCTCAATATAAACTGAAACTGTGGCCAATTTCATACTCCACTCTTCATAATTTTCGTAAAAAGGGTTTCCAACAAAGTTTTTTCTTCACATATTAAAATAGAGATTACGCATGAGCGCACAATTTGCATGCTCATTAACAGTAACAGTACCTACATTTGAGAGACGTTTCTGCCTCGCTTAAAGTTGAGTGTCCCTATTACGTAGATGGTTTAGTTACGTTTGACACAAAACGTTTGATGGCTGTGTTTGTCTGAATATTTGAAACGTTCATAATTTCAAAATGATGGTAACATTAGTATATTGGACACAGAGTATACCTACACACACACACACTTGCTTGATTAAGGTGATTATCACAGTGTAATACTAGACTAGTTAGTAGATTGTGTGATTTTGTAATCCTGAGAAAGTCTTAACTATTTAAGTTTTTGCTTATCTCGCAGTGAAATAAAATGAATTGCAATCTATATATTTAAAAATGAAACTTTATTTCCCTTGGTCACGACATCACGCGTGTTCGGCAGAATCAATTTTGATAAAATTTGTTTGAATGAAAATAGGACCTTAGAGCCGGAGCGCAGCTATTACCAAAAACAGTCATATTTTGTCCAAAAGCTGATTTTTTATTATACTACTGTAAAGACAAGCCAAGCATATGGATGACTTGAACGAGTAATGATAAATGTCATCAGTGTGGCGGTATCCGCACATAATAAATGACGGTTGACACACACGAGACATATGTCGACGAGTGCTGAATCGCGATAACGAAATGTTCACAGCAAGTGACTATATTATCACTTCCAATACGCTCCCGTTGGACAGCTGTCCGCCAAGCAATACCACCGAGCCTGGTCGGAGGATCCTCCCTTTGTGGTGGAGGAACATCACACCCTGTTCCTCTACAATCAGTGGTTCCTTCCAAGTATCAAGAAATCGTTCCTCCCTTACAGAATAAGGCGTTTCCTAAGATTATGAGCCTCGTCTTGAAACTTTGATAATACGAGCCGGTAATTTCTGTGCAGAATCAAGTTTTCTCTTTGATTAATGCTTAAATAGACGATTAGATATTCGAGTGCGCCCAAAGAGATTGCTTACTTAACTTTTGAAGAATTGCGAGACTAATTTGTGTTTGAGATAAATTTTAATAATATTGTTTCTGGTTTCATCGTTGTTTCAAGTATATTTTTAGCATATTTTGTTAAGGATTTAAAGTATGGTATTTTCAAATGTTTTTTTTTAGATTCATGTTATTGTACTGTCATTCGTGTAAGTCATATTTTTAGTAGGTAGATAGACGATAAGGAAACGTCTGCATAAAACGTATCATTGTGAACGCATAAAGCCAAGGGCCAGATCTTCCATGCGATAGACAAATGAAGTGAATGTGGCCGTGGGTGCCTATGTTCACGAATGCACCCGATGGAAGACCAATGGGAGAAGGCAGAGATGACAAGTCATCGTGAGGCGGATCTAGTCTGCTAAGCATTGCTCAACCTGCAAGATAGATCGATCAGCGCAGCTTCATCTTAGCCACGAGCTCCTCTTTTCAACAAGAATATCAAAGTGTAATTACATTTTGTACGGTGTACGAAGTCGCATACACCGCACATATTCGCGCTCACGTTGTGCGCACTCATCAATTATATTCTAGCACGTTTAAGTTATGTCAGTCGCAATATCAACGCGTTCGGCTTATATCATTTAGTGTTATAAGAATTCAGTGTTATAAATCAGGTTTTTCATTATAAATCAGTTTTCCTTCAATACTAACTTTCTAAAGTGTACACACCGTACACATTTATATCACTTATATAATTATGTTTTACAATGTTTACCAAAAAGTAATTAGGTAACCTTTATTGGAATTCCTACTTATCTAACAAGTCGTAAATGTCTTATTTTACATGGGTTTGGCCATTATACCATTGAAATTAATGGTTTTGGGCACAGCGCGGTGGAAGAACACATGTTTCGCATAATCAGGAATGGATTACGGTGAGCTAAATTGTGTGGGAAACAGATTGTAGGCCGTAATGCCTCTTTAACACTATTAGTATTATATACTAAGGTTTAATTCATATTTATGAGTCCCTAGATGGGTGTGGGAGAGGTGTAGAACACCCATATTTCACCTGATTTGTTTAATTCCTATTTGTTAGGAGTTGGGTCTATTGACATCCACCCGGCACAATCCCAACTGGATTGCTGCTATTGATTTTATTAATCGATTGAAGTGTACAGTCAGCCAATGAGTTGGGTATGCAGGGCAAAAACTTCTAAGGCATAGTAAAGACTTACGACACCAGTTATGGATAAGTGAGTTATATATCTAAATAGTGGGTATATTACACTCATTAAATATGAAATACAAACTTGCATATCTATTGCAGTCAGTTTTTACTATTGCGTAGAAGTTTTTGCCCTGCATACCCAACTCATTGGCCGACTGTACTTGTACCTTTTAAAAACGGTTTCATAACTGCCTGCTACGATAAACTAAATTAAAACATAACATAACATCACGCTTTTATTACGCAGAAGGGTGTGGCATACTTCATCTGTTATGTTTAGGTCCCATGGGATAGGGGGTGAGCCTATCGCCATCCACCTGTCACAATTCCAAATCAGTGCTGCTATTCTGAATTTCCTGACGAAAAATTCACAAATAATACTTTGCTTCACCCGAGAATCTAATCAGGATCTCGTCTTGCGATGAGAGGCACATACGCTGACCACTGGTCTATTGAGGCAGTAATAAACTTAATAATATTAAAGTTAAACTCATATCACGTTCTTCTTCTTCTTCTTTCGTGTCGATGGCTGCAGTCGTATTCTATGAGCCCAGCCACGAGGATAGCGCTTTCATCGGCATTCATGAGCGCCTCCTTTGTGCAGGTGGTGGAGCAAGACGTTAATATGAAAACACGGCGCTCGGGAGTTTACTCCATTTACAATATCTCTGGCACGACCAAACATTTGCCTGATCCGGGAATTAAAGCCAAGAATAGAATTTGCGAATACGCAAATAATAGTACTGTTAGATAGAAATAAAATTATCATACTTTTAAAATTAGCACGAACTGTTTTTCTTCGACGCTTACGTATAAATCTCAATCTATACATTTATTTATTTATTTAAGATATATGGAAAACTTACAGCTAAATTAACAGAATTGTATGTAGTAGTAAAGGAATCTGGCAGCCAATAACAAGTCTTCACTTATATAAAACTGAATAAAAACAAACGTAAACAGTAAAAAATCAGAACAAAATAAATCTAAAACTAAATTTATAAGTACATATATAAACACTTACCACACACTAATGTTACCATATACTGACCAATCACGCCTCCACTGCACCCTTAAAAAAGTCAAGACTCAAACAACTTCGCACTTTTGAAAGATCAGAACATCTCAAAATATCTTACGTCTCAATGTATCGTACTCTTCACTGACTCAATAGACCTCCGGAAACCGAAACGCAGTCAAGTGGTAAAAGTAACTCATGAATGTTCACAAAGGAATATAAATGCTTTGAAATATTGCTGCATCGGAGCAAACAGTATTATGTTTCCTGAGCTCGTGATTGCGGTGTTTTGTCTCTCAAACACAATTTAAGGTTAGATTTCCGAGCGCCGTGTTTTCGTACTAACGTAATATGGGTTCAACTTTATTATTATTAAGTTTGTATCTACTTTTATAGACTGAGCCTGGACGGAGGATCCTCCCTTTGTGGTGGAGGAACATCACACCCTGTTCCTCAACACCGCTACATACCAAACCCGGACTTTATCGTATTGTCATCCGGTGTCAATACGTTAACCTTTAGATCATCGAAGCAGTGAAAAGCTCCACTTTTAATATAATAAACCTGAGAGTTATTAACATAATCAATCAAAAGACCGCCGACGAAATTAAGTTGAGAAATAATGTTACCCGAGAATTTATATTCCGTTCACATCTTATTAAATTTTGATTTAGTACTCGCAGACAGTTATAACACATTTATTAAAGCCAAAATGCCACTTTCTTTTAAAGGAAAATGTCCATTTGAAAAGTTTTTTTTACATTCGCGCAAACAAAACAAACGCGGTTACGTGATGTCCTAAAATTAAAGACCTAGGAAATTTTCAGTCCCCTGTCTCCCCTGCCAAGTTCACCAGGGTAATAAATTACCCTCTTGTCTTTTATAAATAAAACACATAAAATGCCCATTTTGCCGCTCCGAGCCAAATAAATGGCGCCAGGCGTAATTTGTAACGTCTCACTTATACGACGTAAAATATACCATCAGATAAAGGTTGTGAAACACTTTAGCGTAACAGCATGAAATTTAAAAGGTCAGCTATATAATTCTTATATTCATTCAAACTAAGAAGCGTTCGATTTCGAGTCTTTTTCCAATTACTTTAGGTACGGCTTCTTCTTAAACAGATGCAGCAGAATATTAGTATTTTACTCAGAGTAACTCCCATCACTCAAACCTTTATATTGAAGTATCGGTGTTGTAATAGTTTTGTAAAATGTAATTATTTGTCAGGAATTATCAACCAGATACAAATATAATGTAGCAAATACTTATGGTTACTTTAATTTCAATTACAGCTTCTTCCTCCTGTTAATAGATTGTCAGATTTGTCAGTTAATGTGGCCACTGACACTTTGTGTAGATGGTAGGGCATTTTGGGCATTTAGTTAGAACAATCTATTCCTTGTCAGGAAATTCAAAATATTTTATTTTGATTTTCTTGTCATTTCAAATTTGTTTGATATAAATTATTACTTTAAATAGTTTTTTTTAAGAGTCTGATGATGATGAATCATGGTATTAAATAATATTAAATAATAAATTGACATTTATTCCAAAATTTCAACTTACTTTCTCGCATATAATTAATTATGGAGTCGTGATACTATTTTTTTTACTTTAATTTACGTTCACAACACATCATTAAGTTCCTTTTTTAAATGTTATATTACTGATTTATCTTATTTCAAGACCTGATATAAAGTCTGTGGTTGTTTGTTATGACACAGGGTCTTACTAAAGGTGTTGCCTGTTCCTGTTAATAAAGTACGGCATTACTGTAGAATATTATGCCGAAAACAGACCGGTAATTGATTGGCGTAAACTGTCAAAAAGAAAATAAACGAATGGACAAGGTATAGTATGAAAAAATATGAGGAAAATGGGGAACGCTCTAGTTAATACAAACCCTTACTCAACATAAGACATACCACCGAGTTAAGAGTCGCGTCACTGTTAATAATGTTCTCATGTACTCCTTCTAAACGATATTTATTCTAATACTATAAACGGAGTGGATGTCACGTCATTTGTGACGTGAAGGCTTGTGTGAACAGCTAGAATATTTGCGATATTCCGATATTTATTCGCTCTGAATATCAGTTGACGTCCTATTGAACATGTGCCAGTATTTGGTGGAGTGATTTGATTTGATTTACTTTGGTAAAAGGAGGACTGGTTTATATCTAAGACGTATATTAAATAGCTGTTGTTTACTAAAATTTACTATTGATATCAAAGATGAGTTACTTCATCTGAACACCCCGGTATTCTGCCCCATGTGTCAGTAAGCGGCCGTGGCGCAATGGCAATGGCATTGGTCTTGCAATCGAGAGGACGTAGGTTCAAATCCTGGCCATTACACTACGGACGTGAACTTCCTCCTGACAGAAGCAAATTAAGCATGGCTGGTGGGGGTTAACAAAAATACTAGTAATTTGTATTAAAAAACTACTAGTGAGCTTCATTTAAAAATAAAGTTACTTTCGGGACTGATCACAGCCCTAAACTAGAACACAGTAATGCAAGCACAACTGTGTGGCGGCAGGTTAAAGATGAGACGGTGATGCTGACACCTTTGAGCACGTTCAAAAGAGTTCTATCACCATCAAAATATGTCCCTGAAGCTGAAACTACTATGTTAGAAACATGTATCGTAATACGAAAATAATAAAGTAATTTCATAATTTCTTTAAGACGCCCGAGCGCCGTGTTTTCACACTAACGTAATATGGGTCTTGTTCTTTTCGTTTCAATGGACAAAAATTTATATAACTCTAACATTATAAAGTTTTTATTTATTTTAATAGGCAAATCATTTTTAAAACACTAAAATGCATGTTTGTCTGTGGCCATTTTGTCAAAATTGTTTTTTTCAAGAATTGAGTTAAATACAAACCGAAAATTAAAATAACAATTTTGAAAAACTGGGAGCAATGAAATATGCATTTAAGTGTTTTAGATATGAAGTGTCTATAAAAACAGATAAAAACTTAATAATAATATAAAAGTTATACCTATATTAATTGTGTATAGAAAACAACCAAACAATTGTTTCCTCTTAAGTAATCAAATCCAAACTTAAGCTCAATCCTCAATTGAATTTCAATATCTTATTAATAGCCAAAGTCGGTAAGCTTAATAAGCTTAACCCGTTTTGGGCCTGAAAGTTTGGTCAATTGAGACAGATGATAGGATAATCCAATAGTATTACAATCAATCATTCAGCGCCGCGGACGATGACAAAAGAGCTTTAAAACTTCACATTCTGAAGTAGGAATACCATCGGTTTTAACTTTATAGGATTTTTTTCTCTATGGCGTAGAAGTGCTACGGCGTGAAGGTGCTACGGCGTAGGTGAGCGATGGGGGGTGACTCTCCACCCCACTTCACTGGTGAGCGAAGGCGATTTGACTTAGGATGTAGATGAATGAGTTTAGTTATGGTTATGGCATGAAATTAATAATACCACTACATATCATATTAACGACGTACGCTCTTATGTAACAATTTTGGCTATTTATTTATTTCAATAATTCGCACACTAAATCTTAAAAAATATTAAGAATTATGAAATTAATTGCATGATAATTCACTGTTTTGTAAAAATGATTTTTGTGACGTTAGTATATTTTGTTACTACTTTTAATGACAAAAAATAACAAAAATAAGCTAATTTTTAATACAATACGTTCTTTTTCCCGTTAATTTTATTACGTTCTATTATCGAAACAATAGAAATACCTTCACATATAGTGGTCATGTGCTAAAATTACAAGTAAACACCAGTTTCAGTATCCTACTTATGTTAGGTACAAATGGATCAACGTGACGTCACGTAATGACGTAATTTAGGGTCCTGGCTAGAGGCGACCGTAGCTTATTTGCCAAAGCGGCTACCCGGTGTGCAGAGGTCGCCGGTTCGATTCCTGCCAGTCCCATAATTTACAACATTCAACATTTTGACAATATTCTGGTAAAACATAAATCTCAGTCGACAAAACTTACCCCATCAAACAGCTATCAAATCAGACCTCTATAAAACTCCAACGCATCGTAATTACACGAAATACGCCGAAGTAATAACGAAACTTGTCCAATATTCGGTCAATATTTTCCGGCCAGTCTCAATTCTGTGAGATAGAATGGTCACACTACCGCAAAGTTTTGACATCGGAACTTATTTATTAGTTACCTCGACGCGTTTTTCAAAGTTCTCGATCCGAAGAACCAATATACGAAGTGTTTCAGACATGGATGTAATGGATCTCTTCGTTTAACTATTCTGACATCACCTTTTTATAAGTTTCGTTGACAGAGTTGGTATTTTTATTGACTTATCAACAAATATTGCAAGATAAAGAATGAAAAAGAAAACCTTATTGAAATCTTGTAATATTTTAAAGCAAATTTTAGCTTTGCTATGCCTTTTTGTATTTTATACAATATTAAAGTTGAAAAAATTAAGAATCCAGCTGGATGTAAGGTTCGTCTAGCTAAGGTATATATTATATACCTATGACGCTGGCACAAAAGAGTTGAGAAATTTCGAGTCTAGCAGCATTCGAATCCATAGCTGAATTGGCAAAGCACTTAGGGCTTACATAATACACGCGAAGTGGATGTCATAACCCTCTGCCACACCCTTCTGGTATTATAGGCGTGATGATATGTTTATTTAAAGCATTAATACGGTGATGAAAAGGGATGGTGTAAACAATAACTATATATAAGCCATAAAACGCGTCCCTGACATTCATTTCAACACCGACCTCTCTTGAATAACTTAGCATAAATAATTGAGGTAACCTTTATCGGGTGAATCTAAATAATACAGGGTTATTCGAGTAGTATCAAATATACTACTTACTAAACAAACTGCCTCGATGGTGTAGTGGTTAGCGTATCGGCCTTTAAACGCGAGGTCTCGGGTTGAATTCTAGGGTTGAGGGTGTTATTTGTGAACTTTCCGTTAGGAAATTCACAATAGCAGCACGGAGTTGGCATTGTGCCCGGTGGATAGCGAACGGCTCAACCCCTATCCCATGGGACCTAAACATAACGGGTGAAGTGTGGATTTTGTAAACCTCTGCCTGACTCTTTCGTGCAGCAATTGTGATTTTTTTGACGGAAAGTTCACAAATAACACTTTGCCCGAACCGGTAAGCGAACCTGAGACCTCGCAGAGAAGACGCATATCCTAACCACTAGACCATCGAGGTAGATATATTTTTTTTTTTATACTACGCCCACAGCAAACGAACGTGTAATCCACCTGATGGTGAGTGGAGTACAGCCCATGGACATCAACAATCTTCAAAATCAGATCATAAATGCGTCGCTGCAGCTGAGGACTACGGTGTTATGCCTCATGTGCCAGTCATTTCAGGGCCTGATCTCACCACCAAACCGGAACACAGTAATGGAAGCACTACTATTTGGCGGCAGGTTAAAAGTGAGACATCTCCTATATGGTATCAATATTTGTGCTTTGGAATATGTAAGGAATATGTAAGGTAAACAATATTATGAAACGGTCGATAAAACGTGTTACCTGATGTGCCTACATATTAGTAGGTAGATGACAAGAGACGTCCGGAAAAACGTGCATCATACAGTCAAAAGATTCGTGAATTTGAAATGTGGCTTGAATAGCTCAGGTGGGACAGCAATAGGACGGAATCCTAAGGTGGTGGTTCCAAGCCCCGCTTTAAGTTCAAAAACTTTTCCGACTATTTCTTAGTATTAGATTGCTTAATGCTATATAAAAATTAATTAGAAAAAAAGGTAATTAATCTCTAGAACAATAAGCAATTAAAGTAACGCTTAGAAGTAAACTAGCGAGGCGAGAAAATCAAAAGCTATTTGGACTTGATTAAAAGCCTTAAGGATAAAAAGGAACTTTGTAGTTCAAGAGACCGTGGCAATTTTATAGGTATTATTTTATTATGTGTATTTAAATGTATTATGTGTATGGCTTGAATAAAGGTAACCGTTTTAAACTCTTTAAACATATTTCATTTCATTAGTGTTCTATAAAAAAATAAAATAAAAATGATTTATAACCAAAAAGCGTAAACATTCACAAATATCCATTGGTGTCCGGTATGTATGTGGCTATGGCTATGTATTGCCTATAATTGAACTTTCAAACATACAAATAGATAAATCAAGTTATTCACTGCAATAAAAATACATTTGCAGTTCTCATTTTGTACCAATTATTTTTTAATGGTTTAATCTCCAATATATAGCAAAAACCTTTATATTCAAATGTAACATAAACTACTCAATTTTGGCTGAACATTTAAGAACTCAGATTGGGCCTTTTCCAATTACCAACAATGTATATCCTGTATATCAAATGTCCGATTATTATTACAAAAATGTAAAAAAACGGACTATTACAATAATATGAATAGTTATAGTTGCACACATAAACCGAACAGGCCGATTTTTTTTACCTTTACTGTCCCATTGTTGGTCAAAAGTCCCCCAAAGACTTCCATTCTTCTCTATCCGTAGCTTTTTCCTGCCAGCTTTCCAGAATGGTGTCCAGGTTAGTCAAAGCAAAATTGGTAACGGCCAGTGCCTTTACTATTTTTTTTTTCCTGTGAGTCCTGTATTAATTATTAATTTTAACTGCCAGCTCCTCGACTATCACAGGATTAACCACGTCGGTTGTAGCTTGCAATAAACCTAAGCGGGTAGAAACCTCAATGTATTGTCGCCACAAAGAGACAGTTTCTATTCACGTAACAGCTAGTTACGGTTTTAGAGGACATCTTAATTTACGGTTCAATATTACGCGTCCAGACGTCGGGATTTTTACGGCGCAATTTTTATTTATCAGCATAGACTTCTATATAGATATTACAGAGATAATTTTGATCTTTATTCATAGAGTAAGCAGTATTTTATAGAACCGAAATTTGCTGTAAAACAAAGCCAAATTCCTGATAGCCGGCACTTATCTGCTGATAGATAGATAGATAGAGAAAACTTTATTTGCTCATCAAATTTGTAACAAACATACTAGGAAAAAGATACTTAAAACTATAACGTGCAAAGGGCGGCATTATCGCTTGACGCGATCTCTTCCAGGCAACCTTAGAATGGACATAATAGAGTGGATATTTGCGGTAGTTTATTGCATTGGATTTGTTATTGCTTTTGTTTTTTTTTTATTTTGCTCAACGCTTGTATTAGATACTATTTACTTATTTATCACACCTTAATCTATCTTTAAAGGAGCTTAAATATAATGCGATAGATAAGAAAATCTACATGAATATAATACATTTAACTAGTTATATATTACTTAAATATCGAATAAACATTTTTAGAAATTACTATTGCTATCATATTATGCAGCTATAATACATTATAATGTCTTTGCATAGAAATTTGTACAATAAAATGGCAGTTAACTATATTATACTTTATTAAGAACTGGCATAACTAGCAAATAATGTTTTAATCTGCTATTTTTGCTATAAAATTTATACTAATAACTAAACAAAGGCTGAAGATATTGTGGAATACATTCGGGTGAAGACCAACTTAACGTTGAGAGTTGTTAAGCTGGAATCACATCACAACGTTAATTTTACTTCGTTGGTGGTGCGAATCCCGATGGAACGACTAGAAACATACACAAAAGTGGACTTCTGGCCGAGAGGTGTCGTGTTCCGGCGTTTCCGAGGATCGCTACATGACACCGCGCCGCGCGTCGCCGAATCAATTATGTATGTTATTCTAAGGTATTTATGTATATGGGCCTTTGATGTCTGCAATAAAAAATGATTTGATTTGATTTAAAAGATGATGATCTGAAAAAGTTACCAGTTTATTACAAATTTGACGTTATATACCTTAGCTAGAGGGCCTTACAAGAATACTAAATAGTAATGTGTATCTGCAAAATACTAGTTATATAAAAAAGTTTTTACTTGTAAAAATTTTGTCATTTCCACCCTGTACATAAGTATAAAACTCTCTCCATATAGTTAATTTTATACTCCAATATACTGAGTTCTAAATTACTTTTGGTACAAAAATAACTAGAAACTAGAAGAACACAAACCTGACCAACTCATTACTACCAAATGATGCATTCACATGAATTTAGATGTAGTTTTACTAAAAACAATTGCTCTCAGGTTTGTTTTCGTCGCAAAGAAAGTAGAAAAGTAGACTAAAAACATTTTGTCATTTCCACCCTGTACATAAGTATAAAACTCTCTTTATATAGTTTATTTTATACCCAATGGACTGAGTACTAAAAACAAGACAACCTTAATAACTTTTGGTACAAAAATAACTAGAAACTAGAAGAACACGAACCTGACCATCTCATTACTACCAAATATGTAGTCACATGAATTTAGATTACTAAAAACAGTTGCTCTCAGGTTTGTTTTCGTCGCACAGAAAGTAGAAAAGTAGACGATTGTTATTTAAAAAAAAAAATCCTTAAAATATTTTATCTTTTCCACCCCGAAAATAAGTATAAAACTTTTTTTTTGTATTTTATTTTTACACCCCAATGGACTGAGTACTAAAAAAAAGACAACCTTAATAACTTTTGATACAAAAATAACTAGAAACTAGAAGAACATAAACCAGACCAACTACTACTACCAAATAAGTAAATAAATAAATATTTCACAACTTACACACAACTCCATCTAGTCCCAAACTAAGCAGAGCCTGACTATGGGTACTAGAATAACTGATACAAATACATATATACTTTTCTTTCGTAAATACATACTTATTATACATAGAAACACCAAATGATGCAGTCACATGAATTTAGATGTTGTTTCACTAAAAACTGTTGCTCTCATGTTTGTTTTCGTCGCAAAGAAAGTAGATGACATGAATAGAACATGTGCATAAGCATTGAAATGGATGTTTTGGCGACACTTTCTTATTTTTATGGTTTAGCACCGA
Organism: Hypena proboscidalis; assembly: GCA_905147285.1. NCBI lineage: Eukaryota > Metazoa > Arthropoda > Insecta > Lepidoptera > Erebidae > Hypena > Hypena proboscidalis. The sequence continues at coordinate 5,256,393 of LR990141.1, forward strand.
TTCCACCAACTCGAGTTTAAAGCTAAGCTACAGCTTTTAATTTCTTTATCCCGTACGCACATTACGGGTTTTATAAAACTGGAGATTAAGAAGTTTTGTGGAATTGGGGCTTTGTCCGTCATAATACCCTTGGGATTTATACCTTCACATAACATTACGAAAGTTTAGGTAAACGTGTATTTGTTACAATATATTTTCGTGAAGTAAATTTGTAGTCCATCAGTTAAACAGATATATTCGTGAGAGATCTTTTCTCAGAAAGCACACAAAATAAGTTCTAATTGATTAATTGTATAGCATTTAGCTATGCTTAGCAAATTATTTATTTATTTATTTATTTAATTAATTATTTATTTATTTATTTATTTACTTAAATCATAACGGTAATTACACCAATTACTATAATTCAAGATAGTTGTATATGTTAATTAACACAGTTAAATTAACCATACAGATTATGGATCTCCAACAAGAGCTATACACATTATAGACATATAACAAACACAATGAAACATTTAAGTGTATTCTCTCAAATAAAGGAGACCACAGTTCACAAACATTAGATAAAAAGTTCAAAAATAAAATTAAAATAAAAAATTACATATTATGAGATCAAAACTTAGCATTAAAATTTAGAAAGAAATTATTATTTTTTAATAGGACGTTATTTTAACTGAGGTTCGAAAAACAATTTTAAGTTATCAATCAATAAAAGTTAAAATTCATGTTGCTTTCACTGCATCTTGGAGATTGCGTTTAAATTCAGATAGTGAGGTGCTTAGGTCTAAGTCACTAGATTTTGACAAAGTGTTGTACTGTCTGCAGAGTGACAACACCAGTGCAGTGGAGAGCGGCGAGGCGAACGCTTAAACCACTACGCCACACGTGCAGACAAAAAAATAAAAAAACTATAAAGTGTGTAGTTCCTTTTAAATATAAAATATTAACCAAGTAATAAATCCTCGAGCTTCCAGTTTTCCAACTCGTGCAAAAGGTCAAGTTACGTCATAAAACATTATTTGAGGCACTATCTAAGACTTCGTGTGCTTACTGCTCTCAGTAGTTTCAGCCGTGCATTTTTAAAAAGTTCTACTAAGTACCTGCATTATGTAGCTTTTATCCGTGAGTTCGTCCGCATAAAATTCGTTGTATAGAATAAAATAAATAAAAATAAAAATGTTTATTCGACACAAATAAAGCACGGTTATATAATAAGACACGGTTGGCGTAGCAATTAAAGCGGTCGCCTCGCCGCTTATAACTACGCTGGTGTTGTGGGTTCGATCCCCACATAGGACAATTCTTTGTGTGATTCGCAAAGTTTTGTTCTGACTCTGGGTGTGCTATGTGTGTGTGAAATGTATGTTTGTAAACACCCCCGCGACACAGGAGTTATTCCTAGTACGGGCGTCATTTTTAAAAAAAAAAAAATTAAAATATACATATTTTTTCACTTATCTTGTTGTTTGACACTATTCTTTTAAATATGTACAAAATAAAGGTACTGGCACTGTTTATTAAACTAGGCAGAAGCCTGTATTTTAGCTGACAGTGTTCAGTCGCAGGAAGTGACACTTTAAGAACATTCTTTAGGCGTGAAAGTCGTTGCACAGCGAGTCATTAAGCAGGAGTATATATTAAGTAAATAATAGTAATCTTCTAATCAAGTACAGTTTTTACAGTTTGTATTAATATGCATGTTCTTCTTCTTCGTATCGATAGCAGAGTCAAATTTTATTTTGACTTGCCATCGTGGTGAAAGGATTAGCCAATTCGCTTTGAAGAACTCGCGAATTGCCCAGGGCGCGCCGGACGTAGGGAATCGTTGTGTACGTCACTCGGGGAGGCTCCTTTCATGCACCCCAATAATAAATATGCATGTTGATTCGTGATAAACCTTTTAGCTCCGTGCCCGTAGAGTTTCGCGTAATGGTAAATATCTAAAGACCTTTATTGAGAGTTAGATTAGCAAACACAAAAATAATGATTGAAATCCAACCAGTAGTTGTTGAGATTAGCGCCATTAAACGAACAAACTAACGTTCTCCCGCGGTTTCATTTGCGTTTTCACCATCATTAAAGTAGCCTATGTTACGTGCCTTATTATTTTAGTCAGATGCATCTAAATGTTATCAAGATCGGTCTGACTGTTTAGAAGATTAGCCGATACGCACAGACAGATAATAACTGTATTTTAGGCACAGGTATCGTTTAACTAACTCATAACCAGTCAAAAAAACCATTTTTATTCGGAATTAAAATCAGACACAATATTGTTTATTTGTATTGTTGATGATTACTTCCGCCGCGGTTCCTCTCGCGTGAGACGTCGATGAAAGGTAGCTAATATGCAGAAGGTCGCAGGTTTAAATCCTGTCAGCCCATATTTTTTTAACTGTTGCTCAGTGCAGATATTGTAATTGCCTGCTACTAAGGTGACACCGCTCGTTCCAGATAGCTCCACAACCATTATAGATAATGTAATTCAAGCCTCAATGTAGATAAATAAAATATTTGTTGCGTATCCTTTTATTCTGTAATGTTGTGGGTCTCGATCATGTGGATACAATAAATATATTTTACGACCGTGTGTCGGTAAAGGTCTGTGCCGTTGTAAATAAATAACTTGTGCTCATGTTTTGGGTCAACGCTATTTGAACATACCTACTCAAATCTATACATCAAGTTTTTTTTATCACGACGCCCACGTTTAGAAGTTAGATAGATATTAACGTTACAAAATTTTCGTGAAGCATGTATTAGTAAATAAACTTAAAGCTAACATAAATTAATTTAATTTAATTAAATTTAAGTGGCACAGTTTAATTATAAAAGTTGTTAAAATAAATTAGTTCTGTTGTGAACCTGACTTTTAAATCTAACAAGGTTGGCATTAAGCATATCAATTTGATTGTCAAACTTATTAAAAAGTCTACTGAGTCTTGGTATTGGAGAGTAGAAGTCGAGGACCGTACTGCGAGATGGTGGGTACAGTAGATTTACCGGATTTTGGGGACACTTACGAGGAACGTTAAAATTCATTCTAGACAAGAGCTGAGGGCAGTCGATAATATTATTTACTAGTTTATAAAGAAAAATAGGTCTAGTGATTCTCTTCGTGTTTCCAGCGATATGAAATTGAAGGTCCGTTATCGCTCGGTGTAACTCCGCGTCGCTTTAGCAATACCAGTGGCAAAAGCTAGATGGTTTAAAAACCTTTTTTGAATGCGTTCTATTCTAAGAATATGAGTAGCATAGTGTGTACATGTTTCGGTATGTATTGTTGAAATTTAAATGCGAAATGAAGACTTGCCTGTCATTAACACAGCATACAGGTTGTAAATAAAATTGTGATTAAACATGCTCTGAATCTCTTAGTTGTATATATATATTTACAGCTTGTATAGTTGAGATGTTTAGACAAAATGGTATTTGAATCCATAGTTCAATTGATAAAAATGTCTAGCAACGTGTATTCTAAGCTATTGCAAGTTCAAATCCTGCTTGATTCTAATTTGAAAAATCTCCAAGGTAATTTCTGCTCTAAAACCTAAAATAATAGTCTAAACGTCGAAGTAATACACCTAGAACTTCAGAAATATATTTAATATCTTTTAAATAAGATAGAACGCCAGAAGCAATTGTTTATCTGTTTATATCACACCTACTAAACTAAATACTAGTTCTGCATTTGTTTACTCTTTTTTTATGCGCATCACAGTAGCCTTTTTTAATTTATTGTTTTATGTTACTTGCTTCAATCTTTTATATCTTTTGTTTTGTTTATTTGTTGTTTATTTTTCTTTTATTTCTGCCCACTATTCTATGTATCTGGTTTATGTATCTGCTGTATATTTTGTTGTTTTGATGTGTTTTATTATTAAGAAGCATATTGATATCCGTGTTGTCTCTTAGGCCTGATTGAAAATCAGCGTCAGACCTGTGTCTGACAATATGCTGAATCAGGACCTATTTAGTGCAACCATGGGGCATATTTCTAACTAAATGTTGTGTATTTTTCATAATCTGAATATTGTTAACTTTCTGTGTCCCATTTGTTGGCACTAAATAAATTTATTTTCTTTCTTCTTTCTTTTCTTTTCAATTATACTATCCAATGATCCCAATGACAAGGTCAAATATACACATTTACAGACACAAGCACGCCCAGTCTCAGAACAAATCTTTGCGAATCGCACAAAGATTTTTCCCATGTGGGGATCGAACCCACTACACCACACGTGTAGACATAAGGGTAACACTATTGTCTGTAGAAAAACCGTCATATCAGTGACTTTTCACTTGGGAATAAAGGGATGCAAAGTTATTACCTTACGGACAAATATCTGTCAAATGTGTTTATCCCTCGTCACGTTTGCGAATAAAAAGACAATGATGTAGGTTGTTGTAAAATCTCAAATAGCGGGAAAGGCGTGGATAATTGAATCTAGAGATGGCCTTGAGAAGGTCTGAAATACCCTCTTCATCATCATTTTAGCCTTACGCACGTCCACTATTGGAAATAGGCCTTTTTTTCTGATAGCATATACAGAGCCTCGTTGGTCTATCATGCAGCTTCTCACCGCAAAGTTTCAGGTTCGATTCAAAAAGTGTTATTTGGTATTTTTTTGTCACGAAATTTTAAATTGCAGCACATTTTTGAAATTGTGGCCGGTGCGTGGCGACATATTCGGACATATGGAACCGAAACAGAAAAGGTTAAATATAGGTGTTATACAGCTCTGTCACACTTTTGTGGGTAATAAAGCGCGATGTTATGTTATGTTGTACATGAAGAGATGCAAATTATCCCACAGAGGTAGATTTATCAAAAAGTTATATTGTTCGTCCAAATGAAAGCATCATTCGGACGAAAAAGGTAACTTTATGATAAATCTGAATGGTAAAAAAAGGCATTAACTAAGGCTTTTCACGGATGCGTCATCCCAAAAAATTATAATAAAAAAAATCTAAATGACACACAAAATGGTATCTGAACTGTCAAATCTATCTACTCAAAATTCAAACCTTCCATTATTAGACGATTCATAGCCATTTTTTTCCATTTTCTTTTCCATTAGTGAGTTGGAATCTTTAAAATTGCAACTCTCTGAAGGCTTTTTCTCAGTCGCCATTGTCTTTAGCGAATAATTGGAGCTTTTAAATTAAATTTTTCATAATCTGATTTCAGGGCGCACCAGAATACCAGCGCTGTAGTGCTGATGTGCTGCAGTAATATGCTGAGGTGTGTACCTTTTCTGGCACATCAATTTTATTTTTGTTATAAGTAGTTTTAGAAGTTAAGATTTGCCAAAATAAACGTTTCTTTCTTTCTTTCTTTCTTTTATTTCCATTTGGAGGTGTCCGCGTTGAATCACAGATTGCGATCATTAATTGGTTAAAAGCAAAAATAATTGATATATGCGAAATAAAACGTGAACCATGTAATTATTTTTTTACGCGGACAGTTATTCCAATTATGAAATACGGCTGTTACTCACGTAATGTTGGTCTATTTAGGCGACCGCGGTTTCAACTATACTTTTAGGCATTTTCAAGAGAGTGCGACAAGTCGCGCCTGAGTCGCAGCCAGTCTTGCACTGACGTAGACAGTTACCTATAAGTTTAGACATGCAATGTTTTCTTGGGTTTTGGACAAATGTTTCTACTTTGTTAAAGATTTTATGGATTATTAATCTTATGAATAATCCATAAAATTATAATGTTAAATAAATAAAAGTAGAACAAATATCATTATAATAACATATTAAATTTATTCAAATGCTTTTTTTTAATAAAATCTAAAATAATATAAATGACCGTAAACAGTTGGTTTGTCTCTTTAAATTCATATTTTTAATATCTGTTTTATTTTTTGTGTGTTATTAAATATTTGTTGTTTATGCCTCGATGCCCTAGTGGTTAGCGTTAGCGGCTCTTACCGCGTGGTTTCGGGTTCAATACCCGGATCGGGCAAAGTGTAGGAAATTTACAATAGCAGCACGGAGTTGAAATTGTGCCTAGTGGATGGCGATAGGCTGACCCCCTATCCCATGGCACCTAAACATAACAGGTGAAATGTGGGTGTTGTATACCTCTGCCACACCCTTCTGGGTAATATGGGCGGGATTTTATGGTAAGTAATTTTCTCATATCATTTTTTAGCGCGTCGCCGGAGTTTCAAATTATTACTCAGAGTTTTACATAACAGCGAACACAGATATATTACCATAACATAAAACAATATTGCCACACCTTTTTTTTTACGGGATATAATCCCACCCACACGCCCACCACTGTGACCCCTGTGACGCCAGGATCTACAGCGGTAACCAACTGAAAGGCACCGTGCATGACACACGAGCAATCCCAGGGAGAGTTAAAATTGTCTTGGAACCCGCAACGAATTTAATCAGAAGTATATAGTTGGAGTTTGAAAGTATTGCCACACCTATGTGCCTTTACTATGTAAATCTGAAACTTAGTGCATTCTGTATGCAGTCCCCGACCGGATTATTGGACACCTTATTCTATCAAAGGATGTCGATACCTTCCAGGTTTCACAGGAATATTATTCCAGAAATGCTTTTCCATTTTCTGAAAGGACTTTGACTTTACGCCGTCAAAGAGAAAATTAATTTTGATGCGGTTATTTGGTAGTGTATTGATTAGTTCGAGAATTATTAACGTGTAAGTGTATACCTATATTTTTTTTTATACTACGCCCACAGCGAACGAACTTGTAGTCCACCTGATGGTAAGTGGAGTACAGCCCATGGACATCAACAAAAAGCAGATTATAGATGCGTCGCTGCAGCTGAGGACTACGGTGTTATGCCTCATGTGCCAGTATTCGAGGGCCTGATCTCACCACCAAACCGGAACACAGTAATGGAAGCACTACTATTTGGCGGCAGGTTAAAGGTAAGACGGTGGTGCTGCCGCCCTCGAGCTCATTCACAAGAGCTCTACCACCAGTAAATAAATAGTAAAAATAAACAGAAATAAAGTTAAAATAATCATAATTAGGTTTTTATTTACAAAAAATTACCCGGAAGGGTGTGGCATGAATGTACATCTTTACCGGTTATGTTTAGATCCCATGTAATAGGGGGTGAGCCTATCGTCATCTACTATTGAGGATCGCCTAACGAAAATCTCAAATAATACTTTTTTCGTACCTAGGAATTAAACCCGATACTCCAAGGTTGGCCGCATATGCTAATCACCAGACTAATGAAGCAGTCTTCTTATTCTTCGTCGTTTTACTTGCCATCGTGGTGAAAGGATTAGCCAATTCGCTTTGGAGAACTCGCGAATTGCCCAGGGTGCGCCGGACGTAGGGAATCGTTGTGTACGTCACTCGGGGAGGCTCCTTTCATGCACCCCAACGTAATTTAGTATAATTTATTTTTATATATTTTTTTGTAATGTTTTGACGTGTTCAAGCGCCTCCTGGGGCCTATGAAAATAAAATAAATGATTTGAATTTGAATTTGAAGGAATGTACAACTTTACTGGTTATGTTTAGGTCCCAATAGGGAGTGAGCCTATCGTCATCTGCTATTGAGTATCGTCTAACGAAAATCTCAAATAAAACTTTTTCCGTACCTAGGAATTGAATCCAATACTCCAAGGTGATTGTCCACATATGCTAATCACCAGACTAATGAAGCAGTGCTTTGCTTTTTATGACTAATACTAATAATGTTTTAGGACGTCCATTTTTTACACATTTTTGAAGGTTGTGAGATTGAGTTTATTATATATACAGGGTGTAAAAGACATCAGAACAAAAATGCTTACCGGTGATTTAGTACACGATTGCCCTGGGTACAAAAAAAAACATGATTGTTCAAGCAAAAGCATACGTAACTATCGTGTTTTATCATGAACAAATAGATGAACATCTCAGAAATATCTAAATTAAAACTTAAAACTTCAATATTTTTATTGCAAATATGGGTATTTATTTATTTATTTATACATGTTACGAAATAGTAAAGACCACTATATTTTACACTAAGGCATGCATACAGATCATACTTAATCTACAAGTATTATAGATACTTATTATAATTTTAAGCTACATTATTTGTTTAAAAACGATTTACTACCAAATTATCAAATTTACACAAGAATAACAAAATTAATATAATAAAGATTGTAAAACACGAAGTAAGATTAATAACAAATTACAATAATTATTTTTTCTATCTACTAGTAATATTGCCACTAATATTATCATTTAAGTATTCTTTAACACTGTAATAAGCTTTACTAATAAACATTTTTATCAAATTAATTTTAAAATTAATATTTTAAACTACATAATTAAATAAATACCTAACTATATATAGGTATACATTGAATAAAAGAATAATATAGAGACGCTGGGACCGTGGGGTGCTCGCGCTCGTTCTCTTTTTAAAGAGATAACCAATAGATTAGTCGACTCAACACGTGACCATAAGGCTGGCTTCGTCTTTGGACAAAGGATCAGCATTGCCATACAACGTGGCAATGCCGCCAGCCTTCTGGGCACGTTACCCGCGCGGCCGCGGCGACATCGATGCGGACCTATTTTTTGACACCTGAATTTTTTTTACGAGTTTTGGTTTATTTAATAATTTTATATTTTTCTTTTATTCAATGTATATATAGTTAGGTATTAATTCAATTAGTTTAAAATATTAATTTATAGTTAGGTTAGTATTGTAAATATTTCAATAAAAGATATGTATAGAAAGATTAATGGGCAAATAAATAAATGTATATCTTTAGTAAAAAAAAAAATATCAATATTTTAAATTACTTGCTACAACAAATATACATAGTAATTATCCCGTTATATCTTATAATTAGTAAGATACGTATATTACGTACATTTCTTGTCAGACTTATTTTCTTTTCAATAATTTTCACTAACAACCTCTTTAAAGTTAAATAAAGGCGCGTTCACACAAGTCAATTCCAGCTAATGACCAATTTCCTGCGAGCGTGACGCGCTGGCCAACATCCGTACGTCCATTCACCGTCATTGGCCTTTAAAAGACAGCTATTGTGTTTTAAAACTATTGTGATAAAAAAGCATTCAAGCCAGCAATGATTTACTTGTGGATTTATTTATGAAGGTTCTAGGAATACGGTTTGGATGCCATATGTAGTGATATTTGACGACCGGATGGCGGAGTGGGTAGTGTACCTGCCTGCGAGGGTTCGCGGATTCGATTTCCCGCTTAAGACAAATCTTTGTGTGCATGAACATAGGGGTTTGTCTTAATCTGGGTGTTTCTATATAATTATAATAAGTATATATTAACAAAAGAAAAGTATATATGTATTAGTATCAGTTATTCTAGTACCCATAGTACAAGCTCTGCTTAGCTTAGGACTAGATGGCGTTGTGTGTAAGTTGTGAGATATTTATTTTTTATTTTATTTATTGAAAAGTCAAATTCTAGACTAGTTTATTACAATCGGTACATTTTGGAAAAAACTTTTCCGAACAAATTAAATGATTGAAATGTTCAATTTATCTAAAAACGTGTTTTTTTTTCGTGAAAAAGAAATCGCAGTTCGTAAAAAAAAGAAAAACCATTTAGTACCTTAATTTTTTGAGTTTGTATTTAAAAATGAAAAAAAATGGAAAATATTAATAACAATATTATTTTCCTCCTTTAAATATACCTCTAACTCTGAGGAGGCTAAAAGTGCCTCAATGGTTTTGTGATTAGCGTGTTAGCCTCTTACCGCGAGCAAATTGTCATTTGTGAACTTTCCGTCAGGAAATTCACAATAGAAGCACGGAGTTGGACCTGTGCCCGGTGGATGGCGATAGGCTTATCCCCTACGCAATGGGACTTAAACATAACAGGTGAAATGTGAGTGTTGTACACCTCTGCCACACCCTTCTGGGTAATATGGGCATGATGTTATGTTATGATTATGATTATGTGGTCGAAATGTTGCAATTGGCATACTATCGACTATGTTTTTAATAATTAAAAATTGTTATGGTTTTTTGTAAAGATAAATTTGGATTTTTTACATTAGATAGAACGCAAGAAGCAATTACACTATCCAATGGTCCCGATGACAAGGCCAAATACACACATTCACTCAATCAAGCACACCCAGTCCCAGAACAAATCTTTGCGAATTACGCAAAGATTTGTCCCATGTGGGGATCGAACCCACAACACCAGTGTAGTGGAGAAGCGAGTGGTTTTTATGATTAGAAGTTATGGTACTATCCCAGTATGACACAGATTTAATGCTAATTGTTTTTATTTCGCAAATGACGCATTGAATAGTAAACAAAGTGAATATCCATGACCACAAATGATTAATAAATTAATTTACCGTTGAGTTTTCCTTATGTGAACCATATTGTGTACCAAAGTGACATAATATAGTATACATTTTGTTATACTAACGTTTATTCCGTTAATGTACATATTTTATTCATTCTTAGTACAACTAACAAATAATAATAATACTAAATACTCTTTATTGTACACCAAAAAACAAAAGAAAGCTTCAAAAAACAAAACTTAAAACTAGTTGCACAAACGGCGGTGTTATTGCTTGAAGCAATTTCTTCCACAAATTTGCTATTTTAGTGAGCAGAAAGTGACATCAGAATAAAAACATAACATCACGCCTATATTACTGAGAAGGGAGTGGCAGAGGTGATATCGGAATACACAAGTTTAACAAAATATATAATGTGTAAAGTTTTGTTTACAATCATCTTTGTTATTATACTTATTGAAACCAAAGCAAGTAAGTACATTTTTATATATAAACAAAATATTAAATATCTCTCAATATACACATACACACAACTTCATCTAGTCCCAAACTAAGCAGAGATTGAACTATGCGTATTATAATAATAGATTTTTATGTTACAAAAATGGTTTAAATCAATTAGTCACTTAAAAAATATATATATTTAAGTTTATTTATCATAAAATGTAGAAAATATGGTAACATATTTGAATTTTTTATATGAAATTAATTTAATAAAAAAGACAGAGAAACAGGTTTTTAGTTGCATAATTTTTCATGATTGCCTCGCTGATTTCATATCTGAACTTAGTTTTTTACTTACAGCTCTAGTTTTTGAAATATGAAGAATCTAACGTTTTTACAAAAAACGGCCTATTATTTTTACAAAAATCTGATATTAATAAAATAACTTAGGAGTTCAATGACACCTTACCTATAAACTTGTAAATATGTATTAGATTTCTTTATATACTTTTATTGTACATAGTTACCCTTTCTGTCTAAAATAGTTGAAATAGTTCCTTTTATTACAAACAAGAAAGTGCACGGTTGGCGTAGTGGTTAAAGCAGTCGGCTCATCGCTTTCAACTGCTCTGGTGTTGTGGGTTCGATCCCCACATAGGACAAATCTTTGTGGGATTCGCAAAGTTAGTTCTGACTCTGGGTGTGCTTTGTGTATGTGAATTGTATGTTTGTGAACACCCGCGACACAGGAGTTATACCCAGTGCGGCCGTCGTTATGAAAAAAAAAAATATAAATAACTTACTAAACTGTATTTTTTGTAACTTTCTTGCAATAACCAACCTTGGAGTTTTGTTCTTAATATTCTAATATTAAGAAGCAACCTTAGGTAGCTGTTAGATCATGTTTCAATGTGAAAAAGTTTTGTACATATTGCTAAGAGTACATTATGTTTGTATAAATATAACGTATGTATAGTCTTGATAGCTAATATTTAATTTGTAGTATCTGCCGAAAGTTGTCAATATGGACTTATTTTCAAGCGCAAAGGACATATAACTAACAGTTTGCACGGTTGGCGTAGTGGTTAAAGTGGTCGCCTCGCAGCTTTCAACTACGCTGATGTTGTGGGGTCGCTCCCCACACGGGACAAATCTTTCTGTGATTCTACGCAAAGATTTTTCTGACTCTAGGTGTGCTTTGTGTGTGTGAAATGTACGTTTGTGAACACCCCCGCGACACAGGAGTTATTCCAAGTGCGGGCGTCGTTTTTTAAAATTGAAGATTGAAGATTGAAGTTTTGATATTTGTACTTACTCTAGCAGCATACAAATCCAAAGCTGAATTGGCAAAGCACTTGGGGCGTATACCCAGGGGGTGCAGGTTCGAGTCCTGCTGGATTCTTAAATTTTCAACTTTAATATTATAAGTACAATTGTGGGCAAACTTCTTGAGCATTAGGTGACGTGGTGGGGGAAAGTTTGCGCATCGTACACTTACGTGCAAAATATTGCTATAAATATGATTAGTTACGTCGAGTTTTTAGAATTACCTATTTTATTTATTACAATTACTGTTTATTTCGGGATATTGTATAATGTATAGACAATTGTATTTGTGTGAGTGCAGTGGCAGGCAATAGCCAAAATATAAACAATAGCCGACATGTGCAACATTTTGTCAAATCAAATCAAATCAATTTATTTCAAATTAGATGCATACAAAATTTCTTTTACATAGCAAGATAACCAATGACTTAATATCTAGAATAGTATACATATTACAATTGTGTGTTGTTAAGTGGATGCCTACACTAGGAAAACCTGTGTCGTAGGTCACCCAACATTTTATTTGACAAGATAGATGTGGACGTGTACATTCCAGAGAAAACAAGAATCATGCTCCATGCTCAAAACAAGTAATAGGTATCTAATTATAATATTTGAATAGAAGGATTCAATAAAAAGAAAAATTAATAATTAAAAAATTTAAAAATTTTACATGTATAGTACTAACATTAATTTAGTAACATGTTCAATATCTATTAATAAAGAAATGATCATTAAATTTTGAATAATATCAGATAATATTGCCATAGTACATTGTTTTTCTACTTTACTTATTTGTTGATTACGGTTGAGTTAAGTAAGTGGTTTGTGTATGTATGTGTTTGTGTATGTCTGTGTTTGTGTATGTCTGTGTTTGCGTATGTCTGTGATTGTATGTTTGAGTTTGTGTATGACTGTGTTCGTGTTCGATATTTCATTGTTGTTAATTTTTAGGTAAACCCACTTATTCCACAACCTGCAGAAGCTGTTCAGTTTCATTGTAATTTAGTGGTTGCAACCAGTTCCTTAGTACATATTTGCATTTATAATAGTTGAGATTATACAACTCAAGTTCTTTCATTTTACATAGTTTGTTGTATAAATATGGGGCAAGAAAACACTTAAAATGTTTAGCAAAAGATGTGCGAAACACTTCTCTCTCAAATACTTTATTCTTACGTCGTTTAGTGCTCAAAAATTTTTTTACTTTATTAGTGTCAATTTGTTTGTGTTGTAAGACAATGAGTTTGTGTATGTATAACTGACGGACTGTAAGTACACTGCAACTTTGGTAAAGTTCACTTGTAGGAAAACGAAATGGTCTATACGTCATGACCTTAAGAACGGCCCGTTGAGCTCGTTCTAGGTGAATAAGATGAGACTTATGGGCACCTCCCCATGCGGTAATACAATACCCAAGGATTGACTGGCATAATGCTGAGTACACTGATATAAGTAGCTTGGTGTTTTTAATGTGTCTGAGCATTTTAAATATATATATGAGTTTACGCGTTCTTGCTGTTAAGTTATTTATTTGCATTTGCCAATTTAGTTTTTCATCTATAACTATACCTAAGTATTTTAATGTTGGTGTTCGTTCCAAGGTCATGCATTGACAATCCGTGGTGTTACAATTTGTATGCGCTCGAATGTGAACTTGTGTTTTAGGGAGGGATATTTTTGAGGTCCCAAAGCACAAATATTTTGTCTTTGTGGTATTCAAAGATAAGAGATTTTGCTGAAGCCAGTTGACGACGATTTTTAGGCCATTTTCAGCAAGGCTTTTAGACTCTTTCCAGTCGTTACCAGAGAAAATCAAAGCGGTGTCGTCAGCAAATGTAATTATTGTTCCTCCTTTCAGGGTGAGCTTGCACAGGTCATTAATGTAGACAAGAAAGAGACTCGGTATGAGAGACTTTGTATGTGCATTGTTTTGTCAAATTTCTCATAACTTAAACAATAGTTAAATCAAAAACAATGCTTGTCGGCATGTTTTGTTGAACTTCTTACGATTTAAAACAATAGTTAACTCGGTTTTTAATATTGGCAAAATCGCCGACAATATTCAGTGATAAAATCCGCTTTTAACTCAACAAATAACAACAACAAATAACGATTTATAACAGAGCACAAAAGTGAGCACTTCACTGCACGCACGTGTATTCGGGAGAGAGCGGAACGAAGACGCGGTGCGCGGGGCAAGGGTCGACTGATCAACCAATCACGCGCAGGTACGCCCCCTGCGCCTCAGCCTCGTAACCAAAGAGACCCAAAATTCGTTTCTGCGCATTCAAGGTCGTTTGCTCAAGATGTTTGCCCCGATTTAGCTAATGTTATTAAATGGATAGTAATTTAATAATACTATTCTAGTATAGAAATAATGTCATATATATGACATTATTTCTACATATATTATATATATTATAATTGTCATATAAATAGTGTCATATCATTAAATTGCCAATACTCACTCCAGCTGTTGTTATCAATTCGAATAGTTGCGTACATTTTATAACCGATGCAATAATAAAATAATTGCATTTGTTTATTTACTTGTTATTTTCCTTGTAATTCAATAAAACTTTTCTTCTTATGGTTTCATGGAATGGTTGTGTTTACTAGTCAGTCACGATACCTAGATATAAATCCTTCTAATAACGTAACATCACGTGTAAATTACCCAAAAGGGTGGCAGGGGTGTACAACACCCATACTTATCCTGTTATGTTAAGGTCTCATGGAATAAGGGGTGAGCCTATCGCCATCTACCGGGTGCAATTTCAACTCTGTGTTGCTATTATGAATTTCATGATGAAAAGTTCACAAATAACACTTTGCCTGACCCGGGAATAGAACCTCTTCACAGTGAGAGGCGCAAACGCTAACCACTAGACCATCGAGGCAGTATATCGTTATTTTATTGACTTATAGGAAACTGTGTAAGAATATTCGATGTTAATTTTTCACGCTAAAACTTAAATATATTTTTTTATTTACATCGCTTACTTTTTAAAGACTGTACAGAAGAAATTAATATTCTCACGGGTCAATATTTGTAGATGTCAACAGATTTACAACCCACAACTTTAAATCCACTTTTTTGGAATTCATAAAAATAGGAAGTTGTAATTTGAATTCTTCTTCTTCTTCATCGTGTCGGTGGCTGAGTCAAATTTTATTTTGACTTGCCATCGTGGTGAAAGGATTAGCCAATTCGCTTTGAAGAAGTCGCGAATTGCCCAGGGTGCGCCGGACGTAGGGAATCGTTGTGTACGTCACTCGGGGAGGCTCCTTTCATAAAAAATAGCAAGTTGTAAATTAAAATATTTATATATTCGCCACATAATGCCGTAAAAAGAACTATCAAATAGTTACTACATCATCATTTTAAGGCTAGTTACAGCAATTGATGATTAAATGTCGCACAGCAATTATGCTGTATCTCGAGATGAAATGTACGACCAGCAAAAAAAAAAAAATAATTTGCGGTGGCAATTTTGCTGTATCTCATACCTCTTCAAGAATCAGTAGTTAAACAGCTAAAATTATATTAATGTTGATGCGGCAAATCTGATAGAGCTTATACATCTGCAAGAATCATTTTATTATATTGATTTAGTCGAACTAGTTTAAGACAAAACATAATGTTGTAATTCCCAACAGTGTAGTATTTGAATTTGTGACCGGTGGATGGCGATACGCTCACCCCCTATGCCAGGGGATTTTATCTACATACATATTAAACGCTGTATCGTTTGTGAAATTGAAAGGACACACGGCTGCCTGGCTCTCCAGCAACGTCAATCTTCCTAATGGATACTGTAATTCATATGAATTTACATAAAGTTTAAAATTCAATGGTAAAATCTTGTTGACGCGACGCTACCGATCCAGTGTGAATCAACGCTTATGTTATGATAATTAAAAAGGTTGTAAAAATGAAATACTTAACCTTTCTAAATGTTATATTTTTATATAACTTTAGGTAAAGGAAAGAACGAATATTGTTATCTTTTAAATCCAATAAATTTCAAAAGGTATGCAAAGGCATACAGTGTGCAAAACAATCCTCTATTCATGTAACGTAAACTTTCACCATTCGATCCATCGTTCAAAATCAAGTAACCATCCGTATTATACACACCACCTGCTGTATCTATTATATCGTAAAAAATTGCCGCGGCAAAAATGCTCGTAAATAACTAATATCTCGTGTTATTTTTAAACTCTTGCTTTGGCGTATATATTTTATTTTAAAAGTTGAAATAATTTTCTAGTTACAGCAATTTTTTAAATGAGTTGTACAACAAATATGAAAACATCGTTGCTGCATCATGTTTTTTTTTCGTCAAAGGGACATCTAGACCATTTGACCCGGCTTTTTCTGAACATTTCTATATAACAAAGTCATTTTGACGATTATATCGAGATACAGCAAGATCGCTTTTTATCATCGTCGATATGTAATAAATCGTATCTAAAAAAAAACAACAGTTATTCTAGAATCCTTGTACTATACAATCTCTGTTTAGTTTGGAAGTAGATGTCGTTGTGTAAAGATTGTGTGATATTTCGACGGTCCCTACGTACATAAAATAGGTTATATTAAAAAAAATATTTATATCCAGGACTATGTAAGGAAAATCTAAAGCCAATTGAGCAATAAATAAAAATGCCTCTTTTGACATGTCTTTAGTACGTAGGGACCGTCGATTTATTTATATAAAATAATAAACAGAATGTTCCAGTTTAGGACATCAAGCCAAAATTGGGTAATAGTTGTGATAGTTATCAGAAAAATATTAAAAGTTTCAAGTCGAAAGTGAAAATTTATGGGCATTGAAAAGAACCGAGAATATTTACACAACAAAATTTACAAATTGACGGATTTTTTTCTACTTTTACTAAAGATGAAACTTAAACCTAAAAGATGTTACTTGCCTAACTTGACTAATACATTTTTTCTCAATACGATCAGTCAAAGCCGGGCTGAAAATTTACTTAAAATCTTTGGTTTGGCAAAATATGTCATTTTATTACAAATTGTCGCAATTGTTATATAATTTTTGACCAGAGTTTAAAGAAGCAGTATTCAGAATAACATAACAAAAAATAATTTCAAGGAAGTTTCATCTTTAGTAAAATAAGCAAAAAGTCCGTCACAGGGTAAAAATTTTCAAGCATGGGTCATGGATTTTTTTAAATATTTTTGTGATTACTGTCATGTCATAACTTACCCTAATACTCGATTCCAGCTTAACGTCCTAAACTGACCTTTATATAACTTTTCGGTTTCAGATGAACTGAATGAAATTGAATTGAATCTAGACCAGTTTAAAGAGGATAAATATGGGGACAAAAACTATTTTTATGACGATAAAGTCTACGCAATTGCAAATAATGCACCACTTAAGATTATTTTAATGCAAAGTAAAAGCACTACGATTGACCACTTTATGTATGTATCTAACTAAGAGCTGGCATCTACGGATTGGATGAGCAGGCATCCAATCTTATGCGCAGATGTTCGCTTTGTTTCTCATTCTTTTTTCTTTATAAAATATAATGTATATAATAAATTAATATAATATATATAATTATTAATTCATGCACCAAAAGAAAGCTTATGCAACGCGAATTAATATAAGCTTTCCCTTTTTTGCCATTCGGCAACGGAACACTAAAAAAGGCGCTATTTGTTGTGTAAAGGTTTTGTTGTTTATATCTATGGTACTAATACTTATCCAAATACATTTGTAATTTAAAAAAATGGCCATTGTAACCTGTTAGCCGAAACGTAAATCCTAAAAGGTAAATAATTGCATGATCGCGTTAATTCCCGTAAGATTTTGTTTAATTATGCAACGCGTAAGTTTAAAAGTTAACATTTGTAATTTATCACGAGATTCAAATTCTACAACTGTATGTTAAAAAAGTAATATTCTGTGAATATTTCAACCGTCTGCCTCAATATCGAGCAAAATCCAGCAAAATAAACACGTTTGTTGTATGGGAGTCTACATTAAGGGTCGACACACACCAAAAGCGCGTCGAAGCGCGTTATATGAATTCCAACTCTATTCTCACAACCATAATACTCATTATCGCATGAGAAACTCTACGCTACTACTATGTACTATGGAATTCGCCGGAATTCCCGCGGCGCCGCGGGCATCCGCGCGACTCGTTTGAGTTTCTCATGCGATAATGAGTATTATGGTTGTGAGAATAGAGTTGGAATTCATATAACACTGAAACTGCGCTTCGATTCGCTGCGCTTCGACGCGCTTTTGGTGTGTGTCGACCCTAAATGTTTTTTTAATTCGATATTCAGTATTTTTTGTTAAAGCGGCAGCAGTTATATCATCTGTGAACGACGGACAGACAGACGGACGGATAGCGCAGTCTTAGTAATCGGGTCCCATTTGACCTTTTGGGTACGAAACCCTTAAAATATAATTATATGCCAGGCCATTTGATAAATAATACTGTTGATGTCGGAGTGCAAAACTTAATGATAAATGAATATTTTTTATTTTTTTAAATATTTAGATGCTGGAGTCATCAATTCTCTTTCGAGATCGGAACATATGCGGGAGAATATGTCTCAGACTCGTATAAATATTATGGATATCGATTATACGTGTATGAACTACAAGTAAGACATACTTTTTATTGATTAATTTTAAAGCATTTAGCTATGCTTAGCAAATTATACTAAATAACAAAAAAAAAACCGACTTCAAAAAGTAGGTAAAACTAAAAAGCAAAAAATAAATTTAGTTCGCACAAAATAATACGTTTTTTCATTTAGTTAAATATAAATTATAAAATAATTATTTTATAATTATGAAGTCTTATAGTAAGAATATAGAAGCCTTTGAAATTTGAGGGTTACCCATGATGTCTCTAGGATCCCATCATCAAATCATGACCTCATATTATGAATATACATAAGTAATATTCTACGTCTCGCCTCATCTGTGTATAACCTAAAAGAATACAGTAAACTGCCTCAAGGAGCCTAAATTTAAAGAATTATCCCCGTACTTCTTAACCGTTGAGGAGTTGTACCTTCCAGCATCAGCTCAGCAACATAAAATGCTGACTACTAGATGCAAATATCCGAGTAGCTTTAGATAATATACATAAAACAATATAGAAGCCTTTTAAATGTGTGGGTTGCTCTCGATTTCTCTAGGATCCCATCATCAGAACGTGACTTGAAGAAAAAAGGACCACATGACAAGTATATCCTTTCAAACAAAAAAAGAATTTCTCAAATCGGTCCCGGCGTGTTCGAGTAATCGGCGAACAAACATAAAAAAAAATACAACCGAATTGAGAACCTCCTCCTTTTTTTGAAGTCGGTTAAAAACAGGCGATCATAGGTGGTTGGTAAAGCGACTGCCCGGTGTGCAGAACTTTTTCAACTGTTTCTTAGTATAAGTAAGACATACTAACTATTTATTTTAGTCTCTGGATTTAAGGATGTTATTAAATCAATCCGTTCTGCCATCGAGTAATGCTACTGATCGATGGTGGAATGGATTAGTCGACGGCGATCGACAGCTCTAGTTCTATTATACCAATTAATTGATCGTATCCTTAATGTAATTTTATTGTATCCTTTGTGTTAACACAAGTTATCGAAAATGTATGTAGTTCAGTATTAAATACAATTACTAGGAATTGAGTAGAATTCTAAAAAATACTTTATAAATGTTTGTATTTATGAAAATGGCATCGGAAAAAGTGGACGAAGGGGTCAATTTTGTAAAAAAAATCTGTAACATAGCGGGATAAAGTATCATCACGGTGCGGCACTCACCGTTGTTTAGGTGGCTCGCAGGTAGGTAGGTAGGTCGGGTTCATAAATAATACAGTAAATAGTACTTAATATTATTTATTGCCTTTGTCTTGTGGAATTGGTCACCGAGCTTTATGAGTCTAGAATGGTACACTGGCCTTAGGATCCGTCTCCAATCTTAAAGTGTGCAAAGTCGCCACGCGGTTGCTTCTCTTCTGCAGAGGTCACGGAAGGTCACGCGTAGGTGTCGACTTCAACAGAACCACGTAGGTGCCTCGTGGAGCCGGAGTAGGTCGTGAAGGTTTCAAGCCCGTTGCAGCACAGAGCAAGGTGTAGTCTTCGAGCAGAAGAATAAGCAGAAAGGTAATCCTGGAAGTCCAGACAAGACCGTGTAAGCAAAAGCGAGCTAACTTTGCAGGCGGCATGACGGAGGTCAATGTACCGTTATCAAAAAAAGAAGACAGTTTACAACGCTAAGACTTTAACAGGTATTAAAGGAACACCTTACAAAATTAACTTAGGTTGTAAAACGATAGAAGCTTATAGAAACTTATAGAAACTTATAGAAACTTACCCCAGCGGGATTTTAAGATATTTAGTTGAGCACAGCCGTCGCGCTAGACGCCTTGAGTGTGACTGCCGGTGCGCAGATCGCAAATGACAACACGTATTGACGGTTTCGTACTAATATTTATATTTCTTAAGACAAAGAATACCGCGTAATTATTAATCTAATGACTAATCTAAACAAAGAAAATTCACAAGGTGACAACGGTTTATTAGAATGTATGAAAATTTAAGAAAAATATAAATGTTAAACAAATTTTGCATTTTCCAATTAGGCTTGATGGCATCTTTTTCATACATTTTCGGTAACACATGTACATTCCACTGTTATTGATGAGCCTTTTCTCATGCAAGACCAGTTAGGTCATAGTCTTCCACACTGGCAAAGTGCGTGATAGTCGACTTCACATATTCAGATTCTATATGCGCTCTCGGAATACGGGTTTCCTCGCGATGTATTTTTCTTATAGCAAGTAAAAAAATAAAAATAAAAATGTTTATTTGACAAAAAAAAATTGAGAGGTCTCAAAGGACACCCGTATGGAACGAAGTTTCGATCCATCAGCAATAAACGGAACTTGTGCAGAAACACTGTCAGGATTCATTATTGTTATTATTTTTAATTATTTATGATGTACAAAACACCTGTATACACTCAACAAAAGGAAGGAATTGTATTTTTTTTAAGTTATAATAATCCGCCGTGCGGCGTGCGCATTTTTCTCTGTGTGTCTAATGATGTAGCACCGTAGCTGTAACGTAGCATGTAATTACTATGCCGCTACGAGAATTGCTACGAAATGTGTCGTTACAACTTTTCGTTTCAATTTTTTCCGTCTAGCCCCCTTTCGCAACGCGCGATAAGGAACTTCGCTTCAAAATTAAGTAAATGCATATTTTCACTTCTATTGTTGTTTGACGCTATTACATATTATTATTATAGCTTTATTTATCCACACAATTATTTTATTTTAATTTTTGTTTCAATTTTTTTGTTCTTTGTATGGTCCCTGTAGGGTAAAAGGCTCCTTCATCTCGCTTCATATTTTTTTGTTTTGAGCAGCGCTAAGCCAGATTTCTCCTGCTTTCTGAACAATGTCGTCGACTCATCTTTTTCTTTGTCGTCCTTTTTTCCTCTTTCCAATAGGACAAGGCCACTTCGTAGTTTGAATTGTCCATCTTTTGTCTTGGTACTTGGCCAGGTGACCTGCCCATTTCCATTTTAATGACATGGCGTGTTGTAGAGCATCCTTGAGTTTAGTTTTATTGCATTTGTCTGTGTTTCTCGTTTTATCTAGCCTTCTTAGTTTGACAGGATTTTGTTTTTTTACATTACATAATTATGTAAATATCTAAAGGTACTGGCACTTTTTACTAAACTAGGCAGAAGCCTTTATTTTAGCTAACAGTGTTTAGTCGCAGAAAGTGACACTTTAAATATATTATTTAGGCGTGAAAGTTGTTGCATAGCGAGTCATTAAGCGGGTAAGTATAGTAGTAAAGTAATCACAAAAAAAATAATCTTTTGATGGAAAACATTAATGGTATTTGCAGAAATTAAATGCAGTGTGTGTGGCGCAGGTACTTTGGATATAGGACCTCGCCGTTAGAGGTTGCATATGCTCTACACCAATGAGACAATTTATATTTTTAATGCATGATAAAAATGTTTTCAGATATCAGCTGTAACCGAAGAAATGGTTGGCACGTGGAAATGCCAAATTAAAGAATATTATTATTATTATTATGCGTGGAAAATAATTTACAAAGATATTTACTTTACTGTACGTTTAATGAATAATGGTAAGTTTCCGAGTCAATTAAACTTTGTATTTTTTCATACGCAACATCACGCTGAATTACCCAAAAGGCTATGGCGGAGATGTAAAACATCCATACCTCATCTAAAATGTTAAGGTCCAAAGTGTAGGGAATCAGTCTATCACCATCCACCGAGCAAAATTCCTACACCGTGATGCTATAATAGAATTTGCTGGTGAAAAAATCCCAAATAACATTTGTCTGACAAGGAGTCGAACCCGAAACCTCAGGACGGGGGCGCATACGCTACCCACAAGAAAAACAACCCCATTTTTTATTTACATAAGTAGTGGCAAAACATATCCTAATTAACTACTGCGAGTTTTCTAACTCTATAACGTTCCGAATGTTAGGAGCCTTACGGTACTTTTGCACTACGTCCAATCCAAATTGATCAGTCTGTCGAAAACTATTTGAGGCAACGGATATCGGATACAGTGCGTAAGTTACTATTCATTTTTTCTACGACTATTACAGACTGAACCCGAATCGGATGTAGTGCGAAAAGTAAACTATGTACAGTCAGCAGCCCTCGCCCACGGCTTTTTGTAACGATGCTGTCGCTCGTTTAGTGAATGCGCGACAACATCGCTATTAGCGCGTGTTTGTCGCATTTGCAACGCGCTACTGTATCGCGACTGTATCGATGCAAACGCGCGACCGTGTCGGACGACAACGGGCAGAGAATGGAGGGCGGGTGCCGCGCAGTACCATAGTACAGTATCGCGTTTGCATCGCGACTGAATTTGGGCTCGTCGTCGGCGAGGACACACAGATAACAACTGCTTTGCGATTGTATCAATGCGGACGCGCGACAGCATCGCTACAAAAAGTCGAAGTGAGCAAAGGCCTTAAGTCGTTGAACACTTAAAAATTATCAAAGTTGTACGAGCCAATACTGCTCGTACGCGAATTGTACTGTAAACAATAAACAGTCGTTTACGACAGTCGCTACCAAAGAATCGGAACGCATAAACGTGTGTTTGGTGAACAGATATTGGACATAAACGTGACTCAGACAACTAAACTTAACAACAATTAACATTAGAACTTAACTATAACTTTAACATATACAATAAACCTTTTAACCTGAAGTGATGTTGGTGTTACTACAAACTACCTTCTCACAACAACAACTAACATACAATCGGGATAGTGGGGTTACAGTCAACGACGAGATAGCCCCAACATCTTTGTGGTCCTTCGAGCCGGATAATAATAAGAAGAATAAATAAGAAGTCATATTCTGGATCCAGCTACTGGATCAATGAAATTAAATTTTAATATTTTTTTCGATATATATTACAGAACCTCCTCAAATGGTGCTAGTGAATGGAGTAGCGCTGGAAACAAAAATAAAGTCAAGCCAGTATTTTATTGCAGAATACAAATACAGTGAACATGATATGGTTAATGTGCTGTGCATCAGTCGGTATGATCAGTATACAGTACAAATGAATTATCAGAACTCTGACGTATCGCGTAAGAAAAGTCAATAGCTAAGTATTAGTATGCCCTTTTATTGTATTTATGTATTTATATGTAGCATGTAATTAGTATGCTTTTCATAATATTTTATAGTACCCTAACCTTAATATGTGTGTACCTAACCACCTGGTTAGGTACACAAATATTTATATTTGTTATAAGTAGTTATTTTATGTATTTATTCATTTCTTCTTCATTCTAATTTCATGCTAGTAGACCTTTAACTTCCCTTTCGTGTCTCTTTCTTACTTTTCCATTCAATGGTTATCTGTAAGAGATTGCCTTTGCAGCGATAACAGCGCCAATTTGTACTTTTTTTATTTACATATTCTTCTGTTTTATTTTTCCTTGGTGTGCAATAAAGTTAATTATTATAACAATTTTCTCATTTTTTACATGTTTAAATATAAATTATAAAAGTAAAATACATTTAAAATATAAAGCTATAAAATTTTACATTTTTAAATATAAATAAGGAAAAATATTTAGAAATATAAAAATAGTATCCAACCAGCATCGGATGCAGGGACCTAGCTACCGGTGGTTAGGCTCTAGAAAGAGGAACCTCCTCACAATGCGTGTCGTGTCGACTAGCACCGCCTTCTGCATCAGACCCTTGATTATAATAATACAAATTAATAATCTTATTATTAACTTAACTTTTTTATTATAATTAATAGCTGAACCAATGCGCTTCACACGTGGCAGCTATAATATCAAAATGTATATGTCCATCTCGATACATTTCATTACATCTAACTATAGAAATTGACAGGTGACAACGGTCAGAAGCTATAACAAATATTTTAATTCTTCGTATTTTGACATACATTAATATATATTATAGATGCCGTGTGTGAAGCGCATAGGTTACCCACATAGAAGAGGCTATAAATACGGGGTGGATGCGACATAGCGACATTTATTGAAACCACAGCTTCTATACATGGTAAGTATCAATTTCCACCGGATAAAAATTCTCTGGCGAAAAAAAAAATGAACATTGCGATCGTGCATTTTGTTCGGAAGACGTGGATATTTTTTTTCTCCAGACAATTTTTTATCCGGCGGAAATGCATACTGGCCATGTATAGAAGCTGTGGTTTCAATAAATGTCGCTATGTCGCATCCACCCTGTATATGAGTGCACGTTTGGCGTGGTGGTTAAAGCGGTCGCCTTGCCGTTTTCAACTACGTTGGTGTTGTGGGTTCGATCCCCACATGGGACAAATCTTTGTGTGATTCACAATGATTTGTTCTGACTCTGGGTGTGCTCCTGTGTGTGTAAAATGTATGTTCGTGAACACCCCCGCGACACAGGAGTTAGCTAATTAATATATATTATTTACAGGAATAATAAGTGATGAGGCTTCCGGATATGCCTCGGGGCTTCGTATGACACTATTGGCTCGCCACAACAACACTCGTCTGGCCTGCACACTATCGTCTGGTCCATACATGTTGGAAGTACTTTTCCTATTACAAGAGGCATCTAGCGGTATGTTTCTTTTTAATATTATTTTCTAAAACGGATATTTTTTATGACGACCGGATGGCGGTGTGGGTAGTGTACTTGCGACGCCGAGGTCGCGAGTTCGATTCCCGCTTAAGACAAATCTTTGTGTGCATGCACATGGGGTTTGTCTTAGTCTGGGTGTTTCGGTGTATAATAAGTATTTATTTACAAAAGATAAGTATAATGTGCAGCAGTCAGTTATTCCAGCAGAGCTTGTACTATGGGTATAGTACAAGCTCTGCTTAGTTTGGGACTAGATGGCGTTGTGTGTAAGTTGTGAAATATTTGTTTATTTATTTAATTATACAACCTTACGTTTATATTACCAGAAACCTGAAATTCAGCATCAGTATTCAAATCCATTTCTCTATAGTATATTACGGGTATATTAGTAGGTATATAAGTACATAGTTTCCGTTTTTGTCATCAAAATAGTAACTTTATATGAATATTGAATCCAAATAAATTTATATAAACATAATGTTGATTAGAACATAGTTGATAAAATTATAAAGAAAATAATATAAAATATTTTACATCTAATACTATACACCTTTATTGTTTTTTTATTGTTTAAGGTATCACGTAGGCATAATTTAAAAAGAACAAAAACTAATAATTATATTCTCTAAATTAGCAGGCAATAAAGTATATTTTGCATTTGCTTTTCAAAAACTATAAATTACCATCATTACCGTACTTGATAACGAAAACGCCGTGTATTTTAAAACATTTCTATAGTTATCAATATTCTGTTGTTAATTTGTCATTATTATTTGTTTTATTTGCAACCAAGAATCCCGGACTTTGACCATTGTGATCGCGGCATTGCCATCCCGAAAAATGCTCTGGGATCCCGGAATCCCAGGATAGTTTGATTAAAAAAATACAATACCTAAAATATTTCAAGAACCGTCCCTTCCGCGTATGTTGTAGCAAATCAGTTGTACTATCACCCCAAGGCTATGCTCTCACAAATTTAGGTTTTTATTATTAAAAATACTAACGTTACTTTAGCCATCGATTTCGCGATGTCGTGCGACGGCGACATAACGCGATTAATCGCCCAACTGATGAATCTACGGAATAGATTCGAAACTAGTCGGCAAATCTCCGGCTAAAATAACATGAGCCCGTATTTTAAATAATAATGTCTTCACCTCGCGTCGGTTTTAATGATAATAAATATAGGATTTTTAGTGTGCGCTAATAACAACATGTTAAGCTCAATATTTTAACAATGTAAACACAGCATTTTCATGTGAAAATTGTACCATACCAATATTGTATGTATAAATTCCAAAGATTAATGTTGATTTTTTAATTTCAGGTATTATGGATGTAGAAATAAACAACCAAAGACTAAAAGGAGGACAACTAAAAAATAACAAAGTTTATTACAATTATTTTTATACAAAAAATGCGAAACCCACATCAATTGTGGTGGACACAATAAAGGAAAATGTTATGTTAGAACCTTTATGTGACTATTGTTACTTAAACGGTATTTTTGTTATATTTTCCTATTTTTATGTAATTGCCAGCGCTTTTAAAGTCAATCTTTCGAGTCTTGCCCATTGACATGGAGGACGGCTTCTAGTCTAACGGATTTAGCTGAATAACAGTATTTTACGTGAAGCGACGGCCATCAGATCTTCACAACCCAGTACGAGGTGGTACGATACTAATTTTTCGACTAGTTGTCAGACTTTGTCTACCCATACTACCCAGACTGTCATAGATCTTTAAATAGAAACCGATAACGTAAGCTGAACGTGCTCTTCAAGGCACTGAAGATTATTTTTTTAAAAGCTTACTGGTTACTTGCAAACACAAATTAATAGTATTCTTGTTAACCCCCTCCAGCTCCAGCAGGTGTAATGGCCAGGATTCGAATCCACGAACTCTCGAACGTATTTTTTTTAAAATTTAGATTAAGATTTTGTTTGCAGGCTTGAAAATAGAACAACTTAACAGTGTATCGAAAATAATATGGACTGCAAAAAGTGCAAATAGCATAACCAATTCGCCTAAAGCTTTAGAAACAATCGTGATTGGTTTAACACCTTTAAATTTTAAAGGCAAGTTTTTTTAAATTATATACAGCTTCCTAATATCCAAACTGATTTCAAAATAATTTTGTTAGGGTGCTATTGATATCATATATAATCATATAAATCGACCGTCGAACAGCGCAACGGTACGCTCTTATTGGTTCTTTAAACGTCAAATGCATGGATCGACTGTCTAACAGTGCAATGGTACGCTCTTATTGGCTCTTTAAACGATAAATGCATCGATCGACTGTCGAACAGTGCAACGGTACGTTCTTATTGGTTCTTTAAATGTCAAATGCATCGATCGACTATCTAACAGTGCAACGGTACGCTCTTATTGGTTCTTTAAACGTCAAATGCATGGGTCAACTGTCGAATAGCGCAACGGTACGCTTTTAATGGTTCTTTAAATGTCAATTGCATCGAGCGAGTGTCGAACAGTGCAATGGTAAGCTCTTATTGGCTCTTTAAACGACAAATGCATCGATCGACTGTCGAACAGTGCAACGGTACGTTCTTATT
Source organism: Hypena proboscidalis (assembly GCA_905147285.1). Taxonomy (NCBI): domain Eukaryota; kingdom Metazoa; phylum Arthropoda; class Insecta; order Lepidoptera; family Erebidae; genus Hypena; species Hypena proboscidalis. The sequence goes on from LR990141.1 coordinate 5,284,261, forward strand.
GGTTCTTTAAATGTCAAATGCATTGATCGACCGTCGAACAGTGCAACGGTACGCTCTTATTGGTACATTAAACGTCAATGCATCAATTGACCTCGATCGCTTTAGGTATAATAACAGCCAAACAGATAAATACGACTAGGTATGTGATTTGAGGTAAATAAACAATAAGCAATTAAACTTTTCACCCGACTGCCGTAGAAGGGATATGTTTTTATACATACATGATATTTTTAGCACAAAACGATTACGAACACAATTTCCTTCCTTATTAAAATAATACAATAACAGGGTAATCACTTTGTTAAAATATTATAACATCCGTCGAATATGTTACCTACGTAGATAAAAACACAATTTTGAGGTAAACCGCTTTAGAATCAATTTTACCAGCTCGAGCTCAATGCTGAACTCGATTTACGATCCCTCTGTCCTGTTCAAAAATAGGATGAGAGATAGAGATCAAAAACTAGGTTCAGCGTTGAACCCTGGACGGAAAAATTGTCCCTAAAGCAGTCTACGTCAAAATTGTGTTTTTGAACTTGCACTAGTCTACGTAGGACCGTTGAATCAAATCATTTGATAGTGGGGCAGCTCTTGTGAATAAGATCGATGACAGCAAGACCACCGTCTTTTTTTAAGCCTGCCGCTAAATAGTAGTGCTTGCACTGCTGTGTTCAGTTTCGTGGTGAGATCTGACCCAGAAATGCCTGGCATATGAGGAATAACACATAGTTTTAAGTTACAATCTGCTTTTAAGGAGTGTTAAGGTCGTAGTTGACAGGGATCGGAGCGTACTGGAGCGCAGTGCGACGGCATATTTACATATTAATAGAAATAAAACACGCGCATCTTTGTTGTTTGCAAAAAAAAATAAAATACTTCAGGCGCTGTCGCTGACGCTTTCTTCCAACCGCGAGATACAAGACAATTTTTTTTACCGAGAATACTGAAAATAGTTAGTTCAGCGTCAGTAAAATCCATTCCATTTGTTTTTAAGAAATAATAAAATTCATGTTTTCAAAACAAATTTAACATTAAAAGTAGTCAGATTGTTCATAAAATATGACAGTTGTTTTGATACTGTTCCTGATTCTGAACAAAATACTTTATAAAAAAGCAATCTTTTGTTTTTTTAGATGAAGATGTCCTTTCAATAAATTTGCCAATAGAGAACATTTTTAAAGAAGAATATGTGATAAATAATAAACAGAATGGAATACTTACTGATAAGGTGAAATGGATATATTACAACTTCAAGGATGGTGATATCTTGTCAATCAATTGTTCAACAACCGCCACATCTAGTGAGCTGAATTTTAATGGCTCAGGTAAAATTTTTATATAAATATTTTTAGTATTGTCAGCGTTTGCTTGCTCGTTTGATTATATTAACTAATGTTCTTCTTCGTCGTGTCGATGGCTGAGTCAAATTTTATTTTGACTTGCCATCGTGGTGAAAGGATTAGCCAATTCGCTTTGGACAACTCGCGAATTGCCCAGGGTGCGCCGGACGTAGGGAATCGTGGTGTACGTCACTCAGGGAGGCTCCTGTCATGTACCCCATTAACTAATATAATAAATCATGAGTGCACGGTTGGCGTAGTGGTTAAAGCGGTCGCCTCGCTGCTTTCAACTGCGCTGGTGTTGTGGGTTCGATCCCCGCACGGGACAAATCTTTGTGAGATCCGCAAAGATCTTCGAAAAGACAAATCTTAAAAAATCATCTGCCATGATGACTCAGTATAGACAACTTATTATATGTCTTTATTGTTACTGGCTGTTGCCTGTTGCTTTACGCGTGCTATGTTGACATTTTTGTTTTTCAAGTTTTGATTCAACGTTAAATAACTTAATCTATCCAATTCGATAATTTACAAACATTTGCTGATATAGACCGTCTCTCGGTAGCAGATTCTTCAACCTGCGTGATTGAAGATTGTTTTAGTTTATCTAAAACTCACAAAAATATGCTGTCAATATTTTGTCAAAATATTAGGAGTGTAAATAAAAATGTTGACGGCCTAATTACTCTCCTTGATAGAAGTAAAATGACATGGGATTTCGTTATTTTGAGTGAATGTTGGTTATTTAACTCCCCGGCTATACCCACGCTCCAAGGCTATTCTTCCACAGCTACAACTCAACACAAAACCCAGAATGAGGGTGTTGTAGCGTACTTTCGGGAACATCTCAAAATATCTGCTTCTGAGCCTTTAATCCAGGATGCCAATTGTTTATGCCTTAAACTAAATATAGATACTGTAATTATCGCAATATACCGTTCCCCAGCTAACCGCAATATAACTATGTTTTTAGACACTTTAAATGACTTTCTAAAATCCCTTGCTTCGTTTAAAAATATTGTTCTTACAGGTGATATTAATATAGATATTTCCGATAACAATAATGACTCACGGTCAGGTGATTATCTAACGATGCTCGCATATCATGGCATGCTACCTGCTCACACTTATTACACACGAAACAACCAGTCTTGCCTTGATCATGTTATATTAAAAACTAAAAAACCTGCTTTTGTCTACATCGCTAACACCTCAATCACTGACCATGATACAGTCCTCCTGTTTATACAAGCATCCAATCAAACCTTTAAGTTTAACCATACCCCCAAAACAAGTAAAATTATAGACTATACGAATATAGAATCGCAACTACTTCAAACAGATTTTAGTGCCATTTACAACATATCGGATGTTAATCTAGCCACTAACCTTTTTCTCAGCACTTTGCAAACTATCATTAAAAATAATACATCTTTGAAAGTTGTGTCAAACCGTAAACGTCTAAGAAAGCCATGGATGACCCAAGGCCTCTTAAAATGTCTAAGAAACCGAGATAACCTACACTTAAAATTAAAAAAGGACCCTAATAACGAAATTCTACAGTTAACATTTAAAAGATACAGAAACTATTGCTCTTTGATACTTAAAAAAGCTAAAAACAACTTTAATAAAACTTTAATAGCTAACGCCCAAAACAGTAGCAAAAAGCTATGGGACGCTATAAAAACAGTTACATATTTATCACATAAAAAAACTCACGCAGGTGATCTCATTTCACCTTCTGACCCATCACGCTCCGTTAATGATGTAAACTCATACTTTGCTAATATTGGTCGCTTATTATCTGAAAAAATACGTATACCCCCCTATTTTAACACCCGAGATGAGGAAGTTCACAATTGTAATATATTTACTTTTGCCATGCTAGAAACTGACGAGTCTGAGCTTGAACTCTTAATTATGAATCTTCGTAGTGATTGTGCAGTTGGCGCCGACCTTATAAGTGGTACTTTTCTTAAAAAATTCAAAGATATTTTAATCCCCCCAATTACATTTCTATGCAACCTGGCTTTTAGCACAGGAACCTTTCCAGATGCTTTTAAACTTGCTGTAGTCCACCCAGTGCATAAGGGAGGGGTTAGAGATCAAGTGAACAATTACCGGCCAATTTCTATACTTCCCACTCTTTCTAAGCTCTTAGAAAGACTAATTAATTGTAGACTTACAAAATTTTTAGAGCAGAAACAAATATTGTCTTCATCTCAATATGGTTTCAGGTCTGGTATTTCAACAAGCAACGCTGTGCTTGATTTAACTAATGAAATCGTTTCAAAATTGGATGAAAAGCAGAAAGTAATTGGGATATTTTTAGATTTGGCCAAAGCTTTCGATACGATTTCTATCCCCTCCCTTATCACCAAACTTGAGAAGATAGGTATCAGGGGCACGCAGCTTTCTCTTTTCAAGAGTTATCTTTCTGGGCGTCGACAGTGTGTAAAAATAGGCGACTGTATCAGTGACGAGCTCTCTATCTCTTATGGTGTGCCGCAGGGTAGTATCATCGGTCCTACGCTATTTTTGATCTATATCAATGAGCTATGTCAGCTCAGCCTTAACAATGGACGTATATTCGCGTACGCCGATGATACCGCCCTGATATTTCATGGGACGTCTTGGGAACATGTTTTTAGTAATGCCCAAGCTGGCTTTACCTCGGTATTGGGGTGGTTGGGTATAAACCTACTCACGCTAAATGTCGATAAGACTAAATTTGTTACTTTCTCGTTATCCACCTCGTCCCTGCCCCCACCTACATCACATTCCCTACTTGCCCACTCCTGTCCTTCATCACTCCAAGTATTGTGTGACTGTCCCAGACTTGGCCGAACAGAGTGCATTAAATATCTTGGCGTTGAGATCGATCACACCCTTTCCTTTCATCCACATGTTGATAGCCTCACAGCGCGAGTACGCAAATTAATTTATATTTTTAAAAATCTTCGACACGTGGCTGATGAAAGGGTTCTCCGACTTGTTTATCTTGCATTGGGACAGTCACTGATCCAGTACTGCATAGTCACGTGGGGTGGAGCCACAAAAACCCATTTTCTTAAGCTGGAGAGAGCTCAACGCGCCCTGCTCAAAGTTGGCTGGAAGTTGCCCTTCCGCCACCCTACCATTAACCTCTACTTAACCTGTAATGTACTAACTGTCCGCCAACTGTTTATACTGAATCTTCTTCTTACCACTCACACACGTACTCCTTATGATGTAAACAAAACTAATCAATCCCGACGTAAACATATGGTGTGCCCACCCGTAGCAGTCAACTCATCTTTAGCCCAACGTTGTTATAACTTTCTCAGTGGTCACGTTTATAATCGAATCAACAAAATTCTGAATATTTATCCATTGTGTAGACAAAAATGCAAAAAATGTATAATCAATTGGCTACTTACCTTAGATTATTCCGAGACTGAAAACATTATTTGTGTAGTGAGATAGTACTAAAAATTAACATGTTTACCTCACACCACCTTGCGCATCATACACACACTCTCGTACAGACACACACACACATGTATAGACATATACCCACACACACACATACACAATAACACTCCACATACATAATTTGTTTATCATTTATCTTGGCATGTACCCTAAATTTATAAATATGCGTTCATTAGAAGCTGTATAAAACACAACTGATAAAGAAGGAGGGAGCCTGGAGATCTGTCATACAGGTCTTGAACCTATTACAGACTCCAGCTCTCACAAAGGAACAAGTTTCAGCTGTTATTTGCTCGTGGTGCCCGGGTTCACGCTAGCGTTGAGCCGCCCTGCTTGTTTAATTATTAGATACCTAAATATTATTAATTGTTTAATTCATCTCATTGAATGACTAGGTACTAAAGTTGCAAGTTGGGCGGTGTCAGCGCTGGCTGGGCTTCGGGCATCACCAATAATTTATGTTTGAATTGTACATCCCTTTATGAGAGAAAATAAATAAAAATGTTTATTAACCTAGCGGTATAATAAAATAGCTTACCACTTAATCTCAGGCCTACTGAATATGCCCACAAAATTTCATGAGAATTGGCCAAGCCTTATTAACTTTTAAACTTACGCGTTGCATGATAATGTAAAATTCAAGCGGGAATTAACGCGACCATACATTATTATATGTATATATGTATTATATTATATGTATGTGTCATATAAATTATCGCTCGCTAACGGTTAAGAAAACATCGTGGGGAAACCTGCATGCCTCAGAGTGCCTAAAAAGTGCTCAAGGGTAAAGTGAAGTCTACCAATCAGCACTTGGCCAGCGTGGTTAGACTATGGCCTAACGCTTCTAATCATGAGAAGAGGCAGTAGTGGAACTTGTATTAGATACAGGGCTGCTATTATACATGATTAACCTTGTAGGCTTGACGTTTCGGCAGACAGATTACACTAGCCGTGGTCGCAAGCAGACTGATAACTGATGAAATAATGTATAATCGCGTTAATGCCCGCTAGATATTTTACTTAATCGGCCAAGCCGTTTCAGATCGGTGGAGTTCGTTAAACTGTGATACGAGATTGTTATAATATATTTAAATTGTATTAATATAGTAGTTATAGATTTTATTTTTATGAATTTCTCTGTTACAGCAACCTCCCAAAATTACTATAACCAAACTATTACATTAAGGTTATCTCATGATAACACAGTATTCACATGTACTAATACAGAAAAGCACCAAGACAGACGAATTCATGTTTTGGGACGAATTAATGTATTTTTTCATATGAGCATGTCAAACGAAATTGGTAAGTTCATCTTCTATTTTAATATACTTCTTCTTCTTCGTCGTGTCGATGGCTAAGTCAAATTTTATTTTGACTTGCCATCGTGGTGAAAGGATTAGCCAATTCGCTTTGGAGAGAGCTCGCGAATTGCCCAGGGTGCGCCGGACGTAGGGAATCGTTATGTACGTCACTCGGGGAGGCTCCTTTCATGCACCCCAAATAATAATATACTAAAACACCATAACGCTTTTTAAATAATGTTGGGTCCTGGCGAGAGGCGACCGTAGCTTTGTGGTAAAAGCGGCTGCCCGGTATGCAGAGGTCGTAGATTAAAATTTTTTTTTTTTAATTTTTTATTAGAACACCATCAAATATTAAAAAAATAATAAAAACTTTATTACCGAGAGATACATTAAGTACATAATTTTAGACAGTGGCTACCAAACTAGGTTTTCCTGTTTTTTTTTTCAACTGATTCTTAGTTAAATACCATAACGCCTTTTTAAACATAACATAACGCCTATATTACCAAGAAGGGTGTGGCAGAGGTGTATATCACCTGTTGTGTTAAAGTCTCATGTAATAGGGGTGAGCCTATGGCCATCCGCACAATTCTCAATCCGTGCTACTACTAAGAACTTTCTGACAGAAGAATCCCAAACAACACTTTTGCTTGATCCAGGAGTCGAACCCGTGAGCGATACGCTAATTATGCTGGTAGACCAACGAGGCATCTGAACTGAGCTAAATAAATAAGAAATTTGATTCTGTATATTCTATTTAATGGAACGTCAAACCCACAGATATAGATCTACATAGATAACGCAAGTATCACGATTTGTATTGAAACCAAGCGTGCCGACTTTTTAATACCTTTTGTGACGTCACAGCCGAAATTTAGTGATGGGAAATCCAAACCGATTCAAAGACACCGATGCCGCCGATGCCAATCCGCCCAGTACGTTCAACTGGAGCCGTCCGCTATGATTTTCTCTGATAAAAGACGCGCGTGGACTGAAGTTAGAGGCGACCAACCTCGACGCTTGGTCGGGGTTGAGACACGCGAAGCACATGCATCTGCGTTATCTATGTAGATCTATATCTGTGGTCAAACCTGTATTACTTTGGAAGTTTTGGCAGGAGTGTAACAACAGCATTCCTGTATATAGCGTAGGACTCATGCCATTTTTGGTCAACCAATAATTATCTGCAATCTCTTTGGGTGAGCCTTTTGCCATCTACTGGACAAATTCGAGACTACTACGACAATTGTTTTTCTTTACGGCAAATGACTAAGATTAATATTAAATTGAAATGAATTGAACATATCTTTATTCCTTAGACTTCACAAAGCACTTAGAATCGTCATTCTAAAATAATTCTTCTTAAAATTAGCGGTGCTTAAACTCACTTTCATCAATTTTTTTTTTTTATACTACCCCACAGCGAATGAACTTGTAGTCCACCTGATGGTAAGTGGAGTACAGCCCATGGACATCAACAATCCACAAAAGCAGATTATAGATGCGTCGCTGCAGCTGAGGACTACGGTGTTATGCCTCATGTGCCAGTAATTTCAGGGCCTGATCTCACCACCAAACCGGAACACAGTAATGGAAGCACTACTATTTTGCGGCAGGTTAAAGGTGAGGTGGTGGTGCTGCCGCCCTTGAGCTCATTCACAAGAGCTCTACCACCAGTATGTCTTGAATGTGAAAGTGAATTTAAGTGTGAGTTTTGTTTGACAGGGTCTTGTTGAAAAGAACTGGCAAGACATTTAAGACCGACTCTTTTTTTAATGCTAATTTTGCCATTATTATCATGCGATGGAACATGAAATGTGTTGGCCCGAACAGCCCGCTTATGTGTGTAGCGACCGTAATATTTTTTTTTCGCAGACATAATCTGGCTAATGGCGGTGGGTAGTTTGATGGTGATCGTCGTGGTGTTTGTCTGCTTCGGTGTTTATAGGTCGAGAAAACGGCAACAACATGACCCCCTGCAGGTAAAAAATGCATTTATTTGTTAGATGGTGTTTTCTTTATAATATTCAACATCAAATGATAATTAATGGGCTATTTTTACGACTTATATGGCATTTTAGAGCTATTTGACAGCAGACAGGTTACAGGTGAAACGGTACTGCTTTTCTCCTCAAGTTCGTTCATAAACTGAACTACCAGTCCACGACTGGTAGTTGTAGTTATGAGGACACAATCGATAGCGTATTTTCAGTACTCATTATTTTTAAGTCTTTATCGATTTTTATGTACATCTAAATCATTGAATGATATAAACAGTTCTGACAAAATAGGCAAGAACAAACGTGCACTTAAGTGTTTTCAATATGATATGTCTTTAACGATGGATATAGACGTAATAATATTAAAGTTACAACCTGTTTAATTGTTCCCTTATAATGATAATCAGAATAAAATTGTTTCCATTGCCAATACATTAGTATGTTTGTATTACAGGACAGCGTTACGACCATTCAAAATAACGCCGAAACTTCAATACCACCTTATCCTGCACAGTGGGAATCTCATTACGCAAATATAAAAAATAATATAAACAATACAAACAAAAATACAAACGAACAAACAGAAGAACTTTACGCTACCATACAACCAAGCGGTGATGAAAAATACAGTGAAATTGAAAATATCTACACTAATGATATGGCTTTAAAAACTTATGCAGATAATTACGCAAATCTTAGTGCCTGTGAAGTAACTGAAAATACCAGCCCTGAACACCTAAATCTTCAGTATGCAAATCCTAAAGACTTTGATTTTGTATTTAGAAAGAAAAATGGCAAAAAACCTCCGAACGATACGTCTGAATATAGTCAAGTATCATTTAAAAATATGGCAAGTAATGACAATGATGATTACGTGAATATTATTAATAAATAAAATTAAAAAGTATAAAAATAAAATCATATTATCAGCGATCAGTGAGAGACCGAAGGACTGCGAAATCAAAGGTTCGAAACCACAATACACACCACAGTCAATAAATCGTTAAGATTCGTCTTTTCGAAGATATGTGTGTATTTATAATTTAAATTATCGCTTGCTAACGGTGAAGGAAAACATCGTGAGGAAACCTGCATGCCTAAGAGTGCCTAAAAAGTGGTTGAGGGTGTATGAAGTCTACCAATCCGCACTCGGCCAGCGTGGTGAACTATGGCCTAACCGAAGAGGCCCGAGCCCAGCAGTGGGACATGTATTAGATACGGGGCGACTATAAAATTAATTCAGTCTACTTTACCATGATTGGTGCTGAAGGATATATTATAAAAAAAAATGTTTATGAGTGTGATTGCTGATGAAATAAAATAAGGCCTATGTTTCATTTTGATAATGCAGCTTTCCATTGGTGAAAAAAAATATATGGGAACAAATATTATAATTATAATTGAATTTAATATTGTTTATATTGTTATGTAATTTAGTATTAATCTAATTAAAAATAATTTAATTTAGTTTTAATCTAATTTATTCAATAATTTTATTTAATTTATATTTTTATTAAAACTGACGTGAGTTTGTAACATTATTAAAATTGTGAAAATACGGGTGTTACTCAATAGACCAACATTACGTGAGTAACACCCGTATTTTCACAATTTTAATAATGTTAATTTATATTTATAATTTCAATGTTTTTAATGAAATCGTATTTTTATTTGTATGGCATGCATTCTTTTTAAAATTAGCATAATGTGTTGTCTTATTTTTTATTATGGAGCATATTGTGCTTCTCTATAAGTAGTGCGACGCTTAGACTTAAGTTCATAATGTACAACACTTATTAATGTAACAGTGTACTCATTGCTGAAGAGCCAAATAAATATACAGTTCTATAATTTGGAGCCACTTAGAAATAAAAAATATGTTTTTTTCTTTCGATATAATTATATAATTTTATATTAAATTATTTGAATAAGTGACCAAAGACTAATAATATTTTAATTTGTGATAAAATGCCAACTAAATGTTTGTGTGTACTTGTGTAAAAGTAATATTTAAGCAAATGCGATTGACCAAATATTATAATAATTAAATAGATAGTTTTGTAAATAAATCTGTAAAATATATTCTACTACTATTTTTAAGCCATATCCAAATAAATCCTATAAAAGCTGTTTCAAACATGTATATACAGCTTTTCCCAAAACTCACCGTTATTACTTTCCAAAAAGTGAAGAAATAATTTGACGACAACATTCCTCCACCTTTCAATACAAGAAACCTTAAATCCACAACATACATAAAACTAGTTTTGTATATAAAATTCATGGGTAAATTCTTTCCGATACGTATATCACGGTTCCTTGCATCCGGTTATATATATTAACGGGACGCTCCGGATCCGGTGAACCGGAAAATACTGCAAGAATATCTCTTATCCGGGCTAGATCCGGCTTAAAAGGGATCATAACATATTCATGTAGAATTCCTTCAAACTACCTATCAAGTTTTACGTAAAATAAATTGTTATGATATTTCTGTATATAACAGCTTATGCCAGCAGCTCTAACCATTAAAATGAGAAATATTTACATATATCTCGTAGGCGATCGCTGGTTTAGGCCAATCGTCACGGCCTAGGCGCATCGTTTGAATGACGATCGAATAGAATTTTTGCTATGCTTAGCAAATGGTACTAAGAAAAAGTGGCGGAAGGTCGCAGATTCAAATCCTGCCGCTCAACTGTTTTTTAGTATGATGGTAAATTTATTTCGTTTTGACATAAGTACAAAAATTTGCTCGTGGGTACTTTCCGTAAGATTTTTTAATCTTTGTTAATGTTCAGTGTTTTCAATGAATACTCATAATAATATGCCACATCCGGCCATTTAAAAAAACCTTTATGCAATCTTTCGAGTTTCGTTTGTATCACCAGCAGTTTAGGCTCGGAATCAGGCAATACAACATTATTTTCTTTAGACGACCGGATGGCGGAGTGGGTAGTGTACCTGCGATGCCGAGGTCGCGGGTTCGATTCCCGCTTAAGACAAATCTTTGTGTGCATGAACATGGGGGTTTGTGTTAGTCTAGGTGTTTCTATGTATAATAAGTATGTATTTACAAAACAAAGGGTTTATATATATATTAGTATCAATTATTCTAGTACCCATAGTACAAGCTCTGCTTTGTTTTTAAACTTTCGCGATTTGATAACATGTTTAAAAAATTAGGCATAGACATTTGGACCCGTTGTCTAATTTTTGATAGATGTCGTTATGTGTTAGTCGTAAGATATTTATTTATTTTTACCTTGATAATGCATGTCAATCAAAATGGTACAAAAGTATTTATCGGCAAACGACTGTAAAAGTTAAAAACTTCGCAATTAAGTCTAGAATTGCTTCGTTTGTTTGTTTTGGCTTCGCTTCGGTCTAGACGCAATTAACAGTTTATTTTCAAGCGAAATTGGTACTTACCGGCATTAAGTTGATTGCCTGTAAATAAAAGAAATTACAGAAAAGAGAAAGTGTTGTTTCGTATTTCACACTAGCGGTTATAAAATATGACATAGCATTATTCCTATATTATTCAGAAAGATGCGGCAGAGGTGTGTAACATACTTATTTCACATATGTTTTGGTTACTTTTGAATGGGGATGAGCTTATCACCATCGACCGAGCACAATCCAGACTTCGTACTGCTACAGAGGATTTTCTGATCGATTTGGATTTGGTTAGGGTACCTAAATAACACTTATGAACGACCTGGGAACGAACCCGAGTCGTGCTAAAGTGCGAGTGGTCGTAAATTTTACCGCCGTGCCACGAGGTAGTCTTAATATAATTAGAATTAAATTCGCAAACGTGATTAATATTAGAGATACTTTTTTTACAAATATATAAAATCCCACAATAATAATGAGTATTTATATTTTGACCTAGATAGATAGATGGAAGATAGAAAAAACTTTATTTGCACAGCAAATTTGTAAAAAACATACAAAGTAATAGGTACTTAAAACTATAACGTACAAAGGGCGGCCTAATCGCTTGACACGATATCTTCCAGGCAACCTTAGGATGGACATAGTAGAGTGGATATTTGGACCTATTTATTCATGTAGGTAAATTGCCTTGATAGCCTAGTGGTTAGCATATGCTCCTCTCACCGCGAGGTCTCGGGTTTGAGCCCCGTGTCAGGCAAAGTTTTATTTGTGAATTAATATCATAATATAGAATAGCAGCAGAGAGTTGCGCGGTGGATGGCGATAGGCTTACCCTCTATATCATGGGACCTAAACATAACAGGTGAAGTGTGGGTGTTGTACACCTCTGCCACACCCTTCTGGGTGCTGTTGTTTTGGTTGCAAAAACTTACACATAGAATTATTGTCAAAAAAACAAACAAATATTGTATGAATTATTTGAAAAGAAGGTGCATATGAGTTTCTCACCAGCTCTTCTCATGATGCAATACCGCCTATGTGCGATATTGTACATGAAGTTTTAAAATAAAATAAAATAAATAAATAAAAATACATGGGTATTGGATTGATTTTAATTCATATCTCTAAGTTGAATTAAAGTCAATCTAAGCTCCTGTCAAATCATTTTATTACAATAATATAATTTAGTTAGCTAAGTTTTATTTTAATCTTATATTTATTGTATTTTGATGTTTGTTTTGACGTGTTCAAGCGCCCCTTGGGGCCCATGGAAATAAATGATTTGATTTGATTTGAATATAGGCGTGATGATTTGTTATGTTATTGTAGGATATAACTAAATGTTCTGCTTAGTCACATGAATACAAAGAATAATCAAGGAGAAACAAATACTAGCTTGTAGAAAGATGTAGCGCATACCATACCAACAGAGGTAGACCATGTTCATAAGCAAAGCGTGCAGCGGAAAAAGCCAGTCCTGAATAGCGAGCTAAAACTATGAAATCTAAAAAGCAATACTTATGGAATGAATATTTTGTTTATGTTGATTCTAGAAGATTCTTTTTTTATATATACTACGCCCACAGCGAACGAACGCGTAGTCCACGATTTTGAGGCACGAATAAGCGAACGATTTTATTGTACAATTCAAATTCTAGGTAAGAATCGCGTAGTGAGGGACTCAAAAGCGCGAGATGTGCAATACTTTGATCTCGTATCGCGCATACAACTTTTCACCTCAGCAGCTCGAAACAGTACCCATAGTACAAGTTCTGCATTATGTAGTGAAAGTTATGTGACATATTATAAAAAAGTCGAGCAGTAGCAAAACTCAACTTTGCTTCGAGTGCGAGTAAAATCAAAGTGAAATCTTCAAACAGTTTTTATACAACAAAGAACGACTATTCGAACAGCTGAGGTGAAAGCAATATTATTAAACTGGATAGCTGAATATGGTTGGATACGCACGTTTTTGCGTTTGTTTCACGCATTCAATTCTAAATCGCTCCACTAGTCCAAGCCCGCAGTGTACCTTACAGTGTACTGAACTTAATTCCGCAGATTGTCAGGGTGTAATAGATTGGTGCCATTCGTTGTACATTCCTGTGTGAGTAAAAGCACCGTGGGAAGAATTACTTCATGAAGTGGAACAATTCTTCCCCTTCATTTAACGTCACTCGGTGTTAAGGCAAAGGTTTTTGAAAATAAGTTTTTATAAAAAAAAAGTAACATAATTTTTATTTATTTTATTTAAAAACTTTTACTTTTAAAAAGTGGGGAAGTGTAGTTAAAATCGTTTGTTGTTTGCGCAATCTCTCGCCAGTGGCTCCCAGAAGATACAGTTTGTATTGGCCACACCTCGGTAACCACGTCGGCTCGTGGGCTAAACCTGGCTGAGGGGGCAGTCACCCCCTGCACTAAACTAAAGTCTGTTTCGGTAATGAAGGCAAACCAACGCTGATAAGCATCAGGTTTTGGTGGATTTAGCGATTCAGCAAGGCATTTGTGGAAGGCCTAAGGCGACGATAGGGGACGAAAGTTATCGTTGGCTAGACACTGCATCTAACTCTCCTCCGATCGTAGCAGTTCTCTGTTCCATCGGTTACAGGTGAGTTTAGACGAGAGGGTGCATTTGTGTTTGCGCGTACACTCATGCACCTAAATATATCCTGCGCATATGACTAGGCTATACTATACAAGGATTCCGAGATAAAGTCCTGTGGCGACGGGTGGAGGTAGAGGGCTCTGGTAAAGATGCTTATTGGATTGTGTCTGATGCCCGCACACAGGCGATTGAGGGAGAGTGGTCGCTCTAACACTGAAACCGGGGTAACAGTGTGGTTCGGCAGCACCTTCAGTGACAAAGCAGCTCTATTCAGAGAAGCACTGCTTTCCTCGCATAGCCGGGGAGGGGGCTAGAAAAGGTGCCCCAAACAAATGCTTACCCCAGCATACTGGGAGGTAGCTACCGCGGCTGCCTGTGCATCCCAAACATCGCGGTCGAAAGTTACAGTTTATAAAAAACAAAACCATAACCAAGGATATGACATTTGGGACGTGGAATGTGCGTACCCTTTTAGACAGACCATCAAATCAATGCCCAGAGCGCAAGACAGCTATCGTAGCTCGTGAACTCAGACGCTATAAAGTGGATATAGCTGCGTTGACTGAAACTCATCTTGCTGATACAGGTGAGTTGACTGAACATGGTGGCGGTTATACCTTCTATTGGATTGGTACACCAGCTTCAGAACCCCGAAGATCAGGGGTAGGATTCGCCATAAATAAACGTATAGTTTGTAAATTGGTAGAACATCCCGTTGGAATATCAGACCGAGTTATATCTCTACGGCTACACTTGGCAAATAACAAGTTTTTAAATATAATAAGCGCCTACTCGCCAACTCTAGACAAAAGCGATGAAATAAAAGATAAATTTTATGAAGAGCTCTCACAAGCTATGACCAAGATACCAAAAACAGAGAAAATCATACTACTGGGTGACTTTAACGCTCGCGTTGGCCGCGATTTTGAAGCATGGCCACAGGTATTAGGACGACATGGTGTTGGTAAAATGAATAGTAACGGACAACTACTTCTTGGTTTTTGCGCCCAATTTGATCTGGCAATTACCAACACCATGTTCCGGTTACCAGCAAAATATAAGGCCACGTGGATGCACCCGCGATCAAAACACTGGCATTTAATTGACTATGTGATCACCCGCCAAGAAGATATCTCACTGTTTCATCTAACTCGAGTGATGCGCGGGGCAAATTGCTGGCCAGATCATAGACTCGTAATATCAAGAGTCCAACTGCGACTCAAACCATGTCACCGATCTCCTAAATGTGCACCTAACTGTATTGATCTTCGAAAGCTGCAATCAAATGAAAAACAGGCCGAATACAGAGCTGCTGTAAGTGCTACTATAGCAATTGATTACCCAGCAGCTGCAACTCTGAATGAAAAATGGAACGGTTTGTCAACTCAAATTCTTGATGTGGCCACAAACATCTTGGGATTGAAAAGACGCACTAATGCTGACTGGTTTGATGATAATGACAACATGATCGCAGAGGCACTGGCAAAACATCGGCGAGCTCTCCTTCGTAAGGAAAAGCAGAAAACTAATTCTGTTAACATCAAAGATAGCAGTAATGAAATAAGAAAACTCACTCGCATAGCTAAAGACGCATGGTGGCAAAAAAAAGTACAATATGTCCAGTGGTTGTGCGACACAAACCAATTTGGTGATTTTTTTAATGAAGTCCGTAAAATTACAGGTAGTCCCCGACGAGCTAATGTGCCTATAAGATCGGTGGATGGAAATCTTCTAGTTAAAAAAGAAGATATTATTAATAGATGGGCACAACATTACAACAATCTGTTAAACGTTAACCACTCTGTTGATATGGATTTCTTATCATCTCTTCCAGAATGTCCACAAGCTAATGGACTTGACGACCCCCCCACTCTTGATGAGGTGCTGGCCGCTATTAAAACCCAAAAAAATAAGAAGGCTATTGGAGTTGATAGTATGCCGGGTGAACTACTTAAGTATGGCGGAGAAGAACTCCACATTAGGATTTGGGAACTCTTTACTGCTATGTGGGAAAAAGAGACAGTTCCCCCAGATTTCAAAATTTCACGTATCTGTACTTTATATAAGAACAAAGGTGATCGAGCGGACTGTAACTCGTACCGGGGCATCTCGTTGCTGTCAGTTCCAGGCAAAACCCTAGCCAGAGTGATTCTGAATCGTCTTTTGGTATTATCCGAGACCATCTTGCCTGAAACCCAATTTGGCTTTCGTCCTAATAGAGGCACATGTGAAGCCATATTCTGTTTACGACAACTACAGGAGAAAAGCAGGGAGCAAGGGAGACCTCTTTTCTTGTGTTTTGTCGACCTGGAAAAAGCCTTTGACAGTGTCCCTCGTGATGCCTTATGGATAATTTTAAAAAAACTGGGGTGTACGGATAAATTTTTAAGGATGTTGAGGCTCTTTCACGACGAAATGACGTGCTGTGTCACTGTAAAGGGTGAGCAGTCCCAATATTTTCCTGTCACCTGTGGTGTTAAGCAGGGATGTGTTTTGGCTCCCACGCTTTTTGCCCTGTATTTTTTTGTTGTAGTGAGAGAGGCTCAGCGTCACAATGACGAAGGCATAAGGATACGATTTCGTTCGGATGGTGGTCTCTTTAATTTGTCCAGGCTAAAAGCTCAGACCAAGGTTTCTTACGATCAAATTACGGACCTTATGTATGCTGATGATTTATGCTTTGTAGCTGAAACTGCTGAGGGACTCCAAAGACTTATAACCGGTCTGAACGAATCGTGCAGTAGATTTGGTCTTAAAATTAATTTAAATAAAACTGAAGTGATGTCAATGGATGCTCAACACCAAATTCCAGTAAACCTCCAACTTCAGGGTAACATATTGAATCAGGTGGAGAAATTTAAATATCTGGGTAGCACTATAACCGCAAGTGGTGATCTTGACTCCGAAATTAACAGCAGGCTCGGTGCTGCTATGGCAGCTTTTGGTAGACTTCGCGACAGAGTTTTTCGCTCCCATGATATAAAACTGGGAACCAAGATTAGGGTGTACATTGCCATTATCCTGCCCAACATTTTATATTCCAGCGAGACATGGTGTTTGTATCGAAGACACATACGCGTTCTTGACAGGTTCCATCTAAAATGTCTACGAGACATTATGAACATAAAATGGTCAGATCGTGTTCGGAACACCGAGGTTCTTCGGCGAGCAAATGTCAGTGGCATAGAAGCCTACTTGATGCGCCGTCAATTGCGTTGGTGTGGACATCTCTCCAGAATGCCTGAAGAGAGGAAAGCAAAACGTGTGTTCTTTTCTGAACTGGAACATGGTAAGCGAAAACGCGGTGGCCAGTTTCTTCGCTTCAAGGATGTTCAGAAGAGACATATGAAGAAATGCCAGATAGATTCTTCTCATTGGGAGACTGATGCTGCCAATCGTCCTGAATGGCGACGTGTTGTGCAGAATAATGTGCATGTGTTTGAAGAAGCAAGAAGGTGTGAGCTAGATACTAAACGA
Organism: Hypena proboscidalis; assembly: GCA_905147285.1. Taxonomy (NCBI): domain Eukaryota; kingdom Metazoa; phylum Arthropoda; class Insecta; order Lepidoptera; family Erebidae; genus Hypena; species Hypena proboscidalis. The sequence continues at coordinate 5,301,872 of LR990141.1, forward strand.
GACCAACTGAAAGCACGACCACCTTCGAATATAACGTTCAATTATGTCAATGGTGCTCTAACGTGTCCGCAGTGTTCACGTGTGTTTACCGCAAAAATAGGGTATATTAGTCATCTAAGAGCAAAACATCCAAGCTCGTAAAAATGAAAATCCCACAATAGCAAAGTCGCCGTAGCCGAAATCGGCTAGGATTCCTATAATTGTGAAAGGTAGCAGCAGAACAACATATGTATTTTGATTTCTTTTTAGGTACAAAAGAAATCAAAATAATTTGTTGTTCTGCTGGTACTTATTAAATCTCCTACTATGTTACTGTATTTTTTTGGTGTGTCAGATAAATTATTTTTATTCTTATACGTGATTTTATTACTACTGATAACTGCTCGTTGGATGAACTAAACAAGGGCACAGAGAGCGCTATTAACTGGGCAACGAACGTTATATAAAACTTTGATAATTGAAACGAAAAGAAGAAAAAGACGTGATGCCCAAATCATGGTGGTGTAAAGACCACTGCCTGTCCCCAGGGAGATTTTACGCTTTATTTACATAAAAAAAAATTTGTAGGTTGGGCGTGGTAGTCTCATACGCTAGTTATCTGTCATTTTACGCTGTACAAGCCAGATGTGGCGGTAGTACTACATTAACAAATTAACTGCAATGGAGATAGGTTTTCTACAAGCACAACTGCAAATAAATAAACTCTCATAGATGATTATATTGGCAATTTAAAGAGTATATTATTTTAGCTTTATTTAGATTAAAAAAAATAACTTAAAATAGACAAAAAAAGCTGTCTGTGTTATTTTAAAATACATTATATTTAATTTTATATAAAGTTCGTTCGGTCCGCGGCTTTGACCTTGATTAGCTGCTCAAGTAAATTCACTGTAAATTAAAAATAAAGTTACCTTTTCACCATACATTCGAACTGATCGGGAACCCTCGCCTTAAGTTTATTAGTTTAGTTGCTGTTGTTTAGTTTGAGTGCTTGTGTGGGTGTTTCACTTGAGTTAGTAGTCACATTACACATAGTCTGATTTTAGTAGTTTTATTCTTTGATCTTATTTCGTTGTTACGTTTAGTAGCTTTTAATTTATTTAGGGGAAAGAGGTGTTAACACTCACATTTCCCCTGTTATATTTTAGTCACATGTAATGGGGAGTGAGCCGACTAAGCAAAAATTCAGATTATTTGCTTCTACTGTGAATTTCCTGGCGAAAAAATGACTAATGACGGCTTCTAGTGCAATGCAATACCAGCTTATAATTATATTATATATAGGTTGATTGGTAGCTGTCTATACATAAAGAAAAAAAAACATCATAAAAATTACAATATAATATGTATTATCATGTATAGGTATGAAATATAGTATAAAGACGTTTTTTTGAGAAAATAAGAAAGATTCAGATTAATTTACTCTGTCAATAAATACATTATTATTCAAGGCTTTGTTCCGTTAAATATATGGCCATAGATACAATAGGGACCAAACAATACTGAATTAAGCAACACTCTAAATGCATTAAAGCCTATAACGTAAGTATCGTAGTCCAGATGGTCCACCTAGAAAGAAATGCTTAAGATACCACACATTTACTGGTTTTCATCACTACATAGTATAAAACAAAGTCGCCTTTTCTGTCCCTATGTGCGCTTAAATCTTTAAAACTACGCAACGGATTTTGATGCGGTTTTTTCCAATAGATAGAGTGATTCAAGAGGAAGGTTTTTATGTATAATACATGCATAGAAAGGGGGAATTGTTTTACTCCAAATTTAACGCGTGCGGGCCACGGGCAGTAATGAATAAATCAAACTACTGGATCGATTTTAATCATTTTTTCAGTGAGTGACATAGGCTATATATTATATACCCGTGCGAATCCGGAGCGGGCCGCTGTGTTTTTATATACAACGTTCACAGTTTTTCTGTAGTGTATTTAGTATCAGCATTGTACCCGTGCGAAGCTGGGGCGGGTCGCTAGTTTGACAATAAAAAAAAGAAGAAAAATAAAAAAAATATTTATCAAAACACCATCCAATGTTAAAATATAAGATAAATATAAGGCTTGCCTTTGTCGTACATAACTTATTTTCAAGTTTTTGAATTAATACATATATATAAATATATACATACATATTCATTTAATTTATTATAAAAATCGTTCCCACTATTCGCGCTATTATAGAAGGAAGCGATTTGTTAAATCGCTCAGCGCAACATGCTGCTTAATAAAAGGGTGAGCTGCTTTAGGCATTTGATGCTTCGCAAAATATTTTTTGGAATGTACATTCTGTGTCTTGGCGAAGGAAAGTTCCCCGCCTAGCGACTCGCCCTAGCTTCGTTATCGTAGAAAAAAATATTTATAATTAATTCTATCTAGGCGTATATTACCCCTGCCAGGTGGACTGACGACCTGAAGAAGGTCGCTGGAGGAGACTGGATGCGGAAGGCGCAGGACCGTGTGTTGTGGCGCAAATTGGGAGAGGCCTTTGTCCAGCAGTGGACTACGAGCGGCTAAATGTTGATGCTTATATTATATATGACAGACAGCGGGAAGCGACCTTGTTTTATACTATGAAGTGATATAATTACTGATGATAATTAGAGTTGACAGCGCGTGAACCTTCTGTACACATATATTTTGTACCACAATTCTCTCGAAGGCTAATCACGGGTACTATTGTCCTTCAATTTGTGAAGAGGAGAGCAAATTACTGCGTCTATCAGACATTCATTTACATAAACTAGGAGCTCACTGTTTTGCTGCCTTTGTTACATGTTTCTAATTAAGACTAAGGCTGTATTTAGAGCTGAAGGCTAGTAGATAGGTAAGATTTGGCAAGAAGGAAAATCGTAAGGACGTATTTGCATGCCTTTATGCTATTTTGACGTGAAATAAATCATGGCGGCTGAAACTAAATGTTAATGACACATATTTTTATTATTATTAAATCTGACGTAAGTTTGTAAAATTATTAAAATTATGAAATACGGGTGTTACTCACGTAATGTTGGTCTAACAGTGCAAGACTGGCTACGACTCAGGTACGACGTATCGCACTCTCTTGATAATGCCTAGACGTATAGGCGAAACCGCGGTCGACTAAATAGACCAACATTACGTGAGTAACACCCGTATTTCATAATTTGAATAATGTTAATGACACGTTTATTCAAAGTTAACATAACATAACATCCCGCCTATATTACCTAGAAGGGTATTGCAGAAGTGTACAACACCCATATTTCACCTATTATGTTAAGGTCCCATGGGATAGGGATCTATCACAATTCCAACTCCGTGCTGCTATTGTGAATGTCTTGACGGAAAGTCGACAAAAACACTTTGCCCGACCCGGGAATCGAGCTCGAGACCTCGCGGTAAGAGACGCATACGCTAACCACTAGACCATTGAAGCAGTAAAACTGACTTTTCTAATAACTATTCAAAGTTATATTTCAATAAAACTCTAATTTATAGATAGAGAGATATATAGAAAATTCTTTATTGTACAGTGGGCCAAGCAAGGTATGCAGGTCAAAAACTTCTACGCCATAGTGAAAACTGAATAGATATATCTATGATATAATAATAATAATAAGTGTAATATACATACTATTTAGTTATGTAACTGACTTATACATAACTGGTGTAGTGAGTCTTTACTATGAGTTGGAGGTTTTTGCCCTGCATACCTAGCTCGTGGGCCCACTGTACACACAGATTAAATACAATTCATTGAATAATCTTATCTAAGTATGCACAATAGGCGGCCTTATCAATATTAAGTGATCTCTTCCAAGCAACCTTTGGATGAACAGGAATGAGTTAATCGACACATTAGTCAGTGGCGTAATTAAAAAAAAAACTAAAATTTATCATCTGTTCCTGTTTTATAACGTTAGAATTTAAATACACTTTAGTGGTGGCGATTCAGAATTAGGGCCTGTCTGCTTACAGCCAGTTGGTTGAGAAGAGAAACTACAAAGCCATGAAGAATAATAAAGCCTTGTCATAATGTCACATCTAATTTGTCAAAAGATGGAGGCACAAAGGCTTTCAAGTTTCATAAAGTAATTCTGAGGGATTAACTTTAATTGTGCCCGTTTTGATGTTACAAAAGTTTAATTATAATTAAACTGTAATATAAAACAATTCTTGTGGTACTCGTGGCAATGTATTATTTTATTATAAAGGGTGTTTGGTACATTGTTTGCCAGATAAAATTGGACATAGAAGGTAGTGCTCTAGCTTCTGAATTGAATTGGCTAAAAGGCAGTATCTCTAGCTATAATTTAGCACCCCTGACTCAAACTTCACCTCACCGGTTGTTTTAATTTAATATCTAAGACTTTTAAGAAAAAATACTTAATGAAACGAAATTTAAAAAAAAATAATAGCTGATATTACCTAAAAATGTTGTAAGAATTTTAATGTTTACGGTTTTGTCTCTCAATAGAATTAAGAATTACTTCAAAATAACACATACTCTTCTTTTAATTTACGGACAAACTTTTGAAAACGTAAAAAAATAAATTAAGGTTCAATTTTACACCGCGATTTAATATTATTTATTATTAGCTTTCTAACCAATTTAATTTATCTTGCTAATTCAATTTGGCAGCGATGTACCAAACAATGAATAATACTAATACTACAACTAATTTTCAAAGTTTTATTTAATTTGAAGTATATTTTCTAATTATAGCTTAGTAAATTTGTAAATGAGCTTAATGGTGGTAATATACTACCATCTCACTTTTAACTTACCACTATACCTTGTCCATTTTCTTTTTGACAGCCCACGCCTTTGAATTACCGGTTTTTTTTCCACAGAATAATATTCTACACTAGGCAATACTTTTAAGTGATGACTGTGTGTCATTACAAAAAACCACAGACTATAAATTAGGTCTTGATATAAGATACATCGATTACATCATTTAGAAAAAAAATCATGTATGTATTGTGGCACTGGGCGTTTTTTTTATTTTAATGTTAAAATATTTTTGTTTGCTAAGCATAGCTAAATGCTTTTTAAATAATCAATAAGAAGGTATAAATAATAGTGTTTGCATTACTAGATAATATGTTTTGGTTTGTTAGATTAAGCTTACTTTAGGATGAACTTAGAGTCAATGTCAATGTGGATACAGCCTAAGGTTGACTTGTTATCTTGAGCATACCTTATCAATCTTAACTTCGAACAATTGACTACCTCTAGTTTTTCCAAATCTCAGTAGTTAGACATCTATATGTATAGACGAAATCCACAAGGTGGAGTTTTGACAACTTACAACAGATCCATACAAACAATTTATACACAAAAAATCTCTTGATTCAAACAAAAATTAACCATATGCCCTTGTAATAGAGACTAGAGGTTTATTTTATTAGGGTACATATAAATTTGTTCGGCAAAAGCCTAGTTTGGAATACTGCCAAAGTGAATATGAAAAATTCAGCGATGAATTTGAAAGTAGCCTGAATGTTTGGTGCGGTAAATATTGCTGTTTTATCCCTTATTGAACTTCAAGCCTTGAACCTACCTACTCCATTTTTGGAATATTGTTTTTTTTTTCAGAAGGCCACATTCAATTTTATACATTTTGCATAGTTATTGAATATGTGTCTCTTTTTTTTGCGACTGCTGCATGTTACCAGATGGCCGGGATTGACCCGGAATTTGGCGTCTTGTACTGTTGCCCGGCATTACATTTTTCTGACTCGGAATCACCCACTCGCCATCCACATGCAAACAATCTGTTAAATAAAAGTTGCTTGTTTCTGATTAAAAAACAACTGATTTCAGCTTAATTAAGTATTCAGTACTAAAACATAATGAAATATTTTTTTTAAGGGATACAACACTACAGCAATTTTTGGGATGATGTCGGATACATACGAAAAAAAATTGGAATCTGAAAAAAATACTTCAAATTGAGTAGTAAGTATGAAATATGACGTAAGTTTTTTGGTATTTAAGAATTCCTCGAGCTCGATGCCTCGATTGCAAAGGCAAGCAAAATATTACTACCAGTAAAATGTCGGATAGAAATATGAATATTGCAAGAAAATGCTGACTAAAGAAAACTCCGGCATTAAAATATAATGATAAACGAGATTTACGGCAACAGTAAAATTTGGTTTTAGTGCAATTGCAAAGGTTTACTACCTTACCAATCGCAGTTTTGAATAAAATGTTGCTACATTTTATCGCTGACTTTGAATTTAATGTTAGTTATGTGTAAATTAAATAATTACATAATATCACGCCTATAGTACCCAGAAGGGTATGGCAGAGATGTAAAACATGTTATGTTTAGGTCTTACGCCATAGGGGCCATCCCATCACCATCCACCGGGCATAATTCCAACTTCGTGCTGCTAGTGTCAATTGCCTGATGACTTGGGCATCAAACACGGGAATTAAATCGGTCTCTAAATCCATTTTTATTAACCTACAACTAACGATCGCCAACTAGCCGATAACACCGACCTTAATTTTGTAGCTACTATAGTCGGCAAAACCCATAGTCAATCTCTAATAATTTAAAAAATATTACGTAAACAGTAAATTAATATAAGTAAAATTGTACAACATTTTTCGTCACGTTAATTTCTTGTTGCTCCCGTATCCTTAATTAACCAGCTTTATTTCAACCGCTTAGTAGAAAACAAGGAAAATACAATTTAAAATTAACAATATTCCTTGCAAGGCGGTTTTTTCCTTTAAGGCTTTAGCGGTGCGTAATAAGCGAGTGAGGTTCCTCTAATGAACTTATCTTCCGCGGTTCCCTTATTTGAATATAACCTCATTTAACTTCCTAGGGATGGGGTATTACAGCAGTAGCTTAGTCTTGTTAGTGGTGGGATAAAATACAAAAAAGTAGGATATTTTAATATGTCAGTTTTATGGCGCTAGAATGGAGGTATAGCATAGTCTAACACATTACGACAACAACACATAGTTGTGCACCACTGGGTGGACAAATTTTGGTACAGAATATTGAGTGAAGTAGATAAAAATATAAAAAGAAGGCTAAGAAACTATGTTAATTTTTGACACCGATCGGTGCTTTTTTAAGTTGTGTAGAGTAAAGAGGAGCTCATAACTACGAATAGCAGTAGAATTTTATTAATTTGGTTGAGATAGAAAGCGCCGCCATCTTAACTTAAACCAACATATAGTTGTCCTAGCACGACTTTATTTAATTTCGGTTAGTGAGATTGGGCCCTGAAATTAGCACATGACGTGTGGTGGTCACAGATGTTACAACGCATTTGCTATTTTTATAAATAAATAAATAAATAAAAACTTTATTACCAAAAGATACATTAAGTACATTATTTTAAATAGTGGCTACCAAACTAGGTTTTCCTGCATTTTGGTAAGCCAGAATTACTATTTTACAATAACAACATTTTTGTGGATTGTAGATTGTTTATATGTACAGTTGCTACTTACTATCGAGTGGACGTACACGTCTGTTTGCTACTTATAGCTTGGCAAAAAGAAAATACACTATTGGGACAGCCACTGTGCTCTTTATATGGCTACCCAATTAAAATAAACCTATTCGCACAAACCAATTTAAAATCTACGATTTAGTGCACCAATTGTAAACATTGCCTTTGAAACATTATTACTTAGACAATTTCATTATTATGTTGCGAGCAGACTTAAATTAGTTTCTATATGTAAACTATTGTGCCAAATAATACTATTCAAACTTACGTGAGATGACATAACTACTAGAGCGTACTGCACTCGCAGCCCTGATAAAAATATTTCCTTAATGAAATATAGAAAACGGTCGGCAATATCCCAACAATAATACGTGAGTAACCCGTTTGTTCTCTAGTAGTTATTTTGCCAAACTATACGTCATATAAAAATATAGAAAGTAGATCACTGTAATTACACTGGTTGTTTAACAAAAACATTCTACTCGAAGTAATCCCTTCACTAGAGCATTTTTTAATATTTTTCTCATAAACTTAGTCCAAAGGATAACTTTTATAGCTCCACGTTATATTGTTGCTGCGTTGATATTACTTTGTTTACTCAATGTTTTTAATATCAAGCGGTTTTTTAGTATCTTGGACGGGATTATGATATAAAACAAATGAATGAGCATGCGTATTCCATAAATGGATTAACAAGAAAAATATTTTTTTATAAAAAAAAAAAATAATACTAACTACCGTATTGATTTGCAGGTATGTATGCACAATGGCGAAAAATCACACAGGATAGGGAAGCATGGCAATCCTTGGAAGAGGCCTTCACCTAAAGGGGTTCCTAAAATAAATATATTATAATATCCATTCTATCTAAAATATTTATGAAAAACTAGATTAGACCAAATTTTATAATAAGTGATAATTTTAAGATAATTTTAAGTCAGTGTAATTTAAGTGAAAAATATTTTAAGATAATTTGGTAATTTAGGTTTTTGGGAAATAAAAGGCTTTTTTTATTTTTTTTTTATTTTTTTTTTTTATTTATGTATGCACTAAAATTTTAATCAACTGTTTCTTTTACTAAATCGCACCATCAAACCAACTAGTCTATTATACAAATGTAAAGTACCTATGAAACATATTTATGTGATAGACAGCAATTAATGAAGTTCAAAAATATATAATAATATGGATTGAAATAACAGTTGTGAGACCAATATGACTTATGCAGGGAAAGTATTTATTGCCTAGCAACTGAAATAAATAAAAAAAACATAGTGAAATCATCATCGGCAATCAGTACCCAATCTAATGTCGTCGTAATCGTATTTCGTAATAAAATTTTATGTCAAAAAAAAAAGTTTTTTATTGTGGACATGATAAATGTTCATAATATTTTAATAATCGATTGACTTACATTGATCGATTAGTCTCATCTTATTATTTTTCAACATGTAGCCTTCTTGGCATGTTATTCAGTAGATACATTTTTATGCTTTTTTATTTTAAAGCTGCTTTTATTAAATAATTTTCTTGTTAAGTAAATAACGCTTTGTACTGAAAAATATCAACAACCAGATACAAATATTTTTTGTGCCGTAATATACATACTACGTTACTACAAAGTTGTGTCATAATTTTTGTTACTAAAGTTGAATCATGCTATATTTTTTGGAGTATAATATTATAAAATCTGAACAAAAAAAACGTGACGTCAAAAAAAACTACAACTTTATCTATGGATCATTTATTATAAAGAACTTGTGTATTTAATTGTCTAATCTCTTCGAAAACACACCTATAAAATGTCTACTTAATTCTAACTTGAAAGACTTGGTGTCCCAAAATAGAGAAGTCGATAGTAAAGGATGCCACAACTAAGTTTTCATATAATACTTTAACTGAATAAATCAATTACTAAGAGAATACGCTGTCCGTTTTCATGCCCAATTGAATTCTTTATAACTCTTTGATTTGTATGTTTTTTTAGTGTCTTTGCGGTACCTTTTGCAACCTGATTTCGAAGCCCCTAAACAGCACTTCATAATAATATAAAATGTTTTATCTAAATAGTACGACAAACTCCAAAAGTTTATGTCCCATAAGAAATCTATTTTATCATAAAATCTGAACGGTAAAAATGCGAGGTCAATGTAGTTCATCTTCAGTTTTGTCCATAGATCTGGATGGACATATTATCCAAACTTGTGCATTTAACCTAAATATCCAAGTTCCAAAAACACACCTATATAGTTTAATCTTATCCTGATAATATTTTGGATAGTTACCTATCCAAAATTGGATAGTTACCTATCCAAAATTGGATAGTTACCTATCCAAAAAAATTTAAAGTGTTATTTTGGCGATTATATTTCGGTTTAATTAGAATTTTATTTTATTTATAAATTTATCACGAACTGGTGAAACCACTGCTAAGGGTGTACAAATAGAACAGTCGATAGTAAAGGATGTCACAACTAAGTTTTCGTTATAGGAAAATACTTCGAGTAAATAAACCAATTACTTAGAGAGTACGGAGTCCGTGTTCATGTAAATTGTATTCTTTATAGATTTATAGTTTGTAGGTTTAATTAGTGAGTTCGGGGTACCTTTACAATCTGATTTTGTTGTCCCCCTGGGTGGCACTCATTAATAATATAATAATAAGCCAAAAAGTTTTTGACTCTCGAGTGATTTGTTCTGTCGTAAAATGTAGACAGTAAAAAATATGTAATTAAATAAATATATTGTAAAAAATTATCTCAAGATCATATCGGAAAGATCTATGAACTTCAGGAAACTTGTGTATTTAACCCAAATGTTCAACCTCCGAAAACACACCCATAAAATGTCTACTTAATTCTAACTTGAGAGATTTGGTGTTCCAAAATAAAACGGTCGATAGTGAAGGATGCCAAAACTAAGTTTTCGTATTAGGAGAATACTTCGAGTGAATAAACCAATTACGTAAAAAACACCGAGTCCCTTTTTCATGCCAAATTAAATTCTTTATAGACTTGAGGTTTGTAGGTTTAGATAGTGACTTCACGACTGATTTCGTATTGCCTGAAGTAAAAGTAAAGTAAATAATAATATTTGAGACTAAGAGCCAGATGCAGAAGGCGGTCCTTTTGGACACGGCACGCGTTGTGAGGAGGTTCTTCTCTCTGGAGTCCTAACCATAGGCAGCTTGGTCCCTGCACCTGACGTCGGTGGGACACTGTTTTTTATATTTGTAAATGTTTTTTTATAAATCATATTTAAGAATACATAAAATAAGTTAAATAATAAATCAAGAGGAATAATATTTAATTTTTATCTTGTACTACAAAAACGAAGGTTTACGACATTTTAGGGACGTATTCTGTCATAAAATCAGAAAATCAGAACAATAAAAATAATGTGACATCAATATTACCTACAGATTTATCTAAAGATCAAATCTATGGACTCATACGAAAGTTCGGAATACACAAGTGTGTTTAACCTAAATGTAATGTCCAAGCTCCGAAAACACACCTATAAAATGTCTACTTAATCCTTACTTGAGAAACTTGGTGTCCCAAAATAGAGCAGCTGATAGTAAAGGATGCCACAACTAAGTTTTCGCATTAGGAAAATACTTCGAGTGAATACGGAGTTCTTTTTTATGCCAAATTGAATTATTTATTGATCTGTGGTTTATAGGCTTGGTTGAGGCTTTAGTGAGGTCTGACTTTTTTATAACCTGGTTTTGCAGTCCCTGATAGGCATATTATTTAAGAATCACGAGCGGATTAACGATAAAGAAAACGATCGTTTATTTTTCAAAACATGCAACGTTAATTCTGCAACAATAACATTAAATTAATTAGTATAGCCTAGTCATATGCGCAGGATATTTAGGTGCATAAGTGTACGCGCAAACACAAATGCACCCTCTCGTCTAAACTCACCTGTAACCGATGGAACAGAGAACTGCTACGATCGGAGGAGAGTTTGATGCAGTGTCTAGCCAACGATAACTTTCGTCCCCTATCGTCGCCTTAGGCCTTCCACAAATGCCTTGCTGAATCACTAAATCCACCAAAACCTGATGCTTACCAGCGTTGGTTTGCCTTCATTCCCGAAACAGACTTAAGTTTAGTGCAGGGGGTGACTGCCCCCTCTGCCATGTTTAGCCCACGAGCCGACGTGGTTACCGAGGTGTGGCCAATACAAACTGTATCTTCTGGGAGCCACTGGCGAGAGATTGCGAAAACAACAAAGATTTTGACTACACTTGCCCACTTTTTAAACAAAGGTCGGGTGGGCAAGTTTGACGCTGTCATTTCGCTACACCTCATTTATTAAATTAATTAGTAAAAATATAAATAGGTACAATAATAATATGGTCTCAGCATGCTCTGTCCAGTAGGCATGAAAATTTTCAATAACGTACATTTTTCATAACTCCTTTAAAAATGATTGGTTACATATTCAATGTTTGTTTAGTATTATACATATAAATATATATTGTTATATTGTATTTTACTTATTATTTTACAAATATTTACAATAACATAAATTTTCTAATTAATATTAAATTAAATATTTATATATAAGTTAATAAAAATAAAAAAATAACAAATAACTATTTACAAATTTACAGGTAAGGTGTCATAGAATTCCTCCGCATCGACCTCGACTGCAGAGAACGTGTTCAGAAGGCTGACGGCATTGCCACGTTGAATGGCAATGCTGATTCTTTGAGCCAAGTAAAAGCCAGCCTTCCGATCACGTGAAGCGTCGATTAACCGCTTAGAAATATCTTTAAATTATAACGGGCACTCAAATATCAAATATGTAATCTCCTGAAAGATTACTATACTTGCGCCGCTTGAGTGTCTCTGCGGATGCAGCAGCAGTGCCGGCGCAGACAGCTGAGCTTGGAAGGTGTGATGGCGCGAGGGTATCGATTATATTATATTATATTATTATTTTTTTATATTAGATTAAATTATTTATCTATGTATGTAACAGTAGTTCAGTATAAACATATAAAAAAGATCAATAATCTATCTAAGGGAATTGTCATAATAAAATAAAACGAATGCCAATCAGATTAATTAAAATAAAATATAAAGAAAATTAATGTCACTGTCAATTCAGATTCAAATTCATGTATCAATGTAACAATAAAATTATGCGATAGCAAGTAACATATTATGTTACTCGCATAGTATTATAATATATTATGTGTCTCACTGTAATATCGAAATCATATGTCGATATTCTGAGATAGATATAGAAGCATAGAGCGACTAAAGCGCTAAAGGTGTCCTTTAGCACTAAAGTTGCTCTATGCCTGTCTCAAAATATCCGACCTAGATAACGTCAACTATAATTCATCATGCCACGCCAATATCTTGAAAAGCTTCATAATATAATCAGAGCTAAAGTAATCTTTAATTCAGAAAAATATTCCGGAATTTGATTACCTACTTACATTTTTTTTATGATGGATAGGCACGCGTTTGACCACAATCTGACTTGATGGTAAGTGATGATGTGGTCGGTGGGGCACGCTTACCTATGAAATACCTATTATCTCTTGCTTTAAAGAGATCCAAGTTGTACTATTTAAAAGAAAAATTAAATAATATATACTGTGTGGTCCTAAATTTGATTTGAACTTATTTATATGTGAAAATAATCAATTGAGAAGCCATGCGAAAATTACGATCGAGACAGTCTGCAATACCTGCATGATATTAAGTGCTAGAGTTATTGAAACAAAATGCTTTTATTCAGCTTTCAGTGTATTATAAAATATGAGTCATGTAAGTATATTTCTCATAGACTATTGCGCTGATTTCATGGTTTTTGACTTGACACAAAAACGTTCATATAAAGGTGTTTAATTTGACACATTAGACGTAAATACGTAATAGACAGCTGCGAACCTTTTGAAATACACGATAAAATCATTCATTCACATTGATTCAATCTTTTTCCCGAAATACAATTTTTATTCATACGGATAAGAAGCTATTGAATAAATGTGACAGTAACCCTGTTCGGCAATCTTCGGCAATCGTCGGCAATGGTCAAATGATCCCGAAAGATTGATGGATGTTTGTCGTTCGGCTCGAAGAATGAGTGGCTGATGGTAGGCTTAAATTTGTTTGTTTTGGTATACAGAATGAGTAAGAGTATTGCTTTATCTTATACGGGAAATAAACTAAGATGAATTTGCGCTGTAGTCTCAATTTATCTACCAGAGTCTAGAGAGCAGTCGGAGCAAGTACCTACAGCAATAGGTAGCTAAATGTTATAATTTTAAAAAATAAAATCGGTCAAGGACACATCGCGAACATTAACAACTTCATACAAAGGATTTTGTATTTTATACTAATTATTGTAAGTAGCTGCATTTTTCACTTTGGATCCTCGAGACGAGGATCGAGAACTACTCTTGAATTAATAAATATATTTTTTGCCACGGTATCTGCTGTAGACAGCGATGCGGAGGATTTTTTTGACGCCTAATGTAAATATTTTATTTTATTTAATAATATTTTCATGTTTTATTGATTAAATTTATTAATTGAATGATTGTATGTTATATAGTGTGTTTGTATATAATCAATATGTAAAGTTTAATACTATTGAATAAATACATAAATAAGATAATTTATACACATTAACTAATTAAGTTAATGTAGCCGCTATAGTTTTTCTTTAAAGTTAATTACATGAACTACCACCATGATTTCTTTCAGATTTTTCAAGCTAATAGTTTTGCTTTTAGAGGGAGTCGGGAGGGGAGCTACTCGAACAAAAATTTGTTGTTTAAAATAAATTATCTTGCAAACGGATCTCTAAATAATAAAACATCTACCTAACGATACCTATGGGGTATGCGACAGACAAAAAATCATCCCCTCTTTACTTATAGGGTAGGTACTGATATTAAACTGTTTTGACTGCATAATTATCACGGAACCCTATTGCGCGTGGCCCAACACGCACTTAACCGGTTTTTATGAGGTTATAATGCTTTTATATAAAACGCGATACCGAAAATGTTCTGTATTTATATTTTTCATTGGTCAAAAGAGTATAAAAGATTAAATTGAGGCTTTAAGTTCTTAAATAAACGGAGTATTTACCTCAATTTTTTGTACTTCTGTTAGTGTTTATTTTTCCTGGTGTTTTAGAATTATTACAAATTACTGTTGTTTTGAAAATATTTTGTTTTTCAGACAAGATTTATTGCTCAATAAGTGCTTAACATTGTGACGACCAGAGAAATCTTGGGTACGAGATAAATGATACTAATACATATACATATACATTTTTCTTTTGTAAATACGTACTTATTATACATAGAAACACCCAGACTAAGACAAACCCCCATGTTCATGCACACAAAGATTTGTCTTAAGCGGGAATTGAACCCGAGACCGCGACCCGATCCGCCATCCGGTCGTCGACACACAATGTACTATTGTTTCACATAAGATGTTTATTAAGACAACGTCTGCATTGCTTTTGATAGTAATCATAATATTTTTGTGATTGACAAACATTATTATAAAACATTCTCAGAATATTCAACCTCAGATTTTGTGCTCGCACTACATCCACAAAATATGTGTCAAACGACTTTCCATTCGGAATCGCCCGTTCATATGCTAATGTAATGGAAGACTGGAACTCCGTTTGAGACTGCAAATTACTGCTTTTGTCCGCTACAATACGATGACTAAAGTATTTAGGAAACGGTCCTAAAGGACAGGTATTTTGAAACATAAGGAAGGTTCTGAGTCAGTGGATTCTTAAATATACATTAGTAAGGGCTTTTCGTAGATGTTTATCATTGCGTTAGAAGGTTTTGCCGAAGTTCTTTGTTATTTGGGCAGAAATAGCAATTGAAACCAAACGTAGAAACCCAAATCATTATCGGTCTATTACGCTTTTACCT
Source organism: Hypena proboscidalis (assembly GCA_905147285.1). NCBI lineage: Eukaryota > Metazoa > Arthropoda > Insecta > Lepidoptera > Erebidae > Hypena > Hypena proboscidalis. Next base: position 5,317,298 of record LR990141.1, read on the forward strand.
GTGAAGACCTGGATGTCTTATTATTTTCATATATGCCTAATATTACCAAAAATATATTAATTATTATATTACATTATATATATTATTAAATAGAAATAAATTGCTCAAGCAATTTGCTTAGATCTTGTTTTATTTTAAAAATAAACCATATGTTATTATTTCTTTTAATTTTAATTAAAAGTTTAGTTATTTTTAAGCCTTATTCTCAAATTTCTAGTTCACATCACATTTATGTATTATTGACCTCATAGATTATTTTTCTAACATTATAATTGTATTCTTAAAGAGAAATGCTGTGCACGCCTGTCATAGGTAAGCATATTTTAATGCTATTTGGTTTGTAAATGTTTTTGTTTAGAGTGTATAAATATCTTTACTGTTGGTGTACGTTAATTAATAATTATAATTATTTTATATTATAATGAAATTATCAACACATTTTTTTGTAATAAATGTTAATGACTACTTTACATAATTAATGAAAATTCATTTTTCATAAAAAAAATATTTTTTATTTTCGCTCTATTTTTTTTAACCTAACCTCAATTTTTATGTTATTTCAAATATTGTTAAGTTAAGGCAATCTGTGTGTACATTTAAACTTTATATTTTTTGTATTTTAATGTTTGTTTAGACGTGTTCAAGCGCCCCTTAGGGCCCATGGAAATAAATGATTTGATTTGATACCACACAGGACAACCATGAACGGCAGCCAGTGTTAATTAAAAAAGGTAATTTAATATCCTTAGTTTATTCAACCCCATTCTGTAATTACAATTCAGTATTAAATTCATCCTATAGAATACTAAAACAAAGATCGTTCATTGTAATCTCACTTACAAAGACTTGTCACTCAATGCATGACTGATTACTCCTTGTCACGTCTCTCTAATGGCCCATCTGCCGATATTCCTAATGCATCGTGTGATGTACTGTGAGTGGGATATGGAGTCTTACAAGTGTCATTGTAATCTATAGACATTGTTAATTATACAGCCTCATTTGATTTAACCGACAGCCGTTGGAACATACGAGTCCTGGAATGGAGATCACGACTCGGCAACCGTTAGATAGGACGCCCCCCTGCCAGGTGGACTGACATGGGACTGGATGCGGAAGGCGCAGGACCGGGTGTTGTGGTGCAAATTAGGCCTATGTCCAGCAGTGGACTACGAGCGATGATGATGATGATGATTTGATGTATCATAGGTCTTATAACTAAGACAAGTCAATAAATCGTTAAGATTCGTTTTGTCGAAGATATGTGTGTATTTATCATTTAATTATCGCTCGTTAACGGTGAAGGAACATCGTGAGGAAACCTGCATGCCTGAGAGTGCCTTCAAAGTACTCGAGGTCGTGTGAAGTCTACCAATCCGCGCGTGTTGGACTATGGCCTAACCCTTCTCATCATGAGATCGAGCTCGAGCCCAGCAGTGGGACATGTATTAGATACAGGGCTGCTATTATTATAATAACTATCTCATCTTTAACATACGTAGGTAGGTATATACATAAAAGCACATTTTTATCCAATGGGGGTAGGCAGATACGATGACCTTTAATCAGCTGCCATATTATAGTAGTTGAGCTTGAGTGCCAATTTAATAGAGTGATGAAGTTCTAAAATTATGCATGAGGCTTTGAAAGTGTGGGTTTTACATTATCTGCCAAAACTTTGAAGCAAACACAAATGTGATGTTATATACTGTAAAATCTTACTATTAAACATAACATCACGCCTGTATTACCCAGAAGGGTGTGTGCAGAGTTGTACAACACCCACACTTCACCAGTTATGTTCAGGTCCCATAGGATAGGGGGTGATCGACCAGGCGCAATTCAAACTCCGTACTGCTATTGTGTTTTTCCTGACGAAAAATTCATAGATAACACTTTACCCGACCCGGAAATCAAACCCGAGACCTTGCGGTGAGAGGCGCTTCCGCTAACCACTAGGCCATCGAGGCATCGAGATTCTAAAATAAAGTCGTACTAAAACCAACCGGTACTAAATCACAAGATCCCGCCAAAACGTCTCCAATAAAAACTTTTTCATTAAAATTCTTCGTCAGATTGCATAAGTACGGGAATGTACACAAACCGCGACCGCCATTAAGATAAAAGTTTATTCGATTTATGAGACATTGGGCGGGTCAAGAGCTTCGGAGCAAAGGTTTAGGGAAATACGTGATAAAAGCAGCTGTTCGAGGTTTGGGGGATGGAACAAGTTATGAGCTGTCGTCAGAAAAAAAATGCTATTACTAATATTATAAAGAGACTAAAATGTTTATTTCATTTGTTACGATTTAACTCAAAAGTTATAAGACCGATTTAGTCAATTTATTTTCAATTAGAAGATAAATTATTTATGAATAACATATGACTTTAATTATCACAGTACCGCGGGCAACGCGCAAAGCTGTAACATACAAATACATTATTTTCACATACTAATGCTTCGTTCAATAGGAAATGTTTTTCTTTGTTTGTTTATTTGTACCAAATAAGCTCCGATTGCATCGGACTGTTCGTAATTAAAAGAATAATCAGTAAGTTAAAATTAAATCACGTTTTTCAAAAGTAAGTAAGTTTCATGATCAAATCGCTGTCTCACTCTGCTCACACATTGGACTCGTGTCTATTATACAAGACCGCCGAACAATATCTTACATCTGAAGGCTTGTATTCTTTATATACATATATACATACGTATACAGTCTTCTACGCGAAAATATTTCCCGTATGACGTCACACAATGAAGATATCTCGCTCAGTTCCGGCTTCGATACAATCAGGATTGAATCCCGGGTTGAGCCGTGGAATATCGACGATATTACGCGAACTCACTTGTGAAAGACGTGCTTTGAATGCGAGTATTTTTGTAACGTTATGATTGGCAGAATTGAAAATTGTGACTTTCGGATCAACGGAGCTGAAATATGGATCATGTTATAGATCTTTGATGATTAAATATTGTAATAACACACTTGTGTCTTCAAAAGAGTACTGAAATCATCGGTTATTCTATCGTGACTTGTCTTGTATAGATGACAATTTTATTTTAGGCAACAGAAAATATTTCTCCTATGACTTCACAAGAAGGAGATCTCGCTCAGTTCCGGCTTCGATACAATACAAATTCAATACAAAATCCAGGGCTGAGCCGTAAAATATCAACGTATTATGCGAACTCACTCGTGAAAGACGTGCTTTGAATGCGAGAATTTTCGTAACGTTATGATTAGCAAAATTGGAAATTGTGGCTTTTGGGTGAAATATGGATTGTGTAACTAATACATTTTTGAGAATTTAACAATGTAATATTACCCTTGTGTCTTCAGAAAAAGTAAGCTGTAGGTGTGTTATTAGACATTATCATGACAAATCTATTAGCTACTAAAAAAGTCTTCGAAACAGAAAACATTTCTCCTATGACGCCACAAAGAAGATATCTCATTCGACCTGTTCGGGCTTGATACAATCAGGATTGAATCCCAGATTGAGCCGTAGAATATAGACGGTTTTACGCGAACTCACTTCTGATAGACGTACGTTCAATGTAAGCATTTTTGTTACGTTATGATTGACAGAATTAGAAATTGTGGCGGATTAATGAAGTTGTGATATGGGTCGTGTAATAGATTTTTGAGAATTTCATATTATAGAATCACTATACGTTTCTATAAAGGGTAAGTTCTAGGTATATTGGTAGACATATTTTATCTAATACACATTATATTATTATCTTTATTTATCATATTATGACGTTATATTGTATAATATCATATTATGATGTTATGTAGATATCTCGCTTAAATCCGACTTCAGTACAATCAGGATTGAATCCCGTGCTGAACCGTGAAATATCGATGGTATAACATAGGGTGAAGTTACAACAATAAAAAGAAATCTTTTTTTGTTTTCTTAATTATTTTATACTAGCATCGGCGTGTAGTTTCTCTCATCTAGCCCAGCAGAGGCCAGGAAAGCTTATGATCCCATTTAAGGCGGTTCCAAGTTCCAGACCGGATAGTGCAACCGTTATCATGCGCCAAAGCATAAAAATCAACAACAACTTGCTAGAACTTTTATAAACGTAGTCGTAGTCTGTGGAATTTCTTGTAAGATACTTTCATGGCATACATTTTATTCAGCGTGTTACAGTGTCTAGGCGTAAGTATCGCAGGCGTTAAGGTCTTAAAACGTCGAATGTGCCTCGACATCCTGCCATCAGACACGCGATTTATATACCACTATTGTACTGTTTATGTTTCTAGGAAAATTATACTGCTGTGAACCGGCGAACTAAATAACTGCTGACGAAGGTTAGTTTATTATTTGTACTCTTAAGAGGCAACAATTGCTAAGCTGTTTCATATGTTTTTATTTTCAAAAGTAATATGGGTTTAACTTTAATATTATTATGTTTTTTTCTATTTGATAGAGAAAACATATTTTAAACACTAAAATGCTTTTTTATATAATATTAAATTAAAGTTGAAAAATTAAGAATCCAGCAGGACTCGAACCTGCACCCCTTGGGTATACGCCCCAAGTGCTTTACCAATTCAGCCATGGATTCGTATGCTGGTAGACTCGAAATTTCTCAACTCTTTTTGTGCCAGCGTCATAGGTATATAACATACCTATGACGCTATACGGAATTAATTATGTATAGTGTTCAGAACACACCATATTTTTTTCAAATTAAAAAAAAAATATTCAATACCTTAAATAAATTAATTAATGTGCCGTACTCGCTTTTGACGCCACGCGTGCAACCTAAAAATGTCACGCGCAGACCTATTTTCAGCGTTAAATTAAAATTATAAACAATGGAGATAGAGTTCCGCGAGTTTAAAAATTTTTATTGGAAATTTTCTCTTCTTTCAGTACCTTTTTTTGATATTTCTTAAATATTAATAGTTTATGAAATATCGGCAAAAAACAAAATGCCATTTTTTGTTCATCTTTAATTGTTTATAACTTTTGCAATTTTTAATGTACTAATACATGCTTTTTCAATGAGCTATTGCACATAATTTTAAGACCAGTAGGTATCTCTATTTTGTACCATTTTAAATTTATCAAGTAGACTAAAAGATTGTGGCAATTCTTGTAAGAAAACTTCATGGCATACATTTTATTCAGCATGTTACATTGTCTAGGAGTTAGTATCGGAGACGTAAATGTCTTAAAACGTCGAATGTGCCTCGACATCCTGCCACCACACACAATTTATAGCCCACTAGTGTATATAAGTATACATTTCTGGGAAAGTTTTACTGCTATGAACGAAATAACTGCTAAGAAAGGTTAGTTTATTATTTATAAACCAAACACGTCGAAAATAGAGTTTATGAAATAAGACAGTAAGTAAGGCTATGTCGAAGACGCGCTTTTCAATGTAAGTTAACTTTAAACAGGTAAAAAAATAATCGTGCCGGAAGTGAATTCGACGTAATACATATATTATCCATATTTTTTTTTGGCAATGCAGTGAAGCCAACCGCCTGCGTCAGCGCACGGCGACCGCAATTACACGCTCAGCGTTGTTTTGATTTATTTATTGTCTTTTGTAAGATTTTTTTTCTTTCATTCACAATTATATTATTGTTCGTACTAATATGTAATATTATTTTTACGTGAACAATTTGCGCTGCACCTATGTTTTTGTAGTGTATTTTTTGTTATTGCTATTTTTTCTTCTATACTTATTATCTTTTTGTAATATTTATAATATCGCTATTTTCCTGTTCCTGTCGTCAACCGTGATGGTTGCGGAAAACCAGCGCTGTGGAGCTCTTGCAGCAATGTAAGACTCCACAGCATCCAAGCTGAGCAACCACCACGGTTTTCCTTACACCTATTTTTATTGTTTGTTTCTTATTTTTTGTTGTATCGAAAATAAAAATCAATATTTTTTCATCTTTCTGATAAAAGTAGTTATAAATTAATAAGACGGTACATTTAGTGCTACCAAAAGCATCACAATATGAACAAGTTTAATACCTAGGGAATAACGGACCATGATTTTAACATTTATAATGCTAAACAACAACAATTCTGTGCAACAGTGAATACCGCCGGCTCTAGCTGTCCTGTCTACGTCAGTTACTCTCCAGAGATTAAATGTTCCAACCAGTTATACAGCTCCATCCAGCTCTTCACAGCTTCACACAGTTACACAGGTTAATCCAGCTCGACATAGGCAAGGAGGAAAACTCATTATGTTAAAGATGGTCACACATCCACGGCCCACCGCGGATAGCATTGCTTAATCGATCGGTGTGCGTGGTTTCAACTTAGCCACGAGCTCCTCGTGCAATATTATTATATCTGCTATAACATCAGATACTAAAAATAATAGGCTAAGGTCATTTTAGATGGCATTTAATTTAAGCGAATTCTTTTCTTTTTTTAAGTCTTAAATCAGATTAATTAAATGCCATCTAAAATAAACTTATTCCTCTCTTGACATCGTTGCCGGCAATATTGCTAGTGTTGACTGCAAATTTTTGTAAAGGTAAAAGAAAATCAAAACAACGTGGTAGTATATCACTAGTTCTACCACTTTGTTTTCTTTTTGTTCGTTCGTAACGTTTAATTAGTTCAAGAGTAATAGGTCCAAGAAATTAAATTCAGTTGCTTCGAATATTTCAAACAAAATTTAAAATATTTATAAATAATGACATGTATGCAGATGTTAATGTTCAATATACATACCTATGAAACCTGTTTTGAGTACATAATAATGATGAAACAGCTGACTATGGATCCCTATTGCAAATGGCCCGACACAGACTTGGCTGATTTCTATATGTTTATGTTAAACATTTTTATTTAATAGCTTTTTACTTTGACTTTATCTGAAGCAATCAAATATTTCCACTCCCAGCAATTTGTATGCAGAATTTCATGTCATGTAAGTTTATTATGTGTTTGAGACAATTTTACCATTCCATACAGCTTTATATAGGTCTGAACAGCCTCACAAAGCACCACACAGTTTTTAGTAGTAGTTTAGTTTTTTATCCAGATTTAAACAATTCCACACAGCTTCAACAAGTGCTGCACCGCTTCAAACAGCTCTACCCAGCTTCACAAAGCTTTATCCAGATCAACACAGCTTCGCAGAAAGCTGCATACAGTATTGCATAGGTCCACGCGGCTCTATAAAGCTTCACACAGCTCTTCACAGCGTCATACAGCTCTACATAGCTTTATACAGCAAGACACAGCTTTATTCACCTCCACACAGCTCCACATAGAAACACACAGCTTTTGACAGTTTCACATAGCTTCACACAGTTACACACAGCTCCACATAGTTTAACACAGCTCTACACACCCTTATACAGCTCCATCCAGCTCTTCACAGCTTCACACAGTTTTTTTTTTTTTTTTTTTTTTTTTTTTTTTTATGTGTTTGGCGAACGCTTGTGCGTTCACCGCGGGCTTTTCCCCTGACTTAATCAGAGTCCTTGTGCATCTGGGTTTATTTGTTGTTCTAGTTGTTGTTGTTTTTGTTAATTAACCTATTGCTATTATTCTCTTTAGATCTTGTTTTTATTTTATCTTTTTATTTGCATGTTCTTAATTCTATCTGTAACTTTATTTTTCCCATGTTTGTTATTTTCTTTTTCTTTTATCCATTTTACGTTGTTTGTATTTTTAATCCTGTTTTTGTTATCTTTTAGTTTTACATGTTCTTAATTTTATCTTTAATTTTATTTTTCCTATATTTGTTATTTACTTTTTCTTTTCCGTTTTGCATGCTTTAAATAAAATGTTTATTATAAATAGAATCTATATTTGATGTTGTACTTATACCCAGTGATTGTTTTTTCCTTAAGTCCCGTTTTTTATTTCATTTATTTTCTCTGGTTTAATTGCTTTTTGTATTTTATTGTATATTTTTCTTACTTTTGTTCATTTGTTTGTTTATAATGTTTCCTTTTCCTTCGTGCCTTGTGTTTTTCCGGGTTTGTGGCGGGTATTTTAAGGTGCAGTTCTGGTTCGTCCCAGTCAGAATCGCAAATGCATTCGGGATTGAATCCAAGTTTTTATTTGGTTCACCTTCAATTTTATCAAAAATTGACTGCTTGCTGTCGACGGCGAAGGGTGAAATGAGTCGGAGTCCCGCGGGATCGACCGCTGTCCTGTTATCTAACGATACCAGGCGAAGCTTCGTCCCGCGAAACTCCGCCTCACTCCACCAGAGGAACATTGCAGCCCCTACTTTTCTTTTCATCCGGGTTTCATCTGTAAAGATTGAAGTGCCGAGGATGTTTGATTCTTGAGTTTGGGGCTGCATGTCCTTTAGGCAAGAGAATCTGCAACCTACGCCTGTTGTGAACCCCGTGACCACCTTAGCAGTACGCCACGGCTGATCGGGCGAGCGCGTCCCATTTCCGGCGGACAGGGCACTCCCTATCGAACGCGTTATGTTCCGTTTTTGGGAGTTTAGCGGCGGTGCAATTGATGCAGGCAGGAGGCGCTTTGGCCTGGTTGGAAGGGCAGTCGGCTTTCAGATGCGGGCCGCCGCAGTGGGAACAACTATCCGCCTCCTCTGAGCACAGTCTACGTCCGTGCCCAAAGTGCAAGCACCTCGAGCACTGGACGACGGGAGACTGGTCGAGGAGGCGTACCCTCTGCAAGTCGATGTGCAAACGACCCGCATCTGTCAGCCGCTTCCATACCTGAGGAGAGACCCGAAGGACGACGTGGTTTTCGAGGGGGTTCCGGGCTTTCCGCCGGTATTTGACCGCCACTCTGATCTCGTCCTCCCTCAGGCCACTCAACAGGTGGCTGTTTTGCGACCTCACTGCCTGCTGGATGTCCTCGTCGGTGTTATATACGAGGACATCCATTGCTATGACCAGGGGGTCCTTGCTGACTGCGTGGTCGACGGTAAGCCTGATCTGCGCTTCGCGCAGTTTTTCGGCCAAGCTTCACACAGTTACACAGGTTAATCCAGCTCGACATAGGCAAGGAGGAAAACTCATTATGTTAAAGATGGTCACACATCCACGGCCCACCGCGGATAGCATTGCTTAATCGATCGGTGTGCGTGGTTTCAACTTAGCCACGAGCTCCTCGTGCAATATTATTATATCTGCTATAACATCAGATACTAAAAATAATAGGCTAAGGTCATTTTAGATGGCATTTAATTTAAGCGAATTCTTTTCTTTTTTTAAGTCTTAAATCAGATTAATTAAATGCCATCTAAAATAAACTTATTCCTCTCTTGACATCGTTGCCGGCAATATTGCTAGTGTTGACTGCAAATTTTTGTAAAGGTAAAAGAAAATCAAAACAACGTGGTAGTATATCACTAGTTCTACCACTTTGTTTTCTTTTTGTTCGTTCGTAACGTTTAATTAGTTCAAGAGTAATAGGTCCAAGAAATTAAATTCAGTTGCTTCGAATATTTCAAACAAAATTTAAAATATTTATAAATAATGACATGTATGCAGATGTTAATGTTCAATATACATACCTATGAAACCTGTTTTGAGTACATAATAATGATGAAACAGCTGACTATGGATCCCTATTGCAAATGGCCCGACACAGACTTGGCTGATTTCTATATGTTTATGTTAAACATTTTTATTTAATAGCTTTTTACTTTGACTTTATCTGAAGCAATCAAATATTTCCACTCCCAGCAATTTGTCGGCAATAACGGCAGCTATCGCCACATCGCTATATCTGACAAAAGCTCTACCAAATTCAAATACTGGCCAAAGACATACAAAGTACCTACATTAATAATTAAATAGACCTTGTACAAGGCAGTGTAAGTTCTGCAATCTCACAGTAATACAAGAACAGTAGTTTGCTAAAGCAGTTGTAATTAAGAAAAGTAGCGCAAACTACAATTTGAGCCATTTATAAAGCTCTTGGTAAGAAAATTTTAAATTGTTCCCTCGTGAGGCAATTGTGGAACAACGCGCATTGCGATTAAATAAATGAGTAGTTGTAATAACTATGTTTTGTGTAGAAGTTTATTTATCACGTAAATTATAATTGGTGCAAGTAAACGTGAAGAATAACTGTCTACTTGCAATTATTTGGTTTAATTTACAGGAGCTAGAGAGGAGAGTAAAAATTTACTGAGTATATCGTATAGAAACGTGCGGCTCGCGAGATATTCATATGTCTCAGAATAAGGGTACAATAAGCGAACAAAAGACTTCGTTGCGCCGCTGTGACAAACGAATTCTAAAAAAGATTGAAACTCAAGTCCGGTATGTACCTGACTTGAGTTTCATTTAATTTAAAATACATTAGGAAGGCAGCCCTATCGTGTACGGCGCAGTGTGATTGTCTTTTGTGCATAGAAATTGAGTCAGAATACTGAGTATATCTTAATATTGTGTCTTAAAGTGTACAACACAAATCGGCGTCAATTGATTGCCTATTGACAACATTTGCGGCGGTGAGATATTTTTGCACCCAGGCTCTCAGAATCATGTACCGAATCACTGTTAGAAGTGGTTCCGTCACGATATCATAAACACCCTTTATTATTCCTATTTATATACCTGTCTATTGTCACCCTCGAATATATTACAGTACCTACCTATAACGTGTCTTAACCGTATTAAATTATTCGCGGAACTCCACGACTTCAGTATTCCAGTCACGTCTCCGCTCTGATCTCGAGTAGCGGTATAATATAATTTATTAGGTAGGTATTCCAATATATCTAAATTTATTGCTATTAGGGCGTATCCACATGATTATTATAACTCTTTAAAGGCCAATAAACCGAAACTATTGAACAAGTTGTTTATTAGTTCATTATCAGTGAAAAGAGGAAGGTGACCAATATGAAATATTTTTGCTTAAGATAGAATTATAAAATAATAATTTAATAATTTTTATTTAATTAAATGAAAAAACCTATTATTTTGTGCGAAGTAAATTTATTTTTTGCTTTTTAGTTTACTTACTTTTTGAAGTCGGTTTTTTTTTTTGTTAAAAATTATTTTATATTAAAACGAAATCAAATATTCAAGTCTATATTGCACGTAAAACCTTAGGACCGTAAAAAACGTAGATTTCCTTTCAGTGTTGCGCATCAATTCAAAGTATCTCAACTTGACTATACCCAAATATTGTAATATATATAAATAAATAGCCCCCTATAATACTCAACTGAAAATCTCAAATAATAATTAATATTATATATACACGCTGTATATAATGTATCCTACAGGTTAAATATTAATTTACCTGTGTGGCACAGCATTCATTAACAAAAGAGTTACTCTCTTTTTTTAATAATTCATGTCGTCCAAAATGTCTGCTACAAACTTAAGAGAATTTACTCGGAGCCCAATTTGTTCGTCCTGTAGCTTCAATCCACTTCGGATTTAAATCAATATTTTCCGGGAAACTGTTATGCAATTAAGATATTGAAACTGACTAAAATACTACATGATATATTTATCATAAGAAATGCAACATAAAATGTTACCCACAATTTTGGGGAAAAAAATATGGAAGTCTTGACAACATCTAACAATATTTTATAGTAGGTTATGAATACTAAAATTTCATATTTTAGATGATTTTGTCGATCAAATTATAAACAAAAATAGTTCACACAAGATAAAATCATTGAAAATACAACCTGGCATATGATTCAAAGGCCAAAATGTGTTATACTTACGAGTGGAACGATAATTCAGGCAGTTTTCTTCTACTATCACTTTTACATCCTAAAACACTACACCGCACCATATTTCCTACAATAATGCTTAATAAAGACACTATTGTTAAAAAATTGCTAATATTTTTCAGGTTTCACGTAACTTTTATAGCTTTAAACTAACTAAAATTTAAAAATACCAAATTATTTTGCCAGCGTTGTCAAATATGTCAAGTTTGATTGATAAAGTTTTGAGCAAACCTCAAGGTTTGCTCAAAAACCCGACACGCATGGCGAAACAAAAAATCTTATCACCTGTCTTGTTTTTTTACACAAAATTGGCGTAAGTTTATCTTTGTCTTGTGTGAGGGAGATCGAAGCTATCAGTCGTCTATACTATTCTCTGTCTACGATTTTTTACTTTCATAGGTGCATTTTTGACATTAAAAGGTGAATTTAGACATAAGTGAAAAAATTGAGTACGCTTCCTTGAAATTTATGCCTCTCTATAACCTCTTTGGGTATGCCTTTTCACCATAAAAATACATTTACAGAAAAGGCAAAACACAAGTTTATTATTTAAAATATAATTGTATATTATTTGTTAGTCGGCATGTTATATAATGGTTGTCATTTTATTTAATTAACCGTTAATTCAAACTCTCGTCTTACCAACAACATAAATAGGAAACATAATGAAGATCCGATCTTATTTCACGAATAAGCCGATTCACAGCAGCTCGGTGCTAAGAAAATTACTTACAGTTCAAAAAACATTTATATTACTGCTGCAAAGTATGAGACGTCTGTGTTTGTTTTATGTGTATGGGTAGGTGTGAGAGTATGTGTGACTCTGGCATAAAAGATAAAAGATATTTATAGATTTAAAAGGACAACCATTACTTAAGCTAAAATATATAATCTAGTTTATTGCCGATTAGTCTATCTTTTATCACACAATCGATGACCCAAGAAGGACACCGTCGTCAGGGTAGACCTAGAAGGCTCTGGCGGGACGACCTAGATGCCTACAACCACAACTGGTGGAAAACTGCAGGAGATAGAGGGGACTGGAACCATCTGGGGGAGGCCTTTGCCTAGCAGTGAGACAACGCAAGCTTAAGAAAAAAATATATATAATCTAGGTCGGTACTTACAAGGGTATGCGTGTGTCCTCAGGTATGTGATCCAATCAAAATTTGCACTTTCACTATGGGGTGATTCACGGTTAAAATTGAATACATCTAGCACTATTCAATTAGGTGTGTGAGTTGAGTTTTCAATGTGTGTTTTCACCTTTTATACCGCCAAAATCTTGTCTGGTTCGTTGTTAGTGCGCTCACATAAGGGCGTTAGCAGCGCCTTACCGCACTAACTTTAAGATGATTTTATTTTCTGATTTTAATAGTAAAATTCTCGGATGAGTAAACATATTTTAAAAGTCTTTGAATGCCTCTTGGTAAATTAAAAAGAAACCTTTTATTTTTATACTTTTGTAGGTATTTAGAAAACTTTCTCTCCGGTTGGCGACAAAAATCACACCCTGCATTAGTTAACCGTACAATAAGAAACACTTTCAAAATACCCTGTATACTTATGTTTACATATTAATACGCATGTCCATCGCTTAAAAGCCATGTCACTCAAATTTCCATCCACTTCACAAGTAGTAATGAAATTGAGGCACTACAGGAGCTCCACAGGTTATTAACAAATTCCCGTCGCGTGCGACCCGAGAGTACCAACCCTGGCAATTGTCAGGTCACACACGATCCGGTATGGACATTGTCACGCATCGCCACGATTACGATGCGAATAACGTCATTACGTTCATCCCTGTTATTAGAGCATGATAAGGCGGTACTTGAAAAGGTTGAATATCGTGATAGATGTGAGAGTCATTCTGATTAATATTTATTCATGATATTGTCGATATTATTGGCACGTTTTTGGTCAAACAGCGTATTGGATCGCGATAGGCGTTGTTTATCCTGAAGATCTATCGTTCCATGCGGCTTTGACTTAGCGTCAATGTCACCACACTTCTTAAGCCGCGAACAACGCTATGCCCGGCTTTCTCTTTCTATCATTTAATTTTTGATCGACACAGAGATATCAAATACTTAGCTATGCGTCAAATTGAAAATAAAAATTAATTATGATCAAATTCCTCCTTGGCGACCATTATACGCATTAATATGGCGCAGTTTGATTTTAAAAAGGTTTGTTATTGTATTGGTGTATACCAATCCTTAATCCAATCATAGAGGATAGAATATTAAATTATGCCTGTGATGAAATATCAATACGTGTTTTTAAATTGAAACAGTTATCATAGCAACTATTAAATTATGTGAATATAGAATTAATGAATGTTATGGCCGAAGTGTACTAACAGTCATTTAGAATAGTTTAAGACTAAAGTAATAGACTAGAAAAGGAGCAAACCACGTGTTGTTACTGAGAATGCCCCTTCCCAAAGACCTATCTAAAAATTTATTTAAAAACTTCCTCTAAAAAAATATATTTGCCTGACCCAAAGATCGAACCAAAACTCTCACAGACACTGTTGCAAGCACTCCCTAGTTTTTACTCATTGACAAAATGTCATTTTCAAAAGCAGCCAGATCGTAATAGATTTCAGAGCACACCACGGTTGAATTATCGTATAGCCAACCAATTCAATTAGTGTCTGGTTGTATGACATAAATACAATGTAATGCAAATGCGTCAATAAATTATTCTAACTGCTGCTAAGCTATTAACATGACAGCTAAAACTAATTAAGCATACGTGGTTAGCATTGACGGTTCAATTCATAATAATATGGTAAATACAATCGATTACGTATTTGTGTAAGATTTGACATAAGCTTGACGGATAGGCAGATATTACAAATAAGATAGTCAGCCTTATTCTTCGGACTGTCCAGAATTCCATACCGCGTGCACAAGAGAGGAGCTTTTAGCAAGACAACACTTTTATTAATAAATTAAAACATCTTTTATAAAAAAAAACCGCTATTACCATATCAATGAATTTTTAAAGGAGACTTAATAAACACTAACAATAACAACAAATAAATCAGATACTGACCGCCTACACATAAATCAATTGTAATATTTTATTACTAGTAATTTCCATTATAGTACAGCATTAACAAAAATGTTTATAAATACCATTCATTTATTTAATTTCTTTTAAAGTAAAGATAGTATAATGAACCCTTATAATATGCTCAACCAAAGAGCTCTTCCTCTCTCCTACTTTTGCCGTGCCCATCCATAATTGATACTGTACCGATATCTAAGATCTATATGTAACATTATGGAGTGCAATAAAGACTGAATACTGAATATACTTTTTATTTTATATTATTTATTTATCACTTGTCATCTGAGGATCCAGCTGAAAATCAACGTTGCCTAATTTTCTTCTCTTTCTCTTTTAGGCACCATCATAGCATAGCAAGTCCGAGACATGAACTCAGTTGCAACTTGTCTATAAAGGCAATGTATTATTATAATTGTTCTGTATTTATTTTTAATTTTTAGTTCCTTAATTCGATTCTAATTTTTAATAATAAAATTTGATGGTGTTCTAATGAATCATTTTTACTTTTCAATTTTTACTTTACTTTTTTAAATACTACTTGGGCTTAATGTACTCATTGTTAATCGTAACATACATCGCCGATGAGAGAGCCATAACAGTGGTCAGTCACTTATTGGGCCAACAAAATTTGACTCAGCCATCGATACAACGAAGAAGAAGAAGCCTTATTCTCATGGTATGTAATTTAAATACCTAGCTTATATCCTTTTTCAGTCCTTCATCTATCTATATGCCAATATTTATCTAAATCAACTTAGATATAGCTAGTTTTGAATTTATAATATTACAATAGGGCCAGCTTTTGAGGTTTCGGATAAATCCTATCCTACCTATAAAATATAACGTGACCGAATTTAAAAGTAACACAAATTACACTTGAAAAAGAACATTGCTGTTAATTTCATACATATTATGTGTTATATGCTTATCCTGCCAATAGGGTTTATTTAACACCTGTGGAATTGAGACGCCTAGGACTTTAAAAGAATAACAACTTTTATATTTTACCAACATTTGTGGCAACATAAAATATTCCGCAACATTAAAATTTATTGGTTCAGGATAAAAAAGCTGCTATGAAGCATTTCCCATAAAAACATGGCTGCATCTTAAAGATTAGGATGCTATAAACATTAAGTGGTTCATGGTCGGGAGTAATGAATCTTTTATATAACCGATTTTATTACTTTCACACAACATCAAATATTTTAATATAAATAGTTTCTAAGTTATAAAATACACACACGTATGTTGGTTCTAAAGTATTTATGTATGGTCCCTGATGCCTGAAATAAAATATATTTGATTGGATTTGATATGCCCGGTAGCAGTGGCGTAACTATAGGGTGGTAGGAGTGGCAAAATGCCACGGGCCCCCGGCCTGAGGAGGCCTCTGGGGCCAGGATACCACGACCTCAAAAGTACCTGAACACAATTTATCAAAACAAAAAAAAAACGCATTCATTTAAAAATAATATTTTTTTTATTATTTTTTTTTGCATTCTAGTACTGAATCCCTGGTAAGCAGCTTCACGTAACGATGTTTACTAGGACCCCATCCAATATTTTTGCCATGGGCCCCCGATGGTATAGTTACGCCACTGCCCGGTAGGTCGATAAAGAATAAGCTATATTCTTCTTCAGCTTTCTTAATCATTTAACTATGAAAGACAGACAATCAGACATGTGGATTGTCATAATATGTTGTTTTTTAAGACCAGACGGATAAACTCTCTCTCTACCTACTGATCATGGTATACATTTTCAGTATAAACTGGTCTCGCATTGCACTAGTAGCAGTACATGCATCTAAAATTGTATCAAAGTCAGTACAGCCGTTTAGAAGATTAGCCGATACAAACAGACAGACAAAACATTTTAAAATGTATTTTAGACATAAATATCGTGCAAATAGCTATATAACACTAAAAAACATTGTTATTTTGACATTAAGAACAGACTTCAATTTTGTTTATTTGTAGTGAAAGTTTTTGTACAGTGAGAGTTAAATTTTTTTTTTTTTAAAGCTTACTAGCAACTTGCAAATACAAATTACTAGTATTCTTGTTAACCCCCTCCAGCTAAGCTTAATTCACTTGTGTTAGGAGGAAGTTCACGTCCGTGGTGTAATGGCCAGGATTCGAACCCACGACCTCTCGATCGTAGGACCGATGCCTTATCCATTGCGCCACGACCGCTTCATTTATAAAGTTACTATATTCTTACCCACTTCATGAATCACCGTGCAGCAACTTAAAATGTAACATGTTTGTACTACGATACGACGAGAACTTATCTACCATAATTATTACTTTCTGTGTTGTAATCACTTCACAATCTCCAATAATACTGTAATAAAATAAATATCAAACAACTCAAGCAGAAACATTTCTTAGCATCTTGATAATAAGATTCAAATTAAAGGTAAGGTACTCGTTGGTTGATTAGTAAGTGAATAAGTTTGATATTTAGGGACATGTTCTGTTAAAATATTTTGGAAAACAGAAATGTCCAAGTAGGAGATAAATCTGATAATAATAGTACTTGAAAGAAAATATAGCTGATAAAGGAATAAGATCGGAAAAATATATTTTTCAAATATAGGATCAAATGCTTTGTCTATAAAGATAACAATATATACTTTAATGCATAACATAAAATCATCATGACGATCGGATGGCGGAGTGGGTAGTGTACCTGCCTGCGATGCCGAGGTCGTGGGTTCGATTTCCACTTAAGACAAATCTTTGTGTGCATGAACATGGGGGTTTGTCTTAGTCTGGGTGTTTCTATGTATAATAGGTATGTATTTACAAAAGATAAGTATGTATGTATTATAGTATCTGCTATTCTAGTACCCATAGTACAAGCTCTGCTTAGTTTGGGACTAGATAGCGTTGTGTGTGAGTTGTGAAAATATTTATTTGTGAAATATATATTTTATTATATTTATTTATCACTCTGCCTATTCCCAATTACATTGGGTTGGCTTTTAGTCTAACAGATTCAATTGAATATAAGTTTTATCGTAGAGTGATTGCTATCAGACATCACCTGCTCTTTATTTTGTGGCGATTTTAACACAGCTTTTAGCACTGACTATAGAGGAACTTTTAGTATGACTAGTTGCCAGTCGCAAATGCTTTCCACTAGACCAATGAGGGTGCAAACAAAATGTCTTTCTTATGCAGCACAAAAAATCTATGCATTGGACTAAATCGTCTGAAAACTCAAGTAAGCCGCTGCAGACTCAATCTAGAAAAATGGGGCATATTAACAGACCAGGCCCAATGTGACTGCGGTGTTTCCAACAAAAGATGCCACATCTGCTGGGTTGCCCTTAATTTAATTGCCCTTACAGCTGCTCCTTGCACGATCTGAATGACGCTACAGAATGCGCAATTGGTGTGGCCACGCACTGGTCGGGATTAATATAAGTTTTAGTTCATTTGTTACGAAAGAAGAAAACGCGGCACATTATAGAAGCCAGTAAAAATGATTCTCCTGAGCTAATTATAAATAACTGCCTGCCTCTTATCTATTCTAAAAACGAACTACGTACAAACTTTAGTATAGCTTTTCGGTAGTTCTACAATGTCTCTTCCTAAGATCCAATACCAAGTTAGTTAACTAGAACATGTTACTACAAAACTTTAGTTAGCTGAATGTCAATATGTTAGACTGTACTTAAACTAAGCTATGTGTACAACTATACTAACCTGCGCGTAGGTCCTGTACTCGTAGAAAATATAAAATTTTGGTGGTTGGTTTGTCTAACAATATTTTATTCATAGCCTTATGACACTTAAATTGATATTCTTTATACAAGCACCAAAGTGAAGCTAAAACAGATTGATGCGTGCGTGAAAATAACGCCATTTACACACAAATAAAAGCCTGTTCATGAGACTTGACGTGTCGTATTCATTTAAGACAGCTTAGTTAAAGAGAATTCACTGTTCATGCATCTAGTCGGTTTCTAGGCGTAATAATAATTTATAGTTTTACAAGAAAGTAAAAATAATAATAATAAGCACGTTTAAGCTTAATCTCCAATATTTTACCACATTAAAACAGAAACCTACCCGATAAACTAATTAATAAGCCATAATACCCTACATGCCTGTACCCCGGATACGAAATATTACATTAAAATGGAAATTTAATATGCGCTGCGTCTAATAAATCTGATAACCAACGCTAAGAGCTTGGCGGAGACGCTACCGACTACCTAGATATTGATTGAGAGTATCTTTACTTTTTTATCTCCAAGAATTTTCACTTTTTTTTTTTCAATTTTAATAAAGATTAAAACAAATTTATTTACAACCAATAAAATTAAAACACAAAATAAACTAACCTAAAATAAAATACTTCAAAACAAATCTAACAAATCGCAGCCAGTGGGCAACGTTCCCGAAATGCTGGCAGCATTGCCACGCTGGATGGCAATGCTAATTCGCTGTCAAAAATAAAAAACAGCATTTCGGCAACGTGTTGTATCAAGCAATCGCTTAGATATTTCTTTAAATAAAAAATGGGCCCCT
The DNA here is from genome assembly GCA_905147285.1 of Hypena proboscidalis. Classification (NCBI taxonomy): domain Eukaryota; kingdom Metazoa; phylum Arthropoda; class Insecta; order Lepidoptera; family Erebidae; genus Hypena; species Hypena proboscidalis. The sequence continues at coordinate 5,336,630 of LR990141.1, forward strand.
GGTCCCACTTTTGTTTTCACTTTAGTTATTTATTATAAGAGTTTTTTACTAGAATCTTTGCGGACCACACAAATATTTGGCCCGTGTGAGATCGAACCCACAACAACAGCGCAGTTAAAAGTGGGGAGGGACCGCTTCAACCACGATGCCAACTGTTCACTATTACATACTACCTTACAACTCTTCATAAAATATAAACAGAACGGATTTGAAGAAGAAAAGTGATTTCAGTTACACTTGAAAAAAAACACAGTTGTAACTTGCATTTATGTGTGTAATATGCTTATCCTGCCAATTAGGTTTATCTAACACAGGTTAAATTGGGGCTTAATGTAAAATTTTATGCGAATGGATGGATATTTGAATACCTTCTGAACTGATTTTAATGTATTTTAGTAAATAGCTCGTTTAAAATCGTACTGAAATAAAAAGTACTAAATGTGAACTTTGTATTGACGTAGTTATGAACCACGTGGGCGAAGTCGCGGGCTAAAACTCATCAAAACAAATAAATAAAATTGATATGTCTAATTTAATGTCAAAATAAGAATGAGTTTTCAAGCTGGCAAAGTTATTTGCACGATATCTTTGTCTAAAATCCAGAATTTATAATTTTTGTCTGTCTGTCTGTTAGTATCGGCTAATCTTCTAAAAGGCTGGACCAAATCTGATAAAATTTTAGATGCATGTTATTTACTATAAGGTGCGAAGCTTAGGCTACTTTATATTTATGTATAATGTAAAGATAGTGTGTATGTTTGATAACGCTAATCTCTGGGATTGGATTTTAATAAAAAAATTGAGCTTGATTGTCCAACTCTCAAAAAATGGAGCGGTAAGGTTTAACGCGAGGGAACACCTACTAATTAATGAAACGAATTCCAGGCGGGCGAAACCGCAGGCAAAACCACGGGCAAAAGCTAGTTAATATTAAAATGAATATAAAACCGCAATTAGTGCGATACCTTTGATATTACGTTCTTTCTCTCTTATACAAACGTATTCAGAAAGTAGTCTTGTTATTGTTACCTAATTCATAACAATTTGGGCCTAACTAAGTATATCAAAATATACATAAATTTTTCATATTGCGTGGGATGACCGCTTTTATTTCGTAAATATCAAGTAAATGGGACGTAGAATTAAATGAAAAAGTATATTTAATTTGTGGGTTAAATAATTGCCAATAAATAAACTTTGAAAAGCTCATGAACCTGAAGTGATTTTTTCTTAAAAAAACAACAAAATTCTACAAGTGAATACTCTTCGAATAATCTTTAGGATAATTAATTAATATTATAAACGCGAAAGTTTGTAAGTGAAGATTTACCATTTATGTTTGTTGCTCTTTCGAGCAAAAACCACAGCGTCGATTTTGATGCAATTTATACACATGTAGCTCAACATATAAGATTTTTTTTATTGACATATTATGCGGACGAATGCAACTATATTTATAAATATATTGTTACTCAAAATGTATGAGAAATTTGAAATTAATTAAGTGCACGGTTAACGTAGTGGTTAAAAGGTCGCCTCGCCGCTTTCAACTGTGGTGTTGTGGGTTCGAGCCCCACACGGTACAAATCTATGTGTGATCCGCAAAAAAATGTTCTGATTCTGGGTGTGCTTTGTGTTTGTGAAATGTATGTTTGTAAACATCCCCGCGACACAGGAGGTATTCCTAGTGCGACAGTTATTAAATAAAAGTGGTAATTATAAAAGAAGAACAATCTACGAGTATTTAAAATCAAAATAAAGTTGGGACATATTGTTCAATCCTGTATAATCTCATACCGTAACCGGGACCGGAATAAGCCGGTTTAAGGCACTGAGGCAATTACACAAGTGCCAAGGGATTGAATACAACAATGATTGACGTAATTTCGGTTTGAATAAACAAATAAATTATTTGAATAAAGTGAGCGCTAGCAATAGCTTGGTTAAACCGCATTAATAAAATTAAATAAAAATCATTTATTTTCAGACCAGCAGATCCATAGAGTGTTAGTAACAATAAAACTTATATCATTCTGTTAGTATGACAAGAGATTTTGATGATGTTAGCAAGTCACCTGGTAGGCAGGTTCACCGATCCTTTGCAACATGTAGTTCGGTGAATCTGCCAACCAAGTCTGAATCAACTCGCTCACTCACCATTCTCAGGACTTGGTTCGAGCTCCGCCGCACCCTATTTACTAATTGAATATTTGCATTGAATTACACTCGTATATATAAATCAAATGGAATTTTATTCTTTTTAGGGGCCTGGCAAGAGGCGAACGTAGCTTAGTAGAAAAGTGGCTGCCCACTGTGCAAAGGTAGCAGGCTCAGATCGTGCCGGTCACATATTTTTTAAACTGTTTCTTGGTATAATTTGCTAAATTCTATAAAAATAATCAATTAAAATTATACTTGGTGTTTGTGATTGATGAAACTTAAGAATAATATTTTAATGCTGCTAATTATCAATTTATTCATTATATTGATTTTGGTATTCGCGGTTTATGCTTCAATTAATGGCATAATATTTGATATTAAATCAAGCAAATTAATTATCTTTCGTTCAGAAACCGCAACCTCGTTACAGCGGAAGCGAATGCTTCAATATTATAGAGGGTAAAGCAAAATATTTAATATTCTACTAATATTACTACGGCGAAGGTCTGACGAAAGAGTGTGAGTATCGTCTTCACACTAGAACGGATAAATCGATTTTAATTAAATTTGGTATGGCCTGGGCCATTTTCAATCAAACTGAAATTCGAACTTTTTGTCGATGTTTCAGTTCAGAATCATCATCATAATCATCTCAGCTTAACGACGTCCACTGTTGGACATAGGCCTCACCTTATTACCGCCACAACGCGCGGGTTTGGGCTGCCTGAAGCCAACGGCTCCCCGCAATTTAAACAACCCACGCTGCGCCTTTAAGTTCGTTGCCGCCACTCAAGCAGACGTAAAAAGAATATAGATTTATTCGAATACTAGCTTCCGCCCGCGGCTCCGCCCGCGTGGTATGTCAATTAAAAGTAGCCTATATGTTAATCCAGACTATAAGCTACATGTGTGCAAAATTTCATCGAAATCGACCCGGTAGTTTTGGCGTGAAAGAGTAACAAACATCCATCCATACATCCATACTTACAAACTTTCGCATTTATAATATTAGTAAGGATATAATACAATTCAGAATATGAGTTTATAAAGTGTCAAAGTTGTTGGATTGTCATGATTGTCATCTTTATTCAATTAAATAGGACACGGGATTAACTATTTTATCGACGTTATTTCGAAGTAAAATTCAATGTTTAAAAAAAACAAAAAGTGTGTGAGATTACGCCTTAAAATTGCTGGGATTCGAGCATACATACCTCATACATACCTCAGCTGCAGCGACGCATTTGCAATCTGATTTTGAGGATTGTTGATGTCTATGGGCCGAACTCCACTTACCGTCATGTGGACTACACGTTCGTTTGCTGCAGCCGTAGTATATAAAGAGTTTTACCTTTTCTTTGCAGTTATAAAAACTAAACATTGTTATAATTGTAGGGTAAGCGAAACCAGATAACGTTTGTTCATTCTCAATGTAAATATTGAACACAGATTGCAAATATCAAAAATATTCTCCAGGAATAAAAGTACATTTTCCTGTTCACTTTGAATTCCATGGATAAGGCTTCCCACTTAAAATCGATTTCAATTTCTATTCGATTTGCATGCGAACGGCTCGTCGAACGCTCTCTTAATAGTTGTATCGAAGTTTATTAATATCGATATTCAATCAAATATGCGACTCGTCTCGCTTAGGAATGACCTAGTTTTAGAATTTATAGATAAAAGCGGGAACAATCTGTATCGTGTTTCCAGAACTAACGTAATCGGATAGGGTGGTCTCTATCCGTAGACCTCCGTTCTTTAAATAACCTGCATCTTATATGTATAAATTAGTACATTAAAAAAATATATGAGTATATTATTATAATATATGAAAATATTATTTAATTACTAAATGAATAACATTGAAAGAATTATCCTTTTATGTCTATCAATATTTTTACAAAAATACTATAGTAACCGTACATGAGTTACATTACAGTGCTGTTTTTTTTTTAAAATTTACTAATTAACTTTACTGGTGGTAGAGCTCTTGTGAATGAGCTCGAGGGGTGCAGCACCACCGTCTCACCTTTAACCTGCCGCCAAATAGTAGTGCTTCCATTACTGTGTTCCGGTTTGGTGGTGAGATCAGGCCCTGAAATTACTGGCACATGAGGCATAACACCGTAGTCCTCAGCTGCAGCGACGCATCTATAATCTGCTTTTGTAGATTGTTGATGTCCATGGGCTGTACTCCACTTACCATCAGGTGGACTACACGTTCGTTCGCTGTGGACGTAGTATAAAAAAAAACTTGCGAGTAGTTAATTATTTACAATACAAATAAAATACTAATTGCCCATAGTTTAAAAAGAATGTCCCTATCTTCCTTCGAAACACAGTAGATTAAGTTTTTCTTATTCAAGTAAAAACAGCAAAGCTAAAGCACTAAGTATAAACTAGGTTTAAAACTTTCACAAGTAAGTTTAGTGTCACTGTAGCACTTGTTGTCTTAAGAAAATGGCTTTTATGAAACTTAAGTTCAAGTGGTATTTAACTATTTTTATCTTCTTTGTGTATTAAGTTTAAAAACTTGCCTATTAAGTTTAAAACTTGCGTATTTTGAGTACCTATATACTACGGCCAACGATGTCAGAAGTATCAGGATGCGCAGTTCCATACGGCGCTTTGTAGACAAACATACACATACTGCGTTCCATTACTTAGAAATTAAAGAAGAAAAAAAATGAAGAGTGAATGGAAACGTACGAGAGACATGTGCCTACTGAAACCCGAACAAAATACTTTTAAGAACAACATTTCTAGGTACAGTCTATTTTCAATGCTACGGCCGCCGAAAGAATACGTGCCTGACGTTTGTCTGTTGGTGATACTAATTGCCGCATAGAGCATGCATATAATTAGAGACAACATTCAGTTTTAAATGACACCATAATCACTGTGCGAGCAGATCTGTGCGTTCCAGATTAAATTAAAGTCTAAGTTTAGAAATGTATAACTTTTGACAGATTTTACACGGCGCGGCCCGTGGAAAATTTTCTATCAAATTTGACAGTCCAATTGTTGCAGAAGTATTATCGTCAACATGTTTCATTTTGACATCTATTATCTATTGTGGTGTGACGGTGTGAGGTACAGTTCGTAAGTTGAAGAGAAATTATAACACGTCCGTTCAGGTTAAGAATATGTTTCATTGTCCAACAAAGTAGAAGTAATACACATACATATATATTGATGTATCAACAGTATCAACTTTATAAAGAACCTTACACCCTACACTATCTTTTTCAATCATTATTATCAATGTTTTTGAATGACGAACTGTCAAGTATAGCATTTGAGTCCATTTGAGTGGTGATAAGACGTCATTTTACGGTCTTAGTACCTGTTGTAAATCGATGTATTTACAAGAGTAATAATAACAAGAGTTAACCTTTGACATAAAAAAAAAGTACTAAAAGGGATTACACATACCTGCAAGAACTAGTTCTGAAAGCAGTATGCCCAGTTGCCTTTGTATGTTTTTTTAAATAAAATTTCTGGTCAAAGATTTTATACATAATAACTATAATGTGTCAATGGTTGTCATGTCTATTTAAATTTATTACATTTTCGATTTAGTGTTTTTCAGGCTATTTGTTTACATAGTATGGGTTGGTGTGGGCCCATATTAATAAAGGAAGTTTTTGCTACTAAAAGCTGTGTATCTATTCAAAAAATAACTGTTGTTGATTTTAGTTCAACATTTATTGTCCCTAAATATGAAAAAGCGTTTTGAGAATTTATGAAAGTCATTAGCCAACCCTCACTTGCTAATCACCGTTTGATGTTTATATTTATGTTTATCTTGTTTATCCTTCCTAGTTCAGTAATCTTTGACCCTTTGTATTAGACATGAAAGCAATTTAATGACTGCTTATGTGAGTTTAAGTTGTAAGAAATTAGATGATAATGAGACTGTAATAGAAGTAGATCGATACGTTAACGGTTAATATTAAATAAAAAATAATTTTATTTATTTTTTGGTGTGTTAATTCTAGATATAATAAATTGTTTCCTTAAATATAAATCTAATATTGACATAAGTATATTATTTTCGGGAGCTTGCCCGTACACTTTAACACGAGTGAGTTTGAGGAAAGCAACTAGTTTTTAAATAAACTTAATGATAAATTAAAAAAATATTAATAACTAGCTGACCCGGCGAACTTCGTACCGCCTTAGCGTAAATTTGATGCACTACTTTATTTTGTATAGCTGACCTATCTTATGTTAGCGTACCTATTCAATTTGAACTGGAATCTATAATATCCTCCATATAAAAATGAATACCTATTTCCCTGGTCTCGTCATACCTGAGAAGAACTCTACTAATTTTATTAAATAAAAAACAAAATATATATTTTCATAATAGTGTTTATTCCGTAGGGTTCAATAATCTCACTTATATTTTTACAGAAAATTTATAAATATATTTTTAATTTATTTTATTTTTTTCTTTTTTTTTTACTTGTACAGAGTATTAGAAAACTACAAAAAAAAATCAGCCAAATCGGTCAAGCCGTTTTCATGCTATGTCGTGACAACGGAAAACGGGTTTCATTTTTATATTATATAGATTTAGCTATCACTACGCAACAGATTTCTATCCTCCATATGAAAATGAATACCTATTTCCCTGGTCTCGTCATACCTGAGAAGGACTTTACTAATTTTATTTAATAAAAAACAAAATATTATCCCGTGCTCGCTGCTGTTGTGATCGATGTGCACGAACTCGTTCCATTCTCTGCCTATCCACTTCATAGTTATTTACTCTTGAACGTAATTCTCCCATACTTGTACGACTGTTATCATTATCAGCCTCTCACTGGTCATTAGTGCGGTTGGAGCGTAAAGTAGCTCGTTGCACATTTACACGACTTCGACGACCTATGTCAGGTCGTTTTCTTTTCCTCGGCATTGTAAGCAGCGAGAAGAAAATCACTTTTAGCAGTATTTCAGTATTTCTCCAATTAAATTTTTTAACATGAGATGACAAAACCAAGGATGTTAAAGTAGGAGCGCAGCAAAAAGTCTCTAAATCTATGGACAAAACAATGGAACGTTCGGATACACGGGTTTTTTTACATGAGATGACAAAACAATGGAACGTTCGGATACACTTATAATTATAATAAAAATATTTTTGAGAGTTGGTAACACTGTAAGGTTGGCACCCATCAAACACGTCAACACATTAATTATTTTTATATTTTGAAATTTAAATACACGATGTTATGAGCAAAGTTGATATTATGTTGTCGATTCAAAAGTCTTGTTTTAATGCGTTCTTCAAATGTTTAACAGAAAGTAAGTGGTCATCTTTTATATGGGAAAATGGAATTGTCGTCTTACTCTATCTTACTCGCAATTTTTCCATATTTGCTCACCGTTTAGACCTACCCTGGACTACGACAAACATTTTAAAACCAAAATCAGCTCAATCGGCCCAGCCGTTCTCGAGTTTTAATCAGACTAACGAACAACAATTAATTTTTATTTATATAGATAGATTAACGGTAATTATTTGTGTTTTTTTATTTTATCACATTCACCGTAACATAGATATTTCAAAAGTTTATTTTAAGCTATAATTTTGTAACTACTGCGCGGCAAAAGCCATAGAAATAAAATAGCAACCTTTTTAAATGTCTATTGTTCCAAGAGAGGCTAAAACAATGTCTCTAAGAGTCTTACAGCCCGTGCCTGGAAACTTTCAACTAAATTGTAAGTACATTGCAGTCAAATATTTTTACACAGGACATAAAAACGGGTACACAATCAAATACAAAAAAATCTGACAAGAAAACCGTTCACATATTACTTTCTCATACTAATGTTGAAATAAAAGGCGTAAGGTTGACTTCCTGTTTAAGATTCTGTAGTTCAAAAAAAAGAATCCTTATTTTTCATCAAGACGGTATCTCTATCTATCTGCTTGGCAGCAGTTAAGCTAAGATAGTTATATATAAAGTTTTGCAAGCATTGTACAGCAACAAACATCTAACTTTCAACACTTTTGTTCTGTTATAGACTGACTCAATGAAGTCTACAAGCCATCAAATAAAATGACATACAAAATGTTCCCGCTATCTATGTTTAATAAAACTCTGTAATTATAATTATGTAATAATTATAATAAAATTTTAAATTTGCCATGTCTGTACATTGAAGATATTTATAAAAATACGAGGATGGTAGGAAACAGCAGTAGAAGCCAATTTATATATTTTTTTTAATTTTGCAAAAACTACTGCATGATGTTGCGGTTTTCACAGTTGTTTAGTTTTAGATCTAAAGCAAAAACTGGTAATTGTTTTATTTTTATTTTATTCTTAAGAGGGTAAATAAGTGGGTGTAAGTTTCGTCAATATTAAGGAAAATGCACGGAATTCTGCACATAAGTGCCTTACATGACGTAAATTAACAATTATAAAAAATTTTTGGAAAGTCCACTCCCTAAGGGAGTAAAATTGGGGTTCAAATTAATGAGAGAAATGCCTCAATTTTGTAAGAAATAACATGGAGATATCGTATACGCGGGTGAAGTCGTGAAGCTGACTTTCTTTCGTGGGTTCTGTAGTTGCAATACGCGTTCCTTCCGTCAGTCTTCAGTTCAGTCTGCTATCTGATTGCTTGTTACGCGGTTTATTGTAGTTTATCTTCTTTAAGGCGGAACAATTGGTTGGCTGTTTTGCATACAAAAGTAATATAGGTTTCACTTTTCAGTTTGTATGTAACTCAGTTAATGATTAAAACAATTTTGACAAAATGGCTAATCATAAACATGCATTTTTGTTTCATATAATGATAAGCCTATAAAAAAGATAATACTTAATAATATTAAAAAATAAAATTAAACCCTTATTACGTTAGTATGAAAACACGGCAAACATTTTGGTTCGTTATCTCATAAACATGCTCACTGAGCAGCGGCTTTGTTGGTGCGTCACATCATTCGAATATAACGACGTGATGCGTCATGTGACAGTAAATTTAAGGCCTTATCTTACCACCAAACAAGACAGTAGTAAACACTTTTATTTGGCGACCTGTCAAAAGGCAACGATAAAGAGAAAGCTTTACATAATTTTACATAACTCTCTGTCACCGTCGAATTCTTGGCATACTTCATCAACATTAATTACCACACAAATGATTCATTATACAGAGATATTTCAGGCATTTTGACTCAAATCCTCCCAGTCACTTATATCCTAAGCTTCATAGTCGTAAAAAACTAAGTTATGTATTAAAACATTTCTCAAATACTTTGCAAGGCAAATTCAGCACTGTAGATTACGTGAGGTATCGTTAAATTCATATTTAATGTTGCTTCATTAGATACATCTTTACAGTTTGTTTTTTAATGCCAGTGTCAAAGGTTCCGGATATATCTCATATTATTCAATTCAATTTATGTATTAATAAAACTATTTGTTTCGTAAATAAATAAATACGTCGGTATAGATAAATAATAAGAACAATAACTAATATTGTAAAAATACTGTATAGCCACGAAGGAGCCCCCGCTCCTATAATTGAGAGTTCCTTTGTTTCAGGACCACAGAAATAAGATCGCCCGAGGACGGGCGAATGTCAGTCCGGCCGTGACGGCGCTGGATGATATAGCGCCTGTTTGGTTATATACTAGAATCAGAGTGAACCGTCACTCTATGCGGAACGTCATTTTGGGATGATGGTACAGCCGTCAACTTGAAAAGTGACTTTTGAAAAGAAAGCGGCTCCTGTACCACGTCCACAGACGGATCGCAATATTTCTAGTTAATCTTTATGTTATGTTATGTGAATTACGTTTCCAAGTGATTACTTTTGTGAGAGTGACCTAATTGTTTAGTTATTTCATTAAAATACAAGATTGTTGGTCATTATAAATTGTCTCTTTGGCTTTCATTCCGTTGTTACAAAATGGAGGATGATGTCGTTAATTATGATAAAGGCCGTCCCTGCCATCCTGAGCTTATGAAAAATCCTATGTTAGAAGACCCCTCTTCTAACATAGGATTTTTCAGCTTAAAAAAGAGACTGCAATCAATGCTGTAACACTAAATTTTCATAAAGATAAACGTTTCTTAGAAGCAGCGATAGCCGAGAGACTGCGAAGTTAAAGGTCTCGGGTTCGCACTCACGGCACACACCTCTCGTCTTTTCGAAGATATATGTGTATTTATCATATAAATTATCGCTCGCTAACGGTGAAGGAAAACATCGTGAGGAAACCTACATGCCTAAGAGTGCCTAATAAGTGCTCAAGGGTGTGTGAAGTCCACCAATCCGCACTTGGCCAGCGTGGTGAACTATGGCCTAACGAGAAGAGGCCCGAGCCCAGCAGTGGGACATGTATTAGATACAGGGCTGCTATAAACGTTTCTTTATTTTCATATCTTATCCACCAAATTAAATATAACCAGACTGAATATAAAAGTAACACAAGTCACACTCGAGAAAAAAGCACAGCTGTCATTTTTATTAATGTATGTGTGTTATAATGAATATCCAGCCAATAAGGTTTATCTAACAGCTCTTTAACTGAGGCGTCTCATACTCTGTAATTGAATACCTGCCGTGGCTATTTTCATATTTTAAGTTAATCGTGCGATATCATTTTTTACTTATACGTATACAAAGTACCCAAATTATATGTTTAATAAATAATAGTTTAAAAAAACTAAGAAACACGCTTTTAAAGTACTTGTAACTAAAAAGTGAAAAATAATTCCTAATATAAGCTGAAAAAAGCGTGGGGCGCTCTGTGCCATATTTTTCGTCTATCGAGCAATTTAAAAGCGTATTTTTTAGTTTTTTAAACTATTATTTTATTTCCACTTTTTAGTTTGGTTAATTTATAAGAGCGTTTTTTTTTTTCTTTTTTTTATTTAATTTTTTTTTTCGAATTATTGCATTGTCATCGATCTTTGACAGGCTGGTGTGCAAAATTTGAATGAAATCTGTCCGTTTAAAGTGGGTCAAAATCGAGTCCAAAGGAGTCGGTTACATACATACATACATACATACATACATACAGGTGAAGCTAATATAAGCGTGTTAAAAAAAGTTGTAAAAGTCAGTGAGCTTAATACATTACTTTGAAAAAGGCTATTAGAAATTCAATTATGAAAATATATCATAATAACTTATCATGCACTACCATACAAACTATATATACCATATATTTTTGGCAGCAAGCAATAAATCCAATAAAACATAACAAAAAACCAATATCAATACATACCCTGCAACTAAATAATAACAACAAATAAGGCTCCAGGAATTGACTTACAAACGCAATATGTTATTATTGTACTCACATACATAATGTATGAAAGAGGGTATTGTCCTTCCTGTTGGATGTCAGAATTAATGATAAATGGTAGGAAATATATTATATAATACTTAATAAGGTACTATCAAACAAACTGATTTATGACGCAGGATAATCAGATAAAATGTTATTTTGAAGTATTAACAATTATCGTCTCACCGTAAGGTCTTAGGTTCGATTAACGGGTCGGGCAGAGTGTTATGCAATGAGCCTCCCCGAGTGACGTACACAACGATTTCCTATGTCCGGCGCACCCTGGGCAATTCGCGAGTTCTCCTTTCACCACGATGGCAAGTCAAAATAAAATTTGACTCAGTCATCGACACGACGAAGAAGAAGTGTTATTTGTGATCTTTCCGTCAGGAGTTCTATGTGAAAGAGGAAAGCCTTAGGCCATCCACTGGGCACAATTCCAACTCCATGCTGCTATTGAGAATTTCCTGACGGAAAATCCCTTATAACACTTCTGCCCAACACTGAAATCAACCCGGCGAGGAACGGCCGCATACGCTAAACATTAGACCAAGGAGGTAAATTTATGTTGATGCTAAATACGTTATTAAAAAAAAGAGGATTGGTTCTTGGCTCTAATTACTTAACACTCAGAAATATCTAGATCTAGGCTATAACAAACACAGTTATATCGCGTTAATTCCTGTGAACGCCAACGTTCTATTCCGGTCTACACATTAGTGTAGTATAGTCTTAGATTTGTGTCAGGCTATAACACTAGCGAATAAGATGCGGATCAATAATAAAACAACGGAATTTCTGAGAAAATATATTGTATGGTGTAGAGGACCGGGGTGTGATGTGAATCCACCTCAAAGGGAGGATCCTCCAACCAGGCTCGATGGTATTGCCTGGCGGACAGCGGTAACGGTAGCGTATTGGAAGTTGTATTTATGTACACTTGCAGTGAACATTTCGCTATCGCGATTCAGCGCTCTTTGACAGTTGTGACGAGTGTGTCACTTCTTGACATTGTTAATGTCAACCTTCATTTATTATGTGCGGAAACCGTCACATATGGAACATTTAGTAGGAAAATTTAAGAATCTAGTTATTTAACATGAACTAATACGGGTTTTTAGAAAAAATATGTTTCAGCTGTGCGGTTTATTCCCTTTTTATCGCCCTGAAATTGGGGCATTGCCTAAAATCCTCTCTTAGTGTTCCCCTACACCCCAACAAACACGCATGCCAAATTTCAGTTTCTAACGTTCAGAAGTTTTATCTGTCAGTCAGGTAGTCACTCACTTTGTAATACACTTAAGAAGAGTTGGAGTGAATGAGTAAAAATACGTGTACCTTATTCGGCATTTGTTTTTTCTGTAATCGCGTTATAGAATTGACCTTCGATTTATTATTGTACATTTTTAAAGTATTTCCGTATAAAAAACGTAAATAATATGGTTTTTGTAAATATCACTCCTAGTTAACCCGAATTAGAAGTTGTTAGTTTATATATGAGTTACTTAATTTTGAAGGAAATTTCACGAAATTCTGTAAATAATATGTACCTTACAATAAATAAACAATAAGGTATTCCTTTGGCAATTCCACTCCCAAAGAGAGTAAATTTGGGGTTTAAAGTGTATAATGGAAATTCCTCAATTTAGTACCAGGCAAAATATAGTACCTAAAATTAAAAAAAAAACTGGTTTGTTGAGAAGTAATATAGGGGTGCTAACACTTCAGCTAAGGATACTACATTTTTTACCCACCCTTATTACCCTGTGTACTAATTTATAACAGTAGTTTTAAAACTGTTATTACTCTTTTAAATAGCGTATACTTCTAAGTTTCAAAATAAATAAGTGCCTCTTAACACATTTTTTTTTAATCTTAACTTTGCATTGTTATGTTATAGTGGAAACTATTATTTATTAGCCGCTAATTTTCTGGCCACAACTAAAGTAGGGTACTCTCGGCGTGTCTCTGGCGTCGACTTTGATGGATTAAAGATACGACATGCGCTCGTTACACGTGATATAATATACGAACAACGAGCCTGCATGCGGCGTGATGTTTATGGTAGTAGCACGGATGTGTTATTAATGGACACGTACCAATTTCTATGTTCGTTCAAACTTGGCATCTAATAAAAAATAGAAAATTTTGGCTAGATTTAGATCTTTGCCACGCTTTATATGTTCGTCATCTCTTCTTAGTCTGCCATTAAATGTATAGCTTGTTTTATTATGTTCTGGTTTGATTGTGATGAGATTGAACTGTATAATTTTTCAAAAAATAACCGACTTCAGCTACGAAAAGTGCACTAAAAAGTATACTTGAGTAATATTCAACGTCTCGTCTCATCTGTGTATAAATTGTAAGAATACAGTAACGGCCTTAAGGGGACTATTATATAAAGAATTATTCACGTAATCCTCAGCAACTAGAAATGCTGACTGCTAGATGCAAATATCCGAGTAGCTTTAGGTAATATACAAAAAACAATATAGAAGTCTGTGAAATTTGAGGGTTCCCTCGATTTTTCTAGGATCTGATCATAAAATCGTAACCGTTTTCATAAACGCAATATTTCATATAGCTATCAAACAGAATTGTAACCGTTTGTTTGGAGTGTTTGGGCGAGTCTATTATTAATGTTAATTTAAAAAAATATTATCCCGAGAAGCTTATGTGATATTAAAGTAATTCTTTTAATGATATGTTTAATATTAAAAGGTGTTTCAATTACATACGAAAATAAATATTAGTGATCATGCCTATTGTGCCACTCGCACGTCAAACTCACTCACAAATCGCAATCCGAAACCAACGTGAAAAGAAACAAAGAATTTTCCACAACACTCCAACAACAAATTCTAATCTTGTTCAATGAAAACAAAACAAAACACAGATCAGTACTAAAACAAACATTGTCTAAAACGTTTTACGTGTACTCTGATACTTTTTATACACGATACATTAGACGCATATGTACCAACAGAAAACAACAAATTCAGATTTTCTTTGTAGATATTAGATAATTTTATGGTGGTAGAGCTCTTGTGAATGAGCTCGAGGGCGGCAGCACCACTGTTTTACCTTTAACCTGCCGCCAAATAGTAGTGCTTCCATTACTGTGTTCCGGTTTGGTGGTGAGATCAGGCCCTGAAATGACTGGCACACGAGGCATAGCACCGTAGTCCTTAGCTGCAGCGACGCATCTATAATCTGCTTTTGTGGATTGTTGATGTCCATGGGCTGTACTCCACTTACCACCAGGTGGACTACACGTTCGTTCGCTGTGGGCGTAGTATAAAAAAAATCCTTTCTTGTTAATTGACTCGATGGTCTAGTGGTTAGCGTATACGGCATCTCACTCGGGTTCAATTCTCATCGGGTTCTTTTGATTTTTCCGCCAGGAAACTCCCAATCTCAGTACAAAGATAGAATTGTGCTTGGTGGGACCGAAAACATTACAGGCGTAATATACGCCTGGTGTAATGTTATGTATAAAACCTTTACTAGAAGAGTTGAGCAGATTTGGATAGTACTTACATATCACCTGCTATATAAGGTAAGCTAAGTATATGAGGTGGATGTGGTTATCGACATCCGCGAAAAACTAGCTTCAATCAATCAATTTATTTTATTTGCTCAGAATATGGTACATTAGATTTTTGAATACATACAATAATTTGTCCTTATGACTAAAATATTCTCAATCTTAATTTATTTCCATGCATCTTAATTATATTGGATTATTATTACATTAACAATTTATTACATAAAATCAACTCATACTTTAATTATAAATTCAATTAAGGTAATACAGTACTTGTACTATACATTACATTGGTCAAGTGGTATAAGTCAAATTAGAATAATATATAAAATTCATCATTAAAATTAAATTGTAATATTCTTATCTTCTAGAAAATCTTTAAGGCAATAGTATGTTTTTTTAGTAGTACCAAAGTTAAATATGTAGTTTCTTTTTTAATAATGTCAATGGGAAACTAGGCTTTGCTGTGTAATCATTTTTGACGGTAAATCTCATAATATATGTTTTTGCCGAACTGTATCCAAGACCTCACTGTGAGCAGTTGATCATTAGCAAATCGAGTCTTATTATTTTTTTTTATTTATTTATTCTCTTGGGCTCGATTCTAGGTTCGGGCAAATTGTTATTTAGGATTTTTCTTTAGTAAATTCTCAATAGCAGCACGGAGTTGGATTTGTACCCAGTGCATGGCGATCGGCTCACCCCTTTTTACATGTGACCTTAAACATAACTAAAGTGGGGGTGTTATACGAATAGGTACAGACTATCTACACCCTTCTGGGTAATATAGGCGTGATGTTTATATATTACGTGTATACATATACCAACATACTTTTATAATCCAAAATTCCTGCGAGAGAAAGTTCAGAAGAAATTTTCTAAAACATTCAACAACTTTGTCGGAAGCATCTTCGCCTAAGTTTAATGAAAAACCTTATTCTGTCTTGTCCATAATTTGGCGGAAGAAAACAGAAATTTTACAAATTTAAGCCCTCCTTATAAGTGTTCTGTACTCCCCCTGACGCTTCAATGAAACTTTTATAATAATGTTTTTTTTTCATCTAAGGCCTAGTTTACATGAGCTACCAATACTAGTCGCTTCGTACTCAACACTTAATCAATATAGAAAGAAAATAAACGCAAATATCTATGCAAATAAGTCTACCAAAATATAGCTATTTGATACCAATATCGCTTAAATAAAACTTAATAAAAGCTATTAGTAACATGTTTTTCGATTCATAGTTTAATTTGTAATTTCTTTTAGGTATGTAGTGCCTTGTTATGCTTAGAAATATTACGCTACTTCCTCACTGACTAACTTACACCGACTAACTGAAACCAAACAACTATTTTGTTCCTAATTCACCAATTATATTGGTTGTTTTGTGGGGAAGTAATCCAGTTGCGTGTGTGTGAGCATACTTGTCAATCACCGATATGAAACGTTATCATAATGTTATACATTTACTAACAGTGAAAACTTGTTATTGGTTTTTTATACATAAGTTTTCCTAAAATATTTAAATAAAATAAAACTCGCAGGGGAGCGGTGTGAGGCGGTATTGGCCCACGCATCGATCGTTATAAGAGAGGTGTTATCAGTATATATTGATTAGCAAGTGAGTGTTCTATGGTTTGTTATAATTTTACTTTTTACGTTGGATAGGAATGCGTATGACCACGATCTAAGCTGATGTGAGGGACGTTGTCCTTTGACAAAGATGATTATCTTGGCCCCTTCTCATAATTGATTCGTGCGCCTCACGCTGGTGTTTTATTGGACAAACATTTACTAAACGCTCAACGTATCCTGAAAAATACTCTTTACACACTAGATGTGGCAAAAATTAAACGACACGTGTCTCGTGTAAACTCTGCCTTATTCATGGCAATTTGCCGATAAATAAAAAATCTCAGATTAGTAGAATCAAATAGACCTTTATCAAATATTTGTGGCTTTGTGACAATGTTGTCACAGAATGACTTTTTGACAGTGATTAGGATTACGGATTGATCGTGCGTGAAAAGCTTGGATGTGTCTACGGTGAAAAGGGACTTTATAAATATTTTGACTCGAAAAAAAAGAGGAATATTTCAAAAAATATTTTAATAAAAAACTTAAACTATCATTTAAATCTAAGACAAAAAAATAATAAAGCGCTTCGATAGTCTAGAGGTTAGCGTATGCGCCTCTCACCGCGAAGTCGTCACAATACACAGAGTTGGAATTGTGGTCGGTGGATTGCGATAGACTCACCCCTATCTCATGGGACATATTTTTTATTTTCTTTTATTCTACGCCCACAGCGAACGAACGTGTAGTCCACCTGATTGTAAGTGGAGTACAGCCCATGGACATCAACAATCCACAAAAGCAGATTATAGATGCGTCGCTGCAGCTGAGGACTACGGTGTTATGCCTCATGTGCCAGTAATTTCAGGGCCTGATCTCACCACCAAACCGAAACACAGTAATGTAAGCACTACTATTTGACGGCAGATTAAAGGTGAGACGGTGGTGCTGCCGCCCTCGAGCTCATTCACAAGAGCTCTAACCTAAACATAACAGTTGAAATGTGGGTGTTGTACACCTCTGCCACTCCCAGTTGTTTGCTGCCAGCTGTTACCCAGACTATTGTACAGTCACTGACAACTAGTCTAACAAAGAGTATCGTATTATCTCGTACTGGGTTGTGAAGATCTGATGACAGTCACTCCACGTAAAATACTGATACTCAGAAAAATCCGTTAGACTCACAGATATAGATCTACATAGATAACGCAAGTATCACGATTTGTATTGAAACCAAGCGTGCCGACTTTTTAATACCTTTTGTGACGTCACAGCCGAAATTTAGTGACGGGAAATCCAAACCGATTCAAAGACACCGATGCCGCCGATGCCAATCCGCCCAGTACGTTCAACTGGAGCCGTCCGCTATGATTTTCTCTGACAAAAGACGCGCGTGGACTGAAGTTAGCGGCGACCAACCTCGACGCTTGGTCGGGGTTGAGACACGCGAAGTACATGCATCTGCGTTATCTATGTTGATCTATATCTGTGGTTAGACTAGAAGACGACCCCTATGTAATTAGGAAAAGGCTCGGTAGATTATTCATCGAGACTATGTGCTGAAATTACTGGCATATGAAGCTCGACATAGTTTTTTCCACATACGACCTGATGCATCAACATAATGTAATATATAAAATAATGTATATTACGTATATTACGTCGATACCAGCGGTTATTAAACTAAATTTATATTGTTTTTCATAGCTCTATAACAAAGTAGTGCAGAGAAAAATACTTTGCCTAAAAATATATTCAACGCGGTTGATACGGATCAGTCATTCTGGTTAGATATTCTATCTGGCCCTGTGGCGCAATGGATAACGCGTCTGACTACGGATCAGAAGATTCCAGGTTCGAATCCTGGCAGGGTCGCAGTTTCATTTTGTTATTACACTTTTTTTCTCTTATTTAAACTTATATGACACGCAAATGTTTTTTTCTGAAGTAATAAAAAACAAAATAAGCTGATTAAGTGGTGTTGGAGAAACTCGAAGTGAAGTAAAATAGTATTTCGTGTTTTCTATATAAAAAAAAACACTTCAATAAGAATACTAATAAGATGTTTTCAAATAAATTTGAACAAAAATGTAAAATAAGCTTTAAATATTATAAGTATTTGATAAAAATGCGTCATCTCTCGACGGTATCGATTTGGTCTAAACCCAAACATACTGTGTGTGACTAAGTGATTTATCGCTGATTGCACAGATGGCGCTGTAACCAAGTAAGGTTTGTCTACCAGGTATATTTACCTAATAAGCTAGCATTAATAGGGTTGAGAAATTTCGAACCTAGTAAGCATACGAATCCATGGCGTATTTGGCGTAGCACCTGGGGCGTTTTCCGGGGGTGCAGAATCGAGTTCTGCTGGATTCTTGATTTTTCAACCTTAATATTGAACAGAAATGTTTTACTCCATGCGATATAAAGCTTTCATAAAAATGAAATAAAGATTACTTATCCATGCAATTTCTTTATACTTAAGGCGTTTAAAATCTTTTTATTCATTAAAAAATAAATATTTTTATTGATATCAACAATGTTACAATATTTAACTATATAATATTTATTTTATAATTTCTTCTTTATTTTGGACGAAGGCATCCAGCGTAAAGGCATACATAATTATGTTAAAATTGTATTCTTATTGATAATACAAAAACTTTTTAATAATTTACCAATTGTAAAAATATAAAAAAACCAGCTGTCACACCACGAGCCAGCTGCCAAATCGTCACGTGCCATTGAATGCATGCCACGCCGTCTGGCAGCCGCAAAGTGACGCATGCCATGGCACTCTCTGGCACGAATGGCATGCCAAACAACGCATTGATAACTAACTATAGGCTTAGCCAATGCGCCAGTTCGGATTTTGTTTTGTTTTTCGAGACGGAAATTGCATGGAACGTTATCAAATGGCAAGCTGGGCTACTGTTTTTAAATATTCCTTTTGCAGGAATACTTTTAGTGAAACACTATCCGCTCGTGAGCTTCGTGGAATCGCCGGTTTTTGAAGTGGATTATGCCGTTTAAGGGTTAACAGTTTTCCATACAAAAGTAATATGGGTTTATCTTAAATATTATTAAGTTTTAATAATAATGCATGTATTTCGTGGTCATTTTGTGAATATTGTTTTAATTATTAATTAAGTTACATTCAAACTGAAAATTTTTAATAATAATTTAAAAAAACGGGCGTCAACAAATATGCATTTAAGTGTTTGAGATATGATTTGTCTATAAATATAATAAATATAGATAAAAACGTAACAATGATAAAGTAAAAGCCATATTAGGTTAGTATGAAAACTTGTCCACGCGTCTTTAACTGAGCCACGACCTACTTTAACAAAAGTGACAGTTTCAAACAAAATGTGAGCCAAATTGATCATAAATCTATTGGCCTGATATTTCATACATACAACCATACAATAAATCATAGTCTTTGTTCCACAAAATCCAGAAATAAAATAAAAAATCTCCATTCACTTTTACTTGATCTTTAATCAACTTCAGATGTCAATATCGAGTACTCACTCACCTTAATCTGAGACCCTGAAAGATTCGGCTTAGTTCCCGGACCCAGGACGATTAGTCAAGTCTGTATTCATTAAGGCTCGCCAGACGGACTTCATCATTAATAACCAACGGATCTTAACGTTAATCCTAACAAATATCAGTGTTACACGGATGTTTTCCCGTCAGATTTTTTTATACAACCTATGTTACTAGATATAGTCGCGTCACTTAAAACCGAGATAATAGATGTCTAGATGTAACTTAAAATTTACTATAAATATAGATATGTCTAATTTCTTTATGTATATCCACTATATTATCTGTGAAAACTTTTAATTGGCCTTCATTTTCTCATCATCTCTGTATATTATATCTATTTAGCTGTAAGTTTTCCTAATAAAGTAAAATAATAAAGTAAAATAAAATAATACTTTTGCAATAATTGGACTGTAAAATTTTATAGATATTTTTTCCTGGGCCGGGTTGTCTTGTTTTTAAATTTCTTTAAAATATATTGATTTATGTAGTCGGCCAATGAGCATAGACGTCACAATTGTTGTCTTCATGATTACTCACTCAGGGTCTTCAAAGGAAAACTTCCAAGAACTTTTATAAGCTTCGTTTATTCAACGAGTAGCGTAATGACAATGCAACAGAGAGAGGTCCGTAGTGCGGCGGCTCGAGAGCGACCGTGTCGATCGCCTACAGCGCAGCTGCTTTTACAAGACTCTGCCACGTGCACAGGTTCACAAGTTTTTAGGTTAAGTATTGAAATTACAATCTTTTACATCGTAATCAACTCAAAAAAAATCAACTGATGGTTAATTAACTAATTTTAGAACGTCGACGAACAGTCGTAATTGCGCCAATATATATGATTTTACAACTATATAAAAACTTATTAAATCTCACTCTGCAGAAGGAACGATTAAATTAATATTTTATTGATAAAATATTTATTTTATCGTCCCTTCTGCCGAGTAAAAAAACAACATTAAATATTTTATATTCCTTCGACTTTGGATCGTATCCGGATGTTGATAAGAGCTTATAATTTCCGGTATTCGAAAAGATTAGATGTAAACATTATTACGTTTAGAAGTGAACATTATTAAGTTACTCTTAATGTATTACGAAGTAGCTCGTGGCTAAGTCGAATTCGCGTGGACAGATCGATCGATAGTAAAGTATAGAACACCTTATACACATATAGGTAAACAGAAACCAAATGCAAGAGTTTTTAGTTACATACTATAAATCTAACTCATTTTATTATCATTATTTATATTATAACATATTTATGTGTCAAACTAATTATTTTAATGATGTTTCTAATATCGTGAGGTGTTTTCATTAAATACGAAGATAAAAATTAGTCATCATAATGTTATTCAGCTCTGCCATAGTTTTTCCACTAATATAGACATGATATCAGGTATAAAGTGGTAACTTTGATGCAACACGTTTGTCTGCACGTGTGGTGTAGTGGTTTAAGTGGTCGCCTCGCCGCTCTCCACTGCACTGGTATTGTGGGTTCGATCCCCACATAGGACAAATCTATGTGTGATTAGCAAAGATTTGTCCTGAGACTGGGTGTGCTTGTGTAAGTGAATGTGTGTATTTGGCCTTGTCATTGGGACCATTGGATAGTGTGATTGCTTCTGGCGTTATCTAACGTAAAAAATCCAAACTATTATTATTATTAAATTTTTATGGGTCATATAAGTTCGTAAGATATCAAATCAAGAAACCAATAAGGGGTGAAACTCATTAAGTATGAATGTACCTTTCATTGGGTATTGTTCTTACGAGTATATCCAATACCATAAATACAAGATAAACTATTTTTTCCTCTCTTGGTACAACCACTGCAAAAATGTAGGTTATTTTCGTTATAAGTATTTTTATTGAAGTATTTATTTAACTGCCTTGTTGGTGTAGTGGTTAGTGTATTTAGCTCCATACCACACGGTTGATTCCCGGGTCGAGCACATGTATTATTTGTGAATCTTTAGTCAGGAAATTCTCACGGAGTTGAAATCGTGCCCAGCAGATGGCGATAAACCCACCCTTTAGCAAATGGGACCTCAACATAACAGGTGAAATGTGGCTTTTATACATCTTTGCCAAACCCTTCTAGATAATATAGGTATGATGTTATGTTTTAATATTTAGTCGTTTCAAGAGATGTGGTATACAGTATTCATGCCTTTTTCACACGTAACTGGTATACGGGCGAATGCACTGTCTCGGCCAAATATGCGGCACGTTTGTTCAAGGAATAAGGATTTAATTGTAAGTCTCTAAGCTCCTACATAAATTATTTACGAAAACACTGAATATTCAATTAAGAGAACAATTAAATAGACTCACAGAAATTCTATTCTTAGTATCCGATTATAAGTCAGACTTCAGTATTTAATGGACGTACGTAATATTTTTGCATATGAAAGGCATGATTTTATGTCAGTATGTACGTTATGTGTACTAGTTTCTTGTAAAAGTAGTAAATTATTGACAGATAAGTCCATCAGAAAGGACAAGTACGTAGAACACGAAACCGGCGAGCATGTGTACTGCACTATAAGTGTTGTGGGTTCGATCCCCACATAGGACAAATCTTTTCGTGATTCGCAAAGATTTGTTTTAAGACTGGGTGTGCTTGGGTGAGTGAATGTGTGTATTTGGCCTTGTCAATTGGACCA
Source organism: Hypena proboscidalis (assembly GCA_905147285.1). Lineage (NCBI taxonomy): Eukaryota > Metazoa > Arthropoda > Insecta > Lepidoptera > Erebidae > Hypena > Hypena proboscidalis. The sequence goes on from LR990141.1 coordinate 5,359,462, forward strand.
TTAGATAGTGTAATTGCTTATGGCATTCCATCTAATGTAAAAAATCCAAATTTATTTTATTTTTATTTTATTTATGACGCGATTTATGAATGTTGAGGAAGCAAAAGAAGTGTGTAAGGAGTGAAGCACATTGCGTTCCATTGTCTATGTCTACCTTTGTAGTATAAAGGCGTTATTCTATGTATGTAGTAGATTATTATTGAAACAAAAATAGGTATCATATTGGTAATATATCATTTTCGCATTTAGGTACTTAATGGTAAGTGACCACTCCTTAATGGTTATATGATGTTACACCTCACGTGTCAGTTATTTTATGTGCATGGTTAGCGAAGTGGACAAAGTGGTCTCTTTGCCGCTTTTAACTGCGCTGGTGTAGTGGGTTCGATCCACACGCGGGACAAATCATTGTATGATCCGCAAAGATTTCTACTGACTTTGGGTGTGCTCTGTTTGTGTAAAATGTATGTTTGTGAACACTCCTGCAACATAGGAGATATTCCTATTGTGGGCGTCTTTTTTTTAAACTTAAAACTAAACTAATTTCACCACAAAAGAAGCACATAGAAGTGCTAGTACTTTTTGACGGCACGTTAATCGTCTTGCAAAAAACAACTCTATCAAAATATGTATTCATTGCAAAAACAAATACTAACTACCTATTGCATTTACAAACACAGTTCTAACGACATTAAGTGGAGCTTAATTTCTTAAATAAATGAAGAGAATACTTATCAGCAATAAATCACGAAAACCGCTGCTAACGCGAAAAGTTTGTACAAAGAAAACATATTATGTGAAAGATTGAGTGTTGTAATGGCGTACGAGCCTTCTAATGGTATTAATCATAGTAATATGCTTTCAAAGTTGAGACAATGTTGTATACTTGTAAAGTCATTGAAGTTAATAGGTAGAAAGATGGTAAAAAGATATAGAGAAAAATTCAGGTGGAATGTATGTCTTTCAGTCTAATACATTTTTATAGCCTAAAAAGTACTAAATTGAATTGTATTTGTGTTGTTGAACCAGGAAGGTATTTTTTTTTGCTTACGTCGAGCCCGCGGGTTGAAGATACGATTCGTATTTATCATAACCGTTTATAAAATATCATAAAAATTTGTGGCTGCCAGTGGTGGGGTTTTTTTTAAAAACGTAATAAATTATTTTTCTCTACATTCTAGGAATAGAACTAAATGCCATAACTAATATTAACTTTCACCCGATAGTCAAAATAAATTTAAAATTTACTCTTGACCCTATTATCCCCACATTACCCTTTTGAGTGATTACCCAAATGACCAATTCATTACTCGTTTGTAACACGAAAATTTCATGAATTTACATAACAAAGGAACAAAAGTAGGCAATAATGGAGAATAAATATTTCTTGCTGTCTCCATGGTGTAGTGGTTAGCGTATGCGCTTCTCACAGTGAGGTCTCGGGTTTGATTTCCGGATCGGGAAAAGTGTTGTGTGTGAAAATTTCCATCAGGAAATTCACAATAGCAGCACGGAGTTGGAATTGTGCCCGGAGGATGGCGATAGGCTCACCTCATGGACCTTAAACATCACAAGTGAAATGTGGGTGTTATATACATTTGCTACAAACTTCTGTGTAATAAAGAAGAGAAAATTAAATGCTTTTTCTAGGGTGCTAATTTCCAAAAAATAAAGGTCAAAATATTTCACGCGAGCAACGTTTCGGCAATACCGCATTTTTGTTATTTATTTTCTTATCTTATGATTAACATCTAAGCGGCCGTGGCGCAATGGATAAGGCATCGGTCTTACGATCGAGAGGTCGTGGGTTCGAATCCTGGCCATTACACCACGGACGTGAACTTCCTCCTAACACAAGCGAATTACGCTTAGCTGGAGGGGGTTAACAAGAATACTAGTAATTTGTAATTGCAAAAAACTATACAAAAATGGCCATTTTCACAAGTAATTTTTATTTTGACTGTTAAAATTACAAATTACTGCAATAATTGCAAACCAAATGATGACTTATTGGACACCTGTACGACAATTATGTTTTCTAAATTATATTTTTTTTTGGAAATAGTGAATTCATTATGATTATTCATTATATAATTATATGAAGTCATTTAATATAGAAAAAAAAAAAAAAAAATTATTACAGTTATTTTGATTGGGAATTAACTCAAATTATGCATATTATTACTATTGAGATTGTGGCAGAGGTGTACAGCACCCACTTCTCCTGTTTTGATAGGTCCCATGGGATAGAGGGTGAGCCTATCGCCATCCACCGGGCAAAAATCTAACTCCTTGCTACTATTGTCAATTTCCCGACGTAAAGTTAACAAATAACAGCTTGGGCGATGCGGGAATCGAACCCGAAACCTTACGGTGAGAGGCGCATACGCTAACCACTAGGCCGTTGAGGCATTTTATGAATTAATTTTATCCTAAATTTATTCACCTTTTGGTAAGCTATAGAAAACGGTCGATGTAACCCGTTGCCGAAACGTATATAAAAGGTAAATAATATGCATAATTCGAGTTCATTTCCATTTAAAATTACTATAATAATCATGCAACTGTTTTTTTAGCGTGTACCTCCAAAAACAAAAAAAAAAAATACATCCCAAAACCCAAAAAAAGACGTATAAAAATTCCTAATAATGACGAAGGGTGATCCCCAAACGTACGGCGTCCTTTTTCCGGTCAAATGGACCAAAATGAAGTTACTTTGAACATAAATGTAATTTTGGGACACTTTAGTGAACTGTGGATGCCTGACGTTTTTATAAAACCTACAAGGGTGTGGCAGAGGTGTACAACACCCACTTCTCCTGTTATGTTTAGGTCCCATGGGATAGAGGGTGAGCCTATCGCCATCCACCGGGCAAAAATCTAACTCCGTGCTACTATTGTGAATTTCCCGACGTAAAGTTAACAAAAAACAGCTTGCGCGATCCGGGAATCGAACCCGAGACCTCACGGTGAGTGGCGCATACGCTAACCACTAGGCCATCGAGGCATTTTATATAAATTAATTTTATCCTAAATTTTATTCATATATTCAGGCAATACATAGTCCAAGATTGAGTTATAAACATACATGTAAAAATTCTCACTATTTTTTACAGTTATGACCTAATATTATAGGAGGATATATTATAGGTCTGCACGTCTGGTGTAGTGGTTCAAGCGGTCGCCTCGCCGCTCTCCACTGCACTGGTGTTGTGGGTTCGATCCCACATGGGACAAATCTTTGTGTTTCGCAAATATTTGTTCTGAGACTGGGTGTGCTTGTGTGGGTGAATGTGTGTATTTGGCCTTGTCATTGGGACCATTGGATAGTGTAATTGCTTCTGGCATCCTATCTAATGTAAAAAAATATATTATTAAATGTCGCATAAAATTAAAAATAATAGCCCTGTATCTGACTCATGTCCCACTGCTGGACTTGGGCCGCTTCTCACTATGAGAAGGGTTAGGCCATAGTCCACCACGCTTGCCAAGTGCAGATTGATAGACTTCACACCCTGAAACACTTTTTAAGCACTCTCAGGCAGGCAGGTTTCTTCACGATGTTTCTTTCACCATTAGCGAGCGATCATTTATATTACAAATACGCTCATAACGATTTATCGACAGAGGTGTGTGCTGTGGGTTACCCGAGACCTTTGACTTAGCAGTCCTACGGTCTAGCTATCGCTGCTTATATATACTTACTGACGACTGGGTGGCGGAGTGGGTAGTGTACCTGCCTGGGTTCGATTCCCACTTAAGACAAATCTTTGTGTGCATGAACATGGCGGTTTGTTTTAGTCTGGGTGTTTCTATGTATAATAAGTATGTATTTACCCATAGTACAAACTCTGCTTAGTTTGGGACTAGATGGCGTTGTGAGTGAGTTGTGAAATATTTATTTATTTATATATAAATCTCACATACTTATTTGAAATAAACACGAATGAATCGCGATACAATTCTTAAAGTACTTTATTCGTTTCGTTCTGCGCGTTTAATACAGACATTTCCAGACGTTCGACAGGTTTGTGATCAGTTTTACAAGGAATCTTGATTTAATAAATAATTTTATATGATTAAGAAAAGTGAATGAAATCTCAAAAGAATGGGAGTCAAAGAGATTTTAATGAAAAAGACATACCATTTTTTAAAGAATCTGTGGGAGTTTCTTTTGTGAGTGATGAAAAAAAAACAAGGATAAGATATCTATTTATGGATTGAATTCTTAAATACGTTTATAGAACTAAGTATGTCTTTTAATTTATTACTATTACTTTATTAATATATAGTATTTAAAAATGGCGACAAAATGTATAATAATATCTAAAACAAGCTAGAAATCAAAAAAATATATATATTACCTAAACATATTTACATACACACAGTTTGTGTATGAAATATTACAAACGCCAATTAATTGTACTATCATTAATACGCCAATTAAATCTAAATCAAGCTTAATCTCAAAAAAATATTCATTGAAAATATTTACAAATTTTTGTACACAGGTTTCGTGTACAAGTAGAATGGTGGAGATGCGTTGGATCTTCTTTTAGAACCCTTAATTGAATTACAATCGCTTCAGCAGTTATTCGTCAAAGTATCAAACAAAGAGTCAATGGAATCATTCAATCATTCATTCAGATATAATCAGGAGGAAGGTTTCATCTCGATTGTCAATAACATTGAAAGCAATCGACCAACAAAATTGGATTTAATGCTTTTTTGTAAGATATGTTTTGCAAATATTTGCAACGAGCTCGTGGCTAAGTCATTATGTCTGCACGTGTGGTGTAGTGGTTTAAGCGGTCGCCTTGCCACTCTCCACTGCACTGGTGTTGTGGGTTCGATCCCCACATGGGACAAATCTTTGTGTATTTCGCAAAGATTTGTTCTGAGACTGGTTGTGCTTGAGTGAGTGAATGTGAGTATTTGGCCTTGTCATTGGGACCATTGGATAGTGTAATTGCTTCTGACGTTCTATCTCATGTAAAAAATCCAAATTTATCTTTATCTTTTATCATCCGTCATTTATAATGTGTGGGTACCGCCACATCACTCCGCTCGCCATCCATCGCACACAGCTCCAACTCCGTGCTGTTGCTGAAAACTATAAATAAATAAGTATCGCCCAACTTACACACAACGCCATCTAGTCCTAATCTAAGCAAAGCTTGTACTATGGGTACTAGAATAACTGATACTAATACATATATACTTTTCTTTTGTAAACACATACTTACTATACATAGAAGCACCCAGACTAAGACAAACCCCTATGTTCATGCACACAAAGATTTGTTTTAAACGGGAATCGAACCCGCAACCTCGGCGTCGCAAGCACACTAACCACTCCGCAATCGGGTCATCAACTTATGTAAGATGGGTGACCTTCATAACGAGCATGTTAAGTCATCAGGCCGGGTTGCCATTTAAAGATTTGGCAGTCGTAACGTGTAGTCAGAGACCAGAACGTCTGACTAATACTTGACCATGGATTTTAGCCTATTTTTAGTTTGACGACCGGATGGCGGAGTGGGTAGTGTACCTGCCTGCTACGCCGAGGTCGCGGGTTCGATTCCCGCTTAAGACAAATCTTTGTGTGCATTAACATGGGGGTTTGTCTTAGTCTGGGTGTTGCTATGTATAATAAGTATGTATTTACAAAATAAAAGTATATATGTATTAGTATCAGTTATTCTAGTACCCATAGTACAAGCTCTGCTTAGTTTGGAACTAGATGGCGTTGTGTGTAAGTTGGCAGATATTTGGGAGATATTTATTTATAAAATAGCGTGATTTATTATAACAAAAACCTTCTTATTTTATAAGTAACTTTCATACTTAATAACAAAGGGTATCAAACTAATTCTGTACAGTCATGTCCAATAATGTGCTGAGTAAGAAAATGCTACGTAATGGCCGAAACAGTATGTTATTAAATATTGTGCTATTGTGCTCTTGCGTAATAAGGTTCTATTCAGAGAGGCTTTTAGGATGACAAGTGGTTTTTATCTATATGTGTGTGATATAGAAGATATTAATCACAATTAGTTTGGCAATTATTGCCGCACACACAAACAGACGTTCCTCGTTATAGACAATTAAATATCTCGCTAAATCAGATGAAACAACGATTATAACAGTGAAATAAAAATTTCGATTTTTTTTAATACTACGCACACCGCGAATGAACGTTCAGTTGTAGTCCACCTGATGGTAAGTGAAGTACAGCCCTTGGACATCAACAATCCACAAAAGCAGATTATAGATGCGTCGCTGCAGCTGAGGACTACGGTGTTATGCCTCAGATGTTCTTAATATATAACAACAAAATCACGAGTGACGTCACACCATCATTCATTTATTCTATAAAACATCGTAACATGCTTGGAAATGTGCTACACAATAGCTACGGCGTAGGTGACTGCTACAAAGGCTACGCTCGTAGCGGTTCATAAATCGTTCATGCATGACTCATTTTTATTCGTTCTCGTCTTTATAACATAAAGATATTTTATTGTTAGATTGTCAGACTTATAGAAATGAGTTGTTTTTGGAATGAGTGGGTTACGTACTCAAAGGGTGCCAACGAAATACTATGAAAGATTTGTTGCTTGTACGTTATGTATAATAAAATTTAGGTACTTAAAATTCTAGATAAATATCAGATTTTTTTCATAACTTCGTCAACGTGATAGTTTTTTTGGTATTCGTGTGCTTTGACAAAAAAAAAAAAGGAAGAACAATCGTATTGTATCAGTATTATCTAAATAAAGTGCGTAATGTGAATGTTCTCATATAACTCAACAAAGCTCCACTTGACCCAGAATACAAATAAAAAAAACCTGTAAACAATATTTTCTCAAATTCTCAAAACATATTTAAAAAATACTGTCAGGCAAAATAGACCGTTAAAACAAAATGTAGATTCTAACTCACATTTTCAAAATTTATTCTTACTGTAAATAGTTTATTTTATCGTATGTCGTGACACAGACATAAGTCTGCATTTTACGTGAACACTGTCGCGTTCCCTCATACGACTTTGTAAGCTCCTTATGTTCTTAAAATAGTTTTTCATCAGGAATTTCCGCAAATAAATTAAAATGATTTTCGATATGAAATCGAAATTCGATAGGAATCATTACTGATTTATCTATGTTTTCAGATGTATTACTTTCAAGCCACTATTTTGTATCTTATTTTTATGCGACTTGCGTTACAAAAGGCTGTGTAGTCCATCTGATAGTAAGTGCTATAAATGTGCTACTCTTGAAGGCATGTAAGATGACCCATCCAAAGGCCGACCACGGTAAGCAATGCTTGACTTATAGTTCGAACGGTCTTTTTTCTTTTTGATTTTTATTTATTCAATGGTAAGTTACATTTACAAAGTATTATGGTTTTTTCGCCAAACACAGTTGTTTATAGGCGAGATGCGCTCTTTATGTATTAAAATAACCTACCTATCCTATTAAGTAACTATGAAGTTAAACATTAACTGTTGTGAATTGTGTTAAGACAAAGAAACCAGGAATAAAAAAAAAAATTATATTAGGAAAATAAACTAAAGAAATACACAACCCAGTATGATAAAACCAAAAGACAGACAAGAAACTTAATTGATGACTGTGGAGTGGTTGATGATGTTTATCATAATATAGTGATGGAATGTGTCCGGAACGAAAACTTGAGAATTAATGTGTTAGATCAAAGTTATTGTAATGTTGGTTTTTGTAACTCAATCCTCGCTTATCCACTATCGGATAAAGCCAAAGACCTGTACAAACTAGCAATAAGATAGTTTAGTTTTAGCGTATTTTGTTACAATCTTTTGTAATTCTAATTGGGCGGTATGGTCGCTAAGCGAAAAAGCCCTTCAATCAATAATAAAAAAAAAACTTTATTGTCAAAAACATCAAAGCAAATTCTTATAAAAACTAAATATACGTACAAATAATATACAAAAAGGTTCGATTGGGCACATTAACAATAATTTATATTTCACATATACCTATAATATAATATACAGTTTTAAATGTCCTAACGAAATAAAATAAATTAAGCTAGGCTTTCTTGTCGTCAAGCAACAACTCTTTAAGACCCTTCTTTAGTTTACCTATACTAACTTTAGAGTTAGCTCTTAACATGTCTATGCTATTAAATACTTTTGGTACAAGGAACCTGGTTGTCCGTTCTCTATAGTAATTTATGATCTTAGCTTTAACCAGCTTTTCTAATTGTATCGGCAAGTGTATGCGACCGATACGGTGAGTTGAATTATTGTTGATGAGGATTCTTGATTTGGATTTTGCGTTGAAAGGAAACTCAGGTGTGTTCTTAATGATGGTTATAATGCGACAAGATGGCGAATTGGTACATGATTTGAGAAGAAAAAAGGTTGGGGAACATAATAAACTAAAAACTATAATTTGAAATTGACCAATGGCTTGCGATCTACGGTTGGCCAACATAGCGAGTTATTGCCAGCGCAAATATATTGGCTTCGTACTTGAACACTAATAGTAGCTAAAGCTAAAAGCTAAAGCTAAAGCTAAAAGCTCGAGGCTAAGCATATACTTAGCCTCGAGCTTTTGCAAAATACATAAAAATAAAAATATCAATTACTAAGAATAAAAATGTTAGTTAACATTTCAAAAACAAAAAATCTATTTAGATACGTACAAAATAAACTTTTTACATTTATCAATATGAGTTTCAGTTTGTTTATTAAGCTTCCATCATCATTATTTTCCATCTAACGCTGTATGTACACATACATGTTTATCTCGATCAAACGTCAAGATACAGCCTCCTCGGAACACATCTAAATTACGGCCTATTATACAAAATAACAAGGAAAATACGATCTTAATTTAACAGAAGTAAAGTTCACTCTGCATTCATATGGTCTACTTTTTTAGTATTTATGGGAAAATGGTCCCGTTTTTGTGAACGGTATTCAAGATGTCTTATTTATACATTATCTTGCATTTGCTTTCTGTAAAGATAAAAAATACGCCTTCTGATAAACGCACACTTATCCGCACCATACAACTCTAGCAAACAAAGTTTAGAATAATGGGCTTTACACACGGCAGCTAGAATATGTATAAATGTTTTTTTTTTTAATCGTCGCCCGCACTCGAAATATCTCGTGAGTTGCGGGCAGTTCTCAAACATACATTTTACGCACACAAAGCACACCCAGAGTCAGAAAAAATCTTTGTGATTCACGCAAAGATTTGTTGAAAGTGGCGAGGTGACCACTTTAACCACTACGCCAACCGTGCACACAAATCTCAAAATATTAATTTATGTCAAAATACGAACATTTAAAAAAATACATTCTGGCTGCCGTGTGTTGTCACCTTATAACTTCTTAAGAAAGATGTAATAAAATGTATCGAGATGTATCGCGATGCATGGATTATTCTAATACATTTGCATTTGCACTGGCAAACAGCTTCGTCACGATGTCATTTACACCCTGTTTAATCATAGTTCTGTATTATTTTCCTACAATAATAAAACCACCTCAGTGATGCGTTGCGGTCAAAGAAAATTGTATTTGACACGAATCACCAGTCAAAGTGGAAAACTGGCTAGAGTAAAGAGAAACCCAGCCTGCGGTATTTAATTTATGGCTGCCCGATGTTATTATTTCTTGTGTGCAAAATATGGTATATTTTCTAGACAAGCAATATGAAAATGAAAAATATGGCATGCAATTTTCACTAAAACCACATATAGGAAATATACTATTAAAAATATGCTTTCCTGTCATATTTCAATAACTTTGTCGTAATTTATTTTGTTTTGTTTTTATTTAATTTGAATCTGTTATCTCATTTAATTTTGACGACTGGAGTGCGGAGTGGGTAGTGTAACCTGCCTGCGACACCGAGGTCGCGGGTTCGATGCCCGCTTAAGACAAATCTTTGTGTGCATGAACATGGGGGTTTGTTTTAGTCTGGGTGTTTCTATGTATAATAAGTATGTATTTACAAAAGAAAAATATATTTGTATTAGTATCAGTTATTCTAGTACCCATAGTACAAGCTCTGCTTAGTTTGGGACTAAATGACGTTGTGTGTAAGTTGTGAGATATTTATTTATTTAATGTTTTTTTTGCTCTCATCTCACTAATGTAATTCATTTTTGTATGCCTCAAACAGTAAGACACCAGAACTACATACTATATTTATACTGCTATAGGTTAACCTATATTTATATATAGCAGATTTATAGCACAAATGTTTCTTGGCTAAGCCGGACAGACAGACGGACATGCCGAGGTTTCGCTGTTGGCACTATATTCAAACTTAGACTTTAACGTCATGTATAAAACGTTTATATTCTAATACAATCGTTTTTAAACATATGGCACCGACTCCAAGTAATAGTGTTAATGGTAAGAGAATGATAAAACATTTTTATTTTCAACTCACTGTTATTACGCATAACACCGTAACAATCCATAAAATGAGCCTGTGAATGTTCAATTTCAGGCAACATGGCGCCTAATTAAATTCTTTGTCAGTTACCGCTTATTGAGGCAATACTCGTTTACCGTATCGGATCATTAGCTCACTCATATCCAATAGAAATAAGCAAACAACATGCGCGAATTAGGTGTAAAATTAAAATTTCCACTTGATTAAAAAATACGATTTAGAGCGGAAAATTGCAAATTTACTAGGACAGACTAGGGTATCGTTACTATCAGTTTGTAGTCAGTCGGCAAAATTGCGAAGAACAAAAATCTACCTCCCAAAATTCATGAATTTTTCGGTAAATTATTTTTACACCTGTCACAGAAACATGCACAGAATCATTGAACAGCGGCTTTGTAACAATTTGTTTATATATTTATTATATGGCTCTTGAACAATGAGTACACTGTTAAATTAATAAAGGTTATACATTGTGAACTTAAGTCTAAGCGTCTCACTACTTATAGAGGTGCACAACATGCAATGTTAATACAATGTACCTGACGTACCCTGATTTATTCGGAATACTTATTGGGTCCAGTAATTTAAGCCTGTGTTTAAAGCAAGACTATTTTTCTAAAATCCACAACCTAATAATAATATGACGATATACATTTTTTGAAATCCTTAGTTAAATCCAACCGCCATGTATTACATTCATATTTTAATACAGAATGACCCGCGCGTTTATCACAACTCAGACCTCACGGTCAGCATCGTAGCGCTAACCACCAGACAAATGAGGTTTTACTTTATCTTTTGACGCATTTGTAAATATTTAAAACAGCCTACGAAATTGTTGTTCAAACAAAACTTTCGCTTAGCCTCAATTTAATATGAATTCCCTGTAACATTCATTTTAATAATTCGAAACAATTTCTTTGGTATAAGAAGTGTAATAATTACGTTTTGAGAATTTTAGGAAATTTGGTTTGTTTTACCAGGTTTTGATTTTGTGACGGAATTTATAATACGGTCTAATTTATTTATTAGAGACTATGGGTTCGCCTGATCATATGGACTAATATATTTTTTAGGTTTGTCTAATTAGCCGCCGACTAATTAGCTATTATACAAGTGGTTGAATGGTAGGCGAAGTCGGTATTTTTTGGTTAAAATAAATAAATTCAACATTACAGTTTTAAACCAAAACGTCATACATAAAAAAATAACTTTAGACAATAATCTGATGCACAAAAATGCATACTAAACAATACTATACACGACAAACACAATAGCTAAACTCTATCCAAGGTTTCACAAAATGACAAAATTTACGTAAATCAGAATGTAATGATCAATACAATGTTGTTTGTCGTATCATCACATACAGTATATTATAACATGACAAAAATTACGTTATACTTCTTATACTAGATTATTGCTATTTTTAGTAAAGCCGACTATTCGGCGCTTATTAAAGTGGCCGAGTAGTCGGAACATCTCTAATATTTATATTAATGTGTTTGACGGATAAGTTAAGCGAAAAGTTGATTATTTCACAAAATTACTTTTAAGAGTCAAACCAATACGAGAAAAAGAAAATACTGAAGTTTATTCCAATACGAACCGGTTTAAAATGTACAGATATCTTTTGTTACAGCTATATCAGTTTTAAATAAAACTTAAACAATTTATCATCTCAACTAAGTTATTCTGTTAACATACGGATTTATAACTTTAACTTAAACTCTTCGAGATAACATTTAAGTTTATTTTCATTTTATCACTTGGAAAGAAAAATAAAGAAAATTGAAACAGGTATGTTTTTTTTGTACAATACATAAATAAAATAATTAAAAATAACTCTGTTAGTCTGTCCGTTGCTCTTTCATTGCGAATCAACTAAATCGTTCGTGGTAAAAATCAGTTAAGATATATTTAAAAATATAGAGGTAATGTGTTAAAATGTTTCACGAGTTACCATGTTGGCGTAAGTAATCAAGACACAGTATATCGCAATAAATCTTTTTATTAAAAACGTGCTAAAGCATATTAACCGCTCCGTCGCTTGGCCCATTCAAATTCAAATTCAACAAAGTTGAAAGGGAACCACAGAAGATACAAAACCCTAAAGGCATCCCTCAAAACCTTTCAACGACAGAGTGTAAGAGAACGCGCACACTAGGTCACTTGTGGTGGCCTGAGTTACGCTACTAGTGCTGGCTAAAGACATGTTGTTAAAGACATTTTTCATACAATTTGTTTGGTTTCGACTGCCTCGTGGTACAATTTGCACTCACCGTGAGGTTTCGAGTTGAACCCCTAGCTGGGGCAAAGTACTTAGGAGGTTTTCGTTCTGGGAATTGTTATTAGCAGCATAGAGCCTAGAATGGTGCAACGTAGATGGAGACAGTGATGTTGGTGCTCGTCTCCACAAAATATGGTTTCTTAGAATAGGTTGTACATAATACAAAAACCTTTGAAAACAATGACTTGTATGAAGTTGATACCTGTTTCATATATTGAGTGCACGGTTGGCGTAATGGTTAAAGCGGTCGCCTCGCCGCTTTTAACTGCGCTGGTGTTGTGGGTTCGATTCCCACATGGAACAAATCTTTGTGTGATTCGCAAATATTTGTTCTGACTCTGGGTGTGTTCTGTGTGTGTGAAATGTATGTTTGTGAACACCTCCGCGACACAGGAGGTATTCCTAGTGCGGGCGACGTTTTTTTTTTTAAAAAAAACCCCTTTTAAGTCCAAAAATGAGTTGTAGCAACTAAGTACCAAACCTATTGCGTGTGACTCGACACGCACTTGGCCGGTTTTTTTATGATATTAACGCACAACATTAGGGTAAACATATATACAAGCCACCAGCAGGCTGCGATCGTGTTTATTTTTAAAAAAAGCTTATATTAGTAATTTGCAGATACTAACAACTATTTAATTCGATTTTGTTAGGAGGAAGTTCACGTCCGTGGTGTAATGGTTCGAACCAACAGCCTCTTGATTGTAAAACTGATGCCTAATCCATTGCGCCACTGCCGCCTGTTTTAATGGCTTGTGGCGCTCTGTGAGGCCACTGTTCGACGTGTTTAGTGTCCCAATGTCCGCCCGCTCTAATTTGCCGTCAGCTCAGTAGCTAATAAATTACCGTTTATCTTGTATACCATTCAAAAGAGATTCAAAAGGTTGCCCTAATCCCTGAAATAGAGGATCTCGAATATCCTGAATAGAGACGGCTGTTTTCGTATAAAAGGGCTTTCTTAAACGTTTTATTGAAGACTTTAAGTTACTATGGGACTAAGGTTTTTCTATTGAATCTTTTTATGAGAACATTTATGTCCTTTTATACTTAAACCGTAAAAAAAAATTAAAAACATGGTATTATAGTTCAAGCTTTTCATTACATACAAGTATACATGACACATGCCAATAATTTAATATTGCGGTCGTTCTCTTCAAGGCAAGGAGTTCTCTCAAGGCCTTTTGATTGTATTACGAGAAGGACCACAATAAGTGTCGTCCTTCAAAAAGGCAGGCAAGTTAACAAATAATACTTTGCCCGACCCGGGCATCGAACCCGAGACAAGGTAAGCGATACACAAATTATACCGCTAAATAATCATTTACTAAACATTCAAACATGTAGATGAAGAAAATATTCAACAAATCAAATGTATGTAATGTAGCGTTCCAATTAAATAATTGTTTATCTCAAACAATTAATGTACTAATTAATTATTAATTATTTTTGAACACCCAAAGCCTAATCCCAACAATAATAATAATAACTATATTATTTTATAAAATATTTATTCAGAGAGACTTGTGATGTAAGGCGGGTGAAACATCTGCATTTTACCAATCAAAACACCACCAGCAGTCGTGAGATGGAAACACCAGGTGCAGTGGAACGATCAAAACAACAAGTACGCTTACCCCACTACTTGAACAGATTGTTTTGATCGCCTTATACATACCAGCTGTCTGTATTGTTGATTCATTTGCAGTGACGCCTCCTCCAGTGATGGCTGACGAGCGCTGATCAGAGCATTCCCCCGGGTAGCTCGACCTCGTCATGCACAGGAGGACTTACCGGACATTACCCATGAGCTGCAGGCCACCCGCAGCGATTCAAGCTTGAGGGCTTGACCCTGCTACCCACGCCTTTACTGGTCCTGGAATGACCAGCGGGCCCTGCCGAACCCCATGCAACATCCCGGCGGTCTTAGCAGCCGGTTGTGACACCACCAAGACAGACCAATGCCTGGATTGGTTACCCTTGGAACTCCTAGAGGGTCCACGATAAGATCCTCGACTTTGATTCATTGGACAGCTGGTGCTTTCTGTTGACGCGTAAACACAAGTGGTAGTCCAGACAAGCCACATTTCATGTGACACCTTATACTAGGCTGTGAGGATCATAATTAGCCTTATTTTTGATTATTTTATAGCATTTAGCTGGCAAATTATACTAAGATACAGTTCAAAAATTATAAATGTTGAGAAATTTTGGGTCCCGGCACGAGGAGACCGTAGCTTATTGGTTGAAACGGCTGCCGGATGTGCATAGGTCGCAGGTTCAAATCCTGGCGGTCCCATATTTTTTTCCATTTCTTAGTATAATTAGGCTTGTTTAAAAAGTATCGACTTATTGATATTTTTAATTGGTAATGTCGATTTTTTTAGTCGATATATTTTGCTTCTAGATATCGATACAAAATAATCCTTAAGCGTAAATTGTACTAAAAAAATACTGAACATGTATTCTAAATATCCAAACAATGTTTGTAATAACAAATGAATCAAAAAGGTTTGTCTTATACTTTATACCGTCGGATATAAGAACAATACGGATGAAAGGTGCGTACATTCATTATTTATGAGTTTCGGCCCTTATTGGTTGCCTGATTCGATCTCTTGCAAAGTTATGCGGCCCTGGTCATTAGATGACTGAGTGGGTAGTGTACCTGCCTGCGACGCCGAGGTCGCGGGTTCGATGCCCGCTTAAGACAAATCTTTGTGTGCATGAACATGAGGGTTTGTCTTAGTTTGGTTGTTTCTATGTATAATAAGTATGTATTTACAAAAGAATACTATATATGTGTAGAGGAACAGGGTGTGATGTTCCTCCACCACAAAGTGAGAATCCTCCGACCAGGCTCGGTGGTATTGCCTGGCGGACAGCTGTCCAACAGTAGTGTATTGGAAGTGGTATATATAGTCACTTGCCGTGAACATTTCGATATCGCGATTCAGCACTCGTCGATATATGTCACGTGACTGGTTATGTGCGGATACCGCCACATATGTATTAGTATCAGTTATTCTAGTACCCATAGTACAAGCTCTACTTAGTTTGGAACTAGATGACGTTGTGTGTAAGTTGTGAGATATTTATATTATAGATACCTTTGTTTGGTGTAACTTTTTTAATATTGAATTAGATCTTCTTTATTGGTAGAGCATTTGTGAACAAGCTCGAGGAAAAAAACACAAGTGTAACATAACATAACATCACGCCTAAATTAGCCGAGTCTGGCAGAGGTATACAACACCCACATTTTACCTGTTATGTTTAGGTCCCATGGGATAGAGGGTGAACCCATCGCCATCAAGCGGGCGCAGTTCCTAGGACATGCTGATATTGTGAATTTCCTGACGGTAAGTTCACTAAATACGGGGTGGATGCGACATAGCGACATTTATTGAAACCACAGCTTCTATACATGGTAAGTATCAATTTCCACCGGATAAAAATTCTCTGGCGAAAAAAAAAAATCACGTTTTCCGAACAATTTGAACATTGCGATCGTGCAATTTGTTCGGAAGACGTGGATTTTTTTTTTTCGCCAGAGAATTTTTTATCCGGTGGAAATGCATACTGGCCATGTATAGAAGCTGTGGTTTCAATAAATGTCGCTATGTCGCATCCACCCTGTATAACACTTTGCCGATACCGAACGATACGGATGAAAGGTGCGTTACATTTATTATTTATGAGTTTCGGCCCTTATTGGATTCTCGATTCGATCTTTTGAAAAGTTATGCGGCCCTGGTCATTAGATACCTTGTTTTGTGTATTTTTACCTCGCTTGAATTCAGACTATTTCTTCATTGGTAAAAATCTTTTGTGAACATGTTCAAGGAACTGTATAGTGTGACTTCTTATCACAAGGTTCGGTTACCGTATCGAGCACAAGTCTGATTTTTTTCATTAGGAAAGTTCAACAGGAGTTGGAAATTTTGCCTAGTGGACAGCGACCTTTTACGTTAACCTTATGAGACTAACTCATTTTAAAATGATGTCTTCAGAATGACGTCGTACGCTCGGTGATCTGTTTTTTCTGTACAAACTATTGAATAACATTGATTGCGCAAGTCTTCTTCAGGAAATAAAAATAAACGTGCCTGCCAGAATTCCTCGTTATCCATGCTCATTATAAGCAGCACCACGAGCATATTTGGGCAAGCATTCACCAATCGTAAGATTATCATATCTATATAACAGTGTGTCGGAATCAGTAAAAGACATGGACATCTTTAGTTTTTATTTAATTTGTATGAAATGCCATCTGTTAATAATTATTTTAATTACTTATTTATTTGAATTATACATCTCAATTTTAATTTCTATTTCTATTTCCAATTATAATGTAATTTGACATGTTGTGTAGATTTTAGGTTTGTCTGTTTTTGCATGCATTTTAGTATTTATTAATATCAAATTTTATTTCGGTTCCTATAAATGTAGACGCTGTGGTCTCCTCTAATTGAGAAAACACATAATTTAAATATTGTGTATGTTATTATTAATAATGTGTTGTGTATTTCTTGTTGGAGATCCTATAAATAAATAAATAAACCTTTTATCATATGGGACCTAAATATAACAGGTGAAATGTTGGTATTATACACATCCTTTTAGGTCAAAAAAGGTGTGATGTTATTTTATACTCGAAATAGGAAGCACCAATGATACACTTTTAACCTACCATTGAAAGCGCTCATTTAAATGTGTTGGTAAAATTACTAGACCTGCAGTATTTTGCGGATTGAGTCTTATAATAGTCATGTTACATAAATCGCATTAAACAATCTGAAAAATACCTTCACAAAGTGTCTGAATTATCCTAACTAATGCCTAAATTGTCTTGAGCTTATACTAGGTTTAAAAAACTTTATATATTTTTAGTTTTATCCGCCTGCATACGTGAAATCTTCGAGTGTTCGAGAAACGGCCGCAAAAACAAGGCTTTCGTATCTTTTCTACTCGAAGACGCTGATTTATTACCCCGTTCAATTTCTTCCTCATGTAGGTTTTTGGGTATCTGCGAATATACAATTTGTTTTACAAGCCTTTAAGTATCTTCCTTTTAATTTTCATAAAAAAGATTCAGTGATTTATTTATTTATTTATTATTTGGCTCTTCAACAATGAGTGCACTGTTACATTGAATAAGGGTTAACATTGTGGACTTAATTCTAAGTGTCTCACGACTTATAGAGGAGCACAACATGCATTTATGTGTGAAATAGTATTGAGTCTTGATGGTCTAGTAGCGTCTCTCACTGTGGGTGCCATACCCGGGTCTGGAAAAGTGTTAATTGTGAAACCGTCCGGCAATACCAGCACGGAGTTGGAATCGTGCCCAGTGGATGGCGATAGGCTCACCCCTATTCCCTGGAACCTAAACATAGCGCGTCAAATGTGGGTGTTGTACACCTCTGCCTTACCCTTGTGAGTAATATAGGCGTGATGTTATGTTATGTTTGGTTTTTTTCGTTCAATATAAGGCTAGAAGTAATCACATCCAAAGGTCCCAATGACAAGGCCAAATATACATATTTACTCAAGCACACCCAGTCTCAGAATTAATATTTGCGGATCACACAAAGATTTGTGTCGTGTGGGAACCTACAAGTGCTGTGGAGAGCCGTTGACGACCGCTAAAACCACTGTACCTGTACCAAAAAAATTGTAAAATCCTCTATTTCTATTAACTATAGTTCTGGTTTATTATTCTTAACGACTATTTGTGTTTAAAAACAGCTTAATACCAAACAGTTACCCATTACCTTTTATTTAAATCAATCTAGCAGCCTGTTATGTTCAGTTCCCATGTGATAGGGGGTGGCCTATCGCCAACCACCAGGCACAATACCAACTCGGTGCTGCTATTTAATAACATGTTTGCCCGACCCGGAAATCGAAACCGTGACCTCGCGATGAGCGCAAATTATACCACTACACCAACGAGGCAGTTATCGTAAACAAGCATTAAAAAAGATAACTTTTCACAGTTATTTAGTCCGCTGATCGTAAATCGTCGTTTTTACGGGACTGTATTATTATGAAACTTAAAAGGTAAACAAAGTTATATTTTTTACGGTACCTAATCTTAGTTAGGATGTAAACAAATTCTTTTACTTTTATTACGATACTAGCCATGTAAAAATGGGTTTATGGCATTTATCAACTAGATATGGGGGTAGCCAAATAGGACTGCTATATTATTTGTACGGGGAAGGGTACAGTGGGCCAAGCAATTAGGTATGCAGGACAAAAACTTCTATACCAAAGTGCAAACTGACTGCAATAGATATGTATGTGTGAATTATTTATGTAATAAGTGTAATATAGCCACTATTTAGATATGTAACTCACTTATCTATAACTGGTGTAGTAAGTTTTTACTATCACTTAGAATTTTTTGCCCTGCATAGCTAACTCGTTGGCCCACTGTACATCTAAATGATAAGTCTGATAAAAGAAATGTATTTAAAGTCAGATCACTAAAGACTTATGTTAATTGACCGACACGCGGCGAAAGGAACGGTTTGATGTTGCCCGAACCGATTGATTGCAACTACTAACTATTATGTTGAATGTACGTATTTTGTTCACTTCGCTGCGTGTTGTTGTCAGCATAAAACTCAAACTATTGCGATGTACGGGTTTGCTCGTAGATTATTTTTTTATGAAACCATTCCAAGTTAATTTAATTAAACTATTTGTATGTATTATGAAACCATTCTCTTCATGACATTTATTATAATGGCGATATCACCAAGATTATTATAAAATATAACAAAAAGTAAAACTGTGACCCTGCCAGGATTCGAACCTGGAATCTTCTGATCCGTAGTCAGACGCGTTATCCATTGCGCTACAGGGCCGGATTGATTTTCCCAACAGAATGATATATAGCTCAGTACCGAGCTAGTTTTTTTGGATGTAGGTCACAATCGTTAAAGTTAATGCTACTCAGTCGGCATAATTATATTCAAGTGCAACTATAATATTAATAAAAGCTGCCCTGTATCTTTTGTATCTTATACATGTCCCACTGCAGTACTCGGGCCTCTTCTCATGATACAAAGGTTTAGACCGTAGTCCAACACGCTGCCAAAATGCGGATTGGTAGACTTCACACACCGTCGAGCACTTATATGCACTCTCAGGCATGCAATTTTCCTCACAATGTTTGCCTTCACCGTTAGCGAGCGCTGACTTATAAAATAAAAGTATGAAATAAATTTTATTATTATTAAAACAAGATTACCGGCTGTTTAAAAATAATGTACCATAAAGTATTATATATAAGTATTGTATATTGTGATACTTGTTTATCTCATTATATTTTAAAGACAAGGGTCTTAATCGCGTTAGTATGTTTCAAGGCATAAATATCTTTTTTGCTCGGCAGCTTTGTCTCCGTTAAGCGAGGGTTTTGAGCACCACCCTGACTTGGCCACCACTATTATTATTTTTGTCCTAATTGACAGTACACACAACACAAACGACGTCGGCACACTGATGCGTATCATTACGGCGGCGATTGCACTTGTCGAAGACAGGATTCCAGGCTGTTGAGAGTCGGTATCCATCTTCGCGGTCCAGGTTCGCGGCGTTCTATTCTGGAGTAATAGTGACGCTCAGTAGATAGAAGCTATGGTTTATGCAATTCGATCCAATGTTTGGTTCCTGACTCCAGAAACAGCAGCTCAGCCATGATAATATCATGGCTGCACTGCTCTATGCTCCTTGACCCTTTCTGCGATTGTTTTTGCCTTTATCTAAACTAAAATTATAAAATAAAAATTGTTGATTCGATTTAATTTTTTTTGTTTGTTACGATTTACGAAAAAAACTACTGAATCGATTACAAATAAAATCATATTTTCGTTTGCAATACTTACGAGGCAGTTTCATAACATATGATTTTTTTTCATCACATACCAGATATGTTAACCTTTTGAAATATGCATAAAATCCTTCGTCACACACAATCAGTCAGTGATGATCCTAATCACTGTCAAAACTTTATTCTGTGACAACTTCGTATCAAAACACCACATCTTTGATAAAGGTCTATTTAATTCTACCATTTTTTAGCTTTCTACATATCGGCTAGTCTACGTGAGTCAAAACAGATGATAAGAATATTTTATTTGAACGCAAACAGAAGTCATTTCTTGGTAAGGCTGAATATCAGTATTTTACGACATCAGACCTCCACAAATCGGCATGGCTACAATTGATATACAAGTATCGATATAAGTATCGATATACTTAACAAATTACCACCGTCCTTAGTTAGTCACATCTCCCAGCTGCAGTTGGCTGAAATGCACTTCGCCGAAGTGCCATCTTTCGGGAATTGCTATTTTATTTAATTTTAGTATTTCAATTGATTGTTTTATTTTGATACTGTCTTATTGTTGATTGAATAGCACGTGGATAAGTCAAATCCGTCAATTGTAAAAGGGTCGATCGGTCATCGGATTAAGCAATGCTTGCTACGGTTGGCCACGAATGGGTGACTATACAATTTTTATCTTAACGAGTTTCAAATAGCATGTTGGTTCCAGTTATAATTTAAAAATCTAAGAGAGTTGTTACAGGTAATTAGCAGCCAGAAAGTCGACGATATCAGACTTCCACAAATCGGCCTGGCTACAGTCAACTTCGTATAACCCGACAATCGATAGATCTGTTAGACTTCGACATGAGCTCGTCGGGATGGGCAATACAAACATTATTAAAAAAGTTTTATTGAAGAGCCAAAGGGAACACTGAACACTTAGAGGAGATATTAAATTTGTTCATTAAATTTCATTTACCTACTTTCAAAATATGGACAAGACAGGGCAAAGTTTTTCATCAAACTTTAGCCAAGTTGTTGCCGACAAAGTTCTGTTTAGAAATATTCTGCCAAAGTTTCTCATGCTGCGAATTTAGGTGAACATCAGTAGATTATATCTATCGACGTATAAAGTATATATAATATTAAATTTTATACGAAATTATGAAGCAAAAGGGGGTGTGTCGCCTGATGATAAGTGGCAACAACAGTCCATGATGAACATTCATAATTTGTACATGCGTCCCTACAACTGAGAACTATAGGGTCAAGCTAAATTGTAACGAGTGCACGGTTGGCGTAGTGGTCAAAGCGGTCGCTTCGCTGCTTTTAACTGCGCTGGTGTTGTGGTTTCGATCCCCACATGGTACAAATATTTGTGTGATCCGCAAAGATTTGTTCTGACTATGGGTGTGCTCTGTGTGTGTGAAACGTATGTTTGTGAACACCCCCGCGACACAAGAGTTCTTACTTGTGCGGGCGTCGTATTTCGGAAAAAAAAGTGCACTGTACCACCGACTACAAAAATTTCGCAAATTTACTACAAAATATTTTTGTATCTTTTGGCTAAGTCATTCAATCTCCGTGTGTACTGTACTCCACACTCATGTCGTTTACTTTACAAAATACCAGAGGCATTGTTTTAAACCGTTATAATATCCGGCCCAACGGTAGCGCCGGCGTGATAGCTTACAAATCTAATTCCGGATATCTCGCGAGGTCACCGCTGCAGCTGCAAGCGACGTTTGTTGGGCTTGGTGATGTTCCTGAGTCGATACTTTAAACTATTTTTACTATAGTTAAACATGCGATGACGTAAGAGTATTATTATGACTAAGATTTTGCTATTTTACAAAATTATGTGTAGCAAATATCTCTGATAAAATACTTACTATAGCATTAGCTATCTTCCAAAAGAGGTATATAATGAATACCGCCATTGACCAGAAAGCGTCTTGCCCGAACCTATCTTTTTTTTTTTTTTTTTTCAATACTACGCCCACAGCGAACGAACGAGTAGTCCACCTGATGGTAAGTGGAGTACAGCCCATGGACATCATCAATCCACAAAAGCAGATTATAGATGCGTCGCTGCAGCTGAGGACTACGGTGTTATGCCTCATGTGCCAGTAATTTCAGGGCCTGATCTCACCACCATACCGGAACACAGTAATGGAAGCACTACTATTTGGCGGCAGGTTAAAGGTGAGACGGTGGTGCTGCCGCCCTCGAGCTCATTCACAAGAGCTCATTCACAAGAGCTTTACCACCTGTAAATTTTCTTTCTTGGCCTTTCGTTCCTATTTCGGAAGCCTTACCTACTTGCCACGAACTATCAAGTATCAAGACCGGTCTGGAAATCTTAAAATAGACTCAAGCAAGAAGAACCCTGTCAAATGGGGATATCTGGCTGACACTGACATAAATTGTGAATGTGGAGCAATTCAATCTATGGCCCACCTTGTGCCCACGGTGTGTGAAATGTATGTTTGTCAAAACCCTTGCGACACAAGAGTTATTCATAAAGCGAACGTCGTTAAAAAAAATTCTGTACGGCAAATTTTAATTATAGCTGATCTTACTTATTGTAAAATCTATCGAAACTTAACAAATTACAACCGTCCTTGTCACATATACCGGCTGTAGTTGGCTGAAATACGCTTCGCTGAAGCGCCATCTTCCGGGCTTTTCTATTTAATTTAATTTTAGTATCTCAGTGAATGGCCTTTGTTTTGTTTTGATAATGTTATCTTGTTAATTGAATAGCTCGTAACTAAGTAAAATCCGTCAACGGTCAAAGGATCAATCATAGGAAAGTAATGCTTTCCACGGTTGGCCGCGAATGGATGACAATTTAATTTTTAACACAACAGGTTTTCCTCCGAGCCACAAATAGCATGTTGGTGCCAGTTGTCATCTGAAGATCTAAGACATTTTTTTACAGGTAATTGGAAGCCAAAAAGTTTGAATACTAGTCTAATGAAAAGCATATAATGACAAAATAACACACAAATATATTGTGTATATTTGTGTGTGCGGAATATAATTATGTTTGTGAACACCCCCGCGACGCAGGAATTATCACAGACGCCCTAGTGTGGGCGTCATCTTTTTTTTTTAAGAAGAGAAATATAAAATTAAAGGGATACGTTACGTACGCTGCTGTTATTTAGATAATTTCTCCAGACTATAAACTAATAACAATATAATTGAGAAAATAAATGGCAATTAAAGAACAGTTATTCCACATTTGTGAATTTTTAATGTACCTACTAGAAAAATACATTTTATTAAACAATGCAGCTATGTTCGAATGCTCTGGCAGTTTGCTAATATTAGAGATTGTCTCAAAGTCATATATTTTTTATGGAACGTGTCGCCGATTGTACCAGTATTTGAAATAATACCAACCAGTTTTTTTCAAAAGCTTAAAGAGGATTTTCTATTCGGCTATTGTTGTTTTAGGTACACCTGCGTTTAACTGAAAGTATCGGAGTACACGTAAAACGTTTTAAACAATGTTTGTTTTTGTTCTGATCTGTGCTTTGTTTTGTTTTCGTTGTTTTTTGTTTTGTTTAAAGCTATATTGGATTTGAATTCGGATTACTTTGACAAAGAATTAAGACACCTTTATGGCGTCAGCTTCCAATCTGATGAATTACGATGAATATCTGTATTTTGCCTCGATGGTCTAGTGGTTAGCGTATGCGCCTCTCACCACGAGGTTTTGGGTTTGATGCCCAGGTCGGGCAAAGCGTTATTTGTGAAATTTTCGTCAGGAAATTCTCAATAGCACGGAGTTGAAATTGTGCCCGTAAAATGGCGATAAACTCACCCTGTATCCCATGGAACCTAAACATACCAGGTGAAGTGTGGGTGTTGTACACCTCTGCCGCACCCTTCTGGGTATTAAAGGCGTGATGTTATGTTATGTATGTCATCTGTATTTTACATTGAGCAACTGCCAGTAGATCTTTACAATCCAATATGTGGTGATTAACGATACTTTTCATTTTATTGATTGTGCGTTGGAAATTATGACTATGGTAGGTCATACATACATTTTCTTGAAGAATGTAACACAAACAACTAAAGAATACTCTTGTTTCCGTAGCGGGGAAACAACTTTTTAAAAACTAACTTATAAAAAAATAAAATTAGGAAAATGAGAAATTAAAAACGTGTTGCCGATTCTGAGGTACATTTAATTTTAAAGAAACTTAATCTATCGTCCGACCCACCGGCGAGACATATCCGTTGGGTCAGCTTTTCTTATTTCTAGGAACAATCATAAAACTAAGACTAAGCATATCTGTTATTCTGAAGCTAATCTAAGGGCGAAGGCTGGGTGGTAACCATAACTGGATTGTACACAAAACGATGATATGCTCTATAGTCGTGAATAACACATCGGTGCTACTCCCATAAACATCACGCCGCATGCAGGCTCGTTGTTCGTATATTATATCACGTGTAACGAGCGCATGTCGTATCTTTAATCCATCAAAGTCGACGCCAGAGACACGAGAGTATCCTACTTTAGTTGAGGCCATGAAACGGGCGGTTAGAAATATGAATAGTTGCAAGCTATGGCGGCGCGGCGCCTCAGAAATATCAGCGCTGCGTTGCTTTTAGCGCTGCAGTATTGTGCTGAGATGCGTACCATTTCCGGCATTATGTATAATATTTTAAAGTTATTTAAAATGATTTTTGGGGTTTTTTATCGCTGCTTTGCTATTTTTTCTGTTGCTAGGTCAAGATAAAAACTGCTTTATAATATGAAAACTAATATAAAAGTTTTATTGGAAGCCGGATATTTTAATAGTTCCATGAAATAAGTTAGTGAACAATTGTAAAAACACGTGATTATTGTATAAAAAAATTCAACACCCAGTTTATAACAAGATAATCGTCGTACACTAAATATAAATTATTTACTATCATATATTTGTGACACGAGGTCGGTGGCTATACAGTTTTTGGGAATTGACTTTTAATATTTATTTTATTTTATAGCTTTACACGTAGTAGTAAAAAGGTCTTTTTAGACAGGCAGACCCCCAAATAATCCTATAAGGGTTTTCTTCGTTTAAGGTACGGAAACCTTAAAATTATTAATGCAGCACGCGAATTCAAAAATGGAATTAAGCAATTTATTTATTCGAGTTCATACAAGTTTTTTGACTAAAAATATTGTTTCGTTATAGGGTTGTTATGTTTGATCCACCCGTATTTTATCGCTAATTTAATAATTCAACATGAATCGGTAGCTATACGACACTAATACGTAGAATTAAATAAAACGGTTACGTTAGTAGAAACAAAGACGGTATTATGTTTTTGTCAAAGTCTTTCTATGTCTACTTTTGTCTAGACAAGGCTATTTTATAATTTGCTTTTATATTTTTATCCATTCATCTATGAAATAAAGAAATAGGAAAATGTGTTGCCTAGCAGATAACAGTTAGGTTTAATTCAATATTACGGACTCACGGAAAATTCACATATCGTCGTTGTCAAACCAAAATCTGCTATGTGCACTATTGTAATATTTCTACTTTAAACCTCTGCGTATAGTTCGCTGCTGTATCCTACCATATAGACAAACTGTCATGTGCTTATGACCATTATTTGACGAACTACGACCTCTTACCTACAATCCCTTGAATGCAGGAGACCTATTTTTGTCAATTTCTCAAAACTATGATTTCTGCACATAGCAGATTTTGGTTGACAACGACGATATAACACTTTGCTCAACCCAGGAATTGAACCTTAGATCTCGCCATGAGAAGCGCATACGCTAACCACTAGACCATCGAGGCAGTTAAAGATATTATTGCCATAAATCATCAATCCTGACATATTCAATAGAAAACAAGGACAATATATCGCAAAATAATATCGTAACATGCATAATGCATGCGAATACAATACGAGTATCGTATGTAACTGACGGTCATTTGTAATATTTTTCCTGTTTTGATGCCGTTTTGACGTCAGAGGTTTAAGGATTTATTAGTTTCTTATTAAAATAATATAACATCATGGCTATATTACCTAGAGCACAATAAATATACAAAAATGGAGCTTTTCTTACTGAGGGGTTCTCATTAAAAATCAACGTAGTTTAAAATAAATTAAATGAAATAATTATAATTTGAAATGTAAAATCAAAATGCTTGGAATAATATAACATACATAACATCATGCCTATATTACCTGGAAGAGTGTGCTAGAGGTGTACAACACCCACATTTCACCTGTCATGTTCAAGTCCCATGAGAAAGAAGGTGAGCTTATCGCCATCCACCGGGTACGATTTCAACTACCGAAAAGTTCACTAATAGCACTTTGCCTGACCCGGCATTCGAACCCGAGACCTTGCGGAGAGATGCGGATACGCTAACCACTAGTCCAACAAGGCAGAAGCCTGAAAAATCTACATAATTTAATCTAATCTTCCATAACCATAAAATTCCCGGTATCCTTCATCAACATGCATTACTAAGCTCTTTTTACCTCAACATTCTTTAAGTAATTTTCACCACAGCCTAGCATAGTCGTAAAAACCTAAATTATGTATAAAAATATCGTAAGAACACTTTGCAAGTCAAATTTGACCCCCACTGTTAGTTAAATACATATTTTATTTTGCTAGTGTTTTAGAAAAAGCCTAATTTAGTTTTAATAATATTATTCTACGTTCAAGACATATCTCGTATCTTAGACATTTTTGATACCAAATCCATTTGCAAATTGATATCGGTTTTTAATATAATTCCCTCGTTTTTCAAAAATTAGATAACTGGTCGAAATCGCGTAATTATTATAAAGGTAAATAAATACCCAAGCTCGACGTCTCAAAATGACTTGCATCATTCGTGGTCACGAGCCGACTGGTTATAATAATTACGCAATTTAGACCCGTTGTCTAATTTTTGAAAAATGTTCTTTATTCCCGGTTTACATTATTCCAGTCCAGTGATCTAGCGAGATTCCAGTCCAGTGCTGGACTTATAAATTCAATATTAAAATATAATTATTATTATGTCTGCATGTGATCTGTTTTTTTTTATTCTTTTATATATTTTTTTTTAATCTTGGTTTGATTGTTAAATAGTATTTTCTCTAGTATATATATTTTTTTGTTATAATTGTTTAATAATATGTGTTATAACTTAAGAGCAACATGTGGAGTTCTACTGTAATAATAATGTTATACCACCAATGTACCTTACCCATGTTTGCAATTAATAAATGAAGTTTGAAGTTTGATTATTACATAACATATCATCACGCCTATATTATCCAGAAGGGTGTACAACACCCACACTTCACCTGTTTAGGTCCCATGGGATAGGGGGGTAAACCTATCTCCATCCACCGGGAACAAGTACAACTCCGTGCTGCTATTGTGAATTTCCTGACAGAAAATTTACAAATAACACTATGTCCGACCACTAGACCAACGAGGCAATTACATTATTAAAACCTTAGTAAAACTAAATGGAAGGCAGCGATAGCCGAGTGGGAGACCGTAGGACTGCAAAGTCAAAGTTCTCGGGTTCGAACCCACGGCACACATCTCTGTCAATAAATCGTTAAGATTCGTCTTTTCGAAGATATTTGTGTAGTATTTATCATATAAAATATCGCTTGATAACGGTGAAGGAAAACATCGTGAGGAAACCTACATGCCTGAGAGTGCCTAAAAAAAGTGGTCGAGAGAGTGTGAAGTCTACCAATCCGCACCGCCTAACCCTTCTCATCATGAGGAGATGGCCGAGCCCAGCACTGGGACATGTATAAGATACAGGTCTGCTATTATTATAAAACTAAATGGAATAAGCATGATAACAATTGTTTTTTTAGCGCGACGTCTCGCACGTTGCGCGGTGGCGACGAAACGTGATTAATCGCCCAGTCGATGAATCTACGTAAGACATTCGAAACTAGTCGGCATATCCCTACTAAAATAACGTGAGTAACCCATATTCTCAATAATGTCTTCACCTCACGTCGGTTTTAATATTTTATTTTGTATGTAATTGAAACACCACTCTATATTAGCTACCTTGCTTTACGTTGAATGCGGCAATATTGCATAATCGATTGCGTAACATGAATAGAGCTGTCATAGCTAACCACAAACGCACTAATTGTCATGATAATAGCTCAGCTACATTTAGAATAAATTATTAGCATTACATGTCTGCACGTGTGGTGTAGTGGTTTAAGCGGTCGCCTCGCCGCTCTCCACTGCACTGGTGTTGTAGGTTCGATCCCCACATGGGACAAATCTTTGTGTGATTCGCAAAGATTTGTTTTGAGACTGAGTGCGCTTGTGTGATTGAATGTGTGTATTTAGCCTTGTTATTGGGACCATTGGATAGTGTAATTGCTTCTATCTAATGTAAAAAATCCAAATATATCTTTATCTTTATGAAGGGGGAATAATTGCTTGGCTGTTTTCCATACAAAAGTAATATGGGTTTTACTTTAATATTATTAAGCTTTTATCTATTTTATATAGACAAATCATACCTAAAACACCAAATAAAGTGTTGGTTGGCGCCCACTGTTTCAAAATTATTATTTAAATTTTTCTGTTTCTATGTAACTCAATTAATGCAAAAACAAATTGGCCACGAAAAACATGCATAGAGTTTTGGATATGATTTGTTTATAAAAATTGATAAAATATTAATAATATTATAGTTAAACTCATATTACGTTAGTATGAAAACACAACGCTCGGGATCCACCTTAAAAGCCTTCATACAACCCGACGGTAATTAAATTTGTTGTACATAGTCAGATTATATTGTTAACTTTGTGTCATAATTTTAATCAATATACCGAATATAAGAGAGAATAGGAACACTAATTATTTAGCCCCAATTTTACAGGTGTCAGATAAACGTTACTGGCAGGATAATTAATAACACACATAAATAAAAGTGACAGCTGCGTTCTTTTTTCAAGTGTTACTTGTCCCTTTTAAATTCTATCATGTTATATTTTATGAGTCGGATAAGATTTATCCGAAACTTAAGAAACTGGTCCCTAGTGTTTTTAGGAGTAATTTGTAATTTATAATATGGAAGAAGGAACAAATCGCCATAATACTGCAGTCCTTTAGGATAGCAATACATTTACATTATGTTGGTATCCTACTGGATAAGATAGAACAATTACAAAAAGTCGTGGAGCTGCCTGTGTCAAGATGTATAACTTTAAGATATTAAAAAAAATCTAACGGGCATTAACGCGATCATGCATTATTTACCTTTTAGGCTTGACGTAGAACCAGTCTGCTTGCGACCACGGCCAGTATAATCTGTCTGCCGAAACGTCAAGCCTTAAATGTAAATAATGCATGATAGTTTTAATTACCGTTCGATTTTACTTAATCATGCAACGCGTAAGTTTATAAGTTAATCTTTTAAGATTTTGCTAGTAAGATATAATGGATGTTTGAAACAAAACGCGTGGTTGGCATGTATGGATTACAAGTTTTGTTAATTAAAGCTGTCTTTAGAACATACCCATATCTCTTTTAGACAGGTATGTGCCATTCTGATTGATATATTATTTGACAAGGGATATTCACTCATTGAGGGTATAATAATAATATCAGCTCTGTATCTAATGTATGTCTCACTACACGGCTCGGGCCTCTTCTCATGATGAGAAGGGTTAGGACATAGTCCACCACGCTGGCCAAGTGCGGATTGGTAGACTTCAAAAACCCTCGAGCATTTCTAGGCACTCTCAGGCATGCAGGTTTCCTCACGATGTTTTCCTTCACCGTTAGCAAGCGATATTTTATATGATAAATACACGCATATCTTCGAAAAGACGAACTTTAACGATTTATTGATATAGGTCTGTGCCGTGGCCATGGGTTCGAACCCGAGACCTTTGAGTTTGCAGTCCTACGGTCTCCTGCTTGGCTTACGCTGCTTCATTGAGGGTATATTAATTTATAGTCTATTGTAAACGATAGCTATTTGAGTAACATATGTGTAAAAAAATAAAACAAACCAAATGCCTTTGTGACTCTTAAATTGTCAAATCGGGAACATTTTCAGTTATAAGACATAGCAAAAGAGCTCTAAATCAATATAGCGAGAAAAATTAAAGCAAATGCCTATTCTAAGAAGTCTGCCAAAACTCGCGGGAGACCGGAGTTGTAGATTGTTACGAGTATCTATAATTTGACAACTAGTTTAATGTTACATGCAAGAGCGGCGTTCTTCCAAATTTGGCAGCGGTAGACGATGACCGACCCCAAGTTAATTGGGAAAAGACTCAGTAGATTGGTTAGTATAATGTAAGGTTTCTCATTTTTGCTGACAAACAATACTTTTTCGTACGCAACCTATTTTCTTATTACAAAAAATAAGTCATTACTTTGTGATGACTTCTAGTAAAAGTTTGATCTACAAAGAAAGTTTCAGATAAACAGAGCGCTCTACTAATTTTACAGCTTTCCTAGGTCAGATGTACCGAGAAAACGTAGTTCCCGAAGTTCAATGGTAGGTGAAATAATGTAAGTCATGTTTGTTTTATTATTTGTGATCTCCTTGGCTTTGACCTAGCAATCTTCTTTTATTATAATATTGTTAATATCTCAGTTCTTTTTTCTAACTAAAAGAACTGCGTGTTAAAAACAATTTAGAAAAAAAAACATAACTTAGAAAAAATCCACATAGTACTTATTACATTTACTTTTTATCCACTATTACATTTCATATTATTGGGTAAATATTGCTTTGTTATTAAGTTAAACAAGATTTTAAGTATATGTTTGTTTATATCACACTATTAATTTTTTTAAACCTTTCAAGACTGGAACACAGTGACATTAAGGTTATTTAAATAATCAAGTCTGCAATTTACAGAACAGTAAACTAGAAGTGTTGATATACATTTAAAATTCTGACTTCTTCGGTAAAAAAGTACACATCCTGTTCACTTTCAATTCCATCGAGAAGGCTTCCCAGCCAAAATCGATTTCAATTTCGATTCGGTTTGCATGCAAACGGCAGTGCTATCTTAATAGTTGTATCGAAGTTTATTAATATCGATATATATAATCAAATATGAAGCTCATCTCGTTTGGGAATGACCTAGTTGTAGGATTTATTGATGAGAAAGCGAAGGCCTATCCGTTCTAATGAGACGTTTATTTTCGTTACTTTTATGCGCTCGTGCTTACCAATTAGTATCTGCTTTCATATTTTTAAATTGGGTAATAATAAAAACGATATGTTAGGTTAACACTAACATAACGTTTTTATTATTACCCAGGTTGTGGCTGAGATATATAATACCCACCGTCCAACAGAAAGGATAGGAAGGGGTGCATGAAAGGAGCCTCCCCGAGTGACGTACACCACGACTCCCTACGTCCGGCGCACCCTGGGCAATTCGCGAGTTCTCCAAAGCGAATTGGCTAATCCTTTCACCACGATGGCAAGTCAAAATAAAATTTGACAGCCATTGACACGACGAAGAAGAGGAAGATCGTCCAACTGTATATTTAGGTTCCATGTGAAAAGGGGTAAGCCTGTCGCCATCCACCGAGGACAACTTCAGCTCCAAGCTGCTGCTCATAAAATTCTCAAATAATATTTTTCCCAACTTAAGATTCAAGCCCAGAACATCGCGGTCGCTAACAACTAAAGCAACGAGGCAGTTTCTTTACTCTCTGTTCTTCTCACTGATTTAAAAGATTCTAGTAGCAGCTTACGCAACGCAGTGAATTTACCGTTCAAGTAATTGTTTCAAGAAAGTTAAAACACTAACCTTTGACTAGATTTAAACTAAGTTGAAAACTTTGACCTTTAGACCTCTGCATACCAGGCAGTCGCTTTAACAACTAAGCTATGATCGCCTCTTGCCAGGACCCTACATTTCTCAACTGTATGTTACGTCATTACGTGACGTCATGGTCATCCATTTGTACCAATCTTAAGTAAAATAGTTTTAAACTCTCTCAAGTGTCAAATGTTGTTTCGCCTTAAGAATAAGTTCATTGCGGCTTTACTTTTCCACTTTAGCTTACTACTTGTTGTCTTAAGAAAATGGCTTTTAAGAAACTTAGGGATTAAGTTGTACTTATCTTTCTTCTTTGTCCACTATTTTGTTTCTTAGGTATGTCTTAATGGTCGTAATAATAATATAATAATAATAATAAAATCATTTATTTCAATCACATTTAAGATCATACAAGAAAATATGATAAAACATTATAATACAGGCATTATTACATTAGGTTAAATAGTTATATGAATTAAATTAAAATAATATAAATAGAATTGATAAAATTAAATTGAAATTGTGTAAAAGGTAATAAAATTAGAGTCATCACATCAAATAATAAAAACAAAATTAAAATTATAAAATCAATTTACAAAATTTGAATATATAAAATTTATAATATAAAATTTAGAATATAAAATTACAAATACAATTTTTAATAATATCATAATATCTCATTAACTTAAAATAATAAAAAATAATAAATCAATAACAAGCCTGCCTCTGAGTCATCTGTTTGTTTGTTAGTACATTAACCATATAACAATGATTAATGTACTGGCAATCAAATCTGTTTGCAAATACGCTCAGGATGGAGTTGGAGGTAGACCGGAGCCTGCGCCCCAGAGATGCGCACCGCTTCCGCATCGTCGTGTAGAAACAGTCGACACGGGCGTCGGCAAACATCCCTGAAGCGCTACAGCGCCGGGGCAACCCCAACAACACCCTGAACGCATTATTATACTGGACTCGGAGAGCATCGTACTGCTTCTGGGTATATGACACCCACAGACTGGCTGTGTACAGTAATAGTGTTCAAAATATTTTCATTTTACTTAGGAAACTCATAGAGTACATAAAAAAAGCAGGAGAGAATGTCACTTATAAAATGATGGAAGCACCAAAATGGCGGCGGTCTGTTTATGTGTGCGTGTGTTAGGGGTTACCAGCCATGAGAAATATTACCCACATTTTTACAATAATTTAAATAAATATTTTAGAGGTTTAGTTCTTATATTTTTTATTTGCTGCTTTTTACCATCAAACATGATATAGGTAGTTTTATACTACCGTGGCCAAAAACCAAACAATATAAAACAACTTTATGTTTGAATTTCGAAACAAAGTTGATTTTATATTTATAGCAGTCGATGCGGGCCTGCAGCTGGAAGTTGTTTGTTTTTATTAAGGGAATATGTACAAAATTCGTTGCTCTGGGCACTCCTGACGCAAGGCAGCGAAGATGCTTTAGTGCAGCTACCCAGTTTTTGGAAAATATTTTAAAATTACGACTCCTACGGCGCTTCCTGATTCTTAGATGGTGAAGATGCTTTAGTGATATACAGGGTGTCCCAGTTTAGGATCTGGAGCCGAAATCGGATAGTAGAATAAGTTATGGCAGTTATTAAAAAAAATAAAAAACAAAAATTCTTCATTACATAACCTATCAGAAAGTGCTTGAAAACGTCAACAAAATGTACAAACCAAATATAATATCTAAGTTAAACTAAACCAACAATCACGAAGCTTAGATTCACTTACATGCGATTTTTCAATATTTCAAATAAATATTGGCAAATAAAAAGAAAATAAAAAAAATAATAATAAACTAAACTAAGAAATAAAAAGTTTTAGATTAAAGTACAGTTATTTATTAATTTAATACTTTATTTAAAACAATATACTTACTATTGTTTTACCTTTTTTGGTACGGCAAAGCTGACAATGCGAATAAGTCCACCTTTTGTTTTATATAAATCAATTTCCTCGAAGTGTATACTGCAGACTACACTATATTTTGATGGATACCAACTGTTATCATTTCTGCAGTTTCTAATTATTTTTATCCAATAATTTTTCATGCGTCGTTTGCAGCAGGAAATCTATAAAACATAGAATAATAATTTATACTAAATGTATTTAATACTTTACTAAAAAACTATACTACTAATAAATATTTACCCAAATTCAGGGTAAATGAAAATATTTATTGACTGTCAACACTGATAGTTTTGGTATATTTTTTTACGAAAACGATATAATTTCGGCAATAAGCTGAATATATTACTTGCTTACCTATGAAAAGTGATCTCCTGGTTTTTTTTTGTCGAGGCGCTATGGTTTCGGCAGCTTTTCACAACACAAGGCGGCATTTTTAATTATTTTACTTGAACATCCGAGCAACAGCACAGTCCAAAGCGTAATGGCGGGCGATTGACTTACTATTGTGTCAATGTGTGTGTTCTGTGTGTACGTGTGACTTACTATGGGTGCTTCAGTAAGTGTTTCAAGAGACTCAGTCCTGCCTTTTTTTATGTAGTCAATGAGGAAACTTAACAATACTGAAAGTAGGTGTAGAACCTTATATGACGTTAGAGATAATATCAAGTTTTAAGGCGACACAAGTGAATTGCAAAAATACTGTATCTCAGTCGTTCGCAGTACGTGAAGCAAGTGAGACCGAGTGAAACGGCGCATTTTCGTAGCTCATTTGAGCCGCTTAGAGACCTGATTTTATGTGTACTCACTATTTAATCTGCTATCTAAATCTAAACGAATATCATGAAAATAAAATATTGTTAATGTATTTTAGTTTGTAATATTTAAAGCAAATTTGGCTTTGCTATGCCTTTTTGTATTTTATATAATATTAAAGTTGAAAAATTAAGAATCCAGCAGGACTCGAACCTGCACCCCCTGGGTATACGCCCCAAGTGCTTTGCCAATTCAGCTATGGATTCATATACTGCCGGACTGTTAGCTTCGGCTGGCACAAAAAGAGTTGAAAAATTTCGAGTCCGGCAGTATACGAATCCATAGCTGAATTGGCAAAGCACTTGGGGCGTATTTTAGTTTGTTTAAGATCAGCTCAAAAACTACTGAGCCGATTATTATACATAATTAACTTTTCATTCTTAAAGAGTTCGTGGCTAAGTCAAAACCGCGCAGACCGATCAAACTTACAGGTTAAGCAATGCTCACTGCGGTCGGCTGTGGATGGGACAATCTTTAACATAACGAGTTTTCCTTCGTGCCTCGGAGAGCACGTTAAGCTGACAGTCCCGGTAGCCTATAAACATCGATGGCAGTCATTACTGGTAGTCAGAGGTCAGAAAGTAGTATATTGTCGCTCCACGTAAAATACTGATATTCAGCTAAATCCGTTAGACGTAGAGCTGACCCCAATGTAATTAGCCAGGGTGGTCAACTGGTGACTTGAAACACTAGCCTCGGCTTAGCTTGAGCACCACTATAACAAATTTTACTGTACTTGTACCTTAGCAAATGACTTTCTGTATTTAATTTTTGTTGTGGTGAGAAAAATAAATATATTGTCTTGTCTATCTATGTCTAATTAGGAAATGGCTGGGCAGATAATAATTTTATCATTCCTAAGCTAACAAAAGTAAAGCTAAGCAAAGCATCTACAAGTTACGAAGGCTATATTTATTTGACTTCCACGCAAACAAAGTTGCGGGTATAGCAAGTGTATTCATAACTTGTTTGTCAAGCCTAGTTCCATAATCCCCAATACTTTGTGCGAGGCATGAAGGCAATTTTATGATTGCGTGCATGACTTTTAGTAATAGAAAATCGGTTTATTGTGATTTTATAGCTAACTGCCTGACTTATTACCACTAGCTTTCACCATTAGCTTTGCGTGGTAGATAGATAAACATGACATAGCATCACGTTTATATTAACCAGTAGTGTGTCGTGGAGTTGTATTGCACCCACCTTTCAATAGATATGTTTAGGTCCCATGAGTTTGAGATTGAGCCTATCTATCTTCCAGGCACAATTACAACTATGTGCTGCTATTGAGAATAACCCGACCAGAAAAATCCCAATAACACCTTTGGCTGTGGTTATAAATTTCCTGACGAAAAGGTCACAAATAACACTTTGCTTGCAAATAACACCCGGGAATAAAATCCGAGACTTCGCCGTGAGAGGTGTAACGTGGTCTACAAATGACTAGTTAGGTAGGCAGAATAAATAGAAACAATCGATAGATTAACAAAGGTATAGCAAGTGTATTCATAATATTCTATATATTTACATATATTATTCTATATATTTATATCTATTAAATACAAGGTAGTCTCAAGGCGTAGGTTGGTAGGTAGGTAAGTGGTTTGGTAAGTCCTGGGCAGCGAAGTGAGGAACACTTAACTCGGCGCTGGTGATCGCAGGCAAGAAGGGCGCGACGCGCACGCAGGTCCTTTATATACCCCACAGGGGTCTGCAGTGGGGGGCGCATCTTGAGGTTGCGGTGGCCGTGCGGTTGCGACGTCACACACCCCCTCCGTTAGGGCAGAATTTTTCTTAAAAAATTCGGCTCCTGGCTGACATGGAAGACCTCAGGAAGCAGTTCTTAAGCAGCACCGGCAGCTCGATCCGGCTTTACTGAAATCAGAAC
This sequence comes from Hypena proboscidalis, assembly GCA_905147285.1. Lineage (NCBI taxonomy): Eukaryota > Metazoa > Arthropoda > Insecta > Lepidoptera > Erebidae > Hypena > Hypena proboscidalis. Next base: position 5,396,532 of record LR990141.1, read on the forward strand.
AATAAGTGTATATAAAAAAAAATAACTAGAAAAAATATGAAGTTACGATACCTAAATAAAATTGAAAAGAACCGGAGTGATCGAGCCAAACGCATTCAATACAATAACAATGTCATGATGTCATTCAAAAATAACACTACGTGCAACCTATTAAGATTGAATTTTTACTAATTAAAGAAGATTATTGAAACTCATTCTTATCTAACGGAACTAAATATAACTAAAAATGTAAGTATAACAACTTGTTTACCAAGTAGCGCGTTAGCGAAGTAGTATTGGGTGTGCGCGTCTACACAGAAGGCATGACACATTTCAAGATGAATGAATGAACAACATCGTATAGTTGAAAATAATAGAATTCGACATCATTAGTAGATGTGATTCTAAAGGAATTATGAGCGTGAAGAATATTAGCGAACAAAATGGTATACCCGATTCGACAATGAGAATTTTAACCACTGAACCATAGGGTAAAAATTTTTTTTTTTTTTTTTTTATACCATTATTGTTTATAGTTTATTTGTTTAATATCCTTTATATGCCATTCGCCAAGTGGCTTATCAGACATATCTGCTAGTTTGTACACTAATGGAGACTTTTTTGCTACGATTTTACATTTAATAAATTTAGGAGCGAGTTTTTTACAAAAATATTTATCCTTATCGCTCAAGTAAAAGGTACGTTTCCAAACAATATCACCAACATTGAATTCTGCCGTTTTACGGCGAAGATTATAAGAATGACAATTACGCTTGTGTGCACCTATTAGCGCTGCCTGTACTCTCTCGAAAATAGAGGATAAGTAGCCTAGTGACTCAGCATAACTATCACGTGGCTCATGAATTATATTAGTATCAGATTTACTAGAAACATAATGAGAACCACAGGTTACCGTTTCACGCCCGAATACGATCATAGATGGTGTAAAACCGGTTACTTCGTTTACTGCACAATTCATTGCGAACTGAATTTTAGGTATAAGTGTATCCCATATGCGTTGATCGTTTGAAATGAACGTAGAAACAGCTGTTATTATAGTTTTATTATATCTTTCTACCGTATTTACATGAGGTGCATAAAACGGTGTGTAATGTAAATTTGGAATTTTATATTTATTTAACAAGTTTTTAAAAGTTGCGCTTATAAATTGTTTGCCATTGTCTAGTACTACGGTAGATGGAATACCATGTACCAGAAAAACTTTTTCCTCTAAGATTCTAGTTATTACGTCAGCAGTCGCACGTTTAATAGGGAAAAGTAAACAATATTTTGAGAAACAACAACAAACGACAAAAATAAAATTGTTCTGTTGCCTTGTAGGAGGCAAGGGACCAATCAAATCAATACTTATCATTTGAAAAGGTTTAGAACAAGACTTAGGTTCACCCATAAGACCCAAAGTTGCATGATTCTGATGCTTATGTGCGATGCAACTATCACAAGAATTTACCGCTTTTACAACATCGGAATACATTCCAGGCCAATAATAATTGAGGGCTAAACGTTTGAAAGTTTTGAAAATACCCATATGACCCGCCGTAGGGGAGGAATGGCTCTGAAGTATTACTTCGTTTCTCCGTTCAGATGGAACTACTTCCTTCCACTGAAATTCTCTGGTAAGAGGATTAAGACTCTTTTTGAAACGATATAATTTATTACTGATCACTTGATAGTCAACAAAGGATGTAGGAGACTGCGAACAACCATTAAAAATATTCAAATACCAAGTGTCATTAGTAGATAAGGAACTACCATCTGGGAGGAGATTACTATCGATATCCATAATATTAGGTGATCAAGAAAGAAAATCTGGTACAATATTATCTGAACCACGACGGTGTCTTATTTCAAAGTTATAAGAGGAAAGACGAACTCCCCACCTGGCTAATCGCCCTGTAGGGTTGTTCAGTTTTAAAAACCATTTCAAAGCAGCATGATCGGTGTACACAATAAATTGTTTTCCGTTTTCAATATAACACCGCCAATGTTCGATAGCAGATAAGACAGCAAGCGCTTCGCGCTCAGTAGCACTGTAATTTTTTTCCTGGTCCGATAAGGATTTACTATAAAAGGCTATGACTCTTTCCTGTCCCTCCTTGACCTGGCAAAGTACAGCTCCAATGCCGTAATCACTAGCATCGGCGTGTATTTCAAAAGGCTGATCAAAATCGGGACAACATAAGACCGAGGAAGAAGATAAACATTTTTTTAATTTATTAAAAGCTACATCCGCCTCTTGCGACCATGCGAACAGTGGAGCCTTTTTGCCGTTAGAAGTTAATTTATTTAAGGGAGCCGCTAAAGTACTAAAATCGGGTATGAACCTTCTATACCACGATGCAGCACCCAGAAAACGACGTACCTCTTTTTTATTTGTCGGAGTGGAATAACTTGTAATTGATTTTACCTTCTCAGGATCTGCATGAAGACCTTCTGAATCCACTATATAGCCCAAATATTTAAGTTTGTCTTTGAAAAAATTACATTTTTCTAAATTTATAGTTAAGTTTGCATATTTTAATTTGTTAAGTATTTTAATTAGAAGTGAAATGTGATTTTCAAAGGAATTTGTCACACATACGATGTCATCAACGAAACAAAAGACCTTGTTTTCAAATTCGGGCCCGTAAAATAAAATATCTGCTAAACGCTGTTGTGTCGCAGGAGCATTTGTTAAACCAAAAGGCATGGATTTAAATTGAAAAGTTCCACGTGACGGAATGTAAAAAGCAGTTTTACAACGGTCCTCTGCCCTTATTGACGTCTGCCAGAAACATTTAGATATATCTAAACTAGTTAGGTACTTAGCGTCTCTCAAGTTATCCAGAATCTCAGAGATATAAGGCAAATTGTACGCGTCTTTTTTTGTTACCGAATTTAGTTTACGGCTGTCGAGACAAAAACGCAATTCACCATTTTTTTTAGGCGTTAAAATGACGGGATTAGACCAAGGGCTTTCAGATGGTTCAATGACATCTTCTGCCAACATTGCATCGACATGTTTTAACAAAATACGCTGTTTATCGGGAGACATACGATAGTATCGCTGACGAATAGGTGGACTATCACCTGTATCAATCGAATGAGTAATGAGTGAAGTTCGGCCGAGCCCTCGCCGTTCATAAGATATATCGGTGAATTGGGCGATGATGTCGTTAGCAGTAGCTCTCTGCTCATCAGACAAATGATCAAAAGATACCAAGTGACTGGTAGAACTAGGCTGTAGTTCCGAAACAACAACGTCGTTATTATTTTTCGTGAGTAAAATAGATTCCAATTGATCAGGGAACAACCCAAAACCCCTCCAGAAATCCATACCAAGGATTAAAGTTTTCTTAATACCCGGTACAATATGAGTAACAAGAGAAATAATTTTATTTTGAAATTCAAAAGGAAGTACCACTGAGCCAAGTGAAGAATATTTGTCGCCACCAGCGGTGATAAAATCCAGAGGTTTAGAATGTAATAATTTAGATTTATCCAAAAAAAGTTTGTGGGAATTATTACCCAAAATAGTTACACATGAACCAGTGTCTAGTAAACCAACAGTGTTCTTCCCGTTAACCGTAACGGGGATAAATGGAGTATAATTAATGTTAGAATTAACGATTGAGGAAAGTTGATATGAATTGAAAAATTTAGATACATAATTTAGCCAATTATGCCATTCATTTTTACATGTTTTCACAATTACTTTTGATTTTCCCCAACCGTATTTTTTACGTTTTTTGAATTTTTATTAGTTTTATTGTTACAACTAGGACAGTCTAAAACTCGATAGCCAGGTAATCCGCATTTAAAACAAACCAAAAAACGAGGTTGACGACAATATTTTAAAGAATGTGAATCTGTTCTGCATCTCGGACAGTATAATTTAGGTATAGCAGTACTAGTGACAGAAACAGCATTGACGCTCGGTTCAGCAGAATTACTATTTTCTGTCGAACATTGATCTGTATTTAAAACATTGTAAGTAGGTTTAAAGTACTTATGTTTTTTGTAAGAATTATTGCTATAAGAAGTTTTTTTCGAATTCGTATCATTGGGATATCTATAAGCAAAATCTGGCGCTAGAGTATTGGCAGTAATTTTAGGTGGTTCCGAAAATTCCTTGCTACGACTGTCATACTTCTCAAAATTTCTACAAACACTAATTAAAGAAGGAATATCCACAATATTGCCAGTTAAGAGTGAATTTGTATAACACGGCCTGATATTATTTAATAGTATTTCTAATTTAATAGACTCGCTGATGGGTACGTCCAGACAGGAAAATAACCCTTGCATTTTAGATACATAGATGGTTATGTTCTCTTTTTCACCTTGAGTACGAGCCCTAATTTCCGACATTAATTTAAAGTCATAGTTATGAGGACTGAAATCGCGTTTTAACAAAATACACAAATCCTTCCAGGAACGAACACTATCTTTAATTGAACGAAACCAATGCAAAGCATCATCACAAAATACCTCAAAAGCAAAAGAAAATATTCTATCTTCGGGTATACCTCGACACGACATGAACTCGTCAACCTTCTGAATAAACGCCCTCACACAGGTTCGACCGCTATATTTAAACTTGCAGATTTCAGAAAACATTTTGCGTTCATTTATAAAATCCACGTGTTGAACTTCACGTGGTAATGAACACGTTGGCTCGACCACATGACACGGTACATTGGTAGGAACCGACCACGTGGTAAAAGATGCTAAGATTTTATAATTAGCGTGAAACATATCCCATACAACTTGAATTGATGATTTATCAGTAAGCAACGAAGTATCTATTCTTGATAATCTATGAAAAACATGATGCATAATAGATTCCGATCTAACAAACAGGTTTTTATCATAATGAGTTTGCAAAGTCAAAAGGTTATTTGAAACGCGCAACAATGAGCCATTACATGCGGTAATATCAACATCTGGCGAAAAGCACGACGATATTATTTCATCAAATGCCAGGTCTGACAATTTAGCAATTTGTTTACGCAATTCCTCAACCGTAATTGATTTTTCAGGCACAACACCACCTCTTACAAGCACTTCATATTCGAGCTCAGCCTTACTTAAATGATTAAATTTGATAGCATAAGCCATATTTAAAAAAAAATTGATTGGGAATTACGCATACAAAGATACACAATTATTTGAAAAAAAATGAATCCGTCCAAAAGGTGATAAGAATGTGTTTCTTTTTTTTTTTTTTTTTTTTTTTTTTAAATCAAAAACATAAGCACATAAAAGTAGAAGTTTTTGTAGGTTATTTAAAACACGAGGTGAAATAAGTGAGATAATAGAATAAAAACACCGTACGCACCTTTCGGACGAAGAAAAGAAATATACACAGAAATAACACACAATTAAATAACTGCCAAGACTTAACCAAACCATGTACCATATAACCTCTATTGTTGGGCGCCGCTGTAACGTGGTCTACAAATGACTAGTTAGGTAGGCAGAATAAATAGAAACAATCGATAGATTAACAAAGGTATTATTATTCTATATATTTATATCTATTAAATACAAGGTAGTCTCAAGGCGTAGGTTGGTAGGTAGGTAAGTGGTTTGGTAAGTCCTGGGCAGCGAAGTGAGGAACACTTAACTCGGCGCTGGTGATCGCAGGCAAGAAGGGCGCGACGCGCACGCAGGTCCTTTATATACCCCACAGGGGTCTGCAGTGGGGGGCGCATCTTGAGGTTGCGGTGGCCGTGCGGTTGCGACGTCACAGAGGCGCATACGCTAACCACTCGTTGGTCTCAACGAGCCAGTTTATGTTTTTAAACTTTTGCTTGCCCGCCTGTAAAAACAGCGTCGTAACTTCTTAGCCTGCATTATGCCTTACTAAGATATAGAATATCTATATTTAGTCATTTTTTAGTCGACTTGTCGGTCAACTTGTGCATAATGCAGCTGATTGCGGAACAATAAACATCTCTGTTTCACATACAAATCTCGTCATTGTTACCATAGCAACGAAGTTTTGTTGAAACTCGTCCAACTTATCAAACAACAAATCCGAGTTATTGCCTCGTTCAGTAACAATTGAACATCAACACATATTTTCACACACACATTTATATCATAGGCCGATAGAGACAACAATAGCTAGTTTAAATGTGAGCTATTGTACTTATATACCCTTATGCCCGGTTTACATTATTCCAGTCCAGCGATCCAGTCCAGTACTGGATTGCTTACTGGAAACATGTAAACCGGCACTGGAATGAACTGAATCCAGTAAGCATTCCAGTCCAGTAACTGGATTCGCGGTCTACTTTTCAGTCCAGTAGGATCAATCCAGTGCTACTGGAATAATGTAGACGGCCAATCCAGTGCCATTCCAGTGCTGAAGAAGTACACACGTGTTGGTTGTTTTAGCGGACTTTTTTTACAACGTATTCTTACGCTAGATATTAATAGAAACTAATGATAACAGTTCTTCAAAGTTTTCTGCTGTCATTCTCAGTGCCAGTCTATATTCATTGGGATCTTCTACCTTCAGTTGTTGCAAAAGCATTACTGACCCTCCTTTTTGATCTCTTTCGCTGATCCAATTTCTCACCCAAATCCGTTCCTTTGTTTTTAGTTCCTTATCAACCTCATTAATAACTTCTTGTAGCAAGAGTGATTGAGCACGTTTAAAACATTTTCGAAACTGATCTCTTCTTGAAATCATTGTCACTGTAGTGTTCACACTTCAACGGCTTCTAAATTACTGGAATAATGTAAACGTAACCGATCCAGATCCAGAACCCTTTTGTAATGTAAACAAGATCCATCTATGTACCTATGTTTAAAATAAAATAAATGTTTAAATAAATGTTTCTGATTCTGATTCTGATTCTGATAGAAATGTCAAAATTTTATCAAAATAATTAAATTATGTTAATTTATTTTATTACAATTTGTCACTTAAATATCCATTGACACTATAATAAGCTTTTTCCAACAGTATCTTTTTAAGTGCAAGCCGAAATCTTTGGTAACTTTCTAATACCAAGATGTATATAATAATATTATCATATAATAAAGAATAATAATATCTTTAAAGTTAAGGCGGCTACATAGTACAATATTGATCTATTATCTTTTATTATCTTCTTGCTTTTGATCTTTTCTTAATGATATCACAATACATTTCTCTATCATTTCAAATGTAATAGTTACTATGACAACTGGGCCTATTCACAAGTATCGATATTTCATTATAGAGTATAATTGAATATCCTTACATTGCTGATTGGGTCAGACATCTTGATCACATTGTTGTACTCGGTACATTCTAGGACAATACGTAAAACGATTTATTGTTTAAGAATATAACATACAATATCATCATACTTACTATATCTAGAAGGGTGAGGCAGAGTTGTATAACACCCACTTATCCTGTAATGAAAAAGCAAGAATAAGACACAAAAAAAATTTGTCATTTAATGTATCTTCTTGACGTATAATTTACTCAAAACAGCGAAATAAATTTACACTAGATAAGTTTGTGCTATTTGTTAAATAAAACAAACCAAAAATGTCTGTAATAAAAATAAGAATAAAATGATTACTGCCTCCTGTAATGTATGCCTCATGTGAGCCTTTCGTTATCCAACGGACACAATTCCATTTATGTGTGTAACTTTGTTCATTTACTTACTTGTCCATCCTAAGGTTGCCTTTAAGAAATTGCTTATAGCGATAAGGCCGCCCATTGTGCAACATAATTTTAAGTGCAATTGTTTACAACATATTCTCTTTGTTAATATTGGTGTACAATAAAGATTACTCTATCTATCTATCTACCTATCTATCTATGTGCTAGTATTAAAAAATTCCTTGCGGATATTTTACATAACGCTTTCGCCCATCCTGGGTATCAAACCCGAGACTTTATAGTCAGAGGTTGCATACCCTAACCACAAGACTCTTAACAAACGAGGCAGTCTACTTCGGCATCTTATAAAGTAATTTCGCAATCTTCTTCTTTCGTATCGATGGCTGCAGTCATATTCTCATGGTGTTGACTTGCCAACGTGGTGAAAGGATTCGCCAGTCTGCTTGATGGAAATTTGCAGACTGCCCTGGGTGCGCCGGACGTTGATTGTGTACGTCGCTTGGGGAGGCTCCTTTCATGCACCCCAGTTTAGTATCCTCATAGTCATCCTGTTTAGTATGCATATTTCGCAATATGTATACTAAACAGGATGAATCTCACAACCGTCAAGATATTCCCACCTTTTTAAATATCGCCTCATCAGGACATGTATTGTATATTAGTGTTATAAAGCTAAAGAGTTTGTCTGTTTGTTTGTTGGAACCCATTTATCTCAGGAAATACTAGGCCAAATTGAAAATATGTTACAAATTACGAGGTACATTTAATCCATTTGTGAGCATACATATTATTTTTATTTGTTTTTTATTTTATTTTTTATAATACTAATTTGAATTAAATTAAGAGCAGGCAAAACCACAATAAATTTAAAGATAAGTTTACAAATTAAAAAAAAAAGAAGTTAAAGTTTATTTAATTAATATGTTACGTATGTATTTATTTTTATACCGTATGTATTTATTTTAAACATGTATTTAGTTTATATACATTTATATATTTTATTACAAGTATACATATATAATATTTATTTACTTCTTTTTTTTTCGTGTACACAAACAACTACACCAAATTCTAAAATGATTTCCATCCTAAGGTTGCCTGGCAGAAATCACTATTAGTGATAAGGCCGCCCATTGTACTGTTATCACTAGAAATAAGTTAATTTGTAAACTCCAGGTGTACAATAAAGTGTATAATAAATAAATAAATAAAATTAAAACACAAACAGCAACACATTAAAAGAGAGTGTTAAAAATAGAACTATGACTCTCCTATCCTATGGCCAGGAGCTTTTCTACATATAAATTTAACTAGTGTGCACTTTTATAGTTTTCTTATGATAAAAGGAATATGTCGATATTCGAAATAACGCTAAATGCGACGTGAGTAAAGCAGCAACGTATAACGCAGGTCAAAACCAAACTGAAAAGATAGTATACAAATAACAGGGATGAACATGATCATGCAATTCACGTCGTAATCGATTCGTGACAATGTCCATACCGGATCGTGTGTGACCTGACAATTGCTAGGGTTGGTACTCTCGGGTCGCACGCGACGGGAATTTGTTATTAACCTGTGGAGTTTTGTAGTGCCTTAAGTGTTCAGACAATTCCATTAAGACCTGTAAAGTGGGTGGAAAACTATGAGCACACACAGCTTCAATTTTAAAAATATGTTTTTGTAAACGTATATTTATTTTACTGGTGGTAGAGCTCTTGTGAATGAGCTCGAGGGCAACAGCACCACCGTTTCACCTTTTACCTGCCGCCAAATAGTAGTGCTTCCATTACTGTGTCCCGTTATGGTGTTGAGATCAGGCCCTGAAATTACTGGCACCAAATCAAATCAAATCAAATCATTTATTTCCATGGGCCCCAAGGGGCGCTTGAACACGTCAAAACAAACATCAAAACACAAAAAATATAAAATTAAAATAAAACTTAGCTAACTAAATTATAATTGTAATAAAATGATTTGACACCGGAGCTTAGATTGACTTTAATTCAACTTAGAGGCACCTGAGGCATAACACCGTAGTCCTCAGCTGCAGCGACGCATCTATAATCTGCTTTTGTGGATTGTTGATGTCCATGGGCTGTACTCCACTTACCATCAGGTGGACTACACGTTCGTTCACTGTGGGCGTATAATAAAAAAAAAGCATCTAGCCCCAATTTTATTAGTTCCTGATAAAATTTCAGAATGTTATCGGTCAGTGAACTCTATAACAATTCGATATTTTATTGGTCAAAACAGTTGCGGTTAGGCTTATCAACACTTATCAGCAACCTGAGAAACTGGCTCTTATTCTTGCCGCTATTGTGGATTCCTTTAAGGAAGAATCGTGATAACCGGTCGCATACAATACTGTTAAAACAAACAAGGCATTCATCTCAAACATAATGTATGATTACGTAAAATAACCCTACGCCTATATTATAATCCTGAAAGGGTGTGGCAGAGGTGTACAACACCCATATTTCACCTTTTATATTTTAGGTCCCATGGGATAGAGAGTGAGCTTATCACTATCCATACCAGGCACAATTCCAACTCCGTGCTGCTATCGAGAATTTCCTGACGAAAAAACCCTTAAGAATATTTGCCCAAGACAACGTTTACCACTAGCTTTGTGAAACATACGCTAACCACTAGACCAACGAGGTAGAACTAGACCAAACAAGGCAGTCATCTCATACATAATGTATGAATACATATTGTATGAAACTCTGCATGCCGTTGATTTTAACAGTTAACCTCTAGAGAGTATCGTATTCGTTGGCTAGATCCATCCTAAGCACGAAATATTCATAATGTTTTATTTATAAAGTGACTAGCTGACCCGACAGACGCTGCCCTATCTTACTAAGAATACATCATATTTGATGCATTCTGTCAATGTTATGTTTGACATAACATTAGGTTTTAGACAGCGTACGCAAAATAAGTAACTTTTCTGGTTGACTTGTGTCCGAAAAACCCAAATAACTTACGGAACCCTACTTTGTTCCAAAATAAAATTTAGCCTATATTTTTTGTGGATAATGTAGCTTTCGAATGGTGAAAGAATTTTTAAAACGGTGCAGTAGTTTTTAAGCCTATTCATTACAAACAAACAAACAAAGTTTCCCTCTTTATAATATTAAGTATAGACAAAGTAAAATAAATGAATCACCCGCGTAGACGTCGTATGTACCGCTACGAGCGTAGTCATTGTAGCAATTACGTCACCGCCTTCGTAGCCGTCGTAGCTATTGTGTAGACCTTTGTAAGATACGATATTTCACAAAATGAATGACGTCACACCACTCGTATTTTTGTTATCCAACGTGAAGCCTGAACGCTGTTGTTATTGTTATAAACAGTCATGTAGCTTTGTTATTGTTATTATATGATATTATCTTATTAGAATTACATTTTTTATGGTTTCAAAGGTACAATAGTTACTACTTTTACTTTCTACGATGTACTTGTAATTTTGTAATAAGGAAATGCATTCAATGCGATTTTTAAAATTCTGTGAACTTCTATCCTAAATAAATGTTACTTAATAAAAACACCACATAAACTAAGATCAAGCCTATTAAAATATTAAATTGCAGAAATAATAAACTCTCACGTTCTATTATACCCCATTTATACCCTTACACTAAACTACATTCCTAATACTGCGAAGGTCTCCAATCAGTAGTCCGAGATCATACTATGAGGGATCCTCCTAGAGACTAGCAGTGGCCTCCATACTAATGAAGTAAGCTGTACAGTCAACAACTTAAGTCACTACACTCTGTGGTAATCCTTTTGGAACGAAGTTCCTTATCGCGCGTTGCAAAAGGGGGCTAGACGGAAAAAATTGGGACGAAAAGTTGTAACGATACATTTCGTAGCAATCTCGTAGCGGCGTAGTAATTACATGCTACGTTACAGCTACGGTGCTACATCATCAGACTAAAAATCGAAAGTAACTTCGTTCCATCCGGGTGTCCCTTGACACCTCAGTAGTTTTTTTTTTTTTCAACGACACCCGCACCAGGAATAACTCCCGTGTCGCGGGGGTGTTTACAAACATACATTTCACATACACAGAGCACACCCAGAGTCAGAACAAATCTTTGCGAAAAACACAAAGATTTGTCCCGTGTGGGGATCGAACCCACAACACCAGCGTAGATGATAGCGGCGAGACGACCGCTTTAACCACTACGCCAACTGTGCACTCAAATCTTAGCTTATAGCAGCAACTTAGCGCGTTCATAAGTAGATACTGCTGCCGAGGACCGCAGTATTTATCTATACATCTATTATATAAAAATGAAACCCGTTTTGCGTTGTCACGACTTGGCATGAAAACGGCTTGACCGATTTGGCTGATATTTTTTTTTGTAGTTTTCTAATACTCTGTACAAGGTTGTTACGGCAAAAAAAAAAAAAAAGTATTCATTTTTATATGGGGGATATTATAGATTCCAGTTCAAATTGAATAGGTACGCATACATAAGATAGGTCAGCTATACAAAATAAAGTAGTGCATCAAATTTACGCTAAGGCGGTACGAAGTTCGCCGGGTCAGCTAGTTTATTTATAAGCACTACCAACAGTAAAATTACAGAGGTACTAAATATTAACATTAATCTGCTTAAATTATATGTAATTCTACAAATAATAGGTGCTAAAACATTCACATTGTAACTTTAGTTATTGCAAGTAGAGTATGTGGCTGTGTGTGCCTACCATACAAATATTATTTATAATTTTAATTATATTATATAATTATTTTATAATATATTACAAATATTATTTTTATTTTATTTTTATTTTTTTTATTTTTTTATTTAGTTGGCGGCCAAGTGTAGAAATGAGAAGCTGATGATAAAACTTAAGGAGAAATAATGAGTAGTTAGTGTCAAAAATAATAAACTAAATTATAAATGCCTCGATGGTCTAGTGGTAAGCGTATGCGTCCACTACGAGGTCTCAGGTTCGATTTCCGGGTCGGCCAAAGTGTTATTTGTGAACTTTCTGTCAGGAAATTCACAATAGCAGAACGGAGTTGGAACTGTGCCCGGTGAATGGCGATAGGCTCAACCCCTATCCCATGGGACCTTGATCATAACAGGTGAAGTGTGGGTATTGTAATTCTCTGCCATACCCTTCTGGGGAATATAGGTATGATGTTATTTTCTTGCCGCATTCTTAACTATATTGAAATGTGGGTATTATACATCTCTAATACACCCTTCTGAGTAAAATAGACGTGATGTCATGTTGAACTACATTCCCAATACTGCAAAGGCCTCCTATTAGTAGTCAAAAGTCATACAATGAGGGAACCTCTGAGAGACCAGCCATGGCCTGCATACTAATGTTGTAAGTTGTACAGTCAATAACTTAAGACAAACCAAGCGCTTCTGATCGATCGTCACGCTAAACTATCGACCGCGGTCGACCGAGGTATATGTGAACAATAAACATAACGAGTTTTCCTCCGTGCTTCAGAGAGCGTGTTAGGGTCAGGCGGAGTATGATTTCCTCATACAAACGGCATGCCGCAAAAAATTAAGATTCAAGCGTATTTACTAAATACTATTGTGCTATTTACATCTAGACTGTATTTATCCTGGAATTTGTTATAACGAAAACGTTAGACCTGAATTGAATTTCACGTATTTTTACAGCGTAAACGTCAAATTTTCACTATAGTTGTTCTTTATTATCTTTATTTCTCAAAAGAATTAAATTCACTTACACGAGAGAAACAGTAGGTACATGCAAGTATTAGACGAGGCGGCTACAGTCCAACACTTTTAATATTATTTTTACATCAAAACATATTATTACAATATACAACATTAATTAATTTTAAGCAATATCACAACAAATAAATTAAAAGTATACAAATCACAACTTTGTACAAATAACTTTGTATTATTAACATTTATACCTGTAACGTTTAATAAACAGAAACATAGTTTATATTTACTTTGGAATTAAAAAAAAATAAATGGACAAACTATTAGGTTTTCATTCAAATATTTTGAAATCCACGATTAGTTTTGTATGCGTTTATATTTTGACCAGTTGTGCTATCTCGCGACAGTAAATGTAAGGGCGCGTGAGCCAAACAGAGATAGCACTAATCCATCTAATTTGCCACTTGCTTGGAATGGTAAAAATGCGGTCCATCCGCCGGATTCTCAAGGTGTGGGTCTCGGTTGTTATTGGAAAATCTATGAGTGACATTACGAGTAGTCATAGCCTAGATAGACTTATTATTATTATTATTAAGCCTCTATTGCTGATATTACATTTAAATTACATTACATTAAAAAAAGAAAATCAATAAACTACTTATAACCAATCTTATTCAATAATATTGTGAGATTTTATTTTGACCCAGTTTCCTTTGTATCAGCGTGTCCTTCAGACACATAGGCCTCTTCCAACTGTTTCCATGTTTGTCTGTCCTGAGCACTTGTCCATGTCGGTCCTCCTATTTTCTTAATATCGTCTTCCCACTTTTTAGCCTGTCTCCCGATAGATAGACTTATAAAGAGTATCATATCACCTCTTCTAGATTGTATGGGTTAGATAACAGTTACTCCATATTAAAAACTGATATTCCGCGGTAGACTTCAGCTAATGTATTTGGAAAATGGCTTGGAAAAATAAATTATGTTTCTTTGAATGCGTTCTCAAAGCAGTAATTATTATCATATCTCATATGACCAAAAAGTATTATAAAACTTCATAAAACATGCAACAGTACACAAAGAATTGATAAAAAGTCAAAAGCCTCGCTCCCATCCAATATGACTCGTTCCACTTTGACTGGTGATACGCATGAAATACAATTTACTTTGACCGTACAACTATGCATCAAAGAGCAGTATACAAACTAAAATATACAATCTATCTTCCGAGTCTATGCCCAATTACATTGGGTCGGCTTCAACGGATTTTGCTAAATATGAGTATTTTACGTGGAGCGACTGCCATCAGACCTCCACAACCCTGTACGAGGTAATACGGTACTCTTTATTAGACTAGTTGTCAGACTTTTATGTCCTCTGACTTGCCGTAACGACCACCATAGATTTTCAAATGGCAACCAGGACCGACGGCCTAACGTGCTCTCCAAAGCACGGAGGAAAACTCGTTATGTCACCCATCCACGGCCGAACGCGCCTAGCCTTGCCTAACTTGCAAGATCGATAGGCCTAGCACCTTACAAACTATAATATATAATATTGTATTATTACCGTATTAGGACTAAGCATTACGGATGTGCTATAACTGTGAGTTTTCTGATGGAAAAATCCTAAATTACTATTTTGCCCGACTAAGATCAAACCCCAGACTTCGAGCAGTTAACCGGACGTACATCATACTACAAGACCACAAGGCCGTCAGCTGAATAAAACGATTCATATTTATTTAACCAACGGTATCTGCAGATATAATATCAGTTGGATCTTTTTTGTTATAATAAAGGAAAATTGTGACATAAATGTTTACAAATAGAGGTTTTACATAACTCAAAGTAAATGCGTAACCATCAGGGATTACCGAGTTTCTGAGAAATATTGTCAAATCATATGCAAAGCTTGTATATAAATTAAAATTTAACCCACAATATGAATCACTCAGATAAATTTGCATAAATTTTTAATGTTTCAAATATAATTATTTTAGTCATGATAGGAAAACACAATATTTATTTGATTAAATTCAACTAAATAAGTGAAATTCCATAAGACATTATACATACCTTGCTATGTAGAGGAACACAGTATTGTAGCGTTGGAGCTTAGGCTATTGTCAGAGTAAAGACCGAGTAGTTTATCTTCATAGGAAAGGTCGGAACGCGTCACATGCTTAAGCCTCGAAATAAGATTGCAGTAAGGGGACCAACAAAAGACGGGGTAGCGCCGCTGTGACGAACAAATTAAAAAAAAAAAGTTAGAAGCTCAGGTCAGGTTACGGCTATCGATCAACCTATACATTTCCATGTTTTGAGGCTTCCCGTGCAATGCGAGACCAGTATAGGAGTAGTATACAGGAAATGTATCGGTTGATCGGAAGCTGTTTGTCATGATATTAAAATACAGTAAGTGGGCAGCCCTATCGTGTATCGCATGATTGTCTTTTGTTATTGCAAGGAAAAGGTTCTAGTCCAGAGTAGTAGGTTATATTTATACTGTCTTCTTCGTCGTGTCAATGGCTGACTCAAATTTTGTTGGCCCCAAAAGCGGCCACGGTTATGGCGCTCTCATCGGCGTTCATGAGCGCTTGTCTTGTGCATTTATACTGTAGTATTGTAGTGTTAGAAACACAGACCTAGGCTGAAGCGTAGGTATTGCCCTTCTTTACTATAAAAATACATCTTATCTTCGTGACAGAAGTGTACTTCATTCTACTCTTAGTTAATTTTGGATGCTCTAATAAAGTGCGCCTTACAGAATCGCACCACGTCACATAGTGGTTAAAGTACCACTACTAATTTATGATGATAGGTTTATGTCAAAACTGTGATGATTCCTCCAACGAGTACAATAAAAAATTTCTACCATCAAAAATAAATCTCTCTCCAAACATCAGATGTCAGCAATATTTTTTTTCAAAACATAACGTCATGTGCGTTCATATCTGACGTTTTAGTTTCCTTTTCAACCCTTTTCCTCATGAGTTCATCTGAAGTGACCTACATCAAGGCTGCCATGGCGACGGCTCCCGGCATTCCACACATGACAAGTAATATTTGTGAAAGGAGAAGAGATATCGCAATAAAATTACATACTGAGAAAAACTTCTATCATTCCAAAATGCCAATGTACCGTCTTATTTAAAAAAAAAACCGGCCAAGTGCATGTCGGGCCACGCGCAGTAGGGTTCCGTAGCTAGTCGTAACAACATATTTCGACTTAAAAGGGATTTACTATCTGTATTAAACAAGTAACATCTTCATACAAGTCATTACTTTCAAAGGTTTTTGTAATTTGCACGAATTATTTTAAGTAACTGCATTTTACACTTTGGACCCCAATTACTCTTGAACTAATGAAGTGAACTTATCCGCTATAGTTTTCCTTTAAAGTTCATTATATGTACTACCGACACAATTTTTTCAGATTTTGGGATCCAGTAGTTTAGCTTTTAGAGGGGGGGGACGCTCTACTCGAACAAAAATTTGCTCTTTAAAGTTAATTATCTCGCAAACGGATCTCTAAATCAAAATACTGTCTTAGCAACCCCTAAACGTTTTTAAAAGTCCTATCTAACAATACCCCACACTATGGGGTAGGCGACAAAAAAAAAAACATCCTTACTTTACATGTAGGGGAGCTACCCGAAAAATAAATATTTTTCCAAATTTTATTCTACGACTTTCTTTGTATAATTAACATACATGTTTATGGAAAATTTCAGTTTTCTAGCACCAATGGTTTCGTCGCTATGCCTTGGACAGACGGACGGACAGACGGACATGGCGAAACTATAAGGGTTCCTTGTAGGTACTACGGAACCCTAAAAAGAAGCGTTAAAGGATTTTTCCGTCCGGTGCGAATTCTCAATAGCACCACGGAGTTGGAGATTTTCCCGGTGGATGGAGATAGGCTTACTCCTTACCAAATGTGACCTAACTTTAAAGGGTGAAATGTAAGTGGTCACAAACTAAACATTATTTTTGCTTAAGAAAAACAACATGTAACATATAAACACGTTTATTTGCAGGATTGAGATAGAAAACCATTAAAAGGAAACAAGCAGCAACTCATGTATCATGAACGGAGTCTCACCGCTGCACTGCTGGTTACCGCTGTTGATCCTGGCGACACAGGAGTCACAGTGTGAGTAGGATTGTATATCATTTAAAAAAACAGCTAACAAAAGTAAGCTTAAGAGTGTTGACAAGACAAATCAAAAATAAACTATCAGACAATATTTTAACCAACCTTTTTCCTAACAGTATTAGAATTCAGCTGAATATAATCCAGTACGGTGTGATGTCAGTCACTTACCCAGCTGTATCCGTGAAAACAAAGCGCTCCTCAAAGTAACTGGAAAAGTGGGGGAGGGGAGGATGATAATAATAAGCATAGCAATAACAAGTATCTTAGATTTATAAATATTTATTCAATCCAACATTGTTGTGATAACAAAACTTTAGCTGAAACTCAATGAAATAATTAATAACTTTATCTCGAAACAATTCTTTGGTTTAGACTTTGATATAAATTACATTTTGAGAATTTGAGGAATGTTTTTTAGATAATCAAAACAGGCTTGTTTTGAAATTATTAACCGACTTAAGAAAAGGATAATTATATTTACACGCGATACATAATAATTATACATATTTTAAAGGTACTTTAATGTAATTTGTGTATCGCACACTGCGGGGTATCGAGTGTCTGGGTCGGGCAAAGTGTTACTTGGTATTTTGGAAAATTTTCATTAGCAGCACGGAGTTAAAATTGTTCCTCAACATAACTTGACCTAAACATAACTAGTTTTAAAATACAAAATTTTAAAAAATATATGTTACGCCAGTCTTCTGGGCACGTTACCTGCGGTCGACATCGATGCGGACGTATTTTTTGACACCAGATTTTTTTACGAGTTTTGTTTTATTTCATAATTGTATTTTATTCTTTTATTCAATGTGTATATAAAGTAGGTATTTATTTCCTTAGATTGAAATAATAAATTATAGTTAGGTTAGTATTGTAAATATTTAATTAATAATAAAGTTTGTTAGGCAATGGTTTTGCGCAAATAGCTATATCAACTGAAAAAAACATTGTTATTTTGATATCAAAAAACAGACACTTCAATTTTATTTATTTGTATTGATATCTCAGATTAAAATATAGTATAAAGGTTGCTCTATTTTTTTTAGTTTAAACAGCTACTGAATTTACCACTCTTAGCCTGAATACTCTAAACAAATATTTAACTGCTTAATTACAGCATTATACGAACCAAGATAAAACGTTTCAAAGAGATTTAATTATGGGCGTGAGTTATGAAATGAATACTCTTCTATCGTCCCTTTTATTTTTTTTAATATCTATTAAGCTGCCTCAATGGTCTAGTGGCTAGCGTTTGTGCCTCTCATTGCGAGATCTCGTGTTCGATGCCCGGTTCGGGAAAAGTGTTATTTGTGAAATTGCCATCAGGAAATTAAGAATAGCAGCGAGGATACCTCTGCTACACCCTTCTGGGTTATATAGGCGTGATGTTATGTTATTTCTATTTACATGACAATACAAATTGTAACTTAGCATTTCTCTAACAGCAGAAGGTGCCAAAACATATTTTTAGATTTTTGGTTTATCTGTTTGTATGTTAATACGCGCATCACGCAAAAAGTACTGCATGAAATTGGATGCAATTTTCACAGTTGTGTAGTTTTTGAAGGTCTAACTTAAAAAATAGTGTATGTTTTATCTTTGTTTCCCAATGGGGGTAAATTGGGGTGAAAGTTTATATAGGAGGTTCGTCAAATTTCAAGGAAAATGCATAAAACTCTGCACACCTTTCAGAATGTAGTGTTTTAAATAAATTTCATCACTTTTAGTTTACTAAAACGCATTTTTTTTCGCACACAATACGGTTAGCAATCAGATTTAGAATAGTACTTTCATGTTCACAGTTTCACTCCGCTAAATCAACACATCACAAAATCCGTTTGCCTGGCGTTCAAACGTTCGATATTTGACAGATGTCGTTCGACGACCGGTTGAATGAATGACAATTATAATGGTGTTGCCAGGAAAATGCCAACAATAGTTTCCTTAAGTGAAGTAAATGAATTATAACATAGTTTTTTTTTAAAATACTTTACTCCCAAAGGTGGTCAATAAGGGGTTGTAAATTTATATATACTGTGAAGTTGGTTAATTTTGATAGACAAAGCATGAAAATATCGAACTCCAAGCGGACGAAGTCGCGTTATGATGATGTCAGACGTGACAATTCGACAATCTGTCACTTTTAGGCCGACAAACAGTCAGCAATTCATAATCTTAATTAAAATTTGATTAATTTGTTACTAAATACGCCTCCCTCATGTATTCATATATTGTAATGTGGTTGCTGATATAAATATTTCTCTTCTAAATTAAATTAATAATAATAATTATTAATTTAATTTAATGATGTTGCAGCTCTTTAACTTATACATAATATTATTTTGAAAAGCTGAAAAACCCTATAACTTTTATTTTATGATTGAAAAATCAACCCTGAATAAACATTTTGAAGAAACCTTAGTTCTTACAGAAGAGATCTACAACGCTTAAGGGGGAACAATTGGTTAGCTGTTTTCCATACCAAAGTAATAATGGTTGAATTAAGTTAATTTAATATTAAGTTTTGAGCTATTTTTAAAGACAAATCATATCTAAAACACTAAAATGCATGTTTGTTAGCGCCCATTCATTCAAAATTATAATTAAAATATTTCAGTTTGTATGTAATTCAATTAATGATGAAAACTAAATAATATTAAATTCAAACCCATATTACGTTAGTATGAAAAAACGACGCTCGGGAGTCTACTCTGAAAAACCTTTTTTTATAAGTTTTGAGGTATTAGAACAAAACATAACGCTCAACTAATATTGACAAAAGTGATTTTAAGACCTTCTATGTGAATTTTTGTTCCGTCAAATGAGCAAAAATAAAACTAATTTCCCTTCAATAGAAATAAAATTCGGCTATTCCCTGCTAACAGAGTACAATAAAAATTCCATTTTACTTTGCATTGCGGCTTGATTTAATAAATTCGTACTTGATTTAATTTATAAACGTGAAAGATTTTTATTACTTTTTGTTCTTGACGAACAAAAAACTCAAAAAAAAATCTGGCGATTTTGTTTTTTAATGTTCTGAGAAAGCATTAAGAATTCTTTTGAAGATAAATTAAGGTTATGGAACAAAGCAGTAGGGATTTACTTTAATTAAGTAAAACAATAGAGACAAGGCTGACTGTTTGATGCTCATTTTGTAGCGATTAATACTACTGTTCTGTATAGTCTCGATGGTCTAGTGGTTAGCGTATGGTTACTGTTATGTATGCCTCTCACTGCGAGGTCTCGGGTTCGATTCCCGGGTCGGGCAAAGTGTTATTGGTGATCTTTCCGTCAGGAAATTCACAATAGCGATAGCCTCACCCTCTATCCCATGGGACCTAAATATAACAGGTGAAGTATGGGTGTTGTACACCTCTGCCACACCCTTCTGGGTAATATAGGCGTTATGTTATGATATGTGTTTATGTTAATACTACTGTTATAACTCTTTGGGCTCTACTGTTATAGCTAACTTTCCACAACAGCAGAGTGAGCCTACAAAGCAGAGAATCGAAGTAATATTAACCAATAGAAATGCATAAAATTACCAGATCGCGTATACACCCTAAGGGTCGACACACACCAAAAGAGCGTCGAAGCGCAGCGAAGTGAAGCGCAGTTTCAGTGTCATATGAATTTTAACTTTATTTCCATTACTATAATACTTATTATCGCATGAGAAACTCAAACGAGTCGCGCGGATGCCCGCGGCGCCGCGGGAATTCCGGCGAATTCCATAAACGGAGCCGTGCGACTGCGCGAGAAGTCGCGGGAAGTCCCGAGAATGCTCGAGCAGTCGCAAGCGGCCGCTGGCAATATCCCGCCCCTCGCCCCGCTCCCCGCGCGCATCTGTTGCGCGTGAGCATTCGTATTCACTCCTCGCAGTGCAACGAATACAGAAGTGATGGAAATGGATGAAAAAAATAAATCTTTTCCTCTTTATCTCTTCGGCCGCTTCCTCTTCTTCTTCAATTATATGTGCAATAATAATTCAATCCAAAATACCCATTTTCACTGCTTAAACACAAGTTTTATTTTTCACAAGTTTCAATTCATCGCGGACAGGCCCAAGAAGGCGCGCGGAGTCCCGCGACTTCTCGAGCATTTCAGCGACTTCTCGAGCAGTCGCGGGATTCCGCGCGCCTTCTCTACCGAGCGGGTCGCTGCGCTTCGCTGCCCTTCGCCGCTCTTTTGGTGTGTGTCGACCCTAAGTCGACATAAAATTTCTTATTGATTATTTTTATAGCGTTGAGCTATGCCTTATCAAGTTATACTTAGATACAGTGACGTCACGAAACGACGTAACATACAGTTAAGAAATTTAAAGTCCTGACAAGAGGCGACTGTAGCTGGTTAGTTAAAGCGGCTGTTCTGTGTGCAGGTCCCATAATAATTGTTTCAACTGTTTCTTAGTATAACATTAAATTTGCCTGTATTGAAATTAGTGTACGTATTTTGAAAAGACTAATAAGAAAGAGGTTTTTTATAACAAGTACCATATAAAAATATAAAAACATATAAAGCATTCTCATTAAAAGAGGATAATATACGAAATTCATAGAATTCAGACGTTTTATTTGAGATTCTGAGAGAATTTCTGATAAAAGAGGGTTTTATTATCAAAAATTTCTATTCTACTGATGTTTGAAGCTACCTTAATGACTTTGGTATATTGACACAAAGACTCATATTTATAACGATCATGTTATTACATTGAACCCGATGCCGGATAGAATACGCATGTTTTTTTAATGAGCGTTTCATTACAGAGAAAAACCTGTTTTTGAAGAAGAAAAGAAAAGATTTGAGGCGGAATCAACTGCAATAAATCGCGCAATATTAATTAAAATTTAAAAAATAAAATATAGGTATATTTCGATGCTTTCGGCTCGTTTGATGAAGACGCTGGATATATATGTGCGTCTAACAATTTAGAGCCAGGGCAAAGATATGCTACCAAGTATTCTAATTTCATAAAAACGGTCGCAATGTACGCCAGGCCAGACCTCGGAATAAGGGCACAATAAGAATGCTAATATCAGAAGGAGTTGCGCATTGTGACAAACAAATTCAAAAATAGAACGTTTGATACCCATTTCAAGTACATTTAATTTAAATACAGTAAGTGGGCAGCCCTATCGTGTATCACGCAACAGTCTATTGTCATTTCAAGGAAAGTGGCCAAAATAGAATACTCTGTAGTCAGGGTAGTATACCCTGACAGAGCTCTGTAAAAAAAATAATTCTTGTACATAAATTCATATGAAATCGCTGATGACATCAATCTAATTTAAGGTGTGAATACTACTAATATAGTGTCTTGTAGCTGTGATTCAGTTGGCGGTACACAATACTAATAACTGTAGGTTATATGGATACATAACATTACACCTATATTTACCTAAAAGTGGGTGGTAGATGTGTACAATATCCACATTTCACCTGTTAAGTTTAGCTTGCATCTGAGCCTCGCCATTCGACGGGCATAATTACAACTTTGTGCTGCTATTGAAATAACACTTCTGCTCGACCCTGGAACCGAACACAAGACCACGCGATGAGAGGTTGCATACGCTATACGAAAAGGGGCAATAAAACCATTTAAATTTATTATTTTTCAGTATATAAAATTCTTAAGTGTTGATAACGCACCTGTTATACATCTTCTTACTATCAGGCAGATCGTGTGCTTATTTGCTCTTTCAGTTATAAAAACTCGCTCTTCTGACTGTCAAGTTAAAGGTTAATTTAACCAAGTAGATAAGGAACATAAGTTACAAAACTCTGAAGGTTTTCTCAAAACCTTTCAACGACAGAGTGTAATTCGCCACCGGCTCTCGAGCTAATAAATTACCTCTTATCCTGTATACCATTCAAAAGAGATTCCAGAGGTTGGCCTAATCTCTGATAATAGAGGACCCCGATTTTAAGATACGGACATTCACATAAAAAGGTTTTATTGCAAGTTTGAAGGCATTTCAGGATTGAGGTAATGTGAGTGATTCAAATTAAATAATGTTGTGGCTTACTATGACGGTTAAATAAATAAATTTTGAAATATGTTTTGCCATATTTGAGTATGATTCCTTATTCAATAGAATAGGTGTTAAAACTATTTATAAATTTACAGAATTTTACATATCTAACATATTATCTAAAATCATTAATTGTAATTTCAGTGATATACTCTTAAAGTAGCTATTATTTATTAAAAATATTGTGATAGGAAGTGCTTGGAGAAATCATCAACAACTAGAGATTTTTCTAATTGCTCTAATCACATTAAACTCAGTTATGTAGAAAAAGAACAGAAGGCTGGGACTCAATTTTTTTCAATGACAGAGTGTAATTCGCCGCCAGCTCTTGGGCTAATAAATTTCCGCTTATCTTGTATACCTTTCAAAAGAGATTCCAAAGGTTGGCCTAATCTCTGATAATAGAGGACCTCGATTTTTAGATACGGATCGTTTTATGTAGAAAGGTTTTATGGCAAGTTTAGAGGTGTTTGAGGAGGTATTTGAAGGTTTAAGTTGGACTAACTTGATTCGAGTGTAATGTTGTAACGGCTTTTTGGTTTTGTATGTTTGGCTTAAACGTAAAACGTTTCAAATATGTATCCTGTAAGTTTTCTGTTTCAAAACGCAATTAAGGTAACTTGCATTTTATATTTTTTTTGTTTAATGAGTAAAATCATTGTATACAAATCTAGATATGAGAAAAGAAAACAAAAAATTTTCATGGTAGCAAAATATATCAACAAACAAGCAGATATTGTTTAATACAAGCATTTATTTACAGCGACGCCCGGAGTTATCTTTGTAATATTTCAACATTTAGCATTTATTATTATCACTTACATTTTTTAACAATTACCTAACCTATACTGTGCCAATGACTATCAGGAGAACTTACTCGCCCATTCACTATTTACATCACATACAAAACATATAATATCATAGCGCAGCCTGTTTAAGTATGCACAAAAAGAATAAAGGCTCATTTACACGACGAAGGTTTTCAAACCAATTCTATTGCCATAGCTATCTTAAAAGCGTTAAACAAAGCAAGCATTAGAAATGCTTTGCGAACTTAGGCTTTTCATAGAGTTGTCAGCGAAGCAGCGACGCGCGAAGTCTTTGTGCTTCAATCCAATCTTTGCAGTCGACGTCCCTTTTACATGTTAACTTTGAACGTCACTTGTGACAATTTTACTTACGTAATTACTACTAACTATCAGGTGGACTGATAGTTAGTAGTAATTACGAGGTTGTACCTCTTAGATTCTTTAAAAAGACAACGTATCGTAACGTGACGTGTTTAAAGATGCCAGTAACAAAAAAAAAAAACCGACTTTAAAAAGTAGGTAAACTAAAAAGCAAAAAATAAATTTACTTCGCACAAAATAATACGTTTTTTTATTTAGTTAAATAGAAATTATTAAATAATTATTTTATAATTCTGAAGTCGGTGCCAGGTAAAAGCTATAACGACCTTTCTACAATATCAAATTACAGTACACACAATAAAGGGAGGCGTAGTTGTGCTAGTGCGCGGTCGCCAAGTATTGGTACTTACCACAGAAATATAACTAATATTCAGTCAGAAAATAGTTGTTAGAAAGATTGATATTATCTATACAGAGTTATTGTTTACTTGGCACCGACTTCAGAATTATAAAATAATTATTTAATAATTTCTATTTAACTAAATAAAAAAACTTATTATTTTGTGCGAAGTAAATTTATTTTTTGCTTTTTAGTTTACCTACTTTTTGAAGTCGGTTTTTTTTTTGTTATTAGCATCTTTAAACACGTCACGTTACGATACGTTGTTACGTTTGTATGTGCATTACAAAACGCTGAAATGTTAGCACTGTTTTTAAGTGTAATTAAAGCTGCTTTTAATAATAATTAATACAATGTAAAGAGGTTTAAATCGTTTATTATTGCAAACGCAAGATCGTCAATCTGAAAGGCAGCCTCGCTGGTCTAGTCGATTGTAGTTGTGGTCGATTTCCTGGTCGACAAAAATGTTATTTGGTATCTCTCCATCTCGTCATCGTGCTGCTATTGAGAGCAATATAGCAGCACGGACTTGAATTTAGGTCCAGTGCGATTGACGCACTTCTCTATCACATGGAACTTAAACACAACAGGTGAAATGTAGGTTTTATACACTTTTGCCCCACCCTTTTAAGTAATATAGGCGTGATGTTATATTATAGTTTATGAAGAACGCCAATTCACGATCCTAAAAGTCACTTAAGAAAATATAACCTTATTACGTATAAAAACACTTTCATCATCACATGATAACACGTTATATAATTACATATTGTTTTCGGCCATTACAGAGCATTTTCTTGATAAGCATTATAAGACGTGACTGTACAGATTTTGCTCGATATTTGTTTAGTGAACGTGGCACGGAAAGTAAAATGTCGATTAGTAAAAATATTTTAATTTAAAAAAACCTTACTATACAGTAAGGTTTTTAAAATCTCGCGAATTAAGAACATTTTTAAAAAATTAGACATCAGTCAAAAGTTTTATCCACGGATCGTCACTATTATTCCAGGATAGCACGGGGAGCGATTTTTTTTTGTTTTTTTTTTTGCTTTTATACTACGCCCACAGCGAACGAACGTGTAGTCCACCTGATGGTAAGTGGAGTACAGCCCATGAACATCAACAATCCACAAAAGCAAATTATAAAAGCGTCGCTGCAGCTGAGGACTAAGGTGTTATGCCTCATGTGCCAGTAATTTCAGGGCCTGATCTAACCACCAGACCGGAACACAGCAATGGAAGCACTATTATTTGGCGGCAGGTTAAAGGTGAGACGGTGGTGCTGCCGCCCTCTAGCTCATTCACAAGAACTCTACCACCAGTAATATTTAGTGATTGAAATAAAAAAGAGTTCTAATTTTAACCACGAAGATCGATACCGCTTATCGTCATCTTTGAATCCGGCACTAACCAATGTTACGCGTAAACCAACTGATACCCTTACTATTGTGTGTCAAATACCGACGGATCCGAACTAAATAAAAAAAATGTGACGATCAAGTGAGGGTGGTGGACAATATCCGCGCTTTACGGAGACGCCGCTGAGCTTCACCACACCAGCTCGTGACCACGAATAATGCAAGTCATTTCGAAACGGCGAGAATAGGTATTTATTTGCCTTTATAATAAATAAAAATAAATTATGCGATTTAGACCCGTTATCTATTTTTTTAAAACGTTACACCTTGACTAGGAGAAGGGCCTTAGGCTACCACGCTGGCAGTGCGGATTGTTAAACTACACACACGATCGAGTACTTTTGGAAAACCAGTTTTAGAAAAAAATTACACGTTATAAGAAAATCGCGAATGTATGAGAATGAGCTTGCAAACTTTAGGTAAACAGTTTTAATTGGAATAATCTAAAAATGGAAATTCTTTCCATCGGAATAACTAAAAGTTGACTGAAACTTTTGAATTTGCGTCACACACGGTCTCAGAATCATACTCTGAATCTCTGGTAAGCGATTTCACCATGATGTCATTTACACCCTGTATTGCACTGATTGGCGGTCTGAATCTGCCATAATAAAGGTTTTTTGTCCGCTTTTGATCCGTATATCACGTCCCACTATTAACTTCGATGACTGTACAACATTGTCTCAACGTTGAAAGCATATTACTATGATTAATACCATTATAAGGCTCGTACGCCATTACAACACTCAATCTTTCACATAATATGTTTTCTTTGTGCAAACTTTTCGCGTTAGCAGCGGTTTTTGTGATTAATAGATGAAGTTTACCCGTGATTTATTTGAAAGCTTTTTCTGAGAAGCTTTAAATCTCAGCACATTACATTTTTTGTATTTTACATGACTACAATTACCTCTCTTCAATCTTTTTATGCAACATAAATTACAGAAAAGAAAGATAACTGGTAAATTTCTACTTATATTGGGGTCGGTCTTTTAAAATCACTATATAAAATATTTTAAGCAAAGCAACTGCAATCATGGCGAAGTACCACTTGTTGTGGCACGACTTTGTCCAGCAGTGGACTAATGGAAGTGGAAAATAAATTCAAAAGTCATAAATGATGACAATGAATCATCATTGTCATCCTTCTGGTTGCCGTTTATCATCAGATAAACGGCAACCAGAAGGAAGTGATACGATACTCAACTTATCGTTAGAGCAGGAAGTCACAGTATAAATATAACCCAGTATTCTATCTCGATCCTATTCCTTGAAATAACAAAACACAATCACGCGACGTGATATACGGTGGTGCCCACATCTTATACTGTAAACGTTTAGCCGTCGTACCTGGCTTGAACTTCTATCTTTCTTTTTATGAATTCGTTCGTCGGTGCATTCCCGTCTTTTGTTACTACCAATAGTACATTTTTTTTTATCTATTTGTAACGTTGCAGATTTTTCTATCTGATTTCTTCAGATGATAACCGGGCGTGAGATACTTTGCCTGCTTTTCAAGGCACTAAGCAGAGAGAAAACATTTATCTACAAAAACCTGAAATTGTCTACACCTTTTACGTAATACTGCCTTCAACAAAATACAAAACTAATATCTGAACAAGTAATAAGAAAAGAAACAAAAGGGTTTCTTCTATTTATGGCATTGGATATAAGGACGATACGAAAGAAAGGTGCGAAATTCATTATTAATGAGTTTCGTCCCTTATTGGTTTCTTGATTTGATCTCTTACGAAGTAATGCGGTTCTAGGTAAAGATAATGCCTTGAGACGATGTTAAAGTAATAATATTTTATGGTGGAATTTTATGTTACATTTAGGTTGATTTAAGGTGCTCTTTTACCATGAGCCTGTTACATAACGTGACAATACTGATAACCTAACATTACTAGCAAATGCCAGTAATGTTATTGCCGATTCAATGTTTGAATATATAATTTAAACATTGTATCATTACAGATTGAGCTGAGACGGATTCGAAACTGAGCATTACAGGCTCTGTTTTGCTCAGTTTCGAATCTGTACAGTTAACATAACAGGCTAATGCTCGCGTTGAGGGTACACGTTTACGTGATGCCTGAGTGTGGTTCAGGTTGTTCAGGAGGTGCGGTCAAGGAGCTTGAGAGAGTAATCACAACCACCTCACCTATGGCCAGCCACCTTCTTCTTCTTCGTCGTGTCGATGGCTGAGTCAAATTTTATTGGCCAGATGGCCACTGTTATGGCGCTCTCGTCGGCGTCCATGAGCGCCTCTCTTGTGCAGGTGGTAGGGCATTTTGGACAGACAGTAAGGTGGTCAAAGTTTTGACTTGCCATCGTGGTGAAAGGATTAGCCAATTCTTTTAAGAACTCGTGAATTGCCCAAAGTGCGCCGGACGTAGGGAATTGTTGTGTAAGTCACTCAGGGAGGCTCCTTTCATGCACCACCGCCAGCCACCAAATAAACTTTAGTATTTCTATATTTACTACTTATTAGTC
Organism: Hypena proboscidalis; assembly: GCA_905147285.1. Classification (NCBI taxonomy): domain Eukaryota; kingdom Metazoa; phylum Arthropoda; class Insecta; order Lepidoptera; family Erebidae; genus Hypena; species Hypena proboscidalis. The sequence continues at coordinate 5,425,489 of LR990141.1, forward strand.
TACTACTACAACTCTTGATGTCAAAACACGTGAGCAGAGCCGCGTGCAATTATTTCATCTACAAACACCTACAGCTCTTCAAAAATGATATTGAGTTTTCTAATATATTTTTTTTCTTAACTGAATAGTTTGCGCGAGGGGCGCTTACAAAGTGGAAAAATGTCCCCCCTCGCCGTAACTTCTAAAATAAGGGAATTATAAATGTAAAAATAATATAATGATGTACATTACCATGCAAACTGCCACTTAAAATTGGTTTGAACGAGATCTAATAATTAGTTTTTTTTTTAATACATTTTAAATCGTAAACCACATTTCACCTTTCATTCAATCATCTTCAATATAATAAAGAATTAATAAAAACATTTATTTAGATGTATAGTGGTACGGAACCCTACGTACGCGAGTCCAACTCGCACTTGGCCGGTTTTTTAAGGAGTAAAATCAATTAGGTAACGTTTTTATTAAACCTACTGGTTGCTCATAAATAAACTAAGACTCCAATTGACTATAATTTTAAAGCAATACATTATACCGTAAACAGCAAAAAACATTGCCAGCAAAGAGTATTTAATCTCCATAACACTTCCCTCCATAGATCAACATCAACAAACCCTTGGGATAAGGGATTGACACATGGCGGTAAAATGGGGAATGGTTGGAAGCGTGGAATAGAAACATTGCTCCCAAAGGCGAGACTGTCATGTGCGTATCTACTTCTGGTGTATTATGTCCATTTTTTCATTATATCGAGGACTATTTTTACATCTCAACTAAAATGATAAATATTAACTATTCCTTATCTATTCTCAAAATTTTCAGAGATAAAAACTAACCCAAAATTGTATTACTTGGTTGTATAAAATAAGAGCTGAACTTTACGTTATGCCAAAGAAACTGCAGTATGGTCTATACAATGTTAAGAGATAAATAAAATAGTCAACAAGTTTGTCTGAAGTATTTGATGAACAACGTCAACCACTTTAAACACAAGAACAATAAAACTAAGTTTATTTGTTCCTGTGTCATGTCATTGTATACTGTCATTATATACAGAAGTAATAATCACAATACTTAAAACAGCTGATTAGCGCGAGTGAGACAAGGCAACGAGTGTGTGCTCGGCATGGTGGCGGACAATGAACAGTCGTCGTGTGCGCAGAAAAACCTAAAGTCGCCGAAGATTTATATGATTCACGAAGGTGGTGCGCACGGGGCGAGAAATGCCCAGAAAGGTATTGCAGAGGTGTACAACACCCACACTTCACCTGTTATGTTTAAGTCTCATTGGATAGGGGGTGAGCCTATCGCTAGCCACTCTACACAATTCCAACTCCGTGCTGCTATTGTGAATTTCCTGAGGGAAAGTTCACAAATAACACTTTGCCCGACCTGGGCATCGAGCCCAAGATCTCGCGGTGAGAGGCGTATACGCTAACCCCTAGACTATCGAGGCAGTTAATATATATAATTTATTAAATATTATATTATGAGAAAATAAAATGTGATGGTATTTGTCTACTTTTCAGACTATAACTTTGTTTAATAAAGCTCTCTTTTTTAAACTTCGTTTTGTTATAACAAAATTGAAAGTTACAGCGAGCGCATGGTTGCCCTACTGGTTCAGAATATGGCGCAAAAGGGCTGAAGATAATATCAATTTAGCTCCTTTTGAAGGTTTATAATCTAAAAATGTATAAAAGATTCACACTACGAAAAAAATGTTTGGCATGCAGTTGTTAATAGTACCAATAACCAATTTTCGGTGGAAGTTTGCATGGTAATGTACATCATATATTATTTTTACATACATTTTTCCACTTTGGAAACTTCTCTCGCGCAAACTATTTAGTTTAGAAAAAAATGTTTATTAGAAACCTCAATATCATTTTTGAAGACCTATCCATAGACACGTATAAGTTTGATGAAAAAAAAAATTGAGTTTCAGTTCACCCCAAAAAATTATTGTTTTTTTTCTATTATTGTATGAAAATCTTAATGCGGTTCACCGAATACATCTACTTACTTAAATTTCCACAGTATAGCTCTTATAGTTACGGAAAAAAGTGGCTGTGACATACGGACGGACAGACATGACGAATCCATAAGGGTTCCGTTTTTTGCGATTCGGCTACGGAACCCTAATAAAAAGTAGCCTATGTTACGCGCCTTGTATTCTAATATGTGTTATGCGGCATAATTTATGCCTCATGTGCCAGTTATTTCAGGGCCTGTTCTCACAACCAAAGTGGTACACAGTAATGCAGGTTACGCAGACTATAGGTAGACGGCTATTTTTGCTTTTGCCGGCCACTCAGACTTCGACTAGTCGGCCAAACCCATAGTCGGCCCATCTCTATTTTATACCTACGTATCAAAAACATGTCATATAGGGAGCCTTGTCATATTGTCGTTCACGTCGGCTTTTCCCATCACTTACGATGACAATCTCGTGTTACACTATAAAAATAAGTCGTAAAACTATATGAGAAGGTGTCTCCAATGCCGCTGAGTCAGCAAATTGCGTCAGCGTGATTGATAGCCCGTGAAGACAATGAACTGCAGATTGGATGAGCCTGTTGATGGATGGCAATGGCTGGATAATGGGGACAATCTTGAGTTTATTGAAAAGGCATATTAAAAAAAAGTTTCAAAAAAAATCTATGACCATCATCGCCTAGTAAGCGTTATTCATGGAATTTATTTATATCTTGACCAAATACAAAAGTTAGTTGAAATAAAATAAAAATCGATTTTGCGATGATTATCCAGTTACGGCCAATCGCGGTTAGCATAGCTTGAATATGAAATATAATAAAACAAATATTATTATGTGTAGATATAATTTATATTTTTCATCAATGTGCTACAAGCTACACGGCTTTCTGCAAAATACTGCAGATATCTCTATTGTATCTACCTGCGTCAACATATTCATATTATTATGTACAGTGGGCCAAGCAATTAGATGTACAGGGCAAAAACTTCAATGTGTTAGTAAAAATTGACTACACTAGTTAAAGATATGTGGGTTACATACCTAAATAGTGGGTATATTGCGCTTCTTAAATATGTAACTCACACATGCTGATCTAGTGTAGTCAGTCGTCATTGTGACCTGAAATTATTTGCCCTGCATACCTAACTGCCTTGCCCACTGTACCTACTAACATCTAAAACTAACATTCTTTCTTAAATCCCTGAGCACGTTTCGTACTGGTATCCAATGTAGTTTAGTCCACAAGAGTGTAACTGAACTGCCACAGTCTAGAACTACGTGACTTTTTAGAATTAGAAATATATCACGGACAGCTCAGTTAGCTTTAAGATATTATGTTTTGATTTAAACATCTTCCTGTATATATAAACAAACTGCCTCGGTCTAGTGTATGCGCCTACGGAGTAGAGGACGTATACGGAGTTGGAAATGTGCCCAGTGGATGGTGATAGGCTCACTCCTATCCCATGGGACCTAAACATAACAGGTGAAATGTGGGTGTTGTACACCTCTGCCACACCCTTCTAAGTAATATAGGCGTGCCGCCGCACCCTAACCTATTGTAACACTTGGGTACCCGAGTTACCTTTTGGTATATATTAGGCGAGAAAACATTATGTCTAATAACTAAAATTCAAATCGCATATCGACAAATCGGTATCTCGACAGTAGTGAGTCAATATGTTTATGAAAACCTGATTTATGTTCATAAGAATATTTTAGTATTTAGCAAGAAAAGTGATAATGTACATAATTTAAATACAAGGAACACGCATAAACTAGTTTTACTTGTCACTGGGCTCCAGAAAATAAAAAGTCATTTAGAGGTCAATGTGTGCGATTCTATAATAAAATTCTGAGCAATATTTTTTTTTTTTAATTCCACTGAGGTGGCAAACAAGCATACGGCCCGCCTGATGGTAAGCAGTTACCGTAGCCTATGGACACTTGCAACGCCAGAGGCATCACTCGTGCGTTGCCGACCCTTTAAAAAGCTATTTGCACTCTTTTTAAAGAACCAGCAAATTCAAAGTGTTAATAAATTTAAATCGATAATAAGACGAAAACTGTGCTCAAAGGGATATTATTCCATCAAAGAGTACATGGAAGATAATAATGATTAGAATTTGATTACCGTTTCATACGGCCTGCTATGTGAATCTCAGCTTCACGTTTTAGTTAACTTTTATTTAGACTAACTCAAACATTTTATTTGTACATTTTGTTTGACGATTTCAAATACTATGTAATAAAAGTTTACGAAATAAAGCTAAAACAATTAACAATAAACTGTAAATTTAGTCAAAATATTAATAATATAATCTACCGCCAAAATATCTCAACTGTCGAACTACCAAGACATCAATAGTCCAATCTTTGTCATCCCATTACGTCCCGTCCATTAACGTTTACAGCATCCGAGATTCATCTAGATGGCATTGGCTTCATCTTCAATACACACTGATTGACTGCCTCTAATTAAACACTATCAGCCCGCATAGTCAGTACAAAATGAGTAGGTGTGTAGTATTAGACCAATAGATGCACGATTCAACTTTATACTAATATTTTATACCATACATTACATCTAAAACAATTTAATACATGATAGTATGTATGATATTTAAATCGTTGTCGATTTTTCACCGTAAAATCTGAGCAGATAAGTCTGTACAGATCTATCGCTACGATATTATATAAGGGTGTTGCAAAATAAACTGTAAAGACGCGTTTGGGATTTAATGTTCTAGAGCCAGTAGTTGGTTAGATCTTTGTTATGTCACTGTGTCCTTGGTTCTTTGGTGTTCAGCAAGATGAAATTATCTTTAGTTTTGATACACACTGATGGACAGCTCTAAAAGTCAAAAGTCTTTATTTGCTTACTAAGTGTACAGTTAGGTCTTAAATATTAGAAAACAGATCTTGATAACTTAGTAGCCCTTTTCAGGCGTTGCATAATTAGATAACTCAGTGGTCACACACAGTAATATTTAGAAAAAATAACATAAAATACAGTTTTATAAATCTTAAATCTAAACAAATAATAGTTAATTATAATACTGTTAAAATAACTTAAGAGGTTTCAATTACAATTTTACATTTAAAATATTCGTCAATAGAATAAAAACATTTTTCTATTAAAAATGTCTTTAATTTTCTATTGAAAGCAGACAATTTCGGGCTATTTTTTATCTGTTTTGGCAGTTTGTTGAATATTTTCACTGCCATATAATAGGGGCTTTGGTTCAGCATTTTAATTCTAGATGATGGCAAATACAAATTATCTTTAAATAAACACATGATCCGCATGCTCTATACAAATTAGGTAGGTATGTGTTATCAGACCAATAAATTCAAGATTCATCTTTATACTAATCTTGCAAAGTATGTATGACTAGTTGCCCAGTATACCAAGTAAGATTGGTGTAACAGGTATATTTCCCTCATAAATTAGCACTAAAAGGGTTAAGAAATTTTGAATCTTGCAGCATACGAATAAATGGCTTAATTGGCTTAACACCTGTAGCGTTTACCCGAGGGGTGCAGGTTCAAGTCCGGCTGGATTTTTAATTTTTAACCTTAACATTGTATTAAATATCACATTCTCACAAACTCTCCTAAATATCCCTCATTTCTAACCTCTCACTATGTCCTCGGCCCTCTGATGTTCATCAAGATGGCATTGTCTTCAGCACCAATACACACTGATTGATCGCTCCAATTAAACACTATCAGCCCGCTACCGTTCTACGAACTTATGGGTATGTCGCTTGATTATGAATTACGGGCGTCTTTGCACGGGACGACACGGTATTGATAGTAAATTTATAAGCTATGAAGATTTGTCTTTTCGCTTCTTCATTTTGTATAGTAAACAAATCCGAAAATATTTAACATCTCGCTCATTTGTGTACGAGTTGAAAGAATGCAGTAAACGGTGTCTATATTTAAAATAACGATGGCCGTAATCCTAACTGTTGAGGAGTGGTACCTGCAGCATCAGCTCAGCAACATGAAATGCGAGTAGCTTCAGGTAATATATGAAAAACTATATAGAAGCCATTAAAATTTGAGGTTTGTCCTCGATTTCTCTAGTATAGATTTTTTTTTATGAAGTAGGTTAAAAACATTGTTATTAATTAAAAAAAAGTGCTTTCAGTAATTGCCAATTATATCATACAATGTCACCACATAACAATCTACCACATATTTTTGGCAGTAACCAGAAATTTTTACAAACTTTTAAATTCATAAGAATAGGATCGTATGCTATAAAGTACCGTTATCGGAACCCATATGGAGAACGTTCGTTATATTCGGTATATTATCTTAGGGAACTAATAATACTAATATAGATTTATGGACAAAGTTAGTTATTGAGTTATGATTTGTAAAGATCATTGTTGGATATTGATTAATGGTATGGAGTTCATTTATAAACAAAGATTTTATAGAGTGATTTTAATTAGGTGGTCTTTTGTACCTAGAAAGTGCTAATAGCGGCCCAATTTGAAGACCTTTGTTATCTGTGCGATTATCAGCAGACTGTTTATAATTAAAAATCCTACTAAAGATTATAGGAAAAAAATTAAAAATGATTGTATGGAGTTTTAGTACGTCCATATTTGTGACATGCAAGGACATACAATATGTCCCTTGAGGGGGAAAAATCCTGGCTGTTTTCCATACAAATGTACAATTGGCTTAACTTTAATATTATTAAGTTTGAATCAATTTTTATAGACAAAACATATATAAAACACAGAAATGCATGTTAATTTGTTAGCGCGCATTATTTCAAAATTATTTTTAGTTTGTATATAACTCAATTAATGATTATAACAATTTTGACGAAATGGCCACGAATAAACATGCATTTTAGTGTTTAAGATATATTTGTATCAGTAGCGTAGCGTGCCTTGGCCCCGCCGTATAAAAAAAATATTTGGGGAGCATTATAAAGGGTAAAGATTTCATACAAAAGAAAACTGTTTGCATAAAATTAAATGAAATATTTATGCATCATGATTATCTATCTGTCACTTTTACCATAATTTTTACATTAAATCTAAATTAAAAATACACTCTCCTTGCCTTTTTTCGGCAACCTGGTTTATTAAATCATTTATAGCTGATGATGACTTTAGTTTCTGCAGGCGTTTATGTCCCATCGAAGTTCTTAGGTAATTTTTTACTTTTTTACTTACGAACTTTGGGAGCCCTCGCATGCCGGGAGCCCCATATAATTGATAAGGCGGATACCGCAGTAGCTGCTGCGCCCCTGATTTATATTTTTAAAATAAATAATAACTTAATAATATTGAACCTAAACTACGGCAATCGGGGGTCTACTGCTAATGTGACTAGACTGAAACCAACTTCAATTTCTTCTTGAAAATCTAATCTGAAAGATGATAACAAAATATCATGAAACCACAAGTGATTTCATTGCTTCATAAAGCATAATCTCTAATGAATATACTTACAAGTGTCTACTAACCGAACTGAGAATTTGTATGAATAATACATGAACATGCCGTCTTGGTTAAATATCAGCACATAAGAGGTATTACAGAGAGATTATTGTAAACCCTTCTAGCGATGTTTGGATTAGTTAAGATTTGTCTTCTGAAGTTTGAAACTAATGTGAATTTAGTTTGTATTATGCTTTCTGTAAAGTAAATCTTGTAAAGCTTTTAGAGTGAGTAATAATAGTTGTCCTGTATCTAATACATGTCTCTCATGATGATAAGGGTTAGGCCATAGTCCACCACGCTGGCCAATTGTGGATTGGTATACTTCACACACCTTCGAGCACTTTTGAAAGCACTTTCATGCATGCAGGTTGCGTCACGATGTTTCCTTCACCGTTAGCAAGCGATAACTTATATGATAAATACACACGCTTTAAAAGACGATGTTTTGGGACCGGCAGGATCTACTTAAGATAGGTACAAATAGATGAACGTGACGTCACGAAATGAATAAAATAATGTTTGAATGACGGAATGCAGTGACCGCAGGTTCAAATCTTGCTGGTCCCATAATGTTTTTAACTGTTTCTTAGTATAATTTGCTAAATACTATAACAATAATCGATAAGAAAGAAGTAATTCACTGCACAAGCGTGTAGTCCACGTGATGGTAAAAGGCAACTACAGCTCATGATCATTTCATTTTGTAGAATGCCTTTATATCGAAGGACTACAATTAATAGCCGCCCTGCCTTATCTGGGCTGCGTAACATACGTGCGCTAGATAGATTATGTCGCGTTTTTGTCATGTTTCCCCATATAAAAATATGTCAAAGACGTGACTAATCTATCTCGCGCTCGTATGCTTGTTCGTTTCAGTAATTTCAAGGCTCAATCTACTACAAGCTCTTTTTACCACTTAATTGGAAGAGAGAAACGCTAGATCTATTTTGGCGGCACTTTATTATTATGTACATTGTACATTAAGCAATTTGAATTTATAGACATACCTATAAAAAATGGGGAAACTAAGCAAATTATAGACAGAAATTCATTACCATTACATTAAATAGCATTATTAATAATTTATGCCTCTGTAGTTTTTAAATTATCTATAACTGCGCAAAATTACCTTTAATTACAAAAAGGTGAATTTAAAAACGTAAATAAAAAGAATCGGGTCTGGTTATATTAGTCAGGCTGTTACTGAGCGCTTACTCCCGGCCGCTATCCCACTACTGCCCGATACGGGGACTTTTGGCTGCTGGGTTTCCCCCCTGGCCCGGTGCGCCCCTCCTCAGTTAACCTGCATCCCCCAGACTCCTCCAAGGGGTGCATATTATACCAGGCTTAGTATGGACGTCCAGTCAACATAAGTCACTCAGCACCAGCGTCCCTTACCTCAAACCATCCACCGGTTCTGACCTCCGAGTCGCCGGATTACAGGAGACGCCACGCTCCCAGTCGAATTGTACAACGAATTTCTTGATCTCTTCATAGCAAATAGATGTGGTTTCAAAACCTGCTTCATTTATTAAAAAGTAAATTTGAATACGTTTTTTTTTTTTTTTTTTTTTTATTATTTTAATTTTTTTTTTTACTGTGGTTGTTATTAATTTTTTTTAAACGCACTTATCATATTTCAAATATTAAGAGCTGTATATAGGAAATAAATAACTTTAAGGTAACCCTAAAAATGGTACTAAAGTGATATTTGGGATTTTCTTGCCAGAAAATTCTTTTTATCAGCATGGTTGGCTATAGGCTCACCCCTATAAGATGAAACCTAAACATAACAGATGAAATATGGCAGTTAAACACCCAGCCATTTTCTTCTGAGTATGCAAGCATGATGTTATGTTATGTTTTAACATTTTAAACTATCGCGTTGCATGATTATTATTATAATTCTGACGGGAATTAACGCGAAACATGCATATTATTTACCTTTTGGCTATACGTTTCGGCAACGGGTTACACCGGCCGTTTTCTATAGCGTACTGGACAGTACGCTATAGAAAACGGCCGGTTAATATGTCTAAAAAACCATACAACGCAACGTGGCAATGCTGCCAGGCACAATGTCGGCCTTTAACGTCGATGCGGAGGAATTTTTTGATGCTGTATAAAGATTTGTCAATATCTTTTTATATTTTTTTTTATGTAGGTATATTATTGTATATAAATATTTTTCTTAATTCAAAATGTATAATTGTAAATATTTAAAATGCTAATAAAACAATATGTCTTAAATATAGAAATATATTTGTTGCGTCCCCTATACGTCACACATACTACGACATTGTTTTCTTTGATAACAAAGATACAAAGAACTTTGTAATGACTAAGACATGTAAACAGGCTTGTAATGATGGCTGGCTAAGGCTTAGTGTACAAGATACTTAGATATTTCATTCCTTTCAGTGGGAATACAGCTTTTAAGAATTAACTCGAGGACGGGAACAACACTGTATACGTTTGATCTAACGCTGAATATACAGGCAGTCTCAGTTTTCAACGTCAAGCCGAAATCAGGTAATGGGGTAAGTGACATTGAGTTTTTTTTTTAAATAAGGTACTATACTGCTTCTGCCTTGTTGGTCTATTTTAGCGTATGCTCTTACCGCGAGATCTCGGGTTCGATTCCCGAGTCAGGCAATGTGTAAATTTCCGTCAGGAAATTCTCAATAGCAGCATGGAAACTGAATTGTGACCGGTGCATGGAGATAGGCTCACCCCTATCCCATGGGGTTTAAAACATAACAGGTGAAATGTGGGTTTTGTACACCTCTGCCACACCCTTCTGTGTAATATAGCCGTGATATTATGTAATGTGTTAATACGCTAAGGTAAATGTTCATCATGTTTTTTAATAAAACCGTCTCTCTAATAATCCAGTGAACCCTTCGCTTTACATAAAAAGATATTTCTTAATTAGGGGTGTCATAAAAAGACTTCGACGTTGACCGAGGTGTAATAAACCAGCGGTAAATTGCTTCAGCCCTATTCCTTTCTGATATACAGGGTGTCCACGTTTAATTGAAATTGTTTCTTTTGGACAGGTGCTTGCTTAAGGCTGTTGTAACTGGGTTAATTAGGTATTTTTATTAGTTATTTTATGTAAATTATTACAATGGTGGTACGGGCTAATGTTTATTGAAGTTCCAATTCTTTGGTTTGATAGGTATATTTTTATTTTGTAATTTAAACTTAGTAATATTTTGTACGAATTTACATAATAGTGCACTGCGCAATTGAGTGTACGGATGGCGTAGAGGTTAAAGTGGTCGCCTGACCGCTTTTAATTGCGCTGGTGTTGTGGGTTCGATCCCGACACGGGACAAATCCTAGTGTGCCTCCGTGATACAGGAGTTACTCCTAGCACAGGCGTCACTTTTTTGTAAAGATAAATATATATATTAGGATTGTATATATGAGATCCTTATTTTCGTCTTGAATCCAAATATACTTGTGTTTCTTAGTTTAATCTTACGAAGTATAACGTATTGTGTAGGTACTATGTATGAAGAATGCTTCTTTGTTCAAGTAAAAGAACGAGCACATATATTGTAAATTAGAATTACTGTCAATTAGCAAAATTGGAATTAAAGAAGATTTTTTTTTAATAGAAACAAAACTATCGTAATATTTTATTTCGTTTCAATTTTGTAATAATGATTCTGGCTTTGTATTGTTTCGCATAATTTTATTAGGCATTATTTAATTTTTACGAAGGCTTCTGACAGTGAAATATTAAGTTTATATTACCTCCTAAGTTATTAGACTATTCTTATTTTAGATCCAATATGTATATTTTGCTGTAAATAAAGATGTTTATACTTCACATACTTTCTTTGGCAAAAATACAAGTGGCGGCTTAGGCAACCCACCGAACCATTTAGTTAAATAGAAATTATTAAATAATTATTTTATAATACTGAAGTCGGTGCCAAGTAAACAATAACTCTGTATAAATAATATCAATCTTTCTAACAACTATTTGCTGTTAATGATTTTAAACTATCACGATTTGTACACATAATTATATATTATAGACACGGGTCTTAATCGCGTAAATATTTTTAAGGTATAAATACCTCCTTGCTCGACTGTTTCGATCGAGTCACACCGATCGTGGTCACGAGCTAACTGGTGAAGGCTCAGCGTCGTCTCCGTGAAGCGAGGGTTTTGTTCACTACCCTCACTTGGTCGTCACAATTTTTATTTTTGTCCACATTGTCGGTATTTCTGCACACAACACTGACGACGTCTTTAGACTGATGCGTATCATTACGGTAACGATTGCATTTGGCGATGACAGGGTTCCAGGCTGTGGAGAGTCGGTATCCATCTTCGCGGTTGAAATTTTTGTATTTTTTTATTTCAACCGCTTCACGTACTATTCTGGAGTAATAGTGACGCTCAGTAGATAGAACCTGTGGTTTATGTAGTTCGATCCAGTGGTTGGTCCCTGACTCCAACAAATGTTCCGCAATAGCCGACTTGTGGATCTGACGGTTTTTAACAGCCGTGATATGCTCCTTGACCCGTTCTCGACAGACCAAAAGAACAATCGCAGAACGGTAGGTAGTAACGGTAACGGCAGAATTGTGACGACCAAGTGAGGGTAGTGAACAAAACCCTCGCTTCACGGAGACGACGCTGAGCCTTCACCAGTTAGCTCGTGACCACGATCGGTGTGTCTCGATCGAAACAGTCGAGCAAGGAGGTATTTATACCTTAAAAATATTTACGCGATTAAGACCCGTGTCTATAATATATAACTATTTGCTGACTGAATATTAGTTATATTTTTGTGGTAAGTACCAATACTGGGCGACCGCGCACTAGCACAACTACGCCTCTCTTTATTGTGTGTACTGCACTGACTTCAGAATTATAAAATAATTATTTAATAATTTCTATTTAACTAAATGTATAAACGTATTATTTTGTGCGAAGTAAATTTATTTTTTGCTTTTTAGTTTACCTACTTTTTGAAGTCGGTTTTTTTTTGTTATTACACTATGATACCCATTTAATTTTCTTTTGATCTTGATTACGTAAAACACCATTATGCCTAGTAAGTATTATACAAAAGAAACATTATGCCAAAAAAAACGCGGTATGATGATAATACCAAGTTAGGTAGTACGAACAAATTTATATGCGTAACGTGTTATGCTTAGCTAAATTATGCGGCTAATATTATACCATAATTCGACAGAAAGCGTTTTGAACAATTCAGTTTCTAAAGGGAAATCATTGAAACTTACAAAGCTCGTTTATCTAACGAGTGTCAATTAAACAGCGAAACTTGACATTACTCGGCGTTCGGCAAAGTTGCTGATTTCAGTTTGGTTCTCTGAAATGGTTAAAATCCATTAGTGGTGAGGAATTGCAGTTCTCTTGCCTGATAAACGTAGAACCTTCTCTGAGACTTGCCTAATTACACTGAATGATTCAGCTTACCAGAATTATTTTATGTAGAGAGTGACTGCTTTAAGACCGCTACTGTTCAGAGCGTAGCGGTCTGATACACTTTATAAGACTAAATAATCAGAATTTCTAGACCTCTGCCTATCCAAAATTACTGTGGATGAAACCTCGTTACGTTTTCTTTTTCACTCATCTCACGGCTGACCGTGTTTTGCATTGCATATCTTAGCGAGCTCTTCAAGACAAAAGCATTTCTTTTAAGTGTCTTTTAAAACTTAAAACATCTTACACCAACAGGCCGGAGGCCTGGTGACCTGAAATACAGGTTTCACATCCAGCTTAAGCACCAGTCGCCCCACAATAAACTGCTAAATAGGATAAGGTCATTATTATTTGACTCGACTCGGCAGCCGTAAGGTGGGACGACCCCCTGGAGGTGGACTGACGACCTGAAAAAGGTCACTGGAGGGGACTGTATGTGGAATGCGCGGGACCAGGTGTTGTGGCGCAAATTGGGAGATGTCCAGCAGTGGACTACGAGCGGCTGAATGATGAATCTAGGCTGAAAAAAAACCTGTATTCTGAAAGTAAAAAACTAAAACAGAAACATTTTTAATAGGGTTACTTTGCTCGAAACAGAATTCTACACTAAATGATTGACTAGTTTACAATTCGAAACTGCCAATTTTGCCAAAAAACATCACGAAAATATTCTAAATAATTTAGTACTAAAAGTTATCTCTATGGATTTTTAACTTCCTTTCGCAAGAAATAACAAGAGTTTCAGGTTAACATGTGAAAACCAAAAACCAGTAGTGGCGGCTACAGTTCTTCAATTTTCCCTAACAATAGACCTGGCCAAATAAAGGCGTGGGTAAAAAAATACAGGCGCAAAAATTCAATTTTCGAGCACAAATACTTGCCAAAAAATCTGCATATTGTGTAAGGTTGAACAAAGCTGTTAAGGTATGTTCATACTGGCAAAAACTGCGCGATTATATCGGAGTGGTTTCGAACATTTTGCTGATTGTTAGTGAGTCAACAACGTTCTAATCCGCTCGATTATAACCGCACGGTTCCCACGTGTCTGAAGGGGCCTTTACTGTGCGGTTGCTTGGCCTCACGCCAGCTACAAGCTTGTCTAGAGCTGTTGCTTATCAAGATCTAAATGACTCGCATGCTTCCTTTACCTGTTAGTATAGAGACAAGTAGAACTTCAGTAGTCTATTTATTCTTCATTTCTTCATTGTTAAAAAACGACGCTCGCACTATGAATGACTCCTGTGTCGCGGGGGTGTTAACAAACATACATTTCACACACACAAAGCACACCCAGAGTCAGTACAAATCTTTGCAGATCACACAAAGATTTGTCCCGTGTGGGGATCGAACCCACATCACCAGTGCAGATGAAAGCGGTGAAGCAAACGCTTTAACAACTACGCTAACGGTGCACTCAAATGAAATATTTTATCAAATCAAATCCTTACTAAGACGTTGTCCTAACTGACTGACAGGTGAAAATGCGACGCGATGCGACACGCGTACAATGTGCAATATGCGTACTTTTTTGTGCGTCGCGTTAACCTTGTCGCTCAGCTAGGATAAAGGGTCATAATAGAAAAGCAAAATTATCTAAATATAACTTTTTGATAAGCTATAACCACTGGCCTGTTCTTAATAAAAAATGTTGTGGCTTTGTTATAAGCCTGGAACTGGAGATAAATTTAATGTAGGACACTGCTGGCAAAGCCACGTACAGTGGGCCAAGCACTTCGATATGCAGGGCAAAAACTTCTACGCCATTATGAAAACTGAATGCAATAGATATGCATGTGGGAATTACATATTTAATAAGTGTAATATACCCACTATTTATGTAATTCGCTTTTCCATAACTGGTGTAGTAAGTCTTTACTATGACTTAGAACCTTTTGCCCTGCATATCTAACTCGTTGGCCCACTGTACAACAACTAGTAATACTAATAGTGGTACAGCAGTAGTCCGGTATGACATTGCTATGGTTATTGTCAGAATGAAGTATTATTAATACTTTATGCGTCATCGAACTACCGTCACTGCTTTTATTAATAAAATAGTGACGAGGTATATCAAGCTTTTATAGCTATCCAATGATGTACCACATACTATTGAGGGGTGTGCCTTGATCCTTTACATTTTCGCTCAGTGTCCTTTATAGCAATCAGTACTGCTGACAACCCTACACTCACCACCAGCTTGCAGTGACTATGTCATTACAGCAATAGTCCGGTATGGCATTGCTATGGTTATTGTCCGCAGTTCCATTGTACGAACGCTTTAACATTTATTGAACACCATTTGACTGTCTCAATGCTAGTTCCTAGAGTAAACTGAGAACAGCTGTTGCGACGTAGTTAACAGTTTCCAACTAGCTTTTCTGGTCTTAGAATGTAGTAACATTATTCTTACATACTATATAATAATTCAGCCTCGATAGTCTAGTGATTAGCGTATTCACCTCTTACTGCTAGGTCGCGGATTCGATTTCTTGGTCGGGTAAAGTGTTATTTATGAGCTTTCCGTCAAGAAATTCACAATAGCAGCACGTAGTTAGAATTGTGCTCGGTGGATGGCGAAAGGCTCACTCCCTATCTTATGGGATCTAAACATAACAGGTGAAGTGATGGTGTTGTACACCTCTGCCGCACCCTTCTGGGTAATATAGGCGTGATGTTATGTTATGTCTACACATAATTTAACTAATGTTAGTTTTATTTACAGCATTCAAAAAAATATTAGTTGAATTTAGCCGCTTTTAATTGTTATGATAATTAAGGTTGTAATTGATGAATTTAATTTTCTTCCCTTATTATAATTAGTATAGTTGCATAAATACGAAAGAAGTATGTCTAGTATTTAGCTATACTACATTTTTCATAAAAATTGATTTCACTTTGATCAAAATAACATAGATCTAAATAGGTGAACGAGTTACGGGTAACCCACTCAGATATCTTATGCTATGGCCTAGTGTCACTGTCTTCTATAGAAAAAATACATACAGCGGAGGCGACGACACGCGAATAATAGCCCAGTTGATGAATCTACGTACTAGATTCGAAACTAGTCGGCATATCCCGGCTAAAATAACGTGAGTAACCCGTATTCTCAATAATAATGTCCTTCAAATAGTAAAACAAAATAAATTTAAAATTATCTTTTCAATTACCCGTTTAAATAAACATAAGATACCATTACAAACAATAAGACGACCAATTAAAATGAAATATTAAAATTTAACGGTCTAATAAAATGTAGGCGCGGGTCATAACTGCTGATTTCACTTTCAGAGCCTTACATTTATCACTTTTATGTCTGAGAGCAGTCAAATGGTGAAGTAATGGTTAAAAGTAAAATGATGGTGGCTGAGCTCTTGTGATCGTGCTTGAACCTTTAACGTGCCACCAATTGGTAGTGTTTGATGTGTGCCGATTTGGTAGTGCGATCAAGCCCTGCAATTACTGGCATATGAGGCATAGCGTAGACCATAAGGTCTACGCTATGCCTCATATAATTCCTAATATAATCCTAATAATTCCTAATATAAGCTGAAAAAAGCGTGGGGCGCTCTGTGCCATATTTTTCGTCTATCGAGCAACCCACGCTTTTTTCAGCTTATATTAGGAATTATTAGGATTATATTAGGAATTATATTATTATGAGGCATAGCGTAGACCATAAGGTCATAAAAATTCTCTGGCGAAAAAAAAAAAATCACGTTCTCCGAACATTTTGAACATTGCGATCGTGCAATTTGTTCGGAAGACGTGGATTTTTTTTTTCGCCAGATAATTTTTTATCCGGTGGAAATGCATACTGGCCATGTATTGAAGCTGTGGTTTCAATAAATGTCGCTATGTCGCATCCACCCTGTATTAGAAGTACTTTAAAAGCGTGTTTTTTAGTTTTTTAAACTATTATTTATTTTTGAACTTTTTGTCAGTAAATTCACAATAGCAGCACGACGAGCAGACGAGTTGGAATTGTACCCGGTGAATGGCGATGGGCTCACCCCCCCATCCTGTGAAATGTGGGTAATATAGGCGTGATGTTATGTTATATTATGTTATGAGTCTGTACTTTCAGGACCTAATTTGACTACCAACCTGTGTGACTGCGACACACAGCAATGAACCACTACATATTGTTGATTATTTTTCTCAAGTGCTCTTACACAAAAAGCTCTACCTCTAATTCGTTATAGACATCGTAACCTCAAGTTTCCTTTGCTAATGGCTAGGGGATAAACTCAAAAGCCTTCAGTGAGTTATGTCTGCGATTATTCACTGACATTGAGGCTTAGACGATGCCGACACCCAAAGGGAACTGGAACGGGGAAGTCTCAGTAGCAGTACGTATTGTAATAACTGCAATTGTGCTTGGTAAATGACGATAGGGCTCACGTAGGATCAAAATATCATCGGTAAAATGTAAGTGTTATACCTGTTAGAAGTGGGTAAGCAGCGATAGCCTGGTGGGAGACCGTAGGACTGGAAAGTCAAAGGACTCGGGTTTGAACCTACGGCACACACCTCTGTCAATAAATCGTTAAGATTCGTCTTTTCGAAGATATGTGTGTATTTGTCATATAAATTATCGCTCGCTAGCGGTGACGGAAAACATCGTGAGAAAACCTGCATGCTTGAGAATGCCTAAAAAGTACTCAAGGTCGTGTGAAGTCTACCAATCTGCAATTGGCCAGCGTGGTAAACTATATTGCCTAACCCTATTTATCATGAGAAGAGGCCCGAGCCCAGCAGTGGGACAGAAAAGTGATCCATAATAAATAAATAAATATCTAACAAGTTACACACAACGCCATTCAGTCCCAAACTAAGCAGAGCTTGTACTATTGGTACTAAAATAACTGTTACTAATACATAATTAATATATACTTTTCTTTTGTAAATACATACTTATTATACATAGAAACATCCAGACTAAAACAAACTCAAAAATAAAACACGGTAATGACATTTTGAAACTGTGTCTACTCGTCGACGACGGTTCAAGCATGAATTAATCAACAATACAGACAGCTTGTATTTATAAGGTTATCAAAACAATCTATTCAAGTAGTGGGGCAGGCGTACTTAATAATTATGTTGTCCGTTCCACTGCACCTGGTGTTTTTGTCGTACAAATACAATAAAATTGCAGGTGGTGTTTTGATTGTTGAAATTAAGATGTTCCGCCTGCCTTACATTACAAGTCTTTCTTAATATATTAAATCAAATAATATAGTAATTGCATAATAATTATAGTAAAATAATAATTTGGTTGTAATTTATAATTCTAACACAATCATTTCTGTAAGATAAACTATTAAATAATTGGCACGCTATCATACCTTCATCTCTGCCACGCTCTAATGGGTTATTTAGGTGCTATGTTAATATCTTAAATTTTTACAAAAAATTACATATAAATCTGATTCAATCACAATCAATATCATTAAATTGAAATAAGGGGGGCTGTTGTTGCCTTTAACAATATTTTTTACGCGTATATATCAAACACATTAATCAAAAACATATTAGCCCTAATGTCTTAGGTGTTAGAAAAACCTTATTGGCAAGAAAGCATATAAATTAAAGTTAAAACAGTTTTTTTTTATTTAATTTTTTTGTCATAAGTTACATTTGAAAAAAGAACACGGCTGTCACTCTAATTTATTTGTGTATGTGGATTTTGAATCCAACCAACTTTCAGCTCTCAGCACCTACCACTTGTCTCTGCATCACCCAAAGGTTGAATGATAGAAAATGCCTACGGTATTAAGTCCACCCATGTACTATTTTTGTGCATAAAGATTTTAAATAAATACATAAATAAATATGCTTATCCTGTCAATAAGGTTTATCTAACAATATCAATAAATATTAGCGATTTTCTTTTAGTATGTCTTTATGTTTATACCAGGCTAATGTATTTTTGATGTAGCGGGCTCCATGCCACTACTAATTATTCATAAGCAAAACGCGATGTATACAAAAATAACAAATTATCTAAGACGGGCAGGAAAACACTTTAGTAACTCCTGGCAGGTAAATGATGTAACTTTGGCAGTTAAGCGATTTACCGCCGTTTTCCCTTGCCTCTTTATGGTCCACTTAACTTTTTAATTTATGTCTGTAATTATGCATTTTGAGGTTGCGCTGTTAAATATTTCAATTTACAGGTGAGTTCAGTCGAAAGCTAATTAGTGTTTTTATGTCATTGTACAATGTTGTATGTGCTTAAAGATGGAAATGGTAAAATATGTTATTTTCTTGTGTGTGTATGTAAAAATACTTACATTTTTAAAGTTTAGAGAGAGAGAGAGAGCCAGAGACTAAAGATGAACAATGATGTAGAAACTTTATATAAGTGGCTTGGACTATATATTTCAACCATTTATACAGTAAGCCTGCAATACTTTCAAAGAACTCGGTAGTGCACCTTTGAAAATATTATTTTCATATTCAAGATTTCCGGAGGAATTATAAAACGTTGTTTTACTGAATTCTTTGAATAAGCTCAGGCCGTTTTGAATAAATTTGTTTTGGATCTTGAATTAATTTACATTTTTGAGGCTGAATTTCGTGTTGGAACTAAGCCCAAATTCCATTTCTGCATATTATGTGGTATAAAAATATGTATGGATGTAACAGTTCAAACAACAGTATTTGCAAATCATAAATCTAAATATTAGTACACTTGGCTATACATTAAGCTATACAGGCTATAATTGCTTCCCGTGCAATGCAATTCTAGCTTATGCTGGAAATGTATATCTGGATTTGTTGCCGTGAGTACAACTTTAGTCATTGATTTTCCTTTTCTTTTTTTTTAGATAGAACGCCAGAAGCAATAACACTATAATAAATGGTCTCAATAACAAGGCCAAATTCACACATTCACTCACACAAGCACACCCAGTCTCGGCACAAATCTTTGCGAATCAAACAAAGATTTGTCCCATGGGGGATCGGACCCACAACACCAGTGTAGTGGAGAGCGGAGAACGTGCCAATCAAAACCAGAATACTTTTGTCATTTGATTCAATGTACCTAAGCCGGGCAAAACGCCTAGCACTGATCGACAGTCACCCGGTTTCTTTGTTAGTCACCGATGTGGACTGATTCGACTCATGACGACATTGATTCAGCAGTAAATTCTAACGATATTCATTCCTTGTAAGCCTGTGAAACTCGGTTGCTTTAGTTTTTGTTTTAATCATACGACGTATGTATGTAGTAAATAAAATTGACGTGTAGTCCACCTTATGATAAGTTGTAATGCTATAATTTACCGCATGAATAAAATGGTTATTAAATGGCTTTGCGAAAGCATTAGTTGCGTAAATTTAGTTTGCCCGTGATGTTGCCTGGTTACTTGGAATGTCGATAAAAAACCGATTTTCTTGTCCAGGCTTATAATTATCTTGACACTAATGTTCTTCAAGATTAATCTAATGATTTTGGTGTAAAAGTGTTTTTTTTTTCTTAACCCGTGATGTCCCACTGCTGAGTATAGGTCTCCCCCGTACACGACCACAATTAAGTCCGCCTTGTATACAAATCTTGTATATGAAGTTAAATAAATAAAATAAATAAATAAATAAATAAATATTCTGTTTTGGCCTCTGTGTGTCCAATCCCTCTGAAACGAATCCAAATCATCCCTTCAGCACTTTCTGGGCCTTCATAGTAAAAGTTTACTTTATTTATTTTTGTACGGATAAACGAAATATCTTTTGCAAAAGCGGCAGAATGGACGATGGTATTCAATATCTTCTTTAAACAACGCAAGGAATTTCGACCTCGGGCAGGCTGTGAAAATATGTCCACAACAAAATGTGTTTATTTATTTGTTGGGGAACGTAATATACTGCTCTGAAGCAATTTATTAATTGGGGTAAGGGTAGAAGGAAAACAAGGCTGAACGAAAAATTGATAAACGTTTATCGAGAAAATCTGCTCTCGAGAGTTCGTTTACTTTGTGTCGCAGGTTAAAAAATATACTGTTCCCATCAAATTAATCAGGACGAGATATTATAAAATATTTTGGGTTTTATTATAATAATATTATATTGACACCACTAATATGTCTCGAGATCGTATCCCGGGTTGGAAAAAATTGTTATTTGATTTGCCTATC
The DNA here is from genome assembly GCA_905147285.1 of Hypena proboscidalis. Classification (NCBI taxonomy): domain Eukaryota; kingdom Metazoa; phylum Arthropoda; class Insecta; order Lepidoptera; family Erebidae; genus Hypena; species Hypena proboscidalis. Next base: position 5,446,587 of record LR990141.1, read on the forward strand.
GGGAAATATGCCCGGTCGATGGCTATAGGCTCGTCCCCTCCACATGGGATCTAAACATAAGTAGAATATGGGTGCCATATTTCTCTGACACACTCTTTTATAGGCGTGATGTTTTGCTATGTTTAATAAGGTTTCGTGAGACGTTTCATTGATATCTATTCGGCCTTTTGAGCAAAATGTTGCCCTTTGACATCGAGGCGTAGGAGTTCTTTAATGCTGTATCATCATCATCATCATTATCAGCCGAGGGACGTCCACTGTAGGACATAGGCCTCACCATACGATTTCCACAGCGCGCGGTTTTTGGCCGTCTGAAACCATAGAGCAACACAGGCCACCGGCGGACCGGGGGGAGTAGCCATTGCGTTTTTTACCGATACAAAACTTTCTGACATTTTTTGCGGGGGGAAATCACACATCTAATGACAAGTCCTTACAGCGATTGATGTAACAACTGTCGATACGCATTATCGATAAATTCAAGAATTCTGTTAGGGAAATTAGGTTGAAAAAGTCATACAAAGGTAGATATTATTATTAAGATGGACTTTATTTATTATGTACTACAATAATTATCATGAATAACAAATACAGTATTATGGCAGTTTTAGATAATAACCAGTGACTGTTACTGGTTTTTAAAATTTATCAGTTTCCAGAATTTCCAGAATCCAGGTTAGTTTGTTATTACAAAATGTCTTCCATGTATCTCTTAAATTTGGATCTTTAGGGAACCTGCAATAAATAAATAAAAATAAATTCATACTGAGTAATTTTAATAAGATGTCCTAATACGTGAATAATAATATCTAATTTAATTAAACAACTATATCTATAAAAATAAAGCCCACAATATTATAGGTGTTGGCGCCATAAATTCAAATATGAACTGTGAATGATCCTCGCGCGCGGTAACCAATGGGAGCGCTTCCCCGAGTGTCGTGCGAGGGCAGCCATTTTTAAAAACTAGACTTTTACGTGTGAACTACGAACGTTATACAGGCGGCCGCCTGAATTATCATAATTTCAGTGTTTAGTGTATAAGATTAACTTTTAGACTTTTAGTGCTATTGTTGTGTTAATATGAACGAGCGTCGAGTCACGTGAGTAACAAAATATCAAACAATAGGTATTTAAATCAGAAAACAATCTCAAAAAATTATCTGACTCCTTTTCCATTTTCATCGATAACTATCCACAAACAAACCGGTAACAACACTATTGCTCGGCGACCAGAGACTTCTTGGAAAAAAACTCGGATCTGTCGCACGACCGATCTACGTATTGTGCCGATTAAACGGCCTTGGTTGGTAAACAAATCCGAAACGACACGATTGATAATATCATAGTTTTTAAGTGTAAAAGAAGTATAATAATGTGATTAAAAATTACTTACATATGAAAGGTAATGCCATCTTTTTGTAAACTTGACGTGGCAGATCTCTTTTTGCAGCAAAAAACAGAATAATTCGGCATTTTTTTACGACGTCAATTCAGATACGCAACTAGATTTAGTCTAGTGAGCAGTGCGGTTGCAACTAGTTTTATTGTTTGCATAGGTCCATTTGGACTTGTACTTTGACAGAGGGGAACGCCTGCGTATGGCTACTCCCCTCCGGTCCGCCGGTGGCCTGTGTTGCTCTATGTCTGAAACCAACGACTCCCCGCGATCTTGACAAGATCGTTCGTACATCTAGCGGAAGGCCGTCCCACGCTGTATAGTTTTGTAAATAAAGAACATGCTGTATAGTTTTGTGTATAAGAAACTTCCAATAGAACTTTAGAGTATTGTGTACAAAAATGAGTTTGGTTCCAAACTTAGGGCTTTTCTTGTCAATGGGTGGTTCTACTTAATAGATGAATATTTAAAATGACATTTATTCCAATGTTAATGAAATTATTATATATGCCTTTTTATTTTATGTTTTTCATTATTTATATTGGTAAATTGACATTATTATTTAAAATATATTAGTTAATTTTATTTGGATTATTTGTAGCATGACTGAAATTTATAATATTATCTTGTTTAATGTTTTAATTTCATTTTATATTAGACATAGATTAAGATAATTTGTATCGTATTTTCAACACAATTAAAATTGTTATGAAATAAATAAATAAAATATCGAATTATATATTTTTTGTGGATGTGTATACTATTGTATATAAATAGTTTTATTTTCTTATTAAGCACGTGTTAGCAAATATAATTAAATATTGGATCTAGGCAGAGACATCCCGATTAGCAGTCACACTCTAACCACTGGACCAACGAGGGAAGCCAAAAGACGTCCGTAGCAATTTCATTACGGCTAGTTTTACGGGCAGTTTTCCCAGAGACCGTCCGGATACCCAATCATGAGCCACTTCGGAAGAAAATATGTTTTGCTCATAACTCTTGCAAATTGCGTTTGACTGGTAATTTGGATTTTCCTTATAAGGGTTAAGAGGGTATTCCTTTTACCCAACTTAGTACAAATGTTTTGGTTATTTGGTGAATTTATATTAATTTATAACATAACAGAACATCACGCCTATAATGCACAGAAAGATGTGGCAGAGGTGTATAACACCCACATTTCACCTGTTATGATTAGGTCCCATGAGGTAGAAGGTGAGCCTTTCGCCATCCACTGGGCACAATTTCAACTCCATCGACCCGGGAATCTAACCCTAGACCTCGCAATAAGAGGCGCATACGCTAACCACTAGACCACCGAAGCAGTTATAAAAAAATATTATAAAAGGTAATTTTACGTTATACTTACTATCTTTACAAGTATTAAGCATGCGAAAGCCGGCAGCGATAGCCGAGTGGGAGACCGTAGGACTGCGAAGTTAAAGATCTCGGGTTCGAACCCACGGCACACACCTCTTGTCTTTTCGAAGATATGTGTGTATTTATCATATCATATAAATTATCGCTCGCTAACGGTGAGGGAAACATCGTGAGGAAACCTACATGCCTGAGAGTGCCTATTAAGTGCTCGAGGGTGTGCGAAGTCTACCAACGCATTTGGCCAGCGTTGTGGACTATGGCCTAACCCTCCTCATCATGAGAAGAGGCCCTAGCCCAGCAGTGGGACATGTACTAGATAAAGGGCCGCTATATTATAAGCATGCGAAAATAGGAAATTGATCTTTCTGGAGTTAGTTTGTTTAATGGTTTATAAGTTGCAATAATTACCTATGATTGACAACTAGGCTAGTAAAACAATAGCGGTAATGACGACTGCCTCGTTGGTCTAGTGGTTAGCGTATGCTTCTCTCACCGCGAGGTCCCGGGCTTGATGCCTGGTTTGGGGAAAAAAAATATTTGAATTTTTTAATAGTTACATGGAGTTCGATTTGTGCTCAGTGGATGGCGATAGGCTCACCCTCTATCACATAGAGATAACAAAACATAACAGGTGAAATGTGGGTGCTATGGGTGCCCCACACATCTGAGTAATATAGGCGTGATGAACTTTAACGAAACGTGTATGATTTGTATCGAGTAATTATAATAACGCAGTAGTATATTTATTTATTTATTTATTGGAAGACCAACAGCAGTAACAATTAATATTAACAAAAATATTATGCAACATTCAGCCAATTACAGGTCCTCACGAATAAATAACAATATATTATAAAATTAAGAACTGCGAATGTACTACAACAAATCATTACAGAGCCTTATACAAATCAATTGCTCAATATTACTAAACACCTTGATATTGAAAAAGAAATCACGGCTTAGCACCCGTCTCATCGACTCCAGCTGGCTTAGCATACGAACATGACATAAGTCATGCATGAGAGATGGCTGAGAGTTTTTATCTCACGTTTAACTCATGCGCACAACGACCGTCACGTTTTCTATCTCACTTGTTATAACGTCAAAAGTAGAGACAACAAGTGCACTCCGACCTTCATCGAACCCATTTACCGAATTTTGACAAATAATATCGAGTTAATATGAGATATTACTCGTCGTCACTATTGTGCGACGAGATGATATGAGATAATTATCGAAGTTAATATTTTATTAAAAGCGATGTAAAACATTTATTTTGTAAATTGTGCGATCAAAAAACGTTCGTTCAGCGTTAAAGTTTCTTTATTAACTCATTAAATTTGATTTGTATAACCTCATTTCATGTTCTTTCAAATATTGTTAAGTAAAGGCAATCTGTGTGTACATTTTTTAATTTTTTAATTTTTATATTTTTGTAGTATAAAATAGTTTTTGTTATTAGTATATAAATATTTGTTCTGTTCTGAAACCCTTATATATACAGTAGTATACACACGATACACACATTGTTTTTACTCTTTTATTTTCTGCTTGAAGTGATTAAATTTTTCAATTACTTACTTCAAATCATACTCGAAAGTTAAATAACCATATTTTGCTATAATGTTGTTTTGATTGCTATAACTTACACATAGAATTATTGTCAAAAAACAAACAAATATTGTATGAATTATTTGAAAAGATGGTGCACATGAGTTTCTCACCAGCTCTTCTCATGATGCAATACCCATCGGAGCTGGTACTTGGATTGATTTTAATTCAATTCTCTAAGTTGAATTAAAGTCAATCTAAGCTCCGGTGTCAAATCATTTTATTACAATAAGTATTATAATTTAGTTAGCTAAGTTTTATTTTAATTTTATATTTTTTGTGTTTTGATGTTTGTTTTGACGTGTTCAAGCGCCCCTTGGGGCCCATGGAAATAAATGATTTGATTTGATTTGTTTTGATTTGAAAGGATAATAGGTTATTGAACTTATTCTAATCGACATAAATAACACGCCGACAGCACGCTCAATCTTAATTATTCAATCACTTTGTCCTAAAATATTATTATTTTGACTTCAAGCATGTTTGGGCGGTATATTAGTAGTACACAGTAGCCTGCTACACGCTCAATCTAACTTGCTACTTGCTAACAATGTAAATTAAAAAAATACGAAAGTAAAAGTTTTATTTTATTATTGTGAAAATAAATCATGATCATTAAATATAAAATAAAATAAGTATTTTCGTCATCTTAAGTGTGTTATTGCCACAGCGGACGGACCTTTCTGCGAGGCGTTGATAGTAAATAAATAAATAATACTAGTCTTGCCTATGCATGCATAAATGTGTTTACGCACATCCGGGCCGAGCCCGCTATCTCAATAGAGAATTTATATTCGATTTAAATATTACTTGCCCTGTATTTTTTTTAGAATGAATGCTTTAAAATGATTTCTATATAATTGATTTTAGCTTGTAACGTACTTTTTATTAAATAAACTGTAGCGGCGCGGCGCGCGGTGAGTCTGCTGCGCGAGTACCATGTTCGTAAATCATCGGCTAGTTTCGGCGACGTTCGATTTTCCTGCGCACACGACGGCCGGCAGTCTATTGTTCGCCACCGTGCCGAGCACCCTCGCGCCGCTTTACTTGATGCGCTCTAATCAGCTGTTACAATTATCGTAATATTACTATTGTATTTTATTTAAATTGCAATAGACAGTTGTATTAAGTACTTCGTTTCATTGTTACTGGCCCATACACCTCTACATAACAATAACTAATAGGTACGTAAAATGAGCCGAAAGTTGAACACGTATCACGTATATGTATAAAAAAATACAACAAAATTTCATTTAAATGAAGTATCTCAAATCAGTGAATCTTACAACGACCGCCTGCATTTATAATTTTGTTTTCAAAACGTCAACATTTAATGAGATAATATGAGTGAATTTACCGTTACATATAAGTTTGTTCTAAGTAATGTAATTTGTTGTCACATGCCTATAAAATTTGAATATTATTTTCTTTTATGTTTTAAATTATTTAATGGTAAGTGTTACTTTTTCTAATAAGTAAATTAGCGTAAACCATCATTTAAATTATGACGGATAAAAATATATCGTGCGCAAATACAGTTTCATTTTTGAAACAGGAGTAAAAACATGCTACAGTACTTTTGAATTATTTTATCACTTTAAGTCAAAAAGGTTTAAATTTTATGTTATTCGTAACAACCTGTGAAAATTATACTTTTGAACGATACCGATAACCGTACCGGTTGGCAAAATAATATTCTGCTAAGGTCCGAATTGCTTACAATATCGCAATTAGTGCTTCTCACACGGCAGCTATAATGCATATTAATGTATGTCAAATTTCCCTTGGAAACACCACCGTGTCCACCAACCGTTATGTGTTTAAAACTAAAGTGCGTGATCATCTCTTCAATGAATTGGCAGAATTAAGTCAAACGTAGTTTACTTCGTTATAATATATAATATATATTATTATATAATATTTATAAATATTTATGTATGATTATATTTGTGTATATTAGAATCGTATATATAAATCCATATATTATTTATATATTCTAAATAGTTTATTTTAAGTTTTTTGTAGTGTACTAATTTTTATGATGTATTTAATTAAATAATTGTAATTGGTTTGTTTCTAACCTACTCTCAGCTCTTGCACCTACCACTTGTCGTCTCTGCATCACCTAAAGGTTGACTGGTAGATAATGCCTACGGCATTAAGTCCACCCATGTACCATTTTGTACATAAAGTTTTTAAATAAAATAAAAATAAATAAATAAAATACGAAGATTAAACATAATAATATACATTTTAGCTGTAAACTTCTACGTAAAGATGTAATGAAATGTATAGAGATTCAAATATACATTTATACATCATAGCTAGACCACATTAAGCACAATGTAGAGATAAACGCGGGTATCATGCTATCTCTTTCATGTTATGAGAGATACATGATAAAACCGCGACAAAACCCATCTCACGCTCGTATGCTAAGCCAGCAGGTTTGCATTAAATATATCAACATCATGTAATTTGCTTGCATCATATAAGGGTCTTACTAGCTCTCCGGACGAAGCTATTCTGCCGATAGTTTGATGGCACTAGTGGAAGGTGGAGGGGTGAATTATAGTGCCGCGTATATTTCGTAGGTATACTAATACTGACTTTGGAGAGTAGTTCCGGGTTGTTCAACGACGACGAAAGCAACTTTTCTAGATATATTACATCCGCTATATCACGCCGGCATGATAATTAATATCCATTGTTGATAATGCCAATATTATCAGAATCTATCGATAAACAGTATTGTTATCTTTACCACATTGTGTAACAATGCAAACACTAAATGAATACATATTTGCTCACGATATCAACACAAACGCCATTTTATAACTATAATTATCTAAATTAACACGAAAATATTTAATACAATTACGACGTATTTAACGACCGTATAGCGGAGTCGGTATTGCAACTGCCTGCTACGCAGCAGCCGCGAGTTTGATTCCCGCTCAAGACAAATCTTTGTGTGCATAGACATGGAGTTTTGTGTTGGTCTGGGTGTTTCTTTGCGATTTAAGTATGTATTTGCAAAAGAAAAAGTTTATATGTATGTTTGTTTGTATGTAACCGACTCTTTTGGACGCTATTTTGATCCGCTTTAAGTGCTTTTTAAAATATTATTATTGGTTTATGAGCAATTACCTACAAAAAACAACTAGCCTATACTTAGAAACAGTTAAAAAAAAATATGGGCTGGCAGGATTAGAACCTGCGACCTCAGCTGAAGTGTTATATGGGATTTTTCCGTCAGGTTTTTTTAGTATCCATTGTACAAGATCTGCTTAGTTTGGGACTAGATGACGTTGTGTAAAAGTTGTGTAATAAATATATTTTTTTAAATTAAACAACATTAAGACCCAGTTTCAGAGGTACAGTTTTTATCAGCATCATTAAATATATCCGTAAAAAAGTCAAACTGTCACAAAGTGTCCCTTTTATTTATGTGTGTTAAATAGTTTGACTCCCAATAAGGTATATCTAACTCCACCTTACGGGCTTACGGTTGGAACTGAACCCGGGACCTCGTTGTGAGAAGTGCATAAGCTAACCACTAGGTCATCGAGGCAGCGCGTCGAGGATTTAAAAAAAAAATTGTTATTTTGACTTAGTTTTTTGAATTTGCAAATGATAGACAAAAAAGTGAAAAATAAAAATATAGTTTAAAAAAACTAAAAAACACGCTTTTAAAGTACTTCTAACTAAAAAGTGGAAAATAATTCCTAATATAAGCTGAAAATGGTAATGAACAAAAAATACGAGTATTATTGTGAAAAAGCGTGGGTTGCTCGATAGACGAAAAATATGGCACGCTTTTTTTAAACTATATTTTTATTTTTCACGTTTTTAGTTTGGTTTTCTATATAAAGCGTGTTTTTTAGTTTTTTAAAACTATTATTTATTTTCAACTTTTTGTTTTCTACTTTTTAGTTTGGTTTATTTATAAGAGCGTTTTTTAATGATTTTTTTTTTGCATAATTTTTTAATTTTTTTTTATCGAAGTATTGATTAATGAAATCTGTCCGTTTGAAGTGGGTCAAAATCGAGTCCAAAGGAGTCGGTTACATACATAACATACAGGTGAAGCTAATATAAGCGTGTTAAAATACTACCCTCCCTTAAGCCAATATTATTTAAATCAAAAGTCACGCAAACCAGCTTACATTGTCTGTATACAAAACCTTCAATCGGAAATTCAAAAGGAATTTACCAACAAAGCGAGCCATTCTGACCCTTGTCAACAACTTCATTCTTTATTAAAACACAGCCTTTATTGTCGGTATTATTCCGATCATAATCCCTTGCAGCCGTACATCATGACGCAGCATAAACTGTTATCACTGAGGCAGATAATCCCTACTGCACCCTGTATAGATAACCCGACCGAGTTGAGTACACGGCTGCCGCTGTGAGAGCGTCATTGTGCGAGATAACGTTTTATTTGGGCGGGTTATGATGGTGGAAATAATAGCAGTTGGGCTTTGTTTGTTTTTGGGATAAGAACTAAGTGAAATATGGGGAACGTAAAAGGAGGAATCAGATAAATTTAATGTAACTTTTATTTTAAGTTTTGTCGGAAACTTATTGAACTGATCTGTTCAAATGAACAGAGATTGAACTAGTAAAAATTATACGCTAACAATATTTGTGTCAGTAAACAACATAGCATAACATAACATAACATCACGCCTATATTTCCCAGAAGGGTGTGGCAGAGGTGTACAGTATGTCAAACAATTAGGTATGCAGGGCAAAACCTTCTACACCATAGTGAAGACTGTCTGCAATAGATATGCATGTGTGAATTACATATTTGACAAGTGTAATATACCCACTTTTTATTAACACGCTTATATTAGCTTCCCCTGTATGTATGTGTGTATGTAACCGACTCCTTTGGACTCGATTTTGACCCACTTTAAACGGACAGATATTTTCATTAAAATTTTGCACACCTGTCAAAGATCGATGACAATGCAATAATTCGATAAAAAAAAATCAGAATAAAACTATAGTTTAAAAAAACTAAAAACACGCTTTTAAAGTACTTCTAACTAAAAAGTAAAAAATAATTCCTAATATAAGCTGAAAATGGTAATGAACAAAAAATACTAGTACCTATTATTGTGAAAAAGCGTGGAGCGCTCTGTGCCATATTTTTCGTCTATCGAGCATCACCCACGCTTTTTCACAATAATACTAATATTTTTTGTTCATTACCATTTTCGGCTTATATTAGGAATTATTTTTAATTTTAATTTTTAATTAGATATGTAACTCACTTGTCCATAGCTGGTGTAGTAAATCTTCACTATGACTAAGACGTTTTTGCCCTGCCTACCTAATTCGTTGACCCATTGCAACAGCCACACTTCACCTGTTATGTTTAGGTCCCATGGGATAGGGGGTGGACCTATCGCCATTCACCGGCCACAATTACAGAAAGCGGAAGAGGCATGTAGGTAAGGAGCGAAGCACATGGCGTTCAATCGTGTCTGATTACCCCGTGGAAAAATAGCCTGATTTTATTTATGTATGTATGTAGTTATTTGACATCACGCTACAAGCCTCTGCGGTGGAGCAGTATCGTTCAAAGCGAAGGAGTCCGCGGCGAACAATGTAAAATGTAATATAATTTTCGGAGGTCATCGCAAGCTATAAAATTTATTTCAATTTTCGCTCATCGAGATTAAATATCATATTAATTCAATTAGGAAAAGTGATATCCATTTTCACAATCGACAGGTAAAATAAAATAAAAATAATCGGATTTCATTTGGTGTTGGTAGTAAATATTAAAAGTGATGAAATGTTTTATATATCCCGGGAGTCTAATACCTATATACGTCATTGTGAGACTGGTAGATAAACTGGTAGAAGAGAAAACTAAGAAGGCAGTCGGGTTTTTATCATAATCCTTAACTTATCCAGGTTTCTTTTTATTTATTTTTATAGCATTTAGCTATGCTAAGAAACAGATGAAAAAAATTATGGAACCGGCAGGATTAGAATCTGCACACTGGGCGGCCGCTTTAACCAACTAGCTAAGGTAGCCTCTAGCTAGCAGCGAAGCGGCTGCTCTGTGTGCAGAAGGTCGCAGGTTAAAATCCTGCTGTTCCCATATTTGAAACTGTTTCTTAGTACCTAATATCAAGTTATTAATCAATATCCTAAACTAGTTTGGTTTGTGGTAAAATTGAACAATCGATAATCAAATAATAATAATAAATTTTCGATTAAATTAATATTATTATCGATAATCGGACTCGGATAGTTTAGGTTACCTAGGATAGGAAATCAATAGATTGCTAAATGTAATAGTTTTACATGCGTATTTAGCTTTTCCGACATTAATTTTGCCCGACCAGGGAGTCGAACCCGAGACCTCGCGGTGAGAAGGGCATACGCTAACCACTAGACCATCGTGGCAGTTAATCAATATACGGATTTAAATCGGTTCCCATTTCGATTCTATTCGCATGCAAACTGCAGTCAGCGCTTTCCTATTAGAAGTTCCTTATAGAAGTTTATTGAATTCGATATTAAATCAAATATGAATGGAACTCTGCTCTTTTGGAATTGACCTAGTTTTAAAGTAATAGCTAAGGAAGCTAAACTTTTAGCTGTCTAAACTTTTAAAATATGGAAAATAGTGTAGGCGTTTTATTTCTGCATGTTTTAATACAAATACTTAGGAACTTAATGCATTTGAAAAGAAAAGTTAAATATTTCTAACTGGAACAAACAAAAATCTCGGAAAAAACAGAAAAAAAACAACGTTTTTTATAGAGGGAGCTCGCGATAACATATTTCCTGTACAAACGGGTTGTGATTTTAATATAATTAAACAAGATTTTAATTTTAATTTTCTTTTATGCAATTTCAAAGTTTTATCTAAATATTGTTCCAAATACACGCTACACAAGACCACAGTCAGCTACATAAAAAAATTGTTTCCACAATAAGACAGGAAAAATAGCAGACAATTCGAGGTACAGGAAAGTTTGTAAGAACATTTTTATATCTCCTTAAACGCCAGGCTTTGCAGCTCCGCGTGAAAATATGTAACTGCATTGTACTTGCAATTCAGTTGAAAGATTCTAGACACCAGCTTAATATAAAACTTTAAAACGATGAAGTCTCGACGGCAAAATGGATGAGACACTGACTTTGTGGTATTTTGTTCTTTTTGCTTTCGGCGTAAGCGCTTTGCTTGAAATATTGATTCGGTTGCAATTTAACCTTAGGGCTAACGACCTATTTATACCTACTTCAAAAAAAAAGAAGGTTCTATGCTCGACGCGTATGTATTTTTACTTCATTTGTGTACCGATTTTTAAAATTATTTTTTTATTATGACAGTGTAAATGGTGTAAACATATTATAAACATACAAAAATATGCAAATTAAAGAAATAGTTTAGTGTTTATTAATTGTATGTGTGTGTGTTATATAGTTTTATTATTAGTCATTAGTAATTTTTAGTTATATTATTTTTCTTCTTGGTAATGTTAATTAATTAATAACACTAAACTATTATTATTATACCATATTATTAAATATCAACTGGGCTATTATTCACGCACTACGCGCCAACGCGGACGCCCAGTTGATGAATCTACGCACTAGATTCAAAACTAGTCGGCATATCCCGGCTAAAGTAACGTGAGTAACCCATACTCTCAATAATAATGTCCTCACCTCACGTTGGTTTAAATAATATTAACTCTAAACCAGTTTCTAATTATTAGAAACTGGTTTAATGTTTAAGGTATGATTTGTTTATAAAAATAGATAAATACTTTATAATAATAAAGTTAATCCGATATTACGTTAGTATGAAAACACGGCGCTCGGGAGTCTACTCTTCTAGTACTTTTCTAGGTTTTTGAAGTCGGTTTTAATTTTTTTTTACTACTGTCGGGATCATTCTTTTTGCATTGTTTCAATGTTTTATTTTTGGGCAATAAAACATTTATAAACTTTTTTAATATCACACTATACCCCGAGGTAGTTGATCACTAACGATTAACACCGATAAAACCGCGGCGAGGAACTAGCAGAAACATAAAATTCATTTATAACCTAACATAATAGCACGCCCGTATTACCTAAAAAAAGGATTGGCATAGGTATATAATACCAACATTTCACCTTTTATTTTGAGATACTATGTGATAGAGGGTAAGCCTCTCATCCACCTGGCATGAGCCGCCAATACCAACTCCCTGCTGTTAACAAGGCCTGACTGATAACAGCTTTGCTCGACCCCGAAATCAAACCTAAGATCGTACAGTGAAAGGCACGCTAGCTAACCACTAGTCTTGTTCAACCAAACATTTATTTAAATCGAAATATCTTGTTCTTTACAACTTGTCACTAGAATATGCAATCAACACTTCCTTCTCATGCAACTACAGTTCACTCAAAGACTTGTGATGAGCAAGACATGCATTATTTATGGCAACTGTATGACAATAGAGCTTGTTTGTGACATACTGCATCTTGTTGTGCAAGGGGAGCTTAAGTTTTGTATGGAGAAACACGTGATGATATCAGAATATACAGGTGCGGCGCGGTAGCTTCCTAATTTAAAACAGTGATAAAACCAAAAGTATTGGAGATATCATTCTTTTTTACATATTGTTATATTTCTTAAAGTATTTTATTTATTGCTTTTAAAACCGGAATCTTGAGGTTGGTCACCATCTTACTCAATATTGGGCAATTCGATATTTGAAGATCCTCTGGTAAGCAGAATTGCCTGAAGGAAGAAATGTAAATGTAAATGCAAATTTCATCTGCAAACAAAGTTTTTTTAAAACAACATGAGATAGAATTTCCACGGAAACCATGATAAAACAAACAAAATACCAAATCCCGATGGATGGCTCTTTGACGAGGCGTATTTCAGGCCACTGCAGTCGGGAGACGGGACTTACTAGAGATGGGCTTCAACTATTTATTTATTTTAGGTATCGATAAAAGTATATCGCAAATAAATTACCAACATACTTCTAACAATTTAAATTGATCCACCTAATTTAAGTTACCGCCTTGACGTTCTATTTCTATTTCTACTTGCACGAACAGATTGTGCAAACATGCCGTTTTGTCACCGTTAGCGAGCGTTAATTTGTATAATAAATACACACATATCTTTGAAAAGACGGATCTTAATGATTTTTTGACAATGGTGTTTGTAGTGGGCTCGAAGCCGTGACCTTTGACTTTGCAGTCCTATGGTCTATGCCACTCGGCTATCACTGCAGTCCAGGTTGTGCCGGCTATCAAAACAATACGTACGCTTTGTGGTACAAATTGAAGAAATTTAAGACATCTGTAGTCATCACTTACGGTGTTTTCTCAAAAATGTTGTGTATGTACTGGAACAGAGTAATTAAAAAAAAACAACGCTATTGGCGTTGATAAGGTAGCGCGAGCATGTTCACATAAGCTCTACCACTATTCAAATTAATTGAAAGAGCACGAGATGCCGTACATATCTAAAGTATCGTATATAAATATTCAAATCAAATAAATATCGACTGCAGAACATCAATAGAAGCTCAACAAATGCTGTTGCAGTGGTGACCTCGCGAGATATCCGGAATTAGATTTGTAAGCTATCACGCTGGCGCGGCGCTACTGTTAGGCCGGATATTATACCGGTCTCTGAATACAATATGTGTGGAATAGATACGGGCATTGGGCAAGGCAATGCTAATACTAGCGGTAGTCATATGACAGTCTTTGTGTACCATTTGACTTGAAAAATGACATACAGGTTATGTACAGTGGGCCAACGAGTTAGCTATGCAGGGCAAAAACTTCTATGTCATAGTAAATACTTACTACACCAGTTATGGATAAGTGAGTTACATATCTAAATAGTGTATATAATAAACTTATTAAATAAGTTATTTACACATGCATATCTATTGCAGTCAGTTTTCACGATGGCGTAGAAGTTTCTGCCCTGCATACCTAATTGCTTGGCCCACTGTACAATGCAACATGAATGTAAAGTAATACGCAATGTAAACACATTATTTTTAACTATTAAATTGTAGTTGTTATTAAAGTAAATATTTACATAATAAAAAATTAATAAAAACCCATATTATTTCTTTACTTTCTCACAAATTACTCTTGGATCAACGACCAACCAACAGCTTGTTCATTTTACGTTTTTTTTTTCTATTTCACTTAGGTTATTCATCGATAGTTAGTGAGCCGAAGATAACCTTTATCAAAAATGTGGCGTTTGTGAAGAATTTGTCAAAATCGAGGGTTGACAGTGATAAGGATAAGTCGTGATTGATCGTGTTTGACGAATAGGTAAGTATATTTCTGTAGCTATAATTTTGTGCATTCCGTACAAATAAGGTTATTATGTATTCTGATTTTAGATAAGTATTACAATTATTATTACGGAAATATTCACGTCTATTCAAATATTTCCGTATATTAATACGGAAATATTCACGTCATTTTAGCCGGGATATGCCGACTAGTTTCGAATCTATTACGTAAATTTATCAATTTGATTATAGCGTTTCATCACCGTCGCGCGGGGTCTCGCACTGCGCGCCGCAGCGCTCGTCTTCACCTTACGTCGCCGGTTTTAATAACTATAACAATGTTTGTAATAATAATAAACTTTATTAAGCATATTTTATACAATATAGGTTATGATTCCATTGGGCTCGAACTCACACCTCTGGGTTCTACGTTCCGAGCGCCTTACATCCACTTTGGTTATGGAATCGAGTTCTTGTGGACCTTGTGGGCCACGCCTTACTGGCTGAGCGCCATCTATTGAGGAATTGATAAAATATTTTCTCGTAATAGCAGATTTGGTTAAAATTTACTTCGTACTGTTTGATACAGCAAAGTATTAAAAGATTATTTATTTTGTTAACATGTGCAGATACAAGTTTTGGTGTAACATTGAAAGACATATAAAACTATAGATTAGTAAAAAATGAATAATATTTTGATCATGCCTTCATTTTAATATTATTAGGATCTAATATAAAAATCAAATAAATAAATAATATTTAATAAATATCCTTTAATTTTTTTTTTTTTAATAAATTCAGTGCAAGAAAAAGAAATCAATTTATGTCAATATGGTAATGTCAAATAATTCAACATAATGTCAGTTAAATTAAATCCCAATAGAGTCATACAAAATTCAATAGATTCAATAAAGTATGAATCTCGTTGAAAAATCAGATACAGTATAAAACATTTAGAAATTGCATGCGTTTTATATTTCAGCGGGAATAGATTGAAAAATTCGAGACTCGGAATCAAAATTTTTCAATCGCAATATTGCATAACAGTGTTATAGGTTTAGATTGAATCTGTTGAAAGGTTTGTTTATTTTGACATTTTATAGTTTATTCAAATAATTTGTAACTTATTTTCATGCTTGTAATATTTAATTGTATGGATTTATTATAATTTTTATGTATTTTAGTAATAATTTGAAACGTACTGATTCTTTGGAATGTTTATAAAAAGTAATTTTGCGCTAGCAACATTTAAAATGTACCGATTGTTTTTGGAAAACGACTCAGTTATAAAAATGGCGACTGTTGTAAATTTGAGCTCGGTCTTTTTGTGTGAATCGAAGCGAATAGAAGTGAAATCTTACTGTATGTACGTTTTTAATTATAATGGTGTTGAAACCTTTTTTAGGGTTCCGTAGTACCTACAAGGAACCCTTATAGTTTCGCCATGTCCGTCTGTCCGTCCGTCTGTCCAAGGCATAGCGACGAAACCGTTGGTGCTAGAAATTTTGCATAAACATGTATGTTAACTATACAAAGAAAGTCGTAGAATAAAATTTGGAAAAATATTTTCTTTTCGGGTAGCTCCCCTACATGTAAAGTAGGGATGTTTTTTTTGTCGCCTACCCCATAGTGTGGGGTATTGTTAGATAGGACTTTTAAAAACGTTCAGGGTTTGCTAAGACAGTTTTTTGATTAAGAGATCCGTTTGTGAGATAATTAACTTTAAAGAGCAAATTTTTGTTTGAGTAGAGCGTCTCCCCCCTCTAAAAGCTAAACTACTGGATCTCAAAATCTGAAAAAATTGTGTGGGTAGTACATGTAATGAACTTTAAAGAAAAACTATAGCGGATAAGTTCACTTCATTAGTTCAAGAGGAATAGGGGTCCAAAATGTCAGATGCACTTACTCAGAATATTTCGTTCAAAATTTTTTACACATAAATAAACATACATAATACATATATAAAGGGTGCATGAAAGGAGCCTCCCCGAGTGACGTACACAACAATTCCCTACGTCCGGCGCACCCTGGGCAATTCGCGAGATCTTAAAAGCGAATTGGCTAATCCTTTCACCACGATGGCAAGTCAAAACCTTGACCACCTTACCACAGTATAAATATGTACAAACAGTACGGAAACTGCCTACAAACGTGCGAAACGGCACGCACACATAAACATGCACACCGACGAGACGCCTAAGCGGTTGTCGCGGTGTTCTCAGTAGCGAGTGCCGCTGTGACCTTACTGACTGTCCAAAATGCCCTACCACCTGCACAAGAGAGGCGCTCATTAACGCCGGAGAGAGCGCTATAACAGTGACCCCTTATTGGACCAATCAAATTTGACTCAGCCATCGACACGACGAAGAAGAAGATATATAAAATCACGCCTTTATCCCACGGGGGTAGGCAGAGACGATGGAACGCCATGTGCTTCGCTCCTTACATACTTCTTTCACTTCCTCAACATTCATACATCTCGTCATACGTGCTAGCTGGTTTCGTGTACTACAAACATTTCCTTTCTGAAGGACGCCATTTATCTGGTCCCTATATTATTATGTCTTTCGAGGATAAAATAAATAATAAAATAAATAATTTCGAGGATAACATAAATAGTTAGATAGGTCTTTAAAAACATAATGGGGTTGCTAATACAGTTTTTTGATTTAGGGATCCGTTCGCGAGATAATTAACTTTGAATAGCAAATTTTTGTACGAGTAGGGCGTCCCACCCCCCTTTAAAAGCTAAACCGATAGCTTAAAAAATCTGAAAAAAATCACGGTGGTAGTATATGTAATAAACTTTTCATGAAAACTATAGCGGTTACTTTAACTTAATTAGTTCTAGAGTAATTGGGGTCCAAAGTGTAAAATGCAGTTACTTAGAATAATTCGTGCAAATTACAAAAACCTTTGAAAGTAATGACTTGTATGAAGATGTTACTTGTTTAATACAGATAGTAAATCCCTTTTAAGTCGAAATATGTTGTTACAACTAGCTACGGAACCCTACTGCGCGTGGCCCGACACGCACTTGGCCGGTTTTTTCGTATTATTTCAAAGTATAAAAAAATAGAAGTTCATAGATTCAGTGTTATCCTATCCCGAATTACCCAACACATTAGAGTCAAGAGTAAGTATCATCAAAATTCCAGATTTGTGGTAAACTTTACGACCTGATGGCGGAGTTGTTAGGCCTGCCTGCGACGCTGAGGTCGCGGGTTCGATGCCCGCTCAAGGCAAATCTTTGTGTACATGAACATGGAGGTTTGTCTTGGCCTGGGTGTTTCTTATAATAAGTATGTATTTACAAAAGAAAAGTATACATGTATTTCTATCAGTAATTCAAGTACCCATAGTACAAGCTCCGCTTAGTTTGGGACTGTATGGCGTTGTTTGTATGTTGTGAGATAATTATTTATCTGTTTTAATGAAGGCTTTTAGACAAGCAGCGACGTATGATATCTCAATCAGTAACCAAGCATTATAATATACTTTGCTTGTTTACTGCCTCCTTGCACATAACACCGCTTACTACGATAAACATAATTTTCCGACCTAATGCTGAAATTGGTGGCAGGCAGGTGCAGAACATAATATTCCGCGTTGCGGCGTCGCGTCGCAACCCTTTGTTGTGTTTTTGTCCTTATGAATCAAAATACATTCTGCTGCGCAATTTGTAAGCGCAATAAATGTCGTTTACTGGGTTTATGACCTCATTCGATATTTTAGGTGCTTAGTTACTAATTTAATTTAAGATCCAATATGTACTGTACTGTAAATAAAATATAAAAAATAATAAAATATTTTTTTGACGCATAACTTTTTTTTTTATTTCTATTTCTCTTACATAGCTAGCTGTACATAGTTAAGTATGATATTGTTATATATTATTTAATTTTTAAGATTGTAAATACCTGTTACATAAAATATTTTTTTTGTAAATAAATGTATAATGTTTTGTGATGCTGATCTATCAATAAAAAAACCGTTAAATTTTATTTATATTTAGAAATACCATAATTATTATTTTTTTTGCAAAAAAAAAAATTAGGGACCGTAAAACTCATTTTTAAGTTTGATCGCGTGTGTGTGTCATGTTGTCACGTCTGCGCGCTCATCTTTATATTATGAAAATATGTAAACATACGTCAGGCGTTGACGCTGATGCTTGCTTCCAACAGCAAGCTTTACTGTGTTCATAAATTGTACTACTAACTTAGATTTTATTACCGCTCACTAAGTCAAGCATAATTTTCCGACTTAATGCTAAAATTGGTGGCAGGTGCAAGGTGCCGTTTTCCGCGCTGCGGCGACACAAACCTCTGTTGTGCTCACGCTTAGGTCACAAATACATTACTCCATTACGGTTGTTACCACCGCAGAAGCATTTTATAATGCCACCGCCTAACACATAACAACCGCTAGTCACCATCTTGGATACTTAAATAGTTTTTAACGACACCGATACTTGGGACTTAATTGATATCGATACCAGCGATGATATAACTGAACTTTAATTAAGCTATAACTAAATTGTGCTTTAAAAAGTATTATTTGTTTCGGTAGATAGTTAATTTAACATCATTGTGTTTCGCATTATAACTTACTATTTGTATATTAAAATTGGCAGCAGACTATAGCTTTGCCCGTTAAGGCAACTCAAATCTCAATTAATTGTTTCCATTGCTCTCACACCTGTGTTTTCAAACGTTAGTAAACGTTTAAATACATCCGGTGTGGGAGCACCATTAAGTCTAACCAAATACATTATAGTGTATTTTGTGAGGTAGTTACCATCGCGGTAGCATTAGAAAATGCCATCGTCTCACACACACGTCTTTTCCTGATACGGCAACCCAAACCTTATGGTATTGTCTTAATAAAGTAAGGTATTGGTATTACGATCGAGAAGTACGTACTTACGAGTCATAGGTTCGAATCCCGGCCATTACACCACAGAGTGAACTTCCTCCTAACACAAGTGAATTGAGCTTATTTAGAGGGGGTTGAATACTAGTAATTTGTACCCGTAAATTACAAGTAAGCATTAAAACAAAAAAGGCTACAGCATTCACATTTATATAAGTTACACAAAGCGAATAAACGTTTAAATGTAAATCTAGATTATATTTTTATTGAATAATTATTTTATCATTATCGGGTACAAAAAAATAGTGTAAGTTATTAATATTAGTAAAGGTTTAGAAACATCGGATCCGGTGTGGACCGGACCTTAGGTAACAAGATTACTCCATCAGTTGTTACCACCGCAGAAGCATTATAAAATACTACCGTCTCACACATAACAACTGCTAGTCACCATCTTGGATACATACTTTATAACGATATCGATACTTGGGACTTTAACAGTATCGATTCCAGTGGTGATAAAACAGGACTTTCATGGCGCTATAACAAATTGTATTCGATCGATTCCTTTTTACTAAGTATTGGGTTGGTAGAAAATTATTAAAATAGACTTTATTATTCCATGAGATTTTTCTAATTAATTGAGGTCAGCGTCTCTGAATGGATTCACCTGAATATCAGTATTTTAAGAAAAACGGTTATTATCTGATCTCCGCAACCCTATTTGAAACTGATATGATACTCTGAGTTTCCTACCACTCGTAATCAATATCATACTTAGTACTATTAATAAAAATCGTGCTGCTATCGAGAATTGCCTGACGATAAATAAAAAATAAATCAATTACTCGACCCGGGCATCGAACCCGAAAACTTGCGGTGACAGGCGCATTCGCTAAACAAAATACCAAGGAGGCAGTAAATATGAAAATTATAATTCAATTAACTATTACTAGTCATATAATAATGAGTAATTAAAAAAATATTATTAAACTAACTTTAGAAATTTTCACAAACAATATTCCAAACCAACGATGTTATATTGCATGCATATACACACTTTTATGAAAATGCACATTAATATCTATATATGTCTGACCCTACCATTAGTGGTTTTGGGATGATAATCATCACCATTCCATTAACTTCCACGGCCATCAGCAATACTCGTTAACATCCACAAAAACAAGCCTCCTCTATTTCTCTCTCAAGGACGCTGATTTATTACCCAAATGTCCGTCTCCTCCCCTCGCTTGTTATATTTTTTTGGTCGTGACCGCTTGTCGACAGCAATCCCATAATATTATATATGGTACTTAATATCTGTTTTATGATTTAGTAGATTTTGTGTATGTTATCTTGTCATCTATTCATATAGTTAAACATAACATTACTAATATTATTATTTATTAGTAAAGGCGAAACCGCGGTCGACTAAATATACCAACATTACGTGAATAACACCCTTATTTCATAATCTAAATAATGTAACAAACTCACGTCAAGTCAAAATTTAAACTGACGTGAACACCCGTATTTCATAATTTGAATAACATCACTAATGATTTTAAACTTTCGCGATTTGTACATTTTATATTGCCTATGTAACTGTCGAGTAAAAAAGGTATTTAAGCCTTTAAAAATATTTACGAAATATTTGAAGACGCGTGTCTACAATTTATAATTATAACATTACTTGTTAAGAATTAAATCGATTTAAAATGTCCTTCAGATGCATGGAAGATATTTTTTAGCAAGATTTATAACAAGTACACAATTTCTGGTTCAACTATTTATAGTTGAACCAGGAGGGCCATTTGAATATTTTAGAAGTAATTGCAAAACAAACCATATAAAACCAAAAAGAAAGTAAAATAACAAAGATACTAAATAAGGAAATAAGTAAAATGAATTGGTAAGTGATAAAATGATGAAAAAAATATAAAAAGATGATGCGACCCTGCCAGGATTCGAACCTGGAATCTTCTGATCCGTAGTCAGACGCGTTATCCATTGCGCCACAGGGCCTTGTTAATCCTGTCGTCAGAATTACGGTTCTGTTTGTATGTATTTTTAACCGCAACATTGTAAGACTGCGTACCTACTGCTATGCATGTTATCTTTCTACATAACTAACTGTTGCCCGCGACGTCTTCGGCGTGGAATTCGTATTAATTAACCACAGTTTAACCAGTGTAATGTCTTAATCCTCTGATCTCGTGTTTTTTATATTGTTGCTCTCTTATTGGTCAAAGTGTGAAGTCATAGCATAGTATTTCACAGTAAATAGAATACCCAACACAAAAATAACAATGATTTAATTCGAACCAGTATCCATTAGCGAGTACAAACAAGTAAACAATCAATCAAACTCTATAGCCTTATAATATTAGAATAGATTTTTTGTACATAACTTTCCTAAATTGTAAAGTACTGAGTTATTTTATACAGCTTTTATTAAATAACTTTTGTTGTTTCAAACACTGCCGCGAAACAGGAGTTATACCTATAACTCCTGTTTCGCGGGAGTGTTTACAAACATACATTTCACACAGAACAAATCTGTGTGGGGATCAAACCCACAAAACCAGTGTAACCAGTTGAAAGCGGTGAGGTGACAGCTTTAACCACTACGCCATCCATGCAGTCGAATTTGTACAAATAATAAAAATTTTAATTAAGAGTCTATATGTATGTATGTGATAAGCACCAGGACAACGTTGTGGTCATTAATGCTCATTAAATTGATAAGAGCAGTCATGTATAGAGCCTCCCTAATATTTTTTTATTTTTTATTTTATTTATTTGGAATAACAAACAATTACACAATAAGTAATACAAGTTCTTAAAGCAAACTAAACTTAAATAGTAAAAACAAAATACAATTGCGTAATCGACGACGTTATCC
Source organism: Hypena proboscidalis (assembly GCA_905147285.1). NCBI lineage: Eukaryota > Metazoa > Arthropoda > Insecta > Lepidoptera > Erebidae > Hypena > Hypena proboscidalis. The sequence goes on from LR990141.1 coordinate 5,469,073, forward strand.
ACAAAATACATATTTAAACATAATTTTAAAGCCGTACATAAGCAATTTTTTTTTTAATAAATCTATGTAATTAACCATACTATAAATATATAATATATGTCTAAAGAAAAAAAAACAATAAAATAGAAAACCAAAAACAGAAAGAAATTAACGAAAAAACTATAATTACTACAATGCTATGGAATAATCCTTAATTGCCTTCAATATGCCTAATAATGGCATAAGGGTTAATAAACAAGACAATGGGTAGATTATATGGTAATTTGGGCACAATTATTACTTTTGGTACATACGGCTACCAATCAACCTATACATTACCAGTTTAAGCTGGTTTTGCGTCAATCCATCTTACACTCTAAATTTATTTGTGTAGCCGAATGTACTTTTCTACTAACTTGGATTAAATAAAAAAAAAATATAACTTTTGATTTCTAAAAATATTACGTACTAAAATGATCAAATCAAATCAAATCAAATCAATTTATTTCAAATTAGGTGCATACAAAATTTCTTTTACATAGCAAGATAACCAATGACTTAATATCTAGAATAGTATACATATTACAATTGTGTGTTGTTAAGTGGATGCCTACACTAGGAAAACCTGTGTCGTAGGTCACCCAACATTTTATTTGACAAGATAGATGTGGACGTGTACATTCCAGAGAAAACAAGAATCATGCTCCATGCTCAAAACAAGTAATAGGTATCTAATTATAATATTTGAATAGAAGGATTCAATAAAAAGAAAAATTAATAATTAAAAAATTTAAAAATTTTACATGTATAGTACTAACATTAATTTAGTAACATGTTCAATATCTATTAATAAAGAAATGATCATTAAATTTTAAATAATATCAGATAATATTGCCATAGTACATTGTTTTTTTCTACTTTACTTATTTGTTGATTATGGTTGAGTTAAGTAAGTGTGTTTGTGTATGTATGTGTTTGTGTATGTCTGTGTTTGTGTATGTCTGTGTTTGTGTATGTCTGTGTTTGCGTATGTCTGTGATTGTATGTTTGAGTTTGTGTATGACTGTGTTCGTGTTCGATATTTCATAGTTGTTAATTTTTAGGTAAACCCACTTATTCCATAACCTGCAGAAGCTGTTCAGTTTCATTGTAATTTAGTGGTTGCAACCAGTTCCTTAGTACATATTTGCATTTATAATAGTTGAGATTATACAACTCAAGTTCTTTCATTTTACATAGTTTGTTGTATAAATATGGGGCAAGAAAACACTTAAAATGTTTAGCAAAAGATGTGCGAAACACTTCTCTCTCAAATACTTTATTCTTACGTCGTTTAGTGCTCAAAATTTTTTTTACTTTATTAGTGTCAATTTGTTTGTGTTGTAAGACAATGAGTTTGTCTATGTATAACTGACGGACTGTAAGTACACTGCAACTTTGGTAAAGTTCACTTGTAGGAAAACGAAATGGTCTATACGTCATGACCTTAAGAACGGCCCGTTGAGCTCGTTCTAGGTGAATAAGATGAGACTTATGGGCACCTCCCCATGTGGTAATACAATATCCAAGGATTGACTGGCATTTTTAGGCCATTTTCAGCAAGGCTTTTAGACTCTTTCCAGTCGTTACCAGAGAAAATCAAAGCGGTGACGTCAGCAAATGTAATTATTGTTCCTCCTTTCAGGGTGAGCTTGCACAGGTCATTAATGTAGACAAGAAAGAGACTCGGACCGAGAATACTTCCTTGCGGAACACCGTATGCTTCCGAGACCCTTTCCTGACTCATGTATTGGCCAATTTTGACCATTTGCATTCGATCCGATAAGTACTCCTTAAAGAAAATGAGCGGTTCACCTCGCACACCTATGCGTTCAAGTTTATCAAGGAGAATTGGCACAGAGACAGTGTCGAACGCTTTTGCGAGGTCTAGAAAGATTCCGATTGTTTTCCTCTTATTGTCAACATTTCGGACTACTCTATCAACCAGTTCGCATACCGCAGCGTCAGCTGATTTTTTATTTCTAAAGCCAAACTGGTTGTCAGCTAATAAGTTATTGCTCTCTAGGTAGTTAATCAAACGTCTGTTTGCAATTTTTTCCAGGATCTTAGATAGTATAGGTAGTACCGAGATTGGTCTATAATTGCTGACACTGTCTTTGTAAATAATAAAATAAAAGCGTTTTTATTATTTGTTAAAGAACAGCAATAAGTGGAACTGCAAAATTTATAAATCGACATCAAAATTAATAACTCAGCCACGAGTTACTTTTGGTTAGGCGGCTGACTTAGAAATATAGAAGGCAAGGTATATATATAGGGGCGAGTAATGCTTAAAAAGAAGTCTGCTTAATTAGCAGCTATTTAAAATTACCAAGCTGCATAATCACCTTGTTGTTATCTCAGAACAGATAATTTCATAGTTTCAGAACGTGGATTTCTGCAAACTTCTCCTTTGTGCAACTACATTTCACTCTAAGACTTGTGACGAGCGAGACATGCATTATTTATACAATACTATGTCAATAGAGCTTGTTGTTGTTGTTTACTGCTACAAGATAGGCAAGGGGATATTTTATACGGAACACAATACGAGAATAGGTATATGATGTACAGTGGGCCAAGCATTTTGGTATAATAATAGCAGCCCTGTATCTAATACATGTCCCACAGCTGGGCTCAGGCCTCTTCTCATGATGAGAAAGGTTAGGCCATAGTCCACCACGCAGGCCAAGTGCGAATTGGTAGACTTTATACGACCGCGAGTACTTTTTAGGCACTCTCAGGCGTGCAGCTCCCTGATAATGTTTTCCTTCACCGTTAGCGAGCGATAAATTATATGACAAATACACACAAAACTTCGAAAAGACCAATCTTAACGCTTTATTAACTAAGGTGCGTGCCGTGGGTTCGAACCCGAGACCTTTGACTAGCAGGTCTACGGTCTCCCATTCGGCTATCGCTGCTTATTATTTTGGTATGCAGGCCAAAAACTTCTACGCTTTATTGAAAACTGATTGCAATAGATATGCATGTGTGAATCACATATTTAATAAGTGTAATAAACGCACTATTTAGATACGTAACTCACTTATCCATAGCTGCTGTAGTAAGTCCTTACTATGACTTAGAAGTTTTTGCCCTGTTAACATAACTCGTTAGCCCACTGTAGATAGTTACATGTAATAAAAAAAAGATGACTGGGTGGCGGAGTCTCTGCGACGCTGAGTTCGCGGGTTCGATTTGCACTCAAGACAAATCTTTGTAAGCATGAACATAGAGGTTTATCTTGGTCTGGGTGTTTTAATGTACAATAAGTATGTATTACAAAATAATTGTATATATGTATTAGTATATTCTAGTACCCATAGTACAAGCTCTGCTTAGTTTGGGACTAGATGGCGTTGTGTGCATGTTGTGTGATATTTATTAAAAAAAATACAGCAGACGTATACGTAAAATCACGTCTTGATTCCCGGGGCCAGGCAAAGACGTTAGTTCAGCAACATTGATTACCAAGATACAGACTCTTCCTACTATACTTTTCGTTCGATAATTTCCTCTTATATTTTTTTCAATCGTGGACGAAGGCAAAGAGGTAGCGCTTTCTCCCATTATTAAACAAACAAAAAGTCAATTTATCAGACCCCTGCTTCCTCAACTAGAATGTAGGTATAAATCTAATAACAAGGCCATTCCCAAAAGACCCAAGTTCCACATTTAATTGAATATCGATATTAACAAACTTCGATTGGTAATAATATTAAGAGAGCCGGCTGTCCGCATGCGAATGGAATTGAAATGGAAATCGATTTAAACCGAGAAGCCTTATCGATGGACATTAAAATGAATTGGAAATGCGTTTATTGTGCATTTGTAGTTTCAGTTGCTGTACATATACTATATATCAGTTTTATACAGCGTACAGGATAGTTTAATAAACAGTGGTTGAATATTAATTGAAAGCATTATCATACGAAGTGCCTGACTTTGTTTTCGTTTCAAATCATTCTTAAGCTAAGATTTGTTTTTATGTGGGAAAAATCTTACGGTAAGTGGTAAATATCATCATCAGTCCACAGTAGATGATTGCAGATGCGTCGCTTTATCTGAGGACTTACACGTTGACGTTATGTCTCATGTCATAACAATTTCAATTCAGGGCCTGATCTCACCACCAAATTGGAATACAGAAGTTTACCCAAATTGTTTCAATGTGGCAACACAGACTTGGGCAGACCATGCCACTCCTTGAGTGAAATTTGTCCAACTTTCTGATCATTGTCTACCTACCATTAAGATGGCAACCGGGACCGTAGGTACCACGTGTTTGTCGAAGCAAGTAACAAGAAGGTTCATTAAAATTGAAATAGAATATAGGATCCTCATATTCCGTGTAAAATTGATGTCAGAAAATTTTAACTAAATTAGGCGTCGATTTAATAAGGCCCTGAAATTAATAATAATGGCAATTAAAACTTTCTTTGACAATTAGGAGGTGTTATACATCAATTAAGGAAATTATATGTAACTTAATAAATTTAAGATTTTATCTATTTTAGTAGACAAATTATATTTAAATATAAATCGCTTGTTTTTTGGCGCTTATTTTTCAAAATTATACTAAATAAAAATTTTTACTAAATAAATAAATTTAATGAATGAATTTTAACATCATCAGGAGTTATTAGAATTATCATATTTTTTTATATAAGACGTTTGTAGAGAATGGACCTGATGATAAATGGCAATTACCTTCATATGTAGATGCGTGTCAATATCAAAAAACTATATGCTAGTAATAACTTTGAGGGCCCAATCTCATATTTAAACTAGAACACAGCCTGCAGTGAAAGCTGACATTTGGCGGCTATTTAAGGTTAAGCGGGTTAAAAAAAAATATGGATACTGTCCGACAATAAGCCGAAAATATTATTAAAAAACATTTAGACTGCCTCGTTGGACTCAACTGCGACTGCTGACAGTGGTTCGTGTTCAGTAGCAACACGGTACCTGACATTGTACCTCTGGCGATTTTTTTTTGCGACGAGGTTATGTGAGGTTGTCAGGACTCCGACGACTCATTAAACCCCCCCCCTCCCCGGCCTCGATACGTGTCGAGGGGCCCCGGGATGTCTGATGAGAACTCTCCGGTGCCCCTCTTCATATCTTCATATTGCCATAGCACGTCCCCGGGGCGGCTCTCCCGTCAGGATTTGAACCTACGACCTTCTACAAACCTGGCAGCCGCTTGTCCTGCAACTGTTTCTTAGTATAATTTGGTAAACATAGCTAAATACTTTAAACATAATCAATAAAACGTTCAAATAACAGGTGAAATCAAGATGACTTTAACTAAACTGATAATTTTGCCACTTCCTGCATTATAATAATAATATTACATTTAGAGTAAAGTGTTTATCGGGCCTCTGTGCTGTTGGCTTCGCTCCCACAGATGCCTTCCAAAGTACCGGGACTCCACAGTCCCGAGTTATGGAAACATAAACTACAAATAATAATAATTTATTTGTTTGTACTTATTCACAAAAGTTTTACCATAGGTATTTATCATAGAGCATCCTTACAAAACGTCTAATAAACCCTATCAGTATATTGATAGCATTATTCAACGATATTGCCAGTAACATGTGTTCTAGTTAACTAACTTAAAGCCAATTTCCGGACTTAAGTTCGTTTGGAACTAGCGACATCTTGTGACGAGACTGATAAACTTTGTATAATAAATATGGTTTATCATGGTTATGGTCTTTGATTTATGTAGATATTTTAATGTATTTTTAACAAATACCAAGATTAATACTGTCTTAATGTCAATAACACAATATTATTTAGGTAAATAAGCTGGAATCACAAATGCTTGCAGCATTTCCTTTGTATGAAAAAATCTTGCTCCAAAGGCACCTTTATAATAATTTAATTATTTTTTATTTATTTAACTGTTGCACATATATAAGTACACAGGCGGACTTAATGCCTAGTGGCATGCTCTTACAGTCAGTCTAGGGTAGTGCAGAGAAAGCAAGGGTAGGTGCAATATGAGAAAAAGAATGATAGTAGTAAAATAACATACCATCACGCCTATATTACCTATAACGGTGTGTCAGAGGTGAAAAACACCCAAATTTCACCTGTTATGTCCCATGAGATAGGGAGTGATTCTATCACCATCCACCGTGCACAATTCCAACTATGACTACTATTATGAACTTTCTGTCAGGAAATAACACTTTGCTCGACCCGGGAATTGAATTCGGGACCTCGCGGTGAAAGGCGCATACGCACGCAGTTAATAATAGTTGTGTAAGTAGGTATATTTATATATATTTCTTTCGGATTGGTTGCAGAATATACCTATTTAAACGAAAATTAAATTCAAATCCTTAAAAGAAGGTTGGGACGCATTTTTGATCCCGGTTAATACCGGTACTTTACCGGTATTAACCAGGATTAAGCCATATCACGACATAAGCGAGGTAATTTACACAAATGGGATTGGAAGTAACAAAGATTCCCATTGTGATACAAAATCTTAATTAATATTTCGAGAATGAGGGATATTATTACGTCTGTTCATCTGCTACGCTTTCACAGCTGAACCAAGAAACTAACATTATACCTAACATTACATAACGTTCGCATTTCATCTGTCATGAATAGGTAAAAAATGAGCCTGTCGCCATCCACGGGGCACAATTCCTACAGCGTGCTGCTGTTGTAAATTTCCTGATGGAAAGCTAGGCAATAACACTTTCCCGACCAGGGAATCAAACCTGGGACTCGCAGCAGAGGAGCACTGAGTTAAGCTCGCCTTTTGTATACAAGTACTGTTTTATGTATATTTCTTTTTAATCTTTTGTGTACAATAAAGTATTTAAAAAATAAATAAATATACCCGTGATACAATTTATCAACCTAATGCGTGTTTAATTACTTTTCATATCAAGCTTTGTTTATTCTGTATCGCGATCGAGTATAAACACATTTAGCGCTGACAACAATAGTATAAAATATTATTATGTACTATAATAATAACATATTTTTCAGACAGCTACCAATAATATTAGCAATATCAACAAGTGTTACTAATGAAATTATTGCATGATCAAAACTGTTCCTCTACTGTAATAATATCCAGCATTTTAGTATCATTAATTTGTTATTTTTATCCATGATGGCATATTATATATTTGACGACCGGATAGCGGAGTTGGTAGTGTACCTGCCTGAGGGACGCTGAGGTGGTGGGTTCGATTCCCGCTCAAAACAAATCTTTGTGTGCACGAACATGGAGACGTGTCTTGGTCTGGGTGTTTCTATGTATAATAAGTATGTATTTACAAGAGAAAATTATATATGTATTAGTATCAGTTATTCTAGTACCCATAGTACAAGCTCTGCTTAGTTTGGGACTAGAGATGATATTGTGTGTAAATTGTAAGAAATTTATTTATTTTTAACTAATCCGCACGAATTAAACAGAGAGATCCAATATAACATTGCACCCTGAATTAAAAAAAATATGAATATTCCTCACAACAATTTATCAACCTTGTTAAATTATTTTTCCTATCTAGCTTTGTTTGTTCTGTATCGCGATCGAGTATGACACACACACACATTCTATAATATGAACGCTGACCCCCAGAATGGCGGCAGTGAGACCAACGCTTTACGAAAACAGATTTTTCACTGAAACGATTCGTGATTGGGTATCCGACCGGGCTTTGGCAAAAGGGCTCGTAAAACTAGCCGTAATGAAATTGCTCGAAACATGTTCTATTGGCTACAACATGCTGTTTGGATGGTTATTTATTTTGTACTAGACCCGCGGTTTTAGCTGTGTGATATAGCAATAAGAAGAATCTGAGACATACAGACAAAGTATTTTTTTTTTGTTCTTATACATTAACATAACTTAACATCACGCCAATATTTTACTGGTGGTAGAGCTCTTGTGAATGAGCTCGAGGGCGGCAGCACCACCGTCTTACCTTTAACCTGCCACCAAATAGTAGTGCTTCCATTACTGTGTTCCGGTTTGGTGGTGAGACCAGGCCCTGAAATTACTGGCACATGAGGTATAACACCGTAGTCCTCAGCTGCAGCGACGCATCTATGATCTGCTTTTGTGGATTATTGATGTCCATGGGCTGTACTCCACTTACCATCAGGTGGACTACATGTCAATTTGCTGTGGGAGTAGTATAAAAAAAAAAATATTACCCAGAAGGGTGTGGCAGAGGTGTACAACACCCACATTTTACCTGTTATGTTTAGGTCTTACGGAATAAGGGGAGATCCTATCGCCATCCACGGGGCACAATTCTAACTCCGTGCGGCTATTGTGAGTTTTCTGACGGAAAGTTCACAAATAACACTTTACCTGACCCGGAAATCGAACCCGAGACCTTGTGATGAGAGGCATATACGCTAACCACTGACCATCGTAATAATAGTAATAATAATAATAGTAATAACTAAGTAGTCGATAGATTATTATTTTCTCTGAATTATTTTCTCTTTGCTAATCGCGTATGCCTTTAAGTATCTTTGTAACTCAATCTCCTTATATTAATCTAACTTAAAAACGTTCTTAAATACTAAAACAATCAAATCTCAAACCAAATTCCACCCCATAACGTTTATTTAAAACAAGTCTGAACTAATTTGAAGAATTCAAATAGAACTACATTTTCTTAATCCCGTCATGAATGTTGAATATGAGAATAATATCCTCAAAGGTGCATTGTTGAGAGCTTTCGAAGTATTACAGGCTTCTCAAAGCTATTCTGTGTAGATAGACGTAAGGCTGGAGTCATACAAGCAAGAGATTAAAATTTGAAATTATATAATACATTTATCATCATCATCATCAGCCCAAAGACGTTCACTGTTGGACATAGGCCTCACCTAACTGCCGCCACAACGCGCGGTTTGAGCCGCCTGAAGCCAACGGCTCCCCGCGATCTTCACCAGATCATCTGTCCATCTGGCTGGGGGCGACCCACGCTGCGCCTGCCAGTTAATACATTTAACACAACATTATCGCCATCTACCGGGCAGCGTGTTTAAAAATGCTTATGCTGTACGTCCCCTTGAATAATTTTATGAAAAACGGCGCCCGCACTAGGAATAACTCCCGTGTCGCAGAGGTGTTCACAACATACATTTCACACACAGAGCAAACCCAGAGTCAGAACAAATCTTTGCGGATCACAGAAAGATTTGTCCCGTGTGGAGATCGAACTCATAACACCAGCGCAGTTGAAAGCGGCAAGGCGACCGCTGTAACCACTACGCCCACCGTGCACTCAATAAGCATTTAAACATAAATAATAAAGCATAGACTTAGCATTTTTTATTGATAAACGCACGTAAATACTACTCGAGTACGTCTCAGACGACCATGTACTGCAATGGGATTTCTATGTTAATATGCAATAAAATATATCGAATGTTAAATGTATAAATTAAAGATTTAAAACAACGGTCATTCAAAAACAAGTCTAAAGAAACTAATTTAAAGAATCTGTATTATTGTATACATTATTAGTAAACACTCAGTTTAGAATAGGCATGATATTACATTATGTAGTCATAGGTAGTTTTGTTCTCTTTAATTATCACTTTATTGTACATTTCCATTTACCCTCAAAAAGTATCTTTTTCCTCTAGCACTTAAAGGTTTGCTGGAAGAAAACCCATTTTAGTGGTTAAACTCGCCTTTGAGTACATTCATTTAAAATTGTACCTAATATTATTGTATTGTTTTTCATTTATTTGTACAATAAAGAATTAAGAATTAAGAAAGAATTCAAATAAAACAACATAATCTTGATCCCGTCATGAATGTTGAATATGAGAATAATCTCCTCAAAGGTGCATTGTTGAGAGATTTCGAAGTATTACAGGCTTCTCAAAAGTATTCTAACTGTGTAGGTAGATGTAAGGCTGGAGTCATACAAGCAGATTGAAACACAAAACAATATTATGGCGGTAAATTTTATGACTTTGTAAAATAAATAATGTTGATGTGGTCTCAGACTACTAGCAATTCACAAGGTGGCTCATTTATTTCGGGCTTATTTATTCCCCCAGTATAGGGAAGTCTGTTATTATAAGACAAACACAAATCTGTTATCGGGAACCAAACAAAAACTAGATACTTAGATAAATAATAGGTACTTGTACTCAGGTCGGGAATCGAACCCTCTTGAATTTAGAAATAAAACTTATGCTATTATGCCATAAGGATATCGATTGTGTAGGTTAGACAATAAATAAAAAGAATTGTATTTCATATTAATTAATTAAGCAGAAAAGTTGTTGCCCTTGTAGGGTACTGTGGACACATTTTTTTTAAAAAGTGTTGGCATTGCGAACATCAACTCAAAATACTATGCATTATAATCATTTAAGATATATTATCATGCTTCATAGTAACATTTACTGCTAATAACCTACACAATCGATACCCAAATAGAAAAAATAATGTTTTTATTTTCAAAATTCGAACGGGATCGATTCCCGAACTGAGTACAAATTTAGTCTTAAATCTAAGTATACAGTTTTAGTATCCGTGTAGCTGCCGTGTAATGTGTTTGCAGCCAGTGCGACCACACGCTCGGCGATCGCACACGCCTAATGTGGGGTAAGCCTTAAGGAACTGAAACACTTTTGGATAAGAAAGGAAAAGGCTTGTTTGACTAAAGTACTCCTTTCATTTTTGTAGACTTTTAGAGCATTGTTAAGATTATTTTCTTAGAATCCGTCTTCTGTTATGTAAAGCTGACAGGGTGAATGTTAAGCTGAAATTTTATTATGAAAAGATGACTGTACAATTATAAACAGCACTGCTATGGTTTCTTTCTGTATTGATTAAAACACTGCCTTGATGGTCTAGTGGTTAGCGTATGCGCCTCTGATTGCGAGGTCTCGGGTTCGATTTCCGGGTCGGGCAAAGTGTTATTTGTGAATTTTTCATCAGGAAATTCAGAATAGCAGCACAGAGTTGCAATTGTTGCCAGTGGATGGCGATAGGTTCACCCTCTATCTCATGGGATCTAAACTTAACAGGTGAAATATGGGTGTGGTACTCCCTCTCTGCCACTCTCTTCTTGATAATATAGGCGTGATGTTATGTTACGTTATGTTAATAAACAATATGTAACAAAGACTGTCATATAATTGAGGATTAACTGTAAGGAAATTGTTAATGTGGTTGTTATAATATAAGTGCACGGTTGCCGTAGTGTTATAGCGGTCGACTAGCCACTATCAACTGCGCTGGTGTTGTGGGTTCGTGAAATGTGTGTTTGTAAGTCATTAAAAAAAAAAACAAAACGAAATACTCTGCCAAATCCCTTTTTTTTTTTATATATCATTTTATTAATTTATTGATTGTATGTGTGTGTGAGTGTCTGTGTTATATAGTTTTATTATTAGTCATTTAATTTTTCTTTTATACGTAGTTATTAATCTCAATAAGGTTAATAAATGTTTAGAAGAGCAAAAAGAACCTATTTAGATTTTTCTTGGTCTAATTCTTGTTCGTCTAATCATTGTCTATTCTGCTTTCACCAAATATACTGGGGTGCATGAAAGGAGCCTCCCCGAGTGACGTACACAACAATTCCCTACGTCTGGCGCACCCTGGGCAATTCGCGAGTTCTTAAAAGCGAATTGGCTAATCCTTTCACCACGATGGCAAGTTAAAACCTTGACCAACTTACTGACTGTCCAAAATGCCCTACCTCCTGCACAAGAGAGGCGCTCATGAACGCCGACGAGAGCGCCATAACAGTGGCCACTTATTGGACCAATAAAATTTGACTCAGCCATCGACACGACGAAGAAGAAGAAGACCAAATATACTGCCAACCCGAGCAATGTTTTCTTCCATTTAAAGGTAATAAATCTTTAGTAAGGCCTGGTTTTCTTTTCAATTTACGAAGAGACATCTTCAATACATGTCAGTAGTATTTTTATGGTCCTCTGGAAAAACCCGACTGCGGTATTTTACAGACATATTCTATACATTTATTTATCTTATTGATTCTAAGGCGGAATGAACATAAATTATGCCGTCATGCGTCAGTTTGTATCTGAGAGATAATTATTTACATTTGATATAGCTTCTGCCCGCGGCTCCGTCCGTCAAAAATTTGCCCGTTCTGTCCTAACGGTCTCATTTACCTCCATAACAAATTTCATCAATAACGATCCAGCCGTTTAGATGTAGAAGCAACTAACAGATAGGCAGAGTTCGTTTTAGATTAGTTAAGATTAGGAAAATTCAATCTTGTTCATATGTCTGTCAAATGCAGTGGCGCGATTCTGTAAGGGAAACGGTCAGTTACGCCAATTTAGAGCATCCTTATGTGCATATGAATACGGTCGATATTTGATTGACAGATATTCAAATTTTATGTCGTTCCATTTATGGAATTCTCATGTCCTGTTTTAGTTTGTTATTGATGTAATAATACCTACAATAAAATCATACCTATATCATTAAAATCAAATAATGACGAGTGAATACCACACGGCAGCGATAGCCAAGTAGGAGACCGTAGGACTGCTAAGTCAAAGGTTTCAGGTTCAAACCCACGGCACACACCTCTGTCAATAAATTGTTAAGATTCGTCTTTTCGAGTGTGTATATATCATATAAATTATCGCTAGCTAACGGTGAAGGGAACATCGTGAGGAAACCTACATGTCTGAGAGAGCTTCAAAAGTACTCGAGGTCGTGTGAAGTCTACCAATCCGCTCTTGGCCAGCGTGGTGGACTATGGCCTAACCCTTCCCATCATGAGAAGAGGCCTGAGCCCAGTAGTGGGACATGTATAAGATACAGGGCTACTATTATTATATACCACACTTGTTACTTGCATCATGATTTAATCATGATTTATTACTGGCTAAAATTATATTGTTGACTAAGCAATTTGCGACTGAAACCGAAACAACGTGTATAATTAAAATGCAGATTCGTTAATCATAATTGTAATTAACTAAATATCAAATTAATCGCGTTGAGCAATTAATCACTTTTTAATTGATGTTGATGTGATGCCGACAATTTGTACAAACGGCTACCGATTAACATAATTATACTCACGTACAACGGTCCCATAGGAGGACTAAGTGCGGACACCGCCCAGGAAAACTAACATAATTATACATTGCAGTATAAGATGGTCTGACGTTGTATATGCTTACCGTGCAATGCGGGACCAGTTTATACTGGCAATGTATAGGATGATTGTTAGCCGCCTGAACAGTTTTCATAACAATTTATTGGATTTAATAAAAAAACATAGATAGATAGATAAAAACTTTATTTGCATACCATTCCATTACAAACTAAAGATAGTTATCTTTAGTTTGTAATGGAATGGTATGGTATTTAAAGATAATAGCAATAGCCTTATCGCTTGACGCAGTTTCTGCCAGGCAACCTTTAGAATCATTAACCGGATATAGCCGTCTGAACAGTTTTCATAAAAAAATATTGGATTTAATATTAAATCATGAAATCCCATTCATGATTTAATATTAAATCCACTATCCGTACATAGATTAGATGCCTATAGTCTATGTACGGAGAAACCGTACACCATAAGCAATGTCAGCATTAACCGGCTATCAATCAACTTGGCAATGTATTAGACTTATGTTTTATTTACATTATGGACAAAAAGTAATTTAAGTTGAAATGTTTATGCTGATGTTCTAAAGTAATTGTCCATTCAATTATTTAGAATAGAATAATTCTGCAAGTATGTGTTTTACTTCTTTGTGTACATGTATAATTTTAAGTTAATAAATAAATTATTAATTATTATTATTATTATTTACATGCGCGCGGGCAGTGGGCATGTGTCTTTACCTAAGCATTTACGTCAGTTCGCGATCTTTCCGCATCGGCTAAAGACACGGCTTCACCAAACCGAGCGCGTAGCCTTCTTTTGTCGATTATTACACGTTTAAGTACAAATTTACTTGTGGACCTTATCGTTAGGCTCTAGATTTTGGTCCTACGAGCCGGATTTTTCTTCACACTTCAATTTATTGGGATTTAAATGTAACCTTATATCATTTGTTTGCTATCAAATGAGCTTTACAATTGCAAAGTATATATGATTGAATTCATACCGCGATACAGAGCAAAACTGATTACGAAACATTGACTTTGACATACAGACATAAATGGAATCATTTAAATATCCATTTTGTACCCAAAAGTAACGTAACGGACTGCTAAGTTATTTTAAATATTTCCTCTTGTGGTTATAAAAGCACCTCAAGAGTTGGTAAATGTAATGAAATAATTTTAAATTCAAAATTAAATTAATAACATAGCCAAGCCAACAAAACCAAGTAAGGTTCGTCTAGCTAAGGTATATATATATAACTACCTACGACGCTGGCACAAAAGAGTTGAGAAATTTCGAGTCTAGCAGCACAGAATCCATAGCTGAATTGGCAAAGTACTTGGGGCGTATACCCAGGGGGTGCAGGTTCGGGTCCTGCTGGATTCTTAATTTTTCAACTTAAATATTATAATAACATAGCATTTATCATTTAATTAAACATAACATAAAATCACGTCTAAATTACCCATGCAGAAGGGTGTGGAAAAGGTGTACAACCCTCATATTTGTGGAGATGAATAAAATACATTTTTTTTATTTTTTATTTATTTCACATAAATAAAAAAATATTTTTTAAGACCATTATGTATGGGTACATACATAATGGTGTTAAAAAATAATTTTGGCCAACCAATTTTGCCATAAGTAGACGTGTGAAATTCGATTACAAAATTCAAAAAATAAATATTGCAGAAGCTTACAATAAAATCAGATTAACAATTAACATTATATTAGGGTAGGTACACACAATTATTATTATTACATTATAATTTAACATTCTTATCTTATCTTATCTTCTTCTTAAGCTTCAGCAGAATATACGAAGTATAACAAATCTTTGACAAACATTAACTAAACAACCCCATGGAACATTAAACTCAATTTCGTATTAACAAAACAATTACATCCCCATTAATTATGTACGAGACAAGTAAATTTCCGTCTCAAGGGATTTTACTGCTTACAAGTTTGTTCATTTAGCCCACTTTGCCCAACGGTGGTGTAATTAAGTGGTGTCACTTAAGACTTAGATGCTGAATATTTTTATTTGAGTGCACGGTTGGCGTAGCGGTTAAAGCGGTCGCCTCGCCGCTTTCAACTACGCTGGTGTTGTGGGTTCGATCCCCACATGGGACAAATCTTTGTGTGATTCGCAAAGATTTGTTCTGACTCTGGGTGTGCTTTGTGTGTGTGAAATGTATGTTTGTGAACATCCCCGCGACACAGGAGTTATTCCTAGTGCGGGCGTCGTTTAAAAAAAAAGACATTTTTTTCTGAATTATGTTTTATTTTTTTTTATTATTGTGTCATTTAAAGGACAAAACATAACATCACGCCTATATTATCCAGAAGGGTGTGGCAGAGGTGTGTAATATTCAACTCACTATTCATATGTAGTTATGTTTAGATCCCATGTAACAAGAAGTGAGCCTATCACCATCCACCGGGCACAAATCCAATTCCGTGCAGCTATTAAGAATTTCCTGACGGGAAAAGCCCAAACAACACTATTCAACGAGGTAAAAAATTAAAGCAATTTTTTTATTATTATTTTAAATTTAATTTTTCATTAAACGTACGTACACATTGTATGCTCGGTGCAGTTAATTTTAAAACCATTAAAATAATCTGCCGCACTTTTGGCATACCAATTAGTACTGCACAACTGTGTCCCAATTTGGTGGAAAAGTCGTAAAATACTGGCATACGACGAATTGTAAATTGTACATTTAAAGTGTAGATGCTAGATTTTATTCTGGACTAGCTTTTGCCCACGACTTCATTCGTGTGGAATTCAATTTTGCTATGCTATTTCCTACAAAAGTTAAGGAACTCTCCTCACACACTTTCAACCCTCAATTCTCCTTAATACATACATAAATACACACCCCGATCACTTAATAACCACGTTTGTAAAACCGGCATTAATTATTGTACCGATAGTCGTATCCGTAAATGGACTGATAGCAAAGAGTCTCGATAAACATCTTAAGAGACTCGCGTTGGGTGGCTGGATCAAGGGTCTGATGCAGAAGGCGGTGCTACTCGATACGGCACGCATTGTGAAGAGGTTTCTCTCTCTGGAGCCCTAACCACCGGTAGCTTGGCCTCTGCATCCGATGACGGTGGGTGCTATTTTTTATATTTTTAAATATTTATTTTTACTTTATATTTAAAAATGTAGAAAATTCCTAGTTTTATATTTTTAAATGTACAGTCGCGACCAAAAGTCCATAAGCAATCTCAAAAGGCAATAGTTTGAAGTGTAGTTTGACTTACGACCTTCTATTTCCAAGAAATAGACACAGTCATGTTGTTAACAAATAATTGTATTTCATAATTTCATCCACAATGTAAGTGACAAGATGGCCGAGCGGTTAAGGCATGCAGTTAGCATAGATGCGATTATCAATTCACCGCAGGTTCAAATCTCACTTGGTTACTTTTATACTTTTTGAAGTTTTTACTCGATTAGAAGGAATGGGATATAGTATTCTTTATCTTGTTCACACATTTGTAAATATATAGAAAATGTATGGGGTTCGATGGTGCAAAGGTGGGAGTCACGGGATGAAAGGTGTATACAACAGTTAAAAACCCATTGCATGGAAGTGTGGGAAAACTTAAGAGGAACCAGTATTATGTGCTAATATTTTAGGGTCCATGCGCAAACGTCTACTTGACTGCATTGAAAATAATGGGGGTTATACGAAATATGAATAATGTTATAATTATTTAAGATTAATTTACGATGTTTTGGTTTTACTAATAAGACGCTGTAACTGAATATTAGCACTTCTGTAAATATTTAATGATCTTCAATGGAGGTTTAGTTTCCTTCTTCTTTTCGTCAAGACAAGCTCTAACTTTAATACATTTATTGTGACGTTACATTAAAAAAAAACATCGTCATAAAGTGTAAATCATAATATTAGTCTTTAATAAACGCTGCTGTATACCAATACCTATTATAAGTGGGTATCAACAATTATATTTTTGTTATGAGAAAATCCTGTCCTTGTTGTCATTGTGAATCAATTTAGTAATATTTGTAGGTATTATCAATGTTATGAATTGACTAAGTGGGTTACAATAAAAAATCTTATAAACGGTTACAAGGGAACTTTTTTATTTAGGTAGGAATGTGACGTCACAATTCTCTTTAAAATGTATTAATTGTATAAATAAATAAAACGAATAAACATTTTTACCATCATTCAACATAACTTTTTTATTTCTACCTTACAACAATGACAATAAAAAAAAACGTAAGTAGTTTAATAATAATAACATATTTAATTTATTAGTTATTATATTAATCAAAAATCTTATAAACGGTTACAAGGCACTTTTTTAATTTAGGTAGGAATGTAACGTCACAATGCTCTTAAAAGTTTATTAATGGTATAAATAAATAAAACAAATAAACATTGTTATCATCATTCAGCGTGACTTTTTTTATTTCTACCTTACAAAAATGAAAATAAGAATAAAAAAATACGTAAATAGTTAAATAATAATAACATATTTAACTTATTAGTTATTATATCGATATGTAATTATTTATGTATTGTATACATGTATTGTATCGCAATTTAAGCATGAATACCTAACAAGTTTGTGCTTAAAATGTTACAAATATTATTATGATTTCGTAAAAACAAAATACAACCACAAATCAACTAAGCTTCAAACTCAGATTTAGTTGATAGTGATCCAAATGTTTACCCGATGTAGCTACCTGCTCATGATAGATAGATGCGAATTCAAAGAACCGGTCGCCACTGTGACGCGTTTAGTACGAATACGACAACATTTCATTAGTGTGTGTTATCTTATAAACTGCTAAACATGCAAGCGACTTCGTTAGTGTGTGTACTGGCTGTATCGGGCTCGTACCGTTCATAGCAATGTAATCCTTAGCGTGCCTATGGACTTCTGAGCGTTTACTGTACTTAACTTTTATAATTTATATTTAAACATGTAAAAAATAAATGAGTATATAATAATAAGGTTTGTGCCTCACTACATTTAGAGTAAAATGTTTATCGGGCCTCTGCGCTGTTGGCTTTGGCCCCACACATGCCTTCCAAAAGTCCGGGCACTATTGGCCTGAGATGTGGAAACTAAACTAATAATAATAATAATGCTGATTTTACCAACGTGGTTATTAAGCGATCAGGGTTGTGGCTACAAGTATATCAATCTGCATATTATGTCAAAAATTTATAACTTAATTAATATCGAGCATGAAATTGTTACCGTTTAAATTTCGTCATGTATTTTATCTTTATATTTATTACAAGCTGAACCGACAGACGTTGTCCTGTCTGAACTATGCATACATTCTCTGTGACGATATTTGCAGCACGCATTATGTCATTGTTATGTCAAACCACATAAAGGTACATTCAAAAAGTTCATATTGTCAAAAGCGCTAAGGTTACTAAAATGGCTTTAAAAATAGGGGTTGGTGATAAAAGGGTTAAAATTTAGGTTTGTATGTATTTTTTAATGCCACATTATAGGAAAAAAAATTGGTCCAAAAATTAAAAAAATAATGTGAAGCGTGAACAACCATTATCACTTAGGGGTAGGAAAAATAGATAGTAGCCGATTCTCAGACCTACTGAATTTATGTATATAAAATTTGGTAAAAATTAGTAAAGCCGTTTCGGAGGAGTACGGTAACTAACATTGTGACACGAGAATTTTATTTATAAGTTATCCACTCAAACGTCCAGGCAACTAGAGTGGCCCAAGACATTCAATGCAACAATGTTACGTATAAAAACACATTTTTGCACGGTATGAGCGAGTTACGAGTCAATTCCAAATGTTGCTGAGTACGCAATCCACTATCCAATTTGGCGATGTTGCCAAAGTCCGGGGTCAACCCAATAAAGATACACATTAAATATTTATGCTATGTCTAATTTCATTTAGTTTTAACACTATTTAATCTTTTTTGTTATTTTATTGACGTGCAATTTAGTTTATTATGTCTATCTATTCCATCATTGGACTTGGTGTATTTTTCGTCCTTGTCATACAGTTTCACGGCAAAATTTTTATAGGTTTCGGCTTTGTTTGGACACCAAATCGCCCACAAATTACATGTATGTCACACCAAACTGTTATTGTAATAAAATACTGTAAAATCTTGTAATTTGTGGAGATGAATACAGACCAAACAAGGCCAAATACACACACATTCACTCACAAAAGCACACCCAGTCTCAGAACAAATCTTTGTAAATCACCTTTCAAATCACACAAAGATTTGCCCCATGTAGGGAACAAACCCACAACACCAGTGCAGAGAAGAGCGGCGAGGCGACCGCTTAAAAAAATGACAGGGAAATTGTAGATAAGACTAACTATAGTATTATAACAGTACACAGGAAATACAAATATGTTCGATTCTTAATGCTCATTAAACAACCCTTGAATGGTTAATTAACGTAATATAAAACAGGTATTTCATAATAACATACAATTATCAATATTAAACGGTATAGACGGAGCGGGGTTGGTTTTAAATTATATCTTAAATTATGGGCCAAGGGTGAAAAGTGGTTTTCGGCTCTGCCTGAATTCTTAGTTTAATATTAAAATGAGTGTGCACGGTTGGCGTAGTGGTTAAAGCTGCCTAAAGTGTTGTGGGTTCGATCCCCACACGAAACAATTTTTTGTGTGATCCGCAAAGTGTTGTTCTAACTCTGTGTGTGTGAAATGTGTTTGTGAAAAGCCACGCAACTATTATACAAAACATATTATATTCACGCAAATATTATGAAACAGCGTTGAATAAAACATTTGTCTAATAAACTTAAACAAGAATGAAAATAGGCTGAAAAGTGCAAGCATTAATTGAATTTTTTTTTTTAATATAATTATGCAATAACAAAAAAGGCAAATATTATTACGGTATTAATTTGACGTCTTTACGTCTTCCCTTTGGGGTCTATGAAAATAAATGATTTGAATTGTGAATTCATTGTAATTAGTATAATTTAGTATTATTTATTATTTATTTTTATATCATTTGTTTGTAATATTTTGACGTGTTCAAGCGCCTCCTGGGGCCTATGAAAATAAATGATTTGAATTCTGAATTTGAAGACGGCCTAGATGGTCTAGCGTATGCGCCTCTCACCGCGAGCATTCGGGTGTGCCCAGTCGGGCAAAGTGTTATTTGTGTTGAGTTGGAATTGTGCCCGGTTTATGGTGATAGGCTCACTCCCCTACCCATGGCACCTCAACATAACACGTGAAGTGTTGGTGCTGTACACCTCTGACACATTCTTCCGGGTAATATTGGCGTGATGTTATATTACCCACACTTCACGTGTTGTGAGAGGCTAACACGCTAACCACTAGACAATCGAGGCAATAATAACATATTGACGTAATTTATGTTTTGTAATGCTCAGAGCATAGACCTCTAGATGTACAAGAGAACTTAACTATAGGTACGTAGTGATAAATAAATTTTCCAATAAAAAAACCGACTCAATTACTAATAATGCTTATAAAATAAAAACTACTAAACCAAACTGAAATATTTTTTTATGGGACCACCTGGCAGCTATTTTGCGTCGAACAAAAAAATAATCACGCGAATCGGTCCATTAACCGCGACGTAATCGATGTACATACATAGAAAAAAAACATACCGGCCGAATTGAGAACCTCCTTTTTTGGAAGTCGGTTAAAAAACAACCCAAAACAAACTATTATTCAATTTTATGTCACTACAAAATGGGTCACTACAAAAACATATTGTCTTGTTCTAAAACATTGAGGACGTACAAAAAGCCGTATTATACGACCAATTGCGATAGAGCATAGAATGAATACACTAGTAGCCATTAGTGTCGCTTGTCGCAATAAATACTGTTCTAATGTACTTAAATTAGACGGTTTATTTTCAACCGCGCTTAGTGTTATTAGTGCTTCCTATAGTATGTACGCTTTTTAGTTTATGCTAAGTGTGGGTATTAAAAATATTCTTTTGTTTAGAGAAATGAGCGAATAAAAAAAAGTTTTAATAATATTTATATTTAGCATTGCCGTAACCCTGAATCACAGAGGTAGTGATCGTTTGATGTACTTAAAACTTAAAAAAAGTTGTCGTTTTGGGACCAAAATAGGAATTTCTGGATTGCTCCTCAAGTAATACGTCAAAGTAAAGACGGATACCACCATTTAAAAAAACAATAACACTTCTTCTTCTTCTTCTTACGTGTCAATGGCATTATGGTTTCTCATTTTTTTATTTATATTGTTTTTGCCCAGTAGGCAGCAACTTCTACTCCCTTGCTTGTGGGTTGCATTAGGTCATCACGGGCACACGTAGAGGGCGACAATGGGCACGAAAACAGATGAGCCATGTTTTGGATGGGAAATCCACAATCGCACGAGGTATTATTGGTGTTTGTGATTCCCCATTTGGCAAGATTTTCCCTGCAGCTACTAACCTGTGTCCGAAGGCAGTTGAGAGACTTCTAGATTGGCCACTGTAGCCTACTTTCAGGTGGCAGGTGCTCAGCTAGCTCAGGAAAATCAGCGGGTGCTGGTAGCTTAGTCTTCCTCATCTCGAGTCGTACGTTAGCTGGACTTTGGTCTGAGGAGTTCGTATATCTCATGAAGCTCCTGCGACTTTTAAAGCAAGCTGGTGGCAGATCGTGGTAATAACAATAATAATAATAATAAGTAATCAATAACACTGACGGAATGTCTAATTATTTATTATATATCGATTTTCGAAGCGGTATAAAATAACACAAAATCATTACTTGCAATATATCTACGATTGTCTAGAAATTTCGCTTATTTGCAATGAAAACAACCATATTTACAACACTCACACTTCACCTGTTATGTTTAGGTCCCATGGATACGAGGTGAGCCTATCGCCATCTACCGGGCACAATTCCAACTCCGCGCTGCTATTGTGAAATACACTAGTCTAGACTAGACCATCGAGGCAGTTATATATTTACTAAGTATGAAATTCGGTTTCTTAATTTTTATCGTTTGATACCAAAACATTATATAAAACTCTCGTTATACAGCCGCTATTGCTGATATTTAGTATTTTCCCCTCAAAAATCAAAATTTTGCTGTTACCGCATAATTCATCTGAGGCGAACAACTTTTTTAAATTCTAGGACTGAAATTCACCTTCACAAATTTTCAGGTAAAATAGGCCAGTAATTTTGAACATAACTCGTCACAAATGACAGTCGATGAAGACGTTCTCTAATGACCTTTGATGAGTTATGTCACCGATTTGTCAATGACACCTTCAAAACCAAGCTTAGCACACTAAAACCATTTAAATTTCAACTTTATTCCGTCAGCATAAAGTGCTAGTAAAATGTTTTTGTAAGATTGTAAAGTACTAATGACGATCTCAGGCGATTGTGGCGACGTGGTTTGCTGAGGTCAAATTTAAGAGATATGAAAGATTTTTAAGGAAATCCTGTGTTTATTTTTTGTGAAATATCCTGGCCCTTTTTTAACCACAAGGAATAGTTCAATCTATAGAATAAAAGCAGATTTTTTTATTGGCTGTCGATCCATTATTAGTGGTTGTTTATATTTTGGGTCCAAGAATTAATTGGGTCAATAATGATATTATAATATAATCAAAACATCTAGGTTGCATTCAAAAACATTATATAAAAATACCTTTATTACATTTATATAATACCTCTTTTTATTTTTCTTTTTAAATTATCACGTAATTACTTGTCTTTGTAAACTTCTTACTAGTACAATCAAGAGGATTTTTTTTTGTTAATTTGTTAGAATCCAATAAACTCCGAATCTACTAATCCGATCTTGATAAAAATTGGTGTAGTGATAGTTTAAGACCTTATTCATAATAATAATAATTATTATAGACAATTTCGTAACGTACAACGCAGGTAGAGCCGCTTAGTGAAGATAATAACGAATAAATAGAACGCAAAATAAATATCAATAAGCGCACTGTACGGAAAAGCTGCAATATTCGTTCCGGAATCGTACGAAACAAAAATAAACGAAATAGCAGACTTCACCATTTTGGGAGTCGCAGCCTATGCAAATTGGGTATACTGTATGCACATAAGTAAACAAAAGCGGTGGCTTACACAAACCGCCAGTTGCCATCTGAATTGGAAATGCGTTGCCGTGACGTTTATACGTCAAAGTGGCTTCGACGTATGTTTATGGTTAAGTTTTACCTTTTTAAAATCTCGCCTGTATTACCCATAAGGGTGTGGCAGAGTCGTCTAACACCCATAGTTTACCGAATATGTTTAGGTCCCATGTGAAAGGGAGTCAGCATATCGCCATTCACCGGGCACAGTTATGACTCCGTGAGAATAATTTGACAAAAAATCGCAAATAACACTTTTGATCTACCAGGGAATTAAAGAAGAAAATCAAGTTCAAGATCCATTATCTAGCACAGCTATTTCTAACTCGAGGCTTTCGAATGATATTCAATAAAGGTTATAGCGTTCGTACAATGGAACTGCGGACAATAACCATAGCAATGCCATACCGGGCTATTGCTGTAATGACATAGTCACTGCAAGCTGGTAGCGAGTGTAGGGTTGTCAGTAGTACTGATCGCTATAAAGGACACTGAGCGAAAATGTAAAGGATAAAGGCCCATCCCTCAATAGTAACAAGTGGTACATAATTGGATAGCTATAAAAGCTTGATAGACCAAGTTACTTTCGTATTTATATATATAATTAGTGACGGTGGTTCGATAATGCATAAATTATGAAATATCTACATTCTAAGAACAGATAAGCTTGTTCCAAACTATTTACTGACTATTTTCAACTTGATTACTGTAGGATATTGCATTGTGGTATTCGAATGGTGTTCAATAAAGGTTATAGCGTTCGTACAATGGAACTGCGGACAATAACCATAGCGATGCCATCCCGGACTATTGCTGTAATGACATAGTCACTGCAAGCTGGTAGCGTGTAGGGTTGTTACTGATCCTAACTAATGTCATAAAATAATGTGACATTGCGTTTGAGTACAAACTATTGAATGGGTGGCGACTTCCCACCTAGGTGTCGGCTTCGCATTATTTCGGTCATATTAATATATTTCTATTGATGGTTATGAGTAGCAATAATATGCGGCAAAATCTGATTTTAGAGCAATGTAGGTAACAAAATGCGAATTAGTTATTATTGCTTATTAATTTGTAGAGCGCAATGTGAAATCTTACGTGTGCGTTCGCCCAGCGGAATGTTGTTGAATTTAAAGATTTTAAGTATGCAGATATTTAGTGTATGACGTGGTGTAATTGTGTATGGTAAAAAAAACTTGTGCATGCAGCCATTGTGGAGAAATTCACCAAAAACTGATTCCGCTGGGCGAACTTGTCCTGGCGGAACTTTTTTTAATCCATCGACTTTAGAAGAAAAGAGATGTGTCCAAAAATAAGTGTGTATTTGTGTGTAATTGTGCATGTATGAATAAAATTAGTGCATGCATAAACTTAGGAGAAATTCAAGTTTCCGCTACGCGAACTTTTGGCCAATAGCTAGTTTTCATATAAAGCGCTTACATATAGAGCTGTAGATTTTTACAAACGTTGTTTTGAATTTATTTATATGTATTTGTATAAAAAACAGATTTAAATTAATTCAACAACATTCCGCTGCGCGAACGCACACAAATCTTACACACAAAAGCTAATGCTGAATACTAATTGAGGAATTTAATCCCTGGACGTGATTTTATTTTTAATTATATAATTTTTTGCTAGTGAGAATAAACACAGTCCACGTCTAGTATCTGTGGTACCTTTTAATACAAAAGTCATTAAATTAAAATGTTCTAACCTAAATACAAAAACGCGTAAATAATGGGTCTGATAAAAAAACTATCACATTTTAAGAAATTAATTAGCAAGTGTTAATCTATTTTGGAATTCCTTTTAAATGCATCAAAGTTTCAACCAACTTTTAATCTAACTTGCCCAACTCGAATAGTACATTTTTTTTCAGTACGATCAATATAAGTTTGGCACTCGAGACTCAAAGACGAACATTGCTGTTTTGTTCTACAAATAACAATTTAAGTTAAATGTTCAATTATTGAAATAAACACATACCACTTCTAGAACCTGCTTTTCATTAAATGCTCCTATGTTGCATTTAGCCTGTATAATTATTAATATTTTACCTACCTGCTAAAACTTACCATTTAAAACTGCTCAAATCAACCTGTCTCTATTCTACCACCTAAAGGAAACATACGGGTCGTTTAGATCTTGATAAGTAACAACCCTAGAGTAGCTTGTAGTTGGCGCGCAGCCAAGCCAGCTATAATAACTATGTATCGAGATTACACAACATGCAAATATTTTGGCAACCCTCGTTCGAAAATTAAATTTTTGACATAACAATATAGCAACCCACATTTCACCTGTCATGTTTAAGTCCCATGTGATAAGGAGGCCTATGTAATATCACTTTAGTCTGACCCAGGAATAAAACCTTAAAAAACATAGGGTGCGTGCCGCCGCGCCGAACACCCCGGTGTTTATCTCGCGCCTGCACTACACCACCGAGGCAGAGGATATTACGAGATATGTTAGCCAGAAGCTGAATCATGCACTAAGAGTGCAGTTGTTGGAGTCGCGCAGCAACGACAATTTTATGGCGTTCGTGGTGCGAGTGCCGACCTGTTTGCTAGAATAGGTGCTTGATGAAAGTTTTTGGCCGCAGGGTGTTGTTTTCCGTCGCTTCCGCGGAACTATACCCCAGGAACGCACAAAGACTTAGTGCAAAGGAAGTGATAATATAATTCGCACCTTTAAAGTAAAACCGTTACTAAGCAAAATTATCAAATTTTATAGGGGAGCCAATAATAGAAAAAGTCACTGTTTTTACTAAATAAAATCTGAGTTCAGGGTTTTTTGAGATATTTAATAAGTTACTATGATAGATCTCTGCTTATATTATGACATGCCATTAAAAAATGATAATTTTAATATTTACAGCTTAATTTATTTTGATTTATATTATTATAGTAACACTTTACCATTAATTTTATTTGTTCATTATTGTATATTACTTTGAAATTACAGTGCAAATAATGTTACTAAATAGAAAACAATTGAAACTTCATAATTTAATTATATTATTACACAATTAAAATAAAAATCATACATTCTTTATTATTGCGATGTTATAATTATAAAATCTACTGTTTTATAAACAGCATTTTTAAAGCTGACGCCTAGTTTGCACTGGTCCTTTTTAGGTGTGTGAAATCTGATGTTGTAATCTGTATTGTTCTCTCCTGTAGGTATGAATTTTAGCAGCTTCAGCACCACCATTCAAACATTTCGTTTAGTAGTCGGTATAAAGATCTGTAATGCTTTTACCCCCATCAATAAATTCACGAGTCATTTGCTGTCTAAGATAATATGATTCTATTCTTGGTGTTGTGTCTATATGGTTTTTATTCCTGTAATGATATTTGAACTTATTTTGTATTGTTTTCCATGTTCATTCTTGAACCGTTCCCGCTTGGTTCTTTTTTACTATAACAGTTGCAATAGGTCGATTATTAATACCCAATGTGTTCCTAAAGAAAAGATTACAGATACGATGCTTAAAATTGTTAATCTCGAATGAAAATTAATGTTTTGGTCCTCTATTACTATTATGAACTTTATATTGATATTTCTGGTTGAATAACATCAATACACTTTGCAATACAATCTCTTTGTCTAGCTCAATCTTCTATTTTCCAATAATTGTTAAAAATAATTTCTCTGTCTTCCTGTCTGATTATTTCTCTGCACTTTAATCTACATTTTTCTCCACATGGTGGTCCTATCTGCTTCTTTGGCATAACTTTTTGAGATTTAAGAATCTTGCTCTACTGCTAAAACCTGGTACAATAACATCTTCTGATGCTACTTCTGGAAAACGAGTGCCGCTCAAATATGGGTTTTTCATTTCGTCATAAAGTGGGTGAGCATAACATTCAGCTTCCATAGTCTAACTGGCGTAGACTGAGGACGATGGTAGCGTTTGCAATAAAGTAGAAGATCTACAAGTATCGATAGTTATCGGATTTGGATCGCGTGAAAATTATTATCCAGATCGTCCATGGATATTTGCTTGGGGTTTTCAGTGTTTACAGAATCATTCTTAGATTTTAGATGAGTTAATTTACTCATAATTCATCGAAAAACTGTGACTAAAGAAATGGTTACACTCTTGAGATAAATGTTATTGGATTAATCAAAAAAAAATTATGGCAAACTGTGACTATACAAAATGTAACATTTTATCAATGAAATTGAATTATAAATTGTGTAATTTTATAACACGAAAACTGTGTCTAAACAAATTGATACACTTTACCTAATTAAAATAATAAACAATTTGTGACTTTAAGCCGCGTTTATCTAAATAATAACTATTGTTTTAAACTTCCATCATCACTCTTCCACGAACAAGTTCTTACTGGTATAGACACAATATTGTATTTAACGAGCCGATCATAACTCGGCTTAGTAACGCTTTGATTTATTGCTAGATAGCGTAAAACACAAAATTTTACAAAAAGAACTAGTTTATCTTGTAGTTTACGTGTTTTTTTAGATTTAAGGCATTGATACCTCAATTCATGAAAAATTTCGTTTAGTAACGGTTTTACTTTAAAGGTGCGAATTATGTATTTTTAGGTTAAGGTATATATCTTGAGGCTATGCAGCCTGAAATAAATGATTTATTATTATTATTTTTATAATTTTTAAACCTCACGGTGAGCGGTTGCAAATTATACCACTAGACTACGAAGCAGTAAATTTTTCTTTATACCTGTATTTTCGGATCCGCAATTTAAAGCTATCTAAATAATAGCTTTAAATTGTTCGGAATATTTTTAACTGACTTCGCCGTTCCATTTTGCAAGTATTTGGTTTACACGTGTCAACCCGACGCGTTGTATCACGTATTTTAAAGAAAATAAAAAGCATATAAAAAATATCCAGTGTATTCTGTACTAAAAACTTCGTTTTATATTTCATTGTACTTGGTTATGTGTATTGGCAATACAATATTAAACTTGGCTTTAAAATTCGCATGTTTTTTTAAACCGGTAAAAATTAACTCAAATGTCGCTTTGTCGCATTTACCCTGAATATTCTTGTAAAAAAAGAAACAGTTATAGTACATAGACTATCAAATCATAACCCTTCCTTTTGGCTTTACCGTAGTTGGGTAAAAAAGGTGATAATGGTAGAATAAATAAGCTAAATCAACGTTATTTGATATCTTTTGACCGTATTTCATCCAGTTGACGTCACATCAAAAATTCAAGCCAAGAATTGAAAAGCTCAATCAAAAATAATCCCATGACCCAATTTTTCTCATGTTTTATTAAAAACGACCAATAACGAAATAAAATAACAAAAACCTACGCTTGTATTTCCTCAGTCCTAATCTAAAACCGCCATTAAAAACTTTTTACAGTTTTTAATTTCATTTTCGATTTATATTAGCGATCGTTCTATTTTTGAAATTACGTCTATTTTAAAAGAGGTTTTGTTTTGATTTTATTTACGCCTTGTTTTTAGTTATTCATACATTGTTTTTATTGAAACATAAATCACTGTTATGGGTGATTTTAAATGCTCTCATACGTTTTAAAATGAACTAACATCCAGCGGTGGCCTCGTAGACAATTATTACTTCATAATAGCAGCCATGTATCTAACACATGTCCCACTGCTGGGCTCAGGCCTCTTCCGATGATAAGAAAGTTAGACCATAGACTACCACGCTGGCCAAGTGCGGATTGGAAGACTGCACGCACCCTCAAGCACTTTTTAATCACTCTCAGGCAAGCAGCTTTGGTTTCCTAATGATGTATCCTTCATCGTTAGCGAGCGATAATTTACATGATAAATACACACATATCTTCGAAAAGACAAATCTTAACGAATTATTGACAGAAGCGTGTACCTTGGGTTTGAACGAGTCTCCCATTAGGCTATCGCGGCTCATTATCAACTATCACTTATCATGTCTAGAATTAGCGAAATTTATTAAAACCAAAGGTTTTAATAAATGTCGCTACGATGTATCAACTCTGTATCAACTTCCTTTCTTTCAACCGGAATTCATCCCTCGGACATCAAATCAAATATTTAAGCCAAAAGATCAATCACAAAATAATCTCTGGACCCAATTTTCTCATGTTTTATTAAAAACGACCAATACCTACGCTTGATTTATCTTTGTTCCAATCTAACTCGCCATATAATTTTTTTTTTTATAAATTATTAACGGTTTTAAGGACCAATTGAGTTCCGTTTTCAATTTCATTTTCATTTTGGATTGTCGTTCGTTCTATTTATAAAAAGGTTTGTTTGGATTTTATTTTAGCCTTGATTTAGTTATTTAAATATTAGTTTTATTGCAAAATGAAAGTGACGAGTGACGTACACAACGATTCCCTACATCCGGCGCACCCTGGGCAATTCGCGAGTTCTCCAAAGCGAATTAGCTAATCCCTTCACCACGATGACAAGTCAAAATAAAATTTGACTCAGCCATCGACACGACGAAGAAGTAGAATTGAAAAATACACCACTGATATGAGAGTTTTTAAAATGCACTCGTAAGTTTTATAAAGAACTAGCAGTCGGTCGCATCTTCACCGTTCTAGTTTTTCCATAAAATATAGCTTCAATGTTACACAATAATAATCTAATATTATATTGGCGAAAAAAATCTTGGAATCGGTCCAATAGTTTCCAAGTTGAATCGTTACAAAATCAAATTAATTTTTATGATAATAGTATTAATAAGAAAGTAAATATTGGTATCTACTAATACGATAGGTCATCAAACTATATAATTGCAAGCTCTCATAACGAATAGATTTGAATTCGAGCGCCATTATAATTCAGAGCACAAAACCGAAATCAGCAACTGTGCCGAACTCATCTATGTAATTTCAAAATGGGCTCAATTCACACTGAGATGGCAGTGGCAGCGGCGCAGTGTGCACTTTTGGTGATACAGAATTTCATTTCATTAAGTGGTGCTTCAAACAACCTTCTGACTACACTTTCTAGTGGTAACGGTAGTAGGACATACTATAACATCTTATTACGTTAAAAAAAGTTTAACCTTTTAACCGTAAATAAGGTGTTAATCATAAAACATTCGAATTTCGAATCGCGTTTGAGTCGTCAAATATTTAACACTGACTTTTATGTACAGGCGCTGCGCTGTTGTTGGCAACTCATCCCGGTGTGAATAAAGCCTTACAGTTTACTGTTAATTGACACTCGTCAGATAGACGAGCTTGGTTAGTTTCACTGATTTATTTTGAAACTTAATGGCATTTGTCAAATTACGTCAATTATTGGTTCATAAATTTATTTTATGGCGGGAAGGCTTGCGTTTGACTTTGATTGCACCTAATAAATAAATAAATTTATTAATAAATTTGGCTTTTTTACATTAGATAGAACGCCAGAAGCAATTACTCCAACCAATGGTTCCAATGACAAGGCCAAATACACACATTCACTCACACAAGCACAAGTCTGAATGGCCTGAGTCGTGACGATGGTAAGAGACCCGACGGAATGACTCTTGTTCCCTGGAGGTTGGGGCGGCCCTTGGTGTGGGACGCAACTTGCGTCGACACTTTGGCACCGTCACATCTTCCAGGGACTCGGGATAGGGCTGGTGCAGCGGCAGAATCAGCCGAAAACCTCAAGAGGCGCAAATATAGCCTTTTAGATAGTGGCTATATGTTTGTGCCTTTTGGGGTAGAGACGCTTGGGCCGTGGGGTCCAGGGGCTCACGCTCTTTATAAAGACGTCGCTAAACGTTTAGTTGAGTCAACCCGTTCCCGAAGTGCTGGCATTTTTTTCGGTCAACGAATAAGCATTGCCATACAGCGTGGCAATGCTGCCAGCATTTCGGGAACGATGCCCACTGGTAGCGGTTTGCTTAATTAGTGTATTTAGTTTAAGTTATTTTTATTATAGGTTTAATTATTTTATTTTTGTAATTAACAGAAATGTATTTTGGTTTAAAATAAAGAAATAATTTCCCATAAAAAAAAAGCACAAGTCTCAGAACAAATCTAAACAAACTGATGGTAAGTGATGATGCGTCTATCCTGAAGATACCATCAGAATAGTGCTGTATACTCTCTTTACAAAGTATTGCCGTAAACATAATATACCGTGCTACGAGATTAATATTAAATAAAATAGATAAAAATAATACGGGGGAAGTGTTAAAAATAACAGCCTCAAGCAAGCACCTGTCTAAAAGAAACAATTTTACTTTAATGCGGACACCCTATATATAAAAAAGGAATAGGGCTGACGTAATTATGTACCGAAGTTTTATTACACCTCGGTCAACGGCGAACCTTTTTATTACACCCCTTATTAAGAAACATCTTTTTGTGTAAAGCAGTGACCTGACAACATTATTGTATTGTTCAATATTAAATAAAACAACACTTTGCATTGTTTAATAATATTTAAAGAAATCTTTCCATCTGTCTATATGTTTGTATGGAAATCACGCAAAAGCTACTTTATGTGGCACCAAGCAAGCTCTTCAACTTTATTTTACTAGCATAAATATAAAATTAATATAAAATATGCCTCTATGGTCTAGTGGTTAGCGTACGCTTTTGCCGCGAGGACTCGGGCTTGATCCGAGAAAGTGTTATCTCCGAGGAGATGGAATTATGTGCCCGGTGGATAGCGATAGGCTCACTACCTATCCCATGTGACCTAAACATAACGGGTGAAATGTGGGTGTTGTAAACCTCTGCCACACCCTTCTGGGTAATATAGGGGTGATGTTATGTTATTTAACATAAAATATAAATATTAATTTGTGTGCTGAATGAATCACGTTACATAAAGTCTGGCAGCCATCGTTAACTACTGTGCAGGTTGCGTTGCCAACATAGGTTCGTGCCAAGGTTGGCAAATATAAATGCTAGAAAACTTCTTGTAAAGATACATAAAGTCAAAGTGTCTGCTGTGAACGCAACAATCTAGATGAAAATTGATAAAACACTATAGAAATGACTTCTTATAACGACGTTGGCTTATAAATCAAGCCTTTGTTTCCGCATGAATACAACTTGGATCTCTTCAAAGCAAGAGTTAATAGGTATCTCATAGGTAAGCGTGCTCCACCGTAGACCGCATCATCACTTCAGGTGAGATCGTGGTCAAACGCGTGCCTATCCATCATAAAAAGATGGTATTAGATATCACAACTTTCATCTTTAAAGAATAGATTTTAACTACTCCAAGGAACGCTCGAAGAGTTTACGACAATCTCGATCTCGACAATCTTTTAGGTGCCGATATTTTACAAAGACTGGTTGGTGGGTTCATGAGAATCATTTGTTCATTGTGTTTCTATGAATAATATAGTTAATCATTTGATTAAGCTTTATCAAATTTAGTGGCAACTAATAGTAATGACTAGATAGAAGCGTATTCTCCTGAAGCTCTTTTCAGGACAGAATCTTAAAAACGATAGTTGCAGTAATAGTATTATGCGTAAAAAACTAGGATGACTATTTTTTTATTAATATAATTCTATATAAAATACTATTATGGTTATACTTTATGTTGTTCTGTTTACTTATTTTATTTTTAAATTAGAAATAAATATCGTCAAAATTAAATATTTTTTTGGAGAGATATTATAAAACTGTGAGCCTAAGGCCCAATTCCCACCAAAGTGGAGTGAAGATGTATGCCGAAGCTAACAGGCAATGTTCACCAAAGCGAAGACGAGAGGAGCGGAGATGCGTGGTGGCGCAGAGACTTGTGCAGCCGGCGCCGGCGGCAGAGAGTCCCCCGGCCCGCCTCTTAGAGCGCTGCTACACAGCTACACTCCTCGCTTGATCCATTACAGCAGAACGGAGTGGAGATGAGGAAATAACAAAATCGGTTTGATTATTCAAGACACATTTTGATGGAAACTAGGCCTAAAGATTAGATAGGCATATTTATCGATAAAATCTTCACCATAAATTCATATTATAACACGTTCTCATTGTTGTAAAAGGTCATAGTGTTTGATTAGAGCAGTCAATCAGTGTGTATTGAAGCTGAAGATAATGGCAGCTTGATGGACATCAGGAAACGGCGCTAATAATCTCAAATGCAGTAGACGTCAATGGATTGACGTTATGGTGTGATAATGATCGACTTCTTGATGTTCGAGTAGATAACTAAATCTTCTTGTCGAGCCCCGACGAGAAGAAAAACAGAAATTGATACAGTAGCTTTTTTTTGTTTAATTGTTACTTTAATAATTAATCATGATTAGATATAAGATTAAATTTATTATTTTTAAGACAGAATGCAAAATGACACTGTGACGTGCAACTTTCTATTGATTCAATACATGGAAACAAAAAGAATCTAAAAAGTGTAATAAATACCTATAATATAATGTATATGACATATAGATTTAAGAATGATCTGTATTGCATGCCTTAGGGTAAAATATGGTGGACTGTACTACTTTGTTACAACAATGTATACCCATATTTGCAATAAAAATATTGAAATATTGAATCGAATGATTCTGAGACTTCGGGTGCAAAATTTTCCACCAGAAAAGCAGCGAAACGGAAAGTTTCAGTTTTTCGCGATTTTCGATCATCTATGCGATTTTCCGATGAAAAATTTGCCTCTTGCCAGATTTAACCAATCAAAAAAATTTATACCTAAAGATTCAATATTATATTTTCAATCACTGGAAAGTGCAATTGAAAACTTATGCTCATACATTTTCGATTTTTATGATGCCAAAAAAAAAACTCAATACCGTCCGATGTGTGGAAATTTCCAGTTAAAACTATTTGCGAAACATTGGAACGCGACTTCGTCACGCTGTCTTGATGTATAAACATACCTAACGGTTTTATCTTGCTATGATTTCTAACTGCGGCACTCACCGTTTGATTAGGTGGCTCGCCGGTAGGTAGGTAGGTTGGGTTCGTAAATAATACTAGTAAATAGTACTTAATATTATTTATTGCCGTTCGTTTTGTGGAATTGGTCACCGAGCTTTATGAGTCTAGATTGGTACACTGGTCTTAGGATCCGTCCCCAATCTTGAAGGGTGCAAAGTCGCCACGCGGTTGCTTTTCTTCTGCAGAGGTCACGGAAGGTCACGGGTAGGTGTTGACTTTAACGGAACCAAGTAGGTGCCTCGTGGAGCTGCAGTAGGTCGTGAAGGTTTGAAGCCCATTGCAGCACAGAGCAAGGTGTAGTCTTCGAGCAGAATAATAAGCAGAACAGACAGTCGCGTCGTTCTGAAAAATAATGTTGCAATTGCTAAGCGACGTGAAATATACTACATAACAATATTTCAATGTTTGAAAAGTCACGTACTTCAAGACTGCGGTTGCACTCGTTCTATACTAAACTATATTAGATGCGAGCAAAAGACGTGCGCTGAGCTCTGACATAAAATGGCATTTCCATTTATGTTGTGTCGTTAAAGTTTTGTTATATTTCAAAACGTTTTGTTAAAAAAAAAAAAAAAAAAAAAATATTCTACGCCCACAGCGAACGAACGTGTAGTCCACCTGATGGTAAGTGGAGTACAGCCCATTAACATCAACAATCCACATAAGCAGATTTTAGATGCGTCGCTGCAGCTGAGGACTGCGGTGTTATGCCTCATGTGCCAGTAATTTCAGGGCCGGATCTCACCACCAAACCGGAACACAGTAATGCAAGCAGTACTGTTTGGCGGCAGGTTAAAGGTGAGACGGTGGTGCTGCCGCCCTCGAGCTCATTCACAAGAGCTCTACCATCAGTTATCTCACAACTTACACACAACGCTAGTCTCAAATATACTTTATATGAATTAGTATCAGTTATTCTAGTACCCATACTACAAGCTCTGCTTAGTTTGGGACTAGCGTTGCGTGTAAGTTGCGAGATATATATATATTTTTTTGCCAATACTTATTAGAAGCTGTATAAAACACAATTGATAAAGAAGGAGGGAGCCTGGAGATCTGTCATACAGGTCTTGAACCTATTACAGACTCCAGCTCTCACAAAGGAACAAGTTTCAGCTGTTATTTGCTCGTGGTGCCCGGGTTCAGGCTAGCGTTGAGCCGCACTGCTTGTTTAATTATTAGATACCTAAATATTATTATTTGTTTAATTCATCTCATTGTATGACTAGGTACTAAAGTTGCAAGTTGGGCGGTGTCAGCGCTGGCTGGGCTTCGGGCATCACCAATAATTTATGTTTGAATTGTACATCCCTTTAAGAGAGAAATAAATAAAATGTTTATGTTTATGTTTATGTTTATGTTTAATACATAAAAAAAATACTACAAAATTAAATAAACTAATCGACGCTTCTCGCGACCAGAGGGCTGGTTTTTACTTCGCCCAGCGAATAAGCATTGCCATTCAACGTGGCAATGCTGCCAGCCTTCTGGCCACGGTATCCGCTGTGGACAGCGATGCGGAGGAATTTTAGACGCATAATGTAATTTATTATTTTATTTCTTTATAATTGGAAATAATAGTGTCACCTCTTGAAAACGATTATTATTATTTTTTATATAAGTAATAAACACACCTACTAAAAATGTTTTATAATATCTTAAATTAAATTAGCCTAATTACTTAATCTAAACTTAATAAGTCACTATTTTTAAAAAATTTAATAATTAATTATTTGGAACCATTTTTTTATGTAACTCTTTTATAAATTTAGATTATAATTACGAGAATATTCATATTGATTATGCAGCGGTTAAATTTGTAAAACTTAATGCTAGCAGGAAATAAAAGGCTATTTTATTTTATGATTCTAAGTAACGAACCGACAATACATAATTATACTACATGTTAATTATATTACCATTCCATTAGAGCTGTGTGCTAGTGATAATCCTAATTACATCGAAAACCTATTTGTGTAAATCCGGACGCCTCATTATTGGAAATAGCTAGGGTGGGCTTCGTTTGAAACTAATGTACAGAAGGCCACCGATAAACCTATATATTTCCAGTATCGCGAGGCCATCTTATACTGAAAAATTATAGTTTTTTTTTTTTATACTACGCCCGCAGCGAACGTACGTGTAGTCCACCTGATGGTAAGTGGAGTACAGCCCATGGACATCCACAATCCACAAAAGCAGATTATAGGATGTCATTTACATAGATAACTATGTAAATAACATCAACAATTCATTATCTCTTATAATTTCATGGATGAATAATAATAATTTAAAAATTAACTTGTTAAAAACACATATAATGCATTATAGTCAAAGGCCTTCCTCTTTGCAAACTAACCAAATCATTGTTAAATACAACAATACTAATGTTTCAGCAGTAAATAATGTTAAGTTTCTAGGCTTAACAATTGATGACAAACTAAACTGGAAAGCACACTTAGAGCAGTTGTCTAACAAATTAAGTAGTAGATCATATGCACTCCTTAAACTTGCACCAGTTGTAAATATACCAACAACACTAACAGCCTATCATGGTCTTGTAGAATCCATACTGAGATATGGTATCATGTTCTGGGGTAACTCAGTTGATAAAAATATCGTATTTAAATTACAAAAAAGATGTATTAGGGGTATGTTTGGTTTACAAATTACTGACAGCTGTAAGCCATATTTTCAAAAATATAATATACTTACGTTACCTTCACTGTATATATATGAAATAGCTGTATTTGTGAGGAGTAACCCTCAACTATTTCCAAAGATGTCTGATAAAACAATTCGTAATCGCCGTGACAATCAACGTCTATGTATGCACGCATCTAAAACGGCTCTTTTGAGCAACAGTATTTTTTGTATGGCTCCAAAAATCTATAATAAATTACCTAATGTATATAAGGACCTAAATGTCAATTTGTTTAAACGTAAGTTAAAACGCATGCTTATTTCGAAATGATATTATACTGTATCTGATTTTTTTAATGACAGACATATAATCTGAATGTATTGAATTTGTATCACTCTATTGGGATTTAATTTAACTGACATTATATTAAATTACCATTTTGACATAATAAATACAAATTTAATTATTATTATTTTTTTTCTTGCATTGAATTTATTATGTATAATGACTATTATTTTGGATCCTAATGAATGTTATAATTAAGGCATGATAAAATATTATTAAAATTTTATGAATTTATAATTTTGTATGTCCTTTACAAAGGACAGAGCATGTTGAGACATAAACCACAATGTAACACCAAAAACCTACACATGTTGGAACAAAATAAATAATCTTTTAATCTTTTAATCTTTTAATAGATGCGTCGCTGCAGCTGAGGACTACGGTGTTATGCCTCATGTGCCAATTTCAGTGCCTGATCTCACCACCAAACCGGAACACAGTAATGGAAGCACTACTATTTGGCGGCAGGTTAAAGGTGAGACGGTGGTACTGCCGCCCTCGAGCTCATTCACAAGAGCTCTAACACCAGTAAATTAATTGATCGTGTGTACATTGTCATAAACAAACTTTATCAAAATTATCGTTGCGAATTTCCTGACGGATTGTTCACAAATAACACTTTGCCCGACCCGGGAATCGAACCCGAGACCTCGCATAGAAAGGCATACGCTAACCACTAGACCATCGAGGCAGTCTACTGACTACTAATACTACTGACACCTATTTCTAACAATAAAGTCATTATTTACAAAATTACAGTGACACGAAATATAACATTACCATAAACATTTACTTACGAGCAACACATACGTAATAACGAAACAAAAAACAACTAGCATAATAATAATATGAAATTCAACTACCCAGTCACAAAGTCAACAAAAATAATCCACGCTAATGCCGCGGCAAAATTGCATACAAAACAAAAAACAACCTTAATCCTCTGAAAAACTGAATCCATAATATGACGTCTCTTCTGTAAGCTGTTTTTTAATAAACAGAATATTTAATTCATAAACATCTTAATTGACCGAACAACAAGGTCTAAATTCGTTTGAAAAGTTAACAGATTCTCGGTCAACGCGACAATACAAATTGTAACTAGCAAAACAGTGTCTTTGAAACATTGTAAATGAAATTTTTCGTCATAAAACTTTGAACTTTAATGTTGTTGCACGAGAGTCGGTTTTTGGTTGTAATTTACTGACTACAGAGATTTCATTTTATTCCTGAATAGTTCTGAATTGCATCATTTTATGTAGAAATATGAGAAAATGTTCTTCAATGCAGTCTGTATCGTTAAGGGGCAATCTCGTTACTGCGTTTTATACAAACACTAGCTTTTGGCCGCGACTTTATTATATGTATAATTATGTATATGTTTGAGCACGAAGTTTAAATTGTGTTAACTCGTCGACAGATTAAGCACGAATGACAATACATACAGCTGGTATTTATAAGATGATCGAAACAATCTATTCAAGTAGTGGGGCATGTGCACTTGTTGTTTTGATCATTCGTCTGTAGGTGGTATTTTAATTATTGAAATGCAGATGTTCCTTAGTACATATTTAATAAAATAATATAATTATTACATAATAATTACTATGAAACAATAATTAGGTTGTAATTTATTATTCTAACCCAATCATTTCTTTGAGATATACTTTAACCAATTGGCACGCTATCAAAAATCAATCATTAAAGACATAGATGATTTGGTTGCGTGCGTTTACGCCTTGGACGTCACGAAAAGAGGAAGAATGACATGATATCGACGTGGCATATATGAAAACTATAACAATACTTAGGCCATGCCATGTCACGTCACGCAAACACGTAGCTGCAATTAGTTACATAGAATGTCGAGGCCAGTAGTAGGCGAGTAACATTTTACGCCTTAGTTAGCCTGTTCGTCCAGATTTCCTCTAATTAATAACGGGATATTTTATATTGCATATCAAATAAATAATCACCTATCAATACATACTCATCATTTATATTCTTTTTTACATCAAATAACTTACTTCACTACAGATAAACTAAATGTTTAACAAAACTCAAACTGCAGATAATTCGAAATTACACATCAATATGACATTCCTTTTTTCCTCATAATGCAATACAGTAAAATTTATTTTTGTACAAAAATACTACATGCATAGCATAAATACTGACTGCACATCAAATTTACCATATTTCATAGCAAAATAACTATCCCAGTCGCATATTAACCAGTAAGTACTACAAAATCTGTTCATCATATTTGTCTTAATTTTCAAGAAGCCATGCTCGGCAAATTTAATGATTATTATAACAAAAAAATCCTTTTACATTGCATTATTTCTAAAAGCAGAACAACTTAACTGAAAAACTTCGCGCGTTTTTCGTCACTGGAGTAAATAATATAAAAATAAAAGCTATAGTTATGACATAGGTCAATTATGGGTAAAGTAGTAGGTTAGGTTAGGTTAGAACTGCGACCATAACATAGAGACATAACAGAATCAATCTGTGTGATACTCCGACCCCTTTTTGAATCCACCCACTAAATAAAATAATATTATACTACCTACCAATTTCTTATTATCATAGATCGTAACAGACAACAGTACGTGGCGCCACCTGCAGAAGCTAAAAATGTGCCTATTGGTCAAAAAAGGAAGCGTGGACGCCCTGCGAAAGCAAGACCCGAATATATATATATAATTAATAATTCAATAAATTACAATTTTGTATCTAATTTTATATTTTTTTTGCTGATCTCATTATGTGATAATTAATAAATAATAAGATGACTATGACTAATAAAATGTTGTTTGATCTAGAAAAACTGCTGTAAATATTATAAAAATAGAAGCTAAATTTAAAAGAAAAAGAGTTAACATGTATAATGTGCATTAAGATTATTAGTTGTGCATTGATAAAAAAGCTTTTGCTTTAGGAAAAATTGCTGTGCGCTGTGAAAATAAATTGTAGTGTGTTTAGTGATATTTTGAGTTGAATATTTTGTTGTGCAATCAGTAATTTTGATGGGAATTCGGTGTTTAATTGCATAGAAAAATGATATTTTATGATTTGCGTTTAAATACTACCCATTAATAACGTAATAAATCAGTCTTGAATAGAAATTAGTCAGACGGAATGATAATAAAAAAAATTGAATGAAATTAGACGATTCGGACAAAGATTTCAGTTTTTTAGATTTAAGTAAAAAAAAATTTCTAAATATAGTTAATTTTTTTAATGCGCAGTAACAGAAATGCCCTCTAAATCATTGTTTTCGCCTGTTTTATTTTAAAAGAACTATAAATACTTTTTGGTGAAACCAACCAGCAGGTAACTTCTTTTATTGATAGCTTATCAAGAAAATTTATATTAGAGAGAAATTCGCTCATCGTACATGTTTTTTTTTTAAACGATACTTTCAGTAGGAATAACTCCTGTGTGTGTTCAGAATCCTACATTTTCCAAACTTAAAGCACACCCAAAGTCAGAACACATATTTGCGGATCACACCAAGATTTGTACCGTGTGGAACCCACAACACCAGCTCAGTTGAAACGGCGAGGCGACCGCTTAAACCACTACGCCAAGCGTTCACTCCACAGATATAGATCTACATAGATAACGCAGATGCATGTACTTCGCGTGTCTCAACCCCGACCAAGCGTCGAGGTTGGTCGCCTCTAACTTCAGTCCACGCGCGTCTTTTGTCAGAGAAAATCATAGCGGACGGCTCCAGTTGAACGTACTGGGCGGCATCGGTGTCTTTGAATCGGTTTGGATTTCCCGTCACTGAATTTCGGCTGTGACGTCACAAAAGGTATTAAAAAGTCGGCACGCTTGGTTTCAATACAAATCGTGATACTTGCGTTATCTACGTAGATCTATATCTGTGGTTCACTCTATAATTACAAAGGTTTTTAAACGAAAATTGCAGCAAACGGAAAATTGTAGTCAACCTGATGACTAGTGGAAACTACAGACTATGGACATCAACGTAAACGTGACGTGGCTCATGTGCCAGTAACTTCAGGGCCTGATCTCACCACCAAACTGCATAAGATAACTACTACGCTAACCATGAACTCAAATTAATGAGACCGTAATTTAACGATGAAGCGGCTACATCTACAATATTTTTTGTGGTTTGTTGATGTTCATGGGCTAGTTGTGATGGTTATCCCTTACCTTCAGTGAACAATATGTCCGTTTATTACAGACGCTGTTTTTTTTATTAAGTCTACGGAATATTTCAAATGATAATATTTTTCTCGTCCATGATACGTTCACGTACCACAAAGCTGTGTTACCCACAACATGTCACAGTAAATCATACTTGATACTGACATTTCAGGAAATTCTGGATATATTTAAGTATATACGCTTGTTTGTTTAACTATCATTTTGTAAGATAGCTTGAAGCAAATAGAAGCTGAAAATTTACTTTGCTTGCAGATTGCAGATTGTTTAAAAAAAAATTATTTAATTTTGTACTATTGACCCACCCTTGCTTCATTCCAGGTGTCATGTAGTACTGAAATATAAATAACATGTATATATTTACATAGTCAGCCGTGGCGCAATGGATAAGGCATCGGTCTTACGATCGAGATGTCGTGGGTTCAAATCCTAGCCATTTAACCACAGACGTGATTTTTTCTAACACAAGCAAATTAAGCTTAGATGGAGGGGGTTAACACGAGTACGAGTAATTTGTTTTTGCAAATGGTAAATAAGCTTTAAAAAAAAAATATATAAACATGTATAAACCTTCGTCATGAATAACTCTATCTATTTGTAAAACTTGCATGGTAATCCGTTCAGTAGATTTTAAGTTTCTTGCAAACAGACAGACGCGATGATTGACTTTGTTTTATAATGACAATTAAAAAAAAAATAAGAGAGTAGGTTTAGAAAGGTTTATATTTTACTGGTTATTTCTAGATATGTAGTGCGATAATCTTTGTTAGGCTAGTTGTCTGGCCTCTGACTAACTGTAACGACTGCCATAATCGTTCAAATGGCAACCGGGACTGACGCCTTTACGAGCTTTCCGAGGCACGGAGGAAGACTCGTTATGTTAAAGATGGTCCCCCATCCACGGTGGACCGCGGTTAGCATTGCTTAATTTGCATTACTATCGGTCCGCACGGCTTCGACTTGCAACGAGCTTAATATACCACATACTGTCTCGTTGGTTTAGCGGTGACACGGGTCCCAAAAATCTAAGATAATAAACACGTGTCATGTCTACGTATTGAGGTTACTAGCACCACACTTAATTTAATTAAACCTCCATTGCTGTACCTGACAAAGTCTAATACCAATAACTGTCGACGCCACCATTTTATAATACTATTAGACTAATATTATGTTGACCTGTTATATAAAATAATTAGGTAGCAACTACACAATTGTACTTAGGTAAATATTATGATTATACGAACAGTGGTGACACAATTTGATTATTAAATGCTTGTCATGAGTATCGTCGAGCACAAAATTGATACAAAGAATTATTGAAAAAACAGTTTTTGGCAAACAATTCTGAAGTATCACCGATACTTATGTTAAATGTTACACACAATGACATGTGAAATGGTAGAAGGCCATTTAATTATTGCGGTGATACTAAAGGTATAGTAAACCCAAGCTGATAGGGCCAAAGCACACACGCTACTTTAAGTATCGGTAATCGTCAATTTGCGACTGTTTCCATCGAAATAGCCCGATCACGGCATCGGTATGTAACGTAAGAAATATTTAAGTAATATTCAACGTCTCACTTCATCTGTGTATAACTTGAAAGAAAACAGTAAACGGCCTTAAGGTGTCTATATTTAGAAAATTATCTACGTACTCCTAAACATTGAGTGGTTGTACCTTCCAGCATTAGCTCAGCTATATGAAATGCTGACAGCAAATATTCGAGTAGCTTTAGGTAATATACGAAAAAAAAAAAAAAAAGTAGCCTTTAAAATTTGAGGGATGCCCTTGATTTCTGTAGGATCCCAACATCAGAACGTGACCTAATTAAAATGAGACTACATGTCAAGAGTACACTTTAAAACAAAAAAAAACTCGTACCTGTCTAGACGTCTTCGAGTAATCAGGGAACAAGCATAAAAAGAACAAAAAAAAATTAAGAACCTCTTTCTTTTTTTTTAACCGACTTCTAAAAAAAAAGGAGGAGGTTCTCAATTCGATTCGTATATATGTTACTTTTTTTTATGTTTGTTCACGGATATCTCCGTCGTTTATGAACTGATTTTGATGATTCTTTTTTTGTTGGACAGGAGATGATTCCAAAAAGGTCCCATCGTCAGCATGTCGTGATCTAATGATGGGATCTTAGAGAAATCGAGGGCAACCCTCGACTTTTATAGGCACATGTAATGTTTTTAGTGTGTTTTTCAAAGCTGCACCAGTATTTACGTATTTTTATGTGGATGAGCTGATGATGGAAGGTCAACTCCTCAATGGTTAGGAGTTAAAGGATAATTCTTTCACTACTGTACACATATTCAGACTGCTAGTTATGATGTCAAGTGAGCTGTTGGAACGGAGATATTTCAAAGGTGGTCCCATTGTCAGCATGTCATGATCTGATGATGGGATCCCAGAGAAATCGGGGGTAACCCTCACATTTTATTAATCGAGGCCAGGATTTACGCTTGGTCGCAATAATTTTATGTGG
Organism: Hypena proboscidalis; assembly: GCA_905147285.1. NCBI lineage: Eukaryota > Metazoa > Arthropoda > Insecta > Lepidoptera > Erebidae > Hypena > Hypena proboscidalis. The sequence goes on from LR990141.1 coordinate 5,512,967, forward strand.
TTGAGCTGATGATGGAAGGTCAGCTCCTCAATAGTTAGGAGTTAAAGGATAATTCTTTCACTACTGTACGCGTATTCCTGCTGTTAGTTATTGTGTCAAATGAGCTGATGATGGAAGGTCGTGACCCTCAATAGTCAGGCGAAAGGATTTAATTCTTGTCTATTATTAATAAGTTTTCCGTCTCAAGCAACCATCGTCTCCTCATTCGAGAAACATTCTTGCTCGGTCTACCCATCACTTAAGATCGTAAAATAAAATAATTTTTAACAAAAAAAACCGACTTCAAAAAGTAACTAAAAAGCAAAAAATAAATTTACTTCGCACAAAATAATACGTTTTTTTAGTTAGTTAAATAGAAATTATTTTAATATTTATTTTATAATTCTGAAGTCGGTGCCAAGTAAACAATTAATAACTCTGTATAGATAATATCAATCGTTCTAACAACTTTTTTCTGACTGAATATTAGTTATATTTCTGTGGTAAGTACCAATACTGGGCGACCGCGCACTAGAACACCTACGCCTTCCTTTTTGTGCGAACTGTAATTTGATATTGTAGAAAGGTTGTTGTTACTTGGCACCGACTTCAGAATTATAAAATAAATATTTAATAATTTCTATTTAACTAAATGAAAAAACGTATTATTTTGTGCGAAGTAAATTTATTTTTTGCTTTTTAGTTTACCTACTTTTTGGAGTCGGTTTTTTTTTTTGTTATTAAGTAATTTTATAAGTAATTTAATTTATCAATGTCAACATAAATTAAAAATATGTTAAGTAAGTATAATTCAAAAATATAGTAAATTTAAAATGACTAAATGAAAATCTTTTTAATATTGTTCAGGATACGATAAAAGTATTCATGCTGAAATCAATTTTGTTCACACATGTACTCATCCATTACAAAATTAACTGAAGACTTTTACAAATATTATCGCGTTGTCGCACTGCGTGCTAACACAATGACATCATACATTATTGAATAGCTCATCATAAATTACCTTGATGATGGTAGAGCTCATATGAACGAGCCCGAGGACGATATCAATACCATCTCTCCTTGAATTTTAATAAATAGTCGTGCTGCTGTCTCGTTCGACTAGTGGTTAGCATATGCGTCCGCGAGGTCTCGGGTTCGATTCCCGGGTCGGGCAAAGTGTATTAATAAAGTTTCCAACTTCTAATTGATTATTTTTATAGCATTTAGCTATGCTTTAACGTGACGTCACGATATGACGTATCATACAGTTGAGAAATTTAGGGTTCTGGTAAGAGGCGACCGTAGCTGGATGGCTAAAGCAGCTGCCCGGTGTGCAGTAAGGTCGCAGGTTCAAATCCTGCCGGTCCCATATCTTTTTCAACTGTTTCTTAGTATATAAAGTGTGCGTATGTGTTGATCGGAAGCCATATAATAATACCAATAACAATAAGTACAAGACATGTAGGCATAAATGGCTACCAAACAACCTATTCATTTCCAGTATAACCTGGTCCCGTATTGCACGGTAAACCTATACAACCTGGTACCATCTTATACTGAAAATATATAGGTTGATGTGAAGCCGTCGGAACACGAAAAATCATTTCCATTATTTTAGAAAACATTCAAAAAATTCTGAACAGTTTCCATTAATGCATTTTTTAGTCTCGGCTTCATTACTATTTACAGCTAGCTGTAGCTTGGTGTTGAGAAAATCCTAGAGCAATGCGATTCACGTTATTCTACTAAAAAGTCAAAGGTCAGGACAGTATTACGAGCTTTCTGATGAACCCATCCAATAGGAATGCTATTTATGTTTAAAAATGATTTTTTAGATTCGTGTAAAAACAGAACACGCAGTCACTTTTTTTGAAAAACGTGAAAATTTATGATCGTTATTTTTTCGATAATTCTAGTTAAATCGATTCTGTTACTGATTCTAAACAAACTACTGTCAGAATGTTGAATAAATTGTTGTTTAAATAAAAATAATGCTATTACCATGGCATGTTAAGGCATCACCTGTGCACATGACTACAAATCAAACTATATATTGCCAATATAAGATGGACTCACATTGTACAGGATTTTCGTGTATTGAGAGACCAGCTTAAACTGAAAATGTATAGATTGATATTTTATGAAGTCGTGTGTATTATTCACTAAGACTTAATAACAAGGTGTCAAAATGTAGTAAATATGTTTTTAATTGCCCACAGACAAACAAAGCAAGTTGTTTTGTGGCACTATGTAATATTTAAGAAAAAACAGCTTAATAATAAATAAAAAATGATAATAAAAATTACCGCTCCTAGCAACAGACAGGACATCCGTGATCATTGATACAATGATTTTCATATACAATATGTCATGGTACAATATTTCAAATATTTTGTTTACAAGTTAATGCGTGAATAAAAAATATACGAATGTTTTTTGCGACTAGTATGCTATTTTAAATAGGTTGCTAATTAAACTGACGTAATTCGCCCCTAAATATGTAAATTAGCTCCTAAATGACTAAGTCACGCGACCTAACTTTGATGATGATGTACAAATGTTGTTGCTACAGTTATTATTCATTTTATTTTATTTATTGTGGTACAAGAAACAAACAGTATTATATTCAAGAACAATTACCAAAACATACATAATTAACACTGTTATCAATAAAGTTTCTAATAATAAAATTACACTCGACGGCTTAATTAATCGCACAGATAAATAATAAATATTATAATTTTAAAAATTTGAGAAAATAATATATAAATATATATAATATTTGTATTTATATTCGCTTATACCTTATATAAGGGAACACTTATTAGAATAAAAGAACCTAAATAAATCAGAGTTATTCCGTATTAGAAAATAATAGTAAAATTTTATTTTTAAGTTATTTAATTTAGGCGCAAAAAATCTGCCTCTTTGCTCTGCAGGCTGCGGGCCAGCTCCAATAGCATTCTGCGAATGATTGCCGAGAGGTATGACTCGCCTATTTTAAACCACTGTATGCGTAGATGCATTTTTTTTCTTGAAATAATTAATGTTTCTTTATTTTCCTTTTAAATCAAGTTTGTGTACTAACATAGTTCTAAGTCATTTTTTTGTTACTAACATTATACATTAATGTGTTTCGAAATAAAAGGTATTTTATTTTATTTTATTTAAATTTTTCATGAAAAATATCAATATTGTTGAATGTATTATTGTAACAGCTATCTTTATATCTTTTGCATATTATTATACTGTTATTCAAAATAAAAGCTACCATAGATGATTGTTGCCCTTCGAATAATTTTCTTTGTACCATATGATATGAGATAAAGACTGCCTTGTTGGTCTCGGCTCGGGTAAAGGTGAACCTTGAGTTTTTTTCATCAGTAAATTCCTAATAGCAGCACGGACCCCGTTGGATGGCGATAGGCCCACCACTCATCACATAACTGTTTTTTTTTAACTGACTTCCCAAAAAGGAGGAGGTTCTCAATTCGGTCGGTATGTTTTTTTCTATGTATGTACATCGATTACGTCGCAGTTAATGGACCGATTCGCGTGATTTTTTTTTGTTTGACGCAAATAGCTGTCAGATGGTCAAAATTTCTTTCAGTTTAGTCTAGTAGTTTTATTTTATAAGCATTATTAGTTATTATACACATGCTTCTTTTACAGAAAACTATACATATTGGATCTTAAATTAAACTTGTCTTAACTTAATCTAAACTTAATAATTATGTTACTGTCAGAAGGCCTCGTACCCAAAATGCTGGCAGCATTACCGCGTTGCTTGCTGCTTGTTTCATTATTAGGTACTTAAATATTATTATTTGTTTAACTCATTTCATTGAATAACTACTAAAGTTGCTAGTAGGGCGGTGTCAGCGCTGGCTGGGTTTCGGGCATCACCAATAATTTATGTTTCAATTGTACATCCCATTATGAGAGAAATAAATAAATGTTTATGTTTATGTATTGCGATACTAAATCGTTATATATGTACCCATCACATTGCCTTAAATATAGGTAAAATGTGGGTGTTCTACACCTCTGCCCACCCTTCTGGGTAACAATGGCGTGATGGCGAAATAGACAAATATATATGATAAGATATTAAGGTTTGTAATAACAGCCCATCTTAGATTTGAAATGCCTTCTGGGTAAAATACAACAGGAAAGTTATCATTTCTCGAAATATTCGTACAGTTCTAGGAATTTAACCATATTTGATAAGCAAGTAGCTATTATATCTATGTTACATAATTACACAACCAAAATTCAAATATATATTTGAATTTGGTTGGGCCAACTGTAACTAGGCAGCTATAGCCGAGTGGGAAACCGTAGGACTGCGAAGTCAAAGGTCTCGGGTTCGAACCCACGGCACACAATGTCAATAAATCGTTAAGATTTGTCTTTTTGAAGATAAGTGTGTATTTATCATGTAAAATATTGCTTGCTAACGGTGAAGGAAAACATCGTGAGGAAACCTGCATGTCTGAGAGTGCCGAAAAAGTGCTCGAGAGTGAGTGAAGTCTACCAATCCGCACTTGGCCAGCGTGGTGGACTATGGCCAACCCTTCTCATCATGAGAAGAGGCCCGAGCCCAGCAGTGGGACATGAATTAGATACAGGGCTGCTATTATTTTTTATTTTTTTAACTGTAACAAAATTATTTTCAGCGAAATAATATATGTTTAACCTTATTCGTGAGACCCAAACATAATGGGTGAAATGTGGTTGTTATACACCTCTGTCACTACCTTCTGGGTAATATTAAGTATAATGATATGTTATAATGTTAAAAAATATCTTTTTACGTTATGACAGTGTAGAGGAACAGGGTGTGATGTTCGTCCACCACAAAGGGAGGATCCTCCGACCAGGCTCTGTGGTATTGCCTAGCGGACAGTTGTCCTACGGTAGCGTATTGGAAGTGGTATATATGTACACTCTCTGTGAACACTTCGTTATCGCGATTCAGCGCTCATTGAGATATGTCACGTGTGTGTCACTACTTAACGTCGTCATTGAATATCAGCGCTGCAGTATTGTGCTGAGATGCGTACCATTTCTGGCATTATTAATAGTATTATTTAGTTATGTAGTATTTAGTATTGTTTTATTGTATTCTATTTTTATTATGCCAGAATAAATGATTTTTCTTTCTTTTCTTTCTCTTTCATTGTCATCTGTCATTAACAGTACTACTACCTATTATTGCCAAATCCTCTTTAAAATAATTACATAACATAACATCACGCATTTATTACCCAGAAGAGTGTGGCAGAGGTGTACAACACCCACATTTCACTTGTTTGTTTAAGTCCCATGGGATAGGGGGTGAGCGTATCGTCATTCACCGGGCACAATTCAAACTCCGTGCTGCTATTATGAATTTTCAGACGGAGAGTTCACAAATAACACTTTTCCCGACCTGGGAACCGAACCCGAGATATTGCGGTAAGAGGCGCATACTCTAACCACTAGACCTTCGAGGCAATTTCAAATAATGAGTCCACTTTTTTTAGTATTCTTCCAAGAGAACTTAAAATACCATTTTAATTTTTTCTGTTTTCAATCCATATTCTCACTATCTTTTTCATCAAACAGAATCTGTATAAAGAATATTAAACAGCTGACGCCTGAAACGTGCAGTATTGGTGTACCGTCCTAGCGTACCGACGTACGGGCGGGCGTAGTGGCGTATTGGGATAAAGATTGGAAAAGATACGAGACAACGAGTTTTATCCGCACGAGATTGTAACACCCGCTGTGTTGACTTCCATGAGATGGAAATGTAAGATCTTATGCTTCTTTAATCAAAAAGTCTTACAGTACGTGTAGGTACGGTACTATCAGACCAACTGATATATGACACATTTCGTTTAAATACGCCTCAGTCTATCTCATTTGAAATAGTGGCAAAATTAAATAAAATTAGTAATCATTTTTTATTGATTCTACCGATCCCTGTGCCGTTAGTATGGTTGATTATGATTGCATGGCTTTTATTCTTGCTCACGACCTTCCTTTACGAGTATATTCAAAAAACCTATTCTTATTTGTTTTTTTTTTATTTTTTTTTTGGAAAACTGAGTATTTTGATTATGGTTTTTCTATTTACAGTTTTTTTAAGCAGTAGCATCCTTCATAGTTTTCTTAACACATTGAAGCTCAAACATTAGTTAATGAAGCGAATTTTATATCTTGAAATGTCTTCGCAAAATTAGTACTAAGGTGGATCTTTCTTTTTCAATGTATTTTCTTCCCCTATGGATAAAAGCCTAAGCATGACAGGTCCCTAAAAGCAACAAATAAACTCAATACAAAGGATTTAACTAAATTAACCTAAACTTAACTAACAAGCATTTATATGTTACGAGTACCTCCGATGTTGAATCAGCAAGAATACTTTGACACATCTAACATCTATAGGTGGGTCTTAAAGCTGTTGGTCTTATAGTACTTATAAGAGTATGTGCCTCGCATCAGTACACAAAGACAGCGCTTTAGGAAGTTTGCGTCTCACCGTTTTCGTTGCATAGCAGACGAAAAACCAAAATTGAGTGCATGGTTGGCGTAGTAACTGTGCTGGTGTTGTGGGTTCGATCTCCACACAAAACAAACTTTTGTCTTTTTAGAAGGTCTTTTGTAAAGATCTATTCTGACTCAAGATGTGCTATGTGTGTGTGGAATATATATTTGTGAACAACCCCGCGCACGGCAGTTATTTGTAGCGTGGTGTCATTTAAAAAAAACATCTTTAATAGAACATTACTAGATGTTTAGGGCAATATATACAAATAAACATGGATGTTTTTAAATAGTAACTAATAAAAATAATCTGGATTGAATTTAATAATATTTAAATTATATATGGCATTTCAAAACAATAAAAAGTAAAATTAGCTTACTTTTCAATCACAATACATAGTTCATTCAAAAGAAGGAACATAATGTTATTTAATTTCTTGTGGTAATAAGAAAAGGTTTATTCACCAACAATAAAAACGAGAATACAATAGTTTTAAAATTCATAATGCTTACAAAAACAGATTAATATAAAGCAAGGTTCACATCGATAACAATTAGGTACATAATTATATTAGCGGTGACTAGCACTCTTGCTAATTTATTTAAAATAACTTTTATTAAGAGACCTTAACAGGATACCGTATCCAAAGAGGAAACCACTCATTCAATATTATTAAAGGTTTCCTTCGAGCCCTTGGGACCACCATTACCTTTAGAGCGAGGGTTTCCAATCAGTAAATATTATGGTAAGTTTTGGTTCCATGTGATAAGGGGTTGGTTCTATCGCCATCTGGGCACAATTCCTGCTATTGAGAATTTTCTCCTGACCGAAAATTTCCAAATAATACTTCTGGCCAACCCGGGAATTAAACCTGTGGCTTTGAAGTGAGAGGTCGCACACGCTAACCGATGGACCAGTGAAGCAGTTTCAGTATCATTATTTGTGACTAGCTGTTGCACGCAATTACGTCCGCGTGGGATTCGTTTTTTTTTTTGGAGCCGTGGCAAACGTTACTGCTCATTCCCGCAGTTTGTAAAAAAAAAATGCACAACGGTATATTGCAACTTACTACTAACTTTAATTCCTAAATTTACCCTCCTTCGAATAAAATTTAGAAAAACTTCAATATAGAAATTTACATATTTTTATTCAAGATCAACTTCAAAACTGAAGGACTTTCATACAGCCGCGTAACCCAAATTTAACCTCAAAAGGAGAGAAATTTCCAAAATAAAAATCATAGTTTTTTTTTTTTAGTCCCAGTCGTTTAGGCTCTGCGTTGATGAAGTCAGCCAGTCAGGCCAATTATATAAGTAAAGAAGATTAAGTGCGTCTTGCCTCTAATATACTCGTAATATTTTATCGAAGGTGTAATATTAAAATTGATAATTTTACATTACAACTTTTTAAAACACTACATTACTCGCGATCACGGAACACCTAACATCATAATTACAAATTAATTGGTGCATTTGAACATTTAGCCAATCAATTTAATAACATAATTTGTTTAGTGGATCAGTAACAATATTGCGATACTAAATACATTGTTAAATGGATAATAGATACTTACTAAATGCTTAACTTATAATTTTGTTATGCGATTATGTGATATACTTCTGATAAATTAAATTATTCATTTTGTTAACTGTATAATTATGTTACAAATATTGTACTAATGTTTGGGTGAAGGTTGACATGTGAAAATTTCAGGATATGCTTTTTTAAACTAGAAGTTTATACAACATAATTATCCAAAAACCAGCTTTCTAGGTTCATCTGCATTTATTTATGCCAGGAAATTTAGCGATATTTAAATTGCACTTCTAGTCTTTCTGTCAAAACTGTTGTATTTGAAATTTGCAACCATACGTGACAGGATCATCCATTGAGTGTATCACAAATCGACTAAAAATTGCATCAGAATCGGCTCAGTAATTTTAGCATCTTTAGAAAACATACATAAATAATTTAAACGTTAATTTGTGTTAAAGCTTTCAGGTTTCTTTTTGTGCAACCGATTGGAGTATTTTTTTTGACTTTACATCATGCGTATAGGTATTACCCCAAAAGGGTATGTGCAGAGTATATTATGTCACCCACATTATCAACTCTTATGTTTAGGTACCTTGCGGGGTGAGCCTTTTGCCATCCACCGGGCACAACTTCAACTCCGTTCTGCTATTGAGAATTTCTGTTTTTATTCATGGCCAAATATTAAAATACACGATGTGTGTAATGCATCAACATTTTAAAACGGTCTTAAGCTATAAATACTCATAAACGGAAATATAAGATCAACATTTATCTCATGCGGTTCTCCAATTTTGTAAATAAAGATATTTTATTGCCGTCACGGCGTTTCAACTTCTTTGGTAAATAAAACTGGAAGTTTTTCAATGTCAGCAGTTATGCAGGATGTAAATGACATTTTGACGAAACCGCCGGCAAATTTACCGGAATATTCAAGATACTGCCAAAAAAAAACACGTTTTTATAACGTATGTATGTGTATGTATGTCCATTTATTTGGCACGTCTTACAGCCTAAATGGCTAAACAAGACAAATAAAAAGTCGTTGAATTTATCAAAATAGTGGTAGTTATATAAGTTATCAAAATGGCGCCCGCGAATGGAGGGGAGAGATGGGTTATTTTTCTTACCTTAATGATATGGGTAGTGGTAAAGGTCATAAAAAGACCGTGTCAAAGAATATTGTATAATCCTATCACATACAATAATAATCACACATCAATACTGATTAAACACAAATTTAAAAAAAGTATGAAATAAAAGAAACTTCAAAATATTTAACTGAAAAGATAAACATTAGTCAATCTAAATACCTATTTGATAGTGCTGCAGACGGTGACAACTGTAGTTATAAAATAGTACAGTAATAAAGTATTGTTTGTCCTCGCTTTCAGCGCCATAAAGAAAGTAGTTTGTCTAATTTATATTTATTTTTATCTCTTCAGTTCACTAAATTGAAGCAGTCAGTTTTTTTTATAATTAATACTTTTGACTTTCCAAACAACTAAAAACTGTTCGTATTGAATCAGCAACCAAATCCAATATACCAGATTTTACAAGAAATAATTTCTCAGTATTGGCATAGTAAAAACAGCATTATAATATTTTACGTATCGTTTTATTATTATGTAATGTTTTAAAGTTTATTCATATAATTTGTAATTTATTTTCATGCTTGTAATATTGAATAGTATGGATTTATCATAATTTCTATGTATTATGGTAATAATTTAAAACGTAGTGATACTTTGGAATGTTTTTAAAAAGTTATTTTACGTTATCAACATTAAAACTGTAACGATTGTTTTTGGAAAACCGCTACAGTCGTCATTTTTATAAAATGGTGACTGTTTTAAATTTGAGTTTAGTGTTTTTGTGTAAATCGTATGAAATAGAAGTGAAACCTATATGTACGTTTTTAATTTTATTTAGTGTTATATTATTTCTCGTGTTATTTCAATGTAGAAATAAAATAGAAGTTAAAACCAAGTAAGGTTTGTCTAGCTAAGGTATATATAATATACCATAGAAATCGTAATAACTAGTCAATAGAAATGCTATCGACTATCTTTTAACACTGGGACTCATGTCGCCGGTTTTCAAATACCACTTTTTGTATTCCTGCAAACAAAATTATTCTTTTTGGCGATGACATTAAGACGACAATTCCTCAACTCGCACTTTTGTTCGATTAGACAAATGCGCTTGTATTCCTGCAAACAAAATTATTCTTTTTGCGATGACATTAAGACGACAATTCCTCAACTCGCACTTGTTTGACTTGACAGATGCGCGGCGACAAGGTCACGCGTCTTTGACATTTCTATTGCCTTATTATTAAGATTTCTATGATATATACCTATGACGCTGGCACAAAAGAGTTGAGGAATTTCTAGTCTAGCAGTATACGAATCCATAGCTGAATTGGCAAAGCACTTGTGCGTATACCCGGGGGTGCAGGTTCGAGTCCTGCAGGATTCTTAATATTTCAACTTTAATATATAAAATAGAAGTTCATAGAATCAGTGTTATTCTATCCTGAATTACGTGACGCATTGGAGTCATGAGTTAATATCATCAATATTATGTATCGTTATATAACGCTATGTAACGTTATATTATAATGTAAAAACTAAGTCAGTAAATGGCTGACGTGGCTTACCTTAACATTCAGTTCACCGTCTGATTTTTATCAAGACTAAGCCAATGTAAGCACTCTCATTATTAAAACTACTAAGGTCGTACGAAGGTTTCGTGGCAGATAAGTGATAACGTACAAAGTTAAGTCAAGCCAACCTCAGCTCAATTAGGAATATCCTTTGGAAAATAAGTTTGAATATAATTATTAAAATAAAAATAAAAGTTTTCTTACCATTCGTAATTTGTGCTGCATCGTTGGTCTAGCTAGTGGTTATCCTATGCGGCCTTTCACGGAGGTCTAGGGTTCGATTACCGAGTTATCGGGAAACCCCTTATGCACTTTTAGGATGTGAGTTCACTGTGGAACCGACTGCACTGACTTATATGATCTTTATCAATATTAAATTTAGAATTAAGAAATTAGAAATTAGAATCAAACTTTCTACTTATAACATAAACATAATCCCAAAATAATTACTTGGGAAATTGATGCGAAATATCCGTATTACGTGTACACACATCAAGCTTTACATTTCTAGTCTTCTTCGTCGTGTGGATGGCTGAGTCAAATTTTATTTTGACTTGCCATCGTGGTGAGAGGGTTAGCCAATTCGCTTTGGAGAACTCGCGAATTGCCCAGGGTGCGCTGGACGTAGGGAATTGTTGTGTACGTCACTCGGGGGGGCTCCTTTTACGCACCCCACACACATTTATAAACTGGTATCGTATTGTACAGGATGCCCATTTAATGCCAAACCATCTTATACTGGTAATGTATAGATTGATATGTAGCATGTACAAGTTGATCTTACAGAGGCCGTACCAATACATCTTATTTCCAGTCATATGCTGTTTAAAAACCAGTAGGAAATATTACTTTTGTAATTTTATTTAAAACAAATTAGATAAAAATTATTACCAAAAATAACTAATGACTAAGCTAATGATAACAATGTAAATTAATTACATCATACATAATTAATAAGTAAAATTATTTTTTTTAACAAACCATGTATATTAACTTTATGTTTAGTCTGACATTACGCCAAACGCAAAAATAAGTAAAACATCTGGTTCTAAATAAAAATTGAAAAATAAACATAGGTATAGTGTGTTTGATAGTGACTGACTTTTTGGCACACAATATCTGATTCAAATTAAAAATAATTTAGACCTTTTAAGTATAATACAAGCATAAAATCGGCCAAGGGCGCATAGACACTTACGCAACTCGTTCCGTACAAAATGTAGAAATTGTAAATGCCATCCATCCACACGCAAAATTAGCAGCAGATTTAATGGCTAAGTCCATAGACCCTTGTCACAGTAAGGCAGACGTTCGGATGAACCAAAACAATATATCTCTCAACTCTAAATTAACTTATTCCGTTGCTTCATTGGCGATAAAAATGTGAAAATTGAATCGAAATGTCGATGGCTGAGTCAAATTTTATTTTGACTTGCCATCGTGGTGAGAGGGTTAGCCAATTCGCTTTGGAGAACTCGCGAATTGCCCAGGGTGCGCTGGACGTAGGGAATTGTTGTGTACGTCACTCGGGGGGGCTCCTTTTACGCACCCCACACACATTTATAAACTGGTATCGTATTGTACAGGATGCCCATTTAATGCCAAACCATCTTATACTGGTAATGTATAGATTGATATGTAGCATGTACAAGTTGATCTTACAGAGGCCGTACCAATACATCTTATTTCCAGTCATGTGCTGTTTAAAAACCAGTAGGAAATATTACTTTTGTAATTTTATTTAAAACAAATTAGATAAAAATTATTACCAAAAATAACTAATGACTAAGCTAATGATAACAATGTAAATTAATTACATCATACATAATTAATAAGTAAAATTATTTTTTTTAACAAACCATGTATATTAACTTTATGTTTAGTCTGACATTACGCCAAACGCAAAAATAAGTAAAACATCTGGTTCTAAATAAAAATTGAAAAATAAACATAGGTATAGTGTGTTTGATAGTGACTGACTTTTTGGCACACAATATCTGATTCAAATTAAAAATAATTTAGACCTTTTAAGTATAATACAAGCATAAAATCGGCCAAGGGCGCATAGACACTTACGCAACTCGTTCCGTACAAAATGTAGAAATTGTAAATGCCATCCATCCACACGCAAAATTAGCAGCAGATTTAATGGCTAAGTCCATAGACCCTTGTCACAGTAAGGCAGACGTTCGGATGAACCAAAACAATATATCTCTCAACTCTATATTAACTTATTCCGTTGCTTCATTGGCGATAAAAATGTGAAAATTGAATCGAAATCCGCGTGAACTATGTCGAAGAGCTGATTTATCAATGATAGAATAAAAATTATACGTCGGATAAATAACCTAAGCTATTATAAAATCAACGGATGTAATTTTTACCGATCAATCTATACATTCACATGAGTCACTTTCATAATTGCTTAGGTTATATTTTATTCGTTGTTTTAACTGAAGCGACGTTGTAAAAATCGTTCCTACATAATAGACTACTAAGAAAAACGTATTTCTGATTCAATCTTTCAAGAAATTCCTACATTACGAATGTAAAGTCGACAGTGTGCGCGATGCCTAAGCTTGCGCACTTTATACATACGTATTCATAGTCCGTCGTAGCAGCAGTGCCGCGTAGTCTCTGCCCCGGACGCTACGTCCCACCCGCTACGAACGATCGTTGACATTACAACTGTGTATTTGTGTATGTGTGTATAGAATTTACAGTTAGACTACCTGTGTCGTGTTTAGGTGACTTTTAATTATATTTTTTTTGTGTGGCTTCTCAAAGTTGAAGAACAGGTTCGTATATAAATTGGATTAATTATATTTTCTTTCGCTTGAAGAGTTTCGAAAGTTACTTTCTGTTTTTGGTTAGTTCATTATGATGTTATTGAGTTATTAATTTAAATAATTAATATTATTATTAATTGATGAGTCTTTAGCATTATTGTCTTATATGCAAATACAAAGATGAAGGAAAATAAAAGTAACGTTTGATTAGCTATTGTTTATGGCATAATTGGATGAATGAATCAGTTCCTGTTTTTTATGTCCTATTGTATTGAGACGCACGTGTCTTGGTCTAATTATGTATTGTGATGTCATAATTAATGCAAAAACTACATTGAGTTTACTATGATGTTATTGTTGAATGATAATTTTTTTTTATTCGTTTAGATATAGTTAACTTTTATTTAATTTAATTATTAAATTAAATGATTATAAAAAATGATTATAGTGTCAAATTTATTTAGATTAAGATAAAAAAGATATAAATTTTATATCAACGTTTATTTAAACTAAATAACTGTGTTATTTGCCTTTGGGCTTAAGTAATAGGCTGGGTTGCACATTGTTGTTGTAATTCAGTGTACGCCATAGAGATTTTATATCATGTATGCCCATTTTAATAAAAGCATTTATTTTTTTACTTCGAAATCCTTTTATATTTTTAAAACCAAAAATCATCGTCTAGGATTAAATCTAGCCCCGCGGAGCCAGTTTAGTAATAATAATTTATATTAATTGTTTTATCAAAAAACAATCAAAATGTTACGCCTATGTAAAAACCGTACTAAATTATTTTGTCTACCTCACACGTCGCCTGTAGATTTAAAACAAATTCGTAAAAAAACTCCGTTTTGGCACACAATTGTGCAGTGCATTTGGCACAGAATTTTATATAAGCTCCTGCAAGTGACTTTGTTCACGTTTCCAATTTAGTTCACAGCTATTTTAAACAAACTTAATATGTTGCGGTCGTGTTGTCGTGTATTTTTTTAAGTCGCGACTTTAGAAATAATGAACAACCATGACCTACAAAAGGATACAGATGCATGGCTTCAACTGAGGGCATCAATATAGCCTACATATTATGCCTTTTGAGCCAGTATTCACAGAACCAGTTAATTCTATAAAAATGACATTGATTGACAGCTAAACTTCTTCCCTTACTTATAAACAACTAGCTCTTTTTATATAGGTTTCGCTCAAGAGGTATGTTGCGGAAAAATTGGCTTCGTTCGAAAAAGTATAACTTACTATCAGAGAAAAAAATTAGAACTACATCAATGTTACAAAAGATTGCCCCCTTTAAACAAATCAATAAAATTAAATCAAATTACAAGAAATACGAAATCATTCGACTGACTAGGAAGTAAAAAGATTTTACAACTATAAAAAACACCATTAATTACTGACCTATAAATATAGCTATATTGTCTCATTTTGTTACTCTTATATACCTAAATTAGCTAGTAAAGCCGGTTTACGACACTTTTACAAGGTAATACAGAATTTCTATCATAAAAGATCTTATTTAGTCATAAAATGATAGTATTACCTCTTACTAGCGGTATATGAGACAAACATGACGCCTAGAATATGTATCACATATAAAGAGGCTTCTTGGAAATTACAAAGAATATTTTATGTCTTAAAATAAATGTTAACCTGAAAAATGTTGCAAAATAAGGTAAGAATTGGTATCCAAAAAAATCATGATAAAAGAATTTTTCGACAAAATGTCTTGACACAATGACATTTCCAAAAAAAAATATGTTTATATTTAATTTAATTATAATTAATTTACAAGCTTCGGGAAAAAGCACTTAGACTACTCTGCATATAATAAGGAGATCTTTTTTTTTAATGTATGTAGCTGTAACCAATTTAAGGCAAATCATTTCAATAAAGAAAAAATGTTGTTGGATTTATGATCTTAAATATTATGTACATAATACTTTTTTTATTATTTATTTTACATGTTATCGTACGATAACATGTAAAATAAATAATAAAAAAATATTTTTCACCGTATAAGCTTAATAGCACTTTACTGGTGGTAGAGCTCTTGTGAATGAGCTCGAGGGCGGCAGCACCACCGTCTCACCTTTAACCTGCCGCCAAATAGTAGTGCTTCCATTACTGTGTTCCGGCTTGGTGGTGAGATCAGGTCCTGAAATTACTGGCACATGAGGCATAACACCGTAGTCCTCAGCTGCAGCGACGCATCTATAATCTGTTTTTGTTTATTGTTGATGTCCATGGGCTGTACTCCACTTACCATCAGGTGGAATTCACGTTCGTTCGCTGTGGGCGTAGTATAAAAAAAAGCAAACTGTCATTAGGAATGCTTACACAGAAAATCAAATATATTATGCAATTTTAGAGCCTAACCCGACCCAATATCGAGCGTAATCGTTTAGGCCACTGGATTACGGGGCAGCCATGTAATTACATTCTTGAAATATAGCGTGACTGTAGTTGGAAACTTGCTCAGCTAAGCGTCATCGCACACTATGCCACTAGAGGCAAATAAATGCGTCTAGTAGAGGGCGCCGCCGTAGACCGCAGCTTGGACTTGAAAGCGAATCACCATACCATTCAATCAGCCTATGGTAGTCTACGTAGCTGGAGAGCGCTTTTCCTTACGGTTGTTGAGTCACGGACTCGTTTGATCCAACGGTTGTCTGTCCTATGGCAGTCGAAGCTGGCCCATTGACATCACAGCGTGCTTATTTTGCAAGCTATTATTATACATATCAGCCTATGGTAGTCTACGTAGCTGGAGAGCGCTTTTCCTTACGGTTGTTGAGTCACGGACTCGTTTGATCCAACGGTTGTCTGTCCTATGGCAGTCGAAGCTGGCCCATTGACATCACAGCGTGCTTATTTTGCGAGCTATTATTATACATATCAGCCTATGGTAGTCTACGTAGCTGGAGAGCGCTTTTCCTTACGGTTGTTGAGTCACGGACTCGTTTGATCCAACGGTTGTCTGTCCTATGGCAGTCGAAGCTGGCCCATTGACATCACAGCGTGCTTATTTTGCAAGCTATTATTATACATATCAGCCTATGGTAGTCTACGTAGCTGGAGAGCGCTTTTCCTTACGGTTGTTGAGTCACGGACTCGTTTGATCCAACGGTTGTCTGTCCTATGGCAGTCGAAGCTGGCCCATTGACATCACAGCTTGCTTATTTTGCGAGCTATTATTATACATATCAGCCTATGGTAGTCTACGTAGCTGGAGAGCGCTTTTCCTTACGGTTGTTGAGTCACGGACTCGTTTGATCCAACGGTTGTCTGTCCTACGGCAGTCGAAGCTGGCCCATTGACATCACAGCGTGCTTATTTTGCGAGCTATGTTATACATCATAGTCATCAGAGCCTTTTCCCAATGACATTGGTGGTGGCTTTTAATCTAACGGATTTAGCGAAATATCAGTATTTTACGTAGAGCGACTGCCGTTAGACTTTCACTTCACAGTACAAAGTAATAAGTAATACTACCCATAACGACTGCCATAGATCTTCAAATGACAACTGTGACCGATCGCTTATCGTGCTCTACAAAGCATGGAGAAAACTCGTTAGTTTAAAGTTATCCCATCCACGACCGACCGCGGTTAACATTGCTTAAACTGCCAGATCGATTGCACATCCGTAAGCGGTAAGCGTTACATAACATGCAAGATCGATTGTCCCTGACGGCTTCGACTTAGCCAACAGTTTCTCGAGCTACGTTATACATGTACAGTGCGACAAACAGTTAGGTATTCAGGGCAAAAAGATATGTGAGTTATATACCTAAATAGTGGGTATATAACACTTCTCTAACATGAAACTCACACATGCTTACCAAGTGTAATTATTTGTCATTATGACGTGAAAGTTTTTGCGCTGCATACCTAACTGCTTGGTCCACTGTACATACAGTAAAGGGTGTGTAAAAAATGTATTCTAAAGCTTGTGACATCCTCTAGTCGCTTAGCTGTGGCCTGATATGCAGGAGCACTTAAGGTCAGGGTGTGATTTTCTAATCAGCATATTTCGGGGATAAAGTCCACACGATATTTGGAGACCTTATATCGGCTTACCGTTATTGGCGCTGGATTAAATGGGTACCCGGAAAAGGCAAAACAATTAATAGAAGAGTTAAGCTGTATTAACCATTTAGCCTTATGTACCTTACTTGTGGTGAAAACTTTACAATGATTGAGATTGCGGAATGTAAACTTAATTGTATTCGTTACTATTATGTTTTATAAGGGTATACCCCTTTTATAACCTGATATAAGGCCGATTGCCGGGAATGTCTTTTTACGCATAAACGCGCAGTAGGTAATTCGCGTTCATTTTTTATGAAAATTCATAATCTATCAGTGCTCTTCCAACGGTATATACGTTTATTTTTCTGAGTTTTTATACCAATTGCAAGTGCAACCAACTTATGTACTGATAGAGCATAAAAACCGGCTGAAATCTGATCAAAATATATAAATAGTGGCAAGTACAATGTCTTTGAGTAATAAAGATAGTAAAATATGGCCCATTTAGTAAAGCAATTCATATTTTTACACAAGCTTGAGAAAGTCAAATGCGTACCTTTTATTTGAAACATAAGTCTCAAAGAAGAAGTCGAGATATTCAAAATGTATGACCTTAATTCCAGCTACTCTAATAAAAACTCATATTCAACAATAACAAAGTTGTTCGTTTTATCTCTCCATTCGTACTTCCAGGATTAGGTTAGCGACAGATTTATTACACTACACGTCACACCCCTTATTTTGGAGGGGATGACAAACAGAAACTGTTTAATACGTGAAAGAAATAAATGCTATTTTTTATAAGACTTATTTCTCTGAGAATTCTAGCAATATATGTGGTCGGTTTCCAGTTTAATAAATTCAACTGAATGTCAGTATTTTACACAGAGCGACTGATATAAGAGCTCTACAACTCAGTAAGGACAATATTCGCATTATTATGCTAGTTGTCCGAATTTCTGGGATTCGACAACCCGTTAAAACTATTATATATCTTGAAATGACAACTAGGAATGACGGCTAAAGGTGTTTTTACACGTAACAAAAGTCGCTATATCAAGATGCTCACCCATGCGTGACTAACTGCAAGTATTATTAAACTTGACGAGCAATTGATCGATCTGTGCAACTTTTTTTGCTCCTACTCTTGCATTTTTATTTTTTTTTTATATTTTACAACTTACACACAACGCCATCCAGTCCCAAACTAAGCAGAGCTTGTACTATGGGTACTAGAATAACTGATACTAATACATATATACTTTTCTTTTGTAAATACATACATATTATACATAGAAACACCCAGCCTAAGACAAACCCCCATGTTCATGCACACAAAGATTTGTCTTAAGTGGGAATCGAACCCGCCATCCGGTCGTCGTATATTTTGGTTTTTAATTATATTGTGGTCGGGTTTTAGTTTAATAAAATCAACTGAATATCAGTATTTTACACAGAGATATTGAAGTAAGAGCTCAGTACAGCTACAACTCAGTAGGGACGACACGATATTCATTGTTATTTAAGACTAGTTGTCAGTATTTTGGCCTTTGGCCCTCCGTAATACCTATCTTACATCTTGAAATGACAACTAGGGCTGATAACTGAAGCTGTTCTTCGAAGCAAGGAAGACAAGTCATTATATTATAGGTACTAACTGACCCGGCGAACTTCGTACCGCCTTAGCGTAAATTTGATGCACTACTTTATTTTGTATAGCTGACCTATCTTATGTATAACCTATTCAATTTGAACTGGAATCTATAATATCTCCCATATAAAAATGAATACATTTTTTTTTAATTTTTTTGCCGTTACAACCTTGTACAGAGTATTAGAAAAGTACAAAAAAATATCAGCCAAATCGGTCAAGCCGTTTTCATGCCAAGTCGTGATAACGAAAAACGGGTTTCATTTTTATATTATATAGATTGGTCACCCAACCGTGACAAATTGCGGCAAGTATTGCTTAATTGACGATCAATAACTTTAAGTTTGCGCAACTAGTTTTCAGTGTTTGTTTTTTGAACCTTTTGTTTTTTTATCATTATTATAATTAATCGATTGAGACAACTTCTTTTGCTTCTACTCTTATAAAAAAATACTCATACGGGGTGGATGCGACATAGCGACATTTATTGAAACCACAACTTCTATACATGGTAAGTATCAATTTCCACCTGATAAAAATTCTCTGGCGAAAAAAAAAAATCACGTTCTCCGAACAATTTGAACATTGCGATCGTGCAATTTGTTCGGAAGACGTGAATTTTTTTTTTCGCCAGAGAATTTTTTATCCGGTGGAAATGCATGCTGGCCATGTATAGAAGCTGTGGTTTCAATAAATGTCGCCATGTCGCATCCACCCTGTATATCGCGATAACAGAGTTGTTCGTTTTATCTCTCCATTCGTACTTTCAAGATTAGGCTGGTGACAGATTTATTACACAACACGTCACACCCCTTAGTTAGGAGGGGATGACAAACAGAAACTGCTTTATACGTCTTATCGTGAGAGAAATACTATTTCTTGTATGACGTCATACAAGGAAATATTACGATGGTTAATAATATTTTTGTAGTTTTGTACAAACGTGATGGTTGCGTTGAAAATTTGTGGTAAACACACATTTTATTGAGTCTATTGTGTACCAGAAAACGACGATTTTTAGGAAAAATGCCACGAAAGTTCCAAATCAATTTTGACGTAAATAGACAAACACGCTGTTTGTGTTTAAGGATCTCTGTTTGTTATACATATTTGAAAAATATCATTATTTGATAACTTGTCATCTATATTTTTATCTTATTGCCATGCATTTTAATTATCCTAAAACTTCATCATTACGTTCATGGTAGACTACTAACTGACATAAAAACAACCAGAATTAAAATAAAAAAAAATCATCCCTAAAAATTATTGATTTTCTTTTCTAGCCTCCTTTCTAACTTTAGCATGGTCATATAGAGCGATGTTGTATTTTTTAACCGACTTCAAAAAAAGGAGGAGGTTCTCAATTCGGTTGTGTTTTTTTTTTTTTATGTTTGTTCGCCAATTACTCGAAGATATATACTTAGATATAGATAGATATTACTTGGAAGGATATACTTGTCATGTGGTCCCATTTTTTTCAAGTCACGTTCTGATGATGGGATCCTAGAGAAATCGAGGGCAACCCTCAAATTTAAAAGGCTTTTATATTGTTTTTTTATATTTTATCTAAAGCTACTCGGATATTTGCATCTAGTAGTTAGCATTTTATGTTGCTGAGCTGATGCTGGAAGGTACAACTCCTCAACGATTAGGAGTACGGGGATAATTCTTTAAATATAGGCCCCTTGAGGCCGTTTACTGTATTATTTCAAGTTGAGACTTGACACCGACTTCAGAATTATAAAATAATTATTTCATAATTTCTATTTTACTAAATGAAAAAACGTATTATTTCGTGCGAAGTAAATTTATTTTTTGCTTTTTAGTTTACCTACTTTTTGAAGTCGGTTTTTTTTTTGTTATAAATAAAACTAACAGTCAGTGTTACCCTACAAATAATACTAGTAAGGACGTATTTGTACTAAAAGCAAAATAAACGAGGCCATGGTGGTTTCGGTTATTAAGCCATTTCACCTCTTTCCATGCCAACTTAGTTTTTTTTTTTTTTTATTTATTTATTTTGGTTTACCAACATTTGTTTACACTAAAATTACACAGGATTGTTTTAAATTTTACATCATACAAAAGTGTAACAAACTCTTATAGGTAAACACCACATGCGCACTTATAAGCTAAAACATATTGTGAACCACCAGCGTTATATTCTAATTAAAAGTATAAAGACTTAAAAATAAACAACTGTAAATGAAACAAAAAATGAAACAAAAATAAAACAACTTAATCTAAGGATTTTCTCAAAGTTAATCCTACAATCAGTAGGTGATAATGATCTAAAAATATTCTCTGTGTTCATCAATCAGGTAGCATTTCAATAAAGCACTTTTTTAGTCTCCCAATTGAATCAAAGTTCAAATCTATGCAGTCACTGTAACAGTTTAACACCTTGCAAAGCCTTGCATATGGGGAATTGGCTCCCGATACAGTCCTTCTCAAGGGAGGGCAGAGTGGCGTTATTGCGTGGCGAGGCATTCTGGATGGGGCGCGAAATTTAAATAAAGCCAGTAAATTAGGTGAATCGATATTGTGTTTTAATATTTTAATAGTTGTATAGCCTCTATAGCCTTCAGGTCAGGGTCGCTAGAAGTAATATCTTCCACTCTTGGCTGTAATTCAAATGAAAGGCATCTTTATGTGCCACCTCATCTAAATAAGTGCATTGCAATTGCAATGCATTCTCTATTATTATAAGATTGCATAATATATTGTTTGGCAAAACAAAATAAATGCGGGCCCAATTTCCTCGTGCTTATTAAAACAGCTTATTCGTCTGGCAGTATGATTCGTAATTGCTCTCAGTGATTTCATTTACCGGGTCAGGAAAATTTTTTATTTTGGTTTTTTTTTGAGACTATAATAATTGTGCCTGGTAGATGGCGATAAGCTCGTCCCTTATCGCATGAGACTGAAACTTTGCAGGTGAAGTGTGAGTGATATTCACATCTTCCACACCCTTTTAGATAACACAGGCATAAAACGCCTGTATTACCCATATAAAAGAGAGCGTCTATATAGTTTTCAATCTTTCGCCTTTTGCCCAGTAACAGCTTGGGGTCAACTTCTAGTCTAACGGATTTAGCTGAATATTATTATTTTACGTGGAGTAACTGCCACCAGACCTCCACAACCCAGTACGAGGTGATACGATACTCTTTGTTAGACTAGTTGTCAGACATTCTAGCCTCTGACTACCCGTAACGACTGCCTACCTACCTTTAAATGACAACCGGCACCGACGGCTTAACGTGCTCGTACGCACGGAGGAAAACTCGTTATAATATTTTAAGGCAAATTTTAGCGTTGCTATACCTTTTTGTATTTTATATAATATTAAAGTTGAAAAATTAAGAATCCAGCAGGACTCGAACCTGCACCCCTGGGTATACGCCCCAAGTGCCCTAAGTTTTCAACTTTTATATTATAATTATAAAAACTTGTTATGTTATATAAGATAGTCACCCATCCACGACCGACCGCGGTGAGTATTGCTTAACTTGCAAGATCGACTAAAGCTTCGGTTTCCTAGCATAGCGGTGTGGAATAATGCGGTCGCAAAGATAACGGTACAATGACGTCACTAGAACGTTGCCTATGTAAAACAAATGTAGTGGTTTCCTAGAAAGCGGTGATCGACCTAACGTATTACATATTAATCGTGTCACGGTAATAATATTACGGCCGCATTATTCCACACCGCTTTCCTAGGAAACTGAAGCTTAAGACACGAGCTTCTCCACCATCTATAAAGTTACACTTTGTTATTATTTAGTTTGTTATTAGTAACTGAACACCGAGTAATTAGCAGCCTGAATTTATAATAAATTTTCAACAAAAGCCGAGATTAAAGGTATCGCATTTTAAAAAACATTGGGGTTCTGATTACAAACTTGATATCGTCAATCTGTCGATCTTGGATAACATTTTAAATTTTCGCCCGCCGGTGAACGTTATTCGGTTTAGAAAAATGCAAAAGAAGTTTTGATTAAATTGTTGCTGTTATTTTATGTAAAAGCTTTTGAGGAATTAAAAAGTATGCAAATGTGTGTTCGAGATTACAGTTTTTATCCAAAAATAACACTTCCAAATGGTGAAATAATATTTCAAATCCTTTGTTGATTAGCACGTCCAAACAAACAAACATCTTGAACCAATCTCTTGTTAATAACATATGCAATATATAGATATGTTGGTAATGGATGTCAAAATATTCTCGTAGAAAATTAGTCGAGCCCTACAATAACTTATAATATGATATTTACAAAACTTTTTAGAGCTTCAAAAAACTCCTCCGCACGATGTCAAAAGGTGACATCGTGCCTAGAAGGCTGTTGCCACGTTGTAAAGCAATGCTTATTCTTTGAGCCAAATAAAAACCATCTGCTGCATCGCTCCTGCGCTGAGTATTCAGAATAGCTTCAAACTTCTAACCAGTGCACAATCAATCACTGAATTAAAGAAATCTTGGAAATAAAATAAAATTACGGAAAGTTTTGTAATAAAATCTCTATATTGAAACTCGTTATTGCCAATCAAACGAACAACAAATAAGAAATAAAGAAAACCATTCCAAGTCAATCTTCAGATTCACCAACAAAAAAGTTTTTTTATGACAAATGATTTGCCGAAAGTTGGGCGCGGGTAGATGTGGAAGACAAATATATGCCGCCATCTGACTATCTTCCACTTGCGGCTCCGCATAGTATCTAATCAACATAATCATTGTGAAATATTTACAAACATACTCATTAACACGCTTATATTAGCTTCACCTGTATGTATGTATGTATGTATGTATGTAACCGACTCCTTTGGACTCGATTTTGACCCACTTAAAACGGCAAATTTCATTAAAATTTTGCACACTTGTCAAAGATCGATGACAATGCAATAATTCGATAAAAGAAAAAAAATAATAAAAAAAAAACGCTCTTATAAATAAACCAAACTAAAAAGTAGAAAATAAATAATAGTTTAAAAAAAACTAAAAAACACGCTTTTAAAGTACTTCTAATTTATATAATAGGTATTAATAGTACGGGCGCCGAAAGAGTACGTTTGCGATGTCTGTTAGTTGATGAGGTAATTGAAAAAAATATGCATCATCCTATTATTATTTATCTATATTATGTATGTATTTAGAAAGAAATAAATGTTTATGTATGTTTATCAGTTGTCTAGTACCTATAACACAAGCTTTAATTGCTTACTTTGCGACTAGATGGCTCTGTGTGTTCGTGGTGAAATATTTATTTATGTATTGGCTAACTGTCAAACTGAAGCTTCTGCCAGTAGACACAGTCTTATATGAGCAATTACTTCATATGTAACGGAAAGAACGTACAATATCAGTCATAAACGCATTATTTTAGCGCTCGTGCTATAAGTAGGATAGGAGGTATTAATAAAATAATAAATATAAATATCAAACATAATACACATAATGCCATCTAGTCCCAAACTATACGGAGCTTGTACTATGGGTACTAAAATAACTGATACTAATACATACATACTTTTCTTTTGTAAATACATACTTATTATACATAGAAACACCCAGACCAAGACAAACCTCCATGTTCATGCACAAAGATTTGTCTTGAGCGGGAATCGAAACCACGACCTAAGCGTTGCAGGTACACTACCCACTCTGCCGGTCGTCAAGTAAGATGAAGAAAATAAATATGCAAAGTAAAACTCGTTTAGATTTCCAATCAAACAATTTTCAACAAACAAGAAGTTAAATTCACCAACAAAGTTTTTATGACGAATCATTTCCCGAAAAAGTCGGGTGCGAGTGAAATATTGAAAATGAAATATCTCCGACATTTCGATATTAGATAGAATAGATATTATTATTACTAGCTTCCAACTGCGGCTCCACCTGCATAGTATTTAATTTATTTAAAAGTAGCTCAGAATCACAGATATAGATCTACATAGATAACGCAAGTATCACGATTTGTATTGAAACCAAGCGTGCCGACTTTTTAATACCTATTGTGACGTCACAGCCGAAATTTAGTGACGGGAAATCCAAACCGATTCAAAGACACCGATGCCGCCGATGCCCATCCGCCCAGTACGATTCAAACGATTCAACTGGAGCCGTTCGCTATGATTTTCTCAAACAGAAGACGCGCGTGGACTGAAGTTAGCGGCGACCAACCTTGACGCTTGGTCGGGGTTCGGACACGCGAAGTACATGCATTTTCGTTATCTATGTAGATCTATATCTGTGCTCAGAATTTAATCTGCCTCGATGGTCTAGTGGTTAGCGTATGCGCCTCTCACCACGAGGTCTCAGGTTCGATTCCCATATCAGCCAAAGTGTTATTTGTGAACTTTCCGTCAGTAAATTCACAATAGGAGCACAAAGTTGGAATTGTGTCCGGTGGATGGCGATAGGCTCACCCGTTATTATATAACAGGTGAAATGTGGGTGTTGTGCACACCTGCCACACCCTTCTGGGTAATATAGGCGTGATGTTATGTTAGCTCAAAATTGTAATCTAGACCTGCTACCCGTGTATTAAATATCACAATTTCACTGTTTGGTTTTTGTGTAAAAGAGTAACAAACAACCACACAGCCATACTCATAAACTTTCGTAATTATAGAACTAGTTGCCGGCCATTGATCGCCACCCCTATGTTCTGTAGGACAATAAAAAGTCCAGCCTGTAAAGCTAGGTTTGAAACTTTAAATGTACGAGCTTGTTGTTATAAAACCTTTTTAGGGTTCCGTAGTACCTACAAGGAACCCTTATAGTTTCGCCATGTCTGTCTGTCTGTCTGTCCACGGCTTAGCGACGAAACCGTTGGTGCTAGAAAACTGAAATTTTGCATAAACATGTATGTTAACTAAACAAAGAAAGTCGTAGAGTAAAATTTTGAAAAATATTTTTTGTTTCAGGTAGCTCCCCTACATGTATAGTAGGGATGTTTTTTTTTTTGTCACCTACCCCATAGTGTGGGGTATTGTTAGATAGGACTTTTAAAAACGTCTAGGGGTTGCTAAGACAGTTTTTTGATTTAGGGATCCGTTTGCGAGATAATTAACTTTAAAGAGCAAATTTTTGTTTGAGTAGGGCGTCCCCCCCCCCTCTAAAAGCTAAACTACTGGATCCTAAAATCTGAAAAAAATTGTGTCGGTAGTACATGTAATGAACTTTAAAGGAAAACTATAGCGGATAAGTTCACTTCATTAGTTCAAGAGGAATATGGGTCCGAAATGTCAGATGCAGTTACTCAGAATATTTCGTTCAAAATTCTTGAAACATAAATAAACATACATAATACATATATAAAATCACGCCTTTATCCCACGGAGGTAGGCAGAGACGATGGAACGCCATGTGCTTCGCTCCTTACATACTTCTTTCGCTTCCTCAACATTCATACATCTCGTCATACGTGCTAGCTGGTTTCGTGTACTACAAACATTTCCTTTCTGAAGGACGCCATTTAGTTATAAAGTAAAATTAAAAATATTTTTCTATGGAACCCTACTGCGCGTGGCCCGACACGCACTTGGCCGGTTTTTTATAAACAGGCTTTCCGACACAAAAATATTTTTTAATCTTAGAAGCTCGAAAAGTTTTCCTTTGGTGTATGAAACAGTGAGCAAAACTCGATTTTGCCTAGAGTCATTTTAGTAAGCAAACTTGATTTAGCTTGAAGTATTGTTGAATTTTGCTTAATGATTGCTTTTTTAAATGTCACACATTTTTTTACATCACGTCATCTAGTCCTAAACTAAGCAATAATGGTATTATGCGAATAATTTTGCGCTGCTCAGGTGAAAAGTTGTATGTGCAACACGTAATCAAAGTTATTTAAATCTCATTCTTTTAAACTACGCTTAGCTAACTAGTCCTAAACTACGCTTGAAATTAGAACCTAGAATCTTTCGCTTATTCGGGACTCAAAATAAGCACTCGAAGAAAATACGAACCACGCTCTCTTTTTGCACAAATAACTATTCCCTTTCATTCTACTAGTTTCTGAGATAAGCACTAACATCCATCCAAAAAAAAATTCTAACTTTATAAAATTATTAGTAGGTATAGATTTGCCCGAAAATTCAGACATGAGTGGAATGTGGAAGATGATAATATATCCAACATTGCCAGCATTATTTCGCGATGATAAAAACATTTCGCACTTGGAGCGCTTCGGTTATTCATAACATGAATATTAGTTTTGTTTATGACAGCTATAAAAGTTTGATGGGAAATTTCGTCAACGAATTTGATATAATAATAAATTATACAAATTAAATATTATAAAGAGGTGTAATTAGATTTTTGATTGTTTGTTACGATTAGACTCCGAACTACTCGACCGATTTCAACAGTTTCTTAATAATTAGATGCTAGATTAATAATGAAAAGCCCTATAAGCTTCAGAAACATGTGAAATGTAGATGCTAGACACCTCTGCCATACCTTAATGTTTAATATAAGTCAGATGTAATGTTAAGTTATTCATAACATCGATTTAAAGATTCCTTAACCATCTTAATTGAAATCAAAATTGCAACGATTATCAATACTTTTTTAAATATTTCACGAAATATAATAACAGCCACCAGCGCAGCAGGCGAAAATTAAAGCGCTATCGAAGATCGCCAGATTGAAGATATCAAATTTGTAATCAAAACCTCAACGTTTTTAAAAAGACGATATTTTTAATCTCCGTGTTTGTTGAAGGCTCAATGTAAATTGTTGAATATAGATTTAGGCTGTTAATAACTTGGCGTTCAGTTAATTATAACAAACCAGAAAAAAACATACTTACACTTTATAGACGATCGCCTTTATTAACAATTAAGGATTTTGTATCGAAACTAGAACAAAGCATCATTTTGGGACACCATATCTTTGATCCGGATGATGTCAAGTCACTCCTGAGCGGCCAACTGGTCCAATTTATGGAGGCTATTGGCCTAAAACAGAGTCTATAATGAGGCTACAATTACAATAGACCCACGGAGGTCGACGTGAACACCCAAACCCTCGTCCCAGTAATAATAATCGGAACTAGAAACTGTTAGAAAAAGAGAGTAAATTTTTAACTTAGAATAAGTTATTTTCTGGTCTGTTGTGAAATAACTCCAGGGAAAGGCAGCAACTTTGTGAAAACTATAATAGAACGCACCTACAATATTTTGCAGATTGTAGATATTCCTGAGATGTAGCTCTAGTATTACCATAAGGTGAACAACACATTATAGTTATGAAAATTTCATTACAAATTGTTTGTTAACGAACTTCTCCGAAACGGCTTGAGTAATTTTCATATTTTGTTGCATATATAGATGACCGGATGGCGGAATGGGTAGTGCACTTACCTACGAGGTTGCGGGTTCGATTCCCACTTAAGATAAATCTTTGTGTCCATAAACATGAGGATTTGACTTAGTCTGGGTGTTTCTATGTATAATTAGTAGGTATTTACGAAAGAAAAGTACATACGTATTAGTGTCAGTTATTCTAGTACCCATAGTACAAGCTCCGCTTAGTTTGGGACTAGATAACGTATATATTTAATAGGCCGTAGCCTATTTTTGTATCCCTAGGTGATAATTGTCGACATACCACGAGTGGAATATGACTGTATACCATAAATAAGATAGACTAGCTTATAGGCTGTCAAGAAAGTGTTGAAATTAATAGGGGCGCTAGAGTGCTGTTCTACTGTTCGTATGGCAACCCATATAGTTCACTTCCCAGGACTTGATACTTAGCTGTATATAAAATTTAAAAAAAAAATCTATTATTACCCATTATATCGAAAGCTGTAGCTAAGCGTTAAACGTCGGTTTAACACGATGAAATCGGCACTAAGTAATAGTAAAAATAATGTAATTAATTTGTAGCCAGCAGTCATAAATTAGTTTCCGTTTCCAGACTATTTTGCCGAGCTGATTTGTGGTATTACTGTCCTCTGTTTTTATCAATTACCAGAAAATAAAAGAAAAATATATTTGTACTTTAATATTACATAAAAATAAATGCATAGCAAAGCTAAAATTTGCTTTAAATATTACAAGTATTGATAAAAATGCGTCATCTCTCGACAGTAATGAGTTGATCTTAATTCAAACGTACTGTATGCGATTATGTGAATAAGTAACGCATAGATGGCGCTAAAACCAAGTAATGGTTCGTCTAGCTTCGGCTGGCACAAAAGAGTTGAGAAATTTCGAGTCCGGCAGCATGCGAATCCATAGCTGAATTGGCAAAGCACTTGGGGCGTATACCCAAGAGGTGCAGGTTCGAGTCCTGCTGGATTCTTAATTTTTCAACTTTAATATTACATAAAAATAAATGCATAGCAAAGCTAAAATTTGCTTTAAATATTACAAGTATTTGTAAAATATTTTATTTTAAGTATTTGAATAAATCTTTTCTTTCTATACATATTATTAAACTGCCTCGTTGGTCTAGTGGTTAGCGTTAAAAAAAATTAACATTTTGTCTAATAGCACACAAATCAAAGTTATCTAACACTTTCTTCGGACGACCTTTTCGGTTTATTCCTGGTGTAAGAAATACGCCTCTATTTTGTGCCCCTCCTAGTGCAATTCTTTGAATAGTACGTACTGATTTACCTGAATTAAGTAAAAATCATAGATATAGCAGAAAAGATAAAGCAGTCCGAGCCATTTCGGAGTGAGGGGAGGGTTGAACCCCCTGGCTAAGCCCATGCGTGATATTATTTTATGTTATTTACTTAAACTATACTCAAGTATCAACATTAACCTAGTCGCGCTATACCGCAACACTGAGTACAACAAACGTCAACTAAACCAATGTGCTAGTTTTAATTATTGAATAATTCGCTTATTTCAGCAACAAATTCAAAACAGCTTTGGTTTTATCCATTACCTATACTTGATTTGACTAAAAACAACATGTTAAACTCTCACATACCGGTCATATAAGCAGTTCTTTGATAAACATTGCCGATATCCGAAAGATTTTTTTTTGCCTTATATTCCATTAAACATCTTTTATGTACATTGTAAATTATTTCTCTGCCAGACCTTCGGAAAGTTTTATTCATTGTTTATTACTTTTTCCTGTTTTAATTGCCGTTTTATACTCTTATAAATAAAATTTACCAACGCGTAAACTTTGTTTACATTATTTATTGACATCTGTCATTATTTTGACAATGTTGCTAACAGACAAAAAAAATAGTTCCAAATCTACTCTTTCTTGACAGCCTATATGTTTATAGCCCAAAAATCAGTTTCGTTTATGGCAGCAATAAATTGGTATCGATATTAATTTATGGGCCATTAAATACTTATTAGTCCTTAAGTTGTTTATGATGATAGTCCGTTACCATTTAAGTTAGATACAATCTTATTGCCTAACTTGAATCGTTATTGGATGGTCGCCATTTTGGTTTAGGTATAATGTAGTAACCGTATTTAGTACAACAATGTGAAGATTTACATGGATCATGAATGTTTCATCTATATTCAATTTTTCAATCATTTATTCATCAAATTACACAGATTCATACATTTATTATCAAATTAAAATTAATATCACTCATTATTATAAAATTACATATTATAATTATTCATTCTATTATACATAATTCAATTAATATGTAATTTTCATTAATAAATATAAATGTCAAAAAGTCGTCCTTGTAAAGTGGGCCAAGCAGTTATAGGCTGACCGTTTATCTGAGTCCTCGCCTGCGCGGTACAGGGGCGCGGGGGTATGACGACAAAGGGGACTGAAACAGGTGCGGGCGGTGGGGGCACTTAATGAAATATACAGGAGATGAAATGCACCAAGATATTTCCTAAGATATGTGACATCATAGGAAAAAAGAAACAGTGATTTATCAAATGTAAAACAGTTAAGAAGATACAAAATTTTAATGAACTTATGTACGTAAATAAAATAATTGGGAATAAACTATTATACTATTTGTTATCTAAACATATAATTAAATCGTAAGAAAGTCAAAACATTTTTTGGGTCCGGTTTCTTTTTTTAAAATATTGGGGACTCAGGACTCAGTTAAACGGTCAGCCTATAGGTATGCAGGGCAAAAACTTCTACGCCATAGTAAAAACTGACTGCAATATATATGCATGTGTGAAATTCATATTTAATAAGTGTAATATATTATCCACTACTTGATATGTAACTCACTTATCCATAACTGGTGTAGTAAGTTTTTACTATGACATAGAAGTTTTTGCCCTGCATAGCTAACTCGTTGGCCCACTGTACATGTTACGTGCTGCCTACAACAGTGGTTTATATACGGGCAGTTTAATCTTTAAAAAATGTTAATAAGTTCATCCGGCATATGGGACGCTCGCATCTTATTCCACTATAGGTACTATAGGTCGTTAAAACATAACATAACATCACGCTATATATTACCGAGAGAATTTGATAGAGTTGTACAATACCCACACTTCACCTTATATGATTAGGTTCCATTAGATAAAGGGTGAGCCTTTCGCCGGGCACAGTTCCAACTTCTGACGGAAAGTGCATAATAGCGGTGAGAGGCGCATACGCTATCTAATGGGACCCAATCATATAAGGTGAAGTGTGGGTATTGTACACCTCTATCAAATTCTCTAGGTAATATACCATCGAGGCAGAGGGAGTACAGGCAATAGACCATAGTCGTTAACAGTACCGGATCAAGCCAGGGTGGGGCCTGTAGCAAAATCTGTCACAGGGCCCTTCAATAATATTTATATATATGAGGCCTTTGGCTGCTTTAGGTTTAAAAGTTAAACAAAACTATTAATAATTAATAACAAATTAACTTGTTTTGATTTCATATGGGCAAATTAAGATATAATGTTTTCGCTCATGCTCTAAAAGCTGGCTCATTTATATCGATCAGTATGGGCAAGTCTGTAATAACAAAACATACACAAATCTGTTCTTACAAGCAAGATATTTTACGCTCCTATTTAAATTTAATTATTTTTACGGTAATACAGGCGTTGGTGCGCGGGGCCCGTAGCATTTGCTACTCTTGCTATATGGCTAACCCGGCACTGGTCGTTAAATCGTAACATATAATAGAGTTTTTCAGTGTTTCGGTAGCAAACCAGGAACTAGAAACACTGATATAGACGCCTTATTTAGCTCCCGGTTTGGATATACATCTCTTAGTTAAGCGACGGATTTTTGTAAAACGAAATAAGAACATGTATTCAAAAGTCAGTTTATTTTTTTCTTAATAAAATAAATCATCTTCTCATAAAAACTTGCCACTCAAATATACTTGTCGTTTACTTCCTGTAGTCAGGCAGTCAAATATTTGTAAAACAACTTCAGAAATCTTACCTTTATTCATTTCAAACACGACCGTAATAAGTAAGAAATTGGTTTCTGAAAAAAATAAAATATTCCACCAAAACATTCTTATGTGAAATGTTGCCAAGACAGCTGAGTGGCTTGTAGAGTCAAAAAGTTATCAAATGTAGAGCCAAGATTCTTAGCCAAGCAACAAGAGAACTCTACAGATCTTAACTTCAAGCTTACTTCACAAACTCTACACCGTTTGGCTACTCCCAAGTGTGCGTAAGGTGATTTTCTTTTCACTTTTTAACTGACTACTAAAAAAAAGGTAAGTTTGCATTGCTCCGTCTTGGTGCGACCATCGCCGTGGCCCCATATCTTAACATTTTGTTTTGGTACAGGAATTCGGTTAAACTCATCAAAATTCCTGTAATGTTATGAGAAAATTGCTCATTTTCTCGCGAATATTACCTTGTATTTGAAAGAGCTTTAAGTATTTTTTGTACAATAAAAAGTGCTGTGTTTTTTAAACGACGTGTGTAGGAAACGAGCATTAGTCCATCCTGGTGAAAAGTGAAAACTACAGACCATTAAAATCCATACGCCATAAAGTATACTTGAGTAATCAGTTCCAGGGCTTAATTTGAAAGCTCGGTTGGCGTAGTGTAGCGATTGCCTCGCCGCTTTTAACTGCGCTGGTGTTATGGGTTTGTTCCCAACACGGCACCAATCTTTGTGTGATCCGCAAAAAAATATTTTGACTCTGGGTGTGGCTTTGTGTGTTTGTGAACACCCCCGCGACACAGGAGTTATTCCTAGTCCAGGCGCTATAGAACACAGTATTGAAAGTACATCTATAGCAGCAGGTGAAAGATGGACAGTAGTGTTTCCACCATCGAGATAGGTTTCACATGAGCTCAACCACAATAATAGCCATAATGTACTAGATTTTTCATAAGTATCATGACTAGAAAATGTTATTGCTGGCATATTGATTTGTCCCGGATAAAGACGGGTGGACGGCAGTGACCGGAAATTGGCGCTCAAGTTTTTGATAGCAATATCCTATTGAATTTCCTGAGATTTTAGAAGTCTTTTCTAACTGGAACATATGCATAGAACAATCTGAAGTCGTAAGATGACAGTTTACTTTCTCTGAATTGCAATTCAAAATGAGAATTTGTATGTTTATTGTATGAGATCGGACCATTCGATTTTGAAGGTTTACTCGTATGTTATTTTAATGAAAACATATAACAAAATTAATTTTACAATTTACAATTAAATATACAATACTGTCTTAGGCTTCCCAAAAAAAAACTTGTATTAGTTTTGACATTGCACTGCATTAAAATAAAAATTGAATTCTTTAATTTTGTAGGTATGTCAATAAAAAGTAGTATTTGTCTGTTTGAATTTATCCTTCCTCTCACTCTATCCTATATCAATTTTCATCCCGATAATGCAGTTTAACTTTGAAACGGTAACAGACAACACTGACAAATATTTACTTTGGAATTTTCAGTATTAGAAACGATTTAATTGAATTATATATATTAAAGACACGGGTCTTAATCGCGTAAATATTTTAAAGAAATCTTTTATGTTCGACAGTTTTTCGATCGATTTAACTGAAGTATCAATTTTTTTTTAATACTACGCCCACAGCGAACGAACGTGCAGTCCACCTGATGGTAAATGGAGTACAGCCCATGGACATAAACAATCCACAAAAGCAGATTATAGATGCGTCGCTGCAGCTGAGGACTACGGTGTTATGCCTCATGTGCCAGTAATTTCAGGGCCTGATCTCACCACCAAACCGGAACACAGTGATAAAAACACTACTATTTCGCGGCAGATTAAAGGTGAGACGGTGGTGCTGCCGCCCTCGAGCTCATTCACAAGAGCTCTACCACCAGTAAAATTATACACAACAATTGAATATATTCTTGTACCAATAGTAAAAGTTCTGCTTAGTTTAGGACTTAATTGCGTTGTGTGAGTGTTGTGAGCTATTTATTTCATCCATATATTAAATAAATACGTCATATAAGTTTTTAAAAAGATATTCCATAACAAACTGGTTAGCTTCAGCCCATAACATAATCTAAAACAGAGTTTTATTAGCTAACCTAAATATAACTCTGAGAACCAGAGAACTCAATCATATTCGTATCTTTGATCTGACAGTTGATAATTCTGTAAACTTCATAACACTGAATATCCGTCAGTTTATCTTAAGAAGATTAAATACAACGTTTAAGTACCGTATACTCGTTGATTGGCCAGGAGCTCGTGGGCGCTCAACTTACGTAGTTAGGCGTAATATTTGGATTTTTTATAGCGTTAAGGCACACATTGGTCAACTTGCCGCTTTTAAAATGAAGCTCAATGGTCTAGTGGTTAGCGAATGCGCCTCTCACCGCAAGGTCTCGGGTTTGATTCCTGGGTCAGGCAAAGTGTTATTTGTGAACTTTCTGTCAGAAAATGCACAATAGCAGCACGGAGTTGGAATTGTGCCCGGTGGATGGCAATAGGCTCACCACAGGTAAAATGTGGGTTTGGTGCACCTCTGCCACACACTCCTATGAAATATAGGCGTGATGTTTTGTATGTTATGTAGGTCAGGCACTCACGGGCTTGCACTCAAATATGAATACAACTTTGTATAAGACCTATCAATATTGTTGGGACGAGACTTTGGGTGTTCACGTCGACCTCCGTGTGTTTTTTTTTTAATCTATCAATCAATCAATCAATCAATATTTATTTGCGAAAACATGGTTAGATACATAATGATCTTACATGGTAAATTGTCCAACATGTTTCACTGTAAATTACAGCATGCAATTTTTTAGGCTTAATATTATTTGAATACATATACACTTTTAAAAGATAATGAACATTTTTATACAAATAAAATAAAATTAAAATAACATCAATCAAATAAAAAATCTTCTACTCTATAAAAACACGTATTAATTAAAAATAACTTTAAACTTTTCTTAAATTGTGGAACATTGAGACACTTTATGGCTTCTGGGAGTCTATTATATATGTTTATTGTGAATAGACCTGCATCTCCAATACATGCATACGCAATCACGCTTTTATTTCAAGAAGGTAGGCAGAGGCTATGGAACGCTATATGCTACGCTAGTTACAAACTTCTTTCACTTCTACAACATTCATACATGCTCACCGGTTTCCTGTACTACATACTCCTTTTTTAACGACTACGTCACTTATCTGATCCATGTTTGACTTTCGAGGACGACCTCTTCCAATACTACCAGCCACATCTCCGTTGTATAACCAATCCTCCTATAATCCTTCGGTCTCCCACCGGACGATCGCTGCTGACCTATCTACAATCTCTTTGAATACATCCAATTATTATAATGTTAAAAACATGCAAATAAAATGCTTTAGCTTAAACGTAACCTACAAAAGGTATTTAATACCGAAGCTATGAAGTGGCGAATAGCGTGCCAGAGGTCATTCATTATACATTGTAAGGGTAAATACTTTGAGTATTAAGTGTATTCAAAGAATGGTGCCATAAATAACAAAGACGAAAGTGCGATTAGTACCTCATTTATTTTATTAACATCATAATTTATGCTTTATGATTTATTGCCGTCGTTATATCAAAGTAGAGGTGAACGATGGTCATTATAAAAGGGAAAAACTTTGGGGACGGACTTGAAGGATTTACCTGTAATATAATAAAATATTATCAAATGTTACAATTTGTTCAATCGTTAATGTTTATTGTGATTTTTTATTTTTAAGCATGAACCGATTTTAATTGTTTCGTCATTCATCACATACCTTCCTCTTTGTTTTGGTTTTCCTAAATCTGAGGATCGTGGAATCTTTTCTGGGTCAACTAGCATATGAATGCTTAAGATTATATATCTAAAATGTACGATATAAATATATACAATGTAAATAGTCGTTGGATAAATAAATAAAATAAAATAATCAGTAGTTTAAAATTAAAACCCCTGTGTGTCTCTCGTTTTTATTTTAATTTGAAGGTTAGGATTTAGAACTAAAAGACAACTGGTAAACCT
Source organism: Hypena proboscidalis (assembly GCA_905147285.1). Taxonomy (NCBI): domain Eukaryota; kingdom Metazoa; phylum Arthropoda; class Insecta; order Lepidoptera; family Erebidae; genus Hypena; species Hypena proboscidalis. The sequence goes on from LR990141.1 coordinate 5,549,574, forward strand.
TACCTTCCTGAATTATTTTCACTTTGCAACAAAAACATTTGTTTTTATACGACTTAAGAAAAAAAATTGTTTTATGTAGAATTTTTTGATACCAGGAACTTGATCCATAGTCGAAACTTGAATATTTATTTCATTGTAGTAAAAGAAAATAGTAGAAATTTTGGTTTTCTATTTTTTAATTCAATGTCAAAGTGGAATGTCCTTTTAATACCATAAATTTTCATTTTTATAAATAATTGACCGCTCTAAATAAAATATCTTATAACAAAAAAATTTCATGCTTTAAAAATCAAAAAATATATTGACTTGAACACCAACTAAATAAAGTGGGTGTGTAGAAAACTTCACAGTTTTCTATCGCGATTGAACTTTAATCGAGTGTGGCCTCTACAATGAAAGGATTGGCCTTTTAAAGCTTTCTCTGAATCGAGTGGAGTTATAACCGAATAACGTTCAATGAAAAATGGCTTTAGCTTCAAATACAACATGTATACGAGTTTTATATGAGTGCACAGAGATTTTGAAAAATTTGCAAACTCAAAGAAAGTGGTGCTTTATTGGAATTTTAAGAGTTGATAGAAGCTCATTTAAACAAAGTTAGAGAAAAGTACATTACATTACTTTTAATAAATAAATAATAATACATTATTAATTGACATAAAATTACATAAATGGGAATGAAACGTGTTACCCCTGATGTAGTGCTAACTGTATTTCAGGGACCAGCGTCTTCGTCCGTAGCTATTAATACAATATTATGTCAACTAATTAATAATATTCCTACACAAATATAATAATAACCTGAAGGAAATCTAAAGTAACACATAATTACCTGGGAATCCGACGGGAGAACTCACGATTAGCAGTCAAAAACGATAACCACTATGCTTCATTCTAAATAAGACAAGTTTTTTTTAAATATGTTACAATTAATAATTTCAACTTTAACTCTATGGTAATGAAGTTCAACTTTTCATACAAAGAAAATTCAAAATAAGTTGCAATGGAAGTAACCTTTATTTTGTTTCCGTTAAAGTTTCTTATCGCAAAACATTAAAATTTGTTTCTAATATCCAACGACTCCGTTTCGTTGGATATTAGAATAATAAAAAATATTAGAACAAAGTCGTGAAATGTCAAAACTACCAGTTTTTCGTAACTTATTTATAAAATTTACAAGTACATTTTTAAACCTACACCAATATTTTCACTCAAACTTTGTCGCGAGTACAGTTAGTAATATTGAAAAAAAAATGGATAGTTTTCAGTACTAACAAAAGCGCAAACAAAAGAATTACTCATTATTCATAAAAAAAACAATTCTTAATTTAATTTTGAAGTTAACCAATAAATCACATAGACACTCTTACTCACTTTATAAAACTATTTCAATAAAAATACCTTCAGCATTTTTCTCTGTAGTAACTTGTTTTTGAACAAAAACGAAATTGAATTTGAATTGCTAATACAGTTTATGCAAAGGTATTTAAAATTAGTTACATTTCTACCTCAAGTTTGCCTTGTAATAAAGTTGAAATTAATTAGTGCCGTGGTGCCAGCAATTTAATGGGTATTATTCGTTTACTTAACTAGGTATATTGGTACGTATTTTCATGGTGGGCGTAAATTTCAAATTGGTGTAAGGCTGTGACATTCGTGAGCTACAATTTGTTACAACTGGAACAATCAATCATTATCATCAGCTTTTGGTTGTTTTTAGTTTTCACAAGCGTAAGATGAAATTTATTCGTAGTATTGTATACTGTGCTAGTACTAACATAAACAGATAAAACGGATATTGTATATATTGATAGTAGCTTGCACATACAAATTACTAGTATTCTTGTTAACACCCTCTTAACTTAATTCGCTTGTGTTAGGAGGAAGTTCACATCCGTGATGTAATAGCCAGGATTCGAACTCACGACCTAACCTCTCCATCGTAAGACCGATGCCTTAACCACTGCCCCGGCCGGTTACTATCAACAAAATAGATTGATGATCTACCCTAATACACATTTCTAAACACTAAAATCTAAATTAGCTTGTTCTATATCTTGACTTGACATTTTCAAAGGAAATATTTGTCAAATGGGTTATGCAAATTTTGCTGAAAGAATCGTGGTACTTTTATATTCAGTCCATCTACATTTTTAATGATGGATAAAATTTATCTCACATTGATGTCCCTTATCTGAAGAACTACTTGATTGGTAGGTATAGTTAGAGATTAACGTATGCTCATGATGAGGTCTAGTGTTTGATTATCGAGTCGTGCCAACTCTGACATACTCTTCTGATAATGTTGATGATCTCTATATCAAGCTATATATCGACGGTTAAAAGGTAATAGGGGATAACCGACAAAAAGTGAAATGTTCAGGAGAGCCGTTTAAAGTTTTAAATTTTAGAAAAACTCACGTGTTGTTGTCATTTATTAAGATATCGTGAAAACTAAAACAGTTATAAAATCAAAAAATAATGGAGCATTCACCGGTATTTTTAGTTTTAATGATATGACGCTATTTAAAGAGGTTTTTGTCGCTTATAACAAAAGCTTTTAATTTTCCAATGAGGAAATATGGCATAAGCTACAAATGACAATATAAAATATTAAAGGTTAAGAAGCCTAAGCGACATACCAATTTCTCACATCGCAAGGTTAAAGGATATAAGAGACTAGACAGTTCAATAAGTGTTTTTGGAAAAGAAGGATAAGGTACTTTTCACAGTGGTTGTATAAAAGGTAATAGAGCACAAGAAACATTCGGTTATTAAAACAATACCAGGATATAAGACATTAGTGACACACAATGTTGCTTGAAAGCAAAGGAAAAGAAGGATAATCGACATTTGGTATTACGTGAGTTTATGGAAATATGGATGAAAAGACACACCGAAAATAATTAAGCAGCGTAACCAACACGATCCTACACTAGGATAAGAGCTAAAACTGGTATTACACAACACTGTGATTGAGTTCATAATTCGTAAAATAGGGTGAAGTAAGTATAAGGGATTTCGATTTTATAGAATCCTTAGTCATAGAGGCTTCTTTCAGTGTACCCTACCCGTTCAAGTACATAGGTAATTCAAATTACTAACAAACTACACACATCATTGCCTAGGGATATTTCATTTTTACCCTATTATATGAAATTCTGTAAATATTTTGTTAAAACAATTATATTTTAAATTGAAGTTTATATTATGGTTTATACTTGCAACTACATAAAAATAGATGCATCAAAGAGTTTTTTTATGATTTTATTTTTGGGTATAATTTTTACTTTGTACATAATGGATTTTATGTAGGAAATTATGAAAATTAAAGTCATTATAATAACAAAAAACGGCGTTTAATTAAAGTTAATAATCAGTATTTCCTCCCCTAACATTAATTAGAGATCGGCATCCGTTATTCATGCTCAAAATTAAGTTATCCAAATCGAGCTGTGGTATCAGGTCCCACCCAACTAGCAATTTTCTCTTAAGGACATGCTGATTTAAGAACTAAGGTATTAGAGCAGTCTTACATTTGTCTTGACTATGACAATACATCTTATAAAGGCATTATTTAAGGAGTTTTGTACTTAAAGAATATTAATACTTAATAGGTACTCTTATAGCGGTCTATAAGGAATCGTTATAACACATTTATCAGCATAGTGGTCTTACTAGTGTATTTTTAAAGAGTAATTGCTCTTAAATATTTTTTGCACTTATAAAAGCATTTAAAAAGAACATTTTTTCTTAGTAGAGTCTGCAGTAAGTGTATTATTACACTTATGACCTTAAAAAACGTTTGCAAAAAACCACTATAAAGCTTACAAGCTGTGAGTGTGAATTATCTTCTCTAAGACAAATTAAAGAGCTTAAGAATTATAATAGAGCTCTGTCAGAGTATTTTGCCTTTTGAAAGACTTCTGAACACTTTATTAAGAATTTCGACCATTTTATATGTGTAAAAAATGCTGAGTTTTTGTAATAGTTAAACATGTAGTTTGGAAAGTGGAAAAGATTTAAAAGAAGTGGAACATATAGGAATAAAATTAAACAAAAATACACATCCTCACAAAAAAAACTATTAAGTGCTATTAGTAGTACAATAGAAAACGATAAAACCTGTAAATCGTTCAATGGTTCCGTACAAAAACGAGAATACAATATCTCAGAATTTTATTTTGTTTGTTTGTTAAGTAATCTCTAGAAAGGCTGTTTTCGGTGTCATATTCAGTATAGATCTGATAAGTTGTCCATTTTATCAAGTTCGTATTCAGCTTCTGCTAAAGAAAATAAATTGGATCTCTTCAAAATGCATTTAATTTGGTGCCAAATTGTTGTTTTTTATCTGGTGTTGAATTTTCTATTTTTCTTAGTTTTTCATGTTTTTTTGGGCAGTATTAAATTCAATTTGCTTCCCATTCTTCAGGTATTGCAGTCAACATATAACAGCCTTTTTCAAAAGTTTGAACAATTTTAAACGGCATAACGTGATATAATTATAATAGTATAACGTATCTTAAAAAAAGAATCTTTATGTGAGAATTGAAACCACAAGATATTAATTTGTATATCATAATAATTTGAAAGGAACCCTAAATTTATTTAATGGCTGCAAATAGTTACCTTACGCAAGTACTCAATAAGACCAAAAGATTTAAAGTTAACTTAAGAAGTGTAAAATAAGACATTTTAGTATTAAGCTTCTCTTATAGCAGAGTAATAAAATTGGTCTTATAAATCCGTAATGGCGTCATATTTTATTTTACAATTAATTAAAATTATTTTATTAATATTCTAAACACATTCCAAAGTTGTCCTGAGAAAATATATGACTTTATTCCACAAAACAGTCGAAGAAATGTACTTCGCAAGTTATTTAAGTTATAAACACATAACTATCAAGTCAAACAAATGAACTAAATGATCAAAGGAAATAAAAATACTACTAATATAAAATGTAATAATACTTAGATGAATTGAAAAATAAACCTTTAATTTTTTTTTATCACGCTCGCACACTTCTTATGATAGATACTCCTTTAGTGAGCTTCCAGGGAGTAATATAAGAGGAATTACACTTATAAGGGCAGTCGTAAGAGCGGTCTTAGTCTAATTGCCCTCAAAGCGTGCCATTATAAAACCCTTGTAAGTTAATTTGGTATTACATGAGCAGTAACAAGATTATTGTAAGAGTAAAGTAGTATTCAATAAGAGCGTTATAAGTTGACTCTAAGTGAAAATGCACTTATAAAGTGCGCCTAAATCGACACTTGTAGCAGGTTATTAGTATGCTATAAGAGTAAAAAATATAGGTCTTGAGACACCTGTAAGTTGAAATTTTGCTAGTTGGGCAGATTCTTTTCAAGTGCAGGAAAAGTTATTCTACTGTTATCAAATTTGGAGAAAATTAACCATAGCCCTTCGTTGTAACATGTCCCATGCGTGGGAATGGGATTCATGTCGGGGGACTGAGCAGGCCAGTCCATAAGCCTGATTTCATTTTTCCTATGCACAGTTTTTTTTGTGTTTTTATCGTGCATGAATTGGAACTCCTGACCCATTTGTACCCTGTGTGGGATAAGCACAGGTTTCACTACCTCATTGCCGTATTTCAGTGCATTCATGTTCCCTCTTATCCAAATGAGATCGGTTCGCGCACCGATACGAATACCAGCCCAGACCATAATAGTCCCAAGTAGCACAACTGGGTTCTAAAATAGTTCTATATCATATCTATTGGTAACCTCGAGTGAAATTTACAGCTATGATTAGGTTCTACAAAGGTGGGGAGAACCCTTATGCCACCATTATGGAACCATTTGGCGAAAAATTGTAGCCTAATTTTGGTTACAAATGGGATCTATAGGAGTTCTAACAATCACCCTAAGAGGTAATTAGAACTGTGAGTGTAAGTTGTGCGCAGTGAACGATTATTAAACATTTCATTCGTTCGATCATTCAATAAGTGATAAATGAGAGACAATTAAAGTTTCGAGTGGTGTTCGTTTAGTAATATTGTTCTGTGGTGGTGTTACAGTAAACACTTAGAGCAACCATTTTATTTTGGATTCCATTTGGATATTTGGTGAGTACTAACTTCACATAATGCAGCATTGAGTTATAAACTTCAGCATAAAATCCTTGCGAATGTTTTGTTACTGTGAAACCATAGTATGTTTTCTTAGTAAATTTCAACGCGCCTTCTATTTGATGAAGATTAATTATTCATAGAGTGCTTATTCTATTGACGAAATAATACAATAAAATAAAAATATCGTTCAAAACTTAAAATAATGGTTTTAAACTAAATATAATGCCTAAGTACATTAGTTACAATGCACATAACTCAGTGATTTTGAATCAGTGTGATAAAACACTGTTCAAAAAAAAACATTTTTAAGGAATCCATTTTCTAAATATGGCGATTTATAGGGATCACATAGTTATAATTTTCACTTATTTAGTCCCTATTTAGAACTGTGGGTTCTAAAAATCACTTATTTGTATGTTGTTTACCATTTTCTAAATATGGCGATTTAGAAGGGATCACTAGTACTAATTTTCACTTATTTAGTCTCTATTTGGAACTGTGGGTTCTAAAAATCACTCATTTGTATGTTATAGTGGCAAATCGGTGGATCGGCGAATTAGGGGTCCTCAAGACTCCGCACATTTCAGTCAAATTACCATCATTAGAAGATGACTTCAAATTTATATCACCAAGATGAAAGCTGAAAAAAAGATAGTCTTGTATAATATTGAAAGCGTTGAGAGGTTAAATAAAAAAATATATAATTATTCGACACTTGGTTTTTTTCGCCCTAACACCGGGAATGAAGTTCCTAGCAGATTTCAAAAGATTCAAAGAATCTTATGTTCAGATCTGGTACCCGATAATAAATCTACTAGATTGCGTTAAATACATTACAAATCATGTCCAAAATGTGTTTAAAATACGCAATAAAATGTTGATTCATTTATGTATGTACGGAACCCTTCAATTTCAGTGAATTTTTCTTGACAAAATTATCTTTATTATTTATTTCTAGTCAATTAATTATTTTTCCATTTTACGGAATTCATTTTTAATTAAGTAATTTATTGCCTATGAACTTTATATCAACCGAAACAAAAGATTTAAGACAACGTAACACGCAGAACAATCTGTCTTAAGAAATAATAGGTAACAAATTACGTAATTTTGGAACTATCAGATCGATAGTGGTTTTAAATAAGGGAAAATAGATGCTTTTGGTTCTTAACAACCCTTCTTTGACACTTAATTACACGTTGGAGTGGCATAAAAGAGTACAATAGCACTTAAAGATACAATCACGTTAGGTTCCACAAGGGCTGCAAAATGATCCCTTCAACCACTACAGGTGATATACTACTCTATTATACTATTCATTTAGCACTAGAAGTGCCATATAAAGACTAGTAACCGCTTATTTTTAATAGTTGCAAAACAGTGATTTCAAGACCTCATATGCCACTGTGGTTAATATATGAGTAAAAATTAAAACCTGTTTACAACTATGAGTAACAAAATCGACTTTATAAAACCATAAGAAATAAAGTAGAAACAAAATACATTCATATGCAACTGCGAGAAATAAGAAGTACTCATATACAAATATAAGTAGAGTCTTAAGCTATAAGTGCCATCAAATACTGTTAAACCACTCATTTGCGACTTAAAGCTATAAGATAAGTTGCAAAATTCACTAATGTGCTACTTGGGGTGCGGCCTTGATATGAATGGACTTCTTGTGGATGCTCGAGACGGCTTCGTCTACCAGGAACTCGCCAAACCCTTAATCTTCGTGAATCCGGATAAAATCCAAACCGAGACTCATCACAAAAAAGCACCATGGACCATTGCTCGTCACTCCATGCGAAATGTTCTCGAGCCCACAATAGTCTCCGCCCGCGATTGCCACGCCGCAGATTGTAGCCTTTGAACCATTTGCAAAGCCGTAATATTGGGTTGTCTCCTAGCGATATTTTGAAGAAAACGGTCCTGCTTAGGAGTGGTGATGCAATTTCTGCCTGAATGCCGTTCAGCGACATCGCCTGTAGCACGATATCCTGACCATAACGTGACCAACCACGTGTTGTGTAGCTTCCAACATGCCTACAGCTCTAATGTGCTCTTCCCTTGTCAAATGTCGACGTGACATAACAATAAATATAACACACGTTGAAATTAGGATAAAAAAAATGTGTAATCGCTTTTAATTTTTCAAAACTACATTGTTTTATTGTAACATGAACTAACTTTTCGACCGCCAAATTCGAACAATCGATATTATTTTGTTTCAAAATGAGTTTTTGTTTTTTATTTTTTTGAATTTCAAAAGAAGTAGAGAATATTTTATGTACAAACTTTTTTATACAGTAAATAGTTTTTAAGTTAAGAAGTCTTTCGTGTAATATCCCTAGACATTGCTGATGTGTTTAGATAATAAGTAGGATGTTCTTTAAATAAAAAAGGCGTTTTTTAAAAACAACAAAGCTTACTTAAAAACAGTAGAAAAGTAATAACCTGCTAATTATTTTTTTGGAAACAATAATACTAGGTAGGTAACTGTCTGTAGGATGTATAACATGTGTAACATCTTTGTAGATGGGCTGTTCTCAATGTATAGGCTTGAGGATTTGTGGTGTCATCGGTACCAGATGATGTACGAGGACGAACGGCAATGGATTGCTTTGATTTTCTAGTTTTTCTTTTTGATGCAGGAGGCAAAGCTATTTCTGAAACTGTTGGCGTAGAATTTTTATTGGTGGCAGATGTGACGTCCATATCGTTGCCCGTTGCAGAACTAGTAATAAGATTTGACTTAAGTTCTAGGGCAGAACGGGTGAGGAAAGTTGTCACAGCACCAGGCACACAACAGGTAGGATTTTCTATTACAGCATCCAGTGCAGAACTGTTAAAATGTTCCGACATAGCATCTGGAGCAGAACTGGTGTGGATGTCTGACGCAACTTCTGTTCCGTTCAAGTTGTTAAATAAAGAAGACTCAGGCTCAGGGCTATTAAAGCGGTATGTTTCTGTATTTGGTTTAGTGCTGGCATGTACGGTTGTCGCAGCATCGGCTGTTGAGCTGGAAAAGAGGTCTGACATAGCATTTGTTGACGATTTTGCTAAGATATCAGTTGTAGTCTGGGTAACATGGGCTGGTGCAGCATCCGTTTCACAGCTTCTGAGGTCTGACGCCGCGTCTGGTACAGGGCTGGAAAAAGCTCGACACCTTGGTCAGAAAACGGCGTGCGCTGCTGCGAAAGAATAGAGATTATCTGAATTCATTAATAAAAGGTAAGGTAAAATAAATTAAGTACTTATGTGTAATGTTTGTGACAATTAATAACGTAAATCATAGGTAATAGGTAGGTACAATGTTTTCATAGATAGTTAATTCAATAACTACAAATTTACCAATGATTTGATTTGACAATTTAGATGACTTCAAGGCCATTTCCAAAATGTCTCTATTTCGGCCTTTCTGTTCCATTTTTAAACCTACAATAAATACCATTGAATGAAGTACGTTGTCATAAGAAATAAAATTAAATAAAATTTATTATTAATTAAATTTCTTAATTAATAATTTTTTTAGAAATAAAATAGAAGAATATTTGCAAAACAGATAGCTTACCGGTCCTCAGGTTCCGTTCTTTTTCTCGCCGTCACAGCACGCGTTAGACTGTTTTTCGGACAAGCGACGCGCTTTAAACCTACTTTTGTGATATCAAATGGTGTAAGTACCAACTCATAATTAAATCCTTATTGAGTATTGTAGTATAAATGACAGATAAATAAGATTGTACAACATGGAAGTAGGTTATAATCGACACCCTGTCATCTAATTTAATTTAAGTAATAAGGTATTAGCGACAAAACTGTATTTAAAATATAAACGGAAGTAAGGTATAATCAACAGTGTGATATTAAAAGAAATTTAGTTAATAGGGCATTACCTACATATCTGTCATAAAGTACTGAATGGTAACAGGGCATAACCTACATAGCTGTCATAAAGTACAGAATAGTAATAGGGTACAACCGACACAGTCATATGAAAATGAATTTTGTAAATAGGATACAAGCGCCATAGCTATGTTATATTAAAAAATGGAAGAATGGCATAAACAACCAAAATCTCGATATCCTTATGAAGTAAAAAAGCATTACCGACAACAAACCCAAAAGAAATCATTTTTGTAGGGGTACAAGCACATTTGTAACAAAAATTACCTGATTTTTTGTCGGTTACGCAAAGTAATACTAGGAAAATGCATTTTTTTGCTAGGGCATAAACGCCAAAAAAGTCGTCGTAGAGCCATGGGAGTAAGTGCATTCGAAAGAGCGGAAAATTTTACGTTGGATGGCATATATAACTCATTTTTGCCCAAAATGTCGCTTACTTCCTTTTAACCGTCGATATAATATATATTTCCAGTAGAAGCTATGCACGGAAAACCTATGCGAATGTTAGACCATCTTATACTGTCTACCTCTTTGGTACCATTCATAGTTAAACCAGCTTGACTAGCATGCGAGCGTGTGGTAAATTTTGTAGCGTTTTGTCACGTTTCCTCATTCAACTATATGTCGCAAACGCGACAAAATCTATCTCGCACTCGTAGGCTAGCTTATCAAGTCAAAAAAACATCAAATTTCCAAGTTTGTTCCAAATTATCCTAACTATATTACTCGGCTACGCTCTATACACAAACTCATTACAACTTCACCTATAATAATTGACTTTGTTTGATTATCGAGTCGTGCCAACTCTGACATACTCTTCTGGATAATGAAGGTGTAATGTTACGACATAACAATGTCATGCTATAAGTCGAAAACAACAAAACTAAGACCTACTAATAATAACCGTGTTAACCATTTCAGCATAATACCTTATATTTTAGAATAAAATAACGTGACTAAATCGCGTGTTTCGTATAGTTATATACGTCGTTATAACTGAAGACAGTTGTGAACTTTATAAATTGCACGACTGCCTTCGGAGAATGTCGGTTAATGGAATTTGGGTACAAATCAAATTATGAATATACTAGCTTCTGGGTAAAATTATTATTCTTGTCATATTTCCTTAATAGTCTCGAGCCCCCTTTGTTTTTTTATAATAAAATTATTTTAGTATTTGATGTTATAATGGTAACAACGGCTCTTTGTTATTTTTATTAAAACTGACGTGAGTTTGTAACATTATGTACACCGTATACCGTGTAACGCGGTTTCGCCTATACGTCTAGGCATTATCAAGAAAGTGCGATACGTCGCGCCTCGTCGTCGTGCGATAGTGCAAGACTGGCTGCGACTTAGGCGCGACGTATCGCGCTCTATTGATAATGCCTAGACGTATAGGCGAAACCGCGGTTGACTAAATAGACCAACATTTCGTGAGTAACACCTGTATTTCATAATTTGAATAATATCTCTTTATTACAGTTCATGAGATAAAGCCCACTGACAGACACACTGATCACGTTCGGATATTTAAACAGTAAAGTCTAGCCATTTTTATCGGCAATATTAGGAATTTCCCGATTTTCAGAACGTCTAAATCCCCGTAACGACTGCCATAGATCTTCAAATGGCACCCAGACGATCAGCTCTCGTGCTCTTTGAGGCACGGAGGAATTCTCGTTATGATAAGATGTTAACTCATCCATGGCCGACCGCGGTTAGCATTGCTTAATCTGATCGATCGGTCCGGCTTCGACTTAGGGTCTACCCACATTTATAGACGCGGAATCGGCTTAAGCGAGTGCGTATCACTACACTACTCGACAGCGCCGTACGGATGCGATCAGCTAATCGACAAACGGCTCGTTTCGCCGTCGGCCGGTGTTGCGTCGCGTCGGCGAGCCGAGCCCATGCGAAAGGTATTAGTAACACCCTTATTCCTTCGGCATAAAGACTTTTTTGACCGGCGTTAGCCGATTCCGCGTCGATAAATGTGGGTAGACCCTTAGTCACGATCTCCATTACAATGAACATATATTCAACCTTTTAACAAGACTGAGAGTGTTTCAGTCTAGTTTAGTTAATTACTCCATCCAATATTGGCACTCAATAAACAATGTATTAGAATTTCTATTAGAACCCTGTTTATTGATTAGCTGAATTTCCCAAGCCACTGTATGCGCTCCACACGGTTATTTTGGCTTACAACGTTATACGGAAATATTGAAATACCAAGAGATTTATTTAATAAAGCTTAGCTGTTATGGGTTGTTATAAACTCCATTAACATTGGTATACATTTTATGAAACAATAATCATGTATTAAGCACACAGCTACATAACAAGCTATATATTTCCAGTAGAAGCTATGCACGGAAAACCTATGCGAATGTTAGACCATCTCATACTGTCTACCTCTTTGGTACCATTCATCGTTAAACCAGCTTGACTAGCATGCGAGCGTGTGGTAAATTTTTTAGCGTTTTGTCACGTTTCCTCATTCAACTATATGTCGCAAACGCGACAAAATCTATCTCGCGCTCGTAGGCTAGCTTCTCAAGTCAAAAAAACAACAAATTTCCAAGTTTGTTCCAAATTATCCTAACTATATAACTCGGCTACGCTCTATACACAAACTCATTACAACTTCACCTATAATAATTGGCTTAATTCGATTATAACTAAACAGGAGTTTTACAAAGGCTTCATTCAAGTTGACTCCGTTTATATTCCTAGCCTTGTACTAAAATATTTTGTTGTTCTGGACTTAATCTTTGAATAGGTAATCCAATTTAGAGATTGAGTGAAGTTTTCCTCTACTCACACTTTTTACTACTTGGTTTTGTGATAAATAGATGTTTTCAAGAAAGCAGAAAAACCGAAATAAACATCTCTATAGAACCTTTGTGCTAAAAACATCGGCGGGATGTTTTGTAGCTAAAATTATATACTGTGGCCCAGCGAATAAGCATTGCCATTCAACGTGGCAATGCTGCCAGCCTTCTGGCCACGGTATCCGCTGTGGACAGCGATGCGGAGGAATTTTATGATGCATAATGTTATAATGCATGTTGTAATAGCATGTTGTAATATTAAATTATAGTTAGGTTAGTATTGTAAGATATAAATAAAACTTAATTAAATTATCCATAAATATATATAACATAAAATCACGCCTATATTACCCCAGAAAGATAAAATATGCGTGATGGGCAAAGGTGTACAAAACCCACATTTCACCTGTTATGTTTAGGTCCCATGGGATCGGGAGTGAATCTATCGCAATCCATCGGGCACATTCAACTCTTTGTTGTTATTGTGAAATGCCTGATGGATTGTTCAAAAACAACACTTTGCCTGACCCGGGAATCGAGTTTGAGAGCTCGCGGTGAGAGGCGCATACGATAACCACTAGACCATCGAGGCAGTTATATATAATTTAAATATAATTATTACACGTACTAATATTGTGTCTAACGTAGAGTTTAAGGACATTCAATATTCAAATAAATTAGGTATATTAGAATATAATAACTTCCACTTGAGTAACCCACTTCCATTCCCTCCAGCTATTATTTGTAATTATAAATAGTTTCTCAAAATATAATAATAAAATATATAGTCATAAACGACGTAAATTTTATCCGACACAATTTTCATTATAATAAATTCGTCGATCCTTAGAAAGACGAAACAGGGTAAATTTACCCCCGTTTGTCTTCACAAATGACGGCTAGAGAATTTGGCGACAAGCTTCAACGCGTCGTTGGGTGAAGCCTTGGAGACGAGGGAGAAACTCATTTGGAGGGTCCGATAACAAACTAAACTTATTTTCTTTGTATTAAATTTGAATATTGTCTACAACAACCATTTTGCTCGGCATTTTGTTAAGGTACAATATAAGGCTATAGTGATATAAGCTCTGAAGAATCATTGTGTGCTATTGTCTTAAATTATTTAATACTAGATTCTAATATTTTTAAGGTGCAGTAAGCAATAATGGATGAAATATTTTAGCTTTTCCACACCCTACTGGTTAATAAAAGGCGTGATGTTACTCACGTAATGTTGGTCTATTTAGTCGACCGCGGTTTCGCCTCTACGTCTAGGCATTATCAAAAGAGTGCGATACGTCGCGCCTGAGTCGCAGCCAGTCTTGCACATCTTGTCTTGTCAGCGCAAGACTAGCTGCAACTCAGGCGCGACGTATCGCACTCTTTTGATAATGCCTAGACGTATAGGCGAAACCGCGGTCGACTAAATAGACCAACATTACGTGAGTAACACCCGTATTTCATAATTTGAATAATGTTACAAACTCACGTCAGTTTTAATAAAAATAGCAGTTAAATAGTAGCAACTTTTGTCAGGATTTATTATTCTGACTGCAACCAAACTCAAGTGGAGAAAAGATAAATAAGAGCTTCAATGCGTTTTTATTTATATTTTACTAAACATCTAAGTATTTAAAATACGAAAGTCTTTATATTTATTATAAAAGTAATTTATATTTTTTTTCGATTAACTTCACAGACTTTGACAAGCATCCAACAAACTCGATGGAAACCTCGCCACAAATCGTTAGGCAAATTTGAATCGCTTTATTGAATCAATGATTTCACAAAATTACTGAACACTGCAGTATTACTTGGACTGCAAACGACTCAGTTATTTAACTCAACTTTCCAATAAATTCCGATTCGTTAAGAGTTGTGCTCGTTTCCTTTAAAAGGGAACAATTGCTAGGTTGTTTTCCATACAAAAGTAATATGGGTTTAATTTTAGTATTATTAAGTAAGAAGTATGAATGTTATTATTATTTTTGGCGTAACTATCTATGTAGCGAACTAACTCATTTAAGTATATTGAAATAAAATTATATTTTTTTTTTATCAATAGCTTAGCCTTCATCTTTTCTCTACAGACATTCAACAAACAACTTTAATATTATTTAATAGATTCCCCAGCGCCGTGTTTTCATACTAACGTAATATGGGTTCAACTTTAATATTATTAAGTTTTTATATATTATTATAGACAAATCATATCTAAAACACTATAACGCATGTTGTCGCCCACTTTTTCAAAATTATTATTAAAAAATTTCAGTTTTGTATGTAACTTAATTAATGTTTAAAACAATTTTGACATAATGGCTACGAACAAACATTTACATGCATTAGTGGTTAAGATATGATTATGTCTATAAAAATAGATGAAAACTTAATAATGTTAAAGTCAAACCCATATTACGTTAGTATGAGAACACAGCGCTCGGGAGTCTACCCTTAAAGTTAGTAGTTTATTTTTTTACAGGTGTAACTTTTTAAATAACTTAGCTAGTCTTAGCTTTTTGAAGCGATATATTTATATTACTAGCTTTTGCCAGCGACTTCATCCGCGTAGCATTAATTGTATTAAGTAGTAACCCGCGTTAAATCTTGCTGCTCCGTGGAGTATAGCGTAATGCAAAGTATTTTAAAACCTCTTTTGATATTTGGACAAGCATTAAGAAAATATTAAAATCCAATCATTAGTTACCGGGGTAAGCGTTATCAAACAAACAAACTACCTTTCTCCCGCGGTTATATCTGCGTGGTAGGTACTACTTAATACAGGTACCATAAAAGTAATCTATGTTACGTGCCTTGTAGTTAGTTACCTGCACCTTAAATGTTCTCAAAATTGGTTCAGCGGTTTGGAAGATTAACCAATACAAGCAGATAGACAGACAAAAAACATGACAACTGGATTTTAGGTATAGGTATATATTCAAAACAGACACATCAATTATATTTATTTGAGTTGTTTATAAGTATAGATGTTACATTTATATTAACCTAGAAGCATAGATATTATAGAAATTTACATTTGCTTATTAACTCAAATTCTTCAGCTGTCTAGGGTCCACCACTATATTGATATACCTCGCAAAGATTGTATTTGCATTTTTACTTTATCTTCAGTTATTCGTCAAGTATAATACAAACCCTTCACACAAGGTTGGCAGGTATCTAAAGATTTTAATCTTTCATTCTTAGATGGAATCAATACCTTTACTACGGCGCTGCAACCTACTTAGTCCCACTTTGATACCCACTATCTGTGCCCCAGATCTTGAATGTTAAGCTCTATGTATATAAGAAGACCTAGAAGAATTCAGCGATGGACGAGTGGGAGACTTTAGGACTACGAAGTCAAAGGTCTCGGGTTCGAACCCACAGCACATAACTGTGTTAATAAAAAAAAATCAAAAAAAATCTTTATTTCGGATTTTACAATTTACAATAGTAATTATCCATAGCAATATCAAATAAGAAATAAGAATAAATTGTACATGTCATTATTCATTAATTACAAAAGCTTAGCCTAAAAATAATATAGTTGTCAAAAATGTCATCATTAAATTATTACATTATTTAATGTAATTTACAAACATGTTATTATGTTTATAATTGTGCCATAAAGTCTGTATCGTGCATAAATACAACTTTAAATACAGTGGTAACTATTGTATTTTTGCTACCTATAAGTCTTTTAAGAAAGGACGTCTTAGAGCTACGGAGAACAGTCGGGAAATCAGCAACCCTACTCTCTGCAAACATGCCAGAAGCGCTGCACCGCTATGGCAAGCCTAGCAGGGCACGGAATGGGTTATTATATTGTACCCGCAGTGTGTGATACGTGGCTTGTCTGAAATTACACCAAAGCTGAGCAGTGTAGAACGACTGGCAGTATGCTTTGAATAAGGTCACCTTCACCTGACTAGAGCATCGGGCAAAGCGCCTCGCTAACATGTTACCTTTCATGGCTAGGGATCTCCTCTGTCGCTCCAGGTCAATATCATCATCTAAATTACAGGTGAGCCAATGCCCAAGATATTTGAATTTATCTACAGTCTTCAAAGTCGACCCACATAATTTTACAATTGGACAGTTAATAACTGTTAATAAATCGTTAAGTTTGTTTCATTTTTCAAAGGTATTTGTGTATTTATCATCTCTCTAACATCTCATCTAAAGTTGAACCTTATTTGCAACTTACTAATCGATGACAAAAAGGAATCAGAATCTAAAATCAAAAGCAGTGGAGCTATTTTAAAAAATAACGTTACCTTTTGTATCTTTTGAATTTAAGTAATTAAATAAAGTTAAATCAAGTCGTAGATTCAAAAATGATTATTCCGTAAGTGATCAAATAAAACACTGAAACCTCCAAATAGATCATAAAAAGTGCAATCAGAACAAAATGCAATGTAAATCTCACAGTACCAGTTATGCAAACAAAAACACAATATCATATCTGGGCCATCGCTCTGCAAATAGCCAATTTGCGAGATGAATCAGCGCTGCATTCGCGTTTTTGTAGATTCATTACATCTGGGGCCCTGATTTGTTAAAAGTTTTGAGTTGACATTAATCCAAATATGTCATTTGAAGGAGACTAGTGTTGCGGTTGTTTGACCTTGCAACTAAATTAGGTATGTTTATAATTGTGTAGTAAGTTTTATACTTGATTCTAAATTCATTTGCTTTGCTTATTTTTAAAGACTGTTGTTCTTTTGAGCTGTAAAGTAATTTTGTTGTTCACGAAAAGGATATATTTTGAAAACTATAATTTGTTAAATAACATTATTGTACTGATTGCAAAACTTTATTATTTTAACTTTTTTGCTAATATCAACCTAGGAGCTAGCTGAAGGCGCCTAAGGCGCTAATGATTAGTTTTATTTGTAAAATTGTTATATTGATAGAAAACCCAAGCTTAGGTTGAATACTTGTTGCAAGCGAGGCTCAACTAGCGTGTAATGTTGATGACAAGTAACTTATATCCCATCAAAATTCTGTTATTCAAAGGTGCATCCGTTCAAGCGTGATGAAGTAACAAACATACACTACACACATAAAATAACTATTTTAGAAATATACATATTTTAAAAAATTGACTTTGCGTGTAAGTACTTACCTATGTACGATGTTATATCGAGTTAATAAGGTATTTTATCAAAACAAATCTATCTAAATTAAATATAATAATAATATATCAAGATAAATAAAAATATTAATACTTCATTCTATGTTCTTCCCTTCAGGCTTCAGATCGACTCTCATTATAAGTTACAACTATAAAAAAAACTATCAAGTTCAAAAGGAAACGAGCACAACTCTTAACTATCAACGAATCAATTTTATTGGAAAGTTGAAAACAGTTAAAGAACTGAGTGAGTCGTTCGCAGTTCAAGTATTACTGCAGTGTTCAGTAATTTTGTGAAATCTCTGATTCAATAAAGCGACTAACTCTGCCTGACGATTTGTGGTACAGAGCTTTCAAACGAATCGAGTTTGTTAGATGCTTGTCAAAGTTTGTGAAGTTAGTTGAAAAATATCAATTACTTACTTACTAATCGATTATTTATATAGCTATGCTTAGCAAATTATACTAAGAAACAGTTGAAAAAAACTATGGGATTTGAACCTGCGACATTTGCACACTCAAGTCGGTTTATTGACAGAAAGATGAATTAAACACATTGGCAATTATGATAACTGACTTACTCACTTCTTTTACAATTTAATTTATTTTTAATTTAAATTAGAAAGCGATTCATATATTGTTGCTAATTCTACATTGTAAATATTATATTCAAGTTATATGTCCGTCGGTCAACTTTTAATAACAATAATAAATTTGTATAAAAATATTCCTCTCCTAATATTGTGCCTTAACAAAATACCAAGCAAAATGGTTGTTGTAGGCATTATTCAAATTTAATACAAAGAAAATAAGTTTAGTTTGTTATTGGACCCTCCAAATGAGTTTCTCCCTCGTCTACAAGGTTTCGCCCAACGACGCGTTGAAGCTTGTCGCCAAATTCCTTATCCGTGAATCCATTTGTGAAGACAAACGGGGGTAAATTTACCCTGTTTCATCTTTCTAAGGGTCGGTGTAGAATTTATTATTATGAAACTTACGTCGGATAAAATTACTTGTCTTTTATGAAGTGTTTTTGTAGTTATATTTTTTTATTATTTTATGAGAGAATTCAAAATGAGCTAACTGAAGATAATAAAATATGACAAATTAAATATTTTGACATTGCTAAAATACTTGTAATGAAAAAAATCAGGGACAAAATAATATTAACATTATTCTTATAAATTGCAATTATATCAATTTAAAAAAGAAGGAAATTAATTCTTCTAAGTTTTATTTATCAACCTAGAAATCAAATAAATTAAACCTTAAACATATTTTTATCTAGAAACCGAACCTAAAACATAATAAGGAGCTTAGTGGTCCAGAAGCAATAAAATGTTTTTTCCAAAGACTATAACACTGAATTAGCTGAGCAACAATACGCTGGTATCGTTGTACAAGCGCTTTAATACCCCCCAATTGACTTTTACAACTTGTAGCGAAATTTATTAGATATTTTTTTACTGGGTAGGAAAAAGCGCCGTTTTATGTCTTACCTGCCGCTATATAGTAGCGCTTGCACTACTGTAAGCTTGTTTGATGGTGAGGGCAGGCCTTATAATAATTACTGGCACGTGAGCTATGTAGGACCTAAAATAAATTCTACTAAGAAACAGTTGAAAACCTGCGACCTTTTGCACACCGAGCAGCCCCTTTAACCAACTAGCTACGATCGCCTCTTGCTAGGACCCTACATTTCTTAACTGTATGTTACATCATTTCGTGACGTCATGTTCATCCATTTGCACCTATCTTAAATAGGATACTCTAACCAAAATGGCGAAATTTTTCAACTGTGTCTTAGTTTGATTTGCTAAGCATAGCTAAATAATTTAATAATAATCAATAAATTGATTACTAACACTTTAGGCATCTTATCGTAGTTCACAGATGTAGCAACATATTCGCATTTTGAGATTTCTAATGCTCATAATATTATGCTGTAGTTGACACTTATCATCAGACTATATATACGTTTGTAAATAGACATTGTTTTCATATCACTTATCAAAATTGTAAGGGCAAAACACAGATTTTTATATACATTAAATAAAATATTGAGCAGAATGAGGAAATAAAATTCGTTAGACAGATATAATTTGGTCATTATTGTTTTGGCAAGAAAGCTGGTATTACAGAAAATAGCTGTTAACTGGCATGTTTTGACATGTTTTTCCAGGTTTTTGGGTAAAACACTTTGGTTTGTTAATTTTACGATTTTGTTGAGAACTGAGTGTTTTATGTCTCAATCTTAGTCTGCCTATTGATTTTATTCGTTTACTAATCGCATTAGACAAATTAGATTTTACCTTTTACGGGTTGCTATTAACAACTATGCAGTTTTTTGAAGTAAAATGGGTTTATTTGACCAAATTATTAAAACTGTACTACATGTGGTGTGATTACTCTTCTATGTATTTTCATCGATGTATCTAAAATTAAAAAAGAAATAAAAAGAATCTCTAGTTTGCATTGCCACAAAGCCAGCGTCTGACGATAGAATCCCAGAAAATCAAAGGCAACCCTCAAATTATTAAGACTTCTACAGTGTTCTTCGTATAAAATTTTCTTTAAATAGATTGTGCTTCCACTTTTTATTGTAATCTGAAGCTATGTAGAGCCTAACGATAAGGTTCACAAATGAAACACGTAAATTTGTACTTAAACGTGTAATAATCGACAAAAGA
This sequence comes from Hypena proboscidalis, assembly GCA_905147285.1. Taxonomy (NCBI): domain Eukaryota; kingdom Metazoa; phylum Arthropoda; class Insecta; order Lepidoptera; family Erebidae; genus Hypena; species Hypena proboscidalis. The sequence goes on from LR990141.1 coordinate 5,570,244, forward strand.
AGAATACGCGCGCGGTTTGGTGGAGCCGTGTCTTTAGCCGATGCGGAAAGATCGCGAACTGGCGTAAATGCTCAGGTAAAGACACATGCCCACCGCCCGCGCGCATGTAAATGCTGACAATGCTTATGGTGTACGGTTTCTCCTTACAAGCTATTTATTAAGGTTAACGAAATCTTCCTTTATAAACATAAAATTCTATAGCAATATTACTGAGGTTACCAAAAGTATAGTATTATATTAAGTGTGGAAAGTGTAGCCATTTGCAATCTACCGGGACCAGTTAAGACAGTTAACTGTGTCCTGAATTCAGAAGTGGCAATCTCGTTGACTTTTATGACACTCAAATAAGGAAAATTCACATAACATACCATCACGCCTATATTACCCAGTAGGGTGTGGCAGAGGTGTACAACACCCACATTTCACCTGTTATGTTTTAGGCCCTATGGGATAGGGGGTGAGACTATCGCTATCCACCGGGCACAATTCCAACTCCGTGCTGCTATTGTGAATTTCCTACTGGAAAGTTCACAAATAATACTTAACCCGATCCAGGTATCAAACTTGAGACCTCGCGGTGAGAGGCGCATACGCTAACCACTAGGCCATCGAGGAAGTCAGTTTTTATTTCTGCTAGGATTTAATTTATGGAATTACGCCCACAATACCTAAAATGGCAAAAGGTATATACACAGGTAACCAATTTTGTTTAATTTAAGTCTCATGTAACAAGAAGTGTCCATAATTTCAGTTTCAAATACAAAAATCACTTGTAAACAAAATAATAACAATCTAAAGAAACTTATTAAAACGAACAAAATACAAGATAAAACAAGGAAGAAAACTTGATAATCGCATTTACCCAACGAGCCATATTTTATACACCAATAAACGCTAGAAACTTATTATGAATCAAAGAGATTCAAAACTTTTGTTTCACAATACATTTATTGAATAATCTCGGTTCGTATTATAATTATTGAACCATGAAATTTACAGTATCGTTTTCTGCCATTTGTATTTTAGGGCACGTTTTACTAAATTGAAATGCGGTGGAAATTTTGGCAAAATGTTATCTTATCAAGACAAATAAATAAAATTGAAATATCTATTTTTAATGTCACAATAACAATGTTCTTTTCAGTTGATATAGTTATTTGCACGATACCTCTGCCTAAAAGGGGGTGCATGAAAGGAACCACTCCACAAAGATTCCCTACGTCCGGCGCACCCTGGGCAATTGGCGAGTTCTCCAAAGCGAATTGGCTAATCCTTTCACCACGATGGCAAGTCAAAGTAAAATTTGACTCAGCCATGGACACGACGAAGAAGAAGAATCGCGAGGTCATGGGTTCCCGAGTCGGGCAAAGTGTTACTTGTGAACTTTCCGTCAGGAAATTCTAAATAGCAGCAACCCCTGTCCCTTGGGAACTAAACATAACTGGTGAAATGTGGGTGTTGTACACTTCTGTCACACCCTTTTGAATAATATAGGATGATGATTTTGACTGTATGATAAATAAAAAAAACAAAATGATTTGATGCAATGTTCCCGTTCAACATACCATTAGGGTCGACACACACCAAAAGCGCGTCGAAGCGAAGCGCAGTTTCAGTGTCATATGAATTTTAACTTTATTTTCATTACTATAATACTTATTATCGCATGAGAAACTCTACGCTACTACTACTATGGAATTCGCCGGAATTCCCGCGGCGCCGCGGGCATCCGCGCGACTCGTTTGAGTTTCTCATGCGATAATAAGTATTATAGTTATAAAAATAAAGTTAAAATTCATATGACACTCAAACTGCGCTTCGATTCGCTGCGCTTCGACGCGCTTTTGGTGTGTGTCGACCCTTACGGCTCACATGACCAAAGTTACAAAAACACTCCACAAAAAGTTATCGTTATATCCTAATAGCTACCTATATCATCCAAAAAGAAACCTTAAACTTAAGTAACAAAATTCAAATTTGGTTGCTCATGAAATATTTATAATGCATCGATAAATTATTGCCCGATCCTGCGGCTGATGTGTACATTTACACATCAACCTATCCTTTTCCAGTATAACCTGGACTTGCATTGCACGAGAAGCTTACATATTGCGAAACCACCTTAAACTAGAATTGTATAGCTCAATGTGAAGCTGTGTGTACATTCATCATTTGTGTATCTTTAGGAAACGTCCGCCCATAATATAACGATAAACTGTATGAATTGCCAGAAGCCGTGGAGCAGTGAAAAATATATTGAATGAAAAGGCTTATGTAAATATCTCGATTCATTTTATTTATTCTTTTCAATGTCTATTTATGGATCAATGGTTTTATGTGGAGCTTACTGAGATAAAATGTGAAGAGGCGATTTTTGTTTTGGTAAATTATGAGAAATTTCTTCTATATATATAAAAATGAAACCCGTTTTCCGTTGTCACGACATAGCATGAAAACGGCGTGACCGATTTGGCTGTTTTTTTTTTGTAGTTTTCTAATACTCTGAACAAGGATCTTACGGAAAAAAAAATTAAAAATTTAAAAAAAAGTTTTTTATATGGAGGTTAGATTCCAGTTCAAATTGAATAGGTACGCATACATAAGATAGGTCAGCTATACAAAATAAAGTAGTGCATCAAATTTACGCTAAGGCGGTACGAAGTTCGCCGGGTCAGCTAGTATTTCATAAAAATAAACGTCATACTTATTCATTATCATCATAATCATCTCAGCTTTTTTAACGACGTCCACTGTTGGACATAGGCCTCACCTAATTTCCGCCACAACACGCGGTTTTGGCGACAAACTAATTACGTAACATAAAATCACACCTGTCATGGGTAATATAGCACAGAAGGCACAGGCAGAGGTGTACAACACCCACACTTCACCTGTTGGTTCCTCTTTTTTTCAAGCGTTTTTTACCATAATGAGAGATTTAGAAAGATATTAGCTGTTTTTTTAGTTTAGAGACTTAACCTCGATCTTCATCAATTGCAGCACGGAGTTGGAATTGTGCCCGTTGGATAGCGAAAGGCTAACCTCCTATTCTATGGGATCTAAACATAATACACTACATACAAATAAAGAACACGCAGAGTCAGAAAAAATATTTGCGGATCACATAAAAATTTGTCCCGTGTGGGGATCGAACCCACAACACCAGCGCAATTGAATGCGGCGAGGCGATCGCTTTAACCACAACGCCAATAGTGCTCTCGATTTTCTGTTGACATTCTGATGCAGAAAGCAATGTTCGAATTATACAGGCACTGTACTTTTATTACATACTATAACATCAGAATACCTTAAACTGTACATTATATATATTGATTTAAATTTAAGTAAAAAAAATACCGACAGTAAAATTTATAACCCGTATATTCGGCTTCGTTGGTAAAGTTGTGAAAAGTTTTCACATATATATTTCCCTTCATAATGGAATTCAAAACTTTTGGGGGAAATGTGTTGAAAACTCCTCAGATCTTTTGTGTAATATTAATATAATGTAAAATTCAAAATATGCCAGCAGGATGATTTTTGGTAAGGGTTGTTATTAAAAAAATGGCGGACAGGTGAAACTTTCTTATTATGTTACCTGGGTAAACTAAAAGTTATAAAAAAGTTGGTTTAAATATTTGTAAAATATGGTTAATAGGAGTTTTTGAGAAGTTACGAAGTTTATAAAACATAAAATACCTAATTATATGACCTAAACTTTCAACCTAAAAAAACCTTATTCTATATGTTTTTAAACTTTCGCGAATTGAGAACATTTTTCAAAAATTGAACAACGGGTCTAAATCGCGTGTAATTATTATAAAGGTAAATAAAGTCGGCTCGTGACCAAGAATGATGCAAGTCATTCGAAACGTCGAGAATAGGTATTAATTTACCTTTATAATAATTACACGCGATTTAGACCCGTTGTCTAATTTTTGAAAAACCTTATTCTATTCAAATTGCTCATCTCTCTCACTCACGAGTGCAAGACTGGCTGCGACTCAGGCGCGACGTATCGCACTCTCTTGATAATGCCTTGACGTTAAGGCGAAACCGCGGTCGATTAAATAGACCAACCTTACGTGACTAACACACGTATTTCATAATTTGAATAATGTTACAAACTCACGTCAGTTTTAATAAAAATCCTTATTCTAATAGAAAAATAAACAGTAATGAGTAGTAAAATTAATTAAAATTAAGCGATAACTTTGATAAACCTACCTCACAAGTAATAGCCTTCTTTGTTTGTCATACACATAACATAACATCACCTATATTGCCCAATTGGGTGTGGCAGAGGTAATTTTAATACATAAAGAGCGCATCTCGCCTATAAACAACTGTGTTTGGCGAGAAAAACCATCAAACTGTGTAAATGTAACTTACCATTAGATAAATAAATAAAAAAATAAAAAAAGGTATTCAATACCTACACTTCACCTGTTATGTTTAGATGACTGTGTGGATGTTTGTTACTTTTTTTACACAAAATATTTGGTATACAGGCAGTTTATAGTCTAGATTACAAATTTGAGCTATCATAACATAACATAACGCCTATATCACCCAGAAGGGTGTGACAGAGGTGTACAACACCCACATTTCACCGGCTATATTTAAATTCTATGGGATAGGGGCTGAGCCTATCGTCATTCACCGGGCACAATTCCAACTCCGTGCTGCTATTGTGAATTTCCTGGCGAAAAATCAACAAATAACACCGGTCTTCTTCTTCTTGAGGCAGTCTACCCTCCTTTGTGTAACATATTTAGATATACTTAAAATATTCTCAATTTCGCCAAAATAATGGAGATAAGGATTGTATATTTATTTATGACACAATTAATTACGCAGATTATTTCGTCTCGCTCCAAATAACTCCAACAAAGACATGTAAATCGAATATAAATTCTAATGATTACCACTTAAGTCTGTTATTATAATAACTCAAAAGAAATGAAGCTACGATTCAGTAAAGCGTTTGAATAAAATACAAAGCTCTTTTTTCCAAGAACATTGCCAATCGCAAATATGAAATACGTTGGATTTCTTCGAAATTGGCTGCGAGCGATTTTTATTAAAATCTTTTTGTTTGAGCAGAATAAAGCCATATACAGTGATTAGCAATCAGAGAAAAACTATGCGATTGAGGTTCTAGAGAAGAACTAATCTCTCTTCCTGGCTATAAGGAAAGGCTTCCACCAGAGATGTGTGAGGATGCATAGCGAGGGATGTGTTTGTAAAGAACCAATAGAATCGCTTCATTTACCTCGTCTCGGTCAGCACAGCTCTGGTGGAAACGTCTCAGCGGAGCTAGATTTTTGCGCATACAAAATAAGCGCGGGATGTGTGCGAGGGATGTGTACGAGGGAAGTGTGCCAGGAATTTGTGTTGAGAAAGATGTGTTGCGAGGTTTGCACATACTGTACCAGCCAGTCCATGGACGGAGTTTGTTGGAAGTAGATGTGCGCATTTTCACAGCTCCGCTACACATCCTCGTAGGCACATTATCATCGCACAGCTTTGGTGGAAACACCCACACATTTTCACAGCACAGCTAGACATCCTCGCACGACACATTTCCATAGCACATCTCTGGTGGAAACGCAGCCTTATTAATCCCATCTGGTGGTGGGGACAGCCTTCCTCGTTTTCTCTCACCACTTCGCTCTATCTTCGATGTCTGTATCAGTAACATTGCATGACAACTTGTCTCGTTCTATTATCTGAGACTATCTGGTCTTCGTCCTACCACGGGACCGCTGTCCGAGAATTGATAATTGTAGAGCCCTATTGCCAATATGGTCTGGTGGTCTTCTTTTTACATGTCCATACCATCTACGCCTACTCTCCTGGAGCTTATCGGCGATGTCACGTACACCAAGAATCGTACCTCGTAAGTACTCGTTACGGATTCTATCGTGCCTGGTGACACCACACATCAAAAAGAACTAATATAACTGTATTTTTTAGGATTAGAAGAACTACTGTCTCGATGGTCTAGTGGTTAGCGTATGCTCCGCGAGGTCTCTGGTTCGATACCCTGGTCGGGCAAACTGTTAATTGTGAACAGTGATTGTGCCCAGTGGATGGCGATAGGCTCATTCCCTATCCCATGGAACCGGGACATAACAGCTCTGCCACTCCCTTCTGGGTATATTAGCCGTGATGTTATGTTAACTACTATAACTAGGTATTTATTGGCTTTGTAGAAGCCTCATTTAAAAAAAATCGGTTTTAGTGTACTACACTAAATTGTTACAAATCGCATTAATTAAATAATTACCCATTAATATAAATGTTTTGATTACAAAGAAGACGACGTTTTTTAACTTAGAGTACTACTTGTTTTTATAATAGAATGATATTTGGGTACGACTATTACTATAATAACTTTTAAACTTTCGCGTTGCATATTTATTGATATGGTTTGAAACGGGTATTAACGCGATTAATTTTCATTTACCTTTCGGTATTTGACGTTTCGACAAGGTTTCACTTTGTCATAGTCGCAAGCAGACTGATTCAGCAGCGCCCCGTTCGTGAGGTTGATGAGTTAAAAAAAAATTTTTTTTTTTTAATTGTTTTCAATTCTCTATTTTGTTGGTTTTTTTATTTTTCTATGTACCTCTGCCACTCACCACACAAATCGAGTCCGGTTTATGAGAGTTTGATGATCACAGGAACGGGCGAGCTTTTGTGATGTTTATCACTGGATAATACTGGACGACCTGTATTTATAAGAGTAACAATATACAAACTATCGCTTCTATTATATTGGTGTGTTAATATCTAGTATGATAATACGTAGAGTAAGTGTTCCAGTTTCAATAAAGATTTAATATTTTAAGAAGTGAGCGGTCTGTCTATACGCAAACACATTACAGTTCCCAAGGGTGTCGTAAGCGATTGCGGAAGCTATATCCAAGGAAAATTCGCAAGAGAAAGATACTGAATATTCTTATGGTAATTTTAAAAACTTCCACATCCTCTTAGAGACAGATATATATACCATACTGAACAACTTTAAAAGGCAAAGCTTCAAATTTTTATTTGAACGGTTTTTTATGTTGGAATTTAAATTAAACTTGTCTAAAAACTTAATCTAAAAATATAAGTTACTGTCAGAAGGCCTCGTACCCAAAATGCTGGCAAATTGCATTGTATTGCGATACTAAGTCGCTGGCCGAAATATAAGCCAGCATTTCGAGAACGTATTGCCTTGATTAGACCCACTAATTTAGAACGAATGATTTTTTAAAAACAAATTTTCAATGTAGTACTTTAAAACATTCGTTATTAAACATTTTGTTTTTATTTATTTATTTCACTAGAACGTTAAACAAGTAAGTGGCTCGCTTTACGCTCATAAAAATGATATACTAGCATTCAGTTAGTACTATAATATTTAAATTAATAATAATTATTATATTTTCCTTTAAGCAAGATTTATTTATTTAATATTTTACTGTACACAAAAGATTACAAAGAAATAGACATTACAGTAATAGTATACAAAAGGTGAGCTTAACTTAGAAACCTAGAGCAATAAAGGAGACGATGATGCCATAGAGGGCTAGAAAAGGTGTACAACTAAAATACAAAAGATAATTATAACTAAATCCGTATACATATTTACACCCTAGTTTACATCAAGATTGTGTAAATAAACTGAAAACAAGGCCATCCTTAATATATAGGTTAATTATTCAAATTTCTAATTACTCTTGGTCACGAAAATACCAAGCCATTAACTATATATAATAAATTTGAGTTAAAACTTAATTGTTCTCTACTGTATGACATAAAATAATACAGGGTGAAATTTAATATAATATTGTATATAAAAATAATATTGTACCAGTGATAATATTATACTAAGAAATAGTTAAAAATTGTGGGACCGGCAGCATTTGAACAGCCGCTATAAACTTCTAAGCAGGTTCAAATCCTGCCAATCCCATATTTAAAATCTCCTATAATGTTGATTTTGGTATCCTATATCCACCAAATTTTATCTAAATCTGTCGAATTATTTTTGAATGAGTAACAAACACTCATACATACCTCTTCTTCTCAAAATATAAACTTTTCCATTTACAATTTATTAATAGCAACTAACACGTAACAGACTACGACTAAATCATACAATTTTGTGAGTAGTTATCCGTTTAAAATGTCATCCACGACTTTAATTCCACCCTGTATAATATAAGGTGCAATGACGTCACTATTTGCACTAGTATTTCTCTTGGTTAGGGTGCAGAAATTGCATTCCATACTTCTCAATTAGAGCTCGCGTGACTTGGTTCTGCTATGCGATGACGTCATATTTACTAGACACTTGAAAATGGCTTCTTTGATCCTATTCACATTGGAGTCGGCTTCTAGTTCATTAGATTTTATCAGTTTTTTATGCTAAACAACTGCGATTTTTTAATTAGATTCGTCTTTTCGAAGATATGTGTGTATTTATCATATAAATTATCACTCGCTAACGCTAAAGGATAACATCGTGAGGAAACCTGCATATCTAAAAGTGCCTAAATAGTGCTCGAGGGTGTCTGAAGTCTATCAATCCGCACTTGGTTTGCGTGGTGGACTTTGCCCTAACCCTGATCATGAGAAGAGGCTCGAGCCCAGCAGTGGGACATGTATTAGATACAGGGCTGCTATTATTATTATAACTGCGATTAGATTGCCTAATGCCAAAACGGGGCCAAACGATACTTTTACGGATTACTTTTCAGATTTTTTAGTGTTCGCGTACTGTAATGACATTGATATTCAAATTGAACTTTTTCATTTTTTATACCTTCATAAGCCACCAGGACCTAAATCCTATATTTGGTGATCGTCCATGTTAAAGTATACACAGGAAAACTTTCAGTTTTTAAACAATAACTTAGGGTAGCCGGCCACGGACTCCTGGGTCAATGCGTGTCAATTGGATGATTCGATGACCTAAATTTATAAATGAGTAATCGTTATATTTGTGTGACATAATGTCATCGACATTATGTCACGACGACATTATGTATTATTATAATGGGTGATTAAGTGTGCTATTAAAGATTGAAGTGCACTGATAGCGATGCTTAGTGATCGATCACATTATATTATACACACTAAGCTGTTTGAATGAAGGAGAACAATAACGTCTGAGTTTATGTACAATGGGCCAACGAATAACGTAGGCAGGGCAAAAACTTCTAAGGCTAACATTAGGCGTGCGCGATTTTCAGGTGTGTGAGCGCGCTGGCTGCACGCACATCACCCGGCAGCAACACGCGTGTGATGTGTGTGCAGCCAGCGCACTCACACACCTGACAATCGCGCACAACTAATATGGGGTCAGCAAATATTACTTTTGCCTAACCTATGACACGAACCTGAGACATGATCGATCGCAAACGCTAACCATCAGTGACAGGCTTCTTTTCACTGATATACCAAGAGAAGAGGACTTAATCGCAGGCAACAGATACATCGTTTCTTTTTTACTATTCCTTGTTTCTTATTAAAGTAAATTGGTATTTTTTTTTCTGTTAGGTTTCACGGCTAAACTACTTAACCGAGCTTGATGAAAATTGGTATAAAGGTAGTTTAAGATTTGAGAAAGCACATGGATCACTTTTATCACGCGCAGAAGTTAGTCGCAAACACAAAATTCTGTCAGACGACTCGTCAATACTGATTCCATATCTTCCAATTTGACGTCAAAGAAAAATAGCTCTTACGTCACATCTCTTACAGGATGTAATTGAATATCAAACTCAGAAACGGTCAGTAATCAAGCGTAGACTCACTGGTCCGAGGCAATTATTGACAGAACCGTATGCTTCAATAACTAGGTCACTTATTTCATATGCAAACAGATGCTGCTGGTTAGCTTGCCTGGGAAAGATCAACTGAGCGATAAGCTTAGTAGATATCAGCCAGATTGGACAAACTTCTTATGGTAGATATAGAGCCGTGAGAAATATACATATATATTTTTCATGGCTAAGGTGTTATGTAGGTTTCAGTAGTTCTAGATAAGTCCCTGTTATCCTATTTTTAACTTTTGTTGCCAGATGAAATGCCAAATTTGTAGAAGTGAAGATTTTATTTAACCACTTCTTTGACATTGTTTTCAGCTTTCTATCACTAACGGTTTCGACGCTATGCCTCGCGGACAGACAAACATACAGATAGATAGATAGAAAGAAAGACAGAAGGATAAAGTGAAACTTTATGGTTTCACCATGTCCGTCTGTCTGTCTATACGACGTACCTACAAGAAACCCTTATGGGTTCCTTATAGGTACGTCGGAACCCTAAAATCTGAGGTGTGTGCACATAAGGTTCTCTTCTGTACCTAACTATTTTGTGGTTTTAGGCAATATGTTTTGTTTTTTATTAAAAAATTACATGTAAGTGATTTATATCACGCCTATTTTGTATAGAAGGGTGTGGCAGAATTGTATAACACCCACATTTCACCTGTCATGTTTTGGTCCCATGTGACCCAATTACTGAGAATTTCCTAATGAATAAATACTGGGCAAACAATCAGTTACTAAGTAAAGTCAATCATATTAAGTTCTATTTGACGAGCATATCACTCGCAGCAATATAATTTTATTGGCGATGAGGTGACGGTCCGTCCGTGCCGTGATAGTCGTCCGTGAGTGTCCGTGAGGCAATTGATTGGGACCCGCTTGATTAAACGAGGTATAGCTTTGATCTTTGTGTTTGATTGGGAGGAAAGGCGAATATTGGCGTCATAAGTCGTATGGAACACGCAGCGATAGCCGAGTGGGAGATCGTAGGACTGCTAAGTCAAAGGTCTCGAGTTCGAACCCACGGCACACACGTCTGTCAATTATTCGTTAAGATTCGTCTTTTCGAAGATATGTGTGTATTTGTCATGTGAATTATCGCCCGCTAACGTGAGGAAAGGAAAACATCGTGAGGAAACCTGCATGCCTGACAGTGCCTAAAAAGCCGCTTTATGGGTAGAATCCTGAGCGCCGTGTTTTTGTACTAACGTATTATGGGCTTAACTTTAATATTATTAAGTTTTTATCATGTTTGTTCGTGGCCATTTTGTCAAAATTGTTTAATTCATTAATTGAGTTACATACAAACTTGAATACTAAAAGGACAAGTAGATAAAACATTAAGGGGAATCAATGCTTCGCTGTTTTCCATTATCGAAAATGATTAGTTTACGATAATAGATAAAAACTTAATAATATTAAAGTTAAAACCATATTACTTTTGTATGGAAAACAGCGAAGCATTGATTCCCCTTAATGTTTTATCTAGTTGTCCTTTCTGAAGGACACCACTTATCAAGTCGCTATTATTTCTGCCAAGGAATACCTCATCTACATCGTATTTCACGTTTATCGACTTGGTAATTTAATGAAAATAATATTGAACTGCCTTCAAGAATTCAAAGCAAATAAATTGTTTCTTTCGCATATTTGCGAAATTTCTCCTCATTTGATCCATTTTACCTGGATCACTGTCAAAGTTCATTTCATATTTATGTGTATTTATGTTTGTTTATTTATATTGATGTTTGTTTGTTTTCACAAAGGTATTCAAACGTGCCTGTCACTGTCAACACATCTAAAAAAAAGCCTTTTATTATACCGAAACATAATAAAAGGAAACCAGTGTTTTGGAAAATATGTCAATAGAATATTAACTTGATGCGATATTCGAGTCCGAATCATAAACAAATTATACGCTTCAATGGTGTAATTTTTTGAGTATTTGTCGTTGAAAATTCAACCTTATGTGATAAGATTGAGGTTGGTTTTGGGGTGGTGTTGGGCGTTTAAAACGAGAATAGGTGAGCAAGGCAAATTGGTGTTGACAATGTAATTTGTGTTTCATTTGCTTGATCCTGAGCCAGTTCGTGAGCCGTGTCGTACGATTTAATCGGATGTGTTGCTTAACTGAGTAATTTGCACGGAAAATTTAATGGAATAACAGGTTTAGGGATTGCTCTCCATCGCTGTTGAAGATATAATATCTAAAAATATTATTAGTTTAACTTCTTCTTGTCTTTTCAAGTAAATTATTAGATACTGCCTCGAACACAATTTCCGCCAAAATCGAATGATAAATATATAAAATAAATAGTTATTTCACTAATTAAAATTTTACTCAGTACTAATTAATAATAATCGCCATTTCTTTTTTTGTAAAACAACTGTTTCACTCTTGAGTTCCAAGTATGCTTTATCAAGATCCGCAATGAAGTTTCAGAAAACGTTGTTCAGGTGAGAATTGAGTAAGTTTCATAATGACAAATGCATTTGTAACGTTATGATAGTAAATAATTTCAAAAATTTCGCGATTAAATCACATAATTATACTATTGTAGACACGAGTTTAATTAACTTTTAAACTTACGCGTTGCATGATTAAATAAAATATATAACGGGAATTAACGCGTTCATGCAATTATTTACCTTTTAGGCTTTACGAGTTTCATTCGCGGAGACGACGCTGAGCCTTTACCAGTCGTTTCGTGACCGCGATCGGTGTGATTCGATCGAAACTGTCGAGCAAAAAAGATATTTATGCCTTTTAAAATATTCACGCGATTAAGACCCGTGTCTACAATAGTGACAAAAACGTCATTTCACTAACATGCCTCCACTTTGAAACAAATATCCCGTCATTCCCATCTTCGCTCGCGTGCCGTGGATGACGTACTTTACCTGACATTTAACCCAAACCGCTTCATAAACACAGAAACCGCTTAATTATGGTACAACGTTTGGTACCAAAATAGTTTATGAGCATAGCTTAATTTGAAGATACTCTGATAAATGTAGCATAAAATTAATGTTACATGACATCACGCCAATATAGGTTTAACAGGCGATGAATCACAGCAAAAGCCTCATCAAGGGCTTCTCGAACAAATAGACTACTGAGCTGCTGGCATTTAGATCTGATCTGATCTGATGGATTTAGATTGCCGTTAGATCCCTCACAGAACACTGCAAGCTGAATCATGCAATGCAACTTATCCCGTATGGGCTATGCGGACAATGACAACTGCAGATTCTGTAAAAAGGAACCGGAAACACCGCTGCATCTCTTTTGCGACTGCGAGCCACTGATCCATAGACGAAGCATCATTCTGGGATGTCATATCTTGGATCCGGATGATGTTAAGTCACTCCCGATCGGCCGACTGCTCCAATTTATGGAGGCTTTTGGCCTAAAGAAAAGCCACAACAGACCCACGGAAGTCGAAGTGAACACACAAAGCCTCGTCCCAGCAATAATATAAGATACTTTATTCTCATAATACGATTTACATCATTTACATAAGAACATTGTTAATTAAATAACAAAATTTTAAGATTCGTCGTCATGAAACAAAAGTACAAAATTATAAGCATGTAGGTGGTAATGCTCTAAAACTAGAGCGAAGTTATATTTACCAACGATTCCACAAACTAAGCATAAACTCGTCAAAAACGTATTCGCCCGTGGTATTTAGGTACTTACTAAATACTTATTTATATGTCTTATAAATATTGGGCAAGTAGTTTTTAAATATATTTGACGAACTTATACTTTTAATGTTCGTGAGTAGTTTCTTGTAAATTATAATACTCAGAATTGTGGCACAGGTGTACAAAAATGGATGGATGTCGGCGTGTTTTGGCTTTAAAATTTATAAAAAAAAAACATGTGATAATTCTATTGAAAATTATATTTTTTTTTACAAGACTTGTATTATGATCTTTCCATTTATTACAAAAACAAAATACAGGCGCTATGTGATCTTTTTTCCGTTAAATAAAATATTCATATAGCATACTCATGTAGAAATCGAGATGGTTAATACATGGAATCAAGTTACCCCTTGACATGCAGCATAAATTTAGTACCTGATGTAAAATGTATGGAATAAATCTCAAATGATTGCTTTAAGTTTTAATATCCTACAGGTAGTATAACTTTTAAAATAATCATAGAGTAAGTTGTAGGAAAACAAGATAGCCTTTCGCCCACACCATTTATATCCTCTAGAACATTATATACGTCATGCTTACATTACCCAGAAAAGAAAGACAGAGGTGTACAATACCCACATTTCACCTGTTATGTTTGGATTCTATGGGATAGGGATTGAGCCTATCGCCATTCACCGGACTCAATTAAACTCCGAGCTGCTCCTGAAAATTTCTTGAAAGTAAATTCACAAATAACACTTTTGCCCGATCCGGGCATCGAACCTGAGACCCCGCGGTAAGAGGCGCATACGCTAACCACTAGACCATCGAAGCAGTTTTAGCAAGTTTTGTAAATGTACCCTAATAATTGGTTTTTAAATAATTTTATTATTGTAATCACTGACATTTTATCATCGACATTTTATTACTTATTTGACGTGCATTTAATACAATTAATTTATTTGTTAAGCTCTTTTTAAAATATAACATTGTTATCTTAAATTGATTTGAATGCCTGTTGAACTAATATTATTGTTTAAATTTTCGTATGCCATTCGGCGAATCATAGAAGAACTTTTTGTAACACTGTAACATCCTTGTAACCTATGTTTTACGAAATAAATGAATTGAATTGAATTAATGTAATCTATGACCTGACTTATTAAAACGTTCTTGAGATATAAATGGTGTAACACGAATCTATGTAGCCGTGTATAAGAATTGTATGTATCTAATATACGTACAGTGGGCCAAGCAATTAGATATGCAGGGCAAAAACTTCTACGCCATAGAGAAAACTGACTGCAATAGATATGCATTTGTGAATTACATATTTAATAAGTGTAATATACCCACTATTTAGATATGTAACTCACTTATCCATAACTGTTGTGATAAGTCTTTACTGTGAATTGGAAGTTTTATTCCCTGCATACCTAACTCTTTGGCCCACACTACATTAATCACGTGCTCTAAATCTTTTTCAACTTGTTTTTAGATAACCTTTAAATGTCATTGTCAATTAGTATCTATACATAAACTTGAGCTTGATAGAATCTAGATCAAGTTAAAATATCTAATTGAATTTGGCAAGCGGAGTGACGAAATGCGACCTACATATCACCACTGTTCTGGTTCACTGGTAGGCTCGCTATTTTAGGAAATAGGTCGCAAAGCAGACAAATAACTTGCCTAGTTCTGTATTACTTTAATGTATAAAAGATTTTTTAGACGAACCACGTCATGGTATTAGCCTTTACGAAAAAAATAAAGTGTAGTATGTAGTATACCTTTGTCGATAATATAGGTAATAAATAAATATCTCACAAAGATACACACAAAGCCATCTAGTCCCAAACTAATCAAAGCTATGGGTACTAGAATAGATACCAATACATATATACTTTACTTTGTAAATACATATTTATTACACATAGAAACACCCAGACAAAGACAAACCCTCCTATGGAAGCACACAAAAGATTTGTCTTAAGCGGGAATTGAACCCGCGACCTTGGCGTCACAGGCAGGTACACTACCCACTCCGCCATCCGGTCGTCTAGGTGTGATGTTACATTATGTTATTTAGTATTTTAAACAAGTAGAGGTAAAAATTATTATGAACCATAACTTAAGATTGAAAATACCTTCAATAATCTATAATCCTGGCCATTACACCACGGACGTGAACTTCTTCTAACACAAGCGAATTAAGCTTAGCTGAAGGGGTTAACAAGAATACAAGTAATATGTATTTGCAAATTAAAAGAAAGCTTTAAAAAAAATCCGAATTCGCCAAGCATGTCTGATAACAGGGTGTATTAAGTTTACCTAAGGTGGTATGGTATACATATATTTGACAGAAATCAATGTAATTTCATTTTAAAACGCCCCCCTCGCCCTCCTTAAATAGCTCATAAAATGTAACGTTATGTGTAACAAACAGCATAATATGTTTATGTAACATCGCGTAACATCTACGGAGCAAACTTCATTGCAACACAAATACATTTAAATTATTGTTAGTGGACTCTTATGGCCATATTAACTGAGACTTGCTTGTACACTCAAGGCTTAATTTGCATTTACAGAAATGCTGACATTTATTTTTAACATTGAAGAAAGTTTACTTAAAGTAGAGCTAGAGGTAAGCACCACTATCTTACCTTTAACTTATCTCTCACTTCCTGACTATGTATTCCACATGGTGGTGGAGTCATCCTTCCTCGTCTTCTGCCTCCACTTCACTCTAACCATGATATCTTCTGCACTTATCATTCACTATTATAAGTGTTTTTAGTCTACCTGCCTTCACCCTTTTTTTTTGTCGTGGGGGGAAATCTTAAAAAACATACCTGAAAGAGTCCGACCTCGATGCGTGACGAAGTGCCCCGGGATGTCTGATGAGAACTCTCCGGTGCCCTTCTGCATATTGCCCTAGCACGTCCCTGGGGCGGCTCCCCTGCCCCGTCTGCTCGCGGTTCGCGACGTTACACGACACTGTGTACCATCGCCCGTCTCTGGATCCGTATACTGGCAGCTAGAGACCTGCTTTCACCCTATCTTGGGTCTGCTTCTGGACCTTCAAACGAGGATGGAGAGCTGTAATGCCAAGCTCCTGACGTAGTCTTGTCGTCTTTTAAGTACATAACCATACCTGGTAAGATTAAACTCTGAAATCGCTAACGCATGACACAAAGCATCTTGTACTTATAAGTTTGGACGTGGCAGTTCATGGACTGTTAGACACTTACCATCAGAAGTACATGTTTGTTCGCTACATACGTTTAAAAAAAATAGCCCAGTTCCATTTCAAGTATTACTTTCATAAATAACTGTTAGTTTGAAGGTTTTGTAGGAAGGGTTGTCCCAAAGGAGTGTCTGTCCCCGCTATGCTATGTTTATGACTGTCACACACTATGATCTATATTAAGTAGTTGAGTTTATTAAAATATATGAGTTGTGGGAATTGGGTGTATAAATTTGACCTCTGAAATGTCAACACTGAAGTTTGTAGGTATTATTACTTAATAAGGGAAAATTGCACCAAAGTCCTTATTTTCTCATTCAATGTTTGTACAGTCAGCTCAGTCAGCAAGTCATCTAAAAACATAAATTAAATTTTATGTAATCAAACAGAGTATTAAAAATGTTGTAAGTATCCAGAGTGATCAAAACATCTTAGCAATCAGTTATTACGAGTGCAGAAAGCGTCATACAAATATTAATTTAGTTTTATTAGTCTTAAGCCTAACTTCGGCGGAATCACTAGTTTTATACGACGACCGGATGGCGGAGTCGGTAGTGTACCTGCCTGCGACGCCGAGGTCGTGGGTTCGATTCCCACTTAAGACAAATCTTTGTGTGCATGAACATGGGGGTTTGTCTTAGTCTGGATGTTTCTATGTATAATAAGTATGTATTTACAAAAGAAAAGTATATATATGTATTAATATCAGTTATTCTAGTACCCATAGTACAAGCTCTGCTTAGTTTGGGACTAGATGGCGTTGTGTGTAAGTTGTGGAATATTTATTTATTTATAATTTAGAATATTCGTTCAACCTTTGAACGTAACAGTGAACTTTTTTTGTGCTATTGAACTTTTATGTGAAATTTATCGTGTAACTAAATTTTGTGGAACTTAGAATAAACTTTAATCGACTATATTTCCTAGTTTATTTTGCTTCCCGATAGCGCCCATCGTAATTCAGTGGTCAATATTGTGTAAGCCCTTAATAATATAGTATACTATGTGCTAACATTACATAACATAACATCACGTCTATTTTACCCCGAAGGGTGTGGCAGCGGTGTATAAAACCCACATATTACCTGTTGTGTATTAAGTCCCATGTGATAGTGGGTGAGCCAATCGCCCTACAGTGGGTACAAATGCAATTCCATAAGTGCTGTTGTTAAGAATTACCCCACGGATTATGCCCATATAGCACTTTCACCCGTGCTGTGAATCGCACCCGAGACCTTGCGGTAAGAGGCTCATTCTCGACCAACTAGAACATGAGGCAGTCGAGGTCCACCATCGAGGTATAATAAAATTAATAAGGATAAACACAATAAGTACAAGATTGTTTAAAAGATTCGGGCTCAATTCACATAAGGCAGATAAACCTTAATAGAATAAACACATAACACACTCAAGGGGGTGCATGAAAGGAGCCTCCCCGAGTGACGTACACAACAATTCACTACGTCCGGCGCACTCTGGGCAGTTCGCGTATTCTCCAAAGCGAATTGGCTAATCCTTTCACCACGATGGCAAGTCAAAACCTTGACCACCCTTACTGACTGACCAAAATGCCGTACCACCTGCTCATGAACGCCGACGCGAGCGCTATAACAGTGGCCACTTATTGGACCAATAAATTTTGACTCAGCCATCGACACGACGAAGAAGAATAAGACACTCAATTGCAATTGGCAGCTGTGTAAATTGTGATAAAATTTATCCAAATCTGGTGAAACCAGCGGTTCTACTTATAAAAACAGTTTCATACAAACCTCACATATCATACTTGGCTTATTATCATCAGTGTTGCATTTCAAACCAACCTCATCGTTGCAAACCACAAACTTGATTGTGGTTCAAAACCGCTTGTACCACAGTCCAAATTTAGGGCAGACTTATTGAAAAATAGGCCATTGGTTTAGTAGTTTTATACTATTTAATCTGCTTAAAAATAATAAGACCTTTTCTACCAAAATTCATTGTTAATTTTAAATAAACTGCAACATGAACCATTATGAAAGAAACACAGTTTAAAAGAAACACAATTTGTAATTTTATGATTGTATAAAATAAAATATTTTTTAACAAAAAATTTAACCTTCGAAATAGAAATCAAAAGTAAAAAGATTTTGAAAATTTCAAGTTTTGTGTATTGAATTAAAATATTATATTTTGCTAATTTTGATTTGGCACCAAACAATAAACTAATGAACTGTCTATTTTTGGAACTACATAGAAATGGAGAAGACTTAACGTAGTATTAATTTAATTTTTTTGCACTGATTCACTATATTTGATAGTGATATTGATATTATTATCATAATCGGTATAGTCGGTAAAAGTTGTATATAAACTAACTACCTACAAAACCAATGAGGCAGTTAGGCAAGCTAAATAAATACCAAACATTAGCAATTACAAACAGTATACCTACTTAAACCCTGTGGTATTCTATAAATTGTATTCCAGAAGATTATATTCCATGAATCACTCGAGACCAGTAGTACATATACATTGAATATTGTAAGCCGAAACAATAGACCGCTTTGCTTCAGATATAGCTGATTATTCCAGCTGATAACATAACGTAATGCCACCTTATAAACTAGTATTATGTCCTACTGCTGGGCTTGGGCAATGAGAAGTCAATTTTTACCCGACTGCGTCAGAAGGAGGGTTATGTTTTTCGAGCGTATGTATGTATGTATGAATGTATGTATGTATGTATGTATGTATGTATGTATGTATGTCTATTTCTTTGGCACGCCCTACAGCCCAAACGGCTAGACGGATTTTGACATAATATGAGGTATCGTTGAATTCGTCGAAACAGTGATAGTGACATAGGCTATATAAATTTTCAAAATGGCGCCGGCAAATGAAAAAAAAAAGGGGGGGAGGTATGGATTTTCTTTTCATCATAGTAATATGGGTATCAAATAAAAGGCCATGAAAAGACCATTTCAAAAATATATACTTCTTATCACATTTATATTACTGATTAAACACAATTTACCAATTTATATATCGGCACGCTCGCGCGCCCGAAGTGGGTGGAAGTTAGTTTGTATGTTCGCTCACGCTAATCTTGGAAACTGCCGGTCAAATTTGAATAACTGTTTTTGCATTTGATAGTTTAACTCACGATTAAGGCTCATTGATCTCAAAGAGATTTGATTTCTACAAAATAATAGATATAAAAAACATGTCGGTTAAAAGAACTAAAAAAAGTGAAATAAAAAATAATTATTAAAAAAACAAAAAACCCGACTGCTTAAAAAAAAGAACTGAAAAGATAAAAACAAGTATAGCATTACCTACATTAAATTCATTAACAACAAATTAAATATGTCAAACTAAATTCTTTAAGATGTTGCAGGCGGGGACAAACAATACTTTGTTACTACTATATAACTTCATTTGTCACCGCCTGCAACATCTTAAAGAATTTAGTTTGACATAGGTATTTAATTTGTTGTTAATGAATTTAATGTAGGTAATGCTATACTTGTTTTTATCTTTTCAGTTCTTTTTTTTAAGCAGTCGGGTTTTTTGTTTTTTTCCGTCCTCACGTCTGGTATAAAACCGTAAAAATCTTAAACAACATATTGTTGCAACTTACATTTAAACCATTGATAACACTTTTACTCAACCTGGAAATCGAACCCTCAGGGTAATTAATGGCATAATATGTTAACGACTAGACAAATGAGAAATATAGTGAAGGCTGAAAAGTTGGATGTGTGACGCGCGGTCAAAGTTATTTACATCTCGTATTTTGAATCCTTCGCTACGCTCAAGATTCTAACCTAGAAGCACTCGCTACGCTGGTGAGTCTACTATAGAATCTTTCTCTTATATATAAAATATAAACTTTGCTCTCTTGTTGCACTAATAACTTGTTAATAATTCTTATTGGTCAAAGTTCTTTTTATTCAAATTATGAAATACGGGTGTTAGTCACGTAATGTTGGTCTATTTAGTCGACCGCGGTTTTGCCTATACGTCTAGTCATTATCAAGAGAGTGCGATACGTCGCGCCTGAGTCGCAGCCAGTCTTGCACTGACACATTACGTGAGTAACACCCGTATTTCATAATTTGAATAATGTTACAAACTCACGTCAGTTTTAATAAAAAGTTATCTTTATCAGCATTATCTTAAAGGATTACAACAGAGTCCATATGTAAGTCTTATTTTTTATAATGTGAGACACTCTTTTATTTTGATTGAACCAACTAATCAAAAAAAAAATCTCATAATTTTGAAATATCAAAGGCAACTTTACGTTAATTCTAAAATAAAATGACTCGCTACGCTCGTGATATTACTATAAAATCTTCTGCTTATTCAAGACTCATAGTTAGTACTCGAAGAAAATACGTACTTTGCTTGTTGCACAAATAACTATAGCACAAACAATACACCCACTACACTCGGTTTCACACACAGCTGATTATTCTACTGAACATTTCCCTTTGATAACTAAGAAATGGGTGTGAAAGCGTGTCTGAAATTGTTTACCCTACTTACCCTTACCGCAAATATTTTAGTACTCCGGGCTATTGTTGTTTGAACATAAAAGGACTGTCTGTTCCAGGCTTAATAATTTTGTGGGCATTGTGAGTGAGCTATGAAATGGTTTTTTTTCATTTGAAAGAAGATTGCGTTCTTGCAAAGTTGTTGCATAGTTTTTTGTTTAGGTTTTATGACCTGTTCATTAAAATGGAAGGAAAAATAAATTATTATTTATTATATACTAGTTTTACCCGCGACTTCATTCGTGTGGATGCCGATATTTCCATGCTATATTAACAGGGAGGATATTTTTAATATATTAAAAAAATATGTATGTTTGCAAAATTCAATAAAACTCATGCTTGGCTCGTCGTTTTTTTTAATAGTCGTACATCTTTACCTTCAAAATTTAAGAATTTACTTGATACACTTTTATGCCCTAATTTACCAATTTTCTAAAAAAACTATCTTGTGATTAATTTATTTTATTAAAGGAACATATGAGCAGATTTTCCTTCAAAATTGACAAACTTTCAATATCAACTTACAACACTTAATTCATCCCCTTAGGTCAACAAAAAAATTTGGTCGTAATTTTAAACTAGAATTATCTTTTGTTTCAGATACTAACCCTACCAGTGCTAAACCAAAGTGTTCAATCTAACAACCCAATGACTTGAGCATCCAAGATGACGTGTCCATTTCGCCGTGCCTCCTCACAGCAGCAGTTTGCCAATGGCAGCAGTTCTAGTGGCAAGAAGCCGGAGTTCCGCTCCCGACAATCCTCGGTCCATCTTCCAGGACCTGAGGAAGAAGATGGGGAACGGAACACTTTGACGCTGAAGAACTTGAGTGAAGCGCTGCAACTTCTTACAGCACCTTCGGTGAGTACACTTTTGTTAATTAGACCTTATAGCATGGTCATTAAGGTGATTTCTAAAGGTGATTTTCTATCAAAAATGTGAAAGCTGCCACTGAAGCTAAGCTATGTAGGGGGGTGAGAAGGGGGCGAGTGACCATTTATCACTCATAGCACGCATCTTGAGAATATCAAAACATGACTTAGTTGAACCCATGTATACCTACCAGTGTAAGCTCTATGGTGAATTTGATAGGTCAGTATCAAAAGGCATTCATAGCAATGTAGCATAGGAAAGCTCCCCAAGTTTCCATACTACTTGGCACATATTATTATTATTATTTTGCGAGAAATCACAATAAAAATTTATTTTGAATCTTATTGTAACGTAATTGGATCCTTGAATTGAGTCTCGAAGTTTCATTTTTTGAATACAGAGAAAAGAATATTATTAGCGCTTTTCTGCAGCCTTTGAATTCGAACATACAATTTTCCACTTTATCACTTCGTATTACGGCTTGCAATTTCAGAGACTGGTCTTATAAGTAATCCGTGCATATCGCACTACCAGGCGGACTAACTGCCTGTATTAAATCTTAAGACTTCATAGTAGACTTTAACGTTGAGATTTAAAGTAGCATTTCGATTGTTCATTCTCAAATTATCACCAAGGAACGTGAATAAACATTGCTCAAGCGCTAAAGCGTGGTATTGCAGCTGCTGGCCATATCATTCCAAATTGAATTTTAAGTCTTTGAGTTAAAGTTGATTTTGAAAACGTCGTTGTACGATTAAATACTTCAGCCATTAATATTGTAATGTACGTGAGAGCGAGAGTTTGGGCCTTTGCTGTTTTAATATTTTATTAGCAGTTAGCAGTCGGTAAGTCAGCTGAAAAGTTTAAGACATTGACACAGGAGATTGAACCAACGATAGGTATTCATAACGGATTAATTAAATTGCTATTTTTTGGAATAACTCTTTAGTAAATGGTATATTAAATTATATGATCTCTGTAACAGTTTTAATATGTAATAGTGTTTTAATCCTTATTCAAATATTGGGAAATTATTGCCCACTTGACACTACTGTAATATTTTTTATTATTGCTTTATTGGCAACTCTGATCAGTACCAATATCTATAAAAGACCCCCATTTCCCTCCTTTTTATAAAAATTAGGAGTTTTTTTTGAAATCTATAAAACCCTCTTACCTAAAAACCGTGACAAAATTTCATAAGTGGTATATTCAATTATAAGATCTCTGTAACAGTTTTATCATGTAATCTTGTTTTAACTTTAGTGGATTATTAATTATAACAAATACTTTGTAGATATGTCGTTGACAAGAAGCCTTCCCTGGCTTCAGCAGGCCTTAAACTGTCTTCATGACAATTTCCATCAAGATCAGTTTACCTGGTAGTTCAGCCGTGAGAGCAGCCGTGGCGCAATGGATAAGGCATCGGTCTTATGTTCGAGAGGTCACGGGTTCGAATCCTGGCATTACACCACGGACGTTTACTTCCTCCTTGATTCTTCTTCTTCTTCTTCTTTCGTGTTGATGGCTGCAGTCATATTCTATGAGCCCAGTGCGTAGCCACGCCGATAGCGCTTTTATCGGCATTTATGAGCGCCTCCTTTGTGCAGGTGGTGGAGCAAGTGGAACAGGTCATGAGGTGGGCCATAGTCTGTACAACACCCCACTCGCAATATAGGTCCGATTCGTCAAGAAAACCCCACCTTACCAGGTTCTGTTTGCTTCGACCGATTTGAGTTCGGTTCCTCCTTGATGACAAATTTATTTTAAATCCGAAACAAGAAACGCACCTATAACGCTGCGCTTGTTAATTTGATATTTTAAAAGTAGATATTGTTGTTAGAAATATTTTTTATTTACAACGACAATGTAACCACAGAAATAAATCTCAGATACGATAAAGGATTGTGCATATAACTTATAAAGATTGTCCGTGAACACTGTGTGTGGTTATTCAGACATTTTTATCGATAAATCTAAATCGATAATTTATTATATCATGATAAAAAATAATGAGTCATAATAACCCCTTCCTTCATCCAATACCTATTTAACACACACGTACATAACAATATTAACATCGTAAAACATATTATTGGTCGTAACTCGGAAATACATTTCCTAATAGGAGCCTTAATATCATCATTGAATTTTATGCGCACTTAAAATTCAATATGCGTTCTTACCAGGCCGAAGACATATACACACGTGTCTATATGTAAGGGATCTTACACACTACAACGATAGAGCACTTCTGCTACTTTTGGCTGATAATAACATCTTATTATCAGCCAAAAGTAGCAGTAGCAGAACCTACATCTACATCTTATATATATATAAAAATGAAACCCGTTTTCCGTTGTCACGACTTGGCATGAAAACGGCTTGACCAATTTGGCTGATATTTTTTTTGTAGTTTTGTAATACTCTGTACAAGGTTGTTACGGAAAAAAAAAAAAAAAGAAAAAAAAAAAAACATTTTTATATGGGGGATATTATAGATTCCAGTTTAAATTGAATAGGTACGCATACATAAGATAGGTCAGCTATACAAAATAAAGTAGTGCATCAAATTTACGCTAAGGCGGTACGAAGTTCGCCGGGTCAGCTAGTTTTTAATAATTTTCCTTTGTCTTAAATAGCTTATTATTTTTTATAGTTAGAGTTTCGTAAAAATGGCATTGAAATGTTCAACACTTGACCTACAAGCCGCGGCTGTGATTGACTCGTCAGTGCTATGATTTATCTATAGTTTCCTATTTGAACTTTGAGATTTGGGACCCACGATAACTACTGCAAAAATTCAACAATTTTTAATTTTGTATGTTACTTAATTTATGATTTAAACAATATTGACAAAATGGCTACGAACAAACATGCAATGTAGTGTTTTAGATATGATTTGGGTATAAAATAAATGAATACTTAATAATATTAAAGTTAAACCCAAATTACGTAAGTTTGAAAAAACGGCGTTTGGAAATTGACCCTTAAACGCGCTTGATATGCCGCTAGGATAGTGTGCAGGTAACATAATTCAATCTCACATATTCGTCAAGTGAATCGAAATAGCTATGACTTCTAAAGTGAGCGAAATGAGATGAGATAAGATGATATAACAATAGATTCGTCAAAGTCGTTCTTTGATTATGCTTCGAGTTTTGCTCTCACTCGAAACAAAGTTGAGTTTTGCTCTCGCTCGAAGCAAAGATAAGTTTTGCTCACTAATCGCCTTTTCGAGTGAGACACGAGATAAAAGTTATTTACATCTCACACAGAATACAAATAACAATTTCTTAACGATTCTTATTGCCCAAAGTTCTCTTTATCAGCATTCTTCTAAAGGATTACAACATCTAATCACAAAAATATTGTATATTATTTTGAAATAGAATAGGCAACTTTGCATTAATTTTTTTAAAAATCATATTAATTCATACAAATAAAAACTCATTTCAGTCAAAAAAATGGCACAGTTTCTTTTTAATTTTTATTATGAGAGCCTGGTAATCTGTGACACAGGTCTACCTACTGCAGAAAGCAGTCTCTCACAAAGAAGTTTTGGAACTATGTAAACTGTATTTTTTATTTATGTCGTGATTGTACTACCCTAAACACCTTTGTGAAAGAGAAATAAACAATTTTTTATCTTTATATCAGTTTTTTGCGTATCGGGTTTGGAAAACACTAATACTCTCCTACAGTCATATTTTTCTTGATAAATAATTATGTGTTCTAAAGTATGCCACTTGTAAATTAACGTAGAAAATTACATCATTCAACACAATGGAATCTATTTTGAATTTATGAATAGAAATAATGATCAGTCATTAACAAGACGGCTTGTCATTAGCTTGCCTGTCATTAGATTGCCATTTCTTTATAATGGACCTTTTAATCAAATTAATTGAGGTGATTAAACACTCTGGATAGCGAAGATTTCTGTAAAATAAAAGGCTGTAACTCTTTAATTTCTATTTTGATATTATTATTATGGCTATTCATAACTAGGTTTTCCCGAGGTTTCGCTTGCACGTTACAAATAAATAAAATTAAAATGTCTGTTCTTAATGTCGATACCAATGCCTAAAATACAGTTTATAAATTTGTCTGTCTGTCTGTCTGTTTGTATTGGCAAATCTTCTAAAGCGCTAGATCAATTTTGATACAATTTTAGATGCAAGTAACTGGCTAAAAGACGTGTAATAAAGGCTACTTTATATTGATGTACCTACCATGCAGACGAAACCGCGGGTAAAAGTTGGTTTGTTTGTTAACGCTAATCTCAAGAACTACTGGTTGGCTTTTATTAATTATTTTTGTATATGATTTAATATATTTTTATTTATGATAGTAAGACTTAACTATCAAATTAATGTTTTGAAATATATAAAATAACGCTGAAATGTTTTTGGCAATCCAAGATAACTAAATTCATGAAGAGTTTTATTCAAATTTGTAAGCCCTTTGAGCGTGATGAATCCCTATCACATTGACATGAAACTTTAACATGACGGGTGAAATGTGGGTGTTGTAGACCTCTAACTTGTCCTTTTGGGTATACAGGCGTGATGTTTTTAGTAAATTTTATTTTATTTTATTTTATTTTATTTATTAGGGATAAACAAACAGTTACAACATTAAGAGTAAATTTAAAAATTTAACAAATTAAACAGTGATTAAATGTGCACTCACAACGTTATCCACAAAATATAAGTAAAAATTTGGTGACATTTTTGCAACTTAAAATTAAATAATAAGAAGAAAAGTAATGCAAACAATAGGCAAAGAATGCGAACACCTCCAGTTATTCCTTAATTTGCTTGATATTTTGTAATAATGTAGTTCTAAATCTAAATCTGTAAAATTACCGTTATAATTTTGACACAAGCGTCGCAAGGGTGCTCGAATTAGTTCTGCAGGGTGGTACAGCAAACAATGGACACAATGGACGTGTGCGCACTTGTCGCCTTATAACAGTTCTAGGAGCAATATAGCTTAAACTACTAGTTAGCTCAGTGCAGTTATACCTATTACCACAAATATCATAAAGAAGCATCATTTTTCTAAGAACAAACGTCTGGATTTTAAGCACATGACATTATAGTTTTAAGTTGGTCCTCATAAGTTGCGTTACTTTAAGTTTTATATAATATATTTAAATAAGGTATGTACATATTCATTACATTAGTATATTATGTATAATTTTAGGTTTATGACACTATACGTAGTTTATTTCTGTATTATTTATATTTTATAATCTCCATTGTCATTATCATGACGTTTCTTTTTACTGTATTTATCTTTTTTTTTCTTTAATTAACGCACTAACAACTGCCCATAACTTTGCTCATTACTTACTTGTCCATCCTAAGGTTGCCTGTAAGAGATTGCTTGTAGCGATAAGGCCGCCCATTGTGCAACATAATTTTTAAGTGCATTTGTTTACATCATAAACTTCTTTGTTAATATTGGTGTACAATAAAGATTACTCTATCTATCTATCTATCTATCTACTTTTAGTACATCTATAGTGCATTGATTTCAGGAATTTACGTTGAACGTTCTATAAATCATATAGAATGTTGGAGGTAATGCCACATTCAACATCACCAGCTATATTATAACAGCCTCTATGACTTTTTAACGCCAATCTCTAATCTAATCTAAAAGTGGTTAATGTATGCGCCTCTCACCGCGAGACCTCGAGTTTGATTCCCGGGTCGGGTAAAGTATTATTGTTGAACACTTAAAAAAAAAAAAAAAACTGTCCGTCAGGAAATCACAAAAGCAGCACGGAGTTAAAATTGTGCCAGGTAAATGGTGTTGCCACATCCTTCTGGGTAATTTTTGAAGTATAATTTAGTCAATTATTCAGAACGTAGGAGGTAATCACACATTCACCTGTATTATGACAGCCGGCGTATAACAGCCTATATGACTTTGTAATGCCAATCTACGGGTAAATGTTCGGTAAAATGTTACCCCAGTGAGTCGTAACGATTCATTTGCAATCTGCATGGAATTGCGTTACGCGTTAAATTATACTGTTAATTTAAAGCCGTGATTGGAGTAATTAATGTGGGTGAAGTGTAGGTGAAATATACTGTATTTATTACAAAGATAAAGTTGTGGATAAAATGTGTAATAGATATAGTGGCAGTAATTGTTAAGTACTTTATTAAATTATATGATCTGAAAATGCAGGGTTGTTCCAAAGATTAGCGTATGTGGCTTTTCCCTAGCAGTAATGGTGGTCTCAAGTTTGATTCCCTGGTCAGGCAAAAGCGTTATTTAGGGTTTTCTGTCTAAAAATTAAGGAGTTGTGCTAGATAAATGGCGATAGGCTTACCTTCTACTAAATGGGACCTAAACATATAAGATGAAGTGAATCCTTAACCATGCCCTTTAAAGTAATATAGACGCGGTATTTTTGAAGTATAATTATCTTGTTAATTATTCAGAACGTAGGAGGTAATCACACATTCACCTGTATTATGACAGCCGGCGTATAACAGCCTATATGACTTTATAATGCCAATCTACGCGTAAATGTTCGGTAAAATGTTACCCCAGTGAGTCGTAATGATTCATTTGCAATCTGCATGGAATTGCGTTACGCGTTAAATTATACTGTTAATTTAAAGCCGTGATTGGAGTTATTAATGTGGGTGAAGTGTAGGTGAAATATACTGTATTTATTACAAAGATAAAGTTGTGGATAAAATGTGTAATAGATATAGTGGCAGTAATTGTTAAGTACTTTATTAAATTATATGATCTGAAAATGCAGGGTTGTTCCAAAGATTAGCGTATGTGGCTTTTCCCTAGCAGTAATGGTGGTCTCAAGTTTGATTCCCTGGTCAGGCAAAAGCGTTATTTAGGGTTTTCTGTCTAAAAATTAAGGAGTTGTGCTAGATAAATGGCGATAGGCTTACCTTCTACTAAATGGGACCTAAACATATAAGATGAAGTGAATCCTTAACCATGCCCTTTAAAGTAATATAGACGCGGTATTTTTGAAGTATAATTATCTTGTTAATTATTCAGAACGTAGGAGGTAATCACACATTCACCTGTATTATGACAGCCGGCGTATAACAGCCTATATGACTTTATAATGCCAATCTACGCGTAAATGTTCGGTAAAATGTTACCCCAGTGAGTCGTAATGATTCATTTGCAATCTGCATGGAATTGCGTTACGCGTTAAATTATACTGTTAATTTAAAGCCGTGATTGGAGTTATTAATGTGGGTGAAGTGTAGGTGAAATATACTGTATTTATTACAAAGATAAAGTTGTGGATAAAATGTGTAATAGATATAGTGGCAGTAATTGTTAAGTACTTTATTAAATTATATGATCTGAAAATGCAGGGTTGTTCCAAAGATTAGCGTATGCGGCTTTTCCCTAGCAGTAATGGTGGTCTCAAGTTTGATTCCCTGGTCAGGCAAAAGCGTTATTTAGGGTTTTCTGTCTAAAAATTAAGGAGTTGTGCTAGATAAATGGCGATAGGCTTACCTTCTACTAAATGGGACCTAAACATATAAGATGAAGTGAATCCTTAACCATGCCCTTTAAAGTAATATAGACGCGGTATTTTTGAAGTATAATCTTGTTAATTATTCAGGACGTTGAAGGTAATCACACATTCACCTGTATTATGCCAGCCGGCGTATAACAGCCTATATGACTTTATAATGCCAATCTACGGTTAAATGTTCGGTAAAACGTTACCCCAGTGAGTCGTAACGGTTCATTTGCAATCTGCATGGAATTGCGTTACGCGTTAAATTATACTGTTAATTTAAAGCCGTGATTGGAGTAAGGAACACAGCTGTCACTTTAATTTATGTGCTTATCTTGTAATTAAGGTTTATCTAATTACTCTGAAACTGGGGCTTAGTAGTTAAAATACTAGACTTTAATGTGGCTACTAATAATAGTCATACACAATTGCCCTTGACATCTCTTCGAGTCGTCTATGAAATTACAGGACAGTATAATGATATTAATGATATAATGACTGATTGTGACGCAACGTCATTGCAACTATCATTAATGATTGAATGATGGTTGATTGCGTTGAACGTCATCAATTATACTGTCATCGCTTGTGTAAACGATTCTCGTAAATGGATTCGGTATCATGTGTTTTGTGATACGATTCTGGTTGTTTGTTTATTTATACTCTGATTTCTTCCACCCGCGCCTTTGTTCGCGTGTTAGTTTGAGAACCTTAACAAACTATATAGAATGGCTCATTTATATGGGTCAGTATAGGGCAGTCTGTAATTATAAGACATACACGAATCTGTTTTGCAACCATGGCCTCGTTTTTAGTCAAACAAAAACTGCATTTGTGTATGTCTTATACTCTCACAGACTTCCCCATACTGACTCATATAAATGAGTCAGTATGGGGAAGTCTGAGTCCCGAGTGTTCTAATTTGTTCAGAAATTTTTGAAGTTATCGCGAGCTGACGGGCAGACGCGGTGGAGAACTTTGTTTCATAATGATGTAGTGACGAGAGACCAACCAATGGTGCCAATTTGACTAACATAATAAAAAGATCGTGAACTGATGAAAATGGAACCACCTGACAAGTATACTCTTTCAGACCAAAAAGAAATTCAAAATTCAAATCCAGGTGCCATCACAGGTAATTGCCATACAAACAAAAAAAAAATGCTTCCGAATTGAGAACCTTATCCTTTTAAATTAAGTCAGTTAAAAATAACGAAACAATAAATTAAATAACAAACATAGATAAAGCGCATTATTTTTTATAGCCAAACATTTTTTCTCAGTATCATGTTAATATAGCAAGAAACGTACGTCAGATTAAATGAAAACCCCATTATCTCAATAACACTACCACTGCCCACACCAACTAAAGGTTTAAATTATACAACAGAAGTCTTAGCAGACTAATATCATGTAGGAAACCCTGCATCCGACAGTTCTCAACTCAAAGTCGTCTCTGAACTGATATACTCATACTTATATAATGTACAGTGGGCCAACGAGTTAGGTATCCAGGTCAAAAACTTATTAGTCATGGTAAAGACTGACTACACCAGTTATGGATAAATTTGTTACATATCTAAATAGTGGGTATATTACACTTACAAGAGAACAACTATCAATATGATTGTTGGTAGTTGTTCTCTTTCTCGCAATTTGTACCTACTAATGACATAATAATATAATATATGTACTACAACAGACTATCTCATCTGTTTATACTATCTCATCGATTATCACTTGAGT
This sequence comes from Hypena proboscidalis, assembly GCA_905147285.1. Classification (NCBI taxonomy): domain Eukaryota; kingdom Metazoa; phylum Arthropoda; class Insecta; order Lepidoptera; family Erebidae; genus Hypena; species Hypena proboscidalis. The sequence goes on from LR990141.1 coordinate 5,601,669, forward strand.
AATTTAAATTATGTTACCCTATTGTATAAGGATTCAACTGAAAATCGTTATGTATTTTAAAGACAAATAAACGTATTCTTATTCTTCTTATTTTTACTTATTAAATATGAATTTCACACATGCATATCTATTGGAGTCAGTTTTCACTATGGCGTAGAAGTTTTTGCCCTGCATACCTAATTGCTTGGCCCACTGTACACACGGCTGCGCATCAAGCTATGCATTTCCAGTATTAGCTGGTCCCGTATTGCACGGGAAGCCTTTATAAAGCGAGACCATCTTATACTGAATATGTACAGCTTGGCATGGTAGCTGTGTGTATCTATATATGTGTTATAATTCTCAACTTGCGGTCAACCAAACTTTTGATTGCTAGCCAACTTTACTCGCTTGTTTGTACAGGGTCATTTCTGTTATGAGAAACTGCTACGCACTATTCTGAAACAATTTAATGTCCCTAATTGCTGACTGTTTCAAATTCAACTGTTTTTTTTTATACTACGCCCACAGCGAACGAACGACAAGTCCATCTGATGGTAAGTGGAGTACAGCCCATGGACATCAACAATCCACAAAAGCAGATTATAGATGCGTTGCTGCAGCTGAGGACCACGGTGTTATGCCTCATGTGCCAGTAATTTCAGGGCCTGATAATCTTTTTAAGAAAATCCAAAGATCATACCTTATATACATTACATATACATAAATACTTATATACATCCATAAAGTCATACATTTATCCCATGAGTGTAGGCAAAGATGATGGAACGCCATGTGAAAACGCTCCTAAAGCGTCAGTTTTCTAGAAAAGTGGTGTGCTTTAATGCGGCCGTAAAGATAACTCTAGAATGACGTCACTAGAACGTTGGCTAGTGGTTTCCTAGAGAGTGGTGATAGACATTACGTATCATGACTAATCGTGCTACGCCCAAAATATTAAGGCCGCATTACTTCACACCGCTTTCCTAGGAAACCGAGGCTTTACATTTCTTCTTTCACTTCCTCAAATTCATACATCTCGTCATACACGTTCGCCGGTTTCATGTACTAATGTCCGTACTGAAGGACGTCAATTATCTGGTCCCTGTATGTTTTCCTTGGACGATCTTTCTAGTACTCCCAGACACATAATTATATGCGTTGCATATCTCTTTCTCTAATCTATTTTTTATTTATTTCAACATGACCAAACAACTTAAGCGTACCCGTCTCAATCCTAGTAACAATATCATCTTTCAAACCACAACGATCTCTCATCATACTCGTGTTTTCTTGTAATTCAAGACAGGACAGTATAATGAAGGAACAATGCTTTTTTTTCGTTACAATATTTATGACGTGAGTTTGTTACATCATTCAAATTATGAAATACGAATGTTACTCACGTAATGTTGGTCTATTAAGTCGACCGCGGTTTCGCCTATACTATACTTTTAGGCATTTTCAAGAGAGTGCAACACGTCGCGCCTGAGTCGCAGCTAGTCTTACTCTGCGGGCAGCGACGCGAGCCACAACCAACATTACATAAATAACACCCGTATTTCATGATTTTAAGAACCAAAGTTGTTTAAAATTGCGAACAGACGGTGGCAATTGTGAGTTGGGCATTGTTGTAAAAAATTGTGAGTAGAAGATCCTTAAGAGGCTATTAATATTCTTAAAATTACTCTGAATAGAATTTCGTAACTCAAACCTGTTTTTCTCAAGATACACGTTGAAGCTGTTTCACAAACACGAATACGTCAAGTAACGTTCTAAAACTTCCCCTTTGTTCTTATGTGGAGCAAATGGGCCATTTTTTACGAACCATTTGTTCGCTGAAGTAGTCGAACGATTTGTAGGAGTGGTTCGAAAGAATTTCCTTTTCATGAGAACTTTTTGAGCGTCCCTGATTTGTGAATGGTATTTTTTGTTTCTTAGTTGAGTGTTCGTATTTTTTTATAGATTGAGTGTAATCTTGTTCAAGCGTAGGTTTAGCGATTGTTTTTCCTTTATAATATTTATAAAACAACAAAGTCGTGTTAGTATATATATATACCTCTTATACCATAGCCTTACCTTTTATAACTTGACAAGGGGTGAACGGTTGTGCATTCTTACTTAAATATAAATACGGTCAATATTTGATTGACAGAAATTTATATTTTGTGTGATTCCATTTATAGAATACCTGTAGGATCCCTTTCACCCATAACAGAATAATTTGTAACATCGAAAAAATTAACAAAATAATTTTCAAAGCGGAAATAAGTTTGTATATTATACAAAGTCAGCAACGTTAAATTAAAAATAAATAGGCTTTGTATAAATATTAATCTCAAAAACCAAGTGATTCCACCATATTTTTAAAAGGTTAGATTTCTTTTTCTAAACATTAACTTGAATAAAATGTGAGCACATAGAAAGAGGAAGAAAATATCTCTGAGCAAATATAACAAGAGTACAAAAAGACCTCTAGAAATTCATTGCTCAAATGCTCGAATGCTTTAGATCTGGATGCATCTCAATACCACCCTCACAATGGCAGCTCAGAAATTCATAAGGGTGGCATTTGCAGTATGGCTCCCGTGAAGCGGTTAAATCTGCACAAGGAATATTTCCCTTGACAAGTATAAAATTCTTGTCGATCACAAAAGAATGCTTTATTTATTTCTATAAATGGAGAACATGCATAATATATATTATTATATATATGAAAAGAAAATATGTATGTGTATTTCCTTTTATTATTTAATACTTCTTAGCGTGTTAGTCAATGTCTATAATTTTATGTATAAGAAGAAAGTTGTTTTGTTTGACGTTGACAAAATGTCAATGTATTTAGTCAAATGTAATAATGATAAAATGAATGTATAATTAGTTAATAAGGTTGAATAAGAAACACTTAATGTTGTTTCTCTTTTAACGGGTAAACTTTTGATATTATTATTGATATTACTGAAAATATATTATTTATGTAGTAATTTGTAAAACTAACAATGAAAATCTCTTTTAAAAGAGCAACACAAGGCGTCTTATTCGATACCTTCATGAATTAGGATATTTTTTATATAATATATATATATATGGAAGTCAGCAACAATGTTTGCTTTAGATGAATCGAATATGTTAATGATGTAAGGCAATATCAGTAGCGGGTAGAAATATTACGAATTACCGTTTGCCCGTGGCTTTGGGCGTGTAGTACGTTGATAAAATATAACCTATATATAAATCGAGGCTATAAGTTACTGGTGTACAGTGAAGAGGTATCAATCATCGTAGGTTGACTGTTAGACAATGCCCTTGGCATTAAGTTCACCTTGTAAATTCTTTGTGCTAAAGTTAAATAAATAAATAAAATCATAATAACATTTAAAGTATTAGAGTAACAGCGACTTGAGTTAGCAATTGATAATATTTTTGATATTACCTATTTAAAAATATTTTACTTTTTTTTAATTTTATTATATTTAGATATTAAAGTAAATTTCCCCAATAAACAAGTATTTATTATTACATAATATATATTTTTTTTATACTTCGCCCACAGCGAACGGACGTGTAGTCCACCTGGTGGTAAGTGGAGTACAGCCCATGGACATCAATAATCGACAAAAGCAGATTATAGATGCGTCGCTGCAGCTGAGGACTACGGTGTTATGCCTCATGTGCCAGTAATTTCAGGGCCTGATCTCACCACCAAACTGGAACACAGTAATGGAAGCACTACTATTTGGCGGCAGGTTAAAGGTGAAGCGGTGGTGCTGCCGCCCTCGAGCTCATTCACAAGAGCTCTACCACCAGTATAAAATTAAATGAAATCGTTCGCCATGTTCGTGCGCTTAGATCTTTTTAACTACGCAACTGCTTTTGAAATTGTTTTCGCCAATGAATGATTTGTGAGGAATGTTTTAAAGTATTATGCAATTGTATTCTAAGCAAAGCAGGGACGCGGGTCTCCAGTTAAAAAAAAACTCAAAATTTTCCTTATGATTGTCTTAATGATCTTTTCAACCGCTAATTCAGACCGTAAGAAATCCGTAACATTATTAAAAACTCAATTTAGTACGCCTGCTTGATAAAATAATTTACAAAATTAATGCTTGAAGTTGAAGGGATTGTTAATTAGCCAAGTTTTGAGACGGTAAGCCGATATTACAAATCTTTGATACTCTTTTGAAAAACTTTTGGTAAATCTGTAGTAAATATTCAGTTTTCTATACTTATAATGAAAGTGAAAATTTGACATTAAATATATTTAAGAAAATTTAGGACTAGAGTCTTTTAACAGCAGCTCTAGAACCCAAAACATATTATTTTAGAATTTTATCTGTCTGTATGTTCGTACGGGCATGGAATTGAATTGGATGCGTTTTTCACAGTTGTGTAGCTGAAAGTCTAACTCAAAAACTGGTATATGTTTTGTCTTTATATTTTATATCTGAAGGGTTAAATTAAGGGGTGTAAGTTTCTATTCGTCAATTTAAACGGAGATTGCATGAGAGGTTCCTAACAAGGCGTTAATAAACTGTCAGATAGATTTTTTGGAAAATCACTCCTCAAGTGGGTGAAGGGTTGTAAGTTTGTAAGTTAAGTAAGTAAATTTAGCAAGCATTTTGCACATACTTGATAGGTTCTCTACTCGACATAAATAAAAAAATAAAATGTTTATTTGACACTATTAAAGTAATAGATAGTTATTAAATGCTAAACATCTTCTGTGTAAATATTATAATATATATTATTTTAATGTATGTATTAGTATATTTGTTACCATATTTATGTATTTGAATTGTTGATATAACAATATTCTATGTACCTATGTATTCACATTTTCAGCACATTATTTTAATTATTTATGTACCTACCTTTGATCTCTGTGGATCACCTTAAGGTTGACTGGTAGAAAATGCCTATGGCATTAAGTTCGCCGTTGTACTAAATTTTAAGTGCAAAAAGTTGTAAAATAAAATAAATAAATAATTCATGTTTTCACTTCTATTGTTGTTTGACGCTAAATGAACAATAAGATATTTTTTTTTGCAAATTCCACTTACCAAGGGGGTAAATTTAGGGTCCTCAAGCTTGTCACCAAAATTTTAACTACCATCTTGTATGACACATCAAATAAATTTTGAACACCTGCCGAGTAATCCATAGCAGCTATAATAGCCAGGAAGTACTTTTTAGTGAATCCATTATTCAATACATTAGTTATCAAAAAGCAATCAATGAAATAACAATAACTATTGTTCTACCATTATTATGTGACAGATGTGTAACAATCCTAAAAAACTTAGTGCTATGATTCACATTCACATCAATCGAATACAAAGTAAACAATGAACTAGTGTTGCCGGTAGATAATCGACTATGAATGATTAATCGATAGTCTATCGATATCTTTTTTTTTTTATTAAAACTGACGTGAGTTCGTAACATTATTTAAATTATGAAGTACGGGTGTTACTCACGTTATGTTGGTCTTTTTAGTCGACCGCGGTTTCACCTATACTTTTAGGCCTCTTCAAGAGAGTGCGACACATCGCAACTGAGTTGCAGCGAGTCTTACATTCAAACTCTATCGATATCTATACTAACGGACCACTTTCGATACAATCGATAGTATTTATTACTCTTGGGCGCAGTCTTTAACGTAATATAGGTTTAACTTTAATACTATTATTATTAAATTTTTATCGTTTTGTTTGCACAAATCATATCTGAAACATTAAAATGCATGTTTGTTTGTGGCCATTTTGTAAAATTTGTTTTAATTATTAATTGATTTACATACAATGTAAACAAAAAAATATTACATAAAGGGTATCCCTTTAAGTAATAGAAGAGTATTATAAATACATTGTACGATTATAAATACTGCCCATTATGCATTGCATCTACGTATCACATTTTTCCTTTTGTATTTTAATTGTATATTTAATTTAATCATGTGTATGTTAATTTTTATCTTGAAAAGCACTAAAAGTTGTAGGAAAGAGCTAATTCCCATCCACGCTCCGAGCATAAATTAGACTGATAGCAGCACAATCTAATACAAAGAAAACTTCTAACTCGAGCTAATTAGATATAATACAGTGGAATTGCTGAAGAAACAAGGTTACTGCGGTATCGCCCGATTGTTTTATTTTGTTTAAAGTTTAAATTAATTTTAATATCATATCCAGCCAAATTTTGCCACACATATCTGTCAAAAAATCGTTAAGATTTGTCTTTTCGAAAGTTTGTATTTATTTATCATGACAATTATAAATAAACGCAACACATCGTAAGGAAATCTGTATACTTAAAGTGCCCTTAAATTGCTCGAGTGTATATACTCTATCAATCCACACGTGGACTATGTCTTAACCCTTCTCATAAGTAATAGGTACATGTCCCTACATGTACGAGTACCTATTACTTTGAGGGATACTATTACGAATACATTATACGATTATAAATCCTGTCCATTATGCATTGTATCTACGTGTCACATTTTATCTTTGTATTTCAATTGTATAATTTAATTTAATCATGTGTATGTTAATTTTTATCTTAAAAAGCACTTCAAGTTGTAGGAAGGAGCTAATTCTCAACCAAGCTCCAAGCATAAATTAGTCTGATAGTACAATTAATACAAAGAAAACTTCTAACTCTAGCTAATTAGATATAATACAGTGAAATTGCTGAAGAAACAAGGTTACTGCGGTATCGCCCGATTGTTTTATTTTGTTTAAAGTTTAAATTAGTTTTAATATCATATCCAGCCAAATTTTGCCACACATATCTGTCAAACAATCGTTAAGAATTGTCTTTTCGAAATTTTGTATTTATTTATCATGACAATTATAAATAAACGCAACACATCGTGAGGAAATCTGTATACTTAAAGTGCCCTTAAATTGCTCGAGTGTATATACTCTATCAATCCACACGTGGACTATGTCTTAACCCTTCTCATAAGTAATAGGTACATGTCCCTACATGTACGAGTACCTATTACTTTAAGGGATACTATTACGAATACATTATACGATTATAAATCCTGTCCATTATGCATTGTATCTACGTGTCACATTTTATCTTTGTATTTCAATTGTATAATTTAATTTAATCATGTGTATGTTAATTTTTATCTTAAAAAGCACTTCAAGTTGTAGGAAGGAGCTAATTCTCAACCAAGCTCCAAACATAAATTAGTCTGATAGTACAATTAATACAAAGAAAACTTCTAACTCGAGCTAATTAGATAGAATACAGTGAAATTGCTGAAGAAACTAGGTTACTGCGGAATTGCCCGATTGTTTTATTTAGTTTCAAGTTTAAATTAGGTTTAATGTCATATCCAGCTGCAATGGTGCCCGACCGAAATTGCAATTTTTGGCTAGTAATAGTGAGATTAGACAGGTGTTGTTTGCGTTTAGAGACAATTTCACCAAATCAAATCATTCATTTTGCAAGAATGTAGTACAATTAAAAAGATGTTAGTAATTAAACAATGGTTCAATACATTCTGCCATAACAATGGCGTGCAAAAAAATTAAAATGTAAGGAGTCATGCAGTGGAAACTAAACATGCTTTGATTAAATTTTAACAATAATTATTATAATAATTAATTTCATTCTTAATTCAATTATTCATTATTACATCATTCTTTATATTATGTCATGTAATCCTTAATACAGTTAAAACATTTATCTAATAACCATACACTTAGTTTATTTTTAAACATGGGTTAATGCAAGTCCTTAAATACAGTCGGTAATTTATTATATATTTGAATGGCATTAATGTAGGAGTTCCTTTTAAATATCTCTAGTCTGCACTGAGGAAGATGTAGTTTGTATTTATTTCGAGAGATTGTTACCAATTATGTTTTCGAATTTTAACTGTTTGAGTCAGTTAAATAGTCGAATTCACAGTAGAATTATTATAGTATGACGTACGATTTTAAAAGCTTTGTGAAGACTAAAGAAAAAATATATAGGACAAAGAGATTGGTAACCGGATTGAATGTTGAATTTAGGCCGGTGAAAGTGAGCATAAGAATGTTATTTGTAAATGCATTGATTAAGTGATTTTTAACTTTTACAAGTTATTAGTACCTCCACGGAGGAGTTCAGGAATAAGCTAATTTATTACAAAGCTCATACAAATTGGACACTACAATCTGATACAAGAAAATTTAAGTCGAGTTAATTCAATTTCGTACAGTAGAATTACTGAAGAAACTAGGTTATTGCAGATACGCCCGATTGTTTAATTCTATTTTAAGTTTAAATAAGGTTAATAGCCATATATCTAGTCGCATTCTAAAGGTCTTTGCAATGTTTTGTGCTATGATTGAAATTATGGTACTATCTAGATCAGTGGTTCTTAACCGGTGGTCCGCGGACCACTAGTGGTCCCTGGAGGCATTCCAAGTGGTCCGCAAAGCCATCCTAATAATATGTAGCGTGACGTAATGAGTCGAGTCGAAACAACGTGAGCCGCGACCGCAAAGCACGCGCGGCACGAGTACGAAGGCGATTTTTTAAAGTTTGACAGCAAAAAGCAAATATCCTTACTCTTCGAAGGTAGTTATAGTAAATAACTACTCCAGATATAAATACTACGTAGGTAAGTAATTACTATTTTCGTCACATTGTAAATCTGCTAGGTTTCTTATTAGGTACTGTGTACAAAATTTTTAAAATTTTATTTTCATCGACGTATCTATGCGACGCTTCTGATGATTAAAAACAAGCATCGAAATCAGTTGGATGCCACTTCCGACATGCCTTTAGCTTTGAGTAGCACCAAGAATTCAGAAGTTAGTAAAGAGTGCAGTCACAAAAATTACATTAAATTAAAATCTGTAACTACATTTTTGCTAAACAATAAATAAATGAGTGCTAATTATAAAATGGTGCTTGTTTTCTTTATCAAACAATCCTTAATTTAGGAAAACCAACTGGGTGGTCCCCGGCAAGACAAACATTTGGTAAAATGGTCCCTCATGACTAAAAGGTTAAGAACCACTGATCTAGATGGTCTAGTGGTAAGCTTGTACGTCTTTCACCGCGAGGTCTCGTCTTCAATTCCCAGCAAAGTGTTATTTGTGAACTTTCCGTCAAAAAATTCACAATAGCAGCACGGAGCTGGATGGCTCTCGCCCCTATCCCATGGGACCTAAACAGAAGGTTGTGGGTGTTGTACAGCTCTGCCACACCCTTCTGTGTAATATAGGCGTGATATTATGTTTTTTTTTATACTACGCCCACAACTAACGAACGTGTAGTTCACCTGATGGTAAGTGGAGTACAGCCCATGGACATCAACAATCCACAAAAGCAGATTATAGATGCGTCGGTCGCTACAGCTGAGAATTACGGTGTTATGCCTCATGTGCCAGTAATTTCAGAGCCTGATCTCACCACCAAACCGGAACAAAGTAATAGAAGCACTACTATTTGGCGGCCCTCGAGATCATTCACAAGAGCTCTACCACCAGTTATGTGACATTTTGGTTAATTGTGTGATTAGGCATTAATTCCATTGGGCGTTTTGTTTGTTAACCCATTTATGTGTGCTCCGTCGGCCGCATATGGGTTAGGTAATGGTTTGATGTGTCACACATTAGTCGAATCAAAATTGAATAATAATGGTGAACTCATCATCATCACAGGATTAAAACCACAATCCTTTTTATTAAGACTAGTGATTATTGAATTAAAATATGCTAAGCCATTTGGTAGCTTTCGTTCTAAGTTGTTTAATTATATTACAGTAAACATATTGTAATTAAAACGTATAAATATAATTATAAGTTTAGTTATGATTTTGTTTTCGGTGACGGTACATAATAATGAATTTACTTAATGTTATATTATATTCTCATGTAAGTGGCTTTGTCTTTTTGAGAATAAATGATTTAAACCTAATTAATCGAGTAAGGTTGCCTTAGTCGTAGTTTGCATATTATTATTAGTTTTACTTTTGACCAAGTCTGTGTTTTTTATTATATCCACTTGACTTTTAAAATGTCACAAAATTGTTGCATGCCTTTAATAGGCAAGATATCCATCTGAAACTACATAATATGTAATATTTACCTATAAACAAAATATATTGTATTTAAGCAAATAATAAAATTTTGAATTTGAAATTTGAATGTTAGACTTACTTTCATTATCAATTATAATTATTTAAAAATTCGAAAACGTTCACACAACCTCACCTAGTCCCAAACTAAGCAAAACTTTTAATATTGGTATAATAATAATTGATACTAATTTATTTTAATTATGTTAACACCATCACATTACATTTATACTCTTCGGTTCCGGACTGAATAAAAATATAAATTGTGACAATCAAGTGAGGGTAGTTGACAATATCCGCACTTCACGGAGACGACACTGAGCTTCACCGGTCGGCTCGTGACCACGAATGACGCAAGTCATTTCGAAACGTCAAGCATAGGTATTTATTTACCTTTATAATAATAACGCGATTTAGACCCGTTGTGTTTTTAAAAATGTTCTCAAATTGCGAGAATTTAAAAATATTTATTAAACCATCAGTTACAAATTTCGCAATACCGATGGACATCAGAAATAAGCTAATATTATCATTCAGATTTTGGTTGTTTGCGATTAGCCAGGTGCAGTTTGCGTGGAGAGTTTCCCATGTTAATGCATTTACGTTTGTGTCTGTTGTAGTCATGTCGGGAATAATGAATATTTGTGCCGTAATTCGGCTGTTTCAAAATTGTTACTATATTAGTTATGAACCACAAGGCATTAATGGTTACAGTTACACATCTAAATATAATTTTACGACAATGATCCTAACCATTTAAACAATAGCCTTATTTTTCATTGCTTTGGTACTAGTGTTCTTTTGACAAATGTAGTAAATTCTAAATAATTATTTTTATAGCATTTATCTTTGCTTGGCAATCTATACTAAGAAACAGTTAAAAAATATTAGGCCGCCAGGATTTGTATCTGTGTCCTCTGCATACCAGGCAACCGCTTTAACCACTGAACTACGGTCGCCTCTTGCCAGGATCCTAAATTTCTCATCTGTATGTTACGTTATTACGTGAAGTTACGTGACGTTATCTCATGTAGGATACAAACCAACATGGCGAAGTATAATTTGGTAAGCAAAGCTAAAAACTGTAAAAAAATCAATAGGAAGTTGAAAAAAGGTACGCGTTCATTCTTTACAACATTATGTACATCAGGTGCACTACACACCTGTTTGTTACATAATGTCGTACCTATAAAAAAAATTGTCACAATCATTGTCGCTCTCACGAATTATCTACATTATGTTTAACTCAAGACATTTGATTTGTAACATCTTGACAAAATGATGACACATTATTTGATGTCTTCTGCCAATATTCAAAGGTACGTCGTGCGTATGAGCTTGGCAATGTTCAATGATTTGATTGGCAGATGAGACAGCTGACAAAAATGTCGGTAAATTCCTTTTAAATTGGTATCAGACTGTTCTTTACATTGTGTCATTATAGCTTTATTCGGTATCATTTTATGGTCTTTTTGCGTTATAATGATTTTCGATGTGTGTAATACTAGTAAATAATTAAAATTATAAAAAGTAATGAATTGGTTGTTCTTTGGAGTCTTATCGAAAAAACAAACAAACTTATAACATAACATCACGCCTATATTACCCAGAAGGGAGTGGCAGTGGTGTACAATACCCACACTTCACCTGTTATGTTTATGTCTCATGGGATAAGGAGGCTTTCGCGGTGAGAGGCGAATCCTCTAGGCACTAGACCATCGTCTATTATTAATATGAATTTAAAAGTTATTATTTTAATTATGTTTCTAATATATATTTTTTTTTCACAACTCACACACAACGCTTAGCTTAGTTTGGGACTAGATAGTAGTCCCAAACTAAGCAGAGCTTGTACTATGGATTCTAGAATAACTGATACTAATACATATATATACTTTTCTTTCGTAAATACATACTTATTATACCCAGACTCAGACAAACCGCCATGTTCATGCACACAAAGATTTGTCTTAAGTAGGAATGTAGGAATCGAACCCACGACCTCGGCGTCGCAGGCAAGTACACTACCCGCTCCGCCATCCGGTCGTCAATATTAAAGGATATTTCAATTACATACAATAATAAAAATTACTCATCATGCCTATTTAGACACATTGACGACGTAATGAATTTATTTGAATTGTAATTTAACATCGCTATTATGAATTTTTTTCTTTCTGGTTCAAAAAATATTTTTGTAAATCAGGATAATCAGACTGAGATAATCATGAAACTAAAATAAATTAAGTAACGCAAAAATAGTCGTTAATACGTTCTACAAAATCATATAAGCAAGTAATTAAATGAGCTAAAGAAATTGCTTACCGAAGTGACATTCGATACTAAGACATTTTTTTTTTTTTTTTTTTACATTAGATAGAACGCCAGAAGCAATTACACTATCCAATGGTCAAATACACACATTCACTCACACAAGCACACCCAGTCTCAGAACAAATATTTGCGAATCACACAAAGATTTGTCCCATGTGGGGATCGAATCGAACCCACAACACCAGTGCAGTGGTGTTGTTACAACGCCTTCGCGACAAATCCGATTAACCTTTAGCATACTTATTACTGAAAGATCGATTCCAATTATGGGCTCCAATATTATATGGGAAAGTAGTAATTGCATTATGAGCAATTTTATTTAGGAGTTGGTTAACACTTACTTAATTTTGGAAACCGATGTTTTTTATCATTATTTTCTTTATTTATAATTTAAGATAAGATAAGATAAGATAATTCTTTATTTGCCATGTACGCTAGTATGTATACACAGACATGTTATAACAGGTGTGTATACATACTGACGCATGCAAGAAATTAATATTAGGTAATTTAAAGACATGTTAGCCACATTTGGCGTCTTTAACAGATGACTCATTTGTTAAATATAAATAAAGTTTAGACTTTGGCAAACTGTCAATAAAATACAAAACGTAACACATCATAACATCACGCTTGTATTACCCAGAAGTGTGTGGCAGAGGTTTACAACACTAACATTTCACCTGTTATGTTTTTAGGTCTCATGTTATAGGGGGTGAGCCTATCGCTATCCACCGGGCATAATTTTTTCGTCACAAAATATTTTTTCGCAAAATAAAAGCACAAACAAAGAAAATTGAGCACTAGTTGCCAATGTCAGCAAAAACAAACAATAAAAATACTGAATCCGGATTTCAATTGCATTAAAATTGTGTAGCAAAGCTGAATGGGCAATTCCGCGTCACATCTGTGTCCAAATAAAACCAGGCAATAAAATGGATAAGTAAGCCCATGAGAAATACCCTGCTTGTGTAAATATATAAATATATAGGAGAGGTAATCTGGGTAATCATGTGCGTGGTTGGCCATTCTGTACATCATTCAATTCGTATTTTTATTTTTATAAGATCTTTTTTGGCTAAGGAACTTCTAAAAGAAAGCGGTATACAATCAATTAGCCAGTTTACGAGACAATAATATTATTATTGTCCGATTACTCCACCAGTTTTGAATTGTAATTTAAAGTTGTCAAAATTTTTAAAAAGGGTATATCCGCAATTTTACGGTATTTAATTGACAGTAAATTTGTTTCAGATATAATAGGGATAGTAGTTGATATTATTTTTATTATTTTCTCATTCAAATTCTCTTCATTTTTTTATATATTTAAATGCAAATTATAAAAGTAATGTACATTTTTTGTCCCATGAGGAGATCGAACCCACAACACTAGTGTAGTGGAGAGCGGCTAGGCGACCGTTTAAACCACTACATCGCACGTAGATGTAGATAATAAGATATAAATAATCATTTTATCAATAAATCGAGGATCACAGTTGATCAATTTTTATTGTCATTTAAAAATATATTATACTTGACTGAGTCCATGTTCCGATATATTTGTGCGCCTAAACTGATATTATTAATCAGTTTAGGCATTTATGGATTTGTCTGTGCATATATATAAGAAGCCAACTATATTACTGTTTACCAATAGAGTTGAAAGTATCGATAGCCAATCGATACTATCGTTTTTACTTAAGCAATCGATAGACTAACGATAGTCGATTATAGATCGGCAACGCCACACTACGGAATCCACGCAGTCAATCAATCGCTTTATAGCACCCACAACGCACGCTATTCCACAGAAAAGTATGTACTTCTCTTTTATAGAACCTCCTCGCTAGCTAATTGGAGGCTTAGCAAAGCGTTTAGTTCCAACATTTGGTGGCGCCAGTTTATTTGGTCACGTAAAACGTTTTCATGTATTTCGAGTGTCATGACCTGAATTTTGCTTTGTGACTTTTGAACTTTAAGGGTAAACTCCCGACCGCTGCGTTTTCATACGAACGTAATATGAGTAGGTTTATTTAAAATATTATAAAGATTTTATTTATTTTATACACAAATCATATCTTAAACAATAAAATTTTTGAAACGAGGTTATTTTGTTACTAAATATTGGATATAACGGGATACTATATAATATATCGTGTTGTGCTCCGTCGCGTAGTAAAAAAGTGCGGAAGAGGGTAGATCGGTTTGTCTACCAATAAATCTGTTTTCACATTACTAACAATGACAAAAGTGTTTTAGTTTTAATTTTATCGTGAACGAAGAGATTGCAACATCTTTGAAATATCGAAATAACTCGCTACAACCAATATACATGGTAAATATCCCGTTATATCTAATATTTAGTAATAATATGCATGTTCGTTAGTGGTAATTTTGTCACAATTGTCTTAATCAATAATTGAGAAACATCATCATTTTCTTGCGAGACTTGTCCCAATTACATAGGACGGCTTACGGATTTAGTTATTACAAACTAAAAAATTAAGATTATAATTTTGAAAAAGTGGTTGCCAAAAAACATACCCTTTAGTGGTTTAGATATGATTTGTCTATAAAAATATATAATAGCTAAATAATATTAAAGTTAAATCTTTATTACCTTTGTATGGGAAACAGTCAACCGATTGTTCCCTCATAACTTTTTATGAATAGTGTAGACTAAAAACAGTTGTGTTGGATGATTGATTGTAAAAATTTCATTGTATTTCTATTTTATTGAGCGTCAATCTTCCACGCTAAAAATATTCAGATAAATATATACATACATACATATCGCTTATATTATTAGAAGGGTGGAGTATTCACACATTTCACCTGTTATGTTTAGGTCCCATGGAATAGGAGGTGAGCCTATCGCCATCCACCGGGCACAATTCCAACTCCGTGCTGCTATAAAGAATTTCCTGACGGAAAGTTCACAAATAACATTTTGCCCGACCCGGGCATCGAACCCGAGAACTCGCGGTATATGCATACGTTTACCACTAGACGATCAAGGCAGTTATTGTTATTTATTTTAAAAGTAAATATATTATTAAATACTTTGTGAATATTTAAACCTGAAAAATAATCAAAAAAAGGCTGCGGTGAGCAAAACTCAACTTGGCTTCGAGCGACAGCAAAACTCGAAGTAGAATCGAGTTACTGAAATGACTCGAAGCAAAATCGAGTTTTGTTTTCATACAGCAAAGAACGAATTTTCGAGCTGCTGAAGCGAAAGAGTTTTTTTTTATCTAAGACTTGTGTTTTTGTGCAAAAATGTTATAAACATGATCACAAACATTACATTTATATAATTAGTAGGACTTTTTGTATTACTGACTGGCCACACTGACCTACATAGAACCTACCTAGACAAAAAGTTGTTCTGAGATATTATAGATCTAGTGACGTAAATTATACCTTTGTTATTAATGTTGTCATGCAATTATTCTTTAGAATTACAATACGCATTACAATCAATCAATACGTGGTTATTATTAGAATTCTTTCATTGTATCGATTTTTTTCTCAATGTAAGTCTCATGACGGTTATTCAAAGAAATATGTATTGAAACATCTTATAAAATAAATACTAGTGACTAGCTTAGGCGGCCTATCACTGCGAGGTCTTGGATTCAATTCCTGGGTCAGGCAAAAGGATTTAGGATTTCATATGGGATATAAACATAACAGGTGAAATGTGAATGTTACATATTTCTGTAAATAAAAAAAATAAAAATTGTAGATTATTTAAATTAGATAGAACGCCCGGAGCAATTACACTATCCAATGGTCTCAATGAGAAGGCCAAATACACACATTCACTCACACAAGCACACCCAGTCTCAGAACAAATCTTTGTGAATCACACAAAGATTTGTCCCATGTGGGGATCGAACCCACATCACCAGTGCAATGGAGAGCGGAGAGGCGACCGCTTATACCACTACACCACACGTGCAGACAATGCAATGCAATGCCTTTCTGTTTTATAAAGGCGTGATATTTTTAATAAAAACATTTTCGACGTAAAAACTTTGCCAACCCATTGTGAATAAAGGGGTAGATGAAATTACACACTTCAATATCTATCAATGTGTTCGACTGTGGACTGTACACACGGCTACTGATCAACCTATACATATCCAGTATAAGATGGTTTCGCGTTGTATACAACCCATCTTACATAGGAAATAGAATAGGAAACATACATAGTTTTAAATACAAGTATTTTATATACAATGTAGTAGTAAGTGTATGCCGGTTTTTTTTTTTTTTTATAAAAAAGATTACTAGTAATTTGCAAATACAAATTACTAGTATTCTTGTTAACCCCCTCCAGCTAAGATTAATTCGCTTGTGTTAGGAGGAAGTTCACGTCCGTGGTGTAATGGCCAGGATTCGAACCCACGACCTCTCGATCGCAAAACTGATGCCTTATCCATTGCGCCACGGCCGCTTCTATTCTCAATCCTCAATGAACTTAATATGCTTATTTTAGAAGGGGTACAGTTTCTCTTCACATGTCAGAATTATTTAACTTTATACGTTGACCGCTCATAATATCTGTGTTAATTTGGTAAGATCAAAGATTAAAAGGCAATCAAAAATCAACGTCAGTATTCCTTCGCAATTTGTTTTTTCTTTACACGATGTATGTAGCAAACGAACGTCAAGTCCACCTGATGGTAATTGGTAACTACAGCCTATGAACATCAACAATCCACAAAAGCAGATTTTAGAATATAGTTTTATTTAGTTTTCTATTCATCGTCTTCATGATAAACATTAATAATACAAAATATTATAGACATTAAAAATTAAATAATAAAAAAACAAAATCATACCTAACTATGTATAACTGAAAGAGAAATAGAACTAAAAAATTTTTTTTAAAGTTATGCGTCAAAAAATACTTCCGCATTAATGTCAAATGCGGGTGACGTGCCCAGAAGGCTGGCGGCATTGCCGCGTTGAATTGCAATGCTCGACCTTTAGATTTTAGATGAGTTGCTTCATCTGAGGACGAACGGTGCTAAGCCTCGGTGGAAGCCTATTTATAGGCTTCCCGTGCATTGCAAGACCAGCTTATACTGGCAATGTAAAGGTTCATCGGTAGCTACCTGTACCCGCTTCGGGTTCAACCATATTTTAAACCAAATGGTCGTAACTATAAGAAATGTATTGTTCAAGTGATATATTTTGTCCCAAAACTATTTTTTACAAGTTGATAATAAAATAGAAAGCACATGAAATATATTGTAATTTAAGTGAATTAATTAAAAGTTGGAATAAGCATGTGCGTGCCGCTCACGGGGTAGCTAGGTGTAAATTTTTGGAGTGGGTACAGTGGGGTAAACCGGGTTCAGGTCGTGTTTGGGAGGAGATGAGGGAGAGTCGTAGAATCTTCAAATCACGCCTGAAGTGGTGCCAAAATAATAGGGAGCAGATACAGATGGATAACCTCGCTTCTCACCATTCGAAAAATGATTTCCGCGGCTTTTGGAAAACTACTAGTAGGTTAAATAATAAGCCGGGCTTACCCGTGAGCGTCAATGGTGTGAGCGAACCGCTATGTATTGCAAACCTTTGTAAGGATCACTTTATGGTGAAATCACCATTGGGACCACCACGATCACTTAGTGTTGGAGGATCACATGGGCAGGAGATAAATACCAGATTTACAGCTAAGGATGTTCGAGGGGTTATTAAATTAATGTCGCGTGGAAAATCGCCGGGCCATGACAGTTTGAGTATTGAGCATCTTAAATATGCTGGCGTTCACCTGCCCAGAGCTCTTGCCATGTTTTATACATTTTGTATGGGACATTCTTACTTACCAGCTGAGATGATGCGGACCGTGGTGGTACCAATTGTTAAAAATAAAACCGGTGACTTAAGCGACACGGGCAACTACAGGCCCATCTCACTAGCCACAGTATTGGCTAAGGTTCTTGACAGTTTGCTTAATACACAGCTTGACCGGTATTTGAGCACTCATGACAACCAATTTGGTTTTAAACCGGGACTGTCAGCTGAGTCGGCTATCCTGTGTTTAAAGCAGACTGTCAAGTACTACACCAATAGGAGTACACCGGTTTATGCATGCTTTCTCGACCTTTCGAGGGCGTTCGACCTGGTTACTTATGACATACTATGGCTAAAATTAACTAATATATCCATACCGCCCGAATTATTAGAAATATTCAAATACTGGTATCTTAACCAGGTGAACGTCGTTCGGTGGTCGAGTGCTCTGTCTGAGCCGTATAGGATGGAGTGTGGGGTGAGACAGGGAGGGCTGGCCGAAACTCTTCAACCTGTATGTCAATGCACTAATTGAGGAGCTCAGCAGCACTCGGGTCGGCTGTCATATTGACGGTATTTGTGTAAATAACATCAGTTTTGCAGACGATATGGCCATTTTGAGCGCTTCGGTGTGTGGTTTATCCCGGTTGTTGCGTATATGCGAGCGCTACGCGTTAAATCACGGGTTGCTCTATAATGCAAAAAAGAGCGAGTGCATGGTCCTTCACGCAAGGGGTCGGAGCTGCCCGGATTATGTTCCACCAATTAGACTGAATGGTGTAAATCTAAGAAGAGTCCAACAATTTAAATATCTCGGGCATATCGTGACCTCGGACCTAAAAGATGTTGCTGATATAGAAAGGGAACGGAGGGCATTGTCTGTAAGGGCTAATATGATCGCCCGCAGGTTTGCTCGTTGCTCGGGGACCGTCAAAATAACTCTTTTTAGAGCGTTTTGTACGTCCCTGTACACAACCAGCCTGTGGGTGTCATATACCCAGAAGCAGTACGATGCTCTCCGAGTCCAGTATAATAATGCGTTCAGGGTGTTGTTGGGGTTGCCCCGGCGCTGTAGCGCTTCAGGGATGTTTGCCGACGCCCGTGTCGACTGTTTCTACACGACGATGCGGTAGCGGTGCGCATCTCTGGGGCGCAGGCTCCGGTCCACCTCCAACTCCATCCTGAGCGTATTTGCAAACAGATTTGATTGCCAGTACATTAATCATTGTTATATGGTTAATGTACTGACAAACAAACAGATGACTCAGAGGCAGGCTTGTTATTGATTTATTATTTTTTATTATTTTAAGTTAATCAGATATTATGATATTATTAAAAATTGTATTTGTAATTTTATATTCTAAATTTTATATTATAAATTTTATATATTCAAATTTTGTAAATTGATTTTATAATTTTAATTTTGTTTTTATTATTTGATGTGATGACTCTAATTTTATTACCTTTTACACAATTTCAATTTAATTTTATCAATTCTATTTATATAATTTCAATTTAATTCATATAACTATTTAACCTAATGTAATGTTAACCTTTATTATAATGTTTTATCATATTTTCTTGTATGATCTTAAATGTGATTGAAATAAATGATTTTATTATTATTATCATTATTATTAAAGGACTATGGACAATGAAGTATGAAAGATAAATAATTGAATTTAAAATGTAGAATTTTTATATCATTTTTTTAAGAGTCTTCTCCCGTGTCTTCTCCCAGGTAGATACAAAATAGCATTATAAATGTCCCTCCCGCTGTTTAATTATCGTTACACCAATCAAAATTGCATCAAGATCGATTCGGTAGTTTAGGCTTGTACTTATTATTCTGTGGTTTAGGCGCGAAGGCTTAACAGACTGTCAAAAGAACAAAGAAACTTTATAATTACTCAGTTTTTTGAGGTGAAGCAGAACAATTATCGAACTATATTAAAAATTACCAAAATGATACCAAATTTATGGCAAATTTGGCGATATTTTTTTTCTCTTTAAAAAAACGATGCCCGCACTAGGAATAATTCTTTACAAACATACAATTCACTCACACAAGCACACCCACCATACATCTACCAACTGATCGCTCAACCAGTCTAGTCGTACAAAAACTGCAATCGCCATCAACCCCGACTGTGACGACTATCATAACTTCTGATGGCAGTGTTTGACAGCCGATGCCGGACTGATAAATGAAGCCAGACATGCGTTATTTTTGTTTTTTATAGCAAGGGCTAATCTATAAACAATATATTTTTTTGGTTCTTTGTTTGTTTGTTTGTTTGTACTGAATAAGCTGCGCATGATGAAATTCATGATGATAGGTCAAGACTTCAGGAAGAACAAAGACTTATTTTTGTCGACGTACCACGCGAGCCGAGCCACGTACGATTTTTGATATAAGCATATTCAAAATTTTAAGAAACAAACACCTACTCTAAAAATTATACAAGGACTATAAAAGTACAAGATCGTTTATAAATGACCTTACTTATAATTTTATGAGGTAACTTTTATAATTACTATTTCTTTTTTTATTTATTCAGCTAAACCTTTTCATAGTTAAATTCCTTAACCCATAAAGGCCATTACTGCTAAAAGAGGCATAAATTTAAAAGTAAGTAGGCAAGAAGTTATTATAAAAGACATTGTTACGAAAACTTTATATAGTTCTCAATAAAATCTCATATTTCAGCCGTGACGTGCGAAAATTGGTAAAAAACGTATAAAACTTGATCTTCAGGCCTTAAAACGGAAAAATGAAAATAAAACATAATTGAAATAGCTTAAAAGTTTAAAAATCTATATTCAGAGTAATTGTGAAACAGTTACTCTGAATTCAGATTTTTAACTAATAATAATTTTGACTAATAACTTTAATAATAATGGAATTTGAAAAACCATTTTCACTTTCACATCGTCTACCCAGATGATGATAATGACAAGTCAAACGAGCAAACAAGCACCATCCAGACCATACCATCTTTTTCTTAATAACATTTAAGAAGGAAGATATCTGACCTGGAAGATATCACTTTAAGGCCGCCCTTTGCATATTGTTGTTGTCTTTATTGTGTTGTCTTGTATTTTTTATAAAAATGGTATGTATGCAAATAAAGTTTTTCCTATTCTATTCTACACTTGGCCCATTTTCATTTGTCATTGTATAATCCAGTCTTGTCTTCTTCTACCGAATTTTACAGACCACTTCGCATATTTTCAGTAAAAAATGCATGAGATTGCAATGACATCAAGTATTTTATTGCAAAAAGTACAGATAAAACACAAATATAAACTAAATTGCCTGCAATAACAAATTTTGCGTTCATACGGTATAGCAAACCTTTAAAAATGAATCTCTTCAGCAATAAAGACGATATTATAACTGTAGAAAGTAATTTCGTGGATGCAGCCGACACTAATGCATTAAAAGATTTATCATTTTGCAATAACCCGCTTATTGCAGAGCCCTTCAAAAGCTGCTTCTTAGCGACGTTTGAATATTAAGACCAAGCTCTTATTTTTAAATTTAACTCTGTTTTCTTTCAGCACTTTCATTTACAGCGGTATAGTTTATTTTTTAATATCTTTGCTCTTTAAAGATCATCCAATTTGTTTGAAGTTTTCATTTTGTTTGAAGAGATGCGGGTATGTTGAAGTTTTGATTGTTTTGTGATTTATGGATACGGTTTCGTAGTTTGCTTCAGAAGTTTTTCGGTTTTTCATTTTGATACGATTTGTTTGGCAGTTGTTTTGGTTTGGAAGGTTGGAGTGTATCATAATAATACCTATGATAGGATAATTTGTATATGGGCTTTAGTGTTGTTTAATAAGTTTATTTCATTTTCATTTATTTTATTCATAAACAAATACACTTGTGTTTGAATATAATGTTTTCTTAAAACTAGGCACCTTAAACATAACAATTAGTAGGTATTATTACAAAAATGATTATAAGAGGAATACAAGGCAAATATAATATTAAAAAATTAAGTAATGAATTGATAATAAAATTTAAAGATGTAAAACAAATTCATTATAAATACCAATAAAATTGTATAATTATATAAAAATTAAAAAGGTAAAATTACAAAATAATATGCGATTTGTTAACATGTCATATTTATTCAATAAGTATATTTATTCATATTTACAACTAATGAACTCATGATATGTATAAAAACACTTTTCCAGTAAAAAAGCCTTCAGCTTTACTTTGAAATATGTTGGCTTATATACTGCATCTTTAATAAAACTAGGTAACTTATTTTTAAAGTTTTTTATTTAAAGTCAGTGGCATATGGTATCGTAATATAATGTGGTAATGCTACTAATATTTTGGGCAAGAAGTACGCTAAGAATGACTAATTAAATTTAAATAAATCACTCTAAAAGTAACTGACATCGACGGAAGACAGAGATTTAGCTGTATTTAAAAAAATCCAACTTTACACAACCTGCTGTATCTATTGTATCGTAAAATTTTGCGGCGGCAATAATGCTGTATCTCATTTGAGCGATTAGCAATCTTGCTGCATCTCGAAAAATGTTGAAAATGTCTTTTTTTATATAGAATTCATCATATAAAAGCCGCATTGAATTGAATAAGTTTCATCTACCTACAACACATAAAAATCATGATACAGCATAGTTTTTTTTTGTTTTGTTCAGCTCATCGAAAAAATGCTGTAAAAAGGAAAAGAAATCTAGCTTTAAAAAAATAAAATGGATACGAAGATAAAACAGTGACAAAATTATCTTTTAAATAAAATACAGCATTATTGCCGCCGCAATTTTTGTAAGGTATAAATGTTTATATTTTTATAAACAGATTTTTATCTTATTCCGAAACATAGACAAACTACAGTGGTAATAAATATTCCTTTCTAAGCAATAACAGAACTAAAAGCTACAAAATGAATACAAAGCGAACGAGGCGATAATTAAGTGGTATGAATTGACCACTCCATCGAGGGACAATAAAGATACTAAAATTGATGGCTTTGGGGGACGATAATCGTGTTTATCAGCAACAGGTCTATCTTTTAGATATAGTTGGACATAAATTAAAGATGGATTAAAGGGTAAACAAAAGATTTTTTTAACATAACATTACAACTAATTGTTTATATTTATAGCATTTAGTTATGCTTAGCAAATTATACTAAGAAACAGTTGAAAAAGATATGGGACTGGCAGGATTTGATGATTTGTATCCTACTTAAGATAGGAACAAATGGATGAACGTGACGTCACGAAATGACGTATCATACAGTTGAGAAATTTAGGGTTCTGGTAAGAGGCGACCGTAGCTGGATGGCTAAAGCGGCTGCCCGGTGTGCAGTAAGGTCGCATGTTCAAATCGTGCCGGTCCCATATCTTTTTCAACTGTTTCTTAGTATACAATATCACGCCTATATTACTTAGAAAGATGTGAGGTGTACAACACCCTCATTTTACCTGTTATGTGGTAGCGGATGAGCCTATGGCCATCCACCAGGCGCAATGCCAACTCCGTGTACAGTACTAGTACTTAGTATAATAATACAGTAGTACTTGGTATAAGCAAACCAACAAATAAATATTTTCTCTTTCTAATATTAGTATCGAGTACATATACTTATTATGTAAAACTTCTTACTTATATTTACAATTAGTGTCCCATTTTTGTACAAGCTTAATACTCAAATTTGAATACAGACATTATCAAATAATAAAAAAATACAGTACATGAGTTTCTCACCAGCTCTTCTCATGATGCAACCCATCGGAGCTGGTACTTGGATTGATTTTAATTCATATCTCTAAGTTGAATTAAAGTCAATCTAAGCTCCGGTGTCAAATCATTTTATTACAATAAGTATTATAATTTAGTTAGCTAAGTTTTATTTTAATTTTATATTTTTTTGTAATTTGATGTTTGTTTTGATGGCCCCTTGGGGCCCATTGAACTAAATGATTTGATTTGATTACACCTCATGGAAAACTATGTATACCAAAATAACCTTTTAAGAAAAATGTACATTCAGGAAAACTGAGTTATATATTTGCTCAAAGACATTAATGACATAAAAGCTACTTTATTGCTTTGAGATATTTCCCAGGAAATCCTTATTAATTTGTTCCATCACGATAAATCTATTACGTACTATTTGGTACGTTATAGTTATAATATTACTGGAGTAAAATGATTAATGAATCCTTTTGATCATGGTATAAGAGCCTCGTGTCCTTTTATGTGACATAATATATTATTAATAATTAATCGTCTGTAATATTTTCGATGGTGACCGCGAGGTCTCGGGTTCGATTCTTGGGTCGGACAAAGTTTTATAGTAACAAGCTATATTGTTATTATTGTTGGGAAGAGGCTTTGGGTGTTCACGTCAACCTCCGTGGGTCTATTGTGATTGTAGCGTCATTATAGACTCTCCTTTAGGCAAATAGCCTCCATAAACTGGAGCAGTCCAGAACTGACATCATCCGGATCCAAGATATGGCGTCCCAGAATGATGCTTCGTCTATGGATCAGTGGCTCGCAGTCGCAAAAGAGGTGCAGCGGTGTTTTCGGTTCCTCTTAACAGAATCTGCAGTAGTCATCGTCCGCATAGCCCATACGGGATAAGTAACAAAGTGTTACTTATCCCGTACTATAC
Organism: Hypena proboscidalis; assembly: GCA_905147285.1. Taxonomy (NCBI): domain Eukaryota; kingdom Metazoa; phylum Arthropoda; class Insecta; order Lepidoptera; family Erebidae; genus Hypena; species Hypena proboscidalis. The sequence goes on from LR990141.1 coordinate 5,626,554, forward strand.
TCATACTATACTCAGGAAATTTAAAATAGCAGCAAGTAATTGAAATTGTGCAAGGTGGATAGCGATAGTCTCTCCCTCTATCCCATGAGTTTTAAACTTATCAAGTGAAATGTGGGTGTGTTATACCTCTGCCACACTCTTCTGGGTAGAAGCGTGTTGTTATGTTATGTTATTTGTTATATTAATAGGCATATTATTTTCACAACAGAGTGTAAGATTTCTTTTTGTCGCACTGCTCTCTTACCCGTTGTCCTAGCTGAGCTACAACACAAAAAAGATGCGACGCGTTGCTACGGAAACAGTGGCGTTAAATAATGTCGCACCTAGGACAACGCCTTAGTTAAAAATCTCAACATTATAAAATTGACATCGTTAAAAAAAACAAAAATGTCACACAACTTTCACACAACATTATCTAGTCCCAAACTAAGCCGATATTGTATTGTAGATACTAGAATAACTGATACTAATACATATTTGTATACTTTTTTTTCGTAAATACATACTTAAAAGCACCAAGATAATTGTCAAAAAAGCACAAATAAAATATATATTTGGTTTGGGTATATGAAGCTGTTGAAACTTGTGGATTGACTTGGATACGATTTAATTTTGTCATTTAATAAGTTGTTTTAGTGATTCTATTCGGCAGTAACAAAATGTTATTAGTAGCTAAGACAATTAATTAACAAAACACTGTTGCCATTGGACCAGTAATTGCAACGATCACGTATCATAAAAATCTATTTCACTTAGCCGAAACAGAACTACTACATGATCAATGACTTTAATTATCGCATTTCTTCACACATGCCGCCATTTTGCTCAATATCAGGATTCATTACCTTTAATTTATATCTCACAGGCGCACCAGGCTTTAATCACAATGATTAATTGCAGTCGGCCCACTTCGAAGCAAAACTTTCTCTGTGGGCGACGAATCGATTGGTCGTCAGCACAAATAGATATGGTTTAGTATACTTCCGTGCATGCAACCGAATCTACTACTACCCTAAAATTGTGTCATATGAAAGCTTAAAAATTAAGCATTTTTATTAAAGTTAGAATTATTCAAATTACGAAATACGGGCGTTACTCACGTAATGTTGGTCTATTTAGTCGACCGCGGTTTCACCAAAACTTCTAGGCATTTTCAAAAGAGTGTGACACATCGCGCCTGAGTCACAGCCAGTCTTGCACAATAAAAATAAATTAAGAGTTTTTTCAATTATGTAATGTTACTAATGTATCTATGTAGCTCATGTCAATAAAATATCAATGACAAACCACTGCATCAAAACCGTACCAGTATTTAGCCTAACAAACTTTTCCTTGTATAATATCATATTAGAAGTATAAGATGCAATACTAATATTATAAATGAGGAAGGCTTTGGTTTCTTCTTCTTCTTCTTCTTCGTCGTGTCGATGGCCGAGTCAAATTTTATTGGTCCAATAAGTGGAAACTGTTATGGCGCTCTCGTCGGTGTTCATGAACGCCTCTCTTGTGCAGGTGGTAGGTCATTTTGGACAGTCAGCAAGGTGGTCAAAGGTTTTGACTTGCCATCGTGGTGAAAGGATTAGCCAATTCGCTTTAAAGAACTCGCGAATTGCCCAGGGTGCGCCGGACGTAGGGAATTGTTGTGTACGTCACTCGGGGAGGCTCCTTTCATGCACCCCTCACTCGGGGAGGCTCCTTTCATGCACCCCTCACTCGGGGAGGCTCCTTTCATGCACCCCTCACTCGGGGAGGCTCCTTTCATGCATGATTATCCCAGTGTTTTAGATACTAATTGATTAGTTCAACTGAATCAAATATAATAACATAATAAGCTGCAGCTGTTAGTGGAAAATTTATTAAGTCAGAATACTTTATATAAAACAACCGCATTGAAAGAAGAATGCTTAGTAGAAAAACAAACCAAAAACTAAAATATAGACGGTTTTTGCTTCATTTTGCGTCAAAATAACTTGAATTAAAATATAGGTCATCGTATTATTTTTTATGCAAACGTATGCGCGGCCTCTGGAACCAGCCCACCATTTATATTTTATTTGATACTTTTGGCAAAAGTTCTAAAAATGTCTGGGAATTTCAGAAATAATAGCACTTATCGGGTAAAGTTTAAAGTCGTCATTTCCGGCGTAATTTATTTCTTGTGAAGTCTGCCTAAAAGGAATTCTTTGAACTAGCCGGAACGTGATGGCGACAACATATTTTTTCTTTTGCCAATATTTTTTTACTCTTTAACTAGAAAATTCTAACATGGATAAAGAAACACGGTTATTATTAAGGATTTTATATTGCTTTCTAGGTAAATTGATATAATATGATGTGTTTATTTCCGTAAAAGGTATGGCTTCCACATAATAATATGGTTTCACCGACACGTGGACTACATAATATTATTTTAAGAGAATAATATCATAAAAATAATTGTGTATTTACGTAAAAGTTTTTGTAATAAAATAACTAAAGGAACTTGAATAAAATTAACTCATAAACGTTGGTTTATTTGAATAAAAGTTCTTTATTTAAGTTTTATTTTGTTGAGGATTTTTTAAATGTACCTAAATGTACCACTTTTATGTAACTGTATTTTTGTAATTTATGTGTACAATAAAGTATTAAACTAAACTAAACTAAACTTTACATTATTATTAGTATCACGGTAGTTTGTCGTGATTATAAAAATTAAACATGTTTTTCTAACACATCATGTTCCACTGCTGAGCTAAGGTCAAGTCATACTGAACCACAATTTTCTCGTCAGCGTCGCGATAGACCCAGAAAGACAGAGCTCACAAATTAAACATTACCGTATATATAAATCAGCAATTACTCATATTTCGCGCTATAAACACCGTTTATGTTAGTGAAATGTTCCTGACCAAACACCCTTTGGGGAGACGATGTGGTCATGTGAGGCCCGTTACCACGCCAACGCTCGCCTTTTAGACGGGCCACTGAAACGATGACATAGTACATCAGTGGCACGTTATCAACACTATTCAACCCGTACTGTTTGACATTATATACCCGATCTCTAAGACGACCGGACGGCGGAGTGGGTAGTGTACCTGCCTGCGACACCGAGGTTGTGTGTTCGATTCCCACTTAAGACAAATCTTTGTGTGCATGAACATGGGGGTTTGTCTTAGTCTGGGTGTTTCTATGTATAATAAGTATGTATTTACAAAAGAAAAGTATATATGTATTAGTATCAGTTATTCTAGTACCCATAGTACAAGCTCTGCTTAGTTTGGGACTAGATGGCGTTGTGTGTGAGTTGTGAAATATTTATTTATTTATTTATTTATAAGCGTCACCTTACATAGCTTATATGTAAATATTAGCAGCCAAATAAACGAGTAGGTGTCAAATGGAACAAAACTTCAGTTTACAAGTACCTTTCAGGTCAAGAACCGACCCAACCCGGTAAAGTCAAGGTCGTTGAAGGTTGCTAAAATTACAGCTTTGTATACCGATTTTACATACGAGTCAGCTAAAACGAGTGTGCGAAGGTGAATATTTCGTTTTGCAGTTATTTTGAATATAGTATTCAAATAAACTGTTTGAATAACAAATGTATGCTTTGCAATTTGAATTGTAGAGTGAATGGGTGCAATAAACTTAGTGGAGGATAACGTATGTTAGAAAATGTGATACAAATACTACATGCATATGTTACGATCTCAAATAAAATACCTATGTTCATCGAAACGACATTTCAAATAAGTTTTTTTCCGGCGTACCTTTTACAATTTCGGAAAAAATTACACTGTTAGCGTAGTGGTTAAAGCGGTCGCCTCATCGCTTACAACTGCGCTGGTGTTGTTGGTTCGATCCCCACACGGGCAAAATCTTTGTGTGATCCGTAAAGAGAGACACCCCCGCGACACAGAACAGTACAGTAATTTCTATTGTAGCCATCGTTTTTATTTAAACCAAAAACTACTTTCTTTAGCCAAAATCTAAGTTGAGAGTAATTAAAAAAAAATAACCAAAATTATATCAGCAGAATTAACACTGCCACAGCTGTCGGCAAGCACCTAATAACATGATATTCGCACTAAAATGGGTTAGTACATCACGTTATGAGAGAAATCTAAACAGACTTATCACTCCATCCATTAGTCACCCGATATGTTCAAGGTTTGATCCATTTTCATCCATCGCCGTCATCATAGAGCCTCTTTCGAGGTTCACTTAAAGTGTTATGTTTCTTGTAGCTTTGGGTCTAAGTGAAGTAAAACTGATGGTGACAATTATAATTTTCATGTCACGTAGTACAAAATATTGTGAACAAACTATATTGGCGAATGATCTCATCCTTAACCTGTCGCTAAACTATAATTAATACTTGTACAGCTAAGTTGCAGTTTGGGTGTTAGAAAAGACTATGATAATTTTGGCACTAGAGGCATATTAACATAGTATAACGTATGTACTCAGATAAAAAGACGGTAGCTAATGTGCTCAGTTGGTGGTAAGATTAGACCCTCAAATTACTGGCACACACTCGTATAAAAGTATTCTTAATAAATTTGTAGATTTTATGGTCTTTAATTGACATTTACTATTAGTTTAACTACATACCTGTCCGCTATATTTCTACCGTGACTGTAGACACCTCATTTCTTAAGCTTTTTACCAATTAAATTACGGTTGTCTTGTGGTTAAGCTATATCGACGGTCCCTACGTATATAAAGACATGTCAAAAATGGCAAATTTTTTTATTGCTCAATTGGCTTTAGATTTTCCATATACATAGTCCTGGATTTAAATATTTTTTTAATATTACCTATTTAACGTCTTTTGCAAATCGTATAAGAGAACAAGTAATATATTTACAGCAAATAAATTTCGTAGATGCGGATATCTATACATGTCGTTTTCTACGTTGTTTTTTACCACGCCACTCGCTGCGAAGACGGTCATGTCTGACATAACGTCATTCACGGCGGCGCTTGAGTTCCCCAATAAGTCGTGTCGATACTTGTCCGCGTCGTGAAATATTTTTGTTTTGATACAATATTGCAAAATTAGTAGTCTGTTTTTTAGTTATAATTATTCATAATATTAACTGCAACGTTTTAAAAAAAAAACAAATTCCACGTGTTCATAAAACATTGTATTTATATTCTACTAGCTGACCCGGCGAACTTCGTACCGCCTTAGCGTAAATTTGATGCACTACTTTATTTTGTATAGCTGACTTATCTTATGTATGAGTACCTATTCAATTTGAACTGGAATCTATAATAATATATTCACCATATAAAAATGAATACTTTTTTTTTTTTTTTTTTTTTTTCGCCGTAACAACCTTGTACAGAGTATTAGAAAACTACAAAAAAAAATATCAGCCAAATCGGTCAAGCCGTTTTCATGCCAAGTCGTGACAACGGAAAACGGGTTTCATTTTTATATACTCGTATATAGATTCTATAAACCGTTTTCTTCTTTCCTGCGTATAAAAAGCTATCATTGACATGTCTGACATGTTTTTATTTTAATATCGGCGTATAAACAGTCATCTATCAGTTTTTCCAAGAAAAACTAAAAAAAGAAAATATGTATTGATACCACTATAAAGTTTCTAAAACTAAAAAATCTTTTTAGAAAAAAAACATATACATTGTACATACAAATTATTTCTAGAGCAGTTTGAACCTAAAAAACGCTCTCCTGAAAACCTCGTTTTTAACATGTCTTTATATACGTAGGGACCGTCGAATATATCTGTAGTTAACATGTAGCGTCTGCCATCAAACCAGTATGAGGCACTATGATTTCCTTTGAAACTGCCACTATAGACACATAATAATAATATAATATTCGCACCTAAATGGGTTAGTACATCACGTTATGAGAGAAATCTAAAAAGACTTATCACTCCATCCATTAGTCACCCGATATGTTCAAGGTTTGATACATTTTCATCCATCGCCGTCATCATAGAGCCTCTTTCGAGGTTCACTTAAAGTGTTATGTTTCTTGTAGCTTTGGGTCTGAGTGAAGCAAAACTGATGGTGACAATTATATTTTATATGTCGGGTGGTAGACCATTCAGAACGAGCTCGAATATCAACCCTTAACCCATCTCTAAATTATCGTTATACTTTCCCAACTATAATTCTGTTTGGGAGTAAAATTCGGTACTAAAATTGCCGACACTTTGTAACAGCTTGTATCTAAGATCTTTTGTCGTTTATGGATGTTTATAGGATGTAGTTACCACTTTTGTATTTTAAAAAAACCTATCGGTTGTAGACAATTTTACAAAAAAAAACGACTTCAATAACAAAAAAATGGACTAGACAGTAAGAAATACTGAAGTTATATTCAGCGTCTCGCTCATCTGTGTATAACTTAAAAGAATACAGTAAACGACGACGTGAGTAAGGTGCTTATATTTAAAGAATTATCTTTGTACTCCTAATCGTTGAGGAGTTGTACCTTCCTGCATCAGCTCAGCAACATGGAATGCTGACGGCTAGATGCAAATATCCCGTCGTCTTCGAGTAATCGGCAAACAAAAAAAAAGAAAAAGAAAATACAATCAAATTGAGAACCTCCTTTTTTTGAAGTCGGTTAAAAATAGGAGAGCCTCGATAAAATTACGGCTTAATTCACAAAATATATTTTTATTTGCTTAATAACCCATGCTTTACTGTTGCATAAAAATATTTGTTTGTACCTTTAAAATAATTTAAAAGATTAATCCATCACAACACTGACATTGTACTTAACCTCTCTTGGTGTCAATTTCCAATCTTAAAAGCCTTTAAGATTCTGACCCAATAATGAAAAAGCTTTTTAAAAATAGTCCTCTTTTTCTCTCTAGTTTAACTTGTCAGTTGCACGACTGACGTCCCTTTTATCTCGGCTATCTGACTTCTAAGATTTATTATTTTTAACTTCTCTAGGCTACTGAAGATATATCTTGAATTGGCAGACCAAAGATAAAAAATAATATATTAAGCATACTTGATTGGAAGCACATAGATAGGTAGTTGAATTAGTGACAACTATTTCATCTACCTATTTATTGAATTATTAACCCCTCCAAGAATAGTTTTCTATTATGTTGCAATTACAGTATTTAAGTGATTATTTATATAATGACTGTACAAAAATAAAAAATAAGTCTATAGCTTTTTGGGCTAATAATTATACTACAATTTTACAAAGCAACTGCGTGCATGTTCGACTAGAAACAGAGGTGTGTACTTAAGTAAATAAAGTAACAATCAACTACTTGTAATATTGAAGCAAATTTTACCTTTCTTAAGCATTTATTATACAACATTAAGGTTGAAAAATTATGATTCCAGTAAGGCCCGAATTCATACCTCTGGGTTCTGCGTACCTATCACATTATCCATTTTGGCTATGGAATCCAATTTTTCAACAAATGTCAGGCCTCGTCTAACTGGCTGCACGCCATCTATTGAGTAAAAGTAGTACAGTGCTCGGTACAAAAAACCCAGAGGTGTGAATTCGAGCCTAACTGGAATCATAATCTTTCATCCGTTTTACTGAACAATCAACTAGTAAAGTACAGTTTAACACATCTATACAAGTACACCGTTTGATAGTTTGAGGCTCACCGCCAAATGTAACCGGCTAATAGTTTAGCCAACATTATGTAACTTTTCATCATAGTTGTCTGACTAGCAATTTCTGATGTTATCAAAGGAAAATAATAATAACCTTTATTACTCAGAAGAGTGTAGCAGCCTTTTGGTCAAATGAGAGCCTACAGGCATCTGTCGGGAACAATGACAGTCTCCAAATTTTTAACAGAGTGAGCCTAATAACATTGTTGTCGGACCCAGAAGACAAATATGATACCTTACGGTGAGTGATTGACTATTATAGCCATAGCCCATGAAGCAGTTCTAAATTGCTAGCTATGGCTTGACAAGCCTTGAGCAAAATTAAAAAAAACAGCAACAACAATCCATTGCAACTACCGCAAATATCCACTCTATTATGTCCATCGTAGTGTTCGTCCACAGTGAATGCGCGGTGACTGGAGCCTGAGGCGGGCGCGGCGAGCGGGGACGTGCGGTGGCCACAGTGTGGCGCGAGCTCTTGTAGCGGTTCGATGTATATCAGGTGTTGTTGCGAACTATGGACGACGATTTGCTCTTTTTACTAGACAGTCCGATCCTGAGATGGTGTGCACGAAATAAATAAAATAAAAAGAATTACTGGTGAATTTTTTAACTCATATGAAGAATTGAGATTATATCCTACGAAATTCTTTAAGTATACTCGAATGCCCTTGTCAACTTTTGACTACATACTAAGTAAAATATCACCTAAAATCACCAAAGAAGATACTAACTTTTGTAAAAGTTAAACCTGAGGAGAAATTGTTAAATTAAATTATTTTTAATTGCACTTATAAAACAATTCATTATTTACTGCCATTTTACATAACCCAAGTGGCAAGACCGAACTGGTTTGTTACCCCCGCCACTCGCGCATTGGGCCGCTCGCTGACTATTTAGGCCCGTAGTGTGGCCGTAACGCGCGGATAGGAACGTTTGAAAACTACGCGCCCTATCTCGCTCGGGTCTGTCGCAGTAGGCGCCCGCCTTAGTCACTACACTATGGACGCAAAAGGCGGTTTCATATGTTTGATAAATCGCGCCCGCTGTCGCAACCGCGCTAGGCTGGCAATGTGGATGCACACCTAAGGTTGCCTGGAAGAGATCGCGTCAAGCGTTATGGCCGCCCTTTGTACGTTGTATGTAGTTTTAAGTACCTATTTCCTTGTATGTTTGTTACAAATTTGATGTGCCAATAAAGTATTCTCTATCTATCTATATCAATATATAGAAGATAGAGCTATACCAAAAAAAAAATATCAACAGCCAAAAAATCTTCCTAAAAGTAATCAACTTAGTTCATTCGAGGCCTTCACTCAATTGAATGAAAAATCCTATTGCGTTTTTGTTTGTTTCCTGTCTTTAATTTTAATTAAAAGAACAGGCTTTTAAGCTGTTTATTAAGAACAAACCGCCAATTAATTCCCATAGACATTGATTGATTTTCTTTATGGAAGATTAAACCTGTCCAACTTATGATTTATTTTCATTTAGGGTTAATATTGTTGTTTATTTATAAATAGGGTCTTGTTTTAATCTGAGGTTTTATGTTCATTAAGTTATTTTTAAAGAAACTTGTGGCTAAGTAACGTCTATCGTATAGTGGTATAGTAATCAATATGTCTTCTTCTTCTTAAAAAAATTGACTTAGAAATATTGTGAAGCTAGTATCTAATGTTATTTTATTGGTTTTAATATACATTTTTTATATAGTACACTTCTAATTTTATTTCTCTTAAACCTTAAAACAATCATGAAAATAATATTATTAAAACCGAAGTGAGGTAAAGACATTATTATTGAGAAAACGGGTTACTCACGTTACTTTAGCCAGGATATGCCGACTAGTTTCGAATCTAGTACGTAGATTCATCAATTGGGCTATTAATCGCGTGTCGTCGCGCGGCGGCGACGACGACGTCGGCATATCCCGGCTAAAGTAACGTGAGTAACCCGTTTTTTCAATAATAAAATCATGAGAATAGATTAATGAAATGCCACAACTGAAATTCCTGTTTCCATAGATATATAAATGTTTTTACTAAGTGCGTGTACATTGTGTTAGTGGAAAATTCTACTATTATTAATGATTAAGTGTTATTCAAAGGTTTACAAGTACATGGCTATTGGCCAGCCTACACATTTCTAATATAAGCTGGTCTCGTATAACATGGGAAGGCTACATCGCGCGACCATTTTGTACTGGAAAAACTGAAACTCAATCTGTAGCCGACTAACCTTATCAATACGAGTTCGCAGTAGATTAATTATGTTGCCTCGTCCTTACAAAAAAAAAAAAAATTATAGTGGTGGTGTTATGCTATTATTATATATTTAATTGAAACACTGAGATTCGGTAAATAGGTATATTATTATGGCGTAAGTAAAATCTATATAAAACTATTAACAATTATTATTTAACTATTCGCGACTCTCGGAAACGCACGGCGCGCATGTGGCTTATGTGACGGGTTCAATCGGACTAGTCGTATGCGGTCGTTCGGGAGGCGATGCGCGCCGAGCGTCGGCGAGGGGCAATGAACTCTGACGAGCGTGAATCGACATTAGGTACAGGACATGTTATAAAATCTTGGAAGTCAGATAGCCGAAATAAAAGGGGCGTCAGTCGTGCAACTGACAAGTTAAACTAGAGAGAAAAAGAGGGCTATTTTTAAAAAGCTTGACCATTATTGAGACGGAATATAAGGCTTTTAAAATTGGAAACTATGCAGTGATGGATTATTATACTAAAAACCAAATAACCGTGCATAAAAGGTCATACCGGCCCCTGTACCACTGCACGCCGAAACGGGATCGCGGCGAACCTAAACGCAAGGCGCCGAGCCGGCGTAGCGATAGAAGTCGGTGTAAACAAACGTTTATTGGTACGAGGGGATCATAGTCCGAGAAATTGTCATGTATTACAAACATTTGGCGTCTGTATTACAATGAGATAAAAATATTGTCATCATTATTTTATTAAATTAAGTATTTTCTATAACGTGCATTATTATCGCAGGAGCAACAATATTCTTGGATAGGTTTACGGTGACTACGAACCAGGGGGCGCTGTAATAAATATTTTTTTTACAAAACCATAACTCAGCCTCGTAACCAAAAGACCCGCTCAAGATGTTTGCCCCGTATTAATATACGGTATACCGTAGTGCTGCCGTGGTATAACTAAAATGCCGTTATCTGCTCAAACCATTTTTTTGGATAACAAATAAAAGCCGCGGAAACCGATGTAACTTTCCGATGACAAAACTTATTTTATCTTTGAATCTCAAATAAATTTTGTCATCGAAAAGTATGTAACGGTTTAATTTTTCTTCCGCGGTTTTTATTTGTTATCAAAAAAAAATGGTTTTAGCAGATAACTGCATTTTAGTTATACCACGGCAGAGTGGGTTTAACACCTCTGACGTCTCAAACCCCTAACGGCAAACTGTAATAACTTCAAATTTATCGTTTTTTGGGGTGAAAGTTAAATAATGATGAATATCAATAAATGGTCAACTAATTTTAATTCTTTAAGGAACAAATGTAATTTCCAATGATTAAGTTTATATTTGTGCCAAAAAAAAGTCCAATAACTGAGTTTTTGAATTAAAACCAAGAAACTGCTTTAGGAGTTTTTGTAATACATTATAAAAAAGAAAGTTGTTTTTAATCATTAAAACTGTGTTTTATTAAAAACATGACAAAAAGTGCAATTTTAATCCTTAAATTTTGGTGTTTTTGAGTTGTCGCATTCGCGGGCAGGCCGCAGGCGCGGCCGGTATTATGATATCAGTGAAAAGTCTGTATTGTCGTTATTTTGTACGGAGAGCGGCCGAGAGCGATACGTGTCGTAAAGTTTGGGCATTTCTTGGTACAGGCCGGGTAAATGACTTTTTATGCACGGCTATTTGGTTTTTACTATAGTAATTTGTATAATGATATTTATATCTTTATATGTACAGTTTAAGTTTATTCTGTAATGCTAAATGCTAATTGTGAAAATTCACATTGGCAACAGGTAGTTGGAATTGTGCCCGGTGGAAGGCGATAGGCTAACCCGCTATCCCATGGGACCTAAACATAACTTGTAAAGTGTGGATGTTGTACACCTGTGCCACACGTGCTATTTTTTTTTTACATTAGATAGAACGCCAGAAGCAATTACACTATCCAATGGTCCCAATGACAAGGCCAAATATACACATTCACTCACACAAGCACACCCAGTCTCAGAACAAATCATTGCGAATCACACAATGATAAATATGTTATGTTAATATTCCGAATGGCAAAGATAATTTACCAATCGATCCATAAGACGTAATTATTATATTTTCAAAATTAGTCACTCTACGTAAAGACTATCAACAGCGCTACAAAGACGACAACATAGTCAATTTTAAAATATCCGGCTAGCAGAATTAGTTCAGGTGTAAACCAGATAAACCAACTCTAAGCCGTCTAGAGGACAGGAAGCCGTATAAGAAGGTTGCGCTCACGTTATAATATTACGCGTAGTGCTATTTTTGTATTGGATGGCAAGAATATATTATTGGATGGTATGAATATAGTACACAATAATTTGTTAATGAAACTATTACCTATATATATTTTTTTTTTACCTTGTCAGTAAAAGTCGGTTTCTCCAGTTCTTTCACTGCCTGAAAACTCAATAAGAATTTGATTTGATTTATCTGGCAAAACAGTTTTGACTAGGCTTTTCCAGAATTTTTAGAGACCTGTGAAAATTACCCTAAATAGCTTTAATAGGTATTGTTAGGTCTATTTTAGCCCACGAAAAAAAACGGAGGAGGTTCTCAAGTCAACGTGGATATATATTTTTTTAACAAAAAAAAAATACTACGTTAAGTTTTCTCCATTTCTACGTAGTTGCAAAAAATAGACGGTTTATTGATTTAACTGATTGATTAGTTTATTGTTTGGCGCCGACTCAAAATTTGGAAAATATTATATTTTATAATGTATGTAACTAAATTCAATATCCAAGACTTAAAATGTTCACTTTTTTTGACTTTTAGTCTTTTTTATCGGTTTAATGCTTCTTTGAGCTAATTATAAAGCGATAGCATGACAGAGTATTTATACAAACAAACAAACACTTTAGCTCTAGTACATTAGAAAAGGTTCCAATGTTCTCTACGAAGACAAGCTTTATGTGAATGTTTATACTGAGCTTCAACTGCTCTGTCAAATGAGGTTGAAAATAATCCCAACAAATGCTGCCCTTTATCTCCTAAAGCGGCCAAGCGTGAAGGACCGACTTCCTTACGTTTTCTTTACGAGAGGCGCCATTACGCATTGGCGCGCTTCTTTTTAGACGCAATCAGAGAAGATTATAGATGAAATTGCTTGGTATCTCGTCGGAAAATGATTTGGTTTTTGAGGCTTATTTTTTCTGAACAATATGTATTATCTTTTTTCGCAATAATTCGAGGAGAAGATTGCCGTAATCAGCTAACAAATGCCATAATAATATAATAAATATAAAAAGCTGGTTAAGTAACATTAAAGGTAATATGATTACATCCTTACTTATATTATAAATGCGAAAGTTTGTGAGAGTGGGTGTATGGTTGTTTATGATTACATCCTTACTTATATTATAAATGCGAAAGTTTGTGAGAGTGGGTGTATGGTTGTTTATTACTCTTTCACGCAAAAACTACCGTGAAGATTTAGATTAAATTTTGCACACATGTAGCTTATAGCTTGGATTATATGGCTACTTTTTATTGACATTCTACGCAGGCAGAGCCACGGGCGAAAGATAAAATTCTATATTTTGAAGGGATATAGCTAGAGCTACTTATGGCAACCATAAGTTACTCTTGAATTATTTAGAGCAGTACTAATAATTTTCTCTTGCAAGAAAACAAGTTGATTTAAATTATGCAGTAAAAAATGCCAAGAAACCTGACTAACAAACCAAAAAAAGTTTTATCAGCAGACACAAAATTAATCAAAATTAAGCATAAAACTTCGTAAGACAACAGCAGTTTTGCAGAGTCATTATTATAAATTATATTTGATTTGATTGAAAGACCCTTATCCTTGTTTGGTTTACATACGTAATTAAGATAGGAATAAATCTATGAACGTGACGTCACGAAATGACGTATTATACAGTTGAGAAATTTAGGGTTCTGGTAAGATTGAACTGGAGGCGACCGTAGCTGGATGGCTAAAGCGGCTGCCCGGTGTGCAGTAAGGTCGCACGTTCAAATCCTGCCTACATACGTAATGATTTTAATTGTGTTGTCCACAGAACGACTTCCTACACGCAGCAGTGACGGCGCTAACCAAAAACCAGGCAGAACACTATGACAAATACAACTGCTTGTGAGTATTTTATTTCATAACTTAACATAATAAAAATCAAGAAAAAATATAACAGCACGCCTATTTTACCTAGATTAGGTATGGCAGAGGTGTACCACACCCAAATTTCACATGTTTAGGGGGTTTGAGGTAATCGCTATTCACCGGCATCATTTCAACTCGATGCTTGCTGAAAGTTCACATATAAAACATTGCCGGACCGAGTTTATAACCAAACAAGACATGAATATAATTTAACAAAGTTTTTCGAAATAGGTGTTGGTCTTATGTTATTATGTTATGTTATTTTCGCTCTACAAAGAACTCTCGCAACAACACCACCCTCTCGCATTAGCAGCACGGAGTAAACGTGCTGCTAATGCGAATTTCCTGTCGGAAAAAGCCCAAATAACGCTTTTGTCCGGCAATCGAACCCGAGAGATCTTACTTCTAGAATCGCACGTACGCTAACCACTAGATCAACAAGGCAGTTATCATTTTTTTTTTTAAATTGCCGAGTAAAACTTAATACAGTTAATATTTTCATTTCACTTGTATAAAATATTCCCTAAACGTCAAACGAGCAATTTAAGAAGGCCGCGCAATTAAATATAAGCCGACCATTTTGAGATGGTAATTAACTGAAATGGTTGTTCGTAGTTAGGAGAGCAAATAAACCACTTTACATTCAAAGCGTTTGAGGAAACGCGTTATTTAATTTGTAATACGCAAACTTCTGACGGTGGTGAAGCTTTTGCTGACAAAGGTAACAGTTCAATCCCCTTATTATGAAAATGAAAATATTTATTTATGTTAAAAAAAAGAGACACATAAATTCAGTAACGAAAGAAAAATATTTATAGGGCTATATGTCCCGAAGCAAAAATTGCCCTAACTGGGAATTGGTACAACATAATAATATGCCAAACTAAAGCTTGGCGCTCTGGTTTTTAACCAATGCCCCCGTGACTACACGGACGACAATCTTTTACTTATTTAAAAAATAAAGTAAACAAACAAAATGAAAGAAAAAAAGGAAACAAAGATAAAACATGAACAAATAAATAAAATCTATTCTAGTAGTTGCGCATATGCATTATTATTAATACATGTCCCACTGTTAGGCACTGCCTAACAGTGGGGGCCCGTGCCTAATAGGCAAGGGCCTCTTCTCATGACGAGATTGGTAAGAGTGGCGATGCGATACCTGCACACTGATTAGTAGACCTCGCATGCCCTTGAGCAGTTAACTTCGAGAATTTCAATACTGTTTTTTTGTTCAAATAACCATTTCCACTTCCGCGCACCCTTAATATCGCTATAATAATAATAAAAAGGAACTTTTACCGGAAAATAACAACTAAATCTTATTTATTGTTCGCAGACGGAGATTACCGGATGAAATAAAAACATGCAGAAATTATGCCTATTTACAAGAAATATATGACGCTGTAAGGGCTACAGACAGTAAGTATCATTTTAAACGTACATACACAATCCTAGGCCCAGTTTCATAATCTGTAACTTTAACTATAACTTTATTTTTATTAAAACTGACGGGCGTTTGTAACATTATTCAAATTATGAAATACGGGTGTTACTCACGTAATGTTGGTCTATTTAGTAGACCGCGGTTTCGCCTATACGTCGAGACATCAAGAGAGTGCGATACGTCGCACCTGAGTCGCAGCCAGTCTTGCATGACGTATCGCACTATCTAATCTAATCTAACTATAACTTGACCAAATATAGAAGTGACACACTTGTCACATTATTTAATTGTGTTTCATTGTTATTCTATCAATAACGCATTGACAATTGTGAAACAGGGCCTTTTATTATAAATAAATAAACTTGACATTAAAACTGACGTGATACTATTATTACAATAACATTATTGTTACCATTTTTTTGGCCAATAAACAATTCTATTCTATTCTAATATAAACTATTTTATTTATTTTTCATTCTATAATGTTTTATTCTTTTAAAAGGTCATTCGGGTAATACACGGGTCCTATATCGACTGTAGTACTTAAAAATGTTGATCTTCCATTGTGCGTTAAATTGTATAGTGGCGACTAAGATCCAAAAATAATATTTGAATTTTGTTTCAAGAATAAGGTTTTTTTTTATTTTATGTTAAATACCAGTAAACATTACCATTTCAATATTTTAAGGTCCAAATGTATGGAAGAATTGACTAGTTAAACGACCGGATGGCGGAGTGGGTAGTGTACCTCCTGCGACGCCGAGGTCGCGGGTTCGATTCCCGCTTAAGACAAATCTTTGTGTGCATTAACATGGGGTTTTGTCTTAGTCTGGGTGTTTCTATGTATAATAAGTATTTATTTACAAAATAAAAGTATATATGTATTAGTATCAGTTATTTTAGTACCCATAGTACAAGCTCTGCTTAGTTTGGGACAAGATGGCGTTGTGTGTAAGTGGTGAAATATATAAAAAATAGTGTGTAAACTATAAATCTTGAGGTTACTTCAACCTAATCATTTCCAATTAATGTCGATCAAAATCTAAAAATAACGACTTTATCTTTTCTTTCATTTAAAATTACATTATATTATTATACTCGTGAAAACTAAATAAATACCTAACTATATATACATCAACAAAAAAAAAAAAAAAAACTTATTAAATAAAATAGTTCTAATAAAAAGTTCAGGTGTCAAAGAATACGTCCGCATCGATGTTGACCACGGGTAACGTGGCCAGAAGGCTGGCGGCATTCCACGTTGTATGAAAATGCTTATGCTTAGTCTAAAGTAGAAGCCAGTCTTCTGGTCACGTGAAGTCTCCACTAATCTTTTAGTTAACTCATTAAAAACAGAACGGGCGCGGCATCAAATAATTTGGGACGAAACTTTAAAACTGAAATGAAACATTTCAATACTAAATTTTTGTACTGAATTCCCCAAAGAGCTGATTTTGTAATGGTTGACTGGCGGTTTAACTTTAAAATAATTTCACAAAAGTTGGTATCCCGTAGGAATATGTGAAATACTCGGCCTTTCGAAGCTGGAAATTTTTGAAGCATTTTATATAATATTAATGTTGAAAAATTAAGAATCCAGCAGGATTCGAACTGTAAACGCCCCAGGTGTTTTGCCAATTCAGCCATGGATTGGTATGCTGCTAGACTCGAAATTCCTCAACTTTTTTTGTGCCAGCGTTAAAATTTCGAGTACAAAGATATAAGCTACTTTTTATTGCCGTTTCAAGTTGGCAGAGCCAGGCAAGAGCTAGTTATTTGTCCACACATCAATATTGACTAGGTATGTTTTATAAATCACTTCAAAACTGAAAAACTTTCGGTTTATTAGAAAATAATCACTTTGTTATCGTTCTGCCAAAATTTTAAAAATAATCATCATTTAACTTTTGTTAAAAAAAGAACGCGGGTGAATTCGAATTTGACTTTCACAGAGTAAGTTTTAGTTTTTATTGCAGTAAAACATAGTTCAATTTGGTATTTTTTGAGAATTTGATTTATTATTAAATTTGAAACGTGAAACTGGGTAGTTTTTTTCACTGAATATTATCGACTTTTAGCAAAAAGGATAGTAGTTAGAGCTGAAGCGGTCATGAAAATAGGTGCTGATTAACATTTCGTTGCCTTTATACCTTTAATCAATCGAGATCACCTTCAAAATCATTATGGTCGGTTACATTAAACTAAATTGTCCCCTAACAAGAGTTCAGACGAATCCGTCCCGTGTAAATACGAGTAATTACCCGCATCAGATAAAATTCTACACTAATTTCAAGGTTTCAGTGTCAAAAAAAGAGTGCTATTAGACCAAAAAAGTTTGAAATCGTTGTAAAAAGTAACACAAAAATATGAAAAATAAAGGTCAAAAGTAGTGAAAGTATCAGAACGTAGAAGTTCTGAATACCCGGGAGCAAAAATATGAATATTCGAAATGTATCTAAATATCTAATGTAAATGAATAATAATAAAAGCAGCCCTGTATCTAATACATGTCCCACTGCTCGGGCCTCTTCTCATAATGAGAAGGTTTAGGCCATAGTCCACCACGCTGGCCAAGTGCGGATTGGTAGACTTCACACACCCTCGACCACTTTTTAGGCACTCTCTGGTTGCAGGTTCACGATGTTTCCTTCACCGTTAGCGAGCGATAATTTATATGACAAATACACACAGATCTCTGAAACGAAATCTTAACGATTTATTGACAGAGGTGTGTGCCGTGGGTTCGAACCCGAAACCTTTGACTTAGCAGTCCTATTGGTTTCCCACTCTTCTCACTTTATTATATATTATATATTTTGGAGTTATTATTCCTAAAAAAGATAAAATTACACTTTTAAAATACCTGTCGATTGGCTCATATAAACGTCTATCTTTGCAATATTACTATTGGCTCTACTAACAGTGATTGAAAACCTTTGTAGAACCTTATTCCACTTAGCCGCTCTGAATCTTAGGAAATTAACGGACCAAACGGACTGGTAACAGTTTAATCGAGATAAAGAGGAGAGGAAGCCATTTATTCTCGTTTTGAATCAATAGTTGTAGTACAAGATCCCACCGCATGATTACTTCTATTATTAGTTTCTTCATTAGTATGTACTTGATTTTTAATTGACTCCATTTAGTATAGTTGCCTCTATAAAAGAAAACGAAAAACCATGTTTATTTTATTGAGAAAAATATTTAAATACAAAAAAAATACATAAAAGTTATAAAACGGTATTAACAAAACTTTAAACAGCATCAAAAAAAATCCTCTACATCGATGTTAAAGGGCAACATCGTAAAATAAATAATAAATATAAATATATTTATTATAAAATAATAAATATATTTAATAGTTTGTTTAATATAAAACATATTTACGCTTTATTATCGTTTCAAAGAAAACAAGCATAAAATATGTAATAATATTATTTTTGTCGCTAATTTGATCACGATTTCATATTTTTTTACCGCTGTTTGACATATACTTTTAAATATCATGATTTTTTTTCTTGACAATATAATATGTTATTGTTTATTTCTCTAGGCCTAGAGTTTAATATTATAATAACATTTAACATAGCTATCATGTCGTGAGCTCTCTAGCTATGTACTCAGATTTCCGATACCTGTATTGACGGATAAATTGGTTGATAAATTAAGTTGCAAACACTGATCCGTTTAGCTTTGAAACCCTGTAGGGGAGATCAAACGATGGATAGTCAACAAGCGCGAAAACACATTATTCGCTTCAGAGTTAAATCAATCATTTATTTTTGGATAATCGTTTTCAATGTTGCTTGTAGATAGGAAACACATTTTATATATATTTTATATATAAATATAATAAAAAAGGTATTTTTGGCTTGATAAAAATATTGACACCATTAGGAACCGTGTCTTTAATTTAGAAATCATCAATTAAAAAATAGTATTTGATATGAAAGCAATAAATTTTTCACCGGCAGGCAAATTTTAGTCTTTTTTCCATTTGCAGTGTTATCCGATCATAACTGTTCACTGTACTATAGTGTCAAAATTATTCCAATTTTAAAACACTGGAAAGTGTTTTCGCAAGCTTATTCTCATGTGGCGGTATCCGCACATAACCTGTCACGTGACATATATCGACGAGTGCTGAATCGCGATATCGAAATTTTCACAGCAAGTGACTATAATAATATATACCACTTCCAATACACTACCGTTGGACAGCTGTCCGCCAGTCAATACCACCGAGCCTGGTCGGAGGATCCTCCCTTTGTGGTGGAGGAACATCACACCCTGTTCCTCTACACTCATAATAGTTGCGATTTTTCAGAACGTCTAACATTCTTCTAAAACAGATTTTTCAGTCTGTAGAAATTTCAGGCGAAAATAAATTTGCACCCAGGGTCTCAAAATCATGTACTGAATCACTGAAGCGGCTTTGTCACGATGTCCACAATAACATTTGCGCCATTATAGTGGTGGTGTTATGATATATTATTATTGAAACACTGTGATTTTGTAAATAGGTATATTTGATGGCGTAATTAAAAATATCTTAAACTATTAACAATAATTATTATAATGCCCGGTTTACACTTTGTTTAGTGCGAGTGCAAGTGATTAGTGCGAGTGCAGGTGTGTAGTGCGAGTAGTGTCCAATTCATTGCAAGTGCAGGTGTGTAGTGCGAGTAGTGTCCAATTCATTGCGAGTGCAAGTGATTAGTGCGAGTGCAGGTGTGTAGTGCGAGTAGTGTCCAATTTTGATTAGTGCGAGTGCAGGTGTGTAGTGCGAGTAGTGTCCAAGTGGCTCTGTTTCCGAGGTCGTGGGTTCGATTCCCACTTAAGACAAATCTTTGTGTGCATGAACATGGGGGTTTGTCTTAGTCTGGGTGTTTCTTTGTATAATATGTATGTGCAGGAGTATATCAAACATGAATAAATAAATAAAATAAATATTTCACAACTCACACACAACGCCATCTAGTCCCAAACTAAGCAGAGCTTGTACTATGGGTACTAAAATAACTGATACTAATATATATATATAAAAAAAAAAACAACTTAAAAAAAAAATGTAAAAAAAAGGTAAATAAAAAATAATAATAATATAAAAAAAAAATCTTTTGTAAATACATACATATTATACAAAGAAACACCCAGACTAAGACAAACCCCCATGTTCATGCACACAAAGATTTGTCTTAAGTGGGAATCGAACCCACGACCTCGGAAACAAAGCCACTTGGACACTACTCGCACTACACACCTGCACTCGCACTAATCAAAATTGGACACTACTCGCACTACACACCTGCACTCGCACTAATCACTTGCACTCGCAATGAATTGGACACTACTCGCACTACACACCTGCACTCGCACTAATCACCTGCACTTGCAATGAATTGGACACTACTCGCACTACACACCTGCACTCGCACTAAACACTCGCACTCGCACTAAACAAAGTGTAAAGCGGGCTTAACGGACTTTAGTGACTCGCGGAAACGCACGGCGCGCATGCGGCTCATGGTGGTTTAGGTGACGGGTTGAATCGGACTCGCGTGCGCGGTCGTTCGCGAGGCGATCCGCGCCGAGCGTCGGCGAGGGGCAATGAACTCTGACGAGCGTGAATCGACATTAGGTACGGGTACCATCGCATTGGGACATGTTATACCCTCTATAATGATTTTTTATTAATTTTATTTTGGTAACATGGTAAATAAAATTATAGCGGCAACAGTTATACATCATCTGTGAAAATTTCAATGAGATACAGCCTGGTGACAGAAGGATAGACGGACTGACCAACTTAATATAATAAAAATCATTAATTAGGCAAGCTGCAATAAATCTCTATTTTCTCTTAATGATAGATACAGCCTCATTAAGATAGAAAATATGCTTCGCACCTGAAGTACCATTCAAAATTAAAACCATTACTGAGGTATATTTCTTTCAATCTTTCTGTTTTAATTACACAAACGAGCTCTGACGGTTTAATTCAGTTGAACGAGAAAGTTCTCGTGGATTCTTGTAAAAACTGGTATTGCATTGGACTCGAGTCCCGATGCGTTTGTATCGACAGGTGGAAATTGGTTGAAAATAATTGGAAAAAAATCTTTGAAATGAACTCTTCAACCATAACTGTTTTTTTTTGTAAACGGTGATGCATTCTCAAATACTGCAAATCTTATATATAAAATTCTCGTGTCACAATGTTAGTTACCTTATTCCTCCGAAACGGCTTTGCTGATTTTTACCAAATTTTATAATTATGCATATTCAGTAGGTCTGAGAATCGGCTACTATTTATTTTTCATACCCTTAAGTGATAAGGGTTGTTCACCCTTAACATTTTTTTTTAATTTTTGGACAACATTTTTTAATTAAATTGAACAATAATTTCGCGTAAATACTTGTAAAATAGTAATATTATAGTTATAATTCTTGTAATATGTATAATACATTTCATTTACGTGATGAAAACTGTATGCTAATAAAATAAAAATAAAATATAAAAATAACATTTAGATAAAAAAATAAAATAAACACTACTTCAACCTAAGACTTAAGACTTTTTTCTTTTCGAAGATATTTGTTATCATATAAATTATCGCTCGCTAACGGTTAAGGAAAACATCGTGAGAAAACCTGCATGCCTGAGAGTGCCAGTAAAAAAAGTACTCGAGGGAATGCGTAGTGTACCAATCTACTAAAAACCTAGAAATAAAAAAACTGCATTATTCTTTTAACTTCTCGTAATATTCATGTGTGTTTTTAATCATATTTTCGTCTTTATATCAACAGATCACCAAACCTTTGCGTACAAAGTATAAATTTTACTTTTTTTTTAAATTGCCCAATGCCAATAAAAAGTTATACAAAAAAGGTTTTATCAATAAATTTTGATTTTACCGATATAAATAAATCGTTACGTTTTCAGCGCATTGATATTGTTAATTCATCGGTTGAACTATTACAATTTCCTGGCACATTGTCAAAAAGCATTTTTGTGTAACACAGAAAGTTCATTTAGATTACGAACGGTTCAGTTGTTCGCAACCTTTTCCAATAGAAAATGATTTTCCATAGTGGTTCTATGCAAAGAAAATAATGGTATTACTAAGCTCTACTTTAATAAGATATAGTTTTGGGACTTGATTTTTAAGGTATATTAGGTTCCGTACTATTTTTATAAAAGGTTCTCTCTATATATACGTAATGCCTGAGCTTTTCCCCCGATGACATAGGAGTCGGTTTTTAGTCGTTATTTAGTTTTGAGTCGGCTAAATATCAGTATTTTAGGTAGAGCAACTGCCACCAGACCCAGGGCAACACAATATTTGATGAGCATCATGCAGATATGTAAAGAAAACGAGTTGTAGGTAGATTCGTTACTTCATTACTGCTCTAAATAATTGTATCGCGTTATACCCGTTCAATTGGTAAAGTATCGCACTGAAATGCTTGAAACTTCTACAAACTTGACTAAGTTCAGAAGTACCTAGTGCTTAGTTCTGCTAGATACGAACTACGATATAATTGGTGTAATGTGAGTTAAGTAAAATCTGACGGGCATTAACGCGATCATGCATTATTTACTTTTTAGGCTTGACATTTCGACAGACAGATTACACTGGCCGTGGTCACAAGTAGACTTGTTCTAGCGGCGCGTCGTCTCCATTTTTAAGGGTGATGATTCTCTGTCTAACCTCACTTCTTGACTTTTTTAATTATAAAATCCAGTACACACTACACTGGCCGTGTCCGGATTCGCGGATTTAGCCGACTACGAAATAAAGCGAGGTTTTGCGGCTATTGTAATGTGTCTGCCGAAACGTCAAACCTAACAGGTTAATAATGTATGATCGCGTTAATTCCTGATAGATTTTTAAAAGATAATAATGTGAGTTTATTACGATGTCTATGGCTCTAATAAACCTTTACTATTGCGTCAGTTGTAAAATTCATCTTAGTTTACGTTAGTTATTTATTTATTTGAAATCTGACGAAATTTAATTTTTATTTACAGATGGTCATTACTGTAAGTAATTATAAAATTTAAATAACAATAATGTTTTCTGTACAGCACATTTACAATGAAACTATGTGTTATCGTATAGAAATTTAATGTTTTTATTCTTATTGACGTCTTTTTCACTATTCATTTTACACAAATAAGATTTCACTACAATAATGTTGTTTTGATTTATCATCATTGCTTTTTTTTTATTTCTCAATGTATATAACATTATTTTATTTTAAATTGTAGGCAGCCGGTAATATACTTGATATGTGTAAACATTATTATTATGTTGTTAGCTGCTTATTATTATAAATGTTACCGTCAGAAAAAAAGCCATCTCCATGAATCCTATACTTATGCCCTGAAAATGTATGTATGTTCATCGAACTTTGATTCACACATACTTACGTTTATTGTACACTTACTATACATATAGGATGTAAATTACTTCGTACCAAAGCCGCTAGCGTTTGATATTGAATAATGGCATTAGTCCAATTAATACATTAAATAATGTTTGATATTTTTTGATAAAAATACCACTGTGCATAATTTTAGCAATAACATTACAAAATCACTAGTAAACAGCTCTGGTACTTTGTAATTTATACCCTATATAATAAATAAGTAAAAATATCAATATACTAAAGCAAATATTTGTTGCAGGTGTTAGCACTAAGGACTTTATGGCAAAATTAGGAGAATATTTAATTTTAACGGCGTTTTCACACAACTGTCGACTGGAACGGGCTTTTAAATGTTTAGGCACTAATTTGATTGAATTCCTGACTACACTAGACAGTGTTCATGATGTTCTACATGATCAGGTAAGTTTATATAACATAGCATCACGCCTATATTACACAAACGGGTGTGGCAGAGCTGTTCAACACCCATTTCATTTAGGTCCCATGAGATAAAGGGTTAGACTATGTATACCTATATAAAGCTGCTATTGAGAATTTCCTGATATAAAGTTTTTAAATAACACTTTGCTCGAGGTCCCATGGGATAGGGGGCGAGCCTATCGCCCGGGCACAATTACAAGTCCGTGCTATTATTGTAAATTTCCTGACGGAAAATTCGCAACTAACACT
The DNA here is from genome assembly GCA_905147285.1 of Hypena proboscidalis. Classification (NCBI taxonomy): domain Eukaryota; kingdom Metazoa; phylum Arthropoda; class Insecta; order Lepidoptera; family Erebidae; genus Hypena; species Hypena proboscidalis. The sequence continues at coordinate 5,651,137 of LR990141.1, forward strand.
TTGCCCGACCCGGGAATACAACGCGAGAACTCGCGATGAGAGACGCTAACCACTAGACCATCGATGTAGTTAATATTACTACTTCTAGTTTATAATCTGTTCACAAAACATTGTATTGGTCTTTCTTTGCATAATGTATTTTTTTTAATAAATAAGAATCATAAATAATAAGGTCAAAAAAGGTTGAGTAAAAGTTCAGCTATTGAATTTTAATGATTATAATTGATTTTTAGCTAGTAATAGTAAATTTTTGTTTTTTAAAAATCCAATGATGTAAAACTAAATTCCAGACTCTTTTGTATTTTTTTTTCTATCGCTAGCAATTTTGGATTTGCCATCCACGCCCCTCTTGAAAACTCAGCCAGTGAATATACTTAAAATCGTACAAATATTTCAATTACCCAAATTACTTTTTCCTGGAAAATCGGTAACGCGAAATGTTTCACGATAACGTGATATTTAAAATGATGTCTGATTGCTTAATTCTATTAGTTGGTATTAAATAAATGAGTAAAGATTAATTTGAAGCATAATTTAATAACTTAAATAATATTCTTTATTTTATTTTATATTTTATTTATTCAGATATAAAAAAAATTAACATTATATTTATTTTGACCGAACAATATATTAAGTTTTTATTAAAAAATTGCGATGACAAAAGTTGTTGAACTAAACTGAATTATGTCCGCTACAATATTTTAAAGTATTCCCTTAGTTTATGCCAGTATTTTACTACGTCATGCTGCTAACAAACTTGCAGTTTTAATTATAAATTGGAGTCAAAGCAAACTTGTGACAAGTCTCCCAAGAACTTGGATATTTTGAAATAAAATTGAATGCAGATCTGACTTGAAAAGCAAGTTTTTATTTCTCATGCTATGAAAATGAAAACTTTATGAAAATAAACGAGTAGGAAATAATAAATAGGTAAGGAATATTAATCTCGAATAATTATGCCTAGGTGTGCTTGTGTGAGTGTGTGTCTGTATTTTGCCTTATCATTGGGACCATTGTATAGTGTAAATGCTTCTGGCGTTTAATCTAATGTAAAAATCCAAATTAGTTTATTTTTATTCATGCCTCCTTTGTATTGCGACTAGCGAATGCAACTGCCACGAAAATGTCTTAGGTTCAAGTCCCGGGTCAGGTAATGTTAGGATTTTCTGAGTGTACCCAAACTAATTACTGCCTCGGATCTAGTGGCCTCTCACCGCAAAGTCTTGGGTTGGATGCCCGGACCGGAAAAGTATTATTTTCCGACAGAAAATTCCCAATAGCAGCATTCACATGTGAACTAAACATAATAGGTGTAATGTGGGCGTTATACACCTCTGCCATACCCTTCCGGGTAATAAGGCGTGATGTTTGATGTTAAATTAATTAAATTAAGTATAATAAAATTGGTGATTAAATTTTTTTACTTCTACAGGACGATGCCCTTAGAGACGAGACAATGGAATACGAAGCGAATTTCATCTGCACGACATCACAAGAGGGAAAGATTGAGTTGCACCTCACAACAGAGAGTGAACCTGTGGCTTACCTATTGGTGGGCAGCTTGAAGGCGATAGCTCGGCTGTTGTACGACACAGAGACGGATATAAGACTGACCAGTTATACTAACGACCCTAGGCGATTTAAGTGAGTATATTATTTTAGTATCATTAAAACAGATTGGTGACAAACATCACTATTCAGTCTAAAACGGATTACGCAATTTAACACTGACATTCCGCTTTTAAAAGATTGAAACATGTCGGCAAAGTCAGATTGAAATGGAGTAAGAAGCGTTTGTATCTGTATAAGTAGCGACTATTTTAACAATTGTCTTAAATTAAATAGCAATTTTACCGCACAAATTCATCCAGCGATAATTATTTAAAGTAGTTCTTAAGATTAGCGCGTCCAAATAAATAAAGAAACGAGTTCTTCCAATCCATAATATTACTATATGCATCCATCTATTCATACATTTAAATACATCCTGAAACTAAACATTACTACAGCTTCTCCAAAATTAAATCATCGATTTCACAAGCACTGAATTTCCATGTTCAATTACATGAAAGTCTTTAGAGGATTCCGACATTTCACTGGTTACGAAATTAAAATGAAACTTATAATAAAATCGGATTCCACATTGTCATTTGCAAGTACGGAAATACGAAATGTTGCCAGCTTTAACAATATTTAAACGTTCAATATGTATATTATGTACTAAACAATAAGTGCTTTAGGTGAACTGTTGAATTTTCCATTGAGTTTTTAATTAGTAGGGTATGGTTTATTTCTGTAGTATGTATTCATTGCGCAGATGTACACACTTTATGATTTGTGATGTGTACTAATGTAACATTGCGAGCGTAGATTTAGAGGGTAATTTCATTATTGCGCTTCTTAAATGTGGTATGGTGGCATTTTTTTATGTTGTAATAGGTAAAAACTTTTTATTACTTTTTTATAAAGACATTATATTACCATAGTAAAAATAGATTTTTACTATGATATTACTGTCTATTGAAAGAATAACTTAAAATTTAAAGCCATTTTGTTGTTTATATACGTTTATAAGTAGGTTAAGACTAAGTATAAAATATCCATACTATCCATTAGCTTAAATATATCTCGAAATAAAACGTTACTAGAGCTGCCCAATTATACCAAATTATCAAGAGGATGCCGACATTTCACTGGTTACGCAATTAAAATGAAACTTATAATGAAATCGAATTCCACATTGGCATTCACAGGTATAAAATGTTGCCAGCTTGAATAATTACAACGTTTAATGTGCATATTATGTACTACACCATAGGTGCTTTAGTGGTAGTGTGAATTTTCATTAAAGTTTTAAATTTGTAGCGTATGGTTTATTTCAGTAGTATGTATTCATTGCGCAGATGTTTTGACGCTTTATGATTTATGTGTACTGATGTAACATTTCGTGCACTATTTAGAAGGCACTTCCATTATTGTTCTTAGGTTATTGTTAGGAAATACTTTATAGTTTTTTAGAATGGTATTAAATACTGTCTTTCACAAGAAACTATTGAAATAAATTTTATTACAATGTAGGCCTGAATCCATTAATTAGTAGGCTAATACTAAATAAAGGATCTCCATAAATTTTAATATATCTCGAAATAAAACGATACTGCAGCTTGTTCAAAATTCGAATGTCCATTTCACAATCGCCGAATTTCCTTCGTCAATTATTGAAAATTCTTTCGATAGTTCCGACATTTCACTGGTTACGCAATTTAAATAAAACTTATATTGAAATCAGGTTCAGCATTGTCATTTGCATGTACAGAAATGCAAAATGTTGCCAGCTTTAGTATTTTAAACGTTCAATATGCAGACTATTCAGTGCAAAATAGGTGCTTTAGTTAAACTGTTGAATTTTCCACGGAGTTTTAAATTAGTTCCGTTTGGTTAATTTTAATAGCGTGTATTCATTGCGCAAATGTCTTAACGCTTTATGATTTATGCGTTCAAATGAAACAGTGCGCATCCATTTTTGAGTTTCAAACAATAGTAGTTGAGTTGCATATATTTATATTATCATGTCATTCACAAGGTAACATTTTTCATGATTTGAAAAAAATACAATTAACTGTCTGTTATAAAAATATTATTCTTGGACATTACAATATTTATTTATACGTAGAATAATACTCATTATAGTACATTCATTTATTTAAATGTATCACAAAATTAAACGAATAAGTGATGCCACAAAATTCAAATTTACATTTGAATTTTGAATTTTCGTGTTTAATTATAGGAAATAAAATCTTTGAAGGCTTGCAACATTTCATCGGTTACGCAATTAAAATGAAACTTATAATAAAATCAGATTCTGGATTGTTATTTCCAGGTACTAAAATGCAAAATGTTGCCAGTTTTAATAATTTAATGCTGAACAAGTAGTTGAACTGTTGAATTTTTCATTGAATTTACAATAAAATTAATACCGTGACTGCCTCTATGGTTTAGGTATTGGTATGGTTAGCGTATTCGCCTTACCGTGAGGATTAGGATCTCGGTTCCGTCAGGAAATTCACAATAGCAGCATGGAGTTGGAATTGTGTCCAGTAAATGGCGACAGGCTCATCCCGTATCCCATTGGTTCTAAACATAACAGGTGGTATGTGGGTATTGCACCTCTGCCACACCCTTTTGGGAAATATAGGCGTGAAGTGATGTTATGTAATGTTACCTCGTGGTTTATTTCAGTTGTTTGTTTTCATTACGCAGATATTTTAGGCTATATGATTTATGAACACTGATGTCGTAAACTCGGCACATTGGGAACATAAAGGGAGCATTCCAGTTCGCGTCATACAAACTGAGTTTGGTTTCTTCTATTACTAATATTATCATTTTCCTAGTTACTATTGGAACAAACAATAGAAACCAAAGCTGAAAGATTAAAATATCCGTGTTGATTGATTTTCATGAAATATTTAAACATGGGACGTTAAAGATATATGACAATACATGCAAATTAATACAAAATACCGCCTGTAATAATAAGTATGAATGCTAAATAATCCCGAGAAAAGAAGTATGAAGTAAAATTATTATTTCAGTTGTATTATGAATTACCAACTGCGATTTTCATAATATTTGGACGAGGGCGGCTTATATGAACACCAGATTTTTCACGTTTGCTGAGTGAAATGATAATTATGTTGTTAAAAATATGTTCATGAAGCAACTTTTTACATGAACTAACTATTTTTTTTATTAGATTGAATTGTAACGTCAGAACAGAAAATACGTTAAACTATGATTTGTTTTTGCAGGATAGCGTTAAATCTTCTAAATTGTGTTCACTGAATTTAGAGGTCAATAAACAAAGTAATGTATACTACATTTTATACTTATGAATTTGTGCAAATGACCCAATTATTATTTTTCACGTTGCCGTCCGGCACTTTATAAATACTGCCTTAAAGACTATTATTACTATTACTGTGTACTATGTAGGCTTAGATCGCGAATAAGTCTCAAATATATTAACCAACAAAGTAAGAAAGTATACAATAAATTGAGTTCAAGTCCCCCCTCTGTTGATTTATATGGTCAACGTAATTTTGTAGGATTACATTTTGAGTCATAACAGTGTTCTGATTAAATTTAGAAGGGCTTACTAAACGGTAAAATGGCGGCGGAGTAATAATGAAATATTGAGGGTAGAAACACAAAAAAATGCAAATTGTTCTATTTTGCGCAAAAATACAAAACAAATAAAGCGAGTAAAATATTTATTAAAAGTCATACAAAGAGTAAGCATTTCTTTGTCTGGTAATTCTATGTAGTATCATAATATCAGACATTCTTAAATTAGGTGGCGACATGCCAGCGTACATGGAACCTAAATAAAGCTAAAGTTATAAAGGATTTGATTACGTGATAATGTCATATCGCCATCAACTAAAATTAGTTTTTTTTTTATCTTTTTATAAAACGACGCCCCGCACTAGGAATAACTCCGGTGTCGCGGGGTGTACACAAACATACATTTCACACACACAGAGTCTGAACAAATATTTGCGGATCACACAAATATTTGTACCGTGTGGGGATCGAACCCACAACACCAGCGCAGTTGAAAACGGCGAGGCGACCGCTTTAACCACTACGCCAACCACGCACTTAAGTTACTGCAAAGAAGATATATTTTTATTACTAGGCAACATATATTTAGATCTTATGCTAAGTCATCTATTATTTTATTTTAATTATCATATTTTTATATTAGGTACGAAATAAACGCAGTGCCAGTACATCAGAAATCAAAAGACGAAGATGAACAGTCATCCATAGAGACGACATCAATCGCCACATCGACGAAGGTCACGGATCTGAGGATCGGTGTTGCCAGCTTCTGTAAAGCGTTTCCTTGGCACTTCGTTACTGACAAGCGGCTGGAGTTAGTACAGTTAGGTAAGTTGTTTATATTACATACAATTTATACAACATCTGACAACCTTTCTTTTTCGATTAGATTAGTTATAACCTAGATGCCTATGTAGAGGAACAAGGTGTGATGTTCCTCCACCACAAAGGGAGTATCCTCCGTCCAGGCTCGGTGGTATTGCCTGGCGGACAGCTGTCCAACGGTAGCTTATTGCAAGTGGTATATAAAGTCACTTTCTGTGAACATTTCGTTATCGCGATTCAGCACTCGTCTACGTATGTCACGTGTGTGTCAACCGTCATTTATTATGTGCAGATATCGCCACACCTACAACCACAATTGGTGGGAAACTGCAGGAGATAGAGAGGACTGGTAACGTTTGGGAGACGCCTTTGCCCAGCAGTGGGATAAAGCAGGCTAACAAAAAAGAAATGTTGTACGGCTTTTGGTATCTAAATACCTAAACCGTTTTCCATAGATCTTCTAATAATAAACGGGACCGACAACTTAACGTGCTCTACGAGGAACGGAGAAATCTCGTTATTTTAAGATGGTGGTAACCTATTCAATGGCTAACCACGAATACCATAGCTTATTGATTAGCCTGTAATAAAGATCAGTCCGTGCGGCTTCGACTTGGCCACGAGCTCTTCTCCAATATTTAAATAAAGCGGACGTAGTGAATAAAATTTAAAACTATCTGACGGTATCTAGGTATCCTTAATCAGCAAAAAGTTTTCATATGTAAATAATTAAACGGGGCAATATATTTAAACAAAAATAGTTTTATTCTTCTTCTTTTTTCTTATTCTTTTTGATATAAATGACGCCCGCACTAGGAAGAACTCCTGTGTCGCGGGGATGTTAACATACATTTCACACACACAAACCACACCCAGAGTCAGAACAAATCTTAGCGGATCATACAAAGATTTGTTGCATGTGGGGAACGAACCCACAACACCAGCGTAGTAAAAGCGGTGAGGGGACCGCTTTATCCACTACGCCAAGCGTGTACCTACTTCGCAAAACACATATTTTTCATTTTCGTATTTTCAAGGGTTTATATTTCGGTATCCAGCATGCATAAATCACGTTCAAATGCAGTTTTATCTATCCAGGCTACTGGTTTAAACAGCTAAAGATATTACAGCCACAAATCTTGAATTGCAAGTAGGTGAACTCTACCGGGAAATCTATTTTGCTAGAAACATGCATCGCATGCAAATAGGCAATTTGTAATGCCTTAACTTGATAATATATCTCGGTAGAGTAATGTGTATAATGGATCTAGGTCTATTTTTGCTACCGTTAGTTGTTTCATTAGTGGAACGACTCTGTAAACGAAACGGTTGATTTTGAAATTTCCGTGCATTCTTATAAAGTGGAACGATTCTGTACATGAAACGGTTGATTTTGACAATTCAGTGAATTGTTATAAAGTGGAACGATTCTGTAAATGAAATGGTTGATTTTGCAATTTCAGTGCATTCTTATAAAGTGGAACGATTCTGTAAACGAAATGGTTGATTTTGAAATTTCCGTGCATTCTTATAAAGTGGAACGATTCTGTAAATGAAATGGTTGATTTTGAAATTTCAGTGCATTCTATTAAAGTGGAACGATTCTGTAAATGAAACGGTTGATTTTGAAATTTCAGGGCATTCTTATAATTATGGTCGATGACAGCAAGTTAAAAAAACTATTTAATTGGATTCCATTTACAGAATACGCATTACAAAGATAACTTTTAATAAAACGTGAAGCTACTTTAAAAAAAAAAAAAATCTAACAGCTTTGCTTGCAAAGTATGGCGGCTAAAAGCAATTTATATCACTTGAAAACCGTATTGTTTCGTTTCAGCAAAGGAATCTTTAGAATTGTTCAGTAGATTCAAAGATTACATACTACAAACCGACAAACAATTCCACCCCATCGTATCATTAGTAAATATAGGTATACAAACAACGTGTACACTTACTAATAACTACATATCGGAAGGGCACATAATAATATCAGCTGTATACGTCAGAGCCTGCCTAATAAAGTTCCCTGGGGAACATAAGTGCTCTTTGGAATCACTCCAAGCAAATGAAATTACGCCAAGACAAATACCTTGTGAATATACCCGACTACCCGCCAAGCCTTTATAATATAAACGAGATATTGTATGGTTCATGTATATTGGACATTGGTAGCTCAAGTAATCATATAATTAAGGTGAGGGTTCCCGAAACAATGTTATTTTGTAAACTTGTATTGTCAAAATGGCATAATATGAACTAGACAGCGCAGCGCGATATTGCTTCTTCTTCTTGTCGTGTATTACTATAGTACTTCTAACTTCTAATTGATTATTTTTATAGCATTTAGCTATGCTTAGCAAATTATACTAAGTAACAGTTGAAAAAGATATGGGACCGGCAGAATTTGAACCTGTGACCTTACTGCACACCGGGCAGCCGCTTTAGCCATCCAGTTACGGTCGCCTCTTACCAGAACCCTAAATTTCTCAACTGTATGTTACGTCATTTCGTGACGTCACCCAAATTGTCATTTATTTCAATACCTATCCACAATCAGTGGACCGCCTGTTTTTCTATCCCTGCGTCATCCACTTCGGCAACCCTTCCCTTAATTAACAGGCTAAGAGCTTGAGACCGTAATCACAAGATTTTATTGGTGCCACCAATTGGATAAATTGATACCGTCTGTGCTGATATTGATAATGAATGGAATACGGTAATACCTTAATACAAACAAAATTTACTACAATACTTATTAAGCTTAGGCAGAAACTGAAGGTTATACCAATGTATAATCTTTGTTATTAAATAAGGGTTATTAATAAATAAATTCGATACGAACTGCCGTCTGCATAACCCCATCTCGCTAAGTTTTTTCGGGAGCGGCCAACTATCTTGAATATCGTATATCTTGAATTATATGTGAGTAGATTGCTTAGCTTGCTCGTAAATATTCTCATTCTACCCGCAGTAACCTAGCAAATAAAACAAAATTACATGGTAAATATCCCGAACCTTCTAATATGGTTCCGAAACGTTCGTATGAAAATATGTTTATTTCATGGGCTAGGTAATATTATTTATTTTATGTTGATTTATGCTTTTCTAATGAATCAGAGCAACGTTTTGTAATTCGGTTATAAATCTAAAAGAAATATTATTTTGGCTTATATTATGTTAAATGTGTTCGTAGGTATATAAGGATTCTACTTCAAAAACAAATCCTACCTATTTATGTATAAAATGCTGTAAGAATATTTTTCGTTTGTATTTTTTTCGATTCCCGGCTTGGCAAAAGTGAGATTTGTGAACTTTCCGTCAGAAATATTTACAAAACAGCACGGTCTTCAATCTAAAATAAGGTAATTATTATTATTTGTTGCATCAATGCGGAGGAATACTATGACGCCTAACTTAATGTAAATATTTGCCTTTTTATTTTTACCTATGTATATATTTTCAATTTATTTAATGTAACTTTATATTTCTTTAGTGTTTTTAAAATAATAAAAAATATAATATTATAAAATAAGGTAATAATAAGATTTTACCCAGCAGTATTTTTTGTAAAATTTGCTTTCAAAACATGATTGCGAAAACACTAATATAAAAAAGTGGGGTTAGTAAGGTTTGTCTAACAGTTATATTTACCTAATAAGTTAGCATTCAAAATGGTTGAGAAAATTCGAATTTTATGCTGCTAGCATACAAAGTTTCAACCATTTCGAGCAGAACAAATTCCTTTTGAGCTATGAGCTATCTTTTTCAAATGCCCGGTTTACATTATTCCAGTCCAGCGATCCAGTCCAGTACTGGATTGCTTACTGGAATAATGTAAATCGGCACTGGAATGAACTGAATCCAGTAAGTTCATTCCAGTGCCGGTTTACATTATTCCAGTAAGCAATCCAGTACTGGACTGGATCGCTGGACTGGAATAATGTAAACCGGGCATAATAGCACAACAATAAAGACTGCATTATTCTCCTTGCCCGTTCTTTTAGCTTCGCTTGCAGCCACGCGATAACTAGCCCCTTGGGACTTGGGTTTTTCTTCTGTAGAAGCGTTCATTACTTATTTACAGTCCCTAGGAAAATCTACCGTCTTCACAATACATTTATTATCGTCATTTGAAAGTTGAACATTACTATCTACAATTAGTTACCAACTTCTTATTGATTATTTTTTAGCATTAAAAAAAATATTACTGTTAGTATTGAGAATACGGCATATCCCGGCTAAAGTAACGTGAGTAACCCGTATTTTCAATAATAATGTCTTCACTTCACGTCGGTTTTAATAATATAACTATTGTTAGTATTTATTTTGTAACTTCTTCAAGCTAAAAAGATGATTCAATATTGATGCAACTCGGTATACACATAACTTATAGCTTGGATTACATAACCTGGGGGTACGGAATTGCTCTGTCTAGCTCCGTCAAGTTAAGAAGCTAAAAACAGACACAGCCATACCATCCTCATCTCGAAGCCATTCGTAATATACAATTTAACTTTACCAAAGAATGTCTTAAAATACTTATTTAAACATAAGTATGAAAACATATCTAGCAGAACAAATTCTTTGCTTTTTTTAAGTGAACTAAGATTCATTGATCATTCTAGAAGCATAATTATTTATTTACATTCCCTTGGAAAATCAACAGCTATGAATTTCACAATTACTTTTATTTTCGTGAAGTCATTCTTTCAATCTTGTATTCTGAGAGTCGGAATAAGAATTACTCATCTTAATTATTTGTTCAAATTTGAATTTTGGGTTTACTTGCTTTGTAATTTGGTTCTTTATTGGATTTCGTGTTGTGAATGACTTTATTATTTAATTATCTGAGGAAATGTTATTCTCGTTTTATTAAAATGAAATAAGAACGTTTTAAATATAGATATTAATACAGAGACAAGAATAAGTTTTCTCAGAATGCTGGTAATAATTTTAGGCAGTAGTTGAGCGTTGCCATACAACGTGGCAATGCTGCCAGCATTTTGGGAATGTTGCCCACTGGCAGCGGTCTTTTAGATTAGATTTGTACATAGTTATTTACTTCAGCTTTAGGTCATTCATTTTTAGGTTAGTAGAAATTTAGTATATAAAGTTTATATTATTTTTTTATTTGATGTTTATATAGTAAAGTATTTCTTTAATCAGTTGTCTTAGGTATAGATTGTAAGTGTATGTTCAAAAGTATTTTTAAATTGTAAATAAAGACTTATCACGAGTAAAAACCTTTAAAAAAAAAGATAACAGTTTTTTTTGTACTTTACTTTTCCATAATGTTTGACGTAGGTAATAATAAATTAGCGTAGAAAAGAATAATTTAGGCCAAAATAAATCTCTAAATCTTATTTACCAAAATATCTAAAGTGGTATGATTAACAATAAAGGTTTTATAACACCAATTGATCGACGGTCATTCATCTGTCCAAGCGAAGAAAAGCTGGCAACTGATCTATTATACTGAAATCCATCGATGTAATAACGCCCTAAAACAATTATTCTCAGTCCTGTTCTTCACTTTTATTTTCCTTTTAAATTATTACCGTCGATAAAAACCCAAAGCATCAATTATACTCAGTCGTCTTTTAATCTATTTTCTCCAAAACTCGGATCTCAAATAGTCGTTACATTTATAGTCAGGTGATTATCAACAAAAGGTTCTCTTTGGTACCTTCATTTCCTTCTTTTTTGTGTCGGCTATAATAGTTAACGATTGTATACACGGCAACTGAACAGCCAGTATAAGCTGGCTTTGCATTGCACAAGGAGCCTATATGACGTGAGGCCATCTTATGCCTACTCAAATTGTGTAGGGTGAAGTGAAGCTGTCTATAGAAGTATTTCTTAAATTATATTGTTCGTAGTTTCCGGATAACTGGACTTTTAGAGAGCGTTTATGAATTGCGGATAATGGCGCATTTACCTGTTTCATGTTTATTTAGTTTCATTATCACTTTCATTGTTATGATTTACTTAGTTGTTTATGGTTTATTTTAGTGAATATAGTGTTATTGTTGACTTGTGTTATTTAAATTTTATCAAATGGAATGTTTGTTAGGTTGGAAAGAACTATGATGTATTGTACCGTTGGTAATAATTTTAGGGTATAATAGCACCGTTCAACTTAGTTAAAGTTATCATTGTCAGGCACCTTCTGCTGCCAAAGGTGAAACACCGCCTCTTATCTCATTTTAAACTAGTTGCCAAATCATAGATATATGTAACTATCAACCCCCCGCTTCCCCGCGAATTTTAGCAGACTTATTTGCAGAGATAAAGAAAAGTTATACTTTTGCAACAATTGAACTGTCAAATTACATAGAAAATTTTCCCCTAAAAGAAAGCTAATGCTGTCAAAAACCATACATTTCTAAACATTGACGTAAATTTTATCTGGGACGCGCAGCTCTGCTCGTGCAGTGGAAATTGTCCTTTAACTTATAGTTGTCTCTAGTTAAATGCATGCTCTCTGCTTATTTGCGTCGATATTTGCCTTTCTTTCCTCTCCATATTGATTGAGTGCTCTTTGGAGTCATATAACAGTTAAAGCTAGCCGATGAAGTAAAACCCGTGTGAATATGTGTGTAGCGATCCTAATGGTAGCAAACAAGCTATGTCTAAAGTATCTAATTCAAAGCAGCTTTTGTCCAACAAATATATCACATTTATTATTGTACAATTATTGATACATATCTACACAAATTTGACTGATGACATAATAGATCAAGGAAATATTTTGCCAAACAAAACAGTAAATTCTGTTATAAATCGCATAAAAAATGATGTCAATGATAACACGCTTTGACGAATAGGTCCTTAAGGACGCAAAAACGAAAATAACAAAAAATATACCGATATTTGTTACAAATGTGCTATATTTGCGAAAACACGATCAAACAACATTTTCGCTTCAATGCGTCAATTAAATTGGTTTGAATTTTGTGCGATTGTAATTGAGGAATGTGATTGATATGTTTATTTGCTCGTCTTTTTGACCTTTACATCCTCATTTATTTCAATTTGGCCCAAACATTTTGGTAATCGGGCAAAAAAGCTACGAACAAACTGGTTTGTTTAAACAATTTTGCAGAAAACAAGTATATCAATTTGTTGTTAGTTTTATGTATTGTAAGCCAGGGTGGTCAACTGGTGACCTGAAGCACAAGCCTCGGCTTAGCTTGGGCACCAGTCTCTCACAATTACGAATTTTACTGTACTTGTATGCAAATGACTTTCTGTATTTAATTTTGGTTGTGGTGAGAAAAATAAAAAAATAACTATTGTCTATTGTCTATTGTCTAACCATTGGTGTAGGTACGATTTATTGTCCAGATTGGTTCAGTAATTAAGTCATGAAAGCCATCAGATAGATAAGCAGATAACGTTAGTATTTGTACTAACATTGTGTGAAATTTGTGTGATATTTAATTTAATTATTATTGTTTCTTCTTAAATTCTACTCACACAATTAATGTTTTGCTACAATATACTTTTTCACGCAAAAGCTATTGGATTATTTTTGCTGTTTGAAAAGGTTTTTAAACGCTTAGCTTTTAATAAAAGCAAAAAAAAATGTTTTTTGTTTTTTCTTAATATACTGCTTTGATGGTCTAGTGGTTAGTATATTCGCCTCTATCCGCGAGGTCTCGTGTTCGATTCCTGGGCCGGGAAAAGGGTTATTTGTGAACTTTCCCTCAGAAAATTCACAGTAGCAGTACGGTTGGAATTATGCCCGGTGGATGCCGATGGGCGCACCCCCTATCCCATGGGATAGTAACAAAACAGGTTAAATGTGTTGTACACCTCTGCCCCACCCTTTTGGGTAATATAGACGTGATGTTATGTTATGTTAAAGATACTCAAATGAATTAGTTCGCTACAAAGATACGCTTACAAGAACAATAAAATGTGTTTCATCTTTGACGACCGGATGGCGGAGTGGGTAGTGTACCTGCCTGCGACGCCGATCGCGGGTTCGATTCCCGCTCAAGAAAAATCTTTGTGTGCATGAACATGGGGGTTTGTCTTAGTCTGGGTGTTTCTATATATAATAAGTATGTATTTACAAAAGAAAAGTATATATGTATTATAGGCTGACCGTTTAACTGAGTCCTCGCCTGCGCGGTACAGAGGCGCGGGGGTATGACGACAAAGGGGACTGAAACAGCTGCGGGCGGTGGGCAAATTTTTGTGATTGTTCATTACGTTCGCTACATGGGTAGCGATCGCATGTATTAACTGTTGCAGACACCTTGTGAGAGGTACACATGTAATAACAATCTCAAGATGAATCGAAAATTCTTCGGACATAAAGTAAACAGTCAGTGCAGTAAATGGCTTTTAACGTAAACGAATATTTTAGAAAAAAGAAACTGGACCCAAAAAAAGTTTTGGCTTTCTTACGATTTAATTATATGTTTAGATAAAAAATTGTATAATAGTTTATTCTCAATTATTTTATTTACGTACATAAGTTCATTAAAATTTCGTATCTTCTTAACTATTTTTCATTTGATAAATCACTATTTCTTTTTTCCTATGATGTCACATATCTTAGGAAATATCTTGGTGCATTTCATCTCCGGTATGTTTTATTAAGTGCCCCCACCGCCCGCAGCTGTTTCAGTCCCCTTTGTCATCATACCCCCGCGCCCCTGTACCCCGCAGGCGAGGTCTCAGTTAAACGGTCAGCCTATAGTATCAGTTATTCTAGTACCTACAGTACGAGCTCTGCTTAGTTTGAGACTAGATGGCGTTGTGTGTAAATTGTGAAAAATATTTATTTATTTATAATATTTATTTATTTATCTTTACCTCAGAGCCATTTTAGCCTTAGTTATTAGCTATTACTATAGAGCCAGACATTATTAAATTTGATATTCCCTTTGGTGATAGCGAAGCCGTAAACTAAATTTAATATAGAGCCAACGATAAAGGCTAGGCTCATTTTGTAATTACTTTGCTCATAATTAATGAGAAATTAGTTAAGTAATTGTAAATACATTGCGTGCTTTAATAGTCACGTACGTCAATTTATTATTCTGTTTAGCTTTTATGGTCAAAAGTACTGCCGGTTGTTTAAAATTGTATCTTTTTCATTGCAATAGTTTTGGCTTGGATACACTTTTAGACGCATTACGCACTATCGACTAGTCGCACGGTGACTCGGTCTCTTGGCCACAGAAATAGAGCTTATCTTCGTCTCTGTAAATCTCTTTGCGAAATGGGCAATAGTTGCAACATTATAACACCCATTACGAACTGTCGATTAGTCGCCTGGCAATTTGGTCTCTTGGTGACAGAAACATTGGCAACTAGGGCCAGAGACTAACCGAGCCAACCAACTACAATCAGTATACGTCATTGGTACTTCGATCTACAGAGACGAAGATGAGCCTTCCTTATGATCATGGCCGGCGTAAACTGCGAAAAAAGTTCGAATAATAAAAAAGTATTTATACCTCTTTGTGCCAAAGGCTCCCAAACTTTTTGCGTATGCTGCGCAATTAGTTCTAATATGTTGCACGGTTCCCTTAGATGCAATAACGGTACTAGTCGCTGCACCTGTAGGTACAACTATATTATGAATTAATATAATTTCTTTTATTGTGATTTTTACAATATATAACATAATATTACCTAAAGAAGTATAGCCTATAGTACTCAGAGGGGTGTGGCAGAGGTGTACAACACCTACATTTTACCTGTTATGTTCAGGTCCCATGGGATAGGGGATGAGCCTATGTTTCACCACACAATTCCAACTCCGTGCTGCTGTTGTGAATTTCATAACACTTTGATCGACCCGTGAATTGAACCCGAGCCCTCGTGACGAGAGGCGCATACGCAAACCACTAGACCAGAGGCAGTCAAATTCAATTTTTTCAATACCCAGTAATTTTTATATTATACTGTAGGAACTGTCAGAACATAATCCACTGTTAAACGTGGTTCGTTTTGGTAGCATGGCAATTTAAAGCAACTGCATCCATATATCGCGTATACTGACTTTGTTAAACCACTAAAATGAACGTGTGACGAATAGTGTAATTACAATGCAAATTATTCGGTTAGCTGGCAAGCAATTAACAAGCATAAATGAGATGACGGATTGTTTTGGATACTCGTCTATTTCACGGAAAATTGCATGGAAAATTCGTTAGTAATACTATGTTAGTGTTAATATGCATCGACGTGTAGTTAGTTTGATTTCATTAACACTGTCATGATCCATGATCATTTGTTTAATCCATAGAAATCTTAATAACTAGTCAATAGAAATGCTATCGACTATCTTTTAACACTGGGACGCATGTCGCCGTTTTTCAAATACCACTTTTTGTATTCCTGCAAACAAAATTATTCTTTTTGGCGATGACATAAAGACGACAATTCCTCAACTCGCACTTATGTTCGATTAGACTCATGCGCTTGTATTCCTGCAAACAAAATTATTCTTTTTGCGATGACATTAAGACGACAATTCCTCAACTCGCACTTGTGTTTGACTTGACAGATGCGCGGCGACAAGGTCACGCGTCTTTGACATTTCTATTGCCTTATTATTAAGATTTCTATGGTTTAATCACTTACCCTATGCTGGCTGCACACACGTCACACGTCGTTACGTGTTACTGCCGTGTGATGTGTGTGCGCCCTCACGGCCGATTATGTGAGGGACGCCTTAAGGTGACATTTCAGAAGAAATATACACTATCGCCAAGATGTATAATCATTTCACATACTATCGCTATACCGGACTATCAAAGAATATTACTGGCATTAAATCCGCCTATATGTATGTACAATCAAAAACAAATCCTCGTTAATAGTATCAATTTGAAAAGGCACTGCTTGTTTAGCTATTTCCCTTTTTGAGATAAACCAAATAGAGGCGATTTTTGTTTTTAAAAAGGTTAGGCAACCGTTTGATTACGATCTCTTCTGATGGCAACTCTTTTTATAGACTAAAGACGCGGGCGGCAGGTAGTACTACCCGTTCTCTTTACCTCACCTCTTGTAAACTCCAAACAAGTCACAACAAATTAAACGGTTAAAACCGTCAAAAGGAATTCTTAAGATGAGAGTATGTAGGTAAATGATATAAAAATATTATTCCACAACATCTTGTGTACTGCAAAAGTCGTATACGATCGTATATTAGTAGTTGGCAGGCTGCATTGGATATGCCATACACGGAACTGTGTCAAGGCCAAATAGTCCAGGGGCTCAGAGCGCACATGTTTTATTATTCCATGGACATTGTAACACCCTGAGACGTGACACTTTACAAGCTTGTTCGACTCAGCAGGGGGATAACACGAAAACATATTTTTATTACATGCATGTTATGTGACATGGAAAACGAGAATCTAATAAAAAAGATAAATGTTAACATGCTCAAAAGTTTGTAGACCTAACATCAAAGGGTTACAATATTATGCCTTTTCTACAAATCATTTTGGAGTTCAGTTTTATCACCTCGCCTTGAGACAGAATGGATAATATTTTTGGTGTAAAAATTTGTGATCAAAAGTAATTTTTAAAACATATGTATGTATATAAAAGTTAATAGGCAATTTTTTTCAACAGGTGCCGGCTTCATGCGTTTATTCGGGACACACCTAGCATCTCAGGGGTCTTCACTAGGCACATACTTTCGGCTACTACGTCCGCGAGGAGTCCCTCTGGACTTCCGCGAGATTATGAAACGGGTTAACACGCCATTTATGTTCTGCTTGAAGGTCCCAGGGTCTGCGTCGCCAGCTGAGGTGAGTTTATACAGATTTTTTTCATGTTCATGTATCTTATCTCATTTTGGATTAGAATATTATGACTGTTATCAGGCGTCTGTAATGCTGGCATTAGCAACAGGCTTGCTTTTAAAGGCCTGGGTCTTATAGTCCTCAAAAATAAATATATAAAAATGCGCTTACTCCTGTCCCACCGCGAGGTATGGACGTCTTCTCAAGATGAGACGGGCTATGCTATATCAATCACGCCAGATTAGCGCGGGTTGGTAGACTTCTCACACCTTCAAGGACATATACTACAGATGGACAGGTCTCTTCTTTGTCAGCGAGATTACTACTGTTGACATAATCGTCAGCTGTTATTATGTCCTGGATTCGAGACCAAGATTAACCTTAGACCTACAACTTTGTAGCCCAACGATCTATATTCATATTATTAAATTATGATGTTTCCATATTCTTAATGACACGGTTTCACGCACGGATGTATCTGTCAGCCACGTCTTTCGGGCTGATCCACTTATAGCTAGCTTTTAAAATATAATATTATTATCAAACCATTTATGGAAATGAAAAATGAAAACCTAAATATTCCGTTTCTGGCTTTTAAGTACCTATAGCGCTATTTAAACGTATCTTCCGTTTTATTTTTAATAAAACATGGCCACATTTTATGAACTGCTCAGTATTTTCTGTTGCTACGAAGAAAATTTTAATTAAAATACTTCAAATTAAATCTCAACTTCCTTGAGGTGTTCTGCGAAAATGTTTTCCTTCTTTTTCACTAGTAATTTGCCCATCTTTTCTTCTTTTTTGTAGGCGAAATGTAATAGATGAGAATTATTTTCAGTGAATGTTATTCAAAATTAAAAAGGTTTTACAGCTGAATGAATTGCATGTTAACGTGGTTTACATATATATCCGTACCAGGCGTGAATAACTTAACAAATCGAAAATACCAATTTTTCAGGGCAGCCATTTTTAACTTTAAGTTTTATCTGTAAATTCAAATTTCATGATAATGAGTAAATTCAAATTCAAAATATCATTTATTCAAGTAGGCCTAGCAACAAGCACTTTCGAATCGTCATTTTTAAAAAAAGTATAAGCATAATATTAAAATTAAAATTGCAATTATTAAAATTAAAATTGTTAATCACTGTTATTTACAGTTTAAACACACTAGGATCGTCAAATCTTAAAACTAAAAATTGTATACAAAATACTACTTGTGTAGATGTATGTCATAGTCAGTAAATGTCAAAAGTAAAAACAATAAAAATTAAGACATTATGATTAATTCAAATAATGCAATAAATAATTCATTTTATCAAAATACAAAATTAGTCCCACGGTGCTTTATCGTTCATGTAGTCTTGTGTACTATAATAAGCTTTGGAAACAAGTTTACCCTTCACATATTTCTTAAATTTATTAATTGAAAATTCAGTTACTTCTACTGGTAGCTTATTATAGAATCTTAGACAATTACCCATAAATGATGTTTTAATTTTATTGAGCCTCGTGGTGGGCACTGTTTATCCTTATTTCTAGTATTGATATTGTGTATATCACAGTTTTTTCTAAAAAATGCATAGTTTTTATGTACATATATAATATTTTCATAAATATATTGACAGTGTAATGTCATAACATTAATCTCTTTAAACTTATCTCTAAGAGAGTACTTTTTTATCTTTTTTTTTTTTTTTTTTTTTTTTTTTTTTTTTTTTTTTTTTTAATATTCTTCTTCCAATCCTTTTTTATCTGAATGTTATTCATTTACTTGAAGTTTTCAGATAACATAAGATTATTAAATGAATTTTATGTATTTACAGTAAAAAAATTACATATCAAGTTCACCAATGAGTTATCAAGTTATTCACCTAAGTACTTTTAAGTATGTGAGTAAAAATTAAAAGTTAAAAGTAAAGTCGCTACCACCTGCTACCTTATGACACTGAAATCGTGATATTATGTATGTTATGTAGGTATGTGCATGGGTATGTATAGGTTATTAAGAAACAAACAATTTCAAAATAATTATATTTATTCCGAAAACAGATTATAAAATATTATAGAATTAGTTAAATTCTTCTCCATTTCCTTCTGCATCAGGGTCTTTGGAGTCTAAATCAGGATCGATGATGGATATGCCACAATCAGTTTTAATATTTTATAAAATTCGTGAAAATGGGATCTATCAGTGGCAATAAATCCATCGAATCCTACTTTTTTTTTCTTAATAATTAGTAAAGGCTCTTTTGAAACAACTTCTGATTCTATAGTGTCTAAATTGAATTTACCTCTTTACCTGTAATTTATAACTCTAAAAGAGCTTTGTTGTCAAGATTTGTCTTAAAACGTATTTCTCCGATAGGTTTCTTATATTACACTGGTTGCCATAAAAAATTTTTACCACTAGCATCCTTTATTTTAAATTGTAAATGGACCTTTCTTAGAACAAAATTCTGCAAAATTATAAAATTTTATACTTTCATGGGTACAATGGCAAAACCGTTATTAATCTTGCAAGATCTTATCAGTTGCATCGAATCGTTAAGATGATTTAATTTAAGCTGCGTTTTCGAGGGAATAATATTGTAATTACCACGAAAAGTAAATCGTTAACAATTATTTGCTTTCGAGATTCTGCAAGTAATATTTTAACGAATTCGTGGTACGCAGAAAAAAAACAAAATCATTGTGATGAACGTCTTCAAATTGTAAAAGCTGCTGCATCAAAAATTAAAGAAGATATTCGTTCTATTACAATTATTCATGACTCATATCCACCACCAAGTCAAATGTTAGATAATATTAATGATGAAATTCCTAACACATTTCTTGCATCAATTAATTGTGAAGAATAAAAAAGGCCAAACAAAATAAAGTAAAATATACAGCCATAGTCCATGCTATAATGAGTGTAATGCGTCCACGATCGTTTTCGTCACAGCTGCTATTTAGCCTTTCTGTATTCCTTCAGAGAAGATAAGCCTCAAAAAGATTACTAGATGTTTTGTCAAGTTTTGGATTTTGAGCTTCATATCGCTTTCTCGGCGCTCTACTCCGAAAACGGTTAATTCTACAGAAAAATGCAAGAGACATTTTTGGTAGACAATTTCACGACATACAATATTGATGACCTTTATTAACCTCTGAGCAATAGATCGCGAGATATTAGCGAAAAACTGATTTTCGCTACCTTTTGACCTTTATAACTTTTTTAGCCGGCACGATATCAATGTCGAATTTTCACATCTTCATTACAATGCCGTAATAAAGGTATTCAAAAATTCAGCTCACTAGGAATTTTTCCGCAGATTGGGGTTAAAAATTGCTAAAATGACTGGATTAAGTTAGTGCTTGTACTTGCCGCGCAGCAATTTCTTTACCTTTTGCCGTTACGTAGCTTTTTTAGCTTTTCTTTTGTTTTTATTTTAAAGATAAACCGCCAAAACTACAGCTATCTTTATTTAACATATCGCTTTGTCTCCTCACATGCGTAAAGCCCGGTTTACACTTTGTTTAGTGCGAGTGCAAGTGATTAGTGCGAGTGCAGGTGTGTAGTGCGAGTAGTGTCCAATTCATTGCGAGTGCAAGTGATTAGTGCGAGTGCAGGTGTGTAGTGCGAGTAGTGTCCAATTCATTGCGAGTGCAAGTGATTAGTGCGAGTGCAGGTGTGTAGTGCGAGTAGTGTCCAATTTTGGTTAGTGCGAGTGCAGGTGTGTAGTGCGAGTAGTGTCCAAGTGGCTTTGTTTCCGAGGTCGTGGGTTCGATTCCCACTTAAGACAAATCTTTGTGTGCATGAACATGGGAGTTTGTCTTAGTCTGGGTGTTTCTATGTATAATATGTATGTATTTACAAAAGATAACATTTTTTTTTTTTTTTTTTTTTTTACATTTCTTTTTATTTGTTTTTTTTTCTATATGTATTAGTATCAGTTATTCTAGTACCTATAGTACAAGCTCTACTTAGTTTGGGACTAGATGGCGTTGTGTGTGAGTTGTGAAATATTTATTTTATTAATTTATTTATTCATGTTTCTGATACTCCTGCACAAATTTATAAGTTACGTCTTTGGTCCACTTTGCCATTTTGTACAACAAGCGCCCGACGCTACGCACTAAACGCTAAACACTAAACACTAAACACGCCTGTCCAAACGTGCTTAGTGCAGGCACGCTGCGAGTGAGGGGGAAGGGAGGGCGCGCGGGACGTGGCTACTACGCAGTCCACTCGCAAAAAAATAGAACACGCTTCTATTCACTTTACTACACAGCCAACTAAGCACTCGCACTAATCAGTCGCTGTCCACACCTTGTCACTAAACACCTGCACTAATCACTCGCACTCGCACTAAACAAAGTGGATACCGGGCTTTACGGATGAAAAATGTTAAAGATGATAGATTCATTTGTCACAAAATATTACGCAACTTCTAAGCGGTAATAACTGGACAACTGGATTTATGCTTTTAAAAACGTTTAGTAGGTTGTTTGATTACATGAACATCTCCTGTTGTTTATTATTTTTTCTTAATAGTTGGCAGTATTATATTGACATGTTGAGTTGTGTAAAAAATTACAATTTGTATTTTTATTATATCTCAAGACGTCACATTGAACCCTTTAGTAAAAGAGTTATTCAAAAATTCACATGTTTGCTCTGAGCGGTAAAACACACCTATATCGACTTAGTCATTTATTCACCCTATGAAAGAAGCAATTCTGATGCCTATTATGCATTAAAAATATATATGTAGGTCGACTTATCAACTTATTCACGCCTGGTACGGATATAATTTATATACTTATGTAACTAACTGACCCAGCGAACGTCGTTAAATCATTTTAACAAATGTACGGTTAGACCGAAACTTAGACTGATATTTTTTTTCGTTTTGCTGTCAGTTGCTTTTTGTTATACCACATTGAACGGAATAAAAATCTTTGTCCGTTTACAGGTTTTAAGGTACCTTCAGCTCTACCAATTTTCAGCTAAATCGGTTCAGAAGTCATAAACAATGTAACTTACACGACTTTCTATTCATATATAGATCATAATCACACACAGGTGTTAGTGAAGTCGGTGGTTAGTTGAGATTGGTCACAAATTAGTAGGGTACACATCGATTAATCATTAAAGTGCCAATCATCTTTTTTTTAATGTTGTATAGGCACGCGTTTGGACATGATCTCGCTACTGTTTAGATATTTGCTGTCTCTAAGTGGTTAAATAAAATGATGGTGCTCGCGTTCAAAATCGACTTGATACAAAATACTTTTCATTTACTAAACAGATGGGTGAAGGTCGTAGTTAGTCGAGCTTCTAGACTATTTCACGTTGATTTAAAGATAATTATAACTAGCTCCGGTTTCATCTAATCTCGTCTTAGGCCCGAGGTGGAGTAATCCAATTAGTAGAACGTTCAATCTGTCAGAAATATTAGCTTTTAATTGAATTAACGCTAGAAAGAACTTAGCGTAACTAGTACACGATTTCATGGCGCAGTGAACTGTATTTTATTAAATTATGAGACGTTAGTAAGACGCATTCTACGTATGTAATTGAAACATTTTTCGATATTAGAAATATATAATCATTGAAAAAATACCTTGATATATTATCGCATAAGCTTCCTGAGATAATACTATTTTAAATTCAAATTAATAATATACTCGCCCAAAATCTCCAAAAAACGGCTACAATGGTGGACGTCACGCTTGAGTATTTTGTATGTGAAGTTATTAATTTTGTTTGATAGCTATATGAAATATTGCGTTTATAAAAATGTGTTTATCACAAAAGTTGCTAAAAATGGTGCGAGTAATTTAATGACAAAATTATTTTTGAATAATATTGTATTTTAAAAACGGACTCGCCCATGAAACTTTGAATGATCACAAATAGTAATGTAACTAAAAACTCTAGCATTTGGTTAATGTTTACCTATATGTTGATACGGTATCTTATATGTTACTATTATAAGGATCAGCCACCATGCTCATTAATAAATTAGTAAGATTAAAGCTAAAATTTTTAACATCCAGCGTTTCGCTACTCGATTCTGTAATTTCTTGTTCTAAAATTATAGACAAAGTGTCCCATATCTTTGAATAAAATCAAGTTGTCATTTATAATAATAAGAAATATTATCATCCATATTCAATTTAAATAAATTCGAGCTATTACACTTCGTCATTTCTAATAAAATTTCTCCATTTGAAATAAAATATGATTTATTGTAGCGTTCTCCAACACGAGGTCCCACGTGGGAAGCCATTTTTAATTTTTTATGTCTCAGCATTTGATGGATGAAAAAGGATTACATACCTTAAATACTTTATTAGATTTTGGATGAAAATTATGACTACGCCAGGAAATGTAGACGAATATTCGTTTCAGTGCGAATGTGTATAATATTTTTATTTTAACCGACTTGAAAAAAGTGGTGGCTCTCAATTTTTCTTTTTTTTTTCTTTTTTTTTTGTTTGTTGTCCCATTACTCGAAGATTTGAGAAATTTTTTTTTTTGTCTGAAAGTGTATACTTGTCATTTGGTCCTATTTTTCATTAGATCACGATCTGATTATGGTATCCAAGAGAAATCGAGGGCAACCCTGAATATTTTTAGGTTTCTGTATTGTTTTTTGTATATTACCTAAAGCTACTCGGATGTTTGCATCTAGCATTCAGCATTTAATGTTACTAAGATTATGCTGATAGGTACAACTCCTTTAGGAGTTCGGGGATAATTTTTTAAATATGGCAGCCACCTAGAGGCCGTTTACTGTATTCTTTCAAGTTATACACAGATAAGACGAGACGTTGAATATTAGTGAAGCTTTTCCTACTTTTTAGTGCATTTTTTTGTAATTGAAGTCGGTATTGATTTTGATAATTATTTTAAATTTTGGGTTATTGAATAAGAAGCTTCTGAATTTTACGTCATAGTGCGTCTCTTGAAAATATTGACAGTGTATATATTTAAGTACTGGCTGCTTCTCAAAAGGTTCGTCGATAAAAGTAGTCTATTATGTCAATGATCATATCATAATCTACCCTTGTGCTTAATTTTATAAAAATCTACTGAGTCGTTTTTGCGGGTAAGAGTAACAAATATCCGCACACTCACAAAAACTTGCGCATTTTCAATACCAATTGGAAAAAAAATGATATAATTGCCAAGTGCTTGTTTCTCAATTCGATGACCTAAGTATTTTAATACATCTAGATCTGCAGCTTATACTGTTCTTCACTTCTCCTTTTTTAGGGTTCCGTAGTACCTACAAGGAACCCTTATAGTTTCGCCATGTCCGTCTGTCTGTCCACGGCATAGCGACGAAACTGTTGGTGCTAGAAAACTGAAATTTTGCATAAACATGTATGTTAACTAAACAAAGAAAGTCGTAGAATAAAATTTGGAAAAATATTTTTTTTTTCAGGTAGCTCCCCTACATGTAAAGTAGGGATGTTTTTTTTTTTGTCGCCTATCCCATAGTGTGGGGTATTGTTAGATAGGACTTTTAAAAACGTTTAGGGGTTGCTAAGACAGTTTTTTGATTTAGAGATTTGTTTGCGAGATAATTAACTTTAAAGAGCAAATTTTTGTTCGAGTAGGGCGTCCCCCCCCTCTAAAAGCTAAACTACTGGATCCCAAAATCTGAAAAAAATTGTGTCGGTAGTACATGTAATGAACTTTAAAGGAAAACTATAGCGGATAAGTTCACTTCATTAGTTCAAGAGGAATAGGGGTCCGAAATGTCAGATGCAGTTACTCAGAATATTTCGTTCAAAATTCTTGAAACATAAATAAACATACATAATACATATATAAAATCACGTCTTTATCCCACGGGGGTAGGCAGAGACGATGGAACGCCATGTGCTTCGCTCCTTACATACTTCTTTCGCTTCCTCAACATTCATACATCTCGTCATACGTGCTAGCTGGTTTCGTGTACTACAAACATTTCCTTTCTGAAGGACGCCATTTAGTTAAAAAGTATAATTAAAAATATTTTTCTACGTAACCCTACTGCGCGTGGCCCGACACGCACTTGGCCGGTTTTTTTACTTTTACATGGCGCAGAATAGTGAGTGTGTGTGTTGAATTTTTAATTTTAGGATCATCCATTTATTTTGCCTAAATAAACATAATTTTGATACTTTACGTGTAGGATACACGTCCAACATTGAATATAAAATAGTTACTAAACATGTATTTTCCGAGTAAGAAAAACACAATTACATTGTTTCTTCGCTGTAGGCAAAGTTTCCGGCTGGACGACGAAAGTTTGATCTCGAACTTGGACTCGCAGTAATTGTCGTGACAACTTGGACTATTGACATCGCTACAAGATTATTGTGTTCTGTGAAAACACGTTGGATTTTATTGATGTTTGTGTTCACTTATTTTTGTAAAGACAACCTTGCTTTAACAGCCCTGATGATAGTGGTCGAACATAAAACATCCTAACTCTTAAGAGCGGTGTCCGTCCTAGATAACGTTTCATTTCATTTTCTACGTTCGAAAAACGAATTCATTTTGGATCGCTATAGATTTATTTAAATAAACACGAAATAGGAAGCAATAGTAGCACACCAGTTGATCAACATACGTCTACACAAACTCCCCAAACACATTTATGTATATACTCGAAATCTCTACATGTGCCCTCTTTCTTTGTTCGGCTCCAAAACACTCAATTCTGAAAGCCCCTTTGTACAGAACCACTTTGTACAGTTTGCGAACAATATCACGATGAGAACGGACACCGCCGTATTATTTACTCTCTAACCAAATTTGTTTAGGTGTCTCGGTAAGATCAATATAAATACAATCAGAGCTGTGATTAAACCTGCCCCAATATTGATGTTCAAAGGTATCGAAATGATGAAGACGTGATAAGCTTCGGATTACTGCTGTAATTGGGATCGTTTGGTTACAAAATTGAGTGAAATTTATCAAGGCGAGGGCGTTTTAATGTCTTTTTTTTTGTTTTGATATTAAAGAGGCTCAGTCATAATGTTGTTTAAATTGGAATAAATTGTTCAAATAACAATAGATTTTTACTAGTCTTATTTTCTTTATTTTTTTGCTTTAGAATGTAAAGACAGAGATGTTAAAAGTTTCGTATAATAACAGATATCTGTGATATTGTGGCAATAAATACACCTATCATAAACCGTTCGCTATTTTTAATTTTTGTCTCATTTTTTACGTATAATGTGGAAAAAGAGATGTTAAAAGTTTCGTGTATATTGTATCATAATAACTGAACAGATAAGTATGATATTGTGGCAATAAACATACCTACCTACCTATCATAAGCAGTATATATATTATTTTAATCAAAACTTGATAATAAACGTGAAGTAAAGCACTATAATAATAATTAGTATATCTATATTGTTTGTATCCATTAGGTAGTGTTAATTGTGACAAGCTTTTAACAAAAAAGCTTCCACAAAAACAACAACCCCCTAAAATCTCTCAGATTATATATCAACAAAGGAAAGTGCTGACTAAACAAAAGCTTGCAAAGCTTTGTTGTGACCCACCTTGAATCTGTGTCAGCGAAGCTATGTGTGTCCAACTAAGCGTAGAAAGAAACAATAGCCTATTAATGTGCAACGCTGGACACGGGCTGGAATTTCATTGAATATCTGTATGCAAATGT
This sequence comes from Hypena proboscidalis, assembly GCA_905147285.1. NCBI lineage: Eukaryota > Metazoa > Arthropoda > Insecta > Lepidoptera > Erebidae > Hypena > Hypena proboscidalis. The sequence goes on from LR990141.1 coordinate 5,678,552, forward strand.
CAATTTTGTTACGTTGAGTTGTTTTGTGGTATCATAGGGTATCATGATAGTTTTGTGCTTTGAAGAGATGCCATATATGTTTTTAAACTTTCGCGATTTGAGAACATTTTCAAAAATTAGACAATCATGGGTCTAAATCGCGTAATTATTATAAAGGTAAATGTTGTTGGAATTGTACCCGATGGATGGTGATATGTTTACGATAAGGATCCTAAATGTAGGTGTTGTTCATCTTTTGTCGCCATTTTGGGTAATAAAGGGATAATGTTATTTTACCGTATATTTTTAATTTCAAATAATACTTACATCTAGGCAAAACTATCCAGTTTTATGTTTGAAATGTGGTAAAAATATGAGACAAGATGATAGCTAAGATACATAGCCAACATACACTCGGGACTAAAATCCTAAAGTTATGAAGCAAAAAAGAATTATTATTGCAATCTGAATTGAACAAATTAGTCTCCAAATAAAATAACATTGAATAAAAAAGGCTCAGCTCTTGAGAGCGTCAAAACAAAAAAGACATTAAAACGCCCTCGCCTTGATAAATCTCACTCAATTTTCTAACCAAACGATCCCAATTACAGCAGTAATCCGAAGCTTATCACGTCTTCATCATTTCGATACCTTTGAACATCAATATTGGGGCAGGTTTAATCACAGCTCTGATTGTATTTATATTGATCTTACCGAGACACCTAAACAAATTTGGTTAGAGAGTAAATAATACGGCGGTGTCCGTTCTCATCGTAATATTGTTCGCAAACTGTACAAAGTGGTTCTGTACAAAGGGGCTCTCAGAATTGAGTGTTTTGGAGCCGAACAAAGAAAAAGGCACATGTAGAAATTCGGGGCATATACATATATGTGTTTGGGGAGTTTTTGTAGGTGTATGTTGATCAACTGGTGCGTATCTATTGCTTCTTCTTTTATTGTTTATTTGTATTGTATAGTAATAAAAATGTCGAAAGTTTCATGTCTTTGTTACTGAAACTCTTGGAAATTTAGAGTTATAGATATAATAATTATAATAATAAATATCACACAACATACACACAATGCTATCTAGTCTCAAGCTAAGCAGAGCTTGTACTATGGGTACTAGAATAACTGATATGAAAACATAAATACTTTTCTTTTGTAAATACATACTTATTATACATAAAAACACCCAGACCAAGATAATGCCCCATGTTCATGCATACAAATATTTGTCTAGAGTGGGAAACGAACCCACAACCTCAGCGTCGCAGGCAGTTACACTAGCCGCTCCGCCATCCGGTCATCTTAAAATACATTTGTTAAAATTAATAATGCCTGATGGATCGGCAATGTCCATTAGCATCAGATAGACTACACTCCCTTAGTACTAACTTGTACATAAACAGATGTTCTAGTGTTTGGGTAACATGATAACCACACTTTAAAACTACTAACATTTGAATCAAAATAAACCGAGACACAGATTACCTCCAGGCTAAGTCGAAGCCGCGTGGACCAATAGATCTTGCAGGTACACAATCGCACACATACAAAGGTATTGTTGTCTCTATCGGTCTATGATATAAATGTGTGTGTGAGAATATGTGTTGATGTTCATTTGTTACTGATCGGGGCAATAACTCGAATCTGTTGATTGACAAGTCGGACGATTTTCAACAAAACTTCGTTGCTATGGTTACAATGACGAGATTTGTATGTGGAACAGGGATGTTTACTGTTCCGCAGTCAGCTGCATTATGCACAAGTCGACCGACAAGTCGACTGACAAGATGACAAAAAAAATACTGGTTAAGCAATGCTAACTGCGTTCGGCCGTGGTAAGGTGACAATCTTTAATATTACGAGATTTCCTCCGTGCTTCGAAGAGCACGTTGAGCCGTAGGTCCCAGTTACCATTTAAAGATCTATGGCAGTCGTTACGGGTCTACTCTAACAAAGAGTATCGAATCACTTCGTCCTGAGTTGTAAAGGTCTGATGGCATACGCTCCCCGTAAAATACTGATATTTAGCTAAATCCGTTAGACTAAAAGCCGACCCTAATGTTATTGGGAAAAGGCTCAGAAGAGGAAGAAGAAGGTTTGAATCAAAATAACAAGATTAATAGAAATAGGTCAAAAAATCCATTTCAATTTATTTTAATCCAATGGCGCATACAAACGCTCTCAGTACCAATTATATCAACGTGTTAAACTCAAGTTTAACGCAAAACTACGGTTCTCAGTCTTTCTATCTCTTTTTCGATTAAAATGAGTGATAGAGATCGAATTAGTATCAATAAAACGTTGGATCAACACGTTAGTGACATCAGGGCTAAGTCTTTGAACAAACCTTTCGGCCGACCAACCCAATTCCTTATCCAAACATAGTTAAAGGCGAGGACAAATAGTCGGATTGGCTATTTACATTACCTAATAAATCCCAAGTAACGAGCTTATCTCGATACGAGATTTATTTTCTATTCGTTTTGGAAATCGATAGCTGGTATTGAGATTTTTGGTGTATCAAGTAAGAAGTGCGATATTTTGTTCATAATATATTAGATATCACGGGATATTTACACGTTGCTAACGATATTTAATATTTCGTAAAAAATTACCATGTTTATGTTTCTTAATACTAAGTAAAACCAATTTTTTTTATTTTTTATTGCACAAAAAAGAAATACAATACAATTAAATTTGGTTGAGTGTATAGCTTAATGTACAAAGGCGAGTTTACCACTTATATGGATTTTCTTCTAGCAAACCTTTAATTGATACAGAAAAGAGATACTTTTGGAAGGTAAATAAATGGAAATGCTCTAAACGTTGATTTGCAAAAAATACTTAATTATTTTGAAACTTAAATTAAATGCCTCGGACTTATCAAGTATCATTTAAATTTTAAAGTAAGTTATAGAATGTAAAATTGTTTAAATGTTTTTAAATGCATGGGCTTGTATCAATAAGTTACGCTTTAATTATGTATAAAATCTTTTACAACAACTTAAGCATTAAAATAGAATTGCTTAACAACTTCTTAAGCTACATTTTATAAACTTTTGATATCTTTATAAATCACGAATGTTGTTAACATTTTAAGAACACAAATATATTTACAATTATAAATGATTTAAGTGGTAAAATTTTATCTTATGCTTTGTTTTAAACAATGCTAACTACGAGTATAAAGAATGTTGAGATTAAATTTATAATATTTAGTAAAGTTTTAGCTTCTTTTATACTTTTTTTATGTCAAGGGCTTGTTTAAACTAATGTTACTCAAATTATATACATAAATATAAATAATAATATTCCACAACTCACACACAAAGCCATCTAGTCCCAAACTAAGCAGAGCTTGTACTTTGGGTACTAGAATAACTGATACTAATACATATTATTATATACTTTTCTTTTGTAAATACATACTTATTATAAATAGACACACCCAGACTAAGACAGACCTCCATGTTCATGCACACAAAGATTTGTCTGAAGTGGAAATCGAGAACCCACGATCTCGGCGTCGCAGGCAGGTACACTACCCACTCCGCCATCCGGTCGTCAATATAATATAACAAATTTACGTTTTAATCTTGTCACTTTTATATTCGGTCATGTTACAATTTATTTCACGTAGACCTTACGCCCCAATTTCACAGTTGTTAGAGAAATTTTATTGGCAGACTACGTATATAACAGACAAAAATTTCTTTTTTCAAGTGTTACTTTTAACAGTGGTCAAGTTATATTAAATGGACTAGATAAAAACTATCCAGGACTTCAAAAACTTGCCCTTAGTGTATCTTTTCTTAAATGATTAACTCCAAATAACGCATTAATTATTACCAATAACGTATCCATAGTATATATATTTCAAACGCAAAGAAAAAACAGTACCATTGACCTACAAAAATCTAGCTAAAACGTGAGAGTAAAACAGAAATAAAATTTTAGCACGTGCTCACACCACATTAACAAAAGAAAGACATTTTTAGGCGTGAAGCACTTTACTTCATTCGAGTACTTTAAGAGCGTAGCAACCGAAATTTAAAGCTTTCATGTGCTCTAAAAGGTATTAAAGTGGCAATATTTTTCAACACTACAAAAAAGGCTGGCAATTCTGTCACTTTATAATTATGTTGGTATGTTTTAACTTTTTTGAAAGTTATTAACCAACGGGCTGTATTTTTAAGGAATTCATAGTTTTAGTCGTTTTTGAGAAAAAGGGTCTTGACAGACGAATAGCCAGGCGATCTTTTACGGGTTATGTTTTTGAAGTCACAAATATTTATAAAACCCAGGATTTTAAGAGAAAAAAAATATGAAAGAAATAAACTTTTAGGCGTAAAGCGCTTTCTTTTTAGGTACTATAAGAGCGTAGCAATCGAAATTTAAAGCTATTATGTGCTCAAAAGGTATTAAAGTGGCAATATTTTCACATTTTATTTTCTTCTTTTTCTTTTTTGCAAGTTCTTACATTTTTTTAAATGGTCCATACCAAGCCCCAGTTTCAGATACACAAAAATTTAAGTGACAGCCGTGTTTATTATTTTGTGAAACCTTTATTACTTTTATATTTGGTCATATCATATATTATAGGCAAAACTACTGAACCAATTTTCAAAATAGGTAACTGGAACTAAAAAGTTACATGATAATGTATTAAAGAGATTCACAAAGTTTAATTTAAAAACAATATAGAAACAACTAGCCCTGTGAAATCCTATGTCACGGTATGTAAATTAACTTGGCACAATAAATAATGCTAATAACTTAGCTTAATTTTCTCGTTCTTCTGAGTAATGCAGCTTTTATCAGATTATCAAATTGTCCGCAAAATTTAATCCACTATTATGCTGCAGTATTTCTAACGAATTCATTTTCGGTAATTTGCAAAGTTGAAATAAAATAGACGCTTGCCAACTATGAATTTCTCAACCGTGCCCAACGTCATTACTTGACGTCAATCGATGAAACGGCATTTCGTGGTAGCAGGTTAGGTTATCCCACATTAGGCGTGTGCAATCGTTGGGCGTGTGGGCGCGTTAACTGCACATACATCACATAGCAGCAACACGCGACGCCGTTTGACTTGTGTGCAGCCAACGCGCCCACATGCCCGACTATCACGCACGCCTATTATGGGAGACGCCTTAAAATCCTGCCAGTCCAAAAATAATCTACTGTTCTTTAGTATGATTCTATGCATAACTAAATACTGTAAACAATCAATAAGAAAGTTAAAGCTGCAATTATAACCTAGGTTTACATCGACCAAGTGACTCACTGTTCAATACAACAACAAGATGTTCTTATATGCCACGGCAATGTAGCGAACGGATGTGTAATACACCTAATGGAGACTGGCAACGACAGCCCATAAACATTCACAATCCACAATAGATATGAAATGACAGATGTGAAATGACACATTTGCAATCTACCACAGTAATTGTATTCTCAGCTGACGTGACATTTGAGGACTATATATTATGGGAGTAATTTTAGAACCTAACCTTACCATCGAAGTGGAGAACAATAGTGTACAGACGGTTACCAACCAACCTTTAAATTTCCAGTACAAGCTGGTCTGGCATTCCTCGGGTATATACGGCCTATACAACGCGAGACCATCTTATGCAGGAATTTTTGTTTTCGTTTTTTTTTTTTTAATAAATATCACACAACATACACACAACGCCATCTAGTCCGAAACTAAGCAGAGCTTGTACTATGGGCACTAGAATAACTGATACTTATACATAATAATATATAGTTTTCTTTTGTAAATACATACTTATTAAACATTGAAACACCCAGACCAAGACAAACCTCCATGTTCAAGCACACAAATAATTATTTGTCTTGAGCGAGAATCGAACTTGTGACCTCAGTGTCGCAGGCAGGTTCACTACCCAGTCCGCCATCCGGTCGTCAATATGACTATTTGTCGACTATCTAGACTGCAGATGGATAGCGACGCGATTACATCCTAGACGTCAAATGACTCTTAAAAAAAATCTCATCATATCATCACGCCCATGTTACCCAGATGGCTGTAGCAGAGGTGTATAACCCACATTACACTTGCTATATTTACAGCACATGACTAACACCCAAATTACACTTGTTATATTTAGACATGCGATAGGTTCACCCTCCGCCGAACACAATTCCAACTCCGTACTAAATAAGAATTTTGTGACGGAAAAATCCCAAATTACATTTTTGGTCGAGCCGGGAATTAAACGGTAACCACAAGACCAACGAGTCAGACATCTCATCATATGCCAGGGTTTTTCAGGACTCACCACCAAACCAGCAAAAATCATAACATAACATCACGCCTATTATAACCCAGAAGGGTGTGGCAGAGGTGTACAATACCCACATTCACCTGTTATGTTTAGGTTCCATAGGATAGTAGCTGAGCATATCGGTATCCACCGAGCACAATTTCAACTCCATACTGCAATTAAGAATTTCCTGACGGAAATTTCACAAATGACACGTTTGCCTGACCAGAGAATCAAACCTGAAACCTCGCAGTGACAGGCGCATACGCTAACCACTACAACAACGAGGCAGTTTTAAAGGCTCAAAAGGTTTATATTATGATTCATAAGTTGCTGCAGCTAACTTCAATGCATTAATTTGCGTTTATTTGCAAAGTTATAAAAGCAGTTTACAACACAAACTTTGTACACCATTACTAAATGAGCTATTGTTCGCATTCAAACGGCTGGAAGCCAACGCTATGCGAATACTGACACGGGGTTAATATCAAACTAGGGTAATTAATTAGTTTGAGTTTATCATGGGGAGATACGTTTATCTACGTAAATAGGACCAAGGACTCCACACATCAAACGCGGTCAACCCTATTTAACAATTTTTGCTACTACAATTTTAAGCTTGCAGTTGAAAGCAAGCGTCAGCGTCAACGCTTGACGCATGTGAACATCATTGCTGTCATAAAATTTGATAACATTAGATAACTATGCGATAGCAGTACTGCCTTTCATTAGCTCGTTTCTTGCTCTACTGCCATATTGATTGATTTTGTATGTGAATAATGCAGTAAATTCGTTATTTAATCATTATTTGCAAAGATTTTTATTACAGCAGTACCAACACAAACTTTGTACATTATTACTAAATGAGCTATTGTTTGCATTCAAACGACTGGAAGAGAATGCTATGCGAATACTGACACGGGGTTAATTCCAAACGAGGATAATAAATCAGTTGTAGTTTATCATTCGGAGATATCGTTTATCTACGTAAATATTGACGGAAACAACTATTAGGCTGAGACTAGAGTGAAAAGAAAGCTTGCAGTTGGAAGCAAGTGTCAGCGTTAACGCTTGACGCATGTAAACATCACTGCAGACATAAAATTCGCTGCGTTAGTATGGCGTCAGTATATATTTACCTTTAAGAGGAAAAATTGCTTAGCTGTTTTCCATACACAAGTAATATGGGTTTTAGATATGGTTTGTCTAAAACCTTAATATCATTAAAGTCAAACCAATATTACGTTAGCATAAAAACATGGCTCTCGGGTGTCTACCCTTAAATAGGCACACAGAAGTAACATTAGATATCTATCTTCTTCTTCGTTGTGTCGATGGCTGAGTCAAATTTAATTAGCCCAATAAGTGGTCACTGTTATGGCGCTCTCATCGGCGTTCATGAGCGCCTTGGTCAAGGTTTTGACTTGCCATCGTGATGAAAGGATTAGCCAATTCGCTTTAAAGAATTCGCGAACTGCCCAGGGTGCGCCGGACGTAGGGAATCGTTGTGTACGTCACTCGGGGAGGCTCCTTTCATGCACCCCATGCATTAGATAACTATGAGATAGCAGTACTGCTTTGTTCCTCGCTCTTTTTGTTCTACGTGGTAGTATTTATTATTTTTGAATGCTTGTAAATAATTCAATATTTTTTTTATCAATTCAATAATCTGCGTTTGTTTACATAGATTGTTATTACAGCATGTTACGTGCTTAATGCTGAAGCACTTTTTTGTATAAGCCAAGCTCAGCCATCCAGGGGTGGGACGGTCGCCTCTATTGACAACAGTATCGGGTACATGTGTTGTGGTCATTATATATCTGTAATTTTGACAGAGTGTATGATTTATGAAATTTATAAGGGCGCCACCAGGGGTCTGAATGACTCCTGGAATTTACAAAATAAACAATAGTTATGTTAATACAACTTTAATTAAAGTTTAACCTTACTTCTCACATGGTTTTAAAATAATATTAATTATTATTCTAGGGTTAGCTTAGAATATAGTTTCTTAAATTAAATTACAAAGTTTACTTATAATTAATACCTAATTTACTGGAACCATCTTAACTAAACAGAAGCTCAACGACATTGGATCTTCCTGTCTTGGTCCTGGGCAGCACTAGCGGTGGATTCACGCTCCGGTTCGTCTCGGTCAAACCGGGATGTGAAGCCTTCCTCCAGAACTGTCAGTCTTGAAGATGCTTGTTGGTTCCAGTGTGAAATATTACTTGCATTTGCAAGAAGAAATTAAATGAGGTCAGAGACCTTAAAGATTATTGGTAAACATCTTAAGATGATTATGTTAAATTTGGATTAAAATCATAAACTCAAGATGAGTGAAATATAGTCACATGTGTACACACATGAGAACAAAACATTAACTACACAACATGTTGTCGTGGAAAATGGGCTGAATACTATCTAGATTCAGGACATTTGGAAGATGTTGGAAAATGTTGGAATAGTGGTGGAAAATAGTAGAATAGCGGTGAAATAATTGATATTGGAAGATAGTGTATATTGGAAGAACAATTAATATTGGAAAATAGTGTATATTGGAAGCCTGAAACCAAAAGAAATTCACACATTGTAGGGCCACGTGTTACATGGTGAGAGAAATATTCCTACTCAACAAACTAAACTATCACTTACCAGCATTGCGGTATTACAATTACAATATTGCTGGCTTCCAAAAGTTTACGGTGGACGCCTGCACGAACACATCGCAACACCCACGCTCGAATACAATAATGCGTAGTTCCACGTCCATCTTGACGAGCAAAAAGAAAAAATAGCCAACTCACAGATGTCAAATCTATGAAGGATGTACCAGTATAAATCGATTAACGATCAATACAGGTAATTACGACAACATAAGATTTCCTAGACAATCGTAAATCATTTACCAAAAATATCTAGAAGAACGTCACTAAACGTCAGCCAGCTGTCAAATGTCATTGTCAATTTAATTGTCACTTTCTCAATTCACAAACTTTATTGATTAGGTTATTGATTCGCAACGCTATCAGTTTTATTGTTAAATAAATAAACAAAGCAATGGTATTAAGTCTAATACGATGTTTAGCTATGCTATAGTGTATGTTATGGTTACGTGGAAACATCCTTTTAACCGTAAGTTAAGTTACATTTCACAGAAACCAAAAGATTTGTTCTATGGTGTTGTATGTAAACAAACCATTTTGTTTCCATTGCATAAATTAACCTTATTTAACATTCTACAGGGCAGAAATATATCAGTTGCAAGATTAACATGCAACAAGCAGTAACAACGCAAACTTTGTTAGCATTTACTTAAAGAGCTATTGTGCGAATCAAACGACTGGAAGCGAATTTAACGCGAATACTGACACGGGGTTAATTTGAAACAAGGGTAATAAATCAGTTGGAGATTAACATACGGGGAGATCGTTTATCTGCGTAAATAGTGACTGAAGTTACATACACACAAATAACACAACATAGTACAATCAAATATAATATAACAAGTTTAACTAAGTCGGTAATAATGAAATACAATTTCGATAGGTGACTTTGTTAGTAGTTTAGATTAAGCTACTTTTTAATACTCTAAGGGCCAGTTTCTGAGGTTATGGATAGATCTTATCCGACCTATAAATCAAACCCGATCGAATTTATAGATTAAATGACCGTTACACTTAAAAAAAGAACACAGCTGTCGCTTTCATTTATGTGTGTTATATTATTATTCTGCCCTTAAGGTTTATCTAATTTATCTAACACCTGTGAATTTTGGGCTAAGACTTGATATGTATACGATATTTTACTAGTTAAGTGTAATAATAAAGGAAATAAATTTATAACAACGTTATATGGCTGCAAAACCAACGCTTTTACAAACTGGTCATATACCTTATTATCACTTTGTGTGCATACATTCTTCCATCATTTATTGCATGCTACGAAATATTGATTGAGAAATAGTAATTGGATTTGATAACAAAAAAATGGTATAGGTAAATATAAATAGTACAAAATTTTTTGGCAGCTGTGTAGACTGTAAATGGTTTGCTATTTTCACGTAAAAGAATAAACGGCCTTTGCTAAATCAGTATTTATTTAGCAACAAATCAACGCGAAAAATATTTTTCACTTTGTATCAAATTCCAGACTGAACAAAAACCAATTTCTTTTTCTTTCATAAAAATATGAGATGAAAAAATAGTTTCGTTTTTCCTCTTAATATTTTCGGCGCCATATTTTTGTGTGTTTATTTTACTAAAACGTTAATGGCTACAATATTTCATAGTGGCAACACTGTAAAAGTGTTTTATAAAACATTCTTTTGTGAGGAACTTTTAATCTTAGCAAATGGTGTGTGATTTTGTTGGTGCATTTTTGGCAGTTTGAAAGTTATGTGATTTCAACAGGTTTGTGAAAAAAAAACTTTTACCGAATGGACGAAATCAAAAGGGTAAAACATTTAACAACCGACGTCATGACACGCGTTTAATGTTGATTGGGTATAGTATTGTTGTAGTTTTTTTTTGCTTTTTTTATGGTGGATAGGTTCGCGTTTGACCACGATCTCACCTGATGGTAAGTGATGATGCGGTCTACGGTGGAGCACGCTTACCTATGAGATACCTATTGACTCTTGCTTTGAAGAGATCCAAGTTGTACTCATGCGGAAACACAGACTCGGGCAAGGCGTTCTACTCTTTGGCAGTTTGCATAAGAAATGTAGAAGCAAAACGCTTAGTGCGTAACGGTGGAATATCTACCGTGAAGCGATGCCTGAGTGCCGTTTGTCTGGTAGTCCGATGGTGAAACGGGGACGGAGGGATAAGGTTGTGTAGTAGTAGTTGCCAAAATATACAAACCTATCTTCCACACGCGACTCCGCCTGCGTACTACCTAGCCTACATTGTCTATGGGGTCTTCCACTAGATTAAGAGCTTATTGGATAAAAACAAACAAACAAACAGACAAACAAAAAAATATTTACTCTTTTAATATTTTTTTACATTTTTTTATTTATTAATGAGCACCCATGGGACGACATCGTCGGGTAGTGTGTGACCCTATTAATGGCCAATGCCAACTGCAACCCACAAACATTATTAAGCTTTCAAAATTCATGAATTATCAATTGAATTTTTAAAAAAATAATTTTAAAACTTAATGTAATAATTAGATTAAGAGCAATTTTTGTTTCTATTAAACATGGTGGACAATTCTTTTAAGTGACATCTTGTAACTATTCATTTTTATGAATTAATAAAATGTTTATGATTATAAAAGTATGAAATCGCAAAATAATACGTCGCTACATAAGTAAACTACATTCATTGCTTGTTGAAAATTATATTGAATCTAAATTTAGTTTCTCATCAATTTACATATTTCTGCAAGTTTTTTACATGTCGGGCCCCAGCAAAAGTAGTACTATATTTTTAATTTTTGTTCATTAAAATGGTTACGTAAAAGTTGAAGCGTTGACATTTTTGCTAGTTGCAAACCTCGTTAAATTTTAGTATTTTCGTGGTGGTTTAAATTTTATACGTGCAGTTTTGTACGTTTTGTAAGATAACTTTCCTTAGGTTTAACTGAATTTATAATCATATATTTTTTCGTATTTTTAAAGACCCCCGCAGACCACAAACTTTTAATTAAATCTATGAAAATCTATTCTGACTTTTGATCAGTAATAATGTGTATGGGAAGCAGCGATAGCCGAGTGGGAGATCGTAGGACTGCGAAGTTAAAGGTCTCGGGTTCGAACCCACGGCACACACCTCTCATCTTTTCGAAGATATGTGTGTATTTATCATATAAATTATAGCTCGCTTACGGTGAAGGAAAACATCGTGAGGAAACCTACATGCCTGAGAGTGCCTAATAAGTGCTCAAGGGTGTGTGAAGTCTACCAATCCGCACTTGGCCAGCGTGGTGGACCATGGCCTAACGCTTCTCATCATTAGAAGAAGCCTGAGCCCAGCAGTGGGACATTGTATTTGATACAGGGCTGCTATAAAGGTGTATGGAAGCGCGTACATTTTACTGACTCATATTTGTCGAAATAAAATAATGACACCTGCTTAATAATGATGTAATTTTTGTTTGTCAACTTAGTCGTATAAAACGACAAAATTTTCAAATAATAAACTCAATTGGCAAGTCATAAAGTTTAATTTCTATTGCGAATGAGACTGTAATATCATATGATAATATTTTAAACCGATTTTTCATTCAGAAATAAGTTTTAAATACATTAAATAATATACATTAGTCAGATTTGTAATTACATATTGTTTTGTATTTTTTTTGGCTCTAGTACAGTTAAGCATTTATATTCTTCTTCTTCGTTGTGTCGATGGCAGAGTCAAATTTTATTTTGACTTGCCATCGTGGTGAAAGGATTAGCCAATTCGCTTTGGAGAACTAGCGAATTGCCCAGGGTGCGCCGGACGTACGGAATCGTTGTGTACGTCACTCGGGGAGGCTCCTTCCATGCACCCCAGCATTTATATTAAAATGATTTATTTAGAATTCGAGCTGTATGGCCTAAGTTACTAAAACTATTACCCCTACTACTAAATCAAATTATACCTCTCTTCTTAAAAAGTTCTACCAAGGTATTTGTAACTTCAGAAACAATTTAGAGTACGGTTAATAGCATTGCAAAGTTTTTGGTAGCATTAAATTCTCTGGCCACTGATTTTCCAAAACTTTTATAAACTTAGATCTTATTTATGAGGCAAGGCGAAACGTAAGAGTTTTGCGGGTATTGTCTCATTTATTTATTACTAGCTGATCCGTTAAACTTTGTGCCGCCTTAAAGGTAATTAATAAGCAGATTTTGGATTTAATTACAATTTATTATTAGGATAATAAGTCAGTAGTGTTTTTTTATACAATTTTCAACAAATGAACGACTAGACCGATGCTTTGACTGATATGTTTTTATACTACGCCCACAGCGAACGAACGTGTAGTCCACCTGATGGTAAGTGGAGTACAGCCCATGGACATCAACAATCCACAAAAGCAGTTTATAGATGCGTCGCTGCAGCTGAGGACTACGGTGTTTTGCCTCATGTGCCAGTAATTTCAGGGCCTGATCTCACCACCTAACCGGAACACAGTAATGGAAGCACTACTATTTGGCGGCAGGTCAAAGGTGAGACGGTGGTGCTGCCGCCCTCGAGCTCATTCACAAGAGCTCTACCACCAGCTAATTTCGTTTAGCTGTCAGTTGCGTTTTGTTGTTTCATGACAGTTAAGGTTTGTTGTACCACGTTTTGTGACACGTCTAGAAAACTATCCAGCGTAAATTTTTATAAAACAATCGTCATATTTTTGTAAGACAAAACATGACAAAAACGGGTTAAAAACACAAAAAGACAAAACATGACAAAAACGGGTTTATACCTATTTCATAACTTTGCTTTACTTATAAATAAATAAATAAATAATAAAAATTCTTTATTTGCAAGAACATTGTAGCATAGGTGGTACAAAGTCAGATAGGTACAGAATGTTCTGCCGGAATAGGGCATGCAAACAGTTATTCATAGTATACAAAAGAAAAAAAATAATTGAGATAGAAGAATATTTTTGGCAATTACACAAAATAAAAGTTAACATCTATTGTTCACGTTTAAATAGTCAGCCACAGAGTAGAAGCTTTGCTCTTAAAGCCATTTTTTTAAGCTAGTTACAAATTTGTTATAAGGCAATGATTTTATGTCATTAGGTATGGTGTGGTATGGCTTAATTACCTCCAAACGTTGTAAAAGCTACTGAAGTAAAAACTAGAACGACGTATAAAAGCCTGGCGATAACATGATTAAAGACACCGCCTTCATTCTTAGAACTCTAACATCCCCAAATTTGTCTTTTCAAAGGAGGCATTTAACGAATTTTATATTAAAAAAAGATAAAACATTAAGGAAACTTATTGCGAAAGTCACAAAAGAAGCAAAGATTGAAAGAGACAAAAAAAATCTTCAATTTTATCCCTCTTGGGTGCGATGAGAAGCCAAAATAAATTAACGTCGTATTCGCCAAATCAAGATAGAAAACTGCCTATCATTTAAGGGGACACTCCCGACTGCCGTATTTTCATACTTTCGTAATCGGGTTGTCACTTTAATTATGCATTTTGAAAATAAATGCGTATCGTAAACACTATACTGCATTTTTGTTTGTACAGTGAGCAAAATAATGCCCTTATTATATTATTATCGATTACTTTAAGTTTTATTCATCAAATCATTAAATAATTTGATTGAAAGGACTTTGAAAATTTGCTGTATGTAGCGACTTATATTGTTGACTGTACTCATATTGTAAAATATATAGTTTTAATCATTAATTGATAAAACATTACATACATAATAAACTATTATAGGTATGATATGTCTATTAAAAAGATGAAAAATTTGATAATATTACATTTACAACCTGGTTACGAATGTATACCAATTCGGCGGTCGGTAGTGTTCGCCTAAATAATATATTAGATATTTTTCCTTTCTTCTACTGCCGTTACTTCAAAGCGAAGGAAAAAGTTGACATATAATTGAAGGATGTTTCTAAGAAAATTCTTTTGAAGTAACGTTATGGCTACAATTTTCTTTTTAAATTTGTTTGTAGAGATATATAATTATTTAAATTATTGATCTAACATCTGTATGCTCTTTTGCCCGCGTCAAAAATTAACAACCTCCGCTGCCAAAGAGCACTTAATCAATCAGAAACATCAAAGGAGAGCAAATGTCTATGCAAATAAGTCTGCCAAAATTGCGGGGGAGCGCAAACTACTTTTATATGACGTGCAAGAGCGGCGCTCTCACTTTTGGCAATAGGGCCAAGCAATGACTAGTCCTTTTGGTTAAATTTTCAAAGTCCGCTACATAACTGGGTGTTATTGCAACTCACGAAGGTAGTTGACAAGTTTAAATTGAATCCATACACGAGTTCCATGGTGCAAACAAAAATTAATCTCAGGATCGACTACTAGAGATCTAAACAAATCTACGAAACAATAACAATCTATAAAGAGTTGGTAAACAAAACAACAACAAAATATAGTAAGGTACAGCTGCTCTTCGCACTCTAAAAGAACACCCGCAAAGCCTTTTCTATCTGCGACAAAATCACATACAATTGTTTTATTCATAGCTATGTAAAGTTTGTTCTATACAAAGAAAATCGAAGTCAGAGCTAACATTGCAGACTACATACGAGTATTACTACTACATTCGTATTTATTTACCTATTTCTCTAGCGATACTGCTCGCAACCGCTCACCGCAATGTCTAGGATTTGTTTTTTTGCCCAGGAACATGTGTTATTCGGGCTTTATTCCTCATAATTAGAGACTGACATAGTGCCACGTAACAGCTGCGATAGCCGAGTGGGAGAAATTTAAAAAAAATGTTAAAATTAAATTATGTCAAAAAGCTTACTATAGTATTTCAGACTACATAAATGATAATAGTATTTGGAAATGAATTGCTTTTCTTATGTGATTTTTTATGTACTTTTATATTGTTATATTTTTCATTTTAAAAGATGGTGCACATGAGTTTCTCACCAGCTCTTCTCATAATGCAATACCCATCGGAGCTGGTACTTAGATTGATTTTAATTCGATTCTAAACAGTTTGATTAAAATTAATCTGAGCCCCGGCTATTCAAATCATTGTAATTAGTATAATTTAGTATTATTTATTATTTACTTTTATATAATTTTTTGTAATGTTTTGACGTGTTCAAGCGCCTCCTGGGGCCTATGAAAATAAATGATTTGAATTTGAATTTGGAGACCGTAGGTAGGTGGCGGTGTGGTCCGAACCCACGGCACACACCTCTGTCAATAAACCGTTAAGATTTGTCTTTTCGAAGATATGTATGTATTTATCATATAAATTATTGCTCGCTAACGGTATAGAAAAACATTGTGAGGAAACCTGCATGCTTGAGAGTGCCTATAAAAAAGTACTCGAGGTCGTGTGAAGTCTTCGAAACCGCACTTGGCCAGCGTAGTGGACTATAGCCTAACCCTTCGCATCATGATAAGATGCCCGAGCCCAGCAGTAGGCCATGTATTAAACACAGTGCTGCTATTATTATTATAATTATATAGTGCCACGTAAAGTGTACTGTATATATACTCCAATTTCCTTTATTTAGTTTAAAATGAAATGTACAAATTACCCGCATTGACCACCGTGGTGGACTAAAGCCTAACCCAGCTCTAATAAAAGAGATTAGTAAAAAAGAAGGTTTATTGGAATAGTTTTGTAATAATGATTAGGTGGATTAATTTATAATTATGTTGTAGTGCGTTGCCTACCAAACTCAGTTTTTTTAAAACAATTTTTATTTTTTCTGAGGCATAACCGAGTATATTCTAAACAAAAATCAATTTTGTTAAGCCGTTATTGAGGTAATTGAGCGTTACAAAACATCAGAACAAAAATAAATGTGTTTTTACCTGTTGTTTTTTTTGTCCTAGGGCTTGGAGATCAAGGGTCAAATGGTGTTCTGCGCTGAATCAGACTCCCTACTGTTCGTTGGATCACCTTTCTTGGATGGTCTGGAGGGACTCACTGGGAGAGGACTCTTTATTTCAGATATTCCTTTACACGATGCAACGAGAGATGTCATTTTGGTTGGAGAACAAGCTAGAGCGCAGGTACTACACATTTGATATTTTTATCTTTTAGCTGCATATATACTGTCTCGATGTCTAGTGGTTAGGCCTCAGGTTCGATTCCCGGGTCGGGCAAATGTAATTGTGAACTTTCCGTCAGGAAATTATCAATAGCAGCACTGAGTTGGAATTGTGCTTGGTGGATGGCGATAGGCTCATCCCCTATCCAATGGGACTTTAACATAATAGGTGAAGTGTGGGTGTTGTACACCTCTGCCACACCCTCATGAGTAATATAGGTGTGATGTTATCTGTATCTAACTGTAGCTAACTATTTACATTATTTTACTTTAACAGTTAATGGATTTTTATTTAAATACTAGCCCTTAAATCTTTAAAATGAATTAAATAAATACCTAACTAATGTATACAGGGTGTCTAGAATTGGTGGAATTATACGCGGCTTGTAGGATAGTTTCACAATACAAATTACTCTTACTAAACTTTATTTCTACAATAAGCTGGAAATGTATAACTCAATGGTTGTCAAGTCTATATCTGTCAACAATACTAGACAGACTTTAGTCTACAGTAGCACCACGTGGTGTGGCAAAAAATTATAGTCATACTTACTCTTCATAACATTGCGGTTAGGTTCTTGTCTGTCAGTTTAACGTGCTCTCCGAGGTACGGAGGAAAACTCGTTATGTTGACTTGGTCACCCATCCACGGTCGACCACGGCTAGCATTGCTTTACCGGCTAGATCGACCGCGCCTCTTCAACTTCAGCCACAAGCTCCAGCTAAATTACCCCATTTTTCCAAAACCTTCTCTTTTGTTCTAAAATCAGCTACGTGTTATTACAGAAGTAAATTGCTCTAATAAAATAAAAAGACCACAATTTTAGCGAACAATTTTTTCCGAAAACTATCATGTTGTCCCGTAAAATCAAATGTATACTGCCAAATATGGAGCCATGATATGGACCGTTACCTACTCTAAGCGATATTTGGGACTATAATCGGCTTGGTTTTGACATTCATGGCATGTACATATAAAGATAAAAATAATGCTGCATGTAGGAATTTTTATGTACAGATGGTTAGCTTAATAGAGGTTCACAACAATTTCTAACCATAATTTGTTTTGCTAACAAAACCACCTAGGTACGTGTATTTACAATATCTGAATTTTCTGCTAAACGAGAGGTCAAAGTTTTGTTACCAAGTTATATAATGTACACCTTAAAACGATACTATGTATACTATAATGTATTCTTATATACATATTCGTTATAGTATGTATACGTATCTATCCTAGACTACGTCTAAAATCTAAGTTATCAATGAATGCAGCTGCCACCCCATGCAATATAAATCGTGTTATAAAAATAAATTATATTATTTTATGCATAAAAGAACTGAACACGTCAAAACAAACATTAAAATACAAAAAATATAAAATTAAAATAAAACTTAACAAAATAATACTTATTGCAATAAAATGATTTGATCTTATCTTTTTCAACTGTTTCTTAGTATAATTTGCTAAGCATAGCTAAATGCTATAAAAATAATCAAAGTTAAAATGATTTGACATCGGGGCACAATCCAAGTACCAGCTCCGATGGGTATTGCATCATCAGAAGAGCTGGTAAGAAACTCATGTGCACCATCTTTTTTAATAATTCATACAATATTATTGTTTGTTTTTTGACAATAATTCTATATGTAAGTTTTAGCAACTAAAACACTTTCACATTCACATCCTAAGTGCTTAAGTCAAATTTGTAGTTCAAGTCCAGTTAACACAGTTTCAAGTTAGTACAATATTAACAAACCTGTCAACTCTATGTTCAATGTTTGCGATAGTGTGACAGTGATGGATTGTATGGACTTGCTCTTGCTTTGGTTAGAAAACCCATTTAAAGTCACTTTAGATTTTTGTATGATACTGTTACATTTATGACTGGTAATCCAATATTTGGAAGCTCGTTAGCGCGTTTAAAATTGCCAATGATGCTTGAGTTATGTCCGCGGTGTTTATAATTATGAACATCATAATTATAATCTAAGGTTATTTTTTTACTACTATCACTATATCACTAATAGTTTTATAGATAGGCACAACTTTTAAATACTGTCGCAATTTTTAGTATCAAATGGGTGATTTTTTAAATACAAGAAACTTTTTTAACTTCAATGCATTTCCAACAAATAGATTTTAATTCAAAACTAAATTGAATTGAAGTCTGCTAAGGTTCAGTGATTGAAATAATTTTAATACAGTTAGTGTTATAATTCAATTAGTACAGTTTTATTTTAAAAGTATATGCATATTTGTTAATTGATCTTTGTCTGATGTAAATAAAAAATTTAATTTCTTGAATTCTTGAAAAATACAAAACATTACAGTGTCTTAGGATAATATTTTCTCTTTTCAATATCGTCGCTCTTAAAGTAGTTTACTTGTCAATAAGAAGCCAATTGTATTGTATTAGCCGTGTTCTATCTTTTAAGAAAGGTTCCTTTAGATCTTTGAACGAGGCCTTGTCAACTTTGTATATAGCCAAGACTTTTACTTTTCCAATAAATAGTTCATAACGCCCTTAGAACTACTAAGGCACATGTAAGGAGTTTAGATGATACGTATACAGGGTGTAAAGAACATCGTGACGTATCGCTGCATTGGTGCAAAAAGTTCTAACCGGAAATCGCCACACATCGGTAAATCGCAAAAGTATGAGCTTGCGAAAACACTTTTCAGTGATTAAGAAAATTAACCTAAAGGATCAAGGTGTGAATAATTTTGATCGAAAAAATTAATCATCGTAAAAGGTCCCAAAGTTGACCGGGAAATTGCAAATGTCTCGGGTAACGTTACTCTTCTATAATCAGTCGAAAAAATCACGAAAAATGCATAATCATGTTTTTTTTTGTACCCCGTGGTCTTAAAATCATGTGCTGTAATTATTGGTTGTAGCTTCGTCACTGTGTGATTTACACCCTGTAGTCACTGTGTGCACTAATATTTTTTAGTAAGAAAGTAGACTTGTCACAACCATTGCAAGGATTTTGATGAACATTGGTATGATATATAATAGTTGAAGCCATGAATTAGGACATGGGATACTTGTTATTGACCTGCCACACGGCCGAACAAAGCCTTGAGACGATGTTAGTTACTTTAAATTTGACAATCATTTATTACATAAAAAAAAACTTTGGGACTAAACATGGTTATTTTTTTACGAAATATTGGATATCGAGAGATATTTAGCATAGATTTTGCTGTAGCATATTTTCCGATATTTCGCAGCTGTTGAAAGCCACTTGTTTAGGATTAAACTGTAGTCAGTTTTATTTCGTAAAAAAAAATCTTAACTTTGTCTGTAAGTATTTAAAAAAAATGTAACTCATTACTCGATGCCAAAGGGTTTTTCCAATATTAAGGCTTAGTGTGGGTGTAATACATCTTTGTCTCACCCTTTTGTAGGATATGGGCTTGATGCTGTTTACGCAGGTATGATTGATTTATCTTGAGCAGGGTCTTTGTTATTCTTTGTTACTTTTTTGCTCGCCAATTTTGTTTCGTTTTCTAAGTGATTCATCCCTCTTTGTTCTCCGTAAGGGCCATGGTTCGATCCTGCAATCGTTTAACGTAAAATTTACTACTTCCAGAGAGATTTTTTCTCTTTAAGTGCCATTAAAAAAATTCACTTTGTATACCAAAAACCATTCGTGTCTCAAAAAGTAAATAATAATTTTGTTAACAGGACGGTCTCCGAAGGCGCATGGACAAGCTGAAGAACTCAATAGAAGAAGCGAGTAAAGCCGTGGACAAGGAACGCCAGAAAAATGTCAGTCTTCTCCACTTAATATTCCCCCCTCATATCGCCAAGAGATTGTGGTTAGGTAAGTTTATTTGTATTTTATTTTGTATACTATAAAAAAGAGTTTCGCTTAACTAAGGTTCCTTTTTACTTATTTCACGAAGAGACTGTGGTGAGGTGAGTTCATAAGTCAATTATACGGTTAATTGATTCACGTTGTTTAATTTGATTACAACATGTTTACAAGTTCGAGAGTTAAGTGTTAACTAGAATGTTTGTAATGTTGTTTGGTAAAGAATTTGCTAGAATTAAGTAAGAATGAAATATTTAAATTACTCCCTCTTTAAACTCGTTGTTAACTGGGGAGGCGCGGCGCAGGCGTGGCTTGGAAACTTTTATAATATACGAAAACTACATAGGTTTAAAGTGACTACTTTAAAAGTGGTCACTAGAGGTCATAGATGACCATCTAGACAGCTAAACTCTCAACAACATTTTTTTCTATATATGGATACATGGAAAAAAAATCTTGCCGCGCCTTCACCGCGCGTATCCATTTACCAGTCTACCTCATTTCACGAGGATTCTGTGGTGAGGTGAGTTTGTAAGTCAATTACACGGTAAATTGATTTACGTAGTTTAATTTCATTACATGTTTGGAAGTTTGTGAAGTGGTTGTGTGAATATAAGTGTTACCTCGAATGTTTGGAATAGATTATTACAAAGCGGAATTTTGTTTTACTGAGTATAATTAAAATGTTTGAATTTTTAGTAGGCTAATCCTTTCACCACGACGGCAAGTCAAAATAAATTTGGCTCAGCCATCGACACGACGAAGAAGAAAGAAAGAACTGTAAAATTACTACAAAAGCCAACTAAATGTCATTGATGCAATTTGGTGATCGACTTGTTATTTTAGTTTTAAAAATATTTTGATAAATTATGGCCTTGCCATATTATGCATAGAATATAATATAATTATTTCGTTTTAATAATGGAAATTATTATTTAAACTTAAAACGAAAAAAAAATACAAAAGTGGTCTTTGTAAAAACTTAACAGGGACAATGCAAAACAGAAAACCATCTCGACTTTCACGCTAGTGAAAATAAATCAATGACATTCAATAAAATATGTCTTCTCTATTTAGTGTGAAGTCTTTTGGTCTGGAGTTATTTTAATTACCACGAGTGACGGCCATATATTAATCCATAAAATTCATTAAAAAAAGTAATATTTCCACATTTCTAAATTTTAAGCAATAAACTTGTTTCGCATTTGGAATGGTACATTAAAGATCTTATCGAAATGAGGACAAAAATTATACCCATCGGATAGTTACAATATAAATATCTGAACAGTAAACCATCTGGAGGTTCTTTATTTAACGTGAGTAACAGATTAAAATATAAATCCTAACAAGTCATCATAAAAGTAATATTTCCACATCTTGAAATTGAAAGGCTGAAATATCACGTTATATTTTCGTCTGTCTCTCTGAATAACGCTTTTAGTGACATACATCAACGGAACAAGAGGGTGTAAAGTAGGGTGTGTCATGTGGTACACAGAATAAGAAACGAGAGCAGCTTTAGAATAGGCTCATGATTAAAAAAAAATTGGAATAAGAGGTATTAACCTAAGGCAGGTATTTATAAGTATTTATTTAAAGGCAGTGGTGCAGTTCTGTGAAGAATATGGTCCATATTTGATTGAATTAAATTTAAAATTCGTGTGATAGGTTTTTTAGAATACAGGTGCTAGGTTAAAAAAATATGTGAAATAATCAAAATAATACATAAAATCACAACGAAAATTTCTTTATTAAAACTACCGTAATAGTAACAATACAAAATGAAATGCAATGATAACCTCGTTTGTAAGTAAGATTTGCTCTGATGATTCTGGGTTTGCCTTGTGCGTGTGAAATGGATGCTTGTGAACACCCTCGCGACACAGGAGTTATTCCTAGTTCGGGTTTCGTTATTTAAAAGGAAAAAAGTACGCATTTGGATTGGCACACTTAAAATCTTATCGAAATGAGGAAAAAAAAGGTACTCATCCGACAGTTACAATGTGAATATTTTGAACAGTAAACCATCTGAAGGTTCTTTAACTAACGCAAATAACAGAGAATGAAATATAAGCCTTACAAGTCGTCAAAAAGTAACATTTCCATACCTTGAGATTGAACGCCTGGAATATCGCTTTATATTTTCGCCTGTCTCTCTGAATAACGCTTTCAGTGACACACTTCAACGGAACAAGGGGGTGTAATGTGTTACACCGAAAAAGGAATAGGTTGGAAGAAGCTTAAGAATAACTTATGAGCTGTTTTGTTGCACATTTTTTTTTTGTTTTATTTACATAACAGCAGCAATTGATTCTTTAAGATTTTGTTAATGATTTTAAAAGTAAAATAACAAATTATGTGCACAATATTATTCTATTATAAGAGAAATTATTAAATTTTTTCTGTTTATTTTCGTGTCTAAATATTTTTTTACAAAGTATTGGTTACACAGATCTCCAATGGTCAAGTGCTTAGCGTATGCGCCTCTCACCGCGAGGTTTAAGGTTCGATTCCCCGGGTCGGGGAAAGTGTTATTTGTGAACTTTCCTTTCGGAAATTTACAATAGCAACACGACGTTGAAATTGTGCCCGGTGAACGGCGATAGTCTTACCGCCTATCCCGTGGGACCTAAACATTATTGGTGAAGTGTGGGTGTTGCACACCTCTGACACACCCTTTTGGGTAAGACAGGCGTGATTTTATGTTATATATTGGTTACTAAGTACAGTTATAAGTTGTACGTAGTTTCTTTAATTTTTTTTAGTCTTCACTAATTTCTGTTGTTTTTCTTGTTTAGTTTTAAGATCTGTGCTAGAGTTAAATTATTTTCTTTTCTTTCTTTATGTGCAAGAGTTTCTTGCGCCTTCTATCCTTGTAGTATTATTCTGTGTGTTCCATTGTTACGACACATTAATTACAAAGTTTAATCGCGAAACCGCGAGTGTGCACCGCTTAGACAGGTGTGCCCAACTTTTATAATGCCATTAAGTTATAACAGGGTGGTGAATAATTAAACCAGTATCTAGTTTTTGATGAATGACTTTGTTTGGCTTGAAGGTTGAATAGCTAAAATATTTTGTATTCACTTTTTCTATTTATTAATGGGTAGTTCAATGGTCAAGTGGAAAGCGTATGCGCCTCTTAACGCGAGGTTTAGAGTTCAATTGCCGGGTCGGGCAAAATGTTATTTGTGAATTTTTCGACAGAAAAATTACAATAGCAGTTATAATTACTGTATTGGACACGAAATAATTCAGGAAGTTGAACAAATAAAAGATCTTGGAGTAATTTTTGATAGAAAGCTTACCTTTCTACCCCACATAGAGCATACCATTGGGAAAGCATCTAGAATGCTAGGGTTTGTGATGCGAAATGGGAAAGTTTTCTATGACAGTAAAACTAAAATTCTATTAGACAATAGCCTAGTGCGAAGTATAATAGAATACTGCAGTGTAGTTTGGAGGCCACACTTTGCTGTTCACTCTCTTCGAATAGAACGTATACAAAAAAGATTTATATGGCATCTGTCACACAATAACCGAAGAGCCCTAAAAAAGGCATCATACAACAAAAAACTGACCCATTACGGAATCCATTCTCTATCGGCACGTATGGATATAATTGATTGCACATTTATGTATAAAGTAATCAACAGTACCTTTGATTGTCCCCTAATACTAAGCAAAATAAATATACGGGCCCCCGGAAGGCATACTCGTAATCGCATAACTCCCTTATATCCACCACTTCGACGAACAGTCTTTGGTTCTAACTCACCGATTCCCAGGCTATGCCGGCTGACGAATGATTGTAGCGACCTAGTCGATATTTACGCTGACTCACCTGGCAGGTTTCGTTCAGTGTTACTTAAATATTATTTAGACAAACATTCAAAGTAGCAGTAATAACAATATGCCTGTTTTTATATTTTTTACACCTTTTTTAAATTTGTGCCACTACAATTGTTTATTTTATTAAATATGTTTAACTAAGTACTAACACTGGCAAATAATATTTTCAAGTTAAATTTTGTCAAAACTATGCAGGCAATGACACATGCTGTATTTGCCAATAACTGTTTGTTACACTAACGCTATTAGATATAAGATGTATACCTCAAAACATGTAACAGTGTAATCAAATGTTGGTGAATCTTAATAAATAAATAAATAAATAAATAACAGGGTGGTGAATAATTAAACTGGTATCTAGTTTTTGATGAATGAGTTTGTTTGGCTGTAAGGTTGAATAGCTGAAATATTTTGTATAATTTTTTTTGTTTAGTTATTTCTCTTACGATTTAAGTACTGAAAAAATATCCTTAAAAACGCAGAAATAATTATTTTTAGATTAGTTATTAAACTTTTAGACTTCTAACTGCCCGTGTGTGTTGGATTTTTTACCATGAATAAATATTGCGGCAGACATTAATAAAAAAACTTACCCAAATTTGACAGAATAATACGTCAGCAGATTTTAAAGTGTAAGTGTAATATTCATAAAATAGACTCACAAATATGAGAAAATTTATCTTTATTAAAAATGTGCACCAAAGGCTGCTCGCTCCCGTATTCAGGCCTAAATTTGGAATTCTGCCGAGTCGACTCAACTGTATTAAAATTTCAACAACGAATGGAAAATACACGTTTAAAGGTAGTTTTAGTATTTATGTGAAGTTAAGCTGTATGAATTAGTGATGAAAATGGAGTTACTATTATAAAATTTTGTTAATTACGAATATTTTAGTCCATGAAATCAACTGCCTCGATGGTGTATGGGTTAGGGGCCTCACCACCCTTTTTTTTTTTTTTTTTATCTGGGTAAATCCTACCTATATGGATACCACCGGTCCGGGGGGAGCGGTGGTTATGTGGGGCTCTCCGCCGAGGGGCGGCCTACCCACTAAAAACCCAGAGTGTTCCTCATCACCAACTAAAGACGGGGGGCGCGGGACCACTTGCGCATACTCCGCAGCCCCCATCGGTGTCGCTGCCCGCCTTGCGGCAGGCTCACCTCATGGGAGGCCTTCACATGACCTCCCTACCACGTGTGATGCCCCGGAACAGGGGCCTCACCACCCACCGTAACCGCTAGCGGTGTGGTTTACAGTCAGGTATTTTCACGCCCAAACAAAAAAAAAGTACGGGCAGTGTTAGTTGTGGAAAAGCACAATAGCAGCACGGAGTTACAATTGTGCTCGGTGGATGACGATAGGCTCGCTTCCTATCTTATGGGACCTAAACATAACAGGTGAAATTTGGGTGTTGAACACATCAGCTTTACCATTCTGGGTAATATAGGCGCGATTTTATGTTATGTTTATATATAGATTTTTTTTTTATTTGTTCTCAGGCGAAAAAATCGAAGCAAAAAGCCACGATAACGTCACAATGTTGTTCAGTGACATCGTGGGCTTCACGTCGATATGTGCTACTGCCACTCCAATGATGGTAATTGCCATGCTCGAGGATTTGTACAGCGTGTTTGATATCTTCTGCGAGGAGCTGGATGTTTATAAGGTCAGTCTTTTTCACTTTTTTCAGATTCTATAAAAAATGGTACATTATTGTGAAAAATTTAATTGAAAACTTTTATAAAATAAATTTAATAACAGAAAAACAAAATGAAGCTTGCAATTAAAAAACAACAGGAGAGCAAATATTGTGTAACATAATCGTCAAAATTGTATTTATTCTATAAAATGAAAGAGCTTAAAAAAATGTGTGCCTATTTTAATAATAATCGAAATTCGCATTGCTACTTTTTGTGATCCATATTGAGCAAAATCAATCAATCAATATGCACATTGACCTAAGAACCTCGTCGGTTAAAAAAAATATTTAATCGAGTAGCAAATTAATAAATAAAAATACGCTAATTATTAAAAACACTTCAACCTTAACAAAAAATTACACGCAATACTTTGTACTACGCACTACGGTTTATACAAAGTAATATTTTACCAAAATTACTTGACTCGTTTCGGATCATCTTCCTTTTGATATTCAAATTAACATCACAGAACAAAGCGAGTAATTATGTATGTAATTTGAATAAAACTCCGTTTAGAAAGGAAATATTTTAATCATGAATGTGTTGAAAGAGATCCCTTAATAGAGCCGACGTTATTATCGTGCGAAGAGGCATTGCTAACATTCCACTTAAAAAAATAAAAGAGAAGTATATTTAAGTTATATTTGATTATAAGTACCTCGCGCATTACAAACGTGAGAACTGAATGGTATGTCAAGTTGCGCAAGCTGTTAGTCGCCGTTGTCCGTTCGTCGTGTTCATAATGTATGGCAATATGTATATTATTTTTGAGCAGAAAAATCATAAGGGTAAAAGTTAAATAATAAGGGCAGTTTCTATACTAGAAATAATTTATAGTTAGTTTAACAATTTCATGATAATGAGAATCAATTTAAAATAAAGAGCAGACTCCCGAGCGCCGTGTTTTCATAGTAACGTAATATTGGTTGAACTATAATATTATTTCGTTTATTATAGACAAATCATACGTCACTGGAAAGGCTAAAGTACTAAAGCGCCAAAATACCTAACGTGCGTTTTTAACACCGTTGAATTGGGTTTTTGTCCTCTAAAGAATGGTCTAGGTCTCGTTGCAATCTGACCATTATTTAAAAAGATAGATGCGCTTTAGCATCGACATTTTTCGTTTTTCTCGATCCGTCTATTTTACTTGCCTAAAACAAATTACATAATTATATTTTTTTTTTGTTATTGTCGGTTAGTTTTTTTTCCTTACTCCAATTTGCCTGTCGGGCTATGATTAGAAAGCTAAAATGCAGAATTCAGTAAATTTGTGTCGTTTTAGTATTTCTGGCTTGCCGAAAATTGTATCGAAAAGGTCACTTAGTAAATCATCAGAATTTTCATGTAATCAGATTAATATTATTATTTGTAGTTTATGTTGTGTTTATGTCACCTGCCCTAATATAGCACATGTAAAACATGGAAAATAAGCAGGCGGTGACTTGCCAACTCACTATTATGGGCCCACCAATAGTTTACCCAAGGAAAAGCCATACAGGCGACAGGGCGCAACATTGACGTGAGCATATTATTATTAATAATGAAAAAATAATATGTCCGTCTTTAACAAAAGACTAAAGGTTGGTCATAAATGAGACTTAAAAAGGTTATAAATATTTTCCTAAGAGCTTGAATAAGATTGAATTGCTTTACTGAGCGTAGACCAGTGTCTAAGTTTACATAAAATGCAAGCTCAATTTCAATTAATGCCAACAAAGTTGCATATTCAAACACTTAAATAACATATTATCTAAAACTATTTACAGCAAAAAAACTAATCTGTTTTAACTGTAAATTGAATTCATTACCGTACTTTTACTCAGCTTAGTGCATCGACATATCTATTATAACGATCATTTTATTCGATTAAACCCTCACAAGCGTTTTCGTATCGATATATCCCGGCGCGGCAAGTATGTTGATTCTATCGAGTACCGATCGGAAAGATTACTTTACCCGTTTTTATAACATGGGTCTGAAAAAAGTGGGTGAAAAACTAGGTAAATAGGCAGTGTTGAAAATTAAATGGACAGTTCTTTCGCTCAGTTAACTTAAAATTTATGTTATAAGAAAGTATGTTTTTAAAACATGATTGAATCTAGTTCCATGGCGTGTAGTGTCATCAATTGCTATTAAAATATTTTTTTGGGTCAGTTTTGATAGAGTCAATATAGTTTTATTTTATAGCAATTTTATGAAAAATTAATATTATTATTTATAGTACGTCATTTTTACATAACATTTTTTTGCGTCATTATATTCTGAAACCATTTACAACGGATTTTGTATATTCCTACTGAAAACACGTTCTAAGGCAATATTTGATTATCGACTTATAGTACCTATATTTTTAAACACATTTTAGTGGTTAAGCTCGTCTCTGTACAGTTATTTTGTAAATTGTACCAAATGTTATTGTATTGTGTTTCTTTTCTTATGTACAAAAAAGATTTAAGAATTTTACAACATTAAATGTCATATAGAACTTAAATATCTTTTTTTTTAACTAGGTGGAGACCATAGGCGACGCGTACTGCGTAGCGAGTGGGTTACACCGCAAAATTGAAACTCACGCGCCGCAGATTGCTTGGATGGCATTGCGCATGGTTGAAACATGCGCGCAACACCTGACACATGAGGGAAATCCTATTAAGGTATAAATTATCATCCTTATCTTCTGAATCTTTTCCCAATTAGATTCTTATCTAACAGATTTAGCTGAATATCAGTATTTTACGTGGAGAGTCTTCCATCAGACCTTCAGTACGAGGTGACAAGATACTCTTTGTTAGACTATTTGTCAGACTTTCTGGCCTCTGACTACCCGTAACGACTGCCTTATATCTTCATATGGCAACCGAAACCGACGGCTAAACGTGCTCACGGAGGCACGGAGAAAAACACGGGCAAAATTTCAGCTGACACTGAAAAATTACACTTTGCTCAACCCTGGGAATGTTACCTGCGACCTCGCGGTGGGAGGCATGCGCTAACCACTGGACCATTGAGATCAAACAATTTACTTCGATACATTGCATTTGCATAAAATGTGATAATATTAAGATAACCAACTTGAAAAAAATTGGTTTAAGCAAATCTTGTAATTCTGACGCATCTAAAACATTTGCAATATATATAATAATATTTTTCATACTATTTGTGTAATCACTCGCTTCCTGTCGTCGTGAAAAGTGATTTGTGGTGTTCACTAACTTCCACAATTCACTTTATTAAATTTTTTTTTTTTTTTTTCATTCCAATAGATGCGCATAGGCCTTCACACCGGCACCGTGCTCGCAGGCGTCGTTGGCAAGACGATGTTGAAATACTGCCTGTTCGGACACAACGTTACGCTGGCTAACAAGTTCGAGTCCGGATCGGAACCGCTTAAGATCAACGTCAGTCCTACGACATATAAGTAAGTTCTTTTAGAATATAAATTATCAGTAAATTGTTGAAAATCATTTGATTACAAAAAAAATGTAAATAATTCAATTTAGGCTAGTTTTTTTACATTGCAAAAATACAGATAGTAGGAATAGTACAGAATATAAAAGTATTTTTTTATATCATTGGTATGTTTTCAAAATATTGATCTTACGATTTTATAAAACTATAATTTTACACGGTTGTTTTCGTTTTAGGATAAAAATCTTTTAAAATAGGTTTGATAAACTGTAAAGCAAATATAAATTTTACCAGTTTTTTACTTTTACTTTTCGTACTATTGTTGTCATCAAAATTCTTAAATTACTGAGGGTTAGTTTTTGAGGTGCTTGATAGTTCTAATCCGACTCATAAAGTATACTCAGACCAATTTTAAAAGTGAGTACTGGTGGTAGAGCTCTTGTGAATGAGCTCGAGGGCGGCAGCACCACCGTCTCACCTTTAACCTGCCGCCAAATAGTAGTGCTTCCATTACTTTGTTCCGGTTAGGTGGTGAGATCAGGCCCTGAAATTACTGCCACATGAGGCATACCACCGTAGTCCTCAGCTGCAGCGACGCATCTATAATCTGCTTTTGTGGATTGTTGATGTCCAAGGGCTGTACTCCACTTACCATCAGGTGGACTACACGTTCGTTCGCTGTGGGCGTAGTTTAAAAAAAAAAAACACAATTAGCACTTGAAAAAGGAACACAGCTGTCACTATTATGTAGGTGTGTATGCTTATCTTGCCAATAAGGTTTATCATACACCTGTCCAATTTCATGTTCTTTTTCAAAATGTAAGGATATTGGAGTATTTTTTGCTTCAAAATTTTTACCTGAACGCATTTAAAAACATCTCAAAGGCATCAAAGATCACTGGCTGAACTAATATCCTAAGTGGGCATGTCTACCTATTCAGAATAGCTCTGAAAGCCACTACCAATGTTATTCAAGCCTCAGCATCAATGGATAACTGCAAGATAGGTCATCGTGATATTCTGTGCTATTCCAAGTATACGTCAGAGGTTGAATATCAACTAAGTAATGCCTTTGTGAACGTACCTTGAATTAGTGTAATTTCAAGAGTGCTTGGTCCAATCTTGCATTATACCGTCCCTTATCGGGTCGTCCATTATGTGGTTTGATCTAATAAATAGCTCATGGTTAGTTGCACATGAATTGATAGTACCCGGCAGACGTCAAACTATAGTATTTACTTTACTTAACTATTACCAATTACATTTATGTACTCGATACTATTGGATAGGTATTCAAAAGGATCGTTTATGTGTTAGTTTTGCCAGCACTAAAAAGGATGGGTTGAATTTTTATTTGCAATATGGCGGCAAAAAAATGGTCTTTAAATCAAATCATTTTTTTTAACACAACATTACATCACGCCTATACTACCCAGAAGGGTGTGGCAGAGGTGTACAACACCCACACTACACCTGTTATGTTTAGATCCTATGGGATAGAGGGTGAGAATATCGCCAACCACCGGGCACAATTCCAACTCCGTGCTGCTATTGTGCAATTACTAAAGATTAGTTCACAAATAACCCTTTGCCCGACCTGGTAATCGAACCCGAGACCTTGCGACAAGAGGCAGTGTTTTTTAGAAAATCAATATATTAAATAAATAAATATTTCACAACTCACACACAACGCCATCTAGTCCCAAACTAAGCAGAGCTTGTACTATGGGTACTAGAATAACTGATACTATTAGTATTATATTATACTTTTCGTAAATACATAGTAATACTTATTATACACTAGCTTCCGCCCGCGGCTACGCCCGCGTGGTATGTCAATTAAAAGTAGCCTATATGTTAATCCAGACTATAAGCTACATGTGTGCAAAATTTCATCGAAATCGACCCGGTAGTTTTGGCGTGAAAGAGTAACAAACATCCATACATCCATACATCCATACATCCATACTTACAAACTTTCGCATTTATAATATTAGTAAGGATAGAAACACCCAGACTAAGACAAACCCCCATGTTCATGCACACAAAGAAGTCTTAAGCGGGAATCGAACCCACGACCTCGGCGTCGCAGACAAGTACACTACCCACTCCGCCATCCGGTCGTCTTTTCATTCCTATTATCCCAATTGTATTTTCATTCCTAAAAAAAAACTCTTTTTATATTTTCTTAGCTTTTATTTTTTTTTTATATCGCGCTAATATATAGTATCGTGCTACGATTCTTTAATCATTCCTTCAACAACTTCAATAGCTCCAAAAAAAGGCCTACAAAACCCGATTTAAAGTGCTAACAAAAAAGCACTTGGGTCTATAAAAATTGGAGTGGACTTAACGTTATGATCCATTAGATTCTGCCGGCAAAAGGGGTTGTTTATGACGTTAGAAGGTCATATTTTTTGGAAGTTTTATGGCGCTCATGGACAATTTATTACTTGTCCTTTTTTGCATAAAGTGTTTGCATAACGCTTTTCATATTTTATTTTATGCTTTACCAAATCCAATTCATTTTATGACATGTACAGTAAGTAAACGTTAGATATACAGTCAATGAAAATATTTTTTTCAAATTTAAGGTGTTTTTTTTTTATGATATTTCTAAACTATTATGCAATACCCATCGGAGCTGGTACTTGGATTGATTTTAATTCAAAGCTCTTAAGTTGAATTAAAGTCAATCTAAGCTCCGGTGTCAAATCATTTTATTACAATAAGTATTATAAATTAGTTAGCTAAGTTTTATTTTAATTTTATATTTTTTGTATTTTGATGATTGTTTTGACGTGTTCAAGCGCCCCTTGGGGCCCATGGAAATAAATGATTTGATTTGATTTGATACTTCATAAAGCTAACAATCTAGTCTGGATATAAAATTAGAGACTATTGAGTAATTTGATTTTGACCTAATAATTAATTAATTAATCTAAATTATGTTGACTTAAATGGCTAAATTGAGCCACTAATTTTGGGTGTACGTTTTAAATACCACCTAAGCATAACTAAATTACGGTTACGAATACTGAATCACTTAAGAGCACTCGTACACTAGGCTACTTGCGGCTACGATAAACAGTTACCCGCCACATGTTTGGCACACCGTGTGACTAAGGCGTTGTTTTGGGTAAGCGATAAATGCGACGCGATAAGACGTGACTTCGTTTTAAAACCGTTAAACATAACATAATATTAAGCCTAATTATCCAGAAAAGTGTTAAACACCCACACTGCCGTGGTATAACTGAAATGCCGTTATCTGCTCAAACCATTTTTTTGGATACCAAATAAAAACCGCGGAAAAAATTTAAACCGATGTAACTTTTCGATGACAAAACTTAGAGCAGATAACGGCATTTTAGTTATACCACGGCAGCACATCTCACCTGTCATATTCAGATCTCATAAAATAATGGGTGAGCCTCTCAGCATCCACCAGGCACAGTTTTAACTCTTCGCTGCTATTGTGAATTTCCTGACGAAAAGCTCACAAATAACCCTTTGGCTGACCAGGCAATCGAATGAGATCGAAACTGAGACCTTGCTGTGAAATAAAAAAAAAAATATAAATAAATAAATAAAACGTTTATTTTCTCTTCACAATTGGTTTTGCTTTACAATTAATAAGTAGATTTTAACTTATTATCAAAAAGTAGGCAGACAAAGACTTAATTTCACCTATGTGAGAGACTGGTGCCTGATGTAGGTTTAAATAAAACCTGTGTTACAGGACACCAGTGCCCCACCATGTATTAAATTTATCTTCCACATCTTTTAAACACGTTTAGTCGCCGCCATAATAGCCACGTATACGGAGGCTCTAAGCAAAGGACGAGCAGTTTGTTAACTCAACTTTTTTGGGACAGGTGGCTAATAAAATTCCCGGGTTTCGAGATGGAGGCTCGAGACCGGTCGTGTCTACCGAACTCGTTCCCGAAGGACATTCCGGGCACATGCTATTTTCTTCACAAGTACACGCACCCCGGCACCGACCCTTCTGCGTCACAGGTGAGTACTTTATTTACTACTTTTTTTAGTAGTGTTATATGTGTGTTAAGGTGAGTTTATGTGGGTATTACTATGGTGCTAATACGTGAAAAACTAGTTATAAAATAGGAAGATTGTTATTTATATTTTCATTCCAGAAAAAAATAATTACAAAAAAAAATCATAGGTACTTGTAAAAATCTACCTCAGCTGCGTTAATGCCCGGTTTACATTATTCCAGTCCAGTGATCTAGCGAGATTCCAGTCCAGTGCTGGACTGGATCTGTTACGTTTACATTATTCCAGTTATTTGAAGTGTGATCACTACAGTGACAATGATTTCAAGAAGAGATCAGTTTCGAAAATGTTTTAAACATGCTCAATCACTCTTGCTACAAGAAGTCCGCAAAAACAACCAACACGTGTGTACTTCGTCAGCACTGGAATGGCACTGGATTGGCCGTCTACATTATTCCAGTTGCACTGAATTGATCGTACTGGACTGAAAAGTAGACCGCGAATCCAGTTACTGGACTGGAATGCTTACTGGATTCAGTTCATTCCAGTGCCGGTTTACATTTTTCCAGTAAGCAATCCAGTACTGGACTGGATCGTTGGACTGGAATAATGTAAACCGGGCATTATACTACGAAGTTTATTTTTCAATAACAATGACAATTTAAAACGTCTGACTTCAAAATGAATTGCAATGCCATTGCAATTTGAATAATTCTCATCCGAAAAAGTTTATCTCTTTCTAATTTTGGTCACAGTATAGATCATTGCATTACGTGTACACTGCTACAAATAATTAAAAAACAAAAGCTTTTAACAATGATCTTTGGATGCTTCACCGCTTCATTTTGAAGAACTTTAAGCTGTGTAAAAAGTCACTTGATTTCAAAATGGTGTATATTTTCCTTGACAATACCATTCCTGAAAGGCATCGCATCTTTCGTACTACACTTTAATTTATTCACGTCAAGGTTTTGCATTCATACTTTATAACTTCAGAGTTCTAAATCTAGAACTAACTAAATCTAGGACAACAATCTGTGTTGAGTACTGTATGAATATTCTGTGTCTTGTCTAATTAATAGGATCTTGTCTTAATTAGGATATCTAATTACAGGAGTAATTAAAATTAACATCGACGCATATGCCATTAGAGAACTTGTAATTATGACGAGTAATTAGGTGATCAAATTCTAGTCACAAGTAGACAATTATTTTTTGTGGAAAAATCTAAATTGCAGTTTGAAAAGTCATAGAACAATAATTTTTCAAAATGGTGTATAGAACCTGCCTCTATTAAAGTAAGCCCCAATTTAACCAAACTTTTTATACTGCAGTTAACGCTAAACCCGCATTTCAATCTCTTATTGTTTGAATTAGACAGAAAAATCGAAAACCGTATCTCTGAATACGGATGGTGAAATCGAGGATTTGTATTTTAAAAGCTTTTATTTAACTTGCAATGTCTTTACGAATGCTCATACATACATACACACCGTATGTATGATTGTATGGCATTCGTAAATCTTGCAACTCCTCAACGCTTAAAAACTTAGATACGATCATTTGCCTAGTTATTTAGTTTTGGTGATTATACACTAATATAATAAAATCTAACGGGAATTAACGCAATCATGCAATTATTTACCTTTTAGCCTTGACGTCCAGTACACACTACAATAACCGTGTCCGGATTCGTAAGTGTAGTGTGTACTGGACTTTATAATGAAAAAAATCAACAAGTGAGAACGTCAAGCCTAAAAGGTAAATAATGCATGATCGCGTTAATTCCCGTTAGATTTTATTGAATCATTCAACGCGTAAGTTTAAAAGTTAACAATACACTAATATGATGGGAACGGTCTGGTGCTGCGGCCAGGAGTGTGTTTTCATGAGTTAACTTTTGGAGCATAGATACGTGCAATAGTATTCAGTTTTTGTGGCAATATACGAAATATCGTACACAAACCCATACACACGTGCACACACTTGTCGAAACTGTGGCAGGGGATGGAAATATATACAATGTCAGTAGCGTACTTATCTAACGGCAGCAATTAAAATTTATTTACAATCACTATAATACTATAAAAGATACAAATAAAAAATATTTAAAAAACAATCTTTTATTTAGATAAAACCGCACTTAAAAAGAGAAAGTCTCCAAGCGATAGATAATTCAATCCATAACCAAATTAAAGCGTGTTACTTGACAGCAGGAGATATGAAGAAAATGTTACACACTTTTATTTTTGTTATTGATTGAATTATATTTGAAGGAATATTTTCACCTCTTATTGTTTTTAAAAAAAGAATATTGAAATTTTATCTAAATAATTCTGCATTATGTAGAATAATACAAAAAGAAAAATCGTTGTGTAATTATGTTGACAGCTGACACATCATTAGTGCTTAGCAAAATTACCATAGACTGAACAGTAAATGAAAAACATGACCTATTTGTTTTGTTTTCGTGTTGAAAACATAAAAAGTAAAGAAAAAGTCACATAACACAGTGCAGTAAAATTTATCTTTGTTTGTTTGAAACACAACTCCACACAAACTATTCTATCTATATTCTGACAAAGTTATTTTATTTGTTTATGTTTTTGTATTAGTATTGAAGATACAGGAGGTGACATAGCATTTTTTGTGCGTTTTCTGAACAAATTGAATATTGGGATCATGCACATAGTTCGGCAGTAGTGTTTTTTTTTTAAATAATTAAATGGTAATAAAGACTGACTATATCAGAATCTAGAATCTGTGGTTTTTATAAAAACACACAAAAGCTAAAAAGAAGCTAAGAAAAACTTCACAAAATATGCTAACAATCGCAGTGTATA
The DNA here is from genome assembly GCA_905147285.1 of Hypena proboscidalis. NCBI lineage: Eukaryota > Metazoa > Arthropoda > Insecta > Lepidoptera > Erebidae > Hypena > Hypena proboscidalis. The sequence continues at coordinate 5,715,217 of LR990141.1, forward strand.
ACTAAAGTCTAATCTATTAATCTATCATTGTTTCATCCAAATTATGAAATACGGGTGTTACTCACGTAATGTTGGTCTATTTAGTCGACCGTGGTTTCACCTATACATTTAGGCATTTTCAAGAAACTGCGGCATGTCGCGCCTGAGTCGCAACTATAGGCTGACCGTTTAACTGAGTCCTCGCCTGCGCGGTACAGGGGCGCGGGGGTATGACGACAAAGGGGACTGAAACAGGTGCGGGCGGTGGGGGCACTTAATGAAATATACAGGAGATGAAATGCACCAAGATATTTCCTAAGATATGTGACATCATAGGAAAAAAGGAAAAATAAATTGTGAGGCGAGGACTCAGTTAAACGGTCAGCCTATAATAGTCTTGCACTACAGACAGCGGCGCGAGCTATCATTGTTTGTTTGACACAAGTTTTGCTATTTTATCTATATCCTGCCCAAGTTGGTTATAACTTCTGAATGTTTTATTTTGACATCCACACCCAATGTTTTCTCTTAGCGACTGGTTAAAGTTATGAGTTTCCGTGAATGTTTGATGGGGTTTTTTTCACCAAGTTAGCAGTAAAACTTTGAGAGAAAAGTTGTGTAATATGATTTTCTTTGACAGGTAAAACATATACAGGACGCTCTGAAAGACTTCAACATCGGGCAAGTGAAACCAGGTGAGATTGACAGCGAAGAATCTAGTGGACCTACTTAATCTGCTATTGCTAAAAAACAAATTAAAACAAGCCATTAACGTTGTAAATACTTATCTTTTAATTGCTTTCTTAAGCGTTGATTCAAAAAGTTTGATCAAAAATGTTTTGTGTAAAAATGTCACTTGGGAGTTTTACTCTTCCTTTATATTTAAGTATTTTTTGATGTCTTCAGTAGCTGAGATTCTGTGGCTGTTGTGTTAGAACACTTTATAATTAGATGATAAATGCTTATTAACTAGAATAAATATTAGTGCTAATGGTATGTCGTATCTATCTATAATGCAAGTTGTATTCTCAGAATAAAAACAACACAATCGATGTTAGTTATAAGCAAATTGAGAGTTAAATAAAACTATTTAGGCTTTGAATACTTAAGCCGCATTTTTACGATGCAAGTTTTGCAAAGTACTCTTGCCAGAACTGTTTTTCTTACTTAAGGTGGATGCACACTTGTCCGAGCGGAGCGCGTCGTACGTATTGGCTTAAACCAGTCTTCGCATATCAATCTACGTTTGAAAATCAAATTGCGTTCAAAAACCAAAAAGAGGTTTTTTTACAATCGACAAATCATTCTAGGCATTTTAGTCGATTCGACCACATAGCGTGCGCCAAAACTCTGTTACAACTGACTAAAATAAGCGCATCAGTCGCTTAGATCACTGTGCTTCTAATAGTTATTAGAAGCACAGCGATCTATCTAACTTTATGCCAATTTTTGCCGGGTACTGGTCCGATTTGATTTGAACAAGAGCGCCAAGTTTTATAATTATCAATTAATACAACGAACTCTAGAATTTGATTAATTATGCGCAATCGTGCGAATAGGTCTGCAATCACCTTTATGAAGATAGGGGCAGAAAGAGCTGCCTTGCAAAACTTATCTCGTGTAAGTGCTTTTACACAATAGCTATTGGGAACACTCATACTATTAGCAGTTTCAATACTCGTTCAACTATCCAGATAACAACATGGCTGGAAAGTTTCTTTTCATGCAAAAGTTTGCGTTAGCGTTAAGGGGGTATACCCTTCACCGCGCCTCGTTTAAAAGTAGAAAAGATGTATTTTTAATAATATTCAGTCACGATCTAAAACTTTGACATAATAATTAAACCTAGAAGACCTAAAATTTACGTCCGTGGCATTTTAAGCCAAAATAGTTTGTGTTTTAACATTTGTATGAAACGCAGCACTAAAATCCTCTACCACAAAGGAAGGATCCTCCGACCAGGCTCGGTAGTATTGCCTAGCGGACAGCTGTCAAACGATAGCATCTTGGAAGTAGTATTTATAAATACTTGCTGTGAACATTTCGCTATCGCGATTGAGCGCTCTTTGACATTTATGACGTGTGTGTCACTTCTAGATGTTGTCAATGTCATTTGTTATTTATTATGAGCGGATTTAGCGGAGCCACAGCGGTATTACAATTTTGATGAAATTGGACGCCTCTGATATAGATTTAGATTTTCAAGATTATAATCTATATTTTCTTTAGGATTTTGACTGAATAATTTTTAAAATATTACTCTCTTGGTTTATATATAACGCGGTTAAGGGGATACTCTCTTAAATAAATTCAGAAAATGGCTAAGCTAGACGTTAAATCGAGATCTTTTAGTTCCCACAGGAGTTAAATTCATATAAACGTAGTTCATGTTACTCGTATCGTGTTTGTACCAACACATTTTCATATAGATGTAATAATTTATAGTGATCTGTGTGAAGCTTTACTATGTAACACATAAGGATTATGTATATAAAGTTGAACCTGGGATAATTACGACTTACATAGTTATAACACGCTGTAGATATAATAATTTAAGGCAAATGTGTTTTGCTTTTAGAAAAGTAATGTTTATTCAGATTATTAAAATAATTGATATTTAATTCAATGTAAATTATATAAGTGAAAAATCGTAGATTTGTTTCTCATCTTTAAAATTCTATATATTTAAACTTCTAACTTTTAGAATGATTTGCGCTTTGTAAAATAAATTGCCTTATTTTTTAAATAAATAAACAAAATCTTGAAAAACAATTCCTTTATTCTATACTACTGTTTCTATGCAAAATAAAATTTAATTTTAATATTTTGCTCGTGATTAAAAACCGTCTTTTTTTAATTTACAAGTACATCGATCTTTTAAAAACCTCATTAATTTGAGTCTAAACTAAATTTTATATCTCGAGGCTTAGGATTTTCAAACGAAAAACTTTTGTACTATTTTTTAATTTTTATTATTACTAGATTTAAGCATTGTATATATTAAGACTTCTGAACAATATACATACTTACAAAAAAGCGTATGTTCTAAAATAGATAATGTGCTTACCGCGTACCTTGAATACTATTAGAATAATGTAATTAATATATTTATAGTAATTTTCTCAATATTCAGAGCTGATGTTTAACAGGTACCTTTATATCTCATATTGAAAACTAAGACCAAAAAGCTTTCGGGTTTACCTTTCCCTCCAAAGTTATATAACATTAAGTTTATATTATTTAGGCTACATGTATATAAAAACCTGTATTGGTTGTATATGTAGTATATGTCTATATTTGGAAGTGCACACTTTGAATCGAGCTGTATTTTAAATGATATGAAAAATAAAATGTAGCTTGATACTTCAATAATGTGCTTTTAGCCTTAAAATCCCATATTCACAATCATATTTTCTGCTTCAATACATATTTTAATGATATTACATTCACAGTACTTATACTTACCGATACTTTAACATAACTTGGCGCGGAATTCTATAAGTGCAATACGGCGCAAGCATAGCACTGCCTGCCCGCGAAGACAAAGGTCTCGGGTTCGAACCCACGGCACACACCTCTGTCAATAAATCGTTAAGATTCTTCTTTTTGAAGATATGTTTGTATTTATCATATAAATTATCGCTCGCTAACGGTAAAGGAAACATCGTGAGGAAACCTGCATAACTGAGAGTGGAGTGGAGTGGAGAGTGAGGTCGTGTGAAGTCTACCAATCCGCACAACGGCCAGCGAGGTGGACTATGGCCTTATCCTTCTCATCATGAGAAGAGGCCCGAGTCCAGCAGTGGGACATGTATTAGATACAGGGCTGCTATTATTATAGCACTGCCCGTCGTTGCGTCACTACCACATAAATCAAATCTATTCGTTTATAAATAAGCATTCGCACACATGAAAACGCGCGCCAAGATGAGTTATGGTATCTATAATTATAATGATTATTTTTTCTTATTACATCAGTTCTCTTTGTAAATGAATACAATATAGCCGATAGAGAATTTATAGCCTAAAACATTCCATGCGTTCACTTGTTTAAATTTTGCAGTGTTGTGATTTAGCATAATAATATTAGATTTAATTATAAGCCGAATGTATGCTAGAATAAGGTTCATATTGCTATGCTTTAAGCGTTTACGTCACATATCGCATAGATTACTTTTTAAATTCTCATCTAGTCACTATTAATAGTCGTATAAATAATTTAGCAATGTATTTGACTGTACAATCTGTAATCGTGTGTAAATTTTGTTCTGTCTTCCTTATCAAATAGGAGCAATATTATTAATCTACCAAGTATATCGTAATGAGTCAGTTTTTTTTAATGTTAGGATGAGTAACAGTCAAAACAGTGTTAAGTAGTCTTTTTTTTAAAATAAACTTTTATTATTGCCTTGAAAACAATCAGGTATACAATAAAATATTGAATTTTTTGCTAGTCATTCATCAATAGTGTTTAGTGATAATTAAATACTATGTCTAACTAATTTAATAGACAATAAAGTATACAATATAGTATAATTTCTGAAAAGCTGGCTTAAGTCTATGTAGGCTTAGAGACTGTATGGTATATATAATCTAAGAAAAAAAATGCTAATTGACGTAATAATTTCATGTTGAAACCTATTAGTCTCTAAAAAAAGTTTTATTTATGCGTTCGTATTTTTTTTAATATATATTTTATCTTTAACGTAAATTTTGTTTTTTTAAACATAATTTTACATATTTATGTTATTATAAAATTACGCGTAAACACATTGGGGTTAGCAAAAAAAATACGACAGAAAATGTATTCACGTTCGCTCAGGGACCCACAGTTTTCATATGCAAATATATGCAATGAAATTACTGAGAACTCCACAAAAAGTCAGTGTATTTTAGGTTTTTTTTTTTTCTATTCACACGCAATCACAGAGGTAAAAATATCGTAAATTGTATATATTGCTGATACTTTCATCTTCATAATAGCGTCTTCATATATGTTATAACAATATATATAGTATAATAATAGGCAAAATTATGTGTTATTGATTCCTTAACTGCATATAATAATAGTATATAAAATATGTATGTATGAAAGCAAACATTGTCTCTTACTTAAAAAAAAGATAAAACTTGTTTTTGTTAAAAAAATTCGTATTTTTTTCGAATTACAAAAGGAGATTACAAATCTTTTTGACTTAAAAGCATAGGTTTGATTTTGATATTAATAAGAGGGTATGTTTAATTTGTGTTTAAATAAATCTATGTCGTAGGATATCTCTGTGCATGGAAGCGTGAACATCGTTGTTTTATATAATAACTTATTATAAATGCCTAAGACACGGCCTTCTGTAGTAATAAATATTATCACAAGTCTTAAGTCTAATAAAATTAGAGAAAATATATATTTCACTATTCGTAAGGCTATTTGTATTTCACGCTGTTTCGAAAATGTATTTTTTGTTTTTTTGTTTTTTTTAAACAGTTTCTTGCCCTAAGAAACCTTAACTGTGAATGCACTGTTAGATAAAAATCTATAAAAAAATAAAACGTTTCTTTCATATATTAATCGTTTTATTTAAATATCCTTTTCCATGGACCAACCAATCTATTTGTTATGAAAAGAAAATAAAAGCCCATAGACACGATGCAAGTTTCACTATACAATTCTCTCGTCATTTTTGTAATTTTAATCGCGATAAATACAGCAAGGATTAGTTTTTTTGCAAATCTTGCATTGACGACCGGATGGCGGAGTGGGTAGTGTACCTGCTTGCGACGCCGAGGTCGCGGGTTCGACTCCCGCTCAAGAAAAATCTTTGTGTGCATAAACAAGGGGGTTTGTCTTAGTCTGGGTGTTTCTATGTATAATAAGTATGTATTTACAAAAGAAAAGTATATAATAATATGTATTCGTATCAGTTATTCTAGTACCCATAGTACAAGCTCTGCTTAGTTTGGGACTAGATGGCGTTGTGTGTAAGTTGGGAGATATTTATTTATTGTGTAATGGGCCTTTATTATCAATTTTTTCCTAAAGCTTGATGCCGATTGCGCGTTAATACGCGTGGTATTTATGTCTCAATGCAAGCATATGCAGCAAAGTATGAATGACGATGTTATAATACGTCAAAGTTATTGTCAATAAAATCATCGTGCCAAGTCACTGCCATGCCATGCTACGTCTTCCTGTTGGGCTCCATGGCTGTTGAGCGGAAGGTGTGCCCTAATCTACATAATAATATATAAAAATTAAACTCGTTTTCCGTTGTCACGACTTGGCATGAAAACGGCTTGACCGATTTGGCTGATATTTTTTTTGTAGTTTACTAATACTCTGTACAAGGAAAAAAGTATTCATTTTTATATGGGGGATATTATAGATTCCAGTTCAAATTGAATAGGTACGCATACATAAGAAAGGTCAGCTATACAAAATAAAGTAGTGCATCAAATTTACGCTAAGGCGGTACGAAGTTCGCCGGGTCAGCTAGTCTTAAGTATAAAATCGTAGTTAATACCAAGTCACTGCGATGCCATGCTACGTCTACCTGTTAGGCTCCATGGCTGTTGAGCGGAAGTTAAGACTTTATCTAAAGTATAAAATCGTAGTAAATGCCAAATCACTGCGATTCCATGCAACGTCTTTCTTCTCTTTTTTCTCTTAAGACAAATCTTTGTGTGCATGAACATGGGGGTTTGTCTTAGTCTGGGTGTTTCTATGTATAATAAGTATGTATTTACAAAAGAAAAGTATATATGTATTAGTATCAGTTATTCTAGTACCCATAGTACAAGCTCTGCTTAGTTTGGGACTAGATGGCGTTGTGTATGAGTTGTGAAATATTTATTTGTTTATTTTATTTATATTTATTTCTGTTCGGTTCCATGGCTGATAAGCAGAAGGTGTGCCACTATCTATAGTAAGTAGCTGGGTTTGTATTTATTTTTTCCAAACATCTATAATTAGTTAGAAAAGCGTCACTTGAATGAATATTAAGAAAGAAGAAGAAAGAAAGAAATTAAATTTATTTAGTGCCAACAAATGGGACATAGAAAGTTAACAATATTCAGATTATGAAAAATACACAACATTTAGAAATATGCCCCATGGTTGCACTAAATAGGTCCTGATTCAGAATATTGTCAGACTCAGGTCTGACGCTGATTTTCAATCAGGCCTAAGTGACAACACGGATATCAATATGCTCCTTAATAATAAAACACATCAAACAAACAAATTATACAGCAGACACATAAACCAGATACATAGAATAGTGGGCAGAAATTAAGCCCAGATATGTTTGTCGTAATATCGTGACACAAAGACTAGTTAAGAATCATCGATAGATTGTAATTTTATTTATTTATTTGACATTTTGCACACAAAAATAGTACATAGGCGGACTTAATGCCTGATGGCATTCTCTTACAGTCAACCTAAGGTAGTTCAGAGATCTTGTTGAAGATTTCCCCCCTCGACAAAAAAAAAAGTGCACAGATTAGGTTTGCCAACCCATAAGAGTTTCATGTGGAATCATCTGTTGGCGAAACTCTTCTGCAACCGCACTATACGCGAAACTACAGTGTAAGATTCCGTCAAATATGAAAATACTCTTACGTCATAACATAACATAACATCACGCCTATATTACCCAGAAGGATGTGGCATAGGTGTGAAACACCCACACTTCACCTTTAAGTCCCATCGGATAATTATGACGTAAGCCAATCGCTATGCACAGGCAAAACCCTCTTTTGGACACAAAAGATCTGAAAGCATTCAATCAAATGAACTGCAGGACAGCAGGTGGCCTATATTAAAAATCACACATTATTTTAAGCCCTATTAGTCCGTTGAGCTCCAATTATTAAGAAAACAAATGTCTACTCCAAGTCATGAATTTAAACAGCCTTATTAAAAGTTCTGGGTGCGTTTACCATAGTCGAATCTGTGGCTTGAAATTGGGAAACTCAATTCCCAGGTTAGTTAGTGATTTTATTAGTAGTGATTTAATATGTTAATTTTATACGATTTTTACTGACTCGAGACGCAATTGGTTCAAACGTGAGTATCATATAAATTATCATACGAACGAGCCCTGGTATGTAAGAAATTGCGATCTCCACAGGGACCTCAACATTGACGTCGTAGATAAAGTGATGCAAAAATTGGCAGAAGCCCACGAATATAGGCTTTATCATCACGTTAACGTCGAGGCCATCCAGCTCCTCGATAATACGGACATAGTGAAAAGACTTAATCGGACAAAACCATATGAGTTAGTTAGTGTAAGTTAGTTAGTGTTAGAAAAATTACAAACAAAAACAGTGATAGTTCAAAAGATAACATTAAAGTGTCTTCGCCTTAATAAAAACTAAGTAAAGTGTTATTGGACGCCTCTTAGATTGTTTACATATTAATTTAGGTTAAAATATAATTACTCAGTAGCCTTTATGGGCTAGATTGTAATAAAATAAGATATTTGTGATATCTTACAATACAAAAAAAGAATTAAAAAAAATATCATAAATTTTGCCGAATTTATCGACTTTCATCTTTAACAAAATAGTAGGTATTATACGTTTTTATGATTTTTTTTTTTTTTTATGTTATTAAAATAAAACTTTCTTAAGCCTGAAACAAATTTTCATAGAGTACAAAAAATGTTTACAACAAACTTATGATTATTATTATCACACTAGTAATATAATAAGAGTATAATGCTTATAACTGCCAAAATAGTTTAGTAGACAGTCAGTCAGTGGTTCCGTCAGGAAATTCTTAATAGCAACACGAAGTTGGAATTGTGCCCGGTGGATGGCGATAGGCTCACCCCCTATCCCACGGTACCTTAACATAACAGGTAAAATATGGGTGTTGTACACCTCTGCCATACCCTTCTGGTAAACTTAAGCGTGATTTTATGTTAAGTTAAAATGTTAATTGGGTGGTAAATTAAAATAATAGTATTATTTTTAAAGATAGTGCATTGTCATTACAACAAATCATTACATTGTTTGTTGGATAGTAAAAAATCGTATAAAGTGAAACATACACGTATACTACAATAAAGTATTATTGATTTCTCTAGCTAGGGAGTTGCGAAACACCCTTTTTAACACACGCTGAAATTTTAGGTCGCCTCGCCGCTCTCCACTGCACTGGTGTTGTGAGTTCGATCCCCACATGGGACAAATCTTCGTGTGATTCGCAAATATTTTTCTGAGACTGGGTGTGATTTAGTGAGTGAATGTGTGTATTTGGCCTTGTCATTGGGACCATTGGACAGTGTAATTGCTCCTGGCGTTCTATCTAATGTAAAAAATCCAAATTTATTTATTTATTTATTTAGTAGTTTTGAAAACTAAAGCAGTTTGTTCAGAATCAATAACAGAATACATTAAAAAATGACACGGTATATAATAAAAATAGCTTAAATACAGCATGAATAAACTACATATTATTCGTCTCAAATGAATAGGTCTAATCAAAATTACAGTTACATAACATGATCTCTCTTGAGATCGCCACTTTCAATAGAACCCCACTTTGATATTTGGTTTCAATAATTTGATTAGGTTGTACGCAGAACTCAATTACGATAACATTAAGATTGAACTAGACGAGAACACTTCACACCTATTTAGTATTATAGTAGTTCTAGCCACAATTTTACATCAACCTTATTTATTGACCCAAGTTGGTCGCTGCAAAGACAACCTGGCCAAGTAGAGATTCACAAACACATCCAACACTAATTGCGAATGTGGATCGCCCACCCAAAGTATGGCCCATCTGTTGTCCTGCCCATTACTTCCTACCCCTTGTACCCTAAAAGACCTTATGCAGGCCAACCAAAAAGGCGTCCTAGTCGCATCCTATTGGTCTAAGGCTGTATAAACTAGAAAATATTAAACGGAATTACTATAGTCACTGTCACGAAAATAAGAAGCAACTTATGCATAAACCACTCATAAAAAAATTAAAGTGACAGCTGTGTTCTATTTTCAACTGTAACTTGTGTCACTTTTGAATTCTGTCAGGTTACGTTTTCAAGGTCGGTTTAGATATCCAGAACCTCAGAAACTGGCCCATAGTCTCTCATTCACATTCGTTTTAAGAATTATTGTATTACTATTTGCATGTCAATATTATTAGACAAAAATGTTTTGATCGCTCTTCATATTTGTAATATCTTATACATATACCTACAATTTATGGGCAAACTTCTTGAGCATTAGGTGACGTGGTAGGGGAAAGTTTGCGCATCGTACACTTACGAGCAAAATATTGCTATAAATATGATTAGTTACGTCGAGTTTTTAGAATTACCTATTTTATTTATTACAATTACTGTTTATTTCGGGATATTGTATTATGTATAGACAATTGTATTTGTGTGAGTGCAGTGGCAGGCAATAGCCAAAATATAAACAATAGCCGACATGTGCAACATTTTGTATGTCGTCATTATGTCGTGCATTGTGCACCAAAGAGACCCAAAATTCGTTTCTGCGCATACAAGGTCGTTTGCTCAAGATGTTTGCCCCGATTTATACCACATTTTATTGCAAATAAAGATTCTATTGTATTCGTCAGCTGAATGACAGTATTTATAACATAACATATCATCATGTCTATATTACCCAGAAGGGTGGGTGTACAACACCCACACTCCACCTATTATGTTTAAGTCTCATGGGATAGAGGTTGAGCCTTTCACCAACCACCGGGCAGAATTCCAACTCCAAGCACCAATTCACAATAGTAATTGTGAATTTCCTGACGGAATCGAACCCAAGAAAGCGCGGTTAGAGACGCATGCGCCACCCACTAAGACCATAGAGGCAGTTTTTAACGCAGACAATCTGCGCTTAGATGTCTATAAATACATATATATATATAACCCAGTATGAGGTTGTACGATTTAATTTGTAAGCCTACTTGTAACATTTCCTGTCTGCCGGCTTCCCGTAACAACTTCTAATTGATTATTTTGGAACGAAGTTCCTTATCGCGCGTTGCGAAAGGGGGCTAGACGGAAAAAATTGGGACGAAAAGTTGTAACGACACATTTCGTAGCAATTCTCGTAGCGGCGTAGTAATTACATGCTACGTTACAGCTACGGTGCTACATCATCAGACACACAGAGTGAATATTCGGTGAACCACATTAAGATTTTTTTTATAACTTAGAAAAATAAAAATTTCTTTACTAATTAATCGAAAGGAACTTCGTTCCATCCGGGTGTCCCTTGACACCTCTGTAGTTTTTTTTAATAATCAAAGTAGCTATGATTAGCAAATTATACTAAGAAACAGTTGAAAAAGATATGGGACCGGCAGGATTTGAACCTGCGACATTATTGCACACCGGGCAGCCGCTTTAGCCATTCAGCTACGGTCGCCTCTTACCGGAGCCCTACATTTCTCAACTGTATGATACGTCATTTCGTGACGTCACGTTCATCCATTTGTTCCTATCTTAAGAAGGATGCAAACCCGTAACGACTGTCATAGTTCTTTAAATGACTACCAGGATTGATGACTTAACTAGCATTTTTAGGCACGGCAGAAAACTCATGGTGATGATGGCTAAATTGATCAAAAATTAAACCAAATTTGGGTGTTGTTCAACTTTGCCACACCCTTCTGGGTATTATAAACGTGAGTTTATGAAAACAATTTATTATTTATATAATTTAATTCTAGGTATACCGTTTAGTAACAACTTAGCACATCAATCTCACAAAATTGTGTATACAATAAATTGTACGCAAAATTTACGATATTATGCCGTTGTTTAAAGTTATTGCAACTCTATGCTTGAACGAATACGCTTGTTTTTTAAGTGATTTAAGATTACTGCTTTTAATCTTACTGTTCTGTAAGTAAGTTATTGGAAGTTAAATAATCTTGTTTTAGTGAGACAACGTTTCACGCATTACAATCACTTACGTTATTTAAGTTATAAATATCAAAGCCTCAATGGTGTAGTAGTAAGCGTATGCGCCTTTCACCGCGAGGTCTCGGGTTTGATTCCCGGGTTGGGCAAAGTATTATTTGTAAACTTTCCGTCAGGAAATTTACAATAAAAGCAGGCTCATCCCCTTTCCTATGGGACCTAAACATAACAGGAGAAATGTGGGTGTGTCTCTGCTAAACCCTTCTGGGTAATATAGGCGTAATGTTATGAATTAAATTTAATTTCTAGGTATTGATTATTTTTATAGCATTAAGCTATGCTTGGTAAATTATTTGTTCCTATTATTTGTATCCTACTTAAGATAGGAACAGATGGATGAACGTGACGTCACGAAATGACGTAACATACAGTTGAGAAATTTAGGGTCCTAGCAAGAGGTGACTGTAGCTGGTAGGTAAAGCGACTGCCCGGTGTGCAGAAGGTCGTACGGTCCCATGTCTTTTTCAACTGTCTCTTGGTATAATTTATAGGTATACCGTTTAGTAACAACTTAGCACATAAACAAAAACAGTCTCACAAAATTTTGTATACAATAATTTATACGCAAAATGTAAAATATTATGCCCATGTTTAAAGTTATTGCAACTATGCTTGAACGAATACGCTTGTTTTCTAAGTGATTTAAGATTATTGCTTTTAATCTTACTGTTCTGTAAGTTAGTTATTGGAGGTTTAATAATCTTGAGCTAAGTGAGACAACGTTTTGCGCATTATAATCACTTACACTGCCGTTATTTAAGTTATAAATATCACAGCCGTAGAGAAGTACTTTCTACGTGGGTATAATATACAAACTATTTATGTTTTGGAAATCGGTTGAATTTTTGTTCAGAAAATGTAAATAATTTTAATTATTGAAAAAAAATAATAGAGCGATTGGGTAATTGGTAGTTAATTGCTACGATGATCTGGTGGTTTGCGTATGCAATTGCTGACCATGAAGTTTTCATTTTATGCCCGGGTTGAGCAAACGTTTTTGTATTTTCCATTAGGAACTATTTAGTAACATTGATTGTGGAATTGTGTCCTTTAGAAGTCATCGTTAGTAGCCTGGAACTGTGCTCCGTACTAATCATTTACTAACTGAACCTTTCTGAACTGTGTGTGTGACCCGAACACATACGATCTTAAACGATCAATACAATAATACAAAACAATTAAATTATTTATTGATAAATCAATATTACATATCAGTTTTTAACATTTTCTTCTAATATTTTATATCAATAAATTAACATCGAAATGTAATAAATAATATTAGTAAAATCACATTAATATTAAAAGAAGTAATGCCTAAATTAGTTTTGGATTTATATTTAATTAAAATAAAAGATAGGAATAATATAAAATTAGGTACATTAAATAAATTATTACTACAAAAATATAGTAATTTCATAAATATAATTTTAAAATTACAGGAAAAAATAAATCGTCAGAATAAATCATAACAGTTGACATATCAAACTAGTATAAACATTAGAATTACTAGCTTTTTTGCCCTTTTGATGTATAGGAGGGATATTTCATAAAAAAGTAGAGGAAAGCAAACAGACCATAACTACAAAAAAATTGTATCTCCATTGATGTGTAGTTTTATCAAATAAAATTAATTATACCGCTCGATCGACTTATTCGCTATCGGCGCGGAAGTACAACGGCATCTAATTGGATAACATTTCTCGACAAGAAAGAAATACGTAAATATAATATTGCCAATATTTTATTATAAAACTAGAGATAAAGCCTCTTTGGCCTAGTGGCTCACGTATGCGACTGTACATAAAGATAAATGGTTCGATTCCTGGGTCGAGTAAAGTGTTTTTGTGACTTACTTATTAGAAATGCTCAGTAGCAGCACAAGACTCTGGAATTGTACCCGTTACTTATTTTTTTACCCTTGTTATCAACAAATTTAATTGTTTTTAATAATAAACAATGTTCCGTATGTTGCAAAATGCTGCAAATTTGATAGTACTCGTTACAAAAAGGTAAGAACAATTTTTTTCAATTGACAATTTTTTTTATCAAATACAGTTTTCACCCCTTTTGTTACATTTTTCTTTTTAATTCTGCTCATGGCTTGTCAAGATTGAAGACTAAAATAAAAATAAATAAATAATTAAAATGTCATGTCATATCATCAATTCATCATAAAAAACTTCAAAAACTAAAACAAAACCTTTAAATGTATCTTTTAACAAGCTGCTCAAGGAATCTCCATTTCCAAGTCCATTTGTTTTACAAGTCTGCGCTCCGCAGGATTAAGAGTAACTTATCAGTTCCCCCCCAGGGGGCCATAAACTAGCCGAGCTCAATAGACAAGGTAAAATAAACCACGAGAATTATTTTCCATTTTAGTTTACTCTTGAGAAACAGAAATTGTGAGTTAGTGTTAAAAAATATAAGTTTTTGTATTTTGGCGAAAAATACTGTAAGGGAATTTATTTTTGAAATGGTTGTTTACATCATTGTGCAAACAAGTCCTCAAGGCTATATACGCCTCTCTTATTTCCGCTAATAGAAATTTGCACTAACTGTTTGCACAAAATATATAATAGAGCATATAGGCCGAGCTATGAGTTGCAATGTACTACACAATGCAACATGGCGAAGCGCGGCATATATAGTATACGGTAATAATATAAAATAACTAGATATTGCCCGCGGTTCCGCCCGCTTGTTATGTTAACCTTCACCTAGCCGTATAAAATTACCTTAACCTTCATCCAATTCTCAGACTCACTAAATAATAATAAAATAATAGAAGGCCAAGTATCTAATACATGTCCCACTGCTGGGCTCGGGCCTCTTTTCATTATGAAAAGGGTTAGGCCATAGTCCACTAAGCTGGCCAAGTGCGGATTGGTAGACTTCACACTACCCTCGAGCACTTTTTAGGCACTCTCAGGCATGTAGGTTTGCTCTCGATGTTTTCCTTAACCGTTACCAAGCGAAAATTTATATGATAAATACGAACTATCGAAACATACAGGAACCAATAATATAGACCTTTAGAGGATTTTATTTTTTAATTATGACTATTGAAAACTAAATATAGTACAAAATGTATCTTGAAAGTGAAATAAATGCGGTATTACCGTCAATGTCTATACTTATACAGTTCCTGATACCGACATTAACGACCAGCTTCCATAAAATTAAATAAATAATCTAACGTAATAAAAATACCGCATCCAATGATTTACATTACCACATAATATTATAAATAAATAATCGATAAATCTGTCAGTTTGTTATTACTACAACATTTGGTAACCGTCGTCCAATGTTTACATTTGAAATATTTTGATTACATCGTGAGCGATCAAAAATATTGTAATACTTGTCGTTGATATTTGAAATGAAATGATATTATTTATATCTTAAATTATTCGTTTTTATTCGATGTTTGTAGCGAGTGGGTTTATATTCACAGTTATTTATGATATGAAAAAAAAAAACCGGCTAAGTGCGACTGTACGAGTGGACCACTATTACATCTAAATAAATGTTTTCTTTATTCTTTATTATATTGGAGTTGATTGAATGAAAGGTAAAATGCGATTTACGATTTATAACTTATTAAAAAAACTAAATAATACATGCAGATATTATGCTTATTGTTTTAAAAACAAGCGCTTAATTTCATGAAATAATCCTATTCACATAATTTAAAATTCTTTGCGCAGAGATACGCGACACTAATGAAAAATTCAACCGTTCTCGGGCCGACTGTCAGCTTTATGAACTGGGACATTTTAATAAGTACAAACTTCTTACAAAGGCAGTCTTTAAAGATACGACAACTCATAAAATGTGTAGTCTCATGCGCTGCTTATAAAAACATCTACCTGACATGTTCTAAGTTTCTTAAAATTAAATTTTCCAGTTTTCACGTGATGGCCAGTATAACCGACAAATATTTTTTTATGAAATATGTGTATTGGTTCTCTATTGTTTTGCATAATTTTATTTAATATAATTTAACTTGGCATACCTAAATTTAGGATAATTATAGTTACGCATACATGAATTTGGCATAACGTATTTCGCATATTTTTTTAGCATAAATACTTTACGTAAAATCATTGTGAGGCATAATGTTTTTTACATCATAGTTATTTGGCATAATTTATTGTCATTTAGCGTACTATTTCAATGATATCCTAATTCTACCAAATACTTTTTGTAGGTAAAATTTTTACTCTATGATACCCATTTTAAATTTCTATTGATCTTTATTAGGTAAAAAGGATTATGTCTAATAAATATAATTTTATGCCGAAAAACATTGCGCGGAATGATAATTTCTAGATTGCCAAGTGAAGTAGTATATGCCAGAAAATAATTATTATGCTAAAAATAAAATGCATCACGTGTTATGCTATACTAAATTATGTGAAATAATACATGTGCATTATACATAATACCATCAGCATACCTTTTAAATTCACAAAATTATTATCATAATTTTTTATTATGTTTGGCGAATTAATTAAGAAATCTTTCTACAATTTTTAATGATGAAGTTGATACTTCGCACCTCTATGCGTAGATTGTAGCTGCTACGACTGTGCTACGGCGTAGACTTTTGAAGGTCTCGTAGCAGAGGCTCTGCTAAATTATTATGAATATAAATTGAATTGAAATAAAGTTTTAGTCTTATTCCCTAAAAGATTGTTTGTTCAGCTCTCAAAACATTACACTAGACTAAGATGATGAGATTTTTAATATTTTATGCTATTTGGTATTATTGTTACTCAAAAATATTCAAAATAATTACAAAAATCAAAACACTTTAATTATCTATACAAAGAAAAGATTCAATTATTATTTCATAATTTAAGCAGGTTTTGAAACCTCGTCTGAGTGCTACAATGCGATTGAAAAATTCGTAGTTCCATTCGACTGGGAGCGTGGCGTCTCCTGTAATCCGGCGACTCGGAGGTCAGAACCGGTGGATGGTTCGAGGTCAGGGATTCTGGGGCTGAGTGACTCACGTTGACTGGACGTCCGCACTAAGCCTGGTATTAATATGGACTCCCCAGAGGAGTCTAGGGGGTGCAGGTTGACTAAGGAGGGGCGCACCGGGCCAGGGAGGAAACCCAGCAGCCAAAAGTCCCCGTATCGGGCAGTATTGGGATAGCGGCCAGGAGTGAGCGCTCAGTAACAGCCTGACCAGTATAATCAAACCCGATTCTTTTGTTGCTGACATTAAAAGCTTGTTAAATGTCAACATTTAAAGTGAGGCATCTATTTTATTTTAACAATGATAATATATTACCACCAACAACTGCCTGTAACTTTGCTCATTTACTTACTTGTCCATCCTAAGGTTGCCTGTAAGAAATTGCTTATAGCGATAAGGCCGCCCATTGTGCAACATAATTTTTAAGTGCAATTGTTGTTAACATATTTTTTTCTTTGTTAATATTGATGTACAATAAAGATTACTCTATCTATCTATTTATCTATAATCTATCTCTCTATATATTAAATGTTTTCCTCTCGTTTAAGGATTAACATTTAACTCCAATTCATTAATCAAAGTAATTTTATTGAATTAAAGTGAACATGTCTTTATAAGCGTTTCATAAATTATAACTTAACATAACATCATGCCTGTATTACCCAGAAGGTTGTGGCAGAGGTGTTTAACACCCACATTTCACCTGTTATGTTTTGGTCCCATGACATAGTGGAGAGCCTATCGCTATCCACCGGGTACAATTCTAACTCCGTGCTGCTATTGTGAATTTCATGACGGAAAATTTACAAATAACACTTTGCCCGACCCGGTAATCGAACCAAAGACCTCGTAGTGAGAGGCCCATACGCTAACCACTATACCATCGAAGCAGCTCGTACATACATAAACCATAAATAGAAGAAAAATAAAAAAAATATTTAGATCCTTCTCTTTTGAAGTTAATATTTAATATTTCACATAATATTTCACAACTCACACAACGCCATCCAGTCCCAAACTAAGCAGAGCTTGTACTATGGGTACTAGAATAACTGATACTAATACAAAATATACTTTTCTTATGTAAATACATACTTATTATACATAGAAACACCCAGACTAAGACAAACCCCCATGCTCATGCAAACAAAGATTTGTCTTAAGTGGGAATCGAACCCACGACCTCGGCGTCGCATGCAGGTACACTACCCACTCCGCCATCCGGTTAGTAATAAAACTAAAAGTAGGTTAGTAAATAAAACATGGTTTGTGTCCGTAATTGGTCCGTTCAATGATTTTAAGGATAGACACCGAATTGTGCCAAATAAATTCTCCATAAATAACTATCCTGTTAGACATAATTTAAATCACAGAGTCCATTTATTAGCATATTTATGTTATTCCTTTCCTTCCATAAGCTATTATACATTTCTAAAGACTTTGAAGTCGGGACGAATTCCCGCGGGAAATCAAAGCATGTCTTGAATACTGCGGTCAAATAAAATGAGGCCTTTGAATTGCGGTTTATCTAGGACCTTGTTTATAATTATGTGTTTAATGTTATGTTTTATGAGGCTGTTTAAGAGTGTTAGTTTGTGTTATTATTATTATTGATATTTTGCATGCCTTTAATAGGCAAGATATGGATAGAAACCTTGTAATATTTACCTATATACCACCTTTGTTACCGATATTTTGCAAATAAAGAATTTTGATTTTGATTTTTAACACGCTTATATTAGCTTCACCTGTGTGAAAAAGCGTGGGTTGCTCGATAGACGAAAAATATGGCACAGAGCGCTCACGCTTTTTTTCACAATAATACTAGTATATTTTGTTCATTACCATGCTTATATTAGGAATTATTTTTCACTTTTTAGTTAGAAGTACTTTAAAAGCGTGTTTTTTTGTTTTTTTTTAACTATTATTTATTGATTTTGATTTTTGATTTTATGCTAGTATAAGTGGTTCTAAAAACTGATCTCTGCTTATGGTGTTGAGATTCTGAATGTGATTTTTCAGAACAATATCCTTTAGGATACAATGACGGATAAAAATTATTTTAGAATGAGAATTAATTAGCATATGCGTCTCTCACTGAGGTTTCGGGTTCGATTTTGCGGGTCGGGGAAAGTGTTATTTGTGAACTTTCTGTCAGGAAATGCCCAATAGCAGTACGGATTTGGAATTTTGCCCGGTAGCTGGCGATAGGCTTACTCCCTATGCCATGGGACTTAAAACATAACTGGTGTAAGGTGTTGCTTCTGCCACACCCTTGGGCCTGGGTAATATAGGCGTGATGTTAAGTTGTGTTTTTGTGTTTCTTTTTCCGCCTGGTGTTCTTAATGCCTAAATGGATTTGTATGTGGGTCATCATTACAATCTTAACGTCATCCAGAGTGATACTCGAGTTAACAAAATTTATTAACGAAAGAACATATAACACGCCTATATTACCCAGAAGGGTGTGACAGAGGTGTACAACACCCACATTTCACCTGTTACGCTTAGGTCTCATGGGTTAGAGGTTAAGCCTATCGCCATCCATCGGGAATAATTCCAACTTCGTGCTGAGAGCTCGCAGTGAGAGGCGCATAAGGAAGAGCTAACCACTAGAACTTGAGGCAGCTAAAAACTAAAGAAATACGGCATTTATCAAAATGTATTTTTACCGAAATAGGTATCTATCTTCGTCAAGGTATTTGGCAAATGGGGCGTCTCGTCTGTCGGTCAGAGGAAAATCAATAAGATATTTTTGGACGAAGTGAGAAAAAGGGGCTGGAATTGCACCTTCGCTCACAGTTTCTGAGCAAATTATATTTTTATATAACTCTTTGGAAACTGTGTTTAATATTGTACCTTTACTGGCACATCGGTTTATTCATGGACTTCTTTTTAAATAGAAATACGTAGTTTTAAAATAGTTCATATACTTTTAAGATTTGACGAAATAAATGTATCTTATTCTGTATTTTTTATGTTTTAATTCAACTCATGTGGATTCTATTTTGTTCATTCATATTTATATTTGTGTTTTTTTTATAGTCGATCAAGTATCGATAAACATTATACCAAGGGCAGCTAATAATTGCAAAACTTAGTAATTTAAGAACATTGACACAAGGCGATGGAAATTTTCAGCAGGCGATGTATTACTGTTGCATATCGCCTGCAGCGATTCACGCCCGCGGGTGTGACCCTGCTAGCTACACCACCCACCGGATCTGACGACCAACGGGCCCACCCGGACCCAACCCAGTGACCCGGCTGTCTTAGCAGCCGGCGGTGACACCACCACGACAGGACACTGCCTGGACTGGTTACCCCGAAACCCTCTAGTGGGCCTACGAGAAGAACCTCGAGCACTGTTGCATATACAGTTAGGGCAGGTGGCTCCCATACAAGTGTGATTACAACAAAAGTGATTATTTTGCTTGATTTTGAAAACAGTTACAGCTTGAAATATTTACAGTATATATATATTTTTACTTAAAAATAGAATTCATATTTCAGAGGGGCTTTTATCCAACAGACATGAGTTTTTCACCGTTTTTATAGATCAACTCGCACGTGATCGGTGTTTTTTAAAAATTTTGGAGGATAAAATTTATTTCACTATCATCTTCATCATTAAATTACTTGGAATTGATTAAAAAGTGTTTCAAAATTATTGATTTAAAGAAAGGTAAGTAAACAATAAATATATATATATAAAGTCAATATAAATATACGCAAACACATTAAAATAATACAATTGACGGTCAGATAGCGGAGTTGTTAGTGCAACTGCATACTAAGCAGTAGGTTCAACTCCCGCTCAAGACAAATCTTAATCTTTGAGTGCATGAAAATGAGGTTTGTCATTGTTTGGGTGTTTCTATGTATAATAAGAATGTATTAAAAAAAAAAAAAGAGTATATATATATTAATATCAGTTATTTTTGTACCCATAGAAGAAGCTATTTTTTTTGTACTAGATGACGTTGTGTGAAAGTTATGTGATTTTATTTATTTATTAAATTTATACGCAAACACATAAAAATAATACAATTAACCGCACAAACAATTTTTCAAAACTATCGAAAACAATCGTCAATATTTGAATAAAGTTTTGTTTTGCAAATAAATGCAAATTCTAACGGGGACACTGACCGAGCGACGTGTTTGCAAAAACATTCAACTGAAACGTGTCTAGGTTTGGTAGAAACTAAATATAATTGTTTTGCTACTATAAAGTTCAATTTTAAAGTAAAAATGAAGAGTTTTCGTGTAACATTATGTTTTTTTACTTAAAAACATTTAAATGAAAAAGTAAAAAACGCGAACATAAAAAGGTGACATACATACATACATACGGATCGAATACAGAACCTCTTTTTTTTTTGAAGTCGGTTAAAAATACAAGTGTCTTTACTATAACTAAAAATAAAAAAAGATTGTTTGTTTTAAGTTTCGACTCCCGAGTGCCGTGTTTTCATATCAACGTAATATGGGTTTAACTTTAACATTATTAAGTTTTTAACTATTTTAAAGACAGATTATATCTAAAATACTCAAGAGTATGTTTGTTCGAGGCCATTTTGTTAAAATTAGTATAAATATAATTGAGTTACATACTAACTGAAAAGTTAAAATGATTGATTTAAAAAGAGGGCGTCAACAACCATACATTTTAGTGTTTTAGACATAATTGTCAATTAAAATTGATAACAACTTAATAATAATAAATTTACACCAATATTACTTTTGTATAGAAAACAGCCAACCAATTATTCGCTCTGAAAGTGACAATGTGTGTAAGCAACTTTCTAAGCGAATATCTAGTTTGATATTACGTATCAGCACTTTATCCACTTTACGGTTTAGAATTTAATGGGTGGAATTTAATACTATAATGTAAATTGATAATTTTTAGTAATTGTATTAACGAAGAACCTTGTTAAACAAGATTAACTAATAACAAAGACGACATTTGAAATTACTATTTGTTTAATATTATATAAGCCCACATTATTACCCTCATCTTTCATTACCCAACACAAAGTGCGCACCGACACAGACAGACAGACACAAAGAATATACTAATTAATTCCTTTTATCTTGTCTACCTTTGCCTCGGGGAGAGACCGTAAGATTTAAGCTTACTTCAAATGAAAAGTTTGAAATTAAATCTAAGAAATTGAGTTTTCCTCTCTTGCAGAATTGTTTTTTTCTAAACTTATTAGTAATTCTCAAATACAAATTGCTAGTATTCTTGAAAACCCCCTCCAGCTTAGCTAATTCGCTTGTGTTTGGAGGAAGTTGATGTCCGTGGTGTAATGCACAGGGATTCGAACCCACGACCTATCTCGATCGTAAGACCGATGCCTTATCCATTGCGCCACGGCCGTTTAAAAAGACGATTAGTATAAAATAACAAATTATAATGATAACATTATAATTTGTAGTAAGAAACAAATTTTGATTTTAAATCATCAATGTAATTAAATCTAATTACTTGCTAGAAAAGTCAATAAAATGTATCGCGTCAACTTGAAAGGAGAAATGGGTACAGGAAATTAAATAAATAAGATTTTCAACAACTTAAGTAAAAATCTATGGAAAACACTTATGTCGTTTACTATAGCAAAGCCAACGAGACGAGATAAAGAATGTAAACAAACGGACCGTTACTGAGTTACATTGCGATAGCGAGGGATTATTATCTCTGTCCTTATCATTCGTACACGCAGTTGACGTCAATTGATCGACAACAGCTGTCGTTATGTGTTTCGTGGTACAGGAAAGCAGTCAGTACCGCAGTTGTCAACATTTGGTCCGCCATTTTGTGATCAAGTTCATTCCTGTTTGGATTGCGTTGGAAGTGATACATATTTTTTCGTCTCCGTATTTGCTTGGTTTTTTGTTGTTATTATTCCGTTTCTGTTAGTTTTATTTTTGATTTTTTCTGTTATTACTTAGTTTTAATATATTTATGTTATATTTTTTATGTTTTTGACAATATAAGTTCCTTGTCAGTCTTTTAGTTATCTAGTGTTTCTTTAGTTTATTTCCTATTTTCTTAATATAATTTATTTCCTTTTCGCCTGGTTTCTTTACCTCAACCCAATCCACAACAATAATAATTTATTCAAATAAAAATGTTTTGAACCCCTGATCATTTGTTTACATTTTTTATCTCGTCTGGTTGGCCCTATTATACTTAAGCGCATCTGTATAATAAATTATAATAAAGACTAAAACAAAAACCGAATGCCTATATTTTCTATCAAAACATTTTACTGCACCACTCCTGCAACGAGAAATAAGGAAACAACCTTAGTATTACTAAGTCAACATATTATTTTATCATAAAACTATATGCGTCGATTCGTAGGCGAAAAAAAGCTACCAACATAGCTCACTGGATTGCAAAGCTGAAGTGGCAATGAGCAGGGCACGTAGCTTGCAGAACAGATGGCCGATGGGGCAGAATAGTTCTCGAGTGGCGGCCACGAACCGGCAGGCGCAGCGTGAGCACCTCCAGCCAGACGGATGATCTGTTTAAGATCGCGAGGAGCCGTTGGCTTCAGGCGACAATCGCGAAAATCGCGCCTTGAGGTGGCAATTAGATGAAGCCTATGTCCAACAGTGGTCGTCAGCCTCACGGCTGAGATGATGATAAAACTATACGCATTTAAAACATGTTATTTACTGTAAATCAACTAGTGCCGGAATACAGTAATAACAACATTGTCAAGACAAAGTTGTAGGATGTCGCAACTTATTTAATATTATTATGTCGTCCACTAACGTAACTTCCTGTGTTTAGTTATGAAACACTTAAGAGTTAAGCACACGATAAACGCCAAACAGACGCTCAAACTGATTACTCTCCGCGATATTACTTAAATATTTAGTCACAATTCACTTTATTGACGTTTAAAGAGCCAAAGTGTCAGAGTTCACTACCATACACACGTATAGATGGGTAACTGATAAGTGAGCGCTTGCCGCATGTTTGCGACATTTACGCTGTAGGTAATTAAAACTGCACTTTGTTTGTTCACAATAACTCGTTGTTCTGCAAATTTACTAATTAACTATTTTTTCCTTAAAATTTTCTGCATTAAATATTAATAGATATGCTTTTTCTCTTAATATAAGTCTGTTCGTTATACTTTGTAACACATTGTGGATAGCTATAATTGGTCATTGTTTAGTAATGTTAGCTATGTAATATATTTAGTAAACGACTGTTGTTGTTTTCAAAAAAAGTTAGAAACTTTGCATACTAATGGCCAGTTTCTGAGGTTCCACATAGATCTTATCCGACCCATCAAATATAACCTGATCAAATTTAAAAGTTCAAAAACACACGTAACTTTTGATAAAAGAACACAGCTGTCACTTTCATTTGTTTCTTATAGGCTGTCCTGCCAATAAGGTTTATCCAACACCTGTGAAATTAGGGCTAAGAGCTAACACAAGCGTCATGTTGCCGACGGCAGACGTCGTCATGTCCTTCGATATTAATTGCATCTTAAATGCAAATTAAATATCTCACAACTTACACACAACGTCATCTAGTTCCAAACTAAGCAGAGCTTGTAATATGGGTTCTAGAATAACTGATACTAATACATATACTTATATATACTTTTCTTCTGTAAAAACATACTTATTATACATAGAAACACCCAGACAGACAAACCCTCATGTTCATGCATAAAAAGATTTGTCTTAAGCGGGAATCTAACCCGCGACCTCGGCGTGTCGCAGGCAAGTACACTACCCACTCCGCCATCCGGTCGTAAAACCAACTTGTGTAGATCATTAGAAATGCTGTAACATTCGGGACGCAAGCCTGTAACTAAAGGCTTCACCCGAAACGTACAATGTTGTGTAGAACACAATTGTTGTTTACACTTGCGATGTAAATTCCAATGCTGCAAGACAATCACTATTTGTGTTGTAAACACCTACTACTATACTTTGTCCATTCCTTTATTTTCTTTTTGACAGATCACGCCTATGAATTACCGTTTTTTTTTGTCAGATTAATGTACTACAATAATAATGTACTTTATTGACAAGCGACAATTTTTAGGGAACCACAGACTATAAATCAAATCGTGAAATGAAATAAATCGATCATTATGAAAAATAATTATTTGACTTTTTTTGTGTAGTCTGTATTTTTTATAAAAAAAGAATATAATAATAGTATCAAGATTCCATGAATGATTATTTGCAAGAAATTAAGTCGAAATCTTGGAATGACATATCAAAATGTAAACAAAGGTAACTAGGAAACCGTCATAGACTAAGTATGTGACATTATTATTATATTATTATTTTGTATATTTATTTCATCCAATAAAAAATACTAATAAACGAATAATTAATACTGAACTAAAACCATTTCGATGTAATTAATCGATTGAAAGTTCTTCTTAGACAACATCGATTATGATTTCAAATCGAATCAGTAACGTGTGAAGGCATCCCTAAATGTAATCTGTCAAAAAGAAAATAAAGGAATGGACAGAGTATAGACGGTGGCAATTGTCACTCTGTGGGTTCTAACAGTAGTTTGATCTGAATTTGTAATGGCCTGCTTCAATGGAGCATTATAATAATGAACAAGCAAAATTTGACGTTATATTTGATCTATACAAAAATCTTACTTACTTTTTGTTATAATGTAATTGAATGAGGCGAGAATACTACTCCCTCTTTAATAAATTGAACATGACATACGTCTCTTCAAAAATTAGCGACAGCCGAGTAGTAGTAGCCTTTGACCGTAGGACTGCGAAGTCAAAGGTCTTGGGTTCGAACCCACGGCACACACCTCTGTCAATATTTTATGAATTGATGGTCGTTATGGGAGAAGGAAAACATCATGAGGAAACTTGCATGCCCGAGAGTACCTAAAAAGTACTCGAAGTCGTGTGTAGTCTTCCAATCCACACTTGGCCAGCGTGGTGGACTATGGCCAAACCCTTCTCATTATGAGAAGAGGCCCGAGTCCTGTGGGACATGTATTAGATACAGGGCTGCATTTATTAAACGTCTCTTTGATTCTCTCTCAAAATATACAATGTTGTTTACACTTGCGATGTAAATTCCAATGCTGCAAGACAATCACTATTTGTGTTGTAAACACCTACTACTAGACGGTGGCAATTGTCTCTCTGTGGGTTCTAACAGTAGTTTGATCTGAATTTGTAATGGTCTGCTTCAATGGAGCATGGTAATAATGAACGAGCAAAATTTGACGTTATATCGATCTATACAAAAATCTTACTTACTTTTTGTTATAATGTAATTGAATGAGGAGAGAATACTACTCTACTGGTGGTAGAGCTCTTGTGAATGAGCTTGAGGGCGGCAACACCACCGTCTCACCTTTAACCTGCCGCCAAATAGTAGTGCTTCCATTACTGTGTTCCGGTATGGTGGTGAGATCAGGCCCTGAAATTACTGGCACATGAGGCATAACGCCGTAGTCCTCAGCTGCAGCGACGCATCTACAATCTGCTTTTGATGATTGTTGATGTCCATGAGCTGTACTCCACTTACCATCAGGTGGACTACACGATCGTTCGCTGTGGGCGTAGAATAAAAAAAAATTGAATGAGCAAGAGAATACTACTCTCTCTTCTTTAATAAATTGAACATGACATACGTCTCTTCAAAAAGTAGCAACAGTCGAGTAGGCCTTTGACCGTAGGACTGCGATGTCAAAGGTCTTGGGTTTGAACCCACGACACACACCTCTGTCAATAAATCGTTAAGATTAGTCTTTTCGAAGATATGTGTGTATTTATTATATAAATTATTGATGCTCGTTATCGGAGAACGAAAACATCAGAGGAAACTTGCATGCCTGAGAGTACCTAAAAAAGTAGTCGAGGTCGTGTGAAGTCTACCAATCCATACTTGACCAGCGTGGTGGACTATGGCCAAACCCTTTTCATTATGAGAAGAGGCCCGAGTCCTGTGGGACATGTATTAGATACAGGGCTGCTTTTATTAAACGTCTCTTTGATTCTCTCTCAAAATGCACAATGTTGTTTAGAGAATGATTGCTAGAAATCGCTTGTTTACACTTGCGATGTAAATCGAACGTTGCAAGAACGTATAGGTAAAGTGCTTACAGCAGTTTCAATACAAATAGTGATATTTGTGTTGAAGCTGCTGTAAACACTTTCTACAATAATACTACACTAGTTAGTTTCAATTGTGTCTTAGATCACTCTACTTGCTTGAACGGACTGTCTTAATAGTTCCATTTGAATTTGTATTTGATTTGATGGTCTAGTGGTTACCGTATGCGCCTCTCACCGCGTTGTGAAGGGTACGATGCCCGGGTCGGGCAAAGTGTTATTTGTGAACTTTCGGTCAAGAAATTCACAATAGCAGCACGGAGTTGGAATTGTGACCGGTGGATGGCGATAGGCTCACCGGCTTTACCATTGGACCTAAATATAATAGGTGTATGGCAATATAGGCGTTATGTTATGTTATGTATGTAATGAATTTGTAATTTGCTATCCCAATAACGTTGGTAATAAAGGGTAAACTTTGTAAGTAAGTATTTCTGTAATATAAGACAATTATTTTTAGTTTTGAAACTCGAAAAATTTGAAATTACTACTATAAAAAAATACGATAGGACTATTACTTATTACTCTTATTAGTTTCTTTTTCTAGCTTTACTCCATGTTTTTTTAAAATTAACTTTAGATAATTTACCAAATTGAGAATATAACCGATTTAGTTGCTACTGGGGCGCAATAAGAACTCACTCGAATCACATAATATTGCTTTAAATAGAATTGCTAGACAGCGCTTGTTTATACTTGCGTTGTAAAGTCTAATGTTGCAAGACAAACACTATTTGTGTTGTCTGCAAAGCTAAGCAGTTAGTAACTGTCGCCCACGATCGATCTCTCTGTAAGTATTATATCTCTCCGAGGCACGGAGGAAATCTCGTTTTGTTAAGATGATCACCCATCCACGGCCGACCGCGCTTAAAATGGCTTAATCTGCAAGATCGGTCGATCCGCGCGCGGCTCCGGTATAGCCACGAGCTTAACACTAATTCGTTAATAAACATTTAGGTAAATTAGATACAATGTCTAAAATACTGAGTAGTTGCGTTAAATCGGACAAATTGTCAAAAATGTCGAATAAAGCTCTCTACAATACACTTGAGTGCATATTTATAATAACAAAAATCATTGTAATAAATAAATATCACACAATTTTCACACAACGTCATTTTTACCCAAAACTGAGCAGAAATTGTATTAAGGGAACTGACATAACTAATACTAATACCTGTATACTTTTTTTTGTAAATACATACTTATTATACAAAGAAAATCCCAGATCAAGAGAAACCTCCATGTTCATGTACACACAGATTTGTCTTGAGCGGGAATCGAACCCGCGACCTTAGTGTAGCAGGCAGTTACATAACCAACTCCGCTATCCGGTCGCCTTTTTTTATATAATATCATCATAATTAATATAATTTATCATTGTGGTTACTCTTAAAATGCTCGAATTAAATTAATCCTCGTTATATTATTCGAAAAACATTATTTTTAATGCTATTATTCTGATTGTAACCGCAATTGATACAAATTGATTGCAATTCGGTCAAAATAAACTTAATAATATAATGAACAGCATTATAAAGATAAACCTCAAATTGGTATAAATAACCACTCATTAGCCTTCGTTGCACGTTGCTGGTAAATAATTGAGTTTCTTATTGATATAGTTATGTTAATAATGATCAGGTGGAGGTATTGAGTTTATTTTCTGGGTCGTGCAAAGGTGTTTATTATAAGAAGACGTTAGGAAATTCTTATTTAAGTATTTCTTCTTACTAGTGCCTTTTTTGTAATTGTAATTGAAGGATTTTTTTTATATTATTATTTACGTTATACTTAATTTTTTGTTAACAAAAAATTCAGTTCTGTCGTACTCATTTTTAATTTACAATCACTAAGATAATATTTGGGGCAAAAGATTGCGTGAATTGAAAGAAAGAAAGAAAGAAAAAGCATTTAATTAGTCTCATAAAAGGAGTTTATGAGACTAATTAAATGCTGCTGGGATTGACAAACTACATTGCGTTCAAGTCTATTAATAGACAACGCTATATTATGACGTCATTGTGTAGTGTTGTCCAATTTACCAACTAACTTAACTCATTACTCAAATAACAAATTTAAGTGTGTGTGAGTTCAAGTATCAAGCACTTACATAGGAAAGGTATTGGAATATGGGGCTATATTACCTCTCCGTATCCGTTGACAGCGACCCCGATCAATAGTAAACTCTTTGATGACTGGCCAAACCGAAAATAGTCGTAAGGTCACAGTATAAATATGTACAAACAGTACGGAAACTGCCTACAAACGTGCGAAACGGCACGCACACATAAACATGCACACCGACGAGACGCCTAAGCGGTTGTCGCGGTGCTTTCAGTAGCGAGTGCCGCTTAGGGGTCTCGTCGGTGTGCATGTTTATGTGTGCGTGCCGTTTCGCACGTTTGTAGGCAGTTTCCGTACTGTTTGTACATATTTATACTGTGGTAAGGTGGACGTATCAACTGCTTGATAGCGCCGAAATTCCAACTTAATAATCACCGCAAGGTCTCGAGTTCGGTTTCTGTTCGGGTAAAAGTATTACATGGAATTGGTCTTGGAACCGTTCCATTTCCATTTATTTTGGTTTTTGTAGTTCTGTTTTATTTTGGTAGTGTCATTTGTTTTTATTATCGAGTATTTTTTTCTATAAATTATATTGTATTTTCTGTAAAAAGTGCCTGACAGTGTTGTGACAGTGGAATTGTCATCATTAGGACGAATGTCACACTACCTTACTCGCAATCAGGGCGCACCAGAATACCAGCGCTGTAGTGCTGATGTGCTGAGGTGTGGACCTTTTCTGGCACATCAATTTAATTATTATTATAAGTTGTTTTAAAAGTGTATCACTAAGCTTAAGATTTGCCAAAATAAACGTTTCTTTCTTTTCTTTCTTTTTTTTTCTTCACACCCGTAGTATAGCGGTTATGTTAAGTTGTGTTATAAATTCCGCCAGATGATTACTTAGAGCGATGGTTTATTTAATATATTCATTCCTTTAGTCTTAAACATAATAACTTCATAATTTTACAGCTTCAGTTCATTATAAGAACAAAAGGGGAAACTATGTACAGTAAAAAAAAAAGGCCATTTACGAATTTACTGATCACCTTGTCAGTAAATTTGTAAATAGGTGTTTGTTTTCTTTTATTTACTTTTATTGTACTTTCCCCTTATAGAATTCTCGGCATCGACCTCGACTGCAGGGAACTTTATTTATTTAATTGAATCTACTTTTATACTTAACTCCACTAAAGCACTTTATAACTAAGCAAAACAAGTTACATCCAAGGAAACGACATATAACATAAGTTGAGACATCCTCCTTACTTTGTTTGCGGAATTGTAATTAATGTCTTGAGCTTTACTTTAAGAGCGTTTACGCGCCGGCGGTTTTCATACAATCTTAGAAGTCGCAATTCATGGAAACGAGTAAACCTATTTTAATGAAACTTGATACCCATACGGAATACATCAAGGTCTAAATAGTTAGTTGAAAACAATTTCAAATAAGAGTTTAGAGAGACAGAGAGAGACAATTTAAAGATTCCTAACAAACTTAAAAACACGTCTAACTGCTCGCTCAAAGTATATTTCGAAAATATTTTCAACTAACTATTTAGACCTTGATGTATTCCGTATGGGTATCAAGTTTCATTAAAATAAGTTTACTCGTTTCCATGAATTGCGACTTGTAAGTTTGTATGAAAACCTCCGGCGCGTAAACGCTCTTAAGTGCTTTTTAACTAGTAAAGAACTTCGTTATATTAAAACGTGTCGTTATAAATTAACTAATTTTACTCTGAAGGGTTCTTAGCTTTGATTACATGTTCTTAGAATATACAAGCCCACATTACTACCACACTGTTAATTGACACAGTCAATGCAATTATAGTAACAATTACTTGATTCGTTAAGGATGTGCTAAAAGAACTATAGTTACAATAAAATTTAAAATGTAACAGCTAAATTTACATTAAGAATATAATATTAAATTAGGTCTGAATACTACATGTTGGCAGCTTCATCATGGAAAAGAATTTGATAATGTGGACATACAACAAAATTTTAAGCTGAAGCAAGGACAGAGGAGTGGACTGTTAAAATATCGTTTTTAATTTTTAGATTGTACAAGCTATCGAATACAATCAATGT
Source organism: Hypena proboscidalis (assembly GCA_905147285.1). Lineage (NCBI taxonomy): Eukaryota > Metazoa > Arthropoda > Insecta > Lepidoptera > Erebidae > Hypena > Hypena proboscidalis. The sequence goes on from LR990141.1 coordinate 5,746,464, forward strand.
TTGCTTTGTGTAAGTGAAATATCAGTACCAACGTAAAAATTAGGCTTATAAGACGAAGTAGGAAAATAAGATTGAAAATAGGCTCAAAGACATTTTGATTATAATTATTATTATTATTAATCTGCAACCTCCTTTTCGAACTTTAGTACAGTCAGCATCTCATCTAATTATACAAATTGTTATTAGTGTCTTTAGAAAGGAAGGATGCGCAGACCAATATTTGAAACTAGCTTTTACCTGCGGCTTCACCAACCAGATACGGTGAAAACTTCCTTAATGTTTATCTAATATAAGTTATACATTTTAATGTGATAACATTTCATGATATGTATAAAATTTTTAGGCATTTAAGATCTTTTGATAATTATGTATAATATGTATTATGTTAATATCTTTTAGAATAAATGCCTCTAAACTCTAAATAAATAAAGATTAAAAAAAGGTTTTCTTGGTTATAAATTATCTGTACTCAAAAGTTCATGTTAATCCGTTCAGGAGTTAAAAAAAGAAACAAACATTCAAACCTTCTCACTCACATTTAAAATTTAAATAGGTCAACTCGTATGAGTATATATTTACATAAACAAACATACCAGCGGCAGTACCAACGTCTCATCCTTAACCTGCCGTTCAAAAGTGCTTGCACTACTGTGTTCCGGTTTGCTGTTCAGATCAGGTCCTAAAATAACTGGCATACTGGCAGATGAAGCGACGCATCTACGAACTGCTTTTGTTAACCGTTTATGTCCATAGGCTATAGTTACCACTTATCATCACATGGACTTAACGTCCGTCCACAAAAGAGCAACAAAAAAATCTAAAATTATTAATTTAATCTAAGTTTCTTACATGATAAACAAGATTCTAAATAAATCAAAATCATATAGACTCTCATTTTGTTAAAAATAACCACAGTATTCAAGAAATGCTTTGATTTCCCGCGGGCATTTTATTCTTCGTCAAAGCTTTATAAACTTATAATGGCGGAGATTTCAAATAATAATATGCTAGTAAAATTTTTTCTGTATTCAAATCATATTACCCAAGGCAATTATTCTAAATATTTTGCATTTATTACATTTTAAATTTGTGCCCAAACTGGGACTTATGTTGTTATTTTCCCAGAAATGTCAATTATTGCTGTAATTTAATATATTATATATTAAAATACTACTCAAGATTTACACAAAGCCATTTAATCTCAAACTAAGTAGATCTGTTACCATGGAATAATTATATCAAAATCGCCACACGGCGTCGCGTGTTGCTGCCGTATGATGTGAATGCAGCCAGCGCGCATATTTTTTAAACAATGCTTTTAACCTCTTGAAAGCAGTATCACAGGTATTAAGTATTTTGCATCGAATGAATACGGGAGGAGGAGGTATAATAAATATCACTGGACACAAAAAAAAAAAATTCTCTAGAAAAATATTTGCTGTATATTTTATATCAAATAAATAACTTGTTTACTGACTAGTTTGAAACAATAATTGAAAAAAACTCGAACACCAACATTTCATAATCTTCTCCTTATTCAATTTTCTTCCAATACCCGGCACAAGACTAAACAAACCAAAGCTTTGACGCAATCCCTTTGTATTTATCGACGCTTTTCAAAGTAAAGGAATCTTCAAAGTATTCAATGAAAGTTTCCATTTTACAGGACTTTGAAACCGCATGAGATTGTTAAATAAATCCCTTTGAAATGTTATGCAGGAATGGTGCTGTAAAAGGATTATAAAATAATGGTTTATGGTGGGTTTCAGATTGATAGATTACATGAAAGCTTGATGAAAATAAGGAAATGAAGCTATAAGGGATTAGGTAATAATCTGGGATGAGCAGTGTCATTAATTTATTTGGAACTATTGGCGCCTGAATTGAGACTTCAATTGTCTATGCAATATGTAAAATTATTTTTTTTATATTTATAAAATACACAATTATATAATCATTTAATTTAATTGTTAGTAATCATGAACAATAATATACTATTAATTTATTGTAAAGAATAACTGGTTTTGTTTAAGGATTTTAAAAAGATGGTTTACGTTTATCGACAGTCGAAATTAATTACAAACATAATGCATTATGGTTCATAACATTGTGAACCATGCGATGTATGTAAGTTTTTTTATCATTTGCTATGAAAAATGAGTCATTTTTTAGCTAGTTAATTAAAAAAATCATTTAATCGATATCCATACAAACTTGCCCTTAAGTTTCAGTTCTGGCAGCAGCCATTATAAGCTAAGCCTCTTTACTATTTATTTTAAATCTCGTAACTGGAGTTCACTGAATCCTCTAAACCTATTTAACTGATATATCGCCGCAGTACCAACATCCACATTTGCAATCACAACAAACTATTGTTTACTCAATCGTCGTACGCTCTGGTTTATCTAGTTCTATTTGTATAATACGACTTACACAGTCGCATTATACAAATACAAACAGAGCTGATATTACAGAAATACATGTATTTGCAATATAATTCTAACGTCATGTTATCGTAGAGCTAATAAGTGAATACCTCTAGACGCGCATTGGCAACGAGAAAGGCCTAGCCTGAGCTTCATTTTGCTAGAAAAGTGGTGTGGGGAATGCGGCCGTCAAGATAACGGTAGAATAATATCACTAGAACTTTGCCTATGTTAAGTAAATGAAGTGGTTTCCTAGACAGCGGTGATCGAAATCTCATAAAGTACAGCCGCATTATTCCACACGCCTATTCTAGGAAACAAAAGCTTAAACAAAGATGGTGAAATGACGTAGACGCGTTTAAAAATTGGACTAAAAGTAAGTAAGCTAGGATGAAATCCTAGGGGTGGGAAAAACAAACATTTAGCTTTGAAAAGAAATAATATAAAAGTATATGAAACTGTTGAATTGTTAAAAAAACTTTTGAATAGCTGTTAACTTGTAAGTAATAAATTTATTTTGTTACAGCTAATATTTTATGTAATATGAAAAATTATAAAAAAGGTAACAATTACGACAACTCCTTTTATTCATAAAATATTATGAAAGTGCGATGATGGTCGAAGGCTATACAAGTTTTATCATAACTTATGTGCTCAGACTACTCAATACTGTATAAATAATTATTAGCATACGTAAGGTCAGAATAAAACAGTGTATTTTTTTAAAATTGACGGGCTTATTCAAGACATGCTATGATTGCCCCCGGGGTATTAAATCTGACCTCAGAGCTCCTTGTTTAATAATTGAGACTACACATAATATAAATATAAATATGCAAAATATGCTCTGGGATTTAAATTATGTCCTAAGTCTAATTTGGTGCCCAAATTGGGACTCCGAGTTTCTTTTTAAATTACTAACCGTCCGGGGCTCCGTTACTTGTTACGTGAATAAAAGAGGGTCCCTTTAATGAAAATTACAATGAAGATGAGAGAATTACGGGTGGTAGAGCTCTTGTGAATGAGCTCGAGAGCGGCAGCACCACCGTCTCACCTTTAACCGGCCGCCAAATAGTAGTGCTTGAATTACTGTGTTCCGGTTTGGTGGTGAGATCAGGCCCTGAAATTACTGGCACATGAGGCATAACACCGTAGTCTTCAGCTGCAGCGACGCATCTATAATCTGCTTTTGTGGATTGTTGATGTCCATGGGCTGTACTCCACTTACCATCAGGTGGACTACTCGTTCATTCGCTGTGGGAGTAGTATAAAAAAAAAAGATATCAATTTACTTTAAAATCAATGCGGTAGTTTTGGAGTCTATTTAGTAAAAAAAACAAAAAAGACGTTCTTTTTTTTAAATTAGTGTATTCATTTAATAACGGTTATTATAAGTGCTGTGCTAACAAATAATATTGCTTGCAATATTGGTTTGATTTGATAGTGAAATACTCGTAAGAATTACAAGCAACATGTGAGCAAAATTTCGTCAAAATTGGTCTGGTAGTTTTTGTGTGATACGGCACATAAAAGCCCACGAGCTTCCAAATTGATGTTAAAAAAAAAACAAAACAAAAAAAATCTTGTGTTCTCATTTTAATTTATTTCATTATTTTCAAACCGTAAAATATTTTTTTTTATTAAAATAGTTGTATTTGTGGATTGCAGGTTTAAGCCATACATATTTATTTTTTAACTGACGACTTTATATCATAGTCTGAGCAGTCAGTAAAATATTTAATTATCTGCTATAAAATACTTTTTAATTATTCTGTTGAAAAGCATTGTTCTATAAATGCATAACAGTAAGTAACTTTTAACGAGGATATCTGATAGAAAGGTTGAAGTTTCAGTTCCGGTTTACGAGCCATGTTGCAAACTCAGACATGCAGTGGACATAGTTAGGTGGGCTATTTAAATGTAACGTTTGTATGATTATTTATGATATGTTTACTATATACAAACATAAAACGTTTCAGATCCAGTTTTGTAGTTATATTTTTCATAACGAACTTGACATTTTTATATATAAAATCTAACAATAACCTAATACATATTACTATCTAATCTGACACTTAACTTTGTAATTCTCTTTTTATGGGAATTTTATCAGCTAACAGTTGTATAAAAACAGAACAGTATCGTCTTCACCGTCCAAATTAGTTTGTTTATCTTCAAATATCTCTGTGTCAGTTAATAAATCACCTTTTTTGATAAAAAGTATTGGGTAACATGAACGTAGCTGTGACACTTTCTGTGACAAAGTGGCAAAGGGTTAAAAGTACAGTTAGATAGCAGTTAATTAAAGTGCATTAGCCGCTCCCATAGTGCTAATAAACGAAAAGTAAACGGGGTGTCACTGTATCAGTGAACAAGGCCAGCTATTGCGAAATTTATTAAAAGGCTACACCTTACCATTTTATTTTATTTTGTCGTGATCTAGGTTTAACGCGAGGCTCTGTCCACGTGATACGTCATCAAAAAGTAGTGCGGTAGCGCATAGTGCATATACCGGTTTTGATACAATGAGTAGGTAATATTTTGATACATCAGCTAGTATTGTGACGAATGCTCAAAAACGATTACCAAATATCGCATTACAGGCGAATAATCGTCAGTTAGGCAGGCTTGTAATATAATGATTAAAATTAAATCTGCAACGATACCTTACAGGCTAATCTTCGCCAGTCTGGAAGCACCTTAAAGAGTAGCATGTCAGTGTTAATAGAAGATCGAACTTGGAAGAAGATCGTACTGGCGACTTGGTTAGCTGCCGAACCACGATATGATAGTACAGACGGCAAGCGATTGACCAGTACAATTCTAGTATAAGATGTTGTCGCGCTAGACCAGTTTATACTGGAAATGTATAGGTTAATGTGTAGGAGTGTATATTTGATTCTGTACAGCGTACCGTACACCACACGACCAAATATGGCCCGATAGCATCACATTCGTGGTTAAGTTCGGTCGTCTATTACCACCATTACGATTGGAAGCAAACAAAACATTCATTTCACCTTGCTATTTGCCACAACAGTCCTTGAAAGTTAATAACGCAAGTGGTACAGGGTGTGATCATTACACCTATTATGGTAATTGCAATTATACCATTAAATGATTGTGGTAATGAAATGAGTGTATGTTTGTATTTGGCTTAATGTGTGATAAGAAGGGAGGTAAGGCTTGTGACTAAACGAGCGATCATTTTAAATGTCGATGGATGGAAAGAAAGAGGCAGACCGAAGAAAAGATGGATGAATGGAATAAAGGAAGATATGAAAGAGAAGGGAGTAAGTCTGAGCGAGACAACTTACAGAGGAGTATGGAGGAAGAAGATGTTTTGCACCGACCCCAAACAAAATGGGATAAGGACAGGAAGAAGATGTTGATGCTATTTTTTAACCGGCTATACTGGGTGTGACATCGTAACGAAGCCGCTGATCAGTAATATAGTACAATATTTAGAAGACCTCTCGATGCTAAGTCTCTTTATTGTATTATTACTTATAAGCATTGGGACAGTATAGGATTGTCCCATTGTTGGGCAAATGTCTCCCCCAAAGACTTCTAAGTCTTTTAATTTGCTTCACAATATTTTACCCAAGATGAGTTGCAACTTGGAGTTCGTGACCGTAGTCATAGGAGTCAGTTCCATAGTAGTCTTTTGTTTCCATCTTTTAAGAAAACAAATTTTATCACAGTGTGTCTTTATTCAAGCTTTTCTGTACAATGTTTAATCAAATTTAACCACACCGCTTGCTTTATTTATGAACCAGACTAAACTAACTTCCAAGCAAGATTTACTGACTAAAAATACGAATAATATTGCAAACTTGCGGTTCTCATACAAAATAATATATTACTTTAATAATGGGCCAAAGTTGCTTAGTAGCAGTAATATGAGAAATAGTTGTAAACAACGGTTATATTCATAGCTGTAAATTTTCATTGTAAAAGGAATAGGTAGGATTATTTTAAGGTGCTTGTTGCTTGTTACAAAAATGAAAAACGATTTTTTTTACATGTCATGTTTACATAATAACGTAATGTCACGACTAGCAGCAGTAGATGAGTGGAAGACCGCAGGACTGAGAATTTAAAGGTCTCGGCACGTCACACACTTCTGTCAACAAATAGTTAAGATTCGTCATTTTGAAGATATAGGTATGTGTATTTGTCATATAAATTATCGCTCGCTAACGGTGAAGGAAAACATCGTGAGGAAACCTGCATGTCTCCGAGTGCCTAAAAGTATTCGAGGGTGTGTAAAGTCTACCCATCCGCACTTGGTCAGCGTGTTGGACTATGACCTAACCCTTCTCATCATGAGCATAGTATGATACAGGATATTAGATACAGGGCTATTATTATATGCCAAGACCAATAAGAGGGAAACAGCAATGTAATATGTGGCGAAAACTTATAAATAACACCGTGAGAGCAAAGTAGCTTGGTATTACGTAGGTAAAACTGTTTATTTTTAAAACAGTTTTTAAAACACGAGGATTGAGGATATTGTGTGTAGATAAGCCATTTTATTTTCAACTAAAATAATAAGGATTCAATATTGTAAATGCTAAAGTAACGCGTAAGCGATGATAGTAGAAGAAAATATTGAGAAATATCAAATATACTGTTTAAAAGAACTTGCCGGATTTTTGGTAAATGTAAATTTGAAAATCTTGACAGTATATTTTTAAGGTCCGCCTGGTTGAAATGTCGAGTCTGGCAGCATATGAAAGCACTTGGGGCGTATACCTAGGGGGTGCAGGTTCGAGTCCTACTGGATTCTTAATTTTTCAACTTTAATAATTATATAAAACTAGGTGACCCGGCGAACTTCGTACCGCCTTAGCGTAAATTTGATGCACTACTTTATTTTGTATAGCTGACCTATCTTATGTATGCGTACCTATTCAATTTGAACTGGAATTTATAATATCCCCCATATAAAAATGAATACTTTTTTTTTTTTTTTTGCAGTAACAACCTTGTACAGAGAGAACTACAAAAAAAAATCATCCAAATCGGTCAAGCCGTTTTCATGCCAAGTCGTGACAACGGAAAATGGCTTTCATTTTTATATATATAGATTATACAACATACTACCTACTCGCACTAGTACGATGTTTGTAGGTCAACCCAGACCGGTAGCTTTTACACGTATCTTGCTTTGCGAGGTACGGAAATGTCTAAATAAGTAATGTGTCCGGACCACGAACCTACCGCCAAGACAGTTCAATCCAAAAACCATCAATGGAAGCGTACACTTTAAGAAATTTCCCTTGTGGAAGCGTATGATACGTTTAATTTGCTATCTGGAAAATTGAGGTAGGTATGTATTATCGGCAAAAAAAATAATATAGGAGTAGTTTTTTGTATAAGTATTAGATTATGATACTTATTTTTATTAAAACTGACGTGAGTTTGTAACATTATTAAAATTATGAAATACGGGTGTTACTCACGTAATGTTGGTCTATTTAGTCGACCGCGGTTTCGCCTATAGAGTGCGATACGTCGCGCCTGAGTCGAAGATTGGCTGCGACTCAGGCGCGACGTATCGCACTCTCTTGATAATGCCTAGACGTATAGGCGAAACCGCGGTCGACTAAATAGACCAACATTACGTGAGTAACACCCATATTTCATAATTTTAATAATTATGATACTTCCTTTATTATATGTAATAACATAACATGTCATCATGCCTTTATCGCCCAGAAGGGTGGGGCAGAGGTGTACAACACCCTCACTTCATTGTTATGTTTAGGTCCCATTAGATAGAGGGTGAGCCTATCGCTATCCACCGGGCACAATTCCAACACCGTATTGATATTGTGAATTTCCTGACGGAAAGTTCACAAATAACAATTTGCTTGACCCGGGTATCGAACCTGAGACCTTGCAGTGAGAGACACGTTAACCACTAAACTATCGAGGCAGTCTTATTGGTAATATTGAAACAAATTTTAGCTTTGCATGCTTATCTATTTATAATAATACTCACTTCTGCCCGCGGCTTCCCTCGTGTGGTACCTACGTCAATATAAAGTAGCCAATGTCCTTTTTGTGCCTGAAGCATCACTAAACCTCTTCTAAACATCACTTACTTTAAGATCGGTTCAGTGGTTTTAACCGTGATTTTTAAATGTGTTATTAAATGTGCTATTAAATGTTTGTCTTAATAATTACGCTCGCATTTACTTGCTATTTATGTTTTGTAGTTTGCAAATAAATGTAATGCTTTTCTAAAGCTTGCATGAAATATGTATAATGTTCTCTCAATATTTTTATAATGTATGTAATGTGTTATGTTTATGTCTAAAAGTTCGGGAAAAGCACACTAGCTTTGTGTAATGTACCTAATCTACTTTATAATTTGTTAACTACTAGGATTAATTTACACTAGATTTGTTACGTTTGATGTTTATTTTTATGCAATAAAGATCTTTAAAACTAAACTATAAAAGTGGTTTTAACCATATAAGCGTAACGAACATACAGACAGAATTTGAATTTATAATATTAGTTAAGTTTCTTATAGTTAAAGAATATATAATAATAGTATGACCTTTTTGTAACATACGGTATTGATATAGCTGGCAAAATCTACACATTAAATATATTGATACATTTCGTCTGCAACACATAATTTAACAACTTAAGACATAAAATAAAACACTACAAGCAATTTCTAACTTGCATTTTCTATTAGTTTAAGTGCAAACTTTTACAAGATAATAATATATCGGATTTGACATACAGTTATGCCATTTCGCCTGCCACTTGGCAATTGGCAATATGCCTTGAAATGTGGCAGGTTCGACTGGCAACATTCAAAATTTTTGTTTTGCCTCGGTGATATTTTACATAAATTACAGACAGATACTTTTGCGACTGTGATTTATATTTAGCGACAAAATTATAGTGTATGTATTTGAATTTAAGGGTAGACTCCCTAGTGCCGTGTCTTCATACTAACGTAATATGGGTTTAAATTTAATGTTATTAAGTTGTAATTTTTATACACAAATTTTATCTAAAACACTAAAATGCATGTTTTTTGTGGCCATTTCGCCAAAATTGTTTTAATCATTAATTAACTTACATACAACTTGACGCATAATGTAATTTTTTTTCATAATTTGTACAATAGTAGGTATGTTAAATAGTGTTATTTTTGGTAAGAAGTTGAATTCCTTGTAAATATGTAAAATGCTAAAAAACATACAACTTGAAAAATTAAAATAATAATTTTATAGATAATGGGCGCTTACAAACATGCATTTTAGTGCTTATTGGCTAATCAAAGCTTATAATGGCTAGAAACATTAACAGTACAAACCTCCTCAGCAAATTTTCAGTTTATAACTGAAATTATACAAACGTACCGCCTGGCGCTGTAAACAAATAATACCAGTCGCATGTCAGCAAATAATTTCATGCTCAAACGTAGTGCTTGCGGTGTAAATGTTTGCGTGTAGCTGCCGGCTCTTTATCTTTTAGTCGACTCTAAATTGGACTTGGGCGATAAAATTAAATACGGTATTTAAGGATTTTAGGACTTAAATTTTACCTGGTTTTTTCTTAACTAGCAAATAGAAGGTAACGCAACTGTTTTACCAATTAACTGGCACATAATAGTAGTGTCTCTGTTTTAGATAAGAAGTTCTCGTATGTAGTGAAAACGACAATGACGAGCGACAACTGCAGATTCTGCAAGGAGGAATGGGAAACACCGTTGCACCTCCTCTGTGACTGCGGACCATGGACGAAGCAGCATTCTGGGATACCATATCTTATCTATATCTCTCCAACGGCTCCAATTTATAGAAACCATTGGCCTGAAGGAGAGTTAATGATGAGGCTATAATCACGGAGGCTATAATTGGGGACGAGACTTTGGGTGTTCACGTCGACCTCCATGGTCGACGTGAACACCCAAAGTCTCGTCCCCAATAAAAGAAAAGACGCGGCTACACATAAAGCTTTTCATTTACAATATACGCTGGTCTCGCATTTCACAAGTAGTCACTCAACACTACAGCCTGAGACCTGTTCAGGAGATATGACGAGAACCACCTATGGAGACCACCGTGAATACCAAGATCTAGAAGTTTTGAAAGGAGGATTTGGTGGTCTATACGATCAAAGGCTTTACTATAATCGGTATAGACCACGTCAACCTGGTCGCCACTATCCATATTACTGGTTAGGTACTCATTGAATACCAGCAGATTGGAAGCAGTCGACCTACCCCTCAAAAAGCCGTGTTGTTCGGGTATAAACACAGATTTTATTGAATCATAAATTTGATTGTAAACTACACGCTCGAGAACCTTCGCAAGTAAACATAATTTCGCAAGTAAAGAAACTGCGGTCCTCGACCCACTCTTGTGAATAGGTGTAACGAAAGCTGATTTCCACACATTTGGCACAACACCTTCATTCAATGACCGCTGGAAAAGCATATTGATAGGCGTGGATAGGGCTTCAGCACAAGCAATCAAAAAAGTAGCTGGTATTAGGTCGGGACCGGCAAACTTGCATGGGTCCAGTGTCTTTAAAAGCTCATGGACCTGTTCCTTTTTGACCTGAAAAGTGGAAATGTCACAGACTTGGCTACTGGTTAACATGGCAGAGTGCGGTGGCATAGAAGTATTGTTATTAAAATTGGATGCAAAATAATCCGAGAATAGCTCACTAATGCCTGGTCCAGTATCACTATGCAAATCGGCATAGGTCATAAGTGCTGGGTAGTTGCTGTTACCTCGTTTGTCCTTAATATATGACCAAAAACGCTTAGGGTTTTCGGTTATAGACATTTCAATACTCATAATATAATTTTTGTAACATGTATCTTCCATCCTCTTTATTCTGTCACGAAGTAAGTTAAAAGTGATTCCATCAGACCTATTATTATAAGTTTTATATTTTTTAAAGTATCTGAATTTTTCTTTAATACATTTTATCAGTGCACCGTTGTACCAAGGAGGGTAACGGGTACTTTTGGGCAGGCGCGAGGGAATATATTTGTCTCTAAGATGGTACAATGTATCATGTATAGCTTGATGTGTTGATAAAATGCAGATGTTATATCTAAGGACTATGATACTATGCCTCGTGTGATAGTAGTTTCGGCCCCAAATTTTTACCAACTCACTACCTTTTTATTTAACGTGGGAAAATACTTTATGCATACCTCTCAGTGGAGGGGCCTGAAGAGGTTATGTCGGACTCTCCAGCAAAGCCGGTGTTCTCCCGCATAATGGTAGGAATGTGAGAACGCTTGCGCACACTTCCACGAACCCGCCGCGGATGGCTCACTGAGACATACAGTGAGCCGTGACCAACGCAAGGACCGCGTGCAATGGTCATCAGATACCCAACATTCACTACCTCTTGTTAAGATAAATGTGAATCGGTGTCGTTTCGTACCTAGAGTTTGTTGACGATATATCTGTACTATAAAGGTTCTTTTTTCAATTAGTACGTCACGAGATCCCTAAATAACATCACTTTCAAACAAGAGAGCTATAAACATTTCACTTTGCTCATTCACAGACTTATAACTTAATAATAAATCTATGTAATAGACCATTAACGTCAAGAAAGTGGCGCTAACAACCCAAATTGATTTTCGTACGAATCTTCTTATTCTATTTAGAACGTTTTTAATAAGTTTTTAATGACACTTCAAGTATGACTTAACTGTGATCAGCATTTTTTTTTACGACACCTATGTATCAAATACTAATGCATGCAATTTTTTAATATTAATATATTAAATTTAATACGATGAAAGAGACTGAACCCCACAACACAGGGTATCCTAAGTGTGGGGTTCAGTGATACTGTCTATATACCTCAGAATCACTGTATTTACTTACTCTTTTGTATTTTGTATTGTATCAAATGGTCGTGCGTTGGTAATGCAACTACTAACTACAGCCCATGGACGTCAACAATCCACAAAAGCAGATTGTAGTTGCGTCTGGGACTACCATGTTTGAGGGTCTGATGTCATCACTATACAGGAACAAAGTAGTGCAAGCACTATTACTAATTAGAGGCAGGTTAAAGGTGAGATGCTTCTGTCCTCGAGTTCATTCAAAACATTTCTACTACACTATAATTATTGTAAATGTAATATTTGTAACCCTTGTATAAAATAGAAAATATGCGGATTGGTTAATTAATAAATTAATATCGATTTATTGTATCAATAATTCATCTATTTATTCAAGAACGATAAAAATATGACATGGCTATAAATTTAACAAATTAATATTGATTTCATTTTATTATAAAATTCCAACTTTGACAGGATATCAATCAGTGACATTTAATTCATTAATTAATGAATTTAAATTTCAATTTAAATATAATTTTATTTTATTTCAAGACCATTTAATTTATTAAAACATACTATAATAATGTAATTTTCTAATAATTTCTACCATTTAAATGATTTTGAACTGTATATTATAATTATATAATAATTACAATTTTGTACATACTAATATTGTAATTTTAATATTTAAATGTTTTAACTTAGGAATGGCATTGTATTGAATTAATAAGCATGACTATTTTAATTTATTTTAGTATTTTTGTTTGTGTGGAATTAAATAAAGCTTTATTATATTATTATTTATAATATTTACGCTATAGGCTCACACCCGTCAAGCACGATGGCGATCGGCTCACCTATTCCATGGGACCTAATAAAAAAAATAAAGTTCGTTTTAAAGTCCTTTGCCGCACCCCTCGGGTTTGATTTCCCGGCCGGGCAAAAATGGTCATTTAGGATCCCTTCACAATTTTTTTTATTTGAGTTGAATTTGTGCTCGGTGGATGTCGATAAACTAACCGACTATCGGTGTGACACACCTCTGTCACAGCCGTCTGAGTAATATAGGCGTGATGTAAAGTAACGTAATGTTATGTTAAGTTTTTTAATTACTCCATTATCTCAATCGTACGAAATTTTGAATATCGAAAATCATTTGTCAAACTTGCTCCAGTACATTTGCCAAGTAAATGGCAGTATAAACTGATTATTGCCAGACGCTTTGAGCATTAATGCCAAAACGTGCCACCGCTTGGGAATTAGTGACAATGCCATTTCAACTGGCATGCGTCACTTTAGGGTTTAATCAGTAACTGAAGTGTTGCCTAGATTGTAGTATTCGATTATATGGTTACCGTTTATGAGGCTGGTAGTTTTAGAGTTTTTATGAATATAAAAAACTGAAGTGTTGTGTGTGAACTCCGTAATTGCATATCAAGAAGCAGTTTAAAAAAATATGGAACCGTCAGGATTTGAACCTGTGTCCTGTGCACACCGTGCAGTCGCTTTTAACCACTAAACTACGGTTGCCTCTTGCCTGTGTAAGGATAAACAAATCTAAGCAGAGCTTGTACTATGGGGACTAGAATAACTGATACTAATACATATATACTTTTCTTTTGTAAATACATACTTATTATACATAGAAACACCCAGACTAAGACAAACCCCCATGTTTATGCACACAAAGATTTGTCTTAAGTGGGAATCGAATCCACGACCTCGGCGTCGCAGGCAGGTACACTACCCACTCCGCCATCCGGTCGTCATAGTCGATAGTTTGTTGTCTTACTTTTAAATTCGGTCAGGATATATTTTATGGGTTGGATAAGACTTATTTGGAACCTCAGAAACTGGCACTAAGCGTATCAGTGTTATCTTCAGATAAAATATTCAGGTTTCTTGTTATTTGCCTATACAGAGGGTAAACCTATGGTAATGGATTTTTTTACTATTAAATGGTTCCATAGATAAACATTTGTGTATATTTCGGTTCAATTTCTGAGTGACGACTAATCAACTTTTAGTAAAATTTCTCAATTTCCCAGGCTTTATTATCTAATATTTATGATCTGATGATTTAACAGCGTATACATCTGTTATGGGAAGAGCCAAAATTTTGGAAAACTGTAAAAGTTGTTTGTTGAAAAATACGTATAGTAATTTTGATATAATAGTAAAATCTGGTCTTGACGTGCAGCTAAATAGTGAAGGTAAATTAATTTTTTTTTTTTTTTTATTCTACGCCCACAGCGAACGAACGTGTGGTCCACCTGATGGTAAGTAGAGTACAGCCCATGGACATCAACAATCCACAAAAGCAGATTATAGATGCGTCGCTGCAGCTGTGTACTACGGTGTTATGCCTCATGTGCCAGTAATTTCTTGACCTGATCTCACCACCAAACTGGAACACAGTAATGGAAGCACTGCTATTTGGCGGCAGGTTAAAGGTGAGACGGTGGTGCTGCCGCCCTCGAGCTCATTCACAAGAGCTCTACCACCAGTGAAAATATTGTTACGCCTATAAAATCTTCAACAACTTTAATTTTAAAGCAATTTGATAAATTATTGCACATTTGCCTAAAATTAAACCTCCAACGACTAATATAGGTATCTATATTTAAGGAAATAATTGGGTCGGCATCCAGTGTGTAGAAATGCTCTACAAAACTCTAGTACCGTATTAATTGCCTTAAATCTTTTGACCCAATTAATCTAGGTTTTATTTTAATTAAAAATATTCGATAAATCGACAAAATTTTCAACGACTGGTTTAGTTTCGCCTGTGGTCCATGTTATTTTGATTGATAAAAATAAACTTTATCTGTTTCTAAGAAAAAGAAATTGGAAACAATCATTACGGCAGATTGAATGGCGTAATCATTGGAAGTGTTAAGACACCGTTACTTTCACATTTATAATATTAGTAAGTTTTGATATTATTATGGCGGTATCCGCACATAATAAATGACGGATGTCACACACGTGACATATGTCGACGAGTGCTGAATCGCGATAACGAAATGTTCACAGCAAGTGACTATATAATACCACTTCCCACAGATAAAGATCTACATAGATAACGCAGATGCATGTACTTCGCGTGTCTGA
Source organism: Hypena proboscidalis (assembly GCA_905147285.1). Taxonomy (NCBI): domain Eukaryota; kingdom Metazoa; phylum Arthropoda; class Insecta; order Lepidoptera; family Erebidae; genus Hypena; species Hypena proboscidalis. The sequence continues at coordinate 5,761,863 of LR990141.1, forward strand.
ACCCCGACCAAGCGTCGAGGTTGGTCGCCTCTAACTTCAGTCCACGCGCATCTTTTGTCAGAGAAAATCATAGCGGACGGCTCCAGTTGAACGTACTGGGCGGATTGGCATCGGCGGCATCGGTGTCTTTGAATCGGTTTGGATTTCCCGTCACTAAATTTCAGCTGTGACGTCACAAAAGGTATTAAAAAGTCGGCACGCTTGGTTTCAATACAAATCGTGATACTTGCGTTATATATGTAGATCTATATCTGTGCCACTTCCAATACGCTACTGTTGGACAGCTGTCCGCCAGGCAATACCACCGAGCCTGGTCGGAGGATCCTCCCTTTGTGGTGGAGGAACATCACACCCTCCTGTTCCTCTACATTATTATGTGCAATAAATTAAGTAACAGTATTTCAAACGTCACACTTTGTGGCGGTTCGCGAGAGCGATTATTTAGTTTATTTAATTAGCACACTTAAAACTATAAATTATATTAGGTATATGTAAAATATTAATTATTGTTAATGTTAAACTTTATACTTACATACGATAGGTAGGTTATTTTAAATCATGTAGAGCGCAGCTCGCCTTACTCGCCTATAATCAAGTTAGAAAATGTATCGTATGAAAATATGAAATCTCGAACTCTTGTTTATTTTCCGGTAAACTATCAGATTCGGATCAAACAGATGTAGAGTTATATAATGTATTTATAAGCGTTTATAACGGTTGCTTAAATGCATGAGCAGAGGTTTTCATTAATTTAATTTAATATTACATAAAGCTTAATAAAATTCATGGAATCAATGTTAGAGTCTATAAGGAAGAGCGAAGAAAAGATGGATAGATTGTGTAAATGATGACATGGATGGAAAAGGTGTGAGTGTCCAAATGACGTCTGATAGCCAGGTATAGAAAGATGAACCGAATTGTGCTGACTGCAAGTAATAGGGCAAGGACAGCTGCATGACAAGGCATAAGCTGCTAGCTTGTCTGAACCACAATAAGAAAAAAAGATCAATTCAATAAATTTGATTCTTTCACGTCGTACCTTTAGAATTACAACCAACTTTTTTAATTTATTGTTTTAATGTCTTTTACACAAAAGGAATGAGATTAAAACAGCCTGAAACAATCAGAGTCTGTAATTGATTGGCAAATTGTTTTGTAACGAAATGTCACGTCTTCCTGCTGGTAATGAAATTGCCAAGAGCGTGGCAAACTTTCAAATTACTTTTTTTCTAAATAAACTTCCTAATTAGAAACTTTTAATGAAAATAGTTTTTTCTGTGTCTTGAAAATTATTGTTTATTTTTTGGACAACATGAGCATTTAAATTTTTTTCAATTATGTAAATTTAAGAAAAAGTAAACTGTTAAATAAAAATATACATAATATAAAAAAATATAAAATCATTTTATTTCTCATACAGTGGTATGTATAAAAATTAAAATAAATAAATATAAATAAATATCTCACAACTTACACACAACGCCATCTAGTCCCAAACTAAGCAGAGCTTGTATTTTGGTTACTAGAATAACTGATATTACTATATATATACTTTTCTTAGGTAAATACATACTTATTATACATAGAAACACCCAGACTAAGACAAACCGCCATGTTCATGCACACAAAGATTTGTCTTAAGCGGGAATCGAACCCGCGACCTCGGCGTCGCAGGCAGGTACTCTACCCACTCCGCCATCCGGTCGTCTAAGTCTTTATATAAGAAATATGTTATGAATGATGAAATATGAATAACTATTTCATGCAAATTCAGGACATCTTTTTTAATTATCTGTACAAATAATATAATTATTATATACCTATAATTTGTTCGGTTGATAGTTTGTTGGAACGGGATAGTTTCTGGAACTACCAATCGAAATAGGAGGAAATTTGGAAATCAGGAAGATTACGAAGAATTCTTAGTATTACGCAGACTGTTTAACATCACTCTTTCAATATTAAGACCTGAACAGTAACGTTAAGCACGATTGAAGCCAAGAGAAACAGCTGGTTATATAATATAATTTGTTCCGAATGACTGACTGATTGATCAACGCAAAGCCTAAAACGCTGGAGCTAGAAACTTGAAAATTAGAATGAAGGTTTCTTACATGGCGATGGAGGCACACTATAAAGACATCTTAGAAATTTTATTCCAAAGAGGATATATTAAGAGTCAAACAGTTGTATGAAAATCCGTAAAAAAAGCACGGATCATCCAATAAAATATGATGCTTCAAAACCTGACTTTTTTAGATTATACTAATCAGTATTTGCCTGATAATATGTGTATTTATACAATGCGATTGTGTATGTACTAAGTAAGTCCAGTCCACCTGCTTGTTATTGGCATTAACTATTGAAGAAGTAATTTTAAGACTTATTAAAGTTAATCAAAACACAATTGTAAAAACCTAACCTTTAATATGCCCCAAACTGTTATATTAGTAGCAGTTGTTCTGCGTTTCTTAACATTCGTTCACAAGAGCTATTCTTCTTTTATTCAGTGACATAATAGTTTAAAACGTCAATCGTAAAAAGGCATTGAAAATACGTAACTTCCGAACCTTTTGAAGAGATTTCCGTAACTCCCATCCCAACATGTTCATTCCCCAATTTCCTCTATTCGATGAAAATAGTGCGTTTTCTACACAATAGGGAACGAATGAACGAACGAATGAATGAACGAAATGCCATTGTGAACGGTTTAATTCTGCCGAATAGGTGTCAGCTCAACAATGGAATGATCCTAACTAATGGGCTTCGAACTCATTATTCTTCAAATGGTGAGATTTTAATGAAGTTCATCTTCAAATAAGGTTACGGAATTAAATAGCGGTGTTATGTTTGAGGTTATTATAGAATAATATCAGGTGTGTTTTTAGCTATGACAGAGATTAAATGTTAATGTAATTTAGATTGTTCATTGAAATATTTATTTTTATTATATGAATTATTCTAAGAGAGGAAAAATAAACAATATTTTTACTAACCGAAAAATAAATGAATTGAAAGCTGCCAGACAACTGCCAAAAAATGCTGGCAATTATAATTATATATAATTTTATAATATCTAAAAATGTCTGAGAGGTTTACAATACCCACACTACACCTGTTATATTGAGTGTGAATTCCCTGAGAGCAAGTTAACAAATAGCTCTTTAATCGAACCCAAGACCTCGCAGAGAGTGGCGGATAAGCTAACCACTAGACCATCTAGGCATTATGCTTGTTCTCCTTTCATAAATAAATGTTTAATCGTAATCCATTATTGCAAAATTTTCAATTCAACTTCACAAATTTAATTGGTATTTAATAAGTATTATAATTTAATTAGTTAAGTTTTATTTTAATTTTATATTTTTTGTATTTTGATGTTTGTTTTGACGTGTTCAAGCGCCGTTTGGGGCCCAGGGAAATAAATGATTTGATTTTTGAATTCTAAGAAACTTCCATCTTCACATAGTAGGTATTTCTCTCATCAACTATCTTCCATCTTTACAGGCTCCAGTCGAAGAAAACAAGATCATTAAAGATTAGCGCAGAATGTTTTTGGGCTAACGAGCTTTGCCGAACTAGACTAGCTAGGCTGACTACGTAATAGCTTTGGAGATTATCTCTAAAAATACACCGGTCCAGTTCTAAGCGTGGGTGCTGATTCGACGAAGTGACGTCATTCAGAGAAACTGATGCTTGCAGATGCATCCAGATATAGTAGGATTTTTTTTATTAAAGTATGGATTAAAAAAATAAAAAAAATCTACTAACCTAAAAATAATTGACTTATAAGCTTAAGTAAATAACTATGTACAAACCTAATTTAAAAGACCGCTGCCAGTGAGTATCGTTCCCAAAACGCTGGCAGCATTGCTTCGTTGTATGGCAGTTCTCAACTTCTGACCGAAATAAATACCAGCATTCTGAGAACGTGTGGCTAAAAACAAGCGAGTTGAGATCTGTTTGTATAGATTGAGCGCTGCCGGTCCCCAACGTCTCTACCTCAAAAGGCACAAACATATATCCACTGTCAAGACTATATTTGCGCCTTTTGAGACATTCTCCGAAATCTGCCGCCACACCAGCCCCATCCAGTAGGAAATAATGAAAAAGTGTAATTTTAGCGTTACTTGCAGCCTACAATCAAATTTAATGTTTTGGGTGATATCTTTGCATGAGTGATGCCTCTATAAAAATGTATAAATATTCAATTAAAAATTTTAATTCTATAATTTCCATATAACTTTTGTGGTACTTGCCACCAGACCTTTCTCCGTCTTCGCATCTCGTAATTAAGTTTAAAACTTATAATATTTTCATCTAGAATAACTCACTATTTACTTAACGGAACACTTAAGGGGGAACAATTGGTTGGCTGTTTTCCATACAAAAGTAATATGGGTTTAACTTTGATATTATTAAGTTTTTATCTATTTTTATAGACTAATCATATCTAAAACACAAGAATGCATGTTTGTTAGTGCCTATTTTCCCCAAATTATTATAAAATAAATCAGTTTGTATGTAACTCAATTAATGTTTAAAACGATTTAAAAAAATTAAAATGGCTACATACAAATACATTTAAATAGATTAAAACTTAATAATATTAAAGTTAAGCCCATATTACGTAAGTATGAAAACACGGCGCTCGGGAGTTATCCCTCAACTAAGCACACAGAAGGGAGCAAAATAATTTAACTTAAAGAAACTAAGATCTCGTTTCAATAATTTCCTTACAAACTTATGAACTATGAGTACTTTACACGAACTAGTTTCCAAAAATAGCAGCGCTTACTTTAGTTTCAATTTGAAATTCTTGGATAGAGCCAATGATTAATTAACGTTAAGTAAAACTGTCTTGATGGTCTAGTGGTTAGCGCATGCACCACTCACCGTGAGGTCTCGGGTTCGATGTCCGGGTCGGGCAAAGTGTTATTTGTGAACTTTCCGTCACGAAATTAACACGGAGTTGGAATTGAGCCCAGTTGATGGCGACAGGCTCAACCCCTATCCCATAGGACCTAAACATAACAGGTGAAAGTGGATGTTGAACACTCTGCCACACCCTTCTGGGTAATATAGGCGTGATGTTTTGTTTTTTTTTTATAGCAATGACCTTAAGGTCATGAGTGTTTGAACTAAGTAGGATTAACCACCGTCTTTCAGCGCTTTCGATATGGATCCTTAATGGGGTCAAGGGTATTTTTATGAACACGTATTTATTTTAATGAAAAAACTCACGAAATAAGTTCACAGAAGAGAGTAAAGTAATTCAACTTCAGCTAACTTCAACTGCAAGAAACGGAGATCACGTTCGAATCCTTTCCTTACAAACTTTTGAACTATGAGTACTTTACACGACCAAGATTCTAAAAATAGCAGCGCATTTCCTTTGTTTCTATTTGAGAGTAGACGCTCTAGACAGGAGAGAGTCAATGTTGGATTATTAAGCTTAAAACTTTAAATAGGTGCAAACATTAAAAGTTAATGTTGAAATAAAATGTAATTATCGTGGCAATCTATTTTTTAAGAGAATGCATTTTCATATTGCCGAATTCTTTTTATGAAAACAAAGTAAAATTAATCTATTCAACAAGCAAACAAATCGCCGAAGTTTTTTTTTCTTTTTTAATGAGCCCACCTTGTGGCTAGGACAACATAAAATATTACAACTTAAACTGCTATATTATGAATATTTCAAAAACTAAAAATGCGTCCATTAACACTTATTTTATAGTCTCTATTACCGGAAATACACTTTATTATTGTGTTTTTGAAAGGAAGATTTTAACGTACTACATTGTTTTCACTTCACTACACTAACTCGAAAGGCTATAGTCCTTTTAAGTCTTCTTACTAAATCCGTGGTGAAAAACAAACATAGATAAAATTCTTTATTATGAAGACCGCAAAAACTACCGAGTCAATTTAAGTAAAAATAAGCATTGATAAACTCTTAGGCTACTATTTACTAACGTTCTATGCAAGCGGAGCTGCTGTTGGAAGCTCGTATGTATGTACCTGAATACAGAACAGTATTTTTCGTAAAGTATTAATATTATAATTCCTCTTAGTTTAATCCTTATCTTAAGCGAATCCATTTAAGGAGTGAATTAATGAATCGCTTCATTTTCATATAAGTAACGTCACACACTGACGTGTAACTCATGTTTTTTTTGTTTTGATGACTCTTAAATACACTTACATTTGATACACTCATTAATTTTAAAATAGTCTCGGATTTAATAACAAGATGCCAGAGCCAAGATCCAAAATGCCAGATTTATACAGAAAAAGGTGCAATTAACTAAAATAAATATTGGCGAAAGAAAAACCAAACGCTAGAATTTTGTTATATACTATGAATCTAACTCATTTTATGATCATTCAAAGTGTCTTTATTAAGTACGAAATTATTGAATAAAAAAATTATCATTGAATTATCCACACAATTTGTATCAACTGTTGTAAACATAGCTTCACTTACAAAATACATAGCCGTGACGTACGCTTATGTAGCTGTTAGTTTGGAAATTGTTAGTAGGTAGTCTTCGTGTTAACAAAGTTATTATTTTAATGATGTTTCTAATATCGAGAGGTGTTTCAATTGCATTAAAAAATTAAAATTTTTCATCTACCTGTTATAATATAAAGCATCTGAATTTATCAGAAAATGGCTGACTATCAAACTCGCTAGTGAGAGATAACCTTTATGAAAGATTAGTTCTACACACAAACTATTAGACGAACTATGTGAAGATATTACAGTGTTTGTTTATGGAAATTAATTTAAAGGATAACGTATAAGGAGAGATTGAGATTTCAGGAACGATCTCTGGGGTTTAGTCAACTTTGTATTAATTTCATACAAACAAGAGCGAGTTTTACAGCACAATATCCACATTTTACGTTATAGGTCGATTATTGATAATCTAACTATAACAATATTTGGAACAATAATAGATGCATGTTTACCTAAACTTGATATCTTAACGTGTTGGCTTAATGATCTACAGAAAATGCTCTAGACAAATTAAATGGATTTACTTGGCTAAATAAAGTTTCTTATTGAAAATGGGCGTTTCTACTCTATACGGCAAAGCAAAGGCGACGACGGAACGGCGAATTTGCTAAATCTATGAGAGCAGCGATAGCCGAGTGGGAGAACGTAGGACTGCGAATCCAAAGGTCTCGGGTAGAACCCACGGCACACACCTCTGTCAATAAATCGTTAATTTTCGTCTTTGAAGATATGTGTGTATTTGCCATGTAAATTATCACTCGCTAACGGTGAAGGAAGACATTGTGAGGAAACATGTATGCCTGAGAGTGCCTAAAAAAGTGCTCGAAGGTGTGTGAAGTCTACCAATTTGTACTTGGCCAGCGTGGTGGACTATGGCCTAACCCTTCTCATCATGGGAACGCAGCAGTAGGACATGTATTAGATACGCTAATTATTAAATCAATGAAAATTTAACAGCGCGTTTTTTCGATGAATTATTGAAAAAACGTGCCGTCTAATGGAAAAAGCCTATTATATAGACGTACGTTACTCAATATACTCACAAAAATCGTTTCCATTTATTATTGAATATTCGAAAAAGGGGTGAATCCAATAGTTTTTTGTTAGCCTAAAAAATGGTAGTCCGGGGAATAAATCTAAAAAAGGTCGTTCGGAAAGTACTAAATGTGCCAGTACTGAGTAGAGAGGTCACGTTTTCTAGTAGTTTATAGGTAATGGTTAGTTATTTTACTTGTTATTTATTATAGTGTATTGGAAATAGGATTATCTTTTCGTTGTTTTTGTTTGGAAAACAATAGATAGATAGAATTACTACGCATAGAATGCCAGTACAGCAGTACAGCCAATACTTTAAAGTGAACCGTTTTTGGTAGATATTTGTTTGTGTGCGTATAGGCTGTTTTTGGTCTTACTTTTAACAAAGCACTTGTATGAAAAGTAACTTAAATCTAGGTATTATACATCTATAAATAGATAAATGTTTATTATTTTTTGCTGCCGATTGTTTAATCACCATAAATGTGCCTCAGCCTTATTTTCAGATATTACTCCAAAAACCGTTGGACTTTTAAGATTTGATTTTTTTTTGTACAATAAATAAATAAATGTTATCAACAACAACTTTCACTTGCTAATACACACGCAGTAACCACAATAATATGACCCTTAATATCGTAAACTAGGTACATTTTATCTATTTATCTTACACTATTTTATTTCTGTACCTCGTGTGTGTAGATTCCATACTATGGTTTCCCATGACCTTGCAGGGAATAGAGCGTCATTGAGTAACATGCATATTTATAACATCAAGGGCATGTTTCTGAGGTTTCGGATAGTTCTCATCCGATCCATAAAATATAACCTGACCAAATTTAAAAGTGACACAAGTTACACTTAAAAAAAGAACACAGCTGTCAAATTCATATATGTGTGTTTTATACTTATCTTGCTAATTAGGTTAATCTAACACCTGTGTTAGTATTAGTGTGATATTATTAGAACTGCATCTTTTTTAGTCTACTTATCAATATAATTAATCTTTTTTTATCAGTGCTCGCAAAACGATCAAAGTCTTCTAAACAAAATAAATCCCTCATCAACTGCCAGTCCCGAGGACAATTTTAAACAACAAATTAAGATGTCACTCAAGAAATTAATTAAGAACTACCTAATTTCATTTTAAAATTTTATTCCAGGTAGCGTCGTCGGGTATCTATTTTCAGCATCCCGCTTAATTTATCATAAAGTTTAGTATAATTTAGAAGAAATTTAAATTTAGTCGAGTCACTTTGTCAAATGAACATAGGTATTTAGACATGGCTATGTTTTACTAAGAAACAGAATTGTCTTGTTGTACTATGCTAATCAAATCAGAATAGATTTTTCGTTTTCTTTTTAATGTGTTCCATTCGCCTAAATACAATAGAAATTTTCGATCACATTCCTTTTTTTTCCTTTCGAAAAATTTCGTTCATAAATGGAACACATAAGACACACTTCATATTCATGATGGCTGAAAAGTCTGTTCTTATTTAATTCGCATAGTTTATTGTCTTTAAAAGTACTAACTAATAACTACAGTATTGAAAGTACTGTACCTAGAAGTATAGTCCGTAAGAGTATTTTGTTCCGGTTTCAGTAGGGACATGTTTCCACTAGTAATTCTTCGTCCGTCTCTATTGCTTTCGTAGATTTTAATTCACTGGGGACACGCGTTCACTGCTGCTCTTCAAAATTTCATCTTTCTTAAATTCACGGTAGTGGAACGCGGTATGCGCCCGTCTCTCTTGCTCTCGTAGATAGATAGATAGATAGAAAATTCTGTATTGTACACACAGATTAAATACAATTTATAGAAGAGTCTTATCTAAGTATGCACAATGGGCGGCCTTATCACTATTAAGTGATCTCTTCCAGGCAACTTTTTACGTACTCGTACGTATTTATCACTGAGGACACGTGCGTTCTCTGTCACTCTTCAATTTTATCCTTTTTAAATTTTGCACTAGTTAGTAGAACTGCGCATCTATATACGTCTGTGTCTTCTATTTGTGACATCTGTTAGCTTATGACAATGATGACCAATAAGATGAGCCGATCAGAAAATAATCATCATCCCATTGGTTTTCACCAAAGCATTCAAACGAAAAAGCCTGCGAGTTCTCATAACCTTGTAAGAGCAGTCTGAATATACTTCATCTTACTTAATAATAATCTGAAATAATCTATCACAAACGCATGTTCTCGTAGCATAAATTATTTTATTAATATTTCTACGAATGAACGTGAATTATTTTAACTGAAAACGTGAAATTAAAAGAAGTATTTTCATCTGACAGTCAATTTATATAATACAATACATCTGCAAATAACTTCAAAATCAAGTAAATTATTTCGCTCTGATCTAGTCATGTGTCCGCTATACCAAAATGTAACTCAAAACGGTTGCCATACCTCAAACATATTTATACCGAAATAACAAGCAACGGCTATCAGATATAATAGACCAACTAACTATGACGCGACGCTGCCAAAAAAAGCTGCCAAGACTATTAATAGCCGCACTAACAATATCCAAAATAAATTTGGTATAAGCCAGAGATGACCTTATCTCCAGTATTATAAGGCGCATTTCTGTTTTCACTCATGCTAACCAAATAAACCATCCATGACCAAACCTTCTACCCACCATGCCTTCGTTTTCATTCTAAGCGGCGGGCGCGGCGGCGGCAGCTCGCGTTTAAGACAGGAAAAGAGCGAATATCGCTACAGTAACCGTTGCGGTTGTGTGCATTTGCTACGGATACGATTTTCATTCTCGCGCGAATACCGTTGACAGTTTAGATGATATCAGCACTACCAAACCGATATTCAGCAACGGTTAGAAATATCGGTTCGATAACCGTTGGCCGAATCCTATAACGCCCATCGCTAACTCTAACCAATTAATATTATACGTTACTATTGAAAGCAATTTTACTAAAAAAAATCGTACACATCTCGGCAAAAATATACAATCTATTATTCGTTGTTCTATTTTGCAACTGACTATACAAAACATTGCTCTTTTTATTATTTAACTGCCTAGTGAAGTAAATATTTAGGGTGTGTGAAAATTGGGTTTATACACATTTGCCACAGATGTGTATAAAACCTAATTTTCACCCAGGTTTAGGTCTCAAGTGATGGTGATACTATCCTATATAATAATTTCAACACTTATACCCAACCAGGAAATTGAACATCGCGGTGAGAGCATACAATAGCACACTAGTCTAACGAAGTGGTAAAAAGTTTCATTGTATTTGATTTTTTTTATTGATATTATTTTTTCATGAGATAGTATAATAATATAAGCATTTATGAAAATTTTGTATTCAAAATTAACTACAATTTTTTTTTAGTATATTGCTTGTAACCTGATTAAACATAATAATATGGTCCACTTTTACTGATCTACCTTAATGCAATTCAGGTGAAGCCGCGAGCGGAGCCTAGTTAAAAACAAAGTCTCATCCATCTGCCTATATTGTAAGGAAATGCGGCAAAAAATAACCGCCATTTTTATCCAATAATAACGACAATGTACATATTTGCTATTTCTTTTGTTTGATGTAGGAGTATTGCCGTAGGGCCTCAGATTTATTTGTTGGATCGGAAGCCTTTTTACGTGATCGCCAATGTATTGAGGTTTATTGGAAAATGTGCACGATTTCAATGGGCATCGGATCCATAGATAGTAAAATAATACGATATATAACATCACCTATATGAACCAGATATGGCAGAGGTGTACTATACCCACATTTCACCATAATCATGCCTTCATATCAATTTCATTTAATCTTGCATCATATTGCAATTTAGGAACAATCTGGCTGTCCGTAAGGGTTGTATGACAAATTAGCTAATCCATGTGGCTTTGCTCACTAGGCAGCTTGATAAAATATAGTCTTTGTTACACAGTAAAACATTATCTTAGTAACGGTTAAAGATTTTTCAAATCAGTTTACTAGTTTTGAGTTAAATTGCAACGAACAACCAAAAAAAACAATTTTTCCATCTCTATACAGGGTTATTGGGTAAGTCGACCTAGATCCGTTAAGAGGTGGTAGTTCCCATCATTTCTGACTGATCTGACTATGAAACACCCCACCCTAAACCTAACCGTTTTCGAGATATTGGACTTAGAAGGTTTTTTTAAAAAATATCCCGATTTCTTAACTATAGCCTATTTTTTTTGTATCCTATGCCTTTTATTTTTTTTTAATTCTGATTTTTGTATGCCAGATAAGTTTGTTTATAATTCTCAACCCAAAAAGTGCAAGTATCTGAACCAATGGGATCGTAGTAGACGATTGATACCGTAAAAAAGTAATTAATTTGAAAAAAAAAAATTGTTTCTTTTAGTAATATTTAAAAAAAAATCTATGGCGTTAGTTCTGCAGATGTTTTAAATAATATCTACGTTCCATTAGCTATCCAACAAGGTATCACAAGCTAGGGTCTTATCACAATTCATAGAAAAAAAATCGATAAAAGGCTCCCAGGTAGTAAAAAAAAACAATGGTACTTAAGATTAAACTTCTCTTTTGGGCCAGGAAACGAAATAAAACAATACAAATAATTATTAAACAACATTTATTTAAATTTATAAATCTTGTTCTACATGGCCGCCTCTGTTTCGCACACACACTCTCATTCGGTGTCTTAGTCCGGTTTTAACTACTACAGTCGTTAAGTCTCTTCGAATTTCGTCAGCAGCCTCAATAATCTTCTGTCTTAATTATGTCAATAGTTTCAATTGGATTATTCTCATTGTAGACTAATGTCTTCATGTGTCCCCACACATAAAAATCCATGGGAGTCAGGTCAGGACTTCTTGCTGGCCACGGTATGGGTCCACCTCTTCCGATCCACCTATTAGGATACTCGTTGTCTAGCCATTCCCTGACCCCTCTTCTGTAATGTGCAGGGCAACCGTCGTGTTGGAACTTCATGTGTCTAATCAGATTTAGGGGTAAATCCTCTAATAAATTTGGTAACTCTTCTCTTAGAAAATGTTCGTAAAATTCTCCGTTTAAATTATCAGGTAGAAAGAAGGGCCCAATTAATTTGTTTGCTATGATTCCCATCCAGACATTTAAACTAAATCTTCTTTGTGCGGCTTTTGTCCTCTTCTGGTTAGGATTTTTTTGCGCTTTTGGGGCCCAATAATGAGCGTTGTGGTAATTTGTAATTCCATCTTTATCAAATTTTGATTCATCTGTCCACAAGATTTGTTTTAAAAATGCTGGGTCTTCTAAATCTCCATGAAGCATAAATCTACAAAAGTCTAACCTCCTCACTGGATCTCCCTCTTCGATAACATGTACTGGCGTGTAGTGATAGGGGTAGAGGCCTGCAGTATTCACCGTAAACCACACTTTCCACTGCGAGAGTCCAAGTTCTCGGGCAACAGCATTAGTTGAAGTAGTTGGATCCGCTCTAAACCGTTGAACTATTTGATTATCTTCATCTTCATCATCAACAATGATCCGTGGTCGGCCTAGGTCTGCTCGACGCCTTAAAACAGAGCCAGTCTCTCTGAGTCGCCGGTAAGCGCCGTCAAAGACAGTGACATCCGGTATTCGGCGGCCGGGATAACGTGCAATGTATTCGTCACGAGCTCGTGCAGAAACACCATTGCAGTACCCATAACAAAGTAGAATATCCGCGTATTCCTCGTTCGTGAAGGTTGCCATCTTCAACAGTTCCAATTCAGAAGCACAATTCAAAGTCCAGTTAACAAGCACAGTCACAATTTGTAGGAAACAGTCCAGAAATACAAGCCAAGTCGGGTAAGAAATGAAGAGCACTAAATATCGCATCTACTACGGACGAATCACGGAAGCAGACTAAAACGAAACAATAACAACAAATTGGCCGGGATTATTTTATCTCGCTTGCACCTGGTCAGTTTGTCCCGCTCGCACGCACCACAGCTCCGTGGATGAACAATAGGACCAAAGAACACAAATTTGTACTGCTACCTGAGAGCCTTTTATCGATTTTTTTTCTATGAATTGTGATAAGACCCTAGCTTGTGATACCTTGTTGGATAGCTAATGGAACGTAGATATTATTTAAAACATCTGCAGAACTAACGCCATAGATTTTTTTTTAAATATTACTAAAAGAAACAATTTTTTTTTTCAAATTAATTACTTTTTTACGGTATCAATCGTCTACTACGATCCCATTGGTTCAGATACTTGCACTTTTTGGGTTGAGAATTATAAACAAACTTATCTGGCACACAAAAATCAGAATTAAAAAAAAATAAAAGGCATAGGATACAAAAAAAATAGGCTATAGTTAAGAAATCGGGATATTTTTTAAAAAAACCTTCTAAGTCCAATATCTCGAAAACGGTTAGGTTTAGGGTGGGGTGTTTCATAGTCAGATCAGTCAGAAATGATGGGAACTACCACCTCTTAACGGATCTAGGTCGACTTACCCAATAACCCTGTATTACTAGTTTATAAAACAAGAAACATGCTTTTTATCTTCTAAAGCATATAAATTACATTAAATCAACAAATCTAATAAAAATACATAGAAAATGAAGATTGAGAAAAGATTTCGTGTGTATCGAACAGTTTTGTAAAAAAACTTTGGCTTTGGAAAAATGATGCTTTTAGCCGAACTTAAATTTTCTAAAGTGTTTGTGATGTATAAAGGAAAATGAGGCCTTTTTTTTGGCATCCAAAATCTGCATTGCAGATTTGTTCTAGTTCTCATAATTTATGAATGCAAGAAAGTAATGCTTTAAAATGGAAATCATCTTACCCAAGATCCAGTTTCCACCAAGGCGGCGCTGAAAGGAGCAGTGTCTTGAATAACTAATCAGATGTCGTTTTTTCGAAATGGTCAAATCTGGGCCTTATACTAATAAACTTAAATATTAAGCAATACCTCTAGCAATAGGCAAATCCCTGGTAAATAAGTACACTATATTATGACTCAATATAAAAACCTTGAAATCTTTTCTTTACATTGCTTGAAGTGATAAATTTTTTGTTTTAAAATCTTACTTATCGAGAACTACCTCGAGCGCGAACCGACCATATGCGGTTCCCATTTTTTTTTTTAATATACAATAAACAAATATAAAAATAAACGCTTGTTTATTAAACTAAAAAAAAAAGATTATTATGGTGGGTACATAATTTATTGCATATTATGATAGAAATAGAATAGAAATAGAAATAGAAATATTTATTTGCTTAAAACATGGTATATACAGGGTGTTAAGTTAGTCTAGAGTACAGCATGTCTCACCGTAAGGACGGTATGCAAAAATATATATAGATAGATAGGTAATTTTATGCGGATTCTAGTGACATTTTAATAAAAAATTTCACATAGCAGCTATATACGAGATATAGCTTATATCGTATTATGTGGGACCCTATTCCATGGGACCAAAACATAACAGGGTAAATGTGGGTGTTGTACACCTCTGCCATACCCTACTGGGTAATATAGGCGTGATGTTATGATTTGTTTGTTATGTTCGTGCTCGTGGCCATTAACACAAAAATAGACTCTAACAACTCACTTAAAAGCTTATTTTCGAGTGCCTTAATGATTAATTGTTTCTTTGAAGGTTATTTATAGTTTTTTGGTAATTAAGAACTTGATTAATGATACCTTTTTGTTGAAGTGTCAGTCATCAATCTATTTGAGTATTCTTTTATTAAAATTAAACAGAGAGGGAGCTTTTGAGATTGGTTTTCATTTTATAAATAAAAATAGAAGTATTACCGCCGCCGTTAGTTTAGAAGTAAAGTTTGATACCCGGGTCGACCAAATGTATCATCGTCTTTTCCATGAGTGAATTTCAATTGCAGCACAGTGTTTGGAATTGTGTCCAGTAGAATGTGCACTGTGATACCAACCATATCTGGGGACTACAGAATCCCGGACCTTTGGTAGGCATGTGTGGAGCCGAAGCCAATAGCACAGAGGCCCGATAAATATTTTGCTCTAAATGTGGCACAAACCGGCGATTATTCCTGTTCACACTACAGAAATGCACCCAAGGACAATCCCCAGCTTGAGCAAACCTATCGCTGAAAATTGAGACTAAATAATATTGCATGAAGTTATTGTTTTATCATACTCTTTTGCCTTCAACCATTTTGATAATCAGCTGTGTACGTTATGATTTATATAACAGACATTCTAAATCTTTTTACTCCAGAAGTACTATTAAATAATTATTGACATTATAATCATTGACTTTTCATAATTATGTTAAATAAACATTATATTATTGTGTTAAAATAATAATTTTCATTGCATAAAAAAACTAAAATGTAACTCAGTTTTCAAAAGAATTTCATCAGCCGACAAAAACAATGCGAAAACATTTGTTAAAGGAAAGCAAAAGAATAATGTTTTTCTCTTGATAAATTGTTTTTGAAACATGAATACCGTTTTACTTTTACGTTGTTCTTTTCACCTTTTTTATTTGTTTTAATCACTTAGAGAATATTCGTGAAAGAGCTTAATTTCTGACAAAAAATGTTGATGATTTAATGTATCTATTGTTATTCAAAAACAAAGATTTACGCAATAAAATAAAACCGGTCAAGTGCGAGTCGGACTCAAGGATGGAGGGTCCCGTACTATGAACTATAAAACGGAAAAATCATGTCTGTTGTATGGAAGCCACCGATAAATATTTATTTTTATTTAATTATTTATTTAAATATTCTGTAAATATTTCAATCATTATCAATATCGAGCTGAAACGATAAAAAAAATCACGTTTCTTGTATGGGTGCTCCCCTCCGTCCCCTTACTGTTTATTTTATTAAATTTTTAGTATTTTATAGCGGCAGCAGTTATACATCACAGAGCAAAAACTACCAAAAACTTTTTGTAAAGGAATCCCCGTAATATTTATTTTATTTCATTTTTAGTATTTATTGTTATACCGACAATAGTTCTACATCACCTGTGAAAATTTCATCTGTGTAGCTCTCACGGTTCATGAGATAAAACCTGGTGACAGACGGACAGCGAAGTCTAAGTAATAGAGTTCCGTTTTTACCCCTTGGGTACGGAATCCTATGGTAATTTTGTTTTAGTTCATAATAAAAGGAGTTATTAGGGATGTCTGAAGATTTTTGTAACAAACGAGCTCGTAGTTAATCCGGCTCCTTAGGCTTGCCACCATAGAAATCTTAATAACTAGTAAATAGAAATGCTATCGACTATCTTTTAACACTGGGACGCATGTCGCCGGTTTTCAAATACCACTTTTTGTATTCCTGCAAACAAAATTATTCTTTTTGGCGATGACATTAAGACGACAATTCCTCAACTCGCACTGTTGTTCGATTAGACAAATGCGCTTGTATTCCTGCAAACAAAATTATTCTTTTTGCGATGACATTAAGACGACAATTCCTCAACTCGCACTTGTGTTTGACTTGACAGATGCGCGGCGACAAGGTCACGCGTCTTTGACATTTCTATTGCCTTATTATTAAGATTTCTATGCTTGCCACTCTTGTCATTTCAATTCGAGTATAACGTAGTTGACAACATAGAAACGTCAACGTCATTTTTGACGTTTCCATGTTGATATCGACGTCATGCGACGATTTAAAATTACGCGTAAGAAGGCAGATTAACCGACTTTGAAGTCTTCTTTTGATCTTGTTGTTAAATACATGCAATATCACGTTTCGGGTTTCGAAATAAAAGTACCGCTAGCCAACCCCAACGGAATTGGAAAAAGATTCGGCGAATGATGAAAGACTAAATTCGTAAATTACAATAATGAGGCAGACAACAATTCAAATCACACTTTACTGACAAGCAAACTGGAAATGCTTGTAAAAGAAAATAACGGTCTATTACCGTCCTGTTATTTGAGCCCCGGTGAAATCAATAGGGTGAAATGAAAATGCGATTGGATAATCAGAAAGGCTTTATATTTCAATTTACTTTGCCTAATTTTAGATTTTTTTAGATACGTTATTTTTTGTATGAAACTTTGCGACATAAATCTACAAATTTCAAATTAAATGATATTCAGAAATATTAGTAATCAATATTTAAAAACATATATGGTTAGATTCATTGTAATAATCATGACATCCATTGAACATGCAATTCATAGATGAAAAGATAGAGAAAGCTTTATTTGCACATGATAATTTGTAAAAAAACATACGGAAGTATAATAATGTCTGACTCCATCAGCAAAATCAGCGCTGCAGGGTTTTGTTGCACTGAAGCTTATGGCTGAGATAGTGAACTTTTCTGGCAATTTATTGTTTAGTATTTTTAATTTTCTTTTTTGCTCTTTTTGTCAGATTAAAAATATGTTTCTTTCTTTCTTTCTTTCAAAGGGCAGCCTCATCCCTTGATGTGATCTCTTCCAGGCAACCTTAGGAACCGTACATAATAAAAGGGATATTTGAGGTATTTATAATGCACTATAATATAACATTTTCAACATCAATTTTTGACGAATTAAACAAGATCGCAGTCCGTGTTTCTTTCGTCAAAAATTCAAAAACTATGTCAAAGTTTTGGTAAAACTAGGACAAAATAGTAAGTTCCTATAAGGAAACTCTACGTTTTGGAAGCTCATTATTGCAAAAGTGTCTTATAACACTACTACACTGTACCTATACTAATTTGCACTTAGATACTGCCTCAAACACTAACATTAGAACTAAATCTGTTCCTAGTTCATTAAACTTAGCAAATGTTTGTGAACAACATTTAGCTGTACAAAGTGTTCATTAGTTCACAAGCGAGGTGTATCTTATGAGGATATTTCTGTTATCATGTTCCATACAAATATATGTACTATTAAATATAGTATAGAAAGATAAAACAGAAGTATTTGCGAACACACTGCACTTTAATAACAATGTTATTAGCGTCACTGGTTTGTCTTCACTTAGACTAATTGCATCTTAATGCAAAAATACCTTTTTCTTTTCTTAAAAAAAAAATATTCTTGTCAACCCTCCAGCTAAGCTTAATTTGCTTGTGTTAGCAGGAAATTCACGTTCGTGGTGTAATAGTCAGGATGAAAACCCACGACCTGTCAATCGCAAAATCGATGCCTTATTCATAACGCCACCTCCGCTTAGGCTGTATATATTCTCTACTCTGTAACTGCAGCTAAATGACAGAATCGACCGAAATGAGAATTGTCATGAAGATAGTTTAGTGCCTGAAAAAGATCAAAGACTTATTTTTATCCGTCTATCACAGTAGTTTTAATCCGCCTATCACATTGATTTTTATTCGCCTATCACATTGCTTTTTATCCACCTATAACAGTGCTTTTTATCCGCCCATTACAGTGCTTTTTATTCGCCTATCACAGTGGCAAATCCGTGTTCAGAAGGTGCTTTAACACGTGCGAAATAAAATACAACTGTTAAGATTTTAGTTTTCAATGTTCGCACGTAAGCACATAATGTCATTGACCCTCTCTCCAGTCGTGTTGGCTTATCGTCTTATTGTATCAGAGAGATCGTTACACCGAGAATGTGGGAATAGATAATGCAAGAGTATTAGTGAACGTACTACACTGTAGTATCTTCTGTGTAGTTGGTAAGTCTCCATTGCCTAATTTCAACAATAATTGGCAATTAACGATAGCCGTGGTAGTCGTCGGTGTGGCGGTAATGACGTATTCACGGATCTAGCGGCCAGCACTACGTGAATCGATGGTACACGGTGTTATTTTCAGCGAGTAAAAGCCCACATAACCACAACCTAACCCCTAACCGATGTGGTATACGGTCAGGTATTTTCAAGACCAAAAAAAGTTTCAAGTTCATTTTTAGTTTCTAGGTATAAAAGACTGAAATATTATTTCATCACGACACCCCACACTTGTTTTACTGTTTGCTCGCCAAGTCACGAACAAACCCACGAAATGACAGCAATTCAGCCCTTCTAGACAAATGGCAGCGACAATCATGATTTTCGGGCAGCGGCAGTGGCTTAGTACGAATAGAAATCAACGCTGGGTGCTAGCGAGGGATCTTAACTCTCTTTCTCTCGTAAGCCGCTACGTGACCTATCAACTTGCTCGCACTCAGCGTTGCGTTATCTATTCGTGGTAAACGCTTCACTACCAATGCCAATAATCTAGAGAGACAGGCTCTTTAGGGCGATGTTAAAAATTATAGCGTCTATAACATTATGATAAAAGGTTTACGGGATCATTATTTGTTTTATTAGTAGTACTATTTCACTGTTTATGATAATAGTTCGCGATAAAAGATAGTATAATGTAGTTACTTACATAATACTATCAATGTATTATTGCGAATTCGGAGGTATTTTATAGCTATAGAGTAAGAGCCCGTGAGTAAGAGCCCCCCCAAAGTTTATCTGTGTTTGCCTCTAACATAGTGAAGAACGATAATCAAGTTCATGGTGTTGGTCAAAGGATTGAAACCATGCTATGCTTGGCAATGGTGGAGGCGATTTCTGCCATCACGACATCCAAAAATTACCTTTTGGCATTGTCCAAAGTACGATCTAAATTGGCTAATTGATGGTTTTGTTTATAGATACAATACGGGCTCATGGGAAATCTTGATAAAAATGTGAGATAGCTGTATGTCCGTGTTTAATCGCTATCAACATACAACCGGATGGCAGAGTGGGTAGTGTACCTGCCTGCAACGCCGAGGTCGTGGGTTCGATTCCCACTTAAGACAAATATTTGTGTGCATGAACAGGGGGGTTTGTCTTAGTCTGGGTGTTTCTGTGTATAATAAGTATGTATTTACAAAAAAAAGTATATATGTATTAGTGTCAGTTACTCTAGTACCCATAGTACAAGCACCGCTTATTTTGGGACTATGTGAGTCGTAAAAATATATTATAATTAAAATATTAAAAAATATATTAAAATGACTAGTATCAAAACTTCATTCTTATCTACAAACTCGCCTGGAGAACATAATCACGATGCGTATAAAACATTGTGTACAAATCCCTGAGTTTTATTACTCTCTGACCTCAACAGATTAATTCATACACACATATTTGTACGTAATGGTAGAACGTGTGCAATTTATAAATGGCAAGGATTATACTATCTCGCTGAGGAACCTTGAAATGGGCACATTATTTATGGAGAGAAATTGCGTTCTTGGAAGAAAAAATAAATAAGATGATGTAGGTAGAAAAGCTCATTGTAATGTGTAACACTCAAGAATTGTGTATGATAAGAGGATTCATTGCCTTGTTAGTGAAGTGGCTTGCAAATGCAGCTCCAGGATTCAAGTTTTGGGTTGAGAAAATAAAAAGTTGGATTCCTGCTCTGCCCAGAGTAAGTTGACAGTAATGCATATACATAATGACACAAAAAAGCGGCGATAGCCGAGTAGGAAACCGACTGCGAAGTCGAAGGTCTCGGGTTCGAACCCACGGCACACATCTCTGTCAATTAATTGTTAAGATTCGTCTTTTCGAAGATATGTATGTTAATCATATAAATTATCGCTCGCTAACGGTAAAGGAGCAACTGCATGCCTGAGAGTGCCTAAAAAATACTCGAGGTCGTGTGAAGTCTACCAATCCGCACTTGGCCAGCGTGGTGGACTACAGCCTACACCCATCTCATCTACTACTATAACCCATCTCATCACGAGAAGAAACCCGAGCCCAGCAGTGGGACATGTATCAGATACATGACTAATAACATCATCCGCACAATGATTTGCTACGCCAAGTGCTACAACTACGCAGTACTCTTGTACTACGTATTCGTAGCACTGTCTCACTCCCCCGAGAAGGCATCAAAAACATACCTACGCGCGACCGGTACCCCGGGTACTCCATTCTAGAAGGGTCTCGCGTGCATGCGGAGACGCATACGCGCTGTTTTAACCGACTATTCGTATTGCGGCGCTACGACGAGTAAACGCTAGTTCAGTACTAGCTGGCAGTAGTATCTTCTTGTCGCTTGATGACCCTATGGCAACACAAGTGCTACGCTCTAAGAGATCTGAGTTTAAATTTTCATTACCATGGAATTGTGTAGGTAATTAAAGAAAATATTGTACACATTAAGTCGAACTAAATTGCACCGACAACTAATTAATGACGACATTAAGTCGATATTTCGTTAAATACTAAACCTACGAAACTAACTAAGAAATCCTTTTCCCCCTCTCTATTCTAAGGCTGAGCTCTTGATCAGAGCCCTGAGTCTGCTATTTAATAATAGATATGCCAATAGTCTATCTTTCACACCGTAATGACACCATAATTATTTTTTTTTACAGATTTGTTCCATATTAAAACAGCGGACTTGAGGCGCTAACTTCAATTCATAGTCTTATTCTGATCACACGTACCTTATCAAATTCTCCTAATTTTAAAATCACACTATTGAAAAAGTACTACATACTTTGAACCTCGAGCGAAGCGCCGGGTTTAAGCTAGCCAATACTAATCCACATTTAATTTTCTTATGAAACACTCAAACCCAAACCAATAACCGTTTTAAAGCCACTAAAAAAATACCGGTATAAACAAACGCAAAAGGACGTTTTAAAAGAACAGCCATGATTACAAAATTGGCAATGTTAATCTGCACTAAGCCGAGGGGGCCGTGACCCGGGGGCGCTGGGGCTATTATGTTAATTCAGTACAGATTATTACAAAATAAAAAAGAACGATTGATATTACGAAATATTTTTTTTTTAATATTAGTTTTAGACGTTTTGCAATTATGCCAGAATCAATGTTTTTTTTCTTTTCTTTATTTCTTAGATTGCTTCGTTGGCCTAGTCGTTGATGTCTGATCGTGAGGTTTTTGGTTTGGATCCCGGGGTGGATAAAACTTTTATTTAGGACTTTTCCGTAAGGATATTTGTAGCAGCTGTACGTTTCCTGGTTTAATGCCCAATAGAAGATAGGGTAACCCCATGTCACATGAAACTTAAACATTACAGTCATGTGGAATAATACTCCTCTGCTATTCCGTTCTGGGTACTATAAGCGTGTATTATGCATTAAAAAAAAAACAATAAAGATGTTTTCAAAGAACAGCCGTGATTACAAAATTGGCAATGTTAATCTGCGCTAAGCCGAGGGCGCCGTGACCCGGGGGCTCTGGGGCTATTATGTTAATTCAGTACAGATTATTAAAAAGTGAAACGATTGCTTTGTTAACCTAGTCAGGATCATTTTTATAGATTGATGCAGCTGCGTGGTGTTTGAATTATTGCTTGGTAGAAAATAATTCTACCACATGAAATCTAAAAAACTAGTGATATGTGGCTTTTAATTCACGTCTGCTTTACCCTTCTGGATAATATAGGCGTAATATTATTCATGAAGCCAAGTGAAAGTTAAAAAAAAATATTTCATTGAATAAACATGTATCACTTGAAAACGTCACGTAAACACGTAATTTTATTATAATGATAATTTATATTTATAATTAATATGTACTAGAGGTGTAGCCCTTGGCAAATTTAAAACTTTTTGTATAAATAACTATTTTGGAGGGAGGACACTAAAACGGAGGCTACCTTTATTATTTAATGAAATGCCCTATGAATTAAGATCCGAAAAGAACAAAAGAAAGTTTGCCATAGCTTATAAAAAACATTTGTTTTTATACTTAGGACGTAAATGAGTAGAACTTACCTACTTAAGAGTAGGAAGGTTATCTTCATACCTACAATAAAATATTGAATAAATTTAATGTTGAAAGCGAATAATACAAAGATATGTTAATTAAAGTTTAAGTGAAATGTATTTGTGTTTAATCCGAGTGTAATGTATTTCCACAGACAAACCGATCATTCGGTTTTGTGGAGCCTGTTTAAAAATGTACGTTTGTATTTATGAATAAAGCATTTTATTTATCTATCTAATAATAATATCTAGTATATTCATACATGGATTCAATTGAAAAAGACGTTTAAAAGAACAGTCGTAATTACAGAATTGGCAATGTTAATCTGTTTTAAGCCGAGGGCACTGGAGTCAATTATATTTATTTCGTACGGATTATTAAAAAAAGGAAACAGCAAAGTGAGAGAATTGTTTTCGCTCCTCTCCCGAGTTATGCTCATGGGATGTATAATTGTTCATTATGAGTAAACTTTAGTGAAATATAAATCTAATTAAAAACCAAGGGTATCGTGCCCCGTGGGTGTTGGGGTCTATTATGTCAATTGATTTTTAAAATATTAATAAAAAGTCAAACAATATTCTTGCCTTCCCGTATAATCTTATTAGATATTGAAATATTTTACACGGTGAGAATTGTGTAAGTCTTACGTCTCTTACCTTCATCTTTAATGACATCCGCGTTTGATGTCAAAAATTAACCTATGACGTTTTCTATGCAATGAATTCTTAAAAAAAAAGCTTTCAACTCTTACCTTGAGAAATGTTATCAAGATCGATTTAGTGGTTTAGCTGTGAAAACGTACCAGACGGACACATTTATTAGATTAGTAAGTAAACTTTGGTGTATAAATCTCGTCCTTACCTGGGTAACTTTACGTGAATCATCAAATCATTGGTTTAAAACGCCAAAAATGATTAAATTAAATAATTATATACACAACACATTCTTAATAAGTAATATCTTGAAACGTTACCATTATTTTATAGCCTTCATTTAGCTCCAATTTTACAGGTGTTAGATTAACCTTATAGGCAGAATAATCTTATTACACACATGAATAAATGTTACAGCTGTGTTCTTTTTACAAATGTAACTTGTTACATTTAAAATTCGGTCAGGTTAATATATTTTATGGGACGGATAAAATATATCCAGAACCTCTGAAACTGGTCCTTAAAGTAAAAAAATCAATCTCTCTTTTAACCTACTACTATGTATTTGCTTAAATCAAAACATAAATCTACATTTTTCCTCTCCATCTCAAAAATAAACTTATTTCGCTGAGCCATCTGTCGGGACAATAAATAGAACACGTGGAGAATGGTTAGACTTTATGGCGCCTCTAAAATACATTGTAAGAGTTATAACAAAAAATAAATTAAGAGAAAGAACGAAATTGCACACTTGGAAAGTTGTTTATAAAAACATTTTATAGAAGGAGAGAGGGATGGGTTTATTTATGCGGTTTATGCACTATCAGTAAAGTTGAATCAGGACCCATTCGACAAATATTTCCGTTGAAATTGTCGAAGTCCAAGCGAATTTTTAGACTTCAGTGTTTTAAAATGTCTTTACAAAAACAGTATTAAGGTGGATCATGAATGTTCTTTTTGATAGTACCTATGTAGCAACGCAGTCCACCTCATGGTTAGTGGCATAAACAGTTTATAAAACATTTAAAAACAATAAAAGTTTGCAAATGTAACGTTAATTTATTCTATCTAAAACATGTGACATCTAAAACACAACTTTTGCGCGCCAGAATATTTTGTATGGCACCGATTATATATAATAAAGTACCTAAAGAAATACGAGCAATAAATTGTACAAATATTTTCAAAGCTAAGCTCAATAAATTTTTGTTACAAAAAGAATATTATGCAATTGACGACTTTTTGAATGATGGTTTTTCTTAATATTATTATTGTTTAATGTTAATAAATTGTAACTATGTAAATAATATAAATTATTAATCAATTATATAATATAATCGTTTTAACCGCAGTATGTGGTAGGACATGGCATATTATATTCAGTGCCTCCTCTTCATATAACTCTTTCTTTATTCTTTGATTGAAAATTTACCTTCAAGCTGTACCTATAAAAATATTGTGAACCGTGTTTCATAAATTGAAATTCTAAGTTTTTAACAAAGTATACCAAAGAACGTATTCTAAAATTAAAAATAGAGGACCAAAACTCTAATAAAACAGAAAGCTTTTTCTAATACCAATATTTGACCGACGTGGGCTCTTAAAATCAGGGTTGGCACAAATTTGCGGTGAAACTCCATTTGCGTAATAACGATGTCGGTTCGTGCCGTGGTCTGGTAGCATCCCTTATATAAGCACCGTTGAAGAACCACTAGAAATCCTAATAATCTCGCCTTCTATCTTTTGATTAATTATTTTCAGCTATATTTAGAACTCTTGCTTCTAAAATATTTCTTAGAAAATTGGTTTACAGTATATAAAATGTACTTTTTGGTAGGTTGTTAAAAAAATCTGCCAAAGAATTCTATAAATTAATATTGTATCTTAAATGTATGTATTGTTTGCCCTACTGAGGCACTTTAGTACCGACATATCAAGCAAATATAGCTACAACGCCGAAGTTAACAGGGTAAAATTCAGGAATCTTTCGAGGATTTTTTTCGCCGCAAGAATTGTAGAATCATGCTGCTGAGTCAGTAAAGCGGTTTGCGGTCATTTAATTTATACACATATTTCGACGGTCCCTACGTATGTACATGAAGACATGTTAAAGACGAGGCTTACAGGAGAGCGTTTTTTATGTTCAAACTGCTCTAGAAATAATTTGTATGTACAATGTATATGTTTTTTTCTAAATTCCAGAATTTTTTTTCGCCGCTAGAGTTGTAGAATCATGCTGCTGAGTCAGTAAAGCGGTTTGCGGTCATTTGATTTATACACATATTTGAGTGCACGGTTGGCGTAGTGGTTAAAGTGGTCGCATCGCCGCTTTCAACTGCGCTGGTGTTGTGGGCTCGATCCCCACACGGGACAAAAAATCTTTGAGTGATCCGCAAAGAGTTTTTATGGCTCTGGGTGTGCTTTGTGTGTGAAATGTATGTTTGTGAACCCCCGTGACACAGAACTTATTACTAGTGCGGGTGTCGAGTAAAAAAAACTTATTTTTTAATTTTCGTTTTTTCTGTGTTATTTATATACAAAGACATGAGTATTTTAAGGTGGTGTGATTGTTTCAGCCCTGGAGGTTCATCGACAATCCGTCTTCCAAGGATGTCAATTATGCGAATATACGGGCATCGATCATTCTGCGGTCACTCGGGCATTGGGATGGCCTATATCTTGCCGACAGGCTGAGATCTTGAACCGCATAATATATCCTATTGTTTTTGTATCCCTACGTGTTTATATTAACATAGAAAAAACATATAGAATTTCATTTTAATTTAAATCACATAGCCTAGTGGAACACCGTAGGACTGCTAGGTCAATGGTCTTAGGTTCGATCACACGGCCCGCATCTCTGTCAATTAATCGTTCAGATTCGTCTTTTCGAAAATATGTGCGTATTTATCATATTATAAATTATCGCTCGCTAACGGTAAAGGAAAACATCGTGAGGAAGCCTAAGCCTACCTGAGGGTGGCTAAAAAGTGCAAGAGGGTGTGTGTAGTCTACCAATACGCACTAGGCCAGCGTGGTGGACTATGGCCTGATCCTTCTCATCATAAGAACAGGCCCTAGCCCAGCAGTGGGACATGTAGTAGATACAGGGCTGCTATTATTAAAAGAAATTATATTTCAAGTGAATTAAACAAAACAATGCATTCAAACATTTAATTATCATTACATTAAATTACTCACGTAAAAAGCAGGTCAACGTTAAAAGTAAGTACATTAAAAATACTTTTTAAAATTCAGGGTACAACGTAAATATCCGGAGTAATCGGTGAATTATTCATATGTTTGTGCCAACCCTGTAGTTTTATGAAAAAAAAACTCTGCAAGTAATTTTGCAAGTCTGTAATTAAATGTTTCGGGTAATATTAAGCAAAGTTATGACTGTTTCAAACTTTATGATTATAAGGTTTCCTTCGTGGTTTGAGTTTTAATGGTTGCTGTTTCAAGTTAATTTTTTTGTATTTATGTATTACTTTACTATGATAAAGGTGTTGTTTATTCTTAGTTATGTAATTTCATTTTTAAAAAATATTGTTTTTTGTGACACTATTTTTTTTTGTCACACTTATACGTAATCACTATCACTCACTGGGTGCATCAAAACTAACAGCGCTGCGGTGCTTTTAGCGCTGCAGTATTGTGCTGAGATGCGTACGATTTCTGGCATTATGAATAATATACTAAGAAACAGTTGAAAAATTATGGGCCCGGCAGGATTTGAACCTGCGACCTTCTGCACACCGGGCAGTCGTTTAATCAACGAGTCACGGTTGTCTCTTGCCAGGAACCTAAATTTCTCAAATGTATGTTACGTCGCTTTGTGACGTCACGTCCATCCGTTTGTACCTAACTAAGTAGGCATTATAAATAATATTTTAGAATTCAGTAGTTTTAGATGCTTTGTATTTTTTTTTTCATATCCCAGAATAAATGATTATTTCTATCTTTCTATATTTCATAAATTCTTGTTAGTAGATTTTTAAATTATAGTTCAATTGTATAATATATTATATTGTTGATCTCACGTTTACCTTTTTGAAGTAACACACACAGATTAGGTTAATAAATATTAAGATTATAAGGTTCATGATTGCGTTTAAAAAATGATTTATTTCGAAATAACATTTGAGAAATATAACGTAAACTCAATTCAATTATAGTTGTTACTCAATCTCGTTGCTCTAGCTAGTGGTTATCCTAATGCGACCACATAACGAGAAATCTCGGGTCTCGGCTTTTCCGTCAGAAAATTCTCGGAAGTAGCACGGAGTTGGCATTTTGCCTGGTATCTACCACGATAGGCTCATCCCCTATCACATCGGACCTAAACTTAGTAGGTTCAATACACTTGTGCAACACGCTTCTGTGTAATAGGTGTAATTTTATGTTCGATTCAACATAATATATTGTGTGGGTACTCAATGAAGAAAGAAAATACAAAAATAGAAAATACATACAAAATGTATGTATTTTCTATGTATCATTATTGAATAATAATATTGACAATGCAACTGCATTATCACGTTGCTCCTTATCAGTTCCTAACCAGTACACGCGGCTGCGCTCGCGCCGTCTCATGGCGATAGCACCCGTTCGGACGTGCACTGCACAATTTGCGCCAACCAACCACGCTATGGCATTAATCAACACACTGATTGCTCAGCATCCAGATGTCGATAAATTTAACATGATGTTTGCTGATATTTTAAAATATGTCTGAATTTCTTTTTTTCGTAATATTATAATTATAATTTATTTATGTACAATATTATTATGTCCTAGCTTCCGCCCGCGGCTCCGCCCGCGTGGTATGTCAATTAAAAGTAGCCTATATGTTAATCCAGACTATAAGCTACATGTGTGCAAAATTTCATCGAAATCGACCCGGTAGTTTTGGCGTGAAAGAGTAACAAACATCCATCCATACATCCATACATACAAACTTTCGCCTTTATAATATTAGTAAGGATTATTATGTATTGTATACCTAGCTCATTGTGCGTATTGGGATATACCGTTAGCGCAATGAGCATCTCATTTAATAAATAAATAAATATGCAAAAGTTTTCGACGACTCCACGTAGTTAACTTGTAAGGTAGTCAGGCATTCACCAGGGACAGTCCGGTCAACCAGAAAATTGACCGGACACATGTTTATCTTATTCGGAAGTCCTTATACGCAATACGGGCGTTTTTGTACTTGTTTGTGAAGTTAGTGGTTTTTTTGCATTGATTTTTTTTTGTACAGTCCCATTTCCTGCCTTGATGGTGTAGTATTTAACGTATGCGCCTCTCAGCGCCAGGTCTCAGGTTCGATTCCCAGGTCGGGCAAAGTGATATTTGTGAACTTTCCGCCAGGAAAATCATATTAGCAGCACGGAGATGGAATTGTACCCGGTGGATGGCGATAAGCTCACCTCCTTTTCCATGGGACCTAAAACATAACAGGTGAAGTGTAGGTATTGTACACCCCTACCACACTCTTCTGGGTAATATGGGCGTGATGTTATGTTCATGTTATCCCATTTTCAAGTAGCTGAGGAGCTGTTATGAGACCGTAAGGGTCTGATGAGGATATAAGGGGGTGAGCTATCTACTGAGAATTTCCGAACGAAAAATCCCAAATTTACTTTTGCTTTACAGGGGAATCGCACGCACTAACCACTAGAACGGTAGCCGAGTGGGAGACCGTAGGACTGCGAAGTTAAAGGTCTCGGGTTTGAACCCACGGCACACACCTCTCGTCTTTTAGAAGATAATATGTGTGTATTCATCGAATAAATTATGCCTGATGCCTTATTAAACCTGCATGCCTGAGAGTGCCTAAAACAGTACTTGAAGTCGTGTGAAGTCTACCAATCCGCACTTGGCCAGCGTGGTGGACTATGGTCTAACCCTTCCCATCATGAGAAGAGGCCCGAGCCCAGCAGTAGGACATGTATTAGATACAGAGCTGCTATAACCACTAAGATGAAAAGACAGTCTAGAATCCGGGATAATTATTCAAAAACTCACATAGTTATAAAAATACGTTCGTTATTTTTATAAAGTTTTCTTTAAGCATAACATAACTAACAAAATCGCAAATAATAATATAAGGCCCTATATAGCATTTCAGCACATATATATTTATGGAGTAACAGTATAAATCAACACTGTCAGACATGTATATAAATCAACCTATACCTGTTTGCACACAATCCTGTTTCACGCACGATAACACATTTTATGAACAGCTTGTATATGGTTGTAAACTTTTTCTTTATATTTATTGGTGTTATAGTTTGACAGTAGCAAGATTATAGTGATGTATTAGGGATGATTGTGTGAAGTGTTCTGGTCTCTTTATGTTATAAATTGTAAAGTAAAGTAAGTAAAAGTAAAAATTATTTATTAGATCACCATCAAAATAAAAATTCAAATCATATTAAAAAACTAATTTAGAAACTTGCAAATAAAAATACATTCAGAAAAATTATAAAAAAAAATAAAAATAAAGTGTCTTTATACACAAGTTGCAAATCAGTTTATGTCTTAGACTTGATATGCTATGATGGTACCTAAAAGGCCGCAGCTCAAGATATTGTTGCCAGAAAATTAGGCAACGTTGATTTTCAACTGGAACCTCAAGTGACAAGTGAAGCGAAAATCTCCGAAAATATTATATGGTTTTTAATAAAAAAGAGACGATGTAATGCCAAGTGCGAAAATCTCCAAAAATATTATAGGGTTTTTAATAAAAAAATCTAAAAATTTCTGACTATGCGTTTAAAATTTCTCCATAGGATCATAAACCGATATCAAAAACCAATTTGCGATGTAAATAAGTGAGATAAAATGTAAATTTCATTTTGATACCTTTCTTGCTCTTTTCTACTTTGATCCTTGACGACAGCAGCTGTTCGATCATTTTGCAGTTTTTAGGTTGATGACATAAGAACAATCTTGGTAATATAAGTTTTGAATAAGGTATTTTTAATAAATTCATAATAATAGCAGCCCTGTATCTAATACTTGTCCTACTGCTGGGCTCAGGCCTCTTCTCATAATGGTAAGGATTTGGCCATAATCCACCACGCTTGCCAACCCGTCGAGCACTTTTAAGCACTGTCAGGCATGCAGGTTTCCTCACGATGTTTTCCTTCATCGTTGGTGAGTAATATTTTTTATGAAAAAAACACACATATATCTTAGAAAAGTCGAATCTTAACGATTTATTGACAGAGGTGTGTGTCGTGGGTTTGAACTCGAGACCTTTGTCTTCGCACTTGGACCTTTCCTACGGTCTCCCAATCGGCTATCAATGCTTATGAATTCATAGTAAAATTATTTCGATTCTACTATGGTGGATACACTGAAAGTACACCTCATGGCAAAAAGCCAATACTTATACTTATACTTCATATCAATGTAAAATATAACAAAATGTTTATCTCTCATTTATAATGCAGGTCCATGCCAGAGTATACACCCGTTATTTTCTCTCTTACTCTCTCTTACTTACCGACAGCCGCTGGAGCAAACGAGTCCTAGAATGGAGACCGCGACTCGGCAACCGTAAGGTAGGACGCCCCCCTGCCAGGTGGACTGACGACCTGAAAAAGGTCGCTGGAGGGGACTGGATGCGGAAGGCGCAGGACCGGGTGTTGTGGCACAAATTGAGAGAGGCCTATGTCCAGCAGTGGACTATGAAAGGCTATATGATGATGATGAATGATGATTTTCTCTCTAGATATTCTTTTAAGCCTTACTCAAGAATGCAGGTGGTACCATTATCTGCTCCAAGTTTATGTTTTTAAATTCTGCCCAAGAATGCAAATGCCAGCTACTACCGGGCTATTTTACAGTGTCTAGTAAATTACATCGAAAGGCTTTTATTCTCGCATTGTATACTTTAATAACCTGTTTTAAAAGTGTCATTTTCTTTTGTGCAATACTGTTATGGATTTAACTTTAATATTATTAAGTTTTTCAATTTTTATAGACTAATCATACACTAAAATGCATAATTGTTCGTGGCCATTTTGTCAAAATCGTTTTAATTATTTATTAGGTTACATACAAACTGAACAATTTGAATAAGTATTTATTTACAAGTTAATAAAAATAACAAATAAATACAAATGTACGGGTAAGGTGTCATAGAATTTCTCCGCATCGACCTCCACTGCAGGGAACATGTTCAGAAGGTTGACGGCATTGCCACGTTGAATGGCAATGCTGAATTGAATTGAATCATTATTTAAATTGCAATTTAAATAATGATTTTTAAATAGTGGACGCCAGCAAACCTTATTTTATCTGCATTTTAGCTTATTAGATATGATTTGAATATAATAATAAATAAAAACTTTATAATATTAAAATCTTTATGGTTTTAATTCAATAACAATTTACATTACACTTTTTATTAACAATTTTAAAATTAGACTATAATATAAGGGAGAAAACTAAATATATGCCTAAATATATACATGAAAAAAAATAAAAAAATAAAACAAACTTATTAAGAAGAAGATTAAATAAAAAGTTCAGGTGTCAAAAAATACATCCGCATCAATGTCGACCGTGGGTAACGTGCCCAGAAGGCTGGCGGCATTGCCACGTTGTACGGCAATGCTGATCCTTTGTCCAAAGAAGAAACCAGCCCTCTGGTCACGTGAAAAGTCAACTAGTCTTTTACTAATCTCATTAAAAAGAGAACGGGCTCGAGGACCCCACGGACCCAGCGTCTCGACCCCAAACGGCTCAAATATATAATTACCAATAAGAGAATTGTATTTACGCCGCTTGAGAGTCTCCGCTGAAGCAGCAGCAGCGCCAGCACAAGCTGATGTGCTTGGAAGGTGTGATGGCGCAAGGGTGTCAACGCATATTAAAATTAAACCTATATTACTTTTGTATGGAAAACAGCCAAGCAATTGTTCCTTCTAAACGGCTCGGATGTGCTTAATAAGCGCGTAACTGGAAAATTGTATTTTGTTTCGTGAAAATCATTTTACTTTTATAACTGTGACTCTCGTTACGCGTTTTTAATAACCTTATTTGATTTCCTCACTTTTTAAATGAAACGTTTACTGAAATGGTTATTGCAGTAATTATTGTGTGTGACAATGACTTTTTTTTCGTTTGATTTTTGTATTTTATATTTTCATTCGAATTTTTGGCAAACCAAAGTTAAACAACTCATTTAATAATTATTCAAAGTGCCATAGGCATCAATTTTTAAAGTCAGATTTAATTAAAGAATATTTAATCATGAAATTACCAACACGATTAATAGGAACTTTTTTAATAAAACCATTTTCATAAACGCAATATAAAACTACCTATACTACTTGGTATCGAATAAAATTCACACTTCACTTACGAAATACATAAGCGTGACGTCACGTTTACGTAGCCGTTTGGGCAAATGTTTTATTAATTTTAATTTAAAATTGTATTATCTTAGAAAGTTTACGTGTTAACAAAGTATTTCTTTTAATGATGTTTATAATATCGAGAGGTGTTTCAATTACATACAAAAATAAAAAAATGCCATCATGCATTGGAATCATGAATAGATATTAATGTAATTTGGTAAAAATATTGTAAATAGCTCAGATTAAATATATTATTATAAAGTTTCTTTGTACCAACAAAGAAAGCTAGTATTGAAATAAAGTTAAGGTTTCAGTTAATATTACAACAACGTGACGAATTTATTAACCAACTCCAAAAAAAATTGGTTTGTTCTACCCGCTTGTATGTATATTATCTCGTAAGTTTGCGATCTTCTCAAAACTGCAGATCCGATTTAAATACGGTATTTAAATTCAGACCTCCCATTTTCAGGTAAATCTAATAAGTTAGCACCCGGTGTATAGCAACAAAGCGTATTCACCGAAGTTATACACTATTCAAATTAGATTCAATGCTCTGGCAGCTTCGTTCCGAAACAAAATGCATTATATTCTGACAGCTTAAACACTAAAGTGCTAAATACTTAATGATGACGTCACAAGTCACTTCTGAGCGCAGAGCTAACTACCCTTGCTGCACCACTTAGTCACAGATATAAAGAAAAATGTTAGGTTTTTTTTTTTATGGCTTTAATACACATAATCCCACCATAAACATGTTCATGTAAAATGTTGCCTAGACGAGGCCATGATATAGTGTGTTTAGGTGTTTCTATGTATAATAAGTATGTTTTTACAAAAGAAAAATATAAATGTATTAGTATCAGGTATTCTAGTACATATAGTACAAGCTCTGCCTAGTTTGGGACTAGATGGCATTGTATGTATGTTATGTGATATTTATTAATTTATCATCATCATATCCTGAGAATTTAGTTCATCTGAAATACTTCGAGAAAAGGTAGGAAATGCGCCCCGCTTCGCTAGTTTGTCTTGGCGGGGCCACTATTGTGGCCCCAGATACCTAAACCAGGAACTTGAAATACCTGACAAAGAGTCACGCACCTCTATGTCAGAAAGATTGCCTGCAAGACATTGCTTAAGCGATAAGGTCACCCATTGTACATGACTTTATGCTTAATGTTCTTTTTGTATTTATTTTGGTGGGCAATAAAGATAGATCTATTTTATCAGTCAGGTGTTTTGAGTTCCTTGTTTGGGTATACCTATATTACGCTTTAATCCCAAGGGGCTTGACAGAGACAAAGGCAGCCGCGCTCCTTACATACCTCAGTTTCCTTCTCAACACTCATACATGTTTACCGGTTTCGTAATACACGAAACCGTACTTGTCCTTTCTGAAGGACGCCACTTATCAGGTCCGCAATGTCTTCTGAGGATGACCTCTTCAGAAGACATTGCGGACGGATGTACTAGCCACATGTTGGATATCTCTTTTACGAATTTGCTTTTATCTATTCTTTCATCATGGCATACCTTTCTCAATCATTTTTATCCAATCGTACCTTTATTAATTTTATTTTTATATTATTTTAAGTTTTACATACATCCTTAAAAATATAAACATACAAAAGCATCCATCCTCTGTTTCCAATTTACAGTGGCCCATGCGGGTAAGCTAGTCTCGTTATATTATTATTTAAGCTCCAGCAGATATCTGAAAAATGGGACACAATCGGCATGTGAATTTCATGAATCGAATGAAATTAATTTATGTCTATCAGATATCGACCGTATTTATATAGAGGTAAGGATGCAGAATTTTGGAATTGACCTATCCTTTTCAAAATCGCACTCCACTGCGCCTTCTAGCTCGTAGTATAGCAATGTACTAAACTTAGCCCCGTATTATAATGCTATGAAACGACGCAGATTACTGTTAGCTTCAAACTTTTAAGTGTTATTCAAAATATACAATGTGACACAATTGCTCTCACATAATATTCGAAAACTTTGTCTAACTACCGAGCAAACTAGCTGTGGCCCGCAGCTTCGTTCACATGAAATTTCCTAGGTATATTACCACAGTTTTACCCGCGTTGTAACCTTTGCTTATATTAAACACACAGAGTCAATGTTCGCGATTAAAACACGGCTATAAAATTTCATGATAAAATATTTTAATCAAAAGTGGTGTACCACTTTAACGTCATTGCTGCCTTGGGAAATGCACGTCATTTATATTGTACGACATTACGACATTAATATTCGACGATACAACAAGCTACGACAAAAATGATGAGCAAAACTAAAATTATGTTTATGTAGTTATAATTATAAAAATAATAATGTCATTAATTTTATTTTAATCTATGTAATTAATATTAGAACACTAAATTTTATAAAGTCATGAATCCATTTAAAGTTATTATGATTGTTAAACATAATTTAATCATAACACTAATATTTAATTTTTATTTTTATTTCTTTAATTATCTCATTAATAATAATATGATAAAGTGTTTATGGCTCTGGAAATAATTAATTTTAGAACTCATTGTTCCACACTTTAAGAAAATAAATATATTCGACGATATTTTTGGCAAAACATTAGCATTAATTCTGCATGTAAGTAGAACGTCAGAGGAAAATTCCGATTCGTGCATCTGTTTCTCTTTGTGTATGCCCGATTGAATGCCATTCTCGCGCGTGTGATTGGCATCCAATCCGATGCGTCAACATTCGACGCAACGCTGATGCGGAGCGCGTGTGAACCGGCCCTTATTATGTTTTAACAATGCGTCCATACGATATTGAAAGACGCCGTATCTCTTTCGTTTATAATGCAGTCACTGACGTGATGACATGACGTGACTTAACCTAGACATGAGAAGATGACATGTAGTGTTGACAAAAAAAATGTTTAAGAATACTACCCGTTCGCTACGATTTGGCCCAGAACTTCTAATCATACCCCTTTAAATAACGTTGATTGTTAGCTCGAGCCTTTTGACTTATATGACACACATTAAATATGTTTTATAGTCAATAAAGTCCAGGTTGCCCGGTATTTCTGAAGTACTTATATATCTCTGTCCTAACAATTAATTACAGACAAAATTATTATTGTTATAATATCGTTATTTTGAGACAGATATATTATAACTTCTAATTGATTATTTTTTATAGCATTTAGCTATGCTTAGCAAATTATATTAAGAAACAGTTGAAAAAGATATGGGACCGGCAGGATTTGAAACTGCGACCTTACTGCACACCGGGCAGCCACTTTAGCCATCCAGCTACGATCGCCTCTTACCAAAACCAGTCACGAAATGACGCATCATACAGTTGAGAAATTAAGGGTTCTGGTAAGAGGCTACCGTAGCTGGATGGCTAAAGTGGCTGCCCGGTGTGCAGTAAGGTTGCAGGTTCAAATCCTGCCGGTCCCATTTCTTTTTCAACTGTTTCTTAGTATAGATATATATTATATCTAAAGAGCGACTTTAGGACTAAAGGAAAACAACCAGAAGAATTTCAACTTTAGTATACGACAAAAAGTTCTTGCTACCAGCATCTAATAGAAATTACACTGTCAAAAGACTCGCTTACTTACCAATACTATAAAAGGGAATGCCCAAAATTGTACCGCCTGCAACCTTGCGTTACGAATATAAGATAGTAAAAGAAACTGGTTTTGTGAATGATGATTATCTAGTAATAAAAGACATATCTAAGCGGGATTTAAAAAAACAAAAGTGATTTTCTATTTAAATATGTAAGATGATCTGGCCGCTGAAAAGTTTTCATACAATAATCACGTGTTTTTACTTGTTCACTAACTTCTTTCATGAAAGATTACTATTAAAATATCCGACTAACAAAAAAAAAATATATTATTTTTCATATAGTCCAGCAGTGTTTATCTAGAAATAGCCACAGAATACACAGCACAGCGGCGATAAACATTCCCATAGTCATTTGGTCATACCCCTTTGGAAGGGTGGGGTACTGGACAGCAGGACCTGAAGTTTTGACCGACTTGAAGCAAACACAAACGTGCCTTTAAAAGCAAATAAGTAGAATCTTGTAATTTTTTATAACTTTTAGCAAACAGGGTCAAATATACCTATATTTGACTCTGTATGCTCTGCAATAGCTCGTATGTTTTTACAGCGCGTTCATCTGATATAAACACCTGGCGTTCGTCCGTTCGTGATGCAATCACTGACGTGATGGGTTTATGCAAGATATGAGAAAACATGAAAGAGGTGTAATGGTTTTGTTCCAGAATTTCATTCTGTACGAAATAAGACATTTTTTAGTTAAAAAAATGTATTTCAAATTCAATGTTTTACGTTTTTTATTGAACTTAGCTACGTACGAAAAATTGGTATAGCTTTTCCAACCTTTGTAATATAAAGTTTAGTTTAACAATATTTCAGAATGTTTGCTTAGGACAAAGCGATTTTCTGCTCTATCTAACTTAACAATATATATTATTTTAATATTGTAAGCTTATCGGGACTTCCTATCAAAATTAAAAGCATTAAATGAACATTTACAAAGACAATGACTAAGTATTTTATTTGCCACTCTAGAATCTGTGATATTATTAAATGTTTAATGTTATATTTAAAAATGTCGTATCTCAGTGTCAGTTATTGAAATTCCAAAGGAAGCTTGACCAAATTTTATGATTTCGCTTAGGTATTAAAATATATTTGGTCGGTTTAGTACGTCGTAAGCAATTATTATAAACGTACCACGCAGACGCAGCCGCAGGTAAATAGTAAATATCACACTACATACATACAACGCTATCTAGTCCGAAACTAAGCAGAGCTTATACTATGGGTACTAGCATAACTGATACTAATACATATATACTTTGCTTTTGTAAATACATACTTATTATACATAGAAACACCCAGACCAAGACAAATCGAATGAGCGGGCATCGAACCCGCGACCTCGGCGTCGTGGGTTCGTCAAGTCGTTCGTGGTAGCTTGTAGGTACAGCTAAATCTTCTTCTTCTTCTTCGTCGTGTCGATGGCTGAGTCAAATTTAATTTTGACTTGCCATAGTGGTGAAAGGATTAGCCAATTCGCTTTGGAGAACTCGCAAGTTGCCCAGGGTGCGCCGGACGTAGGGAATCGTTGTGTACGTCACTCGGGGAGGCTTTCATGCACCCCTGCAGCTAAATATAATTCATAGATACACACGTTTACAAATCCAATCCCGCCCTTAAGTAATATTAACTCACAAATAAATTAATATTTTACTATTCAAAACAAATCAAACAAATATTATTGTATACTATTAAATAAATAAATATCTCCCAACTTACACACAACGCCATCTAGTCCCAAACTAAGCAGAGCTTGTACTATGGGTAGGTACTAGAATAACTGATACTAATACATATACACTTTTCTTTTGTAAATACATACTTATTATACATAGAAACACCCAGACTAAGACAAACCCCCATGTTCATGCACACAAAGATTTGTTTTAAGCGGGAATCGAACCCGCGACCTCGGCGTAGCAGGCGGGTACACTACCCACTCCGCCATCCGGTCGTCAAAAGCTAATATCGGTTGTAATATTAAATTGATCGTTTATACGAAACACGATTTGAATTGCGGTGGGCGGTCCGTAAGTGCGGTCAATAATGCCTTCAGGTCAACTGGTGGTATGGAATTTAATAGGCAATAACTTCCCGGTATCAATTTCATTACTGAAATGTTTTATTTCATGCTAGGCGAACAATATTACCTTAGTATTTGTCGTTTCACCATGTTGCTTGAAATTAGATGTTAATACAATAGAAATTCCATGATTATTCTGGCTCATTGCTTTAGTAGTATTTTTTTTATAACTTAAATTATATTGCTGGAGTTTTAAATTTAATTTGTGTTTTAATTTTTGTCGCCTTTGATCTAGGATCCCATCATCAGATCGTGACCTGATGAGCATGGATCCACATGGCAAGTATACTCTTTAAGACTATTTTTTTTTTAAAACCGGTCCAGGCGTATTCGAGTAATCCGTGAACGTACATAAAAAAAACAATCTGATTGAGGACCTACCCCGCTTTGAAGTCGGTTAAATTCTCAAACGATTTCATTCAATGTCTGCACGTGTGGTGTAGTGGTTTAAGCGGTCGCCTCGCCGCTCTCCACTGCACTGGTGTTGTGGGTTCGACCCCCACATGGGACAAATCTTTGTGTGATTCGCAATGATTTGTTCTGTGACTGGGTGTGCTTGTGTGAGTGAATGTGTATATTTGGCCTTGTCATTGGGACCATTGGATAGTGTAATTGCTTCTGGCGTTCTATCTAATGTAAAAAATCCAAATTTATCTTTATCTTTATCTTTTATTAAAATAAAACTCCTTTAATCGCATTCCAATGAAACGACTATTGTAAATAAATATTTTTCATCATAATGAATCTTATGAATAATTATGAATAATTGCTTTGGAAATATTTACTTGACTCCAATTGCGTTTCATTTTAAATATGGAAGTAATATTTCACGAAGAAATCTGCACTGAAATCCATAAATACAATTAATTAGTAGAAAAAATATGCAAACGGTTCGCTTTCAAAAAAATGTAAAAATAACTTCGTTATTATCCAATTAACTCCATTAAATCAACACACGCACAATCTACCATCCACGTTATACTAACATTCCTAATCATAAAATTTAACCATTTTA
The DNA here is from genome assembly GCA_905147285.1 of Hypena proboscidalis. Taxonomy (NCBI): domain Eukaryota; kingdom Metazoa; phylum Arthropoda; class Insecta; order Lepidoptera; family Erebidae; genus Hypena; species Hypena proboscidalis. The sequence goes on from LR990141.1 coordinate 5,801,854, forward strand.
ACAACAGTTCGGTTTTAGAAGATCTTACTCGTTCGACAGTTCAACAAGGACTGCCGACGGTTACCGTTCGCCTGGCGTTCAAACGTTTAATATTTGCTACTGACAGATATTGTTCGACGACCGGTTGAATGAATGGCATTTATAACAGTGTTGCCAGGTAAAAGTTAACATTATGTACTTAAATTCGTGACACAATGTTAGTGGTTATACAAGTTTTAGTCATTCTCTTTTAACAACTTTTATTACAAAGTGTAACGTATCACCTTTAAGCTGTGATATCACCTCGTACTGGAGCTGTGGAAATCTGATGACTATCGCTCCATTTAAAATACTGATATTCAGCTAAATCAATTAGACCACAAGCCAACCCCAGTGTAATAACAAAAACAGAGTGCACGGTTGGCGTAGCGGTTAAAGCGGTTGCCTCGCCGTTTTCAACTACGCTGGTGTTGTGGGTTCGATCCCCACATGGGACAAATCTTTGTGTGATCCGCAAAGATTTGTTCCGACTCTGGGTGTGCTTTGTGTGTGTAAATGTATGTTTGTGAATACCCCCGCGATTCAACGCGGACGTCGTTTATTTAAAAAACTAAAAAAAAAAAAAAAAGAACCCAAACACACTTTAAACCAAATATTTTAACTCGGTAATAATTCAGCGTCTAGATTTATCTGAGCTAGAAACACTGGCACATGCCATACGAAATGGAATTGTCACTAATTCCCAAGCGGTCGCACGTTTTGGCATTCTTGTTCAAAGCGACTGGCAATAATCGGTTTACAGCTGCCATTTTCTGGCAACAATACTGGAGCTTTTTTGAGTGAAGATCGTAAAAAATTCGTTATAATGAGAATTTTTGCGTATGCATTCTATATAAATGTTATAGGATATGCATGTAATTCAGTATTCAATTTTAAAATTCCTAGGAACTTTATAACATTTAATATAATAAAGGAAATTTAGATTTGTTAAGTTTAGTGATACTTTATAAAATCAGCAAAGGGTACCTATTAAATGCTACAACTTGGGCCGATCCAACTAGGATAGGTAAGGTTAGAAAGCTATTAAACTCGGCATTTTACACATTGCCTAGAAATAATATTTACAATACCTGGATTTCAGACAACCTGTAACATACATACTCGTACTTATTTTTAATGTAATTGGTTTTTGCCATAGTAGTAGCAACCAGTTTTATTATTCTGGTTTATTTAAGTAACGTTTTTAGGTTTTGTTATTTTATCACTAGTTCAGCTAACGTCTTTCAAATGCTAACATTTGAGGTTCGTAGACATTGGATTGAGATAGTGGTAAAATTCACGGAATTAGATTTAGTTATAAATCTTGTACTAACAATAAATAATCACAACAAACAATAATACTTGCACATACATTTCAGCTATTCAATTTGCCATCGTTATTTAATATGAATTATTTCTTAAACCTGTATAAAATTGACTTTATTATTTTTATTATATTTTCATCATATAAAATATAATACCTCCTAAAACTGTTCGTAAAATTAGTTTTAATAAGTGAATTCATTAGAGGAAAATATTTTCTTGCATACGGCGGGCAGCTGAACGAAAACATAATATGTTTTTAGCCTAGGAGATGCTGGATAATATCCAACATTTTGCGAACTCACAGTTCAAAATTAAAGCCTTTATTTCGCTGCATTCATAATTATTTTCCGTCCGTGTACCTTACAAACGGTGGCGGCAACATTTGCTTGCTTTCACTAATGATGAAAAGCGGGCGATAAATTTATTTACCACTATTTTGCTTTTTAGTTAAAATAGTGACTATTCTATTAGCGCAGGTGCCAGTTGGGTTTATTCTCAAATTTTATTTTGGAAATGAGGTTTGAGATAATGTTATAATGTATTTATCTAAACTAATATCCCAAAGCCAAGCACTAGATAACAGTAAGCAGGTTCCTTCCTAACTTACACAATTTACAATAAGAAGTTTACTGTAGGCAAATAAAAGCAATAAGTCTTCATTTCAGCACAAAAAGTAACAAATAACATCAATAATTGTGAGGGTGATCCCCTACACAAAATATGGCTCACCTGCTGCTAATGCCCGTTATCTCCTGCCACGTGTACGCGTCACGATCTTATGCAAGCTACTAAAAAGGAGTGCACGTTACTGTTTTTTGGGTGAAAACTGTATAACATAAAAAACCATTGACACGAAAGAAGAAGCACAAAAGTGACGAGACCAAATAAAAAGCTAAAAGTAATAATATTTGTAAACGGTGGTAATATCAAATATTCATGGGATAAGGTGTAGACATATTTTTATCGAACATTTGAGGGCAAAATGGGGAAGCAGTGACGTACGACTATTATCATAACGTGTTAGAGTGACGAATTTAATTTATATTTGTAAGTTATTTGCACGTTTTTATAGAAAACTATTGCATTAAACATAACGACAGCTTCAATATTTTACCTGTAAAATATATCGACGCCCCCACCGAATACTATGGCAAAGTCACTTTACTGTAAAAAAATGTTATTGCATATTTGAATACTACAGACTTAGTTACATCTGATAGATTTTTTTCATAATTTTTTCGTTGTGTTTAGCAAAGTTATTAAGAAAATATGTTTTATTCGGCGGAAGGCACACACAATTTATGTACACGAATAAACATATTATACCTCATTACCAATTACCGACATTACCTATTATCCGGTAATATGCGATAACAATAATATTCTAGTAAATATACTACGAAATGAATTCGGCAACAGCGTTTTACCATTTTATTCGTGGGTAATTTTAATTTGATATATTTTGTAAAACGGCACACAATATTTAAATTTCAGTTTTTAATATCGTAAGCGTTCTTTAGAAGAAAGTTATCAGAAACATTTACATTATAAAGAAAGGGTACGTGAAATAAAAACTACAAAATAATAAAATTTCGATATTAGTAATTCTACTGTTGCTACATTTGTCTTTTTTTTATGGTGAATAAGCACTTGTTTGACCACGATCTCACCTGATGGTAAGTGATGATGAAGAGCACGCTAACCTATGAGATATCTATTAACTCTTGCTTCAAAGAGATCCAAGTTGTCAGTCATCCACAGACTCAGGCAAGGCATTACATTATTTGGCAGTTCGCATAAGAATTGTAAAGGCGAAAGACTTTGTGCGTATAAGTGGAATACCCAATGTGGAGCGATGCTTCAGTGCCGTTTATCTTGTAGTCCGATGGTGAAGCGGGGATGGAGGGATAAGGTTGTGTAGTTTCTCGGCACACTCTCTGAAATGCATCCTATAAAAAACTGATAGGCTGGCAACCTAGCGACGGTGCTCCAGACTTTGTAGTCGAGTATCCGTCAGATCGATATCGCAAATGATTCTCTTGACCCTCCTCTCGACTGACTCGAGCGCCTCAAGCTGGTATTTGGCTGAACCGTCTCACAGATGAGAACTGTAGGAGTACAGTTCTCATCTGTGAGACACACGACCGGACCTACGCTTGATAGAGGTCAAGCAACTGCCCCGGTGTAAAATACTGTCTCACCTTCTTGAGGATGCCCAGCTTTTTGGCGGCTAATCGAGCTTCCGACTCAATGTGGGAGCTGAAATTAGGTTTCAAAGTTAACGAGATACCGAGGAGCTCAAGACGATCGGTTATTGGAAGGGATACATTTCAGAAAGTAGGAGTCAGGATGAATGGAACGCCTGAGTCTTACTAGCATTGAACGTTACTAAGTTGGCTATACCCCAAATAAAGACTCCCTTAGAGACACGTTCATCCGTTTGACCATTTCCTCTCTGAGCGACTGTATAATTTGTACACCACTAGCTCGTGAGTTGGGTATATAGCTTGCAACAACCGTTGTGTCAAACGTACCTGGCATCAGTAGGTAGTTTATGTGAAGCAGGACAAGCGTTGCTGAGAGCACGGACCCCCGAGGGACTCCGGCATTGATTGCCATTTGATTGGACGAGCTGCCATTAACGACAGCCTGAATCGATCAGTCCCTCAAGAAGTCTGATACCCAATCATAGAGACTAGTGGGTAGACCGAAGGACAGTAGCTTTCTAAGAAGGGCTTGCCTGACGTATGCATATGTCCGATATAGAAGTCACGCAAACTAGTGGACGAGCCAGTAATATCTAGCCGCGAAGATTCTGCGAATATAGAAGCGAATAAGTTTGCTTTCTCCTCAGCAGTGTGGGCAAGTGACCAATCAAGATTCAGCAGTGGAGGTAGTGAGGTGCGGTAGAAGTTCCATTCAACTGATTTTGCTAGGGACCAAAACGCTTTACTCCCTGTTGGGTGTGTAGCGAGTTTGTACCCAATGCGGCGAATATGTTCAAATCGAGCCTTTCGTAGAGCGTTTTTGCTGGATTTGGTTGCCCTGTTATAGGCTTTCTTATCCGGTATGTCGCTAGCTTTACGGTTTCGAGCATCAGGAAAGCCTCGTGTTTCCGTGCTTCAGCACGCCCACGCTCAGCTCCAAACCAAAGCTGTGCTATGCTAGATGTGCTTGCATCGGAAAAAGGACTAAAATATTCCATACCTTGGCGCAGCACATCTGTTATAGCGTCCGCGCATGCTAAAGGATCACCCAAAGAAAAGCAAATGGGCAACCACGAATAGGATGCAAAAAATGAGCGCATTTCATCCCAGTCTGCTGACTTATATCGCCATAACCACCTTGTGCTTTTCGGGCTAAGGTTGGGTGGAAAATATACCGACACAGACTTCACTAGACAGTTGTCAGAGCTACCTAAAGGTGACACACAACACTGACACTGCATAGTGATCCGGGTCGGTAGTCAGCAGAAGGTCCAGGCAATTGGCTATTTGACCGTCAACATCTGGAACCCTTAGACCAGCTGAGTGAGATTAAAAGCCAAAGCGAGTTTGCGCATCTCTCTCACAGCACGGTTAGTGTGCTGGTACGGGAACAGTTACTCCTGGTGGTGGGCATTAAAGTTCCCCAGTAACACTAGTTGACGACTAAAATGTGTTTTTTTTGTATAATATTATTTTATTATATAATATAATATTATCTTATTATATATTATAATATATTTATTAAAAATAAAACCCTACCTCTCCCTACGTTAAACTTTAATTAAAGTTATTCCTAATCATCTTATAATTATTATCAATATATTTACGTTCATACGATAACATTTTAATGTAACAATGTTTCTTACTTTCTTAAATGTGAATAATATCATTAAGAGATTATACATTCGATATGTGACATTAAAATATGTGAAAGGTTACACGAACAAAATGGTATCATGATGGTGCGATTACTATCCGTTAGTAAAGTATCAGCGAATATTAGTGTATACTTCTATTGCGATATCATCGATAAGAAAAATAATCACACGAATAAAATGGTAAAAGCGTTTTATGGTAAACTGCACGCAGGGTCACTATCGGCAATGTACATTTTTGTAAATAACTCTTTAAAGTTTTATATATATAAATGTATAAATAACTGGCTAGATAATAAAAAAAATAACCTTTCATTTGATATATAACACAATACCATTGTTTTTTTAATACGCGAAGTATTGAGAAAATAACGTTTTTTATTTTTCCTGTAAAGTTAGCGATTTTCGGTTACCATTTTATTCGGTGGGGGCGTCGATATATTAAAGAATCCTTTAAAGCGTCACGTCGAGATATCTATACCTACACATAAAAAAAAATCTTTGTGTGCATGAACATGGGCTTGTCTTGGTCTGGGTGTTTCTATGTATAATAAAAAAATATTTACAAAAGAAAAGTATTTATTATGTATTAGTATCAGTTATTCTTGTACCCATTTGCTTAAATTTATTTATTTATTAGAATTGCCTGCCGAAATCCAAAATTATACTTTTGCCTGACCCAGTGAAGGAACCTGTGAACTCGCGGTAAGAAAATAATACATTTACCACTACTAGACCAACAAAATAATCTTAGTACAAAACATTACTTGTAGATTTTACTACAAATAAATGTTGTTTTTAGATATTTTACCAGACAAATAAAAAAAGATGGACCCTAAAGGGAATAATAATATTATTTTCTTTAATATGAAATATTCATACTTTGATAGGTTATTATATGAAATAAGTTTTTATACTTCGCTCGGTAAACTAATAGTTCTAAAGATCACATTGTAGCTGAGTCTGGAATAGTTACTATAAGAGGCAATTTTCTCGAAGATAATAAACAAGCATTTTGTTCAGGGTTACTTATTATTATATTATTATTGATTTATTCAAGAGTGAAAGTAACTTTTGTATACATTTGAGGGGTTACTTAACAAACGTAATATTTATTGGCGAAATGCGCTTATTACGATACATAATAACCTTGCTTAAGTATTAAACTTAAGTATAATAACACAAAATAATCGTTTAAATAATTATCACAATTCGTTTTATTTACCCGTTTCTTAACCATTAGTTAAATAATAATAAAACTATGGCATCTGTCTTAATTACATAATTCCTCATTTTTCGCTGTTTGTTATTTTTTTTTAATAATTGTAATTCCTCAAATTTATCATAATCACGCTATCTAGAATCGGCTTAGCCGAATTTCATAAAAAAAAAACTGTTATTCTGAGAATAGTTATCTATTTTTATCGACTTGGGCACCTTGGACACCTTTCTGGAAAGCTGGCTGGAAAAAGCTACGGATAGAGAAGAATTAAAGTATTCAGGGGAGACCTTTGTCCAACAATGGGACAATATAGTTTAATAATAAATATAAAAAAACCGTCTTTAATTACAATAATATTAGACTTATATGATTTTTTCATGGATGCCATTGTCAGAACTGGAGCACATTGTAATAGGACCACATGAAAAGCACCAGCTTTAAAATAAAAAAAAAACATTAAAATCGCATCGCCCAGTCGAAAGTTATGAGGTAAAAAATATAAAAAAAACGAGAACCTCCTCCTTTTAAGAAGACGGTTAGAAAAAAAAATCGTTGTACCACGCGGGTGGAACAGGTGGAAGCTCGTTATATTATATTAAAGTATTTATCCTTATCGCAAAGCACTAACTTTGAACCTTCTTAAAGATAAAGAGCCGGCAGCAACACGCAAACATTTACATCGCAAGCACTACGTTTGAGCATGAAATTATTTGCTGACATGCGACTGGTATTATTTGTTTACAGCGTTACGCGGTACGTTTGTATAATTTTGTGTAAACTGAAAATTGGCGTTAAATTTTAAACTTTTACCATCTCTAACCAATTATTTCATTAAGTGTTGATCTTGTCGGTTTCGTAACTTTTTGTTTTTTCCATGGGAGAGTTGTTAACCCGCCGCACAATCCCCTTTGATGCTGGAGGATCACATTTTTGTTGCCAGTTTGTTCGACGAAAGCACACATACGCTTCTAATAAGTCAATTTTTTCACGATTAGAAGACATTTTAGCGAAAATCCTTAATTAATAACTCATACGAAGTTTCTCAGCTGAAACTAAGTATAACACACAGATTTTCGAATCAAATTCGAAATTTGAGGGTAAAAATTCTTTTTATTTACTTTACAGTCAATTCTACCCACTTCCAGGCCATAACAAAAAGTTAGACCATCGTAGAAATTCGTTTCTGTTGCCGAAATGTATGGGAAACGTTTTTGGCGATTTCTGTCTTTTCTAGTACTGAAAGCTAAAATGGTCCCATAGAGTTTTTTGATCCCCACATGAAATAGAATCGAATGGCATAAAAAAAAAATTTTTGAACTTTTGCATTTTTTTTGCTAACTGTAAGTTTTTTACAAAATCTGTGAATGCAGTTCAAAATGTCCCAAAAAGTTAGGGAAGGTCTTTTAAGAACGTTTTGCTGTAACTGCAACGGTTAAGGTACTTGCCCTTACTGCCCCGTTTCAAAAATACACCCTGTATAACCCAGAAGGGTGTGGCAGAGGTATACAACTCCACATTTCACCTGATATGTTTAGGTACCATGGGATAGGGTTAAAAAAAGATGCTTTACAATTTCGAACTTATAGTATTATTTTTACTGAGCAGCGATAGCCAAGTGGGAGACCGTAGGACTGCGAAGTCAAAGGTCTCGGGTTCGAACCCACGGCACACACCTCTGTCAATTAATCGTTAAGATTTGTCTTTTCGAAGATATGTGTGTGAATTTGTCATAGAAATTATCGCTCGCTAACGGTGAAGGAAATATCGTGAGAAAACTTGCATGCCTGAGAGTGCCTAAAATCCGCATTTGGCCAGCATGGTGGACTATGTATGGCCTAACCCTTCTTATCATGAGAAGAGGCCGAGCCCAGCAGTGGGACTTGTATGAGATACAGGACTAATTAATATTTTTATTATAGTATCATTATTACAAATACGAGATTCTCCTTTCACAGTGAAACCACAAAACTTGTTTAGCATGACATATTGGACACATGTTTAAGCAAGTTCGTCCGTCACTGGCAGTATGCCATAGATCGATGTCAGCTGAAATTTAACATACTGCAAATATCACAATTTTTCATCACTCAAGTGGGGAATCCCGAAAACTGAATTTTATTTAGAACGGATAAATGTCAAATATGTCAGGATTTTTTTTTGTTTTGAATAGCCACTGAAGGGCTATGAAACGTCATGAGACAGACCCAGGGACCCATTTTATATTAGTCTGGTATTACCAGTGATTACTGCCTAGTGGTTAGCGTACGCGCCTTTCACCTTGAGGAGACCTCAAGGTGAAAGGCGCGTAAGATAAAATCTGTATTTCAGGTCACCAGCTGCGGTATAAGATTTGCGGTTAAGAATTATATAGGCCTGTTCATGACATGTTAGTTATACAAGAACACAAAATGACGCAAAATATAAATAATATAAGCACTCAGCACGAGTAAATATGAAAAACGTAAATAAAAAATAAAGAAAATATATCGAAGCAGGAAATCGCACTCCAAATTGTATTTATCTCCATTTGCCTACTTTGTTTGCTAACTCTCTGCAAACGTTTCTTCAGTATTAATATTTTTTTTTACCTTACCAACATAAAGTTTGCGAATGTATTGACAATGTTTTATTGATAAACGTGCCGTTATTGTATAGACATTCAATTTAGTCAGTACGCTGTTAGTATCGGCAATGTAATATACATTATACAGGCCTTTTGTAAGGATAAAAATGTATCAAGATGTCAAATGTGTCGTTTGTCATATCATGAGGCACCCCGCCACTCAGGTGTGCACCGCTGCATTTAATTATTATAAGATGAGGGACAAGTTACGTGTTTGTAAAAGACTGTAGAGTCAACATAGTCTATGCTATCCCCCTCTATGGGACTGATAAAAAACTATGGGGTGACTATTGCAGTCGCCCCATAGTTTTTTATCAGTCACAGAATATCAACATACATTTTTTATATTATTTTGAGAGAGGTACTATATTAATACATAAATCTTTAAAATCCCACGGGCCTTACTTGACTGCGACTTTGACATCTTATTGGTACTCGAATTCCATCCAGTTTTGACAGTTCGCTATGCAAGAATGTTTTAATTTAAAATGCATGTAATTGTCTAAAAGGTCTATGGACCCAAATCAGAGACCATATTACTTAAGTCACCACAAAGTCTTAAACCGAGTGAATATGAATTCATTTTAGTTCATTTGCATACGAAACTAAATGCAAAGCATAATTTGATGATATACGTCTTTGAATAGCAACTATGTGGTTGAAAGCATTTACTATTTGTCGGATAAACGGATTAGTGAAATATACGGGCTCAATAATCCTGTAACTCAGAGCAATAGGCCAACCGGAGGCATCATTATCAGAATCTGATAATGAAGTCACTGTTCCGCATTTGACAGCAGAGGACATCTGATGTCCTCTGCTGTCAAATGCGGAACAGTGACTGACGACAGACTGAGAGACTGTCTGGTAGATTATATAACACTAGTTATCAAACTAAAGATGCGCGGCACAATCTACCCATACTTCCCGCGAGATTTGCCAGACTTATATGCATAGATATTTGCTTTCATTTCCTCTCCATAATGATTAAGTGCTCTTTGCCCTGCAGTCCACAATTTACCGCTCTAATTCCCTTATCTATGAAATAATTCATATTCCATATGAGTTTAATGGTACGACCTATTTATGGAGCTTCATAAATTATTTAGTTTATCCTTATTAATGCTCGATAAATTTAGAAGAACTCGAGTCTTAGTTAATGCCGAGCGGACCTATCCATCTTACAGGTTAAGCAATGCTTACCGAAGTCGCCCGTTGGATGGGAGACCATTTTATCATTACGCGTCTTCCTTCATGCCTCGTAGAACACGATAAACCGACAGTCAGTCAGACAGTCTTAACGGGTAGTCAGAGGCCAGAAAGTCTGACAACTAGGCTAACAAAGAGTATGGTATCACCTCGCACTGGGCTTTATTTTTTTGACGGGATATAATCCCACCCACACGCCCACCACTGTGACTCCTGTGACGCCAGGATCTACAGCGGTAACCAACTGATAGGCACCGTGCATGACACACGGGCAATCCCAGGGAGAGTTAAAATTGTCTTGAAACCCGCAACGAATTTAATCAGAAGTATATAGTTGGAGTTGGAAAGTATGTGTCTCGCACTGGGCTATAGAGGTTTGACGGCAGTTGCTCTAAGAAAAATACTGATATTCAGCTGAATACGTTAGACTAGAAGCCGACCACAAAGTCATTAAAAACGAGGCTTGGGAAATAATACTATGTAAAACGGCGATACAGTTTTTGGGCATTCCCTTTTGTTCGGTTATTTTCTATTTAATAAAAAAATAAAAAAAACACGCTATTAAAGTACTTCTAACTAAAAAGTGAAAAATAATTTCTAATATAAGCTGAAAATGGTAAAAAAAATGTGGGGCGCTCTGTGCCATATTATTATTTTTCGTCTATCGAGCAACCCACGCTTTTTCACAATAATATTAGTATTTTTTGTTCATTACCATTTTCAGCTTATATTAGGAATTAATTTTCATTTTTTAGTTAGAAGTACTTTAAAAGATAGATAGATAGATAGATAAAAACTTTATTTGTGCATAAGACATAGGAAATACATTTTGTACGAAAGTTTCAATTACAATATATGCACAAAGGGCGGCCTTATCGCTTAACGCGATTTCTTCCAGGCAACCTTAGGATGGACATTAGTGTAAAAGATTTACAGGAGTCGGTTACATATGTATGTAACCGACTCCTTTGGACTATGTATGTATACATACAGGTGAAGCTAATATAAGCGTGTTAAAAATAGACTTTTAATATCAAACACGAAACAAAGACGCGGTTTAAAACACAATTTACCAATTCATTACAGACTTTGATTGTTTCAGTGTATTTTAATCTATTTTTTTCCTCCATAAAACAAAACAACAATAAACTACAAAAGTTCGTTGTAATTTAATCCGTGCTACCATTGCAGGCTTCACATACGGAGCGCTTAATTTTAAAATGAGATTTGTTTGCTGAGTTTTTAATCGATTGTTGTGTTTTATATAACTGATGAGCTTTTGGACTGATTTCATCAAAAGTATAGAACCAACCAAACACGTTCCGCTGGCTCCCTTCATTCATTTCACAAGCTTTTATTGAAAAAAAATAAAAAAGAGAAGAAGAGAAAAATAATAAATACTGATACATTTTTAATTAAATTTTATATTTATACTAGATAAATTAATTTTATTTAATATATTTCATTTTCACCGTCAATTTTAACATCAAACCGAAAACAAAGATGCGATTCAAAACACAATTTGCCAATTAATTACAGACTTTGATTATTTTAAGTTTATTTTAATCTTATTTTTCCTTCATAAAGAATACAACAATAAACTACAAAAGTTAGTTGTAATTTTTTTGCTGAGTGTTAAATCGCTTGTTGTGAAGATATAAATAAATGTGGACGATTTTGGACCTATTTTACCGAATGTATATCACTATCATTATCTTATTTTTTATTTATTGTGATACAAGAAACAAACAGTATTATAATAAAAAACAATTACCAAAACATACATAATTAACACTGTAACGAATAAAGTTTTTAATAATTAAATTACACTCAATTTAATTCATCGCACAGATAATATTGCAATTGTAACAATTTGAATTTTATATTCATTTGTTAAATGTGAAGGTACATTCAACAGAATAAAAGTAATGCAAAGTGGAGCACAAAAGGCAAGCTACAATCATTATTTCTAAAAAAACTAAGATTTCTTTCGTTTCACGCGTACCGACCCCGGCCCCCTCGCCCGCCAATCGAGATAAAAACTGAGGTATGTTCCTGAGCTAGCCTTCTGTAGGTACCTAACTATTTTGTGCCAAGAGGCCAAGGGCCTTGACCTTTGGTACACCAACGCCAATTAATATTAGAACGATTTTGTAGGAAAACAGTCAAAGCTTCATAGCATTTGATTGGCCATTAGACATCATAGTACAAGCCGTTTTAAACACACGCTTGGCGTATACGCTGACTTATTTACTCTTGACATTTAATTTATTAATATCACAAGGCTTTAAAGTGTATTTGTTTGAACTCGCTAATCTCAGAAATTACTGATTTAAATCGAATAAATATCAAAATTTCGGTAAGTCTATTAATCAAGGATGGTTCATAGCTTTAAAACATCATGCTGCAACCTATGGGAGCGAAGCAGTTAAGTTGAACACGAATTAAACCGCAGGTTCAAAATATGGAAGCTATATTTCACGAGAAAATCCGCATTGAATCGCGTTAAGTACAATTCATTGGCATTAATAAATTGCGAAATTATGCAAAAGGTTCGTTTTTAATAAAATAAAGAAAATCTTTGCCGATATATGGATGATTTCAATTAAACTTGATGAATTGGCTAAAGGGATTGAGGCAATTGAATTGAAAATTTGTAGGTACTGAAGTGATGTGCCGTGTTTTTACTCACTCAACGCCGATCCAATAATTAAGTTTGATTGAGAGATCAGGTAATCAATTTTGTAAAATTAAATTTGAATATTCCGATACTAATTGTAATACACTGTCTCGAAGAACAATCAGACAAGAAACCCAGGAGCTGTGGAGAAGTAGGTATAACACCGGCACAACAGCATCTACCACCAAGCTGTTTCTCCCCGACTCCACCGACGCATACAGACTGGTTAGGAAAATGACGCTAAATCCTACACTGGTGCAGGCGCTGACCGGACATGGAGGGTTCGGCCAGTACCTGCACCGGTTCAAGTGCAAAGATAGCCCCAGCTGTATCTGCAGCCCTGACCAGGAGGAGTCGATACTCCACCTAATACTCGAATGCCCAAAATACGGAGCCAGAAGATTTGACATGCAGCTCCAGCTGGAACAAGACCTGGAAAAGAAGAATCTACCATTAATACTGGCAAACGACAGGGAAGGAATTTTTAGGAAATATTTGACAGAAATAGTAGAAGACGTAAAGAAAAGAAACAAAACAAAATAAGTAAATTAAATATAAATTAAATATAAATACAAAAAGAATAAACATAATTTGATAAAATATAAGGAATAGATAAATACATAAAACGAACAAAATAAGAAGTAAGAAAGAAAGAAATATAATAAAATTAAATACATCAAAAGAAGCCTCAACATACCCCCGAGTAACATGGTCGGGGAGAAAATAAGATAAACCAGATAAAAAAAAAAAAAAAAAATACACTGTCTCGATGGTCTAGTGGTTAGCGTATGCGCCGCGAGGTCTCGGGTTCGATTCCCGGGTCGGGCAAAGTGTTATTTGTGAACTTTTCGTCAGGATATTTACAATAGCAGCACGGAGTTTGAATTATGTCCGGTGGATAGCGATTGGCTCACCCCCTATCCCATGGAACTTAAACATAACAGGTGAAATGTGGGTGTTGTACAGCTTCGCCACACCCTTCTGGGTAATTATATAGGTGTTGTTCCGCTCACGTCCCCGCGTTTGGGTGTTAATGGCCAGTAGGCCAGTAACACTTTGGGTGGAGGAGGGTTTTCGGCTGCCCGAAAGAAGGTGTATTATGTATGTTATTGTAATGTTTATGTATGTTATTCTTAATATTATTCCTGTGTTGCAGGGGCGTGGCAAAGGCGTCTATGACACCATTTACCTGTTATGTAGGTCCCATGTGAACATATCACCATCTACCGGCACAATTCCAATTCCGTGCTGCTATAGAGCATTTCCTGACAGAAAAACTCAATTAACACTTTTGCCCTACCCTGCCATCGAACCACAACCACAACCACATCAAACACTTGACCAACGTGGCAGTCTTTACTAAAAATGCAAATAAAACTCTGTCGGTCTGTCTATCTATATGTCTTTTATGATTTTTCAAACAAACTACTGCATCAATCTTGTTGAAAGGTGGTATAGAAATATTAAAACCGGCCAAGTGCGTGTCGGGCCACGCGCAGTAGGGTTCCGTAGCTAGTCGTAACAACATATTTCGACTTAAAATAGATTTACTATCTGTATTAAACAAGTAACATCTTCATACAAGTCATTACTTTCAAAGGTTTTTGTAATTTGCACGAATTATTCTAAGTAACTGCATTTTACACTTTGGACCCCTATTCCTCTAGAACTAATGAAGTGAACTTATCCGCTATAGTTATCCTTTAAAGTTCATTAAATGTACTACCGACCAAATTTTTTTCAGATTTTGGGATCCAGTAGTTTAGCTTTTAGAGGGGGGGGGGGGACGCTCTACTCGAACAAAAATTTGCTCTTTAAAGTTAATTATCTCGCAAATGGATCTCTAAATCAAAAAACTGTCTTAGCAACCCCTAAACGTTTTTAAAAGTCCTATCTAACAATACCCCACACTATGGGGTAGGCGACAAAAAAAAAGCATCCCTACTTTACATGTAGGGGAGCTACCCGAAAAAAAAATATTTTTCCAAATTTTATTCTACGACTTTCTTTGTATAGTTAACATACATGTTTATGCAAAATTTCAGTTTTCTAGCACCAACGGTTTCGTCGCTATGCCTCGGACAGACGGACGGACAGACGGACATGGCGAAACTATAAGGGTTCCTTGTAGGTACTACGGAACCCTAAAAAGCCTAGAAATAGGACAGGTTACTTTTAACGATATTCAACTGAGGCAAAGCCGTGGCTAGAAGTCAGATTTCTTTATAATTGGCGCAGGCGGTAGGATGCCTAAATTTGTCCAAACAAAATCACTACAATGAAGTCATGCGTAACTTTTCATGGCATAGTTTGCGTAAACAAATATAATTAATAACGCTGTTTACGAGGCTTCCTTATTTTTGAAGTATTACAGGGTAATGACGGATTAATAACAGTGTTAGTTGCTGTTGTTTACTGAAGAAAATTAATTAAATTAACCACCAAGTGTTAGCATCTTTTCGGTTGCCTTTGTGGACGTAGGTACTAAAATTTTGTAGTTAATTTGTTGACGAAAATACCTTTAGATAGGATACTAGTTTTTGTGATGGCTCATGTTTTTCACCAAAAACCTCGACTATGACTATGATTTGTGCCAGGTGGATGGCGATAGGCTCCTTATCACTTGGGACCTTAACATAACTAACTTAACAAACATGAAACGTTAGTTAAAAACCTCTGCCCAACCCATCTGGGTAATATAAGGATGATTTTAAGTTATGTTATGTCATATGGTGGTTATTTCTGTATTCTTTATATTTTATAATTTCAACTGTCATTATCATGACTTTTCATTCTATACTTTTATTTTTCTTTAATTAACGCACCAACAACTGCCCGTAACTTTGCTCATTTATTTAATTGTCCATCCTAAGATTGCCTGTAAGAAATTGCTTATAGCGATAAGGCCGCCCATTGTGCAACATAATTTTTAAGTGCAATTGCTTACAACATAATATTTTCTTTGTTAATATTAGTGTACAATAAAGATTACTCTATCTCTATCTATCTATCTCTATGGTTTAGCCCCAAATAATATGAGCTATTTCTAAATAAATGTTACAATCCAATTTCTATCACATATCATTTCTGACAGAAGGAAATGATTATATTTATTGCGAAAACAATGAAGGGTTTTGCCGCAGGATTGTATAAGTTAAAGGTAACGATCGGGCCCATATGTGTCGACGAAGCTCGGGGCGGGACATGTATGAGCGTCGTTCACAAAGGAAATGCAGTAACACAGCGTATATTATAATAATAGTTTCTGCTGTAATAATACATGTTACTGTTAAATAGCTTGGGGCTTTAGTAGTTAGGTATTATAGTTATAATCGTTTCATAATAAGCGAAGCATTAGCATTTGCTTAATGTAACAGACTCAAATATGGCAGGAGAAACGAGCTTTACAATGATTAGTACACGGTTGGCGTAGTGGTTAAAGTGGTCGCCTCGCCGCTTTTAACTGCGCTGGTGTTGTGGGTTGGATCCATGAGACAAATCTTTGTGTGATCCGCAAAGATTTGTCTGACTCTGTGCTTTGTGTGTGTGAAATGTATGTTTGTGAACACTCCTGCGACTCAGAAGCTATAACTAGAGCAGGCGTCCGCGTCGTTTAAAAAAAATAAACAGTACCCTACTTGCTCGTCAGTCTAGGAGGCATTTCGGTCAAGGAGGCATTTCGGTCTGGCAGCATCTTTTTAAGTAACATAGTTTAATCAAACTGGGTAGCCTAGTATTTTGTAAATAGGTACAAATAAAAAAAAAACATTTTTCATTTTTCAAACACAAATCCAATCTTTCCTACGGCAGAGTCTAAATTTACAATGTTACTATGTCATATAGCCAACTGCCCTTAGAAGCAACTACGTGTTAACGTTTTATGTCATACGGCCGGACATGACCCTTTTTCTAGCAATATCTGACGCAACATCCTTGTACTCTTAACATCTTTGAGGTATTTTCCTCGTTAAATTTTAGGAAGAGCTTGCAGCTAAGTTGAAACCACGATCTTATGGGTTAAGCAATGTTTACCCAGTCGGCTGTTGGATGGGTTACCATACTAACATAACAAGTTCTCCTAGGTGCCTCGGCAAGCTCAATAAGCCGTCGGTCCCAGTTGCCATTAGAAGATCAATGGCAATCGTTACGGGTTGGCAGACGCCAGAAAATCAGATAACTAGTTTAATAAAGAGAATCGTACTGGACAGTCACTCCACATTTAACTTAATACGTTAGACTAAAAGTCGATCTCAGCCTAATAAGTAAAAGGCTTGTAGAATCAATGATGAGAAACAAAATAATGCTAGAAATAAGTGGCTTCATACAAATTAACTCTTTAAACTTACGCGTTGCATGATTAAGTAAAATCTATCAGGAATTAACGCGATCATGCATTATTTACATTTTAGGCTTGACGTCACGGCAGACAGATTACACTGAAAAGGTTAATAATGTATGATCGCGTTAATTCCCGTTGAATTTTAGGGTTTCAGTCTTTCCACTTTCTACTTCTACAAAAACGACGCCCGCACTAGGATTAACTCCTGTGTCGCGGGGGTGTTCACAAACATACATTACATTGTGTGTCCCGTGTGAGATTGAACCTAGAACACCAGCGCAGTTATTTACCACTCCGCCAACTATGCATCAGTCTGTAAATATATTCCATTTTTTATACTAAATCCAACACCGAAAGTGCCATTGAATTCAAGGGCCATATACAATTTGCAGGCAACTGAAAGTTCCAATATTTTCATACTACTTCATTATTAATGCAAGTATCAAGTATTTATGAACTGCTTGTGAATATTTTATCGCTCATTCGAATATAAACGGTTATTTAGGGCAACTCAAATATGCTGAATCATAAATGTGAATGTATAAGGCACCGATAGCCGAGTGGGAGACCATAGGTCTCGGGTTCGAACCCACGGCAGCACACACAAAATCGTTTAAAATTCGTCTTTTCGAAGATAAAAGTGTATTTATTATAATGAAATATCGCTTGCTTACGGTGAAGGAAAACATCGTGAGTAAACCTGCATGCCTGAGAGTGCCTAAAAAGGGCTTGACGGTGTGTGAAGTCTACCAATCCGCACTTCGCCAGCGTGGTGGACTATGGCCTAACCCTTCTTATCATGAGAAGAGGCCCGAGCCCAGTAGTGGGACATGTATTAGATACAGGGCTGCTACTATTAATGTGAAACCTTTCCAAGCGACTTCTTTCGTGTGCAAGTCGGGTGGTTGAAATCAGATTAAAGAGTATAAATAACACATAACACCACACCTAGTTTAGCAAGCAGTATAATAATATGGCAGAGCGACGTATATAGTAAATGTTATTAAAGTCGCATGTAAGAATCGCTAATAGGTGCACTTCGAAATTTTCAATGGAATATTCCCTAATAATAGTTTTGTGCGAACCGGGCATTGAATACAAGAACTTACAGTGAGCAGTCCCATTTTATACGACTAGACTAGGTGTAAGGCAGTCAGTCAAGAGAAGAGTACAATTTTTCTTTCTGAAAACCAATCGATTCATTGCACCAAGAGCGTCTCTTTTTCAAGTTTGCCTCAGTATTTATTTTTTCTGTACAAAACGTTATCTAACAAAAATACATCTGTCGCCTTGTCACAAAGTAGTGTAAATAAATAAATAAATAAATATTCCACAACTCACACACAGCGCCATCTAGTCCCAAACTAAGCAGAGCTTGTACTATGGGTACTAGAATAACTGATACGAATACATATATACTTTTCTTTTGTAAATACATACTTATTATACATAGAAACACCCAGACTAAGACAAACCCCCATGTTCATGCACACAAGATTTGTCTTAAGTGGGAATCGAACCCACGACCTCGGCGTCGCAGGCAGGTACACTACCCACTCCGCCATCCGGTCGTCAGTGTCTGGTGCCAAGTTATTCCTGCTTGTACTCCCAAATTAAGTAGCGAGTGAGGCAACTTGCGTAAAAAAATATTCAAGACATCATAAAGTTTGACTCGATTCTGAATGACATTACTATCGGTTTCAAGTCTAACGGCTGCGGCTGACTATCGTTACTTTACGAAAACGTAAAACATATTATTATTTAAATATAAATATTAATTTTGTTTATGAAAACGAATATAATCCAATTTGAATCCAATATCCGAAGACATCGAAAAGTTGTTTTTCGTATCATGTTTGAAAAACATAGTAAAATAACATGTTAAACGGAGTTTCTGCCACGATGGTCTAGTGGTTAGTGTATGCGCCTCTGACCACGAGGTCTCAGATTCGATTTTCTATGTTGTATGCACAAATAAAGTTTTATCTTTCTATCAGAATCTATCTATGATACTTAATTTTATTAAGAAAGTGGTTCTGCAATCTAAATAAGCATATTTCAATCAATCTTACAATCTATATGTGTATCAAGTTAAAAAGTTGTTAAGTTGTTAAGTTAAGTTAAAGTCCGTTCAGCTTTTGCGTAAAGGAGTAAAATACACGCTA
Organism: Hypena proboscidalis; assembly: GCA_905147285.1. NCBI lineage: Eukaryota > Metazoa > Arthropoda > Insecta > Lepidoptera > Erebidae > Hypena > Hypena proboscidalis. The sequence goes on from LR990141.1 coordinate 5,821,298, forward strand.
ACGCACACGCTCACGCTCACGCCTACGCACACGCACACGCCCACGCACACGCACACGCACACAAACATCCATAATACGTTCGTACATCTACACAAACCCTCCCATTTATAATATTACTTAGTAGAATTAAGAAGAGAGGCCAGAAAAGTTTTTGGACATAATTTAGTAGACACTGTGAAATAAGCTGCCAAGGTGGGTTGGCATCTGCATTTTTATGTTAAATTTATATCCATAAACTTAAAGTATAATAGACCTACCTGCATTCTCCATCAAGAATTTAATGGAGCTGGTGTTGTGCATTATTAATATGAAACTTGTGCCAGTTTCTTCCGGATAGAACTTTTCCGACCCATAAAATTTAAAACTGGCACAAGTGAATTTGAAAAAAGCGGCTATCATTTTTTTTCACAGGAAACTTTACTTGGAATCTCTAAAATGGGCCTTAGTCTCGTATGACTACTATGACTAGGTAGTCGAACTAGGTAACGAGGTCGTTAGTCAAATAGTTAGCGTATATGACTGTGGCGGTATCCGCACATAATCACGTGTCACATGTCGACGAGTGCTGAATCGCGATAACGAAGTGTTCACAGAGTGTATACATATATACCACTTCTTATAAGCTACCGTTGGACAGCTGTCCGCCAGGCAATACCACCGAGCCTGGTCGGAGGATCCTCCCTTTGTGGTGGAGGAACATCACACCCTGTTCCTCTACATGACTTTTTATTTGCAGGTCTCGAGCTCAATGCCTGGGTCTCTCTGGTATAATATGGATTTTTCTTTACGACAATTTTTAATATCAGTACGACGTCTGTTAGGTAGACGATAAAATAAAAGTAAGTCAAACCATTCAGGTTCTTCTTCTTTTAATTTAGATTCGGACCAGATTTGTTACAAGAGACCTAAAACATAATAGGCAAAATGTGGATATTGCCACACTTTTCTGGGTTATTTATGCGTGATGTTGCATTATAATATAACACATTTTATATAATATGATATATTGTGTAACATTGACGCCGAGGTCGCGGGTTCGATTCCCACTTAAGACAAATCTTTGTGTGCATGAACATGGGGGTTTGTCTTAGTCTGGGTGTTTCTATGTATAATAAGTATGTATTTACAAAAGAAAAGTATATATGTATTAGTATCAGTTATTCTAGTACCCATAGTACAAGCTCTGCTTAGTTTGGGACTAGATGGCGTTGTGTGTGAGTTGTGGAATATTTATATATTTATTTATTGTTTAGGAACAACCCTAGTTTCTGATATTACTAACTGGACAGTACAGTAAACGAGCGTAAAATTCGCGCCGTATCGCGCGTTCCGGATATCCGAATAAGATAAACATGTGCGGGTAACAGTTTCCGGTAGACCGGGCCGGATAGTCTCTCTATTGTAATATCCGGACAACCGTTACATGTTTACGTTTAATGTGTTGATGCAACGAATACTACTTTTACCAATAGAAAAATTGTATTTCTAATTCAGTGAATTGAAATTGTTGAATTAAATCACAATCACGTGAGATTTATTACTGCTTCGTTGATATAGAGGTTAACGTATACGGCCTTTTCTGCTAGGTCTTGAGATCGATTTCTGGGTAATGTAAAATTTAATAGCAGAATGGAAGTGAAATTGTGCTAAGTGGATGCTGTGATAGACCCCCTATTACATGGGACAAAATATAAAAGTTGAAATGTGGGTGTTATACACTTCTGCCAAACACTCTCGGTTAATATAGGCGGGTTCTCTATTGTTTCGCATAGTTTTAATACGAATAATGATAGAATCTGAGAGTGAGAGATATTATTAGTGATAGGATATAATATTAATTTGGCATGACTTGTTTCACATTTTTTTTAGCATCAATACTTTACGCATAATAATTGGTAGGCATTAAGTTTTTCAGCATAATAGTCATTTACTATTATTGTTTTTTGGTATACTATTTTAATCTAATCCAACAAAATACTTTAATTGAAAAAAACAAATGGCAACAAGCACACCAAAAGACTATAATGCGAAAAATAAAATGCGTTACGCGTAATGCTAAACTAAATTTTTCGAAATAATATAATGCTAAAAAAGGGATACCAATATAGGCGTAGCAATGTTAATTAGAAGTTGCATAGTTTGTCAATACAATATTTATTTATTAATTTATGGCATTCCGACGACAATTAACATTACATTTTAGGAAGATAATCTTATGCACTCATATGCTAGGTGAACTTGTCACTTAAAGGTGTGCACAGCACTTACAGTTTATTCTGCGATAACATTATAATTATATTAACTGTTTTAACTAACTAACATGCAATTGAATTTAATGAAAGTTAATAATAATAAAATGTGATACTTTTGCAAAAGGTACATGATTTAAAAAACACAAAATTACATAAAACATTGATACTTGAACAAATTGCAACATTCGACAATGTGTATCTAAATAAAGTAATATTGCAAAGACATAGTTCTGGTATGACAATATCATAATTATTAATAAACGCTAATATTAATATTAATACTAATAAAACACATGCATAAAAATTAACATAAATTTAAATTACACGAACAAAAATTTATGATAACATTATTTACAAATTGAATTCATTACAAGATAAAATAATATCAATTTAAAAAGGATATTCGATAATTTAGAGAAAAAAAAATTGTATAACATAGAATAACATACAATAGGTATTTATTATACCATTTTTAGCTAGATGTTAATCTCAAAATAAAATAGTTTATATTCAAAGTATAAGCCTTTTCTTTACAACACTTAGTTTTTATTGAGTACCTCATCAAGTCATAAACCTTTCACGCACATGCCTGTTATTGCCGAACCTCTAACATAATCGTAAGACTTAGACATTGAAGTAACTACGGCAAACCTTCAGAATGTTGTCCTTCATTTTTAATCTCCTTACGCAAAAGAAGGGGTGTTAAGGGCGGAACTATTTGCTTGTCTATTTTATATACAAAAGTAATATGGGTTTCACTTTAATATTATTAAGTTTTTATCTATTTTTGTAGACAAATCATATCTAAAACACTAAAATGCATGTTTGTTGTCACCCATTATTTTAAATTATTATTTTTATTTTTCAGTTTGTATGTGACTTAATTAATGATCAAAACAATTCAGTTAACATGGCCACGAACCAACATGCATTTTAGTGTTTTAGATATGATTTGTCTTTAAAAATAGATAAAACCTTAATAATACTAAAGTTAAAACCCATATTACAAGAGTATGAAAACACGGCGCTCGGGCGTCTACTAAAGTATTAAGCCTAATTTACATTTCGAAAGTAGTTGCATGACATTAGTGCATGCATTATAAATGTCGCGTCACATTTATAGCATCATCAGGTAAATATTAACTTTTTTTAGGTTGATGTTTACACGGTGTCCACATTAATTTCCTGCAACGACTTTTGTAATGTAAATTGGACTTTATAAGTTTGAATGCTTTGTCTGTCATTAGCAGTTACAGGTAAACCGATATGTATGTGTTTTTTTTAAATGATAGTTATTTTTAAAAGCTAGTTGTTATTTAAGGCAATATGCTTTTATTGAAAATCTAACATTGTTAATTGCTACAGTTAAATGGTAATTTTTATTTTGTCTTTGCATAACATTATTCGACGATAAATTCGAACTTTAAAGCTTCTTTGTTTCATAACTCTTTGACGTCAAAATAATTAATTTCAATGAAAAATAGGATCGTCTAACCCAAAGTCAGATAACGTGTTTTTTATTTGGTTTGAATTGCATATTATTTTTTTCACAACCAGTATGAAAAGTGGAAATGAATTCCGGATCAGCGCGGTCAGCCGTTTTACCGGATATATGACTGCTTGTACTGTAAATAATTAATGTGAAGGCTGTTTATTCTTGTTTTAACATATTATGTTCAGTTGAAAAAACACTGTAATGAAAAAAATGTACTTCTCAACAAAGCGCTTCTGCATGTTTATGCTTTAAACTTAACGATTTATTTTATGTAGACATTGTAGTTAAAACAAAAACCCTTATATTGTTTGGTAAAAAAATATATATCTACGTTTTAAAAAATGCATTATAAATATATATATGACGTATATTGTTGTATATGTCTAATAACCCTATTGCTGGTGTCATGTTATCGTCGCATTACTACGCTGCATTTTATAGTTCTTAAAATGGAAATATTAATACGGAACCATCTATTTCATGTTTTTGCTGGAAAATCCTTCGCCTATGTACTCCTAAAACGATTGCCTCCTACGGAGGCTGTGTCAGATTTTTCCGCAAACGAAATATTTTATTTCTCATATTAGTTGTGGCACTTTTCAAAAGTAGCTTGCAGTTGCACACAACGTTGGGCGCCACTGCAGGCTAATTTCAAATGCCGCACAGGGAATGATTTCAATCGCTGATAAAGATTTATAATAACAAAGCTAAACACAAACAATAATTTTTTACTCTTTTTTTACCCTTAACATTTAATTACAGTTTTGCGAAATTACTTGTAGAGGTTTTTTTCATAGTAGAGTTGGCACAAACATAATGAATATTCCACTGATAACGCCGCGTTGTATAACTAAAGGTCTGAATTTTTAAGAGGACTTCTTTTTAATGAAGCTTTGCTATAAAACGTGCGTAATTTTATGTATGATGATATTGTTGTTTGAATGAATGTAATATTGCTTAATTAACTTAAATTATGACTTCTTTCACGTGCTTTGCATGCTCGGGTTATCATAATTTTAAGATAAAATTTAGTGTCTCTTGCTTAATGTACGAGTGCACAGCGTTATCTACAACGTATCTCTTAGGAATGCGGTAGCGGAATAGTAGCATTATTGCAGTAGCAGAGCCACTATTCGTTTTTAAAATTTTGTTAAGGGCTGTTCTTTGATGGTATCAGGTAACTTACTATCAAATTGTGGCATGAACCAATATCGGAGTTATACCGGCAATTTGTACACGACCCTAGATTATATAATTATTTTGTTTACTACTTAATGTTTTGATATTATTTTGGAACATCTTTCCTTATGTGCTGAGATTTGTATTTGTAAAATAATAATCTGCATAATTTTCATTTGCCGCTGTTTACCATTACAAAGGTGAGGCAGTTTATAAAGTGCCATTACTGTTATACTGTTAATAATACTGAAGAAGCCGACCTTACACTATAATTTATTTTGCCACGAAAGAACGCAATTTCTCTCCATGAATAATGTGCCCATTTCAAGGTTCCTCAGCGAGATAGTATAATCCTTGCCATTTATAAATTCCACACGTTCTAGCGTTGCATACAAATTAATGTGTGTATGAATTAATCTGTTGAGGTCAGAGAGTAATAAAACTCAGGGATCTTTCCACAATGTTTTATATGCAACGTGATTATTATTTTCTGGCTAAGTTTGTTAAAAGATAATAATGAAAAAAATCAACGGAGTATGTAAGTAGGTTGTTAATGGTGAGCGAGGGTTCGAAGGCAAAAAACTTCGGTAATTTTATTTATTTAATCACTTTACAGAAAATTACATTTTTACATATCAAACGTCGGACTCAGAACACAAAGACATAAGGTGACATAAGTGACATAAAAAATCTATTAAAAATATTAAAACTAAAACATATAGAAAGGAGGTTCGTGTCGCTAACATAGGTCTAGTAAGTTATTATTACCTGAGATATAGTTGTTACATTTCACAAATGCAGTTTGTTGAAAGAGAAAGTCGGGCAACTAGGATCGCTGTTGAGCTCGGTCCGGTAAAAATACCCCTAAAAATCACCTTAAATGATGTGTTTTTTGCACTTGCACAAGTGTAGGACCCGTTCTATTCTTCTCTCAATTACCATTGTGCATTATCCAGACGGCAGCGATTTCCAAATGGGAGACCGTAGGACTGCGAAGTCAAAGGTTACGGGTTCGAACACACGGCACACACCTCTGTCAATAAACCGTTAAGATTCGTCTTTTCGAAGATATGTGTGTATTTATCATATAAATTATCGCTCGCTAACGGTGAAGGAAAACATCGTGAGGAAACCTGCATGCCTGAGTGTGCCTAAAAAGTGATCAAGGGTGTGTGAAGTCTGCCAATCCGCACTTAACCAGCGTGGTGGATTATGGCCTAACCCTTCTCATCATGCAAAGAGGCCCGAGCCCTGCAGTGGGACATGTATTAGATACAGGGCCGCTATTATTATATTTTATTATTATCCAGACTCTCTGAATAAAACTATACAAAAATATATTAATATCGCAAACTATTATCATAAACGGCAAAATAACGCTTATATAAAACAAATAATTTTCTCATAAACCTGATATCATGATGTTATAGACGCTATTATTTTTAACATCGCCCTAAAGAGCTTGAATTGCTGTCATATAGTGGGTGTGTTCGTGACTTGGCGAACAAACAGTAAAACTAGTGTTGGATGACGTGGTAAAGCGATATTAGGGATTTGCCTGGTTTTAAATAGAACCTGAGAAGTAACAATTGGTTTAGACTTTTCATGCTGTAAATATAGACTACTACCTGTTGCCCGCCTCTCACCACGAGATCTTGGCTTCGAGTTTTGTGTCGGAAAAAGTGTGATTTGGAAATTCGTCAAAACATTAAATAAATAATAATAAATAAATATTCCACAACTCACACACAACGCCATCTAGTCCCAAACTAAGCAGAGCTTGTACTATGGGTACTAGAATAACTGATACTAATACATATATACTTTTTTTTTATAAATACATACTTATTATACATAGAAACACCCAGACTAAGGCAAACCCCCATGTTCATGCACACAAAGATTTGTCTTAAGTGGGAACCGAACCCACGACCTCGGCGTCGCAGGCAGGTACGCTACCCACTTCGCTATCCACTCGTCATTTGGTCATTGTTCAGAGAAGTAACATAGCCTGCTGTCAGTTTAGTCTATCCCGTTTAGTCCCTAGATTACTTTGATTTCTGAAATCTGACTGACTGACGAAAAATACTTACGAATATAACTAACTGGCGCGGCGGCAGAATACGAGACTGAAAATCGGAGTAAGCACGATAATCTCACATCTAGATATATCAAATAGTCAGTAGCACTATGTACTAGTTGAATGGTAAGATTAGGCTCTGAAATCAGACACACTGAGAATAGTAAGGCTTAATTAAATGTAATAACGTAACTGTTATATTTTACATGTTCATTCGTTTTAGTTGTTTTTCGCGCCACCTCGCAGCACGAATGATTTCTTTTGCAAACATACTTTTCAATTTAAACCAATCTTGGTTAACACAATGATTCGTCCTGTGTGGGCATCGAAGGCACAACCCCAGCGTAGTGAAGAATAGCGACTGCCCAAACCACTACGCCATTTGTTTTTCTTTTTTTTTATGGTGGATAGGCACGCGTTTGACCACGATCTCACCTGATGGTAAGTGAAGATGCGGTCTACGGTGGAGCACGCTTACCTATAAGATACCTATTAACTCTTGCCTTGAAGAGATCCAGATTGTACTCATGCGGAAACACAGACTCGGGCAGGACGTTGTATTCTCAAGATGATACATTTCACCAGGTCTTCAAGCATAAGTCGTATAAAAATCCTCAAAACGGTTTATTCTACCCAATTTCGCATTAGAAAAAGAACTGAGAGCCAAACGCTGTCATGAAGAGCTTAACAATGTAAATCGTCCTCATGTAGACGGTAAAAACTCTACGTGGTCTGAATTTAACGAGGCAGAGAAACTTTTTTATTTACTCCATACATTTCGCGTATAAAACACTGGTTTTGGTGATAATTTTGAGGTTTATCTTTGTGCTTTATTGCAAGCTTTTGTCCGTAGATCTACCTGAATTTAGCTTCTAATTGATTATTTTTATAGCATTTAGCTATGCTTAGCAAATTAGATATGGATGGTTTCTTAGTATACCTGAATTTAGGTTCAATATATTTTTGGTTCTATAAAATTCGAAATTGTAAATTTCTCTAATTCAGACAGACCAAAGTTAGACACATTGAGATTTGACTATTATTTGTTTTGTAAGCCGTTTTTTCATAACAATTTTTATTAATATTAAGACACAGTAATTTTTTTTTGGACTTAAAGCGGGATTTGAACTCGCTACTATAAGATGCCACGCTATCACTTTAACACTAAGCCAACCAAGTCCTACTCCAAATACACGAATCTTTTGACTAAGTATTAGATTGCGAAGCATGGCTAAATGCTATATATAAATCAATTTGAATTTGTGATTATAATATTTTCCTTTCCAAGAATTTAAAAAATGCTGAGTGTTTCACGCTATTACTAGACAAATTTTATCGCTTATATTATAAAGAAGCGCACATACGAATATGCATATCCTTAAATTTGCTAAAACCGAAGAAATCCACGGTAAGCCAAAGTAAATTGAAAAATAAAGCCTCCATGATTACCCGATCTCATTTTCATTTCACCCCATTGATTTTTACTGGGGCTCGAAAAACGGGCGGTAAAATACAGTTAAATAACTGTATTTTACCGCCCGTTTTTTACAAGGGTTTTAAGCTTCTTTTTTCACGAAAACTTTGTCTTACTTATCTCCTCCATCAGTCGTATTCCTCATGTCTGAGGGTCGTGACCTCCTCCATCTATAAGACTTGATTTTACGCCATCTCAATCTATCCTCAGCCACTCGAAGAGCATCGTAGACAGTGGAGACGAGAGTGGTGCGTACTTCTTCTTCTTCGTCGTGTCGATGGCTGAGTCAAATTTTACTTTGACTTGCCATCGTGGTGAAAGGATTAGCCAATTCGCTTTGGAGAACTAGCGGATTGCCCAGGGTGCGCCGGACTTAGGGAATCGTTGGGGTACCGTGGTACCTACTTATACAGATGGAGTATCTGGTTGTTTGGTTGTGTGGATCTCTGTTAGTCTTTATAAACTCACAAAACTCGTATCTTTATCTAGATCTGTGCAGAAATTACTACACATATTTATATGAAATTTGATACACATGATGTATAATATATATAACAACACGCCTATATTACGGATGTGGCAGAGGAGAACAACACCTTCATTTCACCCGTAATGGAACAATGCCAATTCGTGCTGCAATAAAGAATTTCCTGACAGTAGATTCACAAATAACACCTTTCCCGACCTGGGAACAAACCCGAGACCTCGTGACGGTCAAATTGAGCATACGCTAACCACTAGACCATCGAGACAGTCAAATTGACAACCCTACTCTGATAAACTAAACAAATATGTACTTATTTCTAATTATGCTGGACTACCAATATGTCATGTATGTAAAACCTATAGTAAATCTTCATCCAAATACAGTATCAATTAACAACAAATTAAACCGACTCAAAATCGTTTTATTGGAAACCCACTTCACTTATCTGAAGAGCTTTTCAATATAACTCTTAAGGTTGACGTCCACATACGTCCTTTGAAAGATCAAACATACAATTAAAAGCTACTCTAAGCTTTAGGTGGAATTTTCTTACCAATTAATAACTTTTTTCTCATTTATTTTACTTTAATTGATGATAATTTAAAAGTTTCGCTGACTCATGTAATGGCCTCATTAGTTTGTTTGAAAAAAAGTTAAGTATCTTTTAAAATAAATTTTAATACTTGAAATGTATGGCTATATTCAATACTAGCTGACCCGGCGAACTTCGTACCGCCTTAGCGTAAATTTGATGCTCTACTTTATTTTGTATAGCTGACCCGGCGAACTTCGTACCGCCTAATTATTGGAGGCATATTAATTTAGTAAGTCACAAACACACGACACAATACTTTTTTAATTTTATTGAAATGTGTTGCTTTTAGATTTTTAGGAATATTAAAGAATTATAGTATAGATGCACAGCAAAGAGACGTTTTACATTTCAAGTGCATGAAAGGAGCCTCCCCGAGTGACGTACACAACGATTTCCTACGTCCAGCGCACCCTGGGCAATTCGCGAGTTCTCCAAAGCGAATTGGCTAATCCTTTCACCATGATGGCAAGCTAAAATAAAATTTGACTTAGCCATCGACACGACGAAGAAGATTTCAAGTGACATTTTACCATAGACAATTTTTTTTTGAGTGAATACTGACAAATACACATACATTGCATTAGGTTATGTTTACCTGTAATGATGGATCTGTATTTATGTAAATAAATAAATAAATAAATAAAATAAAAATATTTACACTATAACTATCAAACTACATCTGTCCTTTTTTTTGACGGTGGCCATGGTTAAGAAAAGAAGAAGAACTACATCTGTTATCGAGAAAATAAAGAATTCAAACAACTATAATATTTAAATTGTTGATATTTTAAAACTATTTTCCAGAAGTTATAGTGAAGCTATATATCCCTCAACTCCTTAAAATGCATTGTCCCTTTTGTAAAAAGTGGATGGAACGGCAGAACAAAAATAATAACTGTCCAGGTTGTATTAAATTATTAATTAATTTCAGTATTTCTCCAATTAAATGTTTCTTTTTTTAACATGAGATGACAAAACCAAGGATGTTAAAGTAGGAGCGCAGCAAAAAGTCTTTAAATCTATGGACAAAACAATGGAACGTTCGGATACACGGGTTTTTTTTACATGAAATGACAAAACAATGGAACGTTCGGATACACTTATTATCAGGACATAGTCTCTTGAAACACTTACTGAAGCACCCATAGTAAGTCACACGTACACACAGAACACACACATTGACACAATAGTAAGTCAATCGCCCGCCATTACGCTTTGGACTGTGCTGATGCTCGGATCTTTAAGAAAAACAATTAAAAACGCCGTCTTGTGTTGTAAAAAGCTGCCGAAACCATAGCGCCTCGACAAAAAAAAACCAGGGGATCACTTTTCACAGGTAAGCAAGTAATATATTCAGCTTATTGCCGAAATTATATTGTTTTCGTAAAAAAATATACCAAAACTATCAGTGTTGACAGTCAATAAATATTTTCATTTACCCTGAATTTGGGTAAATATTTTTTAGTAGTATAAATTATTATTCTATGTTTTATAGATTTCCTGCTGCAAACGACGCATGGAAAAATTTTTGGGTAGATATAATTAGAAACTGCAGAAATGATAACAATTGGTATCCATCTAAATATAAATAAAAATAAAAATAAAATATGATTTATTGACATAAACTTTTTACAGGTGGTTTGAATTCCCTAACCCCTGAACTAGTAAAAACTGTATTTCAGGAGCTAGTGTCTTCGCCTTATGATTAGGTACTTAAATATGTCATGTTATACAGTATCATAATAATATTATTAATGTAACAAAAATTCAAAAGTGTGGGTTTGCATGAGTGCGTGTGTGTGTGCGTGTGTGTGTGTGTGTGTGTGTGTGTGTGAGAGTGTGTGTGTGTGTGTGTGTGTGTGTGTGTGTGTGAGTGTACGTGCGTGCGGGCTTGTGTGTGTGTGTTAGTGCGTGCATGTGACATAAATTACATACATATTCATACATAATTATCTTTTTTCATTAAAATGTTCTCAACATCATCATAACTTTTCGCGCTAAGCCATTGTAGTACAGTTGTTCGAAATTTATATTTGGTCAGATTTTTACAGTTTATTTGGGTTTTTAAAATTTTGTTGTATAGTGTAGGTGCTAATACATTAAAGTGACGCTGGGCAAATGTAGTTTTAACAGGTGGTACAGGACAGCGGTCAACACGTTTGGATGCAGTGGGTAGAGTAGGTACAATCCTAAGATGATATCGTAGCAATATCTGGTGGACGAATAGCTTCCGGACCGACAGTACTTCTGTCCTATCGTATAGATTACTTGTAGGTAGTCTGCAGTATACACTTCGAGGAAACAGATATATAAAACGGTGTACCGCCGTTTGCCAGAATTTCATTTGTCCGAATTTTATTTGCTATAATACTCACCTGACATATTATTGTTTCTCATAATTTTATTTGTCATATTCATTGTTTACTATATTAGTCACGTGCTCGAAACTTTGTTTCCCATAAAGTTAATTGCCATAACATCATTTGTTATAATCATTGTTTCCCATAAAATCAATTTCCATAACATCATTTGTTATAATCATTGTAAGCCGTAATTATCATATTCCCACCAAAATTGCTTGTAAAATAGGTTAAAATAATTATAAAAAATAATAGGTAGGTTAGGTTAGAAACATGAAAGACAACGCACGAGCCGAGCGAGCGAAGCGAGCGTGCCGCGGCAGCGGCCGGCGAAGTGCCAGTATAATCATTGTAAGCCGTAATTATCATATGCCATAACATCATTTCTCACCAAAATTGCTTGTTAAATAGGTTAAAATAATTATAAAAAATAATAGGTAGGTTAGGTTAGAAACATGATAGACAACGCACGAGCCGAGCGAGCGAAGCGAGCGTGCCGCGGCAGCGGCCGGCGAAGTGCCAGTATAATCATTGTAAGCCGTAATTGTCATATGCCATAACATCATTTCCCACCAAAATTGCTTGTAAAAAGTTTAAAATAATTATAAAAATTAATAGGTAGGTTAGGTTAGAAACATGAAAGACAACGCACGAGCCGAGCGAGTGAAGCGAGCGTGCCGCGGCAGCGGCCGGCGAAGTGCCAGTATAATCATTGTAAGCCGTAACTATCATATGCCATAACATCATTTCCTACCAAAATTCCTTGTAAAATAGATTAAAATAATTATAAAAAATAATAGGTTAGGTTAGGTTAGAAACATGAAAGACAATCGCTTAAATATTAGGACAAAGGCGTTAGGTTAAATTTGTACGGAAGCGACTTGGACTGAATAGAGTGATAAGTAGGTATTAGAAATAAATCAATTTTAATACTATAATCATACTTTATTTATATCCAGTTATACTCTTGTCAATAAATATCGCCTACAAATATTTTTCCTACCCACTAATTTGTAATTACTTAAGTTTTTAAATAATTTTAGAGCGCCTGTTAAAATTTCATGAGCAAATACATACCTTAGATAGATTGGAAATTAATTTAGTATGGCGTTTGAAAATTCTGTTGCATAATATTATTGCAATTAAAAGTATGGATTAATACGTATGGCATTCGAATCATTATGTAATCAAATGTTCGGGCAAATAATATTATTGCAATTGAAAGTATGGAAAACAATACGTATGGCATTCGAATCATTATGAAATCTAATGTTCGGGCAAATAACAGTATGTCACATGTCTTTTATGGTAAACAAAACATTCGGGCAAATGAAATTCGGGTAAATGAAATTCGGGCATATGAATATTATGGCATATATTCTTCGGGCAAACAACAGACAACCATATAAAACAAAAGGTGGACTTATTCGCATTGTCAGCTTTGCCGTACCAAAAAAGGTAAAACAATAGTATATTGTTTTAAAAAAAGTATTAAATTAATAAATAATCTAAGTACTTTAATCTAAAACTTTTTTCCTTCATTCACATTTTAGGATGGATAGGATAGGATTCACAAGTTAAGGATGCTAGTTTATGTCAATAAAGATTTTTATTTTTGAAATAGTCAAAAAAAGTGTTAATAAAAATTAATATTTCGTTGATTATTGTGTAAAACACATGTACGATGTGATGTAACAAATGTACGATTTCTCACATTCGCGAATACGAATGTTGACCTTCAAATCAAGGGCCCGCAGAATGTCATACGCATACGAGTTTGAGATTTCGTGGCAGCCATGTTAAAACGAAACGATAAAAGAATTTAGAAAAGGGTGGGGTGGCCTTTGCCTTGCAGTGGGACATTATAGGCTCATAAAAAAAAAATAATTTAGGTGAAATGAAGCGGGAAGTCCGTCACAGGGTGTAAATTTTCTCGATTTTTTTAATTGCCAATATTTCTTTAAATATTGAAAAGTCACATGTAAGTGAATCTAAGCTCCGCAATAGTTTGTTTATTTTAACTTAGATATTTAATTTGGTTTGTACATTTTGTTGACGTTTTCAAGCACTTTCTGATAGTTTATGTAATAAAGAATTTTTGATTTTGAATTGTTTTTTATTTTTTTGCTAACTGCCATAACTTATCCTACTATCCGATTTCGGCTCCAGGTCCTAAACTGGGACACCCTGTATATCACTAAAGCATATTCACCATCTAAGAATCAGGAAGCGCCGCGCCGTAGGAGTCGTAATTTTAAAATATTTTCCAAAAACTGGGTAGCTGCACTAAAGCATCTTCGCTGCTTTGCGTCAAGAGTGCCCAGAGCAACGAATTTTGTACATATTATTATTCCCTTAATAAAAACAAACAACTTCCACCTGCAGGCCCGCATCGACTGCTAGAAATATAAAATCAACTTTGTTTCGAAATTCAAACAAAGTTGTTTTATATTGTTTGGTTTTTGGCCAAGGTAGTATAAAACTACCTATATCATGTTTGATGGTAGAAAGCAGCAAATAAAAAAATTTAAGAATAAAACCCTAAAATATTTATTTAAATTATTGTGAAAATGTGGGTAATATTTCTCATGGCTGGTAGCCCCTAACACACGCACACATAAACAGACCTCCGCCATTTTAGTGCTTCCATCATTTTATAAGTGACATTCTCTCCTGCTTTTTTTATGTACTCTATGCTTATTATTATAATAAAAATATTTTTGAGAGTTGGTAACACTGTAAGGTTGGCACCCATCAAACATGTCAACACATTAATTATTTTTATATTTTGAAATTTAAATACACGATGTTATGAGCAAAGTTGATATTATGTTGTCGATTCAAAAGTCTTGTTTTAATGCGTTTGATGAATTTATTCTAATTAACTACATAAAGTTTCTGTGTATATGTTTACTTATCATGTAAAAATATATTAAATCAAAACAAACCATCAAATCATTTATAAGTATTTATTAAAATCATGTGAATTATCACACCACTCACCATACATTATAGCATCAGCATATTAACTTATATATACTAAACGTATACCACGTTAGACTACTAAATGGTTTTTATGGAAACCTCAATTATATATAAAGAATCATTAAATTAAAGTAAATAATATTTTATAATATTTTATTCAATAGTGTAACTCTGTTTATATTTAATTCTAAATTTAAATCTTTGTACATAGTATATAATACATAAGCACAAGTAAATACACATATAAAACAAGAGAATAGCCAGTAATAATCAAGTTAATATTTACTCAACTTTTATGTAGTAGTAAAACCTCGGAGCTCTGTTCAGTTCGGCGGCCGACCAAGAAGTGTGTCGATCCGTCCGATACGGTTCCTTTTATATCAGTGAACAAACAAGTCGTGCGGCCACGTGTTATTGTAAAAGACTATTGGAGCTTCTAGTTTTCGCTAATTTTTTTACTAGGTCTAAGACTAAGTCCTAATTTATTTTTCCTTTATATTTTAACATGTAATTAACCCTAAAATTGATTTTATTGTCGTAATTTTCTACATTCTAACCTCTAAAATAACTATGATATAAAATGTTTCCAGATACACAACACAGTTTGTTATCGGCACTATCGCCGAGACAAGTAGATACAAACGAGACACACACATATTTAAGTATACTTATTTGTTTTAATACTTAAACACAATATATCAAACAATCTATCACGGCCAGACTGACCAGTACTTCGCTCTCGAAGTACCCTTTTTTTTTATTTTTCCCTTTTTTTTCTTTTTTTTTTTTTTTTTTTTTTTCTTCCTCTCTTTTTTTTTCCTTTTGTTTTTTATTTTTGATCTTTGGCCTTGGCATACAAGCACCTATCACCCGCTGCAGCGTGAATTTCAGTGAAGTATCAGGGCAAAGATCGACCAGCGGTACCTTTTTTTTTGTGACTTCTGACCATGACATATCAACCCTATCACCCGCCGCAGTATGATATTCAGGTTGACATCTGATCAGAAGCCGACCAGCGGTAGAACCATAAATATGTGTGTCTTTCGCAGAGAAATACTAATACAGAGTATCTTTAAGATACTTTATTATAAATTAACATATATATATTTTTTTTATAGATTAACTATTATATAAGTAACATACTTTTTCTTATATAAGAACTGATTCTCAATCAGATTAATTTTCACATAAATACAAAAATAATAGGTTTCATAAAGAAAAAAATATAAGTTGATTATCTTTATAACATACTTGATTTTACATAAATAACTAATTATTCTCTTTCTGATTTTATACAATAATAATTCATCCAACATAACAATCTATCACGGATTAAATTTACAAAGATTCCTCAAAAGAAATATTCTGTTCTAGCCATTCGCCTGGCCATGCTCTTAATTTCTCCTTAGCTACTATAATATCTCTAATGTTATTTTGACCTCGTAGCTTAAATCTATCATTTTCTAGCACTTCTACTATTTCATATGGACCTTTGAATTTAGGGGCAAGTTTGTCATGGCGTCTATGGTCTTGGCTAACGTAAACAGTATCGCCAATAGAATAACTCTTATTATTTCGTCTAGTATTGTCAAAACGGTCTTTGAATTTAGTGGCACTTTCATCTAGTCGTTGTCGTGCTAAGTCACGGTCAGTATTTATATTAATATGGGGTTGACTAGATACTTCTGTCACGTCATCTAAACGAGCTTGTATGGGAGGTATATTTCCTTCTCTACCTATCAATAGTCTAACAGGAGAAAATCCTGTAGTTTTCTGCATGGTAGTGTTAAGAGATTGTTGTACATTCCAAAGAGCGTTTGGCCATTCTGAACTATCACTAATTGTCGTGGTTAGCATATTTACCACTGTCGCAACATAACGTTCAGCTTGGCCGTTACTGCGAGGTGTACCGGTAGATATCATATGGTGTCGAATTTCCAATTGTCTAAATAGTGACTGTACGTTATTTGAAGAAAAATTTGTTCCTCTATCTGTAATTATCAGGGAAGGGGTACCAAATAACGTTATGGTCTCGCGTAAAACAAATACCAATTCTTGTCCTCCTAAAGTCTTAAGTGGTTTTAGTATACAAAACTTTGTGAAACCATCGACAACTAATAAAATGTGTTTATATCCATCATCGGACTGTCGAAACGGTCCGGTGCAATCAAGATGTAATGTGTGAAAGGGGATAGCTTTCACTAAAGGGTGGAGCAAACCTTGTTTAGGACCCGAATGACCTTTACGAGAAGTGCAAATAAGACAATGAGTGATATATTTTTTTGTAAAAGCTGCAATGCTTGGGAACCAAAAATGTTCTTTAAGCTTGGCGAGTGTTTTATCGTAACCTACATGGCAATTCTCGTCGTGATAGAGTCGTAACATACTTAGCCTATATCCCTTTGGAACAAATAATTTTGGTAAATCTTCAGAACTCGCTTTATAATGTAATAGCTCGTTTATAATAACATATTGGTTGGCATTAATGTCACCGATTTGAACTTGGTTTAATAGGTTCTGAGTTTCTTGATCATTTTGTTGGGCAACTCTTAACCATGATGGTGGATCAATATTTAAGTTTTCAATAACGTTAATCAAAGGTTTTATAGATACTGGGTTGCGACTCAAGTAATCAACATGTTGCACAAATGTTCCCTTTTTATACGATATTTGGAATTGAAAGTCTTGCATAAATATCCACCATCTAGCTACACGAGGCGACAAATCTTTTTTTGTCATAGTAGATTTAATCGAGTTACAGTCCGTCACTATAGTAAAATTTATACCCAACAAATATACTCTGAAATGTCTAAGCGCATTGTAAATAGCTAATGTTTCCAAATCATATGAACAATATTTGGATTCAGTAGGGGTAGTGCGTTTACTAAAATAGGCTACTACTCTATTTTGATTATTATTTTTTTGTAGCAAGATGGCCCCGTAACCTATTGAACTAGCGTCTGTATGTAATTCAGTCGGTAATTTTGGATCAAAAACAGTTAAAAGAGGTTTAGTTACTAAGTGTCTTAAAACGTATTCTTTAGCTTTCTCTTGGTCGTCAGTCCATTCCCATTTTTGGTCTTTCTTTGTTAATTTGGTGATACTAGCGGTTTTTGAAGCGAACTCTGGTATAAACCTACGAAAATAACTGGCTAATCCCATAAATTGTCGTACCTCCCTGACAGATGTAGGAGTTGGAGAGTTAGTCAGAGCAGAAATTTTGCTTTGACTTGGTCTTATTCCTTGTTCAGAGACATTTCGACCTAAATACTCTATCTCATTTACAAAAAATTTACACTTCTTTAAATTTATAGTAAATCCAGCTTCATTAAGGGCAGCTAAGGTTAGTTCTAAATATTGTAAACCTTCGGTTTCAGTCTTAAAAGGAATTAAGAGATCATCAATGTAAACTAATAAAAATTTTAAGTGCTGAACAGCTTTGCTAATGGCTTTTTGAAAGACCGATGGACCATTACATATACCAAAAGGCATTTTTATAAATTCGTAATGGTTATCGGGAGTAACGAAAGCAGTATATTTTATAGAATCTTCAGACACAGGCATTTGGTGAAATCCACTTTTCATGTCTATCGAGATGTAGTATTTGGAGTTACCCAATCTGTCAAGTTGGTCCTCAATTAAAGGGAGAGGGTATCTTTCTTTTTCAATATTTTTATTAAGGGCTCTAAAATCGACGCACATACGGTCAGTGCCGTCTTTTTTTTTTACGAGTAGGACCGGGCTAGCATATGGGGAATCACTTTCTCTGATTATATTTTTATTTAAAAGATCTTTACAGATTTCATTGACTTTTTCTCTCTCAACGGGTGCTAGTCTGTAAGGTCTATAATATACAACTTCATCTCGTTTGAGACGCAGATGTAATGTACCAGTTTTGACAGTCCCAATGTTGTGTTCAGAGGGTAATATCAACGGAAATTTTTCAAAAATAATTTTTATTTTAGTCTGTAGATCATTTTCTAAATGATTCACCAAGTTATCCAATAGTTTTAAGTCATTAGTACTAGTCTCAGTATAGTTAACAACGTCCGACAATATTGGAGTTACTCGACGAGTCACCCTACAACCCATGGAATCCATAACAACGGAAACATCTGAATATTCTATAATGTTACGACCTATCAAACAATCATAATGAAATTCACTGTCTCTAGCTACATTAAAGTCTATTTCGATACAGATTTCATTAAATTTGACAGGAACAGTGATTTTACCAAATATGTGTAAGATACCATTTCCAATACCACTAAGTGTACTGTAATGAGGATCTAGTTTATAGTTAAGCTGTTTGGCTAAAGAGTCTATAATAATACTACACGTAGCACCAGTGTCGATAAGAGCGTACAAAGTCATGTCTCCAATATGAATCTTAGTTAATTTAAAATTGTCAACCTTAGCAAAACAATTAACATCATTTCTTTTATCTGTTGTGGTTGTACCATTATTTTTAGGTTTATCAGCACGTTGCTTAAAGAAACATACATTTTCAGTATGACCTATCTTTTTACAGTATGTACATTGCACGGGCTGTTGAATTGATGATGAGGTAGCCGCAGCCATGGACTGATTAGTTTTGCGATTCGGGTTTTGAAAACACTGAGCACGAGTGTGGCCAGGTTTATTACAAAGGAAACAACATCTATCTTCGATTTTAGACCGTTTATGAGGTACATTAGAGGTACTTGAAGTAGATGAGGAGCCAGTCTTGTCAGTTTTGTTATCAAGCGGTCGCTTTTTGGGAACTTTGGCGTATGTAGTAAATAATGATATTAACTCAGCCTCTGTGGCAACACGACTATTGTGTGCTGCCATTTTAACCGTGGTATCGAGTATGCCTCCACAAATAAGTTCTACTAACTGTGCTTTGGTAAATGCTATTTTGGTCTGCTTAAATAATCTCAGTTTTTCTCTGGCATATTCACAGTAAGAGTCTGTGTCTTCAGACGTGAATAATACTGCCTTGGATAATTTTTCGGAAAGATTACGTTTCTCTGGGTATAAGTCAGTCAAAGTCATTTTAAATAATTCCCAGGTCCTACCTTCTTCGGGGTCCCAAGTTTCATACCATAATAAAGCAGAACCTTTTAAAGCTTTACCTGCCTTTGCAATGATGGTAATGTCGCTCCATCCCATGTCCACAGCAATAGAGTTGATGGTACGACACCAGCTATCAGCACCATTTTCGTTTTTCTCTGGATCAAATGGCGGCAGCATGACATCGTCGCCTCGACGTTTATCTGTTAATGCAGCTTGAATTGTCTTCAGTAGGCTTTCAATAACCGTAGGATCCATCACGAAGCCACAATTTCTAAAAAAAAAAAAAAAAAAAAGACGTTAGTTTTATGTTCGAATCTCACTTCTGATGATGAATTTATTCTAATTAACTACATAAAGTTTCTGTGTATATGTTTACTTATCATGTAAAAATATATTAAATCAAAACAAACCATCAAATCATTTATAAGTATTTATTAAAATCATGTGAATTATCACACCACTCACCATACATTATAGCATCAGCATATTAACTTATATATACTAAACGTATACCACGTTAGACTACTAAATGGTTTTTATGGAAACCTCAATTATATATAAAGAATCATTAAATTAAAGTAAATAATATTTTATAATATTTTATTCAATAGTGTAACTCTGTTTATATTTAATTCTAAATTTAAATCTTTGTACATAGTATATAATACATAAGCACAAGTAAATACACATATAAAACAAGAGAATAGCCAGTAATAATCAAGTTAATATTTACTCAACTTTTATGTAGTAGTAAAACCTCGGAGCTCTGTTCAGTTCGGCGGCCGACCAAGAAGTGTGTCGATCCGTCCGATACGGTTCCTTTTATATCAGTGAACAAACAAGTCGTGCGGCCACGTGTTATTGTAAAAGACTATTGGAGCTTCTAGTTTTCGCTAATTTTTTTACTAGGTCTAAGACTAAGTCCTAATTTATTTTTCCTTTATATTTTAACATGTAATTAACCCTAAAATTGATTTTATTGTCGTAATTTTCTACATTCTAACCTCTAAAATAACTATGATATAAAATGTTTCCAGATACACAACACAGTTTGTTATCGGCACTATCGCCGAGACAAGTAGATACAAACGAGACACACACATATTTAAGTATACTTATTTGTTTTAATACTTAAACACAATATATCAAACAATCTATCACGTTCTTCAATTCGAGTGGAACTGAGAGTACAAATACCGTCAAATGTTTGACAGAAAGTAAGTGGTCAACTTTTATATGGGAAAATGTAATTGTCGTCTTACTCTATCTTACTCGCAATTTTTCCTTATTTGCTCACCGTTTAGACCTACCCTGGACTACGACAAACATTTTAAAACCAAAATCAGCTCAATCGGCCCAGCCGTTCTCGAGTTATAATCAGACTAACGAACAACAATTCATTTTTATTTATATAGATGGTCAAGTTTAATCATTGTAATTTGAGTTTTTCTCTGCAGCAGAATGGAGTCCAGTATTGTACTTCTTAGGCCGAGTTTCCAGTGCGACGAAGCTGGCATGTTTTTTTTCACCAAAGCGGAGCGACCCGGCGTGTCGCCCGGCCCGCCAGCGCGCCTTTGCCTGCAATTAAAAAATTATACTGCTCTTCTCCCCTCCACTTGACCTATCCACCTCACAAACCAAACCCTTTTATGGTGTTATAACACTAATTCGATCCATGCCATTGATCGGGTGGGTTCTACATAAAGTTATTAGTTCACAAAAACAATCGAACGACGTAGATTCTTCTGTTGTTAATCGACGATCCATCGATTGGTGTTGTAACACCGTTATCAATCGATGTCGGTCAAGCGCAGTGGTGCCCTCTTATAGAATTTTTATACGTCAAAAGCATAGATTGATTTAGATGGAATAACACCTTTCGATAGCTATTGGTTCACCTTCTCTTTCATGGGATCTAATCATAACAGGTTCATTGTGGACATTATACAGCTCTTTGAGAGATCGCTGTGGTTTGAAAGATGATTTGTAGTGACTAGGATTGAGAAAGGTATGCTTAATTGGTTTGATCATGTTGTAAGAATGGTTGACAGTAGATATGTAAGAGGTACACAATGGAGATGTGGCCAAAAGGACTAAAAGAAAGAGATCGTCCTTGCAAGACATAAAAGGGGCCTGATAAGTGGCATCCTTCGGAAAGGACCAGTATGAAGTAGACGAATCTGGACGTTGAAGAAGTCTAAGAGGTATGTAAGGAACGCAGCACATGGCATTACCTGATCTCTGTCTACCCCTTCTTCTTCATTCGAGTCGACAGCAAAGTTAAATTTTTTAGCCCAATACTGTGGCTACCTGAACAGCGCTCTCATCCGCTTTCATTAGCGCGTCCCTCGTGCATGTAGGGGGAAAAATAGTCTACTCCTAAGGCATAAAGACGTGATTTTAGGTATGTATGTAGTACCATTTGCTATGCTACAAAGCTAAAATGATAACACCATCTTGGAATAATAACATTTCAGAAGCTTTTGATACATAAAAGACATGAAAAAAAACACACGTCTCGTATTTCGTAAGTAAAAGAAATGTGAAGTATATTCCCTCGCAACCAACATTTTTATCGAATAATAATTTCAATATATTCGCCTTTTCTTTTGTTTGACACAGAGGTATTGCCTTAGGGCCTGGATTTATTTTTTTGATCGGAAGGTATAGAAAGAGGCTTTCGAGAAATGATCACCAATGTTCTAAGGTTTATTCGGGAAATAGGTATATTATTATTCAGTTTTATTTAACTAGCTTCCATCAGTGGCTGCACTTGTCTGAATATACAGTTATTCTTACTAAGCTTACAACTTAGTAACAATTTTTGTACATAATATGTGAATCATCAGTAACCGTTGAAAACGATGTGCCAGGAATATATGTTTAGGTAATATTTGGGTGCAAAATTTCCTCAAAATCAATCCGGCAGATGAGGAGAGTCCACACACATCTTCACAATCTTGCTCATTTTATAATACTAGTAAGATAGATATTAAAAAACTACGAATAACTCCACAAAAACGAAGCATTGCCATTAATTGATAAGTATATTAAACTTAAATTTAACCAAGCTTATCCAATATCTTTAATATTGAACAGACCTCCGATTCCACCAAACTTCTTACTCTTCAGTTTAATTTAAACCCGTTTTTCCATCTCTCTCCCTCATTCAATGTTTGAACGGGGCTAAGATATTGTTAGCAGTAGCTTAGTCTTTAATACGTTGGTTAGTAAAATCGGCACTAAGAATTCCACGCTGTAATCTACAAACAGCAATAAAAAAATAGTTACGCAAACTGACGTCAATTCGTTTATTCCACGCCTACACTGAACCCTGTTGTATTTTTAGAGACAATCTGCAAAGCTGTTCTATTGGAGGTGCCAAGAGTTGGTGGAACCTCGTTTGAACAAAACTCGTTAAAACATTCTGCACTCCGTTTTGACAGGCTTCCATTTGTGAGTAGAACGTAAGTGCTTTTGTGAACGGGCTTAGGTAAGAAGCACCTACATAATCTTTAACCTAACGCAAAATTTTAGTGCTTGCTTGTTTCGGTTTGTTAGAGAGATTAGGTATTAAAATTACTACCACATGGGGCAACACCGTTGTTTTCAGACTTAGTCAATCTTAAATCTGTTTTAGTGTATGTTTATACGCTGTAGTTGCCACTTACCGGTGTCCCTGTTAATTAAGATAAAGATAAATAAAATCTCTTTTACAAAGGTGTTCAGGGTAGTACAATAAAGACATAAATAAAAAATACAGTTTACATAGTTACAAAACTCCTTTGTGAGAGACTAGTTTCTGCAGTAGGTAGACCTGTGTCACAGATTATCAGGCTCCCACCCCTTATACAAAGTACTGTATGTATCAATGTTTTAAATATTATTATGCTAGTGTGTGTGTGTGTGTGTGTGTGTGTGTGTGTGTGTGTGTGTGTGTGTGTGTGGATCGGCATTCTTGTGTGCGTACGAATAAATCAATAAATCTGAATAAATTTGGCCATTGAGATAATCCGACAATTATGACACTTTTTGGCTGTGGATTCTAATGAAATATAATACACGTGGCTTTGGTGACAATATGGACATGTATAAGTCGTTATTTAAAAAGAAGGTTTTCATAAAAAAAAAAAAAAAAAAAAAAAAAACCTTTTATTGAAGAAAAGCAAAACAATTATTTTTAAATGCAGTATGTTTTTAATTAAATTACTCACAATATGCAGTGCAGGTTTACATTTCCTTTGCGACACACAATGCTCATACAAGGCCAGCCTCGGGCTACGAACACACAATCAGTTCTCGATTTTATTACCTGTATCTAATAAAATCCTCCTTTTATTGTTTTCACTATACATGGAATTAAAATGATTTTCTTATTGCGAGATTTTCAATATAATTTGTTGATGTTGTTATTATATTATTGTTTTTTTCTCTGGTTGAAAAAGGAGTTTCCACCCACGATTTTGTCCGCGTAGTAATGTTTGACAATAAAAAGTATGCTTTGACACTTAGAATGAGTTATATAATAAATATAGAATATTTTTAAGACTCAACACGGTTACCGAACAAGCAATTTCTTTGTTTTAAATGTTTTATCAGAAACTTTTAACTTGTTTATTCCACTCGGGTTTTTTAAAAATTACATACATGAACAGACTAAAATAGTGCAATAAAATAAAATAATGATCTTATTTAATTGCGCATAATTATGAAAGTTTATCATACGGAAATAATAAAACGAGGCCAAAGGAAACCCACTTATAAAACAGTTTTAAAATAGAATTCATTTCAGTCATTTCTAAACTAACACGAAACCGTCCAAATTAAACTAGAACAAGAAGTTAATTGCACCTTTTTAATATTTGCTTACGGTCGAACAAAGCACTCGCTTTTCAAAGCGCTTCAATGTACTTCACACTTCGCACCGCTCACTCTTAATTACTCTACTAAACCATACGTGGGGGTTTCTACCTTACGCACAAAACACTGTGTCATCACACAGAGATAGAAAACTAGATGAAAGTCGAGCGTAGTTGGAAAACACTTCACTGCTCATATGAAATGGATGTCGAGAAACTAGGCAACCTCCTGCGATGTGGCGTTTGCTCTTTGCTGCATTAATTATGGAGACGACCAAAAATATAATTATTAAATTTTCTTTTGAAACTTGGTTTTTGTTATAAAGCCTGTGCCTCTTTTGTAATACCTACATATTATACTTGGTACAAAGTTTAATTTCAGTTAATTTATGTGGTGCATAATAAAATAGTCTTTGGAGTATTTTAATTAAGTCCCATTTCCATCTTATCATTATTAGAAACAAGATTTTCGATCGATCGATTTTTTTAGATCACCACTAATAAAACCCAATTTAAATTATTTACTTTGCTTTGTATGTAACTAAAATACTCAATACATGCTTTATAATTGAACAGAACACGAAGATTGGTTAACACGGTCGAACAAAGCACTCGCTTTTTAAAGCACTTCATTTTCCACACTTCGCGCTGCTCACTCTTAAAACCATACGTAGGGGTTTCTACCATCCAGCAAAACACTGTGTAAACACACAGAGACAGAAAACTCTGAAAACAGAGCGTAGTTGGAAAGCATAGATATAAAACTTAACACAGCTCATTTGAAATGTATGTTAAGAAAGTAGGCGACCTCCTGCGTTGTGGCGTTTGCTCTTTGCTGCATTCATTATGGAAACGACCTTTAATCTAATTATAAAATAATACTACTTCACTTCGAACCTGGATTTTGACATAGAGCCTTTGTTTCGTGCTTCTTTAGCAAAATGTATTTTATGTGGTAGGTTATTTAATTAAAGCTAAGATACTGCTTTTGGGCATTGTATTATATATTTTTTTTCATTCAGTTATGATCAAGGCTTCATTAGAAGTTATTAACAACTTACAAGTTACCCTTTACCCCATGTTAAGTGTTTATTTTCCACAGGCTTATAGTTATCCTACTGCCAATAATTCAGAGCTTCGGTAAAGCTATTTTCTTATTCTGGTTATCTCTTTGTAATCCATAATTTAAACATTTTGTTTGTGAAATCTATAAAAATATTTTTTTATTTATTTAAACTGACTTGAGTTGGTAACATTATTCAAATTGAAAGTGCAAGACTGTATGCGACTCAGGTGCAACGTGTCACACTCTCTTGAAAATGACTAAATCTATAGGTGAAACCGCGGTCGACTAAATAGACCAATATTACGTGAGTAGCACCCGTATTTCATAATTTGCATAATAATATAAATATTTCAAAATATCTTCAATATTTTCATCTATGTTTCCTTTTGTTTTGCAAATAAGCTTTGAAGGCAAACTCCAAAAAAAATTCACAACGAAAACGTAGCGAACGACGATCATTTTTATCTCGTCCAAATTTAGCATCATAACGATCCACCATCATTTTCTTTTACAGGAAAAATCTTGCATCTGGAATATCTTGAAAAAAAGCGTTTGGTATTTTTTTAAATTAGTGTCGTTTTTTACAAAGAATTTTATGCGACGTATTTTTTTTTGTGGTTGCAAATAAAAGTAAAAGTATAGAAATGCAAGTTACTATCCATGCTAGTTTAAACAAATATATTTAAATCCATTAGTTTTTAAAATAAATTAAGCGCTCTTCATCCTCTCTCCTACACTTTTGCTGTGCCCGACAGGGTTTTATGTTTAGGTACCACCTAACAAAACATTGTGGAATGCAATAAATATTTAAGTATTGAGTATTGAGTAAATTCAAATTACTAGTATTCTTGTTAACCCCCTCCAATTTAGCTGAATTCGCTTGTGTTATGAGAAAGTTCACGTCCGTGGTGTAATGTCCAGGATAAGAACCTACGACCCCTCGATCGTAAGACCGATGCCTTATACATTGCGCCACGACCGCAACTTATATTAAAACAACATAGTTTTTTAATGACTTCAAATAAAGACAGTTATTTTTTTACAGTTTTTACTTTGGATATTTTTAAATTTAAAACCTATTTTTGGACAACAATACAAACTGCCTCGATGGTCTAGTGGTTAGCGTATACACCTCTCACCGCGAGGACTTGGGATCGATTCCCGGGTCGTGCAAAGTGTTGTTTGTGAACTTTCCGTCAGGGAATAATTCTCAATAGCAGCACGGAGTTGGAATTGTGCTTAGAAGATGGCGATATACTCACCCCCTATCTCATGGGACCTAAACATAACACACACCCTTCTAGAAATTATTAAATAATTATTTTATTATTCTGAAGTCGGTGCCAAGTAAACAATAACTCTGTATAGATAATATCAATCTTTCTAACAACTATTTTCTGACTGAATATCCCAGTAAAGTAAACAGGATAATGTACATAAAACGTTAGCCCCCAGAATCGTATATTTAAAAGTAAACAAACAACATTGACCAAAAATTTAATTAAACCGAAACTTACCAAATTCTTAATTCACGATAAACGCTTATCCCTTCTTCTGTCCTTTTATCTCATTCAATGATACAACGGAACAGAGAGATAGAAAGCTGTAGCTCGGCAGTGAACTTGCTAGGTAAATTTGCCCCTAAACAAACTATAGGTAAGTTAAATGTACTCTAGTTTGTTTCAAAACTAAACGATGGTCGTCACGTTCACAAGTTAAAACATTCCGGAGGCCTCCGTGTGGAAATGTTTCCGCTTTTCAATTCAAAAACATTGTTTATAGTTGCTATTCAATTGTTTTGTTTTAGCCGCTGTTTTGAAATGTTTACAAAGTTTACTTTTTTGTTAGAAAATATTTTTGTATCTTAAAATGATGCCTATATTACCCAGAAGAGATGTACAACACCCACACTTCACTTGTTATGTTTATTTGTCCCACAGGATATGGGGTGAGCCTATCGCCATCCACCGGGCACAATTCCAACTCCGAGCAGTTATTTTAAATTTCGTGACGGAAAGTTGAGAAGCGGAAGCACAAATAACACCTTGCCCAAACCGCGAATCGGAACCAAGACCTCGCGGTAAGACGTGCGAATGCTAACCATTAGACCAACAAGGCAGTGCTCATGTGCCGGTCACTTTATAGTTTGTTCTCACTACATACCAGAACACATTAATGGTGGTAGAGCTCTTGTGAATGAGCTCGAGGGCGGCAGCACCACCGTCTCACCTTTAACCTGCCGCCAAATAGTAGTGCTTGCACTACTGTGTTCCAGTTTGGTGTTGAGATCAGGTCCTGAAATTACTGGCACATGAAGCATAACATGTAGTCCTCAGCTGCAGTGACGCATCTATAATCGCTTTTGTGGATTGTTGATGTCCATGGGCTGCACTCCACTTACTACCACTACACGTTCGTTAGGGCGTAGTATAAAAAAATAATACATGCAAGCGGTACTATTAGGCGGCAGGTTAAAGGTAAGACTGAATAGATTTTTCATAAATGCGCAGTACAAAATAATCTCGTCTCGATAGTAAACTATAAATTATCGTCCAATGTATAATGAACAGTCACAATGCGGCAGTAAATTTTGTAACGAATGAACTCACTAATTAAACGGGCTCCACTGAAGGGGATAATGTCTGAAATTGAACAACATGCGTCCATTGTCGTAAATATCTGACTCGAAGCTTAATCAAAGGTTTGGCTGTAGAACTGTTTTTGTAAACGCATGCACTCAAACCAGCCAGATGCGTATTGGGGCACGTGCAATAGAGTTTTGTAATTAGTCGTCATAACATATTTATTAACTGAAAATGGGTTTACTACCTGTGTAAACAACTAGCTGCTACGCGCGGCCCCATCCACGTGGTACGTCAATAAAAAGTAGCCTATATTGTTTCTGGAGTCTTGATTCGAACTATCTCCACGCCAATTTTTATTAAGATCAGTCCAGTAGATTTTAAGATTTTTGGGTACAAACAAAACAAAAAAAAATTACCTCATGATAAAGTGTGCATCCACTTTTTTATGCAACTATTTTCGTACTGTAAATTATAGGCTTTAGTAGTGAAAGAACAGCTATGAAGCTGCCGGTTGAAGATAGGATGGTCCTTCGAGCTCTTTCCAAAAGATCTACCCGCAATAAAGTTATTAGGTAAAATAATTAATCCATTCTCTCTTTTTAAAGACATTTCATATAATCCTTCATTACCTCGCATCGTAACTTATAGAGTAAAAGTACTTTATTACGTTCGTTTTAAGTACGTTTAGTTCATACTACAGCAGAAACGTGCCTCCTCGTTGATAGACTTCGCTGATAATTTTTAGCTCTCTACGATATATTTTTACTAAGAGCTGTCCGGTAGATGACGATAGGCTCATCTACTATCCATGGGTCCTTAACACAAGCAACCATTTACCCATTTATTTACCACACATTATCTTACAAATAGAGACATAAAAAAAACCGACTGCAATTACAAAAAAATGCACTAAAAAGTGAGAAACACTTAAGTAATATTCAACGTCTCGCCTCATCTGTGTATAACTGAAAGAATACACTAAACGGCCTTAAAGTGCCTATATTTAAAGAATTATCCCCGTAACTTAACCGTTCAGGAGTTACCGTGTGCCTACCAGCATCAGCTCAGCAACATGAAATGCTGACTGCTAGATGTAAATATCCGAGTAGCTTTAGGTATACGAATACGAATAATATACGAATAACAATATATAGGCTTTTAAAATTTGGGGGTTGCCCTCGATTTTACTAGGATTCCATCATCAGATCGTGACCTGATGAGCATCGGACTTCATGACAAGTAAACTCTATCAGACAAGAAAAGAATCACTCATACCAGGACAGGCAACTTAAAAAAAAATGCAATTAAATTGAGAACCTCCTCCTTTTTTTTAAAGTCAGTAAAAAGTAGCAGTACGTAAAGATGCGTGCATTATCAAATTCGATTAGTAGTTACAGAGATAGCGCATTCAATTGGTTTCTATTAGTTATTAGTTTGTTAGTTATTAGTTTATACCTTATATTATGTGAAATATAAAATATTGTTAATGTTTAAATTTATAAAGATAGGTAGGTTATTTTAATGCTTAAAGAGCGCATCTCGCCTATAAACAACTGTGTTTGGCGAGAAAAACCATCAAACTGTGTAAATGTAACTTACCATTAAATAAAATAAATAAAAAAAAAAATTTATTAAATTACAAAGTTTACCGATTTCTTCTACCTTTTTTAACGATGTTTAAGATTAAGCTGCTTACGTTCTCTCTGTCTTGTTTAAACTGAGTTAATTGACTGAGATCACAAAACTAGTTTAAGCCGCAGTTTAATAGTTTGGTGAAATTGGGCCAAGATATTAACCACTGTTAACTGTTAAGTGCTTGGTTAAACTTAATGTTCCTTTTAAGTAACCATAATGTTATGGGTTTGTGTGTGTTTAATTGGTTTGTAACTGCCTTCATTTCTGTTATTAGATTGAAGTTGGGTAATAATTGTGGGTGTAATTTGCACCCTTATGTTGGAGAGTTGTATCTGGTCTAAACGGGTTTTGAAATGCTATTATAAAGTAAAGTAATAAATAAATAAATAAATATCACACAAACATACACACAACGCCATCCAGTCCCAAACTAAGCAGAGCTTGTACTATGGGTACAAGAATAATTGATACTAATACATAAACACTTTTTATTAGTAAATAAATACTTATTATACTTAAAAACACCCAGACCAAGACAAACCTCTATGTTCATGCACACAAAGATTTATCTTGAGCAGAAAACGAACCCGCGACCTCAGCATCGCAGTCAGGTGCACTACCCACTCCGCCATCCGGTCGTCAATCAATCTAGTCTAAAAACTGTCTCGTTCGTCTTGTGGTTGGCGTATGCGCCTCCTAACTGTAAGGATTTTTTCCGTTAGGAATTTCTCAAATAGTTGCACAGAGTTGGAATGGTGACCGGATGGCGGCGGTAGGCTCACTCCCTATCACACGTCATGTCACGTTATGATCTAGTCCAAAACAAAACTATATTAAAACTTATTAATTTTTAATAAGAAACAATAAAAGATTTAAAATAACACCATATTATTAAATACGTTAAAACTAAATATAAACCTAACTATCTATACATCAAATAAAAAATAATACAAACTTATTGAATAAAATATTTCTACTAAAAAGTCTAGGTGTCAAAAAATACTTAAAACAAAACTTATCTTTTACATCAAACCTATAGAAAAAAGCCATAATCATGACAAAAGATACTTTTCTGTTCGAACCGTGACCCATAACATATTTTTTTCAAAGAAAATATTTATCAAACCATTTCTTTTCATATTAAAGCGAGGCATAGCTTCAGATAAATGTGAATTCTGTAATATTTACAGAGAGTCTTAACGACAGCAATCTAGGAAGTCAATGACAGTCATTTTTTATCTCGCTCAAACTTAGCGTTATAACGATTCTCCATTCCTTTCTTTTATTGCTTATACTTAAGAGCTTTAGCTATTGGTATTTTTCTTCTGAATTAGTGTCGTTTTTTGTATAATATTAGTGTGTGTTGGTCTAAACTCAAACGTACTGTATGTGACTAAGTGACTTATCACTCATCGCATAGATGCCACTAAAACTAAGTAAAGTTAGTCTAGCTAAGGTATATATATATACCTATGACGCTGGCACAAAAAGAGTTGAGAAATTTCGAGTCTAGCAGTATACGAATCCATGGCTGAATTGGCAAATCAACTGAGGTGTTTACCCAGAGGGTGCAGGTTCGAGTCCTGCTGGATTCTTAATTTTTTAACTGTAATATTATATAAAATACAAAATGGCACAGCAATAGCAAATTTAATAGCTTTAAATTTATATATTATATGTATTTTTAACCAGAACTTTAGTGTAGTAAAAGTGATCTTAAGTATTTATTATGGTTGCCGGTACAATTAGTAAGTTTAGTTTTGGATCAATCTTTTTTGGCTTTTTAAATAAAACTAGCTTTCGCCCATGACTTTGTCTGCGTGAAATTCGTTGTATTCGCGTTCATTGTTTACTACATTTGTGCTGAATGTTACTTCGCAATATTAGTTTGTATCCTACTTAAAATAGGTACATCATTTCTTATCTTTCATTACGTGACGTCACGTAATGAAAATTGGAGTCCTCGCAAGAGGATACCGTAGCTTAGTGGTTAAGGCGACTGCCCGGTGTGTAGAGGTCACAGGTTCAAATCCTGCCGGTCTTATAATTTATCAACTGCTCCACAGTAAAATTTGCTAAGCATAGCTAAATGCTATAAAATTAACCAATAAGAAGTTGAAATATGTTAAAAAGTCGCAAAACTTACTTTTGTCTATAGATTTCTCTAGATGGCAGCTGTTAAACTAGTTGATAATTGATGTGGTCATTTGTTTTAAAGTAATTATCATACTAAATACTCCTGATAAATGAACTTCTAGTTGACTTTCGATAAGGACTTCAATAATATCCGATTATATTCTGAATTATAACTTAAAATAAATACATAATATTAATTTCGTCGCTGTCTGACATCATTTTCTTCCAAAGTATCTTTGAATGAAGCAACTCAAATAATAATGATAAAACTTCACATCAAGAAGTTCGTTTGATCTCAATTATAATGATTTGGTTCAGATATTAATAGATTACAGCCACCGTAATTCACCCATCGCCAACTGGTAAACAAATCAAAAGGCTTCTAATTGATTATAGCATTAAGCTATGCTTAGCAAATTATACTAAGAAACAGTTGAAAAAGATATGGGACCGGCAGGATTTGAACCTGCGACCTTACTGGTGTGCAGTAAGGTCGCAGGTTCAAATCCTGCCGGTCCCATATCTTTTTAACACGCTTATATTAGTTTCACTTGTATGTATGTATGTATGTATGTATTTTTGTATCTATGTATGTAACCGAATCCTTTGGACTCGATTTTGACCAATTTTAAACGGACAGATTTCATTAAAATTTTGCTCACCTGACAAAGATCGATGACAATGCAATAATTCGATAAAACAAATTAAAAAAATTAAAAAATAAGAAAAAAAATTAAAACCAAACTAAAAAGTAAAAAAAACTAAAAAACACGCTTTTAAAGTACTTCTAACAAAAAGTGAAAAATAATTCCTAATATAAGCTGAAAAAAGCGTGGAGCGCTCTGTGCCATATTTTTCGTCTATCGAGCAACCCACGCTTTTATCAGCTTATATTAGGAATTATTTTTCACTTTTTAGTTAGAAGTACTTTAAAAGCGTGTTTTTTAGTTTTTTTAAACTATTATTTGTTTCAACTGTTTCTGAGTAAAATCAAAAGGCCTAATTAAGCTCTTCTTCCCTTCCAAATGCCTCGATGGTCCAGTGGTTAGCCTATGCGCCTCTCACCGCGAGGTGTCGGGTTCGACTCCCGGGTAGGGCAAAGTGTTATTTGTGAATTTTCCGTCAGGCATAGCAGCAAGGAGTTGGAATTGTGCACAGTAGATGGCGATAGAGTCTCC
The DNA here is from genome assembly GCA_905147285.1 of Hypena proboscidalis. Taxonomy (NCBI): domain Eukaryota; kingdom Metazoa; phylum Arthropoda; class Insecta; order Lepidoptera; family Erebidae; genus Hypena; species Hypena proboscidalis. The sequence goes on from LR990141.1 coordinate 5,854,722, forward strand.
CTTTACAGGTGAAATGTTGGTGTTGTACCCGTCAGCCACACCCTTCTGGATAATATAGGCGTGATATTATGTCAGTTCCTTTTCAAAAAGCTTTCATTGAATGACAAAAAACAGACAATTATTTACGTCGAACTTCTGTGATAAATATCCAATTAAAGGCATGACAGATTGATTAAATACTAATTGGAATTAAGACAGGTTGACATCAAGTTGAATGAAATCATTCACTTCGTTCATTCATTTAAATGCTAACGGAATCATGGAAATGGTTGTTTTTTTTTGCTCTCAATTGTCAGGTTTTTATTTTGGCTTTGAATTGATTTATCTAACCTATACCTGTCTAAATTCTAAATCATTGTAATTAGTATAATTTAGTTTTACTTAAAATTTATTTTCATATCATATTTTGTTTGTTATATTTTGACGTGTTCAAGTGCCTCCTGGCTCCTATGAAAATAAATGATTTGAATTTGAAAAAATTGAATTTGAAATTCACTTTTTGTATTCCTTTTAATCTATATATACCTACATACCGCATTTGTATCCTACTGAAGATTGCCTATCTTCAGTAGGAGGAATCAAAAGGATAAATGTTACGTCACGCAATGACGTAATATACAGTTGAGAGATTTAGCGTCCTGGCAAGAGCCAACCGTAGCTTAGTGGTTAGAGCGGCTGCCCGGCATGCAGAGGTCGCAGGACTAAATCCTGCCGCCCAAAAATATTTAAACTGTTTCCTAGTATAATTTGCTAAGCATAGCTTAATGCTATAAAAATAATCAATAAAAAGTATATACAAAAGGGTTTATATGTAATAAAAATATTAGGGAGAGGTATAATACAAAATTCAGGTTTGTTTCACAATTTAATATTATATTCAAATAACCAGTACTTAGAACTTTACATAAAACCTAACTTACATTACGAAATTAGTAGCATATAATTAATGTATGTATTTTAAAAGTATTCGTAATGTCAATAAACTTCAAAGCAAATTTTTTGTCTTGAATTGAAATTGAAAATAATGTAACCAGTTGTGATATGTGATACATTTCAAATATAACATAACATTACATTGCCACTCGTTTCTGTTTAGGTCCCATGGGATACAGGGTGAGCTTATCGCCATCCAACGGGTACATTTCCAACTCCTCTGCTATTGAGAAAAACCTGACACTATAACACAAATAACACTTTGTCCGACACGGGAATCGAACCCGAGACCTCGCGGTGGGAGGCGCATACGCTAACCACTAGACCAACAAGCCAGTTACAAATTTTACTCTTTAAAATATAACTTGAAGTTTAATAGCAATTTACTAAAACCAAACTCAATTACGGTGTAAATGGTGAGGGTTTTAATCAAGGAAAATTAGAGGTCCGTATATAGTGCAGTTAACCGGGTGAGGCTTGCCCGGATTAATTGTGTTAGACTAATATCCGGCTAACTGCGGGACGGTAACGTGGGCCTCGTTACCAACATTATCTTATATGGGTTTAATAATGGATGTTTGTGATTATTTCTGTAATTTAAAATGATATGGGTAAGGAAAGGATAATGTGATTTTGTACTAATAAAGAGATTTGGCAGTATTACGTGACATTATGACACTTTTAACTAGGCATTTAAAAGTGGCATTATTAATCTGATTTTGGAAATTCTAATCGTTTAATTATTCTTGGTCATTAGCCTGAATATGTTTGCCTATGGCCAATGGAATTTGAACAAACGGCTAATGCAATGTTTACATTGTTTTTGGGCACTGAACACAGCGTCGGGTCTCCAAAAGGAAATCTAGTCGAATTCGGGCACACTCGAAGCCGTTTATCACTTAGCCGTTTGTTCGACCGAGTTCCATAGGCAAACGAATACGCGCTTACGAATAAATGTCATTGAGCCAGAAGCAAATTCAGTGGTATTAGTATTAGAATACAAAAGATAACTCTTGGATAATATTTCGAAATCTGTCCAATAAGGTTCTAAAAACGCACTTTTAGGACAAAAATAATTATGTCAAGGCAAGTCGTTTTACAAAGCATTTTGCTGTCACAAATGTCACTCAAACTAACTAGCTTCCCACTTTGCAGATGTTAAAAAAATACGTGGCTTTTGAAATGATTCGTGACTAGATCACTAACTAACTTTAGCATCTAATGACTAACAAGTAGAGTACCGTAAACGACTTTAAAGGAAGAATCCACCTTTTACCCTTCAGTATTTAGTACTTGCATGACTTTTTTCCATTTTTATGGTGATATTAAGCCCTGAAATGTGGGCCAAGCAATTAGGTATGCAGGGTAAAAACTTCTACGCCATAGTGTAAACTGAATACAATAGATTATGCATGTGTGAATGACATGGTGCACATGAGTTTCTCACCAGCTCTTCTCATGATGCAATACCCATCGGAGCTGGTACTTGGATTGATTTTAATTCAAATCTCTAAGTTGAATTAAAGTCAATCTAAGGTCAAATCATTTTATTACAATAAGTATTATAATTTAGTTAGCTAAGTTTTATTTTAATTTTATATTTTTTGTGTTTTGATGTTTGTTTTGACGTGTTCAAGCGCCCCTTGGGGCCCATGGAAATAAATGATTTGATTTGATTTTATTCATATTTAAAAAGTGTAATATACCCACTATTTAGATATGTAAATCATTTATCCATATCTGAACTATTAAGTTTTTTTTTTTAAAAAAAAAGCTTACTAGCAATTTGCAAATAGAAATTACTAGTATTCTTGTTAACCCCCTCCAGCTAAGCTTAATTCGCTTGTGTTAGAAGGAAGTTCACGTCCGTGGTGTAATGGCCAGGATTCGAACCCATGACCTCTCGATCGTAAGACCGATGCCTTATCCATTGCGCCACGGCCGCTTGATTTACGATGACTTTAAAGTTTTTGCCCTGCACACCTAACTCGTTGGCCCACTGTACTGGCATATGAGTCATAATACGTATTTAATTGTACGTCAGATAAAGCAACGTTTATGCAATCTTTGAAGTGCCTCGTTAGTCTAGTGGCAAATGCTTTCAGTCTTTCACCGCAAGGTCTTGGGTTCGATGCCGGATCTTGCAAAAGTTTTATTTAATATTTTTTTGTTAGTGTAGAGGAACAGGGTGTGATGTTCCTCCACCACAAACGGAGGATCCTCCGACCAGGCTCTGTGGTATTGCCTGGCGGACAGCTGTCCAACGGTAGCCTATTGGAAGTGGTATACCTATATATTCACTTGCTGTGAACATTTCGTTATCGCGATTCAGCACTCGTTGACATATGTCACGTGATTATGTACGGATACCGCCACATTAGGAAATTCTGAGTAGTCACGGACCCGGTAATGTGCTCGGTGGACGCTCTTTTAACCACATGGGACCTACACCTATCAGTTAAACTGTGCGTGTTTATACATCTGCCTCCCTCCTAGGTAATATAGGCATGATGTTATAATAATTATATAGTAGCCACTTACAATCTTCAACTTGATGACCGGATGGCGGAATGGGTAGTGTACCTGCCTGTGACGCCGAGGTCGCGGGTTTGATTCCCGCTTAAGACAAATCTTTGTGTGCATGAACATGAAGGTTTGTCTTGGTCTGGGTGTTTCTATGTAAAATAAGTATGTATTTACAAACGAAAAGTATATAATGTATTAGTATCAGTTATTCTAGTATCTATAGTACAAGCTCTGTTTAGTTTGGGACTAGATAGCGTCGTGTGTAAGATAGATAGATAGATAGATAGAAAATTCTTTATTGTACACACAGATTAAATACAATTTATAGAATATTCTTATCTAAGTATGCACAATGGGCGGCCTTATCGCTATTAAGTGATCTCTTCCAGGCAACCTTTGTATAGACAGGATTGAGTTAATCGACAGATTAGTCAGTGGTGTAGTTAAAAAAATAGAAAGTACTTAAAACTAAAATAAATGTATGTTTTCATCATCATTCATCATAATAAAATACTTTCATGTTTCTATCTATATTAATATTATTTTGTATCATTGTATTACGTTCATCAAAGCCTAAATTAGTTCAGCTAAAAGGTAACACGACATTCATTGACTGTTAGGCGGTACGAAGTTCGCCGGGTCAGCTAGTATTTAAATATAAACAGGTGAACTAATAAGGCTTCTCACCCGTTCATTATTATAATCAGGGTGATGGGTGCTTATGGGCTATTGTAGCTACTTACAATCAGGTGTACTCATAAGGGTACTCACCCATTCGCTAATTACATCTTATAGTAAGGGGTGCATGAAAGGAGCCTCCCCGAGTGACGTACACAACGATTCTCTACGTCCGGCGCACCCTGGGCAATTCGCGAGTTCTCCAAAGCGAATTGGCTAATTTTTTCACTACGATGGCAACTCAAATAAAATTTGATTCAGCCATCGACACGACGAAGAAGAAGAATAATAATAAATAAATAAATAAATATTTCACAACTCACACACAACGCCATCTAGGCCCAAACTAAGCAGCGCTTGTAATATGGGTACTAGAATAACTGATACTAATACATATATACTTTTCTTTTGTAAATACATACATACTATACATAGAAACACCCAGACTAAGACAAACCCCCATGTTCATGCACACAAAGATTTGTCTTAAGTGGGAATCGAACCCACGACCTCGGCTTCGCAGGCAGGTACACTACCCACTCCGCCATGCGGTCGTCTCAGTCGGTCGTCGAATAGTAAGTTTATCGCTAATTAAACTTTCCTTCTACAACACATTGCAACTGTGAAGGTTCGTGTCTTTATTCACGAGTGTAATGCGTTTTAGCTGTAAAGCGGCCATCAAAATACACTTATTTTGCTCATAATGTTCGTTTTATGACACATAACACCGCACTCGGCATTTTTTCAATACTTTCCATACAATGTGAAGTTTTATGGTACGATAAAAACTGTCTGTTTTGTTTGTATCGAAACTCTATGGTAACAGGGACCCATAAAGCGCGCTCGGATCTCCTTGCTCGTTCAATTTTATGGTGCAATGCAGGAATGTTTTTATTTGATTGTGGCGATCCGGGATTCAATGGTAAGTCAATCGATCGTCGGAAAGTAAGGCTTTGCGGTCTTCTGTAGATGGATAATGGACAATGAGCATTTTTGTATGGAATTAACCCTGTTTAGCTTATTAATAGGGTTCATGTCAATGATCGCTTATCCTTTTTCGGAAGTAATCGTACTGAATATAAGAACACAAATAGTTATTAATTTTAAGAGTACCTAAAAATCAATTCAGCACTTTCAGGGGCATTCAAAAACAATCACGTGACAGGAGATTTCCAAGCTAGACATAATTAAGGCAATATTTGGAGAATGTATAACACAGCAGTTCGATATCGATCCATTTACAATAAGTTTGTCTGCGGCAAGAAGACGGTTTCTCGAATTCTTTAAATGAGCGGAGTATCATATTTCTTTTTTTTAGGTTCTGTTATATTTCTATTTTATTTTATTTAATTTTTTCATTTAAATCACGCACTAATTATAAGGTTATGAGCAAGCGATGTTTGCATTAGTTTTGTTCGCACCAAATTGTTATACAGTCACTAGAAGCGAAAAGTTGTTATTGGCTTTATGGTTCCTAAATGTATTGTAATTTAAGTTATACTAGCTGTAAGTTTTCCATATGATAAATAAATAAATAAATAACATAACATCACGCCTATATTACCCACAAGGGTGTGACAGAGGTGTACAACCCGCACATTTCTCTTATGTTGAGGCCCCATGGGATAGGGGGTGAGCATATCGTCATCCACCAAGCACAATGCCAACTCCGTGCTGCTATTGTGCATTTCTTGACGGAAAGTTTATAAATAACACTTTGCTTGACCCGAGCATCGTACCCAAAACCTCGCGGTGAGAGCAGTTTTACTTAACCTTAATTAATCATTGGCTCTATCCAAGGATTTCAAATAGAAACTAAATTTAGCGCTGCTATTTTCGAAAACTTATTCGTGTTCAAAGCACTCGTAGTTAATAAGTTTGTAAGGAACGGATTTGAACGTAATCTCAGTTTCTTCAAGTTTAATTATTTTGCTCTCTCCTGTGTGCTTAGTTAATAGTAGACTCCCAAGCGCCGTGTTTTCAAACCTACGTAATATGTGTTTAACTTTAATATTATTAAGTATTTATCTATTTGTATGTGACCATTTCGTCAAAATTGTTTTAAACATTAATTGAGTTACATTCAAATTTTCAAACTGAAAAAAATAGGCGTCAACAAACATGCAATTTAGTGTTTGAGTATTATGATTTGTCTATAAAAATAAATAACTTTATCCACACCCATGCTATAAATCCTCTATAAACGTTCTTGAAACAGTTAGCTAATTGCCAACATTAAAACAGCCAGTGTCATAATAACCATTATAACACCCAAACGGGTGTTATAATGTTGTACTGAAATTCATTATGCAACTCCTTTTTTACTCATCGAACAGCCACATTCTCATGGCATCTTTATGAATTTCAAAAAAAGAACATGTCATGCACGCGCGTTTCACTACCACAGCGCCGTAATTTAAATAAAAACTTATTCGAATTTTTGAATTGACGTCGTATCCCGCCATTTTTGTTCAATAATAGTATTGAAAAAATACTTTTTAATAATTGTACGATCCAAAATGTAAATAATTATTACAATAAATAATTATATTATTACCTATACATAGTTTTTTTGTATTAGATACTCACTAATTAAACTTTACATGAATTTACATAGAGTTCTTACAACACTGTACCCTAATACCCTATGGTTTCAGAACATTTATAGAGGATTCATATCATGGGTGTAGATAAAGTCTTGTATGCAACTGTTATAATTAGGTATTAAAACACTCATGTGATACTATTATCACACTCGGCTTCGCCTCGTGTGATAAACCCACACTCGTATTTTAATACCCCTCATTATAGAACAGTTGCATAAATAACTATTATAAACTTATAGTTAAACCCATATTACTTTTGTATTGAAAACAGCCTATCAATCGTTCCCCTTAAGTGTTCCGTTAAGTAAATAGTGAGTTGTTTTATATGAAAATATTGAGGCAGAGAATGTATTAACGGGAGACAATACAGAATTTGCCACTCGGTCGCTCTGATACCTATTATACAATACGATTCGTGCAAAATTACGATTACCATACGAGGCATTGAGCTGTCGATAAAACTCGACGGCGACGTGTGCATTTAATTCAATGAGCATTTGATACGTTAAAATTCAAATTGAATGTATTATTTATTTATTTTGTTCGTCATTTTGTAAAGTGATTTATAATAATATTATTAAAACCGACGTGAGGTGAAGACGTTATTGTTGAGAATACGGATTACTCACGTTATTTTAGCCAGGATATACCTACTAGTTTCGACGAGACGTCGCGCGACGGCGATGAAACGCGATTAATCGCCCAGTAGATGAATCTACGTAATAGATTCGAAACTAGTCGGCATATCCCGGCTAAAATAACGTGAGTAACCCGTATTCTCAACAATAATGTAATATATAATAATAATAAATATTTCACAACTTATACACTACGCCTATTTAGTCCCAAATTAAGCAGAGCTTGTACTATGGGTACTAGAATAACTGATACTAATAATTAATTATTATTATATACTTTTCTTTTGTAAATACTTACTTTTTATACACAGAAACACCCAGACTAAGGCAATGCAGGATTCATAAGAGTATTGTCTTTATAATCGTATCTTATATCAATAGAACAGAACCAAGATATTATTTTGTTACTTAACTAATTTTCCAAAAAAGAACTACTCTAATTACAAAAAATGCACTAAAAAGTAAGAAATACCTACTTCAGTGATATTAACGTCTCGCCACAATGGCCATAAGCTATATTTAAAAAACGTTTAGAAGTTGTACCTTCCAGCATCAGCTCAGCAACATGACATGCTGACTGGTAGATGCAAATATCAATAAAGACATGCAATTATCAACAAAATCAGAATAAAGAAGTCTTTTAAATATAAGGGGTGGCTCTCAATTTCTATAATATTCCAACATCAGATCGTGACCTAATGAAAATGGGACCACATGACAAGTATACTCTTTCAGACAAAAATATTTTTTCAGATCAGTTCAGGCATCTTCGATTAATCGGCGAACAAACATAAAAAATATATTTTGTAGTTTCTCTATATTATATACTAGCAATCCCGCGCGGCGTCGCCCGCGTAGTACCTCGATAAAATATAGTCTATGTTATTCAGTCATAATTTAGCTTTCTTATAGTAAATACATACACACAAAAAATCACACCTTTCCCCTTTATAATATTTGTTTAGATAAGTAGCATCTAAATACTGTAAATATCTGTAAATGCATCGCTTCATATAAAGACTACCGATTATTAAATCTTTTTTTTTTGGGATCTATACATAGAATAAATCCGTAGAAGTAAAATTTCTGTACATTGAAAATATTGACGCTTGTTCTGCATAATCAACCTGCGGATCATATCTGAAAGTCAGTCTGTTGCTGTTAGCTAAAATTCGATTGCGAACTCTATTTGTGGACAACTGTATTATATAAATAGTAGACAATACAGTCTCATCTTTGCAGCCATTTTCTGATATCCATTATGCAATACTGTTAATTTATTATTAAAATTGACAACCGTTTCCTGAAACTGTCAATAAAACTGGATGGCTGGCATCGCGTCACAGTCGTGTGCATTTAATTCAACAACTGTCCACCAAGCATTCGATACAGTATTATTTAAATATATAGGTAACTCATTTATGTAGAAAAGGATTATGATGGGTTGCTGAGAAGCAAAAGAGTATAAATAAATAATAAATAAATAAAAATGAATTTATTTCTCACCATCAACCATAAAATACATATAAAATTGTAATCTACATAGCTATCATAATGCAATACCCATCGGAGCTGGTACTTAGTTTGATTTTAATCTGATTTTAAACAGTTGGATTAAAATTAATCTAAGCCCCGGTTATTCAAATCATTGTAATTAGTATAATTTAGTTTTACTTATAATTTATTTTTATATCATTTGTTTGTAATATTTTGACGTGTTCAAGCGCCTCCTGGGGCCTATGAAAATAAATGATTTGAATTTGAATTTGAATTTGAATTTATGTTACAGCGTAGGTTGAGGATCGCTGGTGCCTGAAGTAGGTATAAAATAACCTGTGATACAGGTCACCAGTTTTCTACGTCGTTATAACCGTATCGGATTTTAAGAAGAGAGTTAAGATATTTTGTTACTGTTGAAATAAAAACTATTGTCTAGATGTTTTCTTCACGAATGCTAGATTTTTTTTTTGGTAGTTGATCTAGCAATGTATCTGACAGGCTTTTGAAATTGTAAGAGTTTAATGAATTGCAGTGGAGTTAGGTGACACTTGTCCTAGGTGAGCGTGCAGCGCGAAGTGACGCAAGACGACTTCAAGGAAACACTACTGTTTTAATAGTAACTGTCGCTTGCCATGGGGTGCAAGGTAATGATTATTTTGCGTCGTGTCGCGTTGGTCCGACACATAGAGCAACTGGTGAGCTACTACTCAATAAAGCATTCAGAGTCCTTAATATACTCCTCCGCTCCTGTTTTGTTTTTGTGACGGTTTTGTTTTACCACAGAACTTAGTTCGGTAATGGCCTTGTAAAAGGATGTACTCACAACCCTTCCCGACGAAATTGTCTCGTAAAATTGTTACAACGCCTCGCTTGTTTTGGTCAAAACAACTTATTATATTCACTCATCAATATTTATCCGTAATTTTTTAAAAATGAAACTGCTTAGATGGTTTAGTGGTAAGCGAATGCGCCTCTCACCGCGAGGTGTCAGGTCCGATTCCCGGGTTGGGCAAGTGTTATTTGGACACTTTTCGTCAGGAAATTCAGCCCATGGGACCTAAACATAACAGGTGAAGTGTGGGTGTTCTATACCTCTGCCACACCCTTCTGGGTAATACAGGTGTGATGCTATGTTATATTTTTACAATATGACCTCTGGTAAATATGTATAAAGTACTAATGTACATAAGTTCAAGGATATCTCTAATCCAAATCGCCGAGGTCGCCATGCTTTCGCTCGCTTCATCAAAATATTTTTCTTCCTTATACAGAGAAAATGTGACGTAAGAACTTTTCTTGAAAACACAAACCACTCCACACCTAATATCTGTTTTTCAATAAAATGCCTCTTTGTCGTATCCACAAAGCAGTCATGTGCTACGATTTTTACCTACCTTCGTGTTCCTTGCCTATATTAGCCTGAAACAATAAAACTTGACAAACATGTAAGTATTCAGTTGACCTGACTACCAAACCGTTTAAAAGTTAATAAATAACCACACACGTCCGGACCTTAGCGTCCAGAATAAGCTGAGATAATCCGGAATGGATCCGGTTTATATCTGTCTATAATATATGTTACGTGCGTGGAACACATTTCATGGTATACCGGATATTGTACGCTTTTAAATAATTAATAACAGACTCCGAGTAATAAGAGGGATCAATGTAATACCCGTTTTCCTCTCTTCCTCGCGTCGTATTGCTTAATTCTGAGGGTCGTAATTGTCCCGCTGGTGTATCACTTTGTTTCTGACAATGCTGCTCCATCCGTTCCTGTTCTTGGCTTCGTGTAGAGCCTTGTACAGGTTCAAAGTGAGGTCAGAGCGGATTTAGTCCAACCATCTAGTTGGGCTGCGAATTTAGGACGTTTGCCGTGGTCTTTAGTGGAGCGCTTTAGTAAAAAAGTTTCTTGGTAAGAAAGAAAGAAGAAAGAAAATAAATTTATTGAGTTACAACAAGCGGGGCACAGATAAATAACAATAAATAAGAAAATAATAGAACTAAAAATTATTTAACATTATGACCACAGTTGTAGCAAATAGGTACTGATTCAGAATTATGTCGCTAGTTACGCTAAGAAGTTTCCTTACTTTTGATCTACCACCGCACCGAATAGAAATGCTTGAACAACTCTGTTCTGTTTTAATGAGATTTAATTGTACATGCGGCATAGCACTGTAGTTTTCTGGTACCTATAGTAACTGTGCCTATAGCAATGCATTATTAAATCTTTTAATATTAAACGGTGGTGCGATTCTGTCAATTAAGCGGTCGATTTTAAATTTTGAGTCCATCGTCGTCGTATTAATAGGTACAGAAGACAATTAAAAAAATTGTCACAGTTTAATTTAATTCATTTTACGGAATACGCATGCGGTGGTGCGATTCTGTAAGAAAAACTGTCGGTTGCGCCAATTTAATGCATCCTTACATCTATATAAATACGGTTGATATTTTATTGACAGAAATTCAAATTTTGTTTCCTCTTATAGAATACCCATGCGGATCATAATAGTAAAAACTTTATTTGGCGACAGTATTTTAATGAGATGCGATTTTATTGAGATGCGATTTAATGCATTTACTGTCGTATCTTAAGCGGCTAACATTTCAAGATTTCCTGGAAATGCTGCACCATTTAATTTTTCCTCTTTTCATTTACCGAGAACTGGCATTAAAGTTCTACGATTTCTCCGACATTTTTAAGAGCTTAAGCACTTCAAGTTAATTTCAAAGAATTTTGTACTCGTAAAAGATGTGGATAGATTTTGTGGAATATGGCGTGGCTGGAAAAGGTGTCCATTATGACATGATGTCTAGAAAATATCTATATGCCGAGCTTTTTCGCAAATACATTAGAGTTGACTTCTAGTCTAACGGATAATGATAATAATGATAATGATAATAATGATAATGATAATAATGATAATGATAATAATGATAATGATAGCCTTTATTAACAATCTTAAAACTAGTTTACATATTATACATTAATTATTTCACTAAGACATCGGTAAGAATTGTTTTGCTTTCGCATAAGCCTCTAGTCTAACGGATGTAGCTGAGTATTAGTATTGTACGTAGATCTACCGTCATCAGACCTCCACAACCCAGTTACGAGCTAATACGATAATCTTTGATATAAGAATAAGAATAAGAATAAGAATACGTTTATTTGTCTTTAAAATACATCATGATTTTTAGTTGTACATAACGATCCTTTATACAATAGGGTAATCTAACTTAAATGGGATAGTTGTAGTACATATACGTCATTAGTAGGTACACATTGCAATCTACGATTTCTCCGACATTTTTAAGAGCTTAAGCACTTCAAGTTAATTTCAAAGAATTTTGTACTCGTAAAAGATGTGGATAGATTTTGTGGAATATGGCGTGGCTGGAAAAGGTGTCCATTATGACGTCATGATGTCTAGAAAATATCTATATGCCGAGATTTTTCGCAAATACATTAGAGTTGACTTCTAGTCTAACGGATAATGATAATAATGATAATGATAATAATGATAATGATAATAATGATAATGATAGCCTTTATTAACAATCTTAAAACTAGTTTACATATTATACATTAATTATTTCACTAAGACATCGGTAAGAATTGTTTTGCTTTCGCATAAGCCTCTAGTCTAACGGATGTAGCTGAGTATTAGTATTGTACGTAGATCTACCGTCATCAGACCTCCACAACCCAGTTACGAGCTAATACGATAATCTTCGTTAGACCAGTTGTCAGTCTTTCTGTTCTCTGACTACCCGTAACGTCTGCCATAGATGTTTAAATAGTAACTGGGGTCAACGGTTTAACGTGCTTTTCGAGACACGGAGAAAACTCGTTATGTTAAAGATGGTCACCCATCCATGCCTGACCGCGGTTAACATTGATTAACTTGCAAGGTTGTGAGATGCGTACCATTTCTGGCATTATGAATGGTATTTTAAATTATTTAGTTTTAGACGCTTTATAATGTATTCAATTATTATTATGCCAGAATACATGATCTTCTTTCTTTCTTTATTTCTTTCTTTCTTTCAAGGTCGATCGTTCCGCGCGGCTTTGACATAGCCACGAGCTCCTTCTGATGTCTAAAAAGTTAGAAAATTTTTTTTTAACCCCAGTAACTGGTATAAGGGTAGACATCCGAAGACTAGAAACTTTTTACAATTTAAATTTGTATACTTGGCACAAGACATAATTATTTTGATATTTATCCGTAGGATTTTGATCCAGCTAATTTTCCTAACAAATCATCTTAAAAGGACGATATTCCCACAGATTAAAAGACATGTATTGTAACATGTAAAAAGTTTTGGACAACTGAATAACAAACAGAACTACATAAAAAAAAGTTAACGCTAATACGACCTTTTAAGTTATATTTTTCGACTAGAGTAAAGCTAGCAACACTCATTCTTTCATTGTAACGTCTTATCGCTATCCGCACGCGATGTGAAGGGTCCTCTAGACTTTCCCGTTGATTTTTATGGTGATAAATGACTACATTCATTACTTTGGTAATCGTGGATTTAATGGCCTTGTAGAGGTAGATTTGACCAAGTTGTTGACGATCAAGTTTTCCCTGTTTAATGTTACGTTCGCAAAACACGTTGCAATCATCACAAAATTTGCTTAAGTAGGATTGAGCGTGTAGCCGAAAAAAATACCTGTTTGTACCATAGAGATTATAAAGAGATAACACTCAATGGATGTGGAAGGCGCAGGACCGGGTGTTGTGGCGCAAATTGAGAGAGGCCTATGTCCAGCAGTGGACTACGAGAGGCTAAATGATGAACACATTTTCCTTTTATTTTCCTTTGAGTTGTACACTTGTTTTTGCCCTCTTTCGAACTCAAATTTGAGTTAAGCTCGCCTTTATTGTATTTTGTGTTATGAATTGTTTTATAAATTGTTTCATTGTACAATAAAAAGTTTAAAAACAAAAAACAAAAACAAACACTCAAAGATGAACAATTAATCCTGTTATCTGTTATGACATTAAGACCTTATTTCACAGGCGTTAGATAAACCTTAATGGCAGAATAAGTATATAACACATATAAATGAAAGTGACAGCTGGGTTCTATTTTCAAATGTCACTTGTGTCACTTTCTAATTCAATTAGATTATATTATATGGGTCGGATGAGATCTATCCGGTTTGCATAGAAGATACAGATAATTTGTGTCAGTTTTGTTTCTCTGTACAAATAAAACCAAGTAACATTTTAAATAAAAATCGTAATAAGGAGACATAAATGTATTATTATATTAAGAACAACATGTACCCTATTATTAAAAAAAAACAATCAATCGAATCATTTAATAAACGTTCATGGCACGTATACAATACAAAACATATAGATATTTTAATAAACAATCGTTGAACAAAACACAAACGAAATAGGTTTTAACTGGATAGAAGTATCATTCGTTGCGAAGCTTTGACAGTATTTTCCTCTTTTCAAAAATACCTTTATTCTTTTTTACCTTTTATGGATAACATATTGCAACTGTTGCAGCTTTTCAAATTTACAAAGTAATTTAACAGGAGTCGTATAAGTGGACTCTAAAGCTTGCAGTTGGAAGCAAGCGTCAGCGTCACCGCTCGACGTATGTAAACATATTTTCATAGAAACAAGATGCGCGTGCATATTTTTGTATACTTCTATATATTATAAAATGTCAGTATCAACTTGGAATTCAATAGAAAAAAAATACTATATTAAATTCCACTATTAAACCGCCACGAATGGTCTAGTGGTTAGCGTATAGCTATGAAAATATATAGCAAAAAGTGAACTTGCCGTCAGAAAATTCACATTAGCACCACGGAGTTGGAATTGTGCTCGGTAGATGGCGATAGGTCCACCCTCTATCCAATGTTGTACACCTCTGCCACTGCCCCTCTGCCCCTTCTGGATAATATATAGGTGGGATGTTATATTTATATTAAGTTTATATTATATACGTGAAAGTATATACGTTTCTGTATAGGTGACGTTTTTCGTAGGAAACGGTTGGCGTAGCGGTTAAAGCGGTCGCCTAACCGCTTTCAACTACGCTGGTATTGTGGGTTCGATCCCCACATGGGACAAATCTTTGAGTGATTCGCAATGATTTGTTTTGACTCTGGGTGTGCTTTGTGTGTGTGAAATGTATGTTTGTGAACACCCCCGCGACACAGGAGTTATTCCTAGTGCGGGCGGCGTTTTTTTTTTTTTTTTTAATTAAAAAAAAAATACAAATTTAAGTGACAGCTCTGTTCAAAACATATTTATTCCAAAAAAAAATTACATTACAGCCGATTGTCAGTCAGGGAGCACCTTTAATTTAATAACATTTACACGATGCGTTACTTTTTTACAGTCCACTTCTCGATAGTTTTTAATAAATTATGTAGTTTCAATTTTATGAAATAAAAACACCGACCAGCAAAAGGTAAATATTTTATCGCGCGGTAAAATGTTCCGTAAAAATGTAGGAATATTTTTGTCGCGTGGTTGGGGTTGTCACACTTTGACGTGGTATGAGGTTTTCTCTGTCATTGAATGTCACAACTTTTTAAAAGATGTTAGGATTTTTTATGGGCTATTTTTAAAGGTAAAATATAGTGTAAATCAGAAAAGATTACGGTATATTTTGAACAATCTTACGGTGTATTGTGATACTTTGTATTTATCGTAATAATAAGGTAATTGTGCCCACATTTTATTATCACCCAAGATTTCTAGAGCTCTTAAGATTTATTCATCAATAAAAAACTTAGTCAATTTCAAAGAAATAACAGAAAACTAAATCATAAATTTAAAAAATACGGCTTTTTCATCGATACTAGTTAAAAAGTAAAAACATTCAACAAAACAAATTCCTTATCTTTCACACCAGAAATTACTTTTTACGAACTACCCTCGGACACTGCAAGAGAAGCAATTAAAAATCTTTTTTCAAAAATTAGACAACGGGTCTAAATCGCATAATTATTATAAAGGTAAATAAATACCTATGCTCGATGTTTCGAATGACTTGCATCATTCGAGCATAGGTATTTATTTACCTTTATAATAAATACGCGATTTAGACCCGTTGACTAATTTTAGAAAAATGTTCTCAAATCGCGAAAGTTTAAAAACAATTAAAAGCCTGTTTTTTCACAACATTAAGGCCTAGTTCTACCAGTATCTGATAAAGATTAAATTATTGCTCGTATATTCTATAAATGTCTATAATTATTTGACATTTCAAAAAACTGTTCAGACTTGTCCTAAATGTGAAAAATATACTCGTAAAGGTAGTATCGATCAATTATTGTTATAATTAATAATAAACACATAGGTTATTATGTGCAACTATTTCTAAGTAACTACTATATATGAATATGTAAATGTACTATGCAAGTGAAGCCGCAGGCGGTTGATACATAAAACTAACTTGGTTTAAATATTTAAGGCTCTAGCGCTACAGTGTTAGTTTCAATTTGTATTCAGTGGTGTTGGTCCCTAGGGGACATTTAATACGGCGAGAATCAATCGACTTTGAACATCGATTTACTTAGTACAAGGTTAACTTAGTTAAGCTTGAGGGACCCCAAGTTTGGTATTAATCTTGTACAGAATTTGTGACGATGCCAGGTGAATAGCAAATTAGATGGGGTCAAAGTGTTACAAAAACCTTTCTCATGATGTTTTTAACTTTTATATGTTACTGGCTGTGGACCACGATTACGTTAGCGTGTCCTGTTTTTTCTGTGCTAAACGCATTGCTCTGTTTCCATGGTGCAATTTATTGCCTATTGATGCACTTCCTACTGAGTTAAGAACCTAAATTACACTCATAATAACTTTTAGAAAAGCACTGTCTTAGAAATTCATTTTATATTCATTTATTAAAGAAGTTTTGAGCATCAAACTTAAAAAATTACAGAATGCCAGAGGTTTCTGAAAACGCGTCTACATCATGTAAGGAATTTTTGTGTAAAATTTCAAGATTCTAGGCTCCGCGTTGATGAATCAGTTAATCTGGTGAACAGTTACTTGCACAGATGTATTCTGCGAACAGGTATGCATTACGTGATTGTAAATGATAACTGCAGGCCATCCATATTGTATAAATGTTAATTTTTGGGACCTAATATCACCATCAAACCAGACTATACTGATAAGAGCAATATTAATCAGGCAGCAGGTTAAAAGTGATAACCACTAAAAAATAATAATAGCATATCGACCAGAATACTACACTATTGTTACCACATACTCGTAAGTACCAGCTCTACAATTAGTTTTGCCTAGGAGTATCTTACTGAATTAGTTTTACTACCCTCCGTTTCTGAGGAATTGTATAATCCTATTTTTTATACCGGTCCTTGTCTCTACCGCTTCTATTACATATTTAATATTTTATTTTGTACATAGTGAATGGAAAGTTTTATCATTTTCTTCTACCCGTTAAGTGCATCGCAAATTTTTGTTTCTTGTTTTTTTTTATCGGTACGCGTCGAGAATTAAAAAAAAGGTTAATTAACAGTTGTATATGGGAAGGTTGCATGTATCTTGGTTTTTAAACAAGTAAAAGTAAGAACTGGCCACTTCGGTTCAGGATGGCCACATTATAATATAATAATAATAATAATAAATGGTACTACTGGACACGGCACGCATTGTGAGGAGGTTCCTCTCTCTGGAGCCCTAACCATCGGTAGTTTGGTCCCTGTATCCGATGCCGGTGGGGTACTATTTTTTATATTTTTAAATATTTTTTAGTACTTATATTTAAAAATGTAGAATTTTATACTTTTATATTTTTAAATGTACTTTACTTCTATAATTTATATTTAAACATATAAAAAATGAGAAAAAGGATTAAATGAGTGAAATAATAATAAGTATTTATTTCTCACCACAATAATTATTTTCGTACATGAGTTATCTAATACTAATTCACAGATTATTGTGGGGAGACTGGTGCCCAAACTAGATAAAATCTGTATTTTAGGTCACCAGGCCTCCACCCCGGCGTAAGATTTGCGTATCTCTATGTTTTATACAATTGGTAATAGTGGTAATGTCAAGGTTAGTACGTGTGTGGGTGTTTGTGTATGAGAGTGTGTGTGTGTTTGGTGCGGGTGTTTGTGTATGTGAAAAGTGTGTGTTGATGGCAAGATCGCATGAAGGTGGAAGAGTGTGAATGCATGTATGAGCAATGAGAAGATGATGTTTGTTAAGAGAGTATGTATAATGAATTGCTTAAGCAGGGACACATATAAATTGCTCAGTCTTGTCGTAATCCAGGGACATGAGCCAAGCCTTCAATTTTCTTTTGCAATCGTATTTTGTTAAAGAATAAATAAACAGTAGGGCATTAATTTTATTATAATAATATACGTAACCACCAAGAAAGCAGAAGAATCGGTTCGTAAAGCGAGTGGAAAAATTAGCACCTGTGCGGTCAACATTACTATAGATACCATGGTGAAAGCGAAAACTTTACCGTGACCATTAAACGAGTACTTTTACGCTTAATGTCGGGTAATAACAGACTTTTTAATTGCTTCTTTTACTGGGTACAGGGTAAGTAAAATGATTTTGGTTTGTGATAATTTTGCATTGTCATTCCTTCATTTGAAGTATGGTTATCTCATAGAAATCTTAATAATAAGGCAATAGAAATGTCAAAGACGCGTGACCTTGTCGCCGCGCATCTGTCTAGTCAAACACAAGTGCGAGTTGAGGAATTGTCGTCTTAATGTCATCGCAAAAAGAATAATTTTGTTTGCAGAAATACAAGCGCATGAGTCTAATCGAACACAAGTGCGAGTTGAGGAATTGTCGTCTTAATGTCATCGCCAAAAAGAATAATTTTGTTTGCAGGAATACAAAAAGTGGTATTTGAAAAACGGCGACATGCGTCCCAATGTTAAAAGATAGTCGATAGCATTTCTATTGACTAGTTATTAAGATTTCTATGGGTTATCTTAACCTTGGTATTAAAGGTAATCTGATGTTAATGAGTCTGTTTCTAGCAGCTACACTGAATTTGCAGCCACAAAACGAGTAAAGTCAGTGTCATAGAATTTCAAATTTTATTCTTATAAAATCTATTTTTATAAAAAAGTAAAATAAAAATAATAAGATGTATTTTTGTGGTAATTTGGGTTTGTAAGTTTAAATGTAAAGTGAGTTTATTTCGAAGAAATATATTATTCAAAGATCATTTTCCCAATCACATTAGGGTCGATATCAGTATTTTACGTGAGGCGACTGCAATCAGACTTCCTCAATCTGGTAAGAGGTGATAAGATAGTAGATCTAGATCTAGTAGTCATACTTTCTGTTCATTAACTAATCTAACTTACTGCCATCTTAAAATAACAACGGGGACCGACGTGACGGCTTATCATGCTCATCAAGACACGGAAAAAAACTCGTCATATTAAGATGACCACCCATTCTACAGCCAACCGCACTGAAAATCGATTGGTTCGTGTAACTTAGCCACGAGCTTTTTGCAGCATAAAATTGAATTTATAGACGTTTATACCATAGATGACAATAATCTGTCTAGCTCTGACGCTCGGCTCCAGTCAATAAGCTTACTTCCTTGCGTACGCATGTCCTGTAAGCCAGATACAGGCTTATACGTCTTTGTGAATGACGAATGAGCTGTAGCATATGCATAGACAGAGACTGATGGGCACTAAGACTTTGCTTGGGTGATGTATAACTACAGTACATACATTACTACAAACATCATTCACCGAGCTTACAGTTTAATGGATTCAGCTGAAAATCAGTATTTTTTCTAGTTAGCCAGTAGGCTTCGACTATTTTTTTTTTTTTTGGTGAATTTTAGGTTAACAGTTCACTTAAAACCCTGCAAATGTTATTTTTATGAAAATACATTTTTAAGGACTTTTTAATCAATTCAAATTTTAGCTTGTGGGTAATATTAAATTGAATAGAAATATTTTTTTCATAAATTGTTGTTAAAAAAAAAAGCTTACTAGTAATTTGCAAATACAAATTACTAGTATTCTTGTTAACCCCCTCCAGCTAAGCTTAATTCGCTTGTGTTAGGAAGAAGTTCACGTCCGTGGTGTAATGGCCAGGATTCGAACCAACGACCTCTCGATCGTAAGACCGATGCCTTATCCATTGCGCCACGGCCGCTTCGATATTAACTTAAACAATATTTACTAATCTTCTAAAATCCAGAAGCTGTACGTAACAGTAAATTCGTCGAATTGCTTTGTGAATTTTGAGGCCTGCAACGGAAAACCTTTGCAGTGTTTATATCTACTAAAAAAATAAAAAGAGAAGCGTAGAGGCATTTTTGAACCCAGCAAAATATTTACCTGAGCTTCGTAACGGATGATACTTTTAAATCCTATTTCATTGTAAAATTTTGCTTTTGTGTTTTGATTCGATTTGTAAATTTACGAGATATAGATTTATCATGTTGTGATACTGACGTAGCTCAGTCAAAGCCACGAGGATCTTTCGATTTACAACACCTACATTTCATCTGTTATGTTTAGGTTTCATGGGATAGGGGGCGAGCCTATTGCCATTCACCGGGCACAATTCGAACTCCGTGCTGCTATTGTGAATTTCCTGACGGAAAGTTGACTAATAACACTTTGCTCGACCCGGGAATCGAACTCGAAACCTCGTGGTGAGAGGTGCATACGCTACGTCCTCTCTCTGGCTCCATCAAAATATCAGCGCTGCGGGGCTTTGTTGCATTACAGTTTATGGCTGAGATGGTGACCTTTTCGGGCAAATTTATTGTTTAGTTTTTTAAGTTTTATTTTTTGCTCTTTTAGTCAGAATAAATATGTTTTTTTCTTTCTTTAAGAGTATAAGTAGTAGTATAATTTAGAGGTCTAACAGTGTATTTTAACTATGAGGATGGTAAAGCTCTTGCAAACGAGCTCCAGGACAAAAGCCCACCATTTGAACCGGTCGCTGAATATTAGTGTATGTGGTGAGTCATAGATTTTATCCGTCGCATAAAGACAAGTGATGTGAAATATAATTATGTATTCTAAGGTTAAGGTATTTATCAATAGGCCTATGTAGCCTGAAATAAATTATTTATTATATTATTATTATTATAGCACCGTAGTCCTAAGATGAAGCGACGCATACATGTACAATCTACTTTTGTGAATTGTAGATATATAATATGTAGTTATTACTTAGCATCAGGTGGACTACATTATCGTTCTTCACTACGACTTGTTTATTGAGTTATATACAGGGTGTATTTTTGAAACGGGGCAGTAAGGGCAAGTACCTTAACCGTTGCAGTTACAGCAAAACGTTCTTAAAAGACCTTCCCTAACTTTTTGGGACATTTTGAACTGCATTCACAGATTTTGTAAAAAACTTACAGTTAGCAAAAAAAATGCAAAAAGTTCAAAATTTTTTTTTTTTTGCCAATCGATTCTATTTCATGTGGGGATCAAAAAACTCTATGGGACCATTTTAGCTTTCAGTACTAGAAAAGACAGAAATCGCCAAAAACGTCTCCCATACATTTCGGCAACAGAAACGAATTTCTACCATGGTCTAACTTTTTGTTATGGCCTGGAAGTGGGTAGAATTGACTGTAAAGTAAATAAAAAGAATTTTTACCCTCAAATTTCGAATTTGATTCGAAAATCTGTGTGTTATACTTAGTTTCAGCTGAGAAACTTCGTATGAGTTATTAATTAAGGATTTTCGCTAAAATGTCTTCTAATCGTGAAAAAATTGACTTATTAGAAGCGTATTAAAAAATTTATTTGATACCTTTTTTATATCACATTAAAAAATAATTACACATTTAATTTATAACCAGATGTTGCCCGCGTCTTCGTCCGCATCTATAAATTTACACACTTGGACAATGGTCGAGTTTCCAAAAAATCTATCCAATTGCTAATTAATGTCGTGTAACCTATGACTGACGACCTGAAAAAGGTCGCTAGAGGGGACTGGATGCGTTAGGCGCAGGACCGGATGTTGTGGCGTAAATTGAGAGAGGCATAAGTCTACGAGTGGCTGAATGATGAACGATGAACCTATGTTATTACTTGCAGAGTTACATGCGATTTCCTTCAAAATTGACGTACTTCTCATATATACTTGCAACCCCTAATTCACCCTCTTAGGGAATAATATTTACAAAAAATATATCGAACAATATAATTCATTTACGTTAAGTAAAAAACTTATGTGCAGACTTACATGCATTTTCGTTTAAAATTGACTTTACGAAGAACACTACTGTCACTTTCATTATATGCTTATCCTGCCAATAATGTTTGTCTAACACCTGTAAAATTGGAGCTTCATTTAATAAGTAACCCATAAAACTAAGCCAGAGTAAAACTAAGATATTTTTTTTTAAACTTAAAATGTCCCAACTGAACTATCAAATAATCGTTGAAGAAGTTTAATAAGTGTAGCAATTCTCGGAATTCACACGAGGCACTTAAAGCAATCCTAGCTGATCTCAAGTATTAATGCTCTTAAAATGTCGGAAAGGAAATCGCAATAGTTCTGTGCTAGCGCCCAGTAAATTAAAAATAAAAGAAGTAAAATTGTGGAGCAAATAAAATTGCTTGAAAATCTCTTGCTGCAGAATCTTGTAACGTGGGTTTTCATAATTTATCCGCAATCTTTAAAACAAGGGTTTTACCGACATTTGGACATTTGGTGGCTAATAATCTTCTTCTTTGTCATGTCGATGGCTGAGTCAAAATATGTAGGCCTAATAAGTGGCCACTGTTATGACGCTCACATTGACGTTTATGAGCGCCTCTCTTGTGCAGATGTAGGCAAATAATACATTCGTGTGAGCTAGTCGATCGTGGCAAGCAGTCAGAAGGCAGAGTCAGCGTTTTGTGTCAGATGTCAGAGAATTTGACGATTATTTGAAAAAATAATATCTATTGGGTATAATGGTTTACCTAGCGTCTTTCGGGACAAAAAGAGATAGCTGACTCGATGGTTCGCGTATGCGTCTCTCACCACGTGGTCTTGGGTTCGATTTCCGGGTAGGGCAAAGTGTTATTTGTGAATTTACCGTCGGGAAATCCACAATAGCAGCACGGAGTTGGATATTTGCTCGGTAGATGGCGATAGGTTCTACCCTTATCCCATGGAAGCTAAAACATATCAGGTGAAGTGTGGTTGTTGTACACCTCTGCCACACCCTTCTGGGTAATATAGGCGTGATGTTATGTTATGTTAAGGTAGTAGCACCGTGCCTCGCGGTGTTTACGTAATGAAATACGTAAATAAGTTATCTTTCTAATTGTTTTTCTCGAAATATAACGTTATTTAATATTTTTTAAAGTAATGCACACAATTTATACAATCGTCATAAAATATTAGCAAGAAAAATATGCGTAATAACGAAAATAAGTCAATAACAAGATGTTTTGACCAACACAAGTGATGCGTTGCTAACAATTTTATTGAGGCATTTTTCTGACTAGAATTCATACGAGAGTTCTTTACTAGGGCAAAAGTATTTTTTTTGTTGATAACATTTTGTTACTATTTTATTTTTTTAAGTGTAGCTTATTAAGTTAATAGATTGATTGTCAGATTAAGTAACGTTTAATTTAGTAGATGACTAAGACCTATATTCAAATTTTATGATAAACATATACTTTGTATACAAGGCTTACTTCGTCATGCTTCCATAAAATATTTACATAATGCAATATTTTCGATGTTAAAAATGTTTAAACTTTTTATTTATTTTAAGAATAAGCTCAATAGAATATTTAAAAACATGGTCTCTTTGTGCACGATAAAACAGTTTCGTGTCGTGAACAAAGAGAACATCTCTGAAATATCGAAATAACTCGCAACAACAAACATACACGGTAAATATCCCGTGATATCTAATATTTAGTAAGAAAATAACCATGTTTAGTCTCAGAATAGTATTTAAAAAAAAAAACATCGTATTTTTTTTCTTAATTATCTTCAATGTGACAGACACAGCAAATTTACAATTTTAATGTTATTATAAATATATTAAAATTAAATGCCCAACTCATGCATGTAGTTCATATTAAGGTGCACATTCAATTTGAATAAAACATTATCGAATGGTTGACAGACTGAAGTAGAATTAAATGCGCTCCGCCATCGAGTTTTATCGACAGCTCAATGCTCGTATGGAAATGATCCGTATTGTATAATGGATATCAGAAAACTACTCAACGGAAAATATAGCATTGTATATTGTATGTAGTACTGTGCATTCTTTTGTACACTGTAGATAGATGGAGAAAACTGTATTTGCACATTCTAACTTGTAACAAACCTATAGAGAAATACTTAAATCTAAAATGTTGACAAACTAGAAGATATAATTGCGGTAGTTTCATCGTATGGATTTGTTAAGATTTTTTCGCGTAATTTATAACTGTAATGGAATCACTATTGAGCTGCTGGCACTTAGTAGGAATAAGGTGTCTCTTGCCGTTAGATCCCTCACATGACACTGCAAGCTAAATAGGCGCTTATCCCGTATGGGCTATGCGGACGATGACTACTGCAGATTCTGTAAAGAGGAACTGGAAACACCGCTGCACCTCTTTTGCAACTGCAAGCCACTGATCCATAGACGAAGCATCATTCTGGGACGCCATATCTTGGATCCGGATGATGTCAAGTCACTTCCGATCGGCCGACTGCTCCAGTTTATGGAGGCTATTGGCCTAAAGGAGAGTCTATAATGAGGCTACAATCACAATAGACCCACGGAGGTCGACGTGAACACCCAAAGCCTCGTCCCAACAATAATAATAATAATAACTGTAATGGAATGTAGTTTGTAAATTTGTGAACTTCCTTCTAACACAAGCGAATTAAGCTTAGCTGGAAACAAGACTAGTAATTTCTTTTTGCAAATTACAAGTAAACTTTAAAAAAAAAGAAAACATACCCATATAACACACTAGGATCCCATCATCAGATCGTGACCTGATGAAATTGGGAATACATGATATGAAAGAAACGAGAGTTATACAGTCCACAACTCAGACTAAAGAAGAATTTCTTTAACCCGTCCAGGAGTCTTTGAGTAATCGTGGATCAAACATAAAAAAAATAGAGAAAAGCCTCCTTTTTGAAAGTCAGTTAAAAAGAAGATAATTACTGACTACCGTAAAATTAAACGAGCATAAAGATGCACTCGTGCCCTTAATGCAATTCAGTTGCCATAGCGTTACGCTACAAACAAAACTCAAAGACAGGTTTATTATATCTTCTTCTTCGTCGTGTCGTTGGCTGAGACAAATTTTATTTTGACTTGCCATCGTGGTGGAAGGATTAGCCAATTCGCTTTGGAGAACTCGCGAATTGCCCAGGGTGCGCCGGACGTAGGAAATCGTTGTGTACGTCACTCGGGGAGGCTCCTTTCATGCACCCATTGTATCATAAACCGCACATTGAATAAAAAAATATATTAAAAAATGTTAATATAAACGTTACGACTTAAATAAGTGTTTTTCAATAGCTGTTTTACAACCATATAATTATTACACCAAGAATATGATTGTCTTTCAGTTTACTTTTTTTTGCGTTCGTTTAATTTTATGTTAATCAATACTTAGAATTTAATAATTATTAATATTTACTTTAATGTTATATAGTTTGTATATATTTATTTTCATAGGCATATCTTATCTGGAACACCAAATTTAATAATAATATACAGTAATTAATAATTATTTACAATAATTTTGAAAAAGGGCGCCAACAAACATGCATTTTGACGTTCTAGATAAGATTTGCCTATGAAAATATATACAAACTTTATAATATTAAAGTAAAACCCATATTACTTTTGTATGTAAATCAGGCAAGCAATCGTTCGCTCTTAACAATTTAAGTATTAACAAGGAAGCTTCTGAGACAACATTTTAACAACAATTTCAGGGGACTTTCTTTGAATACAAACAATAACATTTCACTTCTGAAGGCAAAGAACAAACATGACATTAAAGTGTAGGTTACAAAGTTATCCTTTACTACACAAAATAGCATAAAAGAAATTTTGTACTAAGCTGTTTATTATGTCTATTATCCAAAGCATTCTTAAAGATAATTAATATTAAAAAAAAAAACGACGCCCACACTAGAAATAACTCCTGTGTCGCAGGGGTGTGAACAAACATACATTTCACACACACAAAGCACACCCAGAGTCAGAACAAATCTTTTGCGGATCACACAAAGATTTGTCCCATGTCGGGATCGAACCTACAACACCAACGCAGTTGAAAGCGCGGCGGCGACCGCTTATACCACTACGCCAACCGTGCACTCAACTCAAAAAAAAAGTTAATTTGGACTAGTAACTTTCAAAATTAGGGTGTAATTATGTTTTATTATTAGCTTCTGCTCGCTGCTTTATCTGCGGATATTTTAGTATAAAGTATCATTATTTATATCTACTATATTATCTGTGAAAACTTTTAATTGGCCTTCTTTTTCTCATCATCTCTGTAAAATATATCTCATTAGCTGTAAGTTTTCCTAATAAAGAAAAATAAAATTAGAATCAGGTCCGTGAATATAAAGTTTACTAGTTTCGATAAATGTCATCAAGTGTTTTTTGTTTTTGGATAAAGTAGTAAAAATGTTTATTAATTGCCAAAAATTACAACATTTTTTATACAGTATACAGTTGACAAGAAAATTGAGAAGAAATTCGTAATATGTGTGAGATCTGAAGTTGGTATATCTCCAGGCCCCCCCTTATAGTTATTAACTAACAAGGCAGTCTTTATTAACGTACGAAAGTACAAACAAGTAATTAAAGTTTTTTTTTTCCAAAATTCAAATATGCAGTTTTCTTTCACGTATTTTGTTCAATTTTTAAAAAGTTGGTTGGTTGGCTTTGTATACCTTTTTATAACTGTTTGCTTGACCAACCCCTGTTTATCAATCAGTATGACGACGGTAAAGAGCTTTGAAATTTTTGTTTGCAGCGAGCCGGAAGCTAGTTAGAGTAGCCATTTTGGCTGGAAAATGTTTGAACAAGAAGGTTTGTGTTTGATTAGTTTTCGTTTTGGCATGTACATTTTGCTGGATATTTTGAAATGATTTTTACCCGAACTGTGGTTTGTAGTGTTTTTAATAACAGTACGTATTTTTATTATTTGAATACATTCTGGTTTGCTTTGTTATTAAATTATGCTAAAAAGATTTTTTTTTTGAACCATACCTGATATTATTGATGCGAGCAGCGCTTTTTAACAAAAATAAATTATTTAAAAAGTATCATACAATATTTATCCGTTAATTCTTTTTAACTAATTGAATAAAATGACTTATACAAAATAGAATATATTTAAGATTATTAAAATATTACTTTCTAAAATTATCAATAAATCAAAGGTACTTTGCTTCATAAATTTTGATCATATATCAACAAATATCATTATTTATATCTACTATATTATCTGTGAAAACTTTTAATTGGCCTTCTTTTTCTCATCATCTCTGTAAAATATATCTCATTAGCTGTAAGTTTTCCTAATAATAATAAAAAAATAAACTCACGTTTGTATAAAATTTTAAGTATTCCATAAACATCCATAATAACGCTATTAAAAAGCAATTAAATACTCCACCTCCCGCACTACAAAGTCTAGTACTAGTCCTGCGATATTGAAAAATTCTCACGTTGCTCCAGGTAGAGCTTCGGCTAAATGAAATTCCTATTGCGACCGCACATTGCAAAGCGATGACAAAACGATTTTATATCGCACTTGCTTCCACCCGCAATTTTGTCCGATGTACTTTTTTCAGCACGCTCTTGAACTGTTTCGTAACTTAGAATTCTGATCTGCTATTTTATTTATTTAATTATGAATGGGAACTGATTTTAAACATGAAAGAAATTGGATTACAAAATATCAAAATGCAAATATGGGTATCACAATGGTGTAATACAATAACATAGTCCATCATATTTAACCTAAAGGCAATACAGATCATAGGTGCTTAATTTAGTTATAATAATAATATAACTCAATTGGTTTAGGAACTATTACCATCAGTATAGTACTCAAGATTCAATAATGTATAATTATATTCTAAATAATTTAATTGCGAATTATAAACTCGTTTAATTCATAAGTGAAACCAATAATAATGGCACTCATTAAAAAATCACATCACGTATTTATAGAGTTTAAATACACAAAACATTCCACAATCATTTTTAGCTGACTGACCATGTATACCTACCTATAGAATTTTTGGGTTTTGCTTAAAAGCCGTTGAGTATAGTTCCTTCGTGAAAAAATAACGAACGTTCACACATCTATACATCTTCATTTTACATGTAGACATATAAGAAGTTTTTGGCTAAGCCGCAGGTTAAGCCATGCATACCGCGGTTGACAGTCAATGGGTGACCATTCGATATAAATTGAGTTTTACTCCGTGCCTTGATGAGCAAATTAAGAGAGAAGAAATTCTGAGACTAGAGGTCTTTTGAAGATCTATGACAATCGTAATGAGTAATCAGAGGTCTGAATGTTTAAAGTATCTATACAAGACCAGAGAAAAAAAACAGAAAACTTTAAAAGTTTTAAAGGACTCGGTAATTTACGAAAGAAGAGACATTACTCTTTTTCCTACATTTTTAATAGTAGTAATTTTAAGGGAGGCAATTTATATCAACTTAAATGACTTTTTTGTCGAAGTTAAAAGTTTGAATGAAAAAACTTATCCCACTAAAACATTTTGGTAAATGGGTATGTTCTTTTTTATCTTAGCTTTTTATATTATACAAGCTGACCCGACAGACGTGGTCCTGTCTTAACTATGCGCATACATTCTCTGTGAGGAAAGCACCCATTATTTCAATGTTATGTCAAACCCCATAAACTTACTAAAATTGCTATTAAAAAATAGAGGTTTGTGATAAGAGGGGAAAATTTAGCGTTGTATGTATTTTTAATGCCACATTATAGAAAATAAAAACAAAAAATGTTGTCTGAAAATTAAAAAAAAAAGTTAAGAGTGAACAACCCTTATCACTTAGGGGTATGAAAAATAGATAGTAGCCGATTCTCAGACCTACTGAATATGCATATAAAATTTGGTAAAAATCAGTAAAGCCGTTTCTGTAACTAACATTGTTACACGAGAATTTTATATATAAGATTTATATTATTATGGTGATGGTAATGTAGCCTAACTGCTTTAAAATTATGACCTTTGGTCATCACTACAACTACAATTACACTACAACAAAGCTACAATTAGTTAGTTTGCTAGAATGGGCTTTAAACCTATTGTAACTGATTGAGTATCAATATAAATATAATAAACTTTTATATTTTCAATACGCACTATCAGACCAATATCTAACTTATCATTATTTATGCGAAAAAATTCCAAAAGACAAAAATTCTAAATTCACTATTATCTATTTTCAAATTTCATTTAATATTGTGCCAAGTATCAAGTTAAATATAGTACCAAGTGTCAAGCTTGGCAAATGGGTCATGAATCTATTTGTTTGCTAATACTTATTAAAATCATGTTTGACCCCAAAAATATCTGTATTAGACCATTATTTCAACATATTAAAACCCTTACCTATCCGGCCACTGTAACTCAATACCAATAACTGTTTTATAGCTAGCTTCACTGCAGAATAAACTAGTTATCGAACTCATGCGAACTCACTAGCTACGGTAACTTAGTTACTGAGATCATAACACTATTCATTGGTTCATAGAACTAGTATCGATGTAATCAACGATGTATGTTTATAGACTAGGAGCCCGTTAGCTGTCGAAATAAGTCGACTTTTTTTTTACTTACAAGTCCAAGTAACAAGTAAAACCACAAAATATGGCATTTTGACTGTGGTGGCTTTAGGAAATGTAAAAAAAACGGTACTCCTAGTATAACGCGTAAATTTTGGATATTATGTTTACAATAAATAAAAATAATAAATAAATTTGGAATTTTTACATTAAATAGAACGCCAGAAGCAATTACACGATCCAATGGTCCCAAAGACAAGGCCAAATACACACATTCACTCAAGCACAACCAGTCTCAGAACAAATTTAATCTTTGCAAATCACACAAATTTTTGTCCCATGTGGGGATCGAATCCACAGCACCAGTGCAGTGGAGAGCGGCGAGGCGACCGCTTAAACCACTACACCACGTGTGCAGTCAATTTATGAGATTATGTTAGAAATCATCCGTTCTCCCCTATGTAGGCACACACAGGAAACTTTGAGCTTTTATGAAATGACGTTAGTTGGCCGCTCACGGGCTCTCGCTCTTTTATAATCAGAACTGATGATAAAACGTCAAAGGAAGACATCTTTCTGTTGAAGTTTCTGTGGACTAGCTCTCGGGAGGAAATATCACAAG
This sequence comes from Hypena proboscidalis, assembly GCA_905147285.1. NCBI lineage: Eukaryota > Metazoa > Arthropoda > Insecta > Lepidoptera > Erebidae > Hypena > Hypena proboscidalis. The sequence goes on from LR990141.1 coordinate 5,885,049, forward strand.
GCCAGGCTCAGATTTCTTATTACCGACTCGAGAGTAATTTTGTGGCGTGAAATTACGAGCAAATTAGATTTTGGATTTGAGGCTTAGTTATCAGTAGACATCAAGTGGACTACGGGCCGACTATTTTTTTGCATTTGCCGTAAAAAATACGTATACAAAATTATGAGCTAAAATAACCAGCAATATTCAGTGGCCCGTAATCCAAACAATAAAAAAAAAATAAACATAAAAAAAGCATTTACCGACTCAAATTAATCACAATGTTTGCGTATGATACAACACTAGTACATGTTTGAAACGAAAAGTACTGTTACTGATTCCTAAACTAAGCTATTGCTTGTATTTTGGGAGACAGCATTCAATCGTGGAGTATGACTTTGTTTTACATTAATGTATGGTGAAACATTGTTAATTTTATTCAACAAAATAAAAAAAAAATGAATTGAAATATAACCTATAAAAAGAAAAGAAAGTGAACAATATAAGCGAAGGTCATTATTTATACAGTCTTGCTGATTAAAATCCTTCTTTCGATTGCCCGTAGCACACATTTTGTAATTTATTTCTCTTAATAACAATAAGCCTCATTAGCCATACAAAATCACATTATCCTTTCCTTACCCGTATCATTTTAAATTACAGAAATAATCACAAACATCCATTATTAAACCCATATAAGATAATGTTGGTAACGAGGCCCACGTTACCGTCCCGCAGTTAGCCGGATATTAGTCTAACACAATTAATCCGGGCAGGCCTCACCCGGTTAACTGCACTATATACGGACCTCTAATTTTCCTTGATTAAGACCCTCACCATTTACACCGTAATTGAGTCTGGTCTTAGTTAATTGACGTTGGGTTTTAAGTCAGTATTTATTTGTTAGATAATATATGTTGTAATAGATCTTTTTTCATAGCAGAGTTAGAAAGAAAGAAAGAAACGTATTTATTCGAGCAATAATAAAATTTAATACAGCGGTGTACAGGGTAACAATCAAAGAATTATACCTATACAAAATTAAAAATAAACTTTTAACCGGAATGGCCTCCATCTCGGCCATATTATTATGTTTTATTTAACGCTGACATCCTGTTGGAACCGGACGGGTATACGACGGTATCAACTAAATTAACAAAACTAATTTACTTAACTAAGTCTATAAGCTAAAAACTAATACAAACTATGCAAATTATCAAATTATAAAAAATCATATAACAATAAATAGTCAAAATTTTAAAATTATAATTTTTTTTTTATACTACGCCCACAGCGAACGGACGTGTAGTCCACCTGATGGTAAGTGGAGTACTGCCATGGACATCAACAATCCACAAAAGCAGATTATAGATGCGTCGCTGCAGCTGAGGACTACGGTGTTATGCCTCATGTGCCAGTAATTTCAGGGCCTGATCTCACCACCAAAACGGAACACAGTAATGGAAGCACTACTATTTGGCGGCAGGTTAAAGGTGAGACGGTGCTGCTGTCGTTCTTGAGCTCATTCACAAGAGCTCTATACACCTAACAATAATATACATACAACTCTTAAAGTAGACCATTAGAGAGAAGACTTAGCAGCAGCGAAAATGGTGCATGCTGTTAATGGAGACTAGCATTGTGCCCTTTAGATAGAGATAAGCTTTTTCCCCTACCACATAGGTGAAGTGTGGCTGTTTCATACCTCTTTGATATCCTCCTGGGTTATTAAATATAAGCGTCGTGTTTAGTTATAATTTATGTTTAATTTTAACATTAATTTAACCCTACCAACCTTGTTCCTCTATCCCCATTTCACTATCGGCCCACAAGACAAACGGCACTCTGGTATCGCTTCACGGTAGAACTTCCTCAAATACGCTCGTTTAACTTCAATATTCCTCATGCGAACTGCCAAAAAAAGGAACGTAAATAGGTATTTCATAGGTAAGCATGCTCCACCGTAGACCGCTTCATCACTAAATAATATCGGCTATAAAAAAAGTTCATACATTGATCATCATAAAAAAATTCAAGGTTGAAATGGCCTGATAAATGGATGAGTTCAATAAATTATGGTTAGTGGTACGGCTTTTCCAGGTATAACTCAATCCATTACGCCTGTAATGGATTGAGTGGGTGTGGACCCGCACTTACCTTCAACAATTTATACTCATTTTTATAGCTGTAATATAGAAATTACTTTTTTTGCAATGAAATGGATAAAAATAAAAAATGAGTAAATAAGGGAAGCCCGAAAGTATTACAAGTAAAGAAAAAAATGACGAGAGTTCATCTCGGTATAGGCATTGCAATTATAAGGAAATTAAAAAAAATAATGCTTATTAATATTATTTATTTATTTATTTAAAAACTTGATTTACAAAATTTGTATACAAGGCGGACTTAATGATATAGGCATTCTCTACCAGTACTACATAATATATTATATGCATAATACCTACATAACAAAATACTATTATACAATGAATTATTTAATAAATATATAATAATATATGAACGAGTGAGTCATATTATGATGGAGATTCATTCTTGTTGAGGAGAAGATGCCGAACCTTGATTTTGAAGGCGTATCGATTGGCGGCGGTCCTAATTTCGAGAGGGAGGGCATTTGAGAGTGAGTATTCATCTTTGCGGTTGTATTTTTTTTTGAAGATTGAAACAGACTCTCAACAACATGGAATCCTGTCATCGACAATAATTGTAATCGTGTCAGTCATCCGTGTGAAGATGTAGTTAGTGTTGTGTGTAAAAATATCGTCAATTTGCACAGAAATAAAAATAAAAATAGTATCGACCAAGTGAGGGTAGTGGACAAGACACTCCCCTCTCGAAATCGACGCTGAGCCATCACCTGTCGGCTCGTGACCACAATCGGTGTGATTCGATCGAAACTGTCGAGCAAATAAGGTAATTATGCCATTAAAATATTTACGCGATTAACACCCGTGTCTACAATATATAACTATGTGTACAAAGCGCAATATTTTATTTTTTTTAATCAAAAATCAACTATGTTATCGCATTAAATTTATACTAGGATAAGAAGTAGTTAACAACAAACATAAAAAGGTTAAAGCTATTATTTTGAACAAACAACCGCTAGTGTTGAATAGCCGTGTACAAATAATGTATACGGGAAAGTTACCCGCCAACCAAATACACAGGCACTGACCTGACCCACATCTAGTTTCAGACTAAGCTACTGCTTTTATACATATGCAGCAGGAACATGACATGTATAGTCTGTCTGTTGGTAAGTGATAACTACACTACAGCCCATGAACATAGGCAATAGTTAAGTCTGCTGACTCGACTAACATCAGCTTTGTCAGCACTGCTACTCCCACCAAAATCTGTTAGGTACTTCTTCTTCTTTGTCGTGTCGATGGCTGAGTCAAATTTTATTTTGACTTGCCATCGGGGTGAAAGGATCAGCCAATTCGCTTTGGAGAACTCGCGAATTACCCAGGGTGCGCCGGACGTAGGGTAATCGTTGTGTACGTCACTACGTCACTACAGCCCATGAACATAATCAATAGTTAAGTCTGCTGACTCGACTAACATCAGCTTTGTCAGCACTGTTGTACAGCATGTTCCCACCAACATCTGTTAGGTACCAATTAATATTGTCAATTTAGCAATTAAGTATAATAAATAGCCAATAGTTTTAGAGTTAAGTTGATTATTGTTTTAGTATTAACATTGTATCGCTGTTAGTCTAATAAAGTATTTTTTTATTAATACTTTGTTTCCTGTTACTTCATTCAATCCACAAAGTAGATTGTAGATGCGTCGCTTTATCTGAGAGCTGAAGTGTTATGCCTCATGTCCCATTAATTCCAGTAATTGATCTCACTGCCAAACTGATACTCGCAAGCAACACTATTCAGCGGCAGGTTAAAGGTGAGGTGGTTGGACTTCTATTCTCAAGCTCGTTCACAAGAGCTCTACCTTGAAAAGTCATAAAACTACTTATGCACAAATAATGTATGCGGGAATGTTACCCGCCAGCCGAATAGACTGGCACTGACCTGACCCATATCTAGTTTTGGAATTTTAGACTATAATATTTTTATTTATACTGCTTCGTATGGTTAGTGTATTCTGTGACCTTTCACTGCGAGGTCTCGGGTTCGATGCCCGGGTTGGGCAAAAGTGTTTTATTTTGAATTCTTCTGTTAGAAAATTGTCAATAGCAGCACCGGGTCTGGAATAGTGCTTGATAGATAGATAGATAGATAACTCTTTATTGTACACACATTAGAAAGTCAGTTTCATAAAGCACATCATTTAGATAGTACAATGGGCGGCCTTATCGCTATAAAAGCAATCTCTTACAGGCAACCTTTGGATGGACAAGAGAGCTTAAGAAATTATAAATAGGTAGTTTTTTTTTGGTGCATCAGAAATAATTGTATAACGGATTTAATGGGTATATTAATACTTACATATAATACTTATATAGTTACTAATAGGCTAAAGGCTCATTCCATATAATATTGGACCAAAACATAACAGGTGGAATATGGGTTATAACTCTGCCACACCTCCGGGTAATACAGGCATGATATTTGCAATACCTATACCAGTTTCAGCCCTACTCAGTCTTACAACTTTATATACATTCCAATTTACTTTAAGATAATGTTGAGCGGTTTACAACTGAAACAGCATTCTTACATTTATTTATTTATTTATTTCATTTTATTCTTCTTCCAGCTTCTAGTCTAACAGATTTTTTTTTTAATACTAATCCCACAGCAAACGGACGTGTAGTCCACCTGATGGTAAGTGGAGTACAGCCCATGGACATCAACAATCCACAAAAGCAGATTTTAGATGCGTCACTGCAGCTGAGGACTACGGTGTTATGCCTGATGTGCCAGTAATTTCAGGGCCTGATCTCACCACCAAACCAGAACACAGTAATGGAAATGGAAGCACTACTATTTGGCGGCAGGTTAAAGGTGAGACGGTGGTGTTGCCGCCCTCGAGCTCATTCACAAGAGCTCTACCACCACTTAAAGTAGATTCAGCTGAATACCAGTATTTTACGTGGAGCGATTGCCATCAGACCTCCACAACCCTGTACGAGGTAATACGATACTCTTTATTAGACTAGATGTCAGACTATCTGGACTCTGACCCGTAACGACTGCATAGATATTCAAATGGCAACCGGGACTGAAGGCTTATCGTGCTCTCTAAGTCACGGAGGAAATCTCGGTATGTTAAAGACGACCCATCCCCGGCCGACCACGGTTAGCATTGCTTAACCTGCAAGATTGATCTTGGTCATTGGGACCATTGGATAGTGTAATTGCTTCTGGCGTTCTATCTAATGTAAAAAATCCAAATTTATCTTTATCTGTCCGCGCGGTTTTGACCTAGCAACGAGCTCCTATACGAAACATAGCAATATTGTAATAAAACAATGCCTGTCTCAAACGCTTTCATGGCTAAACTACTAAACCATCTGAATTGAAAATTGATAAAAATATTGTTTTAGGTTTATACTAGGATATGGTAAACTTTTATTTACCTACCACAAGGGCGCAACCGCAGAAATTAGCTGTCTGAGACTGTGATTTGTTTGCTGATGGATGGTGAAATATTATGTTAACAGTGTTTGAGTTTTTGCGAAAGAGATGGATGAATTTTCATTATGTTTACTTATTTTATATATTTTTAAATACAATTTATAAAAAATACAAAAACACATTTAAAATATAAAACAGTGTCCCACCGACATCAGGTACTATATTATCATTATTATGTTTCTTTTTATTATTATTTCTAAATGATGGTTTCCTTGTATTCTCTGTATGGTTAATTTAACTGTGTTAATTAAGTATCCAACTATCTTAAATTATAGTCAACTACTATAAATTGCATGTGTAATTACCGTTATAATTTGAGTAAATAAATAAATAGCCAATTATTTTATTCGCTCATACGAAACACTAAAACAAGCCATATTAACCTAATTTAGTTTCCACAAATTAACAATGACAACACAAAAACAACTAGAAAAGACCAAGGTTACACAGAAGTAATCTTCAAATAGAGGGTGGTATGAATCCATTTGTGTAATTGCTGCCACACCCTGTATCATGTCCGTCAAATCAGCAGGGAAGGACTTGGATTGCGTGTTTTGGCACATTTTTCGTTGATTATAGTTATTATTTTGTTAATAGCTATGTGTGTTTAGACTTAGGCTAGCTTTTAGTAATGAAATATAACGTAACTCAACCTAAACACTTTTAATATCCGTGCAGTCCATACTAGATATTATGAACAAAATAGAAAAGAATAAACTGACTTCAAAATACCGTCTCTCTCTGCGGCTGGACCCTCATGCTGAGGATGGTAGTCATCAGTGGATGTGGTTGGCTTGCACCTGTTTTTAATAATCTGCCTTCACCGGCGTCTGTTCGTCGCGTCTCTGACGATCGAGCTAAACTTAGCTGCTGATGGGCTTCGCACTTGGTCGCTCCATCTAGTTGGGGATCGTCCCCGTTTACCCTCCGTATTCCCCACCACGATTAGCTTTTCAAGGCTCTCATCACCCCTCCTTATTATGTGGCTGAAGTAAGACAGTATGCGCTGCTGACAAATCGTGGCAAGACGTGTCTGGACACGAAGCTGCGAAAGGATTGATGCATTGGTGCACATAGCAGTCCAGGGTATCCTCAACATGCGCCTCAAAATACCGTAAAAAGACGCAAAAAGTTAAAATAGTTTTTTTAAGTCTATGCTGCTTATTTTCTTCCAATTACAATAAAATTTATGTACACCATTTTCAAGAAATATTTAACTAAATTTGTGCGTTTTTCAAATACTTTTCAAGATATTTTAAATTTGGTAATTATATTGAAAAATAAAATGATTTACCTAGTAAAGTAAGATACTTTATTGCAATATTACAGATTCGAAAATTACGTACAGACCGTCACGTGCGCAATCTGTAATAATACAATCCAAAAATTGAAATTTCATTCAATTTATTAAACATACGTTATAAATTAAAGGTAAAATTCCTACAAACACAAAAATAAATGACTAAATCTATGTATGTACAAAACCTAGTCTAAAAGACCGCTACCAGTGGGCAACGTTCCCAAAATGCTGGCAGCATTGCCACGTTGTATGGCAATGCTCAACTTCTGGCCAAAATAAATACCAGCATTCTGATTTATTAAATATAACATAACAGACAAATGCTCGTTAGTCTGGTAGTATTTTTATCAATAAATAAATACCTACTGATGAAACAAGAAAAATAAACGCAAATTGATTTCACAAAAAAAATGTTAACAGAACAACTCAGTACAACTGCGGTCATAAATACAAGGATCGGAACAAAGCATTCTTCCAGACGATCGACAATCGAAGTACCTCGGCTTCAATTCAGCTATACATCCAGTTTAAGATGATCTCGGATTGTATAGCCTTCAGGTGCAATGCGATACCAGCTTATACTGGAATGTATAGCTTGGTGTGCAGCCGTGGTACGTGATCTCAATATTTAATATCTTAATAATTTGATTCATCAATAATTTATAGGATCGCTTCGGCTCTTTCTTGTTAACCCTCGTATTTATTACGACTGGTAAATTAGCGATTCCTTGTTATATTTATTTTCAAAGTTAACTTATGAGTCGTATCATATCATTTGTTATTTGGAAATTTAGGTATTTTAGAGTTACAAATAGGGCAACTTTCGGCTTTTATGAAATGACGTTTAATGGGCTTGCTTCTGGACTACTAGATTTACGAATTTGCAGTACTATTCGTCTATTGAGTAAAATAAAAACAAGTTATTATTAGAAAAACAACAAATTATTAGAAATAAGTTTTGCATAAGCTTCAAATTTCAGTTAATAAGTAGGTATGTGTTAAAAAAACTGGCATAAACTTAATAATATTTAAGTTAAACACATATTACTTTTGTATGAAAAACATCCAAGCAATTGTTTCCTCTAAAGACTCAACCGACATGTTAAGCTGACGTTCTTTCTGTCCCATTTCATCAATGTATGAATGCGGGTTACGCGTTAACCGCGGATTAATTGGTACCTATTAAGATTTAAGTGGAACAATTTTTTGTATTATCATTTTTTTTATTTTTTTATTCTACGCCTACAACGAACGAACGTGTAGTCCACCTCATGGTAAGTGGAGAACAGCCCATGGACATCAACAATCCACAAAAGCAGATTATAGATGCGTCGCTGCAGCTGAGGACTACGGTGTTATGCCTCATGTGCCAGTAATTTCATGGCCTGATCTCACCACCAAACCGGAACACAGTAATGGAAGCACTACTATTTGGCGGCAGGTTAAAGGTGAGACGGTGGTGCTGCCGCCCTCGAGTTCATTCACAAGAGCTCTACCACCAGTAACTTATCTTTTTCTGTGTTTAACTAACAAATATATCACTAGTATATTTTGTTGGCTAAGCACAGAAAATTTGTCTTCGCAAATTACTAGAAAGATTAAAAAAAAATACCGAAAGCACAAAACAATACGGCATGGAAAACCTTTGAACGCCATCTATTACCGAATAGTAGACAACTATACGTTCCGGAAAATACCCCTAGATGTTGCTAGGTACCTTTTAACAGAACTTTTAACAAGTATTTCAAAAAGAACAATAACAAAACATACACGGAACCTCATGCTATTTTTGAAAATAGAATACTAGAATTAACTTACTAATTTAATATGTTTCTGTCTATGTTTTTGTACGTAATTACGCGTCAGTTATGCCAGCCAATGGCAACGGTACGTCAGTATACGCCGAACTGGCGGCGCGTGCAGTAATGTGGGTGGTTGTCGCGGGTCAGTGAAAGAAAAACAAATAATACGTACAACATTATATGGCTTCGAGGCGATCGCCTTGCAAAACCTTGTGAATACTTTTTTGAGGACGGATCGGTGCTAAATGTAAGTACGTTATAAAAATGTTGTGGAAATCGTTTATTACTTTTTTTGTAATTAGTACCTTCGAAATTTTCATGATTTAAATTTAAAAAAATATAAATAGGTTTTTTTAATGTTAATTAAAAATAACTGTAGTTTTTTTTCTTTTATACTAAAATAATCAAATTCTCTTCGCTTAGATATGCATAAAAATCAATAGAATAATATTTATTTTATTTCATTTTGTACGTCACGGTCACGTTTTTGTTTTGGACGTTTAAATATATTCTTTTTTTGTTTTCAAATATGCAAATTATTTTTATAGAAAGAAAGGAAGATAATTACATTTTCCGAGAAATAAAAGCTACTAACAGCGCCATCTAGTACACAATAGAGGCGATATCTTAAAATTGGAAAAAACTTAATTTAGTGCTGCCATCTAGCATCGAATAGTTTGAAACAGCTTCTGTCAATTTCACTGACCGAATGAGCAGAGTTTAACGCCGAAACCAATTTTTCTGAAGGTCGGTTGACATGCGTCGAAAAATGCGTCGCGTATTATCGGTTGCGTAACACCTATTTTAAGACAAATTTAATGATTTTATAAGCTTAAATATTCAACCTATCACACTTTACCGATTATGCGTTTAAGTGCGTAATAATACCAAGATACGAAAAAAGAAAAAAAAAATTAGTTCCAAGAAATGGGAGACAGAAAGTTAACAATATACAGGTTATGAAAATACACAACATTTTGAAATATGCCCAATGGTTGCACCAAGTCGGTCCTGATTCAGCATATTGTCAGACTCAGGTCTGACGCTGATTATCGATCAGGCCTAAGTGACAACACGGATATCAATATGCTCTTAGTAATAAAATACATCAAACAAACAAAATATACAGCAGATACATAAACCAGTAGATACATAGAATAGTGGGCCGAAATTATAGAAAAATAAACAACAAAAAACAAAACAAAAGATGTAAATAGACTGAAGCAAGTAACATAAAACAATAATTTAAAAAAGGCTACTGAGCTTGAGATCTTGAGATCTAATTTACAATAAAAAAAAAAAAATACGCTTAAGGCGTCTTCCGTCAAATACAAACCAACCCTACAAATAAAGTTGTTTCTATGATTTTGATAGCCTGCTTCCAATTTCCAGCGGCCGTGGCGCAATGGAGAAGGCGTCGGTCTTACGATCAAGAGGTCGGGGGTTCGAATCCTGGCCATTACATCACAGACTTGCGAATTAAGCTAAGCAGAAAGAGGGTTCACTAGAATACTAGTAATTTATATCTGGAAATAACATAACATCACGCCTATATTACCCAGAGGTGTACAACACCCACATTTCACCTGTCATGTTTAAGTCCAATAGTATAGGGGGTGAGCCTATAGCCATCTAATAGGCAAAATTCCAACTCCGTGATACTATTGTGAATCACCTGACGGAAAGTTCACAAATAACACTTTGCACGACCCGGGAATCGAACTCGAGACCTCGCGGTGGGAGGCGATACGCTAATCACTAACAAAATGAGGCAGTTTAAAAAAAATAGTTCCTATGGTACGATAAATAAAATACTGAGTAGATAACTAATAATTTTCCAATAAAAAACCGACTTCAATTACTAATAATGCTTAGAAAAAAAACTACTACACCAAACTGAAATAAATTTTTATGGGACCACCTGGCAGCTATATCGCGTCAAACAAAAAAATAATCACGTGCATCGGTCCATTAACGGTGACGTAATCGATGTACATACATAGAAAAAAAACATACCGTGCGAATAGAGAACCTCCTCCTTTTTGGGAAGTCGGTTAAAAATAGCAACAAAGATGAACCAAAGTCATTTTTAGTATTCATAAAATTACAATAAAATTAAAAAAAAATCCCCTTTCTTATTTGCCGCAACGGCAGGCGCTAGAGGAGAAAATTAAAATAAAAATTCATCCTTTTGTCTTCAAAGTGATTGTGAGATTGCACGCAAAGGAAAATGAGTTTTCTGCCTGACGAAGAATAAAGAAAAGTTACTTTGCTTCTAAATTTTAGTATTTTTCCATTTTTCGTGTGTTTTTTATAAAATATATAAATTATACTTGGAACATTATCATGTATTTAAATAGAAGGCTGTGGCAGAGGACAACACCCAAACTTCACCTGTTATGTTTAGGTCCAAAAGGATAGTGAGTAAGCCATCTACCGAGCACAATTCCAACTCCGTGCTGCTATTGCGAATTTCCTGATGGAAAGTTCAAAATTAACACTTTACAGACCCGGTAATCGAACCCGAGAGCTCGCGGTGAGAGGCGCATTCGTTTATTTTATCCGCCAATTTGAGGGGTTTTTTGTTGTATTTAGTTAATTGGAAAAGGCTTGGCAGATTGATTTCTATGCGATTTAAATACAAAGAACAATAAATAAATAGCAGTCATTTATTAATTGTGAAATGATTTTTGCAGTTTTATAATATAAATATTTTTATTAAATTTTGATACTATTTAATTGCTTTTGTTTCAGATAAGCCGTCATCATGGTAAGTTTATTTTCTTAATTTAACAATGCAGAAGGGCTCTTTTTTAACCGAAAAAGGAGGTTGTGTATCGAATCCGTGTGTATGTATGTAAATAACTTTTTATGTTCGCGATTTTCTCGGCAACTACATATCCGAATTGAATACGTTTTTCGGTATTTTAATCATTGTGTTTTAAGAAAGGTCTACAGTTTATTAGGTTCTCTAAGATGTTTTTGTGTACTATCAGCAAAGTTGTTTCATGACCCATTTGACAAACATTTCCTTTGAAATTGTCAAGTCGATAAGATTGACATTTGTTGATAGAACAAGCTAATTTAGACTTAATTGTTTTGAAATGTTTGTACAAAAACAATATAATGGTGGAGAGTTTTGGATTGTATCTTCATCAAAATACATGTTTTATTTCAGTACGGATTCGTGAATTACGCTCTTGAGCTGCTGGTTACCAAGACATTCAACGAGGAGACATGGGAGACCATCAAGTTAGTTTGCTACAGCTTTTAATAATGGTGGTAGAGCTTTTACTAACGAGTTCGAGGAAGGGAACAACGCCGTCAAATTAACCTTCAGTCAAAAGGAAATAGCTTTATTCCTTAAACTTCACAATGCACTTAAAATCGTCATATACAAATGTATTCTAGTCTAGTCTAATTCACATTCTGCAACTCCGACTAAACGCGCGTTTACACACTAACGCGGTCAGTCAATGTGAACGCACTTCTAATTGATTATTTTAATAGCATTTCAACCGGATGGCGGAGTGGGTAGTGTGCCTGCCTGCGACGCCGAGGTCGTGGGTTCGATTCCCATTTAAGACAAATCTTTGTGTGCATGAACATAGGGGTTTGTCTTGGTCTGGGTGTTTCTATGTATAATAAGTATGTATTTACAAAAGAAAAGTATATATGTATTAGAATCAGTTATTCTAGTACCCATAGTACAAGCTCTGCTGAGTTTGGGACTAGATGGCGTTGTGTGTGAGTTGTGGAGTTGTGGAATATTTATTTAGCTATGCATATGCTAGCATATCTTTTTCAACTGTTTCTTAGTATAATGTGAACGCACGTTCACATTGACTGAACGTTCTGCCGGGGTTTGTCTGTGTCGAAAAGTAATGACTTTGGCTTTTAGAAAGAAAGAAAAAAAGAAAAATCATTAATTCTGGCATAATTGCAAAACGTCTAAAATAAAAAAAAAAAATAAAAAAATGTCGGCAATGGTACGCATCTCAGCTCAATACTGCAGCGCTGATAATTCTGATGCGGATTTTAGGACGATGTGCAAAGTTAGTTCAAGAAATCAAGAAACCAAATTATTTATTTCCATGACCCAAAAGCGCCAACGTCAAAACAAACATCTAAATTAAACAAAATTAAAGTAAATGTAACTAATTAAATTAAAATACTAGAAGAGAGTAATTATAGTTAATAATCCTAAATAAATGTGTCTTCAGAAAGAAAGCGGACGTGGCCATGGAAGGGAGCTTCCTGGTCAGGCAGATATACGAAGACGAGATAACCTACCATCTGATCACTGCTGCCGTGGAAGTCTTGAGTAAGTTATAAATAATATATATATTTTTCTGTAATTTTTATACATCCACTGCTCGGCACGAGCCTCTTCTCATGAGGAGAAGGGTTAAGTACTTTAAGGCACTCAGGTACGCAAGGTTTCCACAAGATGTTTTTCTGCGTTGTTGGCAAGCAGTCCTACGAATTAGTAATCCTACCACTACACACATTTTGTACTAGTTATTATAGTGTTATTCAACTGTTTAAAAAGCAGCTGATGGATGCAGCCGTTTTCGTTATCACCGACACCACGCACAATTCCAAACTTAGCTCGCTGCTACTGAGAATTAACAAATGGAATAATCTCAAATAAATTAAATTTTTACTATCCTAGACGTTCATTTGAAAAACAACATTACTATTTATTGATATAATATATATTATATAATAATTCTTGTTAAATGCAAATAATTTCTTATTATCTAAGCAAAAACTACCGCTTTATTTTCTTTCCAAAATGTCCATCCTAAGGTTGCCTGGAAGAAATCGCTTTAAGCGTTAAGACCGCCCTTTGTACATATTTTCTGTTATTTTCTTTTTGTTGTTACCTCTTAAGTTTCTTTTGTCATGTGAAATTATGTATAAATAAAGTATTTTCTATCTTCTATCTATCTATCTATTACTCATTAATTACAGAAATACCAGCCGACGCCATCTTGGAGTTGTTTGGGAAGACCTTCTTTGAGTTCTGCCAGGATTCTGGTTATGACAAGATCTTGCAAGTGCTGGGTGCTACTCCACGAGATTTCTTGCAGGTTTGTACCACATCACCTATTACTCAATAAGGTAAAGCAGAGGATAATTCACAACCAGCAGATATCTATGTAGGTGTACCTAAGCCTATCGCCATTTGTCACGTGCCCGGCTGCTACTGAGTGAGAATATTAATTTGAGTGCACGGTTGGCGAGGTGGTTAAAGCGGTCGCCTAGCCACTTTCACCTGCTCTGGTGTTGTGGGTTCAATCCTCACATGGGACAAATCTTTTTCTCTTTGTTCTGACTCTCGGTGTGATTCGTGTGCGAATAATGTGTGTTTGTAAACACCCCCGCGACACAGGAGTTATACCTAGTGCGAGCGTAATTATATTAACACTTTTATCGGGAATTGAAGATTTTATCATTAGGAGTCTAAAATACCGAAATCATATATTATAAATACTACTTTTTCAGAACCTCGACGGTCTTCACGACCACCTCGGTACCCTGTACCCCGGCATGCGATCACCATCATTCCGATGCACCGAAAGACCTGAAGATGGAGCTCTGGTGCTGCACTACTACTCCGACAGACCAGGGTTGGAGCACATCGTCATCGGGATTGTGAAGGTAATCTAGTAAGGTCGTGATACAAAATAGGTATTTAGACCGGTTTAGCTGGCGTTGGCAACAAATCTGCCAAACTTAAATGAGAGTGGGCTGGGTACGAAGCCAGATTGCACCCAAAAATATATAATAAATAGGCGCGAATACCCACTGAGTGGATACCACAGAATGGTCATCAGCTTCAGAAATTGGACAGACAGAGTCTGAGACAGAAAATTGTTGTCGTGTATGGCGAAGACAGTCTCGTAAGTGGGACATCATAGGTAAGGAAAAAATGTTCAGAATGGTGTTTCGTAATGTAAATTAAAGACCATGTCGCAAGAGGCCACAAAAGCGACTTCGAATTGTAGAGGATTAAAATTTTCAAACAATTGTATCGCATTGACGCGTTCTGGACGCTCGCAATTTTTTAGATCATAAAGTGTAATCCACGACAGCGCTCTCGCCATTTTTGGATGCGTTTAGTTAGCTACCCGTAGTGCCCTGGTTTGAAGGCGTTCACCTAAATTGTTAGAGATAAAATTGTATCAAAAGGTAAAAGGTTAGATAAATGAAGAGTATTAAATGAAAGGAAACAGCCATTGCAACAGAATAATTAGAAAAAAAATGTAACCTTTTTCTTACACACGGAGTCCGTAGGTAAACAAAAAGGTTTTGACACGGACTGCGAAGTTTGCGCATGCGTGCCTCGCCCCAATAAATGTCAAAAGAAATAGAACGTAGTTGTTTGTTTTGATTAAAATACTGTTGTATTAAACTATTAAATTGTAATTATCTTAATAATTAAAGAAAAATAGTAAAATAAGGTATAGCAATAACTAAGTGCAAAACATTTTCAGTTTTATAATTTTGCTCTTTAGTTTCTGCAATTTGGATATGAATAAGTGTTAGTATACTATATGTATACTAACGTTTAGGTCACTATGTCGGTAAAATCAACAGCCATAACCACTAAAATACCGTAAGATTATTGCTATACAAAATAGTTTTCTTTTACTTGCTACCACAGAATTCTGCAAATAAGGTTATCAAAAACACAAGTAGAATTGGGAACAAAAATACATGATTTTTACGACAAGAATATTTATTTAAGTATCTAATACAAATTTGTATCTTTCCAGACTGTCGCAAGCAAGCTCCACGACACAGAGGTGAAGGTGGAAATCCTGAAGACCAAAGAGGAATGTGATCACGTCCAGTTCCTGATCACTGAAACTTCCACATCAGGACGTGTCTCTGCACCTGAGATGGCAGAAATCGAGACTTTGTCATTGGGTAAGAATCTAACTTAAATACTATTAATTCGACTAAAACTTTCAAAAAACATACCATCTCTTACTGACGGGATTAATTAGACCAATAGACTATTTGGTAACATAACAAATCTTTTTATTTTCGTAAATAGATATCGTTGAATATTATTAGTTTAATCTAGGATTGCTTATTTCTCAGGCATAGGCGCAAACCCATAGTTTATTATTATGTATTGTAAGTAGCAACTATAACCCAAATTGTTCCAAAGAAAACATATTCATTACTACTATCTCCCAATTCAATTTATGTATTCAAAATATATATACCTCATTACACATATATATTTATTTACAGAAAAATATACATGTTGGATTTCAAATAAAACAAGTCTAACTATTCAATGTAAACTTAATAAGTCACTGTCAGAAGGTCTCGTATCCAAAATGCTGGCATTTGCTGCATTGCAGTACTGATTCGCTGGCCGAAAACCTAATATACTGGTTCGATTTTAATTTAAATTACTGCCTAAAATAATACCTGCAGTCTAGATGCAAGAAACCTTACAACAATTATTATTATAAAAATCTTTACACCAACGCCTTCACATTATTTCAGAGCCAAAAGTCAGTCCAGCGACATTCTGCCGAGTGTTTCCCTTCCATCTGATGTTCGACCGTGAGCTGAACATCGTGCAAGCTGGGCGCACTGTCTCTCGTCTGCTTCCTAGGGTCACTAAGCCTGGCTGCAAGATTACTGATGTGCTGGATACGGTAATGATTTCATTACAAAGTACAAATTCCAATATAACTGACATTGACAACATGGTGCAAAATTCGCAAAGTCTCAAGAATACAAGATATTATACAAATTTCAAGTTTTAAAATCGTGCTGCAATGTGATCGAAACTGTCATAGATTTTATATCTATAAATGATAAATGGGACCTCCTAAGGCTTAGATGCTTTAACGTGCACAAACAATAACTGTATATTTGCCGATGGCCATCCATCTGCTCAAGACGTGTAGCATCTGTTAACAACAAAATATTGCCGTATTAAATAAAGAAATAATTCAACTGTTATCAATCAATATCTTATTTGCAATGTCATACATAAGGTTGTCCAACATGTTGTGCTGTGAAAACAGCATGCAAACTTTTACTAAACTTCAAACTTCAATATTTTTATTGCAAACTAGCTGACCCGGTGAACTTCGTACCGCCTTAGCGTAAATTTGATGCACTAATTTATTTTTTATAGCTGACCTATCTTATGTATGCGTACCTATTCAATTTGAACTGGAATCTATAATATCCTCCATATAAAAATGAATACTTTTTTTTTTCCCGTAAGATCCTTCAGCTTCAGCAGAAAAATCAGCCAAATCGGTCAAGCCGTTTTCATGCTATGTCGTGACAACGAAAAACGGGTTTCATTTTTATATATATAGATATGGGTATAATAGTAAGTATAATTTACCCTAAGGCATACAATACAGATCATACTTAAATCTATAAGTATTATTGGTACTTATTACAATTTTAATGTATTATTATATTATAGTGTTTAAAAATAATTCTGTTCAGTCTAATTTTGGTAAAAGTTTGCTTTAAAATGTTTTAGAAGTATCGAAGGAAATAATTGCTAAGTTCATTTTGACAAATGTTTCAGGTACGTCCCCACTTGGAGATGACGTTCGCCAACGTACTCGCCCACATCAACACTGTGTACGTGCTGAAGACTAAAGCCGAAGAAATGGTTACCGTCACCGACCCGGAACATGATGACTTTGCTTCTTTGCGACTGAAGGTAAATAATATGTTTTTATTTATTTTTGTGATGCATAAACCCAACCTCAAAGAGTGCCTAATGGTAACAATACACGATAACCGTACCAACAACATAATTGTTATTGAGTAGAAGCTGCTCCCGTGCTTTAACCCGAGTTGAACCTTACTTCTCCGCCTCATTGGAGTTAAGCTTAATACAAAGTATTACAAACCCTTTATTAAGAGTTTGTAATAAACAAAAACAAACAAAACTATCTTTCTTCCGCGGTTTCATCTGCGTGATAGGTACATCAATAAAAAGTAGCTTTCGTTACGCGCCTTGTAGTCAAATACCTGTACCAAAACTTTTATCAAAATCGATTTAGCCGTTTACAAGATTAGCCGATACAAACAGACAGAGAGACAGTCAAAAATTATCATAACTGGAATTTAGGCATAGGTATCGTGCAAATAACTATACCAGCTTAAAATCATTGTTTTTTTTTAACACTTCAATTTTATTTATATTTATTAGAAACTTACAAATAATAAATGAATTTCATGTTAGTTGCAACTTTCAGGTTTGCATTATCTTAATATTATAATTATTACGTTTCTGTTATGTTTGTAAGATATATTAATAAATTTATATATAATTAGATCGTATCATGTGATCAATTTGATTGCAATAAAGATCTGTTAATTCCATTGCAATGTTAGAAAGTTTAATATCGCGAAGTAAGAAGTCCTTGCTATGCTTTTTTCATTTGATAAACTTTTAATAGATTTGTGTCCTGGCCATTTCAGGGTCAAATGCTGTACATTCCGGAGACAGACGTCGTCGTGTTCCAGTGCTATCCTAGTGTTACAAACCTGGATGATTTGACTCGGTAATTTATCTTTATTTTGTAAGTGCACGTGCCTGCGACGCCAAGGTCGCGGGTTCAATTCCCACTCAAGACAAATCTTTGTGTGCATGACCATGGAGGTTTTTTCTTAGTTGGGTGTTTCTATGTATAATACGTATGTATTTACAAAATAAAAGTATATATGTATTAGTATCAGTTATTCTAGTACCCATAGTATAAGCTCCGCTTAGTTTGGGACTAGATGGCGTTGTGTGTGTAGTGAAATATTTATTTATCTAAATTTACTTCGTCATCCACCGTCGACGGCCACCTTACTTTTTTTGAATTAGGCTCCAGTTATTTCGATGGTATTTTACAAAATCTAGCAAAACCTTAAATTATTTATCTCAAAAAAGTACTTCATTATCAAGTATTTTTGTAAATTAGAATGTACTCTTTCGTATTCTATGCTTACATTGAGTACCTACGATCAGTTCAAAATTTATCGTTTAATATTATCCTTCATTACATTTCCAGCCGTGGTCTTTGCATTTCCGACATCCCTCTCCACGACGCTACCAGAGACTTGGTGCTAATGTCAGAACAGTTTGAGGCTGACTACAAACTAACGCAAAACCTCGAAGTCCTGACTGACAAACTGCAGCAGACCTTCCGAGAACTTGACTCGGAGAAACATAAGACTGACAGGTAAAATAAATGAATTATAGCCTTTTGTAAATGCAATATATGCGCAAAAGGTATAAAATGCACTGGTGGAGTCTATTTCCATAGGAATACAATTAAATATAAGTTCCTTTAAAGCTAGAGTAATTACCCTACCACATAAGTAAGAGTAGGTACTCCACTTTGCGCCACATAATAATTTACTCACAGTTTGATCGTGATCAAACGTAAATCTATCAATCATAAAAAAAAGGATTGGCAAGAGTTAGGTTTGGTAAGTGTAGGCACAGTGTGGGTTAGTAGATTTCACACGCAATCCACTGTGGACTGCGCACTCACAGGTGTGCTAGTCACTATAATTCTCTAAATATCCTATCTCGGTTTTTCAGGCTTCTGTACTCAGTCCTACCAATAAGTGTAGCTACCGAGCTTCGTCACCAGCGGCCAGTACCAGCTCGTCGGTACGACACCGTCACTCTGCTCTTCAGCGGCATTGTCGGTTTTGCCAACTACTGCTCTAATAACACTGATCATAAAGGGGCTATGAAGATTGTCAGGATGCTCAACGACCTGTACACGGCGTTTGATGTCCTGACTG
Organism: Hypena proboscidalis; assembly: GCA_905147285.1. Taxonomy (NCBI): domain Eukaryota; kingdom Metazoa; phylum Arthropoda; class Insecta; order Lepidoptera; family Erebidae; genus Hypena; species Hypena proboscidalis. The sequence continues at coordinate 5,904,569 of LR990141.1, forward strand.
ATCCCAAGAGAAATGCCAATGTTTACAAGGTAGTTATAATATTTAAATACCATATTTCTTGTCTAAGTTCTGCTAACTGCTTGGATAAAAACTCACTGATCAGATGTTGTTGTCAGAGAGCAGAGATCTCTTATTGTGTGATAATGTTTCGAGTATACATCATTCTAAAGTTGTTTTGTCATGAGAGTCTTTCAATAGAACAATCGATCCAGAAAAAATAAAAGTGTCCAATTCATCAAACATCTGAACTAAAACCAATAAAATTTCAGGTAGAGACCGTTGGAGACAAATACATGGCAGTATCTGGTCTACCAGAATATGAAGTTGGTCACGCAAAGCACATCTCCTTGCTTGCTCTGGACATGATGGATCTGTCACAAACCGTCACTGTTGATGGAGAACCTGTGGTATGTATTTCTTGCAAATATGTGTACCATAAGGTTAACAGCATTATTATATGCAAATTATATCGAATATCGTTTTAATAAAGTAACTTAAAGCTTTGTGTATTCTTCAAGGGTATCACAATCGGTATCCACACTGGTGAAGTCGTCACGGGTGTGATCGGTCATCGCATGCCTCGCTACTGTCTGTTCGGTAACACTGTCAACTTGACCAGCCGCTGTGAAACCACTGGCGTTCCTGGCACCATCAACGTTAGCGAGGATACTTACGGGTAATGGTATAATTTATTTATTTTATTAGATAGATTTTACATGAGACCTAAACTCATCAGATGTGGGTGTTTTACAGCTCTGTACTAACGTTTTGGGTAACATTTCAACAAAAAAATGGTATGTCGCAACCTGGTATAGTACCATTAAGGAACTCACTGACCATTTTAAATTAATCTTCACTTCAAGAAGGATATGACATGAACAGGACAGAATGGAAGAGATAGAAAATCTTAAAAAATAAGTTTAATCTTCACACAAATCCAAATATCGTTTCAAAGTTATAGGCACTGGTAGCTTTTGTATACCCAAGGGCAACTCGAAATTTTGCCAAAGCATTTGTCTTACCATGCATCGGCACAAATGTTTTAACTCCACCGGTTTTATTCCACATCTTGAAGTCGGCACCAAATGATCTTCCAAGATATCTCCATACTTCTCCAACATTATTTTTCTTTGATAGTTGTAATCTTGTGGCAGTCCCAAATGCTTAAAAACACCTTTATCTACTGTCAAGGCTATACATGGAACTGCTCTCATTGCTAACTTCAGACACGTCACCAATTCGTACGGGTACTTCCTGTTGTATTCATTCAGTCTTTCAAGTATAGATTCTATTGGGTTAGTTGAGACTTTATCAGACATGATTCTTGCCCCGAATCTTAGCAATATCATCAACATTTCTGCCGCTCCCATTTGAATGACCACTCTTACGGGGGATGCGTGTCCGCAGCTTTCTAAAGGCACGTCTATAAATCGGAGTGTTTTTTCATTATCTTTGTACTCGAGATTTGCATTCGTCGCGTGGTCGAGAAAGAAGACTAGGGCGTGAACGTTTTCTTCCTTATCCATGAAGTCTGACTTCCAACCAGCTAGGAAGTATGGGGCTGATGTACCGAATATTGCTCCTGGAATATAATACAATAAATATTTTTTAGAATGAGTGCCTACATGAAACACGACCGTGTTTTTTTACTTGGAATGGTATTTATATTTGTCCCTAAGTCGTATTACAGTCTCATTTTAGTGGGGCATTTTTTTACACATTATCTAGTGTTTAGCGTGATGCCTGCTGATCAGAATGTTTTTAATTCAATTATTAGGCCGTCGGGGAAAAGAAGTATTTTGCTTTTATTTTTGTGAGGATATTCTCAATAAGACCAGAGTTGGTGCCTTATAGATGGCATTAGGATAAATCTACGAGTAAGATACGTTAATAAGTAAAACGGACAGTTAAATATATGTATAATTTATCTTACCTAAAAATATCCTCTCAAAAGTGCCTTCACAAGCGTACAATTCATCCAACAAGGCTGCCACCACTCCATTGTCTTGTAGACTCCAGTCAAATGCTAGCTTCATGGCTATGTACAATAAGTTATGGTACTTTCCCATAAGGCACACATCACCATTCTTAGATTTGCAGTTGCTGTGGTATTTTAATGCTTCGACAACAAAGTTTTTGCATGATGTATTGTCCGAGTGATTCTGACCTGTAACGAAATTATTATTATTAACATTTTTGGTTTCTAGAATAATGATTTCTTAGATGAATATCGTATTTTAATACAAATCGAGAAACCCATAGTTACTTTCGAATTTATCATTAGTATGGATTAGAAAGAGCAGTTTCTTATAACCGGCTATAGGTATAAACGGAAATGTTTAAAATGCCGATGTTATCATCATCCTGTTATATTATACGTTAAACATTTATTATGAGATAAATCTCCAACCTTCAATAAGTTTCGTGATTGTTTCATGTATTTTGATCATAAGTTTATGTCGATTTCTTAAAAGCAGCTACAGAATTAATTAAGTAGGTTTAGCTTTGCCTGAACTGAGATTGAATTATTAGTCAATGAACGCCAGGTAACATACAGAATGTATGTAGATGATACTATAATAATACTTAAAACATAGTATTGGAGGTCTAATAGCATAAGAATCTTCTGTTCTGGACTATCAGTGTTTTTTTACACATCATAAAATACAAATAAAAATAAACCTCTTGCACATCCTGCAATAACCGTGCTGAAGTATTCAACCAGCTCTCTCCGCTTCATTCTTTCACTCAAACTATTCCGGTCCATAGTAACAAAAACTTCCTCAAAGTAACACTCCATAAAAGTATCCATTTTGTCCCGAAAAAGTTGTAAAAACACAAAAATTTAAAGCAACCACTGTTTTTAAACCATGTTTTTGATTTTTGAGTTACAATATGTCAGTCTACGTCATTCTTTTCCGTCAATTCGATTTAAAACGGAATGCAATAAATTTATTAATTCTGAACGTAGTTTACGCAACCTTTTTTTAACAACGTTACTGTCTTTTACGCCTGCTAGTGTAGGAATAGTTTCAAAATCACTTTCCACCCCAGTTTTACATTGAAAACTTTCAAGTGCAGTAATCTTCTTTGCCTTAGGAAGCCGTAGTTTGTTTCCTATTTTAATAGCTGATATTGACGCGATGCTTGTAACTTGAACTGTTTATATTGTTTTCCTTAGCACTCTCAATGTAACTTTGCTGATTTCATATAAGGCATTACATTTAAAATTGTCTCCCAGACAAGCGTTTGCCTGTAATAAAAGAAAAGTGAAAAGAATTCAAATTTCGAATTTTACCATTACCATTTATTATTATTGCGCAATATAATCATATGATATTATTATATCCTTAATTTATTATTTATTTTCTGTGCTGTAATGCCCAGTTTTTTCCACACTGATTATGCTCGTTATAGATCAATTCTTTGCTACAGACTTTAATCAGACTTCTTAAATCTTGTATGTGCAGACTTTTTTAATACCCAAACTGGGTACAAAATTCTATATTTTTTATACGAAAAGTCTATTATGAGTGAAAGTGATGGGACACATCATAATGGCTTGTTTCTATTAAGATTATCTTATCTTCTCTTTCTATTTGTTTGAGTCGCATAATTTTTACATTTACACCCAGTATTAGTTACGTTTAAGGATTACTAAAGAACATATTTCTAATGACTTCTAGTATCTGTTTACTTCTTTCGCCATATCATTAAAACCGTTGATTAAGTACTCCAGGTTGTCGCAAGTAGGGTAATGACTGCCATTAAAGCACGGATATCGCAGATTCTTAACTCACTTCAATACAGATATAATGACTTTCTTTTAATCGTTTGGTAGTTATAACTTAAAAAATATTAAGCTCAAAAATTATGTACCCAATTAATATAGTATTCAAATCAAATCTTTGGGTCACGTAATAAAATATCTGTTGTAAACTGACGCAACGCAACTGCTGATCGAAATGTTCCAGGATCCATTCCCGGGTCAGGCAAGTATGTTATTTAGGTTATGTAATTCTCACTAGGTGCATAAAGCCTTGATTTAATAAATATTTCACAACTCACACACAACACTATCTAGTCCCAAACTAAACTGAGCTTGTACTATGGGTACTAGAATAACTGATACTAATACATATATACTTTTCTTTCGTAATTACATGCTTATTATACATAGAAACACCCAGACTAAGACAAACACCCATGTTCATGCAACAAAGATTTGTCTTAACCGGGAATCAAACCCACGACCTCGGCGTCGCAGGCAGGCACATTACCCACTCCGCCATCTGGTCGTCATCTAGATTTCACATTACACTTGTTATTTTTAGCTTATATGTGACCCTTTTTTTTTTTTTTTTTTTTTTTTTTTTTTTTTTTTTTTTTTTTTTTTTTCGCGGGGAAATGCATTTACGCATACCACCCTACCCGTGGGGGGACGGGCAGAGTGGCTATGTGGGACTCCCGTGCCTACGATGTTAAACGGCACAGAATACCCACTAAAACCCCGCGGTGTGCCCTCGTCGCCGAAAGATGGTGGGTCGGCGAGCCCTGGATCGATCTTACATCCACAGGGCTCGCCGCGGCGACCGTGCCCAGTCCGACCACTGACCGGGCACCCGACTCTACTCAGTCCTACTCTCGTAGCGACGCCCCGGGCACACCCAGGGCGTCACTCCGTCGCGGAAGGCATCAGCGGGCGGCGGAAAACCCCCTCCACCGCCCGCGGCCTCGCTTAGGGCGGCATTAGGCTCGCGGCGTACGCGCGCCTTCGCCGCCCAGCTCGCCGGCGGCGGAGCGGATCAGCCAGGGGTGCGTCCTCCCTGATCCGCTCCGCCGCCTCCTTCTGCAAGATGACGTCCTCACAGAAGGATGCGACCGCATCCCACGACCTCGCGCTGCCCATGGCCGAAACCACGGCCGGCAGCGAGAGGTCGTTCCCTATGACCCCGGTGAGTTCCCGGCGCTGCACCTCCCAAGCTGGACACTGCTCGAGAGTGTGCTGCGCCGAGTCCTCACCGCAGTCGCAGTGGTGGCACATGGGGCTCGCCTCCCTCTTCAGCCTGTGCAGGTACTTCCCGAAGCAACCATGCCCGGTCAATACCTGCACTAGCCTGAAGGAGAGAGTCCCATGCTGCCGCCCTGCCCACTCCTCGAGAATCGGCCGGAGCGCCTCCACGGTCCGAAAACCAGCCCGTGGAGCCCCCAGCCGATTCCCCCACCGGACCATCAGCGTCCGGTGGGCCTCCTCGCGCCAAGCTCGCAGCCGCTCGGGCATGGGGACAGAACCCTCGGCCCGAGCAGCCGCGCCGCGCTTGTACACTTCGGCGAGCACTTCCGCGTCCAAATCCCACGGGGGTGTTCCGGCCAACGCACACGCCGCGTCGGTCGACACCGTGCGGTATCCGCGAATGGCCCTGACCGCCAGGATGCGCTGCGGTCTCCACAGCCGCGCCCTGTTCCTGGCGGACAAGGCCTCCGCCCACACGGGTGCGCCGTACAGTGCCATTGACCGTACCACCCCCGCGTAAAGCCGTCGGCTGGCGACGCTGGCACCGCCCACGTTCGGCAAAAGCCGACCGAGAGCGGCAGCCACGCCTTCCAGCTTGGGCACCAAAATGCGGAAGTGCTCGTCGAAGCTCCACCGCCTGTCTATCACTAGGCCCAGATACTTGATCTGGGCCCCGATCCGTACGAGGACCGAGCCGACGGTAATCGAGGCGCCAGCAGGTGGCCCGCGACGAGGCCCGTGAAACATCACGGCCTCAGTCTTGGCAGGGGCCACCCTAAGCCCCAGCGCCTCGATGCGCTCGACCACTTGGGACACACCCACTGTGGCCAGGCGCGCCGCCTCCTCGAAGTCTCGCCCCCGGGCCGTGACGAGCGTGTCATCCGCATAGCAGATGACATCTAGGCCCGGGGGGAAAGCTCCACGCAGCACCCAGTCGTAACCGATGTTCCACAGGAGCGGTCCTAGGACCGAACCCTGCGGGACACCGCACGACACGGGCCTGCGGAGCAAAGCTCCGTCTCGGTCCTCGTACAGAACCCCCCTGCCTTCGAGATAGTCGGCCACCAGCCGCATCAGGTAAACCGGCACTCCATGGTACCGGAGTGCCTCGCTGACGCAGCTGAATGGCAGAGTCCCGAAGGCGTTGGCGATATCCAACGATACCGCCAACAACACCCCTCTGCCGGCGACGGCCGCCTCCGCAGCAGCCCTCAGGCGCAGGATGGCCCCGATCGTCGAACGTCCAGCACGGAAACCGTACTGGGCATCCGACAGACCAGGGCCTACCTCATCAAGATGCCGGACGATACGGGTAGCAATCACTCTTTCGAGCAGCTTTCCCGCCTCATCCAGCAACACGATAGGCCTGTAGGCCGCCACGGTGTCGGGCGGCCGTCCCGGCTTCGGGAGGAGAACCAGCTTCCCCGCCTTCCAGCAGTCAGGAAACCGTCCGGACGCCAGGCACACGTCGAACAGTTCTCTGAGGCGATCCCCCATGTGGTTGAGGACCAGGGCCAACACCCGTCCGGGTACCCCGTCGGGCCCGGGGGCGGTGTTCTTCGAACGCATCCGGCGAACAGCCGCCCCTACTTCCGCATCCGTGACGGGCGGAGCACTGAGGTCGGCCTCCCGGTCGTCGGTCTCTGCAACCATTGCCGGGGGCGTGTGCTCCGCCCGTTGCGGGAATAGGCCCTCAACCACCTCTGCGAGGAAGCTGGGTTGGAGAGTCTCCGTAAGGGGGGCCCCCCGCGAGCGTAGCTTGTTCAGCGCAGCTCGGTAGGGGCGGCCCCAGGGGTCACGATCGAGACCCTCCAACATCTCCTGCCGCGCCTCCTCCTTGGCGCGGCAAATGGCCAACTTTAGGGCGCACACCTGCTCAATGTACGCCGCGTAAAGCCGGTCTTCCATCTCGACGTCGCGAGGGCGCCGCCGCCGGCTACGGCCGTAGGACCTCCGCGCCGCAAAACACGCGGCGCGGAGGGAGGCAAGCTCCGGGGACCACCAGTATACCTCCGTCTTCGGGGACCAACGCTTGGCACGGGGCATGGCCGCATCGCAAACCTGCGTTATCGCATCGCGAATGCGGCCAGCCGCAGCGTTGGCTCCCTCGGACGAAGGCGGGGAGGCGAACCAATTCGAAATAATGGCCGCCTCCTCCAGCAGATCCCCGTCCATCCGCCCCACAGCCCACCGCGGAAACGCACCGCGACGCCGAGAGGGAACGTGACCCCTACTGGGGCCCTGGGACCGGGAGAGCTCAAATCGGATATACCGGTGATCCGAGAGCGTCTCAACCTCATCCAGGACACGCCAGTTCCTTACTTGCGCTTCGACGGTAGGGGTAGCGAACGAAAGGTCCACTATCGACCCCCCCTGCCGCCGAACGCACGTGTTGGTGGTACCTCTGTTGAGGAGACAGAGGCCCACCGACGCTGCCCACTCTTCGACCGCCCGACCGCGGGCGTCCGTTCTGGGGGACCCCCACGCCAAGGATTTGGCATTGAAGTCCCCCAGAACGAGCACCTGACGAGGTGCTATCCGCCGTATCGAGGTCTCCACTCTATTGAGGAAGACCTCGAATTCCGCCAGACTCCGGTTTGGGGAGAAGTACACGCCGACCAGCGTTACCTCCCCCCAATCAGCAGCAACGAATCCCGAGCCCTTATCTCTGAGAGACAAGGGCGGGGACCGAAGCGCACCGGAGCCGACGATGGCCACGGAGCCGTCCCAGTCACCCACCCAATTCGGGCGGGGAGGAACAAAGTAGGGCTCCGCGGCCACGGCCACACCTACTGACCACTCCGCCATCGCCTGCAGGAGGAGGTCCTGGGCGGCGGCGCAGTGGTTCAGGTTCGTCTGGAGGAGATTGGAGGCTTCGTAGTCCATTACTGGATTTCTGAAACCTCCATCTCCCCTCCTGCGGTCGGCGGCCGAGCACCGGGAGCAGCCGTGGTCGATCGGCCAGCTCCCGGACGCTTCGGCGCGTTGGGGATTGTGCACCCCTCCCGCCCCATCAAGTGGTCGGCGGGCCTACCGCCCGCCGCGCACGGAGGGCAGTGAGGGGCGGCAGAACATTCCGCCGCCCTGTGCCCCGATTGACCGCAGCGGAAACACAATCCACTGCAGTCTACCGTGCTTGTGCAGTTGGGCTTCAGGTGGCCCCTCGCCATACACCCATAGCACCTCGCAGGCCTCTCCTCAAGGATCGTGATACGGGCCGAGGAAAAGCCCACGAGGAGCCTGCCAGCTTTGGAGCTTATATGTGACCCTACCACCATCACGGATGTTGTTTTCCGACGCTTCCGCGGAACTATACCCCAGGAACGCACAAAAACAGTGCATGGGAATCGGAAGGGAAAATATAATTATGTATTTTAGGTTAAAGTATTTATCTATGGACCAAAAGCCTGAAATAAATGATTTATTATTATTATTATTATATTATAACGTTGAAATGCCTCAAATATAAATTGAACCTGAGACCTTTCATTGGGCTATCGTATACGTGAACTACCAGACCAACGCTGAAATCAAAGTCCAGTTAATAAATCCTAAGTAATAATATATTTCTAGTAAATAGGGCTATTTATTAGTTGAGATGTAATTTTGCATCAGAAACTGGTCGATCTGGCTTGGCTAGTACGTTGGTCTACTTATCTCCTACCTGTTTTATATCTTATGCAAAATTGTGACCTTTAAACATGAATACAGCATTCTGGCATAGCTTACAAAAAAATGTAAGATGTATATATATATTATTTTTTTTATTTTATTTTCTTTTGTCACACTACTTTTTAGGGTTCCGTACCTCAAAAGGTAAAAACGGAACCCTTATAGGATCACTTTGTTGTCCGTCTGTCTGTCTGTCTGTCTGTCAAGACCTTTTTTCTCAGGAACGCGTGGAGGTATCAAGCTGAAATTCATATCAAATACTCAAGTCTATGGTCTCTTGGAGCTGTGAAAAAATCAAACTTCTAAGTCAACGCGATCAAAAGATACTCCCGTTTATGCCGCAAATTTTCGACACTCGCAAGGGAATCAAAACCTACAGGGTACTTCCCGTGAACTCAGAATCTTGAAATTTGGTACGAAGCAACGTCTTATAACACAGATAAAGGAAAAATTGCGAAAAGCATAAATTTTTAGTTACATCATATAATAAAAATATTTTTAATAATTTTAAACTTATTACCCCTTTACTCATGAACGCGTAGTGGTATTATATTGAAATTCTTAACAAATACTCAAGTCTATAATATCTTTAAGCTGTAACAAAATCAAACTTCTACGTCAACGCAATCAAAAGATACAGCAATTAAAGCCGCATATTTTGAAACTCGCAACTACTCGCAAGGGAATCAAAACCTAAAGGATACTTCCAGACGACCTGGAATCTTGAAATTTGGCATGAAGCAACGTTATAAAGTACACATATAGGAAAAATTCCGAAAATCTTAAATTTTTAGTTACATCACATAGTATATATTTTTTAATAATCATAAACTTACTAGCTGACCCAGCAAACGTTGTTCAGCGATTAAAAAAAAAAAACAGATGTTGGCCGATTCTCAGACCTATCCGATATGCACACAAAATTTCATGCAAATCGGTTCAGCCGTTTCGGAGGAGTTTGGAAACAAACACCGCAACACGAGAATTTTATATAGTAGACTTGCTGACCCAGCAAACGTTGTTATGCGATTAACAAAAAAAAATAAAAAAATAGATTTTGGCCGATTCTCAGACCTACCCGATATGCACACAAAATTTCATGCAAATTGGTTCAGCCATTTCGGAGGAGTTTGGAAACAAACACCGCGACACGAAAATTTTGCTTATACCATAACTTTTACTTATATACCTACAGGTTTGTACGGAACCCTCTCGGTGCGCGAGTCTGACTCGCACTTGGCCGGTTTTTACTCATTCACTGGGCGCATCAGAATATCAGCGCTGCGGTGCTTTTAGCGCTGCAGTATTCTGCTGAGATGTGTACCATTTCTGGCATTATGAATGGTATTTTAAATTATGTAGTTTTAGACGCTTTATAATGTATTCAATTTTTATTATGCCAGAATAAATGATTTTTCTTTCTTTCTTCTTCTTTCTTTCTTCTTCTTTCTTTCTTTCTTATCCTACAAATAAGGGTAAACTGCTTCGTTGGTCTAGTCTCACCGCAAGGTCTCGAATCCCGAGTCAGGCAGTGTTATTTAGAAATTTTCCGTCAATTCACAAGCATGGAGTTGGAATTAGGACCTAAACATACTCGTAATTGGTGTTAGGTACTGAGTGTAATGTACATCTACAACATTATGTCTATTGACATCCACACTTCACTTGATTGACAGAGGGTGAGCCTATCACCATCTAACCTTAAAAACTAAACTATAAGCTACTTCTGTTAATATTTGTGACAGAAAAACTTAAATTACAACTTCTGTCCGACCCGGGAATCAAACCTGAAACCTCACCCGTGAGGGATGATACTTAATAGCAAGACCGATTATACACTTCATAAATATAAAAAAGTTATTTAATAAGTCGCCAGTTTTGAACCTTATTGTAGAGAAGATAAGGTCCAAAACTGACTACATATTAATGAACTCGACCGTACAAGTAACTACGTGTATATTAATAGTATTAATTTCTGTCTTAGATACTTGATGAGGGAAGATAACTACGATGAACGATTCGAGCTAACATACCGCGGACACGTTTCCATGAAAGGCAAGGCCGAGTCGATGCAGACTTGGTTCCTGACCAGGAAGATCTAAATCTTAATATACAACATCAAGAATATACTATCAATGTTCTAGAGATAACGGTACTAAAGAAATGTATGTAATGAAATCTGATTTAATTTTCTTTAATTTTTGATTATTAAAAGAAATGTTATAAGATATTCTGGAGCCTAGACAACTGTAATGATCGATTTGAACTAACTTGGGCTCAATACAGACGGACTGCATCCAAACTGCAATACAATTAAATTTGGCACTTGAAATGTCAGTCGCATTTATGTTGCAGTCGCGTTAACTCTAAGAAATGTCCCTTCTAACTGCCGAATGCAGTTTGAATGCAGTCTGTCTGTCTAAATATTTACCGGGAGGGGACAAGTTTCCATAAAAGGTAAGGCTGAGTTGATGCAGACCTGGTTTATGACCAGGAAGATCTAAATCTTAATAAACTACATCAAGAATAAACTATCAATGTTCTACAAATAACGGTACTAAAGGAGTTTATGTTACGAAATCAGATTCCTTTTTTCTTTAATTTTTAAGGTGTCAATGTATGATGGCTACATTCAGAGAAATATCATAAGATATGTTTAAGGCAATTCTATTAAGAACGAGGAGCTGACGGAACGAAAGTTTTAATTTCTTTCAATTAAATATCGATCGTATTTATATTGTAGTAAGGATGCACTAAATTGTCACAACTGACAGCTTTCCTAACAGAATCGCGTACATGCTAGATGGCATATCATTATTTGTGGCAAAAGACGTCATGGTATTGGGATGTTTGAGCTATCGACACCGTGAGTAAAGTTGTAATTTTTTTTTAAGTATCTAAGCTAAACATATTGCACAGGTATTATGTATATTCTATAAAATATACCGAGACTAATAGCTAAATATAAATGTAGCGTGTTTTTTATAGCAAACAATTTACAATCTTGTGTATACGGTTTCTTCAGTATTAATTTCATTGTGTGATTTAAATTAATGATATTATTCAAATTATGAAATGCGGGTGTTACTTACGTAATGTTGGTTTATTTAGTCGACCGCGGTTTGGCACAGTGCACTGCAAGACTGGCTGCGACTCAGGTGCGACGTATCGCACTCTCTTGATAATGCCTAGACGTATAGGCGAAACCGCGGTCGACTAAACAGACCAACATTACGTGAGTAACACCCGTATTTCATAATTTGAATAATGTTACAAACTTACGTCAGTTTTAATAAAAATATTAATGATATTATTTAAGTTAGTGTTTGTTTATTTTTATTTATAACAGTGTTACCAAAAATAGTTTTAAGTGGTGTAATTTGTATTGGAAAGAAAACATCCTTGTGGAAATACAAAGTTAATACTTTGTAGATATAGTGATTTAGTATGCATGTGTATTCCTTCATCATGAGAAGAGGCCCGAGCCCAGCAGCGGGACATGTATTAGATACAGAGCTGCTTTTATTATTATTGTAATTAGTGTAAGTATAAACATTCCTTTTATTTTCTGCATATTTCTTGCTATTAACAGCATTTAAATGTCTATTTTCTATACTTACTGTATTGTAGTACAATTTTACTAAGTAAATTTAATTTTAGTAATCAAAAATCGTATAAGGAAACTAACTCAGAATCTCACCAAATAACACACAAAGATATAATCTGTAATAGCTAAGGTATATTCCTGATTCATGTTACAACCTTTTAGGTAATTTTTTTAGGTAAAAAAACAGGAGATGCCTGATGCATTTAGCTTTTAATGTTTTATTTTTATTTCTATAGTTTATTATAGCATTAACGGTACGTAAGTTATCCGTGTTGTATACTAAGATCGAATGAGAATTGGCTTGTGATCAAAAAACGTTTTGAAATACTAAGTGTAAAAAATATTTATTTTACTCTTACTAAAGAAAGATAGTTAATTTTTTAACCGTTTCTTAGTATAGTTTGCTAAATGTTATAAAAATAATCGATAAGAAGTTTTTTAAACTTGTTTAAATATTTTCATTGTGAGTTCTATTTATGTGAATACGAAAGGACTAACAAAAAAAAACAAGCATGTAGTCCATCTAATTTTATGGGGTAACTTCTAAATAGGACTAACAAAAAAAAACAAGCATGTAGTCCATCTAATTTTATGGGGTAACTTCAGCCCATGGACAACAACAATCCACCAAAGCAAATTGTAGATACCTCGTTTTATCTGTTGACGACAGTGTTATATATCAAGTATTAGAAAATTTGAAGTTGAGGACATTATATCATTAAATTTAAAGAAAAGAAAGCTAGAAAGTTTATGGTTAATTTTATATAGTTTAAGTTATTAATATTTAAAAAAGTTAAACCCACGCAGGAAATACTTATTCATAAAATCTACTTTTGCGACTTTGTAGGACTAACAGTATAGCTCAAAACAAGTTTATGTATGAGGCATCTCTTTTAATATATCCTAAGTTATAAGATTATCTATTAATGTTGCTATATTATAATGCTATATTTTTGGTTACATAATCAAATGTTTATTCTAATCTAGTCAGACTATATTTAGTTAATAATATATTATTAATTCGATGTTTTAGTGAAATCGATTCTATTTCGTAATGATGGTGTTGTAATTTGTAATATTTCTAATATTGTGATAAGTTTCCATGACAACATTAATAGAAACAATAAAGATTATAGCTGTATTTTTATTTTCTTTTGAAAAATCCTACCAATACATTTAAGTAGATATAGTGATATTTAAGTTTGTGTAGATATAATGATATTTGCAAATTTTCATGCAAATTTTTTGTATAACAATTAGCAAATAAAGTTTATCTGAGTTAGAAAATTATTGACGGAGTATCTTTATACTCCTTATTTATCCACCAATATTGCTTGATTTATTTTGTTTTTATTTATTTATTTAATACTTTATTGTACACAAAAGATTACAAAGAAATATACATAACACAGTAATTGTAGGTACCTATACAAAAAGGCGAGCTTTTAACTCAGTGCTTGAGTTCTCTTCCAGCAAACCGAGAGCAATAGAGGAGACGATGATGCCATAGAGGGTAAGATAAGTGTACAACTTAAGAGGAAAGTACCAAAGATAAATATAACTAAAGCCGCATACATATTTACATCCTAGTACAGTATTATATACATTTATAAATAACATAAACATAATATATATTATAAGTATATACATGTACATACATATATAATATATTTATTAAATAACAATAAATGAAGAAAGAAAATTAAAAAAAGATTTTTTTTTATATAAAATAAAATAAAATATATTGTCATGTCAAATTGTTTTAAGTTTTATCTTTATCTAAAAATAACTTATTCACTTCTTTGATATAATACAAAAACCTTGCTCTAGCAGTGTATTTGGATGTAACGTTGGCGTGCCAGATTTCCAAAAAGGTTTAAAACCGGCCTTATATCTAAATAGGTTCTATTATAATCCTAATTTTATGGAATTTTGAATAAAGAATCTTATACATGAGATTCTGTTTCTAGGAGTTAATTTCAGAGGTTCCGGATAACTCTTACCTGCCCCATAAAATATAATCCGCCCGAATATAAAAGTGACACAAGTAACACTCGAATAAAGAACACTGCTTACCCTTTGCGTTTATGTGCACAAGCCATTGACACGATAGAAGAAGAAGATTGGCTTATCCTGTCAATAAGGTTTATGTAACACCTGTCAAATTCAATCAATCAATCAATTTATTTATTTCAAATTAGGTGCATACAAAATTTCATTTACATAGCAAGAGATGACTTAATATCCAATATAGTATACACATTACAATTGTATGTTGTTAAGTGGATGCCTACACAAGGAAAACCTGTGTTGTAGGTCACCCAACATTTTATGTGACAAGATGGAATTAGGAGTTAAGTATTGCATAAACCAACGATTGATCAGTACGCGTGGCTTTTAGTTCAACCACGAGCTTTGATATTGTAAAATAATAAACTCAAATATGCTATAACACTAAAAGTAGCGGTAAATCTAACTGTTTTATAGATCATGTTACGTATTTTTCAGCACGCAACAATTTGTCTAATATCAGTTGAGTGACCCGAGACCGTACCACATCGTTTTAGGGTGACCGCACATTTGTCCAGGCGTACGAATCGGCAGTCAAAGCGGTCTCACACATGTTTGTATGTAGGTATGCTTGTTTTCGTAATTTAGAAAATAATGTAAGGGTATCAATTCGCGCTGAATCTGGCGACAAAATTTGAATTTGTTTATTTAGAATTTATTAGAATGCTTACAGATTAGGACGATTGTACACAGGGAAGTGTGCGAGATTAGAAAGAACTTCATGTCGACACCGACGCAACGGGTAAAAGGCTATTTGATTGAAGCAACTATCTAATTCTTATAAAATTTAAAATAAAACATTATGTCAAGTCACATTGGCCAGCGACTTAGTATCGCAATACAAAGCGGGAATGCTGCCAGCATTTTGGGTAAGAGGCCTTCTGACCGTCATTTATTAAGTTAAGATTAAGTTATTAGACTATTTTAATTCAATTCCAATATGTTTATTTTTCTGTAAATAAATGTATAAATATTAAGTAAATAAAAACAATTGTTTCAGTCACATTTCACAAACAATTAACAATATCCAAATAGCCTTTGAACCCCCGATATAAAAAACTCCAAAAAAAGAGTTTTCTGCGCGCACTCAGCTCGGATATTTGAGCGTTTACCTTTACCACTAATCCAGTTTTGGCAGTTCACCATACGTTTTGATTTTGATCGCCTTTGAGTGGCAGAAAGGTGATAGTACGGCCCCTGGTGGTGTTTTGGTAAGATTAACGATGCCTTCAGGTTATAGCAGAATAGTAATGGGCTCTAAATCTTAATTGTTTTATTGCTAAAACAACTAATCTATAAGGTCATGGGGTCAATGGGCAGATCAATCTTGTTATATATTGCCGCTACACGGATTTGTTATTCTCAAGTCTTCTTTCTTCGTCGTGTCGATGGCTGAGTCAAATTTTATTTTGACTTGCCATCGTGGTGAAAGGATTAGCCAATTCGCTTTGGAGAAATCGCGAATTGCCCAGGATGCGATACGTAGGGAATGGTTGTGTACGTCACTCGGGGAGGCTCCTTTCATGCATCCCATTTTCAAGTGATTCGCTATATAATAATATATTTTTTTTTATACTACGCCCACAGCGAACGGACGTGTAGTCCACCTGATGGTAAGTGAAGTACAGCCCATGGACATCAACAATCCACAAAAGCAGATTATAGATGCGTCGCTGCAGCTAAGGACTACGGTGTTATGCCTCATGTGCCAGTAATTTCAGGGCCTGATCTCACCACCAAACCGGAACACAGTAATGGAAGCACTACTATTTGGCGGCAGGTTAAAAGTGAGACGGTGGTGCTGCCGCCCTCGAGCTCATTCACAAGAGCTCTACCACCAGTCTCGATGGTCTGGTGTTTAGCGTATGCGTATCTCACCGTAAGGTTCGATTTTCGGGTCGAGTTAAGTGTTATTTGTGAACTTGACGTCAGGAAATTCACAATAGCAGCACGGAGTTGGAATTGTCCCCAGTAGGTGGCGATAGGCTCACACCCTATCCCATAGAACCTAAACATAACAGGTGAAATGCGAGTGTCCTTTGCCACTCCCTTCTGGGTCTTCTTCTTCGTCCTGTCGATGGCTGATTTATTGGTCCAATAAGTGGCAACTGTTATGGCGCTCTCGTCGGCGTTTATGAGCACCTCTCTTGTGCAAGTGGTAGGGCATTTTGGACAGTCAGTAAGGTGGTCAAGGTTTTTACTAGCCATCGTGGTGAAAGGATTAGCCAATTCGCTTTGGAGAACTCGCGAATTGCTCAGGGTGCGCCGGACGTAGGGAATTGTTGTGTACGTCACTCGGGGAGGCTCCTTTCATGCACCTTTCATTACCATGACATAGAAGTTTTTGCCCTGCATAGCTAGCTCGTTGGCCTACTATACATACGCCTCTGCCACACCCTTCTGGGTAATATAGGCGTGATGATATTAAGTTAAATATAATCACTGGAATTGGAATGCCGCAATGCTGCCCAGTGACCTCTACCATCCGGATTCACGACAAAACAAGTTTTTGCAATCTTCGGCTTCGGTCCTTCGAGGTCCTTTATTAGGAGTTGAGATGAGTTTTATGCGATATAATATATTATTATTGAGAATACTCACGTTATTTCAGCCGGGATATGCCGATTTCGAATCTAGTACGTAGATTCATCAACTGGACTATTAATCGCGTGATAATAACGTGAGTAACCCGTATTTTCAATAATAATGTCTTCACCTCACGTCGGTTTTAATAATATTGTATTATAATCTATATAATCTTATATAATAAAAATGAAACCCGTTTTCCGTTGTCACGACTTGGCATGAAAATGGCTTGACCGATTTGGCTGATATTTTTTTTTGTAGTTTTCTAATACTCTGTACAAGGTTGTTACGATAAAAAAAAAAAAAAAAAAAAAAAGTATTCATTTTTATATGGCGGATATTATAGATTCCAGTTCAAATTGATACAAAATAAAGTAGTGCACCAAATTTACGCTAAGGCCTAAGGCGGTACGAAGTTCGCCGGGTCAGCTAGTAATATATAAAAATGAAACCCGTTTTTCGTTGTCACGACATAGCATGAAAACGGCTTGACCGATTTGGCTGATTTTTTTTTTGTAGTTTTCTAATATTCTGTACAAGGATCTTACGGCAAAAAAAAAAAACAAAAAAAAAGTATTCATTTTTATATGGAGGATATTATAGATTCCAGTTCAAACTGAATAGGTACGCATACATAAGAAATTTACGCTAAGGCGGTACGAAGTTCGCCGGGTCAGCTAGTATACTAAAAGAATAAACTGCGTTGTGGTCTAGTGGTTATCGTGTACATTTGTTGCGTCTCGGGTTATATGCCCGGATCGGGTTAAAATGCTATTTAGGATTTTCCATCAGCCATCAGGCAATTCTTAAAAGCAAAACAGATAATTAAGCCCAGTAAATGGCGATAGACTTAACTTTTATCTCGGGAACTAATCGTAACAGTTGAAATGACGACCGGATGGCGGAGTGGGTAGTGCACCTACCTGCGACGCCGAGGTCGCGGGTTCGATTCCTGCTTAAGACAAATCTTTGTGTGCATGAACATGGGGGTTTGTCTTAGTCTGGGTGTTTCTATGTATCATAAGTATGTATTTACAAAAAGAAAAGTATTATGTATTAGTATCAGTTATTCTAGTACCCATATTACAAGCTCTGCTTAGTTTGGGACTAGATGGCGTTGTGTGTAAGTTGTGAGATATTTATTATTTATTTGTTATTTAATTTGGGTGATAAATTATATCTCTTGCACACCCGTCTTATAAGGTATGATTTTACGTCATGTAAAGCAGATACAGAATATCTAAAATATGAACATTTAAATATTTTAGTACCTTTCTTTCAGAACTCAATCTCCTAAATACTGGCACAATTGGCAGGTAGATTATATCAACATTGTCAAATATGAAAAAAAAAATAGTCTGTTAACTGTATAAGTTATCCTAACTAGAACTGACACTTCTCCCATGCAGGTACTTGAAATTGGTATAAAGTTAGTCATCCCTTCAGGATCTGGCTTTCGGTAATTGCTGGTGGAAGAACCATTTTGCTCCCGCCAGCACTTAACCCCGTATCCCGTAAGAAAAAGACTAGAGGAATAAAGAAACAACGGACTTAACGATTCCAACTTTCTCCTCAACCATTTTTTGTACTTTTTTAATATATATTAACGCATCAGAAATAACTCCCGTGTGGCGGGGGTGTTCACAAACATATACGGGGTGGATGCGACATAGCGACATTTATTGAAACCACAGCTTCTATACATGGTAAGTATCAATTTCCACCGGATTAAAATTCTCTGGCGAAAAAAAAAAAATCACGTCCTCCGAGCAATTTGAACATTGCGATCGTGCAATTTGTTCGGAAGACGTGGATTTTTTTTTTCGCCAGAGAATTTTTTAACCGGTGGAAATGCATACTGGCCATGTATAGAAGCTGTGGTTTCAATAAATGTCGCTATGTCGCATCCACCCTGTATTTCATACACACAAAAATTTGTCCCGTGTGGGGATCAAGCCCACAACACCAGCGCAGTTGATGCGAGGTGGCTTCAACCACTACGACAACCGTGCACTCAATTGTATTGGCTACAGCCACTTCTTAGTATATAATATTTAGTTCATCAACATACCTACCACATTCTTATTGATTATTCTTATAGTTGAAATAATCTGTTAAGCTATGCTTAGCAGATTATTTCAACTGTTTCTTAGTATAATTCGCTAAGCAGAGCTAAATGCTATAAATATGATCAATAAAAAGTTGTTATAAGGTACGCGTTCATTCTTTACAACATTTATTTGTGCCTAATGTAACTTCGCCTTGTCGGTACAAATGGATGAACGGGGCGTCACGAAATTACGTAACAAACAGTTGAAAAATGTAGGGTCCTGGCAACTGTAGCTGGTTGGTTAAAGCAGCTACCCGGTGTGCAGAAGGTCACAGGTTCAAATCCAGCCGGTTCCATAATTGTTTCAAGTTTTTTTTGTAGACCTACCACATTATTAGCATGTTTACTTCTAACCAAAGCCCATTAATTTCAAAATAACACGCGTGGCGTGGTAGACCTCAAAACATACCATTTGTTTAACAGTACTGTTTATATAAAACCGGCTACGACTGGTTATGGTACCTGTTTGGCCCTTGGGCCTGGCTGGCATCTCTTTGGGCAGTAGAAATTTTGTGGTTATTTATTATCTTAAAGCTAAAAGTATTTACTTATACCAAGAAACAGTTGAAAAAATTCCATCGCATCTCTAACACCTTAAACTGCCCCATATAAATCTAGCTATCTTTTTATCCATCGAAAGGTTGCCAGGAAGACATTGCTTTTTAGCGATAAGGCCGCCCTTTGTATATGTCTGTATGCTAAATAATGATCTTTATGAATTTATTTTGGTGTACAATAAAGATCTATCTATCTAAAAATTATGGGACCGGCGGGATTTGAACCTGCGACCTTCTGCACACCGAGCAGCAACTTTAACCACTAAACACGGTTGCCTGTATGTTACGTCATTACCTGACGTCACATTCATCCATTCGTATCTATCGAAGTTAAAAATAATAACTTGCTTCCCAATCATGGAAAAAAACCAATAGTTAAATTATTGTCGTTCCCCGGCCCTAATTGCACAAAAATGTTGAATCTATGTTTAACCTGAACAAACATTTTTGATCTCAGTATCTCGTTTAAACATTGGATGCGAAGGAAAAAGAACTATTCCAAGTTTAGCGTTATTACTATATATATTACATTTTTAATTTTTTAATGCTTAGGTCTTTAAAACTACGCAACGAATTTCGATGCAGGTTTTTTTGATAGAATGATTCATACCGAAGTGCAAAAAACATGCATAATATAAGGTGGGTGGACCATGGAAGGCCACGCTCCTTTGAAGGCCAACTATCAAAAAGTCGTAGTTATTGACATGTAAACACATATTCCTTCGGCTATACACTAAGATCCATCAAACTCAAGGCCACAGATGCGGCGGCGAGTCGCTCGCGCCGCTATTGTGGCAATGCGATCTCATGCTTCGTAGACTTCGGTCGTCGACGTTACAATTGTTATTCGCGCGCACAGCAAAACGTAAGTTTTTAGTTAGATAACCTATTATTATTTCATATTTTTTTACTGTGAATTGTCGTATAAGGATATGTTTATGGTACTAAAGAAAAAAAAAATAGTTTTGCCTCGATGTAAGTTAAAATATTGGTAGTTTTCCCAGGAAAGCCGATGGTTCCTTATAAGGCCAATCAAAAAATTGACAGTTGGCCTTGCTAGGGTACATGGGCCTTACAAAGAACATGTACAAACCATGAACATATGAACAGTTACTTTTTAGTTATAAATACAGTTAAAACAATGTTTTATATTTATAATATTTTTATTTATAAGGGTTATTAAACTTTTTAACTCATATTGAATAGACATTTTTTTTTAAATTATTTTATTATCAGTATATATTTAAATTTCTTTTATGGAAAGGTTATGTCTGAAAATAAACTAAACTAATTTACATGAAAAGCAACGAATATAAAAAATATTTACATGTTAAAAACGGTAAAGTATGTGATAAAGTAAGTATATATAAGATAGTCATAAGATAGTCTGTCTATAATCATTTTAAGCAAAAAAAACTTTATAACAATAAGCCGGTAATTGAATAGATGATTAAATTTTATGCGTATATTTTCAGATTTCAAGAATGTCGGAGTCAAAACCCAGGAAAAGAGGTAGTACATGGGATAAAAAGAACAGGCTAAAAAGAACAGTACAACAAGTAAAAGATCGAAAATAGAGATGAAGATGATAAGTCCAGTACTTAGTCTGTAGTGTCTATTATTTTATTATAATTAATATAAGAAAGTCATTGATAATTTTTAGTTTGGCCTTCTTAGGAACATTTTGGCCTTACAAAGAACGGACCCATAAGAAGGCCATTTGAGGTAAAAAAAAAGTTTTTAATTTCATTATAATACGCGTTGGCAAGTTATTTGATGTCAATATAATACTCATTACTACTGTTTTTAAATATTTTCCATTAATATATTCTTAGTTATACGATGGTGTTCAAGTAATGTTCGTTGAGTTTTTTATAAATGATAAAAATATATTGAGCATTTAATGTTTTGCTTAAATGAAAGAGATTATTATGTAGTTTTAGTAAAAGCGAATATATTAATTGTTACAACTCTATTTTTAAGTTGAACGACTGATGTATAATATTGGCCTTGTTTGGAGCCGTGTTCCTTGCAAGGCCATTTGGAAGAGCTTAACAAAACTTAAGTTTAATGAATACTGATTAAAGCTAGGTTAAAAAAAAGTGATTTATATGGTACACAATAAAACAAACTATTATTTGATAATTTGTTTTTTTCATTTATCCAGTTAATAAACGAATAAAAAGCGTTTACTCGTTAGAGTGGCCTTCCATGGTCCACCCACCTTAGTATACCGGAGCGAGGCCGGGCCGGGTCGCTAGTACCATAGTAAAAATAGATAAGTAGGCCAACTCCCAGCGTTTAGGAGCGCACGATACCTAAACTTGCTCGAGGCGTAGGGTTGTCACTTGTCAGATTGATATTTTAAATTACCTGTACTGAAATTATTTTTTTAATCATAAAAAAAGGTTTTTTTTTTACAAAACAAAGCATTTATTTATGTCAAGTCAAAGTCAAATCATTTATTTCCATGGGCTCCAAAGGGCGCTTGAACACGTCAAAACAAACAACAATGTTCAAATAAATAATATTAAAATAAAACATATTAAAATTATAATATTAATTGCAACAAAATGATTTGAATCACCGGAGCTTAGATTGATTTCAATTCAACTTTGATGTTTGAATTAAAATCAATCCAAGTACCAGCTCCGATGGGTATTGCATCATGAGAAGAGCTGGTGAGAAACTCATTTTCACCATCTTTTCAAATAATTCATACAATTTTGTTTGTTTATTGACAATAATTGTTATGTGTAAGTTATAGCAACCAAAATACAATATCATAATATCTTTTGACTCGCGAAGACATTTTGCAGTGCAGCGCGTTACCGTACCTAATTTTTTAAACAAACACCGACCGCTCACAGTAATGACACGGCCCGCACTATCGGTGACCGAGTGAGTGGCCGAGCGGCGTAGTGTACGTGCGTACGTACATGAACCCGGGGCGTGGCAAGCGCTACGCGTACATACAAACGGCGCGATGTACCTTTGTTCGAAGATAACATACTTATCTATTTTTACTATGCTAGTACTTAAATAAAGTAAAAACACCAAAAACGTAATCGTTGTCAGGATAAAACAACATTACTGTTTTATACAATATTTAGGTTGAAAACTTAAGAATCTAGAAGGATTCGAACCCCTGTCTAACAGGTATATACCTATATATATACCTATATACCTATATACCTATAACCTAATAAGTTGGCACTAAAAGGGCTGAGAAATTTTGAATCTAGCAGATTACGAATCCATGGCTTAATAAAATTAGCATAGCTCCTGGGGCGTTTACCCGGGGGATGCAGGTTCAAATCCTGTTGGATTCTTAATTTTTCAACTTTAATACTGTTTAAAATACAAAAAGACATAGCAGAGCTATAATTTGCTTTAAAATATTACAAACATTACTGTATATGAACCGAACAAGTTTCATTTCCATTCATGGCTAAGTTGAGAGCAAAATCGAATATATTTTATCTTATTAAGAGCAAATATTTTTTCCATGATCGTTGTCACAGAATTATTACACCTAGAAACTGAGGCAATACACGCATGAGAAATGGAGCTTCTTCTTTTAAATGGTGGTGCCGTTTTGGCTAAATACGACTCGAATTAGAGTCGTAAATAGATTGTGCGTGTCGGCCAAACGGCGGCGCTACGTTATTCTCACGCATATATCAATCTGTTTTAGCTTCACTTTAGACGAAGCGCTTCTCTAAAGCCTATCCATCTTGGCGTTATTAATCTATGACCGTAGTAGAAAATCTTATACAAATAGCAAGTAAACTTGCAGCTGAAAATGGTTGTAAGCCTTATTGGTTTATATTTTTATGGCAAGTTCCGAAGACGTGTTTGTTAAATACGGTCTTAATGGACTTAATGACAATTATATTATTACGTGTATGTATATGTTCACAGCACTACTTAGCACCTTACACATTATCTGGCTGGTGCACAGGCGGCTAAAATATATATCGCTATTTCTTCTTTTGTTGTGTTTGTTATTATTTTTAATAAAAGTATAAGACTGGCTGTGACTCAGGCGCGTATCGTACTCTCTTGAAAATGCCTAAGAGTATACGTGAAACCGCGGTCGACTAAATAGACCAACATTACGTGAGTAACACCCGTATTTCATAATTTGAATATTGTTTGTTATTGTCAGAAGATGGTTAATAAGAAAGAAAAAAATAGAATTTGAGCGGAAAATAAGAAAATTTAAGAGTACCTAACCACCATAATACTCAATTTTTTAATTTTTTGCAATTGTAGCCTTAGCGCTTTTGTCTAAATAAAGATTTTTAATGTTACCCCAATGCAAAGATTTGTTCTGACTCTGAGTGTGTTTTGTGTGTGTGGAATGTATGTTTGTGAAAACCCCTACGACACACGAGTGATTCCTAGTGCAAGCGTCGCTTTAATAAAATCGCTCCTCCAGATGAGACAATATAAAAAAATATTATATTCATTCTATTGGTCAGCTATCAAATAAAAGCGCTTGCCAGTTGACATAGCCTTCTAAAAACATTTACTTCACATACTTTACCTTAGCTAAAGAACATCCAAACTAGTTCAAAATACATCATTTAAAGGCTAAGTAACTTCAAGAATGGCGCTAAGACAACCTCCTTTTGGCTCTAAGTTACTACAAACATGGAAAGATTAGTTCGCACATAAGTCGTCATCTTGAAATCGTAAGCAAGTCAAGGTTTTGTGTTTTGACCTGCCCTTTTTTTTTTTTTTACTCATTCATCGGTTAGCCAGCTTGTCCCCTGACAAAGGCCTTCTTCAGATTCTTTCATTCTTCCCTGTCTCGCCCTATCCTTCTCCAACCCATGGGTAGAGAGAATTGAAATATTCGTTTGTACAATATTGCAATAAAAAAAAAAAAAATCTTCATTATTCAGCTTTTAATGCGTGACTTCGCGAGCTGGAACGATTACCTAAAGCACATTGTATGCGGGACTGCATCGGAATTCAATGCTAAAAATTTAAATGCTTTATAATGTATCACCACCAAACTGGAACGCTGTGCGACACTAGGTACTATTTGGCGCCAGGTTAAGAGTATTTATAAAGATTTGCCACAACTTAACATGTCAGCGGTTTTTTTTTTGTCAAATTCCAATTAAAATACCTCATAAGCTTTAAGGTTTAATTAAAATTATCAAAAAACATAAGTAGGACGCCCCCTTTTTTTTTTTTTTTTTTTTTTTTTTCGCGGGGAAATGCATTTACGCATACCACCCTACCCGTGGGGGGACGGGCAGAGTGGCTATGTGGGACTCCCGTGCCTACGATGTTAAACGGCACAGAATACCCACTAAAACCCCGCGGTGTGCCCTCGTCGCCGAAAGATGGTGGGTCGGCGAGCCCTGGATCGATCTTACATCCACAGGGCACACCTGGAAAAGGTCGCTGGAGAGGACTGGATGCGGAAGGCGCAGGACTGGGTGTTGTGGCGCACATTGAGAGAGGCCTATGTCCAGCAGTGAACTATAAGAGGCTAAATGATGATGATGATGATGATAAAAAAACAATCAATTTATAATTTACGCCATCAACTAACAACGACCTTTTGAAGGCAAACGATTGTAACATTCTACAGGCTTAAGTGCAAAAAATACTTATACAGGGTGGATGCGACGTAGCGACATTTATTAAAACCACAGATTTCATACATGGTCAGTATTCATTTGCCCTGATACTATTTTTTTCACGACGAAAAAAAACATAGTCGCAATGTTCAATATAGAAAACGTATTTTTTTTCTTGCAAGTTGCTATGTTGCATCCATCCTGTATGACGTCATTTACAGCCCATTTATACAAAACCCTAAAATTGCAATAAAAGTATTACAACTAAAACCTTACTTGAAGTTCAGAACGACTTATTGGAACGGATCTGTATCCATCGCGGGTTTTAGCACAAAGATTGGTGGTCACTCTTATACCAAATCACCAATGTATACCAACATTATTGACACTTTTGGTCAACAAACAAACGCGATACAAACATACCTGTTTTGTAGTACGAAGCTAATATTATTTTTAGATCCTTATCTCATTTGCCAAATTTAGTGTGAATTTGACACGAGATCTTTTGTTTATTTTTACTGTTTTCTCGTAAAATTACCGTGTAACTTTGTTATGTTATATTACGGATTTTAGTACAGGGTTTTAACCCCATAAATGAAATAAATTGACGCCATGTGACGCATTTTCACACACGTCAAATTTCTTAAAAATTCTTCGTGATATGAAATATTTCTATTGTTTACATTTTTGAGTAGTACTAAGAAGCAAAATAAACTTTAAGAGTAAAAAGATAAGATAGGAATTGGTTTGTAGAACTCTTATTAGTTGGTTACCTTGGCTACGGTTTAGTTTTTAAGTCTGTAGTAATAAAGACATCAACGAACGCTTGCGATAATGTGCAGAGTATTATTTTTGTAAAAAAAAACCATTTATGTTAGATTTTAATTTATTTTGATATTATGATTAAATAAAGACAATTTCGTATAATATTGTTTAAAAAAATTCAAAATCTCTTAAACAAGCTCGGTTGCGTAAGCTTAATATCAACTTAACCTTTCAATCTTATAAAATTTAAGAAGAAATTTAAAACGAGACATTGCAAAAAAGTAAACTCTTGAGCATGTGAAGGCAACCGAGGTGGCAATGTGTGCCTTTATCATACAAAGGGTTATAAGCGAGATTTTTCTTTCATTGGATAATAGACACTATATCAAATGACATAAGGTAAAAAATTGGTTATTGATCAAACAATTAACTTGACAGTGTGAATGGAGAAGGCTCGTCAACCACCACTCATTTGAGAAACTGCGCCAGTCCGCGTCAAGCACTCGTCGTTGCCGCACGCATGCGCGAGCTCCTTTCATTAGCCAATTTGAATTTCGAATCCGAACGTTCTAACCGTCCGGCCAATCGCGTTCGATCGTTTGGTTTCTTTTTGCGTCCAGTTTTTTGCATATATACAGTGTGTTCCGTTTGGTGACCTGTGCTTGTGACACTTGAAGTCAGTGCATTAATAACGGCTGATTCCACGCAGAAGGTTGGATATTTTCTCACGTTTTCTGGTAAATTATTTAAGATATCATTACTGTTAATTGTATCATTTGTTTTTGTTGTGTCTCAGCTATTTTCGCACGCCTATTGCTTGTATATGCGATTTTTGAAATGTTACACAATATTCATTGTCATGGTTGGAATTTTTTCTCGAAACCAGTTTTTTTAAGAATACCTGCATCCTTTCTTTGGTTTGAATACTCATTCTTGAAGTATGTTTACGCAAATCAGCTAGTGAGATCATCGGTCGCAGAACGTGATCTTCAATACATACCTACGATATTTTGATGACCTCAACAAACGAAGACTGTAGTCTCAATCAGGTTCTCATACTATAAAAAAATATTGCGTCTTAGATTTTAGCTTGATCACCTTCATAGACATTGGGATGAAAGATCGTCAGACACAGAATATTGGTGTAGTATTGAGGCACATTAAATTTACAACAAGCTTCAGTCCACGGCTCTGTCCAGGGTAAATTTAACAAAAGTAGCATAATATTTGTACTACCTACTTGTAAAATAAAACTATAAATTTCTATCTAAAAAAGAATTTTTAGAATCGGTTCAGTGATTGCGGCGTTTTTTTTGCCATGTCTTTGCTTTATGAGTTCAGTCATGTCATGGCGTACTTATATGAGCTGACTGGAAATATAACCTTCGATATTAGGGTACGGAAGGAGTTTAGAACCATTATTATTATAAAGCCATTGGAATGCAAGCGAGAGGTTTTATGCTGGTTAAAAAAAACCACAGGAGATACATCGTCACACTGTAGTTGAATAGCTAGAGTAGCAACCTCAGACATGTATATATCTGTGGTAGAAACGCTAATCTGTGTTGACAAGGATAACGGATTGTCACAGCAAGGTTATTCTTCGTTACATGCGTGGTATATAACAATATTTAAGCCGTGTTATGTCCTATAACTACCTTGTAAGACTTTATTATTGAGAAAACGGGTTACTCACGTTACTTTAGCCGGGATATGCCGACTAGTTTCGAATCTAGTACGTAGATTCATCAACTGGGCTATTATTTGCGTGTCGTCGCCTCCGCGCGACGTCTAGCACTTAGATTCGAAACTAGTCGGCAAATCCCGGCTAAAGTAACGTGAGTAACCCGTGTTCTCAATGATAATGTCTTCACCTCACGTCGGTTTTAATAATATTCTTGTAAGACTTGTTTAAAACTAAAAGGGTGATACGACCAATAGTGTTATTTTAGATTTTCCATTGGCAAATTCGTAGTAACAGGATAGAGTATTGGATATTTGCCAATGGATGACGATAAGCTCCTCTTTATAACAAAAGCTACAGACTGGCTTTAGTAAAGATTCTTAGTGTCTTCTCGTGGAAGCCATATCTTGGATCCGGATGATGTCAAGTCACTCCCCATCGGCTGACTGCTTTAATTTATGGAGGCTATTGGCCTAAAGTCTATAATGAGGCCTCAATCACAAATGACCCAAGGAGGTCGACGTGAACAACCAAAGCCTCGTCCCAACAACAATAATAGTGTCTTCTCATATTCAAGTAAGTTTAAAAAATACATACAATAAGGCTTCTATAAACCATATTAATAACAATACTCTAAGCATAATAGTGTCCTATTCAAAATAGAAAGCCTAATACCATATTAAGGATGAAGCTAATGATCTTTATAAAGCTAAATAATAGCATTGACAGGCTAACGGTTAAAAAGAAAAGAGATCTAAAACTAGTCACTTTCCATGACTTTACTTGCGTTAGTGCTCCACTCCCGTGACATAATATTTATATTAGTATCAGTTGAAAATTTCACTCATAATAGAAAATCAACTGCCTTGATGGTCTAGGTTAGCGTATGTGCCTTTCACCGCGAGGTCTCGGGTTCGATTTTTCGTCGGGCTAAGTGTTATTTGTGATTTTTCCGTCAGTAAATTCACAATAGCAGCACGGAGTTGGAATTGTGCCCGGTGAATGGCGATAGGTTCACTCCCTATCAAACATTATACTAAACATTTAGTTTTGTTAAACTAAATGTTATGTCACGTCTTTGTTAGACTATTAGTTTAACAAAGACGTGATGTTATGTTTAGAAAATCAAATAAAATACTTTTAATTTCTGATCGATCTCATTCATAAATAAACTCAAATCACTGCACGCCAATATTTATTTATTTATTTATTTATTGGAAGACCAACAGCAGTAACAATTAATATTAACAAAAATATTATGCAACATTCAGCCAATTACAGGCTGATCCTCACGAATAAGTTACAATATACTATAAAATTAAGAATTACGAATGTACTGCAACAAATTATAACAGAGCCTTATACAAATCAATTGCTTCAATAATACTAAGCACACTTTTGATATTGAAAAAAGAAATCCCGGCTTAGCACCCGTCTCATCGACTCCAGGTTTGCATTAAATACATCAACATCATGTAATTTGGTAATTTAGATAATATTAATTTAATTTTAATATTACTTAGAAGCGTGAGGAAAAGGTTATAACACCCACTATTCACCTGGTATGGCCTCTTTTTGATAGAGAGCAAGTCTATCAGGACGTAAAGGGCACAGTTCAAAATGTTTGATAGACAAGGCAATTCTATCACGACGTAAAGGGCACAGTCCTAAATTTCTTGCTGCAACCACAATGAGAACGAGAGACGACGAAAAAAAACAGTGAATTTTTCTTAACTTTTGTTAGATTTGGTGAGAGGCCATACACTACCACAAAACAAAGCAGACAGACCAAAAGAACCTCATCAATATAACCTATAACCTGATTTCATGACAAACACGCGAGGAACCTTATCTTTCTACACAGGTGCATTCACTTGTTACACTTTAGCTGACTGCGGCGGCGGTGCTTGCCAATAGTGGTAATTATGGAAAACTTTCCCTCAAGTCTCAGAGACTGTTTACTTTGACATGTTTGTAGAAACTTAATGTGGCATCGTGTTTGTTTTTGATGCAACTAAGGTTTGGATATATTAAATAGCTATTGTTACTGGTTTAATGCGTTTTTACCATGTTTTTGGCGTTGGTTTCAACGATGTTTTAGTTTTTCTCACATGTTTGCAACAGCTCAAAACTACCAAAAAACAAGGTTAAATATGGTAAAAAACATGTTTTGATTTTTCCATATTTGCCATGTTTTTAGCTAAACGATATTTTATTAAAAAATAATGCATGGTCTAACAAAAAAAATACATACACGTTGACTGGTAAACCTCCTCCGTTTTCTTTAGTCCGTTCAAAATAGGCTTTTATTGATTTAGAAATAAAGTTATCTAGGTTTTAGAATCTAGGTAATCATTCTAGAACAGGTATTTGGGTGAATTAATAGGATTATTTCTGACTAGACCAGACTCGGTTACGTATAGTACTAATTAGATTTTAGCAGTATACTAATCTTTTTTTTCTTTTGAAGCCTTATTTTGTTATGATTGCGTAAGTAATTAGAGAGATGTGATAGATATATTTATATTTTAATATTACTTAGTAGCTTTATAAATGTTAATGCAATGCTTAGTAGTAAATTAGAAAGTATTTTTTTTTTTTATAAATATTACTCGATATACCACAATAAATAAAATAAATAAAAAATAAAATAAACATACCTAATACTAATTTAAAAACATGCCGAAAATCCATGTAAACTGAAGGTGTTTTAATGCTTATAAAAAATAAGGTTATTTTATATAAACACGAAAGTTGCCAATGAGGATTATTAGAAAAATTAACGGCCCTACTTTGGCAAGAAGTCTCATCACCAATACAAACCTATTATGCGCGCTGCAGGAGGAGCTCGTGGCGAAGCCAAAGCCGCGCAGACCAAATCGATCTTGCAGGTTAAGCAATTCATACCACGGTCGGCTGATTGACCGATTTAAAAGTGACACAAGTTACACCTGGAAAAAACACAGCTGTCACTTTTATTTATGTTAGCTATATGCTTATAACGCCTGTGAAATTGGGGCTAAAACTATAAAATACGATACTTCGCCATGTTACCTCAAAGTAGATGGGTGACCATCTTTAACATAACGAGTTTTCCTTCGTACTTCGGAGAGCACGTTTATCCCTCGGTCCAGGTTGCCATTTCAGCATCTATGGCGGTCTTTACGGGTAGTCAGAGGCCAAAAAGTCTAACAAAGATTATCGTGTTACCTCGATCTGCGTTAAAGAAGTCTGAAGGCAGTCGTTTCACGTAAAATACTGATATTCAGCTAAATACGTTAGGCTAGAAGCTGACCTCAATGTTATTGGGAAAAGGCTCAGAAAATTGATTAAATTCGCGCTGCATCATATAAATTATAAGCATGTATTAAAAATATAAACACTTTGATACCATTAACAAGTTTCTAGATTTAAATTTCTTACTGTTGCCACCTAGTAAGCGTCATTTCCGAAGATCCTCATTTTCCAAATACCCTGAAAAAAACATTTTAATCACAAGCGTTGAGAAAATCTTCTTTGTTATAACCAAGACATTGAACAAACGTGTAATTAGCTCTATTTCAATATATTTATTTCTAAATATAACATATAATAACTTATCGTACGATTACCACAACATTACCATGAAGTTAATTTCTAATAGAAAATACGAAATAGCATTTCACCTCATATCGAATTATGTAATCGTGTTGATATTGATATTCCGGTAAATATGTATTGCGCAGTGACCACTAAAATACGTGAATGCAATAATATAACCTATTAGCACTGAAATATACCGTATTTTCTGGGCATTCTAAGTGCACACGGCAGAGGTATATATTTGTCGTGTTTTAGGTGCCATAAGATAGTGGGTATCTCCGTGCTGCTATTGTGCATTTCCTGACGGAAAGTTCCTTTTTCTTTAAAAAAAAAACGACACCCGCACTATAATTAACTCCTGTGTCGCGGGGGTGTTCACAAACATACATTTCACACACACAAAGCACACCCAGAGTTAGAACAAATCTTTGCGAATCACACAAAGAATTGTCCCTTGTGGGGATCGAACCCAGCGTAGTTGAAAGCGGCGAGGCGACCGCTTTAACCGCTACGCCAACCGTGCACTCAAATTCATAAATAACACTTTGTCTGTCCCGGGAATCGAACCCGAGACCTCGTGGTTAGAGGCGCATACACTAACCACTAGACCATCGAGACAGAGAATGTATTAACGAGAGACAATACAGTATATCATAATGCCGACATAATTGATTTATGTCGGCATTCGTCGTTTTCAGACCTGAGAATCGAACAAGAGACACTGTCATGACGATGAGGTTATCAAACTATACCGCTATACTACGAATTAGTATTTAATTGATTGATTTATATTACATAAAATCAAAACTGACGTAACAGTGTTCAATGATTGTTGTCAACGAGGTTGCGGACAGTGCTCTAAAGTAATGTCGTAATGTACAGTCAGCAACATAAGTTATTGAATCCTTAAAAATGTTCAAACTTAATACAACTTAATATTTTTCATTTGACATAATCTCTGAAATTAAATAATGTACATAATCATCGATTAAAATAAGTTTTCATTAATCTAGTCATGAAATAAAATAAATAAATAAATATCACACAACTTTCACAAAACATTATCTAGTCCCAAACTAAGCAGAGTTTGTGGTACTAGAATAACGATACTAATGCATGTATACTTCTTCTTTTATAAATACATAGTTATTATGCATAGAAACACTCAGACCAATAACTTCCATGTTCATGCACACAAAGATTTGTCTTGAGCGGGAATCGAACCCGCGACCTCTGCGAAGCAGGCAGTTGCACTACCGCCTCCAAGTTCCTACTAAGTGTTTCACTACTTATGTTGCTGATCCTACCAGCCAAGCAGTTATAATAAACGGTGGTGTAAACCGCGTTCCATCGAAGCTTATGGGTCTTATGAAATAACTGGTACACACACATCAATCTTCACAGTTCTTCTTCTTCGTCGTGTCGGTGGCTGAGTCAAATTTTATTTTGACTTGCCATCGTGGTGAAAGGATTAGCCAATTCACTTTGGAGAACTCGCGAATTACCCAGGGTGCGCCGGACGTAGAATAATAAGAATAAGAATAAGAATACGTTTATTTGTCTTTTAAATACCCAAGCAGCAAAATGTGGTCTAGTAATTGTCCTGGAACCACTATTTTATTAGGACTATAACGGAATAGTAAGCAATTATAACCACGGAAAAGGGCCCAATTTATAGGCCTATTTTACCTAATTAAAAATCTATAGAAGTTTTGGTGAACACCACTTAGACCAATAACGACCTCATAATTGGACTACGAAAAACTATTTGCGGCCGCGAAGCTAACTATCAGCGCTTAATGGAACCAAATACGACAATAACGTACACAATGAATCTCTTACAAGCTCAAACAACGTGTTGTGAATTGGTGAATGTTGCTGCACACATTTGTAAAGATTAAAATTGATAAAGCTAATTGATTTATCCATTTCTTATAAATATTATCTAGAATATTAATAGTATGAGTAGACTGTAGTTAACAATAAGTCAAGATGTATACTAAATTACTAATGTGTTTGAATTTGCATGGCGCACGTATATTTTCGGTGAAGTATAATAAGTTTTAAATCAAAATTTTTACACGCCCCTTGAAATTTGCGTTTTCATTAAGTTCAATTTTAAAATAATGTTTGTTTCAGTAAGACATATAACGAAAAGTCGCCATTTTGACAAAGTTGGTTTTCCTAATTACATTAACAAACCGTTATAGGCGTACTTTGTTCAATAATGGTAAATATCAGAACCATTGCTTGGCCATATTGTTTGGAATTAGAGTTCCATAAATATTTCTATAACAGGACGGTTATTTTATATTGCTATTAAGTACCTACCTACCTATATCTTATTTTTATGCTTTTGTTTAGAAGTCAGCGTTTAAAATGGTAATGTTTCTGGACGTCGATCGCTTTTTGACCGGATTTTCAAGCTTTAAAAACCTTAAGGTAGCCTTGGAACGAAACACACTTCTTGTTGTCTCACAAATGTCGTGGTTGTAACCATAAAGTTTCAAAAATTCTCGCAAGACGGCCACGACACTTCGTTCTGAATAAAGAACACATTAGATCATTGTTAAAAGAAGATAATTTCTGGTGTAAAAAATGCTGCTTCTACTTAGTTTATGACCACTTCACCAGTGACGAATGAGAACTTGGTAACACTCAATAGTACCTAATTTCTGTCAGTTTAGGTTTAATTTCTATGATTTCTCTTTCCTATACCTATAAGTCATTGATTTATACGGTATATAGAAATGAAATACACCTATCGATATTTGTACATAAATACACTAGGTATGTCATAAATATCATAGTGATATTATGATATTGATAATGAATGCACCGGTTGATTGTTAGAGAAGATTTTAACATTAAGTTAGAATATCGAAGAGATTCCTCACTAATACAATCTTTAAAGACTAAATTTAAATCGCTTTTCGCAATAAAGCGGCCGTGGCGCAATGGATAAGGCATCGGTCTTACGATCGAGAGGTCGTGGGTTCGAATCCCGGCCATTACACCACGGACGTGAACTTCCTCCTAACACAAGCGAATTAAGCTAGGCTGGAGGGGGTTAACAAGAATACTAGTAATTTGTATTTGCAAATTACTAGTAAGCTTTTTTTATTAAAAAATAAATAAAAATAAAGCGTTGTTCTGTGCAGAATTATTTTGTCTAAAATTTCCAGTCACTATTTTGTACGGAACCTTCTCCTATGTTTACGATTCGTTCTTCGCCAGATACAAAGCTACATCCCGATACCTGTATAATTTGTTTATAGGTTTTCGAAACCTTTCGTTTATAATAATCACTTCTTTTCATCCGTTTCCATTTATATAGATCCATTTTTGAAAGAAAATTTAATACGTTGGCAAAAAATACGACACAACAAAATGCAAATGTCCGTATTGAGACTATAACAGTATTTGGAAGACCATTTTATGCCAATGTATTCTTGTACAGGACACCACGGATATAGTTTTGGATACTAAGTATATTATATTAAACCTTTATAATCGTGTTAAGATTATAACAATATTAGTTTATACCACTATAAAACCACTCCATTTTACTTATAATTGTTCTGTAAAGTGAATTTATAAACCCTTATAAAACCAAGTAATAAATCCAAATAGTGTTCAGTATGTTTAGTTCTGTTTATCACTCTAATTGGCGTACTTTACTTATAGTAGTTCTATAATGTCGTCTTTTTATCGGTTATAAGTATAGCTTACCAGTGCATCTACTCTTGAGTGCGTTTACACCCTCGCGATACTTGTATAGGTCACCCAAGCTTATATTGCTCCCTTAATTTCGACCTATAAGTATTTATAAGTTGATGTACAAAACCAGATACACTATAAGGCCCACCTATCTTCATGCTTGCTATTACAAGCGTGGCAGTAATTACTAGAACCGTTAAGAGAATATTATAAGTGCTGGAGGCCTATAATATCTGCACTATGGGATAATTTTGCTGCTTGGGTACATAACGATTTCCAGTTGAATCCTTATACAATAGGGTAACCTAACTTAAATTACTCAAGTGACAATCGATGAGATAGTATAAACAGATGAGATAGTTGTAGTACTTAAACCTATGTCATTAGTTGGTACACATTGCAAGAAAGAGAACAACTACCAACAAACAAAAGAAAAGATTGACCTTAACTATATTTCTATAAAGTTCATAATTATTTAAATAACAGCCACGATTCAAAGCGTCGCTTATTTGTAACCAATGTTAGGGAATCGTTGTGTACGTCACTCGGGGAGGCCCCTTTCATGCACCCCACACAGTTCCAGTATAAAATGATCTCACGTTGTATAGCCTTCCCGTGCAATAAGAGACCAGCTTATACTGGCAATGTATTGGTTGATATGTAGCCGTTTGTACTTCAGAAGCTTGATATCATGATGTAATGTCATATAGCATCGATCATTTGCGATCTGATAGCGTACAATTTGTCATTGATTGTATGCTATTTGGATGGACAAATAGATTTTCAATATGGTCATATACGATGATATTTTTTGTAGGCCGTCGAATATCCCATATTAACTTTGTATTTAAAACAGCCAAGAACACATCAACATAACATCACGCCTATATTACCCAGAAGGGTGTGGCAGAGGTGTACAGTGCACACATTTCACCTGTTATGTTTAGGTTTCATGGGATAGAAGAAGAAATACCTCAATAAATCAATCATCCGTCTTCCAGTACCTAACGCTGGAAGAAGATTAATTGCACAAATAAAATACAACCAGTTCATCCAAACTACGAGTGGTGGAGTGGTTAAAGAAGTCGCCTGGCCGCTTTCAACTGCGCAAGTGTTATGGGTTCGGCTGCACAAGACAAATCTTTGTCTGATCCATAGAGATTTGTTCTGACTCTGGTTGTGTGTGGAATATTATGTTTGTGAACACCCCTGCAACACAAATCACGTCACGTTATATAAAAAGAAAAACAAAACTGGTAAATTTAATTACACCATTCAAAACACAGTAACATCAAAACCAACAATGAGGTACAAGAGGTTGTATACAATGTTATCCTTCACCTTTGCCTGTAGTACCAATGTAACAACAGCAATAATGATTTCGTTCATAATTGATAGTGATGTAACAACGAATATCAATACTTGTATTGACTATAGAGGAAATTGATATTCTCAAACTTATACAAGATTCAGTTTGTCATGACTTGAGAACGGACGTACCTGACGGACCTGATGGTCAGCAATCCAAGAAAGCAGATAGTAGATGCGTCGCTCCATCTCAGAACTATGGTATTATGCCTCATGTGTCAGTAATTTCAGATCCTAGTTGGCGGCAGGTTAAAGGTGAGATGGTGGTGTTGCCGCCTTCAAACTCGTTCACAAGAGCTCTACCACCATCAACAATAATTAATTGCACTTTAAAATATTTCAATATAGACTTGGAAAAGTTAAGGGTCCATTTACTTAAATAATTTTAAAAAAAAATCACATCTGCAATGCTAATTATTATGATTCGCAATTTGATTATAAACCTCGTTAGTTATGATAGAGAGTGAATTTAGTTGTATTGCTTTGCAACGTTATTTTATTTTTAATTTTTTTTTATAACTAGTGTGGGTGCTCTAGTAATGAATAGGAGTCATTAGTTTACAAACATAATTACATTGCACACACAAAGTTCACTCACAAATGATTTACGTAAAAACATTTAAATTGAAAGATCACATTTTTATCTTTTTAAAATTTTATACAATTGATACTTAATGATATTTGTATTCTCCGTATGTCAAGTCAAGACTAAGTATTCATAAAGGTGGTATTCAGCATCACTAGTAATTACCACAATTATCAAGTTCTTATCGTGGAGGTCATCGGGCGTGCTACATCTGCTGGCAAGCTTCCAGTACCAATAAAAAATTGCAGTCAGAAGGTTTCATTGTAGCTACTCAAAATAAGGTCCCTTCTCAATTTAATTCGGTTCAAATATTATTAAATTATTACGACAATTTTATAAGCCTGTGATCAATAAAGCAAATATTTTTCGAAATAAAAATCAATGTAAAATAAAATGTAATGCATCTTGTGTTGCAAGTGTCCCCAAGATATTATTATGATAACTGCTTATCATGACGGACAGTGTGGGAATCTTCCTAATCCAGAGGCAATTTATTTGCTATACCAAACGTCAAACTTCTTGGCGACTCGCGAGAGTGAAAGCAAGATACGTAAAGCGCGAACTCTACACGAGTGACTGAGAATGTGCATTCTAAGACCCGCCAAGATCTTTAATTACCTATATAGTGTTACCTACGTAGCGATATCCTCGTGGGAGACTGTAAGACTGTTTACCATAGTTAAAGTGTTTTCAGGTTTGAACTCGCGGCATGTGCCTCTGTCAATAAATCGTTAAGATTCGTCATTTCGATAATATGTGTGTATTTATCATATAAATTATCGCTCGCTAACGGTGAAGAAAACATAGTGAGCAAACCTGCATGCTTGAGAGTGCCTAAAAAGTGCTCGCGAGTGTGTGAAGACTACCAATCCACACACGGCCAGCGTGGTGGACAATGGCCTCACCCTTCTCATCATGAGAAGAGGTCCGAGCCCAGCAGTGGGACATGTATTGGATACGGCGCTGCTATTATTATACAGTGTTAGTTGATTACATCCCAAAGTCAACCTTCTGTAGTTGTTACAGCCTAAGCCTTTAGACCTAAGCAGGCTTTTATCTTCCATAATTAGATGCGAGTACTTTGTTAGCCTAGAAAGTTAAGGGTAAGTAGTTGTAAATATGCCGAGTTGAGCAGAGCTTAAGTACTTACTTGGCCGCCATGTGCATTTGTATTGCTGTGGTTAAAATATTTACATTTTATATTCGAATTCACGGTCGCTCATGAATATTATTTTATTTTCTGGACGCAGTAAAACACGGCTTGATTTCAATATCCCGTTCATAACCAGGCAACAATTAAATAGCTGGCCTTACCAACTAGTGCACTTTACGCCTGGCGCCAATTCGCTACAAACGTCGTACAAAAACGATTTTGAATCTTTAAAACATTTCAAAATATTTTTCAAGTACACAAAGCTGCCATTTCCATAGTTAAAGAATTACTCAACTATGTCTCATCATGTTTTAAACTAGATGAAATGTGTGCACTAAATAATGTCATCATACATTTGTTGAAATGTCAGGCAAACATTTGAAACTGTGTAATTGACCTTTGTTTTGAAAGCGGTGATGATCTGATCGTGTTAGCGATAATCCGCCATTTTTTTGCCGGCCGTTGCACCAGCTTGTCGGATGAACACCGAAAGAGCAGTTTTGTATATTATTCTTACTTCTACCCGCAGTTTTATTTTATCACCATCTAATTAATACTATATACACAAGTATTATTAGTGTATGTCGATAAAAATGGCTTATGTCCTTTTCAAGGTTTTGAACTAACTCCTTACTAATTTTCATCAAGACCTGTTTAGTTGTTAAGCCGTGAAGGCGTAACAGACAGACACATATACAGACAGAGTTACTTTCGAAATTATTATAATAGCAGAATAAAGCATGAGCATGTAGTCCACCTTCGGGATAGGTATAAATTATTGTTAAAAATGTTAATCCATAAATCTATTGCAATCAAAAATCGATAAACTTACTCAATAATTGATAAATCACCTGACATTTTTGTATTTCTCATTATGCGCACTCGATTAGATCAATAATTTTAATTAATGAAGAAACTCGCTGATGTAATACCTTTTTACAATCTGATATTTTACGATAAAACTTCAACACGTACTCTCAGCTACTCATCAACTCCAGCGCACCAAGGTCTCGAATTGTATAGGCTTCCCGGGCAATGGGAGACCAGCTTATACTGGCAATGTATTATTTAATGTGTAGCCGTGTCTTTTTTTTTAACGGGATATAATCCCACCCACACGCCCACCACTGTGACTCCTGTGACGCCAGGATCTACAGCGGCAACCAACTGAAAGGCACCGTGCATGACACACGGGCAATCCCAGGGAGAGTTAATATTGTCTTGGAACCCGCAACGAATTTAATCAGAAGTTAGTTGGAGTTGGAAAGTATGTATCTTTACTTCCTTCCAAAGCAAAGCGGGA
Organism: Hypena proboscidalis; assembly: GCA_905147285.1. NCBI lineage: Eukaryota > Metazoa > Arthropoda > Insecta > Lepidoptera > Erebidae > Hypena > Hypena proboscidalis. The sequence continues at coordinate 5,943,949 of LR990141.1, forward strand.
GACTGAGTAATGCCAAATATATACAAAGTGTCTATATGGAAGGAGTGTAGACACCACGGACAGTGACAAAACTAAATTTGATGAGCCGTGTCTACATTAATTTCGTTTCATTCATGTTTTAAACATAAATTTTTAATGTGGCAACATTTCACACTGTCCTGTTAATGTTTGTTTTTTGTTTCGTCGCATGTTTCTTTGCAATTAGTTTCATTATGCGATTCATTAGTATGTTTATGACAATTAACGTCTACACCTAGGGTAATGAAGGTGATGAATTATTATTATAGTTGTAAAATGATAAACAGGAAAATTTTCTTTGTTATTGTCGTATGGTAACCAGATTTTAAAACACTTGTGTTTTAAAGAAGAGAAAACAGTGTATAAGATTAACATTTTACAAGATTAGCTTCTTCCCGCGATTTCGTCCGCGTGGCATTATTTATATTAAGTAGTAGCTGCTCTCGCGCTTTGACCTGCGTGAAACGTTACTGACCCGCTTTCATGGAGTTTCGCTTAACGTTATATATCAAAAGTCTTTAATGGATAGTTAAACTATCAAACACAAAAAGAATTATCAAAATACGATTAGTAGTTCCCGAGATTAACGCAAACAAACATACAAAGTTACCTTCGCCCGCGATTTAGTCTGCGTGGTAGGTATATCAATAAAACATTAACAGGACAGTGTGTTATGTTACGCGCCTTGTAGTTGTACCTGCATATATATTTTTATCAAAATCAGTCTAGCCGTTTAAAACATTAACCGATACAAACGGACAGACAAACAGACAGATGAACAAAAATTGTATAAACTGTATTTTTGGCAAAGTTATCAATATCATGCAAACAACTATACCGGCTTAAAAAAAAACATTGTTATTTTGACAATAATTAATTTATCTGTATTGACTAAAAACAGACACTAATTTTATTTATTTGTATTGTTTTCATCCATAACGATATATGACTAATATACACCTATGATGACCAGATGCTAGAGACTTTTTACACTATTGTTAATAGGGCTATAAAAAAATTTGTCCCATTGTGCAAACCGAGAAATGGTAAAACTCCTCCATGGTTCAGCAAAAAATTGATTAAGCTTTTGAATCTGAAATATAAAATTCGTAAACGACATAAAAAATACAAAAACCCCTTAGATGCTCTCGAACTAAAATTTATTGGTAAACAGTGTGATAAATTGGCCACCACATGTTACAATGATTATACCAAGAAAATTGAAGATGAGATTATAGTCAATCCGAAGACTTTCTGGACACACATAAAATCAAAACGTGGTGGAGCCAGTGCCTATCCCACCTCAATGACAGATGGAGTAACGACTACCTCTGAAGTCACTCAGGTATGTGAATTGTTTGCCACTTATTTCTCCTCAGTCTATGGTCCAAGTCAAGGCAATGGATCTCATATTACAACTCCTGTTTCTGCTTTTCTACAATCCTTTAATAATGGTGGTATAATTTTGACATGCCCAATCATTGAACCTGATACTTTGTTAAAAAAACTTAAATGTTTAGACGGTAAAAAAGGAGCCGGGCCAGATGGTATCCCACCTTCTTTCATTGTAGCTTGCGCCAAAGAATTGACTTGTCCTCTTCATTATATTTACAATAGATCTCCTAAATCTGGGGTATTTCCTTCCAAGTGGAAAATTGCAAAGATGGTACCTGTTTTCAAATCAGATGATAAAAATATTATATCAAACTACAGGCCAATTGCAATTTTATCCGTTTTTGGGAAAGTTTTAGAAGCACTGGTATGTCCATATATTCAGAGTCACTTGAAAATGTTTCTAAGCGAACATCAGCATGGGTTTGTTCAATCGAGGTCCACGCTCACAAATTTGGTGCCATATACTGAAATTCTAACAAACGCCATTGACTCGGGGCGACAGGCTGACGTTGTCTACACAGACTTTAGCAAAGCCTTCGATAAGGTTCCACACATAAATCTTATTATCAAACTACAAAAATATGGTATTGTTGGTTCTTTTCTTGAATGGCTCAGTTCTTATTTAACTAATAGGTATTTTTTTGTCGTGGTAAACGGGTTTCAATCAAAATCTAAAGTGGTGGCCTCTGGTGTACCTCAAGGTTCTCATTTGGGCCCTGTCTTATTTAATTACTACATCAATGACATCCCTTCTTGCTTTCTGCATTCAGATATCTTTATGTACGCTGATGACCTAAAAATATTGAAAATAGTTGAATCAAAAGAAGACGCATATAATTTACAAAGTGACTTAAATAGACTAATCAACTGGTGCGAAAATAATGGCATGCATCTCAATCCTACAAAATGTATTCACATTAAATTTTCTAGAAAACAGGCATTGCTACAACATAACTATTTTATCAATGGTCATAAACTTGAAGAGGTGCACAGTATTCGGGATTTAGGTATATTATATGACTCAAAATTAACATTTCTTCCTCATATAACTAATATAATTTCCAGGTCGTCGAAAATGTTAGGATTTGTCTTGAGAAATTGTAAAACATTCCGGAATAGCAGAACCAAAATTATATTATTTAATAGTCTAGTCAGAGGGATTCTGGAGTATGGCAGCGTCGTTTGGCGTCCCCATTATGCAGTGCACTCGTTACGTCTGGAACGCGTACAAAAACGCTTCCTTTGGCACCTGGTTTTTGCCTCTGGGTTGGTAAAAAAAATACGTTCTTATCATAATAGACTAAAACACTTTAAAATAAACTCTCTTGACAAACGGCGAAATCTTAATGATGCAATATTCGCTATTAAAATATTAAAACACAATATCGATTCACCTACTTTACTGGCTTTATTTAAATTTCGCGCCCCATCCAGAATGCCTCGCCACGCAATAACGCCACTCTGCCCTCCCTTGAGAAGGACTGTATCGGGAGCCAATTCCCCATATGCAAGGCTTTGCAAGGTGTTAAACTGTTACAGTGACTGCATAGATTTGAACTTTGATTCAATTGGGAGACTAAAAAAGTGCTTTATTGAAATGCTACCTGATTGATGAACACAGAGAGTATTTTTAGATCATTATCACCTACTGATTGTAGGATTAACTTTGAGAAAATCCTTAGATTAAGTTGTTTTATTTTTGTTTCATTTTTTGTTTCATTTACAGTTGTTTATTTTTAAGTCTTTATACTTTTAATTAGAATATAACGCTGGTGGTTCACAATATGTTTTAGCTTATAAGTGCGCATGTGGTGTTTACCTATAAGAGTTTGTTACACTTTAGTATGATGTAAAATTTAAAACAATCCTGTGTAATTTTAGTGTAAACAAATGTTGGTAAACCAAAATAAATAAATAAATAAATAAATAAATGATTTATAAAGTAGTTTTCCACTGGTCAAAACGAAATAATGTTTTATTAAAATCATTCAGTACATTTTCAACAAATCATTAGCCTTTATAATAATACTTCAAACAGATCGCAAAGGAATGTACAAGACGTTGAATACTTTTATTTTTCATAGCAGTCGTGCCTACCTAATCAACAAACTAAGGAAACGGGTTACCATGTCACCCTGAGGCACCAGGCTAGAAAATTGACCATGCCGACGGTACAAGCTACAATGTAAGGCAACCAGTAGAGATAAGTACCGACCGTTAATACATGTGTCAGTTATAGTTTTAATGATGTAAACGTGTTTATGGGTACGCTTGGTAACTTTTTAAATTTTATTTTGTAAGCAAGTAATTTTTGTGAGCCGTCAGGAAATTCACAATAGCAGCATGGAGTTTTTTTTTTATTCCACTGAGGTGGCAAACAAGCATACGGCCCAGCTGATGGTAAGCAGTTACCGGAGCCTATGGACACTTGTAACGCCAGGGCTATCACGCGTGCGTTGCCGACCCTTCAACATCCTATTTGCACTCTTTTTAAAGAACCCCATGCTGTAATCTCTAGTAAAAACCTTGGAAGGGAGCCCATTCCACAACTTTATCGTGCGCGGGAGAAAATTCCTCGCGAACCGCACTGTGCGCGACGATATTAATTTTAGTGTGTGAGGATGAGCTCGCGTCGATGGCGAGAGGTACGGTGGTAAAACGTAGCCGTAGGTACCATGTCAAACAGTTCTTCAGAACACAGCCCATTATACAGGCGGTAGAACACACAAAGGGAGGCTAGGTCTCTCCTCAGACTGAGAGGCTCGATACCGTCTGTGAGCTTGGGATCGTCGACTATCCTGATAGCTCGTCTTTGGACCCAGTCAAAAGGCCAAAAGTTGGTATTGTGCCCGGTGGATGGCGTTAATCTCGACCCCTATCCCCTGGGACCTAAACATAACAGGTGAAATGTGGGTGTTGTACACCTCTACCACACCCTTCTGGGTAATATAGGCGTGATGTTATTTTGTAAGATACTATTATTTTTCTGAAATATTAAATCCTCTATTGAATAGTCTAGTTTTCTATTATTATTATTATTGCGAGCCTATAGTGTCCCACTGCAGGGCAAAGGCCTCCCCTCCCTTTTTCCATTCATCTCTTGTCTGTGGTTTGTACTGTCCAGTCAATCTGCCATGAATCCAATTCATCCCGCCATCTCCTTCTGGGTCTGCCACGTTGTCGTTTATCGTAGTTTGGGATCCATTGTGTTGTGGTTTTGGCCCATAGCTCTTCTGGCATACGACATACATTTCCTACTGCATTATGTCGTTGTTCTAGTGATTATCGTAACTTTGCGCCTCTCACTGCTGTGTCTCGGGTTCGATTTCCGGGTTAAAAAATTGATATTTCATCTTTTTCCATCACGACATTAACTATCACAATTTTTCGAAAACGGTTGGCGTAGCGGTTAAAGCGGTCGCCTCGCCGCTTTCAACTGCGCTGGTGTTGTGGGTTCGATCCCCACATGGGACAAATCTTTGTGTGATTCGCAAAGATTTGTTCTGACTCTGGGTGTGCTTTGCGTGTGTGAAATGTATGTTTGTGAACACCCCCGCGACACAGGAGTTATTCCTTGTGCGGGCGTCGTTTTTTTTTTTTAAAAGAAAGAAAGAAAAGCACGGGGTTGGATGGCGATAGGCTTACATGGAACTAAAACGTAATAGGTGTAGTGTGGGTTTAATACACCTCTGCCACACCCATCTGGGTAATATAGGCGTGATGTTATGAAGCATTTTTTACTATCAATACTTCTTGTACAAACGCCTGACTTCTCACATCGCCATTGCGACAAACATCACTGGATATTTATTTATTATCCAAGTAATCATTGCATTTCCGCAGTGAGTGAATTTCTCCAAGAAAATGTAACATCGTGTGTGAGCGATAAGCTAAGAGATGAATGCGACATTAATGGGAGTTACGGGATTTTCTATCATATAAACTGATGACAGATGCTGTTAGCGAAGAAAGTCTTTGAGATATTATCATGCTCTTGATCTATCTAGGATAGGTGTTCTTTTTCTAAACCTTGTGAGGAATGATACATTTAATTGCCTTTTATCAATCGCATATTAACAACCTTTTAATTAAAAAAAACTGCCTCGTGCAGCGCCTCTCACGGTGAGGTCTAGAGATCGATTCCCGGGTCGTGCAAAGTGTTATTTATGAAATTAACTTTTAAACTATCGCGTTGCATGATTATTATTATAATTTACTGACTAAACGTATAGCCAAAAGGTAAATAATATGCATGTTTCGTGTTATTTATGAACTTTCCGTCAAAAAATTCTCAATAGAAGTACGGAGTCAGAACTGTGCTCGGTGGCTGGCTATAGGCTCACCCATGGAACCTAAAACATAACAGGTGAAATGTGGGAGTTGTACACCTCTGCCACACCCTTCTGGTTAATATTGGCGTAATTTAGGTTCAAATATTTTATTTATGTTAGTAAAATTACTTTATAGCAAAACAGCGCAATCAAAATATTTAGGAAAAGTTTGCACGGACAAAATTCGATTAAAATCTACGTTATGTCTGTAATTCATACAAAGGAACAACCCTTAGTATGTATTTATTAAGTAATGAGTCATTAGCGAGTAACCACAGTATTGCAATCCAAAGTAGAATGGTATTTCCAACATGTTATCACACAAAAATATACAAGAATTCTCATGCGTGGAAAGTAGTTTACCATCAACAATTTGAATAATCTTATGAGCAATTTATTTTACTGCTTTGAAACGACACTCGGTTCACATACCAGTCGTGTGACTTGCTCTGTGTAAGGTAAAACAAAAATGTTCATTTAGCGTTCGAAGATTTTGGTAAAAAATTTGTGAATCGTAAACTTAGCGCAAGTTAAGCAATATAGCGTATTCATTAAATTAATAAAATTGTAAAAATTGGCTATGTACTAGACAAGATAAACCATTAAAATGTACTGGGTGTGAATTGTATATAATTGTATAAAAATTGTATATAAATATATTGTTTATCTTGTGCTATAGCATATTCACTAAATTAACAAATTCTGACAATTAGCTACTAACAAAGATAGACCACTATAATCTACTGATATAATAGCTGTCAGACAAAACCTAAACCAAAGATACATTAAAACGATTAGTAGTAAGAGAAAAATTGTTCACTTCACATTACAAAATATTTTAAAAAATACACTATCACTCGTCAAACAATTTGCGAATAATATTAGCATAACTGTAATTGAGCTAGCATCTTATTAGGATTCAAAGCTTAAAATAAATAAAACTCTAGCGGATATAGCGTGTGCAAACAGGGACTGAGGTCATCAGCACAGGCAACAGGCTGATGACATGCGAGGACCTAATAAATAATTCATTTTAGCTTTTAGAATAGTCTTAGTTGTTAATAAAGAAAACCAAGATTTTGTATTAAAAACAAACCTCAAAATGTAACATCATTGAGTTGTGTCATCAACAAAAAAAATCACCGATAAAAAATATAAATTATTTCTCAATTTCAATAACAAATAATCATCAAATAAGTTGTGTCAAAAAGACTTCACAACATTCAATCTGGTTATTAATTCTCTTAAATATACAGAATATAATAATTCCAAGATTGTTAACGAGCAGTATTTGCATCACAAAGCACAACACATCAACCATGTTGATGTCAAAAGGTCAATGTTATAAACTATTATAATTTAATGATCCAAAGGTCAAGTTAGATCATCAAGATAGAAGAAGATATTTTGATAAATTAAGGAGTGTTAACAATGTTATAAGTAACCACTACAAATTTACCTTTTGACATGAAAAATGTAAATTGGGCAAGCTTGAGAAAAAAACAAAGAACATAAAAATAGATACAGGAATTAAATCTATAAGTGAAACATTAAAACAGTTGAGCAGAATAGCAAACTACAAATCAGTCCTTGATCTCAGTCTTTGTCCTTGATATTGTCCTCTCGCCCTCGGCCCTTTATGCTCGTGAGTGCAACCACAAACTGGTTCTGAAAAGCAATAACTTTGAGGCAGACGCCATCAATGCATAAATTCTTCGGTCCGAAGATACCAACGTGATAATTGGACCCACGAGTAACGGAATGAATATTAATAACCCCGATAGAGTGGAGCTCCAAGCTAAACATAAAACGAGTCTAGGGCAAGAGAGATCGATCAAAACGTAGTAATATTTTAAAACGTCCTACAAAGTTCTGGAATTAATGGAAAGGATGCGTTGGATTGCAGAAGCTTCTCACTCAAGATGAAATGTGATAAATTATTTAATTGTTTAGAGGCAGACAGAAATTCCTCGAGTGAGAATTATAGAATAAAAAGGTGAACAATGATTGATTCATGCTCCGCTTTCAACCACGTATCGCAAGGGATTGATCGGTATGTAATTATCTATGCAAAAAGGTAGTTTATGCGGAAGGGGAACTAAATGGCTTATTGCCTTATTACCAATCATTAAATCAGTCAAGCGAGGCAGAAATAAATGGAATAGCAAAATTGTTGTATCCTGAAAATGTTCTGTTGACATTAAAATAGATCTGCAGCATTTTATTGAATCAAATAAACGGTAAATGGTAATTTAATTAATAGTCCGTTTTTAGAATGAACTTTCTGAACTCTTGATTCAATTTTGACGTAAAATTTATATCAGATGTATTGTGTCAAAATACTTTAGTCGAGATTATAAAATTGCTTTTTAAAATTATGAACTACGAGCAAAATTTGAAAAAAATTCTTCATCAACACTGGAATATTACTTTTAGATTTTGTAATAACTTTCTAAGAAAGGTACCTCTAAAAATTTTTAGCGTTTAATATAAACTGCAATTTCTACTTTACCATGTCCATTTCCCAGCTTCCTTCTCAGTTCCAGGAACGACCGCTTCGAAAGGGCGGTGAAGCGAATCTTTTGTACCTTTTATTTTCGGATTCCTAACGAAGCCTTATACGGCAGGAGCTTGAAGAAGCAAGATTGGCCGATACCTTTAATAAATTATTCTTGATTGCGTACATCGCCCGAGGGTTGCCAACGTCACCTGCCTTTGTCTGATCTGGTCTGGTCTCATTCTGTGCAGATAGACTTTTTGTTTAATTCAGTGTATCTTTTTGTTAATCTAAGCCGTTCTTAAATTTCTTCAAGTAAGATAAATCTTTTAATGATGATTAATTGATATGAAAAACGATTATTTTGAAATGATTTGATGCAAATATTTTTTAAATAATAGTACGCTCAGGTATTAACACCTGAAGCCAATCATTATCACACTAAACCTAATTAAAAAGTTGTTAACAAGATTATGTAATACATAGACTACACAACTATTTCTGCAAATGTTATGTACCTAATACATGCTTTCTATAATTTTTATATTGAGTCTTAAAGCAATCTAGAACATCAAACCGTGCTACTTACGAAAATGCCGCATATTAGATCCGGTTAACAAATCCAATTTCATTTGCAACAGTATTACGTGTCTTTATCAAATTGTTTACTGATCTTGTTTTCAATATTTAGTTTTTGCGGTAATTATATTAGTTGAAAGTGTTTCGAAACGCGGAATCATTTAACAATAGTGGGTTTTGTTCGCTATTTCTCCTATTTACAGTTGAGTAAACGATTGTTGTAACAGCAGCGATTGGGAGTGGCTGAGTGGAAGACCGTAGGACTGCGAAGTCAACGGTCTCGGGTACGAACCCACGGCACACATCTCTCTCAATAAGTCGTTAAGATTCGTCTTTTGAAAACATCGTGAGGAAACGTGCACGCCTGAGAGTGCCTAAAAGTGCTCGAGGGATCGTGAAGTCTACCAATCCGCACTTGGCCAGCGTAGTGGACAATGGCCTAACCCTTCTTATCATGAGCAGAGGCCCGAGCTCAGCAGTGGGACATGTATTAAATTAAAAAAAAAAACCCTTCTTATCATGAGCAGAGGCCCGAGCTCAGCAGTGGGACATGTATTAAATTTAAAAAAAACGCTTGTTGTAACAAGTAGATAGAGGTTTAAACCGAGCTTATCGATCGGTCATCAGGTTAAGTTAAGCTTTATTTACTTCAGTCGATCATAAAAGGGTGACATCCTTTACATCGCGAGGTTTCCTCCGTATTTCGGCGAACATGTTACGCCGACGGACCTGATCGTCTTTTGAAGATCTATGACAGACGTTACAGGTAGTCAAATGTCCAGAAAGTTTGTCAACTGGTCAAGCAAAGAGTATTGTACCAATCGTATCGCGTAAAATGCTTATATTCATCGACAAAGTCGACTAGAAACTGACTCCAATACAGTTGGGAAAACAATCGTAGAATGAATGAATAGTTCGACAATTGACGAAACGTTTAGCGTTAGCCCCTCCCAGGCATTGTCGCAGTTTCGAAAAGAGTGTGTTATTGGGCAATGGCATATCCATTACTAAGGGCCACACCTGTTTTGGTTTGGATAAATGGTTTGTTGGGAATTTTGTTGTTTCAATGACCTTGGACTGGAATAAATCAGGTGAATTTTGTTTCTATCTTCATGTACAAGTGATAAGGTAGCTTGTGATATAGGTACATCTGATTTTTATATTATGTGTGTCCCTATTCAGAATAACTTTCACTGAAAATTGGCAGTTGCTGATTTTCGGATGGCATTTTTAATAGTGACACATAGTTGTCATCATTAGAATTACATACATAACATAACATCAACAAATCACCCTCTGGGCACAATTCCAAATCCGCACTGCTAACGAATATTATTATAAAAAATTGAGAACCAACTAACTTTTTTAACCTTAAACTAACCTGCTTTTTAAACCATAAAATGCACGTTATATAAAAAAAATAATTTTTAACAAAAAAAAAAACCGACTTCAAAAAGTAGGTAAACTAAAAAGCATAAAATAAATTTACTTCGCACAAATAATACGTTTTTTCATTTAGTTAAATAGAAATTATTAAATAATTATTTTATAATTCTGAAGTCGGTGCCAAGTAAATCGGATAATTAAGAACTAATATTCAGTCAGAAAATAGTTGTTACAAAGATTTATACTTATTATCTAGTTATTGGTTACTTGGCACCGACTTCAGAATTATAAAATAATTATTTAATAATTTCTATTTAACTAAATGAAAAAACGTATTATTTGTGCGAAGTAAATTTATTTTATGCTTTTTAGTTTACCTACTTTTTGAAGTCGGTTTTTTTTTTGTTAAAAATTATTTTATTTTACGATTTTAAGTGATGGGTAGACCGAGCAAGAATGTTTCTCGAATGAGGAGACGACGGTTACTTGAGACGGAAAACTTATTGATAATAATCCCCGTACTCCTAACCGTTGAGGAGTTGTACCTTCCAGCATCAGCTCTGCAACTTAAAATGCAAATATCCAAGTAGTTTTAGGTAATATACGAAACACAATATAGAAGCTTGATTGACCCATGATTTCTCTAGGATCCCATCATTAAATCATGACCTCATATTATGAATATACATAAGTAATATTCAACGTCTCGCCTCATCTGTGTATAACTTGAAAGAATACAGTAAACGGCCTCAAGGAGCCTATATTTAAAGAATTATCCCCGTACTCCTAACCGTTGAGGAGTTGTACCTTCCAGCATCAGCTCAGCAACATAAAATGCTGGCTACTAGATGCAAATATCCAAGTAGCTTTAGATAATATACAAAAAACAATATAGAAGCCTTTTAAATTTGAGGGTTGCCCTCGATTTCTCTAGGATCCCATCATCAGAACGTGACTGGAAAAAAATGGGACCACATGACAAGTATATCCTATCAAACAAAAAAAGAATTTCTCAAATCGGTCCAGGCGTCTTCGAGTAATCGGTGAACAAACATAAAAAAAAAAAAAAAAAAAAAAAATACAACCGAATTGAGAACCTCCTCCTTTTTTTGAAGTCGGTTAAAAAATAAATGACCTAATGAATCACTCTAAAGAATTAAACTGAACAAGTGAAATGAGAGTGTTTGTAATATACTTATGGATACTATACCATAATATATAATACTATGCAACACGTGTGGTGTAGTGGTTTAAGTGGTCGCCTCGCCGCTCTCCACTGGTGTTGTGGGTTCGATCCCCACATGGGACAAATCTTTGTGTTATTCGCAAATATTTGTTCCGGGACTGGGTGTGCTTGTGTGATTGGATGTGTGTATTTGGCCTTGTCATTGGATAGTGTTATTGCTATTGGCGTTCTATCTAATGTAAAAATCCAAATTTATCTTTATTTTTCTTTAAAATAAATGTGGGTGTTATGTTAAATATTTCTTACACAAATTGATCTCGCAGATTGATATGTTACGCTCAGGTAAATCACACTTATTTTCTTTACATAATACTCAGTTTACGCACAGCAGCCAAGAATAATTGCCGGCTCTTTATGAAAATGAAAGGCGTTGACTAAAATAGAATCTAGACTATTTTGTATCAAATGAATAACAATTTAAATATTTTAGTCATAACATTTGTGATGAGTATAAAGACGTGTAATTAGGGTAATAAAGATGATTTATTGGTCCAACATAATAACGTTAAAATTATTTTAATTGTAGAAGTTTAGGTAGTCAAACTTTGATGACGTGTTTTGATTTTTATTGATTATGTTTATAGTATTCAGCTATGTTTACCTCTTTAAAAAAAAATAACCACGCTACCAAAAATTCAGATTGCGGATCCAAGGTACTCCTAAAGTCATGATCATACAACGTCGGACCTTTAAAAAATCAGTAATGAGTTATCGAGTCAAACCGGTAGTAATTTGGCTGCAGGACTGAGCAGGTCCTGAAGGTCCAGGTCGATGACCTGTCGGGACCTGTTCACGGCCGGTAGCTCGTAACAATTGTATTAAGTTTAATGCTGGCTTTATTTTTGGGGGAATAGCTACATTGGATGGGAAGGATTTTAATAGAAATGGATTTAATGGTTGGATAATACGTGTTCAGTAAGCATTGATTGTATAAATATATCTAATAAATAAATATCTCTCAACTTACACATAACACCATCTAGTCTCAAACTAAGCAGAGCTTGTAATATGGGTACTAGAATCACTGATAGTAATAAATATATACTTTTCTTTGTGTAAATACATACTTATGATACATAGAAACACCAGACATAGACTAAGACAAACCTTTGTCTTAAGCGGGTGCGGACCTCGGTGACGCAGGCAGGTACACTACCCACTCCGCCATTCGGTCGTCAAATGGGACCAAGATTTTGATTAAAGATTCATAGTTTAGATTGCCTCGTTGGTCTATTGATCAGTCTAATTGCTAATCCTTTATGGATGTCCTGTATGCGTATATCAATGTCTGTCGCATAGTTGGTCTCGAAATAACTGTGTTTGTCTTAACATCAAATTTTGTTTACTTACATATTCCTAAGTGTCGAGCAATTCGCCATAAATAAAAGAAGGATGATGCAATTAACACAGTTTATTACAACTATTTTAATTTTAGTGAGCTAGCGACCTTTCTTTTGGTATAAAAAAGGGTTTTGGTTGAAGATTGCAAGCTTTATATAATAAGAATTGACAACTGACAGTTGTCAAGCATCTGTCAAAGTGAATTAAGGGACTGGCCTTTTGGCCATTACGTTTAGGGGAGCGTTGACACAAGCAATCTGAAAGGCGTGAGTGGCGCCAACACTAAGTCTTCATTGTTACTAACATGATAATGAATCCTTATGTTTCGAAATAAATTTAATTTTATTTATTTAAGATATGTTATATATGACATGTTGTTTTGTAACCAAGAAACATTATTGGTAAAGAGTGGGTGATAATACCACTAATCCCGAAATAACATTGTGGCTATAATTCCGTTACTATGTTTTCACAGTTCATGTGTATTTTCAAGCTTTATAAATATTGGTATATCCACTCAAAATCAAGAAAACAAGTAACATTCATGAACCTGATTCTTCTCACTTAAAGATTACTCTAGCAAGATCACTTTTTTCTAGGAATGTTTTGATTGTCAAAAATAATAATTATCGACAAAAGTAAATCGTAAGTCAAAAATATTCATAGTGAAAATACCACCAGTGATCGCATACTTATATTCACTAACTTACCTACTTTTAAATCAAAGAATGGTGTTTCTTAAAACTCGTATTAAACTCGGTCATAATACAGTTAGCATTATGAGCAATATCGCGCATCTTTGTATTTATTAGAGATGGATACAAGTATGAATATTCGTATTCGTATTTGAACAAATATTCGAATATTTGTATTTGCACAATAGCGAAAAGAATACAAAAATATTTTAGTACTGCGATCTGTAAATATTTAATAATACGTCTATACACGCATTGTTCATAAAGGTTTTTACGTACCTAAAGACCAGTTTCTGAGTTATAGTTATCATCCAATCCATAAAATATAGCCTGATCAAATTTAAAAGCGGCAAATTTCACTTGAAAAACAAAACACAGTTGTCACTTTCATTTATTTGTGTCATATGTTTATCCTGCCAATAAACTTTATCTCTATAGCAGCACGGAGTTAGAATTGTGCCTGGTGGATGGCGATAGAATCACCACCATGGGACCTAAATATAACAGGTGAAATGTGGGTTTTACACACCTATTCCACACCCTTCTGGGTAATATATGCGTGATGTTGTGTTATATTATTTATTTCCGTATTTTTAGTGGTGTACTTACTGTAGTTAGTAACATCACTAGTAGATATTTATAAACAAAGCTGCTGGTCATCAATTTCAGACCATTAACAACAATGACCGTTCACTTAATAAAAATACATTAAGCCAAGGCTAAGCTTAAATGCAATAGATAGCTATCGATATATATAATCGGAGAGATTTGATAATAAATGCCCGGATGGTCTGAAATTCACAATAGCAACACGGAGATGGAATAGGTGAAATGTGGGTGTTGTACAGCTCTGCCACACGCTTCTGGGTAATATAGGCGTGATGTTATGTTATGTTATGATTTTTTATAGTACGGTACGGTATTTTGTGCCAACATACTAATCTTCTTCTTATTCGTCGTGTCGATGGCTGAAATTTTATTTTGACTTGCCATCGTGGTGAAAGGATTAGCCAATTCGCTTTGGAGAACTCGCGAATTGCCCAGGGTGCGCCGGACGTAGGGAATCGATGTGTACGTCACTCGGGGAGGCTCCATTCATGCACTCCACATACTAATGAAATCATTAGTAATTAAAAAAAAAGACAAAATTTTGAAAATGGTTAAGTTAAAAGCTTAACATACGTACAAAAACGGTTGGTGAGTGCACGGATGTCGTAGTGGTTACAGCGGTCGCCTCGCCGCCCCAACTGTGATGGTACACCACCCGGGTTCGATCCCCACCCAGGAAAAAATCTTTGTGTGATCCGCAAAGATTTGTTCTGACTCTGTGTGTGCTTTGTGTGTGTGAAATTTAGTAGAAAACGTAAATGTTAATGTGTGCCTAGTGCGGGAGTTAAGCTGGTTTTATGAATATTCCAAACTTCAGTAAATACATTTTTTTTGTTTTCCGTACCTTGACATATATTTGAACACAATAAGCCATTCACAGATGGGGTGTTTCAATACGTTTTATTAGCAGACGGGATTCCCATTAAACTCGTGTTTAAATCCAATTGCAAGTGTAGGTATATAATGCCGTTTCAATCGGCAATGTGTTATACTGCCTTTGCCTTTCATTTTGGATGCCAGCTCATAAAACGGCCCGCTCAAAAATCCATATAATATACCCATTTTTTTCAAAATTGATTAGTCAATCTTAAATGACCAAGATGATCATAGACTCGTTCATGACAGACAAGATAGAGAGTCACAAGTAAGTCGTTTTTTTTCGACTCATCAAAAGTTCAATGCCGTCTAACGATGTATCGTGACTAGCGGATTCTGAGGTTTATACCGACTGAGAATATTAAAAAGATTGCTCTGAATTATATAAATAAATGTATAAGAAAACATATCTTTCGATTGCGGTACTGTTTAAATAAAAAAAAATCTTAATATTATTAAAACCGACGTGAGGTGAGGACATTATTATTGAGAGTACGAGTTACTCACGTTTGTTTAGCCGGAATATGCCGACTAGTTTCGAATCTAGTACGTTTGAGTGTGAGAAGTCGCGCGGAGGCGACGACACGCGAATAAAAGCCCAGTTGATGAATCTACGTATTCACAATAATAAAAAAAATCTTATTAAAATAAACACGATTGATTGAAAACTGATTAAATCTTGTACTAAACTTTGACTTGAAGCTTACAGTTACTTAAAACATAACATCACGCCTATATTACAACACCCACACTAGATAAAAACTTGATTCGCATACCATTCCATTACAAACTAAAGATAACTATTTAAAGACAATAACAATCGGCGGCCTTATCGCTTGACGCAATTTCTGCCAGGCAACCTTTGGATGGACAGATTTAAAAGAAAAAGCGTTGTAGTTTCAGGGTGTATGGAGCTTAGAAACATTTTTAATTTTTCCATTTACTCAAAGTAAAAATAGGTAAAGAAAATACCTAATACCTAAACAGATATAATTTGTAACTTATCTAATAATATATAATTCAATAATTAATAATAATGTTTTGGACCTATGGAATAGGAAGTGAGCCTAGGTTAGCTCCGTGTTGCTATTGTGAATTGCCTGGCAGAAAAGTCACAAATAACAGTTTTCCCGACCCGGGAATCAAACCCGAAACCTCAGTGAGAGGCGCATACGCTAACACATTATAAAGTAAAAACATAATATTCTTAGCACAGTAATAAAATACAAATTAATTAGCATAGAAAGTTCATCGGAATCCATTCAAATTTTATTGGAGAAACTCCATTTGCTAGCAACCATAATAATATACATAATATAGCTAACATTAATGAAACGTGGTTTTGTTGATGAGATGAGAAGGGTATGCTTAGGTGGTTTGGTCATGTTGAAAGAATGGATGAAAGTAGATTTGTGAAAGAGATATACAACGCAGATGTGGCTGGAAGTACCAGAAGAAAAAGAAAGAAAAAAAGAAAAAAGTCGTCCACAAAAGACATAATTATAGGGACCAGATAAAGGCAGAAAGGACATGTAGGTAGTACTCGAAACCGGCAAGCATGTATAACGAGATGTATGACTGTTAAGGAAGCGAAATAAGTATGTAAGGAGCGAAGCACATGGCATTCCATCATTTCTGCCTACCCTCGTGGATAAAGGCATGATTTTATGTATGAATGTTAAAATTAAACGATTCTAACTTATAATATAATATGTTCCTTTAGCCCCTCGCTTTCACTAGTGTTAAACATTACTGCTCCGCTCCGAGCTGTAGCGTTATTTTAAGTAGCCTAAGACCTTCTTCGATAAATGAGCTATTCTACCATAAATATTTTTTTCAATTTAAATTTGTATTTTCTAAGATAAGCGCGAACAAACAAACAAGCATTTAGCTTTATAATATTAAGAATAGAGATTTTATAAAGTCGTAGAATTTTACCGACGGTTACCGTGGTGAGAGGCTATTTAATTTTAACAAACAAACAAACTACATATTATAATTTTGTAATATTAAGAATAGAGATTCAATAAAAATACTTTAAAGTATTAGTATTTTACCCACGGTTATATTTTTATGATATTAGAGACTATTTAATCTAATGATTTAAGGGACATTTAAAGTTATTTTATTCTAAAATATGTTGTGGGAACGGAATAATAACATGTTTAACCAAAATCACTTTGAAATATTATATTATAGCATTAAATAGATGGTAAACAAAATATATAAATTTCCAAACTTACATAGTTTCAGATGTAGTCATTCATTTTTATGTTAACAGGAATTTTGTTTTCTTTTTTTTTTTCATTTTTAATTTAATAAAAGCTGTGTTATGAAATTTCCAAATGGTATTTGGTGAAAAATTGGTGTTTAGCATTCAAGTCCATCTTCAGTCCAGCGACCTTCTTAAGGTCTTTGAGGTCGTCAGTCCACCTTGCTATGCTGTTGGTCCGGCTGTTGCGGCGTGAATTGGGATCCTATGTCAAGCAGTGCACTATGATAGGCTAGACGAATGATTTATTGAGCTAAACCTAATATTAGAATCTTATAGAAAAGCGACACAAGGAACACACAACTTCTTAAACCATTAGACATTGTAGAGCATGCGAACACAAACTGACGTTCCGATAATTTCTTGAACATAAAAACCACTGATTTACATTTTTATTGATCGTCTGTCCGAGCAGTTGTTACGCACCAATGGACTAAATACTTTTATTATTCATTCTTAGTGAAAGTGTTGTCATTTCCATTTGTTTCGTGCCTCAAGTGACAGTTTTTGTCACCATAATTTCCTTATTAGTAGGAACTGTTGACTGTCTTGTTGGTCAGTACGACCACCTTGAAGGTCCGATTCCCGTTGTTTGGTTATTTTTCGTCAATCCTCAATAGCAACACGGATTCTGGAATCTGTCACATGGGACTAAAAAATATGAAATATGGATTTAAAACACCTCTGCCATTCCCTTCTAGGTAATATAGATGTGATGGTTACTGCCTCATTGACCTAACGGTAGATATAATCCCACCCACACGCCCACCACTGTGGCTCCTGTGACGCCAGGATCTACAGCGGCAACCAACTGAAAGGCACCGTGCATGACACACGGGCAATCCCAGGGAGAGTTAAAATTGTCTTGGAACCCGCAACGAATTTAATCAGAAGTATATAGTTGGAGTTGGAAAGTATCATGCGATCACTCACTATGTTTTATAAGGTGTGTTTTTATCAGGATATACTCTTTAGCAAAGATTTAGGTGGGATTTGACGGTAACTGGTGAAGTATGGGTGTTCTACCAACAGAAACGTTTTATAAACATCTACATCTCTACCAAGCCTTTATGTTTTTATTAAAACTGACGTGAGTTTGTAACATTATTCAAATTATGAAATACGAGTGTTACTCATGTAATGTTGGTCTATTTAGTCGACCGCGGTTTCGCCTATACAGTTCAAGACTGGCTGCAACTCAGGCGCGACGTATCGCACTTTCTTGATAATGCTCTAGGCGAAATCGACTAAATAGACCAACATTACGTAAATAACACCCGTATTTCATAATTTGAATAAAGCCTTTATGTGTAATGGTGGCGTGATGTTATATTATGTTTAAAACATATTCTCTCATCAATCTCACTCGGGTCATTGACCTAAAAGGAGAAACACGTTTATTTCTCAATTTAAGTAGATAATACATACTCCTTTTGGTAAAAATAGATTTACGGTAATCAAAGGCAATTTTCTTGATTCGGAACTAATTTTGGAAGGAGAAAATAAACCAATGAAGTTATTATCTAGATTTTTTATGGAATCGAAAGAAATGTTATCGGTGGAACCAATGTAAAACGAGTTTTATTCCATTATTTTTATCAGGTATCTCCTACGATTGCCTCGCTTGTCTAGTGGTTAGCGTATGCGCTCACCGCGGGATCTCGGGTTCGATTGCCGGCAAAAAGTGTTATTTTGGATTCCGTCAGGAAATTTTCGATACCAGCACGGAGTTGGAATTATGCCCGGTGGATGGTGATAAGTTCATGCAGTGTAGGTGTTAAACACTTTTGTCACACCCTCCTGGGTAATATAGGCGTAATATTATGTTGCTTCCTACGAAGAAAAGAGCTAAACAATGTACAAAATTAGTTGATAAATAATGAAGTAAAACAAGTACATTTTAACTATTTTCGATTTAATATGTATTGAAAAAAAAAATCATTTTCATAACATATATCTAATATTTTAAAGCAAATTTTAGCTTTGCTTTGCATTTTTGTATTTTATATAATATTAAAGTTGAAAAATTAAGATTCCAGCAGGACTTGAACCTGCACCCCCTGGATATACGCCCCAAGTGCTTTGCCAATTCAGCTATGGATTCGTATGCTGCTAGACTCGAAATTTCTCAACTCTTTTGTGCCAGTCTTAGCTAGACGAACCTTACTTGGTTATTTCGAGTCTAGCAGCATACGAATTCATAGCTGAATTGGCAAAGCACTTGGGGCGTATACCCAGGGGGTGCAGGTTCGAATCCTGCTGGATTCTTAATTTTTCAACTTTAATACTATATGTATACTACGCTAATAACAGTCTAAGAATGCAATGATTCAAACCTTTCAAAGAAGTCTATTGCTGTATCAAAATTTAATATAAAACCAAATTGACTAAATTATGACTGATTCAGTCTGAGTCACCTAAATCAAAGACTCCTAACATAAGATGTTTAGTTCTCAGATTATAGAATAAAGGCAGATAGATCGGTGTGATCGGTGTACTCACACACCGATCAAGCAAGTGAAGCCGGCGGCAGTGGGCGACCGTAAGCCTGCAAAGTCAAAGGTCTCGGGTTCGAACCAAGCGCACACACCTCTGTCGATAAATCGTTAAGATTCGTCTTTTCGAAGATATATGTGTATTTGACATATAAATTGTCGCTTGCTAACGGTGAAGGAAAAACATAATGGGATCCTCTTAGCCTGAGAGTGCCTAAAAAGTGCTCAAAAGTGTGTGAAGTCTACCAATCCGCACTTAGGTAGCCAGCGTGGTGGACTATGGCCTTAAACCTTCTCATCATGAGAAGAGGCCCGAGCCCAGCAGTGGCACATGTATTAGATACAGGGCTGTTATTATTATTATTATATTCTAGTAGTAGTACAAGCTCTTAGTTAGGGATTAGATGGTGTGGTATGTAAGTCGTGAGATATTTATATTTATTTCTATTTACATTTATAATATAAAAAAAAGTTTTACTGTGGTCTAAACATTTCTATAATAACATTTGTGTGATTTAGAGTTACATAATGAAATAATTTCTTTCTTCGTAGGTGGTATCTAAGCAGATTTTATCTCATCTCATATTATACGTAATATAAGAATGTTCATCAGCTTCATATATCTGTTTTTCGCAAGCCAATGACCTCAGTGACCGATCGAATCCATTCACTAATTAATTATTAAAGATGGACTCGCGCTTATCTGAGCTGAACGCGTTGGATAAATCGAAGTTAACAAGGCTTTGAACATCCTTTAACGTCTCGGAAGAATTAATATCGACTGTTTTATTGCCGCAGAATCTTTTAAATTTGATGTGTGCAAGTACACTTCGTCAAAGGCAACTAATCTGACAACGTCAATCGATTTCTCAGAATAATTTGATTTACAGAAGTGTGCGAGGATTCATAATAATAAGATTTATACAACGATATCTATCGAAAATATATAAAATATGTAAATTGCAGACGTCGGTTACACGGCAGCGAAACTGAAGTGGAGTTGGGCTGGCCACGTATGTCGTATGCCAGAAGATCTTTGGGCCAAAACCACAACACAATGGGTCCCGAACAATAAAAAACGAAAACGTGGCAGACCCAGAAGAAGATGGCGGGATGAACTGGACTCCTATCAAAATGACTGGGCACTACAAGCCGTAGACAGAGACAAGTGGAAAAAGGGTGGGGAGGCCTTTGCTCTGCAGTGGGACACTATAGGCTCATAAAAAAAATTAAAAAAAAATATTTAAATGATCGCTTGCTAACGGTAAAGGAAAACATCGTGAGGAAACCTGCATGCCTGAGAGTGCCTAAAAAGTGTTTGAGGGTGTGTGAAATTTATCAATCCGCACTTGGCCAGCGAGGTGGACTGTGGCCTGACCCTTCTCATCATGAGATGAGGCCCAAACCCAGCAGTAGGACATGATCCTAAAATTGAACAGAATCAATCGATTCGGCGCGTTTGATTCAAATACATGAGCGATCACCTTTAATATCGAATATACTTACTGTTGTCAACTTTCTTGATGATTGCCTATCTTGCAAATCACCGTGTAGATTTTAGGTAACAATTTATTTCTTATATTGATGACTGACCAATTTTGGAGTACCAACTCTTGAACATAGAAGATGATTTTCATCATTAGTGTTGAATTATACTTATCGTTAGAAACTTTCTTTTAAGTCAGAAGTATTAAATTCCCATTATTATATTGTCCCTAAGGTCAAATTGATCTCAAGTATAATATTATTGTCAAAATTATGATTGGGTATGTGCGTAATAAATCGACACGACCGAAAAAAAAAGGTTCACTGCCTATTTTTGTACTACACTTAATTTTTTTTTATATTTTTTTATTATAATATTTATTTTTTATATATATTTATTTTTAACTGTCTCTATGGTCTAGTGGTAAGCTGCCTCTCACCGGGTTTGATTCCCAAGCAAAGTGTTATTTGTGAACTTTCCGTCTGGAAATTCACAATAGCAGTTGGAATTATGCCCGTTGAATCGCGATAGGCTCAACCCCTATCTTATGGGACCTAAACATAACAGGTGAAATGTGGGTGTCACACACCTCTGCTATACCCTTCTGGGTAATATAGACTTTATTTTATGTTATGTTATATTATTATATGCTTCATCTTGTCCGTTATTATATTCATCAGCACATATTTAATAAACCTACCTGGTGGTCAAATTTAATACACAAACCACAATTCTTTTAAATGTTAACAGTTGCATACATAGAAATCTTAATAATATAGGCAATAGAAATGTCAAAGACGCGTGACCTTGTCGCCGCGCATCTGTCAAGTCAAACACAAGTGCGAGTTGAGGAATTGTCGTCTTAATGTCATCGCAAAAAGAATAATTTTGTTTGCAGGAATACAAGCGCATTTGTCTAATCGAACATAAGTGCGAGTTGAGGAATTGTCGTCTTAATGTCATCGCCAAAAAGAATAATTTTGTTTGCAGGAATACAAAAAGTGGTATTTGAAAACCGGCGACATGCGTCCCAGTGTTAAAAATAGTCGATAGCATTTCTATTGACTAGTTATTAAGATTTCTATGGTTGCATACCATTTAGTTCTATACATCTTTGGACCTTGAACTATTAATTACAAGTAATCAAAAACAATTTACATATAACTTATTTCCAAACATCCATTCGATTCCCACAATTATTTTGTAATAGTATTAAGTCATTATTGTCTGCACGTGTAATTTAAGCGCTCTCCACTGCACTGGTGTTGTGGGTTCGATCCCCACATGGGACAAATCTTTGTGTAATTCACAATCTTCTTCTCCTTCGTCGTGTCGATGGCTAAGTCAAATTTTATTTTGACTTGCCATCGTGGTGAAAGGATTAGCCAATTCACTTTGGAGAACTCGCGAATTGCCCAGGGTGCGCCGTACGTATGGAATCGTTGTGTACAGTCGGCTAATGATTTAGGTATGCAGGGCAAAAACTTCTAAGTCATAGTAAAGACTTACGACACCAGTTATGGATAAGTGAGTTATATATCTAAATAGTGGGTATATTACACATATTAAATATGAAATACAAACTTACATATTTATTGCAGTCAGTTTTTACTATGGCGTAGAAGTTTTTGCCCTGCATACCCAATTCATTGGCCGATTGTACATCACTCGGGGAGGCTCCTTTCATGCATCCTACCCATTCGCAATTATTTATTCTGAGACTGGGTGTGCTTGAGTGAGTGACTGTGTGTATTTGGCCTTTCATTGGGACCATTGGATAGTGTAATTGCTTCTGGCGTTCTATCTCATGTAAAAAAGCCAAATTTATCCTTATCTTTATTATTAATTTCTTAATAATTTATTATTAATTTATTAATTATTTTAAATTTTGGGCGCCGCTCTACAGAAAATTAGATCACTGCCCAGTGGAAGTCTGGCGGCTTGGTGCGGGCTCGCGTGAAGGAGCTTCGCAGTGGGCTCTTGTTTGTAAAATAGCCTACCTTTTGTGTATATAATTTACCAGCTGATGTTGACAAGCGCCATCAAATACTCGGTTGCCAAGCAACGCCTCGGCGGCGTGTGATGTGCCAATCTGATTGGCTTTAAATCATTGATAAGAGGTCATCCGCCAATCAGGAAGTGGTGTATAATATTATGATGTCTGCGCTAATGCTACGAAAATCAGTACATTTTTAGTGAATGTTTGCGCAGTGCAGTCTTGTATTTTTCTATAATCATTTTGTTAATGTATGCTTTTATTAGTTTGTATTTTAGTTTTCTTAGTTTTATTTTCTGTGTTTTATAAGTTTATCTTAAGTAATGAGTGTCTATTATTGATGCCCCGGTGCGCGCAGGAGAAAGAAGGTGAGTCGAGTGCACCTATCAATGCGTCGCTGGAGGAATTTGTGCAGTGCCCCGAATGTTCCCGGGGGCGCTTTAGGGGACAGAGAGGCCTAAAAATCCACCAGGGCCACTGCCATAAGAAAAACACGTCACTTCCGGCTCCAAGTAGTGTCCCAGTTAATCAATTGAATCATCAACATGAAGTTTGTTTTAGCACAACACTTTCCATCTACAAATCATCCAAACCTGTCATCAAACGAATACCCCGCGGCGCCCGCCTCTCTGTCGCCACTGCTTTATCACAATCTATCAAGGCCGTGATAAAGCATAATTCTAAGCGTTCCTGGGAACATCTGTTATTTTTTCCTTATGCTGTACTTCACGTCAGTCGCGAAAGCGGAAACAACAAATCTCTAACAGCTAGGATAAAAGAAAACTGCGTGAAGTACAGCACATTGGACTCATTTTCATTTATTGATACCAACTGTCCGGCGGCTTTCCAAAATTTTAACAGGAGCGCACCCGCTGAGTCTGCCATCTATAAGTTAGTGGAAGGTAGACTCAGTGATGGTGACATTAAGGGTGCTGCGCGGATTCTATTTTCCAGCGACTCAATGGCACCGTCTAACCACGAAACCTTGTCGGAATTGCAGGCAAAGCATCCAACTCCAGCAACACACCACCATCTTCCCGAGGCACCGAGGGACTCCGAAACGTTTGATGTGACCGCCCAAGACATGGCTGCTGCCGTTGAGTCCTTCCCGAATGGCTCTGCAGGCGGCTTAGATGGGCTCTCGCCACAGCACCTTAAAGATTTGCTGGGTACCGGCTGTGGCGAGGCTGGTGATTCGCTTTTGAGGGACTTAACGGCTTTAGCCAGTCTCATGCTTTCAGGGCGTGTCCATAAAGACGTTGCGGAGCTCCTCTACGGTGCCAACTTAATAGCTTTAAAGAAGAGGGATGGCGGCATCAGACCCATTGCCGTCGGTACCGTTTATCGTCGCCTCGCGGCCAAAATCGGGTGTAAAAAGGTAAACTTGGATTTACAGAATATTTTCGTACCTCTGCAACTCGGTTTTGGCACGCGAGGAGGCTGTGAGGCTGCTGTCCACTCAGTGCGTACTTTTACAGAAAAAGACTGTGGTGAAGTGTTGCTAAAAGTTGACGTTAAGAATGCTTTTAATTCCGTAGATAGGGGAGCCCTCCTTACGCAAGTAAAAGAGCAAATTCCAAATTTATTTAATTTTCTCTGGCAATGTTACGGTTCGGCTTCTAAACTTACATATTTAGGCAACGAAATTCTTTCTGAAGTTGGCTGCCAGCAGGGTGACCCACTTGGCCCTGCAATTTTTAGCCTCGCCATTCACCCCATTATCCAACGCCTTCGTTCTAAACTTAATGTCTGGTATTTGGATGATGGGACGATTGGCGGGGACTTCAGTACAGTCCACGATGACCTTCTCCTTTTGATAGATGAATTCAACAAGATTGGTCTACAGCTAAATTTTAAAAAATGTGAAATATTCATTTCTGACAACTGTACTGCTAAAAATTCCATAATAGAAAAAATCAACAAATCAGCTCCTGGCATCAAAATTATCGACAGAAACGCTTTGTGCTTATTGGGCTCCCCCATCCTCGATGATGCGATTCCTGCTTTTATCGATCACAAAATTCAAAATTTCTTACACACCTCCGATCGGTTATCGAAAATTAACACACACATGGCTTTCACTATTATAAAATTTTGTCTTTTTGGCCCCAAATTCACTTATACTTTGCGATGTTGCCAGCTCTGGAAGCACACTCAGCTGCTTCTAAAGTTGGATAACATCGTAAAAAACACTTTGGTCTCTATTTTAAATGTAAATTTGGACGAACGGACGTGGTTACAGGCTTCGCTTCCAGTGCGGTGGGGGGGCCTAGGTATAAGGGCTATTTCAGATGTTGCTCTGCCTGCATTCCTATCCTCAGTTCATGCCACCAACAATCTTTCTCAACATATTCTTTCGGCTTCCCTTAATAAATTTGAATTAAGTGGCATGTCTGAGGCTATGAGTGCTTGGCGCCTAGCCTGCCCAAACACCGATTTCCCTACAAACCCAACATCCCAGCGGCTGTGGGATGGGCCGATCTGCAAGCTACTACGGAAAAAACTCATTGATACGTGTGTAAGCTCTGCAGATCGTGCTCGTCTTTTAGCCGTTTCGGAATGGGAATCGGGTTTGTGGCTTCACGCCATCCCATCGCATAACACTGGCACCTTGTTGGACACCGCTACTTTTAGAACTGCGGTGTCCCTTCGCCTGGGCGCACCGTGTTGTGCTCCGCACCGCTGCCAGTGTGGCGCCGCAGTGAGTCGGCTTGGTCACCACGGCCTAAGCTGCGTTAAGAGCGCAGGCAGATTCACTCGCCATTCCAGCCTTAATGAAATCATCCGTCGGGCTCTTGCCACCGCCAACTGTCCGGCCATCCTGGAACCGAACGGTCTGAGCCGTGACGATGGTAAGAGGCCCGACGGAATGACTCTTGTTCCCTGGAGATTGGGGCGGCCCTTAGTGTGGGATGCTACCTGCGTCGACACTTTGGCGCCGTCGCATCTCCCGGGGACCGAGACTAGACCTGGTGCGGCGGCTGAATCTGCGGAGGACCTCAAGAGGCGCAAATATAGTCTCCTTGACAGTGGCTATATGTTTGTGCCTTTTGGGGTAGAGACGCTTGGGACGTGGGGGCCGGGCGCTCACTTTGTATATAAAGAAATAACGTCTCGCATTTTTGAGGCCACACGTTCCCGAAATGCTGGCCTTTATTTTGGACAGCGGATAAGCATTGCCATCCAGCGTGGCAATGCTGCCAGCATTTTGGGAACGTTGCCCACTGGCTGCGGTCTCTTAGAATAGGCTTTTAGTACATAAGTTAGGTTATTATATTTTTGTTTATTATTAGTTTAGTTTTAATTTTAATTGTTGTAATCACATTATTCATATCTTTGAAATAAAATAAGTTCATTTCTTAATTGCGGTGCAATATGCTTAATGTTTTTTAATTAAAAATATTTTGTTTCTGGTAATCTTGATTGGTGGCCTTGGCAGATTGTGAGTCATAGTGACGGGTGGTCAGACTGACAGTCGTATCGTGGTTTTAGTTAGGCAATTTTTTTTCTCGTTTTTATACATAAAGATATTGCTGAATAGTTGGTAGTGTTAAGGTGTTTGGTAAAATTCTGTTCTGTGTGAGGGTTTAGCATAACGAGCGCGAGATAGATTTAGGATCAGTTTCAAAAGTTCCAAAAAGGTCTTATCCGACCCCTAAAATATAACTTGACCGAATTTAAGAGTGACACAATCTAAACTTGAAAAAAGAACTCAGCTGTCAGTTTCTTATATGAGTGTTATATGCTTAACTTGCCGATACGATTTGTCCAATACCTGTGAAATTGGGGCTTAGTCTGCTTCTTGCCATATTTTTGTATGGCAAAACATGATAATGACGTGACAAAATCTATTTCGTGCTCCCTAGCCCGACTGCTGTCTGTACGTTCATGTGTATTTTTGTAATGTATATATCTTAACTCGCTGCAGTCTCCATTAGGTATACTACACTAGTTTTCTACTAACAATTTCAATACTTTTCTCAAATGTTTCGTTAGTCTATCAATTAGCGTATGCCTTCTCTCACCACGAGGTCTTGGGTTCGATTGTTACAATTGTTACAAAATCATTGCACTTATTGTTACATATCGTACAATATAGATATTTAAGGAAAATATTCCTTGTAATATGACGCAAGCTATGCGTGTCAGAAAACGCTTGACTCAGATATAATGCGTTGCAATAAGGAATAGGACTCAATCTGTAACTAGACCAAACACAAATTTATATTGCAGCATTTTTGGATATGAAATTCTATTTTTTTTTATATACTACGCCCACAGCGAACGAGCGTGTAGTCCACCTGATGGTAAGTGGAGTACAGCCCATGGACATCAACAATCCACAAAAGCAGATTATAGATGCGTCGCTGCAGCTGAGGACTACGGTGTTATGCCTCATGTGCCAGTAATTTCAGGGCCTGATCTCACCACCAAACCGGAACACAGTAATGAAAGCACTACTATTTGGCGCCAGGTTAAAGGTGAGACGGTGGTGCTGCCGCCCTCGAGCTCATTCACAAGAGCTCTTCCACCAGTACCATGATATAAAGATGCATATTTTATTATTATAATCAAACACTGTCAACCAGGTAGCTTCGATTCCGTCAAGGTTGCTTGGACTAACTTATTATTATTTAAATATTATATGTCTTAAACTATATTTTATTTACTGTAATCTATGTATGTATTTGTAAGTATTAGTATATAATATATTAATGCTTTTTTATAGCTATAAATTTATTATCTAAGTGTCTGCTTTACACGTGTTTAAAACTGCATGTACTATCTACAACTCTGCATCACCCAAAGGATGACTGGTAGATAATACTTTTAGTATTAGGTAAGTCCGCTTTTGTACATTTCAGTGTATAAAGTTTAAATAAATAAATTATCTGACTTTGACAAACCTACAATTAAATATCGGATCAATAAACCTCGTTTAAAACTTGAATCGGAGAAAAATCCCACAAACAATGATATTATAGAACTATAGATATGTTACGTTCATAGAAATTACGATTTAAATCCGTTCCGAGCTATTCCAAATTGCACACATTGACAAATGTAACTGATAAGTAAAACAAAAGATACGAAATAGCACGCAAATGAAAGAGATAGCTATAGTTTTAATGATTGCACTTCAGTGGTACGCACGTGACTGCGCTCGACGCAGGCCACACGCAAACTAAACACAAGACGTCCCAATTGGGACGTATTTGAGTATTCACAGCGCGAGCGCTTATAACATATCTGCTTTTGTTTTTATATAATATCATTGCCCACAAACTTTTACTAAACCAGTAACAAACTATACAAATTTTAAAAATAGAACGCTTTGATCATCTTATTGAACATATACTTTTTAAATGAACTGACTTTTTCGAATACTCAAAATTAATTAGGTATTCGAAATACAAATTTGAATTTGCTCGTACAAAATTCCTCACTACCTTATTGGTTAGGAATGTCGAGATAAAATAATCAGCTTTTTTACAGCCAGTGAGTTGTATAACCGATTTCTTGTTTCGGCTCGTACCCAAACCCGATTTTTGAGGTGAAAGTACTGGCACAGGTGTTACGCGATCTGCCTGATAGATTCATTTGTGTGTGACACGCAATAGATATCTTAATCACAACTGGGACGTTTGACAATCGAGTGTATTGAGTTGAGATATAAATAAATATTAAGGTTTGGTAAAATTTTCTTAAACTAAAAGCTTCCTTAGCACTGCTTACCACTCGTTACATAGAGATTTAACCATGACGTTGTTATCATCATTGAAACGTCACTTGGAAATTTTCTATTATATGTTTATATTGACTTAGTGTCAGGCAAATTTAATATTATGAAACTGGTGCCTAATTAGTGCCTCCATTTGTAGTTATTGTAAGGTATATTATTAGTATAGTTTCGTATGTTTTTTTTTATTTATTATTGAAAAACAACGACCGCACTAGGAATAACTCCTGTGTCGCGGGGTTGTTCACAAACAAACATTTCACACACACAAATTTCACCCAGAGTCAGAACAAATCTTTGCGAATCACGCAAAGATTTGCCTCGTGTGGGGATCGAACCCACAACACCAGCGTAGTTGAAAGCGGCGAGGCGACCGCTTTAACCACTACGCCAACCGTGCACTCTGTAAACCAGTCTACCCGTCACCACGATTGATTCTACTCAATGGTAACGTCGAACATGGTAAATTACCTTAGAAAAGAAACGCGATCGAGACCCGTGATGCGATTCTGTAAGGGCAACTTTGGTCTCGAAAATTTATTGCAACCTTATCCGTATATAAATACGGTTGATATTTGATTGACAGGAATTAAAATTTCGTGTGATTCCAATAATGGAATTCGCACGTCGTTGTCTAACTAATAATAAGTATTCAAATCGAAAATTTTAAAGGTATGATTTGATAACTGAGTACATTACAGAGTTTTTTTTAATATCTCAGTTTGCATTGTTCATGCTTTGCCAGTAGTTTTGATAAAAAAACTTACAGGATACTTACTAATTTAACGATAATTTTATGGAGGAGGAGCGAACAAAGGCTTTTCTGTATATTTTTTGCTTCATATCCGTGGGAAACAATGTTTTTTTAATGAAATCTAGATGATGAAAATGTATTAAATTACATCTAGTGCTACTTGTTGGATATAGATACGTAGTTTTTAATGATCCTTGCTAAGTAATTAATACTGTATTTAATAATTTAATGAGTATTCTGCCAAAGCTTTGCCCGCGTGTAACAATAGTGAATAGAAGCTTATATTCTTCTCTAGCCCTTCAAATATACACGTATATTTTTTTTAAATTAATAATTCAACGGTGAGTGAAATTGTAGATATACATACATATTAATATAGTATCTTTCGAAGAGATAATAGCTGCGTCCCGGGTTTTAACCCGCAGGCAAAATAAAACTATGTCCTGTCCTAAGGGCCTATATCCTATTCACTTTCATACCAAATTTCATCGAAATTGGTAAAGCCATTTAGGCGTGAAAGTGTTACAGACAGATAGACAGACAGAGTTACTTTCGGTTTCATAATATAAAGTTAGGATTAGGATAGTAACTCTTTAACCGATATAAAATGTATTAGTGTCCTATTTGCAGTTATCAAACCTAATCGCCTACGATTTCAATTAATATAATTAAATATCAATAATTATTATTGTAAATTGAAATACCTATGTCTTGTTTATAATAATTATTATTACTGGCAAGGCTTGCAGGTGGCCACAGTTCAATGTAATTAACTTGTAAGTTATTTAACTTGAAGTTATTTAACTTGTCGTAATGGTTTGAATCATTACTTCAACACTTGACATCGATTGCAATTTTGTAATGGCATTTTAGTATATTGCGTATTATTGAAATAGTTATTTGTGCAGCAAGAGAATAAAGTTCGTATTGTCTTCGAGTGATAGTTTTGAGTCCCGAATAAGCGAAAGTTTATATATAACATCGCATTGATTATTTACCTACATTACATTGCCAGTTATTCAAATTATGAAATACGGGTGCTACTCACGTAATATTGGTCTATTTAGTCGATCGCGGTTTCGCCAATACGTCTAGGCATTATCAAGAGAGTGCGATACGTCGCGCCTGAGTCGCAGCCAGTCTTGCACTGTCTGTCTGTTAATAAAAACATTACTAGTTGTAAGTAGCAAACTGGCTCAGCTCAGTGATAAATGCTACCTTAATTATAAAGCCAGGTGTCCAACGACTAAAAATTACATTAACGATATCAGTCAGTTCTTGTGAACAGGGAACAAGCGATTTGATTGATTGATTTGAAGGCTTAAAGAGGTTTATTATTATATTAAGCTTGAAAAATTTAGAATCCAGCAGGATTTGAACCTGCATTCCCTGGGTAAACGCCCCAGTAGCTTTGCCAATTCAGCCATAGATTCGTATGCTGCTAGATTCAAAATTTCTCAAACTTTTTTGTACATATATATATATACCCTAGCTAGACAAACCAAAGAGTGTAATAAATTCTTTACTTAATCACAATAAGTTTCTACCGTACATTATTCATATTCTTGCTCTGACCATTTATTTAATGCCCATACTAAAACCGACTACCAACTGTCATCCACCTTAATAGAAGCAATAGAAATATGAGCCGTCTTCCTATTTTTTATTCTACTTGCTAAGAAAGGCTAGTTGACATGCGCAGGCGCAGGTAGCCAGGGTTTCCGGTCTATTGCTCATGCGATCATTACTAATAATGTTGTGCAGAAGGTACACTTAATAATAAACATTAGGAATAAAAGGCAGGTTTAAGCAAGGTGGATGAACTTGACTGTCTTATTCGGTATGTTTGTGCCTAAAATAATTTAGAAAATAATTTATACTGTTATCGAATCGATATTTTAACCGAAGTGAAGGCATACTTAAATATATTTGTCGTTGATAAGACACTTTTGAGCATAAACATTTTTCTTTATACACTATTATAGCAATAAAGTTAGTACCATTGTTATTACATATTTCTGCAGTAAGTTGCAGACTCTAATATCACGCACGACGCACCAACATTTAACGCAAGTATAATTTATTCAGCAACAATCCTTTTGGTTGGTTACCAAGCCAATCTAAAGGGTTCAATAAAAAAAAACCACCACTACTCAGCAGCTGTGGTCGTTAACGTGGACATTTATCTAAATGTTACATTTATTTTGTTTTTCTGTTGTGGACCTTCTGCATTTACGTTTATTGTGTCTAACCCTAAGAAAAAATATAACACGTTACATTGCAAGAGGCTTTATATTATTAATATCGGATGCATTTTATACATTTTAAATTGGTTTCTTTTTATTATTCATGATTGTATATATTTTTTACTTTCTTTGTGGAAGTCGTTACACGATGTTAGTTTTTTTAAATGATTTTTAAGGAAATGTGTTCTCTTGAGGGATAAGTTCTGAACTAAGTTAATTTTTATTATCTCTCTTAAGTTTTTATTTAGGTAATAATTAAACATACTTAAAAGTTCCTCTTAAAAAAAACATATTTTTTTAGGTAATATAATTATTTAGTGTTATATAATTAAATTAGTTCTCACCGAATAGTAGGTATCAA
Source organism: Hypena proboscidalis (assembly GCA_905147285.1). NCBI lineage: Eukaryota > Metazoa > Arthropoda > Insecta > Lepidoptera > Erebidae > Hypena > Hypena proboscidalis. Next base: position 5,976,272 of record LR990141.1, read on the forward strand.
TTTATTTAAAAAATACTATTTACTGATACCTCATTTCACCTTTGAATAATTATTCAAACTTGCGGTGAAATTTTTCCTTATATTCCTTTTATCTTAACGTACTTTTGAAGAAATATTACACATACAATAACATAATCAAGGCTATATTACCCTAAGGGGTGAGGCAGAGGTGTTGAACATCCACATTTCACCTGCTATATTTAAGTCCCATGGGATAGGAGGCGAGCCTATCGCCATCCAACAGGCACAACTCTGTGTAGTTATTGAGAATTTCCTGACGGAAAGTTCACAAATAGTTGATGAATGAAGAAATATTCTAAAGAGTCATTTCATAATATCGTTTCTAATGCGACTGAACCGGATCGCGAATTTAAACGATGATTCACAATCGAAATGTCGGACAAAATGCCTTTAAAGCATGTCCGTTTTCAAAGGAAATAAGCTTGCTGGCCCGTTAGCAAGGCTTGCTTCTTTTGACATTACGATTCCACTATAACGTTAACGTCAAAAGACAAAAGATATTAACGTTTCTACGTCATAGTGGAATTGTAACATCAAAAGTGGCAAACTATGGTAATGGGGCTGCATCTATGTGTCATTCTTAATCCATATTTTCTTCGAAATTGACAGAATTATATTAATTACATTATAAAAACTCTCTTGGTAACTATTGCCCAAAAAATAAGCAGCTACTACTGAATCTTAGGCCGTTTTGATTAATTTAACTAGCCTTATTTTTTTAATCGATGTCTTTCTATTTTCTAAAAGAAAGCTTGATTTCCTTGGCCTAAATAAACTCTCATAACTTCTCACTTCCATCTAATAATTATAATACTTGCCAGCCCCTGTGACTTCATTTAATGTATCCATGTGTGCAATTACCACGTGTGCACACACACATACAAATCGGTCAGCGTTGATGAAAGCTGCGTTTAGAGATGTGCTGAGCTTCCACTACTTGATTTAATACCGTAAGAGACATTCGTGATTCGATATACTCGGTAGGTATTGAGATACCCAATTTTGACAACCTGATTAAGATCAAACTCGCATAAATACCTTGTAAGTGAGTTAATTGCTGATAAAGCAATCAGCAGCCAAATACTGTGCCTTCATTACTGTGTTCTAGTTCTGTGGTAAGATAAAATATTGGCAAAAATATCGTAGTCCCCAGATGTAGCCAAGCATCTTGTCATTGTAGAGGTTTATATAAGATCAACCGAACTTCTTAAAGTGCAGTTCGATCATTATTATGTGAGGCGCTTCCTTTCAATATACAATCCACCAGGTATTCGTCTCGCTGGCTAAATAGGACTACCTAATGAATTTTATTTAAAGAAGTAGTATTAACTAAACTTCCACTCGCTACATACGTATTTAACAAAGTACCGGAGTACTCTAGTACTGATACTATAATACCGACTTAGTACATCTCTAGCTGCGCGTGAGTCGCTTGCTAACGTCTTGAACGTCAATAGCTTTCGAGAGCGCTTATGAGTTAGTAAACGAGTTTCTGATATGGCGTGTTTAAACATATTCTATCAGAATCATTTTCTATGTCAACTTTTTAACTTTAGATGTTGTTGGTAAATATGTGGAACATTTACCGTCCATAATAAAAGCTTAATTAACAAGAGAGAAATGTTCGTACTTTCTTTGAGTACTAATTTTGAATCCCGAATAAGTCTAGGATTCTACAGTAGATCCACGAGCGTGTAGTGAGTGATTCTAGGTTACAATAGTTTATATTCTAGGTTATGCGTAAAGTATTTTTAAACTAAAAGATATTATGCCAAAAAATTTGCCAAATTAATGTTATGCGTAACTATTATTATGTCAAATGGACTTTCATTTTCTTGCCAACTTCAATAATGCCAAAAAGAAATATGCAAAAAAATAAATAACCAGTTATTTTTTGTGACTTTTTTCTTTTTTTGTAATATATGTATTAAAAATTAATAAGTATTCATTTCTGTTTCAGGTAATTAAAAACTTTACTACAAGCTGATAAGACAACATCGGTAAGCTTAACTATAGAAATGTTTATATCCACTTGTGTTTTTCAAGTCACATAATAGCCATTCGATCACAAGAAACTGATTATAAATTTATGTAAAAGTAAGAAGAAAACTTGTATTTTAATTCAATAATAATCCACAAAAACGCTCAGTTTCAAAGTTGACATTTACAAATAAACCAGTCACTGAGTAGGAGTGACCAAAATGGAAAAACACGACATAAATATTTATAAAACCAGTACCACTTAATATAATATATTATTTCAGTATTGTATTTATAGTTTTACAAAGTTTTATTAGCAAGTTAATGCTTTTCTACAGTACTAAAGTTTTTACGAGTCAGTTACGAAGTGAATGTTTTGAAACAGCTTTCAGATTGTTTTGAAACTATAATGGTTAACAAGAAAATATCGAAATATGTAATTACAACACTGTTGTCTTTTGATAAGGTCCATAATTCTATGTCCTAATTGGATTTGACGATCTTTTCATGTGATCAATCAAAATATCATCCAAAGTTTTATTTTCATCAATCATCAATTAGCCTCTCGCAGTCCACTGCTGGACATAGGCCTCTCTTAATGTGCGCCACAACACCCGGTCCTGTGCCTTCCGCATCCAGTCCCCTCCAGCGACCTTCTTCAGGTCGTCAGTCCACCTGGCAGGGGGGCGTCCCACCTTACGGTTGCCGAGTCGCGGTCTCCATTCCAGGACTCGTTTGCTCCAACGGCTGTCGGTCCGTCGGCAAACGTGACCAGCCCACTGCCACTTCAGCGAGCTTATTTTGCGAGCTATGTCGGTCACTTTGGTTCTTTGTCGGATGACCTCATTACGAATTTTATCCTTCAAAGAAACTCGGAGTTTCTTTGAAGTTTTATTTTAATTTAGCTCAATTATTTCTATTGTGCTCTTTGTTGTCGAAAAATACCTATAATGAAAAAATAAATCAAAGAGTCGGCACTCACGACCGTATTTATTTCGACCAGTAAAACCTTTGAGAACGTGCACAAATTCAGTGCGAAGGAACTTTCAATTCATTCTTCTTCTTCTTCGTCGTGTCGGCTGAGTCAAATTTTATTTTGACTTGCCATCGTGGTGAAAGGATTAGCCAATTCACTTTGGAGAAATAGCGAATTGCCCAGGGTGCGTCGGGTGTAGGGAATCGTTGTGTACGTCACTCGGGGAGGCTCCTTTCATGCACCCCCTTCATTCAATTCATTAACTTCAAGCTACGCGGTCAACACGAGGAACAATTGATTGGCTGTTTTCCATACAAAAGTAATATAGATTTGTCACAAAATGACCACGAAAAAACATGCATGTTAGTGTTTAAGATATGATTTGTCTATAAAAATAGATTAAAACTTTATAATATTAAAGTTAAACCCAAATTACGTTAGTATGAAAACACGGTACTTAGGAGTCTACCCTTAAATTTAGTTCGTCTTGGAGTAAAAGGACAAAATAAGCAAAAAAGGATGTAGGTAAAACACGATCGAAGGAAGAACACTATATGTTGAGTTTCGATAATATGCTATTCATTTTCAAGGAGTGGCTACTTGTTGAGGCAGAAATAACACAGGTTGAAACTGGCATATAATACGATGCTTGAGGCAATGACGAGTCGGCTTGTTAGTAGGATAAACATCTTTGTCCTGCGAAGATTATGTGCTGTTTTTCTGTTGTACACACGGCTACCGATAACCTATACATTTCCAGTATAAGCTAGTCTCCATTACACGGGAAGCTTATACAAGCCAAAACCATCTTCCTATTCCTCATGTCGATGGTTGAGTCAAATTTTATTTTGACTTGCCATCGTGGTGAAAGGATTAACCAATTCGCTTTGGAGAACTCGCGAATTGACCAGGGTGCGCTGGATGTAGGGAATCGTTGTGTACGTCACTCGGGGAGGCTCCTTTCATGCACCCCGCAAGACCATCATAACCTGGCTATGTATAGGTTGAAGTGTAGCTGTCTAAACAGGCTGTATATGTTTTATTTCACTCGTATGTAGATAAATATTACTACCGAGACGGTTTACTTTTGTGCTGTGGCAGAAATTTACTTTTTTTTTTAAATTGTTTGATAATATGTTGTGGAACTTCCTCGGTCGTCTCTCCGCGAGGTCTCGGGTTTGATTCCCAGGTCGGACGAAGTGTTTTTTGTAAACTTTCCGTAAGGAAATTCACAATATCGCCATGGAGTTGAAATTGTGCCCTATGGGACCTAAACATAATAGGTGAAATGTGGGTGATGTATACCTCTGCCACACCCTTCTGGGTGATATAGACTTGAAGTTATGTTATGCTATGTTGCAGTTTTGCCCACGTGGTATGTCAAATTAAAATAGCTTATATCTTAATCTAGGCTACAAGCTATATTATGTGTGTGTTAAATCGAAATAATATCGTTTTTGCGTGAATTAATAATAAACAGACTTTAATATTCATGTAAGTGTCAATGCGACCTTGTTCGCATGGTCAATGGTAAGTTATCAAGATCTTAGATTAATAATTAATATATTCAGTTTTAAATAAATATAAATTTTAATATCTCACAACTTACACACAACGCCATCTAGTCCCAAACTATGCTGGGCTTGTACTATGGATACTAGAATATCTAATACTAATACATTTATACTTTTCTTTTGTTAATACATACTTATTATACATAGAAACACGCAGACTAAGACAAACCCCCATGTTCATGCACACAAAGATTTGTCTTAAGCGGGAATCGAACCCGCGACCTCGGCGTCGCAGGCAGGTACACTACCTACGCCGCCATCTGGTCGTCTTTTTTAAATACATAACTAATATCGTTACTAAACGCTGAACGACTACCAAAGTTGGATGATTTTCATCTTTTCTGCTATCAAATCAATAAACTTTAAATCTTCACAAACTTTCCACCCACAACCAGAATTTCTCTCTCCATAAATTAGACGTCACATTTTCTATTACGTGATGCTGGACTGTATCAACTCATCAATCGATCAGTACATAAACACAAACTTATAAATCAAGATGAAAACTCGATTCACCTCATATGGTAACCAGTCACTTGTGTAGATTTTATGGTAGACGAGACGTTGACGACACGACATTCACCTTGCAATAAACTTAAAATACGGTAATCCAAAATTGTGTAACACCTAAAGCAAACGAGCCTATTTTCATAGTAGATGTGCCGTCAGAAAATAAAAATAAATTATTTCGCTTCTGCATTTTGTAGCATATTTTTTTGTTAAGGAATCATTTGACTCTTAAAATCACTTTTATTAATAAGCAAAAATGGTAGTCTATAAAACTTATTATGTTTACCGCCACTAAACAGAAATTAAATAATAATTTGAGAATATTAAATCATAACTCATAACCTCTTCTTGACAGTCAGGTATTAAAAAAGAGAAGTTTCTTCTTCTTTTGAAATGTGGGTGTACAACACCCACACTTTACCTGGCCATTGACACCAAATAACACTTGTCTCGACCCGGGCATCGAACTCGAGATCTCGCGGTGATAGGTGCATATGCTAAACACTAGACCACTGTGGCAGTTATATCTGTTTTCTGACTTGACTGTGTTGACTCGTGAAAAATTGACTGTACGATTTCTCGTCTCGCAGTCATATCGTCGAGTGCAAAAAAGCTTTGATATAAAGAGCACTTGGAAAGTCAGTCCCGTTTGAAGGCAAACAGATACGAAGAATTCCGTAATTATCCATAATTGATTTGCTAGATTGATAGCAAGGTCGTGGAGGCAAGGACAGGTTATTGTACGTACGTACGTACAGCGATTTATAACTGTCACTTTTGTGAGATCTGCTATTGATGCGCAGACGCACCTTGTGAATGACTTTATGCAAGAATATTGCGTTTTGTCTACTTTTGTTGCCAAAAAGATTTATAACATAATATTAAATGAGTTATGAATTAAATTAATTAAAAATATATAAAGTTTTTTTTTTAATTCATGGCAATTAAGCAATTTTTTTTGCAAAATGAGGTAGATAGGCACTATTAAAACTGTAGAAACAAAGTAAAAAGTTTTTGTTTTTTTCGTCTTCAGGTGAATTTGCATGTATTTAAAAATATGATTCGAATATGTTTCGAAATTGCCTACAAGTACGCCCTTGAACAAAATATTTAAAGTCTTAGGCCCAGTTTTACACCAAGCGGATCGGATACAGGAGCGTAGAGAGGCTGTGTCTTGAATAACCAATCAGATTTCGTTATTTCCTCATCTCCTATCTGGAGTCCTTTTGGTGGAAATGGACCAAGTAGAGAGGAGAGAAGCGGAGAAGTCTACATTTGTATGGCATTTTGTGCAGATTGAATAAACAAAAAAAGCCTTTATTACTTTGACTTAACAATAATATTTTCGATTACATTAAATTTTTCATCAAAAAACAAAAATGATATTGTATGATCTGTATCCTTAATTTAATTATGTTAATCTGTCTTTAATCATTGTAATTGGTGTAACAACCGTTGTAATTAAAGTAAAATAAATAAATAAAGTCTCTGCGCCACTGTCAGCTTCAGCGCACTTCTCCGTTCTGCTCCTCACCTTTCCAGCAATGCGGAGCGCATTGCTGGAAATCGGGTCTTAGTATCTCATAACATTAGTAAACAACAAATCCCATACAACTAATGATACCCATTACAAGTTCTCGAGTAAAACGATCCTCCTGTGTCTAATCGCAACAAAAACTGACTCAGGTAAATTTCGTGCGTGACAGAGATAGAAGTAGTTATGTCGTGCATGAATTCTAGGGTCGGCAGACTAAAGCACATAAGTCAAAAATCCTAACTTTACAGGAACTAAAAAAAACTGTTTATAAAATCATAGATTTAGAAATTATTAAATGTTTTTATTAACTGTTAAAGTGAATAGCAATGCCTTACTATTTAAATACAACAATTTGGTGGGAACATAATAGTTTAATATTTAGATGACTTAAGTTATGAGAAACGCTTTGGTAGTATGACTTATGTGTAAAAGTTCATTAATTAAAATATAAATAAAAGTAAATAAAAAATATTAATACAATCAAAAACATACGTAAACTTATTGACTAGTTGGTATCACTTTAAATTCTTGTTCTTTTTCGGATTCTATAATATCTGGGTTAGTATTTCGTACAGTTTCCAAAGCAGGTAAACTTATATAAAATTGATGGAAAATATCTGGAATTAAGGACAGCATGGAAATTAAATCTTTTTTTTTCTTTATAGATATGGGCAATGGCTGAATAGATATTACGGGAATATTATCACATTAGAACCTCTTCTTTCCGTCTAAAATCCATCAAATTGTAATGACTAGTTCCATATGGAGATAATTTATTTACAACCAACGAATACACAAACCAAAAAAAAAACGAAATAAACTAACCTAAAATAAATTACTTAAAAACTAGCAATAAAAGACTACCTAACCTAATCTAACAAATCGCTGCCAATGGGCAACGTTCCCAAAATGCTGGCAGCATTGCCACGCTGGATGGCAATGCTAATTCGCTGTCCAAAATAAATACTCACATTTCGGCAACGTGTCGTATCAACCAGTCGCGTTGATATTTCTTTAAATAAAGAATGGGCACCTCTTCTTTTGTAGTTAAAGACGAAAAAGGTGAATCTGTATCTAACGTATCTTTATAGGAAAGAATTCCAAATTCTTGTACATATCGTAGCCACCTTTTATCCAGCCATTTAAACTGCCGTCCGTCAGAATCTTTATTTCTTAAATCTAAAGCACTTTTCAGCATGGATGAAAAGTCATACAAATCTGTGCTTTTTATTTCTACAACCTTAAACTTTTTACTGCTAGATCGAATCACTGGATCCAATCATGGGGGTGAAATATCTATAATTCAGTTTTCTTCTATAATGCCATGATCTGTATCAACTTCTATGTGGCTGTGGCCAGGAATCATAAACTTATGGTCTATTATTTTAATTAATCGATGTTTTTGCAATGCCCAGCTAAACATACAACTGACATGAGAATTTCTATTCTGGCAGAAGAAGAAGATGGAATTCTTGGTACTACAAATGATGGATCTTGCACAGAATCATCACTACTGACATGCCCTGTTGAGGTCGACGACGTAGGATCGTCTACTATGTTGTCTGTATTCGCAATCGATGGTTGTTGCACTTTTTCTAAAAAAAAGATAAAACAATACGTAATTCATTTATTATGTCTGTGCTATACATAATTTGCGTTTCGAGATTTAAAAATATATGAAAATATCCCTGCATCGCCTTCTTGGTGAGCTGATAACGCCATTTCAACCAACTTCTTGCTTCTCTGAGTATTCATTTCAACAAATTAAATATTACAAACTGCCTGTTCAACAAAACGGTAACAATTAATGCCATTGGTAGCTTAACTGGCTTAACATACCGTTCCAATTTTTGTGTACATCAAAAATAATGTTTAAGTACCCACAATCTATAAACAAATGTCACATTTGATGTTCTTCATAACATAAGTCAGACCACTTAGCTCAAAAAACTTCTCACTTAAGAGTGTTCCTTATAACATAAGTCAAGTTATGTTTTTTTGTGCGTCGACCTATATTTGAATTGGGTAAGGTTGATACGGCCCGCCACTTGAATACGCCATGAACGAGTTCAGATAGACTTATGTGCTTTAGTCAGACTGCGTGTTGAATAAAATGAACACTGATGATGTAATAAAAAATAAACCGAAAATTTTGACTTATGTGCTTTAGTCCGCCGACCCTAGAATTGTTCGCTCAATAAGAGTGCACTATGATGAGTGAGCTGGTCTATATAATGAGTAGACAATATTTAGACATATTATAGTAGTGCATAATAAATTGTTTTACGATAATTCAAATTTAATAATAAGTTTAAATTTTAATATCTACATAGGAAAATCTCGGTAAAGATAACTTCAGGATTTCCTTTTATTCATAATTCTGCTCTGGTACCCATAAGGATGCCTCGATAGTCTAGTGGTTAGCGTATGCGCCTCTCACTGCTAGGTTTCGGGTTCGATTCCCAGGTCGGGCAAAGTGTTATTTGTGAACTTTCTCAATTCACAATAGCAGCACGGAGTTGGAATTGTGGCCGGTGGATGGCGATAGGCTCACCCCCTATCCAATGGGACCCAAACTTTATAGGTGAAATATGGGTGTTGTTAACCTCTGCCACTCCCTTCTGGGTAATATAGGCAGGATGTTATGTTTTGATAAAACTTTGTTTGGATATAAATTCATAAGAGTCATAATATTATTAACTTTATAAAAAAGCAAAGATAAACTACACAGTGTGGGTTGCTCTCAGATTGGTATAAAATTCGACTAAACAAGAAATTTAATTTCAAATATTTTTCAAGTATAGTATGCATAGAGAAATGAGTACATGACATGTCATGTAATACAACTTTTCTTCGGCGAATGGTAGCAATGGCTGTCGCTCGCACGCTGTCACTGATGCAACGTGTACACTAAAATGTACTGTCATAACAATTACAGACTTTCCTTTATATCTAATAGTATAAACAAATTTCCCACAATTATACCATGAATCATGTGTAATCTGACATGAACTAAGTAAAATTAATTTTTATTATTTCTCGTTATTATAATACATTATAATTATGATAAATTATAACTACAGCCTATGAACATTCACATAAAGGCGGTACTTTTAGAGACCATACCTCATGTGCATGTGTGATTTTTTTTTTTGGTTTTTGAAGTTTTGTTTTGTTTTGGTGGTGTCATTTGTTTTTATTATCGAGTATTTTTTTTTCAAAAACTTATATTGTATTTTTTGTAAAAAAGTGACTGACAGTGGAATTGTCATCATTAGGACGAAATGTCACACTACCTTACTCGCAATCAGGGCGCACCAGAATACCAGCGCTGTAGTCCTGATGTGCTGCAGTATTATGCTGAGGTGTGTACCTTTTCTGGCACATCAATTTAATTATTATTATAAGTAGTTTTAAAAGTGTATCACTTACATTAAGATTTGCCAAAACAAACGTTTCTTTCTTTCTTTCTATGTGCCAATAATTTCAGGACCTAATCTACCACGACTATTAGGATGTAGATGACGCGAGTGAATAGCGGTGGTCCTTCGTTCCTCCACTTTGTATACATAAGTTTTAACACCAGTAAAAGATAACACAACAATGAGGTAAAGTATAGGTAACTTATAATGCTTATAACTACAGCAACAAATAAATAAATAAATAAATAACAATATTATTAAAACCGACGTGTGGTGAAAACATTATTATTGAGAATACTCACGTTATTTTAGCCGGGATATGCCGACTAGTTTCGAATCTATTACGTAGATTCAAAAACTGGGCGACAAATCGCGTTTCGTCGCGCGACAACGTGAGTAGTCCGAATTCTCAATACTTATATCCTATATTTTATTCCACCCTATCGAAGTCTCGCACCTTAGTCTAGCGTGCGCGTCATGCGTCGCGTGCGCATCCGTCGCGGCCTTGACAGCCTGACTTTTGAGACCCAACTAAATGTCGGGATCGGTAATATCAAAGGCCAAAGCCATTAGAATATCATAATACTAATAATACATTTCATACATCCAAATTAAATGGGCATCCGAATAAACAAGCATTTAATACGATGCTGGTAAAATTATAGAACAATGTCTCAAGTTGTCCTTCTAGCACAACTTACTCTTGACATTCCGATTCGTCTATGACGTAGTTTATCAAATATAGAAACGTCGAAAGACTAAAGAAGTTGACGTTTCTATGTTGATAACTACGTCATAGTGGAATTAAAATATTAAAAAAAGCAAAATATATTAAATGGGCAGCATTGAACTATTGCGAATCTTATCAGTGTATCATAACATTATAATGTATTTGAGCTACCAGCACAGTAAACCACTTGTAATTAGATCTTTTTCAATTAAATATTAATTTGGTATTTTAAATCGTGATATAATTCCATCCACACGCCCACCACTGTGACTCCTGTGACGCCAGGATCTACAGCGGTAACCAACTGAAAGGCACCGTGCATGACACACGGGCAATCCCAGTGAGAGTTAAAATTGTCTTGGAACCCGCATCGAATATAATCAGAAGTATAGGTATAGTTGGAGTAAGAAAGTATAATATAGTATATATGTAATTTGGTATATAGCCTAATAGATGCAGCACATTCTACATATAAATCGGGCACATAGGTGCGGTAAAGCGACTCTAAAGAGTCAGGTCTGTAAAATATTCTGTTAAGCCTGAATAGTAAAGATTGTCTCGCGGAATTGCTAAGGTACTATTATTTCTGTCTCATTATAATGTCAGCATTGAAAGTAATTATTCTCATTTAAAACCATTGAGCGACTACAGTGCTATAGTAGGAAAACCAAGACTGTTTTAACTCTAAATTTTTCTTCAAAACTTCAAGGCAAATACCATATTCAATGGAAGTTCCCTCATCAATTTGCAGCAGAATAAACGACTTAATTTAAGAACTATCAATATTCTGTGTAGGACGCCTGATAAGAGGTTGTAAACAATAAAACTTGTTGATAGATCGACGGGATTTCCGTAGAATATGGTAAGTTTTGAGGCCGACATTTAAAGCGCCCACGCATTGAATATCTATTACTGCGGAAAGAATGTCGTCTGCCTGCCCCCCTTTTTATATGACGCATTTAGCGGACGGGTGCGGTAGTCTATCTGATGGTAAGTGACCCATAAATTACTTACACTTACCCACACATTAGTGTGTGGTTAGTTTTTATATTGATACTTACAAATTTAACTTTAGCTTTATTCTGGCTTTTTTACTGTTAACGTTAGTTCTTATTCGATTTTATATAAGCGAAGACTTGTTATTGGCTGTCAGATTCCTTTACTACATACAATTCTGTTAATTTAGCTGTAAGTCTTCCATTTATCTTAAATTAATAAATAAACATCTTCACTCCATAAAAGTTTCAGATGCGACGCTTTATCTAAGTTTTACGATAATAATATCGTAGTGCGTCTACTACCGCATAGTAACGTGATAAAATAAAATAATTGCCTTGTAATAACTGCCTCGATGGTCTAGTGGTTAGCATATGCGCCTCGCGAGGTTTCGGGTTTGTTTTCCGGGTAAGGAATTTCATTGCATGGAGTTGGAGTTGTGCCCGGTGGATGGCGATGGGCTCACCCCCTATCCCATGTGACCTAAACATAACAGGTAAAATGTGGTTGTTATACACTTCTGCAACACCCTTCTGGGTAATATAGGCGTGATGTTATGATATGTTAATTGCCTAGTAACAAAATAATGATATCGATCCAGTAGTTTTTGAGTAAAATATAATTTATATAATAATATTTTTTTCACTACATTATAATCTGAAGAGGGTAGAAAGCTTAACAACTAGTCTAAAAATTATAAATAATTTATTACTATCTGTTTCAAAAGCCTTCGTATAAGGAGTCCGACATTTCCCAACGATTCGCAGATCTATTCTCAAACTACGCTAGATGTCAATGTGATTATTTCTTCGTAAGCACAATTAAAGTTACTTAAGCCGTCACTTAATTGTTAAGTATGTTTGTTTATCTCAAGGTCTTAGCTTAACAGCTTCTAGAATTACTTTCCAACTTAGTGATGTAACTTTACATTCGTATTTTTATAGTATGTTACCCAGTTTTATTGAATACTAGCTTTTACCAGCGACTTCCTCCGCGTGGAATTTATTATAATAAGTAGTAGCTGCTCTCGCGCTTTGACTCGCGTAAAACGTTACTGCCCCGCTTCCATGGAGTTTAGCGTTAAGTTAAATATCAAAAAACCTAAATGGATAGTTAGACTATAAAACACAAAAAAAGTGATTAAAATCCAATCATTAATTCCCGAGATTAGCGCTAACAAACAAACAAACTAACTTTCACCCGCGGTCTTGTCTTTGTTGTAGGTATACCAATAAAAAGTAACTCATGTTACGCACCTTATAGTCAGTTACTTGCATAAAAAATTTATCGAATACGGTTCAGTCGTTTAGAAGATTGGCCGATACAAACAGACCGACGGACAAAATTATTAAAAACTGTTATTTTGACATTACAAACAGACACTTTAATTTTATTTATTTGTATTGATCTTTTTTTTTTTTTTTTATTTATTTATTGAAGGGCTTTGTCGCTTAGCGACCATACCGCCCATATATATATATATATATATATATACCCATATACCGTATTGATCTTAAGCAATGTTGTTAGTGTTAATTATAGATTTTCAGCTTGCATATGAATGAATCAAAATCAATCTATTAGCATTGCTTAACCTGTAAGATCGATCGATCCCCGCTGCTTCGATTAGCCACGAGCTCTTCTAAAAAAGTTATAATTGTTATTAATATAATTAATAAAAAAGAAATTAAATATCATCGTGACGAAGCCGTTTATCAATGGTTCAGTACATTATTCTGAAACCTGCATTATTTTTACCGTCTATAATATTCATTGAAATGTATAGGTTGATGTGTACCCTTTTGTATCTACTATCTACTAAAAGGTAGAGATGGCTACACATTAACCTATACATTTCCAGTACAAGATGATCTCTCGATGTATAGGCTTGCCGTGCAATGTGAGACCAGCTTACACTGGGAATCTAATGCTTATATTATATCTGCTGACCCTGCAATTGTTCAGTCTTTAATTATAGTAATTTATTATAAAAGCGATTACACACCCGTGGACATTTTTGCAATTGATTAATGGAGGTTATTTCAATAGAATGGTTAATATGATTCATTTAATTTATGAAGTAAGAAAAAAATATATACTAGCACAAAATTAATAAGTAAATAATCCTTACTAATATTATAAAGGCGAAAGTTTGTAAGTATGGATGTATGGATGTATGGATGTTTGTTACTCTTTCACGCCAAAACTACCGGGTCGATTTCGATGAAATTTTGCACACATGTAGCTTATAGTCTGGATTAACATATAGGCTACTTTTAATTGACATACCACGCGGGCGGAGCCGCGGGCGGAAGCTTGTCCTTACTAATATTATAAATGCGAAAGTTTGTGAGTATGGATGTATGGATGTTTGTTACTCTTTCACGCCAAAACTACCGGGTCGATTTCGATGAAATTTTGCACACATGTAGCTTATAGTCTGGATTAACATATAGGCTACTTTTAATTGACATACCACGCGGGCGGAGCCGCGGGCGGAAGCTAGTAATAAATAAATAAATATCTCACAACATACACACAACGCCATCTAGTCCCAAACTAAGCAGAGCTTGTACTGTGGGTACTAGAATAACTGATACTAATACATATATACTTTTATTTTGTAAATACATACTTATTATACATAGAAACTCCCAGACTAAGACAAATTCATGCACACAAAGATTTGTTTTAAGCGGGAATCGAACCCGCGACCTCGGCATCGCAGGCAGGTACACTACCCACTCCGCCATCCGGTCGTTTGTTGTTATAATATTGTCACCATTTTAAGATATTTTTGTTAAACAAATAAGTAGGTATTTCTGTAAATTTTGTCAAAAGTACCTTCGTAATTAATAAACACAAAATATACTATATTATATTATTGTGAAAAAAGGAGTGTGTGCTGGTTTTCTTACCAACTTAAGTTTAACTTACCTTACCACCTCCACAACCCCCCCGGCGATGCCCGCCGAAGCAGGCCCCTCATGGCCCCCAAAATGTGGGGGGACCGGCGCCGAGGACCGCGTGCAAAGCCATCGGACATTCCCCATGTCCGACGGCCTGGTCCTCTCGCGGCGAGACAGGTGGTCGGTCCCGCCACCCACCACGCCGCAGTTCAACGGCTGCGGCCCCGCCGGGACCGCGGAAGGCAGGGAAAGTGGCAACGAAACACCAACAGTCCTCTCCCGCCGCGGCCCCGTAAACCACCCGGCCACGGTGTCAGCTTGCGCCAACACCGCAGCCCGGCTCTCGCCCGCCTAGGCAGGCCCCTCATGGCCCCCAAAATGTGGGGGGACCGCCACCGAGGACCGCGTGCAAAGCTGTCAGACACTTTCGTATCTGACGGCCTGGCCCTCCGCGGTGAGACAGATGTTCGTCCCACCGCCCACCACGCCGCAGTACTAACGGCTGCGGCCCCGCCGGGACCGCGGAAGGTAGGGAAAGCGGCAACGAAACACCGACAGTCCTCTCCCGCCGCGGCCCCGCAACTCCTCGGCCGCAGTGCCGACTCACGCCAACACCGCAGGCCCTCCTGTTGCAGAGCCCCCCATAAGGGCCCTGCAACATGGGCTGCTCCACTAGGGCTTCGCTGCCCAAAGCCCGAAGAGCAGCCCCTCTCTGGGGTCCACTTGGCTTCGCCGTGGCTCGGGGGCGCCACGGGTACTAAGCCCCACCGCGACGAAAGTTTAACTTACCTAACTCAAGTAAAGTCACCCTGCACAGCCTTTCCCTTAGAAGTACAGTTTTACAATAGTTTTAATTACCACTTATTGTGAAAATTATTTAATTAAATAATTGGAATAACGAGTAATTATTCAATTAAATAATGATAAACTATAGAATAAATAAAAAATGCCATAAATATTATGCAGCATTTTCAATAAAGTTCTGCCAGAAATTATACGCTTAAGATTTCAAGTAAATATTTTATTATTATGCCATTAATTAAAAATCTTTTTAAAGATGACTTTGATGAGTAAGTTTTAATAGAAAGATTAAGGTACTGTCCCGACTACCAGCGACAGTCAGCGTTCACATTATAGAAGTCCGAAAAAACTTACGTAACACCAAAGGCATCATTCAGTGTAAACGCCGACTACCGTACTGGACCGCTGGCAGTGGGGCCGGCGCGCCTTAGTTCATAACAACTAATGCTAATAATAATCATCTTGATAGCTACGACAATTTTATTGCTCTGTCAAAATGTGAGCTAATATTTATAACGTTATTGAACATATTCATGCTTACTTATACAAAAGATATTAGCAAACTACTACTAAATACGGGTTCTTCTGATTTAAATCAATGTATTATTCGATGTAATATTTATATCAATAGCAACAAGCTTTTTTATTTTCTCCCAAAGTCACCGCGATCCAAATTCCATTTTTGAAGATCGTTTTAACCTTTAATAGAAGCAACAAATAAGGAACCTACAAAGCTTTTATAAAATAACGTAACTCAGGCGGCTTTTAGACTATTGTAACACAATAAATACTTTTTTAATTATTATTTTTTCCTTTTAGTGGTATCAAAAAACCAAATGAATATCCTTACGTGAGGCTCCTGAGATTTCAATTGTTAGTCCTAAACGTGTGGCCTGGCAAAGAACTTGGAGAAAATGCTTCGAAATATAGGATACTTATAACTATGGGACATATAACTCTTTTGACGGTGTATATTATTTCTGGAGGCTTATTCGTGTGGACTAACTTTCATAAGCTCGGTTTTATTGTAATAGGACATGTTTGTATTTCTATGTCGATGAGTAGTAATGCTCTGGTAAGAAAACATAGGATTTACTAGAAAATTAAATTCTTTAGATAAGGCTCAAAATATTTAAGACATCTATAAATTTCATGAATCTCAGTTAAGTTAAAATGTTTAAGATTAGGTACATGTCTGTTAGTATTTTTCCTTAATTATTAAAAAAAGAAAAAAATAATAAAAAAAAGTACGACCACGTTGGTCTAGTACTGCCTCGTTCGTCTAGAGGTTCACGGCTTTCACCGCGAGGTCTCGGGTTCGATGCCCGGGTCGAGCAAAAGTGTTATTAGTGAATTTTCTGTCCGGAAACTCGCAATACCAGCACGGACTTGGAATTGTGCCTGATGGATGGCGAAAGGCTCATCCCCTGTCCCATGGGACTTAAACATAACAGGTGAAGTGTGAGTGTTGTACAGTGGGCCAAGCAATTAGGTATGCAGGGCAAAAACTTCTATGCCATAGTGAAAACTGACTGCAATAGATATGCATGGGTGAATTACATATTTAATAAGTATATTATACCCACTATTTAGATATGTAACTCACTTATCCATAACTGGTGTAGTAAGTCTTTACTATGACTTAGAAGTTTTTGCCCTGCATAGCTAACTCGTTGGCCATTTTCCGTTCTGGGTAATGTAATCGTGTTGAGTGCGTTGTGCAATGTTATGTTATGTTTGTTATGTTATAACTTATTATTCATTTATATTGTTGTATGTAATGTGTCATTTGTAATGTTTTTTTATTGGAAATTATGCATAAAAAAATATGCAGATAACTATGTTATTCAATTTGATTTATATTTTGACCATTTTAGTCTAGAATGTTGATAACTGCGTTGTCGAAGAAATGTAAAGATGCAATAGTAGTTTTGTTTACAAATATACATTTATTTTATCATAAAAATGTATCTGATTACGCCATGCAGGTAAAATATATTTTTTTAAATATAATTTTTTTTAAGATTTTTTTACTTTTTTTAAATATTTGTATCTTTTTCAGACACACAAACGAATACATTTTATTTTACAAATATGTACATTATGCCTATTTGGACAGTGGGTTATTTGTATGCTATCTTTCAACCTAATACCTGTCTACAGAAATTACTCATTAGGAAAATTTCAACACAAAACTTTGTACAATACAACGTATGAACATTCAATTTATATTGAATTTCCGTTTATTGATGCGTACACAAACTTTAATGGATACCTTATTGCCACTTTTTGCAATACGTAAGTCAAACAAATTATATCAACGCGGCTTAGTTCACTGAATCTAACATTTGTAAAAGCAATTTCTTTAGAATCTGGAGTAAACATACTTAAAGTAATAATAATAACAGCCCTGTGTCTAATACATGACCCACAGCTGGGCTTGGGCCTTTTCTCATGATGAGAAGGGTTAGGCCATAATCCACTTCGCTGTCCAAGTGCGGATTGGTAGACTTAGCACGTCCTCGAGTACTTTTTAGGCACTCACAGATGTTTTCAACACCGTTAGCGAGCGATAATTTATATGATAGATTCACACATATCTTCGAAAAGACTATCTTAACGATTTATTAACAGAGGTGTGTGCTGTGGGTTCGAACCCGAGACCTTTGACTTCACAGTTATACGGTCTCCCGGCTAAGGTGAAAAAATTGTAAGGTCCCAGCTCACGCTCCTTACACCTATTTTTGGCTATTTTTCGGGTTGACTATGTCATGAGTTTTATTGACTCCATTAAATAAATAAAAAAATAAATAAATAATGTAATGTTTTAGGTTTGCAGCTTACACGTGCTCGTCTTGGTTCATAATGCTGGACCTCATGCTTTTTTTCATAGTATTTAATCTATGGGGTCATTATCAGATTTTACTTCATGACCTCAGTTCATTTTCCTTACCAGCTCAGAAGCAAATCGTTATGATAAATGACAAAAATGTTTACGCTGAAATGTATTCTCAAGAAGAATTGAAAGTAGTGTCGAAAAAGCTCAAAGAATGTATTGAATACCATATTTTTATTACAGAGTAAGTTATATACAAAAATATGACTGCAACAGTTTGGTGCTTCTGGACTGCGAACATTTTTTTGTAATATAACATTAAATATTTTAATATTGTGGAAGGCAAACCGAGCATTACAGAGCGAAATATTTTTTCTTATACACTTTACAGGCTCGCCAGTCTGGTCGGCATTTTGTAACCCAATGCTAGAATCTACATCGTTGCATTACAGTTGGTCTGGAAGCATCTCAAAAATGAACAATATAATATATTTTATATAATATTAAAGTTGAAAAATGAAGAATCCAGCAGGACTCGAACCTGCACCCCCTGGGTATACGCCCCAAGTGCTTTGCCAATACAGCTATGGATTCGTATGCTGCTAGACTCGAAATTTCTGAACTCTTTTGTGCCAGCGTTCGAGTCCTGCTGGATTCTTAATTTTTCAACTTTAATATTATATAAAATACAAAAAGGCATAGCACAGCTAAAATTTGCTATTAAATATTACAAATATAATATATTTTTAAACCGTGACATGTTTATTTTACAGTTACATTAACCAAATATCTCAAGCCTTTGGATCTATTTTATTCATTTACTATACTTTCTATCAGACAAGTCTATGTTTATTGCTGCTGGAATGTTCTGTGATGGTCAGTGACATAAAATTTTTTTTTTACTCATACATATTTTATTCTTTTATAAATAATACTCTTTCAGACGACTCAGGCATTAATGTTGTATGGGCCACTGACTGCCGTATTATTTCAACAACTAATTCAGTTATCAGTGACATTTGAGTTAATAGGATCTGCGGTGAGACTATAAGTAAATCCTAATTAAATTAGATTAAATAAGTATATTTCTGAATTCAATTTAATTTTTAAGAGTGAGAAGCTAAAAGATGCTGTTTATGGAGTACCTTGGGAGTACATGGATATCAAAAATAGGAAGACGGTCATTATATTTCTTATGAATGTCACAGAACCGATTCACATAAAAGCTATGGGTCTGACCAGCGTAGGAGTCACCTCTATGGCCACGGTAAGACATAATAGGCAACTGTTCTATGTTTAGCAAATTTTATTCTGCAATATTTTGTGTTATATTTCATCTGGCAGGTCGAGCCAAGATTTTATTGTCACATAATACGAGAACTGGCAGCTCTTACAGGTTTTACCTTACAATTCAATGTTCTGTAGATATTTTTGCCAAACGCGACATTCATATTATTGTTGTTGCTTTGTTTCAGATAATAAAAACATCCTTTACTTATTTCACTATCCTACGCAGCCTGTAATCTTTATGTAAAAAGGAAAATTCTCTAAAACACTTTTCTTTTTTGTAAAATCTTTATAAATGCAATTAATTAAAAATGGTTTAGTAATCTATTTTGTCTTTCAATACCACCTAATCTTATAATAATAATGCTGCCCTAATGCCGGCATAATGCTGGCATTCGAGGCCATTAGGGCTAATATATGCAATGCTAGTGGGGAGTAGGTTGGTTAGTTCTCGCGGAGTCCCTATTGAGGCTTCGTGGAGCCCCAGGGCTCCGCGGAGCTTAGTTTTAGAGCCACTGTTATAGAGTTCTAATTTTTGTTTATATTTACAAAACCATATTTATTTGACTATATAAATAAGTGCAAATCTTTCTTGCCTTAATAAAGGTCTAAACTTAACAAACTCTTGAGCCAATTTCTATGATTTTAGTTAAATTAGTTCTTTATTCAGAAAAAACTGCGACACAGCTTTAATAAATTCTATGCAAAAAGGTTTACTTTATATAGATATATTTCAACCTATTTTTTTAATGGTAGGCACAATGAAAAAAAAGGCTTCTTGAAAATTACTCATTTAGAACTACTTCTAATTTAAATGTTATAACTTCTAATAACAACCAATTATAACGAATTACTTAGTCTATTTAATTACATAATTGGAATAGGAAGACTAATTATGTTATTGAATTAATTAATTGACAAATTATAAAAAAATACACACAGTCATTTTAGTTCTGGCAGATATTATACGCTTAAAATCTAGTACATAAAATATGCCGTTGATAAAGAAGCTTTTTAAAGATGACTTTGATGAGTAAGTTGAAAAAAAGATATTTAGAAAATAATTATAACGATAATACTTGTATTCAAATAAAATCTTTGAATTTAAAGAAAAAGATACAAAATTTGTAACGTTATAAGTTTCATAAGAATGAATTAATAAGCGAAAGTTATTAAACTTTTCGTTAGCAGTTTAAATTTAAATTATAACATCAAATTTAAACGAGCGTTTAATGTAGCGTGGAGCACAATGTTTACTTCCAGAATATTATTTTACGCAGCGACAAACTCCTCTTTTACTTTTCTTAGAATCAGACCAAGCATAGTATTGTTTTTTTTATTTTTTTTTTTTATTTTGTTCACTAAACTGGCCATTACACAGAATTCAAATTAACAATGAATTGTGATAAAACACTTAGTGTATGACCTTCTCGAAGTGAACACAGCATGCTTAATTAAGTAATTTACAAATTATAAGTAGGTAGGTAAAATTATAATTATATTGAAAATAACATAACATCACGCCTATATTAACCAGAAGGGTGTGGCAGAGTTGCAGAACACCCAAATTTCTCCTGTTATGTTTAGGTCCCATTGTATAGGGGGTGAGTCTATCTCTTTCCACCGGGCATAATTCCAACTCCGTTCTGCTTTTGTAAATTTACAGACGGAAAGTTCATAAATATTACTTTGCCCGACGCATACGCTAACCACTAGGCCACAGATGCAGTTATTTTCTTTATTCTTAACTTAACTGTTTGTATTATTTCTTTAATTCACTAGTATCTTATTCTTGTATAACTTGATGTTTATTAAAAGCAAAACGACCGCATGGCCGAGTGGGTAGTGCACCTGCTTGCGACACCGAGGTCGCGGGTTCGATTCCCGCTTAAGACAAATCTTTGTGTGCATGAACATGGGGGTTTGTCTTAGTCTGGGTGTTTCTATCTATAATAAGTATGTATTTAAAAAAAAAAAAAAATATGTAGTAGTATCAGTTATTCTAGTACCCATAGTACAAGCTCTGCTTAGTTTGGGACTAGATGGCGTTGTGTGTAAGTTGTGAGATATTTATTTTATTTATTTAAAAACATTGTACTCATATTTTTTAAATACAATTATTCCAGTGGTATCAAGAAACCAAGTGACTATCCCTACGTGAAGCTTCTAAGGTTTCAATTGTTAATCCTAAACATATGGCCTGGCAAAGAAATAGGAGAAAATGCTTCTAAATATAGGATTCTCATTACTATCGGGCATATTCTTTTTTTAACAGTTTATGTGATTGGAGGAGGCTTTTACGTGTGGAATAACTTTCATAAACTCAGTTTCATTGTTATAGGACACGTTTGTATTTCCGTATCAATGAGTTTTAATTCTCTGGTAAGCGAAAAGTATTTATTCATCCTAAAAGGCGTAATAATTATTTATTTAATATATGGTAGATATGACATAGTGATATTTGTTAATAGCACAGATTTTTGACGTGGTCAGTGTTTTTACCAACAGTATTTATTTATTTTAATATTAAATTCAGTCCCCGTAGGTCCAGTAACCTCTTTGCTTTACAAATATATTTAATCCCCTTACAAGAATGGCTCGGCAGTATAATGATTTTGACATGCTCCATGTGAGTATTGGCTTCTGTTCGTCAGTCCCTCCTGTAGGACCGTCTGAGACATCCAAACTAAATATTAATCATGCTTAGTTGTTTATTCATCTATTGAAACCGTGTTACTTATTACTTTTAGTTGTTAGAGCTTTTTGATATTTCAATATTGATTTTGCTATGTGCATATATGTGTTATGTTACGATCTATTATCTACTTTGAATGTAATGTGTTTTGTGCGCCTAATAAATAAATAAATAAATAAGTATTTTTTACAAAAAGTAATATTTATCTTTTCTTTATCATAATCTCATTGCTTTTCATTGCTTTTTATTGTTTTTTTTACGATCGAATATAATATTCGGTAAAAACTAACACTGACCACGTCTAGAATCTCTAGTTTAAGTCAATTTCGCTATGCCGCATTCACCCTGTATGGTTCTCAATATTGTCCTTTTTCCTCTAGACCAGAATAGTAATAACTTCATTGACAAAGAAGTGCAGAGACACAATGGTAGTATTTTTGACGAAAATGCATTTATTTTATCATAAAGGTGTTTCAGATTACTCAATGCAGGTATTTGAATAATTCATATTTCTCTGCAAATAATTCTCAAAATATAATTTTAAATGTAAGAATTATCATTTATTTTGCAGACTCACAAGCGAGTACATTTTATTTTACAAATATGTACGTTATGTTTATTTGGACAGTGGTTTATTTGTATGTGTTCTTTCAATTTCATTCCTGTGTACCGGAATTATATGTCAGGCAAATTTCAACAAAGAATTTTAGAAAATACGTCGTATGAACATGCAATTTATATTGAGTTACCATATGTTGATGTGTACACGAATTTAAATGGATACATTTTGGCCTCCGTCTTACATTGGTAAGTAAGGCAAATTTTAGCGAAATATTTTCTAAATGTGACTTTTTTTAAACGTGTCATGTTGAACTGTTATAATGACGATCAAAAGATAAACGTCAGATAAATTATAACTTGACTTAACATAAAAATGACACAATTCAAAGATGAAGTCGAACACAAGTCACACAGGTTCCCTGTCCCATGTATCAAATGTGATTCATGACGCAATATTTGTATCGTCTTTATTACGTCCATGTATCAAAAATATGAGCAAATTCATAGGTGATTTCAAAAGCGTTTTTGTAATGGACGTGGCAGAATAAATTAGATTTTTAGTACATGGACGTGTGGGGAACATTGTCTAGTTCAAAATGAAGTAAAAAACTGTTGTGATTTATCCTTCTTTTTTTTATATTTTCAACTAAGTAAAACAAACTTTCAGCATTATAATAGTTTCTTTATTAGACAATTAGACAAAAATGAAAATTAAAGAATGGGATATACAGAAACATTTAACTTTATTGCTTATTGTGAACCTCAGTAAAGCAAGACAAACAATAAGCTTTGCCACACGCCAAGCACTCCGTGTTCACCTGTTTGGCTTTCAAAGGATTCCCTTCCTCTTTTCTTTTGGCGTAGCATTCAATACAGCGTCGGCGAATGAGTTTACCATCTCGCCGCGGTATTTCTGTAATATAATGCTTTTTGGAGGCATTCGATATTGGCAGACAATAATAAATTAGTCATATCATATATGATACACGGGACGTATAAACTTAAAAATGAACCGTCACGCTCGTGTATCAGATGTGATGCAATGTTTTTTTTCTATTTTTCGCAGCCTAAATGTGTAAGGATACCTTCAAAATGATTAAATAATATACAAAAACACTCAACATAACGTTTATTCGAAAAAAAAAACCAAAACGTATGACGTGGAAATTTCACCATTGTATGTGGACAGGGAACCTGTTAAATTTGTTTGTGTTGGCGTTTGGAAACATTACTTGGCGATTGGAATCGTTCTAAATGAAATCTAAATTTTTTAGGTTTGCTTCTTACACGTGCTCTTCGTGGTTCACAATGCTTGACCTCATGCTATTTTTCATAGTATTTAACCTATGGGGTCATTATCAAATTTTATTACATGACCTCAGTTCATTTTCATTGCCAGCAAAAAAGCAAATTATTGTAATAAATAACAAAAATGTAGAAGTTGAAATGTATTCCGAAGAGGAACTAAAAGAAGTATCAGAAAAGCTTAAAGAATGCATTAAATATCATATTTTTATTACAGAGTAAGTAAACATGACAAGCAGACATGACTTTTTTTTTAAATGCGTCTTTAATTATGCCAAGTCTATTTTACAGTTTTATTAACACGATATCTGATGCATTTGGATCTATTCTATTCATTTATTATACATTTTACCAAACAAGTCTATGCTTACTTTTATTGGAATGCTCCGTGATGGTCAGTTTTCTAAAGCTACTCCCAGACCGCGAGCATTAGTCTGAAACGTAACTTTTAGCCTGATGATTAAAATAAAAAAAAAAAAAAAAAATTACTGGCAAATGCTCACCAGTCTGGGAGTACCTTAATTCGAGAATGAAATAATAATTATTTGTTTTTTTTTGTTACTATTGCAATAATTCTGACAATTTCAGACCACACAAGCATTGATGTTGTATGGACCAATGACCATCCTCTTGTTTGAACAATTAATTCAACTATCAGTAACTTTTGAGCTAATAGGATCTGCGGTGAGAATTATAATAAATAATAGTAAATGACCTATTCAGAACAAAATCAACATATCACAACATCACGCCTATATTACCCAGAAGTGTGTGGCAGAGGTGTACAACACCCACACTTCACCTGTTATATTTAAGCCCCATGGGATGGCGGGTGAGCCTATCGCCATCCTCCGGGCAGAATTCCAACTCTATGCAGCTATTGTGAATTTCCTGACGGAAATTTCACAAATAACACTTATCGAACCCGAGAGCGCGGTAAGAGACGCATACACTAACCACAAAACCATCGAGGCAATATTAAATATTTTCAATACTCATTAAGATTAATTTGTTCTATGTAGGAATTGAACTCTCATCATTTTTAGTATTAGAGAGCGCTGAATACGTAAAAATAATAATTATTAAAAACATATTTTTAGAGTGAGAAGCTAAAAGATGCTGTTTATGGAGTACCCTGGGAGTACATGGATATTAAAAATAGGAGGACGGTCATTATATTTCTTATGAATGTCACAGAACCGATTCACATAAAAGCTATGGGTCTGACCAGCGTAGGAGTCACCTCTATGGCAACGGTAAGAAACAAAAAATATTTGATGACATTTTATAATTTCATTAAACGATGATCATAATGAACATAGATCTTTCTGGGCAAGAGAAACATTTTTAATAATTAAATTTCTTACCCTCCATCCAATGTTCTGTCTGTAAGATAATAAAATAAAATAAATAATTAATATCTCATAACTTACACACAACGCCATCTAGTCCAAAACTAAGCAGAGCTTGTACTATGGGTACTAGAATAACTGATACTAATACATTATATTACATATATACTTTTCTTTTGTAAATACATACTTATTATATTAGCTTAGTTGCGATAAGACCGCCATTTGTATTTTATATTTATATTATCTTTTGTAAATTGGCTTAAAGTTTTGCAATAAAGCTTTTTATTATTATTATTGTAAACCTTCTAACTGCATATCACATTCTTTTTTTTTTTTTTAGAACGACGCCCGCACTAGGTATAACTCCTGTGTCGCGGGGGTGTTCACAAACATACATTTCACATACACAGAGCACACCCAGAGTCAAAACAAATCTTTGCGAATCTCACAATCCTTGACTTCGTCCGCGTGGCAGTCAATATGTTCGTGCTACAAACATACACATAGACAATATGTCTTGACTACTACTACTACTAAAAAAAAAGACCTCTCGTAATATTTTTCTTAGATATCTTCAATGAACAGATATGGCAAATTGTCAATTTTATTATAATGTGATAATGGAATAGATAACCTCTAGACTCTCATTGAAGTAAACTTAAATCAGGTATTTCATTTAATTTTGGTACATTGTTTCAGATAATAAAAACGTCGTTTACGTATTTCACTATTCTACGCAGTCTGTAACTTATTTGCAGCGAAGATTATAATAATAATACCTTATTTCACATATTACCACAAATATTAATTTTATTACATGCAAATTCTTTAATACACTGTTATTTATAAATGCAGCAATTCTCATTAAAAACCTTATGAATCTGTTGGATTGTTTTTTACCTCAGTCAGAGTTGGGTGCAAAGATGATAATTCTTACATTTTCCTGATGCATGTCTGAAAAAGGCTTGCCTAAGTACTACTCCATATATTTTAAAATAAAATAACATCACGCCTATATTACCCAGAAGGGTGTGGCAGAGGTGTACAACACCCACACTTCACCTGTTATCTTTAGTTGCCATGGGATATTCAAACTCACGTAACGTATGACACACAATGCACAATTCTAAACGTGCTGCTATTGTGAATTGCCTGGCGTAAAGTTCACAAATAACACTTTGCCCGACCCGGGAATCGAACCCGAAACCTTTCGATAAGTGGCGCATACACTAACCACTGAACTATCTAGGCAGAATTATATTTACTCGGCGTAATACGCTCAAGTCAAGCTTAGGTACTCCCTTTTTACGTCCAATACAGACACTGTGCTCTACGCTGCGGTAAGTAATCGCTTGGTTAAATATGCAGTTTTTATCTCTCTCGTAAAAAACGGGTTTATTAAAACCTTAGATTGAGAAATGTAGTAAAATCTTGTCTAAAGTCTGATTTGTAAAGTTAAAGTCACAACCAAAAAAAAATGTATTTTTTTCATTTTGTGAAATCTTTTCAATCTTTTTTGCAATTTTGAGTAAATATACATTTATTAAATAATCCCTACTTTTTTACTTGTTCTTTATAATTTTTTTTATACTTTGACAAAATGAAACAAATCGAAATCGAAGAAGTAATATTGGTACGTAATACTACGGGACTTAACGTGAGAACATTATAGAATGATTTTATTTTTAATAGTTCAAGAAACCACCAACAAATGTTGTACAGTGGACCATGTAATTAGGTATCCAGGGTGAAAACTTCTACGTCACAGTAAATACCGACTACACTAGTTATGCATATAGACATTACATATTTAATACGGAAAGAGTAAGAGAGGAAAAGCTCTGGTTACTCCTAAGGTAATAAATTACTATGGAGAACAGACAACTAAGTTTCTTGTACCCAAAGCATATAATAGCATAGAAATACTAAGCAACATTGAAAAATTATGGGACCGGCAGGATTTGAACTAGTGTAGTCAGTCTATACTATGACTTAAAAGTTTTTGCTCTGCATACCTAACTCTTTGGCCCACTGTACTTTTCAGAGGCATCAAGAAGCCAACCGACTACACCTACTTTAAATACCTCCGATTCAAATTAAAGCTCCTGAACTTGTGGCCTGGAAGAGAAATCGGAGAACCGGACTTGAAATACAGAGATTTAATAAGTGTAGCTCATATTTTTTTGATGTCATCGTATTTTATTGCGGGGATTGTGTATATGAGGAACAATATTGAAATATTAAGTTTCATAGAAGCGGGGCATGTTGCTATCACGATATCCATGGGTTTTGTCGCTCTGGTAAGAATATTGGCTTTTATTCATGTTAAGAAAGGGGCTTCCAGACATAATGTAACGCTCCGATTCGATTTTGATCATTACGTTACAAACTGCCTCTCAGACCGGGTGAGCATTCGCCTGTAATATAATAGCTAGCTAGTGTATATGCGGAAGAGTTCCACGACGCGACGCTTAAAGCTTCCAGTTGGAAGCAAGCGTCCGCGTTAACGTCCGACGTTTGTTTACATATTATCATACAAAAAAGACGCGTGGCGAGACGACACGTTTATTTATTTATTTATTGTATGTGTAATTTGTATATGATATTCCATTTTATTTGTATATTATTATATTATATTTTTTATTAGTGTTAACGTTATTATTAGTTATAACTTCATTTCAATGTGTTTCATTAATTTATTTTAATAATAATAATAAAAACATATTTTTTAAAACAATAAAGAAAAATAAAAAGATATATTTTGGAATACAATTAATATTAAATAAAATAAACAGTAATGCTCAGTTTGATCAAATCTGTAACGTAACATTACAAGCGGTCTGGAAGCACCTTTAAGTTTTGGACACCAACAAGTAATGTTATATTGTTTTTTTAATGATAAAGTGACATTTAGTCGCACCGCATTTAACAAGTAATGTCATTATGCCTATCTCTTGTTATTTTTAGTTAAAAAAAAAGGATTTCTGTGAAATTCTGAAACTAATCCTTAATAATATTTTTTAATAATTGTTCTATTTTTTGTTTTCTTTAGATGAGAATGCTACAAACTTCCTTATCGCACAAGTGCAGAGATGTTATCGTTACCTTTATTAAAAAAATACATTTATTTTATTATAAAGATGTTTCAGATTACGCATTGCAGGTGTGTTTAGTATATTTTTTTACAAATATGATAAAACATAAGCCGTAAACAAATTAATCATCATCAAAAAAATTATTAAAACCTTTAAAAAAGCATATAAACATTGAAAGATATTATAATAATAGCAGCCCTGTATCTAATACATGTCCCACTAATAGGCTCGGGCCTCTTCTCATGATGAGAAGGATTAGGCCATAGTCCACCACGCTGGCCAAGTGCGGATTGGTAGACATCACACGAACTCGAGTACTTTTTAGGCACTCACAAGCATGGAAGTTCCTCACGATGTTTTTCTTCACCGTTTAGATATTATAAATAAACATTATTAATCAGATAAATTAATTTCAGACCCACAAAACTGTAAATTTGATTTTACAAGGATGCACATTAATGTTATTCGGACAGTGGGTTGTTTGTATGTTATCCTTCAACATGATCCCTGTCTATAGAAATTATATACTAGGAAAATTTCAACATAAGGTCCTAACCAATTCTACTTATGAGCACTCGGTGTACATACAATTTCCTTTTGATGCTTATAGGAATTTTAATGGATACCTCGTCGCTTTACTAGTGAATTTGTAAGTTAAACAAGTTATTATACTATTTTTTAAACAGCTAATTTTAAGTGTAAATGATAAATAAGTAAACTGAATAAATAATTTTTTGATTGAGGCTATTCAAACTCTTTTGTCGTAATCCTGAAGATAAACGATTTTTCAAGTTAGTTGTCTTACTGATAACACCAAAGATATTAAGTAAATCTACCCCATCTATCTAAAGGGACGATAGCCATTCCTTACGCAAAATGTTGCTTTTCGCAACTTTTCGTAAACAATGAATATTATTATCAGCATCATTTGACATTGTTCGAGCTATTTTTAATTTAATGTATTGTATTTCTAATTGATTTTTATACAGTATATAAAGAAAGAAAAGAAAGAAAATTATTTTTTATTTTCTTACATAATATACAAAAATAGGTAATTATTATAAAAAAATATGTAATAAATATGTAAGAAAACAGTGGTGGTTGCTCAGCTTTAATGCTGTGGAGTCTTGCATTTCTGCAAAACTTCCACAGCGCTGATTTTCAGCAACCACCACGGTTGACGGCACAAATAGAAAACAGGTAAGTACAGCAACATATAAAGATGACAGTGACAAAATTAAATTAAGCTCAAATTAAATTATACAAAGGAATAATATATAATTAATAATGAAACATAAATTAGGTTATAAATACATGCATAGAATATATTATGGTTACAAAGTGGTTACAAAGGCAAGAAAAAAAGAAAACAAAATAAAAATAAAAATATAGCAAACCTAAAACAATTTATAAACTAGATATAACTAAACTAAACTAAAAATATAATTATTAAACATAAAAAAAAAATATATCGATTCTTTTTGACATGAAGTGGGACTTGAACCCGCGAAAAGAAAGACGTGTATCATACAGTCAAAAGATTCGTAGATTTGGTATGTGGTTTTGATAGCTCAGATGAGAGAGTGATAAAACGGAATCCTAGGGTCGAAGGTTCAAGTCCCGTTTCAAGTCCAAAAATGTTTTTAACTGATTCTATGTATTCATTTATTCTATATCTATATCTCATCGTTGTTGAATACGTTTTGTATCTGAGCCTTAAAACCTATACTCTTATTTCAGGGTTTGTACATACACATGTTCCTCATGGTTCATCATGTTGGATCTTATGCTCTTTTTCATAGTATTTCACGTCTGGGGTCATTACCAAATCTTACTTTATGACCTTAGTGCGTTCCCACTGCCAGTTGGCAAAGAAATTATCCAAATCAAAAATGAGTCTGTTGACGTGGCGGTATATTCTAAAGAGGAGCTAAAGGTTGTCTCTAAAAAGCTTAAAGAATGTGTTGAATACCATCTTTTTATTACAGAGTAAGTAATGGAACATGACAGAAAAAAAATTTTGATGACCATGAAGTTTTTGATTTTTGCCACCAAACAGTATAATATATTGTTACCAAATTTGCTTTACAGTTTCATAAACAAGATGTCTGATGCTTTTGGATCAATTCTTTTTGTTTATTATACCTTTTATCAATCAAGTTTATGCTTATTGCTATTGGAATGCTCTGAAATGGTCAGTACAAAAACATTGTTTCGCACAAAAAATGATCTTTAATAATGGACTTGCCCATGTTAAAGTACGGAACTAATATTTTTTTTTAAATTGATTACTATTGCAGTATCAGTCATTATCCCAATTACTACGGATTACTATATGCGAGGGTTTTTTCGTCATTCAGAACCCAGCTTATATCATAGATTACATATTATGTTTCAGACTACGCAAGCGTTGATCTTGTATGGGCCAATGACCGCTGTACTGTTTCAACAATTAATTCAAATATCAGTGACTTTTGAGTTGATAGGCACTGCGGTAAGACAACATAATTTTTTCTTTTTTTTTCGTGTGATGTGACCGTTAAAGTCGATTTTTTTTTTTAGAGTGAAAAGTTAAAAGATGCTGTTTATGGAGTACCTTGGGAGTATATGGATGATAAAAATAGAAGAACTGTCGCTATATTTTTAGTTAATGTTCAAGAACCTGTACACATTAATGCTCTAGGTCTAGCTAGAGTTGGAGTCACCTCCATGGTCACGGTAAGGAGTTTCTGAACTAAAACATAATATAATTTTTCGTCACTTTTATTAGTTACTAGTTCTTGCCCGCGACACTGTCCGCATGGAATTCGATATTTCTATCAAAATTGAGGAATTTCACACATTGGGGACTGAAATTGCCAAAAATTTTCTCTTTTTAATAATTGATGTGCAGTTTCTTTTAAAATTCTCGAACTTTCAACTTGGGGAGAGATATTTCCAAAAAATTTATCATTCTGTTCATTACGTCATGTATGGGCAGATGATGTCAGTCTGTGCAGATTTTTATGCAATTGCCAGCTAAATTGACGAACCGCCCATATTAACTTACATCCCCTAATATTTCCACTTAGAGGTAAAATACGAAGATGAATCTTAAATAAGTTTTTAAGTTTGACCAGTAACTACACAACTGTGGCAACCGCAACCAATTTCATGCAGTATTTTTTGCGTGATGTGCGTACGAACATATAGACAAAAATCCAAAAAAAAAAATGGCTTCTACTGCTGCTATAAAGTCTCCACGTATTACTTTTTTAAAAGTATTAAATGTATAAATAGTTTGTATCTTAAAAAGATCAGTTTCATGTAGGCATAGGTTTTGAGAATTTTAATTATTTAATATTAAATTTTATTGTTTTTCGTCTTGTTTCAGATCATAAAGACATCGTTTACTTATTTCACTTTTCTGCGTAGCTTGTAACCTCCTTTTAAATATATGACTATTAAAAAATAAATATTATTTTGATTATTTTTTGTAATTTTCTTGGACGCCAATATTTAACCTCATTTATTAAAATTAAGGGGACTTCCTATATTGCCCCAATTTTCACAAAACATATTACCTGAGTGATTTTTAAAAGGTTTTTACCAATCATTTCAGTAAGAAGGAGCAATTTTGCTACAAAAGCAAGCTAGGGAAATAAATAAAAAAACTTTCATTGTCTTATCAATTAAACACAATTATTTTAATTTATAACAATTATTTAATTAAATTAAAAGAATAATGAACAATGTAAATTAATATAGAAAGGTCACAATATTTTCAGATTCTTGCAAATATAAAGTGTCTTGTAGCTCTTATAAAAAAAAAGTATAACATTATTCTAACATGAAGATTTTCGTAGATGATTTTGACAAGTAAGTTTGACTGGCCTTTAATTTTTTTTAATTAAAAGAAGAATTTATTGAGAACTTCATGATAATCTATTGTTTTTTTAGTAACTAAAGACTTTAAACAATTTTTTTTTATCTTAGACTTATTCGTACTAATACTTCATGATAGTTAAAAATAAAAACTATTAATCAGATAATCATGTCTACTCATTTTATAACAGCTTTTTGCATAAGAAAGAGATGGAAAGATAAGGACAAATTTCAACTATTTCTTCAGCTACACTAATTTTAAAATGATTTTAGTGGCATCAGCAGACCAGTTGATTACCCTTACTTGAAATTTCTACGATCCAATCTTAAGTTTTTAAATTCCTGGCCTGGAAAGGAATTGGGTGAAAACGTATCCAAATACAGATATTTTCAATCTTTTCTCTGCGTTGGAATAGCTTCGTTTTATTTCTCAAGTGGAATCTATTATTATAAGAAAAACACGCACAACATGACATTCTTTGATAAGGGACATATCTATATTACATTGGTACTGAGTGTTTTTATTTTGGTAAGAAAGTCACGATATTATTATTTATAGTGTTCAAGCGCCCCTTGGGGCCCATGGAAATAAATGATGTGATTTGATTTGATTTTAATCACTAGCAGACTCTTTGCCGCGACCGCGTTATATGATATAATGAACTTCTTTTTCTGTCAGAAAATCCTAAATAGCAGCACGGACTGCCAGTTTGCCTCTTGATGGCAATAGGCCCACCCCTTACCACATGGGACCTAAACATACCAGATGAAGTGTGGATGTTATAAACCACTGCAACACCCTTCTGAGTAATTTAGGCATGATGTTATGTTAAATAGTGTATAATAGTTGACCTACTACTACGCTTCCGTCGACCGTTTTTAAGGACTCTCAGGGCTCGGAAGTGTTTTCGTACCAACGTAATATGGGTTTTACTTCAATATGATTAAGTTTTTATCTATTTTTATAGACAACCCATATCTTAAACACTTAATTGCATATTTGTTTGTGGCCATTTTGACAAAATTGTTTTAAACATTAATTGAGTTACATACAAATTGAACATTTTTTAATAATAAATTTGAAAAAGTGGGCGTCAATAAAGATGCATTTTAGTGTTTTAGATATGATTTATTTATAAGATATGTGATTATTATAAGTTATAAAAACCTAACCTACTTTTGTATGGAAAACAGCTAAGGAATTGTTCCGCCTTAAACTAATTTTACTGCGGATCTGCTCCTATCAATCCTCACGCTGCATTTAATTATTATTTAATTATTTTATTTTAACTAAACTATAATTTTAGTTCAGGACTGGCTTGACAAATATGCCGAGTTGTAAAAATATAATTGTCGAATTTTTGCAAAAAATGCACCTATTTCATTATAAAAACGTTTCGGCTTTTGCAAAAAAGGTATGTCTAAAGGAGCTCACAGACTGCGAACATACGCCTGTAAAGTAACGTTAAAACGGTCGCGTTTAACGTTTAAGCGGTCGCCTTGCTGCTCTCCACTGCACTGGTGTTGAGGGTTCGGTCCCCACATGGAATTTCTTCATTCTGGCGTTCTATGTAATGTAAAAATTCCAAATTATTATTATGATACTATTCGAAATTTTAGTTGAAAAATGTAACAGTACGGACAAAATGCTTCTCATTAAGGGGGGCACTTTGTAACGTAATGCTCTATCTGTAACCTTAAGGCAAATGCTCGCAATCTGGGAGCACTTTCATAAACATGGTTAAACATAGTGTCCTAAGAATAAGATGACTCAGTTTATATTTGTTTTTCAGACTCATAAACGAATACATTACATCTCGCAAATGTTCTCGGTGTATATGGTATTTCTCTCCTTTATTGGTAATTTAGGCTTCAACTTATTTCCTATATACCGAAATTTAGCTTTAGGAAAGTTCAAAGATAAAATCTTACACAACGAAACTTATGAACACTCTATCTACATTATACTACCTTTTGATATTTATACCAACTTTAACGGATACATCGGTGGTGTTCTTCTAAATTGGTAAGTTATGTGATATATTCTTGCACCAGTGGCAAAAAAGCTAAAAGGGAAACCGTTATCATGGTATGGACATGTGATGAGGAGAAAGTGCCGAAAAGATGGATGCAAAGTGCCGAAAAGATATGAATGAGAAGGGAGTGACGGGAGGCAAAGGCGAATGGAGCCAAGAGTGATCAGTTGAAATTTAGATGCATAGACAGGAAGAGAAAGACCGATGAAAAAATGGATGCAATGCGTGAAGAAGATATAAAAAAGAAGGGAGTGAGTGTGAGCAAGATGGGTGGGAGAGGAGAATGGTGGAAAGAGTGGTTTCCGATCAAAATAAAATGGAATAAGGGCAAAGGATGTAAATAAATAAAAATATAAACGATTTATTACCAAAAAGCATATTCACAAATATTCATTGGTCCCACACTAGGCAAGCCTGTCCTGGTGCCATAATAACGATTACCAGCTGTATAACATATTGCCCTCAGTCGAGATTGTTGGTGACAATATTAAAATGATATAAACAAAAAAAAATGAAACAAACAAATTAAAATGTAAAGGCTCAATGTCTTTACATTTTGATTAATTTGCAGTACAATTTTATACATCACAGAAAGAAACTACTTGGTTATAAAATCTATGTATGGGCTAAAAGGTCTCGTAATGGATGTGTTTACTTTGGGTACAGTATATTTATACACCTTGACGTTAAAGTAGTTGATATCCATCAGAGTGTATTATTGTCTGATAAAAATCAATAAAACGTGACTACATTATTGTTTTCATTGCAACCAATTTACGTCTATTAATTTTTTTTTTTTTTTGTTTTTCTTCCAGCCTTGCAAGTTATATATGTTCGGCTTGGTTTGTGCTATGGGATCTATTGATGTGTTCAATAGTATTTCATCTGTGGGGTCATTATAATATCCTGATACATGACCTTAATTCATTTCCATTACCGACTCAGAAAAGAGTTGTAACAGTAAATGAGAGTAATGAAACTGCCAATGCAGAAATGTATTCTGAAGAAGAGTTAGAAGCAATATCTAAGAAACTCAAAGAATGTATTGATTACCATCGGTCGATCGCAGAGTAAGTGGAGAAAAATAAATCGTATGTAGTTAAATAAATATCTCACAACTTACACACAACGTCATCTAGTCCCAAACTAAGCAGAGCTTGTACTATGGGTACTAAAATAACTGATACTAATACATATATACTTTTTTTTAGAAATACATATTTAATATACATAGAAACACCTAGACTAAGATAAACCCCCATGTTTATGCACACAAAGATTTGTCTTAAGTGGGAATCGAACCCACGACCTCAGCGTCGCAGGCAGGTACACTACCCACTCCGCCATCCGGTCGTCAAAAAAAATTATACAACGTTATTTTTACTTAACCGCCAAACTGTGAACGTTTAATTTTGTCCAAAATCAGAATACAGAAAGTTAGATATTTTCATTACATACAGATAGATAGAATACACTTATAAATATATTTTAATTATTTAGAATGTCCAATTTCAGGTCGTTAACCTTGTATTAAATACGGCAATAACGATTGAATTTTGGATAATAAATATGAGTAATCCAGAATTTTGTCGCAGCTTGTAGCGTCTAGGTAAAATCATCTAAGCCGCACCAAGGCGCCGCGCCGCCGCAACGCACAGTTAAGAAACCCTATAAAATACGGGTGTTCCTCACGTAATGTTGGTCTATTTAGTCGACCGCGGTTTCACCAATACTTTCAGACATCTTAAAATTATGTTAGATTCCACGTCAGTTTTAATAAAAATAACGTTTAACTTACAGATACACTAATAAGATGTCTAATGCATTTGGACCAATGTTATTAGCCTTCTACACATTTCATCAAGTCATTGGATGTTTATTGCTCTTGGAGTGTTCTCAAATGGTTAGTTTTACCTATCTAATGATCAATTAGTAAGAGTACAGCCTGAATTTGTTTTAGGTGAAAGTAATTATATCCATGGTTGTCAAATAAAACTAAATAAAAACAAAAACAACACTGTTCTTCGGTATTCTCTATATTTCAAAATTCGTACTTTAAATACGTTTTTAAATTATATCTAATCCGAGAATGACTGGGACTAGTTGAAGTTTAAAGTCATACTTTATAGGTAACTTAAAGAGATCGGTAAAAGGAAAAGCAAGGTGTGGACGAGCGCAGGGTTCTGGGGCTGTTCGCACCACGAAAGGACTCTTGTTGAATGGGTTGGTTGAACCAATCAACTAACGTGTTGCGAAACGCCCAACACTCTTTTCAAGGAAAACCGGTTTTTTATGGAGTTGATAGTCGTGATGTCATTGATGACAACGTCTACTCTTTAGCTGCGTTCAAATCAAGCTTCAGTGCGGGTGTCAGCTCAATAACTGACCTATAGAATGCAGAATATTTTGCCGTTCCTCAGTCTCATTGGTCAGAAACCGTGTGACTACCCATGAGCGGGTTATACCCTCCCGCTTGTAAAAAAAGTGCGATGGGTGATAGAAACTCCTGATAATTTTGCCAATCCGTAATTTTTCAGACTACAGAAGCGATGATGGTGTACGGGCCTCTCACTGGGGTATCGTTCCAACAGCTAATCCAAATGTCGGTGATATTTGAACTAATAGGAACCGCGGTATGAATTTTTGGAATTATCCATGAGTTACGTAAAATTTAAAGAAAATAGAAAACATGTTGTTGATATTTCAGAGTGAAAAATTAAAAGATGCCGTTTACGGTGTGCCATGGGAATATATGGATGTTAATAATAGAAAAACTGTTGGTATATTTCTTATAAATGTACAAGAGCCGATACATGTCAAAGCTATGGGTATTGCTAATGTCGGAGTCACCACCATGGCCGCGGTAAGACTCACACTCTTAACGATTTATCAGTTGATATACCAAAAACAAAACATACATATATTTTTTTTTCTTTAAAAAAATATTATACATATTATACATTTATAGTACGCGCGTTATCATCTGAGTCGTAGGGCCATAAATCATTTCTCTATATCTATCTTGCTTGCTCTTATGGGTCTTATGGAGCCGTCTAGTGAAGGGCGTAACAAAAAAAGACATGTTATCGATAAGTAACGTTTATTATCGTATCTTCTTCGCAAAATCGTTTGCACGTGCGCAGGTAGCCTTTTATCGATAACAAGGATCCGGTGCGCTACACATTCCTATCTCTTTTGACTTTTATGACCTGACGACTCAGATGATATGATAACGCGCGTATTATAGTCACTTTCTTATTCCACGGGGGTACGCATAGACGACGAAGCACCATGTTCTATGGTCCTTACAATCTTCTTTTGTTTCCTCAACATGCTTAAAAGTAGCATAATAACTACCTCGATGTCTGCCTGCCTCACCTCGAGGTCTCGGGAATTTCACATTAACAGCACGGAGTTAGAATTGTGCCTGGTGGATGGCGATAGGCTCACCCTCTATCCTATCGGACCTAAACATAACAGGTGGAATGTGGGTATTGTACACCTCTGCCACTCCATACCATACTGGGTTATGTAGGCACCATACCGGGTTATATGTTATGTTATGTAATATGTAGTCTGTATCACCCAGAATAGTATAGAAGGCGAACCTAGAAACCAACGAGCCAGTCTTTGTAGATTTATAGAATCTTTGTCTTATTTCAGATATTGAAAACATCTTTTACTTACTTCACTTTCCTTCAGAGTATGTAATAAAAACACGTCTTAAAATTAACATTTTCTTTATTATATTTGCACAATTTGAACAATATATTACAATAAATCTTAATTCTGTCTTTTTGTATTTCATTTTGTTTTTTAAGAACATTTCTCGGTCCTATATAAACGTGCTGACTCGTGTTGTATCTTTTGAGTTGTTGGTAAGAACTATCGCAACTGTTGCACCAATATGAAAATTTTTTTTTTTTTGTAAAATGCTGATGAGGATCAGCATAATTAAAAAAAAAAATATATCTCCACTAGCTTGCCCAAGAACTCCACTCACGTAGTGACCTAAAAATATACCTTATATTTCTCCGTGAAAACGTAACTGGGTATTGATGGTGGAATTTTCAAAATAGAGCCAGTAGTTTTTTCATTAAATCGTACATAAAACAAACCAAAAACTTAAAATTTTCCTCTTTATCAGTTTAGATTTAGATAGTTGTAGGGTTCTGCCAGGACAATGATTCATCCATACAGTATGGATGATTAGTTCACCCATTATTGACCATACCTCGATATATCTCAAAAAAGAGTGTTTTAGCTTGTATTCGTGGTAGTAGCTCTTACTAAGAAACAGTTGAGAAAAATATGGGCTTGGCAGGATTTGAACCTGCGACCTCTGCATACCGGGCAGCCGCTTTAACCACTAAATAACTTGTATCCGCCTTAAGATAGATACAAAATGGATGAACATGCCGTCACGTTATGATGCAACATATAGTAAAGAAATTTAGGGGTAAATACTATAAAAAAAAAAAACATAATAACAGCCTTGTATCTAATACATGTTCCACTGCTGGGCTCAGGCCCCTTCTCATGATGAGAAGAGTTAGGCCATAGTCCACCACGCTGGCCAAGTGCAGATCGGCAGACTTCACACAACCTATAGCACGTTTTAGGCACTTTCAAGCATGCAGGTTTCCTTACGCTATTTTCCTTCACCGTTAGCGAGAGATGATATACAGGGTGTATTTTTGAAACGGGGCAGTAAGGGCAAGTACCTTAACCGTTGCAGTTACAGCAAAACGTTCTTAAAAGACCTTCCCTAACTTTTTGGGACATTTTGAACTGCATTCACAGATTTTGTAAAAAACTTACAGTTAGCAAAAAAAATGCAAAAAGTTCAAATTTTTTTTTTTATGCCAATCGATTCTATTTCATGTGGGGATCAAAAAACTCTATGGGACCATTTTAGCTTTCAGTACTAGAAAAGACAGAAATCGCCAAAAATGTTTCCCATACATTTCGGCAACAGAAACGAATTTCTACGATGGTCTAACTTTTTGTTATGGCCTGGAAGTGGGTAGAATTGACTGTAAAGTAAATAAAAAGAATTTTTACCCTCAAATTTCGAATTTGATTCGAAAATCTGTGTGTTATACTTAGTTTCAGCTGAGAAACTTCGTATGAGTTATTAATTAAGGATTTTCGCTAAAATGTCTTCTAATCGTGAAAAAATTGACTTATTAGAAGCGTATTTTGAAAGAACCCTGCAATTCCAGGTTTTTCAAAAGATTTGTAATAACCTTTCTTGTTGGCACATGCCGCAACGGATACTTATTGCGGTACCACACTATGCAGCTCCCGCATTTCGATTATTGACAAAATACGCTTCTAATAAGTCAATTTTTTCACGATTAGAAGACATTTTAGCTAAAATCCTTAATTAATAACTCATACGAAGTTTCTCAGCTGAAACTAAGTATAACACACAGATTTTCGAATCAAATTCGAAATTTGAGGGTAAAAATTCTTTTTATTTACTTTACAGTCAATTCTACCCACTTCCAGGCCATAACAAAAAGTTAGACCATCGTAGAAATTCGTTTCTGTTGCCGAAATGTATGGGAAACGTTTTTGGCGATTTCTGTCTTTTCTAGTACTGAAAGCTAAAATGGTCCCATAGAGTTTTTTGATCCCCACATGAAATAGAATCGATTGGCATAAAAAAAAAAATTTGAACTTTTTGCATTTTTTTTGCTAACTGTAAGTTTTTTACAAAATCTGTGAATGCAGTTCAAAATGTCCCAAAAAGTTAGGGAAGGTCTTTTAAGAACGTTTTGCTGTAACTGCAACGGTTAAGGTACTTGCCCTTACTGCCCCGTTTCAAAAATACACCCTGTATATGATAAAAAAACCATAAGAAGTGTATATGGCTTTATCTCTGAGAAAAAAGTACTAAAGCAAGTATATACAGAAAGGATGCAACATAGTGACAATTGCTGAAACCACAGCTTTCAGCTTCCTTGAACTATAGTACGCGCGTTATCATCTAAGTCGTCAGCTCATAAAAGTCAAAAGAGATGGGAACGTGCTAACGATGAGTGCTAATTTTGTGAAGAAGACACGATAATAAACGTAATTGATCGATAATAATATGTCTTTTATTTTGACGCTTTCATTAGACGGCTCCTTAAGAGTGCAAGTGAGATAGATGTAGAGAAATGATTCATAGCCCTAAGACTCAGATGATAACGCGCGTACTATAGTGGAAATAAATACTGACATACATGGTTGGAACTCAATTTCACTAGCTATAAGGCTATGTGTTGTGGATTGGGTTAAGGCAAAGAAACCAGGAATAAAGGAAATAATTTACTTTAGGAAAACAGGAAAATAAACTTGAAAAAGAACACTGAACCTAGGAAGATAACCAAAAGACTGACATGAAACTTATATGTCAAAAACAAATGCAAATTCTTATAAAAAACTAAATGTACAAAAAATATACAAACAGGTCCGATTGGGCACACTATGGTTTCAATAAATATCGCTATGTCACCCTGTATTAATATGATAAAATATATTAATCGCCAATTATTTATTTAATAAGTAAACTACTATAATTGTAGAATGCTTTTCATTGTTAATCGTTTAATCGTAATGATAATTTATAATTAATTACTATTCGATTTAATTGACCCAGAGTAAATTAATTGTTTGAAATACTCATAGACGTTTCATAGCTACAATACTTTGAGGGTGAAAATAATGAAATTTTTTAAAGAAGATTTTGACAAGTAAGTTAAAAAAAAAAAACTGACTTTCAACTTATAATTTTATAATGTATTTCTTCTATAAAATACCTTTCAGAGACATCAAAAAACCTGCCGACTATCCTTACTTGCAGTTTATACGATACAATCTATTGTTTCTAACTTCTTGGCCGGGCAAACAAATGGGAGAAAGTGTATTAAAATACAGATTTATTTGGGACCTGACTCTTAAAATTACGGCTTTTTTTTATCTGTTTAGTGAAATGTTTTTTTTCTGGGAAAATAAAGACAAAAAAAGCTTTTACGATAAAGGCCACATGTTTATTACGTTGTTAATGACTACAGTTTTACTGGTAATAAAAAATCGTTGTTATTTCTAAATATTTATATTTTATACATAGTTTATAATCTATTTTTATATTTTTTTTCTTCAGTTGAGAAATTTTTTGACAAAGATGCAAAATTGCCAAGATATAGTGGTTATATACTTGATGAAAATGCACTTGTTTCATTTCAAACACATCTCGAAATTTGCTTTACAGGTAAATTTTGAATGATTAAAAAAAAAGAAAAATATATTTTGATAAGTAATTTTTTTCTACCGATTAACTATTTTTTTTCAGACACACAAAAAAATACACTTTATTTCACATACATTTACGTTGTACTTGGCAATACTGTCTTTATTGGGTATGTCGAGCTTCAACCTGATTCCTATGTACAAAAATTATGCCCTTGAAAAATTTAGGGAGAGCTATTTACAAAACAGCACTTATGAGCACTCGATATATATTGCGTTTCCTTTCGATATCTATACAAATTTCCGTGGTTATTGGTTTGGCGTGCTTCTCAATTGGTTAGTACAACTTAATAAAAAAAATTAAAAAAGATATATATCTTCAGCCATCTTATTTTCTTGCCTTTTTTTCAGGTATTCATCTTATTTATGTACGGCGTGGTTTGTAGTATGGGATTTACTGATGTGTTCTATAGTTTTTAATTTGTGGGGTCATTATAATATTCTATTACACGATCTTGGCTCGTTTCCATTACCAGCGGAAAAGAGATTCATAACGTTAAATGAAGGAGGTAAAACTGTTGTTGCCCAAATGTATTCTGAAGATGAAATGAGAGAAGTGTCTAAAAAGTTGAAGGCTTGTATTGATTACCATAGGAAAATTGCAGAGTAAGTCGATCAAAGCGGTGATTCTATATTTTTTTTACATAGTTAATTGTCCAACATGTTTCACTGTAAATTACAGCATGCAATTTTTCAGGCTTAATATTATTTGAATATGCACTTTGAGAAGACAATGAACTTTTTTATATAAATAAAATAAAACAGAAATACATCAATCAAAAAACGAATCTTCTATTCTATAAAAACACGTATAAATTAAAAACAATTTCAGACTTCTCTTAAATTGAGGAACATTGAGACACTTTATGGCTTTTGCGAGTCTATTATATATGCGCGGTGCCATTCCCAGAATGCACCGCATGCTCTTACTTAATAATGCTGTGTTATATCTTTGCCTGCTTAGTAGATTTTTGTACTGAAAACGTAAGGGAACACCTCGTTTGGATGTATTTGTTTCAAATAGTGACTAGTTTGTTTTAACAAACACATACTTAAAATATATAAAGTGCTGGAACTGTTCATATTTTTAATTAT
The DNA here is from genome assembly GCA_905147285.1 of Hypena proboscidalis. NCBI lineage: Eukaryota > Metazoa > Arthropoda > Insecta > Lepidoptera > Erebidae > Hypena > Hypena proboscidalis. Next base: position 6,019,156 of record LR990141.1, read on the forward strand.
ATAAAATATGGAATGCAACTGTCCCCCGATTTTAAACCGCACATAGCACGTATACATCTTTATAAGCGGCTTTGCTGCTTTTGGAGCATATACTAAAAAAATCAATCACTTCTCTTTTTTAATTTCAGATACACTTATAAGATATCAAATGCCTTTGGACCAATGTTGTTACTTTTCCTCATATTTCATCAAACATGTGGATGTTTGTTGCTTCTAGAATGTTCTCAAATGGTTTGTTAAAAAAAAAGTTTGGCCTTCGTAATGTTACCACGAAACTTTTGAATAGGTTTTAAATCTTCTTCTTCGTCGTGTCGATGGCTGAGTCAAATTTTATTTTGACTTGCCATCGTGGTGAAAGGATTAGCCAATTCGCTTTGGAGAACTCGCGAATTGCCCCAGGTTTTAAATATTTATGTTCGATACTTGAAACCTATTCAATAGAATTTGTGGTATACGAACGGCAAGACGTTTGAAGTTTGAAGAAAAGAGTGCAGTTGATCTGCAATTCTGATCTTGTCATTTACTTTATAAAATATCTTACCAATAATTAATAATCACATTTTTCAGACTACAGAAGCATTACTAGCGTTCGGACCTCTTAGTATAATACTGTTTCAACAGCTTATCCAAATGTCAGTTATATTTGAGTTAATAGGATCAGCGGTAATACTTATAATAATAAATATTTTGACTAAGTGATGATATATAAAATAGTTATAATTAAACTGTTTAAATTAACATTTTTCAGAGTGAAAAATTAAAGGATGCCGTCTATGGAGTTCCTTGGGAATTTATGGATGTAAAAAATAGAAAAACGGTTGCTATATTTCTTATAAATGTACAAGAGCCGGTACATGTCAAAGCTATGGGTATTGCTAATGTAGGAGTCACCTCCATGGCCGCGGTATATTTTTTATTTAGTAATTAGAAAATAATAACTTACAAACAACAAATTAAAAGTCACTAATTCGCTTGGTGTATTTTTTCAGATTTTGAAAACGTCATTTACGTATTTTACTTTTCTCCGTAGCATGTGAATGTTATCACGTATCTCGAAATAATGAATAGGATGCTTACTAGATAGCACAATTCAATTCAGCTTTAGGCCAATTTGAATGTTGATTAAACCTGTCTTATTTTGTTCGGTCGTTTTCTTATAAAACCTATCACTCTTTGGCCATTACTTTGTACAATTTGAGAACCACTGCGTGGATGGAAAAAGGTTATAATGTGAAACATTCGCACTTGTCTTTAACTCAATATGTAGCCTATGGCAATTAAAACTTATGAACAATCAAAGAAATTGCCGATGGATGACATCGACTTTAATATTTATGCTTTCTTTGCTGATAATTGCAGAGATTTATCTTACTATTAACATAAACATAAGTACAGGAAAGTTTGCCTGATAAGTGTAACTTGCTTTATAATATTACAAGTGTATTGAATAGGTTTAAAATTTCATACTTTGAAACAAAATCATCGCATTTTTTTAAAATAAAAGAGCATTTATTTTCACAACATAATGATAATAATTAAGACATTATCCTATTTTGACCGATTATATTCGGGGGAGACTGGTGCCTAAGCTAGGTGAGAGTGTATTTCAGGTCACCAGGCCTCCGCCCTTATGTATTACCATTAAGTGTTTTGGTCTTGCGCTTATGTTTTCGGTATTTGATATTTAAAACCTTTTCAAATATCAGACTTCGTGTACGCAGTACCGACATGATTCAAGATAATTTAAAAGGCGTCCTTATATATTCAAAAATATCCTGTTCATGGAATTTTTTCTATGTTTATGAAGTGAAATGTAAAATCATCAATATAATATACTAAATAATTTAAAATTATTACAGAGTGAAAAATTAAAAGATGCCGTTTACAGTGTGCCATGGGAATGTATGGATGTTAATAATAGAAAAACTGTTGCTATATTTCTTATAAATGTACAAAAGCCTGTACATGTCAAAGCTATGGGTATTGCTAATGTTGGAGTTACCACCATGGCCGCGGTAAGATATTCGTAGCAGATAATAACCTTAAAATAGCCTCACATGAGGCAAAAAAGGCAAAAAAAAAACAAAAAAAAACTAATATAATTGTTGACCTTTTTCAGATTTTCAAAACATCATTTACATATTTCACTTTTCTGCGTTAAAAATATAACGTATATTTTAGAACGATCTCCAACACTACTATACATGCATTGTAGTACGAGAGCCCACGACCAAACCCATGTCTCATAGCAATACGGCAAAAACCCTATAAAATCGTTAGATTGTATGGTTCTGTACCCGACTAGGTGAGTAGTAACGGTCGAAAGTGTAGCAACTGCGTGGGAGGCCATTTCTGCTGTGTCAAAAAAAAAAGACAGTCGGTATTATAGCAATACGTCTGATAGTGAAAATGTACATAGATTTTATAATTGTATTAAGAAAAAGTTTGTTTTCAGACATTTTGCGCGTAGCATATAGCCTGAGCGCATTTTTGAAAATGTCAACAAATTTAGCCGACCAGTATCATAGCAATACGGATAATTTTTTTTTTCAACTTTTCGTATTGCTGCCATGATTACCAAAAACCTGTTTTCAGACACTTTAAGTGTAGCATATACTCCCAAAAACGAAAATAACGTTTCGGAGTCGCCTGGCCGACGCCTCTGTTAAATGTTTTTTTAAATTTACAGCCTTCATAGATATTCAAGAATCTCCCTTGTCTATTATATGTACTTTGACAGATGACAGATGTCATTACTTATTTCTTTTGTAAAAGTTACTCAAGTGTGCTTTAAATAAAACCAAAACTATCAAATCAATCAGTATTTAATTTCAACAGCCTCAGCGCTTGTTACGCTCCTGCCCCTTTATTATACAGCTCACTCGCCAGCTGCTCCAAACGTTGGAACGACGCTCACTTAGTTGTAGTAGTAGTTAGTAGTTTTTTTTCAACTTCATCCCAGTTTCCTTTTGTGCGATTTATTTCAGTCCTTCAACTTCAATGTTACGGTTTCGGGTAAATTCTTTGTTAATTATCATCTAATAAATTCAGGGTCGCAACGTATTCATTGGTTTGTAACAGAAAATTCAAGATGCCTCAATACGATTTTTAAATTATATCTGAGTATCGAAAAGTTGCCTGATAGAGAAGGTGCTACACTTAATTTGTCTGATATAAATTTTTTGCACATGTGGACAACTTATTTTATCATGTCCAACAATTTTCAGACATATTGCTATGATACCGATCGGTAAAATTTGTTAACATTTTCAAAACGGTCTCAAAATTTAATGCGTTCACATTTCCGTCTGAAAATTGTTTTGTTCGCATCAAATAACCAAAATTTACTAATAAAAAAGATTTTCAGACGTATTGCTATGAGACATTTCTTTTGTCTCATTTTTAATTTTTTTAAGTGATTTTACGGGTTTGCGCTACACCACTAACGTCTGAAAAATATGTTTCCGGTATCTCAGAACTATCATTCAACTACAGTCTGCAAATCAGACATATTGCTATGATGCAGTTCGGTAAAATTCTTTGACAATTTTGAAAATTCGGTCAGATCAAACGCTACGCGGAAAATGTCTGATATTGGTATTTTCGAGTTCAGGATAATCGTATCTATCGATTTGATGCGGTTTTGGCCGTATTGCTATGAGACAAAAATTTTGGTCGTGGGCTCTCGTACTTGTCTTTAGCAATAATTTGCCAAACCTAGTTTAGGTATATTTATTTGGTAATCGTTTTTACACTTTACAACTTCTTTGTTATGGTTCTACACTGTACTATGCTACCTTTAATGTATTATTAAAATCAGGCAAAAGAATCTTACATAATCTATACTTATAATAAATCTGTAGAAGTAAAATTTCTGTACATTGAAAATATCAAAAAAATAAATAGCAGGGCGTGTTACTACACCGACACCGAATCCAAAAATGTAATTAACTTTTTTTTGTCTGTCTGTCTGTCTGTCTGTCTGTCTGTTTGTTCAGGCATCACGCAAAAACTACCGGTTCAATTACGATGAAACTTGGTATAATTATTCTTCAGTATCCTGGGCACCACACTGGGTACTTTTTATCCCGGAAAAGTACCCAGTATATTATATACCCGACATAGCTCAGCGAGTCGCTAAGCTGAAGTGGCAATGGGCCGGACACATAGCTCGAAGGACAGATGGCCGTTGGGGCAAAAAAGTCCTAGAGTGGCGGCCACGAACTGGCAAACGCAGCGTGGGACGGCCTCCCGCTAGATGGACGGACGATCTTGTCAAGATCGCGGGGAGTCGTTGGTATCAGACGGCTAAGAACCGCACGATGTGGAATTCAATTGGTGAGGCCTATGTCCTGCAGTGGACGTCCCTCGGCTGATAATGATGAATGATGATGATGATATTATATACAATAAAATACAAACTTAACTTTGCGGTTTGCTCCCGAACCGCAAAGTAAAGTTTGTCGTAGGTTATAAATGACCTATGACAAACTTAACTTTGCGGTTCGACTTATGAAGATAAACCGAAAGGTTTATTTTTTATAAGTCGTACTGTATAGATTTTAATTTTAAAGTATAGGTAGTAAATTTGATATTGTACGTAGTGACCGTAGGTTATTTTATAATACTGTTAGGTAGGATAAGTACGAATCCGTATAGATATTAAGTTTATAGGGATTTTGCTTATTTATTGCTTATATATTTATTCTAATGTATTTATTACAGTAATGTATGTATTATTTACAATTATTATGGTTATTATATTTCAAATGAATTGCCAAGTTAGACATTGTTTTATCTTATTTATAATTATGATTGATTATGGTTATTTTGACATATTATATTCTATATTGAGATTGACATAATTTATTTTTGACATCATATTATTGACTTACTCGACTTGTTTCGCCTTCTGACATTATAATGAATATCAATTGATACATTATTTTTATTATTTAATATGATGATTAATGAAAATTAATTCATAATTATATAGTTTCTTTATTAACTCATTAAATTTGATTTGTATAACCTCATTTCATGTTATTTTAAATATTGTTAAGTAAAGGCAATCTGTGTGTACATTTATTATTTTTTTAATTTTTGGAGTATAAATAGTTTTTGTTATTAGAATCTATTTTTAATATTTTTTTTTTGTCTGTTCTGAAACCCTTATATATACAGTAGTATACACACATTGTTTTTACTCCTTTATTTTCTGCTTGAAGTGTAAGATATTGCAACCTTATACATATACTATGGATTTATTAACAAGTAATAATTTAATTCCATTTCTATATTTAAGTTTATTTTCTCTTTAGCTATAATGTTGTTTTGGTTGCTATAACTTACACATAGAATTATTGTCAAAGAACAAACAAAAATTGTATGAATTATTTGAAAAGATGGTGCACATGAGTTTCTCACCAGCTCTTCTCATGATGCAATACCCATCGGAGCTGGTACTTGAATTGATTTTAATTCAAATCTCTAAGTTGAATTATAGTCAATCTAAGCTCCGGTGTCAAATCATTTTATTACAATAAGTATTATAATTTAGTTAGCTAAGTTTTATTTTAATTTTATATTTTTTGTGTTTTGATGTTTGTTTTGACGTGTTCATGCGCCCCTTGGTGCCCATGGAAATACATGATTTGATTTGATTTCATTTATTGAGTTTAGATTAGTTATTATCAGAAATAGGTTTATTTAGGTAGATAGGTATTTTATTTTCTGTTATTGAGTTTTTGGAACGAAGTTCCTTATTGCGCGTTGCGAAAGGAGGCTAGGCGGAAAAAAAAGGAATGAAAAGTTGTAACGACACTTTTCGTAGCAATTCTCGTAGCAGCGTAGTAATTACATGCTACGTTACAGCTACGGTGCTACATCATCAGACAAAACAGAAAAATGCGCACGCCGCACGGCGTGCGCATTTTTCTGTGTCCGTCTCTCTTTCTCGCTTATAGAAAAAAAGAGATAAATTAAATTAAAAAAAAAACTATAAAGAAAAAAATTAATAGAATTGAGTTACTAAAAAAAAAAAAAGCGCACGTTTTTCTGTGTCCTTCGCTCCATCTCGCTTATAGAAAAAAAAGATTAAAATAAAAAAAAAATTAATAGAGTTGAGTTTCTGCAAAAATAGAGGCGCTGGCGCGCTCAGAAAGGTCTGCGAAGGCGTACACGATCGTTGTTCTAGTCAGATACCAGGGAATAAATAGCTCTATATCGTGAACATTACTCCTCACTAGGATCTGCAGAACATACTTAAACTCTAAATCGGTGGACCTTATATACAGGACCTTGTAACGAAACCATAGCGCGATCTAATTCGATCCCAACGCCATCTATCGCGCGACTTCGGAACTAATTGGTGCTACAGAAATATGCTGCGCATAGAGAAAGCAAGCGAAATATTTTCATTTTGTCTCTCTATGAATAATAAAGTAACTAAAAAAAATATTATCATAACTTAAAAAAAAAATACAATTCCCGCCTTTTGTTGAGTGTATACAGGTGTTTTGTACATAATAAATTATTAAAAATAGTTACAATAATGAATCCTGACAGTGTTTCTGCACAAGTTCTGGATATTGTTGATGGATTTAGGTAAGTAGAGATTTTATACACACGATAATAAATGCTTTTGTATTTTAGCAAGTACACATTATAACCTTTCTTTACTATTGTGCTAAGCAAGTCATACGCGTTATAATCTCTTCATTATTGTGTGTTTAGCAAGTGTACGCGTCATAACTATATTAAATTCAAAAGCAAATTATTTTTTAATATTACCACAGAATGTTTACTAATTTTGTTATGTACATTTCATGGAATATACGATTAGAACACATCTAATTATGTCATTGGGATTGGTGATGAGATTATTGATAATGAGATCTGATATTATTATATCGCGAGTAAACTTGCGAATACAATTTAAAAGAAAGCAAGATAATCGCAGAAAAATAATGTTAAAGATAAGGTTTGTTATGTGTGGTCATAGAACTATTACTCCTAGAAACCGAGTACACGCATGAAATGTAAAGCCACTTTAATTGTGTCGTTTCAGTTCAGTGTAACTCTCTGGTATTTATCAGATTTTCGTTTAGTTTGTCTGTCCGCCAAGCGGTGCATTATAATTTTCAATCAATCTGTTTTTAGCCTTACTTTATACTTAAATTCATACAAGCAGTTTATTTATCTAGGCATTATAAGTCTATGCGTGTGTTTGAATGAACCTCGCTTTTGATATTTTGAAATTCGAATAGCGCGAAAGTTTGAAGATAAGAATTATTTTAAAATTAAGTGTGTAGGCACAGGAAATATTGTTATGTAGCCATTCAGCCTATAGGAGTATTGTGATAATATCTCCACAATGATTTTAAAAGTATCATTCGATTATTTTAAGAGAATGATTAAAGTGATTCTGAATGATCTTGTGTACGCTTGCTACGCTTGATAATTTAATTGTCTTAATGTTTGTTTGTATTTTAATTTAGTTTAAATTTTTGTTACCGTATTTAGTTTATAAATAGACTGTTTTATTTGTTTAGTGGTTAAGGTCGCATACCTTTTACTGCAATCTCGGATGCGAATCCTGATTTGTTGTTATTTGGAATTACCGAACTTCGTTCCATCCGGGTGTCCCTTGACACCTCAGTAGTTTTTTTTTTATTGATGTACCTACCAGACAGATGAAATCGCAGGAGATAGTTTGTTTGTTTGAAAGCGCTAAGTTTAAAAACAACTGGGTGAATTTTGATATTTGACATTACGCTAAACTCTACGGGCTGTCATGGACGCACGTGTCGCAATTTCTTATTTCAAAATTTGAATTAGTTTCGAATTAGTGTACCTACATGAGTTGTAGCTATTTATCTGTTTTGATTTGTTTGAATATTATTTTCCTTGAGTTTTTGTCGTATATTTCTTTTGGTCGGTTTGGTAATAGATAGGTAAGTAAGTACATGAGTTGTACCTACTATTGTTATATTGACATTGTTACCTTTAGCATTCTTTGTTCATAAAACGACATCCACGCGGACGAAGTCGCGGGTAACAGCTAGTATATAATAATTTGAGCATCAAAGAGAGAGATATATAGGTATATCTTTATTCCTGATATATTTTTTGTATTTTAATAAAACTTAAATATAAATAATATAATATGCTCACTTGTACTAAAGTAGATTGATTACTACCTATATGACACAATTATAATATGATTGACGTAAAGGTCGAAAGAATAATCATTATTCCGTAAAAAATATAACGTAACATATTCACGATTCTCACATACCTTCTTTATCGCTTCACAAGAAACTGACTTATAAAAAAAGCCGCAAAAATGTCGTTTTTACCTATAAAAATATTTAGTGACGATATTGACGAGTAAGTACAAAAATAACTACACTAATATAAAAAGCTATGCATCATTTATAAACAAGTATTTTTTAATTTAGAGTAACTTTTATATTTTTTGTATTTACGTTTTCGAAAAGAGGTGCAAATCTTTTTGGATCAGTGTATTTAATTAAAAAAAAAAAAAAAAAAAAAAAAAAACCAATTTCAAAATATTAACCAGTTTGATTTTTTTTATTTTTTCAGTGGTATTAATAGACCACTTGACTATCCATACATGAGATTCGTGCGAGCGAATATGTTAAACTTGAACTCTTGGCCCTGCAAGGAGCTTAATGAAAAAGTGCCTAGAACAAGAGTAATACATGGTGTTGCTATGGTTTGTTTGGGCTTGTCGTATCTTATAGGCGGCTACATATACTTAAGAATAAACTGGAATATACTAAGCTTTTTTGACAAAGGCCATATTTACATTTCCTTATTGATGACAGCGGTGGTTTTTGTAAGTATCTAATACAAACCAATTTTACTTGCATTTTGTAGAGTTTATTTCTCAACGTGATATTTTAATATATACTCAATGGTATTTTTTTACTTTTTCATATTAAAATACAGTAAAATCATTTAATTTTGTCTTAAATACGCTGTCTTCCAGGTAAGAATCGTTTCATTGACCGATGCACCAAAGTGCAAAGAAATAATCAGATTATTCCTGAACAAATTTCACATATTCTACTTCAAAGATGGTTCCGAATACGCAATGAAGGTAAACTACTCTGACACTTAAAAAATCTATTAAATTTAACTAGCTGTCGCCCATTGCTCTATCAGTGGCTGGTCAATTAAAAGGAGCCCATGTCCTTTTGGCATCCCGTTATCGCTTGCTAACGGTAAAGGAAAACATCATGAGGAAACTTGCACGCCTGAGAGTGCCTAAAAAGTACTCTGTACTGTGTAAAGTCTACCAATCCGCACTTGGCCAGCTTGGTGGACTATGGCCTAACCCTTCTCATCATGACAAGAAGCCCAAAACCCAGTAATGTGACATGTATTAGATAAAAGGCTGCTATTATGATTATATATGTCCTTTTTACTATACTTACTATATACTTCTGATTAAATTCGTTGCGGGTTCCAAGACAATTTTAACTTTCCCTGGGATTGCCCGTGTGTCATGCACGGTGCCTTTCAGTTGGTTACCGCTGTAGATCCTGGCGTCATAGGAGTCACAGTGGTGGGCGTGTGGATGGGCTTATGTCTTTTTTAGCGTCTTGAAACCTCCATACCATTTTTTAAGTCTATTCAGTAGTTCAGCCGTAAAAGTGTAACAGACATACACACAGATAAATTAATAATAATAGTGAAGATTAAGGATTAATTACAATAATTGGCTGAAATGAATCTTATTTTCACAGACTCATAAACAAATACATGCTATTGCAAACGTGTATACAATTTGGATAGTTGGACAAAGTGCTTTGGGGATCCTTGGTTTCAACTTAATTCCTTTGTACCGTAACTATTTGCAAGGGAAATTTAAATCGACAAGGTTGTACAACACCACATATGAGCAGGCAGTGTACCTTGAATTACCTTTTGATAGTTACACACGACTGGAAGGCTACTTGTTCGCCATGGCGTTAGATTGGTAAGTACTTTTACCTACAAACATTTCTGATTAAAAAAATAAAAAAATAAATATCACACTACATACACACAACGACTTCTAGTCCTAAACTAAGCAGAGCTTGTACTATGTGTACTAGAATTACTAATACTAATACATGTATACTTTTCTTTTGTGAATGAATACTTTTACCTCCATGTTCATGCACACAATGATTTGTCTTGTGCGCGTATCGAACACGCAAATACAAGGCATACACACAAACACACAGACATCTATTTTCGTAAAAACAAAAACTGCATACTTGCATTTAAAAAAATCTTGTAATTACATTATATTAGACAAAAAGATAATTTTATAAATTACAAATGAAATATTATTTAATGAACAGTTGTGAACTCCCTGCTATACTTCCTTTTGCAAAACATTAGACATTCCTTAATAATTTCCGTCTGTTCGTCCGCAAACAGATCATAGTTAGGACTGGTAAACAGTAGGGCGTTGAGCAGCTCCAGGGTACGGTGACAGTGTGACATGGTGGTCGTGCTAACAAATTATGTCGATGTCTTTGCCGGTGCCCAATGTATTAATGTGAATTGTCCAACCAATCTTTTGTATGCTTTTCTTTAGTATTATCTTTTTTTCAGGCTAGCTACTTACTTAAGCTCGACATGGTTCGTCGTATGGGATCTAATGCTATCACTCATTGTTTTCCACGTATGGGGTCATTACAAAATTCTGCTAAATAACCTCGAGTCATTTCCTTTACCAGCTAAAAAGGAAATTGTACACGTAAATAATGGAACTGCTAATGCTGAAATGTATTCCGAGGAAGAATTGAAAACTATATCTAAAATGTTAGGAGATTGTGTTGATTACCATCGGATGATCGCCGAGTAAGTCATATAGTTAAGTAAGCTGCAGAATTTGTTCATTTGAATGCACTTATATCATGAACTGCTGGTCCGAATCGAAAAATCTTTTTGTATTGGGCTGACTGCCTAGTCTAGTGATTAGGGTATGCGCCTCTCACCGCGAGGTCTCCGGTTTGATTCCTGGATCTGGCAAAGTGTTATTTGTGAATTCACGGTTGGCGTAGCGGTTAAAGCGGTCGCCTCGCCGCTTTCAACTACGCTGGTGTTGTGCGTTCGATCCCCACATGGGACAAATCTTTGTGTGGTTCGCGAAGGTTTGTTCTGACTCTGGGTGTACTTTGTATGTGTGAAATGTATGTTTGTGAACACCCCCGCGACACAGGAATGATTCCTAGTGCGAGCGTCGTTTAAAAAAAACAACATGAGGCGTAACACCGTAGTCCTCAGCTGCAGCGACGCATCTATAATCTGCTTTTGTGGATTGTTGATGTCCATGGGCTGTACTCCACTTACCATCAGGTGGACTACATGTTCGTTCGCTGTAGGCGTAGTATATAAAAAAATATGGTACAAACAAAGGGGCAATTTATACGCTGAACGCGACGGGAACGGAACACTAACATATAACGCGAGAATATAAGAAATTACAAGTGACATAAACGAAACGAGAGTACGTCATCTTCTCCTAACTGAATCGACAGCAGATTAAAAGCTTAATATCTACGGTGTAAATATTATAATATATATTATTTTAATGTATTTATTAGTATATTTGTTACCATATTTATGTATTTGAATTGTTGATATAACATTTTTCACATTATATTAATTTTTTTATGCACCTACCTTTGTTCGCTCTGCATCACCTTAAGGTTGACTGGTAGAAAATGCCTATGGCATTAAGTCCGCCGTTGTACTATTTTTATGTGCAAAAAGTTGTAAAATAAAATAAATAAATAAAAAATGGTTTAACGTTGTTTCTGGACGAAACATGACTTTAAAACTTCGTTTTTTTAATACATTTTAATTTAATTCACAGTTACACAGGCCAGATATCCGATGCCTTCGGTTTTACGCTTTTCGTGACTTACGCGTTTCATCAAACAAGTGGCTGCTTACTGTTACTGGAGTGCTCTCAAATGGTAAATTGTAATTTGTTAATTTAAATCAGCATTTAGCCTCTCGTAGTCCACTAGTTAATTTTTAAAGATCTTTATTGCATAAAAATAAACATCAAACGTAACAAATCTAGTGTAAATTTATCCTAGAAGTTAACAAATTATAAAGTAGATTACATTACACAAAGCTAGTGCGCTTTTTTCCGAACTTTTAGACATAAACATAACACATTACATACATTATAAAAATATGAGAACATTGTAAATATTTCATGCAAGCTTTAGTAAAGCATTACATTTATTTGCATACCTAAATAGATACAAAACATAATTAGGTATGCAAATATCTCGTAGTCCACTGCTAAACATAGGCCTCTCTCAATTTGCGCCACAACACCTGGTCCTGCGCCTTCCGCATCCAGTCCCATCCAGCGACCTTCTTCAGGTCGTCAGTCCACCTGGCAGGAGGGCGTCCTACCTTACGGTTGTCGAGTCACGGTCTCCATTCCAGGACTCGTTTACTCCAACGGTTTTAGGTCCTTCGGCAAACGTGACCAGCCCATTGCCACTTCAGCGAGCTTATTTTGCGAGCTATGTCGGTTACTTTAGTTCTTTGTCGGATGACCTCATTACGAATTTTATCCTTCGAAGAAACTCCGAGCATAGCTCGCTCCATCGCCTCCATAGAACCTAATACAAACGTAAGTTAAAAATTTATAGATCAAATCATCACTGCTGAATTGTTCACGGCTCACTGTGCGCATTAGGCAACTGTAAGCACAGTGAGCAGCTGAGTGTAAAATAAATAAATAAATAAATATATCAAGTAAGTTATACTAAGAAACAGTTGAAAAAATTATCGGACCGACAGGATTTGAACCTACGACCTTCTGCACACCGGGCAATTCCTTTAACTAACCAGCTACTGTCGCCTCTTGCCAGGTGAGTCTAGCCCGGTGTGCACAAGGTCGCAGGTTCAAATCTTGCCGGTCCCATAATTTTTCAACTGTTCCTAAGTATAATTTGCTAAGCACAGGCAAATGCTATAAAAATAATCATTAAAGAATCAAGTAAGTTAACTTTGATTATTTTTATAGCATTTAGCTATGCTTAGCAAATTATACTAAGAAACAGTTGAAAAAGATATGGGACCGGCAGGATTTGAACCTGCGACCTTACTGTACACCGGGCAGCCGGCAGGTTTAATTCCCATATCTTTTTCAACTGTTTCTTATTATAATCAGGTAAGTTGTTAAGTTATCTGCAAATAATTGCCGGGTTTCTCTGATTGGCCACGCTCGAGCGCGTTGCTCTTTGATTAGTCGATTTAGTTCTTTTTAGGCACTCTCAGGCATCAGGTTTCCTCACGATGTTTTCCTTCACCATTAGCAAGCGATAATTTATATGATAAATACACATATTTTCGAAAAGACGAATCTTAACGATTTATTGACAGAGGTTCGAAATCAAGACCTTTGACTTCGCAGTCCTACGGTCTATCACTCGGCTATCGCTGTTTTTTTTTAATACTAACTAATTATATATTTTCTTGAAATAATTACAGACGCCAGAAGCATTGATGTTGTATGGGCCTCTAACGGCAGTATTATTTCAACAATTAATTCAGATGTCAGTGATTTTTGAACTAATAGGATCTACGGTATGTATTTAATATCTAATTGATTTTTTATGGCATTTAGTCATGTTTATCAATCTAATAAAATTTTGTAAAATTGGAAAAAAAATTGACTGGAATTTTTTCGACTGTTTTTTAATATTTTACGTTTTTTACTTAATATTAAAAATATAATGGCACATTCATTTTTAGAAATGATCCATGACAAGTTTGCTAAATCTATCCTGGCTTCCCTATTTGTTGTTCTAAGCGTCCCAATTTTAAATAGCCTTTGAAAAGCTAAAAAGATACGTACTTAGTTTTGGAATAACCCTGTATAATTCATTTAGAATCGTTGTGAAATTTAATGGTAAAGTAAACATAGCAAATTTTCAAAATGTTTTAGACCGAAAGATTGAAGGATGGCGTCTATGGACTTCCCTGGGAATATATGGATGTGAATAATAGAAAAACTGTTGCCATATTTCTTATAAATGTACAAGAGCCGATACATGTCAAAGCTATGGGTATTGCTAATGTTGGCGTCACTTCCATGGCCGCGGTAAGAAACATTATTTAATTTTAAAATATTGTGCAGAAAAATTGAGTTTGGATTATTTTATTTAGTTTTCTTGGTGAGATTAGAGCCTTATATCACTAAATGGGTCCACCACTGAGTCATAAGTACCTTTAATAATTACTATTTTTCAGTATCAAATAGATATTATTATTAATCAATTCAAGTACATTATAATCTAAAACTTTTCAGTAAAATATTCTTCTGTTTCAGATTTTAAAGACGTCATTTTCCTATTTCGCTTTCCTTCGTAGTATGCCTAGTGACTGAATAAAATCTATTATGCATTATACTACAAAATAGCATTTTTGTCTAAAAAAAATACTATTCATTTTAATAACTGGCACCTTTTGTGAAAAACGCCGTAACTCGAAAATTAAACATTTTGACTTACGGTGTTATTCCATTATAGTTTACTGCACCTTATTATTAAAATAACGCAACGTTTTATCACATAATAAATTAGGTTGTTAATTTTATTGTTGTAATATTAGTAAAGCACTAAGATATTTTCTGTTTGATTATAATAAACAATTTTCTGGTCATAATTGTTATTTTATTGTTAACCTGACTAATTTTAGAGTATTATTTGCGACCAGTTAAGCTGCCGCTTAACTATGTAGAACCTACCTCACAAATTGCCTAAGCTTTCGCATTTAGCAGTATTTTTTTTTCTTTCAATAAAAAAAATATAAAATGAAAAACAATTTTATTTAGGAAGTTTAACACATCATGTGCATCAGTTCCAAGTAAACCCATTGTATTACAAATCAATAGGTGCAGGAAACACTTAACAATAGTACAAAAACTATCATTCTTGTGATTACGGACTTTTTCATATTAAACTTTCTTCAAATACTAAGAGCGTGGAAAAATGGAAACATACATTGTTTTCCGGTGGAATTGAACTTGTCTTTTATTGATTTCTAACGTGTAGCGTCAGAATTAATAGTGGTAGAGCTCTTGAAAATGAGCTTAACACATCTGCAACCTTTTGCGCTATATTTAGGGAGAACAATTTTGCTTGGTTGTTTTCCATACAAAAGTTACAGTTAAAGTTAGTTAGTTATGAGTCTAACTTTAGTATTATTAAGTTTTTTCTATTTTTATGCACAAATCATATCTAAGACACTAAAATTCATGTTTGCTGGTTCCCAATTTTTCAAAATAATTTATCAGTTTCTATGTAACTTAGTTAACTTAGTAAGTGTGATTTAAACAATTTTGACAAAATGGCCACGAACATACATGCAAGTAAGTGTTTAAGATATGATTTGTCTATAAAAATAGATAGAAACTTAATAATGTTAAAGTTAAAACCATATTACGTTAGTATGAAAACACGGCGCTCGGGCGACTACCCTTCAGGACATTTTATAATACCTAATTATGAGCTTTTTACGTACCATAAGGATAGACTGCATGCACGTTGGCTCTATAAATTGTATGATTAGGTATTGTATATTTTTAAACGTGCAGTCTAAGACCCTAAGACGTCTCTCACGTCTCTTTTCCATTAGTGTGAAAAAAATAATACAATAAGGATGTTAGGACTAGACTGATTCGTATTGAGATCAAGGTATAATCTGTAGTACCGGATGGATCTTATCCGACCCATAGTTATCTTCTTCTTCTTCGTATTCTTCATTGCTGAAGGTCGTGCCCTTGAAAGGCTTTCATTGCTCTCTTAGTTATTTCCTTCCATCTTGACCTGTTTTCGGCTTCTCTCATAGCAGTTGTAACCGAGAGCCCAGTTTGAGTGGTGACTTGGTCACACCATCGGCTAGGTGATCGGCCACGTAGTCTTTTTCCTTCCACCTTTCCAACCACGACTAGTTTGTCGAGATTATCTGGTTTGCGGCGGGCAATATGACCGAAATACCCCAAAATACGTTGGTAGCATACGGCGGACAGTCTAGTATATAGATCAAGTAACACTTGAACAAAGAACACAGCTGTCACTTTAATTTATGTGTGTTATATGCTTATACTGTCAATAAGGTTAATCTTACACTATTTTTATTACGTAACATTATTCATATTATGGAATACGGGTGTTACTTACGTAATGTTAGTCTATTTAGTCGACCGCGGTTATTCCTATACCTTTAAGGCATTTTCAAGAGAGTGCGACACGTAGCGCCCGAATTGCAGGCTGGCAGCGACGCAAGAATGCCTAAACTAACCTAACTTTTTACGACTAAATAAACCAACATTACGTGAGTAACACCTGTATTTCATGATTTATATAATGTTTATCTAACATCTTTGAAATTGGGGCTAAAACTTAGTTTTAGGGCCAGTTTGTAAAGTTTCTTTCATTTTATAGGAGTTATAATGGTGACGGTCACTATTTCTCACATTATGTAATTAACAGAACAAATATAATGTTATTGCCGGAAAATTAAACAAATTTTCAATGTGAAACTTATTCTTAGGCCGATCGCTTTATTTTTATTTTTTTTAATACTTTCTTCATCGTATAATTTGCGTACAAGTCAATCACTATTATTATCCATCACCTCATAAGTTGGCGTTTTTATTTCATCATGCCGTGACAACCGATGATTACGAATAATGCGCCACATATTTTAAAACTACCCTCACGTTTTATTCAAATCGACATAATTATTATGCGATATAGTCGATTTACCTTCTATAGAAAGTTGAATATTTTCTATTGAATTATATTCGTTATGTGAGGATGAAAGTCAATATAATAGGCATAGGGTATACAATAAATTGCCAGATTCGATCACTGCAGCCCCTACTCTGGCCTTTTTTTTTTTTTTTTTTTTTTTTATTCTGGGAAAATCCAGCCTTATGGATACCACCGGTCCGGGGGGAGCGGTGGTTATGTGGGGCTCTCCGCTGAGGGGCGGCCTACCCACTAAAAACCCAGAGTGTTCCTCACCACCAACTAGAGACGGGGGGCACGGGACCACTTGCGCATACTCCGCAGCCCCCATCGGTGTTGCTGCCCGCCTTGTGGTTGGCTCACCTCATGGGAGGCCTTTACATGACCTCCCTACCACGTGTGATGCCCCGGAACACAGAAGGGGCATCTTCACCTCTCGAGGACCATTTTAGGAGCTGCCGGGTGCCCCCGCACCCAACACCCTAGGTCCACGAAGCGGAGACGGGGTGCGGGCTCGATTTGCCCGCCCCCGCGTCCGCGCCCTCCGGAGCGGTAAAGCGAGGGGATCTCTCTCCCTCTCCCGCTCTTCATCCTCCCTCTGCGATATGATCGCCTCGCAGAAGGAAGCCATCGCCTCCCATGACCTCTGCTCACCGACCATCTTATATATGACGGCCGGAAGAGAGAGGTCAGTCCCCACGACCGCAACCAGTGATTGCCGCGGTCTAGCTCCTCCCGGGCATGCCTCCAGCGCATGCTGGGCCGTGTCCTCCACGTGTCCGCATGGTGACACACCGGAGAGTCCTCCCTCCGGGCTACTCGATGCAGATACCTCCCGAAACAGCCATGTCCCGAGAGAACCTGCGTCATTCGGAAGGAAAGACCCCCATGCCTCCTGCGGAACCACTCCCCGAGTACCGGTTTGATCGCCTCGAGGAGTCGTATTGCGCCTTGCCCCCTCTGCACATTCCCAGTGAGGAGCCGTTCTCCCCACGTGGTGATGGCTGACGCCTTGGCCCGGTCACGCCAGTGCGCCACCTCCTGCGGCGTTGGTCGCTCGTCTCGCTCCCGTGCCTGCGCTCTGCGCCAGTAGACCGAGGCTAGTACTTCGGCCTCAAGGTCCCACGGGAGCGATCCGGCGAGCACGCATGCCACCTCGTGAGAGAGTGTGCGGTATCCTCTGCACACTCTCACCGCCATCACCCGCTGGGCTCCGATTAGCAGGGCAGTGGTCTGCCGATCGAGGTCTCCTGCCCAAATCGGGGCGCCGTACAAGGCCATCGAGCTTACTACCGCCGTATATAGGCGGCGACAGCTCCCTTCACAGCCCCCGATATTCGGGAGCAGGCGGCTAAGTGCGCCAGCTGTCCCCATGATTCTGGGGGACAGCTGCCGCATGTGCGCCTTAAACTTCCATCTGCCGTCGAGGACAACACCGAGATATTTCAGTGTCGTCCCGACGGGGATGGAGGCTCCACCCACTACAATGGTGGAGCCTGCAGGCGGCGCCCACCGGCGACCATGAAAACATATGGCCTCAGATTTGTGGAGCGCCACCTCCAGCCCCAACATCCGGATCCTAGCCACAACAGTCGCGACTCCGGCCGTGGCCAGTATCGCAGCATCTCTGTAGTCGGGTCCCCGGGCGGTGATCAGCGTGTCGTCGGCATAGCATACGACGCTAACACCACGAAGGCTTGCCCCCCGGAGGACCCAATCGTACCCAACGTTCCACAGGAGTGGACCCAGTGCTGACCCCTGTGGAACGCCGCGCGTCATGGGACAGCCCCTACTCTGGCCTGCTTCAAGTCCCGACTAAAACGCTGGCTGGTCGAACAAACATTTTATGACTATGATGAATTTTTTAATTGTAAAGTACAGAACTAATATTTGACATAATTATTATTATTTGTAACAATTGACATTTAATTAGTATTGACATTGTTTTAGTAAGTTTTTAAAGAATCTGACAACTTTATTACTTATTTTTGACTATATTTATTGACATTGTATTTACTTGACTAAATTCACGGACTTGTTGTTTATAATTAATTTGGATGTATGTAATTATAATTGACATAATAATATACTATGCAATAATACAATTATATATGTGGATATGGGAAAAAATGACGTGTAAATTGACTTTATGAAATTAAATGAATATGAATATGAATAGGTCGTAAATTTTATACCAGCTGCTCCACGCCGTTTCTCTTCTTCCCTTATGTTTTTTTTCCTTCTATTCTTTTTTGCATTATTAACTTCACATACCGCATTTGGCACGCATAATATATCATAATATTATTTTATCACATTTTTCTAAACATAAATACTTTTTTTGTTATAATAATTGTAATTTGGCATAATTGTCTTTTGGCATAGGTACTATTTATAAAGGTTAAGCATACTATCCTTATTTAACAAAATACTTTTCGTATGCACAATTTAACAATTTGCAGCTTAAATGTGACACAAAGGCCACCTCCGCCGCACCCTAACCTATTTTAACACTATGATGCCCATTTCAAATTTATTTTCATCTTTTTAAATTTATTATGAAATATTGATTTTTATTTTTTATTATTCGACATGTTTACAGGCAGGCATAACCGACTCCAACTGACCTGTCTGCCATAAAAAAAGACAAAACAAATTCAAAAAAAACACAAACAACAACCATTGTGAAAGAAAACTATAACAACCCAATTCGTGTAACGATATCATTATGACACAAAGTAGGCACTATCAAATTTGCAGTTGCGTAACTAGCCATCAGTTGACAAAGCATGGTACTTTTGTGGTACTTTGGACTTTCACTTGACAAATGTCCGAGTTTCTATCCGACCGCCGTAGATTAATAACGCCTAGATCGATCGTCGTACAAGCGCTTCATCTAAAGCGAAGTCAAATCAATTGATGTGTTGTCCGCTCGACAGACAAACAAAAATCTGATGTGTCCGTACGCCTCGTACGACTTGTATGAAGTCGAAACGCTACAATTCAAATGGCTTCAATTTTCATGCGTATACTTGGTTTCTAGGTGTAATAATTCTATGCCGAGTGCTGTAAGTGCCTTAACAAGTGGGACTGAAGAAGTCGAAAACGTTCTAATATACATGTTTCTTACTTCTTATTGACGCTAAGTGAACTGAAATTTTCGCAGCTATGACTTTAAAAATAATCGGCACATTTCTAACATTTCATGGATTTAAGATGTTTAAGGGCCTCTCACCATCAGGTGGACTACATGTTCGTTCACCACATACATTGTGAAAAAAAACCCAAAATATTTTCTCGCTTGATTATGAATGAAATCGAATGAAAATAACGACATTTAAACTTCAAAAATTTAATTTTATACACTTATTTAAATATTCTATTTTAATACACTAATATAACTAGAATGCTCAATCAAAATAAAAGATGAACCGTCTTATGAAAATGGCTAGTAAGATAGAAACTAAAATTGGCAACACTTTGTTTTTAATTAACTATATTTATTGAGTAGTCATTAGAACCAGTTTATTGTTCTATTATAAAATGAAAACCAATCAAACACTTTCACTTTTAGCAAAAGAAATTTATTATATTTACGTCATAATCCAATATTTATATATTCTCAGTAATGTTATATCATCGTTTGGTTTAAAGACGTAATTAAAATGTTGAATGTTAATCTAATTAATGTATTTAAGCATCATTAGGTGATTAATTAAAATAATATGCAGAAAGTATTATGTAATTTTATATTTGACTTTCAGTTACGAAATAGCTTTTTTTTTTAACTTACGTCTGTCTAAGGTAGAACGCCGTAAAAATAATCAAATTTCTATCTCGTTTAATTTAAAAAAATTTTTTTGGATGAGTTTCCTATTTTCCTTGTGGTTTTATAAGTCATCTATTTATTTCTTCTTTTTTTTTTTTTCCAAAAAATTAATTATTTTTTTATTTTATTTTTAAAGCTTACTTACAATAAAAAATATTTATTTTCAATGACTACCACAAAAATCTCACGTAATTTGCTTAAAATATTCTGCCAATACTTTCACTAAATGATTTAAACGATATAAATCATCAATACCTTGGCTAGTGGTTAGCCACCGGAACACTGATCTGACTGATTTATTAATTTATTGGGTGTTGTTGTGGATTAGACAATGTATTTTGTTGTTCGCAATCTGAGGCATTTTGCGTTTCTTTATTCATTGCTATTAAATTTTTATAGTGATTTATAATGTATGGATGTTACCGCTAAATATCGCTTGTTTAAACAATCTCATTTCAAGAGGTCTAGTGGTATTATTTGCGATTGCTCACCATGAGGTTTCGGGTTTGGTCTCAGCAAAAGTGATATTGTAAATAGCAACATAGTCTGAAATTGTGCTTGGTAGAAGGCGATAGGCCCACTCTTGTTCACTTGCTCATTCTTGTTCACAACTTTCATGTTCATGTGCTAGAACATGAGATCAAACGTAAAAGGTGAAATTTGGTTATTAAACATCTCTGCTACACTCGGTATAGGCGTAGTATAACTTGATGATATAAACGATTTATAATCGTTCCGGCCGTGGCTAATTGTTAGCCACCGGAACTCAATGATCTGATTGATTTATTAAGTGTTGTTGTGGATTTAACAATGTAATTTATTGTGCGCAATGTGAGGCATTTCGTCTATTTTAATTTAATTGCTATTAAGAATTGTGTAGTGTTTTGATAATGAATAAATATTAACGCTGTAGATTGGTCATTTAGCACATTGAGAGAATTCTGCTGTTTATTAAAGGGAACATTTTACTAATGAGGGTAATATCAAGTGTTTACTAGGGTAAAAATAAACCCCAAACTCGATAAGTAACTAAATTTTGTATTAATTAGATACGCCCAAAACTGTTATGCAATAATTAAAGCCTACTGAATAGAAGGCACAACAAATTAAATCGTTTAAGCATAAAAATAATCATTAGGAAATCACAATTCGTACAAATATTTGAATAAGGGGAAAGTACATTTTAGGTACGGCTTGACAAAATTATTCTTAAAGTACTTTATAGACGGTCGAACTTTTTGTACCAAACCATAACCCCCACTACTATAACGATTGAAGTCGTTGTTGGTTGAATCGGATTCAAACTGGCTGATTCAATTAATCAATTTCAAACGAAATCGATTAATTGAATTCGTTTGACGTTTCATCGATTGAACCAAAATCAACTTAGATCGTTTTATAGCTGTACCGCACCGGTGTGCTATCGAACCACGATACAGTACAGACATTACGATTGATACTGATTGTGTTTGAATTAGATTCATAGGTCAATTTATGGTTAAAATATTGACACATGAATCTTATATAATCACAATCAGCTGCAATCGTATTTAGTAAAGACCGTACAGACAGTGCGTACCGCGCACACTATTCAATAAGGTTCGATAGAGCCTTTGGTTCGGTTTGATCGTCTGTGAGTACTAACAGTTTTGTAATAGCGTAATGATGATTGAGTCGTCTTGAACCGTAAGGACCGGCAATTTATTGCGGCGCGAACATTGACGCGTAATCAATCTTACGAAAACGCGTTAGATAATGTTGTTTTTTTATGGTGGATAGGCACGCGTTTCAGCTCTATCTCACCTGATGCAACAAGTTTACTTATGAGATACCTATTTATTCTTGCTTTGAAGACACCTAGATTGTATTCATACGGGAACACAGGCTCGAGCAGGCCATTCCATTCTGTGACAGTTCGCATAAGTAATGTTGAAGCCAAACGCTTCATGCTTATTTAAGAAATATCTACCATGGAGCGATGCGGGAGTGCCGTTTATCTAGCAGTCCGATGGTGCAATGGGGACCAAGGAACTGCAATGGTGAAATTGGGAAGGTTGAGCAATTATTTAAAAGGTTCTATTGATTTTGGTGAGTCATCTTCATCTTAGAAAGGGGTCGAGCAAAAGTGTTATATGGGATTTTCTCTCACAAAATTCTCAATAGGACTACGGAGTTGGAATTGTGTGCACTATATGACAATAGGCTTTCTCCCTATCACATGGGATAAACACCTTTACTTTACCCTTCTAGGTAATATAGGCGTGATGTTATATGAAAGTTTAAATCTATTTAACTGCCATAAGCGGCATAATATATTTGTTGTTTGCTATGTTAAATCCTACAAAACAATACAAATACCTTCTCCAATACTTTAAATGCTATCGAACCTTATTTCCTATTCCATCGCTGTCCATGCAAATCCGTCTGTCTGTCTGAACTGATTCTTTAGATTTACCTTATCATTGCCAGTAGACATGTGTGCGTGAGGCGACTCAAGATGTAAAGGAATGCATAGTGCACTGACTCTTGGTTGGCAACATGAGGCCAAGGTCAAATTCTTGGGCAATACGCCTCTTTTTCTTTCAATTTTGTTTGCGAGAAGAATGATGTGTTGCTGTAGATATAATTTTAAGACAAAACTAAAAATACAATCTAAAACAAAATTAAGGCTTTCTCGCTTATTCGGTTGTTTAGTTGTAAAAAATAAATAAAACATATTAACCGCGTGCTAATGTGTGACTTTCACTTTGGTCTAGATTTAGAAACATCTCAGAGTATTATGTAAATGGACTTGATTCACGGTTGGGATGTTGTCTCAAATGTTTTTATAAGTGTTTGATACATTTTAAAACTATTTCGTCTAAACTATGAAACAGTTGAAAACTTATGGGACCGGCAGGATTCGAACGTGCAACTTCTGCACCAATATCCTAATTAAGATAGGTACAAATAAATGAATGTGTACAGTGTTCAGTTGCAAAATTTAGGATCCGGACAAGAGGAGACCGTAGCTTAGTGGTTAAAGCGGTGGCAGAGGTCGCAGGTTTGAATCCTGCCGGCCCCATACATTTTCATCTGTTTCTTAGTATAATTTGCTAAGCATAGCTAAATCACCAAATTACTGACGATGCTGCACTACTCTGGTGGTAGAAACGTGATGGTAACTAGCCTGTGATGATCTATTTAGTCAAGCCAACACAAAAATAAAATTGAATTTAATATTTACAAAAAAAAAAACTATATGTGGCCTGTAGCCAAATCAATATTAATGTCATTTAGAGACGTATTTCCAATATCTTTGCTTGAATCGAACCCGGATATTTAACTGGTTCGACTTAATGTTTTTTTTACAAAACCAGTTTGAAATAATAAATATTTATGTTTTGAGACTAGAAACATTATCGGTTTGTTACTTGATCTTCATATAATATTTTGTTTTGAAAATTCATGGTTCGTATTTTCTTTAAGTTCTAACTTTGAGTTCCAAATAAGCGAAAGATCGTATAGTAGACTCGCGAGCGTAGTGAGTGATTCTAGTTTGAAATCTTGAGCGTAAGGAGGGATACAAAAGAACTTTGATCTTGTGTCGCACATACAATTTTCACCTCAACACCACCAAGTCAAGATCTAATGATGGACTCCAAGAGAAATCGAGGATAACCATTAATTTTTAAAAGCTTCTATACAGTTTTCGTATATTACCTAAAGCTACTCGGATATTTTGCATCTAGCAGACAGCATTACATGTTGCTGAGCTGATGTTGGATGGCACAACTCCTCAACGTTTAGGAGTACAAGGATAATTATTTAAATAGAGGCACCTTAAGGCCGTTTACTGTATTTTTTCAAGTTACACACAGATCAGGCGAGACGTTGAATAATACTTAAGTATTTCTTGTAGCTGAAGCATTTTTAGTAGCTGAAGTCGGTTTATTTTTTGGAAAAATATATTTTTACTTAACATTCCATCGTAATTCTTATTGGAAGATGTTTTCGTAGCAACCGGTATATCTCCGCTCTTCGGTCCACATAGCCGGCCTCCGGGTCACGACATGTTCAATGTAAACGCAAACAGTATGACAGGTTTTCTTAACAAACTTGTTTGTGCTAATACTTGTAAATAAGATAGGTGTAAATAGGCATATTTACAATGCCAGTGTCTTGACATAACTGGGTACGAATTGAAAATGATGTTGAAAAGTTTGCTAGAGATTGTTGTCTTTTGACCAACACTTACTTTAACGCTATAGATATAATATTGCTGGTATATGTGATGTTTCTGCCTCGATGGTCTTGTGGTTAGAGTACGCACCTCTCACAGATGGTCTCGGGTTCCTCCAATTCCCGGGTCGGGCAAATTCACAATAGCAGCACGGAGTTGGAATTGTGCCCTGTCGATAGCGATAGGCTTACCCTCTATCCCATGGCACCTAAAACATAGTCACACCCTTCTGGGTAATATAGGCGTGATGTTATGTTATGTATAAATTACTAATATTATGTTTTATCTAACCAAAGAAAAGATATACACATACTTTTCTGCTGTACTATTTTCGCCTGTCACTTATTCAAGCAATAAAACTTAATCTCCATCTGTCATCTTCTACAAAGTTACTTATCACATCAAATTCTGCAATATCATCCTCTAGCGGTAATAAATACGGTATCAAACATCTACATAGGTCCTAAGCCCCGATTTCACCATACTTCTAAAACCGTGGTTTTCTTAAACCCGTATCGAAAGAGAGATTGGAAACTAAAGTTCAGCGTTAATGGCGGTTTTAGATGTCTGGTGAAATTGTAACTAAGTTTAATGAATAATGTTCTGAATGCATTTGGATTTTCCAGAGTATTCGACCTACAACTGTATTAATAGCGGTAGTAATAGTTAGTTTAAGGCCGTTGCAATCTTATTTTGTGGTAGAGCTTTTGTGAATTTTAAGGGAAATGCTGTACCGCTGCACCACACCGTCTCCATTTACCCTGTCGCCAAAGGGGCCTGTTGGCCCTTCTGTGTTCGGAATGCGTATTCCATAAATAGAATCACTCGAAATTTAAACTTCTATCAATCAAATATCGAACGTATTTATATGATGCACTAAAATTTTAGAATCGACAGCTTCTTTTACAGAACCACACCACTGGATTAGCGGTCAGTTTAGGTATTCTTTGGCGCATCCGCAATATTTTGTGGGTTGTAGATGAATTAGTGTCAATATGTCTGTCTATCTACTTCCTGCCGAGCCTTTTTCCAATTACATAAGGGTGTTCTAGTCTAACGGATTTTGCTGAGTATCAGTTTTTTACGTGAAGAGACTGACATCAGAAATCCACAACCCAGTACGACGTAATACAATACTCTTCGTAAGGACTGCCATAGATGTTCAAATGGCAAGGGGAAACGACGGTTTAGCATGCTCTCCAGGGCACGGAGGTACATTGGTATATCAATGTATCAATCTACTATCTAGAATAGCCATTAACTATATCTTAACAGAAATACAAAGGACAGTACATCCTTTGTATTTCTGTGGGATATCGAAGGTGTAGCGACAATACCCAATATCTTAAACATAATATAACGTTCAACTTTTAACTGTAAGCTGGATACGTTCACATGTTTTAGATATTATATTGTCTCCGTTAGAAACTAACTACCGATTTAACTAGCGAGTTAAACTGACGTTTTAGGCGTAGCTCGATCTCACTGTCCCGTACAAACATTGAATGAGAGAGCGAGATAATAAAAGCAGCCCTGTATCTAATACATGTCGGATTGGTAGACTTCACAGTACTTCACACTCCCTTAACCACTTTTTAGGCACTCTCAGGCATGCAGGTTTCCTCACGATGTTTTCCTTCACCGTTAGCGAGCGATAATTTATATGATAAATACACACATATCTTTAAAAAGACAAATCTAAACGATTTATTGACAGAGGTGTGTGCCGTGGGTTCGAACCCGAGACATTTGACTCGCAGTCCTTAATAAATAATATTCATACAGAAAGTAATCATCGTTTCCATTTCCTAAATCAAAGTGGCTTTAAACTGATTTTAAATGAAAGTTCACATTACTTTTTCCCATTGATATATCCGACAGTATCAAAAGGAAGGTAGTTAAAAATAAAAAAGATATCCAACCTCATCAACCACAAGGTCTTATTGATATCCGTTTCGAAATAACACGTATTCAAGGGCCCATATTAGAAAATTTGATTATGGTTCAATTTCCTGTCCGAAATACAAAATTATGGTGCGCTAGTACAAACATTTGTCAGACAAAATTCATGGAAAATTCAACTTTATTGCTACAGAATAAGTAATATGATAATTAGGTGTATTTATAGAGAAAAATACGTGCTCCTAAGAAACAATTGAAACACATTTGTTTAAATTACTACACATTTGCAAGTTATGTAACACTAGTTACCTAACGTGGGGTATTGAAAAATGTCTTTTTGTAAACCTTTAGTCAATATTATTGCGTTGTTTGGAGGCTTTACGTGACTTATGTAGGTTATTGGTATTTTGTGGCACATTACACTTGCATGCGTATTTGAAACTACCTGGTTTCTTTTCAATAACATTTTAAATTAAGGTTAATATTTTAAACACGATCGTGTTCTCAGATTACTCAATGATTTTTTCATTGTTGTGTGTTTATTATTCTAACGTATTTTTCTCTTTCTTTACAGGTGTAAACAACGCACGAGACAAACAGGCCACTTGTGCGGAGTATTGACCCAGTCACGAACGGTCACCGGAACCATTATGCCTTATACATCCAACACTATCTGAGCGGACCTGACCAGCATTGCGAACGGGAAGCACCGTTAATTATGCCAATTTATTAGCCGTCACAATGATGGAAGAAATCACGACACGCCCTAGTGTCGAATACATCCCTCCTCTACCCCCTAAAGGGAAGCAGAGAGGTTCGACTACTTACACACAAATTACAAGCGACGGAGCTAATATGAACACAAACGGGTTCACCACCACTGACGTCCGGATGGACTCGCTAAGTTCGATGCACTCTCTCGTCCTTAATTCTAAGACTTCATCTGCAACGGTATTCGTAGCGGCGACCCAGTCAGACCGACCCGCGAGTACGCCTAGCACGGACGCTCTCAACGGCCCACACGTGGTCACTATCAGAATAAACACCGACGCCGACAAACCTAAGGCACCGAAAATTTCCAGTGTGCATCTCAAGAGTGACGTCGATTTCGACACGTACAAGATCAACGACATCTGCAAGAAAAATAACAGCTTAGTCAGACTCAATGTGGATGAAAATAGACCAAAAATTCTGGACAACGAGGAACTATTAAAGACGGATAAAGCGCCATATATTTACTGCAATTCCTTTGTGAATTTGATGACTAATATGGTAATGTCGAGCGGTCAGTGCTCTCCTAGCGACACGCTTGATTCGGGAACTTGCAGTGACCTTGACGGAACTCCCCCACCACTACCGAAAAAGAAGACCTCCAAATCTAGTTCAATAAAGAAAGCCGTATCTGTAACGCTAATCAGTTCAAGAAACGGTAGCAGTCAAAGTGAAGTGGATTATGAAGACAACGACTCAAACATATCATGCGATTCTTTGAATAGCAGCGAGCTGAACATCAGTGTGCACGCCGATGAAAGTCATAGCGAATATAGTAAAAAAGAAAAGAAACAGAGTACGGAATCGCCAAGCGCGCCGGAGACGTACACCAAAGTGAACAACAAAGACAGTAGCTTTCTACCTCAGGGTCTGCTGCAAGACATAAGAGACCGTTCAGTAAAACTAAATACGGTCGAAACTGAAAGCGAATTGCAGCCCGAGTCGCACGAGGAAGCGAACCAGAATATTAATGAAGATGCTAATATTCCGAAAGAAAGCGCACAGCTCACATCGTTCCGTCTAGTTTCTCAATTTAATAACGAGTCAAAGAACACAGCGGAGTCGTTACCCGCGAACTTGTGCTCCAAAACACCGCTGATTAGCGAGAGCACTTACGAGGAGCGAAAGCAGCAGGACAAGATGAAACAAGAGCAAATGTTTTACAGTAGTCATTATTTTGATACGGACAAGTTTTACGATTTCCATCTAAACGAAAAGCAATTTGACGAAGTGCAAAGTGTTAGTGTTGCTAAAAGTGATAGTGTAGTGGCGGAAGCGGAATATTTTGCGGGCATAAAGGATTACAAAAATGAGGAAATGCCGTCTACGATAAAGAGTTCAAAAGGAACAATAAGAGGTGTGAAGAATCGGGTACGGGCAGGCATCGCAACGTTCTTGCAAATGCAGAGCACGACAAAGGTAATTTCTTATGATTGTTTTACTTTTTTTAATTTTGCTTCAACGTTTTTATGTCGACTGGCAGCTCGTTATTCGCGTTCTGATTTTAGAGGTCACACCTAAATGTATTCGAAAGTGCTACACGCAAGCACGTACTCTAGTTTATTAAAATGCTTATTTTTAAATGGCGATCGTGAAAATGTTCGATATTGAGCCTTCACGGGTGATTGTCGTGAACAATGGTAGGTACAGGTACGAATGTATAGACAATTGGCAGGTTTAATTACCATTCAGAATTTTGAACGGACGTTGCCGTGTCTTGGCCCAAAGGCTTTTGTCCTACAACAATTGTCATTGTAAAGACATCGTGTGATGTAACTGTTAGAAAACGTGTGTTGATAGTTCATGTCCAATTTGAAAACAATCATAGTTTTTCTTTAAGTTTCCCGTAGAATTTCGTAGTTGTCATAATTATTTGTGGTGTGAAATACCTCATGCATACAATAATAATATACATACAAGTAGATTTGTGCATAGATATGGTAAATATTTAAATTAAATGTTGTATAATTTAATAGATTACGCTTTATCGCGTGATGCTGATTGCATCACGCGATAAAGCTTATAATTAATTAAAACAAATAAATAAATAAAATAATAGTATTATATCTCAGCTTAGTATAAGTAATCAAGTTAAACTCAAAATAACTAAGCTATTTACAAATGACTTAATAGATACTTTCCTGACTTACTTGACTAAAGATCCTATGACCCCAGTTTGGGATAGAGGGGCGTCCACAGTAACTCTCCATCTCGAGCGGTCTTAAGCGTCGCATTTGATTTCGCTCCAAGCCCGCGTTTCTTCGCCACATCCAATACAGTGCGTCGCCGGGTTTATTTTGGAAGATCACGCTTTTTTTTCTTTGAGGGTTCCAATCCATTGCTTGTTTAGGTATATGGTTTAAATCCCTGCGGAGAGTGTGGCCAATGCATTGCCATTTCCGCCGCTTGATCTGTTGATCGATCGGAATTTCGTTAGACCGATCTACCAAGTAGAATTTTCTCGAGACCATCTAACCTAGATCTGATTCAATTTCCCTCATATTATAATGTATATAGTTACCATCGTTTTTTCTATAATTATCTCACATTCTAACACCTTCCGCTTTTCCACGACAGATTTAATTAGACCCCCATTTCCTCGAACAAATGTCCCACGTATGTATGTGTTAGTGTCGGAAGCGTCTTCAAGTTTTCTAAGCTAAACTATTAAGCTAGAAACTTTGAGAAAGTAAGAAAAATTGTTTGATGGTGCCGATAGTATTGTCGTGTTATATCTTTGTAGTTTCTAATAATCGAATTATGTTATTTGTGGACTTATTCATACAATAGAAACAATTTCCACGTAAAATTACCGTTTGCTTTACTTTTCTTCTGGGTATGCATTGTCACTGGACATAATGGAGAAAATTAGGCAATTAATCAAACGGTCAAAATGTTCGAAAACTTACTGAAATTGTTGTAGTCAAGGAATGAGAATCATTTTCATACATCCATAGCATAACGACACGCCTATTTTACTCATAAGGATGTCGCAGAGGTGTACAACATCCACATCTCAACTGTTATGTTTAGGTCCCATGGGATAGGGGGTGAGCTTTCGCCACCCACCGGGCACAATGAGACACTCCATGCAGCTATTGTGAGTTTTCTGATGAAAAGTTTACAAATAACACTTTGCCCGCCTCGAGAATAGAACCCGAGACCTCGCAGTGAGAGGCGCATATGCTAAACACTAAACCATAGAGACAGTGGAAAATTATTAATTGTGCTTGAAGCTTTAATTTTTAGACTAAAACTAAACTTACAAAATTATGCACGTATACCTAACGATATCAAAAAGAATCAAGACGTTTGCAAAGGGTAGACAAAGTAGAAATAGAATAGTATATAAAATATTATATTCCGCTACACGTAACGCAAGCTAAAAGAAAAAGGAAGTTGAATTTTGCAAGCTTTTATATATTTGTATGTGAGTGCACGGTTGGCGTAGTGGTCAAAGCAGTCGCCTCGTCGCTTTCAACTGCGCTAGTGTTGTGGGTTCGATCCCCACATGGGACAAATGGTTGTGTGTTCCGCAAAGATTTGTTCTGACTCTGGGTGTGCTTTGTGTGTGTAAAATGTATGTTTGTGAACACCCCTGCAACACAGACACAGAGTTATTCATAGGGCGGGCGACGTTAAAAAAAAATTCTAGTTGACAACTATTTGACAGTTATTGTCAAGTATGTCAAAGTGACTTATTGGGTTGGGCTGCTTCTTTATGGGTTAGGGAAGCATTGATACGGACAGTCTTGCGTAAGTGGCGCCATCACGTAATATTTCCTCTCAAATTGCTTCACCAGTTTGAATTAGGCGTGCCACACACGGCCTAGATTCGACCTTTACTTTTTAGTCATATGCATAACAAGTCCAATGCTACAGATTTTAAAATCTTACAGCTTCCTCATTCCTACCTTCCGTATGCTTCAGTTTTTAACCTTGATTGTACATTCACTGGTTCATTAAACTGGTTTTTAAATTAGTGATGTAACAAAGACGAATATTCGTATTCGCCAAATAGCAAACACATACTTGTATAACGATACGCCACGCTTTTAAATACTAAAATTGAGATAAGAGTATGCAACTAATCAAAAATTAGCTGATCGTAACGTTTATTTAACGTAAAATTACATTGATTTTAAGCAAATTAAGACAACATTTTCAGTACATCTCACTTTACCTAATTTATTCCATGTTAGTTATAATTAAGAATGAATATAATAACAACAACAAATACTTACTGGTCTACATCGAAAAGTCACAGTCATTATCATAATACATTTATGTCGGGTTTAAAGCATGTTTTTTAACTATATTATTAAGTATTAGTATTCGTATTCGCCTAACAGTAAATCTTTTTGGTATTCGTATTCGTTAATGACGTATTCGTTACATCACCATTACTGATTGTTTGATTAACTCGTTTGGTAATTAGACGTAATACGTGTTGATTGTTGTTGTGTTGTTCAATAACTTTGTGCTCTAGTTGTTTAACTGTTTGTTTAGGTAGTTCTTCCGTCATATTTATTGATATTACAAGATTAATTCGAAACAATAAAATTTTTATATTCCCTTTTATATTTTATTTTTGAGTTCGACAAAATTTCCTCAAAAGGGAATACTATCATAACTCGTTCTGGATGTCCAAAAAAGACAATAAAATCATTATTAAAAAAAACACTGCCCCATTATATTTTACTGCGCTTTTCGGCCCTTTCTTACAAAAACCAAAACATATGTTATGTATATTAACATCTCGATACAATTCATTACATCTTTCCATAGAAATTGACAGGTGATGATAACACATGGCAGTGTATATATTTACTTCTTTGTATCTTGACATACAATAATATACATTATAGCTGTCGTGTGTAAAGCGCTTTAAAATGCAACCACCACAACAATTTCAAAATAGTTAATTTGTGTTCGCAATCATTTGGTCTTCTTGGCGAGCCTCCATTTTCGCAATGATGTCGATAATGATATTGTACATTATATTACCATATTTCGCAATTATGCGTTTTAGTTGGAACTGCAGTCGTTGGCATATCAGTTACCATCGCTTGCGATGTCTTTCGTCACCTACATAAGTGTAACTTCGTCTACATATTGGCAAAAACTAGTACATCATAGAAATGCCGTGATTGTTGATAGCCAAGGATAAGTCAGCCAGACACTGCGTTACCGTCATCTGGCTATCCAGTCCAGCTCGTGCAATTATGGTTTCCCCATTCGAAACATGGCTCACCTGCTTTCGTGCCCTTTGTCTCCCTCTACATGTGCCCGTGAAGACTTAATGCAAGCCACAAGCAAGGGAGTAGACGTTGCTACTGGGCAAAAACAATTTAGATAAAAAATGAGAAACCATTGACACGTAAAAGAAGGAGAAGATAGAAATGCCATATTCGATCATAATGTTATTCACTTCTGTCCGTGGCTCGGTTCACGTGGTACCTACCTACCTCAGTGTAAACTGTAAAGTAGACTATAATATGTTAGTCAAAACTATAAACTAGATGTGTGCAAAAAATTATAAGTATGGGTCTTATAGTTTTTGCGCCAGAGCATAAAAACTGCCACATATACATACACACTCACATTTTTTTATCATTAGAAAGATAGATAATATTGTATGTTTTTTCTGGGTGCTATATAGGCTTTATTTTGTAACCAGTAGACGTTCCACACAGGTAAAGTGTGGTAGATGCCGTCAGTCAACTCGAAAATGGTAAAATTGACGACCGGATGTCGGAATGGGTAGTGTACCTGCCTGCGACGCCGAGGTCGCGGTTTCGATTCCCGCTTAAAACGAAATCGAACCCGCGACCTTCTTTGTGCGCATGAACGTGGGGGTTTGTCTTAGTTTGGGTGTTCTTATGTATAATAAGTATGTTTTTACTAAAGAAAAGTATATATGTATTAGTATCAGTTATTCTTGTACCCATAGTACAAGCTCTGCTTAGTTTGGGACTAGATGGCGTTGTATGTAAGTTGTAAAATTAAAAAAAGAAAAAAAAAGGGGTTCTGGTGATAACTCGCCAAAGCCTATTCACATAAGAAAAGCACTGAATTTACTAATTTAGTCATTTCTAGCTGTTATGTGACCTTCGCAAGGTGAAATCAGATATTATATAAACTTCTAATCTCGATCTTTGGTCTCACGAGCGATCTTATCATTAATTAAAATGTCATAATGGGTGATAGTAGAGGATATTATATCACGAAGATTCACAAAGCTGTACCGGAAAGAAATCAATATTAATGATTTCCTCTTAAGGTGAGGGTTACCCAATCTATGTTTTTATAAGCTTTTTATTTACAAAAATGACAAATAATAATTATGTTATTTTTTATTTTATAGGGAAGGTAGGTGCAGCTGCGTAAAAAAACTGTAAAATATTCGTCTATCTTAAAAAACTACATCGAGATATTTCGTGATATTGAAAAAGGCGCCAGAATGAGTTTAACTACTAGATCGACCTGAAGGCTCTAAATATATGTATAATAGTATAAAAATTGGCCTTGCACCCGTTTATTGAACCATTTTGTCATACATTTGTAAACAATTTGAGTGCACTATTCGGAAACCTTCGCCTTAACATTATTAAGGCAAACTATAAACATTGATTTAACTGCACTGCTTAATTAAAATTAAATAGCCCGTCATAATAGCTTAGATTATTAAATAATATCGTGTAATTGTAGTTATATAATGATTGATTACGAAGAGTATAACTTACATAGACAAGTTACAATTTTGCGTTGGCTGTACGCTCTGTTTATTATAATATCTTATAGATTATTTTTGATTTATTATTTATAAGTCAGGATTTCACAGTATTAAATCCTTTATAATACGGTATAATATCGTACTGATGGCATTCTGCTATTTTCGTATGAATAAGCGATAAATCGTCTGTAAACTTACAACGGACTTGATGTCCCGGACTGACCAGCGGACCCACCCGGACCCCACCCAGCGACCCGGCTGTCTTAGCAGCCGGCGGTGATTCCATCAAGACAGCCCAATGCCTGGATTGATTACCCCGAGACCCCTATGGAGTCTACGAGAAGAACGTTGAGAGTCTGTAAACTTAGGGGAGTTTATTTTCTTACCTGTCTGGTTAAAACCAACATCGAATCCAAATATTACAAAAATTACCAATTAGAACCATAACTTACCGAAAACAACAAATAAACAAAATTAATTATAAAAAGTGAGAAAATGACTTCGCCTTCGTAGCAGAGTAAGTTTTTTCTACTTTTCATCCCTCTGCAGAGCGCAGCGGGCGAAAAAGTAGTAAAGTCCTGGACTCGCCCAAAAACACTAACTTTCTGTGATACTTTTTACGTAGGCGTAGTATTTTTTTTTTAGGGTTGCCCTTGAAAATCGTTTTCTGTATGCCTATTGACACGATGTTTTGTAAATCATTTATCTTGCCATCCCTGTCTTTTTAATCGCGATGAACAGAGAAAGCATTAGAATTACCTCGCACTTGCCTCATATACCTAAATGAGTCTTAAAGTAATCAATATAGCAAAAAAAAACATCCTTGTGTACATTTAAATAACACAGAAGTTAAGCATTGCCATACAACGTGGCAATGCTGCCAGCATTTTGGGAACGTTGCCCACCGGTCTTTTAGACTAGGTTTGTACATAGATTTACATTTAGTCATTTATTTTTAGGTTAGTAGATTTTTTTTTTTTTTTTTTTACTTATTAATTGAATAAATTTTATTTAAATAACGCGTTCATACAATCTTTGTGGCAACCTTGACCTTTTATTCAAACTTTCATTGGCGAACAAAAATGTTGATTTGCATTTACATTGCTTCATGCCTTATTATACTGAGTGACTTGTATGGCAACATTGGATACAGAGTGGTGTAGTAGAAAATAGTGGATGACGGATTTGGTAGGCTGTCATTGACACATTTTTAGTTTATACAGATAAGAAATGGATTAGGTGGGTGGTAATTTTGCTTTTATACTACACCATCGTAATAAGTACATCTTAACAATGCTTTCTTTTCAATTAATCTTAACAGTATCGTATATATATATCAGTACGGAGAATATATATATGAAAGAAAGTAAGTGTTCGGCAAGTTCTAAAAAGCGGAATGAAAGCTTGCAGCGGGAAAAAAAGTAGAAAAACTCCCTCTATACAGAGTTAAAGTCTTTTCTCTCATTTTATGATTTATTTTGTTTGTTTGTTGTTTTAAGAAGATTTTGTTGTTATGAGTTAGTGTTCGTAGTTTTTGGTGATTTTTGGTAATTTTTTGTAGTTTCTGTAATATTTAGTAGACATAGGTAGATTTTGTTGATTACGGTAGTTTTGTTTTATTCTTCGTGTAGCATTAATACTATGTATAACTCGAAAGAAACTTTGATTTCTTAAGGACGTATTAACTTAGTTTAAGTTAATACGCCCGTAAGAATCACCCTCAACAAAATCGACTTGTAAAGTGCATTTTTAACTCAAAGGGGTTCCGTACCCAAAAAGGACTAATAAAGATTTAAAAAAAAAGCAAATAAGGAAAACCATGTTAAAAAAAACTAAACAAAACAGTTTCTCTTTCTTTAGTTGAACATAACGTTATCTAGTTAATCTACAAGTACAAACGGCTACACAGCAACCCATTCATTGCCAGTATAAGATGCTCTCGCCCTGTGTTGGTTTCCATTCCAATGAAAGAAAGAAAGAAAAGAAACATATTTATTATGACAAACAATAATAAAAACACAAATAGATAATAAAAATAAAACATACTAAACATGAATTTTGTCAGAAAAGGACACCATCTCAGCCATATGCTGCAGAGCTACAAAGCCCTGCCGCGCTGATATTCTGATGGCGCCAGAGAGAGGACGGACGGTATCACATTAAAATAATAAATGACGACCGGATGGCGGAGTGGGTAGTGTACCTGCCTGCGACGCCGAGGTCGTGGGTTCGATTCCCACTTAAGACAAATCTTTGTGTGCATGAACATGGGGGTTTGTCTTAGTCTGGGTGTTTCTATGTATAATAAGTATGTATTTACAAAACGAAAGTTTATATGTAATAGTATCAGTTATTCTAGTACCCATAGTACAAGCTCTGCTTAGTTTGGGACTAGATTGCGTTGTGTGTGAGTTGTGAAATATTATTGTGAAAAATTATTATTAAATAACTAAAACTTAAACAAAATCAGCTTATACTGGAAATATATAGGTTGATCGTTAACCATGTTTACATTCTGTCATTGCTCAGTTACACTCTAATAACTGTTATAAGTCAGTGCTTGGTTAACTTTGGCCTAGTTTTATTTTCAACGCCAGACTCAGAGCAGTTCGATTAAAATTTGGAGAATCTTTCACCCGTTATAGTACTGCTACGTGCAGAAAAAGTAACCTGGCCAGATATTTTTTAAGATATAAGTCACCGTGTGCTAACTAACCGACTTCAAAAAAAGAAAGAGATAGGAAATTCGTTTGTTTTTTGATTTCTCGAAGACGGCTATACTGATTTGTAACATTATTGTATAATATTATACCGTAAGAAGCAAATGTATAAGCTATATATTTAATAGATTTTCAAATCAAATCAAATCAAATCATTTATTTCCATGGGCCCAAGGGGCGTTTGAACAGGTCAAAACAAACATTAAAATACAATATAAATAAATAAAATATAAAATTAAAATAAACTAACTAAATTATAATACTTATTGTAATAAAATGATTTGACACCGGAGCTTAGATTGACTTTAATTCAACTTAGAGATATGTTAAAATAAATATAGATAATTAAAATCAATCCAAGTACCAGCTCCGATGGGTATTGCATTTGATAGTATATGATTTAGTAGTAGTCATAGCAATCCGCACTTGGCTAGCGTAGTCGACTATGGCCTAACCCTTCTCATCATGAAAAGAGGCCCGAGTCCAGCAGTGGGACATTTATTACATACAGGGCTACTATTATTCAATAGTTATCTTAAGGATTTTAAGGCCAGCCATGATTGGCTAAAATAGCTAATACCAGCGTAAAAAAATAAGTGTCCTACAACTACTATTTATGGATAATCAAGAAAAACCACAAGCCAAATAAAGCGAATAAACGCATATATCATGGATTGGACACAGTCTACAGAGTATACAGTATTCTAGATATACATAATCACTGACCAGTCCACATAAGAAAGTGATACCAGCCCAGCGAAGCATAAACAACACAAGTAACTTTTTTTCTCAAATAGACCATAGAGTAAACATTGTTGAGTTAACTTCACGCTTATTATATCCAAAAGGGTGAGGCAGAGGTGTATTACAGCCACATTTTGACGGTAGTATAACTGCCTGCTACGCCAAAGTCGCAGGTTTGATGTCCGCTCAAGACAAAGACTTTGTGTGCATGAATATGAAGTTTTGTTGAGGTCTGAGTGTTTCTATCTACTTATTGTAAATAAAAAACGTTTTTATGTATTAGCATCAGCTATTCTAGTACCCATAGTACAAGCTCTGCTTAGTTTGGGACTAAATGACGTTGTGTGAATCTTGTGTGATATTTATATATTTTACCAGTTATGATTAGGTCCCATGCCCATGTCATGAAGAGTGAGCCTATCGGCATCCACCGGACGTATGATTTCAGACTTGAAAATTGCCTAATTGAAAAATTTCTAATAACAGTTTTGCCCGACCCCCCTACCGTTTTGTGATCGCAAAATTTAACCACGAGGCAGTCGCTCAACCATGAGGCAGTTGGTGATAGTTTAATTCTATAATTCTGTTCGACATACCTAATTACTCGCGAGTTATCGAGAATGGCACATTTTTTGTAACACGATAAAGATTGTGTTGCCACATTTTTTTTTTTTGTGTGTTGCCACAGTAAAGTGGTGCAGTAGGACAACTTTGAGTTTCACTTCTTTGTGGTGGTAAAATTATCATGGAGTTTTTGCTATGTAAAATGGTGTGTAATATCCAATTTTTTTTATCCGATTTTATGATGATAATGTTGGATATTTACCAATCATCTAATCAAAAAACATCTAATATCGCGTGCTTGCTTAAAATACATTACACATAATTCATTGGCTTTCATAATTTCACTACTTAAGACGTAACTCTTCTATAAGGCTGTTATTATAATAATGCCTATTATGCAATACCAATATTGAGATGCGATTACATCAATATTAATTGACATTAATTACTGAACAAATAGAAAGAGTTGTTTGATAATGCACAGAGTAATTGATCGTTAAGTAATCGTTTTTAACACCTTTGTGATAGCAGACGTAGTTTTCGGACATTGGCAATATCAAGGGTGCGAATAATCTTTATCTTGAGAAAAAAAATAATTTAAACCGATGAAAAAGAACTTTTTTTTTTAACCTATATTGTCCCATTGTTGGGCAAAGGTCTTTTCCAAAGTCTTCCACCCTTCCCTATCCAAAGCTTTTCCCCGCCAGTTTTCCAGAAAGATGTCCAAGTCATTGACCGGACCCATTCAAAAAAGTCCTTGGGCGATCCATACCGCGGTGCGAATGCCTTGTGGTATGAAAAGCCCCAGTACCCGTTTTCTCGGCCGGCCTCGGCAACGACACGACAGAGAACTAAAAAGTAAAAAATACGTGATCATTTTAAGTCTTGGGTATTAAACTTTGTTACATACACTATCAAGTAAACTGCTTGCTCGTTCACAAATACGTCTTTAAAAAAACCACTATGTCCATGATTCAAGGCATGGACAGACAAGTTTTTCGTATGGTAATCTTACCTAGAAAACACTTTCAAACGTGCTGGATCTACTGCAAATTACACTGGATGTGCGTATAATCTAATTATATGCGCGCGCATCGTTCGTTTTTACAATTGCATAGGAAGAATTGATTATACGGCTGTGTGCGCGTGCGCTTCCCAGTTGTATCGCGACTGGGACCATTCGTGATTGCGGTCGCGCTCGCAACCGGCTTCGGGTCGGAATCGGAACTAATCGAGCGGCAATAGTAAAAGTATTGAGGTGCGGAAGATTTGCCCGCGATGTCCAACATTATAATAAGTAATTTTATTTATAATAGCAGCCCTGTATTTAATACATGTTCCATTGCTGGGCTCGGGCCTCTTCTCATGATGAGAAGGGTTAGGCCATAGTCCACCACGCTGGCCAAGTGCGGATTGGTAGACTTCACACACCCTCGAGCACTTATTAGGCACTCTCAGGCATGTAGGTTTTTCTCACGATGTTTTCCTTCACCGTTAGCAAGCGATATATATGATAAATACACACTTGTCTTCGAAAAGACGAGAGGTGGGTGCCGTGGGTTCGAACCCGAGCCCTTTAACTTCGCAGTCCTACGGTCTCCTGGCTATCGCTGCTTCTTCTTCTAATTTTGCTGCGTGAAGTAATAATAAATTTATTTGTCTCAAAGAAATAGATTCACATGACTTACATTAAAATGTTACAGTATAGCTTAGTTTAGCACAAACAAATTGATGCATCTGGAGCCGAGCTAGGCATTAACCTGTATCTCGGCTGTCAGCGTTAGTATATATCGCGCAGCATATGTGTGGTGCATGAAAGGAGCCTCCCCGAGTGACGTACACAACGATTCCCTACGTCCGGCGCATCCCGGGCAATTCGCGAGTTCTCCAAAGCGAATTGGCTAATCCTTTCACCACGATGGCAAGTCAAAATAAAATTTGACTCAGCCATCGACACGGCGAGGAAGAAGAAGAAGAAGCTTATACAGGGTTATTGGGTAAGTCGACCTAGATCCGTTAAGAGGTGGTAGTTCCCATCATTTCTGACTGATCTGACTATGAAACACCCCACCCTAAACCTAACCGTTTTCGAGATATTGGACTTAGAAGGTTTTTTTAAAAAATATCCCGATTTCTTAACTATAGCCTATTTTTTTTGTATCCTATGCCTTTTATTTTTTTTTAATTCTGATTTTTGTGTGCCAGATAAGTTTGTTTATAATTCTCAACCCAAAAAGTGCAAGTATCTGAACCAATGGGATCGTAGTAGACGATTGATACCGTAAAAAAGTAATTAATTTGAAAAAAAAAAATTGTTTCTTTTAGTAATATTTAAAAAAAAATCTATGGCGTTAGTTCTGCAGATATTTTAAATAATATCTACGTTCCATTAGCTATCCAACAAGGTATCACAAGCTAGGGTCTTATCACAATTCATAGAAAAAAAATCGATAAAAGGCTCCCAGGTAGTAAAAAAAAACAATGGTACTTAAGATTAAACTTCTCTTTTGGGCCAGGAAACGAAATAAAACAATACAAATAATTATTAAAAAACATTTATTAAAATTTATAAATCTTGTTCTACATGGCCGCCTCTGTTTCGCACACACACTCTCATTCGGTGTCTTAGTCCGCTTTTAACTACTACAGTCGTTAAGTCTCTTCGAATTTCGTCAGCAGCCTTAATAATCTTCTGTCTTAATATGTCAATAGTTTCAATTGGATTATTCTCATTGTAGACTAATGTCTTCATGTGTCCCCACACATAAAAATCCATGGGAGTCAGGTCAGGACTTCTTGCTGGCCACGGTATGGGTCCACCTCTTCCGATCCACCTATTAGGATACTCGTTGTCTAGCCCTATTCCCTGACCCCTCTTCTGTAATGTGCAGGGCAACCGTCGTGTTGGAACTTCATGTTTCTAATCACATTAAGGGGTAAATCCTCTAATAAATTTGGTAACTCTTCTCTTAGAAAATGTTCGTAAAATTCTCCGTTTAAATTATCAGGTAGAAAGAAGGGCCCAATTAATTTGTTTGCTATGATTCCCATCCAGACATTTAAACTAAATCTTCTTTGTGCGGCTTTTGTCCTCTTCTGGTTAGGATTTTTTTGCGCTTTTGGGGCCCAATAATGAGCGTTGTGGTAATTTGTAATTCCATCTTTATCAAATTTTGATTCATCTGTCCACAAGATTTGTTTTAAAAATGCTGGGTCTTCTAAATCTCCATGAAGCATAAATCTACAAAAGTCTAACCTCCTCACTGGATCTCCCTCTTCGATAACATGTACTGGCGTGTAGTGATAGGGGTAGAGGCCTGCAGTATTCACCGTAAACCACACTTTCCACTGCGAGAGTCCAAGTTCTCGGGCAACAGCATTAGTTGAAGTAGTTGGATCCGCTCTAAACCGTTGAACTATTTGATTATCTTCATCTTCATCATCAACAATGATCCGTGGTCGGCCTAGGTCTGCTCGACGCCTTAAAACAGAGCCAGTCTCTCTGAGTCGCCGGTAAGCGCCGTCAAAGACAGTGACATCCGGTATTCGGCGGCCGGGATAACGTGCAATGTATTCGTCACGAGCTCGTGCAGAAACACCATTGCAGTACCCATAACAAAGTAGAATATCCGCGTATTCCTCGTTCGTGAAGGTTGCCATCTTCAACAGTTCCAATTCAGAAGCACAATTCAAAGTCCAGTTAACAAGCACAGTCACAATTTGTAGGAAACAGTCCAGAAATACAAGCCAAGTCGGGTAAGAAATGAAGAGCACTAAATATCGCATCTACTACGGACGAATCACGGAAGCAGACTAAAACGAAACAATAACAACAAATTGGCCGGGATTATTTTATCTCGCTTGCACCTGGTCAGTTTGTCCCGCTCGCACGCACCACAGCTCCGTGGAAGAACAATAGGACCAAAGAACCCAAATTTGTACTGCTACCTGAGAGCCTTTTATCGATTTTTTTTCTATGAATTGTGATAAGACCCTAGCTTGTGATACCTTGTTGGATAGCTAATGGAACGTAGATATTATTTAAAATATCTGCAGAACTAACGCCATAGATTTTTTTTTAAATATTACTAAAAGAAACAATTTTTTTTTCCAAATTAATTACTTTTTTACGGTATCAATCGTCTACTACGATCCCATTGGTTCAGATACTTGCACTTTTTGGGTTGAGAATTATAAACAAACTTATCTGGCACACAAAAATCAGAATTAAAAAAAAATAAAAGGCATAGGATACAAAAAAAATAGGCTATAGTTAAGAAATCGGGATATTTTTT
Organism: Hypena proboscidalis; assembly: GCA_905147285.1. Lineage (NCBI taxonomy): Eukaryota > Metazoa > Arthropoda > Insecta > Lepidoptera > Erebidae > Hypena > Hypena proboscidalis. Next base: position 6,061,750 of record LR990141.1, read on the forward strand.
AAAAAAACCTTCTAAGTCCAATATCTTAAAAACGGTTAGGTTTAGGGTGGGGTGTTTCATAGTCAGATCAGTCAGAAATGATGGGAACTACCACCTCTTAACGGATCTAGGTCGACTTACCCAATAACCCTGTATATGTGAAATATTCAGTAGTAACTGCTCCCACGCATTGTCCCGCGTTAAACCCTACTGCCCCGCTTGTATGGAGTTAAGCGTAATCTATATATATATTATTATAAAAGAAAGTCGTGTTAGTTACACCATTTATAACTCAAGAACGGCTGAACCGATTTGGCTGAAAATTGGTGTGGAGGTAGCTTAGAACCGGGAGAAGGACATAGGATACTTCTAAAATATTTTCGAGGGCAAAATTTTATCGAGGGCGAAGCCGCGCGGGGCAGCTAGTATTAAATATTAAATAACCTTAATGGATAGTTAGACTATCAAACACCATTACCAAACCAGCGCTAAGCTATAGTTTGGCATATAATGCTGAACCAATTCCCATTTAGGGCAATTTTTGCTTTGGGGCATACTGTAAATTATTGTTTTTTTAATTTGTCTTAACTGAATTTATGCGTGTCTCATTGTTTCTATTGGACCTAAATAAATATTTTCATTTTCATTTTTCACTAGCTGACCCGGCGAACTTCGTACCGCCTTAGCGTAAATTTGATGCACTACTTTATTTTGTACAGCTGACCTTTCTTATGTATGCGTACGTATTCAATTTAAACTGGAATCTATAATATCCTCCATATAAAAATGAATACTTTTTTTTTCCGTAAGAAGAGAGAGTATTAGAAAACTACAAAAAAAAAATCAGCCAAATCGGTCAAGCCGTTTTCATGCTATGTCGTGACAACAAAAAACGGGTTTCATTTTTATATGTATAGATTTTAATTTTTTCATTAGACTATCGCCACCCACCGGGCACAATTCCAACTCCGTGCTGCTATCGTGAATTTCCTGAAAAAAAGTTCTCAAATAACACTTTGCCCGACCCAGGAATTGAACCCGAGACCTCGCTGTCAGAAGCGCATATGCTAACCACTAGACCATCGAGGCAGTCTTTTGCCTCGATGGTTATTGACCGTTTATTCTAGAGCGAACCATTTGTTCGGTATACTAATTTATACCAACAGTGAACTCTCAGATTAATTAATTAGGAATTCGAAAGGAGCGTTTAAAAAGTGAATGTTAGTTATTTTTAGTTTAGAGCTTGTACAGAATTACTATGTGTGATGACGAGTTAACTCGTGATGTGTTTTTTTGCTACTGGAAATAAAATCTGCAATTCTTGGTGGTAAAAACGCAGAAATTACGGCTTGTAGTATAGTCAGCGAATACTACAAGTCGATAAACACTAAATATTATATAATTTACATATATATACCTTACACAGAGAATTATTATTGAAAAACAATCAAATATTGTATGAATTATTGGCAAAATGTTGCATATGAGTTTATCACCAACTCTTGTCATGATGCAATACCCATAGGAGCTGGTACTTGGATTGATTTTAGTTCAAATTTCTAAGTTGAATGAAAGTCAATCTAAGCTCCGGTGTCAAATTATTTTATTGCACTAAGTATTATAATTTAATTAGTTAAGTTTTGTTTTAATTTTATTTTTTTTCACACGCGGTTAACTAATCAAACGGTCCTCTGTTGTGATCATTGACATAACATAACATCACGCCTATATTACCCAGAAGGGTGTGGCAGAGGTGTTCAACACCCACATTTCCCCTGTTTGTTAGGTCCCGTGGGATAGTAAGGCAATCGCCATCCACCGAGCAAAATTTTGACACCGTGCTATTGTGATTTTCCTGACGTAAATGACACTTTGCCCGACCCGGAAATCGAACTCGAGACCTCGCGCATACGCTAACCACTAGACCATCAAGGCAGCTTGTGATCATTAGTTTTGCAATCAAGATTCTGCACCTTATACAGACTATCTGATAGATATTAAGTTATTACAGATAGCCAAATACGGCATAAACCTTTTCAAATTATCAGGAAAACTGTATCAAGCGATTCTGTAAAAGAAACTGTCGGTTGCGCCAATTTAGTGCATCCTTACGTCCATATAAATACGGTCGATATTTAATTGACAGAAATTAAAATTTCGTGTGATTCCATTTATAAAACCCATGCCGATCAAAATTACTAGTCAATCTTCAAGTTGCATTACTTTCACCGAATAAAAATTTATGACGTTTATATTCAATATGGCGGCCAGTCAAAAGTATGTTAATGGAATAGTTGTGGAATAGACAGGTTTTCGAACGTTTTATGATCGAAACTATTGGTCTCTGTGGTTTTGGATTCTCACAGTTTTAGTTTTTTGAATAGCAAAGATTTTGATATTCAAAAAACAAAAAGTTAAGACGGCACGTCCTGTTACCGCGTTAAATACAATACCAATACTTGTGTTATTAAATTAGCCTGTGCGTTCCCAGTGTTGAGCAAAAGCCTCCCCCTCGGTGTTTTCCTGCTATCCGATTCCAATCTTTGCAGAAAGCTGTAAGCTCGTCATGCCATCTCATGCGTGAGCGACTACAGCTTCGCCTACCAGTTGTAAGACTCCACTGGATCGTTATTTTGGTCCTTTGGTCATCATCCATGCGGGAAACGTGGCCAGGCTATTCCCTCTCTGGCCCCCTCTGTGGCCGTTTGAGCTACATCTAGGATTATTTTTTATATTGGAGCGCAATATAGTGTGTATTCATGGCTTGCTGGCATATGCGGTGTGGCCTTCTGAATGCCAGTTAATTACCTCAACAAATACTTAGCTAAGTAATTTCTCCACATAGTAAAGTTAGGTTCTGCTTATGCCTAGAGAAAGAAGAAAGCATGCAATATTGTAATAGTTGTGGAACATTATCGATTGGTTATGGTGTATGTAACTGCGCGTGGAGGCGGCGCGGGCGCCGAAATTCCAAAGACTAAATATGACGGTGTTATCTTGTTACGTGTTATCAAAAATACTTGGATTTTGGAGAAAGTACTGACTGATTATATTAGTTATAATATGTCTACAATAAGAGTTGTTATGATACCTAAATTTAAAATACACTTCAACGCATAAGATACTGAAATATCTTTTCTTTGTATAAAATACAAATAAAAAAGAAATACAGTCTCCATGGTCTAGTGGTTAGCTTATGCGGCTATCACCGTGAGGTGTCGGATAAGTTTTGAGACTAAACATGGTTATTTTTTTTATTTTTTTTTTATTTAAAAACTTTTTGCACAAAACGTGATAAAGGCGGACTTAATGCCGAAGGCATTTTCTACCAATCGACCCTAAGGGTGGTGCAGAGATAATTGGTAGGTTGCATAATATAAGAGTACGAGTAAATTACTTAATTATATAATGAATTATAATAATATACATACTATACTAATACATAAATACAATATCATACATTACATAAAATAACATAAGTACATACAAAACATAATAACTTAACAAACTACTGAGAAGATTCCGCCAAATAGCTCAAATATAACTGCTTTACTTTGTATTTAAAAACATCACGACTGGATGCCATCCTGATTTCCGGAGGTAGCGCATTCCACAAGAGAATAGATCTTATTACATATTAGATATAACGAGATATTTACCATATTGTGTATTTGTTGTAGCGAGTTTTTCAATAGAGGGTAGATCAGTTCGTATGCCAATAAAACTGTTTTCCCATTACCCGCAGATTGCAGCATCTCTGAAAATAACTATTATACTAATATTTAGAAAGAAAATAACCGTGTTTAGTCTCAAAACTTATAGAGTTATTCAGTTCTATGTGACAAAAAATCAGGTCAAACTGTCCACTTCTCTGATGTAATCTTAAGTGTTGAAATAACACTTCAAAGTTACTAACTTTATAATGTCGTGGTAAATTCCAGTGATAATTTTCACATTTGCTTATGTGTAACTGCTTCTCTACCCGACTCTGTTCCACTTCTGTGGGTTGTAGCGAGATAATTAATACATAAGAGCCTTTTATAAGAATTTGGCTATCAAATACGTAAAGAATGATTGATATATAATCAGTAGTTTTAGACATTACCGCATACGAACACTTCAGCTTAAGTATATTGTTTGATAGGTGACAAGTAACATTACGGTATGAATTTCGTCAACCTGTTTCAATGTGATGTAACAAAAAGTGATATCTTAATATCCGTTTTGTTACTTAACATATCCACACTTTATCATATTATTGGCGGCCACGAACTGCCAAACGTAGCGTGGAGCCATCGAGTCGAGCCGTCCGGCTTCCCGCTCGATGGCTCGATAAATAAATTTGGATTTTTTACATTAGATAGAACGCCATAAGCAATTACACTATCTAATGGTCCCAATGACAAGACCAAATACACACATTCACTCACACAAGCACACCCAGTCTCAGAACAAATCTTTGCGAATCACGAAAAGATTTGTCCCATGTGGGGATCGAACCCACAACACTAGTGCAGTGGAGCGCGGCGAGGTGACCGCTTAAACCACTACACCATATGTGCAGACAATGGCGGACGTTTCACGATCCACCAGGCACAATTCCAACACCGTGCTGCTATTGTGAACTGCCTTACGGAAAATTCAGAAATAATACTTTGCCCGATCCGGGAATATACCCGGGCATACGCTAACCACTAGACCATCCTGGCAGTCTAGGCAAAATACTTTGTAATTACTGATGTTATAATAAGTCAGAAATGAAAGGAACTCTAAAAACTGCTTTCACTGAAATCTCATAATAAATTTGAGCAATTTGAATAAATACGATTACATCTCTCTATCACTATCTAGATACGTAAATATACAGATTCATTAAACTAATAGGTATGTTGAACGTTTTGCTAAACATAATGTTGAATTTTTAATTAAATATTTCACAACTCACACACAACGTCATCTAGTCACAAACTAATCAGAGCTTGTACTATAGGTACTAGAATAACTGATACTAATACAATATATACTTTTTCTTTTGTAAATACATACATATTATACATAGAAACACCCAGACTAAGACAAACCCCATGTTCATGCACACAAAGATTTGTCTTAAGTGGGAATCGAACCCACGACCACGGCGTCGCAGGCAGGTACACTACCCACTCCGCTATCCGGTCGTCAAATATTTCGTCGTAAAATTGTTAATTAATTTATAACATAAACATCCTCTGCATTACGACCAGCTGCTTGAACCACAAAGCAACGGTCACCTCTTGCCAGGACCCTAAAAATAGTTAATGTAAAGCATTTAGCCATGCTTAGCAAATTATACTAAGAAACAGTAGAAAAAAATATGGTACCGGTAAGATTCGAAACTGCGATCTCTGCATACCGGGCAGCTGCTTGAACCTCTAAGCTACGGTCGCCTCTTGCAAGGACCCTAAAATTTCTCAGCTGTATATTAGGTCATTACGTGACGTCACTTTTGTCCATTTGTACGTATCTTAAGTAGGATACAAACCAAATGGCGAAGTTACATTCAGCACAAATGTTGAAAGGAATGAACGAAAGTTTGAATAGCATAAAATTTCAGCCATTTTTGCAACATATTTAATTACTACCCCTTTCATATGACTCATAGAGTCATAGCGAATAGTTTATTTTCTTCCTGAATAAACTTACGAAGGATTTTTCAATTCAGATCAGTAGTTTCTGAGATTAGCGCGTTCAAACAAACAAACAAACTGATCGGCCTTATATAAGTTTAGTCAGTAACTTATTGCTTATGACTACTATAAATTGAATAATAATGTCAAGGACTACTTCACTTATATTCCTACACGGATAAATTAAATTAATAACTAATTTCAAACGGCTAGGAATAAATGTCGCGGGGGTGTTCACAAACATACATTTCACACACACAAAGCACACCCAGAGTCAGAACTAATCTTTACGGATCACACAAAGATTTGTCCCGTGTGGGATCAAATCCACAACACCAGCGCAGTGGAGTGGAAAGACGACCGCTTAAACCAGTACGCTAACCGATAATATTACTATACTAAAGGAGGACGTTTGCTAAGAAACAGTAGCTTTTATTGATCGATCATAAATTATTGTTTAGGCTACATCTGGCAACTCAGGGTTATGTCTTAGGTGCCAGTCATTTCAGAGCCTAATCTACTACTAAATTGGAACATGGCAGTGCAAGCACATGGCAATACTATGTTGTTTCTGCCTTAGAGCATTTCCTACAAAAATTCTGCTACAAACATATTATTATTACGTGCTATGCTTTAAAATTGGAATATCACGTCGGAGTCACCAATGTGGAAGTTTCAAATATTGTTGTAGAGTTGTCTATTTCGTGTTTATTTGATATCATGAAAGAAGACTACAATAATATCTGTAACCCCTCAATTGATAACATAAAAGGTGTAATCAAGTATAAAAAAAACTGGTTCTAGCTTGCTATACGAAGCTGAATGTGCTACCTTACAATCTAAACCGCCCGTCATATCATCGTTCATCTTATGATAAATAGATGTTCATCCCATTAAAGATTACGGTACCGGCAGGTCCACCACAGATCTGATGTGCCGTTGTTGGAATGCTATTACACGTCGCTAGCCAACAGCCACCTGTTTTGATGTAACATGAATGGAGGATGTTATGGATGCGGCATTTTGAAAATATGCTCTTTTATGTTTTACATAGAGGTCGATATTCAGGTCGATATATATATTATTTATATTATATATATATATGTATCTATAATAAAAACTTTGCTATTCATTATGTATTATTTATTTAAATCTAGCTTGAAATAAAACATTGTTTATTTCAACATTGCCAATTTCAACATAACATACATAACATAACATCACGCCTATATAACCCAGAAGGGTGTGGCAGAGGTGTACAACACCCATATTTCACCTGTTATGTTTTAAGTCCCATGAGATAGGGAATGAGTCTATCGCCATCCAACGCGCATAATTACAACTCCGTGCTGCTATTGTGAATTTTCTGATGGAAAGTTTACAACACACTTTGCCCGATCCGGGAATCGAACCCGCTAACCATTGAGCATCGAGGCAGAGGCCCATGTCAACAACTTAGCATATTGTCAAAGAAAAATATCCTATATTGTATTTTTTGTTACATACATACTCCAAATCTACTCCAATGCCAACCAACTGCCAACTTCAAAAGCTACACCGATAATAACAAAATTGATTCAAACGATAGCTTCCTCGTTAGTATCACTAAATTCCTTCTTAGCTATTTCTTATCAGTACAATGCTGATCGCATCGTAGCCGTGGGCGAAATGTGGGCGATCCAAGGTAGGCGTGTTTCTCATAACTCAGCACCATAGTATTATGTAATGGTCAGTATTTTGGACTGCAGTGGTCAAGACAAGTATTTTCGAAAGTGGTCAATGTGTTTTTGAATGAGCTTGTAGGGTACGATTGCTTGGCTGTTTTTCATACAAAAGTTATATGGATTTAACTTAAATATTATTAGGTTTTCATCTATTATAAGTTGACCCTGCAGACTTCGTACTGCCTCAACCGATAAATAAAATACCTAAACTTGTATACAAAATAAATTTATAAAAAATATCTGGTAGATAGTTAACAGCTTGCATATTTATTCATCTTTTAAACCTTCTCTGGACTTCCACAAATTATTCAAGATTAAAATTTCAGCCGTCCAGCCGTTCTCGAGCTAATGAACAGCAATTTATTTTTATATATATACATAAAAAATAAATTATAGACAAATCATGCCTAATTTGCAATTACAAATTACTAGTATTCTTGTTAACCCCCTCCAGCTAAGCTTAATTCGCTTGTGTTAGGAGGAAGTTCACGTCCGTGGTGTAATGGCCAGGATTCGAACCCACGACCTCTCGATCGTAAGACCGATGCCTTATTCATTGCGCCACCGCCGCTTAAAACGACATTGACAAAATGCATTTAAGTGTTTAAGATATGATTATCTATAAAAATAGATAGAAACTTAATAATTTTAAAGTTAAACCCATATTACGTAAGTATGAAAACACGGCGCTCGGGAGTCTACTCTTAAGAGATGACGTCAGAATTACCTGCCGCTAATTTGTAGTGTTTTTATTACCAGATTCTTTTTTAGTGGTAACTCGGACTATTAACTTATGCTTGTAGCGATTGCTTAGCATTTGTGAGTCATCACTCTTTTCCCGACCCGGGAATCGAACCCGAGACCTCGCGGACGCATACGCTAACCACTAGACCAACGAGGCAGTAAAAATAGCAAAGTTAGGGCTACGAAATTTTCAAAAGACTCATAAGAATGAATTACCTACAATTATATATTATCAGGGACCTCGAAGTTCAATTTCGGCTCACACATTGAGTCGAAAGCTCAGCTAGCCGCCAAAAAGCTGGGCATCCTCAACAAGGTGAGGCAATATTTTACACCAAGGCAGTTGCTCGACCTCTATAAAGCGCAAGTCCGGTCGTGTGTGGAGTACTGTTCTCATCTGTGGGATGGTTCAGCCAAGTACCAGCTTGAGGCACTCGAGTCAGTCGAGAGGAGAGCCAAGAGAACCATCTGCGACAACGATCTGACGGAGGCTCGACTACAAAGTCTAGAGCACCGTCGCAAGGTTGCCAGCCTATCGGTCTTTTATAGGATACATTTCGGAGAGTGTGCCGAGGAACTTCACAACCTAATCCCTCCGTCCCCGTTTCACCATCGGACTACCAGACAAACGGCACTCAGGCACCGCTTCACGGTAGACATTCCACTAATACGCACTAAGCGTTTCGCTTCTACATTTCTTATGCGAACTGCCAAAGAATGGAACGCCCTGCCCGAGTCTGTGTTTCCGCATGAGTACAATCTGGATCTTTTCAAAGCAAGAGTTAATAGGTATCTTATAGGTAAGCGTGCTCCACCGTAGACCGCATCTTCACTTACCATCAGGTGAGATCGTGGTCAAACGCGTGCCTATCCACCATAAAAAAAAAAAAAAAAAAAAAGGGACTACGTTCTCCATCTCTTCAAAAAAGTTATTATTTATCATTCTATAGGAATTAATTCTGATTGAACAGCGACCTTAGGATTCCGTTCTATCGCTCTCCCTTCTGAGCTATCGAAGCCACATTTCAAATCCACAAATCTTTTGACTGTATGATGCACGTCACCTACATATTAGTAGGAAGCAACCAACATGATTGATGTTACAATCAATACCAATTATATATTATTAAATCCGCCTTGTATACAAATTCTGTACATGAAGTTAAAATAAATAAATAAATTAAAAAATATATCAATAAACACGATAAATTTTTTCACTTTTGTCATGTCATTAAACAAAATATTCAAGGCGTAGGCTTAATGTTTCATCCATTTAATCAATTTACTTTATTATTTCCTTGTCACTGAATTTTGACGCTTGAGGACGTCCGGGACAATTTTTAAGCCAATTATGAGACATGCTACTATATCATTAACTTAGAAATAAGTCTACTTTTAATGACAACACTTTTAAGTGAAAGGAAACATCCTGTATTTAGAACTCAGTCATCTATAACTAGTTAAAGACAAAGGTAAAATTTGTTGAAAAATCAACCATATATTTTAGTATGTCATTCCCATACCTATCAAATTACATTATAAAACAGGAAACTGAGTGAAAATTATGAGTAAAAAGTTTAATCATACAAAATATATTGTGTACGAAATTTGCATTTAAATTATGTCTACGCTACATGTAGATGCAAACTTGAATCATCTACATAATTTTTATTTAAATAGCAATTTTGCATTAAAGGGTTATCCCATTGTTCAGCGATGCTATTTTTTTAATAGTTTTTACTTCTATTATTGATCTTTGAACTTTGAATTGAGAACCTCCTCCTTTTTTTGAAGTCGATTAAAACAAAGTATGTAATTATTGCGAGGCTGCAAAAATAAAAATACATACTTCAACTTGGCGCGCGGTTATATGTGTGCGTGACATTGCACACTAGCGCTTCGCACTACTTTAATTTATTGAAAATCTAACACACTCACACATAGGACCGCGCGCCTAGATAAGATTTTGTTTTCGGATATCAATAAATCTCAACTCCAACTATTCGTTAATGAATGTACCGCGAAGTACTGTCCAGTGTTTGCAATAGCCCTGCCAAGCCCAAGGCAGACCGCATGCCTGTCATATCTAAGCCTCATGCCGGTTAAGTAATAAGCAATGTTTGTTAATTCGCTATCATTAGACGAAGTCTGTAATTAAACAGTTGAAGTTGGAGATATAATGAATGGCTTTAAAATGTGTCTGTTATTATTGCTGCGAAGATGTTGAAATGGTGTTGGTAATGTTGATTTTTAATGTTCTGTTGTGTGTCCTTGTCCTATGTTCTGAGGTGATGAAGATGAGCGGGGAGATAAATTGAAGATTTTCACTATAAACACGTTCTTTATTTCAGTTTCCACAATATTGGGACTAATATTAAAATAAATAAGGAGTAAATTTAAAAGAAAAATGGTTTATACAATGATGGTGAAAGAAAAGACAAATGTTTCGATGTTTAATAGCTTTCTTTTATATATCAGAACAACAACCTTTTAAGGTTGTGAAACGTCAAGTTATTATTTAACGTATAGGTTGTAAATTAAAGTACAAAACAAAACTATATTAAAAAACTAACGAAATAAGGTAATAAAATACATCACGCCTATATTAACTAGAAAGGTGTAGCAAATGTGTAAAACATTCACATTTCACCGGTTATGTTTAGGTCCCATGGGATAGGGGTTGAGCCTATCGCCATATACCGGGCACTATTCTAACTAACGAATCAGTAATAACAAGTACATGAATCTACATAATAAAAAATAACTGTGAATTAATGCTTCCATAAAAAAATGAAAAGAATCATTTTTATTCTGGCATAAGAAAACATTAATGAAAAAATAAAACGATAAAGTTAAATGAAAAGATGTTATTGTTTTTAAACCAATTATAAAACACGCTAGCTTGTTTTTTTTAACACGCAATAATAGCTGTCAACGTCAAAATGAAAAATTATCACGTGACATACAACTGACTACACAAACATCTTGTAATTATCGTAAGTGACAAATGGATTATGAACATTCAGTTTTTTTAATTTTCTTGAACGATGTTTTGCGTTAAAACTGTAAACACGAATATGTTACGATTTCAATAATTTTTTAATTAACATTACTTTTAACTTTTACTTTCTTTGCGACTCGGTGTAGACTTAGATTGTTCTTGTCAGTGGTTCTACTTAGCTAATTTTCATTGACGGAATGTACATATTTAGATACCCATTGTTTTTATTTGTTATCTTTAATATAAACTTTGACACTTAAGCTGCGTTTGAAACTTTATATTATCTGAGTCGAAACTTTTTTTAAATATTTCATTACTTGCGTTTATACTTTTTCTGATCACAAAAATCTACAAAAATGATTACCCCTTTAATAATTAATGACTTGGGTCATAGTTGCGTTAGTATTTTAAGGTATAAATACCTGATTACTCTACAGCTGTGTGCAAATTGTGTGTTTTTTTGTTTTTTTTTTACATAAGATAGATCGCCAGAAGTAATTACACTATCCAATGGTCCCAATGACAAGGCAAAATACACACATTCACTCACACAAGCTCACCCAGTCTCAGAACAAATCTTTGCTAGTCACACAAAGATTTGTCCCATGTGTAGATCGAACCCACAACACCAGTGTAGTGGAGAGCGACGAGATGACCGCTTAAATCACTACACAATACGTGCAGACAAATCATATTGAATCCTAATTACCACCAAGTACCAACTCGAATCTCTAATTAACAATTTCATTCATATCATCAACGATCAAGATTACTCACCGTAGCGACCACCAGCTAAAGTATCAAGCATCAAATACCTCGCATTCCTACACGCTAGTAAATGAAATTCATTTCTTCACTAATTATAACTAAACGCTTTTTTCTTGATGATAAATTACTCTTTCAATTGTTTGTTTTAGATGAACAGTCAGTTGTAATTATATTTCAATTTTGATTTTAATTTAAACTCATTGAGTGCTATGACTATGACGCTTATGACATATTTGTCATTAGTGTCACCCAGACTTTATGATACCTGACAGTTCAATTTGTTTACGACTTTATAATTATTAATTTTATTGATCTTTTTAAGCGATTAATCGACACTCCTTATGACCAGAAGGCTAGCTTTTACCTTAGCATTGCGATTCAACAAGACAAGGCTGTAAGCCTTCTAAACACGATCTGAAGTCGAGATCGATGCGGAGCAATAGGTATATTGTCTAATACCTTTTTTGTCCACTTAAATAGTCACGTTCTAATATTTTCTTATTGTTACTAATGAAATAAATAATTACAATATATTTAGTGATTTTTTTTCTTTAGATAGGTCGCCAGAAGCAATTACACTATCCAATGGTCACAATGACTTGGCCAAATACACACATTCACTCACACAAGCACACCCAGTCTCAGAACAAATCTTTGCAAATTACACAAAGGTTAGTCCCATGTGGGGATCGAACCCACAACACCAGTGCAGTGGAGAGCGGCGAGGCGACCGCTTAAACCACGACACACGATGATTCATGTACACACGGTTTCCGATCAAGCTATACATATCCAAAACAAGCTTGTCTCACACGGGAACTCAACGCGAGACCATCTTATGCAGGCAATGAATGGTTGATTGGTAGCTAAGTGTAGTACCATTTTAAGAAAAATCAAAAATCAAGAAAAAATATCAATATTGTAGACCAGTGGTTCCCAATTAGTTTTTTCTACGTACCACTTTAAGAAAGACCTCGAACTTGCGTACCCCTTTATAGACCAGGGTCGATAATGTTCTAGGAGGGGGGGGGGGGTTAAGGGTAAAAAAACGTTTTTTTTATTTCCGGCAAAACTAAAAGTCCTATGGAAAAAAGTTAAATGGCAAAGTTGTTGCTAATAAAAAGATCTAAAACTTTTGTACGTACATTTTTTTATATAACCTCAAAATTTATGTGAAAAATTCAACAAACCAAGTTTTTGGTTTTTTATTTTTATCTTTCACAACAACTACTGCCGTTTAATTAAAAAGAATATTTTTTTGGCAATTGTAGAAATAGAAATAGAGATTCTTTAATTTGTTTTTTTTTTTAAGGATTTTAGTTTTGAGATTGCTGCGCGTACCCCTTCATGCAATCTCGCGTACCCCTGGGGGTACGCGTACCACTAATTGGGAACCACTGTTGTAGACAAATCGATATAAAAAATTACTATTTAACAAAGATTTGATTAGTTGGTACTTGTTGACCTTAATCAATAAATTATAGTCAAGCTTTATCATGATTATTATCAGCATTTGCAAGTTTATTTATCTTGAACTTTATGACTTCATTGTTTAAGATATTCATATTTATTCTTAACTTTAAAACAAATAGTAGCCCTGAATTTTAAACATAATGTTCCACTGCTGGGCTCAGGCCATTTTTAACAGACTTCATAAAAAGAGGAGGTTCTAAATTCGTATTATTTTTTTTATTTTTTTTATGTTTCTTAAGTTAACTCTCGACTGGGCGAAACTATTTTATTGATTTTTTTTTTTGATAAACCACCCATGAGAAAAACATACAAGTCTAAAATTATTTGTAATTAAAGAAATTTTTTTATATATTAATTCATGGTGAGAAGAATTGTCCACCACACTAGCCAAATGCAGATTGGTAGTCTTCATATTATACCCTGGAGCGCTTTTTGGGTATTCTCAGATACAGTCACAGGTTCCTCACGTTGATTTCCTTCACCGATTTTCCAATAACTATTTGTTTGTTCTATTAATTATAGCTGAAAAGCACTTGTTTTACCTCCCTCTTCAGTGCATCATACAAAATTACATTTTTCCTACGTTTTTACGCCAACATTTTTATCAGTCTAGAGATTTGACTGTGGTCAGAGTATGACATTACACAGTCGGTGCTGCATCATCTCTACTAGCCATTACTGGTTCGCCGCGAGAGTATGGTTGAACAATAAAGAGGGTCATTTTTATAATACTTGATATCTATTACGTCTCTTCTATACACTATTTGCAACAATTATTGTTAAAAGACTTTTCTCCTCCATACTGATTTTTTTTTTAATAGTTGTTACTTGCAACTTCATTAGCGTGAAATTCCATGCTTTTTCCTTTTAAATAAAGGAACATACTACAGACACTTGCAACGCATTATTTACGCCCTTTTGGAGTAGAATTGCCGTAAAATCGATGCCGCAACTCATTTACAATTGCAATTTCTAACTAATTAACTAATTAAATAATTAATAATTTTAATTATTTATTATTTAATAATTTTTAACTTCCCATTCATCTCTCTGTCTTAATTTCCATCCAATGGTTGTCTGTAAGAGATTGCCTTGATTGCGATAAGACTGCCATTTGTACTTAGCTTATTTTATAGTCTTATACTGAATATTTCTTGGTGTACAATAAAGTTTTTTATTATTATTATTATTATTATTATTTCTTTTAAAATTCATACAAATCTACAGCCCCAAATAAACCCCCTTAGGGAGTGATATTAGCAAGACATACAGGCAATAAATAATGTTTTTGCTTCAACTGTAGCTAAATAGTCCCTTCATATTATGTTTTCTTTAATATCTTCTACGTATAAACATGGCGTATTTACAATTGTATCATATAATATGTATAGATATATAATATTGTATGTAAAGATAAAAGATAAAAAAAGCTTAATATGATTACCTACTTGACATTCTACAAAAGTGCGGCAGAGTTACGGAGTATGATTAGCTAAGTTATATAGTATACGATACTTGATATAATGATTTTGTCAATAACAAAAAGATTTTTTAAAGATTATAGAATAAATCTCTGTTCAAAATTCTCGTCAAAAACGTCTCGTAAGAAGATAACTAATATTTTTAAAATTACCCTTTATACAATCAGTGTGTTATATTTATATGATTGATTACATTACATGTAACAGCGCAGATTGGCGGGCCCGTTAGAGATTGTACTGTAATGCTGGATACCGTTCTTTCGACGGTGACTAAGCGAGGTTTTTAATGCTGTTTGATGGCATAGACACCTTTACCATGCTGTCAAACGATTGCTCTAGATTAACGGCCTTATACAAAAAAAATAATAGTAAAAAAACATGTTGTGATTCGAAGAAAAGTGTAACAGTAGAAGCCAGTTTAAATCAACATAGAAACAGGAGTTAGTCTTAGCCTTGTAAAAATGGATGTCTTGGAATTAACAAATTAACCTGTTAAATTTTTGATACTAAGGACCTATATCTAAGGTCTGAAAAGTTCTTATTCGATCCATAATATATAACCTGACCTAATTTAAAAGTGACTCAAGTTACACTTGAAAACATAACACAGCTGTCACTTTCATTTATGTGTGTAATATGCTTATTCTGCCAATATGGTTTATCTAACACTTGTTACATTGAGACTAAATTATGTTCATGACGCCCGCGCTAGGAATAACTCCTGCATCGCGGGGTTGTTCACAAACATACATTTCACACAGCATTACACAAAGCACACCCAGAGTCAAAACAAATCTTTGCGAACCACACAAAGATTTGTCTCGTGTGGGAATCGAACCCACAACACCTGTATAGTTGCTTTAACCCGAGTCTGTTTTTCCGCATGAGTACAACTTGGATCTCTTCAAAGCAAGAATTAATAGGGATCTCATAGGTAAGCGTGCTCCACCGTAGACCGCATCATCACTGACCATCAGGTTATATCGTGGTCAAACGCGTGCCTATCCACCATAAAAAAACCACTACGCCAACCGTGTACTCCTACTAATGTGTATATGGCGATGCGCCCATCCTCTATCACATGGAACCTATACATATTAGCTGAAATGTGGGTTTAATACACCTCTGCTACACCCTTCTGGGTAATATAGGCGTAATGTTACATCATGTTATGTCACTTGTAGGTTCAAGTCGCTAAAACAATGACGGACCATCGCCTCGCGACTGTTGCAAGTTGGACTCCATTCCGTAACCAAGGTTAATTTCAAAACAATGACTTTAAAATTAACAAAACCCTTGAGAATTCGACAGTCTGACCAAGGCCTGAAATTCCTCACAGAGAGCGAACCACTAAAAAAAACTAAATTTACATGTTTAGTCTAAAAAAAACTAATAATAAATCAAGGTTGACAATCGAATATTTTCTTAAGTTGTTTTAGAGCGCTCAATCGTGAAGAATCGAGCCGATTTATCGATTATAATTGATAATCGATAATGTGTTCTTGAGTGGCATGTGTGATAAACGAGTGGCAAATGGTCATTGTTTTAGTGGCAAGGTCGTGTCCGTGGGGCATTATTGTTTTCGAGATTGTCAGCGATAATTTAGTTGTTTGAACGTGACTGCGTTTATAGTCTAATGGATAACTTTTACGGTTGCGTTTTTAATGATTTTGGATATGATTCTCGAGTGAAAAAATATAGTTAAGTCAAAATACTGGTTTTCCCACAAGGCTTTTTAGTGAAAACTATAACTAGATATATTTGTAATAAATACTAAAGAAAACTTGAACTATTATTTAAATTGGACCATAAATAATCTAAATTGATTGTTACATGTCTAAAATAACAAATTTATGAATGTGATGATATTTTCTAGGCCGATATTAAATATTCTTAAAACATAGAAACACCTAATGGATCCATTTTGTTGACCAAAAAGTATTGTTATTGCCAAATTTACACATGTATCATATTAAAAATCAATGTTAAATGTAAATATTCCACGGATTTTGGCAGTTCTACTAATAAATTATCGTTATTATTAGTCGACATCATTTGGAATGGATTTTAGCTTAACATGTCGTTACATGGACATAAGATGGATTTTGACATAAATCTATAGATACGGATATTTTTGGAAGGTTTAATAGATATAAAATAACAACAATCTCAGTACTTGCGTCCGCTTTACAATTAATATAAAATTATTATTCCATAGGTACCTCATAAAACTATATAATTATCTTACTTATATTTACGATCAAACTAATCGATACCTTTTTAACACGCTTATATTAGCTTCACCTGTATGTATGTATTTATGTATGTAACCCTCGATTTTGACCCACTTTAGACGGACAGATTTCATTAAAATATTGCACACCTGTCAAAGATCGGTGACAATGCAATAATTCGATAAAAAATTAAAAAAAAATTTAAAAAACGCTCTTTTAAATAAACCAAACTAAAAAGTAGAAAATAAATAAAAGTTTAAAATACTAAAAAACACGCTTTTTAAGTACTTCTAACTAAAAAGTGAAAAATTATTCCTAATATAAGCTGAAAAAAGCGTGGGGCGCTCTGTGCCATATTTTTCGTCTATTGAGCAACCCACGCTTTTTTCAGCTTATATTAGGAATTATTTTTCACTTTTTAGTTAGAAAGAGCGTGTTTTTTAGTTTTTTAAACTATTATTTATTATTGTAAAATAACAAATATCGCAATGTAATACCGGCCAAATCGTAGGCGCCAACCTATCTCTGACAGTGTTCTCCTCTTTTGTTTTTTTGTACTGTCCTCCTTGTCTATGGCGATGACATCGAATAAGATATTATGCAAGTGGCTGCTAACAATATTATAAATTTAAAAAGTCTCGTTTGTTTGTTTGTTCTAGAACCAGTTTAAGAAGATACGTAAAAGTTTCTTTTTATTAATCTATAAAATTTACACCAGTGAAATGTAAAAGTAATAATACAATTTCCTGAAATTCTGTTATCAGTAGTTATCAGTGTAAAGTGAAATGTAAACTTTATTATTATCTGTTATCGTAAAGATCTAGATTATAGATATGTCAGTTTGTTTGATACGCTCTACCGTGGGAAATTATTATTTAAGCAAATAAAATTACACACAAAAATTGTTATTTCTCATATTTCTTATCGTTAAGTTGTTGGTAAGTATTTCCAAATATTTTGTATTATTTTATTTAAAAAAAAATAGAACGCCTATAGTTTTCAAAATTGAGATGAAAACGACTGACAAGATTCAGGTATGCTGTTTTAAAAAAAATATCAGCTTTGTGTAGATCGAATAAAGCTGATTAGGGTTACAAAATGGTGTATGAAAAAAAAACAAATAAAGTACCTTTTTTATCCTAAAATAAATGTATCTAAAATTATTTAGTTACTAAAAAAACCAATACAAGTACAAGTAAATTTTACACAATGTCAAAGTAAATCTAAAGACCGAGTAGTTTATCTATTAGAAACGGTCGGAACGCGTCACGTTCCTACGCCTCGGAATGAGAACGCAATAAGGGGACCAACATAAGACGGGGATGAGCCGCTGTGACGTACGAATTCAAAAAATGAATGATAAAAGCTCAAGTCGGGTACTTGAAAGGCAGAAGGTACCGCGTGATTGTCTTTTGTTATTTTTAGGAAAGGGACGAGTCAGACTACTATTTGATATTTATACTGTGACAGTGTTCTTTAGTTTGTCGCAACACATTTTCAATGTTAACTATTACCAACACCTTGAACGTGGTGTGTGTACCGTAGAAGTATTTGACTATTGCGATAATATAACTAAGAATGCGCATACGCATGGTCTATGTCGTCACGAATTTAAAACACAACTTAATTTTAAGTACAGATGATTCATTATCTTATAATTGCGTATTTTTTTTTCTGTTTTTCATTTCAATATGTGTAATAATTTGAAAAATATTGACGTATCCACCATATTTTTAAATTTATTCGATAACCAAATTAATAATGATTAATTATGCTTCTTATTCGTTTTTAATTACCGAACCTTTTTTAATTTAACAAGAGGGTAAGCTGTGAATAAAATACAATTAAAAAGCAATACATATACGGCATGTGTTTTTCATACGCATTTAATTTATTTATTTATTTATTATTAAGGCATATCAATGACATGAACACAAACATTATAAAATTAACATACATACAAAGACTAATATATAGTACTCATATCAATTACAGATACGCACAACATTACTTTTATTTATCTTTTTGTTTGTGTTTTTGTATTGTAGCTGGAATTGTACCCGGTAAATAACAAAAACATAACAGGTGAAATGAGGGTGCACTTACTTCTGGTTAGTATAGGCGTAATATTATGCTATGTACAGTGGGCCAACAAGTTAGGTAAGCAGGGCAAAAACTTCTAAGTCATAGTAAAGACTTACTACACCAATAATATAAAGGATAAAGAAAGGATAAAGGAGTTACAAATCTAAATAGTGGGTATATTACACTTATTAAATATGTAATTCACACATGTTTATCTATTGCAGTGAGAAGTAGAAGTTTTTGCCCTGATTACCTAACTTGTTGGCCGACTGTACACAAGTAATGAACCATCCGTACTTCCAGTAATTTGCCCGTTCTGGGTATCGCGCATGCGCAAACGTCAACTTGAAAGTGTGGGAAGGACGTGCTATTGTGTACCACATTTCTATTCTATTGACTTGGACTTATTGATATCAATGACACGTTGATTTATTTATTACCTTTGTGTGAGCATGCAATGAATAGATTACCCAAGTTAATCTCGTTCATAATATACAGGTTTATTGGTTATTCGACGTATTCCAAGGTGATATAGGTCTAAATACAATAATCTGAGCACCTTCAATTTTACCAAATTAAAGGTGATTTTATTAATCTGAATTATTATTATTACATATTTTTTATATATATTAATTACCGTTTAGAAGATTAGCCGATAGGTACAAACAGACGGGAAAAGTTATAAAAATTGGAATTTAGGCATAGATATTGTGTAAATAACTAACCAGCTTATACAATCATTACTAAGTTGACATTAAGACCAGACAGTTCAATTTTATTTATTTATATTGATACCTTAACCGTTAGTTATAATAAATAATGACTGATAAGGCGGCGGTCTACGGTACTTGTTATGGGTTCAAGGTCGACATCTTAAATTAATGTGCTTGATTTCTTTAACGATAAAATTAACATACATACAAAGACTAATATATAGTACTCATATCAATTACAGATACGCACAACATTACTTTTATTTATCTTTTTGTTTGTGTTTTTGTATTGTAGCTGGAATTGTACCCGGTAAATAACAAAAACATAACAGGTGAAATGAGGGTGCACTTACTTCTGGTTAGTATAGGCGTAATATTATGCTATGTACAGTGGGCCAACAAGTTAGGTAAGCAGGGCAAAAACTTCTAAGTCATAGTAAAGACTTACTACACCAATAATATAAAGGATAAAGAAAGGATAAAGGAGTTACAAATCTAAATAGTGGGTATATTACACTTATTAAATATGTAATTCACACATGTTTATCTATTGCAGTGAGAAGTAGAAGTTTTTGCCCTGATTACCTAACTTGTTGGCCGACTGTACACAAGTAATGAACCATCCGTACTTCCAGTAATTTGCCCGTTCTGGGTATCGCGCATGCGCAAACGTCAACTTGAAAGTGTGGGAAGGACGTGCTATTGTGTACCACATTTCTATTCTATTGACTTGGACTTATTGATATCAATGACACGTTGATTTATTTATTACCTTTGTGTGAGCATGCAATGAATAGATTACCCAAGTTAATCTCGTTCATAATATACAGGTTTATTGGTTATTCGACGTATTCCAAGGTGATATAGGTCTAAATACAATAATCTGAGCACCTTCAATTTTACCAAATTAAAGGTGATTTTATTAATCTGAATTATTATTATTACATATTTTTTATATATATTAATTACCGTTTAGAAGATTAGCCGATAGGTACAAACAGACGGGAAAAGTTATAAAAATTGGAATTTAGGCATAGATATTGTGTAAATAACTAACCAGCTTATACAATCATTACTAAGTTGACATTAAGACCAGACAGTTCAATTTTATTTATTTATATTGATACCTTAACCGTTAGTTATAATAAATAATGACTGATAAGGCGGCGGTCTACGGTACTTGTTATGGGTTCAAGGTCGACATCTTAAATTAATGTGCTTGATTTCTTTAACGATCACCTAACGGTAAAATAGACATTTCATCTGCTGGTTATCGAACTTATTAAGTGTGAAGTAAATAAACCTTAGAGAACAGACAGAATAAATTTGGATTTTTTACATTAGATAGAACGCCAGAAGCAATTCCACTATCCAATGGTCCCAATGACAAGGCCAAATACACACATTCATTCACTCACACAAGAACACCCAGTCTCAGAACAAATCTTTGCGAATCACACAAAGATTTGTCCCAAGTGGGGATCGAACCCACAACACCAGTGCAGTGGAGAGCGGCAAGGCGACCGCTTAAACCACTACACCACACGTGCAGACTTTACTTGAGTTACTAGTTACTTGCGTTAGATAAAACCTATGTTTTTCAAGTGCACGGTTAGCGTACTGGTTAAATCGGTCGCCTCGCCGCTTTTAATCGTCTGGTGTTCTGGGTTCGATCCCCACACTGGTAAAAACTTGAATTTTGTTTAATCTGGGTGTAATTTGTGTGTGTGAAATGTATGTTAGTGAACACCGCCCCGATTCAGGAGTTACTCCTAGTGCGGAAACCGTTTAAAAAAAGTATTTAATGAGTTAATCTAAATTAAGCTACCTGTGGACCATAATTTCAACTAATTCCACCATGCAGTGCCATCATGCACCACCGCCAACCATCAAGTAGTTTTCGTGTGGAAGAGATACTGTTTTCGTGTGGAAGAAATACTGTATTCAAAAACGTTCGCGATTATAATAGGTATTATGATATTAGTAGATAGCATAATATTATTAAAATTATTACATACGTTATGTTTAGAGTCCCATTGGAAAGAGAATGAGCCTATCGCCATCCACCGAGCACAATTCCATCTCCGTGCGGCTATTGTGAATTTCCTAACGGAAAGTTCATAAATAACATTTTGCCAGATCCGGAAATCGAATCCGAGACCTTGCTGTGAGTGGCACATATATGCTAACCACTAGACCATCGATGCAGATAGTTATTGTGATACAATTTTTTGTTCGGGGTCATAGGAAGTTAAAATTTGCTATTAAGTGAGAACAAAGCCGTTTGCCGGTTCAAGTGTGACATTAAAAAACATGATTTCAGAAACCTGCGCTTTGACAGGTTCTATAAAAAACTAATTACACCCAACACTTTGTAATTAAATATTTGATTACAAATATGAATTACAAAGAAAACAAGTTACATATCGTATTACTTATAACTATAACTTATATACTTATAACTTAAGGTGCATTTCATAAACAGTTTTGTAATACTGTATTGCGTTTGTCCTTGTCGCCAAGTATTGTAATTAGATCTTAGATTAGTCATTTGCTAACTGTAACATATAACATCACGCCTACATTACCTAGAAGAGTGTGGCAGAGGTGTATAACAACAACATTACATTGTTATAAAATAAAAAATACATTAGATAGAGAACACTAGCGTTAGCGCCCCTTAGCGCATTAGCGCTGGTGTTGTGGGTTCGATCCCCACACGGGACAAATCTTTGTGTGATTCTCAAACTCTGACTCTGGGTGGGCTCTGTGTATGTGAAATGTATGTTTGTGAACACCCCCGCGACACTGGAGTTATTCCTAGTGCGGGCGTCGTTTTTAAAAAGAAATTAAAAAAAAATTAATGACAAATGTTATACATTTTCAAATATAACGTAATCTAAGCTTCGTTCTGATCAATCGAGCAATAGAGGAAAGGTGGTTTTTAAGTTTTGGTTCTATAAGTAGGTTAGGTTTGAAGTAGGAATCCAAAAATAGATTGACCAAGTAAAATACCGGCAAAAGTGGAACTCACAATATTATAATCACATTTAGCAAATCTTGTGGTAATTATTTATAATCATCGGATTTTTTTTAATTTATTACATTTACCGTGTCACATACTATTTTGAGCTGACTTTTCAGTTGCGTAAACATAATTTTATCATACAAATTGTGAGCTACATAATATAAATCCATAAATGAACTTATAAGCAAAACAAATTCCAAGAAATTATTGGCTCAATTAAAAGCAGCATTCCATACAAACTTCATTAAATCGCTTTGATACCACCATAAATTGGTTTCATATTGCAGTTTCGGTGTTGCCAGCTGTAATTTTTATTTTACTTATGTTTTTTTAGTAAAATATTAATCTGTTTTATTGCATGTTTTATGGCTGTATAATAAAATGTAAAGAATATTTAAACTGAGGCGTTTCTTTGCTTGCTACAAACACAAAAAACCATAATTTGAAAAATATTTGTTCACTTTTGTTGCTGGCATAACGGGCAAATTGTAAGATTGAACTACTTTTAAATAACAATGTTTTGATTTTTAACCAGTATGCAGCTAATATACATTTTTGTATTTTCAATATTATATCCTTACTAATATTATAAAGGCGAAAGTTTGTAAGTATGGATGTATGGATGGATGTTTGTTACTCTTTCACGCCAAAACTACCGGGTCGATTTCGATGAAATTTTGCACACATGTAGCTTATAGTCTGGATTAACATATAGGCTACTTTTAATTGACATACCACGCGGGCGGAGCCGCGGGCGGAAGCTTGTATAAAATAAAACATCAAGTAATTTCAAATTATTGCACAAATGTGGCCGATTTAATTATAATTATTTTTCCCTAAATCTCGGTAAAATCCCTACACTGCTGGCAACTCTACAACACTGGTGTGCACACCTCAAGAACTTTCTCGTCGAATTAATGATGTCCACGGTTCCCTAGTTTTCCCAACCGGTATGGACCGGTTATGGCTAGTAACCTGTTCGCCTCGCAAGGTCGTATAGCTGGATTACAACCTGCATCTCGTATTTATGTTGGAAGTAAGTAATGAGATAGAAGATGTCTAATCAATCAGTATTACGGTTGCAGTCTTATTCTTCTTTTCGTTTTAATGGTAAAAGTTTTATGTAACCCCCGCTTAGTACGTGGCCTTGTTTAGGTCATCCAACGAGCAGTTATCAGGGCAATTGGGGCACTCAAGTAAGTGAGTCATTGTTTGTTGAGGTGCACCGCAATCGCACTGTGTTTGTTTTGATTCAATGATACCCCATTTTGGCAGATTTTGTCTGTAGTGGATAATTTTGGTTGACGTACCACGCATATTATACTCGGTGGATGGCGATAGGCTCACCCCCTATCCCATGGAACCTAAAACATAACAGATGAAGTGTGCGTGTTGCACACCCTTCTGGGTAATATAGGCATGATGTTATGTATGTATGTACAGTGGGCCAAGCAATTAGGTATGCAGGGCGAAAACTTCTATGCCATAGTGCAAACTGACTGCAATAGATATGCATGTGTGAATTACATATTTAATACGTGTAATATACCCACTATTTAGATATGTAACTCACTTATTCATAACTGGTGTAAGTCTTTACTATGACTTAGAAGTTTTTGCCCTGCATAGCTAACTCGTTGGCCCACTGTACCATGCAGTTTTGCCCGCGTAATAAGGCAATGAAGATCCCATAATAAAATAATTATTAAATTGCATCACATAAGATTTTATCGTTGATTGATCAACTTCAGGCAAATTTTTAAAACCTTTAAGCATAATATCGATTTCATGACAATAACAATTAAATTATAATGAAGCTTATTGCTTAACCATAATAACATTATTTATTTGATGTTAAAATATGTAGAATCTTTTCTTTCACGAATTGAATTACATAAATGATACTGATTCTGAAAACACATCAATTTCAAAATTAAATATCAGTTTTGAATTTGTGTGTGTGACCTGTATGTTTGTGGACACCCCCGCGACACAGGAGTTATTCCTAGTGCGGGCGTCGTTTTTTGTAGTTTTAAAAAGAAATATAAAAAAAAATGTGCATAACCTTAATTACCTAAATAGTTTATTAGCCGGCTTCAGAAAAAGGAAGTGATTCTTAATTCTTGTATTTTTTTATGTTTGTTTGCCGATTACTCGAATACGCCTGGCCCGATATGACAAATTCTTTTTTTTATCGCAAAGAGTATACTTGTGGTTCCATTTTTATCAGGTCATGATATGATGATGGGATAAAGAAATCGAGGACAACCCTCAAATTTTAAAGGCTTCTATATTGTTTTTCGTATATTACCTAAAGCTACTCCGATATTTGCATCTACCAGTCAGCATTTCATGTTGCTGAGCTGAGTCTGGAAGGTACAACTCTTCAACGTTTAGGAGTACGTAGATAATTTTTCAAATATAGGCACATTAAGGACGTTTACTGTATTCTTTTAAGATATACACAAACGAGGCGAGACGTTAAATATTACTTAAGTATTTCTTATTTTTTAGTGCATGTTTTGTTATTGAATTTGGTTTTCTTTTGTAAAATTATTCAAATATCTATACTATGAAACAGTTGAAAAAGATATGGGACCGGCAGGATTTGAATCATATAATCATCAATTTGTATCATACAGTTGACAAATTTAGGGTTCTGGTAAAAGGGTACCGTAGCTGGATGGCTAAAGCGGCTGCCCGGTGTGCAGTAAGGGCGCAGGTTCAAATCCTGCCGGTTCCATATCTTTTTCAACTGTTTCTTAGTATAATTTGCTAAGCATAGCTAAATGCTATAAAAATAATTAATTAGAAGTATTTAAATACCTGTCTACTGATGTGAAAATGCTAGGGGAGTGTTACATTTTATAATATGTTTTACTTAATTTTGTAATAAGGAAGGTAGGCGTAGGTTATAAAAATGTTAAGGTTATTACATTATGACAATGTGTAGGCTTTACAAATGTCGCGGGCGAAAATGGAAATGTTTTTGACCTAGTTCCATAAACAATATTATAATGTGAGTTAATAAGTATAATAATTTAGTGAGGATTCATAAACAAACAGATTAAAAATGTTATACGATTAATTTTACGACAAACACCAACATCATCCGCTTACTGTGTGTGAGGTCTCAAGTTAGATTATAGCCAGTTCTTGTACACAGGGTGGCAGTGCACGGTTGGCGTAGTGGTAAAAGCGGTCGCCTCGCCGCTTTCAACTGCGCTGGTGTTGTGGGTTCGATTCCCAAACGGAACAAAAATCTTTGTGTGATTCGCAAAGATTCGTTCTTACTCTGGGTGTGACTTCGTTTTTTTATTAATAAAAATATATATATATATATATATATATATATATATATATATATATCGAACAGGGTATAGAATTGTGCCCGGTAACTGGCGAAAGGCTCACCCCTTGTCGAATGGAACCCAAACATAACATGTAAAATTATTTAGGTTTTAAACACGTCTGCCATACATAATGTTACGTTATATGTGCCTCATTTCAGTACACATAAACCGAAGTTGTTATTAAGTAAGGCCGTTAACAGTTGCATCACTAAGCATGTAAAGCTAAGCGGACATTTACCACAAGCTTTTAGCGGAGAACCGCACAAATTATTCACTTGGGAAATAACTTAGGATGTATTTACACAGGATGTAGGGACACAGTGCAACCGGCGCATATGAATTTAAGTGGATCCTTAAGTTTAGTCGCCCGGTTCGCCAGTCGCCTTCCCGTATCGCTAGAGATAGGTCGTAGTTAAGTTAGAATTATGTAGTCGATAAGTTTATTATTTAATATTTACTCTGGTACCAGTTAATTAAAACATTTAGTATAGTGACCTATCGTTTCAATCATACAACAACAATTTTATAACAAAACAAAAAACAACCCCATACAAGATTTTGAATTTTTTAGAGGCAATAATTTGTATATGTTTATAAACAACTCGTTAGAATAAGCTGCCCTGTTAATTCAAAATATTATTATGTAAGTAATAATCTGTTTTTTTTAAAAAACGTTTCGTCTTCTTTCAATCTTATTTTATAATTGGGAATAAAGTGACATACCCTTTTTACTTTTTAGTAAAAAAGTTAGAAATATTGCATAAAAAACGATTAGGAAATTAAAGTTAGCAGTATTTGCCACACATACCTGTATAATTAGTTATGTTGTAACAGGATAATTTATGAAAAATTATTGTATTTTCAGAATCAGCTTTATTTATGTAATTCAATTCATGAAATGAATGCTTCTGCATATTTCAACATGAAATAATGTTATTATAATTGGCTAATTGCTATATATATTTAATGCCACTTTCTGCCCAAGGTCCCTTGTTCGTTTTTTTGTTGTTGTCAAGGTTTGTTCCATCTGACTCTTCAATGGGAAAGAAAAATCTTTTCTTGATTGAATCCCGTTGAAATCAAAACAATTTTATTATAAGCAGCAATACCGTTATGTTACAAAAAATAAACTTACCTATGTTAATTTATTTATCTAACTACTATAACCAGTTATGGAACATTATCAATTTTCCAAGGTTTTCAGACGAAAACAAAAAAAAGCAAGATAATTTGTGTAATTACAACTAATTTAAACCAGTACTGCGTAATTATCCGATATTTTTACCAATTTATTTTGGCTCAAAAATCTTAATGATCAGCAACCGACCTTGGTTATTTAATCTTTGAATGGTCTAGAAGGAAATGTCTATACGAGGTTATTAATATTATAATGTACAGCTAAGTGGCTAAGTCAAAGCCGCGCGAACCGAACGATCTAGCAGGTTAAGTAATGCTAATCGCGGTCGGCTGTGGATGGGTGACTATCTTGAACATAACGTGTTTTCCTCCGTGCCTTGTAAAGCACGTTAAGACGTCGGTCCCGGTATCCATTTGAAAAAAAACTATGACAGTCGTTACGAGTAGTCAGAGTCAGTAGCGATCAAATCTTCTAGTTCTAACTGACTTAAAAAAGAATGGAGGAGGTTCTCAATGCAATTGAAGTTTTTTTTATGTTTGTTCGCCAACTATTTACTTGAAGATGCCTGGACTGATTAGAGAAATTATTTTTTGTCTGAAAAATGTACTTGCCATGTGGTCTTATTATCGTCAAGTCACCTGACATCAAGTCATCTGATGATGGGATCGTAGAAAAATCGAGAACATCCCTTAAATATTAAAAACTTCTATATTGTTTGTTTATATTCCCTAAAGTTACTCGGATATTTGCATCTTGCAGTCAGTAGTTAAGAGTACGGGGATAATTCTTTAAATATAGGCGCCTTAAGGCCGCTTACTGTCTTCTTTCAAGTTATACACATAGCAGGCGAGAAGTTTAATATTACTTATGTATTTCTTACTTTTAGTGCATTTTTAGTAATTAGACTCGGTTTTTTTTTGAAAATGATCAAAGCCGAGGTGTTGAAACAGCCTCTAGCTTCAATTTTCGGTAAGCGTTCCGAGCATTCACATACAACCATATCAAATCGATTGACCTCATCAATTAACCTTGTATGAATTACTTCATACAAATTCACACGAAACTTATTACAAAACTGTAAAGTGTAAATTCATCTTAATCTGGTTGATGTTGTAGAATTTTCTAGAATTTTCTAGATTCGTCGAGAATTATTAAAAAAAAAGTCAGGTTACTACCTCGTTAGTCTAGTGGTTAGCGTATACGACTTCGCTTCTCGGGTCCGATTCTCAGGCCGGACAAAAATTTTAGTTTTTAATAGCTGCATAGTGCCCCGTGAATGGCGATATGCTCACCCAATATCACATGGAACACGAACATAACAGGTGATGTGTTGACGCTATACACCTTTGCCGTACCATTCTGGGCAAAATAGAAAGAAAGAAAGAAAACATTTTTTATTCTTACAAAAACAATAATTAAAAACACAAATAAAAATAAAACATACTAAACATGAATTTTGTCAGAAAAGGACACCATCTCAGCTATATGCTGCAGAGCTACAAAGCCCTGCAGCGCTGATCTTCTGATTGCGCCACAGAGAGAACGGACGGTATCACAATAAAATAATAAGTAAGTAAAACTTAAAAGTACATATCAATAAACATCAATAAATATAAAAAGGTAAGATAAAAATTACAAAACAAAAAATAAACAAACGCATAAAACTAACAATACAAAAATAGAGAAAACAGAAACAATAAATAAACAGTAAGCGGAACACAACCATGGCGCTCGATAGGTGTAATGTCCATTTCGTCATACGAACTTATGCAGCGAACGGGTGTGGAGTCAAATTCACAAAGCGTTCAAAATGCGTCGCCACATCTGGGGACTGTGAACCTATATAATAAAGCCCTATGTGCCAAAAACTCAGGGCCTTATCTGACTGCTATATCTGAACGCAGTATGACAAACACTGCTGGACTTCGCAGGGTAAAGACGGTTATTAAAAGCTATTCTAGGGTATCGTTACTCTTCCATTTTAAGTCTAAAAGCGAAAATTAAAAAATTACCTCGAAATAATTTTTCCAAAAAAACCAACTTCAATTATAATAATTTGGTTTAATGGTTTTAAATTATAATGGTTTTCTCATGGGTGCCATTATCAGAACTGGACTAAATTAAAATGCCACCACACGAAAAAACCAGCTGTCAAATAAAAAAGGATCACTAAAATAGCTTCACCCAGTCGAAAGTTATGAGGTAACAAACATAAAGAAAAAAAAAACAGACGAATTGAGAACCTCCTCCTTTTTTGAAGTCGGTTAAAAAACATGAATTTTCCGGTAAACATTTTTTGTACCCAGGGTCTCAGAATAACGTAGAAAATCAATGGAAAGCGGATTCGGCACCATATAATACTAGGCTGACCGTTTAACTGAGTCCTCGACTGCGCGGTACAGGGGCGCGGGGGTATGACGACAAAGGGGACTGAGACAGGTGCGGGCGGCGGTGGCACTTAATGAAATATACAGGAGATGAAATGCACCAAGATATTGCCGATATATAGATATTATATAGATATGCCGCGCCCCTCTACCGCGCAGGCGAGGAATCAGTTAAACGGTTAGCCTATAGCTAGACTTACCTAACCAGGATACAAAAGGTTCTAAAGTTCTAAGTAGCCCATAAACCATACATATTCATAACAGACTGACAACGGCACATAAGCCATCCGTAACTCAATGGGCTGTCATTTTCCGCTTATTAAAACTATAGCCGATCATTTCGCATGCATAAACCGTGGCTCAGTCAACTTCCTATCAATGATTAATTATTACGTATCGATAAATAGACACAAAGGTATTTCAGTTTAGAGCTTATAGATTTTGCATCTTGGAGCAGCTTTTGTCTCGTCTATAGTACGAAATTACATATCAAACGTCACAAACATTAGGGTATTTGATTTATATGTTACTATACATCTATCTACAGAAAAAAAAGTTGGATCTTAAGCTATCTTTACATTCTTCTTCTTCTTACGAGTCAATAGTCAAAGTTTTTTATACCACCCCGGCCCTGTAGGTGGCTACATTGATTGCATTCTCCGTGGCCTTATTCAGATCGCTCAGTGCGCAATTGTCAGGGCATAATAATAAGACATTAATAACTGTATTAAAAAAGTAAAAGTAAAAATTATTTATAAGAACACCATCAAATCATTATTAAGATATAAAAAGATAAATACAGAATAATTATAATAATACAGTGACTTTATAGATTTGCAAGTTGCTACTGAGTTCATGTCTCAGACTTGATATGCTATGATGGTGCCTTAAAGGTCACAGCTCAACATATTGTTGCCAGAAAATTTGGCAACGTTGATTT
Organism: Hypena proboscidalis; assembly: GCA_905147285.1. Classification (NCBI taxonomy): domain Eukaryota; kingdom Metazoa; phylum Arthropoda; class Insecta; order Lepidoptera; family Erebidae; genus Hypena; species Hypena proboscidalis. Next base: position 6,092,464 of record LR990141.1, read on the forward strand.
TCGGCTGGAACCTCAGGTGACAAGTGATAATTATATAAAAAAAAAAAAATTAACAACTTTTTACACCTAAACTACAAGAATATTGGTATGTCTAACATAAATTAAAAACCATTTCTCTTTTTGTCGACATAAGAAGCCGCCTGTAAAGTAATAAATAAAGATAACGAAGCCTATAATTATGAATTTCCACAACTGACTCATACATTATATCACCTGTGCAGGTTGTATTGCATCATATATACAACCTTATGTGCAACCTTACGTTTCCCCGTATACCACTTTATTTTAATAAGCTATACCTTATTTGTGGGAAGGCGGTCTTTCTTTATGATCAATGGTGTCTTCGTGGAATAGTGAGATGGTTTCACTTCTAGCTGTTTTTATTTTAATATAATAATAATTATTTTTAGTTAAAATAGTTTTAACAACGTCTTAAAAAAGTCTAAAATTTAATAAACGTAACATAACATCACGCATTTATACCCAGAGGGGTGTGGCAGAGGTGTACAACACCCACATTTTACCTGTTATGTTTAGGTCCCATGGGATAGTGGGTGAGCCTATCGTCAGCCACCGGGGATAATGCCAACTTCGTGCTGCTATTAACAATTTCCTGACGAAAACTTCCTCAATAACACTTTGCCCGGTCCAGGAATCAAACCCAAACCTCGCGGTCAGCGGCGTAAACGCTAACCACTAGAACAACGAGGTAGTTACCAAAAATTCTTTCTTTTTTTACTCCCCTACGCTAAGTAAGGAACCTTCAAGCAAAGTTTCAAGTTTCTAACTCCAGCTGTTTAGTCTCTGCGTTGATAAATCAGTCACCAAATTATATATGTATAGCTAGATAACAACATGGGACGTGGACTATGGATAACACTTGATCTTTTACGGGTAAAAGCTACCTATGTTAACCACATAAATACAAATAAATAAAATCATTAATACAAATAATTAGAATCATCAAGGAATACAAATAAATAAAATTGAAGTGTACGTAATCTACAAAAAACAACGTTTTAGCAGTTTATATAGTTATTTGGACGATACCTATGCATCATTGAAAGGCATCGTCTAAATGTCTGTTTGTATCGGCTAACTTTTTAAACAGCTGGACCGATTTTGATAAAATTTGAGATTCAGGAAACTGACTACAAGGCGCGTAACATAGGCTATTTTTATTGATGTACCTACCTCGATACCACGGGAGAAAGTTAGTTTGTTTGTTTGTTAGCGCTAATCTAAGGAACTGATGATCAGATTTTCATAACTATTTTTGTGTTTGATAGTCTTAATACCCATTAAGGTTTTTTGATATTTAACATTACGCTTAACTCCATGGGAGCGAAGCAGTAAGGCTTACCGCGGGGGCAGCTGCTCCTTAATTCCACGCGGACGAAGTCGCGGGCAAAACAAGATTACATAAACTAACGAGCTATGATATATTATATTTATCACTATGTATAAGAAACCTAACACCTTCCGAAAAGGCTGACCATATCACAGGTGCAAACAACGTTATAAGTGATATCATTTTATAACGGTCTTCTCAGAACAGGTGTGTGTGAACGAATGCATCTGTGTGTTGGTTAAAAAATGTATCTGCTACAAAGAGCACTTATTAATATGGAGAGGAACATTAATATTAACATAACATCACCCAGCAGGGTGTGGCAGAGGTGATCATCACCCACATTTCACCTGTTATGTTTAGGTCCCATGGGTTAGGGGGTGAGCCTATCGTCCACCGGGCACAATTCCAATTCCGTGCTGCTATTGTGAATTTTATGACGAAAAGTTCACTAATAACACTTTGCCTCACCCGGGAATCGAACCCAAGACGTCGCGGTGACAGGCGCATACGCTAACCACTAGACCATCAAGGCAGTCATGGAGAGGAAGTAAAGGAAATATCTATGCAAATTAGTCAACGCATCTATGCTTTGACACTTAATTTTATACTTAAGACAAATCTTTGTGTGCATGAACATGGGGGTTTGTCTTAGTCTGGGTGTTTCTATGTATAATAAGTATGTATTTACAAAAGAAAAGTATATATGTATTAGTATCAGTTATTCTAGTACCCATAGTACAAGCTCTGCTTAGTTTGGGACTAGATGGCGTTGTGTGTGAGTTGTGAAATATTTATTATTATTTATATTTATTTATATGACGTGCAAAAGCGGCGCCCTTCCTCATTTGGCAGCGGGAGACGTCTAACAATGACTTGTCCTTTTGGTTCAATTGTCTAAGGTCTGCTACGGCTATTTTAAGAGTTCTGCATTTTTTATATTATGCTACGGATGCAGCGAGCAAGCTAGTAGTCTACCTGATGGTGAGTGACAACTATAAGCCCATGACTACGTGTCGCTGGATTTAAAAACTGTCATCCCTCATTCACCAGCTTCTTTTCAACAATAATTTGACACTATACTATAAGTATTATACTGACTGTTGTACTAAGAAACTTTTGCAAATAATTATGGGACTGGCAGGATTTGAACCTGTAACCTCTGCATAACGGGCAGCCGCTTTAACCACTAAGCTAAACCCTTGCCAGGACCCTAAATTTCTAAACTGTATGTTACGTCATTTCGTGACGTCACGGTCATCGATTTGCTCCTATCTTAAGTAGGATACAAACCGACATGGCGAAGTTACATGCATCACAAATGTTGTAAAAATTTTAACGCGCTCCTTATTTCAGTTGTCATCAACAGTTGTTTCTTAGTATGATTTGCTAAGCATAGCTAAATGCTATAAAAATAATCAATAACGTGATAATTTTTGGTTGAAAGTTCTTCCGAAACAAACGGACTGGAATTTTCTATTTAGTAGTTATATACACATACATTGTCCATAGCTATTAAGGTCAACGAAAGTGTCGTGTTAAGAAATTTAGGCACTTAGCAGGTGCCATTGTCTGTCTCTAATAGTAGGGCCTTAATCACTTTCCATTTCCATTCCCTGCATGCACGATAACTGGCCATTTAAGAGTCCGGTGGACGGCCCGCGTTTTTACGCACGAAGCAGGTGCAAAAAAATCAGAAGAGAGTAGATACAATTATCCCCGAGAAGCAGCACTACTGGTCGTTCAAATAAAATGTAAAATTATCTTGGTTACTAAAATATATGAATACAAACTTTAGTAGTAGAGTAGAGTATTCTTTATAGTACACCAAATTTACAGTTTAACAATATACACAAGGACAAACTTAAATTATTTTTAAATGCACAATGGGCGGTCTTATCGCTAAAGAGTAATTTCTTACAGGCATCCTTTGGATGGATAAGAAGATGGTTTGGGGCATAGGGAAGTTAGAAAAAAAAATGAAGAAGTCTTATAGCTAATATTTACAAAATCAGAGAAATCCTAATTGCAATATTTAGGAGAAATACAGTTTTACTCATATCTGCTAAAAGTCTGTTTAAAAAACTATGATGATGGTTTATATATATATACCTATTATGTGTGATGTAATTATTACCTGTGTTCTCTTACAATCCTAAACTATTTTCACTTTCAAAAGCTTTTAAGTATTGTGAGCTCTCAAAAGAATTCACCATAAAAAATACAATTAAAAACAAAAAACCATGACAAACCATTGAATCGATTGGTTAACGCCATCCATCTCGTGTAAGCAGATGTTTAATTCGAATATTCTATTTTATCTAATATTTAAGTTGAAAAATTAAGAATCCAGCAGGACTCGAACCTGCACCCCCTGGGTATACGCCCAAGTGTTTTGCCAACGTAATATATGATTGCATCGTAAATTTCGAGTCTACCAGCATACGAATCCATGGCTGAATTGGCAAAGCACTTGGGGCGTATATTTATTATTTTGCCCAAAATTATTCTTTTGTAAGAACCGCAAAAGGTGCTTTAGCTTTAGTAACGCCAACCAAATTACTTGCCTAAATGTTATGTTCACAGTTATTTTTAGTACCTACTGGAAAATATTCGAATACCTAAAACGATAAAATAGGTACAACTCTAGTGACAAAAGCTTCAATGCTTAGTAAAGTTACGTACAATCCCAAACAAAACGTAATTGATTACGTCACCGAAGTACAGGTGAAGGGAAAAGTGTTTTGGTATTGCAAAAAGATAAACAAATCATTATCTTTATAAAAGGTTTGTTTGATAATCAAATTATATATGTTTTATTTGGACTGGTTTATAATGAGTTGAATAACTGCTAAGAAGATTGTGTAAAACTCGGAAGGGAAAGGGCAAAATCAAACAGAAAACACATTATAATCACTATATTATAAAATAAATCACAGAAACATTACTTACACTGTTTAACTTCGACGATGGTTGACACAGACTGAATCACACTGACATTTTACACCTTAGTGTTGACATTAGGAAAAAAGAATGAATGAGTGTTGGCATCGATATGCTTATCGATGCCAACTTGTTAGTCGATAAACATGGCAAAGATTAATAAAATTATAACCTAAAATATAATACGCGTTACAATCGGCCATCCTTCGCATAACGTGTCCTCACGTTTAATTGGCATAGAGATTATAATTATATTACACAATAGAGAGAGACAAAAAAAAAACAACTTTAAACAATCTCGTTTTATAAATCCTATCTATAGATATAGTTATATAATCACTATTGTGATGCTGTGCAACAACTCCTGGGCGGCAAGATCATATGCCTCTCATGCCCGCTACACAACACGCTCGCTACTATAGTGGTGCAGGGTGAGCTACTTCACTGTCAACCCGCTGCCACTGCGATGTCACGCAACAACTCCTGGGTGGCAAGTAAGCCCCTCATGCCCGCTACGTAACATCCTCACTTATTTACTTGGTAAGTTCACTTAATATATCATTGTATTTTTACTATACCTTTTCGCTAATCAATAATTTAAGTATCCGTAATCATTTTGCATTTGCAATTGTTTTTCTAAATTGTAACTTGAGTTCTTACAAGTCATATTCACTGTTATAATGAGTTATTACATAATAAACATTGTAATTGAATTCATTTTTAATTATCACATGTATAGTTATAAAGCTTCGTATATCGTCTGAGACTTAATCATGATTGACATAATGTAATAGTAGATTTAACAATACATACTTGATTTTTATAACGCAGTTGTTTTATTTATTTAATCGCTGGTATCATTATCACTACAATCACTACTTTCGTGTGAATGACTAGCAGTTTCATTAAAGCATGGAAATATCTTGTCGACTGACATGACATTTTCATAGCGTTGTCCTTTTCTGGTCATCGGGGTATCCTCTACTAAATAACGATCGTTTGGTAAAACCCTTTTAATCCTATAAGGCCCTTGGCATTTTGCCTCTAGTTTTTTGGATTGACCGGGGCCAGTCACAACTGCTCTTGCTATACGCACTAAATCGCCCTCTTTATATTTCCTACTGTCCTTCCTACGTCTATCATACCTATTCTTGTTGATTTCTTGATTTTTCCTTATACGTACACTCGCATCAGAACGAATATCATCTAATGTTTCACTATTTGAACCTTGGCCAATATCATCGACTATATCGTTAAGCAGACCTTGTGCTGGGTTACTGACTTTCCTACCTAAAAGTAGTTCGGTCGGAGTTTTCTTAGTAACCTCGTGTACAGTGGTATTGATACCAAGCTGTACAGAGGGTAAAAGTTCGTCCCATGTATTGTTGCCTTTTCCATGAGCCATGGATCCTAGAGAGGCCAAAATCGTACGGTTGTACCGCTCGACTTGGCCATTTGCCCGTGGAGTAGCCACAGAGTTCAGGATATGTTTAGTTCCGATTGAATTAACAAATGACTTGAACTTTTTACTGGTGAAGCTAGTGCCTCTATCTGTAATAATGCGCGTAGGACTACCAAAGTAACTAAAGAGATTTTTAAACGCTTTTATGGTCTCTTTTGTTTTTGTGCTTTTGACGGGGGATAAACTCACATACTTGGTGTATGCATCGACAATTACTAAAATATAAGCATTGCGTCGTTTGCTTCGTGGGAAGGGGCCTAGATGATCCGCATGCAGCGTGTGAAATGGGATCTCGATCTTGGGTATTGGATGGAGAAACCCTTCTTTCGCTCCTGACGGGAGTTTGTGATGGGCACACTCAAGACACGCACTGACATATTTTTTAATGAATTTACGCATTTTCGGGAACCAAAAGAGCGACCTAACTCTTTGCAAGGTTTTCTCAAACCCGAAATGCCCTGTGTCATCATGATTTGTCTTGAGCACTTGCCATCGTACCCCGCGAGGTACCAACCATCTTAATGACCCATCACTGAGGATGCGGAATACCCGTCCATTTTTGATCTTGTACTCCTTATAAACAGCCGCAATCTTCGGGGTTTCAGGATCCTCTAAGATATCCTTAATACGTTTCACTTCCTCATCAGCTGACCGCACTGTAGCGATCCAATCCTCGGAGCTCACCGACAGAATATCAAGTGTATGTACAGTTTCGGCACACGCACCTTCCACTGGGCCTCTACTGAGAGCGTCTACGTGGGACATTCTCTCTCCTGGACGATATTCAATATCGCAGTCGAACTCCAAGAATTGAATCCACCACCTAGATATCCGGGGAACTAAGTCTTTCTTGGTAAATGTAGAACGCAGAGCGTTACAGTCCGTAACAATGGTAAACTTTATTCCAATGAGATAAATACGGAACTTGTTAAGTGTACTAACGACAGCCAACGTCTCCAGTTCGAACGAATGGAGTTTCATTTCATCTATGGTGGTCTGCCGACTGAAGTACGCTACTGGGCGCCAAGGGTCATCTCCAGTTTTTTGGAGTAATATCCCCGCTACGCCAAATTTACTGGCGTCAGTGTGTATCTGCGTTTGAGCGTCATGGTCATAAAGGGCTAGCACTGGTCTATTAACTAAATTTCGTTTAAGGGTTTCAAATGCATCAGATTCTGGTTTTTCCCATTTCCACTTTACGTCCTTTCTCAAGAGATTTGTCAAAGGTCTCGATATCATCGCAAATCCCTTGACAAACCTCCTAAAAAAACTGGCTAGACCAAAAAACCGCCTAACTTCATGCTGATTACGAGGTTCAGGAAACCTGGAAACAGCCTCAACCTTTTGAATGCCTGGCCTAACACCGTTTCCATCTATTTGAAAGCCAAGAAACTCAATCTGTTTTTGGAAAAAACTACACTTTTCTAATTTTAAAGTAAGTCCGGCTTGTTTAAGAAGGTCTAAGACTTCTTTAAGTCGTAATAAACCCTCTTCAAAGTTTTTGGAGGGGATAAGGATATCATCCATATATATTATGACGTAACCAGCTTTAGATTTACTTAGGATTTTATGAATTGTACGTTGAAAAACTGCAGGAGCATTCGCCAACCCAAAAGGCATACGATTGTATTCGTACTGCCCATCAGGTGTAACGAATGCTGTCTTCTCACGAGACTGCTCCGCTATAGGTATCTGATGATATCCCGAGGCCAAATCTAGGGACGTGAACAATGACTGTCCCGATAATTGGTCCAGTAAATCCTCTATCCTAGGTAGCGGATAGTGATCTCGTTTGGTGCGGCTATTTAAAGCCCTATAGTCTACACAAAGTCGTTTTTCCCCAGACTTCTTCTGTACCAGAACAATGGGGCTGGCATACGGGGAGTTTGACTCGCGAATGATGCCATGGGTCATCATTTCACTTACCATATCCCGAACTAATTTTCGCTCAGAGTGTGGTAAGCGATAGGGTCTATACACAACAGGTGTCGCATCCTTGAGACATATCTCCATCTCTGTGACTGTTGTGAATCCTAAGTCATTCATACCATTAGAAAAGCAAGCTTTATATTTAGTTAGTAAATCCAAAAATTGTTTTATTTGTGTATTAGTCAATTGCTGGCCGTATTTAATGGTCACATTTTCAGCATTACCTACATCCTTAGAAACTCTACACACAGACATATCAGATCCAAGATAGCGTGCTCTAGTGATAAGTGTATCATTCGCGATCACTACAGGTTTACCACCTACATTTTGTAGTAGCAATGAGCAAGTTCCCTCAACTATATGGTACTCCCCTGGCAAAAGATAATATTCGTTGCCAACATTCCCCCTAACTGTCCCGTCGATATAAATATTTCCACTCAGATTATTAAGAGATTTGACAGGAATGCATTTCATTTGGCCAATATCTATTTCTGCTACTCCTTTGGATAAGAGAGGTAGTTTAACTTGTGTTACTGTATAAATACGTTCAAATTTTAGATCAGTGGTTGTCTTAATGATTTGTAAATTTGGCCGTTCAGTAAAACTATGTCCAAGTAAAATGCTATAGCTAATCAATGTATCGTCTACTATAAAAACTTCAACATCCTTTTCTACAATACCTTGAACTTCAATATCTACCATGGTGCGGCCCCTTGGTAAATGTGGGATATTCCCTAATCCCCTTAAGAATGGACCGTCGATATTTTCCCATTGTAGTCCTATATTTTTAGCGTCACTTTCACGTATAACTGTCGCTTCGCTACCTAAATCCACCAAGCAATCTGTAGGATTCCCGTTGACCTTAATAATTAACTTGTACTTGTTAATAGACTTGTTTTGAAGTGAAACCCTGTGGACACTTTTGTCTTTCTCAGTTACCTGCTGCTGCTGTTCTTTAATTTTATTGGTACAACTGGTAGACGTGTGGCCCATAAGGTTGCACCTCGAACATTTAATTATTGGTTTGGGGCACTTAAAACTCGGATGTCCTACCTCCCGACAGTTAAAACAAATTATAGTATTTGCCTTACGGTTGTTTTTGTTCGGTGCACTGTCACTCGAAGAATTGTTGGTATTATTTGGTATACGGGTGTCTCGACTATAACGTCCTTTAGAATCAATCTGTTCGCAAGAAAAGGGTTTAACGGTTTTAAAAAATTCATGTATATCTTCAGGTTTTTCAAACTTAGCCGCCTGGGCCCCTACTCGAACACCCCTATCATCGATCCCATGAACCAGGCAGTCCACTGCCTGTTTATCGAAAATCTTACAACGGTTGAGAAGGTTTATTTTCGCAAAATAATAAATTTCTAAGGACTCCCCAGGTCGTGTTCTTCTATTAAGCATTTCCATTAGTAAGTCCGCGTAATTCTCGGTTGCTGGGAAGGATTCTTTAAGCATGACTTTCCATTCGCTCCACGAATGCTTAATAGAAGGCAATCCCTGATACCATGTACGAGCATGTCCAGTGAGTTTAGGCAGGGCATAGTGAATTATGTGTTTTTCACTCCAGCCATAAATGTCTGCACATTCCTCAATCTTGTCGAGCCATGCGATAATGGTTTGTTCTTTGGATAGTGGGTCATACTCTGGCACGACATTATTAAGGCTGGGCAGAAACTCACGATCCCCTGACCTAACTTTCAAAGCATTTAGGAACTCTTCAAAGAATTCTGAGGGTTCTAATTTAGGTTTCTTAGAACTATGTTCACCGTGCATATTAGGATGAGACGAATCCAAATTGACACGCAAATCCAACGTGCCTCGCTGGCCCGTTGAGGGACTCCGATGTAACTCACCCGACACTTGCCTGCGATGAACCTGATCTTCCAATAGCCTCAGCCGCTTCCTGGTTTCTGACAATTCCCGGTCCGAATCACGTAATCTGCGATCTGGCGTGCGGTGAACTTCACGATGAGACCGATCACGATGGGAGTTGCGACTTCGGCTTCGCGTCTCTCGACATCGAGAATGACGGTGGGTATTTCGGCTGCAACCACGGCTGCGGCTGCGGCTACGCCTGCTACCATGCCTGGTAGGGCTGCGTGACAGTCGACTACTTCGCATGTCGTGGTCTGTATTGCACGGTGTAGTCAGCCTCGTTGGTTTACTCGTACTTGCTCCACATTTGTCGCTCATTGTCTGAAACTTACGGGTTTTGATTTTAGATTCTTATCAATAATGAACTAAATAAGCACAGCTCGTAAATTCAAATTAGGTAGGAAAATAATATAACAAAGGTACCCAAATAGATCAGGAGGAAAATTCTTAATATAATTTATTCAATTAATATCACTATTTTGCATGAATACTTGAAATGTATTATAAGAAAAAAAAATAATATGACAATGCATATATGTAAATATGATAATGACAAAGGAGACGATTTCATAAAATTTAATCATTTGGGTGGTAGGTCTAAATCCAAATTAGATTTAATCCAATTTCATCCACTAAATCCACTGCTATAATTCAAAATCGACGGTCTAAGAATATTTACGGTTATGTTTTTTTGTTGAATTGCGTTCATATTAAAAAAAAATAAACTTGCAATACCTGTATAATATTTCGACGGTTAAAAGGTAATAGGGGATAACCGACAAAAAGTGAAATGTTCAGGACAGCCGTTTAAAGTTTTAAATTTTAGAAAAACTCACGTGTTGTTGTCATTTATTAAGATATCGTGAAAACTAAAACAGTTATAAAATCAAAAAATAATGGAGCATTCACCGGTATTTTTAGTTTTAATGATATGACGCTATTTAAAGAGGTTTTTGTCGCTTATAACAAAAGCTTTTAAATTTCCAATGAGGAAATATGGCATAAGCTACAAATGACAATGTAAAATATTAAAGGTTAAGAAGCCTAAGCGACATACCAATTTCTCACATCGCAAGGTTAAAGGATATAAGAGACTAGACAGTTCAATAAGTGTTTTTGGAAAAGAAGGATAAGGTACTTTTCACAGTGGATGTATAAAAGGTAATAGAGCACAAGAAACAGTCGGCTATCAAAACAATAGTAGGATATAAGACATTAGTGACACACAATGTTGCTTAAAAGCAAAGGAAAAGAAGACTAATCGACATTTGGTATTGCGTGAGTTTATGGAAATATGGATGAAAAGACACATCAAATATAATTAAGTAGCGTAACCAACACGATCCTACACTAGGATAAGAGCTAGAACTGGTATTACACAACACTGTGATTGAGTTCATAATTCGTAAAATAGAGTGAAGTAAGTATTAGGGATTTCGATTTTATAGAAAAAGACGTATCCTTAGTCTTAGAGGCTTCTTTCAGTGTACCCTACCCGTTCAAGTACATAGGTAATTCAAATTACTAACAAACTACACACATCATTGCCTAGGGATATTTCATTTTACCCTATTATATGAAATTCTGTAAATATTTTGTTAAAACAATTATATTTTAAATTGAAGTTTATATTATGGTTTATACTTGCAACTACATAAAAAGAGATGCATCAAAGAGTTTTTTATGATTTTATTTTTGGGTATAATTTTTACTTTGTACATAATTTATTTTATGTAGGAAATTATGAAAATGAAAGTCATTATAATAACAAAAAACGGCGTTTAATTAAAGTTAATAATCAGTATTTCCTCCCCTAACATTAATTAGAGATCGGCATCCGTTATTCATGCTCAAAATTAAGTTATCCAAATCGAGCTGTAGTATCAGGTCCCAGATTCTTTTCAAGTGCAGGAAAAGTTGTTCTTCTGTTATCAAATTTGGAGAAAAATTAACCATAGCCCTTCGTTGTAACATGTCCCATGCGTGGGAATGGGATTCATGTCGGGGGACTGAGCAGGCCAGTCCATAAGCCTGATTTCATGTTGCCTATGCACAGTTTTTTTTGTGTTTTTATCGTGCATGAATTGGAACTCCTGACCCATTTGTACCCTGTGTGGGATAAGCACAGGTTTCACTACCTCATTGCGGTATTTCAGTGCATTCATGTTCCCTCTTATCCAAATGAGATCGGCTCGCGCACCGATACGAATACCAGCCCAGACCATAATAGTGCGGCCTTGATTCATAATTCATAATTCATAATTCATAATTCATAATTCATAATTCATTTATTACTTTGCGAACACAGGTACAATAAAAGGTCTTAAAAAAACTGATACAGATGCTTTCCATGTCCAACCGTATGGCGTGCAAAGTGGGTAAGGTTATAGTTAGGTACATCAATTACATGTCATTTTAATTTTCCAATAATTAATTAATTGTAAATTCAAAAACAAACAAAATACAAACAAAATAATAATAATAAACATACATGCATTCAATGAATATCTGAATTTTACAAATTAGATTTAAACAAAAGAGAAAAAACATAAAATTACAAATTATTAATGTCTAGATTATAAATGTCAAAGTTACCAGATCTCAAAAATACAGATGTCAAGATTACAGATGTCAAAATTAAAAACTAGAAAATGAATGGACTTCTTGTGGATGCTGGAGACGGCTTCGTCTACCAGGCACTTGCCAAACCCTTAATCTTCGTGAATCCGGATAAAATCTAAACCGAGACTCATCACAAAAAAGCACCATGGATCATTGCTCGTCACTCCATGCGAAATGTTCTTGAGCCCACAATAGTCTCCGCCCGCGATTGCCACGCCGCAGATTGTAGCCTTTGAACCATTTGCAAAGCCGTAATATTGGGTTGTCTCCTAGCGATATTTTGAAGAAAACGGTCCTGCTTAGGAGTGGTGATGCAATTTCTGCCTGAATGCCGTTCAGCGACATCGCCTGTAGCACGATATCCTGACCATAACGAGACCAACCACGCGTTGTGTAGCGCCCGCTTCATACATGCCTACAGCTCTAATGTGCTCTTCCCTTGTCAAATATCGACGTGACATAACAATAAATGTAACACACGTTGAAATGAGGATAAAAAAAATGTGTAATCGCTTTAAATTTTTCAAAACTACATTGTTTTATTGTAACGTGAACTAACTTTTCGACCGCCAAATTCGAACAATCGATATTCTTTTGTTTCAAAATGAGTTTTTGTTTTTTATTTTTTTGAATTTCAAAAGAAGTGTTTTTTATTTTTTTGAATTTCAAAAGAAGTAGAGAATATTTTATGTACAAACTTTTTTATTATACAGTAAATAGTTTTTAAGTTAAGAAGTCTTTCGTGTAATATCCCTAGACATTGCTGATGTGTTTAGATAATAAGTAGGATGTTCTTTAAATAAAAAAGGCGTTTTTTAAAAACAACAAAGCTTACTTAAAAACAGTAGAAAAGTAATAACCTGCTAATTATTTTTTTGGAAACAATAAAACTAGGTAGGTAACTGTCTGTAGGATGTATAACATGTGTAACATCTTTGTAGGATGGGCTGTTCTCAATGTATAAGCTTGAGGATTTGTGGTGTCATCGGTACCAGATGATGTACGAGGACGAACGGCAATGGATTGCTTTGATTTTCTAGTTTTTCTTTTTGATGCAGGAGGCAAAGTTATTTCTGAAACTGTTGGCGTAGAATTTTTATTGGTGACAGATGTGACGTCTATATCGTTGCCCGTTGCAGAACTAGTAATAAGATTTGACTTAAGTTCTAGGGCAGAACGGGTGAGGAAAATTGTCACAGCAGCAGGCACACAACAGGTAGGATTTTCTATTACAGCAACAAGAACTGTTAAAATGTTCCGACATAGCATCTGGAGCAGAACTGGTGTGGATGTCTGACGCAACTTCTGTTCCGTTCAAGTTGTTGAATAAAGAAGACTCAGGCTCAGGGCTATTAAAGCGGTATGTTTCTGTATTTGGTTTAGGGCTGGCATGTACGGTTGTCGCAGCATCGGCTGTTGAGCTGGAAAAGAGGTCTGACATAGCATTTGTTGACGATTTTGCTAAGATATCAGTTGTAGTCTGGGTAACATGGGCTGGTGCAGCATCCTTATTGAGTATTGTAGTATAAATGACAGATAAATAAGATTGTACAACATGGAAGTAGGTTATAATCGACACCCTGTCATCTAATTTAATTTAAGTAATAAGGTATTAGCGACAAAACTGTATTTAAAATGTAAACGGAAGTAAGGTATAACCAACAGTGTTATATTAAAAGAAATTTAGGTAATAGGGCATTACCTACATAGCTGTCATAAAGTACTGAATGGTAACAGGGCATAACCTACATAGCTGTCATAAAGTACAGAATAGTAATAGGGTATAACCGACAGAGTCATATGAAAATGAATTTTGTAAATAGGATACAAGCGCCATAGCTATGTTATATTAAAAAATGGAAGAATGGCATAAACAACCAAAAGCTCGATATCCTTATGAAGTAAAAAAGCATTACCGACAACAAACCCAAAAGAAATCATTTTTGTAGGGGTACAAGCACATTTGTAACAAAAATTACCTGATTTTTTGTCGGTTACGCAAAGTAATACTAGGAAAATGCATTTTTTTGCTAGGGTATAAACGCCAAAAAAGTCGTCGTAGAGCCATGGGAGTAAGTGCATTCGAAAGAGCGGAAAATTTAACGTCGGATGGCATATATAACTCATTTTTGCCCAAAATGTCGCTTATGCCCTACTTCCTTTTAACCGTCGATTTTATTTTTAAGATGGCGAATTCCAAAGTTGTAAGACTAGAGTTAAATCCGATTACATCCAAAACATCCTTGGTGACAATTCAAAATGAACGGTTTTAGAGTAATCGTGGTCATGTCTTATGTTGATTTGAGTTCATATTTTAACAAAATAATCCATTTTTGTAATGGCGGTTTTACAAAAATTCAAAGTATTTGAAATCTCTCCGTATCTATTTAATCTTTACTCGAACATTAAAAATCTACATTCAAATAGATATATAATCAACAGTTACACTAGATTTTGGTAATATTTTACGGAAATTTATCATCTAAATGGCCGCACCATTTTGTTTTCTCCCTATAATGGCGCGTAGGTTATTTATGCAAAAACTATTCGTTTTCACACCGATCCCACTTCTGAGATGTAAAACTCGGAAGGGAAAGGGCAAAATCAAACAGAAAACACATTATAATCACTATATTATAAAATAAATCACAGAAACATTACTTACACTGTTTAACTTCGACGATGGTTGACACAGACTGAATCACACTGACATTTTACACCTTAGTGTTGACATTAGGAAAAAAGAATGAATGAGTGTTGGCATCGATATGCTTATCGATGCCAACTTGTTAGTCGATAAACATGGCAAAGATTAATAAAATTATAACCTAAAATATAATACGCGTTACAATTGTAAGATAAGTAAAAAAAAATAAATGATTTAGTTCACTAAACTTATATTGATTGATAAGACAAGTGGTAATTAGAGCCCATTAACTTGAGAAAAAAAAAGCTAGTAATTCACGTACTAATTCATTACTTAATTATTATGTATAATTAAGGGTTAAGTTATAACTTAAAGAAAGAAACTTAAGAATACAGAAATAAACTACGTGTAGTGTATACACTACACGTAGTTTATTTCTTTATATTTTATAATTTCAATTGTCATTATCATGACGCTTCATTTTACTTTTATATTTTCTTTAATTAACCAACAACTGCCCGTATTTTGGTTCAGTTACTTACTTGTCCATCCTAAGGTTGCCTGTAAAAAAATGCTTATAACGATAAGGTAACAAGTGCAACATAAATTTACGTGCAATTGTTTACAAAATTTCCTTTGTATAATATTGGTGTACAATAAATATTACTCTGTCTATCACCCCAAATTCGATATCTCTCTCTCTGTCTCTCATTCAAAAAGGGACGGAGAGTTCAAAAACCGTGGCTCGGCGTTGAACTCAGCTGGTGAAATTGGGGTAAAAACTTAATACAATTTATGCGAATTCACAGTTTACGATGCTCTTTTGTCCATACAATTTCTTACGTATGTTTACAGCGGTTATGTTTTCTTCTGTATGTGTAAATAGGGCTTTGTATGTAGTACCTAGGTGCCAATTAGATTCATTAGCTTCTTGTGTAATATGGCGGAACTGTGAATGTGGCTATTTCCGGTGTGTTCGATATGATTCTATGATTTTTGTGTAAGTTTTGATACTTAGATCATTTGCGGAAATAATGTATTAATTATATTACTTAGGTACTGATTTAGTATCAGTTATTCAACCAATTGCAAATAAATATCTTTTCTTTAATAAACCAACCATAAAGAGATGTTAGGGTTATTTATATGTTTTTGCCTTGTGCAGTAAGACAGCATAGATTGGAAATAACTTTGTGAAATAATTTTATAAATGCGTAATTATTTGCTAAAAAATATTAAAATAATGAATTAAGAACCGTTCCACGTTTAGCGTACTCTATTATTAAAATTGAGTACTACTAACTATGACGCGTCACAATTCGGTTTCATAGTCTCAACAATGTCTTAGTAGTTCTCAATAAAACCAATAGATGGCGCTGAACCAATATTACTGTAGAAATATAAAAATAGAAATATTCTTTATTTGTAAATGTAGGTATTATTTTACAAAAGGTCTTTTAATAAATTATTTTCGCTACATTTTACCAAAAAGATATACAAATCATGTTTAACTGAACATACAAAACAATATCTTGCAACTAATATAAAAACATGTAAGTTCGTTATACACTCACTGGCTTACAAATATTTATGTATTAGCGCCATCTATTAAATTTCAAAAACAACTTACTTTCATCTAATTATTTTTAACATTTTATTTTCTTTTTTCACAGAGTTACAAAGAAAAAGACGCTGGCAAAGTGGTATTGTACACGACGACGATGGGCGTCGTCCGGAGTACGTACCAACGATGTGTTCTCGTGAAGAAGATCCTGAGGAACTCACTAGTAAAGTACGAAGAGCGGGATGTCTTCATGAGCACGGAGTACCAGGACGAGATCAGGGATAGAATGCGGAGTGAGGACATCCTTGTGCCTCAGCTGTTTATTGATGGACAGCATATTGGGGTGAGTGATCACAATGCTTTTATATTTTATGTACTTTTTAGGCGTTTATTTCTGACTGCCACTGGCTGAGGAAGCCTCGTAAAGCCACCCGGGGCGTCATAAAAGCTAGTGCAATCACTGGTAACGAAAACCTTTGCAAGTTTCAGCTTCTTAATCCCAAATAAAAAAATAAACTAACCTTCGTCTGTGGCTTCACACGCGATAAAAAGTAGCCCTTGTTTTTCCTGGAGTTTTGAACTATATCTACATTAATTTGTATCAAGATCGGCCCGGTAGATTCGGAGCCAATGGGGTAAAGACAAAAAAATATTTCGTCGTTTCAATCAATAAATATAAATAAATAAATAAATATTTCACAACTCACACACAGCGCCATCTAGTCCCAAACTAAGCAAAGGTTGTACTATGGGTACTAGAATAACTGATACTAATACATATATACTTCTTTTGTAAATACATGCATATTATACATAGAAACACCCAGACTAAAACAAACCCCCATGTTCATGCACACAAAGATTTGTCTTAAGTGGGCATCGAACCCACGACCTTGGCGTCGCAGGCAGGTATACTCCCACTCCGCAATCCGGTCGTCTATGATAAATAGCAACTATAGATAGATATTTGATGACTAACAGATTGATTGAGATGAACAAAGCTAGTAATAGAATTGGCAAAATTCAAAACAAGCATTAAACTTGCGGCAACTATTGCTTGCTTTGTTAATTGCGTTTAAAAAGACAGAGATGGCAAGAGAATTGCCTTGCCGAACTTATACCATGAAGTGGCGGCAAAGATCGCGTTCGCAAAAAAATTCCGACCTCACATACTATTCTAAACACGCCCTACTGACGTAACTATGGTCTTCATGGCAGGTCCATCTGGTATGTGCATTGTATGACAAGTTATTTCATAACCCCATGGTGTAAGTAGGCCGTGGTGATACAGCAATTTTTGTATGTCAGTACACATACGAACAAAAATTGGCGTAGCTTACGTAGTGAGAATTCAATGTTTTAATACAATGTTGACATAGTTGTTGTGTTGTTATATTAACATCGCGTCACGCCAATACACTCAGAAGGGTGTGGCAGAGGTGTATAACACCCACATTTCATTATTTATGTTTAGGTCCCATGTGATAAGGGGTGAGCCTATCGCCATCCACCAGGCACTATTTCCTGACCTGTTATTTGTGAAATTCACAAATAACATTTTACCCGACCCGGCAATCTAACCCGAGACCTTGCTGTGAGAGGCACATACGCTGACCACTAGACCAATATAGTACTATAAATAAAATACAGTCATTGATTTAAAATCAAAAAAAATAAATTTTACTAGTTATGCTATCTGTGGGGGTGCTTCAATTTGTTGTTGTTAGATTTAATTTGTTGATTGATTGTTACTACACTATACTAAATGTTTTAATTAACTGGTACCAGAGTAAATTATATAATAAACTTATCGACTACATAATTCTAACTTAACTACGACCTATCTCTAGCGATACGGGAAGGCGACTGGCGAACCGGGCGACGAAACTTAAGGATCCACTTAAATACATATGCGCCGGTTGCACTGTGTCCCTACACTATCTATTACAATATTTTTTGTTTTTGACTTTATATTTTTTGAAGACCCAGACTAAACTTATCTATCTAGTAAATAAATAAATCTTTAAACACATAATTTCGCCAAGTCATAAGCTCACCCACTTATTTGAGCCATATTTTATCTACAAATAGCTTCAGTAAGTATAATGAGTACATTACGTCTAGACCGTAATTAACTCCGTAAAAAATAGAGTTAGCCGCGATGAGACCGCCATAAACGCGAGCTATCGCGGCAAGATAGGGTTGTCCCAACAAGTTCTAGATAAAAATGAATAAAGTTGTTGTTAATAATTTTCCAATAAAAAAAAACGACTTCAATTACTAATAATGCTTATAAAATAAAAAACTACTAGACCAAACTAAAATATTTTTTTATGGGACCACCTGGTAGCTATTTCGCGTCGAACAAAAAAAGAATCACGCGAATCGGTCCATTAACCGCGACGTAATCGATGTACATACATAGAAAAAAAACATACCGGCCGAATTGAGAACCTCCTCTTTTTAAGGAAGTCGGTTAAAAATAAATATTTTAAAAAGCTCTGCCTCCTTGGTATTTAGGTTATAGTATAGTGTAGGGTATATATATATATAAGTACAGGTCGTGAGGTCTCTAATTCGATGCTTGGGTCGGCAACAATGTGTTATTTGGAGTTTTCTGTTTACTTTGTACCTAATTGATTATTTTTATAGCATTTAGCTATGCTTAGCAAATTATACTAAGAAACAGTTGAAAAAGATATGGGACCGGCAGGATTTGAACCTGCGACCTTACTGCACACCTATCCTACTTAAGTTAGGAACAAATGGATGAACGTGACGTCACGAAATGACGTATCATACAGTTGAGAAATTTAGAGTTCTCGTAAGAGGCGACCGCAGCTGGATGGTTAAAGCGGCTGCCCGGTGTGCAGTAAGGTCGCAGGTTCAAATCCTGCCGGTCCCATATCTTTTTCAACTGTTTCTTAGTATAATTTGCTAAGCATAGCTAAATGCTATAAAAATAATCAATGTTAAAATATCGTACACGTTCATTCGTTACACCATTTGTGCTGAATGTAACTTCGCCATGTTGGTTTGTATCCTACTTAAGATAGGAACAAATGGATGAACGTGACGTCACGAAATGACGTATCATACAGTTGAGAAATTTAGAGTGCCGGTAAGAGGCGACTGTAGCTGGATGGCTAAAGCGGCTGCCCGGTGTGCAGTAAGGTCGCAGGTTCAAATCCTGCCGGTCCCATATTTTTTTCAACTGTTTCTTAGTATAATTTTCTGTTTACGTTTGGAAAATCTCAGTAGTAGCACGGATCATGGAGTCCGGTGGTTCTGGTGAAATGTGTTTTAAACAACTCTGCCTAATATTTTGGTAAAATAGGCTTGATGTTATTTATTTATTTACTCAATTACAGTATTTGTGTGTGAATTTGTCACACATAATTATTAAGAACTTAATTTTCTATCACAATAACTTACTAATAGGTAAATTTTATATTCTTTCGCGATTAGAGAACATTAATTAAAGAAGGTAAATAAATCGCTATGCTCGGAGTTTCATTATGTATTTATTTACTTTTATAATAATCACGCGAAATATTTTTATTTTTTTAATATTTTTGAGAAAAAATAACAGGTATACATAATAATTGATAATTGCGATTTATCGTCGAATAATTTAATTAAAATTTAAAAAAAAAATGTTATGTCAAGTAATAATAAAAAAAAAAATTAAGATAAAGCATTTTTTTTTTTAACTTTATTATGCTATTTAGTGAACTTATGGACGCCCATCAACCTACTTTACAAATAGTGTATTTACTTAAGGCTCAGAATCTCAGACTAAAAAAAAACATTATGGTCTATTTATGCGAATAAAGCTGACAAAACTCGCGGGGAAGCAGGGGGTGTAAATTGTACCGCGCTAGTGGCAAATCAAGTTTTTGACACCAAGTTTTATATAAAGTGTATGATCAGCGGTCATTCACATTTGGCAGCAGGACTAGCTTGACAATGACACCTTCGGTTGACTTTTCCTTGGGTCCAGAATGTACTTATTAATTATTAAGTATAAGAAAATAATATCAAAATCCAAAACTCCTATAAATAACCATTTAACTCAGCACCCCTAATACCTGTTCCGTTCAACCCTACACCTTGGAGTCATAACCGCAGGTAGACGTTGCGTCCATTTGCTCAACTACCCACTTTATTGCAGCCGGGTACCTCTATCCAGACTTACATACATGTATATAAACATAAACAATATAACATAAACAACAGTAGTGATGTAAAGTGATACCAGCACTAACTTGTCACTGTACGTGATCTTATTAACAAGTAGCCAATGCCCGCGACTTCGTCCGCGTGGCATTTGTTGTTTTTAGTAGAAGATGCTTCTACTCTCTCTACGTACTGGAGTACGCTGTAGAAAACGGCCGGTGTAACCCGTTGCCGAAACGTATAGCCAAAAGGTAAATAATATGCATGTTTCGCGTTAATTCCCGTCAAAATTATAATAAAAATCATGCAACGCGATAGTTTAAAAAAAAAAAAAAAAAACATAATTATATGCCACTAGTTAATAAAAACAATGGTTTGTTTGTTTTTAAAATTTCTTTATTTAATATAAGTAATAATAGTAGTTACATACCAGTGTACATTTATGATCCTAGTAATAACAATCATACAATTCCAACTAGTTTTACAGACACATAATCTTCTTAAACCTTACAGCGGGACACTTCGTAAATTCAAAAGTAAAATTTCTGTGGACACTTTTTGGTAGTGAAAAGGTAAACAACAATAAACTAGGCTTTCTTAGATTAGTTTGCCTATTGATAGCATTGTTTTACGAGTAAAACTATTAAAATAAAACAATTACAACAATAACAATTAACATAATGTATCTGTCATACACATATTATAAAGGTACTTTATTTTATGTTATCCTACAAAGTAATCTTCCCATCTGCAAAGAAGTTCTCAAGGATCAAATTAACTGTCATAACAAAAGCCAACAATTGCAAACTCCTGCGATCGATATGAGCGTTTTGTTTTAACAAAGGCGTCGAAAACAAACGTCTGTATAAACAAGAAGTTGAATTTTGAGATGGTGCTAACATTTTGCTTTAAGTTTTCGTAATAGTTTTTTGTGCAACAAGAGGGCAAAATTTGTTTTTCTCAAAGAAAAGCTGCTTATTTTGAGACTCGTATAAGCAAAAAATACTATAGTAGAATCACGAGCGTTTCAATAAATAAATATTACTACATACACTCAACGCCATCTAGTCCTAACCTAAGCAGAGCTTGTACTATAGGTACTAAAATAACTGATGCTAATACATAAATACTTTTCTTTTGTAAATAATACATTTTGTAAAGATTATTTTGTTTTAAGTTTTGGATATAGTTATTTGTGCAATAAGAGAGCAAAGATCGTATTTTAGTAGTCTCGTATAAATACGAGAATCATAATAAGCACTTGAAGAAAAAGCGAATGTTTAATAGAATCACGAGCGCAGCGAGTGATTCCAGTCTTAATTCTTGTGTGTATTCTTGTTCTATTATTTGTTGTATGAATACAGTGGTATTCATACAACAAAGAACTATTTTTTTAAGCTGCTGAGGTGAAAAAAATATAACTCATGATTGCTAAACGCCATAAAATGTCTGGCACATGATGATATTGTTAAGCATTATCCTTAGATATATATACCTATAATTATATATCTGATATATATAGTTGATACCACTTACCATTGGTTGGACTAGACGTCCGTTCACTACATACGCCGAAAAGGTGTAGCAAAAGTATATATCACCCATACTTCACCTATTAGGTAAGCCTATTGCCATTCACAGCTGACAAATAACAAATAACACCCATACCAGGATATCGATAGTGACACCTCGCGGTAAGAGGTCGAATCCGCTACCACTTTACCAACGCGGAAGTTTACACATAGTTTAAAAAATGCATTTTTAAATAATATCCTTGTAGTCGCTACATCTTTGCAAATTATCTTATTTCATAAAAAGATATCAAAGAAAGCATTTTATTACTACTTCCCAAAGGTTATTAGAGAGAATGCGAACTATCATTAAAATGCGAATACAGTTTTTACAGTACTATTCCGGTCTCTCTGCTACTTTATGAGTTTCCGATCTCATTATAAATTCATTTACTTGTTTTTACATAAATACTCTATGTTATACATTTATTACTTAACTTACTTTTACAAAGTAAATCTCGACTTAAAAGCTTTGTAGACAATAGTTTAAATAACAAGAATTTACCCTTAGGCTGTGATTCCAACTAAGATGAGCTAGGATGCGTGCCAAAGGGTGTATGTATTGTGTAACATTAGAATCGCTTTTCTGTAACCTAGCTACGTTCCGCTAAGCCGTTTCTAGACAGTGCTAAACTAAGGGGCTAGGTTTTTTTCTTTTCACTGAGCTGGCAAATAAACATACAAAAGAAGACCCTTTGTTGTCAGTCAGTGTGCATTATTGTGTTTTATTTATAAAATAAATAAAAAATAAAAATAAAAAAGGCCTTTTATTTCCTTTTGCAGTAATGATGAAAAAATTTACATTCTTAAACTTATTTTAAACAAAAATTTATTAAATCTAACCTTATTCTAAATGTATTTTCTATATTAAGTTACATTTATTTGTTTTAATGCTATTTTCTACTTATATTAATACAGTTGTTTTAAACGAACTAAACTATTTATAAAACTGCAGGAACCCCTTTTCGGGTAAAGATTCCTCCAAAGATTTTATATATCATTTTATTTTATTGTTATTTTCCTTTGTCTTTTTTTGCCAAAATATGATGCCTATTCCATGCAGTACGTCGCTTTTTGACAATAATAAAATATTTTTCTTTCTTTATTTCTTTCTTTCTTTCATACGGTCCGCATGATGGTAAACAGTTACCGTGGTCTTCTTGGACCACGGTAACTG
Organism: Hypena proboscidalis; assembly: GCA_905147285.1. Lineage (NCBI taxonomy): Eukaryota > Metazoa > Arthropoda > Insecta > Lepidoptera > Erebidae > Hypena > Hypena proboscidalis. The sequence continues at coordinate 6,115,790 of LR990141.1, forward strand.
TTGCTTGCAACTCCAGAGCAAGGTTATCATTTACTTGTCAAATGAAACGGTTCTTTTGGTTTTAAAAATACATCCCGGTTTTTATTCCCTGGTCATTACTGCCTCGATGGCCTCGTCGGTAACGGTGCTCACTGCGAAGTCTCGGGTTCGATTCCCGGATGAGGCAAAATGTTATTTATGAACGTTAGGAAATTCACGGTTGGAATTGTGCCCGGTGGATGGCGAAAGGCTCACCCTCTATACCATGGGACCTAAACACAACAAACAACATTTTTACAAACACATCCTTCGCTTGACAACCTCGTACATCATTGATGTAAACACAGCCAGTGTGTACAACGTGAGTTTAGAATTGCATGCCTTCGAGGTACACTTTACTGGAAGATCGCATCTCGTAGAAACGTTATACTTTGTAGTTAGTGCATGCATTAAGGATGGGCTTATGCGAGAGAGAGTCAGGCAATCTTATATTACAATAATTAACAAAACACAACAACACGTCTTCGACAACCCCAGATAAGTAGTTCTTAATTATACACAATGCATTTTTCAGATACACACATAGAAAAATATATTTTAAAGTCAAAGTCAAATCATGTATTTTCAAAAACCCCAAGGGGCGTTTGAACCTATCAAAAAACATTTTAGTTAAGAGTATTAAAATAATTTTAAAAACTTAATACATTAAAATTTAACTAATCAATATTATGATTTGAAATACCGAAGTTTCGATCAATTTTAAACGAACAGTTTAGGTTCACACCAAAACAAATCTAAGTACCAGCTTTTATCCGTTAATAAAACGCAGTTGTACATAATATTGATGTGTACTTTGCTTTTATCCGGCTTTGCACGTCGATGCTCACTAAATAGCCGCATTAAATTCACACACAACAGTAAATGCGGATATTTTGTATTCAATTGATTGGTTTTCGTTATTACTGACAAGGACATGTATAAAATAGAATAAAAACAAATTCACTTACCCAATTTTGTCTGTATGTGAAATGTTTCTTTTTTTTCTTTTTAATGTTGGATAGGCACGCGTTTGACCACGATATCACCTGATGGTAAGTGATGATGCGGTCTACGGTGTAGCACGTTTACCTATGAGATCCCTATTAATTCTTGCTTTGAAGAGATCTAAGTTACTCGAGAGAGTACTCATGCGGAAACACAGACTCGGGCAAGGCGTTCCACTCTTTGGCAGTTCGCATAAGAAATATAGAGGCGAAACACTTAGTGCGTAATGGTGGAGAAGAATTTAACAAGAACTTTATATCGATTAAAATGGACTGAAAAATATTTTATAGTTTAATATTAATTATTCGTTGTAAGGTTTTTTAAAGAAGAGTCTGATGAATCATTGTAGTAAATAATATTTAAAAATAATTTTCCTTGTTTCACTTGAAATTCATAGATTTTGACTTCATTTCTCGCAAATAATTAATAATGGAGTCATGATACTATTTTATTTTTTTTATTAATTTAATAGACAGTACCTACATTAATAAAAAAACAAATTGAACACATATTAAACTCGTTAACAGTGGTAATTACTATGTAAGCATTGCTTTAGTTATGATCAATCAGATTTACTAGCCACGAGTTAACGATTTGCAAATACATAATATATAATATTATTATAACGACGATATTAGCAAATATGTTAATATTAGAGTAACACTGCTGGTTCTCTTCTACATATCACAACACACGCGTGTCCTTCTCCACGTGTAGGCAGACCTTGACCTGGCTTGGCCTGTGCGATGTCCGCAATTCTTTATTGTTTGTTTTTGAGATAATAATAGATTTACCTTGTGTTTTATGGACATTACCGGTGACATCGAGGGAATAAAAAGAACACGAGGGTGAGTGTAGTCCCCCAATCCATACTTGGCGAGCGTGATGGACTATGGCTTAGCTCGCTAGTGGGACATGTAAACACAGGGCTGCATAGAAATCTTAATAACTAGTCAATAGAAATGCTATCGACTATCTTTTAACACTGGGACGCATGTCGCCGGTTTTCAAATACCACTTTTTGTATTCCTACAAACAAAATTATTCTTTTTGGCGATGACATTAAGACGACAATTCCTCAACTCGCACTTATGTTCGATTAGACAAATGCGCTTGTATTCCTGCAAACAAAATTATTCTTTTTGCGATGACATTAAGACGACAATTCCTCAACTCGCACTTGTGTTTGACTTGACAGATGCGCGGCGACAAGGTCACGCGTCTTTGACATTTCTATTGCCTTATTATTAAGATTTCTATGCAGGGCTGCTATTATTATGGTGGTTTGGTAGAGCTCCCGTAAAAGAGCTCTAGGATGGAAGTACGTAACTACCGTCTCACCGTAAGTTTGTGCTTACACTTGCACTGTGTTTCAGTTTTGTGGTGAGATCAGGCCCAAAAATTGCTAGCGTTACATAATGTGACGCATTTTTAACACGCTTATATTAGCTTCACCTGTATGTTTGTTTGTTTGTTTGTTTGTTTGTTTGTATGTAACCGACTCCTTTGGACTCGATTTTGACCCACTTTAAACGGACAGATTTCATTCAAATTTTGCACACCTGTCAAAGATCGATGACAATGCAATAATTGGATAAAAAAAATTAAAAATATATAAAAAAAAAAATAAAAAAAAAAAAAAAAAAAAGTAGAAAATAAATAATAGTTTAAAAAAACTAAAAAACACGCTTTTAAAGTACTTCTAACTAAAAAGTGAAAAATAATTCCTAATATAAGCTGAAAAAAGCGTGGGGCGCTCTGTGCCATATTTTTCGTCTATCGAGCAACCCACGCTTTTTTCAGCTTATATTAGGAATTATTTTTCACTTTTTAGTTAGAAGTACTTTAAAAGCGTGTTTTTTAGTTTTTTTTTGCGTTAAATCTGTTGGAAGTTGAAACTAGTTCAATGTAATACTTTGTGGTAATATCATAATTATGGTTGCCATAGTAAGTTATTAAAAAGTGTATCTGATTCTGTTCTGTCATGGAGATTGTTAGATTTGGTTGTACATAGATTTACTTTAATAAATATTAATATTACTAAACATTATTTCATTTAATATTTCAACAAAATCGTTACAAATAAAAAAAAATATTATTATCATAATAAACATATGACATAACATCACGCCTATATTTCAGAAGGCTGTGGCGGAGTGTATATCACCCACATCTCACCTATTACGTTTTAGAACCCATGGGATAGGGGGTGAGCCTATCACCATTCACAGGCACAATTCCAATTCCGTCCTGCTATTGTGAATTTCCTGACGGAAAGTACACAAATAACATTTTTCGCGACCCGAACCCGAGACCTCGCGGTGCAAGCCGCATACACTAACTACTAGACCATCGAGGCAATAACACAAGTTACACTTGAAAAAGTACACAGCTGTCACTTTCATTCATGTGTGTCATATGCTTATCCTGCCAATAAGGTTTATCTAACACCTTCAAACAAAACTGTATATTTTACAAACTCATTTATATTAGGCATTGGCAACAACATTACTAAAACATAATTATTGACTGGGTGGTGGAGTGGACAGTGTACCTGCCTGCGACGCTGAGGTCGTGGGTTCGATTCCCACTTAAGACAAATCTTTGTGTGCATGAACATGGGGGTTTGTCTTGGTCTGGGTGTTTTTATGTATAATAAGTATGTAATTACAAAAGAAAAGTATATATGTATTAGTATCAGTTATTCTAGTACCCATAGTACAAGCTCTGCTTAGTTTGGGACTAGATGGCGTTGTGTGTGAGTTGTGGAATATTTATTATTTATTTATTAAGTTTTTTATATAATATTAAAGCTGAAAAATTAAGAATCCAGCAGGACAAACCTGCACCCCCTGGGTATACGCCCCAAGTGCTTTGCCAATTCAGCTATGGACTCGTATGCTGCTAGACTCAAAATTTCTCAACTCTTTTGTGCCAACCCAGCGGTTGCAGGTTCGAGTCCTGCTGGATTCTTAATTTTCAACTTTAATATTATATAAAATACACAAAGGCATAGCTAAACTAAAATTTGCTTAAAAATATTACAAACATTTAGTTTTCTTTATTAATCTTTCTATTTCAAAATATAAGTAAAATATACTAAAAATAATGTAATTAATCTCCAAGTCTTGTACAAAAAATTAAAAGCCTATCTTCTACGCAATTTAGCAAAAGTCTGACTTACATTAGACTTATAAAAAATGCAATAACTTATCCGGCGGTAAGCCTACAGAAAAATAACACTTTATAATACTAACATATTATATTAACCTAGTATAAAAGAGACTTATGGCGACAGAGCCATTAACTTCACCGGATGGAAAGAGGACCTTATTTCATTGGCATAAAACGTAAAATTGAATGGAAGGAAATAATAATTTCCCAAGAAGATTTTCTTCAACGCTCTCATTATGTAGTATCAAGAAAGTCGGTAAAAGTTTGTATTTAGCGTCAGATTGAGATCTTTGTCGTTTTTAACGAGTATTTATTATTACGTATTTTTTGTATTTGCTGTTACCGAAAGCTGGACTTACACAGTGGTCAAATGCTCAAAAACCTTTCGCGGATATGTAGGTGTGATATTTAATATAACATTTACTGGTGGTAGAGCTCTTGTGAATGAGCTCGAGGGCGGCAGCACCACCGTCTCATCTTTAACCTGCCGCCAAATAGTAGTGCTTCCATTACTGTGTTCCGGTTTGGTCCTGAAATTACTGGCACATGAGGCATAACACCGTAGTCCTCAGCTGCATTGTGGACTGTTGATATCCATGGGCTGTACTCCACTTATCATCAGAAGGACTACACGTTCGTTCGCTGTGAGTGTAGTATAAAATAAAAAAAATAACATGGATTTGAACTAATTCGATATGAATGATATTTCACAAAATTAACTTCGTTCTTAAAATTAAGTGCTGTTTTACGAGGAATAGGATATTTAGTAGACTGCGTCGAGTGTAGTGGTTAGCGTATGCACCGCTCGCCACAAGGTCTTGGGTTCGATTCCCGTGACGGGATGACGATAGGCTCACCTCCTATCCCACGGGACCTAAAACATAACAGGTGAAATTTGAGCGTTGTACAACTCTGCCATTCCCTTCTGTGTAATATAGGCGTGATGTTATGTTATGTTTTACTGCTTAATACTTACTACTACATACATCATAGTTTTTTTTTTTTAAGATACATTTGGCTTTTTCTATAGATAGAACGCCAGAAGCAATTACACTATCCAATGATCCCGAAGACAAGGCCAAATACACACATTCACTCACACAAGCACACCCAGTCTCAAAACAAATCTTTGCTAATCACACAAAGATTTGTCCCATGTGGGGATCGAACCCACAACACCAGTGCAGTGGAGAGCGAAGAGGCGACCGCTTAAACCACTACACCACACGTGCAGACAATAATAATAATTATATTATATTATCCGTGGCAAGGATCCAGGCAGGTCCATTTTCGGCTTTGTAATAGTCAGATAAAAATTATATAACCAGTCTTTAAGTCTTTAGGAAACTCCTAATTAAAGCCCACCATTATAGTTTTTCCTGACTCCGGTCGGAAGTACGCCAGCAAGAACCCTTATAATGATAATAGGAATGATCGTAGATTGGTATTAAGATCTTGGATATTTCAAACGTATAAAAAGTTACGAAAAACTGTCTTCTAAGTTCATCGCCCTTTTATATTAGAGGTCCGATTATTTATGGTTTGTCTGCACGTGTGGTGTAGTGGTTTAAGCGGTCGCCTTGCCGCTCTCCACTGCACTGGTGTTGAGTCGATCCCCACATGGGACAAATCTTTGTGTGATTCGCAAGAAATTGTTTTGAGACTGGGTGTGCATGTGTGAGTGAATGTGTGTATTTGGCCTTGGTATTGGGACCATTGGATAGTGTTATTGCTTCTGCCGTTCTATCTAAAAAAAAATGTTTATAGTCTATAATCAAAGAACTAGTTTCATAGTATTTATTAACCCGAGAAACTCTAACAGATTTATCTTAATCCAATTGTAGACAATTGACTTAAATTAAAGGGTCATTTTACACTGTATTACATTTTTACTCTATTGTAGCCTTTGAACATACAAAGAAATAGGTACTTCAAACTATTACATACAAGGGGCGTCCTTATCGCTTGACGCAATCTCTTCCAGGCAACCTTCTATGTCTATCAAAGCGGTTGACGACCGGATGGCGGAGTGGGAAGCGTACCTGCCTGCGACGCCGAGGTCGCGGGTTTGATTCCCACTAAAAACAAATCTTTGTGAGCATGAACATGGGGGTTTTGTCTTAGTCTGGTTGTTTCTATGTATAATAAGTATGTATTTACAAAAGAAAAGTATTTATGTATTAGTATCAGTTGTTCTATTACCCAAAATATAAGTTCTACTTAGTTTAAGACTAGATAGCGTTGTAGGTAAGTTGTGAGATATTTATTTATTTATTTGTTCCAAAGTTAGTTTTGTTCCTAAGTTTATTATTCTCATAAGTGTAGCCTAATGAAAATAATAAACACGCAATAAACAAACAAAAACCGCCTGTCTATCTAGATATTTAATTATTCATCGTAGCAGCAATCTGTGTCGAGCAAACTTTTTACTTGCATTTTCCCAAAGGCATACAATAGCGCACTGAGTAAAGCCGGGTACAGACCTACATTCGATAAGATTAGATGTAATTATATTGAATAAATTGTTAGGAAAATCTGTGTGAAATTGCCTTTTTTATTTAATAGATGTAGAGCTTTTGAGAACAAGATCAAGGGAGATAGCAGTCTTATCGTCTTTTCTTTTTTCAACCACCAAATAGTACTCGTATATGTAGGATCCACCCGTACAATGCATATCTTATTACGTAAAATAATCAGTTTTGTACTTTAGTTCGCGTTTGGTCATCGCAGCGTGTACTTATTATCACAATGATATAGTATTTTGATATCCTAAAATCATATTTTTATAAGTTATCACTGTGTCAATTAGCTATAGCATTCTAGCAATAAACTAATCTTAACAAATTCTATCACATCTTATAATTTACAGTTGTCCCGTACAGGCACTAAATGAACTTCAGCTCAGAGAACTAACAGTTATAAATATGATGTATAGTTTATTAATTTAATTTTTATGTTCCGTGGTGCGATTCAGTAAAGGAAACTGTCAATTTTGAAATTTAAGTGCATCCTTACACCATGTAAATATGGTCGATATTAGAATGATAGAAATTTCAATTTCGTGTGATTTTGACGGCGCGGTTTGGTTTTGATATAGCGACGCATCTACAATCTGCTTTTGTAGCCACTAACTAATATCATTAGGTGAACTACACAGCTCGTTCGTGGTATACGTCGTATAAAAAAAACAACCGCTATACCCACGAGGCAGGCAATTATCTATAGCAAAGCCAACGAGACGAGATAAAGAATGTAAACAAACGGACCGTTACATTGCGATAGCGAGGGATTATTATCTCTGTCCTTATCATTCGTACTGTTATATCCCTAAAATGTTTATTTAAATGCTGACAAGATGCTGACTCAGCATCTCTATGCGCGGGGGTGTCATCCTGCCTCTAGGCTGGTTACCATCAAGTCAGTTCGGGATAGACGGTCTGACGAATAAGACCTGTCCAGTATTTTGGGCATTTTACAAGTCTTAGTGACTTTGTGTTCGGTTTTAATAAACCTTTAATATTCAATTTAATTTCTTCTTTTTTAAAAACCCGTTTAAGATCCTCGGTATAACATTTGGTGGCAGCGGTGAAGGGATCTATTGATCTAGGTCGCCTCGCGAGTGAATTCAGTGCCCAATTCAGTGCTAACCCAAGTGCCCAAATATCAAGGTCAACACCGAAATCTATCGTCCCCGGCTCATCCAATCGAGAAGATTATCCAATCGAGAAGAAAACCCCATCAAGGCCATAGTCGACCTCACGGGAAATCTCATCCAAGGAAATCTTCGTTCAAGGCTACACTGGCCTTGCCCAATACTACCACAACCTGGTCCACTGTGCAGTAAGCGGTGTGAAGGCGTTCTACATATCCAGCACCGACCAAGGTCGTCAGTATTCCAGATTCCAGTCCATTCCAGAAAATCATGAAGTATTTCGTGTTACTGTGAGTTACGAATATTTTACATACTTACTTTTCTATTCAAATCAAGTGTGGTGTTCCCAAAGGATAACGCAACAAGACATTATAATTTAGTTCTATTTTTAGCCTAGAGTTATTAATTATTGTACTTGTAATTAATTAAGCGCACCTCCGAGCGTTCCTGTGTATCGGCGCGCAGACATAAACATCCGTCGCGCCAGGTGATAAGCCGTTTCTCGCTAACGCGCTATCGCACATCCTACCGGTGAACCATTGTTCATCTTTAGAATAAATTAATACTTATTATTTCTCTAGTGCATATTTTTATTTTTCTTGTGCATATTTTTATTTTTCTAGTGCATATTTTTATTTTTGTGTACAATGGCGACTAACAAAGCCGAAAAAGATAAGGAAACTATTTCTACAGGAATAATTTTGAAATTCATAAAGCCGTACGATGGCACCAGAGAAAGACTTAATGCTTTCCTTAATAATTGTGATAGTGCAATAGAACTGGCCACTACTCCAGGCCAAGAAAATTTAGTTTTAAAATTTATTCTAAGCCAACTTGAAGGCAAAGCCGAGTCGGCGTGTTCCATAAAAGAGTTTGAAACCTGGGATTCACTTAAAGAATTTCTCAAAACACAATTCGGCGAACAAAAACATTACGCCCATCTTCTTGCCGACTTACAAGAGTGCAGGCAAGGTCCTAATGAAAATGTAACTCAATTCTCATTGAGGCTAGAGACATGCCTCTCACAACTTTTAACAGAGGTTACGATCTCCAACAGCAGGAAAACTGAACTTGCTGGCAGATTAGCTGCGATGCAGGACCTTGCACTACACGCTTTTATAATGGGGCTTATTCCCCGTATTTCAAACATCGTTAGGTGTAGAGAACCTAGGACGCTTAACGAAGCAATTAATTTTGCAACTTCGGAAGAAAAGATACAACAATATTCCTATAAACATAACGTTTTATCGAGGCAGAAAATTGCTGAACCTCGTCGGAATGACTCTAACCAACGGGTCTCTAAGCCCAATAATAATAATGCGTCCTCTCCTTCAACGTCTGGGTCGAATCAGTCGAAGGAACAATTTTGTAGATACTGCAAAAAGACTGGTCACCTTTTAGAAAATTGCAGATTGAGGCAATACAATAACAGCAAAAATGATAAACCCGTTAAACCTTTTTCACCGGTAGCCCAATCGGCAACCGTATTTATTAAGTCTAAATCTGAACCAAAAGTCAATTTAATTGAAGAAATTGAAGATGGTCATGACGAAGTTGATCATGACGAAGATTTAAACTAAATCCTGTCCCGTACAGGTGTCGCATGGGACAGATTTACTCTGTAATTAATGACACCAACCTTAATAAGACCCACGGACACGGTATTAAGCCCGAAACTCGCGGTCAAATCCAATCATATCTGACCCACGGACACGGTACTCAGCCCGAAACTCGCGGTCAAATCCAATCCTATCTGACCCACGGACACGGTATTCAGCCCGAAACTCGCGGTCAAATCCAATCATATCTGACCCACGGACACGGTATTAAGCCCGAAACTCGCGGTCAAATCCAATCCTATCTGACCCACGGACACGGTATTGAGCCCGAAACTCGCGGTCAATTCAATTCACAATCGACCCATGGACATGGTGATGAGCCCAAAACTCGTGGTCGAAATAAATCTCACATAACCAACGGACAGGGTAACCAGCCCCAAATTCATGGTGAATCTGAAAAAAGTCCTGAAAGAAAATATAATCAAATATACGAAATAATAACTAAAAATAGATACTTACCTTACATTAAAGTCCAAACGTCCCTAAATAAAAATCCACTTACCTTCCTAGTTGATTCTGGAGCATCTATTTGTGTTCTCAAAAATGATTGCATAAGCAATGTTCCACAACTATCTGAAAGTAACATTAAAATAAAAGGTATCGGTTCCAAAAATCCAATTACAAGTTTAGGTTGCTTTAAATTACAATTACAATTTAAACCAGAACTAAAATTATCACATACCTTTCATGTTTTTGATAATATTGACATGCCTTATGATGGCATCATAGGTAATGACCTGTTCATGCAACATAGTTGTCGAATTAACTACCATTCAAATTCCTTAGAAATTAATGATATTAATATAAAATTATCATTCAATGAACTATCCTTCAGAATAGAACCTCGAACTGAAGCCGTGATAGAATGCTCAGTCAACAATCCTGAAATAGGTGAAGGCATCGTATTCGATCAACACCTATCTGACTCTATTCTTGTCTCTAACTGCTTAGTAAAAGTAAAAAAGAATAATCGCGTGAATTTGACAGTTCTTAATACGTCTAATAAACCTGTTCTCATTAATTCAAATCTATTACTTACCCTAAAACCAATATTCTATTCCGAACAAACTCCTATTCCTGATAATTGTAATAGTATTGAAAGAACTCAACAATTATTCGAACTCTTAACAACATCGCATTTAAACTCAGAAGAAAAAGAATATCTAACTGACATCTGCGGTAAATATGCAGATATATTTCACTTACCCGGTGACCAATTGACATGCACAGATGTAGTCTGCCATGATCTCATAACATCAACTTCACAACCTATAAATGTAAAATCATATAGATTCCCAGAGGTTCACAAAGAAGAAGTTAACACTCAGATTAACAAAATGTTAGATCAAAATATCATAAAACCATCGAAGTCCCCATGGTCATCCCCTATTTGGATTGTACCGAAAAAACTAGATTCTTCGGGTAAAAGAAAATGGCGGATAGTAATAGACTACCGGAAACTCAATGATATCACTATTGGTGAAAGTTATCCTATCCCACAGATAAGTGAAATTTTAGATCAGTTAGGCCAAAGTAAATATTTTTCTACTTTAGATTTGGCATCAGGATTTCACCAAATAAAAATGAATCCAGAGGATGCACCTAAAACCGCGTTCAGTGTCCCACAAGGTCACTTTGAATTTAATAGAATGCCGTTTGGCCTTAAAAATGCTCCTGCAACCTTTCAAAGAACAATGAATACGGTTCTATCAGGATTACAGGGTATCCATTGCTTTGTTTATCTTGACGATATCGTCATTTATTCTGTATGTTTAAATAGTCACATGGAAAAGATCGCGTTTGTCTTTGAAAGACTTAGACAATTCCAACTTAAGTTACAACCAGAGAAGTGTGAATTTCTCAGAAAAGAAGTCGCCTATCTCGGGCATATAATAAGTGATAAAGGAGTCCAACCTAATCCTGACAAAATCAAAGCGGTCGTACAATTCCCTGTTCCTAAATGTCCGAAAGACGTAAAGTCTTTTCTTGGCCTATCATCATACTATCGCCGCTTTATACCAGAATTCTCAAAATACGCAAAATCTCTCACATCCCTACTAAAAAAGGATGTTCCATTCATTTGGACTAATAGTCAACAATTAGCTTTTGAACAACTAAAAGAAAAATTAGTAACTGCACCAGTACTAATATTCCCTGATTTCACAAAACCATTTGTCCTAACATGTGACGCGTCAAATTACGCTATTTCTTCTATATTATCCCAAGGTGATATTGGCAAAGATAGGCCGATAGCATTTGCTTCAAGGACCTTAAACAAGGCAGAATGCAACTATAGCGTCACAGAAAAAGAATGTCTAGCTATAGTCTACGGAACTAAAATCTTCCGTCCATATCTTTTTGGTCGTCAATTTACGATAATTACAGACCACAAACCTTTGAATTGGCTCTTCAATTGCAAAGACCCTGGATCTAGATTAGTCAGGTGGCGTTTAAAATTAGAAGAGTATAATTACGTAATCCAATACAAAAAGGGTAAGACAAATACAAATGCCGATGCCCTCTCAAGATATCCAATAAATCCAATCCTTAATGATAATGACACCTTATCAGAAAATCTTCAGCTAAGATCTAATCCTGAAAATGCTCCTGAAAATCCTAATCAAATACTTACCGGTAACAATCCTCGTTATGTATCTCCTACCTCTGTGCAATCTCAGAATGCACCGGTAGATCCAACTAGTTCAAACTCACCTGATTTCTTAGAAATACCTGAAGGGTTTGAAATCCCTGAAAACCTAGAAGACCTCGAAATCCCAGACGACTTTGTCATCCCAACACCTCCTGAACCCTTAACAAACGATGAGTCTGATGGTTCCATTCCCTCTGAAAATACAACCAACGACTCGTATTCCAAATATCTGAAAAATATAAAAAATAAATCAATTAATTATGATACTAAAATACATGAATATAATGAATCATTGTTGAAATCCAAAATTAAAACAGTAATTATACCTACCTCCATTGACCTCGATGAGTCTAATCTCTTTATATCAGAAGTCATTGGAAACCTTAATAATTCTGAAGAAATACTATCTAAAGAAAGAACATTACATTCTTTCATATCATTCAAAGATAATGAAATATTATATTACTTGCTTTTTACAAAGGTCCATCATTTTGACCAATGTAATTATGAAGACATTTTCAAAAGTATGAAAAACCTAAGAAATGAATTAATTAATAATAATGTTGTCGAAATCTGTATAACAGATTTCCGTAACCCTTTCGATGCACATAGTTTCATTAAACTATACAATATAATCACGTACATTTTCCACAATACTAATATTGTAATAAATATCTACAAAAATTCTATAATATATCCATCAATAACAGAAATAAGTAAAATACTTAAAGAAAATCATGACATTCCTATTGCTGGCCACTTGGGTTCTAATAGGATGTTAAGTAGAATAAAAGAACGTTATTACTGGCGTAATATGCGTAGTGACGTTGAAAATTATGTTCGGCAATGTGAACAATGCCAAACTAATAAAGCATTGCGAAGAATAAATCGAGCTCCAATGCAAATCACCTCTACATCAAGCCAACCATTTGAACGCGTAGCATTAGACATTGTCGGTCCACTCCCCGAAGCCGGTGGAGTTAACTATAAATATATTCTAACCCTGCAAGATGATTTAACAAAATATTCACTTGCATATCCTATCCCTAACGCTACTGCTGAGGAAAGTGCTGAATGTTTAGTACATTTTATTACTCTCTTTGGCATACCTAAAACGATTTTAACTGATCAAGGAACTAATTTTACATCTGAATTATTTAAGCAAACATGCAACTTCTTAAAAATTAAACAATTATGGTCAAGCGCATACCATCCACAAACTCAAGGTGCCCTTGAAAGGAGCCATTCAACATTAAAAGAATACCTAAAATCATTCATTGATGAAAATCAAAGTAATTGGTCTAGATATATCTTTACTGGTATATTTACATACAATACAACTGTCCATTCTACCACTAATTATACACCATACGAATTAGTGTTTGGACACAAACCATTTATACCAACATCGGTTTATGAAACATCTCTAGAACCTACCTATAGCAGCTACGTTCGGATGCTGCAACAACGGATGCGACATTCTAGAGAAAAAGCTGTAGATAATATAGTACAGTCAAAAACAAAATCAAAGGTATACTATGATCAACACACCAGACCCGTAAAATATAAAGCTGGTGACATGGTGTACCTTAAAACTCATCCTAGACTTCGTAAAGCCCTATCCCCTATTTGGAAAGGGCCATATAAAGTCATAAAAATAAACGGTAATAATACACTTACCATATTATTAAATCGCCGACACGTCAAGTACCATTATGACGAAGTCAAGTTGGCCGTGAATAATCCTAGTAATTAGTTTTTAGTAGAATAAGTTAGTTAGTAATATTAAAATAGTTATTATTATTCATATTATATTGCAGGATAGTGACAGCAAGTCTCAATATATCTACCCTAGCCATACCAGACATTGTGGAACCTATAACTGAAAGTCCAGGCGTCTACTTCAACCCAGTAGGAACTGTTAGAACATCTAACGACTTTCTCCACATACTGGTGCCGATTGATATTTCATATATACATCCGCATATTCTTAATATACAAAATGCATTAGAAAACACAAAAGATTTATGCCTACAAAAGGATATAGTAACGGATTCCGAATGCCTTAATATTTTACAACCTTTGTTTTCTCGCTTTGACGATTTGACAAAAAATTATAATGCCATCTCTCATTTAATATCACTCCGCGATAAGAGAGCTGCATGGTTTGCCGGTATTGGATCAGTATTCAAACAAATCATTGGCACGATGGATGAAAATGACGCCATAAACTACAATAACGCCATTCAAACCTTAGATAACAAAAACATACAACTTGCATCTTTATTTAAAGAAAATATATTACTAACCAAAACAGCTTTTTCGCGTTATAATGAAACCCTTAATATCGTACAGGTAAATGAAATTCGTTTGAATAGCGCTATTGAAACATTATATGGTAGTTTTAATAATCTAACAATTGTAACCAACTCCTTATCGATGAGATCACAATTAAATGAAATTTATAACGAATTGGCTTCTAGTTTACTTACATTATCATTTAAAATAGATGATATAATAAATTCAATTTTGCTTTCAAAAAGTCACAGTCTCCATCCATCTGTTTTAACACCGAGACAGCTGTATAAAGAACTGTCCGATAATATTTTAAGTTTACCTAAAAATAAGGAATTAGCATTAAGTTTAAGTTTAGATAATATTTACGCATTAATTGATATGTCTACATTACTGTGCTATGCTACAACAAATAAGATTGTATTTGTTATAAAAATCCCGTTAATCTCTAATGTAGAGTATAACCTTTACAAAATCATTCCTATGCCAATTCCTCACAATCCTAAAAACCCAAATTCCTATGCCATGATCATTCCCACTTGCAATTTTATAGCTATTAGCAAAGATAAGTTATTTTATGTGTGTTTAGATCATTTAAGAGATTGTGTGAAAACAGTTACTAAAATTTATATATGTGACAATGCTTATGTACACTCAATTGAATATGTACCAATGTGCGAAATTGAAATTTTATTAAAAATATTGACTGTATTACCAAAACAATGTAATACGAAACTCATACACGGACAAGTAGATATTTGGCAAAAACTTAATGAAAACAAATGGATATATGTTCAATCCGAACCTACTAAATTGTCTCTCGAGTGTAAATCAAATTCAATGGAATTTAAACTTTTAGGTACTGGCATACTTAATATACAACCAACATGTACAGCCTATTGTAAGAATAGAGAATTCATAAGTAGTTCTCATCTTGAAATTAATGTAAAACCTATAATATCCGATTTTAATCTGATTAATGATACTTGTTGTAATATAAGCAAATTTCATGAACTTAAATCTAAATTATTGCCTTTAAAACTATCTGAAATGGACTTAGAAAAACTGCCAAACATAGTTACAGATAAATTTGTAAACAATCTTCATGATATTATAATTAACAACCATGTTCAACCTCTGTATACTTCGCATATTTCTATTCTAACCTATTGTTTAACAACATTGATTAGTTTACTAGTAATATATAAAATATATAAAATATGTAAAAGATTTGTGAAATGTCCAAAGTTATACAACCAAAATAATAACAACGATGAGGTAGACTCTGGTATAGAAGAAATACCTTTTTTTTTTTTTTTTTTTTTTTTTTTTTTTTTTTTTTTTTTTTTTTTTCGCGGGGAAATGCTTTTACGCATACCACCCCACCCGTGGGGGGACGGGCAGAGTGGCTATGTGGGACTCCCGTGCCTACGATGTTAAACGGCACAGAATACCCACTAAAACCCCGCGGTGTGCCCTCGTCGCCGAAAGATGGTGGTCGGCGAGCCCCGGATCGATATTATATCCACAGGGCTCGCCGCGGCGACCGTGCCCAGTTCGACCTCTGACCGGGCACCCGACTCTACTCAGTCCTACTCTCGTAGCGACGCCCCGGGCACACCCAGGGCGTCACTCCGTCGCGGAAGGCATCAGCGGGCGGCGGAAAGCCCCCTCCACCGCCCGCGGCCTCGCTTAGGGCGGCATTAGGCTCGCGGCGTACGCGCGCCTTCGCCGCCCAGCTCGCCGGCGGCGGAGCGGATCAGCCAGGAGTGAGTCCTCCCTGATCCGCTCCGCCGCCTCCTTCTGCGAGATGACGTCCTCACAGAAGGATGCGACCGCATCCCACGACCTCGCGCTGCTCATTGCCGCGACCACAGCCGGCAGCGAGAGGTCGTTCCCAATGACCGCGGCGAGATCCCGGCGCTGCACCTCCCAAGCAGGACACTGCTCGAGAGTGTGCTGCGCCGAGTCCTCACCGCAGTCGCAGTGGTGGCACATGGGGCTCGCCTCCCTCTTCAGCCTGTGCAGGTACTTCCCGAAGCAACCATGCCCGGTCAGCACCTGCACCAGCCTGAAGGAGAGAGTCCCATGTTGCCGCCCTGCCCACTCCTCGAGAATCGGCCGGAGCGCCTCCACGGTGCGAAAACCAGCACGTGGAGCCTCCAGCCGATTCCCCCACCGGACCATCAGCATCCGGTGGGCCTCCTCCCGCCACGCACGCAGCTGCTCGGGCATGGGGACAGAACCCTCAGCCCGAGCAGCCGCCCTGCGCCTGTACACTTCGGCGAGCACTTCCGCATCCAAATCCCACGGGGGTGTTCCGGCCAACGCACACGCTGCGTCGGTCGACACCGTGCGGTATCCACGAATGGCCTTGACCGCCAGGACGCGCTGCGGTCTCCACAACCGCGCCCTGTTCCCGGCGGACAAGGCCTCCGCCCACACGGGTGCGCCGTACAGTGCCATTGACCGTACCACCCCCGCGTAAAGCCGTCGGCTGGCGACGCTGGCGCCACCCACGTTCGGCAAAAGCCGACCGAGAGCGGCAGCCACGCCTTCCAGCTTGGGCACCAAAATGCGGAAGTGCTCGTCGAAGCTCCACCGCCTGTCTATCACTAGGCCCAGATATTTAAACTGGGCCTCGATCCGTACGAGGACCGAGCCGACGGTAATCGAGGCGCCAGCAGGTGGCCCGCGACGAGGCCCGTGAAACATCACGGCCTCAGTCTTGGCAGGGGCCACCCTAAGTCCCAGCGCCTCGATGCGCCCGACCACTTGGGACACACCCACTGTGGCCAGGCGTGCCGCCTCCTCGGAGTTCCGACCCCGGGCCGTGACGAGCGTGTCATCCGCATAGCAGATGACGTCTAGGCCCGGGGGGAAAGCCCCACGCAGCACCCAGTCGTAACCGATGTTCCACAGGAGCGGCCCTAAGACCGATCCCTGTGGGACACCGCACGACATGGGCCTGCGGAGCATTGCTCCGTCTCTGTCCTCGTACAGAACCCCCCTGCCTTCGAGATAGTCGGCCACCAGCCGCATCAGGTAAACCGGCACTCCATGGTACCGGAGTGCCTCGCTGACGCAGCTGAATGGCAGAGTCCCGAAGGCGTTGGCGATATCTAACGATACCGCCAACAACACCCCTCCGCCGGCGACGGCCGCCTCCGTAGCAGCCCTCAGGCGCAGGATGGCCCCGATCGTCGAACGTCCAGCACGGAAACCGTACTGGGCATCCGACAGACCCGGACCAACCTCATCAAGATGCCGGACGATACGGGTAGCAATGACTCTTTCGAGCAGCTTTCCCGCCTCGTCCAGCAACACGATAGGCCTGTAGGCCGCCACGGTGTCGGGCGGCCGTCCCGGCTTCGGGAGGAGAACCAGCTTCCCCGCCTTCCAGCAGTCAGGGAACCGTCCGGACGCCAGGCACACGTCGAACAGTTCCCTGAGGCGATCCCCCATGTGGTTGAGGACCAGGGCCAACACCCGTCCGGGTACCCCGTCGGGCCCGGGGGCGGTGTTCTTGGAACGCATCCGAAGAACAGCCGCCCCTACCTCCGCTTCTGTGACGGGTGGAGCACTGAGGTCGGCCTCCCGGTCTTCGGTCTCTTCGACCATTGCCGGGGGCGTGTGCTCCGCCCGTTGCGGGAATAGGCCCTCAACCACCTCTGCGAGGAAGCTGGGTTGGAGAGTCTCCGTAAGGGGGGCGCCCCGCGAGCGCAGCTTATTCAGCGCAGCTCGATAGGGGCGGCCCCAGGGGTCACGATCGAGACCCTCCAACATCTCCTGCCGCGCCTCCTCCTTAGCGCGGCAAATGGCCAGCTTTAGGGCGCACACCTGGTCGATGTACGCCGCGTAAAGCCGGTCTTCCATCTCGACGTCGCGGGGGCGACGTCGCCGGCTGCGGCCGTAGGACCTCCGCGCCGCAAAACACGCAGCGCGAAGGGAGGCTAGCTCCGGGGACCACCAGTAGACCTCCGTCTTCGGGGACCAACGCTTGGCACGGGGCATGGCCGCATCGCAAACCTGCGTAATCGCATCGCGAATGCGGCCAGCCGCAGCGTTGGCTCCTTCAGACGAAGGCGGGGAGACGAACCAATTGGCAATAATGGCCGCCTCCTCCAGCAGATCCCCGTCCATTCGCCCCACAGCCCACCGCGGAAACGCGCTGCGACGTCGAGAGGGAACGTGACCCCTACTGGGGTCCTGGGACCGGGAGAGCTCGAATCGGATGTACCTGTGATCCGAGAGCGTCTCAACCTCATCCAGGACACGCCAGTTCCTTACTTGCGCTTCGACGGCAGGGGTAGCGAACGAAAGGTCCACTATCGACCCCCCCTGCCGTCGAACGCAAGTGTCGGTGGTGCCCCTGTTCAGGAGACAGAGGCCCACCGACGCTGCCCACTCATTCACCGCCTGACCGCGGGCGTCCGTCCTAGGGGACCCCCACGCCAAGGATTTGGCGTTGAAGTCCCCCAGAACGAGCACCTGACGAGGTGCTATTCGCCGTATCGAGGCCTCCACTCTATTGAGGAAGACCTCGAATTCCGCCAGACTCCGGTTCGGGGAGAAGTACACGCCGACCAGCGTTACCTCCCCCCAGTCAGCAGCAACGAATCCCGAGCCCTTGTCCCTGAGAGACAAGGGCGGGGACCGAAGTGCACCGGAGCTGACGATGGCCACGGAGTCGTCCCAGTCACCCACCCAATTCGGGCGGGGAGGAACGAAGTAGGGCTCCGCGGCCACGGCCACACCTATTGACCACTCCGCCATCGCCTGCAGGAGGAGGTCCTGGGCGCGGGCGGCGTGGTTCAAATTCGTCTGGAGGAGATTGGAGGGTCCGTAGTCCATTACTGGATTTCCGAAACCTCCATATCTCCTCCCGCGGTCAGCGGCCGAGCACCGGGAGCTGCCGTGGTCGATCGGCTAGCCCCCGGGCGCTTCGGCGCGTTGGGGATCGTGCACCCCTCCCGCCCCATCAGGTGGTTGGCGGGCCGTTTGCCCGCCGCACACGGGGGGCAGTGAGGGGCGGCGGAGCATTCCGCTGCCCTGTGCCCCGGTTGACCGCAGCGGAAACATAGTCCGCTGCAGTCTACACCGCTAGTGCAGTTGGGGCGCAAGTGGCCCCTGGCCATGCACCCGTAGCACCTCGCAGGCCTCGCCTCCAGGACCGTGATCCGGGCCGAGGAGAAACCCACGAGGAGCCGCCCAGCTTTGGCCAGGAGTTTGGCCGCGGCAATGGGGCACCGGGCCCACACTGCACCCACACCTCCAGGGCCGGGGCGGACGGCACCGATCCTGACGGAGTCGGGAGCGCACTCAGCAACCGCTATAATGCGCTCCCGGACCTCCTCCGCCGTGATGGAGTCATCCAGGCCCGACACGCGCAGCTCTGCGCACTTCGTCGGCCTGGCGACTGTGACATCGTTCCGCCCCGCCACGATCCCCCGCAGCGCCGCGGCCACGAGGTCGGCCTGTTTGTCCCCCTCCTTACCGGGGAACTCCAGGACGCGGGCCCCCGTCCGCGCCTGCCGCAACTTGCAGCCGACGCCAGGGAGGGCCCCGTCGAGGGCCGTCCTCGCCTCCCGGAGGATGCCCGCATAGGTGACTCCCTCCGCCCCGGGCGCCACCGTGATGACTACGGCAGCACTCTTCGGCGGAGAGAGCCTGGGCCTCCTCTTACCGGCCATCTGGGTCGGCGCTCCCTGAGGGGAAGATTTCTTCCTCCTCTTGGGGTATAGAAGAAATACCTATGCCAAGGCTACGGATAAATACGTAACTTCGCGCTTTTCCCGGAAGTCACTCTTAAACGGGGGGCTGTTATATCCCTAAAATGTTTATTTAAATGCTGACAAGATGCTGACTCAGCATCTCTATGCGCGGGGGTGTCATCCTGCCTCTAGGCTGGTTACCATCAAGTCAGTTCGGGATAGACGGTCTGACGAATAAGACCTGTCCAGTATTTTGGGCATTTTACAAGTCTTAGTGACTTTGTGTTCGGTTTTAATAAACCTTTAATATTCAATTTAATTTCTTCTTTTTTAAAAACCCGTTTAAGATCCTCGGTATAACAGTACGCGCAGTTGACGTCAATTGATCGACAACAGCTGTCGTTGTGTGTTTCGTGGTACAGGAAAGCAGTCAGTACCGCAGTTGTCAACATTTGGTCCGCCATTTTGTGATCAAGTTCATTCCTGTTTGGATTGCGTTGGAATCGATACATATTTTTTCGTCTCCGTATTTGCTTGGTTTTTTGTTGTTATTATTCCGTTTCAGTTAGTTTTATTTTTAATTTTTGCTGTTATTACTTAGTTTAAATATATTTATGTTATATTTTTGACAATATAAGTTCCTTGTCAGTCTTTTAGTTATCTAGTGTTTCTTTAGTTTATTTCCTATTTTCTTAATATAATTTATTTCCTTTTCGCCTGGTTTCTTTACCTCAACCCAATCCACAACAATAATAATTTATTCAAATAAAAATGTTTTGAACCCCTGAACGTTTGTTTACATTTTTTATCTCGTCTGGTTGGCCTTACTATAGACTGTTGATTTTTAATCTACAGACTAACCAACTTAATTAAAATCAAAGTCTGCATTGAAAATCAATGATCTACCACGCGTGCTTAGACTGCCTATTCCGTAAAGACTTTAACTTTGATAGACTTTTGTTTATCTGAATATTAATCAATTTGGTACTTGGCAGGGCTATCACGAAGTCTTAAGACAATGTCTGAATAGTAAATCGATTGTTTATTTCGTTTAATAAGTTTGATTACTTTTGTAGAGGAACGGGGTGTGATGTTCCTCCACCACAAAGGGTGAATCCTCCAACTAGGCTCGGTTGTAATGCCTGGCAGACAGAAGTGGTATATATGTATACTCTCTGTGAATACTTCGCTATCGCGATTCAGCGCTCTTTGGCATTTGTGACGTGTGAAGAAGAAAAAGAAGATTTGTCATGTGCAGATACCGCTACACTTTCAATAGCAATTTGTTGTTTAATGTGATTAATATATTTTAAAATAGGTATTTCTAGCACTTAAATATAATGAAAAATCTTAAAGAGTTCTTAAGCGCACAAGGCAATTTTTTTTTTAAATTTGTTCTAATTACTGCCTCGTTGGTCTAGTGACGAGGTCTCGGGTGCGATTCCCGGGTCGGACAGGGATATAATCCCACCCACACGCCCACCACCGTGACTCCTGTGACACCAGGATCTACGGCGGTAACCAACTGAAAGGCACCGTGCATGACACACGGGCAATCCCAGGGAGAGTTAAAATTGTCTTGGAACCCGCAACGAATTTAATCAGAAGTATATAGTTGGAGTTGGAAAGTATGTGTCCCGGGTCGTGTTATTTGTGAACTTTCCGACAGAAAGATCTCAATGGTAGCACGGAGTTGGCTTTGTGCCCGGTGGATTGCAATAGGCTCACCCTCTATCCCATGGGGCTTAAACATAGCAGGTGAAATGTGGGTGTTGTACACCTCTGCGACACCCTTCTGAGTAATAAAGACGCG
Source organism: Hypena proboscidalis (assembly GCA_905147285.1). NCBI lineage: Eukaryota > Metazoa > Arthropoda > Insecta > Lepidoptera > Erebidae > Hypena > Hypena proboscidalis. Next base: position 6,137,730 of record LR990141.1, read on the forward strand.
ATGTTATGTAATGATGTTATGATTCAAATTTTTTGCGATAAAATGCTCAGCGACATTTACAGAAATGTTAGACTAATCAGAGATTTAAACAAACTAAAGGCTTATTATTGAGAATACGGGTTACTCACAATATTTTAGCCGGGATATGCCGATTACTAGAACAATATTATTATAATGCAATATTAAATGCGATGCGATTAATTATAATTTCATTATATTGATATTAAAAAAAGAATATATTAATTTTAATTTTAATAAATTATTTTAATAAATTGTTAAATCTTTTTAATTATCAAAATATTTTTTTTGAAATTTTATTATTGTGATATTTTATTATTATTTATTACTGCATGAAAATGAAATGTTATTTTTATTGTATTATTTAATGAATTGATAAATTATTATTAACTATGTGATCATAATAGTGAAATAAAAGGCTTTTTTATTTTTATTTTATTTTATTTTTTATGCCGACTACTTTCGCGATAAATCGCCCAGTTGATGAATCTACGTACTAAATTCGAAACTAGTCGGCATATCCCGGCTAAAATGACGCGAGTAACCCGTATTCTCAATAACGTCTTCACTTCACGTCGATTTTAATAAAACTAAAGGCTACCATTTATACAAACTAAATATATATTTTTTCCACTGCCTCAAAGGTTTCTGTTTATTCCATTGTTTTGTATTATACAGTAATCCGCTTACGGAATAATGCGCTGCAATTAAAATGTATTTAATTGGTATCCATTTTGTAGCAAATAATAATTTCGCTGAAAACTTTAATCAGGCTTTTGTTTTGATCTTGTTGAATGAAATAATTATTTACATCTAAGCAGCATCGGTCTTACGATCGAGAGGTCGTGGGTTCGGATCCTGGCCATTACACCACGGACGTGAACTTCCTCCTAACACAAGCGAATTAAGCTTAGCTGGAGGGGGTTAACAAGAATACTAGTAATTTGTATTTGCAAATTACTAGTAAGCTTTAAAAAAAATAAATAAAAACAGCGGCTATATTACCTAGAAAGGTGTGGCAGTGGTATATAGCTCTCACACTTCACCTGTTATGTAGAAGTTTCATGTCATGGGGGGTGAGCCTATCGCCAGTCTCTGGACACAATTCAAACTCCGTGCTGCTATCGAAAATTTTCGTGATGAAAAATCCAAAATAACACCTTTGCCCAAACGGGGAATCAAACACATGACCTCGGGGTTAGTGATCGCATACGCTAATTAAATAATAAGAATAATTCATTAAAACCGACGTGAGGTGAAGACATTATTATTGAGAATATTACTCACGTTAGTGCGAGTCGTCGGAGGCGACGACACGCGAATAATAGCCCAGTTGATGAATCTACGTACTAGATTCGAAACTAGTCGGCATATCCCGGCTAAAGTAACGTGAGTAACCCGTATTCTCAATAATAATAATAATTCATTCATTTGTATTAGTTTCTACTGCGACTAGACCAACAGGTCTAATGGTTAGTGTATGCGCCTCTCACTGCAACGTCTCGGGTTCGATTCTTGAGTCGAGCAGTGTTATATTTTGTGAACTTTCCGATCGAAAAATCTCAATAGCACCACGGGAATTGTGTCCGGTGCATGGCGATAGGCTCACCCCCTATCACATCGGACCTAAAAACAGGTAAAATGTGGGAATGGTACACTCTTATCTATATATATAAAAATGAAACCCGTTTTTAGTTGTCACGACTTGGCATCAAAACGGCTTGACCGATTTGGCTGATGTTTTTTTTTTGTAGTTTTCTAGTACTCTGTACAAGGTTGTTACGGCAAAAAGTATTCATTTTTATATGGGGGCTATTATAGATTCCAGTTCAAATTGAATAAGTACGCATACATAAGATAGGTCAGCTATACAAAATAAAGTAGTGCATCAAATTTACGCTTAGGCGGTACGAAGTTCGCCGGGTCAGCTAGTGGGTAATAAAGGTGTTATTTAATGTTATACTATGAGAATCGAACCCGAGAACTCCCGGTAAGATGCGTATACGCTAACCACTAGCCTATCGAGGCAGTTACCCTTCTTCTTCTTTCGTGTCGATGGCTGCAGTCATATTCTATGAGCCCAGTGCGTGGCCACGCGGATAGCGCTTTCATCGGCATTCATGAGCGCCTCCTTTGTGCAGGTGGTAGAGCAAGTGGGACAGGTCATGAGGTGGGCCATGGTCTGTACAACACCACACTCGCAATATAGGTCCGATTCGTCAAGAAACCCCACCTTACCAGGTTCTGTTGGCTTCGACCGACTTGAGTTCGGAGCTTCCAAATCGATTTTGGCAATTCGTGGCCAAGTGGAAGGCTCTCCTTGATTGGAACAAAGGGGGTGGGAAGAGATGTCTTTTCTTGTCATAGTTGATATCGCGCTTGTGGGGCATCACCAGCAGTATAAAAGGCTTACCACCTATTTTATATCAAAGTCGTTTTAAGCCGTTTCGGAGCAGTATCAGAACTATCACTGTGACACGAGTTTTATATATTAGATTTACATGCAATAATATTGCAAAAGCTACTTCCATGAAAACTGTTATTCAAATTGCTATTCAAATAACCAATTACGACGGGAAATTAACCATTCGGCAGCCATATTGATTGGTGGATTCCAAACTATGAATTTTGGTAAATATAATTTGGCTGACGTTGAAATGATGAGAGTATTGGCTAGTTTGATGTATACACATCATATCAACCTATACGTTTCCAGTATTAGCTGGTCCCGCGTTGTATATATTTCCTGTGCAACTCGAGACAAGCTTATACTGGAAATTGTAGGTTGATCAGTAGCCATGTGTACAGTGTAATATAATTAAGTTTTCATTAGCATTTTATTATAATTACGCTGTTGCATTAAAATAATAAACAATATCGTAAGTGGATAAAATATAAATGTAATTCGCGAAATATGTTTGTCATTTGTCGGGACTTCATTTAACTACACATCAATTTTCATCACGATTTGTACTTTAGCTGTGAAAACGCAAAAGACTGCATGTTGTAGAATTGACATTTATTCCAATTCAAATTTTAATGTACTTATTTTATTTTAATGAAGACAAAATGAAAAACATGTCGATGAAGCAATTTGTAGGGAACTGGACCTCTTGAAACGTTATGCCAAAGGTTGCAATCTCGAGTCTAGCCTGATTCTGAAAATGTATTAATTACTAATTAAACTAGAATTATCAGTAAAATTGCCTGTAAGAGTATACACATGGTATATTTTTAACGCGCCGACTCAAATGCAACATTGTTAGGTACCTATGCGTTGTCCACGCGTAAAACTACGAGATGTGCTTTGGCTCTTAGTGGCCCAAATATATATTTTTTTTTATTCACTATCTATAATATTTCACACAAACAACTGTTTAAAATAAAATATATCGTATAAACAAAGAGCTTGAGACAAGATACGATTTGCAAGGCATCCGAGACAAAGAAAAGCCGGTAACGGACGGCGGTGAAAACACTACAATAGGAGACAAAGATATACGAGAATCACATCGATTTTTCTAGGAAATGAAATTGAGTATTATTATCCGACTTCAAAAAGAGGAGGTTCTCAATTTGATTATTTTTTATGTTTGTTTACTCGAAGACGCCTGGACTGGTTTGAGAATTTTTTGTCTGAAAATGTATACTTGTCATGTGGTCACGATTTGATGATGGGATCTTAGAGAAATCGAGGGCAACCCTCAAATTTTAAAGACTATGATATTGTTCTTTTTTTAGGGTTCCGTACCTCAAAAGGTAAAAACGGAACCCTTATAGGATCACTTTGTTGTCCGTCTGTCTGTCTGTCTGTCAAGACCTTTTTTCTCAGGAACGCGTGGAGGTATCAAGCTGAAATTCATATCAAATACTCAAGTCTATGGTCTCTTGGAGCTGTGAAAAAATCAAACTTCTAAGTCAACGCGATCAAAAGATACTCCCGTTTATGCCGCAAATTTTCGACACTCGCAAGGGAATCAAAACCTACAGGGTACTTCCCGTGAACTCAGAATCTTGAAATTTGGTACGAAGCAACGTCTTATAACACAGATAAAGGAAAAATTGCGAAAAGCATAAATTTTTAGTTACATCATATAATAAAAATATTTTTAATAATTTTAAACTTATTACCCCTTTACTCATGAACGCGTAGTGGTATTATATTGAAATTCTTAACAAATACTCAAGTCTATAATATCTTTAAGCTGTAACAAAATCAAACTTCTACGTCAACGCAATCAAAAGATACAGCAATTAAAGCCGCATATTTTGAAACTCGCAACTACTCGCAAGGGAATCAAAACCTAAAGGATACTTCCAGACGACCTGGAATCTTGAAATTTGGCATGAAGCAACGTTATAAAGTACACATATAGGAAAAATTCCGAAAATCTTAAATTTTTAGTTACATCACATAGTATATTTTTTTTAATAATCATAAACTTACTAGCTGACCCAGCAAACGTTGTTCAGCGATTAAAAAAAAAAACAGATGTTGGCCGATTCTCAGACCTACCCGATATGCACACAAAATTTCATGCAAATCGGTTCAGCCGTTTCGGAGGAGTTTGGAAACAAACACCGCAACACGAGAATTTTATATGTTAGACTTGCTGACCCAGCAAACGTTGTTATGCGATTAACAAAAAAAAATAAAAAAATAGATTTTGGCCGATTCTCAGACCTACCCGATATGCACACAAAATTTCATGCAAATTGGTTCAGCCATTTCGGAGGAGTTTGGAAACAAACACCGCGACACGAGAATTTTGAAAATGTTTTCATATATGTATTGACAAGGTACCGTCAGCTTTCCACATTGTTATGTTATGGATTTCATTTAGCAATAAAAATACCATAACTTTTACTAATATACCTACAGGTTTGTACGGAACCCTCGGTGCGCGAGTCTGACTCGCACTTGGCCGGTTTTTTTTATGGTGGATAGGCACGCGATTGACCACGATCTCACCTGATGTAAAGTGATGATGCGGTCTACGGTGGAGCACGCTTACCTATGAGATACCTATTGACTCTTGCTTTGAAGAGATCCAAGTTGTACTCATGCGGAAACACAGACTCGGGCAAGGCGTTCCACTCTTTGGCAGTTCAAATAAGAAATATAGAAGCGAAACGCTTAGTGCGTAATGTTTTTCGTATATAACCTAAAACTACACGGCAATTTGCATTTAGCAGTCAGCATTTCATGTTAATGAGCTGATGCTGGAAGGTACAACTCCTCAATGGTTAAAAGTACGGGTATCATTCTTTAAATATAGGTACCCTAAGTGCTGTATTCTATTATTGCTTCTATTAAGTTAAATGTTTTTTTTATGTTTTGTAATTATAGTTATTTGTTTTGTAAAATAATGTTTGAGACTTGTTCGTTGAGGGTTCCAGTAACAATTCCAGCAGTATTGACAGACAAACGACCGGATGGCGGAGTGGGTAGTGTACCTGCCTGCGACGCCGAGGTCACAAGTTCGATTCCCGCTTAGGACAAATTTTTGTGTGCATGAACATGGAGGTTTGTCTTAGTCTGGGTGTTTTTATGTACTTATTCTGTGGTATTAGTATCAGTTATTCTAGTACCCATAGTACAAGCTCTACTTAGTTTGGGACTAGATGGCACTGTGTGTAAGTTGTGTGATATTTATTATTTATTATACCTACCTACATATATATTGACTTCAACATCAAATTTCTATTTTCTCGAAACAAAGCAACGTTTTACGTATTTTAATAATACCGTTTTCAAACAATATGTCACATAAAGCACAGATACTTACTAGAAATGAAAACAAATTCCGTTTCCAATTACCAACGCGAAGCATCGCCATTCCTTTGTAATATCACAAAGGAAGCTTAATTAAAAACTTTTCATTAAGGCGACTGTTACCGACTTGTGTAAATTTATAACTACCTACTCATTTAATAATATAATGTACTAATTTACTAATAAAATTCACTATGTATTACTGAAGGTTTCCGAACAGTATATAATACGGCAAAAAGTAAAGATTAGGTCCTTTTCACGCCTAATCCGCAAAGATTTGTTCTGGCTCTGGGTGTGCTATTTGTATGTGAAATGTATGTTTGTGAACAACAAGTCAAGAGCTATACCTTGTACCAGGCGTCGTTTAAAAAAAACTAATTGCAATAAGAATAAAATACCTTACATCTTTAAAAACGTCTTTAATAATATTATATAATGACACTATGCGTTAGGTTTAACCTAGCATATAATGATGTAATAATTTATTTATTAAATACAGACAGATTGCTAACGGGCATAGTAATTTTGAAAACCTTCTCTTTAATTAAAGACTTTTTCATTAAATTCGATTTCGTTTGTTTTCAGGATGCAGACACAGTGGAGAAACTGAATGAAAGTGGAGATCTGAGGAAGATGCTGAAACCTTATAAGGTAAATACCGTTGTATTTATTTAACATAACATAACATTACGGCTATATTACCTAGAAAGGTATTGCAGAGGTGTTCAACACCTACACTTCACCTGTTATGTTTTGGTCGGATTCAGTCCGAATCAGATGTCATTGTTTTGCTAATATACAACCACATTTTGCTTATTATTATACCGTAGTCCGTATACTATTTATAAAGAAAGTTTCTTAGTGACTAGATGATACTGAATGAATCCTTGGAGTTCATTTCGAAGAGACTAAAAGCTTTTTATTGCGTCCGGAAAAAAATAGAAAGAAAACTTAATGTTGTATTGCCAATAAATTTATCTATAGTACTAATATGAATGAGATTTTACAAAGATGAAATATTTGATTTAAAGAAAATTTAATCTTGTTCAACAGTTGCTGAACCGTTTGTAAGTTGATTTGTTTGTTTTAAATACGTTAATCGCCGGATCTACTGGTTGAATTTAGATTTTATTTTACTCTGTGGGACTTAGTGATCTTGGGTGGGATCTAAGCCCAAATTGCCAAAATTCACAAATAACACTTTGCCCGTCTCGGAAATCAAACCCGAGTCCTCGCGGTGAAAAGCGCATACGCTAACCACTAGACTATCGAGGCAGTCAAATATTATATTACATTTCATAATTGAAGTCCTAAAGAAGCCTAAAACAATGTAACATCTTGTGCTAGTAACAAAATTGTGACACTATCCATCAACATTTTGACATAGTAACTTGTTTACCAAAGGCTTGGCACTTGGAACAACATTGTTTACTATATATTATGTTTAACACCATTTTCTTATATCTTTGCCAAAACAGTCATTTCTTTAGATATTGTATACAATATGAAGGTTAAAACATTAAGAATTAAGCAGGATTTGAACCTGCAACCCTTGGGTAAACGCCCCAAGTGCTTTGCCAATTCAGCCATAGATTCGTATGCTGCTAGATTCGTAATTTCTCCCTTGGTAATTATCGTTGTATAAAATACAAAAAGGTATAATTCGCTTTAAAATATTATAAGTATTTCTTCAGATATTTTCTTTTGTAGTAGGATATTGAAAAAACTGCAATATTTTTTCTTATAACTCTGAAATTTGATAGTGTTTATTCTCTGGTAGAAAATTGACAAAACTGTAGGACAATAAATTCCTGAAAGTGGCAATGAATGAAAATCTTTACTAGAACCCATCACATGGGACTTGAACAGTAGTATGCATACCAGGTGAAGTGTGACAAACCCTTCTAAAAGGTGGTTTTAATTTTTACTATGTTACCAAAGTACAATAAAAAATAAGAATTAGAAAGAAAGAAAAGAAAGAAAGAAAGAAATATATTTATTCTGACAAACACAAAACCACAAATAAAAAATAAAAATAAAACAGTAAACATGAATCTTGTTAGAAAAGGACACCCCATCTCAGCCATATGCTGCAGAGCTACAAAGCCCTGCAGCGCTGATATTCAGATAGCGCCAGAGAGAGGTAGGACGGTATCAAATTAAATAGTGGGATAAAAATTAGTATTTTTTTCACTTTACCTTATATCCGTAAACAATGTTAACAAAACCAAGTCATTTTATTCAATTTGACAGAAAAACCCAGTCTAATTTTTACGGTTGCAAACGTATTAGATACGGACAACTAAAACAAATGAATAGTTATACTAAGAAACAGTATAAAATTATGGTTGCGACAGGATTTGAACCTGCGGCCTTTGCTTTTCGGGCAGCCATTTTAACCACTTTACTACGGTCGCTTCCTGCCAGGACCCTAAATTTCTCAAAAGAAGATAAAATTGAGAACTATTTTAAGTTTTTTTCTAGCGAGTATTCTATACCTTATCAATCTATACTATACTAATATAATCCAATAGTTTTATTTTTGTTAAAATGAACTATTATATATGCCAAGCCGATGATGTCCCACTGCGTACTGGATCCGAATAATTCTATTTGCATTGGATAGTTTATTTTTTGCATTAAATAGTTTATTTTTGGGGAAAACAAACATCCGATGCGCTTCATGTTACTTCAAATACAAGCCAAAAAACAATAAGATTAACCATGTAGCGGTCAAAACTAACTGTTTGCACTAACTGTTTGCGCAAGTAAGATAAAGCGTGTAGCGGTCAAAACGAACTGTTTGCAAAAACTGTGTATCCACCATAGAAATCTTAATAACTAGTCAATAGAAATGCTATCGACTATCTTTTAACACTGGGACGCATGTCGCCGGTTTTCAAATACCACTTTTTGGCGATGACATTAAGACGACAATTCCTCAACTCGCACTTGTGTTCGATTAGACAAATGCACTTGTATTCCTGCAAACAAAATTATTCTTTTTGCGATGACATTAAGACGACAATTCCTCAACTCGCACTTGTGTTTGACTAGACAGATGCGCGGCGACAAGGTCACGCGTCTTTGACATTTCTATTGCCTTATTATTAAGATTTCTATGGTATCCGCATTATGTTGTACGAATACGACAACTATAGGTATGGCGGGACTAAAGTAACAAAAATATAAAGTACCTAGAAACTAACTAAAACTAATTTCAATTTAACTATGTTTATTGAAAACTGCCAGTGTTGTAAAAATAGAACAAGGAAAAACCTAATTGATTTTTATCTCAGCCCTTGAAAAATGATTGGGCAAAATATTTAAAGCACTAAATAAAAGCAGTCTTGTTATGAGTTTTGTTATAAAATTTTCGTTCACTATCGACATTATGCTTTTTTTTACCATCAAGTTGATTGTGAAAGAAATTTTTTAGTAATTAGTTAATTAAAGTAACTCAGAATTGAAAACTTGTCCCGCAGCTGGGCTCGGCCCATTTATCGTGATAAGATAGGTTAGACCATAGCCTACCACGCAGGACAGGCATTTTTGCAAATACTTTTTTGGTCACTCTCAAGTAGATATGCTGGTTTGCTCAAGACGTTGTTCTTCACCGTTAGCGAGCGATGATTTATAATAAGGACAAAATAAAAGACGATTCATTGACAGAAACGTGTGCCATGGTTTCAAACCCGAGACCGTCGACTTTGTAGTTCTACGACCGCCCAATCGCTTCTTATATGTAGGTAGTAAATTCAATATTGTCACATTCTTTGCAATGGTCAATAAACTAAGTAGGTCGTCCAATGCACACTTCGTCATTTCCTATTAGATAACAGCACACGCAGTTTTGTCACAAATAATAGCGCTAACTAAAGTAATTGGTGATGGAAGCGATTTCACTTCGGTGCAAATTGCTTGATAGTCCACTTTCGTACATGTAATGTATCACGCCTGTATTACCTAGACGGGTATAGCATAAGTGTGTAATACGTACATTTACCATGGCACATTTAGGTACCGGTCAGCACTGTTTTGGAGTTCGGGTTACTACTAAGAATTTCCGTTGTAATTTTATAAAAATAAATATTTCACAACTCACACACAACGCCATCTAGTCCCAAACTAAGCAGAGCTTGTATTTTGGGTACTAGAATAACTGATATTAATACATATATAATTTTCTTTGGTAACTATTACTTTATATACATAGAAACACCCAGACTAAGACAAACTCTATGTTCATGCACACAAAGATTTGTCTTAAGCGGGAATCGATCCCGCGACCTCTGCGTCGCAGACAGGTACTCTACCCACTCCGCCATCCGGTCGCATACGAGCGCGAGATATATTATGTCATGTTTTTGTCATGTTTTACTGGTGGTAGAGCTCTTGTGAATGAGGTCGAGGGCGGCAGCACCACCGTCTCAACATTAACCTGTCGCCAAATAGTAGTGCTTCCATTACTGTGTTCCGGTTTGGTGGTGAAATCAGGCCCTGAAATTACTGGCACGTAAGGCATAACACCGTAGTCCTCAGCTGCAGCGACGCATCTATAATCTGCTTTTGTGGATTGTTGATGTCCATGGGCTGTACTCCACTTACCATCAGATGGACTACACGTTCGTTCGCTGTGGGCGTAGTATATAAAAAAAAGTAACTAAATCTATCTCGTGCTCGTATGCTTGCCCCTCTGGTCAAGCAAAAGAACTAAAGGGTAAGGGACCGGCTGCACTCTTTATCTTTCTTGCACAAACAGTGGGCAAACAGGTCGTTTTATCGGCTAAACGATGACTGGATGAAACTGGAAATTTCATAGACATAAAATTTATTTTTTATGCCGTTCGGTTATGGAATTCATTACCCCTTAATATCAGACGAGCACAATCCTTGAACATATTTAAAAAACTGTTAAATGAGCATTATGTATTTTTCATTATAATCATTTCTTTTGTAGTGTATAGGTATTAAGTAAGTATATTTTTTTTGTAAATGTATTTATTGTATATAGTATGTATTTAAGTATTGTATGTATTTTTATATTGTATAGTGTGTATTGAAGTGCCCATGCACTCAATATTTTATGTACTATTTAGTATTTTAATTATTTTTATTTTTTTTAGTCTTAAATCTTGACAAGCCTTGAGCCAATTAAAAAAAAACTGAATTTCCAAAAATCCCTTCTTAGTGCGTGCCTACGTCATGGAAGAAAGCTTTGCACAAAATTTCAAGTTCCTAGGCCTAGTGGTGTAGGCCCTGCGTTGATAAAACAGTCAAGTACAAGTATTGGTGTTATAGAGTAGAGTAGAGTAGAGTATTCTTTATTGTACACCAAAAATATACCGTTTGACAATAAAAATACAACTTAAAAATATTTTCAAATGCACAATGGGCGGCCTTATCGCTAAAATGCAATTTCTTCCAGGCAACCTTTGGATGGATAAACAGATAGTTTGTGTTGCAGGCAATATATAAGGCAGTTGGTGTATTAAAATAAAAATTGAAATAAGTCTTATAGCTAATATTTACAAAAACTGAGATATCCTAATTTTAATATTTACACATATCTTACAATAGTTATATACATTATAAACAACATATAGTTAGATATAATAATAGATATAATAACATATACACAAATACTTAATAAATATATAATAATATATAAATAAATATATAATTACATATATATAAATACTATAAAAGATAGGAGAAATACAGTTTTACTCAAATTTATACACGTTTACATTTATACACGTATACAAATTTACGTTATACACCTCAGCCACAACCTTTTGGTTATAAAAGTGTGATATTACAACAGCACAGTATAACATAATAATTATAGATTTAATCTAAAGTTATATGAGACATTATTACCGAAAAACTCTCTCCGACATTTTAAATTCAAATAGCTTTAAAGCAAGTTGTAACGTAAACAAGATTTTTCTTTTTTAATTTAATTTGGTAAATTCTCTTTGGGTTTGCATTGTTTACTATTTTTGTTACTGTACAATTTTATTTTAAGTTGACACCAAAGTAATTTTTATTCTAATAGTAATATGTTTTAATGGTATAGTTATTTGTGATCTTTCCGACAGGAAATTCATAATAGCAGCACGGTGTTGGAATTGTGCCCGGTAGATGGCGAGTTGTACACCTCTGCCACACCCTTCACAGTATTATAGGCGTTATGTTATGTTATAGTAATATTACTATAACGGGCGTCTCTTAATAGTAAAGAGGTTCGATTCTGAAGATACAGACAATGCATCTCCTTTCTTTTTGAATGTTTATGGAGTATAGGGTGTCCAACAGACATGCTACATGCAGAGGAAGTATTTTAAATATTTAAGTCATTTATATAACAGCCATCGGGTTTCTTTAATTATATCAAGGATTTTGAACTATAATCGCCCGCGTATTTGCTAATTGTTCATCATGAGAAGCAAAACAAATAATCATTAATCTTCTTCTTTTCGTTTCAATGTACAAAGTTTTATATAACCCCAGCCCAGTACGTGGCCACGGTAATAGCGTTCTCTGCAGCCTTGTTTAGGTCATCCAACGAGCAGCTATCAGGGCAATTGCGGCACTCAAGTAAGTGGCTCATTGTTTGCTGAGGTGCACCGCAATCGCACTGCGTTTGTTCTGGTCCAATAATACCCCATTTTGCCAGATTTTGTCTGCAGCGGCCAACCTGGGATCTCAGTCTATTCAGAGATTTCCATATGGACCACTGCAGATTGGATCCTGGGGGTAGACTCTCCTGTGTCTTAAAACCGGCAGGTGGAGGGATTTTTTCCTGCCACAGCTTTATCCTGGCATTAGCAGGCCGATCCTCCATAGCGACTGCTGAATTTAAAAAACTATTACGGCTCTTTAGCCGCACCGGCGGTGGTCTATGCCCATAAAGAGGGTGTCGGGTGTCACGTTCCTGGATAGTCTTTTCCATGCTGCAGGAAATGTCTCTTCGGACATTCGGTGGAGCGATGCCAGCCAGGGGATAAAGCTTGTTTAGCGGGGTTGGTTTTAGGCACCCTGTCATTATGCGACACGTTTCGTTTAAAACTGTGTTAACTTGTTTTGCATGGGTGGATCGGTGCCAAACTGGGCATGAAAATTCGCCGGACGAGTAGCACAGTGCCATGCCCGTAGTACGCACAACGTCTGGTGCCGCTCCCCAATGTGTTGATGTTAGGCGGCGCAGTAGGTTATTTCTGGTGCTCACTTTCTGCCTTACCGTTTCACATTGCCTCTTATAGGTCAATGCTCTATCAAGTGTCACTCCCAGATATTTTGGATGTTCGTGGTGGTTAATCTTAGTCCCCTGCCAAGTGATATCCAGTTTTCTCTTTGCAAAACAATTATGCAGATGGAATGCACATGCCTGTGTTTTAGCTGGATTAGGTCTTAGGGCATTGCACTTGTAATAGTGACCCAATTCCTCCAGAGCCTTCATCAGGTGTTGCTCAACCTCCTCAAAAGTACGTGCTTGGGCTGCCAATGCCAGATCATCCGCATACAGGAAACGTTCGGTGTACTGATACTTCGGTTGGTCGTTGGTATATATGTTGAACAGCATGGGTGCCAATACACTACCCTGAGACAGCCCGTTTTTCTGACAGCGCCATCTGCTCTTTGAATGATGGAGTTGAACCTGGAAACGCCGGTTCCGCATAAGCACACCAAGCATGTTGACAAATCCTGTGTCGTTAGTGAGTTCTTGCACTTTATGGAGTAAGTTCTTGATATTCACAGTATCATAGGCAGCCGAAAGATCTACGAATACAGCTCCAGTGATATTTTTGGTTTCGTAACCATCTTCTATGAACTGTGTTAACCGAAGGACTTGGCTTGAACAGGATTTGCCTGGGCGAAATCCAGCTTGTTCCGGAATGAGCTTTATATCAATGATTGTAGTCAGACGATCCAATAGAAGCCGTTCAAAGAGTTTGTATGTATGGCATAACAGAGATATCGGCCGGAAGCTGCTAGGTTCGTTGAGAGGCTTGCCAGGTTTCGGTAAGGCTATAACTTTAGCTTGTCTCCAGAGTTTGGGCACTTTGCATGTGGAAAGAGAAACGTTAAATAAGGCAAGAAGCCATGATACAGCTACAGGGCCCAGATGTTTGATCTGCTCTACTGTTAGGTCGTCAATGCCGCAGGCTTTGTCATTTTTGAGTGTTTTTATACCTGTTATTATATCACTCAGGGTAAACGGCTTACTGATGTACGTGGTGGCGTCGGCCGGCTTTGACTGAGTTTGTGCTGATTTGGGTAAACGGCACGGTGGCTTGCCGTTTAATAGTAATTGGTGGGCAATTTGGTTTGCTGTAACTGAACCCAGGTGAGATGCTTCAGGAGGGTCTCCTGTAAGTTTTTTTATCGTGGACCATGCCTTTTTGCTGTTGTGGGTCATGTTGCAGTTTGTGACAGTGGAAATCCATTTCTGCTTGCGGGATTCAGCGACCATATTAAGCAATTGTTCACCTGCTGCTAGTGTTTCTTCAGAGAATGGGTCTTTTTCATACAATTCTTCGTATTGATGCAACGTCTTAGCTGAAACTCTGTTGAGCCCTGGGATGTAATTTGTGTAACAGCCGCGAGGTATTGATCGGCGGGATACACACCTGACAATTTCTACAAAGGTAGTATAATTTGATGGAACAGGTTCAATATTTAGCAGCTTTTCATCAATATTTTTTGAATATAGGTCCCAGTTTGCCTTTTTAAAGTTAAATCGCCTTCTGAAAGGAACTTTGACTGGTTTGACGGCAGCCCAGATCTCACAAGTAATAGGCCTGTGTTGGGTGTTTGGGATAGGAGCACTAACAGATTTGGAGCACATATGCCTTATGTTATTGCTTACAAATATCAGATCTGGGTTATAACCACGTTTCCATCGGCAGCTGTTAAAGGAGGTGGGTTGTTTGGCGTTGTGAATGAGCGTTAGGTTTAAAGTTTCTGCCCATTCTTCAACTGCTTTGCCATCGTTGTTAGTATTACGGTACCCCCATGCGGTGTTATGGCTATTAAAATCGCCGACAACAATTTGTGTGTTTCTGTTGTTAAAGTTTTCTGTCTTTGAAAATATAAATGGTTGATTAGGTGGTTTATAGATGGAAGTAATTGTGCAGGTACCAATGTCAATAGTGACAGTCTCTATAGAGTTGTTATTATTGAAACTAGCGGACATAATAGTAATTTTAGGATCCACAAATATAGCATTGCCATACTTTGGGTGTGGTGTCTCAACAACAAGTTGCATGCCGGGAATGTGTGGTCTTTGATGTTCAGAGCCACGGTGGGTTTCTTGCACGCACATAACATCACATTTTGTTTGATGGTATAGTTCTGATAGGAGAGTGGACTTAGTTTTGGAAAAGCCCTCAATATTAATGGAGACTATTGTCAGGGCGGGTTTTGAGAGCGGGTGATGGTCGCTCTTCAGTTGGTTGACTCTGAAAAGAGCCGTTTGGGAAGTGTCCTGGGGAGGACTACTTTGTACCATTGTGGTGAAAGGATTGGTCACCTAGACCCTGCGTTACCGAAATCTAGGTGTCCAGGGTGCGCCGGACGTTGGGGAAGACTGGTTCACTTTTTACGTCACTCGGGGAGGCTCCTTTCATGCACCCCAATCATTAATCATAGTCTAGTAACTTAGGTAACATAATATTAAACTATTAGTCAATAACTAACATATTGAACGCGTTTATATGCGTACAGACAACAGTTGAGTCCAAGAAGACTAGGAACGTGTATGTCAGAAGCAGTCCACTATAATACGTTTATCTGACGTATACGTTCGTATGACGTTACCTACGTCCATGTACGTCGCTTGCGGCAACACGACCAGTACTATACGTCCTTCGGTAGACATGTTGACGGCGCAGACATTTACCTGGATAGGACGTATAGGGTGTGTGTGGTATAAGCGATGAACGAAAGTAACCTAGGCACGTGTGTGTTTTTATACGGCATCAAAAAGAGGATGTTTACAATTCTTCGGCGATTCTTAACCGAGTTCATAAAAAAGGAGGAGATTCTCTATTAAATTGTAGATATAATTGGTTGTTCGCCCATTACTGCTGGGCCGATTTGAGAAAATCTTTTTTTGTTTGAAAGGGTACTTGTGATGTGGTCCCATTTTTATCAACGACGAAAAATCGAGGGCAGCCCTCAAATTTTTAAGTCTTCTATATTGTTTTTCGTTATGTATTACCTAAAGCTACTCAGATATTTGCATTTAGCAGCAGTCAACATTTCATGTTGCTGAGCTGATGCTAGAAGGTACAACTTCTTAACGGTTAGGAGTACGAGGATAAGGCCATTTACTGCAATCTTTGAAGATACACAGATGAGGCGTATGTAATTCTTACTTTTTAGTGTATTTTTTGTAATTTAAGTGGGTTTTTTTGTAAAAATATTCTCCGTGCTATTTTCTAAATTTAATTTGCATCGGTTTCTTATTAATATCTGTTTTTTTTTTATCTAGAGGAACTGCCGCAGCCTAGTACAGGGCGGGTCGATACCTTTTCTTAGACTAGTTGACAGACTTTCTGTCCTCTGACAACCCGTCATGATTGTCATAGGTTTTCAAATGACACCTACACGTGCTCGCCGAGATATGGAGAAAAATTCTTTATGTTCAGACTTGATTACCATCTAACTGCCAACCGCGATAAGCATTGCTTAACCTGAAGCTTTAAGCTTTACCTTAGCCACGAGCTCCTCTAGACTCTAGACCAAGAACCACGTTTATTTCCTTTATTCACAAATACTGCATACCTTTCTACTTTTCTTTCCAGAAACTCGCATAAATCGCTCTTGTCTGACACTTGGAGATAAGGAAATTAGATTTAAAAAAGGGCCCGTAAGGTAGTCTAGACGAGGAATAACCTATCCAAATACTAGTATATATCTACTAGTAGATTAGGAACAACATCGATAATGAGATTACATTATCGAATTCAGCAGATCTTAGGAATACTTGAGCTTCATTGAGGTAGATTAAAATAAATGACTGGTTCGTTGTTGCAGTACCTACGTAAAAACTGAACGTGAGCATAGAAATCTTAATAACTAGTCAATAGAAATGCTATCGACTATCTTTTAACACTGGGACGCATGTCGCCGTTTTTTAAATACTACTTTTTGTATTCCTGCAAACAAAATTATTCTTTTTGGCGATGACATTAAGACGACAATTCCTCAACTCGCACTTGTGTTCGATTAGACAAATGCGCTTGTATTCCTGCAAACAAAATTATTCTTTTTGCGATGACATTAAGACGACAATTCCTCAACTCGCACTTGTGTTTGACTAGACAGATGCGCGGCGACAAGGTCACGCGTCTTTGACATTTCTATTGCCTTATTATTAAGATTTCTATGGAACGTGAGGTTTTTGGTTCCATCCCTGGATCATATAAAAATTTCTCACAAGCTTTCATTTCATTTCACCTATCTATTTATGGGTACTTTTTTTTTACTAGCCTACGGGTGTGTCCCACTGCACATGACTTCCAAGTTTTTTTGTTATTTGGGTACTTAATCATAAATAATCAAGTCATTATTGAGTCACTTCCCGACGTCAATTTTAGTTTTTTTTCGTGTGGCTATTTGCGGCTTTTGCGATTGTGATGTTAGATGGCGATCATGGGTTGTAGTTGCCACTTATCATCAGATTCAGAAAAACGCGCCAGTTCGCTGCTTACGTCAAAGAAAAATGAAATATAGCCTGTAAAAATGTCGAACAATAAATATTCCACACACAACTCACACACAACGCCATCTAGTCCCTAGCAGAGCTTGTACTACGGGTACTAGAATAACTGATACTAATACATATATACTTTTCTTTTGTAAATACATACTTATTATACATAGAAACACCCAGACTAAGACAAAACCCCATGTTCATGCACACAAAGATTTAAGTAAAATAGTTCTTTTTTGTTTTCTTGTGCAACAAGAAAGCAAAGTTCGTATTTTCTTCGAGTGGTAATTTGGAGTCCCGAATAAGCGAAAGATTCGCTTGAGCGTAGTGTGAGGGACTCAAAAGCACGAGATGTAAATAACTTTTATCTAGTGTCGCACATGCAACTTTTCACCGCAGCAGCTCGAAATAGCACCCTTAGTACAATCTCTGCTTAGTTTGGGCCTAAATGACGTAGTGTGAAAGTTGTGTGACATTAAAAAAAAGGAGCAAGCGAGAGCAAAACAGAACAGAATCGAGTATTCCTCACTTAAATTACTCGAAGCAAAATCAAGTTTTGCTCACAGTTCTTCTGAGGAGAAAATATTGTTCCGCTTTAATAGCAATAGAATAAAACAATCAAAAGAAGAATTGAAAGCCTTCGCAATTTAGTTCCTATTACCTATATCACTGTCGGCCCACACATTGTTCCTATAAAGATAAGTGGGTCTTCAGAACGCCCACCTTTATTCTTTATTCTAAAGCTCAATACTACGTTATAAAGTATTGTAAGGGATATTTTTATATTTTCAATAACATTTTATTTTCTTTGAATTTGATACTCTATCAAACTTGTATTGCTTTTACTTGAATGTCAAGGACAATATTGTTTACGTCATACCTACTTGTTAACGATGAGCTAGAAACTTTTTTGCTGAACAATACAACATTGAGATCATTGAATTTGCTTGTAAAAGGTGTTTTTTGACGTTATTTTATTTTTAACCGCGAATGTAAACACTGACAATGTCTAGAATTAATCTGGTTTTTGATAAATGCCCCTATGCAGCTACGTTACTTTCACCCTAACGCAGGTTGCAAAAAGAAAGAGAAGAAAGAGAAAAAAGAAAAAAATTATAATTCTTTCGTATTAATACACCTCTATCATAACATATCAAATGTTGTCATGTAATAAATCTATTTTTTCTCAACTTTCAGAGTCCAGACGCCTGCAACACCTGCCAGATGTGCGGTGGATTCCGTCTACTACCCTGCAGGATCTGCAAAGGATCCAAAAAGAGCCTTCACCGAAACCACTTCACGGCCGAATTCGTCGCCCTCAAGTGCATGAACTGTGATGAAGTCGGCCTGGTCCGATGTGAAGCTTGCTCGTAAACTCGAAAAAGCCGAAAAACTCGAAAATGTAAACCTCGTTTTGTGCTCAATGTATGTAGCTGTGGGGCTAACTTATCTGTACATTTTAGGCTATTGCAAAAAGTGTCCACGCATCCAATGTAGTCCTCACGATAACGACAAAATTGTAAGTCGATATTCTGAGACAAATATAGAACCATAAAGCGACAACAGCACTTGAGGGGGGCAGAATAGACTGAGTCGACTCTAGCTTACGAATTTTTCGACGTTTGGTTTCAAAGACGTTTCACATTAAATACGTATTACGTGTAACTTATCTATCCAGCATTATGGAACATATTGTCAAGAGTATCAAATTGAAGAAAACTATCAATTTGCGCTGGGTGATTAAGAAGAAGCGTTGCAAATCGTCGCGGTAGAAAATATACCTCTAAAAATAATGAAATTTGACCGATGCTTATGAAAATATTCACTAATCAAATGTTGTTGTGCTCAGATAAGTTAGTTGACCTTAAGGTGGTTACGCATCACATTTTGTATTTAGCTGTACTTAATTTAGTGCCGATTTCATCAACGTATTAAACCCAAGTTTAACGCTTAGGTACAGCTTTCAATCTCTCTGTCCCGTTCCCTCATTGAATGAGAGAGAGAAAGAGATGTAATAGAAGTTTGGTAATTCGGTGCATATAGTAATATTTCATGATTCAACACATGGACAAGAAATATTATGTTGTATATAAAAGCTAAGACCGAATATTGTCATTAATAGTTATTACATAGAGTATGTCATTTAAGGTCATACAAATGTAGAAATAGCGTTGGATATTTAATTTTTAGAAAATATCACAGAAAATAAAAATATGTTTTAAAGTTAGGTCATTTGGTTTTACAATTATATTACTTGAAACTTTATCTGGTTTCGCTTTTTGCTTAAAAATTGTTTATAAATCTATTCTTTAGAAAAAATAATTTTAGAGTAGCATAGGCGTTGTTAGAATGTAAAGATTTAAAACAACGCCATCTAGCGTGATCGAGCGAGATTATTTTAGAATTTAATTTAAATCCTTTATTACAATTATTGGTAGCTTGAAAGTGAAGTTTTAACTTTTTAATATTGCTCTTAAGTTCATCGGGCATTTGTTATTATAATAACGTAAAATAACTTTTAGAAAAATAACTACTAACAAACGTGGCTGAGTTTATTTTATTTAGGTCGACCATTAAAATGTATATAATAAGTATGTAGTAAGTACCGATACGATATTTCGAGAGTAGAATTGAGGTAATAAATTTTAACTTTTCTTAATTTATACGCATGAAAAGCGAACTCTTCGTAAATTATTACAAAAGTACGAATAATACGTAAATATGGCTTCAAATCCTTATGTAATCTTCCAATTTCTACGTCTAACGTATAAACAATAATTCCATCTGTATAATTTGAAAAGATAAGTATTTTGAAGCACGAAATTTGAGTGAAAAAAATAATTATTTGAAGCAAAAATTTGTCGCTCTATTGTCTGAAGCGTATAATCTTGACTATATCTTTGGTAAAACTGCCTCGTTGGTCTAGTGGTTAGCGTATTCGGCCTTTAACCGCTAGGTCTCGGGTTCGATTCCCGGTCAGGGAAAAGTGTTATTTGAGATTTTCTCCGTCAGAAAATTTTCCATAGCGGCACGGAGTTGGAATTGTACCCGGTGGATGGCAATAGTCCCACTCCATAAAACCTAAACATAACAGGTGAAATGTGAGTGTTGTACACATTTGTCATACCCTTTTGGGTAATTTAGGCGTGATGGTATGTAGCTCAAACATAACATAACATAAAATAATTTAATATCAAAATGTTTAATTTTTCGCCAAGTATGATTGGGATATATGTAATATAGACACTTTTCTGAGAACACTATCCAGGATTACCAAATTATGTTTAACTCTAGTAGATTTCGGTTTGCATCAGGCAGTTCTCCGAAACCCTTTTGATATATTTGAAGACCATATAACAAGGAAAATGTTGTTATGTTCACTGGTGTTCTAGTTCTTTGGAAGTTAGGAGTATGAATATTGTAGGAATCAACAATATCTACTTCAGGGATCGTACTGTACCCATTTTTGCCCCTCAAATGCATGCAAACGTGTATGTATGATGTACTGTCAAAACTTGATAGCATTTTGAGTAGCAATTAGAGGTTTTGGCACGACCTTGAGACGACGAAAGAAACATAATATGACGTGAAAGATGTTTTTTGCATTTTCCGCAATATATGTGTCGTTTATCATCCTGTGTATTATGTTCTAAGAGATTGTTTTTTTTGTTTTATACCTGTATTGAAATGCTTTTTGAGAAGTCGTAACAACAAAACTTGTTTTGTAAAAACAAAATACTCAGAATTATTCCAGTTGAAGAATGAAAAACATCAAAACTTTATAGAAAATTCTAGAAACTTGCGACTGGCAACTTGTGAAGTAAATAAATATGTTATACGCTGTGAGAAAGATGTTTCCTGAAGCGTTAAGAAAATAATACCCTCACGAGCTGTCATTGGCAACTTTAATAGCGCCTGCACACTAGGCCACTGGTGGAGGCCGCTGGTGAAAGCCACTTAATGCGCCCACTCGTGGTTCGAGCATTGCTGCCATTAGCAACAGCCTGCGAATGAAGACAAGATTCCATCTTATTCATATTCTTATAATTTATATGCATTCCACAATATTCTTAGGTGGTTAACTTAATGTTAAGAATCTTTATGGACCCTGTTGGCTTTTGGCTAGAAACGGTAGCTTGCTAAATGCGATCACAAATTTTATGGATAGGAAATGAAATAGCACTCTGTTAAAATTCGCTTGGTTGGCATATAAGAGCATATTTATAGCCGCTGGATGAAATTTTATTGCAGTCTACTGTTCAACAAAAGTGGATTGTTACAAGGTGGCATCTCATTAGCCATTTGCATGGACTATACCGTGTACATTTAACGAAAATGTCTTCCAGAACTTATGGCGGCCGCAAGTGGCTTAACTGTGGCTGCAAATAGTAGCCAGGTTTGCAGTTACTCTTAAAAAATAAGACGTCGAATCGCATTTCTTGGCAATTTCATTGTAATTCCTTTCAAGAAATTGTTTTATTTGTAAACAGTTTCTTTGAAAAGAATGATTTAGTTAAAATGATTTTTATTTTTATTTTATATAAATTTTCTGATAATCTTATACTTATTGTATGTATATAATTAATTTGAATTCATTGATAAGTTTTCAGAAGAAAACGTTAATCAATACAATATTTGTTTAACTGTCACAAAATGTTAATATTCAATGAAATTATAGTTAATAGATATTTCACTTCTCCTACAAAATACTAAATGTAGTGTAGTTTAAGTTAAATTTAGTCTGAAAGATGAAAGGAATATATTTAGTTAACGTGTTTCCATATTTGTGACATTTAACTTTAAAGCGCGGAGCCAATTTGCGTGACATGGCGTTGAGGCGTGACTTTTCACTCGTTGCAATATTCAATGCAATAAAATGCAGCAATTCATGCAAGAAAACACGTCTTCTTGGTAGTCGTCAAGTTTTACGTATTTCATAACGAGAATGCTTAAGGTGCATTAAGGCAATCTTATGTGGTCCGGCGTCACTGTCAACGTTTTTATTAACATATAGACATTTCCATAGAAAAATTGACAGGTCCACTGGGACATACAATCTTGCTAGAGATCGCGACGCCACTATGCTGACGGCATTGGCTGGAACTATATGTAGGGATACAAATAGACCAAATTTTAGCCGTCGGCAATTAGTGCTCGCTGTCACCCTGCATAAATATTATGCTTCTATTTCTAACAATGTCACAAACATGAATACACTCTTAGGTACAGATAATAATATGCCATAAATTAGTTGCAATATTTTATTCTTTTTATACAAATGTTTATAGTAATTTTCATAGATTTTACATTTAGCGTAGTGTTTTATGTAATTATTTCTTCTAACAAGTAAAGCATGATATAAATGTATTTATTATAAAATAGTTAGTGTATAATTTGTCAAGGTGATTTAAGATTCTCTAGAAGGGAATAAATTTGCATGTTTATTTGTGTTGTTTTAGTAACCATTGACCTACTATTTTATCCTTTGTCCCCATTACTTTATCATTCCCAAGTAATATACAGGGTTATTGGGTAAGTCGACCTAGATCCGTTAAGAGGTGGTAGTTCCCATCATTTCTGACTGATCTGACTATGAAACACCCCACCCTAAACCTAACCGTTTTCGAGATATTGGACTTAGAAGGTTTTTTTAAAAAATATCCCGATTTCTTAACTATAGCCTATTTTTTTTGTATCCTATGCCTTTTATTTTTTTTTAATTCTGATTTTTGTGTGCCAGATAAGTTTGTTTATAATTCTCAACCCAAAAAGTGCAAGTATCTGAACCAATGGGATCGTAGTAGACGATTGATACCGTAAAAAAGTAATTAATTTGAAAAAAAAAAAATTGTTTCTTTTAGTAATATTTAAAAAAAAATCTATGGCGTTAGTTCTGCAGATGTTTTAAATAATATCTACGTTCCATTAGCTATCCAACAAGGTATCACAAGCTAGGGTCTTATCACAATTCATAGAAAAAAAATCGATAAAAGGCTCCCAGGTAGTAAAAAAAAACAATGGTACTTAAGATTAAACTTCTCTTTTGGGCCAGGAAACGAAATAAAACAATACAAATAATTATTAAACAACATTTATTTAAATTTATAAATCTTGTTCTACATGGCCGCCTCTGTTTCGCACACACACTCTCATTCGGTGTCTTAGTCCGCTTTTAACTACTACAGTCGTTAAGTCTCTTCGAATTTCGTCAGCAGCCTCAATAATCTTCTGTCTTAATATGTCAATAGTTTCAATTGGATTATTCTCATTGTAGACTAATGTCTTCATGTGTCCCCACACATAAAAATCCATGGGAGTCAGGTCAGGACTTCTTGCTGGCCACGGTATGGGTCCACCTCTTCCGATCCACCTATTAGGATACTCGTTGTCTAGCCATTCCCTGACCCCTCTTCTGTAATGTGCAGGGCAACCGTCGTGTTGGAACTTCATGTTTCTAATCAGATTTAGGGGTAAATCCTCTAATAAATTTGGTAACTCTTCTCTTAGAAAATGTTCGTAAAATTCTCCGTTTAAATTATCAGGTAGAAAGAAGGGCCCAATTAATTTGTTTGCTATGATTCCCATCCAGACATTTAAACTATATCTTCTTAGTGCGGCTTTTGTCCTCTTCTGGTTAAGATTTTTTTGCGCTTTTGGGGCCCAATAATGAGCGTTGTGGTAATTTGTAATTCCATCTTTATCAAATTTTGATTCATCTGTCCACAAGATTTGTTTTAAAAATGCTGGGTCTTCTAAATCTCCATGAAGCATAAATCTACAAAAGTCTAACCTCCTCACTGGATCTCCCTCTTCGATAACATGTACTGGCGTATAGTGATAGGGGTAGAGGCCTGCAGTATTCACCGTAAACCACACTTTCCACTGCGAGAGTCCAAGTTCTCGGGCAACAGCATTAGTTGAAGTAGTTGGATCCGCTCTGTAGGCGATAGGGGTAGGCAATCAAGAAAAACAATCGAATTTGGGCATAAAAAGCGACACGGGGGTTGCGCGGGCGCGGCGGTTGTGCGTGCGACATGCGCTTGTCGTGATAGTCTGTCGGCAACTAAACTCAAAAAGAAAGAGACACAACGCAAGCCATGCCGGGCGCGGCGCGCAGCGGCCGTCAACCCTCTGCCGCTTATTGGTTTATTTAGTAAATAGGTACACACACAGGGGTACACAATATAAAAAGATAGGTATATACATACATGCACATATATACACACAAAATTACATACAACATTAGTTTTTATTTTAGGTCGGTACGAGCGGGGCAAATACTATCGCCAACATCCTCCCCCCTAGTGTCGTCATTGCGACACTCAAAACCAAAAACTAAGGCTACACGCGATGCTGGACGTTTTAATATTCCAGATTTTATTTTAATATCTACGGTTCTTACCCGCCCGTCAGCACCTGGATACACTCGATGTATGATACCTTTCGGCCAGACATTTCGTGGGGAAGCCGGGTCAACTACAACTACGAGATCACCTACCTTTAATTGTGCGCCCTCACGGTTCCACTTCTGTCGAGGTGCCAGAGTAGGTAAAACCTCTTTCATCCACCTGGACCAAAATAAATCAGCAAGGCGTTGTGCAATACGCCACTGCTTTCTTAAGCATAAATCTCCTTGATCGAATACACCAGCCTGCGGTAAATTCGATGAGGATCCTATCAAAAAATGATTAGGTGTAAGTGATTCAGAGTCCCGTGGATCGACTGACACATGAGTCAAAGGACGACCATTAATCATATTTTCCACCTCACACATAAGGGTAGTTAAAGTTTCTTCCCTAGGCGCTCGCTCTTTAAGCACGACCTTGAGAGCAGTTTTGACGCTTCTAATTAGGCGTTCCCAAGCCCCTCCCATATGTGGACTTCCCGGTGTGATAAATCGCCAGGAAGTTCCGTTGTTAACTGTTTTCGTTAACAAGTCGTTTTGATTATCAACAAGTTCCTTATAAGCTTTTTTCATTTCATTGTCGGCACCTCTCAAATTAGTCCCATTATCTGAAAACATCATCTGAGGCCAACCCCTACGAGCAGCCATTCGTCGCAATGCCATAATCATAGAATCAGTTGTGAGCGTGGGTACTACTTCAATATGTACCGCGCGAACCGTGAGGCAAGTGAATAACACGCCATACCTACGCACTCTCTGTCGGCCGACCACTACTTCTATCGGTCCGAATAAATCCACTCCGCACATAGTGAATGGCCTGTGATGATGCATAAGTCGACATTCGGGCAGATCGCCTAGACGCGGGGGCTGAGGTAAAGCCTTGTTGATGCGACAAACTAAACACCGACTGGCTATGGAACGAACAGTGGGCCTCAGTCTCATTACCCAATATTTCTGTCGCAGTTCGTTGATTACCATCTCGTTACTGAAGTGAGCGGCCTTTACGTGGTAGTATGTTACAATAAGTCGCGCTATATGATCTTTTTCATCCAAAATTATTGGGTATTTAGTAAACTCGCCTATTTCCCTCGCGTTGCCTATGCGACTTCCTACGCGTAACAATTTATTCTCATCTATTATTGGGGTAAGCGAGCGTAATTTACTATCAGATTTAACTTCTTTATTCGATAGTAGCAAATTTAATTCATTTTGAAAACAATGCGTTTGTGAATAGCGTAATAACAAAATCTCGGCTTTAAACATTAATTCTTTATTAATTTTATCAATAGCACCTTTTTTACACTTTTCGATAAATAATAATACAGTCGCGGTAGCTCGTTTCAACCTCAACCAATTTGAAAATCGACTTGGATTGGGAACAGGTAAGTCGCAAGAAAGTAAAATATTTTCTTGCACAGTGTTTACTTTTTCTAAAACATCGTCACTAATTATAATATTTGTATTAGGTTGTTGCGGCCAAGATGAACGCGGTTGGTACAAGAAAGTCGGCCCCAAGAACCATTCCGAATCGCTACTTAACACGTAGTCGTTATTTTTTGTGCCGTGATCTGCGACATTTAACCCACTGGGCACATAATGCCACTCTTGGGTCTGACTTAATTCGTCTATCTCTCCTAGCCTATTGGCGATAAATATTTTATATGTTCGACAGTGATTTCTAATCCAGTGTAAAACCGTAGTGGAATCGGTCCAATAGTACACAGAATCAGGTTGCAAACGATGTTCCTTTTTTATACTATCGGCTAATTTACAAGATAATAATGCTGATTGCAGTTCCAAGCGAGGTACAGAAAGAACAGATGTCTGTTTCAAGGGCGTAACTTTACATTTACTGGCGATAAACGATACGGTTACACAACCATTGCTGCTTGCTCGGCGCCAATAGGCCACCGCGGCATACGCGCTCGGCGACGCATCACAAAATAAGTGAAGTTCTAAACTAGCTGAACTATTATTCGATTTATCGTTAGAAAAATACCAACGCGGAATTCTAATATTATTTATTTCTTTAGCTTGAATAATCCACTTACTAAATAACCCAAAGTGCTCATTATTTAATTGATGTTCCCAGTTAAGATTATTCTTCCAGGTTTCACGCATTAAAAGTTTCCCTTTAATCGTAAATGGTGCTAAATAACCATGAATATCAAAAATAGACATTACTATACTTAACAATTCTCGCTTGGTAGGTACTCTTTTGAGAAGTAAAATATCTTCAGGTACACGTTTAAATGACAAATCCAAAGTTAACATATCGCTATCCGGGTACCACAATATACCTAATGCCCGTTCGGGTTGTTTATCAAAATTAAATTTTATTGCATTCACATTAAGGCTGTCTTTCGGAATGTCGCTAAGTACTTCGGGTGAATTACTCAGCCAGTTACGCATGTGAAACCCACCTTGATTATTAATGTACGAAATATCTTTTATCATTTTTTTTGCTATATTTATATCAGTGAAGCTATCAATAAAGTCATCCATATACTGATTGTTTTTAATGGCGTTAACAGCCTCTGGCATCTGATCAACAAAACGAGAAGCGTTTATATTCTGATTGATATACTGAGCAATAAATGGCGAGCAATTCGCCCCGAATATAAGTGACGTCATAGCGTATTTATTTACGACGTCGCTCCCTTTTTCCTTCCACAAAAACCTTAATGCGTTTTGGTCATCACTGTGGATTTTAATTCTTAAAAACATATCTTTTATATCCCCTATTATCCCTACCGGATTTTCACGAAATCTAAACATGATACTATATAATGATTGTAATAAGTCGGGTCCCTGTAAAAGATAATCGTTAAGTGACTTATTATTACATTTCGATTTCGCGTCAAAAACTAATCTCATTTTGTTTTTATTAGGGTTTTCAATACCAAAGTGAGGTATATACCAAACATTACGTAAAGTTGACGTGATCTTACACTCAGCCTCATTCAATTTACGTGCGTAATTATTATTAAGTAGGTGTTGAATTCGTTCACAATATTTAGTTTCATAATCCGAATCTTTTAACATTTTCCGTTCAACAGATTTCAATCTTTTCAACGCCATAGGGTATGAGTCCGGCATAACAAAGTTATCATGTTTCCAAGGAAGTTTGACTAACCATTGACCGTTAACTAACTTAGACGACTCGTTAAGAATATTTAAAGCTCTTAATTCTTCAATATTTTGACGCGGTTTGTTATTTATGCCTATCGAATCGAGTGAAAATGAACGACGTATCAAATCGTGTAAATCTATGTCCGTATTATCAGAGGTACTCAAATCGTTACCAGTATCTTCAGGAGTAGGTACGGTGCTGGCTGACGACGAATCGTTAACAGGAAAGTTGTAACATGCGTGCTTACCTGATTGACTGAGTGTGAGCGTCGCGACGTCGCTCGATGCGGCAGCGGTGCAGTGGACGCGCCTGGCGCGCTTATCAGAGAAATCAGCTGTTCTTAAAACGCCGTGCACACACGGACCTAATAATGTTTGCGTGATAAACGGCCCGCTCGTACCATACTTTTTACATACAAGAGGTGCAATTAGGTCATAATTATCTTGACCTATTAATATTTGAGGTTGAATCTCATTCATACAATTTAAAGACAGATTATTAACAGATACATTTTTACTATAATCTAGGTTACACACATATTGAAGAGGTAAATTTAGTTCTTGCAATTTACGAGCACGAAGTTCGAACTTTTCACCATTATAGTTGCTAATGACACATTTAATTAGTTCAGTTTGACATACCAGCTCAGAGTCGAATGCACCAGAGGCGCGCATTGTCATTTTCTCACCGTGGAGCCCGACCTTATCAGCTAGGTCAGCCGCTATCAGTGTTACGGAGCTGCCGTCGTCCAGGAGCGCATACGTTGACGCACTGGTTTTGGGTCCGTGAACCGTTACCGACACTATTTTTAACGCGATTTTTGATTTAGATTTTTGCACTGAGCTTTTAACACTAAGCACTTCGGAACACTGCGCTTCGCGAACGTGGGAAACGAGTTCATTGCCCTCCTGTGTGTTGGCGGGTAACGTGGGTGACGCAGGTGATTCCTGGCGCGTCGCGCCTGGCTTCAACCAGTGAAGCAACCGATGATGACGCCTGCCGCAGCTCTCGACGTCACAGGCTGGAGCGGTGCACTCTGTGTCCTCCTGATGTCGCGAGGCGAGACACACAAAACATAGTTTATGCATCTTCACATAACGCCAGCGATCCCTACGCATAGCTTTTTTGAACATGGAACATTCAGGTAACGCATGTTCGTTCCGTTTGCAAAAATTGCACTTGCCGGCGGTGTCAGGGTCATTGACCTTCACAGCTGTTAACACGGAATGATGTGATTTTCTCTCTTTCTTCTCATACTTATTCTTTGAGTCACTTTGATAGTAAATATGGCTAACTCCTGACTCTGCCACCTTATGTGCTTCTTCGTACAAGAAGTTAGACAGTAATTCCAATTTTGGCGAATCATTACGTGAGCGGTTTTCGTGTAAATATTCGATCCATTTATTTACAAGACCGGTAGGTATCTTGGAAATGATTATTGAGTACAACTCTGGACTTCTCAAATAATCAATTTGTTTTAACGTTGTAATAGCAACGACGTAGTTTTTTATTTTAATGGCGAATTGAACGATGTCAGCGTGGTAAGCGTCAGGTAACGGAGATGACTTTCGTAGTTGCGATGTCACGTGCCTCATAACTATTTCGGGTCGTCCAAATCGCAACTGCAGCGTGTCCATGACATCCTGGGGTGAAGTGGAACCCATTAGTAAGGCAGATGCCGCTTCTTTCGCATCACCACGTAAACTTTTTCGCAATCGCCACATATTTTCCGTATCACTATACCTACACGTGCGCGATGATTCGTAGAACGCTTCTTTCCACTGTAACCATTCTAGCGGATCGCCAAAATAGAGAGGTAGGTCTTTCGAGACCGCTAATCGAGACAACAGTATTTGACTGCTGCTGTTTGAAGTCGCAGCTGCGGCAGCACTGCCGATGGCATTTCTTATCGCACCTGTCAGCTCATCGATGGCTCGAGTACTGCTATTGCCGGGTGGAGCGGTGGTTGGCTTACAATTGTAATTGCTGTCGATGTTACGATGACGATCATCGTACCCGGCTATCACGTTATTACATCGTTCGTGTGATACGCCCGGTTCAACAATTGATGCATCCAACCAGTTCTCCACTTTACTTCTACACGACGCGGATGAGCATCGCGATTCCACGTCCGCCAAATCGGCAGCCAATTTCTTCTCGAGCAATTCCTTCTCAATTCGAGCTTTGGTCATGGCCATCTGTGCTTGAGCTTCAGCTTCTTCTAACTCGATTTTCGCCTTAGCCTGAGCTGCCTCATATTCCAGTTGCTGTCGCCGCGCTGTTGAAGACGAAACACTTTTTCTTCTCGCGCCGCCGCCATTTTGCGAAATTAATGGCGACCGCGTGCGCGGCAAACAGATATCAGACTTTGCGTTTACGGATTCCATCACAATCTTTTTATGGCACTGCACTTCCGATTTCACTTCACTAGCCATATTCTGTGCCGTTAATTCCTTTTTCAATTGTCCACGCGTTTTCACTACACGTGGCGTGTGGAACAACGACATTCCTGCTACACAGGTTTTGGTAATTCTTGACTACTGATCCGGCTCGAAGGACCACTGAATGTAGGCGATAGGGGTAGGCAATCAAGAAAAACAATCGAATTTGGGCATAAAAAGCGACACGGGGGTTGCGCGGGCGCGGCGGTTGTGCGTGCGACATGCGCTTGTCGTGATAGTCTGTCGGCAACTAAACTCAAAAAGAAAGAGACACAACACAAGCCATGCCGGGCGCGGCGCGCAGCGGCCGTCAACCCTCTGCCGCTTATTGGTTTATTTAGTAAATAGGTACACACACAGGGGTACACAATATAAAAAGATAGGTATATACATACATGCACATATATACACACAAAATTACATACAACATTAGTTTTTATTTTAGGTCGGTACGAGCGGGGCGAATACTATCGCCAACACGCTCTAAACCGTTGAACTATTTGATTATCTTCATCTTCATCATCAACAATGATCCGTGGTCGGCCTAGGTCTGCTCGACGCCTTAAAACAGAGCCAGTCTCTCTGAGTCGCCGGTAAGCGCCGTCAAAGACAGTGACATCCGGTATTCGGCGGCCGGGATAACGTGCAATGTATTCGTCACGAGCTCGTGCAGAAACACCATTGCAGTACCCATAACAAAGTCGAATATCCGCGTATTCCTCGTTCGTGAAGGTTGCCATCTTCAACAGTTCCAATTCAGAAGCACAATTCAAAGTCCAGTTAACAAGCACAGTCACAATTTGTAGGAAACAGTCCAGAAATACAAGCCAAGTCGGGTAAGAAATGAAGAGCACTAAATATCGCATCTACTACGGACGAATCACGGAAGCAGACTAAAACGAAACATTATCAACAAATTGGCCGGGATTATTTTATCTCGCTTCCACCTGGTCAGTTTGTCCCGCTCGCACGCACCACAGCTCCGTGGAAGAACAATAGGACCAAAGAACCCAAATTTGTACTGCTACCTGAGAGCCTTTTATCGATTTTTTTTCTATGAATTATGATAAGACCCTAGCTTGTGATACCTTGTTGGATAGCTAATGGAACGTAGATATTATTTTAAACATCTACAGAACTAACGCCATAGATTTTTTTTTTAAATATTACTAAAAGAATCAAGTTTTTTTTTCAAATTAATTACTTTTTTACGGTATCAATCGTCTACTACGATCCCATTGGTTCAGATACTTGCACTTTTTGGGTTGAGAATTATAAACAAACTTATCTGGCACACAAAAATCAGAATTAAAAAAAAATAAAAGGCATAGGATACAAAAAAAATAGGCTATAGTTAAGAAATCGGGATATTTTTTAAAAAAACCTTCTAAGTCCAATATCTCGAAAACGGTTAGGTTTAGGGTGGGGTGTTTCATAGTCAGATCAGTCAGAAATGATGGGAACTACCACCTCTTAACGGATCTAGGTCGACTTACCCAATAACCCTGTATATATGTATAACCTTTTCGCAACACTGGTTTTAATATTATACATAAAGTTATTACTAGGCAAAACTTAAATTATTGTATGAATTCACATGCTACGAAGAAACGTGAAGTATGAGAGCGAAGTTTTCAAAATCTGAAAATAAAATAAAATATTTAAAAAGTTAACGAAATATAATACTAGAGTTCCCGAGTTCCGAGTCCGTTCTATCACTTTTTCTGAAACGAGATCCCAGGGTCAGATAAAAATGTTATTGGGATTTATCAATAGGGAAATTAAGAGAAGTAGCATGGACTCTAGAACTGGGCCTGGTAGATGGCAATAGGATTACCCCCTATCAGATGGGACCTACAGGTCAGGGGTATCACGTGGATTACAAATTCATCTTCTACCCTCATAAAAAAGAAGGCGCATAAAATCTTACTGTAGCCATCGAAGTAACTCCAACATTTGCGACTCCCAATGCCTTCACATGAATCGGTTCCTGTACGTTCATCAGAAATATGATGACAGTTTTCCTGTTCTTTACATCCATTATCTCCCATGGTAGACCATACACGGCGTGTTTTAATTTATCACTCTGAAAATCATGCAATTTCTTTTTTATTTAGTCAATGACAGTGACTGTGTATTTAAGATATGTGAGAGTATAGAAGAGAGACAAGATTGAAGAAGGCGGAATCACAATCACTACATAGTATAAAACAAAGACCGCTGTCTGTTTGTCCCTATTTATCTTTTAAAGTGTGCAATGGATTTTCATACGGTTTTTTTAATAGATAGAAAGTTCGTAACGAAGGTTTTAATGTATAAAATATGCATATTTCAGCTCAACATATTACCCGGAGCAAAGCTAGAGTGGGTCGCTGTTGTGTTATAAGACCTTTTATCATGGGACATTTATCATTTATTCATTGTAATATTTATTGTAGTTATTAAAATTAGTACTCATATATACTTACTCGTACTACAGTGGATAATATCTTACCGTACTTCCAATAAGTTCGAATATGATTGACAGCTGTATGAGTTGTTGATACAAGATCACTGTCGTCGGCAAATAGCGTATAAGAGCTCTCGTGGTCTATCAAAAAGAAAGAAACAAATAAAAAAACATCATAATTGACTGATTTTTCGCATGTTGCCTTTGATATATTTTAAGTATGTTAAGCTTTTGTGCCGGAGCTGGTACCTACACCTTTTCTCTCTCTTAAACGCTGTTCATAACTGGATCGTTTTTATGTTGTTCTTTTTGGCACCTCTAAAAACTTAACTAAAACTATCCAAAAATAATATAATTATGATAAAAAAAGAATTCCTTCTTCACTTGGTCACGACTTCTTCTTCTTCTTTGCGTGTCAATATAAAAAAACACATGGAAATGCGTGATATTTAATTTTTTTTTTGCCCAAAACTTTGCCTCAAGAACGGCATTATCGATGGCGCTCCACAGGTCGTCTATGGTACAGGTGGTTGGACATAAGGGGCATGTAAGAAGGTGAGCCATCGTTTGGAGACTGGCACCGCATTCGCAATCGGCGGCGTCTGCATAATCCCACCTCGCTAAGTTATCCTGGCAACGGCCACCTTGGGTACGGAGCCTGTTTAAAGCCTTCCATTGGTCACGACATCACACGTGAATGGCTGAATTGATTTTGACAAAATTTGGTATGAAGGTAGATGGGACCTGGGCCGAACACCAGCTACTTTATATCTGCGGTTGAAACCCCCTATGGTTTCTATGCAGTACTAGTAGTTATATTATATATATATATCAATATTTACCAACTGTGAACATTCCAGCAGCAATAAACAACCACTGACTTGATGAAACGTGTAATACGCAAATAGCATCGCCCCAAACGCTTCCGACATTTCCTTGGTAAAACTGAAGAGAAAATTAATATAATTTAGTTACTATCCAGTATGCTCTCAGGAAGCGGGCGTACTATAAAAGTCAGATTGGCCGAAAAACTATTTAAAAGAAACAATGCGTTTTGGAAAAAGCCATATTTTTTATATTTATTATCTTTTTTGGAGAATTTCAGTAAAAATATTTAAATTTTTAGCCAACCTGCGTGGTAAAACAAATTAATACCAATAGTTGAAAAAATTTGCCACTAAGTGGTTGAACAATAAACTTACCGAACAATAACAATGTGATAGTTGATGCAATCTTTTAAGAGCTCATTCACCATTTCTAATTCTGTCATAAAATATTTTTCAAAGGATAAATTCATTTCATAACGTCGTGCTGATGGTCTTGGAAAGGTATTAAGCTTATGTAAAAGAATCTTTAAATGACCCCACAAGTGAAATACCATGAGAGACAGAAAGAGATCGAACATACAGAACCAGATTGCAGCTAAGAATGAAAAGACGCTGAAAATGTAAAAAATATTAGCAGAATTGGAGTGCACGGTTAGCGAATGAAAAAGCGGTCGCCTCACTTTCAAAATTGTGCTAGTGTTGTGGGTTCAATCCCCAGACAAAGCTTTGTGGAAACCGCAAAAATATGTTCTGACCCTGGCTGTGCTTTGTGTAAGTGAAATGTATGTTAGTGAACACCCTCGCGACGCAGGATTAATACCAAGTATTACGGGCGTCGTTATAAAATAAAAGATATTAAAAAATGAATATAGTCGGTATTTGCCGATCGGTTTCAGTTTGTATTCTAGCAAACTTCCGACGACTGTGTTTAATTTCGTGTCCAGTCCTCTCTATCGCCTGCAGATTACTACCAGTTGTGGCTGTAGGCATCTAGGTCGTCCCGCCAGCGCCTCCTAGGTCTACCCTGACGACGGTGTCCTTCTTGGGACATCGATTGTGTGACAATCCGTGCTCAGATTAAAAATATAATTACCAATTAAAAAGACAGATGCAAATATACCCATTTGTACTAGAATAAGTATCAAAAGGATACAAAATGTATACAGAAGTTTCGAAGGTCAAATTCTTGATACCACTTTGCTTGTACAATCCTGATGTAAAGTAGTTGTACATAGGAATAGCATTGAATAAAATAACTCCCGCTAGCGTCTGTATTGCTAGACACAAGGTGAAGATGTGAGAAATTAGGTGGATTTGCTTGTGAGTCTGCGGACAATATGTTGTTAATATTAGAAGTAAAATGGCCAGCTCGTCCTTCCTTTTTTTCCTGTTGTAATCCCAATTTATTGGAGGGGAGGGGTTGACTATGACTTCTTATAATAATAAGAGCAGCCTTGTCTCTATTACACATGCTACTGCTGGGCTCGGGCCTCTCTTCATGATAAGAAGGTTTACGCCATAGTCCACCACGCTGGCCAAGTCTGGATTGGTAGACTTCACACACCCGGAAGCACTTTTTAGGCACTATCAGATAAGCAGGTTTACTCACGATGTATTCTTCACCAGTGAGCGATAATATATGATAAATACACACATATCTTCTTAAAGATTTATTGACATAGGTGTGTGCCGTGGGTTCGAACCGAGACCTTTGACTTCGCAGTCCTATGGTCTTTCACTCGGCTACCGCTGCTTCGTCCTCTCACTGCTGACCTCCCATTGACACTTAAATGTGATTTAAATTTTGCGGTGAATTTTCATAAACTAGATGATATTATTTGAGAGGCAATAAGTTGTCAAAGTGTACTGACTTATGTAACTAAAAGGGGTAATGAAGCTGCAACGCAATGCCTTTCAAACGTAAACTTTGTGTTATTTATTAAAAAGTTATCATTAATAATGTAGATATCGACAGGGAGCGTAGAGCGCTGGCCGTCAGGTGCAACATGCTGGCCCGCAGATTTTACGGATGTAGCGATCAAGTCAAAATAACTCTATTCAAAGCATACTGTCAAAACCTATACTCGGGGAGTCTGTGGACCAGCTACACGCAGCAGGCGGTGAGTGCCCTGCGCGTACAGTATAATAACGCCTTTAGGGTGCTGTTGAAACTACCCCGCTATTGTAACGCCTCGGGCATGTTCGCAGATGCTAACACCGCGGACTTTTTTGCGGTATTACGTAAGAAGTCCGTGTCGCTAATAAATCGAACGCGTGCTAGTAGCAACAGCATCCTAAAGATAATTAGTGAGGATTATACCTCACCTATAAACTGCCATCTAGCAAAAAGGGTAATTGGGGCTGTTACCTGAAGTAGCTGGATTTTTAATTTAAATGTGTATGTGCTGTATTGTGTGTATGTCTAATTGTATTTTAATGTAGTGTTATGTATTTATGTATATGGATTTTAAATTATCTGAAATAAATGTATATTCATTCATTCATAAAAGATAATCATTTAGCATTGTATTATTTCAAACCTATATTATCATTATTAGAAAACTTGAAGACATTATAATCCATCAAAAATGTAGATACATTTAGCAAGAAGATGAATTGTGAGATTTGGCGAGAATCACTCCGTAATCAATCTTACCTTCATTGCGTATTCAGATACATCTTTGAAGTAAAACAAATGAATCCTCGTAAGAAATTCCTTCGCAACCTTTCGATATTTCGCAGAATATGTCAAAGTTAACAATCTAGACTGAAAAACAATGTTTTTTTTTTTTTTAAATCTTTATTTATTATAGAGGGTTTAATCACACTGATTATGCCACCCTCGACAAGGCACTTACATTAAGGGGCTTATCGTCTACGTTTCATACCAATATTCACTAAATAGACTAACATTTCTGCCTCCTTCGATAAAGGAAGAGCCAAAATATTATTACATATACCAACTGTATACAGATCGGTGCCTGATTTTGCTACAAAGTCCATTCTTTCTACTTCGTTCCGTACACACTCAATCAAAATATGATAGGCGTCCTCAATGCTATCACATTCGGCGCAATTAGGAGAATTTGATTTACCCATGAGATGAGCAAATTTATTTAATGGGATGTGTCCAGAACGAAGTCTCATTAGTGTAACTATATTAGATCTAGTCATATCCGATCCCTCAAACCACGGTGACTTTCCGAGGTTAGGTTGAATCGTCTTATACCATATTCCTTTGCTCAGCGATCTCTCATCGAAGTACTGCTTCCAACGGCTCCTGCAATCCTCTTTAACTACAGTCAGGATGTCGTTATGGTACGGTACCCAGTTCATGTGAATACCATCGACGAGTGCTTCCCTGGCAAGGCGATCCACATCCTCGTTACCTCGAATACCTACGTGTGACGGTATCCACTGTAACTTAACGTTCTTACTTTTATTTCTCATGTTATTTACATCTACCAAAATACTATATGCTATTGGAACGCCATTATAGTTGGATGTACAACGTATAAGATGTTGGAGGGCACTTTTAGAGTCTGTCAAAATAACAAAGTCCCCTGCTGGGAAAGACTTTATATATGAAATCGCTTCTGCAATAGCAATGAGCTCGATACACATAATAGAAGTATTGTTACCAGTAAACCTTAACTTAATATATCCATCTGTTTGAGGGTCAAAAATAGCTAAGCCTGAGGTATTGTTATCTTTGGAACCGTCCGTATACACTTGGTAGCAATTAGGGTATTTCTCAGTTAAATACCTATCACACAAAGTCTGAATGCAGCATAAATCATAACTGCGCTTAGGTTCATTAATAACTTCGATATTCGTTTTGATATAGGAAACATCCACAGCGCTGACCCATGTGTCCAAGGAGTACATTTCCATTTTGGCACTGGAGTATATAGGTAGATTCATATATAGTTCCTGAACCTGAAGCAAAATAGGCTTTAACCTTCGACGCCACAAATAGTTTTGACCATAAACCCACAATTCATTCAAAACATTATTGTGATATAATATATTATCCGTGCATGCTTTTCGCTTTAACCAGTATTTACCGGCCAGATAATACCTACGCACACTTAAAGGTTGCAGATGGAGTTCGCTTTCCATGACGTGTATGGCCGTGCTTCGTATAAACCCTCCAATGACTCGCATGCATTGATTTTGTATTCTATCTAATTTAGCTAAATGCGTCTTACAACTATTGCCGTATATAAAGCAAGCGTAATCTAATCTGCTCCGAATACAGGCTATGTACAATCTTCTCAAATTACGAGGATGCATACCCCAACTTGAACCTGCCAGAATTTTAAAAATATTTAACAACTTAGACGTGTTTTCTTTAACCTCATTTATGTGCTTAGCCCATCTCAAAGACCTATCTAACCAGCAGCCTAGATATTTGAAATTATCTACTACCTCTAACCTGTTGTTATTAATTGAAATATGCACTAACTCCCTTAAGAATGAATTATTAAATACACAGATTTTACTTTTCGATGGAGATATAGTTAATCCGATTTTTGAGATAATGGAACTTAATTTATGTAATTGTGTTTGTAAAATATCCGCGCTTTCTCTAATTTTGTTACCCGTTATATAAATCACAAAATCGTCGGCATATTGAGAAATAAAAACGTTATGAATATCTTTGCAAACATGATTAGTCACTATATTAAAAAGTAGTGGGGAAAACGGGTCGCCTTGAGCTAAACCACGATGTGTATTACGGCAAATAGATCTGTTATCTAATTGAACTCTGAGCTGTCTTTCCCTCAAAAAAGACCATAAATATTTACATAATTGCGAACCTACACCTATTTTGTCTAAGATACCTACTAGATATGTGATATCAACATTATTGTATGCACTATCAATGTCTAAAAAACATGCTATTGTGGTTTTTCTTTGCATAAATCCTAACTGAATATGTGACACTAAGCTAGATATGTTATCAATGGTTGAACGACCTTTTCTGAAGCCAGTGGCATTACACGACAAAACATTGTTTTTCTCGACAAACCATTCTAATCTATTGATTAAGATGTTGTGAAAAATCTTACACAGACACGATATCATAGATATCGGTCTTAGGGGAATTACACCATTACTATCTCGCCTTGGCTTTGGAATCGGTACTATCCTAATGTCGCGCCATTGTAACGGGACGAAGCTACATTTAAAAAATAAATTAAAAAGATTTATTAAAATGTCTTTACCATTGTCAGGGAGGTTCGAAATCATAGAATAAGTAATGAGATCATTTCCTGGGCATGTGTCTTTACGACGCATACATCTATCAAATTCCTGTTTAAGTATTGGATTTTCCAATTTATCGTTTCTAGACAAAAAGGTTGGGTCAGCTGGGCAAGCGTAGTCAGGAGTCAAACTATGTAAAAGTTGGTATGCATCACCCTCGCATATGTGAGAACTAGACACTTTCAAACCTTTAAACCATCTCAACTTCCGCCAAAATTCTGATTGAGATATGGAACTGTCTACTGTTGAACAACATTGTTGCCAAGCCTTTTGTCTTTCGTCGCGTATGAATTTTTGTGCAGCATTAATTTTATTCTGCAAAATCATTAGATTGCCAGGAGTAGGATTACGTCTAAATTTTGAAAGTGCAAGGCGTCGTTCGGCTACCATATTGGACATATTCGAATTCCAATAAGGTTTAGATACAAATTTTGATTCTGGATTTGAGTTTATTTTAATTGTAGGTATGTGTTTATCTGCCGCCGCGTTAATATTATCCACAAAATTATTATATGACAGTTGGAGATTATCTAACATCGAAAAATTTACAAAAACTGATTTTAAATCGCTCCTATAGGCTACCCAATCCGCCTTTTTGAAATTTCTTTTATTTGTTGTATGCTTAGTTTTATGTAAAAATGATGAAACTTTTATAATAACGTGAT
Source organism: Hypena proboscidalis (assembly GCA_905147285.1). NCBI lineage: Eukaryota > Metazoa > Arthropoda > Insecta > Lepidoptera > Erebidae > Hypena > Hypena proboscidalis. The sequence continues at coordinate 6,177,440 of LR990141.1, forward strand.
CACTACCTAAGTTCTCATTATAAGTATACCAGTTAAAATTCAATGCAATATCAGATGTAACACATGTTAAATCGGGTGACGACTGCTGCAATATATTATTTACTAGTTTAATTCGTGTAGGTTGACCATTATTTAATGTTATGAATGCGTTATCCACTAAAGCGTCGAAAATGTGTGACCCTCTTTGATCAGTTTTACACGACCAATTAGAGTGGTGACCATTTAGATCCCCTAAAACAATAGATTTTTTATTTAATGTTGAAAACAAAAACTCCCAATCTCGTTGACTAGTACGAACTGACGGGGCGCAATAAACTGACACTAAATTTTTAATTTGACTACAATTATAAATATTGACACCCACAACCTCAATACCAGGATGAATGTTATTTAACACTAATTGACTTGACTTAATTGATTTATGAACAAAAATTGCAACGCCACCATAAGCATCATCCCTGTCTCTTCGAAAAATATTATAACTATTTACCTTTATTTGGGTTTCAGGTGCCAACCAAGTTTCACTCAGGGCAGCGATGTGGATATTTTCCTGTGATAAGAATTGCTCAAATGCTATTAATTTGGGTTTCAGACTTTGCGCATTCCACTGTACTATGTTTAACTTAACTAGTGATTGCCTGCTATCCATCATTGCATGCATATTTTAAAATACTTGTGAATATTGGCCACTCTGGAATAAACTCCGCAACAAACAAAATTATCCACTCAACAAAACATTGAACCGCCATCCTCACTTTCGATTTGATTGTTACACCTTTAAGAAAGATAATCTCCTTCAGTCTCTGCCAAAGCTCCGATCCATGTTTCGATTTCTCCTTCTTTTCTTCTTCTGGGACATTCGCAGGTTGAGGTATGACATCTTCTTCAGAGGAGTTGCTATCCATTTCTTCAGACCAGATGTAAGGAGAAGAAGCTCTCTTGCTTGAGTTTTTAACTAAATTGCGTTTCGCCTTATTTCCTTTCGCGATCTTTATGCTACTTTTAACAATATCTGCAAAAGATGGCAGATCAGAACCGCTGGTTGTGGGAATAGCAATATCTCCTGAATACTCTGCACTCTGCCTCAAGTGGTCGGCCGGTTCTTTTCCTTGTTCTTTCTCAGGCTGCACTGGAGATAACGGCACATAGATAGTTAATGCCTTTCTATAGGAACAGTTGAAGTCCGCCATAATTTCTCTTAGCTTTTTTTCCTTGATAAAAGCAGGACAGGACTTAAAAAGCGCCATATGACTGCCACCACAGTTGACGCATTGAAAGCGTTTAGTCTCACAGTTTGCATGTGTCCCACCACATTTCGGGCATTTTATTTTACTAGATGGACAACGTAGCGTATTGTGGCCGAGCTTCCAACATTTTGAACATTGTGATACGGGAAAAACAAAAGAATCAACTTTCACACGCACGCTATCTATGTTGACAAACGCTGGTAAGTACGATCCTTTAAAACACAGACGCACTGACTCGCTAGTTTCCCATCCATCCCCATCTTTATTGCGACGCTTTAGACGATAAGCAGATAGTAATTGAGCATTGTTTGGGCATGATATATTTTGCAAAATGTTCTTGTCGTTTACATCAATGTCTAAGTCCACATTTTTAATAACTCCAAAAGATATGTTTGTCTCCATAGCTCGAGTGATTCTCCATCCTTTATCTAACAGCTCCTGGTTATTGATAAGTTCTTTAGCACACTCTTCTTGACAAAAATCCACTCGAACTTTATAGGGCGTAATAAACTTAACCCGTTCAATGTCAACAAGACCAAGCCGCGTGAACATTTTTGCTAACGCAAATAATTTTGGTAACGTTTCACTAGCTGAAATGTAAACTTCGTAAACATTTATCTTCTTCTTCTTCTCTTTCGACTTTACCTCTTGCCAATATGAACCTGAGTCATCCTGTTCCACATCCCTTTCCCTTTTGTTAGTATTTCTGTCCCTTTCTTCTTCCCTGTCTAAACTCATATCGGAGGTCTCCACCACTTCCATCAAAACTTGCTCACCATCACTATTCCTCGATCCAAGCTGATTATTTTCATTGTCAATTTCAATCACATTCTCCATCATAATAGTAAAGTAGGCACAAAGCCAAGCGCATCGTTATCGGTGAACCGACCGTCAGGTAGCTATAGATACCTAACGGCATGCACCCGAGCGTCGAGAACAAAAGAAACCGGTAATAGTAAACAGATAAATTACTGAGACCACGATCACCTCGTACGAGTGCCGTAACCAAACTGAAAAACAATGTTAAATATAAGTTGAATTGGTGAGTCTCTGATCAGCTTCAAGGAAGCCCCTAAGGGCTAAGATGTGATGCCTTGTGTGCCGGTAATTTCCAGCCCTAATTTCACTACTACACAGGAAAACAGCAATGCAAGCACTATTTTTTGGCGGTAGGTTAAAGATTAGGCACGTTAGTGATCCCGCCCTTGAGCTTGAGAGCTTTCACAAGTGTTTCTAAAAAAAGTGTTTAAAAATCTCAAAAGTATAAAATAAAAAAAGCATATAAAAACTTTGATAGCACTTTCCAATGGCTAATTTTGAAACGAGTCGTACGATAATCTTATTATGACCCTACTTGTGTTAAGAGCTTGCCAACGATATCACTCAACGACTAAGGTATATTTTTTTTCATTATAGGGGATATTGAGTGGCTATTAAAGAGCACTTAATCAATATGGAGAGAAAACAAAAACAAATATTTATGCAATGATTAAACATCTAGTTTTTATGACGTGCAAGAGCGGTGCTCTTCCACATTTGGCAGCAGAGGACGCCTAATAAGACAATAACTAGTCCTTTTGGTTCAATTGTCTAAGGTGGCAATAAAAAAAATATGTGTTTCTTACCAAAATAACAAAATTCATAAACGTCGTAATATACGCGTACCCGATTTCCAAAAACTTTAAATTGTTCCCTCGTAAGCAAATATACGAGATTCCTCCAAAAAAATTGATGCATGTCAGAATTAATAGAAATATTGACATCAGTAATGTTCCAAGTTTTGATTCCTTTTCACCTATTTCTTTAGATGGCCAAGAGTTCACACACTTCATGCTAAATCGAACTATCTGTATGTAAAGGTAGTCAAACGGCGATTGGATTCCACTGCAAGAAATAACTTAAAATAAAGAAAGCTTCTAAAAAGCTCATAATATTCTTTTTTATGTGTATAACTAGGCAGAGAACAGATAATATCTATAAAATATATTGTGTGGTATACATGTTCGTCACGATGTCCGCTTACCACTGTCTAACTACATGATTCTAAAACCTTGAGTGCATTTTTATTACCGAAAAATGCATGACTTTCATTTTTTTGACTGATTATAGAAGCATTATGCATATGCATTTTTATTCTACCGCATAGTGTCGTGTCTCTTAGAATTTCTCAAGATTAAGGTTTTCATTTTTTAGAAAACAATTAAGTATAATTGTAAAACTACAAAATACTACTATTTTGTAGTTTTACAATTATGGTTAGGTATATCTAAAGTTGTAAAATCAAATAATAATATTTAATTAAAACTTACACAACAGATTCATTGTCGAAAAGTAATTTATGTAAATTCAGCATTGTATGTTTTCAAAAAACTAGGTTAGGTACAACGGTTTTTATAAAATGAAAACATTTTGTAATAGCTTCTCCTGTTTATACCTTTGTGATCAAAGAAAAACATAATAGGCCTACTTTAAGTTTACTTTTACCGTTTAATTATAAAAATGTCTTGTAACCATTGCTTGTTTCTCATAATTTCTTTGTTTTCCTCATGCTGTCGTTAGCAAATTACAAAGCCTTTGAATGTTTGCACATTACGTTACGGGTGCTATGAATTATTCTGTTTCATTTGATTGTACAATTTTCCAAACTACTAGCTACAAGTTTATAGGGTTCTTCAGACAAAAGGAATGTTGTTAGTAATTACGTTTTTATGAAGTTGTTTTGTGTAATGGACAGGTCTCAAAATAAGGAAATGGCAACTTATAGTTTAAGTACATTAACAAAACAGTAGGTATTACCGTTTACCTTTAGTAATTTCAGGTAAATCTTACCACCGAACCAGAAAAGTAATATAGCGCAAGCATTAATACTATATGAGTTGATAAATATCAAAAATTATATATATTATACTGTGTGGATCTTTGACACTCTTTCACGCAAAAATTACTTCGTTAATTTTGATGTTAATTTTCACGGATGTCGCTTACAGCCTGGTTTATAAAATATACTTATTTTTATCGACGTACAACACGTGCGAAGGCAAGTCATAAAACCTTACCACACTCATCATCATCATCTCAGCCTAACAACGTCTACAGTTAGACAGAATTATTGATGGTGTGCTTAAGGTTTGGCGAGATGACTGGAAAGTAGTTACATAATATATAAGAGAGTAAAGTAAAATTTTGACATATTTTGGCACTCTTGAACGCAACAGTAGCGCACGATTAGGATCGAATAAAGTGTTTTTTTTTGGAACTAAACAGAATCGACCTAACTCGATCGCATCACTTTTTGGCACTATTGGCGTGATTTTGACATTGACATATCGAGTTAGCGAGCGGAATTTCAAAGTTACAAAAACGTCACTTTTGCGGATTCGAGTTCTATTGTTGTAATAATAATAATAATAATAATAATGTATAATATAATATGGATTCGGCCATCATTGTACCGATAGTCATATCAGTCAATGGACTGATACCAAAGAGCCTCGACCAACACCTTAAGAGGCTCGCGTTAGGCGGTTGGACCAAGAGCCAGATGCAAAAGGCGGTCCTTTTGGACACGGCACGCATCGTGAGGAGGTTCCTCTCTCTGGAGCCCTAACCATCGGCAGCTTGGTCCCTGCACCTGATGTCGGTGGGACACTGTTTTTTATATTTTTAAATGTTTTTTTGTATTTTTTATAAATCATATTTAAAAATATATAAAATAAGTTAACAAATAAATAAAGAGGAATAATAATAATAATAATAATAAATATTTCACAACTCACACACAACGCCATCTAGTCCCAAACTAAGCAGAGCGATAGATTTCAATACTTTACAAAGTGTTTATAGTAAACATAATGGCACGTTTAGCACTAATGAACGATATACTGGATAATGGCCATGTCATTGTATTTGATATATGGCAAAGATGAAATTTAAGAAGATTTGTGTCTTATACCGGCAACGCATTCGCAAGGTTAAGGCAGTTTTTGATGAAATTAATCACGATTTGGAGTCCTTAATGCATCAGCCTACTCGTCGCACGCAGCGATTTTACAACTAAATATTAGGTTTGATTAACACTTTGTCACTAGTATCACGAAAATGTATCATGCTAATGGTATGTAATTTTAATAAGTGTTTTGATTTTAGATTTAGTGGCACTTTCTTTTTAAGCCACAGGCAGCGCTATCAGCGCCTAGTAGGTGGGACTCAAGGTACTTTGATGTCCCAAAAGCTCTATAAAGTAATACTATTCGGCGGAAGTGACTGAAGTGGCCAGTAACACGTCAGAAGCGAGATTTGATTAAAAGAAGGTGTTAATTTTGTTAATACAATAATTGTTATTGTTCAATTACAATTGTAATAACCTTAGTTTTTCACAATAGAGTCTTTAATGAGCCATATAAAACATTTGTTTCAGATTTCATGAGAAGTTAAGAATTCCAGCAGTCGCATGGTGTATAGATGGCACTCATGTGGCAATGATAAGACCATAACTAAATGAGGAGAGATATTATTATAGGAAACATGAACATTTAAATAATGCTCTAATAGTGAGTTGTTAAACTTAGATTCTATCTTTCTAAATGATTTTCACTCAATATATAAGTGTTGTCACTGAATTTTGCCATAGTTTATATATAATATCTTTATATGTTTTGTAGATTTGTGATGAAAATAAAAATATATTAAGTGTTGACTCCTCTTTTGGGGGTGCTTCACATGACAGCTTTGTATGGAACCTAACCCTGTTAAAAAACATCTTTTAAATTTGACTAATGCTGGCAAAAGAGTATTTTTATATTTTACTTTTAAGTTTTTCCCAACTTATTTAAATCTATTTTTTTTTAATTATTATTTAAAAGCATATAGAATGCAAGTTTATTCTAATATGATCTTTATCTGCTTGCCAGGGGATTCTGGATAATCTCACAGGGAATGTATGATGACCCCAACATGCCTCTCGGGGCTCACATACTGCCATGCTGCATGGCTGCATAAAAAAGTAATACAGTTGAATGCACAAAAGGTATTAAAAAAACTGGCGGAGATGTATTTTCAGCCATTAAGTCCTGCACTATCATCCTGCGAAAGCATATCTATTAATAAATGCTTGTTGTACTTAACCAGACATGGCTCAGGATCACATTGAGGATGCTGTACCTGACAGGACAAATTCGATTACCTGCTGATGATTGCAGGTTGGCTCTTGAAGAGTTGCAAAGGCGTGTCACAACTAGTGCAAGAGTTATGGCCAGCATGACAGGCTGTTTAGAAAATAATTTATTTCAAAGCACTTAATAAATATCCTATACCATATTATAATATGACATACCTTTAATTTGTATAATAATAATAATGATCATCCAATCTGAGATATCCATGTTGTTGGACTCAGATATATTATAGTATAACTGAGCATAACATTAGGTGTTCCTTTTATCACAACATAAATAATAAAAAAAAATAAAAAAATATATAAAAAATAAAATAATATTGTTCGTTATTTGTTGGGTCATTTCATTAGTGCCATGTTAGTAGTGCTTCCATTACTGTGTTTCGGTATAGTGGTGAGATCAGGCCCTGAAATTACTGGCACATGAGGCATAACACCGTAGTCCTCAGCTGCAGCGACGCATCTATAATCTGCTTTTGTGGATTGTTGATGTCCATGGGCTGTACTCCACTTACCATCAGGTGGAATACACGTTCGTTCGTGGTGGGCGTAGTATAAAAAAAAAATGTCGAATAAGCCATCTGCAATCCGGTTCAACTGCTGTAGAGCTATAGCTAGAACTCTAGTTGTTGTTGATTCCGCCTCTACACATCGGTTTTTAATGTCAGCAAATATTGCTTGGTCTAAATCTAGATCTAGCATAGACCTAGACCGAGATTTCTGCCTCCTAGCCCTCTGTGGTCGGCTCCTTGTTTTCACTGGACTATGAGATGTAGTCTCTGTATAAAAATAGCTGTTCTAGCTAACATTCAATTATATTACAGTGGAGCGCCGATTATCCAAACGTTGTAAGAACCGTTAATACTTACTCCACATACAGTTTAATGCCTATTTCCATTAAAGATATAAAATTTTAAGTAGGTATCCACTTAAATTCGTTTAAATTTAAATCAATACAATAATAATACTCAATACTCAATACTCAATACTCAATTCTTTATTGCATTCCACAATGTTTTGTTAGGTGGTAAACATATTACATAGTATCAATTATGGACCCTGTCGGGCACAGCAAAAGTGTAGGAGAGAGGATGAAGGGCGCCCATTTAATTTTCAAATCTAATAAATTAAAATAAACTTGTTCAAACCAAAATGGGTGGCAACATTTTTATACTTTCAAAAACTTACTTGATTGTGTAGGTGTGATGTGTTATGTTAATTGTTGATTGAAACTCGTTGAAGGAGCCTCGGCATTTCCCTGACAACTGGCTTGGATTAGAACTGTGGCTCCCAGCGGTAGAAAACAAACAGACACTAACCTGGAATGGTGACAGGACGGTTGTAGGTTGACGCTTGACGCTCGTTGGCAACGACGGGGTTTCTTCTTGAGAGGAACCGGCCGGTTTCCAGGACTTACGAACCCGTTTTCCACCTATCACTAGTCACCACGATACTTGACAGCACCAAATATCAGTCCATGATCTCCTAACGAGGGTTTTTACGATTATTTCGGGAGCGCGCGTAAAATGTGCACGCGGTTCTTTCGAAGCGAAAATTTTAAGTAGTTCTTTTTCTTTCCGTGGCGCGCATGTCGCGTCGGTGACGGTCAAGCTATTAGCGCCAAATTTAAATTAGGAAGTGGTGTAACATGGGTTGGGAAAATATGAAAGGAATGGTTTGATGTCCGTTCATTTCCCCCCACTTGAAAGCCATCAGGGTTTCATGTACAATAAATGTTAGATGTGAGAGATGTGCTCGAAATAAAAGAAAATTAAAAATTATTAATAAAGAAATAAACCTAACATACGGACAATCCAAATTTAGGATTGTTCACAAAATAACTTAGAATTAACTAATTAGAAGGTAAAGGACAGACCTTAACTACAGGTCGTCGAATCGTCTTCCCGGTTGCCGTTCGAAGAGTAACCACTCGGACGATATTGTCCGTACCAGTATGAACTTGTATTACTCGACCCAATTTCCAAAACAAGGGTGGAAGATTAGGTTCATTTACTATTACTAAATCATCTATTTTTAAGTTAGGCGTATCTACGAACCATTTATTCTTTTGTTGAAGCGTATGAAGATAATCGCGTTGCCATAAACGCCAGAAACGTTGCGTAATCATTTTAATCATTTGCCAACGTGACCTAGGGCATTTTGCTTCACATAACTGTTCCTCTGGTAGAGACACTAGAGGGCCGCCCGTTAGGAAGTGTCCGGGTGTTAAAATATCGGACTCCTGAGGATCAGGGGATGAACTGCAAAGTGGCCTCGAATTCATGACCGATTCTACTTTAACAAGGATTGTGTAAAACTCTTCCCATGTTAGAATCTGAGCACCTACCACGCGCTTGAGGTGATGCTTTGCTGATTTTATTCCACTCTCGAATATACCTCCGAAGTGAGGTGCTCCTGGAGGATTAAATCTCCAGTTAATTTGACGATTGGTTAAACCATCTGTAATATCCGGGTAATGTTTGCGAAATTCATCGCTAATTTCGTTAAGATATCTGTTTGCTCCAACGAAGTTAGTTCCGTTGTCAGTAATAATTGTATGACATATCCCTCGACGAGAAACGAATCTATCTAGTGCAGCAAGAAATGCTTCAGCACTCAATTCAGATACTAATTCTAAGTGAACGGCTTTAGAACTTAGACAGACAAATAAGCATAGATATGACTTATAGGTCTTTGCTCCACGACGACGACTCTCTTTGATCACGAATGGACCACCAAAATCAATCCCGGTGGTGTGAAAACATCGAGACGGCTGCAGTCGAACAGCGGGTAAATTACCCATCAAGGGCGATGGATAAACCGGTTTTACTTTAAAACAACGGACACATTTTGAAATTACGGTACGAATCAGAAGTCTTAACCCGATAATCCAGAATTTTCTTTGAATTAACGACTGTAAAGTTCGTGGACCACAATGTAGGTATTTGGAATGGAATTCTTCGACAATTAGTCTAGATATAGGACCTTGTTTAGGTAAGAGTAATGGATGCAACACTGACGGCGGCAGGTTCGCTTCGTGTATGCGTCCCCCCACTCGGACTAAACCCTCCTCATCAAAGAAAGGAGATAGTTTTTGGAGTGATTTTTCACATTGCTCATGCCTTTGCAGTTGATGAAGTGGCGTTGGCATATAGTGATTCTGAGTGAATTTAACCAGTGTCTTCATGGATTTGTCAAGCTCAGTACTGGACAGCGAAGAGAAATTCCGGTCTGACTGTACTCTCCTGGCGTTAGCTATAAACCGAAAACACCAAGCCAAAATTCTTTTTAATTTTGTAAATGAAGAAATCTTTTCAATTATATTTAAAAGCAAATTATCTGTTGTTGCGATATGAAAACTTTCAGTTTTGGGAAGTTTTAACTCCGGCAAATCTTCCTTAGAACGAAGTATTTGCTTAGAAGGCCAAAATCTGGGCAAGAGTTGCAACCAGGTAGGGCCGTTCCACCACAATGGATGGTGAGTGAGTTCCTGACAAGACACACCGCGACTACAACAGTCAGCTGGATTGTCTTCTGTAGAAACGTGATACCACAATTCCGGGTTGATCAAATCAGTTGTCTGAATCACACGGTTAGCAACGTACATTTTTAGAAGATGAGGGGCTGTATTTAGCCACGACAAGGTAGTCGTGCTATCAGAATATGCTCGCATAGAGCTGATATGGATTTTATCCTTAAGAAGATGATACATATGAGACAATACTTGAGCCAGAAGCACTGCCGCGTTTAGCTCGAGCCTATTAATCGTCAAAGGTTTGATGGGAGCTATTCGAGACTTCCCGATCAGTAAGTTAGTGACCGTAGGCTGATTTGCGTCCTTTGTGACAGCACAAAGATATACGCAACAGCCATAACCTTTTGACGAACCATCACAGAATCCTACTAGGTGAATTTCAATAGGATTGGAAGGCACAATAAGCCTTGAAAGCGAAATCGTTCGTAAGTCTGACAGGTTCGCAGCTATCAAATGCCACCGTTTGGCTAGATCTTTTGGAATAGCTTCGTCCCAAGATAAGTTCAAACTCCACATTTCCTGTAGCAGAGATTTTGCTGAAAAGACCACTGGACAGATCCAACCTAAGGGGTCGAAAATACGAGCTACAATAGAAAGTATAGATCTCTTAGTGAACTTCATATCAAAAGAGTCCGAGAAATGGTATGAGAAGTTATCGTCTGATGGATTCCACCTTATACCTAATATTTTGATAAACTCATTTCCTGATTCGTCGAAGGATTTGGAAGTTTGACAATGATCCGGAGGAACATCAGACAGAAGACTTGGAGTATTCGTACTCCACTTCCGGAGCTCAAACTGACCTTTAGACAGCAATGAGGTAATATCCGCCTTTAGTTGCCTAGCTTCGTCAAGTGACGAGCAGCCAGTCGTTATATCATCCATAAATGTTTCTTCGAAGAGAACTTCAACCACCCGACTCGAATATTCGGAGCCATGATCTTCAGCCAGTTGACGAAGAGTTCGAATGGCCAGATATGGGGAGCTGCTAACCCCATAAGAAACAGTGTTCAGCTCGTATTCCTTGAGTGGCTCATTAGGCTCTGGACGCCAGAGAATGTGTTGATAACACCTATCTTCAGGCCTGATAAGGATTTGGCGGTACATCTTACAAATGTCCGCTGTGAAGACAATTTTATGCAATCGGAATTTAGTAACTAAGTCAATAATATCAACTTGAAGTTTCGGTCCGACATGAACGATATCATTTAAAGATTGATGGTTAGTAGTTTTACTGCTAGCATCGAAGACTACTCGCAGCCGCGTCGACGAACTTTCCGGACGCACGATGCAATGATGCGGAATTAAATAATGATTGATAGGCAAAGATGCAACCATTTGCATATGTCCTAAATCTTCGTACTTCTTCATAAACTCCTTATACTCATTTTTTAAATCAGTCTGATGTCTCAGCCGTTTTTCTAAATTAATGAAACGATTAAAGGCTTGACTGTACGACTCTCCGAGAGGTGGAGCATTATCTTTTACCATGATAGGTACTACATAACGACCATCTGGAGTGCGGTACGTGCCATTTTTATACTTCTGTTCACATTGTTCGTCCTCAGGCCCGGAAATACTACATTTCGGCGGTTCCTCGGACTCCCAGAACCGTTGAACGATCTCATCGAGCGAGCAAGAAGACGCGAGGAGTGACGTAACGGGTTCACAGGGAATTTTCGTTTCTGTGTTATGAAAATATTGACCGGTGACAACCCAGCCGAACACACTGGACAGCGCACATGGTAATCCGGGACCAGGATTAAAACGTGAACCAGTATATATTTGATCAAAACACTCAACACCTAACAAAAGATCGATCGGACCCGATTTATTAAATCCGCAGTCGGCGAGATCAAGATGCTGGAATAAATCCTTGACGCGCAGCGGTAACGCTGACGAAGGCATAGCTGAGGTAATTTTAGGTAAAACTACCAAAGGTAAACTGAACTTTGGAGATTCAGTCGAACGAGGTATAATTGAACCAAAAGTGTAACCTTTTATGTCACACACAAAGTTTTGTCCAAGACCAGTAACACTCAAATTACATTTTTTAATATGTAAGCCTAACCGACGGGCACACGCACTCGTTATAAAAGAATCCATCGAACCACTGTCGATAAGGGCGCGCGCATATTGAAGCGAGCCGTCCGCGTGATGTATTCGCACAATCGCCGAACCTAATATTTTCGTACTGCTAATACTCGAAGAAGCTTGTGTCTCGTTCGTACTGGCGAGTGTGATACTTGCGTCTGGTATTTCAGTCAAGTTTGAATTAACTGTATGCGTTAATAAACTTTTATTCTCAACATGTAAGAGTGTATTATGTTTCGCGTTACAAATAAAACAAGCGAACTTGGATTTGCAACTATCATTGTTGTGACCTGGCCTTAAACAATTACTACATAACTTTAATTCTCGAACAAATTTTTGTCGCTGATCAACACTCATAGAATGCAATTTACTACATCGATAAACTGAATGTTGTTCCTGACAACACAAACAAACATTATTTACCTTGTCACTTTTATTATTATTAGCTGCGACAAAAGATTTTTGTGATGTCTTTATTGAACGTGTGCTACCTTCCTTATTATTATTGTTACGATATTGCTTAGAAATAGTTGAATTCGATGGAGAGATCGAAATAGGCTGACTCACTTCCAGAAGTTTAATATAGTTTTGTAAATAAACAACTAAATCGTTAAATGTGGGAATTTCTTTAGTGTTTTGTAACTCAAACCGTCTTTTAGTATCGAAGTCAAGAGATCGCGATGCAATGTAAAACAAAACAAACTCGGGCAAATCGTTAATATTTAAAACGCGTAAGGCGTTAGTACATTCATATAGTATGTTTGTAAACTCCGTTAAATTTTCTAAAGATGGCTTCTGAATCGGTGAAAGGTTAAATATTTTCTCCAAATAAGCCGTAGCTAGAATACGTTTGTTGTCATATCTATCTAACAAGGCACTGTAAACTACGGAATAATTCGCTAAAGTTATAGGTACACCTTTAGCGAGTGTTAATGCACATCCCGATAAACACGAAAGCAAATAATGGAATTTTTCAATGTCCGATAGAGAAATATTATTATGAATAAGTGGAACGTAGCTATCTTTAAAAGTTTGCCAATTTACAATGTTCCCATCGAACTTAGGGATTTCCAATTTAGGTAATTTTACTTGGACAACAGATGACTGTCGGCTAGACCCAGCGCCGCCGGGCCCCGACGCAGTACTCGCGCTCGGGCCGAGACTATCGGCGCACTCGACCGCCGCATAATATAACTCATCAAATGATAACAAAGGCTGATTATCATATACATGTTCCGGATCGAACTTTAATTTCAATTTGTTATACTTTTCATGCGAGTCAATATAACTATCCCTAATTTTTTCTATCGACTTGTATCTAGCTTTAAACGTAGATTTAGATTTATTTTGACCGACACTTTGAGCCAAATCATAAATAATCTGCATATTTCTGAACTCATATTCACGTCTCTTTAGACACGACTGTAACTCAGCTTCCATCTTGTTTTAGTTCAGGTATTATTTATTACGTATAATTACCACGAACAATAAGTAGACACTAGTTCTCAACGGCAACCGGCAATAATATACCAATACGAAGCTATTTAGTTATTTATAAGTAGTTAGTATTTAATACACAACATTTAAAAAGAACGCTGCGAAACCTATGATAGGTACGTACCGTACACGGTATTATTATTAGGTAGGTACAGAATTGGCGAATATAATGGTTGTTCTTTGTGAATCTGTATTGACGGTAAATTTATTGGTATAAATTACAGTATATTCGAGCACATCCAACACAAGAAAACATCCAAAGCCCACTGCCAGTGCCAGGGAATACAGTGACTCCGACCAGCGAATGCAAACGAACTAAATGTAAATGTATAATTATTATTTTATGATAAATGCAATATCTAACTAGCTAGCCGTTAAGCACAATTATATTTTATTTTACAAAAAGTAGGTAGGGACTTTAAGTTACAAATATCGGCTGTTATGAACGCCGGGCGTGACCGCTGATGGCGAGCGGCGCGTGTCTCAAAGTACCTACTTTTATAAAGTACGAAAAAAAAAAACAATGAATTTGTGGTTATTTTAGCCACATATATGTTTATTCACTGAATGTTATTCTGAATGTTAACAAGATTTACGTATATTGATTAGTAAATACTTGATTTTAAAGAGGTTACGTGAGTTTTTGATCCTCACAGGAGGCACCATTTAAATGATTGAAACTCGTTGAAGGAGCCTCGGCATTTCCCTGACAACTGGCTTGGATTAGAACTGTGGCTCCCAGCGGTAGAAAACAAACAGACACTAACCTGGAATGGTGACAGGACGGTTGTAGGTTGACGCTTGACGCTCGTTGGCAACGACGGGGTTTCTTCTTGAGAGGAACCGGCCGGTTTCCAGGACTTACGAACCCGTTTTCCACCTATCACTAGTCACCACGATACTTGACAGCACCAAATATCAGTCCATGATCTCCTAACGAGGGTTTTTACGATTATTTCGGGAGCGCGCGTAAAATGTGCACGCGGTTCTTTCGAAGCGAAAATTTTAAGTAGTTCTTTTTCTTTCCGTGGCGCGCATGTCGCGTCGGTGACGGTCAAGCTATTAGCGCCAAATTTAAATTAGGAAGTGGTGTAACATGGGTTGGGAAAATATGAAAGGAATGGTTTGATGTCCGTTCAATTGTGTTATTATAATATTTATGTGTATATACTGGTCTCTTGAAACTAGAATTAATAGGATAGCAGAATAATAATTAAATGTGATTTTGAGTTAAAAATTATATATTATATTAATTTATCATTGAAATATTCGTTTATATTGTAATAGGATTTGTTTATTAATAATTGTTTTAATTTATTATAGAATATATTTGGTTTGTTTTCATTTTTAAGAGTCTCTGGTAGTTTATTGTAAATTTTTATTGACATGACCAAGGTACTGGAAGAGTGTACTGTAAGTCGTGAAGTTGGTAGGTTAAGTCTGTTTTTATGCCTTAATGTTATTTTTGTTTGGATTTCTTCCCTCTTTGTGTATAATTCTGGATGTTCGCGTACAAATTTACACATTTCTAATATATATAGACTAGGAAATGTCATAATTTTAAGTTCCTGAAAGTGGGGCTTACAGCTTTCTTCTTGTTTTATATTTGTTAATATTCTTATTAATTTCTTTTGTAGAATAAGTAACGTAGGTGCGTCGGTGCTATTACCCCATAATATTATTCCATATTTAAGCCACGCATAAGCGTAAGCGTAATATGTGGCCATTGCTGTTTTCAGGTCTGTTGTTTTTTTTATTTCGCGTAAGGCGTATGAAAATTTGGATAATTTGGCTTTTACTTTATCTATGTGCGGTTTCCAATTGATGTGTGAGTCAATTTCAATTCCTAATAATGTAGCTTTATTTACGAGTTCTATTTTGTTATTTTTATATGTAAAATTGATTTTTTGAGGTGGTTTTTGCCGAGGGTGAAAAGATATTAATTTAGTTTTGCTGTAGTTAATCTCTAGATTATGTTCTGTCATCCAATCAGTTATGTTATTTAGCAGGGAGTTTAGTTGGTCATCAAGGTTGCTATTACTGTCACATGAAGTCAAAATAGATACGTCATCTGCAAATAAGACGCATGGTTCTGTGATATTACTAGGGAGGTCATTTATATAAACTAAAAATAGGAAACATCCCAAAACGCTGCCCTGTGGTATCGAGGCATTAATAAATTTGGTGTCTGATCTTATGTGTTCTATTTCATTTGTTTTATGGTTGTATGATTCAATTTCAACTTGTTGCTCTCGATGATCTAGATAGGATTTGAACCATTCATAACATTTTCCACGAATTCCTATATTATATAATTTTTGTAATAAAATGTCAAATTTCACTCTATCATATGCTTTCGTCATGTCCAACAATAATCCTAATGCATATTTTTTGTCATTTATAATATTAATGGCTTCTTGTATTAATTTGTAAACCGCTAATATAGTAGAACGGTGTTTCCGAAAACCGTATTGTGAGTCGCTGAATATATTATATTTTTCACAAAAATTATATACTTTAGTGCACATGGCTTTCTCGATTATTTTAGACGCTGTTGGTAATAAGGCAATTGGTCTGTAGTTATTTGGATCGAGTTTGGAGTTTTTCTTATGTATTGGTTTAATGACCGATTTTTTTAGGAGATTTGGAAAAACACCCTCTTCAAAACTCTGATTTATTAATAAATAAAATGGTAGCGTCAATTCATCTGCACATTGTTTTATTAGAGTTGGGGGAAACTCATCTACACCATGGCTGTTTTTATTTTTTAAGGTTTTTATTATTTTATTGACCTCATATGGGTTTAATGGTTCTAAAAAGATAGAGTTTTCATTACGTGGTAGCGCGGGTAAACTCTTTGATTTGTTTGTAGGTGGGTTAATGTTTGTTTGACCAATTTCTGCGAAAAAGTTATTGAAAACATTGGCTACATCTCTAGGCTCTGATGATACTACATTGTTTGTGCATAGACTGTAATAAACCCGGTTATTCTGAAAACTAATAACCCCAAATTAATTTTGGATAATTTGACACGCTTCTGTACATGTAGGAGTAAATAACGCTTGATTTACCTTTCCTGTGTTTGCGTTAAACTTAAAACTCACTGACTGTGATTAAACTTTTTATGAGCTTGCATTGAATCAAACACAAAGTCGACACTAATTTGGCGGGTCAATTTCAATTCGGCGGACTTTTTTAATAGTAGATAAAACGCAATGACGTTGTCTATACAAATTCAAATTCAAATTCAAATCATTTATTTTCATAGGCCCCAGGAGGCGCTTGAACACGTCAAAATATTACAAACAAATGATATAAAAATAAATTATAAGTAAAACTAAATTATACTAATTACAATGATTTGAATAACCGGGGCTTAGATTAAAATCAAACTAAGTACCAGCTCCGATGGGTATTGCATTATGAGAAGAGCTGGTGAGAAACTCATGTGCACCATCTTTTCAAATGAAATGAATAATATACAATTATATTAATATATAATAATATATAACAATTACAACACATAAAAAGAGCAGTTCATTTCCAAATACTATGTAGTCTAAAATACAGTAATAAGCTTTTTGAGATAATCTGATTTTAATATATTTCTTAAATTTATCTATCGATAATTCTACTGCGTCTAATGGAAGTTTATTGTAGAAGCGTATACATTGACCTGGAAACGAGTTAGAGATTTTATGGAGCCTAGTAGTGGGCACAGCCAGTTTGTTTTTGTTTCTTAGATTTACTTTATGGAGATCACTATTTTTCTTAAATTTTGTTTGATTCTTGTGGACGTACAATAAATTTTCATAAATGTATTGAGAATGTAACGTCATAATATTTATCTCTTTAAATTTATTTCTTAGTGTCTCCTTGGGACTCATCATATAGATAGCTCGAACAGCTCGTTTCTGGAGCACAAAGATTGAATCTACATCCGTGGCACTACCCCGAAGCAATAAACCAAGACATTATACTATGAAAATAGCTAAAATAAACTAAACGCGCAGTGTCAACATCGGTCAGTTGACGGATTGTTTTTACCGCGTAAGCTGCTGAGCTGAGTCTACCAGATAACGTTTCTATATGTGGGCCCCATTGTAATTTAGAATCTAATGTTATACCAAGAAAGACAACTTTATTGACCATTTCCAATTCCTCATTGTCCATCAACACACTAGTTTTGACTTGTTTAACATTTTTTGTAAAAAATCTAACATATTTTGTTTTATTACCATTTAAAAGCAAGTTGTTAACACTAAACCAGTTTACTATCTTTGACAGAGCATTGTTTACATCGTCAATTACTGTTTGTTGTCTATTTACCTTAAAAACTAAAGAAGTGTCATCCGCAAACAATACTATCTCATGATTGTCCTTAACGAGATGAGGTAAATCATTAATGTACAAGAGGAACAGGAAATGGCCCAAAATAGAGCCTTGTGGCACCCCCATTGCTACAGCTGATCCATGCGATCGCTTTCCATTGACACCAACTCTCTGAATCCTATCACCTAGATAAGAAGTAAGAAGTTCCAGAGCGATGCCTCTTATACCGTAGTGGTGTAATTTTCTGACTAGAGTTTCATGCTGCACACAATCAAAAGCCTTAGATAAGTCACAAAACACCCCATAGGCGTCCCGCGACTCCTCCCAAGCCTCAAATATACATTCAAGTAATCTAACCCCAGCATCACATGTTGACCGTCCGCGAGTGAAACCGAATTGTTTAGTGTGCAACAGGTTGTTTTCATTAAAATATTTAAGTAACTGCGCGAGAATTAATTTTTCAAAAATTTTACTAAACGTAGGTAGCACCGATATTGGTCTGAAGTTTGTGGGGTCTAATGTACTACCTGATTTAAACAATGGAATTACTTTACTTAATTTCATTAAGTCAGGAAACACACCACAATCAATAACATCTATTAAATATCATTATTAAATCAGGTGCAATAATATTAATCAACGATTTTATAATATGTAGGTACAGAAATGCCCCATTTCTGTACATATTATAAAATCGTTGTCAAATACAGGTCCACCTCACTAGGACATAAAATTGCCGACGGCAATAGCTGGAACTGAATGTAAATTACCTAAAGGGAGACGAATAGACCAAATGTTCGTCATCCTACTGGTTACGTTCAGTTCTGGCTATTGCTGTCGGCAATGAGTGCTCGCAAAGCGAATATTATGCTTCTATTTCAAACAATGTCACAAACATGAATACACTTCTTCTTCGTCGTGTCGATGGCTTGGTCAAATTTTATTTTGACTTGCCATCGTGGTGAAAGGATTAGCCAATTCGCTTTGGAACTCGCGAATTGCCCAGGGTGCGCCGGACGTAGGGATTCGTTGTGTACGTCACTCGGGGAGGCTCCATTCATGCACCTCTACACTCTTAGGTACAGATAATAATATGCCATAAATTAGATGCAATATTTTATTATTTTTATACAAATGATTATAGTAAGTTTTAATAGATGTTTACATTAAGCATAGTGTTTTACTTATGTAATTATTTCTTCGAACAAGTAGAGCATGATATAAATGTATTTATTATAAAATAGTTAGCGTATAATTAGTAAAGGTGATTTAAGATTCTCGAGAAAGGAATAAATTTGCATGTTTATTTTGTTGTTTTAATAACCATCTACCCACTATTTAAATACTTTCTTCCTTTGTCCACATGAGTTTATTATTCCCATTTAGCATCACTGGTTTCCTTTTAAAATGTACATACATTTATAACTTGAATTTGATCAATTGTATGAATTTAAATGCTACGAAGAAACGTGAAGTATGAAAGCGAATTTCTCAAAATCTGAAAATTAAATAAAATATTTAAAAAAGTTAAGGAAATATCACTACAGTTCCGTACTGTACCCATTTCTGAAACAAGTCTTGACTTATTATGTTTATGGATGGTGTCGTCAAGATTGTTTTATAAGAAGTTAAACAATTTTATATTATTTTAATTTTTTTTTGGCTTTACATACATAAATAATATCATACATCGAATCATATTATATGAAATAATAAATCATTAAAATAATATAACTAGCTACTAATTGTTAAGGATATATGATATAGGATTACTACCTATCACCACACTATCACTCGGGACTTTCAGCATTAGTCAGGGGTATCACGTGGATTACAAATTCATCTTCTATCCACACAAAAAAGAAGATGCATAAAATCTTACTGTAGCCATCGAAGTAACTCCAACATTAGCGATTCCCAATGCCTTCAAATGAATCGGTTCTTGTACATTCATCAGAAATATTAAGACTGTTTTTCTGTTCTTTACATCCATTATCTCCCATGGTAGACCATATACCGCGTGTTTTAATTTTTCACTCTGAAAAATCATGCAATATTTTTATTTATTTAGTCAGTGAAAGTTACTGTTTATTTCTAGATATGTAAATAGAAGAGAGACTGCGTGTGTTTTATACATTTAATAAATAAAATAACCGCTTTCCGCTGCCTGTCTGTCCCTATGTATACTTAGATCTTTGAAACTATTCTACGAATTTTGATGCGGTGTTTTAAATAAATAGAAATATTCATAACGGAAGTTTTAATGTATAAAATATGCTATTATATATTCTAGTTCTACAAAGTACCCGGAACGTAGCCAGGGTGGGTCGTTATTGTGTTATAAAACGTTGTAAAATATACCTTGCAACAAGGAACATTTATCATTTATTCTTTGTAATATTTATCGTACTTAGTTATTAAAATGAGTACTGATGTATACTTACAACAGTGGATAATATCTTACCGTACTTCCTATGAGTTCGAATATGATTGACAGCTGTATGAATTGTTGATAAAAGAGCACTGACATCGGCAAATAGCGCATCAGAGTCTTCGCGGTCTATCAAAACGAAAAAATCAAATTTAAGAACATTTCATCATACAGATCTATAGCAAAGCCAACGAGACGAGATAAAGAATGTAAACAAACGGACCGTTACTGAGTTACATTGCGATAGCGAGGGATTATTATCTCTGTCCTTATCATTCGTACGCGCAGTTGACGTCAATTGATCGACAACAGCTGTCGTTGTGTGTTTCGTGGTACAGGAAAGCATTCAGTACCGCAGTTGTCAACATTTGGTCCGCCATTTTGTGATCAAGTTCATTCCTGTTTGGATTGCGTTGGAAGTGATACATATTTTTTCGTCTGCGTATTTGCTTGGTTTTTTGTTGTTATTATTCCGTTTCTGTTAGTTTTATTTTTGATTTTTGCTGTTATTACTTAGTTTTAATATATTTATGTTATATTTTTTATGTTTTTGACAATATAAGTTCCTTGTCAGTCTTTTAGTTATCTAGTGTTTCTTTAGTTTATTTCCTATTTTCTTAATATAATTTATTTCCTTTTCGCCTGGTTTCTTTACCTCAACCCAATCCACAACAATAATAATTTATTCAAATAAAAATGTTTTGAACCCCTGAACATTTGTTTACATTTTTTATCTCGTCTGGTTGGCCTTACTATAACTACTCTGATATTCCTATCTCACTTTCTAATATTTCGAATGTTTCTTTTGGTACATATTGAATCGGGGTCCGTTCCTTTTTTTTTAAACGCTGTTTAACACCAGATCGTTTCTATATTGTGATCATTTATTTTTTGTAACATCTAAAAACAAAACTACCAAACAATAATCTATAATTTAAAAATGAAATCCAATTTCCCTTGGTCACGACGACATCACGCGAACGGTTGAATCAATTTAAATGAAATTTGGTATAAAAGTAGATGGGACCTTAGGGCCTTAGGGCGCAGCTAGTAATTATTATATTTATCAATATTTACCATCTGTGAACATTCAAGCAGCAACAAGCAACCACAGATTTGATGAAACGTGTAATAGGCAAATAACATCGCACCAAACGCTTCCGACAACTCATTGGTGAAACTGAAGAGAATTTTAATAATATTTAGTTATTATACAACAAAATTGTTTTTAGATATTAAGTACTAAAAACTACGAAATTATACAGTTACCATTTAGAATGACAAATGGTTTTGGTAAGCCACAAGATCTAATAAAAGTTAAATTGGCAGAAAAACTACTAAAAAAAAACACTGGGTTTTGGAAAAGTCATAATTTTTATATCTATCTTCTCTGGAGAATATTACTTAAAATATTTGCTTTTATCCAATCTGCGGGGTAAAACATATAACTATCTACCAATAGTTAACAATATAGTAGTGAATATAAGCCAATAAGTGGTTAAACAATATAACTCCTCATTATTAAACAATACTTACCGAACAATATTTTTGTGATTATCGATACAATCTTTCAAGATCTCATTCACCGTTTCTAATTCTGTCTTAGAGTATTTTTCACAGGATAAAAGCATTGTCGAAGGTTGTGCTGAAGGTCTTGGAAAGGTATTGAGCTTATGTAAAAGAATTTTGAAATGACCCCACAAGTGAAATACCATGAGAGACAGAAAGAGATCAAACATACATAACCAGAATAAAGCCATGATAGTTCTGACGCTAAAAATGTTAAAAAATATTAGCAGAATCCTGTAAAAATAATCACATATATTAAAATAAGAGATAAAGAATAACTTTGCTTTCAAATTCAAACGCAGTCGTTGCAAGTTAGCCCGAATAAAAACTCGAACTGATCGGCAAAAACCGACGAAATGATGTCATCTCGCGTTCATCATATTAAATGTATACTTACCAATTAATAAGATACATGCAAATATACCCCTTTGTACTAGAATAAGTATCAAAAGGATACAAAATGTATACTGTAGTTTCGAAGGTCATATTCTTGATACCACTTTGCTTGTACAATCCTGATGAATAGTAGTTATACAAAGGTATGGCATGGAATAAGAGAGTTACCGCTACCGTCTGTATTGCTAAAGAAAAGGTAATGATGTGTGAAATAAGGTGGACTTGCTTGTGGGTCTGCGAACAATATTTTGTTAATATATATATCTATCTTCTCTGGAGAATATTAGTTAAAATATTTGCTTTTATCCAATCTGCGGGGTAAAACATATAACTATCTACCAATAGTTACCAATATAGTAGTGAATATAAGTCAATAAGTGGTTAAACAATATTAACTCCTCATTATTAAACAATACTTATCGAACAATATAATAATATATTTTATATATTTTTTTTATATTATTATATCTTTATTATAAGTAAAATTTAATAACACATAACTCATAACTTATTTATTGGTATAATATATATTATTATTAAAATATATTACACATCAATATATATATTATATATTATATAATAATGTTATGAATTTATAATTTTGTATGTCCTTTACAAAGGACAGAGCATGTTGAGACATTTATAAACCACAATGTAACACCAAAAACCTACACGACATGTTGGAACAAAATAAATAATCTTTTAATCTTTTAGGCAATACATTTATATTTTCATCAAACAAACCATTTGCATATTGACAAATCAATTAATTATTGGAAAAATAATAATGAAAAATATAATCGTGAAAAAAACATGCAATTGATGTCAAATAAAAAAATAATAATAATACAATGCAGAATGTCAAATACAATCGTGATTGAGATACACAAATAAATAAATTCAAATTAAATAAATAAATGATTAACATAGATTTCAGATCAATTCAATAAAATCAATAAAAGTCATCAATTCATCCACAGAATAGAATGCATGCATAACAAGCCATCTTCTGAGACGATTCTTAAAACTGTCTAGAGTTAAGGCACTTATTACAGTTTCGGGTAATTTATTGTAATATCGTGGTTAAGTGTTACAACACTAAATTCTGTAATGCCAAATAAATTGCTTTGTTAATTGAAGGTGTTAGTATGGTGACAATCCTTAATAAATAAATAAATAAATAAATAAATAAAACAGACTAAGATCGTACTTTTTTACTTGACTACGGCGAGGCCAAAAGGATAATGATTTTGGTAGTTTATGTATGTATGTTTGTTTGTATGTAGTGAATAAACTACCGTAATAAGTTTATTGAATCAGGTGGCATTATATTTATAAGGATAAGCCGGGTGACATAGGCTATATAAATTTATTATAATTTTATTTAATAGATTTTAAACGTTAGATTCTAAATTAAAAATATACATAATCACACGACATCAGTATCAAATGTCTGGTCTTGTCAAGCATATTACAAATATGTATACATACTTATCTAAATATAAATGAGGATTTACAGTTTTCGCGGTCCACTCTGTGTAGCAAACCAATTTAAGTACAATATGATTACGTAATCGGGTTATAGTTTTTGAACGTAATTTTATTTTCTTGCTGTTCTAAACCTATTTTATTTGGAGGACAGTGGTAGACTATGACCTAAGCTCTTTTTGCCATTAAAATGCGATTTTAAATTGGAACGTTATTTTTTGTTTTTTGTGCAGCGAATCGTCAAATCTAGGTAATATTATTTAAGTGCCAATAAGTCGTAAGAGTATAATATATTTTATCTACACCAATGCTATAAATCCTCTACGTTCTTGAAACAGTTAGCTAATTGCCAACATTAAAACAGCCAGTGTCATAATAACCATTATAACACCCAAACGGGTGTTATAATGTTGTACTGAAATTCATTATGCAACTCCTTTTTTACTCATCGAACAGCCACATTCTCATGGCATCTTTATGATTTCAAAAAAAGAACATGTCATGCACGCGCGTTTCACTACCACAGCGCCGTAATTTAAATAAAAACTTATTCGAATTTTTGAATTGACGTCGTATCCCGCCATTTTTGTTCAATAATAGTATTGAAAAAATACTTTTTAATAATTGTACGATCCAAAATGTAAATAATTATTACAATAAATAATTATATTATTACCTATACATAGTTTTTTTGTATTAGATACTCACTAATTAAACTTTCCATGAATTTACATAGAGTTCTTACAACACTGTACCCTAATACCCTATGGTTTCAGAACATTTATAGAGGATTCATATTGGTGTAGATAAAGTCTTGTATGCAACTGTTATAATTAGGTATTAAAACACTCATGTGATACTATTATCACACTCGGCTTCGCCTCGTGTGATAAACCCACACTCGTGTTTTAATACCCCTCATTATAGAACAGTTGCATAAATAACTAATAGACTTCGCCGTTTGCGAATGCGGTGCCAGTCCTCAAACGATGGCTCACCTTCCTACATGCCCTTTATGTCCAACCACTTGTACACACAAAACGTGAACATCGCTATGTTAACGTTTTGTTTAAAAAATCAATAATAATTATTATTTTTTTATATTTATTAAAAAATAGTAATTTATATTGTAATATTTCAAACCTATATCATATTTTTTTGAAAACTTGAACACGTTATAATCCATCACAAATGTGGTGTGTGATACATTTACCAAGAAGATGAATTGTAAGATTTGGCAAGAATCACTCCGTAATCAATCTTACCTTCATTGCGTATTCAGATACATCTTTGAAGTAAAACAAATGAATCCGCGTCAGAAATTCCTTCGCAACCTTTCGATATTTCGCAGAATATGTCAGAGTTAACAATCTAGACTGAAAAGCAATGTTAAATGTTAGTTGAATTTGTAGGTCTCAGATCAGCTGCCCACCAACCGGGTGTCAAAATCACCACAATTATGTCTCCAGACGTCGCAGTGGAGCTTAGTAGCCGTGGCATGGTGGGTGACCATGGCGAAGCTAAGTGGACCCCACATGTGGTCGGGTGCTCCTCGGGCTTTTGTCGGGAAGCTCATGTTGGTGCGGGCCAACAGATTGTGGTGTCTTCCGTGTAAAGGCACCGCAATCAAGCTAGGCCATAGTGTTGCGACATCACGGCCGGGGAGCTGCGGCGCCGCGGCTGGAGAGAAGTGCCGGTATCACGATGCGCCGTTCTTCCTGCCTTCCGCGGTCTCGGCGGGGCCGCAGCCGTTAGTAATTCGGCATGGTGGGGCCGCAGAAGAAGAGGAGTGTCGGTATGACAATGCGCCGCTCTCCCTATCCTCTGCGGCCGATCCCATCTATCTCGCTGTAATGAGGATCGGGTCGTCAGATTTGGGGGTAACTAATGACCATTGCACGCGGGCCTTGCGTTGGTCACGGCTCACTGTATGTCCCAGTGAGCCGTAAACCGAGAGGGATCAGCAATGACCATCCGCGGCGGGTTTGTAGAAGTGTGCGCAAGCGTGCCCACGTTCCTGTCATTATGCGGGAGAAAGACATTGTGGTGGTTTTAGTTGGTAAGCCAGCTTTGCCGGAGAATCTGACATAACCTCTCCAGTGCCCTACTGAGAGGTATGCAGCAAACATTTCCCCACGTAAAAAAAAGGGGTCTCAGATCAGCTGCAAGGAAGCTAAGCTTAGCATCAAAATCTCCAAACTATAAAAAAAAAACACATTGACAAGCTTTCACAATTTGATAGCACTTTCAGGTGGCTGGTTTTGTGACCCTACTTGTGTTAAGAACTTTCCAACGATATCACGTGACGACAATGGTATTTTTTTTTTTATTATTGTGGATATTGAGTGACTCTCAAAGAGCACTTTACCAATAAGAAGAGGAAATTAAAGCAAATATCTATGCAAATAAGTCCGCTAAAACTCCTCGGGCAGCGGGGCGGTAGATTATCACGCGCATCTATGGATTTAACAACTAGTATTATATGACGCGTGTAGGGACACAGTGCAACCGGCGCATATGTCTTTAAGTGGATCCTTAAGTTTAGTTGCCCGGTTTGCCAGTCGCCTTCCCGTATCGCTAGACATAGGTCGTAGTTAAGTTAGAATAATGTAGTCAATAAGTTTATTATATAATATGTCCCTGGTACCAGTAAATATAAACAAATAGTATAGTGACCTATCGTTTCAATCATACAACAATCATCAACAAATTAAATCTAATAACACATAAATGAAGTCCCCCACATGCGCAAGAGCTCTTTCACTATAGCAGCGGAGGACGATTGACAAGACAATGACTATTCTTTTTGGTTTAAGTGTCTAAGGGTACAATAAAAAAATATGTGTTGCTTACCAAAATGACGGAATCCACTAACGTCGTAATATAAGCGTACCCGATATCCATAAAATCTAAATTGTTCCCTCGAAACCAAATATAGAAGACTCCGCCAAAAAAATTGGTACACGCCATAATTAATATAAATATTGATATCAGTAATGTTCCAAGTTTTGATTCCTTTTCACCTATTTCTTTGGATGGCCAAGAGTTCACACACTTCATGCTGAATCGAACTATCTGTATGTAAAGGTAGTCAGATGGGGATTGGATTCCACTGAAAGAAATAAAACTTGAAAATAGTAGAAACTTCTTAAAAGCTCATAATATCCTTTTTTATGTGTATAACATCGGAGTGAACAGAAAATATTAATGAAATATAGTAAAAATGCTATCGTGCCAAAGCCGCTTACTGCTTTCGCAGATTTAGACATAATTCTAAGACTCTAAGTTCATTTGTTTTACCGGAAAATTCACAACTTTTCATTTTTTTGTAATTTTTTCGACACATTATGGAATAGTAACGTCATCCAAAACTATACAATACATTTCCTACTTCTCGATCAGTATTGAGATTTTCCAACATACCTATCCCATTTTTAGAATTTTTCGAACAATTTTTAATGAACAAAAAGAAGACTTGCCATCTTGCCAACAAAACGCTCAAGTAAAAATGTAAAACGACAAAATTCTGGTTAGATATCGAAAAATGGTAAATCAAATAATAATATATTATTAAAACTTACACAACAGCCTCATTGTCAAAAAGAAATTTACGTAAATTCTGCATTGTATGTTTTCAAAAGACTATCCATCTATTATTGTCCCTTACCAGAACTTACACCAACCAATAGGTTAGGTACAATGATTTTTATAAAATGTCAACAGTTTGTAACCGCTTTTCTGTTTATACCTTTGTGGTCAAAGGAAAACATAATTGGCCTAATTTAAGTTTACTTTTACCATAATTATAAAACTGTATTGCTCGTTTCTAATAATTACTATGTTTTTCCTCATGCTTTCGTTATAGCAAATTACAAAGCCTGTGAATGTTTGCACATTACGTTAAGGACACTATAAATTATTCTGTTTCATTTAATTGCACTATTTTTTCAAACTAATAGCTACTTTTTATAGGGTTCTTCAGACAAAAGGAATTTTGTTATTAATTAAATAAATAAATATTTCACAACTCACACACAACGCCATCTAGTCCCAAACTAAGCAGAGCTTGTACTTTAGCTACTAGAATAACTGATACTAATACATATTATTATATACTTTTTCTTTTGTAAATACATACTTATTATACATAGAAACACCCAGACTAAGACAAAACCCTATGTTCATGCACATAAAGATTTGTCTTAAGTGGGATAATCGAACCCACGGCGTCGCAGGCAGGTTGCAGGCACCCACTCCGCCATCCGGTCGTTTATATTATTTTTTTTTCGACTTCCAATCGTTGTGTGTAAAAACAGGACACCAACTAAATAAGTGGCTACTTATAGCATATAAACACTTACAAAAGAGTAGGTATCCGCGGTGGGTTCGTGAAAGAGTGCGCAAGCGTTCCCACTTCCTGCACTTATGCGGGAGAAGGACATCGCGCACACACCAAAAGCGCGTCGAAGCGCAGCGAATCGAAGCGCAGTTTCAGTGTCATATGAATTCCAACTCTATTCTCACAATCATAATACTCATTATCGCATGAGAAACTCAAACAAGTCGCGCGGATGCCCGCGGCGCCGCGGGAATTCCGGCGAATTCCATAGTAGTAGTAGCGTAGAGTTTCTCATGCGATAATGAGTATTATGGTTGTGAGAATAGAGTTGGAATTCATATGACACTGAAACTGCGCTTCGATTCGCTGCGCTTCGACGCGCTTTTGGTGTGTGTCGACCCTAGTCGGCAGGCCGGAATAATACCGTATGCCGAGTACGGACCATTAGTAGTTTGATCAATTCGGTTTGCTACAAGCATACATTTGTTTCATATCATGTTATAAAGAAACTACGTAATGTTAAGTGTAATGGCACATGGCATATTTAAAAAATAAACATTGTTTGTCCTATTGTAACTGGTTACTAATGCTTTTGATACCAGAAATCTTACGCCCTGGTATTATAAAGACAATAGTATGTTAGTTTGTTTGTGTGAGTGTGTTAATTTTTCATACAAAAAATACTGACCAAGTCGATTTTGGTGAATATATACACGTGTATGTACCTAAAAGCATATGTAGCGGTATCCGCACATGATAAATGACACATGACATTCACATCGTCAAGGAGTGATACACTCGTCACAAATGTTTAAGAGCGCTGAATCGCGATAACGAAGTGTTCACAGAGAGTGTACATAAATATAATAGATATACCACTTCCAATACGCTACAGTTGGAAAGCTGTCCGCCAGGCAATACCACCGAGCCTGGTCGGAGGATCCTCCCTTTGTGGTGGAGGAACATCACACCCGTCACCCGTCCCTCTACACATTATATTAACAATAAAGCTATTTTTAATGCAGCTAGAGGTTCAAGCTCACTCTAGTCGTAAAATAAATCGTAACCCTAAATAAACTTTCCTAATTAAGTGCAAATACCTACAGCCGGTGCGGTCAAGATCTAAGTACAATCGAGCTAATTTAGCGAGCAGGAACGTTAATTACATTAATTTGTCGAGTAAATACCTAGTGGACGGTACATTCTGATGTATGTGACCTTCGCGAGGAAACCAATTTGAAAAGCCGTTACCCGATTGGTAACTTAGATAGCACATATAATAATTAGTAATTGTGATGTTAACTTTTAGTCAAAAGCATAAAAAAATATAATACCCACAAAAAAGGCGCATACTGTATCTGCATAAAAATTATTGAATTCTTACTAACCCGGATTCTTTTTTAAACTACCGTCGACGAACCCAAAGGTGTATAGAAAAACCTAGTTAGATTTATATTACACTGTTAAGCATGTCATTCTTTGTATATTAATTGTATTATTAAATAAATGAATAAATTATTTTATTTTAATATATTATTTTATTATTTTAAATGTTACCTTAAATTTTATGACGCATTTTTATTTAAGTTATTTAAATAAAAATGCGTCATAACTGCGCCTGAACTGCAAAAATACCATATTTCTTAACGTACAAAGGTAATGTACACACAATTAAATAATTTTAGCCGTAGTTGCTTCTTACTATTACGCGGACTACACTCCCGTTTGGTACACACACCATATAAAGTTCTTTACCTTTTTACTAACATACAGTAACTGTAAGCCTCATCAACTAACTAGGTCAGCACAAAGCCAACAAAGTGTAGGCGTTTAATAAACTCATTGGCCATTAGATGATGTAGGACGGAAATAGAAATCCTTAAAACGAAAGAAAATGTAAGGTACCTACGCCATTAACCTATTTGTACTTCCTTACGGAAAAATTACTAATAATACTTTGTCCGACACGGAAATCAAACCCGAGATTCGAGGCAGTTCGTTTTTTTCTTAATACATATGACATAATATAACATCACGCTTATATTACGCAGAAGAGCGTGGCAGAGGTGTACAACCCTCATTTCACCTGTTATGTTTAGGTCCCATGGGATAGGGGATGAGCCTATCCCCATCTGGGCACAATTCCAACTCCGTGCAGCAATTGTGAATTTCCTGATGGAAAGTTTACAAATAACACTTTGCCCAACCGAGGAATCAAACCCGAGACCTCGCGGTGAGAGACGCATACGCAAACCGCTAGACCACTGAGGCAGTTAATTATAAATAAATAAATATTTTTCACAACTTACACACAACGCCATCTAGTCCCAAACTAAGCAGAGCTTGTACTATGGGTACTAGAATAACTGATACTAATACATATATACTTTCTTTTTGTAAATACATACTTATTATACATAGAAACACCCAGACTAAGACAAACCCCCATGTTCATGCACACAAAGATTTGTCTTAACCGGGAATCGAACCCGCGACCTCGGTGTCGCAGGCAGGTACACTACCCACTGCGCCATCCGGTCGTCTTCATATTAATTAGAATGTAATTCATAACAAATAACATGCTAATTAATTTTTATTATCAGAAAAATCAGTATGTATGAGAGAATGGCTAATTTGTATGCAATTCCGTGCTTACGGATTAAGAATGATGAAGTAACATACCTACAGTTGAGAAATTTAGGGTCTTGGCAAGAGGCGACCATAGTTGGTTGGTAAAAGCGACTGCCCGGTGTGCAGAGCATGCAATGCATGCAAGCATAGCTAAAAGCTATAAAAATAATCAATAAGAATGATGACTTTAGAATCGTAATTTTATTAAGTGTATGCGTAATCCCACCCACTTATTGGCAATTATACCCTCTAAAAGATTGCTGCATCTACCTTATGTAGTTTTTTCTAACACATCCCATAAACCTCATCAACTTACTGGGTTCTTCTTCGTCGTGTCGATGGCTGAGTCAAATTTTATTTTGGTTTGCCATCGTGGTGAAAGGATTAGGCAATTCGCTTTGGGGAACTCGCGAATTGCCCAGTCACTCGGGGATGCTCCTTTCATGCACCCCGGGTTAGAAGAGAGCCAACAAACATTAGATAGCAGAACCACAGAGAACTGCGTACAAACGGAACGAGAAAACTTCAAGTAAATAGTCGTGTTAATTAAATACATAAAACATTCTAAAACTTTGAATTCAAATACAAACGCCTATGATGTTTTTATTTGTGGTCGCTAAATTTCCATGATATGAAATAAAACTTTTAGAAACCGACGTACAGGAAACCGGCCATATCTAATTATGCGATGAAGCCAACAATTGGCATTCTTAAGTAATTTTGATGGCAAAATGGATTGGTGGTCTACCCAAGAAGGTCCCATCAGGACCCAACTCTTAACGATAAAAATGCTGTGATTTATAAAAAAAAACAATAAAAATCGCAGAATAAACATATCATTTTACTGACGGGACTAAAAAGGAAATGTCAACTTTTATAATGTCTTTTTTATTGGCAACGTGTTTTTGTAGTGAGAATTAAACACTTACGAGGCTCTCAAGTTACAATAAAAAGAAAATCGACGTGTTTTCTCTGAAAGGTCAACTTCCCACGCGAGATTTTTAGCGCCAAGACATTTTTTTTACTGAAAACGCCTAGATTGAATATCTTTGTAGATTTATTCAATTACAACAAATAAAATAATTGAAATAGACAAATCTAAAAATGAATATAAGACTGGACCCTTATATTTTTTTAAGATTTGATTTGTCTGTTTCTGCCGCGTACAATTATTGAAACCACTGATTCTATCGTGATCAATGTTCATTGCCTCACTCTAACGAAAAACCTACCTAAGAAATAAATTTAAAGAGATAAATATTATGACGTTACATTCTCAATACATTTATGAAAATTTATTGTACGTCCACAAGAATCAAACAAAATTTAAGAAAAATAGTGATCTCCATAAAGTAAATCTAAGGAACAAAAACAAACTGGCTGTGCCCACTACTAGGCTCCATAAAATCTCTAACTCGTTTCCAGGTCAATGTATACGCTTCTACAATAAACTTCCATTAGACGCAGTAGAATTATCGATAGGTAAATTTAAGAAATATATTAAAATCAGATTATCTCAAAAAGCTTATTACTGTATTTTAGACTACATAAATGATAATAGTATTTGGAAATGAACTGCTCTTTTTATGTGTTGTAATTGTTATATATTATTATATATTAATATAATTGTATATTATTCATTTCATTTGAAAAGATGGTGCACATGAGTTTCTCACCAGCTCTTCTCATAATGCAATACCCATCGGAGCTGGTACTTAGTTTGATTTTAATCTGATTTTAAACAGTTGGATTAAAATTAATCTAAGCCCCGGTTATTCAAATCATTGTAATTAGTATAATTTAGTTTTACTTATAATTTATTTTTATATCATTTGTTTGTAATATTTTGACGTGTTCAAGCGCCTCCTGGGGCCTATGAAAATAAATGATTTGAATTTGAATTTGAATTTGAATTTGAATTTGTTCTTTCTGCATCACCATTGGTTAGTAGGTAGAAAATTCCTATGGCATTAAGTCCGCCGTTGTACTTTATATTAAGTGCAAGAAGTTTTAAAATAAATAAAATAAAAAAACCTCTTATCGAATTATCTTATCTTTCGAATTTATGATTTTTAATAAATATCGCTATGTCGCAAGCACACTACAAATACCCCAGTGCCAGTCCCCAAACGATGGCTCACCTTCTTACATGCCTCTTGTGTCCTACCACCTGTACCATAGACGACCTGTGGAGCGCCACCGATGATGCCGTTCTTGTGGCAAAGTTTTGGTCAAACAAAATTTAAATAGCATGTATTTCCATGTGTTTTTCCATTGACACGCAAAGAAGACTACAAATATAGCTTTTTTGTGCTCACAAATAATTTGGCTGTAAGGCTAACCAGTACTACACCAACAGGTCTAGTCTAGTTATGTTTTGTATGGGACTTTTTTATCTGCAATCACCACTTAAAATGAGGTTGAAATTGAACTCTTGTGAAGAATTTTAGTTATAAATATACAGTGTACACCAGGGGAAAGTAGACGAACTATAAAGGGGTAAATTGACAGATAACTACCAAAAACCAATAACAACAACAAAAACTACAACAACCAAATAAAAAAATATTTAAAAGGTAGTAAAATCTTCAACTTCGTAGCCCAAGATTTTTTTATACGTGTAATTTAGCCACCGTAGTGGTTTCAATCCTGCTGTTCAGAAATCACCCGAAAATATGAACTTTCTTTGATTGATAGATTTTCATCGTATTAGATACTGCAAAGAGGTATTTTCTACGTATATGCAATATAAAATAGGTAATGCTTTTCGGCAAGAATGTTGTTTAGAATCAGAAGCTTCCACATTATACCTATATTTTTATATATTGAAACCTATTTTTGAACAACTACAAAAATGTATTGCCTCAAGCGTATAGGGATACGGGTGGTTTTTATCTAATAAGTATATTAATAAAGATTAACAAGATAAACCATGGGTACAATAATATTAGGTATATTAAAGATCAAAAGAAACATAGGTTACCGAAAAATGTTACTCTTTCTCTATCCCTATCAAGAGTTACGATGTTGGTGAGTTAAGCAATAAAAAAAATATAGACGTATGTTATGTTTGGGTTCGATTCCCACTTTTTGTGTGCATGAACATGGGGGTTTGTCTTAGTCTGGGTGTTTCTATGTATAATAAATATGTATTTACAAAAGAAAAGTATATATATGTATTAGTATCAGTTATTCTACTTGTACCCATAGTACAAGCTCTGCTTAGTTTGGGACTAGATGGCGTTGTGTGTAAGTTGTGGAATATTTATTTATTTATATTTATTAAACCATTCAGGAGCGAAATCGCCTGATTAGTAGGTGCACATTTGGCAGTACAGGTACGTACTGTAGGTACCGCCAACAGGCGATGCGAATGCAGTCAAGTGTAGGGTGTATGACATGTGTATAATACCCACACTTCATCTGTTATGCTTAGATCCCGGCCTATCTACCGGGCACGATTCCAACTCTGTGCTTATTGAGAATTTCCTGACTTATAAAGCTCAAATAACTATTTTGCCCCGCCTAGGAATCGCACCCAAGACCTCAAAATGAGAGATAACTACTCTAGACTTAACGAGACAGTGGCAGTAATAGTGGGGTGCATGAAAGGAGCCTCCCCGAGTGACATACACAACGATTCCCTACGTCCGGTGCACCCTGGGCAATTCGCGAGTTCTCCAAAGCGAAATTGGCTAATCCTTTCACCACGATGGCAAGTCAAAATATAATTTTACTCAGCCATCGACACGACGAAGAAGACGAGACAGTACACAATAAATTTAATAACCCGTTTGACTAATAAAGCCGCACCAACCCAATTACTACGAACAATGACGTAGACAGTTCAATGTTTTCACCTACCCGCAAATTCCCTAAACACCCCTTTTATTACTAGCAGCAAAGTAAGCAGTATACTAATAAAGACTTTATGTTCGCCTAAAGACATGAACACTGTAATACGCCTGTTGCGCGAGAGAAATCAATGTCACCACACACACACCTCGCCTGTTGCACGAGCCTCTATACGTACACACCCAACCAAATAAAAACACTGAAAACACACACACTATGACAATTCTCGTTCACACATGCGCAATTCAGGGTCTGGATCACGCACACAGGTGCGTGTACAAGGGAAGCTGCAGCTAGGTCGCGAATGACGTCAGCAAAGCAAGGTCAATATCACTTTTTTGTCTCCTTTCTGGACGTTGCTTTGTCTATCTTTTGTCTCTGTTGCGCGGTGGGCTCGCCATCCCGTCTGGGCTGCACGCGTGCGAGGTCGTTGTGCAAACGCTGCCAGTTGAAGGCACTCCTTCATACATTTACGCCTCTGAAAAGGCGTGTAGTAATTTTCTCGCTTTGTATACTTCCTTGCGGTTCTGTTGCCTTTGGGAATTAAATTCTTATGCTGAGGGATTTTTAGAGTACGTTTTCTTTAAGTTATTGCAAAAATAACATATAATACTTGTATCTCCTGGAAGGTGATGCAGAGGCACAGATGGCTACATATAGAGCTATACATTTGCAGTATAAAGATGGTCTCAATTTAAGCTTATTATAGGCTTAATGTAGACAGTAAGAAACAGTTGAAAAATATATGGGACCGGCAGGATTTGAACCTGCTACCTTACTGCACACCGGGTAGCCGCTTTAGCCATCCAGCTACGGTCACCTCTTACCAGAACTCTAAATTTCTCAACTGTATGATACGTCGCTTCGTAACGTCACGTTCATCCATTTGTTCCTATCTTAAGTAGTATACAAACCAACATGGCGAAGTTACATTCGGCGCAAATGTTGTAACAATTGAACGTGAACGTTATTTTAACTTCTAATTGATTATGTTTATAGCATTTAGCCATGCTTAGCAAAAAAAAAATAAACTGTTAAAATGTTTCTAAGTATAATTTGCTAAGCATAGCTTTAGCTATAGCTATAGCAATAAGCAAGCTAGCTTAGCACTGTTTGTAATAATCTATTACATGACTAGCTGACCCGGCGAACTTTGTACCGCCTTAGCGTAAATTTGATGCACTACTTTATTTTGTATAGCTGACCTATCTTATGTATGCGTACCTATTCAATTTGAACTGGAATCTATAATATCTTCCATATAAAATGAATACCTAATATTTTTCTCCGTAAGAACCTTGTACAGAGTATTATAAAACTACAAAAAAAAAAATCAGCCAATCGGTCAAGCCGTTTTCATGCTATGTCATGACAACGGAAAACGGGTTTCATTTTTATATAATATATAGATAGATAAGAACCTTGTACAGAGTATTAGAAAACTACAAAAAAAAACAGCCAAATCGGTCAAGCCGTTTTCATGCTATGTCGTGACAACGGAAAACGGGTTTCATTTTTATATATATAGACTAGCTGACCCGGCGAACTTCGTACCGCCTAACAGTCAATGAATGTCGTGTTACCTTTTAGCTGAACTAATTTAGGCTTTGATGAACGTAATACAATGATACAAAATAATATTAATATAGATAGAAACATAAATGTATTTTATTATGATGAATGATGATGAAAACATACAGAATGAGAATAAAAATTAAAAAAATAATAATAATTAAGTACTTCAAACTCATGTCAGAAAAAAATGATTGAAAACTATGTTGTGCAGATTGGCATACACTCGGATTAATTCATTAATGGGATTTTCATTCAAGCACCTTGTGGTAAACGACATTCTTTGTTTTTTGGTCAGGCGCAAGAACAAATAGAGCGGATGGTTTGCCGACACGTGAGCATGCCACGTACAATTGACCATGACAAAAACATGCATTTTCTAGATTGTGGCCACAAATAGTCAAGGATTGGCCCTGTGATTTGTTGATCGTCATGGCGAAGGCAAGACGAAACGGGAATTGAATTCGTTTAAACTAAAAAGGCATATCCGTTAGGATCATCGGAAACTAAACGCGTTCCATTGCACAGTTTTGGTTGGTTTAAATTTCTAAGCATGATGACTACCGAGCCAACCTTAAGTTTTAAATTGTGCGGTGGTAAACCAGGCACATCCAAGGAGTTTTAAAATTCACTTGGATAATTAGTGGCTTCTTCTTCGTTTGTTACACAGTCGATAGATTTGAATGAATACAGAGTACCTACGATTTGATTTTGTACTATAAAATTGAGGTCATCTACATCTTTATTTTTAGCGGCCAAAATTGCTCGCTCACTTAACCATTTAGTATTTTTGTAGTTAGCAATGGTATCCGGGAATACTTTGTTGATAAGCTCGTCTTTTGATGATACGAAATTGAAAACATTTGGAGAAAAGGAAATCAAACCGCTCGATTTGTCAACAGGAACACGGCCATTACCGATAGTCAGCAATTGCTTCGAGAAATCATAAGCAGTTAGAACGTTTAACAATGCAACTCTCATATTTACAGACAGTTGAAGTTTTTTTACATATCGCCACAGATTTGATGCTTTGAGGCAAGCGTTTTTTTCGTCGGCAGCAGTAGATCTTGCAATAACTGGTAGTGTTTGTCGGAAATCGCCAGATAATAAAATCATTGCACCACCAAAACTTATCGAGGTCTAGTGCTTCCAATGCGCGTTTGTGTGTCTTTGTGCGCCATTGTCCATTCGTCCCATATGATGATTTTTGATGCTAATAAAACTTTGGAGCCCGAGACCTTTCCAACGAATGCAAAACCGTGGAAATCGGTTCGTGCGTTCTGGAGTTAAAGCGTCAGGAAGGAAAACCCGACTTATTTTTATATAATAGATTAAAAGCCTTTATTCATTTACCGACTTTGAGTTATAATACTGAGTATTTAGTTATGAAATATCTAGTAAATCTTTGTTTGACCTAAGTATAAATAGTTAATAGATACGTTTTTTAGCAGTGATTTGTAAGTGTATGATGTAAGTATATCGAAAACAATTTAACAGCATTAAATAAAAATGAAATTAAAACTTCTACTGCCTCGATGGTCTAGTGGTTAGCTTATGCACCTCTGACCGCGAGCTCTCAGGTTCGATTCCCGGATCGGGCAAAGTGTTATTTGTGAACTTTCCGCCAGGAAATTCTCAATAGCAGCACGGATAAGAATTGTGCCCGGTGAATAGCGATAGGCTAACCTATCCCATGAAACCGAGGCTCTGTCAAATAAAGGGTTAACGTAACAGGTGAAATGTGGGTGTTGTACACCTCTGCCACACCCTTCTGGGTAATATAAACGTGATGTTATGTTGTGTAATTAAAACTTTTCGTTTTGTCAAAACAAAGATGGTTTTGGAATAACAAAAAAGAAGATTAATTAATAAAAGTAGGGAAACATTTTGTTGATCTTAATTAAAAATAAAAGTTAAGCTTCAGGCTATAATTAAAATATTAAATAGTGTTTGAGCGATGTGTCTACAATTTGTAATGGGATACTATTTATTGCCTACAGATTTACGTAGTATATAAATATAAAAATTACTCTTCACGCGACCAGAAGGCTGGTTTCTACTTTGGACAAAGGATCAGCATTGCCATCCAACGTGGCAATGCCTCCAGCCTTCTGGGCACGTTACCCGCGGTCGACATCGATGCGGACGTATTTTTTGACACCTGAACATTTTATTAGATCTATTTTATTTAATAAGTTTGTATTATATTTTTTTATTTCATGTATATACAGGGTGTCCCATATTTAATGGATAATCCTTTACCTGCAGATTGGGGGCATCATGCCTGATAGGAAAATGCAAAATTTGTAGAAAAGTATCACGAATTTTTAAATATCGAACATTTTCGAATTTTTCACAAATTAGCCACTTTCGTCCACTCTTCGTGATGCCATGTTCGTAAATCTTAGAATTTTTTAAGTCTGTTTTTGGAATTCAATTCTTGAATGGATGTACTATCAAATTTACTATCTCATTATGGTACAATTATTTCATTTAAAAAACTAAAAACAAAAAAGTTTGAACCCTTATGGTGTCAAAAAAATGTATGGAGACCTGTGTGCCCATCACGGGAAAAATATGCCAGTTTCATTGTGATTCTAAAATGGTATAAAATAGTTCATATTTTTTTTTATTTAAGAAAATAATGTGAGAAATTATGACCAGGGTCCGATTTTTTTTAAATCACTTTCTACCAAAATGATATCCTAGTTGATAATATAGTTACTTAAGCGTATTAAACTAAATTAAATAATTACGAACAAGCATAACTTTTACATAAAAGAGAGTTTATTGGCCAGAGATTGAGATTTGCGTAAAATAAGACACGATGCAACTTTTTTCAGCAAAATTCTGTGGACTGACGAATCGTCTTGCAAGAGAGATGGGTACTTTAATATTCATAACTTGCACAGTTGGCAAGTAGCCAATCCACACTCTACGATCGAACATAGATCCCAGCATCAATTTAAAATTAATCTTTGGACTGGGATCTTAAATGGACGAGTGATCGGCCCATTCGAACGGCCTGAAACATTAACAGCAGATAGTTTTTTTTTTTTTTTAAACAATAATCTTACAGATTTGCTGGACGACATAACACTCAATGATATTAACGGGATGTGGCTACAGCAAGTGTGGCTACCCTGCACATTACGCAGTAGCGGTAAGAGAGTACCTACATAACACATATCCCAATAGATGGATCGGACGGATGGGAACGATTTCGTGGCCACCGAGATCACCGGATCTGAATCCACTAGATTTTTTTACTGGGGTTGTTTAAAAGAAAAAGTTTACAAAATACCTGTTAACAGCATCAGCGAATTACGCGAGCGTATACGTATTGCAGCCGATGAAATCAATAGAACTGGATTTGCACGCCACATTAAACGATCCTTTATTAATAGGTGTAGAGCGTGCACACTAGCTCAAGGGGGGCATTTTGAACATTTGTTATAAATTATTAATACATTATGAAACTACAAATTGTTTCATTTTAATTCATTACATCCATCCATCCATCCATAAATAGCTTTTCCGCCACTCAATAGAGTGATTTGATCGTACCGCCAATATATTTTTTTTCAAACTTTTTATTGAGTTTAACGGGTCTTGGTTCAAACAATCAACAATATTTTAAAGTATTAAATGAAACAACGGTATGTTTATACCATTTTAGAATCACAATAAAACTGGCATATTTTTTCCGTGATGGGCACACAGGTCTCCGTACATTTTTTTGACACCATAAGGGTTCAAACTTTTTTAAAAAAAAATGTCATGTAATTTTTTTTTTGATTTTTCTTTGTAGTTTTTTAAATTAAATAATTGTACCATAATGAGATAGTAAATTTGATAGTACATCTATTCAAGAATTGAATTCAAAAAACAGACTTGAAATATTCTAAGATTTACAAACATGGCATCAAGAAGAGTGGACGAAAGTGGCTAATTTGTGAAAAAATCGAAAATGTTCGATATTTAAAAATTCATGATACTTTTCTTCTACAAATTTTGCATTTTCCTATCAGGCGTGATGCCCCCAATCTGCAGGTTAAGGAATATCCATTAAATATGGGACACCCTGTATAGTTAGGTATATATTTAGTTTTCACTTTATTAATAATATAGTGTAATTTCAAATGTTAAATTGTATAATAAATAAATAAATTATTTGTTAACTATAATTATATAATATGTGAATTTCTAAGGTAATAGCTATTTGCTTACAATAGAACAGTATACCAGTTTAGTTGTCAAAATGTGATGAGCGGATAGAAAGATAAATATAATTTTACATTCATAGGATCACTAAGGAATAGGAATTATAATTATTGAACTGAAGATGCAGATCAAGACTGTTAAGGGTAGACTCCTGAGCGCCGCCGTGTTTTCATACTAACGGAATATGGGTAAACCCATAATTATTACGTTAGTTTTATGTTATAATATTATTAAGTTTTTATAAATTTTTAACATCAATTCATATCTTAAACACACAAATGCACGTTTTGTCCTAACTGTTTTATTAATTAATTGAGTTTCATAGAAACTTAAAAATTAAAATTATAATTTTGAAAAAGTGAGCTGCAACAAACATGCATTTTGGTATTTTAGATATGATTTGTCTATAACAATAAATAAAAACTTAATAATATTAAAGTTAAACCCATATTACTTTTGTATGGAAAACAGCCAAGCAATTTTATTGTTCTCCCTTAAGTTGCCCATACAGCAGATAGTACTTATTATGATAGTATTTTGTATAGACATTTTAAAACACTAAAATTTAAATCCGCTTGTTCTATCAACAAAATGTCAACCTTATCGACTTCGACAACGTCAAAAGAAATGTTTGTTTTTTGGCTCATGAATTAATTTTGCTAATAGTACTTGGTTTCGTGCCAGTGGCAAAGCGTGCCTTGGCAGGGCCCTGTTTTAAAAATATTTGGGGCCCTTATGAAGGGTAAAGATTTCTCACAAAAGGAAAAAAAGTTTGTTTAAAATTATATTTATTCATCATATTAGGTATGTCACTTTTACCATAATTTTTACAAACAATTCAAATTAAATATATACACTCTTCTTGCCTTTTTTTCGGTAAACTGATTAAGTAAATAATTTATAGCTAATGATGACTTTAGTTTTTCTACAGTTTATGGATAATACTAAGAGGTCTGCAAGGCGTTTAGGTTATTTTTTTCTTTCTTACTTACGCACTTTGAGGGCCCTCGTATGCCGGGCCCCCCATATAATTGATACGGCAGTTACGGCGGTAGCTACGCCCCTGTATCTCGCCGAACAGTTTATTCTCAAAAACGGCAGCTTCTATTTTTA
Organism: Hypena proboscidalis; assembly: GCA_905147285.1. NCBI lineage: Eukaryota > Metazoa > Arthropoda > Insecta > Lepidoptera > Erebidae > Hypena > Hypena proboscidalis. The sequence goes on from LR990141.1 coordinate 6,218,936, forward strand.
AAAATTAGAAAACGGGTCTAAATCGCGTAATTATTATAAAGTGCATGAAAGGAGCCTCCCCGAGTGACGTACACAACGGCGCACCCTGGGCAATTCAAGAGTTATCCAAAGCGAATTGGCTAATCTTTTCACCGCGATGGCAAGTCAAAATAAAATTTAACTCAGCCATCGACACGACGAAGAAGAAGAATTATAAAGGTAAATAAATACTTATACTCGAGGTTTCGAAATGACTTGCATCATTCGTGGTCACGCGCCGACTGGTGAAGCTATTTAGACCCGTTGTCTAATTTTTAAAAATGTTCTCAAATCGCGAAAGCTTAAAAACATATATTGCAAACCGCTAGGTTCTATTTTAAAGAATAAACCTTGTATTTGCATATCCACGTGCAAAATACGTTTAGAATTGGATGCACAGCTTACGTAAATATATTGCTTACAAGCGGCGCATTTCACAGGTACAGTCGAGCGCAATTTAAATGTGAATACTGCTAACGACTGCGATTTAGGAGCGTTGAAATATAAGTTATTTTATTTCGTTTTCGTATTTGATGAATTTTGCTACTAGTGTTAATACTGAGGGTATTCAATGTGGGTTTTTTAGTTTGGTGAAGTGACTTAAAAAAATTGACTGATAGTTTAATGAAGTAGCAAGTTTGTGTTCTTGTACTTCTGTAAGGTAAGTAAAAGGTTTGAACTTAATTGATTACCTTTACATTACTATATAATCGTATGTCATAATTTGAATAAACTTTTTAATATTCAAACGCCTAAAATGACAGAATATGCTGTAAGAATAGCTTTAGCAGCTTTACCAGCCAACCGCCATATTCTAGAATATCAATGTTATTCTTAGCTGTAATCTTAAAAAATTACTTTTTTTTAAGCTATCTTTATCTCAAATAGGCCTGGAAAAAGCAAAAAAATTGATCATTAGATATTTTTGAGATAAAGTAAGTGCTGGCTTATAATTATACATTTCTTTTTGTTTTATTTGCTGTATGATTTTTAGTAAACTTTATGTTATAAACATAATATGAGATAACAATGTTTTTTGCTGAAGAAAATATAGGTTACAATCTGCTCACTAGCACGGGATTACTATACACTCTACTACGGATGCATTGAGCAAATTTCTCGGCAAGGCATCTGCAACCCGCACACATAGGAAAGTAAATGATTGTACTAACACATACAAATTACGTGGTTATACATAGTACGATGGCGGAGTGGATAATGTACCTGCCTGCGACGCCGTGGTCGCAGGTTCGATTCCCGCTAAAGACAAATCGTTGTGTGCATGAACTTGACAATCTATGTATAATAAGTATGTATTTACAAAAGAAAAGTATGAATGTATTAGTATCAGTTATTTTAGTACCTAAAGTACAAGCTCTGCTTAGTTTGGGACTAGATGACGTTGTGTGTAATTTGTGAGATATTAATTTATTTATAGTATAATATACGAATTAAAAGTTAGTTTGTGCATTTTAATGTTTTTTAACGGATGTTTGGATACGTAATCCCACACACTCATCCATCACTGTGCAAACCTACTGTTTCTATTATAGCAAGTAAATATGACCCATTTGGATTATTTACCATATTTATTATTGTAGTATATAGATATGGATAAACTATTATGAAGGTTTCAGGCAAATTTCGTAGAAAATCGACGGGACGCGAGCTCAATGTTTGCACAAATTCGAAAAAGTAAATAAATGATTTCAATACATGCAAATTTTGAGTTTGTTGTGAGCAACTCTTAGTTATAAAATATATTTTATATTATGTTGTTAATGTATTTAATGCTCTGATTTAAGTACTGTAATTAAAACGTTTTTGGAGTTCCGTAGCCGAATGGTAAAAAACGGAACCTTTATAGATTCCTCATATCTGTCCGTCCGTATGTCACAGCCACTTTTTTCCGTAACTATAAGAGCTATACTGTGGAAACTTGGTAAGTAGATGTATTCGGTGAATCGCATTAAGATTTTCATACAAAAATAGAAAAAAAAACAATATTTTTTTGGTGTTCCCCATACTTAGAACTGAAATTCTAATTTTTCAAAGGATAGGTCTTCAAAAATGATATTGAGGTTTCTTATATTTTTTTTTCTAAACTGAATAGTTGCACCACCATGCAAACTTCCACCGAAAATTGATTTGAACGAGATCTAATAATTAGTTTTTTTTTTAATACATTATAACTCGTAAACCGCATTTTAACTTTTATTCAATCAACTCCAATATAATAAAGAATAAAGGAAAACATTTATTTAGATGTATAGTGGTAAGGAACCCTACGTGCGCGAGTCCGACTCGCACTTGGCCGGTTTTTTTTTATTGATTTTGTACATGATTGAACACGTAGTTTTTATCACACAAATTTTTATCTCGAATCATTGTAAACATGATTTCCATCATGCCTATATTACCCAGAAGGTTGTTGCAGACGGTGTAGTTGGTGTACACACCACACCACCAACACCAACATGCCACCTGTTATGTTTGATCATGTTGATTTACATAAATAACATTACATATCCGCCGTTACTTTACTGCATTGGCTAAAAAAGAACTGAAAAGATAAAAACAAGCATTATCTTCATTAAATTCATTAAAAACAAATGAAATATGTCAAACTAAATTCTTTATGATGTTGCAGGCGGTGACAAACGAAGTTATATAGTATCTAGTAACAAAGTACGGTATTGTTTGTCCCCGCCTGCAACATCATAAAGAATTTAGTTTGACATATTTCATTTGTTTTTAATGAATTTAATGAAGATAATGCTTGTTTTTATCTATTCAGTTCTTTTTTTTAAGCAGTCGGGTTTTTTGTTATTTTAATAATTATTTTTTATTTCACTCTTTTTAGTTCTTTTAACCGACATATTTTTTTTATATCTATTAATTTGTAGAAATCAAATCTCTTTGAGATCAATGAGCATTAATCGTGAGTTAAACTATCAAATGCAAAAACAATTATTCAAATTCGACCGGCAGTTTCCAAGATTAGCGTGAGCGAACATACAAACTAACTTCCACCCACTTCGGGCGCGCGAGCGTGCCGATATATAAATTGGTAAATTGTGTTTATTCAGTAATATAAAGGTGATAAGAAGTATATATTTTTGAAATGGTCTTTTCATGGCCTTTTATTTGATACCCATATTACTATGATGAAAAAAAATCCATACCTCCCCCCCTTTTTTTTTCATTTACGGCGCCATTTTGAAAATTTATATAGCCTATGTCACTATCACTGTTTCGACGAATTCAACGACACCTCATTTGTCAAAATCCGTCTAGCCGTTTGGGCTGTAGGGCGTGCCAAAGAAATAGACATACATACATACATACATACATACATACATACATACATACATACATATATACATACATACATACACTCGGGCATAAACGAGTCCATTAACCCGGCTCCGGGGGAGATAGAGCTAACCTTCTCTATCCCCCACCGGAGTAACTCCTGTCTGGCGCGTCCCTGTCGCGGGGGTGGGCACCATCCATTTCAGTAGGCCGGAGTGGAATGGTGGCGAAGTTCAGTTCGGGGACCCAGTGCCGCGGGGTATAGCGCGGTCCCCGTGCCCAGGGTTACGGGTGAAGACCTCAACGGCTGCGATGGCGGAAATGGATACCATTGGAACGGCGGAGCAGGCGGAAGGGGCATGGCCAAACATGAGCCAACTTCAAGTAGTGAGGTGTAGGGTCATGTTGGAGTTACACTATTAGGTACGATGGTGTAAAAGAGTCGGTGGCGGATGAGACCCTAGCGGTCCAACGGCAGCGCTCGTAGCCCTAGTTAGCTGGGTTAGTGCCTTGGTGTTAAGACGCAACGCATTAGCAGAGGTGATACTGCTACGTGGCGCGTCCCCGGGTTGCGAATCGGGAAATGCCCGGCAACGCATGCATATTGCTATGTATGACAAGGGTAGGAGTGAAATAAAATAGCTCTCGCGGACAAAACACCCCCAATGTCAGTGGTTCAGCGCGCCGAGGACTGGAAGGCGTCGGGGTAGTGACGTCACTAGTAGCTTCCCTGGGGCACCGGGTCCCACTCCAGGTGTATTTAAGTGGCCTTACTCCAATAACCGGGGCAATGTTGGAGCGGACCGTTTTTCCCTAGGTTCTCGTGGGAACAGTATGATGATAAATGAAACTTTAAAACGAAATGGCACAAACAAAAACGACAACGAAGCAACACAAAACACAGAGATAGAGAAACTGATGGAAAGGCATGAGAAGACGATAAACGATCTGTCTGACTTTATAAAAGTAAGATCGAATATTCACGGAGAAATTAGAACAGTTGTAGCGTCTCTTAGCAGCACGTTCAGAAGAATTAGAGAAGAATCGGAAAAGGGAACCTTAAGAGCAACTCGCACTACAACATCTACAGCGCAAGCTCAAACGTCGCCGTCACTCCTTAGATCCTATTCACAGACCTCAACTAAAGATACAGACGTAGATGATATAAATAAGGAAACCACTCCTAAAACACGTCGAACACGCAAAATTAAAAGAAAGGAGCGCACCTCACCAGAAGATAACAACAAGGAGGCAAAAAAGAAGAAAGAGGAACAACCCCTACTAGATGAATCAAAAACAATAGTACACACCGATGAAAAGTGGCAGGAAGTCAAGAAAAAAAAGAGGCAATATCCACAAAAAAAGATCCGGGCCAATGCACTAATCATCCGCCCAAAAGACAAAGAAAAATATGCTGAAGTACTTAAGCGTATGAAAAATGATACTTCCGCTGAACAAGTACGCCACTGCGTTGAAAAAATACGCAGGACTGCCGCCGGAGATATGCTGATTATCCTTGACAAAAGTCATAATGATAAAGCAATAGAGCTTCGAAATACAATTGCTGGTATGGTTGGCGAAGACGCTGTGGTCACCAACAAAACCGAAATAGTTGAGTTTGAATTTAGAGACCTAGATGAGACGACAACCAAGCAGGATATGATTGAGGCGTTGCAAAAATTTGCCGCAGAAAACAACATCAAAAACATAGATGTGGACAATACATCGATCAAGTCCCTACGCAAAGCATATGGAGGTACCCAAACAGCCACTGTGCGGCTGCCTTTAAACGAAACTTGTCGGGCACTCACAAAAAAAGGCAGAATTAAAATAGGTTGGGTCAACTGCCGTGTTAGAGAAATTAAGAAAGCAACAAAGTGCTTTAAGTGTTGGCATTATGGTCATAGAGCAATGCAGTGTAAAAGCCTTATAGACAGATCAAAACTTTGCATCAACTGCGGAGAGTCTGGTCATAAGATTGTAAAAATAGTGCAAAATGTGCCCTTTGCACTGAAAAAGGAGGCACACATGATAGTGCACACTCTGCAGGTAGCAACAAATGCCCGATCCTCAAGAAGGCTCTAGAGATGGTCAAGAACAAACGAAAATGAAGATATTACAGATAAATCTTAACCACTGTGAGGCTGCACATGACTTGCTTATGCAAACTGTGCGAGATATGACACTTGACATAGTCATCATTTCAGAACCATACAAACAGCTTGACGCTAGAAACTGGATTACCGATGCAAGCGCTAAAGCAGTCATATGGTCTTGTGGCAAATACCCACTCCAAAATAGTCTGAGCAATTTAGAATACGGATTTGTTAGATCAAAAGTCAATAATTTTTTTTTTTTTTTTTTTTTTTTATTGTTTTTTTTTTATTGTTTTTAGGAAGGCTTACAGTCTAATAACAAAATATGAATTTTACAGTTCATAAAATTAAGAAAGATTGCTTTTGAAAAGCCTCCACAGATAAACAGACATTTGGTCTTGCCTACAAGAAAAAGAATTAAAAAAAAAAATGAACAATGAAGGAGAATAAAAATTAAATTAGCTAAGTGCCATATGCCCTACCTAAGCCACACTTTAAGAGGTACATGATTCAAAAAATAATGAGTCGGCCAATAGCCGCCTTACAGCCGTCGCAGTGGTACAGAAAAGATCAATGTCTAAGACACGTGGAATATTATTAAATTCGTGAGTAGCACGTAAAGCAAACGAATTTCGCCTATAGTTGGTTGTTGCAAAAGGTATATCCAGTAATGGTCGTTGACGAAGACCAGTCTGATTTGTTCGTAGAGAAATATTGGCTAGCAATTCAGGACAGTCTATAGTACCATTAGCAATATTGATTAGAAATGAGATATCACTAATATTACGCCTGAGTTCGAGTGGCAGAAAGTGATACCTTTTGCAACGGTGATGGTAATCGTCTGAATATTGCCGAGCCCTGTAATCCAAATAACGTAAGAATTTTTTCTGAACGCCCTCAATGCGAGACCTGTAAGTCTCATATTGAGGGTTCCAGACCTGTGATGCATATTCTAAATGGGTGCGTACGTAGGAACAGTACAATATTTTGACTGGTTTAAGGGACCGGAAACAGGCCGTGGTTCTGAATATAAACCCTAGGGCTTTTGATGCTTTCTTAACTATGGCATCGACGTGTAAGTCGTATGCAAGTTTACTGTCCTGTATTAATCCCAGATCTTTAATATGTTTAACTTTACTTATTGGGTGATTGTTGAGAGAGTAGCCCGATCCTATAACAGTTTTTCGACGAGTAAAAGTTAAATGAAAACATTTTTCTACATTTAATTGAAGTTTATTTAGATTGCAATATGTTTCAAATCTATTAAGATCAGCCTGTAATAAGTGTGTATCAGATATATTTCGAATAGTTTTATGTACTTTCATATCATCAGCGTAGAGGATAATATTAGAGTTTCTAAAGCAATTGTTTATGTCTGAGATAAATATTATAAATAAAAGGGGTCCTAATATTGAGCCCTGCGGCACGCCTGACGGGACAGGACTCCAGGCAGAGGTGTAACCCTGCAGCACCACAGCCTGTGTACGGTTATCTACATATGAGGAGAACCACCTGTATAAATCTCCGTGTATTCCGGCTGATATGAGCTTCTGGAAGAGTATTTGATGGTCGATACGATCGAAACATTTACTGTAGTCAGTAAATATGACGTCAATTTGCGCCCCCTGCTCCATGCCTTTTGTTATATACTCGTGAGACAATAGAAGATTAGTTGTTGTAGATCGATTTCTGAGAAAGCCATGCTGATCTTCACTAAAACTACATTTAAGGGCAGCATATATTTCAGTGTAAACCAGACGCTCGAGAATTTTGGAGAATAGACATATTTTAGATATAGGCCGATAATTTTGAACATCAGATTTATCACCCTTTTTGAAAATCGGCGTGACCAGAGCAGACTTCCATATGTTAGGGACAATGCCTTCGGCTATCGACCTCTTGAATAAAATACATACGGGCATCACAAGACTATCGGCACAGCTAACTATAAATAGTGGAGGTATTAGATCGGGTCCACCAGCTTTAGATAAGTCCAAGGACTTCAGCAGTTTTAAAACAAGATGTTCATTTATTTCAACTGTACTAACACCCCCTACAGAGTTATCTGAGCAAGGAAAAGAATTCGAAGACGTGGCCTGATTAGCAGATTGAGGCTGCTGAAAGGTGGAGTGAAAGTAGTGTGATCACAGTGTATTGCCATGCCCTGTCAAGTTTGCTAAATTATTTTACACTACCTACGCTTCCAATTTATATTTTTATTTGATATGTGTTTATATCTGTTATTTATGCCGTAAATCTAACGTGTCGATACTTTTGGTTAAAATATTTAAAATTTCACCATATTATAACGGTAATACATTGACTATAGTTTGCTTTAAAAATGACTTCACTTAGCATTTACTACCAAAATTCACGAAGTGTGCGTTCGAGGGTAACTGACTTATTCCGTGCTGTGTCTATGAACTCATATAGTATTATAGTGATTACTGAGTCTTGGTTGGATGATAGTGTTTTTAGCAGTGAGTTATTTGATGGTCGGTACATCGTCTGGAGGCGGGATCGCGATTATTCGCGCACCATGCAAAAAAGGGGAGGTGGGGTTTTAATTGCCGTGCGTAAGGACCTTACTGTTCTCGAAAGACCTGAATGGCGTAGTTCTGCTGAAGATATCTGGGTGACACTTATGGTAAAAACCCGTAAACCTAAAGCGAGTTATAATTTACATATCTGCGCGCTTTATCTTTGTGACGAGAACTTAGGGAACTCATATAGCGTCCAATTACAAAATTTCACTCAGCAACTTAACCACCTTACACTTACTTATCCAACAGATAAGTTTTTAGTTATGGGTGATTTTAATTTCGCTAATGATGTACAGTGGTCGCCGTGTAACGATGGCACGGGTGAACTTATTCCCCATAACATCACAAAACAACATATTATTAACTTTTTTGATACCGTACAGAGCTCATGCCTATCGCAATACAACGGAGAGAGGAATAATTTAAATAGGATACTAGATCTCATATTTTCGAGTGTATCCATTAGTGTCACAGAATGTCTTAACCCTCTAGTAGTACCAATCGATGTTCATCACAAACCCTTAATTATTACCTTAAATTCTTTCGAGGCTAGTTTACTGAGTGACAATATTACAACACGTTATCTGTACTCTCGAGCGAACTACGACGCCATTAAATCTGAACTCGACCAAGTAGACTGGCACGATTTTTTGCACAATGAGTCGCTGGACGAATCGGTTCATAATTTTTATAATAAACTTTACCAACTTAGAGATAGCTTCATTCCCGTAAAACCTCTTAAACAGTCCTCTCATCCACCGTGGTATAATGCAGCTTTAATTAAATTATTAAAAGAAAAACATAAATTCCACCGTAAATACAAAAAGTATGGGAATCTGTCCGACTACAACTCCTTCTCATTACTTCGTGCACGAGCTTTAAATATGGAAAAAACCTGTTATGATAATTATATGAGCAAAATTGAATCATCTATTGTAAATAATCCGAAAAATTTCTGGTCATATGTTAAAAGTAAGCGAAGTACTAACGCATATCCAAATGTAATTAATTATAACAGTGTATCAGCGAATACAGGTGAACAAATCAGTGATTTATTTGCCGCCTACTTTCACTCCACCTTTCACATCATAATGTACACTTTTATAGTTGCTACGCGCCACCAAGTTTATCTTTACTTGAGTTTACTGACTTTCTGGACAGGCTAATTGAGGATGCTAAAGATCACACTCCCTTGGCTATAGCAGGTGATTTCAATGCTTGGGCCACTGAATGGGGCAGTAGAGAAACAAATGCTAGAGGAGTAGCTGTGTTGGAGGCTATGACAATATTGGATGTAGTCTTGTTAAACACTGGCAATGAGCCTACATTCCGCAAAGGAGAAGCGAGCTCGTTAATTGATATCACATATGTAAGCAGTGGCCTCGCGAAAGGAAAAAACTCGTGGAGGGTTACTGATACATATACCGCTAGTGACCACCGAGCGATATATTGGGAGATAGCCAACTAAACGCCTAAAAGTTTTGATCATACAAACAGAGCTGCAAAAATCGGTTAGAAGATTGCTACATTCGATCCTATGTTATTCTGTGAAATACTGAATAAACGCCCCCTTTGTGGAGGTGATGCAAATGAGAAGGCCAGCTGCATTATTAAGAGAATAGTTACGGCCTGTGACGCCACCATGTCGCGCATACACCAATCAAATAAACTTCCACCAATATATTGGTGGAATGATACAATATCAGAACTGCGCAGTGAGTGTTTCCGAACAAGAAGAGTAGCACAACGTAGTCGGCGAAGACCAGAATTCCAAAAGCGAGAAGAAGAACATAAAGAAGCACAATCTAAATTAAAAAAGGCTATCAAAGCTAGCAAAGCAAAAGGCTGGGATGAGTTGCTCAACGAGGTGGAAAGCGATCCGTGGGGCAGACCATATAAAGTGGTGATGACGCGTCTCAAGTGCTTTCCGATGCAAATTCCCACATGTCCTATATTCTTGGACAGAATAGTCAACACATTGTTCCCACCACAAACGCAACCTACTAGTTTGATGAATGAAACTGAAGTTAATGATGAACAAATCCCACCCGTTTCGATTGAAGAACTAATAGAAGCCTGCAACAGAATAGGAAACACCAAAGCCCCTGGCTTAGATGGTATTCCTAATGTGGCTTTGAAGACGGCTATCAAAGCTATGCCAGAGTTATTTCTGGATACCTACAACAAGTGTCTACAGGAAGGTACTTTTCCTACAAAGTGGAAACAGCAGAGACTAGTTCTTTTGCCAAAAGGAAAATCGCCACCAGATGAGCCATCCTCGTATCGCCCACTCTGCATGCTTGACACAGCTGGTAAAGTCCTTGAGCGTATTGTGCATCAAAGAATAGAGCTTGCCATAGAAAAACATCTGTCGGATAACCAATATGGGTTCAGAAGAGGGCGTTCCACAATCGATGCTATAAATGTCGTAGTTAGCACAGCCAAAGAAGCAATCTCCGGTACAAGATGGAAAGGAGGGTCCAAGAAATACTGCCTAATTGCTACTCTTGATATTAAAAATGCTTTTAATTCAGCCAAATGGGAGACTATCATGGACGCCCTTGCTAGCATGAGCGTACCAGAATACCTGCAGAGGATCATCTTGAGCTATTTCAACTCTAGGGTCCTTAAATATGATACAGATTGCGGTTCCAAAGAATACAATGTTACAGGAGGCGTACCCCAAGGGTCTGTGCTGGGTCCGCTACTCTGGAACATCATGTACGACGGCCTGCTAAAAGTAAACCTGCCAGAGGAAGCAAATCTTGTAGCATTTGCAGACGATGTCGCCGTTGTCATTGTGGCAAAGTACCTAGAGGAGATAAACTGGGCCTTCGATAGAACTTTTGCAGGGATTCGACAATGGATGAATCAGGCTGGCCTTCAACTGGCAGAACATAAAACTGAAGCTGTCTTAATCACTAGCCGGCAGAAACTGGAGACAGTCACATTAAGAGTCGGGGATTGCGAGATTACATCACAACCCTACATCCGATATCTTGGAGTAATGATAGACGCTCGACTTTCATTTAAAATGCAAGTAGAGCACGTTGCTAATAAAGCAACAACAATAAGAAGTGCCATTGCGAGACTTATGCCTAACATAGGAGGACCTAAGCAGAAAAAAAGAGCACTTATATCATCAGTGGTCACCTCAGTGTTAACGTATGCTATCCCTGTCTGGTCCTATGCTCTCCGCATCCAAGAATCAAGACGCAAACTTACATCGATTTGCCGGCTGAGTGCCTTACGGGTAGCAAGTGCGTTTCGTACGGTATCTGATGATGCTGCGTTTCTTATCGCCGGGATGATTCCAATCGATATACTAGCTGAAGAGCGAACGGTTATTGCTAATAAGAAAAGGTCCACCAGACTCACCAACGAAGAACTGCGAAAGGATGAACGACGGGACAGTATTGTGCGATGGCAATGTCACTGGGATAGGACATCAAAAGGGAGATGGACCCATCGTCTTATACCAAAAGTAGATGAGTGGATAAACAGAAGTCATGGAGAAGTAAATTACTACCTTACCCAGATGCTATCAGGTCATGGTTGTTATCGTGAGTATCTATTTAAATTTAAGCACGAAGATTCACCGGTGTGTCCAACTTGCACTGGAATAAACGAAGATGCGGAGCATGTCTTCTTTGTGTGCCCGCGATACGTGACAGCCCGCCACACTTGGCAGAGTGCCATTGGGGGCATATTACAGCCCGAAGAAATTGTGGGCGCTATGTTGTCCTCAAAGATTGCTTGGGAAGCAACTAGCATATATGCCACAGAGGTGCTTAAAAAACTCCGCCTTGAAGAGCGTGAAAGGAAAAAAAATGTTATAGCCAGAGATAGCCATTGCTAAATCCTCCCCTTAGCGAAGTAGTACCTAACGGTGTTTCCGCGGGGAATTAAAGGAAGTCAGAGAGCAGAGTTGTTTTTTTTTAGTCGGTATTATAACTGAGTCCGACATACGGGAACCGAACATCAGGTTCCTATGATACGTAAATGTATTTTTTTCCAACTCTCAAAAAAAAAAAAAAAAAAAAAAAAAAAAAAAAAAAAAAAAAAAAAAAAAACATACATACATACATACATACATACATACGCTCGAAAAACATAACCCTCCTTCTGACGCAGTCGGGTAAAAAGAGGTACGGATCTCCAACACGTCAAATCTACATTCATACACATTTTACCATTTCCTTCGACCACTTCAATGTTCACACATTTTAGTGCCCAAACTACCTGACGCGTATATTCATGACAATTTATCTCTACCATCATCAGTTTACTCTTCGCAAACTTTGACTACTACTTTAATGCAACGGGATAAGGTTTAAATTGGTGTGAATTTATTCGCCTAGGCTTTTATTGAGTCTACGTGTCTTCCGACAGAATCGTGTAGAGAATTCAGTTGACGAATAATGGATTCGATGGCTAATGTGGAAGAAAAGCGGGGAATGTAGCATTTTTTGTTGTGGGGGTTTTGATAGCAACAAAATATTGTTTGAGTTTCGGTAGAAATGGCATTTAATTGCTCATATTTCATTACAAAATTTGTTACAAAGTCATCGCGGAATCGGTATAAAAAAATATTCTCATATCTCAAATATACCGAAACAAAAAACGAGCGCCTATTTTTCTATGAAAATATTTTAACATACCGAATTTACGCTGACGTAATAAAATGAGTAAAGGGTCTGTCATTTCCACCGAAACTCAATCAAGATTCTATTGCTTTGAAACCGCAAGTTTTTTTTTTATACTACGCCCACAGCGAACGAACGTGTAGTCCACCTGATGGTAAGTGGAGTACAGCCCATGAACATAAACAATACACAAAAGCAGATTATAGATGCGTCGCTGCAGCTGAGGACTACGGTGTTATGCCTCATGTGCCAGTAATTTCAAGGCCTGATCTCACCACCAAATCGGAACACAGTAATGGAAGCACTACTATTTGGCGGCAGGTTAAAGGTGAGACGGTGGTGCTGCCGAGCTCATGCACAAGAGCTCTACTACCGACTTATTGATATCGACTGTATTATTTGAAGTAATGTTAGAATTAGTATCTACGGAAAGGTTTCCTTCAATTGTAAGGTTAGGCTTACCTAACTGCGGTTGGTCACAGATAGGTAACCAGTAAATGATTTTAAACTATCACGATTTGTACACATAATTATATATTATAGACACGGGTCTTAATCGCGTAAATATTTTTAAGGTATAAATACCTCCTTGCTCGACTGTTTCGATCGAGTCACACCGATCGTGGTCAAGAGCTGACTGGTGAAGGCTCAGCGTCGTCTCCGTGAAGCGAGGGTTTTGTTCACTACCCTCACTTGGTCGTCACAATTTTTATTTTTGTCCACATTGTCGGTATTTCTGCACACAACACTGACGACGTCTTTAGACTGATGCGTATCATTACGGCAACGATTGCATTTGGCGATGACAGGGTTCCAGGCTGTGGAGAGTCGGTATCCATCTTCGCGGTTGAAATTTTTGTATTTTTTGATTTCAACCGCTTCACGTACTATTCTGGAGTAATAGTGCCGCTCAGTAGATAGAACCTGTGGTTTATGTACTTCGATCCAGTGGTTGGTCCCTGACTCCAACAAATGTTCCGCAATAGCCGACTTGTGGATCTGACGGTTTTTAACAGCCGTGATATGCTCCTTGACCCGTTCTGCGATTGTTCTTTTGGTCTGTCCGATATAGGAGCTACCATCGATCGAAACAGTCGAGCAAGGAGGTATTTATACCTTAAAATATTTACGCGATTAAGACCCGTGTCTATAATATATAATTAGGTAACCAGTAATAACCACCATTATATAACGAGTCTTTCTTCGTTACTCGCAGAACACTTAAAGCCAAGCGATCCGGTTGTAATTTGATGATCTTGATCCTTCGTTGGAAGTTAAAATGGTCTTGGAGTCCGCAGCTAATAATATCATATAGATACTATAGTTTGAAAGTAAACCCCATTTCTGCCTCACAAACCGAAGCTAGACACAGAATAAAACCATTTAAATACAGTGTCTATGCGTATAGAGGAACACCAAGGAACGTTACTTAATTAAAAACTAAAAAGTGTCACCGCTGTGCCGGTCGGAGTGGGGGTGTTAGGTTATTTTCGTTACGGAAATTCTGGATTCGGTCTCCACGCTCAAGGCCCGCGATAGAAGCTATGCAATAGCTTAATAAAAAGCATATATCAAAAAATATCTTTCCACAGCCATCATTTCTCTTTAACTAGACGGCACATGTGTATGCGACGCCTCGTGGATGGCTCTACAAAATAACTATTTAAATGGCTACTAAGGTATAGGTCCCATAGTCAGCGGTTCATATCTAACGTAACGGTAACTCAAATAATTTATATGATAAATACACACCTCTCATCAAAAAAAAGAATCTTAACGATTTATTGATGAGAGGTGTGTGCCGTGGGTTAGAATCCGAGACCTTTGACTTAGCATTCCTACGGTCTCCCACTTGGCTATCGCTGCTTATAAACCAATATGGACACGAAATGAACGCAAATATCTATGCAAATAAGTCTGCCAAAACTCGCGGAGGAGCGGAGAGATGGATTGTTCCGCACATCTATTTGATTTGATTTGACAACTTGTTTCATATGACGTGCGAGAGCGGCGCTCTCGCACTTTTGGCAGCAGGGGACGCCTGACAATGACGCGTTCCGTTGGCTTATTGCTTAGAGCTAGGCAAGGATAAGAAATTTTATTGAAGGAATACTACTTCAGTACAAAATTCTTCTCTTGTTCTGGTGATCGGTTCCTACTTTTCCCGTGTAAGTAATATGTGCATTATTTCTCAGGGCACCTATACAGGCTATCTTTATAACAAACATAACAACACACCTCAAATTTTACCTGTTATATTCAAGTCTTATGTGATACTCGGTGAGCCTATTGTCATCCATAGAGCACAATTCAAACTCCGAGCAGTTATTCAGAATTTCCTGTCGAAAAATTCCGTATATAAAAATATTTATGAAATGTTATCTATTTTTCTTCTAGTCATAGAAAAATATATACGTAGTCGCTTATTGTAGGACCAATTCCCGAGTAAAAAGTTTGGTGTATCCGTGCGCAATGTTTCTTTCGATAAAATTACTTACTAAAATCCTAAGCTTGTTGCGCAGTTAGTTTGTTTCTTTATCTCTTAAGATAACAGGACGAAAATCTAACTGAACTCTTCGAAAGTTGACGACTAAAAGTTTAATCCTTTGAACTAAGTCTTATTTGCGTAATGTTTGCATAAAAGTTTATAAAAGTTTATCTAAATTTACGCCGTGAATTTTTTGCTACTCATAATTTTGCAATTAAAACCTGGATTTTTTTACTTTTTTTAATGAAGCACATAAAATTTGTCTACCGAAATTCTCAATAGCAGCAAAAAGTTGGGATGATGATTATGGATGGCGATATATTAACTCGTATCACATGGGATCTAAAAATAACAGGTGAAGTGTGGTACACCTTTGCCACACTCTTCTGGGTTATAAAGGCGTGATGTTATGTTATGTAAAACTGAGTAAATAAGTTACTGTCTTTTAACCATCATCTATTCTTGCAAATATTCTTGTAAAATTTCTCGGCGACATTTAGGGAAGGGTAAAATCAAAGAGCACTTTGTCATTATAGAGAGGAAATGAAAGCGAACATCTATGCAAATGAGTCTGCCAAAACTCGCGTGGGAACGAGAGAGTAAATTGTACGGCGCATCTATGATTATGACTTGCTTTTTTTGTGTATGTACTCTTATTCTTCTTCTTCGTCGTGTCGATGGCTGAGTCAAATTTTATTTTGACTTGCCATCGTGGTGTCAGGATTAGCCAATTCGCTTTGAAGAACTTGCGAATTGCCCAGGGTGCGCCGGACGTAGGAAATCGTTGTGTACGTCACTCGGGGAGGCTCCTTTCATGCACCCCGGGTTAGAAGAGAGCCAACAAACATTAGATAGCAGAACTGCGTACAAACGGAACGAGAATACTTCAAGTAAATAGTCGCGTTAATGAATACATAAAACTTTCTAAAACTTTTAATTTATTACAAACAAGCGCCTATAATGTTTTTATTTGTGGTCGCAAAATTTCCATGATTTGAAATAAAACTTTGTTTTGATAAAAAGCTTACTAGTAATTAGTACCTACAAATATATACACAGCCACATCCTTCTGCATAATATAGGCGTGATGCTATTTTATGAATATCCGTATTTGTTGCATCCCTACTTTACAGTCAATTTCTTCTATATTCTATGACGTGTTAATAGCGAGCTCATAACACTAGCAGGTAGCCAAGTGTCTAGCAACATTACGACTATCGGCAACAGACAGAATCCCGTAAAAACCAGTAGTTTATGGTCTTTGCGAGGCATCACATGCACCTGCCTCGTCTGGCGCTCTAATGCGTCTGGTTGTAATGATATTTAGAGCTTACGACACGATTCCGATTTGCCACCGGGATTTACATTTTTTTACTAAATGACGACAGATGGCTACACTGTATAAAAAAACGCTCGTTGATATTTAGAGCGTACGACACGATTCTGATTTGCCACCAGGTTATACACCATTTTGCCGAAGTTTCCATTTTTCACCAGTGTTAAAAAGGAGGTTGGCTTACTTCATAATTTTGTTTTGGAGTTTTGCTAAATGATAACGATTGGAAACAATATAAGGAAAAAATGTTTTTTAGTTTTTCTTACTTTATATTCACATCATTATTTAGTAGTTTTCATTTATTTATTTAAGATATATGGAAGACTTACAGCTAACCCAAGTAGCATTACAAGCTGTATAAAAGCTGTACTAGCGCGTAATTTTATACTTAAAGCTGTATATTAGCTGTATAAAGGCTGCATAAGCGCTTATACAGCCCTTATAAGTGTAAAATGGGCACAAATTATACAGCGTTTGGTGTTATAAGAGCTGTATAGTAGCTGTATAAAGGCTGTATAAGAGCTGTTATTTGGTGTAAAAAGAAACTTCAACTCTCCAGATGGTATCCTAAACGTAGCTTGTAAGAATTAAAGTTCTACAATAGTGTTATAAAAGAATTACAAAAGTATAGATATTTTACAATTACATAATGAAATTATGACCTTGAACTTTTAAGTTATTTTATAAATCGATAATTTTAAGCTTTCAATTTATTTTATGGACTAATGCTAATTTCCAAATATTATTTTATAAACTTTTAAATTATATTATCTAAATTTATTCATAATAATTTGTATATTTTTCTTCAATATTGGCTATTATATAAATTGTTATTGTGATTCTGATATAAAGTTAAATGAAACTATCATACTTACTACCTTATAACATTTTGTACGCCTAATATGGCAAAACATGTAGCACTATGTAAAACTAATATTATCTATCCTGCATGCAAGCTTATATCTTGTACTGTACACACGTGTTTTACAAAATAAATATCTTTATCTTTATCTTTAATGTACATCATATTTTTTATCTACATTAAGCATATTATTATAATGGCAAATTACTTGCTAAGAAAAACATATTAATGATCTTGAACTTATTGGTTTGGTGAAAATAACGTGCAAACCAATATTTATTGTAAACCTGTAAATGGTTTTCGGTAAAATATTCGCGCGCCAGCATAAAAATCAAGAAAAACAAAAGAAATACTGAATATCGGTAAGTAAGTTTTTGTTTTTTAAGGTTAGAATAACAACATTTTAATTTCAAGTAATAAGGAAAAGGCCAAGTTAACGTTATATAAGCTAGTAAACATGATACGGCTGAAGATAATGTAAAATAATGTCAATTCTTTTTGTTTTTAGAATCATCTAATATGTTTTTGTTTATTAGAAAATGGCGTCAATTTTAAACAGCCCTAACACTATTTGAAGAGCAATATAGCGCCAGTAGCTGTACTATGGAATAAATGAAGTGTATTGTACAGCTTTTAACTTTTAATTAGAGTAATTATAGAATATTTTTATTCAATAGGCTGTATTATGCTATTAATTTAGATAATAACTAATAACCTCTTTAGAGATACGTATAAAGAATTAAAATCTCTAAAACCATTTTGACGATTATTTATTAAGGTATTTTCTTTATTTTTCAGAATAATATGTCGTTCAAGATAATAGAAACTGACGAAAAATGACAAAAAAACTTTGCATAGTGCCAAGTTCCTGGGAATCAAAAGGGGTGTTATGATGGCGAAGGAAGCAATTAATAATGTTATTTTTATCTCCTTTTTTTCTTTTTTTTTTTTTTTTTCTTTTTTTTTTTTCGTACGGAACCCTCATTGGAGCTATGGATTGTCGGTAATGGTAATGGTTTTTTCTTTCAGTCAATATTGGTTCACTATCATTACTGTTATTTAAGTTGTAATTCCATATATTCAAATATTCCTTCTCAATCCATCTCCTGACTGCGACATTGATTTGACGCCTCCGTCAATAATACAGACTAAAGCTGTACTATAGCTGCCATTTATCTTTTTAGTTCTATAATACTCTCTTAGAAGTAACTATTACAGCTTTAATACTTATAAGAGTGTTAAATTACACCATAAAAACTAGTTTTATAATGGAGTTAGCATATGCCTTTGTACAGCAACAAGTGTCAAGTAATACTATAATACAGCTTAAAGCTGTAATAAGCGAGTGAATAGTACTATAATACAGCCTTTATACAGCTTTAGCCGTAGAAATAAGCTTGGAGTGTTACACAATTATTAAAGCTGTATAGTAGAGTTGTAATATTCCGATATAACACCTTAAGTATACGCAGATACCATAATAAAGCCTATATACAGCTGAGCTGTATAATAACGGATTGTAACACTCTTATAACGCTTAAAACCTTTCCTGACTCTCTTATACGTCTCTTATAACACTTTAAGTTCTATATTGGCTATATTATTGATGCTGACGACACTTACGAGCTACTTGAGAAATTAACAGAATTGTATGTAGTAGTAAAGAATCTGGCAGCTAATAACAAGTTTTCGCCTATATAAAACTAAATAAAAACAAACGTAAACAGTAAAAAGCCAGAACTAAATAAATCTAAAGTTAAATTTGTAAGTAAGACCAATATACCACACTAATATTACCATTATACTGACCAATCACGACTCTACTGCACCCTTAAAAAAGTCAAGACTCAAACACCTTCGCACTGTTGACACACTACTATTGAAAGGATCAATATCATGCTGTTTACACATATTATTGAAGCTTCTGCTCGCACGGATAAAGAAAGAGTTTTGCCTATAGTTAGTCGTCGCAAACGGTACACATTCGCACCTTTGGGAACAAAGGGTCACTTCTGCATGTTTTCCAACTTTACAGGAGGAGCATTTTAAACTTTTTTTTGTTTCTTTTTTTAAATAGCTCTTTATTACTTTTGTGTATTAAGTCGATTCCTAGGATATAATATTGATTAGGTTTTCACAAATAATCGTGAATAATATAAATACTCTATAGGTAGGGCTTTCTGAGAAACAAGCCATAAACTAAGGGAAGGGTACCAAAAGTGACTTTTTGTTACAAATTGCTAACAGTTATACTGCAGAAGTGACATTATTAAAATATTTATAAACAGAAGTGACGTTATGTTTGCAGCAAAGAAATACAAAATTTGGTAACAAAACGTCAATTTTATCCAGAAGTAACATTAATATTGCAAGAAATATGTAAACATATAAGTTATTACTTACCGTAGTGCCCCTTCGTTTAAAATGCACAAGGTGACACGTCGGCTGTCAACACACTTCTGACCGGTTGAGACGTTACATTTCAAACAATCGTGCTAATCACGCAAAATAAAAGAACGTCACGCCCTCTCTCACAAGGCCGTTTTTCATGCGAATATCACCATTTTTGGTGTGTATATAAAGTCGATTATCGCGGTTTTTTCTGTATATTTAAGTCATTTTTGCAAAAAATTGCAGAAGTGACCCTTTGTTCCCAAAGGTGCGATATAGGCGGATTAGAACGGGTTCTTGATGGCACATCAAAGTCGAATTTAGATAATAAGTCAGGGCTGTCGATGCTTCAATTAAAAACTATTAATAAGAGAAAGTAGTTAGCACTTATCATCAGGATTTATACGCTACCACTTCGGTACACAGTAGTGCGTGCACGTATCTATTTAGCGGAAGGTGAAAGGTGAGATAGTGTTACTTCCTCTTACAAGCTTATACATAACTAGCTTCAACGCGCAGCTCCGCCCACGTGGTATGTCAATAAAGCTTAAATTATTCCTGGGATCTTGAACTATCTGCACACCAATTTTCATTAAGATCGGTTAAGTAGATTCAAAGATATTTGGATACAAACAAACGAACAAACAAAAAAATATTTCCTCTTTATAAAAATTCGAAGAAAATACGGATGCCGAAAGAATATCTCAGTCAGTTGGTGAATATGATGACCATTAGGACAATAAAAATATACACCAACCTTATATGTCAGCTGTCAAACTGAAGCACTTGCCAGTTGACAAAGAGTTTAATAGATTTCAAGTTGCAACATAAATAAAATTGACGGACTGTCAAATTTCAGAAAAAAAAACCCGACTCAGGGATTTTTTTTTTAAACTGTCAAAACCCATAATTTCTAAACCTTGACATGAATTTAATGAATAATGTAATTTAAAACTTAAAGTTATCTCAAGTTAAATGCATGCTCTCTGCAAAGACAGTACATAATCTGTCAGAAACGCAATCCTTCGGTTTCCGTACCATACCATTAATATCAAAATGAATAATCCTGGATCGATACACGTGCCTTTTACGATAATGGAGATTAAAACCGCTGGGGATGCTCAATGCGCTTTCAGAGGATTATATCTATCAATCTTGTATGTATACGTTGATGGGTTTAAGTATTAGGCGCATATTATTTTAAGAATACTGCCTTGTTGGTCGGTTGATTCGCGGGTCGGAAAAAGTGCAGTTAGTGAATTTTCCTCTAAGAAATTTTCAATAGCAGCACGGAGTTGGAATTGTGCCCGGTGGATGGGATAGGCTAACCTCCTATTCCATGGGACCTTAAGAGGGAACTCCCGGTATGGAATTCTCATACAAAATGAGTATGGTTGTATCTTTTACATTTTTAATCACAATGTTATAATTTTTGCACAGTCAATTTAAAACATGATTATCTATGTTCCTTCGATTTCAAATTATCTTTAGTCTGTCTATTTTAAAAATTATAGGCATCCAAACATCCGTAGTTTTGAACGGCCTGACAAATGCGACTTTTTTAGTATTATACAACAGATTATTACAAGTTTTCGAAACGAAGGACCCTCGTAAATATAATGTTCTTTCTATTTTATCAATAATTATCATCAAAGTACCTCATTTTCATTCATCAAATACCATATTACAAATTAAAGAAAATTACAATATCTATCTCAACTCATTGAAGGGGGTGAGGCAGCCATTCGTTAGCTAACTCGGAAGTGAAGGTGGGGTGCCAGTGAGATACCGAACCAAGCCGAGATATGACATACCATAGTCTACCGACCAAAGAGTATGCAATGAACTGCATTGAACCTTTTTTGACATTCACGACTGCAACAAGTTATAGTCCGAGATCTAGCTGCAGAATCTTTTCGTTCTTTATAAACATAATTGAATTATATTTTTATGTAAATAATCATTTAGGGACTGAGCCGTATACATGGCATATGGGTTAAAAGTACCTACCAAAGTCTAGACGAATAACAGAAATAAAAACAGTTAGTTGAAAACAATGATTGTTTTTTGCATTAATAACTTATTAATAGTTATTTATATATTATTTCAAAAGACAATTGTATACAATTGTACTATTGTGACAAAGTGTAAAAAATGTTAAAACGATTGGCTGTTAAAATGTGTAAATGATGAGGCTGATTTTTTTATTTTTATCACGTTCCTAATCACCCCATACTTTCAAGGGCTGTTATAAATTAATAGTCAGCTATATATGCCGAGCAGAGTATTAGTATCTATAGAAACATGTCACATTATCTTTGGAAAGACAACGTTTAATTGTCTTGTTAATTTATCATTGAGTTGGAGTAATAATAATAATCGTTAAATGCTTTCGAACCTAAAACCTTCTACATGCATAATAATAACTATGCCGATACAATATTCATTTAAAATGCATAGCTCTTGGCCTAATTACAGTGTCATTCGTTGCAATTCTCTTGCGTCATATGTCACACTTGTATTTTATAATGTTGATTATAATATTTAAATAGTTTCTCTGGACTTAAATATGGGTAAACAATCTTTACATTGTGTATTGTTAATTATTTACATAGTAAATATATCATTATATCTACGAATACTTAAATTGTAATGTCACTATATCGTGCATGTCATTTTTGTTCTTTCGTAAGTACAATCAAACACATAACCGTTTCAGCAAATTTGGACAAAAATAAGATAAATATATTTACAGCATATAAACCGCATAATAATAAAGATTTTTGTCATTTGAGTTTATGCTGAGGTAAATTATTTACATTTGTGTATTTTTAGTGAACCGCAGAATGAAAAGAAGAGACTTGGCCTATCTGTCAGCTTATACTTCACGAGAGCGAAAAATGAATAAGGTTAAACGTAAAATAGAGCTGAAGAAAGTAATTATTATTAGATAAATAACGAATGCCATGTTGCAGAATAATGCAATTCTTTTATCACTGTCTCAAGAGAAACGCAATGTGCTAAATATTAGAGCAATATTGTTAAATATTATTATTATATACCCTAAATAATACAGTATCATTTCTAAACTTTGTTTTATTATTTAAATAAAGAAAACACTCAGAATCAAGAGTTAAACGGTACTATCACTATTATATTATAGTACTAATGTTTTGATGCAATTACATACTATCGACATACTACGTGGGTGCAGTCGCAGAAGAAACTAGTGATATTATAAATCCCAAAGTAACTTTGAATGTCTGTCGGTCTGTTGTTCCTGCAAAATAAAATCGTTTAATCGATCTTGATGAGTGTTAATGTTTTTTTTGTTGACAAAGCCCGCTTAATTAAGCGGCCGTGGCGCAATGGATAAGGCATCGGTCTTACGATCGAGAGGTCGTGGGTTCGAATCCTGGTAATTACACCACGGACGTAAAACTTCCTCTTATAACAAGCGAATTAAGCTTAGCTGGAGGGGGTTAACAAGAATACTAGTAATTTGTATTTGCAAATTGCTAGTAAGCTTTTCAAAAAAAAAAAAAAGTCTAAACACGCAAAGTTTTATTGATATCAAATTTGTGTCTATAGCCTCTATTTTCATGCTTGGGCGTCGGGCAAGGCTTGACGCCTTGACGCCTTGACGCGAACTCAAATTGGACGTATTGCGAAAGCGACAATAATTACCCTTGCTGTAAACCTCATGGCAATTTTGAACTCGACTGTACATCATCATCAAAATCAAACTGAATACGGACGCCAAAATTAAATCATGTTACAGAATAAGGACGCGCTATATCCTTAGGCTCAACTCACATCGACTAGCTAGCTTCATATTTATCTGTAATCTGTGACGTAGACACAGAAGCACTGCGTCGTCGCGTTGCGTCCAGTTTATATGGCCTATTTAGCCCAAGATAGATGCAGTAGACAAATTGTATGGATAAATGCAAATGAATCTGAAATGCAACAACATAAACAGATCAGCTTTTTAAGTTCATTAAAATCATGATTATTTTAAATTGCTGGGCTAATCTTTAATATATTTCCAGCAGGCCCACATAATGAAGATATGTATAAATATAAATATTATTATGTAAAAAAAACCGATGGCGTAAAACGCGACGTGAAATCTTTTATCTCTTTTAGTTGCCTGCCCGCCTGTACAGCTTCGTAAGTTCTTAGTCTGAATTATGCCTAAAGGTATAGAATATCTATATTTAGTAGATTTTTAGTCGACTAGTTGGTCGACTAGTGCATAATGCAACTGACTGTGGAACAATAAACATCCCTGTTCCACATACAAATCTCGCCATTGTTACCATAGCAACAAAATTTAGTTGAAAATCGGCAGACTTATCAAACAACAAATCCTAGGTATTGAACCGTTGAGTAACAACTGAACATCAACATGTATTTTCACTCACACATTTATATATAAGACCGATAGAGACAGCAATACCTATATATGTGTGCAGAGTCGACCCTTAACATAACAGGTGAAATGTGGGTGTTTCAAACTTCCGCCACACCCTTCTGGGTAATATTAAATAACATTAGATTCTAAATTACAATGGGGCCTAAATTGCAATATTGGTATAACATTAGATTCTAAATTACAATGGGGCCCACATATAGAAACGTTATCTGGTAGACTCAGCTCAGCAGCTTACGCCTTAATAACAATTCGTCTAATGACCAATGTTGACACTGCGCGTATAGTTTATTTTAGATATTTTCATAGTATAATGTCATATGGTTTATTGCTTTGGGGTAGTGCCACGGATGTAGATTCAATCTTTGTGCTCCAGAAACGAGCTATTCGAGCTATCTATGTGATGAGTCCTAAGGAGACACTAAGAAATAATTTTAAAGAGATAAATATTATGACGTTACATTCTCAATACATTTATGAAAATTTATGAAAAAAAATTTAAGAAAAATAGTGATCTCCATAAAGTAAATCTAAGGAACAAAAACAAACTGGCTGTGCCCACTACTAGGCTCCATAAAATCTCTAACTCGTTTCCAGGTCAATGTATACGCTTCTACAATAAACTTCCATTAGACGCAGTAGAATTATCGATAGGTAAATTTAAGAAATATATTAAAATCATTATTATCTCAAAAAGCTTATTACTGTATTTTAGACTACATAAATGATAATAGTATTTGGAAATGAACTGATCTTTTTATGTGACTTTCAATATAATATTCTTTCAATATAGATAATTGTTATATATTATTCATTTCATTTGAAAAGATGGTGCACATGAGTTTCTCACCAGCTCTTCTCATAATGCAATACCCACCACTTACAAAGTTTCGAGTTTGATCCTTAGATCAGGCAAATTCGGACAGAATCCGATCTGAGCACGGACCGAACTCTGATCGGATTCCCTCCGCCTCTCATGTAATTTTTTGACGGATATCAATTAGAGTTGGATGTAGTGAAGTGTGGGTGTATTTTTTTTTTTTTTTATGGTGGATAGGCACGCGTTTGACCACGATCTCACCTGATGGTAAGTGATGATGCGGTCTACGGTGGAGCACGCTTACCTATGAGATACATATTAACTCTTGCTTTGAAAAGATCCAGATTGTTCTAATGCGGAAACACAGACTCGGGCAAGGCGTGCCATTCTTTGGCAGTTCGCATAAGAAATGTAGAGGCGAAACGCTTAGTGCATATTAGTGGAATATCTACCGTGAAGCGGTGCCTGAGTGCCGTTTGTCTGGTAGTCCGATGGTGAAACGGGGACGGAAATTTCTCTGAAATGTATCCTATAAAAGACCGATAGGCTGGCAACATTGCGACGGTGCTCTAGACGTGTATTGTATAAACACCTCAGTAAAATTCCTCCGGGCAATATGGACGTACAGAGATGCAAGCACTTTTCACCTTCTTTTTACAAAAACTTGGTGACAATAACTCCGTCCAGTCAAAATCAATAATAAAATTGCTCGTTAATTTACAAATATCAAATCAGTGCTGCTCTGTAGCGTCGAGACAGAAAACAAAAGAAAATAGACAATTTTATTCATCTGTAATTTTTTTTTAAATAAAGGATCTTTACCTTGGAAATTCATATTCTATTCTTTATTTAAATTCCGGAACACGGAATGGATTGATTCAGAACAATTTGTCATAACGTACCTACGTGTTTTTATTCAGTGAGCGAGTACACACACACACCCACACATACCTACGCAGGAATTCGGATTATGAAATAAGGATATTATGAATTTCCAGCTGTGGGAGGTCGGCCTTGGTGGTGTGGAGTTTTAAAAAACAATCTCAGCTTACCTTTCGCCTACAGTAAATTAGTATGTTTGCGCTACTATTATGCTCTGTTGGGCTATATCGTAACGAACGAGAGATAGATTTTATCACACATTTGTGTGGTAAAACTTACCAAAAACGCGACAAAATCTATCTCGCGGTCGTTATGCTAGCGCGACTGGTTTGGTGGTAAGATTAAAGGTAGTCTCCCGAGCGCCTTGTTTTCATACTAACATAAGATGGGTTTAACTTTAATATTATTAAAGCTTTTTAAATTTTTATAGACACAACATATCTAAAACACAAAAAAATTTTTGTTTGTGGCCATTTTGTCAAAATTGTTTGAATCATTAATTGACACGTACAAATTACAAATTTAAATAATTATTTTGAAAAACGGGCGCCCACAGACATGCATTTTACTGTTTTAGATATGATTTGTCTATAATATTAGCTAACTTTATAAAATTTAAGATACGTCAAACAAATTAATTCACAGCACAGCATGCATCGCTGTGGGCCCGCGCCTTAAAGTCATTAGACGACCGGATAGCGGAGTGCGTACGGTCTGCCTGCGTCACCGAGGTCACGGGTTCGATTCCCGCTCAAGACAAATCTTTGTGTGCATGAACATGGAGGTTTGTCTTGGTCTGGGTGTTTCTATGTATAATAAGTATGTATTTACAAAAAAAAAAGGTAGGTATATGTATTAGTATCAGTTATTCTAGAGAGAGCCTCCCCGAGTGACGTACACAACGATTCCCAACGTCCGGCGCACCCTGGGCAATTCGCGAGTTCTCCAAAGCGAATTGGCTAATCCTTTCACCACGATGGCAAGTCAAAATAAAATTTGACTCAGCCATCGACACGACGAAGAAGAAGAAGAAGAGTACATTCTCTGCTTAGTTTGGGACTAGATGACGATGTGTGTATGTTGTGTGATAAAAAAGAACTCATTTAGTACTGCGCTCACTTTGAATGCAACTGAATCAGTCCATTAGGACACAATACCTGCACGTACATACATACAGCTATCATCAAGCTGTATTAGGGTTGCCAACCGTACTCTAAAATAGAGTATTGTACTCTATATCATGTAAGCGTACTCTATAATCTATAACACTAATAGAGTACGCTAAAATACTCTTTTTTACACATTCTTACTTGACATATAATCGTATGCAAAAACCCATAATCAAAACCAAAAATCAATTATTTAATTACTGTTAATTTATGTTGGTACCCCCAAAAAAATTTCCTCCAACCACATTCGGAATGATGAAAAATTGTTATGTGCTGCAAAAAGTACAAAAAAATACCTTTTTAAAAATTTAACATAAATGATAGGTACTCTTTTTTTTAAGTCCATACTCTTTTTTACCTCTTTTGAAATCAGATATATACCCTTTTTTTCTGAAAAAAGATGGCAACCCTAAGCTGTATATACATTTCCAGTCTTCTTCTTCTTCTTCGTCGTGTCGATGGCTGAGTCAAATTTTATTTTGACTTGCCATCGTGGTGAAAGGATTAGCCAATTCGCTTTGGAGAACTCGTGAATTGCCCAGGGTGCGCCGGACGTACGGCATCGTAGTGTACATCACTCGGGGAGGCTCCGTTCCTAAGCAACGCGAGACCATCTTTTACTGGAATTACCTGCTTGTAGTGTATACTTTAGAAACGGGATAATTTTCTTTTTATACAATTATAAACCCAATTTACAGGCCATAAAGTTTTATTTCTATTGCAATTGAGATTGTTTAGGACATTTTCAACAGTTTTTATTAAACGAGAATCAATTTAAATTACAAAGCAATAGAATTTATATTCGTGTGATTTATAATAACATAAATTTATCTTGTTTCGTAGGCTTAAGTGTAGTTGGGTGTACATGGAGAGCGAATTTATAGTGCACGGTGACAATATTATTTTAACTATTACACGTGGCTTTTGGCTAGACTTATTTTTATTAAAAGGAAGGTTGAATTTTTACTAACACAGTTTTTATTTTAAATTTATTTTTTTAACGTTTTGTTGTATGCAAATTTTGCCAGACTATCTATCAACAGACGATTCATTTTATTATTTGCTATTTATATATACTAATTACAGTGAATAGAATATTAGTAGTAATGTACGAATATTCACAGTCACCGAATATCAGATATAAGCCGAAAATTATTGTGATATACATACTGTCAAAAATATCTATTTAAATACAATGGGCTGAAATTTTGAATAACTTAGTTAGCTTACGTATTTTTTTTTTTTTTTTTTTTTTTTTTTTTTTTTTACTTTTACATATTATTTATTTATATACAAACTGAAAAATATATAACTATAATATTTACAACTATACACTAAGAATTAAAAAAATAATAATAATAATTACGTATTTTAATTTCTGGAGTGAAATTTTTAAAAAATACATTCAATTTAAATACATTACTTTTGTATATATACTCAAATTAACGCGAATATATGTCAGTATGGAGATAACATAGCCATTTATATAACAGTATAAATGTTAATAGTCCTGATAACGAAATCTATACCAATTTATAATGACGTCATCACGAAATGTACGTTAAATATTTAAACTACTATTTCGACATTGCCATCAAGTGGTAGCGTGGCCGAGCGGTCTAAGGCGCTGGTTTAAGGCACCAGTCTCTTCGGAGGCGTGGGTTCGAATCCCACCGCTGCCAGAATCTTTTTGTTACTCGTTGTTTTAGTACAATGTTTAGTACAATGGTTTTACTGTAAGTCCAGTTTTTAATTATGAATTTTAATCATTGTTCTTTGTTTAATTTGTTTCCATAATTTGATACTTTTATATATTTATATTTTGGATAACATGTCCAATCTGTACCTATCTAAGTTAATTATTGTAATTGGCTCTAAGCCGTTGTAATTAACTATAATTAAACAAATAAATAAATTAATTAATCACTATAACAATTTAGGGCATCACCTAATATGAAGGCGCGGCCTTCATATCAGGTGTTTCTAGTTCCTGGTTTAGGTAGGTATAGTTACATACATTGATTACTTAAACAAACTGCATATTCTAACAACATCTGTAAAATAAATGTCATACTATAATCCCATTCCTCATCCATCCAGTCACTTTATCAGTTAGCCGCTATCAATCGAAGTGAAACCGTACACGCATACATATGTATGTATGTACATGCATACAGCATATTGACTCTCGTCCAAGCGCTCACACGCCAATACACGTCTGAAATAGATTTCAGATTGCCCACAATACGATACAATCAATTTTCAACCCAATCTGTTTGAGCTAAGGTTTAAAATTTCGTATCAGTGATTCCCGTTTCTAATTTCTTGAAAAAAAAGTCCAGGTAAAAAATGGCGTCCGCCCGCTGTACTGTACATACTCGTCTACCCGAGTGTCACAGAGTTGTTTTCATTTTTTTCTCGTCTTTTAACATCGTAGTGTCAATAATATTGGCTTGCTCTCAAATAATGGACTTCGGCGGCGGCTAATGTATATTAATGTCAAAATACTAACATCTAAAAATATACTCTATTGCTGCTGTGTCCTGTCAATTTCTATGGAAAGATGGAAAAGTGTATATATCGGGAAGTAAATATACATTTTTACATAATAGTTGCCGTGTAAACTATATAATATGTGATTTGTTTTTAACCGGCTTTAAAATAAAAAGATTTTTTTGGGACGTTTTTCATATAGTTGTTTTAAGAATAGTATAACGCTAAATGACTGGGCAAATCGTTTTTTTTTAACATATAAGTATAATTTGAAAACCAAACTTGTTTCCTCCCTTTTAGACTCTTTTTACGTAGTCGGGTAGATCATATTTGTTTTCCGTTTTGCTCATGGTAGAAAAAAGAAACATACATACATAGTACATACATACATTGACTGCCCAAATCAATACCCTTCCTTTTGGCTTCACCGTAGTCGGATAAAAACTACATGATAATTTCTTTTTTAGAACACATAAAAAATAATAATTACATGATTAAAACCATTGTCTTATTTTTAAAAAATGTGATATAATTTGTATTAAAGCAGGTCTGATAATATTAAATTTTCTTCATATTTAACGAGCGAGTTTAAGCTCACAAGAGTAGAATTATTTTTAACCGACTTCCCAAAAAGGAGGAGGTTTTCAATTCGGCTGGTATGTTTTTTTTCTATGTATGTTCATCGATTACGTCGCGGTTAATGAACCGATTCGCGTGATTTTTTTTTGTTTGACGCGAAAAAGCTGCCAAGTGGCCCCATAAAAAAAATTTTCAGTTTGATCTAGTAGTTTTTATTTTATAAGCATTATTAGTAATTGAAGTCGGTTTTTTTATTGGAAAATTATTGTATGACTATTTTAAGTGCTTTGTGGATAAAGATTTTTTTTATTTCACTTCAACAGGTTAGATACTTATCCCACACTAAGATAGCCTTTTATTGTTTTGTTCTTTTCATTAACTGACTAAAGTCAGCTCATAACAGACCTAACTAAAGCTATCAAATTAAAATAAATCTCTCCTTCTGGTTAAATGCAAACGAAATTGGTCTATCCGATAGCTAGATGCAGTCAAGATCATACATACAAAATTGATGTGCGCATTTCTATTCATTCATAATTTCACTCACTAGCTGTTGCCCGCGATTTCGTCCGCGTGAGATTCATTTATCCCCGCGATTTTTCCTTGGAAAACGTTAATACTGCCTGTCCCCTGTAAGTAGTGGCGCCATGTATTGATTTTTTTATTCTTTGGAATACAAATTTGAAAAACCCTGATATAGACATTAATTTATTTACAGTCAAAAAATCAACTATACGAAATTTCTTGGCTCTAACTTCAAAAATGACGGACTTCAAATTAATTATTGGAATTTTCAAAAATCTTTCGTAGTGCGCCTCTACGCCATAAAGAATCTTCATGTTTTCTAGTTTCTACCACAAGTGGCTTAGGCTCTGCGTTGATGAATCAGTCAGTTAGTCTGGCGATTAATTAATTATAGGTAGATAGATAGATAGATAAAACATTATTTGTGCATAAGACATAGGAAATACATTTTGTACGAAAATTTCAATAACAATATATGCACAAAGGGCGGCCTTATCGCTTAACGTGATTTCTTCCAGGCAACCTTTGAATGTATTGAATTTTGTTTGTTTAGAATAAAAGTCCAACTCAACTATCTACTTATACTATATCGGTCGGTAGTTAGCCAAGCCTGCGGGGGCTTTTAGACAGCACGTGATATACAACGTGAGTCTACAAAGAATAATGCCATTACTGGAAGCGATAAAAAGTAGATGTCAAAGTATCATGACCTACATAACATGACGCCTATATTACCTAGCGTTTTTAGGATTGGACCTTTCTCCGGTTACCATGATATCATTGAATATTTTGACATCATGTAAATAATAGCAGCCCTGTATCTAATAGCACTGCATGCTCGGGCCTCTTCTCATGATGATAAGGGTTAGGCCATAGTCCACCACGCTGGCCGGATTGGTAGACCTTACTTTCCCTTGAGCACTTTTTAGGAACCCTTCACCATTAGCAAGCGACAATTTATATAAAACAAATATCTTCGAAAAGACGAATCTTAACGATTTATTGACAGAGGTGTGTGCGGTGGGTTCGAACCCGCGACCTTGACTTCGCTGTTCTACGGTCTCACACTCGGCTATAATATTAATTCCATGAATACATAATAGTAAAATTAGTACATAATAATACGAATCGACAAACAAAGGTTACATTAATAATTCCGCTAAACCGCTTACGAACAATATTGATTCGAGTATTATCAACACACATCACAAACGTTTGTATTTGCTAATTAAATAATAACAACATTAGATCACGCCTATATTATCCTGAAAAGTATGTCAGAGGTGCATATTGGCACAGTATAAATATAACCCAATACTCTGACTCGATCCTATTCCTTGAAAAAACAAAAGACAATCACACGATACACGATAGGGCTGCCCACTTTTTTCTTTTTTTTTTCGCAACCTATAATGACGCCCAAAGCTGAGCAAAGGTCTCCTCCGGACTTTTCCACACCTGACGGTCTTGGGCCGCAATCATCCATTTTACTAGGGGCCATCTCGTTCGGTGTGTAATCATTTGAAGGGTTTTGCTATTAATCACCACGCTTGGCAGGCGGGTTGGTGATCGCAGTGTTTGGCTGGTAATTGAAGTGCTGTGTACAGATATAATTGGGCGTCACATTTGTATTTGTTTTCATGTAAAACATAATAATGTATGAAGTGTTTAATCTGTCATCTGTTTCTGTACCTTCTAAATAAAATAAAATAGCAGCAGTGTCCGGTGGATGTGGATGGCGATAGGCTCACCCACTATACCATGGGACCTAAACATAACAGGTGAAATGTTGGTGTTGTACACCTCTGCCACACCCCTCTGGGTAATATAGGCGTGATGTTACGTAAACATTTCATTGCATCTTCATTGAAATTGACAGGTGACAACACACGGCAGCTATAGTGTACATTTTTATATCTTCGTATATTGACTGAAGACAATTAAACCGAAAGGAGTTTTGGCAGACTTACTTGAATAGATATTTGCTTTCATTTCCTCTCCATATTGACCAATACTCATTGTATTTTGACATACGAAAATGTATCGACAAGTATGAAATATACAATATAGCTGCCGCGTGTGTAGCGCATATCTGTTTGATAAATTTTCACAGCTAAAAACCATTCAACGAAGCTTGATGGAAATACATATAGAGGTAGCTAAAGACCATAAAAAAGGACATAGAACCACTTTATGGACGTTACGTACAACGTGAGTCAATTTACAAATAATTAAAACAATAAATATTACGTTAAATGTAATTCCGAACATTTCTGCATTGACCTTTAGTTGAGCTTGACGTTTCCTTTCTTTGATTTGCTTGATCACAGGTTGAAAGGCCAGACAGTTTAGTAGGACTGTCTACAACAGCAATATTGTTTTAAATGTTCTGTACCAAAAGACTAAAAACCAGCGGGACCCTAATAGGTTTCAGGAGTCAGGTCGATCGTGTCAATATTTTAATTAAAGGGCTATGGGCTTTAATTCCAGCCATGTACCATTGATATGGACACACAGGAGTGGATCCCCATTAATTTAATCAGAGTCCCGTTATATCCCGAATTTAATGAGAACTCTTTACCCTATTTTGTGGAGACGGGCGGTGTTTAATGAAGCTTGATATTAAATCGTTCTACTTTGTTAGTCTACTTCTTAGCGTATGCAATCTCTACTCTCACTACGAGGTCTCGGGTTTCTTGGGGTTTTTTCGTCAGCAAAATTTTCAATAGCAGCACAGAGCTGAACGTCTGAAGGAACACACTAAGAAACAGTTTTAAGCCACAGTCATGTTATAAAATATTTTTAAGAGTACCTATTACTCAAAAATTTTTAGTTTTTCTCTGTTATGTGAACTATGTAGTTTTTTTTTTTAAGCTACTAGTAATTTGCAAATACAAATTACTAGTATTCTTGTTAACCCCCTTCTTGTTAAGCTAAGCTTAATTCGCTTGTGTTAGGAGGAAGTTTACGTCCGTGGTGTAATGGCCAGGATTCGAACCCACGACCTCTCGATCGTAAGACCGATGCCTTATCCATTGCGCCACGGCCGCTTTAAAGTTCTTTTGAGAAAATAAATTTCTTTGAACCGAGCTGGAATTGTGCCCGGTGGATTGTGACTCGTCGCTATTTCATGGTCCAAAAATATAACAGGTGAAGTGTGGGTTTTATACACTTCTGCTTCACCCTTCTGGGTAAAAAGGCGTGATTGTGCTTTGTTTTAAAGCTCGATTTGGTCTAAAGTCACAATATGGCGTCAATGTCATTGTCAGTGGCAAGGAATACGCATTGACGTCACGTGTTGTCATTTGAACAACTGCACGGATTTTCAGGGGCGGAGGAGTAGTTATGTACTGTGGGGAAATAAGATGATCTATTTAATTCGTCGAGCCTTGTAGAGGAGGCGTAACCTATAACCTGCCACCTAATGGTAGTGGTCAATTTTGATTATTTCATAAATTAACCATACCACCTAAATGTAATATTATATTAGTAGCAACAAGAACATTATAAAGCAAAAATTGAGATAGTTAAAACATAAATAATTCGGCTTTTAAAAGCCTTAAATACCTTAAATCACTTTCAGTCCGTTCTACATCTTTGTAGAGCGCAATATGGCGTCAATGTCATTGTCAGTGGCAAGGAAGACGCATTGACGTCACGTGTTGTCATTTGAACAACTGCACGGATTTTCAGGGGCGGAGGGTTATTTATGTATTGGAGGGTGTATGACGCTATTGGAAAATTTATTTATATGCGTATTTGATCAGGTAATGTAAAAGAGAGCTTTTTTTACTTCTTTTAAAATGGTAAAGTAAGGTTTAACTGTTTCTATCTAAAGCTTGACACAAAGATATCGAATTTGCTTTTCATTTCAGTTGGATAGTAATTACTATTAATATTTTAAAAAATATAGCTATGATATGTCTTTTATTTTATACAATACTAGCTTTTGCTCGCGGCTTTGCTCGCGATTGTAAGTTGTCGTAAGTTGAGTTATTATTATAAATAAATACCCAATTAAAGTATTTCTTTATAAACAATATTCGAAGTCTTCCCTTCAGGTGCCAACAAAACCAAATCTTGAGGCGAACTTACTCTTGAGCAGGCGACATAAAACTGACCGTGTGAGAAGCAGTTCCCCCTCAGATCGATACCTGCTGTTTTCAGTGACTGACCCTGAGCTTATTAAGTCCTCCGCCAAGCATGTTCTTACCAAAAAGTGTTTCAAATTAAATTCAAATTCAAATCATTTATTTTCATAGGCCCCAGGAGGCGCTTGAACACGTCAAAATATTACAAACAAATGGTATAAAAATAAATTATAAGTAAAACTAAATTATACTAATTACAATTAGTTCACCTTTTTACCGCTCGACTTTCTACTAAAACTTTGGTCGAGCAGAAAAATGCGCCGGTCAATTCCAAAACAATCAGGCATCCTTAGGGTCGGACCAAACGGCACATTATAAATATTATGAAAATCTCCAAAAAATACATGAAAACGTGAAATTGAATTTAACATTAAATTTAAAAAAAGTTACTGTATAAAATCAAAATCATGTTTAACATTTTTGTTTCTTTATGCATGTGTTTTATTATAAAACACATGCATAAAGAAACAAAAATGTCCAACTAAAAAGAAATTGTAAAAAATTAAGAACATGAATAATATCAGAAAAAAATCAAATAATGCAAAACGTACAGAAATATTGTTATTACATAAATAATTAAAAAAAAATAAAAAAAAACCTATTGCTAAAAATTAAAGCGAACATTAAAAAAGTAATAAATATAATAATATCTATCACTGAACGAATAAATTCTAAGTAAAAATATCACGACGGTTCATCCATTCGCGAGTTACGATGCCACAGACAGACTCACACACACATACAGACACGTCTAACTAATAACACCTAGTCGTTTTTATGTAGGGGGTTAAAATGAATGTCGGTAAGAATGTCTAAATGTTTTGGAATTGACCGTGGCAAAAAGTCACTCGTGTAGAAAGGCCCTTATACTATCCTTCATCCAAGCCCTTATACCACGGATTTGAATTTATTCTATTATTTTTTATATATGACCTTTTTTTTCATAATTTGGAACGTATTCGTCGGGCACTCAAGGAGACCGAATGACTACCAAAAAGTTTATACTCACACAATAAATAACATGACATGAATGTGACGTTCTACTTTTTAGAATGATTATAATTAAAGAATTTAATAATTTAATAATAATTGAAGCAATTCACATGAGATTCGGACAGAGTTCGGTCGAAGATGTCATTGAATTCTGTCCGAATCTCATGTCAATTGTCTTGACGGATAAAAAATGGATATAATGCGTCTTGCAGCTTGGCGCTTATTTGTGATGGGGTCTCCATCTTTTACTAATGAATAATATGGTTTAAGCCGCTGCCGGACTCCCTGCCTCTGCGATCTCATTGACTGACCATTTTAATGGAGAATACCGATGATTCAGGCCTAGTAAGACCTTCGGCATCGTCAAACTTAAATAAACGCACGTAATTTAGTCCATCCGTCAAAAGTGTATGTTGTATAATTTGCGCAGTTGATGCCCTAACTTACCATCAGCTAAACCTTGGGCATGTTTGCCACCTGACTATAGCACATCAAAATGATAGTTTTAACCCTATTTAAATATTTTTTTTATAATTTACATCACACATCTTCCATTACATTAAAGTTGGTTTCTACTAAACAAAAAAAATACTTTTTAGATATCTAAAGAGGCCAAAATGACAATTAAAAAGTTTACACTAACATAAAATCCTTTTTTTATGAAACTTCATGTTAACATCTCATTGTCACACGATTGCTCAACACAGTTCCATTTTTGAAATTGATCGAGCCTCATAATTACTACAAACGCTTTTCCATACAAACTTTCGTCCCACTTTTCACCCTGTTAGAGGCCGAATTTTCAAAAATCCTTTCTTATTGCACGATAAAATCTTGTAAAGAATACACCCTCCAAATGTCAAGTCGCTACGACCTATGGTTTAGGCTGTGCGTTGATACTAAGTCAGTCAGGACAAAGCCTTTTATATATATAGATAACATAAACATAGCATCACGCCTATATTATCTAGAACCGTGAGGCAGTGGTGTATAAAACCCACACTTCAGCTGTTATGTTATTTTTTTTATCTCTAGACTTTTTGCCAGCGTTACAGGTATACAATACCTTAGTTAGACGGGCCCTACTTGGTTCCAGCTCTACCTGGGTCATGTGTGTCAAGTCACGTAGTCACTCACAGTACGTTTTGAGTTTCGACCAAAGTGATACTATCGAGTAATGCAGTGATAACAAATATTTGTAACAT
The DNA here is from genome assembly GCA_905147285.1 of Hypena proboscidalis. Lineage (NCBI taxonomy): Eukaryota > Metazoa > Arthropoda > Insecta > Lepidoptera > Erebidae > Hypena > Hypena proboscidalis. The sequence goes on from LR990141.1 coordinate 6,255,883, forward strand.
TATAGTTTTGCTATGCTTTTTTAGTCTTATAGTTATTATTGTAAATTATTTATTTCCCAAAACAGAAAAATGTGGTCGTGTATAACCCTTTGCTCAGCTGTGGGACAGCATGGGAAAAAAAATATATATATTTCTACTAAGCTATTATTATTACTATCTTTCTTTTCTTGTTGCCAAATGAAGTGCAAATGACATCTGTGTAATTTGGTGATAAGACTAAGCTCTGAAAATACTGACATATGGTAGCATAAAAACATTACATGTACAACATTACATGTGTGTGGAAAAGCATAAAAACATTACATGTGCCTATAAAATACGAGGGTTGCCCTCGATTTCTCTGAGATCCCATCATCAGACTTGGTATCATCTCCTGTCCATCAAAAAAAGAATCATCAAAATCAGTTCATAAACGACGAAGCTAGCCGTGAACAAACATTAAAAGCAACATATTTACGAATCGAATTGAGAACCTCCTCCTTTTTTTGAAGTAAATAAAACGTAAGTTACGATAATTTTAAGACCAGACAAGATAATGCCTGAACTGTAAATGCAATTCGGTAGCATTTTAATATAAATTTCTATTTGGCTTAAAAAATGTTTTTATTAAATCTTTAAACTTACACACAACGCCATTTAGACCCAAACTAAGCAGAGCTTATACTATGGGTACTGGAATTACTGATACTAATACATATATTTTTTTCTTTTTGTAAATACATACTTATTATACATATAAAACAGACTAAGCTCCATGTTCATGCACACAAAGATTTGTCTTAAGCAGGAATCGAACCCGCGACCTCAGTGTCGCAGGCAAGTACACTGCCCACTCCGCCATCCAGTCGTCTTTATTTTGGGCACCATCATAAACAGAACAAGTTGTACGTATTCCAATAAACAAATATAAATATATAAGATAAATATTTGAGTGTTGACATGCGGCTTACCCAGACAGTCGGAAACCCCACTGATTCAATCAAAAACGCTTTACAAACGTATGTTTGGTATTCAAATATAATATTTGTATAATGATCAATCTTTATATTCTTTTAAAGTTTACTCTTCTTATATTATTTTTGTTTTGTTTTGACCTAATATTCAATAATATTGCATTTATTAATGACACGTTTGAACCTGAATCATAAATTCCAGATACCTTCAAAATATTATTTAAGAGTAACTCTACTTCTATTAATGGTGGCACCTCTAGTTTTTTGGATTCTCCTCATTCAATTCAATTTCTAATTCTGAATTATTAACAGTTTTAACAATTTGTTTTTTTTCTTTAAACTAGCATTTTTCTTTCGGATGGTAACGTTGACCTTTTCCTTCTCTGACACAAATTCGACATGGTTTCTTATCTTCAGATTTTTTCGGGTTAGTAACAGAATTTATTATTACTTTTTTATCATATTTTTTCTTTGCTACAAGATATTCGAGTTTGCCTATTTCATTGTAGAGATCTTCTGTTCCTTGTAACTTTTCTCTATCAATTATATCAGCCACATAACTGGGTAAACCAAATGCTATGAGGTCTATTATATAAGTGTCCCAGTGTCAATTGATTTTCTCAATTCCAGTAACAGTTTTTCTTTTTTTAATGCATATTCAATTAACGAACCTGCTTGATATTTAAAAGCCATGGCGTACCTAATTGGTGACCATCCTTTGTTCCCAAATGTCTCGCAGAATTTTTTTCCCACTCGTTCCATTCTGATTTAACAGTAAGTTTTATTATCATACAGCTATACCAATCGACACTGGAGTGTTCCAGAAAATTCTTTAAAATTTCTATTTTTCGTCTATCTTCAATAATTTCGAAACGTTCACATTCTTTGTTAAAAATTTGTATCCACTGATAAGCGTTTGAATTTCTACCAGAAAACTTCTCTATTACAAAATCTTTTGCAATTTTAGATAAATTTTGGATTTCGGATTTTATTTCTTTTTTATCAAGCAGCTTCTCTAACAGTTTTTCCAACGTTGCACTGGAGCTTAGGAGTGACTCGTCATTAGTCGGTTTTTCCAAAATCTCTTCCAGGTAAAAATCATTGAATTGTAAATTTTCTTCTTCATCCAAATATAATTTTGACATATCTTCTGTCAAAGTTATCCATATTTTCCTGGTTTGATGTCTTTTATTTAGAGATTTTTTTACTTTGACATAGTTATGTGTATTAACGATCTCTTGATGCATGATAGCAGGTTGGAACTCTGCTGGTACTTCATAAATCTCTCCTTTCGGCGTAGCAATCGAACAAATACAAATTACTTTTGATTTTCCGTCTGCAGTTGCTTTTACTTCGAAATCAAATCTTAACTTCTCCATATTTCTGTGTTCTTTTCAATAATCGAAGTAAATGTTGTTCTATAATGATCAATCTTTATATTCTTTTAAATAAAAGGCAGTTATGTGTTTCTGTAAATAAATAACAGGTTTATTAACAATTATGTTCTATCTTACAAGTTATCATATCAAAATTATCACATATTAATTCAACCAAAACACTTACCTGTAAATAAATAACAGGAACAACATTTAATGCCAATTATTATTAGAAAAGATTTTATAAATAATGAAAATCAATTTCTAGACAGACATGTCATATAACAGAAAAAACGCCACAAACAAATATTAAAGAATATCATAGAATATCATAATAAAGCTAAAAGAGTTTTCTTTACATTTGTTTGCTTGGTTTAATTCATTTTGAGAATTTAAAGTTAAAAAGACCGATATAATTTGAATATTTTTTGCAAATGTTTAGTGAATAATTATATATATTTAAAACTAAGCTTCTTCGTAACATACGATGTACATACTTTTTGTACATATTCCGTATTACATATACTACATAATTTCACGATTTTATTCCATAATCCAATAAACAAATAAAAATAATAATATTAATATTTGGATACAGACACGTGGCTAATCCAGTGAGCCGGGTACACCGCTGATTTAATTCAAAACGAAATTACCTACACAAACAAGTAATGTCTGGTATAACATTTTACGAATTTGTTTGTGTGGTTTGGTTCATTCTATGAATTGTAAGAATTTTCCCTTAATTATTATATAGCACTAATCCAACGAGACAATAACGTGAGGTCTTGGGTTTGATGCTCGGGTTAGGCAAAAGTAGAAAATGCAATCTTGCGAGATTAGGGCTCAAGCGAGATCTTACGAGTTTATGAATTACAATACCGCGAGATCTTGCCAATCACGGGCTCTCGCAAGATTGGCAGTTTTATGTTTATCCTTGCAAATAATCCTAATTTTTGAATAAATTAGGAAAAAAATATAATATTTATAGATAATTATATAAAATAAGTATTATATTTTACGATTTTTTTATTTTTTTTATGTATTTAGCATTGTTTGACGTATCTATAATTTTGTTAAATAAATTTATGGTAAAGAGAACATAATAATATGTATTATAATTTTTGGAGCACCAGTCCTTAAGGATTTTTTGATCTGATTCCAATTGGGGAAATGTCATACGTTCCTTATCATCTTTGTCGCTGGCAAAAATATTTTCTTCAAAACGCTCGTCAGATATCAAGCAAAAATATTTTAATACTAAAACATTTTTAATCATATTTTAAAACAAAACAACAAAAAGTAAAAAAAAAATACTTTTTTAGTTTAATTAGTTTAGTTTTATTAATTTAATTATCAATTAAAGAAAAGTATACCTACTCAGAGATTAATTAAATATACAAATCAAATGAAATTTTATGTAATAATGGCGAGTGATGAGAACTTGCTCAGTTCTCATCACTCGCCATTATTACATAAAATGTTTAAAGAATCGTCTGATATAACGTATATCAGACGATTCTTTAAACATTTTATGCTCTTACCTAGCTACCCAGATAACCAGCCACTAAATCATACTCCTTTTAGATTGATATCGCTTCGAATAGGACGTTTATGCTCAAGTTCAATCTCGTTAAACTCGCAAGATCTCGCCCATTTTGCAGTCGAGATACATCTCGCTAAAAAAGGCCGAGATCTCGCGAGATCGAGATCGCTTTCTCTAGGCAATAGTGTTATTGGTGAGTTTCTGTCAGGCAATTCTTAATAGCTGCACGGAGTTGGATTTGTGCCCGATAGTTTGCGATAGTCTCACCTCCTATCACATAAAACCTAAACATAACAGATGAAATGTGGATGTTATACATCTCTGCCACACCTTTTTGGTAAATATAAGCGTGATGCTATGTATCTGTTTAGGTCCTTGAAATGTATCATCAATTTAATTCTCATAATTTTATCTCTCCGATATATAAATGTCTGACATATAATAAAAAAAAGCAACAACAAATCCATTGCATTAAACTACCGCAAATATCCACTCTATTGTGTCCATCCTAAGCACAGTATAATACTGTGTCCTAAGGTTGCCTGGAAGAGATTGCGTCAAGCGATAAGGCCGCCCTTTGTATGTTATAGTTTTAAGTACCTATTTCCTTGTATGTTTGTTACTAATTTGATGTGCAAATACAGTTTTCTCTATCTCTATTTAACTATAATTATGATCATTATCAATTGAATAGTGTCGAATAAATGTAATCTTGAGCTTTTTATTAATAAGAAAGTTATTTTCAAGTGCCTATAAAGAGTATTAATTTCAGATTGAATATTTTTTTGCTGTTTAATAAGTAAAAAATAACAATGTATTCAGAATAGACATAATAACATGGCAAATTTATATTTTAAGGGCAATAATGACAGTTTTGTGAGGCAAATCATGCCATTGCCCTCTTTTCCTTCTCGTGATTAACAAAGCAAGTATTAGAACCGCCTTAAAAAACTTGCATTGAGTGCTAGGTTGGCGTAGTGGTTAAAGAAGTCGCCTCGTCGCAATTACGCTGGTGTTGTGGGTTTCCCACACGGGACAAATCTTTGAGTGATCCGCAAATATTTGTTCAGACTCTGGGTGTGCTTTTTGTGTGTGTGAAATGTATATTTGTGAACACGCCGCGACACAGGAGTTATTCCTAGTGCCAGCGTTCTTTTTATAAAAAAATAAAAAAATAATGTTATATGAAAGTGTCCTTACTTTGCAATGACGCCATCCATCTTGTTCAGCAAGGTATAACTAACTCAAGTGCCGCCTTGATGTCTTATTGGCTCTCAATGCGAAGGTTTTTGTCTAATTTGTCATTAGGGCCATAAAAAGATATAATCGACCCAATTCTAAATCACTGTAGAGTGGTAGATATAGAAGGTCATGGTATAACCTCAAATATTCAGGGGCCACAATAACGTAAGTAAACCCCGATAAATTATAAGTCTGTTCATTAAGTACCTCGTCATTTCAAAGCAGACATTATATCATAGACGTGCACGTGTGGTGTAGTGGTTTAAGCGGTCGCCTCGCCGCTCTCCATTGCACTGGTGTTGTGGGTTCGATCCCCACATGGGACAAATCTTTGTGTGATTCGCAAAGATTTGTTCTGAGACTGGGTGTGCTTGAGTGAGTGAATGTGTGTATCTGGCGTTCTATCTAATGTAAAAAATCCAAATTTATCTTTATCTTTTATCTTTATAGACCATTCTTCAAATTTGACAAGATAATCATAACACATAACATCACGCCTATATTACCTAGAAGGGTGTGGCTGAGTTGTACAACACCCACATTTCATCTGTTATGTTTAGGTCCCATGGGATAGGGCATGAGCCTATCGCCATCCACCGGGCACAATTCCAACTCCGTGCTGCTATTGTGAACCGGAAATCGAACCCGAGACCTCGCGGTGAGAAGCGCATATGCTAACCACTAGACCATCGAGACAGTCAACAATCATTGAATAAACCAAATACTATTTAATAGTAAAATATTACTGAACAAAATGTCATTTATCATTGTGAAGCTATCGGATTCACGTGTTATTTGCTTTGTCATTTATAATTAGCGCTCATCCCACTATAACGTGTTACAGTTCTCTGCCACACCTTAACAGGTAATAAAAGGCGTAATTATAAATATTATTTTAAAATTAATTAAAGTTTTAAGGTGCGTGTTAAAATCTAAGTTTATTTTACCATGCCAATTCAATTCAATTTATTTATTCAAAAAAACAAGTTTTACATCGTGTTTGAAAATAAAAATGAAAAAATAGAAACATGAAAAAAAAAAATATAATTAACTTCACGTAAGTAAGTAAGTAAGTATTTATTTGGATGAATATTTTTTTTTTTTTTTTTTTTTTTTTAATATAAGAAATCAATTATTAAAATTATGATATCTTATTTTCATTACAATCTAGCCTATCAAGACTAATAAGTAATATTATGTTAACCTAAATTGCTACGTAATAATATAATCTAAGAATGCGTCCATTAACACTTTTCTTAGTTTTTGTTAAGGGGAAGTCACTTTGTTCATGTGTTCTTTATAACGACACTTATCGCACTAATTTATTTGTTACTTATCACTACACTAACTCGAAAGGTTTCGTACGTTTTAGTCTTTTCACTAGTTCCGTGTTATCAAGGAGCTGGATTGCCTCGATGTTGACGTGATGATGAAGTCTTCGTTCGTGAGCTTCTGCATATTTTTGTATGACCCTGTCAACAACGTCTATATTGAGGTCCCGGTGAAGATCGCTGTTTCTTATGTACCACGGGGCATTGACAATGTCCCTCAGTACCTTGTTCTGGAAACGTTGAATAACTTGACGGTTACTCTGACTGGTACAGCCCCACAGCTGGATACCATAAGTCCAGACAGGCATCAATACCTGTTTGTATAAAAGGACTTTGTTATGTACTGATAGGGGTGACTGTCTACCTAGTAACCAGTACATTTTCCTGTAGCGTATGTCTAATTCTTCACGTTTCTTCTTGACATGTGCCTTCCAGCGCAGTTTGGCGTCAAGCGTCATGCCGAGGTACTTGGCCGTGTTGGCGTACGGCACCACCTCGTTGTTTATAAACACTGGTATGTACCGAGGTTTTTTATTTGTGAAGTCTACGTGTGTTGACTTAGTTTTATTGCTGTATCATCAGCAAAGGTAGCGATGAAGTTGTTTTCAGGTACTGGAATGTCGCAGGTATACAATAGGTACAGGACCGGACCTAATACGCTGCCTTGTGGAACTCCAGCTTTTATTTGCCTTATAGTTGAGTAGGCATTTTCTTGTCGAACTCGAAATGTCCTATTGCAAATATAGGATTCTAACAACTCTGAATATGGTGTGGGCAACATTATTTGTAATTTGTGCACTAAGCCTTCGTGCCAGACTTTGTCGAAAGCTTGTGCTACATCAAGAAACACTGTCGAACAGATTTTCTTGTCTTCTAGGGCTTGTTCAATAACATTACTTATTCTGTGTACTTGATCTATGGTAGAATGGTTTTCTCTGAAACCGAACTGATGATCTGGGATCAGGTTTTTCTCTTCAATCACAGGTTTTAGCCTTTTGAGCAGGAGCTTTTCAAATAGCTTTGAAACTACAGGTAACAGAGAAAATTTGGATGAATATGGTACATAAGGTGACTTAAACTAATAACAACGTATCGTCATATTCTGCCAATCACGGCGTGCAAATATTAATACATAAAATTAAAATTAAAATTATTATTATTATTAATGAGCTACACAAAACAATGTGAGCCTCTTCAACATGCATTTTTTTCTAACGTAACAAACAATGAAAATAATAAAAAATTCCACATGCAGATTTCCCAATGCAACATTAATTAGATATTATATTAATGTCAAAAAAAAATAATAAAATATAATTGTAAAATTGTAAAAATTGTATGCGAAATGTCAATATCAAAATTAAAATATAATAATTCGATAATAGCATAATTGTTATAATGTGTCATTGAGATAATCAGCAATCGAATAATAACATTTTTCACACAGTAGAGATTTCAATTTCTTTTTAAATAAATTAACATTTAGCCCCTTAAGGGTGTCAGGAAGCTTGTTATACATTTTTGGCGCTAATCAGAATATGCTTTTCCATTTAAGAGCTGTGTTTGCTCTACATATGCGTAGGTTATTCTTACGTCTATTGCGAGTAACATCATCGGACAATTTGGTAAATAAATGTTGATTTGATTTCACAAATATTGCCATTTCGAGAATATATAAAGACGGAAGTGTGAGAATATTATATTTGATAAAAAAGGGTCTACAGCTATCAGTTACTTTGATTTCACAAATATTGCCATTTCGAGAATATATAAAGACGGAAGTGTGAGAATATTATATTTGATAAAAAAGGGTCTACAGCTATCAGTTACTTTTATGCCAAACATAGCTCGAATGCACCTTTTTTGGGACTTAAATGCAATGTCTTTATTTGTGGAATTTCCCCAGAAGATAATACCGTACCGTAATACGGATGCCACGATACCATGATAGGCAGTAAGTAGTGCATCGGTATTGACAACTGAGGCAAGCTTTAAAAGGGCATAGGCAGGCTTCTTCTTCTTTCGTATCAATGGTAATACAGACTTATATTACTTCCGCCCCGTGCGTGGCCGTGCCAATTGCGTATTCTGTAGCGTCGTACAGATTGCGCAAAGAGCAGCAGGCTGTAAGGGCAATTAGGGCAATTCAGCAGATGTGGCATCGTTTGTTGGAGAGCACCGCAGTCTCATTAGATCTGTTAATATACCCCATTTCTCTAGATTGTGCCTGCAGCGGCCTACTTGAGTTCTCAAGCGATTTAGCGATTTCCATACAGGCCACTGCAGATTTGACCCAGAAGGCAGATGCTCCTTAATCTTCACAAAATTGGATGGTGGTGGAAACTTTTCTTGCCATATCTTTTGCCTAGCACACAGTTTAGTTAGTTAGTTTAGTTTTCCTGGGTGGTATCCGCACTTAGTCCTCCTATGGGACCGTTGTACGTGAGAGGTTTCCCGTTTACTCCAGCCAGCCTATATCGGCCTAGCACACATAATACACTGGAACATAATAATCAAAACAATTTCATTCAAACATCAAGATACTTTATACATATATCAACATTTAATAAAGTTTCGTCTAATTGAGGCAACACGTTCTCGAAATGCTGCCTTATATTTCGGCCAGCGACTCAGTATCGCAATACAACGCGGTAATGCTGCCAGCGTTTTGGGCACAAGGCCTTCCGACAGTGACTTATTAAGTTTAGATTAAACTATTAGACTAATTTAATTTAAGATTCTATATGTTTATTTTTCTGTAAATAAAGACTTTCTCAACCCGGGTCACTGACATAGCTCAGACCATAAGCAAGCGTAAGTGGCAATGGGCAGGCCATATCGCTCGTAGAACTGACAACCGATGGGGAAGAAAGGTTCTCGAGTGGCGACCGCGAACTGGAAGACGCAGTGTGGGCCGGCCTCCTGCCAGATGGACCGACGACCTAGTCAAGACAGCCGGGATAAAATGGATGAGTGTGGCCCAAGACCGTCAGGTGTGGAAAAGTCTGGAGGAGACCTTTGCTCAGCATTGGGCGTCATTATAGGTTGCGAAAAAAAAAAAAAAAAAACAAAAAAAAAAAACTTTCTTTATTAAAGTTACTGATTTGATTTAATAGGGCCAAGCCAAGTCAAGGTCATCCATGATAATTTGAAAGCATTCAATAAAACAAATATTCGATACTGAAATATGACTGAATAAACTGTCATTAATCATTGGAAAGCTTTGAATTTGCGTGTTATTTGCTCAGTCACTAATTACTCGTTGTTGCCGGTAGCTGTCTGCAAGTAATGTTTAATCTACGTCCATTAGTATACTTATATCTGAGGTAAGGTGGATCTGAGCATATTCAAAGCGTGCTTAAAACAGAAAAATCAACCGGTCATGTGTTTGTCTGGCCATGCGCAATAGGGTTCCGTGGTTAGCAGCTATAACAAATTTTGTACATAAAAGATCTATTTAATAAGAAACAGGTAACAAATTTTTTCAAGTCATTATTTTCAAAGGTTTTTTGTATTATGAACGAACTATTCCAAGCAACTTTACTTAGCAGCACGGAGTTGGAATTGTGCCCAGGGGATGGCGATAGGCTCACCTTGGCGTTACTATAAATATTATTTTAAAATTAATTAAAGTTTTTAGGTGCGTGTGTAAATCTAAGTTTATTTTACCATGCCAATTCAATTCAATACAATTTTTTATTCATAAAACAAGTTTTACATCGTGTTTGAATACAAAAATGAAAAAACTTCTTCTTCTTTCGTATCAATGGTAATACAGACTTATATTACCTCCGCCCAGTGCGTGGCCGCGCCAATTGCGTATTCTGTAGCGTCGTATAGATCGCACAAAGAGCAGCTGTAAGGGCAATTAGGGCAATTCAGCAGATGTGGCATCGTTTGTTGGAGAGCACCGCAGTCTCATTAGATCTGTTAATATACCCCATTTCTCTAGATTGTGCCTGCAGCGGCCTACTTGAGTTCTCAAGCGATTTAGCGATTTCCATACAGGCCACTGCAGATTTGACCCAGAGGGCAGATGCTCCTTAATCTTCACAAAATCGGATGGTGGTGGAAACTTTTCTTGCCATAATATATCTTTTGCCTAGCACACAGTTTAGTTAGTTAGTTTAGTTTTCCTGGGTGGTATCCGCACTTAGTCCTCCTATGGGACCGTTGTACGTGAGAGGTTTCCCGTTTACTCCAGCCAGCCTATATCGGCCTAGCACACATAATACACTGGAACATAATAATCAAAACAATTTTATTCGAACATCAAGATACGAGTATACACATGTATTACAACATTTAATAAAGTTTCGTCCAGCTGAGACAACACGTTCTCGAAATGCTGGCTTATATTTCGGCCAGCGACTTAGTATCGCAATACGCGGTAATGCTGCCAGCATTTTGGGAACGAGGCCTTCTGACAGTGACTTATTAAGTTTAGACTAAGTTTTTTTTTCTTTCTATTTGTAAAACGACGCCCGCACTAGGAATAACTCCTGTATCGCGGGGGTGTTCACAAACATACATTTCACACACTCAAAGCACACCCAGAGTCAGAACAAATCTTTGCGGATCACACAAAGATTTGTCCCATGTGGGGATCGAACCCACAACACCAGCATAGTTGAAAGTGACGAGGCGACCGCTTTAACCGCTACGCCAACCGTGCACTCAAAGTTATTAGACTAATTTAATTTAAGATATAATTATTTTCCTATATGTATATTTTTCTGTAAATAAAGACTTTCTTTATTAAAATTACTGATTTGATTTAATAGGGCCAAGTCAAGGTCATCCATGAAAATTTGAAAGCATTCAATAAAACAAATATTCGATACTGAAATATGACTGAATAAACTGTCATTAATCATTGGAAAGCTTTGAATTTGCGTGTTATTTGCTCAGTCACTAATTACTCGTTGTTGCCGGTAGCTGTCTGCAAGTAATGTTTAATCTACGTCCATTAGTATACTTATATCTGAGGTAAGGTGGATCTGAGCATATTCAAAGCGTGCTTAAAACAGAAAAATCAACCGGTCATGTGTTTGTCTGGCCATGCGCAATAGGGTTCCGTGGTTAGCAGCTATAACAAATTTTGTACTTAAAAGATCTATTTAATAAGAAACAGGTAACAAATTTTTTCAAGTCATTATTTTCAAAGGTTTTTTGTATTATGAACGAACTATTCCAAGCAACTTTACTTAGCAGCACGGAGTTGGAATTGTGCCCAGGGGATGGCGATAGGCTCACCTCCTATCCCATGAGACCTAAAACAGGTGAAGTGTGGGTGTTGTACATATCTGGCACACCCTTTTGGGTAATAAAGGCATGATGTTATGTTATGTTATATCAAAGATTACACTACGAAGAAAATGTTTATTTTTAAAATGAAAAGCTTACGTGTATTTTGTAGATACAGCTAAGCTTAATCCGATTGTGTTAGGAGGAAGTTCACACCGTAATGTTATGGACAGTATTTGAACCCACAACCTCTCGATCGTAAGATCGCCTTACCCTTTGCGCCACGGCCGCTTTATGTGAAATATTATTATATTTGTTCAGTCGTTAAACCGCTTTTTGTTGAACATCTACCCACGTACCGAGAAAAATTGTAACGGAAAATAAATCTTCTTGGTTTTAAGTCTTTGTTTATTTCGTGCTAAAAGAGGAACAGTCAATAATGTCTCTTATTTACATTACAAAATTATTATGCTGCGGGATATAAAGGGAATATTAATATTTTATTTTACCCTTAGGGTTAACGGTGTGGCGGTATCCGCACATGACAAATGACGGATTACATTGACAACGTCAAGTAGTGACACAGACGTCACATATGTCAAAGAGCGCTGAATCGCGATAACGAAGTCTTCACAGAGTGCGTACATATAAACTACTTCCAATACGCTACCGTCGAACAGGCCGTCAGGCAATACCACCGGGCCTAGTCGGAGGATCCTCCCTTTGTGGTGGAGGAACATCACACCTAGTTCCTCTACAACGGTAAGGGAAAACATCGTGAGGAAACCTGCATGCCTGAAAGTGCCTAAAAAGTGCTCGAGGGTGTGTGAAGTCTTACAATCCGCACTTGGCCGCAACTGTGGCCTAACCTTTCTCATCATGAGTAGAGGCCCCAGCTAATCAGTGCGACATGTATACATACAGGGCTGCTATTATAATGGTAAACCATATCTAAATTGGAAAAAATATAATTAGCACCGACATCAAAAACTTTTTGAAATAATTAAAAATATTTTTCGTTTTGGAAGAAGGTTAATTGTTTTTCCATTTTTTGGTCTTTTATGTGGTTAAACAATACTATTAGGAATACGTTTGAAGCAACCGATTTGAATGCTGATGGAAATTTATAGTGATACAATGAAGAGTATCTAACATTGCTAATCTCCGAAGGTCGGCATCAGATATTAAAAAAAGTATTATACTAATACCTTCCTTAAGCAGTGAGTGAGTGAAGTGAAGTGAACATACCTACATATATACGGGTCGAATACAGAACCTCCTTTTTGAAGCCTAACCGGCTTCAAATCGGCTAAAAATGACAAATATCTGCTAAAAGAGAAATTAATTCTATTTCAGACCGAACCGAAAAGCAGATCTTATTTCGATTATAGACCACCCACTAGTCTATAATAATTATAATATCATAAAAATGCTTATCACAAACTACGTAATAATATATAAGTATATTTATAGATACAATAAATGATCTATTTAAAGATTACGGTAATTATCTAGAATTATTACACCTAGAAACCGAGTAAACACATGAGAAATGGAATCACTTTACTGAGCTTCGACTCAATACGACTCATATCATACGTACACGCAATTCGCGAGTTCTCGAAAGCGAATTGGCTAATCCTTTCACCACGATGGCAAGTCAAAATAAAATTTGACTCAGCCATCGACACGACGAAGAAGACGAAAATAATATGTACACATCAGCTTTTTGTGTGTGTGCATGTCAGCCAAGCGGTGCGGAGTAAGTTTTAACTATTTTAATTTAAATGCTTTTGAGTTTAGGAAATCGGTTTTTTTATAATTTTATCTTTTCACTGTTTTGCTACACTTATTCGAGTCTTTAGTCGAAGAGCTTGTATACTATAAGGACTATCAATCTAGGCGTTATTAGTCAATGGCCAATAGCCAATAAAATAGTGATCCATATTGTGATTTACCGCCTACATGTTCTATTAACTTATTTGCAAAAAGGGCTTGTTATTTCTGATTAGTTCGACGTAACAAAATATTGAGTATGATGTTTATCCTTTTGACATATAACTAGAAGCTTTTGATTTCGTCTTTATTATGTATCAACTGTTTTGTAATAAATCACATTAGAATGACTGTTATTTCTGTTTATCCAATCAATAAAAAGAGGTCAGTTTTGTAACTTGTTAGGTTTTTAAACCTATCTAACTGCCCCGATTGCCTGGTGGTAAGCGTATGCCTTTCACCGGTAGGTATCAGGTTCGAGAGGATACGCCAACCACTAGACTATCAAGACAGTCATATATTACATTTCAAATCTCTACAATAAATATACATTACATTAAAGCTTTTCTGTAGAATAACAAGTGACAAATACACGAGCACAAATCATGCCGATGTGTCCCTTGCTCCTGACAAATAGCCCGGGAAATTGCGGTCCCGGGATCTGCAAAGTTGAAAAGATATGGGACCGGCAGGATTTGAACCTGCGACCTTACTGCACTTCGGGCAGCCGCTTTAGCCATCCATATACGGTCGCCTCTTACCAGAACCCTAAATTTCTCAACTGTATGATACGTCATTTCGTGACGTCACATTGATCCATTTGTTCCCATCTTAAGTAGGATAAAGGTTCTGGTAAGAGGCGACCGTAGCTGGATGGCTAAAGCGGCTGCCAGGTGTGCTGTAAGGTCGCAGGTTCAAATCCTGCCGGTCCCATATCTTTTTCAACTATTTCTTAGTATAGGAGACGTGATGTTAATTATTTTCAAATTAAATTGAGTAAACAAATTTTCAAAACATTTTTGATTGAGTTTTCTCAATGTGTAGAGCAGGGCGTAGGTGACGAAAATTTATAAGCTTTTGGAGTACACGAGTAGGCGTTTTATCATTTCCTAAGTCTTTAGAAAGCCTGAAAAACACCCACTAAGATAATTGAGGACTTATGTAGTAGAACTTACCAGTATAACCTTTGCCCGTACCCGTACTTTAAAAGGAAAATTTTATTTCTTTCTACCTCGGTAGTCTTAACGTAGTGACGAAAATTTATTAATTTTTGGTGTACACGAAGTAGGCGTTTTATCATTTCCTAAGTCTTTAGAAAGCTTGAAAAACACCCACTAAGAGAATTGAGAACTTCTATAGTACGTAATACCTTTCCGAAGCATTTATTAAGATCAGATTATGTGAAGGCCGCATTGGTTTTTTTTACTAGCCTACGGGTGTTTCCCACTGCTGGGCAAAGGCCTCTCCTCCTGACCTTTCTGTTATTTGCTATCTCTTGCCAATCGTTCTGAAATGCATCCAAGTCGTCCCGCCTTCTCAGTTTGGGCCTTCCTCGTCGTTGTTGACCGTCACGTGGTTTGTCGCTTTTTGGGCCCACCTCTCTGGACTCATTCGGCAAACGTGTGCAGCCCAGTCCCACTTAAGACAGACTTTTGCCCTATATACGTGACATGATGGTCTGTTCTCCTCACCCCAAGGATGCTGCGCTCCATACCTCTTTGGCAAATGAAAGGTTTAATTAAATGCTCTTAAATGAATAGTAGTAAGGGTGTTATTGAACTCAATAAAAGCATTTTATATAATATTAAAGTTGAAAAGTTAAGAATCCAGCAGGACTCGAACCTGCACCCCCTGGGTATACGCCCCAAGTGCTTTGCCAATTCAGCTATGGAACCTTATCAAATAAGGTTCGTCTAGCTAAGGCTGGCACAAAAGAGTTGAGAAATTTCGAGTCCGGCAGCATACGAATCCATAGCTGAATTGGCAAAGCACTTGGGGCGTATACCCAGGGGGTGCAGGTTCGAGTTCTGCTAGATTCTTAATTTT
The DNA here is from genome assembly GCA_905147285.1 of Hypena proboscidalis. Classification (NCBI taxonomy): domain Eukaryota; kingdom Metazoa; phylum Arthropoda; class Insecta; order Lepidoptera; family Erebidae; genus Hypena; species Hypena proboscidalis. The sequence goes on from LR990141.1 coordinate 6,271,400, forward strand.
TCAACTTTAATATTATAAGGCATAGCAAAGCTTAAAAAAATTGCTTTAAAATATTCAATAAAAGCAATTTGTGCAAGCAATTTGTGAGTGATCTGGAGTCTAAAGAAAAGTCCAAGTCGAAGCCCGTACTATAGATCTCCAGGTCTATTTAATAAAATTGTTTAATTTGTCAACGTTATGTGAGGAGCGTAATGAGTGTTGTGTAATTGAGTAAACGAGTGTGGCGGTATCCGCAAATATTTAATGACGGATGACATTCACAACGTCAAGAAGTGACAAATGTCAAAGAGCGCTAAATCGCGATAACAAAATGTTCACAGCAACTTCCAAGACGCTACGGTTGGACAGCTGTCCGCCAGGCAATAGCACCGAGCCTGGTCGGAGCATCCACCCTTTGAGGTGGAGGAACTTTACACCCCGTTCCTCTACACGAGAATAGATTGTAATTGTAAAGATTAAAGATTAAAGATTCATTTATTCGCAGGAATATGGTACAGTAGATGGTATACATGTTTTAGCAGCCCGACATAATTATTCACCTTTAATAGGCATGCGAATTTTTGTTTAAAGAAGTAAACATGGACAATAAAGTAGCACTAACAAACAGGATAACTTATTTTTTACAGGAATAGAATTCATTTAGCGTATAAAAGCACTTTTCAAGTAACCAAGACTTAAGTTTTCTTTTAAAAATATGTAAAGGTAATTCTCTTAAAGTTAGTGGAATGTGGTTAAAATTTTTTATTGACATGCTGTAGCTGTTTTTGTAGTGAAGAGTGCTTTTACATATTTCATTTCTTAATTTACTAGGATCCCTTTTTTGGAATCTGCTACCTTCACTAACCTTCGTAAAGAATAAAATTGTGAATTACTTTTAAAAGAGTTATTTACAACATATTCGGTCATGAGGGAATCCTAAAAATCTAACAACAACTTGAAATATAAATAGATTGAAAAAAATTCTATCTTGAAACCTCTTTAGAACTTACCAGTATAATCTTTGCCCGTATCAGTACTTTAAGAGGAAAATTTTATTACTTCCTACCTCGTTAGTCTTAAGGTTAGGTTAGTAGTATGCGACATTTCATCGCGAGATCCCTGGTTCGATGCCCGGGTTCATGTTCTTTGCGATTTTGCTATCTTAAGTATGGTGTTGGAATTGTGCCTGGCAGATGGCGATAGACTCATTATCGCATGGGACCCAAACGTAACAGATGAAGTGTGAGTGTTTTAAACCCCTGCCACACCCTTCTGGGTAATATTATTATACAGGGTGGATGCGACATAGCGAAATTTATTGAAACCACAGTTTCTATACATGGTAAGTATCAATTTCCACCGGATAAAAATTCTCTGGCGAAAAAAAAAAAATCACGTTCTCCGAACAATTTGAACATTGCGATCGTGCAATTTGTTCGGAAGACGTGGATTTTTTTTTCGCCAGAGAATTTTTATCCGGTGTAATTTTTAAGCTGTGGTTTCAATAAATGTCGCTATGTCGCATCCACCCCGTATAATAAATAAATAATAATAAATAAATATTTTACAACTCACACACAACGCCATCTAGTCCCAAACTAAGCAGAGCTTGTACTTTGGGTTCTAGAATAACTGATACTAATACATAATTATATACTTTTCTTTTGTAAATACATACTTATTATACATAGAAACACCCAGACTAAGACTAACCCCCATGTTGATGCACACAAAGATTTGTCTCAAGTGGGAATCGAACCCACGACCTCGGCGTCGCAGGCAGGTACACTACCCACTCCGCCATCCGGTCGTCATAAAAGCGTGATGTTATGCTATGATGTATGTTTTAGAATAACATTCATAGAGCGTATCTTTAAAATAGAAACTACAACTTAAAATATAAATAGAAACCAATTTTCTCTTTTAAGATGCTTTTCATCCAAAAAAACCCACATCTGGAGACATAATTTGTCGAAGAGTCATTCCTTCAATATTGCAAGTACTGAAATGAATAGCAGTGCAGGCTTTAGAAGATTCCAATCTCGGAGCCTCTTTAGAACTCACTATACTAGTATATCCTTTACTTCACCGTCCGTACTTTACAAGTAAAATTTGAATTTGAATTAGTTTCAACTAGTCATGTGTCCGCTATACCAAAACGCAACTGAAAACGGGTATCATCTCTTTAACGTACCGTATCGGTATTAAAATAGTTACCAACGGTTATCAGGTATTAGTATGAAACTATGAAGTAACTACCGAATCACTGCGTCCCCGGCGCCAACGTAGTTTGAAAACCGAACCCACATCATATCTAATAACTAAATAACTGACAACCAAAACCTACTGAATCCACGCAACCGATCAAAACTAAGTAACTTATCTATCTCTCTCTTACACGTGATAATATCGTATGCATAAAAGAAAAGGAGCGAGAGCGGCGCAAACCATTCAAGGTTATTGTTATAAGCCAAAGACGACATTTTATCTACTGCGCCACGGCTTAATCAAACTGTAAACGAGTGCGGTCGCTCTCGCTACCTTAGCTTAAAACGTTTGTAAACGCTCTAGCTAGAATAACTGTAGTAACTGCTCCTAAAATACCGGTATTCGGCAACGGTAGTCTATACCGGTGTTGTATCACCATACCGGTGTAATACCGGTTACCAAAAATATCTAATAACGCCCATGACTAGTTTCAACATTTTAAGAAAGATCATGTACGAATAGTTATAATTCAATGGAGTTCATGCTCAAGATCATGCAGCTCATGGGATAGGGGGTAAACCTTTCGCCATTCACAATTCCATTATTTGTAAATTTCATAACGGAAGTTCACAAATAACACTTAGCCCGACCCGGGAATCGAACCCGAGACCTCGCGGTGATAGGCGCTTACGCTAACCACTAGACCATAGAGGCATGATAAAACATATTACTATAATTAAAGAAAATATATTTAATTAATATAATTATATATATTTAATCCCGTCGCCTAAAACATGATATTGTTAATATTATTAAAACCAACGTGAGTTGAAGACATTATTATTGACAATACGGGTTACTCACATTACTTTAGCCGGGATATGCCGACTAGTTTCGAATCTAGAACGTCGAGGCTATCTAACACAAAAATATTTTCAATTCGGACCATTAGTTCCCGAAATACGCGCTTTAAAAAAACAAAACTCTACAGCTCTATTATAATATTAGTATATATAGATAAATTAATTATAACGTATTATCAACAAAGTAGATCCATGATCAACCTTAATATTATTTTTGTATAAACATTACAAAACACTAAAGTCTAAATTCGCTTGTTCTTTTAACAAATCAACCATATCAGCTGTGACAATTTAAAAATAAATATTTGTTAATGGGTCTTGAATCAACTTTGCTGATAGTACATCGAAATCAAAAACCGTTCACATCTATTCGGTTATTGGAGCATCTCAATATTACGTCAGTCTAGGACTTCTCATATTTAAATGTCACGTGTTACCAAGCAACTCTTTTATTGAAAATTGTGAAGACCTACCAAGACGTACCTTCCACCCACGATCTATATCATTCTAAGGTACGTGTTAAAGCTATATTCTTTATTAATAAATATGTATGTTTTAAGAGCACTTTAATTTATTTTTGAAATTAAAAAAGAAACTACTGAGGTGTCAAGGGACACCCGGATGGAACGAAGTTCCTTTCGATTAATTAGTAAAGAAATTTTTATTTTTCTAAGTTATAAAAAGAAAACTACTTTTTCTTTTTAGTTTTTTTTTAGTTTATTTTATCTTTTTTTTTCTATAAGCGAAAGAGAGAGACAGACAGAAAAATGCGCACGCGCCGTGCGGCGTGCGCATTTTTCTCTGTGTGTCTGATAATTAATACGCGCGAGAAATTACTACGCCGCTACGAGAATTGCTACGAAATGTGTCGTTACAACTTTTCGTCCCAATATTTTCCGTCTAGCCCCCTTTCGCAACGCGCGATAAGGAACTTCGTTCCAATAATTATGGAATAAAATTTGTTAAATATCAAAAAGACTTATGGATGCGACTCGCGACCAGATGCCTTCTGGGCACGATGTCGCCCTTTGACATCGATGCGGAGGAGCTTTTTGATGCTCTTTAAAGTTGTGTAAATATCATAATTATTATAAGTTATCGTAGGTATGTTTATTATTGTATTATATAAATATTGAATTAAATTGTAAAAAAAAGAAAAAAAACTGTTAATGATAAAGTAGTTTTTTTTGGTATTTTTTAAACCAACGTGACGCGACAAAGAATACCGGCCAAGTACATCGTTGCAACATATTTTAACTTAAAAGGAATTAATTTTTGTCTAAAACAAGTATCATCTTCATACACGTCATTATTTACAAAGATTTTTGTATTATGTACGTACAACTGCATTTCACAATTTGGGCCCCTAATATTTTTGAACTAACAAAGTTGACTAAGCCGTTACAGTTTTCCTTTAAAGTTCATTACACATACTAGCTGAAAGACTTTAGAAAAAAAATACTTCTGTAGAGGAACAGGGTGTGATGTTCCTCCACCACAAAGGGAGGATCCTCCGACCAGGCTCGGTGGTATTGCCTGGCGAACAGCTGTCCTACGGTAGTGTATTGGAAGTGGTATATATAGTCACTTGCTGTGAACATTTCGATATCGCGATTCAGCACTCGTCGATATATGTCACGTGACTGGTTATGTGCGGATACCGCCACATCACTCCCCTCCAAGACCGGAGGTCGATGAGAGTTCCAGTGGGTCGGAACTGAATTCCGCTGAGTCTACAGTGAGTCGAGACTGTGTGCCGCTAATTCCTCAGTGAGTCGAGGTGCGCGGTGGAGCGGTGAGATTCCCCAGTGAGTGGGGGGTGATGCTGCGTGTTCTGATCACGTCGGGGTCACCAATGTAGAGGAACAGGGTGTGATGTTCCTCCACCACAAAGGGAGGATCCTCCGACCAGGCTCGGTGGTATTGCCTGGCGGACAGCTGTCCTACGGTAGTGTATTGGAAGTGGTATATATAGTCACTTGCTGTGAACATTTCGATATCGCGATTCAGCACTCGTCGATATATGTCACGTGACTGGTTATGTGCGGATACCGCCACACTTCGTTACTCCTCAGTATTTTTAAAGACCTATAATAATGATACTCCACACTATGGGGTAGGCGACCGAAAAAAATCATCCCAACTTTACAATGAAGATATTTTGTCGTGATTTTATTTTACCACTCTCTTGAAATAATTAACAGATATATATCCATACAACATTTCTGCTTTCTAGCACAAACGGTTTCGAAGCTATGCCTCGGACAGACAGGCAGATATGACATATCGAAACTACAAGGGTTCCTTGTAGTTTCCGGAACCCTAAAAACGGAGTAGGTTCTCAATTCCATCGTATTATGTTATGTTTTTCTGAAAAAAAACAGATCTTTATTTTATAATAGGGGGGCCGTTTTTCCAATAGTTGGAGACATTTAAATTCGTAAATAAAATGTATGTATTAAGTAATTATAGAAACATCCAAATTACTTGAATAAAATGTCGGACTAAAAGCATTAAAAGCTTCAAAACAGAAATTACGAAACGTAGAAGTTTGTAATGTGTGGTAAAAGTCGGTAATTATATTAAACCACTTGTAAATAAATAATAAATGGAGTAAAACTCTCTTTAAATTATATATAAGCATTATTTAGTTCTGAATCACATTGATCAATACTTTGTAATGTAATTCCGTCAGTAGATAATTTAACGGAAAACGCTCTTTATAAAGACGTCGCTAAACGTTTAGTTGAGTCAACCCGTTTCCGAAGTGCTGGCATTTTTTTCGGTCAACGATTAAGCATTGCCATACAGCGTGGCAATGCTGCCAGCATTTCGGGAACGATGCCCACTGGTAGCGGTTTGCTTGATTAGTGTATATAGTTTTAGTTTTAGTAATTTTTATTATAGGTTTAATTATTTAATTTTTGTAATTAACAGAAATGTATTTTGGTTTAAAATAAAGTACTTTTTATTGTAATAATTATTAAAAAAAAAAAAAAAAAAATTAACGGATAGGCACTTTTTTTACCGCCTCTCGTACTAGGTATTACACCTGTGTCGCAGGGGTGTTCACACACAATAGAGCACACCCAGAGTCAGAACAAATTTCTGCGAATCACACAAAGATTTGTCCCGTGTGGGGATCGAACCCACAACACCAGCGCAGTTGAAAGCGGTGAGGCTACCTCTTTAACCACTACGCCAAACGTGCACTCAAGTGATTACATATCTACATATAAAGATCATATATATACATATAAAGACTACCTCGTTCGTCTGGTTTGTGTATGCAACTCTGACACAATCTTGGGCCTCCGTCCATCAAAGATCTCCGGCGCGGGCAAAAAGTTATTTGAAAAATATTAAAATCAGAATAAAATATGTCAAAATCCTTATTACAGTATTTTAGACTACATAAATGCTTATAGTATTTGGAAATAAATTGCTCTTCTTATATTTTTTTAATTAATTAATTCATTGAATTAATATGCATAATTATTGATTTATTTTTCATTTCAATGATGGTGCACATGAGTTCCTCACCAGCTCTACTCATAATGCAATACCCATCGGAGTTGATACTTAGATTGTTTATAATCTGATTCTAAACAGTTTGATTAAAATTAATCTAAGGCCCGGTTATTCAAGTTATTGTAATTAGTATAACTTAGTTTTACTTATAATTTATTTTTATATTATTGTTTGTAATGTTTTGACGCGTTCAAGCGCCTCTCGGGGCCTATGAAAACAAATGATTTAAACTTGAATTTGAGATTTTGTCGTCAGGAGTCTGGAATTTTGCCCAATTGGCACATGGCGATAGTCTCACTCATGTGTTACATGGAAAATAGGTAAAGTGTGAGTGTAAAAACACCTCTGCCAATCCTTTCTGGTTGAAATAGTCGAGATATTCTGTTATGTAGTTTTCAGCTAACAATTTCAAGGATTTCTTTTTAACCTTGGACTTGGCTGGAGTGAAATGTCACATCATTCAAATATCATCGCTTAGTTAGAGCTCAGAGCTCAGACGGCATGAATATTCATGAGCTATTATTTCTATAGTCTTTTTAATCGCTTCCCTTCATAAAATACCCGTTTGAAATTTGACTTTATTGAAGCAATTACAGTTTAACAAAGTTACTAATACGTGTTAGAATGGCGCCACTGGTATAAGAAACAGTGGGAACTAAATATGATTTTCATTTGTTCTTTTTTTGCCATGTGCATCAGTAGCTTTGTCGATGGCATAGGGTTTGATTTTCGAAGCCTCCTACGCTCACTTCAGATAAGTTATTATAGAAAGTCAAATAAATTGAAGGTGGTAAAGTTTTTATGGACGTAGCGAGTGAAGGGAGGCAACTTATAATTAATTTATTGTACCCAATTGTATTTTGGTGAAGAGTTATACAAAGCTAAAGTGCTATTTTACTGGCCTAAATATAAATATGGTAAGATATAATAGTCTATGATCAGAAGTCCTACAATATATATTTACTTCAATCATATAAATAATAAATACAATCACACAAAATACTTGAAATGTTATTTTCGCTCGTGTGAAGCTCGTGGCCATCAATATTCTTTACTAATTTGCTTTGTCTTTATTTTCTAGTAAATATATGGTTGTAAATATGTCTAGTAACAGTTCGGATATAACTTTTATTTGTTTTCCTTCCACAGCGTGTAGAAGCGAAGTTTGCTAATGAACACTTCACTCTCACGTTGTGAGTTTCAAGGGCGTGAGGTAACTTCAAGTAGAACTTATATTGCAGCCTGTTATTGTCCAGATATACGCAAGTCAGTCCGTTTATGTATTAAAATATCTAAGAAATACACAAACTATTTATGTCATAGAGGGTTCTTGCGAAAATTTACGACACTAGTTTTTTTCACTTTGCCTTAAGGGCTTACCAACGATACTGACCAATAAGGCGCGCTTATATTCAATGTGCACAAGCGCTTTACATGTAGGCAAATTTAGGCTTAAATATACAGGTGTAATTTTTACAGTTTTCTAGACCCGACGCCTTAGTACTGCCGCGTAGGGTGCGCCATTTCAAAAAACCCTCATGAACACGTGGCATAATTATGATAAGTCAATATGAATGGCTCTGAAAAAAAAATGTGTCCTTGAAAGCTTTGCTATATCATTGATTTATGTTTTTTACAAAAATGTTAATGTATGACAAACTGCATACACGAGACTTCATCATTTCTTATGAGTAAAATAGACAATCTAGAAAATTTGTGATTTTATTACAAAACCGCACACTGAAACCTTTAAACGAGTTGTGATTTTAAGCGACCAAAACAACATTCTTCATAAAGGTCATAACAAAAATAGTACTTAATCATAAGATTGCAATTTATTTCTCTTAACAAATATCTTCCCTTTGAATTAAATTTTACTCCTACACAAGGCAGGCTGCATTGATAGAAGTACAATATGAACTGAACGTATTGTGTTGAACTCAATGAGCGGCCTGCCTCACACTTGGGAACAAAGAGAAGTTTGTTGTGGAAACTCATCCCTGTATTATTCCTATGAAAGCCTTTACATTAGAGGAATGCGTATATTGTGGTGATTTTCATTTGTTTAATTTTAAGAACAGAAAGTGTTTCGTAAGAAGAATGATCGATCTTGTAGGTTAAGCAATGCTAACTCGTGGAAGGGTGACCATCTTTAACATTACGAGTTTTCCTCTGTGCCGCGAAGAACACGTTAAGCCGTCGGTCCCAATTGCCTATTGAACATCTATGGTTAGGGGTCATCTGAAGCCAGTCAGACAACTAGTCTATCAAAGAGTAACGTATTACCTCGTACTGGGTTGTGGAGTTCTAATGGCGGTTGCTCCACGTAAAATACTTATATTCAACTGAATCCGTTCGACCACAATGTAATTGGGAAAAGGCTCGAAAAGTTGATTGATTGATTTATGAATTGCTTACATTTTTTTTTCTTATACCACGCCCACAGCGAACGAACGTGTATTCCACCTGATGGTAAATGGAGTACAGCCCATGGACATCAACAATCCACAAAAGCAGATTATAGATGCGTCGCTGCATCTGAGGACTACGGTGTTATGCCTCATGTGCCAGTAATTTCAGGGCCTGATCTCACCACCAAACCGGAACACAGTAATGGAAGCACTACTATTTGGCGGCAGGTTAAAGGTGAGACGGTGGTGCTGCCGCCCTCGAGCTCATTCACAAGAGCTCTACCACCAGTAGATTTCTTTATCTGTACTAATAAATATAATAAAGCTTGTGTTTGAATACGCAAATCGCTAGAACTACTCATCATCATTGGTCTTTGGATTCCCTTTGCTCTTAACATGACATAACAAAACATTACACCGATAAAATTGTATTGTACAGTACTTTATTTTTTCATCACTCTACAGCGATGTGGAAAATGTTCCCTGTATTGTTCCCATGACAGCCTATTCATTAAGGAAATGCATTTATAATGTGAATATTTATTTGTTTAATTTAAAAAACGGAAAGTTTTTGGTAAAATTGTTTGTGTACCTAGTACTTGTAAATTACGAATGTGTTCTAGATTTAACTAAACAGCTTTTTTAGAGGATTGTGGATTATATCTGTATATTTTAATTTTATAATTGTATTTTTTACTAGTTTAAGTACATAATGAGAAGGCATCAGACAATTTGCCGTGAAAGAATTTCTTAAAATCCAATTTCAGTTATAATATTTGCATAATAAGTGATAAAGGGCCATCTTCACCTTGATATCGAGTTGTGGCCTCCTTTCGAGCACTCTTTTACCTGTTGTGACCTTCGTAGTATTCCTAGAATAGGAATACTAGCAAATTGTTTTTCCCTTTTGTGAACCTACTTGAGACTGCCAGACTGCCTTGTTGGTCTAGAAGTATAATTTGCGTATTCGCGGTTCGTATTTGGGATTTTTCCGACAGGAATTTCTCAATAGCAGCACGAATTTGAAATTAAGTTCGGTGGATGGCAATAGACATGGGACTTAAACAAAACAGGTAAAGTGTGAGTGTTGTACTCTTTTGCCACTCCCTTCTGAGTAAAATAGACGTCTTCTTCTTCTTCTTCTTCTTCAATAAATATGTTATTCAAATATTTTCATAATTTTCCAATAAAAAAACCGACTTCAATTACTAATATTGCTTATAAAATAAAAACTACTAAATTAAACTGAAGGAAATTTTTATGGGGCCACCTGGCAGCTATTTCGCGTCGAACAAAAAAAGGATCACGCGAATCGGTCCATTAACCGCGACGTAATCGATGTACATTCATAGAAAAAAAACATACCGGCCGAATTGAGAACCTCCTCCATTTTGGGAAGTCGGTTAAAAAAGGGTTTAATTGAAATTATTATTATAAGTCTCGTTATTTTTTTTACCGATTTCTAATATGACTATTTCAAACGAAATGTTATTTAAATATGTCATAAATCAATTGGTCTAATAGAGCATATTTTTATTGAGCACAGGAATTATTGAGCATTAAAATTATGTTATTGTTTCATTGGTTGGAACTAATAACATGTATCATAATCGAGTCTAGACAGTTATTAACTAGATCAAGGACGTAGTATCTGAAAATTCATACAAAATACAGTATTATTTTCTTTTTTTATATTGAACGTCAGATCAAAAAGCAATGAAGAAAAATTATAAGTGAGCTCTATGGGGAGTATTGAATGTTAGTATTGGCTGTTAGAAATGTGTTCGGGCGTTAGCAAAACTCTTGCTGCGTCGTACTAGCTACAGAGCTAATAAAAGTATAGAATAGACGCTATATTTTATAGCCTTCTACTGGTTGAGAGGACAACTTATAGGGTGCTTTGTATTTCCAAACTTGTGATCCAAAGCTAGACGCTGGACCTTAAAATGTGTCTTCATTTGTATCATTTACCCGATGCAATCACCGTTTAAGTATCGCAAAAGCGTATAATGTTTTTTTTTTATAATTTTGACGGATCAGTGTTGATATTTCGCTATATCGTATCTTTCGCTCAATCCATGTCGAGTTGATTTTCTTATTATATAGTTTTTATAAAGGCGTCTAAATAATCACATGGATATGAATATGTGTAAGGTGATCAGATCGCGCAATTGGTACAAATGTAGACACATCAATAATTGATTTCTGAGAAATAAAATGTACTTTGACGATTACGATCTTTATTCGTCTGACAGAAACTACTCTCAGCATAGAGAGTCCGACAGAATTGTGATTTTTAGACAAATTATAGCAAATACAAAAAAAAAATAGAACAAAGAGTATCTATTTCATAATTGACGCAAAATTTGCAATAATTTGCCTTATATCAGTTTAAGTAGTTGGTAGGTATACCTTTAACTTCAGATAACAACAACTATACTCAATGTCCTCCTTTCTTGAAGACGAAAAAGAAGGACAAAGGAAAATTTTCTTCGTCTGTCAACTGAAAGTTCGAAACGTCAGCCAATTCTATCCGTTTCTAGTTCTACACGAACAATTATTTTCCTGTACGGCTTGATTTCCTCTGAGCATCGAGTGCCTACAGTTCCAAATGTTAAATGTATTTGCTGTGTACCAGCGCAATCCCGCTGAGCTGCCATTATTACTTTTTTACTTGATATCGTAGACGGAAATTTTCATTGATTGCTTACGGAATCATTTAATAACCTTGACATTTGAAAGGGCAAATGTATTTGCTGTAGTGATTGCAATGTTTGGTTTGCTTTGGAAAAACAATACAACGCCGGCAACGTGTGGGTCAAGTTAAGTGTTTATATGGCTAGCGTTTACCGTTGACTTTGCCCGTTTTTGTGAATGAAAAGTAGCTCATGTCCTTTTTCAGGCTCTTAACCATTTCCATGCTTATTGTCTTCAGCGCTTTAGAAGTAAAGCATTCGGACTGTCAAAAAAACTCAAACCGAGGACCAGTTTAACTAGTGCCTTATAATTTGAGCCTGTAAACATTATCATATCACCCAGATAAAATCTTACGGCCAGTTTCACAGTTTCCTAATAAGTCCATAATGATCAGCCTTTTTGATACTTTTTTGACATATCAAAAGTCGAATTAGTAGAGAGTTAACAGGTGGACTGTATAACTCTATCAGGTATTGGTGAAATTGCTGTATTATTTTGGAGCTTTTTTATAATACACAATACTATACCAAAAGTCTTGTTACATATATATCATTCCTGCTGGACATCTAACGGACGGATTTTACTGAAGAAAGACCCGGACAGTCAGGCCATTTGGGTGAAAAATGAACTGCAACTGAAGCAATTGCCATCTCTGAAAAATGCATGACTAGTTATTTTTAAGTATTTTTCATTTATTATTTTTTCTAGTTTACTTTTTTTGAAAGCTTATGTTACAACATACACTTATTTACAATACCACTTCAAAAACCTACCATTACTTATTTTACATTCATCAAATACAAAAATAAAACAACAAATCTACACCTACAACATTCTCAAGACAGCACAATATCATATACATATACTTACATACACATTAACGTTACAACGTACATACTTCCTAGTAAGCAAACTTTTTCATCAATTTCATATGCACTGCATATTATTCTACATATTATTGTATTCCAACAAATCCTTATCTTACGCACACATTATCAATTACAATCATCAATCAACAAACATTGTGTCAAATATCGCACTGATTTACCGTTTCAAACTTAATTCTAGCAGCAACTATTTTCTAGGACTAATTTACATTGTGTTACATACAAGATTAATGCCCCATCATAACATTACTATACCAAACACTATATTCCCCCCTTTTACCATACTCTACATCGGTAATTAATGGCTAATGATCTCGAATATGTAATGGACAATATTGATGAGTTATCAATCTCTGTGACACATAGTTGCACACCAGAACACACCCAAACAATTATTTCCAATCCCAATAACTACCTAAAAATACTCTCACAAAATATTAGGTCCATTAACTGTAACTTCCTAAGCTTACAGACTCTCTTGCAACGTATACCCTTTAACTGTGATCTGGTCGTACTGACTGAATGTTGGTTACCGTGTGCTAGTAATTCTTATATTCCACAGCTGGATAATTACACAACTTACAAAACCACTAAACATCTCAACCAAAGTGACGGCGTGGTAGCATATGTAAGTGCGCAACTATTAGTCACTTATGACGAACCTGATTTTTGCCAATCAGCTTCCGGACTCACAATCAAAATAAATTCAGATGTGGCTATTTTATGCATTTATCGGTCACCATCAATAGACAATATACAAACCTTTCTCTCAGCTCTAAACACTATTATTTTATCGCTCAAATCTTTTAAAACAGTAATTATAACTGGTGATATTAACATAGATATCAAACCCACGACTACAGATACTCGTTCTCACGAATATCTGAATTATTTAGCTTTTAATGGTTTTCTACCTGCGCATTCAATACCAACTAGAGACAATAATTGTCTGGACCACCTTATTCTTAGAACTAAGTCCCCATCACACTCTTTTGTTTTTGACTCAGTGGTCACTGATCATCTTCCCTCCCTACTCTGTCTTGGTTACCAATATATGCGCATAAACGCTACCTCTACGGTCACCAAGATCGACTATGAGATGCTTGACGTAGCAATGTCTCAACTTGACTTTAGTCCTATTTTTTCCATGTCAAATGCCGACATTGCTACAAATACACTCACAGAACTATTATCTACATCAATTGTTAAAAGCTCTAGAGTGATAACAGTATCAACCAGAAAGAAAATTCTTAAGCCGTGGATCACCACGGGTTTATTACGCTGCATAAGAAATAGAGACGCATTACATAAAAAAGCAAAAAAATATCCTGACAATGAGGTTTTAGTTTTGACCTACAAACGATACAGAAATTTTTGTACGAGAATACTTAAAAAAGCTAAACGGATCTATGACACACAAGAACTCAATAAGGCAGGTCATAATCCAAAGTTACTCTGGGACACTATAAAGCGAGTCACTAACACTACCAAATCCAAAAACTCATCTACACAGTTACTCTCCTCTACATGCTCACTAAAACAGTCGTGTAATAATGTTAACTCCTTTTTCATTAACATTGGTAAGAACCTTGCAGAAAAGTACTCAAGTTCCACTCGACAGAACCAATTATTCTCTATAGCTGCTAATAAGTCGACTCATTTGTCATCCTTCGTCTTGGAACATACGGACCATGTCGAAGTTATGTCCATTATACACTCGCTGCGTTCTACTGCAGCAACCGGCTGGGACGGCATCTCACCTTTTATTTTAAAAAAATACTCTGAGCTCCTGACACCCACCCTATGCCATATATTTAATCTCTGCTTCGATACTGGCGTCTTTCCTTCTTCGCTAAAAAAGGCAATTATACATCCTATTTTCAAGGGAGGCGACAGAACTTTGCCGAACAATTACCGGCCTATAGCCGTTTTAACTGCCCTATCTAAAATACTCGAACGTTTGATAAACAAAAGATTGGTAGCATACCTGGAACACTACAAACTAATATCGCCTAATCAATTTGGCTTCCGCAAAAACACATCCACTTGCGACGCCGTCCATGCATTAACCAATCACGTCGTAGAAAATATTAATAATAGTAAAAAAGTGCTTACCATATTTTTAGACCTTACAAAGGCGTTCGACACTGTTCCTGTCGCGTCTCTTTTATTAAAACTCGAAAGTTTGGGTGTCAGGGGAGCTCAGTTAGATTTGTTTAAGAGCTACCTCTCAAATCGCTCGCAGTTAGTTAGGATAGATGGTAATGATAGCGATGAACTTCCAATCAAATACGGTGTCCCACAGGGAAGCATCTTGGGGCCCACTCTCTTCCTTGTCTTTATAAACCAACTGTGCGACATTAAAATACCTAACGTCAAAATAACATCTTATGCGGATGATACCGCCATAACAGTTGTAGCAGACACATGGTCGCAGCTAGAGCTAAAAGCACAAACAGCATTTAACACAACGTTAAATTGGCTGCATACACACACTCTAACACTAAACATCGCTAAAACCAACTTCCTTACATTTTCAATCAGCACAGCCTCTCAATCACGCACTCCAATAACTTTGACCGCTCACTCATGTTTCACTAATACACAAGCCCCTTGTGATTGTCCATCCTTAAAGGCCGTAGACCACATAAAATATCTTGGCATTATATTAGATAAGACACTAAACTTCAGATCTCATATTATCACTCTTACGGGCAGAGTACGTAAATTAATATATATTTTTAAGACACTCCGCCACATTGCTAATCAAACAGTTATTCGCTGTGTCTATTTTGCCTTGTGTCAATCTATTGTCACCTATTGCATTTCGTGCTGGGGTGGTGCCGCGAAAACCATAATAAAACCACTCGAGATAGCGCACAGAGCTGTACTAAAAGTCGCTACTTTTCGACCGATTATGTTCCCAACTAATGAGCTGTACCAAAAACTTGAAGTATTGAACGTAAGGCACCATTTTATATTACAAGTTGTTCTTCTGAAACATCGTCAAACCCCTTACGTAACTGTATACAAACGAAGAAAAGACAAAATTTGTTCTCTTCCAACTGTTGGGACTTCCTTCGCCAAGAGATTTTTCTATTACCTTGGACCTTGGTTATACAACAAAATCAATAAAATATGTCCTGTATTTGGAGATACAAAATATATTTGCAAAAATACGGTTCACTCGTTACTACTTACTCTGTCATACGACGAAACTGAACAATTTATAACAAACTATGTTTAGAAGTATGCCAATTCAACACACACAATCATGCACGCGCTCACACACTTACTCTCACGCACGGACACACACACACCCACATACCTACACACACACACCCACATACCTACACACACACACACACACACTTACACACACTCACACCTACACACACACTTATTGTAACTATTTATTTCTAAAGTGGATTTATTTCTCATTTTTCATTTCGGTTTTCCTTATTTTATTTTTATTGTTATTGTATACAACTTTGTCATAAATGCTAAACTGTACTGCCTACTGACTATTGTATTCCAACAATAGGGGAACGGCACTGTCACTCCTTCACACAGGTTATTCTGTAACCTAGCTAGGAGAACAGAACCACACCCACTTTAACTGTAGTAAATCAAAAAAAAAAAAAAAAAAAAAAAAAAAAAAAAAATTCCTAGTAAAATCAACAATGGAACATAATGTTCTAATTAGAATAAATGCTGGAAAACATTATGAAATCATCAAAATACACTTAAGCTTAGCTAAACGTAGAGAAAATAAGGGTCTGTTTGACTTGGAAAATATTATGAAACCTCATCGCGTTCTAATTACTAAACTTATTTGAGTATACCTGTTTTAAATGGCGCCGAGAAGTTTTGGCAGGAATGGATGATTGGTTAGAGAGCAGTAACTTATCTTATAGGATGGCTTGTTTGACTAGTGCTTAGCACTCCAAGAGGACTCTGGTTCGATTCCCAGGTCAGGTCAAGGTTAGTTGGATTTTTTTTTAGAATCTTCAAATCTGGTTTCTGGTATTGTGCCACACAAAAGGCTCACTAACCATTAAAACTGAACTTGTAAAATGTGTACGGTGTTTTTTTTATTATTTAATGGTGAAGTATTTTGTTCTTTATTATTTACAAATTGACTTTACGTAATATTTAAATATTTGCATTACTAATCTAACGACAATTTAATCTTTAAAACTAATTAAAAAATACCTAACTATAAATACATCAAATAAAAGAATAATAATAATAATGTTCGGCATACATTTCTGTATATGTATTTGGCATATAAACTGTCGCTCGCTAAGGAAAACATCTTGAGGAAACCTGCATAGCCTGAGAGTGCCTAAAAAGTACTCAATGGTGTGTAAAGTCTACCAATCCGCACTTGGCCAGCGTGGTGGACAATGGCCTAACCCTTCTCATCATGAGAGTCAACAGTGGGACATGTATTAGATACAGGGTTGCTATTACGGTCACGTTGATGGCTGCCAGGCCATCGTGAGACAAAAATCTGCCTCATTGCTCCATAGACTACGAGCGAGCTCCAACTCCATCCTGAAGGTGATAGCTGGAAGATATATGATTAACCGATAGTGCATTGCATTATAAGGAGATGTATCTCCCAGAATAAACTTGTAATGAAATGAAATAAATACCCACGTTTGTTACTAACATACATTTAAGATTATTGTTCACTAACCCACTATCGATCTTACTTGGCCTGATTTTTTTTTTTTTTTTTTTTATTAATATATTTCTGCCTAATCCATCTGGTAAATACAGCTGTGAATCGTGATCAGTCATGATATTATTTTATTTTTTCGAGGAATATAATTAAATCATCAAAATCCACTTAAGCTTAGGCGATTCTCACACTGCCCCGCATGATGCAGCGTAGCGCGTGGATGCGTGTTCTTCCGTTGCTTGTAAGTATCTCCGTTTGTATGGAAAACACGCACAGTCTAAGTAGTTCATGCGGATAACGCGCATACACGCGGAGAAACATGCACCCCCGCGCGTAAGTGCGGGGCGAGACGCAAGATATGGCACACCGAATCCCGCAGTGCCGCGCGTGATTTTAGATGCTCAGTACTGCACGACCACCACAGAGAACGGCGAATAAATAAATGAGAGCCACCGTGCGTGAATCTACAAAACGCACCAACGCGCGTGAGTGCGCAAAAAACCCGCACGATGATGCAGATCTGCACTCCCGCAGGAACGCGCGTAGGTGCGTCGACACGCAATATGCAGCATGATGCGGGGCAGTGTGAAAACCGCCTTAAGTAAATGAAGCCGTATAAGCAAATTAATGTAAATTAGTATCCGTTTGACTTGCAAAGCGTAATGAAACCAAACGCGAACCAATTACTAAAATTAATTGATTATACCCTTTGACAATTAAACCAAAAGGACTAGTCTTTGTCAAGCGTCCTCCGATGCCAGATGTGAACGAACGCCGCTTTTACACGTCATATATTTTAAAAGCGGCCGTGGTGCAATGTACAAGGCAGGTCTTACGATTGAGAGGTTCTGGGTTCGAATTCTGGCATTTACACCACAGAGGTGAACTTCATCCCAACAAAAGCGAATTAAGCTTAGCTGGTTATCAAGAATACTAGTAATTTGCAGGTACAAATTACTAGAAAGGTTTTTAACAAAACAAAAAATCTAGTCATAATCATGAATGCGCCGTAAAATTAACTTCCTCGCTCTCACACGAGTTCTGGCAGACTCATTTGCATAGATGTTTGCTTTCATTTCCTCTCTATAATGATAAAGTGCTCTTTGATTTTACCCTTTCCTCAATGCCGCCGAGAAATTTTGGCAAGAATATTAAATTTGCAAGATTAGAGGATGGTTAAAAGACAGTAACTTATTTTCTCCGTTTTACATAACATAACATAAAATCACGCCTATATTACCCAGAAGGGTGTGGCAGAGACGTACAACACCCACATTTCACCTGTTATGTTTAGGTCCCATGGCATTGGAGGTGAGCCTATCGCCATTCACCGGGCACATTTTTAACTCCGTGCAGCTATTATGAATTTTTCTGACGGCAAGTTTACAAATAACACTTTGCCCGACCTGGGAATCAAACCCGAGACTTCGTGGTAAGAGGCACATACGCTAACTACTAGACCACAGAAGCATTTTTCTTTTATATTTTTTTTCTTTATACGACGCTGCAGAACAACATTGAACAATATCACAAAAGCAGATTGTAGATGCGTCGCTTCATCAGAGGATTAAGGTGTTATGTATCTTGTGACTCTAATTTCAGGGCCTTATCTCACCACCAAACCAAAACAGATTAGGCAGCAGGATTCAGCCATAGATTCGTATACTGCTAGATTCGAAATATCAACCCTTTGTGTGCCAGCGTCATAGGTATATATACTTTAGCTAGAAGAACCTTACTTGGTTTTAGCGCCACCTGTGTGATCAGTGATAGCAGGTTCAAATCCTGCTGGATTTTAAATTTTAATATTGTAACATTAATATTGTATAAAATATGAAATGGCATAGTAAGGCTATAATTTGCTTTGAAATATTACAAGTTCTTATACTATTTATAGGTTAAAATAATTATAAAATAAGTAATAAAAAAAATTCTTAAAAAATATTAAACCAAACAATCACCCTTATAAACAAAATCTCAAGGTTTCGCATCTATATATACATCAATTAATAACAATTCTCATAAGAAGACGTTTCGAAGGCTTGTTAGCTTACCGTCTATATGTATACAAAGCCTTCAAGGCTCTGTCCTTCATTATATTTGACTGGAAGAGGAACTTGTACATTCTTCCGTTACCTCAAAAGATTTTCTATTCATAAGAGTGTTTTATCAATGTACTATCAGCAAAGTTGATTTATGATCCACGTTAATACTATGTTTGTATAGACATTTCAAAACACTGAAGCCTGAATTCACTTGTTCTATCAACATTATGTAAACCTTATCAAGTTTGACCATTTCAAACGTAATATTTGTCGAATGGGTCATGAATAAACCTTATTGATAGTACCTACAATGGACCAATAATAATAAAGTTTATGATATACCTACTATATTATAATTAGTGCGAATGTGCGCTAATCAAAATAGTTATCAAGTCAAAGGTACTGATAAGTCGTGCGGGAGCAAGGCAGTAAGATATCTCATGAAAATAAAGGCGCTCAATTTTTGTATTGGGTATATTTTCTATGAGAATATTTTACCACGCCAATCCCACGCAGAGTAATTTGAATCAGAAAAAGATTTAAGTGTTTTTTGCGTCACAGAGCAGCAAACATCTTCCCAAACATGCCTGGAAGAAATTTCTCTTTAGCGATAAGGCCAATTTAAGTAAGTTTCTATAATGTTGTCAAACTGTAAATTTGGTGTACAATAAAGTATATTCTATTCTATTCTATTCTATTCTTTTATGAGATTAGTATGACATGACTGCACATCATTGCCAATATAATTTCCTAACAAAGTTGCGAACAGAGGAGCATGAATAGATTAGTTTTTATTACTCGTAAAACTGTTATGCGTCCCTAAATAGTACAATGTTGTGGTTAATATCAGTCGCTTCAGAATTGTATTATAATGTAGGGTACTTGTTTCAAAATGTTGCATACTTACTTGGAGAAGCAAAAATTGAGATTTTTTGATACAAACCAACATGGCGAAGTTACATTCAGCACAAATGTTGTTTGTATCCTACTTAAGATAGGAACAAATGGAAGAACGTGACGTCACGAAATGACGTATCATACAGTTGAGAAATTTAGGGCTCCAGTAAGAGGCGACCGTAGCTGGATGGCTAAAGCGGCTGCCCGGTGTGCAGTAAGGTCGCAGGATCAAATCCTGCCGGTCCCATATCTTTTTCAACTGTTTCTTAGTATATTTTTTTGTTTACATTTACAAGTTTATACCGTGTACTAAGTCACTAAAATTTATAGATGGTGAATGATATTTTGGAGGTAGCTACAGAATATTCAAACAAAATATAGTCAAGAATATCCGACATAGCTCGCAAAATAAGCTCGCTGAAGTGGCAATGGGTTGGTCACGACTGCCGAAGGACAGACAGCCGTTCGAGCAAACGAGTCCTGGAATGGAGACCGTGACTCGGCAACCGTAAGGTAGGACGCCCCCCTGGCAGGCGGACTGACGATCTGTAGAAGGTCGCTGAAAGGACTGTATGCGGAAGGCGCAGGAACGGGTGTCGTGGCGCAAATTGGGAGAGGCCTGTCCAGCAGTGAAAGATGAGTCAAGAATATCAGGGCAGTTCCTGGGGGTTGGGGGGTTGTCAAAGATTAAATGAACCTCGCATTAAAATGGTTTTATGGCCACCGTGTTACCCGCCCACTGCCATATATATGAAGATAATTATTTTATTATGCTTACTCAGACATCAAATCACGCATACACATCGAATTAATTACACAACTCATAATTTACACATATGTCTTCACCGGTACTGATCCTGCATCCGCTGAGATACTCAAGCGGCGCAAGTATAGTAATCTTTCAGGAGATTACATATTTACGCCGTTTGTGGTCAAGACGCTAGGTTCATGGGGTCCGAGTGCCCGCTTATTATTTAAAGATATTTCTAAGCGGTTAATCGACGCTTCACGTGATCAGAAGGCTGGCTTTTACTTGGCTCAAAGAATCAGCATTGCCATTCAACGTGGCAATGTCGTCAGCATTATGAGCATGTTCCCTGCAGTCACAGTATACTGTGCTGCAGTCGAGGTCGATGCGGAGGAATTCTATGACACCTTACCTGAAAATTTGTAAATAGTGTTTTGTTATTAACTTATATAAATACTTAATTTATTTAATTAGAAAATTTATATTAATGTAAATTAAAATAAGAGACTAATTAAATTTTTACTATTAAACAACAAACAGTTAAATTGGAAAAGGTTTGAATACATGACCAGTAGAACTCGTAGAACACTATTACCGTCACTGTTTAAATCACACGAAGTTAGAATAACGATTGACATAATGACGTTCTATGAAAATAGTCACAGTATTACTTAATGAACTGTATCGCACGAATAGTTGAACTCAACTGAGCTGACACAACGGCGTGCGCGCTATTTTAAAGACTAACTGACGGTTACACTCTTGCCACGTCACAGCTGCAGTGTTGCCAGAGTTACAATGTTGCAAGTGGATTAAAATGTTTTGGAACGAAGTTCCTTATCGCGCGTTGCGAAAGGGGGCTAGACGGAAAAAATTGGGACGAAAAGTTGTAACGACACATTTCGTAGCAATTCTCGTAGCGGCGGAGTAATTACATGCTACGTTACAGCTATGGTGCTACATCATCAGACACACAGAGTGAGTATTCGGTGAACCACATTAAGATTTTTTTTATAACTTAGAAAAATAAAAAAATCTTTACTAATTAATCGAAAGGAACTTCATTCCATCCGGGTGTCCCTTGACACCTCAGTAGTTTTTTTTTTTAAAGTGTATCTTAGATTTAAATGTTTGTGTAGATTTTATTGCCATTGGAGTAAATTGCACGCACCGACATGTATATATAATGGTATACACAATAACACCTAGGTGTAACCGCATGTCGTCGGCTGATCCTAGTTCTAACCGGTAAGAACTAAACGAAACATAGGTGTATCCTAATTACCTTCGGTTACGAAAGGTTATATTATCACGAATATTAGGAACACTATTTACTCCATTTTCCTGTGGCTAAATTGTATAATTACGTCGTTATATTTGTTCACAAATAGTGGGTGTACAAAATTATATACAAATTGAAATTGAAACCAGTCATGCGGTTGTTTGTTAGTGACCTCTGTTCTAGTGCACGGTACACTAATTAATTTTATTAACTACTAAGCTTACAGTTCATACTGAGTAGCAGAATAATATTCAATTTCATCAAAATGAATAGAATTTATCATGAACCTAGCTGTTAGATTGGTTGTTAGTCTAACGTTATTATAATAAATTTCTTTATTTCGGAACATCGTCCATATTAAAATAGCTTATTGTGTATCCTTAACTATCTTATATACTAACTATGTTTATTTTATTTTAACATTTTGCACCAGTGGTTAAACAATCCAAAGGTAATCTGACAAACACTTTAAATCATTAGGTTCTTACATTTAAACAAACGATCTCTAAATTTAGCTTCACGATGGCGGATTAATGCATAAAGCCCCGGCAAACCGGCCTCGGCAAACATAAGCGATGCGCTACAGTTTTTAGGGAGGCGGAACAGCACCCTTTAGGCGTCATTGTATTGTACCTTTAAAGACCGGTACTGCTCTTTAGTGAAGTTGTTCCACAGTTGTGGCGTGTATGTTATTGATAGGCACTTAATTCGGGTCTTAATCTCAAATCAAAACACAGTATAAATTCAAGGTTAAAGGAGTGATATCAATACTTCCAACACAATTACCAAAATTCCAAGAATATAGTATATGAGGATTCGTATGCTGCTAGACTTGAAATGTTTCAACTCTTTTGTGCCAGCGTAATCCATAGCTGAATTGGTAAAGCACTTGGGGCGTATACCCAGGGGGTGCAGGTTCGAGTCCTTCGAGTTCTTAATTTTTCAACTTTAATTTTATCTAAAGTATAGTAATTCAAATAAATGATAACCTAGAAACTATCCACAATTAAATAAAATCCAACTAAATCTAGTTTGCCAAGAAATCGGGTAAATGTTAAGAATACTACGTAACTGGTGACTTGAAAATTGGAAACTAAATTAGATCCAGTTAAGAAAACTCTTAAAAACAAAAGTATCAGAGAATTTCACACCTGGTAATGCTATCTTTTAACCTTCAAGAAAACTGTAGTTAACCTTTAAGAAATATACTTCGAAACATGAAGATTCTTTCTGTATAGTTGAAATCAAACTCGAACTTTACGGTAGACAGCAAATGTAGAAGTTTTGATCAATAATAAAAAGGAATAGTGGATTAAGAGCTCTTATCCCATTTCTATCCTTACTTATATTACAATATTTCGAAACTAAGTTTGTCTGTCTTTAATGCTTTTACGGCTAAACCTTCGTTATGTTTTGATGTTAATTGGCAAAAACACCTTCGTTTGACCTATAATCTGACGCCTAATTGTAGTGTTCTTGGGTGGTAAATTAGACCCTGAAATTTATGGCACATGTAGCATACTCCTGAGTCCTCAATGTAGCGAGCGATGCATCAGCAATCTTTTTCAGATTGTGGATAGTAGATGCAACTTCTTATTAGGTGGACTATAGTTATATAACTTACGCCGTATGTCAGACTACATTTTTGCTCTAGGCCAGCGGTTCAAAATTATTTTGGTGACGGAGCCCTTTTGAAAAACAAAATATTTGACGTAACCCTAAATGCTGGTGGTATCCTTTATCCCAAAAAAGGGCCCGGGACTTGTTAGCAGTTGATACAAGGCTCGGTACTCTTCGTCCCTATAGAATCCCCCCAGGGCTCCACCAAGCACTCTTTAGGAACGACTGTCCTAGGCTTATAGCTCCTTTATTGTCCAGATAGTCCTTAATCTATTCATTGAACTTTAACAATATCATATTTCTTATCATGTCACCAGTTGTATAGTACCTACCGATTTTATTCAATTCCTTTCAGATCTTTGGAGCGACGACATTTTCGTCACACAAAACTTTCTAAGGCATTGTGGCTCTTAGAAATGGGTATTACAGTTTGACAGGTCTGTAGAACGATGGAAAAGGGTATCATTTTGCACGCAATGAGGGCTATCCACATTCATTATCACCCTCACTATTTAATTGTAACACATTCCTTTATTTTTAAGTTACGGTTGTATTTTAACTTGTCGTCAAATCCATATACTATTTTTTATATAGTAATATGGTATATTTTAAGTGTAACATAAGAAATTAGTCGAATATTTGAAAACTTGTGATCAATAATAAATGTGTGGGTTATAAAAAAGTTTTATACAATTTGTGAATTTTATGGTCGCCCAGCTGGCTAGCAAGATGGCGAGACGACATTGTGGCTACAGCTGGCGTTACGTGGACTACCAAAGCCCAAAATAGACACGACTGGCATGCGATGGAGGAGGCCTTTGTCCTTAAGTGGATTTCCCCTTAATATAAACATTAATTAGTACATGTATAGTGAAAATTCATATTTTATCAGTTTTAGTTTGTAATTTTCATTTTTACTACTTTAATTTTTTTTTTATTTACTATTTTGTAACAATTTCTTAAGTGGGATAATTAAAGGCTATTTTTATTTTTTATTTTTATTTTTATTTTATTTTATTAAATGTTATGGTCTTCAAACATAACGTAATTTTAAACAAACTTTCTTGATTAAACAATATTATGGTGATGATTGTTAATTTAAACTTGATGTCAAAATGTTTTACAAGGTGAGTCAGTCTGCAAAACAATTTTATTCTTATGAGTGTTTAGAAATAGAATAAGATCATTTGTATAACTTATGTACATGTTAAAAATCAAAATCAAATCAATGAGCGTATAAATTCGTCGCTAGGGTTGTTTGTGTAGCGTAAAGTCTCCGAGGCACAGTTATCTAGGGCGTTCAAAAGACCAACTTTTAACGAGCGACAGCAAAACGCATTTGTGCATAAGGCACTTAGGAGAGCAAGAGAGACGGACGAATAAATGTATTTTGCTTGTGAATGTAATTTTTTCATGATTGAATAAATTAAAACTAATAGCAATCGATTAAATGACCACTATTTTATAAAAGGTTTATGTTTAATGCGTAAAATGTGAGTTGTGTCAAAGTTTGATAATTTTAAAGTGTTTAACTACTTTTGTTGCTGACTGTACATTATTTTTCCCTACGTGCCTCGGAGAGCAGGTTAAGTCGTCGTCGGTCCCAATTGCCATTAAAAGATCTATGGCAGTCGTTACGTGAAGCCAGAGGCCAGAAAGTCTGATAACTAGAGTATCGTGTCAACTCGTTCTGGGTTGTGGAGGTCTGATTGCAGTTGCTCCACGTTAAATAGGTATATTCAGCTAAATCCATAAACTAGAAGTCGACCTTAATGTAATTAGAAAAAAAATCGTTACATTGATTGACAATATTTGGTTTTTATTGTACATTTCCTTCGTATACCTTAAGTATTTGCACAAGTTTTCCATTACAAACTTTCTGGTTTTATCTCTAGAACTCTTTTGCCCTGACAAACTTCCGATTTTATCTCAAGAATACTTTGTATATGTACAGTAATGAACACTTCACACACACATCATTAACCAAAGTTTTAAGCTTATGACGAACAAAGGACGTTGATTTAGTCACCCACTCATTCTAAAGATATCGGACTAATGTAATTTTAGCTTAAATAGCATCTGATTTTAAGTTATGAATGTTGATGATTGATGTTATTTTTGGAAACGTTGGCGGTTATAGAAATAACATTCTGTAAGTTTAAGTTTATTAAACCCACCTAGCATTTTGCTACTAGCATTTTGGGCACGAGGCCTTTTGATTGGTGACAAATATGTCACTGTCAGAAGGCCCGTTATAACGTATTCTAAACTTAATAACGTGACACTAGTTATAGACTAAGTAATTTAAGATACAACATGTATTTTTTTATTACGACCGGATGGCGGAGTGGGTAGTTTACCTGCCTGCGATGCCGAGGTCGTGGGTTCGATTCCCACTTAAGACAAATCTTTGTGTGCATGAACACATTGGTTTGTCTTAGTCTGGGTGTTTCTATGTATTATTTTTTTTTTTTTTTGCAGCCTATAAGAACGCCCAATGTTGAGCAAAGGCCTCCTCCAAACTTTTCCACACCTGGCGGTCTTGGGCCACAATCATCCACTTAATACCGGCTGTCTTGACCAGGTCGTCGGTCCATCTGGTAGGAGGCCGGCCCACACTGCGTCTTCCAGTTCGCGGTCGCCACTCGAGAACCTTTCTATGTATAATAAGTATGTATTTACAAAAGAAAAGTATATATGTATTAGTATCAGTTATTCTAGTAGCCATAGTACAAGTTTTGCTTAGTTTGGGACTAGATGGCGTTGTGTGTGAGTTGTGGAATATTTATATTTTTATATTTTATGTAAAGAAAGATATTTGATCTATTATTTCTCTGGGAGAAAATTGAAACTAGAGTTAGCTGTACAAATATAACTTGATACTATATTTTATTATCTGTGATGACGAATATTATAAGTAAAATCTTCCTATTGTATGTAATGTCTGGATTTACTGATCGGAATCTAATCAAAAATCTTTACACTTTCCGCGGTGCGATTCTGTTAAAGAAACGACTTTAACTTTTTTTACATAGAAGAGGGTGGCAGAGGTATACAGCACTCATACTTCACCTGTTATGTTTAGATCCCATGGGATAGGGGATAAAATTCCAACTCTATGCTGACATCATGAATTTCCTTACCGAAAGATCACAAATAACACTTTTCAAATCATTTTTGCAAATTGCAATTGTTCATGTATCAAATAAGAACACAAGTTCGATCATCTCATAATTTTTCTTTTCTCCTGACGCATATTTCCTAATCCTATTTATATCGGAACTGTGTACAAAAATAAGGACGGTAAATATTGGAAGGACGGTAGGAACCGTAATACTCCCTCAAGGTGTTTCTTTGCCATGGCGATCCGTACAAGATGACAAGGCCATAGGTATTATTAAGGCGAGTTTTCCTAGACTACGGGCTCTGAATTATAATGAAGATGCTCTGAAGATATTTATTATATTGTGTTTCTTTTTAATAAACTTGGAGCTTATGGACGAGCGCCGTTCGAGTTGATGGAAAGTTCTTTCAGTTAATCAGTTAGTCGCAATTTATTTAATTACGTAACTTTAATATTACTTGACGACCGGATGGCGAAGTGGGTAGTGTACCTGCCTGCGACACTAAGGACTCGGGTTCGATGCCCGCTCAAGACAAATCTTTGTGTGCATAAACATGGGAGTTGGCACAAACCCATTCATTATAGTGATTTAAATATGATAACAGTAAGTTACATCCCGGTCACGGAAGTATTGGCTATACACTATTAATTGTTCTCTTTTAACTAAATAAGTTGGTAACACCGCTGCAAAGCAAGTTAAAAAATAAAAGTCTGTTTGTATTCGACAATTGTACAAGCGAGTGTGTCCATGTTCCTGTAATTGCGCTTTGAAACAATTACATTCCAAGGCTTTGTGCAATTACACGTGTCCGGATGAGTGATATTGAATCGGAACTAAAGGATGTACTCACTTAAAAGTACCGGTACTATGGCGAGAGAAGCAGAAGCGATGCTTTATAATAAATTTACTGAAATAATATTATAGAAAGAAAGAAACGAATATATTTGAGTAAAAAAACTTTCTTAATACAGCGGTGAACAGGGTAATAATATACAAAAAATAAGTATATTTTTATCCGAAATGGACTCCATCTCAGCCATACGTTACAGTACTTTTAAACCCTGAAACGCTGAAATTGTGATGGAACCGGACGGGAATACGATGGTATCAACTAAATAAATAAAACTAATTTTGCTTAGATAAGGTTTTTTTTTTAAACTAAAACAAACTTCATTACATAATTATGAAATACTATATAAATAATTAACAGCCAACATTTTAAAACGGTACATATTTTACTTAATACTATAAATTTTTAAATTGCATACTACGAAACGTAACGCAGCCGACGACATTTCGATGAATAGTGGCTCATAAACAGCCACACGATGTTTTATTATAATTACGATTATAACGAACTAAATTTTTGTGCGTTTGTTTTGTTACGATTTATCTTACAACTACTGGATAAATTTCAAAAACTGCTGCACCATTAGCATGCTGGCTTATTTCTTAGTAAAATACGCAACATTTTATCGAGTTGCCACGTTAACGTAGCCGGAGCAAGTAGTTAAATACGTAATTCAGTTTGTCAACGAAAATTGTACAAGCGAGTGTGTCCATGTCCCTGTAATTGCGCTTTGAAACAATTACATTCCAAGGCTTTGTGCAATTACACGAGTGTGGATGAGTGATATTGAGTCGGAACTATCGGATGTACTCACTTATACGAAGCGGTAAACGGTTGAGGCGAGGGATGCCAGAGCTATCTTTTACTGACTTCAACAAAAAGGATCTTATCATATTTTGTAAAGTTTGTGCGTCAATTTAATGCATCTTTACTGCCATATAAATACGGACGATATTTAATTGACAGAAATTCAAGTTTCGTGTGATTCCATTTATAGAATACACATGCGGAAAACGAGATTTTTTTATGATAATATACAATCTTGGCTTCACCATCTGAAGCCAAACATACTCATCGAAAACAATGTAAAGTTCATAGAATCTGGCAATTAATTAATTTACCGCCAAATGAAGCAGCTTCAAAGGAGCACAAAGTTGTTGACGTCATCCGTTTCAAGATAAGTGGGTCACGGTCCACGTCTTCCTTCCTCTCAGCTTGTTCCAGGAAGAGTAACATATTTTATAACTTTTAAGTGTATTCTTTTCATGTAAAATGTGCATAATAATAATATGAACTGCCTTGTAGCTCTGGCGGTTGACGGAGGCAGCCTCTAGCCGGTTCTCGGGTTGATTCGCGGGTTAAACACAAACGTTATTAGGGAGTTTTCCGTCAGAAAATTCTCAATTGGAATTGTACCTGGTGGATGGCGATAGGCTCACCCCCTATCACATGGGACATAAACATAGCAGGTTAAATGTGGGTTTTTCGTTTTTTGGATTTTTTTTTACATTAGATAGAACGCCAGAAGCAATTACACCATCCAATGGTCCCAATGACAAGGCCAAATACACACATTCACTCACACAAGCACACCCAGTCTCAAAACAAATATTGTGAATCACACAAAGATTTGTCTCATGTGGGGATCGAACCCACAACACCAGTGTGGAGAGCGGCGAGACGACTGCTTAAACCACTATACCACACGTGCAGACAAACGACGTTAA
Source organism: Hypena proboscidalis (assembly GCA_905147285.1). Classification (NCBI taxonomy): domain Eukaryota; kingdom Metazoa; phylum Arthropoda; class Insecta; order Lepidoptera; family Erebidae; genus Hypena; species Hypena proboscidalis. The sequence goes on from LR990141.1 coordinate 6,300,960, forward strand.
TGCAGATAATAGCCACACTCTTGCGGGGTAGTATAGGCGTGATGTTATGTTATGTGTTGTGTTGCACGAAGTATTTTATATTTTTTATGTTTATTATATTATTAGTTTAGTTAGAACAGATAATAATATCTAGATAATAATTGTTTTAAGTTTACTATTTTTATTTGGTTTGTTTTCTTTTTTTCTTGCCGTCTTTGTAACTACTTTGTAACCATATATAAAATTATAATTTTCTATGCATGTATTTATAACCTAATTTATGTTTTATTATTTATTATATATTATTCTCTCGTATATTGTACCTATTATTTTTTGTGTTTTTCCTCAAACTTTGCTTAATTTAATTTTACGTCACTGTCTCTTTATATGTTACTGTACCTGTTTTCTGTTCGTGCCGTCAAACGTGGTGGTTGCTGAAAATCAGCGCTGTGAAAGTTTTGCAGAAATGCAAGACTCCACAGCATTAAAGCTGAGCAACCGCCACTGTTTTCTTACATTTTGTTTATAACTTACCTGTTTTTGCTGTATATATGATAGTTATGTAAGAAAATAAAAATAATTATCTTTCTTTCTTTCTAAGTAGGAATTATGCCCGGTGGATGGCGATAAGCTTACCCCCTATTACATGGAACGTAAACATAGCAGGTAAAGTATGGCACTCTTCTAGAAATATAGGCGTGAAGTTATGATATGATGAAAACGACAAACACTGCCTCCAGCTGTTGGTTTCGTTACAAATTCAACTAAGTTCGAAACCTCAATAACTTTGCCAAGTTTGGTGGAAGTACAAGTGTTTCAATATTCTCTTGTGGTGTGTCATCAAAGAGCATTGGGAAGTAAGAATATGCCTGTTAGTAAAATACTAACATAACATAACATCACGCCTATATTACCCAGGAGGGTGTGACAGAGGTGTACAACACCCACACTTCACCTGTTATGTTTTTGATCCCATGGGATAGAGCGTAAGCCTATCGCCATCTTCGGCACAATTCCAACTCTGTGCTACGACTGTGAATTGCTTGACAGAAAGTTCACAAATAACACTTTGCCCGAACCGGGAATCGAACCCGAGACCTCGCAGTGAGAGGCGCTTTCACTAACCACTAGACCATCAAGGCAGTAAAATATTATCATTAATATAGGAGCTCGGTTTTTATTTCAGTTCCGAAATTGAAATTTCTGTAAAAATATTTTACCACAACAATCCCGCACAAATTAACCACAAAACGGCCTTGTCCATACCATAGCGACCTTAGCCTAACTCGTCGTACATATGCATGTAAGTACAAACATACTATGTAGTTGCATGTAACCGTGTTCTCGTTAGCCTGAATATCGAATATCAAAGAGAACTATCGAAAACAGAAAAAAAAGTAATAAAAGCAAAAGCTAGTGCTCGTTACTCCGAATAGAAAATACTGTAAATAAATAATTCTCCAAAATAAAACCAACTTCAATTATAAAAATTGCACTAAAAAGTAAGAAATACTTAGTAATTTTCAATTTCTTGCCTCATCTGTTTAAGACTTGAAAGAATACAGAAAACGGCCTTAAGGTGCCTATATTAAAAATAATTATACCCGTACTCCTAACCGTTGAGAAGTTGTGCCATCCAGCATCAGCTCAGAAACATGAAATGCTGACTGCTAGATGCAAATATCCGAGTAGCTTTAGGTAGTATACGAAAAACAATATAGAAGCTTTGAAAATTTGAGGGTTGCTCTCGATTTCTCTAAGATCAAGAATGTCTCAAATCGGTCCAGGCGCCTTCGAGTAATCGAGGAACAAACATAAAATAAATAATATAATCGAATAAAGAACCTCCTTTTTTTATAAAGTTGTTAAAAATGACGATTATTTTGTTAAAAAATGTAAAAGTTACTTTTTATTTCTAAAATGATACTGCTGTAAAGTTTCAAGATAAAAATGAGGATAAGTTTGGGACACTAAACAAACTTTTTATAACGTTGAAGGTTGTTTAATTTTCTTGGAAAGAAAACAACGACTTTTCTGTCAATTAGTATCAGTGGTAAAGGTCGCTGTGGCTTACTTTTGCCTCGATTGTCTAGTGGTTAGCGCGAGAAGAGGGTAATTCATCTCTTCTTTATCCTTCTGTTCAAGACATGCGTTATCATCATCATCATCATCGTCATTGACGACCGGATGGCGGACTGGGTAGTGTACCTGCCTGCGACGCCGAGGTCGTGGGTTCGATTCCCACTTAAGACAAATCTTTGTGTGCATGAACATGGGGGTTTGTCTTAGTCTAAGTGTTTCTATGTATAATAAGTATGTATTTAAAAAAGAAAAGTATATAATATGTATTAGTATCAGTTATTCTTGCACCCATAGTACAAGCTCTGCTTAGTTTGGGACAGGATGGCGTTGTGGGTGAGTTGTGAAATATTTATTTATTTATTTTGTCCACTGCTGGACATAGGCCTCTCCCAATTTGCGCCACAACACCCAGTCCTGCGCCTTCCGCATCCAGTCAGACATGCGTTAAGTCACGGTGCAATTAGCTCGAAGCTCTGTCACTATCCAGTTCTAATGTGTAGTCTTTTAAGCTAAATTTCAAGACCAAAGTTGGTAAAATTGTTCTTAAAACTTGAATCTAAAATTCACAACCTGGTTTTACGTTTTGTGCTAGAAATACAGAGGGAATTTCTTTTATGAGAAATGAAAACACACCCATTAAAGCTTGTGGTGAGGAGGTGAAACTTGTACTTGCACCAAATTTGGAAAATAGAGAGTATAGCTGTTAAGGTGCTTTCAAGACTTGCAAAACTTCGCCCGTAATATGTATTTTTTTGGAATAATCAAAAAAGGATTATTTATTGGCGAACTAAATGTACTTAAATTATAGTAAATTAATTTAAGTTAATTAGCTGCCAGCCTTCTGGGCACGATGTCGGCATTTGACATCGATGCGGAGGAATTTTTTGATGCTGTATAAAGTTTTGTAAATATCTTTTTATATAGAAAATATGTATATTATTGTATATACAATTTTTTTTTAATTCAAAATGTATAGTTGTAAATATTTAAGTAATTAATTATTATTTTAGTTGTATGTTGAAAATAAAAATTCACGAGAATTATAGTTTATTAATCTTTTAAACTACGCTCTCAGATTACCAATATTTTTTTTTAAGACCGTTTTCCGATGTTTGTAAATTTATGACAATTTATTTTTGTACCCTGGGTCTCAGAATCATGTACTACATCTACTACTCTGGTAAGCCGCTTCGTCACGATGCATTTATACCCTGTATAAATTTCATCATTGTATTTTGCGCCCATTTAAGCGAAAGAAGACTGTATTGCCGAACTGTACCATATAGGTTCTAGACGTGACATTTTATGCGAATGTTCAGGGTCTTGGAGCCCCTTTGTGCCACTAATGTGCCAGTAGTTTTTTTAGTGCAGTGGTTGCGTAGAATTAAAATCGTCTAGTATCGGCAATTTAGGTAGCGTAATGTATGGAGGATCTATGATAAGAGGATTGGGGTGCATGAAAGGAGCCTCCCCGAGTGACGTACACAACGATTCCGTACGTCCGGCGCACCCTGGGCAATTTGCGAGTTTTTCAAAGCAAATTGGCTAATCCTTTCACCACGATGGCTAGTCAAAATTAAATTTGACTCAGCCATCGATTCGACGAAGAAGATGATAAATACATATCAAAGTGGACTTTCTATTTATTTACTACAAGCTTCCGCCCGCGGCTCTGCCCGCGTGGTATGTCAATTAAAAGTAGCCTATATGTTAATCCAGACTATAAGCTACATGTGTGCAAAATTTCATCGAAATCGACCCGGTAGTTTTGGCGTGAAAGAGTAACAAACATCCATCCATACATCCATACATACAAACTTTCGCCTTTATAATATTAGTAAGGATTTGGCTTACACGTAAAATGTTTTCTTTTTCATTTCACGGGAAGAAATAAAAATCACTTAAGGGAAGAAGAGGAAAATGAAACAGATTCGTTCACTTATTTATATTTTTCCTTAAACGTAATAAAATCGTTACTTTGACATAGAATTATTACACTTGGAAACCGAGTACACGCATGAAAAGCCTTTTTTTGTGTTGTTTCGGCTCAGCATGACTCTTACATACACATAAGATTTATTGGTTTGTATGTCAGCCGAGCATCGCGGTGTAATTTTTACTGTGTCCGTGATCGGTTTTGGGCTTCTCTATAGACGAAGCGTAAAAAGATTATCTGGTATATCTAGGCGTCATTAATCTATGGTTGGAGTGAAACATTTTAACATTTTTGCTGAGTTGTGTAGCTTTGAAAAGATTTGTCGTTAGATTTTCTGATTGATGTAGTTTTTTTCGTTAGTTTTTTTTTTTTTGGAAGGAAAGCTTCAAATGGAAATTCAATTTAATTTTGTGACATTGTGCACATCTTTTATGATCCCACAAATATTTTTCTGTGCTAAAAAATCCGTTGTTTTTAGATCCATCTACTTGTCACTTATCAATATTTAAAAGGCTTTGATAGAAACGGTTTACCATAATAAAAAACAGATGCTAACAATGTGTTGTAGGTGCTAACAACGCGTTTAGTCTACAATTTTCTTTTATAATTATTGAATACGTTATACCATCAAGACACTTTTTATTTAAATCGATACTTCCAAACAGATCTACTCTATGACATTGTTTTTATTTTATTAGTCAAATTCGATTTTTATTTGATTTTCAATCTCTAAATAGTTCGTCAGTTGAGTACAAGACGCGATGACAGATCAAATGTAATTTTTGACAGGATTAAAGATATTATTATATCAATTTAATTGTGGTTTAAAATACCTATACATTTAACTATAGGAAGCTATAAGTTTTAAATTACATTATCCGCACTACGCGAGCGAAGTTGCGCGTTTCAGATAAAATACTCGCCAAAGATTAAAAATGTATGCGGCCCGGGGAAAATTTTCTATGAAATTTGACAGTCAAATTGTTAAAAAAAATACCGTATAATACTTATGTAATACTTTTTTGTTAACTATACTTACTTACCTCGCTACACAGCCTCAGTGCGTATATTGACGTCCTTTAAAGATGTTTATCAGCTTACATGTTTTCGGGTATTGTAGAGCAAAATAAAATTCCAATAAATAAAAATGTCAACATTTTATTCATAAATCAGTATAAGTACTTACATTCACTTATATAGCTATACAGTTTACAGTACAAAGACTTAGTAACATTTACGACAAGTACCCTAGTCTCATACAAAAATATTTCCTCTCGTCTAACCGTTTCGTGTGCTGTCCCTATACATTTTCAAGTCTATCGAGCGAGAGTTGAAATGTATTATGAAACCGTCACACAATGTGATATCGTGTCGTTTATCGTTATTTCTATCTCCACGCTTTTGTTTTTGGGTATGCTTGTCTCGTGGTACAGGGAAATCAGTTTCCACAATCAGTTAACAATTTTTAATTCTGTTGTAATATTTATTTTGTCAACTTTTGCTTTAGAATGTCATCAAAGCACAATATTTTTACGGAATGTTTTGTGATATTTTCAAACACAGTTGGTAAAATGCCAATAACACTCTCAGACAATACAAAAGCATTTCCCGTGTGCAGTCATGCTGAGAAATGCAGCTATCAAACACTCTCAAAGTATCCGAGTCCCAATGATTCACAAAGGGAGAAAAGATCTCCGGCATCAGTTGTCCCGCAGCGGAACTCAAAAGGTTCCGGTCCGTGTCCGTACCAATTTTTCTCACAAATAAAGACATTCCGTCTCAATTCACGGCAAAATTCTCCGTTTTTAACTTCCTCTTTATTCAACATGGAAAAAGTTCCATTATACAACAACACTTTATCATTCTATCTATGTGTTATTGAGATTCAAGATATGTAATTTCAACCGCATTCTGATATTTTATAACTCTGTATATATATATTCTTTTTAAATATATATATTCCAATATACGTCGATGAACTTCGACTATAACAATCTCAGAAATTTAATAGAAAATATCATCTGTAGGAATCGGAAAATTGTAAAATTTGGGTTTTTAGTAAATGTTGAGAGGGCTACTATTCTTAATATTAAGCTTATATTATATTTTAAATATATAGGTATACATCAAAGTTTTCAGATTAAATAATGTTACATTGCAATATAATTGATTATATTATATCGAAGTATTTTCAAGCTACATAGATTGAAAATAAGGGTCATGATTATTTAATTGTTTTAAATACTTAGCAACGAGCTTTTCAATTTTAAAATCCAGGTTTGGAACAAAGGTGTATCTACGTAATAAATATATCAATTCATATAATCTTTTTCTTAATTTATGGCTGAGCCGTTCATAAATGACGAATTATGTATTATAAGCACAATTTGCAACATATTAATATTCATTGCCCATTAATTTTATAAGATTTATAAAATAAAAAAAAACTTATTGATATATACTTTAAAATACATTGATATATTTTTAGACATATTTTAATTTTACCTCGATTTAAAGCTTCGTTTTCATCTTAAATTTTTATGTAACACATACATATATAGATTATATAACAAAGATACAATTGTGCCGTTTTATGTGAAAATTATATAGTTAGTATTTTGCATTATTATATATATTTTTCCATCTACATTATTGTCCGACAAATGAATGTTCGCAACATTCGTCCACTTTCAACAAATCGTAACACTGTGCATAATAATATTTAATTAAAATTCATATTAATATCAAATTGTTTAGATACGACGACAGTTTTAAATACACTTATCGTAAAAGACAACAACTATACAACATTTATAATATAATATAAAATGTACATGAACGTGACAAGTCTTGAATTTGAAGTGTGCGTTTTCCAAGGTATATAAATAGGAGTAACATTGTATATCGCGAAAAATACAGGATCGGTAAAGTATATAGTAAAGTATAGATATAGGAAATGAATGGCAATGATATGACAATATATTGGATTATAAATTACATCTACAAATTATACATTTTCTATAAACGTTCAGAACTTCTATGGATAAATTCTTTGCTACGTCAACGGACATCTAATCTAATTCTTTCTCTACGTTTCTTTATCACTTAACATTGATCTGTTTTAACTACAGTAAATGGACATACAACCGTTAATTATAATCACATTTACTTACTTTAAAGGCCAGCGCAAACGAGGGACTATAGTCCTCAACTTTCTCGTGTTTTACTCTCCTTGAAAATAGAACAATGAGTCTTAAATACATTCAGAATAGGGTTCAAAATTGCAGTATCACTTTCATAAATCTTTGACTTTTGTCCTCTGAGGCTGATAATCCTACATCTGCGTTGGACTTATCTTTTGGCATTGCGAGAATACCTTTTGCCTACAGTAAATATTCGACGCCATCATAATTGATGTTAATATCTTCAGTCCTTTTAAGTCCATCTCTTCATCTGTGAATAAAAAGGATTTATGATTGAGATATTTTAACTTTGATGTTTTGTTTTCAGGGTAATGGTATAAGAAGGGCTTATATTTTTAAGAAAGGTTAACAACGTTTGAAATGCCAAGGATTTTCAAGGTCTGTCAATTATTAAACATGGTCAATGACAGATCCTTAGTGACCAGCTACGGTCTTATATTACTGTGTATAAAACATAGCGAGGGGTGTCGTTTGAATCAATTATACGAGTGCAAATTACTTAAAAACAAAGTCATTGTATAATGTTGCAAAATGTCTGCATTTTAGAGTACTGAAGATAAAAATGTCAAATAACCACACCGTCAAAATTAGCGGTTTCTTGAGCAACGGTTTTTTGAATTAAAGAACATTAACATTGGTGAATGATTCATACAATTTTAAATTGTACTGTAAACCCCTACGCAATAAATTCAATAGAAAATATAAAATTGAGCTTATCTTATTTGAAAGCGGGGCAGTTGATTAAAAAAAAAATAATTGCTCAACTCTTTTGAGAGCTCAATTGAGAGCGGGAACTGTTGACCATAGACTACAAATGTTAGCTATATTCAAGACTCTTACCTTCCATTTAAGCAGCTAAGTCCTCCACTTTGCGCGTCACTATTCGATACCGTGACGTTCGCTGGGGGGCTCTTATTCAGCGGGTACCACTGGGCCACAGGCTTGCGAGGGTTGTCCAGCATCTGCAGCCAATGGTCACGACCCATGCCGATCAGGGTGGAACCGATCGCTGTGCAGCCGATTAGCTCGTTTGAGCCGATCCTGGTAGAATATATAATAGGTATTATTAGAAATTTCTAATTGATTTTCATATAGAGCAGCAATTCTTAGCAATCTTATACTAAGAAACAGTCGATAAAAAAATCCGGCAAGACGTGCATCATGCAGTCAAAAGATTTGTGGATTTGGAATGTAGCTTGGATAGCTCAGATGTGGTTTGGAGAGCAATAGGACGGAACCCTCAGGGCGCAGAGGGTTCAAGGCCCGTTTTAAGTCATATTTATTCGTCTGTTACTTATTAATAGGGATGTAAATTAGAATCTATCTATCAGGACTATAAATATAATGATATATTATAATCCATAAATTGGTAGATGCATCACGGACTAAAATAATTTAAATGTCTCATGTGCCAGTTATTATGTAAAGTTATTTAATATTCTCACCAGAATATGTCACACCCTTTTGGGCAACATATGCGTGATTTGATGTTTTGATTTTAAGTAAGTTTTTTTTATATATTTTTTTAAATATTCACCTTTGCACTACAGAGTTTACGTGTAAGGATTCCGGGGCTAAATCTAGATCAAAATAATAACTTAGGTCTTGTTTGATCATGTCTGCAAGCGATGACGAGGTATACGATGGACTTCTCAAACTGAGATATGGCTTACAGGCATGTAGCGTATTAAATCAGTATAATGTCAAGATTATTACGAACCTTGACTAAGCTAAAGCCTCTCTGTGCCCGTAATTCCGATTCATGGTGAAAATTTGCTACCAGGAAATATTACTACTGCTATGGATTTTAGCATGGCCAAAAGAGTCCATGACAGACATAATTTAATACTTTATAATTTTACACAGTTTTATATAACTTCCTCGATGACATAGTGGTTAGCGTATGCGCCTCGCACCGCGAGGCATCGGGTTCGATTCCCGGGTCGGGCAAAGTCTTATTTGTGTACTTTCGATAGGCTCAACCCCTATCACATGGGACCTAAACATAACAGGTGAAGTGTGGGTGGCATACACCTCTGCCACACCCTTCTGGGTAATATAGGCGTGATGTTGTGTTATATTATAATTTTATTTTAGAAATTAATAAATAAAATAAAATAATAATAGGTCACGATGCAAACTTGTTCTTGCAATGATGATTTTATTTATTGTCTAGTGTGAGAAGAAGAAGAAGAAGAAGAAGACTACTAAGTAATGTTAGGGAATCTGATTGATTTATTACAACACATCTCGCTTCTGTGGAAGCCGTGTCTTAGTTCGGCAGTGGCACAATTTGTCATCATTTCTAGCAAAATTCCGCCTGCATGCCATCAATTACAAATTAAAGTTCCTCAAAAAAACAATGCGCAATAATCTTCAATACAGTATTATTTAGTGGCGTAGCACTGTTCATAACTCAAAAACTTCCAACCCCATTAAAATAAATAATTGTAACATTGTTAAATTTTCAACAAACAGACAATTCGAATTTAAATTCGTCGAAGTTGTAAGATTGAAAACTTGGAGATTTTCATTAAAAGATCATGAACAAATAAGTTAGTTTAAGTGGTTTGTACTTTCATTAATCGAGGTTCTATTCCAAATTAAGTTGGTTTCTTGTCGGTTTGCCAGGTAACTTTAAACAACTTAAATGTTTGAACAAAAGAATTTGGGCTTTATTTTAATAAATTGTATCATCTAAGTTCATTCTGATGATAGATATAAAATAAACTGTTTACTAGAGACCCGAAGTTGCTTCGGCCACGATGTGTTACCAAAATATGCATACATTTTACAATAACCTGTATATAAACCTCCTTTATTAGTCACTCTATCTATTAGCAGCTCACAATAAAGAAGTACTACATGACCTTATTTTATACTATGTAAAGAAAAAGATAACTAAACGCATAAAAAAACACATTTGTCATAATATTAAGACCGCATTCACTTACGATATATTTTTAAACATAATTAAATTGATACAAAAAACTTTTAATTTATAAAACAAATGAGTGAGAGTCATTCTTATATCGTCTTCGTATCCTCTATTATCAAATTGTGTTATTATAATATTTTAAAGGAATTTATAGCTTTGCTATGCCTTTTTTGTATTTAATATAATATTAAAGTTGAAAAATTAAGAATGAACCTATGACGCTAGCACAAAAAGCGTTGAGAAATTTCGAGTCTAGCAGCACACGAATCCATGGCTGAATTGGCAAAGCACCTGGGGCGTTTACCCAGAGGGTGCAAGTTTGAATCCTGCTGAATTCTTAATTTTTTAAATTTAATATTATATAAACATTGTGTAATTAGGTGGTTATGAATTGTTACTGACGATATTGAACTCTAACAGTTATTGTATGAAGCTAAAGTGTTGTTGTATGAGTGGTACTAACCTGTCATAATCAATGACCTTGACCAGCAGCGTAATATCATACACGTTCCCATGAGGCAGATCGAAGACCAGCGCCTCGTTGTACACAGGAGATAACGTGTTCTTCTTAACTGTAGTCTTCTTCTTCTTGATGCGCTTGCCTTGGCAGATCAGACTGATCTTCACGTAAGGATCTGTTGAGACAAGGAAGTAGTATAATATATATATATATATATATATTATAACATATTTATATATCTTATACATATTATATAATATGTAATTTATTGATATAATATATTGTATAATAAATTCTTGTTAAATATAAAATGCAAATAATCTCTAATAGTCTAATCAAAAACTACCGCGCTTTATTAATTTTCTCTTTCCAAAATGTCCATCCTAAGGTTGCCTGGAAGAAATCGCTTTAGGGGATAAGGCCGCCCTTTGTGCATTTTTTTTCTGTTATATTTCTTTTTGTTATCTCTTAAGTTTTCCATGTGACATTATGTACAAATAAAGTATTTTCTATCTATCTATCTATCTATAAGAAGAGGTATTGGTTAAGTCAAAGACGGGTATCTATAAGCAATTTTTAATACAATCGGTCTTGAAAGGGTTAATATCATAAGTTGTCCTTTGTGCCTTAGAAATGCAAGTTATAGGCGTATGGACACCCGTCCACATCGCGTCTGTGTGAGCAGATGCGGACACTGAACAGCCCCTATTATGATTGATGTTGATTGTGATTGATCAGATTCATGTGTCACAATTTGTACCAAAAATTGACATATGAATCTGATTCAATCACGAAAGATCCGGGCAGATCTCCGGTGGACACTTGAAAATGTATTATAAAAGTCAGACCCCAGATAACAACAACACTGAGCATCACAAAGAGTATTGCCGGGCTTTTTGAGGCCACGAAGAAAGTAGAGGTATCAAAAGGTAACATTTGTTAAAAGCAGACTTATTCTTCGTGGCGTAGTAACAGTCTCAATACTCCTTCTAAGAATTTTCTGATAGGTAGAACGTTATGACATTTGCTTTTCTTGGAAATAACTTTCAAAGGCAAGCATAGATTTAGGACGCAGTGGAATATTACTACTGTGTTTGAAGAAGGACACTAAAAAGATAATGTAATAATCATTTTCATCTTCCGAGCCTTTTGCCTATTACATGGGGGTCCATGCGTCTACTACGGCTACTAGTCTTATGGATTTAGCTGAACATCAGATTTTTTAGTTATAACTCCACAACTTAGTACAAGGTGACTCGATACTCAAAAACAAAAAGTAATCATAGGGATAAATTGATTCTGCATCGCATATTGACAACTCCTTGCGTGCAATCGCAGTACGAAAATGGTGTTACAATCGATGCCACAGCGTAATTTGTCAGCTATGTATGACTCCGTCAAATCTATATGACGGAGTCATACAAAGCTGACAAATCTTCGTACGCGTGATTATAAAATTAAAAATAATATCGAATCGATCCAAACGAATTTTGGGTATGTATAAGTAAAAAATACATCATTTCCACACAGTCTCTTAAAGATGAGCATAATAGAACCTTTTGTATAAAATTATAATTTTAAACACTTCTAATAACAAACGGTATGTAAATTAGTTGGACCTCCATAATCAGAAATCAGAAATAAGTAACATTTATTTGTATAAATATAGGTGGAAAAAGTTTCACTATGTTTTATAACTTTTAACACATAAAGTTAAAAAATACCTACAATAAATATTATAAAAGTGCATAGCTTATATTTTAAAATTTATCGTTTAAAAAATCATTGATGTTATAATATCCTTTATCAATTATTAGCATTCTCTTAAAATGAACCTTGAACAATTGTGTACTGAGATGCTTAATTTGCATGCAATTTGCATATTCATAGTAGATTCCTAGTCCGTAGTTCTTTTCAGGAATTCGAGGGTAGACTTAGGTATATTTAATGGAATTCATAATGGAAGGAAATCTACTGAAATGTGCGCCATTTAGATAGCTGAAAACTTTTGATGGATAGTAAGATAGAAATGTTATGTAAAATTGAAATACTTTTTAAAAGTTAAGTACATAATTTAATAAGGAAACGTCACATATTTTCATAGAATGTCAGTTTTGTTCGAACACGATTTTTCTGCTTCTTTCTGCCCGTAGACGTAAAAATGGTATACTTTCTTCAGATTTAATCCCATAGTTAACGGAAAGAGATCATCATCAATCATTTCGTAAAACTTCTTGGCGTACAAAAAAGAGTTTATTATGTTATGTTCTAATTTTGCATCAGCAAATTACTTGATGTACCGACATTCTTCTTTAATGACCATTAAAGACCGCGAAGCGTAAACTCACACTTGGCCGGTTTTTAAGACGTGGACATAAAACAAACATCCAAATTAGTTTATTAGTTAGTAAAAAAAACACCAACACTTAAATTACTATTAGAGCTTGCCCCTAATTTTTTTTTCAAAAAGTTGTTTAGATACTTGGGCTTGGATTAACTTATAAGATACGTCTCACTGACTGATCTGTAGATAGTGTTATTATGTATTATACCTAGTTATAAGTTGCAATAACTATACACCGACTTAATGGATTAAGATAAAATTTAATAGTAGTAGGTAAGTTAATAGAGGATCTAGATTGTCATAAAACACTTATTATCTAAAAAAAGTAACACATACAAAGTAGCCGGCAACAGCAAGTTAAAAAAACAGTTTTTTTTGTAATTTTTCACTTTTTCACTCAGACTCGCTCCTAGGCACCAGGGCTGTTACTATATTTACGCTCTAAGTACCCTTATCAACTTTCTGAACAAATTTCTTTTAAGCCAGCTCATGCACTCTACGAATACTATTAAGCAATTTTTCGGTGGACTATATTAAGTTAATAAGAGACATAAAGTCAATAAAACCATTTCCAAGCTAAAGCAGACCGAAATAGAAACTAATAACAATTAGCCTAATTTTGAAACTTTTCTTAAACTGCCTTTATAGCCTTAGTTTCGGTAAACAAAGGATATGACAAAACTTATATAAGGTCTTGGCCTCAATTCTACTAAGAGGCGTATAGGGATCGATTCACACTAAATGCAAAAGATATGAACAAATAACCAACTTGCCTGCTTTATTTTTACTAAAACGATATTAATTTTTACAAAACCGTTCGTCACTTTTAACCAATCCTTATTCTTGCCTCATATTGTAAAAACATAGTATGATTAGAAAACGATGTTATATTTCGAGAAGCATGTTTATGTATTTAGATCCTAGAATGGAAATCCTAGTCGCCGAAAGTATCCTGTACGTGTTTTAATGAGAATGAATTTTGAAAGTTCTTTATTAGCATAAGATAAATAAATGACAATAGTGTATCGATACACTGAAGAAATATATCTTTAATTGCTTAATTACTATTAATGAGGGATGGATCGGCTAGTTGGGTCATCAGTGAGGCTGATCATTAAATTGAGTTAAATTTAAATGCATTTAAAACCTGTTATTTTGTATTGTTCGTCGCACCCACACGAGCAATATATTTAGTTATGTAGCAGTTTAAATACAAAATTTAACTAAATTATTGACATTCATAGTAAAGCTGATTCATCGGTATAACTTGCTGACTACTTGGCGTCTACTAAAGTGGCCAACTTCATCTCTAGTATTAACTTTGAATCTACATATCGCGCCGTTGTCTACAATTTAATTCTTCGTCTCAATGTCATTAAACAACATGAAATAAACACGTACATAAATCACCTTTTGTTGTAACTAAATTAATCAAAAATAAGTATAATTATCTATTTCTATACATAGAGATTCTCTAATACAGCGGCATCAAGTGTGAATTGACCTTAAGAAAGCAAATATCAGTATTCTCACCTCGCCAGACCCTTAACAACTTTTGAAATTGGCCGATAGCGAGTTTATGGCTTCTATATAATGGAATGTTTTCTAGTAAAAGGTGAATCGCGTGTTGTTCGCATGTGGCTAAAGTTTTAGGTACCAATCAGTCGTTTGGGCTGAGTCTCTAAGTTTTAGGTACGAGTACGTGCCTGTTGTCTCAGAGCAATAAGCCAATCGGAGAAACCATTGTCAGGCGTGTGTTATGTTAAGTTTAAGATGAGACGGTGGTGTTTCTTCCATAGGACTCGTTAACAAAAAATCCACCCAAATCTTTCTAGTTAATTTTATAATTACTTTTTGAATATGTTAAAGACACGATTGCTAACTACCACATAATATTTTTAATTCTTTTTAATATTGTAAATGCAAAAGTTTGTGAGTATGGATGTATGGAAGTTGTTTACTCTTTCACGATTAAACTATCGATATTGGTAAAAAAAATTGGCATAATTAGCATGATTACTAATTTTTATTTTCGTATGTAATTGAAACACCTCTCGATATTAGAAACATCAAAAAAAATACTTTTATATCACATAAAGCTTTCTGAGATGATACTTTTTTAGACGGCTACAATAGCGTTTATGAAAATAGTTTTATTGCAAAAGTTGCCATAAGTTATGTAGGTATATTTTTTATTATTATTTCGTACTTTAAAAATGGACTCGCCCATAAAACTTTTAATTATCATAATCATTTTATGATAATTAAAAGTTTTATGGGCGAGTTATATTTATAGTATGTAAAAAATTCTTGCATTTAATTTATGTTTACCTTTATTTTGATAAGGTGTACTATATTTTACTATCTACGAATCAATCACCATACCCATTGTAGCTTATACCCTGGATCAAAATATAAGCTACTTTTATCAACATACCATGCAAGCAGAGCCACTGGCGAAAGCTAGCGAAAAGTAAAGACTTCTCTTTAAAAATAAAAATAAAAATATCTTCTGCTAAAACAAATGCAAAGCAGCGTGGAATATTATTAACAATGAAACAGAGCAAATACAAACTACTGAATATATCAGGGAGGTCAAATCTTAATAAATTCTACCGAAATAGCAAATGCGTTTAATAATTATCTTATAAAAATGACTAATACATCCAAAAATGCCCAACAAACCTATAAAAATATATCACCATACAGTATATTCTTAAAGCCCTACGATATTCAAGATATATTCAAGATACTAACATTAAATTTTTATTTTTATTTCTTTTTTTTATGTCATGTCATTAATATGATAAAGTGTGGTGTGGCTATATAATAATTAATTTAAGAACTAATTGTACCACACTTTAAGACGATAAATATATTCTATTCTATTCTATTCTTACACGGAAAATCTTGCAATCATGAATCAGTTTTATCTGCAATTTGTTCATTCTCCTAACGATGACAAATCTTTTAACCGCATGCTTTAGACAAGGAGACAAATGGGACCTATTCATTCTTTCGTAAAAGTTTTACCTTCTTCTTTTGTCAGGATGAATCTAATTGAAATAGAATAGAATATTTACTAATTATTTTTATTAAAACTGACGTGAGTTTGTAACATTATTCAAACACACACTACACACTCTCTTGATAATGCCTAGACATATAGGCGAAACCGCGGTCGACTAAATATACCAACATTACGTGAGTAACACCCGTATTTCATAATTTGAATAATTACTGATTAGTTCAATTTTAATGATAAATAAATTGCTAATAAAATACTTAACAATATTCCTGTTGCTGTTTGTTTTCCAATTGCATTCAGGAGAAATACAAAACCAATCAATGTTATTTATACACTTGTAAAATAAAATGAAAATAATGTCAATGGAATTTCAAAATCTATGCCACATATGAAATAAAATAAAAATCAAGACAACTTTTAAATTTTGCGAGAAGAATATCGTGCCAACTTTCTTTAAAGAGATTATTCATTTCCATAAGAATACTATTTACTAACATGGAAACGTAAACATTATTCTAAGCAATACACTGCATATTGTTCGGCGCACAAGAATTCATTAAAATTTAAAGCAATTGATAAAACACACTTGCTCCACTTTTCATACCAACGAAAGACTAGAAATCAACTGATTACAATGAGTCAACTATATCATCTCTTTTATAAAGGTACGTGGTCTATAAAAAGTTTTTGATCGAAGATCCCACACACAAAGTATGATTCGCAACTGCAAGATTGGTTTATGTCAACTAAAATACTGGCCTATAACAAAGTTATACTTAAAAATATTATTAACAAAATAAATAAGTAGGACTGGGCAAACAAAGGGTTTGAGTTTGAACCTACGGCACACACCGTCAATAAATCGTTAAGATTCGCCTTTTAGAAGATATGTATGTATTTGTCATGTAAATTATCGCTCGCTAACGGTGAAGGATAAACATAGTGAGGAAACCTGCATGAATGAGTGTTCCTAAAAAGTGATCGAGGGTGTGTGAAGTCTACCAATCCGCACTTGGCCAGCGTGGTAGACTATGGCCTAACCCTTCTCATCATGAGAAAACGCCCGAGCCTAGCAGTGGGACATGTATTAAGTACAGTATTTGGGCTGCTTTTATATGTTTAACAAATCTTGTCCCTGCTCTTCACTGACACGTACACTGAAACCCCAACATATTTAGGCCCAATAGCTGTGGTATTTAGGGTACTAGGTTAGATATACCCTGTACATCTAAATGGGATACACAATTCAGTTAATTTAAACATATTTCGTAAATTCCTTCAGTTTCATCAGTAGAATTTGCCCCAAATACGTGTTAGAATTTGTCCCTTGAATCACATTATTATTCAATGTTGGCGCTCCAATACTACTATAGTTGTAAATACGTAGGAGAAAAAGGTTTTATTTTTATTGTTTTGGGTGAAACGTGCATTGTGAAATGTTATCTGAAAACGTGTTACGCGAAAAATTGCAAGTGATTTCGGCATTTTCTGACAAGAACGTTTTCTAATTACACTAAGATATTGTTGTTAGAGTGCTGTGTTTTCATATTAACGTAATATGCGTTTAACTTTAATATTATTAAGTTTATATCTATTTTAGAGACAAATCATATTTAAAACACAGCATGTTTATTCGTGGCCAAAATAGTTATAATCATTAATTGAGTTACATACAAACCGAAAAATTGATATTTTTTAACAAGTGGGTGCTAACAAATATGTATTTTGGTGTTTTAAATGTGATTTGTCTTTAATAATAAATAAAAACTCAATAAATTTAAAGTTAAAACCATATCATTTCTGTATGGAAAACAGCCAAGCAATTGTTACCCCTTTACATATTTTAGCAATTATTTTTTTTAACTAAACGTTATGAGACCTCTTCTAATCGATTATTTTTATTGCATTGAGCTATGCTTAGCAAATTAGTTTTAATATATTAGATAAGTCTTGGGTGATTCAATCTTGAATTTTAAATTTATTTATATCAAGTTAGGTGCATACAAAATTTCATTTACATAGCAAGACTATGACTTAATATCTAAGATAGTATACACATTACAATTGTGTCTTGAAAAAAAATTACTTATTAGAAGCGTATTTTGAAAGAACCCTGCAATTCCAGGTTTTTCAAAAGATTTGTAACCTTTCTTGTTGGCACATGCCGCAACGGATACTTATTGCGGTACCACACTAATGCAGCTCCCGCATTTCGATTATTGACAAAATACGCTTCTAATAAGTCAATTTTTTCACGATTAGAAGACATTTTAGCGAAAATCCTTAATTAATAACTCATACGAAGTTTCTCAGCTGAAACTAAGTATAACACACAGATTTTCGAATCAAATTCGAAATTTGAGGGTAAAAATTCTTTTTATTTACTTTACAGTCAATTCTACCCACTTCCAGGCCATAACAAAAAGTTAGAGCATCGTATAAATTCGTTTCTGTTGCCGAAATGTATGGGAAACGTTTTTGGCGATTTCTGTCTTTTCTAGTACTGAAAGCTAAAATGGTCCCATAGAGTTTTTTGATCCCCACATGAAATAGAATCGATTGGCATAAAAAAAAAAAATTTGAACTTTTTGCATTTTTTTTGCTAACTGTAAGTTTTTTACAAAATCTGTGAATGCAGTTCAAAATGTCCCAAAAAGTTAGGGAAGGTCTTTTAAGAACGTTTTGCTGTAACTGCAACGGTTAAGGTACTTGCCCTTACTGCCCCGTTTCAAAAATACACCCTGTATAACCAAGTTAATTACGCTTTATATTTCACTAGAAAATAAACTCAGCTGATAATGTTGTTAGGAATGTCTACTCTCGATATAAATAGACTAACCTGATTCTTTGAAACGTAGGCGTTCGGGTTCGCTGTGCTTACTCTACAAGTATTTCTTAGAAGTTGTTTGTGAAAACTCTCGTGTTTTTTTAATACGTCATAGTTTTTTTTTTCTTGATAATGGGCAGCATACTTGGTTTATTCGTTAGTTTAACCTTATTCTACGTAAAATATGTAAAGAAAATGAAAATTATAATGTTTTAGTCTAACTTATAACTTGAAATAAAATAATACATCTCATATAAAATTCTCGAGTCACAATGTTATTTACCTTACCTCCGAAACGGCTTTACTGATTTTTACCAGATTTTATATGCATATTCAGTAAGTCTGAGAATCGGCTACTACCTATCTATTTTTCATACCCCTAAGTGATATGGGTTGTTCACCCTTAACATTTTTTTTTAATTTTTGGACAATATTTTTGTTTTTATTTTTCTATAATGTGGTATTAAAAATACATACAACCCAAAAGTGTTACCCTTTTAACACCAACCAATATTTTTTATTAGCCATTTTAGTAATTTAATCATTTTTCATCCCGCTCGATAACTGATCAATTATCGTCTTTTTTTTAAATGTTTTCACTCTATTTCGATTAAAATTTCCCTGAGCTTATGGCAAATCACTTTATATGGCACAGCAACGTTTGCCGGGTCAGCTAGTAGTAAATAAAAGTATGCGATGTTAAACTATGCCTCATATGTTGGTACAAACTATTGGATATCCTCACCTGATGATCCATTGATGTCCATGGCCTTCAGATTCCGCGCTTTGATGACGGTGACGGTCAGTCTGCCGGCAGTTGGCAGGTAGCAGAGGGACAGCATTAGCTCTCCTAAGTCCTTCTTCTCCTAGTAACAGAAGATGATTCAATTAGTTATTAACATAGATATTAAAATAGACAGATGGAGTGCACCAAACCGTAAGTGAAGCCACCAAGGCAAATACTAAATCCATGACACATAAATAAATATCACACTACATACACACAGTGCCATCTAGTCCCAAACTAAGCAGAACTTGTGCTATGTGTACTAGAATAACTGATACTAATACAAATATACTTTTCTTTTGTAAATAAATACTTATTATACATAGAAACACCCAGACCAAGACAAACCTCAATGTTCATACACACAAAGATTTGTCTTGAGCGGGAATCAAACCCACGACCTCGGCGTCGCAAGCTGGCACTACCTACCTATTTCGCCACCCGGTCGTTAAAAAGGCAAAAATGGCAAAACGCATTCAATACATACAAGGCGAGTAATTTTCCTAAGTATGACATGGATTTTTCATAAACATTATTGGTTTTAGGATTATGTTGATATTAATACTTTATTGGCTATTTTTTTTCATAAAATAGTTACTGAAAAACGTGGCACAGACTACCAGAGACTGAATGATGAAAATGAAAATGTCACTAACTTAGTTACGTAAGGTGTCGAAGAATAAAAAATATAAAAACTGCGAAGTCATTTATACATTTTCGTGTGAAAAGACACGTGTCTCTCATTATTATTTCAACGAATCGAAGGAAAACAACACCGCAAACGAATTACCTAAAAGACATATTTCCAATACCGTAAATCAACAAAACAAGGTTTTACTCTTTCTATGTTAGAAAAATAATGAGTGAAATAATAATAATATTTTATACCTTTTAACGTAAGGATCAATTACTGGCGCTCAAACAATTTAAAATAATAACCCGAGTTTGTTATATATATACATATATATACCTTGTTTAATAACCAACTGATGTAATGATTAGGTTTTTAAATTAATTACTTTTGTGTATGTATATATAATTTATTATTCATTTAACTTCCTGCAAGCACTAGGCATGCATAATGCCAAATGCAAATACATTATTTACCAGCCAACCTATTTCAATTGATGTTCATTTCTTAACTACTGCGTTGATCTAGTAGTGAGTGTATGAACCAACTTCCCCGAGGTCTTGGATTCGGTTTTTAGTCGGAGAAAAGAGTTATTTGGGATATTTGCGCACGGTGGATGGCGCTTGGCTCACTCTCTATCACACGGGCCCAGATATATTAAAAAAAACACTTCTTCTTCTTCGTCGTGTTGATGGCTGAGTCAAATTTTATTTTGACTTGCCATCGTGGTGAAAGGATTAGCCAATTCGCTTTGGAGAACTCGCGAATTATAAAAAAACACTGAATCATTACAAATCGAATTATCTCCTTCTGTTCTGAGGCCCGTTAAAACAATACAAAGATGAAATCTGATTGCTTTCTTTATACTTTCGTTAGGTTTATTTATTAGTTATAATTGTAAACGCTAAATATAGCGAGCTAAGTCTAGGGTGCTGTCTAGTCAAGAGTGCAATCCACTAAAGACCTTTAGCCACTTGTCTTGGTATTCTCTCGTTTTCCATAAATTCTTCTTCGGTCTTGCAATCCTTACAAATTAGTGTTATTTAACGACGTATATAACAAACAGGCTTAAAATGCACCAAATTAACAATGGTAGGGTTCTGTTGTAAACAACATGTCATTACAACAGCCGATTGATGGAAGAATGGCAGAACCGTAGACGTCGTTTGATTGTTTTTTGTGAAGTGAAAACGTCAACTAATCACTTATTGATTGATGTCGTCGATCAACGCATATCAATTTGGCCTAATAAAACTCCCAAGAGGAAGCAACAACGCCTTATCTGTACCTGTACTACTGTGTTCTGGTTTGGTGATAAGTTTTAATTTAGAAATTACAGCCAAATGACGCATAATATCGTTATCCTCAACATATTGGATTAGTATGATATTAAAGCTACACAAGCTTCCGCAAAATTATGCAATATGCCATCAAAATAAAGTTAATAGTGGTTTAAGTGGTCGTCTCGCCCCTTTCAACTACGTTGGTGTTGTGGGTTCGATTCCCACACAGTACAAATCTTTGAGTGATCCGCAAACATTTGTTCTGACTCGGGAAGTGCTTTGTGTGAGTGAAATGTATGTTTGTGAATGCGCCCGCGATACAGGCAATTTTCGTCGTTTTTTTTTTAAACATTTATTTACACATGTTTACAAATTTTCTAATTTATAATATTAGTAAGATTGGCAAACTTCGTCAAGTCTTCTCTTTGCCTTTACCGCAGTGCCTGAAGACGAAAGTCTACAACCAGTGCGTCCTGCCTGTTATGACCTACGGTGCCGAGACATGGACATTAACGGTTGCTCTAGTCCACAAATTTAAAGTCGCGCAGCGGGCTATGGAGCGAGCTATGCTCAGAGTTTCTTTGAAGGATAAAATTCGTAATGAGGTCATCCGACAAAGAACCAAAGTAACCGACATAGCTCGCAAAATAAGCTCGCTGAAGTGGCAGTGGGCTGGTTACGTTTGCCGACGCACCGACAGCCGTTGGAGCAAACGAGTCCTAGAATGGAGACCGCGACTCGGCAACCGTAAGGTGGGACGCCCTCCTGCCAGGTGGACTGACGACCTAAAGAAGGTCGCTGGAGGGGACTGGATGCGGAAGGCGCAGGATCGGGTGTTGTGGCGCACATTGAGAGAGGCCTATGTCCAGCAGTGGACTACGAGAGGCTAAATGATGATGATGATGATGATGAGTAGGATTGGATATCCAGGTGACACATCTCATAAATATTTTATAACCACTATCCGAGTAAAATATGCATAATACTATAAGTAAAATAACCCTTTCACCTTTACATTTCAACGTCCCAAATACAGCTTAAAAGACGGCTTTTGTCAAAAGTAAGATAATAAAATTAACTTTCATTCTCCCTCTTTACGAGATGGAGGCTTTACTATGACATTTTTATTTATTTGACTGTTTTTTTTTATAAGTGTTTGTGGTAAAATGTGACCTTATTTCCATACCTTTATATATTACCTTTATATAATGAACAAAAAATACTAGTATTATTGTGAAAAAGCGTGGGGCGCTCTGTGCCTTATTTTTCGTCTATCGAGCAACCCAGTTGTGTTTGTTCATTACCATTTTCAGCTTATATTAGGAATTATTTTTTACTTTTTAGTTAGAAGTACTTTAAAAGCGTGTTTTTTAGTTTTTTTAAACTATTATTTATTTTCTACTTTTTAGTTTGGTTTCTTTATAAGAGCATTTTTTTTTTTATCGAATTATTGCATTGTCATCGATCTTTGACAGGTATGCAAAATTTTAATGAAATCTGTCCGTTTAAAGTGGGTCAAAATCGTGTCCAAAGGAGTCGGTTACATACATACATACAGGTGAAGCTAATATAAGCGTGGTTGTTCAAATACAAAAACTCGTATTCATATTCTTATGTTTAATTTCACTTGGTTGCCCACACATGTACAATATCTAGTTATACACAAGAAAAACTCAAATGCCTTCGTGAATAGCGAAGACTATAATAGTTTTGATGAAGTGATTTGCAGAATATACACAATACTATATTAAATTTCTATCGCACGTGAATGAATCCTGTCAGGCTCCAGTTGAACAAAACGTGATTGTTTTATTAATAAACGAGGGACTGTCAGATCGATTTAATAGCAAGGTTAAATAGTGGAGATAGCAACGTGGTAGTTATGTATGTTTATATATCTTTGTAGAAATAATGAAGCTACAGGTATGTTTCATTTGTTTATTTGATCGCGCTGATCTCTGAAACTACTTGATCTAGCATTTGACAAAAACTACTGACTTTGAATGAGATGTATTTTAATTTTTGATTCTATAATATATGTTTTAAAGAGAACAGATTCGATTTTTTGTTTTTTTTTTGTTCTACCTTAAAAATACTGTACAAGAAAAGCTCTCAAATAAAATTACTATATTTTATCAATGTCAGCAATTTAGCAACAAAATTAGCGTGTTACACTCACATTTTTCGTATTAAAAATATCTATTTAATATAATGCACATATTATCGATTACTATTAGTGTCAATTCATACAGTCAAAAATAATTACGATTTTCAGAATTTACGGTTTGAAAATTTGTTTGTTGTGTAGCTACTTCTGTTGATTGTACCAAGCGGGTGAAGCCGCTTGCGAAGTTATTGCTATAATTTATTTAAGCGAAGCAGTATTGTTTAACATTAAAACAATCTTGGGGAAACAAACGTCTTTGTGTTATCTTTAATCGACCACAGAATACCACTACGGGTATTTGGTGGTCTGCCTGCACTTATGTGGTTTGATTTTGGTGATAAGATTACGCGCTAATGTTGCTAGAATGAATAATTTATATACCATTCACTTAAGGGCCTTACAGCCTATCAGCGTCTACGAACAAAAATACGTATTTGCAATATGTTGTAGATGTTTATGGATTGTAGTTACAACCCAGGTGAACTGTGAACCTGTTAACTTCAAAGATAGTAAAAGAAAAAAAAAAGAAAGAAAGAAAAAGAAAAATCATTTATTCTGGTATAATAAAAATAGAATACATTATAAAGCGTCTAAAACTAAATAATTTAAAATACCATTCATAATGCCAGAAATGGTACGCATCTCAGCACAATACTGCAGCGTTAAAAAGCACCGCAGCGCTGATATTCTGATGCGCCCAGTGGAAGAGTAAAAAGTAGTGTGACAAAAGAAAAAATAAAATAAAAATAATAATAGTAATAATTACATGTTACAATTTTTGTGCCACAAAGAATAAAAAAAAAATACATTAAGATGATACAACCACAACTAAACCTATACAACATTTAAGCAATAGAAAAAAAGGAATGGATAGCAGATTAGTCAGTCTGCCGAGCCTTGGGGCGCTTTCTAGTATTACGGATTTAGCTGAATATAGGTTTGAAGATACTTTATTCTCATAATACGATTTACATCATTTAGATGAGAACATTGTTGATTACATAACAAAATTTTAACATTCGTCGTCATAGAACAAAAGTAAAATATTAAAAGTATATCAGTACTTTACATGGAGCGACTGCTAGCTGACCTCCAACCCAGTACGAGTTAATACGGTAGGTACTCTTTGTTAGACTAACATTAGACCAACTATAAAGATTATTCTTTTTTTTTTTTAAATAAAGTGCCTGAAAAAGGATTATTCTGATAGGATAAATCATGTTATTAATTTAATTACCGTTATTATATTTTATAGAATTAAACTATACCTAATAACATCAAAAATTATTGTGCTTCATACACTTAAATATAAATATCTGACATCTGTCAGACTTTCTAGCCTCTGACTGCCATAGATGTTCAAATGGCAACCGGGACCGACGTTTTAACGTGCTCTCCGAGGCACGGAGGAAAACAACCACGGCCGACCATTGATCGGACCGAGCAGCTTCGATTTAGCCGAGCTCCTTAGTTACTAATCAGTCCTTAGTCGGTAATATTTTTAACCGACTTCCCAAAAAGAAGGAGGTTCTCAATTCGGCCGGTATGTATTTTTCTATGTATGTACATCGATTACGTCGCGGTTAATGGACCGATTCGCGTGATTCTTTTTGTGTTCGAGGCGAAATAGCTGCCAGGTGGTCCCATAAAAATTTCTTTCAGTTTGGTCTAGTAGTTTTTATTTTATAAGCATTATTAGTAATTGAAGTCGGTTTTTTTATTGGAAAATTATTAATAGTAGCATTGCTTAGAAACCATAGAATTGACGCATCGAATGTACGGGACATTTTCTAAAAGTATAATATTTTATAGTCTGTATTTGACATACTACATTATTATTTAAATAATCTAGGTGTCTGACACTGTAACAACAAATAGCTTTAATTAACCCTAAGGACATATTAAATTATTAGATCGATTACTCAGTAATCCATAAAATTAATATTAATATGCAAAGTCTTTGTATTACTAGGTATTATAGTAGAATAGGGGATTATCTTTTGATAATTTGAAAAATCTAATTAATTTTAGCAAAGATTATAATATTTCGTTTCTATTATAGATGATAATATCTTTGCTAGATATTATAATCCTTTTTGACGTGACAGCGTATCAGACTTTACATTAGTATAGATTTAGAATTTACTAACCCCGCGGTTCTACAAGCCTTAAATGTTACAATTCCACTCGCGTGGGTTAATGCGTGATGGTTAATAGCTTATAGTCTTGGCAAAGAAAGCTATCGAATGAAAAAAGGTCAAAATCTGACTAATGTTTCTGGAGTTGAGCGAGTTCTAACAAACAAACAATAAGTCAAACTCTCACACTTTGTAATATTGAGGCATTATTTTACTTATTCTGTGCTGTTAGACAATTAAACCACACTGTCAAGTCGTCAAACTTGCAAAAAATGTCGAAGAGCGCCGCTCTTGCACGTCGTATAAAACTACTTGTCAAATCATAAATGCGCGAGTTTTGGTAGACTTATGCTCATAGATATTTGCTTTGATTTCCTCTCCATATTGACTAAGCGCTCTTTGGAGCAACTCCACTGTACATGTTTATGAGTGTTACCAACTGTAATAAAACAAAACACAATTCATGGTCACATCCCATTAACAAACCCTCATAAATATAGGTCACCTTCAAATTCTGTCCAGAGAACACCTCAAGGCTGTATTGTAAGGTAGGCAAAAGGTTTATTGTCCTTCGCTCCGGATCTAAGGGGCTTAAAGGAACGATATCAAATACCGGTGTTTAATGATGGTCCTTCGAATATCGGGTACTGATTTTTAGGCTGGACCCTGACGTTAAAAAAATATTTGTAGTTTTACAACTCACATATATGATTTGTTGAATGTATGAATAAAAATAATTAGGAGTATCGATAATTAGGAAAAAATATAATATGAAAAACAAAATAAGGGTAAAAGATGTGTATGATAAGCAATATTATGAATTCCGATGCATACGCATCCTTCCAATCATTGATTAAAAATCATTATGAAGAACGACCATTATAAAGAAAATGGTATGAAGAACAAATTCGGACATGCGATTTTATAAAGAAAAATGTATGAGAAACAAAGCGCACCTGATATTACGCCTATATTACACACAAAGATATGGCAGAGTTGTGTTAAAACTCACTATTCTTTACAACAAACTTTTCAAGATTGTAAGAAAGGTAAAAGGTTTATTGTCCTTCGAGCCGGCATGGATTTTTGTCGAGACCGGTGTGAAACCATACTTACTTAAATACTTTAAATTACGTCTATATAACCAAAAGGGTATGACAGAGGTACTCAGCATTTCCTTAAGAGAAAAAAATCTAAGTAAGTAAAATCGATCAACATCAATTGTTCAATTAAAATCAAATCATTTACTTCCATGGGCCGCAAAGGGCGCTTGATCACGTCAAAACAAACATCAAAAAACATAATATTATATAAAAATTA
The DNA here is from genome assembly GCA_905147285.1 of Hypena proboscidalis. Taxonomy (NCBI): domain Eukaryota; kingdom Metazoa; phylum Arthropoda; class Insecta; order Lepidoptera; family Erebidae; genus Hypena; species Hypena proboscidalis. The sequence continues at coordinate 6,328,083 of LR990141.1, forward strand.
AAATTAACTAATTAAATTGTAATACTTATTGAATTACAATGATTTGAATCATCGGCGCTTAGATTGAATGTAATTAAACTTAGAAATTTGAATTAAAATAAATCCAAGTACCAGCTCCGATGGGTATTGCATCATGAGAAGAGCTTTTGATTGATGACGATCAAGCGAAGTGGTGCGCTCTTATCAGCTCTATAAACGTCAAATGTGTCGGTCGATTTCAATGTAATAACCCTAACAGTTTTAGCTGACCCAGGCATTGAATCTCTCGTGATCATCATAAAGCAGTTATTCGACCAATTACCCTGATTGCTAAAATAAAACTCTTTGTTCTCTATTGCCAAAAAAATCTACTAATATTAAATTTAGCTAAAATAACCTTTAATAAAGTAAATGAGATCGTTTACCCTGTTCTCTTTCTTAATATATATTATGGGCCCCAAAAATCATATCTTTAATACGCCAGCACAAGTCAAAGAACTTTGGCATTTTACGTCAAAAGTTTTTGATGGGCTTCAACGATCCAGATTCGGCGGAGAATTGTTAAAAAAAAGTAAGTATTAAGGCTTAGATATTAAATATTTAGGAGAACAGCGTTCCTAATGACAGGCAGATTTTTCTTTTTATATGTTTTTTCTACAAAAGTCTAATATTACAAAAGTAATAATTAATTCTTAATCGATGGGCTCACTTTCTATCACAAAGGACCTAAACAGGTGAAATGTGGGTGCTGTACACCTGTGCCACACCCTTATGGGTGATACAGTTGCTATGTGATGTGATCATATCATTCAATTTGTAATTTGTGATTTTATGGAAATTAAAACATTACCGTTGTTAATTACTACATTTTAACACGCTTATATTATCTTCACCTGTATGTATGTATGTATGTATGTAACCGACTCCTTTGGACTCGATTTTAACCCACTTTAAACTGACAGATTTCATTAAAATTTTGCACACCTGTCAAAGATTGATGACAATGCAATAATTCGATAAAAAAAATTAAAAAAAAAAAAAAAAAACGCTCTTATAAATAAACCAAACTAAAAAGTAGACATTAAATAATAGTTAAAAAAAACTAAAAAACACGCTTTTAAAGTACTTCTAACTAAAAAGTGAAAAATAATTCCTAATTTAAGCTGAAAAAAGCGTGGGTTGCTCGATAGACGAAAAATATGGCACAGAGAGCCCTACGCTTTTTTTAGATTAAATTAGAGATTAAATGAGAGATTAGAAGTACTTTAAAAGCGTGTTTTTTTAGTTTTTTCAAACTATTATTTATTATCAAATATTTACAACTTTATGCCATAGGTATAAATAAAATCAAAAATCTTAGCGGTTTTGAGTTTGGCTGCAGATAGATGTTCAACCAATAGACGGGAAGACCTGCCAAGATCTTTGATTTTATTAATACAAATACTTAAAATTGAAGTGTCTGCTTTTAAAGTCAAAATAACAATTATTTTTGCCCAGTTTTTTTTTTTTATACTACGCCCACAGCGAACGAACGTGTAGTCCACCTGATGGTAAGTGGAGTACAGCCCATGGACATCAACAATCCACAAAAGCAGATTATAGATGCGTCGCTGCAGCTGAGGACTACGGTGGTATGCCTCATGTGCCACTAATTTCAGTTGATATAGTTATTTGCACGATACCTATAAAATACAGTTTTTAATGTTTTTGTCGGTCTGTCTGTCTGTTTGTATCGGCTAATCTTCTAAACTGATTTTAGATAAAATTTTAAAAGCATTTAACTGAGTACAAGGCGCGAAACATAGGCTACTTTTAATCGATGTACTACCACGCAGACGAAACCGCTAATCCCGAGACTGGTCAAATTTTGATAAATATTTTTGTGTCACATACTTTCCAACTCCAACTATATACTTCTGATTAAATTCGTTGTGGGTTCCAAGACAATTTTAACTCTCCCTGGGATTGCCCGTGTGTCATGCACGGTGCCTTTCAGTTGGTTACCGCTGTAGATCCTGGCGTCACAGGAGTCATAGTGGCGTGTGGGTGGGATTATATCCCGTAATTATTTTGTGTTTGATTAATCTAACACTCAATAAAGATGTTTATATATTTACGCTAAACTCCACGGAAGCGGAGCGGAGATTGAACGCAGGTCAAAGCGCGGGAGCAGCTACTACTTAATGCAATGTCGAAGATGCGGGCAAAAGCTAGTCTATAAATAAAAAAATATTTTACAACTTACACACAACGCCATCTAGTCCCAAACTAAGCAGAGCTTGTACAGTCGGCCAATGAGTTGGGTATGCAGGGCAAAAACTTCTACGCCATAGTAAACTGACTGCAATAGATATGCAAGTTTGTATCTCATATTTAATAAGTGTAATATACCCACTATTTAGATATATGACTCACTTATCCATTACTGATGTCGTAAGTCTTTACTATGACTTAGAAGTTTTTGCCCTGCATACCCAACTCATTGGCCGACTGTACTATGGGTACTAGAATAACTGACACTAATACATATATACTTTATTTTTGTAAATACATACTTATTATACATAGAAACACCCAGACTAAGACAAACTCCCATGTTCATGCACACAAAGATTTGTCTTAAGTGGGAATCGAACCCACGACCTCGGCGTCGCAGGCAGGTACCTACACTACTCACTCCGCCATCCGGTCGTCAAATATCTATACATATAATATGAAAACTACGAGAATAGACAATAAAAACATTTCGAGGAAGCATAAGTAAATTCGAGCTACGTAATTTAAAAGATAATTAGGGAAGATTGGATTTCATTTTTTGCTGTCTACAAGAATTTCTAGAAATATTCTGAAAGAACATTCTAATATAAAAGAAAGTCACGAGATTGTGAAGATAAAAGCAGTTCATTTTATAATAGGTAATGGTTTTTTACCTGAAGTCTCAGATTTTGGTTATTAATTCTTTTACAGGATATTAACCCTGTAAGATCATTGCTGATTGTGTTGGTTAACCGACTTCAAAAAAAGGAGGAGGTTCTCAATTCGATTGTATGTGGTTTCATTGTCACGATCTGATGATGGGATCCTAGAGAAATCGAGGGCCACGCCTTAAATTTTCTATATTGTTTTTCGTACATTACCTAAAGTTACTCGGATATTTGCATCTAGCAGACAGAATTTCATGATGCTGATGCTGAAAGGTACACTCCTCAGTGGATACGAGTACGGGAATAATTCTTTAAATATTGACACCTTAAAGCTGTTCACTATATTCTTTCAGGTTACCCGCAGATGAGGCGAGACGTTTTAGTGTAAACTAGTTTAGTGTAAAACTAGTTGAATATTACTTACGTATTTCTTACTTTTAGTGTCTTTTTTTAATTGAAGTCGTTTTTTTTGTTATATTATTATACAACATATATAGCTAATGGGTGTCATACTGTCTACCTAGTGATAATTAGTAACTACAACCCATGAACTTTGTACATCCACAATCCACAAGGACGGATGACGTTATGCCATATGTGCCAGTAATTGTACACCTACACGCCAGTTTGCTTAACACGCCGTAAATAAAAAAATATCCATTTTTGAAAGTTTCAGTTATCTAAGTAACAAAAACAATCAAAAGAAACCACATTTTTACAAAAAAAATACTACTTTTTAGGCCCTGAAGTATTGCTACATGAATACCTCTTACCTGCGGTGCAGCGAGTATATTCATGGTGTATTCAATCTGCTGCTGAAGATCAGCTGACTCCAGCAAACCCTTGAGGACCACGTGTCCGATGAGATCGTGGCGGCTGAATCGATCAAAATCGTACACCGAAAACTGGATGTAGCGCTGCCGAAGTTCTTCGTACGGCACGCTGTAACAAACGAAATAATATAATCATTTAAACCATTTATGCGCACACATTATCTTGCAATTAGAAAAAATAAAACAGTTCTCAGCAAATATGTAAAGCACACAGAAAATTTCTGATCTAGCTCAGTATTTGCTGCGAGCAGAGTACTGTTTCAGCTAGTCCCTGCTAGAAGGAACAACACAGTAGATCAACGCTCACACGAAAATATAAACAAAGAAATATTAGGACCAAACAGTAATAAACTTATATTAATAATTTACGAATATTGATAGATACAAATACAGAGTATAAGGAAAAATGGATATTCTAAATGGAAAATTTGTTAAAAAATTCAGGTTATCACTCATTAAACATAATAACTGACTATATTATTTATTTTAGTGCTGCAGTATTGTGCTGAGATGCGTACCATTTCTGGCATTATGAATGGTATTTTAAATTATTTAGTTTTAGACGCTATATAATGTATTCTATTTTTATTATGGCAGAATAAATGTTTTTCTTTCTTCTTTCTATATCTTGAAACCAAACTTTACTTACTTAGATACTTTACTTTTTTTTATACTTCTATGTTGTATCCACCCTGTATACTATAGGTAGCTTAAACTAGTTTTTTTCTTCGAACAAATAAATGTCTATTACGACTGAGTTGACCACAATTACTTTTAGCTTCGTAAGGGTCTGAATCAATCACTGCGAGTAATCTGTCTCCATTTGCCATAAAATAAGTGCTTTGGACTTTTAAATTGCGTTTTCTTTCTTTCATGTCAGAGAGTCTCAGATTCGATGCCCGGGTCTGTCAACAATGTTATTTGGGCTTAACTAACATAACATAACATCACGCCTTGATTACCCAGGGGAGCGTGGTAAAGGTGTGTAACATGTTAATAACACTTTTCACCTGTTATATTTAGGTATCATGTGAAAGGAAACCTATCGCGATCCATCGGGCACAATTTCAATTCCGTGCTGATATTTACAGTTTTCTGATGGAGAAATGTTAAATATTTTTTTTAGTTTTAACTTATCATTGGCGAAATTCTAATAAATACTACTATGTTTCCTAATTCTTTTTTCTAATGTACTCCTAGATCTCGATCATTCGCATATAATTTATGATTACAGGTTTGAATATCACACCGAAGTGGAAAGCAAACCGGGCATCACTTCATCATCATCATTGAGACCATTGGATAGTGTAATTGCTTCTGGCGTTATAGGTAGAACGCCAGAAGCAATTACACTGAAAACCTGTAATCTTATATTATATGCGAATGATCGAGGTCTAGGAGTACCTTAGAAAAAAAAAATTATGAAACATAGTGGTATTTGTTAGAATTTCGCCAATGATAAGTTAAAATTAAAAAAAATATTTGACATTTCTCCATCAGAAAACTTTACTTTTAGCTATTCAAATATGGACACAAATAAATGATGACCAAAAAATTTATTAGATTTAAAAAAAAACAAGCAAAGAAGAAGTAACTAATATGTATAGAATTTGAAGTAAAAACGTATCAAAAGTTGAGATCTGTTCCGGATGATGGGAAATAATTTCCCACTTTATCATATTTTGCTAACACGAAACGAATAATGGGAAATAATTACCCACCGTCAAACCCCCATTTCCCCCCTTTTCAAAAATAAAAGGAGTTTTTTTTCGAAATCTATAAAACCCTCTTACTTAAATAATGTGACAAAATTTCAATTTCAAATTCCATTTGATTAAGGGTTAAAGACAAAAAAAAATCCATTTGATTAAGGGTTAAAAATCTATATTTATATTTATTTATCTTTAACTTTTTATTTACCTTTAAGTAGGTTAAACACGTGTAAATTGTATAGTGGTAGATAAGAATTTAAGTATAAGGTCATACATAAATATGTGTAAGCCAGTATATAATACGAACTTTAATGTTTTTATATTCGTAGTAAGACATTGTTTCTTATGTTAAGTTAAACAAGATTTGTATATTTTTTGGTCAAATGTAGCGAACATAATTTATTATAAGACCTTTTGTAAAATAATACCCACATTTACAAATTAAGAACATTTCTATTTATATTTATAACAGTGCGCAGCATGTAATGGACAATGACAATACAAAATTTTTAAATTGTATTCGAAAAATTTTCATAATATTACAGGTAAAAGCTCGCGGTCTGGAAGTACCTTTTAACAAGCATGACATTTAAATAAAATATGAAGCATATCAAAAGAAAAACCCAAAGACAATATTACAAAGACAATCAGATAAAACTGGATTTGTTATAAATGCTAATAAGCTTCAAAAACCTTTGAAAGGATTAACCTTCGACATTTACATGGTATTAGTAAAAGAGAAAGTATTCTTCTGAAATATCATAAAGTTGTGGTAGCACGTCTAAGGCAAGTTCCAAAAAAAGCATAATCTGGAAACTTTATTCCAGCATAAAAAATATTTATGTAAATAAAACTAAAAAGTAAATAATTATTTTTTTGCGTAAACTGTACAATTTATTTTATACCACTATTTTGTGGACTATTTTTAAAGACTGGAACAACATTCTTCGCTTAGTCGAAGCCACATATAGCGGGGGCTCCCAAAGCGAGGCGAGAGGGATGTAGTCATTGCGATGAGGATAATTTTGTTTCAATATTCAGTACATTTTCACACAGCATAGCAGCGATAGCCGAGTGGGAGACTGTAGGACTGCGAAGTCAAAGGTCTCGGCTTCTGCCAATAAATCGTTAAGATTCGTCTTTTTGGAGATATGTGTGTATTTATCATATAAATTATCGGTCGCTTACGGTGAAAGCAAAACGTCGTGAGGAAACCTACATGCCTGAGTGTGCCTAAAAAGTGCTCGAGGGTGTGTGAAGTCTACCAATCCGCACTTGGCTTGCGTGGTGGACTATGGACTAACCCTTCTCATCATGAAAAGAGGCCCGAGCAGTGGGGCATGTAATAGATACAGGGCTGCTATAATAATAATTATTATTCGGTACATTTTTAGAAGTAAGTCTGCCAGTCTTACACACAAGTCTGTTAACACCTTTACAATCAAAATTTGTCCTGAGCGCCAAACTCAAGTTACCAATCAGAAACTTCTGATGGCCTTTGAATTTTTTCAGGTAAGACATGAAAAGTTTACTCTTAAGTTGTAAAAAGTTGGACAATTCATTTGTTTTGCATACAAATGGGTTTTTTGTCACTTTAAGGTGCGAGTTCGTAGACACTCACCGTTCACAGACTTCGGCAAGACGACGGATCTGTGGTCGTGTCGAGCTACGAAGTGTATTTCATAGCAATTTATCAAAATAAAAATCAATCGTTCCGTGCCTTGAACATATAGCCGTAGATTAGGTTGATATTTTGCTGAATCTTTTAGATTAGAATCGGACTCCAATTTTATTGAGGAAAGGCTCGGGGAATGAGGGCAATCGCGTATAAATTCGCCGCTAAGCGTGCTTATGTAACGTGAGATCTCCGAAATGTCGAATGTCACTATTTGCGAGTTGGCTATGCAGTCATTGAGTTTATAAGTGTCTATAGAGGCACGGTTTTTTAGGTCGTTTTGAAGACAAACTTTTTACGAGTGACAAAGAACGCACTTGTGCATAATGCACGTATTAGAGCAAGAGAGACAAACGTATTAGCGTTCGCTCTTGAAATTGGAACAAAAAATCCATACTTTTTAATAATTTTTGATCCAAAAAGTTTGCCTTTAAAAAGACCTAAAGAACTGTGCCTCTATAAAAACATATAAACTCAATGTTTTGGAAAAATCAATAGTCAACAAACTTTGATAGACCCTACTCTACAGTGGCGAGACAAAAAAAGCAATATCCTTCATTACATGAAGTTTGAAAGAAATAGCTTAATGTGGACGCGACACGTCACTGTTGCCGCGTACGGCTTCGAATTCGCACCAACAATGTCATTCACCGAGTCTTAAAGCCGATTTCACCAAAACGGCAACGTGTTTATCTTAAGTTCAACGCTTTTTATCGCCAAGCTACAGCTTTTGATCTCTGTGTACCGACAAACAATAAATGAGAGAGAGAGAGAGATGCAAATACGAGTTTATTAAAACCGAAGATGAAGAAGTTTGATGAAATCGGCCCTTAATGTCGACAGTTATGATAATTCAAAAAGTTTAATATTTTGTTTTTATACGTTATGAAAACATGAGCTAGCTGAAGTTTTGATGTTTTTTGTATAAGAACACTCAGTCAACATGACGGATTTGCCAGCTTAGTTACGTTATAACTTGGATTTTTAAGGTTTTTTATCGTCCAACTAACATTATATGTATTTTTCTTAAAATACGAGTATATACGTTTAGTGTTCATTTCAAGCGGATATTATTTTTATATAAAAAAATACCTTTGGCAACTTTGACATCTAAACCAAAAGGACTGGTCATTGTAAGGCGAACACGTCATATAAATCTTGTTGTCAAATTATCGATGCCCGGAACAATCCACCCACCGCCCGCCCGCCAGTTTTGGCAGACTTATTCGCAAAAATATTTGCTTTAATTTCCTCTCCATATTAATTAAGTGCTCTTTGTGTGGCAATGCAAACTGACCATGTCAAGAAACTGTGGCCTTGCAATAAATGTCGGTATGCCGCGCCGTATCCACCTTGTATGTATGTATATTTCCTTAAAAATACCTAAACCTTAAGTATCTGTTGAAACTTTAGAACAGTAAATCGTAATTTGAGATTTTACTTAAATAATAATGGAAATAGGGTCCACAAAACCTTGAAACTTGAAGTAAAATATTTTATAAGTGATCAAAGTTGGTGTCAACACAATAATTGTCAACACTTCGAATTTTACTTAAAAGTTTGGAAACAGGTGTTTGTATTTGCCTAAATATTTACAAGTTTTGCTCAAAAAGATTATACTTTGATAACCGAATCAAAGTTTAACTTGGATAATAAATCAATCCTAATATCATTCGGTTCTTTAGGGTAACCATTGGTTGGCTGTCTTTTACAAAAGAAATATGGGTTTGACTTTAATAGTATTAAGTTTTTTTTTCTATTTTTATAGGCAAATCATATCTAAAAAATCAATCTTAAAATTATCAGTTTGTCTGTAACTCAATTAATGATTAAAACAATTTTGACAAAATGGCCTCGAAATGGATTTGTCTTTTTAATTGATAAAAACTTACTTATTTTAAATTGAAATCCATATTACGTTTGTATGAAAATACGACGCTCGTGAGTCTACTCCTAATAACTTGAAAGAAATGAAAGAGCTTTGCAACTTTGTGTCATTGTTTTTTTTTTGTTTTTGATTCGTTTCACAACCACCATATAACGTTACTCGTAGGGTAATTTATTTTAAATTGCGATTGATATTTGGTCAAGTTGTAGATGAGGTGACGGTTATAATTCTCTACAATTCTTTCGATTTATAAACTCGTAAATTTCAAGATAAAAATAATGTTTTTTTATCAATACAATGTTGTACCTTATTTGTTGTTTTTTGCGATTAAAAATAGAAGCTGTTTGAATCTTTTTTGTTCGACGAATTGTCAAAAATATTTTTCTCGTTTTGAATAACCTAAAGCAACTGTCATAATTGAAAGGTTTTCAGCACATACCTGAATAGAAAGGTCTCATTAAAGACCGGGTTCAAGTTCTTCCTGTGCACTTTCGTCTGGAACTTCTTCTTGCGATCAGGGAGGAGGAACACCTTGATGTAAGGGTCGCTGCTGCCCGTCACATCCTTGATGGGCAAGTCACGGGCCTCGAAGATCTAGAAAAAAACAGTTGTCTGTAAAATCGGTTTACTGTTGTATAGTTGAACGCGACAACGTCTTAAGAAAATACTGATGGAATGGTAGGAGAGAGACAGATGTCGAAAGCTGCCGAACGCGGAGGCCGATTGTGCCTCTTTGTCGCTCGTTCCGCGCTCTCGCTTGCATTTCAAGCCTTAAATGAAACGCCTGTTTTTTCGTGCGTGCAGCCGGCTCCATCGAATTATAAGACGTTGTCACGTCAAAAACAAACTCTGGTAGTATCCCATATAATAATTTACTGACCTTCTACACACTAATAAAGTAACGTGTGTAGCAGGCGTAAGGAGACATACCAATGCATGTTTCGCATCCCGACCGTTTCGATGAAGATACTTGGTATATATTTACTCTGGTATACATTTATCGCTACAATACCGGGTGTTGTGGCGCGAGAGAGGCCTATGTCCAGCAGTGGACTACGAGAGGCTAAATGATGATGATGATTATTTATAAGAGCTTGAAGATGATTATTTTTAATTATTTTTTTTTTTAATTTTTTAATTTTTTTTTATCGAATTATTGTATTGTCATCGATCTTTGACAGGTGTGCAAAATTTTAATGAAATCTGTCCGTTTAAAGTGGGTCAAAATCGAGTCCAAAGGAGTCGGTTACATACATACATACATACATACATATACATGCATACATACATACAGGTGAAGCTAATATAAGCGTGTTAAAAAGAACTTCCTGTCTACCCGGTTTTGTCGAAAGATTTTTTTTTCTTCATTTATTACCTGGTTTTGTACGAAAATTTTATTTTCTTTCTACCCCCGTGGAATAAAAGGGTGGGATATAGACTGATCTACAAATATCTGTCTCGAGAGAGGAAGCTCCACTATAACCTTCAACTTATTTTTTTTTTTTTAAACTACGCTTACAGCGAACGAACGTGTAGTACACCAGATGGTAAGTGGAGTACAGCCCATGGACACCAACAATTCACAAAAGCAGATTATAGATGCGTCGGTGCAGCTGAGGACTACGGTGGTATGCCTCATGTGCCAGTAATTTCAGGGCCTGATCTCACCACCAAACCGGAACACAGTAATGGAAGCACTACTATTTGGCGACAGGTTAAAGGTGAGACGGTGGTGCTGCCGCCCTCGAGCTCATTCACAAGAGTTCTACCACCAGTAAAACCTTACTGTAACATAGTAGTGAGTTACTTTTTGTAATACAAAGGTGGTTCAATTTAGTTGTCCGTCCAATATACCCAACATTTCCTACTTATTCTGGATAAATGGTGTGATTAGGCCCTGAAATTACTGCCTCACGTGGCAAACAGGGTGGAAGAGAAAATAACTTTTGTAAATGTATGTAAGCTCTGGTGTCAATAAATGTCGCTATGTTGTATTCACCCTGTATATTGTATACTTAAGAGAAGGGATACAACTGCAATTTTTCGTGGATTGTGAATGATCTGATAACTACAAGTAATTGTAGTTCTTCATTAAAATTAAATAAGGACCTAAGTTCAGGTTAATTAGGTCTTTGATTGGTCAGCCTGCATCGATAGTCCTGTGGTTAGCGTATGCACCTCTCACCGCGTGGTCTCGAGTTCGATTCCCGGGTCGGGCAAAGTGTTATTTGTGAAATTTCCGTCAGGAAATTTACAATAGCAGCACGGAGTTAGAATTGTGCGCGGTGTATGGCGATAGGCGCACCCCCCAATTTATTTATTTATTTATTTATTAAACTTTTTGCACAAAAAAATAGTACAAAGGCGGACTTAATGCCTGATGGCATTCTCTTACAGTCAACCTAGAGTGGTGCAGAGATAAGCATAGGTAGTTGCAGTTCAGAAAGACGAATTATGATAGATATGTAAATAGAAGAAGTACATATTATATAAAATACGTAAAAGAGATACATAAAATAAAAAAATATATAATAATAAATAATATAATAGTTTATAGCATAAATAAATACATACATTTATAATACAATAATAATAATATGAACATATACAGGTGAGCCTTACAAGAGGAGTTGATAATTATATAAGTTGAATAAGATACATTAAGATGATTCTGCCAATTGCTTAGTTAACAGTTTCCGCACATTTATCTTGAAACTGTGACGTGTTGTTGCCATCCTGATTTCCAGAGGTAGCGCATTCCACAGAAGAACGGTTTGAACGAAGAAAGAAGAATGAACAAAGCCAGTAGTGTGTGAAGGACATAAAAGCAGTCTGTTATTAGATGACCGTAGATCCCTAGCATGATTAGAGCTCAAATACTGGAGGTAAGGCGTTAAATAGAAGGGTAGAGTTGGAGAGTTAAGGAAGGAGAAAAGAGTGGTGAGGGCACGCAAGCTACGGCGTGGGCGAATAGGTAACCATTTGAGCTCAGAGCGATAAGCAGATACATGATCATACTTGCGAAGATTGAAAACAAATCGAATGCAGTTATTAAGAAGGCGGTCATATTTATCGAGAAGGTCTGCATTCAGGTCGAAATAACATACATCACCATAGTCGATTATGGGGAATATCAAAGTCTGCACAAGCATCACCTTGGTCCTGGATGAGAGGAAGTTTTTCAGACGGTACAAAGAGCGTAGAGTCAAAGTTACTCTTTGACTGACACTTGAAGCGTGAGTTTGCCAGGAGAGAGTAGCGTCGATATGAAGACCTAGGTCTTTGACCGCAGGACTTAGCGCTATAGACATCCCGTTGTACGTTATTGAAGGCAGAGAGGATGACTGAATTCTATTTAAAATACGCTGGCTACCAACAATGAGCGCCTGGCATTTAGTGGGGTTGACACTAATTCCAAACCTGTCAGACCAGTTTTTTATAGCCACTAAGTCCTGATTAACCTTATCGATTGCATCGGCAACATCTTCAACGCTTGCCTGTGCATACAACTGCAAGTCATCAGCGTAAAGATGATACGCACACTGAAGATTGAGGGTAATATAATTAATAAAAGCAGAAAAAAGTAAAGGAGAGAGTATACCGCCTTGGGGGACGCCAGAGAAGAGTTCACACCAAGTTGACGAGGAGTTATCATGGCGCACCGACTGCTGACGTCCCAAAAGATAAGAGGAAAACCATTCAAGTGCACCAGAGGAGATCATAAGTTGAGAGAGGATAGATAGAAGGATCTCGTGGTTGACGGTATTAAAAGCGTTTGAAAAGTCTACCAAAGCCAGCACTGTGACTTTGGTATCCTCCATACCCGCCTTAATATCGCCAATCACTTTGAGAAGGGTAGAGGTAGTACTGTGCCCGGGCTTGAATCCGGATTGGTAAGGACTGAGGAGATTGTGACCATATACAGGGTGTATTTTTGAAACGGGGCAGTAAGGGCAAGTACCTTAACCGTTGCAGTTACAGCAAAACGTTCTTAAAAGACCTTCCCTAACTTTTTGGGACATTTTGAACTGCATTCACAGATTTTGTAAAAAACTTACAGTTAGCAAAAAAAATGCAAAAAGTTCAATTTTTTTTTTTTTATGCCAATCGATTCTATTTCATGTGGGGATTAAAAAACTCTATGGGACCATTTTAGCTTTCAGTACTAGAAAAGACAGAAATCACCAAAAACGTTTCCCATACATTTCGGCAACAGAAACGAATTTCTACGATGGTCTAACTTTTTGTTATGGCCTAGAAGTGGGTAGAATTGACTGTAAAGTAAATAAAAAGAATTTTTACCCTCAAATTTCGAATTTGATTAGAAAATCTGTGTGTTATACTTAGTTTCAGCTGAGAAACTTCGTATGAGTTATTAATTAAGGATTTTCGCTAAAATGTCTTCTAATCGTGAAAAAATTGACTTATTAAAAGCGTATTTTGTCAATAATCGAAATGCGGGAGCTGCATTAGTGTGGTACCGCAATAAGTATCCGTTGCGGCATGTGCCAACAAGAAAGGTTATTACAAATCTTTTGAAAAACCTGGAATTGCAGGGTTCTTTCAAAATACGCTTCTAATAAGTCAATTTTTTAATTCAAATTCAAAGGAAGGATAGATATTGGTCGGAAATGATTGAGAAGGATTGAGGATCTTGGGAAGAGGAATGACAAAGGCCTTTCGCCATAGCGAAGGAAACGTGCTGGACTCTAAGGAAGCGTTTATTATATGGGAGATGGCAGGAAGGAGGCTGTCCAACACAGTGACGACCATGCGACGACTGATATTGTCACAGCCTACGGCATTGGATCTTATAGATAGGATGCACTTTTTAACCTCCTCTGGTGCGACTGGAGAGAACAAAAATTGGTCAATACTGGGCCGTGACAGAGCATCTAGGTAGCTCATAGTGCGATGCTTTATATGACCGTCCAAGGTTTCTGTAGTTGCAAAGTGTTGGTTAATACCATTTAATGAGATTGTTTTTGGGAACTCTGATTGTCGTTGTTTGCTAACGCCCAGAGATCCAAGGAATTTCCAGACGTTAGCAGGAGAAGAATTAGAGATGTTATTGAGAATATGGCGGCGTTTAGCATTCCGTATCATCTGGTTACACCGATTCCTTGCAGTCCTATAACAAGCCCAATTGTCGTCGCATCGGTCCTTTTTTAATTTCCGAAACGCTTTATCTCTACGTCTCATTGCCATCCTGATCCCCCTCCCATTTCCATGGAACCTAAAGATAACAGGTGAAATGTGAGTGTTGTACACCTCTGACACACTTTTTTGGGTAATATAGATGTGATGTAATGTTATGATTGGTTAGAATATTTATTCTTCCTTTAAGTAAAACAAAAAAAATCTTATAATTATCTTGGAGGTAATTATTAACCCGACAGTAAAATCAATTAGGTATTTTGTTATATAAATAAATGGCCTCAAGGGTCAATGTACCAATACCAGTGCTAAAAAAATATAAAATAAATTAATTTCAATTAAGAAATTCTCGGAAAATTTGCATGACGGAAGATTCTAAATTAACACTATTCGGGAACAAAACCCGAGATCTTAGATCAAAAGTTGCATACGCGGAGTAGGTACTAGATCAACGAAGGTCAATAGAGTAAAAAAGGCCGCACTATAAATAATTCCTGTATCCTGTATTTTTACACACACTAAGCACACCGAGAGTCAGAATAAATTATTGCGGACCACACAAAGATTTGTTCCATATGGGAATCGAACTCACAACACCAGCGCAGCGGCGAGGCCACTACTTAATGGTAGACTCCTGAGCTTCGTGTTTTTATACTAACGTAATATGGATATATCTTTAATAATATTAAGTTATTACAAATCATATCTTAAATACTAAGAAACAGTTGAAAAAGAAATGGGACCGGCAAAATTTGAACCTGCGACCTTACTGCACACCGGGCAGCCGCTTTAGCCATCCAGCTACGGTCGCCTCTTACCAGAACCCTAAATTTCTCAACTGTATGATACGTCATTTCGTGACGTAACGTTCATCCATTTGTTCCTGTCTTAAGTAGGATACATCCTATATCTTTTTCAACTGTTTCTTAGTATAATTTGCTAAATATAGCTAAATGCTATAAAAATAATCATATCTTAAACCCTAAAATAGATGTTTTTTCGTAGCCATTTTGTTAAAATTGGCCATAAATAGAGTTAGTATATACGGAAAAATTCAAATAATAATTTTGAAAAAGAGAGCGCGATTGATAAAATTTGTCGATAATAATAGCTAAAAACTAGATAATATTACAGATAGACCCATATAACTTTTGTATAGAAAACAGCTAAGCTATGCTCCCCCTTAAAGCCATCCGAGTACTCAATTTCATTAGATTTGGACTAATCCAATGATACTCATCAATCTATTAAGTCTCAAATCCAGTGCCCGGTTATACCCAATTTATTTGATGATATAATTTCTCTGATCTTTAGCACGTCAATTAATTTTGAGTACCGGTTGAGTGATAACATTTTACAGGTAATAAATTACCGGGGTTCGGATGAGTGACATTCTAATGAATAACCGGGGTCGTCCAAAAAAAACATGAATAATTGGGTTGGTAGAAATTTAGGCAAAAAAAAAGATTCAGTAGAAATGAGTTCGACGGCAATTTGCATTTTGTTTCTCAGTTTATATAGTTGTTTTGAAAATTATTAATCTACATACATACTTAACATCACGCCAATATTACTGAGAAAGGTGTGGCAGAGGTGTACAACCCCCACACTTCACCAGTTATGTTTAGGTCCTATTGGATCCTATCGCCATCCATCGGGTACAATTCCAACTCCTTGCTGCCATTGAGAATTTCCTGACGGCAAGTTCACTAATAATAATTCCCGACACGGGAATCGAACCTGAGACATCGTGGTAAGAGGCTCATACGCTAACCACTAGACTATCGAGGCAGATTTTGGTAATCTATACTGATTGTTACGTGCTTAATGCTGAAGCACTTTTTTGTATAAGCCAAGCTCAGTTATCCAGGGGTGGGACGGTCGCCTCTATTGACAACAGTATCGGGTACATGTGTTGTGGTTATTATATATCTGTAATTTTGACAGAGTGTATGATTTATGAAATTATAAGGGCGCCACCAGGGGTCTGAAGGACTCCTGGAATTTACAAAATAAACAATAGTTAAGTTAATACAATTTTAATTAAAGTTTAACCTAACTTCTCACGTGGTTTTAAAATAATATTAATTATTATTCTAGGGTTAGCTTAGAATATAGTTACTTAAATTAAATTACAAGGTTTACTTATAATTAATACCTAATTTACTGGAACCATCTTAACTTAACAGAAGCTCAACGACATGGGATCTTCCTGTCTTGGTCCTGGACAGCACTAGCGGAGGATTCACGCTCCGGTTCGTCTCGGTCAAACCGGGATGTGATGCCTTCCTTCAGATCTGTCAGTCTTGAAGATGCTTGTTGATTCCAGTGTGAAATATTACTTGCATTGGCAAGAAGAAATTAAATGAGGTCAGAGACCTTAAAGATTATTGGTAAACATCTTAAGATGATTATGTTAAATTTGGAATAAAATCATAAGCTCAAGATGAGTGAAATATAGTCACATGTGTACACACATGAGAACAAAACATTAACTACACAACATGTTGTCGTGGAAAATGGGCTGAATACTATCTAGATTCAGGACATTAATTTGGAAGACGTTGGAAAATGTTTGAAAATGTTGAAATAGTGGTGGAAAATAGTAGAATAGCGGTGGAATAATTGATATTGGAAGAATTGTTATTGGAAGAATTGTTATTGGAAGCCTGTAACCAAAAGAAATATACATTGTAGAACCACGTGTTACATGGTGAGAGAAACATTCCTACTCAACAAACTAAACTATCACTTACCAGCATTGCAGTATTAGTACAATTACAATATTGCTGGCTTCCCAAAAGATTATGGTGGATACATGCGCGAACAATCGCAACGCCCACGCTCGAATACAATAATGCGTCGTTCCACGTCCATATTGAAGAGCAAAAGAAAACGATTGACAACTCACAGATGTCAAATCTATAAAGGATGTACCAGTATAAATCGATTAACGATCAATACAGGTAATTACGACAACATAAGATTTCCTAAACAATCGTAAATCATTTACCAAAAAAAATATCTAGAAGAACGTCACTAAACGTCAGCCAGCTGTCAAACGTCATTGTCAATTTAATTGTCACTACTTTATTGATTAGGTTATTGATTCGCAAACGCTATCAGTTTTATTGTTAAATAAATAAACAAAGAAATGGTATTAAGTCTAATACGATGTTTAGCTATGCTATAGTGTATGTTATGGTTACGTGGAAACATCCTTTTAACCGTAAGTTACGTTACATTGCACAGAAATCAAAAGGTAAGTTCTATGGTGTTGTATGTAAACAAACCATTTTGTTTCCATTGCATAAATTAGCTTTATTTAACATTCTACGGGGCAGAAATATAACAGTTGCAAGATTAACATGCAACATGATATAAGTCTAAACTGCATTTATAGTACAAAAAAAGCAGTCGAAATAATTATAAATTGCTAGCATGGCTAAATGCTATATAAAAATACTTAGAAATTAATTTATTAATAGATAATATATAAAGAAGAAAGTTCATTTTGTTGTGCCGGTAAAAAGTTTTACTCTTAATTCATTGTACGTTTATAATTCTACTGATCATCAAATTACAGTCTTACAAATCTTAAACTATTACCAATTTATTACAAAGATTGTACTAGTACAACTCATTTATATAATGGAATAGCAAAAAAACATACACAGAAAAGGATTATCGTTTCTTTTCATCCTCGATCAAAGTACAACAAAATAATATCCAGCCTCTACCAAATAAAAAGGGGATATATACAAATAGTGGGCAAATAGGAACGACTCGTAGTATTCTTGTTTACAAGACACATATACTTTGAGAGGTCCCATCCAATTGAATCGGGTTCATTGCCCGAAGAAGGTCGGAAACTAAATGAAAAATACAATTAGCTATTTTCAGATGGTGTTTTAAGAGACAGGATATTTATTTATTCAATTATGTTCAAAATTGGATGTTAATTGATTTTCTAATTTAAGAATTCGCATAGAATCAGTTGTTTATTAAGCCGACATATATGTCTGGTTGTCGGTAGCCGTTTCTGCCATACCTATTATAGCAATCAAATTTAGGCCCCATAGTTTTGTCACTGTCCATGGTGTCTACACTCTTTCCATATAGACACTTTGTCTATATTTGGCATTACTCAGTCTCCCGCTTTGCTTTGGAGGGAAGTATAGATACATACTTTCCAACTCCAACTATATACTTCTGATTAAATTCGTTGCGGGTTCCAAGACCATTTTAACTCTCCCTGGGATTGCCCGTGAGTCATGCACGGTGCCTTTCAGTTGGTTACCGCTGTAGATCCTGGCGTCACAGGAGTCACAGTGGTGGGCTTGTGGGTGGGATTTTATCCCGTTGAAAAAAATGTCTGGAAATAATGATTTTAAGCAGTTTTGCAAACTATTAAATTATAAATTACCCTTTTTTTGCAAATGATTTATAATAACATACATAATATAACGCCTATATTACCCAGAAGGGTGTGGCAGAGATGTACAACACCCACATTTCACCTGTTATGTTTAGGTGCCATGGGTGATGGGTGGTGAGCCTATCGCCATCCACCGGGCACAATTCTATCTCCGTGCCGCTATTGTGAATTTTCTTGATGGAAAGTTCACAAATAACACTTTGCCTGACCCGGGAATCGAAGCCGAGAGCTTGCGGTGAGAGGCGCATACGCTAACCTCGAGAAACAATTAGACATTTGCTATTTTTAATAAAATACATCATTTTCGATAAAATTTGTAAAAATATACTTAGAAGTTTGAGACAGTTAACACTTGATAACTCAGTACAAATTTAACATTTTCTCTGCTAACATAGTGCCACAAAGGATTGTGGACTCATTAGAAACCTGTATAACTGGCACTTAATTTAAAATTTGATTGGTTAGAATTAACTGACACTTTACTATTCGAAACGTTATCTAGAACTTTTGAATGTAAGTTCAACTGTAAAATCTAAAATAAATTAAATTAAGTAATTGTGACGTTAAAAGTCACGAGAAAAATATTTGACTTTCTTTTTATTATGTGAAGACGTTACATTTTTTGTAACAAAAGCAATTTTTGGACAGGTCGTCTAATCAGCAAAATAAAAAGCTTTCTGATTCGTTTTATTTTATAAGACTTTCTACGTAGTAATGTTTTTAGTCAGTTTAAACTTAAACTATTTAATTATGAATAGATTTTTTTTGCAAACGTTTTGTTATTAACGAGTAAATTAGATCATAATACTACATCTTAACCTAATTCGTATGTAATGAAACGTTGCTCAAAATCATTCTTTCCAGACATAACATCATACCCTTTTGGGGTGCATGAAAGGAGCCTCCCCGAGTGACGTACACGACGACTCCCTATGTCCGGCGCACCCTGGGCTATTCGCGAGTTCTCCAAAGCGAATTGGCGAATCCTTGCACCACGATGGCAAGTCAAAATAAAATTTGACTGAGCCATCGACACGACGAAGGAGAAGATCATACCCTTATTTCACCTGTTATGTTTAGGTCCCTTGGAATAGGATTAAAAATATTGACCCCGATTATAATAGGACCTAAACATGGTGAAATGTGGGTGTTGTACACCTCTGCCTCACCCTTCTAGGTAATATAGGCGTGATGTTATGTTCTGTTTATTGCTAAATAAATAAATAAACATTACAGGCGAGGTGATAAACATCAGTAATTAACTTTTTTGGAAAAACACAGGCATTCATAACACGAAAATCACACTTTTCTCTTATTATATAACAAATTTCCACGAAAATATTGTCTTATCTCCGTAATATTCCACAACAATTACCTTAGAGATTGCTTCATAAGGTATAATAATTATATTTTGGGTAATAAAGCTTTATTTACGGTGTCACTTAAAATAATATATAATTATACTAAGAAACAGGGACTGGCAGGATTGAACCTTACTGCACGTCATGAAATGTCGTATCATACAGCTGAGAAATTTTGGGTACTGTTAAGAGGCGACCGTTGCTGGATGGCTAAAGCGGCTGTCCGGTGTGCAGTAAGGTCGCAGGTTCAAATACTGCCGGTCTTATAACTCTTTTAACTGTTTTTTAGTATAATTTGCTAAGCATAGCTAAATGCTATAAAAATAATCAATTAGAAATATATAATTATGCCTATATTATGGGAGTCCGTCTAATAGATCGATTTCGAAATTCAAAAATTCAATCCATTACCCAAAATGCAGACGTCGCCGGCTACATGGCGTCGAAACTTAAGTGTAACTGGGCTGGACACGTATGTCGTAAGCCAGAAGAGCTATGGGAAAAAAACCACAACACAATGGGTCCCAAACAATGATAAACGACAACGTGGCAGACCTAGAAGGAGATGGCGGGATGAATTGGATTCATGGCAGATTGACTGGACACTACAAACCGCAGATGGAGATAAGTGGAAAAGGGAGGGGAGGCCTTTAGCCTGCAGTGGAACACTATAGGCTCGCAATAATAATAATAATGCCTATATTACCTAGAAGGGTGTAGCAGTGGTGTACAACATTTCAAAAGTTATATTTAGGTCCCATCGGATAGGTCCTATAGAGCAGTGGTGTACAACATTTCAAAAGTTATATTTAGGTAGGGCCTATAGCCATCCACCGGCCCAGTTCCAACTCCGTGCTACTATTAAGAATTCCTTGAAGGAAAAAGCTTAAAAAATTCTTTTGCCTGACCCGGGAATCGAACCTAAGACCTTGCGCTGAATCGCTCGAGAACATCGAGGCAGTTTTTGTGTTTATTAATTTAAAATATTATTTTGATTCAAAGAATATTAATCTTTCCAAACAATATGACTTGTAACAAAATTCTATGAAAGATTATATTATTAAACTCGAATCTGAACCATTATGGTTCCAACAAATAATCGGCTTTCTCGAGACAATAACCTATTTTCGTGGAAACCTTAAATCGATTAATAAATCCCTGCTTAAGCCTCAAAGTCGAGGACATTAAATCCGCCATCTGTCCCTTATAAGGGACATCGCTACAGGTAAGTCTTCTACCAACTCGTTTTAATGAGGTTGATAAGCGTTAATTACGTTAATCCGTACTTGTTGTACTTTCCTTCAATTTTGACTTGTTTTAATTAACATAACATCACGCCTTTATTATTCAAAAGGGTGTGGCAGAGGTGGCACACCCACCGTTCACCTGTTATGTGTATAGGTCCCATATGATAGAAGGTGATCCATCGCAATCCAACGGGCACTATTCCAAACTCTGTGTTGCTATTGTAAATTTCTTGACGGCAAGTCCACAGATAACACTATGTCTTTGCCTATGGTCTTTCCCTAAGTACCAATTAGCATAAGAAAACAACCCCTGAACAAGTTTAAAAAATAACTTGCTAAATTATTAATTGATAAATGTTATTACTCAGTAACAGATTATCTAGACGACCAGTCATTGTAAATAAACATAATTATATTAAACCATAGCTTTATGTATTATCACAATTGTTATAATTATAGGTACGTAATATTAAGTTCAAATTGTGATTCGTTTTAACCTTATTATTTTACTTCTAATAAAATGTCACTTTTGCAGAATGTACATGGCTTCCTTTGAAAAAAATTAATATCCTAATTGTAATACCTACATTCAATGTAATAAAATATATTCTATTCTATGGCAGGACAATCCCAAACACCAATGTTGCCTGACCATGGAATCGAACCGCATACGTTATACACTAGAAGGTGAACTTATCGAAATCTAACTGGCACAATTCTAACCGCATGCTGCTCTTAACAATACTGTTGGTAGAGCTCTTGTGAATGAGCTCGAGGGCGGCAGCACCACCGTCTCACCTTTAACCTGCCGCCAAATAGTAGTGCTTCCATTACTGTGTTCGGGTTTGGTGGTGAGATCAGGCCCTGAAATTACTAGCAGCTGCTACTACTCAGCTGCAGCGACGCATCTATATTCTGCTTTTGTTGATTGTTGATGTCCATGGGCTGTACTCCACTTACCATCAGGTGGACTACACGTTCGTTCGCTGTGGGCGTAGTATAAAAAAAAAAAACAATACCAATCGACAATTTTATCTGATCATGAAATCGAACCCAAGAACTCGAGATAAAAGGCAGCATACGCTAACCGCTAAACCACCCAAGCAGTCATAAGCGTCATGTTTAATAGCAAGTATTCTCTATCTCTTAGACACAGTAACCATTGTAACAAAAGCTGTAATGAGGCAATTCAATGTAATTAACAAGACAGGCCCAAGGTGTATTGGGTTAAAGAGGCTCTTTGTTATAAGAACTTGTATACACGGCTACCGATTAACCTGAACATTTCCAGAATAAGCTGGTCTTGCATTGAACGGGAAGCCTGTCCAACACAAGGCCATGTTATACTGGAAATGTTTAGGTTGATTTGTAGCCGTCTTAATGTAAGTCGTTCTCTTAGAAATTGCTGGCCTCATTTCTAGCGATTGTTTTAATGGCCAGGACGACGTTCTGATTTTGTTACTTAAAGAGTACGGAAGAATAGAAGAGTTAGTCTATATTAAAACTAACAAAACAAGATAAAGATAAAGATAAATTTGGATTTTCTACATTAGATAGAACGCCAGAAGCAATTACACTATCCAATGGTCCCAATGACAAGGCCAAATACACACATTCACTCACACAAGCACACCCAGTCTCAGAACAAATCTTTGCGAATCACACAAAGATTTGTCCCATGTGAGGATCGAACCCACAACACCAGTGCAGTGGAGAGCAGCGAGGCGATCGGTTAAACCACTACACCACACGTGCAGACAAACTCGAAAAAAAAAAAAAGATAAATTAATACATAACATCACGTCTATATTACCCAGAAGGGTGTGGCAGAGGTGTACAACACCTACACTTCACCTGTTATGTTTAGGTCCCATGGGATGAGGGGAGAGCCTATCGCCATCCACCGCACACAATCCCAACTCATAGCTGCTATTGTGAATTTTCTGACGGAAAGTACACAAATAACACTTTGCCCAACCCGGGAATCGAACCCAAGACCATCGAGGCAGTTGTTCATTCACAACAGTACTGTCAGTAAAGTTGTATTTTATTCTGTAAAATATATTTAAATGTAAGTTATTTACCTTAACCACAAGCGCCTCCACTTCCTGATCATATTTGAGAGCGAAGTGAAGTTTGCCGCAGAACTCCAGCTCAGCGCTGTCGGTGGACGATTGTCGGACTAACTCGTTCTTGTACAGCTCCGGCTGGAAAAAAGATAATGCGTTAATATATTATAGCAGCCCTGTATCTAATACATGTCCCACTGCTGGGCTCGGGCCTCTTCTCATGATGAGAAGGGTTAGGCCATAGTCCACCACGCTGGGCAAGTGCGGATTGGTAGACTTCACACACCCTCGAGCACTTATTAGGCACTCTCAGGCATGTAGGTTTCCTCACGATGTTTTCCTTCACCGTTAGCGAGCGATAATTTATAATTATGATAAATACACACATATCTTCGAAAAGACGAGAGGTGTGTGCCGTGGGTTCGAACCCGAGACCTTTAACTTCGCAGTCCTACGGTTTCCCACTCGGCTATCGTTGCTATGTGTTAATGTACTATCATAAATATTGAAAAAAAAAACGTCGTGGTTATATTCCAAGGGCAAAGGCAGAGACAATAAAACGCCTTGTAATAAGTTTTTTATCGCCTCTTTCTCTTCTGATGTTTTTTTTAATGGCCCCGGAACGTCTAATCTAATCTATTATATATCTTCTTTCCATTTAAGTTTCATGTATTTTTCTAAAAGATACCATTCAGAAAATAATAATAATTATATTCATTAAGATAGTGATAGCACAAGAATAAAGAGTTTTAATGACTTGGCTAATATACAGTGAAACATGTCATGAAATGCAACCATTTTATGTAATTCTCAATCATTTTTTTTTATACTCCGCCCACAGCGAACGAACGTGTAGTCCACCTGATGGTAAGTGGAGTACAGCCCATGGACATCAACAATCCACAAAAACAGATTATAGATGCGTCGCTGCATCTGAAGACTACGGTGTTATGCCTCAAGTGCCAGTAATTTCAGGGCCTGATCTCACCAAAAAATTGGAACACAGTAATGGAAGTACTACTATTTGGCGGCAGGTTAAAGGTAAACGGTGGTGCTGCCGCCCTCGAGCTCATTCACAAGAGTTCTACCACCAGTAAAGTTGCTGTTATTATATTAAAAAATAATAACAGCAACTGCCTCGATTATATAGTGGTTAGCGTATGCGCCTTTCACCGCGAGGTCTCGGGTTCGATTTCCGTGTCAGACAAAATGTTTTTGTGAACTTTCCGTCAAGGCACAATAGCAGCATGGAGTTGGAATTGTGCACGGTAGATGGCGATGAGCTCACTATCCCATGTGACCTAAACACAACAGGTGAAATGTGGGTATTGTACACCTCAGCACACCCTTCTGGGTAATATAGGCGTGTTGTTATGTTATGTTACAGAAACATGGTATAGCAATGCATAAAAAAACTTGCTTCTAGATATTCTACTCCAAAGCTCCATAAGCTTCAAAAAGCAATCGTAAAAATCTCCTATCACTTATACCAATATTATAGCCGTCGTAACAAGTGACCTTTAAGAAAATAACAAAATGAATTTCACGAGTAAACCTTAAACGGCTTCAAAACTAATATAAAATATTCAATACCGCGTTCTTCCAAGTGTAAATCGTTTTATAGAGACATAAAATTGTATATTAAAGGTACAATATTGTCTAAACGTGACACTCCTGACGCGGTATTTTCATACAAATGTAATTTGGTTGTAATATAACATAACATCACGCCTGTATTACAGAGAAGGCTGTGGCAAAGGTGTACAAAACCCGCATTTCACCTGTTATGTTAGAGATAGAGGCAATGTTTGTGCAAATTAAAAAAAATTACAGTAGGGCACATGCATGGATTAACAAAAAAAGCAGCGATAGCCGAGTGGGAAATCGCAGGACTGCGAAGTCAGAGGTCCCGAGTTCAAACCCATGGCAAAAGCCTCTGTCAATAATCGTTAAGATTCCTATTTTCGACGATATATTATGTGTGTATTTATACTATCCATATATATATAAAAATGAAACCCGTTTTCCGTTGTCACGACATAGCATGAAAACGGCTTGACCGATTTGGCTGTTTTTTTTGTAGTTTTTTAAAACTCTGTACAAGGATCTTACGGAAAAAAAACAAAAAAAAAAAAAATCTGTAAAAATATAAGTGAAATTATTGAACTTTACGGAATAAACACTATTATGAAAATATATATTTTGTTTACTAATCTATATATATAAAAATGAAACCCGTTTTATCATATAAATTATCGCTCGCTAAGGATGAAGGCAAATATCGTGAGGAAACCTGCATACCTGAAAGTGCTTGAGAGTGTGTGAAGTCTACTAATCCGTACTTGGTAGCAGACTATGGTCTAACACCTTCTTATCATGAAAAGCGACCGAGCCTAGCAACGGGACATATATTCTGATACAGGGCTGCTATAATTATTATTATATTCATGTATTATGTTTGAGATATGATTTGTTTTATAAATAAAGATAAAGTCTAAATAATATTGATGTAAAAACCCAATTACGATTGTATGAAAATGCGGCGGTCGAGAGCGTCCCGTCAGAGATAAAATATCGTCTAAATGTAATGGCCTTGGGAAGTCGGTTGGAAAGATACCTTAATATTTTGAGCTTTGGGACCAATGTATTGTTTTGATGAATCGAATTTGAGCTGTATTTCCAATGGACGGGAAAGATAAGTAATTAAAAGCCTCCTCAAGTGGAAGTTAGCAGTCGATTGTCATTCAGTACCTGATGTATTATGTTTGCGAGGAATTTCATTAGTAAATGAAAAGTCATTTGTTTTCCTTTATAGGAAAGTTACTTCAATCGGACTAGGTTCTGAGCTGATTTTGTAGTGTAATTTCATCAAGTTAATATGAAAAAACGGACCAAATGCCTATCGGACCAGGCGCGCTAGGATTCCTAAGAACCAAAAAGGGATTTGTACTTTTGACTTTCAAAAAAGGCCACAAAAATTTTGCATGCTTTTATTAGGCAAGATATGGATTAAAAACCATGTCATATTTACCTATATACCACCACCTTTGGTACACATATTAAGCAAATAAAGAATTTTGAATTATGAATTTTGGATATGCCATGTTTTAAACTAAAATCTTTAAACAATTCATTACGTTTCAATATGTTGATGTTTCAATTTGGCTCCCCATTGCACTTAAATTAATAAAGTTAAACTTGACGTTATAGTTTTCTTTGTAGTCTTTTACTTTTTCTACTACTAAGTTTTTTTACAGATTTTTCGATCCAACGGTTTAGCTTTTAGATGGGAGGGAGAGGGAAAAGCACCCTATTCGAACTAAATTTGCTCTTCAAAGTTATGCTTATCGCAAACGGGACTCCATATTAAAAATCTATCTAAGAATATTATGAATAATAATAATAATAACAACATCTTAAGAGGCTCGCGTTAGGCGGCTGGACCAAGAACCAGATGCAAAAGGCGGTCCTTTTGGACACGGCACGCATCGTGAGGAGGTTCCTCTCTCTGGAGCCCTAATCATCTGCAGCTTGGTCCCTGCACCTGATGTCGGTGGGACACTGTTTTTTATATTTTAAATGTTTTTTTGTATTTTTTATAAATCATATTAAAAAATATATAAAATAAGTTAACAAATAAATAAAGAGGAATAATAATAATAATAATATTATGAATATTATTATATTATGTATACAAGGGACAGGTATGGCGACAAGAAAAAAAAAATCTTCGCTTTACATGTTGGATCCATCCATTATTCCTCGGACAGACGGACATTTTGAAACTAATAAGGGTCCTTGTAGGTACTACTGTACCCAAAAAAATACCTTTTACTGATGTCATTGAAATAAATAACCGATTGAAACAAATACAATTGTAAAATTTAAACAAGATACCTTCACACGTGCAACAATTTGCTCTAATTGGCTTTGTTGATAAACAAACAAAATGTACAGAAATTACAATCAATTTTATGAAGCGTAGAAATTCGTAGAAACATTTGTATAAAGCTAATTAATCAGAGCTTTATTTGTTGTTTGACTCTGTTCCGTGAAAAACAGAAATATTTCATCTGTACAAATGCTCATTTAAATATTTTTATTAATTAATAACTGCGTTGATTGTCTAGTGGTTAGCGTATGCGCCTCTCGCCGCAAAGTCTTGGCTTCGATTCCTGGGTCGGGCAAAGTTTAATTGTGAACTTTCCGTCAGGAAATTCACAATAGCAGCACGGAGTTGGAATTGTGCCCGGTGGATGGATATTGGCTCACCTCCTATCCCATGGGACCTAATACATAACAGGTGACATGTGGGTGTTGATCACCTCTGCCACACCCTTCTGGGAAATATAGGCGTGATGTTATGTTATATATTCATTAATAAATTGTCTACATTACGCTAGTATCATTTATTTTTTCATTACTTAAGAGGGAATAAATGCTTGTTTGTTTTTTATACAAAAGTTATATGGGTTGAACTTTAATATTATTAAGTTGTTATCCATTTTTATACACAAATCATAAATATCTAAAACACTAAAAACATTTTTGTTAGTGCTAATTTTTTTTAATTTTTTTTTTGTTTAGTTAGTATGTACTCAGTTAATGTTTTTTTTTTTAAATGGCGTCGAACAAACATGCATTTTAAATATTTAGATATTATTAGTTTATAAAAATAGATTAAAAGTCAATAATATTAAAGCTAAAGCCATATTACGTTAGTATAAAAACACGGTACTCGGTTTATCCTAGATAGACGTGATTCCAAGTGTAAAATTAGCTTAGTTGAATCGGGATAGTAATATCAAATTATCATTAATTAAATGCATTTGAGCATTGCGATGCAATATCTTTATATAAGACTAGCTTCCGCCCGCGGCTCCGCCCGCGTGGTATGTCAATTAAAAGTAGCCTATATGTTAATCCAGACTATAAGCTACATGTGTGCAAAATTTCATCGAAATCGACCCGGTAGTTTTGGCGTGAAAGAGTAACAAACATCCATACATCCATACTCACAAACTTTCGCATTTATAATATTAGTAAGGATAAACGTTTCCGTCCGCAGCTCCGCCTGCGTGGTAGTTTTTAAATAGAAGGCTATGTTATATTTGATATTTCAAATTATACCTACACCTATTTTCATTAAGTTCGGTATAATAGTTTTGAAGCGAATCGGGTACAAACAAAAAAATCCCCTTCTTATTGATTATTTTTATAGCATTTAGCTATGCTTAGCAAATTATACTAAGAAATAATTGATATGGGACCGGTAGGATTTGAACCTACGACCTTCTGCACATCCGTAGCTGGTTGGTAAAGCGACTGCCCGGTGTGCAGAAGGTTGCAGGTTCTAATCCTGCTGGCTATGTTTCAACTGATTTTTAGTAAAAAATTCTCCTTTAAGTTCTAGTATAAATCAATGTTTTCTACCAAAGCGAAGATTAGGCCATGTATCTGTATAACTAATGAGGTTACATTATTTACACATTTCTTCTCTGCCTATCTTCGATAACAAAACCTGTGGCTAGCATTGCGAGTGCGAGATAGATTTTATCGCTTTTTTGTCATAGCCTAAGCGCCAGTGGCCGCTCGACTTACGACATTTTATATTAACAGAAAGTTTACCTGTGTGTGGTTCTAATAGAGGTTAAAACGATCACCAAATATGGAATTTGGATCGTGGTGGCTTTGAAAGATACGAAAAATGAAGTAAAAGAGTCACATCGCAGTATCAATCGTATTTTTTTATATGGTGATGGTTGAGATCATCTCCTACTCCTTTTATTGTTGCTATAAAATGTGCATAAAACTTTGAACGATCATAGAATGAGTTATTTTTAAAGTATTTGACTAACACCTATATTTTGATAAGGTATTAATTAACATTTAATACTACCTCGTGATCAGTCGCCTTGCCTATTTTTGCCGTGGTTACCGCGATTATAAAAAACAGCGATGGTAAAAGCATTTCCTTACGAAACTTCGTGTAAATGCGCTTTTGCATGCAATCTTGATCAGATGTCAATTGAAATGGAACTCATTACAGCACTTCTATTAAGAGTCCGGCGGACGGACTGCGTTTATACCATTCGAACCAAGTGCAAAAAAAACGGAATAGTGTTGTATCTGTTAAGCGCACGCGCGTCAAACAAATACAGCACTACAGCTCGCTCAAAATGTAATGTAATTAAATTTCATTGAAACGTATCTTGACTACCAAAATATATGATTGAAAACTTAATATTCGGGCTTTTTTTTTATCTCGTTAAACCCAAACTAGACAATATTTTTTTTTTTTTTTTTTTTATGGTGGATAGGCACGCGTTTGACCACGATCTCACCTGATGGTAAGTGAAGATGCGGTCTACGGTGGAGCACGCTTACCTATAAGATACCTATTAACTCTTGCTTTGAAAAGATCCAGATTGTACTCATGCGGAAACACAGACTCGGGCAGGGCGTTCCATTCTTTGGCAGTTCGCATAAGAAATGTAGAAGCGAAACGCTTAGTGCGTATTAGTGGAATGTCTACCGTGAAGCGGTGCCTGAGTGCCGTTTGTCTGGTAGTCCGGTGGTGAAACGGGGACGGAGGGATTAGGTTGTGAAGTTCCTCGGCACACTCTCCGAAATGTATCCTATAAAAGACCGATAGGCTGGCAACCTTGCGACGGTGCTCTAGACTTTGTAGTATATAAACTATGTCTCTGTTCATAAAATATACAGATATATTTTTTATAATACAGCATAACATATTGTTGAAAATTGGAAGTTTTTGCTATAAGAATACGTGAATTACTTTCTAGCTCTTACACTTGGAATCAGAAAGATATTTTTGTATTTATTTGACTATTCTTGTATATTTTACATTAGAATTTACGTCTATTTATCTTTCACATCTCCACAACTCAAAGGTTTGCTGGAAATAAAATCAGTGCTGAATGAAGCTTGCCTTTGTTTTTATTGTAACTAGCCTTAAGAACATAATTCTGTATCATTTTATTTACAATAAAGAATTTAAAAATTTAAACTTTTTGAACCAAGTGAAAAAAAGAATAATCTTTGATCTCTTATTTTGTCACTTTTTTGTTTGTTATTTACATTGTAAATGAAGATAGGTAAATATTTTTGTTATTTAATTATAGAACGCTAAAAAGTCTACATAATGTCTACACACATCTTTATTGTAAAATAACGAGGTTCTGAGATAAAAAAAAAAACTAAAATTTTAAACACGTTTTTTTCAATAAGGCGGTTAAAGCTCATAGGAAATTTAAGTCGAAAAATTCAGGGTAAGCTTAAGCTTCTTCTACATCGTATAAAAAAATCAGCTTTTGGGTTCATTTGCATTTATAAATCGTTTAATTTTCTTAAACTATATCAAAATAAATAAAATCAACATTAAAGGCAATCATTATCGAATGTTCATTGAAACGGAACTCATTACAGCACTGCTATTATTGTACAGCTACGAGCTTCGACGCTACGAAGAGCTACGAAGCTCAGCTATCGTAGCGGGTCAATTACCAATCGATGGAAATCGAGTTTGAGTTGAAAATATCTGGGAATTAAGAGGGAACAATTGATTGGCTGGTTTCCATACAAAATTAATATGGGTTTAACTTAAAATTATTATGTTTTTATCTAATATTATAGACAAATCATACCTAAAACACTAAAATGCATGTTTGTTGGCGCTCAATTATTCAAAATTATTACAATTTTTTTTTAGTATGTATGTCAATTAATTAAGAAAACAATTCTAGAGTAAATGGTGTGCCCATTTACTCCAGAATGAACAATGATATGATTTGTCTTTAAAAATAGATAAAAACTAAGTTAAAACCCATATTACGTTAGTGTAAAAACACGGCGCTCGAAAGTTCGCCCTTAACAATAGGTGGTAGTCCACCTAATGTTAAGGGTGAACTCCCGAGCACCGTGTTTGCTGCGTACAGCGTATCATTAATAAAACTAAAAATAAACATTTTGACTCAATGACCCAATGTTTGTTTTTAATGTCAAAGTATCAATGTTTTTTTAAGCTGGTATAGTTATTTGCACGATACCTTTTTTTTACGGGACATAATCCCACCCACACGCCCACCACTGTGACTCCTGCGACGCCAGCATCTACAGCGGTAACCAACTGATAGGCACCGTGCATGACACACGGGCAATCCCAGGGAGTGTTAAAATTGTCTTGGAACCCGCAACGAATTTAATCAGAAGTATACAGTTGGAGTTGGACGATACCTATGCCAAATAATGGCTGGGCCAATTTTGATAAAATTTTAGGGTTAAGAACTGACTACAAGACGCGTAACATACTTGTTATTGATGTACCTACCATGCACACGAAAACCGTAAAAAAAGTTTGTTTGTTTGTTTAAAAGCGCTAATTCAAGAGCTATTGGTTGGGTTTTAATTTATTTTTTTGTGTTTCATAGTCAATTTTTTTAAGAAGGTTTTAAGATATAAAGGTAGCGGAGCAGTGAGCCTTAACGCTGGTCAAAGCGGCAGCAGCTGTTAGTCAATACAACGAATTCCACGCGAAAAAAGTCACGGGCAAAAACTAGTAAAAAAAAGACGTGTTTTGTATTGTGTCTTGCTTAGCATTGGTCAATCGAGGTCAGCCCAGAATACCTCGTCCCGTCAGTGCGTAATGAACTGTAATAATGTCATACCTACATAGTCTACTGCACAACTACATATGTATAGGTACTCGTTAGTGCGAGGATCTATAATTCGATTTTACTGTGAATTTTCCTTTTGGTATTTTTCTTGTTTTAATTACGAGAACTAGATTTTAATATGGTGTACACATTCAAGGTGGATGTGACTTAGAAGTAAATATTAAAAAAAAAATATACGTAGTGTGTTAATTTTGAAAATTAAAAAAAAAGTGTACTAAACAGTTTGATATACACAGATACACAGATATGACTTAACACGTCTAGAGTCAGTGTCTTGAATAATTTTTCAAAAATTAGACAGTGGGTATAAATCGCGTATTATATTTTAAAGGTGAATAGGTTTAAAGAAAGTTGCTGGTCCAAAATGGTTACGCCTAGCAAAGGACAGAAATGAATGGAAAGCCTTAGAGGAGGCCTTTGTCGAAAGACAAGCCGTTAAGAGGGGAGATTAACCGAATGCCGAGAATAAGAAGATTTAGTTTAAGTTAGATTTAGTTTTCTCTTTTATTTTATTATAAACATTGTTAAATGATTTGTATATGTTAAAAAACTATTGGCAATAAAGGCTTATTTTATTTTTAATAAATACCATATATGGGAGGGTCACTTTATAGTGATAAGGCCGCTCATTGTGCATATTTAAATAAGACTCTGTATCATAACTACGTACTTTGTGTATATTTATTTATTTATTTTATTTATAGTTAATTACAACGGCTTCGAGCCAATTACAATAATTAACTTAGTTATGTACATAAAGGACATGTTAACAAAAAATATAAATATCGTATAAAGGTAACAAATAGAAACAAATTAATCAAAGAACAATTATTGAAATTCATAATTAAAACAAACATTAAAATACTACGGTAGTATTTTAATGTTTGTTTTAATTATGAAATTGCCTCTCATACATACTCTCTCAAAACACCAGACATACCACACCAAACACGTCACATTATAATAAATAATTCTCTATCTATCTATATATAAATGCTCCTATGTGGCATCTAAGCAAAAACCATTATCCAACTGTGGCAATAATTAGTTTGCCGTACTTTAATTAATTTGACAGACCAAATTTTCTTACACAAGCTACGTAAATTTAGTTTTAAATAAATACATCATTCCTAATACTAGAAGTGTCAACCCTATCAGTTGTCATTTAGGAAATGGCATGGAAATGACGTGTCTGCTCGTGTCAGAGTGAGCGTTGTGTGACGAAACAATGGCGCTAATTCTGGAGCATTGTCAAGTAAATGCGCTATTGAGGTGAAATAATGTATTTGAATAGATTATAGGTTCTATTTGGTATGGGATTATTGTTATATACCCATACCATATAATGCGTATAATATCGTAAATATGTTAATCGAAAATTATGGCAAGTTCACGGGAACAACTAATTAATCAGAGAGAACAAATTTGTCAAAGTATAAAAATATATAAAGAAGTATATTAATTTAACAAAGAAATTAAACAAATTAAACCTAACTAAAAAAAAAAAAAAAAGATAGAAAAAAAAAATTATGCTTAAAGTAGACACGCATACATACTTAAAAGTTAAAAGGCTACTTACATAGTTAAAAGGCAAATGTAGTATGCGAAGCTCATAAGAATGAAACAATATGGCCAAAAAAACTCTTTTTATTTGATTATATTATATTATACACGCGGCCGCGGGTAAGGCCACCGCCGAAGTTTTTTTCATATATATTAAATGTTTAAAAACGAACATTTCACGTGTCATGTCATAAAGGAACATAAATGCGGAATGAATGGTTTTATTTTGCAAAAATTTTTATTTTATATTTTCCTCTTTGCCGAGAGAATAGTAGAAGTAGATAGAATGGCTTACTTATCTTCTTTATGTGAAACGTCAGCATTTCTCCACCCACCCATATAAATACACAAATTATGTATGCATTTTGTGTATTTAAGTCGAACTTGTAAATGAGTTATTTTCAACCACTTTGCTTCCGGCCTAGCACATAATGTTAATTCGTATATGCTATATATGAAATTTACACTTTATCTTATTATTATGCCAAAATCAAAATCGACCCGTGGTGCGATTCTGTGAGTATTGTTCAACCTTATGAGATACAAAAACGGTCGATATTAGATCGATAGAAATTCAAATTTAATTCCATTTATGGAATACGCACGACGGTAAATTTTGCTTGAAAGAATTACAAACATTCACACATACATACGCCCATCTTCACAACTTCAAACTTTCACATTTATAATATAGGTAGAATTCTTTTATAGAGACTCTATTCCACGTAAATCGAACCCGAGACCTCGCGGTAAGCCGCATAGGCTACTTATAATTTCATATAACTTTTTTGTTAGGAACAACACAGACAAAACTATGAGAAGGAGGTATTTATAGAATGAATGGCTCAAATACTCTTGATTGAAACGCTGCTGTGGTTCAACTGTTTAATTCTCTATACAAAATATTTGTCCAAAAGAATACCAAAAACAATATTATGTATAAAAACAATATAACTGTATAAAAAGGTTGGTTAAGTGGCGACCAACAGCGCCAATTTCCTAGTAGGACGGCTCAGAACACCCCCTTTAAAAGCCACGTCTACTACCCAGACTACACCGTCATCAGATTCTAATTTCAAGTTACTCTCACAAAAATACAGTTTCAAAGTTTCGTTTTCTAATAAAACCACGTTTCTGGTTTCTTAATTATTACCCCTTTGTCTTTGCACAGTGGGAAGCACTTTTTCATTTATTTTCGTTGGTAATTACAGTTTGGACAGTTTTTGTCTACCAAACTCTTTTGCCAAAAGGCTAGATGAGATTCATTGGCTTGAGTTTTAAAAGCTCACGATAGGAAAATGTTGGATTAAATTGTATTTTATTTTAGCTTTCATAAAACCTAATTAAGGCAGCGATAGCCGAGTGGGAGACAGTAGGACTGCGAAGTCAAAGGTCTCGGGTTCGAATCCATGGCACACTCATCTGTCAATAAATCGTTAAGTTTCGTCTTTTCGAAGAAATGTGTGTATTTATCATATAAAATATCGCTTGCTAACGGTGAAGGAAAACATTGTGAGGAAACCTACATGCCTGAGAGTGCCTAAAAAAAAGTGCTCGATGGTGTGTG
This sequence comes from Hypena proboscidalis, assembly GCA_905147285.1. NCBI lineage: Eukaryota > Metazoa > Arthropoda > Insecta > Lepidoptera > Erebidae > Hypena > Hypena proboscidalis. The sequence continues at coordinate 6,363,192 of LR990141.1, forward strand.
AAGTCTACCAATCCACACTTGGCCAGCGTGGTGGACTATGGCCTAACCCTTCTCATCATGAGAAGAGGCCTGAGCTTAGCAGTGGGACATGTATAAGATACAGGGCTGCTATTATCAAACCTAATTTACATAACGAACTAGTTGCACAAGTTGCATGCATTGTTAAAGTTATAGTAAATAAATATATTACACAACATACACACAACGCTATCTAGTCCCAAACTAAGCAGACCTTGTACAATGGGATATTTCTATGTGAAAATAATATCAAACACTAACACGTACATTCTGACAACCTTTTGGATTAATAATATTAGTATGATAGAACTAGGATAATTATCCTAAGGTATATTAACGCCTATATTACCTAGAAGGGTGTGACAGAGGTGTAAAACACCCACATTTCACCTGTTATGTTTAGGTTCCATGTGTTAGGGGGTGAGCTTATCGCCATCCACCAGGCAAAAATCCAATTCCATGCTCTAGTGAATTGCCTGACGGAAAGTTCACAAATAACACTTTGCCTGACCCGGGCATTTAAACCGAGACCTTGTGGCGAGGTGTATACGCTAAGCACTAAATCATCGAGGCAGATAAGTAAATTACTTCAGTGAGAAGTATTTTTTTTTATACTACGCCCACAGCGACCGAACGTGTAGTCCACCTGATGGTAAGTGGAGTACAGCCCATGGACATCAACAATCCACAAAAGCAGATTATAGATGCGTCGCTGCAGCAGAGGACTACGGTGTTATGCCTCATGTGCCAGTAATTTTAGGGCCTGATCTCACCACCAAACCGGAACACAATAATGGAAGCACTACTATTTGGCGGCAGGTTAAAGGTGAGACGGTGGTGCTGCCGCCCTCGAGCTCATTCACAAGAGCTCTACCACCAGTCCAAAAGTATACAAATGTTAGGTATTAAGTGGACATTTCTAGATCTCATTTCGCAGACATGACTGATTTCATTTTATTAATGATCACTGTCACGAGCTGAGTAAGATTTATTCGTTGTAAGTTCTAAGCCTTAATTTACATTCGTAGGTTTAATTTGTCTGCGTTTTGACCTAAGGGTTTGGTGTAGGGTTTCTTAATGAACCTGTTTTTAAAAAACAAAACGACGCCCGCTGTAATATTATCTCCTGTGTCGCGGGGGTGTTCACAAACATACATTTTCACACACACAAAGTTAGAACAAATCTTTGCGGATCACACAAAGATTTGTTCGTGTGGGGATCGAACCCACACACCACACTAGCCAGTGGGCCACAACACCAGCGCTGTTGATAACGGCGAGGCGACCGCTTAAAGCTTCCAGTTGGAAGCCAGCGTCAGCGTCAACACCCGTCGTATGTTATATTTTCATAGAAAAAGATGTAAATATACGTCCAGTGTTGACACTGACGCTTGCTTTAAATTACAATGATTAATCACTACGCCAACCGTGCACTTATCATATTACGTCAGCATAGCGGTATTAAGACCGTTTCTTAGAACATTAGTGGAACGCGCGAGAACACTAAAAAATTATTGAGCTTAGTCACCTTAAAATACAAAAAAATAAATCAAATCAAATCAAATCATTTATTTCCATGGGCCCCAGGGGCGCTTGAACACGTCAAAACAAACATCAAAACACAAAAAATATAAAATTAAAATAAAACTTAGCTAACTAAATTATAATACTTATTGTAATAAAATGATTTGACACCGGAGCTTAGATTGACTTTAATTCAACTTAGAGAATTGAATTAAAATCAATCCAAGTACCAGCTCCGATGGGTATTGCAATAATATAATTATATCACTTTTATGGTGGTACTTTTTTGCATCTGTGTGTATGAAAAGTCTTGTATAAGTTATTTGCCGCTTTAAGAGTAAAGTCTTTCTCTTCCATTATCTATCATTTACAACGATACGTCTTTGAAACTGAACTCTCAAGCAGTCACGGCGCCTTGGTGTGCCATAAGAAATAAGTTTTGTCTAGTTTGATAGTAGTTTTTTAAATTGTTGAATTAAAGTAATACTAACCTTGATCAGTCCAATAGAAGAGTCAGCGCGTTCCAGGCTGCAGATGCTGAACTGGATCGAAGGTAAGTCCAGGCGGTGGGACAGTTGCCGTTGGAAGGTTTGGTGCCGAGTTGGCACTATCGGCAGGGTAGTTTGGCGTAGAACCTGAGAAAACATATTAAATATTAATTATATCCAATCTAATATCTAAACTGCCTCGATGGTCCGGTGGTTAGCGTACGTGACTCTCACCGCGAGGTCTTGGGTTCGATTCCCAGATCAGGCAAAGTGTTGAGAACTTTCCGTCAGGAAATTCACAATAGCAGGACGGAGTTGGAATTGTGTCCGGTGGATGGCGATAGGCTCATTCCATATCCCATGGGGCCTAAACATAATAGGTGAAGTGTGAGTGTTGCATACCTCTGCCACACCCTTCTGGATAATATAGGCGTGATGTTATGTTATGTTTTATATTAATTCTATTTTGGCGGATTGCTAGATGAAAAATTTGGTTTTGTGTTGACGTTCAATACAAGCGATAAAACAATAGTACATTGTACACCAAGGGATGAAAGTAGTTGATTTTATTGAGGGTGTAGTTTGAGGCCCGAAGCGTAGCTGAGGGCCTTAATACACCCGAAAGAAATCAAACTTTCGCCCGAGTTATACATAGTGCTTTATACTACACCTACAAGGAAAATAAAAAGATTGTGCATTTTTCTCACTTCTCCATTGCAGAAAATCTGCATACGCTTTATTATATCTGATCCTTGACTTTTGTGGTAAGAGGTCCTCAATCACTGCTTGTGCAGTTACTTTCAATTCCTCCGGAGTCAATTAATCGTCAGTATCACTATCACTCGACATATTAAGTTCTTGCAACAAATTGTTTTTTCAAAAGTTTTAAAATGATGAGGAATTTGGAGCGAAATGCAAAAATTTTCACAATTTCTTCTTTCATACGCGCATAGAGACACGGGTAACAATCGCATGCAGCCAGCTACACTTTATGAAGTTGATTTGTGAAAAAACGTTTGTAATTATTTTGTAACAGGTAATAATAGTGATTTTAGTGGTTTATTTATGGAGTTTTATATAATTAAGTTACATTAATTTATTTATTTTTATAAAAGTAGTTATTTTATTCTTTTAATATTCTTTTTTATTTATGGTTTACCAAAAAGTACAGAAAACAAAATGAAAAAAAAAAGAAATTAAAAAAAAAGTTCATTACTCCCATGGGAGTAATGAATTTAGGAGAAGGAGGACAAAAGCCTGAAGATATAACATAACATATACATTGTATTTGAGTATATATGATTTTTTTTTTTTTAAAAAAAGCTTAATAGCAATTTGCAAATACAAATTACTAGTATTCTTGTTAACCCCCTCCAGCTAAGCTTAATTCGCTTGTGTTAGGAGGAAGTTCACGTCCGTGGTGTAATGGCCAGGATTCGAACCCACGACCTCTCGATCGTAAGACCGATGCCTTATCCATTACACCACTTATCAATTGTGTATATATAGATCAATATATTATTTATATATTCTAAATAGTTTATTTTAAGTATTTTGTAGTGTAATAATCTTTATTTTAATGGTTTTTGTTTCCAGCCAACTCTCAACTCTTGCACCTACCACTTGTCGTCTCTGCATCACCTAAAAGTCGACTGGTAGATAATGTTTATGGCATTAAGTCACTCATGTACCATTTTTGTGCATAAAGTTTTTAAAACATAATATCACACGCTTATATTGTCTGCACGTGTGGTGTAGTGGTTTAAGCGGTCGCCTTGCCACTCTCCACTGCAGTGGTGTTGTGGGTTCGATCCCCACATGGGACAAATCTTTGTGTGATTCGCAAAGATTTGTTCTGAGCACAGTACACCCAGTGTGCTTGTGTGAGTGAATGTGTGTATTTGGCCTTGTCATTGGGACCATTGGATAGTCTAATTGCTTCTGGCGTTCTATCTAATGTAAAAAATCCAAATTTAAATTTAATTACTTACAACTAAGTTACGCTTCTAATAAGAATAGCAATGCGGACGGTAGACTGTTTTTTTTTCTTAAGTAAAAGCTCCTAACTTGGCTGTTTCCCAGCTATGTAAATATGTCTCATATCTTCATACAAATTGCTCAACTACTAAAGAATATTCATGAGATGAGTCCGCACTTCGCCGAATAGTTAGAGAACTTGTTCATTATGGGAAAAGTTTTACAACGCTTATAACAGAAATAGTTACAGAATCGGGAAAATAAGTTTTAGTTAATGTCTTTTTGTAAAAAATATATACATTTAGGTATTGACCCTTTGATTTTCCTAATTGACTTACCTAAAGAATGTTTTGTTTAGGTAGAATTAGTCGGCTCTTTTCTATACACAAGTATTAAATATATGTATATTATATTTTATTTTACTTTTATATAAATACTTTTCTTTTTTAAATAATAGATTAAGTTTTTTTTTAATGTGCTACACTAGCGGACTAAGTACGTAAGACACTGAGTATAATAAAAATAGCTGCAATAATTTAATATTAAGAAATTAATGAAAACAAATACAGAGCAATATGGGTTTAATTTCAATATAATTAAGTTTTTTCTATTATTTTAAACAAATCATATCGAAAACACAGTGCATTGTTTGCGTGCACTTTTTCAAAATTATAGTTTTATTTTTAAGTTTGTATGTAACTCAATTTATAATATTAAAATAATTTTGACAAAGTGGCCACGAACAAACATGCATTTTAGTGGTTAAGATATAATTTGTCTATAAAAATTAATAAAATTTTAGTAATATTAAAATTAAACGAGCTACTGAAACAATCTCATTAAAAAATTGATATGGAGATATTTCGCCCTGGAAAAAGAAATTATAGACAATTTTATACACGCTTATAATAGCTTCACCTGTATGTATGTATGTAACCGACCCCTTTGGACTCGATTTTGACCCACTTTAAACGGACAGATTTCATTAAAATTTTGCACACCTGTCAAAGATCGATGACAATGCAATAATTCGATAAAATAAAATCAAAAATAAAAAAAATATATATATATAAAAACGCTCTTATAAATAAACCAAACTAAAAAGTAGAAAAAAGCGTGGGTTGCTCGATAGACGAAAAATATGGCACAGAGCGCCCCACGCTTTTTTTTCAGCTTATATTAGGACTTATTTTTCACTTTTTAGTTAGAAGTACTTTAAAAGCGTGTTTTTTAGTTTTTTTAAACTATTATTTATTTATTCATCTACAACTCGGGTGAAGTCGCGAGTAAAAGTTTACGACAAATGTATGGCTTATTACAGTAAACCAAGCTATGACCAATGAATTATGTAATAAATAAAAGAGGCCGTAGCGCAACGGATGAGGCATCGGTCTTACGATCGAGAGGTAGTGGGTTCGAACCCCATTACACCACGGACGTGAACTTCCTCCTAACACTCATGAATTAAGTTTAGCTGGAGGGGTCAACTAGAATACTGGTAATCTTCATTATTAAATTTCTTTTTATTAAAAAAAAAGTATCTATAAATTATTATTTTTTTCATTAGATAGAACGCCAGAAGCAATTACACTTTCCAATGGTCCAAATGACAAGGCTTAATACACACATTTACTCACACAAGCACACCCAGTCTCAGAACAAATCTTTGCGAATCACACAAAGATTTGTCCCATGTGGGGATCGAACCCACATCACCAGTCTAGTGGAGTGCGGCGAAGCGACCGCTTAAGCCACTACACCACACGTGCAGACAATTTAAACATCTAAGACTGGTTTTATCGTATCAAAAATGAAAACTCAAGGTGGGGCGCTTTTGAAGCGCTTTTGAGCGCTCTGCTCAAACTACTTGATTTTGAGCAGCAGAGCTCGCAATGTAAACACCACTTAATATTGAGTACTGGCCGTCTATTAGCTATTGCACTCAACAACCTCGATTTAGTTTTGTTTCGACTTCACTTAGTTTATTTGTTTTGTATTAGAGAAACTCGTGGCTTGCTAATTTCTGCGCCAAAATGTTCGGCACGTGTACAAACTTTGAATATAACAATAATATATATATATATTTATTAAAACTGACGTGTGTTTGTAAAATTATTCGAAATATGAAATACGGGTGTTACTCACGCAATGTTGTTATTTTTGGATATCTCTAGAGATAGAAGATTTTAGTTGATTGCGCAAAAATAATGATCATTTTAAGTATGACTTTGTTTATTGAATAAAATGTGTAAAAATGTGTACAAGATAACCCTTCACCAAGTAACGTATTTAACCAAAAAAAAAATCGAAATATGATATTCAATACGATATTGTGATTAAAGAGTAATGTAAAAAAGTGATCGAGCCAGTGGGTCTTCTAAAACTCACGGAGGCGTATACACAGCGCCTAAAAATATAGAAGCCAATTATAGAAAATTGACGCAAATAAATAAAATGGTCTGAAAAAGATGTAAAGTTGTCCGGCTTATTTTTAACACCACGCCTATGTTACCCAAAAGGGTTTGGCAGAGGTGTACAACACACACACTTCACCTATTATGGGATAGGCGGTGAGCCTACCGCCATCCACCGAGCGAATTTCCTGACGGAAAGTTCACAAATAAAACTTTGCCCGATTGGGGAATCGAACCAGAGACCTCGCGGTGAAAGGCGCATACGCTAACCTCTAGACCATCGAGGCAGATCAGAGTAATGTCTATAAAAAGGAGAAAGGGCCGTGCACACACGCAACTTTTAGCATCGGTTATCAGCGATTTGGCGACTGTTTCCATCGAATATGGCTTCAGGCTATCCCATCGCACTTAAACATATAAGCTGAAATGTGGGTGTTGTACACCTCTGCCATACCCTCTTTGGTAATATAGGCGTGATGTTATGATGTTATGTAACTTTGAATGCCTAAATAGCCTTTAGTAAACCCAAATAAGTTGATTATCAAACATGAAAAGAATTATTTAAATGGCATCGCAAACCGGAGCGTTTCGACAAACAAACCAAGTTTTCAATTTTTTAATATGAGTATTATAAAAAAAAAATGTATAAAAAGTTGTGCTCGTGTTCAAAGAGTATATTATTTTTGCGAAAGCAGTAGTTTTAATACCGAATAAGTTTTTTACCACTATTAAAAACAAAACGCAAAGAGAAGGTTATTTTTTGTATTTATTACTTAGCTTTGTAACACATTTTTAATGTAGATATGTCTCGCTTAGCTAATTAAGGGTTCTTTCTACCAAAGTTAAAAAACGTGCGTTTACAAAGACAGAGCATATCCTGGATAGATGTGAGGACGCGTAAATGCGTTACGAAGCTGAGAAAAGTGTCGAACTCTTTTGATATATATGTGAGCAATTTCTAAAAAATAACTATTTAGCTAGATCTATTTTACCAGAACTGCGCTGAGTGAGGTTTGGTCTTGAAGTCTTCTCTTCTTCTTCGTCGTGTCGATGACTGAGTCAAATTTTATTTTGACTTGCCATCCTGGTGAAAGGATTAGCCAATTCGCTTTGGAGAACTCGTGAATTGCCCAGGGTGCGCTGGACGTCGAGAATCGTTGTATACGTCACTCGGGGAGGCTCCTTTCATGCACCCCAAAGGTCGTGAAGTGATACTTTAGCAGGCTTTTTCTCGCTCATTTTAAGAGGAAAAGTGGGCTGAGTATCTTTCCTTATTAAGTTCAAATTTAAGATAACATTAAAGCCGGGTCTAAGTAGATTATTAAATTAGGAAGGTACATTCAGGCGAAGCGTACCATGTGCTTGTTCCAAGGTTAACAAACTCTAAAATAGCCTGAAGGGATATATAAAAATGTATGAAGTAATTGGTAAAGTGGCTTGAGATGAAAGAAATGAAGAATAAGTTTATTTAAGCATACAATATTTATGTTTCAAAACATTTAAAAAATTAGACAACGGGTCGAAATCGCGTAATTATTATAAAGGTAAATTAATACCTATGCTCGACGTTCCGAAATGACGCATCATTCGAGGTCACGAGCGGACTAGTAAAACTCAGCGTCGCGTCGTCTCCGTGAAGCGCGGATATTATCTACTACCCTCACATGATCGGCATAATTTTTATTTTTATTTTGTTCGGAAACCGTTGGTAGTTCGAATACTAAGGGTATTATGCATACAATATTTATGTGTTTAAACTTTCGCGATATGAGAACATTTTTCAAAAATTAGAAAACGGGTCTGAATCGCGTAATTATTATAAAGGTTAATAAATACCTATGCTCGACGTTTCGAATGACTTGCATAATAGGTATGTATTTACCTTTATAATAATTACGCGATTCAGACCCGTTGTCTATTTTTTGAAAAACATACAATATTTGTTTTATACGATGTATGTAGCAAACTGACGTGTTGTCTACCTAATAGAAATGTTAAACTCCATAAACATAAATTGGGTACTGGGGCTTTTCACACCACAAGGCGTTCGCACCGCGGTATGGATCGCCCAAGGACTTTTTTTGAATGGGTCCGTTCGCACCACTGTCGTCGAGTGGTGCGAACAACCCAAGACTCTTTTTGAATAGGTCGGTTCGCACCACAAGACTTGATGAAAACCCAGTGGTTCGTTTTTAGGGTTCCGTAGTACCTACAAGGAACCCTTATAGTTTCGCCATGTCCGTCTGTCCGTCCGTCTGTCCAAGGCATAGCGACGAAACCGTTGGTGCTAGAAAACTGAAATTTTGCATGAACATGTATGTTAACTAAACAAAAAAAGTCGTAGAATAAAATTTGGAAAAATATTATTTTTTCAGGTAGCTCCCCTACATGTAAAGTAGGGATGTTTTTTTTTTTTGTCGCCTACCCCATAGTGTGGGGTATTGTTAGATAGGCCTTTTAAAAACGTTTAGGGGTTGCTAAGACAGTTTTTTGATTTAGAGATCCGTTTGCGAGATAATTAACTTTAAAGAGCAAATTTTTGTTCGAGTAGGGCGTCCCCCCCCCCCTCTAAAAGCTAAACTACTGGATCCCAAAATCTGAAAAAAATTGTGTCGGTAGTACATCTAATGAACTTTAAAGGAAAACTATAGCGGATAAGTTCACTTCATTAGTTCAAGAGGAATAGGGGTCCGAAATGTCAGATGCAGTTACTCAGAATATTTCGTTCAAAATTCTTGAAACATAAATAAACATACATAATACATATATAAAATCACGCCTTTATCCCACGGGGGTAGGCAGAGACGATGGAACGCCATGTGCTTCGCTCCTTTCATACTTCTTTTGCTTCCTCAACATTCATACATCTCGTCATACGTGCTAGCTGGTTTCGTGTACTACAAACATTTCCTTTCTGAAGGACGCCATTTAGTTAAAAAGTAAAATTAAAAATATTTTCTACGGAAGCCTACTGCGCGTGGCCCGACACGCACTTGGCCGGTTTTTTGGATCTGGATTAGATGGATATAAGAAATAAATATAATTTCACTAGGGCCTTGCTGGTCTAGCGGTATAATTTGCGTATCGCTCTCCAGGAGAACGAGGCCTTCGATTTCCGAGTCCGGCAAAAATGTTATTTGTGAGCTTTCCATTTAAAAATTCAAAAAGCCAACACGAAATTGAATTTTTCCAACGGAATCTTATCGGAGCTAAACATAACAAGTGAAGTGTGGGTGTTGTCACACTCTTTTGCGTTATATAGGCGTGATGTTATGTTATGTTATGTTTGGTAATAAACAAAAAAAGTCACACTGTTAACAAATAGATAGCAATTTTGCAATATTATACTCAATACTCAATTATTTATTGCATTCCATAATGTTTTGTTAGGTGTAAACATAATTACATAGAATCAATTCTGGACCCTCTCAGGCACACTTTATTTTAAAAACTAATAGATTTAAATATATTTGTTTAAACTAGCATGGATAGTAACTTGCATTTATAAACTTTCAAAACATACATAATTGTGTATGTGTGATATGTTGTGATAATTAATTATAATATTTATTTGTGTGCATATTATTATGTCTCTAGAAACTATAAATTATAGGATAGAAGATAGTAATAATAATTAAATGTAATTTTGAGTTAAATATTATATAATTATATATTATATTGATTTATCATTTAAATATTCGTTAATATTGTAATAGGATTTGCTTATTAATAATTGTTTTAGTTTATTATAGAATATATTTGTTTTTTTTTTCACTTTTAATAGTCTCTGGTAATTTGTTGTAAATTTTTATTGACATGACCACTGGAAGAGTGCATTTTAAGTCGTGAAGTTGGTAGGTTAAGTCTGTTTTTATGCTTTAATGTTATTTTTGTTTGGATAGTCACTCCTAATCATCTGACAACCAAACAGGTGAAGTGTGGGTATTAGTAACTCCTCTGAGAAATATAAGAGCGATGATTTATAAATGTAATATTATTTCAATTAAGTAAACTATTGTGGTTTTCTTCTCTTTCAAAGAGCCGTAACAAGACACTAACCAATTTTGATACCTATTTCATTAGCAAATTTATTGGGCAGGTCCTTTGGTCCACTCCTAGCCTGAGGGGAAGCTGCTAGGTTCAAATATCAAAGGGAAATTATTTAGCTAAGTAGATGTTTCAGCTTTGTGTCTAGTTTAAATGTTGAGTAATTTAATAACATGGTGATAATACACGGTTCTATCTGTGACTGACTCATTGGTCAAGTGGGTTAGCCTTTGACTGCTAAGATGAAGGTCCTGGATTTAATGCTTTGCTTTGTTAAGATTTAGTTAGATAGTTCAGTAAATTCTTTATTGTATATCTTTCTGTATTGTATATCTTTGACTGACTTTTTGGTCCAGCTGGTTAGCGTAAGAGACCTGATTCCAGGGTTGGGAAAAAAGAATTGGTGGTTTACCATTAGACGGCATGGGAAACGTGCCGTCGCCGTATAGTGGGTTAACGCGTCATACAGTTCTATACATTTGTGCTTTTCCATTTCTGTCCTGTCCTTAGCAACATCACCGATTTAATGTCTTTGCCCGGAGGTAAAGATACAAACACACACACACACACACACACACACACAAACCCACTAGATCATGTAACAACTAGTTATAAGAACTGAATCTTGTAACCATTCTGTGTGAGAGAGAAATAAACATTTTTATTATATTATTATTATAAACAAGACCTTATTATTTTAAAACCATGAAATATTATATTACAAACTTTACAAGGAATAAAATAATTCCAAATTAATACACGGCTGTACCCAAACAAAGCCTTGAATATTAGACATGTACTGCGCAATATTCTTTTAAAAGTATTAGCCTGAGGCGATTTTTGCCATAGCCGAGTAAGCCTGAGGCGATTTTTGCCAGGCGTTTGGAAAGAAAACCTTCGCCATTTTTTGTATGACGTCTAACAAACTTGTTTTTAACCGACTTCAAAAAGAGTAGGATGTTCTTAATTCAATTGTATGTATATTTTAATTTGCTGATTACTCAAAGACATGGACCGATTTGAGAAATTATTTTTTGGTCTGAAAGAGTAAACTTGTTATACTTGTCATGTGGTGCCAGGCTCATCAAGTCACGAACTGATGATGAGATCCTAGAGAAATCGCGGGCAACCTTCAAATTATAAAGGTTTCTTTATTGTATATTGTATATTACCTAAAGCTACAATAATGCTGGATATTTGCATCTAGCTGTCAGCATTTCATGTTGTTGAGCTGATGTTGGAATGTACAATAAATAGTAATAATAATATATATTTAAAGAATTATCAAATGTGGCGTGTTCAATATTACTTAAGTATTTCTTACTTATTAGTATTTGAAGTCGCTTTTTTGTAAAATTATTAAAGTACGTAGATTTTACTGCGCAAAAGGTAAGTGTTCTTGTTAGGGGTATAATTTTTTATACGACGTATGTAGCTAACAGCCATGTAGTTCACCATATAAAATCGCATCAATAGAATTAAAAAATAAAAAAGTTGTTCTACTGAATACTAATGCGATAATTTTTACTTGATTTTTGTTTTCACGGATTGGAAAAGTTCATTCCTTTTTATTTATATGGATTTTTAAAGGAAATGGTTAGCACTATTTCACATGATAAAATGGTGGTATTTGTTTGTTTGGTTGGTTTTAAACATAGAAATCTCTGTAACTACTGTTTGTATTTGTTTCTAACTATAAGTGGTTTAATATCCCGTAACAACTCACGAGGAAACATCTCATTTCATAACTAAGTCGAGAAATAGATATATAAATCGTATAACATACAAATGTAACGACGAAAGTTTATATTACTACTATCATCTAAGGATTATCTTCAAGATAGTGAAGCAATTTAACCCTTGCGAGATAAAGGAATTGTGACTCGGTCTCATGGGAGGTCCCTGAACTCTGAGTTTGGAACATACTGTATGGGACCTCAACATAACAGGTGAAACGTGGGTAAAGAGATAAATAAATAAATATTCCACAACTCACACACAACGCTATCTAGTCCCAAACTAAGCAGAGTTTGTACTATGGGTACTAGAATAACTGATACTAATACATATATATAAAGATTTGTCTTAAGTGGGAATCGAACCCACGACCTCGGCGTCGCAGGCAGGTACACTACCCACTCCGCCATATCCGGTCGTCAAGATGACAATGATGAGTGATGATACTGATGGCATATCAATGATATTTTATGTCATGCTTCTTTTGTAAATAAATGATTGTGGCAGGTGTTTTTATAATATAAAAAGCAAAGTAATTTAATCTAAAGGAGGATGAAACTGCCCACTGCCACTAGAATTATAAGTACTACTTTATTCTAATATATAAAACTTGAGAATGTACACTTAGCTATTGACTATTTTTATAGCATTTAGCTGTGCTTAGCAAATTAGACTAAAAAACAGTTGAAATAATACTGGGACCGGCAGGATTTGAAGCTGCGACCTTCTGTATCCTACATAAGATAGGATCAAATGGATGATCGTGACGTCACGAAAAGACGTAACATACAGTTAAGGTATTGCTGGCAAGAGGCGACCGCAGCCGGTTGGTTAAGGCGGCTGTTCGATATTTTTTTCAACTGTTTCTTAGTATAATGTACAGTAGTAGGCAATAAACGATTTGTATTTGAGGTCACTAACCTTTATTAAAGATCGTATGTCATACGAATCAATACAATTTATTTCTTTACGGTTTGAAGATTCTCGGAATGTATTTTATATAGTTCTTAGAAGGAACCATTTCAATCGTTGTATTCTAGAAATGGTTTTAATGATGTCCTAATGATTCAGATACAATTTTAATGGCTACAATTCTAATGACGAAATATATATTTTTTTTTCTATTGAAATAAAAGCTAAAGTAGCAACTGTGTGTGTTTATTTGTTCTATTTTTATAGCTAAACTCTTAAATCGATTTCATGAAATTTAAAGCACCTCAGTTAAAGCCGCAGTAACAAACTAGTATCATTATACTTATGAAGGTGTTTCTCTCTTTACCTTATAAACGGCACAAAGATAAACTTGGGATTAAATCAAGGTAAGATCACGTCGGCAAAAAGTTGGTAAAAGCTGGCTTATGTTAATTTTATTAAAATTTTGCCAACATAGAAGGTAATTATTTTATAACAAAATTTGAATAAGGAACAGTTGAAAACTTGGCACCAAATACTCGATTTTTAAAAGGTGCCATGTGCTGTCAGCTGCAGGGTATCCCCCTCCACCAACGCACATTTATGCACTTCTAAGGAGTGAGTGACTCTGGAGCTGACGTGCTTTGCCTCACTAAAACGATTCAAACCATACAAAGAAGACATTAATGGGACCGCCACTGTGCTCTTTGTATGGCAAGTAATGGCAACCCAATTCCAAATCAACCAATCAGCAGAACCCATTTAGAAATGGCGTGAAATGATCGACGAATCGAGAACTTTGCTTTAATAAAATATCATTACTTTGACAACGTTGTTATTATGTTTCCAGCAAATATAATTAATTAATTACAATTAATAATTAATTACATTATATTAATTTTTAATTGAATTTAACAATTACCTTCGTAGTAGAAGTCATCGGCTGTTTTCCGTGCCACCATGTCGTACTGCTACACGCGTCACTTCTCCAATACCACGCGCACTTATTACTTTCAACAATCTCATGGACTCCAATCCAGAAATTGATATAATATTTTCAAATGAACAATTTTGTGAATGTCAATTATATGTTCTTATAAATTGTGATTAATATAATTGGTTTATGTAGCCGTTTTAATTATATATAAATAAATTAGTTACCGTTACAAGGCTACTTTGACAAGCTGTACATAGAAATCCTTTTATTATTTAACTACAATATGACAACTAACTGAACAACTATTCCATTAGAGCACAAACAAACAATGTTTCAAAAGAATTCACATTGTTCTAACGATAAATCTGTAGCTGCATCTCATTATTCAGAGTAACTGTAGGTATTTTAAAATAAATACCTTCATTAAACTTTGTACAGTTTAATGTACAGCAGTTATTACAAAGTTGGGAATATATGAGTATCACTTCTGTAGGAAAAGTAATTCAAGTTGCATTAAATCCCTGTTTGCTTTTTAGATAATGGAAATGGACAGAGATAGAATGTTATGCAAAGTTGCTTGCGAAATTATCATATATTTGCCGTGGTTCCATCCATGTAGGTATTTTGTGAATAAGATACAGTCATTTTAGATCAATCTTTTTAAATTATGAATGCGCCAGAGTGTGTTTGCTTGAATTCGCTAATATTTGGAACTACTGATTAATGTACAGCAGCTATTACAAAGTTGGGGATATAAGAGTATCATTGCAGCAGAAAAAATAATTAAAATTGCATTAAATATCAGTTTGCTTTTTAGATAATGAAAATGGACCGTGATAGAATGGTAAGCAAAGTTGTTTGCGAAATTTACTCCTATTTGCCGTGGTTCATCGGCACGGTTTTATCCATGATCAGGCGTTTTGAGAAAACATTTCACAGTCATTTCACACAAATCCTTTGAATATATATTGTGTTACTTTGCTATTGGTAGAAAAAAAAACTTTAGGCTATAAAACAGTTCAGAAATAGAAAAAAAACGTCAATCTTTGATAAATGTTCAAAAAGTACATAAGTCGACCCGTAAGTTCAATACTGTCAGGCTTCGGCTATTTTGAGATGACACATTAACCAAAACGCTATTACTTAAACTTTATCACAATGATTACATCTCGACATTCGACGTTTTAAGAATAGGTCATCTAATCAGGACTAAAAAGGTTGAATGGAAAAGCTTCCCACGTTTATTTAATTATGTCGTTTTTATCGCCAATGGAATTTTATAAACGACAATCAAAGAAAAGATACAAATAAGTACTTTGTATCTTCTCTTTGTTTGTCGATAACCACTGATAAACGATGGTAGATTTTACATTTTTAAGGCATAAAAATGTGTACACACGACTTCCGATCAACCTATACATTTGCTGTTGCTTATCATGCATCGCAAGGGAAGCATACACCATGTCGCAGCTTTCATACTATAGGGGCACATCTCAAAATTTTGTGATTTCGAGTTTTTATAATATGCATAAACATTGCATAACATGCGATAAATATTTCATGCTTACTGGACAATACTCTTATATTTTGCTATTAATAGTTTAATTTATTTATGACCGATTTTGTGAAAATACATGGACTCAAAAATCTTTAAACGCGTTTTCCCAACAATCATATTTTTCGAATTGTGCCCCTATAGTATGAAAGCTGCGATGTGTTCCTGCGTCTCATTGCCGCGCGCCGTCAACTTGCATCCAACCGGTTCTTCACCGGCCAGCGGCGCGCGGCCGCCTCCGAGACGGCCATCCGTCGCCTACCAGTCGCAACACAGCGCGCTCATACAGACGTTCTATGTAATCGCACGCACCGCGGCAATCTTGTAATATATCAGCAGCTTATGAATACAGTACTACTAGAAGAAGCAGTATTTTATTTAACCGAGACCCCCCAGCATCTCAACTGGAGCTCAGCAGTCAAACACCATGCTAGACCATCTTATACTAAAAATGTATGGGTAAACGTCCATCATGACCAGCTCTTATCCCAATAACTAGAGGTCGGTGCAATAATTATATTTAATCCCTACATATCTTCCTATTAGACGTCATCTCAACACTCAAACCAATTCCAGCCATGACATCTATCTCACAATCGATCTATCTGTTCTTAAAGCTATGCAGGAAAAATACTCATGCTTAGTAAAAAAAACATTATACATCATAACATAACGTCTATATTACCCAGAAGGGTGTGGCCGAGGTGTACAATCCCCACATTTCACCTCTTATGTTTAGGTCCCATGGGATAGAGGGTAAGCCTATCACCATCCACCCGGCACTATTCCAACTCCGTGAACACAAATAACACTTTGCCTGACCCGGGAATAGAACCCGAGACCTCGTGGTAAGAGCCGCTAACCACTAGACCATTAGGGCTGTATGTCAAAAAAAAGTAAAGAAAAATCCATTGACGCGATGACGTATAAAGTAATTTCTATGGAAAAATCCTAAATTATATACACGAATGTATTTTTATTGCTTTTTAAATATTCAGTTAAAGGTTTTTGATAGCGAGCGGATTGGCTGTATGACGGGCGAATTATGAAATGAGGCAATGGTAGTATTTATATAGTTTTTTTTATATTTATAAATCTATAAATACCTACAAGAAAAACCCAAAAACGAAGCGCGGTGACACGGCACCAATTGTCAAGAAAGAAAATAATCTGTCAGATTTTGAACTAAAAAATAAAACCATACTACACCAACAATTAAGGTTTTAATACAAATCATTATAAGACCTACTTACAAGCTAGTCGCCAGTAACAGTTTTCTTGGAAAAAGCTAGCAAATTTGTATACTTGTCTCATAAACGGAAAATTTAAAAGTACAATTTTAAGATATACAGAACTTTTCTAGGATAACTATAGATGACTTATGAACTTCAGAACTACGTGTAAACAGTATGCTTTTCCAACTTTTCTTGTGGCTTCAAGATAAGCCGAATAGTTTAGCCATTCTAGCCCAGTGGCTAGACGGTAGACGATCGATTTCTTTAAATCTAAAACTACGAGCTGTTTAGTCGTAAAATGTTTCAAGTTTTATACTCAGGTTTATTCACGGTCGTGAGCCCAACATATATTATGTCAATATATGGGTGGATTCTACCCAATATTATGTACTCTAAGGACATAAAATTTGTCTGACGTTTCATGTATACCTACAGTGTGGTTTCGATGTTCTCTATTTTCTTAAAGTACAAGATGTAATTTAATTAAACGTTTGATGTTTTGACGTGTTGAATCTGTCTGAAAGGTTATTGATTGAGAGGGAAACGAATGATTACCTCGATGGTCTAGTGGTTAACATATGTACCTCTTAGCGCGAGGTCTCGGGTTTTAATCCTGGGTCGGGCAAAGTGTTATTTTGATGCAGCACTGAGTTAGAATTGTGCCCCGTGGATGGCGATAGGCTCAACTCCTTTCACATGGGACCTAAACATATCAAGTGAAATGTGGGTGTTGGACACCTCTGCCACACCCTTCTGGGTAATATAAGCGTGATGTAATGTTATTTTATGGAAACAGACGGAATAATATTTCCTTTTTGTTATGAATCTTTCTAATCTAGCATTTTAAAACACTTTTCTGATTATATGTGTGGTTTATGTTGTTTGTTAGGACTTTTGAATAAATTGTCTCTGATCGGATTTTTTTTGTGAACGTTATTTTGACATCGATACCTATCACGATTAAAATCATCATTTACATGATTATAATAGTCACGTTAGAACGTGGGTTATTCACTCAAATCAAGATTCCACTAGCGCGTTCCAAATTAAAAAAAAAAACAAGCTAACTGCTAGTAACCCACGATTAAATAGTAATAATAACCAGTTAACTCGGAGTTTATTTTTACTATTCGCAAGTGGACTTTAGAAATTAAATTTGAAAAAAAAATAATACTTTACCGTTACAAAATATCTTTAATTTCTAAGACTTTTCTTTAGATGAAAGATGTTATTTTGTGATGTTATGATTAGATCAAAGGTATTTAAACATTTTGCAAAGAGGGTGTTGAACTTCTGTTAAAACAAAGGGACTCAAAATAATTCTGGACAGTGGAAATGAAATGAAATTTATTTCTTTAGTTTTAGGTATTGAAAATTTGTCTTTTGTGGGAAAACTCGAAATCACAGAATATCTGACAGCTGTCATAACTATAATACCGTCACGACAGATTTAATTATTGCTGTGTAATATGATTATTTTGAAAGTGAATTTTAGTTTATATTTACTAAAACATATATAAAATCAGACCTTTATCTTACTACTACTATTTAGATAATGTTTGAGTAGCAGGAATTTTACCGTGAGGTTAATACCCTTTTTAACCTTTTCGAAAAAAAATACAATCTAATCCAAAAAAAGAAAAAGAAATCTAACTAGGCGTTCCATATTTAAGCGCAAATATTAAACAAACTCTTCCGCATGCTGCTAGACTCGAAATTTCTCAACTCTTTTTGTGCCAGCGTCAAAGGTATGTATACCTTAGCTAGACGAACCTCACTTGGTTTTAGCGCCACCTATGCGATGAGTCACTTCGTCATATTATTTATATACCTATGACGCTGGCACAAAAGAGTTGAGAAATTTCGAGTCTAGCAGCATACGAATCCATAGCTGAATTGGCAAAGCACTTGGCCCGTATACCATATAATTCCTGCTGGATTCTTAATTTTTCAACTTTAATATTATATAAAATACAAAAAGGCATAGCAAAGCTAAAATTTGATTAAAAATATTACAACCTCTTCCGCGTTCTATGTAAACATAAAAATATTGACCTATTCGTAACCTTAATAAAACCGAACAAAAAATCTTCTGATTTGCGGTCGCATACGCTAACTACTAGACTAACGAGGTGGACAACCAAAATTATATATAATTAAAAAATATATATATATCACACAACATTTCCACAACATCATTAAGCTAAGCAGAGCTTGTACTATGGCTACTAGAATAACTGATATTAGTACATATATTTTTTTTGTAAATACATACTTCTTAGACATAGAAACAACCATACCTAGACAACCTCCATGTTCATGCACACAAAGATTTGTCTTGAGCGGGAATACAACTTGCGACCTTGGCGTAGAAGGCGGTTACGACTCCGCTATCTGCTCTTCTGATTTATCTTTGCATTTTTTTTATTATTTTAGTAATTAAAAATAAAAGAAAACAAAATTTCTACCTACCTAAAAATAAATGACTTAAAGCTAAAGTAAATAACTATGTACAAACCTAATCTAAAAGACCGCTGCCAGTGGGTAACGTTCCCAAAATGCTGACAGCATTACCACGTTGTATGGCAATGCCTAAACTATGCATATTTTTTATATTTTAACTTGATAACTGATTATCAGATTTTCTCTAAGGCCCCTAAAATCAAAAGAGTCTGAATGTTCATTTCTTTCAGTTCATACATTTCTAAAGCTACATTTTAATTAAGGCTGCGTTCAGCACAGTTCTGGTTCAAAAGAGCTACTGATTAAAATGCTCAGTGAAATAAGACAGTATGGAATGAATCTTACAAAAGATATTGGCTGATAATACTTTACTTTCTCATAGTATTGACATTTCAAAATTAGTGACGCCTTCACACGTTGCCGATTCGATTTGAAATTATAATCAATTTTGTTTAAGGACTTTTTATGGATTAAAATGCACCGAAATATTTTAAGTTTAATCTTAATTATTCATTTAAAGTCTTTTTTAAGGAAAGTCTAATGAATAATTGTAATAAATAATAAGTTAACTTGTTTCCTTTTGAAATTCCAAGATTTCGACTTAATTTCTTGCAATCAATTAATTATTTAGATACGTGAAAATAATTTTATTTTCCTTTTTTATGAAATTTACAGACACAATAAATAAATAAAGTCAATCGATTTATCTTATTTCAAGACCTGATTCATAGTCTGTGGTTGTTTGTTATCATTATCACACAGGGTCCGCTCCGTAATCGCTCCGTAATTCCTCAGATGTACATTCGCTCAATACGAATCTACAATCTGCTTCTGTGGATGTGTCTGGGCCGTAATTGCCAGTATCTATCAGGTGGACTACATACCTGTACCCTACATACGATGTTTAATAATTTAACATCTCGAGATTTTTTTTCTAGTGTCTCTTTAAGTGTTTAAGATCTCTCACCGTGAAGTTGGATTTTCGAGTCGAAAAATCTATTTTTAGGGCTTATCCGTTATAAAAATTCAATAATATCTATCTTTACTGTTATAGGAAAAGTGCAATATTACTTCGAAGGAATTTAAAAAAAAAATCGACTGCTAGGAAATAGTGTTTTCTTGGTAATAACACAATAAGTACTTGAAGCCATTCCATGAAAAGATTTCCGTTATGTTAAAACTTCGACCATTTTTTTTCAAGAGTGAGCTAAGAAAAACGCCTGTTCATTTTACTTGGAGTAAAAACAACGTTTATTATTTTTATGGATTATTTTTATTGTATCATAATATACTCTTATATTATGTTCTTGATATGATAAAAAATCTGAACGGTACAAGATCATCGCACTTTTCTCATGAATTCATGAAATTTAAGAAGCATTTACAGTGTATGAACCCACAAATTGATGGAAACTGAAAGCTTTTTGTAGTCAGCGTGATTTATCGCATCTTTTTAGTCACTCATGTTTCTTACAAGGAACATTTTGTTTGGAAAACATTACCGTGTTTATGTGAAGTGCTTATTTAGGGTTAAGTTATAGTAGATTTGATGTTTGGCGTATATTTTGGGCAAGATTAAAGCTGCTTCGTTTGGCTAGTGGTTACCGTATGCGCCTCTCACCTTGGGTTCGGTTACCGGGTCGGTAACGTACGTATTTTCATTTATTAATTCATTTTATGTGATAAGCAATGCTTATCATCTATATTTTTTTTATAGCTATCTCTCACTTTATATAACATTGTCTTATTTGTTTAAGAAACCTTTTTTTGTCAAAATAAATCTTTTGGTACTTCAGTAATTACTGTAAAACTAGCATTAAGACAAATCTGGTAGTAATGCTCCTGGTGATTTGAACCACATGTCTATCCTAAATCAGACACAAGTCTCTGTTTGTACAACATTGCAATGTATTTTTTTACCAATTTGTGAAAGAGAAAATAAATATTTTTATTATTTATTGTTTATATTATTATTTTATAATTTATTTTCGTCAATAAATTCTCAATAGTAGGATAGCGTTGGATCCGGTGGATGGCGATAGGTTTACCTCCTATTACATGATACCTAAACATAACAGGTGAAGTGTGGGCATAGTACACACCCATTTGGGTAATATAGGCGTAATGTTATGTTATGTTATTGAAACAATATTCTAACTGGAATAAGTGATAAACCATTTGTGATAAAGCTCGTATCTGCCGACAACCAATAAGTGTGTATGTTTGTGTGTTATGTTTTCAGACAAAATGTAAAAAACCCAAACTGTATCCTTTACTATATGTTCAAAACATAATATATTAAAATCATTAACAGTGTACAACGCTACACTTTGTATTATTATTATTTATTTATTCATAACAATGTTTACATTGTGTGGAATATTTAAAACACTGCCAGCATGCCGTTCCGTCACTTCCCCAGTATCACGATAACGTGACCAGAGCCTTGATATCACATTCTGGCTGGTGCCTAGGGTCTCCGCAACAACGTTTTGGATAGCGCCAGCTTCCAACATTCCTACCGCTCTTATCATCTCGTCTCTCGTCAGATGTCGTGAGGGGTGGCAACACTGATTATTAAGAGTTAAAATGTCTCACTTTAAGTGGTTTTTTTTTAATAAAATTATCCATTTTATTCATTAATTTCATTCGTAGACTTAGCAGAATTTTTAGTCTCTTTGTAATGTTTTTTATTTATTTAATTAAGTTGGGCATTAACTGAGGTTTAATTCCATATATACTTCTCTGAACAAAATATTTATAGTTTATCAAAAAATTTAAGAAATTTAATACAAAATATCCCTAGACAGTGTTGATGTGTGTATTATTCTACCCTTTTACACGAGATGAAGAACGTACGTAATAGAAGCAGTTATTGATTCGATAATAGCTTACACATTACGCTTATATTACCGATAATGTCTTGAATATATGGATAATGACCGATGACGACGACCAATACTGACGACCGGATGGCGGAGTGGGTAGTGTACCTGCCTGCGACACCGAGGCCGTGGGTTCGATTCCCACTTAAGACAAATCTTTGTGTGCATGAACATGGGGGTTTGTCTTAGTCTGGGTGTTTCTATGTATAATAAGTATGTATTTACAAAAGAAAAGTATAAATGTATTATTAGAAGTTATTCTAGTACCCATAGTACAAGCTCTGCTTAGTTTGGGGCTAGATTGCGTTGTGTGTGAGTTGTGGAATATTTATTTATTTATTATTTATTTGATGGGACGGAGGACATGATCGCTGGATCGAGCAAAATATTTATTTGGGTTTTTTTTTAAGTCAGAAATTTTGGCCAGTAGATAGCTAGAGGCTCACCCTCTATTACATTGTTTCAAAACATAACTAGTAAAGTATGGATGTTTAATTCGCCTCTACCATATCCCTCTGGGTTCCATGACGTGACGTTATTTAATAATATCCACTGACCTTCTTAGCGGGATCCTTATGCTCCTGCACGTACTCTTGCTTCAATGGTTCGGTCTGGAGATCAGGTAGAGAATGACTGATGCGTATAGCTGCCTGGCGGGACAGCGAGTCGCAGTTGCTCTCCTCGGAGTCCCGGCGCGCCCTGCACAAACTGATCGTTTTAAAGGAGATTAGGGTTTGAAACTGGATTATTTACTAACTATTCTAGAATATGTGCAGGTTGAGACAGAGGAACCATGACTACGGTGTTTTAAGAGTCTGAAATCGTTTGATTATCAACTTATCGTTACTCAACTTGATGCAACCTGGATTTTTGAGGTGAAAATATAATATTGGCAAGTTCTGAAACTGATGGTAGGTACTGAAATTATGGTGAGGTACCTTGTAAAAAGTTATTTACGCCCACGCGTTGAAATGTCTAAAAGACTTGATAAGTCGACCTTGTGGTAATGGTAATGCTTCTTGCATTACCATTTTACCTTTACCCTGGCGCCAGAAAGTATTGCTGGCAATAATGCGTTCCGATTTGGGTGCGACATTAGGCCTTGAACTTATTGAGGCATTATTATGCCTACGATATTTTGCAGTTCCTAAGGATTATGCGATGATTGCGTCACCACAACTGATACAATTTGGAAGTAAGGTGATGTGCCTTGGCTTTACTTGCCACTAACTATCAGCTGGACAACACATCAATCTTCCTAATTAAAAAAAATGGTGATGAGATCGGTATGAGGCCTTAGTGCATCTATCTATAGTTTAGTTTTATCTATCTATATATTGTTACTACGCAGGAGTTGCTGCTCTCACCTGCCCATGATCCATCTCCATGTAGCAGCGCACTGGTAACCCACAGCAGCGAGTAGCACAGCAGCCATCGCAGTCAGAAGCAGTGCAGCGGCGTAGTCGACTGAGCTGCCGCGCACGCTTGCTGGGCTCTCAAGCCCTTCCGCTGGCCACACACCTGGGGAATAAAAGAAATTATAACTAATAGAACATGTGAGTACTTAATTTATATTGCAGGAAAACCTCTTTTTTTTTATTCTACGCCCACAGCGAACGAACGTGTAGTCCACCTGATGGTAAGTGAAGTACAGCCCATGGACATCAATCCACAAAAGCAGATTATAGATGCGTCGCTGCAGCTGAGGACTACGGTGTTATGTATGTGCCATTAATTTCATGGCCTGATCTAACCACCAAACCGGAACACAGTAATGGAAGCACTACTATTTGGCGGCAGGTTAAAGGTGAGACGGTAGTGCTGCCGCCCTTGAGCTCATTCACAAGAGCTCTACCAGCAGTAGTACCTCTTCATGTTGTATGGTACACTTATAGCTCCATCATTTAACTAGCTCAAAAATAAGGACGTTGTATGCGAATACACAACTATCGGAACGCGGTTTTTTTTAAATAAAAACATCAGCAATCTTCTACAGCAATTATACTGTAACAGGCTTAAATAAATTAAATCTTATATGTATATCCATTACAGACGTACACAGTACAAATCATTGACTGTACTTAGTTCTATGTTCCACTAGCTGCCGCCCACGGCTCTGCTCGCGTGGTAAGTCAATCAAAAGGAGCCTTTATGTTCAGTTTATCCAAGCTATTAATTATATTTTCGGTTTATTCAGGTTATAAGCAACATGTTTGCAAAATTTTGTCAAAATCTTCGCGGTAGTTTCGGCGTTAAAGAGTAACAAACATCCATACATCCAGACATCCATACATCCATACTTAAAAACTTTGTCATTTATAATATCAGTATGGATTGCAGCGTTTATCTAAATCAAATGACACATAGAACAAGCATATATAAAGCAATAGATTCGACATTTGCTAGAACTATTAGATCACCAGCGTGCCAACTCAAACATGTCAGTAGAAACAGCAAATATTAAAATATAATTCTCTTTTTCAGAAAGCGAATTCGATGAAACGAGACTAGAAATATTGAGTTCAATAATATTAATTAACTTTTAAACTATCGCGTTGCATGATTATTATTATAATTTTGACGGGAATTAACGCGAAACATTATTACATATTTCAATAATATTATTGCAATCAGATTTTCCCATCAACCTTCGATAAGTTCTGAGAATTACTTCATAGACGAGCGAAAGTTTGTTATTCGACTGCTATTTTATCAATAAGTAGCTTATTTTGTAGTACCTTTTTGATATTTACCCTAATTGGCAAACAAATATTATTTATTAAGTGTTAAGTAGCTTACTAGTTTTATTATGATAGCCTACGGAGACGTGGATAAAATCGTGAATATTTTATTGTTTATTTTATACTAAGAAACAGTTGAAAAAGATATGGGACTGGCAGGATTTGAACGTGCGACCTTAGTTAGCTAAATGTTAAAATAACGTACGCGTTCATTCTTTACAACATTTGTGCTGCATGTAACTTCGCCATGTTGGTTTGTATCCTACTTAAGATAGGGACAAATGGATGAACGTGACGTCACGAAATGACGTATTATACAGTTGAGAAATTTAGGGTTCTGGTAAGAGGCGACCGTAGCTGGATGGCTAAAGCGGCTGCCCGGTGTGCAGTAAGGTCCCAGGTTCCAATCCTGCCGGTCCCATATCTTTTTCAACTGTTTCTTAGTATAATTTGCTAAGCATAGCTAAATGCTATAAAAATAATCAATTAGATGTTTATTTTATAGTAGATATATCGATAAAAAGTTAGTCAAGTAAAGTCATAAACTAAAAAAATGTGCACCAAATTACATCAAAATTCGTGGTAAAATTCTGTAAAGTAAACCGTCGATTTAAATTTGAGTGCATGAACGAAATTTATATTTCGTGTAATTCCATTTTTTGGAATGAATACGCATGTTTGACGTTCTTAGCGTGAAAAAAAAAAACATTCTTCCTTAAAAAGTTTCCTATTCATAAAATAGCAACGCATCAGCAATATTGCTCACTCCACGTCATATCTTATATAACCGACCTTAATATAACTAGTTTAATACATATATCTGCTATACTTTTCTGAGTAGTACATGTAAGTTATGTTCGTAATTATTCACGTTTAGGTCATCAAATACTGTTGTCTAGACATTCTTCTTAGACTAGAATAGTTGTTTGGAAACAGAAATTTACACACAACGATATCGAATATCTGATGAGCCTCAAGCCGATCGACTAATTTGATCAGACTAAGTTACAAAGCCAAAATAGTCTAGTAAGAAATAATGTAATTTAGATTAGTCTACTTTACAGGGTGTCAATTACATGACAAAAAAGCCTCCATGCTACCAGAGTAAAGATATCTACTGAGTATTTTGACTTAGCCCTTTTTTTTGAAATAACAAAAGACTGTTGCGTGGTACTCGATAGCAGAGTATAAAACCGAGTAGTTTATCTTCATAGAAAGAGTTGGACCGCGTCACTTGCCTACGCCTCGGAATAAGAATGCAGTAAGGGGACCAAAAAAAGAATGGCGTACGCCGCTGCGACGAATGAATTAAAAAAAAATATAGGAGGTCAAGTCGGGTACCGACGGCTACACATCAATGTTTCCCGTGTAATGAGAGACAAGCTTATACTTGAAATGTATAGGTACTTACAGGTATGTACAGTGGGCCAAGCAATTAGGTATGCAGGGCAAAAACTTCTACGCTATCATGATAACTGACTGCAATAGTTATGCATGTGTGAACTACATAATTATTTAAAAAGTGTAGTATACCTACTATTTAGGTATGTAACTCACTTATCCATGACTGGTGTAGTAAGTCTGTACTGTGACTTAGAAGTTTTTGCCCTGCATACCTAACTCATTGGCCCACTGTACATGATAATAAAAAAGAGTATTATATCGTGCATTGCTTGATTGTCTTTTGTTATTTAACAGGATTAAGTCAAAGTTCTAGGCTATATTTATACTGTGGCCCTTCTTACTTTTTTGCATTTCATGTGCCGGACATGACTACATGAGTTTCGTAAATTCTATCTTTAAATTTGTTAGTCACAGCGGCGCAACCCAGTCTGTTGTTGGTTTTCTTGTACCCTTATTCTGGGACGTAGGCCAGTCACGTGTTCTGATCATTTCTATGGAGATAGATCACTCGGTAATATATAATTACAAACGCGGCTATTCCTTAGCCTCGAGCTAGAATACAATTTAGACAATATTCATGAGATAATTTACATGTTCATGTAAATATCGGTTATATGGAATCCGATTCGTGAATTTAATACCAATATCCTATATTGAAGCTAACGAATCAAGCCTTATTTTAACATAATAATATAATCTATAGTTCAGACAACGAAACGAGGTAATTTTCATGATTTACAATTATAAACCCAATTCACAGGCCATAAAGTTTAATTTCTATTGCAATTGAGATTGTTTAGGACATTTTAACCAGTTTTTATAATACGAAAATCAACTTAAATAACAAAGCAATAGAATTTATATTCGTGTGATTTGTAATAACATAAAATTATCTTGTTTCGTTGGTTTTAGTATATACTTTTATTATATTTGTTCGCCCGACTGACTGATTCATCAATGCAGAGCCTAAACCGCTAGGGCTAGAAACTTGAATTTAGTTTATTTAAGTAGTAATAGTAGTATAAAGTAGTAATTTAAAGTAAAATAAAAATTGAACGTTTGTATGAAAGTCTGTCGTTTTTAAAGTTAGAAGCACGAAATTTCGTTTAGTTAAACTTAAATAAAATGATAAATAATAAATATCTCACAACTTATTTACAACGCCATCTAGTCCCAAACTAAGCCGAGCTTGTATTATGAGTACTAGAAAAACTGATACTAATACATATAAACTTTTCATCTGTAAATACATACTTATTACACATAGAAACACCCAGGCCAAGACAAACCTCCGTGTTCATGCCCACAAAGATTTGTCTTAAGCGGGAATCGAACCACTCCGCCATCTGGTCGTCAAAAAAATGAATTGTATACTGCAATATTTTAAATTTTATTTTCAGGAGGCTCTGTTCTCAAGTTACGTTTAAAAATCAAAAGATGGCGTTATGCATATTTTCTAACTCGCGGCAAAACCACTGAAGAAATCACCGGGTCATCTAAGAAAGCTGTTTTTGGTTTTTGCTGCAGCTGAGGACTACGGTGTTATGTCTCATGTGCCAGTAATTCCAGGGCCTGATCTCACCACCAAACCGGAACACAGTAATGGAAGCACTACTATTTGGCGGCAGGTTAAAGGTGAGACGGTGGTGCTGCCGCCCTCGAGCTCATTCACAAGAGCTCTACCACCAGTAGACGCACGGTTCAATCGATCATAGTAGGTAATATTGCGTTGTGGAAGTCTAAAGGTAGTTGAATTACGTAAAATTTTCAGCAGGCCCACCAACCTCAAAAATCATGGTAGAATCACTTGGCAATGTCTATTACGTTAATGGCAAACATGATTAATATATATTATGTACTTTGGTAGTCAAATGAACCACATCACGTTCGCCTCAAAGTTGATATAAGTAAGTTAAATTAATTTTCAATTAATTATGATAAAGGTTAATATGGACACAGTCTTTGCATTCCATTAAAAATTTGTTATGAAGTATGTAAAACAATGACTTATCACTCATCGCATAGGTGGCGCTAAAACCAAGTAAGGTTCGTCTAGCTAAGGTATAATATATACCTATGACGCTGGCACAAAAGTGTTGAGAAATTTCGAGTCTAGCAGCATACGAATCCATAGCTGAATTGGCGAGTTCGAGTCCTGATGGATTCCTAATTTTTCAACTGTTATATTATATGAAATACAAAAAGGCATAGCAAAGCTAAAATTTGCTTTAAATATTACAAGTATGTAAAACAAATTCACAATCATCAAAGTAACTGTGTCTCTCTGTGTCTGCTTATCTGATACGCATGTACTGTGGGCCAACGAGTTAGGTATGCAGGTCAAAAGTACTCAGTCATAGTAAAGACTTAATATTATTAGAACTGACGTGAGGTGAAGACATTATTATTGAGAATACGGGTTACTTACGTTAATTTAGCCGGGATATGCCGACTAGTTTCAAATCTAGTACGTAGATTCATCAATTGGGCTACTGACTGAAGTTGATGAATCTACGTACTAGATTAAAAACTAGTCGGCATATCCCGGCTAAAGTAACGTGAGTAACCCGTTTTCTTAATAATAAAGTAAAGACTTACTACACCAGTTATGTATAAGTGAGTCACATATCTATATAATGGGTATATTACACTTGTTAAATATGTTATTCACACATATCTATTGCAGTCAGTTTCCACTTTGGCGTAGAAGTTTTTGTCCTGCATACGTAATTGCTTGGCCCACTGTACATGTAAACAACATAACTGTTCTGTAATGAAAATTTAAATGTTCTTTAAATTGGTATGAATATAGTTGAAAGTGGAAGACTTACTTCAAAATAATATTTTGATCATTCAATTTGTGTGGAACACGGACAATTTATTTTTTAACCAGTGGAAATAAACAATAAATAAAATCAATTTCTTCATATTGCAGCCATCCTGTATTGGTTCACATTACAAGCGTAAAATGTGTAATTAAGTGTTTGAATCTTCCAAGTTAACTAAAACAATTTATGTTAGAGCCTCCCCAAGAATTTTGGGTCGGTTCGGAAATATCTTAATGAAGTTTATTAGAAGGTTCACTAACTCTCCCATTTTAGAGATAATTATGTTTAAATTTCAACTAAAGGACACCATTAAATTATGTTCAATAAATAAGTTTTTTTTTTTTTATTTATTATCATTTACAAAAGCCATCTTAAAAAAAAATTACATCTTAATGCGCTGCTAAAAACCACAGAGGTTTGCCTGCAGCGCAATTTTATCTGCAGTCTAGTACAGCAGTCGTAAACGCTATTAAAAAAAATATTACAATTCTAGTAGATAACATTACATTATTAACTTAGGTACAACAATATTTTATTTTCTTAAATATATAAGTTACAAGAGCTAGGTGAATGCATTTACTCTATTAGTTTATATATTAAATAAGACTTGAGCTTGGATTTTATATTTGTTGCATTAATATTACATTTTATGGTGGAGGGTAGTTCATTAATAAACCGCGGCACTAAGTACTGAGCGGTCCTCTCGCCGTAAACATTCCGAGCCGGCACGGTACATAGGCGCTGCCGAGCAACAGAGCGCGTGCATACAGGATGTTCGACTTTTTGCTGTAGTTCGGAATTAAACTATTGTTCTTTAGAATAGTATATTTAACCTGTTGTTGAACTGGTAAAATTTTGCAATGTGCAAATAATGCAAGTTCATTATCGCGATACTGATTTTTTATTGCGGGCGATACTATTAATTTTAAAATTCTTAACTGCAGCTGATATATCCTATTCAGGTAACTATTATAACTACGTCCGTAACTACTTATACCGTATTGAATATATGCTTCAGCCAGCGAATTATACAGTATTATCTGAATTTCAAGCTTAAAAATCTTATTATTGAGAATACGGGTTACTCACGTTATTTTAGCCGGGATATGCCGACTAGTTTTGAATCTATTACGTAGATTCATCAACTGGGCTACTAATAGAGTCAAAACTAGTTGGCATATCCCGGCTAAAATAACGTGAGTAACCCGTATTCTCAATAATAATGTCTTCACCTCACGTTGCTCATAAATCTTATTATGTTTATATTATTTTTAAAAAATTGGTCCCTTAGCTCAGAAGATAAGTGGGAATACACGTTGTTAGATTTTTTTTTGCTTATTAATTGAGATTTTAAATTAGACAAATATATGGGCCCCATCTAGATATCCTAGAAACGCTCTTACGTCCACCATTACGTAAGACAGTTTTAGGTGCAAACTCGCCAGTAACCAGAATTTTTAAAGTATTAAACAGCTGTAGTGACATAACAGACATTTATAATGATAGCCTTAAGCAATTTGACCGAAATATTGTTAATTGCCATAATTAAGTACAAACACTATGTAAAAAAAAATGCATATAATTTCAAAATTTTTAAACAAATCAATTTATTTCCACTTTAGATTTATTTTAATTTAATATTGGAAGTGTATTATATAACTGTAATATTACTAAATTTCCATATTTAAGATAATTATTATTCATAATTTTTACTGAATATTGTCTACTATTTCATTATTTTGTGCATGCGGTGTTAACCTTTAAGTAATTGTTACACTTATGTAAGTATTTTAAGTTTGTTAATATTGTAATCGCACACTGTAAACAATTGTTGGTTAACCATAAATAAATAAATAACTTAGACCAATACTATGTACAGTGGGCCAAGAAATTAGGTATGCAGGGCAAAAACTATAACGTGTTTGTAAAGACTGACTACACTAGTTATAGATATTATGTGAGTTAGAAACCTACATTTACTTTTACAACCTACACTTATTTTTATTAAAACTGACGTGAGTTTGTAACGTTATTCAAATTATGAAATACAGGTGTTACTCGCGTAATGTTCTTCTATTTAGTCGACCGCGGTTTCGCCTATACTATACTTTTAGGCATCTTCAAGAGAGTGCGACACGTTGCGCCTGAGTCGCAGCCAGTCTTGCACTGAGTATAGCATAGGCGAAACCGCGGTCGACTAAATAGGCCTACATTATGTAAGTAACACCCGTATTTCATAATTTGAATTATATTTAGTACACTTCTTAAATATGTTATTCACACATGCTTATCTAGTGTTGTCAGTCATCACGATGACGTGAAAGTTTTTTCCCTGTATATTAGGTAGCTTGGCCCACTGTACATTATCGTATGTATTTTTTTTTTTTAAATAATTGTATATTCATTTATTCAACAAAAACAATACAAGCTTACAGTTTTACAACCAAATCGCTTATATGGTAGGTACAATACAATGTCAATCAAAACATAAAAGTATATTAAATTATCATACAACTAATACATATATTCAACAAGTAATACAAAATTAAACATTAACATTATTTGACATTACACAGAAACAATTCAAATAATCAGTATGCAATCATTCTTATAATATTAAGATGTATTTAGGTACAACCTTATATCATGACATACGTTCCCGACTCTGCCACAATATAAATCAGTATCGGGGCTATACTTTATGAGTTTATTTAATGAGTTGATAGCCTTGGCAGTAGGACTATTATTAACCCGAGAGATGGACCATGATGGCGGGTAAGCTAGCAGTTGGTGTCGCCTTCTACCACAGCCTCTCAAATATTGATCAGGTACATACAAATAAATGGATTCTCGCACCGATGGATTATCTACTTTGTTAGTCATCAACAAATAATAATGCATTAAAAGCATAAATTCTCGCCTGAATTGCAGAGTGTCAAGTCCGGCCATCCCGATCACAAATAATGAGGGATACATAAAGGGGTAGTATCCATACTCCTTTTTATAAATGTACCGCGCGAATTTCCGCTGGATCTTTTCCACCATAAGGGTGTATAGTTTTTCGTGCGGCTTCCATACAATTGCGTTATATTCTAATTTGCTGCATACGTAAGCATTGTAAAGTAGTTTTATGACATGGACATTTGTAAAGGGATATGAAGTTCTGATAATAAAACCAAGAGATCTATTGGCATCCTTGCATATTTGAATAATATGTTCATGAAAATTTAATTTATTGTCAAAAATCAACCCAAGATCACGTATGGTGGTGACACGTTCAAGTGGTGCACCTGCAAGCGAATATGTTGTAGTTATTGGGGATCGGGATCGAGAAAATTTTACCATTGTCTCATCTTGCTGGACATTATCGTGATTAACTGACAAACGTAACAAATGGAATATTTTAAGGATTATCATGGACTGTAATTGCCACATACCATCTGGTGGACTACACATTTGGAATATAGGTATATCGTCATATAAAAAAGGTACAAAAAAAATAAAACAAGAGTTATTTTCAGAAATGCAATTTATTGACTCAAACAAATCCGACGATGCGCACTTTATATCACGCCATTTTTTGTCGAACGTCCAGAAACGAAATTTTTACATCGCCACCGTTGGCAATTTTAAAATCTCGTCAAAAATTTTACTTTATTTATTTGAAGCTGCAAAGGTATTAAAGTTAGCAGATACGATATATGATTATTTTATATGTAATTTAATTTGATCTCATGGATAAACCATTACATAAAATTACGCCTATATTACTCAGAAGGGTGTGGCTATGTTTAGGAGTTCACCCAGAGTCAGAACAAATCTTTGCGAATCACACAAAGATTTGTCCCATGTCCCTCAAAAAAGTTGGAATTGTGTCCGGTGAATAGTACTCCACCACCACAATTACAACTTTTTTGAGTGCACGGTTGGCGTAGCGGTTAAAGCGGTCGCCTCGCCGCTTTCAACTACGCTGGTGTTGTGGGTTTGATCCCCACATGGGACAAATCTTTGTGTGATTCGCAAATATTTGTTCTAACTCTGGGTGTGGTTTGTGTGTGAAATGTATGTTTGTGAACACCCCCGCGACACAGAAGTTATTCCTAGTGCGGGCGTCGTTTTTTTTAAATCAAAACGAAAACAAAACTTTCCGTGCTTGTTCGATCCGGAAATCAAACCCAAGACCTCGCGGTGAGAAGCGCTTACGCTAACCACTAGACCATCGAAGCATATTAAAATGACTTATTAATTTAATTGAGGAAACAAAAGAGGTGTGTTAAAATCAGAGCACATGGTGTTCTATTGTGTCTGCTTACCCCTAAGAGGTACAGGCTAGAATTTACAGATCTACCACGCGATCGAAGCCATGAGTGTTTCATTAACAATAAAATTTCAATAATATATGTATGTGTCACATTATTTAGTAATTTAGTCTTTAGTAACTACCTATTGTATACCTAACTTATTGTACAATGGGCTAAGCAGTTAGGTATACAGGTATAAAACTTTAACGTGTTAGTGAAGACTGACTTCATCAGTTATCGATTTGTAAGTTACATACCTAAATAGTGGGTAAATTAAACTTCTTATATATGTAACTAACACATGCTTGTCTAGTGTCCATGCCTCCCTAACTGCTTGGCCCACTGTACGTATTGGTTTCAACTGTTAGTGCAATAAGTATTTGAAAAAAAACTTAATAAATTAAGAAAACCTTTAATTAGCGTCAAAAATTGGTATAAAAAATATAATTGAACTAATTGTATTTAATAACGAAATAAATACGCTTATTATGGGTTGATAATGAATAACTTCCAAACTGTTTATCAAGGACATAGCATTATTACAATTAATTTACTTGAAACAAGGTTTATTAGACTTAATGAAGTTCTAATATAAGTTATTATATTATTAAGTAAAAAATACATAAACTTGCCACCATAATAGAAAGTAGTGGCACTTGCACTATAGTGAAAAATAGTGAAATTAGTCCCTCTTTAAAAGACACCTTAGAATGTTAGCCAGTAACAATTATGAAGTTGTCCCCTTTACCCTACAATCACTATTATTTAAACAAAATTATTTGTTATCGAAAGAAACTTATTTCTTTAACTTCTCCCGTCACAAAAGTTCAAACCAAGCAATTCGTAATGAAATTAAATTCGTCTTCAATAGTAACATTAAAACCTATTCTCAAATTAATCACCCCAGTATTTATCCTTACAATTCCCTAAGGAAATTTACGGTAGATTAAAATTGTGTTACCAGCCTGTCTGAGAGTAAAAGTTATTTGAGAATTCTACCCGGTAAACGACCTTTACCCCTAAAGACGGGAGGATTTTCACCGCAGAAGGTGGTTACTTCTATATTGATTATTCATTTTAGTTGTATGTATAAAGCTTTTTTTACACTGAGAAGTTAATGTCTCGCAATTTAAGGAGAATTGTAATTATATAAAAGTAGTAATAATTTTATAAAATTCACAGGATGGTCATCGACGTCACGCCCACAGATATAGATCTACATAGATAACGCAAGTATCACGATTTGTATTAAAACTAAGCGTGCCGACTTTTTAATACCTATTGTGACGTCACAGCCGAAATTTAGTGACGGGAAATCCAAACCGATTCAAAGACACCGATGCCGCCGATGCCCATCCGCCCAGTACGTTCAACTGGAGCCGTCCGCTATGATTTTCTCTGACAAAAGACGCGCGTGGACTGAAGTTAGCGGCGACCAACCTCGACGCTTGGTCGGGGTTGAGACACGCAAAGTACATGCATTTGCGTTATCTATGTAGATCTATATCTGTGGTCACGCCCCAGAAAGCGCTGGAGGGATGATTTGGACTCGTTTCAGAGATATTGGACAGGCAGAGCTCAAGAGAGAAACTATGGTCGTGTATGGGGGAGACCTTTGCTCAGAAGAGGAACATCATGGGTAAGAAAAGAAAGAAAAAGTGGTAAAGCTTTAAAGAACCAGCTTTAGCAAGACAGCACCACTCAACTCACCGCCTCAACTTCATCTAAATCGAAACCTTGTGGAATAATTAAGGGAGATGCATAATGAATTTCAGTAAAAGTCAGCTGCGGTTCCGTCGGTGGAATAAGCAGCTAAAGTAATGCACCTGCAATGTGATATTTTTACGAACAAAATTTAAATTTCTAATAGTCTAACTACAGGTTGCACACATGCTCGAATCGCCCCCGCACTGGTAAGATATTAAATCACAAGCAAATGCTCACCGTCTAGGAACACTTTTTTTTTAACCTTTACATACACAAATTTTCTTAAGTGATTGTAAAGAAATAAAATGAAAAAAAAAAAGAAAAAAAAATACAGAATAAAATGGCTGTAAATCCGGTTGACGTGGGCTTTATTATCTGTTTTGGTTACACAAATCATAGTTACTTATAATATAACCCACGTCAAGTTTCAAAGTTCCCAAAGCATGAAGCCCTATCCGTTTAAATTTCACAAACCTGTTACTATTTTGCAGACTGTAACGTTTCTTAGTTTTAATCCGTTAAACCATTTAGGAGGTGTTGTTTTCGGTAGCTAAGACGAGACTGGAAGAAGATTGCTTAATCCCTGGATAAACTTTATGTTTTGGTAGTCCAAACAATAAAATTTAAAAGACAATGATCCTCATATAGCTTGTAGAGGAGCTTTGATTGTTTTTAAATTGCTGTTATAAAAACTAATGTATTATAACTGTCTCGATGGTCTAGTGGTTAGCGTGTGCGCCTCTCACCGTGAGGTCTCGGGTTCGATTCCCGGGTCGTCAAAGGTCGGCAAAGTGTGACTTGTGAACTTCCCGTCAGGAAATTCATAATAAGAATACGGAGTTTGTGCTAGGTGAATGGCGATAATCTCACCCTCTATCCCATGGTAGCTAAGTATAACAGATGAACTGTTGGTGTTGTACACCTCTGCCATACCATTCTGGGTAATATAGGCGTGATGTTATGTTATAAACAATGTCTGTTGTAGTTGACCAGAAGGTAAGAGGTCATTAACGATCACAAATATCATCAAAATTTGTCTTACAAAGACAGTTGTCGTTGTAAGGTTTTTATCACTTTCTGTCTGCACGTGTGGTGTAGTGGTTTAAGCGGTCGCCTCGCCGCTCTCCACTGCACTGGTGTTGTGGGTTCGATCCCCACATGGGACAAATCTTTGTGTGATTCGCAAAGATTTGTTCTGAGACTGGATGTGCTTGTGTGAGTGAACGTGTGTATTTGGCCTTGTCATTGGCATTATTGGATAGTGTAATTGATGTAAAATGTTCTATCTGATGTAAAAATCCAAAAACATTAACATTTTTTTATAACAATACTGACAACTTTTTTATTCGACGTACTTAACAATTGGACGTGAAGTCCATTTTTTTATTTAACTTCAGCACTAAAGTATGTACAAGGCGGACTTAATGCCTGAGGCATGGTCTGACTGTCAACCTAGGGTGATGCAGAGCTTAAAAGTGGTAGGTGCAATCAAAGCCCATGGACATCGACGATCTAAAAAAGCACACTACATTTTTCGATCACGGTTTAAAATTTAACAATTTTCGAAATGGTTTCCAACCATCATAATTATTAAGAGATTTTACAGAAAATTTTATGTCCACAATTAAATTTCTTTCAGAAACAAAGTAAACACGTGTTATCCAAATTCATAATTAATTTATTTTTTATATTAAAAAGAATATTAACGAGTTTTTAAATAAATTTAAGTAATCGTTATTGCGTTAATAAAGTTGTATTAAGACTTTAAATGTTGATTTGTAGTTTAAATAGTTTTTTCAGATGAAACAATATAGTCTTAGTCTAGAGACCTTGAAGTAAAAACTGGGGCTAACAATAAAAGTCCTAAGTTTAGTTTTCTACCCAATTCTTGTCAAAAACAGTTTCTTTTTGGTTACTACAAAGCTGTTTGGTACAATATGATTTTGGATACTGTATTTTTCCTTTACAATTTATCACAAAAAGAATAACACACGATGTTGATGTGTTGTTCAATAGTTTTAGTTTGTTTTTTTTGTATTTAAGTTGTGATTATGTCTGGATTTCTGGATGGATGTTTGATAATGTACTTATATAATAAGTATGCATTAACAAAAGTAAAGTATTAATGTATTAGTATCAGTTATTATAGTGCCCATAGTTCAAGCTCTGCTTATTTCGGGACTAAATGGCGTTGTGTGTAAGTTATAAGATATTTATTTATTTATAACAGGTAAAATATAGGTGTTGTACACCTCTGCCACACCCTTCAGATAATATAGGCGTGATGTTGTTATGTATGTTAATCTTCCTAATTGATCTCGAATTTAATTAATCAACGTACAAACAACAGGCCCACATTCATTATTGTCGTCCTGTTTTTATCACTCGTCACTAAGGCCATACGCTTAGTTTCTTGCGACATTAGCCTTGCGAAGGCACTACCAACCGCAGTATTTTTCTACTTCCTTAATATGATTGTAATTTACTATCTCCGCCTTTGTCATTTTTACAGACCCTATCTAAAACACTAGAATGAATGTTCGTTCGTGCTCATTTTAGCCATATTGTTGTTAAAACAATAAGGATAAAATGGGCAATATTACATACAATCTGACAAATAATAATTAAAAAAAATACTAAATGGACACAAAAAATCTTTTTTTTTATACTACGCCCACAGCGAACGAACGTGTAGTCCTCCTCAACAATCTACAAAAGCAGATTATAGATGCGTCGCTGCAGCTGAGGACTACGGTGTTATGCCTCATGTGCCAGTAATTTCAGGGCCTGATCTCACCACCAAACCGGAACACAGTAATGGAAGCACTACTATTTGGCGGCAGGTTAAAGGTGAGACAGTGGTGCTGCCGCCCTCGAGCTCATTCACAAGAGCTCTACCACCAGTATATTATTTAGTTCTAAGTGTGTATGTATGTGGTGTGCGTCTTTAAATATAGAAAGACTTTAATATTATTAAAATTTCTACCAATTTCTATAAAAATACGGCGCTAGAAGTGTCCAAATAAGAAAGTGCCACAAATATTGCCTTCTCGCATCGCAGTTTGTGGTTTATAGAGTGTATAAAGATAAAGTTTTATGGCTATGAAGGCTAGATGGCGATAAAAAATGCCCGTACTATATAACATTGAATTACGGAAAGTTTTTGCAGCAAGTAGAAAAACAGAAAAAGTGTGTTACTACTGAATTAAAACAATAATACTAAAGAATATTGAATAAAAACCACCTGCACAAATGAGCGCTTCCTTTGTGCTTATTAAAGCTTGCAGTTGGAAGCAAACGTCAGCGTCAACGCTCGACGTATGTTAACATATTT
This sequence comes from Hypena proboscidalis, assembly GCA_905147285.1. Lineage (NCBI taxonomy): Eukaryota > Metazoa > Arthropoda > Insecta > Lepidoptera > Erebidae > Hypena > Hypena proboscidalis. Next base: position 6,401,699 of record LR990141.1, read on the forward strand.
TCAAAGAAAAAATGCACCCAAGACTGATTCTGAGGCCATTACGGATAAAATAATCAACATTTGTAGAGGTGGCTGTGCTGGAAGACAGACAATTAAATATTACAGCACAACTGAATTTTCCAAAACAATACTGTTTAGAAACATGCGTAACATTTTTGTACCAATAAAGTCAGTGCAAGGTGGATGTCAAAACTTGTTTTCGCTAATCAAAAACAGGAACAACCAAAAGAGCTGTTTTATCCCTTTGTGAAAGCCACCAGACAGAAGATTTGGATTCTATTGTTACTGCAAATTAAAACCATGGTTCTTGATCATGATCCACTATCAAAAACGAATCGATGGGGAACATTACTACATTTTGTCTCATTTTGAGAGCAAAATACAGACCATTTTTTTAAGCGTTGTGAAAACGTATTGATATTAAAAAATACTGTACTTAATAATAATTATCATAGTTTTAGATTTACTTTGCATTTTATAGGTCGGACTGGAATCTTTTGGAAACCTTCAAAGAAAAGCTGAGATGGTGTCCATTTCCGGCAAAGAATGTTTGTTTAGTATTGTAAGTTTTATTTTTATTTTCTATTAGAATTATTTGTATTTATTTTTTGTCGAATAATTATATTTCTTTCTTTCTTTCAAAGAATGATAAATAAAGGCATACAATTTTCTAGAATAGCTAGAGCCAGATTGATACAAAAAGCTGTAAAAACGATAACAATAAAACGAATATCAAATAAACATTCAGGTATTTTATTAAGGCTTCCTTTAGTTTCGATATTTTATTCCATACTTTTTACTGATACAGGGATAAAAAGGTTGATGCCCGAAAAAGAGCCGATATTAAATAAATTGCATAGAAATACGCAAAATATGGTGATGGGTATTTGTATGCCGACTCAGTTATATTACGGCAAACAACGGGTGTACAGGGACTAGTACTGTCTCGTCACTGACAAACGACTATCCAATTTGGTATGATATTACAGAGGTGGTGTAGGCCGATTACGCTGTTATCGATCTCTCTGTCTCGTTCTAACATTGAATAAGAGAGAGAGATAGAAATATTGGTTTAAAAGTTTGGCGAAATTGGACCTAACTCTAAGCGGCGCAGAATGATTTATCTTCAGGTTAAGCAATGCTTACCGGCCATCAGCCTTGAGAAGAGACACTAATGACTTTTCCTCCGTACCTCGCAAAATACCTACAGCTCTTGGCCCAGGTTATCATTTGAACATCTATGACAGTTGTTCGGTATTCATAAGCTAGAAAGTCCAACAAGTTATGTAACAAAGAGTATTGTCCTGTATTGGATTGTGGAGCTTATTATTTTACATAAGGTACTAGTATTCAGCCGAATCCTTTAGACAAGAAGCTGACCCTAATGTATGTTAAAAGGCTCGAAAAAATTAAAATGATTGGAAATCCTTGATCCTTGAACTACTTTAGTACAAGTAACAAAGTAACAAAGTTTATCTAACAGGTATATTTACCTAATAAGTTAGCACTAAAAAGGGTGCAGAAATAAATCCATGGTTTAATTGGCATAGTACCTGGGGTATTTACCCAGGGTGTGCAGGTTCAATTCCTACTGGATTCTTAATTTCAACCTTAATATTGTATTTTTATTAAAACTGATGTGAATTTCTAACATTATTCCAATTGAGAAATAAGGGTGTTACTTACTTTATGTTGTTTCACGTTTTTCACAATTTGAATAATGTATATAATTATAAAATATATATAAATAAATAATCTTGATGTTATTATTGAGAATACGGGTTACTCACGTTACTTTAGCCGGGATATGCCGACGCATAATAGCCCAGTTGATGAATCTACGTACTAGATTCGAAACTAGTCGGCATATCCCGGCTAAAAGTAACGTGAGTAACCCGTATTCTCAATAATAATGTCTTCACCTCACGTCGGTTTTAATAATCTTGATATTGTATAAAATACTTTACTACACCATAAAGTCGTAGGTACACTTACTCTAATATACTTATTACTGCTTCACTATTTCCTAGCCTCCCTACCCATTTCACTTAGTTTTATGAGAGAACCTACCTACTACGTACATACCAAGATTGGCAAATAACGTAAGCACTAGAAACCTTTTACAGAATTATTTACTTTCTACTGCAAAATCTTGTGTTCGATGATCTATGTATTCATTGAAGAGAAGTTTACCTAAATGGGGCTTATTTTACATACTTTCACACTATATACTTGTATATGCTAGTATAATAAAGAGTTAAGGTTGATTGGTTTGTACTAAATATCCTCTGAATCTACTGGTAAGGACAAATCATACTTGATAACAATCGGTATGCACATTATTATTATTGTTAGGACGAGGCTTTGGGTGTTCACGTCAACCTCCGTGGGTCTATTGTGATTATAGCCTCATTAAAGACTCTCCTTTAAACCAATAGCCTCCATAAATTGGAGCAGTCAACCGATCGGGAGTGAATTGACATCATCTTGATCCAAAATATGGCGTCCTAGAATGATGCTTCGTCTATGGATCAGTGGCTCGCAGTCGCAAAAGAGGTGCAGCGGTGTTTCCGGTTCCTTTTTACAGAATCTGCAGTTGTCATTGTCCGCATAGCCCATACAGGAAAAGTGTCTATTTTGCTTGCAGTGTCTTGTGAGGGATCTAACGGCAAGAGACACTTTGTTTCTACTAAGTGTTAGCAGCTCACCAGTGTATTTGTTGGAGGAGCCCTTGATGAAGCTTTTGCACTGATTCATTCCATCGCATCGGTATGCACATAGTACAAGACCCTAGATATAACATAGGCTGCTTTTCATCTACGTACCACGCAGTTGGAACCGCGGTCAATGATTAAGTACTCGATATACGAAACTCATCGAATGTATTCGAAGATTATTTATCTTGAGCTTCACTCAAAATGTCAAAAAAGAAGACTACGGTTCAAAACGTTTTTACATGTCTGCCATACATTTTACTTACGACGCAATATAAAATGTACACAAGGCTGCACATGAAGCTAAACATTTCCATTATAAGACCGTCTCGCAATAGTCTTTTCGGGCATTGCGAGACCAGCTTATATGGGCAATGTATAGCTTTTTGTGTAGCCGTGTGTACGTTACGTTACGAGAAAAAGGTTTATACGTCTCAAAAGCCTTTCTGTTGCCTCGATACAAAGAAATAAGGCGATCGACTTTCTGATAAATACCTCTTTGTAAAATACAAAATATAATCTGTAATGTTCCTTTCAATATTGTAAGGAATTTGTTTTGAAATATATACCGCGTTTTCGTATTCAATCATTGTATAAGATTATGCCTATTTTTCCAGAAGGCCAAGGTGTATATAACCAAGACTTTATCTTGTATATTTAAAGTCTCATGTGATATGAGGAGCCTATCGGCAGCACAATTTCTGACTCCTTGCTACTAATTACTTTAATAGCAGCCCTGTATGTCCATACATTAACCACTAGACCATAGACGTAGTAAAAACATTTCTTTTAAGTTATTTACTTACGTAACTATTTCGAAATATCAGCTTTGAAATTCTGCCGACATTAAAAAGATATTGCTCAATTGGTATGTGTCTTCGCTCCTTTAAAGGATATAAAAAAAATGGCAAATGCATTTCTGGGAAACTAGTTCATAATTTAAAATTGAAAGGCGACTTCAAAATATGAAATATGGCAGCAACGGGGATATTAAATTCTTTATATTACAGGCGAGGTGCTAACGCTCGTCGGAGCACTGATGATATAATAATGTAACCTACATAGTGTCACTATACATGCCAAGGATTATTAGAAGTTTTTTTATGTACAGAGTGCCAACGAGTTAGCTATGCAGGGCAAAAACTTTCAAGTCATAGTAAAGACTTACTACACCAGTTATAGATAAGTGAGTTACATAACTAAATAGTGTGTATATTAGACTTATTACATATGCAATTCACATATACATATCTATTGCAGTCAGTTTGCACTATGGCATAGAAGTTTTTGCCCTGCATACCTAATTGCTTGGCCCACTGTACGATATAACATGTACCCAACATGTGACATATCGACATTTATTGTAACCACAGGTTTTAGTATTCCACCAGAATTTTATTTTATGAATAAAAAAAACTACTTATCTCAAGGTTCAATTTGTTAGGAAAGCGTATTTTTCCGTTATACCTTTTTTATTGAGGAAAACGTACATTGACCATGCCTACAAATTGTGGTAGTCGCCATATCGAATCACCCTATAGTGATACTTCTTCTAAGCTTTATCTCTAATTTGATGGATAGATTTTATTTCTATTTTTATTCCTACATTCATTAAACTTTATTTGCACTACTAAACTAAAAGTGAAAAATAAATTCCTAATATAAGCTGAAAACGGTAATGAACAAAAAATACTAGTATTATTATGAAAAAGCGTGGGGCGCTCTGTGCCATATTTTTCGTCTATCGAGTAACCCACACTTTATTTATTATTTATTTTCTACTTTTTAGTTTAGTTTATTTATAAGAGCGTTTTTTTTTAAATCGAATTATTGCATTGTCATCGATGACTACCACTTCAATTTTCGGATTTTATCGCGATATTTCACTTAAATTTCACTTACTTTGATTTCCCGACGTTTCAAATGCTATTTCAGCATTCATGGTCGCGGGTAGACTCATCGATCTTTGACAGGTGTGCAAAATTTTAATAAAATCTGTCAGTTTAAAGGTCAAAATCGAGTCCAAAGGAGTCGGTTACATACATACATACATACAGGTGAAGCTAATATAAGCGTGTTAAAAATACTAGACTCTTCTATAATCAGTCGGCAAGTTTGCGAAAAATAAAAAAACTTGAATTTGCCGGTGATTTTTTTTGCATCATGTACTGATTACTGACGTAAGCGGCTGCGTCACGATGTTTACTCACTGTAGATATTTAATGACATAATAGAAACAGCTAAAAATATAACAGAATGACATTACCACAACCATCTGAATGACGTTTTCATCTAAGTTCCGTTATTTAATTAAAATATGCGATCAAAGTCATCAAAATTGTCGATTCTGAATAACTTCATTCCAAGAAAGGAAATGAATGTTCAGCGATGCCAATTTATATCATTCAATTTGAAAGCTGAATTTCATAATAAAAAGAATCAAACCAAATTTCCATAAAGCGAAACATTTACTATTTTGCTCAACAAAACGTTATTTGCTTGTATAAGTCCTACATCAAGATATCAATGTTTATTTTACCTGCATTTTGTGAGACATTTTTGGTACTAATAAAATTGACAAATTGTTCTTTCGTTTTCAGTGAGAACTTTAGCTATGGATTGTGATATCTAGCTATACATATAATAAAATTGTGAATCAGCCACACACACAAGAAAAATAGCTCGAGGAGACTTAATAACAGTGGTAGAAGCCAAAACATATTTTTGTAGATTTTTGTATCTCTTTCTATCTGTCTGTATGTTCATATTATGTGCATCACGCAAAAACTGCAGCTTGAAATTGGATGTGGTTTTCGCATTTGTGTAGCTTGATATCTAACTTATACCTGTTTTATGTTTCACCGTTTTATTTTATCCTTAATTAAATTGAGGGTGTAAGTTTATATGGAAGGTTCGTATATTTTTGAGGCAATTATACAGGGTGGATGCGACATAGCGACATTTATTAAAACCACAGCTTCTATACATGGCCAGTATGCATTTCCACCGCATAAAAAATTCTCTGGCGAAAAAAAAAATCCACGTCTTCCGAACAAATTGCACGATCGCAATGTTCAAATTGTTCGGAGAACGTGATTTTTTTTTTTTCGCCAGAGAATTTTTATCCGGTGGAAATTGATACTTACCATGTATAGAAGCTGTGGTTTCAATAAATGTCGCTATGTCGCATCCACCCCGTATGAAATTGTGCTCATGGTATTTTTTTTTTTGGAAATTCAGCTCTCAAAGGCCGTTAATTAGGGGTTGCAACATGTATAAGAAAAGTTCCTTAATTTATAGGCAATAGCATGAAAATATCGATTTTCACGAGGACAAAACTGCGGGTGATAACTAATTCAAAATGACGTGATTTGTCGACGTCGAGATCCGCCACAGAGCTTTAATCTGCAAAGCAAAGACCTATATTGTATTACTGACATTTTCTGACCAACTTGAGGATAAACTTTGAAAGAAATACAACCAAGATTTGTTTGTTGCGGTTTGACTGTAGACTTAGAACGTTTATAAACAGTTTTTCTCTGGTAATATTTTAAAGCAAATTATAGCTTTGGTATGCCATTTTGTATTTTATATAATAATAAAGTTGAAAAGGTAAACCCCCCAGGTGCTTTGCCAATTCAGCCATGGATTCGTATGCTGCTGGATTCAAAATTTCTCAACCCTTTTTGTGCCAGCGTCATAGGTATATATATATACCTTAGCTAGACGAACCTTACTTGGTTTTTATTTATTTATTTAATACTTTATATACAAAATGTGTGTACAAGGCGGACTTAATGCCATAGGCATTCTCTACCAGTGTACCTTTGGGTGATGGACAGATTAACAAGGCAGGTGAAGTTATAAAATATAGCGTTTGATTTGAAATGAAAGGTAATAAAAATCTATGTGCATAATAACTACATTACAAAAAACTTTAGTAAAAGTAAATATTTAATCAATTAAATATTTATAAATATATAAAAGAATAAGCAATATTATGGTGGCGATTCATTCTTGTTGAGGAGAAGATTCCGAACCTTGATTTTGATGGCGTATCGATTGGTGGTGGTCCCAATTTCGACAGGGAGGGCATTTCAAATAGGGGGAGGGGTTTTACTCTGCTCTCTTGCAAGTTTTGTTTTGAGTCGTGACGCACATATTCGGATCAGTATGTTTGGTTCAGCCAATTTTATGCAACGTCCACTTGAATTAAGTTACAGTTGGTGCAAGCAAATGAAACAATAGCATACGCAAATGTCGAATGGAAAGTGCCTGCCTGTATATGTGGGTAGCAACCCTTTCATGGTTGTTGTTGTTTTTTGTTACCTGTTTTAATTTTGTTATTAATATATAGGTAGTCGAGTGGGTGTACCAGGAGGATCGAATGAAATCCGTGATGTTAATATATGCAGGTACACTTTAATCTCGAACCATTACAAATTCGGCAAAAGCAAGCAAATGACAATAGAGAAGAACTAAGACAAAATAGAATAGTAGCAGAATGCATACGCGATCACAAAAGCTCTCCGCGACGGAGCGGCCTGACACAGCCTTCGCGTCGAGTGAGTAAATATCGACTAGCGATCGAACGGGCGCTCGCGCAGCCGGTGGCCGCGTCTGACTATATCTATAGAGATGTGGTGCACATTCCACGCCCTGCTGCATACTACGCATAGCGCGCGGGTATGCTTGTGAATTAAATATAATATTATAAATATTGATATGTTATAAATAATTGTATTAATAAGAATAAAGTGTATGGTTATTTATGTTATGTATATATATAAATAAATTACTTAAATATTATTTATTATGTATTTGTGAAGTGTATATTTATTAAATGTACGTAGATTACCTACAAATATATAATTGATATTACCATTTTACTTCAAGCCAAAGAAAACTTTTGTAATAGTATTCAAAAACTTGTGCACAATCGCCTTGCCGCTTTCAACTGCGCTGGTGTTGTGGGTTCGATACCCACACGGGTCTAATCTTTATGTGATTCGCAAAGATTTGTTCGTCGAAACGACTTCGAACTTCCATTTGCTACATAAGTCGTAAAAAAACTTACGTAACATCACGCCTTTATACTCAGAAGGGTTTTGGCAGAGGTGTACAACACCCACACTTCACCTGTCTGTGTGTGTTCACCATCCACCTCGACATTCAAAACTTAATTCCGTACAAATGCCAAATTCACATAATACAGCTATTTTCTACTTGTACCATTTATTTTCTACTCTAGAAGTAGTAGAATGACCTTCACAGCGGGTAAATGTCATGAAAAATTGTAAATTCATCCTTGACATTAGTACGAGTAATCACGAAAACTGACACATTATGACACTCCATTGAGTCTGAAAGTCATATCACGTGATGTTTACGGCTAAGGCTGCGTTTCGATTGAAGCGGAGCGGTACGGAGCGGACTGTATTGGCTGGATAAAGATATACTTCCTTCTATCTTTATAAAAACGGAATAAGGGGACCATAAGAACGACAACAACAGACAGGGTTACGCGGTGTAATTGACGCCGCTGTTACAAACGAATTAATAATATTTATCTTTCAAACTCTTATCAGGAACATGAAATTAAAATAAGGTAAAAGAGAATTTAAGCGTCAGATTCTAACATGAAAAAAAAAAAAAAAAAAACTAATTAAAAAAAAAATATTAAAAAAAAGAATATTCTTAACTCGAGCGTATTCTAAATATTATAATATGTACTAATTTTTTTCAAAGAAAAAGGAACCGCCTTCAAAAACTCAAAAGTAAAAAATAAAATATTCGTTAAACTTTGCTTACCTTTATATTAATTTGTTTAAAACAATAAACCCAAATAATTATGTAATACCAATTAATTATATTTTTTTGAAGTCGGCGCGAAATTACAAAATCAAATACCAATTAAAACCGTATTTACATGGTATTTACCGTAATAATTGTTGAAAAAATCGTTTTTGAAGAGTTCCGTTGCCTGTCTCCAAAGATCTTCATCAGATTCTGATAAATTATATACTAAAACCTTCCTTGAAACACAAGGATTAAAATACCGAAAACTGCATTCAAATCGGATCAGTAGTTTCCGAGAAAATCGCGAACATAAAAAGGTGACATACATACATACATACATACATACATACATACATACATACATACATACATACGGATCGAATACAGAACCTCTTTTTTTTTTTGAAGTCGGTTAAAAATAGAAATATTCCATAATGATGAAGTCTTGGCGGGCACATTACAAATATGTTTACTTATATTTCTTATGTTAAAATCTATAGTTTAAATGCGGTCTTACAGTTCTCGCGGTCCTCTCTGTCCAAACCAACATTAAGTACATTATTACGTCAGGTTATAGGTTTTTAATAATAATAGCAGCCCTGTATCTAATACATGTTCACGGGCTCGGGCCTCTTCTCATGATGAGAAGGGTTAGGCCATAGTCTACCACGCTGGCCAAGGGCGGATTGGTAGACTTCACACACCTTCGAGCACTTTTTAGGCACTCTCAGGCATGCAGGTTTCCTCACAATGTTTTCCTTCACCGTTAGCAAGCGATATTTTATAAGATAAATACACACTTGTCTTCGAAAAGACAAATCTTAACGATTTATTGATAGAGGTGTGTGCCAATGGTTCGAACTCGAGACCTTTGACTTGGCAGTCCTACGGTCCCGCACTCGGCTATCGCTGCCTTATAGTTTTTAAATAAAACGTTTTAAATAAATAGTTTATAAAGTTAATATATATAGACACGCCGCTCGGCTCTGCCCCTCTTCTTCAATGGAAACACAGCATAAGATGTTTTATATATCATGGTCATGGTTATGCAAATTTTAAGTTTGTGTTATGTGTATGATTAAGGTCAGTCAGACTGTTTAGTGACCCAGGGGAACTTTATTTAGATTCATAAATTAGATTTTTCATGCTTTTCAAGGATGGATAAAAATTTCAGTAGATTTTTTTTATAATAAAAAAAATATACTTTCGCCTTCATTCTTTAGAGTAAAATGTTGCTAATTCCGTAATGCACGTATATGTCAAATTAACCTCAACTGGATTAAATAGGTTTATTACCGCGTTTTGTTTTGATCTGTTGATTTGAAATGACGCAGCGATAGAAACACATTTTTAATGCAGTTTTTTCAAGAGTTTTTGGATATTTAATTAGTTAAATGAAAAATTACAATCAGAAACGTTTTTCAAGTAACTACGCGAATATGTGTGTGTAATGTTTATGCAATATTTGCACCCTTTACCACATTGTTTCATTAGGATGTTAAGTTTTTCAATTTATACTTCTTAATTAAGTAACCGTTGCAAAGCGGTAGAGATGCCAAAACCAGATCGCAATGTTTACGAAAATTTCCTCTGGAGATTTTCAATGTATTTTCAATATTTCGCCCTACCGCGATTTTGCAAACGCCATAACCGCCACGACAGATGTAACTTATTTGAACCTAGTTGAAAAAAAATAGATTCTATACTCGATGTGAACATTTTTGTGTGTATACTTCAGACAACGAAACGAGATCATTTTCATGATTTACAATTATAAACCCAATTCGCAGATCATAAAGTTTCATTTCTATTGCAATTGAGATTGTTTAGGACATTTTTGACAGTTTTTGTTATAAGAAAATCACCTTAGATAACAAAGCAATAGAATTTATATTCGTGTGATTTGTAATAACATAAATTTATCTTGTTTCGTAGGCTGTATAGTAAGTCCATCGATTTCTCCGTAAATTTTATTCGTTTCTACTTTTTTGCCTAAGAGGCTACAGTTATATTAAAGTCTAATAAAGCTTATGCCTGCTATATATGAAATGTCACTATGTAAATAAACAAGTTTTCGGACAGTGGGTAGTGTACCTGGTTGCGACGCCGTGATCGCTGGTTCGATGCCCGCTTAAGACAAATCTTTGTGTGCATAAACATGCGGGTTTGTCTTAGTCTGGGTATTTCTATGTATAATAAGTATGTATTTACAAAAAAAAGTATATATGTATTATTATAAGTTATTCTAGTACCCATAGTACTAGCTCTGCTTAGTTTAGGACTAGATGGCGTTGTGTGTATGTTGTGAAATTTTAATTATTTATATTTATTATTTATTTATTAGCAGCTTCTTGAAGATAAATGGAAGATTAGTCGGTTAATCTCAATTCAAGCCTGACAACTATCTTCAGCCATGTCATAAACATAAAGTTAGTAAGTAAATATAATACATTAAACATATACCTAACAGAAACTTTTAACAGTTTATGGAAGGTTTGTTTACGTATTCATGTTTGTTGAGACACTAAACAACCGTTTTGCGGCGACGTAGTTTAGGAATTAGATTCCTTGTGCCTGGTATGCAGAGATCGCAGGTTCAAATCCTGCTGCTCCCTTATTTTTTTTCTACTGTTTCTTAGTATAACTCACCTTAGGTATTCAAATTATGAAATACGGGTGTTACTCACGTAATGTTGGTCTATTTAGTCGACCGCGGTTTCGCCTATAGGTCTAGGCATTATCAAGAAAGTGCAAGACTGGCTGCGACTCAGGCGCGACGTATCGCACTCTCTTGATAATGCCTAGACCTAGAGCGAAACCGCGGTCGACTAAATAGACCAACATTACGTGAGTAACACCCGTATTTCATAATTTGAATAATGTTACAAACTCACGTCAGTTTTAATAAAAATAACTCACCTTTATTTTGCCACCTACTTACTACTGTTTTGTGGTGCAATTAGGTCCTGAAATTACTAGCACGCTAATACGAAGTCCATGAATAACGACAGATTTATAATCTATTTTTCAGGATTAAGGTTTTTTTTTTTAAATAATTTAAACATTACACAAATAATATTCTAAATACAAAATTTCAAACGACCAATAAGAATGAGCTAAGATCGTCGACCTGTCAAGACGATTAGTTCTAATCTCCAATCATCCGTGTAAATGCCGTCCTACCTATATACATTACAAACACCAACAAGATCTGCAAATCCGAGGGTATTATTCAAGATTTGTTAGGCCGGCGTTACACGAACAAATCATGATCATGCAAATCCTACGTATTTTAGTAAATAATAATAACGGCAGCCCTGTATCTAATACATTTCCCACAGAAAGAAAGAAAGAAAGAAGAAAGAAAGAAAGAAAGAAAGAAACATTTATTTTGGCAAATCATAATCTTAATATAACCTATAAAACTACTTATAATAAAAATTTAATTGATGTGCCAAAAAAGGTACACACCTCAGCATACTACTGCAGCACATCAGCACTACAGCGCTGGTATTCTGGTGCGCCCTGATTGCGAGTAAAGGTAGCGCGACATTCGTCCTAATGATGACAAATTTAACAGAATATACAAATATAATTATAATTACAAGTTATAGAAAAAATAAAACAAATAAAAAATAAAAATAATAATAATAAAAATACTCGACAATAAAAACAAATGACACCACAAAACCTCAAAAACCGAAAAATATGGAACGCACCCATAGCGTTCGAGTGGTTTGACATATGTCGCGAAAAGTCAGGTTTAACTCGGGGTTCTCATTTGTCCCTATCGTCCTTTCAAAACAATGAAAACCAAGCCAAACATAATTTTTTCTCGTAACAACATACACAAAATCAACACAATTATCACTAAGTTCATTAGTATTATATATAGAAAAGCTTGAAAAATGTATATAGTTTATGTGATTTTCGCAGTAAGTGTGTGTTCTGTGTGAAATAGTTACTTTAAAGTTTTCATAGTTAAGGTATCAAACCTTTTATAGTAGAAAAGTGAGCTACTAAGTGAAGCAACCGCATTCATGCTATTATGGAAATAACTATAAGCATATGTGTATACAGCTGGGCTCGGGCCTCTTCTCATGATGAAAAGATTCAGGCTCCAGTCTACCACGCTGACCAAGTGTGGATTGGTAGACTTCACACAACCTCGAGTACTTTTAGGCTCTAAGGCATGCAGGTATCCTCATGATGTTTTCCTTCACCGCTAGCGAGCGATAATGTATACGATAAATACACACATATCTTCGAAGGATGGAAGGAAGGAAGATATGTGTGTATTTATCATATAAATTTTATCGCTCGCTAACGGTGAGAGAAAACATCGTGAGGAAACCTGCATGCCTTAGAGTGCTCGAGGGAGTGTAAAGTCTACGAATCTGCACTTGGCCAGCGTTGTGGACTATGGCCCAACCCTTCTCCTCTTGAGAAGAGGCCCATGCCCAGCTGTGGGACATGTATTAGATACAGAGCTGCGATTATTATACATTACATTTATCTGTGAACTACAGCTTACAGCGTATCTAATAATTCAATTAGATTATCGTATTACGAAACGGACATAACAAAGTTAAAATCTAACAATTAATTGTATAAAAGATGATTCAACTACCATATCATTGAATTATACTAGCATATAAATTTCATCAAAGATAATGTGGCTACTAAAATAGCGGCTAGATTTTTGAAGAAGAGAAGCGAACAAACGAACGGATAAACAAAAGCAATAGACTGTTTTCATCTAACCTCCCTTTATAGATATCAACAGACAGCCACAATAGCAAGCTGTTGCCTGTCATAAAAACAAAGCCTTCAAACAATAGTGTGAGCAAACTCTCTTTGTCAATAACTACTGAAGCGTTTCTGCTTTGTTCAACGATTAAGGTTCAAACTGCTCGTGTATGCGCGCCCTAACGAATAAATCTGAAGGATTCGGGTCCGATCACACAGAATCAGAAAATTGGAACACATGGCTTGTTTGTTTGTTTGTTTGTTTGCTTAAAGTAACGGTCAACTTAAAAAAAACTTTTGTAACTTTTTCTTTTACTCTTAACTTATAAATTCTACTTGTGTCTATTTCTTAGTTTTTCGTTTATTAATTGTTACATCTATATGTAAATGTCTTAATGTATTCCTACTTTATTATCTGTGAAAACTTTAAATTGGCCTTCATTTTCACATTATCTCTGTCTATTATATAATATTAGCTGTAAGTTTTCCTAATATTGTAAAATAAAATAAAATGAAATGGCTTGAAAAGAATCAGAAAATTTTATCTTGTTTAAAATGTATTGTGTTATTGAGTATTGTTAGTATGTTAGATGCCTCCAACCATAACTGGTGGGAAACTGCAGGAGATGGAGAGGCCCTTGCCCAGCAGTGGGAAAACGCGGACTAGCGAAAAAACAAATTGTGTTATTGAAATAATGTTATCAAGGACCGTGTTAGGCCAGCTCTTACACTTTTTAAGGGCCAATTTTACCGAAGGCACGGTTCCGAGTTTTACACTGAACCACGTTTTCTATATTTATGTGCTACTAGCTGTTACCCGCGACTTCGTCCGCGTGGATGTCGTTTTATGAACAAAAAATGCTAAAGTAAACAATAGTAGGTACAACTTATGCACTTACTTACCTATCTATTACCAAACCGACCAAAACAAATATACGACAAAAACTCAAGGAAAATAATATTCAAACAAATCAAAACAGACAAATAGGAACAACTCATGTACCTACTTCGAAACTACTTCAAATTTCGAAAAAATAGAAATTTCGACACGTGCGTCCGAGACAGCCCGTAGAGTTGATTCACCCAGTTGTTTTTAAACTTAGCCCTTTCAAACAAACAAACTATCTCCCGCGATTTCATCTGTGTGGTAGGTACATCAATAAAAAAACTCAATAACAGAAAATAAAATTCCTACCTACCTAAATAAACCTATTTCTGATAATAACTAATCTAAACTCAATAAATAAGCAAAATCCCTATAAACTAATATCTATACGAATGTCTTATCCTACCTAACAGTATTATAAAATAACCTACGGTCCCTACGTACAATATCAAATATACTACCTATACCAATACTTTAAAATTAAAATCTATACAGTACGACTTTTATAAAAATAAACCTTTCGGTTTATCTTTATAAGTCGAACCGCAAATTTAAGTTTGTCATAGGTCATTTATAACCTACGACAAACTTAACTTTGCGGTTCGGGAGCAAACCGCAAAGTTAAGTTTGTATTTTATTGTATATTATTACCTACTACGACCTATTAGATTAAAAATACCCTATTAGGGAAAAAAGGAAATAAAAGCAAATCGGATTTTTTTAAAGTAAAGGAAACTATCTAACCTTCTTATAACTATAAACTAAAAGAAATATCAAGTATGAACAAAATGAACAAAATTAATTTACAGGACCTAATTAATAAAAAACACTTAAAAAGTTATACGAAACAATAAAATAATTTTACTGGATCGAAAAATGTAATTCTCTATAGCGCAAATTTGTCTAATCGCATGCGTCCGACAACGATGCCTGCCGCAGATGCCGCCACACTTCGGCGAATGTACGCGACTACGACCGACGGCAGCGGTGGCGATGCAGAGAATTCGTTAAAAGGAATTTAAACTTCAAAAGCGAATGATTTCTTATCAAGTACTTAAATATAAAGATTCATGGTTTTATCTTTTAAAATTAAGAAATCCCATACAAACTTTCAACCTCTATTTCAACCCCTTCATCCCTTTTTTTTAAAAAAAAAAGTAGCCTATGTTCTGTCTCAGGGTCTAAAGATTGTCTGTACCAAATTTCATCAAAATCGGTCGCTAGGTTTAAGCGGGAAAGCGTAACAGACAGACAGACAGACAGACAGACAGACAGACAGACAGAGTTACTTTCGCATTTATAATATTAGTTGGGATTAATAAAATAAACGAGAGAGAGAGAGAGAAATTGAAAATTTAACAAGCTGAGTTCATCGTTGAACTTAGACCTAATTCAAATGTAAAAAACCTATTCCAGCGACACAACAATTTTTTACGCGATCCTCTTCGAGTTGGTCATCGGTGTGAACGGACCCTAAGTAATATATCTCTGTCGGATTAGGGTCAATGCCCTTTAAACGTCGTTGCCTGTACACAAAGATGCGAACAAGAGTCACTGCCTGAGATTTTTCAGTCTTGGCTTTGAATTTTCCTTTGTGTTTGCGTTACTTGGTGCATAAACTTGTTGCATTTGGAAAGTTTTCATTTCGCTTCATGTCAATGTGCATAGTTTATACAAATTTTAGGACAATATTGGCTTTTTATCTGGTATATTTTGCACATAGCACTAGAGACGCGGATGTTTTATATTTATTATAAGTAATGTTTAATGTAATTGGTAATAGATATTTCAACCTCTTCCCCTCAGGTGCATATTTCATAACATAACATAACATAACATAACGTCTATATTACCCAGAAGGGTGTGGCAGAGGTGTAAAACACCCACATTTCACCTGTTATGTTTTTAGGTCCCATGGGATAGGGGGTGAGTCTATCGCCATCCACCGGTCAAAATTCCAACTCCGTGCTGCTATTGTGTATCTCCCGACGGAAAGTTCTCAAATAACATTTTGCCTGACCCGGGAATCGAACCCGAGACCTTTCGACCACCGAAGCAATGAGTATTTGGTTCGTATTAACGCAGCAGTGTGTTGAATCGCATGCGTTCTAAGTCCCAATACAAAATGTACTAAAACCGATATCGCGATTACGCATCCGATATTATCGACCGATAAAACCGCTGTTGTGTGGAAGAGGCTTTATTCACTTTTAATATATTTTATTGTCGTGATGCTATATTGATATCGACTGTTTTATTTTATTATTGTGGGATGATAAACAGCTACAATATAGTTTTATAACAATGTGTAGTGGTATAAGATGTTGACAATATTGCAGCCCACTGCATTATTTACAGATTGACAAAAAAAATGTATAGTAAAGTAAAGTAAAGTAATTATTTATTTGCCATAACATGTGTATACATACTGACGCATGCAAGATATTATTTTATGATAATGTCCAGACATGTTAGCCACATTTGGCGTACAAATTGTTTTCATAAAAGTACTTTAAGTTAGTTACATTATACTATACCAATTTTCAAAAAATATTTTAACTATGTATTAGGAGTGAAAAAAAATTTTTTTAAATAGGATATAGGCTTAATATATATATTATATATGTGTAATTAATAGGTGGACTTAGTATAATATCATTAAATTGAATAAAGTAATCGTAGGTATGTCAGTAAGAAGCTGGGATTCAGATTATATGATATCCAAGGTAACAACAGCTACTTATAATTTAATTAAAAATAATTTAAATTGAGTACATTACAATCATAATCAATCACATATCAAGGATGACATAAAAATAATGAAATATAAAAAATAATAATAATGTATAAAATGCAATAGGAATTATAAATTAAATTACAATAAAATTAAATTTTAAATCAACTTTAAAAAAAATATAATTAAGAATTTAAATACCAATATTATTAGATATAATTGTAGACTATACCAACAACTGATTGAAATCGACTGGTAAAAACCTATGTGGTTTGATCGCCAGTCTACAAATGTTACTCAATGTATAACACGACGACCGGATGGCGGAGTGGGTAGTGTACCTGCCTGCGACGCCGAGGTCGTGGGTTCGATGCCCACTTAAGACAAATATTTGTGTGCATGAACATGGGGGTTGGTCTTAGTCTGGGTGTTTCTATCTATAATAAGTATGTATTTACTAAAAAAAATTATGTATGTATTAGTATCAGTTATTCTAGTAACCATAGTACAAGCTCTGCTTTGTTTGGGACTAGTTGGCGTTGTGTGTGAGTTGTGAAATATTTGTGTGAAATATTTATATTTAACAACACAATTTTTTCATCGTTCAACATTATACATATTAATATACTAACCACTTATACGAACAAGTCGGTCAATTATAATATAACCTTGTGCAAATAACAAAAGCCTTACAAAAGTCTTCGACAACAACTTGTTGAATTTATTGGGCATTCAACCCAAGAGCTCTTTATTATTTCGAGGGACAATTCACTTTCTCCTAGAAACACCACAATCGTAAAAAGACTTTAAGAAAAAAAAATCTTTCAAATCGACTATGTAAAAAATATTTTGTCATTATTATTTCGAAGAAATTTCTTACAAAGCAACACAGACACGTTTTTAGTTGCCTAGAAAATTTTAATAAAGACATCTTTTTTGTAAGAAGAAAGAATAAATAATTCGCCTCAGGAAAGTAAAAGAAGTAATATCGCAAATTATCATAATTGTTATGAACGAGACAATAATATTTAAAAGCAAATGCGACTGCGAAATTAAAAGCTAAATAATAAAAACCACGGCAAAGCTTTTACTTATAAAAAAAAGAAGAGAAAGGAGTTACAGACACGGAACCTCCCTAATCTTAATAAAAGTACATTTTCTTTGCAATATCTGCTTTTTGTTCATATATTTTAGTGGCTTTTGTTCGAGAGTTCGTTCACTCAGAAGTTGCTATAAACATGGTATTGCTTTTCGCGCTCACAATTATATGCCTCTGTTATATTCGGAGGTAAATATGCAAAACAATATTAAAATGGATAAAAAGGCCACTTCAAAACAAATTAAAACGGAACTTATAGACGAGTATTAAACAGTATATTGTTAAAAAAAGATTATCGTTTCATCCACGATAAACATTATAACATCTATGATATTATTTAGTTTTCCGTTTTCCTCGATATATTAGTACCAACTAAAGCACAGCGTTGCCAGGGTTCGCACGCAGAGCCGTGTCGTCCACGAATACTTAAGGCGCGAAGGGTCAAGGGGCACTGAAGACTCCTGGTGGAGAAGGCCTCTTGGTGCTCACTGCGCCCTCGGTACCACATTTACCTCCGTGCCACTTCTCAGCTTCTTATAAATAAGAGTTGATGTAGTCTAGTAATAAACTATAATGTTAGAAATACTAAGTTAAAAGTTGAGTTTTACCCTCCGAAATGCAGAATACACTAGTGATCCATTAGCTTCAGCCATACATTACTGTAATTTACAAGATATGCAGCAAACGAACAACAATGAGCTGTTGCATATGGATGAGTACCACCAGACTTAATGTAGTGTATAAAATACAACGTAGATACGGTTTGACCACAACAAGTTATTCTTACATTGTGGATTTGCCGTGATTCTCTCTGTATCTGTATGGCTCCTCGCACATCAGACTTCTAAACGTGACCACAAATTGAGGGAGATATTGTTCAAAATTTGTATGATAACGGCACGCTGAGTATTCGTCCTGTGGCAGCGTGTGACCGACTCGCTAGTCGATTAGTCGCCGCTACTAGTCGCACAGATTAAACCTGTATTTAACCACTAGTGTACTTTATTTTCTAATCAATGTCTTCTCTTAAGGTTTTTGACAGAAGGTAGCAACCTCTATAAATTGTTCGGCTTAAATAGTACAGGTTGCAGAAGACTGTCTCTTGCAACCTGTGAACTCGAAGAGTTGAGCTATTATAATGTGAACTTGACACTTTCATAGTAGTTGTCGCATGTGGTCCGGTGTGCGGGTATTCTTAGACTTTTCAGGCTATACAGGGTGTATTTTTGAAACGGGGCAGTAAGGGCAAGTACCTTAACCGTTGCAGTTACAGCAAAACGTTCTTAAAAGACCTTCCCTAACTTTTTGGGACATTTTGAACTGCATTCACAGATTTTGTAAAAAACTTACAGTTAGCAAAAAAAATGCAAAAGTTCAATTTTTTTTTTTATGCCAATCGATTCTATTTCATGTGGGGATCAAAAAACTCTATGGGACCATTTTAGCATTCAGTACTAGAAAAGACAGAAATCGCCAAAAACGTTTTCCATACATTTCGGCAACAGAAACGAATTTCTACGATGGTCTAACTTTTTGTTATGGCCTGGAAGTGGGTAGAATTGACTGTAAAGTAAATAAAAAGAATTTTTACCCTCAAATTTCGAATTTGATTCGAAAATCTGTGTGTTATACTTAGTTTCAGCTGAGAAACTTCGTATGAGTTATTAATTAAGGATTTTCGCTAAAATGTCTTCTAATCGTGAAAAAATTGACTTATTAGAAGCGTATTTTGAAAGAACCCTGCAATTCCAGGTTTTTCAAAAGATTTGTAATAACCTTTCTTGTTGGCACATGCCGCAACGGATACTTATTGCGGTACCACACTAATGCAGCTCCCGCATTTCGATTATTGACAAAATACGCTTCTAATAAGTCAATTTTTTCACGATTAGAAGACATTTTAGCGAAAATCCTTAATTAATAACTCATACGAAGTTTCTCAGCTGAAACTAAGTATAACACACAGATTTTCGAATCAAATTCGAAATTTGAGGGTAAAAATTCTTTTTATTTACTTTACAGTCAATTCTACCCACTTCCAGGCCATAACAAAAAGTTAGACCATCGTAGAAATTCGTTTCTGTTGCCGAAATGTATGGGAAACGTTTTTGGCGATTTCTGTCTTTTCTAGTACTGAAAGCTAAAATGGTCCCATAGAGTTTTTTGATCCCCACATGAAATAGAATCGATTGGCATAGAAAAAAAAAATGAACTTTTTGCATTTTTTTTGCTAACTGTAAGTTTTTTACAAAATCTGTGAATGCAGTTCAAAATGTCCCAAAAAGTTAGGGAAGGTCTTTTAAGAACGTTTTGCTGTAACTGCAACGGTTAAGGTACTTGCCCTTACTGCCCCGTTTCAAAAATACACCCTGTATATAGCTCGATACAATATTATTATCATCCGCACGACTATCAAGTAACAGATGCAACATTAACAGAAGTTGTAGACTAGACGCATATATTTCAAGCACGCATACAAATTGTACTCTGAACAGAATATAATTTCTGAGATGTGTTGAACCGCATTGGTGCTAGCAAGCTAGCGTTTGTGGCTTCTAACTACGAGGTCTCGAGATCGATGCCCGGTATGGGCAAAACTGTAATTTCGCATCTTCAAATTATGAAATACGGGTGCTACTCACATAATATATAATTATATTTTTTAAATGTGTCCTTATTATGTTAATTTAATTTAATTTCATTGATGTTGTTATTATATTTTGTCTTATGTCATAAACTATCGCATTGGGAATTTCCTGTCATGGTAGTTGAGTGTACGATAAATAAATAAATAAATAAATAATAAATAAATAATGTTGGTCTATTTAGTCGACCGCGGTTTCACCTATTCTTTTAGGCATTTTCAAGAGAGTGCGATACGTCGCGCCTGAGTCAGTGCAAGACTGGCTGTGACTAAGCCGCGACGTATCGCACTTTAAACCGCGGTCGACTAAATAGACCAACATTACGTGAGTAACACCCGTATTTCATAATTTGAATAATGTTACAAACTCACGTCAGTTTTAATAAAAAATAAATAATAGTTTAAAAAAACTAAAAAACACGCTTTTATAGTACTTCTAACTAAAAAGTGAAAAATAATTCCTAATATAAGCTGAAAAAAGCGTGGGTTGCTCGATAGACGAAAAATAAGGCACAGAGCGCCCCACGCTTTTTAGTTTGGTTTATTTTTAAGAGAATTTTTTATCGAATTTTTGCATTGTCATCGATTTTTGACAGGTGTGCAAAATTTTAATGAAATCTGTCCGTTTAAAGTGGGTCAAAATCGAGTCCCAAGGAGTCGTTTACATACATACATACATACAGGTGAAGCTAATATAAGCGTGTTAATAATTTCGCATCTGCTGCGCATATGTAATTTTCAAAAGCAGTTTTGACCAGTGGATGCCGGTAGACTCACACCCTACACATTGTTTCTAAATATAACAGATGAAACGTGGGTACAGCTCAACCACACCTTTTTGATGATAAAGGCTCATATTGTGTTATAACATGTGTTGACCAATGAACTCGATTACAAAGAAGCTTTACTTCAACGGCTTACGTCTAACAATAGGCGTGGGTTACTTGAAAATTACAGGTGGTAGAGCTCTTGTTAATGAGCTCGAGGGCGGCAGCACCACCGTCTCACCTTTAACCTGCCGCCAAATAGTAGTGCTTCCATTACTGTGTTCCGGTTTGGTGGTGAGATCAGGCCCTGAATTTACTGGCACATGAGGCATAACACCGTAGTCCTCAGCTGCAGCGACGCATCTGCAATCTGCTTTTGTGGATTGTTGATGTCCATGGGCTGTACTCCATTTACCATCAGGTGGACTACATGTTCGTTTGCTGTGGGCGTAGTATAAAAAAAAGCTAATTACGAAGGCACGTGCCTTAAATAGAAAGTTAAAAAATGTTTCGTTAAACTAATGTATAGTACCTACTCGTTTGTATTTATAGACAAAAATTTAAGGAAATAGTTCGGTTGTTGACCAAAAACTAAGGTCCGCAAGTGTATCTATAAAAAAAATCACTTGTGGTCAAGTGTGACTTGACGTGAGTCATAGAGAAAATATCTATGATTTAGTTACTACTCCGCTCCCTCGAGTCTTCTTCTTCGTCGTGTCGATGGCTGAGTCAAATTTTATTTTGACTTGCCATCGTGGTAAAAGGATTAGCCAATTCGCTTTGAAGAACTCGCGAATTGCCCAGGATGCGCCGGACGTAGGGAATAGTTGTGTACGTCACTCGGGGAGGCTCCTTTCATGCAATCCCGTGAGTAATAAGCGTTTTTCGTATATAGAAGTGTTCCTTGTAATCCAATAAATAAATATAGTCTTCAAAATCCAATCCAATCTTCCGAGCTTTTTCCCTTTGACATAGGGTCGGCTTCTAGTCTGACGTATCGATCTGAATATCAGTATTTTACGTGGAGCGAGTGTCATCAGACCGCTACAGCTCAGTACGAGGTAATACGATACTCTCTGTTAGACAAGTTGTCAGACCTTCTGACAAAGGTGGTTATAAAACCACCTTTGTCAGAAGGTCTGACAACTTCTCTCTAAAGCTCTACCACCATAATGGTAGTAGAGCTCTTGTGAATGAGCTCGAGGGCGGCAGCACCACCGTCTCACCTTTAACCTGCTGCCAAATAGTAGTGCTTCCATTACTGTGTTCCGGTGTGGTGGTGAGATCAGGCCCTGAAATTACTGGCACATGCGGCATACCACCGTAGTCCTCAGCTGCAGCGACGCATCTACAATCTGCTTTAGTGGATTGTTGATATCCATGGGCTGTACTCCACTTACTATCAGGTGGACTACACGTTCGTTCGCTGTGGGCGTAGTATAAAAAAAAAAGGTGTTCAAATGGCAACCGGGACCGACGGCTTAACGAGCTAGGCACGGA
Source organism: Hypena proboscidalis (assembly GCA_905147285.1). NCBI lineage: Eukaryota > Metazoa > Arthropoda > Insecta > Lepidoptera > Erebidae > Hypena > Hypena proboscidalis. Next base: position 6,424,591 of record LR990141.1, read on the forward strand.
TGAAAACTCGTTATGTTATTGTTGTAAATATCTAAATACTATAATCTTTTTAATAGCAAACTCCTTGTATATTCGAATATAGTTTTCTCTCTTGGCATATGTTATTACTTGTTTTAGTCCCTGTCTAAGAATGTTGTTTTAAGTTGTGAAAATATATTTTATTATTATGAAACTCGTATTTTATCCTACCAATCCACCACCTTCAACATGGTAGCAGAGCGTGGTTAAATAGTTTGATTGGTTGGTAAAAATGTAAAATATTAATGAAGAAAATTTTTGACAGTTTGAGTTTCGAGAAAAGTCTAGAATAAAAACGGTAATATTGTAAAAAATGGCTAAGCAAGCCAAAATAGAGGAAATCATGATGCCAATTTTTGATGGGGTAAGTTATTCAAGTTGGAAATTAAGATTAGTAACGTTACTTGAATACAAAGAGTGCAAGGAGCCTGTTGTGGCTAGTGTGATGCCTTCCAAATTTCAAGAGGCAGAATGGAGAAAGATGGACTTAAAAGCTAGAACAATTATAATGAGTACCATCTCTGACAAACAGTTGGAATATATAAGCGAGTGTACTACGGCGTATGAAATGATATGTAAATTTGATAAGATGTACCTAACGCAGTCTACTGCTATGCAAATTATTTGTAGCGGCAAAATAGAAGAAATAAAATTGAACAATTATAGTTCAGTTGAAGAATTTTTTGTAGATTTTGAAAAAACAATTAATGACTTTAAAGCTGCAGGTGGCAATATAACGGAGCCAGAGAAAATGAGGTACTTACTAAGAGCTTTACTTCCAAATTATAGTTACATAGGCGATTTTATAGATGTGATTCCTGAAGAACAAAGGACGGTAGACTATGTAAAGTCAAAAATAAAAGAGAAAAATATGACTAGTGCTGACTCAGACAAGAAGAGTAATATTATTATGAGTACATTCACAACTAGGACTAAATCACAATGCTATATCTGTGGAAAGACCGGTCATCTCAAGAAAGATTGTTGGCACGGTCAGAAAAACTATCAAGGTACCAGATATCTCACCAGTCAAAGCCAGCAAGGGCAGGTAAGAGAACAACAAAGAGGTTACAATCGAGGTGGATTTGGACAACAAAGAGGTTACAATCGAAATGGATTTGGACAACAAAGAGGTTACAATCGAGGTGGATTTCATCGTGGTCGTGGTAATGGCCGAGGTAGAGGTCAATGCCATTCCAGAGATGAGTCATCGGGCACTCAGCAATATGGGTCTTCAGCAGAATCGTGGACGGCTCTGGTATGTAAGCCTGAAGTAAATTATGTAACAGGACATTGTGAAGATAATAATAATGAAATTAATTGGTTATTAGATAGCGGGTGTACCGATCATATTATAAATAATGATAAATATTTCCATGATTATATAGATTTAAGAAATCAAATTGATGTGAAGTTGCCAGATGGTAAGGTGCTCAAAGCAACCAAAGTAAGAACTATCAATATATATTTCAAAAATTATTATAATGTAAAACATGTTAATCTCAAAAATGTTTATTTTGTTATAGATATAAAGCAAAATTTGCTAAGCGTCTCGAAAATAACTGAAACTTGCACAATAGTGGCAAGGAATGAAAATGCAAAAATTTATAATCAATACAGAGAATTGATAGTTGTTGCAAACAAAATAGACAATTTGTATTGTATAAAAAGCTATGTTTCAACAACTGATAAAGATGAAATGTATGTCAATTCAATGAAACTAACCAATAAAGAGAAATGGCATAGGGCACTTGGTCATGTTAATTTTCAATATTTAAGCAAGTTGATTAATAATAAGTTAGTAGAAGGTTTGCCAGATAAGATTGAAAGTACAGAAATGAAATGTTCTAATTGTATTCAAAGCAAAATGGCTAATATTCGTTTTCAAAATAATAGAACGAAATCTACAGAAATTTTAGAATTGATTCACACCGATCTTAACGGTCCACATAACACAATTGGTTATGGTGGAGAAAAATATTTTTTATCTTTTATTGATGACTACAGTAAATGTACAAGAATATTTTGTATTAAAAGTAAAGCAGAAACTGCAAGTTGTTTCATAGAATTTGTAAACTTAGTGGAAAATAAATTTAATAAAAGAGTAAAGAAATTACAGTGTGATAATGGTAGAGAATATTTAAATAGAGAAATTTATAATTTTATTAGACAAAAGGGGATAGAGTTATTACCATGTCCTCCCTACGTTCATGAATTAAATGGAGTAGCCGAAAGATACAATCGGTCTGCAATGGACATAGGCAGATGTTTAATGAGGGAAGCTAAAATCCACAGAAGGTATTGGCCTGAAGTTATTAAAACAGCAGCATATTTAAAAAACAGAACTATTGCTAATACAGTAGAGAATAAAACTCCATATGAAATATTTTTTGGTATTAAACCAAATGTTGAGCATTTAAAGATTTATGGAAGTAGAGTTTTTGTTAAGGTTCCCGAAGTATTAAGAAAAAGTAAATGGGACGATAAAGCCAAACTAGGCATACTAGTAGGTTATAACGAAAACAGTTATAGAGTTTTATTAAATAACAGAATAATCAATGCTAGACATGTACAAGTAGTTGAAGAAAGTACTCAATTAATTTGTTTAGAAAAATTTGAGGATGAAAAAGATAGGGACTTGAAAAATAAAGCTTCAGATAGCAATGATGATAATAAAACTGATATTGATGAAGATTTTGTAGATGCAAATGATACTTGTTCTAATAATGTTGTGGAAGATGATGCTATTAATGATGATAATATTACTAACAATAGGTCAAACGATGTTGTTATTGATAATAATTTGGGTAACAATAGGTCAAGAAGAAAGATAAATCCAATTTCTAGATATGGTAATCCAGTATCACATTTTATTTATGTTAACTATGTTGATGCAAATGTACCAAATACATTTGAGGAGGCGATGAACTCTGATGATCATAAGCAATGGCAAGTAGCAATGGATTCAGAAATTAATAGCTTAAATAAAAACAAAACATGGCAAATAGTTGAAAGGCCAAAAGATAAGGAAATAATTGATGTTAAATGGGTTTTTAGAAGAAAAAGTAATAACGTTTATAAAGCTAGATTAGTTGCTCGTGGGTTTCAGCAAAAAGATTACCTTGAAAATGTTTATTCACCAGTAGGAAAAATGCAAACATTAATAATTTTGTTATCATATTGTTGTAAAGATAATTTATTCATAGAACATGGATGTTGAAACAGCGTTTTTAAATGACTATTTAAAGTCAGAAGTATTTGTAAAACAACCAAAAGGTTATGAAACTGGAGACAATAAAGTATACAAATTGCAAAAAGCACTCTATGGTCTCAAAGAGAGTCCAAGAGTATGGTATGAGTGTTTCACTAAATTTATTGAAACATTGAAGTTTATTAGAAGCAACTATGATTATTGTTTATATGTAAACTGTTCAAACAAGGATGCAATATTTATTTTAATATTTGTCGATGATATCTTGATTTGTTGTAAAGATGAAAATAAAATAAAGAAAGTAAAAACTAGTTTGATGGGAAGATTTGTAATGAAAGATTTAGGAAAAGTCAAAAGTTATATTGGAATTGATATCGATTATAATGATGATAGAAATAAAATGACATTAAGTCAAACTAAATATATTGAATCATTGGCTGTAAAATATAATCTAGAAAATTGTAAGTTGTATGATACTCCAATGGAATCAAATTTAAAACTAGAACAAGCTAAAGAAGTAGATGAGAATATAAAGTATAGGAATATAATTGGAGAGTTATTGTACATTAGTACAGGCACTAGGCCAGACATTGCGTATAGCGTTAATTACTTAAGTCGATATCAAAGTTGTTACGACCAAACTCATTATAAATACGCTATGAGAATCTTAAAATATTTGTATAAGACTAAAGATTTAAAGTTAACATACTATAATGATGTAAACTCTGACATATTAGATTGTATGGTAGATTCTGATTATGCAGGAGATAATATTGATAGAAAATCTACAACAGGTTTTATAATTCGATTATTTGGCAACTTAATTTTTTGGAGAACTCATAAACAAAGTTCAGTAACTAAGTGTTCAACTTTTGCAGAATATACTGCTATGTCAGAAGCAGTAACTGAAATACTTTTTATTAGAAACTTGTTATGCGAGTCATTTAATATAAACTTTGATAAACCTATAAATTTGTTTGAAGATAATTCTGGTGCAATTTCAATTGCTAAGTTTGGTAATTTTACTAAAAATTCAAAACACATTGAAGTGCAATATCATTATATAAATGAAAATTATGAAAAGGGTTTAATTGATATTGTTAAGATTGACACAAAATGTAACTTAGCAGACTTATTGACTAAAAGTCTGGATAAGACAAAGTTTCTGAAAAATAGGTTAGAGTTAAAGTTAATTTAGTTATATGTTTTTTAAATATGTTATTCATTGATAAAAGTTAAAGATTATAGATTTAAGGAGGCGTGTTGTAAATATCTAAATACTATAATCTTTTTAATAGCAAACTCCTTGTATATTCGAATATAGTTTTCTCTCTTGGCATATGTTATTACTTGTTTTAGTCCCTGTCTAAGAATGTTGTTTTAAGTTGTGAAAATATATTTTATTATTATGAAACTCGTATTTTATCCTACCAATCCACCACCTTCAACAGTTATAGATGGTCACCCATCAACGGTCGACCGCGGTTAGCATTGCTTAACCAGCTAGATCGATCAGTCCGACTTATCCATAAGCTCATCTTATCGAAATTTGCGATTAGAGCGTTCAAACTACCAATGGCGATTCCAAAATTAAATATAATCCCACAATTTTTTTCGAAAACTAAATACTTGTTTGGCCATATCCTCCTTTGAATTCTTAGAAAAAATGTTTTAATATAAAGCGGAACATCGATCAAACCTAATGATCTGAAAAAATATATTACCAAAAGCCACAATATTTGAACAAATAGATAATATTTATTTGGCCAAATTCTCCAGATAAATATTTACAGAAATGATATTCTCGAGTATAAACATTTATAGCATCACGATAATTATCTTGCAAAAGGGAGTGGCAGAAGTACAGAGGCATTTGACTAGAATTTAAAAGTTTAACGTTTAGAATGACATACCATCACGCCTATAATATCCACAAGGGTGTGGTAAAAATGTACTAAACCCACACTTCACCTTTTTTTTATGGTGGATACATTAAGATTTGACCACGATCTCACCTGATGGTAAGTGATGATGCGGTCTACGGTGGAGCACGCTTACCTATGAGATACCTATTAACTCTTGCTTTGAAGAGATCCAGATTGTACTCATGCGGAAACACAGACTCGGGCAAGGCGTTCCATTCTATGGCAGTTCGCATAAGAAATGTAGAGGCGAAACGTTTAGTGCGTATTAGTGGAATATCTACCGTGAAGCGGTGCCTGAGTGCCGTTTGTCTGGTAGTCAGATGGTGAAACGGGGACCACCTGTTATGTTTAAGTCCCATGGGGTAGGGAGTAAGTCTATCGCCATCCACCGGGCGCAATTCCTGATAGAAAGTTCACAAATAACAATTTGCCCTTGAAAACTTTCGACCTTGCAGCGAGGTTATTAGTAATTTTATAATTACCCTATATTTGTATTGATTATTGGCAGTGTGTAAGCGTTGAATCGTAAATAATTTTCGACAACAGTGGTGTCCCATTAGATATTGTAAGATCCCTTTAAAGCGCTATTTCCTTACCAATACCTCTCCCCGACAAAGATTAATGAACCCAATTCTAGTTACTATGCTATTAGCGATGTAAACCATTTTGTACTTTAAACCTATTGAAATAGGGCTAATAATGCCGCCGACGATGCTCGTTAGCAATCTTTGTATTGTGTTCATCCTTTTTGAATTTAGAGAATGTGTATTCTTATTTCAAAATATATTCTGCCCGCTATAATGGGACAGATTTCTTGAATTTAGAGAATGTGTATTCTTATTTCAAAATATATTCTGCCCGCTATAATGGGACAGATTTCTGAAAACTCAGCCACTAGATGACGCGGAGGTGATGAGTTGAAATGGGTGGTGCTGATTGGTCGAGAACAACAAACCTTGTTGGTTAGCGATACGCACAATAGTAGCACGGTGTTGGAATAGCGCCCGGTGGATGGCGATAGGCTCACTCCTTTCCCCATGGGACTCAAACATAACAGGTGAAGTGTGGGTGTAGTACACCTCCGCCATACCCTTCTGTGCAATGACCTCCGTCTTCGGCATTTGATAATGAGTTTCAAAATTATATAATACAGTTTTAGTCAATATTTTTGCTCCAAGACAATTAAAAATTAAAGTGAACTTAAAACGTTATCTTGAAGGCTTGCATCGATCCGGCTTGGTGGAATAAAATAATATGAATTTCTTAGCACCTACTCGAAGCTGAACGTTTGGACGAAAGATCATTCTTTAGTTTATAAACCGTATGTGAGTACTGAGCTTAAAAAAAAATAAGTTAATAAATACTTAAAATTGTAGACACGGGTCTTAAATAACTAAATAAACACCATATACGGATGTGTCATATTGTCTGCGCCTAGTTCTGAAGCTGCTATAGCATTGACATATTTGTCATGGTAAGATATAGTTAAAATATTATTAGTGTATGGTCCGATGGGACCGGCATGTACTTTTGTATAAAAGTCCCTAAGAATAAATAAAAAGAATAAAAAAAATTTGAATAGAATAGAAGAATAGAATAGAATAGAATCTTTATTTACAGTAAAATGTGGTAGGTACATTAGATGTTACAAATACGATTAGCGATCAACACATCTTTGTCTAATAATATTGACATGCAAATAGTAATGTTACAATAATTGTTAAAACCAAGTCGATTATAGCATCAGTCACAAACTATACATTCATTATTCATCATGAATTTTAATTCACTAGATCATTAATTTATTCATTATAAATCCAACTTATGCAATATTATTATTAAACTTTACTATGTCATTAACGCATGTACATATATTACAATCGGTGAATTAGATAATCGGTGATTATTATATTACAATTGAAAGTCATAAATACCTTTTTCGCTCGACAGTTTCAATCGAATCACACCGATCGTGGTCACGAGCCAACTGGTGAAGGCTACGCGTCGTCCGAGAAAAAAAATAACTTGACTTCGAAATAAAATTCTCTTCTATCTAGTCATCAATATAGTCTGACAAAAACAACCTTCATAACGTTCAACCATCTGAATCAAACATGGCCGAATGTCCAATAAAATCTCTTTGACAGCCGTATTGGCTTTCAATTTCACATTGCATCAATGACTCATATTTGGTTCTTGGAAAACCTTCAGCTTTCAACTTTAGTTGTACCACGAATCGGTGGCAATCTCGTTAAATATTTAAACCAGTGGTTCTCAACCTAGGGGTCGCCGAGCCAATCTAACAGCGAAACCGACACACTCTACGCAAATTCAAAAAGTTCTTCTTAACTTGTCATACATCTTCTAAAAATATGAGCGAAAAACGATTTGGAATGACGCGGACGTTTACAAAAAAGTATTCCAGGCATATTTTGGCAACTATCAAATTTATTTTATTAAAATTATGATGTAACTAGTTTTCAAAAAAAATACCACCACCCATTAGTAGTCGAATTGGTCGACTACTTTGATTTTCGCACCTATCCCAAACGCGGATCTATGTCAAGAGCGTCCCTTATATACATTAGCAATGCTCGTAACCGATTGTACGGGCCTCACCACATAATATCAATAGTTTTACTTTTTACCACTTTCAGCATTTATTTACGCCGTATCGATTGTACGCTGACTTTAACTTTGACATGTTTTTCTGTATTTATTAGTATGCAATAAACTTACGTCATATTCGGACACAACAAGTGATTTTTCTTTTCTCTGTACACATCCCGTATTTGACAACACAGTTCACACCCTCTACCCTACAACTTGTACGAGTAAACTGCCCGTAATATTTTAAGGTGAATCCAAAAAAAAACATGCAGAGTATTATAATTATTGTTGGGACGAGGCTTTGGGTGTTCTCATCGACCTCCGTGGGTCTATTGTGATTGTAGCTTCATTAAAGACTCTCCTTTATAAATTGGAGCAGTCGGCCGATCAGGAGTGACTTGACATCATCCGGATCCAAGATATGGCGTCTCAGAATGATACTTCGTCTATGGATCAGTGGCTCGCAGTCGCAAAAGCAAGCAAAGTAATGAATCTCCGTCATTTTGGCTCGTGTAATAAAATGTTAAGTACCACTGATTCGTACTATCGATTCATTGTCAGGTGCATTCAAACGTATTATTACTGCAGAGTAACATTTATTTATTATTGATTGGCTTGTTACAACGAATACTGACAGCAAAGGACAACAGGTCAAGCTCGAGGCAGTTTAAATTATATTTTGAACAAACTTTTACTCACGACTTCGTCTGCGTGGAGTTTGTTATATTAGAAAAAGAAAGAAAAAGAAAGAAAATACATTTATTTGGAAGTACACGATACACACAACAAAAATAGAATAATTATACATAATGCTAAGAAACGATACAGTTGATAAAATGCATGCGTCTTATTATATACATAAAAAGTCAATATCACTCAAAATTACAGTGTTTCGTGCTTACTACCAAATTGGTAACCAGTTCAGCATATTGCAAGACACAGTGCCTGGCGCTGATTTTCAACTGGTACCTGATTATTTTATAAATAAATAAATACAATAAATTATAGTAAATAAATGCTGAGGAATTTATATTATCACAAAAACAAGAATGTAAAATAAATACTGGCAATTATATCTATATATATAAAAATGAAACCCGTTTTCCGTTGTCACGACTTGGCATGAAAACGGCTTGACCGATTTGGCTGATATTTTTTTTTTGTAGTTTTCTAATACAATAATAAAATAACAAAATACAAGGTTGTTACGGCAAAAAAAAAAAAAAAAAAAAAAAAAAAGTATTCATTTTTATATGGGGGATATTATAGATTCCAGTTCAAATTGAATAGGTACGCATACATAAGATAGGTCAGCTATACAAAATAAAATAGTGCATCAAATTTACGCTAAGGCGGTACGAAGTTCGCCGGGTCAGCTTGTTATTAATAAAATAGTAAACAATACATAAAAGGATAAATAAATATAGGACATTTAAAAAAAATATGTTTGTATTAAGTAGAAACCGCTCCCGCGCTTTGACCCACGTTAATTATTTAAATCCGATCCTAATAATCGGATTTAAATAATTATTTTTGGGTAGTATTTAAACGCAAATCATAAAATATCCTTTTTCTATGCAATTAAATACCGAATTCCCATCAAAATTACTGATTGCACAACAAAATATTCAACTCAAAATATCACTAAACACACTACAATTTATTTTCACAGCGCACAGCAATTTTTCCTAAAGTAAAAGCTTTTTTATCAATGCACAACTAATAATCTTAATGCACATTATACATGTTAACTCTTTTTCTTTTAAATATAGCTTCTATTTTTATAATATTTACAGCAGTTTTTCTAGATCAAACAACATTTTATTAGTCACAGTCATCTTATTATTTATTAATTATCACATAATGAGATCAGCAAAAAAAATATAAAATTAGATACAAAATTGTAATTTATTGAATTATTAAAGCGGGTCTTGCTTTCGCGGGGCGTCCACGCTTCCTTTTTTGCCCAATAGGCACATTTTTAGCTTCTGCAGGTGGCGCCACGTACTGTCGTCTGTTACGATCTATGATAATAAGAAATTGGTAGGTTGTATAATATTATTTTATTTAGTGGGTAGATTCAAAAAGGGGTCGGAGTATCAAAAAGATTAGCTAGCACTCGCCGGCCGCTGCCGCGGCACGCTCGCTTCGCTCGCTCGGCTCGCGCTATGTTATGGTCGCAGTTCTAACCTAACCTAACCTACTACTTTACCCATAATTGACCTATGCCATAACTATAGCTTTTATTTTTATATTATTTACTCCAGTGACGAAAAAACGCGCGAAGTTTTTCAGTTAAGTTGTTCTGCTTTTAGAAATAATGCAATGTAAAAGGATTTTTTTGTTATAATAATCATTAAATTTACCGAGCATGGCTTCTTGAAAATTAAGACAAATATGATGAACAGATTTTGTTGTACTTACTGGTTAATATGCGACTGGGATAGTTATTTTGCTATGAAATATGGTAAATTTGATGTGCAGTCAGTATTTATGCTATGCATGTAGTATTTTTGTACAAAAATAAATTTAACTGTATTGCATTATGAGGAAAAAAGGAATGTCATATTGATGTGTAATTTCGAATTATCTGCAGTTTGAGTTTTGTTAAACATTTAGTTTATCTGTAGTGAAGTAAGTTATTTGATGCAAAAAAGAATATAAATGATGAGTATGTATTGATAGGCGATTATTTATTTGATATGCAATATAATATATCCCATTATTTTTGTGTTTAATAGTTTAACTACCCATTTGCGTTTTTGATATTTAACATAACGTTGAGATCCCTATCCCTATTCCCGAGATTAATGCTAACAAACAAACAAACTAACTTTCAAATCAAATCAAATCAAAATCTTTTATTTGTTAAAATGCGGTTTTCACAGGTTTTCTTCTTTTCTTTCACCCGCGGTTTCGTCTACGGGATAGGTATATAAATAAGAAGTAGCCTATGCTACGCGCCTGTAGTCAGTTACTTGCATATAAAATTTATCAAAATCGGTCTAGCCGTTTAGAAGATTAGCCGATACAAACAGACAGACAAACAGACAAAATATAAGAAAACTGCATTTTAGGCAAATATCGTGCAAATAACTATATCAACTGAAAAAAATATCGTTATTTTGACATTAAAAGCAGATCCTTCTTAAGATAGCAATAAATGGATGAACGTAACTTCACGAAATGACGTATCATACAGTTGAGAAATGTAGGGTTCTAGTAAGAGGCGACCGTAGCTGGATGGCTAAAGCGGCTGCCCGGTGTGCAGTAAGGTCGTAGTTTCAAATTCGCCGGTTCCATATCTTTTTCAACTGTTTCTCAGTATTAAAAACAGACACATCAATTTTATTTATTTGTATTGATTATTAAAGTGTTGCGCGAAAGTTGGATCGATAAATGTTCTATCTAATAGACACTTATATGGGGTGCATGAAGCTTACCCGAGTGACGTACACAATGATTCCCTACGTCCGGCGCACCCTGGGCAATTCGCGAGCTTTCCAAAGCGAATCGGCTAATCCTTTCACCACGATGGCAAGTCAAAATATAATTTGACTCAGCCATCGACACGACGAAGATTATATGCTAACCACTAGACCATCGAGGCAGGGTTATGTATATATATATTGGTGATACAGGAGTTATGTAACACAAAAAAAAAAAATGTTTTGCATGCGCATATTGTCATTGAAATTAGTTCACTTGGTCGTGTATGATATAATTTACAGTGGAAACTTTGTTGGATTAGGTTACCATACCAACCCATATCTTGTATTTTTAGTTTTTTATAGTTCTGTTTGTTTCCCGAAATAAAAAAAAAAATAAAAATAAAGAATAACAAAATATCTTTTGTAAGTAAATATTTTTATCAAACGACAAACATACAATTTCGCATATCGTAAAGAGTACTCATAAAAATTCGATGCATCGTAACTACGCTATAACTGGGCCCTTCAGTGCCTCGTAATATTTTATTACCTTTCTTCTTTATATCACGTGTTACTATGCTGGTATAATACTAAAGGGCTGATTTTACCACACGTCTTAACCTTCGGTTTTAATAAACCAATATTTGCATCTCTCTTTCTCAATCAATGCTTGTACGGGACAGCGAGATCGAGAGCTGAAGACTAGTGCCAACTTTAGTTTAATACGGTGGTAAAATCGGCCCTAATACTGAGACCGCCTGCAACTTGACCTTATACTAAGAAACAGTTTAAAAAAATATGGAACCGGCAGGATTCGAATCTCAAATTCAAATTCAATTTGGCGGCCGGTTAAAGGTGAGACGGTGGTGCTGCCGCCCTCGAGCTCATTCACAAAAGCTCTACCACCACAGTTTAGCTAAATGCTATAAAAATAATGAATAGGAAAATGTAACATAATGTTCCATATTCGAATTTATTCGAACAAATTTCATATTTCGAACTGTATCTTCATTGCAATGCTCGGTCCTCCTTACCCTGGTGTAATTATTTGAATCTGTATTTTTACAATACAAGCGAATGCTAGCAGCTTTGATTATATAATTCTAGCAGTCTGTGAGCCATTAATGACGTAGTTAAAGTTCAAAGACTAAAGAAGTTGTTTGTGATAGCTTGGTCAAAGACATGGAGTCTAATAGGTAGTCGATTCAAGTTACTGCCCGACCAAGGTCTTTTTGGAATGTCAAAAGTAACAAATAAGTGATATATGTAATAGAACATTCTTGACAGAGAATTTTCTATGTAGCTATGTAAATCCTATAAAACCATCCGAATCAGCACTATCCTGAGAGTGGCTAGCTGAAACTGATGGACTAGCAATCGACCTCTATGTAATTAAAAAATAGCTTGGAGAATGTATAGAGGCGACTAAGACAACAGAAAAAAGCTCGTGTTAGCTTTCGCAGACACACATGTTGCTATGCCACGCCGCCACGACACCCCTTGATGACGTGACAGAGGCGACCTTGAAGAACATCTACATAAAATTTGTATTACACGACCGTGGTGCACGCGACTACGCAAATAACCTGTTGAAAATGTTATGGCGCGTTCTATTTTTGAAACGTTTGTTTTTTAATTTGATGTTTTGTTTTTGGATTGTCTTCCATTGTTTTGTTTTTTTCGAAACCACATAATAATATAATGATGGCCAATTACCTTCCTTAACACAACATACTCAAGAGACGCATTATATAGCGGCCGTAGCGCAAGGGCGCTACCCTTGGACTTACGATCGAAAGGTCGTGGGTTCGAATCCTAGCCACTACACCACAGACGTGAATTTTGCTCTTAACACAAGCAAAAATCCGGCCTTACTGTACACTGCTACTGATAACTGATAAAGTGATAGTATTATTACGTGTCTACCATACCTTGCTAGGTGATACAGACGTGAAGTTCTAAAGATATTGAACGAAGGATACCACGCGTGAGTGCCTACTTGCTGCTCGTCGCTCTGATACGTTTTTGATTGATTGGCTTAGGGAATAATATATAAAATATTGGAACGCGTAAATAATATTATGGATGTAATTTAAATATTATAGAATTATTTATTTTAGGTATTTTGTTGTATAATGCATGCCAGAGCAAGAATAAAATATATAATAGTATAAGGTTTTAATAATGTACATCTCATCTAAGTGAACTTCTATGTAGTTCTTTTGAGAATAATAAATATCTTTAACCACAAATTACGTTAATTTTCATGTTAAGATTTTGACCTTGACTTCTCTGGAACGCTCCCTCTTGGAATCAGGATGGCTACTACACGATTTTCATTCAAGAGCTCATGAGCTCTTGTGGAGCAAATTGGTGGAATGTACTGAACATAAACTTATGCATGGTATAAATAATATATAATATCACATCTCCAATACCACGCGCACTTATCACTTTCAACAATCTCATGGACTCCAATCTAGAAATTGATATATTTTCAAATGAAGACGGTGTATTAATGGTGATTTTGCAACAATTTTGTGAATGTCATTAGTTTGTTTTTATAAATTATGATAATATGATTGGTTCCTGTAACTGTTTTAATCAAATAAATAAAAAAATAAATAGAAATAAAATACAATGTACTGCTTTAGTATTATGTATTTATTAACACATATATATTTTTGTAATTTATGTATATGTTTGCTTGATTACATATAATATTTATATAGTACTGTGTGTATATAATAATATATTTGTAAACCTATTGTTAGACAAAAATATATCACCATGGTAAACTTTGATCGCACCTACCACTTTTAATCTCTGCATCAGCCTAAGTTGACTGTCAGACAATGCCTCAAGCATTAAGTCCTTGTACATACTTTTGTGCGCAAATTAAATAAATAAATATAATACTTTATGGTAACCCGTAGTTTCCAAATCGACATATAAAAACGTGGTACGTTAACCATTATACGGATTGCCCGTCACTTTACATTTCGACCACGTTTGCGCGGGACATTTCAAAGACATTTTGTAGGGCAAATAAAACTCGGGTGTATACGTAAGGGCTATTTCACATCACGTTACGGACATTATAACACTGAGTATACTATTTGTTTCACATAACATCAAGACTATATAACCCAGAAGGGTGTGACAAAGGTGTGCGACACCCAGATGTCAGCCGTTTAAATCCCATGTGATAAGGCGAGAGCCTATTGCCATCCACAGGATACAATTCCAACTCCGTGCCGACATTGACATTTCCGGACGGAATTACCAAATAAAACACAATTGGCAATTGTATCCGAAATATCGCGGTGGAAGAAGCGTGGTCAATTTTTAATATTAAATTTATATGTTATGGTTCTCAATTCATCTGTATTTTTTTATGTGTGTTACCTCTTAACTTTCGACTGGGCGAAACGATTTTAATGATTCTTTTTTTATTTGAAAGCTGTTACTTTCGGTGGTGGTTTCATTTCAATTTGGCCCAGTTCTGACAATGACACCCATGAGAAAACTAAAGTTGCTGTACCTAATAAAAGTAGTTTTTTTTTTTAATTATGTAATAATAAATCGATAATAATGACTGCCTCGTTGGTTTAGCTAGGGGTTAGCATATACGCCTCTCACCGCGATAACTTGGGTTTGATTTCCGTGTTGGGCAATAGTGTTATTTGGGATTGCTCCGTCAGAAAATGCTCAATAGCAGCACGGAGTTGTATTTATGCTTGATGAATAGCGATAGGCTCACCCGTTATCCCATGGGACCTAAACATAACGGGTAAAATGTGGGTGTTGTACACCTCTGCCATACCCATCTGGGTAATATAGGCGTGATGTTATGTTACGTAAATAATGTATTCCCCGATGTAAACTCATCTTAAGTCGTACAGAACATTATATTGTTATGGATATTGGACACAAACGTGACGTGAAATGAAGATAAATTACGTTTGTATTTGTATTGTTTGTAGGAGTGGCAATGTTCTAGTATTTGCTGATTGAGTTTTAAGATAAATATGGTGATAAGGGGCCCAATAAGATTGACATAGTGATAATGGTGGCAGAGTTTTGTAAACAAATTCGAGACAGCGTTGTCTCAGTTTTAACCTACCGCAAGCTACGGCTTGGGGATGATAAGTCCTGAAATTACTGATAAAGCATTATGTCGTCAATCGTCATCCTGAGATTATAATTCACAAAAAATTGCAACCCATCTAAAATCTTTTAGGTCTTCAAATATTTTAATTATCATTTTAAATCTAGTTTTATTTTTGATTACGTTATGTTCAGCAATTTTTTTCATAAAATCATTTATGAACAGAGGTTTATTATGCGTTATTAAAACTCACAATGACGAATCACACACCCCGAATCACGAAATGACGTATCATACAGTTGAGAAATTTAGGGTGCCGGTAGTACTGTAGCTGGATGGCTAAGAGCGACTGCCCGGTGTGCAGTAAGGTTGCAGGTTCAAATCCTGCCGGTCCCATATCTTTTTCAAGTGTTTCTTAGTATAACTCTCTGACACTTCTAAAGAGTACAAAAAAAAACGATCTAAAAAGCAATAAAAAATACGGTTCTTAATTCAAACAGCGCGCGAACGTCAAAGCAATGAAGACACGTTCAATGTCACAGCATCTTTCATAACGGGATGTTGCGAACAAAATTGATCATGACGTAAATGTAGGTCGCCGGTGCCCGGGTGTGATCCCGGTTCCTTGTTGCAAGTATTTCCGCGCCATATCTGCGCATTGCGTGTGAGAAAGGAGGATAAATAATAATAAAAATATCTTAAGTTTTTCCGTTCATTTCTTTCTCATAAATTCTAAAATTTTTGCCTCGACGAAAACGTCACGTTGAATATGAGAAATAAATTCGTCGGCGGGTAAGACTTCCTTAGACGTTAAATTAAATCTCCCCTGATAGATTAATTAACATAATTATGAAGTTAAAAGTCAGTAGATTTTGTTGATGCGCCAAAAAGGTACGCACGAAACTGGGGTACAGAAACACTCCCCTATATTGTTGCATAATAATGAAGAGTCTTTTCTTTTACTCTAAAGTATCCATCGAGAATCGAAATACTATGAAGTCATAGAGAAGATACTCTTAGAATAAAAATAAAAAAGAAGAATTCCAATTTTAAAAGTTAACGTCAAAGCAACAAAAGCATGTTCAATGTCACCGTTTCTTTTGTAACTTGTAACACTGTTTGAACAAAGTTGATCATGACCGAAATGTGAGTCATCGATGCCCGGGTACGGGATGTGATTTTGACCCGTCAAAAAGTCGTCAAATGCACGAAGAAATCAGAATTTTACGTTGAGCGACTGCCATCAGACCTAGATAACCCAGTACGAGGTGATACGATGCTCATTGTTAGACTAGTTGACAGACTTTCTGGCCTCTAACGACTGCCATAGATCTTCAAATGGCAACCGCTGCCCTTATTACGATTAATGTTGATTGTGAATGAATCAGATTCAAATGGATAATTTTGGTCACCTATCCACGGATAACCGCGTTTAGCATTTTTTTTGCCTGCCAGATCGATCGGTTCGCCTGGCTTCGACTTATCCGCCAGCTCCTCACACGAGCCAATGCAGTGAAGGATGAATTACAAACAGAAAAAAAACGAATATTAAGATAGGTTAAACTCAAATAGATGCTTACTTGCTTTGAGATCAAAGCGATTAATTTCAATGTCACCGCGCTTATCACAACGCTCTTCATATTTGAACAAAGTTGATCATGACCGAAATGTAGGTCGCCAATACCCGGGCGTGATCTTGACCCGTTGCAATTCGGTATTCGAGCGTCAGTACTGCGCATTGCGCGGATGAAGCGTCATATGGAGAAAAAAAAATCGTTTGAGTTTATGTTTTGAAACATTAAACCTTTTTCTCATCGTGGAATTATATACTCAAACTTTCCACCATAGAATTAAAGAAAAAGTAATATTCATGAGACTTAAAAAAGATTAATAGTAAAATAATACATTCTCAATTCAAACACATACTTCTTTGACATGCTAGTCATGATAGCGACTAATTTAAATGTCACCGCACCAGCCCTCCGCATGTTTGAACAAAGTTGATCATGGCCCATTCCTTGCGTCGAGCGTCAGTAATGAACAATACGTGGCAGAAACGGCATAAAATGAGGAGGATTAAATAATAGAAAATTGTTGATAAAAATCGTATTTATGATTTATGTAATGTCATTAAAAAAAAACAAATACAACAAAGAATTTTTTTAAAAGGTGCAGTGAATACGCAATAAAACTCACTGGCACATTATAAACCAAAAAGAATATCGATACAAAACAAAAACGTTCCAAATTCAAAAATGATAATAGCTGTCATCAAAGCAATAAAGACGCATTCAATGTCACAGTCACAATGGGCTCGATATCTGAATAACGTTGATCATGACCGAAAAATAGGTCATCAAAGCCCGGGTGTGATCTTGACCCGTTCTTGCTATCCAGTATCCGAGCGTCAGTACCGCGCATGCGCGATTCGTGGAACAAGGATAACATTTTATGTAAATCAGCCATCACAAAAAAGAATATTTCGTGAAAATTTATGACACATATTTTTCACAATAAAAGAGCCTTCTTTTTTAGATTTAAAGTCGGGTATTTCATTGCGTTTGCATAATTCTGACTTGACCAGAGTATCTAATTATCTCCTTAAACTGTCTTTTTTATGTGAAATTTTTCTTTTTACACTAAATATTTATAATAAATATAATAAAAATTCAAATTTCTTTATAAAAACGCAACCTTTTTTTTTAACACGCTTATATTAGCTTCACCTGTATGTATGTATGTATGTAACCGACTCCTTTGGACTCGGTTACTTTCTTTATAAAAACAAAACCTTTTTTTACAATAAAACTTAGTAAAAAAGTAATCCATAATTTTTTAATTAGCCATGTTACGAGTACAAATAAAGCAAGATGGCCGCTTGTAATATAAAAGAGTGTGGCTAGTAATAAAAATGTGAGCTCAATAAGGGGTGTTTTACGCTCCCGGGCTTCGTTGATCATGACCGCAGAAACAGGTCAGCTGGCACCAATGTGATATTGACCTACTAAAATCCTTGTCAATGGTACTGTCAAGGATTCTTGGGATAAGACCTTGAGAAAAAGCCACTTTCAAAGTGGAACAATTCATTGGATAGGTTTGCAAATAGAACCATGAAAAAAGGTTGATTCTAAGTTTAAATGGCAAGTCTTTTGAATACAAGGAGTATTCAAAAGACTTGAGCTTTGAAATATAAATATTAAAAATTGAACTATACATTGAGCAGCAACAACTGTGATGCATTTGGTTTTAAAATAGAACATGAAAATAGAATTTGAAAATGGAATTTAATATGTGCCGTATATTAAATTCCATTTTCAAATTTATATTGCCTGTTCTGTATAAAATCTTTGGAAAGACTTGAAAATTCCTAAAAATAAAAAGGTTACGTTTACATAACATCACGCCTATATTACCTAGAAGGGTGAAGCAGAGGTATACAATACCCACACTTCACCAGTTATGTTTAGGTCCCATGGGATAGGGGGTGAGCTTATCGCCATCCACCGGACTCCGAGCTGCTATTGAGATTTTCCTGACGAGAACTTCACAAATAACACTTTTTCCGACCCGGGAATCGAACCCGAGATCTCGCGGTAAGAGGCGTATACGCTAACCACTAGACCAACGAGGCAGTTCAGTATGTGTTTAGTAAATAAAATATCGAGTAAACTATATTTTGTTTTAATATAACGCATTTATATAAAGTAACTTATTCGGCTTATGTTTTTTGTCAGAAATAATTCACAAGTTGAGTTAGCTCATTAGAGTAATACGTCTAGTTTTATTGTGATCTAGACAATCTAGAAAATCTAGACAAAAATACTTGAAAACATTTTATATTTAAGATATTAAAATTTATTTCAAATTTAATTTATAATCCTGCTAACATTATATTAAGTACTGGAGTCTTTTGGACTAAACCTGAATTTATTAGAGAGGTCAATTACCGGCGGCGATTTACCGTCTTATTTTTTTTTTCTTATGTCAACTATTGGACAAGAAATGCTACTCTCATGAAATAAGTGCAGTGTGGATATTGGTGTAATTGGCGTTGTAGAGGGTAAATATGACCTTATATAATTTCTATCAAATTATAATATTAAAGTTGAAAAATTAAGAATCCAGCAGGACTCGAACCTGCACCACCTGGGTATACGCCCCAAGTGCTTTCTACATTCAGCTATGGATTCGTATGCTGCTAGACTCGAAATTTCTCAACTCTTTTCTACAACAACGCCTGTTTATCTTAAACAGCGCTTCAAGTTTGTACATGACACGCACACAAAGTACTTGAGATCATCTGAAAACTTTAGGCTGGAGATGCCAGCGCACACCACCGATTTCTATAGTAAATCTTTTACTGTCGAAGCCGTGCGCCTATGGAATGCGTTGCCTTTGGCTATCAGACAAGCCAAATCCATTAATTTTTTAAAAAAAATGTTGAATGAGCACTATCTTTCCTTATAGTATTATGTATTGTATATTTGTAAGTAGGTATAATAATATATATATATATATATTATAACATATTTGTATATGTATTATATATATGTATTATATAATATGTAATTTATTGGTATAATATATTGTATAATAGTTATTGTTAAATATAAAATGCAAATAATCTCTAATAATCCAAGCAAAAACTACAGCTTTATTTTCACTTTTTCAAAATGTCCATCCTAAGGTTGCCTGGAAGAAATCGCTTTAAGCGATAAGGCCGCCCTTTGTGCATATTTTTTTCTGTTATATTTTGTTATCTTTTAAGTTTTTCATGTGAAATTATGTACAAATAAAGTATTTTCTATCTATCTATCTATCTATCTCTTTTTGTGCCAGTCATAGGTATATATATATATATATTATATTCTAACAAAAACTCACAAGACTTTTTCACCGTCTAGCTAGATTCAGACCTAAGACAATCATTCCAGATCAATCTTGATTCCAAACCTTCGCAACCAATCGCCTGTAGACCATTTATTAGTAATAATTTGCAGTGTTCTTCTCTAAGACGTACCTCATCAATCTGAAGCTATGGATAGGTTGTGTACACACCATTAATCAAGCCTGTATACTCAGCTCTATACGTATATAATTATTCACTCGTCTGATTGAATGACTGACTGATTCATCAACGCATAGCCTAAATCGCTAGATATAGAAACTTGAAATATTGCATGAAGATTCCTTGAAGGTTACATGGCGATTTTGAAAAAAAAAAAAACTACTGCGGGAGGTGTCAAGGGACACCCGGATGGAACGAAGTTCCTTTCGATTAATTAGTAAAGAATTTTTTATTTTTCTAAGTTACAAAAAAATCTTTTTTTAAGTTATAATAATAATATTTTTTTTATTATTAACAATTATAATGTAATATAAACTTAATCAGTAGGCTCATTTTTAGTAATAATTGGCTTGTGGTAACTGAAGTAGGAAACATATGTTTGGGATTCTATTTTATTTAAATGTCTTGAAAAAACTGCATCAATGGTAGTATTATATTTTGTTGCTGATTCTGCTGGATTATTGTTTATTCTTAAATCAAATTCTTCGTAGCATGTAATTACTACGCCGCTACGAGAATTGCTCAGAAATGTGTCGTTACTACTTTTCGTCCCATTTTTTTCCGTCTAGCCCCCTTTCGCAACGCGCGATAAGGAACTTCGTTCCAATAGGGTTTAACTGTCAATAAATAATAGAAGTCCGTCATTTTTAAAATTAGAAGCGTATATTTTTATTTTTAAATAGGCGCGTATTTCTCAAAAGGACATAGCTGAAAACCAGTGTGAGGGACTTTGGAAGTAATTGGCAATATGCTGAGCTACTATGGCTAGTATATTAATATTTTTTATCACTGTCACTATTTATATATCTGTGCATTATTTTATTGTAAGTCTTCCCTTCTTTTTTTTTCTTTCTATAATTTTGTATTGGCTGGTTGCAAGGCACTAGTATTTTCCACGTATACGATCACCGCGCCCATGGCGACCGCAATTAAAACTAATTCAGGCTCCGCCAATGTGCTTGCCTTTACTATTCCTTCATTGGCATGATAAATTATAATTATTATTGTGTGTAATTGATATACCTCTCGATATTAGAAACATCATGAAAAATAA
Source organism: Hypena proboscidalis (assembly GCA_905147285.1). Classification (NCBI taxonomy): domain Eukaryota; kingdom Metazoa; phylum Arthropoda; class Insecta; order Lepidoptera; family Erebidae; genus Hypena; species Hypena proboscidalis. The sequence continues at coordinate 6,446,019 of LR990141.1, forward strand.
TTACTTAGTCAACACGCAAACTTCCTGAGATAATACAATTATAAATTCACATTAATAATAGACTTGCCTAAACGCTTCAAACAAACGGCTACATATACTTCGGGTTGGCGTTAACCGTGGATTAAGAATGTTGGTAAATTTGAGCTTTAAGAGGGAACTCCCAGTATGGAATTCTCATACAAAATGAGTCTGGTTGTATCTTTTACATTTTTCATCACAATGTTATAATTTTTGCACAGTCAATTTAAAACATGATTATCTATGTTCCTTCGATTTCAAATTATCTTTAGTCTGTCTATTTTAAAAATTATAGGCATCCAAACATCCGTAGTTTTGAACGGCCTGACAAATGCGACTTTTTTGGTATTATACAACAGATTATTACAAGTTTTCGAAACCAAGGACCCTCGTAAATATACTGTACTTTCTATTTCATCAATAATTATCATCAAAGTACCTCATTTTCATTCATCAAATACCATATTACAAATTAAAGAAAATTACAATATCTATCTCAACTCATTGAAGGGGGGTGAGGCAGCCATTCGTTAGCTACTCGGAAGTGAAGGAGGGGTGCCAGTGAGATACCGAACCAAGCCGAGATATGACATACCATAGTCTACCGACCAGAGAGTATGCAATGAACTGCATTGAACCTTTTTTGACATTCACGACTGCAATAAGTTATAGTCCGAGATCTAGCTGCAGAATCTTTTCGTTCTTTATAAACATAATTGAATTATATTTTTATGTAAATAATCATTTAGGGACTGAGCTGTATACATGGCATATGGGTTAAAAGTACCAAAGCCTAAACGAATAACAGAAATAAAAACAGTTAGTTGAAAACAATGATTGTTTTTTGCATTAATAACTTATTAATAGTTATTTATATATTTTTTCAAAAAGACAATTGTATACAATTGTACTATTGTGACAAAGTGTAAATGTTAAAACGATTGACTGTTAAAATGTGTAAATGATGAGGCTGATCATAATCTGTTTTTTTTATTTTTATCACGTCCCTAATCACCCCATACTTTCAAGGGCTGTTATAAATTAATAGTCAGCTATATATGCCGAGCAGAGTATTAGTATCTATAGAAACATGTCACATTATCTTTGAAAAGACAACGTTTAATTGTCTTGTTAATTTATCATTGAGTTGGAGTAATAATAATAATCGTTAAATGCTTTCGAACCTAAAACCTTCTACATGCATAATAATAACTATGCAGATACAATATTCATTTAAAATGCATAGCTCTTGGCCTAATTACAGTGTCATTCATTGCAATTCGCTTGTGTCATATCATATGTCACACTTGTATTTTATAATGTTGATTATAATATTTAAATAGTTTGTCTGGACTTAAATATGGGTAAACAATCTTTACATTGTGTATTGTTAATTATTTACATAGTAAATATATTATTATATCTACGAATACTTAAATTGTAATGTCATTATATCGTGCATGTCATTTTTGTTCTTTCATATGTACAATCAAACATATAACCGTTTCAGCAAATTTGAACAAAAATAAGATAAATATATTTACAGCATATAAACCGCATAGTAATAAAGATTTTTGTCATTTGAGTTTGTGCTGAGGTAAATTATTTACATTTCTGTATTTTTAGTGAACCGCAGAAAGAAAAGAAGAGACTTGGCCTATTTGTCAGCTTATACTTCACGAGAGCGAAAAATGAATAAGATTAAACGTAAAATAGAGCTGAAGAAAGTAATAATTATTAGATAAATAACGAATGCCATGTTGCAGAATAATGCAATTCTTTTATCACTGTCTCAAGAGAAACGCAATGTGCTAAATATTAGAGCAATATTATTAAATATTATTATTATATACCCTAAATAATACAGTATCATTTCTAAACTTTGTTTTATTATTTTAAATAAAGAAAACACTCAGAATCAAGAGTTAAACGGTACTATTATATTATAGTACTAATGTTTTGATGCAATTACATACTATCGACATACTACGTGGGTGCAGTCGCAGAAGAAACTAGTGATATTATAAATCCCAAAGTAACTTTGAACGTCTGTCGGTCTGTTGTTCCTGCAAAATAAAATCGTATAATCGATCTTGATGAGTGTTAATGGTTTTTTTGTTGATAAAGCCCGCTTAATTAAGCGGCCGTGGCGCAATGGATAAGGCATCGGTCTTACAATCGAGAGGTCGTGGGTTCGAATCCTGGCCATTACACCACGGACGTAAAACGTCCTCTTATCACAAGCGAATTAAGCTTAGCTGGAGGGGGTTAACAAGAATACGAGTAATTTGTATTTGCAAATTGCTAGTAAGGTTTTCAAAAAAAAAAAGTCTAAATACGCAAAGTTTTATTGATATCAAATTTGTGTCTATAGCCTCTATTTTCATGCGTGGGCGTCGGGCAAGGCAAATTGGACGTATTGCGAAAGCGACAATAATTACCCTTGCTGTAAACCTCATGGCAATTTTGAACTCGACTGTACATCATCATCAAAATCAAACTGAATACGGACGCCAAAATTAAATCATGTTATAGAATAAGGACGCGCTATATCCTTAGGCTCAACTCACATCGACTAGCTAGCTTCATATTTATCTGTATTCTGTGACGTAGACACAGAATCACTGCGTCGTCGCGTTGCGTCCAGTTTATATGGCCTATTTAGCCCAAGATAGATGTAGACAAATTGTATGGATAAATGCAAATGAACCTGAAAAGCAACAACATAAACAGATCAGCTTTTTAAGTTCATTACATCATGATTTTTTTAAATTGCTGGGCTAATCTTTAATATATTTCCAGCAGGCCCACATAATGAAGATATGTATAAATATAAATATTATTATGTAAAAAAAACCGATGGCGTAAAACGCGACGTGAAATCTTTTATCTCTTTTAGTTGCCTGCCCGCCTGTTAAAACAGCGTCGTAAGTTCTTAGTCTGAATTATGCCTAAAGGTATAGAATATCTATATTTAGTAGATTTTTAGTCGACTAGTTGGTCGACTAGTGCATAATGCAACTGACTGTGGAACAATAAACATCCCTGTTCCACATACAAATCTCGCCATTGTTACCATAGCAACAAAATTTTGTTGAAAATCGGCAGACTTATCAAACAACAAATCCTAGGTATTGAACCGTTGAGTAACAACTGAACATCAACATGTATTTTCACTCACACATTTATATATAAGACCGATAGAGACAGCAATACCTTTATATGTGTGCAGAGTCTACCCTTAAGATGATGTTTTGAAACTAGCAGTATCTTTTCCCAGTCTAGATCCAGACCTAAAACAATAATTTAATACCGTACCAAATACAATCGCAAATCTAGACATATTATAATAATTCCAGATCAATCTCAATATTTTCGCAATCAATCTCCTGAAGACCATTTATAAGTAATGTTTGCAGTGTGCATCTCTAAGACGTACCTCATCAATCTAAAGGTATGTGTTAATGGTGAGCGAGGTCCGAAAGGCAAACAACTTCGGTAATTTTATTATTTAATTTCCTAACAGAAAATTACATTACAAAAGTCGGACTCAGAACACAAGACATAACATAAGGTGACATATGACATAAAAGAATATCAAAGATATTAAAAACTAAAAGCTTTAAGTAAAGAGGTTCGTGTCGCTAACATTATGGATAATTTGTTTACACACCATTAATCAAGACTGCATTCTCAGCTCATCTGTACTTCGCTCATCTTTGATACTTAGTATACCAACTATTCAGAGGCCAAATAAATTAAATATTGAAAATGGTCATTCAGGGGTCAAGCAAAACATCAGTAAGTATATATAATCTCACTTTCATCCGTTAAGAATCGATTTTTTTTAGACCGTCTGACCACGATCACACCTCGTAAGTGATGATGCGGTCTACTGTGGAGCACGCTGACCTGTTATGAGGTACCTATTTACTTTTGTATTAAAGAGACCAAAATTGTACCGCATACATTGACTCCGGCAGAGCGTTCCACTCCTTGTCATTTCGCATGAGGAATATTGACTTATTAATAAATCACAATAAGAGTGCACGGTTGGCGTAGTGGTTAAAGAGGTCGTCTCACCGCTTTCAAGTGCACTGGTGTTGTGGGTTCGATCCTCACACGGGACAAATCTTTGTGTGATCCGCAAAGATTTATTCAGATTTTGGGTGTGCTTTGTGTGAGTGGAATGTAGGTTTGAAAACACTCCAGCGTCACAGGAGTTATTCCTAGTGGGAGCGTCGTTTTTTTTAATAAACAAAATAATTTGCTACGAAAGCGATGGCATCATACCAACACTTTTATAATCAGTATACCTTGTCTTGTAATCATTGTATATTCTATTAATACAGTCTACCTCTCTTAGCTAGAGCTCATTAATCTGAAGCCAAGGATAGGTTATGTACACACCATTAATTAATACTGTTTTCTCAACTCATCTACAGTATTTAGAAGAGATTTTAATTATCAGTTTTAAATTACAAAGAAGATTCATACTCTGTAGAGATCAGATTGTAAGAATTAAAATAATCACTAGTAACTAAAGCCACCTATTCTGAAAAGAGACACGAATTTTTGTTTGCAAAAACAGAAAATATAACATCATACGCCTATATTACCCAGAAGGGTTTGGCAGAGGTGTACGACACCCACATTTCACCTGTTATGTTAGGTCCTATGGGATAACCTTACTCAATAAATGGGCTATGTAACAACTGGTACGGTAGATTGATTTTAGGTTCAACCCAAACAGTTCGATTAAAATGGAAATTGGATGAAGCTTCGTTAATTCAAATCATATAATGAGTACTAAGTATAATTTTAATTGCTTTGTAATTATAATGTTTGTTGACGTGTTCAAGTGGGCTTATATATTATATATACATGATAAGATTTTTTCGAAATAAACTACAATTCGTACTACTTGTTCCTGAAATAAACGCGTTCAACCAAGCGAACTTCAGCTTTATAATATTCAGAAGAATAGATAACCTTTTTTTGATTGAGTTCACAACTCACCAATTTGCGAACTCGCACGTACGCAAAAATATAATAAGATCACATTGGAACTACCTTGTATAATTTGTATAATCAATAAAATATATATTTATAAATATTTAACAAAAACTTATTGCTAAAAACCTTCACAAAATAATTAATTACTGTCCTCAGATCTCAAGGCCATATCGAAGGATTGTCCCATTCATTTTCGGATTACGTAATTTGTATAACATTGTAAATAAGTATTGAATGGCTGTTATAAATCAATCATTGTCAAATACATCAAAAGCTTTTGAAATATAGACTTGGTGGTATAATCTTTTTGAATAGGGTGAATGTATCATATATTTTTAAGGTATTGAATAGTGAATATAAAATTGATTTTCTTTCATAAAGTTGAAAACAAGAATCATTAAATATTTTTCAAATCAAATCAAATCAAATCATTTATTTCCATGGGCCCCAAGGGGCGCTTGAACACGTCAAAACAAACATCAAAACACAAAAAATATAAAATTAAAATAAAACTTAGCTAACTAAATTATAATACTTATTGTAATAAAATGATTGGACACCGGAGCTTAGATTGATTTCAACTTAGAGATTTGAATTAAAATCAATCCAATTACCAGCTCCGATGGGTATTGTATCATGAGAAGAGCTGGTGAGAAACTCATGTGCACCATCTTTTCAAATAATTCATACAATATTTGTTTGTTTTTTGACAATAATTCTATGTGTAAGTTATAGCAACCAAAACAACATTATAGATAAAGATGGTTATAAAGAGAAAATAAACTTAAATATAGAAATGGAATTAAATTAATACTTATAAATAAATCTATAGTATATAAGGTTGCAATATCTTACACTTCAAGCAGAAAATAAAGGAGTAAAAACAATGTGTGTGTACTACTGCTGTATATATAAGGGTTTCAGAACAGACAAAAAAAAATATATTTATACTAATAACAAAAACTATTACCCAAAGACAAATATCAGACACACACGATCCGTGGCGTGATTCTGTAAGGGAAGCTGTCAGTTATGATATTTCATTATCAGAAATTCAAATTTCGTGTGATTCCATTTAGGGAATACGCAAAGACGTATTTTGCAATTATTTTGTTTCCTTTATACAGTGTATGTAATTAACTAGCGTGTAAACCTGGTAATTACAGCCCATAAACATCAGCAATCTAAAAAAGCAGATTGTGGATGCGTCGCTTCATGAGGACTATGAATTATGCCTCATATGCCAGTAACTTCAGGCCCTGATCTCACCACCAAACCGGACCACACTTTTGGACCAAATTATGTTTGATATTTGTGTTACTCACATGCCTCGACGCTCGTCCAATCTTCATAACACAATGATAGCACTAAAAGTTAATCTTAACACTGAAATTATATTAATTCAGGCGGCTGCCTGTCTAACGTTCGTAAAAATCACACGTTAGCAAGCACTACTATTTGGCGGCATTTTAAATGTGCGACGGTGGTACGGCTATACATCTTAATTCTTGAAAGTGATATTGCTTGTAAACTTCGACCGCGAAACATAAACGTAAAATAAAACATATAATAATTCTCCTTTTCAGCAATAAAACAGAATATATATTAGACATTTTTATGAGAGACTTCATTGATTTTTTAAAATCAGCTTGAAAAGAAATTGTATTACAACATAACTTACAATAATACTGTTTGTTTTTAAAGATGTGTAAGTCTACATATTTAAATAATTTTCTAATTTCTTTTATTTAGCAGAACGCGCATTTTATAATAACGTGTATAGAAATATTAATTTGTACATTTATTTTCAATGAATTATCCAATGGAATGGAAACCAATTTTTCTATAAAATATAGTTCTTATAAAAATATATTTTTAATGAGTTCATTAATACCTAGAAGAATAGAAAAAAAATATGTATCGTGGCAATGTCATGTATTTTTCTTCAAAACATTGACCTTCAAATAATAATACTTTATTACACTTTAAATATACTATCGTATTGAAAACGAATTTTAAACCTCTTAGCCATACCAGAAACATCCCTAAATCAAAGAATTCCTGGAGTAAACTTAGCAAGATTTATTTCCATATTTCGGAACCTGTAAGCTGTAATTGGTATATTCACCCTGCCCGCGGCAGCCACCAATCAGATTTAAATATTTTTTTAATTTCTTACGCAAATGAAAAATGTTAGTAACTTTCTTTTTATTTAAATAAAGTGGGGTGAATAGTCCCAAAATGGCTTACGGCACGACTTCTTTATGGGTACGATTTAGTGAATATTTTAGCTAAAAGCAACAGGTACTGTAAGAGGTTCAAAGGAGATAGGTAATATTTACTCTACCGAACCGTTTTAGAAGGCATTGTGGTTACAGTGCTTCATACAAACGTAGTTTTTTTTATTTGTTATACTACGTCTGCAGCAATCGAACGCGAAAACCTGATGGTAAGTGGAGTACAGCGCATCAACAATCCACAATGGTAGATCGTAGATGCGTCGGTGCAGCTGAGGACTACGGTGTTATGCCTCATATGCCAGTAATTTCAGGGCCTGATCCCACCACTAAACTGGAACTCAGTTACGCAAGCACTACTATTTGGTGGCGTGTTTAATAAGCATGCAGTAAACATATGCATATCAAATCTCATATCAAAAAACTGTACCACGTCCCATTTTGTAATTAAAATTATAATGATTGAATTATCCGAGTAATTTTATTGATAAAAGTTTTTTGACGTGGTGAGACACATTCATGATTGTTGCCGAATAATATTAAGTTAACACTACACCGACAAGACAAATAAAAATTAAATATACTTGTATTTTTTTTACATTACATAGAACACCAGAAGCAATTATACTATCCAATGGTCTTAATGACAAGGCCAAATACGCACATTCACTCACTCAACACACCCATTCTCAGAACAAATATTTGCGAATTACACAAAGATTTGTCCCATGTGGGGATCGAACCCACAACACCAGTGCAGTGGAGAGCGGCGAGGCGACCGCTTAAACCACTACACCACACGTTTAAAACCAAACGGTGGAATGGACCACCGGGAAAATCTGTTAACTTATCTGCTAACGTGATATTTATTTTTATTTATTTTACATAACTTTCATAAATGACACAAGCCACTAAATCTGCCCATTCATCTTAGTACGTAAATATAAAATTACATTATAGAACAAGAGCCCATAACTGCCAAACCTTCGTCAGTCTACCAAAGCTGTAAGCGCGTGCTTTTAATACAGGTAAACTTTTGACTGCCATGAGGTTTCAATCAGAGTTACTTTGGAAGTTGGTCTTTTGTTTGTTAAAATAGGTTCGTCTTCTTATTTTAATTAATTATGTGAACCAAAGCGACCAAGCATATTAGTACTTAAATAGGTTTTATCTTTGCATGAATAAGAAAGGACTGCCTCAATGATCTAGCCTAGTGTATGCGTCCTCTCACCGCGAGGTCGCAGGTTGAATTCTCGGGTCAGGCACAAGGTCGCAATAGATAAATATGGATTATTGTAATAATACAAAATAAATAAATAGCAGCACGCAGTTGGTATTGTGCCCGATGGATGCCGATAGGCTTGCCCATGACACCTAAACATAACAGGTGTAATGTGGGTGTTTTACATCTCTGCCACACCCTTCTGGGTAATATAGGCGTGATGTTATGTTATGTGAATAAAAGAGGTGAAGGTTTTAAAATGATTGACTCTTTGACTATTCAGTCTCCTACGTAGCTCTCTGAATCCCACTATCAACAGGAAAATAGATACATAGGTTTCAGGAAACAATACCTTCATCCCATTCAAGATTAACATGAATGTTTTTCGCGCAAGCGCTCTCCACCCCTTCCTCCGCGCATATCCGCGTCACTTCCGGTTGGTCTTGACCCGGAAGTAGGTCATGATCAAGTCCCGCGCAGCCTCCGACCTTGCTTCCGGTATGGCGCATCGATACCGTTTTATATTTTATTCATATTATATTAAAGGCCTTGATGAAACGTGTATATTTATGGAGAGGAGTTTTCTTTTTTTTTATACGACATATGTAGCAAACGGACGTAAAGCCCAGGTAGGCTTTGCTTATGGTAAGCTGTAACTATAGCATATAGACATTATCATTCCACAAAAGCAGATTTAAGATGCGTCGCTTCATCTTAGGACTACGGTGTTATGCTTCACGTGCCAGTAATTTCAGGGCCCGATCCGGCACACAGTAATGCAAGCACGACTATTGGGAGGCAAGTTAAAGGTGAGACGGTGGTGCTGCCACCCTCGAGCTCGTTCACTTGAGTTAGTTATGTTGTGTTAATATTATTATAATTAGTTTATTTGTATTTTACTTATCGATCTCGATCTTGCTTATTACTAACTAATTAAACAGTAATATTAGCATAGTATTACTCGACGTTTAGGGTTATAACACGCTACTTTTAACATCGGCGATAGGTAATTTTGCGACTGTATCGATACACATACATCATGATTTAGACTATTCCTACGTTTCAAAACTTGAAAAATGGTCATCAAGGTCGATTCATATACATCAAAGTTATGTCTGAACAGACATGAAAAAAATATATAGTCAAATTGAGAAGGTCGTTCGGTCCTTTCAGCGGTTAATAAAAGTGCCTTGTGTGCTTTAGTTTTTAATAAAAGTACCCACTAGGCTTCATAAGACTATAAAACGAGTCGCCAGTCTTTTTTTTTACCGATTTAATATGCAATCAAACTTCATTTGTGTCACTCGCGGTAATTAATAATTAAATTATCCTCTTTAAGGGTAGACCCCTGAGCGCTGTTTTCATACTAACGTAATAGTTTAACTTAAATATTACTAAGCTTTTATCTATTTTTATAGACAAATCATATCTAAAACACTAATATATACATGTTTGCTCGTGGGCATTTTGTCTAATTATGACCTACGGTGCCGAGACGTGGACATTAACGGTTGCACTAGTCCACAAATTTAAAGTCGCGCAGCGGGCTGTGGAGCGAGCTAAGCTCGGAGTTTCTTTGAAAGATAAAATTCGTAATGTGGTCATCCGACAAAGAACTAAAGTAACCGAAATAGCTTGCAAAATAATCTCGCTGAAGTGGCAATGGGCTGGTCACGTTTGCCGAAGGACCGACAGCCGTTGGAGCAAACGAGTCCTGGAATGGAGACCACGACTCGGCAACCGTAAGGTAGGACGCCACCTTGCCAGATGGACTGACGACCTGAAGAAGGTCGCTGGAGGGGACTGGATGCGGAAAGCGCAGGACCGGGTGTTGTGGCGCAAATTGAGAGAGGCCTATGTCCAGCAGTGGACTACGAGAGGCTAAATGATGATTTTGGCAAAATTGTTTCGATTATTAATCGAGTTACATACATACAAAAAACATACATTTTAGTGTTTTAGATATGATATGTCTAAAATGATAGATAAAAAAATAAAAATATTTAGGTTAAACTCATATAATTTTTTTATGAAAAACAGCAAACAACAGCCATAAAACAACAAAAAAAATAAACATATTTAAATGTACCAAAGGTTGAAACAAAAAAGAATATTGGTGGACCAAACTTTTACCAACATTACCCGTAAAAGGGTGTGTATTATATTAAGCCCTCTGTCCCGCAATGTCCCGGTTAGTGGTCCATGAAACTGTTACAAGGGACAATTGGATTTGCAAACCTTTTGTGAGTAGTTTTTTATAATAATGGTATTTTGACGTTAAAGTTACCAATACATCCTTACAATTACTCTTGTGTCGCGGGGGTGTTAAGAAACATACATTTTACACACGGATCACACAATGATTTGTCACGTGTGGGAATCGAAGCAACAACACCAGCGCAGTTGAAAGCAGCGAGGCAACCGCCTTAATCACTACGCCAACCGTGCACTCAACATTATAAATTCGTAAGTATCTCCGTCTGTCTGTCTGTATTTTACTGGTTTTAAACGGGAACTATTGACAAAACAAACCATAAAAACGTAAGAAGAAATTTTAGCTGTCTTCCAAATAATAGTATCAGTAATTATCTATCTCTTTGAGTTATATATAAGTACTTAAACATAACATCACGCCTGTATTTAGGTTGTGGCAGAGATGTTTAAAACCCACACATCACCTGTTTAGGTCCCATGTGATATAAGGAAAGCCTTTCGCCATCCACCGGGCACAACACCAACTCTGTGCCGCTCCTAAAAAATATCCTAATAGAAATACCCTATATAACATTTTTCTTGATCCTGGGATCGCTAACCACTAGACCGACGAGGTACACTACTTATACAGTATTTTTTTACTCCAGTAACCCAGTAGTACAGCCTGGCATACTATTTATAACTCATATCCCAGTAGTTTTAAGCGTGGGCAGAGAATCCACGGAGTTCTCCACTACAGACACACCCACACACTGACGGTAGGGAAGTTGGTGTAACCAAGTTTTCATATTTCCTGAGACTTGTAGGATTATAATAAATCATTTATTTCAGGCTGCATAGGCCCATAGATATATACCTTAACCTAAAATACATAATTATAAATTCACTTCCTTTGCACTAAGTTTTTGTGCGTTCCTGGGGTATAGTTCCGCGGAAGCGACGGAAAACAACACCCTGCGGCCAAAAGCTTTCATCAAGCACCTGTTCTAGCATACAGGTCGGCACTCGCACCACGAACGCCTTGAAGTTGATGTTGCGGCGCGATTCCAACAGCTGCACTCTTAGCTCTTAGATTAATGGCGATCGTATAATAGGACTAATTAGTGTATGTGACCGGCGAGCATGTAAGACAAGATGAATATAATTTATTGTTAACTAACTTAATGTATTTATTCCTTTCTTCTTCATTCAAACTTCATGCTAGTACACCTTTAACTTCGCTTTCGTGTCTCTTTCTTACATTTCCATCCAATGGTTGTCTGTAAGAGATTGCCTTTGCAGCGATAAGACCGCCATTTGTACTTTTTTTATTTACATATTGTTCTGTTTTCCTTGGTGTGCAATAAAGTTTATTATTATATTATTATTATTAATTATATTTTTTTTTTGTAGTCTTTTTGACTGCCTCTGGCGGTTAGCGCTTGCGTCTCGGGTTCATATCCCCGGGTCGGGCAAAGTGTTATTTCTGAACTTTCCATCAGGCAATTCACAATAGCAGCACGGAGTTGGAATTTTGCCTGGTGGATGGCGATAGGCTCATCCCCTATCTAATGGCACCTAAACATATCAGGTGAAATGTGGGTGTTGTACACCTCTGCCACGCCCTTCCGGGTAATATAGCTGTTATGTGTTTCACCTGTTATGTTTAGGTGCCATTAGATAGGGGATGAGCCTATCGCCATCCACCAGGCAAAATTCCAACTCCGTGCTGCTATTGTGAATTTAATCTGCCACATAATGCTGGGTAATATAGGCGTAATCAAATCAAATCAAATCATGTATTTCCATGGGCCCCAGGGGGCGCTTGAACACATCAAAACAAACATCAAAATACAAAAAATATAAAATTAAAATAAAACTTAGCTAACTAAATTATAATACTTATTGTAATAAAATAATTTGACACCGGAGCTTAGATTGACTTTAATTCAACTTAGAGATTTGAATTAAAATCATTAATGATGAAATGATGTTATGTTACCTCTTATATTAATAATAATGAACCTTACGAATGTTATTCTAACATCACACAACGTAGTGCAACTCTATATGCATTAATACTGGACAGTTGCAGATATGCATGTGTGTGTGTGTATATGTATGTATGTAATATGGCGTTTAACTGCCTCATTGTGCAATGTACAATGCTCAATCGCGACACTGCACTCACGCCTGCAATGGGATCGCTTTGTTACCATGATATATGAATTTTGTCGGATTGTCTGCCTGCCTCATCTATTTAATAATGCCTCGTTGATCTAGTGTTAAGCGTATGCACTTCTCATCGCGAGGTCTCGAATTAGATTCTGGGTCGCGCAAAAGGGTTCCTTAAGATTTGACCATCAGGAAATACTTGGTATAATTGGTATAAATAACGACAAGCTCACATTCAAATACATGAAACCTAAACATATCAAATGAAATATGTGTGTTTACACTTGTGCTACCTGAACAGTAATTCGCGGCTGTATGTTACGTTACCTAAGGCTCGGCGCAAATGGGCCACCGACCACAGCCACCGGTGTCTGTCGCGCGCTACCGCCACATTTGTAAAAGTGTCAGAAGCGAACGACAGCTGCCGGTGCAGATCAGAATTCAAATCCCAAATAGCGGGACGTGAATGGATTTCCGATATGAATGTATCAACATCCAGTGAGACGTCGTGCTCCATGATGGTACGCGTGCGATACGTATAACGTCGGACGGTTACTCCGCGGGGGGTGCAGCAATGCGACACTGGCGGGTGTCGGCATTTTGTGTGGCACGTAGTGACCACTAGTGGCGAGTCGCGGACACTACTGTAGCGAGTGGCCGCCACCGGATACACGTGTGCGGCGTGTCTATACAAAATATATTAATAATGTGTTAAGTCGCCGTCGCTGGCCACCGGTGGCTGTGGTCGGTGGCCCATTTGCGCCGAGCCTAAATAAAACGTTTCAAATTTCAACGTCCTCATTTTTCAAGCAAACATATGGTCGTACCACTCTTGCCTTTGCATAGTACATTTAACCTGCGACATTTGACACTAAATTCACTACGTCGTATTTTGTACTAAAGCCGGTACGCTGTAGTAGTTATTTGCTTTTGTGTACCTTTATGCGTTTTGTGCATCGTAATTAGCAGCGTTGTTTAAGTTGTTTTAATGCAATCTATAAAATTGAAGAGTAGTTTTGCACGCGTTAATTTATTTATTTATTTATTTATTTGATTCAGGCATCATTGCCCATATTAAATACACTAATACGATATTAAAATAAAATGTAAGTACTATAGGTATATATAAATATAACTATTTCACACATTCCGTCGGCGACATGTGACGCGCAGTGTCGTGTAAGCTGCCCCGGAATGTTAATGAGGGCTACCGCGTATGAATTCAATAATTAGGGGTTTACAATGCGTTTATTGAGTTTATAAGTGTCTATAGAGACATAGTTCTTTAGAGTGTTCTGAAGACAATCTTTTACGAACGACAGAGAACGCACGTGTGCTTTATTCACGTATATGAGCCAGAGATTCGGTGGTATTAATGTTCCCATTTGAAATTGGAAAGAAACAGTACTTCTTAATCATTTTGTGTGCACGGTTGGCATACTTGTTAAAGCGGTCGCCTCGACGCTTTTAACTACGCTGGTGTGTTCAATCCCCACATTGGACAAGTCTTTGTGTGATCCGCAAAGATTTATTTCTTACTTTGTGTGCTTTGATGGACCATGAGAGTGGAGTAATAAGGTATGGTCCAGGTGAAAATAATAATTGAGATTTTTTTTATATTAGAAAGAACACCGGAAGCGATCACGTTATTTAATGGCCCTAATGACATGCTCAAATACACACATTCACACACAAGCACACCCAAACTTAGAACAAATCTTTAATCTAGACATCTGGACGGCAAATTATAATATATAACTTTTTTTTTTTTTTTTTATTTTTTTTTTTTTTTGTTATATATCTACACCACTGATAAATACTACATTATGCAGCTGTAATGTCTGAGGTTCCACGAAAATATCACAGATTGGGAAGGGAAGATCAGAGATCAAAACATGTTGACGATCTCATTAAAGGCCTGTTTCACAATCATCAAGTAAGTTAATCACCAAATAAATTTACCTTGACGAAAGTACTATCAGCAAGTTTGATTCATGACCCATTTAATAAACATTTTCTTTTAAACTAAGAAACAGTTGAAAAAGATATGGCATGGGGCAGGACTTAAACCTGCGACCTTACTGCACACCGGGCAGCCGCTTTAGCCATCCAGCTACGGTCGCCTCTTACCAGAACCCTAAATTTCTCAACTGTATGATACATCATTTCGTGACGTCACGTTCATCCATTTATTCCTATCTTAAGATAATTAAAAGAAAATGTATCCTACATTTTCTTTTAAATTGTCAAGTCAAATTGTATAAGATTGACATTTGGTGATAGAATTAGTGAATTTGGATTTAAGTGTTTTGAAATGTCTATACAAAAATAGTATTATGGTGGACCATGAATCAACATTGTTGATAGTACATAACATCGTACACATCTGTCACTTCAATTTGTTTGCATTAAATTGTATAATTTGAATAACGTTTCTTGTAAACGTTTCATAGCAATTATGAAACCGGGCCATAATTTGATTTAGTTAAACACAAACAAAAACAATCAAGGGTGATGCCATAGCACAGTTCATTAATTTTGAAATAGCAAAATGATACATAGCTATTTAATTTAATTTACAAGACACTTTGCTAAATAACTGCCGATGGTCCAGTGGTTAGCGTATCCGCCTCTTACCGCAAGGTCTTAGGGTTGATTCCCCGGTCAGTCAAAGTGTTATTTATAAACATTTCGTTAGGAAATCCACAATAGCAGTACGGAGGTGGAATTGTGCCCGGTGGATAGCAATAGGCTTACCCCCTGTCCCATGGGACCTAAACATAACATGTGACATTTTTTTTTATACTACGCCCACAGCGAATGAACCGTATAGTCCACCTGATGGTAAGTGGAGTACAGCCCATGGACATCAACAATCCACAAAAGCAGATTATAGATGCGTCGCTGCAGCTGAGGACTACGGTGTTATGCCTCATGTGCCAGTAGTTTCAGGGCCTGATCTCACCACCAAACCGGAACACAGTAATGGAAGCACTACTATTTGGCGGCAGGTTAAAGGTGAGACGGTGGTGCTGCTGCCCTCGAGCTTATTCACAAGAGCTCTACCAGTGGGTGTTGTACACCTCTGCCACCCCCTTCTGGGTAAAATAGGCGTGATGTTATGTTTGTAACGGGTGGCGCAAAAGTAAAGACCCTATTTGGTTCAGCTATAACATTTTTTCTAAATTAGAAAACTAGATTTAGATTTTTTTAAATGTATATTTGTGCCATTAAATTTCGTACCATTAGGATTTAAAGATGATGTCTTTTAAATGGTGACCTCCAGAGTTGATACACATTTGAGCCCTATTTATGACATTTTGCATAACTTGCCGTAACACTTCCTGCGATATGTTCGTTATTTCTTGACGAATGTTTTCTTTTAGAGCTGCGAGAGTCTGTGGCTTGTTCACATACACCCGAGATTTCAAAAAACCCCAAAGAAAGAAGTCTGGACTGGTCAGATCGGGTGATCTTGCAGGCCAAGGCAAATCGCCAAAACGAGAGATAACTCGGTCTGGAAAAGCGTCCCTCACTAAGTCCATAGTGTCGCGCGCTGTGTGTGCCGTAGCGCCGTCTTGTTGAAACCAGATGTGCTCCAGCCCCAATTCGTCCAAACTGGGTATCAAAAACTCACGTAACATGGTTCTGTAGCGTTCTCCAGTGACAGTTATCGCATTGCCTCCAGCGTCTTCGAAAAAATAGGGTCCGATCACTCTGTCAACACAGATGCCACACCATACAGTAACTTTTAGTGGGTGTAGAGGTGTTTCTTGAATAATGCGCGGATTATCAGTGCCCCAGAACCGAGTATTCTGCTTATTGACATGCCCTGAGAGATGGAAATGCGCTTCGTCACTCATAACCAATTTTGAAGGAAAATCATCCTCTTCAAGGTGTATCAACTCTGGAGGTCACCATTTAAAAGACATCATCTTTAAATCCTAATGGTACGAAATTTAATGGCACAAATATACATTTAAAAAAATCTAAATCTAGTTTTCTAATTTAGAAAAAATGTTATAGCTGAACCAAATAGGGTCTTTACTTTTGCGCCACCCAGTATATCTTAAACAACACCAATCTATAGAATTTGAAACATTATTACTCTATACTATCGTTTCTAAATGTATTTCTTGCGGCGAAACTACAAGTTAATTAATTACCTTGTAGTTACATAGCTATATTACAAACTATACAGGGTGGATGAAACAAAGTGACATTCCGTACACGGTCAGTATTTAATTCCACCAGTATTATTTTTTATTTCGATTTTATTTATTTTTTTAGCCCGATGAAATCGAACATTGAGATCATCCATTTAGATCAAAAATTAATTATTTTCTCTCGTTAAAAAATAATCCATTGGCAATCAATACTACGCACGTCTAGAATCAGAGGTTTAAATGAATGTCGCCATCTCCCATCCACCCTGTATAAACTAACTTAAACAGAGACCTAATTGGTTGTCGTCTGAAGAATATTAACCGACGACACAACGGAGCGTAGCATTTAATATTTAAATGTGAAGGTAGCGTCTACGGCGTAGAATGTCTACGAGAGCTACGCCGTAGTGACTTTTTTTTATCAACTCCAGATGCTGCGAACAAAATTAAATTTAATATTACTTTTGTATACGACGCTAAAAAACCACAACAGATTGTTTTTTAATTGCAAAAAGATAATTTGAATTCTCGTTACATTTAATAGATTTAAAACCCTTTTTAAAATAAAAAATAGAAGCCTTAAATACCGAAGTTTACGATATTTATAAAATGAAAGTCTTTCAATTAAGTTTAATGAGATTTTTTCTGAATGAAATCTTCTGTTTTATTGGAAAATATCTTCATACATTTTTGTGATACTTAAGTTCCGACTAAAAGGGACTTTATCAGGCACAAGAAAAATTTAACGTTCGGAAATACGTGTGTTACGATGAATGGGACACATTTTTTTTTTATAATTACCGGTGGTTACTAATAATTACCATATGATTTGCTAAATGTAATAAGAATTTCAATGGAAGGATTTCGTGTTTCGAAATTTGAATCACTTTGCCTCACTAGTGAGTAAAAACGCATTTTACTCACTAAATTCTGGCAAGCAAACGATCTTTTTCGTGCTGGTGTGGTGAAAAAGAAATTTTCTCTTTTACCGGTAGTTTATTTTGTCAATCCAGTTCTTGGCAATATTTCGATTCAAGCATGCGTGGTTGGTTATAATACTAACCAAACCATAGATCAACATTCAAAAACCTCTTGCTCCTCTATTGCTCGCTTAATTAAAAAGACGCTCAGCTAATCGTATGAACATTTTGAAGATAACCTTGTTGAAGTTTGAAGATAATTTATTCTGAAATTCTGATAAAATACGTAACAAAATCCATTTCAATGAATTTGGGTTCCGATGTTTATATTGTTAATTCAAAATCTCGGGTTAATCTTTTAAAGATGCTTCTAGAATATTTAAATAGAAAAACCGAAAAGTTTGTGTCCGGCGCCACACAACATAGGGTTCTATATCCAATTCCATTGTAAACTATGGACTTAAAAAGTGTTCACCCCCGTGTTAAACATGTTACACTTTTTGACGACCGGATAGCGTTATGTGTAGTGCAACAGTTGCCTGCTACGCAAAGCTTACAGGTTCAATTCCCGCTCAAAACAAATTTTTGTGTACATGAACATGGAGGTTTGTCCTGCTGTGTTTCTATGTATAATAAGTATGGTATTAACAAAAAAATAAATATATTTGTATTAGTGTCAGTTTTGCCAGTACTCATAGTATAAGCTCTGCTTAGTTTGGGACTAGATGACGTTGTGGTGAAAGTTGTGTTATATTTATTTAGTCAATTTCAAATAACTCACTTTTTCAAAGGTTTTGTTGTTTTTCGAAACGAACGAAAAATTTTCGATTTATTTGATTTATTAAAAACGATACGAAATTTTTCAATATATTACATTTTACATTTTGGATCTCAATAACTCTTGAACTAACAAAGAAAACTTTACCGATATAGTTTTCCTCTAAAGCTTATTATAGATAGAATCAAACATCTAGGCGGTAGTGAATTTGACCACAATGAAATGTCACATGTGCTCGAGTGTGGCGCCCGTTGATCTTCATCCAACGGCACTACCGCCTAGATGTTTAATTTTGTCTATATGTTATACTACCGTAACAATAATTTTCAGGTGTTTTCCTTGTAGGTAGTACGGAACCCTGAAAATGTATTATTGCCAGATTTTTGCATAAAAATGAGAAGGACATCTTTAATTTAAATATTAAAGATACGTACTTTAAGTAAAAGGCAGACAGGTTGACTTATTCTCTTAAATTTATTAATAATAAAGATGTTAGTTTGATACCCCTCCAAACACTGTGATATGTTATACTGTGAGTAAATAATACATTGTTAGATATAATTCATAAGCCATATAAATTTCAAGTTCATATAATACTCATATTTTGAAAATGGCTTCATGTTTATGTTTATTTACACAGCATATATTTTTAAACTTTCGCGATTTGAGAACATTTAAAAAAAATTGGTCTAAATCGCGTAATTATTATAAAGGTAAATAAATACCTATGTAAATAAATAAATAAATAAATAAAATAAAAATCATTCACATGGCCTTATTCCAATGAGGGCTATCGCGTATGAATTCACTGTCAGGCTTCTGTAGTGTGAGATCTCCGAAACGTAAAATGTCACTACTTGCGGGTTGGCTATGCGGTCATTGAATATAAAGTCTATAGAGGTACATTTCTTTGGGAGGTTCCGAAGACAATGCTTCTGATGCTTTTTACGAGTGAAAGAGAATGCACTTGTGCATAAGGCACGTATGAGAGCAAGAGAGACCGACGTATTAGGGCCTTATCATACTAGCGGATTACGAGCGGATTCAAAGCGGAGCGGGCGCGCAACGGATTCGTTGCGGGCGCGCAACGAACACGCCGCGCATTCGCAGCGAATTTGTTGCGGACGCGCGGCGTGGACGCCATTTTGTACTGTCTCGTACAAACGCCAGCCAACCAACTTAATAAAATATTTTTTTCAAATGTCAAATCATTTTGCATCATAACGGATTCTTGTGGGATTTTATCTTGCTTAAATATTTTATGTTTGTTTTATGGTAGGTAGGAACGAAATTATTTAGGATTATTTTTTAATCGTTTGCAAAACAACACAAATTAGTCGCTCTTTTCCATTCGATTAATTGATAATGGATCTTCCCAAATTCGTCGATGCTTTCGTTTTCGTCGCCGGCGTTTCCGAAGTAACAAAGCCAATAGCAGTGTTTCCTCGTCGGAATCAATTTTGTTACTGAGTGTATTGTACGTCGTAAATTCGCGACAAACACACGACGAAAACGTAGCGTATTCGCCACGCGTCCGCGACGTCTCCGCTGCGCAGCCGCTGCGTGTTCGCGACGCATTCGCTGCGCGCCCGCTCCGCTTTGAATCCGCTCGCAATCCGCTAGTATGATAAGGCACTTAATGTCCCCACTTGCAATTTGCATAAAAAATCAAAATCAAATTCCTAATAATGTTTGCTCAAAAATGTTTGTCTTCAAAACGCACTAAGGAACTGTGCCTCTATAAAAAACATATAAACTCAATGGTTGGACTCAATGAATGTTTGTCAACAAACTTTAACAGACCTTACTCTATCGCCATCTGGTGACGCAAATATCGATAGCACACGTTCCTCAGGTTTGGCGCAATATGTATCAAGTGCCTCGGCTCCACTGCCAACCAGCTTTTAACAGGATATAATCCCACCCATACGCCCACCACTGTGACTCTTGTGACGCCAGGATCTACAGCGTTAACCAACTGAAAGGCACCGTGTATAACACACGGGCAATCCCAGGGAGAGTTAAAATTGTCTTGGAAACCGCAATGAATTTAATCAGTAGTATATAGTTGGAGTTGGAAAGTAATACTGCCAACCAGCTGTCTGGCGATCAGCCTTTTCAATATGTGACACCAACAGACCGTTTCGGTATGTTAACGCTAGTTCTGTCGGAGTTCCATACAGTGCACGTTGACCACTAGAATTTCAGAAGTCGGCTGGCGCCTTATTCTTCAATCATTTCCTATCAGAAAGTATGAAAAGTTAAAAGTTATGTATAACTTAGTAGAAACTTATTAGCAGCTTAAGGTACCGGCTACACGCTCCATCAATTTATTTTTCCGGCTACACTGAATTTTGCTTGAGCAAATTAAATTTCAATACATTTTAAATTTGCACAAACTGTTGGAGCACGTAAGATGGGACATGTAGCTGGTAGTTTACGTGGTGCTATATAAAACTCTGTCACTAAGAGACACATAAATTTGCCCTAAAAAGCGTGAATTTATAGATACTACAAAATACAATTGATTTTAAATCTAATTACTAGCTCATCAGCAAATAAATGTCAATTTAACATCTGTTTTGTAACAAACGTATTAGATGTCTTGGCCTCACAAAGATGGGGTCCATCAAGACATAAGCGATTTATAAAGGTTAACATTGGCAATATTTAAAGCTAGAGAGAAACAAAGAACATAGAAAATTTCTTTGTTAGGGCTTTCTATCGAGTCACGAAAGTCGCGATTCATCTTTATGAATAGATTTCGAATGCTAGATATCACGGCGTATTTACCAAGTATATTTACGCTGGCGAGTTGACTGAAAAAGAGATTGCAACATCTCTATAATATCGAAATAGCTCGCTACAACAAATATACATGGTAAATATTCCGTGATATTTAATATTTCGTAAGAAAATACTTCACATATCATTAAACACATTACGTATGCTCCCTCGGTTACAGGTAACACGACCTTTTAACATAATGATAAGTCCGTTTTAAAAGATTTTGTTGGCTTTAACATCGTAATAAAACCACTGCTTCGTCTAGTGGTTAGCGTATACCTTTTACCGGGGTAGATGCCCGGGTCAGTAAAAAAAGGGTTACTTGGGATTTTTCCGTCAGGAAAAGTCTTAATAGCACTACGGAATAGGAATTGTGCCGGTGGCTGGCGATAGTCCCCTGTCACATGAGATCCAAATATAATAGGTGAAATGTGGGTATACAACACTCTTCTGTGTAATATAGGCCTGATATTATGTTTTAATTAACTCCTTGATCTAGTGGTTAGCGCATTTCACCGCGAGGTATTGGATTCGATTCCCGGTTCGAGCAACGTGTTACTTGTGAACTTTCTGTCAGGTAATTTACAATATCAGCAAGTAATTGAAAGTGTACCCGGTGGATGGCGATAGGCCACACCCTTCTGGGTTATATAGGCGTGATGTTATGTTTTTTTGACACAGAAAACTCGATACAACATGTAAATCGTAATATTAACAACCCTGCTAGTTCCATGGCCCAGTCCAATACGCCGTCCGACAATTTATACAAAAGCAATTGTGTAAAAAGGTACTGCCATAATTGTCAGTTGCCAATTACTGAGGCCCAGTAATAAATACTTTTAATAGTAGTGATAAACCTTAGGAAGACAATTTATATCGAACCTTTACTTTAAACGGAAAATTATAGGTATTTATTAGTCTGGGTTAAAATCTGTAGTTACTAATTTTATAATATGATGCCTCGATAGTCTAGTGGTTAGCGTATGTGCCACTCATCGTGAGGTCTCGAATTTGATCAATCAGGCAAAGTGTTTTTTTTTTTTTTTACATTATATAGGACGCCAGAAGCGATTACACTATCTAATGGTCCCAACAAGGCCAAATACACACACATTCACTCACACAAGCACACCCAGTCTCAGAACAAATCATTGCGAATCACACAAAGATTTGTTTCAATTGGAGATCGAACCCACAACACCAGTGCAGTGGAGAAGGCTACCGCTTAAACCACTACACCACACGTGCAGACAAACGTGTTATTTGTGAACTTTCCATCAGGTAATTTACAATAGCAGCACCGAGTTGGAATTGTGCCTGGTGGATGGCGATCGGCTCACCCCCTAGGTGTTGTAATTAATACCGAAGAGTTTGTTTGTTTGGTTGTTTGATCGTCCTAATATCACGCACTACTAGTCCAAATAAGAAAAATATTTGTGTGTTTGATAATTCATTTATTGAGGAAGGCTTAAAACTATAAAAAACGAACTTTAACATTACGCTAAACACGTCGAGGGCGGCCCAGACGTTTAACGCAGGTAAAACTGTGGTTAACAAAAGGAATTCCATGCGGACAAAGTCAGGACGTCAACAGCTAGCTTCAAATTATACTAAGAAACAGTTGAAAAAGATATGGGACCGGCGGAACTACGGTTGCCTCTTGGTTTGTATCCTACTTAAGGTAGGAACAAATGGATGCCACGAAATGACGTATCATACAGTTGAGAAATTTAGGGTTCTGGTAAGAAGCGACCGTAGCTAAATGGCTAAAGCTGCTGCCCGGTGTGCAGTAAGGTCGCAGGTTCAAATCCTGCCGGTCCCGCATATCTTTTTCAACTGTTTCTCAGTATAATTTGCTAAGCATAGCTAAATGCGATAAAAATAATTAATTAGAAGCTAGCTTCAAGATCTTTGTAGTCCACTACTATGTACTACCTAACCTTTTCCTTACTCTTTGCTATACAAGTCGAATAATAAGAATTCTAAAAGATTCATCAATTTGATATCACTCAACGTCAGCCGCCGGGCTACCGTCGTCGCCTTCGGGGCAGATCTATCTACATTCAAGCGTAAGGCTTTGTTACCAAGGCTTTGTGCGCTAAAGGAAGCACGTGTAACGGTTTTAACAAAAAGAAAACTGCCATCTTTTGTGTTTTAAACACGTTTTGGTGACAAAAGTTTCCGAAATTATCTTATTTTTTAATAATAGTGATATATTTTATTTAAATATTTCGGATCAGTATCCATAATTTGAACAGTAACAAAACCTTAAAACTTGTGTTAGTAAACATTGATTATAATTACATAATAGTTAAAAAATTATTACGCTGTCTAATGAAATGCCCCACAAATTTATACCAAATTTGCACTATGGCATGTAATTGTTATGTTATTATAATACCGAAGAGTTTGTTTGTTTAGTTGTTTGATCGCGGTAATCGCACGCATTACTAGTCCGATTTATAAAAATGATTTTCTTTTGGATAGTCCATTTATTCAGGCGGCAAAAAATTTTAAAACATAACGCTACGTCAAACAGGAGTGCAATGCAATATGTTGCAAATACAGTCTTTAATTCCCCTTGCTTTTGTATACTATCCGTCAGGAAATCCACAATAGCAGCACAGTGTTGGAATTGTGCCCGGTAGATGGCGATAGCACCCTCTATCCCTAGGGACCTAAACATAACAGGTGAAGTGTGGGTGTTGTAACCTCTGCCACACCCTTTTGGGTAATATATGCGTGATGTTTTATGTTATTACAGTAGTAGTTAACATTGTAGTTGTCTTTGCTTCAATTTTCTTAATAACCTTCTTAAATAGCATTACTAATAATAACATTTAGCAGTTCAAAATATTAAAGTTGACAACTATTTCATTAAATCCTCAAAGAAAATGGCTAATGACAATAAAACAAAAAAAGCTAATTGAAATAAGCAATTATTACGTTTTGGGTTCGATGCCCGGCTAGGGTAAAATATAAAGTATTTGTTACCTTTTAAGCACTATCTATTTGATTACACAGGGTGAATGCGACTAAGGAACATAATAATATATTGAAAAGCAGAGTTATAGATGTGGTCAGTATGGTTAGTGTTCATTACCACTGGCACAAAAGAAAATTTTGAAAAAAAAACACTAAGCCTCAATTTTACAGGTGTTAGATAAAACCTTATTGGCAGGATAAGCATATAATACGCATGAAAGTGACAGCTGTGTTCTTTTTTCTAGTGTTACTTGAGTCACTTAAAAATGCGGGCCAATTATACCCTCAGAAAATGGCCCTTATTATATTAACATAGCCGCCTTTTTCAAAGGTCGATCCAAAAAATATAAGTCTTTTTTTCAAGCCAATTTTTATAAAAATATTCATATAAAGGCTTATTTACACGATGTAAGTATTGCAAGACAGTTCTCTTGCCTCTCGATCTTTTTAATCTTGATAAATGATAGTAAGGTAAAATAGTTAGTATAATTATAATGTTAACTGCAAGTGCTATGCACACCTTAAGTGACAAGTTCCTCTAACATATAAACGCATAACATTATACATCTAAAATGTACAAGTCTAAAAAGTAAATTATAAATTTGGATTTTCTACATTAGATAAAACGCCAGAAGCAATTAAACTATCCAATTGTCCCAATGACAAGGCCAAATACACACAATCACTCACACAAGCACACCCAGTCTCAGAACAAATCTTTGCAAATCACACAACGCTTTGTACCATGTGGGGAGCGAACCCACAACACCAGTGTAGTGGAGAGCGGCGAGGCGACCGCTTAAACCACTACACCACACGTTTAGAGCAACATCAGCATTGCCTTGCAAATCTTACACGTGGAAATGGGTCTTTATATTAAACCTTTTTTAAGGTTAAGAATAATAATTGCGAAACTATTAAGCCTCTTTCTTTAAAAATACAACATTCATTTTACGTTAAAATAAAGTGAAGATAGGATTCAAACAAATATAAAAGAACTTGCTAGGAAAATATTATCTATCTGATAAGGGCCGGGGTGACCTTGAAACCACCTTGCGAGTAACCCTTAGCAACACACCGTATTTGATAAAAGCTTCACTATATCACGATTATACGCCTGTCTTCACGCCTGTATCTTTGGAGAGGAGAGCAGTGTTGTTTATTTAATTGGCTAGTTAACAAACACAACGTAACTTCACGCCTTTATAACCCGGCAGGGTAGGTAGGTAGTGGGTAGTGTATATGTTACGATTAGTGTGCTTAATCTAATTGTGATTAATTAAAATTGTGGCCGATCTGGAAGTCTTTAATCCGCCTCGGACACAAGTTGGTCGCTGCAGGGAGAATCTGGCCAAATGGGGAATCACAAACTCCAATGATACTTCGTGCGATTGTGGATTCCCCATTCAAAACATGGCTCATCCGCTTTCGTGCCCATTGTCGCCCTCTACGTGTACCCGTGAAGACCTAATGCAAGCTACAAGCAAGGGAGTAGAAGTTGCTACTTACTGGGAGAAAACAAAATGCCATTGACACGTAAGAAGAAGCAATTTAAATAAAAAATGAGAAAACAAAATGCTATTGACACGTAAGAAGAAGAAGTGTGATTAATTGAAAATTATTAAGAATTACCAAAAGGCGTGGTAAAGTTATAAATTGTTGACATTAATTGTGCATTTATCGGTGATTATTAAAAAATTAACCACAGTGTTATAACAATTTTACGCTTAGCTTACGTTATTTAAAAAAATTATATATTTTCAAAAATAACGTATGTTGCGTCTGCCTGTTCAATCGAGCATTAGAGGAAAGGTAGAGGTTTTGAAGTTTTGGTCATATAAGTAGGTTAGGTTTGGCTTGCCAATAAACTACCGGCAAAAGTAAACATTTCAATATTATAATTACATTTAGCTTGACGACCGACGACGATGGCGGAGTGGGTAGTGTACCTGCCTGTGACGCCGAGGTCGTGGGTTCGATTCCCACTTAAGACAAATCTTTGTGTGCATGAACATGGGGGTTTGTCTTAGTCTGGGTGTTTCTATGTATAATAAGTATGTATTTACAAAAGAAAAGTATATGTATTAGTATCAGTTATTCTAGTACCCATTATACAAGCTCTGCTTAGTTTGGGACTAGATGGCGTTGTGTGTGTTGTGGAATATTTATTTATTATTTATAATGTGGTAATTATTAACAGTCACCGATAATTATTAATCATTTTTCAATTTATCACATTCACCGTAACATATACACCCACACTTAACATATTTAGGTTCAATATGACAGACAGTGAGCCTATTTTCCAGCTACCGGGCTACCTTTCGTTAGACTTCGTACAGTCGTGGTAATTATTTTGTAGACTGATAAAAGTCCAATCAATGAACGACGTACAGTAAAACTAACTTAAAATCATGATTGAATGTGCTATTTTTTATGTATCATCATAAAAGAAAGAAAAGAAAAGGGCAGTCAAACATAACATATCATCACGCCTATATTACACAGATAGGTGTGGTAGAGGTAAACAACACCCACGCTTCACTTGTTATGATTAGGTTCCATGGGATATTAGATATATGGGGTGAGCCTATCATCCTTCACCGGGCACAATTCCAACTCCGTGCTGCTATTGTGAATTTCCTGACGGAAAGTTCACAAACCTACCCGGGAATCGAACCCGAGACCTTCAAAGCAGTTAGGGTGGGTCAATGAACTAAAATAGTGAATAATTGAGTTGATAAGCCAAACTTGTGGCCACGAGATAACAAAAGATTATTTTTTTTCACAACAAATCATAAGTGAGGTTAATTTTTTAAATGTTTTTATTCAAAAAGTTTTCTTGTTAAATATTTTTACTATCTAAATTGATATTACGAACTCGATAAGTATCAAAATGAGCTTTATTAAAAAAGTTTTTTTAGCGTTGAAAAATCACTGAGAAAAAATTACACGTGATTATTTTTACGTTTTATTTTCACAAATTTCACTCCAAGCACAGAGTTCGAGAAAACATTGCTAATGGAAGTGAAATACTGAACCTTAACTATTTAAATAAGTACTTGCAAGCAAATGAAGTTAATATCTACGTAGAAATCAAAGTTAGAACTGCTTGAAATGGTAAAGTTTGGGTTAGAGTTAATTCATCTTGGTTTAAGTGCTCTATAATGTATTTTATATTAAGGGCCCGTTTCAGAGGTTTTGGATACATTTTATCCTACCCATAAAATATAACGCCCACAGCGAACGAACGTGTAGTCCACCTAATGGTAAGTGGAGTACAGCCCATGGACATCAACAATCCACAAAAACAGATTATAGATGCGTCGCTGCAGCTGAGGACTACGGTGTTATGCCTCATGTGCCAGCAATTTCAAGGCCTGATCTCACCACCAAACCGGAACACAGTAATGGAAGCACTACTATTTGGCGACAGGTTAAAGGTGAGACGGTGGTGCTGCCGCCCTCGAGCTCATTCACAAGAGCTCTTCCACCAGTAATCTACGCTTGAAAAAAGAAAACAGCTGTCACTTTCATGTATGTGTGTAATATGCTTATCCTGTCAATAAGGTTTATCTAACTCCTGTGAACCTGGAACTTAACATAACGGGAGAAACGTGGGTTACGCCTCTGCCTAACCTGTCTAGGTAATATAGGCTTGATGTTATGTTATGAAAAGTATTCAAAGAGTACCCATTTTCCTATCATTACTTTTTTTTTTTTTTTTTTTTTTTTAAAAACGACGCCCGCACTAGGAATAACTCCTGTGTCGCGGGGGTGTTCACAAACATACATTTCACACACACAAAGCACACCCAGAGTCAGCACAAATTTTTGCGAATCACACAAAGATTTGTCCCATGTGGGGATCGAACCCACGACACCAGCGTAGTTGAAAAAAACGTTAGTCCCAAATGGTGTAGAATTTCTAGATAATCGCCGCGAGGCATGATGTTTTTCGCCAGCATTTTTACGTCTAAGTTCGTCACGACTCGGGTCACCTGTGAGGATTGCGGCCAGACTTGTCTAATGTTAGGATTATTGGTGCAATCCAAAAAAAAATATTCTCTGTGAGTCCGCCCATTTAACAGCAAAATTTTTAATATTTCGTTAGTTTTCGTTAGTTTATTAATCACTTACATTTATAAAATAAAAAATCACTGAGACTAAAACTGAAAAACTACTTATAATTATTATTATTTTTCTACTTATGATTACGCGGCTCATATTTTAGGACGTTTTACCAGAATCAGGTTTTTTGTCAGGATTTCATAGGTATACCATGCCGACCCTATTCGCGACAAAGTACCAGTACTGTAAGACCGTTACTTGATTATTCAGCGCAAGAGCTGTACAGCAAAATATTTTTATAGTAGCATTATAATGTAGGCTCAGTATCCGTTATCTATACTAATATTATAAAGAGGTAAAGTTTGTGTGTTTGTTAAATTGTCAGGGGTAATCTCGGAATCTACTGCACCGATTTTAAAAATTCTTTCACTAATAGAAAGCCACATTATCGCTGAGTGTCATAGGCTATATAAAAAACCGAAAAATTAAAAGGTTTTTACGTGGTAGTCCGTTTTGTAAAGAGAATCGGAGAAAAACTCATCGTTATACGTGAAGGCCACAGCAGCGCGGCAGCGGCGCGCGATGGTTTCGGCTTATTTCGGTTCGCGTTCGTGCTCACTTCGGAAGAAGGAGGCGTGACCTTCCTTTTACATCTGAGAGGTAGGTACCCGCGCGGCTCATTCGCGCGGTCGGCTCTTTACGCAGCGGACGTCCCCAAAATTGAATTTTTCGTAACACACTTTCGACATTCATTAATTTTATTTTCGGTACATTAAAAAAAAATCTTTTATGTTTATATAGTTTTCATTTAATTTAGGTTATAGATAGGCATTAAGTTTGTTTCATGTACCTAGATATTAAATTAGGTTATAGGTATTAAGTTAGTTTCATGTAGATATTAATTTAGGTTATAGGTAGGTATTAAGTTTGTTTTGTGTAGATATTAATTTAGGTTATAGGTAGGTATTAAGTTAGTTTCATGTAGATATTAATTTAGGTTATAGGTAGATATTAAGTTTGTTTCGTGTAGATATTAATTTATTTCTTACGAACGCTGCCTTAACTATGAAAGATATATATTTTTGAACATTAAGCCCAACGAAGTGGGCACGGGTCAGCTAGTATTTAATAATAATAGCAGCCCTGTATCTAATACATGTCCCACTGCTGGGCTCGGGCCTCCTCTCATGATAAGAAGGGTTAGGCCACAGTCATCCACGCTGGCCAAGTGCGGATTGGTAGACTTCACACTCCCTTGAACACTTTTTAGATTCTCTCAGGCATGCAGGTTTCCTCACGATGTTTTCCTTCACCGTTAGCGAGCGATAATTTATATGATAAATACACACATATTTTTGAAAAGTGGGTGGTGTGGTGTGGTGGGTGGTCTGTGGGTTCGGTCTTGAGAGCTTTGACTTCGCAGTCCTACGGTCTACCACTCGGCTATCGCTGCTGCAGTATCAGTTAGAAACGAGAAATCACAAAACGCCTAAGTGCATTACTAACAAAAAATGTCTAGGAACCCTTGCTCTATACGTTTCCATATTTGTTGTGTGTAAATAGTTTATTTGAAAACTTAAATTACGTGGTTCTCGAAACGAATTTGCACCAAAATTAATTATTAATTAGCAAACGTATTCGTGAAATTTTCGTTACTTAGTTAATTTCGTTTCAAATTGAATCATTTAATAGGTTTTGTTGACCAAAATGTTTTTTTTAAATAAAACTAATTATTGTATCTTTATTTTGATAAAATAACATTACTTTTTATTTATAAAATATATAAACATCGCATTTTATCATCGATTTCAATAGTTAAATCAATATTTTAGTAATCAAATTTTATTTCTTTAAATATTTTTACTATTTTATTTTTAAACCCATAGAACACTTGGTAGAATTATGATTTTATATTTAAAATTCAATTGTAAATTATCACAAGACAACGTAGAAACTCGTTTAGAATTAACTGAACTTAACAAAATTAATAAAAAGGTTACTTTACTTACTGACCTTTTTCCTCTAAAAGCACTGAGCAGACGAAGGTAAAAATATACTTTATGGTCCTTATTAAATTTACGACGAAATTCCTTTTTTGTAAATTTTACACTGTTTTACACAACACTGTTGTTATTCCAAGCGATTGCGGGTGTACTAACGTGTAAAAAATAATGTTCATATCAACGGACTTTAATATCCGTTGGATATTTTCCATACAATTTAGCGATACTGAATTCCGGTAGTTTATCTAATGAATTCAGTAGGTATTGAAATCATTTTATAGAACTTGATAAACCATTATTATTCTCAATGTCGCATTAAAAAAATAACATCTCGTCAATGATAGTAAAAATAATGAATATATCTTCATGAAAATAAACCTAAATCTATATTATTCATCGTCATCACCAGCATACACATATTTTGAAATTTTTGACACTTATAATCACAAATTCACTT
This sequence comes from Hypena proboscidalis, assembly GCA_905147285.1. Taxonomy (NCBI): domain Eukaryota; kingdom Metazoa; phylum Arthropoda; class Insecta; order Lepidoptera; family Erebidae; genus Hypena; species Hypena proboscidalis. The sequence continues at coordinate 6,477,047 of LR990141.1, forward strand.
TTTATTTTTTTACAATACGCACGCTTGAAAAATCACGTTTTTTTGGAAAAGGATTACAATATTATAAGATGGTTAAAAAAATATAATTCTCTCTTATACTAAATCACTTTATCAATATAGAAAAATCACTTTGAAAAAAAAACGACGTAATAATGACGAAATAGTTTAAAAAAAACAATTTTGCTCATAAAATCCACGAACTTCACGAATGCTCATAAAAACGATCCAATTTCGAATTTCATAAAAAGACTGTTTTTTTTTTCTTTTTTAAACATAGAACTAACCTTCGGCCGCTCTCGCTTCCCTGGAATCGTCGACGATCAACAGGTGGGGTCGTCTCGGTCGCTCGAGCTCTAGCTCGGCGGGTAACACGGTCGTACCGACTCGGGGAACGCCCATCGCGTCCGGCGATCTGAGCGCGAATGCCGCTTCGCTTCGGCAACAATCGGGACGCACCTCCACTCTCCACGCACCAGGTTACAGTGCAGTTGTAGGGGTGCGCTTTGGATGTTCGATTTTATTCGATTGGGTATAACCGGTACTCAACATGCGCCTTTACTATTACATCGAGGTGGGCTTTTAAGCTAACTTAAATGGGAAACACTCTGATGAGTTGTGGCGTGTCATGTCACACCTGAACTTTGTAAGGAATGTCACAACACGCCACGACACAATTAATAGTGTGTTCCTGCGAATATATAATGTATTTTACATGGAGTGACTGCCAGACCTAAGTATGTTTGATTTAATCCGATCAGCTAAAATCGGTATTCATCATTCGCAAAGCCTTTACAATTACATCGGGGTGAGCTTCTAATCTAACTCATTCAGTATTTGACATGGAGCGACTGCCATCACACAAATGTATGTTCGATTTTATTCGATTGACAATAGCCGGTAGCGCGATTCTGTAAGGGAAACTGTCGGTTGCGCTAATTTAGTGCATCCTTACCTCCATATAAATACAGTCGATATTTGATAGACAGAAATTCAAATTTCCTGTAATTCCATTCTTGGAATACCTATTTCGAATTAATCATTTTTTGAGCCTTTACAATTACATCGGGGTAAGCTTTCTACAGAACTAAATCAGTATTTAACATAGAGACCAATGTACGTTCAATTTTATTCGATGGACTCTTTCGCCGAGCCTTTGCAATTACATTGGATGAGCTTGGAATGGAATGGAATGGAAAGTGGACTCATTTTTCCGCACTTAGACTCTCATTTGGTCCATTGTGCGTGGAGAGTCCTGGCTAACATAGCCAGCCTAACTCCGCCCAGAAGCACAGAAGTTTCCTGGGGACTTCACAGGCTTCGCGGAGTGACCTCATTGTTCCGAGGATTTGTTCCCGTTGAGAAGCAACGGCCCTACATTCCAGGACTACGTGGGAGACCGTTTCTTCGGCGTCAAGACATCCTCGACAGAGAGGACTGTCAGTGATTTTTATGGTGTATAGGTGTTTGTTCAAGGGACAGTGACCCGTTATTGACCCTATCATTATTTTTAGATTTGTTCTGTTTAGTCTTAGGAGGTTTTTAGTGAGTCGATGATTCGCTTGCGGTATTGCAAGTTTGGCTTGCCGACACTCAGCGATCTCTGACCATCGTTGGTTTTGGGTCTCTATCGATCTTTGGCGGATCCAGGTCCGGTATTGCGTGAAGGGGATTGGAAGAAGAGGTTGCGGGCCTTGTACTGTCGTATCTGATCCCCTTCTCGCTAGTTCGTCTGCAATGTCGTTACCAAGAGATCCACTGTGCCCTTTGATCCATTGCAGGGTGACCTGATTCGTGGAGCAAATTTTTTCTAGGGCATCGTGACATTCTATGATTAGTTTGTTGTTGGTTTTACTGTTAAGAAGAGCTTTGAGAACTGCTGCGCTATCAGAAATGAGTCTGATGCCTATTCCCTCTACTTGCCGTTTGTGAATGGCTTTTGCAGCGAGTGTTAGTGCAACACATTCACATTGAAATATTGAGCTGTGATTACCCAGCGGAATGTGGATGTTTATATTGAGGTCAAAGGAGTGTACGCCAGCACCTGAACCACTATCCGTTTTGGAACCATCTGTGTATACGCGTACTTCGTTGGCTCCTGATTGATCCTTTGCCTCCTCAATTAATTCTATGTTGTAGTTTTTGTTGAAGTTGTATACAGGAAGAGTCCTATCACATGGAGCAGCAATGAGTGGTTGTATCTCGATTGCCTGGTTCAGGATGTTCGTGTGTGGACTCGTGTGGTTTTTTCCCCATAGACCTAGGTGCATGAGCCGAACAGCAGCTATTGCTGCTTCTTGCTGTATGTAGAGGTCTAGGGGTAATATTTGTAGGGCCATCTCGATCGCTGTCGTTGGGGTTGTTTTCATACAGCCGCAGATGGATGCACATGCTAGCCTTTGGAAGCTTCTTAGTTTTGATATAGTGGTTGCTAGGATTGTCCTAGGCCACCATACTATAGCACCGTAGGTCAGCATCGGTCTAATTACGGCTGTGTACAGCCATAACGTAATTTTTGGCGATGGTCCCCAGTTTATGCCTATCATTTTCTTGCATTGGTAAAAAGCAATCGTGCTTTTGTTTATTTTGTGCTCGAGGTGCTTATTCCAGAGTAATTTGCAGTCTAGTATTACTCCCAAATACTTGACTTCCTCTTTGAGCTTAAGTTCGGTATTGAAGAGTCTCGGTAGCCTGTGTGGACCAGGTATTCTTCTGTTAGTGAAAAGGATGAGTTCTGTTTTAGTTGGATTAACCGAGAGTTCATGTACCGAGCACCATCTTTCGATTAATTTGAAGGCTTTTCTCATCATTCATCATTGGATGAGCTTTTAATCTAACCAAATCAGTATTACATATCGATTCCCATCAGACCTTCACAATCCAGTACGGGACAATACAATGCTTTAAGTACCACATTTTTTGGACTGCCAGGCCTCTTACTATCCGTAACAATTGTTATAGATCGACAAATAACCGGGACGACGTGTTTTCCAGAGGAAAACTGGTAACGTTAGGATGATTAAGTGACCACCCATCCCGCGGCCAACCGCGTTAACTGGACGATCGATCGGACGGCACGGCTTTGACTTAACCACGAGCTTCTAATATCGGAGTGACAACCCTACCTGTCCTTGATATTCGTATTGAATATCATCCCTTAAACTCAAGGTCAAAGAACGGTCTTTGGATATACGGTTTGTTAAATTCTTAATTCATGGCCAAAGCCAATATAATCGCTCTAAAACGTGACGTGAAATTTCCTCCTAAAACAAACGTGTTAAGCTTAGCTAGAGAGGGTTAACAAGAATATTAGTTATTTGTATATACACATATTTTTTTATGTATGTCATCTTTGGTAAATTACTAGCTTTGTGAAATTTAAAAGAAATAGTAGTTACTGATATGTTTTTGCTTATAGCGTGACGTTTGTAGCCTGTAGCAAGGGTTCCCAATTTTGTTTTCAATCGCAGCGCACTTTAGTTTGGATGATTGTAGCGGCGCAGCTAGGTACAAAAAGATTTAGCTGCACACACACAGTTCATATTGGCTACTCACACACCATCAATAATTATCCACTTCGACTAGAAAAAGCTAGTCAAAGTGCAAAGCTAGTCATATTAGCAATAAAACCGTAGGTGTTTTCCCATTCTTAATGCCTGCGCATGTGTGTGTGTGTGTGTGTGTGTGTGTGTATTCTCTTATAAAATTGTATAGAACACAAACGTTCTGACAGATCAATCTGGAATAAACAGAATATGGTAAAAGAATGGCTAATTTGTTTGCTAACTGCGTTTTCGGAATTAATATTATGAATTAAAACTATGAACCCGGCTCTGTTCACTTGGTCATAAAGATAAATAGTTTCAAAAACGATGACCTTATATTCTTGAAAATACGGGTTACTCACGTTACTTTAGCCGGGATATGCCGACTAGTTTCGAATCTAATACGTAGATTCATCAACTGGGCTGTTATTCGCGTGTCGTCACCTCCGCGCGACGTCTAGCACTGAAACTAGTCGGCATATCCCGGCTAAAGTAACGTGAGTAACCCGTATTTTCAATAATAATGTCTTCACCTCACGTCGGTTTTAATAATATTACCTTATATTCTGTTGTATTTTGTAGTGCCTTTATCGCAACGTTCGATACTATCCAATACGGATAGCAACCGTACAACGTAGTAACAATGCTATTAGTCAGAGTTACTGCCACACCTCTCTTTAATGTTTATATTGTATTGGCAACCCTAAAGTCAAGGGCAAGATACTATCTCTATCTAATCTATGGTTATAGAGGTATTTTAAAGATGAAACAGCTTATTAACCGCCTTCAAAAAAGGAGCAGGTTCTCAATTCAATTGATTCTTTTCGTTTCCCTGAAGATGACTCGAAGACGCCTGGACTGATTTGAGAAGTTATTTTTTGTCTAAAAGAGTATACTTGTCATGTGTTCCCATTTTCATCGATCAGGTCACGATCAGGACACGATATGAAATCGAGGGCAACTCTCAATATTGTTTTTTGTATATTACTGAAAGCTACTAGGATATTTACATCTAGAAGTCAGCATTTCATGTTGCTGAGCTGATGCTGGAAGGTACAATGCCTCAACGTTTAGAGATAATTGTTTAAATAAAGGCACCTTAAGGCCGTTTACTGTATTCTTTCAAGTTATATATATATTATAAGTATGTATTTACAAAAGAAAAGTATATATGTATTAGAATCAGTTGTTCTAGTAACCATAGTACAAGCTCTGCTTAGTTTGGTACTAGATGGCGTTGTGGGTAAGTTGTGAGATATTTATTTATTTATTTATATACAGATGACGTTGAATATTACATACGTATTACTTACTTTTTTGTGCATTTTTTTGTAATTGAAGCTTTTGGAAAATTTATTCTGGACAAATTATCATCTTCCGATAACCTTTTGCCAAATAGTACCTTGTGCTTGTTCTTCTGTGTTTTGGTTTTGTGTTGAGGTCAGGGTCTTAAATTAATGGCGCACCTCACAAAATAGACCATTTTACATTAATATATACTTAGTATATGAATAATATAATCTGGCTCCTACAACTACTATGAAGGTTTTGATATATTTATCAAAACCCTTTTTGGACAGCTTAATAAAATGTAATTAATTTTACAACAGAACAATATTAGAAATACACAAAACAGTACAATTTACGAGCATTAGAATCTCTTAATTACCAAAACAGCAATGATTGCAGCGGTTCATCGTCCTTCAATACATTTAGAGCCTGCTTCACAATATCCAAGTAAAGTTCTTAGTAAGCTGAAGATATCGTGTAGCGTAGTGGTTTAGTTTTTTTTCAGTCGTGCATCGTTATTGCATATTGTATATATAGTATATAGTACATAGCAGCCCTGTATCTAATACATGTCCCACTGCTGGGCTCGGGCCTCTTCTCATGATGAGAAGGGTTAGGCCATAGTCTACCACGCTGGCCAAGTGCGGATTGGTAGACTTCACATTACCCTCGAGCACTTTTAAGGCACTCTCAGGCATGCAGGTTTCCTCACGATGAATTCCTTCACCGTTAGCGAGCGATCATTTGTATGATAAATGACAAAACAAGAGGTGTGTGCCGTGGGTTCGAACCCGAGACATTTTGACTTAGCAGTCCTACGGTCTTCCACTCGGCTAGGTATGTCCTATAATCTGTTAATAAACCCACCCTCTCATCATTATAAACGACCAGTTACCACTTCAGGTGGTTGTCGTCAAAAACCCATTTTTCGCCAATGTTGTTTAATAGTATCCAAATGTACACTAGTATACATCTAATCTTCTTTCAATATAATAAAAACAGCTGTACTTATAGTATGGGTGATAGAACGGTTTCTTACAAGTCTGTCACCGTCCTAACAAGGTCATTCAAAGCAATAAATAAAAGGCAATAAACTTAACTTACATAAGGTTGTCTAGGAGTTTCTTAAGGATAGATACTTTCACGATTAGGAACTTTTCACGAAGTAAAGTCAAAAGGCAATTGCTTGGCTGATGGTCAAAACTCTTATCAATACACATAAATAAAATCATGTGTTTGTTTGTAATGTCAAAATATTTTTGTCCAAAATTCCGGTTAACATATCATCAAGCCTATATTACGTAGAAGGGTGTGACAGTGGTGTATAGTACTCACACTTCACCTGTTACGTTTAGGTCCCTTAGAACTCAAGTCATCCATCGGACAATTTCCCAATTCTGCGCTGCTATTGTGATGTTGATAACTTTTTTTTATTAGAAGTAGCAACGGAATAAACTCAATTTGTTAATTTATATTTATTTTTGCATTTGCTATTATTTCACAGTACTAATTCCCTCGGGGTAACGTGAGTAAAGCCAAGTTGAGTAGCTAGTCTATTTATGTTATAAACTAGGTACAGTGTAGGCGAGATAGAAAAATATTTGATAGGTTTATTGGATCGCGAAAAAAGTTATTAAAAAGTAATATTACTCTAACTTGACACTTTTAAGTTAAGTTTATTCAAAAGGTATATCTCCTTGGTCTAGTACTTCATAAGGTAACGACCTCGCGCTGCCGGCTGTGGTCGCGGAAATGAGCAGCGCGAGGTCGTGGGATGCGGTCGCATCCTTCTGTGAGGACGTCATCTCGCAGAAGGAGGCGGCGGAGCGGATCAGGGAGGACTCACTCCTGGCTGATCCGCTCCGTCGCCGGCGAGCTGGGCGGCGAAGGCGCGCGTACGCCGCGAGCCTAATGCCGCCCTAAGCGAGGCCGCGGGCGGTGGAGGGGGATTTTCTGCCGCCCGCTGATGCCTTCCGCGACGGAGTGACGCCCTGGGTGTGCTCGGGGCGTCGCTACGAGAGGAGGACTGAAGAGAGTCGGGTGCCCGGTCGGAGGTCGGACTGGGCACGGTCGCCGCGGCGAGCCCTGTGGATATAATATCGATCCGGGGCTCGCCGACCCACCATCTTTCGGCGACGAGGGCACACCGCGGGGTTTTAGTGGGTATTCTGTGCCGTTTAACATCGTAGGCACGGGAGTCCCACATAGCCGCTCTGCCCGTCCCCCCACGGGTAGGGTGGTATGCGTAAATGCATTTCCCCGCGAAAAAAAAAAAAAAAAAAAAAAAAGTACTTCATAAGGTCTTGTGTTCCATTCTTATGGCAGACGAAAGTATTATGTCCTCAGAGAAATAAACCAACCAGAGGTGTCATTGTCAAGCTTTCCCTGCTGCCAAATGCGAATGACCACCGATCGTCACGCTTCATATAAATCTAGTTCTTCTTCTTCTTTTATATAATGGCAACTGGGTCTCCTTGCGGTGACCATTTCTGCCAGTGTCAAGTGTGAAATATAATTAAAATTATTGTAAGCGTCCAAAATGGCGGGCGATATACTCGGACTCTGACGATGTCGGCGCAGGCGAACACGCGCTGTCAACGTGCTCTCACCCACGCCGCCACCGCCAAAGTCCTATAAATCTAGTTGTCAAATACAATTATTTGACACAAGCGCGGTCCCCGGTAACTTATACTCTGTCCATTCCTTTATTTTCTTTTGACAGATAACATTTAGGGATGCCTTCACACGTTACTGATTCGATTTGAAATCATAATCGATGTTGTCTAAGAAGAACTTCCAATCGATTAATTACATCGAAATGGTTTTAGTTCATTATTAATTATTCGTTTATTAGTAGTTTTATTACATGAAATAAACATACAAAATAATAATATAATAATAATGTCACATACTTAGTCTATGACGGTTTCCTAGTTACCTTTGTTTACATTTTGATATGTCATTCCAAGATTTTGACTTAATTTCTTGCAAATAATTTTTCATGGAATCATGATACTATTATTATATTCTTTTTTTTATAAAAAATACAGACAATACACAAAAAAAGTCAAATTATTCTTTTTCATAATGATCGATTTATTTCATTTCACGATTTGATTTATAGTCTGTGGTTGTTTGTTACAAACAGTGAACTTCCCTAAAAAGTGTCGCTTGTCAATAAAGTACATTATTATTGTAGTACATAAATCTGAAAAAAAAACGGTAATTCATAGGCGTGATCTGTCAAAAAGAAAATAAAGGAATGGTCAAAGTATACCCACTCGCTTCCCCGCAACTTTTGGCCGTATAATTTGTATAAATATTTATATGGGTTTATATTTGAGTTCATTGTGTGTCCATATTGGTTTTTTTAGTCTGAGGCTATTTCGGATGGCTCAATGATTTCGTTGCTTGTGTGAGTGAATGATTATTTTGACCTTGTCATTGGGACGATTGGATAGTGTAATTGCTTCTGGCGTTCTATCTAATGGCAAACGTTTTCACCAATAGATAGTACAATCCATGGTGAAGGTTTAGGTATGTAATTTTATTAAGGTCGAAATACCACTCAGGCCTAGCCGCTGGTGGCAGCTACTTACTAATATAGCACTTAAATGAATCTCGAATACTTTCTTCACGTAACGTAGATCACTGGTATCTTAACATAATACATTATCTGTAAGTAAAGCTAAGCAAAGTATATTCCCAGATGATAAACTAATGAACGCATCTCATATTACCAACTTTTGAGTGCACTTTGTTATTTAAAGGATAGAACAAACTGTGTATTACATTAAAAAGCAAACATGTGTAAACATAAACATTCACAGTCCATGAAAATTGGCAAAAGAAACGAAACCCAACCAACGAACTGACTAACTGAAAATCAATGCTAGGTCGTGTTGCACCACTCAATTAAAACTGAATTGGGGACCTTTCCGGCACCAGCATAGAGGCAGCATGCTACATATTAGCCTACTTATATCTTATTTGTACGTTGTTGTGTTTGATGTTGGAATAAATGCTTTCTTTTTTTCTCTACCTCCCTTCCTAGTCTACCTCTGCCTCAGACAATAAAAAATGGCACAATGGTTACATTTTAGAATATTTTTAAGCGTATATCTATGATACTAAGAAGATAACACACGTGGTGAGAAAGCTGTTTGTTTGATGTTACATCAAACAAAACTTCAGGTACGTATATATGTTACGGTGAATATGATAAATTGAAAAATTATTAATAATTACCGGTGATTATTAATAATAACCACAACTGCCTCGACGGTCTAGTGGTCAGCGTATGCGCTTCTCACCGCGAGGTACTGGGTTCGAGGTCGAGCTAAGTGCTTTTTGTGAACTATCCGTGAGGAAGTTCTGGAAATAAATAAAAACAATAATTAAATATTACGTAAAATAGGCTTAAAATTCAACACAGTTAAATCGCGTTCGCCACAGTTCGAGCCTACGAAATTCAGAAAGGAAATGTGAAACATAATTGTTAATATTTGTTTACTTAAGTACGATATATAAACTTCTACTATTTTTGTCAAGTTTAATGCCAAAAACAATATCTACAACAATGAAGACTATAAAGTATATCTATATCAATTGAGTGTTGCCCAAGGTCAGATCAAACAGACGAGCTGACAAAAGGATGACATGCGATCCCTCACTTTCATGTACAAATGTTTGTAATGGACTTTTATGAATACGATATGTTGAATGTGTACATATTGTACGGAATGAAGCCTAAAACCAGTTTGAATAGTGGGTTCGTATTCTAGCTAGTGCCAGCCAAATATATCAGAATAATAATAATAATAATAAACCCCTCTGGGACAGTCGTTACCTCAACATGAGGATAACGCAACACCCGGAGGCATATTGGGTATCTGCTTTTTAATTTCCTTTTGATATAAACAAAAAATATATCTAAAGGTCGGTAAAGAGCACACAAACCGCAGGGCAGCTTGTGGCGAGCTGAATGTGAGTGGCGACACTGCGGTCCTGATTCCCCAGAGAGTCGGTCAGGGACTCGTCTCCGGCTTGCCTTTATTGGCCGGTCGGAGTGGAAACCCAAGAGCGCCCGCAGGACTCTCAGCTCTGTTCTTGCCTTAACCGGCCGGTCAGAGAGGGGTCGCCAGAGCAGAGATGCTCGGGGGTGGAAGTGTCAATTTCAAGGGCATAATTACGAGGAAACCTTAGGTGTTCCACCGAGGGTGAAATCGGCGCCGCACCGCTCGACATCCCAAGCCGCTCACGGCAATGTTGCGCCCTGTCGCCCGTATGGCTTTGCCTTAGGTGACCGTTTAGGGGGCCCATATAGTGAGTTGGCGAGTCACCGTCTGCCCCTTTTTCCGTGTACAACATGTGTTTCAGGGCAGGCGTCAGTTTTACCTACCATAAACCAATAACCAGTCCACTAGCACCTCAACACAATAGCTCTTATTATTTAGTCTCCATTTTCTGCAATAGGTCTGCTCAATCCGGGGATTGTCCTTGGGTGCATTTTTATAATGTGAACAGGGATAATCGCCGGTTTGTGCCTCATTACATTTAGAGTAAAGTATTTATCGGGCCTCTGTGCTGTTGGCTTCGGCCCCACACATGCCTACCAAAGTTCCGGGACTCTGTAGTCCCGAGATATGGTAACATAAACCACATAATAATAATAATAATAAATCATTTATTGCAACAAAATACATTTAACAATATAAATATAAGCCCTGATTCCCAAACTAGCGTGAGCTGTGTGTTGAGAACCAGTTCCTTCCCAAATAGATTTTACATAGTTTAAGTATTACCTAAGGAGTTACCTATCTATTCTGATATATTTTTGAAATATCATTATAAAATAATATTTTACTAAACTTAAAACAAAACTAAACACAGAAACCTTATTCTAAAAGACCTCAGCCAGTGGGCAACGCTTCCAAAATGCTGGCAGCTTTGCCACATTGGATGGCAATGATTTGGCCTTTATTTTGGCCAGGAGATCCTGGCCAAAATAAAGGCCAGCATTTTGGAAACAAAATTTTTAAGCAGGCGAAAAAATTGATATGTATTTAATTATATAAGAAATCTGTATTCAATTTTGAATTATTTTATATTATTATTTCGCTAAAGCTGTTTTTTTTTACTATTTAAATATAACACCATGTTAAAATGTGACCTGCCATATCCACCTGTTTGATTTGTAGGGTTCCGTAGCCGAATGGCAATAAACGGAACCCTTATGGATTCGTCATGCCTGTCCGTCCATCCGTATGTCACAGCCACTTTTTTTCGTAACTATAAGAGCTATACTGTAGAAACTTGGTAAGTAGATGTATTCGGTGAACCGCATTAAGATTTTCATACAAAAATAGAAAAAAACAATAAATTTTTGAGGTTAATTTAATAATTAGAACTGAAATTCAATTTTTTTTTCATCAAACCCATACGTGTGGGTATCTATGGATAGGTCTTCAAAAATGATATTGAGGTTTCTAATATATTTTTTTTCTAAACTGAATAGTTTGCGCGAGAGGCGCTTCCAAAGTGGAAAAATGTGTGCCCCCCTCCCCCCCCCCACTTATAAAATAAAGGAATGATAAATGTACAAATAATATATGATGTACATTACCATGCAAACTGCCACCGAAAATTGTTTTGAACGAGATCTAATAATTAGTTTTTTTTAATACGTTATAAATCGTAAACCGCATTTTACCATTCATTCAATCAACTCCAATATAATAAAGAATAAAGAAAAACATTTATTTAGATGTTTAGTGGTACGGAACACTACGTGCGCGAGTCCGACTCGCACTTGACCGGTTTTTTTATATTTATTGTAACGCCAAAAGTTTCACTATCCAATGGTCCAATTACATTTTTATTGGTAGCCAAATATTGTACCCCTGTGCCAGTAATCCAGGTCTAATATAATCAAATACCCGACAGTGAATACAATTTATCTCTATTAGGTGTGATTGTATACAATTTTATTGCTATTTCAATACTATACAAAGTAAGGCGTCCCGTTATAAAGCCTACCTATTCAAATTTGTATAATGGACGATATGCCTCAAGTTCAATGTCCAAGGAGACTTATTAAAAAGGCAATGCCCAAAAACTGTGTCGCCGCCAACCTTGTGTCACGATTAAAAAATAGTAAATAATTTCTAATTATGTTTACGACGATTATCTATTAATAACAAACGTAACTTAAGTGGGATTTAATAAACTAAAGTGATTATCTATTTAAACATGAAGGATCAACTGAAAATTTATCTATAGAATAATCACGTGCTTTTAAATTTGTCCACTATATTTTTTCATGAAACCTGGCTTACTATTAAAATAGCCGGCTTACTTAAATTTTTATATTATTCTTCATATAATACAGCAGTTTTTATCTTTTCATAGCCACTGCACAGATAGCACAGCAACGATAAACAATCCTATAGTCAATTGGTCAAACCCAAAGGGGTTTGACCAATTGACTATAGGATTGTTACATACATATTTTCATAAAATCACGCTTTTATCCCACGTGCGTAGGCAGAGACAAAAAATATAATAATGTGTTTATATTTAATTTTTTTTTGTTTAGATCTTCATTCTCGTTACGCTGACGTCGGTCGCCGATGGTTGGTCACGTGTACGGGTATACTAGAACCGCACTGTGACGCTGATGTCAGCGGCAGATCATTTCATAGATAAACAGTTGTAGTTTAAGTTTTTAACGATTATTTATTAATTGTTTAGTACAATAACTAATAATTGGCGGCTATCTAGTGTTAAGACAGTAGTGTTTTGGATTTCTACAATTACCCATTACTTTCTGCCTCGATGGCCTAGTGGTTAGCGTATGCGCCTTTCCCAGTGAGGTCTCGGGTTCGTATCCCGGGTCTTTCCGTCGGGAAATTCACAATAGCAGCACGGGGTTGAAATTGTGGTGGTGGATGGTGATAGGCTCTCAGGTGGGTGTTGTACACCTCTGCCACACCATTCTGGATAATATAGGCGTTATGTTATGTTATGTTTATTTATAAAAGTGGCAACAAACTACTTAACATTGAAGTCAACCCTAAGATTTATCGTAAAAGCATGCTCCTAACTTATTACACAATGTTCTTAGTAACTTAAGAGCTTGAATTAGCCGCTAAGTTTGAGTAGATTGCGGCTGCGTAATGATATAATGTAATATATTAGTGGCTAATGATACTCGTGGTGCTTCACTAGCAGGTAAACCTACACTTTATAGGTTAGCGACGACTATTTATTAATAGTTGTCGCTAACCTATTGGAAAGCAGGTTTTATGTAAGGAAATATAAACCTACTAACGGCTACACGATCCATCTGACTTGCACAAACAGTAGTTCTTTCGGTTACACGCTCAATCTTACATGTGAAAATTAAAATGTTTATTATTTTAATATTATTATTTTATTATTAGGTATATATTAATTTAATATTTTTATGTGATAAGTAATGTTGAACAATTACTGATTAAATTATTTTAAGTACTTAATTTAGTTACTTATTATTATTATTTACTTTTATCCAAGATTTTGCCATTCCAAGATATGGATTAGAAACTATGTAATATTTACCTATATACCACCTTTGTTACCCATATTTTGCAAATAAATAATTCTGTTTTTTTTTTTAATTGGCACTTAGGTACCGATAACACAAACATTTTTGCAAGTAATATGAAGTGTGTAGCCGGTACCTAAGATTCACACAACTAACTCAATACATAGAGTTAAAACTTAAGAAATTTTATTAGGCGCTTAGTTTGAGTAGATTGCGGCTGCGTAATGATATAATGTAATATATTAGTGACTAATGATACACGTGCTGCTGCATTTTGTGAAATTAGCAACAAGTATTTATAGGTACACGCGATTTAACTATATTGTCTCTAGTTATAACACAACATAGCATCACGCCTATCACCCTGAAGGCGACCAACCGGATGGCGCAGTGGGTAGTGTACCTGCCTGCGACGCTGAGGTCGCGGGTTCGATTTCCGCTTAAGACAAATCTTTGTGTGCATAAACATGGGGGTTTGTCTTAGTCTGGGCGTTTCTATGTATCATAAGTATGTATTTACAAAAAAAAGTATATATGTATTAGTATCAGTTATTCTAGTACCCACAGTACAAGCTCTGCTTAGTTTGGGACTAGATGGCGTTGTGTGTAAGTTATGACATATTTATTTATTCACCTGTTGTGATTAGGTCTCACGTGGTAGGCATCCAACGGCCACAATTCCAGCTCCGTTCTGCTATTGAGAATTTTGTAATCAAAAATCCCAAATAACACGTTTCGATAATCGATCCGGCGATCCGTGTGAGAGTTTACCACTAGACTAATGAGGTAGAACACTAGTTATGGGGCTTTTTAATGATATAATGAAATATATTAGTGGTTTAATGATACTCGTGGTGTTCTACCAGGAAGTAAGTCTGCAGTTTAGTAATACGTACTTTATATTATATTATAATGGTTTGTGAGTGTATTCATGATTGTGGTCACACTCGATTTTAATAAAATTTTGTTATAAAAATAATAAACTCTTTATTGTACACCAAATACAAAACAATAGAAAATAATAACATATGGTAATACGTACAAGTGGCGGCCTTATCGTCTTGTGGCAATTTCTTCCAGGCAACCATTGGATGGAAGGAAATTTAAAAAGTGTGAATTTAGGGGAGCGCTTTTATAATAGGTAGCTTATGGCCTCGATCAACATAAAGGCAACTAACTGAGTTTTACAGCAAGTCAAATTAACAGTTTATCTATATTTACATATAATTATAATACATAATTTTGTTTATAATCACTTTAATCTCTTTTATTTTTATATGTAGCTGAATTATTTATGTCAGCTGCCAATATTATTTATATCTTAGAAAGATAAAATTCTTGGAATAAATTGTTATTTTCCTCAATAAACAAACAAAAACAATGTATCTTTCAATTACATCGTAGCGCTACGCCGTAGCCTCGTAGAGTTCGTGGGCGCTACGTATTTTTTATTTCGAACCAACTTCGTAGTTTGTAGCGGGAAGGTTCTATTGACTTATGAAAATTTATGTTATCACAACATCATTTACATTTAAAAGTAAATAGAAGGGTAATCATTTATTTATAAAGCAGAATTTTATACTCGAAGAGATTTATGCGTATTTTATTATGGGCGATGAAGAGATTTTGTTTTTTATTACTTTCGGATAAAATTAAATTGAAATAAAATCCATCCAATTTTATTAAAGTAATCTGTCTACTTGGAAGTCATTGGCACTGTGTAGCTAAGCAATATTTGGGTGTGATAAAAGATGGACAAAAGATGGAAAATTGCATTTTAAATAATCCGTTACATAACGTAGCAGTGATGTAAACACTCATATTTTACCTGCTTTGTTTAGGTCCCATGAGGGTGAGCCTATCGCCATCCACCGGGCACAATTCCAACTCCGTGCAGCTATTGTGAATTTCCTGACGAGAAGTTCAGAAATAACACTTTGCCTGACCCAAGAATCAAAGCCTCGTGGCGAGAAGCGCAAACTCAAACTACTAGTCCTTCAGGGCAGTTGAGATTTAAATAACCCCTTAAATATATAAATATTTGATTTAATATTTTTATAATATTTGTCTGCACGTGTGGTGTAGTGGTTTAAGCGGTCGCCTCGCCGCTCTCCACTACACTAGTGTTGTGGGTTCGATCCCCACATGGGACAAATCTTTGTGTAATTCGCAAATATTTGTTCTGAGACTGGATGTGCTTGTGTGAGTGAATGTGTGTATTTGGCCTTGTCATTGGGACCATTGGATAGTGTAATTGCTTCTGGCGTTCTATCTAATGTAAAAAATCCAAATTTATCTTTATATTTATTTATTTACAAGCCTACAAGCTTCAGTAGGCAATTTTTGCGTAATTATAAAAAAAGATAAAAGATCTAACAATGCCTGCACATTCTCATACAAACAATCAAACAACAAATAAAAATAATTAAAACTTTACACTGTACCAATACAATCGTACCTAACCACCAATTTAGTTGACCCCTATAATTATATCCAACTCTTCAATATGCTTTGCCAATGAGGGGTCAAATATTACTGGTCGATATCTCTGCAATATGGCCGCTTACTCAGTAATGGGACTCATATAGATTGTTTCAACTTCTAATTGATTATTTTTATAGCATTTATGCATATTATAAATGCTATAAAAATAATCAATTAGAAGTTGAAATAACGTACGCGTTCATTCTTAACAACATTTGTGCTGAATGTAACTTCGCCATGTTGGTTTGTATCCTACTTATGATAGGAACAAATGGATGAACGTGACGTCACGAAATGACGTATCATACAGTTGAGAAATTTAGGGTGCCGGTAAGAGGCGACCGTAGCTGGATGGCTAAGAGCGGCTGCCCGGTGTGCAGTAAGGTCGCAGGTTCAAATCCTGCCGGTCCCATATCTTTTTCAACTGTTTCTTAGTATGATATAGATTGAATAAAAAAACGGGCTAAGTGTGTGTCGGGTCACGATGTATACTTCACGTCTCTCTTGAACTTTTTGTCAAAAGATTTTGTAGCTATTATTTTATTTGGAAAACAAACAGTTATACATTTCATTAATTACAACATAAACATTTGTTGACCATTTATACGTTTTCGCATTTTAATATTTAGGGCTTGATGAAGCAATACAAATAAGAAGTTAAGGAAAAATAAAAAATAACAATATTAATAATTAAAAAAAAAGAAAGAAAACAATATAAAAAATAAAAAAACTATCTTAACATAACATCACGCCTATATCATCCAGATCAGGTTCGGCAGAAGTAAATAATACATATATTTCACATGTTATGTTAAACTGATAGAGAGTGAGCCTATCGCCATCCACCGAGTACAATAACAACTCTGTTCTAGAGAGATTTCTTACATAAATGTTCCAATCAACACTAACCGGGACTCGAAGCTGAGATATTGCGGTTAAAGGCCGCTTAAGCTTATCACTAGACTAACGAGGCAGCCAGATTTTGTGACTATTTAGTCTACATGATAGGTTCTACATGGAGTCAAAGCTACATTTTGACACTAGAGTGCACTTCAATGTTTAATAACTCGCTTGGGGATGCATGAAGGGAGCCTCCCCGAGTGACGTACACAACGATTCCCTACGTCCGTCGCACGCTGGGCAATTCGCAAGTTCTCCAAAGCGAATTGGCTAATCCTTTCACCACGATGGCAAGACAAAATAAAATTTGACTCAGCCATCGACACGACGAAGAAGTAATATCTAGCTAATTTATTTCTGAAGCTAAACTAAGCCGCAAAGAGTCGAGCGGACATGGCGAAACTATAAAGTTTCATTGTTAAAACTACGTTACCCTGAAAACGTGTTCAATACACGTGTGGAAAGTTAATGGGTGTAACTTGATTCAGACTCTTCGCGTGGGTTTTCACTCAAACAAAGCACACCCACAATCAGAACCAATCTTTGCGGTTCACACAAAGGTTGGCCCAGATATCAGAATCGAACCCACCACACCACCTTAGTGGAGAGTGGCGAGGCGACCGCATATGGCACTACACAACACGTGTAATTTCCTTTCCATCTCTGTCTTTTAATCTTAATTCAAGTAAACATGAGAAACGCCTCGAAAATTGTGTAAACAGGCCTTCGAAGTCAAAAGTCGGGACGCTACATTTAACACAAAAACTATCTCACAAAAAACTGACAGATAGATAAACGAAAATCTCTCCTCCTTGCTCCTTGTTGAAACAACGGAACCCTAAAAACGTGCTAGAAACACGTGTGGACAGGAATTAACTTAATAGGTGTCTGATATCAACGGTACATGAACACGACACTGACTCATTTGAAACGACACAACTAATTGCTATCCGGTTTGTACTGGCAACATGGGTAGAGAATAGACCAGTAGTCCATCAAATAATACTAGATTTCACAGATTGATTTTGTAGGTATCTGAATTTTTTATAAAAGGTTGTAACGTGGTCTCCTAATGACCAGTTGGGTAGGCAGAATAAAGAGAAACAATAGATAAATTAACAAAGGTATTATTATTGCAGATTAAATTTACATGGTAGACTCAAGGCGTAGGTAGGTAGGTGGTACGTTGGTTTGGTGAAGTCCTGGCGAAGCGAAGATTGAGGAGACACTTAACTCGGCGCTGGTGACCGCAGGCAAGAAGACGCGTCGCGCGCGCAGCTCCTTTATATACCCCACAGGGGTCTGTAGTGGGGGGCGCATCTTGCGGTAGCGGTGGACGCGCGGTTGCGACGACACAAGGTTCTATTTGAAAGGATATTATGACAAAATTCAAATAACCAAGGTTGCCTGTCAGCTGCATCCTGTTTTTTCTATAAATACGATTATGTATAGTTATGGTATTAAGTAAAATAGCACCAGTACACTCGACTATCAATCAACCTATTTATTGCCAGGATATGATGGTTTCGCGTTCTATTGTCTTTCCATGCAATGCGAGACCAGTTTATACTGGTTTTTTACTCATTTGAAACGAGATAACTAATTGCTTTCTGGTTTGAGATAGCAACAAGTGTAGCGAATTTACGTGTTGGTAATCTAATGGTATAACATAAACATAAACATCACGCCTATATTACCGAGGAGAGAGTGACAGAGGTGTATGACACCCACACTGTATCTGTTTTGTTGTAGTCCTATGTTTTTAACACGCTTATATTAGCTTCACCTGTATGTATGTATGTATGTAACCGACTCCTTTGGACTCGATGTTGACCCACTTTAAACGGACAGATTTCATTAAAATTTTGCACACCTGTCAAAGATCGATGACAATGCAATAATACGATAAAAAAAAATTAAAGAATTAAAAAAAGAAATTAAATTAAAAAAAATTAAAAAAGACGCTCTTATAAATAGACCAAACTAAAAAGTAGAAAATAAATAATAGTTTAAAAAAAACTATTAAACACGCTTTTAAAGTACTTCTAACTAAAAAGTGAAAAATAATTCCTAATATAAGCTGAAAATGGTAATGAACAAAAAATACTAGTATTATTGTGAAAAAAAGCGTGGGTTGCTCTGTGCCATATTTTTCGTCTATCGAGCAACCCTAAATTATTTTATTTTTTTTCCACTGAGGTGGCAAACAAGCATACGGCCCGCCTGATGGTAAGAAGCAGTTACCGTAGCCTATGGACACTGGCAACGCCAGGGCCATCACGCGTGCGTTGCCGACCCTTTAAAAACCTATTTGCACTCTTTTTTAAAGAACCCCATGCTGTATTATCTTGGAAAAACCTTGGCAGGGAGCTCATTCCACAACTTTATCGTGCGTGGGAGAAAATTCCTCACCGCAATGTGCGCGACGATATTAATTTTAGTGTGTGAGGATAAGCTCGCTGTCGATGGCGAGAGGTACGGTATGTAATAGGGCGTGAGCATATCGCCATACTACAGACACAATTCCAACTCCGTGCTGCCATTTAGAATCTGGTAACTTTGCAAACTCTCGAGCACTTTTAGACACTCTCAGGTATATACAAGTAAAAAGTGAACCGTGACAACACTTCGTCCCATAATAGTTCGACACCTTTACGTCACCCTCCTGGGTATTATAAGCGTGATGGTTTGTTATGTTTTTTTTTTTTATACGAGATTTTTTTTTTTTTATGGTGGATAGGCTCGCGTTTAACCACGATCTCACCTGATGGTAAGTGAAGATGCGGTCTACGGTGGAGCACGCTTACCTATGAGATACCTATTAACTCTTGCTTTGAAGAGATCCAAGTTGTACTCATGCGGCAACACAGACTCGGGCAAGGCGTTCCACTCTTTGGCAGTTCGATACGAAGTACAGATATGTAGTAAACGGACGTAGACATCAACATTCCAAACAAGCAGATTGAAGATGCGTCGCTTCAATTGAGGACTATAGTGTTATGCCTCAGTAATTTCAGGTGTTACTGTACAATATTTGACATAACACACAATCAAATAACCTCCGTTACCTACATTGTATTATATCTCAAGTTATTACCCACAGAAAGTTATTCCAACCCAACAATATTACACATAAATTGTATCAACTATCAAGTGAAATTGAACAACATTAGATCAACAGTAACATCTTATTTACGAGGTAAGTCTTTGTGTTGATTTCACCAACGTATTACAAGCTACGGCTTTCGATCTTTCTATCCCTTACACAGTTTGAATCAGAGAGGGAGAGATATGCAAAAACGTTTAAATAAACCCGTATATCTAGAAGTTTGGTGAATCGGGGCTTAGAAACAATCTAATCGAACAATCGAGTCTTAGATATTCCAAAATGAACCTTATGCGTTTGTAATAAGAGTGTAATAAAAAAGTGATTACTGGTAAATCCTTTCCATTGAGACAAGAGGTAACACACAGATATTATATGTATAACATTCAGTATTTTATTATGGTACTCATGGAATCCGCTTTTACGAATGATATAACATAACAACACGCATATATTACTCATAAGGGTATAGCAGAGGTGTATAAAACCCACATTTTACCTGGTATGTTTAGGTCCCAACCATCTGAGCCTATCGACATCCGCCGGGCACAAATCCAACTCCATGCTGCTATTAAAAATTTCTTGACGGGAAATCCCAAATAACTCTGTTACCTGACCTGGTAATCAAACCTGAGACTTTGTGGTTAGTGAGAGAACGCACACGCTAACCACAAGACAAGCGGTCGGCAATCTGCGGCCCGCGAGGGTCCTTCGTGCGACCCGCCGCCGGTATCATCCATGTGGCTGTGATTGTTTTGATAATTACTCATTATTGATTTTAATAAACTCATTATCTAAAAAGAAAGCGGGCTCTTTGGTGGCACATCTTTAATTTTTCAGGCAATACGTAGTAGTGAGTGCCTGCGGCGCCTTCATACTCTGGGTGGCATAGATACTTCATTTCTATTGTTTTTTTTTTAATCAACGCGTAAAATGATCGGCTCCTTCGGAGCGTTGGTGCTTTATTTGTTTTTTATAAAGAAATCGTAAAAAAACTGCTTGCTTGTTCATATGACTGTTTCAGATCGATCTAAAAAAATGTTTTAAAACGCTCGTCCTTCTTAAAATTCTATGAGCGAAAACACACTTACCAGAAATAAATTAATAAATGAAGCATATTTGCCAGCTGTTTGAGTCCTGCCTTTCAGCTCATTTTCGCAAGAAATACAAAAACAAATATCAAAAGGATGAATACAACATTACAGAGAGATAATTATAACGGTAAATAAGTTCTGAAAACTCAGTGTTGTATGAACATTTATTCAATAATACAATGCCGCGTTTGATAATAAAAGCTCTTGTTTCAATTCCTGGTATTACTTTGTTTGGTCCGAAAATTGAGTCCAATTATCCACTATTGTGAAGAGCTAATTATATCTACATTTTTAACTGTTAAATTTTAATAAAACAGAGTTGCAATAAATTGAAAAACAGTAAACAATTACTGTCATTTGAATAATGGTTTTTAATGTTTAAGTTTAGACAAATTTATCTGAAGCAGTGATAACCGAGTGTGAGACCGTGGGACTGCGAAGTCAAAGGTTCGGGTCCGAACCTACGGCGCACACCTCTGTCAATAAATCGTTAGGATTCGTCTTTTTGAAGATGTGTGTATATCATATAAATTCTCGCTCGCTAACGGTAAAGGAAAACATCGTAAGGAAACCTGCATGCCTGAGAGTGCCTAAAAAGTGCTCGGGGGTTTGTGAAGTCTACCAATCCGCTCTTGGCCAGCGTGGTGGCCCTGAGCCTAACCCTTCTCATAATGAGAAGACGCCCGAGCCCAGCAGTAGGACATTTATTAAAAACAGAGCTGCTATTATAACTATTATTAAAAATAAATCACGCAAATAAATCTGCTAGGTTCAGCTTGTTCAACTGCTATATCTTTATTAATTGTCGCCAAATTGAACCTAAATGAGCCCTATTAGCGAGGGTCAGGCTTGATAGCCGTGATTTTATTAAGGTCGTATAGTGACCTATTTAAATTGACAATGTTTACGTGCGACCTGCCATTTTTTTTCCTACATTAATAAATAATAGCCGGCCACTAATAGCCGGCACCCTGGCTTTAATTCTTCTTCTTCGTCGTGTCGATGGCTGAGTCAAACTTTATTTTGACTTGCCATCGTGGTGAAAGGATTAGCCAATTCGCTTTGGAGAACTCGTGAAATGCCCAGGGTGCGCCGGACGTAAGGAATCTTTGTATACGTCACTCGGGGAGGTGCCTTTCATGCACCCCTACAAGAATACTGGCTTTAATATGAAGTATACAAAATAATGTGGTAACAAGCACCTGAAACAAATGTCAAGTTCACAACACACTCGGTTTGTTACGTTACACAAATGTTAGCTAACACGACATTATTACGTATGTGGAGTGTGGTAGTTACTCGCTAGACTGTAATGTCATAATATTTCTTATTTTTCTTATATAATTATCAACTCCTCCTGTAAGGCTAACCTGTATAATTATGTATATATTATTATTATTATTTTATTTATAAATGTATGTATTTAATATGTTATAAATTATTATATTTTTTTATTATGTATCTCTATTACGTATTTTATATAATATGTACTTCGTCTATTTACATATCAATAATTATTCCTCTGTCTAATCTGCACCTACCTATGCTTATCTCTGCACCACCCTAGGTTGACTGTAAGAGAATGCCATAAGGCATTAAGTCCGCCTATGTACTATTTGTATGTGCAAAAAGTTAAATAAATAAAATAAAATAAATAAATAATGTCTTCATAATGTATTCGTCGCGAACAACTTATTTTCACGTTGGTAAGTGGCGTGGCGCGGTAAATAAGGCATCGGTTTGACGATCGAGAGGTCATGGGTTCGAATCCTGGCCATTAAACCTCGCACGTGAACTTCCTCCTAACACAAGCGAATTAAGCTTAGCTGGAGGGGGTTGTTATTATTGTTGGGACGAGGCTTTGGGTGTTCACGTCGACCTCCGTGGGTCTATTGTGTTTGGAGGGGGTTAACAAGAATACTAGTATTTTTTTTTTAATTCCTAGAAAGCTTTAAAAAAAAACATCACTGCATTCCAGTAATCAATCAATCTGCTATAAAGTGAGATCCTGTAGGCGCCAGACTCATGTATTTTCATAAAAGCTAAAAAAATTTCTTGTGTGTGCCTTAAGCATCCCTAAGAACGATCACCAAATATATAACTTGGACTGTGGTGATATTAAGAAATATAAAAAAAAATATGTCTTTGTATAAAACTGTAATTATTACAAACGTACCTATTCAGTGCTCGCAAACCTTTTTAGCCAAGGTCAAAGGTAGGTGCTGGCCGAGTTGCCACTCAATTAAAATTTAATTATTTTAACACAAAATAATGTTGATTTTTGGTATGGTTTCTACAAACAGTTTATTCTTCACTAAAATAGAAAGGCCACTTTATTTAAGCAGTGAATAAATACTTTCTGTGCTTTTAGAAAGATGTAACGCCTTTCAAGTTCATTTAAGCTTGACGTAACATTTCAAGTAGATTCAAATACGGAAAGACTTTTGTAGTTCGTGACTTTATTCCATTTTATTAACCCATAAGGACCTCGTGGCTAAGTCGAAGCCACGCGGACCGATTGGTCTTGCAGGTTAAGCAATGCTTTCCGTGGTCGGCCGTGGATGGGTGACTAACTTTAACATGTTTTCCTCCGTGCCTTGGAGCACGTTAAAACGTCGGTCCCGGTTGCCATTTGAACATCTATGGCAGTCGTTACGGGTAGTCAGATGCCAGAAATTCTGACAACTAATCTAACAAAGAGTATCATATTCATTGTCGCTCCACGTAAATTACTGATATTCAGATAAATCTGTTAGACTAGAAGCCACTCTTAAATTTGTTGACTTTCTCAATTACATTAGGGTCCAATGTAAAGGCAAAGCCTCTGAAGAAGAGTTTCAGACCCATATAGCGCCTAATAGCGACTATGGAATCTTTATACATTTAAAGATAAAGTCCAGTTTCTAGGCGACTCAAGTGAGCTTCGAAAATACGCGTTGTCTCAGTCATACGCAGTACGTACAGCGTGAGGGCGATTGAGATAGCACGAATTTTCACAGCCTCCTGAGCCGCTTAGAATCTTATCTTTGTCTATATTAAACATGGCTCCATATAGTAACATAACATAACATTATTATATACTAAGTCATATTCCATGTAGCACGAGCTACTGACAGTCGCTGGAGTGAGCGAGTGCTTCACTGGTGGCCCCGAGAAGACAGGCGACGTCGAGACCGTCCAAGACGTCGTTAGAGCGATGACATCATACGGGTGGCAAAAGGTACCTGGACAAAACTAGCTGCCGATAGAACGGAATGGCATGAGTTGGAGGAGGCCTTTGTCCGAAGCTGGATTCCCCAATAAAATAAAAATATTAGACAGTAAATATAATTCATTACATTAAAGTGAAGTAATTAAGTTAGTTTAGAAAATGTTATGTAAGTAAATAACCTTTGTTAATTGAGAAATAAAAGGCTTTATAATAATAATATAATAAAGTCATATTCTTTTTTAATGAAAAAGAAACAGGAAAATGGCGTTCTGCCCTTGACACCTCACATTAAGATGTTTTTGATTGGAGTTTATTTTGTCTTAAAGAACATTTAATTTTTTTGTACAAACAAAATATTAATTTATAATTGCGTAGTTGTTTTGATTCAATTGTTGATTGTAATATAATTTGATGATTTTTAATTGAAAAGTTCCTAGTTCCTAGCTCTTAAATAATTATGTATTTTTCTTCGTTTAGAACATGACTGTATTGCCTCATTTTTAAATAGAAAATATTGTTCTTATAAACAAAGATTTAACCCATTTTAAAAAATATTCATGTAATAGAAACTTATCCGATAGCCAAATCAAAGGTCTCGGGTTCGAACCCACGGCACACACCTCTCTCAATAAATTGTTAAGATTCAACTTTTCGAAGATATGTGTGTATCATATAAATTGTCGCTCGCTATCGGTAAAGGAAAACATCTTGAGTAGACCTACATACCTGGGAGTGCCTAAAAAGTACTCGAGAGTGGGTGAAGTCTACCAATCCGCACTTGACCAGCGTGATGGACTATGGCCCAACCATTCTCATCATGAGTAGAGACCCGAGCCTAGCTGTGAGACATGTATATATCAGATACAGGGCTGTTATTATTATAGAAACTCATCCATTTCTGACAGAGAACCTACAAAAAAAATTTTGAGTCCCTGAATTCTATTTAAAGTTATATACTACTTCACGACATCATAGTAATTTGTATTTCACGAAGCTTACTACACTGCCATTGTTGAAATAGAAAGGGGCACTGTAAGAACAAAGTTGTCTATCAAATTCAGTAGCGCCATCTCTATTACGGGTACATGAATTTGTGTTTACATAACCTTTGGCAGATACTATCCTCACTCAAACAATATGTTTATTAACAAGTAGTTCATATATGGGCAAAGCACTTCACGCAATTCACTACACACCATAGTTCAATTATATTCGGGCAATCTATCATTTTTATGGATGGATTTTTAAACGTGTTTACACGCACTGCCGTCCAGAGACTAAGACTGCCTGTCAAATCGGTGTTAAAAAAATGATTCCTAACTCGCTGGGGTACACTAGTATAACAGTGCAAGACTGGCTGCGACTCAGGCGCGACGTATCGCACGGTTTCGCCTATACGTCTAGGCATTATCAAGAGATTGATAAATTTGATAATGCCTAGACGTATAGGCGAAACCGCGGTCGACTAAATAGGCCAACATTACGTGAGTAACACCCGTATTTCATAATTTGAATAATGTTACAAACTTACGTCAGTTTTAATAAAAATACACTAGTATAGTCATGTGGAGGGTCTGACGAGCAAATGAGGCCATCAGACCACTATATAATACCCCTTGCTAACGCCCTTCAAATTCTAGGGGAAGCATCAACTTTTGATTGGAAACTTGTTGCCAGTTGTTACAACTAAAGATATATAATATATGAACAGCTATATGCTAGCTGCCTGTTGCTACAATAATTGTTCCATCTGCAAAGCATCGAAAAAAGCATGAAACGTAATACAGAAATATTATTGCACTACTCTACTACATACAGAAAGCTCTGCTCATAAGAAATTTCGTGCGAATAGTCGCACAAATTACTTTCGTTTCGCCGAAAACTTTATTGATAAAATACATTGTTTGTAGATATCTTGGTCCATATAGAGGACTGTTGACAAAGATCTCTGTTCATAGTACGCCATTCTAACTTTACCTAGAAATTGGTGGCAGGTTAAATGTCAAAGTCAAAGATTCTTTATTAAGACGGTGGTTCCTTTTCCCTTACATTCGCTTACAAAGCTCTACCAGCGGTGGTTATAATTAAATCCTACGATGAATATTTATAATGTAGTTACCAAGTAAATGATTTCTGATTAGTAATTTAATTACAGTTCGCACTAAGTGAGAGGTAGACAAATATATGTTTATTAAATTAATGTATTTGTGGAATTTCGTTTGAGTGAACGCGGTGAACGGGTTTTTTCAAGCGGTTAGTGATAATTATATATTATAATAGCTTAGTTAGTCGATACAAATCCTACTTCCGACCACCTAAACTGATCTACTAGTTGTTCAGTAAGACGCTGTTTCGAGGATTTAGTAACTTATGTCCTTCCTTGAGTCTTAAATTATCTCCATATCAATTTTTATCAAGATCGATTCAGTATTATAGGCACGAAGGCGTAACAGACAGACAGAGCCACCTACTTTCAATTTTATAATATTAGTAAGGTACTTTTTAGCGTCTTAACTTGACTAAATTCTGACTTAAGTGCCGTTGATACAACGAAAGAGATTAACGTACCACGCGAGCGGTGCGGGCTATATTTGATTTAAGAAATATTCATTTGTTAAAATATCAAATATTGTAAATAATTCACTTCAAATTACAAATAGATAAATCGTATAAGATTATTGTTATTTCTAATTTCCATTTCGATCGTTTTCCTAAGGCTTCATCTTTCGAGGAACCATTACAACCGAATTATTTACTTAAAGTAAATATTATCTCTTATCAAATTTGTCATCCGTGAAGAATTTACTACGTTTTATCAATTTAAGGATCACGCCTAAATACCCAGCAGGATATGGTTGATGCGTATATCAACCACATTTCACCAAATTGTGAAAACAAATTGAACCGGTTGTTTTGAAGTAATTCCATCATAAGTTTCATTTGCAAGCCAAAAACTTCTAAACTGTGACAAAGTTTAAGTTAAAATGAAACCCAAAATTGAGGTAACTCAATTTGAGAGCTGAAAAGTGATGATATCTCAAAACTAGTTACAATGTTGACAAGCAGACATCTTGTTTTTAATTAAGTTAATTCTGCGCATTCAAGAAAAAGTAATATCTACTCTTGTTCTAAATAATAACCATTAAAACTTTTATTTACATAATGGAACTACCAGACCGCGAGCATTCGCTTGTAATGTAACGTTTTAGATTGGAATATTACACCAGAGCGTGAGAGGCAAACCAAACATTACATTGCGTGTAGGGACACAGTGCAACCGGCGCATTTTTGTATTTAAGTGAGTGTTTAAGTTTAGCCGCCCAGTTCGTCAGTCGGCTTCCCGTATCGCTGGAGATAGGTCGTAGTTAAGTTTGAATAATGTAAGTAATATATAATAATAAGTCTAATATATTATATGTATTCTGGTACCAGTAAATATACTTTACTACTAACTTTTTGTTAGGAATTTTCCATTAGCAGCCCGGTGGATGGTGATAGGTTCACCCCCTATCCAATGGGACCTAAACATAACAGTTGAGATGTGGGTGTTGTACACCTCTGCCACACCCTACTAGGTAATATAGGCGTGATGTTTTAGTTAAAGTAAAGCTCATAAAGCTAGGATGTAGATTGTAACGTAATGCTCAAAATCGAATCAGGAACGTCACGTACAGGCAAACGCTCGCCGGTCTTGAAGTACCTTAACATTACCAGAAAAGTGCAGTTTATTCCCTAACTGTTAAACGCAAAGGGTTTCTTGGGCTATCTTTTTATGGAATTGGCTGCTTTAAAAAGTAATAGTGCAATTACACGATGATAAGTCTCAATTCTCTTGCTAGATCTATCTTTTTAATCGAGATAAACAAAGCAAGCAATAGAATTGCCGCAAAGCAAGAATTAAAATTGACGCAATTCTATTGCTTGCTTTGATTTTTGCGTTAAAAAATAAAGAGATGGCAAGAGAATAAATAGCCTTAAAAAACTAAATCCGTGTAAATGGGTGATCAATCCTAATAAAATATAGGCTTAAAATTGGTCGAAATCAAAAGCACGTAAGTGGGATATCAAAATGTTTTCATAATGGCTAAATATTTGCTAATTATTACTAAAAATCATATTGTTATAGTAAATTACATTGAAACTGTCAAAGAACCTTGGTCGAGGTGTTTGTTCAGGGCGGTGACAAGCTGATTGATTGATTGAATCATAATATTTGCCCAATTTTATTGTTCCAAAGTGTTGTTGTAATTTTGACAAGGCACTCACAAAATGATTGAGCTAGGGAGTAATTGCCCTCAATGGTGAACTTAAAGGTAAAATTTTCTTAAGTATATTTTTATCTAGAAAAAAAAAAAAAAGAATTATCTAGAAATACCTTTGTACAATATAATACCATCACGATATAATACACTTTTACCATATGTTTTGGGGTAATACAACCCGAAACGTATATATTAGAAGTGTATGAATCCGTGGCGTGATTCTGTAAAAGAAACTGTCAGTTGCGTCGGTAAATTGAGTGCATCCCTACCTCTATGTAATACGGTCGATATTTGATTAACAGAGATTCAAATCATGTGTAAATAAATTTATAGAATAAAAAAAAAACAGCTAACATTTAGCGATATTAATTAATTACACTTCATAGGTAAGTTCAAGCCAAGAGCAGTAAATTAAACTATTTATATATATATATATATATATATATATATATATATTGAAATTTGCTTGCAGCGAACAAACGTGTAGTCCACCCAAAGGTTAGTGAAGTTCAGCCCATGGACATCGACAATCCACAAAAGCAGATTGCAGATGCGTCGCTGCAGCTAAGGACGACGGTGTTATGAGCTAGTAATTTCAGTACCTGATCTCACCACTAAACCGGAACACAGTATTGCGAGCACTACAATTTGTCGGCAGATTAAAGGTGAGGCGGTGTTGCTGCCGCCCTCCAACTCTTTCACAAGAGCCTTACGTCCAGGAAAAGATACACAAATTTAGTCTTTACGGAAGCTTTTCTACTGTTGCAACGAACGTTAGATAAAGTCTACGTGGGAGGTATTATGTTATAATAAATGTTGTTTTAGAAGAGAAATCGTGCAATTCATTCTGGTGAAATTTCACCAACTATATTCATCTTCCTTACAAAATACAGATGACGTTAAATAATGACTAAATCCTGGAACTGTGAGCAGATGGTTAATTTAAATTGAATGATGAGACTAAACTGTTTTGGTTTGTAAACAATTTATCTGAAGGACATTAGGAAATGTCGAAGTTACAGATTGCCGTAACATGAATTGCGATTAATATTATCTGCTTAGCTGTTTTGTTTTTGTTTTTCTCTGCATTTTTTTAAACCTGAGTTATGAACAAGGTCTTATAGTGTTGAAAAAAAAAAAACCGACTTCAAAAAGTGGGTAAACTAAAAAGCAAAAAAAAATTAATTTACTTCGCACAAAATAATACGTTTTTCATTTAGTTAAATAGAAATTATTAAATATTTATTTAATAATTCTGAAGTCGGTGCCAAGTAAAAACAACCTTTCTACAATATCAAATTACAGTTCACACAAAAAGGGAGGCGTAGGTGTTCTAGTGCCCAGTATTGGTACTTACCACAGAAATATAACTAATATTCACTCAGAAAAAAGTTGTTAGAACGATTGATATTATCTATACAGAGTTATTAATTGTTTACTTGGCACCGACTTCAGAATAATAAAATAAATATTTAATAATTTCTATTTAACTAAATGAAAAACGTATTATTTTGTGCGAAGTAAATTAATTTTTTTTTGCTTTTTAGTTTACCCACTTTTTGAAGTCGGTTTTTTTTTTTTGTTAAAAATTATTTTATTTTACGATTTTAAGTGATGGGTAGACCGAGCAAGAATGTTTCTCGAATGAGAAGACGACGGTTACTTGAGACGGAAAACTTATTAATAATAGACAAGAATTAAATCCTTTCACCTGACTATTGAGGGTCACGACCTTCCATCATCAGCTCATTTGACACAATAACTAGCAGTAGGAATACGCGTACAGTAGTGAAATAATTATCCTTTAACTCCTAACTGTTGAGGAGTTGACCTTCCATCATCAGCTCAACCACATAAAATTATTGCGACCAAGCGTAAATCCTGGCCTCGATTAATAAAATATGAGGGTTGCCCCCGATTTCTCTGGGATCCCATCATCAGATCATGACATGCTGACAATGGGACCACCTTTGAAATATTTACGTTCCAACAGCTCACTTGACATCATAACTAGCAGTCTGAATATGTGTACAGTAGTGAAAGAATTATCCTTTAACTCCTAACCATTGAGGAGTTGACCTTCCATCATCAGCTCATCCACATAAAACTACGTAAATACTGGTGCAGTTTTGAAAAACACACTAAAAACATTACATGTGCCTATAAAATTCGAGGGTTACCCTCGATTTCTCTGAGATCCCATCATCAGATCACGACATGCTGACGATGGGACCCTTTTGGAATCATCTCCTGTCCAACAAAAAAAGAATCATCAAAATCAGTTCATAAACGACGGAGATATCCGTGAACAAACATAAAAAAAAAAAGCAACATATATACGAATCGAATTGAGAACCTCCTCCTTTTTTAGAAGTCGGTTAATAAAAAAGAACCTGCATTACAGTTTGTTTTATTGGTGTAGGTATATATATGTATTTTATTAACAGAAAAATACTTTTACTTAATAACATAGAATTAGATATTTTAAAGGATCAATCGGACATACAAAAAATATAGAATCAGAACATTAAGAATAACTAGACTCGGAAACTAAAAGTACTTAAGTTATAAACGACGACAAAAGAACTGAAGTCATGACATGCGTATGACTTACATACTTTTAGGCCACGTTTTAGATCGTCAGATCACTGGCAACCATAGAAATCTTAATAATAAGGCAATAGAAATGTCAAAGACGCGTGACCTTGTCGCCGCGCATCTGTCTAGTCAAACACAAGTGCGAGTTGAGGAATTGTCGTCTTAATGTCATCGCAAAAAGAATAATTTTGTTTGCAGGAATACAAGCGCATGAGTCTAATCGAACACAAGTGCGAGTTGAGGAATTGTCGTCTTAATGTCATCGCCAAAAAGAATAATTTTGTTTGCAGGAATACAAAAAGTGGTATTTGAAAACCGGCGACATGCGTCCCAGTGTTAAAAGATAGTCGATAGCATTTATATTGACTAGTTATTAAGATTTCTATGCTGGCAACAGACTAGCTGCAGATCGGTAATTAATTTAAAAACAACAATGTTTTACATGAACCCTAATTCCACAAAATCTTCGATCACACCGCGGATTCGGTCTTTAAACCGTGTATCCACCGGAAAACTGTGACCTGCTACTCCTTTCGCCAAATCCGGCGCATCACTTTCCGGAGCAAAAAGAAAAGGAAACATAAACAAAGCACTCATTAAACCATGGTCAAGCCTCTCCTTGAAAACCTTTTCAAAATCCTCTCTCGGATATATTACATTTACCTCAAGATTAAAATAACCCAGATAGTTCTCAAGCGTTTCATAGTACAAGTTCTTGAGATTGATCATTTGCGTTTTCCTGAATTCGCGGTCTGTGCAAAAGTAGATCAAATAAATCAAGTCGAACACTGGACAACCGTAGTGAAGTAGCTGGTAATCAATTGCTATGACTTCTTGTAGGACACCGTTCTAAAAAAAAAATACGTATCAAAGCATCATAGCCATATTATCCAGAAGATTGAGACAAACTATAACATTTACACTTCACCTAAAGTCACAGTTGCCTGAGCAGAAGCTGGCCCGAGAAGGTTGTGCGACGTGTTCCTCGCGCGCCTTCTATAAGGAGGGAGGACTAGGCCCCCCAACACTATGACGAGACCGCCAGTTTGCACGGCAGTCGAGATGCCTGGGTGCTAGCGTCCATGCGCAAGCGATACCTGGCACTCCGGTCATATCACGTTGATGGAACACACAGGGTCTTAGTCCGTGCAACTCGGACATAACCAGGGTCGATAGTATGCGTCAAGCATTACCCAGTAAAAAAAAAAGAAAGCGCGATGCGACGTAGCCTTAACGTTTCGTCGAAATTGTGGAATTTAGTTGAATATTAATTTGGGCTTTTATCCACCCGTTTAACAAAACAAAGATTAATTAGACTGAGATTATATTGAAATTGTATAATCGCATTATCGACAGCCAATCAAACTGTCAAAATAAGGTTAAGCTTTTGTTAAATCTTCAATTAAAATATTTGGCTTGAGAAAAATGATTTGAGGATAAAGGTCTCGCTATAATTAAATTTATATAAAAACCAATCGTGTCTAATTTATTTATTTATTTATTTATTTATTTTTTTAAGCTTACTAGTAATTTGCAAATACAAATTACTAGTATTCTTGTTAACCCCCTCCAACTAAGCTTAATTCGCTTGTGTTAGGAAGAAGTTCACGTCCGTGGTGTAATGGCCAGGATTCGAACCCACGACATCTCGATCGTAAGACCGATGCCTTATCCATTGCGCCACGGCCGCTTACCTTGTATACGCTTGTCTTTGTAACCTAAATGTATGCTTGGTATTTTTTTTATAAGTATCATCAAGGGTAGCCTCAATGCCAAGTTTTCAAACTTACGTAATATAGGTTTAACGTTAATCACGCTTCTATTACCAAGAAGGGTGAGGCAGAGGTGTACAATACCCACATTTTACCGGTTATGTTTAGGTCTCATGGAATTGGGGTTGAGCCTATTGCCGTCCACCGGGCACTCCAACTCCAACTCCGTGCTGCTGTTATGAATTTCCTGACGGAAAGTTCACAAATAACATTTTGCCCAACCCAGGAATTGAACCCGAGGAGTCGCGGTGATAGGCGTATACGCTAACCACTAGACCATCGAAGCAGTATACTTAATATTATATAGTTTTTATCTATTTTTATAGTCAAATCAAATCTAAAACACGTTGAAAAAGCGTTTGGTGGCTGCCATTTTTTCAATTATTTTAAAATTTTCCAGTTTGTATGTAACTCACTTTATGATTAAAACAATTTGAATTAATGACCACGAACAAACATGCTTAGTGTTTTAAATAAGATTTGTCTTTAAAAATAGATAAAACTTAATAATATTAAAGTTAAACACATATTACTTTCGTATGGAAAACAGCCAAACAATCGTTGACAGTAGAGACACCAAATTTTTGCATAATGCAGAGAATGCAATAGTTAAATTAACACTTACTTCAATTCTTGTCATTATATTATTCGGTTTATAATCGCCATGACAAAGACAAGTTTTTATGGTTTCATCATTAAAATTTCGAGCATATTTTTCTACCATATCCACATACACTTTATCAATTTTATCTTTGAATTTCTCATCAACGTATTCAATCGTCGCATCCCTCATTTTCTTGACCAAATCTTTCCAATATTCTTGAAAAATTAAAGGGTATTTTATGCATTTTATTGTTTCCTCAAAATATTTTGGGCGTTTTTCTTTTAACGCAAATGATGCTCCATGGAATCTGGCAAGATTCTGAACGGCTATTTCAACAAATTTTAAAGGTACTGTATCCATTCTGAAAAATGTTGTAAATCCTTTTTTACAAATATTTTCCATTATTATTGATTCGGCATTGCTTTCTTCATATACTTTTACCATTTCAAATCTTTCTTTCAATGGTACGTTTGCTGCTTTTTGTAGTTCCTCGAATATCTTAGACAATTCTTTGTATGCAAACAATTCTGTAGTATAGACACCTTCAACAGAAAGTAATTTGAATGCCTTTCGATCAGGCATGTTCTTCACAAATATATTTAGCTCTTTATCTTTATCCTTAGTTTTTCCTTTTATATCGACTTCATATAATATGCCGAGAAAGTTCCCACCATTCGCAGACGAAATCTTTTTACTAACATTACTTTTAATTAAGCCTTCTTTCTCAATTATATTCTTCAAAGATTGATCAAGCTTTCTTGTTATGTCTTCTGGGCTTGTTTCAAGTTGGGCCTTATCAGTATCCAGCTTCGAGCTCTTCTCCATTGTCATTTTTTTTGTGCACTCCTATCAGTAGTTATCTTTGCCGCTCACACCTAATTTCATTACGTTCTCAGTTCTCAACTATATTATTACAGTTCTTCTTGATACTTCTTCTCGACTCACTTGTTTAGACTTGAGCAATACGTATCGTTCACTTGAAAAATAATGAGATAGTTAAACGACAACTTAATATATAAACAGCTGTGTATGACACAACCACCAAGCACGGTGCTCAGGAATGACTAATACGTATGCTTATCTGGGTCACTAATGGGCATTGGAATGGACGAAAACATCCGTACTATTTATCCTTATTAGTATCTACAACATCATTTAAATATACGTATCTGTAACACATGAGCTGATTTGTTTTAGAATGATCTCATTCTTGTGAATATTTACATTAATACACCTTATCGATACAAAAAATAATTTACAATCTGTTTAATTTGAGAGTGTTTTGTTTTAATAACATAGTTACCTTGTCATTCGCCGAGCCTTAGCTTTTGACAACCCGAAACGTCTGCCATAGATTTTGAAATGGCAACCGTAACGTATTCTCCTTGGCACGGAGGAAAAATCGCTATGTTACAATGGTCAGCCATCCAACAACGGACCTCGATTAATATTACTTAACTTGCAGATCGATCGATGCGCGCGGCTGACTGAGTCACGAGCTCCTCTTATCTTTGATAGTTAAATGTAAATATTTATTATATTCCAGAGATTAATTGTATAAATTATCTCGTCTGTATAATATAATTACCTGTTCAGTAATTGGCAGACTCAAATTGCTACATGAAATGTTGTAGTACTGGTTGTCAATAAAATTACGTCATAGCGATGACGTAATTAATATATTAATTAAGCTCCGTGGGTATACAATTTCAGGCAACGCTGCAATGGAAAATAACACTGTGTGCCAACCCGAATACCCCCAAATAATTTGATAAAAATACTTTAAAAAATTTTGTTCTTGGTAATTAATAAATGAAAATATTTATAATAATTAGAAAGTTTAGAATTAAAAAAATCGTAAATTCAAGGTTATTACAACGAACTATCGTGGGCGTCGTCAAATAAAAGAATAACCTCTAATTTTTTATTTAACCCCAACGCAAAGCTTAGTTTTTGATCGCTCCAACCCGTTTAAAAATTTAATGGGAGTGAGAGATCTAAATACGGCTTTAGAGTTAAACGCAGCTCAAGAAGTTTGGTGTAATTGGAGCTAAATTATCTTGTTCAGTTCAATAGCTTGATAATAATTTGTATATATATTAATCATGTATGACAAAAAATAGATTAGGTTTGTTGACTGCGACTTCATATTTACTTAATTAAATCCTTCGTACGATTTTGATTACTTGTCTCATATTTTGTGTTACTCTGTCTGTTTCTTTGAATGTCTGTTACGTTATCACAGCTAAAAAACTAAGTCGATCTGGGTGTATATTGATATACATTTTTGATGCAATGTGGAGCTGGAATCAGAAGTTCAGGGTTTTTGTCTATTAGATCTCTAAATCAGGAGAAGTGACACTATTACATACATGGTATTCAGTCCTGTAGTCAGGAAGGGCGAGTCCAGTACTTCATTTGATACTTCAGGAATTCTATTACTTTGCCCGAAAAAAAAGTATCCCTGAAAACCATATGTTTCACCACCAGACAGGCACACAGGAGACAAACTCGTTCGCTATTCGTCCTGTAAAGAGTCATGGAACTGTACTGAATGATCAATAAACCTATATACAGACGCCATTGACTCGGTCAATGACCTGATGGTTATTTCTGTACCCCCAGATTTAATAGCATTACTTACTTAAGACGTTTCGCTTTTATAAGGGCACTTAAAATGACGATCGATTGGAAGTGATTTGATTTTTGAGATGGAGGCTTTTATGTAACCCTTAAACGTATGTAGTATATTTTAGGCTGCTTTTTCTAACAA
Source organism: Hypena proboscidalis (assembly GCA_905147285.1). Lineage (NCBI taxonomy): Eukaryota > Metazoa > Arthropoda > Insecta > Lepidoptera > Erebidae > Hypena > Hypena proboscidalis. Next base: position 6,513,270 of record LR990141.1, read on the forward strand.
GCTTATATCTGTATACCTAATTAATTCTCTAATTTTTATCACACATTGTTACAATGGTCTGTGCATGTGAAAAGAAGGCCACCAGACAACGTTAGAAACTTGGCTCTACAGCTTTTCATCCCAAAGGTGGAGGGAGGTAGTTTAAAAGGATCTACAGGGGTGAATGCTAACTTACGACGATTTCGAGGACAGAGCGAATTGGAGGACCAGGATGGTGGACCGCTTCATCATGTGGAATTCAAACTTAGTCGGGAAGAGAAAGAGACACAAACGCACAAGTACTTTACTAAGACCCATCTGTTTTAAATAATTTGTATAGGCTGTTGCAAATAATGTGAAATACAATATTCGTGTGGGGTAAGATGACCCCGCTAGGTGTTATTTTTTTTTTTTTTTTGTTGATAGGCACGCGTTTGACCACGATCTCACCTGATGGTAAGTGATGATGCGGTCTAAGGTGGAGCACGCTTACCTATAAGCTACCTATTAACTCTTGCTTTGAAGAGATCCAGATTGTACTCATACGGAAACACAGACTCGGGCAAAGCGTTCCATTCTTTGGCAGTTCGCATAAGAAATGTAGAGGCGAAACGCTTAGTGCGTATTAGTGGAATATCTGCTAGTTTTGATTTTATTTATTTTTCTTTAACTATGAAATTTCTATTACAGAATGCAAATAATCAAGCAAATGGCATCTAGACAAAGCCGCTTACAGTAGTAACCGCAGTAATTCAGTATTATTTGGGACACGGGTGCAAAAAAACATCGGAAATTTCCACACATTAGAATATAGGTCTTAACAGATTTTTACACACCATAAGTTACTTCAATAAAGTAATAAATCTATATAGTTGAACATAATACCCATTTATCATAATATTATGTACGAATTTTAGTAGTTACAGCAAACATTTTTTTTAATAACGAGATCCGGCAAAACCGGGCTTTAAGAACCGGTTACACACAAGTCTTGGAAAAGAGGACAGGGTACATGTCCTAACGGTGATGTAGGTAATAACACTATGTTAAAAAATATAGAATGTTTATTTTCTATAAACATGTTCAACTGTATAAACAATATCCACGTAAAGCATTAAAAGGAATAATCTCTTGGGGCCTTGACACCTATTTTATGACGTCATAACACCCCTAACGCCGGTTAGATGGCATGATTATTTTATAAAGGTATTAACTGTGAAGGTTATTATCACACACAATGAATTCTTGACAAAAATAGGGTTATTTTATGTCAGGGGTTATTGAGGTAACTTGATGGAGATTTATTTAATGATGTGAAAGTCGACAGGATTTAGCTTGGACCTTACTTAAGTAAGAGCAGTCGTTTTATGTCATTTTATAAAGCTATTATTTTCTGTGTAGCTGACGTTGGCAACGAATCTGCCAAACTTAAATGGGAGCGGGCGGGGCACGGAGCCAGAATGCACCCAGGAAGATGGGCGCGAATAACCACCGAGTGGATACCAAAGGATGGTCGTCGGCGTCGCGGTAGGCCCAGAAAGCGCTGGAGGGATGATTTGGACTCGTTTCGGAGGGATTGGACAGAGAGAGCCCATAACAGAAAATTGTGGTCGTGTATGGGGGGGACCTTTGCTCAGCATTTGGACATCATGGGTTAGAAAAAAAAATAAGTGTGCCCTCAAGGATTCAAATACGGAATTTGATTTCTGAAAGTTGAAGAGTGTCTTTTTGGGGTTTTAACTATGTTCAGTATGCAATTTTTCGGATTTACTATACGTATTAAAAACAATATCTTCATATTTTTCAATAGAGTCTAGATTCTGAAAGTTTTATTCTGATTCAGTCATAGCAACTCAATTTAATATCATAAAGTATAACAAAATACACAAAACCTCAAGGACTCGATAAAGGACTTCTTTACAATAATATCCAGAAAATATATTTCTCATAAAATCAACTAAAACCTCGATAAAAAGATATTAAGTCAGAAGTATAATAAAAGTAAAATAATAAAAGTTACTAGGTACATAGCTTTAATGTGAGAACTTTTGTGAACAAGCTCGAAACACCACCGTCTTACATGCTGTTGTGAATTGTAAATTTGTGTGGATGTTTTTATTTTTAGCTTTATGTATGAAAATGCAACAGTTATATGTGTATAGTTGTTTGATGTCCATTAATTTTGTTTCCTGAAATATTTTTTTGGTTTTTGTTCGGTGATGGTAATTAAATAATATTTTGATAATTTTGTTTTGTAAAACTTGTAGTTCTGATATTTTGGTTTTTGCAGCGCTACCCCATATTTCAATTAGATATTGTAGATGCGGCTTTACTAATGAATTATATATCATGTAGCGTATTCTACGCGGCAGACATCGAACGATGTGGCGAAGAGAGCCGCAGAGTGTTACCAGTTTCGTTTTTATGTGGTTAATTTGAAAATTCCAATTTAAGTACGTATCGACGTATAGACCAAGATACTTTTCATGGGTTTTTTCTTGCAAAGGAATTCTGTTGATTGTAGGAGTAGTGTATGTTGGTATGGGTTTGTTTTTGGCTTTAAAGATAATGTAGCTGGTTTTTGCAATATTGATAGTTAAGAGATTAAACTGTAGCCAGTTGTAGAGGATATCTAAGTCATGTTGGGCTCGTAAAACTATGTCATGTATTGAGGGACCAAAATAAAATAAACAAGTATCATCAGCGTAGAGGGTTATGTGTCAATTTAAGCCTAGCTCATGCATATTATTAATATAAATAAGAAAAAGCAGTGGGCCGAGGATTGAGCCTTGTGGTACACCGCATGTTACTGGCCGCACAGTGCTTTGGCAATCACTATCCATTTTGACAATTTGTGCTCTTTCTGTTAGGTAGGACTCAAACATTTGTAAAGCTTTGCCAGTGATGCCTATAGTTTGTAGTTTATTTAAAAGCAATTTATGACTTACAGTATCAAACGCTTTTTTTAAATCTATAAAAATACCTAACACTATGTTTCTTTGGTCTATGTTTTGTTTTATTTTAGTTGTAAGATCAATGGTTGCTGTGAGTGTATTACTTTTAGGTCTGAACCCGTATTGTTGTGCCGATAAAAAATCAATAGAGTTAAGGTATTTTTCTAGTCTTGTATAAATAATTTTTTCGAGAATTTTTGACATGACTGGCAATACTGAGATTGGTCGGTAGTTCCCGGGGTCTGTTTCTGGACCCGATTTGTATATAGGAGTTACTTTCGCAATTTTTAACGAGCCAGGAAATATGCCATTAAGCTAGAGATTGTTGAAACATTTAGTTAGCTTTGCAGTTATTAGATCTTTTAGACATTTTATCGTTTTTGTGCTAATACCATCTAGTCCGATGCTACAATTCGAATCAAGGTTGGTGATAATATTAGAAATTTCTTTCTCAGAGCAAGGTTCAAAAGTGTCCAGTTGACAACTATGTGACGTTGCTTGAGGAAGAGCACGGCTAAGGTTTTCGTGAAATTCTTTAGGTATTACATTGGCAAGGTTCGATCCGATTGTTGAAAAATAATCATTAAATATTTCTGAGATTTCTTGAGGATTTGTGATAACTATAGAATTTACTATTAGTTTTGAAGGAGCGCTACTTTGTTTTAGTTTGTTGTTGGTAAGAGTGTTAACTAAATTCCACATTTTTTTTGGTTTATTGCTGCATTTGCCGAATTCTTTGTTGAAAAAAGTATCTCTGGTATCTTCAATTAGTCTAGTCACTTCATTTCGTTTTGTTAGAAACTCTTCTTTTATGCCGTCATCATTTGGATTTTTCTTTAGTTCTGCCCATAAAATATTTATTCTGTTAATTTCTGTTATAATGTTTTTATTTATCCAGTCCTTTTGTGGTTCGTTCAGAATTTTGGTCTTAATTACTTTGTGATATTCTATATACAATTTAATTTGTTTCTCTAGACTAGCAAAATCATGGCATGTTTCTTGTAGGTTTGATGCTTGCAATGATAGAAATAGTTTGTCATAATTTATTGCTTGGTAGTTAGTGTACATTTTCGGTGGAGGTTTTGTTTTCTTAATTTCGAGGTAAATCTGCTTGTGGTCCGATAGTTAACCATTGTCATGTGGAAGTAATCGTTTTTTAAATTGGTACAGACATGATCAATCATGGATCTTCTAGTCAGTCCTTCTCTTGTGTAATATTTGTGGTTATTTTTGTTAAGAATTTTATATCCTGTTTCTTTTAAGAGTTGTCGATATTGTTTTGTTTGTTTCTCTGGGGGTTAATAAATCGATATTAAAATCTCCAAAGACAATTGCCCTTTTTCTTTGCTCTAATTGGGATTCATATACTTCAAGAAATTCTTTGAAATTCGTGTCACCAGGGTTATATACAACTCCAACATCGAAAGCGTAATTTTCTAGATGTATCCATAGGTAGTTGTTTCCTCCGATGTATATAGATTCCGACAAACTATGTTTGAGGTTATTGTGGACGTACGCTGATACTCCTCCGCCACGAATATCTGTTCTATAGCTATAGTAGTGCGTATAGTTTAGTAGTTGATGCTGTTGAGCTTGGGCTTCTGTACGAAACCAGGTTTCTGTTAATAATATAATATGTACAGTCTTAGATATTGCTCGTAGGGTGCATTTTAGTTCGTCAAATTTACCTTTTTTTCTTATACTTCTGGCGTTTAGGTATAGAAAAGTAAAACGAGATTTATGAGTCGGGAAGTTTTGGTACGTATCCACTATCTCATAGGTATTGCAGTTAGAAACATCGTTATTAATAGTAGAACTTAGTGTTTGTAGTTTTTTGGAATCGATTTTGTTATTGACGGTGTTCCATTGATGTATTTAATTATTAAGTTATTTTCACCTTCACCCTCACGACGTTTTAGTTCTTCTTTGAGGTTTTTGAGGTAGGGCTGCTGGGCTGGTGTTTGGTCAGAGTAAATCTTTATGCCTTCAGGTAATTTATTTTTGTTGCGCAACATAGTTTTGGCCGATGCCGCAGCACTAAAGCATATTTTAATGCCACGGTTTTTGCCGGGGTGAAATTTGCCCAATCGGAAGATATAAGTAGGTTTCGGTATGTCTATGTTTAGTGTAGTGATTGTGTTTAACACCATAGTCTCATCCGCGGATGCTCTTTCATTCGCGGTAGAGGATGTGGGCTCTGGCAATCCTACAAGTATAATATTTTTCTCTCGATTGTGACGGTTTTGGACTTCTTTTATAATTTCCTCATTATGATATAAATGATTATTTAAATTTATAGGTACTGAAGTAGGGCAAAGTTTGATGCTATTCAGATCGGTTTCGAGAGAATGAATTTTTTCTTCACCAATCAGGATTGATTTTTCTAACCCAGTAATGTGATTTTTTATGTCTTTCTGTTCTAATAGAACACTTGAGGTTGATGATTTAATTTCGTTGATTTGTGTCATGACTCCACTAACATTTTCTTGAATAACACTTATTGATCGTTCGTTTGAGACTTTTATGTTGGTTATTTGACTTGTAATATCGTTAATATTTTCTTGCATTTTTTGCATCATTTTCTCATTCGAATCAACATACTTTTCCAACAATTGGGTAATATGGGACATTTCTGTACGAATCTCTTTTATATCGCTGGAGCATGTACAATCATCTAATGGTTTCTTACGCTTACGAAGCGTTATTTGTGATTCTTCACTAAGCTGATTCAATTTCGACAGGTCAGTTGGGACCCACCGGCAACCGTACGTATTGATGTTGGAGTGCAAATTGGTAGAAGCGGCCCGGTTGGTGATCTCTGGACGTTCATATTGTATTGTAAAACCGGCCGGACGGGTGCGCTTCAAGCAAAAATGCAACTTACGGTACAGGTGGCGCGTAGGGATCGGTGTATCAGTTGCTCTGCGACGCTGGATGCGCGCGGAGGTATGAGCGGGTCAAAAATAGCGACTGTTCGTGTCCCGCGGAGGTGAGGGGTCGGGTGGTCGAAGCAACGCTGCGGCGCGGCGGCGGCTGCGCAGCGCGTAGGTTCGCAAATACGTATGGGTGTATGTTTCACTTTTTGGTCCAAGCGATTTTCGGCACTAACTCGCAAAATTTATGCAATAGATTTGAAGAGCACTGCGATGCAGAATTTTAAATAGCACTTAATACACGTCTATTCAATGCGACGATTCGATGATATTCATCAAATTTATCTTTAATTATTCTATAACTTATTTCATATATGTTTTAATATGCTTTATAAAGATTATAGTTAGAATGAGCACTGTGTAGTGTCGCAATGGATAAGGCACGGTCTTACGACCCATTGGTCGTGGGTTTAAATCCTAGTCATTACACTGCGGACGTGAAGTTCCTCCGGAGGGGGAATTAATTTGAATTTGCAAATTACAAGTAAAATTTAAAAAAAAAAAAGAAAAAGCACTACAATATTGAGGATATTTGTATGTATATAATATGTATGTTTGATACATCTACACGCTCTAACGGATAAAAACTGATTTTGATACAATTTGGTATGGAGTTATCTGACACCCTAAATTACCATAAAGGCTATATACTTATTATATAAACGTTAATCACGCGGAAGCAAGCACAAAAACAACAGTTCCCGCCCCTCAATGGGTATTCAAAGGCAACAAGGTAAGTTCTATAATTAAGACAAAACCATCTCAAGATTATTTTGATTAGATTACTTCGACGGAAGTTGAGTCGTTCGTATTCATTTGTGAATACAACTTTTAATCAACACGACCCATAAATTAAACACTTTGATTTTGCTTTTGTTCATGTTTTTAATTTGTGTGTACAAATTAAAAACATGAAATTACCTAACTCCCTTACTTATAATTATAAAATTAAAAAAGTAATAATAAATAATAGCAGCCCTGTATTTAATACATTTTACGCTGCTGGGCTCGGGCCTCTTCTCATGATGAGAAGGGTTAGGCCATTGTCCACCACGCTAAGCTGGCTAAGTACGGTTTCCTCACGGTGGTTTCCTTTACCGAAGCAGCAAGCAAGCGATAATTTATATGATAAATACAGACATATCTCCGAAAGGACAAATCTTAAAGACTTCTTGACAGAGGTGTTTGCCGTGGGTTCGAACCCGTACATAATTTTTAGTTGTATTTGTAGTTGTATATTGTTATTATAAGCTTAGTCATACGTTTATTTTAGTTATATTTTTTATCTTTTTGCCCTATTATTAGACATCAATTAAATGCAGTACTAATAATTACATTGAAAGTAATTATTTCTGTCTGTCCACCCAGGAAGGTTATAGGCTACTTTTTATCGATGTCCAGTGGGCCAACGAGTTAGGTATGCAGGGTAAAAACTTCAAAGTCATCGTAAATACCTAATACGCCAGTTATGGATAAGTGAGTTACATATCTAAACAGTGGGTATATTACACTTATTAAATAAGTAATTCACACATGCATATCTTTTGCAGTCAGTTTTCACCATGGCGTAGAACTTTTGCCCGCATACCTAATTGCTTAGCCCACTGTATCACGAGGTAGAGCCTCGGATAAAGCTAGTCAAATAATAATCCTCATAACTTAAGCTAGTTATCAATGGGTTTCTATCGACATCAGATCGCGTTTCACCCATTTTTAACCTTTCCCACAAAACGTGGTTTATGTTATGCGTGGGTGACCCTGGGTGTACTATTACCCTTTATTTTTTGGTATATTGGGTCACCAGCTTAGATAATTTAACCAAAAGGACTAAGTCATTGTCAGACTTCCCTCGCTGCCAAATATCTAAGAGCGCCGCACTTGCATGTTTAATAAAACTAGTTGTCAAATCATACCCCGATCCTCTGCGAGTTTTGACAGGCTTATTTTTCATAAATGATTGCTTTTATTTCCTCTCCATATTGATTAAGTGCTCCTTGGTCTCCAATGTCTCAGGCGCGAATATCACATTCATAGTAATTTGTCTTGATATCTAATATCTATTTGCGTGGTTATATTTTCTTTGTTGTTTCTATTTTTGTACAATAATGTATTTCGATAATATTTTATAGATCACGTTTAGAATAAGATTACAATGTATAATTAAATCGTTTGCTAACTAATCTACGTTTTAATAAAATGACAATTTCTTTTTGATAATTACTGTTTATTTTTTTTTCAAATTATTTTTTTTATTTTTGACTGCCTTCTTAAAGAACATAATTCGACTGCCTGTTTTCGGTCTGATACGAAAATTTCTTCCATGGGCCTTTTTGATATAAAAGTTATTTCTTTAATCGTCACAGAAACAATGAAAAGAAGATTACTAATCAACATTAAACTTTGTATTAATAGCTTGCCGCTTAAAAGACAACTTGAAACAATTTTCCAGGCTGAAATCGTATTACCCTGAAATTAAATATTATCTACAAACTACGGCTTTGCAGTTTCCCAACGTCCCATCTATCTTCACATGAAATTGCATCAAAATCGGTCTAGCCATTTTGGCATGAAAGCCTAACAGACTGACAGGATTTTATAATATTTGCTAAGAAGTCAAGATTAGAATACGAATGTTTTACCAACACAATATTAAGTTTAGCGAATGGTTGTTGAATCCTCCTGAAATGAAGTGGTTACACCAGCTCATGAGTTTTCCCTAACAATACACGTTTCTAAAATAAGATGTTTCCAATTAAATACGCAATAATAAAAAACGATTGAACCGCCTACGCAATATAATATTGCCAAAACATTCAATAAACATCATAACAGCTAAAAATGAATACGAGTCAGAATCCTACACAACAGAATAGAATAGAATAGAATAGAATGTCTTTATTTTGCATAGAATGTAGGTACATAAAATTAGGTGTTAGCATAATAAAATTTAGAAGCCAAGTACAATCTGCTTTAAATAAGCATGCAAAAAATAATAATAATAGCTTAAAACAAATGTCAAATTATACATAAAGATTAAATTGATTTGATTACATTATACAATTGTCATTATCAAATATCATTATTAAAATGTCAGTTTTATACACATATAATCATTATAAGACCATTCATTACAATTAAAACAAATTAGGATTACAAATGAAAAAATAATTAAGATTTTATTATATTCAGATTCTTATCATTTAAAAAATCATTAATTGAATAGTAACATCTTTCAATAAGTATGGCTGTCAGTTTCTTCTTAAATTCATATAACGTTTCGTTTTATAAAATGTCTGGTACTTTATTGTAAATGATAGTAGCCATACCCAATACATTTTTCTCATAAAGCGCAGTATTGTGTGCGTTTATATATAATTGGTTTTGGTATTGTTTCCTAATGGGGCCTTTTCTCATTGCACTTACAAAGGTAAATAAATTTAAATTGCTTTTAACAAAGACGGCCAATTCAAAAATGTAAAGTGAAGGAAATGTAAGAACCTTAAGTGATACAAACTTAGGTACACAGCTGTCTGTATTTTTAATCCTACACATTGCTCTAATACAGCGCTTTTGAGCCCTGAACACCTGTTCTCTTAGACATGAATTTCCCCAGAAAATTATAGCGTAACGCAACACAGATTCAACCAATCCATGATACGCAACTAATGTCGTCCTGATATTGACTTTTTGAGAAAGTGAGTAGAGTACATATGCTGATGTACTCAGTTTTTTGCATACTTCCTCTGATTGCGGTTTCCAGGTTAGCTGATCATCAATAAATATGCCCAAAAATTTTGCAACCTTTACTGGCTCTATTTTAACGTCGTCAAATACAATATTTACTTGTGGAGGGGCCAGCCGTTGGTGAAAATGCATTACATTTGTCTTATTTAAATTTATAACAAGATTATTTTTATCTAGCCATTGTATTAGATCTCTTAATGTATTATTAATATCATTTTCATAATTTAATATATTGGAGCATTTTATTAAGGCAGTGCTGTCATCAGCAAATAGGACCATAGGATGCTGAATTTTCTTAGGTAGGTCGTTTATATAGATCAAAAATAAGAGGGGGCCAAGAACGCTTCCTTGTGGCACACCGTATTTGATGATTCTACCCTCCGACAAGTATTTTACCTCGCGTTTAGTTTGTTCGCATATTCTTGTGATTTTTGTATACTGTATACGGTCACTGAGGTAAGATTTTATGAGATTCAGCATGTTTCCTCGAATACCGTATTCATCTAATTTCTTTAAAAGAATGTCGTGTTTAACACAGTCAAACGCCCTTGTCATGTCTGTGTATAATGCGCATATTGGTATCCTACTATCAACATTTTTTAGTATGGTACTTAAAAAATCATAAATCGCCAAATTTGTCCCTTTATGCTTCCTAAACCCTTTCTGCTCATCACATAAGATATTTTGTTTGGATAAAAATGTATTTAAGGATCCATATAGTATTTTTTCGATAATCTTGGAAAAAATAGGAAGTAAAGCAATTGGTCTGTAATTAGCTGCATCTTCTTTAGAGTTTTTTTTGAATAAGGGTCTAATTATAACAGTTTTTAGACTGGTAGGAAAGACACCGGCACTGATACATAAATTCATAATGTGTGACAGAGGTTCAGCAATAATGTTCGCTACAAACTTAACAACTTTTGTGGAGATACCATCATAACCGCAACTGTTTGTATTCTTTAGAGATCGTATCACCCTAATAACATCCTCAGTAAGAACCGGTAGTACAAACATAGAATTAGGTTTGGACTTAAATTCAGTGGATATATCTGCTACTTTGCTATGCACAGATTCTAGTGTTTGGTCTACAAAATGGTTATTAAAAATGTTTGCAATGTCCTCAGGATTTACAAAAGACGCGTTTGCTGTAGTAATACGAGCAATCGACTCAAATGTATTTGTTTTTTTGTTAATTATATCCCATGACGCTTTAGATTTGTTGAGGGATGTATTTATAAAATGATTATTTTGTGCCCTTTGTGTAAGTTTAATAATTTTACGGAATCTCTTGGAATAGTTCGTAAATCTGTCTTTGTTCTCGCTAGAGGGCGTTTTCCTATACTTCCATAACAAATCACGTTGGTTCTTACTACATACTCGAATACCTCGTGAAATCCATCGAGCTGTTTTATTTGTTTTTATTTTAATTGTTCTGTATGGAAAACAGAGGTCATGTAATAGACGAAAGTTCTCTAAGAAGTAATCATATTCTTCGTTAGCGTCCATTTTGAATAGTAAAAAAATAGCACTTTACAACCACTTCCAAATCCTTTTAGAATTTAGATCGACTAGCTTGTATGACAAACATACAAAAGATTGAAAATATAGCACATTACTATCCTCTGATATAAAAATGCCAATTGTGCCAGTAATTTCAGGGCCTAATCAGATCACCAAACCAGCACCCTGTTGGCATATTTGTACCAGATTTATTTTTTATGATTCTGGATTTTGACACGTTCTGTTTAAAAATGACCCAGACGTAATTAACATTGAATATTGACACAGTTAATGGCCGTGATCGTTTCGCTCACAATTTCAATATTAACATGGCCGTTGGCTTATCGACTGAGCAAACAAACTGTTTGTATTAAATGTCTAAAACTATATTGAACGTGTTACCGTTGTTGAATATCGCTCATATAATGCTGGGTCCACACCTGACCAACGAAGGCCAACGAACGGCTAAGGATGTTACAAAATTATTCGCTTGACATATATCGATTAGTGTTTATTCGATTATTAATAACTTACATAAGTTAATAATCAAGTGGCAATTACTTATTTTTAACTATTGATGCCATTTCGAGTGGATTATTCGCGAGTCCCGTCAGTCTTCATCGTTTACTTGGTCCAATACACATTCAAACATAAGCTACACACAAATTCAAATCGAATGAAACGTAATGTATATAGGTGATGCGAATAACTTTATCACATCCCTAGCCTTCGTTGGTCGTTCGTTGGCTCGGTGTGGACCCAGCATAAAACTAGCGATCCGTCCTGGCTACGCACGGGTGCAATGACTTGGTTTCGCTGCAATCGCTATGTGCTTGCATTTTAAATCTGTTATTATCTTCGAAAAAAATATTTAAACTACATGCCGTAAAGGGCCATATTGATGTATTTTAAATGCACAATGTATTCAAGGTACTTAATTGGATAAGGAAAAATTATGTACTGCCTTAAGTCGCTTCGTAAATAATAATAATATCTTCATTATTATTGCATCACATTAAAAACCTCTAAAATGAGTGTTTTTCGACTATATTAGGATATAACATGTAACACAAATAAATCAAAATGACAGCTTTTAAATTAGGTCAGGTTTTATTTTATGAGTCGGGTTCTCCAGCCAGAATCTCTGAAACAAAACAAACTTTTATTGATTCACATACAGGATTTTAGCACGCTCCTTCTAACAATGAGTCAGACACAATTAACATTTGAATATTAACACAGGCAATGGCTACGAACGGTTCGTTCACAATTTCAATATTAACAAGGCGGTTAGCCAATCAACAGACAGAATCCCAATACTCTAAGTAAACAAATTGTTAGAATTGAAGGTCGTATACTAGATTGATCGTGAAACCACAGTCAACACTGTGGTGTTAATGCTCTTGAATGAATATCTATTATATTATTTAGGACAGTAGAGGTATAGGTATGGAGTCAGGAGCGTATCTACCGCCCGTATCTGCCGTATAAATTATACGGCCCCTGGCATACGAGGGTCCTCAAAATGCGTAACACAGTAAAAAAAATACCTATGAACCTCGATGAGACTTGAACGCCTGTCACACCGCTCATCATTATCCATAGAGGCAGAAACTAAAGTCATCATCAGCTATAAATTACTTAATAAATCAGTATGCCGAAAAAAAGGCAAGGAAAGTATATTTAATTTTAATTGTTTTTAAAAAATACGTTAAAAGTGACGGATAGATAATCATGATGAATCAATATTTCTTTCAATTTTATGCAAACATTTTTTATTTAACCTGTAAGAACGATCGGTCTTTGACTTACTCACGAGCTCCTTACACACATACATAGTATACTGATCTAATCATAACCCTACCTTTTAAGTACATTTTCGTCTTCTGAGTACCCTTATCCTGTAAATTAAATCCACCATTTCCCTGTCACCAATCAAATATAAACCTATCACATCGTATCTATCTCAACAAATCACAATCACAATTGAAAATTAAAAGATAATAGATGCCGACGTTTCTATTGTTTTTGTCCGGACGCGAAAGCTCTAGGAAAAAGAGAAAATAGATGGAACAGATGGCCACTGAGGTGCGAACGGAACTGCGACAGCTATGGAGAGAATGACTAAGTTTAAAATTTATAAAAAACACATGACACATAAATTATTAGTACTATTTAGTAATACGTAATAATAACGAAATAGTGCCAATAATTTATTTACTAATTATTAGATAGAATTGTATATTTACCTACATGGTAAATATGCCGTTATATCTAAAAATTTTTAAGAAAATAACCATGTCTCAAAACTTATAATAATTTATTAGTCTAATCTCACCACCAAATCGGAACTCAGTAGTGCAATACTATTGACGGCAAGTTTTAAATAAAACAATGGCGCTTCCTCTCTCACGCTCGTTCAGAGAAGCTCTACTACCAAAGAAACTCTGTTAAAAAGAATAACTCCACCGAGCTACGACGCACGGTTAATCTAAACGGAGGTCAACCAACTGCGCGAGCATATATTATTATAGTGCTCAAACTTCTGCGCGTAACAGATGAGCTCTCTCAATTCCCTCTCTCTCATAGCCCAATAGGACAATCCAGAGATAGGCTAGGCGCAGGACCAACGGCATTTCGAGACTGCCGAAGCCATATGGTGTAAACACCGCCAACTGCCCGTCTCCGAGCATATATATATTTATTAACAGTAAACCCAACCCCTATTTGTGCCTGACCGGCGGGTATTGCACCCGAGATTTCTGCGAGACAGTCATATAAGCTAGCCACAAGACCACCTTGGGGTGCATGAAAGGAGCCTCCCCGAGTGGGGTGCATGAAAGGAGCCTCCGCGAGTGACGTACACAACAATTCCTTACGTCCGGCGCACCCTGGGCAATTCGCGAGTTCTTTAAAGCGAATTGGCTAATCCTTTCACCACTATGGCAAGTCAAAACCTTGACCACCTTACTGACTGTCCAAAATGCCCTACCACCTGCACAAGAGAGGCGCTCATGAACGCCGACAAGAGCGCCATAACAGTGGCCACTTATTGGACCAATACAATTTGACTCAGCCATCGATACGACGAAGAAGAAGACAAGACCACCTAACGAGGCAAACAATAGTATAAAGTAGTATAAACTTTGTAAATAATGTGACGACCGGATGGCGGAGTGGGTAGTGTACCTGCCTGCGATGCCGAGGTCGTGGGTTCGATTCCCACTTAAGACAAATCTTTGTGTGCATAAACATGGAGGTTTGTCTTAGTCTGGGTGATTCTATGTATAATAAGTATGTATTTACAAAAGGCAAGTATATATGTATTAGTATCAGTTATCATAGTACCCATAGTACAAGCTCTGCTTAGTTTGGGACTAGATGGCGTTGTGTGTGAGTTGTGAAATATTTATTTATTTATTTATATTTATTTATTTAATGTTATCACGCTGCAATAATCTATTATAATGTCAATATAGACCCTTATATCTAACGCAATACTGTATTATTCAAAAATACATTCTGATTCGTGGAAAAAATAATACAGAAAACCGTAATTTGTTTGTAAAAGCTGGCCAATGTTTTTTCAGTAATATGACAGACCGTTATATTATTATTTACCTTGAGGGCATTATTCTAATCTAAGGGGTCGTACGTATTCCACAAAATACACATTATTCAAATAATAAAGTGTAGTTAATTACATTTCAATAAATATTAGCTTTGTCGTGTTTGCTTTAGTAGAACTTCTTTGAACTTGTACCTTTTTTTAAGGTGGATAGGCAGGCGTTTGACCACGATCTCACCTGATGGTAAGTGATAATGCGGTATACGGTGGAGCACGCTTACCTATGAGATACCTATTAACTCTTGCTTTGAAGAGATCCAAGTTGTACTCATGCGGCAACACAGACTCGGGCAAGGCGTTCCATTCATTGGCAGTTCGCATAAGAAATGTAGAGGCGAAACGCTGAAACCTCGGTGAGAAGTTTACTTTAAATATATACAGGGTGTATATAAATATATAACGCGCGGCGCGGGGTGTCGGGGGGATATGTTGTTCAACATATCCCCCCGCCACCCCGCGCCGCGCGTTACCGAGAAATTGAAGAATTAAACCGCCAACACCCTTATGGCCCACCCTGTATATATATCTGCCGAGTCTGCATAACAGTTCAAATTTGGGGTCACAGAACATGTACACCTCTGCCACACCCTTTTGGGTAATATAGTGATGTATAGACATAACATCACTATAAATAATGTATAATAAATAATGTCTATGTTTATGTTTTATAATTAATGCGTACCTCAGAATTACCTTAGTGGGCAGTTTCATAAAAAAATGCTTAAGTAGTTTTTAAGATATGGAATGAGTGTTTACTTGTTTTAGTACAGTAACAGTAGTAAGAGTACGTATTGTGATTTAATGTTTGTGTAAGTACGCTTACCGTCTTGCGATTAATCGGATGTGCGGAAAAATCCCTCGGATTTATATTGTATTCGCTGTATTTTATAATGTGTCTTTGTAATGTTTTATTGTAAATAAATAAAATAGGTATATTATTAATTTACAAACAATTTTAAGGTTTTTGCCGTTGCCTACTTATGACTCCGCTCTCATGATACGTCGATAAAAAGAGAGTCTGCTATAATTATGTGTCCCAATATTGGTAAGAAAAAACAAACATCCTAACAATCTTTTCCATTTTTGATGTGTACTCATCGTGAGTATTTTCTTCGCTGTGTCATCTCCACGTGATTCCCTGTCCATTGATATACAGTTATAGTGTATTGGCAAACATTAAAACGAGACTATTATTGTCGCAGCCGGTCACACAATGGCTGTCAGTTAAGTCAGTCAGCAGCGGTCTGATTCAATGACTCCACTATTGTAAGGGCTCGTTTTAAATCGAAAAGTAAAACTATTTTCTTACAATTAAATATTAAATCACACATATACATATAGTACGAGAGCCCACGACCAAACCCATGTCTCATAGCAATACGGCAAAAACCCTATAAAATCGTTAGATTGTATGGTTCTGTACCCGACTAGGTGTGTAGTAACGGTCCAAAGTGTAGCAACTGCGTGGGAGGCCATTTCTGCTGTGTCAAAAAAAAAAGACAGTCGGTATTATAGCAATACGTCTGATAGTGAAAATGTACATAGATTTTATAATTTTATTAGGAAAAAGTTTGTTTTCAGACATTTTGCGCGTAGCATATAGCCTGAGCGCATTTTTGAAAATGTCAACAAATTTAGCCGACATGTATCATAGCAATACGGATAATTTTTTTTTTCAACTTTTCGTATTGCTGCCATGATTACCAAAAACCTGTTTTCAGACACTTTAAGTGTAGCATATACTCCCAAAAACGAAAATAACGTTTCGGAGTCGCCTGGCCGACGCCTCTGTTAAATGTTTTTTTAATCTCCTTTGTCTATTATATGTACTTTGACAGATGACAGATGTCATTACTTATTTCTTTTGTAAAAGTTACTCAAGTGTGCTTTAAATAAAACCAAAACTATCAAATCAATCAGTATTTAATTTCAACAGCCTCAGCGCTTGTTACGCTCCTGCCCCCTCTTACTATTATACAGCTCACTCGCCAGCTGCTCCAAACGTTGGAACGACGCTCACATAGTTGTAGTAGTAGTTAGTAGTTTTTTTTCAACTTCATCCCAGTTTCCTTTTTTGCGATTTATTTCAGTCCTTCAACTTCAATGTTACGGTTTCGGGTAAATTCTTTGTTAATTATCATCTAATAAATTCAGGGTCGCTACGTATTCATTGGTTTGTAACAGAAAATTCAAGATGCCTCAATACGATTATTAAATTATATCTGAGTATCGAAAAGTTGTCTGATAGAGAAGGTGCTACACTTAATTTGTCTGATATAAATTTTTTGCACATGTGGACAACTTATTTTATCATGTCCAACAATTTTCAGACATATTGCTATGATACCGATCGGTAAAATTTGTTAACATTTTCAAAACGGTCTCAAAATTTAATGCGTTCACATTTTCGTCTGAAAATTGTTTTGTTCGCATCAAATAACCAAAATTTACTAATAAAAAAGATTTTCAGACGTATTGCTATGAGACATTTTTTTTGTCTCATTTTTAATTTTTCTAAGTGATTTTACGGGTTTGCGCTACACCACTAACGTCTGAAAAATATGTTTCCGGTATCTCAGAACTATCATTCAACTACAGTCTGCAAATCAGACATATTGCTATGATGCAGTTCGGTAAATTTCTTTGACAATTTTGAAAATTCGGTCAGATCAAACGCTACGCGGAAAATGTCTGATATTGGTATTTTCGAGTTCAGGATAATCGTATCTATCGATTTGATGCGGTTTTGGCCGTATTGCTATGAGACAAAAATTTTGGTCGTGGGCTCTCGTACTAATAGTTTATGAGATCACATCATCTTCTGAAGAAGCTACACACAAACGAATTTTCAAAGACGCTTTATTCTGGAAATCGTAAATATTTGGTGATTGGATGAATTAAAACTAATAGTAATCGACAATATATGAATTATTTTATAAAAGGTTTTTTTTTCTAATGCAAAAATAATATTAATAATAAAACTCTTTATTGTACACCAAATACAAAACAATAGAAAATAATTATTTTTTTAATTCTTAGTGTATAGTTGTAAATATTTAAGTTATATATTTTCAGTTTGATTTAAATAAATAATGAAATTTAAAAAAAAAAAAAAAAAAAAAAAAAATAGAAAATAATATCATGAGATATTAACACAAAATGGTATGGTAATACAAGTGGCGGCCTTATCGCCTTGCTAACGGTGAAGGAAAACATCGCGAGGAAACCTGCTATTATTATATGGTTGGAGTTGGGAAGAATGTATCTTTAGCAAATCGTGAGACTGAATAATATACGAGTTTCAATAAACTGCAGTTTAAAAAGTTTGAAGAAGTATTTAGTAGTTAAAGACACAATCGTTATTTTGAGTTTAATAAGTCGTTTAAAGTCTGTCTTACATTTAATGTGACTCCCACGCACTTTGGAAAGTTTAAACGAGA
The DNA here is from genome assembly GCA_905147285.1 of Hypena proboscidalis. Lineage (NCBI taxonomy): Eukaryota > Metazoa > Arthropoda > Insecta > Lepidoptera > Erebidae > Hypena > Hypena proboscidalis. The sequence goes on from LR990141.1 coordinate 6,531,448, forward strand.
GTTCTCGACGTGGATTTAACTATACTTAATTTAAATTCTATGTTAAATTAATTGGAGTAAATAGAGTTTTGATACTTGTTCGCAAATATTGAATAATCTTAACCAAAAAAATTTATAGACAGTTGACAAAATTGAACACGTATGACTGTCATTCTCCATTTATAACAAACATAACTTATAGATTTTTACACCATAGATTTAAGACACCTATTTATGTGTATTTAACCATCATTTCGCTTTGCTTAAAACAATAATATTCAGCAATAAAAATATGATTATTACAAGTATTCATATTATTGATCTCTCAGATTACAGAATGAAGGCGGATGGATGGATGTCATACTGTCTTACTCACGCTCAGGGCGCACCAGAATATCAGCGCTGCCTGTAGTGCTAATATACTGCAGTATTATGCTGAGGTGCGTACCTTTTCTCGCACATCGGTATGTTCATGTACAAACTTATTAAAAAGAAATAAGTTGTTTTAAAATTGTTCATATTATTTGAAGATTTGCCAAAAAAAATTATCTTATTTTTAATATTTTAATCTTTTTATGGAGTGTACCGACTACGAAAAGTGAAGCCACCAAAGCAAATACAAAATCCATGACTAAAGCAAACCTGGCATACTCATCGCGCGATCAGGCACAACGGCACACAAAGAAGGATACATAAACAAATTTGTATTTGCTTTATGGTTTCACTTTGTGTGTTTAGTACATTCCATCTGCCTTTATTCTGTAATCTGAGATTGATCTACTGTTCTTTTTCTTTTTAAAAAAAAAAAACGACTCCCGCACTAGGAATAACTCCTGTATCGCAGGGGTGTTCACAAACATACATTTCACACACACAAAGCACACCCAGAGTCAGAACAAATCTTTGCGAACACAAAAATTTGTCCCGTGTGGGGATCAAACCCACAACACCAGCGTAGCTGAAAGTGGCGAGACGACCGCTTTAACCACTACGCCAACCATGCACTCTTATCTACTTTCAGTCAGACCGCGGTATTGTACAGCCAGTAGAACAAATAATTAAGTTGTACTGAATCACTTAAATGCAACACTATACGATAATATTATTAAAACCGTCGTGAGGTGAAGACATTGTTATTGAGAATACGGGTTACTCACGTTACTTTAGCCGGGATATGCCGACTAGTTTCGAATCTAGTACGTAGATTCATCAACTGGGCTATTATTCGCGTGTTGTCGCTAGACATGGGCAAAACAGTACCCCGTACTGTAATGGAACATGTCACATCACACTGGCCGAAGTTCCATCACCCGCAACCATGTCTCAGTACGCGTAACATTACTCGAATGAAATGGACATGAAATGGTATGTTAACTTATAATAAGTAATGTCGGCTTGAGGATAGGCGTAACTTTATAAATTCATTACGTACTTAGATTAATACAACAACAAACAACTAAAATAATAACAACAAAATAAAAAAAACTTACTTGTGCTGTTTTGTTCGCGGCATTTGCAATGTTTACAAGTAATAACAGGTATCTACTTGCAAGTGTTTCATTTGACGAAGCTAATAAAAATGACCCCTATGACGTACACAATAAGTTTCAATGTCCAAAGCTATAAATCTATCTCGCTTGTTCATACTATTCATTCAATGACTCTGTTTCGCATCGTTCCATGACTCGATGTTTACCGAACATGCCCGAATACGCGTACCGAGCCATGGTGCCATGGTGCAATGGTTAAAACTCTCGCGTGATGTGTACTGTAGCATGTCGCAGCCGCGTAGCACTACCCGAGTTTCATTACACGCATTACTTACCCAACTCTAGTTGTCGCCTCCGCGCGACGTCTAGCACACTACACAGTCGGCATATCCCGGCTAAAGTAACGTGAGTAACCCGTATTCTCAATAACAACACTATACGAATTTAGCAAACTCCTATTATTTCTGAATCTACCCTAAATACCGGTGGCAAATCCCCAATAATCGATTTTCGTTAATCACCTTTCACTCAAACAGCTGCGCCGAACTTTCTAGATTATCAACACTGATACAGAAAATGTCGATACTGCTACGTACGAATTAAGTAAATAAGTTTTATGCACTGTTTCACGCCAACGGTTTTAATTAACCGTTGCAGAAAAACAAAGCCTCAGTATCTTTTACCACGGATTTAGTTATTAATTAACTATAAATTATATATTTATATAAAAGCTGCCTTGATGGTCTAGTGGTTAGCGTATGCGCCTATCACCGTGAGGACTCGGGTACGATTCCCGGGTCGGATATAGTCAGGCAATTTACATTAGCAGCACTACGTTGGAATTGTGACTGGTGGATGGCAATAGGCTCACCCCAATCAAATCCAATAAATTTTTGTTTCCCATGTCTGTTATTATTTAATGTACTATGTGTTTATGCCAACGACGTGCCCGCCAATCGTAGCGCTCTCTATCTTTTGTGCATTGGTCCAAATGATATTTGAAGCGCTATGATTGGCGATTGCACTTTTGTTTGATATACGGACGCCACCACTGGCCATTTGTTTCACGCTATGGCCCGAGCGTCATGGTTGCGTTCCGTTTTACTAGTTATGTTTTTTTTTTTTTGTCTTCCCTGCTTTGTTTTATTAAGTTTTATTCTAGTTAGTTTTTTTATTTGTTTATTTTTAAAATTTAATTTTAGATCTTACCTTAGTTATTTCTTGCTGTTTATATGTATGTACATACTTAAACGCTCAGAAGTCCATAGGCACGCTAAGGATTACATTGCTATGAACGGTACGAGCCCGATACAGCCAGTACACACACTAACGAAGTCGCTTGCGTGTTTAGGAGTTTATAAGATAACACACACTAATGAAATGTTGTCGCATTCGTACTAAACGCGTCACAGTCAGTGGCGACCGGTTCTTTGAATTCGCATCTATCTATCATGCATGAGCAGGTAACTATCGGGTAAACATTGGGATCACTATCAACTAAATCTGAGTTTGAAGCTTAGTTGATTTGTGGTTGTATTTTGTTTTTACGAAATCATAATAATATTTGTAACATTTTAAGCACAAACTTGTTAGGTATTCATGCTTAAATTGCGATACAATACATGTATACAATACATAAATAGTTACATATTGATATAATAACTAATAATTTAAATATGTTATTATTATTTAACTATTTACGTAATTTTTTAATTTTATTTTCATTGTTGTAAGGTAGAAATAAAAAAAGTCACGCTGAATGATGATAACAATGTTTATTCGTTTTATTTATTTATACAATTAATAAACTTTTAAGAGCATTGTGACGTCACATTCCTACCTAAATAAAAAAAGTTCCCTTGTAACCGTTTATAAGATTTTTGATTAATATAATAACAAATAATGGTTTTGTTAAAAGTAAATCTACCACAACTAATTTACTTACATTTGTAGATTATCTATTTAAAAATATGGATCAGCAGACACACTATTTGTGTCTGCTGATCCATATCGTGTATACAGACTTTCGGAAGGCGTTCGACAGGGTGGATCATGAATTACTTTTACACAAAATCGCGTACAACGGAATAAGGGGAAATTTGCTCCGCTGGTTTGCCTCGTACATTACCAACAGAACTCAGAAAGTTGTGATTAAGGGATTCCATTCTGCTACTGTGACTGTTACGTCGGGCGTGCCCCAGGGCTCGATAATAGGACCTTTGTTGTTTATTATATTCATAAATGACATTGGAACCTGTTTTAAATATTCAAAATTTTTATTATACGCAGACGATTTAAAATTTTACAGAGCTATCAAAACTCCAATAGACTGCCATTTACTTCAAGAAGATTTAGACAGACTCGCCAAATACTGCATAGATAATAAAATTAATTTAAGTATTTCTAAGTGTGTCAGTATCTCATTCACAAAGAACAGAAATGTAATTTCAAATAGATATCATATTAATAATGTAGTTCTATCAAAATCGTCTACCGTACGTGACCTAGGAGTTTTGCTCGACGATAAGCTTCATCTAGATCAGCACATTGAGACCATTATAAAGAAAGCTTATCGTATGTATGGGTTCGTGATGAGGTCTACACTTGAATTTAGGAACGCACATACATATATCCATTTGTATAAATCTTTGGTCAGATCACAACTGGAATATGCCGTGGCGGTGTGGAACCCTCTTTATAACATATACGTTGACAATCTGGAGATGGTTCAACGTAAATTCCTGAAATCAATGCACTTTAGATGTACTAAAAGTAACGCAACTTATGAGGACCTACTTAAAAACTATAATGTCATGTGCTTAAAGTCCAGACGTTTGTTCCTAGAAATGATGCTTCTTTATGATATTTGTGGTAATAGGTATAACTGCACTGAGTTAACTAGTAGTTTAAGCTACATTGTTCCTAGAACTGTTATAAGGCGACAAGTGCGCACACGTCCATTGTTTGCTGTACCACCCTGCAGAACTAATGCTGGAGTTCGAGCACCCTTGCGACGCTTGTGTCAAAATTATAATGATAATTTTACAGATTTAGATATATTTGCCATGCGCGCTAACGTATTTAGAACTACATTAATAGAAAATATCAAGCAAATTAAGGAATAACTGGAGGTGTTCGCATTCTTGGCCTATTGTTTGCATTTCTTTTCTTCTTATTATTTAATTTTAAGTTGCAAAAATGTCACCAATTTTTCACTTATATTTTGTGGATAACGTTGTGAGTGCACATTTAATCACTGTTTAATTTGTTAAATTTTTGAATTTACTCTTAATGTTGTAACTGTTTGTTTATCCCTAATAAAAAAAAAAAAAAAAAAAAAAAAAAAAAAAAAAAAAAAAAAAAAAAATGAAATATGTTATTATTATTAAACTACTCTTGTTTCCGGAGCGGGGAAACAACTTTTTAAAAACTAAATTAAATTTAAAATTAGGAGAATGAGAAATTAAAAACGTGTTGCCGATTCTGAGGCACATTTAATTCTAAAGAACTTAATCTATCGTCCGACCCACCGGCGAGACATATCCGTTGGGTCAGCTTATCTTATTTCTAGGAACAATCATAAAACTAAGACTAAGCATATCCGTTATTCTAAAGCTAATCTAAGGGCGAAGGCTGGGTGGTAACCATAACTCCTCCGACCCTAAGAGGAAAATTATCGGGCAAATCGATTTCAGATTGGTTCCGATAATTTTTCTTTAAACATGTATATTTCAACAATTTGAGTCGAATTAGGTAAATGAAAAATATAAAAATGTTTAAAATAATTAATCCTAAAAGTACGTACACTATAGAATCACTGAAGCTACTTTCGCTTTCGTTAAAGACACTTTCTATCACTTCACTATGCTTTAAAGAATACGCCATATATTTGACTTCGTCTAAATTAATTCCTTTCATATCGAGTGCACGTGTACTGGATATCACTGAGTTCGTTCGTAACTGTGGTAGGGTAATAATTGGTATCTTTTCTGCTGTTTCCGATTCGATCCAAATTTGACGGTGTATCCGAATGCCTTGGATCTCCAAATCGCAAGGTTCGTCAATTGTAATCAGGTAGGTACCAAAGATTGGCAGTTTGCTCACGCCGTCCTTGCAATACTTTGTCAGTGTGGTTTTCATTCTACTGTAAAGAATCCAATTGTCAGTAGCAACTTGCTGGACCCTGATCATTTCAATTTGTATAGGGTACTGCTTGCAGAGACGAAGGTCATCTCCAAAATTCATAAGCTGCTCAATACAGGTAAGTTCATAGTAAGGAACTTGATTGTCTGCCGTGCACAGGAAGCGGTCACCGGCAGAGAATGGTCGGCATGGTATTACAATCGGCAAGTATGTACTTTCTTTCGCCAAAAGGTAAGGATATTTAGGAAAGATTGCTAGGGTTTTATTTTCTGGTTCATGGAAAATGGGTAAGGAATATACCTTATAATAAATATAAGTAACATTATCAGTAAGTGGAACTTCCATTATGAATACTATTTGGTTGTCTTTTACAAATGATTTAACACAGATTGTCTCTTCTAATTTTAACAGGTTTGATTCCATAGGGGAATATAATAAGCTTTCAGAGTCAGAGATTACTTTCAAGTGATATAAAAGTTCTGAAGAGTTTACAATTGATTGATGTAATATAGATATCCTACTTAACGCTAGTGCAGTTTCAATTTCACTTAGTCTTATAAATATGGTACGAAAACTACTCATGAATACATTGAATAACCCAATTACATATGTTAAAAATATCCAATTATTTTGTTGAGCAGATAAATCTTTAATTAATACTTCGATCTTTGTCAAACGATTGTTAAAATGAACTGTATTTTGTTCCATAGTGTCAGTGACATTTATGAAACTGTCAAACATTTTAGAGACCAGTGTTAGTTTCTTTGTTATAATAGTTTCGTCTTGATTTAATTTAGAAATAATTTTATCATATTTTAATGCATCATCATGGTCTAAATTACCGGTTATAATTTTTATAATAGAACCAAGTGGATTAATGAGTCCACGCTTAGAGCGTTTAGTTGGTAATGGTATGAGTTGTTCATACTTCGCTTTAGTTATATCGTCTATAGACTCTGTATGCAGTTTAATAGTCATAATTTCTCGAGAATATGAAGCATTCCAATCAATTAAATCACATAATTGTTCGTAGTTTTTAGAGATGTAATTTAAATTGGTATATATATTTGTTCTAAACTTATAACCTTAACAATAGTCCAGTGGTCAGTTTGGATATACGCTCGACCTTGTTTCACCGGTAGTATCCCTGGATTTCCTTCAAGGTTTTGCAGATGAAGGGCCATCGATGGCATTGTCACTATCATTAGTAACAAGCCGCACCTGTGGAGGGCGTTTAATATTTTTAATAGGTATCTTAGTGTCCCTATCGCCTATTTTTATGGGTAACACATTTCTTTGCGCATCACCTGTAACTTTTGCCTTAACATATCGAGCCTTATCCTTACTTTTACGTTTATTAATATCTTTAGCAAAAATAGTTTCACCTTCTTTAATTATAGCATCGCTTTCACCACCTTTCCTATTCCTATTTTTCTCTTTTTCAGCAACCATTTTCTCGGCTAAATGTTCGTAGAGGGTTTTTATTCTCTTTGCATGATCTTTTACTAGCTTTTGGAAATAACGCTTTTCTAAATCTATACTGAATGGGCTACTTGAAAAAGTATGTCCGAAAACAACTTCAAATGGGGTAAGTTCAGTGACGGAATGAATAGTGTGGTTGTATGCTAAGACAGAATATGTCATAACCGAGGCCGCATCAGTGCATCTTTTTTCGTATTTTGCCAATCTGTATATTTCTATAATTGTGGAGTGGAATCTCTCAATAAGACCCATTGAGTTGGGATTATTGGGCGTTCCAATGTGAAGTTCAATTTTATGTAAATTTAGAAATTCTTTAATCAAATCGTTATTGAATTCAGTTCCAGGATCTGAACTTATTCTTTTAGGTGTACCATAGTACGAAAAATATTTCATAAGTGCTCTAGTTACTTCAGGAGTTGATTTTCCTTGGGTTTCGATTGCCTGACCTAATTTACTAAATGCATCGATAATAGTTAAATAAGTTTTACCTTCTATACTAAAAATGTCTATGAATAATTCTTGAAATGGAGCGTCCTGTGTTTGTGTTAATTGTAAAATGGGTTTAATGGGTTTCCTATCATATTTCATTTTCTGGCATGCTTCACAACTATTTATAACTGCTGTTACGGTTTCTTGCATTCTGTCCCAATAATAATTTCTACGGAGTCTGACCAATGTTTCTTTAATACCGCGATGACAAGACTTCCCTTCGTGGTGTGTACTTATTAATGCTTTTTGCTCTCCTTCATCCTCTACGAAGACTACTCTTTCCGTACATTCGTGGAAATTAACTATTCCCTTTTTAAATAGTTCAATAATTATATTACTGAATAGTTTTCTGTGCTCATTTTCTTCAAAATATATAAAGTATTTTATTTTAGGTTGAATATATTGTTTTAGGAATTCTTTTACTAAATCTGGGTTGTCTTTAGGAAGGAAAACTTCTAATATTTTTTGTTTCTCCCGGGATAAATTTTTTACATGTAATTGATTTTTTAACCATGAAAATATTAAGATTTGGTTAGGTTTGGTATCAATAGCCTCGTTTAAAATAGGTATTCCTGTTGATTCCAAATCTACAGCTGAATGAATAGTTTCATCCGAATTACTGGAAGGTGGTATTGGGTACTCATTGGTATTTTTATTATTGTCAGAAAAATCAATAGGACTACAAGATGCAGTTCGACTTGAATCGGATATCGTTATTGTCGATGAACTATGTCGTTTATCTCTAGTTATTTTTTCTAAGTCTTGAACTATACTTTCAACATATTTTTCCAAGTTATTATCTTCCTTTTCATCAACATTTACGTTCATCGAATGGTTCTCGTCATCAGAACTTAAAGCATTAACTTTTATTCTAGATAGAGCGTCAACATTTGTATTCTGTTTGCCTTTTTTATAAATTAATTCAAAATCGTAGTCTTGTAAACGTAAGCGCCAACGTGTGAGTTTGCTACTGGGGTCTTTGAGGGATCCGAGCCAAACTAAAGGTCGGTGATCCGTATAAATATAAAATTTTCGACCATATAGGTAGGGTCTGAAATGTTTGACTGCCCAAACTATTGCAAGTAATTCACGTTCAATTGTACTATAACGCGATTCTGTATCACTGAGGGTGCGACTGGCATATGCTATTGGTTTGTCACTACCAATTTGGCCTTGCGACAATACTGCACCTAAAGCAACATTGGATGCATCGGTCGTAAGTATAAATGGTTTATTATAGTCGGGATATTGCAATAGAGGGGCATGTGTCAACAGTTCTTTACATTTGTTAAATGAGTCTATATAATTTTGGTCTATAATAATTTTGTTACGTTTTTTTAAGCATGCTGTCAAAGGTTGAGTTATTTTTGCAAAGTCTTTTATGAAACGTCGGTAATAACCTACGAGTCCAAGGAAGCTCTTAATTTCGGTCGTCGTCTTAGGTATTGGGTAATTAAGTACAGCGTCAATTTTGTCGTTGTTGGGTCTAAGTCCTTCTTTTGTTATGGTGTGCCCGAGGTAAAGCACTTCCTTACGTAGGAATTCTGATTTATCTAGCTGTATTTTCATGTTAGTGACTCTAAGTCGGTCAAATACAGATCTTAATTTATTTATCATATCTTCAAGGCTATTTCCGAATATTATAATGTCATCTAAGTAGACCATACAGTGTAATCCTAATAGACCACGCAGAATATTGTCCATTGTCCTTTGGAACGTAGCAGGTGCGGTTTTGAGGCCAAATGGCATTCTGAGAAACTCGAAATGGCCATTCTGCGTTGAAAAGGCAGTTTTCTGTCTATCCTGCTCTTCTACTTCTATCTGATGATAGCCACTAGCTAAGTCCAACGTGGTAAAGTATACGCTCTTTCCTAGCTTGTCAAACAAATCTGTAATATTGGGAAGAGGGTATTTGTCATCAATTGAAATGTCATTAAGACGTCTGTAGTCGATTACCATTCTGTATTTGATTTCACCAGAAGCGTCCGATTTTTTTGGGACCAGGTGAACTGGGGCACTCCATGGGGAATGCGACTCTTGTATAACATTATCATTTAACAATTTTTCTACTTGATTATTTATTTCATTTTGGATAAAAGGTGCCTGTCTATACGGTTTTACGTATATAGGATCTTCATTTTTAGTACGGATATTATGTTTCACCTGGTTAGTAAAAGTTAGTGGGATTTGGTCACAATAAAATATGTCTTTGTATTCTTTGCACAGTGCGTAAATTTTTTGACGTTCTTCGTCGTTAGTGTGTTCGAGTCTTAATTTATTTAAATTTTCTTCAAGTAATTTGTCGGTCTCTATACAAACATTGTTCATAGTTAAATTTATGTTACATTCAGTGACTGTATAGGGCGTTACTTCAAATGGTCGTGTAATAGTAAGCTGTTTAGGATAGTCTTGACAATTTTGTATTACTGTATATGCATAGCCATTAATACAATTTACGATTGCACTAGGCATACGTAATCCATTTTGAAAATCATGAAAATCGAGAATTGCGTCACCTGAATATTGGTCGACTGGCAGTTTTACACGTAGTTCCGATCGCGATTCAACATCAATTTTATAATTTAAATTATTATTAATGATAGGAATGCAAGTGGAATTTGTTTTAAGAGTTTGTTCTTTTAAATCAATAATTGCATCCAATTGTTGTAATAAATCGTTACCTATGAGACCATCATATCGCGGATCAACGTCATAAACATAAAATTTGTGCCAATCATTACTGATGAAGGTAGGTAAAAGAGGGATTTCCATCACTTCATCATGTCTACTTGTAGCATGTGTGCTAACTACGTGAAAATTTTCTTTACGTATGTAATTGCCAAAAAATTCATAGGCTTTTCGAGGACTTATAAAAGATCTCATGCTACCTGTATCTATCATCATTTTAGCGTCTATTTCTTCTAAATAAATATACGGTAATTTTAAATTAGGGTCACAATTTATTTCTAAGACTTCTTGTCTTTCGATGCAACTTCCTGAAAATCCACTGCTTGTATTTCAGTTTCCGGCTCATTTACAACATTCGTTTCGTCACAGTAGTATAAATCATCCGCGTCAGGGTAATGGTTATTGTCACCATAGTAATATTCTTCGACATAGGGTTCATAGAATGTGTCAGATAATTCGTTCAGCTTAAACCCTTGCGGGGTATTTGTTTTAGGCTGTGCTGTCCGCATAGACACGTCGGTATTTTGTACTTGAGGTTTTTGAATAGGAGGATTTAAAGAATTTTGGGGCTTATAGCCAAACTGTTGTAATTGCGGCGGCCTATAACCAAATTGTTGACCTTGAGATGGTTTATAGCCAAATTGTTGACCAATAGGTGGTCTGTATCCAATTTGCTGACTTTGCGGTGGTCTATATCCAATCTGTTGACCTTGCGGTGGTCTATAACCAAAAGTTTGAAAAGGCTTATTGGCAAATTGTTGACCTTGAGGTGTAAAACCGAAATTTGGGCGTGGTGTAAATGCATGCGGTACTTGACCTTGAAACTGGTTTGGTCTATTTGGAGGTGTGCCGAAATTAAATTTAGAAGGTGTATTATTATTTTGTAATAACGGTTTATACCCGGCTGGTGTCATCACTGGCCTTGAATTGGCAGATTGACCATGAATACGATTTCTCGTGTTATACTGCTCTAAGAAATTAACTTCTTCGAGTACTATACTCAAGGCTGCTTCTAAATTAGCGGGTGCTTTGAGCCTAACAATACGAACCATATTTTCTGGAAGGTTGTATAAAAATACATTTAGAGCCGTATTATTATAAATAACTAATTTTGCACGCTTTAGTTCGACTTCCTCGATCATATTTACTTTGGACATCAATAACGACCGTACAGTTTGGATTCTATTACAAAATTCCAAATAACTTTCACCAGTTTTAATTTTTAAAGATTCTAACTCAATGTTAATGCACGCCTCACTACGCGGGTCTCCAAAATGTTGGGTGAGTAATTCTTTAAAAGCAGACCATGTTACGATATCTTCGCGTTCTGACAAGAGCGATGCCGCCTCGTCTTTTAATCTACTCGTTAAAACGTTATAGACATAAAGATCTTGTTCATGGCCGCCCTTATAACGGTCAAGGACATATTGACATTTTCGCAAATAAAGGTTTAACTGCCTCTTATCGCCACCATACAATGGTATTAATTGAATTATTTCTTTTGGTATTTGTTCGATAGTCGCCATAATCACAGAGTAATGTACGACACAGATAAAACAATTGACCTATGTATAAAATAGTACAATAAGTCACACAAATAGAATATAACACACACAATTAGAATAATTATAGGTAAAAGAAGTAAAATGTATTTCTACTTTTAATTAAAAAGTTGAAATTAATATAGTTTAAATTTTTTATTTAATTATATATATTTTTTTTAAATTAATAATTGCGTAGAATTGTATACACTTTACTTATTAAACTGTATGAGCATACACATAAGATACATTTATAAAAAAAAAATATTTAATGTAATCTCTGAGCTTTTAACTACTCTATCAGTTCTATTTATAGCACAAGATAAAAGTTAATATCATTGAACTAAGAAAACTTAAACTAATGGACACGTTATAATGAGCTAGGATTGATTTCAAAATAACGTAAATTAGGTATAGGGTAATAGGATAGTAGTTAAGAACAAGGATTGGCGAAAAATTGCACTCACCAACCAACTGCAACACCCATACCGGCTTGTTCTGCGCTCGCACTCACGTACTCAAGAGTTATTTTGTTTGGTTCGTCGGATTTCACTCGTTTTCGCGATTTTGGCAGTCAATTTGCGACGAACTAGAATCGCGGAAAACTATCTGCGCGAAATCCTACCGGCTGCGCCACTCTTGTTTCCGGAGCGGGGAAACAACTTTTTAAAAACTAAATTAAATTTAAAATTAGGAGAATGAGAAATTAAAAACGTGTTGCCGATTCTGAGGCACATTTAATTCTAAAGAACTTAATCTATCGTCCGACCCACCGGCGAGACATATCCGTTGGGTCAGCTTATCTTATTTCTAGGAACAATCATAAAACTAAGACTAAGCATATCCGTTATTCTAAAGCTAATCTAAGGGCGAAGGCTGGGTGGTAACCATAACTAACTACTTACGTTTTTTTTTTATTGTCATTGTTGTAAGGTAGAAATAAAAAAGTTATGTTGAATGATGGTAAAAATGTTTATTCGTTTTATTTTTTTATACATTTAATACATATTAAAGAGAATTGTGACGTCACATTCCTACCTAAATAAAAAAGTTCCCTTGTAACCGTTTATGCGATTTTTTATTGTAACCCACTTAGTCAATTCATAACATTGATAATACAAATATTACTACATTGATTCACAATGACAACAAGGACAGGATGTTCTAATAACAAAAATATAATTGTTGATACCCACTTATAATAGGTGTTGAGGGTGTTAGGGTTCAGATTTACACTGTAGTTTTGGTAATGAGAGACACACGTCCTTTCTTTATGATGTTTATTGGCAACTGAACTAACATAATGCAGACACTATGGTTTTAACAAATCAATCTACGCTCGGTTGAATGAAAGGTATAGATTAGCTTCAACATAAGCCGCCCACCAAAGAACTACTGGTTCTTTCAAACAAACGACATAGGTACTCGATTACTTCAACAAGTTCTATTTTCTAATAATCATAATAATATCAAATCAAACAAATACAAAAAATCGTTACTGATGTGGTGAGCGTTAACATGCATGATTTAAATTAATACATTACTCTGTAGAGGTATCTATGGGTAGGGCACACAATTTTGTAACACAACGCTTGATTATGCTATCACCACTTTTCACACTATACACTCTGGTCAGACCGTCTGGGCCAGGATGTTTTTCTGTTATGCGTCCCAGGCACCATTTTCCTGGCGGCAGATTGTCTTGCTTGATGAGGACAATGTCGCCGATTTTAAAGTCTTCTTCGCGTTTTAACCATTTAGGCCTTTGTTGAAGTCTTGTCAGATACTCTTTTTGCCATCGTGTCCAAAAATCATTTAATAATTTTCTAGTGTATTGCCAGCGTGTTAAATTACTTATTTTGGCATCTTTATAGTTGTGGTCCGGCACGATAACTGGTGCTTCAGTGATTAAAAAATGACCAGGTGTAAGTGGCTGTGTGTTGTCGTTATCCATTGGACATAGTGGACGTGAGTTCAAACAGGCCTCGATTTCACAGAGAACCGTCGTCATTTCCTCAAATGTTAGGTTCGTGCTTAGTATTCGCTTTAGGTGATACTTCATGGACTTGACTCCGGCCTCCCACAATCCTCCGAACGTCGGTGCTCTTGCTGGAATAAAATGCCACTGTGTGCCATCGTTAGCTAGCAGTTCTGTGATTTCTGCATCAAATTGCAGACCAGCTTCCTTCCAGGCTTCATACAATTCTCTGTTGGCACCAACAAAATTTCTACCTTGGTCGCTCCACAAATTTTTGCACTTTCCTCTGCGCGAGCAAAACCGCTTGAAGGCACCAATGAACGCTGCAGTACTTAGATCACCGACTAGTTCTAAATGAATAGCCTTTGTGGACATGCAGATGAATATGGCTATGTATGCCTTGCTGGTTCTCGCCCCTCGGCCCTTTGTCATTAATATTTGAAAAGGTCCTGCAAAGTCAACTCCTGAATTAAGAAAGGGACGAGCTGGTTTCACTCGTACGCTTGGCAGGTCACCCATTATTTGCGTTCTAGCTTTGGCCTTGAGTTTCGCACATATAAGACAACGATGAATATGCTGTTTAACTAATGCCTTCGCTCGGAGTATCCAATATTTGGACCTCAGGTAAGTTAGCATCAGTTGAGTTCCTCCGTGCAACGTTTTTGTATGAGCTTCTGCGATAATGAGGACGGTAAGTTTGCTGTTTCGCCCTAGAATAATTGGATGTTTGCTTTCATCGTCTAGCTCCGAGTTCCTCAGTCGGCCGCCTACTCTAAGGACACCAGCTTGGTCAAGGTAAGGATCAACAAACTTTATTTTGCTTAGTTGCTTAACTGATTTTCCTTCTTTTAGTCTAGTTATCTCTTCTTCAAATTCTTCCTCTTGTGTTCCTTTTATGCAAGTTTGTAAAGATAGTTGAAGTTCGTCAGTTGAAATTGGTTTATCAATGTCATAATTTAATTGTTTTTGTTTCAGGAATCTTCGGCAGTGAGTGATTGTTCTCAGCAGTTCTATCAGCGTATCGAAAATTTCAAATTGTATGCATAGTCTTCTTCCTTGTCTATTTTCACTTGTTTTTATTGTTAATACTTGCATGTTTTTCTTTCTTTCCAGGTCTGTCGGTACTATGTTTGGTCTAGTGAACTGTATCTTCGGTTGCAGCAACCATTGAGGTCCCTTCCACCACAGGTCAAAGTCTTTAATTTTTGCCACGGACATTCCTCTACTAGCGATGTCGGCTGGGTTGTCTTTAGATTGGACGTGATGCCACTGGTTACAGTTTATGTTGGATGTTATCTCAACGACGCGATTGGCTACAAATGGTTTCCATTTAATTGGGTCTCCAAATAACCAAGAAATAACAATCGATGAATCTGTCCAAGCAAAGACCTTTGACATAGGAAGTCTCATCGCACTTGCTACTTGTTTTAACAAACGGGATAATAGCACACTTCCACATAATTCTAACCGCGGCAGGGATATAGTTTTCAAAGGTGCGACTCTCGTTCTTGCTGCAACGATAGATGTTTTGATTGCGCCATCTGAACTCGTGGTTCGGCAATAGACAACAGCACCATAAGCTTGTTCGGATGCGTCGCTAAATCCATGAATTTCTACATCGTCTTTATTAGAGCTTAACGTGCCCATCCATCTCGCTATGGCAATTCCATTCACATTCTCAAGGTCAGATCGTAGTGTAATCCACCTATCAGACAGTGTTTGGTTCAATGCTTCATCCCAATCAACTTTCTGAAGCCAAAGTTGCTGGATAAGGATTTTCGTCATTACGAGACAGGGAGCGAGCCATCCCAGCGGATCAAACAACTTCTGAATGTCTGAGAGAATGCTGCGCTTCGTGATGATTCTGTCAAGGGCAGGTAAGTCTATTTTGTATTCAAATTGATCTTTTCCTAAGTTCCACTGAATGCCTAATGCCTTAACTGTTCCATCGATGTTTATTTTCAGATGTGCATGGCTTGACCTTTCACTTGGATCTATAGTTTCCATAAATTCACGACTGTTTGATGACCATTTTTTCAATTCAAAGCCACCTAACTGAAGTAGCGCTTTTAGGTCCTGACTAATTCTTATGGTATCTTTCAGATTATCAAATCCTGACATAACGTCATCTACGTAGAAATCTTCTCGCACTATCTTTGCAGCTTCAGGATATTTTTCACCTTCATCATCAGCTACTTGCATGAGCGTTCTTACGGCGAGATATGGCGCGGATGCCGTACCGAATGTCACAGTTAGGAGTCTGTAGTCTTGGATTTCTTCTTCTGCATTGTTTCTCCATAGGACTCTTTGATAATCCGTGTCTGCTTTGTCGATCCATATCATTCTATACATTTTTTGTATGTCGGCAACAAAGCAGATTGCATGAGTTCGCCATCTAATTATTAAACTTCTTAGGTCTTCTTGCAGGACAGGACCCAGCAGAAGTTCGTCGTTCAAAGAAATACCATTCGATCCTTTGCATGATGCGTCGAACACGACACGAGTCTTCGTGGTTTCTTTATCGCTTCTTATCACTGCGTGATGAGGTAAGTAGACTGATTTGTTTCTTATTTCTTCTACAGGTACTCGTTCCATATGTTTTAGTTCTATGTATTCTTCTATAACCTTTTTATATTCCTTGTGAAGCTCTTTATCTTTGCTGAATCTTCTTTCTAATTGTTCAAATCTTCTTTTGGCTATTTCACGTGTATTTCCTTCTGATGATCTTGGGTTAAGTGTATTGAACGGTAACTTCACAATATATTTTCCATTGTTATTTCGGTTATATGTTTGCTTGTATATGTTTTCACATTGCTGTTCTTTTAGTGTAGGTATCCTTTTAGTGTCTAAGTCTACTTCCCAAATAGTTTTTAGCAATTCTTCTATATTAACTTCGTGCTTCATAACCCTTAATGCTTGTTCTCTTCTGTTGGACTTCATCACAGTGCCACCCATCAAAATCCAGCCCAAGTGAGTGTTTTGAGCGCATGGGGTGCCTGGTGGTCCTTTGATGAGTCCTTGCTTGAGAATTGCTGCGTATTCATTCACTCCTAGCAGCAAATCTTTAGTTCCTGATGCAAAATAATTTTCATCAGCCAATGGAATGCTTGATATATGTGGCCAATCAGTCTTCATACTAGTGCTTGTAGGTACATTCGCGTTTAAGTGCTTGGACATCACGTAGGCCTTGACAGGTAAGTTGAAGTTCTGATCCCATCGTGATGATAACTGAAATTCGACCTCATGCTTGACTTTAACTTTTATAGATTCCATTCCAGAAACGATTATGTTAATCGGAGATTTGTTTAATTTCAGGATCTGAGTTGCCTTCTGACTGATAAAACTTGCTTGAGAGACTGAGTCTATTAGCGCCTTCAAAATAGTAGTGCTTCCTTGCTCACTTCGTAAAATGACTACTGCAGTGGCTAATAGAGCAATCTTCTTGTCTGACACGTGATGTGACGCTACCATTGCATGATGAACCTTCTTCTCTTCTACATCTGCTTGAGGCGAGGACGGCTGTTTAGTTTCTACGTGGGAAGTCGTCTCGTTATCTTGAGGTGGATGTAAAAGTGTGTGGTGGCGTCGCTTGCATATGCGACATGACATTGGCATACGGCACTTGAATACCGCATGTCCGGCTGCCAGACAGTTGAAACAGAGCTTGCTTGATTTGATGTGATCTCTTCGATCGTTAAGTGCCATTTCATTAAACTTGTTGCAATGATACAGAGTGTGTGCTTCTTTACACAAGACACATTCCCTTTTTTGTTGATTCTCGGTGGCGGAGGCGTGAAAGACGCGTTCCTTGCTTGGTTTGGTACTAGATGTGGGATTCACAAGCTCAAGGGTGCGGTAAGTAGCTTCTAAAAATTCACTTAATTGGTTCCATGTAGATAATTGTTCAGAGTTCACCGAATAAGCAACCTGTTCCCACTCCTTATGTGACTCCGGGTCCAATTTCTGTACGACTAGAAATATAATTATAGGATCCCAAGAGTTAGTCGACACTGCTAAGTTATTCAAGCTGTTGAGAACCTCGTTTGTGGTATCGAGGAGGGTTTTCAATTGAACTGCAGACTGAGTGGAGCATTTCTTCAACGCGAATAATCGTTTCAGAAGTGCATTAACTATAAGGGGCTTATTGTTGTAACGGTGACATAATGTATCCCAAGCTTGCTTATAATTCGTACCAACCACTTGTATGTGTTTCAATAATGACGCTGCTTCACCGGTAATACTGCTCTTCAAATAATGTAACTTTTCCACATCACTTAATTTTCTGCATTCATGAATCAACGTTGTAAACAAGTCTTTAAATGTAGGAAACTCCTCATAATTACCAGAAAATGTAGGCAATTTTATGTGCGGATATTTGACCCGTGTTTGACCTTCGCACGATGAAGTGTTACATGTGGAACAATCACCTGATCGATTTTGTGTTGTTTCTATTGTTTGCAGCGGCGGCAGCAGGTTCTTTAGATCATCGATTAAGCATAAATATAAATCTTCTTGTATAAAAAATTCCTCGTTAACATAATATGGAATAACGGCACGTTGTTCCCGCGTGGTACACCTTAACAATTCATGATGCGCTCGCTTAAACGTCTCCCAGTATCCTTCAATTGTTTGTATACGAGTTTGTATGTAAGTCGGTTTGGCTAATCTTTCCTTAGGACACTTTTTCAAGTTCGATTTTGTTTTAGCCAGCAACGACGCAATATCCTCCAGTACACTTAACGCTTGATCTGCTTGGGACGTCATGTTATTAGTCGTGAAGATACTATATCATCTATATTTGTATCTACTTTAAAACGATAAGTAATAAAATCGTAATAAGATTCACTTAAATGAACGTAAACAACTCGCCGGGCGATCTCTTATCTCCTCAGGAATGCAGCCTTTTGTTTTCGCGACGCAGGTAAGCCGGTCCGTCGACGCATGAAGATTCGGCTCGAAACTCGACCATATGTTGAGGGTGTTAGGGTTCAGATTTACACTGTAGTTTTGGTAATGAGAGACACACGTCCTTTCTTTATGATGTTTATTGGCAACTGAACTAACATAATGCAGACACTATGGTTTTAACAAATCAATCTACGCTCGGTTGAATGAAAGGTATAGATTAGCTTCAACAATAGGTATTGGTATACAGCAGCGTTTATTGAAGACTAATATTATGATTTACACTTTATGACGATGTTTTTTTTAATGTAACGTCACAATAAATGTATTGAGGTTACAGCTTGTCTTGACGAAAAGAAGAAGGAAACTAAACCTCCATTGAAGATCATTAAATATTTACAGAAGTGCTAATATTCAGTTACAGCGTCTTATTAGTAAAACTAAAACATCTTAAATTAATCTTAAATAATTATAACATTAATAATATTTCGTATAACCCCCATTATTTTCAATGCAGTCAAGTAGACGTTTGCGCATGGACCCTACAATATTAGCACATATACTGGTTCCTCTTAAGTTTTCCCACACTTCCATGCAATGGGTTTTTAACTGTTGTATACACCTTTCATCCCGTGACTCCCACCTTTGCACCATCAAACCCCATACATTTTCTATATATTTACAAATGTGTGAACAAAGTGGACAAGATAAAGAATACTATATTTCTGTCCCATTCCTTCTAATCGAGTAAAAACTTCAAAAAGTATAAAAATAACCAAGTGAGTTTTAAACCTGCGGCGAATGATAAACGCTTCTAACTGCATGCCTTAACCGCTCGGCCATCTTGTCACTTACATTATGGATGAAATTATGAAGTACAATTATTTGTTAACAACATGTGTCTATTTCTTGGAAATAGAAGGTCGTAAGTCAGACTACACTTCAAACTATTGCCTTTTGAGATTGCTTATGGACTTTTGGTCGCGACTGTACATACTTAAGTTTTTAATATTATTATTATTATTTTTTATGTGATATCGTCCGTCCTCTCTCTGGCGCCATCATAAAATCAGCGCTGCAGGGCTTTGTTGCTCTGTTTGTTAGTATTGTAAGTTCTATTGTTTTATTCTCCTATTTATTTTTTGTCAGAATAAATGTTTTTCTTCTTTCTTCTTTCTTTCAATCCCATTGGTCCTAAACATAACAGGTGAAGTGTGGCTGTTGTTCACCTCTGGCGTGATATTATTATATTTATTTAATATCTTAGCATGCAATATGCATTGTATGGTATATTATTATGGTAGTTATAATAGGCAGTTTAATTTTATTTCAATCTTTAACAAAAAAAAACTACTGAGGTGTCAAGGGACACCCGGATGGAACGAAGTTCGGTAATTCCAAATAACAACAAATCAGGATTTGCACCCCAGATTGCAGTAAAAGGTATGCGACCTTAACCTCTAAACAAATAAAACAGTCTATTAATAAACTAATTATACGGTAACAAAAATTTAAACCAAATTAAAAAAAAACAAACATTTAGACAATTAAATTATCAACGTAGCAAGCGTACACACGATCATTCAGAATCACTTAATCATTCTCTTAAAATAATCGAATGATACTTTTAAAATCATTGTGGAGATATTATCACAATACTTACTCCTATAGGCTGAATGGCTACATAACAATATTTCCTGTGCCTTACACACTCAATATCAAAATAATTCTTTTCTTCGAACTTTCGCGCTATTCGAATTTCAAAATATCAAAAGCGAGGTTCATTCAAACACACGCATAGACTTATAATGCCTAGATCAATAAACTTCTTGTATGAATTTAAGTATAAAGTTAGGCTAAAAACAGATTGATTGAAAATTATAATGCGCCGCTTGGCGGACAGACAAACTAAATGAAAATCTGATAAATACCAGAGAGTTACACTGAACTGAAACGGCACAATTAAAGTGGCTTCACATTTCATGCGTGTACTCGGTTTCTAGGAGTAATAGTTCTATGATCACACGTAACACACCTTATCTTTAACATTATTTTTCTGCGATTATCTTGCTTTCTTTTAAATTGTATTCGCAAGTTTACTCGCGATATAATAATATCAGATCTCATTATCAATAATCTCATCACCAATCCCAATGACATAATTAGATGTGTTCTAATCGAATATTTCATGAAATGTACATAACAAAATTAGTAAACATTCTGTGGTAATATTAAAAAATAATTTGCTTTTGAATTTAATATAGTTATGACGCGTACACTTGCTTAACACACAATAATGGAGAGATTATAACGCGTATGACTTGGTTAGCACAATAGTAAAGAAAGGTTATGTTATAATGCATACTTGCTAAATTACAAAATTTATTATTGTCTGTATAAAATCTCTACTTACCTAAATCCATCAGCAATATCCGGAACTTGTGCAGAAACACTGTCAGGATTCATTATTGTTACTGTTTACGTTAAAAAGGTAAACGAAATCATATCGCGATTAATTAATTATACTGGTCGGATTTTAGTACCAATTTTGCATCTAGATGGCGTTAGCGTCGAATTAGAAGGCGATATGGTTTCGTTACCAACACGGGTATATAAGGATATGATTTTAATTGTTTTTTTGTGCGCAGCAAGTCAGTATTGTATTTACGGAGTTTATTAAATTCAGTTTGATTTATAACTTCCCCCGCCGACTCTTGAACATGGTCCTTTGAGTCGGATTGGTGGGAGTGTTTTTTTGTAGTATTTAGTAGTGGTGGGTGGGGTAAAGGTACTCCCCTACGCGTTAGTACTGGGCAGTGGATTGCTGTCCAGAGCATCCCCTTCATAGATCGTGTACGCCTGCGCGGACCTATCGCAGCGCACCAGCGCCCCCAATTTATTTAAAAACTCAACTAGTATTTTTTTTTTCTTTTTAGTTTTTTTTTTATTTTTTTTATCTTATTTTTCCACTACGGTGCTACACATAAAAATGTGTAGCAACGTAGCATGTAATTACGCCGCTACGACAATTGCTACGAAAAGTGTCGTTACAACTTTTCGTTCCATTTTTTTCCGTCTAGCCCCCTTTCGCAACGCGCGATAAGGAACTTCGTTCCAAAAATAGTAGACGTTGCTGCTTTTTGGGCGAAAACTGTGTAACATAAAAAGCCATTGACACGAAAGAAGAAGTCTACTATGTGACGAACCATGCGACTTAATATGACGGTCTCGAGTATTTCTGCCAAACATTCTGTTGTGTCTCCAAATAGAAAGGGCTGACATGGTGGAAGTACTCAATAGGATGTAACCTTCCCTATCTTGATCTGACGAACAGGAGTAAATCCAATATCCTTCTAGGGCTCCCCTACTATTTTATTATAGTACCTTGTCTACAAACTTCCTTCTCACATCTACAAAAAGAAATCTCATAACAACTGCAATTAAATACCTTTGTAACTTCTAAATGTCCAGCTTACTATTACGTGACTGTTTAGGATCAGAAGGGGAGATGGGGAGGGTTCAGACATATTATCACCTACTACTTCTCCATCCCTAAAAACGAACAAATTACCATATTACCACTGTATTGCATTTATATTATTATTTTTAGTTTATGTTTCTATGACACGTTACTATGGAGTCCCAGTACTTTGGAAGACAAACGTTGGGCAGCCAACAGCCCAGAGGGCTGATAAACATTGTAGGTACGCCTTACGAAGTGCAACGTCAAGAAAACGTATCAAGTGTTTGTGATAAATAACGGTATTTCGTTTTACAAGTTAAAGTTTTAAATTCCATGGCTATTTTTAGATGCAAAGTCTCAAATCACGTCGATAACTCATGTGTTAATTTTTATGTGAACAACGCTTTCATTGAGGAGCAGTTTGTTTGGCTCTCACAAAGCACTTGAGATTGTGACCCTTTTTTTATAAGCATCAGTACTAGGAACTACTTGTAATGTATCCCTTAGTTTATTGGAATCGTAGAATGATTATTGTTTTATTTTGATTATCATTTTGCAAATTATTTTTGTAAAGGGGAAATGGTGTAGGGACACAGGGCAACCGGCGCATATGTATTTAAGTGGATACACTGGATACTTAAGTTTAGTCGCCCGGTTCGCCAGTCGCCTTCGCGTATCGCTAGAGATAGGTCGTAGTTAAGATAGAATAATGTAGTCGATAAGTTTATTATATAATATGTATCCTGGTACCAGTAAATATAAAACATTTAGAATAGTGACCTATCGTTTCTCTCATCTCTCATCAACATCATCAAATACAACCATGAAGCACCCCCACATTTAATCTAAATCTGAAATGGGATACAAACCAACGACTATCCCTGTTTACACTATATAAATGCACCCACGGACAGTCCCTGGTCCGTGTAGAACTATTGCAGAAAAATGGAGACTAAATAATCGGATATATTGTAGTGAATTGCTTATTGAATCGAAACTGGTACTATGGATTAACTATGTCGCCTGCCCACATGTAAAACACGGACAAATAAGCAGGATCAAATAAAAAAAAAATATTAATACTATTATTTTTTTTTTTATTTGATTTGATAATATCCTCAAAATGTGGTTTATTTAAAGTTCTAAAGGATACTTTTATAAAATATACACTTATTAAATTACATAATTTTAACAAGTTCATTATTATACCGATATTTTTTCACTTCATTTGTTAAAAATTTGTACACCCTAGAGGGTAAAACATAGTGAAACCCTTTTGTAATGTAAACAAGATCCATCTATGTACCTATGTTTATACAAATAAATGTTTCTGATTCTGATTCTGATTCTATGTTCTATGTAATATTCAGTTACACCAGCAAGCTGCGTTCACCTGTCCCTTGTTATCGCAGTATGTATTGCTCATACTTTAGGTATATAAATATGTATGTATAAAGTTCAGGGCTCTCATTATATTGACAGGAAAGCCAAGGTGATAAGTTCGTAGAAACACTTGACGGTACAAGCACAGAATAAGAATACAGTACAAGGGCGATCACGAGTTTACATAGGGACACTGTAAAACACTATATTTAGCTCCAATTTCACAGGTGTTAGATAAACCTTATTGGTAGGATAAGCATATAGCAAAACTACGATTATGTTAATTTGAACGTCAGAACTGACAGAATATGCTGTACCCATCTCGTATTAATACATTTGTTTTTACTTTTAACTTTAACTTTGATACGGAAAAATTGACGAACGAAGCGATAGGTAGGTATCTGCACTAATATTAAAATTGAGAAGTTTTAATTTCGTCTTAAGTCAAAATAATTACTTGATTTCGTAGTATGAGTATCCTCAAGAGCCTATACAACCTCAGCTCAAATTCAAATTTCACCCCCACTTCCCCGCGCCTCCTCACTCTCTATCTCGCTCGCACAATACTACTCGCGGTGACGCGGGCACACAAAAGCGATTTTGTAAACTATTATCGGACGAGTACTAACACTACTAACCAAGCACTGCATAAATTCTACTGCCACAAAAAACTAGTCAAGCGCGAGCCACCATTGCGCTGAGGGTTTTGTAGTTACAATGGCTTGGTAGTAAGTTTACAATTTGCTATTTTACAATCTTATAATATTTTATAGTTTTCGCCTTGTATTATCCTTATATTATTATTCTTGTACTACTTTCTTAGTTATTATGCATCTATATAAAAATGAATTGCCCAAATGTATGTACGCGCATAAGTTCCGAAGGACTGCACCAAATTGGATAATTATTTTTTGTTGTGTTTGTGATTCTCATTATAAGGTTTGTATAAATACAAGATAGATAACTATAGGTAGGATAGGTAGGTAAGTAGATAAGTATGTGAGTAGGTAGGTAGGATAGGTGGTACGTAGATAGGTAAGTATGTAGGTAGGTAGGTAGGTAGGAAGGTAGGTAAGTACGTATACGTACGTAGGTAGGTGGGTAGGGTAGGGTAGGTAGCTGGAGGATGTGTGGTATATAGTAGAGATGCCAAGAATAGTGAATTGGCCGAATACCGAATTTTCGGCAACGCTGTCGGCCGATGCGCCGAATATTCGGGCCGCCGAATATTCGGCGACGAGAGTGGGTTAGTAACTTTTAACGCGAGTAAAACCGCGCGGATCAGCAGGCGGCATTGTTATTGTTTTCTCACTAAAATGCACTTGAGCACTTGATACAAGTATTTACCTAACTAATGTTCTAATTACCTAGCCTACTTACGATACATTATATATAAAAGCTATTTACAATATAAATGTGAAGTACACGGTCGTGAATTGGCGCGAAATTCAAAAGACCGTCCGTCCACTAAGAAACAGCGCCAAAACAGTAATGAAAATAATTTGGTAATCAAACTTTCTTTCCAAAATTACGATAAATAAATTAGTAGGACACGTGTATCGGTCTATCTATTCGCCTAGATCGGAAGGCCGATCCTTACAAGTGGTGGTCAGCAAACGAAAAACAATACCCGAACCTTTCGAAATTTGCAAAAGTTTATCTTTCTTTGCCTGGAAGTAGCGTTTATAGTGAGAGGTTATTTTCTGAGGCTGGTAACGTTTACGATGAAAAGCGATCTCGATCTTTGCTACCAAAAAATGCTGAAAAGCTCGTTTTTATCCATCACAACTTACCACTGATTAATGTTAAGTACTAAAATGTTGTAATTTGGAAATAAATACATAATTTTGAGTAGAATAACGTGTCTTTTTTTACATGATTTGCTATTCGGTATTCGGCCGAATAGTACGCACTATTCGGCCGAATACCGAATAGCAAAAAAAGTGGCCGAATAGGCCGAATACCGAATAGTTGCCGAATATTCGTGGCATCTTTAGTATATAGGTACCATACATTTTTGAAAGTAATTAAACATTGTCAAAATTATACAACAATCATTTTAATTCGCTTAAATCTCTAATTGGCATATTTCGAACATGCCTGGGATCGCATAACTCAGGCAACATGCAAGTTATATAAAAATGTTATATAAACCTATTTGTTGTAGGTATGTTGTCAAAATAAAAACAGATAACTTTTTTTTTAAGTTGTCCCACCTGAATTTCTTCTGAATCGTGGACGGTGGTTTACGAACACAAATCACATGCAGAAACACCTGCGACTCGTAGCGCAGCAGCCAACCGCTTAGCCACTGCACCAAACTTTTATGCTATCTAACTACTAATCACTAACTTTGTACTAATGTTTGTAATCACTAATATTGTAGTAAATAGGTCGGTAGATACTTACTTCATAACGTTTATCATATGTTTGCCTGTTTCTTTACGCCAACCCAGACGCTTCTTATTTTTATTACGCTTATTTCCCATTGCGCCAACACTAGAAACCTAAGTACCTACTTCAATTTTACGTAGTCCTGTTGCGTATTGTGTGTTCTGAGCGCATGCGACACAGCTATCCCGTCCGAAAGCCGAAGCGAGACTGAACGGGGGTGTCGGGCGGAAGGGAATGAGCTTCAAGACGCCGATAGTATAGGTATTTTTTTTTTAAAGTGAAAATAATGATAATTTTAAAAATGTACATAACATAAGACCTGCTTTATAGTTAGTTCAGTAAGTATGCAAAGTTTCATGATTCAATTTGACGTATTTTTTTAATTACAGCGGTTTTTTTTATCGTTTTGGAGGTAACTTTGGGATTTTTTTCTATCGAGAAAATTTTATGGAATCGTGTTTTCGGCTAACATAGTACCTAACATTAATCCTCAACTTTACCATATATTTATTTCAAAATTAATGCTGCAGTATTTTCGACGTAACGAAGGATCATGCTAAGCCATTTGAGATAGTATAGGCTCTTAACTTTTGCCGTCGAATATCAAGTTTTCATTATTAGATACCAGAAAAGTAATATTTCATAACAAAAGTTTAGCAACATAGCTAAATATACTCCGTCTATAAAGTCGTGACATTATTGTTTGAGGAACTAACATTAATCATGTGTAATATTAAAGTTGAAAAATTAAGAATCCAGCAGGACTCGAACCTGCACCTCTTGGGTATACGCCCCAAGTGCTTTGCCAATTCAGCTATGGATTCGCATGCTGCCGGACTCGAAATTTCTCAACTCTTTTGTGCCAGCCGAAGCTAGACGAACCATTACTTGGTTTTAGCGCCATCTATGCGTTACTTATTCACATAATCGCATACAGTACGTTTGAATTAAGATCAACTCATTACTGTCGAGAGATGACGCATTTTTATCAATACTTGTAATATTTAAAGCAAATTTTAGCTTTGCTATGCATTTATTTTTATGTAATATTAAAGTTGAAAAATTAAGAATCCAGCAGGACTCGAACCTGCACCTCTTGGGTATACGCCCCAAGTGCTTTGCCAATTCAGCTATGGATTCGCATGCTGCCGGACTCGAAATTTCTCAACTCTTTTGTGCCAGCCGAAGCTAGACGCACCATTACTTGGTTTTAGCGCCATCTATGCGTTACTTATTCACATAATCGCATACAGTACGTTTGAATTAAGATCAACTCATTACTGTCGAGAGATGACGCATTTTTATCAATACTTGTAATATTTAAAGCAAATTTTAGCTTTGCTATGCATTTATTTTTATGTAATATTAAAGTTGAAAAATTAAGAATCCAGCAGGACTCGAACCTGCACCTCTTGGGTATACGCCCCAAGTGCTTTGCCAATTCAGCTATGGATTCGCATGCTGCCGGACTCGAAATTTCTCAACTCTTTTGTGCCAGCCGAAGCTAGACGAACCATTACTTGGTTTTAGCGCCATCTATGCGTTACTTATTCACATAATCGCATACATTACGTTTGAATTAAGATCAACTCATTACTGTCGAGAGATGACGCATTTTTATCAATACTTGTAATATTTAAAGCAAATTTTAGCTTTGCTATGCATTTATTTTTATGTAATATTAAAGTTGAAAAATTAAGAATCCAGCAGGACTCGAACCTGCACCTCTTGGGTATACGCCCCAAGTGCTTTGCCAATTCAGCTATGGATTCGCATGCTGCCGGACTCGAAATTTCTCAACTCTTTTGTGCCAGCCGAAGCTAGACGAACCATTACTTGGTTTTAGCGCCATCTATGCGTTACTTATTCACATAATCGCATACAGTACGTTTGAATTAAGATCAACTCATTACTGTCGAGAGATGACGCATTTTTATCAATACTTGTAATATTTAAAGCAAATTTTAGCTTTGCTATGCATTTATTTTTATGTAATATTAAAGTTGAAAAATTAAGAATCCAGCAGGACTCGAACCTGCACCTCTTGGGTATACGCCCCAAGTGCTTTGCCAATTCAGCTATGGATTCGCATGCTGCCGGACTCGAAATTTCTCAACTCTTTTGTGCCAGCCGAAGCTAGACGAACCATTACTTGGTTTTAGCGCCATCTATGCGTTACTTATTCACATAATCGCATACAGTACGTTTGAATTAAGATCAACTCATTACTGTCGAGAGATGACGCATTTTTATCAATACTTGTAATATTTAAAGCAAATTTTAGCTTTGCTATGCATTTATTTTTATGTAATATTAAAGTTGAAAAATTAAGAATCCAGCAGGACTCGAACCTGCACCTCTTGGGTATACGCCCCAAGTGCTTTGCCAATTCAGCTATGGATTCGCATGCTGCCGGACTCGAAATTTCTCAACTCTTTTGTGCCAGCCGAAGCTAGACGAACCATTACTTGGTTTTAGCGCCATCTATGCGTTACTTATTCACATAATCGCATACAGTACGTTTGAATTAAGATCAACTCATTACTGTCGAGAGATGACGCATTTTTATCAATACTTGTAATATTTAAAGCAAATTTTAGCTTTGCTATGCATTTATTTTTATGTAATATTAAAGTTGAAAAATTAAGAATCCAGCAGGACTCGAACCTGCACCTCTTGGGTATACGCCCCAAGTGCTTTGCCAATTCAGCTATGGATTCGCATGCTGCCGGACTCGAAATTTCTCAACTCTTTTGTGCCAGCCGAAGCTAGACGAACCATTACTTGGTTTTAGCGCCATCTATGCGTTACTTATTCACATAATCGCATACAGTACGTTTGAATTAAGATCAACTCATTACTGTCGAGAGATGACGCATTTTTATCAATACTTGTAATATTTAAAGCAAATTTTAGCTTTGCTATGCATTTATTTTTATGTAATATTAAAGTTGAAAAATTAAGAATCCAGCAGGACTCGAACCTGCACCTCTTGGGTATACGCCCCAAGTGCTTTGCCAATTCAGCTATGGATTCGCATGCTGCCGGACTCGAAATTTCTCAACTCTTTTGTGCCAGCCGAAGCTAGACGAACCATTACTTGGTTTTAGCGCCATCTATGCGTTACTTATTCACATAATCGCATACATTACGTTTGAATTAAGATCAACTCATTACTGTCGAGAGATGACGCATTTTTATCAATACTTGTAATATTTAAAGCAAATTTTAGCTTTGCTATGCATTTATTTTTATGTAATATTAAAGTTGAAAAATTAAGAATCCAGCAGGACTCGAACCTGCACCTCTTGGGTATACGCCCCAAGTGCTTTGCCAATTCAGCTATGGATTCGCATGCTGCCGGACTCGAAATTTCTCAACTCTTTTGTGCCAGCCGAAGCTAGACGAACCATTACTTGGTTTTAGCGCCATCTATGCGTTACTTATTCACATAATCGCATACATTACGTTTGAATTAAGATCAACTCATTACTGTCGAGAGATGACGCATTTTTATCAATACTTGTAATATTTAAAGCAAATTTTAGCTTTGCTATGCATTTATTTTTATGTAATATTAAAGTTGAAAAATTAAGAATCCAGCAGGACTCGAACCTGCACCTCTTGGGTATACGCCCCAAGTGCTTTGCCAATTCAGCTATGGATTCGCATGCTGCCGGACTCGAAATTTCTCAACTCTTTTGTGCCAGCCGAAGCTAGACGAACCATTACTTGGTTTTAGCGCCATCTATGCGTTACTTATTCACATAATCGCATACAGTACGTTTGAATTAAGATCAACTCATTACTGTCGAGAGATGACGCATTTTTATCAATACTTGTAATATTTAAAGCAAATTTTAGCTTTGCTATGCATTTATTTTTATGTAATATTAAAGTTGAAAAATTAAGAATCCAGCAGGACTCGAACCTGCACCTCTTGGGTATACGCCCCAAGTGCTTTGCCAATTCAGCTATGGATTCGCATGCTGCCGGACTCGAAATTTCTCAACTCTTTTGTGCCAGCCGAAGCTAGACGAACCATTACTTGGTTTTAGCGCCATCTATGCGTTACTTATTCACATAATCGCATACAGTACGTTTGAATTAAGATCAACTCATTACTGTCGAGAGATGACGCATTTTTATCAATACTTGTAATATTTAAAGCAAATTTTAGCTTTGCTATGCATTTATTTTTATGTAATATTAAAGTTGAAAAATTAAGAATCCAGCAGGACTCGAACCTGCACCTCTTGGGTATACGCCCCAAGTGCTTTGCCAATTCAGCTATGGATTCGCATGCTGCCGGACTCGAAATTTCTCAACTCTTTTGTGCCAGCCGAAGCTAGACGAACCATTACTTGGTTTTAGCGCCATCTATGCGTTACTTATTCACATAATCGCATACAGTACGTTTGAATTAAGATCAACTCATTACTGTCGAGAGATGACGCATTTTTATCAATACTTGTAATATTTAAAGCAAATTTTAGCTTTGCTATGCATTTATTTTTATGTAATATTAAAGTTGAAAAATTAAGAATAGAAACATAGATGGCGCTAAAACCAAGTAATGGTTCGTCTAGCTTCGGCTGGCACAAAAGAGTTGAGAAATTTCGAGTCCGGCAGCATGCGAATCCATAGCTGAATTGGCAAAGCACTTGGGGCGTATACCCAAGAGGTGCAGGTTCGAGTCCTGCTGGATTCTTAATTTTTCAACTTTAATATTACATAAAAATAAATGCATAGCAAAGCTAAAATTTGCTTTAAATATTACAAGTATTGATAAAAATGCGTCATCTCTCGACAGTAATGAGTTGATCTTAATTCAAACGTACTGTATGCGATTATGTGAATAAGTAACGCATAGATGGCGCTAAAACCAAGTAATGGTTCGTCTAGCTTCGGCTGGCACAAAAGAGTTGAGAAATTTCGAGTCCGGCAGCATGCGAATCCATAGCTGAATTGGCAAAGCACTTGGGGCGTATACCCAAGAGGTGCAGGTTCGAGTCCTGCTGGATTCTTAATTTTTCAACTTTAATATTACATAAAAATAAATGCATAGCAAAGCTAAAATTTGCTTTAAATATTACAAGTATTGATAAAAATGCGTCATCTCTCGACAGTAATGAGTTGATCTTAATTCAAACGTACTGTATGCGATTATGTGAATAAGTAACGCATAGATGGCGCTAAAACCAAGTAATGGTTCGTCTAGCTTCGGCTGGCACAAAAGAGTTGAGAAATTTCGAGTCCGGCAGCATGCGAATCCATAGCTGAATTGGCAAAGCACTTGGGGCGTATACCCAAGAGGTGCAGGTTCGAGTCCTGCTGGATTCTTAATTTTTCAACTTTAATATTACATAAAAATAAATGCATAGCAAAGCTAAAATTTGCTTTAAATATTACAAGTATTGATAAAAATGCGTCATCTCTCGACAGTAATGAGTTGATCTTAATTCAAACGTACTGTATGCGATTATGTGAATAAGTAACGCATAGATGGCGCTAAAACCAAGTAATGGTGCGTCTAGCTTCGGCTGGCACAAAAGAGTTGAGAAATTTCGAGTCCGGCAGCATGCGAATCCATAGCTGAATTGGCAAAGCACTTGGGGCGTATACCCAAGAGGTGCAGGTTCGAGTCCTGCTGGATTCTTAATTTTTCAACTTTAATATTACATAAAAATAAATGCATAGCAAAGCTAAAATTTGCTTTAAATATTACAAGTATTGATAAAAATGCGTCATCTCTCGACAGTAATGAGTTGATCTTAATTCAAACGTACTGTATGCGATTATGTGAATAAGTAACGCATAGATGGCGCTAAAACCAAGTAATGGTTCGTCTAGCTTCGGCTGGCACAAAAGAGTTGAGAAATTTCGAGTCCGGCAGCATGCGAATCCATAGCTGAATTGGCAAAGCACTTGGGGCGTATACCCAAGAGGTGCAGGTTCGAGTCCTGCTGGATTCTTAATTTTTCAACTTTAATATTACATAAAAATAAATGCATAGCAAAGCTAAAATTTGCTTTAAATATTACAAGTATTGATAAAAATGCGTCATCTCTCGACAGTAATGAGTTGATCTTAATTCAAACGTACTGTATGCGATTATGTGAATAAGTAACGCATAGATGGCGCTAAAACCAAGTAATGGTTCGTCTAGCTTCGGCTGGCACAAAAGAGTTGAGAAATTTCGAGTCCGGCAGCATGCGAATCCATAGCTGAATTGGCAAAGCACTTGGGGCGTATACCCAAGAGGTGCAGGTTCGAGTCCTGCTGGATTCTTAATTTTTCAACTTTAATATTACATAAAAATAAATGCATAGCAAAGCTAAAATTTGCTTTAAATATTACAAGTATTAATCATGTGTCTGGCAACACCAAACATAAGTAAATCAGCTGTCATCGAGTTTGAGTTGTGGAACAGTTTTCCCTTTGTATTTTTATTGCTTTGGTTAAACTGCAATTAATTAACAAGTAACTACGCAGAAAGGAATAAAAATGAATAAAGTAAATCGGAGTGGCACGCGGGAAGTGATTTTAAAGTTTTCCAGCGATGTTTCGCGGAGTACCAAGCTGGACGAATTTTGTACGATTTGGATGATATTTATGGGCGGACAGCATCTATGACGGGTATGTAATCGTGTTATTGTTTGTTTTTAATCTGCCCGAAGTTACAAATTTACTGAATTTACGATTTGGAGACCAAAAAAGGCATTGTTTACATTGCACATTTTTAGGTTAGATTGACATTGTGAGTAGGTCATATTATAGTATGACGATAATTTTTGATACATTATGATGGTACAACAAAATCCATTCAGGTTTTATACCAGTTTTGAATTTGAATTAATTGCTTCATGTCAATAAGTTATTGTTTCCATTCCAGTACAATTTTTTTACTTTTTTTCAGGAAAATCAGTGAGTACAGTTAGGCGGATAGTCAACGAAGGTTTTAAAAATGATGGAAAGTTAAAGGTCTACGCTCAGGAAGCGAAATTTACTGCGTTTGGTGAAAATAAACAAACCTCGCCCCATCTATGCCATTGATGAACTTTTAGGAGAATACGGGCACACAGTGTTACGGCTTCCGCCGTATCATTTGAATCCCATTGAGCTCATTTGGGCTAACCTAAAACAAAAAGTAGCAGCACAAAATGTTGGGTCACGCGATGTGAAGCAACTTGCTGAAGACGCCTTCAACAGCATTATACTTGAAACATGGAAAACTGCTGCCATCACGTGGAGACGTCTGAAAAAGAGTACTACGAGCGAGGACGTCATCTGTATCGAGACATAGACGAGTTGATTATTCGCTTAGGCGATGATAGCAGCAGTTGTGACAGCAGCTATAGTGATGACAGCGCTGCTGATGAAAGTGGCAACGTAACGTTTCTTAATTTTGAATATTTGGAATCCGATGATGAGTGAGAGTGATCAATCAGTTTTTTTTTTAACTTTGTGTAATAATTTTATTTTGGTTTAATTAAAAATGCTTATATTATATTAAAACTTTATGAAGCCCTTACTTTATTTACCTTTGCTTATGAAAAGTTTAACCTACTGTAAATAAAAACAGTAACAAAATATTACTGTTTAATGTGTCTAATTTATTTACTCTTTACTTGAACAAACTGCTAGTATCAAAATCATTTTAGTCACACTATATAGGGTTGCTACACGCAAGACAGCAGCGCCATCATTTAATGTCACGACTTTATAGACGGTCTGTATCGCTTTTATTGTTTTAGATAGGATTTGTCTATAAAAATAGATAAAAACTGAATAGATAATATTAAAGTTAAGCCCATATTACTTTTGTATGAAAAACGGCCAACTCATTGTTCCCCCTTACATGGGCAAGAGTCTCATGGTCTACCGACTGAGCTAGCCGGGCGAAAAGCAGCGATAGCCGAGTGGGAAACCGTAGGACTGCGAAGTCAAAGGTCTCGGGTTCGAACCCACGGCACACACCTCTGTCAAAATCGTTAAGATTCGTCTTTTCGAAGATATGTGTGTATTTATCATATAAATTATCACTCGCTAACGGTGAAGGAAAACATCGTGAGGAAACCTGCATGGCCCGATAGTGCCTAAAAAGTGCTCGAGGGAATGTGAAGTCTACCAATCCGCACTTGGCCAGCGTGGTGGACTATGGTCTAACCCTTCTCATCATGAGAAGAGGCCCGAGCCTAGCAGTGGGACATGTATTAGATACAGGGCTGTTATAAGTACATGGGTAAGGGCCACCGCTCCGCCTTAAACGACTTTGACCTGTCGGCCGCCTAGAAGTGGTTAAACCGTGTTCAGAAATACTGCCTTAAGAATCATAATATCGTATTCATCATCATCATGCGTCCATAATATTATGTGTCCTTGCCTGGTAGATATTAATTTACCTGAAATTATTGGCACATGAGGCATAACACCGTAGTCCTCAGCTGCAGTGACGCATCTATAATCTGCTTTTGTGGATTGTTGATGTCCATGTGCTGTACTCCACTTACCATCAGGTAGCTTACACGTTCGTTCGCTGTGGGCGTAGTATAAAAAAAAAAGAAAAACCTTTGTCATTGAACTATAACATTATATCACGCCGTCAGGAAATTCTAGGACTACTGGGTAATACCCAGTAGTCCTAGAATTTCCTGACGAAAAGTTCACATAACAGAACACTTTGCCCGACCCGGGAAACGACACGAGACCTCGCGAGGAGAGACGTGTACGCTAACCACTAGACAACATAATAATATAGGTAAGTACCAATGTGGTTTCTCCTTTAGCGTTGACAACAAAGTAAATTCATTTGTTCCCAGCCACCCCAGGATAACATTAAATCATACCTCTAACACAAATACAGAAATGAAAGGTCGTTAACCCCATATTTCAGGTTTTCATATTCGCCAATACAGAAATGAAAAGTCGTAATATTTCATAAGGATTTCAGATTCGCCGGTCGGCACGAATTTGACAGAAGAAATATCGGCTAACTGATAAGCTGCCAAAAAACCTTCAAGGATGGCTCATCATCATTCATAATCTGCTACAACATTATTATAGTTACCCACTTTAAAAAAATTGGTATTCGTTAAATAGCTAGATTGATTTTTTGTGTAGCACTGAACGGGTTTTAGGTGTTTTTATCATAACAATATCGATTAAAATCATAGTCGGAATATTAATATACGTTTTTTAAATGACTTGGTTATGACAAAACTAGCTGTTTCCCGGCACTTCGTCCGCGTAGAATTCGATATTTCCTACATAATTAAGAAATTTGGGGAGTGAATTGCCAAAAAATAAATTAGATTTTTTGCAATTTACTCCCCAAACTTCTTTGTTAATTTATGTCGTGTAGGGAAGATACACAACACAATTTCGTACATTTTTTATTTATTCCTACCAATTTATATATAACAGTCGTTAAGAATATAAATGATCTGTGATTATAATCACCAGGACCCGGAATTATTTGATACTTTCATTGATTAGTAGTAGGGAATTTTATTTGATGCATTTGCATTAAAATAAAATAAAATGCTAGAGTTACTCATAGCTATGATATTTGGAATGAATTACTGACTGCCTCAGTCTGGTCCAGTTATAGTTATATAAAGGTTAGCGTATCCGACTGGTCTCATCAACTTATAATATTCCTCCTCCCATTAGAAAAATAACACAGTAAACACCTTTAGAATGCATTTACGTCGATACCTGATGAATGCTCAACAACAGTTGGGCATGATCGATATTAACATGTCGTTTATCTGATATACCTCTATACATTGCTATTTTTTATTTTATTGTATATTAGACCTCAAGATGTAAAGCTCAGCTCAGCTCAGTAGCCTTTTTTAAATTATTGTTTTATGTTACTTGCTTCAGTCTATCTTTTGTTTTGTTTTTTGTTGTTTATTTTTCTATTATTTCTGCCCACTATTCTATGTATCTACTAGTTTATGTATCTGCTGTATATTTTGTTTGTTTGATGTATTTTATTATTAAGAGCATTATTGATATCCGTGTTGTCACTTAGGCCTGATTGAAAATCAGCGTCAGACCGGAGTCTGACAATATGCTGAATCAGGACCTATTTGGTGCAGCCATGGGGCATAATTAAAGTTGTGTATTTATATAATCTGTATATTGTTAACTTTCTGTGTTCAATTTGTTATAACCAAATAAATTTATTTTTTCTTTCTTTCTTCTTCTTTCAGAATGGCCGCTCATATTTCGCTTTGAAATTGTTGTGGTGAAAATGCAAGCAGCATTAGCATATTCTTGCTTCCACGTATTTAATCAGATAAAATCACCCACACAACACCTTTTAAACATAATTATGACGACCGGATGGCGGAGCGGGTAGTGTACCTGCCTGCAACCCCGAGGTCGCGGGTTCGATTCCCGCTTAAGACATATCTTTGTGTGCATGAACATGGGGGTTTGTGTTAGTCTGGGTGTTTCTATGTATAATATTAATAAAATAAGTATTTATTTACAAAAGAAAGTATATAATGTATTAGTATCAGTTATTCTAGTACCCATAGTACAAGCTCTGCTTAGTTTGGGACTAGATGGCGTTGTGTGTAAGTTGTGAAATATTTATTTATATATTTTATTTATATCAAAAGCCCTTATAACGCCAGTACATCAGGTTAAGCCTAGTGGATGCTGCAATTTATATTAAAACTTGATGTCGTGCGGAATAGGAAAATCAGAGAAACGCAAATTCAATTATTACATCAATTTATTATATTAAC
This sequence comes from Hypena proboscidalis, assembly GCA_905147285.1. Taxonomy (NCBI): domain Eukaryota; kingdom Metazoa; phylum Arthropoda; class Insecta; order Lepidoptera; family Erebidae; genus Hypena; species Hypena proboscidalis. Next base: position 6,568,149 of record LR990141.1, read on the forward strand.
TTCTAAATCAGTGTCATAATCTAATTATATGGAGAAGTCCATACAAGAAACCTTAAAACTTACATGACTAAACCTTACAGTATTCCCTACAGATTTTCCTATTAAAAAATACAGAAAAATCAAGAAAAATACTTTAACAACGTCGCAACACTATGATTTACTAGAAACTGCCAATTTGATCTAGTAAAAACATTTATATATGAATATTAATCTATTTAAAAAAAATGATAACGTTACCAAATTACGTTTTGTCTAATGAGTTTACACAACATTTGTTCGAGAGGAAATTCACAGAATTTGTATATCCAGTGTTTGGATAAAATTTTTGGAATGTTACATGAACAAATATCTAAAGTTTGGTTCCAATTAAGAAATAATTGTTTTAATTGTATTCCTAACTAACGAGATGTAGTTTTTTGAGTGCAGATTGAACCGATTTCAATATAAATCCTTTGATAAATGATCCTTGGATGAAGGTTATGTACAACGTTTTGAATACATAATGCTAAGTAATGAAATACTTTCGGATCTGTCGAGACTACATTTCATTACGGAACAGATTTACATTAGTTTTTGAACGCCGATGATAGTCTTAGAAAAACATTTTTGTATCGTAAAATAATGATCTATGTATTATTCTGTCACAAGTGTATAAAATGTATCCTCAGCAGAATCTAGGTCAAAGAAAACACTGTTGTACCTTTGCACTATATTTAATACCACTGAGGTATGCTACAGGTTGTTTTCACCTCAATTGTCAGTTTACACGGAATAATAACAAAGTAAAAATGTCTATTTTGTACCACTCTTAACACCATCGAAACAAGTCACGAAGATTTTTCTCCAAACTAGCTTTCAATGTAACGATTCACTTCTATCTACTAAATGTTTTTTTACGTAGTGATAAAGTTCAACTTATTGAAGGCTGTGAACTTAGCGGCGGCTAGATGTTAGGGTAAAAAATTAAAACGAATAACGTGAGCGATTTCCATTGCATATTCAGCGCATTGAAAGGCAAGGCTCAGGGCCGTCAATAAGTTGGAACAATTTCAATAAACAGATATAAAGATCGAACTTGGCTATATAGTATCACGAAAGCCCTGGATGCCAGGTATTTTTTGAGCTAAGGTACTCCCAGACCGCGCGAGCTTGTATTCGATATTCGGCAATCGATTGTGAGCATTTGTTTCAATACTTGATGTTACAAATTGTATCTAAATTATTACAAGTTGTACCAAAATGTATTACAATGTATCATTACAGCTAATGCTCGGTGGCCTTCCCACACCGGTCGTTCGAACCTGTAACGTTATATTACAGGCGGTCTGAGAGCACCTTTAGAGTTATAGCACACGAGCGGCAAGATGTCAACTGGCAGCGGCTACTGTCGTGCGTTGAAGCTCTAACGCAGCAAGGACGGTCCGGATGCGCCCTAATACAGGCAGTTTAGGATTATGTGATTTGAGAGTAGGGCCTTCCATGTTAGCAGTGTTTGGTGAATCAGCTGGCAATGCTTGAAGACGGTGGTGAGCGCGGTGACTACGCACGAGGGGCTAGTGTCGCGCGTCGCGGCGATGGTCGCGCTCGCGGTCGCGGTCGGCGGGCGGCGGGTCGCGCTCGCGGCGCTCGCGGTACCGCTCGTCGTAGTAGGGCGCGGCGGCCGCGCGCGACTTGGTGCTGGCTGCGTCGCCCGCGCCGCTCTCTGCTGCCGGCTCCACTGGGGACTTACGCGGCCTGAGAAACAAAAGCCGGTGTTAATGGAAACTTTCGTCACTAAAAATGTGTTTTTTTATAACATAGAAGGAAAGCATAACTCGTGCGAGATATAGTGTCGCGTTTTGGTCATATTTTTGGATGGCGAAAAATGGCTGGCTCGGCGGGTAAGGATAACTATAACTATATACGTCTGAAAGATTCTGTATCGTTTGTAACTGTGTAAGGGCACTGCCGCGTGCGTTTCAATGCAGAGAACAGCTTTTACTCGGATATGGAGGCATAACTCAGATTTCGCCAGCTATATTTTAGCTTCTTATTTATTATTTTTATAGCACTTAGCTATGCTTAGCTAATTATACTAAGAAACAGTTGAAAAGATATGGGACGGGCAGGATTTGAACCTGCAACCTTCTGCACACCGGGCAGTCACGCTTTAACAAACAACTATGGTCACCTACTTAAGATAAGAACACACAACTGTTCCTTAGCTATATTTTAGGTCCAGTATTGTCACACAGCCTATCGTCATTCAACTATTCTCTTTTCCATTAGTCTCTCACCTTTCTTCCCGGCTGTGTCCCCTATTATAATGGTCGGCACGTTCCCTCTCCCTGGAGCGAGACCTGTCGCGTTCACGCTCACGGTAATCCCTGTAGTACCTATAACAATACAAAATCACTTATTAATGTCTACTTCTTCATATTATTTTTGGGGAGTTCACATGGCATTGCTTGGTGATTCTATACAAATTTAACAATCTCTTAATAAGTTTATACAAGATTAGTCAATAGAATCAGCACAATAAGTAGTAGTTTAGTAGTTCAATAGAACTACTGAATTCCTATTGTGCTGATTCCTACTAAAGGAATCCTACTAATCAAAGTAGTGAATTACTAGTGATAAGGAACTCGGTTCATACTTTTTGATATAATTGTATGTTTTCACTTAGTAACAAATACTAAGTTCGTGTAAACAAGGCCAAAGGGAAACATGCAACATATCGATTGCTTGTTCTCACGAGACATGTCGCAGTGGCGTAAAGACATTTATGTTAGTACTTATCTAATATCAACCGAACTATAGCAATAATTATATTGATTTGCCCGTAATGAAGGGATCTTTAACAAATAACGAACGTACACACATTATAGAGCCACAGCCACTCACAAAACGCGCGATGTATAGATAAAGAAGCTCCGAAACCGGCCTAGGTAAACTCCTCAGGCTTACAGGAGAAAGCCTTGGGGTATCAAAGGTAAGCTACGCGAAATGGACATCGTATTAGCGTCTCCGAGAGAAACAAAACAACAGGTTTAAAAACTGCAGCTTTGGTGGACTGAATCGAGATTTATAGTTCATTCGCATTAAGAATGCAGTGAGTCATCACCGGCCTAGGTCTAGTTCACAGTAACCAGTTGATGGCATTGCTTTGAACACAACGCTTGTGTCCGTCATTTGTGTTAACTGATTAAATTTTTTTATTTAAACTCACTGAACGAACTATAGTTGTATTATTGTAATCTTTCATAAAATATTTAGGATTATCAGTATGTTTCCATAACACGGGACTATGAAGTCCGGGTACTTTGGAAGGTATGTGTGGGGCCGAAACCAACAGCGCAGAGACCTGATAAACGTTTTAATCTAGTATTATTATTATATTAGTATGTGTTGAGTTTGATCTTTAGTCAATGTTAAGCAATTATTGCCTAAATAGAGGGCGATTTCGGAGCTTCTTTATCGTCGAGGCGAGCTATTTCCCTCAGTGTCGCGTGACTTAGGATGTTATTCCATCAACGGATCGACGTCCATCCGTTGGTGCAATAACACTCTATGATGAGTAATGCGCATGTGATGAGGAGCGAACACTTACGCGTCGCGCTCGCGTTCACGATCGCGCTCCCTTGACCTTTCCCTGTACCTGCAATTAAGGGTATACCGTCAGTAAGAGTGGCACAACACTAGCTTACTAGGGAAGGAGGGAGCAACGCAACGTGAAACGATACAATCTTATGACTAAAAATGTGCCTTAAATGTCGAAGAGGTTCGCCTTTATTGGTTGTCGGAATACCTGGAAATGTTAGCCTAACGGTAAAGCATATAATTAAATAACGTACAGGTGCTAAACCTTTGGTAGAGATAAATTATAAATACGTAATAAAAAAATATTAGATGTGTTTTATTTACCATCATACAAAAATAATATCACTTGTGAACTTCGAGCATGACTAAACAACTCTTTATTTTAGAACAAAATAAAAATGTCATATCGCTTGTTTGGATGAACAGGGTATCAACTCAAAAATCACGATTTTTGACTTAAGTATAAGGTCCTACTTAAAAAAATGCGATCTTTCTAATGAACATGGGTCCATAACGATACGACGTCATATTGGCGAATGGCGGGGTAGTATCTGCGTCCTTTTTGCACTTTAATGTGAGTCTGTTTAAACAACACTATCGTATTCAATCTTGTTTGCGGAGTTTGTGTGAAAGCACGTGGTTCGTTTGTGATATACAGTTTTAACCTTAAGAAACACTGTGTTCATTGAAAAGTAAGTTCTATTTGAATTATATTATTTGTAAAATACAGTAATAATTTCAAGTTAATACTTTCTTTACGATAAATGGTTGCATTTGGATTGTTATACATGTTTCTAGTGTAGAGAATTTATTCAAGATGCTACCATGTTTACAAAAGATTGTTTTTGTATAGTGCAATATTTTTGCGGCGAAAAAGTATTAATCGTAGATAATATTAAACATAATCATGATTGTCAGGGTTTGTTTAGTTTATGAGTCTTTATTGTTTAAAAATTAAATAAAAATGATAGTATTAAAACTAAAAAGTGTAATATTCTACATAGTTTGTGATGTTTTTTTGAATAAAATTATGTAGATACAGCTTTTTACCAAGTTAAGATTTTTACAGAATGATGTCGCAGAGACTTAAAATGATCAGAAATTTTGTAAAACCACCTGATCGAGAAGAGGAACAACCTGATGAAGTTTCTAATGCTGATACATTAGTTGTATTATTATCTACTGAAGGTATTATTCGACGATATACCTAGATTTGTTTGTGTATTATTTATTTATTATTATTATTTATTTAATTTTACATTACTGTTTGGTTTTCAAAAGCAAATGAATTTACCAATGATCAAGGGGAAATTGTAAAACCCAGAAATCACTCTGATTCGTTATCATCGGACGACGAGGACCCGCCTAAAATAGTAAATAGACCCGAAAACCCTGGTAAAAGCTTCTAGATAAGTACTTAGGTACTAATCTTTATAATTTACTATGTAGATAAATACTTAAGCGTCCTTATGATTCTTGACTCTGACCGCAAATCTTCAACTACGACTCCTTTGCATCCAACTCCAGTATCATTAGTTGATATTACAATCACAGAATCTACAAAGAAACTAACTAGAAAAAGACAAAGACACCAGCATAACTGGTTACGCATTCAGGCAAAGTGATTGAGAAATTCTGGGCTGTGACTGTGTTCCTAGTTGTTTGATACTATGTTTATCTACTAATACCCATTTTTTAGAAGTATTTTTATTTAGTTATTTATTTTTATTTTACAACTTTTTGCACTTAAAACAAACAAACTTAGTACAACGGCGGACTTAATAATGCCATAGGCATTTTCTACCAGTCAACCTTAAGGTGATGCAGAGAGAACAAAGGTAGGTGCATAAATAAATTAAAATAATGTGCTGAAAATGTGAATACATACATACAATAATGTTATATCAACAATTCAAATACATAAATATGGTAAAAAATATACTAATACATACATTAAAATAATATATATTATAATATTTACACAGAAGATATTAAACTTTTAATGACTCTGCTGTCGTTTCACCTTGAAGAAGATGACGTACTTTAATTTTGAAAGTGTCCCGGGTGGTGCACATCCTGATCTCAAGGGGGAGTGCATTCCAAAGAAGAATGGATTGAATGGTTTTATGTTACAGCCTTAAATTTGTGATGATGAAATGCCTAAGATGACTATTTTTATTTAGGTTCCTAGTTGAACCGTAGTCGAATTAATATTATTGTTGACCAATTTTTTTATATTATTTAGAAGTATTCTTTATGTTTTTATAAGCCTGATTTGTTCTATTTTAATAGTTTTTATTCTTGTTGTTTAGATTCTAGTTGAATCAAACTAAGTCTGTGTAGTAAATAAGAGGTAAAACTTCTGTAATGATTCTAGCACTCATTAAAGTATAAAGTACGTTTAGTATAAGTTTAAATATTATGTAAACATAATTATTTATGTGATTACCAAATAAATAAAGAAGCTATTGATGATAATTATCCTTTTATTTGGTATTATTTCGAAAACTTATCTAATGTATTTGTGGAACATGGTAGCATTATAAATATTCCTTGTTAATAACTAAATTATTGTAAAAAATATGAAAAAAATAGAATGGACTAACAAAGTAAACATTACATAAAAGAAATACTTTAAAAAACAATCGTAAAGTAGCATATAAACCATAAAAATTGCATCAAAAAAAAACATAATTTTCAAGTTACAACTTAATTTTATAAACATTTTTTGTGTGAAAAGGTATTATTTTGGTTAATGTTTCTTGAAATAACTGTTTTTCTTAAGAATTGCAATCTTATTAGGGTTATAAAATGAATAAAACCCTACTCAATAAAGTTAGTTTTAAAAATATATAGGTGAGGTTATCCAATTATTTACAGAAATTGAAATATATAGATTTGCAAACTTCAAATCGCTCTACTGAAAAGTATACATTTTTGAGTTAATACCCTGTTCATCTAGACCAACGATATGTTGCGAGCCTTACGCCGTCCACTAGCCGAGCCGGTGTAAGCCGGGTTCGCTCCGTGTGGGCACGCGCACAGACGCGACACCTGTTATGCGAGTTCGTGGTAGTACCTGTCGCGGTCCTCGCGCTCGCGGCTGCGCTCGCGGTAGCGGCTGGCGGAGCGCTCGCGGCGGCGCGGCGCGCGGTGGTGCGCGCGCGCGTCGCGGTCCCGCGAGCGCGAGCGCCGGCGCTCGGCCGAGCCGTACGACTTGGTCTCCACGCCGTGCAGCGTGTCCTGCAGCGACGAGATCAGGATCTTGCAGCGGTCGTCGTGCGCCACCTGCAACACCAATGTTAATGTAACATAACTTGCAAACTATGTTTTCCAGCATTGTTATTGTCAATAAGACGCTGGAAAGCATATTTCTTAACTCGAAAAGACGCTCTTTGCTGCGTGAAATCAGTGAGCAAAATGATACTCGAAGCAAGATCTAGTTTTGCTTAACGTTTTCTGAAAATTAGTATATACGGCACGAAATCAGAGTTATTTACATGTCGGGTTTTTGAGTCCTCCCTAAGCTATATAATATATAATATTCTAACTCGAAGAAAATAAGCACTTTGCTCTCTTGTATGTTCGTGGCGAGCGTTACCTTGCTCTGCTTGATGAGCGAAATGGCCGTGACGAGCGTCTCGATGGCCGAGGCGTACTCGCCGGCGGCGGCGTCGCTGACGGCGCGCGCGATGGCGCTGGACGACACGGTGCGGTTGCGGGACATGACCTCCTCGAACTCCGCCTCCGAGATGCCGGCGTGCGGCGGCGGCAGCGCCACGCGCCCCGGCTCGGCCGCTGGAGGGTAGTTCTGCAATTGCAAGCGTTGGTTACACTTTTTTATACCTATTTATGGAATTGGCGTTGGGCCGATCACACGCTGTAGCATCATGATTGGCTCCAATGGAAATTGTTAGAGAAGGCCTAAGCTAAAAGGCAAACTGAGCTTCGGGACATATTATAATCGAACTGTACAAATATTTATACTCAGATTTAATGTCAAGATCAGAATAAAAGGCTATTTTTTTATTATTATTATTATTATTATGGCATTAGCGTATACTCAGAGGCTTATTGTCGATGTGGTGCATCCCTACAGACACTCGAGATTATGACTCAAATCATGTGCCACTTAGCTTCAAGACCGAAACTGCCCACCAAAATAGAACACATTCTATTGAGAAGTGAATTCCGATAGCAACTAAACTGTAATTGTGGTATTTAAATGTTGTAATAATAATTTTCATTTGAATATTTTAAACTTAAAATTAATAATAGACTTACTTGTGGCGGTCTTCCGTATGGTTGTCTAGCAGCCGGTGGAGGTCCCTGAGCCGGTGGCGGTGCGCCGTGAGCTGGATGACCGTACGGAGCACCAGGACCTAGAAAACAGTTTTCATTAAGTTCTCAGAAAAATCCAATAGAAATTTTGCAATGAAAATGCAACAATAGATAGCTTCTATATAGTTCTAAAAAAAATACGGATTATTCAGTATTTTTTTTTATAAATTACCTAGTATTCCAAAAAGAAATACCAAAAAGTTAAGCTTTAGCTCGTAAACAACGACCTCATAGTGAGCTAGAATTGAATAATCAACCATATTGACAAAGCAGCAAGCGTTAGAATTCTATAAAGAATACATTCCGGCAAAATGAACTGCCTTCATACAGTTTCGATTCTTTAAAAAAAATAAAAGTAGTGAATAAACAAAAGCTACATACCGGGGGGGCCGGGCTGCGGCGGCGGCTGCGCGGCGGGCGCGGGCTGCGGCGGCTGCTGCGCGAAGAAGGCGGGGTTCACGTGCGGGGCCGGCGCGCCGCCCGGGCCTGAGGGGGAACGTACAAAATAAAGCTTCTAGGAACCTCCACTACGCTCAATAGCAACTGTTACGTTACGGCCCTTTTACATGATGCAAATTTTGTAACGCAATTGTCTTGCCATATATGAAGAAATAAAGAAACATATTTATTCTGACAAAAAGTTATAAAATACTAATAGAAAATAAAAATAAAACATTCAGCTAAACAAAAATTTTTGTCAGAAATGGACACCATCTCAGCCATGTCCTGCAGCGCTGATCTTCTGATGGCGCCAGAGAGAGGACGGACGGTTTCACATTAAAAATAATAATAAACTAAAACTTAAGTACATGTCCATAAACATCAATAAATATATGACTTTTGAAACGCGATAAACAAAGCAAGCATTTGAATTGCCTTGTAAAACTTACATCGTGTAAATGGACCCTAATTTATTTATTCATTTAAACTTCATACATACACTAGATACTTCATACATAAAATTACTATGCCTATTTCTTACAGTGCAAAGATCAAAACATTTTTATATTGTAGAAATCTTAAAAGTTCACAAAACCGGCTGGAGAATGATTAAAAACCTTGGGGCTTAGTACTTGCTTTTCATGGCATAACATGTAACACCACTAACCACCAATTTTTTTACTTTACCTTAAAATGATCTTGGTTGTAAGATATATTTTTACCCGACTGCGTCAGGAGGGTTATGTTTTTTGGTTATTTCTTTAGAAGTTAAGTCCCAAAAGATGGTTGATTCGCGTAAAAGTGGTTACTTTTACACCTTGTACACAACAGTATCGTTAAATATTTTCTTGAGCATTTTCAACATAAAATAACGTCGTAAATTGTCGTACATGTCAATCAATTGCTATATCGAATGCATATTCAGTTCTTTAGTTTATAAACGCGTCTCTTGCATAGATAATTAACTATATAACTACTACATTTATGACAAGGTATAAAAAACTTACTCATAATGTTAGTAGCTGTGTTAGTAGTAACATAGTAAAAGATAGTAGTGGGACTAATTCCAATCATAATCAAACAGCAAGGAACCCTAATCTCCCACACTGTATTCTTTGTCAGCGCGATGCCGAGTGCTAAAGCGCACGGTGTCTCGATAATTCTAACTTGGTTGGTACTGAAAATTGTGCTTATCTCTAGGCAGAGATATATAGCACGCGCTTAGGCTTAGCTTAAGGCATACATATTTATTTCTTACCCTTGTAATGTAAACCAGTTGTATACCTTTCGTGATTTGGTATATTTATAATCAAATGTTATACGTGAAGTACCACTACTATCTCACACTACGACATAGTGTATGTGTGCGTACCTGGGTATGGCGGCATACCTGCGTGATGAGGCATGGGTGCGGGCCCTCGGGGCGCACCTAAACCGTGCCCACCGTGCGCCCCGTGCGGACCGTGCCCCCCGTGACCTCCGTGTGGAGGGGGCAGCCCACCTGCACCGCCCTGGGTAGGAAACTATTCGGTTACTGATATTTACAAGTACAATCAATAACATAGCACGGTATAGTCGAAATATAAGGAACAAGACGATAATAATATCATGAAGCATATGATACTATTACTTTGCTGATGATAAGTAGCTTTTGCCAATAGAGGTATTACTGCAAAGTTCTGGCAGCCCGGCGCAAAACGTTTTGTTTACCGTATGTGGCTTGTAGTTCCCTCTGCGCTGAATTTTGCGTAATGTTCCTTATTATTTCTATGTTGGGATGTAAATTGTTTGAAACAGGACATAATTAAAAAAATATTGTAATATTTTAAAGCAAATTAGAACTGTGCTATACCTTTTTGTATTTTATACAATAAGAAATAAAACCACATATTTATGTATATGCAATACTAACCGGATGCGGCGGCGGCATTTGATGTGGCATCTGATGCTGTGGTGGGCCGTACTGCGGCGCGGGATGCGGGGGCAGCTGTTGCGGGGGGCCACGCGGTCCCCAATCCGGGCCGGGACGACCGCCGGGGCCGCCCGGGCCACCAGGTCCGCCTGGACCACCAGGGCCGCGCTGCATTTGAGGCGGACCTTGGAACTGAAAGTAATGAAAGTTTATAATGAGGTCACTGAAGGATCGCTGTTGTGATACCTAAGGGATTTACTAATGTTATTCACGCAACTATTTGGATTTACCGAACAGTTTTAGTTTCTTCAAAATATAATTATCTATCAAGGCGACAATAACTCTTAAGTATGCACTTCCAAAACACTAACTACAGCTACAACTTTAACTGTATAATACTATCAGTTCGAAAACGGATGACCGATAATTTCATTAGAAGAATATGTGCTTCGCCACAACAATAAAACAAAAAACAGTCTACCTGCATTGGTGGTCCTCTTGGTGGAGGTCCTTGATGCGGCGGTGGACCTTGGTGCTGCATATGGTGGGGCGGGGGGCCTTGATGCTGTGGCATATGGTGCGGAGGCCCATGCGGAGGGCCGTGAGGTCCATGGGGCCCGTGCTGACCTCCAGGCGGCCCGCGTAATGGGTGGTGTCCACCACCACCACCGGGCATCATCATGCGAGGCCCGTTTGGACCCGGCCCGTTAGGCCCGCCACCGAAGAAATCTATTGTGATAATGGTGCATTGTTTTATAAAGATGCCTATACAACGGTTTGTTTAATAGATAGCTGTGGGCGGACTGTCATCTAAACATGATTATGAAATGTGTTTAACGTATTTTATTTAACTACAAACTTCTTAAGGGCAGCAGTCTATAAAAGGAACTATCTTTTTATGTCTCTTTGTCTTTACAGATTCATCTTGTCGTATTGTAATTCTTACATACTCCTTTCAATTTCAATAAAAAGAGACATTAAAAAAAATAGGACGAAAAGTTGTAACGACACATTTCGTAGCAATTCTCGTAGCGTCGTAGTAATTACATGCTACATTACAGCTACGGTGCTACATCATCAGACACACAGAGTGAGTATTCGGTGAACCACATTAAGATTTTTTTATAACATAGAAAAATAAAAAAATCTTTACTAATTAATCGAAAGGAACTTCGTTCCATCCGGGTGTCCCTTGACACCTCAGTAGTTTTTTACTTTTATATATTATCTTCTATTGAAATTGAAAGAATGTGTCGAGGTTTTTATAGTTCCTGGTTATGAAGGCTATTTCATCGTTACATTACCTCCAGGGTGTGGTCCAGGCGGTCCACCGGGGTGTGGTGGTCCCCTCATGCCCGGGTTGTTGGGTCCGCCGGGGGGCGTTGACCTAGTTTTTGACTGACTTTCGAACTGGTTCAATGCCTGTGAAATACATACGTACCTATATTTGTACAGTCCTCGTTTAGGAGCCTACTATTAGGTATGTGATAAATTGAAATTTGTTAATAATGACCGCTGATTATTAATTATAATTACCACATGATTTGCTAAATGTGAATATAATATTGAAATTTTCACTTTTACCAGTAGTTTTTTTGTCAATCAAGTCTTTGGCAAGCATTTCGATTCTGGCACTTGCCGACCGTCGCCGCGGCATTATTAATAATTTTAAATTTATCACATTCATTGTAACATATTTATTAGCATTTTGCTGTTTATTTATACACACATTTTTTATCATAAGCTTAGCTATGCTTCTAATTATATCCTGTGTTATGGCCAGTTTAGTGAACCAAATATAAAAAAAAAAAAAAAAAAATATGCATACTAAATGGCTGGATTAATTTGAAAATATTGAATACTGCAGTAGATATTATCACTTCTTACGGTTCCACTACTTAAAAACGGCCGAAATGGATAAGACCATGAGAAAGCCAATCAAAAGTATTAGAACTATCAATAGTTACATTTTACAAGGCATGTTTACTCTGAATTTTGTTACTATGCCCTGGGTTTTCCGCAATACAAGCCCCGAGTGATAATCTCATTTGTACTAATATAATTAAAATTTGAACGAATTGTAAGTAATTAAGATGCAAAACTAGGTAAACCTACATGTAGCCATCAATTACATCTCTTTATTTTTCATCATAACTAGTTATCGCAGTAAGGATTCTTGTATAGTTTACACAATACCTCTCGCCATCGACAGCGAACTTATCCTCACATGCTGATACCAATTATCGTGGCGCACAGTAAGGTTTCAGAGAAATTGCCTTGCACGCACGATTAATTTGTAGAATGAGGTCCCTGCCAAGGTTTTCCCAATAGATTACAGCATGAGCACAGTATAAATATTTACAAACAGTATGGAAACTGCCTACAAACGTTCGAAACGGCACGCACACATAAACATTCACATCGACGAGACCCCTAAGCGATTGTCGCGGTGCTGTCAGTAGCGAGTGCCGCGTGGAAGCGAGTGGTCACGTTTAAAATTTCGCCGACCAGATGATTTTGTTCAATATGTCGAGAAAATGGATGAAATTTTTCGTTATTGCTTTAATCAACAACACATAAACTGCAAAGTAGCTGAATTCATTTACAAAGAATTAGACAAAATCACTTTTATAGTACCCTGTCCTTGTTTATTTAAAAAAGCTGTTTATAAGAATGAGAATATTTTACACAATTAAATTTAATAATAAAGAATTTCGTTCCTGTCGTAGCAGACGAAAGTATTTTTCAGTAAATAATTTGTAACTTTTTAGTCTTCTCTTTTATTTTAATTTGTAACGTTATGTTAAATTACATTTTGTGCGTGCTGTAATATTTAGATAAATATCTACAAAACAAAAACAAAGATCTACAAGTTGTTATGTGTCAATATTAAACTGTGTATCGTATTTTGTTGAGATTAACCGATGCTCTGAGATTACCTATTTAAATTTTATTTGTTAACTAGTTATTCCAATACGATTGAATGATCACTAAAAAACACTGTTTTTTCATAAAAAGTCAATATCAAAAACTTTGAAAGTGTCAACCCTATAGCTTCAATAGAGAGTAGGTAATTATTTTATGAAATAGGCTTAGTTTCCATACTGTTACATATTTATACTGTGGCATGAGGTTCTTCAAAAAGAGTGCAAATAGGTTTTTAATGGGCAACACACGAGTGATATTTCTGGTATTGTAAGTGTCCATAGACTACGTTAACTACCTATCATCAGACAGGCTCGTATGTCACGGCTCTCATTTTTTTCGCATACCTTCATTTGGCGTAATGATGGTTACACATACTATTATGTTGGCATAACTTTTTTTGCATATTATTTATTAACGCATAGTCATTGTTGTACAATGTTTTTTTTGCATACTATTTTTATATTATATCCTTATTTAACAAAATACTTTTTGTATGTAAAATAAACAAGTGGTGGCTAAGGGATGGCCCAAGGGCCACCACCGCCGCACCTTAAGCTATTTTTACACTATCATACCCGTTTAAAATTTCTTTTGATCATTATTAGGCGAAAATACACATTATGCGAAATTATAGTAATGCGGGAAATAGAATGCCAAATAACTATTATTCGAAAAATAATATGCGTTACGATAAGTGTTATGCTAAACTAAACTACACGAAAAAAAGGGATTCCGTTTACCACCCCTCAATCTCAGAATTTGATATTCTTAAAATGGAATTTAATGAAAATTGTCCTATCAACTTAAGAACATACATTTGTATTTTGTACAACTTTTGCTTATACTAGTGAGAAAACATCAGTGAATTACCTGTTTAGTTGGTAAAGTAACGGCTGGGTGCTGTCCATGTATCTCTTTCTTGGGTAGACGGTCCAAAACCATCCTGATGGACTGATCGGAGCCGAGTGAAATGACGCAGAAGCCCTTTGACTGTCCATTCGCCCTATTCTCGAAGAACTTGACATCTTGGAAATCGTTAACGCCAACGTCTGCTACGGCATTAGCAATGTCCTGGTCCGTCGCCCACTGTAAACAGTTTTATCCAAAACTCAACGGCGATACTAGCTGAAAACCTAAGCGATATTGGCACAGACCTCAGAGACCCTGGACTGGCTATCTCATGCAAAATTGTACAGCTATCATTTATTTAGCTGAAGTAAGTGCACCAGAAAGTAGTCCGATTTTTATAATTATCACTAGTTTCGAGTACAACATCCGCGCTTAATGGCGTAAATCTCATGAGTCAATTTATATGATAGCCCGTCTAGAGTTCTAGTTCTAAAAATCAGTGGATATAATGCATACATACGTGATGAAGCCACCTGTACTAGGATGTACAGACCCGCGTCACACTTTTATTCCGCGTGTATAAACCGGCGTATTTACTAACTTTCGATATAAAAGATGCGCCTAATCTAATATGTTTAGTAGAAAGTTCAAAAATAACGTATCACTGTATTAGGTTCCTAGAAATTTTGATTTGGTAGTCTACCGCGGGCACTAACAGCGTAAGATGGTTTGTTTTTAGTTTCGTATGTTTTATCAACGTCATTACTCTCGTTTTGTAACAGGAGACGTCGGGAGAAAGGAAACAGTTTTTATTGTAACCATGTGTTTATTTGTCATTCATCAGTTTATCACAGATATTGGCAGTATCAAGATAAATATAAATACGGCAGTTCACAAAACTGCTGAAACTCCGACACTTATACGGGAACGAGGTCCTTCTAAACAATAGGAAGGAAAGAACTCTTACAAGGATTAAATATCTTTAAGACAATAATATACGATAAACATGTTTGAAGTGCCTCACGACTTAATTTATCGATCTAATATAAGCAATGGAAATAGATGTCATATTTTAGCCATCCATGGCTACTATATTTACAGAAAAAAAATAGAGTTGGCTTCGCTATTTTTTCAAGCAGAAATGCATTTAGTAGCCTGCACGATTGCAAAAACAATACACGTGGAAAGGAACAGCTGGACAAAATAGATATAAACCCAAACTGTAATGTAACAACGTGTAAGCAGCATTAGGTCTCGTCTCAGTTTTGGACCACGTGCGAGGGACCATGTATGACCGTTATCCGATCGCATTTTGGTTTAAACTAAAACGAATCCTTTAATTGTCATTAAATTGTTTCTTCAAGGTTTAGGTATTATTGTTGTTACTGCATCAAGTGCATTTATTTAAGTGCATTTATTTGAGTGCATTGGTGCATGCCTGCTTGATAAATTGTGAAGCATAATTAATAACTAAATATTCTTTCTGCAATTTTAAAATCAAATAGAAGTTAATTTTAAAATACACTAAACAGGATTTTTCAATACCATCTAACATACAAATATAGCTAGCCGGGAGTTACATCACAGTAATTTAAACAGGGATAAGTTACATATTGTACGATTATTTAATTTAGCATTATTACAATTTTATGTATTTATGCTATCAAACATCTGCCAATAAACTTAGTCACAGGGAATAAATATTTAAATGTTTTTTTTTACATGCCTACATGTTAAATCATCAAATGCGATACACATATTTGACAGAAATAAATATACGTACACCGTCGCGGTAAATAAATTATTTTTCACTGACTGTACATAACTGAATTTATATACTACCATTATAATAAAGTGTAAATATTAAGTTTTATCAATACTATCATACATTATCGCCCGAATAGTTACAAAATTTTGGACAAGTGCCATACAAAGTTAGTCCCATAATCGAAATTTTAACGTACATTTGCACAGTTCACGCATATTTAATAATAGTACATTTGCTTACAACAAGATATTGGACAAATGCCAAACCTAACAAACAGATATGATTTATAAACAGTATGTCTGACATAACACAGACAGGAGTTAAAACAATATAAAAATAATAATCAAAATAAAGACACAAATGGCTACATGGTTATGAGAAACAAGCTCAAACATATCTTACCTCTGAAACCTGATAAAGAAAAATATTAGTTAAGTAAAATACATGGTCAACAACCAAACTAGAATATTGGACAACATGCAGGTGGTATTGAAATTAGCTGTATTTGACGCATGTCAGCTCCAAGATTCCAATTATCGACTGACAAGCATATCAAAACAGACAAGTAACACTATATCACTACTTTGAAGAAATAATGTCAATTTGTAATTCCATTTTCATTCTCATCAAACTATAGAACAGCCTACACATAATGTGACACACATAATTTCTATGTTATTTACTAAGACCATGAAATAATGTTATCAGATATAGTTCCATCTATTATGTGACACAAACAAAATATTATTTATCAAATATGTGCTAAACCAAGTGTTTGTTTTATATAAGCAATAATTAGGAATTGTGTAACATGTAATCATTGTGAAGTAACTATGTTACAAGAATAATATATAAATAAATATACACCGTTCATTCATCAATCTTACAAAAATCCATACATATTCAAATTATATACTTACAAAGAGTAAGATGTAAAATCTTATTTATGCCAAATTATATAAAATATATAACAAAAATTTAACCAAGCATTGTTTTATACTTTTGTATTGCAAACATCTGCACACCACACACACACACACTAGATATTATCCTATTATCACAAAGGCACAGCCTTGGCCTGATTGATTGTTTAAATCAATGCAAATCACCAAAGAGATATTTACAATCATTGTTAGGTTTGCTCTTATACGTAACTTGTACACATCTATGCAGGGTACTAGTACATAATATATGATGACTACATGCTCATAGCTCGTGATGCAACTTCTTTCAATTACCACAAATTATAACTACCAAGATCTTTGATGAATGTTGATACATCTTGATAATGAGACTATTTACAACATTATAAATAAATGACCAATGTCAGCCATCACATACAAAATGTATGATTTGCTGATCAAATCATACATTACTATAACTAACTTGTTAATGTGTTATTATGAGAAGTGTACAAAACAATATCCAAATTTATGTATGCAAATATCTCTTTGTATAATATTACTATAAATATCAAATTCAATAAATAAAAACATGAAAACAATTAAGTCAAGAAAATATCACAAGTTAAATTTTCTGCAATAAGCAGAATGATAATGTATGAAAAATTAGGAAAGATCTTTATAAATTTTCCATAAATCCATACAAAAATAAATTAAAAAATATTCAGTTGATGTAAATATGTTCACAAAGAATTTGATATAATTAGATGTGATGATGAAATATTATAGTGGAATAGTAGCAATGTGAACAATTTACTAATTCTAAAGTATTGATAATAATATATTATATTTTCAAGTTGAAGCAAAAACAAGTAAATATTAAGGTTGAAAAAAACATCATTAGTATCATTACAGTATCATACAATTACCATAATGATATGCACAAAAAAAATATGATAATTTTCGCGTTTAATTTCTTACAAGAAAATGTGAATAATCATGTAATTAATTAGGATGTTATAATTAACAAAAATTATTAACAAAAAAAAAATTAACACATTGTCACGAAATTGTCATGGTTAACATTTAAATATATTACATTTATACCATAATTTACAGATCATTTATAAATGTCCCCAAAAAAATAAGTAAATGAAATGCAATGACATCTAATATTAAATAAATTAAAATTAATTACCAATTTTCAACCATATTTTGTTAATACAGATTCTCATGTTTTTGCTTCACACAATAATTTATAGAATAGCAAAATTTTGTATAAATATGGCTTTGTATTTGAACAATTATATGGGTAATACATGTTGTGTTCTCAAAACTTTGCTATCCCAAATATGAACTATTTTATTTAAGTTAAAATATTTAGCCAAACAAATAATTATTTTAGACCTTTTTTCGTAATGAATAAGAATAACAAGATAGCCTGATACAGGTTTTAGTAACAAACTACAAGGGGTAATTTTGCCCCAAGGGTTTTTTTTTAATGTGTAAATGTTTTGGGTTTGTCTATTATTGCCCTATAATAATATGCAAAAGTAATTATTTTAAACATGAAATATCTCTGAAACATTAGAGATATTTAATGTTCAAAATGTTGAAAATTTATCTCCTATAGTCGGAATTTTAATTCGATTCCAGATTTGACATTAGCTACTGTCATTTTGTGAAATAATGATACCACATATAATAGTGTAGTGATGAACACAAAAATCGATAAACAATCAGTGTGTGTGCCATCATCCTTCATGATCACATTTTTTTAATTATTTCACACACAATTATAAAAGAAAAGTCTCAGATCGTTAATTAATCGTCAAAACTAAATTATCGGTTCAGAAATATTTAATTGCCTGATATACTTAGTTTACGAGAGTAAAATTATAAACGAGAAGAATCGATCTGGAAATATTCCATTTCCATATCGAATAATTTCGCAACGTCACTATTTAGTACTTGTCATAACGTTGCAACACTGAAATTGTCAAATCTGGAATCGAATTAAAATTCCGACTATAGTATATTTTTTATTATGTTAAAATGAAAATATCTCCAAAACCAAAACATTGTTTGCATATAATTATACTCAAGGCAATACATAGCCCATAACAGTCCGCTAAAAGAAATAGTGACGCCCAAGTTTGAATCAAGTCCACTCATTGTCCTTCTAGTACAAAATAAGGTCCTTTTCATACGTGCAACTGTGCAATAATAGACACACATACACATTAACTAGAAAATTTTGCAACCAAATGAAATATTTGTGTATTTTTATTTTACTCTTTAAAATTTTAAGTCCCAAGTGTATTTTTGAACCAGTTTCTTTATATTAATCATCAATTGAAGATGCAAAATTAATAAAAAATGCACACATTTGACAATACAAAGACATTTTAGAATTACATGTCATACATTCAATAATTTCATGTGATTGCTCGGAATAAGGAACTGCCGTCTGCTTACAGATTTTGTTACATATTTGAGTTTAACATAATTAAAGATAAGGCAAATAGTGAATATTAATATTAAACATGACTTTCAAATTACTCACTTAAATTATTAACTTTTCACATGTATTTATTACAACAAATTTTGATTGCTATGGAAAGACATGTCTCAGTATTTTCATTATAATTTTACATTTAATCTTGACGTAATACGATATTAATTCTATTGACATAGGTACATTATAAAACAAACAATTAGATACATTTCCTGTTTTAGCAATCCAAACTGCATGAAGTCCACATGAATTATAATATTATATTTTATTTAGCCAGTCTACACATTTTCTCCTGAGTGTGATCTAAGTACCAAAAATATGAGTTTTGTTTATTCAACGTGTTATTGACATCTCGTGTACTTAGTTCAGACTCAATCTATCATTACTTTATAACATTTTTTACTCACATATATGTTATATCATAATATCTTATCTAGAACAGTTATATTGAATTGAATACCTAATACAATTAATTGTATAGTAGCAAAATCTGAACGTTTGACGGCAGTCCGGCAGATGACACCTTTTCTCCATAGAAAAGATATCATCAAAACAATAAAACATATCTCCTATATTTACATTATAATCTAAATGAGACAAATTCAGGTACAAACCCAAGTTAGGTTGCCGATGTATAGTTGGAAACGGCGGCCATGATGTCCGTGGTTAGGTGCGTTGTTGTGATAGGGAATGTTGCCGTTGGTCTCCTCCGGTGGATGCTGGTGCTGAGCTGCAACTGAATTCGGTGGTCCATCTCCATCATCTGGTTTTCCTGCTGGTGCGGCGATTACGTCGTCGTATAAATCCACATTTTCACCGCCAAAATCGTCCTGAAGGAGACCGCAAATGCAAATAGATTTTAGTGACAATTTCGTAAGGCAAATGTGCCGGAATTAATGTTGAAAGAAATTTTAAGATATACCTATTATAATAACACTATTTAACTAACCTGGCGATTAAAATCAGATTCAATATCGTCGGCGTACAAATCTATATCCACGCCTCCATCCGCCATTTTGCGAATAATACTAAACTAAACTTTGTTTCATTCGTTCTCTTCTTCGTAGTTCGATGGAACGAAGCGGAAGCCAGTGTTCACCAAATAAAAATCCTAAAATCAACGCATCTACTCTATGGTAAAGTAGTATTGAAATAAAAAGAATATAAAATACTATCTCGAATTTGCTTCGTGAACATTAGTAAAAAACTATTTGATTCCTTTTTTATTTCTTTACATTAAGAAAATTCTGTACTATTTGTTCGATTTCTTTATTATCCACTAAAATGACAATAATATAAAGACAATTTCTTCATGTCTAATTAAACATAAATAATAGGTCTCAATTATGATCGTAATGATCTTGCAGCCGAATCTCTAACTACAAAAGAATATTCTAAGAATGCTCGCTCATTTGATATCAGCGGCCCTAGAACATGCGAACATTTTTGAAGAGCGTTCTTGCGTGTTCGGGCGAGCTCGCTCCCCGTAGCGAACTTTTCAGAGCGTTCTTGTGTTCTAGCGATTTGAAGTGGGTTGCATTTGCTCTTTTGTGATCAAGTTTTTTGTTCATGGTTTGCTCGTTGATCTTTTGGTGTAAACACTAAAGCTTTCATTCAGATTTAAGATCAGGAAATTGTGCTCTTGATCTATGTTCGTTTGGTCTAAATCCACCTGTAAAGGAAACATCATTATTATCTTCATTTTTAGACTATTTCGACATAATATATTTTGTCAGGAAAGGCATTTTTATTATAGTCATTGACACGACAAGAAGAAGAAGAATGGTAAATTTTTAATGTTTGATCACAGATATTTTGATGTACAGAATCGGTAGAAAAAAAATCAGAATGCCTTTATTGGCTATTCTAACGGAAGGTACGTCACGTTGACACTAGTGAAATCAATAAATGCCTCTATGCACTTTCAATGTTGCTATAATAAAATAATTTAAAATAAAAAAAAAATCTTAATAATTAGTAATTTAATTCAATAATTCCTTTATTTCATTTTATAAGTATTTGTATCTTGTTAAAAGAAATATTAAAATAATCTGATAAATATATCATGATCATGCACGAACTATCTATTTATTTATTATTTTTTTAGATAGATGGCTCTTTAGGTCTTGGTGTGGTATATTGTGTATTGTGTACTCTTAATTTTTTTATAGGTTTACATATTACAATACGGATTTACAATAATATAATTCCGAGTATTTAAAAAATAATGCAGTTTCTTTATCTTTCTCTATAGAATTAATAAATTAATTCATGTTTAGAGTTGATCATTAATGAATATTCTGATCAGCGGCCTCTGTTGTGTAAATCAGTAATGTTTTCCGAAGTCTTTGTTTGTTAGGATAACGTGCTGCCCTCTAGGCAGCGTTAAATAACTCACATTGACGAACGCGGGGGAGAGGCAGAGGGACGTCATCCATCCCTCGCCTCGCCATTTTCCGTCAAGCTCAACTCAATCAAGTTAGCTTCTGTCAGTCGCTGTGTTTGTGTATAGTGTTGTGAAAAATTATTTGTGTCGATGAATCTCAATGGGAAATCGTGCTAATTACGACTCCAAACGATGGGTCGATTATTGTGTTTGTGGCTTTGATGCATCTCTCGATCAGTGATAATGGCCAAGTGATTGGTAAAGTGGAGTGTTTTGTGTCGTATGCTGGGCTCTCACGGCTACTGTGAGATCCTTTCTCTGGATATATCGTCCCCAAGACGAAGTCAGAACACAGAACAGAAAGGTGACACACCATGTCGGCGAAAAACATACCAGGAGATAAGGTATGTTGTGTGGTAGCGACGTTGCCTACCTTTTTGGTCGTAAAGGTCATATTTTTTTGTTTCTAAACTCGCTCCTTTCTCTCGTCTTTGTGATCAGCGTCCGCACTGATTACATGAACGATTCACTACAGTGAATACATTTTAATATTTTAGAAATATAAGTACATTCTAATTCTATATTCCAAAGCTCCCATCATTGTTTTGTTTTAGGTACTCAATAGCTATCAGCTTGACCTATTATTATAGTAAAGTAGGTATACAATAGGTATGTATATGTTAAAGATGTAATGTTGGTGATTAGACCGAAAAACAGTCTTAAAAAAAGGTTTATAGTGTTTTGTTTTACGTAGGAATCAAAAACATCACACTCCCCTCTGTCAGTCTTTTAATGAATTAGTTTGATATTTTATTATACTAGATATCAACAAATATACTATATTAATTTCAATGACTATAGCCAATTTTGTGAATGTTAATTTGTTTTTGAGCTCACAACACCTATAATCTATTTTATTTATATATTAAAAATATCATTGATGATTCTACATTCAGTGTTTACATTGTCTCAACAGAAACAAAATAAAGTTATGCTACTAGTAATGTAGTGTAGTAATCAATATTAACAAGTTGAATCTCTGGCTGTATGAATTGTCTCTTATAAGCATCAGGTTATTAATACAATAGTCACTGATTAATGTATAAAGCCTTGCAAAATTGGTCTTCTGCATATTATCTAGCAGTTGATTATATTTATTTTACTTCATACCCAAAAAACTTTTGACAAAGGCGGATTTAGTGCCAAAGGCATTTTCTACCAGTCAGCCTAACTAATAAGTAGATATGAAAAAATTAAATTACATAATAATGTTATTAAAACTATGATAAACATTCAATGTTATAATATTAATAATATTTATATATCATAGTCTAATCAAATTGTTGTAAGCTGCGTTAAGGGACAGATGGAATTAAATGCAGCAGTTTCATCATTATCTTACGCT
The DNA here is from genome assembly GCA_905147285.1 of Hypena proboscidalis. Lineage (NCBI taxonomy): Eukaryota > Metazoa > Arthropoda > Insecta > Lepidoptera > Erebidae > Hypena > Hypena proboscidalis. The sequence goes on from LR990141.1 coordinate 6,591,178, forward strand.
TGACCTTTTCCTGATACATTGAGATGAACTTTGCCTAGTCTCATGTATTTGCCTTTGACTATCTGGACTATTAACATCCTTAGCTGAACACAATCATTACTTCTTTAATTTAAGGCAGCCATTCTCAATCTTATTTCTCTAAGGGCCACTAAGATAGAGTAGAGATGTCAGATCATTATTTGACAAAAAAAATACAGTTTGCGTAGTTTAAATCTAACTAACATGTCCTTTTTTTAATTTAAATACACCAAAAGCTAAACAAAACCAAGAAAATACCTATCTAACTTTTAAATTGTTATGAATGTTATCTCAGCCAAAGCCTAGAATCGGTTCTAGGATTAGGCTATGACCAGGCTTTTTTTGTTCGTGGTTTTCTACTAAAGGGCACTCTAGCTGTGGTGCTGGGATGGTAACTGTTGTTTTGATTTCTTTACTGATGTTTTACCAAGTTTAAAGGGATTTGTTAAAAATTAGTATATTTAACTGTCATACAAGTACAACCAAGCTATTGTCTAATCTGAATTGAATAGGTACTTGAAGCCTGGTTTAGCTTTTGTTAACTGACTTTGTTTTTTCACTAGGTGCAGCAGACTCACTGTATGTCTAGTGAACCCTAGGCTTTAACCCATAAATCCAATAGCCTATATGCCTGATATACTTATATGTGTATATGGTCTGTAAGGTAAACTGTTCTGTAATGGTAGAAATAATAATCATCTATTAAGGTTTTTAGTGTCACCAGGTGGCGCCACTGTAGAGTGAGGTCCTAAAGTACGGCTTTTATTGTTTGTTATTTGAGGTGCTGAATCAAAAATTTACATTTAAGTCATATTTAATACAATAGGATCGTAGAATAAACAGATTGGCTATGCCACAGTGATGCCGTTATAATTTTCCGAATGGTAAAACTGTCTCAAATCACTCACATGTATTGATCCATAACTTATACATATTTACAATAATTGATCTAATAGTGCAATTACACAATGGCAATTCTCTTGCTATTTCTATCTTTTTAATTGAGATAAACAAAGCAAGCAATACAAATGCCCCAAATCAAAGCAAGCATTAAAATTGCGGCAATTCTATTGCTTGGATTTCCCTTAATATTTACGACATTAATTTATGTGATTATAGAAATAAACCCGCTTATCCAACTCGCAAACAGTTACATTTAACAGGAGACCTAACGCTACAATAGCGCCCGTAGCGGAATTCATACACGATAGCCATTGTGGGTTGTTTAATAATAAAACCTGACGCCCACAGCGAATGAACGTGTAGTCCACCTGATGGTAAGTGGAGTACAGCCCATGGACATCAACAATCCACAAAAGCAGATTATAGATGCGTCGCTGCAGCTGAGGACTACGGTGGTATGCCTCATGTGCCAGTAATTTCAGGGCCTGATCTCACCACCAAACCGGAACACAGTAATGGAAGCACTACTATTTGGCGGCAGGTTAAAGGTGAGACGGTGGTGCTGCCGCCCTCGAGCTCATTCACAAGAGCTCTACCACCAGTTATATAGGAAAACAAAACTCATTTTATATGTAATACATAGAGTAGAAACGTTTTTTTTTATGTAAAACGCCACACCAACCGCCTTGGTAGACTTTAACTAGAGTCTAAAACGAACATCAAACTTTGCATCTTATACAGACAACAAAATATACAATATGACATGTATGGATAGATACTTGTTATTATATTCTACTGCCTTAAATACAGTTTTAATAATTTTATCGGATGTGCGGAAAAATCCCTCGGATTTATGTTGCATTCGTTGTAGTTTTTTAATGTAACTTTGTAATGTTTTTATATAATAAATAAATAAAAATAAATAATAAAGCAGCTTTAATTATCTTACACCTACAACAACACAAAAGAAAGGTAATATAGAGAAGCATGATTTCAACAACATTGACTACAAAAGTTCTGATCTACCCACCTATATAATATTAAGTTGTTATTCTCTTTAGAAAGCTAACAGAAACAATAGGTGACTATACTTAGTCACCAGCCGAACAATAATAAACTAAAGTGACACCGGCAAGTCTTCTGGCTGAACGCACCACTGAACATCCACGCCTACGCTACGCAACCTTATCTATCACCACGAGCAGAGGTTTCGATAAATCGATCTTATCACCTATAACATAGGATATAATGTAGTTTGAGATACTGCTAAAACTATAAACTTCTATCCGTGTCTACTGTATAACCTTATGCATCGTACCGTTATTGAACAGCAATGATTTCAGATTCTACATAGGTACGTAGCTCCGCTTTTAGTTAAAAAATCGACAGCTCACTGCGTCAAACGGAACAAAATTACATTCAATTAAGTCTTGTAGTTTAACCCAACAAGCAGACAGCATACAGACAGAGAAACAGGCACAGCTATTTCCGCATTTATAATTTAAGTACAGTACTTACGATATGGAAGATAATTCCAAAATTGTTGTTCACAAACGAACGCTCAAAAGCATAATGCGAGATCAGTTGAAAAGTAGGTCAACCCGACAAAAGTCGGTCCCAGTAAATCAGATCTTAAAAGACCCAAAATGCGGAGGACCTTTTATACAATAAGCCAGTGAGACCACATTGCGGGTATGAAAGCGAAGTGAAACGTAACTACAGATTATACGAACATAAATTCCTGAATCCACCATTTGGCGGTTTTTCTTTGTGGCGCCACAACTCTGTGCGTTTGTGCTTACTGCTCGGCGGAGCGTTATGCAATTTGGAAGTACTACAATCTGTGCGGCCCTTTGCGTTATCCCTTAACATCTTTCTTTGTGTAGAAACGTATTTGTGTTCTATACTTGTACAGTACCTATGTTATGAACTTACTTAAAGCTTATAAATACTTAACTATAGCGTATTTGAAAAGTTGATACTAAAGTACGTCAGTAGGAGATCCTTAGATGAGCTATATTTACCGATCAAAAATAGTATATCATTTCTTTGTTTTCTTGAATATTAGACACCTTTGATTTTATCATAGACTCCAAGGTATAACATAACATCACGCCTAATTTACCCAGAAGGGTGTGGCATAGGGGTACAACACCCACACTTCACCTATTATGTTTAGGTCCCATGCGATAGGAAGTGAGGAACGCCATCCACTGGGCACAATTTCAACTCCGGGCTGCTACTGTAAATTTCCTGACGGAAACTTCACAATTAACACTTTTCCCGATCCGGGAACCCAACCCGAGACCTCGCGGTCAGAGCCGCATACGCTAACCACTAGTCCATTAAAATATACGTATACTAAAATAAAATAAAACTAATTAAAAATAATCAAAGAATCTTAAGGTTATTTTGTTTTATTCTTTTGTACTTAAGCAAAGAGCACTTAAATGGGATGCTGCAAAACCGCAAAGCTTTTGATGTCTTTAATCAAGCTATTGTTGGGCTAATGTTTTATTTCTTCGGAGATATTTCTTGTTATGTGATGACTTGATGAGCAATCAAAAGCCCCGTTGGAGCTTATGATATTGTCGACTGTTTGTTTGATGTTTCTACTTTTGATGCGAAAATCTCCCCCTCTGTTTATGAGGGTGTACAACTTACAGCAGAAGCTACAATTAAAGTCTTATTAAGGTGGTTTGATTTTGCTTTATGTGGTAATAAAAATCTTTATTTTTTTCAAATTTACCAATTACTTTTGTTGAGTACCATTGAATTTAGCTAAAAACATTGATTACCTACTACTTATAGATAGCGTCGAAGTTTGTTTAAGGTCTTATTAAAAAAAAAAGAGAGATTTATTAACCTATTTGGAAAGGGGATCGCTTACTTAAATCTCTGTGGTTAAAACCTTGTAAAAAAAAACTATGAATTAAGCTTGTAATGATATGTTTTAATTTTAAAGTATCTATAGTATTATTGTTATTGGCTTTTGCAGTCAGCTGTGAAAAGCCATTTCACTATTCATACACACGTTATTTCATTTATTGTAATAGAGTGCTGCTTCAATGAATACATACTCTTATGCAAATGATAGCTATAGTCATTTAGGAAAACGTCTAAAGTGCCTAAAACGCTACTTCAAATTATTTACAGTATATCTGATCTGCGTAAAATTGCTGGTAGCGATTGGATGCGTAAGGCACAGGACCGTCAACTTTGGCGCACCTAGGGAAAGGCCTATGTCCAGCAGTGGACTGCTACAGGCTGGTGATGATGATGATGATCTGATTCAAAAATATAAAGACGGTTTTAGGTCGAAAATGGAATGACCTGAGGCCGTACTATGACTCATGTTACCATTCGATTGCTATTTAAAACAACTTAGACCTATATTGGATGCCCTAAACTTATTTATTATTCATGTCTTGCTTGTGTAGTTGAGTAGAATGACTATTCAATTTGACATCAAAATTCGTCTATGACGTAGTTATCAAAACATAGAAACTTCAACTTCTTTTGTCTTTACGTTTCTATGTTGATAACTACGTCATAGTCGTGTCGAAATGTCAAAGGTGACAAGCCATGCTAAGAAACAGGTAAGACCCATTTGTGACTAAAGTGATAAAAAAAAAATTTACTCACAATTTTGGCAACTGCTTATGCCGTTTTGCGTTACCGCTGTACTATAATAGAAAACACGCGGTCATTAACAAAACAGTGCTAACGGAACTACTTTCTCTCTTTATGAATTATGCAAACGTATGAATCAATAATATGAAATTCACTATCACTACAAACTTAGGTAGTGTGTAATTAAATAATTACCCGTGGGAGTTTTTCGAAAGTGATTATAATACGTGTCGAATTATTACTTAGGTGTATAATAACGGTGTTAGTTTGAGTCACGTGTAAGATATATTCGTATTTCTCCATTTTATGTAGATAATAATGGAGGCGCCACTGTGCATTTCGTATGACAACAAATCAACCAACCAGACCAACACAATTTAAAAAACTCTAGTTACGAAATGGGGATAATCATTAAGCCTCTCGTAGTCCACTGCTGGGCATAGGCCTCTCTCAATGTGCGCCACAACACCCGGTCCTGCGCCTTCCGCATCCAGTCCTCTCCAGCGACCTTCTTCAGGTCGTGGGGATCATAATAATAATTATACTTTATTTTCTTTCAATTTCGTTACTTTGACAATGTTGTTAGTGTTGTTGTGCATCCAAATTTCATAAAAATATATCCAGTAGGTACTTAGATTTTGCAGGAAAGAGTAAAAAATAGCCACATATACAGGGTGTATTTTTGAAACGGGGCAGTAAGGGCAAGTACCTTAACCGTTGCAGTTACAGCAAAACGTTCTTAAAAGACCTTCCCTAACTTTTTGGGACATTTTGAACTGCATTCACAGATTTTGTAAAAAACTTACAGTTAGCAAAAAAAATGCAAAAAGTTCAAAATTATTTTTTTTATGCCAATCGATTCTATTTCATGTGGGGATCAAAAAACTCTATGGGACCATTTTAGCTTTCAGTACTAGAAAAGACAGAAATCGCCAAAAACGTTTCCCATACATTTCGGCAACAGAAACGAATTTCTACGATGGTCTAACTTTTTGTTATGGCCTGGAAGTGGGTAGAATTGACTGTAAAGTAAATAAAAATAATTTTTACCCTCAAATTTCGAATTTGATTCGAAAATCTGTCGGAATTGCGAAAAGTTCATTTTCAACAAGATGGTGCTCCGCCACATAACAGTCACCTTTCACGTTCCAATTTGAGCCGCCTATTCGGTACACAGTGCATAAGTACACATGGTCCAGCACAGTGGCCATCTCGTAGCCCCGATCTAACACCACTTGATTTTTTTTATGGGGCTTCGTGAAAAACGAGGTGTATAAGACGACGTTCGCCAGTGTTTAAGAGCTCAAGGATGCATTAATGACCATTTTACGTAATATTCATCCCAGAACATTATTAGCCGCCATTCGTTCAGTGCAAAAAAGGATAGACTTATGTATTCGTGAAAATGGAAATCATTTTGAGCAATTTATTTCATAAACCAATTTCTTAAATGTTTAAATGTTTTTTTTTATTTAAAAAAAGTTCAAAATTTTACCTGACCTATGAGTTTCGAGTTGATTTATCATATTTCCGTACGAAATGTATGGGAAAAGTTTTTGGCGATTTCTGTCTTTTCTAGTACTGAAAGCTAAAATGGTCCCATAGAGTTTTTTGATCCCCACATGAAATAGAATCGATTGGCATAAAAAAAAATTTTTTGAACTTTTTGCATTTTTTTTGCTAACTGTGAGTTTTTTACAAAATCTGTGAATGCAGTTCAAAATGTCCCAAAAAGTTAGGGAAGGTCTTTTAAGAACGTTTTGCTGTAACTGCAACGGTTAAGGTAGTTGCCCTTACTGCCCCGTTTCAAAAATACACCCTGTATATCCATACATGTAATAAAATTGTAAATTTGCCATGTCTATATATTGATGATATTTAAGAAAAATAATACGAGGGTTCTTTATTACAGCAGTTGCCAAAACATTTTTTTTTATATTTAGACAAAATATAAAAAAAAAATATCTGTCTGATTGTTCGTACGGGCATCACGCAAAAAATACTTAATGGAATTAAATGCTGTTTTCACAGTTGTGTAGCAGGTCTGACTTAAAAACTGGTATATGTTTTATCTTTGTATTTCATCCCTTAGAGATTAGGGGGTGTTAGTTTATTTGGGAATTCGTACATTTTAAAGGAAACTGCATGAAATTCTGCATTTGGGTTCCTTACATGACGTAAATTAACAATAAGATAGACCTTGGATATTCGACTCCCAAGGTGGCAAATTTGGGGTTGAAAGTATATGAGGGGAGTTTCTTAATTTTGTAAAAATAGCATGGAAGTATTAAATTTCACGCGGACGAAATCGCGGACAACAGCTAGTCGTACATATACTTACACAACTTTCGCATTTATAATATTAGGGATTAGTAGGATTTACCGGAACCGGTAGCTAGCTAGTAAAGTGTGGCAGTTGAAATTTTCCGTATAATAAAAGTAGTGCAAAAACGTAAATTATTCGCCGGACAATATGCTACGGCTCACGCGAACTCTATTGTATCTCTGTTTTTCTCCTTTTTCCTATGCTCTTTGTTTCGGTAATGAAAAAGTATATCCATTTGTATTAATGAACGGTTTGGAATCGAGACTTTTCATTATGATATTTAAAACGCACTTGCTAATAGGTGATCAGTAAATTTATTAATTTTTTCCTTATTCTTACGGACGCCTCTTTGCAACGAAGCTTGGATGGCTAAATGGAAAAGCTATAGGCTGGAATCCTTTTGTCGCGGGTTCAAATCCCGCTTCAAGACCAATTCAAAAAAATATTTTTTGATTAACTAAGTATTAGATAGCTATACTTTGTCCACTCCTTTATTTTCTTTTTGACAGATCACGCCTATGAATTACCGTCTCTTTTTGTCAGATTAATGTACTACAATAATAATGTACTTTATTGACAAGCGGCACTTTTTAGGGAAGTTCACTGTTTGTAACAAACAACCACAGACTATAAATCAAATCGTGAAATGAAATAAATCGATCATTATGAAAAAGAATAATTTGGCTTTTTTTTGTGTATTGTCTGTATTTATATAAAAAAAAAGAATATAATAATAGTATCATGATTCCATGAATCATTATTTGCAAGAAATTAAGTCGAAATCTTAGAATTAAAAATGAAAATGTAAACAAAGGTAACTAGGAAACCGTCATAGACTAAGTATGTGACATTATTATTATATTATTATTTTGTATATTTATTTCATCTAATAAAAACTACTTATAAACGAATAATTAATAATGAACCATACCATTTCGATGTAATTAATCGATTGAAAGTTCTTCTTAGACAACATCGATTAATGATTTCAAATCGAATCAGTAACGTGTGAAGGCATCCCTAAATGTAATATGTCAAAAAGAAAATAAAGAAATGGACAGAGTATAAGTATGGCTTAATGCTATATATTAATCAATTAGAAATTTAATAAAGAAAAAAAAAAGTGGGTTAAGTGAACCCACTCACATCCCTCTTCAAGTTCAAACAATTTTTCTACTGTTAATATTTTTACTAAAATACAGACTACTAAGTACCTATATTTTTTATGCTACATTTGCCTAGTCTAACGATTAGTCTAATCAAGAATAACTTTTCTCCCTCTAACTTTGTTTTTAATTTCACCTAATCTAGCCGCCCAAAAGGATTAGCCGTCTGAAAAAATAGAAAGGGCCATTGCTGTTGATTTCTATACGCAGGAAAACAAAACGGACGCTGGCGGGCCAGACGTAGGCTTTTTTCATGAGCTCGTGTTCTCTACCCCTTTTTCTGATATAGGTATGGCTTCAGCTGAAACAATGCCTTTTGTCTGCCATTCTTCAATTGTGAAATGAACCCCATTTGCCGCGTTCGTATGTCAAAACTATACGTTGAAACTGACTCCTAATTATGTATTTTTAAATATATGATTGGAGTTTATTAACCTTTAGACAAAATAACTTTTTATTCGTGAGGACCTGTAATTGGCTGAATGTTGCATTGTTAATATTAATTGTTACTGCTGTTGGTCTTCCAATAAATAAATAAATAAATAAAAGACAAAATTTTCTTCAATTGATTTGCGTATTGGAATTTCAAAGCTATTTTAAAGAACCTTAAAAACAACGGCTGAATGAGTTTACACTTTCAATATGTATCATCGGCTTTAGGTGTCATTTAGCTTTTAGCTTTAAACCTCTTAGGGCGAATATTAAGATGATAATTAAAAAATAATGTCCCGATTTCAGAACTGTTCTTTAAAACTCGAAAGTGATCAATCATGGAGAGTAATAATAATTTCGCCGACTTAATTGTTTTAATGAGTTTTTCGCAATTAGGAGAAAGAAGCCGGGAGTTTCCACGCACGGTTTTTTCGATGTCCTGCAATTAAGTGTAATTTAAGCACCTCGGTTATTAACGTGCTTTATAGAAATTTATTGCGCTTAATTACGCCGCTACAGTATTTCACAATTGCTGTGAATTCGCACTCGGTTCAAGTAGTGTTCACGAAAAGAATTTGGCGCCTATTTAACTTTATTTCTATAACGCCTTTGTTTCTATAACGTCTCATTACTCGTATTTTACTTAAGTAGCCGATGTAAGTGGCTGTTACTTGTCATGTAATGGCGTTTGAGTATGTTTATTCTATGTGTGTTAGAAAACATTGTATGTGGTATCGATATTATCTTAGTTCCGCCTCAAATGTAAATACATATTATATTATAAGTATGCGTATTATGGTATGAAATACGTTCGATATATCCTATAGAAAACAATAGGTCAGCCTTTCCCTTAGTCAAACACGAATCCCTTCACAAATAAATGACGGGCATTTATGAGTTTTGGGGCTTTTACAAGTCCCAAAACTCGAAGTTGGTAATGCTGTGATACAATTAGTCGCCCCATGCATAGACAAAGCATCACTCGCTCCGCTCCTCATGATCCCGCACATGATAAATGAAGGATGACATTGACAACGTCAAGAAGTGACACACTCGTCACAAGTGTCAAAGAGCGCTGAATCACGATAACGAAGTGTTTTCAGAGAGCGTACATAATATATACCACTTCCAAGATACTACCGTTAGATAGCTGTCCGCTAGGCAATACCACCGAGCCTGGTCCGAAGATCCTCCCTTTGTGGTGGAATTCTCATCACATCTCGTTCCTCTACAAGCTAATTTACTGTCGACTGAAAATCGATAAATATCGTCATTTCTTTTTGTTATGACGTAGTGTAGGTCAGCCTGTCTAGTTCACAGACAGAATCTAGATAGAAGTAAATATCTAACTATCATCATGTACTCTATTCAAAATTTGAACAAATAGCTAATGTTATCTCAACATACACTCTATTATTTTGGTTTAAGGACACTGCAATGCTCAAAAACACGCATAAAGTTAGGTTTTACGGTTTGCCTAACGTCTAGTTAAACATGTGAAAAGTTTATCTAAATAATTGTGCATTTTAAGGAAAAGTAAGTAGAAAATATCTTTCTTTATAAAAGCATTTATGATAATTAAAGTACACTGAATATTTAAAGCCTGTCAATGTGGCTTCTATTCTTGTAGTAGAGACTTTGCGTGCTAGAGGGGCTCCGCACGGCTGCACGCTGGTTCTATGCCTGTTATTCAGTTCTGTGGTTTCACAGCACGAATCCGAACAATGGTGGTAACTGTACTATGGCGTTTCGCCACAGCGACCATTGCTAAACCCCGCAATATTATGGTGGTTGGTCCCGTACTGGGTTAATGTTCCGCCACAATTATCGAATTGGATTCGGCGTTTCACAATGTAGCGTTTATTTTTGATTAACGTCTCGCAATCACGAAACGGTAAAGTGCTGCCAGCCATGGTAAGTGGGGATTGAGACAGATAAAAATGGTTTCTAATAATGCGTACTCGTAAAGTTTGAGTTATAACTCTGAGTTAATGGCGCATTGTGCCATGCCATGGTAATAAATGCGAATATTTTAGGTTGCTGCAAAATGGGCAACTTATTTGCCGATTTAATGAGTTTAATACAATCCTGACGAAATCCTTACCGGAGCCGCAACAATTTTGAGATTTGCTTAAAGGTTTGCGCAACTTTTTAATCAGCTGAGTATTTTTACTACCAGTGAGTAGGTATGTCTGGCAAAGCTTCGTCAGTAAAAATATTGTAAAGATATCAATGTACAGACAGCAACAAAAGAAGCTACACTCACACAAATTTTCAAAGCCGTTCCTTAAAATCGTAATTATAATTATAATCATTTGACAGTAATCGATAATAAGTGCATTATTTTGTATAACTGCCTCGATGGTCAAGTGGTTAGCGTATTCGCTGCTCTCACTGCGAGGTCTCGAGTTCGATTCTTCGGGCAAGTGTTATTTGTGAACTTTCCGTCAGGAAAGCACGGCGCTGGAATTGTGCCCGGTGGATGGCATTAGGCTCACCCCCTATCCCATGGGACCCAAACATAACAGATGAAATATGGGTGTTTGTTGTACACTTCTACCACACCCTTCTGGATAATATAGGCGTGATGTTATGTTATTTTATATTAGGGATGTCTTTAATGTGAAAAGTGTCATTTGAAGTTTGAAATTTTTCAAGTGTTCAGCTACTTCTGTTGCTGACATCGCATTTAAAGTACGTTTCTTAACAAACTTCATCCGCATTTGTTCTCTGAACTATCCTTTGCAAAATGACAACTGATTTCCCACGAGGCAACCAATGGCAAAACGGAATAGGAACTTATTTTTACCATTTTATTTAAATATTTGTCCCTATGGAAATGGAAAGCCGTACTGAAACGTGTAGATTGGGAATCCCTTTGTTTTAGCGGATTCTCGACTCACCAATTAGTGTGGTGACTTATCAACAATGAGTAACTTACGTAATACGTTCGAACAATTAACCAGTGCGTTACGTTTGAATAGTAATGTACACACGGCTACTGATCAACCTATACATTTCCATTATAAGCTGGTCAAGCATTGCTCGAGAAGCTTATACAACGCGAGATCTTCTTATGCTGGCAATGTAGGTATAGGTAGATATAGATATACTATTCTAGATATTAAGTCATTGGTTATTTTGCTATGTAAAAAAAATTTTGTATGCACCTTATTTTGAAAATAAATTGATTTGATTTGAAAAACATTGATTTGATTTGATATGTACAATGGACCAACGAGTTAGGCATGCAGGGCAAAAACTTTTAAGTTAGCGGCGACCAACCTTGACGCTTGGTCGGGGTTCGGACACGCGAAGTACATGCATTTGCGTTATCTATGTAGATCTATATCTGTGGTTTATACTATGGCATTAAAGTTTTTGCACTGCATACCTAATTGCTTGGCCCACTGTACACGTCGTATAGGCGAAATGGTACGTGTTATATATGACTATAATAACCTTTCAAAAACGTTTTGTTGTTCTTTCTCATTGGCTATCGTTTGGTCTGTTAATCAGACGGTTGTTAATGTTCCGTAGCTGTATTTATGGCTAAGGTTAGTTTGTAAATGTCTGCTCAGTATATTCTCATTGGCCTTCCTTGAGATTGTAATCCTACGTCTCTATGTGCCAGAAACTATCGAAATTGAGGTACCGCATCTTTTAACTCCTTTGTGAAAGATTTGGTACGCCACTATTCCAGTAGATACGTTGACGTTAATTTATTGATAATGAAGGAAGGTCTTTTCTATCTAGCTCCAATTTCACAGGCTTAGATTTACCTTATTGGCAGAATAATCCAAGAACACACATAATGAAAATGACAGCTGTGTTCTTAATTCGAGTGAAAAAAAAAATACACTTGAAAATAAAATACATCTGTCACTTTCATTTGTGTGCAATATTATGTTTATCCTACCAATAAGGTCACTTGTGAAACACGATCTAAATTTAGTGTCAGATAAACATAACTGAGAACTGGTGAAACTAGCTTTTACATTAATTTGACGTGACTTGACGAAGTGTCCTCATAAGAAGTATCGATAAAAGAATTAATTACATATTACCACATCACTATCTCGTGCCTTATTTGCATAATTAGCATATTACCTACACATAGTATTCATCGCCCGCTCTGCATCATTAATCATATGTTATTTGCCATTTATCTCATGAATATTTTAGATGCGTGCATCGTTTTCTAACACCTGCTCATTATCTTGCTTGTGATCATTTAAATAGAAATACTAGTGTAATATTTCTTGCGTGATCTAGTACTACAATACTTAAGTTCTAGTATTATATATATAACAGAACGGTACGCCGTTAGATGATACTTACGATGTACTTATAACGTAGATTTACCTTTATATTCATTTTATTAATTCTTCTAACTAACTATTCTAGATTTTCCAGCGTCCAAGCTTACTGCGTTGCTCTCGTGAAGTTTAGCGTAATGTTAAATATCTAAAGACCTTTATTGAGAGCTACACTATCAAACACAAAAAATAATGATCAAAATTCGACAAGTAGTTTTCGGGATTAGCGCTATCAAACAAACTCATTTTCTCCCGCTGTTTCGTCTGCGTGGTACATCGATGAAAAGATGTCATGCGCCTTGCAGTCAGTCACCTGCATCTGAAAATTCATTAAAATCATTCCAGCCGTTTACAAGATTACCCGATACAAACTGATAAACATACGGACGGACAACAAATTTCAAACTGTTTTTTAGGCAAAGATATCGTACAAACAACTGAACCAGCTATATAATAAAAAACACACTTCAATTTTATTTATTTAATAATAGCAGCCCTGTATCTAATACATGTCCCACTGCTGGGCTCGGGCCTCTTCGCATGATGAGAAGGCTTAGGCCATAGTCCCCCACGCTGGCCAATTGCGGATTAGTTTATTTATTTGTATTGATGTATTTCTAATAGATCATCGGAACTTTTCAGCATTAATTAAATTAAATAACTTTATCTATAGCGGGTAAAACCTCAACGTTCTTATTGTCCTTATATCCTCATAATAACCTGTCTGCATGTTATTGGTTTCCTTGTTTAAGGTAAAATTGAGCTTTATTTATAAATATGTATACAGGGTTATTGGTAATGGGCTATTTGACAATCCGAAAAATAACGTATCAATTACTGTAATCAGTATAGATTACGTGTTTAAAAATGGTTATTTATGAACAATTGTCACGTGACACAAAACGCTCCTGATTGGTCGGGTTTATGACGACGTCATCTGCCTGTAAACATCAAAGATAATGTAATACAACCGTAGACTGACAGATCACAATATTTACAGGCATGTGACGTCACCGAGCCCATTGCACCGCCATATTGTCAAAGTTCCGTTTTGGTGCGCTGTTTTTTTATTGAATTTTGAATTTGATATTTTTCAGCAAATATGTACCAGAATTAAAAAATACAACTTTTACTGGGGTCCTCAACCGCTACTAAATAATATAAAATATATTTTAAGCCCATAAATGTTCTACCGATATTCAACTTTTCTTTGTTTTTCGGTAGAACAATTTTTTTACAATTACTTAACACAATTAGTTGGCAAAACAGTTGTCATCCATCTATGTTTGTAAAAGCTCTCCTGTTTTCTTTCTCCCATGCTAGTAACAACAATTATACCGTTTTAAAAGCTTATGACTTTTTTTTTTAATAATTTGCACTTATTTAGAATATTATTTTTATGCTTTGCCACGTTTTCTATGAACAGAAAATAAAATCTCGTTTTTTTTTTCTTAGTAACCTAAGCCTATTTTTTTGGATAATGGAACTTTGAATTATTTAAAAATATGAACTCAAGTATTATCCTTTTTTTAAATAAAATAGACAATGGGTCTAAATTGCGTAATTATTATAAAGGTAAATAAATACCAGCAAAAAATAAGTATTATCAGCAATAAAAACTGAAATCAAAATTCATTTGCTGTTCACATTGCTTAAAAAAATATTTTTAATGGCTGAATCTGAAAAAAAAACAAATATCTCAAAAATTACTGAATTTCAGAAGAAAATTTAGGGGCTCAGATTATTTCATTTGACCTCAATAATTACACCCAGCAAGGAATACCAATAACTCTGTAGATATACAGGGTTATTGGGTAAGTCGACCTAGATCCGTTAAGAGGTGGTAGTTCCCATCATTTCTGACTGATCTGACTATGAAACACCCCACCCTAAACCTAACCGTTTTCGAGATATTGGACTTAGAAGGTTTTTTTAAAAAATATCCCGATTTCTTAACTATAGCCTATTTTTTTTGTATCCTATGCCTTTTATTTTTTTTTAATTCTGATTTTTGTGTGCCAGATAAGTTTGTTTATAATTCTCAACCCAAAAAGTGCAAGTATCTGAACCAATGGGATCGTAGTAGACGATTGATACCGTAAAAAAGTAATTAATTTGAAAAAAAAAAATTGTTTCTTTTAGTAATATTTAAAAAAAAATCTATGGCGTTAGTTCTGCAGATGTTTTAAATAATATCTACGTTCCATTAGCTATCCAACAAGGTATCACAAGCTAGGGTCTTATCACAATTCATAGAAAAAAAATCGATAAAAGGCTCTCAGGTAGCAGTACAAATTTGGGTTCTTTGGTCCTATTGTTCTTCCACGGAGCTGTGGTGCGTGCGAGCGGGACAAACTGACCAGGTGCAAGCGAGATAAAATAATCCCGGCCAATTTGTTGTTATTGTTTCGTTTTAGTCTGCTTCCGTGATTCGTCCGTAGTAGATGCGATATTTAGTGCTCTTCATTTCTTACCCGACTTGGCTTGTATTTCTGGACTGTTTCCTACAAATTGTGACTGTGCTTGTTAACTGGACTTTGAATTGTGCTTCTGAATTGGAACTGTTGAAGATGGCAACCTTCACGAACGAGGAATACGCGGATATTCTACTTTGTTATGGGTACTGCAATGGTGTTTCTGCACGAGCTCGTGACGAATACATTGCACGTTATCCCGGCCGCCGAATACCGGATGTCACTGTCTTTGACGGCGCTTACCGGCGACTCAGAGAGACTGGCTCTGTTTTAAGGCGTCGAGCAGACCTAGGCCGACCACGGATCATTGTTGATGATGAAGATGAAGATAATCAAATAGTTCAACGGTTTAGAGCGGATCCAACTACTTCAACTAATGCTGTTGCCCGAGAACTTGGACTCTCGCAGTGGAAAGTGTGGTTTACGGTGAATACTGCAGGCCTCTACCCCTATCACTACACGCCAGTACATGTTATCGAAGAGGGAGATCCAGTGAGGAGGTTAGACTTTTGTAGATTTATGCTTCATGGAGATTTAGAAGACCCAGCATTTTTAAAACAAATCTTGTGGACAGATGAATCAAAATTTGATAAAGATGGAATTACAAATTACCACAACGCTCATTATTAGGCCCCAAAAGCGCAAAAAAATCCTAACCAGAAGAGGACAAAAGCCGCACAAAGAAGATTTAGTTTAAATGTCTGGATGGGAATAATAGCAAACAAATTAATTGGGCCCTTCTTTCTACCTGATAATTTAAACGGAGAATTTTACAAACATTTTCTAAGAGAAGAGTTACCAAATTTATTAGAGGATTTACCCCTAAATCTGATTAGAAACATGAAGTTCCAACACGACGGTTGCCCTGCACATTACAGAAGAGGGGTCAGGGAATGGCTAGACAACGAGTATCCTAATAGGTGGATCGGAAGAGGTGGACCCATACCGTGGCCAGCAAGAAGTCCTGACCTGACTCCCATGGATTTTTATGTGTGGGGACACATGAAGACATTAGTCTACAATGAGAATAATCCAATTGAAACTATTGACATATTAAGACAGAAGATTATTGAGGCTGCTGACGAAATTCGAAGAGACTTAACGACTGTAGTAGTTAAAAGCGGACTAAGACACCGAATGAGAGTGTGTGTGCGAAACAGAGGCGGCCATGTAGAACAAGATTTATAAATTTAAATAAATGTTGTTTAATAATTATTTGTATTGTTTTATTTCGTTTCCTGGCCCAAAAGAGAAGTTTAATCTTAAGTACCATTGTTTTTTTTTACTACCTGGGAGCCTTTTATCGATTTTTTTTCTATGAATTGTGATAAGACCCTAGCTTGTGATACCTTGTTGTATAGCTAATGGAACGTAGATATTATTTAAAATATCTGCAGAACTAACGCCATAGATTTTTTTTTAAATATTACTAAAAGAAACAATTTTTTTTTTTCAAATTAATTACTTTTTTACGGTATCAATCGTCTACTACGATCCCATTGGTTCAGATACTTGCACTTTTTGGGTTGAGAATTATAAACAAACTTATCTGGCACACAAAAATCAGAATTAAAAAAAAATAAAAGGCATAGGATACAAAAAAAATAGGCTATAGTTAAGAAATCGGGATATTTTTTAAAAAAACCTTCTAAGTCCAATATCTCGAAAACGGTTAGGTTTAGGGTGGGGTGTTTCATAGTCAGATCAGTCAGAAATGATGGGAACTACCACCTCTTAACGGATCTAGGTCGACTTACCCAATAACCCTGTATTATGCCACACTGCGGTTGCAATGACTTCATACTGCTAAATATCCATCTTGTTGCTGTGCTATATGAGGTTTTCCTTCCTGAATGTAACTTGTTTTTCGCCGATATGCGATGCGTCTTTGTATTAGGGTGTTATATCATCGATCGACGCAAAACATCGCGCTGCGAATGCGTGGTGCGCTCTTATTGGATATTTAAACGTCAAAGGCATTGATCGACAGTTGATCGATTTAGATGAAACACAATGTTGCAATACTTATAAACATAACATAACGACTATAATTACCAAAACATTTTACCTGTTATGTGATAAAAGGTGAGCCTATCGCCATCCACCAGGCTGCTATTGAGAAAATTTCTGACGGAAAAAGCCCAATAACACTATGCCCGGTCGAAAATCGAACCTGAGAACTCGTGGCGAGAGGCCGCATACAGTATTAAGTACTAGACCAACGATACAGTTTAATACTCATAGTATATATATATATGAGTTGTGAAATATTTATTTATTTATTTATTTATATAATAATGTGAGGTCCCCGCGGTCACTGGTTTGATTTTGTCAGATTGATAAAAGAAACGCATTTCTTTTGCAGTTAAAGTTTAGAATAAGTTAAAAAGTATTCAAATTATGAAATACGGGTGTTACTCACGTAATGTTGGTCTATTTAGTCGACCGCGGTTTCGCCTATACGTCTAGGCATTATCAAGAGAGTGCGATACGTCGCGCCTTGTCGCAGCCAGTCTTGCAAACAACAACAAACAAACTCACGTCAGTTTTAATAAAAATAAGTTAAAAAGTGTCTATCTGGTCAAGAAATCAAAGCTAGAGATGAAAAAAAAAACTTAAGGTGTACGTTTATTGGACAAATATCTTGGGTAATAGACACTTACGTGATCATATAAGATTTCTTACGAAATATTAGATAGCACGGGCTATTTACCATGTATTTTGTTGTAGCGAGTTTGCCGATATGTATTGCCGAAATATCGGCAACTTAATATTCACTATTCGTATCAACTAAACTCGTAAAATCATTGCAATCCAAATATGTTTGATTTATATTAACGCTGTGGCAATAACCGCACATGACAAATACAGATGACATTGACAACGTCACGAAGTGACACACACGTCACAAATGTCAAAGAGAGCTGAATCGCGATAGCGAAGTGTTCACAGAGAGTATACATATTATACCACTTCCAAGACGCTACCGTTAGACAGCTGTCCGCCAGACAGTACCACCGAGCCTGGTCGGAATATCCTCCCTTTGTGGTGGAGGAACATCACACCCTGTTCCTCTACAACGCCATTGTTATCCAATATAATTATGACAACATCGATGTGTCGGTATAGAGATTAAACAACAGTAGGTTATCTCGTTAGACAGGTTTGTAGCTTGTTACTGTTCACCAAATATACTGCAATTAATAGTTGTATTACATCGAACCACAGATAATATAATACTAGTACAGATACCCAATCTCATACAAAAAATTGACGCCACCTTAAAAAAATTATTTCTGTGAGCTACTTTAATTCACTTTTTATGCCAATAGATGGCCGTACTTGTGAGTAGTCTCAACCGCGCTACCCTAACGCCATCTAGCTTTTGCAAAAGGTAACATAGGTACATGTCGTCCTTGTGTGCGTAAGAATGTGTCTGTGTGCGTGCCAAAGCTGTCAATGTTTTAGAATATTATTATCTATCTGCATTTGTGCGTGTCCGTGTCAGTATGTTACATTACCATGACGTTTGACCTTCTACAGCGCTATAACACTGCTTCATTCAAAATATCAAACGATTTTTTAATGTTTTGCGATTTAAAATGTAATGTAATTAAATAATGATTACTTTCTATTGCAATTGATTTTTATTTAGACTTATGTTAGTTGTTTCATTTTTAAGGTTATACAATACAATATCATTCACCCAAGAATAAATTCATTTTAATATGATAGAGCTTTTGTTAGCACGCTTGAATGATGCACGTAGCCGTGCTATGCGCTAAACTGGTTCTCAGTGTTCCTGTCAAACTTGGTAGGTATACCACTAACAAATTGGAGCCTACCTATGCCAAGGATGTTTCAATTCATAGGTTAGGTATAAATAGCCGGGGCTACTCCCGCGAAGCAGTACTGCATTGGGCTGGCGCTTAAGCGGTTACGGCGGAGCGCGGCGACGGCGCGGCGGCGCGGCGCGGCGGAGCGCTGCGGTCTTCCAACCCCTAGCCATAACAGATCGCCGCGCTTAGAACATTCACAGTTCGCGCGCTGTAATAAGTTTCAATTTTGCGTGCAAGACTAGTATTATATTATCTGTGGTGCAAGTGGGTACCTCAGGCGAGGTGTAGGTATAATTTTTACATAAAATAAACTTGACTTTCGTTAGGGAGTGAATCTTCTGTTGTTCCCAAGGACGATATAATATCTATTAACGTTGTTACTTATTTTGCCTATAGGTACCTACTTCAAATAATAATTTCAAGTATTTCAACATTAATGTAAAGACAATTTAAACGTCTTAAGTCAATAAAAGAGTTGCTAAAGAAAGTAGGTAATCTTTATTTATTTCTGGTAAAGTTTGATCGAAAAATCTAAAATCTGTTTATAAAAACGTGCAATCATGTTTGCTTAGCATTGTTCCTACAACTGTCTTCGTTCGCAAAAACGTATTTTTGTAGCAATCTTATTATAGAAATTCTTAGCTAGACTAAGATTGCTTTGAAGGAAGAAGACAAGGGAGGTTTTAGTCATATCACTCAGTACAAAAAACATGTATGTAAATACCCACTAGTGTATCTAGGGGTGCGCTTTGTTTTTCATAAAAAAATTTCTTCATAAAATCGCAATTATTTTCCGAATTTGTTATTAATAACATTTTTCTTTATACTCATTGGCATTCATAATATTGTTTTTCATTCACATCTTTATCCTATTATTTTCTTATATTATAGTTTTTCTTAATGATACCGATCATTCTTTTCAACTCCTAATTATTTTTATTCATACATTTGTTTGTTCTTTTTAATTAATTAATTTCTTCATTTTGAGTGTTACGTTATTTAATCTATTGATATCCATAATGTCAATATAAATATATTAATTATTTATTTATTTAATTGTAAAAAGATCTGAAAAACATCTCACATAAAATATCAAGAGCACACAAACAATCCGAAAACTTCTACCACAGAGTACATTATACTTGACTTCTACCGAAGTGAAGGAAACACGCGCAGCCCGTTTATTTGTAAATAAACATTGCAGAAAAACGTTTTGTTTCTGTTCGAAGTACATCACATGACAATTGATATCTATATTATTTTAGATTATAAAAAAATAAAATACATATAATATGATTACTTACATTATTAGAAAAACATGTATTTATTATATAATTTAAAAAGTTCGATGATGATTTTATATCTAACTACTATTGGAAGGCAATCGTAGACTCAGAAACTAAACGCGTCATCGTAAGTGAATGTCCAATAATTTAGCATGCTGAGTGACAAAAGCGTCGAACTCCAATTTGTTTATAACTCAATATACACTCACACACTCATACAATGTTAAAATAAAATTGAAATAAGCGCCATCTATTAGCCACAAATAACCTAACCGCATGAATTTTTTACATTTTGTGCCGTATCCAAGACGGCGACTTATGAGTTAAAGACATAGATTTCTTTTTTCTCTCAAATCACTTTGAAATAATTGAAGAATGCTTTTAACGTTTTATATATACGTGCTTTATTTTTTAAAAATCATATTTTGGTCAAAAGTTGAACAATAGCGTTTATAACAATTTATTATTTTTGCATTGCTATACATAACGCCATCTATGGAAATTTTTAAGAAGTAAAAATCTAATGTTCCTAATGATACCCCATGATCGAACACAACAAAGCTACGGTTGTAAATCATTGCCTAGGCTTGTTCGTGTCAATTACAATAGATTAACGTTCTCTGTGTACATTTATAGGACAAATATCTTGGGTAATAGACACTTTCGTGATTTTTCGGAAAGTAGTATTATTGTAAAACAGGTACGGAACGGGCTAAATATAATTTTTAATGGAATTATTGAGGTAAATTCTATAAGACTATTGTCATTCAATGTCTATTACATGAGCCTGTAAATGTTAGTACATAATTTAATGCTCTATTAAAATGCCATCGTTCTTGATAAAAAACAAATTTTCTATCTTCTTGGAATTAACTTTAGCCTCGTATAAAGTATTTTTTTACTATGATCCGGTTCGATGTTTCCCCCCTATCTTGTCATGAAACCGGAACAACGTGTAATGTCGCTACAGTTCAAGATGGCGATTCTATGCCTTAGTGCTAGTAATTTTAAAGTCTAATCTCACCACAAAGACTAGTGTGATTGAAATCCTCTGGGGCTCGTTCACAAGGGCTCAACCACATTTTAGTATTATGTTATTAAATCAAAAGTATAGCGAGGAAAAGGTTTAATCGGAACTCTGTCCTTGTATTGTTAAATGATATAGTATCTTTATGAGTTGTGTTATCTGCTATACATTTTATTACCAACAGTCTGGTTCCCAGCCTTCAAACAATGGGACTTTGTTGATAACAAATGATTATTTTCTTAAATCGATTACATTGTATACTTTAAAATTACGGCACTTTCCCACGGAGAGTAAGCAGAGACAATGGAAAGCCGTGCTAAGAACGTGCCTTGTCATATTGTCGTTTTTTTTTTATTTTTTAACATTTTATAATATTAGTAGGACATAATTTAAACTACATCTTACAACCCTATTCCATTATCCTCAAACCTATTTATATTTTTTGTTACCCTCTTTTTTGTTAATATCCAGTTTTGTTTGTTTAGGCACGAGCTATTCCTGTACATCCACTCAAACAGCAAAAAACTCTTCGCATCGTCCTTAAAAAATAAAATGCTCTGATGTAAATAAATCCTTGATTGTTCAAGAGTTTCTTAGGGTAGAAGGACTAAGAAGCACCATTACGTACTAACCGGTCCTAGAATAATGTGGACCTATTTGTATTGCGAGGCTAGGCCCTGAAATTTCTGACACAAGTGGCATCAGTGGCATGGCATCCTAGCTTCGGGTTGTAGCGGTGCATGATGCATTTTTGTGGATGGATAATAAGCTTCAGTGTACACTAATCGACAGATGAATTAGAAGCGCAGTTGGAATAAAAAATGTGAGAAAATCTCATTGAAATCAGACCAGTAGTTTTTTAAAAAGTCGCTGAATTACAAGTTAGTTGGTAAAGCAGCGAAACGGTATTCAGAAGTCGCAGGTCCTACCTATCCCAAAATGTTTTTACTGTTTCTTAGCAAGATTATGTCGTACATTGTAAATAATATAACCTCCTTTTAAAGTCGGTTAAAATGATCTTTATAATATCGTTGCGGTACGTAGCCGTGACATACCGTATTTCGTACTCCGGCGTGACACGGAGTAACGGTACCACGTGGTTATTGCTCTGATCTGACGTGATAATGCTACCATTACAGTTTATCCTCAACGGCCGGTCATTCACCTCGTGACTTAGAAAAAAACTATTGTTACATTTTTTAGATGTATTAATGATTCATTGATGTCATGATTGAGGTTAATTGCCTCTGACTATTTTTTCGAGGTGTAACGTTATTTGTATATGGCTTGTAACAATGACATACTTAATAGTACTGTTTGCTTACAACTACTCCTATAATATATTTTAATATCTCTATTTTTTGTATTATGTATATAGATTTGCATGTGAATATTTTCACTCTCGGATTACATTGTTAGTGTATTATTGTGTACTTCGTAATTGGCGTACTGTTCCAATATAAATTATTTATCTACTGGCTGTATAAAATAAATAAATAGATAAATAAATATCGTTTGTTCTCTCAGCATTTTCCCTGTTACATTGGGGTTGGTTTCTAGTGTTACGGATTCCGTTGAATATCAGTATTTTTCATGGAGTGTCTGCCATCAAATCTCCACAACCCGTACGAGTCGATACGGAACTCTTTGTTTGACTAGTTGTCTCTTACTACCCATAACGACTGCAACATATCTTCAAATGAGATTAACGTGCTCGTCGAGGCACGGAGGAAAACAAGGCGTGTAAAAATGGTCGCCAATCCAAGAGACGACCGTGGTTAATATTGCTTAACCTGCAGAGCGATCAGTCTGCACGGCTTTGACTTAGCCACGAGCTCCTCATAAATCTACTTACTACACTACTCTACTCGTGTCATCATCTTCCGAGCCTTTTTGTCAATAATATTGGGGTTAGCTTCTAGTCTTCTTCTTCGTCTGCACGTGTGGTGTAGTGGTTTAAGCGGTCGTCTCGCCGCTCTCCACTGCACTGGTGTTGTGGGTTCGATCCCCACATGGGACAAATCTTTGTGTGATTCACAAAGATTTGTTCTGAGACTGGGTGTGCTTGTGTGAGTGAATGTGTGTATTTGGCCTTGTCATTGGGGCCATTAGATAGTGTAACTGCTTCTGGCGGTCTATCTAATGTAAAAATCCAAATTTAAATAAAAAAAAAAAAGAAAATTTAAATTCTACTCATATATCGTCAATATACAGTGCAATATTGCAGTTTCCATAGTTCTCCAAAGATATTAGATGCCCTTGGCTATATGTAGTTGAATACGTTGTTAGTTAGGATCGTCAATCAACGTCCGAGCATTTGCTGCATGCTTGTGACACAATGTGATTGACAATTTGATTGAATATTCTGTTGAATATACCTAAAGAATATGAGAGTAAAAAACTCGTTTATGTTCTTTACTTTTCTTAAACCATCTGCAAGGACAGCACGAACAGTATACTGAAAATGTTTGCTGAAAAAATGTTTAAACATTTCATGTGTGTTTTTATGTAAAATAAGTATTATTTACAAAAGACAAGTATATATGTATTAGTGTCAGTTATTATAGTACCCATAATACAAGCTCTGCTTAGTTTGAGATTTATGACGTTGCGTGTATTTAAATATTTATTTAGTTGTGCGTCAAAATTAAGTTTTATGCTTTGTTACTAACCATTAGTTTGTAAGTATGATAATGTAGTACAGTACTAAACAATTGGGCCTTGGTAGCCAAATAAATTAATTATATTATTATTATACTGCCTCGATGGTCTAGTGGTTAGCGTATGCGCCTCTCACTGTGCAGTCTCGGGTTCGATTCCCGGGTCGGGTAAAGTGTTATTTGTGAACTTTCCGTCGGGAAATTCACAATAGCAGCACGGAGTTGGAATTGTGGGACCTAAACATAACAAGTGAAATGTGGGTGTTGTTCTGCCACACCCTTCTGGGTAATATAGGCGTGATATTATGTATGTATTATTATTATTTTCTCTTTTGTATATGTTTAAATAAAAATTATGAAAATAAAGTGCATTTAAAAATATTATATAGGCCAATATGTATTAGGTACTATGTTTTATGGCTTAATAGTCACATAGTCTAGCTCTCGGTTTTAATTGTCTACGAACTTACTACCCGTTCGCTTCGAGTTTACCTAATTTTCCCGTTCCGCTTTCATGCACCTCTTGTCAGCTCCTAGCATTTAAAAAATGACACGTTCAAAAGAGGTTTATAAGAAGAATTTTTTCTAACTCAAAGCGAACATGTTTTACAAAATATTATTTAACGTTAAAGATCCAAACTAAATCACTCACTTAGAATCTACAATAGTGAAATAACCCAGATATTATAATGAAAATATTTAAGTAACGGTAATAAACTCATAGTTGTCACTATCACAAAGATTAATACGATCTCAAAATTAATATAGAAGTGGCGTTTAGCTGTGGGCGTCCACACAAAGACCTCTGAGTCACGCGTTGACGAGGGCCGTTCACATCCATTTTGTAACCACTATTGTACATCACTCACAATGTACAAGACTACACATGAAGCTATACATAACCAGTTTAAACTGGTCTCGTTTGCACGGTAACCCTATACAACACAAGAACATCTTATACTGGAAATGTGAAGGTAATGTAGCCGTGTGGTACGCCATACGCCATCACCGTTGTGAAAACTAATTACTAACGCACCTGCACAAAGAAACTGTGTATTAATCATGCTGTAAACGCCTTATTGAATACGTCAAGCGTTTATTACAGGTTTATTAACAATATCATGCGTGGCAGGCAGATGAGTTAGGAAGAGAGGTGTTCTGTAATAGGAATTATGACTACGACCACGAAAGTAATAAAATGAATGCCTTATCAAAATATAGGTAAACAGAAACCAAATGCAAAAATGTTTAGTTGCATACTAACTCATCATATGATTATTCGAAGTTTCATGGGTAAGTCTATTTTTAAAATAATAAATTATTTATGTCATATTTTTTTATTGAAGAATTAATAAAATAAAATATTTTTTTTAGCAACAAACCATTTTTATAAACGGCTATCTCATATAGCTATCAAACAAAATTCATAACTTCGCATACTACTTACGCAAATGGATGACGTCATGCCTTTGTAGCCTTTGTTTGAAGCGTTTGGAAGAGTATATTTATTAATGTGAATTTAAAATGGTATTATCTCAGACAGTTAATGTGATATCAAAGTAATTCTGTTAATGATGTTTCTAATATCGTGAGGTGTTCCAATTACATTCAAAAATGAAAATACATAAGTCATCATGGCTATTTATTTGTTTCAAAACTGGGTAATGAAAGCAAACCGATTGCAGCGAAGGTCCAGCCTTCACTTAAAATCTCGTCTCCCAGTGTTAGTTATCTAACTCCTCCGTACCTGCTTGACCGTTTTCTTTATGAAAAATGTGTGTTTTTGGTAGGTCTGAGAATAGGTCGTAGGCTATTTTTTATCGACATAGCACACGGGCGAAAGCTGGTAAATTATAAAGCCGGATTACAGGTACATTACACCATTTAATTGCATATAGCTTTTAATCAAACCCGAATGATTTTATCAATTTCCATTCAATTGCATTAAGATAACACGTAACGTTCTAAGATTATATCTGAAATCAGCTTATGCAGATACCAATAAACCAGTCCCACCAGCCTGAATAATTTGCTCGAGATAAGAGGAAAAAACGGATGATTGCGTAAATAGATTAGCCGGCACCGATATAGAAAGTCGTGTATTACGTGGACGAAGTTTCAAAAAAGTTATCCAGTCATTGGTAAGACCGCAGAGCAAACTTCCGCTACAGAAGTACATCGGAACGTTTTTAATTAACGTAGTGAAACTTGCCAAGATTGGCTGAAACTACGTTGTCACGTTTTTACCTTTGTTACTGTAGCAAACTGCGGCGGGATGATTCTCAGGCAGTAGAGATTGTCTCTCCGTAGTGATCTTACGTTCAAATTGTAAGTTGGTAGCACGAAATTTATTTAATTGGTAATTTTATGTTTCAATTCTATTTATGTCCTAAAAGTTTCAAAGATTTGAAAAAACACGGGTGATGAGCCTGTTATTGCAAGTACTTCTTCACTATGGTAATGAGTAAATACTAATAAATAAAATATCACACAACTTTTACACAACGTCATCTAGTCCCAAACAAGCCGTGCTTGTACTATGGGTATTAAAATAACTGATACTAATTCATTATATACTTTGTCTTTTGTTAATACATACTTATTATACATACAAACACCCAGACCAAGACAAACCTTTATGTTCATGCACAAAAAGATTTGTCTTGAGCGGGAATCAAATCCCCATCAAAACCTCTGTGTAGCGGGCAGTTGCACTACCGAATCCGCTATCCGGTCGTCAAAGTCATTAAGCATCTGGCTGGCCGTTTGCTTGTTTGCCACCGCAATGGTGTAAAAAAAAACAATAGATCATATTTTCTTACCGCACTAGTACATCAACACACCATTGTTGTTCATTAAACAAAAAGAGCATTGCATTCATGCAATTCTCCAATGTTACGTAAGACTCGTGTGCCTTATTAAAAGGCTTTGCTACCCTACTGCGGAGGTTCCCAGTTCCCCTGAGTTCCCATTGGGATGGGTATCTACCCAGTTTTCACCTCCGTGAGGAAGCACAATAAATAAATTGGTCGGATCCGCTGCTTTGTTTCTGGCTCGATGTTTGAAGCTCGGCAATTTGTTAACATAAAGTCATGGTGGATTCTCAAGGCGCTTCGTTTACACTTGAACTGGCAATGGACAATTTGTTACCTGTATTCATGGTCTTAACGATCAATTAAGGTAATTTGGGATACTAATTTCGTTTGTTTTGTTTTGTTTCTCCTTCTTTGTTACACAGCTCACTATACTGCCGACTCAATGTAGATATGAAAATTCAAGGCATTTTAGCAGCTTCTGATCAATCCTATATTTCAATTAGCACCTCCTAGACCATTCTTAAAACAACATAGCTTCATATCATACATCTTTCACTTGGAGACACGGACGGCATTGTTTCAATGTGTATTTCTGTCTGTTTCAAAACGTTGGCGCATAACTGATTACATAACCAAAACAATAGCCGTACCACTGTAGCCGTACTCAGTATACGAGTGTTTACACTACGGATTTAAAACAGAGTCGATATCACGTTTACCTGCAGAATATACTGCTATCAGTACCCGCCTGGCACAGAACTACCCTCCGCGTCGTGTGTGAGACATATTCAATACAACGAGGACCCTTGTTACCCGGAGTTTGAAACAAACTTAGATGGCATACGGAAATTACGGAACTTGTTGAAAATCGTGACTTCTACGGAATGCTCGAGATGGTATCATAATGATATATATTTTATTCTTTTAAAAACTTTTTTATAGGATTCTTAATCGACTAGAAATTTCTGGTATTTTAGATTAGTTATGTGATTACAAGAGAGGCTTAAAATGGAATAGAAATTTTATAAATGACTAAGATAATACAACCAAATAAAATGTATTATGTGTAATTATTACAGAGAATATAATTATCCTCTGTTTTAGTAACGCATCTATTAATTTCCTGGCTTAGAAACAAGCTTTAAAAATATATTTATATACTCAGGCAATCAACCGTGACACAGATAACTTAGTATACATTTTAGTAACCCAAAAAAAATCAGTCTCAGTTGTTACAGTTCTTAATTATATCTGCTGAAAAGTAATCTTTTAAATCATTTATTTATTTAATTAAACAATACCGCTACTTACGATCCCTGCTGTGCAAATACCAGTGGATTTAGTTCAGGGATAAATACCCACAAGAAAAGCGTTTCAGTGTCGTTGGAGTTGTTGATTGAAGAATTATGCTAAGTGTGTCATTCGTCATACTGAAAATACCTATATAAAATATTCTGAAACTCTTTGTAGTGGCCGACCTAACTTTTAGATTGGTTGTAACAAGTTATGGCGCAAAATGCTAGAGGCAGTGATTTCATTTCAATTTTCTGACGATATAGCGAATTGTGTATTTTATATTTTACAAGAAAAAAAAATATGTATGGCCTTCTAAAACGAAATGCCATTACTTAAATATACAATGTGCATAGAAAGAAAGGCATTTACATAATAAATGGATGAAGAAGGCTCATTTTTGACCAAATGTTGTACCGGCTAAAAAAAGCTTTTGGTCGGATTCTACTCATATTCTTTATACAGGAAGATCTGAGAATTCCTAAGGCTGTTGCGCGACCCATTTGCGACGTAATGGCCCGCGTGAAGCTGCTCCACGATTCTAATGGAAAACCGTCTGGGTCCGATCACAGCCTTTCATCTCTTATTTCACTGCCATGTGAGCGCAAGCTTTCCATTGCACAAGTAATCCTTTGAGAGGTATTCGATAGGTAGGAAAACATTTTAAATTGCACACTTTTATAGCCTTTACTTTGTATTTTATTCATGTTTTCGTTCGAAGCAAAGTGACGCAAAATAGAGTGCTTGCACTCGTGTTTCTGTCGGTGGTGAGTTTAGATGCAATTGCTGACAGAGTATACTGCAATCTCTTTTTAAATGTTAATGATTGGTTTATTGGGAAAATATCTTAGATAGGGTGTATACTATTTATTTGGCGGACTCCAGGCTGGTTCTTCCTTTCTGCGTGTCAATGGCACATCTGTTAACATATCGTCTATGGTGTAGTAATTGGGACATAAGGGGATAAAAGAAGGTGCCATCGTCTGGGGATTTGTTTGCTACATGACTTGAATATAAAAAAAATATTACGACGGGAAACAACAGCGTGTGAATTATAAGATATTTTTTTATTGACGTCACGTCCCCCCCGCGATAAATTTCTTCTGTGAGCTTGATGTAAACCAATTTTCACGCGTGTGTAAGATTACAGAGAGGGCGGGTGCAAAACTAACAAGGGTGCAACGTTGTTATTAACGAGCTGTCAAAAATGTTGTAGGCAACACCCGATTCTTGTGAATCATGGCCCTTCTGATGCAGTTGTATTGATTAGAAGCCTACGCGGTGAGTCAGCTTTTTGCTGTAAGTCACTATATACTTATTAACAATTTTACGCGTTTAAAATTGTTTAAGAAATCATTAGAAAGTTAAATAGCTATTACGCCCATGAAACTTTGAATAATTATAAAATGAGATTTATAGTATCGTAGAGGAACAGGGTATGATGTTCCTCCACCACAAAGGGAGGATCCTTCGACCAGGCTCGGTGGTATTGCCTGGCGGATAGCTGTCCAACGGTAGTGTATTGGAAGTGGTATATACAGGGTGTATTTTTGAAACGGGGCAGTAAGGGCAAGTACCTTAACCGTTGCAGTTACAGCAAAACGTTCTTAAAAGACCTTCCCTAACTTTTTGGGACATTTTGAACTGCATTCACAGATTTTGTAAAAAACTTACAGTTAGCAAAAAAAATGCAAAAAGTTAAATTTTTTTTTTTTTTATGCCAATCGATTCTATTTCATGTGGGGATTAAAAAACTCTATGGGACCATTTTAGCTTTCAGTACTAGAAAAGACAGAAATCGCCAAAAACGTTTCCCATACATTTCGGCAACAGAAACGAATTTCTACGATGGTCTAACTTTTTGTTATGGCCTGGAAGTGGGTAGAATTGACTGTAAAGTAAATAAAAAGAATTTTTACCCTCAAATTTCGAATTTGATTCGAAAATCTGTGTGTTATACTTAGTTTCAGCTGAGAAACTTCGTATGAGTTATTAATTAAGGATTTTCGCTAAAATGTCTTCTAATCGTGAAAAATTGACTTATTAGAAGCGTATTTTGTCAATAATCGAAATGCGGGAGCTGCATTAGTGTGGTACCGCAATAAGTATCCGTTGCGGCATGTGCCAACAAGAAAAGTTATTACAAATCTTTTGAAAAATCTGGAATTGCAGGGTTCTTTCAAAATACGCTTCTAATAAGTCAATTTTTTCACGATTAGAAGACATTTTAGCGAAAATCCTTAATTAATAACTCATACGAAGTTTCTCAGCTGAAACTAAGTATAACACACAGATTTTCGAATCAAATTCGAAATTTGAGGGTAAAAATTATTTTTATTTACTTTACAGTCAATTCTACCCACTTCCAGGCCATAACAAAAAGTTAGACCATCGTAGAAATTCGTTTCTGTTGCCGAAATGTATGGGAAACGTTTTTGGCGATTTCTGTCTTTTCTAGTACTGAAAGCTAAAATGGTCCCATAGAGTTTTTTGATCCCCACATGAAATAGAATCGATTGGCATAAAAAAAAAAAATTGACCTTTTTGCATTTTTTTTGCTAACTGTAAGTTTTTTACAAAATCTGTGAATGCAGTTCAAAATGTCCCAATAAGTTAGGGAAGGTCTTTTAAGAACGTTTTGCTGTAACTGCAACGGTTAAGGTACTTGCCCTTACTGCCCCGTTTCAAAAATACACCCTGTATAGTCACTTGCTGTGAACATTTCGATATCGCGATTCAGCACTCGTCGATATATCTCACGTGACTGGTTATGTGCGGGTACCGCCACAGTATGTAACTAAAAGTTCTTGCATTTGGTTTTAGTTTATCTATATTTTAATAAGGTATCCTATGTTTTACTATCTATGGATCAGTCACCATGCCTATTCTGTTTGTCCATAATTTAGTCACAATAACTGCTTTGTCTGTGCCGTTCTACAGATTGTCTATGTAAAATAAATAGTACTACCTATGGATAACATATCAAATCGTGTTATTACACCAATCGTTCAACGGCCGAATAGCAGGAGAGTCGCCGTCATTCGGCCGTTTTAGCTAAGAAAAAGTTTTCTTAAATTTTTATATCCGTCCGAACGCTACATACGTCGATGTACGCCCATGAACATCAACATTCCACAAAAACAGATTGAAGTACTACGGTTTTACCACTAAACCGGAACACAGTAAAGCACTGCTATTTGACGGCAGGTCAAACGTGAGACGGTAGTGCTGCCGCTCGCGAACTCGTTCACAAGAACTCTACCACCATAAAAAACCAAGCGATCGATATCAATCGATTTCGGTGAATAAATAGCACCCTTACAAACTACGCGTGAAATCGTCCTTACAATCGTACGATTAAAAGCTCATCGATTACTGGATAAGAGAGGATAAGCCGCTTATATCACATCCGTGAAAAACGTTGATCGGATTTATGAAACTGGTGGCCATACAACGAGCGCCTTTAACGAAAATAAATATATAAATACGAATTAAATTTATACGTGCAACTGCTGATCCAAAGTTTTGGGTTCAAATTCCGTATCGGGCAATAGACTTATTTATTTATTTAACTGCTCATTGTACTTACAGTATCGTAGTGCGCATAGTGAGCCTTACAAGTACATAGTCACTACATAGTATAAAACAAAGTCGCCTTTTCTGTCCCTATGTGCGCTTAAATCTTTAAAACTACGCAACGGATTTTGATGCGGTTTTTTCCAATAGATAGAGTGATTCAAGAGGAAGGTTTTTATGTATAATACATGCATATAAAGGGGGAATTGTTTTACTCCAAATTTAATGCGTGCGGGCCACGGGCAATAATGAATAAATCAAACTACTGGATCGATTTTAATCATTTTTTCAGTGAGTGACATAGGCTATATATTATATACCCGTGCGAATCCGGAGCGGGCCGCTGTGTTTTTATATACAACGTTCACAGTTTTTCTGTAGTGTATTTAGTATCAGCATTGTACCCGTGCGAAGCCGGGGCGGGTCGCTAGTTAATTATATAACATAAGTTAACTGTTATGCTATCTATAGGTAATCACCTAAAAATAACTAACAGAAGAATAAGAATTGCCCGAATTCGAGTTGAATTATTCCCTTTATGACGATTCCCGCTACGTCGACTGAATAAAGTGACTATTACAATATAGCATCGTCGCATCCGAACGATGAAGTACAGTCAACAATATAGTTTTGCTCTTGATTTATTTTTATGTAGGTTGTGCCCAATCGGACTTTTTTGTATATTATTTGCACATATTTAGTTTTTTATAAGAATTTGCTTTTATGTTTTTGACAATTAAGTTTCTTGTCAGTACTTTTGGTTTTATCTTTCTAAGTTCAGCGTTTTTCTTTAGTTTATTTTCTTAATATAATTTATTCTCTTTATTCCTGGATTCTTTGTCTTAACTCAATCCACAACATTTTCTGGAAGGTCCGATTGGGCACATAGATGTTGAACATACCATTTTTGTAAAATTCCTTTACGTTACCAAGTAATACAACTGTAAGTTTTCTATATTTTTATTAGAATATATTACCGCGCAACTTAAGCACCGATTAAAACTGTTCTGTGGCCTCCTCCATTCAATAAAATTTAATCATTATAAAGATTTTGACGTGCTGAATCTAGATCCACTTCTAATTTTTGTTTTTTTAATTATCCATACGTGTAACATAACTTTGAAAACTATAATTATACTCAGTATTAGTAAATCTATTATCGATTATACATCAAATATAAAAAGACAAAAAAAAATAAAAAATCTCAACAGTGTTAATCAGGAAACAGCCTTAGTTTGAATGTACAAAGAATTATTTACTTTGTACTTGCAATTGCGCTATCAGATAAACCTTCAAGACTTGAATTTAAAAATTGTAGTTCAGCTTCCTTCAAAAGTGTTACAATACCAAGTTCAATTTAAACTATTGTTTCCATCCGGTCGTTTGCGCAATCACCACGTTCCGATATTTGACCGCTGCAGCCGTAACCTAGATATTTACTTCGACCACTATTCGACTCTATTAAACTGGCTTTCACATAACAGCGGTTTTGACTGCTCTTACCTTTTTTTCTTTATACGACGTATGTAGCGAACGGATGTGTAGTCTACCTGGTGGTTAGTGGTAACTAGTTTAACTACAGCCACTGGCATGGACATTAACAATCCACAAAAGCAGATTGAAGATGCGTCTTTTCAGCTGAGGGCTATGGTGTTAGTTGGGATGGTGTGAAGAGCTGTACAATATCTCGTTAGACCACTTAAGTGCTAACGTAGACCTCAAATGTAGCGACGTACCTACAATCTTTTGTGAATTGTGGGTAGTAGTTACCGTACCGTAGTTCTTACCATCTGGTGAACAACTCATGCATTCGCTCCATATTTCGTATTAGCTGTTGCCTGCGACTTCATTTGCGTAGAGTTCGTTATAGTTCTGCGTACCTTTTACCTGTACCTTTACCTATACCTTACGTTTCTGCTCCTTTTGCCATATCCCGATTTGCTACATATTTCATTGCTGCGCCGCTCCTATTGGCCGTAACGTGATGTAATATAAATATTATAGCCTTCCTCAATAAAAGGACTATCTAACAAAAAGAAATGATTCAAAATTAGTATTTTGTATAAAAATATTAGCATAAGATCGTCCCTTACTGGCAGTTAAAATTATATATCTGCTGTGTCAATATAATGGGGACTAAATACTTTATATTTCTCTTTTATTTTAATAGACTTTCACTGAATAAATTACTAGTGTGAGAGAACATGGGAATGTTGAATCACTTAGCCAATTGAAAAAGCAATCACTAGTTTCACTTAACGTTCCGTCTAATCAAATCAATTTAAACTAAAAGCTGTACTTACAAATACAAGGGTTTCGTAGTGACTAAATAGAGTTTATTTGTTAAGTAACTTCGTTTCCTGGCGGGCGTCCCCTGACCGCACGTTTTTTACAGTAACATTTAGCCCATATACGTTATTTATTTATTTAAAAACTACTTGCACAAAATTTGTGACAAAGGCGGACTTAATGCCAAAAGCATTTTCTACCAGTCAACCCTCAGGGTGGTGCAGAGATAATTGGTAGGTGCATAATATAAAAGTAAGAGTATAGAGTAAGATTAGTGTATAATTAATCCTAATAATATACATACTAGGCTAATTCTTAAATACTAATATAAGACATAAATACAATAACATACATTGCACCTATAACATAAAATAACAATATCTACTTTACTTGCGATCAATTTTATCCTAGAGATTTACAGGGATATTATATAATGACAAAATGTTTGCTTCAATGTAATATCATAGGAACTATACTTTTTCATCATTTATTTTCTCTGCGTTGTACACTTGACTTGGCCTTTTCCATCATTATTTCCTCTGTTTCAAATGTTTGCTGTTAGAAAATTCATATTGAATTAAGCTCGCCTTTGTACATAAACTTTATTATTAATGTTATCATCTGTAATTTTGTGTGTGCAATAAAGAATTTGAATTTGAATTTGAATAGGAACGTCCAAAAAAACCCTCTCTAAAACCTGCAATTCAATAAGAAAGGGACTTAACAAATCGTTGTACAGTACCTACCTACAATCCTGTTTAATTGACATGAACCCTCACTGGTCATGCTAGTCATTAGTTGAAGCGGTGGCTCATAGGGTGCACGGGGTTGCTTATGGATACCAGATGACCGTGGCTAAATAGCCAAATGTTACTGGACTGGACAACGTACAGTGATACAATTTCAGATTTTTATTTTAAGAAGAATTTTACTACTAAATGTTTAGTACACTACATTTTATTACAAGTTGTGTCGAGTGGCTTTTAAAGCGTGGTGTTTCGATAAGAAGTAGCTTATGTCCTGCGGCTCACAGCTATCTTCACATCGGTTTCCATCAAGATTCGGTAAAGTCGTCCTTGAAAGCCAGAGAAAAGAGATTTCATGGCTATTCTTATTCTCATTCATAAACCATCCATAGGAAAAGTATAGTATATGAGATACTTTAGCAGTTAGGTATTTACTTAAATGTACACAGGGCTACACATAAATCGATAATATCCTGGTATAAGTTGAACTCGCATTGTATTAGCTTCCCGGGCAATGCACGACTAGCTTATACTGGAAATGTATAGCTAGATGTGTTGCCGTGTGTACATCCATAAGTAGATACAAACAATAGTCTTTATTCCATTTTATGGTGTAATTGGCGCACTCTATGTCTGTAAATTCTATTTTACGTAGGCCGAACCGTTTACAACTACAGACCGAAAACGAACGTCTCTGTATTGATCGGTATTACCGCCAAGGTGACTCACAGAAATACCTACTTAAAAAGATATTTAGTGTCGTTAAACCAAATATGTTTCGTTTGTAGTAATTTTCATGTGTACCTTAAACGTAACGCGAACACGCGGCGTGCCTTTAAACTCATGATGGTAGAACTTTTCTGAACGAATTCGCACCACCGGCCCACCATTAAAATGTCTCCAAATTGTTTTTTTTTACTGATGTGTGCCGGTTTGGTGCTAAAAGATTAGGCTCACAATTTACTGACCCTCAAATAAAGAGACGCATCTCCAATTCGCTGTAGTTGCCAATTACCAAAAGGTAGACCTATATTACAGACCCCTTAGCTATATATGTACATACTTCGAAACTTACCGATATAGCGGTAGCATTGTATCATTTGTATCATGAGTTCTTTTGAAGACTAAAGTTATAAATAAAATAAGAACGCTATATTCGTCATATTGTAATGTTTTTA
Organism: Hypena proboscidalis; assembly: GCA_905147285.1. Taxonomy (NCBI): domain Eukaryota; kingdom Metazoa; phylum Arthropoda; class Insecta; order Lepidoptera; family Erebidae; genus Hypena; species Hypena proboscidalis. Next base: position 6,627,159 of record LR990141.1, read on the forward strand.
GGGTTGATTTAAAAATGAAAATGAAAATATATTTGAATATAACAGTAAATGAAAACTGATATTAAGTAATATCCTGTCTGAATATTTCATGAATCAGTTTAACCTTTGTTTGTTTGACCTTTAAAGATCAAAGGGCACAATACAATAAATTCAATTAAAATCTATATAACGACGTGTTTTACATTGATTGTTGCCCCACATCTCTTTTGCTTTTTCATCATCTAATCTTCATTATTGTGTGCACCGGTTACCCGTACTCTATACCTATTGTAAATGTAATGCCATTATCTAATCAGAGAACAATAGTATTACCGATGAAAACAAAGCGAGCGTAGATTAAGGTGACTTATCGTGAAATGGCGGTGAAGATATCGCAATAATCCGCCGTAATGCTGTGGGGTGATCGCCCTTTAGTCCAAAATGTGTATATGTCTTTACAGGGTGCATTTTCAAGTGCAACCAATAATCCCCTCTTTCGTAACTGTCGCGTGCGAAGCTCCTTTGGGGACGCGGAGTAATTTTATTTTACCCTCGTCCCTACCACGTCACTTGGGACTTCGACTTCGATTCGCGCATGCCTATGTAATATGAACCCTATTGGCATGCTTTGGTGATTCGCCTAATGTTAAAGTAAACCATTTTTCCTTGTCTACCTTTTTTACGGTTTATTTGTTCTCAATTTTTGTGGTGGCTTATCAGATTAAAAGGTTACGTCGATTTAATAGGCTAATAGTATGGATGTTGTATATGCGAGGCCTTTGATAGGTATGTCATCAAATTTAACGTTGCATGATGTGTTCTAATCTGTGTGACTCGAGAATCAAGATAGAACTTCGTAATATCAGTTTTGCATGACGCAAGCCCATTACACCCATAGTGTCCTTCCTTTGTCTACCTAAGTAAGTAGTCAATAAACTCTTAAAGAAATGTTTCTGACCTTAAAGGAACTATCGTTAAGGTTAAGAAACATTGCTCGGACCTCAAGCTAAATTTGAGTAAAATTACGGCCATTTCACCAAAGAGAGACGTATAAACTGACCAATTTATTGGAACATCTGGCTCCGGAGTCGTAGATCACGAATAATGGTTACATAACTTCTACGGAGTGTTCTGCGCTGACACGCTTAGCCTGCGAAGATGCGGGTAGATAGCGCACGCCGATAAAACCTGGTTGGTTCAGGGCTGAGCGGACTCTTTCTTAGCTGGCAAACTATATGTGGCTGATAGAACAAAAGTTTAATACCGAATACTGACCAGAAATGATTGATCTTCGAAGAATTTGAAGTTCATTAACCAGAGGTTAATTTAGACCAGAGGTTAGAGGTAGAAGGACCATGATCATATACTCCGCAGCAGCTGAATGGTAATGTAACGTATAAAAATGCTGCTGTTAGAATGGTGTCTATTAAAAATTCTTGGGATCACATTATGACTAGAACGCATCTTCATGTGGCAATGCTACTTGTGTAGTGTGGATCAGACAGACTTCTGTGCACAATTTATATATTTACATAACTGAGAGTAGGACATGTGTATACAGAGCTAGTATCAATATTACGAGAATATTACCAATGGAGGTTGCGTTATGTTTATCTTGTGAAGCAACCAAATATGGACTGCGCTACTAAAGCACACATTAGCCTGTGTATTTATATTTTAATGGGCCTACTTTCGCTCTCAATTTGCGATAGCTGTATATTGGCAACTGGTTTTAGAGTATAATTTGAGTGCCACTTTTATCGCAACGAAATCGTAACTCCAATCGTGTTTCTCATAAGAGGTATCAGGCGGCAGTGTACCTACAATATAGTACAAACCTTTTAGCTGCTTCCCCTTATAATAACAGATTCCTGCTATTAAGGTATAATAATCTTTATCGTAACCCCCTAGATCATGATCCTATCCAAAAACGAATCACTAAAAAGAGAATTTCCTGTAAATCTGCGCCCAATCTCTGGCAGTTACACAGGGCATAAACACGTACTGTTTGCACGGACATAACTTTAGTTTATGTACCCACAAACTGTTTGCTTGATCCGTACACGTCCTAAACCTGGCTAGTAGGAAGTTTTATTGAGCGGCCAGTAGCAGCCGGTTTCCTCGTTATCGCCGACAGGGGGCCTTAAATCAGCCTTTCATTCTTAGAGGCTTAGTCTGACGGCTTGAGCTGGCCCGCAGGGACTGGTGTTTAAACTGACCAGTTTGTTGATGAACCTATGTTGTTTTACCGTAGGTTTTACTATTGAAGTATCAGTTTTCTCTTGATGAACAGAAAGTTTTGTCTTTTGGACGGTTTAAGGATTCCTGGATGAGTGTTTAATAATGTCAGCCTGTAAAATCTTACAGCATGATAAAGTGTTTCTTAACCAAAATGTCAAAAAATAGAACCCATTATACTCTTTACAATTCATAACTTACTACAAAATTGTAATCAAAATATTAGGAAACTATTTAATAGCACTTTTTTTAATGTGATTCTGAGTCGTGATAATTTCAGTGAATTGGTTATTATGGTAGAATACATTGTTACGGCAGCAGTATTCAGTATTTTGAACAACAAAATGCTTTTTATCATGTGGCAAGTCATGCAAAAGTGTTATTGAAAAATTTCTAAAAGTCTTCTTTATATTAATGTTGGAATTGCATGACTCAGGTTGGCGAGCTAGGTACGGCAAAAAGCGCGGTACAGTTAGTTCCTAACTAGGTATGAACTGTATAAAGTCATTAAACTTTTTCTGATGATCGGTATGGTACCATTAGTAAGCGGTTCAGCAGTTTGCAACGTTGAACTACTTTGGTGTTGAAGTTAGGACAGTTTGCTAGTTGCGAGATTTACGGTATCTTTATAAATTGCCAATTTGCATGCGGTTTTATAGCTGTACAAGATTCTTGAATGCTACATCTACCTAATAGCTACCCTGTATTTAATACATGACCCACTGCTGGGCTCGGCTTCTTCTCATGATGAGAAGGGTTAGGCCATAGTCCATCTCGCTGGCCAAGTGCGGATTGGTAGACTTCTCACACCCTCGAGCACTTATTAGGCACTCTCAAGCATGTAGGTTTCCTCACGATGTTTTCCTTCACCGTTAGCGAGCGATAATGTATATGATAAATACACACATATCTTCGAAAAGACAAGAGGTGTGTCCTACGGTCTCCCACTCGGCTATAGATGCTTCTTACATACATATACCTACGTCTATCTACCTTTCTTCTTTGTCGTGTCGATGGGTGAGTCAAATTTTATTTTGACTTGCCATCGTGGTGAAAGGATTAGCCAATTCGCTTTTAAGAACTCGCCTACCTACCTAGTAATTCTCTCTTTGTTATGGAGTGGGCGTGAAGCTCTAAAGAGACTTTACTTACAATCTGTTTGGTTTAATGCGATGCGTCAGCAGGTCATGGACTTCGGACATAAAAGGTTTGACATGTTCCTTTTACTTCGATTGTGATTGTGATAATATGACCATTTTTATTACCAATCGATAGAAATACATTTTCTAATCAGTCGATGGGTATGGGATATATATATAGGGATACTGTTACGCGCGTATGATGAAAATAGGTACTCCAGTGTATTTTTTATACAATAGTATATTTCTCAATCTTTACAACTTTTTACTTGATTATCACTCCACTTTAACAAAACGATACTTTCACAAGTAGCGTACAGAAGAGACTGCCATTTTGTAAGTCGACGCCATTCATTTCTATTTGCGGGAAATACGTTTTATTTTGCGACATACTTTTAATGACTTTCAAAATGTCAACCTCATAAAATATTAAACTGCTGATTTGTTAAGAATACATTACAATTTATTCTAAAAATAATAGTTCAGAATGTTCAAAACAAACTGAAATGATTAATTTAAAGACATCAGTCAAATCAACTAGTCAAAATCACAACTCAATGCAATAACCTATTTTTAATCATAAATGAATATAATTAAATACAAAATCATTACACGCGTGTAATGAAGAATAAAATTATTTTCTGAATTAAAATCTTTTAGTCGCGCCTTCAGCTCATTTGAATTTTATGTTGAACCATTAGAAGAATGTGTCTGCTTTAATTTATTTTCCTAACTGAAATCTCTTTGTTACAAATCTATACCTACTCGCAAGCAGATAGTTCTCTTTCGTGGCATAAAATGTCAAAGGTTCAAGGTGGTGTTAGCAACAGCGGTTTGCAGTGCATTTTTTGTTCTTCGTATTTTGTAGATCCGTGTTCGATGCATAAAGACGACCGGGTGGCGGAGAGGGTAGTGTACCTGCCTGCGACGCCGAGATCGCGGGTTCGATTCCCGCTTAAGACAAATATTTGTGTGCATAAACATGAGGGTTTGTCTTAGTCTGGGTGTTTCTGTATATAATAAGTATGTAGGTATTTAAAATATGTATGTATAAAAGTATAAATGTATTAGTATCAGTTATTCTAGTACCCATAGTACAAGCTCTGCTTAGATTGGGACTCGATGGCGTTGTGTGTAAGTTGTGAGATATTTATTTTATAAGTTGAAATAGTAGTGAAACAAAAGTGTACCTATCACGGATGAAGAGACACTGAATCAATTGAGGTAGTTAAGGTTTCTAACTCGGTCGCTATAATATATAGGTATGAATTATATAATGTATAATAATAGGTCATGATCTGGCCTTTGATCCAGGTATTACATATTGTTAAATCTCTGACAGTACTATTTTTACCATAGAGCTTTTTCACATATCTAGATAATCAAACTTGCAGCTCAACAGATGATTCCTAGCTCTATCTAGGGTGTTTCTATGTATAATATGGTTACGTATTATAATATCTAAAAGTATTCTAACTATTATTGAAATGACTACGATCATAAGACCTACTGTTTAAAAAACCTAAAGGTCATTTCACAGATTTTTATGATAACTAATGGATGAAATCCATAATGGACGATTCACCTACGGTTTATTTAACTATAATTAATTAAGTTAAGGTTGAATTAATTAATAGACTATTCACCTACTGTTGATATATCTGTGGTTAATATTTATATAGGAAATCACAAAAAACGTTGAATCATAGTTAATATATAATTAGATACAAATGAACAACGAACAAATTTAAAGATTTGAAGCAATAGCTTGCAATAATTCCACATGTGAGTATTCCGGGATTTCTTTTAGAATACCTTCAATTTTTTGTAACTTATGCTCATTCTTGGATTTCCTTTTCTTGTTTGTAAAATAGGTTCAAATAATTATAAAAATTAATAGGTAGGTTAGGTTAGAAACATGAAAGACAACGCACGAGCCGAGCGAGCGAAGCGAGCGTGCCGCGGCAGCAGCCGGCGAAGTGCCAGTAAAATCATTGTAAGCCGTAACTATCATATGCCATAACATCATTTCCCACCAAAATTGCTTGTAAGAAAGTTTAAAATAATTATAAAAATGAATAGGTAGGTTAGGTTAGAAACATGAAAGACAACGCACGAGCCGAGCGAGCGAAGCGAGCGTGCCGCGGCAGCGGCCGGCGAAGTGCCTGTCTAATCATTGTAAGCTGTAACTATCAAATGCCATAACATCATTTAGGAACAATTTTGAATGTCCCGTCCATGATCCAATATTCACTTTTTGCTAAGTAGGTCATTAAGGCTTTAGTGCTAAACAGCATTACTCTTTTATTTCCGAAAACTTTGCTTTTAATTAAAAATAATTCCCCGTCTCCAGTTGTAACTGCTTCTTCGTTAACTACAAAATCAAATTTTGTTGGTTCTTTAATAGTCAACATAGCTTTCTTTTTTTCACGATTAACTATTTGTCTCAGGGCGTCTTTTGATGGTAAATTAATTGAAATGTCAGCACTAGTAGATGCCAAATGATGTTGAATTAATTGACAAGTCTTAGTTATTGGAGAAGCCTTAATTTTAGTAGGCGAGTCGTCCATTAGATATTTCATGTGTAGTGGAAATATCCAATATTTTAAAAAATCATTAGGTTAATCGTTCGTTAGTGAGATTAATTTTAGTTTAATCGACATTATGTAAATAAAACAGTACTTGAGTTCACCAATATGTGTTATAAACATATATAAATCAACCTTAGTTATTTCAAAAATAGATAGAATACTTTTAGATATTATAATACGTAACCGTATAATATGTATGTATTTACAAAAAAAAAGTATATATGTATTAGTATCAGTTATTCTAGTACCCATAGTACAAGCTCTGCTTAGTTTGGGACTGGATGGCGTTGTGTGTGAGTTGTGAAATATTTATTTATTTAGCTACTGCAGCACACAGACAAATCATAACACATTTTCCAAAAAATTGACTACGGATCTAAATCGCGTATTTATTAAAAACGTAAATAAATACCTACGTTTCTAAATGACTTGCGTCATTTTTTTACCTAGACCCTGTAGTCTAATTTAAAAAAAAATGTTCTCAAATCGCAAAAGTTTGTAAACTAATCATAGGTACGTTTTAATAACGGTCAGATTCAGATCTACTATCAATGAATATTTCGAGTTCATCTTCATCAACTTATCTCTCTACTTTACAAAATATAGTGAATAACTATAGGCCTGAGAAGAACATACCGAAGTTAAATCAGTATGTACCTAACACCGAAACCATATTCTATAGACCGGTATCACAGAATAATAAGTACAAGTACCGGTATGTGTAGTAATAATACCATTGTAGAGGAACAGGGTGTGATGTTCCTCCACCACAAAGGGAGGATCCTCCGACCAGGCTCGGTGGTATTGCCTTGCGGACAGCTGTCCATCGGTAGCGTATTGGAAGTGGTATATATTGTCACTTGCTGTGAACATTTCGTTATCGCGATTCAGCGCTCTTTGACAGTTGTCACGTGTGTGTCACTTCTTGATGTTGTCCATGTCATCCGTCATTTATTATGTGCAGAGACCGCCACACCATCTTAATTCTAGATATATTTTTTGGTTACTAAACAGGAGTCAGGTAATAGACTGATACATTATCTAGTACCTACAATAAAGTAAGTAAGTAAGACTAGAGAGATACTCACGTATTACCTACGTGGGTCCGTACCACGTACAACAACAATGTATTAAGTTGGTGTGTAACAGTAAATTTAAGGAGAGCGTACGTGCGCCAAATACCTTGTTCGCGGAGTGCTGCATAGAACCGTTTAAATTACCTGTGTAACAGTAAAGTAAATGCTGTTTATTTAAATGAGAGACAGTTCTAAGTTGTGTCAATATTGCCGGCTACCCGATAGTCCAATAACCTCATAAATACGGTCTGTAACTTTAAGAAACGGTTGAAAATTTTGGGAGCGGCAGGATTTGAACATGCGACCTTCTGCACATCGGGCACATTTATACAACCAGCTACGGTCGCCTCTTGCTAGGACCTTAAATTTCTCAACTGTTTGTTACGTCATTTCGCGACGTCACGTTTTTCAAATGGATGAACGTTACGTCACGTTCATATCTTTAGTAGGATAGTATAATTTGCTAAGCAGAGCTAAATGCTATAAAAATAATCAAAAAGAAGATGTCACTTAATGTTACTAATAACAAACTTATGAATGTTTAAAAAACGTCATGGAATGAAAAGTTACATAAAAGGACGAACAATTATTCAAAGTCAAGTAATTAATGAGCTAGACTAATTGGACATCTAGACGCAGTTGATGAACTAAATAAAATTACTAACAATCCCTTGGGATTCGGCTCAGAACTTTAATTGACGGGGACGTATTTTGTACAGCGAATTTCGGCGAAATAAAATATTCAGCAGATAGCCTCGCGGGCTTTCCTCGTAAAAGTAAATTACTGACAACAAAAGGAATATCGATGTCGTCAAGTGATTGGTTCGTCTGCGGCTTCATTTTGCTTGATAGAAGTATAAAATTGTAACTAGGGTATTCTATATTATGTAATGATGCAGAAAAATATGCTTGTAAAAGGTATGTATTGGAAGCTAGAATCTGTAATTTTTTTAACCGACTTCATAAAAGGTTCTCAATTCGTCAGATTTTTTTTCTTTTTTTAATGTTACCTCTTATATTTGACTGGGCAATGCGATTTTAATGATGCTGGTGCTTCTAGTGTGGTCCCATTTCAATTTGGTGCAGTTCTGACAATGGCAACCATGAGAAAACCATATAAGTCTAAAATTATTGTAATTAAGTCGGTTTTTTTTTGGAAAATTATTACACATCACACATTATACAGTAGAAGTAGTAGCAGTAGTACATTACACAGCTGATATTATTTCATTAATTATGATAGAAAAAGGTATTTCATCAGAACTAATGTGATAATAGCTTCTGTTACTTATATAAGTAACTAAATGTCTCGAAATAATTACAAGCTGCATCACGCCGACAGATTCACTCAAACACATAATAGCGAGTAAGTCACCGATAAGTATGTGTGTTGAAACCAAATCAGTGTGCTTGGAATTGTCTTTGTTGACACAAATTCTCGAAGAAAGCTGAATCATTGGAAAGCGAGCCCATAACACTATGCAGCGTTTAACGATACGTTGTGAAACACAAGGAAGATAAGTGTGACATTACATCCGAGATAATCTAATTGTTATACGATACTACGCTGTGAACAATGCATGCAGATAGATGCAGTATTGATCTATTCAATTACTCGGTTTATATTACAAGTCGTTGTTACGGTGTCGTTAAAGAGTATTTTAAAATATGTATAACCGCTTAAGTACTGAGATGACGTCTGAAAGGAAAGAATGGAAGGCTAAAGCATATAACGCCGAACCCAAATTATTAGGACTAAGGGAAAGAAGTGCATAAGAATAATGCACCGCTTACGAGCTTAAACAATGAGAACCTTATTATCAAATTAATGGTACTATAACATGTTTACGTGTCTGTAACCGTCTATACTAGTTTTAAACAATATTGTCGATTCCTGAATACTTACAAGACATTGAAATCCAAAATGTTCACAAAATCTGGAAGGTATTTTATATTACAAGAAAATCGTAATTAGGGATGGTCAACTCGAGTTAGTAACCCGAGTAGAATACTGTAACTCAAGTTGATTCTCCTTCCTCAGAACTATCTTTTTTGAAGTCGGAAAACTTCTCTTGAGATCAACTCGAGTTACATGTACCTATTTTAACTCAGTTTAACTCAGCTCGAGTTATTCCAAATCGCGGCTTATCCCGAGTTGGCCCATCACTTACAGAAATACAACATAATGATTCGAATCGAGCTCGAACTAGGGATCATTATCTATTTATCTGCAATGTTGCACACGTTTCTTGCGAAAGATTACAATTGTATGCCCCAAACCACGCTCTAAATGCTAAAAGCCCGTTCTGTATCGACGTGACGCCTTTGTGCCTAATGCATCCCCAAGGAGTAATACGGCATAATTCAAATGAGGTGAATAAGACGAGGGGTTCTTTTCATTTCTGCAAAACAGGATTATGTTAATGACGACTTTGGATCACGTGCCGTGACCAATCTCAGAAAGGGAGTCTACTTAACGATAATTCCTGATTTATTTCAAAAGGGAACGAATGTAGGGGATCTCTAATGCAACCAAAAATATCTTGTCAAAACATTCTTTAAAACCAAATGAATTCTTTGAAATATGTTCTTTTAAACTGAACAAATTGCTACAAAACATGGAGAATAAAACAAGGAAATTTGTTGAATATTTCTTAGAAACTCGTTTGCGACTCTTAGAAACTGCTTCGAGGCAAAATTTTACTTATAAAGATGTACGACAAGTGAACAAAGCGTTTGTACTAGAATTAACTTGGACAAAAGAATCATTAGGTACTTCGTCCAATGTTTTAAATCGAGACGTCAAGTCTATTGTCCGCAAAACTTGTTTGAATAATCACCAATACTTGTTCGAATAACAAAAGGGTATTCCGAGAACCTTAACGCAAATATCTTCAACATAAAATACCAGTATTTACATCATAACCGTAAACTAAAAATAGTGTAACCGAAACAAACTGTTTGACTAAATTATCCTCGCTCCACGCCATTCCCGGAATAGAGGCGGTTTCTAAAACTGCTTTTTAGTGCGGATCCCTCGCCTCGGGGTGTAGAGTTACAAATCTCTGTGATAGGTCCCATACGGAACCCACCGTTGTTAATAAATCTTTTCGACACGCCTTAGGATCTTCTTACCGGTTCACAAGTCAAAATTTAGTGATTCTCCGAGTCGACTGTTTCTACGGCTTTCTAACGATTTACCTTATAGCCTGCCTTCTGTTTCCGTGTTGAACGAGAATTTATATCGAGCTTAATTTTGTTTATTGTGTAATTTATTATTACATAAATTACTTTAAATCTCTAAGACTTGCATTTTAATAATAGTAGTCAGCTGAGTCATTGGAATCAATCAGACCTTGATATTTGACGCTAAAACGACCATACTTTTACAACTGTGTTTCGTTTAGTAAAAACGACTCCCCATTATCACATGTGCCATAATATGACAGCCCTCTTGTATGGATTGCCATACCGGAGATGCATTGGCATCTGCAGTACATGTAGCAGGAATGCGGATATGCGGATATCACATAACTGCTAGCTAGCAAGCAGAGGCTTTTTGTGTTATTAATATTTAATACATAAAATAAGCCGAACGAGCAAAAAAGTACATTAAGCAAAGTTTTCAATACATTTATTAAGTTAAGTAAATGAAGCCTTTTAATATTTTCATACGTAACAAAAAGATATTCGAGAGAAAACCAAACAACGAACAAAAAAACAGGAAAGAGGTTTGCAAACTTGACGCGAACTCATTTCGTCATTTCGGAACGGAAAAAAATGCGTGTTTAGAAAAAGAGTGTTTCTGTTTATTCCCTTGTGTGAACGTGATCTATCGACGAACGAGTCCGCATGCCGGTTTATGGTCGATAAAATATCTAGGGACCGTCTATTTATGGTGTTATATGTTATATATAAGGGGGAACATGTGTTGATCGTATTAAATAAGGAAAGTCTACATGTGTGGGTTGCCACCTGTGACCATGAGCGGTTATGGTTCCGTACGACGTTTGATGCGAGATAACTAGGATTGTAATTTTAGGTTCGGGAGGTATTAAAAAAAAACTAAGTAAAGTTCTTAAGGCATTTACCTACACGATGCGGGTTACGATTCTAATGCTTGCTTTATTTTTAAGCACTACCAACAGTAAAATCACAGACATACTTAATATTAACATTAATCTGCTTAAATTATATGTAATTCTACAAATAATAGGTGTGCATTCACGCAGTAAGTTTTGTTATTCAGAGTACAAACTTTGAATAACATTCATATTACTAAACAAAATTTATAATAAACAAACAAGGCGAGACTAATTAACTAATTAACAGAATATGTTATTTTTTATATTTTCGTGTTTTCGTGTAAATTATACACACGAAGTAGTATTTAGGATCGATATAATTGTACCAGGAGGATCTTTTTGTTTGTATTTATACATTAAATAGACAAAGATGGCAAGAGAATTGCCTTCCGAATCTCACATCGTGTAAATGGCATTTTAGTCCATTCTATGTTCGTAATTATAGGGCAAAACATCAATAGGAAATAATATATTGACTCTCTTTCCGTGCCACAATATATTTGTAATCTCAACATTCATGTATGTTGAAACTGAAAGTTACTTTTTCTAGGACGGTTATACAACTTTAACCATCGCTTTTGTTCACCATAACAAAGTAATTAAATAAGTAATAAACTGGTATATTTTTGAGGTCGTTGCTTTACACTGTCCTATTGTTTTGGAACTGAAATACCTAACCTACTCACAAATATGCAAATTAGCATCTATAGATATACAAAAATGACGTATTCATATAGTTTTACAGCATTCTAATGTTATTGGCAAGCAAAATATTTATGGAACATTTTAATTGTCCATAATATATTTAATTTATCATCGTCACTTTGGGAATAAATCAATCAATTTTCATTTTAATCTACATATTCCCTTGGTGATGTTTAGCCTTCCACTTCTAGTAGATCTCCTTGATACCTCTAACCCTTTTCCATACCTACATGGAATGGAATGGAAAGTGGACCGCGCTTAATCTCATTTGGTCTATTGTGCCTGGAGTAACATAGCTAGCCTATTTCCACCCAGAAGCATAGAAGCTACCTAGAGTTTTACAGGCTTCACAGAGTGACCTCACTGTTCGTTGAGGAGCAACGGCCCTACAATCCAGGACTGCGTGGGAAACCGTTTCTTTGACGCCAAAGCATCCTTAGCAAAAAGGGCTGTCTGTGGCCCCTATATATCACCTACATAAAATTCCACTTCAAATTCAAATTCAAATTCAAATCATTTATTTTCATAGGCCCCAGGAGGCGCTTGAACACGTCAAAATATTACAAACAAATGATATAAAAATAAATTATAAGTAAAACTAAATTATACTAATTACAATGATTTGAATAACCGGGGCTTAGATTAATTTTAATCCAACTGTTTAAAATCAGATTAAAATCAAACTAAGTACCAGCTCCGATGGGTATTGCATTATGAGAAGAGCTGGTGAGAAACTCATGTGCACCATCTTTTCAAATGAAATGAATAATATTCTTCCTCCTTCCTTCCTTCTTCCTGACTCAGTTCACACCTCCTACTAACTAATGTATCCTTTGAGGCCGTAAGTCTATACATGTATCTCTTGGGAAACCCCAGTTCGAGTAATCAACACATCTGGGCGCATCAGAATTATCAGCGCTGCGGTGCTTTTAGCGCTGCAGTATTGTGCTGAGATATGCATACCATTTCTGGCATTATAAATAATATTTTTAAATAATTTAGTTTTAGACGCTTTATAATGTGTTTTTTTTATGCCAGAATTAATAATTTTTCTTTTTTTCTTTCTATCCACACATGGTTCTTAAACTTCTCAATAAATCATTAGATTTGACATAAAACAATGCATCCGTAACTTCATTAAACACAACAATTCTGAACTGAGCCATATTTTCTTGTTATTTCTATCTACCCTCTTGTTTGAAAAAGACATGTGCTATTCATTATTGGGAATGACACGTTACAACAGTTAGAGGGTGTCATTATTATTTTTGTGTGGGGAACATATTTAGTACGTTAAGTAAACGATGATATTGACGGATCGTTATGTTAATGAAGTAATTTTCAAGTGTTTGTTGATATAATTAGTTTTTCATAACTAAAAAACTTTTTTTTAAGTTTGGGCTTACTTACCCGACTATACGTCTAATAAGTTATGTTATTGGATAATACTTTATCTGTCGTTCAATAATTTAAAGTGTTTTTTTTTTTGTTGCAGGTAATGTTTCATCTTGCAATAGCACACACAAAAGAGTAGGTAGTGGGTGGTAGGTGAATCTACACTAATATTATAAGGAGGTAAAATGGTTTGTATGTAGGAGTAATATCTGGATAAACATACCCAATTCATCTAAAGCTTATTACACTGATAGGTATCTTGCTGATTTTGTTAGAAAGTTGGCTGATTAACATATATTATAGAACTTATCTTAGACTTAAGTCAGACTTTCCTTGCTTTAACAAGGCACTGCTTTTTACTCGACTGCTTCAGAAGGAGGGGTATGTTTTTTAAGCGTATGTGTGTTTGTATGTCCATTTCTTTCGCACGCCCTACAGCACAAATGGCTGTAAGGATTTAAACAAATTAGGTGTCGTTGAATTTATAAAATAATAATATTAGTGAAAAGGCTTTGTAAATTTTCAAAATGGCGCAAATGTAAAAAAAGGGGGGAAGGGATGGTTCTTTTTCTTACCTTAGTAATATGGGTATCAACTGAAAGGTCATAAAAATATCATTTCAAAAATATGTATAACCCATCAGTCCCATCACATTATTATTGCTGATTAAACACTAATTGTAAAAAAAAAAAAAAATACAAAAAATTCCAACTGCTAGAATTTTAAACTAGCTTATTAATGTTATTTTGTCTTTTTGTCACGACGATAATAGTTTAAGCTAAGTCTAAGTACGCTCTAAAGATCTCATCATTCACAGCTAAAGTGTTCATTATTTATACATAGCATCAATATCGCTTGTCGGTCGGTGGCATCATAAAAAAAACAATATAGGCGTTCTATAAAAAGACGATGATGTATGAATTGCATTGGCATGGTGACAAACAAATTGTATTTATTATGATAACGTACAATGTATTACAGTACCTACTCTACAAAAGCCGCTCTGTCTTTAAATAGTGTAATAACAAAGTCTTATCAAACAGTCTAAAATATACACACTGTGGTCATTATAAATAATTAGGTATACATAAAAAAAATAAAAAAAATTTGTTAGTCAATTATTTACTTTATCTGAATGAGTTTAAGGTAAAAAGTACCAGAGCAAATTATTTATTATATTTATTATCAACAAATAGGAACAGTTGTCTCCTTTGACTGTGTAATCGTTTCCCACGAACTTGTTATCGCTGACATAATTGTACAACTGTTTAGTCTATGGATCGATTCAGTTGTTTTGAATACTATTAAAAGTTTACAATAATAATTATAATACGGGAGCGCGCCTTCAGAATGCAAAAGCGTGCCGTGAGAGCACTTGTCGGTGTACAGCAGGACACGTCTGCTCGACCTTATTTTAAAAAACTCGGTGTGCTTACTCTTCCTGCTATAGTGATATATCAGGTCGCAGTATTCGTCAGGCAGAACGCGGATGAGTACAAAATGATCGGAAGTGGGCATTCGTACCAAACCCGGAATCGGGACAAGCTTTCTGCCGTGTCCCACACTTTAACAAAAACTTCAAAAACAACGTATGTCATGGGTCCGGCAGTGTATAATAAGTTACCATCCCTAATAAGACACGCCCCAACGGAGGCCAGCTTTAAAAGCCGACTAAAGCGATGGCTCGCCGAACAAGCGTTATATTCGGTAGATGAGTATTTTAAGAATTAATAATTAATAATAATTAAATGAAATTTATTTGACTTATATATATATATTATTTTTCCTATCTAATAACAATGACTTCGTGCACTAATTGCAATAATTATGATTATTATTTATTAATTGATATTTAATTTCTTATTCTATTTTATTACTATTATTGTTTTGAAATTTAATTGTGCTTTTTCTATTGATTTATATTGTAATGACGTGTAATTGTAATTACCAATAAAGAAGTTTATGAGTTTATGAGTTTATAATAATTTTATTTTATTTACGCATTACATAAAGTTGTTCCCGTTAGGTGTTGAGATAAAACCCTGAGATAACAGCATATGACGTACATGTATGTAGTAGTCCTCAGATTTAGCGATGCATTTAGGACAATCTAGGTGTATAATAAACAGGGTGCATGAAAGAAGCCTCCCCGAGTGACGTACACAACCACAGATATAGATCTACATAGATAACGCAAGTATCACGATTTGTATTGAAACCAAGCGTGCCGACTTTTTAATACCTTTTGTGACGTCACAGCCGAAATTTAGTGACGGGAAATCCAAACCGATTCAAAGACACCGATGCCGCCGATGCCAATCCGCCCAGTACGTTCAACTGGAGCCGTCCGCTATGATTTTCTCTGACAAAAGACGCGCGTGGACTGAAGTTAGAGGCGACCAACCTCGACGCTTGGTCGGGGTTGAGACACGCAAAGTACATGCATCTGCGTTATCTATGTAGATCTATATCTGTGTACACAACGATTCCCTACGTCCGGCGCACTCTGGGCAATTAGCGAGTTCTCCAAAGCGAATTGGCTAATCCTTTCACCACGATGGCAAGTCAAAATAAAATTTGACTCAGCCATCGACACGTCGAAGAACAGTAAAATACACCAGAATTATGTTATCTACATCTTCTTCTTTCGTGTCGATGGCTGCAGTCATATTCTCATGTTGTTGCCTTGCCATCGTGGTAAAAGGATTCGCCAGTTTGCTTGATTACCTACTATAAACCTCACACCATTTTTTGTAAGTGTGTTTTAATGCAAAATAAATATTCCCCTCCATTAACCGTCCTGCTATCTTTTACTTACTTCTCTTTCACATATTTTCTTATCCATATTGTCTGCCTTTTACGGTCTATCCATCAACCTTTAAACTGATCACTCGTTTTAACCGACTTCCAAAAAAGAGGAGGTTCTAGTTCTTGAAGTTGGTACTGGATAAATAACAATTTGGAGAAAATTATCAGTACAGACTTCAAGAACTATTAAACCGACTTTATGCGCTATTTAATACTTTTGCCGAGTTATTGAAGGCGGGTTTTTTTCAAATAATTTTTCCCTTCTTATCACATCTCAATACCAAGATAAACGATTTCCTTACATCTAACATATACGCACCATACGGAACTTATGTAGATAACGTCACAATACATAAAAATATAGAAATATCAAAACTACAACTACAGCTATTCAGCGTGTAGTCTTGAAAGTAGGTGCACAGCAGTTTTATCCTTGGATCGTTTTCTCAGATTATAATATGAAATCTCAGCGTTACCGATTGCGGCAATCACAACCTTGCATTTAAAAGCGAGCGTTTACAATAACATAAACGCGTAGTTTTTTGAGATCAAGTTTTGAAATTAATGTATTCTAATTAACATTAAGTAACTGATTATTATAATTTAAGAACCCTTGAGGGAAAACTTTGTATGCCTGTATGGGCGGAACATGGACTGTTCCTTTTATTTGTAAAAACATCCGTATCTACCTGTGTTTCACAAAATAAATAAATTTAATTGATTAAATATTAGGCTAATATCTTCATTAATTAGCTTTCGTACGCTCCAATATAATACGCCTATGTCTTATTTTTAGTCTTATTAAGGTATCTTAATATAGTTAGTTATGTTAGAAAATGGGAGAGATAAAGACATATTATTTTATTAAGTTCCAATTTATGTACCTACATACTACTGTTAGTTTGGATAGGTTAGACTTAAAAATTAAGTGGTTTTAGGTTAAGTTGATAGCTACACTGTAGGTTTAAGACCTGTAATGATAGTTGTAAGGTTGTAATAAATTAATAAAACCTGTGTACCAAACTTAACCAAGATAATTATGTAATTTTTGTGTAACAAAAATCCATTCACACACTTATTACTAATTTTGTATTTATAATACTTTTTTTATTATTTGTACTTAGTAAAACTACGTTTTCATATACAGTTGCGACTTGCGACAGTAATCCAAAACCAATTTAAAT
Organism: Hypena proboscidalis; assembly: GCA_905147285.1. NCBI lineage: Eukaryota > Metazoa > Arthropoda > Insecta > Lepidoptera > Erebidae > Hypena > Hypena proboscidalis. The sequence continues at coordinate 6,644,359 of LR990141.1, forward strand.
TCATAAATAAAAGATAAACAATATGAGTAGGGGACACCTTCAGTCAGCGATATAAAATACCCGTCTACGGATATAATATCCAATAAAGAATGCAGTATTATGCACTTGTGTCGCGTTGCAATGCCAATGTAAAGTGATTCCCTTGACTAAGGACAAGGGCCAAGGAACATAAGATGCACTTCATTGTACCTTTATTTCCCAAAAGGGTGAGGCAGAAGTGTATATTATTGTCTGCACGTGTAGTGTAGTGGTTTAGACGGTCGCCTCGCCGCTCTCCACTGCACTGGTGTTGTGGTTTCGATCCCCACATGGGACAAATCTTTGTGTGATTCGCAATGATTTGTTCTGGGGTGTGCTTGTGTGAGTGAATGTGTGTATTTGGCCTTGTGATTGGGACCATTGGATAGTGTAATTGCTTCTGGCGTTCTATCTAATGTAAAAAATCCAAATTTATCTTTATCTTTATCTTTATAACATCCTCATTTCAACTGTTGTGTTTCGGTCGTGCTGTTTCTATAGCCATCAACCAGGCACAATTTTACACTATAACTTATTGACTTAGGGCCGCGACGAGGTAGTTGCCTCAACTCGAGGCTGCTCGAGTAGGTTTACATCTTGTAACATTATTACAGGTCACCCATTTTTTTGATCCAAAGTGGTCAACCCCAGTGTTTTAAAATAAAATAATATCCAATAAAGTATGCGGTATGATGCACTTACGTCGCGATACAATGCCAGTGTAAAGCGATTCCCTTGACTTAGTACAAGGGCCGAAGAACTTAACATGCAATTCATTACATCCTTATTTCCCTGAAGGGTAAGGCAGGTGTATAACACCCTCATTTTACACTGTTTTGTTTCGGTCGGATAATAAGAGGGTGCCCTCTATCGTCATCAATTGAGCACAATTTTAGAATATGGCTGTCAAGGGTAGTTGCCTCAACTCAAGCCTGCTCGAGTAGAATTTTTTTTTTTACTTCGCTCACAGCGAACGAACGTGTAGTCCACCTGATGGTAAGTGGAGTACAGCCCATGGACATCAACAATCCACAAAAGCAGATTATAGATGCGTCGCTGCAGCTGAGGACTACGGTGTTATGCCTCATGTGCCTGTAATTTCAGGGCCTGATCTCACCACCAAACCGGAACACAATAATGGAAGCACTAGTATTTGGCGGCAGGTTAAAGATGCCGCTGCCGCCCTCGAGCTCATTCACAAGAGCTCTACCACCAGTAGATCTTCACCTCTAAACAATATTGACAGCTCCAACACTATTTGAGTCAACCCCAGTGCTAAAAAACAATATAAAATCCACTATAATAAGCAGTATTATTCACTTGCATCGCAATGCAATGCCAACGTAAAACGATCCCCTTGACTGAGGACAAGGACCGAGGAACTTAAGATGACGCCAGCCGGCAACTAGCCAATTGGCCGCTGTAATTAATATAAGGATTTGTTCTGATATGGCGGACAGTTTCGAGCTCACTGTTCGCTGAAATATGAAGTACGTATTTAATGCCATATTCTTAGCAATTACTATCCTTTGTCAGAAATCTAGTATTAATCGGGTACGATAAGTTAGTATTTAGTAAGTTCAATCACAACTTGATGAAAACATGGTGCATGTAGGACATGAATGCCGAAATTCTGGAATCATTTAATACTGGAATCTCGGTCAATATTTCCTTGATTTAAATACCAAGATGATACGAAATGAAGCGAATTTTTAAACATTAAGTGCTCTATTACTTGTATTTCTTCTTGTCTTGTGGCTCGCACCAACTCAACACGTTTTATTACTAACAAAAACAACTTAACGTCACATTATGTCGACGAAATGTCTCAAATCTCGTTATTATATCTATTTTGCGGGAACACCCAAATACTCCGAAATATTTAATTCCGAATTTTGATGTTCCGATTTTCAAATGTCCGAATTTCATAACACCTAAGAATCATAATGTCTATTATTAAAAATCACGAATTTTATTTTACCGAAAGTCGATATTGCGATTTGTTAGTTTTCCGATTTTCATACGTTCGAAGAATCAAATTCTCGGAAGGTTCTCGGTCCGAAAAACTACATTCCGATTTTCAATACTTCGAATAAACTAAACCGTCAACATGTTGTGCCAAAAAATTTTGTAACAGAAACGAATCGCTGCAAAACCGACTTCACGCAGTCTTGTCTGCCCTACCCTAGAGTGTAATTTAACGAACAAATTTAAAGATTTGAAGCAATAGCTTGCAATAATTCCACATGTGAGTATTTCGGGATTTCTTTTAGAATACCTTCAATTTTTTGTAACTTATGCTCATTCTTGGATTTCCTTTTCTTGTTTGTAAAATAGGTTCAAATAATTATAAAAATTATTAGGTAGGTTAGGTTAGAAACATGAAAGACAACGCACGAGCCGAGCGAGCGAAGCGAGCGTGCCGCGGCAGCGGCCGGCGAAGTGCCAGTAAAATCATTGTAAGCCGTAACTACCATATGCCATAACATCATTTCCCACCAAAATTGCTTGTAAGAAAGTTTAAAATAATTATAAAAATTAATAGGTAGGTTAGGTTAGAAACATGAAAGACAACGCACGAGCCGAGCGAGCGAAGCGAGCGTGCCGCGGCAGCGGCCGGCGAAGTGCCTGTCTAATCATTGTAAGCTGTAACTATCAAATGCCATAACATCATTTAGGAACAATTTTGAATTTCGTAATTGCATTAATCTGTATTTTAAATAATCGGTATTCGTATTTTTGATGTTTCGAATTATCATTAAGTCGGACTTTTTATTATTCGATCTATTGAAATTCGGTATTTCACTAATAGTAATTATAAACGTTAGGAATATTAAAATGTAGTATTTATAAAAATAGGAGTAATGATAAGTCGGAGTTCTTATATTCGGAATTTTGAACCATTCGGAATTATGAATATCGGTATTTTGAAATTCGTGATGGTGACTTTCGGAATAAAGTTTTTCGTATTTATGTAGTGTACCCCTATTTTGCAATTTGCGTTATTGTAATTTTAAATCGGTTGTGTTCGTATATTTAAAAAGTTGAAACTTTAAATTTCTGATCACCAATCTACAATATAATAGTTGCTATTCTATTTTGTACGATTTAATATTGTTTTTTATTTAGGACGAAGAATTTTTCATGAAGCCTCTTACGATAGATTATCTACCTGTATCGCCACCAACCTTGTGCCTCACGACAAACATAAGCAACAAATTTGCTGCAATCACTTTGCCTAATAAGAACACACTTCTTTACCGTATCGTTGAAAAGCCAAAGTGATATCATTTTGCACATAATTATCACAACCCAACACTTGTCTACACCGATTGTAACAAATTGTTAGGAAAACTAACAAGACTGTTTTATTGACTGGTTTCGCATAATTAACCTGTCTTGTGTATAAACTCTTTGTATAATTACTTGTTTCTTTATCGGTGTAAAAACAGTTAAAATATATAGTTTTAATATGTTGTAAGGCTAACTGGCCTTAAACAATATTCAACCCGTTTAAATCTGTTTGTAATATTGTTGGAATTGCACTATATTGTATGTTGTTTATGGGCCTCTAAACATGTGAGAGGAATTTTGCAAGTGATCAAGCCTTGTTTGTTACAACCGTGATCATTTTCAGATTCTAGAACTGTATAAGTTTTATCCAAATCGGGCTTTATGAGATATAAAAGAAATAATTAATTAATTAGTTAACATTATAATAATTTATTTTGTTCTTTAATAAATAAACTTAAATTAAAAACAGCTAAAGAAAAGCTATATTAAATTATTTTATTTTATTTATTTTTTAGACGACCGGATGGCGGAGTGGGTAGTGTACCTGCCTGCGACGCCGAGGTCGTGGGTTCGATTCCCACTTAAGAGAAATCTTTGTGTGCTTGAACATGGGGGTTTGTCTTAGTCTGGGTGTTTCTATGTATAATAAGTATGTATTTACAAAAGAAAAGTATATATATGTATTAGTATCAGTTATTCTAGTAGCCATAGTACAAGCTCTGCTTAGTTTGGGACTAGATGGCGTTGTGTGTGAGTTGTAAAATATTTATATCTATATATATAAAAATGAAACCCGTTTTCCGTTGTCACGACATAGCATGAAACCAGCTTGACCGATTTGACTGATTTTTTTTTTTGTGGTTTTCTAATACTCTGTACAAGGTTCTTATCTATCTATATATATAAAAATGAAACCCGTTTTCCGTTGTCACGACCTAGCATGAAAACATCTTGACCGATTTGGCAGATTTTTTTTTGTAGTTTTCTAATACACAGAGTATTAGAAACAAGGTTCTTAGAAAAAAAAAACAAAAAAAAAAGGAAAAAAACAAAATAAATTAAAAATATATTTATAAATTTTCTGTAAAAATATAAGTGAAATTATTGAACCCTACGGAATAAACACTATTATGAAAATATATATTTTGTTTTTTATTTAAGAAAATTAGTAAAGTCCTTCTCAGGAATGACGAGACCAGGGAAATAGGTATTCATTTTTATATGGAGGATATTATAGATTCCAGTTCAAATTGAATAGGTACGCATACATAAGATAGGTCGGCTATACAAAATAAAGTAGTGCATCAAATTTACGCTAAGGCGTTACGAAGTTCGCCGGGTCAGCTAGTTTATTTATATTTATATTTAATTATTTACGTTGTACATTGTTATTATTAGGTTAGTCATTATTTATTATATCCTTTACGACTGACTTTGACTTTAATTAAGTTTATTTATTTATTTATTTAAGAGATATGGAAGACTTACAGCTAAATTAACAGTTTTGAATATAGTAGTAGAGGAATCTGGCAGCCAATGACAAGTCTTCGCTTATATAAAACTTAATAATAACAAACGTAAACACTAAAAAGTCAGAACAAAATAAAACTAAAGTTAAATTCATAAGTACCAAAATAAACACTTACACACTAATATTACCATATACTGACCAATCAGGCCTCCATTGCACCCTTAAAAAATTCCAGACTCAAACACTTTCGCACTGTTGCCACACTACTATTAAAGGGATCAATATCATGCTGCTTACACATACTATTAAAGCTTCTGCTTGCACGGATCAACAAAGAGTTTTGCCTATAGTTTGTAGTCGCAAACGGTACACATATAGGCGGATTAGAACGGGTTCTTGATGGCACATTAAACCCAAATTTAGATAGTAATTCAGGGCTGTCGATGCTAGAATTAAAAACTTTTAGTAGGTGCCATATTTTTATTGGTTTTTAGTTTGTAGTGTTTTCTTCTATTCAACATAATTTTAAGCAAAAAATACAAGGGGATTCCGCCCGACACGTGTATCAAGAAAATAAACTTCAATAAAAATAATCCTAACAGAAATAACATAAAGTGTTTTCTTGCAAACATTTCTAATATCAATTAATTCTGAGCATATGAATATGTTACAAGTGGGGTATACGTAAAGCTTTCAAGTTATTTTCATTCTTATTTTTAATGTAATAAAGTGTTTAAAAGAATGAGCGGCATGGGCATGTATGCAATATGCATAATAAGTGCATTATAGACGTTCACACGTGTTTTTATTGTGGTATTTTTAGGGTGGCCTAGATACTGTAATTATTATACCAACGCGGTGTTATAACTAGGAGGCAGGGATGAAGAAAAGCTTGAGCACAATTACAGCGAACTGACTATATTTATTTATGTGTTCTGTTCTGTTTTTCAAATTGTATTGCATCTTGTTTTATCAAATTCAAATTAAAAATTCAAATTCAAATCATTAATTTTCATAGGCCCCAGGAGGCACTTGAACACGTCAAAATATTACAAACAAATGATATAAAAAATAAATTATAAGTAAAACTAAATTATACTAATTATTTGAATAACCGGGGCTTGATTAATTTCAATCCAACTGTTTACAATCAGATTAAAATCAAACCAAGTACAAGCTCCGATGGGTATTGCACTATGAGAAGAGCTGGTGAGAAACTCATGTGCACCATCTTTTCAAATGAAATTAATAAAATATAACAATTATCCAGAGTTGGGCAAAATGTAATCAAATTAATGATTACAGATTATGATTACAATATGTAATCTTTAATCATGATTAAAGATTACAAAAAATAATCAAAAAAGTAATCTACTTTGGTGATTAATGATTATTAATCTGTAATCGTAATCTTGATTACTAATTTTGATTGATAAAGGTGAACACTGAAAATAAATTAAAAATAAAAACAAATTATATAACAATAAATCATCTTTATTTTTTAATTAGTCTCATAAATTGCAACATTTGGATTAATTATTTCAAGAAAAAATGTACCGGATATTTGTGATTTACGATATGCGGTTTAAATTAGATTTCGATAAAACCCTCTTCTCAAACATTTCATCTGAAAGTCTATGTGCCTTTGGTGAATTGGTCATAGTTGCATATGAGAAAAGACTTTCAACTGGACCCGAGGAAGGCAGAGGCGTATTATATTTCTTAAAAACATTCTTTATTTCAGGGTATCTATTTAGCATGGATACATCTTTATCTTGATCTGCTAGATAGTGAGAAATAATGGCATCTGCTTTAGATCGCTGTATTTGGTGCGTATCTCCCGTTGAGTCAGTTTCAGACACTAAATTAGTACATAAATCAATGTATTCAATGATGAAATAAATAAATTTAAAAACTAACTCCGCAACGTTACCTACCGTGCATCTTGTCGTCATATCAATGAACTCCTAAATTTTTATTAAAGTGAACAATAATCATGTAATTTTGATTACTGACTACTGTAATCAAGATTAAAGATTACATGTGTAGTTTTGATTACAAGTAACCATGATTATTTTAATCAGATTAAAAGTAATCATGATTATTATTAATCAGATTATTAATCCGATTACAAAAGTAGTTGATTACGCCCAACTCTGCAATTATCATACATATTGAAAGACACATAAAAGATCAGTTCATTTCCAAATACTGTTATCATTTATGTAGTCTAAAATACTGTAATAAGCTTTTTGAGACAATCTGATTTTAACATATTTCTTAAATTTACCTATCGATTTATTTATTTTTATTTATTATTTAGACAACTGCTTATTGCACTTACAGTTTCCCAACACGTGCAATAAACTATTACAAATATATGAAAGAGTACTTATCGCTAGACTTAATGCTACTTAAAAGTACTTAAAAAAGAAATACATGATTTTAAAAATTGTTCAAATTTGGAGTAAAATATATCAATATCTGGACACTGAGCAATAAGGGCGTTGATCAGAGTCAAAGCCTGATTTGTTGGAGCAAATTGGGCAGTCGATATTATATATCAATTGGTTGGTACCCCAAAAGTACTAAATAAAGCAATTTTTTTAATCAAATACATAAAATCTGATAAATTTTCTACTATTATTATTGAGAATACGGGTTACTCACGTTATTTTAGCCGGGATATGCGGGATTAATCGTCCAGTTGATGATTCTACGTACTAGATTCGAAACTAGTCGGCATATCCCGGCCATTCTCCGGCATTCTCAATAATAATGTCTTCACCTCACGTCGGTTTTAATAAGATTTCTACTATGTGGAATTTCCAAGTGATATTTCTATAAAATATCCACTATCTCTATACGCCAGAATAGTTTGTGAAATCTATCCTTTTGAGAATTTCTAAATTTAACTATATATTAATTATACTGTATACAGAATTATTAAATGAAATGAGTGAATACCTAGCGAGGCTTCCATGTCACTCCAGCTTTCAACAATTTAATCACTAAATAGTACGCGACTGAAATACTGTACTTGATGGTTCATTGCCTGCGTTTGACTTTAATTAAACGGTAATGTAAACAAGGCATAGTTTATAATCAAAACAATACCTATTGAAGCAAAACAAACATTCGTTGATGCTAGATATTGATATTGATTCATCATTATGCAACTGTTTGTAATTGCTTAGTAATAGGAGTAGTTACATGAAATGATCATGGCCCTGGCCTTTTTGCAGATTTCCTAAGAGTCTGGTCCGATGATTCCACTCACTCACTCTAGACTCACAACAACAGAAAGTGAATAAACCTGTGTATCAAATACAGTTCAATATCAGTATTTTGACGTATCTGAGCAACTATGTACGTATGAACTGGAAAAGATGGTGCACATAGGTTTCTCACCAGCTCTTCTCATGATGGAGCTGGTACTTGGATTGATAATAATTCAAATTTCTAAGTTGAATCAAAGTCAATCTAAGCTCCGTTGTCAAATCATTTTATTGCAATAACATTTAATTACTTAGTTAAGTTTTATTTATATATTTTGATGTATAATGTGTTTTGTATTTGGATGTTTGTTTTGACGTGTGCAAGCGCCCATTGGGGCCCATGGAAATAAATGATTTGATTTGATTTTGATTAGAACCACCATCGGACCTGAAGCTAGTACGGCAAGAAGGTACTGACTATTTATTAAAACTAGTTGTCAAACTTTCCAGCCTGTGACTATCTGTACCGTTTGTCCTAGATTGAACATTTAAATGCATATACGTACTCATACGTATGTACCTATGAAAACTGACAGAAAACCCGTTCTACAATGTTGTTGCATATGATGAAACGAAAAACCGAGCGCTAGACACAGACTAATTACAGTTTCCTCCCACGCCGTGGAGATACCATCATACATTACAAAACAAAGCTTTTCATTGAATCAGACTTCACAACGTCATAGCACAATAAAAGTGAACGCGTCGCAAACAGATGCGAACTCTTTGTGTAAAAGGTCGCGACCGGGTCAATGGGGCGATGCCTGCGAGCTTTCATAATAGTTAAAAAAAAAAACAGATTTTCCTTTTTTTTTTCTAGCCTACGGATGTGTCCCACTGCTGGGCAAAGGCTTCTCCCCATAACTTTCAAGTCTTTCTGTTATTTGCTATCTTTTTAATTACTAACTAATTTCCTAATCTTTTAAAGCATTTAAATAACACCAAAAATAGTTTTTGATGTCGGTGCTTTTAGATTACAAATTGGGCAAAATTGATAAGCACCGACATCAAAAATAATTTTTGAAAATTAACGACTTAATCATGAGTAATTTAGTCAAGGTTGAAATTGTTGTCAAAATATAAACCGCTCTCCAACTACATTGGTGTTGTGGGTTCGATCCCCACATGGGACAAATCTTTGCTGGGGTGGTCTTTATCGATTTTAAAAAAGCGTTCGATACCCTGGAACATCACCAGCTATTGCAAGCTATGCAAGAATGTGGTGTTGCAGGACCCTTAAATAATTGGCTTCGCGCGTATCTGAGCGATAGAACATTGATAACGGCAGTGGGCGGCGCTACTGGCGACCCAGCGCAAGTCAGCTGTGGCGTCCCAACCGGTTCCGTGTACGGCCCCGTCGGCTATATTATGCATGTGAACAGTATGTGCAATGTTGTCAATAATTGTAGTATATATATGTACACGGATGATACTTGTTTTTTATATGCAGATAAGGAACTCATTGTAAATACAGCACCTAAGATAGTGGGGCATAGCTATGAGTGTCTGCATCAAGCCAATTCATATTGCAATTGTTTACCTATTGAGGTAGTGAATGAATACAAATACTTAGGCTTAACCATAGACCATAGTTTCTCGTGGCGAACGCACATTAACAACTTATGTGAAAAACTAAGGATGGTGCTTACTAAATTCTATCAATTAAGTTTTATATTAGACAGATCGACTATGTACACTGTTTATTATGCGCTGGTAGACTCGTTGCTTTGCTATGGACTGACCAGTTATGGACGAACGTTTAAGACATATTTAGACAAAATAAAACTAATACAGTCTAGGTTCTTAAAACTGCTAGTGAGCAAGAGGGTCAAAAATAAATGTAAATCAAGTGATTACGAGGAATTATTTATTGAGTGTAAAATGCTGCCAGTCCATGACAAGGTAACCTTGTTGATAGCTGTTCAGCAATTTGCCAGTGACGAATTTAAAAACTGTGTTAATAAAGCCATAGGGCGTAGAATGCTCAGCAAAAAGGTATTTATAGTACCAACTTATACTAATTATTTTGGCCAACGTAGAAGAAAATATTTGGTGCCTATTATTTTTAATGATTTGCCATTAATATTAAAAAATTGTAATTTGACAAAACGATCTTTTGAACTTCAACTTCAAAAGAGGTTTTTAAGTGTTATCAAGGAAAAAATTAACGAATTATATAACAACTAACTTTTTATTAAATATTAGATTCAGCCATTTATACTGTTGTGTAAAATATACTAACATAATATATAAGTTAGAATAAATAATACCTAATTAGTAAATAAGGAGCTACATTTGCCAACAAACTGTTGTACAGTTTGGCAGAAGTATTGTATAAGATATAAGAAAACAACTTGTAATATTTATTCTGAAATAAACGTTTTTTTTTTTATTATTATTTTTTTATTGTGTGATTCGCAATTATTTTGTTTTAAGACTGGGCCAGTTTAAGTAAGTGAATGTGTGTATTTGGCATTTGGTCCATTGGATAGTGTAATTGCTTCTGGCGTTCTATCTTATGTAAAAAATCCAAACCTGTAAAATAATATGAATATTGGAATTGCAGAATTACTCCTATTAATTCTGGAACTAAGAAATCAGTAAAAATTCCGGAGTTATGGAATTCCGGCATTACCTACTGAGTTGCATGCCCTAAACTGAACGGGTTGCTAACAGATGCGAACTCTTTGTGTGAAAGGTCGCGACCGGGTCAATGGGGCGATGCCTCTTCCTTTCATAACTGTTCGTAAATAGCCGCTTAACGAATATGCATAATATGTTTTGTAGATTCTGATACATTTAATACCTACAGCATACCATAGGTAACCTTAATAGGGACTTTATTCTTAGATATATCTAAACACACGTTATACATAATTTTAATAGGTATGTTACTGTATTCATATAGGTAAATATGCAAAGATATGTGTATGATGTTTTTGTATAGAGATCAAATTTAATATTAGCATTGCAAAAACAGAAGCGCACTTTATGATAAATATTCCATCACCATTTTTATTTTTTACACTAAATTATTCATTTGTGCTATTTTAAAATTACGTAAGATTTTATTGTACCTAGGAACTCACAATGTTATAAATACGTAATCAAAATTGTATGATTCGGGTATATTGTAATAGGTAAATAAAACCTGCTTAGGTTTGCATCTTGAGTGACCTACTTACCTAGATTTTAAGGTAAAACCATTTTAAGGCTATAATATTTAAAACGTAATAAAGATAGGTCATTAAATTACACATTTAATTTCTAGATAAATGGAGGAAATCCAGCAAAGATTTGCCGCTGCTCGTCTATTTTTTATTGGCCAAAATAATAGAATAATACTGATCATTGTTTTGGGAAAGCATTTGTATTACAAAACATTTGGTAGACAAAGAATTGACGTTCCATTTTACGCGGCACTTTCACACACAACAATAGTGAGATAGCATCTGTGTGGTAACGTTTCATCAATGGACGAGCTAAACGTTGTGTAATCAGTCTACCCGCAAGCTTGCACAAGTGGCTAATGACGACCGTTTCAGACTTAATAGAGTTGATCTTCTATTACGAAACCGCATTTTTACAACTTGTAAGTATGTATGTTAAATACATAGTTGTAAGATCACGTTTGATCGTTTAAATTCATTCGGTTTAGAGTACTGGTGGTAGAGCTCGAGGGCGGCAGCACCACCGTCTCACCTTTAACCTGCCGCCAAATAGTAGTGCTTCCATTACTGTGTTCCGGTTTGGTGGTGAGATTAGGCCCTGAAATTACTGGCACATGAGGCATAACACCGTAGTCCTCCGCTGCAGCGACGCATCTGTAATCTGCTTTTGTGGATTGTTGTTGTCCATGGGCTGTACTCCATTTACCATCAGGTGGACTACACGTTCGTTCGCTGTGGGCGTAGTATAATAAAAAAAGGTCCGTTTTTTTCTCCGTAAGACAACGATGGAATTTTTGAAAATATATGTGCTAGCTAACGCACACGTACTACAAATAGTCGGTCAGAAGTAGTATGAAAGACAGGCCAATTTCTCGTAGGTCTGATTATCGGTCTTCTGAAAGTAGTTCGTTAAGGTGAATTATTTTTCGCCTTAGAAAAAGGATTATTCCAAATGTAATTGTTATAGCTAACTGATCCATGGATATTAAAATATAGGATACCAATTAAAATATAGGTAAACATAAACCAAATGCAATAATTTTTAGTTACATATTGTATACTATAAATCTTACTAATTTTATGATCATTCAAAGCTTGATGGACGAGCCCAATTTTAAGTACGTAATTATTAAAAAAAACATTATCATTAAATTACCAACACAATTTATAGCAAATTTTGTAATTTAGTATAGCTATCAAACAAAATGGCTAGGAATAGACATGTATTTTTAAGTATAAGATATGATTTGTCTTTTAAAAATAATAATTACTTAATAATAGTAAAGTTAAACCCATATTGTGTTAGTGTGTGTTTGTGTGTGTGTGTGTGTGTGTGTGTGTGTGTGTGTGCGCCCGGGAGTCACCCTTAAGGACTATTGTTATTTTTTCGCTACGCTATCAAAGCCGCGTATGAAAGCTATTTTAGTATATATCTGTAGTTTGTGTGCACGTGTGGTCTAGTGGTTAAAGCGGTCGCCTCGCCGCTTGCCACTGCACTGGTGTTGTGGGTTCGATCCACACATGGGACAAATCTTTGTGTGATTCGGAAATATTTGTTCTGAGACTGGGTGTGCTTGAGTGAATGTGTGTATATGGCCTTGTCATTGGGACCTATTAGATAGTGTAATTGCTTCTGGCGTTCTATCTAATGTTTTAAAAAAAATAAAAAAATATTATGTATCTTAATTAATGTACTACCTACATGGTTACATAAAAATCCAAAACATTAAAAAGCAACAACTGTTTTAGTTGTTTGGTATCGCTAAAAAAGAAAGCGTGCAATTTTTATCTGCTTTCCTTTTTACTACCGTTCTCTAAAAAGATTTACTTATTGATATGTAGAGGCGATAAAATACGGCTAGAAGATTTTACGGCCTATAAGCATTATGTATGGTATATAATTATGTTTTTATCAGTAACAGACGGCAATAAATGCTTAGTTTCAACTTGATGAATGATTACAGGTTGATTACCTGACTTGTCTGGATACAGGTTGAATTGAAATTATCTTTTTTAAAGCAGTGATAAAATGAAACAATGTTGTTGATCTCTGCTTTGTGTTGTAGTCAATTTGAATGACGGTCACAAATTGACAACAACTTGAGTGCACGGTTGGCGTAGTGGTTAAAGTGGTCGCCTCGCCGCTTTCAACTGCGCTGGTTTTGTAGGTTCGAACCCCACACGGGACAAATCTTTGTGTGATCTGCAAAGATTTGTTTGACTCTGGGTGTGCTTTGTGTGTGTTAAATGTATGTTCGACGTATGTGTTATGGGTGTGTTACCCACGGAGGAGTAATTCATAGTGCAGGCGACGTCTTGATAAAAAAAAAATGAAAAAAAAAAGTAAGTTTTTAGTCCATCTTAAACTAAATAACAACAATTACCCTAGACTAATTTTGTTCTTGTCTGGACGAAGAGTTATACGATACGTGAATCATGTTTTTTTTTACATTTTCGCTAAAAGTTTCGGCTGCGTTATATAATTATGTTTTTTTGTCTGTAACAGTCGGCAATAAAGGCTTAGTTAAAACTAGATGATACATATTCTGGAAAATAAATAAAAAAAGTTAAATTAATGTGCCTATGCTACAAAATGCGGCAGAGACGATACAAAGCGTAATAAATTAAACCATAATGACCCCGTTATCGTTAATAACGCTTACCGTATTTAATTTTCAAGTTAAGGAAAAGCTGACTATTTAAAACAGGATATTTAATATCCTGGCCTGCTTCAAAAACTGTAACGACGTGACACAACTGCAGAATAATTAGTTTGTAAAATAAGACTGCCTTGCTGTTCTAGTGTTTAGCGTAGGCGACTTTTCACCACGATGTCTTGGGTTTGAGAATTCTCAATAGCAGCATGGCTTTGGAATTGTGCCCGGTGGATGGCGATAGGCTCACTCCTTATGAAATGGGACATAAACTTAACAATAAATTGTGAGCATTATCTATATCTATTCACCTCTGCCATCCACAGCCTTTTGGGTAATATAAGATGTGATGTTATTTTTCAAATGAGACAATGCTTTGGCCTATATGCTCGGTCACAAAACCTTTGCCTCCATTGAAAGAAAGAAAGAAACATTTATTCTGACAAAAAGAATAAAAAAAATAATAGAAAATAGAAATAAAACTTAAAATACTAAACAATAATTTGTCAAAAATGGACACCATCTCATTGCTTATATGATAATGTAATTAAAAAATAAAAACTGAATTCATATGAAAATGTACAACAATTATATTTAATATATTGTTATTTTCTGGAACAACCGCAAACCCCTTTTGAACCAGTTCGCGTTTAAACGAGTTGGTCAGGATTTACTACAAAAAGGTTTTTACACTCTTTCGTTTTTGCACGAGTAAAATATGTATCAAGATTACTGTTTTTAGACTCGGGGCTTTGAAACCGCGTTGTTTATAACTTAAACGTGATTCACGTAAAAAATAGCGCGTTATTTTATGTCTGGTTACAGGTTAAACGAAATTACCCTTTTTAAAGCAGTAATAAAATTAATCAATTTGGACGCCGTCAACAAATGAGTTTTTAGTCCATCTTATGTTAAGTAGCAACAATTACCCTAGTCCTATACAGAATTTTCTACTTATCCGGACGATGAGTTATTCGTGAATCATGTTATTTTTACATTTTCGCTAAAAGTTGTAGCTGCGTTATATCGGTCATGGTCACTTGGCACTCTCACTAAAGCCCCTGAACCTATAACTGCATTGCAGTGTCTAAATTTCCTTCTCCTTGCGTTGTCTTCCTCAGTTTTGAGGGTCGCAACCTCTTCTCAAAAACATTTCGCGTGTAAAAGTCCACCACCTGTGTCGTTCTTGGGCCGGTCCATACAGTGTGTGTGGGTCCAAGAACTCGTGGTCTCGAGCGTGAAACGGGCTTGGCTAGACCAGCGTATCGGGCTTTAGCCTCTGGGTCATTTCGCTGCAACCTCCCTAGATACCACCGGTCTTTCGAGGTGTCTAAACTTACTTTAGGTTACATGCCAATAACGCAAGCATATTCACAGCAGCATCACAACTTATTTCCTATTGATGAACAGTTTTCAATTCACGTGTCCCTTTGACGTAAGCCCAGTGAGTAAGTATCGTTTATTCACGATATCGCGTGCTGTTCGCCATCGGGGACGACATGAATATGACATAACCCATCATTATGTCTCAAATCCTATCATTTCCTGCTTCATGGCTATGTAAAATGTAGGTAAAGTGCATAATGGTCCAGATATTTAAATGATCGTCGACTTTGTCTGATTTTACTTCCATGTATTACTGGCGATTTTTAAATGACAAGATTGTACTTAGCGCTGTTGTTTATTTTGGTCCAATATTTTTCTTTCTTTCATTCGTCTCTCAAAAAGATGAAATTGTAAATGAGCTTGTCGCTGGGAGCGCCATCCATCGAATATTATTACAGCTTAGTACTAATACGACTGTGTTGTTTCTCAAAAATTATGCGTAAAGGTCCTTTTACATGATGCAAGTTTTGTAAGGCATTTCTAATGCTTGCTTTGCTTAACGCTTATTTTAGACGTAATGTGGCCCACCAAAAATGTCTATTATGTGTAAAGGTTGCAGTTACTCTTATAATTATATTGGTTAGTAGGGCTATTTTATACTCTGTCCATTCCTTTATTTTCTTTTTGACAGATAACATTTAGGAATGCCTTTACACGTTACTGATTCGATTTGAAATCATAATCGATGTTGTCTTAAAAGAACTTTCAATCGATTAATTACATCGAAATGGTTTTAGTTCATTATTAATTATTCGTTTATTAGTAGTTTTTATTAGATGAAATAAATATACAAAATAATAATATAATAATAATCTCACATACTTAGTCTATGACGGTTTCCTAGTTACCTTTGTTTACATTTTGATATGTCATTCCAAGATTTCGACTTAATTTCTTGCAAATAATTATTCATGGAATCATGATACTATTATTATATTCTTTTTTTTTATAAAAAATACAGACAATACACATAAAAAAGTCAAATTATTCTTTTTCATAATGATCGATTTATTTCATTTCACGATTTGATTTATAGTCTGTGGTTGTTTGTTACAACCAGTGAACTGCCCTAAAAAGTGTCACTTGTCAATAAAGTACATTATTATTGTAGTACATTAATCTGACAAAAAAACGGTAATTCATAGGCGTGATCTGTCAAAAAGAAAATAAAGGAATGGACAGAGTATAATTGATTACTTAATTGTAAAACAGATCTTTTCTTATTTTATATCTCTCTGTGTAGTGTTTAGTAATGCCATCATGAATTCTTTATGAAATACCTGCACTTATCTTTAAGGGGTCATAACTACATAACAGGCTTTTCTCGCTTAGATGTTCGCTCATAAGATAAAACATGTAACGTGTTTATGTTTGACATAACCATTACAAGTGTAATAATCTGTGCACCTTTTCTAAATAACGTAGAGTGACGTTAACAAATTCGGCAAAAGGGACGACACAATAAAGATTGAAAAGAATTTTAGTCATTTGAATTTTATATGCATACATTTACAGATTGAGACGGAATAATATTCTAAAAAGACTAGCCAAGCTACGTTTACCTAAAGTGTTTGTTAAAGAAAATGCTATCTCAGGTCACATCGACACTTAATTTAAAGTGAATCAGCAAATCTATCCTTCTTGTTTTTCTGCCTG
Organism: Hypena proboscidalis; assembly: GCA_905147285.1. Classification (NCBI taxonomy): domain Eukaryota; kingdom Metazoa; phylum Arthropoda; class Insecta; order Lepidoptera; family Erebidae; genus Hypena; species Hypena proboscidalis. Next base: position 6,661,286 of record LR990141.1, read on the forward strand.
TCCATATCCCATTTTATTTAAGGTCAGCTCAAAACATCTTTTCCCTCTATTCTCCTCTGACAGCCGTCCATCCTTTCTTTGGTCTGCCTCTTCCTGTCCATAAATGGACATTTGAACTGATCTATCTTTCAAGTCCCATGACTTTCACCCCTTCTCAGCACATTCATCCTTATTAGCACATATTTCTCGCGTCGTGTTAACAATCGGTTTCGAGTGTTTCAGGTTTCAATAACGATTTCACTTTCACATAAACTTTCACGTACGTCTCAAATCTGTCTATTGAACCGCTTTGCGTAAACTCTTACGCCATTCTTTTCACACTAAACATAGTCATAGAGTCATAGACAATCTATCAGTGTGAAAGTGAAATTAGCGTCAGATCTTTTGTCGCGGTTTGTTTATTTACAAAAGAAGTCAATAGTAAGTACTACTAATGAGGCGACAGCATGTCTAGTCGAAGTCGTTTGCAAGATAATTAGTAGTTAAGATATCTGCATGAAGTCCGTAGTCATAGGCATGGCTACACGTTTCTATGTGTGTGTGTGCTTGTAAATAGGCATTTCATGTTTAGGTTTTCAATAACGATTTTTCTTTCAAATAAACTATTGAGTTTTTCACAAATCCTCACGTATAAATAAATTTAGATTTTTAACATTAGATAGAACGCCAGAAACAATTAAACTGGCCACAATGACAAGGCCCAATACACACATTCACTCACACAAGCACACCCAGTCTCAGAACAAGTCTTTGTACACAAAGGTTTGTCCCATGTGGGCATGGAATCCACAACACCAGCGGAAAGCGGTGAGGCGACCGCTTAAACCACTACCCCACACATATAGACATTATCGGGCGTCATTCTTTTTACAGTTTACCTAACCGAAATAGACATCTATCACCGTGAAAGTCAAATTAGCCTAACTCTTTGTCGCGGTTTGTTGATTTACAAAAGAGATCAAACTAATGAGGCGACAGCATGTCTAGTAGAACTCGTTTGCAAGGTAATTAAATTAGCATATCAGCTTGAAGTCGGTAAACGAGTTTTATGATTATTTTTATAGGTAATAGTGTATTTTGTGACTATTCTAGAAATGACCTGCCTGCTTCTTAGCCAGATTTACAGGTCAAGTTAGTAAGATAAAATTATATAATGATACGCACGCCATGTCTAGAAATACCGGTAAATCAAGTCTTATGATTGGCTATTAACAAAGGTTAGATTCATATTTTTTGCAAAATCAATAACGGGTTAATTCCGCTAACAAAAACCAGGTAAACAAAGACGTACAGAAGTTCCCATAGAACTGAAATTGATATGAATGTTCGAAACACCATTATAAAATAATGTGTAAAAACTCACCATCGACACAGTACTTAGAAAAAAAAACAGAGATCTCAAAAACATATATTTCGCGATTTTCAGTTAAATGGTAACTTTTATCATAAACTTATGCTAGACAACATTGTAGATAACAAATAGCCATAAAAAAAAAGAAAAAAAAAACATTGTAGATCATACAATTACCTATAAAAACTAACTGTTCGCCGTGTCGTTTCCCGCGTAAAATTTCTCAATTAATAGTACTCATGTAGGAACCAGGCAGCAACGATAGCCGAATGGGAGGCCGTAGGACTGCGTAGTCAAAGGTCTCGAGTTCGAACCCACGGCATACACCTCTGTTAATAAATCGTAGTATTTAGTATTTATCATATAAATTAAAGCTCGCTAACGGTGAAGGCAAATATCGTGAGGAAATCATGCCTGAGTGCCTAAAACGTACTCGAGGGTGTGTGAAGTCTACCAATCCGCACTTGGCCAGCGTGCCTATGCTATCCTCCTAATCTAATCTAAATCTAATCCCATCATGAGAAGAGGCCCGACCACAGCAGTAGGACATGTATTAGATACAGGGCTGCTATTACTATGTAGGTACCGTACCCAAATAGTAGTAAAAGTCCTCTAGTGGCGCCAGTCAACGACCCTCTCACACAATTACCGGCTTGCACCGTATGGCCGCGGAATGAATAATGAAAATATTAATTAACGAGCTAATGAAAGAGACGACTCCGACATCCGCGTCGGTGCGTGCAATTAACATCATGTGTGACGTCACAGCATGTCCTTCCACGGGACGTAAGGGTAATTACCTTTTATATATTCGACTACAATTGCTACTTTCGGCTTAATAGCTGCGAAAAAATATTGAGGACAAAATAAATAATGTAGGTCTGCTAGTGGTTAATATTGAAAAGTACAATCACAATATTAATTACCGAGCTAATGAAAGGGACGACTCCGATATCAGCAGCAGCAGCGTAAGCGCTTGCAATTAACATCACTTCTGATGTCACAGCATGTTCTTCTAACTACCTACGGGACGTATAGGTAATTACCTTTTTATATGGCCGAGTGAAATTGTTCCTCGCGCTACTTTCTCTTTCTTAATAACTGCGAAAAAATATTGATGAGAAGATAAATAATATAGGTCTGTTAGTAGGTAATATTGATAAGTACTCGGAATATTAATTATCGAGCTAATAAAATTTTAATAAAAAAAAAACCGACTTCAAAAAGTAGGTAAACTAAAAAGCAAAAAATAAATTTACTTCGCACAAAATAATACGTTTTTTCATTTAGTAAAATAGAAATTATTAAATAATTATTTTATAATTCTGAAGTCGGTGCCAAGTAAATCGGATAATTAAGAACTAATATTCAGTCAGAAAATAGTTGTTAGAAAGATTAGTCTATACAGAGTTATTGTTTACTTTGCACCGACTTCAGAATTATAAAATAATTATTTAATAATTTCTATTTTACTAAATGAAAAAACGTATTATTTTGTGCGAAGTAAATTTATTTTTTGCTTTTTAGTTTACCTACTTTTTGAAGTCGGTTTTTTTTTTTATTAAAATTTATTTTATTTTACGATTTTAAGTGATGGGTAGACCAGAATGTTTCTCAAATGAGGAGACGGTTACTTGAGACGGAAAACTTATTAATAATAATCCCCGTACTCCTAACCGTTGAGGAGTTGTACCTTCCAGCATCAGCTCAGCAACTTAAAATGCAAATATCCAAGAAGTTTTAGGTAATATACGAAAAACAATATAGAAGCCTTTGAAATTTGAGGGTTACCCATGATTTCTCTAGGATCCCATCATCAAATCATGACCTCATATTATGAATGTACATAAGTAATATTCAACGTCTCGCCTCATCTGTGTATAACTTGAAAGAATACAGTAAACGGCCTCAAGGAGCATATATTTAAATAATTATCCCCGTACTCCTAACCGTTGAGGAGTTGTACCTTCCAGCATCAGCTCAGCAACATAAAATGCTGACTACTAGATGCAGATATCCGAGTAGCTTTAGATAATATATAAAAAACAATATAGAAGCCTTTTAAATTTGAGGGTTGCCCTCGATTTCTCTAGGATCCCATCATCAGAACGTGACTTGAAAAAAATGGGACCACATGACAAGTATATCCTATCAAACAAAAAAAGAATTTCTCAAATCGGTCCAGGCGTCTTCGAGTAATCGGCGAACAAACATAAAAAAAAAAAAAAAAAAAAAAAAAAAAACATACAACCGAATTGAGAACCTCCTCCTTTTTTTGAAGTCGGTTAAAAAGGGACGACTGCGACATCCGCGTCGGGCGGCGCGTGCAATTAACATCATGTATGGAGTCACAGCATGTCCTTCCAACTTCCTACGGGACATAAGGGTAATTACTTTTTTATATGGCCGAGTGAAATTGCTGCTGACGCTACTTTCGGCTTATAGTTGTATAAAACATATTGATGGGCTAATATTTGCAAAATAAGAATGAATGTAAGCCTGGATTATCTTCGTTAGGAACACATATTTATTGATCACGGGATCGGAATCGCGCGTTTTAGCGACTTATATGTAGGTAGTAATAAGTATGTTTTGTGCTATGGCCTATATTGTCCTTCAAAACAACTTTTGAAACTTACTGCTTAAGTCTGCTAAAATATGTTATCAGTTCTTCGATACCTGCTAAAATCTGTTATCAGTTCTTCGATACAAGTGTGAATACTATGAGGTGAATATTTTCGTTTTTAGGATGCAATGTATTATTTTTAGTAAGAATAATAACATCTAAATTTATATGCTAAGAACAGTCCAAAAAATGTTAGTACTAGCGGCTGTGAACACGCGATTATAAGATTCCAGCCTATCGCATTACCACTCAGCTGCCCTGCTCAAAATCCACGAATCTTTAGGCTGTTTCTTAGTATTAGATTTCTAAGCATGGCTCAATGCTATATATAAATCAATTAGAAATAATTTTAATAAAATAATTTTTTATGTTGAATGAAATCATCATTTATTTTATTCTTATCACGTTTGACTAATGGGTAAAATATTGACAAAGATCTCCTTGTATTGCATGCACCCTTAGTTATTTATAAAATCTCATTTGAATATCTACATCGCATACATTAAAAGTGCAATACCCATTTAATAATTTACGCAAGGAAATAGTGTGGGGGTAACAAAACATAATAAGAGAAGATGTGTGATTCAGGGGTTTTTAAGTTTGGCCCCTTCGTTGTATTGTATGTAAGGGTCTTGGATTTCCCCTCCTTGGATCCTCCCAAAGAAAATGGCTTCATTTAATATTGTCACACCTGTTATTATAAGTTTAGATGATAACTGAATAGTTTTGCTAATGATCCTTTTTTTGTTTCCAGGTACATATTTATGAACAAGACGTAGACTTGTAGAACGTTAGTAAGGTAAATGTTAACCAGGCTTTGTTGGTGTATACTTCTTCTATAAAAGGAATATAGAATATTTTATTACATTTACAACAGTCACATACACAAATCATAAACAGAGTCAGAACAAAGCTTTGAAAAAATCACACAAAGATTTGTCACGTGCGGGGATCGAACGGACTACACCAGCGTGGAGAAAGGCGAGGCGACCAGTGAAACCACTTTTTTTTTTTTTTTTTTTTTTTTTTTTCGCGGGGAAATGCATTTACGCATACCAACCCCACCCGTGGGGGGGACGGGCAGAGTGGCATGTGGGACTCCCGTGCCTACGATGTTAAACGGCACAGAATACCCACTAAAACCCCGCGGTGTGCCCTCGTCGCCGAAAGATGGTGGGTCGGCGAGCCCCGGATCGATATTATATCCACAGGGCTCGCCGCGGCGACCGTGCCCAGTCCGACCTCTGACCGGGCACCCGACTCTAAGTCCTCCTACTCCCGTAGCGACGCCCCGGGCACACCCAGGGCGTCACTCCGTCGCGGAAGGCATCAGCGGGCGGCGGAAAACCCCCTCCACCGCCCGCGGCCTCGCTTAGGGCGGCATTAGGCTCGCGGCGTACGCGCGCCTTCGCCGCCCAGCTCGCCGGCGGCGGAGGACCAGTGAAACCACTACGCCAACCATGAACCCAAAAATTTACGGTTATACTTTTGCAACAATTAGACTGTCAAATTTCATTGAAAATTTTTCCCGGGCCGGTGCAAAGCTGTCAAAACCCTTAATTTTCTAAACTTTGACGTAAATTTTATCTGGAACGCGCCGCTCTGATCGCTCAGTGGGAATTTGTGCATTAGAATGTCATTTAAAACTTAATGTTCCCTCTAGTTAAATAGATCTTCTCTGGCTATGACAGTCCACAGTAGTATACACTGTCTTGGCATGTCTGTGACAAGAGGAATAACATGATAGCCTCAACTTAAGACGTTTTGGTTGGCAAAAGAAAAAAACTATAGTTCATCCTGCTTAATATCTCTTCATAAATAGAGCACGAAAATGTTCGGTTTATTCATTTGGTATTCAGTCTCCATTCTCAGAAAGTGTATTTAGTTAACTCGTTTGTAAGTTGACATATTTGAAGGAAATTCGATTTGAGCCAGACTACTGCGCGCTGATGAATACGTTTCATCTGACATTGAGATAATTTTAAATGGAATTGCTCTAATTCAGTTGCGAAATACGTGTGACGAAATGTCAAGGATTTTATGAAGATGCTTTTGGCAGTTTCTAAACGAACATTTATGCACGTCGTATTTTCAATAACAACACCTCGCTTGGATGGCTCCAGAAGGGTTAGGCAGAGTATATCACTCACACTTCACTTGTTATGTTTAGATTCCATGCCAATTAAATAACTTCGAAAAACTATACCGCCACTTTACTTGCACAATTTTAGATTTCGTGTTGCTATTGAGAACAGCCTGTCTGAAAACCCCTAATGTGAAGATAAGATAAATTTGGATTTTTTACATTAGATAGAACGCCAGAAGCAATTACACTATCCAATGGTCCCAATGACAAGGCCAAATACACACATTCACTCACTCAAGCACACCCAGTCTGTTTTGTTTGTCTTTTTTTATCTGTCCCATGTGGGGATCGAACCCACAACACCAGTGCAGTGGAGAGCGGCGAGGCGACCGCTGAAACCACTACACCACACGTGCAGACAGCACAAAAAATAGATCCAGTCTTATTTAAGTTAACATCGAACTGTTTGAGACTGAATGTATGTAAAGAGGTGTTTATTGGGTTTAAGTGTCGTGAACTTATATTTTTTATTTATATTAAATACACTACACTCATATTATTTCAATTTCTTTAGCATGGTATTACCATTCATTGTTTAAATTCAGTACCTATAGCAAATACTTCATTTTACCTGCTATCGGAATGCTTCGTCAAGAATGTGTAGCTAAATAGCTACGTCCCTCCAAAGTCATTCGTGGCTCATTTATAATTTACATATCTAAATGTTATTTATACTCTGTATAATGCTAATTATTTCATACTTTAAATATTTCTCTAACTACGTAATATCGTACTCCGTCGTGTATGTAAACCATTTGAACCGTTTATTCACCACACACTATTTTACAATTAGAGAAATTAAAAAAGAAAATATGTATAGTACACAGAAAATGTGCGGCAAGGGATCTAGCTCAGTATTTGTTGCGGCCAATGCACAACACTGATTTTCAGCTAGTCCCTGACAGATAGAACAACACAGTAGATCAACGCTCACAAGAAAATATAAATAATGAAATATTAGGACCAAACAGATATACAAGAAAAATAATCAAAAATTAAAAATTTACGAAAATTGGTATATACAAATACAGAGCAAAAGGTAAAATGGATATTATTGTATATCACGTTTATACAAGTAAATGGTAGTGTTTGCTGCTATGAATCTTGAAATATGACGGTGATATATTATCGGCCTCCAATTGACGCTTTTGACCACCGTTCCTTCAGTACTATACTGTACGAAGAGAAAGTAAGTACTGATAGAAAAGGGTAATATTTTATGAACATTACCATCAACCTTTAGATGTGTTGCCATATCGGATGACTAAATAGGATAGCGCTTATAATTACGTCTAAAACTAGCGGTTGAAAGCAAGCGTCAGCGTCAACGCCCGATGTATGTTAACATATTTTCATACAAACAAAAACCCGGTCAATTGTGAGTCAGACTCGTGCAGGAAGGGTTCCGTACCATTATCTATGAAAACGGCAAAAAAGCCATCTCTGTCGTATGGGAGCCCCTAGCTAACATAAGTCCATGCATTTCACACGTCTCTAAGTATAAAGTTTCTAATGGATTACCCATAAACCCATAACGAGTACCTTTCCACTTTGCAAACTTTACTCGGTAATGGTCACTTAATGTGTGCAAGTTATTTTTTTTTTAAACGCGTTAATGACGTGGAACGAGGTCGTTACGAGTAATTTATAAACCGTTTACTGTGCACGTGCGATACACTTTCACACATGCATTTTGTAATTGATTTATCTAGGGGTAATATATGAGGAATATGATACGTAAATTGTTGTCTCTAGGGCCAGCAGTGGGATTTTATGTATGGTGATTGTGTTTTAGACATCGAACGGCAGAAGTGCGGTCTCCAGTTTTAACTTACATTACTGTAGTCTGTTTTAGAAGACATAAAGCTCTTAACTTACTGCCTCGATGGTCTAGTGGTTAGCGTATGAGCCTCTCACTGCGAGGACTCGGATTCGATTCCCTCCCGGGTCGGGCAAAGTGTTATTTGTAAATCTTCCGTTAGGAAATTCTTAATAGCAGCATGAAGTTGGAATTGTACCCAGTGGATGGCGATCGCTCTATCCCATGGTACCTAAACATAACAGGTGAAAGTGTACACGTCTGCCACACCCTTCTGGGTCTTCTTCTTCTTTCGTATCGATGGCTGCAGGCATATTCTCATGGTGTTGACTTGCCATCGTGGTGAAAGGATTCGCCAGTCTGCTTGGTGCAAATTTGCAAACTGCCCAGGGTGCGCCGGACGTAGGGGTTGATTGTGTACGTCGCTCGGGGAGGCTCCCTTCTGGGAAATATAGCCGTCATGTTATGAAATGCACAGGCAACAGAAGCATAGAACATCGAAGTACTAAGTTAGGTTTAGTTTGTAATCTTGTATGCTTTGCTGGATGTTCATGAGTTGTAATTTGGAATTGTTGTAAGTGCCTCCTACCATCAGGTTGACTGCAAGGTCTCTTGTTACAACCATCTTTCAAAAACAACTACAATTAACAAATTGATCTCTCTATATTGAAACGTTATCTTTTTATTAAGAAAGCCACTGCGAGCCTACATAAAAGCGAGCGTCCGATCTAGGCATTGACCTAAATTGTGGACTACGTCTGCAGTGTTTGTATTCACAAAATACACCAGTTCTGTAGTATAGGCAGTTTTGTTTGACACAACTTAGTGTTTTGCATCATAGGCCTAGCGGTGCATGCGACTGATCACCATAAAGTTTCTGGTGACCTTTTTGTGTCAGAAAATGATTTATAACAGCGTGGTATCGGGTATTGTGACTGATGATGGCGATTGCCCTACTCCGTATTACAAGGACCCTGACATAACCGGTGAAAGGTTGGTGTTTCGCACTAACATTTAGGAGTGGCTCACACTTCCTGCTGAGTAAATATACCTAGTCTGGATGTAATGTTTACTTAGTCACATCAAAATACTAGTATTGTGGTTGTTATGATTAGAAGACATTATTGAACTTATTTATTGTACTTCAGATTAGCTATCAGTGGCAGTAGCTACAATAAGAGCGGTAAATAGATCATTATTATCTAATTTACAACGCAACTCAATACAGAATATCCTGTTTCTATACTGAGTCATAAACAACGTCATCCGATCGTTCCGATACTCGAATCAGTATTCGAATTAACGGTATTTCATTCACATCATTACACTTTCATACGCATTCAAATATAAAACCAATGACCCCTCAAATAGAACACATTTTCGACGATCCTCAGTAATTCATTTTCAAAATCGGTACGGCTAAAGAAATGCATGTGAAAAATGAGATTTTATATCGTGAGTGCCACCGACACGTAATAATGAACTCTTTCACCTGTCAATAAGATTTAAATTGAACTGCATTGTTGTTTAATTTTATTACGGTGTTTCTTTGGAGTAAAAAGTTATGGGGTGACGTTTTCCATTAGTTGATTGCTATAACGATAGTCGACTTTTAAAACCGTAGATAAGTTTTCCGACCGTGTTTTTCTTTTTTTGAAGTCGTTAGTTCAAATGTTTATTGTGATTGCAAATAAAGATTACTGACGTTTTAAGGTTTAATGGCCGAGGAAAAAACAATGAATTCGTTATCAACAACCGTTTCAACATTATAATAATTTAAAACATTTTATCAGTAAAACATTGCAACTTAAATTAAAACCACTAGACCGAATCGACATCAGGATTTAAAAATAAAAAGCGCGGATCCCATTTACATCACACTCGATTAAACCGGAAATATCCGGTAACATGATGACGCAAAAATAATCGAATGGCGACATATCGATACACGGACAGATAGTCGATTCGCTCGATATTCTTGAATTTTCCACTCGATTAACTTTGAAGCGATTGGCGATGAAAAATTGCCTTCACAGTCTAGTCACGTTCTCGATATGCTCTTAAGGTGAACTGATTATTGATTTCCATTATAAAACCTCCTGTACTATGTATAGGATGATGCTATTTCATGCTGAAATCAATTAACCATAGACTTACTATGGTTTATATAAAATGCATTTTTATGCGAACCCCTTACGTGTCCTTACTGCTAATCTTATAGTCGATTTCATTTAATAAATATTCATTTATATTAAGACGTTTGCCAGATTCTCCAGTTCTCGACAACGTTTTTGGCAAATCTTGAAAGCTGAGTTAATCGTGTTCCCGAAATTCGAGTAAGATATAAAAATAGTTTTTCTTTGTGATTATGCAATAGATAATATAAAATATTGAAAAGGTATTTACGATGTTTTCTTTTGCATTATTAAGTAAAGTAAGGCATGATGATCTGATGAAGAAAACGGAAAGGCTCTTAAACAAAATAAGATCGATCGTTATGGATTTGTTTGTCTCTTAACAAACGCTGTAGGCCAGTAGTGGTAGAGATGTTAACAGCGTTAATACGCAAAACTCGACGACAGTGGTGCGAACCGACCCATTCAAAAAAAGTCCTTGGGCGATCCATACCGCGCCGCGGTGCGAACGCCTTGTGGTATGAACAGCCCCAGTACCCAATAATCTTACATCGTTGCATTTTTGGTATGTTGGTTTTTCGAACTATCTTCGAATATTTCTTCTTTATAATATGACTATACAAGATGAATTTTATTATATCGTTATCCATACAATGTCATCCTATCATATAAGACGGATTAAACCGCAAGCAATAGCTATGCTAGACACGTTGTCGCGACATAGCTATTTACCTACTTACTCTAGAAATCTACTAGAACCTGTATCCAGTGCTCAGAGATAGTTGTTTACGGACTGGTTTTAACTAAATAGGCATAGTAAAACAGACATACTTACTACAAGTTAATCAATAGTTTATTAGGATATTAGATTTTATCACACTAACCGATCGATGGTGGATTCTGATAATTTAAAGAGTGTTATTAATGCGAGAGTTTGTGAGGACGTGTGTCTGGATTTCTAAATTGTTAAATAAATAAATATTTCACAACTCACACACAACGCCATCTAGTCTCAAACTAAGCAGAGCTTGTACTGTGGGTACTAGAATAACTGACACTATTACATATTTTTTCTTTTGTAAATACATACTTATTATACATAGAAACACCCAGACTAAGACAAACCCCCATGTTCATGCACACAAAGATTTGTCTTAAGCGGGAATCGAATCCGCGACCTAGGCGTCGCAGGCAGGTACACTACCCACTCCGCCATCCGGTTTTATCTCTTCTGTTGTTGAATCTATTTTAATACTAAGAACAGTTATAAAGATAAAGTCCTAATTGAATAATTGAAACCAAATATGCACGTACCACTTTTAACTTTGCATCACCCTAGGTTGACTGTTAGACAATGCCTTTGGCATTAAGTCCGCCTTGTATATTACGTTGTTCTAAAATAAATAAATAAATAAAAACAGGGGTTTTTTTTTAAATTTGAATTTGGACTGAAAGCGAGATTTAAACCCGCCACTATAGGATTCCAGACAAAAGCAATTTTTTTCGTCTGTTATTAGTGTATCGATGTTTGTTACTCCTTTATGCAAAAACCAGATCGATTTTGATTAAATTTTCCTCGCATGTCTGTCGTTTATAGCCTGATATATATACGATACTTGTTTCGATGTACCATGCGGGGGCGCCGCGGGGTGCACCACGTAATCGACATAATGTAACTGCATTAATCGTTATTCGACAGTATCAATAAAAACTCTTTATTTTTCTACCAACTTATGTAAACATAATTCGGTCAGCATTTATATGCTACAATTAATTGTAATCATATATATCCGGCTTTATTCGACCAGATGGATGTGAAGACCACAATTCTGAAATGGAAACGCATCAGTAATATTTCATCAGAGTATGGACTGATTTAAGGATTAACCTATTTATAACATATAGTCGTGAGACTATATTACACAGAAGGGTGTGGCAGAGGTGTACAACACCGATATTGCACCTGTTATGTTTTGGTCTCATGGAATAGGGGGTGAGCATATAGCCATCATCCGGGCACAATTCCGACTCCGTGCTGCTTTTGTGAATTTTCTGATGAAATGTTGACAAATAACACTTTGCTTGACCCGGGCATTGAACCCCAGACGTCGAGGTGAGAGACGCATCTGCTAACCACTAGACCATCAAGGCACTTAAGCTATTTATATTTATTATTATTTAAGTAATTATAATTATTATCAAAAAGATCGCCCGAATATCAAGGGTTTCATTAGGATGTTACTACACCAATCAATGGCAGAGGATTCGTTCGATTGTTTTTGTTTAGTAAAAACTATCGATTCATTATTTTATTGATGTCCAACGATCGATCGATTAGAGCAATAACCCCCATTTTATTCTATGCATTTCAAACTAAGTCCACGCTATTGAGTTACAACAAATATAAAGCTGAAATTGAAGATCCTTCCTTATAATATAAATGCATAAGTTTGTGATTATGGATGTATGGACGTTTGCTACTCTTTCACGCAATAACTACCGGGTAGATTTTAATCAAATGTAGCTTTTTATCGACATACCACGCAAGCATAATATAAATTACACGGTGAAATTTAATAATGAAATTAATGTAGCGACATCAACTATTTAAACATTAACTTTTACAATGTAAACATTAATTTTATGCAACTAATTTCGTAATGTAAAGTAGGCTTAAAAATCTTTTAATTATTCATCGAACTATCCAGATAAATCTGGTTTGAACGTATGCGGCACTCGATGCGGCAGTAAAACGTGCCTTCAGCGGTATTCGGAACAAGCAACCTCTAACAATGTTTTGGCCCATTTACAGTGTGATGATTTAAAGCGCTGCAGCCAGCGGTGAAGCGCTGCACGCGTGTATTTTGTGCTGGTATATTCTAATTTACATGTTTTGTGTGCGCTGGAAGTCTTGTGGAATTTAAAGGCTAAATTTGCTATACTTACAATAATGATAACCTTGTTATTTTCTCTTTAACTGAAAAAAGTGCAAATACTTTAGTCGCCATTATCAAAAGTAGCCTTTATCGCAGTTTACATAAGGACATAATAGGTGACTATTTGTTTTTACTTATCAATGTTCAAATACACTTAAGTATGTGTGTACTTAAGCGTTTAACTACTTAATTTCATGAAATTAGTTCATGAACGGTTATTATTTTAAATTTTGTAGTAACTAGAGGTAAGGTCTTTTGGCACGTGAACTGCAGGCGGCATAAATGAAAATCAAATGGTAAACTCCTTCATTCATTCGTGGCAATCTCAGCGTAGAATAGCTACTGATGACTGGTTTTGCTGGACTCGACTCTGGATTAATCCAATGAGGCATTCAATGAAATTATAACCATGATGTTCAAGCTTAATGGAGCCTTGGTACTCACATTTCCTTTGCCTACCTCTCGTTATACTCCCTAATCGCACGAATTACTTTGTCTAATTTCAAGAGCCTTGTCATTGACTTGAATGACATTAATGGCGCAGAAAAAGCAAGGTTCTAATATCAGTTTTTGTTATACTAACTAATGTTGCATGACCTTTGTTGGACTTGAAATTGAAGGCTTTTGCGCTTCGTTTATTACATTATTTACATGTAATAAGTCATTGTCACGTTGAAGATTATGTAATGTCTTTGGAAAACACGAGCCTTGTTTCATCAATCTCATCAAAATCGACTCAGTAATTGTTTTTTTCTGATTGACTATCGTCCATTCCATACATAATTATAGATACATAGATAAAACTTTATTTGCATACCTACCATTTCATTACAAACTAAAAACAACTATTAAAAGACAATAACAATATGCAAAAAACGGCCTTATCGCCTGACGCAATTTCTGCCTGGCAACCTTCGGATGGACAAAAAGAGATAGCCTAATAGTTTCAGAATGTACGGAACTTTGAAAATTTTCAAATTTAATCCATCCATCACACTTATATCCATCTTTACAATCTTTCGATACTCCATATTTACATTATCAGTAGTACATACGAAACAACGATAACAGTAGCCCATTTTCAAAAACACCATGCTAAGTCGTCTAAATATCGACAACAAAAAATAGAAACATCAAACAAAGCCAATCCCGCGAAGCAAATGACACTCAAAAGTAGAAAGCTAGAAAATGGCGTTAAAAATTGTCGTTCTCCGTGAAACATTCGATAACCGCGACTGAACGAACCAACCGTAAATAACGACCGTCGAGCTTACTACCAAATGGCCTATTAACTTTTAAAACGACTATGCAGTCACGCCCTTAGCTACGCTCCGACAGTGTACAGTTAAAACGTCCGCGTCGTGCGGCTTTAGTATGACGTCATAAGGGACGTGAATATTAAGAATGTCCCCTGAATCGAACTTCGTCTATCAATGGACTTGTTCATGGGTAAAATGATTTGAATAGGTATACTTCAAGTAGTAGATAATCATGGACAAGACGTCAGAAACCAACCCTGAATATATGGAGGATTTGCATCCTTGGTTATAAAGGAAGAATAGATGGTTAAGTGGTTATAAACATTACGATCAAAACTTATAGATAAAACTTTATTTGTGTATACAACATAGGATATACATTTTGTACGAAAGTTTAAATAACAATAGGTATATGCACAAAGAGCGGACTTATCGCTTAACGCGATTTCTTCTAAGCAACCTTTGAGTGGACATTCGTGTAAAAGGTTTCCAGAATGATAGTTTTAGACAGAAATGAAGAAGGATTGAAGATATACTTTTAAAGACATTTAAGTACCCGGTAATAAGTTCTCTATTACTAGTCTACTCTTAATTGAATTGACATTCTAACTAAGTTAAGATTTAAAACATAGAACGAGACGACAACCATTTACAGGGTGTGGTGCCATATTGCAACGTTTTTATGCAAATAGCATTAGACAGAATAGTGGGTATGGGGTCTGTTTTAATCCCGACCTGTGTTTAATATGAGGGTCGGTTGGCCCAATCAGCCCGAGGTCCTCCGTGGATGGATTACGTGATACGCGATATCCCATCAATATTCATGAGCTCGGTGAATAGACGATGAGTTGTCGATACCGTGGCTGCCTATGCTGTTGAACACTTTCGCGAATCGAGTTAGTTTTCATTTCGACATTTTAACTTTTAAGTCCTAATTTAATTGCTTCGACTTGTAAATCGTAAATCACCGTTGAGCTTAATTTAATTTGGAATCAAATTGGAGCATTTTCATTCGTAAAATAAATAGCAAATTTCATTGAAATATCTCTCGCTATATTTCAAAGCAGATCACAAAATAAATACAAGTAAAACGCCGCGTCAAAAAACAGGTTTCCATTATGAGTTCCCTCTGATCCTCCGTTACATTAGTATGCAAATTTTTCATATCAGCCCTCGACGAATGGCCAGACTATCAATCTAAAGCGTCCAGGTGTCGGCTCGTCGTCATGGCAACCATCTTGTACAGCTTTTAACGAGCCGACTCGATTTTATTAGGGACGCTCAAGTTTTTGTGCAAGTAACGAATGCGATTTACAACCCTTTCTAATGGTCCATTGAGCATAATAAAGCTGTGATTATGAAAAGATTTATTGGCACACAAAAACTGTCAGAAAGACATTGAATCTGCCAGTATTGGCTTCAATTGTAGTTTGCAAGCACTAAATTCAAACGACTGGTCGTTCATTTCACGAATAGACAGTTTTACCGAATAAAAAGTGACGAATTCGCAGATGCGGCGTGCTGGCATCGGCGATTATAATAAAAACGATATGTCAGTTTAGCTGTCCGTTCGTTAATACCTCTCAAAGCCCGCGCTGGAATACCCAACCTCAAAATAGACATTCAGGTCAGACTGAGTCGTGCAGATTTTAAAACAAATTGACCTAGATTTAGTGTCTCATAAATATTAAATTTTACTCCGTTTACTCGATAAGCTTTTGTGCCGATATTACTGAGTTATATAAATGGAATTGGATCAGTTTGCGAGAAGGATTAATGACGATTTTCAGAACATCGATACTGCGGTCGCCATGTTTGAGCTCGGATATTATTCGATTGGGTTGTTTATGTAATTAATTGGTAATGCACAATGCTCTGTAGTGTATTGTTTTTGTTGTAGGTTAGTAAATCCATGTTGCCTTAGTGAGTAGAAAAAAATATCACTCATGTAATCATTCGAATCATGAGTGATCATTCGATTTCTAGTGAGAACGGTCGCGTCATACTTGTGCTCGGGTAAAACGCTGACGCTGCAAATTCCGTCGCGTGTGGCCGTCACGGTCGTCGCGATGACCCAGTTACCGATAGTGAATCATGAGTGTTTATGTTAATAAACATATCTTTTAGTTATTTATAACTTACCAACTTCCGTCCGTGGCTCCGCCTGCGCGGTAGTTGGTAATAGATAATCATGGCCTCGCCAAACAAAGTCACTTTGAGATTGAGCACCGAATTGGAACATGAATTATTCGGCTGGTATAAGCAAGAGCACGAAGCACGCTTACAACTGGTAGAAGAAACCAAAGACCTTCGTGGTCAAATAGAAATGCTTAAACAACAGTTGCATGTTATTCAGGAGCAAAAGATTGCAAATCCAGTGTTGGAATGCACTAACAGTGAGAAATGTCCTGATAAAGTCGAATATATGACTGATGAGGAAGATCTAGCGCGAGAGACTGAGTGGGTAAGACAAAAAAGCAGGAAAAAAAGGAAACTGGATATTTCACTGTCCCCACAAGCACAAGGAGCTGACACCAGCGTAAAGCTACCAGAAAAGCCTAAGGTTAAAAAACCACCCCCACCACCACCTATAGTAGTAGAGAACATTAAGGACTACCAAAAGTTCTACGATATTCTTTCGACGAATGTGACAAAAGACTCCTTCTTAGCCAGAACTCTAAACGGAGACGTCGTTAAAATAAATGCCAGAGATGAAGATTCGTATAGGTCGATCGCCAAATGTATGTCGCAAAACAACTGTCTTTGGCACTCTTACGAAAACAAACAAGACAGGCCAATAAGAGTAATGGCAAAAAACTTGCATTCCTCGTGTCTGCCGGAGAGAATCGTAGAAGATATTGGATCAAAAGGATTCAAAATTCTGGAAGCAGTGAACAAACTAAGTTGGAGGACCAAAACCCCGTTCAACATGTTTATGCTTTCATTCGATAAAGATGAAGATGTTAAGAAAATCTATAGCATTAAGTCTATATTGGGTTGCAAAGTAGACATTCAACCTCTAAAGACATCTACACTTATTCCACAGTGTAAAAGGTGCCAAGCTTACGGCCACACCCAAAAATACTGTTCGAAAGAACCCAGGTGCGTAAAGTGTACAGGTAAACACTTAACGGCTGACTGTCAGAAACTGCCTGATTCTAAACCAAAGTGTGTTCACTGTGGTGAACCACACCCAGCCAACTATAGAGGGTGTTTGGTTGCCAAGGAGCTACAAAACCTCAAAAACAATGCTATTAAGCAGAAAAAAGTTACCCCCACCCCTCAGCCTAAAAGTGCTCCCAAAGATATAGCACGCTATTCACAGCGCACCACCAACAGTATATCCTATGCTGAAATGACAAAAAACCATCATTTACAACGCCAACAACCACAGGTGCAACCCAACCCAGCGAACTCTAATACTGATGATAATATCAAAAAAATTCTCAACCTCCTAACGACTTTCGATGAAAGGTTGAAGAAATTAGAATATAGCTCCAAGGTACCTACTTCAAAATAAAAATGAATAAGCACTTGAAAATCATGGCGTGGAACGCAAATGGACTGCTAAAGCATCGTGACGAGCTCGAAGCGGTTCTACATGTGGAAAACATCGATGTGTGCCTTATATCAGAGTCACACTTCACCAGAGAATCCCATATAAAAGTTAAAGGTTACGAATGCTATCATGCATTGCACCCAGATAACACTGCCAGAGGTGGCAGCTCAGTTATAATAAAAAAGGATCTTAATCACTATTTTCAACATAAGTGTGAAGATAAATACGTACAAACTGTAGCTGTATGCATTCAAACCAAGCGCTATAACCTCACCGTAGCGGCCATATACTTTCCACCAAAATATGCACTAAAAACTGAGCAATACAAAAATGTCTTAAATGATCTCGGTAACACTTTTATACTTGGTGGAGATTCAATGCTAAGAACACACACTGGGGATCTAGATTGACCACAACAAAAGGAAAAGAACTGTTATGCGCTGTTAGAGAAACAAAGTGTAACGTCATTTCAACAGGGAAACCGACTTACTGGCCCACCGATAACCAAAAAATTCCAGACTTGATAGATTTTTTTATATATAGAAATATCTCATCTGGAGTCTTGCACATCAAGGAAGGTTATGACATGAATTCAGACCACTCCCCCATAATTTTAACACTGAGTGCGAACATAATGCCTAGAGAAAAATACCCCACCTTAGTAAATAAAAATACTGATTGGGATAGCTTCAAGTTGGACTTAGATGATTCTATTGATCTCAAAGTACCACTTAAAACCACACAGCAACTAGATACTGAAATATATGAATTCATGTCTAATATCCAGCGCTGCGCTTGGCAAAACACACCTGAAATTAAAAGAAAACAGGTGAGTCATTCTTATCCCATTGAAATAAGAAATCTCCTAGTCCAAAAACGGGCACAGCGACGAAAGTGGCAGCAAACGAGATATCCGCCAGATAAAACCCTATTGAATAACCTGACAAAAAAACTCAGTAAAGCAATACAGGCATTTAATGACGAAACCACAAGTACCTACCTCAGACAACTAACAAGCTCTAAGGCGACAGATTACTCTCTATGGAAAGCTACAAAACATGTTAATAAACCCATTGTTCATGCTTCTCCCATCAAGCAAATTAATGGACAGTGGGCCTCAAGTAACCAACAAAAAGCATCAAGATTCGCAGATCATCTGGAACAAATTTTTCAACCAAATGATGAAGATATTTTGTTTGACGAAACATCAGCAGATGAATTAGAAATTAAACTAGTCACGCCAAAAGAGGTTTACTTTGAGATAAAACATCTAGCCCACAAGAAATCACCTGGATATGATCTTATAACGGGTGAAGTGCTTCAAAATCTTCCTCGAAGAGCTATTGTCAAACTAACTACGCTAATCAATGCTACGTTCAGATTAAAACATGTATCAACAATCTGGAAAGTTGCTGAAGTGATAATGATACCCAAGCCAGGGAAACCACCACATGAGGCTGCGTCATACAGACCTATATCGCTTCTACCAATTACCTCAAAACTACTAGAAAAGCTTCTATTGAGACGATTGAAGCCTCTTATAGAAGAACGAGAATTGATTCCTGACTACCAATTTGGATTCAGAGCTAACCACTCTACAGTTGATCAAATTCATCGTATCACCAATACTATAGAAAAGGCTCTAGAAGAAAAGAAAGTCTGTTCTACAGTTTTCCTGGACGTAGCACAAGCGTTTGACAAAGTGTGGCATGTAGGTTTAACTTTTAAGTTAAGAAAGATGCTTCCAAGACAGTTTGTTGAGTTACTGGAATCATACCTTAAAGAAAGGATGTTTAGAGTAAGACAAGAAGATGCGTATTCGCAACTGACGCCAATAAAAGCTGGAGTACCACAGGGAAGTGTCCTTGGTCCCGTGCTGTACCTACTGTACACCTGTTATATTCCAGAGCTAGAAAATAATATAATTGCCACATTCGCGGATGACACAGCTATCATGGCTACAGGAGTCACTCATGCAGAAGCTGTGGAAAAGGTTCAAGCTGCCGTCAATACCATTGTTTACTGGACAAAGAAGTGGCGTATAAAACTAAATGAATCCAAATCGATACATATAGACTTTACTAACAAAAAGGCCAACTATCAACCGGTATATCTGAATCACCTTATAATACCGTATGCGAACTCAGCCAAGTACCTTGGTATGACACTAGACGCAAAACTTCGCTGGAAGGCTCATGTCAAAAAGAAACGCAGTGAGTTGGAACTTCGCTATAGAAAAATGTACTGGTTGCTGGGTAAATATTCTACGTTGTCGGTGCATAACAAAATACTTATTTATAAACAAGTCCTCATGCCAGTGTGGACTTATGGTATACAGCTCTGGGGCTGTACCAAACCAAGTAACATCCAAATAATCCAAAGGTTCCAGAATAAAGTATTAAGGGGAATTGTGAATGCACCCTGGTACATCAGAAATGAGGATCTCCATCGTGACCTGAAGGTGAACCTTGTCGCCAGTGTAATACAACAGTATGCTGAAGCTCATGAACGACGACTTCTTCAACACGTGAATGTCGAGGCCATCCAGCTCCTTGACACCACAGACATAGTTAGAAGACTTAAAAGGACGAAACCTTTTGAGCTAGTTCAGTGAAATTAGTGATTCAAGTGGTTTAGTGCTACCTTAAAAGAACACAAGAACAAAGTGTCATTTTCGATAATAGAGACAATAAGATAGGTGTTAATGGACACATTCTTAGCATAAATTAATTTAGTAGCTTAGGTCAAAATTAAATTACTCATTAGTCTCTAATGTTATATCTAGACTAGATTTTAATCTTTATGACGTATCTAATTGCTTAGAAACGTCATTAAAAAAAAAAAAAAAAAAAACATGTAATTAAAGTTTCGTCAAAAAAGTTGATTTAAATTTCGAGAAACGAGGATTAAAGAGGATATAAATAATAAATAAATATCACAAAACATACACACAATGCCGTCTAGTCCCAAAGTTTGTAGTATGAGTACTAGAATAACTGATACAAATATATATGTATTTTTTTTTCGTAAATACATACTTATAAAATACATAGAAACACCAAGACCAAGACAAACTCCCATGTTCATGCACACAAAGATTTGTCTTGAGCGGGAATCGAACCCGCGACCCACTCCGCCATCTAGTTGGTTCCATTCGCAGCTTTTAGATGAAAGGTATTTTACTTCAAATATATACGAATTATAAATATAACGTGAAAAATGTCAGACATTACGAAAACAATAAAAATAAGCGTCGATCACCGCTAAAGTATTTGTTTTGGAGAACACATCACTGAAGCTTAGAATTCTTTAGTTTGAGTTTATGATGACCGAAATATTTTATTACCCGCGGCGGTTAAAGAAGATATAAAAAGTTCTACTATAAAAGTGTGATTAGTTTAGTGTTTGTCCAGATGTTAACAAAATTTTATTCTTTCAAAGTCCATTGTAGTAAATGTTTGAATTAAGTGGTCGTATTCGCTTGAATTAAATTATTGGAGTTACGGTTAAAGTTACGGTTATTTGGTGCAGCAGCGATAGCCGAGTGGGAGACCGTAGGACTGCGAAGTTAAAGGTCTCGGGTTCGAACCCACGGCACACACCTCTCGTCTTTTCGAAGATATGTGTGCATTTATCATATAAATTATCGCTTGCTAACGGTAAAGAAAAACATCGTGAGGAAACCTGTCTGAGTGCCTAAAAAAAAAGTGCCCGATAGTGTGTGAAGTCAACCAATCCGCACTTGGCCAGCGTGGTGGACTATGGCCTAACCCTTCTCATCATGAGAAGAGGCCCGAGCCCAGCAGTGGGACATGTATTAAAAACAGGGCTGCTATTAAGTATTGGTTTGGCGACTGCGGCGTTTGGTTGGATGGTTTGGCAATATAACATAATTATACTAATTGGACACATAGCTATCGATCAGCCTATACATTCCCAGTATAAGATGGTCTCGCGTGGTATTGGCTTCTCAGCTTATACTGAAAATGTTTACGATACATACATAGCCGTGTGACCCAATAGTGCAAGAACACGTTGACAAGTTTTGCTTGGCAATACTCTTGCAATCTATCTGTTTAATCGAGATAAACAATCCAAGCCATATAATTGCCGCAATTTAAAGCAAGCATATTAAAATTGCGAAAATTATATTGCTTGCTTTGTTTATTGCGTTTAAAAAGGCAGAGATGGGAAGAGAATTGCCTTGCAAAATTTCCTCTGCGCAAATACTTACTTATATTATATCGTGAAATTAAGAATTTAATCAAAATCGTTTATTTTTCTCAGTATTAATTTGTAAAAGATGAAAAGATCGTAATGTCTATTATCGTACAATTTATAACGTTACAAACTAGCATAAAAGAAAAACATTTGAAGCATCGTAAAATAATGTTGTCAGATCAAAAAACTGGTTAGCAAAACACGTTTTGTCAACGTAAACAAAAAAAAACTATAGCAACTCAATTTTACAGCACCAGGCTTTACCAATATTTTATTGTCGTCATCAATTCACGTTGCGATTGCTGATTACTCTCGCTACAATTTATCACTGTTGTTAAAAAAAAAACAATTAATATTTGCTTTCAACAGCGAATGTGACCTCGATTGATGTCCCATTTTGCTGATTTTGGGTTAGTGTCGTTCAAATGTTGTTTTTAGTTTTATTTCTATCTCACTTCTGATTCATGAATGATGCTGCAAAAAGGTCATTGTAACATCTATTACTGTATCCCATAATTCAGAAGATATACTGTAGTAGTCGGGGTAGTTTCGCAAATAGAGACCATAATAACGTCCTCGACGTATTACTGTGGCTCATATTCAAACCTTTTTAAAATAATTGAGGTCAACTACCTTTTTACTGCGTTATCTGGCATGGCTGGCGAATTTTATGATAGTTATTGTATAAGTAGCAGTTTATTTTCTTGTTTTAATACTAGTATTTACTATGATTAGTATTAATTAGTGTTAGGTATGTAAAAACACGGTCAATCCAGTATAATGTTTAACCTTGCGGATGCAAATTCATCAAAAAACCAGCCTCAGCAGAAACGTCCGTTCTTCACGTGATTTTCTTTGTACTTTAAATATTCATGGATAATGTTTAACATTTATTTATTTATCACATTTGAATTCTACACAAAGACACAAAGGACCATTGGAAAAATAAATAATTTTTTCGATTTGTTAACTTATACGTTTAAAGAATTAGCACAAAAAACTAACAAAGTCATTTAATTTTCTTAACATAGTCCGGACCAGTTTTACTACCTCTGTTTATGTCCTTGGTAGACTATTTGGAATATTGGCAGATAAAATGAAATAGATATATATAAATTTATAGAATTAACTGGCACATAATTATCCGAAACTTTATCAGAAACTGATGAAATTCTAAACGTTCTTTCTTACGTTAGTTGATATAACAGTATGCGGTACAAATTGTCTACTAGCTCCAAGATCACTCGTCTAAAGCAGATCGCGGTTTAATGTGCCCGCGCTACATCTCTCATAAATACTGAACAGCGTTTGGGACTGCATTCATTACACCCATGGAAATCGAGGCAAACATGGCGTGTGTTTTAAAGGGATACTTATATAATTAGTGTTGCCATACTCGGTGGATCGACGGAAAATTCATCACTGTTTCAAGACGTGTCTGCCCTTAAATGAAATTTCGTGCTGACCTAATCCAGGGTAAACCTTTATAAACTTGCAATGATATGTATGGAAAAACACAACAATTATTAAAAGGTGCTGAATGGGACAAATCTTGCTGCTGTGGCTTCTTGTTTATCCTAACTTGCCCCCAGTCCCAAGTGGTTCAAATTGTCTATACTATCAACACCCACGCATGCGCTCCATCAACAACGCAGTCAAAATCTCATCAAAGTTAAAATCAGTTTGCCCAGTCACATTTTAATCACGCTCGTATTACCAACAGAAAATCTCACTGCATCTGCTTCAGTTAAATATTTAATATTGCGATAGTTCTCGACTCGTGAGGATCTTACCGGAACCAAATCCTAAAATGTTGACTAAAATAAACTATGTAAAATTATTGATTGAAATTTAATAAAAACTAACTCCTATTTTGTTACATGTTTAAGTTTCCAATCTGAAACGGAACTGAAGTAATTTTAGGTATTACCTTATTCTTCATTTCCTATTGAGAAATCACGCCATTTGGGGACGGTCAAATAACATAAATATAACGAATATATTTATTAGTATTTGTTAATCGTTATCATTGATGGAACACACAGTCAAGTTAAGCAACAAAATTAGAAAACCATGATTTCAAGCAACTCACGCCTCAAAATATTAACGCTTCGCAGACTTACAAAGGGGTAGCAGTAGCACCTACATTATACGTTCTGACTAATTTCTTATCTAACTACTATTTATCAAAGGAAAATTAAAATTTAATCTCAACATCTGCATAATAATATCCCTGGAGGTTTGCGAAGTAGATTATAATATCGAAATCCATTACTCGTCAATCGCGAAATCTCACGGCTTAGATATTTCAAAACGAAATAGCTATCAATTATGTATTAAACCTCTGTTTTGTTAAACTTTCCGCTTTGGAAGGAATGCAAATTGGTAATCAATTGTTGCTAGGTAAACATTCTACAGAATTTATTTAGTAGGATTATCCTTAAATAGAATAATTACGTATCACTATTAGTAACTTAATTACTTACTAAACTCTTCATTTGCTACACTTTTTTTAATCGTATCATCCTAAAAGTGACGATCAGACAGGCTCGAGGTATATTTTTAGTAGGTATTGATGCATAATTCGTACTCCCAGTGGACAAACGCCATAAGTGAAAATATTTGCTCAGCAATATTCAGCCTTACAGGCTAAGTTCGGTTTACTGCCGTAAAGCCGAAAATTGTAAAGCCAGGTTCAATTACGGCGTTCATCACAAAACTGCATTAAACAATATAACGCAACAGGTTTTATAAATAAACACACCACCAATAAATAAAGTTCCTTGTTTTGCTAACGTGTAATTTATTAATTAACTTTAAGTTTATAAAACAGCAGACCTTTCAAAAGTACTCTACCATCTATAGAGATAGTGGTGAACTAGCCTCTTGGGCTCTTGGTGTCAAAGGTCTTTACAAATAGCGGGCAGCAAAGGTAGTTGCTTGTTTATCCACGCTCTGTAGACTGTGCACTCTGCACTGCGTTTTGTATTTTATGTATGTATTGTGTGGAGAGATATGTCTATAGAAGTCTGTACTTTAGAGAGTTATTGGTTAATGATTTGTTAAAAATAATTTTACCATCGACTTATGTATGTCTATAAACATTTTGTTTGTTGGCAGTTTTAATTAGTAAGTTTAGTTCGACATCATAATATCACGTTTTATTTTCTGACATATTAGACACAATGTTCTTAGGTAATTTTATGTACTGTGTGAAGAAATATCATGTGTATAGAAGTCTCTACAGAGAGTTTTTGGTTAATGATTTGTTAAAAGTTTTTTTATCACTGACATACGTATAGTTTGACATCATCACATCATGTTTTGTGATCTGACAAATCCGTATAAAAGAAATCCTGTATTGCTGTTTCAGTCTTACCGTTGATTTATAAAGCGGTAAAGCTTTTGTGAGTTACAACTTCTCTTTATATATTGCCTCGATGGTCTAGTGGTTAAGGTATGCGCCTCTCACTGGTGAGGTGTCGGGTTCGATTTGCAGGTCAGACAAAGTGTTATTTGTGAAGACATTTGACTGGTGGTAGAGCTTTTGTGAATGAGCTCGCGGGCGGCAGCGCCACCGTCTCACCTTTAACCTGTCGCCAAATAGTGGTGATTACATTACTGTTCCGGTTTGGTAGTGAGATCAGGCCCTGAAATTACTGGCGCATGAGGCATAACACCGTAGTCCTCAGCTGCAGCGACGCATCTATAATCTGCTTTTGTGGATTTATCATCAGGTGGACTACACGTTCGTTCGCTGTGGACGTTGTATAAAAAAACATATTGTTCTTAGATACGAGTAAATTTAACACATTAACGGCATCAAACACAAAAAGATGAAAGCCTTCCTTTATTCATACGCTTCGGAACGGTTCCCCTTTATTTTTCTACCAAAGCGTTTCCTCAAAGAGTAGGGTTATTTCCGTCTTGTTTCCAATATCCACTAAGCTAATAGCTTGACACTCGTTAAATTCTCTCTTCTCGATACATCCACGTATAGATTTTATCGCCCAAAAGCTTCCCTTTGATAAAACCCGGCTTAGTGACGTCATAAAGTTAGCATAAACCCTTTTATTTGCCTATTAAAATATACTAGTTAAATTATTATTAAACAACATGTTAAATTAAACTTTTCATGGGTCGTGGTGTCAGTCATATATTATCTTAATTTTATGACACATATTAAGATAGGATTTGATGGGAATGTCAGTAGGCAATAGTAGGGGAGCCCGTGGCGCTAAATATGGATTTACTCGAGCTCCTGGAGACCTATTGGGTATTGTACTGCAGATGATAGGAATGATAATATGTTATTAGTATTTTTTATTTAAGCGGTGAAGGAAGCGTCAACAGGTTTACAAATAAAGTACAGTGAATATTAATATTAAAAAAAAGTTGTTAAGCCATCATTTGAAGGATTTTTATTTTACTTATAACCTTGCACATGTTTTTAGGGTTCCGTACCTCAAAAGGTAAAAACGGAACCCTTATAGGATCACTTTGTTGTCCGTCTGTCTGTCTGTCTGTCAAGACCTTTTTTCTCAGGAACGCGTGGAGGTATCAAGCTGAAATTCATATCAAATACTCAAGTCTATGGTCTCTTGGAGCTGTGAAAAAATCAAACTTCTAAGTCAACGCGATCAAAAGATACTCCCGTTTATGCCGCAAATTTTCGACACTCGCAAGGGAATCAAAACCTACAGGGTACTTCCCGTGAACTCAGAATCTTGAAATTTGGTACGAAGCAACGTCTTATAACACAGATAAAGGAAAAATTGCGAAAAGCATAAATTTTTAGTTACATCATATAATAAAAATATTTTTAATAATTTTAAACTTATTACCCCTTTACTCATGAACGCGTAGTGGTATTATATTGAAATTCTTAACAAATACTTAAGTCTATAATATCTTTAAGCTGTAACAAAATCAAACTTCTACGTCAACGCAATCAAAAGATACAGCAATTAAAGCCGCATATTTTGAAACTCGCAACTACTCGCAAGGGAATCAAAACCTAAAGGATACTTCCAGACGACCTGGAATCTTGAAATTTGGCATGAAGCAACGTTATAAAGTACACATATAGGAAAAATTCCGAAAATCTTAAATTTTTAGTTACATCACATAGTATATTTTTTTTAATAATCATAAACTTACTAGCTGACCCAGCAAACGTTAAAATACCATAACTTTTACTTATATACCTACAGGTTTGTACGGAACCCTCGGTGCGCGAGTCTGACTCGCACTTGGCCGGTTTTTTTTTATTTTAGAAAGAGGCTAAAATGGGATATTGAGAAGTTTGCTTTGCAAGTTTGTAACAACGATCTCGACCATATCTACCAAACATTTGTGGAAGTACTCAATAGGGCATACGGCATAAATACATGTAAGGTACCTGCCCTATCTTAATCTGACGCGCTCAAGTGAATTTAAAAATCTTTTATAGGGCTCTCCTACTACAAGGTTTCAAAACGGTTTAAAATAAACGTGATTCGTGATTTATTTTTGGTCTTTGTAATGGCAGGTTTAAGTATATTAAATAAAAAGTCATTGGTAATGCAAGTTAAAATCTCATAAAAGTAAAACAAATAATCTTTTACGCAAAACATTCATCTACCCATCAAGGCAGGAAAAAGAAGAAACGGTAGTTATATATATATATATATATAATAATATAACACGATATTATTTCTCATTGTAACAATCTTGCATCTCTTTATCCACGACATAAATATGGCTGCTTTAATTTCCAGAACCATAGGCACCCGTGGGAGACCACGGTATCCAAATAGAACATTAGGTCGGAAATCTCGTCACACTACCGGGCACCAGCAGCTGCCCTCAAGGGACATGCTTTGATTACGTGAACTCCGACTAATCCGGACCAAGTCACGTACTAGCTCAATTCTAATTACTGGCGGCACAAATTTTCTGATTTATCTGGACGGAAAAGCGACAGCGCCAGTTTTCTCTGGTACGTTTTCAGTATTTTTACATCTCGAGTAAATCAAAGTCTATTTTATTTGGTGTTTTACTCTTGTGCCTGTCGTTTGCCAATTTTAGTCTCATTTCAACAAAATGTATTTTTATATCTTAACGACGCCCGCACTACGAATAACTCCTGAGTCGCGGGGGTGTTCACAAACAAACAAAGCACACTCAGACTCAGGACACATCTTTGTAAACCACACAAAGATTTGTCTCTCGACGATCGAACCCACAACACCAACGCTGTTAAAGGCGGCGAGGTGACATCTTTAATCACTACGCCAACCGTGTATTGGTGTAGAAATAAAATTTCATTATTAAGCTAAGTCAATAAAATTCGAAAATAAAGAAATCACTTCCAAACACTCAAAATTAATACGAATCAGTTCAGAAATGTCAGAGTCTAGTGTTAAACCCTAGATGGCAAATGAATAATTGTATGGTACGCTAATTTATTAATTAGATAATAATTTATAACAGTTCATTGATGGTGAAGTAGATTCTAGGATTTATTGATATATTTATTTTGGATCGCCTCTCAAATCTTTAAACTATGTAATATAAAAAGCTACACACATAATACCATTTCTTAGCTAGACATATTGATATTTCTTGTTCTATTAAATATTAATGTTCACTGTTCGATGTCTATGGTTATTAATAAATTGGTGACGAATTTACATACACGTGTTATATTAACATGGTATCGTGTCAAAGTACATTAAGGTAGGTATATTATAGTATGTCATAATAATTTATAGCTTTCAGAAGTGAATCGAAGTCGAGACATTTTGAATTGTGGCACATTGAAATAAAAAATAGAAAGATAAGTTTAGACAACAAGTGCAATTTAGTGCAATATTTTTTTAAAAACGCACTTTTTGTGTTTTTTGGTACTTTCCATCAAACAATTTTATTCTAAGTAGCAGTACTGACGAGACGTTATGTCTTACAAGATGACCCGCGCGGTTTTCCGCGCTTTAAACGTTATTATGCTCGGTGTTGATTTTTAATGTGTAAACTGACTTTTCACATAAACCCCCTAATTCCTTTTGGCCATAAAATGTTGAAAAATCGCGATATAAAAATTCATTTATTTATGTTCAGGTTTAACTATACCACATTTCATGCGAACTTAAAAAAATATAATACTTCCTTCGAGGTAGAATTTCCTAAAATCCCTTCTTAGTACACCCCTAAGCCATATAAGGAGCCTGCATGAAAATTTTCAACTTACTAGTCCCAGCGGTTTAGGCTCTGCGTTGATGAATCAGCCAGTCGGAAGTATATTTTAAGTAAAGATTAGACGAATGTCAAGAGTAATTTCTGGAGCACAGGACAATAACAATTTGGCATTACAAGAAAATTGTACTCTCGTATCGTAATATTATTATGGAAATAACGTGTACCGACTTCAAAACAATTTGGTTTACCGAGCTCCTGTGAAGGTAAGACAACTTGTTACCGCTCCTAATATAAATTAAGAAATGAGTGGTTTCTTTTGGGAAATGAAAAAATGTCTTTGTTGTTGAGCTGCCTATTTTTTTAGGCCGTAGATAACAATATTGTTTGTGTAGACTTGAAAACAACAGTTATAATGTCCTATGGGTATAAAAGTTAAGCTAAAATTTTTATTCCACTTATGTCATCAAATCCCATATTTATAAGATTGTTGGCATCATTTTAAACAGACTGCCTCGATGTCTAGTGGTTAGCGTATGCGCCTCTCACCATGAGGTATCGGGTTCGATTTCCGAAATTCACAATAGCAGCACGAAGTTGGAATCGTGCCCGGTGGATGGCGATAGGCCAATCACCTATGCCATGGAAACTAATCATAGCAGGTGAAACGTAGGTGTTGTTCAGCTCTGTCACACCCTTCTGGGTAACATAGGCGTGATATTATGTTATCTTAAACAGAAAATATTATTACCGTGCAGATATGAGCGTATTCAAAGTATTCAGTATATGAGCGTGTTCAGTATATCGAATGTTCTATTCAGGCTATCCAAGTTTCCTGTTCCCGAAAGAAAACATGCCCTACAAATACCTTACCGTTTCCTTATTTTTTGTAATCGATTAGAATTGATGCGGAAGGAACTGCACTGTTTAGTGTAGTGTTGTGCCAGTGTCGCAGTATCGATTGCTTCCAAGCGAGGTCGCGTAATGTACACGGTTGACCTAGCATTGCCACTGTTGCTATTCCAACTATATTGCAGATTTATGTGGATTTTTATGATAATTATGATGCTGATTTGATGCTACATGTATGAAATTAATAGTTTATTTTATTAGAAATCTCCAGACCTTTTTTACCAAAAGTAAACAAGACCCGGCAAGTAGTGAAACATTTGAAAAGAAAAAGAAAAAAGAAGGGTCTTAAAGAGTTGTTGCTTGACGACAAGAAAGCCTAGCTTAATTTAGTTTATCTATTAGTTATTAGTTTGTTAGTGATTAGTTTATATATTATGTGAAATATAAAATATTGTTAATGTTTAAATTTAAATTCATAAAGATAGGTAGGTTATTTTAATACTTAAAGAGCGCATCTCGCCTATAAACAACTGTGTTTGGCGAGAAAAACCATCAAACTGCGTAAATATAACTTACCATTAAATAAATAAAATAAAATAAAAATATTTTCTTTTATATTTACATATTTACTGAAGAAACTGTACGAATTTTTGCTGTAGTGTTGTGTCAGTGTAGTTAAGAAAAGAACATACTGATGTTGCTGCAGCACTGGACGCCGTGCCGCCCCAGAAGAGGGCACCAGTATCACCATGGACGACAAAACTGAAACTTTAGCTTTTGCAGTCTACCTAGAAAAGATTATGAACCACATAGGCGCAGTTTGATATCTCGCACCGAAAAATGAAATCCCATTTACACGATATAAGTTATGCAAGGCAATTCTGAACACCCGTATTTCATAATTTGAATAATGTTACAAACTCACGTCAGTTTTTAATAAAAAATAAGGCAATTCTCTTGCAATCTCTGTCTTTTTAATAGCGTTAATAGGTTCCTAATATGCTAGGACCTTAGGACTTCCATTGCTGCTTATCTTTGTTCATCTACTCGACAATGGAGTATATGCCTGCATTTTATTATATTTTATATGATAGGATAGTTTTCGTCGGTTTATAATAGACAAATAACATTTGCTCCATTTAAAAACAAAAATTATGAAATAAATTTATTTTCAAAATTACAAACTCATATTGAACGGGTGACATCCAATTACATTACCAAGAACAAACTTTTCTATGCCGGTAAATTCGCCCTTTCCGTCATTTTAAATGATGACGTTTCGAAAACAAAATTTTAAAATATACCCGGTCGTTGTGACAGTTATTGAAGTTCTTTATTCAAATAAATTATTTTTATGCATATCTCACACGCGTTTCAACTGAGTTGAATTTTCTGCCTATTGTACGTACTTTTAAATATTTTTTTATGAATGAAAAGTAAGTTAAAACGTAAAACTATTTTACAGAATAAATTTTAAAGCAAATCATATTTAAATCTCATAATAGTCTATTAGTATTCGTAGTCAGTTTACTACTCGACGCATTAACCACTACACTATTATGCTCGATAGCTACTGAGTAGTTGTTGAAATCTTCGGGATGCTGAGATTAACTCGGCGATAACAACTCCAAACAAACTTACTAATGGAACTTCACAACTTGAAGATTTGCTGCTACGTTGCTAAATCTATGTGCGATCTTCAAGCGTGGAACTGTATAAACATAACATCACCCCTATATTAGCCAGAAGGGTGTGGCAGAGCTGAATATCACCCACATTTCACCTGTTATGTTTAGGTCCCATGGGATAGAGGGCGAGCTTATCGTTACCTACCGGGCATAATTCCAACTTTGTGCTGAAATTGCATGCTAAATTTCACAAATAACACTTTGCCCGACCCGGGAATCAAACCCGAGATCTCGCTGTGAGAGGCGCTTAAGCTAACCACTTCACCATTGAGTCAATTAAAATAAATTAAAAAAATAAAGCAGTACTATTCGGTGGAAGGATACATAAGATACATAAAGGCAACGTCATTTTATCCTTTGAACAGTTTGAGCTCACTCATGGAATCTATTAATAATATATTAATATTCTAGCTAGATTTAGTAAGCAGTCAATATAACGTTATTAAACAGATCAATTTCCAATACCAAATCTGTGTACGGTGAATATCCCATTAAGTTCTGTTAATTATTATTAATTTCACGCAATGTTTGTTTGTTTGCAACCATTCACTCACAGTTGAAACGATCAATGTTTGTCGAATACACTTCAAATGTTTACGAATCCATTGTCGGAATTCATATTTATTTCTATCCTAGTATATTACGGACTGAGTGTTGCAAATAATATTTCTGAAGTAGAGGGAGATTCTGAAGTAGAAGGTCTCGGGTTCAAACCCACGGCACACACCTTTGTCAATAAATAGATAAGATTCGTCTTTTCGAAGATATCTGTGTATTTATACAACTAACAATCCGCACTTGACCAGCGTGGTAGACCCGAACCCAGCAGTGGGAGATGTATAACATACAAGGCTGCTATTATTATTTCTCTTTATTTATTTTTTTACTTATTTTATATATTTTTAAATATGATTTATAAAAGAATAAAAAAAAACATTTAAAATATAAAAAACAGTGTCCCGCCGACATCAGGTGCAGGGACCAAGCTGCCGATGGTTAGACTCCAGAGAGAGGAATCTCCTCACGATGCGTGCCGTGTCCAAAAGGATCGCCTTCTGCATCTGGCTCTTGGTCCAGCCGCCTAACGCGAGCCTCTTAAGGTGTTGGTCGAGGCTCTTTGCTATCAGTCCATTGACTGATATTATTATAATATTTGTGGGAAGAAGGCTTTTTTTAATTGTTTGTTATGATTTAACTCAAAAACTACAGGACCTACATCAAAAGGTTCTAATAGAGGCAGCGACCAGAGACAATTTACCCTAATTTTTGTCTCTGACGTGGCTTAATACCTAATCATAAGCTGTTTAAGCGTAACGTTTCGGTTAACTTTAAATTTATAACATTTGTGACAAATCACTAAAGCTAGACATAGTATTAATAACTTATATTAATTTCAGTAGTAATTATTTGTTGTGCTTGAAACACCCCATTCTTGGAACATGGCAGTGATTACATCTGACGTCACTCGGACAATTTAATTAAACTGTCTAATGCCGAGTTTGTGTTACGTTCACGATTAATTACGTCACAAATTACATTCCTACCTGTTTATTATACCCATTTGTGTTATTCCGACTGTCAACAGATATTTCTGAAATAACACTCAGTACGTTCGTAGAATTCAATACAAATTAAAGTTTTCGAAATCTTCTGTTGTCGTTAAAATTATGTATCAATTAGAATGCATCGATACGGTCACGGATATATTGCTTTCCCAATTCAAAGATTGTAGACATCTGGTGAATAAGTTTTTGAAGCAGTTTTTAAGCCTTATTCGTATGATATATCGTCTACCAGTCTACGGAATCTGTCTCCATCAATACTATAGTCACTATTAAACATAACAACTTCTCATTAGGTCGACTACAAACTCGTTTGCTACGTTCGTAGTAAAACGAAAACGAAGTTGAAACGGGAGAGAGAAGAGAAAATCTAGTCCAACAAAAATATCCTTCATAAAAATAGCCTGAATTTCCAACGCCAGCAATCTATTTAAATGTCATTCTTACTTCAACTCGTTACTTCAAAAAGTTTTTCTTTAACCCTTAAAAATGCAAGTTTTTAACGTTCATGTCGAGCGAATTCAGGTGAGTGGTTTCAGCTATAAATGGAATTTCTCTGCATTAAGTTGGTTGCCAAACGTTATATCTATTACGAGTGTTTCATTTCCTGTCATGTCTCCTCTATTATTCATAGTTCTCTCATATGAGACTATGCCACCAGTGCTCTTGAAAGGTAGACAAGTCACATACCGAGTTTAGGAAACGTATTCTCTTTAGATTATTTTATTTTCCGTTTTATATTCAGAGGGATATATAAGCCTACTGGATTCCTGCATGTCTAAATCTCTGTGATATATTGTGTTTTGGGAGTAGTACTATTTTTGGAGAGACGTGATACATTTTTATATTCAGAATGTGTTCTGAAGTATACTGATTCGAGCAAAATATACCATTGAACAGATTAAGATGATTCTACTGCCTGATTAGAAAATTATTTTATTAGTCATATACATTGAAAAACAATTTTTTAGAGTTACAAAGAACGAAAATCCTATTTATTTATTAACAGTACGTAGACAAAGCTTTAAACAATTTACAGGCATTTTCCCAAGGCCCAAGGCCATCAATGCATACTATCAATCTATGTCGCTTTTACGACTTTTAGACATGCTTTCACGCTCTAAACATCATTTAAGTTGCCAATAAACGAGTCAGACTAGAACACAAGACTCTCTAAAAACAGAAGCAAATGGAAATTTTATTCAAACGAATCCTGTAGTAGTCCGGCTTTCAAAGGAAAACTTATATTAGAAGTGACCGACACTAGGTAGATGTTAGTTACTCTCAAAAAGAAACAAGTTGGTTTATACATAAGCAGCAGTAGGCGGATACGTCGACACGGGTGCCCCGTTTAGGATATGGGTCACAGAGCCATCGTCTGCGAGGCCGACACCCGACCGATCGATCGGCCAACTCGTCTCGCGATTCTGCCCTGTCTCTATACCCAGTTGGACGAGATTTACCCCAAATCTCATTGCACGATTTACAAATTACTTGAGTGCTTGTACTTTAATGCAGATAAATCCAATCGGAAACGATTGGAAAATGTCGCGGTGAAGTGTTTTTGATCAGTCGATTTAATTTATTTTGAACGGTTGGTTTTGCTTTGGTGTTTACTCTCTTGTGTGCGTGCTAATTGGGTTTCGTCAAATTAATGGGATAAATTTTGCCAATTAATGTTTAGTAGTCGTTTCCAGCCACGAGATGAATGATGTGAACAACTCATATAGCTAGACAATTATTCCAAAGGCTCGCTAGGGCGCTACACATATAATATTCGACTGTTGTGAGTGCTTGGTTCTATATCTAGTGAAAACAATATTATACTCGATTCTTTCTTTATCCTCTCTGCATACTTATTGTGTTTAATCATGATATTCATAAAACTTCAATATTAACCCAACTTGGTTAATACCTAATATCAAGCCATTTTGCAGGCGGCCCGCAATTTCCTAAGCCGAGGAATACCTCAGCTGAAATGCTTTTAGAGTCATTACGGAACCCTTTCAGCGGCCCTGCGCCTTTAAGTGTCTCTCCAGGCTTAGAGGCCAATGGTTCTGGAACACGTGTGATAAGAATAGCAATTGATGATATTGGTTAACTTGCAATAAACAGAGATTTTAAGTCGGATGTAGTTTTGTCGGGTTTGTTTTGTCCGAATCCGGGTAGAGGGTCCCAAAGATGGGTATATGGAATTGGATTCATCATGTCCAATCACACTGGCCTTATAGCCTATTATATTGAAGTAACTCATAAAAAGGGGTGGTGGGTTTCTCAATTTGATGTGATTTTTGTTGTTCCACGTATTTTTATAGTCTCCAATCGTTGTTTTATCTCTGTGAAACATTATTACATATTCATCGCCATACTCAATCGTTACATGCTATACGAATCTAAAGCTTATTTATGCAAAAAATGGAAACATTTGGCGTCCAATCTGGAAGAAAAACAGTTCGGGTGAAAAAAAACTGGACATCTGACAACACTAGTTGGGGAAAATAAACAGTTCCTTCCTTCCATTCTCTAGCAAATAAATTTGTCTTTAGATCGCTGTCACGATCAGGACCATTCAGGGCGCTCCTATTATGTCGATTATCGCTCCGGCTAATCTCAAGATTAGTCAGTCGATCGTATGAACATTTTTATAATTATATCTTTATGTTCTCCTTGCTAATAAAACTACAATTTATGTGACACTAGCAATTTTATTGTCATTCCTCTCCTGTTTACCATATCGCGGTATTGCGACCGGAATTCCTTACTTCGATATTGGTTGCAGTTATTTTTATAATAAATTACAGTTATATATAAACCAACGGGCAAGAGTTCTCAATATATACTTTTTATATAAATTTAAATTCAAATCATTTATTTTGATAGGCCCCAGGATGCGTTTGAACACATCAAAACATTACAAACAATAATATAAAAATAAATTATAGGTAAAACTAAAGAATACTAATTACAATGATTTGAATTACTGGGGCTTAGATTAATTTTAATCAAACTGTTTAGAATCAGATTAAAATCAATCTAAGTACGAGTATACGAATTTCGGTACCTATATTTAAATACATCATCCATGGAATCCAGCGGATAAAAAATTGCATGTAATAATTATGTCTGTCTGTCCTGCCGCTGTTTTTCCCCTACCCGAAGGCTTTTTTGTAACGGTACTACAGAACAGAAGTACAGACACAAAGGAATGTTTTTGCGTTTCTTTCTTCCCAAGCTTAATGTTGATTAAATGCAGTGTTTGTTGTAATTTCAAAGAGTAAATTGGGACTCAAACATTGGTGTTCAGCCGGGCGTGTTGCGAAACTGCAAATTCGTGAAAAACATTGGAACAATGGCGCTCAATAGTTGTTAGTGCGCGGATATTACAGGGAGCAGCCGACTGCTCCGACTGCTCGCCCCTCACCCCGCGGCCATACCCACGGTAAAAACAACGCGATCTCGAAATTGGATCACTCGATAGTTTTGATTGCTTTTCGAATAATGGCGTCTTTATTTATTTTTCATGTACCTCTTGTTTTTCCTTTCGTTTTTATCGCTTTAGCAAAATTTCATACATGGGCAAGCCATTTTTGGAATCGAGTAATTCTAATTTTAGTTTTGGAACGAAGTTCCTTATCGCGCGTTGCGAAAGGGGGCTAGACGGAAAAAATTAAGACCTAAAGTTGTAACGACCGTGCCGTGCGGCGTGCGCGTGTTTCTCTGTCTGTCTCTATTTCTCTCTCATAGAAAGCAAGCTAGATATATTACTAAAATTAAGCCTACTGATTAAGTTTATATTACATTATATTTGTTAATAATAAAAAAAAAAAATATATAACTTCACTAATTAATCGAAAGGAACTTCGTTCCATCCGGGTGTCCCTTGACATCTCTCAAGTTTTTTTTATGTGTGGCTTTCTGTAGAATATAAGCATACTAGCGTTCTGCCGGCCAACAAGGCTGTGATGCATTTAGGACATTAGCATCAGCCCCTTTAATTACATAGTCGCACTCTATCATCATCGTCGGAACAACGTTGGGCGGCCATTGTTAGTCTGTAGTAGTCATTATTACTCAGCTCTTGGGATGTTAAAGAAAAGCTTTGTTTTGCTAGTTAGGTGCCGTAAGATATAATAAGCTACAAATTAGTCAATAAGTAGCTGTAATAGCTGTTTATGATTTTAAAGTTTAACTTATTCCCTATTATCTAGGTATTGTCTCCAAATCTCGTTGTAAACTGCCTCGTTGATCTAGTGGTTAAATTCAAATTCAAATCATTTATTTTCATATTTCATGTCAAAATATTACAAACAAATGATAAAAAATAAATTATAAGTAAAACTAAATTATACTAATTACAATAATTTGAATAAATTTAGATTAATTTTAATAAAAAAAATCTAGTTAGCATATGTGTCTCTCAACGTGGGGTCTCGAGTTCGATTCCTGGGTTGGGAAAAGTGTTATTTGTGAACTTTCCGTCAGGAAATTCTTAATAGCAGAACGATGTTGGAATTATGCCCGGTGGATGGCGATAGGCTCACCCCCTGAACATAACAGGTGAAATGTGGGTGTTGTAAACCTCTGCTACACCATTCTAGGTGTATATATACGTCATGTTATGTTATGTGTTAGTCAATAAGTAGCTGTAAATAATTTCAAAGTTTAACTTATTCCCTATTAACTAGGGATTGTGTCTACAGCATCAAACACAATTTTAAACTTGACTATAGTTTCAAATAGTCAAGATTAAAATCTCCTCATAAATTGAAGCAACATATTACAACCGGCTAAGAGCACACAACCATTCCTATCTCTCTCAAATATTTAGATTCGGCTCCGATAGTGTTCAAAAATAGCAATCCATTAATTTAAACACCTACTAGTTGATCTATTAATACTGTGAAACTCTTCTCACATTAAGGCAATCAGGTCAATGGGTCGCACTGGCTATTCCAATGCCGCTTTATTATTGACGGAAACTTCGACGGATCGGTGCATTATTATTTATTAAGATGGCTTGGACTGTAATGGCATTATGGCATTGTCATAAATATCGGATACCGTTATTAAATTAGACAGTTGTGTATAATAATGACTGTTTTTGAAGAATTAAGACATGTATTGTCTTTTTAGATGGATTTAATTTAATTATTGACACAAATTTTACCCGAATTCTTGACTCAGACTGGGCTCAGACTTGAATCAGTACAAAGAAGATTGTCTTAAAGAATTCATCAAAACTGACAGAGCAATATTTTTTCTAGTCATTTGCATATACAAATTAGTAGTATTGTTGTTAACCCCCTCCAGCTAAGCTTATTTCGCTTGTGTTAGGGGTAACGCCCGTCCCCACCAACGGGTCCCGCGTTGTCGTCGCGGTGGGGCTTAGTACCCGTGGCGCCCCCGAGCCACGGCGAAGCCAAGTGGACCCCAGAGGGGGGCTGCTCTTCGGGCTTTGGCTGGAAGTCCATGTGGGAGCAGCCCATGTTGCAGGGCTCTTATGGGGGGGCTCTGCAACAGGAGGGCCTGCGGTGTCGGCGTGAGTCGGCACTGCGGCCGAGGAGTTGCGGGGCCGCGGCGGGAAAGGACTGTCGGTGTTCCGTTGCCGCTTTCCCTGCCTTCCGCGGTCCCGGCGGGGCCGCAGCCGTCAGTACTGCGGCGTGGTGGGCGGTGGGACGAACATCTGTCTCACCGCGGAGGGCCAGGCCGTCAGATACGAAAGTGTCTGACGGCTTTGCACGCGGCCCTCGGTGCCGGTCCCCCCACATTTTGGGGGCCATGAGGGGCCTGCCTCGGCGGGCAAGGCCGGGCTGCGGTGTTGGCGCAAGCTGGCACTGTGGCCCGGTGGATTACGGGGCCGCGGCGGGTAGGAGTGTCGGTGCGCGCGTCGTTTTTCGATGCCCCGCATTCCCTGCCTTCCGCGGTCCCGGCGGGGCCGCAGCCGTTGAACTGCGGCGTGATGGGCGGCGGGACCGACCACCTGTCTCGCCGCGAGAGGACCAGGCCGTCGGACATGGGGAATGTCCGATGGCTTTGCACGCGGTCCTCGCGCTGGTCGGTGGCTTGCGCCAGCCCCCTATTTGGGGGCCATGAGGGGCCCGCTTCGGCGGGCATCGCCGGGAGGGTCGTGGACGTAAAGGCTGCGCCAGATTCCCATGACCCTCCCATCAAGGCGAGTGCGGGAGCACCGTGGGGTTTTAGTGGGTATTCCCGTGCCGTTTACCATCTTTGGCACGGGCGAGTCCCACATAACCACTCTGCCCTTCCCCGGGGTGGGGTGGTATGCGTAAATGCATTTCCCCACGTATAAAAAAAAAAAAAAAAAGGGGTAACGCCCGTGGTCCGATTTTCTTCTTGTCGTATAAATGACTATAGTAATTCTGTTTAATAATTTTTATTTATACAGTTTTAGACCAATGGGATGCGACTAGGACGCCTTTTTGGTTCTTTCCATGGTCCGTAAATAGGATAGAGAGTTAAATAAATATACTTATTACGTATATTCCGAGTATTCATTGTTATCTAATGCCGATACCCCACATTCAAAGAAGCAATTATCTTCCCCACAGAAAACGTAGAATTCCGTAACTTATCTTCATTATTCCGAAGAACAAAAACAGTTTAGTGTTTACCATTACAATTAAAGAATGCTTCACTTGACTTGAGGCTCTCGAAAAGACCAGTTTACCGCGACCCCTTATTTATTTCTTCCGAAGAAATCTGCCGAGAATTTTATTGATTGAAGGGGTCTTCTTTAACTGGATATTGAGAATTGTTTTCCTTCGCCATTTGTTTGTATTAACGTGTGCTTTGTTTTGTTTCAGGTAAGGGGGGAAGCGGAAATAATAAAGGTTCTATTTCTAATTCTTCGTAATTAAGTTCTGAAAACTAAGATGTTGTTTGCAAAAGTAGCATGAATATGACAAAGATAAATGTTTCTTTCTAGATTGTTCGATTGACTTATTAACTAATTATTGATTGACGCATCAAACCGCTTGCTTTAGTAAGTTAACGCAGCCGATAACAAAAGTAAATATTCCTGTTGAAGTAATGATCAATAATGTGATTATTATATAATTCTTAGAATTAAACTGTTTATTTAAGCTTTAAAAATAGACAAAAAAAAATCATCTAACCTTAAAATAAATTTCTTAAAGCTAAAGAAAATAACTATGTACAAACCTATTAATTATAGTGCTTTTGGTCACACTGTTACCTTTAATTTGCAAGAAAACAGATTATTCAATCCAATCATTTATTTATCAAATTTCACAGATTCATATAATTATTATTAAATTAATAGTATTATCACTAGTCACTCATTAGTATAAAAATACAAATTATAATTATTTATTCTATTATACATAATTAAATCAATATGTCATTTCCATTAGTAAATACAAACATCACAAAGTCCTCCGTGCACATGATCTACGTTTACAAATATGGCCAAATGATATTTTTTATTGGGCATACAGTATTAAGACCACGTATGGATAAATATCTAATGCATCACAAATCAACATCGCCTTTACATTTCACCAGTATAGAATTTGGATAAGACATGAAATAAAGTAATTCTGAATCATGATAATAAGCGGATAAGTTGCAACCGACAATGTTGTTTTATCTTTCATTCAAGTTTCCACAATCGTGAACAATTCTATCTTCAAAGCGTTTTGTTATCAAGTTCTCAGTAACTTTTACTTTTTCATTATCACCTGTTGCCAAGCAGTGTTCAATCTTCACTTACATTTACAACTCATTTTAACTTTGCCCCGAGGCTTCTGGACTTTACTTTTTTACTCAAGCTGGTCTTTTACTGGAAGGGCAACCAACTTGCGATCGAACTATTATAAAAAAAATACGCATTTTTTTAAAATTCATTGTCTTTGAATTTCTTTAAGATTATAATCTCAGTTTCGCAGTCTAGATCGAATTCATTGATTTACAGTTTCAGGTTTCTAAAATATTTTTTTGTATCTCTTCTGTCTTTAGGGATAATATTTCCCAATCTTCTTCTTTTCGTTTCAATGGTCAACTCCCGCCCAGTACGTAGCCACGGATATAGCGCTCTCTGTGGACGTTTTTAGGTCATCCAAGCAGCAGTTATCAGGGCAATTTAGGCACAAGTAAACATTGTTTTGTGAGATGCACCGCACTCGCACTGTACCTGACCAATTATACCCCATATTACAATTATTACTCATTAGGTGGATGGTTGGATGGTCCTACTTTTCGAACTATATGCTTCTTCAAACATACACTTATCTTCACACAATATTACCCGTAAACGGTTGTTTATTCCCGGCAGTAATCAAGATTAGTCAACAAAATACGTCTTTAACAACACAATGTGACAAACTTATTACACCAGTGTGCCACGAGACTGGTCATTAGTTGAGATAACACCCAGAACTAAAATTTCATGGGTTCTTAACACGAGTTTATAGCGTCTCTATTGCTTTTATATTACTGCTTTCTCTATTATACTTTAAGCCGCCGCATGCGGCTTTGTCTGTGGGGTATATAAAAAAAGTAACCTATAGCACTTGGCAAAAGTTTAGATAGCTATTGCTTTTCCCGTTCCCCGTACCCTCTTTCGTTTACGGAATTTATCCCAACAAACAAAGATTTTATCCTCTGTATCAAATTTGTTTAATTCTTAAATATACGTAGATATACGAACGGGATTGTGTGTAATATTCCAACACAATATTGTAGTTAAATTGAATAGTCTCTGCACCTCAGGATAACAGTATTCTGCCACCTATATTAGTATTTTTAGGTCCGAATCTCAGACATATAATTAACGTTAGGTATTGCGCGGTAGGTAAAGCTGAGATGCTTCATCCCTCATACTACAACTCGTTCACAGAAACCCTATCAGCAGTAATACAAAGTTCTATTT
Source organism: Hypena proboscidalis (assembly GCA_905147285.1). NCBI lineage: Eukaryota > Metazoa > Arthropoda > Insecta > Lepidoptera > Erebidae > Hypena > Hypena proboscidalis. The sequence goes on from LR990141.1 coordinate 6,703,527, forward strand.
CACAGCTTGTTATGTGCCTTTTCCTCATAGTTAGTACCCGGGGGCGAGTTTTTAATTACCGTCGAGATTCGAACCACTGTTATATTTGCTGTAAACAAGTTTCTACTTTGCACCGATATTAATTATTTAAAGAGCTGGTTATAACAGACTGGGGCGGAAACTGGTTGAGTTTCAAGAGGAATATTCGAACCCGCTGTTGTTTGAAACTCAGGATTGAGAAGTCATTCCTATTGTGTAAATGTTTTGTACTATTTCCCCACGATACGATTGTGTTTTATTAGTGTATTTTTTATAAAAAATTAGGTAAACAATCATATTTGTATTAAATACATAGGATACTTAGGACCAGTTTCTGAGGTACCGGATAGATCTTATCCTACCCATAAAATATGTGACACAAATATTCTTGAAAAAAGAACAGCTGTCATTTTCATTAATGTATGTTATATGCTTAAGCCTAATAAAGGCCTTAAGCCAATAAGGTTTATCTAACACCTGTAAAATTGTAGCTTAATAGCACTTTTATCCCTTAGGGGTTAGCACTAGGCAGACACAATGATCCACAAAATGAAAGTTTGCTCTACGTGCGACAAAGAGTCTTCATTTTTAAGGACCGAAGTTTAAGTATACTCTGTAAGTTCTGACAATAAGAGAACCTACCTACCTACCTACAAGGTTTTTTAACACTGCTCATAGACGATCTTTTCATATTATTCTTGACGTTTCCTTTCAAAATTGCCTGTTAGGATTATATTTAAAAAAAATGACAAAGGTGCGTTATGTTAACATAAAGGCGAATAAAAATAACAACTGATATTTTATAATACGTAGTCCTCATAATCAATTAACAAGCAGGTATGATATACTGATACGTTCAAAATATCTTAAAGCCGATAATGATTTATAACCACATGTAAAGTGAAGTCAATAATCTCACGATCGCCGATCGCAAAGGCCGTTCAGGTACAATAATAATGTGAATTGTCACTTTGGTTCAATGATTTCAATATTTACCGCGATATTTATCCCCAAAATATGATCTAAATTGTTGTTTCAATAAATGAATCAATTTTCAAACACAGTATAATTATATGTAGGTCGTAGATATACGAAATTATACACATCTGTTTGTTGGTATGTTTAAAAAATCCGACGTCGTCACTATAATATCAACAACTTAATTAATTTCGATTTATTTAACAATTTACACCAAATCAAACTTTTGACTTAGTTTGGCAAAAGGAAACCTAACAGTTTTGTATTTCAATAGCTATTATAATTCCATATCCTTTGAATAACGATAAGCCAACGTATACTATACATACAAGATGAGGCGTGCATTCCTTGTAGCGGCAAAAAAACTACGTATAACCTTTTTAGGGTCTCGTGGCCGTTAGGAATTCCTATGCGATCGTCACGTCCGCCCATGTGAGGGACATTCCTCTGATGCCTATGCTTGTAGACGGTGAAACGAAGACAAATACCTTAGAAGAGAAGGTGGCAATTTATGCTGAAATGTATGCGCGAAGCAAAAACTCAACTTGGACAGAAGAGTATCAAAAGTACAGTCAAAGTTGAAATGTAGAAGAAGTGCAGAATACTAAGAGTATTTCGACACAATGTGACGATACGGCATTTTGGATAGTAACTGAATAATATCAAACATGCAATCAAACTACGTTTACATAAACGGTGGTAGTGAGAATGTAAAAATCAATAGCAGACATATGTCACAAGCTAATGTTATCACTATATACAGTTAGTTACTTATATTAAAATAACCTCCTTTTTTGAAGTCGTTAAAAAAAACTATGACATATTTTTCAATTTACTAGTGATGTCATTTAAATTTCTCTTTCATATTCGTGAGTCATGTTCGTTACCACTTTGCCCCAACTAGAGCCTTTCCTAGAATTCCAACAAGTCTCTCCAAGCCGGCTTTAGCGGTCATGGTCAAATGTTCCATGTTCCTACATAAACGTTTTAATATCAGGAATGTCCTTCGCTATGAAAGGGTTGTAACTCGTGCCTCATATTATTTATTCGATAACATTCGTGGTGGTAATAATTTTCTAATAAAATTTAAGTAAATACTATGCTCAATCAATTTGGAGCTAAGAATTATTTCAAACATCCACAGTTTAGTATATTTAAATAAAATTAAATCAATATTTCAGGTCACATCGGCACCATCCCATCCCACGATTCCTATGCCCTGTTCGTGACGTCAATTAGCCTGCCACCTCACGTGTAAAACGTTTGGTTATTCTTACATTTTTCCTTCGCGTCACTTCCCTGGCTGTCACGTCCCGTGGCGTCAGCTTTCGTGTCACGTGCGGACTGTGACGGTGTATTGATCATCTCAAAAGGTCTCCAATTCTATTTAAATAATTCGAAGATAGATAGTTTTATTTCGGTGGGAGCACGTGTTATTGAGGTTTTTTTTATGCGTTTAATGCCGTAGATGTGCTTTAAGTACATAATAATTTTGTTTACCCTCGACTTGCGGCTTCAATGCACTCTTTCCCCGTTTTAAATAAGCATTTCCATTACATATTCCCAAGAACATTAATTTAATGTTTAGCTTCACGGACCGACTTATCGATTTCACGTTTCCTCTGAAGTAACCTTGACCTACCGTTTACGATTTATTATTTTATGCCGGCTATTTGTTTGGGAAATATTAACTTCATTCTGACTATAGAATTATTTATGAATGTAGGATACATTGAAGAATTAATACACTTTGTTAGTGTAGCTTCTGTCCTTCTCTAGACCTTGAAATAGCTCTATAATTTTGATCAAATTGGTGTAGTGGTTTTAATGTGAAATTTACAGGAGTGATCAGCGAAATTAAAAAAACAGTGTTGTTTCGAAAAGTCTGAACTTAAGCTTAAGCTCCTCCCCATGCTGGTTTACCTATGAACGGGACTAATCCCGGATAACTAACGATTTGCCGATCCTATAAAACCAAAGACTTATTTAGTGATACATATTTTTTTCTTAATGATAGATATTTGTTATTATTAGAATAATACAAAATACTTCGCTAATATCTACACAAGAAAAAATAATGGTAAGAAAAAATAATTTCAATAATGAACTGCTATCGAATAATAAATGTAGGTGCCTAGGTTACAGACTACAATATTATCGATTTGACCAAAGTTACTCAAAGTGTGATTCATGAACCCCTAAGGGTCCGGGATAAAAACATTATCCGAATCTAATGCTGAATAGTAAAGGAAGATACTAATGGTACAGGGTCCCGTTCCAGTACTATTGGATCTGGACAAATACAAATACAAATTCAAATGCATTTATTGTTTACAGACGCAATGGTTGCCTTTATTGTCTTGATGATATTTTTATTTAAGGGATAATGTAGACGATGAGGTATATTATATTATTATTACCTACTGAACTTAAATAATTTAAACGAGCGGACAGATAATTATAATGGCGCGTTCTGAATAAATGTTTGTTCATAATAGATATCTCCAGATCGGTTCATTCAAAATAGTAATTTATTTTAGTACTGTTTTTAAACGCTTACTCAGCATGTAGTATAGTAATTTTTTTATTTTTTTTTTGTGAACTTCTTAAATAACTTGTACATGAGTGAACGCTACTACGTAAAAAGGGGAGTGTTATACAAGTAAACAGTTTCCTTCGTCTGATACATAAAACAGGGGTCCGTAGCGCTTTAAGTTTGGGCAGCCTTGGATTGGCTTTTTCTAGAAAAACATCGATACGACCATGACAACTTAATGGTATATCCGTTAAGTCGTCACGGCCGTATCCATAATTTAGTATTCTGGATTCCGAACGAACGAATTCGCGGTTTTACCTTCGCCAGAGATCGATAAGAGTGGTCCGTGGTTTATATCCTTCTCCAGGACTAGCAACTATCGTTATGAAGTCTATTAAAATAATTACTTACGTCTAGCATAGTCGAGATGATTTAAATGTTGGCAGTTTTCAACCTTATTTTAGAGACAACTAGGTTCTAAAATAGTATATATATGAAGTCAATTGTATATTGGCCAAAACAAATAGAAGTCCCTTCGCATTGTATGTAATTGTACTCAGTTTAGGTAGTATTTACCTACATCAGATCTTACCAAATGTTATTGTAAAATCCGCTCCAAGTAATTAAAAACATTAGAAGACATTAGAAGATTTTTAACAACTAGACCAGTCAGCACCTACATATAAACAGCTATAAGTCAAAAACAGAAAAAGTACCCAAAATGTTTTAGTATTTGGGTCACCGCTCTAAGACCACAGTCTTTGGATTGCAAATCTGGTTTTAAACTGCCGGTAGATACCCTAACAACAAACCAAAAGTGCCACGTTGTAAAAATTAATGCGAACTTGCAACTTAAATTTATAGTAGTATACAAAAACAGCAGTAACAACGGTGTATAAACTATATGATATCCGGAAATGTAGTTCTATCATGGTTGTCATGGACACGATTTCTATTATGTTAATAAAGGTCAAACCAGCGTTGGCCCGCTGGCCCGCTGGCTCAAGCTAAAGTTACTTAACTTTATAAGTATGTATGTGGAATGAGAAGTGTGCATCGTAGATTTCAAATCTTACTTATCCTAACTTATAATAGCAGCCCTGTAACAAATACATGTCCCACTGCTGGGCTCGGGCCTCTTCTCATGATGAGAAGAGTTAGGCCATAGTCCGCCACGCTGGCCAAGTGCGGATTGGTAGACTTCACACGACCTCGAGCACTTTTTAGGCACTTCCAGGCATGCAGGTTTCCTCACAATGTTTTCCTTCACCGTTAGTTAGCGGGCGATAATTTATATGATAAATACACACATATCTTCGAAAAACGATTTATTGACAGAGGTGTGTGCCGTGAGTTCGAACCTGAGACCTTTGACTTCGCAGTCCTACGGTTTCCCGCTCGGCTATCGTATCTGTGTGTGATGGAACCGTAGGTCTTATATAAAAGTGTTTACTTGCTTATTAGGTCTAATAAATCTGGAGTTAAAATATTTGCTTAAAAATTATATATAGACGTTCAAAGCTTAGCTGGGTAGATAGATGAGTGACCTGTTTTTTTAAAAACAATTACTTATTCGCCCTTGTTTACTAATTATTTATATAATGAAGTAGTTTAATACAAGACTGAAACTAAATATTTGTTTTAAGTCTGTGACCTTTGTTAATTAAAATCCAGCGCTAAGATATAATAAGACTGTAAATAGTTTATAAAAACAGGGCGCTTTAAAACAAGTACGTGCGTTGCAAATTTAATTTTAATTACATTGTTTAAAAAGCTTGCTAACTCCTTGCACTGAGAATATCCTATGAAAATGCTCAGTAACAAAACTAAAATTGTGTTGTACTTTCAGTTATATTAATTTGAAAGTATGTGTATGAATCTATCGATGTTTAAGCTTTGAACATGACAGCTCATATGAACATTGGAGAACCTACCATAAATTGGTGTGTCTACCTCGTATTGTGTGTGAATTTATGCTGAAGTTGAATCAGAGTCAGATAATCCGGGGCTAACCTAGGACTAAAGCCGACAGATAAATTGAATGGCTTCGTCCATTCCTCTAGTAATCTGGTAAATGCTATTTCCGAGAACTAGATACAACTTCAGGTCCTATCTGATACTATCTGTACTAATTTATAGGTATTACGTACTTTATTTTTGTTTCATAGCTATCGGTAGTTCATTTCGTACTATCAACGTTTTTTGAAGACATTCATTTTATAATGGTTTTACAAAACTAAACAATTGACATTTACATATTACTAGCGTACCGTACGCGGCATTACCCGTTTGGTAAGTCAATAGTAGTAGTTTAACCTTAGAAAATCAAACCAAAAGGACTAGTAATTGTCAGGCGTCCGCTGCCAAATGTGGAAGAGTGTCGCACTTGCACGTCATATAAAACGAGATGTCAAATCATAGATGCGCGGAACTATCTACCCCACCCACCCCCGCGAGTTTTGGCAGACTTATTTGCATAGATATTTACTTTCAATGCCTCTCCATATTGATTAAGTGCTCTTTGGCTTTTACGCATGTACAAGATACATATCGACGGTGTAGAAACATTACCACACCATACCACTGACACATTTTTTACATTCAACTTTTGACTCGAAGGGCCTGCTCACTTGATCGTAAATTTAATGATAAAAATATGTCAGATATTATGTATTGTCTCTACACCGTCAATAAAACGTCGTGCACCCTATGAAATATTTGGTTTGGACTATCAACAAGGCAGTAGCTATTCATACTATTACGCTACAATGCCTAACGAAACGAGACTGCGCCAACAGTCCATAATTAGTCTCATCTACTTTATTATTGATCAAACAAATGCACACACATATCAAATAGCTAATTTAATGTTGGGAACATTCACGCATCGCAACTTTTATTCACATTACCGCTTTTTGCAAATTACTTTTAATCACTTCTATGGTGTTAAATATAAGGTTCAAATTAACACGGCGCGGCGGTTGCTTAAATATCGTTGTTATGTTTGGAATGAACGTGTGATTGGTTTCCGTTAACAAGGTAATTGCGTTATTTAAATAGTTATTACTATTTACTACTAGCTGACCCGGCGAACTTCGTACCGCCTAATTATTGGAGGCATATTTAGTAAGTCACAAACACACGACACAATACTTTTTTAATTTTATTGAAATTTGTTGCTTTTAGATTTTTAGGAATATTAAAGAATTATAGTATAGATGCACAGCAAAAAGTCTCTAAATCTATGGACAAAACAATGGAACGTTCGGATACACGGGTTTTTTTTACATGAGATGACAAAACAATGGAACGTTCGGATACACTTATTATTATAATAAAAATATTTTTGAGAGTTGGTAACACTGTAAGGTTGGCACCCATCAAACATGTCAACACATTAATTATTTTTATATTTTGAAATTTAAATACACGATGTTATGAGCAAAGTTGATATTATGTTGTCGATTCAAAACTCTTGTTTCAATGCGTTCTTCAATTCGAGTGGAACTGAGAGTACAAATACCGTCAAATGTTTGACAGAAAGTAAGTGGTCAACTTTTATATGGGAAAATAGAATTGTCGTCTTACTCTATCTTACTCGCAATTTTTCCTTATTTGATCACCGTTTAGACCTACCCTGGACTACGACAAACATTTTAAAACCAAAATCAGCTCAATCGGCCCAGCCGTTCTCGAGTTTTAATCAGACTAACGAACAACAATTCATTTTTATTTATATAGATCTCATGTAGCTCATTTTAAAGTGTTGATTTACTCTGTGATAAAGTATAAACCACTAAATAACTATGAGGTGTTATCGATTAACGAGATAGCTATTACGTAACCTACGTATGTAGCAAGTCTGATTTGTTTGTAGTTCATCTGTGGTGCTTTAAGTGATCCATGAACATTCAGAACCCACCAGATATAGTACATACATCGCTACATCTGAGGCCCTAATGCCACCACCAAACCGGAATACTAGCAAGCACTACTTTTTGATGGCAGGTTAAAGAGAGGCGATTATTTTTACAATAGCTATACCATAAATCAGACAACGGTCCTTTAGCAAGGTTTCAACGAAAGAGAACTATATCTACCTTTGAGTTAATAATAGCCAACTCCTCCCAGCTTACATTGTCTATGATTATGATTCATTTATTGAGCGATGCATCATGTATCGTCACGGCCTATCAAATCAGTCGAACTGCAGCAATACACCCGCAAATGTGTGCTGTATATCAAGCGCAAGATAAACGGATGCAGCGTCGGTTTGTATCAGATGTGGCCTACTTCAGTGACTGTATGCCCGATTGACTTTTGTTGGATTGAGTTTCGTGAATCATTCGGCCTGCAGCCTCAGATAATATCCTCGGTATATCTGCAATGCCAGCTTACTACGTCATATTAATCGTTATGACGTCACTCATTATGAAAATTGCTCTTTTTAATGTCGTTTCAAAATGGCTAGACCGTACTAGTGCCCGACCATTTCGACGAAGGTCTTAGTGGTATCGAAAGTAGTAAAAAGAGAGATCTAATTACTTTTGAGATCGAACATCCTTGACGTAGTATTTTTATAACTATGTAAAGATTATCATACTTAAGATAGGGACAAATGGATGAACGTGACGTCACGTAATGACGTAACATATAGTTGAGAAATTTAGGGTCCTGGCAAGAGGCGACCGTAACTTAGTGGTTAAAAGCAGCTGCCTGGTATGCAGATGTCGCAGGTTCAAATCCTTCCGCTCTCATTTTTTTCAACTGTTTCGTAGTATTATTTGCTAAGCATAGTTAAATGCAATAAAAATAATCAGTAAGAAGTATGTAAATATAGTCCCTGACTGTCCAAAAAAAACAGTTGTCAAGGTGTAAGTGCTAATGGGTTGCGTCGGCGAGATTATATTTGTCGATTCGATAGTATCGGTTCTCAGCAAACATCCTGGCTTACGGATGTAATGTTTAGCAATGCCTCCATTCGGCTTGTTTGAGTATTGGCGCCACACTTGATTTGTGACTCGAGTTACCTTTCTCTTATTGCAACTAGGGATGTCTATCGTTATCGAAAGTAACATCTATGTATTGAAGCGTCGGTAATATTTGTAGCAATTTATGTCGAAATAATGTACATGTTGCGAAAAAAAGTTAACTTATCGTATTCGTTGAATTCAAGTGCTTTTTTGACGTTGTTATGGTAACATACGATCATCGTACATACTGTCATTGGAACCATTTGGTAGTGGAATTGTTTCTAGCGTTGTATCTGAAGTAAAAATCCGAGATATTAAATTTTGATGCACAAAATGCACTTTCTTCTATTCTTCTATTGTGAATTTTCTGACGGAACTCCATAGTTTGAATTGTGCCCGGTGGAGGGCGATAGGCTCACACCCTATTCCATGGGACCTAAACATTACTTGTGAAATATGGATGCTGTACACCTCTGCCACACCCTTCTGGGTAATATAGGCGTGATGTTATGATATGCCTTCTTCTTTTTATCTCTAATGCCAAAACGTCAATGTTTTTACAGAAATAAGTATTTGAAGCTACTATCCCTATTAGTCGGGTAAAGGAGACGTTTATTGCAGTAACCTCGTTGCTTTTTGTAGTAAATAGATTTCCATAGTGCTCGTGAAATTGAGGAAATGATTGAAGATATTGTAAGTTATCGCGGTAACTACTAACGATACTTGCTCGGAGTTGTAAACTAGGCTAACTATTCCTTGCAAGCGTTTACCAAATACTAGTTACACTTAGAGTTTGTGCGGCGTATTGAGTTATCATGTTGAAATCTGTTTCCTATAATACAATGTATAAAATACGAGATGTATAATATACAAAAGGGGCCACAGACAGTCCTCTTTGCCGAGGACGCTTTGGCACTGAAGAAACCGTTTCCCACGTAATCCTGGAATGTAGGGCCGTTGCTCCTCAACGAGAACAAATCCTCGGAACAGAGAGGTCCCTCTGCGAAGCCTGTGAAGCTCCCAGGAAGCTTCTGTGCTTCTGGGCGGAGATAGGCTAGCTATGTTAGCCAGGTCTTTCACGCAAAATGGACCAAATGAGAGACTAAGTGCGGCAAAACGAGTCCACGTTCCATTCCATTCTATATTACAATGTATAAATTGTACATGTATAAATTGTACAATTAGGTATATTGAAGTTGTCTTAACTACACTGAACGGAGTGAACCCTCCCTTATCTGGCGTGCCTTGTTGTCCGTGCCTGAAACCTAAAACACACATAGAATGTTACTATTTTGATTCGAAGTTTGTCGGATTAAAAGTAGTTTAAAAAAAAAAACCGACCAAGTGCGTGTCGGGCCACGCGCAGTAGGGTTCCATAGAAAAATATTTTTAATTTTACTTTTTAACTAAATGGCGTCCTTCAGAAAGGAAATGTTTGTAGTACACGAAACCAGCTAGCACGTATGACGAGATGTATGAATGTTGAGGAAGCGAAAGAAGTATGTAAGGAGCGAAGCACATGGCGTTCCATCGTCTCTGCCTACCTCCGTGGGATAAAGGCGTGATTTTATATATGTATTATGTATGTTTATTTATGTTTCAAGAATTTTGAACGAAATATTCTGAGTAACTGCATCTGACATTTCGGACCCCTATTCCTCTTGAACTAATGAAGTGAACTTATCCGCTATAGTTTTCCTTTAAAGTTCATTACATGTACTACCGACACAATTTTTTTCAGATTTTAGGATCCAGTAGTTTAGCTTTTAGAGGGGGGGGGGACGCCCTACTCGAACAAAAATTTGCTCTTTAAAGTTAATTATCTCGCAAACGGATCCCTAAATCAAAAAACTGTCTTAGCAACCCCTAAACGTTTTTAAAAGTCCTATCTAACAATACCCCACACTATGGGGTAGGCGACAAAAAAAAAAACATCCCTACTTTACATGTAGGGGAGCTACCTGAAAAAAAATATTTTTCCAAATATTACTCTACGACTTTCTTTGTTTAGTTAACATACATGTTTATGCAAAATTTCAGTTTTCTAGCACCAACGGTTTCGTCGCTATGCCGTGGACAGACGGACAGACGGACATGGCGAAACTATAAGGGTTCCTTGTAGGTACTACGGAACCCTAACAATTGAAAATATGGGACCGGCCGGACTTGAACCTGCGACGAACTAATTAAGCTACGGTCTCATCTTGCCAGCACCCTTATTACTCAAACTGTATGTTACGTCAGAGAATGTGTTGGATTATCAAGTACACAAAGATCCCTTGTCTTTGAAGTACTCTATAATCCTACAATATAAAAGTCCGTACCAAGCACCTGCACCTGCTTATTAAGATAGGGATTTCCGAACCATGTTAAACCAACCCTTAAAATCAACAAACTAAGCTTCTTAACTAAAAGAATTCGTAGCAACTAAAATAAAACTAGAACGGAACTTTAAGTGCAAGAATTGTGTTTGCCCTAAGTAATGCGACGTACGAGTCTAGCAAAGTAAATAACTAGATTGCTCCTAAGAAGCAAACACAGACGTCTGGGAGAGTGCAACGTACTTATTTATGTACTTATTTACTAATATCATATTTTCGCTTGGCTGGTCGTACATTTCGGTACTTAATATTATAAAGGTGAGAAATTGTTTGTTTATTTATAAAAGGTAATCTCTGTATTTCCCAATTCGTTTTAAAACTAATTCCATCACTGATTGGAAGTTAGACCCTCGAGTGATACAGCTTAGTCTCACCAGCAAACAACAAAAATGGCGATGGTTCAAGGTGAGATGATAGTACTTTCTCCTTGGAATAGGTTACCGAAGCGCTACTACCATCAATACAATTCAAGCCATATATCACTAAGTTCCGATTACCTAAACCAGAGTTAAAGACCATAGATCCATGCGAACGGAACAGCATAAGCCTGCTTCCTAAAAAAAAAGGTTTGATCTTTTATTTTTAGGGTTCCGTAGTACCTACGAGGAACCCTTATAGTTTCGCCATGTCTGTCTGTCTGTCCACGGCATAGCGACGAAACCGTTGGTGCTAGAAAACTGAAATTTTGCATAAACATGTATGTTAACTAAACAAAGAAAGTCGTAGAGTAAAATTTGGAAAAATATTTTTTTTTCAGGTAGCTCCCCTACATGTAAAGTAGGGATGTTTTTTTTTTTGTCGCCCACCCCATAGTGTGGGGTATTGTTAGATAGGCCTTTTAAAAACGTTTAGGGGTCGCTAAGACAGTTTTTTGATTTAGGGATCCGTTTGCGAGATAATTAACTTTAAAGAGCAAATTTTTGTTCGAGTAGGGCGTCCCCCCCCCCTCTAAAAGCTAAACTACTGGATCCTAAAATCTGAAAAAAATTGTGTCGGTTGTACATGTAATGAACTTTAAAGGAAAACTATAGCGGATAAGTTCACTTCATTAGTTCAAGAGGAATAGGGGTCCGAAATGTCAGATGCAGTTACTCAGAATATTTCGTTCAAAATTCTTGAAACATAAATAAACATACATACATATATAAAATCACGCCTTTATCCCACGGGGGTAGGCAGAGACGATGGAACGCCATGTGCTTCGCTCCTTACATACTTCTTTCGCTTCCTTAACATTCATACATCTCGTCATACGTGCTAGCTGGTTTCGTGTACTACAAACATTTCCTATCTGAAGGACGCTATTTATCTGGTTACTTTAACTTAATTAGTTCTAGAGTAATTGGGGTCCAAAGTGTAAAATGCAGTTACTTAGAATAATTCGTGCAAATTACAAAAACCTTTGAAAGTAATGACTTGTATGAAGATGTTACTTGTTTAATACAGATAGTAAATCCCTTTTAAGTCGAAATATGTTGTTACGACTAGCTACGGAAGCCTACTGCGCGTGGCCCGACACGCACTTGGCCGGTTTTTTAATTAAATACTTGTTGCATTTAGAAAGTTCTGAAGGGTGAACTAGTCTTGCGTATAATTAACTTTTCTGTGTCTTTAATCATAGCATATTTAATTAGAAGTAGCTGTAGATAAATAAGACTAATTGCACTGCAGTTAATCATTCGTACATTTTACAATTGACTGCACTCGCTAATTATAATTTGCAAGTTCAGTTAATATTGCGAGACTAACTTATTGCCAAATATCGTCGAATGATAAGCAATTACACGGATGTAGTTTAGCTGTTTTTTAATCCACACCTGCATTACTTACATGCATATACGATTACCAATAATACATAAACCTGAAGATATACATATAATTGCATCTTAGGTTTGGAGCCCACCAGTCGGACTTGCAAAACGAGCGCGAGATGGATTTTGTTTCATTTTGGTCATATATCCCCATACAAATTATGACAATGTGTCAAATATATCTCGCGCTCGTAATGCTAGCCCCTCTGGAAGACGTGCCATGGCATGGCTTCGACGGGGTATATAGCACGACTCGTATTCAGGCAAGTGGCTAAGAGATAGTATTGAATTTGACGAGTTACGTGTTATGTCACGTTATTTGACGCCGGGACTAATGTCTTATGTAATGTGTTAGTAAGTTCTTTCGTAGCACTGTGGAAGAGTGGAGTGAAGGTATGTCACTTCAGTGCAGGGCTGGGAAGGGTTTTTTTGCCCAAAACACCTTTTATTCCATGAGTAAACAATGCTGCAGGAAGTATCACGCAAACTAATACAAACTTTTCCTTTTACCTCACCACCATCAAACATTAAAGAGCCCACAAAAACCCCTAATGAATTTAACCAACATTAACTAAAGTAAATCTTCTTCCAACAGGGGTGCATGTGTAGCGATAATCCATTGCGGCCCTGGGACCGTGAATACTGCGGCTCCTGGGGCCCCACAACACGTTAAGAATTTAGATTGCTTGCCGTTCCGTCGCCAATGAGGAATTTGTCTATTTCAATTAATTCGTTAGCGGTCCCTCCTCGGACACTCTTAAATTAATTATTTTACTTATTACCTGAAGTATTTGTTTCGGTTTCGGCAAGTATATTTATATTTAAATTTTAATTTAATATAAAGTTTAACGCTCAATTTTATTTAAAACATTAAACATTTCAGTTTAGTTTTTTATTCAGTTTTTCTGTGTATGAATAATTATACAACTAGGTCAACAAGCTATTTTATCGTTATAAATATTGTAAAGGTAAACTAGTTTTAAATTATGAAACAATTTGATATATACTAAAACCCTAAACTAATAAAGCTTTTGAATAAAGCTGTTATGAAATAGGTTATTAATTTAGATGAGAATATATCAAATGAAGTTTAAAGCTCCTCATATAATAACTACTACAAATTATAACCAGACATAATTTGATATAGTTTAATTTGAAACTTTTAGATATTTAGAATTCAAATTCACATCTGCATATTTTATTGCCAAATTATAACCTTTCAGCTTTTAAAATACACTAGGATAAGATTGTTTTAACCTTGTGTATTTTTAAAGCTAAAAGTTTATGTTAGTTATTTTAAATTAAAAAAACTAAAAAAACACGCTTTTAAAGCACATCAAACTAAAAAGTGAAAAATAATTCTTATTATAACCTGAAAATAATAATAAACGAAAAATACTAGTACTATTGTGAAAAAAAGCGTGGGTCGCTCGATAGACGAAAAATATGGCACAGAGCGCCCCACGCTTTTTTCACAATAGTACTAGTATTTTTCGTTTATTATTATTTTCAGGTTATAATAAGAATTATTTTTCACTTTTTAGTTTGATGTGCTTTAAAAGCGTGTTTTTTTAGTTTTTTTAAACTATATTTATTTTTCACTTTTTAGTTTTAGTTTTTTTTTAATCCTGGCGATCCTAATCAGGATAATGAGATAAATTTATGAAATTATTATATTGTCGCTGATTCTTTACAAGTGTAGAAAGTTTGAATTAAATCTGTCCGTTTAAAGTGGGTCAAAATCGAGTCCAAAGGAGTCGGTTACATACAAACAAACAAACAAACAAACATACAGGTGAAGCTAATATAAGCGTGTTAAAAAAAGGATAGTCTGTACCTAGTCTTAAATAAATCAAATTGTTTAAAATGTGGGTGTAAATAAAACTGTCTAACTTTTAAAAAAGATACAAGCTTAATATTTTACAACTCTAAGCAAACATAAAATTTAATTTCAAGATTTTGTCCTACATTTTATGGGTATGTCTTGAATCTAAATGTCTCGAGAATATTTTTAGTGTTTTGTAATAAAAAATGTATGTTTTGACTGAGAGCTTCTCTTGACTTTTATTGCTGCTCGAACTTTATTTTAAATCCTTGTATATCGTAGTAATAATAAATACTTATTTCAATAAATTTTATAATATCAATTAAAATTAAGGAATGGATGTAGAGAAAATGGCTGTCAACAAATTGCCGTGCATTTCCACATAAAATATGGGTAGAGTGGAGTTCATTTATATATTATAATTACGCACTAATTAGGCTAAAAAGAGTATCACCTATGAAGGAGCACAACTTTTTAACAGTCTACCCGCTGGTATAAAACTGTTAATAAAAAATTACCTTGAATAAATTATTCAAAATTAGCAAAATAGTTGGAAATTTAACTGCCAAATGAGCGCTACTGATACATACTTATAATATGATAATTAAACTTATTCTTTGGTGGCGGTTATCTTGATAAGTTTACAAAATGATATTTGTATATCATGTATAGCTTTTGTGTCTTTTATGAGAATAAATGATTTAAACCTAAACTATTATGTTGGCAGTTTTGAAACTTATAGTAGAGTTAATTTATAAAAAAAAGTAATGATTCTAATTTCTCTAAATTTTTCACGATATCCTATACGCGTCAGTCGAGAATCGAGTTTTTTAAATTTAGGATTGACGCGTATAGGTACTTTTAGTATAAAGACAAATACTACTATAGTTACCACTTTTCTCTGTCTTTTGCAGTTAAGTTAAATAACTGTAGTGTATAGAAGTAGGTATTGGCGCGAGGGTGCAATCGGCAAATGGCGCTGGAAATGACGTCGCAAATTGACAGACTGCACTTAAACTTATTGAAGAGAATTCTCTTGGCCTTTACTGTATATTTCTTCTTTCAATATTTTAATGTATTTACTCTGAGTTTCTTTTTATATAACAACTAGCTGTTGCATGCGACTTCGTTTACGTGGAATTCGATATTGCCATACTATTTTTTACACAGAATTTAGGCACTTCGCTCATACAATTTCAACCCCAAATTTACCCAATTGGGGAGTGAAATTATAAAAAAAAAACTCTTTGTTAATTTATGTCGTGTAGGAAACTTATATGCAGAATTTCGTGAAATTCTTTCAAAATTGACTAACTTTGCATAAAAACTTACAGCCCCAAAAGATTTTTATAAATTCCTCTTCCAAGTAAGATTTCCAGCTACACAATAGTGAAAACCGCATCCAATTCCATGCAGTAGTTTTGCGTGATGCGGGTACGAACATCGTTGCATCTGCAGTATTTTATGACTTTATTTAATGGCACTGTAAGAGTGAACGATAATGATAATTTAATAAAAAATAAGTTAGGAATAATGACGTTTGGTTCTCCACAAAAAATCATTGGAAGGAATATTGATGAATTTAATCTGAATGTTTTTTTTTTGTTCAAAATAAGAATTGAAACGAAGACTACTGGCCAGTCACCATCAGATGGATTACACACCCGTTAGCTACAAACACACATCGTATAGAATCAATCGAGGGTTACCAAGTACGGAACCGCACATAAATCCAGGGATTCTGCATTGAGAATTTCCATTAACAAACTATTATTATCTACTATAGGTGTTAGGGATGGCAAATGTAAAAAACCAAAATAAGTTTGTGTTTGGAAACTAGTTTCATATAATGCAAAGGTGTGTAGTGTTTTCTTTTGTCTTTCTTGTTTCGATTTCCTCAATTCTGAGGGTCGTGACCTCTTTTCTGGATCATTATATCCCGTGTGATGGTCTACCACCTGTGCCTAATTTTTTTGTAACGTTTTATAAACAAACCTTGTGATAATAATAGCAAGGTTAAGGTAGCAGCTACCCATAATGATGTTATTCGTTAGCTTCTCATAATTAATAAATCAACACAGTCTACTAAGGTCCGTGAATTTTAAAAGCTTTCGAAAACTTAATACAACTTAGTAGTTCTCTGAACAATATTCAGGATCATCATTTGGTTTCAAATATATAATTTTGGTTAAATACTAAACCAACAGTTGTCAACCCTAGCTATATCGATGGCCGTTAGTCCGCCATCGCAGTCTGCCAAACGCAAATGACAATTGAATTCATAATTAATTGTGTATATTCATACCATTATGCAATATTTGCGTATTACGCTAATTCAATTATATCGTTGCCAATTTGCCAATATCGGTTTTCATTAAAATACCTAGTTTATTTAACCTTTTCCGTCAATGAATTAATGAGGCGAAATTGTATTTTGAATCTGTGCCACGGTCTTTTCACTTTGTCACGTGCGGAATTCTATCTTTACTAGGACTTTACACATACCATAGAAATCTTAATAATAAGGCAATAGAAATGTCAAAGACGCGTGACCTTGTCGCCGCGCATCTGTCAAGTCAAACACAAGTGCGAGTTGAGGAATTGTCGTCTTAATGTCATCGCAAAAAGAATAATTTTGTTTGCAGGAATACAAGCGCATGAGTCTAATCGAACATAAGTGCGAGTTGAGAAATTGTCGTCTTTATGTCATCGCCAAAAAGAATAATTTTGTTTGCAGGAATACAAAAAGTGGTATTTGAAAAACGGCGACATGCGTCCCAGTGTTAAAAGATAGTCGATACCATTTCTATTGACTAGTTATTAAGATTTCTATGACACATACAGATTACCATTTGCTTTGCCAATAAAGATGATAACCATATTGCGCTAAAACTGTAGTGTTGGCAAATCTAACTGTCACAGACTAGCGAATAAACGGCCTTGAATTCAATACATTTCAAACAACAATTTACATGCTAAACGTTTATAGATAACAAATTTTGTTCGCGCACACAGTAAACCTTATTTCCGCATAGAGATAAGAAGTTTTTTTTCTTTGTTGTAAGACAGTGACATAGCCTTGCATTTTAATGATACTCCGTCAATACTTCAACTTTAGATAATTACCCACATTAACCCACAAAACAATCAATTTTTACTTTTTAAAGTTATTTTCTTGAAAACGAACGCAATAGAAATAACTTCTGTGTCGCGGGGGTGTTAACAATCGTACATTTCACACACACAAAGCACACCCAAAGTTAAAACAAATCTTTGCGTAGTTACATGTACTGTTTCGGTCTATCATTCTGACTATGAACCAAATGGCTTTCTAGTTTAAGGACAGTAGAATATTAGTCATATATATGTAATTGATCGTGTTTGTTACCGCATTAATTTCACATGCATGCAATATACCTAAGGAAAGCTCCATTTGTTTCAAAACTTTGTTCAATTCTACATTGAATTTACTTTTTTGTTAGCAGGTCGAAGTTTTTTGTGATCAAATGAATGCGCGTAGACTCGCAAAGCTGTGGTAATTTTGGCTACTAAATTGAAAAGCTCGATATTATAAAGTGTGGTGTGTTCCGCATCACCCGGGGCGATTTATCGTCGCTGCCTGTAATTAAATTCACCTACCTACCGGGTCGACGAAATGCCGTGGCCGAGGGCTGCTAGAAGTCAACGGAGAAATCGAATTAACTGAGGGGAGAGTTTGTTTTAATTTTGGGGAATTTTAAAAGATCCACAGAGTATTAAATGATTAAAAATTAAAAATCTGCCTCGTTGGTCTAGCAGTGTTATTTGTCCGCAAGGTCTCAGGTTTAATTTCTGGGTCAAGCAAAGTGCTATAAGTGAACCGCCAGGTAATTCGTAATAGCAGCACGGAGTTGGAATAGTGCCTGGTGGATGGCGATAGGCTCACCCCGTATCCCATAGGACCTGATTGCATAGTTATAGACAATATCTGTGTGATCCACAAAGATATGTTTTGACTCTGGGTGTGTGCTTTGTGTATAGGGGAGGAAATATTCTTAGTGCGGGATTCGTTTTAAAAAAAACATAACAGGTGAAGTGTGGACGTTGTACACCTCTGCCACAGCCTTCAGGGCTTTGTTATATTTATTTAACCCTTTTTTCACTTACAATCTTTTATTTCTCCTATAAATTCCCACGTTTCAACTGCAATAAATCACCGACAGAATTCGGCTTACCGCTGAAAAATCGCACGAAATGCGTCGAAAGTTTAAAATTTCGGTCACCCCTAACCGAACTATCGGTACGTGAGAATTTTGCGTTGGAAACGTCGTTGATTGAATTTTGGTGGTTGAAAAACACATGATAAAGGCTAGCTAGCAGTCAGCTAGGACCGCACTCTCTCATGTACGACAGCACAAATTGAAATTGATGTTTTAGACCGCATAAAAGAGTGCGAAAATGGTCGGCCTCAAGAATAATGGGATTGTAAATCGGTACAATTTGTCCCTCTTATGTACTTTTTCTTTCTTCTTTTTTATATATATAAATACTATTTTTAGAAGTGAGCACTTTATTCGCCTTACCTATCTCCAAAGGTACCTACATCTTTGAAATTTTAGCATGACAGTTTTATGGCACGTACTACGTATAATATTACATGTTTCCATTCAATTTATTCCGAAGCGTGTCGAAGCATCTGAATCTAGTCACGTGATAGAGTTAGCAGTAAATCGGCTCAGACGGCGATACCTATTGTAGCGTGTCGTTATCGCTGACCAGTGAACTGCGACGTCTGTGCTACACGTCGATGGCTGGCTAATGTCGTCTGGACTTTATATTTATAGCTATACTAGAAAGATTAATATTAAAATAGAATTAAATGGTTATCGTGAAAAGATGTATAGGAGCAGAGGCAGGCTGAAAAAATAGAAAAGATTGTGGATAATTTGGTAAGAAAGAGCCGCTAAAATGACTGAAGGAAAAGTTCATTTCGGAGACCCTAAGTAATAGGATTAAGAGCTGGCGGATGATGATGATTGTGTACGTATACTTACGACTTATACATAATGTTGTGCGCCGGAGACTCGTTATGGAGTGAGAACCTACGGAACAAGTCTCCGGCCGCAGTCCTGCACAGTGTAAACTTGTACAGTTACAGCACGAAACTAGCGCACTGTCAATGAATCACAATGTGCTACTGTGGCAATAGACATGTGAAACTCAAAGGAAATGCATTGAAAACTTTGTTTATGTAATACTTGCAGTTTAACTCTGATATCGTGTATTTGCTTATCCAAGTGTGCGTCTATAGTCTTGTAACGTAGTCCGGAATTTGTAGAATTCGGGTACTATTTTAAGGTATGTAAAATGAATAAAAACGCTTGATTTTGACAAGATACAGTTTATAATCGATCAACGATAAAATAATGATACAAACTAGGTACTTAGATATAAATAGTTTCAGGGTTTTAGGTTTTGAATAAATAATCTGGCTACTTACTGCCTTAGTCTCTTTTACATAATTTGGTTTTAAGCTATGCTTCTAAATGTATACACATATACTGCTTATTGCGTCACTCATATACCCAGTCTACGTTACACAATAGCATCTCAGTTACAAGCAATGTTGTGTGCCGGACTTCTCACTCCGGAACTAGTCTCCGGCCGCAGTCCTGCACAGTGGAAACTTGTACAGTTACAGCACGAAACAACTGTCAATGAATCACAGTTTGCTTCTTGTAACAATGGCCATGTGGAACTTAAAGAGGAAATGCATTGAATAAGAGTTGTATGTGCTTGTTGTTTTGGAACGAAGTTCCTTATTGCGCGTTGCGAAAGGGGGCTAGGCGGAAAAAAAAGGAACGAAAAGTTGTAACGACACTTTTCGTAGCAATTCTCGTAGCAGCGTAGTAATTACATGCTACGTTACAGCTACGGTGCTACATCATCAGACAAAACTGTGTCTGTCTCTCTTTCTCGCTTATAGAAAAAAAGAGATAAATTAAATTTAAAAAAAAAACTATAAAGAAAAAAATTACTAGAATTGAGTTACTAAAAAAAAAAAAAAAATGCGCATTTTTTTCTGTGTCCGTCGCTCCATCTCGCTTAGAAAAAATAATAAAATTAAAAAAATAATAAGAAAAAACAATACTAGAGTTGAGTTTCTGCAAAAATAGGGGCGCTGGCGCGCTCAGAAAGGTCTGCGAAGGCGTACACGATCGCTGTTCTAGTCAGATACCAGGGAATAAATAGCTCGATATCGTGAACATTAGTCCTCACTTGGATCTGCAGAACATACTTAAACTCTAAATCGGTGGACCTTATATACAGGACCTTGTAACGAAACCATAGCGCGATCTAATTCGATCCCAACGCCATCTATCGCGCGACTTCGGAACTAATTGGTGCTACAGAAATATGCTGCGCATAGAGAAAGCAAGCGAAATATTTTCATTTTGTCTCTCTATGAATAATAAAGTAACTAAAAAAAAATATTATCATAACTTAAAAAAAAAATACAATTCCCGCCTTTTGTTGAGTGTATACAGGTGTTTTGTACATAATAAATTATTAAAAATAGTTACAACAATGAATCCTGACAGTGTTTCTGCACAAGTTCTGGATATTGCTGATGGATTTAGGTAAGTAGAGATATTATAAACACGATAATAAATGCTTTTGTATTTTAGCAAGTACACATTATAACCTTTCTTTACTATTGTGCTAACCAAGTCATACGCGTTATAATCTCTTCATTATTGTGTGTTTAGCAAGTGTACGCGTCATAACTATATTAAATTCAAAAGCAAATTATTTTTTAATATAACCACAGAATGTTTACTAATTTTGTTATGTACATTTCATGGAATATACGATTAGAACACATCTAATTATGTCATTGGGATTGGTGATGAGATTATTGATAATGAGATCTGATATTATTATATCGCGAGTAAACTTGCGAATACAATTTAAAAGAAAGCAAGGTAATCGCAGAAAAATAATGTTAAAGATAAGGTTTGTTATGTGTGGTCATAGAACTATTACTCCTAGAAACCGAGTACACGCATGAAATGTAAAGCCACTTTAATTGTGCCGTTTCAGTTCAGTGTAACTCTTTGGTATTTATCAGATTTTCGTTTAGTTTGTCTGTCCGCCAAGCGGTGCATTATAATTTTCAATCAATCTGTTTTTAGCCTTACTTTATACTTAAATTCATACAAGCAGTTTATTTATCTAGGCATTATAGTTCTATGCGTGTGTTTGAATGAACCTCGCTTTTGATATTTTGAAATTCGAATAGCGCGAAAGTTTGAAGATAAGAATATTATTTTAAAATTAAGTGTGTAAGGCACAGGAAATATTGTTATGTAGCCATTCAGCCTATAGGAGTATTGTGATAATATCTCCACAATGATTTTAAAAGTATCATTCGATTATTTTAAGAGAATGATTAAAGTGATTCTGAATGATCTTGTGTACGCTTGCTACGCTTGATAATTTAATTGTCTTAATGTTTGTTTTTATTTTAATTTGGTTTAAATTTTTGTTACCGTATTTAGTTTATAAATAGACTGTTTTATTTGTTTAGTGGTTAAGGTCGCATACCTTTTACTGCAATCTCGGATGCGAATCCTGATTTGTTGTTATTTGGAATTACCGAACTTCGTTCCATCCGGGTGTCCCTTGACACCTCAGTAGTTTTTTTTTTCAGTATTTTTATCGCAATATTTTGAGTAACAGTCCATTTTTTTTTATGAATATCACCCAATGTTGAATTGCTTGCCAAATATGTTGATTAAAGGTTGCTGCGTACAGTTATTAATAGGATTTTCTAAGATTAAGTAAATTTAACGTTAAGTGTAAGACGTTCTGATTAGAACCTTTAGGTTAATTCGTGTTAGAAAGTAAGGAAATTGTGTTAAAAGATATTTTATCATAATTTCGAAGCTTCAAAGATTTTTCTACCTGAAAATATAGTATATATTTTTTACTAAACCCATCTATGCGCGTTCCTATGTACACCTGCACACGTAGTACAAAGTTTTTTGTCTGGTCGGCCAGTTGTGCGGACATGGAAATAACTGTACACTGTGTACAGCCAAGCCAACTGGAAACTATGTGTCTACACCGAGCTGACGGGTGGTTTATGCAGACCTTTTATTCTCTGGTTATTTTATTGGCTTTTAATATTTGTTTCATAAAAGGTCCGGATCATTCAGGTCTTTAGTTCCTTGTAGAGTGAGGTTACATAATAATTCGAACCTTAAAATTATATTTCTTTTTTCTTTTTTTGTCTGCACGTGTGGTATAGTGGTTTAAGCGGTCGCCTCGCCGCTCTCCTCTGCACTGGTGCTGTGGGTTCGATTCCCACATGGGATAGACCTTTGTAAGATTTGCAAAGATTTGTTCTGAGACTGGGTGTGCTTGTGTGAGTGAATGTGTATATTTGGCCTTGTCATTGAGACCATTGGATAGTGCAGTCGCTTCTGGCGTACTATCTAATATAAAAAATCCATAACAATACATCTAAAATATGATTTAAATGAGATTTCGTACACTCATTAATTCTTGGTTAATAAATGGACTAGCACTAGGTCATGATCCGAGATAATTACTTTGCTTTATGAAACTCTAATTATCCACAAAATTATTAACTCTAATGATACGGTAGCTAACACATTACCCTTCATATTACTGTCCTATAAGCGTGGCGCCACACCAGAGCCTAATCTACGCAATGTGTGCATTCGGATCTGTACTAAGCTAAGCCTGTCGTGTTTCCGCAGAGCTATCTATTGATATGGGTCAGTGCATCCGTTAACAGTTGCTAAATAGGTCGTAAAATAAATTATATCGTGTGATCAATCATAATAATGTCCGATGTGGTGAAAACTTAAGAGTCCGCAAACTGCCAGTGGCGACAACAGTTTATAAGATTTTTAATACAATTTGTTTTCACAAGCCACACCCGCGTATCGAGTAGTAACCACTCGCGATTAGTTATAGATACACCAGAATGAGCCTCGACACGCCACCGGTGGCTACCACTCGCTACTTAAACTGTACTTTACAGCTGGAGAGTAACAAATTCTAGCAACCACTGACCGCACTGGTGGCTGTGGTCGGTGGCCCGTTTGCGCACCGCTTAATCTTGTGTTGACCGCAGAGCAATCCATTTGTATGGGTCATTGCATCTGTTAGACAGCTGAATATATCACAAAAATGAAAGTAATATTAACACATATTATTATGTTGTGGAAGCAACACGGTAAGCTGCGATAGCCGAGTGAGAGACCGTAGGACTGCGGAGGCAAAGGTCTCGGGTTCGAACCCACGGCACACACTTCTGTCAATATATTGTTAAGATTCGTCTTTTTGAAGATATGTGTGTATTTGTCATATAAATTATCGCTCGCTAACGGTGAAGGAAAACATAGTATAAAACCTACATGTCTGAGAGTGCCAATATAGTAATCGAGGTCGTGTGAAGTCTGCCAATCCGCACTTGGCTAGCGTGGTGGACTATGGCCTAACCCTTGCCCAGCAGTGGGACATGTATTAGATACAGGGTTGCTATTATTATGATGTGGAACATATATTATCACTTCTGCGAAATAAGAACCAGCCTAATCTAAGCTTTGTATGCTCATTCGGACACTATTTGTATGGGTCACTGCGTATAATAAACAGTGGCAGATTGGATCATTTATTATGTCAATAGCTGCTGCCTGTGGATTTACACGTGTTGCATGTGCACACATACATTCAATAATATCGCTTTAAAGCAGAAAATATTCCTTTCTTTGTCACCATTGGGTGACCTAAATTAAAAAATTGTTTTTTTTTGTTTGACGAACTATCAACGCTGGATGGAATTTGAGTGGTCCTAGGATGTTATGGTAAGGCCACTGACATCTCATGTCGTAAACAGCAACATCATGGCAGCGTAGCGTTTATCCTCCAGTGCGAAGTGATTTCATCTGCAGTATCACCTTCTACATGTTGAAAGGGCTAGTGTCAACACCATATAATATGTTGACACTAGTTCTTTATATGGTCCATATTAAAACTTAACTAAACCAAACAAATAGTCACTTCTCTACTAACCATACCACTACATACGCGAGGGCAGTGATGTAAAAATTACATTAACGCTGGGTCTTTGGCGATCCCCGCTGCACCGCAAAGTGCCGGAAAAATTGACAACAGTAGCTGCGACGGTACAGTGTGCAGTGTGAGTGAGAGTGATCAGACTCCCGTGAAACAGACTGCCACTACTAAATCGCGAGGGTAGTGATGTTAAAATTACATTATCGCTGGTTCATTGTCCGCACTCCTCGCTGCACCGTAAAGTGCCGATAAAGTTGTCAACAGTCCTGTGACGGCACAGTGAGGGGTGGTGTGATTGTGAGTGATCAACATACTGCTATGAGATTTCAGTCTTTTACGAAGTGCTGCCTTTCTTATTGTGTTTTCTGTACATTCAAAAAGGGTTTGGAGATGAAGGACTGTTCCGACCTAAATCACATTTATGAAACAGACAAATATCATGGTAAAACAACAGTTTAATTAGATAGCCAGGGTACCTTTGCAAGATGAACGACAAGACAGAGGATGTGGAATAGCTTAAGACCGTACTTAAAAACTTGCAACGGATGTCAATGCATCCTTCCATACCTTTACATAAATCGATACATGATGAGCGGATGTTAATCCGTCTATGTATAAAACTGTTATCTAATACCACAATCTACTTCCGTTAATCAATATCGGACCGTTAATCATCACAATGTACCTTTGCAAGATGAACGACAAGACAGAGGATGTGGAATAGCTTAAGACCGTACTTAAAAACTTGCAACGGATGTCAATGCATCCTTCCATACCTTTACATAAATCGATACATGATGAGCGGATGTTAATCCGTCTATGTATAAAACTGTTATCTAATACCACAATCTACTTCCGTTAATCAATATCGGACCGTTAATCATCACAATGTAACGGCACCTCAAACCTTTCTCCATTTCGAGACAGCATATTTATCATGCTTATCATTTCAGTTCTAAAAGTAAAACAGAAGAATAATATCTATGAATAATATTCATAAAAAAAATCCTTCTGCTATTCACGATAAATACCGCATAAAGTATTGCAGACATTGTATTTCTTGCTTAGCAAATTGTACTAAAGTTAAAAGATTATGGTACTTGTAGGATTTGACCCTGCGACCTGGCATTCTGCACACGTGGCAAGAGGCGACCGTAGCTGGTTGGTTAAAGCGACTGCGCGGTGTGAAGAAGGTCGCAGGATTAAATCCTGCCGGCCCTATTATTTTCTCAACTGTTTCTTAGTATTGTTTTTGTTGCTTATGACAACTTCAAAGTTTAACCAACCATTTTACTGGTTCTATAACGGCACTGAAAATGTCCATTTCATTTTATGACTTGTACCATCCGCGCCTGCCACCGCTGCCACGTCCCGCATTTGTGGATGAATGGCATCCAACCGGTGCTGTCTGTATGTCTGTTGCTATTCAATAAATGTTCGTAAAACTATTACAAAAGGTACGAGCGTGTTCACGGTGTACTGCAATGCGTATGGCGTACCGCGTTTGTGTTTGTAAAAGTAGATCGTTTTGTTTGATGGATGGTTGTGTTGTATGAGAACTCCTACTTGCTTGCAGTT
The DNA here is from genome assembly GCA_905147285.1 of Hypena proboscidalis. Classification (NCBI taxonomy): domain Eukaryota; kingdom Metazoa; phylum Arthropoda; class Insecta; order Lepidoptera; family Erebidae; genus Hypena; species Hypena proboscidalis. Next base: position 6,729,719 of record LR990141.1, read on the forward strand.
GTTATATTCTCAGATAGAAAGTGTGTAAAGTAAAGGAATGTAACCAATTTATCATATTGATTCTGATATCCCGTAGATTTCTATCACGTTTTTGTCATGTTTCGCCTTACTCCCATAAAACAAATGTGATTTTTTGCTCGATTCAGCGCGATATTGATAACGGTAACCGGGAGCTGCTAGAAATATTCACAGAATATTTAGTTATATACATATTTATTATACAAATAAATTATATATTAAAATAAAATAAATATTTAAGGTGACATGAATATTTTGCCATTTTTATAGATAGTACGGAACCCTTCGTGCGCGAGTCCGACTCGCACTTGGCCGGTTTTTTACAATTATCACTATATAATACCTACTGTATAAAATTTCTAATTTATTGACTTTTGCTTGTTTCAGGTAATTTGTCATTGCACAATACACTTCAATGTACAGTCAGAAACAGAAAATAACACATGAACAAATTTTCAGTCACTTATTTCTCAAAATTATAATTGATTCGTAGTTGGATGGAAGTTATTTTTTTTTATTAATTTTTAACTTTTGTTCCTGACTGTACCCGCTACTAGGATAAGAATAATCTTCTCTCATGACATGATATCGAGCTACAAGACAACGCACAGATGAGCACGGTACGTAGAAGCTTATAACTGTTATAACATGTTTAAAAAAAATACCTTTCTATATCATCAATATTAAATAACTCGAATGAAGTATAGCTCATGTGAGGTCACGCTATTTTCGAAATTACGATGTAAATTTGAAATGGTCAACAACTTTTGTTTTTGACTTTACTCGCTACTAGGATAAGTATTATTCTCCCATAGCATGATATCGAGCTACCAGACAACGCACAGAAGACCAGAGCACATAGAAGTAATCTTATTACTTTACTAACAAAAAAAATACCTTTCAACGTCATCAATATTAAATAACTCGAATGAAGTATAGCTCATGTGAGGTCACGCTATTATGGAAATTACTGTGTAAATGGTTATTACTTGCCATTAGCCATATAAAATATTCATTCAAAGTATTGTAGGTCAAAGTTTAACACATTTACTATAAATAATTGTCGATGCACTATTACATAAGTATAACATTTTTGTTTAATTGTTATGTAAGGATCTTCAGTTACAAGGTTTTAGTTCAGCCCTATTAGTCGAAGTTAACTGTATTTTCTACCAGAAAGCTGTCCAGGAGTGAGGTGGCTTGTCTGTTAATACTGTCAATAATACCACATGGAAGTACTTACATTTATGGTAGATATTTTATACTGTTGCAAACTACGTTTACGCACTTATTAAGTAAGAATAGGTAAAATCAAAGATCTTAGCGGGTCGTAAAATGCACTGTCTCAGTCACTCGTGTAGGTTTACTTATATCTCGGCCTCGCTCACGTGAGCGGCCAAGAAGTTTGACGTTTGGTATACCTATGTACCATTCCCAACACCTACTTCTACCATTATACATACACTACATGAACATCCATAATCCGAATGAGATTGCATTTATTTATTTATTTATTTAATAGGTACATCAACAATATACATACAATAATATTACTGTAACACGTGCTTGAAATTGTTTGGGTCTTGTATGCATATCTTTTATAAATGTACACAACACTCTCTGTAATTTAAAGACACGTTATAAAAACAATGAAAAAGAAAGAAAGAATACAGGATGCAAAAACTTAAATCTAAAGATAACATAAATGTAACAACTAAATGGTTAAGGTTATGTGAGATCAATTTTAAAATCATAAAACATAAAAAAAAAACATAAATTCAAATTCAAATTCAAATCATTTATTTTCATAGGCCCCAGGAGGCGCTTGAACACGTCAAAACATTACAAAAAATGATATAAAAGTAAATAATAAATAATACTAAATTATACTAATTACAATGATTTGAATAAAATCTACTAATATACTTAGTCTAAAATATCACAAAAAGATTTCGCGTAAAGCTTTCGTTTGAATTTAATCAAGGAATCGTGAAAGATATCTATAGTGTCCGAGTCTCCACACAGTGTGTTGTATTGGGCACACATTCGTGCCAAAGGTGATTGTTTGCCCACGTTCGTTCTGTAGAATGGAATATTAAAAGAAGCATTGCAGATGCCTATGTAGGTAGCTACTAGGTCGGCGAAAGAGCAAGTAGATGTGTAGTGATAGGTATACGTTAAGCAGAGATAAATAACAACAATACTTTTGTTGCAACTAAATGATTTTAATTAAAATAAAACTTAACATCTAGTTGAGAACTATTGAAGTTTTGACTTATGTACTTTTTGACTCGAATTTATTTTTCCAGTAATTTCAAAGCACATATATCTTATTAAAGCTTATCTCACCATAAAACTGAAATCCAGTTCCTCCCACCTTTCTTTCTATACAATGTTCAACTATCGTAATATGCCACCTACATTATGGTTATATATTTAATGTACTTATTATATTTAAAGTAGATATTGCACGTAAAAAGTAATGAATATATTATACGATGCTGCTCCGGCATAAAAATTCCAATAAACTATAAATACTTCTGAGCAACCCGGATATAATGTAGATTGAGTTTATTATCCCCAATCGTAATATTTTACAAATAAACATAACATACATAAAATAACATCACGCCTATATTACCCAGAAGGGTGTGGCAAAGGTGTTCAACACCCACATTTCACCTGTTGTGTTTAGGTCCCATGAGATAAAGGGCGAGACTATCTTTATATAGCTGCTATTGGGAATTTCCTGATCGAAAGGTCACAAATAACACATTGCTCGACCCGGGAATCGAACTCGAGACCTCGTGGTGAGACACGCTTACCACTAGACCATCGAGGCAGTACAAATAAACTACACGTAAATCTTAGTTGTAGATATTATATTATGTAAGTCCTATACTTCGTTCAAAATAGTAAACGCATTGTAAAATATTCCACAATTTTTTATTTCATCCTACCATCGCAATGTAAAGTAATCTTTATTTTATATCTGTTAAAGTTATATCTCAAAACTTAAATTTTTTGTTCTTATTATTTTGAATGAAGCATGAAAAGTCTAATTTTGCTTAATTTTTTAAGTAATTGACTTTTAGTGCACCCCAAAGGTCGCCAGAAAGTCGCTAGATTATTTTTGACGCTGAAGCGTTATTTTTGTCGCTAGGCCATACTCAAAAGTCAACAGATCTGGAGACAAAGTCGCTATATTGGCAACACTGGCTATACTAGTATCTGTGATATGATGTAACAGTCAAAAGAGTTGACGTACGTATTTTGTTTATTTTTCTACATTTCAAGTTGAAATATATTTTTTTGGAGAAGTAGTTAGCGCCCGCAAGAAAACACTCATCCTGACATTAATATATTTCTTAAAATTTTGTTAAAACTTGAATAGCATCAGTGCTTTTATAACTCAATCTGTCCTACGATTGCTTCAATAACGTCACAAATAAAAACAATCTATAAACACTTCCTTGACTACCTATAATATGAACTGGTCAATACTGTCCAGATTCCTTGCGCGACCTCCAGTGACCTTTGCCTTCGAAGATTGAAGCGTAATGGGATGCCATTGGTATAGATTCCTCATTGAATAGTTTCTATGAAGGCGGTATTAGATTCTTCTACTGGAAATAGAGTTGTATATTGGTAGAATTAATCAAATGTTCGTACTATTAAGATAGATTCCTACAATATCTTTTCCTAAGTATTTTTGCAATCACCTCAGACGGTCTACTCTAACCGATTCAGCTGATTATCAGTATTTTATCCAAAACGACGGCCTTTAGATCTTCACAACCCAGTACGAGACGAAGCGATGCTCTTATTATTATTGGGAAGAGGCTTTGGGTGTTCACGTCGACCTCCGTGGGTCTATTGTGATTATAGTATAGCCTCATTATAGACTCTCCTTTAGGCCAATAGCCTCCATAAACTGGAGCAGTCGGCCGATCGGGAGTGACTTGACATCATCCGGATCCAAGATATGGCGTCCCAGGATGATGCTTCGTCTATGGATCAGTGGCTCGCAGTCGCAAAAGAGGTGCAGCGGTGTTTCCGGTTCCTCTTTACAGAATCTGCAGTAGTCATCGTCCGCATAGCCCATACGGGATAAGTGCCTATTTAGCTTGCAGTGTCCTGTGAGGGATCTAACGGCAAGGGACACCTTGTTCCTACTAAGTGCCAGCAGCTCAGTAGCAAATTTGTTCGAGAAGCCTTCGATAAGGCTTTTGCGATGCTCTTTGTCGGAATAGTAAATTGTCTGACGTTCTCCCTCTGACTTTGCATAAAGATAGTTATAAATCATCAAATGAAAACTGTTTTGGTTGTCGTGGGCTTATCCTGCTCTCCAAGGCATGGAAACTCATGATGTTTACCCATCCGCAGCCAACCACAGTAAGCAACTATTGTCTGATATATGAACCAAATAATGTCTTAAATATTACCTTTTAGCAATATCAGGTAGTAAATCTCACGGTTACTTCGTAACAGTTCCACCTGCAAACTTAAACAGTGATATAAAAGTTGTTGAATAGTTGTTGCGACCAGCTCTTAGCTCTCAAGACGTATCGTAAAAAGTTGAGAAAAACAAGAACGGTTTCTAGAAACTTCTACGGGTCAGCCACCGCCCGAGATTTCTTTATTGCGATAATTGTTTTATAAGTATCTGCCCGCTTATTTTCTTTTGAGGAAAATAAAATACTGTCAGTAAAGTAATATCTGCTAGTAATCTAATGGTATAAGGTCGCTTAAGAGTGGTTCTAACAATAATATCCACTGATAAGTGTAATCACTTGCGCCCTTATCGTTTGATTAAAGAAGACATTCAAGAAAAAAATACAATGTATCTAGCTATAAATGATGTTAAAATGACGATTGATTGATTTTAAAATATATAATAATTCACAAAGATTGGCCACACATAATATTAAAAAAAGAACAAAATAATGCGAAACAGACATGTGGTAAGTGTTTTTTATAGGTTAAACTTGGCCTCTACAAAACATTTTTGTCATATTAGTCAAGTTATTTTTTTTATACATTAAGAAAATGTGACCAAGTTGACATGGATATTATAATAAGCTAGGCACTTGTACATTTAGATTTTACATAAATATAGCTTTGACATAAATTGCGTTACAATATTCAATTCAATATGCGAACTATGGTACGAACAAATAAAAACTTCTGAACGTTCACCTAACCTGATAAAGGTAAATTCACTTTGTATAATTTGCCAGTTTTCCTGTCACGGTATTCATAAATCGTGTCTTCTCATATGCACAGGTAATTGGATTTCCTTGTGTTGTGACACAAGTCTGAGTGTGACATTGTCAAGAAACCTTAAAAGAACTCATTTTCTAAGCTGCCTTCAGGCCCTGACCTTAACAAAGAACTTCTATTTTTAGGAACGCATTTTCCAGAATTCTAAAGCTCTGAAATACGACTACCCAAATGAAATTTTTCGACCTACATAAATCGTTTTCGTTTGAAATTTCATTTTCGTTCATATTTTCAAGGAAAAACATTTAAAATTTACTGCTTACATATATCCTGCCAGCAGGGTTACCAACTTAGCTACATACATTAGCTTTAAAAATATATAATTTTCTTTTTCACCACACCAGCACGAAAAAGATCGTTTGCTTGCGAGAATTCAGTGAGTAATAACGCTTATTACTCACTAGTGAGGCAAAGTGATTTAAATTTCGAAACACTAAATCCTTTCAATGAATAGGCGCTAATAAAAACAAAACAGCCACCATGTAGGTTATAACCTACATGGTGGCTGTTTTGTTGTTTGACATCAATTTTATTTAAAAACTACAAACGATACGTTTTAATTATTTTAAATTATATTAATACACGCTTATTTAGTATTTTAATGTTTTTATATTCGTGATTAACCATTAAATTTAATAAAAATTAAGTACATATTTAATATTAGACTCTATACATAAATGTTAAGGAACAAACTTCCAAACGCATTCTTAAAAAAAAAGTGTGTCGGGAGAAGTTTTTGAAAGCATACGACATATTTAATAAGTGGCGACTTTCAGAAGGCGCTAAAACGCATTCAGAATCGGTATTCTCTACTGTCGTATTACATAGAATTATCCAAAGTTAGGCAATCGAGTACGAGTTTATTTAAATCTTAATATTTTCTCACTGGAAGAGGTGAAAAGTTTTGTATGTAACGCGTAAGAAAAATTTTATTTTCAGTTCGTGACCTCTTAAATCTCTCACTTGCGAAGTAGTCTTTATTAGAATCACTCGCTACGCTCGTGATTTAATTCAAGACTACTTCGCAAGCTCAAGATTTAAAGTTGGCACTCACAACAGAAATATAAACTTTTTCTCACTTGTACCATAAATAACTATTAATTTAAGTTGTATTCTCCATTCATAACAACAAATTATACATACACAGTTTTACACGTAGCTGAACATATTTCTAATTTTCGTCATTTCGTAAAATGACACATGAGACTATGGTTCAAAAGCAGCTGACAGCCCTATTCAGTAAGTAACATGTCTTAACAGGTCCGGTTATGTTGATAGGTCCCGGATGTTATCCTTCGCAAGCCCCCTTCTTATTAATGAAACAATTTCCTCATTCTCTGTGGCCCGAATGACCGGTACTTTCTACGTTATCGACTCATATCCTCACGAATTCGTCAGGCACGTGTCATTGACTTTCAACTTTCCATCTTACTATCTGATTCACTAAACATTCAAAGGTTACATTTTGCATTATTATTCTCTCTCTGAAACTCTTTTTTGCTCTCATTGTATAATAAAGTTTTCTTCTTCAAAGAAAAATAACACTAGACTAAAAGAGAAAGTTGAGTTTCTATACAGATTCGTCATACATTACGCATGCGTGACGTATCACGTGTATCAGAAATGACCTTTCGGCATAGATGTCATCAAGCGACAGTCGCTCTAATATTCTATACAAATGTTTGCGTACGTTACCGTTATCGTTTTTACAGACTAGTAACCGTACTAGTAGTAATTCCAATTATCATAAACGCAGTTCCATGTACGTAAACCGGTTGTGAATCATCGTGTGTTATTAAAGCGGTATCTAATGGACGAGACGCGTCCGCCGCGGACTGCGGGTCAACGCGCTCTGCCAGGCATGTGCAGGCGTGGAGCTGTGAAACACTGAATATATACCATCAGAAGACTCACTCTTGAAGTACCGGTTATAAAAATATTACGTCCCCTGGTTTACTCATACAGATGCAGACCAATCTTAGGCTAAAAATGTCTGGCACTACTATGGGTCCTTGCATGTACTAGTGTTGTATTTTATGTGTATGGTTTTGTTCTTAGTGAAGTTGAGTGAATGTCTGGAGTGTTTGGTATTTTGTACTAGTGGAGTACTAGTTGCGCATGCGCGCGGTCACACGTGACATGCTCACGCGCAGCATTCGAAGCAGCTTTTTAAAACCGGTACAGCTGGTAGAACGCGCTATCATTCCACTGAACCTTCTTTTATTAAGCCCACTTGTAACTCCAACAACCATACAAACAAGTATTCATTCATTGTGATTTTTTATTTCAAAAACAATCCCGTATCTCCTCGACAATAAGCTTGTTGTTTCAAAGAGTTTCACATTTAGTTTATGGTTCGGTAATTTAGATGATTTATATCCGTACAAGTTTGACAGGATCACTCCGTTTCAGACTATTCGGTACAGAATTAGTGGCGTATGTATCGCGGATTCGCTTTGAAATTACATTTGAAGAAACAAAGAGATGGGTGGTTGTTGGTGGTATGATGTTTGACGAAAGGGAGGCTCGAATTTAATTAAACTGCCGTCAAAGCAGAATAGACGGGATGATGAAATGCTCTGGAATATTTGATTCCCGTGCGTGCAACACTGGCACACGTTACCGTAAAATTGATTTTACCATGTCATAGCTTTAGTATACAAGAGGTTAGTTCTTGAAGCTTAGCAGATTGAATGTTCATAATAATATACTTCATTTACAAGTACTAGCTCGGTACTACCTCGATGGTCTAGTGGTTAGCGTATGCGCCTCTCATCGCGAGGTCTCTGGTTTATTTCCCCTGTTGGGCAAAGTGTAATTTGCGAATGTTCTGTCAGGAAATTCACAGAAGCAGCACGATGATAGAATTGTGCTCGGTGGATCCCTCCCATGGGACCTAAACATAACGTGAAATGTTGATGTTGTACAACAATGTTGTAATTTAAAACATTATTAAAAAATAATTATTTCAAAGGATCAACAATTATTTTTATTTCAATATTTTCTTTTATTTTATTTAATAATTTTTTAGGATTATTTCCTTATATTTTTACTAGAACTAGCCATCTTACTCTATCACTATCTATTTCACTCCCACTATGATAAAGTTTTATGATTTATGGTTGAATTAATAATTCCCAACATATATTTATTCATATAATCCCTCAAGGAACTCCAACAATTCTAATACCTCCACACCCTTCTGGGTAATATAGGCGTGATGTTATGTTTACAAGAACTAAGCTTGTGTAGAACTAGACCTTAATCTTTGTAGATGTGGAGTATTCTCTGCAATATTGTGTCATACACACATATATGTGTATGTGATTACTATTTGAATACAGTCTAGCTCTAGTATAGGTCTGAGTGCGGTCTGCCAAATCAACAAGAATTTTTTCACCATCGAACTATGAATAGTAAGGTTAATCGCAGAACTTAATTGAAACAAATTGTAGTGACATTGTCGTTTATCTGTGGCAGGGAAGCTTGTACATTTAAATTTCTTTTAGAAACTGCACTTCTGCTATTAAGAAAGAATGAATAATCCAACACCCAAAATAGCAGCAAAACGGAACACCTATTTACAATAAAAACGTTAATTAATTGCTACACAATTGTTTCTTTTATAGGGGAAATTTATTTAAGCGCCATGTATCAAGCGGGTCGTTAGTACAAACAGAAATTATAAATACAATAGCTAAATTAGCATAGACCATTATTCATACGAAATAAAGCTACGGGCTCACTAAGAAGTATGTGCTGTCTAACTACAAATACATTTGTAAGTCGTAAATATGGAAACCAAAGTTGCCTTAAATTTACACAACAACAAATATCTATCACATTTTTTTTTACTAGAGGCACAGCTTTTGTACAAACTCTAAGGTCTATGGAGGAAGCATCACCTTGCTGGCACCACCGTCTCACTTTAACCTGCTGCCAAATAAATAGTAGTGGTTGCACCACTGCGTGCCGGTTTGGTGCTGAGATTGGATCCTGTTACTGGCACCTGGCACATGGCACCGATTGAGGAATGTTTGGGAGATTGTGTTTCATGGGATGTTGATACGAGTACTTCAACTGCTACTTGTAAGCCAGGGACTTCAAAATATTAGAAAACTGTAATTAATGATGTGTGATATATTAATATAAAATACTCAGAAAACGGCTGCAAATAAGTAATCACTTTACAGCAAAAAATAAGCTTGCAAAAACAGTTATAACTTCAATTTACGGCACTCTGCATTAGCTGACATACCTATTTGATGCTATTTCCTCGGGAGTTCCCAGCTGCTAATGTTGAGAGGCAATGCTCTAATGGACACGCGGCCTTACTTCTCGCATTTGCATCGCTACTTCCCTGTGGAAATAATGCGCAAAGATGTGGGAAGTATTACGGAATGCTGTAAAAGTTAATGGCCTGGGAAACTATTGACTCAGGATAATACTACGCGTATTTTATATTTTTTTAAATGTTATATAATATTGACTTATTTTTATTTTATTTAAAAGCACACCAACTGTATAATTACACAGAGCCATACAAACTATTATAATAATGTATAGGTAAATCGTCGACAAATCACAGGCATGCATTAAATTCAAACAATTTCTCTTTAGGAGACTACAAAAATAGAAATGTTAAAATTAATTATTTTATCCTAATTTTATTATTAAATGACTATAAGAAAAAGTTCTTCAGGGTAAAGCTATTCCTAAACATTGTAAATGAAGGATTTACCCATAAAAGTGGTAGAAGACTATTAGATAATAAAATATTAATTTGCATTTAGCTCTGTTTTTATCTAACAACTTTTTTTAATACACGTAATATAAAGTCTTCTTCTTCGTCGTGTCGATGGCTGAGTCAAATTTTATTTTGAATTGCCATCGTGGTGAAAGGATTAGCCAATTCGCTTTGGGAACTCGCGAATTGCCCAGGGTGCGCCGGACGTAGGGAATCGTTGTGTACGTCACTCGGGGAGGCTCCTTTCATGCACCCCAGTAATATAAAGTGTACCAACATCATTGAGTTCCTGTCAATTATGTTTTGAGTGTAACACATAGCGAAGATATTAAAACTAAAATAACTGAAGTGTGTAAGTCTGTTTGACTTACACACTTCAAAACATGACAGACATTTCGTGTCAACCATGCACTTGTGCGTGATACAAATAAAAAAAACAACAACCGCTCTAACGTGATGCGATCGCGATACGTTGATATCTGATAGGGTTGCCAGATAACTCAGTTTAGATGTCCAATAAAAAGCAAAAGTATTGCGGAGATCTGAGGGGACACGACAGGAAGTTTGCAAATGGAGTGAGACGCGGGACAAATTGCGTGACGATTTGAAACTGAGTGACGATCAATGAGGGAAATAAAAATGTGAGTAGTTTTGGTCGTACGTGTTGTGTTTAAAGATAAAACTTGCTAATCATTTTTTTTTATATATGTTTTTAAACTTTAGCGATTTGAGAACATTTTTAAAAAATTAGACAAAGGGTCTAAATGATAGCATAGGTATTTATTTACCTTTATAATAAATACGCGATTTAGACCCGTTGTCTAATTTAAGAAAAAAACTAGTAAAAAAAAACTAAGAATATAGCACTGTTGCTCATAACATGTACTTAACAAGTGCAAGTTTCTGTTTTATAATAATGAATTTCGTCACGAAAGTAGTTAGTTATCATAAGTTGAATTCGCACTATTCCCCGTACTAGTAAGATTACTGTATAACGATGGAATAACCACTCACACTATAAACAACTAAAATTTTGCACCAACATAGGTATTATTCAAATTGACACATTGTTGCAACTTAAAAACTAAATTGACCAACATTAAAACTAAATATTTAAGTCATTATTTTATTTCAAAGATAGGAAGAAACTTAATAAACAAATTACCTTTACAAAACCATAATTAAATAGCTAATAGTAAGTACGCTGGAGTAATTTGTTATTAATAGACCAATTTAGACCGACTTTGAAATATTGACTTAAATTGCGAAGTTATAATAAACAAAGAATTTAGGAGAAGGTCGTACTATTTTGGCCGAGCACATGGCGAAATGAATCTATGGAATGCACCATAACTTTTATTTTGCTGTAAATAGTTTTGCTCTAATAAAACTTAGCTATGCAATTATCCTTATATGTCCGACACTGCCGTATCTATTTATAGTATCTGTAAAGCAGTATTTAATTGTCGTTAGTTTATCATTTTATTATAACCTGGCTACTGTCTTTATTCCAGTAATTAGCACTTTCGGTTCATTGGTTTAGCTTTTCAAATAAAAAGTATCTCTCTTTCTCTCGTAAATTATTTTTTTTTAATGAAAAATCAAAACAAAAAATATTCATAAAATATGGTTTAACCAAATTACAATGATTGCGCCAAACTGCATAGCCCTTTTGTTGGCAGAAAAAGGTCCCTTTTTTACATCTACATATATATTTATTACATTTATAAACTATAATTTATATTTATTAATTATTATTATTTTTATGTACAGTACTAAAGTTACTTTACATAGAGTATGTTTCCTAAAAAAAGTGGCAGCCCTACTTCAAGCACATGTCTAACACACAACAGTGTAAAAACAGTTTTGCGTCGCGTTGCGAAGCGTTGCGTTTTACATACGTCTCTTTTGGTACACGGTGCACAAACTTGATTGAAGTTTCACACAAATACTTATATAATTGCTGTGTGTTAGCGGTTTAGTTTCATTACTCACGTTATTTTAGCCGGGATATGCCGACTAGTTTTGAATCTAGTAAGTAGATTCATCAACTGGGCGATTAATCGCGAGACGTCGCGCGACGGCGACGACACGCGGCATCATCGGCAACATCCATTTTGTAGTTTTTGTGTCAAAGAGTCATAAACGTCGTTGTTATAATTTCACTCCATTTTAATCGACTTCCTAAAAGGAGATGTTTCTATATTCGACACTTATATATTTTTTTATGCTTGTCTATTGATTGCCCCTTCATTTGTGAACCGATTTAAAAAAACTTTTTATTTGCGAGAGTGTACTGCCGAAATGCTCCCATGACCACCAAGTCAGGATTTGATGATGGAATCCCTTAGCTAAAGATGCAATGCAGTTGAATAATTTATTTAATTTAGAAAGCTCTTTATTAGCATAAAATAAATACATAACAATAATATAACAATACATTGAACAAAATACAGTTGCAGTTGAGTGAAACACTAAAAAAACGCATATCTATCAAGCAAGTTCAACTTAAATGAACATAGTAATGTAATATTTATTTTTATAAAGTCAGGATTTGATGATGGAATCCCTTAGCTAAAGATGCAATGCAGTTGAGTAATTTATTTAATTTAGAAAGTACTTTATTAGCATAAAATAAATACATGACAATTATATAACAATACATTGAACAAAATGCAGTTGCAGTTGAATGAAACACTAAAGAAACGCATATCTATCAAGCAAGTTCAACTTTAATGAACATAGTAATGTAATCTTTATTTTTATTTTTATTTTATTTATTTGGGTAAACAAACAGTAACACAATACTTATTAATCTATGGTATGCTTACATATTATTTAACAATTGTGTCACCAACACCATTTACCACAGCTTACAATTTTCTAGTCCAGTCGCTCTTTGTAGTCTAGTGCAGAAGACCTACATGTCATTATTACACTTATAAGGTAACATATTATAAGACAAGCAATACATTGTAGTATCCGCTGCTGACGCTTTAATACACCGTGACAAATACATTAATTACTACAATCACGTCTGGATTATCCTGCGACATGAAATTGTAACAGATTTTAATTATGATGCAATCAACCTGATACTCTCACTAATCACCACCATTATGGATACGTGGCGAATTATGGTAGTCTGTCTTTGGTAGGTTAATTGCCTTTTAGATTTAGGTAATGGTATTACTCGGATGTTGGCTTATGAGGCGTGTTAAATGGGCTACATTTTAGGACTGGATATAGCGTGAGGGCCTGTGGGCGCCAGACTTAGGTTGGATTTGTATCGTGGTGGCTTTGGGAAATATAATATAAAATCACGCCTATATTATTACCCAAAGGGTGTGGCAGAGGCTTACAACACCCACATTTCACCTGTTATGTTTAGGTCCCTTGGCGCAATTCGAACTTCGTGCTGCCGTTGTAAAATTCCTGACGGCAAGTTCACAAATAACACTTTACCCGCCCCGGGAATCGAACCCGAGACGCATACGCTAACCGTTAGGCAATCAAGGCAGTCTGCTATAACTTTTTTTTTAATTTTACCAAAGCCATCACGATCCAAATCAGTTATTTAGTAATTGTTTAAAGCTTAGTGACACACATATTCCCGTGTTACAACTTTAAGCTTTTATAAAATGTCGTTAGTCTAGAGCCCTTGGGTTCTTAGGCTATTATAATACAGAGTTAGCTTGCCTCATTATAATATCGAATTATCCCATCATTAAACTAAGGAACAAAAACAAACTCGCTGTGCCCACTACTAGGCTCCATAAAATCTCTAACTCGTTTCCAGGGCAATGTATACGCTTTTACAATAAACTTCCTTTAGATGCAATAGAATTATCGATAGGTAAATTTAAAAATATGTTAAAATTAGATTATGTCAAAAAGCTTACTACAGTATTTCGGACTACATAAATGATAATAGTATTTGGAAATGAATTGCTCTTCTTATGTGACTTTTATTATGTATACCTACTTATTGTTATAGTTTTCATTTTAAAAGATGGTGCACATGAGTTGCTCACCAGCTCTTCTCATAATGCAATACCCATTGGGGCTGGTACTTGGATTGATTTTAATTTAAATTTAAACAGTTTGATTAAAATTAATCTAAGCCCCGGTTATTCAAATCATTGTAATTAGTATAATTTAGTATTATTTATTTTTATATCATTTTTTGTAATGTTTTGACGTGTTCAAGCGCCTCCTGGGGCCTATGAAAATAAATGATTTGAATTTGAATTTGAATATTTTATTTTGATATCTTTAAACAGGCAGGCCGTCAGGTGTAAGTTGATTCGATCCGATCATCTTATGTCTCAAAAACTAAGTAGGTAATGTAGGTATTACTGATCAGTTTTTAATAAACTACCTACATAATAATCAGTAAAACGTAAACGAATTGTGTAAATGTTCATAACTCAACCACGCAAAACCCACGTAACAGATTTAATAAAATTTTGTTCATCTATGTGTAGGTTTGTTAAAGGAGCTAGTGACGATAAAAGCGTAAAATTAAATTAAAAAGTGATTCACATTATGCACGATATTTTTTGATGAAGAACAAAGCACCGATATGAGCAAAATAAGTTCATTTGTCCAGAATTAAGCCTCCGCCGGCCTACTTTCTTCCCGTTTGCCGTGATCAGGAGATCCCCTTTTTATACGGACATCTTACATTGCAATTAGGGTCCATCCCATCGTTTCATTTATTTCTTCGTCTTGATGAGTTTGCTTATAATGTTAGATCCGTTTCTTATATTGGATATTGATGAGGAGAATTTGGTATTGTCGACTTTTTATTTATTTCAGTAAAAAACATTACATTTCATTTTGTACTATACTATTAGAATCGGATTATTTACTGCGATATTCACTTAGAATTTACACTGAAGGACTCTATTTTAGCTAAAAAATATAATATAAGTTTTAAAACTAAGAATGATTATTTTCTTACTAAATATTCGATATTACGTGATATTTGCCATGTATATATGTTTCAGTTTTATCGTGCACAAAGAGATTGCAACATCTCTGAAATATTAAAATAACTCGCTACAGCAAATATACATGGTAAATATCCTGTGATATCGAATTGTTGGTATGAAAAATATAAGTAAACGAATAGAGCCGTAAACACAGTGAAACAAACCAGTGCCGAATTGGATTCATAAGGATTGGCAAGGATCCGGGGCTTTAATTTGCATAGGAAGGCTTTTGTTAAAGTTCTTTGTATATTCAATTGGTAGTTCTTGGTTTTAAAAACAATAGGGAGATAACTTCCTCGTGTATAGGGAGAAGACGACCTGGCTCATCTCGTGATCTCAGTTTGTCTGTGATGAAATGTTAACAGTCCGCTGTGTGTAAGATGTAACATGTAAGTCACGATGTCACGAGCTAATTAAAATAGAAATTATTTCAATAAGTCATGTTACCATCGTTTCATAACTAAAGGCATGAAAGGAGCCTCCCCGACTGACGTACACAACGATTCCCTACGTCCGTCGCACCCTGGGCAATTCGCAAGTTCTCCAAAGCGAATTGGCTAATCCTTTCACCACGATGGCAAGTCTAAATAAAATTTTACTTAGCCATCGACACGACGAAGAAGAAGATAACTAAATAATAATTTTAATATCACACATTCTAAATAATGTGTGTTGAATGTACAAATACCTGTAAATGACGTTACTAACCTCAAATTATGTTTTCTACTTTGAAGTACAGCAAGTAAGATAGATAGATAGATAAAACTTTATTTGTGCATACAACATAGGAAATACATTTTGTACTAAAGTTTAAATAACAATATACCTACGCATAAAAGGGCTGCCTTATCGCTTAACGCTATTTAGGTAATTATAGCCACAGAATTAAAAGCAAAATAAATATCTAGACTTAGGGCCAGTATCTGAGGTTCCGGATGGTTCCTATCCGTTCCATTCAATATATCCTGACTGAATTTAAAAGTGACACAAGTTACAATTGACAAAATAACACAGCTATCATTTTCATTTATGTGTGTTACATACTTATCCTTCCAATAAGGTTTATCTAACACCTGTAAAATTTGGGAGATCTATCTGGAATCTCAGAAACTGGGCCTAAAATATAAAATCCATTTGCAAGGGGAGTTATCTGGTCCCTTTTATTTGTATATCTCTCAGAGTACCTAAACTATAAGACCCTTATCGGACTTACACATTTGTTTTAGGCGCCCAACTTTAGAAGTTGTTAAGACCGTTTTTAGTACTTTTCTTGTATCGGGCAAGAAGAAGAATGGCAGTTTTACGAGTATGGAACAATTAAGAGAATCGTTTTATGTATGAGTGCAATAGTATCAGATTTATTGTTCAAATGGCGACTGCAGTCCATTGATACAAGAGAAAGTACGCTGCAAGGAGTTGGAATTGTGCACGGTGGATGGCGATATGCTCACTGCCTATCCCATGGGACCTATACATAACAGGTGAAGAAATTCTGAGTGTATACTATTAGTATACACTCAGTTTAGGCACGATATTATATGTATGTAGTCATAGGTAGTTTATTTTCTTCTCTATAATTATCAATTTATTGTACATTTCCATTTACCCTCAAAAAGTATCTTTTTCCTCTAGCACTCTAAGGTTTGCTGGAAGAAAACCCATTTTAGTGGTTAAGCTCGCCTTTGTACATAAATTTGTAATTGTACCTAATATTATTGTATTGTTTTTTCATTTGTACAATAAAGAATTAAAGAATTTAAGTGAAGTGTGGGTTTTGTACACCTCTGCCACACCCATCTGGGTATTATAGGCGTGATGTTATGTTATGTTATAATTGTTTTTTTTTGTGATCTACGTGAACTCGGCAACCAGGTATTTTTGTGAATGTTTGTGTAATTGAAATAAATTACTCAAACATTTTATGTTTATCATCCAACTACGCTTTAGACTTGTTATTTTTATCTCCTATACAGGTAACTTCTAAACTTTCGCCGTCCGAATAAAAGGCATCGTAAAAAACTTGTTTATTTGAACTAGTATACTCTCAAGTATTTTCAATTTACCGTAGTTGGTAGGATATGCGCGAAATGTCGACGATCCCCCTTGATTCATTAAGTCTTATTTATTAGAGAACGGTTCAAAGTTTGCTCGTTTATATTAAAATTAAACTTCGTAAGTTTACATTTTTTACTTAAAACTTGTTAATATCGATTTTGTCTGCATTGACGTCATCGTCGCGTTCGTACTTTTCTATAGATGGGGTCGATGGGTATTCAAGTATTCAAGTCTTTATTGCACTCCACAATGTTAAAATGGTCTTATAAATAGGTACAGTGTCAATCATGGACCCTGACGGGCACGGCAAAAGCAAGAGAGAGGAAGAAAGAGCTCTTTGTGTTTAATAACAATAAAAGTTTACATATTTAAATAGTATCTTAAAATTTTATATTATTTTAGTTATTTTTTTGGCTTTAAATACATAAATATCATACTTATTGAATACCAACATATATGAAATAAGAAATCATAACAGTAATATATCTAGCTACTAATTGTTGAGGGAGAATAATTAAAATATGGTGTATATGTTTGGCCGACTAGTCTGCAACAGCAAACGTGTTGTGTGCTTTTACCATCATAGGCAATTACTGTTGCCAGGAGGTGGAGGCTAAAACCCTGTGAAAATTCAAAATAGGTTTAGGGTAAAAAAAAAACGGATTTGTTTCGTTGTTATCCACAGGAGTCTTTTCACATTGTCAAGGCAGGTTTTCTGTAGGTCCAACAAAAACAGACAATGGAGTGAAAAGCTAAACAGTGGTTTTGTGAAACGTAAATGGAACGTAACGGACGCGTCTATTACTCAATCATTTACTAAGCTTTCGCCAACCACCGTGGCAAATGTGGCAAATGTGATAATGGCCAGCCTTTGTTGCTATCATCATAATCATTCACCAGACCATCATTATGCACAACGTATACAACCATTGCGGACACTTTCCACAACCACTAATGACGTTTCCACATTTCTAAGTATCTTCTCCTATCCCTTTAGACACATTGTCACAATACTACGAATTTGTTAACAAAGACTAATGTGACATTCCATAACATTACCAACTTTTGTAGTCTAAATGACCTTTGTCCTGGGCCCGTAGTCCCCAACTTTTGACATCTAAACCCCCTCAGAGACCAACTGAACGTAAAAACAGACTTTCGCATTTATAAGTTGTGAAGTGACCTGTCTTCCAAAAAGTTATACATTGAGGACCTTTAATATTTAAGTGTTGTCAACCCAAAAATTTTGAGAGACCAATAAGAAATTGAAGGGAAAAGCAATGGTATTATCTAATATGTATCAAGGTCCATTTTGGACAACATTCACCGCAAACCCACAAGTGACCGACGCTGTCTTTGCAATAATAGTATGTCAGTAGAATAGTTCGAGTTGTAAAATCGTAAAACTCGTTTAACTCCATACACCTTTTATAAACTCCAATAAATTATTCATATCAATGTGCCAGTTCGTTTGGATTCGCGGTTTAACTAATCTAAATAAGGAGTCAATTTGGCGAACAACAAACCTTTACATTTTATTTTACGTAGAATAATTTGTTCCCCGGAGTGGGTCACACAGACGTGACTCAGTTAATTTTTATTCATAAAATAAATAGGCAACTCCGCACTGGTATTTTTGCCCAGCTTCGCTGTTAATTTGGGCACGACACGTTGGGATACACAAATACAAGCTTGGGTCCCGCAGTTCGCACCCACAGAACCCTAATTATATTTTACATTCACGCCCCAGTTTAGAAGTAGCCTCAAACTGTCCGGAAAATTTAATTTGTAAACCTCAGTTTTTGTATTGTTCTCCTTTATAATTGCTGTGGCGTGACTCACGTTTTGTTATGTGTTCTTTGTATGAGATTGTATTATTTTGTTTTATTAATTACATAGATTTATATTTATGTCTGTGCTTTGTGCTGTCACAGTAAATGTTAGATCAATAAACACGAGGATTTGTGATAGAAATGTGTTTGCTGGTGGAAAGTACCTGATGAAGCTATGATTTGAACAAGTTAGATAGGCTGCACCACACTAACTATCTATAATTTCCACCATCACATACCCATCTTGTAATAGCTTTGATGTTGCGGCAATTATTAGGCCCTAAAATTAGTGGTACATTAGATTTTCTTTAGAATTCAAGTGGTTGCAGTTGTCCACTTGCGACTTGCGGTTAGTTAAAAAACACAAAGGACTGACGCCGCTCGTTCGAAATTCAAATAATGATAATTCCGCGTTTAATTTTTAATCCACCGGCCATTTTACCGACCAAATTGATATTATCGTTAATTTTCCTTTTAACAATAAGGCTGATTATGTCGGTTTATGAATTCAATGTTATTAATTTGGTAGGAGACTATAGTGCAGTAAACATAGCTTCCAAATTCGCATTAATTCTAACGGCTCAGGCGCAAAAAGTCTCTTTCTACCATGGGACATTTTGCGAAAGAGACGTTTTGCGCCTGAGCCATTCTAACAACACGTGGGGTCAGCCTATGTCTTTGTTATGATAACATACATTTTCGTAAGACGTGCATGAGCGTGAAACTTTACAGCGAGCGTATAACTACAGAAAAAAAATATTTCATGATCGTTTTAATTCTTTATTTGAATATGTATTTATTATTGATAAAGAATACGATAAGCAAGCATTACCCTTGTTCAAGGTTATAATGACCTCATATTCTCATTGTCCGTTGCAACATTCGTCCATCGGGCATCCCATGTAATCCTTTTTATCAGTTTGCGGCAAATATTTTAAGTATGTGTACACCATTATAATAAACTAATTGTGATGATATTTTGTAGCGATATAAACCTAAGACAGGGCATAGAGAAACAGCAATCCGCATTATAGCAATACGCTTGTATTTTTTATCTGTTATATCAATTAAAAGTTTTCGCCGCGTTGACATCAAAATTAGCGTGATTATAAATAAATAAATAAATATTTTTTCATAACTTACACAGAACGCCATCTAGTCCCAAACTAAGCAGAGCTTGTACTATGGGTACTAGAATAACTGATATTAATACATATATACTTTTCTTTTGTAAATAAATACTTATTATACATAGAAACACCCAGACTAAGACGAACCCCCATGTTCATGCACACAAAGATTTGTCTTAAGCGGGAATCGAACCCGCGACCTCGGCGTCGCAGGCAGGTGCACTACCCACTCCGCCATCCGGTCGTTGTATTTATATTATATTATGGGTTATATTACTTATTACTCTCGTTACAATAAATCTTACACAATCGTAGAATCGACCGACGTTTATCGAACGTCGACGTCATAACAATTTAACACAGGCTTCTGTTAAAAGATGTGTTTCGTTGAAGAATAGATATAGATACACATTCATTTTATAACTAAATAATTTAACCCTATAACACTACTAAAACTTTTTCTGAGAAAAAGCAAGACAAATGTTCCCATATAGTGAGTGAGTGCATTAGTTGTAGGGTTGACAAAGGCTAGCACCAACCACGCAATTACCCTTGCGCTGCTCCCATTCACCCGCGAACAAAGAAGTATTCAGGCCAGCCCTGATTAGAAACGACGAACTGTCTGCTACGGAAAGTGATGCTGGATAGTGTTGGGAACAGATTTTTAAGAGAATTAACTTGATATACGAAAGCCTAGGCTGAATTCACAAACCGTCTTTACGCATTGTTCAAATTAATATCACATAAATTTTGGTTGAATACGTGTATCATAATTACATGTTAAAGATTATATCTTACGTTTATATCTATAGAACTGAAGAATGTCTGCAAAAGATTGTAGATGTATCCATATCGAGATATAGTGTTTTTACTATTATTGTCAGGTTCCTGATCTCACAGTAAAATTTTATTGCTGTTAAGTTATGATGTGAATCACGAAATGTAGGCCAACTTCTCGAAATCCTTGACCAGCCTTAAGTTTGAAAATGTGTCCTTAAAATAAAAACTGTATCGTGTCCCCTTTCTTAAAAGACGAAAGAGACCCAAAAGTAAGTGGAATATTCATGTTTGTTTCGACAACACTACCATTAGTAGTATCTAGCAACAGATTAGGTTTAAAGTTCCCTACGCATTAGCGTAGACGTAACAAAATATGAGCGCTTTTTCCCGATAATACCCAGATTATTAAGGAAACTTAACACGCTAAACAAGTCTGCATAGAGCCTGAAGAAAGCGTTGCGAAACATTTACTGACGGGCTTTTAGAAATTTGATACGTATTGACGTTGGCTCGACAGACGCTTAATAACGGTTACCCTTCATTACTAAACAACTTGCCGATATTTGCTACTCAAATAGTGAATGAAAATTCATCAATTCTTATTTTTTTTTTACGGCTACGGTTATTAGTAAAAACGGCTCGACTTGATGTGAACATAAAACGTCCTGATGAAATGAAATGTTTGTACTTTGAAAAATGGTATTTCATTTTTGATAACAAGAAGTAAGCCCGTTTAGCTTGAGACGCCAAACAGGTTGTACCGTCTGGAAATGCAGACTACATAAACCAAAAAATGTCCCTCAAGTTATCAGTTCTTAGCTCCAATTTTATATGAAAGCAAGACTCTGAACGGATATTACATTGTCAAAAAAATACATAATAATTCAAACAAAGCTTGTGCTGTCCTCAGTTTACGAGCACAAACGTAAAATATTTCGTTTTCAATTTCCTTTCTTGCTATACGATGGTTCCACTATCTTATTTATGGTTTTCTAGCTTATGCCGAAGACGGCCAAGTAGCATTGTTGGATAATGAACCTTATACTCGTCTTCAGAATATCAGTGCTGCTGTTTTATTGAATACTGGGTGGCCCGGCGAACTTCGTACCACATGAATGTCGTGTTAACTTTATTTAGCTGAATTTTAATAAGATATTTCCAATCTAACCAACTATGCATGTACTCTTTTATAATATTTATTGTAGGTATTTTTTTTTACTTTATTTGTTAAAAATTTGTACACCCTACTAGAGGGTAAAACATAGTAAAACTTTTTTTGTACTGTAAACAAGATCCACCTATATGCCTATGTTTATACAAATAAATGTTTCTGATTTCTGATTTGAATCCTACATCATGAAGCCAACTTGCTATATAGTTTTAGGTCGTTAGAGTGTTGCAAAAAGGATTCACTTAGAAAAAAAAAGTGAGGTTTGTTTGGATATGGCTGAGGTCGTCTATGGGTAGTTTAGTAGGTTAGGTTAGAACTGCGACCATACAAAGAATCGTACTTTTTTAATTAGACCTTTTTTTGCGAAACTCTGATCCCTTCACGATAGTTTGGCGGAACATAGGTTTAGTAAAATTATGTAAAGTATTTTTCTACACGCATCTAGGGACTAAGACTTTTGATTCCGAAGTATGACTTAATCGAAAGATTCGTAAACGTCATTGTTAATTCTTGCACGTTTTTAAATCATCGCATTTATTTTGTCTCCAACGTAATAACAGATCGTGGGCATGCCTATTCAACATAAAATTGACAGTAAATTAAAACCATCCCAATCCAACCAGCGATATGTTTGGGCTGCAGGAGACACGGCTTTTTATTCTGTAATTTACAAATATTTTTATTTGTTTTGTTAATTATATTATTGCTTTCTATTGTTTCAGGTAAACATTGGAATATCCGTCAGATATCGTTAAGAGAGTTGTTGTAAAAGGTTATTAGATATAAATAAATAAGAACTAAGAACCACTTTTGCAGCTTCTCTACATCATGCTCAACACTTAACAACATGTTTTGCCAATTTGTAGGGTTCCGTAGTACCTACAAAGAACCCTTATTGTTTCGTCATGTCCGTCTGTCTCTCTGTCCGAGACATAGCGTCGAAACCTTTAGCGCTTGAAAATTTGCATGAAAATGTAAATAAACTATGCTAACAAAATAATAAATAAAATTATCTATCCATCGTGTGGGGTATAGTTAGATAGGTTTTAAAGTACATTAAGCGGTCGAAGGTTTTTGTTTTAGAGATCCGTTTGCGAAGTAAACTTTGAAAAGAAATTTTTTGTCTGAGTAGGGCATCCCCTCCCCTCTAAAAGCAAAACCGTTGACTCGTAAAATCTGCAAAAATCATGACAGCAGTATATGTAATGAACTTTTAAGGAAAACTATAGCAGCTATGTTAACTTCATTAGTTCAAAAATAATAAGGTCCCAAATTTTAAAGTACTGTTACTTGGCATAGTAAACCCCTTTTAAGTCCAAAATATGTAACTACTACTACAGAACCCTATTGCGCGTTTTTTTAAATTCTTTATGTCATGGATAATATTATTCTGGGATGTTATGTCTCATACTCCAAAACTCTAACGATCTGGTCCCTCTAGACTCATAGTAATCTCATATAGTTAGGAAATAGCATTAAATTGGCAAATGTGGTCGCGTGCCCGTAGACACTGGTGGTCACTAATTGGCTAATACGCTCCATTTAGCTGTGTGTGTATGTGTTGTCGCATTGTGACGTCACAGTTATGTAATCGTAGTTTACACAGCTGTCTACAGCTGAGGTCAAATTGTTGATCGATGTCTAAGGGACCACGACGAAAAACAGGTGGGCATTTTTTTTATTTATTTACAATTTTTTCATTTAGTGTCTTTCCACTAGTGTAAATGACTAGCCGTATGTCGTATGAGTCGTCACTCTTGTCACCAAGCGCCCAGCGAATCACGGCAACAATAGCTCTCCGTAGATTTTTTTTATTTTTTTAAAAGTTTATTAGTATCTATTCTTGTTAACCCCCTCTAGCTAAGCTTAATCCGCTTGTGTTTGGAGGAAGTTCACATTTGTGGTGAAATGGCCAGGATTCGAACCCACGACCTCTCGATTGCAAGACCGATGCCTTATCCATTGCGCCATTTACGATTACTGATCTACAAGTCAAAGCTATCAGTATAACTATATAGCTATAACAATGATTCGGTACTGGGTTGTGATATTCTGATACCAGTCGCTTTACGTAAATTACTTTAATTCAGCAGAATCCGTTAGTAGACCAGAAACCAACGCTAATGCAATTAGGACAAGGATCGGAGAATATCGACTAGTTAGAAATTTACCTTAAAGTACCTAATTAATATCAAACCACTTAACATAGTAAAGGTAAATCTAGCAGTAAATTGGCAAGTGCGGTTGCGTGCCCCATAGAATCAGTGGTCATTATTGAGTTAATAGTTAATATGCTCTACTGTGTAGTGTGTCGTATCGTGACGTCACAGTTGTGTAATCGATTAGTTATTCGAGATGGCTGATCGAGTTTTAAATGTTTGTTTTGTCAAATTAGCCATCCTGTATTGTCCTGCCAGAGTCGCGTATTAACCAGCTAGTAAAATGTTCTTTAATAATTCTGCTTAGTTATCTATTTACATGTTTGTGTTTATGTAATACTTTGATTAGCTTTCTAAAACAGACAACTAATTTACTAGTCTATTAAATAGAAAGTTGACGAATAATATTTCAATAGCAATTCCTGACTTACTTTACCAATATAATTTCATCGCTGTGGAATCACAAAATTTCGTCATCCCCATCCATAACAAAAATGTCATTTCAGATTGCCTGAGCTCCTATCGATATTCTTCATCCTTGAATGTTAGCCATAAAAACGACGATACGTTATGATTCATGTGTGTTTATTTCCCATTTTGCAAAAACCTATTATATCCCAACTATAAAACAACAAGTTCGCCATTGAAAAACACCATCCTTTCCGTATCATGCTACCCATTTTCGGTTGTTTCTATTGTCTTTTTATGTTCTACATAAAGCCTTTGGGAGATAGAACCTTTTTACGTTATCAGCAGTTATATGTCGTTGGTCAGATGCGCACTAACCGCCCGATAACGCTTTATTTGTCCCTGCCATGTCGTAGCTTGTTCGTATCAAGATCGTAAGATTTAGGTTTGGGCCTCTATTGGCCTTTAAACGAAAAAAACTAGTATTGAATGTGCTATCATTCTAACGGCTGTCCGGTTATAATTGTGTCATTCTGTATATGTAGCCGTTTCTCAAGCTTTATCATAGTAATAGCAATATAACAATATGTGTCTTATGGTTGGACTTTGGTAGCTCATTAGCAGTCATGTTGCCAGGCAGCTGAATTGTCTCTAAACTTTATAATATGAAATAAGACATATGGCTGTGGCAATGCAATATATATAAATTTATATTCATGTGAAATTATATTTGTTTTACATAACATAACATCCCTATATTACCTATAAGGGTGTGGCAGACACCCACACTTCACCTGTTATGTTTTGGTCCCTTGCTGCTATTGTGAATTTCCCGATGGAAAGATCACAAATAACACTTTGCCCGACCCGGGAATCGAACCCGAGACCTCGCGGTGAGAGGCGCAAGCGCTAAGCACTAGACCTTCGAAGCAGTTTAAAACACTTATTGTTTTACAACACTATTTATTTGAAAGCTCTAATAAAATCGAATTATTACGGGAAGTCTTCATCCCTCATTGAATAATGAGTTTTTTAATCCATGATTTAATAATTGATAATAGTGGCATTGGTGGCTTTGCCACTGCGGTT
Organism: Hypena proboscidalis; assembly: GCA_905147285.1. Taxonomy (NCBI): domain Eukaryota; kingdom Metazoa; phylum Arthropoda; class Insecta; order Lepidoptera; family Erebidae; genus Hypena; species Hypena proboscidalis. Next base: position 6,755,388 of record LR990141.1, read on the forward strand.
TTGCTTTTTGTATTATTAAATTATGTTAAAATAATCGCTTTGGTAGTGAGTGACCTCATGTACCAAAGATCATCGAGTCATTGATCTCAATTATCACGCAAGTGAATAACTGATGGATGATGTGATCTATGCTATCTAAACTTATTCATAGGATAGGCCGAAAGGCATTTCATTCAAAGACTTTTGTAAGGAAACTCCATGTATAATCTATGAAAAATGTTTTAACATCCTTTTAGTCCCTAACTTCAATCTTGAAAAATCTGTCCGTGACGTTGATATGAAATTCTAAAGGCATAAAATAATCTGTATGTAGTCTGAATACATTTTTGTCATGAAGGAAATTACATGGAGGACTGAGAGAATTGATTTAGAGTTTTTTAGAGTTTTAGAAGTTTAGACACATATTATGTCGTAAGTTAGATAATATAAGTATATATATACAAGCTGACCCGACATACGTTGGCCTGTCTTAACTATGCATACATTCTGTGACGATATTTGCAGCACCCCTTTTGTCAATGTTATGTCAAACCCCATAAAGGTACATTCAAAAAGTTCATATTGTCAAAAGCGGCGGTTACTAAAATGGCTATTCAAAAGTAGGGGTAAAAATGTAGGGTTGTATGTATATGTATGTTTTAATGCCACATTATAGAAAAATAAAAAAAAAATGTTATTCAAAAATTAAAAAAAAATGTTAAGGGTGAACAGCCCTTATCACTTAGGCGTGTGAAAATAGATAGTAGCCGATTCTCAGTACTACTGAATATGCATATAAAATTTTGTAAAAATCAGTAAAGCCGTTTCGGAGGAGTAAGGTAGCTAACATTGTGACACGAGAATTTAATATAATAATATAAGATATAAATATAGTTAGTTGAGACACTAGCTTATTCGTTAGTTACTGTTCAAATCCCATATCAATATTTATCTCACAACTTACACCCAACGCCATCTAGTCCGGAACTAAGCAGAGCTTGTACTATGGGTACTAGAATAACTGATACTAATACATATATATTTTTGTTTTTGTAAATACATTCTTATTATACATAGAAACACCTAGATTAAGACAACCCCCCATGTTCATGAAAGAAAGAAAGAAAGAAAGAAAAATCATTTATTCTGGCATAATAAAAATAGAATACATTATAATACTTACATCTAAAACTAAATAATTTAAAATACTACTTAACTAAATAATACTATTAATAATGCCAGAAATGGAACGCATCTCAGCATAATACTGCAGCGCTAAAAGCACCGCAGCGCTGATATTCTTATGCGCCCAGTAAATGAGTTAGAAATAGTGTGACAAAAGAAAAAAAATAAAATAAAAAATAATAAGAGCAATAATTACATGTACATGTTTCAATTTTGTGCCACAAGCAATAAAAATAAATAAATACATTTATAGTGAAACAACTAAATAACAATTTCAAATTAACAAATACAAATGACAAAAATATTGTTAAATTAAAATGGAACGCACCCATATGCTTTTGACATCCACAAACAATAATTGTCAACAAGAAAAAAAAAATCAGGAAAAGCGGGGTTCTCAAAAACTCGTCCAAGTCCAAGCCAAACATACTCAAGTGAATACTGTTGTTTTGCAATAAATAATTTATCCAGCTATTTAAAAAACAATGTGCGGTGTCTTCTGTCTTGTCTGTATAGTGTAAATAGTGTAGGATTGAAAGTGTGATTTGTGTAGGATTAAATTATGCTCACAAAGATTTGTCTTAAGCAGGAATCGAACCTGTGACCTCGGCGTCGTAGGCAGGTACACTACCCACTCCGCCTTCCGGTCGACATAAGTCTGCAAGTTTTTATTATTCCTATCCTTAATTTTTGTTCCGAAACTTTTGCACCACTGCATTACTGCCACATTACAACCTTTACAAGACCATTATATAAACCTAAGACGACCTCAATTAAACAATTGCACAAGAATTTAATGAATAAACCATACTGGACCCATTTGTCACGGTGCCAGCTACAATTCTCGGCAGCTTGGTTGCGACATGCTAAAAACTCGCTCCATTGGTGATTGACCTCTGGCTTCAATCTAGTCCATCCCAATTTGATGGATAACAAGCCGGACCGTAAAATGAAACTGTTTGATCGCATGTCTTTTATGTTAAAGATGTCATGGTCTTTTAACAAACCAAAGAATGAAATTATTAGACTACAGTCAAATAAGTAAAAAAAAAATGCTTGTAATATTTTAAAGCAAATTATAGCTTTGATGTGCCTTTTTGTATTTTATATAATATTAAAGTTAAAAAAGAAGGATTCCAACCTGCTGGCACGAAAAGAGTTGAGAAATTTCGAGTCTAGCAGCATACGAATCCATGGCTGAATTGGCAAAGCACTTGGGGCGTTTACTCAAGGGGTGCAGGTTGGAATCCTACTGGATTCTTAAATTTTTAACTTTAATATTATATAAAAACAAATGGTTAATAACCCAACTTACAACTGATGCTATTGATGTCGAGTGATTCATTTTAATTGCACAAGAGAACGGGGATACCACTTGCGTCCCTTGCTCGAACGCATTTACAAAATATATCCACCTTAAAACTTCTACATTTCACTTTAATTACTTATTAGATTTGCATTTATTGCACATTGGGAAGGGTTCCAAGTCTTGGAATTAGCCGATTGTCCAAATGGCGTTTGTTTACGACCGACGACGTTAACTTACACAATTAAAACAGGTTAATGAGTTTAAGTAGCTAGATCAGATTTGCGATTACAGCTTTGGGATGGTTCCAAAATCGAACTATTGGGCACTTACGCCACACACTTTAAAGTAGTTCTATGAGTCTATGACTGAAGCTTTACTTACTTTTTAATAATAATAGTATTCCTAGCTAACCTATTACTAAGCATCTGGATTGACCTGATTGATTGTAAAATAGGTCCTTTGAAGTTTAAGCACTGGCTTGTTTCGTAATATTTCTAGTAGTCGGAGAGTATCTATACTGATACTGAATTAAAAAAGCTTAATTCAATCAACCTGCCATCCTATCAAACGAAAACGATTTAGAATGTGAAAGAGTTTAGTTAATACGACAGAAAAGTATTGAATTACTTTTTAGAGGCTTCGATTACTTTTAAAGATTTTAATCTTTAATTGTTGGGATATTGGAATGGGTTGCCGAGAAAAGTAGAAAATTATATAAATGTTCCAAACTTCATCAAAATACAATACACATCAATATCCATTATAACATAACCCTACCTCAAAAACGATCGCAATTATAATTAAATTAATGGTAGGCTGGGATAATTTAGGTATTTTTAATTAAATGTAAGTCAACGTTCTCGACTAATTTATTATATTTCGATTTTATACAATTCAGTGAAAACTAATAATTTAATTGTTCTGAATAAGTTAGTGACTTTTGTCTATAACGTATGATAATACGTCATCGCCATGTTTAATTAATGAATTCACGAATGGAACGCTTCAGGTTACTTTACATAAATTTATTAAATGCGATCTATTTTATCATTTATCAGTTCATAACATTATCTATACTAATATTATAAAGAGGTAAAGTTTGTGTGTTTGTTAAATTGTCAGGGGTAATCTCGGAATCTACTGCACCGATTTTAAAAATTCTTTCACTAATTGAAAGCCACATTATCGCTGAGTGTCATAGGCTATATAAAAAACCGAAAAATTAAAAGGTTTTTACGTGGTAGTCCGTTTTGTAAAGAGAATCGGAGAAAAACTCATCGTTATACGTGAAGGCCACAGCAGCGCGGCAGCGGCGCGCGATGGTTTCGGCTTATTTCGGTTCGCGTTCGTGCTCACTTCGGAAGAAGGAGGCGTGACCTTCCTTTTACATCTGAGAGGTAGGTACCCGCGCGGCTCATTCGCGCGGTCGGCTCTTTACGCAGCGGACGTCCCCAAAATTGAATTTTTCGTAACACACTTTCGACATTCATTAATTTTATTTTCGGTACATTAAAAAAAATATCTTTTATGTTTATATAGTTTTCATTTAATTTAGGTTATAGATAGGCATTAAGTTTGTTTCATGTACCTAGATATTAAATTAGGTTATAGGTATTAAGTAAGTTTCATGTAGATATTAATTTAGGTTATAGGTAGGTATTAAGTTAGTTTCATGTAGATATTAATTTAGGTTATAGGTAGGTATTAAGTTTGTTTCGTGTAGATATTAATTTAGGTTATAGGTATTAAGTTAGTTTCATGTAGATATTAATTTAGGTTATGTGAATCGGCGAAAAAACATTCGAATGAAAACGTTTCTTACGAACGCTGCCTTAACTATGAAAGATATATATTTTTGAACATTATGCCCAACGAAGTGGGCACGATAATAATTATGTATATTAAAAACCGTCACAAACTCATGCCTCACCTCTTGTAAAACCTTAATATTTCAAGTTTGACACAGTCAAAACAAGGTTCATAAAGAGTAAGAATATGGAGATTGAAGAAGGGGGATGAGAAAATTTGGCAAACTCGAAACTTCTGTGTAATAATAATATTTTCATCTGCACTATTATGTGCTACATTTGACATAGTCGATAATACCATTACAGTCGCGTTGCAGAGAGCTGCGACTGTAATAGAATGCAATGTCGCGTTGCATTAGAATGCGAAGAGCGCACGCTTGTTAAGTGCTGAAGCCGTTTGGTGCCGCATATTGCGATTCAGTGTCTACTATAGTTGAATTAAATGACTTCAGATTTTAACTAATAATATCATAGAGAAACACAAATAGGTAACTGTGATAGAATGCTATGTCGTATTTCATTAATATGCGAAAAGCGCACGCTCGTTAATTAACTGCTGCTGCCGTTTTGTGCCACAGATTGCGTTTCATTCTCCACTATAGTTGAGATAACCAGATTTAGACTAAGAAAAATCACATAGAGGGTTCAAATAACTGTATTTAGATTTTATTACTTCTTCATTGATCAACTGTTGATCGATCCATTTAACGTTTAAAGAGCCAATAAGATTGCACCCCGCATGCGCAGCGCGCTGTTTTGCGTCGGCCAATCGATCGAAATAGATGTAATAACACCCTTAGAATGCAATGTCGCATTGGTTGCATTACATTAGTATGAGGAGAGCGCACTCTCGTTAAATGCAGCAGTCGTTTTGTGCCACAGATTGTGTTTCAGTCTCTACTATAGTGGAATAAGCCCCAAATAAACTCACACAAGACTACACCACGAACAATACTGCCACCATAAACAGCTGAACGCTTACGACCTAGATTCCATATTCTCCAACTACACAGCCACTGACACCTTCATGGTACATACGTAGACACGCTCAAAAAATTCAACAACACCTAATTTTCACCACATGCAACACTGTACACTTACACATTGACACACACAATATACATCACACAAACATAAATAATCGAATAATTAAGAAACCAATAGTGTACCAATAATTTTGTAATATCTAAAACTCTGTATCAAATAACAGAGCACAATAAACTCCTCCTAAATCGGTCGGTTTTACCCTCGGGGACACAATATAAAAGAACTTCAGCGACTAAGAATATAAAGTACAATGTAAAATGTTATGTCGCATTATATTAGTATGCGGCAAATGCGCGCTAGACGTTATGTGATGCAGCGGCTGTGTGGTGCAGATTTCGATTGCATTTCTGTGGCGCTGTTGTTGATATCTACAGTCTACAAATACATCTCCACGACCAGCATATCTTTGAGATTGGTCTCGGATTATATTAGGTATGCGACAAACGTGTCCTCTTGATGTCCTACATGAACTGTATGTGCAGATTGTCTCGCATACTTTGAATAACAATGGAATGGCTTGACATAAAAAGAAAGTTAAATACTGAAATAGCCTAACTTTGTTGGTTTTGATTTCATTGTAACTAAATTCAATATGTTTTTCATTCAAATTTTCAGCAGCAGTGCTGTTTGTTGACTCATGTAAATCATAACGCACTTTTGCCAGCTGTAAATGTTCAACAACAATGTTCGGAAAAAAATATAGATCTAAAATTAAATGCATGCATCGTTTCCATAACTACAGCTAACCCGCTAAATCAGAGGATCCCAAACTTTTTTTTCGTGGACCTCTTTCAAAGTTTTACCGTTGCCGGTGGACCACCTAATTTTTTTTTCTGCTTATCCAAAATTCCGACTGGTTAAAACATGGTGACTTATTTATAATATTGTCTACGAAAATTAAGTAGTGGCACTGAAGCGCCTTTACCGCCAAGAGCGCCAAATTTTTTACGTATTTCTTTAAATAACAAAAAAACGGTGCCGTGTCTTCGCTGCCAAAAGTAAGGAGACGCCGAAGGCGCTGACTATTTAACATATTTCTTATAAAAAATCGGTCCAGCGCGGTCAAAAATAAGACACGCCAAAACGACGTCTTTTCAACGTATTTGTTTAAAAAAATAGAGTTGATACTTCATCTTTGGCGCCAAGAGAAAGAAAGTGCAGAAAATGAACTTGTTTTTTCTTATCTCGTTAACGTGGACCCTTGTCGGGTCTCCGGTGGACCCTAAGGGGTCCACTTAAATCACTTTGAGAATCACTGCGCTAAACCGTCGAAGTTTTAAAGTTAGATTTGCATAGCGGTATAATCTCTACGCGCTCACTAACTTCAACGGGTGGCGCCACTGCAGCGTTTGCAATTTATTGCAATAAAGTTCGACAGGTGGCGCCACGGGCGTGCTTACTGCCACAAATTGTTCTATTGCTGTTGCTCAAGTGATGATACATGGATACGTGTTCCTCCTCGAAGTTGACTGCTTCAAAACTTGGCTTGTTTCAGCGATTTACGAGTTTAATTTGGATGAACCTTAAGTGTTCTTGGAATCTCGGCTTTTAAGAGTACATGATTTCTCTCTTTCTTACTTTGATGCACGTATATTGGGTGATTTCGAATGAGAGCAAAACCTTGTAGGGGGTGATAGAACAGCTCATTTGCAACAACTTTATGTATGAACTCACATAGTCAAAGGTTCTTCAGATATTTAAGTTTTTGTATTTTTTATCATGCTTTTAGTAACTTAAAAACTAAAAATACAAAAAAATAAAACTATTTTATTTATTTTTTGCTTTATAATGTATTGTTTTTGCGTTCTTACGAAATATCTACATAATTATCGACATCATATCATATTATTGACTTTAATGTATACGTAGAAAAATGTACTATGTTTTTAATATGGTAAATATATTAATATGGTAAATGGCACACAAATACAACTAATTGTCAACTATATAGTAAACTTTTTTTCATCGATTGTTCGATGAGCTAGCTCTAAGATATTTGGTTCCGCTTAAATTGTGACATTATGACCCGATGGAAGGAAATTATATGTCTCCAATTTAATTTATTTCATGGCACTTTAAAAAAAAAACGATTAGATGCAATACCCTTATATCAAAATAGATCTCTAAAACACCAATGGGGTGGATACGTTAAGTCGAAATCCGGAATCTGGCAGTTTTAAAATGCAGGCTTTGGAAAAGCTTTTAGATGTATGGAAATGATGACTTCGCTATTTGATCGCTTTTCGATTTCCCCACTCGCAGTGAATTTTCAAATATTCTCGATTCGAGTAATGCCATCAAAATATTTCGCTCCTGAATGTATGCATTCGCAGCTAGCATAGATTTTATCGGCGGTAAACTGGAAATTACAGCCCTTGGGTGTTCTACGGCTGTAATGAGGGCAATCGCGTATGAATTCGCCGCTATGGCTAGTTGTACAGTGGGCCAAGCAATTATGTATGCAGGGCCAAAACTTAGAACGCCATAGTAAAAACTGACTGCAATAGATATGTATGTGTGAATTACGTATTTAAGATGTGTAATATACCCACTATTTAGATATATAACTCATTTATCCATAACTGGTGTATTAAGTAATTACTATGACTTAGAAGTTTTTGCCCTGCATACTTAACTCGTTGGCCCACTGTACATTAGACATTTCAGAGCCCTTACGCTGTGGGCAATGTCTAATGTCGATATTTAATAATTAAATAATAAATAAATATCTCACAACTTACACACAACGTAGCAGAGCTTGTACTATAGGTACTAGAATAACTGATACTAATACATATATACTTTTCTTTTGTAAATACATACTTATTATACATAGAAACACCCAGACTAAACAAACCCCCGTGATCATGCACACAAAGATTTGTCTTAAGCGGGAATCGTACCCGCGACCTCGGCAGGCAGGTACAGTGGGCCAACGAGTTAGCTATGCAGGGCATAAACTTATATGTCATAGTAAAGACTTACTACACCAGTTATGGATGAGTGAGTTACATATCTAAATAGTGGATATATTACACTTATTAAATATGAATTTCACACATGCATATCTATTGCAGTCAGTTTTCAGTATGGCGTAGAAGTTTTTGCCCTGCATACCTAATTGCTTGGCCCACTGTACACTACCCACTCCGCCATACGGTCATCAAGTTAAATAAATTAAATTATTTGCGGGTTGGCTCGCGGTAATTGAGTTAATACGTGCCTATAGATGGTTCTGTAGGGCGTTCTGAAAACATACTTATTACAAGCAAAAGAGAACGCTCTTGTGCATCAAGTACGTATAAGAGCAAGAGAAACAGACTTACTAATGTCTCCACTTGAAATGAAACAAATATCCGTACTTGTTATCAATTTTTGTTCCAAAATGTTTGTCTTCAAAGCGCCCTATAGTATTGTGCCTCTATAAAAGCGTATGAACTCAATATAATAATAATAATAATAATTTTCTTTATTCAGACAAATTAGTTCACACCTTACAATTTTTAAAATGGTGCAGTTAAAATTAATTACATAATTTACACATAAATTATTAAAATATATGAATGGTTGGGATAAATTAATGTCTTTTCACTAACTTTGACAGAGCTTACTCTATAGTTGCGCCACCTGGTGAGGCAAAAACAATACACCTTATTGACAAGAAACTGTATACCAACTTAAGGAACAAAAATTTGCCTATCAATAAAGGGCCATTGCATTTCTGTTACTTGGATAACTTTTGAAGAATAGCCCATTTTGAAGAACGTAGTCCATATTTTTTAAATAAGTTGTGTTATAGTTTTCACCATCTTTAAGACCAAAAATAAGTTTATTATTTATTAATTAAGGTACCTCTTTCCAGTTCTTAATTTCATTAATATGGAATACGGTACCCTAAATACGCGTCGTTTATACCCCTTTGTCTGGCGGGTTCCGTCCTAATTATAATTATGTAAAACGCGAGGGGATCGTTTCGTTGTTAATATTATACTTCATCAATATGAGTTTATTATTGCCTTTATTATTTACGGCGCCTGTAAAGTTAGAATTCAATTTGCTTAATTATAATTAGTTTAAAGACTCGTTTAGTTAATTACGCATTATTTAATATGGCCGCTGCCGTTTTTTGAAGAAAATTATAATGATGTACTAGCGTTACAGATTATTTTTAAATAGCTTTAATATGACGGGGTCAGACTGCCTCGATGGTCTAATGGTTGGTGAAGTGTTAATTTAATAAGTAGTGTGTTAAGTGTTATATAAATTCCCAATAGCAGCACGGAGTTGGAATTGTGCCCGGTGGATAGCGATAGGCTCACGCGCTATCCCATTTGACCTAAACATAATACACCTCTACCACACCCTTCTGGGTAATATAGGCTTTATGTTTATATGTTATGTTTAAACAATTAGACGGCTATTATGGTAAAATGGGTGGTGATTGTTAAAAATATAAAAGAAAAATATTAACAATACAGTCATAATATTATCTAATATTTTAATGCAATCAATAAAACAATTTATTTAAGTCCGAAATTCTACTACATATTATGTACTCAAATGATTAATATTCTCAAGAGAGAACCCAAACAAATACATTTTTGAATAAGTACCTAGATACCATACATAATTATGTATTACTTTCCGCATTCTCAAGTGACCGTGCGGCGAATACCACGCCCTCTCGAATTTCATACGCAGGTATCGCGAATACTTCCTAAGGAAATATTTGAAGAATTACCCATTAACGTTAAATTAAATGGACATGGGGTCTGCGCACAAAAACGTCCGAACTGAAAGGGCTCCAAAACGCTGAAAGTCATCCAATTTGGTGCAACATTGAGCATTGAGGTATTGTCATCAAAAATTTAATTTGTTTGTGATCGTTATTTATATTTTTTAGTATGAACCTAGGTTTCATGTCAATCTGACTTAGAACATTATTTTTTTGTGAATTTTGTTGGCATCCCGAGGTCCATTCTGTTAAACGTCATTGAAATTACCACCTTAAGTTAAAGTATAGGATGCAAGGAAAATGAAAAAGACAGACTGGCTATGTGGGCTTACATCTTATAGACTTTAGGCCAGTTTAGGCACGCAAATTTCTTCTGACGAAAATACAAAAAAAAACTGTAAACTAGAACACCTGACTAACTTGGCAATTTTATAAGTGATAGGTTTATGAAAGTTGAACTAATCGACTGTATGTGACGTCACGTTATGACGTAACATACAGTTTAGAAATTTAAGGTCATGGCAAGAGGTGACTGTAGGTTAGTGGTTGTAGCGGGTGTCCGGAATGTCGGGCGGTGGAGGGGGTTTTCCGCCGCCCGCTGATGCCTTCCGCGACGGAGTGACGCCCTGGGTGTGCCCGGGGCGTCGCTACGAGAGGAGGACTGAAGAGAGTCGGGTGCCCGGTCGGAGGTCGGACTGGGCACGGTCGCCGCGGCGAGCCCTGTGGATATAATATCGATCCGGGGCTCGCCGACCCACCATCTTTCGGCGACGAGGGCACACCGCGGGGTTTTAGTGGGTATTCTGTGCCGTTTAACATCGTAGGCACGGGAGTCCCACATAGCCACTCTGCCCGTCCCCCCACGGGTAGGGTGGTATGCGTAAATGAATTTCCCCGCGAAAAAAAAAAAAAAAAAAAAAAAAAAAAATAAAGGGTGTCCGGAATGTAGAGGTCGCAGGCTCAAATCATGCCGGTCCCATAATTGTTTCATCTGTTTGTTAGTAAAGTTGTACTAGTTGTACAGTATTTAATGTTCAAAATAATCGCATAGGAAAGCACATACCCACTTTATCTTGTAAAATATCCTGAACGCTAACAAAGCAACGAGCCAAAAATACCGAGCTGCAAAAATGCGATGGCACGCTGTGACGTCACTGCAGCAATGGAATACCACAAATATCTAAGCTCCACTATTTATGAAATGCTCTTATATCTCACCCGTTTACATTGTGCCTTCATAATAATTCCTTAGCCAAGGATTCCTTTGGTACTCTTATTATATTTAGTGCTGTTATGTGGTATTGTTTATGAGCATATTGAGCATGGTTTTTAAATGTTTTGCATGTTTTTTAAATTGCTTGTCAGGCACACGTGCAATAGTGTTCCGTAGTTGGTACATGTTTGGACTTAGAAGTGATATAATATGTATCTCCCTAATCGAACAAAAATTTGCTCTTTATGTTTAGAATCTCGCAAACGGATATCAAAATCAAAAAACTGTTTTTGCAACCCCTTAATATGTAAAAGAGACCTATCTATCGAAACCCACACTATTGGATACATCATTTAGCCTCTCGTAGTCCACTGCTGGACATAGGCCTCTCTCAATTTGCGCCACAACACCCGGTCCTGCGCCTGCCGCATCCAGTCCCCTCCAGCGACCTTCTTCAGGTCGTCAGTCCACCTGGCAGAGGGGCGTCCTACCTTACGGTTGCCGAGTCGCGATCTCCATTCCAGGACTAGTTTGCTCCAACGGCTGTCGGTCCTTCGGCAGACGTGACCAGCCCATTGCCACTATTGGATACGCGACAAAAAAAAACTCTTGCCCTATTTACATAGAGGGGAAAACTTCAAGATTTTATTCTACAACTTTTTTGACATAGCTAACGTTCACATCCATGCAAAATTTCAGCATTCTAGCACTTACGGCTTCGACAGTATGCCTCGGACAGACGGACAGACGGATATGGCGTAACTATAAGGGTTCCTTGTAGGTACTACTGAACACTAAAAAGTACATAAATGTTATTATATTATTAACCTTATTTAAGAGTAGTCCTTTAAAAAGTAACCAATAGGTCAATAGCACGTGAATAAAAGTACAAAATTGTATCAATGGTATATCGCAGATGAATCGCGGGCGCATGAAAGGAGCATCCCCGAGTGACGTACACAACGATTCCCTACGTCCGGCGCACCCTGGGCAATTCGCGAATCCTCCAAAGTGAATTGGCTAATCCTTTCACCACGATGGCAAGTCAAAATAAAATTTGACTCAGCCATCGACACGACAAGATCGCAGATTTACTCCCTTCTAATTGTACCTCTTTCTGATATAGTCTTTAGTTATGCCGTGATTTAATGTTGTCCATAACTTATTAAATAACACTAAAACGAATAAATTGTACGTATTTTTTCACGAGACTGTTTTTTCATACTCTGCAACCCTAGCCTTAAATAGAGACAAATGGTAGGCGTTCGCGAAGTTATCTTGTCGCCATTTCTTCTAATTCGCGACGCCAATGACCCCGGCATTGTAGGGTTAATTAAAGAATTAATCGCCTCCCCCTGGAGAGGGACGTGACTGAAATTTGTTGAGGGTAATAAAGTCCCATGCCCGTTTTATGTATGTATGGCGTAAGCTTTTGTGAGACAGTTCTCGTATCATATTTAAAGAATTTGCATTAGATAATTTGATTTATTTAATAATAAATAAATATCTCACAATTTTCCCACACAACGCCATCTAGTCCCAAACTAAGCAGAGCTTGTACTATGGGTACTAGAATAACTGATACTAATACATATTATGTACTTTTCTTTTGTCAATACATACTTATTATGTATACATAGAAACACCCAGACTGAGACAAACCCCCATGTTCATGCACACAAAGATTTGTCTTAAGTGGGAATCGAACGCACGATTAAATGAAAAGTATTGCAAGTTTGACTGTTGTAACTTCTGAACTTAAAGAAGTGCTGTTTTTTATTAATCGCATGTTTTTATACATGAACTGTGGTATGCTATTCAAAGTTTACATAATGTAAGTTTATATCATATTATAAGTTATTTTAGGTGTGTATATTATTGTATGATAACTGGTAAGCATTTAAATAAATACCCAGGAGTGCGATAACCTAAATTAATGTCAAAGAGACTATTTTCTATATACATATATGTATATATTTCTGTTAATAAAGATGTTTATCTCCCTAAAAAAAAAAAAATTTCAGAGGAAAACAAAAAATAAATAAATAAGCTAAATAGAGCTAAACACTTCAAGTTCATTTACTATGATTTTGCGATACTATAAAGTGAACTGAAACATACACTGCTATACGACTGGCAATAATATTGTTAATTCTCTCACACGGCCGCTCTTTTCCTCTTGTGGACGCAGCTCATCAATCATGAATACTCGCCACCAATATCAGAACAAACATATTATTTTACCATTTCCGAAGCGGAATATCGAAATAAATACACCTGAAACGTTATTTATCATTGCCAATCAAACGACCAGTGTAAAACGATGGTGAAAAAGTTCTTTAAATATGAACGATTGCCAATTTAGTTATATGGATAATTTTTATTTTAATGGAGCCGTTTAACCTCCTGCTGTTATGAGCCTTCACTTTAAGTAATTTAGGGTTCTGGCAAGAGGCGACCGCTGGATGGTTAAAGCGTCTGCCCGGTGTGATTTGAAATTTTCAAATCAAACCGGTCCCATGAATTTTTCTACTGTTTCTTAGTATAATTTGCAAAGCAAAGCTAAATGCTATAAAAATAATCAATTACATTCAATTTAAGTACATTAAAATCAGGTAAATTAATAAAAATCAAAAATGCAACAACCAATTTTTTTTCTAGCCTTTTGCCCAGGGTGCAACAACTATTTAAAATTCCGCATCTATTTAACCAAAACGGCTCTAAGACTACTTGAAGCCAGCTTTAATCGGTTAACCCTGTCGCGGTCGGTCGCATTACCCTGCCCTTTATTGTCGCACCGAAGTTGCAATAAAACACACCAACAACCAAAGCCGCAATAAGCCTTAAGACAAGCGCAGGCAACGTGTTATTCACTCGGAATAATTCTGAATAATGTATGAGAAACAAAATAAACGGCGTACGTACTGGCATTTCGCCGCATTTTACCGCTAAATTAGATTTAGGACACGCTGTAAAAATTACTGCTTGCTACTTGCGCGATTGATGTAATTCTTTACGTTGAATTTGTTCACTCCATAGCAAATGGGTTAAAATAGATTATTAAGTGTATTGCGCAGTAGGTTTTTTGCTCTCAATTACTGAACTCGTTATTGATAGTGTGAACGGTTGGTGTAGTGGTTAAAGCGGTGGCCAAGCCGCGTTTAACTGCGCTGGTGTTGTGGGTTCGATCCGCAAAGATTTGTTCTGACTCTGGGTGTGCTTCGTGCGCGTGATATGTATGTTTGTGAACACCCACGCGAACCAGGAGTTATTCTTAGTGCGGGAGTAGTTTTTCTTAGGAACGGCAATATATATATATCCGTTTTTAAGTACTGTTTACCAAAAAAGTTTAGGTAAAAGATAAAATCGCTGGCCCATAAAGTCACAGTTCGTCAATTTCATCCGAAATGTAGCGAAATGCTCATGCTACAATGAATATGAACAACGCAGGATAATAGCGTAGATATGAAAAAAGGACAATAAAGGATGAGGCAAATACGTGTATAAAGGCAGAAAGCTGTCTGTTCTGGTTACGGAATAGAAAATACGTGAAAGTGCCACTCAGACACTGCGTCAAATGATACAGGGTTAAATTAGCATAAAGCAAGTCTTAAAATGTTTAATCTGTATGGTCATAAGTAATCGTTACACTTGAAAGAAGCTAAAAGACTATAAAATGTGTATTGCAGCGGCTTATAACGAAAATACTCAGTAAAAGAAGATTTTGTCAATTTCAAAATAATGTTATATTAAACCAGTTTTCTTTCGTTTAAAAAAATATAATTTTGAAAATTAAACAATAGAATGGGTTTTACATTTAACATTTGTTTTGATTTTACCTGGGCATCCTCTTTATATGACTAGCTAGTTATTAATTAATTAAATATGTACATAATACGTGTCAGTTTGTCTCCACGAATTTCTGCACGGGCCTCCTGCAATTTATCTTCCATGGTATACCATAGGCAGGGGAATGATGAGCACATAAAACGAAGGGAGACAGACACTAGACAATGCTCGTAAAGCGACAGCGCTTTTTATTAACTCCTTCACTGTGCAAATATACACTGCAAAAGCTCCATTTGGCAATTGCCAACGGTAAATTCTTTAAAAACATTGCTAGTATAAAAAAATATTGCATAATAAATTGAGACAAACTGACTAGTATTATACTAGTCAGTTCGTCTTAATTAATTATTGCACACACTTAAGGTCTTGTAATGTGTCTTTCTTGGTTGTACCAAAGGCAGGGGAATGATGTGCACATAAAAGAAGGGAAACAGTTGCAAGACAATACTCGTGAAGCGACAGAACTTGTTATTAACTCCCTTACTGTGCAAATATATATACAGGGTATCCCGAAACTCAACGATAATCGAAAAACTGGAGAAAGGCACAGCCAGCTCCAGAAAAATATTCTTACTAACATTTTTAGTAACATTTTAAAGGATTTAAAAAGAATCCATAGAAATAAAATGTATATTAATAATTAAATATAGTGTATAAAGTCTAGCTATACAGGGAGACGAACTCGAAAGATTTTGTACTGCTAAGGACTTAAACATTTTCGATCTGTTGTTGACGCATGCCGATCAAAACATCTGATATAACTATTTAATATTCTGTACGCAATTTTATGGTTACGTATTATAATATCTAAAAGTATTCTAACTATTATTGAAATGACTACGATCATAAGACCTACTGTTTAAAAAACCTGAAGGTCATTTCACAGATTTTTATGATAACTAATGGATGAAATCCATATTGGACGATTCACCTACGGTTTATTTAACTATAATTAATTAAGTTAAGGTTGAATTAATTAATGGACTATTCAACTACTGTTGATATATCTGTGGTTAATATTTATATAGGAAATCACAAAAAAACGTTGAATCATAGTTATATATAATTAGATACAAATGAACAACGAACAAATTTAAAGATTTGAAGCAATAGCTTGCAATAATTCCACATGTGAGTATTCCGGGATTTCTTTTAGAATACCTTCAATTTTTTGTAACTTATGCTCATTCTTGGATTTCCTTTTCTTGTTTGTAAAATAGGTTCAAATAATTATAAAAATTAATAGGTAGGTTAGGTTAGAAACATGAAAGACAACGCACGAGCCGAGCGAGCGAAGCGAGCGTGCCGCGGCAGCGGCCGGCGAAGTGCCAGTAAAATCATTGTAAGCCGTAACTATCATATGCCATAACATCATTTCCCACCAAAATTGCTTGTAAGAAAGTTTAAAATAATTATAAAAATTAATAGGTAGGTTAGGTTAGAAACATGAAAGACAACGCACGAGCCGAGCGAGCGAAGCGAGCGTGCCGCGGCAGCGGCCGGCGAAGTGCCTGTCTAATCATTGTAAGCTGTAACTATCAAATGCCATAACATCATTTAGGAACAATTTTGAATGTCCCGTCCATGATCCAATATTCACTTTTTGCTAAGTAGGTCATTAAGGCTTTAGTGCTAAACAGCATTACTCTTTTATTTCCGAAAACTTTGCTTTTAATTAAAAATAATTCCCCGTCTCCAGTTGTAACTGCTTCTTCGTTAACTACAAAATCAAATTTTGTTGGTTCTTTAATAGTCAACATAGCTTTCTTTTTTTTACGATTAATTATTTGTCTCAGGGCGTCTTTTGATGGTAAATTAATTGAAATGTCAGCACTAGTAGATGCCAAATGATGTTGAATTAATTGACAAGTCTTAGTTATTGGAGAAGCCTTAATTTTAGTAGGCGAGTCGCCCATTAGATATTTCATGTGTAGTGGAAATATCCAATATTTTAAAAAATCATTAGGTTAATCGTTCGTTAGTGAGATTAATTTTAGTTTAATCGACATTATGTAAATAAAACAGTACTTGAGTTCACCAATATGTGTTATAAACATATATAAATCAACCGTAGTTATTTCAAAAATAGATAGAATACTTTTAGATATTATAATACGTAACCCAATTTTATTTAAAACCGAACCTCCACTTCCTTCAAAACAAAACAAGCTTTCAAGAACAAAGTTGATGATAACAAATTGAACAATTTTAATTCGTATCACGCTGGAAAACTAAATAATACTCGAAAAGATCTCGAGAACTTTGATTGAAGAGTTACTGCGTAGGCCCAAAGGAATTGGTTTATTATTTTGAAGAAAGATATTGAATTCCGAAACGTATTACTATCAACATCCTTGGAGAGGACATCAATCAACATTTTTTCGTCTGGGGAGTGATTTTCGTTAATATCTTTAATGTATTTACCACAGATATAGATCTACATAGATAACGCAGATGCATGTACTTCGCGTGTCTCAACCCCGACCAAGCGTCGAGGTTGGTCGCCTCTAACTTCAGTACACGCGCGTCTTTTGTCAGAGAAAATCATAGCGGACGGCTCCAGTTGAACGTACTGGGCGGATTGGCATCGGCGGCATCGGTGTCTTTGAATCGGTTTGGATTTCCCGTCACTAAATTTCGGCTGTGACGTCACAAAAGGTATTAAAAAGTCGGCACGCTTGGTTTCAATACAAATCGTGATACTTGCGTTATCTATGTAGATCTATATCTGTGGTATTTACGCTGAAAATGGTCCGGCCTTTTTTTTTATTTCAGTTTGGTAGGGAGATTCTGCCCGTTAATCCTTACTTCCTTACTTATATTATAAATGAGAGAGTTAAGCTTCGGTTTTCTAGCATAGTGGTGTGGAATAATGCGGTCGTAAAGATAACGGTACAATGATGTCACTAGAACGTTGCCTATGTAAAACAAATGTAGTGGTTTCCTAGAGAGCGGTGATCGACCTAACGTATTACATATTAATCGTGTCACGGTAATAATATTACCGCCGAATTATTCCACACCTCTTTCCTAGGAAACTGAAGCTTTACTCTGTCTGTATGTCTTTCTGTTATGATTTCACGGCTAAACTACTGTACCGATCTTGTTGAAAATTTATATGGAGATAGTTCAAAACCTGAAGAACGACAGGCTACTTTTTATCGACATACCTGCCACGCAGGCAGTGCCGTGCGCCGAAGCTTGGGTTTTCTATAACAATAACAAGCTACTGCGCGCGGTTCCATAATTTATTTTTCTGCTCCAACCCAATTTATACCGTTCAAAGTTCAAAAGTTCAGAGTTCGTCGCTCAACAAAAATTGGCACATAACAATATTACCGAACCCTTCAAGTAAATGTCACGTCTCCTACGCCATCCAAACTTTCCACTGAATATACTCGAGACTTCGACAAGGATCTCGTACCCTTAACTAGCCTATCTTATAATAATCCTTACTTAAGATTATAACAACATGGGTAAACAATTGAACCGATTAGGATTAGGAAGGGCTATTTTTTATTGATGTACTACGCGGACGGAACCGCGGGCAAGAAGCTAGTATATTATAAAAGCGAAAGTTTTTGAGGATGTTGTATATCTCAATCACGATTTTAAACGGTTTTGGGTGCAGCTTGATAATCAGATAGTTGGTAACCTAGGCTACTGGTGCAAGCTAGCTATTTATACTCGTGAAAGAGATAATTTCTCCCTTACATTGCATTTGTGTCGGACGCACAGGAAATTAAACTGCACCGCGCATTCTTTGTGCAAAGGTAGCTTTGTATGATTATATTTACTGAAGTAAATAGAGTGTAATTGAAATAGTAACATAACACGGAACTGTTGCTAAATAAAGTACCTACATCCTACTACTAATATTGAAAGGGTGGTTAAGGAATGTTGTTATTAAAAACTACTGGATGAATTTTTATAATTAGATATTATAGGAAGAATTTTTTTTCTGTCTGCATTGCTGGTTATGAACCTCTGTTATGTAAACGGAACAAGCTAAATTTCGCTCACACATGAACTTATATTACATATAACCTACATTGACAGGTAGGTAGACTAGGTGGGTTCTAGTTTAAGGTACCCAACGGGTGGAGTCGCGAGCGAAAGCTAGTAAGGCCGTAAATACATTGCAATATTTTTTTCTACTTTATATTTCCTAACCTCCTTTAACTTGCAACCTCCTCGACTTTTTAATGAAAAGAAAAAGCTGGCAACCTTGTTGAAAGTCGCAGTTAAAATATATTCGCGTCACGCGCAGCGAGGGACGATAAACAATTAATTTCTTTAATCAACTGTATCTGACGGATCTTGTGGAAATATACTAGATACAGCAATGTTATAAAAACACTCTAAATAATGGTAGAGCTTTATTGTTGACAATACGGGTTACTCACGTTATTTTAGCCGGGATTTGCCGACTAGTTTCAAATCTATCCAGTTGATGAATCTACGTAATAGATTCGAAACTAGTCGGCATATCCCGGCTAAAATAACGTGAGTAACCTGTATTCTCAATAATAATGTCTTCACCTCACGTCGGTTTTAATAATGGCAGAGCTCTTGCAAATGAGCTCGAGGGCGGCGTCACCACCGTCTCACCCTACTTGCCGCCAAATAGTAGTTGCACTACTATATTTCCGGTTTGGTGGTGTATCAGGCCCTGAAATTACTGGCAGATAAGTAACACCACAGTCCTCAAATGGAGCGACGCTTCTACAATCTGCTTTTGTGCATTGTTGATGCTTATTTATTTATTTATCATATGGAAAACTTACAGCTAGTATAACTTAAATAACAATAAGTTTAGGAACCATAAAGCCAATAACAAGTTTTCGCTTCTAGTGACTGTATAACAATTTGGTGCGAACAAAACTAATGTAAACATTGCGCTTATAATTACCTTATAATTAGGGCGCGATTTAAATGAAGAAAATAAAATAAAAATAAAATAGAAATATAACACAACATAAAAAAAAAGAAATATGATACTCCGCTTATTTAAAGAATTCGAGACTCAACCGTCTTCTTGCCGCAGACAAACTTATTGTAAATGGATCGATATCGAACTGCTTACTCACTTTATTAAAGTATCAGCTTATGGACTATAGTTACTACTTACCATCAGATGGACTGTACGTCCGTCCGCTAGATACGTCGTCGTATTAAAAAGAAAAAAAAACACTTATTTGAAACAAGTTATGCAACATAGTTTTTTAAATGGTTTTGCAATATATAAGCAAGAGCGTGTTTTTAAAAAACCAATGAAAATCTGCTAAGCCAGTTCTGACTAATTAGAAGACAAATTAGACTTGCCGCTATTTTTTATACTTTATTACTGGAATATATTTCGCTAAATATATTCTAGTAATATAACAAATCAGTGTAAGTCAAAAATCGATGTAACCACATTACGATTAACTAAAATGTCAATGCAACATTATATTGACACATTAATATATAAAATTAACGATTTCCAAGTACTGTCAACTTGTTGTATGAATATCATTTAATCCGCGAATACAAATATCAGTATTCGTTGCATCACTGTATAAAACTCTAGTTTTAATACCCCACTTAGTTTTAACTCTTTAATATCCATAGTACGAAATTGCTTTGTAGAATCCGAAATTAGTTTTGCGAGCATGAAAACAACGTGAGGTCGGATTACAGAATCAAGTTTAAGACATAAATCTTGGTTTAAACACTTTAAACCACGGAAATAAATTGTGAGCAAGTGGCAATACTAATATTAATTGCTACTATTACATGTTGGTAACGATTAGGAATTACTTAGTGGTAAATAGTGTAATTTAGAAGACAATTATATGATCCTTGTAATATTTTAAAGCATATTTTAGCTTTGCTATGCCTTTTTTGTATTTCATATAATATTAAAGTTGAAAAATAAAGAATCCAGCAAGCTTCGAGCCTGCACCCCCTGGGTATACGCCCCGAGTGCTTTGCCAATTCAGCCATGGATTCGTATGCTGCTAGACTCATTTCTCAACTCTTTTTGTGCCAGCGTCATAGGTATATATATTTACATATATACCTTAGCTAGACGAACCTTACTTGGATTAGCGCCACCTATGCAATGAGTGATAAGACTGATAAGTCACTTAGTCACATACAGTACGTTTGAATTTAGATCAACACAATACTGTCGAGAGATGACGCATTTTATCAAATACTTGTAATATTTTAATAAAAATTTTAGCTTTGCTATGCCTTTTCTGTATTAACTCATTTGACTATTTTTGTGATAGCTCACCTGTTCATTAATTTTAATTAACCTGTTCATCTCACGATAGATCTAGCCAAAACTACTGCATGCTTACTAGCATAATACCGTCACAACATTTAACGTTATTCATAAATTCATATTCTACTACTGTAAAGGTTCACTATTATATTAAAACACTCAAATATTTATTATTCAAATCGTTTTCATTTAAACCTCTAAAACACAGCTGTATTATGTAATAACATAATTTAATTACCTTAATTTTACTGCAAAATTGTTCACCGATCTTACACAATCACCAATATACTTCCTAACTTGTTCTCACGAAGGCCGGATCAAAAGTGACCCATCTCAACCCTTTATTTTATGATAATACTAATAATACCCGTTTCAATTTTAAATCATGTAATCGAATACACGATATTTAAATCGATTTGGAATTAGTAGTAAAAATAATTGACTAATACATTTTACATTATGAAATTAAATAAATTAAAGTAAAACAAAATAACATTTTATAGATCGACATCTTTCTAAATTTAATATCGACATAAATCTATTTAAACTTTCCAGTACAAATAATTATTTTAGCGAAATGATACGAGTACAATTGACTGTAAAGTTCCTTACTTTTTATACGTCTTATGTAGCGAGTAGTCGTGTAGTCCAAAAGTAAACATTTCAAGTCCATGTTTGCACAAACAGTGTTTTATATTGAGAATTGGCGTATATAAAAGATTTGCGAGTTGTTTTAAATGAACGTCGAACTAAGTAAAGCTGAGATGAATATAAGTAGCACATTACCGACCACACACAATCTCGACGGACGACCGATCGTTAAAGGTAATGCACATTCGATGCGGGCCACTGTTACGGTTTGATGTTCACTCTCAAGGCATAAGAGAAAATGTATACTGAAAATGTTACTTGTCAACTTAAAAAAAAGGTGAAAGGTTCTTAATTCTTTATTTTTTTTTATTCGCCGAATACTCGAAGGCACCTGCACCGAGTTGATATATTTTTTGTCTGAAAGAGTATACTCCCATTTTCATCTTAGAGAAATCGAGGGCAACACGCAAATTTGAAAGGCTTCTATAATGTTTTTCGTTTATTACTTAAAACTACTCGGATGTTAGCATCTAGCAGGCAGCATTTCATGTTGCTGAGCTGATGTTGGAAGGTACAACTCTTTAACAGTTAGGAGTACGAGAATAATTATTTAAATATAAGCACCTTAAGGCCGTTTACTGTATTCTTTCAAGTTATACACAGATGAAGCGAGACGTTACGACGATTATAACTTAAGTATTTTTTTACTTTTTAGTGCATTTTTTATAATTGACTTCCGATTTCTTTTTCTATTCACACTTGTAACCGACGCGCGATGCAACGAGACGGTTCGCTGACCAATCTACCAAACGCGCAGTTGCTGCAGTCTGAAATAGAATATTGCGCTAATTGCCGATTGAAACCCGACCAAACGATCAATTGTCCACACATTGTTTTATCGCATACTATAGGCATTTCTTTTGTTTACATACATACACATAATAATAATGGTTTATTTCATGCATCGAGCTCCAAAATGTAATTTACTAATAATTATTTGTATATTTGACATGGAGCGCGATTTTTGTTTCTCTGATTTTGGTACAGCTCAGCTGAAATACTGCACTCATCGCCGATCGATCCCCGGGTTCGGGAATAGGTCTCAATTTTGACTTCGAATCGGGCTGAGATCTATTGAGCGTACTGCAACTTAGATAAGACTTAGTTCAGGTATAACTTGTACAAAACGCTTTCGTCTTTTTTTCTCAAACGTAATCTCTATTAGATCACAGACTCTCGATTGTTTATCTTGCACATCGCTTAAGCCCAACACTTGCAGCACTTGTAATAACGGTTTACACCATCCACCGTTAGTCGGCGACCAATCGCGCAGTCGCTGCACTCTGTAATAGAATACTGCGCTGATCGCCGATTGAACCTCGGCCAAACGACCAATTGTCTACAAATTGTTTTAAGCCTCACATAGATTGGTTGTAGTAGTGAAAAGTGTTGGTCGCAAGGTCTTTATTATCTACCAGTTTGTAATAAAATCCCGTTTGTAATAAACTCTTCGAGTATCTTCGAGAAGTTTTTATAGGTAAAGTATCTCGAGGGATGAACCTGCCGCCAAATAGTCATGCTTGTTCTACTGTTTCCCGGTATGGTGGTGAGCTTAGGCCCTGAAATTATTGACTTAAGATGTACCGACATACAAATTGTAGTCTTAAAGATCTCTGCGTCTGAAATCATTTGTTGTAGTTGTTTAGGCTGTACTTACCACTCACCACCAAATGGACTACAGCTCCGTTAAAATAACATCCGCCGATTTCCACCGATTCATTTCTCTTTGTGCCAGTTGCCCAGAACAAAAGCTTTACAAAATATGATATGCCGCACGCCACACATTTATGCACCATCCTTTTCTATCCTTTGTATTTTTTCTCTCTCTATTGCGCATTCCACAATGATATGCATAAATAAAAGTTTGTTTGTCCGTACGAGTACCCGATGCCGAGATTACAAATGAGTGCATTCTGTATTTTATTTATTGGTGAATTCAAATTAGAGTATCGGTTTTGTGAAAGAAAATTCAATTTTGTGGAATTGTTGCGAAATGTGAGACGTGCATATTTGCTAGTAATATAACTAGAGCTTTATATTTCTGTAAATATGTAAATGTATATAAATCCGCGGTGTACATTAATTATATTTATTTTTCCCATTATAATTGACATACCTATAGGTGTAATTGACACAGAAGTTAGACCATACTCTGAAACAAAACTAGCGCCTGTCTATTAATGAATTTTGAAAACACAGGCACATCTGAACTGAATGGTTTTTGAGTTAAACGGTTCTCATAAACATACAGAGACCGAGCAGACCAAGAAATTATCAGAATTCGTGGACAAATGCGTGCATATCCACCATAAAAAAGAAATCTACAAAGATCTAAAGAATATTCTTCACGATGCCAAAGTTGAATACTGCAGAGCTTTATTGCACTATCTGACACAGTTCCACTAGATTAGTTTCCGTTACAAGTCTACTTTCTACAACAATGTACGAGCTAACTTCAGCAGTCACAAAATAGAATATCAACATTCACAGAATGTAATTTTCTTGTATACTTGTAATAAAATTGGATCGTTGGTTCGTTCACCTAGAGCACTGCTCTCGTAAGGTGCGCTGTCCACCGATTTACTGCCAAGATAGAGCATCCCGAGCGAGTTCTACCAATGCTTTTTTAACAAATAATAGTAATAGCGTTGCAGTTTTCAACAGAAAAGTATATATATTTTACACATCACAGTTCACAAAAGTCGTTCTTTATTGTAAGAAAACTGAGAGCAAAACTCAATTTTCTTTCTGTTTTGCTCACTGCTCGGCAATTTTTAATTTTATTTTTTTATGTCACTCATCTTTCACTCCACGTCATTTAGTCCCAAACTAAGCAGAAATAATACCATGGGGACTATTTCGAGCTGCTGAGGAGAAAAGTTGTTTGTGCGACTCGAGATCGAAGTTATTTACATCTCGTGCTTTTAAGTCCCTCACTACGCTAAAGATTCTAACCTAGAATCACTTGCTGCGCTCGTGATGCTACTATAGAATCTTTTTGCTTATTAGCATTTGAAGAAAATACGAACATTGCTCTTACTATTTTAATTCAAACTTTCATTTGTGGACGTGTTTCTTAAAGTGACTGTGAGTTTCGAGACAGCGATGTTAATTACTATGAAATGCAGTTTCTAGATGACATTTTACATCGCAACACCCACGTTTGGCCGCGTGGGATCTGATCAAAGTGCTTTTAGTTTAGTTCTTTGACAACCAGCAACTAACTTTATAAATTTTAATCAGTCTTCTTGTTCAAACTTGTCAATTTACATTTTAGATTTATTTTATCAAACTACTTAGGTTTATACTAAGAAACAGTTTAACAATTTTTACAAATGAAAATTGAAATAGAAAAAAAATACAATTATGGGACCGGCAGAATTTGAACCTGTGACCTTTTTCACACCGGGCAGCCGCTTTAACCAACCAGCTACGGTCGTACTGAAGTTTAACTTAAAGATTTATTTCTATATACATATCCTTATCATCTTTTATTCACATCTCCGTCTATGATTCTACTGCTTCAATAGCCAATAGAATATTCTGCACTTGACCAGTAAAACCCTCAATACCATTACTTCACTACTAACAACCGCGTGCGTGCCTCGTAGTTTAGACTAAGCCAAGCGATTCCAAACTATCCAGGTAACACAATTTTAACGACAAAAGCTAAGCCAAACTAAAACCTTCCCGGTGAAATTGAATTTCCTGCAGTCCATGTGTGTATCTAATCCGATGGACTAGTGTCGTTAAGGGGACGGTTTCCAAATCCTTGATATGATTTTTTTAAATGTATCTATTCATTTATAACACACGCCGAAAATCTCATAATATTCATCATCATGTTTTTTATTCTAGAATAAGCTATACTATTAAGCCCGGAGAGACAAGCTTAAGTTTGTGATTAATGATAACTTTACTAAACAAATACTGAACAAAATAAGCTCTTAAATATTGGTCTAACTGTAATTTATTAGCATGTTATTTGAATTATTTGATAAGATCAAGAATGTACTAACATGTGTCTTATTAGAAGCGTTTGGGGAGAAAGCAGTGACTTTAAAATGGCAATAATAATCTATAAAAAAATATAAGAAGTTATTTTCTTCTGTTTTGTAACTTATGTGTCATACGTTTACACTGGTCGCAACCCTCGCCTTAACATTATTTCGTGCACGTCTCCGTTTCATATCGGCCAGCAATCGTTTCTAGAGCGTTCCTTCGCGACATAACAAATATTGAGCGCGAGAATTGAATTCAGAACGCTTATTTTAAAATATCCTACGATAAAACGCTTTCCGAATACCTTACACTGCCTGAATCTTTGCTTTTTACTCGTCTTTGGCAAGGCAAAATGAAAACAAAGATTTCAACAGTCTTTGTATGTTTTATTTGTATTAACCTATGTTATTCTTTCAAAACGTTTTTTTAACTACACATCCTAGTTTGATGATAAAAGTGTCAATCAAATCGCTATTATGGCCCGGTTATTCAGCAATATTATTAGGGTTACCTTACAGTTTTAGCCTCTTAATATAAATTATGTTTTACATAGCCTGCGTGAATCTTCGCTTGTTGTGTAAAAAATCTTCACAGGAGTGGAGGGTAGTTTCTATTTGAATATTGTTAGGCATTTTTAATAAAATACGTGAATGTGACGTGGAACGACACGAGTATTGCACGCCGAGATGTGCGTGTCGAGATTGCAGTTCATATTCTACCTCCCCGGCTTCCTACAAATGTACGAAATCACGGTTTTCTACTACAATAAGCAAGCATAATACATATAATATACTAGCTGACCCGGCGAACTTCGTACCGCCTTAGCGTAAATTTCATGCACTTCTTTATTTTGTATAGCTGACCTATCTTATGTATGCGTACCTATTCAATTTGAACTGGAATCTATAATATCCTCCATATAAAAATGAATACCTATTTCCCTGGTCTCGTCATACGTGAGAAGGACTTTACTAATTTTATTAAATAAAAAACAAAATATATATTTTCACAGCTCGCGGTTATGTCTGTTGTGTCATAGATCACCACAGAGTTTTTTGTTTTAATTTGAATGACGTTGACATTCGTAACGCGCTTTTTTTTAAAATATGCAAAATTAAATGCATATTTTTCAATCTTTCTGAGAGATTTTCTTAATATTTTTTTCCGTAAGAACCTTGTACAGAGTATTAGAAAACTACAAAAAAAAAAATCAGCCAAATCGGTCAAGCCGTTTTCATGCTATGTCGTGACAACAGTAAACGGGTTTCATTTCAGAATTACTACACTTAAATGGCACAGCAGCGAAGAGTATGCAATAAAACTAAAATTTAATGGTGAAAGCAGCAATAAACTAAAGAGATCGTGTATATATTATGGTAGCAAGTAGCAAGGGTGAACACCCCCTTCAAAACGAACAATTCTAGTTTACTACTTGAATATTAAATTTATTCGCGTTATACACAAATTGAATTTACTTGTGGTTTTGAATGTCATCCTTTTATAATGGTAGTTATTATATATATTTTGATTTCTTATATGTTGTGCTCATGGGCCAATAATATCAGGGCCTAATCACACTAACAACCTGGAACACTAGGCAAATATTTGACAGTAGGTTAAAAGAGTGACGTGATTGTCATGTTTTTTTTTGTTTAAAAAAAAAAAACGTTGCCCGTACTATCCCAACAATAACTCCTGTGTCACGGAGGTGTTCACAAACATACATTCCACACAGTCAGGACAAATCTTTGTGGATCAAACAAAGATTTGTCTCGTGTGAGAATCCGACCCTCAACACCAGCACAGTTTAAAGCGGCGAGGCGACCGCTTTAACCACTAAGCCAACCGTGCACTCAATGATACTTCCTCTGTCACCATGGTTCTCATTCATTATCTTCATTCACCTAGCAATATTAGGGACGACTTATTGTCTAACGGATGACTGTATATCGGTATTTTGATCACAAAAGTACGTTAGTACGTAGTTAGGTCAATATTACTCGGGGCTATTTACCTCTGAATATGACTCGATAGCTTTTAACATGTTTATTTTCACGATACCAAACAATATATTTGATTGATTTGTTTTTATAACACTCAAGTTCAATACCAGCGCTCTCAATTACAGTTTCCATTAACGAAATTAGTGTTTGTATGAGAAGTTATTTATAGGTAAATTATTTAGGGCGTGACGAGGTTAGGTGTAGTGATGAACTAAATTCGTAATTATAAAATGGCCTTATAAGGCCGCTCACAGGTCTGTACGTCCTGCGCATTAGTCGATAGCTATTAGATATAATATTATTAAAACCGACATGAAGTGAAGTTATTATTATTAAGAATACGGGTTACTCACGTTAATTTAGCCGGGATATGCAGACTAGTTTCGAATCTATTACGTAGATTCATCAAGTGGGCGATTCGCGTTTCGTCGCGTATTGATAAAATAATCTACGTAATAGATTCGAAACGAGTCGGCATATCCCGGCTAATATATCGTGAGTAAATAATATTAGATATGTTTGATTACGAATTAATACGGTAATATTTCGATCGCCTAGGTTCCTATAGGACCTCATAAAGCAAATTAACATTTGATTAATAATAATAATAATAATAATAATAAAAACTCTTTATTGTACACCAAATACAAAACAATAGAAACATAATAAGAGATATAATACACAAAATGGTATGGTAATACAAGTGGCGGCCTTATCGCCTTGTGGCAATTTCTTCCAGGCAACCATTGGATGGAAAGAAATTTAAAAAAGTGTGAATTTAGGGGAGCGCGCGGTGAATAAAGATTGTAAAAACTAAAAATTATACTGTTTAATATTTTTAATAATAGTATAATCAAATTACACATAATTAATAAAATATAGTAATACTGTAATCTGTAGTTAATCTGTTTGTTCCAGGTAATTACTACAGATGTCGCTGCAATGATGCGTCCGCGTGTACGACTAATTGAGCTGGTGATGTAAATTAAAACGTTACTAGTGTAGATTACTGTACAAGATTATAGTGTGCACAGTACTAATTGTAAGTATTATTTTTTTTAACACTGGGAGTACACAAAGAGGTTATAATGGTGCATGGCTGTAGCCAAAAGATGGTTTTGGAGGTTGAATCCCGTCTAGAATCTCCTCCTTCTCCTCCTTGCGTCGTTTGTCCTCAAAGCTGAGGGTCTTGGCCTCTCTAAATAATTTTCTCTCGAACTATCTTTCGCCATCTTGTCCTGTCTTGGGCAGCATGGATGGCAACGCAAATCATCTGACCAGCGCATAGGGCTTAGGCCTTTCAGTCTTGTTTCGACCACCGTTTCTGTTACTAAGAGTTTTTCGAAATTGTCCCCTCTATTTCTGGCGATGTGTCAAAAAAAGGCGAGTATCGAACATTTTTTTATTTTTTTTTTATTTTTGTACTCATATTTTCTGTTTCCGTGCAGTCTTGATATGTACATCCGTGTAAATAACTAATTGAGCTAGTGATGTAAATTGAATCGTCATTCATCGTATAGCTGTAAAGGTTATAGTCCAGTTAGCACAGTGCTAATTCTTAGTGGTCATTGTCTTAATATGGGTGTTAATTAAAATGTACACTGTGGTTATAAATAGTTGTATTGGCGAGACATTAAAGAAAGCCGCTATTAAAATATTAAAGCAATCTTATTCAGTACAGACCAAAATTACGGTATTTTTTATGCGATATTTAATATAGAGGCAATTTATTTAAGACTAGCTTTTGCCCGCGACTTTATCCGCGTGCAATTCGTTGGGTTAATTAGTAGCTGCTCCCGCACTTTGACCCGCGTTCAACCTTACTACCCCGCGCCTGTTGTTTAGCGTAATACTAAATGTCCTCTGGATGTCCACCTACCGTTTTGTGTTTAAAACTAAAGTACGTGATCATGTCTTCAATGAGTTGGCAGAATTAAGTCAAACATAGTTTACTTCGTTATAATATCTAATATTTATAAATATTTAGGTATGATTATATTCTGTATATTAGAATCGTATATATAGACCCATATATTATTTATATATTCCAAATAGTTTATTTTAAGATTTTTGTAGTGTAATAATGTTTATATTGATGTATTTAATTAAGTAATTGTAATGGTTTGTTTCTAACCTACTCTCAGCTCTTGCACCTACCACTTGTCGTCTCTGCATCACCTAAAGGTTGACTGGTAGATAATGCCTACGGCATTAAGTCCACCTATGTACCATTTTTGTGCATAAAGTTTTTAAATAAAAAAAAAATATATATCTGAAGACCTTTATTGAGAGTTAGACTATCAAACACAAAAATAATTATAATATATAAGGATTCGACCAGTAGTTCTCAAGATTAGCGCTATAAAACAACGTTTGAACGAACGTTTTCGTCTACGTGGTAGGTAATCGATAAAAAGTAGCCGATGTTGCGCGCCGTCAGTTACCTGCGTCTAACATTTCATTGAAATCTGTCCAGCCGTTTAGAAGATAAACCGATACAAACATACAGACAGACAGACAAACAAAAATTAAAATAAAACTGTATTTTAGTCAATGGTATCGTGAAAACAACTATACCAGCTTGATTTCGATCTGCAATCAAATGTAAGTTGATACGATTCTAATCATAAATACATTATTAATATGGTTGTTAATTAATTAAATTTAACTTGACTCATATCCATTGTGTACCAATTGAGAAAATTAAAGGATACAAAAATAGACTGTATCCTCTCGCTCGGATGATCGTACAGAGTCTAGACGGTTAATTAAGCTGATAATCTCGCTATTAATAATTTGCATACTAAAAACAACTTGTACAATATTTTCATAGTCCAGCTAATTTGAATCTAAATGCTGATCCTGAGCAGTTAAATTTATTAATGGTCCAGTATAATAATATTATTAATTGAAAGAAAGAAACATATTTATTCTAAAAAAAAAAACTAATTATTATACTGTTACCATTAATAAATTTGACTTCTCACAGTCTATTAGTATAGAAAATAAAAATAAAAATTACATTACTAAACAAAATGATTTGACAGAAATGGACACCATCTCAGCCATATGCTGCAGAGCAACAAAGCCCTGCAGCGCTGATTTTCTGATGGCGCCAGAGAGACGACGGACGAATTAGGGTTTTTCCGTCAGACAATGCGCACTAGCTAGCACATACTCTCATTTCGGAATCAATATTAAATAGCTACGTAGCTTTTATGTGCATTGTGGCTATAGAAAAAAAATCTACCCACTTTGGTTCTGAGTTTCGGTAGGAGTGCAAAACTCTTTTTTGTTCTTTTTTGTATTTAAATGTCCAATTTAATACAAATTACTAGCATCCTTGTTAACCCGCTCCAGCTAAGCTTGATTCGCTTGCCAGGATTCGAACCCACGAACTCTCGATCGTAAGAACGATTCATTGTCCCACGGCCGCTTCAAAGGAGGAGGTTCGCTGCCAAAGACTTATCAAGAAAGCATGCGAATCTTCCGAATGAGCGCTGATAGGTTTTCAATGCTAAACATTCGTGGGCTCGTATTTTTATTTGCCATCTTGGTGATGTGAAAATGTTATGTCAAACTAACGAGATACGAAATAAATAATAGTTCAAAAAAACTAATAAACACGCTTTTAAAGTACTTCTAACTAAAAAATGAAAAATAATTCCTAATATAAGCGTGGGTTGCTCGATAGACGAAAAATATGGCACAGAGCGCCCCACGCTTTTTTCAGCTTCTATTATGAATTATTTTTCATTTTTTAGTTAGAAGTACTTTAAAAGCGTTTTTTTAGTTTTTTAAAACTATTATTTATTTTCTACTTTTTAGTTTGGTTTATTTATAAGAGCGTTTTTTTTATTTTTTTATTTTTATTTTTTTTATCGAATTATTGCATTGTCGTCGATCTTTGACAGGTGTGCAAAATTTGAATGAAATCTGTCAGTTTAAAATGGGTCAAAATCGAGTCCAAAGGAGTCGGTTACATACATACATACATACATGCATACATACATACATACATACGTACATACATACATACATACATACATACATACATACATTACATACAGGTGAAGCTAATATAAGCGTGTTAAAAAAAAATCGCGCTTGAATCTGTGGTGCTACTATTATTTTGTTCGCCTCTCTCTCACGCCTTTGAACAGGCACAGGAAGAACCTCAAAAACGTTGTCACGATTTCTAAACGTGTAACCCTCCGGTAGTCATGGCCTTTCCAATCCTTTACTCTACTACCACCCAATTATACACAGCATTGGTTACGTAATTAGCGTATAAAAAACAATTAAAACTACCGTTCGCAATTATAAATGTCCGTGAAAAGAGGTCGTTACAGACAATGCGATTTTACCAAACCATGGTGGAAATGGAAAATTATCCGCTGGCAACACCATGGCCTTAATTAGCTAGCCGAAGGTTTCCGAAAGCGGCCGAAATGGGCCGAGTCAATTCCATCCTAGTTTTGTAAGGGCTTCGTCAAGTGTGAAATGATTAGATTTGGTACTGGCTGGCGAATCGTTGTAGCGATGAAGATTGGTTGCTTAGATACGTCAAGATGTCCCATTTAGATCTCAAGTTGCTATATTTAGGGCAGTTTTTACTTATTCTTTGTTTTTACCCCGATATAAAACAAAATTGAAGTAACTACCTTGTGTAAACTTGCTTCTCATAAGTCTGCCTAGGGCAATGGGTTTTTAAATGATTTAGAAACAATTAATTATATCAGACCAAACTGTAGGATGCCCATTTCACATAACAACAGTAACAAAGTCTGCACGTGTGGTGTAGTGATTAAAGCGGTCGCCTCGCCGCTCTCCACTGCAATGATGTTGTGGGTTTTGATCCCCACATGGGGCAAATGTTTGTGTGATTCGCAAAGATTTGTTTTGAGACTGGGTGTTCTTGTGTGAGTAAATGTGTGTATTTGGCATTGTCATAGATTGTCATTGGGACCATTGGATACTGTTATTGCTTCGTTCTATCTAATGTAAAAAAAAAATACTTTTCTTGTAAAACTTTTTCTATGTAGATAAAATATGTTTTGTTCTCTTATAAAAATTGTTTCTGTCATTCTTACTTCTAACATGACTGTGTTTACGAAAAAAATATATAAAAAATCTATCAAAAGTTGGGTGTCATTATTAAACAACCCACAAATACATAACACGTCCAAATTAAATTTGTGCCAATCGTGAGATCGAAGCAAGTCTTTCGAAGTCGGTGAACTCTTACATACCCTCGAATAAGTTCACATTCGCACCCTAACTTCTCCAGGAAATTAATTTAATTCCCCTCATCGCTGATTGTTCCAGTGAATCGGGCATTCACACACGAAATACGCCATGAATGCCGGCTATGCTCTGATTTCTTCAAATCTAATCATTATTAGGGTTCCGCACCACAATGGGATATGCAACCCTTACCGTTAAAGCTTACGTCTTGCCTCTTGACGTAAATTGGGGTCTGCTGATGACAATGGCATTACCAGATCAGAAACTCTAATAAAATCAATGGAATATTACGAATAATAAAAGCAATATTACTTTAGTTGTTTTTAAAGGCGGTAAATCTTTTTGTAATATCATAAAAGCTTTTTAGTTTTTCTAATACATCTATCATTTGACAGCTTAACAATATCTTCGAATTAATTACTAAAAAACTGTAGTTAATTTATTACACGGCAATCTTATAGTTATCTTATAGTTAATTTATCGTTTAAGTAACGATTCAAGTAACACCAACTTTAAGCGTCTAATAAAGAAAATGCAGTTAAATAATCTATCATATTTTTAATTCTTACTTACAACAATGACAAGTACATTTAAATCTAAATCTAATAATAAGTGACGTACGAAACGATACCCTACGTCCGGCGCACCCTGGGCAATTCGCGAGTTCTCCAAAGCGAATTGGCTAATCCTTTCAACACGATGGCACGACACGACGAAGAAGAAGATCTAAATCTAATAACTCAGAAAAAACTCAATGTGGCAGAACCTTCCTACTGTGCAAGTAGCTTTTGCACTTGGTCGTTTTTACGAAGATTGATGTTGTTTAATACATAACCTTATGTAACATATAAATGTTATATATATTTTCTGTGGATTTACTTAATAAATAAATAAATAACCTTATGTAATATCACGCTTGCAAGCCCCTTGGAATAGATAATCTCTTCACTCAAACAATTTTTTTTTTTTATGGTATTCCACCCAAAATAAAAGGTTGTATGGTAATTATAGCTTATCTCCCGTGTTTGATACGTATGACCTATAGAGTTTTTTTTACGACAACATGGCTATAAGATTGTTCCAACTCGTAAATGCTACCATGAAAATATCACTATGGAGATTATTAATGAATCCGTCGGATTTACCTTCTTTAAAATCCCACAAGAAAAATCTTTCTGTGCATGAACATGGGGATTTAGTCTTTGTGTGCTTCTATGTACTAGAACAACAGTAACTGATACTAATACATATATACTTTTATTTTTTGTAAATACATACTGTATTGACAAAAAAAAAGTATATATATATTTTTCTAGTAACCATACTAACTACAAGCTCTGCTTAGTTTGGGACTAGATGGCGTTGTGTGTAAGTTGTGAGATATTTATGTACTTATTTTGTTTATTACAATTTCTTGGGAAATCTTTTTGGATAGTGGCCAACATGGCTACTACTTAAGTAATAGATGCCAATTAATGTAACGAGATGAATTGAGCCTGTTTTTCCATCAAAAACTCTTGTCTTCACTTTCCTCATTAATCATGACTGTGGAAAAGTTCCCAAATTAAGTCGGTGGATAGGATACGCCTCAATTTCGTTCAAACTTTGACAAAATTAATCACAGTAGGCTTCACAAATTTTAAAGTGTCTTAAAATTTGGAAACTGTCCGCCTGTATTACTCGTTACTTAACCACCAAGTTGGTATTAGTCCAAAGACCACTTAATCAATATAGAGACGAAATGAAAGCAAATATCTATCCAAAAAGACTACCAAAACTTGCGGTGGGAGTAGATTGTACCATGCATCTATAATTTGACAACTAGTTTTATATGGCGTGCATGAGCGGCGTTCTTCGACAATTAGCAGCGGGGGACGGCTGACAATGACTAGTCCTTTTGGTTTAATTGTCTAAGTAATTTTCCAGTGAGTAGTGAGACCAGCCAATTAAAGCTTACAAATTAGTTTATTTGTTACTTGGTAAAATAGATATTTGTTAAATTATTTGTTTTATGCTGAGATGATAAAAAGTCTTAAATTAGTAGTGTCGATTATTCACTCGGTCTCGGGTGTAAATCCTTGGTCAAAGCCTAGAATTGTACCCGGTAGATGACGATAGATTTACCCCTAATTCTGGAATCATTATATTGTTACTTAGATCCTATTAATATTGTAGTTTTTTATATTGTTTGTAAACTGCTCCGAGGAGTAGTTTGTACTGTGCTATTTGATGCAAAGTTTTTAATGTTATTTTTTAAGAGATCAACCGCAAAACTCCATACTACAATCCGTTATAATTTTAAAATGCCATAAAATGTAGGTATCATTTAATTAGTAATGTCTTAAAATATTTATTATTTATTTATTTAAGATATGAAAAACTTACATCTACATATAATGTACAGTACTGACAGATTAATGGCAGTTAGCCAATTACAAGTTTTCACTTATAGAGACGAATTACAAAAAAAATACTTGTACACCAGAATGAAATTTGGACCATAACGTTGACAATAATTATTTAGTATTCATTAAAGAAAGAATTAGTAAGACAATATATAAGTATATATAGTAAGTATTAGCAATCAAAACAATTATAATAAAAAAAAAAGAAATATCTTTATTTTCACAAATTGGTAAAAAAATATTTTAGAATGTTGTACAAACAGAGACTGGTGTCTGATTTAGGAGAACCTGTGGTTCGGATCACCAGGAGTATTACTACCAGATTTGTCTTAATGCTTTAATTAATAATTATTAATAATTACAGTAATTACTGAAGTACCAAAAGTATTATTTGACAAAAAAGGCTTCTTAAATAAATAAGACAATGTAATTTAAAGTTAGATTCCATTGTAGATTAAATTATGATTAAATTATTTAATACATTTTATTTGGTCTCTAGTCCTAATACTCCCAATACAATAAACAATATTTGAGGGCATTTCGTATCGTCAGTCTTTGAAGATGAGTTTTTCAATTTTCTGTCACAAAGTAATAACTTCACTGCTATTTGTTCATTTAAATAAGCTCTAATAAACAATTCTTGTATCAAGCATTTTCCTCAATCTTAAAATGAAAAAATAATTTTACTTTTGCCGCCAAGAAAATTCTTGCAAACATAAGGAAAAAGAGACTAAATAGGTACTTATGTAATGATAAAGAATAAATACTTATAAATTACGGTGGAAAAGTACTTAGAGACACTGACGTAGGATTAAAATACGTACAATAAAGTGAAAATAGGGTATTAGGCATTTGGAAGAAATTGAAGTAAAATTGTATATTTTTTTCTATATGACGTTATCTATACTAATATTATAAAACTAAAGAGTTTTTTCGTTTTTTAATTTGTTTGATTGTTTGTTTGTTCGTTTGGTTGGTTGAAAGCGCTAATTTGAGGCACTAATGTTTGGATTTGAACAATATTGGATAGGAAGCTTTATGACATCACGCTAGAACTAATAGGAGTGAAGCAGCAATTTAAAATGCTGCGAAAACGTGGGCAAAGGAGATGCCCTATTTTTGTATGGAATCTGGGCTCACTATGCAATAAGTAAGTTTAAGGCAGGCAGCAGTTCCTAGTTTTTTAGAAAGCGTAGCTCAAAACGGACTAACATTTGGAACTTGGTTTCATATAAACTTTTTTTCTGCATAAAAATACCAATTACTTATCACATTGGCGGGCGGGAACAAATTAGGGCTTCTCCTTTACAAAAGTGGCAAATGTAATGTGATAGGTTATAAGATTAAGTCACCTTATACAGCTTAGTAAATTTCGATTCTTTCTCGAAAACATAAACTTTCGTAAAAATTCTAAAAATGGATTTTCTAGAAAAAAATTTCACACCCATTTTCATACCCCTAAAAGCCTCAAATCCAATTCTAAAAATATTTCGCACCACACTCTTAAGTCCTCTATACACGGTACATGTGGCATAGAGACACTCGGACGGGCCATTAGTGCAAGTGCACGGTGGCGTGACGTAGGGCGGCCACTCGCCAACTAGGCCACTGGAGCTCAACATTGAATGGGTTATATTATAAGCCGGTCCCACACTTGCAACCGTCATTGAACATCTGTGAGCTGGTGCGAATGTAATGTTTGGAGCGTATTTGATTTTCACATATATTTGGTTTTATTTAATACGTACTTCTATTCTTTATTACTGTTTTTGTGTATCGCTTAGCTCGACTTTCGAGTCAGGCAAAGTGTTATTTGGGATTTTTTCTTCAGAAAAGCCTCAATAGCAACACGGATGCTGTTTAGCACTTATATAATCACTTGGGATTTGTTTAATTGAATTCGCTGATCCCTGAAATTACTGGTTAAATTAGGATAACTCATTTAGCACGATTTACCTATATTTAAAAAATGGTTTTAAGTTAGTACCTCGATGGTCTAGTGGTTAGCGTATGCGCCTCTCATTGTGAGATCTCGGTTTCGATTCCAGGGTCGTGCTAAATGTAATAGCAGCACAGAGTTGGAATAGTGCACGGTGGATGGCGATAGGTTCACCCCTCATCCGATGGGACCTCAACATAACAATTGTTGTACACATATGCCACACTCTTCTGGGTAGCATAGGCGTGATTATATGATGTTATGTATGTATTTCTAACAATTTACCACTTACTGAGTTGTTGAGTTCTAAAGACAGTCGCTCGTTGTAAAATATTGAAATACAGATATTCATCTAAATCCGTTAGACTAAATGCTGACCCCAATAAAAAGATGACTTCTATCGATCTGTGTTCTTCGATTTCCACATTCGCACCAGCCCACAGAGGTTCGCATTGCACACAAATATGGCACCGCCTTTATGCCTTAACCCTGCGGCACGTGTTCGATCCCAGGCCGGTATAAGTAATGCCATTAAATTAATTGTTTTAACATTGATCGTGTATGCAGGGCTTGCGATATTCATTTTTTATGCAGATCGTTTTCATTCAGTTGTATTGAATTACAAGTGGGGGATGAAAATATTATGATCTGCAGTAAATGGCAGTAGGAACTCATCCGCGTAGTACATAAACATGTAATATATATTTTACTCGTAGGTATTACATAAGTGTAGGGTTTTTTATGGTGGATAGGCTCGTGTTTGCCCTCGATCACTACCTTACGTATGAGATATCTATTCACTAAAACCCTATAAACCATTTATTCACCACACATTATCTTACAATTAGAGAAAATAATACAGTTCACATAAAATATAAATAACACACAAAAAATGTGCGGCAAGGGATCTGGCTCAGTATTTGCTGCGCGCAATGCACAGCACTGCTTTTCAGCTAGTTCCTGCCAGAAAGAACAACACAGTAGATCACCGATCGCGAGAACAATAACTAAAAAATAAAAATTAACGAAAATGGCACTACCTACACATGTAATGGCTAATCAAGGCACGTACACGACTACATACTATTTCTGTGTCTTAAAGCCACTTAGAGGAGATACAAACTTAGTATAATGTTAGCAACATTATACCGTTCACGTACTATGCATTAAATCAAAATTAACTAAAACAAAACTGTTTAGTATTTGCAAAGTTTAGAAGTGAGTTGTGTTGGTTTTGGGTTCGTTATCTCATTCCTAGTACTTATACTTAAATGTTTTAGTATTTAAATGTTATTCATTAGTTGAAAGGTTGAGCTTGAGTTTTATCCTGCTGGTGCAAGTGTCCATAGTCTACGGTAACGGTACCATCAGGTGGGCCGTATGCTTATTTGCCACCTTAGTGAAATAAAAAGAAAATGCAATAGTTTTCATGAATTGAATTGCGGGCTTTACTATTAATTAAGACGAGACTAGATATCCC
This sequence comes from Hypena proboscidalis, assembly GCA_905147285.1. Taxonomy (NCBI): domain Eukaryota; kingdom Metazoa; phylum Arthropoda; class Insecta; order Lepidoptera; family Erebidae; genus Hypena; species Hypena proboscidalis. The sequence goes on from LR990141.1 coordinate 6,794,514, forward strand.
GGTATTTTACCCTAAAATCAAAAAACCGAAGAGTAGAAATGAGTCAACAAAAATCGTCTGTGTTCACTATCTGCATCTTTACTGGTGGCAGGACTTTGCTCCAATGAACTTCCGATTCGAATACTCAAGTTCTTGATTCGATTAGTCAATCGATTCCTTTACCGAGTAGTGAAATATACCATGACTCGGCACAGACATAGACTATCCATCATCGAACTGTTATCTCGTCGCGTCATCGCTTGTAACAATGCTTTACCAGCGATAGTATTATTTTAAGCCTCTTGTGATAAATTCGGACTAGAAATAAAATATAATGTACATTGGAATTGGATACAACCAGTATCATTATGCTGAATAACTGAATACTTGCTATATTGGCAACGGATGTAGTATGTAGCAAACGAGCGCTGTAGCCGGATTGTATATGTTCAGTTTGGTAGCTGCAGCTACGTACAATATTTTAATGGCTTTTTCATTGTGTACTAGCTTCCGCGGCTCCATCCAAGTAGCACTTAGGTTAACTATCTATGCTCCAAATTTAAAAAAAAACATACAAATAGTCTAACATACAAACTTTCACATTTATAAATACTTGTAGGATCAATACATTATTTCAAATTATGAAGTACGGGTGTTACTCACGTAATGTTGTTCTATTTAGTCGACCGCGGTTTCGCCTATACGTCTAGGCATTATCAAGAGAGTGCGATACGTCGCGCTTGAGTCGCAGCCAGTCTTGCACTTTTCGTAATTTGAATAATGTTACAAACTCACGTCAGTTTTTATAAAAATAGGATTAATACAGTTTTTTTCTTCGTAAGGGGTAAAATCGACGACAACATGTCGTTAATATTTCTGAAATGTAGCACAAAAGGACTTATGCCAAATAGGTAACCTTACTAAATATCATAATGCAATCACTAAGTCCGTCCGTTGTTCGTGCCAAGAGACAACCGTGCCAAAACTTCAGATTTGGTCAATGTTACATTTTCTTACTGATATATCTAAATGAGTATGTGATAATTAATGCACGTTTCTTTGGAATTCATTTGCAGATATCACTTGAAAATTGTTTAATGGATGCCAAAACATGCACAATCCACAAAAGATTGCAGATGTGTGAGTACTACACCCAATGGGCTTATGAGTTTGTTTTGTTTTCTTATATATGCCCCATATTATTATATATGTATAGTAGTAGTGTAGTATTATATATGTCGAAACTATGCATCATAGCTAAAGTTTTTGAGAGGATTATTTACACGCAACTTTACTCAGCAGTTAGCAAGTCCCTTAATACATCTCAACACGGACTTTTGAGGGGTCGGTCTACCGTCACAAATTTGGCCATTCTGAATGACTACCTGACCGATGCTATGGACAGGGGCTTACAGGTCGATGTTATTTATACTGATTATAGTAAGGCCTTCGACAAAATCGATCATAACATCCTGATAATGAAGCTAAAAAATATCGGTATTCACGGAGATTTACTCAGATGGTTTTCATCCTACATTGAAAATAGATCACAAGCTGTAGTCCTAAATAATTATATATCTAGCTGGGTCCCCGTACCCAGTGGCGTACCTCAAGGTTCGTTGCTCGGCCCACTGCTATTTATAATTTACGTGAATGACATCGGCCTGTGCTTCCAGTCGTCCTCACTTCTCTGCTTTGCCGATGATATGAAAATTTACAAAACCATATCTTCGGTAAATGACACGATGGCATTACAGGATGATCTTCGTAGACTGGAAGAATACTGCCAAACATATAAGCTCTATCTCAACCCTTCAAAATGTTCAGTTGTATCGTACACCAGAAAGCGAATCGCTTTAACAGATAATTATACTTTAGGAGGAGTAACACTACCTAGAAACACATTTGTTCGTGACCTAGGTGTTTATCACGATTGTAAGCTTGCCTTTGACACACATGTTGACAGCATAGTTAACAGGGCTTCCAAGGCTCTGGGATTTATCATGCGCATTTCCAAGTGCTTTACTGAAGCCAAAACCCTTAAAATTTTATATTGCACGTTTGTGAGAAGCCATTTGGAGTACGCGTCTCAAATTTGGAATCCCTGTTACTCCAAGTACATCGACAGAATAGAGAATGTCCAAAAGCGCTTCATTAAATATCTATGTTTCCACTTAAAGATCCCGTATCATTCTGGTCACTACTTATTATTTTGTAAAAAATTTCATTTATTACCACTTCAAAATCGTCGTCAGATATCAGATTATACGTTAATTTTAAAAATCTTAAACTGTAATATTGACAGTCCTGAGTTATTGTCAAATTTTTTCATAAATGTACCAAACAAATCAACACGTTCATATATTCCATTGCGGATTCCAGATGCTTCAACTAATTACAGGCAGAATAGTTGCGTTGTGCGTGCGAGCAGATACTTTAATAAAGTGAGTAAGCAGTTCGATATCAATCCATTTACAATAAGTTTGTCTGCGGCAAGAAGACGGTTGAGTCTCGAATTCTTTAAATAAGCGGAGTATCATATTTCTTTTTTTTATGTTGTGTTATATTTCTATTTTATTTTTATTTTATTTTCTTTATTTAAATCGCGCCCTAATTATGAGGTAATTATAAGCGCAATGTTTACATTAGTTTTGTTCGCACCAAATTGTTATACAGTCACTAGAAGCGAAAACTTGTTATTGGCTTTATGGATCCTAAACTTATTGTTATTTAAGTTATACTAGCTGTAAGTTTTCCATATGATAAATAAATAAATAAATAAATAAATATGCCAATTATTTCCGTCACAAATCTAAGGGTGAGGGGGAGGGCAATAGGTCACTGAAGCTTGATTGAAGAACAGACACAAAACTGGCAGACCATGCTTCTGAAATTCGTCAATACTACCTAATGCGGTGGTGGTGCGAATCTGCAAAAAAATTATATGCATCCTTATGTTTACATTTATACAGTCGATATTTGATTGACAGACATTTAAATTTCGTGTGATTACACTTATGGAATACGCACGCCGGTTAATTAAGTCTAAATACGAAATTTCACACGACAAGACGCTAAATAGCCGGGACAATCCCGGCCATCTGGCAACCCTACCTAACGTTACTTCTCGTAATTTTATTAATATAATTTCTGCAATATTTAGTAGATGTCAATATTAAGCCTTTCCATTTGCGATATTAAAGGACATTTATCTTACAATTTAAGACTTCCGGAATATCGCCGTGCTGTTCTCAAAGTTCCGTTAAAGCTTTCCTTTCTAATTTATGGGACTTTTATCACGAAAGAGTTGTCGGCATACTTTTAAAGCTATTAATTTATGTTCACGTTTAGTTGATGATATGTTTTATTTAATTATGTCTAGACGTTATTGAAATATTCTATTGTTTCTTCTTAGTAGTTTTTCTCCGTGAAAAACGTCTAACGTCCTCGGAGAGCACGTTAAGCCGTCAGTCCCGGTTGCCATTTGAAGATCTATGGCAGTGGTTACGGGTAGTCGAAAAAAAGATAAGTCCCTGATAGCAGTTTTGGAACTTGTTTAAAGAAAGATGAAATGTCAAATAATTAACCAGTACTTAACTATCTCAAACCTTACCTATCAGGAACTGGTGAAATTGCGTCTTAATTTATGACGTCTCGTCGACAATGTTATCTTGTCCCTTTTTACAGCTTACTTGTTTTGACCTGCACACTATTATTTCGATTGCAACTTGCTGATTTTACTTCGTCTTTTAACTGACTTGACCTGGTTTTACATAGTACTTGGTACATCATATCCAACTCCTGCGAAAAAAAAAAATAAATAGCTCACCGTAATTTATCAAAATACATACATTAATAGAACAGTTCCCATACATAAAGTTCTCAAAGGTTCTATCCATCCGTCATTCTCTCATTAAGGTTCGATCGGCTACTTCCTGTCCCCTCTCCCGGATATCTTGTTTCCGCACCTCCCCGGGCCGACCGGAAATAGTTCCTTTTTTCTTTCCGTGGGTGGTTGAACGCGTTATATAGACATTTTTTTTAGTTGTTAGAGTATTTAATTGGTCTTCTTGTCATATTACATAAATCAAATACATAACCGAACCCTCAATAGTTTCTTCTGTGCCTGACAGATATCACTAAGCACGTACCACAAAATCCAAGCAGAAAAATAAATAATATAGGTATAATATTACGAACCGTGAAATCCGTGGAGAACTAACTCTATTATCGGCAGTTTCTAAAACAGATTGAGCTACTTCACTACTTGTTATCTCTTTACAAATTGTTATTTTATCTGTCTGATAAGTTCCAAATCACTCGTATTATCAGGGACCGGTGAAACTGGCCTTTATGTAGAGCCGCTTTTGTGGAGATCCCACCTTCAGACGAGCTAAGTTACTTAAGTATTGGTCTGTAGTAAACACTTCCTGTAATTTCATAATAAATTACTACACCTGAACCTAAGCCTCAATAGTTTCTCTGTGACAGATATCACAAAGCACGTCCCACAAAATCCAAGCAGAAAAATAAATAATATTACGAACAGCGAAATCCGTGGAGTGTACAAAGGGGAGTGGAAGTACCAATCGTATTACCGTGCAAACGTGTATTCCGGTCACGTTCGCCTGCCATTTCTTACCATATTTCAGTAGTGCACCAATAAAACTACCATCTACTGCCTGTCTTTGCTCCATAGTCTAATAATGAGTAGAAAGCGATTTACTGCTCGTAAAACTGGGCGAAATTACATTAGAAGTAATTGTGAAATTTTATATTTAGTTTGAATCGAATTTCGACTGTTTACAAGTAGTAGGTATTTACCTTGTTGTAATTCTTTTATCTAGACCGGTTAAGTAGATCGTTTTACCAATTCATGTAGGTACAAAGGTAAATTAAAATTATTCAAGTAATTACGTAGTATTTAAGTGCCATTAACTAGAAGTGAAATAATTATTTTTCTACCCAGCTACTTTTTGTTAACATTACTTTATCATTTTAAAAATGCAAATCAAATAAATAAAACCTTAATGTACATTTAACATGACTCTCCGTCAAAACACAGTAACTAGGGTTGCCAACCGTACTCTAAAATAGAGTATTGTACTCTATATCATGTAAGCGTACTCTATAATCTATAACACTAATAGAGTACGCTAAAATACTCTTTTCTACACATTCTTACTTGTCATATAATCGTATGCAAAAACCCATAATCAAAACCAAAAAAATCAATTATTTACTGTTAATTTATGTTGGTACCCCAAAAAATTTTCCTCCAACCACATTCAGAATGATGACAAATTGTTATGTGCTGCAAAAAGTACAAAAAAAATACCTTTTTAAAAATTTAACATTAATGATACTCTTTTTTTAAGTCCATACTCTTTTTTACCGCCTTTGAAATCAGATATACTCTTTTTCTTATAAAAAAAGTTGGCAACCCTAACAGTAACCCTTTTAATTTTCAAAAGCCTCAAGCAACTTTATTCTGTGTTAGACGTTACTCTGAAACTTAATTACTCCAACAATCTCGGCACCTGCACTTTGAAACTGAAAACTGCAAAGTTTCCAACCTCCTTACAACAAACTATCGAGTACCAACTAAAGAAAACAAAACGCTATCTGCCACCACTTAAGACTTGGATATGAAAATGTGGTGCTCGGAGTGTTGGCAGCACTGCAGCCTCTTGAGCACGCCTGCCCCCACCCTGGCATTTGAGCCCATTTGATTGGATACCGAACGGAAACTATTGAGGCATAGAAGGCTCTCTATGAAGATATTATTATTTTCTATAAATAAAATTAAAATAAATAAAATTGAAGTGTCTTTTTAATGTCAAAATAACATTGTTTTTTTCGTTTGATATAGTTATTTGCACGAATAGCTATCGTGCAAATAACTATATCATAAAATACAGTTTTATAAATTTTTGTCTGTCTGTTTGTATCGGCTAATCTTCTAAACTGCTCGACCGATTTTAATAAAATTTTATATGTACTGATTTTATATGATGCAGTAGACTAAAGAGGACGTTGAACTATCTCCATACCAATTTTCATCCTGATTGGTTAATTGGTTTTGCTGTGAAGGCGTAATACAGAGATAGATACTTCTACATTTATAATTAGTACCTACGTTTAATACCTACACCTCGAAAAAAATTATATGATGGAGCCAATAATTCAATAACTGAACTAACATTGAAATGACAGCTGTGTTTGTGTCACTTTTATATTCGGTCAAAAGATATGATTTTTATTGCATGATACAGTATTGGGTGTACCATCTACACTGTACTAATTTCTGTCAGAGTTTCCACATTATACACTTGTATAAATATGATATTGAGCGCACAGGCACTGGGTCAAGGGCGAGGGTGACCTAAAATATGCAGCTGTAGCCTATATACTGTATGCAGGCTGACCCGGTTATTGTTTTACAAGAGCCCGCCTTGTGACTACGAGACGAGTTTACAGAAGTTGTCTGTTAGTTGTGATGTATGAGTAGATAAACTGTTTTGGGTGGCCTCAAAGAGACTAGGCTTTTGAAAGGTAGAAGAATAGTTGACCAGTCTTGGGCAGACTCATTTCAATGGTAACTAATGAGATCTGGACATAACTGTAAGGTACATTGTAAGGTACAAGGTACACTGTAAGGTCCAAAAGTAATAAAAATCAATGTACGTACATACATGTTGGCTCTTTTCTTTTTATTTGGTGTACTGAACTAAGTTCTTTATAATTTTTTTTTTTTTAAACGACGACGTCCGCGTTTGGTATATCTTCTGTGTCGCGGGGATGTTCACAAACATACATTTCGCACACACAAAGCACACCCAAAGAACAAATCTTTGTTTTTAATTTGGGTGTTTTTTGCACCCGTGTCGGGATCGAACCCACAACACCAGCGCAGTTGAAAGCGGCGAGGCGACCGCTATAACCAATACGCTAACCGTGCATTCAAGCAGCCGAGCAGTATTCGACCGTTATCCAATTGGTAAAGGAGTGATAATATAAAAAAAAAACTGTTGTAAAATATCGCAAATTGCAATGTGAAAGTATATGACAAATACTTTCAAGTGTCAGCTAGTATTTTTTTGTTTGAACTTTCACAAACAAAGGCGATTATAAAAGAAACTTTACTGCTGGTCGTTAATTGAAAAGAAACCGGATAAAACCAATTTGTTATGATGTTTTTATAAAAGAAGGCAGTTTTAGACGTAGTGTTGAAATAATAATCTATATTATATAAAAATGAAACCCGTTTTCCGTTGTCACGACTTGGCATGAAAACGGCTTGACCGATTTGGCTGATATTTGTTTTTTTTTTCTAATACAATGTACACGGTTGTTACGGCAAAAAAAAAAAAAAAAAAAAAGTATTCATTTTTATATGGGATATTATAGATTCCAGTTCAAATTGAATAGGTACGCATACATAAGATAGGTCAGCTATACAAAATAAAGTAGTGCATCAAATTTACGCTAAGGCGGTACGAAGTTCGCCGGGTCAGCTAGTAATAAATAAATTTGGATTTTTACATTAGATAGAACGTCAGAAGCAATTACACTATCCAATGATCCCAATGACAAGGCCAAATACACACATTCACTCACACAAGCACACCTTATAATTGAAAGAAGGTATGGTTATGGTATCAATGCTAGTCAGGCTTGAATATTATTTCCAAATAGAGACTAGATGAAGTTCATCATCAAAATGGCAATGAGACTCATTGAATCTGTGGCGGTATCCGCACATTAATGATGGATAACATTGACAACGTCAAGAAGTGACACATACGTCACTAATGTCAGAGCCTGAATCGCGATAGCGAAGTGTTCACGGCAAGTGTACATAATATACTAATTCCAAGACGCTACCGTAGGGCCTGTCCGCCAAGCAATACCACAGACCCTGGCCGGAGGATTCTTCCTTTGTGGTGGAGGAACATCACACCCTTTCCACTACAAATCAAAGTAAAACAGATCTTCGGAGGTTAAATGTCTTAATGTAACTCGACATTTCTAGATTATCGGCGCTTATTTCTTCATTCTGGACGATTTATCGGCAACAATGACTTGCAAAAACAGTAGATATTTGAATTGAAACATTACTCTTATAAAAGCAAATTATCATCGCCTCAATTCTAATTGCACATAGCCAACAGAAGGCCGGGTCGCCCAAATGCTGGAATTGCTATTAGCAGTAGCATAGCTAGAGGGAAAACCATGTTAGATGTCGCCGATGTCGTCTAAGCTATTTAGGGATGACCATTCGTACCACACCCAGACTTGCCCTAGGTCATTACAGCTATGTGTAACTTGGCAGGTTTCCCACACGGTCGAAAATATGTACCACACATATATGCTTTAGACAAGGCGCAGACGGACAAGCTTCTTTACAATAGATAACACAGATTTTGTATCTATTAAATGGTATAGGTATCTATATATATATAAAAGAAAGTCGTGTTAGTTACACCATTTATAACTTAAGAACGGCTGAACCGATTTGGCTGAAAATTGGTGGGGAGGTAGCTTAGAACCGGGAGAAGGACATAGGATACTTTTAAAATATTTTCGAGGGCAACATTTTATCGAGGGCGAAGCCGCGCGGGGCAGCTAGTGTCTTTATATAGCGTGATAATTCTGTTTGTATAGTTTGTCACAACACAATGTTGTACAAAATAAACTCCACCGGGTCAGTCAAGTTTCTGGTCTGTCTATTAAACAGACAAGGCCTATTTAGATAGATTAAAATTTATCCCATGCATACTGGCGATATGCTGAACAAATATCTGAACAAAATACACAACAAGGTTGCTGTCTCTCTTCCATATTTATTTTTATCAGGCAGCAAACAAAGTGTCATAACCCGCATTACCCAATTTATCTGGCATTCCGTTTGTCACTGAGATACGTGAAAAATTGGGTTAAGCCGGAATATAATTACGCAGTCGCCAGCAGAATTGTAAGAAAGCAAAAATATTTCTTCTCCGTCACCAACTCTGGATAAGCCTTGATTTTATTACTGAGTTTCTCAGCAAGAAACTTTCTTACGACGAACGGTTTCATTTATTTAGATAATATTCGCTTTTGAAATTATTTTATTACCTTTTCTTTTTTTTTTTTTTTTGTGTTCCCGGCAGAGGTGACTCAATTACTTGCTCGCAATACTCGTCATGGTTTCTTTTAATATTAAACTCTTTGTTATCTAAGAACGTTAATGTATTAGTGAACTTTAAGCGAATCAGACAGGCAGTGGCTTCGGCCGCGTGGTACGTCAATAAAAAGTAACCTAGATGTCCTTCTGGGGATCTTGACGTACCTTCATACCGTTTCCCATAAATATAGGTCTAGCCGTGAACGCAGCACGGACAGAAAGACGGACTGAGCTACTTTCGAAATTATAATATCAGCACAATGTAAGATATTTGTGATGTTTTATTCTAAAATGGCTAGTGTGCTGCTCTTTTTCCGACCTTGTGGCTTTCATTCAGTATTAATTTATTTCACTAACAGCGTGTTGGGTGTCCGTAAGCCGCATGATTGTTTCGGCAGAGATAATAATTAGAAGGATCCTTGGCCTGATTGCCGGGGGTGAGGGCTGCAGCCGTGACGTCATAGGGAGGGAGTGACGTACCTGTTATGCTTTTTACAGGTCACGGTAGATGGGATACGTAGGTTGTTTTTTTTATGGTTACGGTGTATGTAAACGTTTGACCCTGAAATATTATTAATAGTTTAGCATTATTTACACTTAGTCCTGACCAGCCACAAAGTGGCCCGTGCCTGGGGACAGCACGCTAGCTTTGGCAGTACCATCAAAATTAAGGCAGCAGTTTGATGAATGAGCTGTGTTCAATAAACGGACAACATAAAGAGGCGCCGTGATTTACCAATTTCTAAAATACTCAATATTCAGTCTTTAATATCTCTAAGTGTTGAAATGACAAGTTCCTTAAAGTGACATAGTTCCAGAGAGTCACACCAAGGCGTTACAGTCGCGGTGCAGTCTGACCCAGTTGTAGAACCACAGTTAATTAAATATAGCCCGAAGCGGAATGCCGCCGATTGTTCAGAGATGCGCTAATTGTAGCAGATAGTCTGAGGAATGAGGAAGCGTGCCATGCCATAACTTCGCATATTAGGAGTTAAGCCTGAATAACACAGGGTAAGTTACTGAAACTGAACTGATTTGCAACAATGGATATTGCAGCTATAGGATTTATTCTGGCGGATTGCGCGTGCGTCAGTCTGACCAATAAGATGATGAATATTTTGTCTATTTCTTATCCTATTAGTTTTTATTTTTTTTAGGAAGGCTTACAGTCTTATAACAAAAATGCTTAAAAAAAAAGATTGCTTTTGAAAAGCCTCCACAGTACAGTCGAAAGAAATGAACATCGTCGTTTTGAAATTTTGGCACCCTTGGACGGATTCCGCCCGCGTCGCCGGCACTGAACCCGTAGTCTACTTTTATGAATCTATCTCTATATTAATATCAATTAACGAAAATTGCGTAATTTAATTTATTTTAAACCCCAATTCCCTACATACAATTTAAATTATACTGCAAATAGTATCGGTTGAGCTATTAACGATAGATTCGACCGCAAATTCAATTTAGAATCTATTTCGCACAAAATACGATCAACTTGTGTGTAAAGAGAATTTACGATTTCAGGCAATCATTAATTTGTCATACATTTGTGGTAAAATGATTGCATTTTCGGTGGTAAAGCTTTTGTTAAAGAACTGAAGGAGTAAGTACCACAGTCTCATCTGCAGCGAAATATTCGTGTTTGCACTATTCAGTACCGGTTTGATGGTAAGATTAAGCCCTGAATAGGATTTCCAGATTTATGAAGTCCATTTCCTAAACTAGGAGAGGAAGTGAGGGGCAGTTGGTTGAGCTCTGCAGCCAAATAATTTCAAAACAATTAGCTGGTTGAATCATATCTTTCAAGTCTTTGTTTACGTTTTCTTATTCCCGGACAATGAAGTTTAACTATTGGACACGGGACATGACAAAAAATTCGGGACAACCCCAGAAGCCCTGCCATCTGGCAGCCTCTGAAATACTTTGTGCATTTGTTATCACTCAATAGGCGGTATAATATAATCCCAGATAATCTTTAATAGATGTGATTGTTAGGCTGGTTGTTACTTTTAATTAGGTGGAATACACGACCATCAAACGTTCGTTACATACATTAATTAAATAAGGTGGTATATATATATAACATGGCGGTTAAAATGTATATACATGTAAACAAGAAAAACTATCGCGCAGTATTTGCCAGCTATTTATGCAAAGTACTCCTGAAACTTGAAACTTTACAACTTCTTGCTATCTATAGATCTTCAGTAATCAATAGTTTAGTTAGTTACTTTGAAATATAAACTTCAAGACTTTCCAGAATATAGGTAATATTATATTTTGCATACAGAGCATTATTCTTGGATAATTTCTTAAAGCCGTTTGTTCCGTGTAGCTATTAAAATTTAAAATGCATTAATTTACTTGGACGGTATTATCTAGTTCAGCGGTCGGTCGGCAACCTTTTTGTAGGCAAGGGCCACGAAGAAGCAAAATAAATTGAAGGCGAACTAGAAGCCGCATCATCATCATAAAGTACTTTCTGTTCAACTTTTTTTCAACGATGTCGGTTATAGGAATAAAACGCCGGATGTGCCTACTTTTTTATGCATTTTCTTTAAGTATCTATGATGTCTCTTTGAGTATCCAAGCTACCCGCAGTAAGGAAGCGTCGAGCAATCGTCTGATATTTTGATAATGAATCGTGAATGATAAACACGGCTACAAGAATGATAACCGAAGGCCGCAGGTTGCCGACCGCGTATCTAGTCCAATCTAATCTTTTTTATAGAAAATTGTCGTGCCTAAAATCAGGTATCGAACTTGTCCGAAACGGCTTGAATGATTTATTTTATATGAAACTTTTTGTGTAGATTTGGTAAGTCTAACGTCGTCGAGTGCGGAAGCTAGCTACTGTATAATTATTAAAACGAAATAATTGCTGTACAAACGCTCCATTCCGAGTAAAAAATGCCTGCGGTAATATTTAAGTTAGCGGACTTAATTTGGTAAAAATGTAAATCTAAATGCATGGCACCTCGTCGTGGCTGAAAGTACTTCCTCGTTACTGTCGGGAATGGCCGACAAAACCTTTGCATAATGTTTAATGTTGCTTTGATACAATTTTGCTGGTGGCCCGCTCAAATTTAATATTAAATACATTTTTAAGAAAATAAAGTCATTTCAGTCAGTCAGTTTGGATCTCTCTCGTGAGACTAAAGAATGGGAAAAGATTTTCTTAAACTTGTATTTTATTATCAGTGCTTTTACGTGCTCTCTATTTCACCAAACTTCTTAAACCATGGTTTAATTTAAGTTGAACTGATTTATTGAACGGGACGGAGTGATCGCAAACCGTAACTCAGCTTTAAACGTTGGTACAGCTGTCGATCTATCTCATTTTCTCATTCAAATACTGAGTTAGAGAGAGAGATGGAAATGCGTGTTTATTGCAGCCGTAAATTAAAAAGTTTGGTGAAAACGGCATTTAACCACTGTACCTACACAAAACGATAATTGTGATGTTTAGATCTAAAAAAGAAACTCACTAATAACTCTTAGAATATAATGTAATAATAATATAATACCTATAAAATCTTAATTTTTTAAGATTATATAGTGTAATAAAATGGTAATCACCTTAAAATTACAATTGAAATAATACTTTTTTTTTTTTAACACATTGGTGAAATTCACACACTACAGACTTTATGTAGACTTGTACAAAATGTTATCTATGCAGACTTTAGTACCTTAAACACTTCCATCACATAGACATAGGACCTAAACGTTACAGGTGAAGTATGGAATAGATATTTCATGTTTGTCACACCCTTTTGGCTAATATAAGCATGTTATGTTCATGTATTTAAAACTCGAAATTAAATTGGTACCAAGTACAGTTAGGGGATACAAACGGCGTGGTATAAAGTAGTGGCAATGTGTCGTGCGTAATTAAACTAGCATTGGCGCACAGCCAGCCTCGTTAGTTATTAAACTTTACAATATACTACACCATAAATACTTGTCTAGAATTGCCTACGTTGGGACACGCACTTTGTCTGCTGGCTTTGTATGACATCATTTAGTACACATGAACCTAATGGCCGAATAAGAGAAACTAAACAGTACGAGATTGTCGTGGGAGGGGCATGTAATGAGAAGGGATGAAAGGAATATTATTAATAAAAAAAAATATTGATGGCTTTATAAGGTGGTTTTATACCTGGCAGAACAGAGCGGGAATTAAAGTTTGTATGACAACATTTTTACTCTCAGTTTAAAGATATTTATTTCTATAAGAACATCAGTCCCCTTAAAATGAGATACATGGTTAGTATAAAGTAATAATACTGGAGCATTATCTCTGGAGTTATAGAACATTAAAAGTTACATTACAAGGTAGGTACATATTTTTTAAGCCTCGATTTGAATGATTCAATGTTATCGCATTCTTTAATATCATTCTCGCCCGGCAAATCTCTGGTGTAAAAGGACAAGTGCGGCTTGGATGTGCGCAGCGAAATTTTTTCGTACACAATTGAACTTTATTGCTTTAAAATAGAGTATGTATTAACTTTTAATGTGTGACATCGCAAGCTGGCGCAAGCCGGCGAGTATCGAAATACTTGTTACGATATTGAATTTTATTTCATTAAGAATAGAGTATGTATTTGATTTTAACACTTTACATCGCGAGCCGGATGACAGCGCGGTGTATAAGGGTGTAAGTGCTGAGATGACGTCTGATAGATATTTTTTCAAAAAAAAACTGACTTCAATTACAAAAACGTTAATTTTTTATGTAAAATACAAAAAGGCATAGCAAAGCTAAAATTTGCTTTAAAATATTACAAATAACTTTAGACTTATATGGTTTTTTCCAGAACTACTGGACCAAATTGAAATGGGACCACACGGAAAGAACTAGCTTTCAAATAAAAAATGAATTATTAAAATCGCTTCGTCGAGTCGAAAGTTATGAGGTAACAAACATAAAAAAAATACAGACGAATTGAGAACCTCCTCCTTTTTTGAAGTAGGTTAAAAAGTATGGAAAGTCACCACATTTATAGCGTCAACCCCAAGTAATTGGGATAAGGGCAGGCGAATGATGATGGACCTAATGGCCCAGCCCGACTTATATCATTCATTTTATAAAAGTTAAGAGTATCACCATGAACATCATATCCAAAAATTTCGCTTTGTGCTATGACGTAACGTTTTTTTTTATTTCCCAAAGCCTACACAACCCCTATTCCATATTTGGTGATCGTTCTTACCTATGTAAGAGGCCTACACAGGAATACTTTCAGCTTTCGCCCACGGGCTCTCATCTCTCATTCTTTTTATAACTCGTGAAATGTGTGTTATTTATCTGCTAACTAAATCCAGGCAATTATCTTTCTTTTAAAATGCAAATATTTATTTATATTTTTTTTTATTAATTATGTGCTTATTTTATTGTTTCAGGTACTACCATTAAACCGAGATGACGCACGCATTCGTTTGGTTATAATTATTTAATGACAACACAAAAAACTGTTTGGTAAAGTAAAAACAAATTAAAAAAATTATATTTTATATTTTTTGCTTACAATGTAGTAAGATTGACATCCATACATTGTAAGTAAAAATATAAAAAAAAAATATTTTCAAGGGGTCTGTAAATTCGTTTGTAACATCCGTAACATACCTTAATCTAATAAAATTCTATATAACCTCTTCTTATCCTTTCTTAATAACATATTATAAATAAGAAATTAATTCTGTATGTCTGTCTGTTAGGCTTTCACAGCTAATCTACTGAACCGATCTTGATGATAAAACGATTTGGAGATAGGACCAGACCTGAGAAAGGCCAAAGGTTTTTATCGACATACCTACAAAGCCGGGGCGGAGCCGCCCGCAGTAACTAGTAGGATTTCATTAAATTGAAGTACCACCCAGGCGAAGTCGCTGGCAAGAGTTAGTTTATAAATAAACAGGATATTTTCCATGACCAGATGACGATTCCTGTGCTTATGCTATATGTATATGTATTTATAATTTATATAATAAAAGAGGTTATTCAATAAATTGCTTTCAATACAATAAATAGGTGGCAATTAACACAGTTTATCAGTTTATGTGGTACAGCATTTAATTACGTGTTATTGATTTTTTTGTGAGGACATGTTATTGTAGCATTTAATTATGTCAGTATAATAACAATCTTGAAGTTATGTTATAACGTTTCTTTTTTTGCTAGTAAATGATCGGAAACAAGTAATTAGACTGCCTCGTGTCGTGATCTAGCGATAATTTGTGACAGCTTACCGTAAGGTACATGAAAGGAGCCTCCCCGAGTGACGTACACAACTATTCCCTACGTCCGGCGCACCCTGGGCAATTCACGAGTTCTCTAAAGCAAATTGGCTAATCCTTTCACCACGATGGCAAGTCAAAATAAAATTTGACTCAGCCATCGACACGACGAAGAAGACCGTAAGGTTACGCGATCTAAGGTTGAAAGGTGCCTGGAAGACATCACTTTAAAGTGATAAGGCCGCCCATTGTGCATGTTTCAATTAGACTGGTATCACAATTATGTACTTCTTCTATGTGTACAATAAAGAATTCTCTATCTATCTATCTATTTATCTATTCCTAAGAGCTTGTACACGAAACTGCGATGCGAAGTCGTATTGTAAACATCTGCGAGCTCGCGTGACGCATCGCAAAAACTTCCAAATTGATTCGCTTAAAATCGCTGCGGAAGGCGCAGGACCGGGTGTTGTGGCACAAATTGAGAGAGGCCTATGTCCAGCAGTGGACTTCAAGAGGCTAAATGATGATGATGAATGATGAAACTCGCAGCGTCAGTTCATTTCATCATCAGGTCAGTTCATTCATTTCAGTCACTCTTGCCGCATGAAATCGCATTGCAGTAATTAGCGTCTTAGTTTTTTACGTTGCGAATTAGCATCGCACTGATTCGCAGTTTTGTATACAAGCCCTAATACCCAATTTCATTAACGTGTTAAGCAAACGTTTTTCTCATTCGATGTTTAAACGGTATAGAGAGATAGAAAACCGTTGATTAGTGTTAACGGTGGATTAAGAAGTATGGTGAAATCGGGGCTAAGTCAGACAATAGTGTGATTTGGCATTGTGATTTGTAGATTTATTAATGACAGTTGAAGTTTTAGAACAAAACTTGAACAAAATTATGTGTAGTGAAGTCCCTGATAGAGCTTATTAGTATTTCTTAAATTTGATAGACCTTTATTTGTTAATAAATTACGAATATGACGTCTTATTTTTCCTTCAACATTTAATTTTAGTATTTGAGTACCAGGAGCACCCAAATATGTTTGCGTACATCTCTTACAATTTTTGTCGCCGAATTTTGTTTACGACTCGTAAAAAGATCTTGAAGCTTTATGTACTTATCATTATTTTCTCATTGGGCATACTGTTTGTTAGCAAATTATATGTAGGTTTCATTAAACTTGACAGTGTTTATTGCAATTACTTAATTAAAAAAACGAGAGGTGTCATTCAATTCAGAACCCCAATATAAGCCAGAATCCATTAACTCGAGAATCAAAATTATATCGGATGGATGGTGCTCTTTGATTGACTGATTTGGAATTACTGTCTTTAGCAATAACTAGCCAGCCATAATCAGCCCCTTTTGAATACATAAGCTATTTAAATGCATATAAAATTATCGCTATCAATCTACTAATTAGCACACCTTAATGTTTCTATTTTAGAAACATATTTTTTTCAAAGACTTTATAGTTCAATGAAAAACAGCTTTAAGAAATGAAGATAAATAAATACATATCTCACAACTTACACACAACACCATCTAGTCCCAAACTAAGCAGAGCGCGTACTATGGGTACTAGAATAACTGATCTGATACCAGTACAGATATACGTTTCTTTTGTAAATACATTCTTATTATTCATAGAAACACTATAAATAGATAACGCTATCATGTAGTAGATGCAGCTTTGTAGCAAACTGTTTGCCTTTTGTTACAAAACCCTGTCAAACCGGCACTCAAAAGATTCATCTGGAAGTTTCACCTATCAGCGTTGATGAGGCGAGCTATTTGAATCGTGCCGGCCTGCTTCATTATAATTTCACTTAGGGGCCGCCACTGTCCACAAAACACAGAACTGGGTCGACAAAACTTATCGATTTCGCCAAGGGACTGCGCTGATGTTTTTTTAGTGGCTCCTGTAAAGTTTCGTGGATATAGTTCCTGAAACATAAACTTGCCGGTGCCGGTGAAAAGTTGTCTTCGCACATAATTTTGAAGTTTTACTTGGACTTGCTGAATAAATGGTTTAATTTAACAAGGTTCCTTGTGCCGTAGTGATAACATACAATATTACTTTGTTTACTTTCCTGTAAGACCTGTAACTAAGCTGAGATCATTATAAAGCTTTAATTAGCTCGGTCTGTTCTATAACTTTCCTTCCTGTTATAATGTTTCAGTGGGTGCTACATCATTATATGTATTGTTATTATGTACTTGACTATGATGTCGATGACCGCTCAACATAATAGTGACAAACAAACATTTTTCCTTTAAGCGGAGAAGTCTAATTCTGTTATTAATTTGGCAAAATAAACTAACGAACACCATACTGTCAAATATAATTATTTATTTGAAAAAATAGGTTATTTTAGAATAAGAAATAATTGTTTTTAATTTTTGGATTGGTTGGATTTAATTGTTGGATGGAAAGGATTCGGGTTCGAATCCAGTCAAAAGTGTTACTTTCGATTCATCAGTCGAATTCGCTTACTGAATCAAAGACGTTTGTGTTCTTTGTAACCCACTTCAAAAAAGAAGGCGGTTTATAGAACCGCCTTCTTTTTTTCTTTTTTCGACATAATTATAAAATAAATATTCAATAATCATGGATTACATCACAACACCTGTAAAGCCAAGTACTCACTGAAGACGTAACTGTAACCGTTGCATCTACTACTATAACAAAAAAAACACAGTGTGTACGTGGTTCACAAGCGGCTCACCACGTACCTACACACTATGCTGTTTTGATAAGTAAAGCTTAGTAATACCTGCCAACTCTATCCTAATTTGTATGCAGTAGAAAGTCTGGAAATATTTTAACCGCACGTTTAAGCTGGGTGAGTCTGAAATTTATCATCTGCCTGTCCTACTTCAGCGGCTTAGTTAGGTATTGTTTTAGGATTTTGGTTTCTACTTTAAGAACGTCATACGTTATGTACGACTGTTTTATTCTTTTCATACATAAAATAACGCCTTTATCCTACAGGGGTAGACAGAGACGATGAAACGCCATGTACTACGCTCCTTACATACTTCTTTTGCTTCCTCAACATCCATACATGTCATGTATCATATAACGATGATATTGAAAATATTTTTAGACCTATAAATTTTATGTAGTCAGGTCCGAAAATCTGTAAGTACACAACAATATATAAAGGTACCTTTATCCCATATTTTGAAATAGCAACGCTAGAAAATACGTTTTTCTGAACGCACATTACAATATTTATAATACAGTTTCGATATTTTCTGGGACATAGTATTTCAGTGCAAGCAATACTATACCAATACTAAACAAATTGGGCCTTGTACGAGTAAGCTTACAGAAGCTGTACAACATTTCAATCTACATATTCTATATTTTACCGAAAAATCTTCCCCTTCATTACAAAAAAATAATATTTCTTGTCCGTGGTCCAGAAACATCATTAATAACATTTCTGAGCTACAGGTTGTTACTAAACGGTGGCTGCTCCACATCTCCTCTGTTCTTCTCTTTATCTCGTAAATAAATTACGAGTCGTACCGGAAGACATCCGTCTCCACGGGTTTCGTCCCACAACAATTTATTGTAAAGAAAATTAAAAAGAACGGCGATTAATGTTTGCTGGTGAATTATTGCTTTTTAAATGGCGAATGAGTTTTGTTGTTGCTGCATCTGAACAAAACATCACGTCACACTTTCACCTGCTATGTATAGCTCCCATTTAAAAGGGAGTAGTGTCGCTATCCCAATTTACCGGGAACTATATTATAGCATATTAACTTATTTTAGTATTATACCTATTATTTAGCGCTATTTTAAGCGCTAAATCCTTCTTCATTTCTGTCTAAACTACCTTTCTGTAAATCTTTTACACTAATGTCCATCCAAGGGTTGCCTGGAAGAAATCGCGTTAAGCGATAAGGCCGCCCTTTGTGCATAATATTGTTATTGTAACTTTCGTACTAAATGTATTTCCTATGTCTTATGCACAAATAAAGTTTTTATCTATCTATCTATAGATACTGGGTTATGAATGCTGAAGAAAGATACACATCACCTTTTTAACCGACATCAAAAAAAAGGAGAAGGGTAATCAATTCTCAATTCGATTGTACTTTTTTATGTTCGTACGCTGATTACTCGAAGACGCCTTGATTGATTTGAGAAATTATTTTTTTGTCTGAAAAAGTTTACTTGTCATATGGTCACATTTTCATCAGGTCACGATCTGATGATGGAATCCTAGAGAAATCGAGGGAAACCCAGAGAAATCGATGGGAACCCTTAAATTTTATAGGCTTCTATACTATTTATCGTATATATTAACTAAGGTACTCGGATATTTATATATTTCATGTTGCTGAGCTGATGCTGGAAGGTACAACTCCTTAACGGTTAGGAGGAGTAATTCTTTAAATATGGGCACCTCAAGGCCGTTTACTGGTATTCTTTCAGGTTTCAGGTTATACACGATTCTTTCAGGTTATACACAGATGATGTATTTCTTAATTTTTTGTGATTTTTTTGTTATTAAAGTCGGTATCTTATTTGTAAAATTATTATCGACATATGCTGGTTGAATTTAAAATTGCATTACACTGACGAATAGGGACCACTTACAAAAAAAATTGGCGCATAGAATTTGCAATAACTGAAGAACGACTTCGCAGGGCGGCGGGACGCGCACGCTTTTATGAAAACTTTCAGCTTATCAGTACCAGGCGAATGGAAATGCTGCGAAAAGGAAATTCAATTCTCTATTTTATCGCCGCCACGATATTATTAAAATGCGGTTTTAAATGGAAATGGGCATTATAGTGGAACGGATTATTGCAAATCATTCTTAAGAAAATAAAACTTTATTTAC
Source organism: Hypena proboscidalis (assembly GCA_905147285.1). Taxonomy (NCBI): domain Eukaryota; kingdom Metazoa; phylum Arthropoda; class Insecta; order Lepidoptera; family Erebidae; genus Hypena; species Hypena proboscidalis. Next base: position 6,814,780 of record LR990141.1, read on the forward strand.
GTGTAATTTAAGGTAAACATCACCGGTTCACTCCAATCTGCCACAAGTATACTAGTACCTACTTGCACTTCAATGTTTACAGGTATGGAAACACGGCGCTCGGGAGTTTTGTTTGTTCATGACCATTTTGTCAAGATTGTTATAATAATTCATGGCACAAATGACTGGCATAATATCGTAGTCCTCATTATGTAGAATCTGCATTCTCGTAAATATTCCAGTTGACTACAGTTACTCCTATTCGCTATTTGCGTTGTACAAATAAATTAGGTGCCATAAAAGTAAGATAAGGGGCGTAGCAACGTTATTAGTATTCCTTATTTATTAATACTTCGGGCGTTATCTCCAATAAGGAAATCGTCGAGGAAAATCATCAAACTTAATAAAATAATACCCCGGCCATTTTGCCTGTATCGATAAATAAAATAAGTACATGAAAGCAGGTTCATTAACAAAATATCGTATCGCCTTTGATAATGATATCCTTGAGGTTCCAAGAAATTCTGTCTATACCCATTAATACCCAAAGAGCTTCAAAATTTAATTCACTAATAATTATTTGTGAATTTGACATTATAGAGCTCGATTTTTGTCTCTCTGATTTTGATACGGAGTATTGTAATTTCGGTAACCCTCACCCACCGCCGATGTACAGTCGAGTTCATTAGTTTGTTGGCAATTTTGAACCTTGTTATCTCTTTGTTATTGAGGTTCAAAATTACCAACGTGTTATTGAACTCAACTGTACCCACAAAGGTACAAAAGACTCATTGGCGAAGTTTTTGATTGAGTTTGACAACTTTAAAAAGTATAAATTATTAAAAATCACTTATTTCGGTTTTGAATATAAACAAAAGAAAACTTAATAAAAATTTGTAATGCTAGTTTGTTTTATTTGCTAAAATTGAGTAAATTATTATTTTTTTAATAATATTATTTTCTCTCCATAGCGCTTTAATTTTATTCAAAACATTTTACATTTTAAAATATGTATCGAGACTTTCATTTATTGATAAAATTTTGGCTAAAGCTAATTGATTAAACCCTAAAGTATAAGAGATTTAAAAAAAAATCGATTGCTTAGTTAGTGCTCAGACAATTGTGCCGTTCGTACCATGTATGTACCATAAAAAAACATGTTGTACAGAATATATTAAGATCTTCTAGCGCTGATTACTGGGTGTTCTCAGGTTCTAAAGGTTCAAGGATATAAGGTGACACAGGTCATGAGCCGGGTCAGGGAGTTCAAACCCGGGTGGGTCATATTTTCACAAACACTTTGTGAAAAATAATCGAGAAATTAATGGCCCCCCTCGGGTACATATCGATTGCTATTTATTAGGATAACCTCTGATAGTTGAGGGTAGATATTTATTTTGGGATTTTGGCAAATAAGACGAGATTAATACCGGCTTTGAGCTATAAACGCATTATATACCTAAAAAGTTTCGTTTTGTCTTTGTAGTGAAATTGCAGATACACAAATTCTTGTACACGATTCTAAATTCTAATAGTTATACTTTTTCATGGCATTCTTCTTAACCCTCTTTATTTGTGATTTGTCGAATGTTATTAGAAAATCATTACGTTTAGAGATTTAATAGTTCATTATATTTCTGCCTTTTATCCGGATAATTGTAATAAATAATTATAACGGTTTAACTAATAATTGAAATTTAAAGAAACCACTTTATCGACGCATAAAAAACAAATAAAGTTATATACTTCATTTGCTTTCATACATACAAGCTGTATTAAAATAATTTAACTAAAAGAAACCGACTTCAATGACAAAAATGCACTAAAAAGTTGGAAATATTTACTTAAGTAAAATAAAAAGTAAGTAACACAAAATATAATTTCCCAAATCGGTGCAGGCGTCTTCGAGTAAAAGGCGAAAAATTTAAAAAAAAAATCAGTCTTTTTTTTAAGTCAATTTAATAGACTGAATATATTGTTTTAAGGTTGCAGCTGCGTCATAAAAAAAAACAATAAATTAGAAGTATTGTTCGTGCCAGTTATCGCCACAATTGATCAAAAGGGTATTGAACACCACACTTAATTAAGAACACCATATTTCTTTGCAATAAGGTTAATATTGCTGCGTCATGTATTGCCAGACATTTGCGAGTATAGGCACAGAATATTAAGTACAAGTAGTATAGGTCGCAAACAGCGTGTATGTTATTGTACTCAGTGGTAAAAAGCTCCCTCCTATCCCTCTTTTGTAAATTTAAGGCCTTAGACACAATTATCTTCGAACCTATCTGATTCTTCTAATCGTTTCGATTAATTCAGTCATGGTAGACTTAATCAAATAGTATGTTTTTTTACCAGGATCTAGTTCAGGTTAAATAACCTCAAGTAGATACTGGTAAAAAACATTGCAATATATTTATATAGTCCGTAAAGCTAAGATGAACTTCATAGAATTTCGTATAAAAATAGACAAAGTAAACATCGTATCGGTGCACTAAAAAGCGATAGTTTTGAGTTTTACATTGTTTCGTTCAAAATTCATGAGTGTACAATTATGGGCAAACTTCTTGAGCATTAGGTGACGTGGTAGGGGAAAGTTTGCGCATCGTACACTTACGAGCAAAATATTGCTATAAATATGATTAGTTACGTCGAGTTTTTAGAATTACCTATTTTATTTATTACAATTACTGTTTATTTCGGGATATTGTATTATGTATAGAAAATTGTATTTGTGTGAGTGCAGTGGCAGGCAATAGCCAAAATATAAACAATAGCCGACATGTGCAACATTTTGTATGTCGTCATTATGGCGTGCATTGTTTTGTCAAATTTCTCATAACTTAAACAATAGTTAAATCGAAAAAAATGCTTGTCGGCATGTTTTGTTGAACTTCTTACGATTTAAAACAATAGTTAACTCGGTTTTTAATATTGGCAAAATCGCCGACAATATTCAGTGATAAAATCCGCTTTTAACTCAACAAATAACAACAACAACTAACGATTTATAACAGAGCACAAAAGTGAGCACTTCACTGCACGCACGTGTATTCGGGAGAGAGCGGAACGAAGACGCGGTGCGCGGGGCAAGGGTCGACTGATCAACCAATCACGCGCAGGTACGCCCCGTGCGCCTCAGCCTCGTAACCAAAGAGACCCAAAATTCGTTTCTGCGCATTCAAGGTCGTTTGCTCAAGATGTTTGCCCCGATTTATATACTCCGGTAATATATTTCTAAAATTATATTGAAGGTACAGAAATTCCCATATTGCTAAAAAATGCTATGAATGTTCGGAAATATATGTATTCTTCTTCTTCGTGTCGATGGCAGAGTCAAATTTTATTTAGACTTGCCATCGTGGTGAAAGGATTAGCCAATTCGCTTTGGAGAACTCGCGAATTGCCCAGGGTGCGCCGGACGTAGGGAATCGTTGTGTACGTCACTCGGGGAGGCTCCTTTCATGCACCCCACTATATGTATTAGAAATGTTGTTAGCTCCCCCATCCATACCGTACTTGGAAAAAAAGTGAAAGGTTTAATTTTAGAGACCTACCTATAACGTTTTTTTTCCAAGTACTGTAGCGATGGGCGAAAAAATACTACCGTTATGTAAAGCTGCGTTAAATGTTACTGCTCCACACCCATGAAGCTTAGCGTGATGTCAGATATCTTTCAGTCTCTCTAAATAATAAATTACTAACAAATGCAAAAAAAAAAGATATCTATGCAACATTTCAATTCAATCTCCCCACAGCCCACTCTAAAAGACTCTAAAAATAGTAATGAAACTATTGTATTCATATAATCTTCCACTTTTTTTTCCACGTACGGTATCGATGAGGAGTTTTTAGTATTCATTTATCGTGGTGTTCCAAACATTCATGGCAATTTTCAGCTCTATGGGAATTACTGTATCCTTGTTGTATGTCTTCATTTCCCGGATCACAGTAAAGAACAAAGCATCATCAATTTTGTTGTTTTTTTAGTTGATCCGTTTTATTTTTCATTTAAAGAGTATATTTCGCAAGCAAATCGGTCGAGCAGCTCCTAACTCAGTTTTATTTGTCATTTAAAAACTATATTTCGCAAGCAAATCGGTCAAGCAGCTCCTAAGGATTTACTATAGCCAAATCCCATTTTCGTAACAGAGTTTATGTAGAATTTTTAACATAGACTCTTTTCTGTGCAAGAAACTAGCGCAGGCAATACGTCAGCGTATTCACGAAATCTGCAGGCAAAATTCTATAGAAGCCTGTAAAATTGGTATAAAAAGATATTGAAATAAAACAATTATGAGGCATAATTGTTTTTTTTTATGTTTAGTTTACTTACTACCGTTGCTTCAAGTTTGCCAAATTTTGAAATCCCGCTTGCCCATATCCCCTATTAATGTATAGTTGTTAGTAAGTCGAGCGCTTCGGCAGTGTCATTTTATTGTCTTGCTAATTTCATAGTTTTATCATTAAGTTTTCATATAATTTTGAGCCTCCCCGAGTGACGTACACAACGATGCCCTACGTCCGGCGCACCCTGGGCAATTCGCGAGTTCTCCAAAGCGAATTGACTAATCCTTTCACCACGATGGCAAGTCAAAATAAAATTTGGCGCAGCCATCGACACGACGAAATATAATTTTATTTTAAAAATTCAGTGATACCTAGAAATCTAGAGCCTTGTGGACATGTGGACCCATTATAATGCATAGTTAAAGATGTGTACTTCAATTACTTTCCCACTTTGTTTTCCGTATAATCAATCTGTTATTATTTCATTCACTTAAACACCACAAAGCCGTAAAAATAAGAGCAACGATCCATTCAAGTAATTTGATTTGCTAAAGAATATTGTATAGAGTCCGAAGCCCCTTTGTGACCAAAAATAGATCTACCCACGCTTTTCTAATAAAAGCCCTTATTGAAGGTTCAATTGTAGACATATTTTTGTGAAATATGTCGTATGAAAGTGACAGATTTATTAGTTTTTATTGTAAAGCTGACTGAATGAATGGCCCAGCCGTCCAGGTGAGGAATGCTTCAAATGTAAGTCGAAATGATGAATGTTACCTAAAGGACAAGATATATCATCTTGCTCTTTTCACACGAGGGAGAACGATATGATCGCGCTGTCTCGCTAAAAATTTTCTAGGTAATATTACTAGGCTTTCAGACATATTGTTGAAAGGTTTAAAATAAGCCTAAAACGATTGAACCGCCTTGCTATAATATATCCAAAAGATAACAATATTCTGCCCTTATAATTATTACCATCAAGTTGCATTCCGGTATGAAAAATATTATTTGACAACAGTTTATAGGTAAAAATTAGAGATATGCCGACTAATCGCTCACTTTTGTAGCTGCTGACTAGTCGGCCAATTACGTCGACTAGTACCAACCTTACTATAAATGCCAATAATCTAGTATTAGAAGTGCTAAATAACTTGTGCCGCTTTGTAATATACCGTATGTGGTGGTGCGACGAACAATACGAAATATAACTTTGACGACCGGATGGCGGAGTGGGTAGTGCACGTGCCTGCAACGCCGAGGTCGCGGGTGTGATTCCCGCTCAAGACAACTTTGTGTGCATGAACATGGAAGTTTGTCTTGGTCTGGATGTTTCTAAGAATAATAAGTATTTATTTACAAAAGAAAAGTATATAATGTATAAGGATCAGTTATTCTAGTACCCATAGTACAAGCTCTGCTTAGTTTGGGACTAGTTGTATTTATGTAGTGTAATATTTATTTATTTATTTAACTAGGTTTTAAATGCATTTAAAATTTATGTTCTTTTGATCGGCCTCACCGAACAGTCGGTAACGCTTAACTGGTCAGCGATTTGATCTACCGACTAGTCGGCCGAACCCAAAGTCGACCTTTCTCTTGTAAAAATGCATTACTCTAAAGCACCCTTTTAGTAAAATGTATTCAAGAATCAATAATATGTAAAGAAACAAAAATGTAAAAATGTGTACCTTTAGTAACTGTATCATTGAGAAAAAAAAGGTTATGAATTTTTATTGCATTTTTATTTACCAAGGTCTACGAAAATGGCGCCCACTGTTATTTTTATATCATACCGTAAAAGGTAAAATCGAAGCCCCAGGTATACGCTATAGCGTATAACAATAAAATAATATTGCACCGATGCTAAAAACTCAATGTACCCTCTACTAGACTACGTTTATTGTTATAAGTTCATTTTAACGTGGATTTTTTGTTCCTATTGTGTTTTTGCATTTGAAATTAGCACAAAAATTTAGTAAAAAGAATTTTCTAGAACTTGTGTGGTTTTATACTGTAGTTGTACATTCAACTTGGAAAAAATACAGACGTTAAATACTAGTGCTTGTTAGCTAGCTTTTATCCTACCTAAAGTATATGGCTTTAGATTAGGATTAGAGCTATCGAATATTTTACGAAAACAATCATTTCTTTTCCCAGAGAAAAACGAAGAGAAAGATTGGGCAAGTACGTAGCACACGAAACAGGCTATCATTTCTGGAAGTGTGAATGTGATGTGTGATATCTATCTTGCTTCTATAAGCAAGATATGTAACTTGCAGCACAACCTACATAACGCATGCCATTCCATTGTCTCGTGTCAGAAGTACTTCTCTACTCTTTATAAGTTTTATATTGTAATGTATTTACGGGATATAATCCCACCCACACGCCCACCACTGTGACTCCTGTGACGCCAGGATCTACAGCGGTAACCAACTGAAAGGCACCGTACATGACACAAGGGCAATCCCAGGGAGAGTTAAAATTGTCTTGGAACCCGCAACGAATTTAATCAGAAGTATATAGTTGGAGTTGGAAAGTATGTATCTTTACTTCCCTCCAAAGCAAAGCGGGAGACTGAGTAATGCCAAATATAGACAAAGTGTCTTTATGGAAAGAGTATAGACACCACGGACAGTGGACGCCATTGTAATGTATGTGAAAATGTAATATCCGAGTTTTACTCGACAGCAGATAATCGTTAAAGTTTATATTCAAAGCAGACTATTTACCTAAGAACACGCAGAACTTGATGACGGGCAAAATAGTACGGTCGCAATCACCATTGAATTCAAGCGAGAGAGTAGGGCGAATGGTTAAATATCCACCTTTCTCGAGATTGAAGGAACCATTAAGTTTTTTCGTCCACAAACATTTGCTTGCTTGTTAAATTTTCTATTACGGCTTGCGCGGTTGGTTGAACGCTACGTTTTTTTACCAGATTCAGAGTGAAAAGACTCCATTTAGATGATGACTTATAAATGTCGTTGACATAAAGTAGATTTAAGAATAGACATGGTATTGATTTTCATTCTGAAGAGAGTTTTCGAACATTTTTAGTACGCCGACGCGTACTCTGGCGAAATTCAACAAGACGCTGATGAAAATGTTATTAGAATAAGCAAGATGCAATATTAAATTGTTGCCCCATCGCATGCGATAGCGTCTGTCTAACGTTTTAAATCGTCGCGTTTTGTACATATCGGAACAATTTGGATTTTTAAAATTTGATTTGTTTATTGGTTGAATAGTTTGCGTGCTATTTTCTAGTAACAAGAAGACACCCAAGTAGGAAGATAGCTTCTAACGGTCGTAACAGTACCGTTAGTGTTTTATCCAATAAGGGAAACCAGATTAACTGCGCAGACGTAATGGGAACGTTGTATGGCCCACGCTTTTATGTATAATATATGTATATTATCTTTATACAGTTTATACCTAAGTACAATATACTGTTCATTAGATGAAGACCAAAGATCCCATTACATACCTGAATTTATTTGATCTATAGAAGATACTAACGTTCGTTGGCGGCTTCGCCCACGTGGTACGTCGTAAATTCGTAATGAGTATTTTTATTAGAGAATGAATTTACTAAATAGGATCTGTGGTTCTGAAAATAACACCCCACATCCATACTAAAGTACTCCTTTAAAATATTATAGTATAAGATTAATTAACAAGTTATATATCCTCACTACTTCCTCCCGTAATTCTTATCTATAAATCCCACAGACATAAGCCAGCCATTTCCTCCTAGCCTGATCTAATATTGCATTACAATGGTCCATTATAGCATGTATAGCCATGAGTGTTGCTCAGGACAACGCGATCTCTATTTGCCGTCAAACACGATTATCTGATCGATAGCGAATCTCGTTGGCTCTCCACGCCTTTGTCGAAGATCATTTTGCCTTCGTGAATGATACCAACAATCAATTTGCAAATTGAAATGTAAAAGGCTAGGAGGAATTGAATCGAAGTCGGTTTTTATTTTACCTTCTTGATCCCGGCTCATAAATAGGTCTTAGTTAAATTCGCCTAATTTCTACAGCTCTATGTAGTAGACAATTAATTTATTAACATTATCTTTCAGTTAGAGTTCAGTCATTTAAGTCATCTCAAGTTACAAAATCAATAGTTCCGTGCGGAAATAGTTTGGCTAGGACCTTTTCACTCAATAAGTAACCAAAACAAACACGAATCAGATCTGTGAGAAGTAGTGTGTCACTCCATTCGTGGGACCGATATTTGCAATATTCGTCGGTTGAAATACAGATCCGAGCCGAAATCCGAGCTCTATTTACGTCAAAGACAAACGTTTCAGGAATTTCCAGATTGAACCCATAACCAAACTAAACACAAAGAGCTAATCTCGTAAACCTTTCTGTTACCCTATACCCGTTACCCGTACAATGAAAACGGATGGAATGTTTTTCGGCCCCCGACACCGGACGATGCAGTAACTGCACGTAACATTAATAAAACAGGCAGAATGCTGATAACAGGGCCTTTGCCGACGGTCAAAGACAACCAGCGGTCGGTGGAATTTCTCCCAGCACACGGGAAAGTCTAAACATGTTCATGCATTAGTTGGCGCTGAGCCAGCGCCCATGTTGCCTTGCCAGTAACTCCGCCACAACACTGATGAAGTAAAACTAAATATCTTTATTTGACTTGTAAGTGGCGACGGGTTAGGGGATTCTTCTTACTCGTAGTTTGCAATTTGCATGGCGTTTCATGTGCACTCCGCAATTTTGGATTGTTATTTGGCAAAAGTTTTTTTTACCTTCTCCTTGTTGGCTTTATTTACCTTCGTTAAAACTTTTGGCATTTTTCTCTCTATAATCGATTTAAAGACAGATTCTAGTAGAATTTCGAAGATTAGATTCGAAGTATAAAAGTTGTCGATTTCTGTATTCAAGTCAACAGTCAACAGTATCCCGAATAAGAATCGAACACAGATCAAATAGAGGTGTTGGTCAGGTCAAGCTTGGTGACATACATAAATTGTGACCCTTCTTTCCCAAATATAGTCAAGGATCCGGAACGGAAGGGTCTCGAGACTGTTTCTTTCGATAATTCCACTAAATGACAAAACTAAAGGGTATATCGATTATCATTTACTCGAATATTTTGAGGACCGATCCTTCCGTGACCGGGGAGTCAAATTGGAGCGAAAAACTTCACTTTGGAAGTTTATTTTTAAGATCGATCTCAAGTTTCTTATTGTTTCTTTAGCAATTCCGATACTGCTAGCAGAGGAAAAGTAGTCCATTTGGTGCTCAAACGCGGAAGTATCAATACAAAAAGGCCAAGTTGGTATTTCTTTTTCCAGTCCGCTGGGCTTCTATTGAGAAAGAAGTTTATTGGAACATAAATCAAGCAACGGTTTCAATTTAGTGCACTTGAGTGGAGATAGTACAAAGTTTAGGTCGTTCAGAACTTCAAAACATTTTTGGCAAAGAGTTGATACGAATAGTTACAAATTAATGATTGATAATCTTATTCGCCCTTTTTTTTGACAAATCATATTATGTAGTTATCAGGCGGTTAACTTAAACTATTAAAAACAAGTGAAATGCTACATGGTCCTTATTTTATGCAAGATTAAGCGCTGCAGAAGTTAGCAAGTGAAACAACCAAGTTGGTAGAAACTTGCGATCGTCAGTTACGAGACTTACGAGTGATCTCTCCATTGAAGGGTATGGAGTCCATCTTCAAGAGTTGTTTGACTTGAGTCGATTACGAGTAACTAACGTCTGTATAGTCTTACAACTTTAAGCAGGAAGTACGTACTCAAGTTATTAGGGATACAGTATTGAGTTGGTCAATAATCGTAGTACGGATCATTATTTTAATAAAAAACAGTATAATGTAATAAAAATATTTTTGAGAAAATAACAAAATAAATGTATTTTATTCGAAATTTAAAATAATGTGATGATTACTTTTCGAAATAGATTTATATTAGCGATCAAACGCATCGTTGCATCGGAACGTAAAAACTGTTTCGTTTTTACTATTGACACGGTAAATTGCGTTTTAGATAGTTTACAAGAGAGATGGACTGTGAAACGCAAAAAGTTATCAGCAACCCTTATCTGCTCATACCTATACATAAATGTGAGTTTATCATGAAACTCCAGAAATCGGTCCTTAAACTTTTATATTATCTATTCTTCATATAATATTATTACAGTTATTTTATTTTGTAAGGCCAAAACAAGACGTATAGTTTGTAAAACTGTAACATTAAGTTTAATCAAAGTCAACGACGCGCTGCGGTGCAACCGCGAAAATGTAATATGGTCCCACTTTAAAACTTAAAAGGAATACGATATTTTGTTTGTACACATGGCTTCACATTAACCTATACGTTTCCAATTTAAGCTGATCTTGAATTGCTCTAGAAGCCTATACAGCGCGAGACCATGTTATACAGGAATGTATAAGTTGATGTGTAGCGGTTTGTACTTTGTTACGAATTCATGGAATATGTGAAATTCTCGTTTATTCTGTTTCGCATTCAGCCTTGCGGTGACACTTGCAGAAACAAACAAAATGCCCACTCCACTGCAACTGTCGCGCTGAAATGCGTGACTGGTTTTTGTAAACTATTCATTGCGTTTTTTGTATGTATGTTGTTAACGGATGTGTGTGAACTGATTGTTTGTAGCGACTAGGGCCCACAGACATCCACAAAAATTACATTTTTAGGCTATATTATATCTGACGATTAGAATTTATGTCTTTTGTGCTTGTGTGGCATTGAATTCATCATCTTAATACCAAACCAGAACATAGTATACTGCAAGGACTACGGATCGGCATTAGCTGCGTCTCTTTTCACATTGCGACATTTATTCAGATCGCTAATATAGGTGTTAGATAAAGGCTTATGGGCAGAATAAGCATTTAACACACATAAAATGAAAGTGACAATTGTGTTCTTTTTTCAAGAGAAACTTGTGTCACTTTTAAATTCAGTCAGATTATATTTTATGGGTCGAATAAAAACTATCCGGCACCTCAGAAATTTATAATTTAGCCGTCTTTCATGTAACATGGCTCATAAACAACTTGGCTTCCTCAGTAAGTAACACTTGGCGAAATGTAGATGCAAATGAGGTGTTATAGTGGAGTAATCAATTTGACTGGCATGCAGCATTTGCAGCATGCGCCTAGCAACGGCGGGCAGTCGGCAGTGGCGGGTTCCGCAGCGTCGCATTGCGGACGGAACCATGAAACCACTCAACCACTTATTGTCAGACTTTTTGGGAAAAATTTATCTCTTGCTGATAGATAAATTATTTATTTACCCAAAAAAACGTTAATCGTTAAAACTAATTAAAGGAATACCTAACTATATATACATCAAATAAAATCATTATAAAATTATTAAATTAAATAAATCTCGTAAAAAGTTCTGGTGTCTTGCTGATTATATTAATATTTATATGTCAAAGACCTATCTAATTTAGAAATTAACACCCGATTATCGATAATTTTATCGTAGTTTTTTAGATACATTTTTTTGTGACTTATCTTTCAAAAATGATCAGATTTGTTTTTATTAAGATGGTTCGTTGTTAAATGTGAGGCACAGCTGGAAGCTTATACACAATACCGAGACTTTTTGCTTGGAGTAAAATGAAAAAAAAATAGATATAGTATCACTTTATTTTAAATATCTGATAAGAAACGGTTTATATTGAATATCATCCTTTTTATATCTATAGGTATATAGTTTGGAATATAAATTGTATATCTTAAACTTTACATATAATAAATAATTAATATATAAATATTGTATTCGAAAATTTGTTTGGATTGGAATCTCTTACTAAGATAACTTCACGTACCATTGCCTCACTCTTAAATACACAATTTGTATCCCAAACTGAATAGCTATAGAAGGCGTAACTCAAACCAAATATACTGTATCTTATTAATATCACTTCGCAGCAAGTTATCTCTCTCATAATTCACGCCAATTCGATCAATAAGTAATTCATAAACACGACTCCGTGTACCTACAGGGTCATTTTAAAAATACTAGTCAATAAACTGTGAGGGGCAGCTTCTTGTACTTTATAGCTTTCTATATGTGATTTTGAACAAATTCTGTTTTTTCTCTTTTAATTAATATTTTCGTAAAATTATATTATGTTCACATGAGCGAGAATATTTATTTCAAGTGTGCATTTTTCCGTATTGGACTGAGCTGATTATCACTGACTTCCGTTGAAAAATGTCAAATCGTAATGTCAGCGTATAAATGAAAAGCTAAATCTGCCATTTAGCTTTCATTTTATACGCTGACATAAGCTTAAGCAAAGCAAATGTTTTATTTTTTTGCAAATATTTTAAATTCCATTTAAAAATATATAATTATGAAAAGTCGTAGAAAAAAATTGGTAAGAACAAAAATGAAAAAAAAAATATATCTTTTATGATGTGTACAAGCTCACTGTGTTTTGAGTATTTTAAAAAAGACCCTGTATTTGGCGTTCATAAATTGAATGAAAAGCAGGGAGCACCCCACAAACGTCTGTTTGAACGAAACGAACCATAAATAAATAACACGCACCCCATAGCAAAACAGCTAAAGAGCAATATACATTGGAGTTGACATAGCAAAGTATAGACGAGAATCTGTAGGCGTATTTCATAGACAACCTATATATAGCTTGTTTAGTCAAAACACTCTAGATTGTCCTTCTCTAACGCTGTAGTCGCTGTATGATTATACCTAGTCTTGCCATAAATATTGTGACATGGAAAATATATTTTTTTCTGTTGTAAATAAAATATATTACTTTTGAAAAAGGTATCAAAACATCGTCTAAAGTGTATCAAGATACCATTCTTGAGAAGGTAGTTAAGCCCCTTAACAAGACCATGTTTGATAACCAAGAATGGTCCTTCCAGCAAGACTCGGCGCCGGGTCATAAAGCTCGGTCCAAGCAAGCAGTCTTGGTTGGAAACGAACGTTTCCGACTTCATCAGAGCTGAAGACTGGCCATCGTCTAGTCCAGATCTTAATCCGCTGGATTATGATTTATGGTCAGTTTTAGAGAGTACGGCTTGCTCTAAACGCCATGCTAATTTGGAGTCCCTAAAACAATCCATTCGATTGGCAGTAAAGAATTTTCCCAAGGAGAGAGTGCGTGCTTCTATTGATAAATGGCCTCAACGTTTAAAGGACTGTATTGCAGCCAATGGAGACCATTTCGAATAAGCTTTTTATTTTTTAAATTGTTTTAAATGTATGTATTAAACATACACATTGTAAAAGTAATATATTTTATTTACAACAGAAAAAAATATATTTTTCCATGTCACGATATTTATGGCAAGACTAGGTATATCTATGTCAGAATAACAACATACATTTTGTTATTATTGTGAGACAAATATTTTAGGACTTTGCCTATAAAATTGCCGCTCTGCAGTTAAGTACTGGCCATTACAATACAAAATAATTTTTGTTTGGCTAAGAACTCTAATTTCAAATTAATTTTATTTTAAAAACATGGAATTCTTTTTCAAAAGTATCCATTTGTTTATTGATTAGTGTTTTCATAGCATTCAATCTTTTTCGTCATCATGGATACGTTAAAAAATCGAGTAATTATCGAGTATGAGTACTATCGTCAACTATCGTGGCATTATTAGGACCTCAGAAATTTCGCGTGACAATCAGGACTATTTTGTATCTAGCAGTGTAAGCCAACGAGGATTTTTTGGCATTTTTATAGATATAACCAAACAAAAAACTTATCTAATATAGTGACGACTTTAATTCAAAATAAAGTTCATTTCCTCACTCAGATACTAAACTCTACACATAGGGATGTATGGAGATTACATAATTATTATAACATAATCACGAAAATTTATATTGCAATATTTCCGTAACCTTTATAGAGGACCGTGGGACTGTATTATTTAGGAGCTGTGAGTATAGCAAACACTGTTATATTTGGCAACGTTTTTTTTCTTTCTTTCCTCCCTTTTGGCGAGGTAATTTTATTATCTGTATCTGTAATAATTTTACACGTACAACTTCTCATCTGTCCGCAAGATTTACCGTGTTTTGACAATATGTGAATTCACTTCCATGCTAAACGTTTCCGGCAAGCATCTCCATATTGCAAGCTTGAACAATACCACCTATAAATAACACACCCCTACAAAAATACCCACGACCCCATAACATTCCACCGAGATTCACTACAGCAAACGAAAAGAATTTCATACGAAGACATCATTTTTCAAAACAGTTTGACCCAATATGGCCGTACATAAATTTTTACTGCGATATAAAGTTGTTTCGAGAATGACCCCGATGAAATGAAACTAACGGTAGGATCGGACGTGTTACTAACATTTACTAGTAAATTCGGGTAATGCCGTGTGACGTATCGGTTTGGCGGTTCGAAAGCTACGTTGATTGGATGTATAAATTGTTTTTCATCGGTCCCACGCTAGCACGCCTGGCGCAATTGTGTATTCAAAATAACAGACCGGTTTTATGTTTAGATTGATTTCTCGTGCATTCGAATTGTCTGTAAAACTATCTAGATCACAGTACAATTATTCATCATTGTCATTAATAATCATACAACGCCATCTAGTCCCAAACTAAGCAGAGCTTGTACTATGGTACTAGAATAACTGATACTATTACATCTATACTTTTCTTATGTATACATACTTATAATACATGGAAACACCCAGACCAAGACAAACCTCACTGTTCATGCACACAAAGATTTGTCTTTGGAATCGAACCCGCGACCTCAGCGTCGAACACTACTTACTCCGTCATCTTGTCGTCGTTCTATAATTAATCTGCATTAACTTAAGATTACTTTTACTATTTCTTTAAGTGATAATACATTTTCTTTAACATAAACTTAGTTACTCAGGCATACATTGTATATTATTATGTTGAAAGAAATTTAGGTAACTAAGCAAACTTAAACACATAAACCACGAGACATCATTTTTATGTGTTTTTCCAACTTTTCATCTTTGCTCCCTAACTACCGAAGTATATTCGGCTTATTCCGGATATCCCTTGAAAAAATCACTCCAGTGGTGTCCCCAAAATATCTCCTAAAGACAAAAAAGTGAAAACACAAAGGAAAATAAGTATAAAAGTTGGCGCGTTTTGATGCAAAAATGAAAATGGCGGGTTACTCCCGGGATGGCGGGGAAAATGAAATATGGCGGCCGCAAGCCCGCGTCCCTTGGCGACTGAGCACATAGATATTGTTTACATGCTATATTTCTGTTAGGGTCGCAACATACCATTAATTTTATTTAAGTTTGTTACATGACATGCAAGTGTATAAAATATTACCGTGCCAGTTTGATGAACATAAAATATATTTTGAAGAGAGACGCTATTTCCATTGTTAAAATTTATGAATATCCTAATATATCTAACTTAACATAAGTAGCATAAGTGAAAAATCAATCTACTGCTGTAAACAGTTCCAATCTTACATAGTTTATTTTCGTGATCAATATCAACTGGCCCTGTGGCGCAACGGATAACGCGTCTGACTACGGATCAGAAGATTCCAGGTTCGAATCCTGGCAGGGTCGCAATGATCTTTTTGGTTTTTCTTGTTTTTTTTACCTACCAATAAATTTCAAACAACAAAAGCTAAAAACAACAATGACTATGTATCTAAGCTAAAAAATAACAAAACTAGAACAGAATAATTTTGTAAACAAACGCATTAACATGCCATGCTTATCTTTCAAATTGAACAAATCAAGGCTGCATACAAAATTGGTAGCAAGTCATTAATAACGAGGTATTAAGTCAGTGGGATCACCACCGTGCGATACATTCCACGCTCCACACATTTCCATACATATTTAATACGCCGAGGATGAGCCACGACTAAATAAACCTTGTTTCAGCTTTGTCATGCTAATTCGAATTTCGAACGATCTGTTTAAAAACTCAAACCAAGATGATTGTAGTCCATTAATTTTTAATTAAAACAAAATTTTAAGTCTGTATTTTTTTTTTGGATAATGTGGCCAATGTATTTTTTTGTGCTTTCGTACTTGAATTAAAGTATCAAATTACGAAATTATTACAACCAATGTTCATTTTTTGTATCATTATCGACAATATCTGAATTAAATAGAATATTTACAATACTTCTTAATTCGACCTAATATAAATGGATTGGGTTCAAAATTACAAATAACAGATAATATGATTGATTTTATTTAAAAAATGGAAATTAAGAAAATTTGTATTTTAGATAATATTAAAAGCATTTTTTACTTTTTTTTGTCGGTGATCCTATCCTATACCTTTTAAACGATGTCAAGGTTCCAAGACTCGAAGCAATGATATCATTATTGGCATAGCCCTAAGGGACAAGCCTTGCGTCATAGACAATAATGTGTTGTTTAAAACAATAAAGAATGCTTTATGGTGCATTTGTGATGCATTGATTGAATGATTTGTTATTACTGCGTGATGCTGATGCGTGATTAAAGCATTAAAATTACTTCCTTGAGGAAGCATCATTTATGAGGTTATCTTTGTTTGTGTGGTATTTGACTTCATCTGTAATTGTTTCTTTTTCTGAAATCTGTAGAATTTTCAAATTAGGCACCATTTTTCAAGATTATTCTGTAATATAACTGATTTATTATTAGTAGGTAGACTTGGCAGACGATAAAAAAAAATAAAAATAAAATAAATATTTCACAACTCACACACAACGCCATCTAGTCCCAAACTAAGCAGAGCTTGTACTATGGGTACTAGAATAGCTGATACTAATACATATAATATACTTTTCTTTTGTAAATACATACTTATTATACATAGAAACACCCAGACTAAGACAAACCCCCATGTTCATGCACACAAAGATTTGTCTTAAGTGGTAATCGAACCCATGACCTCGGCGTCGCAGGGAGGTATCCGGTCGTCAAAGTCTTTTCAGTTCAAGTTATATTGGTTAAATGAATGCCAGCTAGCATATCACAGTAATCTAGGCAATAATTTAGATTATAGTACCTCAATAACATTATTTTCTGAAACAAATACCTAAACAAGGCGTCGGAAGTTTTATGCCATCCTTGACCCAAAAAGGCTTCATACTCATCGTCCTTAAAAGAACAAGAGCATTGTCTATGCCCGCTACTAGGTCAAGGTGAACATAAACTATAAATTAATTCCTGAACGACTAAACGTTCGGAACCTGGCAGAATCCCAAATATTACTACTATGTAGAAAGAGGCTGTCTTATTTGGTATGGAGTTTATAGTCTGTACAGGATCGTTGAAGAGTATTTTTACTTTTACCTTATTCTTTTCAAGTTTTACCACTTGGTTGAACATACATATAGAATCTATGCAAAATTTCAGTTTTCGAGCACTGACAGTCTCCACTTTAAAATCATGTTGCTTATTATGTTTTAATGTTTTATAAAGACTATAATAGTTATTTATGCAACTGTTCTATAATAAGGGGTATTAAAACACGAGTGTGGGTTTATCACACGAGGCGAAGCCGAGTGTGATAATAGTATCACATGAGTGTTTTAATACCTAATTATAACAGTTGCATACAAGACTTTATCTACACCCATGATATGAATCCTCTATAAATGTTCTGAAACCATAGGGTATTAGGGTACGGTGTTGTAAGAACTCTATGTAAATTCATGGAAAGTTTAATTAGTGAGTATCTAATACAAAAAAACTATGTATAGGTAATAATATAATTATTTATTGTAATAATTATTTACATTTTGGATCGTACAATTATTAAAAAGTATTTTTTCAATACTATTATTAAACAAAAATGGCGGGATACGACGTCAATTCAAAAATTCGAAAAAGTTTTTATTTAAATTACGGCGCTGTGGTAGTGAAACGCGCGTGCATGACATATTCTTTTTTTGAAATTCATAACGATGCCATGAGAATGTGGCTGTTCGATGAGTAAAAAAGGAGTTGCATAATGAATTTCAGTACAACATTATAACACCCGTTTGGGTGTTATAATGGTTATTATGACACTGGCTGTTTTAATGTTGGCAATTAGCTAACTGTTTCAAGAACGTTTATAGAGGATTTATAGCATGGGTGTAGATAAAAGCAATTAATGTTATATTTTGTTCAATGTATTGTTATATTATTGTCATGTATGCTAATAAAGAACTTTCTAAATTATTAAGTCTCGACGCTAGACCTCAGTCAGACAGACGGACATGTTAATACTACGGAGCCTTTATAACGATCCAACCTTATTTTGTAAAAAGCTTGAAGAAGAAATATTAACGGTACTTTTGTTTATTCCAGATAAATCTTCGATTGATTCTGGTGTCCGGCAAGACGAAGGAGTTCGTGTTCGCGCCTGTGGACTCAGCGGGGGACATCGCCATACATGTCTACGACAATTGGCCTGAAGGTATACACACTACACGTATATTCTTAGCTTTGGAACATTAAAAGTACAGGATTACCGGGCGTGTAGCCCGTTAAGCCGGCTATGTCTAATCCGAAGCCAATCTATATGCAGATATAATCTACTTATCCACCATGATTTGCAATTTGTCGGCTTAAAAGAAACATTAAAAACATTTAGGGTTCCTAAAGGTCCCCTGCCAATGTAGTTGTTTATGTTTAATCTGACAAATTGGATAGTCTGATACTGCCCAGCAAAAAGTTTGTCAAATTACCGGGGGTCCATTGTATAAAGCCAAGAAAACTTATTCACCTAGAAAAAAGTAATCTATTATTTTTACTAAATGCTGCCATACGACTACAATCTGTTTTTATTTAGTAAACGAAATAATAAAAGTAAATAACAAAACAAATATGAATATGATTGATTGATATTAAACATTGGAATCTTTCAGAAAACATGGACAAGATTGGGTGTCATTCTCAATTCTTTATTTATTTTTTAAAACAGTCTTTTTCGTCTTTGAACAAATTAATATTACATAATTTCGAACACACAAAACATTGAATAGTTTCGGACTTTTGGAACGAACTAATGTTCATTTCAAAGACGATTAAAAATAGAAGTGTAGTCTGTAACAGATAACTATCCAATCCCAGTAATCAAATTACAGCGACCCAATTTGGGCACCGCTGTCTCTACCGAACTATGAAATTACTTTTCAATCGAATCTATTGTCTATTTTCAACAGCCAACAGTTCTAGGGTTTGTTACAACTATCTATTGGTAAAATGAAGCTGACGCGCTAATCGCAAAAACTGCTTTTTGTTTTTTATTTTGACACAATTATTCTTATTTTGAATAGCAATTATACGAAATTGTTCACTTCACTCCTGTTCGTGTTCGCGTTATTATATTTATTTGCAACTCTGTCTCTTTACCCAAAGACATCTCGTCGCATTAATCCAATAAAATATGCTAATTTAAACAGCATTATGTAGTATTGTAGAAAAATAAAACCAAGGAAAAGGTATGAATTTGTAAACGAAGACTTTCTCATGCAATGACATAACACCAGGCATGTACTAAAATTATAAAGAGAAAAGGTTTTTGTTGTTTGTTTGATTGTAGCCAAAAATCTTAGATTTTCCTAGACTGATCTTAATGAAAAATGGTATGGAGATAGATCACGACCCTAGAAATAATATTAGCTACTTTTTATACACGTACCACGCGGGCGGAGCCGCGCGGACGTGTTTTTAATGTATACTTACATAATTGTTTGCCCGGCTTACTGATTCATCAACGCAGAGCCTAAACCACATAGTCTAGTTTAACGCGGGAAAAACCGCGCTAATCATCTAGCTGAACATAAAAAAATAACTAGTCAAAATATTTGCTGTAAAACTCATGATTTCTGTCATATTTAATTAAAGATAAGATGTGCACTCGAAAGTGTAAACAGAATGTGGTTAAAAAAATATAAAGACATCGCTATTTGTGTTTACCTACTGATAAAAGTAGTTATATAAGGAGCTGAACAATTATCATAAATTGTGTGGAAGCGGATTTAGCACTCTTAGCACAGATATTAAATAATTCGAGACACGTGCATGCACGTGCTTGATAAGCAAAGTTGATGATTATGTCAAACACTTGAAAACGTCATGTAACGTAGCGGTACTCGACCTAGGTCAATCTCGTATAGACTGTAGGTATAATTCTTATCTGCCTCGTTAGCTTAGTGGTTTTGGTATGTGGTTTTTCACTGTCAGGTCTCGGGTTCGATTCCCGGGTTTAGCATAAGTGTGTTTTGGGCTTTTCTTATAGGAGATTCTCAATAGCAGCACGGAGTTGGAATTGAGTCCGCTGGATAGCTATAAGCTAGCATGAGCTCTAAAGACCTAATTGTTTTTTTTTTTTCGCTTGGTACTTTCTTACTTGTGTGAAACTTGGCAGCACTCTCTGCACGCCCATAACTTATAATAATTTACCAGCTGTCGCCCGCGTGATATCGATATTAGGTAGCCCAGACTTTAAACTACATGTGAACCATATTTCATTAAAATCTATCAAATCAGAAATCAAATCAGTATTTCCAAAGGCCTCAAGGAGCGCTTGAACACGTCAAAACAAACATCAAAATACTAATTATATAAAATTAAAATAAAATTGAATTATTTTAATTATTATACTTATTGCAATAAAATGATTTGACACCGGAGCTTAGATTGACTTTAATTCAACTTAGAAATTTGAATTAAAATCAATCCAAGTACCAGCTCCGATAGGTATTGCATCATGAGAAGAGCTGGTGAGAAGCTCAAGTAATAGTAACTCAAAAAATAGTTACTATTACACACCCACATATCCTCACAAGCTTTATGAGTAGAATTATAAATAAAATAAAATAAAATAAAATAATTATTCAGTACCGTTTAAATTAACACATTCTTTACATTTGGAACTTATGCTAATTTCACAAATTAATTTTTTTACAGAAAAAAAATAAAAAATGTAAAGGCAATGGCCAAAAATCTCCTGCACTAGGCTAGGCCTGTCCTGCAGGCGGTTTTTAAATAAAAGAATTACAATATCGTAATGAGCATTAAATGAGAATGATACTGTAAAATTATAGATTCGCTGTTACATTTTAGCACTACATAGTTACTTTGTAATCTTCCGCCTCCCTCACCCTACATAAATACACGTCACCCTCCTAACCAACGCCTAGAATATATCAATAGAAAGTTATCGAAACATTATGATCTCGCAAACACCATCACAAGTTTGCGTATAAACAAAAGGGTTCTCTTGTTCCATACATAGATTTCACGAGGCGAGGCTCCAGCGCTAATTGGTCGTGTCAACACGGTCCCGCTTCTTGCTCAACTTTGTTGGCAATTGTTTGAAGCTGAGGATATGTTAAGGAGAGGATTTTACGGGCACATGAGACTTAATTTCGTAGTCCTCAGATATAACGATGGGTCTTTAATTTTTTTTTTTCCTTTTCTTCTTAAAGAAACGACGCCCGCACTAGGAACCTGGGTCTACGGATGTTTACAAACATACATTTCACACATACAAAGCACACCCAGAGTCTGAACAAATATTTGCGGATCACACAAAGATTTGTCCCGTGTGGGGATCGAACCCACAACACCAGCGTAGTTGAAAGCGGTGAGACGACCGCTTTAAACAACTACGCCAACCGTGCACTCTATATAAATGTCACACAACTAAAGTACATACACAATAAAATAAATAAATATCACACAACTTTCACACCACATCACCTAGTCCCAAACTAAGCAAAACTTGTTCTATGGGTACAAAAATAACTGATACTCATACATACATTTTCTTTTGTAAATACATACTTATACATAGAAATACCCAGACCAAGACAAACCTCCATGTTCAAGCACACAAATATTTGACTTGAGAGGGAATCGAGCCCGTGATTGGACTGTGGTATTTCAGGGGTTGTAGTGTAGGCACCTATATCAAAGTAATTATTTTAATGATGTTTCTAATATCGAGAGGTGTTTCAATTACATACGAAAATAATAATTAGTCATCATGCCTATTGTAATTGTCTGAGACAATAAACTAATTTAAAAACAATTTTTATTAAAGCTGATGTGATTTTTTAACAATATTTAAATAATGAAATACGGGTGTTACTCGCGTAATGTTGGTCTATTTAGTCGACCGCGGTTTCACCTATACTTTTAGGCATCTTCAAGAGAGTGTGTCACGTCGCACCTGTGTCGCACTCTCTTGAAAATTCCTAAAAGTATAATTTTAAACAAACTGACCAATACAATATGACAAACAGTCAAAACTGGATAGCTTTTGAGTGGCAAAAAGGCGAAATAATACTCTTATTTTAAACCCCTGATTGCACCTATCGTTAAGCATCAGGTGTTCATTTACTAGTCGTACTCAATAGTGAGTAAAATCAAATTTTGCCTCACTGATTTTAGGCACAAAAACAAGCAATTTACCGTGCTAAAGATTATTAAATCATTCATCGTTGTTTAACCTCTAGAGAAGTGAAATAGTTGTATGTATTTAGAAGTCCTCACCTTAACTAGATCCGGTACAATCCTTTCCAAATCACTATTTAAGTGTAACTGAGAAGTTATTGAATTACGTTACGAGGTATTGTTTGCTCAATTTGAGTTCATCATTATAATCGTATTCTAACTATCTATAGGACTATATAGGATATTAGGACTTAATGTTGATTTCACCAACATGTTAAAGTCAAGTTTAAAACTAAGCTACTGCTTTCAATTTCGATCTCTCTGTCCTAGAGAGAGATACAAAATACATGACATAACATAAAATCACGTTTCATCACTCAGGAGGGTGTGGCAAAGGGGAAAAACACCCACACTTCACCTGTTATGTTTAGGTCCCATGGGATAGGGGGTGAGCCTATCGCCATTCATCGGGCACAGTTCCAACTCCTTGCTACTATTGTGAATTTCCTGACGGAAAGTTCACAAATAACACTTTTTCCGACCCGGGAATTGAACCCAAGACCTCGCGGTGAAAGGGGCATATGCTAACCACTAGACCACCAAAGCAGTAAATATAAATATGGATTTAATTAAACGTGTTTAGTGAAATCGGCGCTTAGCATCTCTTTTGCATGTTCAATTCGACAATAATCGTTTTGTCTCATCTAAAGCTTCTTAGCCTTGAGTTTCAACTCTAATACTTAAATAGGAATTCAAAGTAATTGCCTCGTTGGTTTAATACCTTGTATGGCTTCCGATCGCGAAGTTCTGTATGGGGATTACTGAGGATCAATTCGATGAGATTAGCGAGACGGAATGTAGCAATATTCTCCAGTAAGTTCTACCTAAAACGATCTAGCTTTAGACATAATTTGCTGACAAATCTCTCTAATTTTGCTTTAGTAGGTATAGCCATGGAGGGTCTGAGCCTTCAGTGTAGTGTGTTAACCGCTGCCATCGCACTGGTACTACGCAGGTAGAGTTACCAGCTGTCAAATATCATTGTCAAACTGTTATTTTGTGATCAAGTTAAGTGCTGGCATAGAGATGCTTAGCTCACAGTTCACTCGCACCTCGCTGGCACCAGCGCGAAGCCAGCGGATAGCATAGCCCTAAAAAAAACATTTCGTCTACAGCCATGTCCCCAAAAACATCCCAAGATCTAACAAAACAGTTTTAACAACTAATTAAATGGACTAATATCGTTCAATGCTGTTATTTATTATCGCAAGAGTCCCAGCTATATCATTACAAATATTTGACCTTGTCTGATAAAAAAACCGTCTCAATAAAACAATAACTAATTAATGCACTCATTATAATAATATAAACCAAAACAATAGCAGCAGGATACATGACAGTAATGATAATTATATAGAAATGTCACCTCTGAAGAACTTCATCGCGTCACTTGGTCAATTGACGTCATTCGATAATCCAAGTGAACTTGTTAATCAGTACTGCTGGCCCTCTTGGGATCCGCGGTCAGGAACCGAATATAAAAGTTACTAGTTAGACTATGCTGATATCCTAAAATCGATATAATTGTGAAATAGATATCAACTTTAAAACAAAATATAAATTTAATCCAGGTCCAATCCAGTTTACATTTTCATGTCATGCCCACCATTGTACCAGCCGTAGTTATCTTCGAACAAAGGTACATCGCGCCGTTTGTATGTACGCGTAGCGCTTGCCACGCCCCGGGTTCATATACGTACGCACGCACACTACGCCGCTAGGCCACTCACTCGGTGACCGGTAGTGCGGGCCGTGCCATTACTGTGAGCGGCCGGTGTTTGTTTAGAAAATTAGGTACGGTTACGCGCTGCACTGCAAAATGTCTTCGCGAGTCAAAAGATATTATTGTGCAGTTTATGGTTGTTCAAACGACATTATTTCAAACCCAGAATTAACGTTCTTTAAGGTACCCTCTGAACACAAAAGGTGAACTTTAATAAAATACGTATTTGATAATAACTACTAAATACTTAAGAGCCCTATTACATTTTTACTTTGCGCCAAATTAGGTGTTTCTGCGACCGCGCGGCAAGTTACGACACTCGATGCACATGTTGCGTGAACAGTGACTAAATAATCTTGATCCGCTGTAGTATGATTTCCTATGGCACTTCCACGGTAAACGAATCGTAAAGTATGCTTTGTTGTTAGAATAAAAAGTATTTTTTCAGTTTACCAGTTTAGTAGTTTGCAGAATTGGCTCCTTATCAATAACAGGTATATCAGTTTTACAACATTTAGTCAATTGAAACACATTAAAATTATTTTATTTCGTATATTTTTGATAACATTATGAAACTTAATATAAAGTAAATATTACAGTACGTGAACATTATGCTAAAGTAGGTGTGATCCACAAAAATAAATACATACATTATAATATGTCGATAAGTGTCGTTTACTATAGTGACTTGATGACAATTTTTCGCTATGCGCATCAATTGCAACCAACTGATTCATGAAGAAACGAAAATCAATTAAGCGTCTTCCTTGAATATCTATATTATCCTGTGAACAAGGCAAAATAAAGCATTAGCATTACCCATCAAAGAGATATAAGTAAATTGTGTAGCGTAAGACAAATATTAGTTATAATAGGGATTTCCTAAGTCTTAAGCAACTAGTTAGCGTACATACCTTTTCATCATTACGGTTAACAGATATTTCTTCTTTATCTATTTCTTCAATGATTAAACTGTCATTAGTCTCGAAGCCTGGATTTTCATTGTCAACACTCTAAAAAATTTAAAAAAAAAAACATAATATTAAATAATTTTCCCAAACGAAGCATTACCTAGAAAAAAGATATAAGTACATTGTGTAGCGTAAAACAAAGATCACTTATGGGGATTGCCTAAGTTTTAACAAACTATTTGGTATACAATGTATAATATATATACCTTGTCAGCGTTACAGTTAACAGATATTTCTTCTATATCTGTTTCTTCAATTATTGAATTATCATTAGTGTCGAAGTCTGTGTATTCACTGTCAAAAGTCTAAAAAATTAAAAAAAGCATGAAATAAATTAAATTTTCAATACGAAGTATTTCATTATTAAGAAAAGTTCATTATTTTACCATGTCCTTAGTTTCATTGATGTTGCTAGATGTTGAAGCTTCAAAGTTTTCCAGATTCTGTTTTTTATTATTTCTATAAAAAAATATAAATTATGAATCGTATAAGTATGTTTTAATAGAAATGGGAAATATGAGCAAATTTCTTATTTTTCTTTCATAAGAACTTTCTCGAACACGCCGAAAAAGTAGGTATTGAGGGGAGCGGATGTCCTTTCTATTTTTTTTTTCATTAGAACCTTCTAACAATTCATAACAAACACGACCAATTAAATAACGACGAAAAAGAAATTAAATACATACCTTGCTTCTCTAGCTTTGCTCAGGTTTTCGATGTAATGCCTTTTACGTTTCCTTAAGCATTGGTATTTACATTTACCCATATTGACTGTAGCACAACTACAATAAAACGCAATTATCTGTATAATACAAAAGAAGTAAAATAATTGTGCTACTACAACACACAATACCAAAATAATATTATACTCACAATGATCAAGAAATCGCGATCCTACTATGAGATGCTCACACGCACACACACTGACGTAGCGTTTACTTGCCTAGTTACGCACACTAGCGCACGAAATAAACTGACATAGGTCCGACCTCGACAAGCGCTCGTGCGCATCTGATTGCATCGCCCCGGCGCAGTCAAATAAGTACTACTTTTATTTGATTTATTACAAAATAACTATAGCAATTTTAAATAAAACAAAAAATTTATAGGATAAAGCAAAAGTGAAATATTATTTTAGTAAAAACTTTATATTGAAATAATACGAAATACCAGAGATATTCTGACTTGTTTTGAGGTAATTTTGATTAAAACTTGTATCAATTCCAGACCTTTTTTTATACTCATAAAAGGTCAATATTAAAAATATATTTTATAATGATGTTAGTAGAGGATACATTCAATACAAAAAATAATATTTTGATGGGCAGTGTTAGCCAGTTTTTACAAATTAGAGCTCTCAAACAAGGTCTGTTCCCCTCTTTTACTGAATCATACATCAGCAGAATGATGATTACTGCATAATTAAATTAAAAAAATAATATCTGTTGTATTAATGTTTAAGACGAAGAAATGGGCTATCTTTATAATGTAATTTGCTTAAGTAATAAACAGCAAAAAGTATACAATTACGACGGCGAAAACCTTGCACATACGCATTTTTTTGTAATAGGGCTCTTAATAATAATGTAGGTATGTTTTTTAAACGCCGCCGTGCCGTTGCCTCTTTGGTTTATTTATTTCACAAAATGGATGTTACATTATGAATATGATGCGCAATTTTGTGATGTGTTATTAAATTATTTTTATTTTAACCGATATTAAAAAGGAAGTTCTCATAGTCTGTATGTATGTTGGTCTGCGATTATCTCTCATTTGGCTGGTTTTAATGTAGTTTTCAGAAGAGAACCTATATGTTAACCTGTATGTACTTATAAGATATTAAGTTAGAGTTTTTGTTTTATTTGTACTGTGTTAATCTCTTTAATAGTAATAATAATAATAAAAATATTTTTCTATCACAAATTTGTAATTTTTTTTATGCTTGTTTTCATTAGTAGCATAAATAATTAGCATTTAATTTTACAGTTAAGATTTTTTTTCATTTTTCTATGTCTGTTCTAGTACCAGTATGTATGCACACATTGTTTTTACTCCTTTTCCTTTCTGCTTTAAGTGTAAGAGATTGCAACCTTATATACTACGGATAATTTTATTAATATAATATTGGTCTATTTGACAAAGAATTTAATTTCATAGTATTATTCTCTCCATAACCATTTCTAGTCATTGTATTTTGGTTGGTATAACTTACACATAACAATTATTGTCAATAAACAAACAAAATTGTATGAATTATTTGAAAAGATGGTGATCATGAGTTTCTCACCAGCTTTTCTCATGATGCAATACCCATCGGAGCTGGTACTTGGATTGATTTTAATTCAAACCTCAAAGTTGAATTGAAATCAATCTAAGCTCCGGTGATTCAAATCATTTTGTTGCAATTAATATTATAATTTAATTAGCTTAAGTTTTATTTAAATTTTATTTATTTGAACGTTGATGTTTGTTTTGACGTGTTCAAGCACCTTTTAGGGCCCATGGAAATAAATGATTTGACTTTGACTTGACATAAATAAATGCTTTGTTTTGTAAAAAAAACGTTTTTTATAATTAAAAAAATGATTTCTGTACAGGTAATTTAAAATATCAATCTGACAAGTGCCAACCCTACGCCTCGAGCAAGTTTAGGTATCGTGCGCTCCTAAACGCCGGGAGTTGGCGTACTTATTTATTTTTACTATGATTGTACTACCCGATTTTCTGAATCCGGCCGAACATCTGCCACCAAGATATGACTGTAGATGCAGTCGCACACGCCTAACTAGATGAAAAAAGCATAAAACAACCCCTTTGTTTTATCCTTTTTTTACAGTATATAAGCAAACAAAAATAATGGACTGGTAATTTTAGGATTGAATGTAAAAAAGATAATACCATAAAATTACCTACATGTATTAATGAAATGATTTATCGTGAAAATACTAAATAAAAAATATTTTAATACACTCTGGTTATAGTATGAAACATAAAACGATGAGGAAGTATAACGTTATTATTTATACCCATTTTCCTGGTCAATCTATGTGTATAATAACAAATCGTTTCAGTATTATCGCTCGCCTCGCTGCGGCATGTACGCGAAATCCGATGTTATCAGAAACTGTAGGTAGTACAGGGTGTTATCAAGCGGAAACTGTCGAACGTTTCACTGACACAACATCCTGTAGCTCCCCATGGCTTTGATGGGGTGACCTATTTACTTTTAAGAAGGTTTTTTGTTAATAGTGTCATGGGGCCAAAAGACGTAAGGTTGAAAATACTTAGACGTAAGGCTTTATTTTCTTTGGAACCAATGGTTTTTTTTTTGGCTTGTGGTCTTATTAGAACTTAAAGGATCATTATCATTTATAATGCTATTATCAATAGCTTACGTAGTGTTCAAAATTAAGCAGTCAAAATAGAGATACAATAATATATAATCCATGCCAAAAACTTCATTTTTGCAAAATTTTGGCAAAATCAACCCGGTAGTTTTGCCGTCAAAAATTAAGAAACATACACACAACCTCACAAGCTCATACTAATTAAGACACCGATTAACTTAATTGATGGAGTCTGCGGGTCTCTTACATTTCGCAGTTTCAGTATTTTAATAACTATTCAAATTATTCAAATCATGAAATACGGGTGTTACTCACGTAATGTTGGTCTATTTAGTCGACCGCGGTTTCACCTATATTTTTAGGCACTTTCAAGAGAGTGCGATACGTCGCACCTGAGTCGCAGCCAGTCTTGCACTCAGTCTGTCTTTTTTAATAAAAATAGTTTAATAACTATCTAAGCTATATATTTATACCACTTAGTCTAAGTGCTACATATCTCATCTAAGCATAAGTAGGTCAAATAACTCTAGTGGTTTGAACTACTACGCAACAGCATATATAGCGCTTCCCTTAGGAAATATAAATTACTTCTCACTATAATCTTAGGTATAAGAGTAGCCAAGAAGAGATTTTGTGAACGAGTTCAAGGAAGTAAGCCAGGGTCGTATTCGCCTTACATTCAGGCACTCCCTGTGTGGGCATCTCTCTCCATAAAAGCGAAATTGTTTGTTGGAACAACACCTCACCCCACCAGCACTGAGCCCTGGACCCTTTGTGGGATGCCATCTATGCTCTTCAAGCCAAGTCCGACATTGGAGTAAACTCTAGATTTTTACAAATAATACTTAACTACATCTACCTGGTGGAATACAAACCCATTCACTCTTAATTTCGTTCTTTAAGGCTAGGTCCCATTTCGATTTTTTTATGTGTTGTTACTGTTGTAAGATACTGATATTCCTTTAGACTAGAAGGCAAGAAAAAAGCGTCGGCTAATGCTGATGATGATCATAAATACTATAATAAAAGGCAGATGGAGTGCACAGAACACTAAAAGTGAAGGCACCAAAGCAAATACAAACAATCCTTCGACACTCAGTACTCAGTCACAAAGAACGCGTTGTGCCGGATTGCGTGATGAGCATACCAGGTTTGCTTGTGTCATGGAATTTGTATTTGCTTTGTGGCTTCACTTATGAGATATAATATCATAGGTGTGTGATGAAGTGATATTCTCATTTGTCATTGTACTTACCTACATTACTTTTGTTACACTATGACTATCCCACACTAAAAGTAATACCGTAGTAGCTAAAAATGCTTAGAAACCGAAACTAAACAGCATAATTTATCGCAACAGA
The DNA here is from genome assembly GCA_905147285.1 of Hypena proboscidalis. Lineage (NCBI taxonomy): Eukaryota > Metazoa > Arthropoda > Insecta > Lepidoptera > Erebidae > Hypena > Hypena proboscidalis. The sequence continues at coordinate 6,844,970 of LR990141.1, forward strand.
TAGCAGATATTTATCGCACTGCTTGCTAGAGTTATTGTCACCGAGTTACGAGCGACAGTGGCGTCGCCTAGCGGGTTATTTACGGAGCTTCGGCTTGGACACCACCCGTATTGGACATGTTATGTTCTATACATGAGGCTAGAACAGCGAGATACGGGCAACTTATGGCGAGAGTGCTATTGAGCACGTTATTTATTTTAATTTTATGCCCGCAGTCGTTGTAAATGAATAAGAAAATATTGTACCGACTAGAGAGGCTGAATTGTTGAGGAAAGCACAGCCAGATTTATTGGTATTAGGAGATAAAACGTATGTTTAATAAAACTCACAGCTTTAAAAATATGTGGAGTTCGGTGTATTAAGTAGTAGCTGCTCCCGCGCTTGGACACGCTTTCAACCTAACTGCTCCACTCCCGTGAAGTTTAGCGTAATGTTAAATATCTTAAGACCTTTATTGAGAATTAGACTATCAAAAACAAAAAGTATTTTTAAAATTCAATCAGTATTTCTCGAGATTAGCGCAAACAATGTCTGCGAGGTATGTTCATCAGTTAAAAGAAGCCTGTGTTACGCGCCTTGTAGTCAGTTATCTGCATCAAAAAAAATATTAAAATCGGTCCAACCGTTTAGAAGATTAGTCGTTACGAACAGACAGACAGACAAAAAATTTAAAAACCTTTTTTTGGCTATGGTTTCGTGCAAACATCTATACCAGCTTGAAAAAACATTGTTATTTTGACATTAAAAACAGAACTTCAATTTTAATTATTTGTATCGATTGATGTAAAACTAATCTTTACCTCTTTTCCAAACAGCTCATTTCATTTGAATGTAAAGCAAGAATAGCTTTAAAAGGTTTTATCTACACCCATGCTATAAATCCTCTATAAACGTTCTTGAAAAAGTTAGCTAATTGCCAACATTAAAACAGCCAGTGTCATAATAACCATTATAACACCCAAACGGGTGTTATAATGTTGTACAGAAATTCATTATGCAACTCCTTTTTTACTCATCGAACAGCCACATTCTCATGGCATCTTTATGAATTTCAAAAAAAGAACATGTCATGCACGCGCGTTTGACTACCACAGCGCCGTAATTTAAATAAAAACTTATTCGAATTTTTGAATTGACGTCATATCCCGCCATTTTTGTTCAATAATAGTATTGAAAAAATACTTTTTAATAATTGTACGATCCAAAATGTAAATAATTATTACAATAAATAATTATATTATTACCTATACATAGTTTTTTTTTGTATTAGATACTCACTAATTAAACTTTCCATGAATTTACATAGAGTTCTTACAACACTGTACCCTAATACCCTATGGTTTCAGAACATTTATAGAGGATTCATATCATGGGTGTAGATAAAGTCTTGTATGCAACTGTTATAATTAGGTATTAAAACACTCATGTGATACTATTATCACACTCGGCTTCGCCTCGTGTGATAAACCCACACTCGTGTTTTAATACCCCTCATTATAGAACAGTTGCATAAATAACTATTATCACGCGATATAACACGCAGTAACCGGCAGATAGCCACTGAAACACTTATCCGATAAACACGGTGAATTACTGCCATAGACTACATCTAGACCAGCGATACTTAAACTTTAGCTTCATGAAACCTGTACACATGTATCTTAGTATAACATCTTTTACATCCAATGTAATAATATCAAACAAATCAATCGGCACGCTATAGGTATACAGTGTGACTCATTTATAGCGGTCAGTATTGTTAAGTCTGTAATTTTAAAACACAAACAAATCTGTTTTTCTCAACCATGACATCGATCTTAGTAAAAACAAAAACCGCGTACTCAGATTTTAGTAAAAACTTGTACTCGTATCGGGAATCGAACCCGGTCGAATTGAAAAATAAATCTTGATTAATTTTCATTTGGATATCTATTATGTAGGCAATCAGCAGTAAATCTTGCTATGAAACATGATATCTAAACTGAATTAAATGCATTGTAATTCATTTATTTATTTTAGTAAAATAGTTGTGCCGCCTAGTTACCTAAACTGCGTTGAAAAAATGGGTTGCCATTTCGAACATCTACTCTAAATACAATGCATTTTATAATATAGCTATGTACCTAAACACTTATCCGATAAACACGGTGAATGACTGCCTCAGACGAAATCTAGACTAGCGAGCGTATTTAAAGTTAAATAACTAAAAACTACTATTAACATGATCAATATAATGTTTTTAAACTTACTGGAAATTTTGGAGGTTCTTCAGTTAACTAACTTTGGCAATAAGCGATTCTAATATACTTCAGTTATAGATATAGTTAAATTAAAACCAATACTAATCAAATATTTTAATAATTAAATTATCATAAAGTTTCCACAACAAAGTTCTGATGTAATTTTTATTTTTTATCGTAAACCCAATGAAATCGTTGTGATTTCTTTAGCGCCATAGACTTACTCTGATTTAGCTGATACATTATCTGTTAATTTACGATAAAATCAATTAAATAGTTTTTATCGGCTTATAAAATAAATTGTTAAAACAATTAACTGAAACCTAGATAAATAAAAAAAACAAAGCTTGTATAATCTTTAAAAAGTTTTTATAAAGAGAGATATAATATGCAAAAACAGCGAATTAAACCACAGATAGTAACAATGTAACTGCTATTTACATTTAATACTAGCTATTCGACGTTAAGACGATACTCTAATCTCATTGTTTTCGACAATTTATGTGCAAACAAACCGCTTTTAGCTGAACAAATTACGACCGAAACGGTTCACCAAAAGCATTTTACATATTTATTCATAAGAATTAATGTACCTCATTTAATAAAGTATTATTTTCATGTGAAATATCATGAGTACAAATATATTTTTTACGTTTATTCAGTTCATTAATAACATTTTGAAAACAGCGCCATCTATATGACGCGATGTAACAACGTAGCATCTTTACAGGCTCGTCTGTGTTCGTATGACGCATCGTAGTGTGTGTAAGTAGCGCGCAGTCAATACCACTCAACGTTTACGCCGCTTGTAGCATGTGCCTCCATAGCTCAGGGGTTAGAGCACTGGTCTTGTAAACCAGGGGTCGAGAGTTCAAATCTCTCTGGGGGCAGTTTTCGATATAACTTTTTGTTATTGTTTCTAGATTATTATGCGTTTACAATTGAGATATTTCAGGTTTTAATTAAAAAATCTGATATTTTTGACATTTGAAACCAAAATAAATACTTATGAATAAAATCAATATTCAATATGCCGCGCATTGAAATTCTGTTGGCGTTTCTGTATCTATTGAAAATATTTGTACAAAACAAAATTTTACTTTTCGGCGTATATTCATAGATTTTGCTAATATTCTTCGAAATACGCATCGCAAATTCAAAATATACAAATACACATATTTAATTATAATTTACTTTATTGTGCAACATAACAATCACGCCTGAGTTTAATCAGAAGGGTTAGGCAGCGATGTATAATTCAGCTGTTAGTATATTTAAGTCCTATTGTCATCTACTAGACATAGTTCTCCTTGCTGAAACATTCTTGAGGAAATACAAAACACATCTATCCGATTCGGGAACTAGGCAGGATTAGACCAATGAATTAATCATACTAAAAATAGTAAAATCTGTCTCGTTGGTCTAGCTAGTGGTAAGGATATGCAACATCTCACCGCGAGGTCTCGGTTTCGATTCCCGGGTCGGGCAAAGTGTTATTTGGGATTTTCCGTCAGGATTTTCAATAGCAGCTCGGAGTCTGGTGGATCATCCTCTATCCCATGGGACCTAAACATAACTGGTGAAGTGTGGGTGTTGTACACCACCGCTTCACCCTTCTAGGTAATATAGGCGTGATGTTATGTAAAAGCATCTTTTTATTTTTAGAAATTTTCAAGTCTTTCCAAAGATTTTATACAGAACAGGCAATACAAATTTGAGTATTTGTGCTCGGCGGATTGGCTCATCCCACACATGGGAACTAAACACAACAGCTAAAATGTGAGTGCACCCCCTTCTAGGTAACATAGTCGTGATGTAATCCTATGCTAATCATACTAATGATGTTCTATCTGTCGTTTCCAGCTGACTGGGCATCAGAATCGGTGTCCCGCGCGGAAATCCTGCGGTTGATCTACCAGGGCCGGTTCCTGCACAGCTCCGTGACGCTGGGAGCCCTAGGGCTGCCCATGGGCCGCACCACAGTCATGCACCTCGTGCCGCGCGAACATCTGCCCGAACCTAATTCACATGGTATGTTGCTTTCGTCCGAGCATGTTTTAGAATGTATGTGCTTTTATAACATTATTCTTTATTGTTTTTAACGGCGATATAATGGCGGAGGCCTTTATTATTTCAGTTTTACGTGACAAAAGACTTGTATGATAAAATTTAAAGTATTTTAATAATAAGACATTTTAATAGTACCAAAGATTTTCTACAAGAAAAGATAGCATATTATATTACGTTATTCTATTATTTTAGTGCCTGCCTTTATTATTTGAGTGTGAGTGAGTAATCTGATAAAATTTAAAATATGTTAATAAGACATTTCATGCAAGAAGATAACAATAGCAAGAATTTTTCTTTAGTTTTGCTTGTCTTTTGTCTACGTAACCAACTTTTATTGAAATGAAACACGAGCCCAACTAAAATTATTAAGGACTAAAGCTTTTTATTAATCTTTCCCATTCTGCATGTGCATACATATAACAATCCCACCAATATGTTGGCCTTTTGTGGAATAAAGTGATGAGTGAAATAAATTCAAGGCAAAAACATATAATAATCGCCTTAATGTTTGCTGTATAATCTAGTTGTTAAAACAATTTATTAGAAAATAATGCACATATTTATAAATATTACTACTTTATTCTTCGACTAAATTAACTTTCTAATATAATATACCCTATATCTATGTACTACATCCTTCAATGGAAATATAATTTTATATAACTAATCAAGATTTGCTTTACAGAAGTACGATGGAGTTAACATTTACCCATCCCTGTTCCCTTCTTCCATCCTATATACCCTGTAAGTCCTTGCCTTCTATAATTTACTACCAGACTAAGGTTTTAGTCCATTATAGTTAGTATTAGAGCTTTTCAGTCTGTGGCCCTAATCCTGTAGTGCCACGACTAACACAATTTAAGTTCAGTGCATCTCTCTCTTCTAACCTTATAAGAAAGTGATAGCGATAATTTTGTTTGGTATTCGTAATTTTCCCCTCTCTAATGAGGTTAGATTGAGCGAGAGAGATGCACTGAACTTAAACTTAGTTGTGGCACAAAATAATCAGGGCCATTGTTATCAATAAAATGCAAAATGACTAACACATTTTATTTGGTTACATTTCAGATCAAAGGCAAAAAAGTAAAGGTGGCTCAAGCAGTTGTTGTTCACCGTCTTGCTGCATATTGTAATGGCTGTGCGTGCGAGGGAGCCGCACATATACGCGCGGCAGTGAGAGCGAGTGAGACAGGTGACACCGTGCCGGGAGACGGACTCCAATGTGTTCAGTGTAGAAGCCAGGATACCTTGTCGCCCAGAACAAATCTTGTGATGTTTTTAAATGAAGTCTTACAAATTAAACGTTTGCGTAGCTCACTCATATCTTTTATTGTCAATTTGCGTAGTTAATAATTAAAAACAATCATGCACAATCATCGAGACTTTAAAAGATGTAACGCACAGAACGCTCCGTTTGAAAACGTCGCAAGTGTAGATATCGCTGTTCCGTTTCGACGACATTATGGATAGCTTGATGAAACGACACTACACCGCGGGAACTATATAGCTCGTTTTATAGATATCATGCTGCCGATAATACGTTAATGTTAGTAGATATTTGGGATAAGGTTCGTCGGTATAAGTAAGCCTATGATTTTAATGGTTCCTGGACGTTTCAAGTATTTGGCTTCACATAACAATGTTTAATTTGTCCCGGCTATCCGCGTTCGTTTACAAATATGTAGTATTATTATTTAGGCCATCATTTATATGAAATTATCGAGATATTTATCAAAAATGACAATTATTTAGTGAAAAAACGAAATGTATAAATTACCCTATTTTGCATTGTAAATAGTATAATTGTAATAAGAGACGTTTTATTACTTTTGTGATAAGTTCTTGCAATATGTTTGAATTTTTATTTTTTAATCTAAATTATGCTATTTACTGCGCTAGATGTAGGTGTATGAAGCGTGCGCGTGCGCCGACGTCATGCATTTGTTTACTCGGATGAAACAATATGTATAATACACGACACGGCGACTGGGGAACTCGACAATGATAAATTTTAGTATAAAGCACTAGAATAAATTTGGAAAATTTAAATATCTCTCGCTTAAAGTCTGTACAAGCCTACATTATAATTCTAGAAGCACAGTTACTGTTAACACACAATAGATGGCGCTGTTCTGTAATAACTGTTCTGTACAACCCTCACCTTTAGCGTTACCACAGCCATTTATTTGGTTACTTTTGTAAATATCGACTAGAGCTTTTATGTTTGCATCACAAATCTACCCACTATTACTTATTGTTTATTTGGCATTTTATGTAGTTATAAAATATTTCTATATTGTAAAATTGGCTTAGGATTGAGTTGTCATTCAACAAATTGTTCGGCTTAGCCATAATTTTTGTTATAAGTTTAAAATATTCTTATAATCTCGTGTTCATTTGACTTTCCATCCCGTAACAAACGCGAAATGTTTTGTGATAGTACAAATAAAATTATTTACTCGTTCCGAATACATTTGAAGGAAATTAAGTTCTCAGTGATAACAAATAAGTTAAACAGTATTAGAGAGAAGCTGGAATACATTGACAACACTAGTGTGTGGTGAGCATGTTGCTTCTTTGGTCCGAACTGACTGACGACCACGGAAATGTAGCTGAATGTGGAGACAATACTCTATTTACTAGTGATGCAACGAATACAAATTGTGTGTAGTTGTTAATTACTATTTGATGTATATGAAGTCTCGTATGATTTTTTTTATTAAAAATATGTTTTCACATTTCTAATGAAATATAATTAGCAAACTCACTCTCAACCATAACCAATGAGGGTTTAATGAGGTAAAATTAAAAAAATAACCTTATATTATGTATGATAAATGTATATTCTTGATAATTTCACTCAAAAGTTGGTGTCAGAATGTTGCGCTTAACAAAAATCTTGAAGTTAATATTAGCCAAATGTATTTGTTGAATCTCTAGTTATTGCCTTCTTAAAACAATATTATTCGCTATCCAATGCAAGATAGTTTTAATATATGCTTCAATTAGGTATCCCGCATATTGCAACCAGTTTTCCTATATTTCGTGGACCTGACTGATGACTTAAAGGTTCTTGCCAATCAGATACATTGATACATTGTGTGACCGGTGACCGTATCCAAGGAATGAATGCAGCAATATGAGTTTGGATATAGATTCAATGCCAGTATGAATGATTTTATTTTGGTTGCTCTGTTTAGTTACTGTATGTATGTATTTTGTTAAGTTGTATAAAATACCTAGTTTATAAATAAAATAAATACAATTTTAATTTGCATGTTTCATTTTATTTCGCTTTTTCCTCATTTTGTACATAGATGGCGTTGTTTACAATTTTGGCATAACTCGCGATTCGTTTGCCACTTGACTCTTGAGAAAATGATTAAAAGCCTTGTACGGACTACACGTTCCATGTACACCCTACTCTTTTCCTCGTGATGAGACAGAGATATCAATAGTCACACTTACACTGAAATGCTTAATCCGTACAAGGTTTTATACTCCCGAGCCTCTTCAAAAGAAAAAAAAAGTTTTTAAATTCTCTATGCTCCTACACTCGTTCTAAAATCTCCTATATGTCTATAAAGTGTTATTCGCGGCTTAGTTGCATTTTACGCTTCAGTTAGTCACACTTAACATAATAAATTAATGAAATAATTGCTTTTGTAAACATCTCGAGTATGTATAGTCGAATAAAGTACTTGTAGGTCGATTCGTTCGCGTTAAGGTGATATCTTAGGCCAGATAGTTGTCGATGTCTTCACGGTATTTTTTAATATTTCCATAGAATAGTTCTTAAAATAATCTGAAAAGAAAATAATGGGTGTTTTCGTAACATAGTTCGATGTCTAATTATTTTAGTAATTTATTTAAGTAACGTGAATGCAATATGAAAATGCGCACAACATTTTATACTCACACCTATAACAGACAGATCTTATTTAATTTTGTTATTATTCAAAGTCAGTTTGGTTGTTTTTCAGTTTTAGATTTAATGTGAACATTATGAACTTAGTTTAATTTACCACATAAAATATAACCAGACCGAATTTAAAAGTGACACTTCAAAAAATAACACATCTATCACTTTTATTTACGTGTGTTATATAGTTATCCTGCCAATAAGGTTTAACTAACGCCTGTGAAATTTGGCCTCAGTGTCTTTCCATGAATTGCAGATCTGTGGTGTGTGCAAACTACTGATTAATGAAAATTGAATCGTTTTAATAGAATGTTGGAAGGAATTATGAAATTGTATTGTATTGGGCTTGTTGAATAGAGTTTGATATACCAATTGTGGTTCTGTGTATATCTTAATCTGCCTAAAATAATGAGACATCAGGCTATGGTAGGAATAATGTGTAAATATTCGAGAAACTTTTTAATTTAGACAAAACTAGTATAATACTTAATTAGCTTGAAGTGGATATCTTTACAACCGTTGTGTGTTGGTACAGTCTAGATTATGGTGGCAGTTTCCGACCTTATTTTCTCCTAAATAAGGTTAAAATCTGCCAACATATTGATGAACTAGACTGTACAAGCCAAGATCGACAAAAATACGAATGTCTGAGAATTATCTTTTGATTCACACCTGATTTGGAACGTAATATAGTCTGTTTCGAGTTGTATTTAAAGCTACTCTGTATATTGGTCCAATAGTCTCCCTTTTTAAAGGTGACACTCTATTGAAAATAAAACATCATACATATATGCTCAAATTGCCTCATCATCTCTCTAAAATTAACTTATCAAAAAAAGGCAGATTACTTATTTCATATGCCTGATATTTACAACTCAACATCTAAGACTATATTATGCATCAAATAAACTGAGCTCAATGACACGAACGGCATGCTGTCAACGGCAGTGGACAGCACGGCAGTCAACAGCAGTGGACGGCACGGCAGTTGACAACAGCCCTTGACAACATGCCGCTCGTGTGTTCAGCTCTAACACGATCTGTAGCTATATTAAATACAAGGTAAGTAAGAACGTAGGGTAGGTATTTAAATTGTCAAATCCTTGGCCACCACACAACGGCGGATCTCTGTAATAAATTAAATAATAAAAATATTAGGTGTCACTGTATAACAGGTGTTTAAACTACGTACGTACATAATCTATATACTTGTTAATATTAATTCATAATTATAACAATGTTGATTAATTGTCATTTCGTTCCGAAATGTTCTATGGTTAAGCTCACTGAGAGAATTTAGTAATTATTTAGTAGAATAATTTGAAACTAAAATATAAGAAATGGGGCTGTTTGTAGTTATTTAAGTACATACAGTAGCCGAATTAGTGCTAATTCTGTTAATAATTAATAATAACATTAATAACACAAATTTATCTGAAAACATTATTAATTGCTAGGTAATTTTTTTTCGAGTTACTTTGAGAAAATAAATAGTAATTGAAAAGATGGGCAATATTATGATATGCCGGCATCTGACTGGTTCTATTACTATCATTGCTCTAATCTAGTGAATCTGAATCCACAATCTTATCCAAAAAAAAATATTAGCAGATTAAAAAGACACTAGTAATTTTCAAGTCACTCAGGATCTGTTTATGGTCTACATAAAACTATTAAAAGCATTTTAAAACGCAAATTCTCTATATAATTTCACGAGGATATTTAATCACACTATATTTTTCGAATCTCTCAGTGGGCAACCAAATCTAGGTATTTACAGAAGTTTTGTCGAAAGACCTGAGGGTAGTTGTGAATTCGCTTCAAATTATAAAGCCATATGATTGTTTTTTTTAATTGTGTGACGACTGCTCCAGTAGATGGTTGATATATTTTATAATTATCATATATATAATCGATTGACAGTATAGGTTGTACATCGTTTCATGACTATTCAGTTTCAATGGGGTCTAATAAAATTTTAAGAATATGTTTTGGATTTCATTTATTCCTTATGTAAAATGTACATGTTAACAGACTTGGGTATGCTTTTAGCAAATATGGTTGGTATATAATTATATATTATACCTTTTAACGATAAGACGCAGTGGCATAGCATTTGGAAAAAGGATACAGACTGGCCATGTACCAATATATGGTAATAATTAATTTGTTCACTATTTCTTTCTTTTGGTATGTTGATAAAATGTTTCCAATATCAACAGGGTATCCCATAGTTAATTGATATTTGGGTGCATGAAAGGAGTCTCCCCGAGTGACGTACACAACAATTCCCTACGTCCGGCCATGGGGTATCATTAGGAACATTAGATTTTTACTTCTTAAAAATTTCCATAGATGGCGTTATGTATAGCAATGCAAAAATAATAAATTGTTATAAACGCTATTGTTCAACTTTTGACCAAAATATGATTTTTAAAAAATAAAGCACGTATATATAAAACGTTAAAAGCATTCTTCAATTATTTCAAAGTGATTTGAGAGAAAAAAGAAATCTATGTCTTTAACTCCTAAGCCGCCGTCTTGAATTTCATGCGGTTAGGTTATTTGTGGCTAATAGATGGCGCTTATTTCAATTTTATTTTAACATTGTATGAGTGTGTGAGTGTATATTGAGTTATAAACAAATTGGAGTTCGACGCTTTTGTCATTCAACATGTTTGGACATTCACTTACGATGACGCGTTTAGTTTCTAAATCTACGATTGCCTTCCAATAGTAGTTAGATATAAAATCATCATCGAACTTTTTAAATTATATATTAAATACATGTTTTTCTAATAATGTAAGTAATCATATATATGTATTTTATTTTTTTATAATCTAAAATAATATAGATATCAATTGTCATGTGATGTACTTCGAACAGAAACAAAACGTTTTTCTGCAATGTTTATTTACAAATAAACGGGCCGCGCGTGTTTCCTTCACTTCGGTAGAAGTTTTCGGATTGTTTGTGTGCTTTTGTGGATATTAAGTGAGATGTTTTTCAGATCTTTTTACAATTAAATAAATAAATAATTTATATTGACATTATGGATATCAATAAAGTAAATAACGTAACACTCAAAATGAAGAAATTAATTAATTAAAAAGAACAAACAAATGTATGAATTAAAATAATTAGGAGTTGAAAAGAATGATCAGTATCATTAACAAAAACTATAATATAAGAAAATAATAGGATAAAGATGTGAATGAAAAACAATATTATGAATGCCAATGAGTATGAAGAAAAATGTTATTAATAACAAATTCGGAAAATAATTGCGATTTTATGAAGAAATTTTTTTATGAAAAACAAAGCGCACCCCTAGATACACTAGTGGGTATTTACATACATGTTTTTTGTACTGAGTGATATGACTAAAACCTTCCTTGTCTTCTTCCTTCAAAGCAATCTTAGTCTAGCTAAGAATTTCGATAATAAGATTGCTACAAAAATACGTTTTTGCGAACGAAGACAGTTGTAGGAACAATGCAAAGCAAACATGATTGCACGATTTTATAAACAGATTTTAGATTTTTCGATCAAACTTTACCAGAAATAAATAAAGATTACTTTCTTTAGCAACTCTTTTATTGACAATATATGACATATTGAAATACTTGAAATTATTATTTGAAGTAGGTACCTATAGGCAAAATAAGTAACAACGTTAAGTAGATATTATATCGTCCTTGGGAACAACAGAAGATTCACTCCCTAACGAAAGTCGAGTTTATGTAAAAATTATACCTACACCTCGCCTGAGGTACCCCTACCCACTTGCACCACAGATAATTTATTACTAGTCTTGCACGCAAAATTGAAACTTATTACAGCGCGCGAACTGTGAATGTTCTAAGCGCGGCGATCTGTTATGGCTAGGGGTTGGAAGACCGCAGCGCTCCGCCGCGCCGCGCCGCCGCCGCGCCGCGCCGCCGCCGCGCCCCGCCGCCGTAACTGGCGTAACTGCTTAAGCGCCAGCCCAATGCCGTACTGCTTCGCGGGAGTAGCCCCGGCTATTTATACCTAACCTATGAATTGAAACATCCTTGGCATAGGTAGGCTCCAATTTGTTAGTGGTATACCTACCAAGTTTGACAGGAACTGAGAACCAGTTTAGCGCATAGCACGGCTACGTGCATCATTCAAGCGTGCTAACAAAAGCTCTATCATATTAAAATGAATTTATTCTTGGGTGAATGATATTGTACTGTATAACCTTAAAAATGAAACAACTAACTTATGTCTAAATCAAAATCAATTGCAATAGAAAGTAATCATTATTTTATTACATTACATTTTAAATCGCAAAACATTAAAAAATCGTTTGATATTTTGAATGAAGCAGTGTTATAGCGCTGTAGAAGGTCAAACGTCATGGTAATGTACATACTGACACGCACAAATGCAGATAATAATATTCTAAAATATTGACAGCTTTGGCACGCACACAGACACATTCTTACGCACACAAGGACGACATGTACCTATGTTACCTTTTGCAAAAGCTAGATGGCGTTAGGGTAGCGCGGTTGAGACTACTCACATGTACGGCCATCTATTGGCATAAAAAGTGAACTAAAGTAGCTCACAGAAATAAAGTTTTTAAGGTGGCGTCAATTTTTTGTATGAGATTGGGTATCTGTACTAGTATTATATTATCTGTGGTCCGGCGCACCCTGGGTAATTCGCAAGTTCTTAAAAGCGAATTGGCTAATCCTTTCACCACGATGACAAGTCAAAACTTTGACCACCTTACTGACTGTCCAAAATGCCCTACCACCTGCACAAGAGAGGCGCTCATGAACGCCGACGAGAGCTCCATAACAGTGGCCACTTATTTGACCAATAATATTTGACTCAGCCATCGACACGACGAAGAAGAAGAATGATATTTGTTTACCTGCTGGTTGAGGGCCTCACGCCTAATTGGAAAATGCATTTCTTTTTCAGCAGAAGTATAGAGATACATTTGTTCATAATAAGAATATTTCTTATGGGACACCCTATATAATACAATACCAGGACATAGTTTTGTCATAACATCTAAGGTACTGAACCGTTTATGATCAAAATCAAATACATAGATGTAAATTATAACTTCTGATTGATTATTTTTATAGCATTTAGCTATTCTTAGCAAATTATACTAAGAAACAGTTGAAAAAGATATGGGACTGGCAGGATTTGAACCTGCGACCTTACTGCACACCGGGCAGCCGCTTTAGCCATCCAGCTACGGTCGCCTCTTACCAGAACCCTAAATTTCTCAACTGTATGATACGTCATTTCGTGACGTCACGTTCATCCATTTGTTCCTATCTTAAGTAGGATACAAAAAGGATATCTAAAGTAGGTCGCAGGTTCAAATCCTGCCAGTCCCATATCTTTTTCAACTGTTTCTAATAGTGTAAATTATAAGTCAGGCAGGTTCCATTGAGTGAGTATTCCATGCCACTGGATACAAATTTAAGTAATTACAATAAGGGCCAGTTTCTGAGTTGCCGTATACATCTTATTCGACCAATAAAATATAACCTAAACGAATTTAAAACTGCCAGAAGTTACACTCGAAAAAAGAACACAGCTGTTACTTAAATTTATGTGTGTTATATGCTAATCCTGCCAATAAGGTTTATCTAACACCTGCGAAATTCCATTTTTCTATCCGGCACTTCAAAAACTGGCCCTAAGGCTTTCATTATTTAATGGACTATGTATCTGGATACGAGAAGTACCACTTGAATATAAAAAGGTTCCTATCTAACTCTAGTTCGGCTGTGCTGAGTTGCTTTAGGCGTTTCTCTACGCCTTGCAGCACCGCTAACTCTGGCGGAGTCAGGGTTTCTTCCACCTGCAAAGGAATGCCAATATTATAGTAAACTGAAAACAGCTGCGTATGTTAGGTTGGGACTGTGAAGAGTGGTACACAGCTTGAGGGACTCAGTGTATCCAACAGTAGAATGCAAAATGATGGATGATGAATTGTTTCGATGGTCTAGACTCTAGTGCATAGGTTCCCAACCTTTTTTGGACTACCGCCCTCTAAACATGATAAAAAATCCACCGACCCCCTTCATATACCAATATAAAGGGGAGCATTGGATTTTAATAGCCACAAATTAAAAATTTATTTACTCTCTTTCTTATTGTGCTTCTCCTGGTCTTGACTTGGGCGCCAGTGCCACCGTCTTTAAAATATAATTTTTACAATCCGAAGTCACAGGCGCGAATTTTTAAACACACATTTTACCCAGAAGGGTGTGTCAGAGATGTATAAGACCAAATTTTCACCTGTCATGTTTAGGTTATGAGCCTATCGCCACCCACCGGGCACAATTCCAACTCCGTGCTGCTATTAAGAATTGCCTAACAGAATAATCCCAAATATCACTTTTGCCCAACCCGGCATCCAGTTTGAGACCTCGCAGTGAGAAGTCGCGTACGCTAGCAATAAGACCAACGAGGCAGTTCAAACTTAGTTTTAAATTTCAATTTTTAAGTTTCCATTGTTTTATTTGCTCATTTACTTATATTTAGAAGTCCAAGTAGCAATCCTTTATGCTAGAGGGGAGAGGGGGAGGGGTTATAACGATATTAAACTTCATTTGCCAGTAATTTCAGCGCTGTATCCGACCAGTATTGAAAGCATTTGGCAAAACGTTAAAACTGTCCTACGTGAACGTCTCTGTTTTTATTGATTTCGTTGCTTGTTTTGTGCGGACCGCGTCACGTTCGTCGCTCACCTAGGACAACGCCTAAGAGACCTTCATTACTTGAGACCAATTTTTGCTTTTGTTTTAATTTTCCCACCCATTCAAGAGAGGGCGTCATGCGGCACTCACATCGTCAATGTTCTGCTGCGGCTCGCCGCGCATGCGCATGCCGTGCACGATGGTGCGCACGCGCCGCTGCTTATCCACAAGCCGGGCGTGCCGAGCGCGCTCGTGCGCCGCGCGCCGCACCGCGTTGTGCAGCGAGCGGTAGCACATCTCTTGTGCTGCGTGCGCTACCTACACATTCAACATTATACTGTTACTTATATTATCAATGCCACAGCTAATCTCTGTTTGTTTATCGGTGATGTTTTCTGCTACACCTTACTGGGTATGGACACATCCTTCTAATATAGACGTGATATTATTCGCAGTTAAACCACAGAAAAATTTACAACAGAAGATTCACTCCCTAGCTTAAGCCAAGTGTAGGTATAGAAATAAATAAATAAATAAATATTTCACAACTCACACACAACGCCATCTAGTCCCAAACTAAGCAGAGCTTGTACTATGGGTACTAGAATAACTGATACTAATACATATATACTTTTCTTTTGTAAATACATACTTATTATACATAGAAACACCCAGACTAAGACAAACCCCCATGTTCATGCACACAAAGATTTGTCTTAAGTGGAAATCGAACCCACGACCTCGGCGTCGCAGGCAGGTATACTACCCACTCCGCCATCCGGTCGTCAAAAAAATAAACCTAGAAATATACCTACATCGGTTACACCTCGCCTGAGGTGGCCAGCACGCAAAATTGAACCTTATAACCGCGTGCGAACTGTGAATATTGTTTGTGCGGCGCACTTTAATGGCCGCAGCGCGCCGAGCGTCAGCCCGATGCCATACTCCTCGGGAGTACCGCTGGCGATATTATACCTAAACTGCGTCGTAAAACTCCCCTGGATAAACTACTACCTGATAATATTTACATATATAACAACACGCCTATATTACCTAGAAGGGTATGGTAGAGGAGTACAACACCTACATTTCACCTGTTATGTTAAGATTTCATAGGATAGGGGGTAAGATTATCACCATCTACCGGGCACAATTACAACTCCGTGCTACTATTATGGAGTTAGCTGAAGGAGTTAGACATGGTCTTTTTTCTATCTACACAAGCGAAGTCGCAGACGGAATCAAATATCTATGAAAAAAATAAAACTTACGTCATGTAGTTTTATGTGATACAAATAGATTGCCTTTGCCAACCCGCCAGCAGACGCTGCCTTTCGCATTGGCTGAAAAAAAAAAACAAATCAATAATAAATTAAATCTAAGGAACAAAAACAAAAACACACTGGTTGTGCCCACTACTAGGCTCCATAAAATCTCTAACTCGTTTCCAGGACAATGTATACGCTTCTACAATAAACTTCCATTAGACGCAGTAGAATTATCGATAGGTAAATTTAAGAAATATATTAAAATCAGATTATCTCAAAAGCACAGTATTTTAGACTACATAGATGATAACAGTATTTGGAAATGAACTGCTCTTTTTATGTGTCTTTCAATATGTATGACAATTGTTATATTTTATTCATTTCACATGAGTTTCTCACCAGCTCTTCTCATAATGCAATACCCATTGGAGCTGGTACTTTGTTTGATTTTAATCTGATTTTAAAAAGAATCTAAGCCCTGGTTATTCAAATCATTGTAATTAGTATAATTTAGTTTTACTTATAATTTATTTTTATGTCATTTGTTTGTAATATTTTGACGTGTTCAAGCGCCTTCTGGGGCCTATGAAAATAAATGATTTGAATTTGAAATACAAAACAACGCAAATCAAAACGCACGTCTTAAGAACTCTGTCTTTTCATATTGATATACAGTTTATCCGATATTATCGACCGATAAAAACGCGCCGGGCGGAGACAGGATTTTATGGTCCTTCAAGCCGGATATGGACGTCAAAACATCCGCTTGCTAAAAGCCACAAGAATAAATGTAATATTTCTAATTGATTTTTATATAGCATTTAGCCATGCTTTGCAATCTAATACTGAGAAACAGTCGAAAGAAATGGTGGGTTTGGAATGTAGCTTCGATAGCTCAGAGGGTTCGCTTAATAGGATGGAATCCTAAGGTGGTGGTTAATGTTGAATAAAAGAATAATTGTATTTGATACAACCTGATTGTATGTCCATGATATAAGTATTTGTCTTCTTCTTCTTCTTCGTCGTGTCGATGGCCTAGTCAAATTTTATTTTGACTTGCCATCGTGATGAAAGGATTAGCCAATTCGCTTTGGTGTACTCGCGAATTGCCCAGGGTGCGCCGGACGTAGGGAATCGTTGTGTACGTCACTCGAGGAGGCTCCTTTCATGCACCCAAGTATATGTATGACAATGGTATTGACAACGTTCGTTTGTTTCTTGTCATCTATGTGATCGGATGATACAGAAGTTTGTTTTGTGCAGAGAAAATCTATTTTTAACCGACTTCCCAAAAAGGAGGAGGTTCTCAATTCGGCCGGTATGTTTTTTTTCTATGTATGTACATCGATTACGTCGCGGTTAATGAACGATTCGCGTGATTCTTTTTTTGTTCGACGCGAAATAGCTGCCAGGTGGTCCCATAAAAATTTCTTTCAGTTTGGTTTAGTAGTTTTTATTTTATAAGCATTATTAGTAATTGAAGTTTTTTTATTGGAAAATTATATTCACAATAAAAGCCCTCGGGAGCCCGAAAACCTCAACAGTTTAAGCTCCGAAATCCAAAAATGTTTCAACTGTTTCTTAGTTTAGATCCAGAGATGTGACTTATCTAAGATACAAGTATCTGAAATACAAATACAAAATACAAGATACGTATTTCCATCTTGTATCTAAAATACTTTTCCAAAAATCATTTTGTATCTTGTATTTAAATACATTTTGTTAGGTATCTTAGTATTTTACAAATACTTTTTCTGACAAAATACTTTTAGGAATGATTATGCCTCATGTCTTATGTCTCTTATCTCATGTTGTATCATGTCATGTCTTTTTGTTTTATTATCTTAGAAAAAATGCAGAGTGGTCAGAAAGAAATAAGTAACTTGATGACCAACCAAGTAAATTGATGGCTTTTGATTGGTGAAATAAAGTAAATACTTTTGATATTGCGTTTATTATTTTCCTTGAAAATATAATATTTTGTCTTGTCACATTTCAGCGATTAACATAATATATTCGTAAATAAATAACATTAATGTTTATTAAGATAATGTCAAAAATAATCTTAAATTCAATAGAACAAAATGTTGTTTTCTTACAAAAGTATTTTCATCTTGAAAAGTATTTAGAAGATACGTATCTTGTATCTAGTATTTCAAATACCATTCTCGAAAGTATTTTGTATCTGGTATCTGAAATACTTAATTTCAAAGTATCTTGGATTTAGTATTCCAGATACTTTTTAGAGGGTATTTTGTACATCTCTGTTTAGATCTAATATTGTTCTTGTAATGTACCTGACAACTAATGAAGTGTTCCTCTAAAAGTTTGTATGTCAGCTGTTTGCATTCCTTATTCACTAGCATAGCATTCTTTTGTATATCATCCTCTTCTATGTATTTTTTACTTCTGACCAGTCTGTAATAAAAAAAAAGTGGTATTAGTTTGTCTAGATTAAACAAAGGAATTGAGATTATTCTAACCATCGATTGAAATAAAACCAAATTACATTGGCAATTTCAAACAAAAAAATTATCAACATCTCGATTTTTATGTGATTTTCTTATGGCAACGGTTTTCTCTGATTCACTACACAGGTCTCGTAAAAACTATTATTTGAAAAATAAATAAAATTTATTTGTTGACTGCCTCGATGGTCTAGTGGTTAGAGTGTGTGCCTTTCACCGTTAGGTCTCGGGTTCGATTCCCGATTCGAGCAAAGTGGTATTTGAGAAATTTTCGTCAAGAAATTGACAATAGCAGCTCGGAGTTGGAATTGTGCCCGGTGGATGATGATAGACTTACTCCCTATCCCATGGAACCTAAACATATCAGGTGACGTGTGGGCGTTGTATACCTATGCCACACCCTTATGTTATAATTCTACTGTTATTGCCATATTTTTAACAGGCGTGTTTTTGCTGCTAACAGTAAACAATGGCATAAATGTACAAACTTGGTACGTCACTGGACTATCAGCACGTATTCACCTGAATATCCTGGCCGCCTTGGAGCCCAGTCTCTCCGTCACCACATGATCGAGCGCGGCATGCACGAGTTGCTCGGCGGCGTACTTCGCTCGCACGCAGTACTGACCGCCGGACGCGTCGCCGCATTTGCGCACGAAACCACCGCCACTTTCCTCTGCAATATAAAGATTGTAGTTTACTTACGTAGTTGGTAAATAGTAAAAGCTTTTTAGGTGAAGATAAACGCAGCGTGGGACGGCTCCCCGCTAGATGGGCGGACGATCTTGTCAAGATCGAGGAGAGTCGTTGGTCGCGCGCTGTGGAAATCGATTGGTGAGGCCTATGTCCTGCAGTGGACGTCTCTAGGCTGATGATGACGAGGTGGAGATAAGTCTGATATTGTAATCTTTAAATTTAGCGGTGCATCTTAAATTTCTGCGGATGTTTTTGGACGTTATTGCCATTCAGTTGAGATTTTTAGTTGGTGTAGTGCTGCGCTGGTGTAGTGGGTTCAATTCCTTACACGAGACAAATCTTTGTGTGATCCAAGATTTGTTCTGACTCTGGATGTGCTTTGTGTTTATGTTTGGAATATATGTTTGTGAACACCCCCGCGACATAGAAATTTGTAAAAATATAATAATAGTATGGGCGTATTTAAAAAAAATATATATATTTCATAGATAAACATGCTCAATTCCATGCCACTTTGGCTCATCATCTGAGCGACATCTGGTGGCTAAGCTTTTAGTTAAATTCTCTGTTGGACTACACACTATTCACTTCATCACAACTAATATTATAATTATCTCTGTTTGTCTATTACACTTCCACACCAAAACAACTGCACCGATTTTGACTATTTGATATGGACGTAATTAAGACTCCAAGAAGTACACAGGCTACTTTTTATCGACGTATGCAGGTGGAGCCGCGGTCGGAATATTATTTTATCGCAATATAGTTTGTTCATATTTAGTACTCTGCTTAGTTTGGGACTAGATGGGGTTGTGTGTCTGTTGTGTAATATTTATTTAATTTATATTGTACATACCTATAACCTTAAAATACTGGTCCACATATTGCTGCAGCAAGGGTTTATCGGTGGCAGCGCGTCGGCATCGTTCCCGCACGTCCAGCGCCGCTACCGGGTTCGATTCCGTGGCCCACGCCGGCGAGTTTAGGTACATTTGCTCCAGAAGAAAACGCATTAGTTCACCAGCTGAAAGGAAAATTAGTCAATCTATAGAAATTACATCAAAAGGCGATTTAAAATTAAAAACTTTATATATGAAGATAATAGATAATATTTTAGCATCCAAATGCTCAAAATAATTTATTTCATAACTGATTAAATTATTGTAAACTTACCATTTTCGTCAATCCGCCGAGTGATTGCTTTTATCATAATTTCATCTCTGAAGTCTTGGTGGAATCTGTCATAGTTCACCCTCCAATAAACATCTGAAAATTCAAATAATCAACTATGTATGCAACAAATAAACAAATTATCGTCTATATTACCCAGAAGGGTGTGGCAGACGTGTACAACACCCACATTTCACCTGTTATGTTTACAGGGTGAGCCTATCGGCATCAACCGGGCACAATTCCAACTTGGTGATGCTATTAAGAATTTCCTAACTCAAAGTTCATAAATAACACTTTTCCCAACCCGGGCATCAAACCTAAAACCCTCGCGGTCAGAGGCGCATACGCTAACCACTTGATCACTGAAACAGTTATTTTTTTTTAAATCACTCTTTAAACTAATATTTTTAATAATTAGAAATCTTAAACTTTTATTAAGTGTATAGTTAATTTTTTTTAATATTTATGTTTGAAAGATGTTCCATAACACACTATATTGGAATGGAATTGGATTAAACATGTGATCAGTTTCAGATCTGATCACACCTAGTACAAAAACCTTGACAAGAAAGAACTTTGAAAAATTTCTTACTATCTTTAACTTCACTCAAATTGCCAGCATTCATGGCCTCCATCAACACCCTAGTCTCCAAGTCTGGTACAATCGTTGCTACCGGCACCAGCGTGGGGATATCACTGCCCTCCTTGAGCTCAGCCACTGGCGCTTGCTGGATGTAGCCAGCCGTCGCCAGGCTTATGAACATGTCTTTTAGACTTAACACTGTTATGTTCTTTTCCTGTAAGAAATACCAACATGAGATGACTTAATGAAGACTTAAAGGAGTGCATGGTTGGTGTAGTTCTTAAAGCAAGTGTCTCACCACTTTAAACTGTGCTGGTGTTGCAGTTTTCAATGCCCACACATAACAAATCTTTGTGTGATCTGCAAAGATTTGTTTTGACTCTGGGTGTAATTTATGTATGTGGAATGTATGTTTATGAACACAGGAGTTATTCCTAGTGCATGAGTTGCTTTTTAAAAAAAATTAAATAAAACATGGCCAACTTTCCATCCCGCATCTCCATAGTTATTTATTTATTAAATGAGATACTCATTGCACTAACAGTAACCCAATACACACACGAAATAGCTATGTATACAATATTATGACATAAAAATAAATTACATAATATAACAAAAAAAATGTAGACATATATTTAAAAATTTAGCAAACTTTATGTACAAAATAGCAACATCTGGATGCTGAGCAATCAGTGTGTTGGTCAATGCCATAGCGTGGTTGGTTGACGCAAATTGTGCAGTGCACGTCCGAACGGGTGCTATCGCCATGAGACGGCGCGAGCGCAGCCGCGTCTATTGGTTAGGAGCCTATAAGGAGCAATATGATAACGCAGTTGCATTGTCAACATTATTATTCATTAGTGCATAATAATGAATTAACAAAGCACACTGCCCTCGTAATTGTAACGTATTGATACCCACCATACCAAATGAGGATAATATCCATATAGATTCCTATATACAAAATGGGCGATAGTTCAGATCATATCAGCTCCACACTTTTCAATAATGACAGTCAAAAGAGGTGAGGAATGGAGAAGCAGAACAGGCAAACTTGACCAACACAAAGCAAATCCTTCTGATCCTTCTAATTTTAAGGTAAAATTTGCAAGTTCTAATAACTTGCTTATGAGGTAATAGACAGAATAATCACCTTATCATCTTTATACTTAGTAGCTATAGTGACTAGCAGCACAGTGGCGGAGCAGGTGGCTTGCTGCAGTAACTCTTCAATCAGCAACTCAGCAACACTGCCATACTTGCTCTTCATCTGCAGTAAATATCTGAAAAACCATTAATACATACCTTTAAACATCAGATCTATTAAAAAAAATATATAATATATATTATTTTGACTTCACAATTTATTTAAAAATTCATAAAAAGGTGAAAGTAATAACATTGCCAATAGACATTGAGATAGATGGTGGATTTTGAAATAAAATCGTTTTTGGAACTATGGGTGTCCAGTCTAGTGTCTTTAGAGATGACCATAATATTTAGTCTCAGTACCTAGGATATCTAATGAGTAGAAGAACATTATCAGGATTCAGCTTGTAGTCAACTATAACTTCATTACTTGACTCAAATGAAGCGATATCAAACTTAAGCAGTGTGCGCAGACTCTCTATGACCTGCAAAATAAAGTTGTTCAGAAAAGAGGTGCAAACATAACCTATAACCGTAACAAACAAACTGTGTTATTATCTTTACCAGTGTTCGAGAAAGGCCAGTCGTCTTTATTATCATACCAATAGGTTTACTCCCAAACGTGAACAGATCATCTCCAACTTTTTGCACAATATCACCAAAATATCGGTGAAGAATCACCGATACTACTCGTCCCAGCTGATGAGACATTTGTTTTATTGAATGGATCCGAGAGTTAGGCAAAGGCACCCTTATTATAATACGAGATAGCCCTATCTTTTACATATCGTCAATTATTTATGTTTACGATAAAATAAATTTGTATTTTATAGGTTAGAATAGAATTCAATAGAATGACATGTTTACATTCATTTCGAACTTTCTGAAGTTACGATGCGTTCCGTTTCAATTTAAATAAAGTTTGTCAATTTTATAGTTTTTCATATAATTCAATAGTTTTAGCAAGATTTTACGTAAAAAATTGTGATATTAATATTGTTTCTCATATCAGTTATATTGACATAATATTTAATAAATAATAATGTAAAAATTGTAAAGTATAGGTGGTTTCACTGTGTAATGGAGGCAAAATGATAACCGTATTTTAAGAATATGAATAGAATAAGAATAATCTTTATTACAGTCCACAAGTACATAAAAAGATATAACAGTAATAACCACACTAGGCAAAGCCTGTATCGTGGTTATTAATAGCGTCTATACAGAAATTGGACTTAAGAATTTAAACTTAAGTAACAATATTATAAACTAGACATAAAACTCGTAAAGTTTTTAATAAAAACATATTATAGTAAAACATTTGCGCTGTGTGTTTTGTTTACGAAGTTTGAATTAAAACTTTTAAGTATACATTTATTTACACTTGTTACTTTATAAAGGTAATATTTTGGCATCATAATGCAGTAAGTTCATTAATACAGTGACATTTCATACTAAAGCATAATGTAACATTTTTAATTTCTGACATATGGGTTTGATAGCGTTCCTTGTAAACGCTAAATGTAAAGTCATATTTTAGGAAACGGTTGTAGCAATTTGTTCAACAAATAGATTATTTTTTTGATTTAATAAAAAGTACCAAAATGAATATTGACAGTGCTGCAGTAAATATTCTTAAACGTGGAGTTGAACTGGATACTAAAAAACGATACACGGAAGCACTGGTCTGCTATCAAGAAGGCCTACAAATATTAGTAGATAAAATTAAAGGTAAACAAAGGTTTATGAATTTTTATTAAACTTATTTCGAAGAGGTTTTTTTATTATTATATTATATTCTACAGGCGAACTGGATGAAACAACCAGAAGTTATCTCAGAAAAAAGGTAGAGGAATATATGAACAGAGCTGAGGTTGTTAAAAAGTTAGTTCTTCAGCAGAAAGAGGCAGGTCAATTCCATGAACAAGTGCACATAGAGAATAATTCTACGGGGCACAGTTATAAAACACTGTTTGGAAGATTTTTAGATGAAGATGTTGAATTTGTTATTGTTGAAGATCCTTATATTCGAAGTTTTCATCAGGTCTGTTGTATTCATGATCAATTACGACTTTTTCATTACAATTTTTATATTATATACCTATCCTTGTGCAGAGAGCAAGATGCTTGAAGCAGGTTGGAGGAGACCTTTTTGTCAGGACAGATAGACAAAGAAAAACAAAATAATGTATCTAATAACTCATAACAAACTTTGTTTTATTCTATGTAAAATTAATTATGATTTTTGTTATTTTCAGTGCCAAAACTTCCTCAGGCTGTGTGAACTATTAGTCCGATCATGTTGCAACATAAAACATGTAGAGTTGATCACATCTAAAGATGGCAGATCTGAGGGTGACCAGAGAGATTGGTTCTCAAATTTATCCAGTGACTTATTAAAATACAGGGTAAAATTCAGCATCAAATTCTCAGAAACATTGCATGATAGGCAAATCACGTAAGTATGTCATAATGGTTAAAATATTAGCTCATCATTAAACAATTCTCATTATTTAGCTATACTTTTTCACTGAAAAGAGTCTTCTTCTTCTTCTTTTATTTAATGGCAACTGGGTCTCCTTGCGGTGACCATTTCTGCCAGTGTCAAGTGAGAAATATAATTAAAATTATTGTAAGCGTCCAAAATGGCGGGCGATATACTCTGACTCTGACGATGGCGGCGCAGGCGAACACGCGCTGTCAACGTGCACTCACCCACGCCGCCACCGCCAAAGTCCCACTGAAAAGAGTCTAAAGGCTACCAACACAGAATGTCAGTGCTTGACTGTACTATTAATAGTATTCTGTTGCTGATGTCATATTCAAGTAGTTTTCATGCAGTGACATTATAATAAAATTACCATTACATACACTTCTACTCTATATTCAGAACAGTGGCCTCCAGTGAAAATCTTTTTATGCTAACACATTATGTTAAATAATATTGAATTATCATATTATTTTGTAAACCTTTTTGTTATAAGCAAAACCTAAGTTGTCTGTGGTACTACCAGTAGAACCACAAACATTTTCTTCACATAGTAATACTAAGCAGTTAGGAGTAAAATTTTTTGAGTTACAATAGTTACACTACTTTTATAAATTTATTGTCATATTTTTTTTTGCTATTTAATATACCATACCATTTTGTAGTTTTTCTTCAGAATAGTAGATAGATTTTTTAGTTTCTTGAACTCATGCATAAAAACTCATTACGCAAAAATATTTTCTTCTATTTCAGGATAAGTTCTGGCTGGATAATAAAAATAGGCAGAGGACTAGATTTTTTCAAACCACCAGAGAACAAATTCTGCCTGGGAGTTTATGATCTGGATTTAAGACCATGTCATGAGACCACAGTGGACATAGTTCACTCTAAAAACGTAAAACAATCATATGGATGATTGTTGGTGCTAGATTAGAATAAGAAAAGTATTTGTATTTTTTTTATATAAATAAAATTGAGGAATTTTTCGGTTTGACTTTAATTTACCACAGTGTTTTAAACAGTGAATATAATGAAGCCAAAATGTTATTTTATAATATTTAATAAATCATCTTGACAGCGCATCTTTTAGTTATTTCCATGGAATAAAGAACTAGATGAACTGGTATATGACACAATTAGTATGGTAACTGCTGTCGCCAAAGTCACATAAATAAAGCGATAATCATAGATCAAACCACACTCAATGAATTCGTTTGATTGGTCGTTTTTGTATAAGTAAAAAAATAACATAAAATAAGCATATCATAAATTTAAAATTATACCCTATATAACTATATATTATAAGATAAACTGCAAAAAGTACTTATGTAATTCAAGTAAAATTACGTTTGATTGACGAGCTAGTTCCACTATTCGACAAGAGGTGGCAGTTTCTTTGTCTGTACGCAATTTTAACCGTTTTTAACGTTTGATATTTTGATTCTTAGACTGATATTAAGCGCTATTCAGCCAGTGATGTAGTTTTTGAATTTTACATTACATTATCTGATGATTTTTTTATTAGATGTGTTTGGTATAATGTAGTTTCTTATTATTTTTTACTAACACTCGACACTCGCTCAACGGTAGCAGTAGCTACCTATACAGATATGGCTATGATGATATCGCATCATTGGAAATCCTGACAACATAGCAAATCTTTTTTTGAAAAGTGCTCTCCACGACGCGATTTACATAATTATAATAAAATACAAGCTTCGCTGGAAACTATAACCCGTGTGGTACAAAGTACTGCTACTTTTCATCATCAGCAGTCATTACTGCTGATGATGAAAAGTAACCTCAGGCCATTGTCAGGGTACCACTCGGTACCAGGTTATTCTATGTCATAATTCAGATCAGCTCGGATTTTAATGTGAAAAGGTCACAAACAGATAGATAACTATCGAATTTGTAATATGTGTGTATTATGATTACTTTTCTTTCGATAAAATCAGCGTTTATACCTACTCACTAACCAAGAATAATTCTGTAGAATGTTCGAGATGTTTTTGGTAACTAACGAAAAATGTTTTTTTTATTTGAAATTGTACTTTCTGCTTTTCTCATGGTTATTACAATCGGTTAATTTTGTCGGCAGCTACTCCTCACTAGATGTCGCATTTGCTTTGTTCTGAGAGTTACTAATAAGATAATAGTACGAGAGCCCACGACCAAAATTTTTGTCTCATAGCAATACGGCCAAAACCGCATCAAATCGATAGATACGATTATCCTGAACTCGAAAATACCAATATCAGACATTTTCCGCGTAGCGTTTGATCTGACCGAATTTTCAAAATTGTCAAAGAATTTTACCGAACTGCATCATAGCAATATGTCTGATTTGCAGACTGTAGTTGAATGATAGTTCTGAGATACTGGAAACATATTTTTCAGACGTTAGTGGTGTAGCGCAAACCCGTAAAATCACTTAAAAAAATAAAAATGAGACAAAAAAAATGTCTCATAGCAATACGTCTGAAAATCTTTTTTATTAGTAAATTTTGGTTATTTGATGCGAACAAAACAATTTTCAGACGGAAATGTGAACGCATTAAATTTTGAGACCGTTTTGAAAATGTTAACAAATTTTACCGATCGTCTGAAAATTGTTGGACATGATAAAATAAGTTGTCCACATGTGCAAAAAATTTATATCAGACAAATTAAGTGTAGCACCTTCTCTATCAGACAACTTTTCGATACTCAGATATCATTTAAAATCATCATCGTTGTTTCTTTACAAAACACACAACTCAGGTCCGACATTTTACACCACCACAACCGCACAACGTATGACAACTAAGTGAGCGTCGTTCCAACGTTTGGAGCAGCTGGCGAGTGAGCTGTATAATAGTAAGAAAGGGGCAGGAGCGTAACAAGCGCTGAGGCTGTTGAAATTAAATACTGATTGATTTGATAGTTTTGGTTTTATTTAAAGCACACTTGAGTAACTTTTACAAAAGAAATAAGTAATGACATCTGTCATCTGTCAAAGTACATATAATAGACAAGGGAGATTCTTGAATATCTATGAAGGCTGTAAATTTAAAAAAACATTTAACAGAGGCGTCGGCCAGGCGACTCCGAAACGTTATTTTCGTTTTTGGGAGTATATGCTACACTTAAAGTGTCTGAAAACAGGTTTTTGGTAATCATGGCAGCAATACAAAAAGTTGAATTTTTTTTTTATCCGTATTGCTATGATACAGGTCGGCTAAATTTGTTGACATTTTCAAAAATGCGCTCAGGCTATATGCTACGCGCAAAATGTCTGAAAACAAACTTTTTCGTAATACAATAATTATAAAATCTATGTACATTTTCACTATCAGACGTATTGCTATAATACCGACTGTCTTTTTTTTTGACACAGCAGAAATGGCCTCCCACGCAGTTGCTACACTTTCGACCGTTACTACACACCTAGTCGGGTACAGAATCATACAATCTAACGATTTTATAGGGTTTTTGCCGTATTGCTATGAGACATGGTTTTGGTCGTGGGCTCTCGTACACAATCACTAGTGTACTGTTAACATACCTAGTACTTAAATAGTCTAATAAGTTTTGTATAACTTGAGATGAACTGAATTCTGAATCTTGTGTCTTATGTAATTACAATCAATCGTAACTCACTAATAACCAAAGGCACATTAATTCGGTAGGTGTGGCTGTGTTTGTAGAGTTTATTGACAAACACTTCTGCTTTGATAGTTATAACGAAGATATATTGGCAGATGTTGTTGATCAATTGAAAAAATTGAAATAATTCCTCAGTACACAGGTAAATAAAACAAAGTAAATAATCGATAATATACTTTATTATAAACAGATAACAGTAGGGCGGGGCCACATATCTCGATTTCTTAACAAACCTTTACGTATAGAGTATGTAAATAGTACTTACACTATATTATACTTAAGTAGGTGGTATCGACGTATAAATAATACCGGTTTTAAGTAGATATGAGTGGAATTAACTGGTACAAAACGATGGTGGAATGACATTATGTACTTCTCGAGTTGAGTATATTGTAGTATTTATTTTAACAACATTATTAGAGTGAGTCGAATCAGTGTGGTAATTTAGCTGTAAAATCTTATGTTAAAAACAAATTTGTTCTAAATAACTGTTCATACAAGTTCTTAAGATTAAAATATATAAAGATACAAATGATTAAGAGACTAGCTAATAATTTCATGACAGTATGGCCTCTGAACTAAAGTAAACTTTTGACTATCGGACTTCATTAGACGGTCAGCCAAAATTTGGCTGGCGGTCTATTGCCGGTGCTATGGTCAAAAGATCAAAGATAAATAGTTTTAAAACTAATAAAATTACGCGATATTTACAAAGCAAGAGTATCGCTAAAAATTGTAGCGTAAAATGTTATAATACAGGACATAATACATTTACAAATGGAATGTTTGGCAATTTTAGAATTGCTGTTTAAAAACTGTTTTAACATCACTTAAAGATAGGCAATTTAATTTGAAAACATGAGTTCTTCAAATCAATTTGTTCATTGGTCTAAGTGAAGTTATAACATTTTTATGGTGGCCAGAAAATATGACTAACATAGTGTAAACAATAGCGACATTTTTTGGTCAAGCAAAAGTCAGCCAAATTTGTGGTCACAAAAAACATTAATATCAAATGCTTTGGAAACCTACTACCTAAAAATTATAATAGGGCAAGCCTTTTGCTCTATTGTTAGATAATTATTTATCAATATTACAGAGTACTTTTATGTTCAATATGCCTTATTATGATGATCAGGTAGTACTAAAAGTATAAAATAATTCAATACTAAAAATATACAGCGAATCCAATCAGATTTTAGATTTTATCAAACATTTCATGTTAATATTAATAATCGGTTGTATTACATTTATGCAGCCTACTTTTCAAAGGATTACTTACTTCGTAATACATTTATTATTCGATTGTTATGGTGCATCAATTGATAAGTTCTCGTATGAATTTTAAAGTCTCGTCAAGAAATAAACTTTATAATTTATTCAGTCTTTAAGCTGGAATGAATTTTATTCGAGGATTTGATATAATTCTCGGAATTAATCTACAATTTTTTTAATGATACATAACAAAATATGTAAATATTTTTTCATGTAACTTTGTTAACTAAAGTTTCGTCATAAATGGCAGCTGAGTCAACGTACGATAGTGATGACATTAGTGTAATAAAATAAAACTCTCATTGCAAATATTACAATCCGACAAAATTAAACATAGCTCTCTTGCTTCGCAGAGAACAACATTAGCGACTCCATCAAATGTGGACGGACCATTTCGTCGACGTCTTTCTGGTCTTCGAAAGCCTCAGGGTGGTATTTGTGTATAGTCCTGAGGGCTTTGAGGCAGTGTATGAGCGTTTGGTCGGGGTTCGTGTCCAGGTGCGGACGGGTTCGCTGCAACCTTACCATCCGGGTAAGGTGCGGAACACCCTCTAGTTGGACTATCTGGTGGGCTACGTCGGGCATGACTGATAACCTGCGAAGAGAGAAAAAGAAAAATATATTAAATTTTTCTATTACACACATTATTAGTTTCTTCTGCCGAAGTTTAGATAATTTTGCCGACAGCAGTTGGGGTTTCTGGTAATCTTAGCGAGTCGATTAGCTGTCGGTAGCAGAATTCTCTGGAGACTTGTTTTAAGTTATTAAGTATGTACGACAATCTTAAAGAAATTAGGGTTTACCTTGCAATAGCCTCAGCAGCATGACAATGCAGTCTTGCTTGCGCGCGTCGCTCGGCCGCGCGTGCCGTGGCCGCCGTGCCCGCCGCCCACGCGCGCGTGAAGCACACCAGCGCCACGCTCGACGCCGGCGTGGCGGACAGCAGCATGATGCAGCGCGGGATGCGGGATAGTGACGCTAGGAGAGATGCTGTTTGTTCCTGAAAAACGATGATAGGGTTAGAATTGTGCTTCCCAAGAGTATCTTTTACTGATACATGACTGACAGATGCAGCATAGCGCCGTAGCTAAGTGATTGATCAATAGGATGAGGAACATCTTGTCTTTTATCCTAATATTTCTCATCCTGTTGGTCATTTCGACCGGATGGCGGAGTGGGTAGTGTACCTGTCATAGACGCCTAGGTCGCGAGTTCGATTCCCGCTTAAGACAAATCTTGGTGTGCATGAACATGGGGGTTTGTCTGTCTAGGTGTTTCTATATATAATAAGTATGTATTTACAAAAAAGAAAAGTATATATGTGTTAGTATCAGTTATTTTAGAACCCATAGTACAAGCTCTGCTTAATTTGGGTCTAGATGGCGTTGTGTGAAAGTTCTGAGATATTTATTTATTTAGTTTTACATCTCGCCATGATAGATGGCGCGCACTATACCTACCTAGCTAAGCGAGACAGCAAATGAGAATTGCTCGAGTTGGTAAAAAGGTATTACTTTTCTAAAGATAATCGACTTACTTGTAAAAACACCGAGATGTTAGGTCCCCGTCGTTTCACAGCCTCGAGCAGTCGCTCCACAGTGCGATGCTTAGTGATCACCTCTACGATATCAGACTGACTTTCTTCTTCCTTTCGTTCTAGCTCCAACTCACGAATCAAGTTGACCAGACATGCTGTGCATAGCAGCAGAAGTTGACAGCAATCGGTTCGGGAGAGAATTCCTGTAGAACACCAATATATTAGAAATTTACACTCAAATAGGTATATAATTTCAAAGGCATTAAATTCTTTAAAACGTATTTTCAAGTTTTCAGAAAATCCTCGAATGCAGTTGTGATAATAATTAGTAAATAACTAATTATTTTTAAAATACTTTCATTTTTATTTTAGTAAATGAATGAACGAGTGAATGATTTGTCACCACGCTATCCAGAGTGTGCGTACGCCCAGCGAAATGTTGTTGAATTTAAAGATTTTAAGTATGCAGATATTTAGTGTATGACGTCGTGTAATTGTGTATGGTAAAAAAAAATTTGTGCATGCAGCCATTGTGGAGAAATTCACCAAAAACTGATTCCGCTGGGCGAACGTTGTCCTGGCGGAACTTTTTTTAATCCATCGACTTTAGAAGAAAAGAGATGTGTCCAAAAATTAGTGTGTATTTGTGTGTAATTGTGTATGTATAAATAAAATTAGTGCTTGCATAAACTTCGGAGAAATTCAAGTTTCCGCTGCGCGAACGTTTGGCCATTAGCTAGTTTTCATATAAAGCGCTTACATAGAGAGCTGTAGATTTTTACATACGTTGTTTTGAATTTGTTTATATTTGTTTAAAAAACAGATTTAGAAAAAAAATAATGGTTTTAAAGATAAAAATATAAACGTAAAATACTCTTATTAGGTCTTAGTTCTTAAAGTATGCACTTTGGGGTCTAGATTTTCACGTTTATACAAACTTTGTAAGTGTCTGCAACATGTTGCCAAGTATCAATGATGTTCCGTTAGTAATTAAAGAGTTGTAGGGCAATTTACCATGAATAGTTGTGGTTTTTGTTGTGTTTACAAAGCAGTCAAATATCACGACGTTCTAAAGGAATTGCATGGTAAAATGTATACCAATAATTAGTGTATTTATTCAACTATGCACAAGCAAAATTTCATGTCATAAAATTCAGTAATTAAAGAAAAACAATTAAAATACTGACGAAGCATCGAAAACCTACATAACCCGACCAAGTTCGAATGGCTACAAAAAAGCGGCCGTGCAGTATATTTAGGTAACATCCCAAAATTTACAGTATAATACTGGTATTGAACCCGGTATAGGTGATAACACAATTGTTTCGATATAATTTATAGGTCATTTATTTGTGTACACCTAAATCTATTTGACTATGACAGAAAGTAGGTACTATTTACGTAGGTACTTTATTTAAGTATGCGCTTGACACTTGAGATATAATCTAAATATTATTATATTATTTAAGACAAATAAAATTCATACATTTAATTTCTATTGAAGATTTCACGGATCAGGATTCTAACTATAGACCCCATAGGAAAATTAAATAATTACCACATGTAAGTACTACTGTTTAGGTAAATATTTATCATATTGTAGCTTATTACACTATTTAACCAATGGACTAAGCATGCACGAGCGTTCCCCTTTGCAACTTTAGTGGATCAAACAATCTAATAACATAAAAAAAAATACTTCTAGATTTGATTTTTAATTGATGTTTACCGTTGTACTGGTAGTAACTTATGTATGTGAGCGTGTTCCACCGCACCCCACCAAAATATGCAGAATTGTTTTGTTTGAACGCTTAAGGTTAGTCCTCTGGTTAAATAGTCTAAGTATTGTAGTTATAAAATGATCAAAAATATTCTAGTGTGAAAAAATGGACATAAAATAGATACGATTCCTAACGCTTGTGTACGCAACTGTACCATATTAATAAATACTATATTGGAAGATTAAGAACGTTTCTTATATATATGGTACGGCCGCTTTTTTGTAGCCATTCGAACTTGGTCGGGTTATGTAGGTTTTCGATGCTTCGTCAGTATTTTAATTGTTTTTCTTTAATTACTGAATTTTATGACATGAAATTTTGCTTGTGCATAGTTGAATAAATACACTAATTATTGGTATACATTTTACCATGCAATTCCTTTAGAACGTCGTGATATTTGACTGCTTTGTAAACACAACAAAAACCACAACTATTCATGGTAAATTGCCCTACAACTCTTTAATTACTAACGGAACATCATTGATACTTGGCAACATGTTGCAGACACTTACAAAGTTTGTATAAACGTGAAAATCTAGACCCCAAAGTGCATACTTTAAGAACTAAGACCTAATAAGAGTATTTTACGTTTATATTTTTATCTTTAAAACCATTATTTTTTTTCTAAATCTGTTTTTTAAACAAATATAAACAAATTCAAAACAACGTATGTAAAAATCTACAGCTCTCTATGTAAGCGCTTTATATGAAAACTAGCTAATGGCCAAACGTTCGCGCAGCGGAAACTTGAATTTCTCCGAAGTTTATGCATGCACTAATTTTATTTATACATACACAATTACACACAAATACACACTAATTTTTGGACACATCTCTTTTCTTCTAAAGTCGATGGATTAAAAAAAGTTCCGCCAGGACAACGTTCGCCCAGCGGAATCAGTTTTTGGTGAATTTCTCCACAATGGCTGCATGCACAAATTTTTTTTTACCATACACAATTACACGACGTCATACACTAAATATCTGCATACTTAAAATCTTTAAATTCAACAACATTTCGCTGGGCGTACGCACACCTATCCAGATTGATCATGTCACCGAGCCAAAGTACAACGCCATCTAGTGTCAAATAGTTGATTCGCTAACTTTCCTTAACCGCTAGATGTCACTGATTACAAACTTACCAGTAATATTTTCAATGATGATGTTCAAATATAGATGGAGCTGCGTCAAGTCGTAATGTCCTCTGAGCCAGGGTGCTGTGATCTGAGTGAGCACGGTGATGGCTTCTCTCATTTGAGGTTCAGGATTGGAGCGGTCTGATAGAATATCTGACAGGATTTCTATGCCACCACCCTGGGAAGAAAAAGATTTGAATTAAGTTAACTTAAGTTGAATAGTTTTTTGTTCTGTGGGTACTTGAATAGGTTAGAATCAAAGCACTGAGCGTATATTTGTCCTGCATTTACTACAGAATAGCCTTATAAGGCGGTACTACAGCGAAAGTGCTGCCCCCAGCATGTATGAGAACTAAACTTAAATTCTATTAGGTACAAAAGTTCACTATAAAACAGCAGATTTTTTTTTTTTTTAATTTTCTCAGTTTTGTTTCCCTATACCACAGAATAATAAGTACAAGTACCTATACGGTACTTTAAGATAATGAACCTTCTTCGTTTAAGCCTCAATTTCTCAGGAGTTAGATAAACCTTATTGACAGAGGATAAGCAGAACACAGATGTCACTTTCATTTATTTGTGTTATACACAAATAAATGAAAGTGACATCTGTGTTCTTTTTTCAAGTGTATTACTTTTGAAATTCGGTAGGGTTATATTTTATAAGTCGTAATAAGATCTACCCGGCATTTCGAAACTGGGCCTTAATATTTTTCTACAAGTTGTTAAAGTAGGAATAACTTCTTTGTTTGTATCTGGATCAATTAAAGGTACTCATATGACCGCAATATGTACTTTGATTTTCCTTGTTAAGGAGGCATTTATACAATACATTATAATATAATACATTACACACGATTTATTATTTTAATAAAATAAATACAAGCAATTCTGTTCTAAGGAAAACAGTCTATAATGCAAATTAATAAATTCACTATACTAACTTATTTAATTATCCAAATTAATTGGTAGGTACAACTGTACTGACCTCTTAATTATAACATTTATAACTGTACATTAAAGTACTGACTCAATACAGAAACAAAAATATAAAAAACTTTATCAGGGACTGATGAAAATGACCCTTAGTCATTTTCATCAGTCCCTGATAAAGTTTTTGATTGTTAACTTAACTCTATAGAAAACACATTTTATCTATCAGCTAAGGGCCCTTAGTAAAACTAAAAAAATCCTTAAAAGCACGTAAAAATTCTCACCTCTTCAAATTGTTTGACAGCGTCACCATTCACGCAGACAGTCGCGAGAGCTCTCAACGACAATGCCTTTATAGAACTCTTGTTCGACTCAATAATCGCCGTCAGCAGAGCCCTAGGTACTGCGCAGTCCACAAAAGGCAACTCTGTGATGTTTTTCATGATTTTATCACATTTCTCGTGTAACGTATTCTCTTTGTTGTCGTTCAACATCGCTAGGTGGCCGATGGATGTTAATGTGCTTTTTAGGATCATGTCTGATGGTGGCTCTTCGATTATTGATACTAGAGTCTGTAGGAAAAAAGGGCGTTTAATAAATAATAAATATATGGCGACTAGCCGCGTTTATACGGGGGGTGCAATTTCGAATCCTGCTGGATTCTTAATTTTTTAACCTTAATATTGTATAACATCGAGAAAGAAATTAAAAGTATTAGTTTTATTTCGGTTTTGGCATAGACTATCGATATTTAGGTCTCGATAAAAAGCTCATCCTAGATTTTTAACTAATTATTATTTATTCGCTGTTATGACTATTTTATTACAATCAAAATAATAATATATAAGAAAAGCATATAGAGGCAAAGTAGAGGTTTTAAAGTTTTGGTCTCATAAGTAGGTTAGGTTTGATTGTGACCAGTTGAGGTTTGTTTGCACGAGCCGAGCGAGCGTGACGCGGCGGTCGGCGAGTGCCAGTACCAAAATCCTAGCCAAGGATTAACAAAATAAACTACTGGCAGTGAAAATTACAATATTTTAATCACATTTAGCAAATCTTAATATTTTTTTATTTATCACATTCACCGTAACTTATATACTCAAAGTGAGACACATTTAATTTTGCTAATGTAGGCACTAAGTACATAAGACAGAATTACTTAAAAAATTTCTAGAACGTTATATAAAACTAAGAATATTTCAAAGATCTCTAAGAATCAATACGCCTCATGTACAGAAAATAAGCTGTTTAGATGCAAACGTGGGGTAATGAGCGTCAATTAGCATTCTGTTAATACAGATGGTTAGTCCATGTTCGAGTAGCTTTCCATTGAGTGAATAAAAGTGAGATTTCATTGGTTTGCAATGCGGATTTGTATGACTAAACCTGTGTCTTTTAAAGTGTTAATTTATTTATTTGGTTCAGGCATCATGGCCTTTAACAACACTAATACAATAAATAAATCATCCGAGCCTTTTTTTCCCCAATTAGATTCGGTCAGCTTCAAGTCTAACAGTTTTGGCTAAATATCAGTATTTTACGTGGAGCGACTGCCATCAAACTGCCACAACCCACTACGAGGTAATACATTGTTAGACTAGTTGTCAGACTTTCTGGTCTCTGACTACCCGTAACACTGCCATAGATGTTCAAATGACAACCGGGATCAACGACTTAACGTGCTCTCTGAGACAATAATACCATATGAAAATAAAATATAAATATGTACGATAAAAAAATTCATTATATATTTTTTTGGACTTGAATTTTTAGAAACGATTTGGGATGAGTAACTCGTTTTATGAAATATCTTATGTTTGTAGAAGATACCTAAATAATGAATATTCCTTAGTTTTAAAGGCCCGGACTTTTAATTTGGGAAGGTGCGCGAAGACCGCGTTAGTACCTCATTGTGTTGTATATCTGGATGTGTTTCGGTTCAAAGGAGAATAAATTCCAGATATTTTTACACAAGATGCTGCATAACAATGACCTAGGTCTTCAACGTTCACACTCTTTGATTATACAAATTTCATGCAATAGTATCAAAACTGTTATAGATTTTAATTTCGTGTTTTCCTTACCTTCATCTGCTGAACAAGAACAGCCTTAGTCGTCTCCAAGAAGATATCAATCAACGTATCCAAATGCCTCAACACCAAACTCCACTCCGGATTGCTCTCATTCAGCTCCACCTTCACGTCTTCTCCTACATCTATCAGCTTCTGTAGATACAGCTGTAAGGACTTCTTTATCTTGTCCCATCTTTCAGGAGTCTCTCCTGGAGGTTTTGTGTTTAGGGTAATGCTGTGAGCTAGTACGAATTCATTTATGTTCGCGACTAGCAGACATATTTGCTCTTCACTTGGTTTGGTTGCTTCGACTTGCCTGTAAAGAAACAACATGGTTAACTTCACGCCTATGTTACTAAGAAGGGTTATTAACCCACAGTTCACCGTATGTTATAATGTAGGTTCCGTGTGAAAGGAAGAGAGCCTATGCCATCTACCGGGCTCGTTGCCAGACTCCGTGTTGCATCTCTGGGGTGCATGAAAGGAGCCTCCGCGAGTTACGTACACAACAATTTTCTACGTCCCGCGCACCCTGGGCAATTCGCGAGTTCTCCAAAGCGAATTGGCTAATCCTTTCACCACGATGGCAAGTCAAAATAAAATTTGACTCCATCGACACGACGAAGAAGAATCTCAGGATTGCGTGAAAATTCCATATATCTCTTTTGCCCACCCTGGGGCTCGAACCCAAGACTTTACTTAGCGGTCGCATACCCACTAAACCGGACAGTAAGGAAATTATCGTGAAAGTCTTTGCGTAATGCAGTCACGAATAGAATATGCAAATATTTATCGGAAATATGTTTGTAGTTTACAGACGACCAATCAATCTATACATTTCCAGTATAAAATGGTCTCGCGTTGTACAACCATCCCGTGCAATGGTGGTAGAGCTGTTGTGAATGAGCTCGAGGGCGGCAGCACCACCGTCTCACCTTTAACCTGCCGCCAAATAGTAGTGCTTCCATTACTGTGTTCCGGTTTGGTGGTGAGATCAGGCCCTAATACTGGCACATGAGGCATAACACCGTAGTCCTCAGCTGCAGCGAAGCATCTATAATCTGCTTTTGTGGATTGTTGATGTCCATGGGCTGTACTCTCACTTACCATAAGGTGGACTACATGTTCGTTTGCTGTGGGCGTAGTATAAAAAACAAAAAAATGCCAGACCAGCTTATAGTGGAGATGTATAGGTTGATTGGTAGCGTGTGTACATTTTTTGTACAAAATGGTTAGCTATGCAATATAAGTTTATGCAATATGCGGGTCATTAATATCAGTAGCTTTGTTTGTTGATAAGTTATATAGAGAATTGCTGTCGAATGCAATGCATAACTATGGGTGTATCTTTTCGGATGGCTGGGCAGATGGAAAGTTACTATGTCTGTTTGTTTGTTACGTCTTCATGAGTAAACCACTGATCCGAACGAGATGAAAATTCGTAAGGAGACAGTTCAAGACACCGGAGAGGACATGGGCATAAGCTACTTTTTATTGAGCCGCGGTCAGACCTGATAAACATATATTTTTTGCACGTTTTAATCCAAATATATAATTATCGCCTGAAATATGAAAATATTCAAAGAAACCTTAGACCAAGAAAAATAGAGAGAAGCCTGATAATCCTCTCAATTAAAATTAAGGTAACCTAAAGCATAACACAAAAGGTGAGGCATTAGAGTAATACTTCGAGTTATCTAATTTGTAAATAGCTATTCTAGATACAATATCCTAATCTAATTAGCAGTTGCGTAATCGAATTAGATGTATTTATGCGTAATGAGACGGTATTAAATACCCGATAGCCACATTTAAATTAGATTTATCAACTAGGTGTGATATCATACAAAGTCATTGACATTGCGCGAAAGCTAACGACTTGTTTGTTTGAACCCGCTAATCTCTGAAACTATTAATTTTATTTGAATAAATCTCATTGCATTTAATAGTCTAATTCTTAACAAAGGCTATACGCTATTTAAAATTATTCTAAAGCCTACAAAAGCAGAGCAGTTACGTTTTACGTTGAAGCAGGTAGTGAAATAATACTGCAATGTATTAAGACTGTGATAATACATGGTAGGTTCTAAATAAATAACGTTTCTTACCTCAGCACATCACTATATTGATGCACAATGATCTGTCCATGTGTTTGCACCTTCTTTATATTCCCTGTAATCGTCGCTGAGCTGGCAGACACCAGAGCCTTCATCTCAGCGCCCAAAGGCTTGCTTTGCAGCGTCGTCATACATTCGTTCTCACAGGAGCCTACGAGATCGCAAAGCCAGTATTGGACAGGCTCCGGTTTTCTCTCGCAGAGGCGCTCCAGTGAGGTTTGGTCTATTGATC
The DNA here is from genome assembly GCA_905147285.1 of Hypena proboscidalis. Lineage (NCBI taxonomy): Eukaryota > Metazoa > Arthropoda > Insecta > Lepidoptera > Erebidae > Hypena > Hypena proboscidalis. Next base: position 6,884,466 of record LR990141.1, read on the forward strand.
TTTCTCGGTATAGGATCTCGTCTTGGTTGTTTAGTACTAACCTGAAATTTCATATTATGTTAGAAGGTAATTCGTTGTTCGAGTGCGGATTTAACCAACTTGTAAAACTCAAGTTAAATCTAAATCTCTGTCTCGTACAACCATTGAATAAACCGTAGATTTAGAAGTTTAAGTTTAAGTTAAGTTTAGTAAAGTTGGCCCTAAGTGTTTAACAGAAGTCTGAAGTTAAACAATTATTTTAATTTAATTTTAATATGATCGCATTTTCGACGTTACGATTAAACTTATTCAAACCAATTAGAAGTTTAAGAATTGTTTCGTGAACAGATGTTTTCAATGGGCTCAGCAAAATGAATTTAATTAAAATCTTTAATGTATTTCATATGTTCAGTTCGTGAAAATGTTTCGTTAAAAAGAAATAAAGAATTTTCAATTTTATGAAGGATTTATATTAAAGTCTAAATAAAAATCATCATGATTTAGAAAACTTGAATACATTTTCAAGGATAAATTCATGTTTAATTGTTATTGCTACGCCTCATGAATTGCAAGAAAAACCTACTTTTGTTTTGAAACTACTCTTGTAGTTTTTTTGTCACCAATTACTGGATTTTAAAATTATACAAACTTTTAATGAGCACGCAGATGATATAATTTGCCGGTCGTTTCTGCTTTTGGTGCTGTTCAAATTGCGGGGTACAGTAATTGTATATCATTATAAAAATTATCTTTAGATAAAAAAACAATACGGATGGGCTTTGTCAACACCCCGAATAAGATTATCAGAAGTAGAAACATATAAAATTTAATGAAAGATGTATAGTTTTGTATTTAAAAAATAATTGTTCTACACTTACCCACTATTGAAATTTTCTAAGAGATTAACCCTCCGAGTACTTTTCCTATCAGTATTTGGGACATCTAAGAACTCATTTGGAGTCAGCATCTTTGGCGTGGAAGTACATGCCAAGTTCAGCTGGACGTCCACAAAGTCCATCTCACTTTTTAATTTTTCTCTCTTTGTGTCATGTGTTAGATTCTTATTTGTTTTTGAATCTGCATCGTAAGGAAATTTCTGTGTATCTTGGAATTGGGGAGGTGGGGTAACTCTTTCATTCCTAAGAATATCTTCATCCTCTTTGTCCTTTGATTTTGGATTTACTTCACTCTGTGTACCTACTAGCCTTTCGTTGTAATGTGGTATTAACATCTCCTTTTCCGGGTACCCAACGATTACCCAAGAATCCTGCTCTTTAGTTCTCGGGAGGCCTAACGAAGGAACTCGACTTCCATCCAAGTGCCCACCGGCACGCGTATTAACCACCGACGGCTTTTCTTTCTTTGGAAATATTCTAAACAAATCTTTAGTTTTATCCACTTTCGTTGCCATTCGCTGCTTAGCTTTTGGACCCGCTTTTTTAGTTGGTTTTAGGTGAAGACTGTCCATGATGTTTTTGCCAAGTATAGCTTTGGTTGGCTTATGTACTTGTTCCTTTTCATAAGGCATTTCTTCCTCGGGTAAACCGTCTTCGTCTATGTATCCTAAAGAATGAAACCCGTCTTGGATATCCAATATTTGCTGGTCCAACCTCTGAGCCTCGAAGTTAAGTGATTTGTTCAGTCTATTTCTTTGGAATTTAGGAGTAGTTTCTATTGGGATGTTATCCTCATTCGATAAGCTACGAGTGTAATCTACTCTAGGTGAGGGTTTTTTCTCAGTTGGCACGTAAGATACATTTGATATCGGCGTACGATTCCTTGGCTGGTTGTTCACAGCTATTTGGTTATTATCCTCTAATTTCAAGTACTCTAAACTCTCCTCCGACTTATTCTTACTAGTTTCTAAATCTTTTACCTTGGCTACTTTAATTACTTTGGTGCTGTCAGTATCTGTACTCGATATGAACGACTTTTTAGCCGGATACTTTTTGGAGGGACTTATAATATTAATGTTTTTAACTGGTACTTCTTTGGTATCTTTTTGTATTGCACTGTTGTTAGAAATGTTATTTTCTTTCTTAATTAGGTTATTGGGAGTTGACACATTGACCTCTTTTTTGTTTTCAACCTTAGGCTTAGGTTTAGTTATTATAGGTTTATTTATATAATTGTTTAAAACATTTTTAACGTTTTCCTTATTCGATTTTTCATTATTAATATTCTTAGGCGTCGAATACTTTTGTTCGGATTTATTGAGATTAACATTTTCAGCGCCTTTATCTTTCAATAGTTCCAAATGCTCTTCATCCTTATGTACCTGACAATAGTTCTGTAAGTCGTATGGAGTCTGTATAACACTGCTGCTGCGAAGTCGCGGCTTGGGCGTGGGTACACCAATAATGACGTTGTCTGGCAGCCGAGCATCGCAAACATCTTTGCCTTGCGGTGTGTTTGTGTTTTGATAACCGACCGCTTGTTTCACCGTAATATTTTGATTGTTGTTTGAATCACTGCTGCTCGAAGATTTATTGCTATCATTAGTCTCTGGCGACTGATAATACTGTGACGGTGGTGGCGAGCTGTCAGAGTCTGAGAAACCAGAATCTTGACTTTTGTGACTGCCGGGGCTGCCGTGTCGCAGCGGCCATTGATTCACCTGGGCAGGCTGCGCAATGTCATTAGCGCTGTTGTTTATTTGTTCAGGTGGGTTGGCTATCCAATGAGGCAGTTGAGGCTCCCATTCATTTCTGTTTTGGTTCCACTCGGGCTGAGCGACGGGGCTTCCAATATTCGGCGGTGCATCACCCCACCAAACCTTGCTGCGCGTTCGTTGGAAATTGGACATCCTGAAAAGAAACAAATCAATGAATAAACGTCGTGGGAACGTGTAAGGTGTAGGGTTTAATGATCGGTGTGAGTGACGTAATGTCCTGGTCCATTATGAGGAGTATTTGAGGTGCGAGTCCGCGGCGCGTGACGGTGTCGACCAAATTATCTCCTATGTAAAGTTTGTTTTGTTTTTGTTTGATAGTCATGGGAATTCGGCACGCCCATTGTTGGTTGCTTACAATAGTTGAAGAAAAAAGTGGTAGAACGATAAAACAGTATCCAAGGTTAAGACGCGTGCTTTTGAAATAATAATAAAGGCATATCACGAAAGTCTCTGCGCCGGAGCCGGGCAGATGTGAAAAACCGTTGCAGGCTATTGTGCTTAAATGCAAGGGCGTTCACACATCGACTGAGATTCTCCCCTTCAATTTGTTGAACACAAATAATAACTCTTAACATTGAGTGTGAGTTTCCTAAGAATTTTTGCGAGCAGATGGCTACAGTAGATACGTAAACTCGACCGATAGTGGTTCTAAGTTTGGGTAACAAGTATACATTCTACCGATGATATGACTACATTTACTATCTACCTACTGAGATAATATACAACATAACTCGGCCACGGCTTGCGGTTGTCTGAGTCAACTTACGATCTGAATCATTGCAATACGTAGATTAATATGTCGTACAGTAATATAACAAATCAAATAAACATTACCGGACGTTAGTTAGTCATATCTTATGTACTTATTGATTGATAAATCGTTTTATCTTTGTATTCAGTTATTTGTTTTGAGTATATTTGCTACTATTTTGCAAGCAGAAATTGAGTTTTTTATTACATTAATTCCATTGTTTGTTATTTGGTAACAAAGTCCGTTGATGGATGTCATTTTTTTATGGTGAATAAGCTCAGAAATCAGAAATCTAATCATTTATATCTATGGGCCCCAAGGAGCGCTGGAGCATGTCAAAATACAAAAACTATAAAAATAAAATAAAACTTAACTAATTAAATTATAATTATATATGAGCTTAGATTGACTTTAATTCCATTTAGAAATCTGAATAAGAATCAGTCCAAGTACCAGGTCCGATGAGTATTGCATCATGGGAAGAGCTGGTGAGAATTTCATGTGCACCATCTTTTCTAATAATTCATACAATATTTGTTTGTTTTTTGACATTAATTCTATGTGTAAGTACTCATGCTTATCCCCATTCCCTGGACCACGGTCTTACCTGATGGTAAAGTTAATTAAAGAGTAGATGTTAACGTACGTTGTTGTGCTATTGGGCCATGGTTGAGTGATCATTTATACCAAACGTCAAACTTTTTGGCGGGTCGCGAAAGCGAGAGCGAGATATACGTAAAGTGTGATCCGTACGCGAGTGAATGAGACAGTGCATTTTATGACCCGCTAAGATTTTTGATTCTACTTATAAATATAGCTATCGTCATGCTATCGTGAATCTTTTTAAGACGTCTTTACAATTAAAAAAAAATGTGTTGTTTAGAACATTTTTCCTGAACAATGTTCTGTTGAATTGAAAAAGGTAAATTAGTAAGTGTATAGATTCTATTATGGTAATGATATTGTTTAATACTAGAAGTTTGGGAAAAGTGAGGGACAAACCGATACTGCCAAGGTTTTATAAATTGATACAGAAACCTTAGGCGACTTAGTGATGTACCTGTTGTCTCAATAATTATAGTATATGTGCTAATTTCCTTTTCGCAAGTGGTAGTGCGCAATGGTCCGGCCTAAACTAACTATAATCATTATTATATAACTGTCAATGGTTGTTAATAATATTGTGAATTATTTTAAAAACGAAAATATCTATACCTAATGTAAGAAACCTATTTGTATAAATACTTTTTAGAAATCCTTTTTATTATTTTTGTTCAATGTCTTTAGAATAGTTTGAAAATATGAATAAATGACACTTGTCTGACAAACGCTGAAAGAACGTGTACATTTTCAATTAATTTTCCCAAGACTCACAAAAAAAACCCTGCAACGGCTACACCTAATGTGTTACAGAGTGCGGCATTCATATATTTTAAAATTCATTCATATTAGTACCTACCAAACTGAATATTCTGAATTTACAATGAATAGAAACTCATTCAGAATGAAGTCACGAAATCCCTAATAATAATAAATTTGAATAACCATTTAAATAATGTCTTTAGTAAATTTTACAAAATTGCTTTCTATTTTACTCCAAGATTGGGGCAATTTAGTACCTGTAACCAGAATCTTGTTAACGATGATTTGACACGCAAGGGATATGTTTTATGTTTAAAACATTATCTCCTTTATTTTTACTCTGTATTTATATTCTGTCTACGCCTGACTTTTTAAATGCGGGTCAACGGAAAATTTGTTATAAGAGACACCAGGCCAAGTAACATTGTAAAAAAAAAACAAATAACGATACTAGAAATATTATTGTAATAATCGCTTAGTAGCCAAGCTTAAGCTTCAATAAACGATTTGAAAATAGAAGAGATTTTTTTTTCCAATCAAATTAATTTAATTTTGTATTTGGAACAACAATCTTAAGTTATCTACAGCATGTTGTTTTATTTTCCATAAAAGATCAATAAAAGACAATTCAAACAGGAACTTAAAAGGAAATTAACGAAACATTTATTTGTTGTTAAAAACCTTGAATTTATCAAAGAGTCTTTAATGTACACATTAGCCCTTGTCAACTTCCTACTTCTAGATCATTTAGGTTTAGTCGTACTCCAATGGAGACAATGAGTGACTTTGAATTATTTCGCAAGGTTAAACTTCATTTTGGTGGTTTTTCACATACTTAGGCATGTTTTGAATACGTTACGGATAATTGAGAACATATTTTTTGGGTAATTTAGTACTTAGATTAGGCACTTTATTTTCGTCAGAGCTCCCATTATTCTACAATAAAGTGATGATCACGGAAAAGAACAACTATTTTACTATTTTTGCTTTGATTATGAACTTTGTACCACTTGTATTGATTTGACTAAATAAAATATGTTTTAGATGAAGTTCGTTGAAGTTTCTTAAGAAACCAATGAATTCGATAATTACAATTACATAACAGCAACTTTTAGAAAAAAACAATGAGTAACTGTAAAAAAAGATTAAAACTGAGCAAAATAAACCTCGTATTAGATTATTTTCAGACAATTCCGAATTTAAGAGTTAGGACCACACGTTGTGTGGACAAAAGCCATAAAATTTTATAGGAGAAAAAGTAAGGAATCTAAGCGTTTCCAAATAGAGTAATATAATATTTATAAGGGGAAATGCTAGCGAAAGCATGACAGAATCGTTGCGAGTATTGCGCTCTAATGCAGTAGCATTGCTAATTCAATATATTCTTACTTTAATAATACGATATTACTATGGCGGATAGAAACAAGATAATAACTAGCTTAGATATTTATAAATCTACGGAATATGGCAGGTGGATTACTTTTCATCCAATTTTATATTAAACAAGGAACATAACTCTGTCATGTGTCCATTAAGATTGTCACAATTTCAGCTGATTGGCATTACTTGATGACTTTCATCTATCCGTGTCGTGTGATTTCTAAACAATATGTCACAGTTTAGATTAAAACCACATTTTTTTATAATTAAATTAAAAACCTCACAAAGTTTTTTTCTTAAGTCTCATCTAGTATCTCATTTCATTGAACCATAAAAATCAATTATGTAATTAGCTATTAAAAAAAAATAATTTTACTCATATCAAAATTCAACAAAAAACATAGGAGGAAATTCAAATTAGTAAATATTTTGAAATCACGCGACAAATTCGGATGCAGCAATCATCAATTTGCAAGGAAACAGTTCCTTTCTACGAATCGAAGTCAAGGATAGGTCTTTTATGCCAGTAAATGCTAAACATCTGAATTCTGGGCACTCGCTACTCAAGATTATTTGTATTGGAATGGTAGGTATATGGCGGTTGCATGTTTTCTAGAATAAATTTTATTAGGGCTATATTCCTGTGTTTAAAATTATCACCAAGGTTTAAATTTTTTAATCGATAAAGATCGTTAGCAAATTTTGAAGCTTTATTTGGCTTTGTCTCATAATGGATTATATTGGAAGTTTTAGAAATGGTCTTCATTATTTGTAACTATGTACTTCTATATTTTATTTTCTGTAGGCTTAGATGTTACTTTCTTCTTAATAAATCATGTTGCTACTTTGATCTCTCTCATTTCATCTTTATTAGACTGTACTAATCCAATATTTGATCTTTACCGATCTATAAAAAATCTATTTCTTTTATTTCAATCACAATTGTTTTGTTATCTTTCGCACTACTCGTCACTCGTTACGTTAATATGTTAGTAGTCCATAAATTCCTGTGTGACCATATGAGGGCACGTGCACCTGGTGTAACGGTCGCGTGTCATCTGCTCCTCATACGCCACGCTCTGCCGCGCGGGCGCAGTACGGCACGCGTCTATCCCGTTCCGAATTCAATATCAAAATTCGAACGTGAACCTTGAAATTTGAAACTTTTTGCACAAATAACCGATTCTGACTTAGACATATCCGTGGTATTGTCGGTTAGAATGTGCAGCTGCCTGTAATTCTATTTTTAAACTAGGTTGCAGTTTTTATTTCATAAAAACTAATTGTCGTTTAAACGCGATAAACCGCATTTAATTAAGTAACGATAAGTGCATTGGAATCAAAATGCATTAAAAAAAGGTGCTAATTGTTGTATAATATTACACAATCCGAGCATCACCGGTATGAAAAAAGGACAGCACTATTTAAGTTGTCAAAACAATCAAAACATCAACAAAAGAAAACCGTTATAATTCACACGATATATCGATTTTAGTCGAGCTTCATCAAATTTTCTTCACAAATTAAAATTGAACCTTATTCTAAAAATTATAATGTCTAAAATAGAACCAATTTTATTATATAATCTGTAACGTGTGTAGTGATTTGATCTCTATGGTTACGACCAGGTGTTAAGCTCAGCTTTTTTTCTGTGTATGCACAAGGGTAGCCATTTGCGAGGCGCCTAATTCGCCCTAGGGTAGAATGCGCCGATATACATGGTGTTCTAAATAAGAAATGATAAAATGTGTCCTATGTTACCAGAGTCTGCGTTTAATCAATTAAATAATTTGTCTATTTTGCTTTTAAAGCGTTCAATGTTTAATGTACTTGCTAGCAAATCTGGCCTTTAAAATAAATAGAGAATTTGCCAAAGCACTTGTGCAAATACATATTTGCATAAAATTGTTAATAGTAGGTATGCGATTTAATTAATATTGATTTTATTATAAAATTAACCTCCTTACCGTTCTGCGTCATTAATAATTTAAGATCACCATTTATGTCAATATTAGTTAACCATTTAAAATGATTATTATACAGTTTTCAGGGCCGACAAACAAGTAAGTTATTAAGTTAAAATAAATAATGACATACTTAATTTCATTAGAAATTATTACATTATTGGTTTTCATTTGCACAGTGATAAGGATAATATCTACTTCTATTTAGTTTTATGTATTGGCAACATCAAAGTTCATCATACTATTAAAAATATTAAAATTAAGATTGCACATTACAATGTAGATTGGTAGTAATTAAGTTTTTAGTAAACAAAAATAAAATTGTAAATAACAGGTTACAGGTATCGCAAGAAAAACTAAAAGCATCACGATGGCCCTCACAATAAAAAAATAATAAAATGCAAATAACACGAAAAAGATGACGTAAGTAATGACACTAATGACAGAACCTGTTATTTTTACTGGCCTTAGTAACTAGTACCAGGAACTAAATGTTACCAAACTTGGCCACACGCATACAAATAGCAGTAACTGTGACAGATATTTAACGGAGACAGTTCTCATTCCGTGGAATTATTTAAATTAATTGCTTACATCAACTACAGATCTGCGGAGAAAGATATACTACCCTGATTAATAATAGCTACCGAGGAGTATGTAAATGGGCAGCTTGGCAAATTTACATGTGCATACAGAGTAAGTGAGAATCAGGGTAACTTGTAAGGATTTTATACATTTCTATGCATTTGACACACGCACAAATAAGTTTGTAAAGTTATAAGATAAATACTACATTAGCTACAGTATTGATTACGAACGAATGATAAATCACAGTGATAATGTAAAGTATAACAAATCACCGTATCTCAGATGTGTGACATTATAATCCATTTGAAGCCAGTGACTTGGTGGCCATTGTTATGCGCTTGCGCAATTCATCAGTGAACAAACTCGCGACATTTCTTGTCATTAATAAATTAGCATAATCAGACGCATTCACCACTAGTAGGAGTCTTTTGGGCTTTGTTTTTTCTTTAGATCACATCAATAAACCTATATCAAATCTCTTTGCGCCCATGTTTTTGCAACGTTAGTATATTAAAGTATTTAATAGTTATTTATTTTTTGCAGTATGTATGTTGAATACAGTTTAAATCAAGAGTCAGTCATGAATGATTTTTTTATTCGCTTTTGCACCATTTCTGTGTTAGCTGATTCGATTATTATGTAACCAAATTTTTAAACCCTATTTTACAAGAGCCTTTAATATTACAACTAATAATAAGCAAACAATATCCGTGTTGGAAATAAGTTAAATAATTTCACATTTTTTGAACCATCTGTATCTACAAGATAGTGCGGTCCCTAAGTTTACCGGTCCTGGGACATCTGTCCATATTGTATCCACTCGATACTTTGGTAGCATACCGGGACTTCCGCACCCGGTCGAATAAAAAACTAGCGATGTGAAAGTATTGAATAATTTATGTAATCGAAAGCGATAATGATGTTACAACGATTATGAACACAAATTATTGTGAAATAACGCAAATTTGCCAAACTGGTATCAATTTGTCGCAAGTGTTAAAGACATTTGATAATATTTTATATATTAAGTAATATTGTTACTTATTTTTAATTAAATAACATTATTTTTATTAATTATGTTTATATAGCAAGAAGAATAAAACATCTTAATTATTACTACTAGTGTTCGAATACATACAAAGATGCTGATTTAAATATTTCAAGAATTAATTACACCTAGTTTTTTTATGATTTTTAATTGTATAACTGCTAATAGCTGGATAAAAAGTTTTATTTAAAATAAAAATACTTTTAATTTAAGCACCATGAAGGTTTCATCAAATTGACACTCCCGCCCGACACCTAATTTATATTTCGAACGCGTACGACTTGTATTACAAATTCGAATTAAAATTCCCGCCGTTGCTGTTTTTCGCCGAGAAACCGCTGTTTATACTTCTTTTAACATTATTTTAAAAAACGAATGAGTTGAAACTTTTTTATCAAGCACGAGCGAGATACGGTCGGTTGAGCAAGGAGGCGTTCATAGGGCACGCGTTGGTGGCATATGGCCGATAACGCGTGCCTTTCCTTAAAAAATATCAGGCCACGTGCCGCTAGTTAATTTCTTTTTAATTGCTTTTTTTCTGAGTAAGTATTGGAGTATGAAAGTGGTTGTTTGAAACGTTTTTACGATTATCTATTCTGGCTTAATGATTTCTGACTTGCTGTTATCTATTTTCAAGAAAAATATTACCAATAAAGGTCTGAGAAACCGTAGCAGTAATGATTTAGTTCTTGTTCTATAATGAGGCTACAATCACAATAGACCCACGGAGGTCGACGTGAACACCCAAAGCCTCGTCCCTAAAAATAATAATAATTAATAATTCTTGTACTCATGTAGTATACAAAGGCTGCTTACAATCGCACCTTGCAAGTTGTATGAGTGAGAGTGAGTGAATTTTGCATGTAAACATTGCCGGTAATCGTCAAGATGTTAGTTAATAAATAAAACACATTATTCATATCCGTTTAAAATCGATCAGGATTAAACGATACGACCTTGCGATTCGCCATGAAATGATTACAGGTTTGACATTTAGCTGTTAACGGTGGGCAGCTGCGAATTACACAGCAATTAACTATTTACTTCAGCAGGCCGGCAGATGTACGGCCGTGTATGTCTAGCTTTGTGCTCGCTATGACAGTTATTTTTATTTAGAAGTTAGTTTTAAAATTGCTCATGTTGGCAGCACAAGTGACCATAAACAAAATTTACAGGATGTGGATTGTATAAATCATAGAGCATGCATTTAACTAGAGACAACGTTTTAAATAATATTATTCCCACTACGCGAGCAGAGCTGCGCGTTGAAGATAAAATTCAAGTGAAAGTTTAATAATGTATAGATTTTGACAGCTTTACACCGGCCCGGGGAAAATTACCTACGTAATTTGACAGTCTAATTGTTGCAAAAGTATTACCGTCTATTTTGTTCATATTTCATCTTGACATCTATTATTCCGGTATCAACCCAGTGGTGGTCATCATTAAAATACCATAGCAAACCCAAGCTATTTTATTAGATCTATTAGTGTTTCTTTCTCTCATCTTTATGTTCTACGGTTGAACTAAGCCATTACCTACCTCTTAATGGTACTGAGGAGGTCCATTACATAATAACAGCCATGAGTACTTAACCTACAATTAGTGACTAATATTTACATAAGTACTATGGGCTAAGAACTGCAATTTCCTTCGGCTGTCGGGTACACAGAAGGTTCTAAAGAGCCCTTTTTCTTTCGTTTCATCACATATCTCTTTCCTGCCAAGGAGGTTTTATTAAAAAAGTTAGATTCTTTACGCAAAAGAATTAGCTGACAACTTTATGCGATACAATCTTTTTAAGTTTTTGTCTATCCCTATAATTGCCTTACACTGACAAGATAAATAACGTTTTTCATTTCCAGAGCCATAATAAATCGCGACAATTATTTCTTTTTCAACTATCATACTAATTGCGGAGTCTAAGAAACTACATTCCTTCTCATTTTCAAGTCGTGGAATGCTCTTTGTGCGAGCCTTCCAAACTTGGCAAGCTAATCATGGGCCTGGTATGTTCGTAATGTTGGCTACACGTGCAGCTTTTCTGAAACACCATACGCGGCATAAAATATTGTAGTACGTATCATAGACAATTTCGAAACCTCTTTGGAAAAGATAGAATTTAGAGTCGATGATCATTTGTTACAAATAGCTACACAAAAATATTTTTCTATTAATTATTTGCAGTTAATGAAGTTCGTACTATTGTAGCTCTATTAAATGTTTGTACTACTAAGATGGCAAACAAGCACATGACTTACCTGATAGTAAGCATTTACCGTAGTCTTGTGGCCGACATTTGAAAAACCCCATAGACAATGTGAAGTTAATATCTGACAGATCTTGAAGTAACCACTGTGAATATTGAATTGTGTCAATTTAGAATATTGTGCCAAACAACAGTGTAGTTACTGCAATCATCCGGCAATGCATTTTGTCAATCACCAATAGGGCTAATAGAATAGAGTTAAGTAACATCCTTACTGGCTCCATGCCATAGACACAATCAGTAGCCTACTGGACTATTTAGTCCAGCTGTCAACTAAAATAGAGCCGTCAAATTAAGGCTAATCGATACAGCACACCAATCGAATACTAGTGAAGTTTATAAGTTACGTCCGGTAGTAATTAATAAGTGTCCAACATTAGTACCATAAACGACTGTCGGACCCACTTCGGACTTCCTTTAGAACTGGAAAATGGCGTTTGTTAGCTATAGTGCACCGATTGAGTGATACACTTTCAAAGACGGCGGCGAAATATAGGAATTACTGGCTTCCGGTGACTTAGTTACACTTAAATTATAATAGCAGCCTCAATGATATTATAGAACTATAGATATGTTACGTTCATAGAAATTACGATTTAAATCCGTTCCGAGCTATTCCAAATTGCACACATTGACAAATGTAACTGATAAGTAAAACAAAAGATACGAAATAGCACGCAAATGAAAGAGATAGCTATAGTTTTAATGATTGCACTTCAGTGGTACGCACGTGACTGCGCTCGACGCAGGCCACACGCAAACTAAACACAAGACGTCCCAATTGGGACGTATGTGAGTATTCACAGCGCGAGCGCTTATAACATAATTATCTGCTTTTGTTTTTATATAATATCATTGAGCAGCCTTGTACACTTATACGTGGCCCACCGCTGGGTACGGATCTCTACTCATGGTGAGAAGGGTTAGGACACAGTTTACCACGCTAGCCAAGTGTGGATTGGCAGATTTCCTCACGATGTTTTCCTTTACCGTTGGCGAGCGCTAATTGTCATGATAAATACGCACATCGGAGTATCTCAGAAAAGATGAATTTTAACGATTTATTGACAGGCCGTGGGTTCGAACCCGAGACCATCGACTTAGCAGACCTAGGTTCTCCCACTCGGATATCGCTGCTGTACACAGAGAAATACTTACATTATATTAAAGTTATTACGACCAAAGAGCAATGTTATAAAATAACACATGGGCGTAGATAATAATTAATTCGCCCAATAACAGTGTAGTCTAATTGATTCAGCTGAAAATCAGTATTTTATGTAGAGCGGCAGCCAAATCAAATTCTCTCAGGATAAAAACAAGAATGTACTTAACATCTGTGTTTACTTGCACTCGGCGTTAAATCAAATAGTTTGTCTATGAAATTTGAATGGCCATGTACTGTCAGTGACGTCATTGTCAGACCAGAGATTAGGATTTGTTTTTTTCATGCCGTAGACGGCATTCTGTCGCAGTTTACTCATGATTAAGATTCGAATTTGGATGCCAATTTTTTTAATTAACCGATAATCCAGGTTTCTTTTGTATTCATTGTTGATCTAACATTTTTTATTTGAAAAACGCTTCTCAATTCAATACATCTCACAATTTGTTATCTAATCGATATCTATAAGTTGATATCTTTGTCGAGATGCGATTACGATTGCAATCCTAGGAACAATTTTATATTGTAATGTTGGTACTACGTCAGAACTTCTCAAACGTTCCTTATACGTACTTAAATTCCAATGAAAAGAGTGTAATTTAAAAAACTTTAGAAGTAAAAATATTTCATATACTTCGACCTCATTTTACAATCTAATGAGACATACATATCTCACTTATTATTTATTCTAGATCTTATTCTTCAAACAATCAAATGATCGTCACATTTTCTTAGGCTGTAAAAACCGTGAGCCTCTCCCAATTAAAAGAATCAATTGACATTATTGACATAAATAGTGGTGCGCAAAACCGAGTGAGTCGAGCACAATGGTAATTAAATCGATTCATATCGGATGGAATGCGGCAAGTGGAGTGTGGTAAAGATCACCTGCTGGCTGTAAGTAGTACGCTCTTTGAATAGTAATAGGATTATATTAAGGCGTAAATGCAGACATTTATCTAGAGACAATGTGCTGTGAGATCAGGTTTGGGAGGCTATTAATAAATGTGGATATTGAAATGGCTAAATCGATTACTATTTTGGTCGGCTTGTGAATTGATTAATTTGGCTAAAAGTCTAGTCGAGAAATAGTGATTAAGTTGACGTATAAGTACAATACATAGTAAGAACATTTATTTCTAAACAAAAAACATTGTGTTGATAATTGGCACATCTAAAGAAATATAAATATAAAAATAGAGGTACATCATAAGCTAACACACATTGGATGACAATAAAAAATATAAAAATGTAAAATAATTCAATGTCAATGTAAAAAAATTACATTACATAAATTAAACAAAAATTTAAAATTAAAACCAATTTATTATATTATTGTGTCTGCACTTTGTCAGTTATGAACTCATCGATATAATAATACTTTATGTATAAACATACTTTAATAACACATAATGCTCAATGTTGAATACATACAGAAAGGCTGAAAACTGCAATGACAAAACGATCTTTTTTATCGTTTTAATTTTTTCAAAAAAAGAAACTGGCTAAAGATTTGAATAGGCGTGGGTATAAAAAAAGTCATTCAAGAAAAAGAAAACCAATAATAAGTAAGATTGTTTAGAAAAGGTAATAAATCTTGCTTTTTACACACGATTTCGAAAGTTTCCTTTAACATGAACTGGATCTTCATTCCGCAGTAATTGATGACTGTACTTTGATTGCAAGTAACTTAATTGAAATCAATTTAGTTGCATAATTCGTGGGTCGGAGCATAAATGCTGGGTTAATATGACTTGATTAATGGTAGGTACTATCGACTTGGCAGTTTACATTGCGATTCAAAAAGAGAACTTTTTCCTTTTTTTTCTTTTTTAAATTATAATTACGTTGAGATCGACTTCTAGTCTACTAGATTATCACATTCATAATCAATTAATCATCGTTTATTGCAATCATGTGTAATCTACACTTAAATTTAAATATCATAAATTTACCTCGATGCCTTGATGGCCTAGTGGTTAGCGTATGCGCCTGTCACTGCGAGGTCTTGGGTTCGTTTACCGGGTCGGATAAAGTGTTATTTGTCTACGTCAGGAAATTTACAATAGCTGCATGATGTTGGAATTGTGCCCGGTGGATGGCGATATGCTCACCCCCTATCCTATGGGATCTAAACATAACGGGTGAAATGTGAGTGTTTTACACTCCTGCCACACCATTCCGGGTAATATAGCGTGATGTTATGTTATGTACAATATAGTTATTAACATGATAGGTATAGGTGTCAGGGCACGACAATTTACCATGAGTCCCATAATGAATGGACAATCCCCTTCTTCTTTTCGTGTCAATGGCTTGTTCATACTGTTTTAGACCAGTAAGTGGCGACTTCAACCCCTTTTTTGTTTGCCTGCATTAGATCATCGCGGGTGCAAGTGGCGGGTAGAAAAGGGCAAGACAATTTCCTAATTCAGCTGAATAAGACTACCATTTGACAAGTACTCTATACGGGGCGACACGATACTGTTTTGTTAGACTAGTTTTCAGAATTTCTGGTTTCTGACTACCCGTATCTACTGTCATAGATGTTGAAATGACAACCAGAACTTAGCGAGGCACGGACGGAGTAAGACTTGTTATGTAAATATGGATACCCATCTAACGTCCGACCGTGGTAAGCATTAAATTAACCTGCAAAATCGATCGGTCACCATCTCCTGGCAATCCAAAGTGTCAAAACTTAATAACTAAAGAATTTTTCTTAGTTCGCTAGGCTTTAAAAGTACATCTATGTTATGTAATGGACGCAAATACTTTATGTTTCAACCACTGACAGATGACAAAGGAATGAATCATTGGAAACACTAAGAGCGTATATATATACAAATAATATGTAATAAACATTTAAATAACGATTAACTGTAGTATAATATCACTTTGTTAAAATACTTAGCATAACAATTAATCAATTATCCTTATACCATAGACACCACAAGCGTGTCCTCTTCGATACTTACTATTTCGTCATCACAACAAATTCAATCGAATTTCAAAATGGACACCAGGACACCACTATTTATTTAAAATCTAAACTCTTAAACTAAAAAAAGATTTAACAAATGAAATAAAAAAAAAACAATATGAATTTAATTTTCGAACACATCGCGCACAATTAGCCGTTTGATTAGTTTCATAGTGACTGGACGAAGCAAGCTGCCCGTGACACCAGTCCATCTGTGACGTACCATTGTTAAGAAAACAAAGGCTAAGTTTAGTATTGCTTCTTTAATAGTAATGGAATGACCCATAGTGTACCCTGTTCGATTAGGCACTGTGGTTTATTAATAGAGCTATAGAGACATATTGGTTCGTTTTTCGGCTCATCAATAGTTGGTGAGGCCTCTTCCAAGGTTCCACGAATAACCTTGCTGTTTAGTATAGAACCTATCTTATCAGGGTCTTGAAAGATTGGCTGTATGTCACACATGACATGTGCTATTGAAGTCGGAAGATGTCTTTTAATTAACTCGAAAGGTTTTTACAGCTTGTTAGTTTGAGAAAGATAAAGCTTTTCGGTATATTTATTTATTTATTATAACTTTAGCTGTGACAGTAAAAGAGTTATCATAAAACGTTATGGAATGCGATGGCATTCTTAACTTCAGGTTATCCGATGATCTAAGATATCTATTGTGAGTATCATGGAGGTAGTCGAAACGTTTTTTAAGATAGGAAGGAGTCGAAGGGTTAAATAGTATAATTATAAAAAGTGAAAGAATGTGAATGGTATAGTGAAAATACAATATACTAAAGGGATTTAGTACCTACCAATGTATATCAGTATTTTTTTAAATTTATTACCCACTTGCAGTGGTTTATTAGTAAAAATAAATTGATCACTGAGATCGATTCTTAATTAGGAATATTAATGTTGCTTTTATTAGCGCCAAAGTTTTTGTTGACAAGTTAAAGTGTATCAAATGCAAGCTATAAACAATAGTGCATGTAATTTTTCCTTCTACCTATGTATTTAAAGAATTATTAAATTTTAATTTTAACATTCTATTAATCAGTGGCAAGTTTTTGAGAGGCGTTTTTAGCCTGGTAAAAACACAGTGTATACATTTATGTACTTAGTGTAACAACAGTTATTACTAACTCAATGTTATTTAAGTCAATAAATAAATTTTAAAACTCAAAACTCAACTTAATGTATATCAAGTTCGCTGATAAGATCTTAAAAAGTTTTGTATCATACATTTCGGCAATGTATATACACGCAGAATCATACAGTACATTTTCACCAGATGCAAAGCCTCATTTCCGACTGCATTTAAAAGGTCAAGTCAAAAGTTAAACGGCTGCCACTCCAGTATCGATTTAAATACCCCAAGCAATTACTACGTCACCAGCTTAAAGACCCTAAGCATGAATAATGGGACAACCACGCAGCTACAGATACCTAACGATGAGTAATGTGCAGGTGCTGTATACTGTAGCACATTTTCCTCAGGTCCCTTATTAAGTATGTATTGGACAATATCTCCGATACTGGAGATATGAAGGCGTTTTGTCATCTGGCAGCTGGTATAGTTACTGCACTTTCCAATTTTGGAGTAGCCGAGGTGTATTGGATTAAATTGGAGAAAGTCATTTTTTATATTTTCCGAAAAATTTCTGCTTCTAAATTAAGGTCCATTTATATCCGGCTCTTCGATATTATGTTCAAGAAGAATCTATGGTGTTATTTTGTTTCGCGGGATTAAATTTGGGATTAACCAAGAATTTAGAATACTTGGGTACTTCTATTCAAATAGACCATTGCTATCCGAACTACCGTAAAAGGTTGTTAAGAAACTGATTTTAAATAAATTGATAAATGTATTTGTGGTAGAATATGTGGAACTATTTTTTATATCTGTAAGACCGTAATGTACATACCAAATTTGAGCAAATAAATATTTCATTTCATTTCATTAAAAAACATCATCAGCATGTGAAGTTTCTTATAACTCTTACTTTGATAAAAAAGGATTTCTCAGATACATCAGCAAATCTGAATTCCACAACGGGATCCTTCAGCCATCAATAAAAGTAACGCTCATCCAATACAGATTTGTTGAAATCCATCCATACATTCAACAGTACTTCGACGGCCATTTTAGATTTTATGAGTCAGTCTCATCACGTACACGAACCATCGCCACTGTGTTACGTATCAATTTGTATTACTACTTGGGTTGCATACGAGGAAGTGTAGTTTGTATGTGTGGATAGCTGGATACCTTCACGACATGTGATTGAGGCCAAATTTACGCTTTGTCCAGGCTAGTGGCCAATACTTTTGGATCCGCGACGACTTGTAACTGGATAGCTTGAAGTAATTGAAGAAGATGGACCATCAATCAATCAATTAGCCAATCTTGGTCCACTGCTACATAGGCCTCTTCCAATTAACGCCTGAACACTCGGTCCTCCGCCTTTCGCATCCAGTCCAGTTCAGCGATGTTCTTCAGGTTGTCATTCCAACTAGCGTCCAACCGACCTTATCGTTGCCGAGTTGCGGTCTCCATTCCAGGACTCTCTCCAACAGCTATTGGTCTTTCTGTCGTTCCTGAAGACGTTTCTTCATGCTATAAAGTGTGTACATATAATATTGTTCGTCCTAAGTTTCTCAAGAAGTCATAGATCTTGAGGGAAAATTCGATCATACTGTCATCATAATGAAAACACGAGTCCTATGTATTAATATTTAAAGACAACCAACAAACCATTCTGAAGATATTCCAAGGTAGTTTTCATTGCACCTTGACTTTATTGATAAAATTTACAGCGTATACAGTTTAAATTAAGTCGTTTCAACTAAAGGTTAAGTTGATAACGTTCGTCGTTTGCACCTGTATTTAGTTGGATTGAAAGGTCACGAAGATATGAGAGCAAGTTGCTTGTGTATTTGCTGATTAAATTATTAATTAACCTGTATACTACATACTCCTTCGTTCACTAATGGTCTTTACCTCTCTGGTAATCTATCTACTTCAGCATGTGAATAGTTAAGTTACACATTCTAGAAAAGCTATTTAGAATATTGTTTCTATGACCAAGAAATTTTGTTGTCCGAACATGAAGCAGCGATAGCCGAGTGGGAGACCGTAAGACTGCGAAGTCAAAGGTCTCGGGTTAGAACCCACGGCACACACCTCTGTCAATTAATCGCTAAGATTCGTAATTTGATAAGTGTGACGGAAAACATCGTGAAGAAACTTGCATGCCTGAGAGTGCCTACTCGAGGTCGTGTGAAGTCTACCAATCCGCACTTGGCCAGCCTGTTGGACTATGGCCTAACCCTTCTCATCATGAGAAGAGGTCCGAGCCTGGGACATGTATTAGATACATTATTATTGCTATTATTATTGTCCGAACGAACGAAGACATAATTTTACTTGAGGAAGGAAAACATGATAAACAACTTCAGTGAATTGTTATTTCCTTAGACCAGTACAAAATAATTGAAAACATTTGCAATAACGTCTAATAGACGAAACATTTCATTTTAATACTGGCAATAAGAAAACCCATCAGAGCCCTGGGCCAATTTCCTTCCCAGACACGCGAAAGTAATAATAATGAAAATTCTACTAACATTATAAATGCCAAGGTTTTTTGTATGTATGTTTGTTGATCTTTGTCGCAAAATGTACTGAACGAATTTTGATGAAATTTAAAAAACTGACGTAGCGTGTTTAAGAGTCTGTGTCTGGCCGTTTTCTATCAACAAGACAGTAGATTAATGATCCATAGAATACTTTTGTATAGCCCTTTCAAAACCCTTAGGTCAAAATTCGCTTGTTCTTTCAACGAATGTCAACCTTTTAGAATTGACAATTTCAGGAAATATTTACACCTTAGACTACTTTTTATTGGCATAAGTATCATCAGGGAGTCGGGGACCATCAAACAAAATATTTTATTTAGAATTACACCCACGCAATCACACTTACGTAAAAATTCCCCGAGATAATTAATCACAAAGATCGCGATGAAAATACTTAAATATACCAGTCCATTGCGTGTTCTAACAAACATAAGTTATCGAAGAACCTAATCAACTTATCGATGTAAACGTTATTATGATGTAAGACTTTATCAAGCAATGTAAGACAATACAGCTCAGGCTTTTCGTGACTTACGTTATGTAAGAAAGCATGTGTTTGCGAACCCATAGCTTAAGCTATCAGCGATTTGGCACGTGTTCTGTGTGTTCAATGCTTTTATGTAATTGAGAAGGTAATTATTTAAACAAATAAAGATTTATCTTATTTGTTTAACAGACTTCTAAATAAAAAAGGAGGTTCCAATTCATAGCATGACTCAATAGCTATTTTTTTTCTTCTCAAATATTGACTTTAAAATCGTGTAAATATCTTTACTATTATAGTTTTGTTATTGCTAAAATGTGATGTTTTTTACGCAGTCATTTTTGTCCGGTTTTACCAGCACGTGATAAAGTTTCGGATAATTAAGTGCCAGTTAATTGTATAAACTTCCATACAAATTTGACATTTCATTTATATAAAATTTCTGGATAGTTTTTCAGGGACTTATTCAAACTATTCAAGTTGTTTTTGATTATTGCGACTTAGCCCCAATTTTATAGGTGTAAGATTTTTTTTTTTTTTTTATATTTTGCCCACAACGAACGAACGTGTAGTCCACCTGATGGTAAGTGGAGTACAGCCCATGGACATCAACAACCCACAAAAGCAGATTATAGATGCGTCGCTGCAGCTGAGGACTACGGTGTTATGCCTCATGTGCCAGTAATTTCAGGGCTTAACCTTATTGGCGGGATAAACATATAAGTCATGTAACACACGTAAATGAAAGTGACAGTTGTTTTCTTTTTTCAAGTGTTACTTGTGTCACTTTTAAATTAGATGAGGTTATATTTAATGGGTCGGTAAAAAGCTATCCGGGACCTCAGCAACTGGCCCTTAGTGTCGCATATAATCATAACAATTTAGCAGTAAGTTTTTCAATTATGCAACGCACATCGTTTTGTCGTGTCTTGTCCTTAGCTAGGGGCAGGGCATGAAATCGTCATGACATATTGAGGTTGCACCGTGACGACACCCAAACACGACCACGTTAAAAGTAACGAGCAAGGTGTGAAGTTTAGAACAAGACAAATGAGAACAACACTATTCTTTTAAAAAGGTTTAGGGAAAGTTGGCAGCAAATACCTTGAACAGTTTGAAAAAAGAATTTGTTTCATTCTTTTTCTTAATTGTCTGTGTTGCAAAGGTTAAAAACTGCCAGTGCGTTCACCCCGATTCGGCCAGTGAGCCATAAAACGATTAAAAAAACATGTCAATTAAACTAATTCTTGTGAGTCATGGGTTGATGTCTCAATTTCCGCGTTTAGGCAATTAAAAACAATGGCATAAAATTCGGGATTCTCACATTTGTTCATAGGAATACTTGTTATCGGCAGACAGGTAAATAATGGAAATTATATCATAGTGTCAACAAAAAAAAAACAAGTGCCTAAGTTCATTCAAATAAAAACCCTAACTTTTAATAGCTGTAGTACAAATACTGGATATGTTTAGAAGAAGGTTGACTGTCACTTTCAGAGATAATCAATAATAAAAAGTAATAAATGCCTAAGAAAGCAACGAAAGTTTACATGCATTAATGTATTCACATGTCTACATGACGAATTGGAAATCAATTGGTGACGCTTCCTGCACTTCGTACACTTAGATCAACACCTCCGGTGATCAAAGCGCCATTATTTAGATATTAGAGAAAAAAAAGCAAGAGAGAATGTTAAATCTATGTCCGTTGTTTTTTTAACGGAAGAAAAAACGCGGCAATTTTATCGATGACTTATTCAACTTTTTTAGTACTCGCTCGTTTTTGTTGATAACGTAATAGACTAGATTTTTTTTTTCGAATGCTGTATAATTTATTTGAGTTAATAATAGTCAGTAACCGTAATAAGTATTGTGGAGCGGTATGGTAGTGGTACAATATGGCAGTAAGCCACAATGACACAGATTTCAATGAGAATGACATTAGAATGTGCCATTGTGACAGATTGTATCGCATCCGGTTAATTTACCATATAAATGAGTACATACTCCATTGAATGGTGTATGGTAGTACTTAATTAAAAAATAATCAGTTTTGATGCGGAAGTTAAACGTTTTATTATAGCTATTATTATTATTTTTGTAAAAGCTTTGCATAGCCAATATTCTAGTTAATTATCCGATGATTGATGCTGTTAATTTTTTACATAAGTAATTAGTCATTTAGAAAGTTTCGTAGTAGAAGATGTAATTTATATTCACTTTATCTGTTAGTTAAGGATATTTGAGCTCAGGCTAAGAAAATTTTATGGATATACTAGTGACATACTTATCGATAATAATATAACAAGTGAAATGTATCATCACGCATCCCTTGGGTTATAAAGGTTTTATAGGCGTGATATGATATAACCTTTATTATCTCTATCTGAGCTTAGCTGCGATAAGGAAACGAATAAGATAACCTACTAATTAAATCTATGACCTGAGACACGGACCTAATAAAAAAAAAACAAAAATAAAAAAGAAGAACGTAAAAGTTGTATCAATGAGTCACCAATGACGAATCCCATTCATGAAGTGAGGTGGTCCTCTAGAGAATGTCGGATTTGTTCCGAGAACACTGACTTATCTGTAAGTTCACGAGGTATACTGACTCATAGTGCAAACTTTTAAATTAAGAACGAGTAGGTGGGTGAATTCATTGATAAAATAAACTACTGTTCTAACACAAGTACGATAATCGACTCGTAAGAAAGATAGTTCTTTTTTTGAATTATTTAAAACAAAAAGAAAATAGAGTAACTTACCTCCTTTTCCACGAGACTATTTTTTTAATTGTATGGTTTTACAGCTGACTCCTCCGTTCCGGAACACTTTTAATGCCAGTATGTTTTAAAAAAAGGACCTATTTGGTGATCTAAATTATTTGAGGCCAGTATTTCTTGTCACTATGTTCCATCTGGTTCTCGTTGCATCTCATATCAACATTTCTTTTATGACCGCTTAAGTTCAATTTCGTATCAAAATATAAACCGGTAAGCCGTACCATAACATATTTCGATTTTGATATGAAAAAAGAGGATTATGTGTAAGGATTATATGGGATTTGTTGCTACTTATATTCGATACTTTATTTTTAATATTTTTTTAACGGAATGCATCGAGGTAACTTTACTTGTACATTTTTCTCTTACCGTTGGTAAACTAGGTAGTCATAATCTCATATTTGTTGCTATTATATTATCGTTTATTGTTATAAAACACATAAACATGATGCTTCTCAATTCATAAAAAAAAAAAACATTCATAAAATATTACCCCATAAGATAAGACATCTTTAATTAAAATTCGAAGTATAATATGGGCGTGTTAATTATTTTAAATTCTTACGTTACGTATAGGTTCAGTATATTTTTATACCTACCTTATATTTTGAGTTATGGGTGTGTAATTTGAGTTTAACATTAAGATTAAGGCCATATTTCTGATAGTGCTTTTTTAATTTCTAACGGGTAAAACTTGTGTGAGTGTTGCCAGTGATTAGACTTAGAGGAATGATTTAATATAATATTTCTGGTTAAAGAGAGTGATGTCAACGTTTTGCCCCAATAAATATTAAAATATTATTATTATATTTTAGTAGAACGAGTGTTAATGTAATTATTTTAGTACTAAAAAAATTCTTCAACATCCTAAATAATTATGTGCACGGTTGGCGTAGTGATTAAAGCGTACCTCACACGGGACAAATCTTTGTGTGTTTGTGCTTTGCGTGTGTGTGAAATGTATGTTTTTGAACATCCCCGCGACACAGAAGTTATTCCAAGTATGAGCGCTGTTTTTTAAAATACTTGAAAAAAATATGTTTCTGTGCATTTCAAAGCTCATTGCTTAATTTACCCTTAACAAAATGGAAAAGCAGTAACAAGTTCTACTTTGGATAACTGTCGTAGTAATTTAATAAACAAAGATTACATACAAAATACAAAACGACTTCAGACGACTTATGAAGTAAGTTACCTACCGCAGTTCTTGTATTAGTCACACAGGTGATAAGACTGAGTAATATTCATATTAGTTATGTCAACAGCAACAGCTGGAACTGAAGTCAACTGGAACAGCTGAGCGAAATGCTGCACAGCCTAGATGGAGCTTCACGACGTGTTGGTCTCGGCATGAATTTGGATAAAACCAAAATCATGCTTAATGAGCATGTCATGCCAAGACCAATATTTGTCGACGGATCGATGCTCGAAGTTGTTCAGGAATATATCTACCTAGGGCAGGTCATTAGGCTTGGTAGAAACAACTTCGAGCGAGAAGTCGATAGAAGGATCCAGTTGGGTTGGGCAGCATTTGGCAAACTCCGTCAAGTCTTCTCTTTGCCTTTACCGCAGTGCCTGAAGACGAAAATCTACAACCAGTGCGTCCTACCTGTTATGACCTACGGTGCCGAGACGTGGACATTAACGGTTGCACTAGTCCACAAATTTAAAGTCGCGCAGCGGGCTATGGAGCGAGCTATGCTCGGAGTTTCTTTGAAGGATAAAATTCGTAATGAGGTCATCCGACAAAGAACCAAAGTAACCGACATAGCTCGCAAAATAAGCTCGCTGAAGTGGCAGTGGGCTGGTCACGTCTGCCGAAGGACCAACAGCCGCTGGAGCAAACGAGTCCTAGAATGGAGACCGCGACTCGGCAACCGTAAGGTAGGACGCCCCCCTGCCAGGTGGACTGATGACCTGAAAAAGGTCGCTGGAGGGGACTGGATGCGGAAGGCACAGGACCGGGTGTTGTGGCGCAAATTGAGAGAGGCCTATGTCCAGCAGTGGACTACGAAAGGCTAAATGATGATGATGATGATTATGTCAACACATTTGTATTATCATAAACTTTAAGTTTACAAAGTAATTGTAGGTTTTATATGACTCCACAAAGTAACGGAAACTTAACATTTGTCTTAAACTATCTGTATGAATCTGCCTAAATAGCCATAGATATCAATCAACGGAATTTGTGAATTTCCTAAATTGATAAATATTAATCACAATACTCCAACCATATCCAAAGAATGCTGTACCTACAAGATAAATAAGCATTAATTGTATCTTACAAACTGTAACAAATAGCCGGCGATAATTTACAAACAACTCGTGCATGTTGCTGGATCCCTAATGCATTCCACATTTTTCTTTGATGAAAAGAAAGTCACGTATTAGAGGTTCATAAACAAGTAGATTACGTAATAATTCACTGCGTACTTAAAATTATTTTATCACTTTCTAATGGTAATGACTCACGGGCAAAGATTCCCACGAACCCGACCGAACGAAATAAAACAAAAGATTGTCTCTGCTTTAAAAAAGTTGATGATGATGACATTCGATTTCCGAAAACCTAAGATCGAATCTACGCAATATTTATTTAAAATTAGAATTCTCGAAAATTTTTTTATTTTTTAAGTAGGGCACTTCCATGAAACTTAAAAAAAAATTTTTCGTACTCTTTTTTTTTGTACAATTATTGTAACGCAACTCTGTACTTTGTTAACAAATTGTTCAGTATGTTAACACAGAAGCTCAATAACCCACTTAAGTGTAATGCCAGAGATTGTCGATTGCAAATCTCGAAGAAAGCGTATAAATTGTACACGAATTTTATTTTATTGGCTAATATTTCACGTACCGTGCATAATTAGGAATAATAATTTTATTTGCGTTGCTAATTGAACTGAATCTGAAATCAATGTATTATACCAACGCATAATAATGAATTATGTAATTCGTGTTTTTGTAAAATTATATAAATAAATGACCCGTATGCATTAATGAATGTGTGTGGGTGTATTAATTAAGGAAATCGGAGGCTAATTTTATTGTAAATCTATTCGCAAAGTCATCAAGTTATCTAATTCTAGCATGAGAATTACTTAATTAAAGTTCTGTCTCTATTTAGAAAGGTTCAAATAGCCATGTTTGCAATAAATCTGTGGCCAATTAGAAAAAGGCAACATTTCGACGGATACCCGGCTATCGATATTAAATTTAATGTGATTTGAAAGTGTGTTTGTTTGTCCTTTCTTTACGTCAATAAACAAAAACATTTGTCGACCTGAATTTATAATATTTAATTGTTTCTTAACAACAATCAATGAATCATACTCGTACCATTTATTGGATCCAATTTTCCTATAGTTGATCAAGGATGTTTATACAGTTTTATTTTGGACAAACATCGCAAAGCTGTTTTTCAAGTTAAACTTGACTTTTTCATACAAAAATGTATATTGCCATTTGCTACCGGTGCAGATAACTTGTTTTTGATAACTTTTGCAACAATTGGACTGTCAAATTACATAGAAAATTTACCCGGGTCGGGTAAAAGCTGTCAAAATTTGACGTGAAGTTTCTCTGGAACGCGCAGCTTTGCTCGTGGTGGAAATAATGTCATTTAAGACTATTTTGTCATATATTATATATTGTCATTTTAGTTTTCTCTAGTTAAATGCATGCTCTCTGGTCTAAACAGCCTTGTCGCTGTATACTTTCAACAATCAACTTACACAAATTAAATATGTCACTTTAACAGATGGTTACATAAAAACTGACCTGTTTCCACAGATGACACTTTCACGTAGCGGGAAAAGAAACCGCGTTGGACCTGCAAAGGAAATGGAAAGGGATTAGCGGTAGAATCGAGTGAGAATTCACCGTATTAGATTTCGTTCCGGGCATAACTTGCGGTGCTGTTTTTACCGAGTAAACCGTAAAAAATAACATTAATACTCTCGTAAATCGTAGTAAATGTTACATTTACTGCTTTCTCACTATTTCCGATTAATGATTTATTTATATGCACGATGCGCTAGATTCAAAATCCTATTATTCGTTTTACCATTCTGTATTTAAAATGAGCGAATAATGTAAAGTTCTAGTCTATCTGCAGTAATTTTACAGCAAAAAATATTCGTGTTCACAATTCAAAAAATTTGGCAAAGGCATCGTATGTTACATCCAATGCCTTTTTTTCACACTTCATTATTAGCGCGTAAAAAAGTGCACACTACCATAGATACATTTTTTTATTCTTTTTTACAGAGCTTAGATGCCGTGCTAATCGATAAATACCAATTATATGATAATCGAAACTAGCGAATGATAACAAATGCGTGCTATTTCATGTTCCCTGTAGAAAGTTCCATTCTTTTTTGCTATAATATGTCTTTTATAATAGATTCTGAGATTATGGTGCGGGACAAATACGTCCTGATTTAGTGGGGCGTCTTTATCATTGAGATTGACAGCTGATAAATGTCTGTACATTTGTACGATAGGGTATAAGAAATAGAAACTGTTATTGTGGGAATGTTCTTTTCTTGTGACAACTAACTGTTTAGTTGCTATGTGGAAGTAATGCGTGTTGTACAAATTTTCAAGAGATCTTTAAAAATAATAGATTTCTTTAAAAAAAAATAATATGCTTCAAAATTTTAGCAATAAATAAAAAAAAACAAATTTTGCTTGTTATCATACAATGAGCTCTAAAATAGATCGTATTTGAAGAGATATATGTAAAAGTAAGGTTTTATTCTTAAATTTTGAAAACATTTTCTATTGAATGACATCGAAAAAAAAATTATGAATAACATTTCCAATCTCCTTTTACCTTTAATATAGCGGATAAATATTACTGCGATGATCGCTTTACCGTTTCATAGGCTATTAGCTCAGATATAATGGTAGACCCCATTGCGAAATGTTCAGCATATTTCACGATGATTTAGCAGAGAAATGCGGAGACTGCATGTTCAAATATTTTAATATTTTACAACCTGATTCTGGTCGTAATCGTTGTGATGCGAACATATTTCTTTACAAACAATTGTCTGAACGAAAGCCGGTTTCTGAACACTAGATTTTCTACGATATAATGACTTTTAATTTAGGAAAAGATTATCTTGAAAATATATGCTACGATTTTTGTAGTACTCATAATTCTCTAAAGAGCTCTTTAGATTTCAACTATAAATAATTTTAAAGTGCATTCTAATTATGAATTTATCTAGATATGATTTCAAAAGCATTTGAAAATAGAACAAATGCATTATAATCATTAATCTGTTAATCCAACCATCCATAGAGCAGCACCCTTATTACGATTGATATTGAATCTGGTTCAAATGTCAAAATTTGTTCCACAAGTTGACATTTGAATCTGATTCAACTTTTTAATTTATGTTCGTCACATCTAGGAAGCTTACAAAAATAACACATTAAGCCTACTTGTTCAATTTCCTAACCCCATTGTACATATAAGCCGTTGTATTTTCACCGTAAGCGTGTTTATAATGATTATTTTAATGCAGTGATTGTATGTAAAGTGCGCTGGGTGCGTTCGAAGTTATTCCAATACTTGTCTGACTCACTGACAAGCGGTGACAATACTGTACATTATAAATTCATATTTACTCGCGACTAGCTTGAATTAACTCTATCAGTGGTTTGAATTTTAAAGTTGCTGATGACAGGGCGTTCATATGACAAGAATAGTCGACGTAGGTAGTAAGTAGGTGCTACTTTTTATTTTCAATTAATATTAAGTAGCACGTAATGCTCATTATTTGTAAAGAAATGTCCGAATATCTACCGATACAATGGAGTATTTATTTCAAAACAAATAAAAATATTTTCGACAGAATACCACATAGGACTTACAATGTTGTTAACGACGTATCCCGTAAAGGAAAACAACGGTACAGAAGATATTCGAAGTTTGAAACTGTACCAAAGAGTCAGCCATAGATAGCAAAGACATAAACAACAGTATCACCGGATGGGGCGTTTTGATAACTCTATACTCTATGGCCACCCGCGAATGATATTATAGTGCTTACTCGGAACTTGAGTGAGGTGAAATGTAATACGGATTATTTATGTGGAGGCTTGGGAAAAGTATTATTATTGTGTTTAGCGCAGTAAGATAATAACTGTTCTGCTTTGAAGATAATCATTCTGTTTTTTAACCGACTTCTAAAAAAGGAGGAGGTTCTCAATTCGATTCGTATATATGTTGCTTTTTTTTTTTTGGAAATTTTAGTTTAATCAAAGTTATTTGTAATTAAAGTAAAAACTTACAATATGAGATGTAGCCATGTAGCATACAATTTGTAATAACACAACTAAGCTTTTTGAAATAGTAAAGTGATAAAAATTAATCAGAAAATATTGTTATACAGCTTAAGACTCGCAAAAATTGTTCAAATCATGTATTTTTAGTACATCCTAACGTACGTACCAAAGACATTTATTGACTTTCTATTTCCAAAATTATTGCAGCAATATTTTTCTCCGTATATCTGTGCCTTGTAATTTATGATGAGTGATCATCTGACAGCGTGTAATATGTCATCCGTCAAATATGGCGCGAATCCGAGACCGTGTGGAGTCGCATTGTTTATGGTATCAAACGATCAATGCATTGCTCGCTATTTATGGGATGTCTGAGAATATTTTTTTAGATTAATAATAATACAAATTGCATAACATCAATAATAAAATTGAAGCAATTCTATACATCAAATGAAATTATATTATGCATCTATATACGTATAAATAAAAATGAAACCCGTTTTCCGTTGTCACGACTTGGCATGAAAACGGCTTGACCGATTTGGCTTATATTTTTTTTGTAGTTTTCTAATACTCTGTACAAGGTTGTTACGGCAAAAAAAAAAAAAAAAAGTATTCATTTTTATATGGGGGATATTATAGATTCCAGTTCAAATTGAATAGGTACGCATACATAAGACAGGTCAGCTATACAAAATAAAGTAGTGCATCAAATTTACGCTAAGGCGGTACGAAGTTCGCCGGGTCAGCTAGTTACATATAAATGTTAGAGTAATAATTTATTAAAAGTACTTAAGTTTTAGTAGTTAAGTAATATTACAAATCAAAGAAAAGCCATACTACGCGAATCAAATAATAACAGATATTTCAGCCATTTTGAATGAGTTTTTGAAATGCACCGAATTTTTCGAAAGATAATAACGAGAATTTGATTAAATTCTTCATATTAAGTCGAATGAAACTCTTTACTTACGATGTATGATTCCAGGCTTGTTTTCTCTCAGGTTATGTAAAAAATACGTAGCCCGGTTTCTAGGAATATTAAATACCATATTTACAAGTAAAACACATCGAAACCCGTATAACTTGTTTGCGCTATTTTATATAATTTAACTTAATATCTAACTTCCGTCGCACTTTTCATTTCATATTCAATATGTACAAATTATGCAAAAGTAAAACCTCCTACGAGCTTTAAAAAAAGAAAAATCCGCGGTAAATTAAATGACGTTTTTCTTTTTTAATTTTGTTGTATAAAGGGATGTTCTTTAGAATAAAAGACATCAACGCGATTGTTAAAAAAGTGCGAATAAAAAATTGTAGTTGCAAACAAAAAAGAAGTCGTTTAAGTAATCAGTATACAAGTTAATATAACAACATAACATAACATTACGGCTTATATTACCCAGAAGTGTGGGTCAGAGGTGTATAAAATCCACAATCAATTGACAAATTCAAATTCAAATTCAAATCATTTATTTTCATAGGACCCAGGAGGAGGCGCTTGAACAAGTCAAAAAAAAATTACAAAAAATTATATAAATAATAAATAATACTAAATTATACTAATTACAATGATTTGAATAACCGGGGCTTAGATTAATTTTAATCTGTTTAAATTCAAATTAAAATCAATTCAAGTACCAGCTCCGATGGGTATTGCATTATGAGAAGAGCTGGTGAGAAACTCATGTGCACCGTTTACATTTTTTATTATCTACCTATTAAAGTTAAAACTAACAAAAAAATTTTGTATTTGTAAAATTTGAGTGTCTAAAGAGGCAAAACATAGTGAAACAATGTTTACCTTGCTAAAATACCACCAGGTTATACAAATTGATGACCGGCTGGCGGAGCGGGTAGTGTACCTGCCTGCGACGACGAGGTCGCGGGTTCGATTCCCGTTTAAGACAAATCTTTATGGGAGTTAGGTTAGTCTGGGTGTTTCTATGTATCATAAGTATGTATTTACAAAAGAAAAGTATATATGTATTAGTATCAGTTATTCTAGTACCCATATTACAAGCTCTGCTTAGTTTGGGACTAGATGGCGTTGTGTGTAAGTTGTGAGATATTTATTTATTATTTATAATAATTACCTATGTTAAACAAATAAATTATTTTGAATTTTTAATTTTTGAACATTTTCACGTGCTATATGAGTTGAGCCTGTCGCTATCCATCGAGCACAATTTTAACTCCGTGCTGCTTTTGTAAATTTTCTGACGGAAAATACCCAAATTTTACTTTTGCCCGACCCGGGCGTCGAAATCCCGACCTCGCGGTAAGAGGCATACACACCACTAGACTGACTAGACAAAAGAAGCAGTCAACAGGTACGAGTATATCGATTTTCTATAGGTATATTCAATGAGTTTCATCCGTTGCACTCTCAGATTACGTCCCTTTCTAACAACATACTCAACACTTCCTCTAGAGATATACAAGGTGTACATGACATCGTGATGAAGTCGCTTACCATTGGTTTAGTACATGATGATGATAATTCTGAGACCCTTAGTGCAGAAATTTCC
Organism: Hypena proboscidalis; assembly: GCA_905147285.1. Taxonomy (NCBI): domain Eukaryota; kingdom Metazoa; phylum Arthropoda; class Insecta; order Lepidoptera; family Erebidae; genus Hypena; species Hypena proboscidalis. The sequence continues at coordinate 6,916,369 of LR990141.1, forward strand.
CACCAAAAAATTCATGATTATTCCAAAGAAAAGGGGTATGACCAATCGACTATGGGATTGACAAGATAAAAACTGCTGTATTATATGAAGAATAATATAAAAGTTTAATTGTAAGCCGGATATTATAATAGTGAGGTGGGTTTCATGTAAAAGTTGGTAAACAAATGTAAAAACTCGTGATGAAAAAACATACATTCTTCATGTTTAAATAGAAAACCGCTTTTATTTATTAAATCCTAAGTTATGCCTTTTATTACTAGATAATCGTCATGCACTAAACTAGAAATTATTTACTATCTTATATTCGTGACACACAAGTCAAGGGTTATGGCGATACCTAGTCCGTCAGATACAGTTTTTGAGCATTCTCTTTAACTTTTTCACGATTTTATAGTTTTTTTTTAATTTGTAGGATTGATTTGTAGACTGTCCTGATGTTTTCGAGGTTTCGGGTATGATTACCGTGTCTGGCAAAGTGTTATTTGTGGACTTGCCGGCACGAAATTAACACTAGCAGCACGGAGTTTGAATTGTGCCCGGTGGATGACGATAGGCTCACCCCCTATCCCAAGGGACCTAAACGTAACAGGTGAAGTGTGGGTGTTGTACAACTCTGCCACACCCTTCTGGGTTATATAGGTGATGTTGTTAAGTTATGTATTATTATTATTAGTTTTACTTTTAACCAAGTTTTTGTACATTTGACTTTTAAAAAATGACACTAAAATTTTGCATGCCTTTAATAGGCAAGATATGGATAGAAATCATGTAATATCTACCTATATACCACTTTTGTTACCTATATTTTGCAAATACATTTTGTCTGCACGTGTGGTGTAGTGGTTTAAGTGGTCGCCTCGCCGCTCTCCACTGCACTGGTGTTGTGAGTTCGATCCCCACATGGGACAAATCTTTGTGTAATTCGCAAATATTTGTTCTGAGACTGGGTGTGCTTGAGTGAGTGAATGTGTGTATATTTGGCCTTGTCATTGGGACCATTGGATAGTGTAATTGCTTCTGCCGTTCTATCTAATGTAAAAATCCAAATTTATCTTTATCTTTTAAATAATTTTGATTTTGATTGCTTAATTTCTAGTAAAGGCTAATTTAACATACTCTAGAACCGACACCGCCATGGAAGTATCTTAACACGCGGGGAAAACAGCGAGAAGCTGCTTCTATTAAGCTGCACATATGAGTGCATGGTTGGCATAGTGGTTTAAGCGGTCGCCTCGCCGTTCTCTACTGCGCTGGTCATGGGGTGCATGAAAGGAGCCTCCCCGAGTGACGTACACAACGATTCCCTACGGCCGACGCACCCTGGGCAATTCGCGAGTTCTCCAAAGTGAATTGGCTAATCCTTTCACCACGATGGCAAGTCATAATACAATTTGACTCAGCCATTGACACGACGAAGAAGAACTGCGCTGGTGTTGTGGGTTCGATTTCCACACGGGATAAATCTTTGTGTGATCCGCAAAGATTTGTTGGTGTGCTTTGTGTGGAATGTATGTTTGTGAGCAACCCCGCGATATAGAAATAATTCCTGTCGTTCCTAAAAAAGAAAGGAAAAGAATAAACTATGTCACTCAACTCAAACCTGGTTCTTCACAATCAACAGTCATTTACAACTATTGGACGCAACCCAATATTTTCCTGTTTACCGCATATTAATAAATATTAACATAATATGTATTACATAATACATTATTTAGCCACGACTTGAAAACCAGTTGCGAGCCAAAGTGTATTTTATAATACCAGCTAAAGTGTTGCAATAGATATGGAAAAATACATCAAAACTTTTAAGAATATACAAATACGCACGTCTATATATTACTCAGTATATATTTCCCAGCCGATTTCGGTAATGGTGACTGCTACTGGCTAATTAGCAGGGGAGCTAGGGTAGTTATGGTAAGCCAGGTACACCTATGTATCATGTACAGTGGGCCAAGCAGTTAGGTATGCAGGGCAAAATCTTCAACGTGTTAGTGAAGACTGACTACACCGTTATAGATATGTGAGTTACATACCTAAATAGTGTATATTATACACTTCTTAAATATGTAACTCACACATACTTATCTAGTGTAGTCAGTCGTTACGTGTTGTGACGTGAAAGTTTTTGCCATGCTAACCTAACTGCTTGGCCCACTGTACCAGGGATTTTCAAATGTATTGGTGAATACTTATGGTGGTAAAGCTTTTGTGAAAAAGTTCAAGACAGGAGACTGCCTCGATGGCCTAGTCGCCTATTGGTTAGCATATGCGGCTCTATCCACGAGGTCTCGGGTTCGATTCCCGGGTCGGGCAGTGTTATCTGTGAACTTTCCGTCAGGAATTCAAACAAAATCAAGTAATCAAGTAAGTATATATAAAAAAAATCTAATTGAGAACCTGCTCCTTTTTTTGATGTCGGTTAAAGAGATAAGAAATGAAATGAATTCGGCGCAAAAAAGCAAGATAAAAGATATATCTAGATAGCTTGTCTCCTATCAGATGAGACGTATATTATGAAAGTAGAGAAAGGGTTTTGTTCGACTGTCTGTTACGCTATCATGCGAAAACCATTAAATAGATTTTTAAGTCGAGACTCAAACACCTTCGCATTGTTGACACACTACTATTGAAATGATAAGTCACTTAGTTCAAATCCTGCGGGATTCCTAATTTTTCAACCTTAATATTTTATAAATTACAAAAAGGCATAGCAAAGCTATGCCTTAAAATATTACAAGATTTTATTTCTTCTCTACATTCTTCAATAATCTTAATTACAAAACAAACATTTCGAGTCCAACGAACCAAAAAAGTCCTTCAGATAAATACTATCTGGCACTCCTCAAGATTTCTCTGCATTCCTTGGCGGCATATTAACTGCCCGGTACTTTACACGACTTTTAACTTTTTTTCCGTCAATACGTATTTAATATAACGTTAGAACCCTTCTGGATAATGGTGGGCGAGCTCATGTGCTCAAGGGGGGCAGTTGCACCATCAAATGTTTAACCTGCCACCAGTTCTGAGCGAGAAAAGGCCTTGATTACTGACACACGAGGCATTTTAGATGGGCTTTAAGCCTATAATTGACTTAATTTTACCACCTGCCCCCTCAGTGCGGTTTGCCACTCTTGATATTTTAATTCGAGTATGACGTAGAGGTAGAACGACATAGGAACGTCAAAAGACCAAAAAAGAGTGACCTTAGGTTGTCTACCTCTAGTGCTGGTTCCAGAGATAATAGATGACAAGATGTAACATGAACAAAATTGACGGTTATACTTTTACAACAATTGGACTGTCAAATGTCATTGAAAATTTTCCCCGGGCCGGTTAAAGCTGTCAAAACTAAACTTTGACGTGAATTTTATCTGAACGCGCAGCTCTGCTCGCGCAGTGGAAATAATGTCATTTAAAACTTAAAGTTCTCTCTAGTTAAATGCATGCTCTCTGGATTATATAAACAATCATCGGTAGATTTAGTTTATAGTTACTTGTGCTGCCAACATGAGCAATATTAAAACTAAATGCATGCTTTCTGATATCAAGAGTCAAAACACCGTAGGTTGTCCCTCTCTTGTGCTGGTTCTATATCTGTCTCAGAATATCAGCATACAATTTTGTCACTTTTGTGAGACAAATATATTAATTAGTTCCTCGGAAATTCCCCTCAACAATTTTGACTATACATCATAGTCTAATCGAAGTATCAAAGTGGCTGAGGGGACAGGTGGTCTACTCGCCGTACTCGCCATTACCTACATACGTCATATAAAAAACTATTAAAACCAAAAATACAATTTGAAGAATGTAGTCTACCTGATAGACACTATCGTAAACAAACAGTATATTATCTACCGATATGATGGTGCCGGTCTAACATGCCAGCATAGCATTTCCAAAATACTGTTTATCTTATCAAATTGAACTCGGACTACTTATAGTGCCCTAAATCGCGATCATATGTCTGTCAAAATATGTTCTTTGTTAAAGGAAATACCATTGGAAACAGGTGTATAATAATAGCAGCCCTGTATCTAATACATGTCCCACTGTTCGGGCCTCTTCTCATGAAGGTTAGGCTATAGTCCACCATGCAAGCCAAGTGCGGATTGCTAGACTTAACACACCCTCGAGCACTTTTAAGGCTCTCCCAGGCATGTAGGTTTTCTCACGACGGTCTCCCACTCGGCTATCGCTGCCTCTGATAAACAGGTGTATCTCATCAAAAATGAATGTCCTGAATATTGGATTAAGTGGTGAAGTAAAAGTGATGACCTATATATGCGACAAGAATCTTTTGACTCTTTTCTTAGACAATTTTGTATGAAGAAACTTATATTATAACTTGTATTTTACTTGCTTAAAAGCTCTCCAGAAGTTCAACTTTAAAGTGTGAATTTGATTTATATCTAGACAATTTTTTTCATATCATAGTTTGGCCAGGAATTAAAGAAAACTAAAGAATATAAGGTACATACTTTAAGATATAAGTTGCATGCAAGTAAAATATATATAAGTCATGGGTGGCAAATAAATTAATCATTGCATAATTAGGGAAGTTCAACAAAATTTACGATTAATGATTGAATGAATTTAATTTTCTTGTCTTAGTTGCGGATGATCAGAGATCTATACTAAATTATCTTATTTGTGTGCTTATCTTTCAATGACAACAGTTTATTAGATATCGTACATTTTTTAGAATCATCGAACTGTCTAAAGAGCTGTTATCCTCGATATAGCAAGGTGATATTGTAAATCCTCGATATATTTATTTGTCAAAGGTATTCAATGAAATTAATCTACGCGTAATCTCTCGAAAAAACCGCGATAGCCGAGTGGAAGACCGTAGGACTGCGAAGTCAAAGATCTCGGGTTCAAGCCCACGGCACACACCTCTTCGATTATTTGTGTATTTATCATATAAATTATCACTCGCTAACGGTGAAGAAAAACATCGTAAGGAATCCTACACGCCTGAGAGTGCCTATAAAGTGCTCGGGGGTGTGTGAAGTCTACTAATCCGCACTTGGCCAGCGTGGTGGACTATGGCCTAATCTATCTCATAATGAGAAGAGGCCCGAGCCCAGCAGTGAGACATGTATTAGATACAGGGCTGCTATTATAATCTCTCGAAAGAAAGAAATAAACGAGTACATAACTGTGCATACAACGTGTAGTTGCACGTTTTCCTTTCAACATAATCTTGATAATAATTCCATTGGAAATCCAATAAAGCTTGCATCATTTGTATATTTCGCGAAAAATCTGCAATGCATCGCCATGGCTTCGCACGTTGCGTACGGCGCGGGCGTGCGACACTGCGACTCGAGGCGTGCAACAGATTCTAATCACATTAGAAGCCCTACAGCTAAACTAACTAGAATGCAGCCTTCTGCATTTGCACTGTATTTTCCACCTTATTTTAATAACAATATGATTGACAATCGTGATATAGGGTGAGATGCAGAGATACTTAGTTCTAATCTCGTTAGTGGAAATATTGACAGCTTGTTTATGCCTGTGGCGTAGCTTCTATGTCTAATAAAAATATTCTAGACATATTATGATGGCTATTATTTAATTTTATTTATATATTTTAATTTAAAATCATTAAATCGTTTGATTCTATGATTTATATGATTAAAAGTGTTTGTTTTATTATTTAGCCGCACGTGTTAGTCGTGAACTAATTTGTATGTATGAAATACACAACCATATTTGGAAAATAAGGAATTTATATCGCATTTGGTTTGTATTTAGTTGTTTCCAAATATTTTATTATATTTCATTTCACGTATGCATTCGGAGAGGTGAGCACGGATTGTCACACAATCGATGCCCCAAGAAGGACACCGTCGTCGGGGTACACCTAGGAGGCGCGCTGGCGGGACGACCTAGATGCCTACAGCCACAACTGGTGGGAAACTGCAGGAGATAGAGAGGACTTGAAACGTTTGGGCCTTTGCCCAGCAGTGGGACAATGCAGACTAATAAAAAAAAAGCATACAAATTAGAGATCTATAAAATGGGTTTATAGATATTAAATCCAACTTTTCTCTAACGACAACTTTAAATACATCTGTTGATGACAATTTTATGAGTTTCTTCCTGGTGGCTTTGAGACCACCATCGTTTATTTACCAAGAAGTATTAACAGTTTATGTTCTGTTTAGATTAGTTTTATCTTTTCACTACCAACTTCAATATAACTCAAGTGTAATTATAGTTTTAACTTGCGAGTTAGTAATTGGAAAAAGTAGGTGTTTTTATTCAATATGCAATTATGGTAATAAAATATCAGTTACTGAAACAATTTTAAGTTAATGCTGGTACTTATAGTACAGTATTTCCTACTTTAAGTACCAGCAGAACATTATATTTTGATTTCTTTTGAACCTTTATTAAGTGTCCTGCTATGTACCTACTGTTTGTTTTTGTGTGCCAAATAAAGATTTTAAGTAAATCTGTATGATATTGGAGCATCCTGATCCTGACTGGTGGTAGAGCTCTTGTGAATGAGCTCGAGGACGGCAGCACCACCGTCTCACCTTTAACCTGCCGCCAAATAGTAGTGCTTCCATTACTGTGTTCCGGTTTGGTGGTGAGATCAGGCCCTGAAATTACTGGCACATGAGGCATAACACTGTAGTCCTCAGCTGCATCGACGCATCTTTAATATTTTTTGTTGATGTCCATGGTCTGTACTCCACTTACCATCAGGTGGACTACACGTTCGTTCGCTGTGGGCGTAGAATAAAAGAAAAAAAGTTCAGGATAGGGTAAGTTCGTAAACAACATAAAACCAAGTAAGATTCGTCTAGCTAAGGTATAATTATATACCTATAACACTCACAGAAAGGGTTTACAAATTTCTAATTTAGCAGCATACGAATCCATGGCTGATATGGCAAAGCACCTGGGGCGTTTACTCGGGGGGTGCAGATTCAAATCATATTAAGCATTTTTTTTGTGCTAGTAACATTATTAGTAAACAAATCGATCATTTAGGTTTTAAAACGATACAGGTAAACTAAATGCCCCTTGCTTCTAAAATCTCTCAAAATCAGACTACCTAATTCATATATTCTTTTTCATCACCTTAATATTGTAAAACATACTAAAGGCATAGCAAAGCTATACTTTGCTGTAAAATATTACAAACATAACGTTGTGTATAATGATTTGTGTAGAGTGTAGGAACGGGGTGTGATGTTCTTCCACCACAAAGGGAGGATCCTCCGTCCAGGCTCGGTGGTATTGCCTGGCGGACAGCTGTCCAACGGTAGCGTATTTTAAGTGGTATATATAGTTAGTTACTTGCTGTGAACATTTCGTTATCGCGATTCAGCACTTGTCGACATATGTCACGTGTGTGTCATTTATTATGTGCGCATACCGCCACATAGAGTAAATTTGCGTTAACATAAAACTTCACTGGACAAGTTTACAGTAAAACGAGCAATGGCATGTGGTGTAATTAATTATAAGTTTTCCTTTTATTCGCGTTATTATTAGCCACCGCATCTTGTCGGCGGAATACCGAAGCGCTGACTTCATAAAGACGATATTTTGTAAAATGTATTATTAAATTATGTTACTTTGAAATAAACAATAAATAAATAAATATTTCACAACTTACACACAACGCCATCTAGTCTCAAACTAAGCTGAGCTTGTACTATGGGTACTAGAATAACTGACACTAATACATATATACTTATTATACATAGAAACACCCAGACTAAGACATACCCCCATGTTCATGCACACAAAGATTTGTCTTAAGCGGGAATCGAATCCGCGACCTCGGCGTCACATACAGGTACACTACCCACTCTGCCATGCGGTCGACAATGAAAATAAACTGATGGTATTATTTACTGTTGAGAATACGGGCCACTCACGTTTTCCGAGTCGGGATATGACATCTAGTTTCGAATCTATTACGTAGCTCATCAACTGGGCCCTTCTCCAGCAGTTAATTAATTGAACAGTAAAGACGTTTTTTAATACCAATTTAATCCATAAACGGATCACCCGTGACCGTATTACAAGTGTGCAGTGGACAGGAAGCCATAGGTATACATGGCAGTCTCGGTCACGCAACGGTCGGCCGATAAACGAGTGCTATGGAATCAAAGGCTATTTAAAAGTCTATATTTCTGAGAAAATAAGCTAAATCGAAGCTGCGCGAACCGATCTTGCAGGTTAAGCAATGCTAGCCGCGGTCGGCCGTGGATGGGTGGTCATCTTAACATAACAAGTTTTCCTCCGTGCCTCGGCGTCCCGGTTGAGATTTGAACGTCTATGGCAGTCGTTACGTTGGTCTGACAACTAGTCTAAGAAGAAGTATCATATCACTTAGTACTGATTTGTGAAGGTCCGATGGCATTCGGTCCACGTAAAATACTGATATTCTAAATCCGTTAGATTGAATAGGCTCGGAAGATGATTTCTGAGAAAAATAACTAGATATACGATATAAGATATCTAGTAAGTTCTAAAAACCTTCTAAAGTTGCGTTGCGGTCTTGCTTTTACAATTTCGCTTGGTGAATATTTAGTGGACCGAGTATGGTACGTTTAGGAATCCCTGAAGAAGTTAAGCGTGCTTGCATTTCGATCTTGCGTAGACTTCACTAGAAACGCCCCTGTACCAAATATTAATATATGATTTAATTAATAAAAGGATAACTAATTTTGTATTTTGTGTTTTCAAAAATAAAAAATAATAAATTTAGATTTTTTACATTACATAGAACGCCAGAAGCAATAACACTATCCAATGGTCCCAATGACAAGGCCAAATGCACACATTCACTTACACAAGCACACCCAGTCTCAGAAAAAATCTTTGCGAATCATACAAAGATTTGTCCTATGTGGGATCGAACTCACAACACCAGTAAAGTGGAAAGCGGCGAGGCGACCGCTTAAACCACTACACCACACGTGCAGACAAAGAAAACTGCTTCTTACTTAAAAGTGCTTACATAATTTTTTTTTAAACAATGTGAGTTTACATCAAAGCTCTGATGATTATTTTTATAAATATGAAATTCATCAGCTTTATTAACATAATAATTAAGGATTTTTAAAAGTTACTAGACGAACATAATCAAAGAAACAAGTCGTCCAAATACTATGTCCTAAAAAACTTGTAATTTGTATCTAATTAATTCATATAACTAAGTCAATAAATCTTGTAAATATTACACTTTCAAATTCAAATTATTTGAGATTATGATTTTTCGAACTCATAACTTAGATTTGGCAAATGATTAAAGTTACGCAATGAAAAAAAAAAATACAAATACAAATTATCTAATAAATGCGCTCTGACACGATCCAAATGATGTGTGAACTAGATCGTTGCGTAATATCGTGTATTGGGGCTCTAATTGAGATGTGAAGAGTTTTTATCGTAAGTATATATTCACGTTTGTATGTACTCTGGTGCTAAATAGATACTGATTAATGTACTTATTTATACCCCCTACGGGCGAGACGCAACTAACCTTTGTAATTTAGTAACCCACTCCACAGTGGGTAGTGTTCCTGCCCGCTTAAGACAAATCTTTGTGAGCATGAATATGAGGGTTTGTCTTGGTCTGGGTGTTTCTATGTATAATCAGTATGTATTTACAAAAGAAAAGTATACATGTATTAGTATCAGTTATTCTACTAAGCTCTGCTTAGTTTGGGACTACTTGGTGTTGTGTGATAGTTGTGAGATATTTATTTATTTATCAAATCTGTATAATGCTTGCCTGTACCTATCTGTATATTTACTTTTGTCCATCCAAAGGTTGCCTGGAAGAGATCAATTTAAAGTGATAAGGCCGCCCATTGAGCATGTTTTAATTAGACTCTGTATAACAATTTTGTACTTTTTCTTTCTGTACAATGAAAAAATCTGTATCTCCATCTCTCTCTATCTAGGATCCTAGAAATATAAATCAATTTGAACAACTATTATTGGCGTACTGAGTATACTAACTACTTCTTTAAGCGTGTTTCTAAAACATAGTTTTCCATTCATGCGTATAAAGGCCGATGACTTTTTGCTTGTATTAGTTTTTACAACATTTTGCCGGACAGAAAATAAAGTAGGTAAATATTTAAATAAATAATGTTTTGTGGTTTGTATTACTTTCAATAGCAGTCACGTAGACCTTAATACAGTGACAGACATTTTCTGTAGATGATGGATTAGTAGTAATATTATAAAGAAGTAAAGTAACCGACATAGCTCGCAAGATAAGCTCGCTGAAGTGGCAATGGGCTGGTCACGTCTGCCGAAGGACCGACAGCCGTTGGAGCAAACGAGTCCTGGAGTGGAGACCGCGACTCGGCAACCGTAAGGTCGGACGCCCCCCTGCCAGGTGGACTGATGACCTGAAGAAGGTTGCTGGAGGGGACTGGGACTGGGTGCTGTGGCGCAAATTGAGAGATTGGCTAAATGATGATGATGATGATTATAAAGAAATAAAATTGTTAGTTTGTAGTGAAATTAATCCACAGATTCGATCTGCCTAGAACTTTCGATACTAGCATCGCTTCTCGCCACACAGCGCGCTGCCGAGAACGGTGTTGTGGGTTCGATTCCTACAAATATATGTATGATCCGCAAAGATTTTTGTTCCAACTCTTGTGTATGTGAAATGTATCTTTGAGAAAACCGTCGCGATACACAATTTATTTATAGCTTCGCCGTCATTTTATAAAGAATAAAAACTAATGAGTTTTTGGGATTTTGTTCAAAAGTGAATACCTACTAGATTTAGTGTTTTGGGCCACACATTAAAATAGGGAGTGGCGATGTATTTTCATCACATATTAAAGTTATTTATGTTGTCAAGGATTTAGGCATTTAAAATGACTCATGGAATACTTTAAACAGTGAATAAAAAGGGTTTATCATTCCCTAGGATCCGAATTGCGTATTATCCGATTTCATGCACTGTTAGCGACTTTATTTTTGCCAAAGCAAAAGGCGGTCCGAATGACTTTTAGCGCGCTAATATCGATGTTGTTAGCGATTCGGACCTTAGCATTAGTACATAATATAAATAGGCACTAAGATGACAAATGTGTTTGCTAATAAAATAACACAAAGAGAGAATCAATCCTGACGCGGTTATTACCGATGGTTATACCTACCTAAGCTATCTTAGCCTTATAGGTAGGTTCAAAAATTATTATAATGTCAACCCAATGCATCACAAATTGTTGAAAATACCTACAGCTGTGGTTTTTCCTACGCAAAAGGCGTCAATGAATGAACTAATTGTACACAAAATTCCCATTTATCAATAATTCTTATTATTTCCTGAACAATGTTCATAAGACTGGGTTAGCAATGGTTTGCTCTTGATGAATCATTTTAGATTTTTAATGACGCACCGGAGTTTTCGCAAAGGTGTTCACAAAAAAGTTCTTAAAGGCTTTAGAGTTGTTAAAGTAATCAAGATAGTTTGGAATTTGGATTTGGAAGATTTGTAGGCGTTTAGTTTTACATAGATTTTGGATTTGCTTAGTAAAAAGAATTTAAGATTTTTGTTCATAAAATATAAAATTATGCTTGTAATCTCTTTTGTGCTTATTTGCATTATTTTGTAACGATTTGGATATTTTAGAAGTCTAGTTTAGGGTAAGGTTTTTTTATATCTACTTGTTAAAAAATTTAAAGACATATTTTAAGTTATATTATACATCACGAGACAGCCTAGTTTTATTGTGAACAAAATACATGGTAAATATCCCGTGATTTCTTATATTTCGTAAGAAAATGACCATGTTTAGTCTCATGTCTTATACTTTAAGTAAATTAACAGCATATTCTAAGATAGGTCTTATTGATTTAGGTACGTACACTTACATTATAAACGTACAAAATTCATCGCCGTCATTGCGTAACAGATAAATCACGTCGTTAATGCAAATAAGTACATTAGTATCGGTACAAAAGATATTGCAAATTGCATAAGTTCGAACAGGACTTCAGATTGGAAAATGTTATGTGCAATTTATTAACCGGTAAATGAATACCAAGAAGTTATTAGTAATTTTATTTTACCCACTTTTAACTGCTAGTCATATTTATTGCGGGTAACCGCCGTAGATTTACTTATGTACGAATCACATGTAAAACTATTTTTGATAACAGGAATTAAAAAAAATTCTACTCTTGAAGCATTGAATTTAATTTATAAGTACTTAAATAAAATTTCTCTAAGAATGTTAATTTAAATAACCACGTGCTTAATTTATATTTAATATGAATGAATAAATTATTAACAACTTACCTCAAAAATTTACAACTCACAGAAAGTTGTAAAATACGAAAAAATCCAGTTCATAATACACAAAACTGTTCATTATATAAACAAAACAATATTCACAAATTTCTCTCGTACAACTGATTCACACTGTTTTGTTTCAAGTTCTATGCACTAGCGCGGGAATGTCAGTGTTTTTCGCGGCGCATTGTCACTGTGCGTGCGCTACTGTCGAACATTCCGTGCGACTCCACTCTGGCGATTACGTTCAACGAATACAAAACAAGCCCACTGTGCGACGTGCTTGACGGTGATGGATGGCCGGTTGAGTCACCGGAATGCAATGTGAGAATATTTTCTTTTGCTACGCCATCTAGCCACAACTATTTAAACTAAAACGTTTTATTTACGCAGCGCCATCTAGTATTGACTTATATTTATGGCTACTCGACAATAGATGTCGTTATAAAGACATCGTTCTGTCTATGACTTCGACAAGAATATCGAGAGTACCAACTTTGCTCTATGATTTTTGCCATTCGGTCACTATTTGAATAGTTTGTGCTCGTTCTTTCATTCAACCTTTTTAAGTCAAAATGGCGACCCCACAAGAGGTTCGAGACGACCATCTCTCTGTAATTACCGTTTTCTATAATTCATTTGAGTGGAATATTCGTTATTTGACTATGTATTTCTTACATATTTTTAATTATTTCAGGCGAGACGAGAACCTATCCAGGCCGTCCAAGTTTTCGGCCGCAAGGTGAGTGATTGTTGCATCCACGTGTTAGTGCCGATTTTTCCTCAGTTTCAATAATATTTCTCTCATAATTGTTCTTGTAATCGTGAAATAAGTTTGGATCAACTATTTTGCAGTGTAGTGTGATAAAGTTTTGAACATAATAATGTAACTCACTTTGGTGGGCAACCTCAAACAGACTACTAATGCCGTTGGACTTCAGTTCATCACATCGTTGGAAACCACCTATTTGTACTCAGGATCTTCTAAGTTGAAAGTATCTCTAAAGAATGTGAACGATTTGCACATAAATAACTGTACCTTTAAAGTTGGAACATCGTTTATTATTCTACATAACCTAAAAATGCTCATGTTTGGTCACAAAATATTCTTCACGATGTTGTTTACCAAAGAATCATTGCCTTTTGTATCACTTTGCATCACCTGCTAACAAATATTATTATTAATTAATTATTACAATAACATGATCTGATTGTATTTTAGAAAACCGCTACTGCTGTGGCATACTGCAAGCGCGGACATGGTGTGCTCCGCGTGAACGGTCGCCCCCTCGATTTAGTGGAGCCCCGTCTTCTGCAATACAAACTGCAGGAGCCCATCCTATTGCTTGGCAAGGTATGCTAAATTATATTACTATATAATAGTGTTGTTACTTTACAGCATTTTAGTTTAATTTTTAAAGCAAGATTACCCAAATGTGCTTTGTTGATGCAGTAAACACATCATCAATAATATGCCTAACCATAATTATTAAAATAATGGTTGTAAATAAAACATTTCAACAACATAATAATGTAGTTATAAAGTATAGTTTTAAATGAAACAACTTTATTATATGACTAGAATTGTACATTCAATATGCAATACAGGGACTTTCAAAGATATTCTGGACATGTAATATTCATCAACCCGTTTAGTTGCCCGTGACCCAAGATGCAATACCCATCGGAGCTGGTACTATGATTGATTTTAATTCATATCTCTAAGTTGAATTAAAGTCAATCTAAGCTCCGGTGTCAAATCATTTTATTACAATAAGTATTATAATTTAGTTAGCTAAGTTTTATTTTAATTTTATGTTTTTTGTATTTTGATGTTTATTTTGACGTGTTCAATAAATGATTTGATTAGATTCAAGTAACTGACAAAATGAGTATATCTATCTAACAGAAGTTTTGGTTTAACATTTCATGTGACTTATTTTACTAATAAACTTGTCCTACTTAACATTATGACCAATCAACTATGAGATTTTTTATTGCTGTGCTATGTATTCTGTGGCTATGTCAAGATAAAAATTGCTGTATAGAAAAATATAAGCAATGAAGAAAAATATTATAGTTAAATTGTAAGCCAAATATTTTTATAGTAAACCGGGTTTCATGTAAAAAGTTAGTGAACATACACAAGATTAATCAATGAAAACATTTTCAGTCCCCAGTTCATCCTTCATGTTTAAATAGATAATTACTTTTGTTTATTAAGCCTGCTTAAGTTATGTATATTATTACTAGATAATCGGCATACTCTACACTAGAAATAATTTACTATATTGTATTTGTTACACAAGGTTGGTGGCTATACAGTATTTAGCTTTGCCTTTTAATGATGATTACACTTATTCCGAACCTGATCTCTGGAAGTGAAGTGAAAAGGATATCTGAATACAATCAACAACTGTGTTATAACCTTTTGACCTTTCAATATAACAATATTAACCAAATATTCTTTGGTTTTCAGGAGAAATTCTCCGGCGTCGACATCAGAGTGACAGTCAAGGGTGGTGGTCACGTCGCCCAAGTGTACGCCATCAGACAAGCTATCTCCAAGGCACTCATTGCTTTCTACCAGAAATGTAAGTATTTTGATGCTATGTTTTCTACATGAAGTTTTTTTTTTATGGTGGATAGGCTCGCGTTTGACCACAATCTCACCTGATGGTAAGTGATGATGCGGTCTACGGTGGAGCACGCTTACCTATGAGATACCTATTGACTTGCTTTAAAGAGATCCAAGTTGTACTCAGGCGTTCCATTCTTTGGCAGTCATAAGAAATGTAGAAGCAAAACGCTTCCTTCTACATTTCTGTGGTCATGTTTATTGTCCTACGTAGTTTTAATTAGGTTACATAACCATTGCTACCTGAAACTTGTTAAGATATTTATATGAAAAGAGATAATTTATAACCATACAAACTTGAGCCCTTCTTCCAAAGCTGTGTTGTTCTCATACAACTCAGTCATTTCAGGGAGGGCAGATCAATGGTGACATTTACCAAACAGCAATGAATTTCAATGTCTTGCCAGTTTGAAGTGTACACTACATTTACTAACCAAATTATTTATATTATTATATTACATCATAAAATAACTTTCTCATTTATCAATAATCATCATTTATTAATAAAACTTGATTTACATCATAGTTTCATGTGCTTTTACTTATTATTTTGCAAATCCAAATAGCAAAGATTAAATCGCTTGTGTTCAGAGGAAGTTCACATCCATGGTTTAATGGCCCGAATTCGAACCCACGACCTCTCGATCGTAAGACCCCGATGCCTTATCCATTGCGCCACGGCCGCTTGATGACATTGAGGCCAGTTTCCAATGGCGGCGTATCATGAGATAACAAGCAATTCAGATTGATGTCACTCCCTTGTTTTTGTCTTGTCACCCTCAAACTTTCCATTTGGCACTAATTAAACTCCGTAGTAAGTTAGCATTAGCAATAAGCCTGGCAAATGAGCTAGTTTCATGTGCCTAATATCATAGGCATTATGTAATTCAGACACCACTTGATAACCCTAACACTGCTACTGCAAGTTTCTATTTTAACCAACTAAATTAACATGTTTCGGGATTTAATATCTTACATGTCACATTATCTCTACTGCAAAATATGAAGTACCATTAGGGCCAGTTTCCAATAAATTTTATCTGGCAATTTTATTGTCTACCTAACCAAGTTTCTAAATTTCTCAATTTACCCTTGAATAGAGCACAGCAGTCACTTTCATTGGCGTGTGTTATCTAATAATTATGTTGATCAACTGCTCACTACCAGAAGACACAATATTAACCTACATTTAATTTATTACAGATGTAGATGAGGCGTCAAAGAAGGAAATCAAAGACATCCTCGTCCAATACGATAGGAGTTTGCTGGTAGCCGACCCTCGTCGTTGCGAGCCCAAGAAGTTCGGAGGTCCAGGTGCCCGCGCCCGCTACCAGAAATCTTACCGTTAATACCACTATTGGTGCTGCGGAGTGGTATTGCATTATTGTGTGCACACTAATGCAATATCATTGCGTGTTTTTAAAAATAAAAAAAATATAAAAAGTTTTTTGGTTTTTGATTCATGAACAGAGGTTTGAAATTTTGCCTGAAGGTTCCTACATGACGTAGAAGCGTACTAAAAACTTGGAAATTCATCCCTAAGGGGCTAAAATGGGGAATGAACGGATGGAAGATTTTTCATTTTTGGAGTTAAAAGCACGAATGTTTTTTACGAGTTCCAGATGATGTGAAGTATGGCTTTAAAGTATTTATTTTATTTTATTTATTGGAACATAACAGTTATACATTAGGTACATTGCTATTATAAATCTAAAGGTGGCTACACACAGTGCCGGCGGCAGGGCCGCCGGGCATGCCGCCGGTCAAGCCGCCGTGCACCCGGCGGCATATAAAACCGCCGGCTTTGCCGCACAAAGGAGCCGCCGGGTTGAGCCGGCGGCTTACACTAGCGTTCTATCTGACTGTCTCAACCGGAATGATGCGTCGCGGCTTGTGCCGGCGGTTTGTATTGCCGGCGGCAAAGCCGCTCGGCATAAGGCCGGCGGTATTGCCGCCGGCACTGTGTGTAGCCTCCCCGAGTGACGTACACAACGATTCCGTACGTCCGGCGCACCCTGGGCAATTCGCGAGTTCTCCAAAGCGAATTGGCTAATCCTTTCACCACGATGGCAGGTCAAAATATAATTTGACTCAGCCATCGACACGACGAAGAAGAAGAAGACTGTGTGTAGTAGTCTTAAAGTATATCATAAAAAGTAAATGTATAACCCACACCTATGTCCGCAAAATAATATCATAAAAATTAGGTAAGTAATGATAGACCGCTCGCTGACTCGGCCGCGATCGACATAATTTTGTAATAAAAAAGAAAACTGTTTGTAATTACCTGTGCTCGGTTCAATTGTTAATTATATAAAAGTAAAAGTGCAAACTGAGTTTTCATTCCGCTTACACACCACTCCTATAACTGGCAAAGAGTCATGCGCATCTAACCTAAATAACATTTTAAGCTTAACAGAAATATAAAATGAAAACAAATAGGAGTGCAAATTGAGATTTTAGGTCAATTGTTTTAAGATTTCAATCGCTGTACATTTAAACCTATATGGAGACAGTGCGAAAATATCGATATCAGCGAAGTGCGTGTTGTACATTTCTAACAGACGGCGGAGAGGAGCCCGTGCACCGGCGTTGGTTCTAAAGTTAATAGTTTAATATGAAAAATGGGGCTGTGCGTGCAGTGCTCTCCCACAGGATTAGAGCATAATAATCGCTGGAATAAATGAATACAACGCGGGCACAGCTATTGAATTAATAATTTATCGAAATTGGTATTTACTACCTTTTTCTGAAACTAGATGGCGTTAGTTTATTTGAGAACAGGATTGCGGTTGTGTCAATACTACAGCCATCTATTGATATGAAAAGTTATCATACATTTTAATTATATTTATTACCTAATTTATGTACGCAGCTCAAACTTAGTAAATGTAGTAACAACATACTAAGAAATTCCGCGTCTTTCATGCTGAACATGGAGACGACCAAAGTGAAGAAGTTATACAGTTCTACAATTTAATAATGGCTCGATAATTCTTCTCCGATGGCACTGGTTGAAATACCTATATACCTAGGTGCTTACTGTACTTACTTTTCTCTGTGTGTTAAGGTGTTCGTGAATCTACAGACGGGGTTCTGATAATGTTAAGCGCTTACGCTACTACCCATTCACTTTGGATTGGGCAAATTTTATAATGCCACTTCTCCATACCTACTTACGTGTCATTAATTAGCTAAAAGGAGTTTGAGTTGAGGTATTGGAGAAGTGGGACGTTAAATTTGACCATCTTGATGCGAACGCGCAGTAAATGCCTATGCTGCTGTTAACTGGCCACCACAATAAAAAAAAACAAAAGTTTAGATGCAACAAAATTTATTAATCACCATAAAAATTTCGTGTACAATCCAATGTCTTTATAAGAGTAATTTTAAAATTAAATGCAATTTATAACGTACGACCTACGATTAAAAACAATTTAGATTTCACAAAAAATAAACAAAATAAGATCGTTGGTAAAGTTTGGCAATAACAAACATTAGATCTATTAGAGATTTCAAAATTAAATTATCCTCATTTATGGTTTTGGCGCTCTAACTACACGACTATCACCAGATGGCTTTTTCTCTTGCATGTGACAAACTATACAGACAAGATCTAAGTCTTGTCTTGACAAATGTCATAATATCATGATATAATCGTGACTGGAACAGGGTCAGCTGTATCACGAAGTTTTTAAGTGCCGTTTAATTTGAGAAGACAACGCCAGCATTTTAAAATCTTAATCATGATGATAGTCGAATAGTTAACGTCTGCGCAGCGTCCCCTAAATTAGCACAAACTTACCCTAATGTTAGGAGTTAATGTCTTTCATTATTAACTTACAAAATAAAATATTCGATAATAATATCCTCATATACAGATCTAAACAAGATTCGTTAGTTTTTATTATCTATATTATTTAGGCACTGCTTTTCTTATGGGTTAACTATGTTAGAATATTTTGGCACCATTTTAGTTAAGTAAAACCAAATAGGTTTTATGGCCTCTGATAGCTTTGAAAATCTTATACGTAATTTTTATCTACTGGCTTAATTTTGTTGATTTTAATTACTTCTACTCGTAGTGAAAATTGTGCAAAGGCAAGTTCGTTACACAGCCTAGCAAAAAAAAGAACTATAACTGAAAATTAATACTGACGGTTTCAAAATTTTGTTTTTGGTTTCTAGTCAGTCCAAATGTCTTTGTTTCAATTTTCCTTAATTTTCTAAAAATACAGCTACCCAGATATGTGATCATTATTATAACTTTTTGTAGAACAGTTTTATAAAATAGTTTATCTGTAGCTGTGATATTATTATTACGCAAGAATATAACCCAAATTTTGGTTTATGGACTAAAAATAACATCGAACTCTAGCGTCAAATAATGGCTAACAAATACCAGAAAATTCATAAGAAAATAAAAGAATATATGCTATTTTTTATAGAATGTCTTAACTGACGTGTCAACGTTGATAAACTATAATATTATTATTATGAATAAAATACCCATATAAAAAGTACGGTTGGTACAATGAAAACTGCTTGAATCGTGACCGACATATTGTGGCGATAAACATTATTTTGTCACACTTCTCGTGTGATTAACTGTGACAAGACAAGATTCACCCATAGAAAGATTGCACTACATTTGACACGTAATAATACGAATGTTTACATGTAAACGAAGTAAGCTTTTCAGTACCACTAGTTTTACCGCAAATAAAAAAAAATATAATCGGATATAATATACCTATCTAACTGCCTTTTTTTAATTATAATTAAGTGTTCATTACGCAGTATTGTGCAAGTAATTAAAGATTACGGAAAGCGTACTTGCAAGCAATCTAGAATAATTATAATACTCATAATATTATAAAAAACAGAGTCTCATGCGTACATTTTTGCGTGCACAACACTGCATAATAAAAAAGTAAACAATTGAGATTGCCAGCTGGTCAATTGCCACCATTTTTGTTTTTTTCTTTGTTGTGAACGTCTTCGAATTTGGCGCCCATTCTTTTCAGCGCTATAACGGCAGAGACGGCTTTGGCCCAGCGTTTTTTGATGACATAACGCTTTAGTTTGGACTTGGTGACATGAAGTTCTGTGCACAAAGCTGACTGGATCAACCAAGGATGTGTGAGAGTTGATGACGCTGAGAGACGATCGCTGCAGAAAAATAGAATCAAGTTTAAAAATAATGTATCTATACAAACATAAAAGTAACCATCACATGGATATTAAAGTAAGAAGTTTTACTCTCTGACAATATTCAGAAGCCAGTTCTCATGTCGAAGATTTCTGAAACATGGACACACTTAAATTAATTTCGATTTGTGCAGCTATTATGAATGTGTGATGTTTCACATGTACTTTATTGTTGTGTAAGCATGAAGACAATGTGAATGGTAATTTAATTCAGCACTCTAAGCACGGCTTGCTACTTTTGACATATACATTTAAATATGACGTATGAGAGATTTGGCGGGAAAATAAAACGATTTATTTTGATAAAGCCTTTTATTTTAACAACATACGTATCATAATAACAAATAAATTACATTCAAGTTACTCTTAAGTACAATTAAGGAACAATCGTAAATTACGTTTACAATAATCCTATTTCACCAAAACAAGTCATATTTACAAAAAAAAAAATACAAGTATCGCTGCTTGTCTATGGGTTGATATAATTCGTTCTCAGTCTTAGATCCGAATCGAAAAAAAAATTAAGGACTAGATTTTTATTGTAGTTTTGCATGCGATTTCTAAGCGCAAACAAATAAGTACGAAGTTATAAAATTCTGAAGACTAAAAATTATATCAATACCTACAGCTCAGTCAATTTAAAATTTCAGACACTTTAAGTGCCACGTTTTGACTTTATTAAGTGAAATCAAATCCTTAATATTGTACTATTATTTAAAGTAAAATCTGTTGAAACATCTGTTCAAAACTTGCAAACACAATGATTAGTGGCATATAAGACAGTGTGCAAATCGTTTACAGACAATTTGGGAAACAAGAAATAACATTTTTTGATATATCAAATCTCTAATCTATGTTTTTCTTTTTCATGCCCGCATGAGTCTAATGAGTAAGATACCAACCATCGTTTGACAGTTCCACAGATGTTTCCAGATTCAAGTTTCAGTTTAATCATAATTTAATCTCATACCATTACTTTGGTAACAAGTGTCATGGCACTAAAGTCCCTGTAATACATCCCGAGTCATTTCCCCGAGTTTGTAGTCACTTTCTTTCTTTGCGTTTTTTCATCCGAGGTCTGTCTTTTGAAGAACGCGTGAAGGCTTGACATGGAAGACTGTCCTAACTGATTTGAAGGTGACCACTCTAAAGATATTGACTGATGTCTTCCACCATTGGAAGTGCCGCCAGCTGTCCTCTCTGCTTCCACATCTTCCGTTTCTCCCCACTTTTCCAAAAGGTGTAAAAGGAGATCTTTAGTTCTATGAGCATTGTTTTCGTCACCTCTTCTGTAAGGCAGTTGTCGCCCGTTTTCTGATCCGTTGACTAGGTTGTCTATCTTTTCTCGCCTCTTATCGAATTCCTGGAAGAAAGTATTTCGGGCATCCACAGGTTGGTCTGGCACATCTCTACTCATAGCTGTTACTCGTTTAGACCTTGTACTTGCAGCGGTTTTCACCCAAGGCATTTTACTTGTCATAGGTTTCTCCGGCTCCCTTTCCGTTAAGAACGCTGATGAAACTTTGTTCGTCGATTTCGAAGTGAATATTCGCCTTTCTTTGGTTGTAGCATCTCCATTCGTTACTGTCCTGGTCACCACTGATTCTCTCTTAAATCCGTTAGTAAGTTTCTCTTCTTTAAATGACTTGGTTTCAGTGATGTTCTTGTCTAATTCCTTCATGCTGTTATTGTTAGCAAGATCAGTATTCATTGTTGACAGCATATAGAGGTGATCGGATAATTTCTTTATTTCTTCGGCCAAGTTTTTTCTTACGAGGACATCCTGTCGTTTATGTAAAAAGCACGAGCTGTCTGAAGCTCGTCTTTCTACTGGGTTGTATCTAGGTGGCGCGAGATTAGGTTCACGGTCCCTCAACGGTGGAGGTTCTAGGTCATCTTCATCAAAGATTATATCGGGGGAACTGCTTAAAGAACTTCTTGGGGAAGGTGAGCAGCCTCCAATAGAGGATCTTTCGTTGTTTCCCATGGCTAGACATGTGATTTCGTGCGCTTGGTTGTCGAAGACGTAGGGCGAGTTCGGGTGTTCGCTCCATCTTTCGACGAAGAGTCGGAGGTTGTCTTTGGCGACTTCGAGCTCGTTTTTGACTGGCTGCGGGGTAGGCTGTGGCACGGGGGGTGGTTGTCGTCGTGCAAGCCAGCGGTGGCGAAGGCACTCCGTCGCGCTCGGCCGTGACCTGCGACAAAGACCCTTGTTACTAACGCCCAACACCTTGAATTGAAGTTATAGGAGTGAAATGGTGATCTACAACTACAACTTTTGGAAGCTACAAAATACTTTGGATACTTGTGATTTGTCTGGGCCAATGATTAAGTGATGGAAAGTGAAAATACGTGCGTGGTTGGAGAAAATGAAAGGAGGGTTTAAAGGTTAGCATGCCACTGGCAGGATGTTTGGAAATTCTTCTGGACCATATTCAAAATAAAGTATTAAATATGTTATATTCTACACTACAGTTCTAAATCTAAATATGTACATTGTTAGAGAATTAATCTAATAGTTAGAACGACCGTGCAATGTTTGAGTTAGTTACTAAGTGTTGGAGAAATCGAGTAACAAGGGGTCTTCATCGAGGCTGGTTTGTAACAGCTTTTATTTAAGTATCGCGATTGATATCGGAGTTAAAAGGTAGGAGATTAAAACACCGAGAAATGATGCTAAAGATACACAAGACATTTCATTGCATTCAAAAATATAACACGTTTATTATAATGTACAGGCTTATTTACAATCGCTGAACTTTTTAGAACCATCGTTATTTCTAATCAAGCTCAAGTAAGGTTAATACGATATTTTTTTTACGCCTGCTAAAAACACAGCAAAACACAGAAGAACGTTAAAACGTTTTTATTGAAACCGTATAGAATATACCGATTTCCTCACATATAAAAATAATTGCAATAAGAAACTTTGTCTTGTCTTGTGAAGTGAAGTCTTGTCGCGCTGTCAACTCTCGCGTTTTATACCAAATGCCTATTTCATTGTTGGCTAAATCCCAAATTTAAGATAAACAGAAGTCTTCGAAGCTAAGTTGAAAATAATCCAAAAATCCTTTGGTTTTAAAAGTTCAGTTCTGAAAAACTGGGTTTTAAACACCCCTTTTAAAACATCAACTAGTCAGGCAGTACTAACTCTTTGTCCTTCACGAGGAGTTTCTGGATGAAGTCTCTTGCGTCTTCGGAGATTTCATTGAAAGCTTCATCGTCGAAGTCGTATTTGGCTACCGTGACGTTCGCCATAGTTTCAATGTCCGTTTCACCCATGAATGGTGACAGGCCTGAGAGGCTGTGGAATAGATTTTTTGAAATTAGAAACAGGCAAATTGCTGCTTGGTTTTCTCCAATCTGATTTTGAGACAAGTAATCAAAGAGTGTAAAAGATACATAGGTTGTTGATACCGCCGTTGGGTAATGATTTTTAATATGGACAGAATTATAGGATACCTAGTTATATTCCTCAAAATCAGACATCAATACAGATACATAAAATGAGTTATACTTAAAAGATAGTATTGGCCAAATTGCAATTGAATGAGAAATGACAGCAAATTCTAAAAATCGAGTCTAAGGTACTTACAGCACATAACAAATCACTCCAACAGACCACATATCCGTGCCATATCCGATCTGGTCAAAGTTCACCACCTCTGGAGCTACGAATTCTGGGGTTCCGAACAGCACCTGCAATTTCTTCTCAGGGTCATAGAATCGCGCTAGTCCGAAGTCTATGATCTTGATGCGGTTACCTGCCTTTGTTAGGCATAGGATGTTCTCCGGCTGCAAAGAAAGAGGAAGAATATACAGATCCATTCTGGGGTTATCAAAACCTTACATTAATTATTAACTTATTTGGGATCGGCGTAAAAAGTACAGAAACCCTCAATACAGGTGCAATCAAAATGAATACTAGAAATGCATAAAAGGAAAAGGAAGAGGCGTTTCTTGTTTATAGACACTCAGGGTCCTCTTCTAAGTTTTTGAATTAAATTTAATATGAAAAACATAGCTCCGCGGATCTTGGCGGCGAAGGCCCTTTGCTGGCGCTTGTTATTTTCTACAGAGAATACCTATATAAGTCGACGCCTTCGGCACTCTAGGCAGTAGGTGCTTCGGCATGGATAGCTTATGCCACATATTTATAAATTTAAATGTACTGAAATCGATGACTTGTTGAACAAAACAGTGTGAAAGCCTCAACCTCTTCTCCGCGTAAATTTCTGACTTACTACCCCTGGACCAAATGGAGCGGACGCCCATGCCAAGTATTTTGAGGTTTGACTCATCGAAAAATAATTATGGACGGCAATGACAATGAACTTGAATTCCTTATTGACTTAGCTGTTTTGTTCAGTATTTTTTGGTACATGTGTGGTTTGTAAATGAGTCATTGCTAGGAATGTAATAAGAAGAGGCTATTTACGATAACCGCTTTTAATTAATCTTACGTTATTGCTGTAGGTATGTGCCTAGTTTAGCAGGCACTTCAAAATAAAATAAAAAACAATTTTAATGGATTCCTTACCAAATTGCTACTCAGAAGCTATTTACGAGCATAAATAAGTAATGATTTCGTTTATAATTCTCTAGTTGACAGAAATAAGACTGTCTTTATTTAAATAAATGACGGACTCGACAGATAATCATAAAAGTCGCGCGCTTTTTTCCGCCATTTTGATTTATTATTTGGACTGGGACCAAGATGGCGTATCGAACAGCTGAGCAATGTTATCCGTTCTTTATTTACTTTACATTTGTGCAAATACTATGTTTGTATTGGTGGAGCGAAAGACGAGTTGCAATGGTTGGTTACTCAAAATTCAGTTTTGGGCAGGTGACCATTTCATATCCATATTGCCAGCAGCTGTTATGATGTTTTTGGTCTTGAACCCGGGCTAAGAGGGTTGGGCCCTGGGCCCTGTCAAGAACAATAAAGGTCACCCGTCCCCCCTACCGGGTACCCAGGTAGTTAGCCCAAGCCTAGGGTCCCCAAGATCGCCATCCATCCATCCATCAATCTGATTTTGACATGCTCTTACTTTCATGTCCAAATGCAGGATGTTCTGCCGATGAACGAACTCAATGCCTTCACAGATCTGCCTCATGAACACCGTACAGGCTCGCTCGGTCAGCACGAAGTCTTCATCGATGACGCGCTCGAACAACTCTCCACCAGTGATTCTGGAAATAAAAGATAATTTATTCAGTTAAGTCAAAATAGAAAAGGTGTGTCTTCAGGCGGTAAGGAGTTTGTTGGGTCATGAATTGGTTTGACAACCGCATTTACAACATGCATGCATCTTTTGTTTAAATAAATTTAAGTATAGGCTGACCGTTTAACTGAGTCCTCGCCTGCGCGGTATAGGGGCGCGGGGGAATGACGACAAAGGGGACTGAAACAGGGGCGGGCGGTGGGGGCACTTAATGAAATATACAGGAGATGAAATGCACCAAGATATTTCCTAAGATATGTGACATCATCGGAAAAAAGAAATAGTGATTTATCAAATAAAAAATAGTTAAGAAGATACAAAATTTTAATGAACTTATGTACGTAAATAAAATAATTGGAAATAAACTATTATACTATTTGTTATCTAAACATATAATTAAATCGTAAGAAAGTCAAAACTTTTTTTGGGTCCAGTTTCTTTTTTCTAAAATATTTGTATACGTTAAAAGCCATTTGCTTGTACTGACTGTTTACTTTATATCCAAAGATTTTTCGATTCATCTTGAGATAGTTATTACATGTGTACCTCTCACAAGGTGTCTGTAACAGTCAACACATGCGATCGCTACCCATGTAGCGAACGAAATGAACAATTACAAAAATTTGCCCACCGCCCGCACCTGTTTCAGTCCCCTTTGTCGTCATACCCCCTGTACCGCGCAGGCGAGGACTCAGTTAAACGGTCAGCCTATAGCTAGGACCATTTGCTTAAGTATTAAGATCAACAGGTTGCGGAAAAATGGTGACTTTGACTACTGATAATAGCAGCCTACTTGGACTTTGGCACTCTGCCGAGATTGATACATATTTAACCTCACGACCCTCAGACATGAGGAATATGACTGACGGAGGAACTAATCTAAACCATTCCTTGCAAACAAGATGTTTTGCTCTCATTTGTAATCACAGCCAAAGATGCGTAGGTGAACGTCTCGTAAACCAAACGATCGCAACGCAATGCCTTAATCTTGTTGTAAACTTTGTTATTCGACTGTTTTACGATTTCAGGGTAAACATATTGTTTTTGTGGAATAACATTATAATGTGTGATAGCTGGCTGTTTAGCGGATGCATTTAATTAAGTGGTTTTAGTGGTAATAAACATGATACAATTAAATGAGGTCGAAATCATCAGACTGCTCAAAAATTGCAATAGGAAACAAAATTTTCATTCGAGGTTCCACTCATGTTTAGGTCATCATATTCCTACTACTTATTGATTATTTTATAGCATTTAGCTATGCTTAGCAAATTATACTAAGAAACAGAAACGTCACGAAATGACGTAACATACAGTTGAGAAACTTGGGTCCAGGCAAGAGGCGACCGTAGCTGGTTGGTAAAGCGACTGCCCGGTGTGCAAAAGGTCGCAGGTTCAAATCCTGCCAGTCCCATATCTTATTAACTGTCTTAGTATCATATTCCTAGACCACAATAGCTAACCTACCTACTATCTAGCGTCAGATGTGTTTTGCCTACGTTTTAATACGGATACAATCATAAATAAACATCTGACGAAAAACATACTGAAACGTAAAATATAGCACGAGATTTTATTTAAAGAAAAACGCGAAACGTGTAACACCGCGTCGGTCCTTGCCAAAAAACCGTCGTTATTCGAAATAAGAATTGACGCGGGCGTTGGCGCCAAAATAAAATTCAAGTTTTTGTTTTTTTTGTTTTTTAAATTTCTTTATTCAATAATATAATACATTGATTTATGCACTAATCTAGTGTATATTTAATCCTAGATGTACAAAATATTATTATTATATATGATTTTACAAGTATATGAAACTTATTTAAAAACTTATAGCATGTAGATAATTATAAATGGATCATTAAATTATTGGAATTGTAATTCAAATATTAAATAACATAAATATATAATTGTACAAATTCTTTAGTGATAGTAATTCGTTTATAACAATGATTATCATAAAAATTATTATGTTAAAATAATAGGCGACGGTACTTTACAAACAAAGCCGGTCGCCGTCATACGGTAGCAGCGAGAACAACTCGTACATGCGCGTGCGCAGCCGGCCGCGCGCTACTACAACCCGATATCCACTGATAATACGGGCTAAAATAGCTCGCACCGCGCTCCGCAGCGCTTATCGGCCGGCACGCGCGCAAGGAGTGACTTTGCTTATTCATCGCACTCTAGGAATAAATGGTGAGGTAGCTTGTATCGATGATAGTTATCGATAAATGGAAGATTTTTGTTGCGTGTTTTGCATAAGTTTTTAATTAGTTGGTTAGGATTAGTAGGGTTTTTATGTATATAAAATTTTTCTGCTAATTTATAAATGTAAATGTTAATAGTTGGTAAGCCAATTTGTAGGTGTAGTTTAAGAAGGTTAGTACGGAATGGTGTATTGTAGGCGTACTTCAAAGCTTTATTTTGGATAACTTGTATTTTGTTAATGTTACTTCTGCTAGTGCTGCTCCAAACCGGACATGCATAAGTCATACAAGGGCGAACCAAAGTGCAGTAAATTCTTAGCTTGGTGCGATGACTGAGGGTCGAACGCCGATTCAAGAGTGGTGATAGGGCGTTTAAGGCTTTAACCCCCTTAAG
The DNA here is from genome assembly GCA_905147285.1 of Hypena proboscidalis. Taxonomy (NCBI): domain Eukaryota; kingdom Metazoa; phylum Arthropoda; class Insecta; order Lepidoptera; family Erebidae; genus Hypena; species Hypena proboscidalis. Next base: position 6,944,360 of record LR990141.1, read on the forward strand.
GCGGAGGTGTGAAATATTGTCTCCCCAGTTAAGCTTGTTGTCGAGGATGGTGCCGAGATATTTCACAGAGCGGCTCCAGGGAATTTCAAAGTTATTAACTTTTAGCCTGCGAGTTGGTAGTGTGCGCTTCCTGGTGAACATAATTGCTTCAGTTTTGGAAGCATTGATTTTAAGTTTCCATCTATGGAAGAACTCGAGGAGTTTATCAATGGACAGTTGGAGTCGGCTGATTACTAAGTCAATGTCCGTAGAAGCAGTAAAGCATGCTGTGTCGTCTGCAAAACAGGCTAAATTGGTCCGAGTCTGCACCGGGACATCATTTAGGTATAATAGAAATAAATATGGGCCCAATATTGAACCCTGCGGGACGCCAGCAGGGACAGGTTTAGGCAAAGACGAGTGGTCTCCCATATGTACCTGGAAACTGCGGTCAGACAGGTAGGAATACATAACTCTAACCAGGGCAGGTGGTAAGCCGAGGTTGACTAGTTTATGAATAAGCGCTTTATGCCAGACCGTGTCAAATGCTTTTTCTATGTCAAGTAGGAACATTCCCGTGGATTGTTTCATGTTGAGGTTGTACGACACATTTTCAGCCACTCTTGTCAGCTGTTGAACTGTCGAGTGCCCCTGCCGGAAGCCAAATTGTTCATTTCTTAGGAGATGATTAGAAGCGCGGAGAAGGCGTGCGTAAAGTACTTTCTCAAAGAGTTTGCCTAAACATGGTAGGAGGCTGATCGGCCGATATGAAACTGGGTCAGAGGGGTCTTTGCCTGGTTTATGAATTGCAATGACTTTTGCACTTTTCCAGGGAGATGGAAAGTAGTTTAGGATAAGGCAAGCATTGAACAATTTGGTAAGGAGCACAACACACTTATAGGGAAGATTTTTTATTAATACATTGCAGATGAGGTCAGAGCCAGGAGCCTTCCGGGGTTTTAGTGCTGTAATATATTTACGGACCTCAGTTGGTCGAGTCAAAAGGGAGTGATGAAAAGGTGTGTTTCCTTCTAGAACGCTTAAGGAGCAATCAATGTTAGGAGACTCCTCACTAGACCAATCACTCGTAAGCAACATATTGTTTAGAAAGGTATTGGCCAGCAGGTCGCATTGTTCCTGTAGTGATGAAGTTAACTCATTGTTCTCAGTTTTTAATGGCGGGATGATATTAGTGATAGACGCGGAGCGCAGTCCCTTGACTAGACGCCAAAGGTCAGAACTTGGGTTATCAACTCTTTTTAATTTTAAGTTCCATTCCTTGTCATTATTTTTTTTTAGAGAAAGATTAATTTCGTATTTAATTTGATTAATGCGAATGATGTAAAGTCTACGCACTGATAAATCCGTTTCAGATACAACATATCTGCGTAGTCTATTTTTGTACCGTATTAGTCGCCTGACACAACGTGGTAGAGTATTACGTTTATGCGGTTGGAGAGTCGTATAAGGTACACATATGTCTCTTGCTTTCAAGATTGACTCTTGGAGGTCGGAAACGGACTTATCAATTTCGTTCGCAGTTTTGTAAGTGGTAGAAGATAATGATGTGTTAGCATTGAGATAGTTGCGATATTGGGGCCAATCAGCTTTAGCAAAATTAAATTTCGTAACCGGCTTTCGTTGCAGTTCAGTACTGAACTGTGCAAACACAGGAAAATGATTCGAAGATAGTGCCGAAACAGTGTGTATACTGTCAAGATAAAGAAAATTTTTAGAAAGGAGCAAATCGGGAATTGACGGTCGAAAGTCCGCGCAGTAATGGACAAGGGTACACTCGCGAGGAGCATGTATTACATAATCATTTTGGAGCATATGTTCGTATAAAAGCTTACCACGAGCATTACATGGTCCAGGTGACCATAACTGGTGTTTAGCGTTAAAATCACCCATCATCAGAACTATTTCACCAGAGGACATAAGACAATCAATATTAGCAGTGATAAATGGGAGATTCGGAGATTGGTAAACCGAGTAGATTTTAACATTATTGTTTAGTAGCTTTAATGAAACACCTATGGCTTCTAAATTATGAGTACGAGGGGTAGGCAATCGACCATGGATCAAATCGGAACGAACAAGTAAGGCAACACCCTGGCCGATGTTATTATGCCGCTTGTCCAAGCGGTAGCAAATTATAACCGGAGATGTTGAGTGTTAGTCTGTTTGTTAATTTAGTTTCGCAGAGTGCAATGATGTCGGCATTAAGTCTACTCACCGCTAGGTCAGAGAGTTCTTGCTGCTTCCCATGAACACCGTCAGCGTTCCAATATAATATACGCAGTTTATGACAATTAAGCATAGTGGCCGAGATGAGTCAATATTAAGATAACCTTATCCATGAAGGACTGGCATTTTCTAAATTCTTGTTTGATGGACTGTATGGTGGTAAGAATATCCAGCATCTCAACAGTTTCAGGATCATGTAAAATTTTCTCATCGTCATTAACTGGCCTGTTTTGACTCGCTGGTGTCAGAGGTTTCATGCCTACCGTCCCCCGCGTCCGAGCGGGAACATCGTTCTGTGGACTTGGCACTTTTTGTTTATTTTTGTTGGCGCTCGTGATTTGAGCCCAAGTGGGACGGCTAGGTAATGATTTCACAGTTGTCTTCATGTCGATAATGGCGTTACGTGTGGATTCACGTTTTGATTTATTTTGCTTAAGTCTCTGTAAGTATTTAAGGCGTTCAGTGCATTGGGAGTAGTTTGCAGGGTGTTCTTCCTGGCAATTACAACACTGAGCAGGCTTGGCGCCAAAATAAAATTCAAGTGATGAAGGTCGATGTCAGACATTTTAAGTCTTGCAGTGTAAATATAAAAATGTTTTGTTATTACTGTGAGTACGATGTTTGTTTGCATTGAAGTAAGTAAGTGAAATGTCCGGATAAAACTGCAGTAGAGGTTTTATAGGTATTTTTTTTACACACCCATAGGGTGTCGTGTCATACTGCTGGGTAAATTCTGGTATTTGCTATCTCTGGCCAATCGTTCTAAAATGCATCCAAGTCGTCCCGCCATCTCCGTTTGGGCCTTCCTCGTCTCCTTTGACCGTCACGTGGTACCCAATCGCCTTTTTTACCCAGTTTATAGGTATATCTTCGTTGATATTTTTGCGTTCTTACACTTTTTGCTTAAAGTAAGGCAGTTAGCAGACTCTTGCATAAGCATTAAGTTTACATCAGATGATTTAAGTTGAATCAGATTGTATTATGTAGAGACCGTGGTGCTTACACCCTGGAACTCTTTCTGAGAAGCCCTACCACCATCAAATAGCAATGCTGATCATTTGGAGATACCCGTTTAACTTTGTTATGGAATTGTGTATAGTTAATTCTAGAATTATCTTAGTTAGCAATCTTTCTTATTGAGAGTCCAGCCAGGGTTTGTTCGTGCTATGGCCTTTTTGCCATTTAAACCAATGCATAATTGGAACGTCCTTGTATGTCGACGTCTTACTGCCCCAATGATGGTATTTCATAAAAATAATCGTCAGTGAGAATTATCATAAACACAATGCAATGTAATAAAGGTCCGTGTACTGATCAGAAACGTAATACAATAAGATGGTTAGTCCAACCACTCAACTCGTTTCCATTCTTATAAATCAGTCGGTGTATAAACAATCTGTAATTCGTTCACGTGTCCTCTGGTAGGGTTGTCGGAAACTCGATTATTAGCCGAAACATACAAGGCTAAAAACACGTTTATGTATCTTGCTTTTGCATCGGCAGAGACACTGTAATTTAACTTCTTATTCTTCCTGCCCTTTTCTCATTGATTAAATTATTTTTTGAGCAAAGCGCCTTCTTCTTCTATTCTACTCTGATAGCCGTCTCGCCACAGAATATTAAGTACAAGTACAGAAGCGCCACTTCCCGTAACAATTCATAGAAATAGAGACTCTTGCTACTAAGCAACAAAGTTCAATTCAGCTCGCATAAGCGCTCAGTACCTAACGAGATATTCACCTAAGTATTGCCGCTCTCTTCTAACGCGTAGCTCTGTCGCTGTCTGGCGCTGAGTGACGCGATACCTATGTCGCTAGGGTTGTCGGCTCGCCGATGCGTTGCTACCTACTACTATAATATTCATCGTCTATCTATCTACCTATTTGACCTTCATTCTATCTTACGTTTGATGCGTATGATTGATTACTCAGTCAATTAGGTAGATACTAAAACGAATTTTACAGTCTCTCATTTGTAAAGGGGAAAAGGGAACCTAATTAAATTCTTTTTATCATATAACCCCTATAAAATTTTTCTTTTCACATGGGTAAACTATTCTTATTTACTTACAATAACAATATTTTACATTTTGTGCATTAATTAAAAAGTTGTGGCACAAAAACATCAAAAATTCTGGTTTGTTTACATTTTTACTATTCTTAATTCTTCTAATCTCCTAACGCGTTGACCCATTTATATGATTCAAACGGATAAAATAGTTTTAGACCTAGGCCTTTCATTTGACACCATAATCGTTAAAATATCTCAACAAACAAAAAGTCACATTTTCAAGTTGCTCTCGTAATTATAAAAAACAATTTCCTTAAATAATTCAGACATGAGTCCATATTATTAGTAAGTATCAACAAAGTAACTAATTAATGTTAGTAATATGAAGAATGTGAAGGTTTATAGTCTCATAGTTTTAAAATAAATTTGAACTTACATTTTCTCATCTGCAGGTAATGAAAAAAATGACAATCCCTCGTCCTTTTGTCTTGACACACATCCATCAAATAAGCAATGCTTTAAACCAGACATTCTCTCTTATTTTAAACTTATTTAGTACTCATTATAATAATATTAAAACTTCCACAAAACACACGACACCCTACCAACCCTACAGTCGAATGTGGTCGAATGGAGCCGGCGCCATGCGAATTTGTAGGCATTTATCGCTGTAGGTACGGCCGAGTGGCGGGGCCCTGGTCTCGCTATCATTCACTCTCTTATATTTCTTATCCACTTGCACACAATCCATTCATTTTACTTCGCATTATCATTTGCCTCTTTCTGTACATTTTGGTAGACTGATTGATTTACTATTGTAGTCGTATAAGTTTTGACTCTCGCTCCAACTCATCACAGTCATGCTTGCTAACTGTGAAAAAAAGGTTTTCCCCATTATTACAACTATTTCTTAATATAATTTGCTAAGCATAACTAAATGCTATCAAAATAATCAATTAAGTAGAAGTTGAAATATCGTACGCGTTCATTCTTTACAACATTTATGCTGAATGCAACTTCGCCATGTTTGTTTGTATCCTAGTTAAGATAAGAACAAATGGCTGAACGTGACGTCACGAAGAAACGTAACATACAGTTGAAAAGCCGTCCGTAGCTGGTTGGTTAAAGCTAATGCACGGTGTGCAGAAGGTCGCAGGTTCAAATTTTGCCGTGCCAATATTTTTTTCAACAGTCTCTTAGTATAATTTGCCAAGCATAGCTAAATGCTACAAAAATAATCAATAAGGTTTTTAAAGGCTGTATAAACAAGTGATGACCCTAATAATAGGGTTGCTTAAATATCAAACGTGTATTATGTTAGGAGAATTTGAAATAATAGAGCGATAAATAGTTGGGCGAATTGTCTAGGTGTTATTTCAGGCGATGGTGATATAAAGCGGATGTGCGGGTAATGTGGTCTGGCAAAATTTCTAACGCTTATATCACTCTCGAATAGTCATGTTATAAGAACAAAAATATATTTGGGTACTAGTTGTAGGCTTTAGAAATACACTAAAACCAATTAAGTTAAAAAGTTAAGCTAAGTATTAACTTAGCTAAGCTTAAGTAGGCATATTTTTTACTGAAAATTTAATCAATTCTTGTTTGAGCCATTAGTCCAGTCTTTCGTGATTTCGGGACTGTCTTTTTACCGGAAGTATTTTGATGAAATATCGATGACATTCTCATTTGATAACTAACGGTCCAGTGTATCTTGATTTTTTAACTATCTTTAACCACTGACATCCTGTTTTGCAGACAGTTAAGAATACTTATTCCTATCCTATCCTATCCTACTTAGTTAGCTCTATTTCCCAAAGAAAGTGGCTTATCCCTAACGATAATTGATTCTAAATTTTAATCTCAGATTCGTATGTCCGTAGATTCGGGGCTGTTTTTAACTTACAACATAACATAACATAACACCAGGCCTATATTACTCAAATGAGTGTGGCAGAGGTCTACAACACCCACACTTTACCTGTTATGTTTAGGTCCCATGAGATAGGGGGTGAGCCTATCGCCATCCACCGGGCACAATTCCAACTCCGTACAGCTATTATGAAATTCCTGACGGAAAGTTCACAAAAAACACTATGCCCGACTCGGAAATCGTACCCGAAACCTCGCGGTGAGAGGCGCATAACCGCTAGAACATCGAGGCAGTTATAAAGCTTTCTCTTACCATGTTTATAAATAAACTGAATTTTCATAAATGCATTAAAATATGGCACGGAAGTTTTATATCTTACGTAATAATTTTATGAATATTATCAATAATTATATTCATTAAAAACCGCATCAAAATCCGTTGCGTAGTTTTAAAGATCTAAGCATACATAGGGACAAAGGGACATAGGGACAAAGGGACATAGGGACATAGGGACAGAGAAAGCGACTTTGTTTTATACTATGTAGTGAAGTTGTCCAATCGTGGCCGTGCAATAAACCGCGCGGAAAGCTGTTCGCGGTAGACATTTTTTTGGAACGAAGTTCCTTATCGCGCGTTGCGAAAGGGGGCTTGACGGAAAAAATTAAGACCAAAAGTTGTAACGACAGTTTGCTACAGTTGTTAACTGTGCGGCGTTTCGTAGTAGGAGAAGCTATGCTGGTAAACTGCTCTTTTGCGACTGCGAGCCACTGATCCATAGACGAAGCATCATTCTGGGACGCCATATCTTGGATCCGGATGATGTCAAGTCACTCCCGATCGGCCGACTGCTCCAATATATGGAGGCTATTGGCCTAAAGGAGAGTCTAAAATGAGGCTACAATCACAATAGACCCACGGAGGTCGACGTGAACACCCAAAGCCTCGTCCCAACAATAATAATATGCTGGTAAAACAAACTAATGCATTTATGTTTTAAGGAGCTTGCTTACAAAAAGTGTCACAACTTCTTCTATTGCTAAACATTTTAAATTATTTTTGTATGTAATCTACGGATTGATTATTAATATTGAATATTAGTAAAATTTAAATACATAAAGTTCGTTATCCGAATTTTTAGATTGCTTTGAGTTCTTATTCTTAGATATGTTTATTATTTATTTAATCTCTATATGTACACAAAAAGGTATATAGAGGCAGACTATGTATGATTTGTTTTGTCTATGTGACCGCCAGACCCAGACCGATCAAATTCTTGCCTTGACCCGTTAAATGTACTAAAATACGACCAAATCCACATTCCCGAGACATTTGCACGTTTTTTATTTCGCGTGACCGTGAAAGTCGACTTTTTGCAACGTTCGAACTTCAAATGATGATTTTTCATCTGTTTTCATTTTCATAGACACGTTGTGTTTACTTCTTCGTCATCTGACCGGTTATAGTTTTAAAATTAGAATGTTGAATGAAGAAAATTTACGTCTGTAATTTTATTTTGCTTTTAGTTGTAATGACGTCATCCATCTTGTTTGTAAAATGTGTAAGGTTTATTTGGCGATCTTTGACGTAGGCAGAAATGGCTGTATGCCGTGTACGACACATGTAAATACGGTACAATTATGGCATCACTGGCGCCATATAAACATAACCGGATGATGTCTGTTTTTAGCGTTAAAGCAGAAATGTATTTATAAACAAACTCATCGGCTATAAAGACGATCAATCATGGCCATGACACCAAACTGTGAAGTTTGCTCTACCCAGTTTTTGTGATAGTCAGAGCAAATATTTGATGTAGGTAATGAAACTATACTTTCTCTTGTATCTACTGGTAGATAGTATGCTGGACAGAATTATTATATATATAGATAGATAGATAGATAGAAAGAAGATAGAAAATACTTTATTTGTACATCATTTCTATAACATGAAAACTTAAGAGTAAACAACAAAAAGAAAATATAAGAAAAAATGTACAAAGGGCGGCCTGCGATTTCTTCCAGGCAACCTTAGGATGAACATTTTGGAAAGAGAAAATAAAGCGGTAGTTTTTGCTTTGATAATTAGAAATTATTTGCAGTTAATATTTAATAATCATGATTATATAATATTTATTACATTTATATTATTAATACAATATATGTAGGTACAAACCTCTACTCATAATAAAACTTAATAAATATGCTGATACTTAGGTGATTGCCATAATTTTTCTCATCTCATAATTTCTTGGGAAAATGCAATGAGAATATTTAAGTTTTCAGCCAGATTATGTACGGTTAATAAATGCGAAACAAAAAAATTGTTTCACCCTACGATAATAAAAAACCTAAAGATATAACAGCAATTAGTTGTTATAACTGACGACCGGACGTCGAGGTCGCGGGTTCGATACCCGCTTAAGACAAATCTTTTTGTGCATAAACATGGAGGTTTGTCTTCTAGTCCGGGTGTTTCTCTATGTATAATAAGAATGTAATGAAAAAAAAAAGTATCAAACTTCAAACTTTAATATTTTTGATAGTTTAAGTAATATATGTTAGTACCTATATGTATATTATGTTATTAGTTTCAGTTATTCTAGTACCCATAGTATCTGCTGAGATATTTACCCATTTATTTATAAGTCAACAGATGTCTAAGAATAATGACTGTTGAAAGTCTGCAGATATTAAAAATAAAATTAAAAAAACCTGTAAACGTTCCTTCGTCTTGAAGTTAATCATTTTCCAACATATCGCCCGCCACTTTATTCAGGGTTGCCAAATAAAATAAATAAAAATAGCGGACAAGAGTATTATGAGATTATGGATTTTGGATCCGGATGATGTCAAGTCACTCCCGATCAGCCGACTGTTCCTATTTATGGAGGCTATTGGCCTAAAGCAGAGAACAATCACAATAGACCCACGGAGGTCGACGTGAACACCCAAAGCCTCGTCCCAACAATAATAATAATAGATTTTTATTTTATTTTTATATTACTTCTGGTTTGATGGATAGACAGTTGGCACTCGAAAAACTAGGAAGAGTTTGTGTTTACATAATAAAAACGTATGTTTCAGAGCTGATGATAGGCGTGTTTGGCAGATGGGTTCATCATAGATTTATCGATGTTAGGGTTATGACTTCATGGAAACATCGTAATCCTTTAATAATATTTAGGCCCGCAAGACTTAGGCTTCCTTAAGACTGGCACATGACAAATGACGGCTGACATTGACAAAGTCAATAAGTGACAAACACGTCATAAATGTCAAAGAGCGCTGAATCGCGATAACGAAGTGTTCACAGAGTATACATATATACCACTTCCAATACGCTACCGTTGTACAGATTTCCGCCAGGCAATGCTACCGAGCGTGGTCGGTAGATCCTCCTTTTATGGTGGAGGAATGAATATCACACCCTATTCCTCTACACAAGACTAAGAGCTCTTTTCTTCACATTAGCGGGATAGGCAAATTTTGGTGAACTTTAGAGAACACTAGGGTGAGAACGGGAGACTTGGCTAGGTGGGAGAGTTGAACTACCGTCCAAAATTGTATTTAAAATTATCGCAAATGAAACGCCAATGCGACCAATGCTCCCATGCAAGTGGCCAATCACTAACATTCTTCCATTTTGCATTTTAGTTGTTTTGTTGGGCAAGAATTTTTGCTGTTGCGGAATGTTTTTTTTTTACTTCAATATATTTGTGATTGTTGTCCTCTTACTATTATTATGCTCCTAAATAATGTAGTTTGATGTGTGATAAGTAATTTTTTTACGATCAGAGGTTTTTTATGGCATGAGCAAAATGTAAAGTTTATGTGAGCGGGGCGGAAGACATGACCATGCTCTTTTGTAGGAGGGTAAAATTTTGGGTTGTATGTATTTTTTAATGCCACATTATAGAAAAATAAAAACAAAAAAATTGTCCAAAAATTAAAAAAAAAAATTTTAGTGTGAACAATCCTTATCACTTAGGGGTATGAAAAATAGATAGTAGCCGATTCTCAGACTTACTGAATATGCATATAAAATATGGTAAAAATCAGTAAAGCCGTACGGAGGAGTAAGGTAACTAACATTGCGACACGACAATTTTATATAATAGATGCGTTTGCGGCGAATGTAGTGGGCCCTGCTATATTTGGTGGGCTAAGCACGTTTTAAAACTTTGTTTCTTCTATCACCATACAGTTTCTTCTACAGCAGTTTCTAAATTGAATTTACTGTAGTAAGAGAAACGATGTTACCATCCTTGATTTTTTATCAGATTAATGTAGGTATTACATTAGGTATTTGTATTAAAGAGAGATCTGCGTGAGTGAGAGATAATTCTCTTGGCCATAAAGAATATCGTTAAGAAAATCTTGCACCTACTACTAACAAGTCTAGAGCGAATAATCAAACTTTATAGCTTAGGATAATATAGGTAATAAGCTGTTTCCGCTAATTTGACGACGTGCAAACATACCGTGACTCCCATCAGCGGGATAAATTAAACAGACAATTTGGGCTGTTTATGTTCGCAATAACATCTCGCAGCCCTACGGAGCGGACGGCGTCGCGTGGCCGAGCGCCAACTATGCGCCGTAATATCTGACGCGGCTTGACGCCACAGCTCATTTTGTATCTGTGGTACGTCGCCATTTACGGGACCTGCCATAGAGTACAGACTGCCACTCGACTTTGGCGCGCTTTTAATATACACATGCGTCACAGGCAGACAAAGACGCGTTTGATTGGAATTTAATTGGAGGACTTAAATATTTTTAGTTTTGAGATGGAAGCTCGTGGCTGGACTGCGGATGGCTGTTAATTAGAATATCGCAAATCCAGTGCTCTCGCTTTAAAGAGCTGTTATTTGACATGTAGGCAGAACGACGTGGATTAAACCTAGGATTAAATTCGATCCTACTCAGTTATACACGAAAAGTTTGCCTTTCAGACGTTTCAGTTGACTAACCAATGCCGGGTTTATCCTTGGGCTTATTAAAGCCCTTTGGCCCACCAGTACCAGGGAAATAGGGGGCCCACTATATTGGCTCTGTTGGTCCAGGGTCGCCCAAGGTCACAGTCAGCCCCTTATGAAATGTCAGGGGCGGACCATGAACCTTGGAAGGCTTGTATTCTAGAAACCAAAAAAAACTGAATCTACTGGGTGCAACTAGATGTACAAAAAGGCATACTTGAATAATGAGATGGAATGCTAAAGATAATGGACAATATTAGTCTTAAATGGCTGGTAAGAAACAAGAACACGATAAAAAAAACCTGCCAAGTGCGTGTCGGGCCACGCGCAGTAGGGTTTCGTAGCTAGTCGTTACAACAATTTCGACTTAAAAGGGATTTACTATCTGTATTAAACAAGTATCATCTTCATACAAGTCATTACTTTCAAAGGTTTTTGTAATTTGCACGAATTATTCTAAGTAACTGCATTTTACACTTTGGACCCCAATCACTCTAGAACTAATAAAGTTAAAGTAACCGCTATAGTTTTTCTTTAAAGTTCATTACATGTACTACCGACACAAATTTTTTCAGATTTTGGGATCCAGTAGTTTAGCTTTTAGAGGGGGGGGACGCTATACTCGAAAAAAAATTTGCTCTTTAAAGTTAATTATCTCGCAAACGGATCTCTAAATCAAAAAACTGTCTTAGCAACCCCTAAACGTTTTTAAAAGTCCTATCTAACAATACCCCACACTATGGGGTAGGCGACAAAAAAAAACATCCCTACTTTACATGTAGGGGAGCTACCCGAAAAAAAAATATTTTTCCAAATTTTATTCTACGACTTTCTTTGTATAGTTAACATACATGTTTATGCAAAATTTCAGTTTTCTAGCACCAACGGTTTCGTCGCTATGCCTCGGACAGACGGACGGACAGACGGACATGGCGAAACTATAAGGGTTCCTTGTAGGTACTACGGAACCCTAAAAAGCAATAATTAACTTAATAATATTTCAAAAAAGGAATCGTTTAAAATTCTAGACCGAAACGTTCTATGCCTAATTTGGATGCAAGGAAAACCAAATACAAACGGGTATTTCATATTAGTTACCTCAAATTCGTCATGCATCGGACCATAAATGCATTAATAAAATATTGGCGACCGATGACATTTGACACGATTCACAACACTAATCGTGGTTAGCCACAGACGATAACAATCCTCGTCTTTGGTTAACTGTATTTTGTGTTACTTTCAAACGCTAAAGCAATACTTTACAGTTCTTCTGACTCATCTCATGCAACTTTCACCTTTTTGACATGTTAGTGATCTGATTTACGTACGTCTGGTCGAAAAAGGTGTGTAATATTTCTGTTGAAAGCTTTTGATGTATGTTTTCCTGTCGTCGGGTCATCCACTCACGGATTCACTTCCATGATGGCTGATGAAAATACCAGTTGTATTTTTAATTTGAAGATTGTTTTTAGATTGCCACTTATATGTACCTAATCATTGGACAATGACGTGATATTTAACTAAAACATTGAGTTTTGCTTGCAATTTATTTGCTCTCATGTAAGACTCTGCTCTAAGCTATTTAAATAAAAAATACATACAGATGCTTCTAAACAGGCTTTGCCATATCAATGAGTGTCATCAAGATTGGTTCAGCTACTAAATTACTATTTGGTTATAATAGCAGCCCTGAATCTAATACATGTCCCACTGCTGGGCTCGGGCCTCTTCTTATGATGCTAAGGGTTAGGCCATAGTCCACCACGCTGGCCAAGCGCGGATTGGTAGACTTCACACTCCCTCGAAAACTTTTTAGGCACTAAAAGGCATTCAGGTTTTCTCACGATGTTTTCCTTCACCGTTAGCGAGCGATAATTTATATGACAAATATACTACTACTATTTAGTTAAACTCTTAAAATCGTCATACTAACAGCCATAAACAACGACATTTACATAGACTAAAAAGTTGCCTACATCTACGTTTGAGATCTATGGTCTTTGACGTCACAGGATAAAAGTGAAAATTTCGATAATTAATGCTGCTAGGTGTTGTCGCACCTGTCAGCAGTCTGTCAACGACCGACCTAACTACACCTGGATTATTCACATCACTATTTTTATAGGCTAGTACTGAGCGGGGACTCCGTGATTGCGAAAACATTCTCATTAAAGGCGATGACAGTTCATAAAAAAAAATATTTTTAAAAATAGAAAACCTTTTTACTCGTTTTTTTGTTGACCACAAGGGCTAGCTAGCGTAACGAGCGTGAAATAAAATTTTGTCGCGCGGGAAACGTGACAAAAAACGCAACAAAATCTATATAGCGCTTGTTGTGAAGGGGTCGTACCATGACCTTTAATTGTCTCTCAAATCGCGTTTCATAATAGGAATGTTTCTATGTTCTTTGTAACGCGAACTGTAAAAACTGTAATAACTTTGGCGTCAAAAACACTGTAGTAAATGGATAATAAAGCTAATTTTAAACGAAGTGCCAACGTTAATCATTAATCTAAAACTGACAGCCATAAAAACTGCTCGAGTAAGCCCGTTAAAAATTCTGATAATGACAGTAAATAATATTAATTATACAAGCTGACCCAACAGATATTGTCCTGTCTTAACTATGCATACATTCTCTGTGATGATATTTGCAGCACACATTATGTCAATGTTATGTCAAACCCCATAAGGGTACATTCAAAAAGTTCATATTGTAAAAAGCGGTGAACAACCGTTATCACTTATGGGTATGAAAAATAGATAGTAGCCGATTCTCAGACCTGAATGTGCATATATTTTTTGGTAAAAATCAGTAATGCCGTTTCGGGGGAGTAAGGTACGAGTACCTATCTAACATTGTGACACGAGAATTTTATATATAAGACTAGCGACCCGCCCCGGCTTCGCACGGGTACAATGCTGATACTAAATACACTACAGAAAAACTGTGAACGTTGTATATAAAAACACAGCGGCCCGCTCCGGATTCGCACGGGTATATAATATATAGCCTATGTCACTCACTGAAAAAATGATTAAAATCGATCCAGTAGTTTGATTTATTCATTACTGCCCGTGGCCCGCACGCGTTATTTTTGGAATAAAACAATTCCCCCTTTCTATGCATGTATTATACATAAAAACCTTCCTCTTGAATCACTCTATCTATTGGAAAAAACCGCATCAAAATCCGTTGCGTAGTTTTAAAGATTTAAGCGCACATAGGGACAGAAAAGGCGACTTTGTTTTATACTATGTAGTGATTACGACGCTGGGGCCATGGGGTCCTCGCGCTCGTTCGCTTTTTGCAGATTTAACCAAACGATTAGTTGACTCTTCACGTGACCAGAAGGCTGGCTTCTACCTTGGTCAGAGGATCAGCATTGCCATCCAACGAGGCAATGTCGCCAGTCGTTACCCGCGGCTGACATAGATACGGAGGTATTTTTTGACGGCTAAATTATAATTATTAATTTTTAAATTTTCTTTTCTTTTTTGTACATAGGTATGTCACTTATTTATATATATTATGGAATGTGAATATAAAAATAAAATTAATGAATTGTTAATTCCCACGACGATAGTGCTGCCACCGTCATAACAAAATATTATACTATTTTAAAGGAAATTTCTAAAACAAAGGATTTAAAATTAGTTTTACACTTTCGCTGCATCAACATTAACAAGATCATTTAGCACAGTGATTAATGATGAAAAATGTCCTAGAATGCCGGCATGACGTCCTTAACCCACTTACAAGATTGTCCAGAAATTGCACTATGAGTCATTGCGATATCGTTCCAATGAACTGGCAACTTCTGTGCAAAAGTTGCCAGTTCATGAATTAAAATTATATACAAATTTACGTCAATGCTAGTGATGTGAGATTCGACGAATATAATTTGAACTAATACGAATATCACTACTAGTAAGTAAAGTAGATATTTAGACACACACTTTTGTGTTTGTACAAAAACTACCAACCCTTCTCTCAACCATGACACCAATAATTAGATGAGTGTATTAATTAGTAGTGTAGTAAGTTATTAGTGGTTGTGGGTGGGTGAGAAAAAAGTACCCCAAAATATTGTGATGTGATCACATAAACAATAAAAAAGAATTCAACTTAATATTTTTATAAACATACAATTTATATATAAAATAAAATAATTACATTAGGCGTCAAAAAAATCCTCCGCATCGCTGTCCACAGCAGATACCGTGGCCAGAAGGCTGGCAGCATTGCCACGTTGAATGGCAATGCTTATTCGAAGTAAAATTAGAGTTTTTTTTTTTTACGCCCACTGCGAACTAACGTGTAGTCCACCTGATGGTAAGTGGAGTACAGCCCATGGACATCAACAATCCACAAAAGCAGATTATAGATGCGTCGCTGCAGCTGAGGACTACGGTGTTATGCCTCATGTGCCAGTAATTTCAGGGCCTGATCTCACCACCATACCGGAACACAGTAAGGAACTACTATTTGGCGGCAGGTTAAAGGTGAGACGGTGGTGCTGCCGCCACTCGAGCTCATTCACAAGAGCTCTACCACCAGTAAAAGAGTATTTATTTTTTGTACTAAAAATGTATTTTTTAAGTATTTTTACGATATCATAGTGCGGCTAATAATTTTCCTATTCAGTGAATACAAATATTCGTATTCATATTCGTTGTATTCTAATATTACACTAAATACTGAAACGAAAATAAATCGGAATTTAGCGATCTAAATCTGAAATAACCGGCATGACGGAAGCGTTTGAATCAGCTGAAGGCAAATGCCGTGTTTACTGATTACTATTTTATTTATGTACGCACACTTATATGCGATAATAATTAATCCAGAGTGTCTCTGAAGTCTTACTCATGATTTATGACACGTGACACAGGAAGGTGAATCTTCTCGTCATTAGTGGAATAGTTATTTATGGTACAAGAGAGAAAAAGTTAATATTTCTGTAGTGAGTGTCAATTTTAAATCTCGAGCTTGCGAAGTAGTCTTGAATTGAATCACGAGTGTAGCAAGTGATTCTAATAAAGACTACTTCGCAAGCGAAAGCTTTAAGAGTTCACGAACTGGAAATTATTTTTTTCTCACGATAACATACACAACTTTTCACCTCTTCCAGTGAGAAAATATTAAGATTTGAATAAACTCGTAGTCGATTGCTTAACTTGGGGTAATTCCATGAAATACGACAGTAATACCGATTAAGAATGCGTTTTAGCTTTTAGCCATTTGTAAGTCGCCAGGTTCATCCAGGAGCTACTTATTAAAAACAAAGAAAGGTCATTGAATACAATTGAATAAATAGCATTTCCACCCACTCAAAGAACCTATGTGGATAGTGGGTTTGTGAGTTGGCATTGTAGAATTTCGAAAAATGGCGACAAGACGTTTCTAATAAGTGCGGCGATCATAAAAATACGGGGTCATTTTAAAAAATCCAATAAATTCTAACTATAGCTTCATTTCCCTAAACTCTATTCTAGGCAACTTTAATTTTACGATTTATTAGGAATGCTACGACTTATACTTTTTTACTAATTTTACTGATTTTTATTGCTTTTATTAATTAAAATTAATTTAATTACTTTTACTACTTTTATTAGTTTAAAAATATTTGTATTTTGGAACGAAGTTCCTTATTGCGCGTTGCGAAAGGGGGCTAGGCGGAAAAAAAAGGAACGAAAAGTTGTAACGACACTTTTCGTAGCAATTCTCGTAGCAGCGTAGTAATTACATGCTACGTTACAGCTACGGTGCTACATCATCAGACAAAACAGAAAAATGCGCACGCCGCACGGCGTGCGCATTTTTCTGTGTCCGTCTCTCTTTCTCGCTTATAGAAAAAAAGAGATAAATTAAATTTAAAAAAAAACTATAAAGAAAAAAATTACTAGAATTGAGTTACTAAAAAAAAAAAAATGCGCACGCCGCACGGCGTGCGCGTTTTTCTGTGTCCGTCGCTCCATCTCGCTAAGAAAAAAAAATAAAATTAAAAAAATAATAAGAAATAAAATTACTAGAGTTAAGTTTCTGCAAAAATAGGGGCGCTGGCGCGCTCAGAAAGGTCTGCGAAGGCGTATACGATCGCTGTTCTAGTCAGATACCAGGGAATAAATAGCTCGATATCGTGAACATTTCTCCTCACTTGGATCTGCAGAACATACTTAAACTCTAAATCGGTGGACCTTATATACAGGACCTTGTAACGAAACCATAGCACGATCTAATTCGATCCCAACGCCATCTATCGCGCGACTTCGGAACTAATTGGTGCTACAGAAATATGCTGCGCATAGAGAAAGCAAGCGAAATATTTTCATTTTGTCTCTCTATGAATAATAAAGTAACTAAAAAAAAATATTATCATAACTTAAAAAAAAAATACAATTCCCGCCTTTTGTTGAGTGTATACAGGTGTTTTGTACATAATAAATTATTAAAAATAGTTACAATAATGAATCCTGACAGTGTTTCTGCACAAGTTCTGGATATTGCTGATGGATTGCTGACGATAATAAATGCTTTTGTATTTTAGCAAGTACACATTACCTTTCTTTACTATTGTGCTAACCAAGTCATACGCGTTATAATCTCTTCATTATTGTGTGTTTAGCAAGTGTACGCGTCATAACTATATTAAATTCAAAAGCAAATTATTTTTTAATATTACCACAGAATGTTTACTAAATTTGTTATGTACATTTCATGGAATATACGATTAGAACACATCTAATTATGTCATTGGGATTGGTGATGAGATTATTGATAATGAGATCTGATATTATTATATCGCGAGTAAACTTGCGAATACAATTTAAAAGAAAGCAAGATAATCGCAGAAAAATAATGTTAAAGATAAGGTTTGGTATGTGTAAGCTATTACTCCTAGAAACCGAGTACACGCATGAAATGTAAAGCCACTTTAATTGTGCCGTTTCAGTTCAGTGTAACTCTCTGGTATTTATCAGATTTTCGTTTAGTTTGTCTGTCCGCCAAGCGGTGCATTATAATTTTCAATCAATCTGTTTTTAGCCTTACTTTATACTTAAATTCATACAAGCAGTTTATTTATCTAGGCATTATAAGTCTATGCGTGTGTTTGAATGAACCTCGCTTTTGATATTTTGAAATTCGAATAGCGCGAAAGTTTGAAGATAAGAATTATTTTAAAATTAAGTGTGTAAGGCACAGGAAATATTGTTATGTAGCCATTCAGCCTATAATGTGTGATAATATCTCCACAATGATTTTAAAAGTATCATTCGATTATTTTAAGAGAATGATTAAAGTGATTCTGAATGATCGTGTGTACGCTTGCTACGCTTGATAATTTAATTGTCTAAATGTTTGTTTTTATTTTAATTTGGTTTAAATTTTTGTTACCGTATTTAGTTTATAAATAGACTGTTTTATTTGTTTAGTGGTTAAGGTCGCATACCTTTTACTGCAATCTCGGATGCGAATCCTGATTTGTTGTTATTTGGAATTACCGAACTTCGTTCCATCCGGGTGTCCCTTGACACCTCAGTAGTTTTTTTTTTAAATTAATATAGATAATAATATGGAGTGCTCTTAAAGTTATGTTTAGTTGAGATTTTGATGTAATTATGATAAATAAACAGCTGTAAGGCTAACGAAGTAGTAGGTTTACAGGCATTGAGAATCTGAGAGAGTAAAATGTTTTTTTTTTAAGTGGTAAGATAAAGCTGTCTATAACGGTGCGAAGCAAGAAACTTTTGCAAAATTACCCTGTACAATCTAATATCCGTTTATCTATTGACGAGATTGTAGAAAACATCGCGTCATAAGTATTTATTAGCGGATGAAAGAAGTATTTAAAACAACATTCGTCCAATATTTAAAAAAAAAGTATTTGCTAAAAATATTCTTATTACGCAGATGTTAATGTGAAAGCTACTCAAAATGTTAAGCTGCTGAAAATTTATTACAAAATACATTTACACGTTTGCTTATCTGTATGTATGTATGTAGCTGACGGTCGTATATAGTCTGCCCGATGGAAAATAGCAACTACAGACGAGCGAGAGATATATTATGTCGTATTTTCGTCATACTTTTGTATGAGGAAAGCAGCGATAGCCGAGTGGATGACCGTAGGACGGCGAAGCCAAAAGTCTCGGGTTCTATTCTAACCCATGGCACACACCTCTGTTAATTAATCGTTAAGATTCGTCTTTTAAAGATATGTATGTATTTATAAAATACATTACCGCTCGCTAACGGTGAAGGAAAACATCGTGAGAAATCTGCATGCCTGAGAGTGCCTAAATAGTACTCGAGGTTTTTATATGCTGGCCAAGTGCGGATTGGTAGACTTTACTCGTGTAAAGTCTACCAATCCGCACTTGGCCAGCGTGGTGGACTATGGCCTAATTATTCTCATCATCAGAAGAGCAATGGGACATGTATTAGATACAGGGCTGCTATAAAAGCTATACTATGCTAACCCGACGTGAAAACTTATATCTGGTAATATTGCAGTTGCTATTGTAATGTCCAGTGAAAGATAGTGCATAAGTTTCGGTAAAAACCGCAAGCCTCGACTACATACAAGAGCGGTCAAGTAACACGTTTCTGAGGTAACAAAACGGTTGGAAGTTTATGACCGATCGTAGATATACCCTGAGCTCAGAGCTCAGCACGGGGTTGGAGCTGGCTTAAGAATATGCGCAAAGATATTATTAATATCGAGAGAAGTGAAAGAACCCTACTGGCTTGAGCGATGAACTTTATTTTAAGTAGCCGCCGCAATCACTATTTTTAGTAAAGGTTGCTACTGTTAATTTTCCTTAGAGATCGCCCAAAAAAGTCCATACTCGCACCTTTTTATAGCCTTTCGCATCCAGGACGTCCCCTTGTCTACTTATCCTTAAAGATAAATAAGTCCCTAACAATAAGCTTCGATAAAAGACCAAAGAATAACATAATAGAGATAAAAGAATACTCACAGTTCCAGCACCACACACATATATTTCCCCAACTCGTACGCATCGTAGAGCTGGATGAGGCGAGGGTGTCTCAGCCGCCGCATGACGTCCACCTCTCTCTCCACGTTCCTCCGTTCATCACGGCGGTTCACCATCACCAGCTTGGCAGCCAGCTCGAGCCCCGTGCTGCGCTCGCGGCAGAGATATACTGTGCCGAATTTACCTCTGAAATAGAAGAATTTATGTCACTTTGATTCGAAGTATGTAGCGAACGGGATATAAGTCCTAAAACTCGCGCTACATCTGAGGAATATGGTTTTGTGCAGTACGCCTCATGTGCTAGAAATTTCAGTACCTAATCTCTCCTAGTATAGTGGTGCTGCCAAGCATAGTTCTTACACCATCAACACATACCTTGGTAACTCTTCATCACTGCATCCGATTGGCGTTCTTCGAATACCATAAATAAAATCAGTGACGTACGAATCCCGTTTAACTCCAGAACAAAGCAACATTACGTAACCAATATCCTGCAGGATATCTAATTAATAAGCGGATATTATCGATCTATTAGGAATATATCTTTTTGTAGCCCAAGAGCGTACAGGTGCCAAAGCTATGCTGATAGTAATATACTCTGACTTATCTCACTACAAAAAAGATGTCTCTTCTGGTAGAGTCAAGACTTATCTGTTAATCTTTTTCAAGCAAACTAAAATAATTTATTAAAAGGTACAGGTCATCGTACTATTCAATCAATACTGTCGATATGATAGGAGAATGTACTCGTATGTGTGAAAGTTTGCATGTTTGTTACTATTTAAGTCAAAAATCACAAAACCGATTTCTACAAAACTTGGGACACAGAGAGTAAATAGTTTAGGTTTTATCTAGATGTAGCTTTTCGTTAGGTAGAAGCTTGTATTTAATAAAGTGTTACTGCATCTATCTCTCCATCTTGTTCATGATAGCTCTAATTATATCGTAGGTCTGAGTGTGACGACAAAAAGCTCTCAGACTATATTAGTACAACTACACAAGGCCGGATGAATCACAGTGCAAGACTAACAAGGAACTCGTCATAATAACGTCGTCATATATGTTTGGGCTATCGATTCCGAGCAGCCATTTATTTCATCTAATTATAGTCCGCTTCCACTGGCATTGTCTTTGACTCAATGTGCCATATTATATGTAACTCTGTATGAAGTTTTATATAAGTAGGTATGTCTTCTTATAATTATATCTATTGATAGTGGTAGAGTGTCTGCGAAACAGCTCGAGGGCAGCAACACCATCGATTCACTTTTTACCTGCCGTCTAATAGAAATGCTTGCTGTATACGTTTTGGTTGTGAGATAAGGATCTGAAATTACTAGCACCATTAGGTATAACACCTCATTTCCTGGGTGCTAGCGTCCAAGCGCGAGCGATACCTGGGACCCCGGTTATATTATATCATGTTGACGGAACACTCTGGGTATTAGTCTGTGCAACTTGGACATAACCAGCGACTCTACCCGTTGTGGTGTGGTGTGGCTAAGAAAGATGAATCGACGCATCTGCAATCCGTTGAATAGATTTATAGAATGATGTTCGTGTGCTGAACAACACGCTAATTTGCTACATACCTATGTAGGTTCGTACTATAAAAAAACATTATTTTGTATTGGTACACATTATTTTGAAACGTACTTGTATATTATGTATGTAGTTTCGTGTGTATGTTGAATAATGTTATAGGTTGATGAATTGTGTTGGCTAGTGGAAGGTAATTAGAGAGATAGGTATGTAGTTGGTGAGAAATTATGGGAGGGAATTGATAGATGGGAAAGGGCGGAAATGATCGGTATTTGAATCGCGTGATGTAGACAGTAGTGATATAATGTTTGTATCTCTGAGTCTATTCTATTTAGCTGTGTTTAATTATATGTGGTACTCGTGTTTGTGACATTGTAGCGCCCATTTGAAAAAAAACAGAGAGCAGATATGTTGTGTAAGACTGTTTACAAAATCATCATGAGATTTGGACAGAATCTTCGAACCAAGATAGTTCTAATACCTAACTCCGAACATATTTTAACAGAATTTTGTCCGAATCGGTTGTTGATTTCGTAATTAGACAGATGTCGGATAAGAATCGGATGCAGTATGCAGTGCGTAAACAGTCTTACACACACGTAAACAAACTAAGGCAGCTAGCGTGTACTTATTTTATCAATGGAATGTATCGATTTCATAGCGATTTATAAATGTAACTGAAAAATATGTTACAGCCATATTTGACGTACTCGACAGTAGGATTTATCCTTATAGCACAATAGTATAACAACGCAGCTTTCGTCCGTATGTCGGTAAAATGCAGTTTTTGCGATATTTTCAGTTCTTAACGTTATTGACAGACAGACAGATAGACAGATTTACATTTACATTTATATTAGTAAGGATAAAGAATATTTTATATATTTATTTTACTTTTGCACATATAAAAGTACAGAGGCGGATTTAATGCCTAGTGGCATTCTCTTACAGTCAACCTAGGGTGGTGCAGAGAAAAGCGAGGGTATGTGCAATACTATGATTATATACATATTTGGAAGAAACGAGTACAAATCAATACATAAAATATATATATGAGGTATGTACATAGATATACAAAAATTAAAAAAAAAAATGTTATCTTGTTTACTAACCTGCCGATTTCAGACAGCATCTCGTAAAAGTCGTTGACATCTGTGCTGCGTTTGATGGTGACATCTCGGTATGAAAATGGCGGCTCGATCTCTGAAACAACGTAATTAGTACATTAAATTACGCTTTTATTGTTTTTTTTTCATGGTATCAATATGGGAAATTTGGCTAACCATTAGAAGACGTTTTACGACCTCGCCCGGCAGACTTACAGGTTTTTACCCATCCAAAGCCACTATGAGCCAAAACTTCATGGAGCATATACTGAGACTGGGCTTTTTAAAAAAAGACGAAGGTCTGGTGTTTACGTGTTCTTGTACTATCTTCATGTTTACAATAATCATAGTAAATATTAAAGAAGCGGGGTGCATGAAAGGAGCCTCCCCGAGTGACGTACACAACGATTCCCTACGTCCGGCGCACCCTGGGCAATTCGCGAGTTCTCCAAAGCGAATTGGCTAATCCTTTCACCACGATGGCAAGTCAAAATAAAACTTGACTCGCTATCGACACGACGAAGAAGAAGATCATTGTAATGATTTATGGCGGACAAAGGGAAGGATATGATAATTACCATGAAGGCTGTTAGAAAAGAGTATAAAGAATAAAACTTTTTGCATGAATAGATTCTACGAAAAATAAAGACATTTCAAGTAATAGTTGAGACCACTCATTGTGAACTTTCCGTGAATCCAACGACAATACATGACTTGAATTCTAAGCAGTACAGTCAAGTGTGTTAAGGTCAATGCCGCTGTGGTGTGAAGTGTTAAACATCGTCATAACACATCGTTAATGGCGGAATAACGGTTATTGAATGTTTGATGACTTTATGATTCATTTGACCGAGAATGCTGGAGTAGGCACGGCAGACCAAAATGTTTATTTTATTTCGACTAAAGTTAAATTTGCACAGAAGCTACTGGAAAAAGTGTTTGAAAAATTTGTATGTACCTACAGCTTGCCTTTCATGTGTCAAAATCTGTACCAAAAATTGTCAATTTTTATGAAACTGCTTCGATGGTCTAGTGGTTAGAGTATGCGCGAGATCTTGGGTTCGATGCCCGGGTCGGGCAAAGTGTTATTTGTGAACTTTCCGTCAGGTTATTCACAACAGCAACAAGGAGTTGGAATTGTGCTCGACGGATGGCTAAACATAACCGATGAAATGTGGGTGTTGTACACCTCTGCCACACCCTTCTGGGTAATATAGGTATTATGGATCTTATTCAATCACAATCAACAACAATCGTTATAAGGGAGCTGTTCTTTTTAATTTAGAATTTTGTTGCCATACTAAGGACACAGTGGCACCCCCATTATTTTCTACTCTTTTTGACAAGCTCCCAATTCCCTCTGCGGTGCGCGTGAAAGATGCAATTTCAGTAGTTACATAAAAACAGTCCTTGAGTGGCGGCAACGAACTGGGAAACGCAGCGTGGGGCGTGGGACGGCCTCTCGCTAGATGGACAGACAATCTTGTCAAGATCGCGGGGAGTTGTTGGTTTCAGTCGGTCCAAAACCGCGTACTGTGGAAATCGATTGGTGAGGCCTATGTCCTGCAGTGGACGTCTCTAGGCTGATGATGATGAGCAAACATCTTGATAGAAATACAATGTCCATAAGCTTGCGTTAATACTTGATTGTGTTTGAGGCCAAAAACCATTTTTATTAAGTCAACCAATAAAATCGTTTGAATGAATTATCGTCAGAATTAACTAATATTTTTAATAATATAATTATTTAAATGTTTTGATAAGTTTAGGTCGAGTCGCAAGGCTAGCTTTAAGGTTCTGCTTGGCAGTAACTCTACAATTAACGTTTAGATACCTGGCGATGGGTCTTCTTCAGGAATTATCTTCACTTTTTGAGACATAGTAAGAGATTTCACCAAGCACAAAATCACACACTATTGACAACACAGTCATTGCACACCACTAAATAAATTAACAATAACGCTAGTTTTTAAGTAGTTTATTTTAGGTTAGTTTAATATTTAGTTTTTTTTTGTGTTTTGATTTCGTTGGTTGTAAATAAATTATTAACAATTGAATTAACAATTATTTATTCTTGAAAGGAACAGTCTTATAGGCAAGAACCTATATACTAGCCATACGCGATTCAAATGATTTTGATCCATTCCATGTCTTAAGAACCTATGAAAAGATAGCGATGGAAGTTCCACTACAGATATCGAATCAGTACTTGAATCTAGTACTAACAAATCTAGATTATATACGTTTCTAGCCACGTGCCTGATAAACTTCTAGTCTTTGATAAACTTGGACCTTCCAGAGATTGGAGCACGTGTTGTGCGGTTGCATGTCAATAGTGTCAATACACTGCCACCGTCGTGACCAGTTACCCTTGATCTTACTGGTAGCCACTGCACTGGTAACTACTGATAAGATACGCGGTTTATTGTGTTATTTATATTAGCTGTAAGGGCTATGTTTGACTGCACACCACATTGCTCTTTGGATGTTGGTCTATGAAGGTATACATAACAGTTTTTCTTTTGAGTAGTTACGTACCAATATCCACAGTCATTATTTCTTCATAAAAACGGAGACGAGATGAGATGTGTTTAAATAACTAAACAGTTTTCGATCCTGAAGCTAAGCAGAGAGGAGTTGCGGAAATAACGAAACCTGATTCGTAATTCAATCACATCTCCTCCTGGATAGTCGTTTTAACCAACAGCCACGGTCGCTTCTTGCCAGGGCCCTAAATTTATCAACTGTGTTACGTCAGTTTGTGACGTCAAGTTTATTCATTTGTTCCTATCTTAAGTAGGATACAAACCAACATGGCGAAGTTGCATTCAGCACATCCAATCCCATAATTTTTCAACTGTTTCTTAGTATAATTTGCTAAGCATAGCTAAATGCTATAAAAATAATGAATAAGAAACATCTCCTCCCGTCTTCGCTTTAGTGGAAACCGTGCTCTCACCTTTAGACCGCCATGTAGAATTGACCAAGCGAAGAACCAGATTTATATGTTTGCCGTGGCACTATTAATAGGCAATAATATCTACTGCCAGGCTCCGGATGGATATTCAGACTTTTCTCAGAAGAAAAATCATTTAAACATTTTTCATACTATTTACTACGAGTAAATAAAATATTCTTGCCACGCTGTTGTTGCCAGACTTACAATTATTTATTAATGGACATTCCGAAACATGTACAATAGAGAGAATACACAATATAAGATTGCATGCACTGTCATGGCGGAATTTTGGCAACAGTGCAAGCCGTAAAAAACGTGTCGGCTATGCATTTTTGGAATACATGCTGCTACAGATGGACATTTTTTTTTGTGTTTCATGTGTAGGGTTGGATTGGACGTTAGAGGCCAGAATAACATCTCACAAAGCTCCCGGGACTATGAATATATAGGTACCGTCTCAGATTATAAGGTAGTTAAAGTGTACCGAACACGCCAGTGTCACATGACACGTGGCATGCTCATCTTGCGTTTACGGCAAGAATTTGTATTAGCTTTTGGCTTCACTTGCGTGTTCTGTGCACTTTATCTGCCTTTATTCTGCCATCTGTGGGTACCAGCAGAAAACTGACGCAATTTCACATTTTAAAGTATTCCCGTGAACGTATTTGTGGACTCTAGGAATCATTATACTGAAGCGACGAGAGCGGTACTAGCTACACGATTATCACAAAAAGGTGAGCATCCGGCAATTTTTTTATAGTATGTATGTACTCGTATTTGTATGTATGTATGCGTATCTGTACACCAAGGAACATTATACACCGTGCTACGAGAGCGGTTATCGTCTCAAGGTTTTAACTTGCCTGATGGGCCAACATGGGTTGAATGAGAACCTCCTTTTTACATCGAATGATACAGGCACGCGGCAAAAAATTGCCTGGTACCCAAAATAGGTAGGAAGTCAGGCACGTTATTACATCCTGTGTGGTCTGAACCTAAGCGGCACAGAAACCCTTTTCAATAATTTATTAACATGGAGTTTCCCAGTGTTTCGTTGTGTACATATAATAAACAATTCAGCAATTGTTTGTAGTGTCCAGTTCAACACAGACGAACTTTGTACAGTTCACTGTACAGTTTTCCTTTGAACTCACGCCGAGAATTTGAGTTTGTAACTATGTTCGTCAGGGTTGAAGCCCGTAATTAATTTAATAACCCAGTTATGTGTATAGTTCAAGAGGTTCGTGGCGGTATTCGCACATAATAAATGACGGATGACATTAAAAACGTCAAGAAGTGACACACTGGTCACGGGTGTCAAGGAGCGCTGAATCGCGATAACGAAATGTTCACAGCGAGTGCATATATATATACCACTTCTAATACGCCACCGTTGGACAGTAGTCCGCCAGGCAATACCACTGATCCTGGTCAGAAGTTCCTTCCTTTATGGTGAAGTAACATCCCACCCCGTTCCTCTACAGGTTACCGTTTTAACATCGCAGTAAATATGCAGGTCAATTTTTAAATTACTAATCTTACGACTTTTACGGTTTTTTCACCAATTTTTTTCAAATGCAATTTTCGGTGAGTTTGGTTTTGCTAGGCCTTTTGTAACCAAATTACCACACAATTCTGTCGGAAGTTAGCATTAGTTAGCAGAAATTGCGGCAACCATTGATGTTATGAAAATATTTTTGGACTTTTAGGTCTTCAAGCCTAAGAAGTGTAAGTTCATACACCCACGAATCTCGTATTAATAATATGATAGTGACACAATAGTACTAATTTAGTTTAACCTTAGATGCGTTAGGCGGGTTGAATGCACTTCGGGCGACTGATGCGTCCGTCCACCTTAGTTCGATTACTCATCCATTTTCAGGGTTCCGTACACAAAGGGTAAAAACGGACTGACTTCGCTGTCCGTCTGTCACCAGACTGTATCTCATGAACCTTTATAGCTAGACAGTTGAAATTTTCACAGATGATGTATAACTGTTGCTGCTATAACAAAAATACTAAAACCCCAATTAAAATAAACATTTAGTGGAGCTCCCATACAGCAGACATGATTTTTTTGCCGTTTTTATAGCTAATGGTACCGACGGAACCGTTAGTGTGCGATTCCGACTCGCACCTGCCGGTTTTTTTTAAATTTCTTGTCGAGTGCCATAGACATGACGTTACTGCGTCGTTATAGTTTTAAAATAAAATGTTATGAATGAATTGACGGGCATAGATCACGACCTTCTGCCTGATCCCGGCACTTGGCAGAATCGACACGTGGCAGGTTTTTATTACTCATTTAATTTTAAACTAGCTCGAACGAGTGTATGACTAATGGAAACAAATGCGAACTGGCTAATTTGGTTTAACGGTTTCTTTGACATTATTTATCGTACACTTAAAAAAATAACGACTCCATTAAGGAATTTTGAAAATTATATGCCTATGTAAAGTAGTTTTTTGTCAAAAGAAGGCTTACCTAGTCACCGCACGACAAGGCAAATGATTAGCTTGGAAAGATAGAATAATAGAAAAGCATGGAAGGATATAATCATAGAAAATAACCAAGAAGGAAAGAAAAGTCAGTGCGTCTATGATAAATTTCTTAAAATTCTCTTTTTATTTTTTAAATATCGAACGTCTGGCATTGTAACTTAAATTAATATTTATTGTATATTTAAAAAAATAAGGAGGTCTTTTGATAAGTATTTACACTGGCGTGTCTTATTAATAATCTACATAAACGTATTATGAAAGCTCAAGAACATTTTACATGCAATAAAAATGCTTTTGCTTTCAATGTCATTCACCTTTTACATTCGAAAATAACACATTTTTGTGCATGGACAATTTATAAGTTTATGTTTTAAAGTTTATTTTTAATAATCTAATATTTTTTTTGCTTAAAGGTATATAATTATATATATAGCTAGTGTTTTTTTTCTTTGATATTTTGAATCAATCGTTGAATTAATTAAACCAGCGTTAAAAATAAACACTTATTTCACGTTATCAACCTATTTTTAGATCCTCTGATTCATCAATATTTTCGAACAAAAGATTTCCTTATTTGAAATTCAAAGGTTGTTCGATGACGTCACATCCGAATTTCTTACATTCTCCAACCTGGGCATCCGAAATGCCTTGCATACCGTTGCAACATTGCATCGTTTAGAAATGCAGTGATTGAACTGGAAGGAATTTCCAATTCCGAACGTTTGTTGCGAGTTCTTCTAGGTCTGAAAGAACCATAGAGAAAGAACTTATTTTTTTAGGAAGTTTTGTTTCTACACTAACTTTATGCTCTACAGTTATTTTGATTCTATAGATAGCTTCTAAAAATAAAGACAATAACGGGCAAAACTGATTGTTTAGGTAACCAATAACCCAATTTAAAATAACATCCATCGATTGCAAGACTCCAGCGACAAGTTGCTTTTTTATCGACATACGCGTTCGAAACCGAGGGTAAATGTTAGTCTAAAGCGATTTGTATAAAATTCGTATAAGTAGGTACACGAACGCGTATGGGCAGAATTACACCAATTAATTTTATTACAGAGAGCTAATTTTGACTTCCCATGAAACTTTTTTTTATTTGAAACATGACGCTCTTTATATTGCATTAGTATGAATTAAAATTGTACGACTTTATTTAAATCATATTTCAATATTAGGCTACGGTACGATATAACGGTACTTTGATTACTTTACTTTTTACTTATCTTCTCCGATAATGTTCAAAAAATTAATTGAACCGCCCGCCATCATCAACAAAATTACTTGTAAATTATTGTTTTTCGGAACTTGACTTATGAATAACGATGGACAATGGTGGTTACTTTATATTGATATATTTTTTATTTTTAATCATATTACTTATGTATAATGTGAAAATTGTTGTGAAGAAAATATGAAAGAGTTTTCTTTCTTTCTTTTTCATATTCTTCTGCCGAATGCTTCACAATGATTATGCAGCAGGTTATCAATATCCATAGAATTTTCTCATAATTCTTATGAGTCAATGGCGATCCTTACAAAGTTACAATGTATGTAGCTGACATAAAGGACGCCATTCAATGACATCAAATACCTCACGATTCACGAGTTTCACGACTAGGCTGCATGAGCAGCGAGCATATAAAATATGCCACTCGGTTTCATGACGACTATCCGGCTGTCAACAGCAGATGATTCGAAATACAAATATTCATTCGACCGAGTTGAAAATAAAGATGGATTCCACACGTCTGCCAAATACTGTGTTTATTTACTTTATTTTGTGCCGGCCTTTAGTTTAACCGTCCATTGTGATAATTAACTATAGTTTAACCTACTTTTTTTTGTAAGTATGTGATGGGTTCTTATTACGTTTAGTGTGACAATAATATTTATAATAATATTTTAACTACAAGATTTGAAATTATATAGTTTACAAAAGGATTATTAGCTAAAAAAATATATAAATCATTTTAATAATTAAATTTATAAATATATAATACAAAGTTTATTATATAATATTCATTATAAGTAAAAGATTAATATGATACTGTAGTATAGTCTATATGACTATAGTCATATTACTCCTATTTAATTTAAAATTGTAATTCACTTTCCCACAGACAAACAACGAAAGTTGTTTTGTGGAACTCTGTTTAGTATAAGCTATACTGTATTTGTTAATAAAAAAATAAAAAAAACTTCGGCATAAATTAAGCTGCCATAAGCTGAACGTCGTGCGTCGTTGCGGTTGTAAAACCGCGTAACTACAATTTTTGATGTGAACAAAAAGTCACGAAGTTGTGCCTTTATAAAAGTGTAGTTACGAAGTTTCATTCGCACATCAAGACGATGCTGTATTGTTTATGCAATTTAGTATTTCCAACTTTTCCAAGGTCTAAATATCTCGGTATTGAGACGAATGAGTCACAGAATCCGCGCATGACATAATGCGCATACGTCGAAACGGCATCTCTGTAAACCCCGTTATTTCTTACTGACATTGTTTACACTACCATACGATCAATCTTTGTGTTATGTTTGTGTTTCCGGACGTAAATATTCTAAAATGTAAACAAATGTTCGACTGGTGTAAGCTGGAATGCTGATCTTGAACTCGGTTTCGATACCCGGGTCGTGTAAAAGTGATATTTGGGCTTTTCCTGACAGAAATTTCACTAAAATAATAGAAGAACGGAGTCAGATATTGCACCCGGTGCGTTGATGACCGATAAGCTCACCTCTTATCCCATGGAACCTAAACTTTATTTGTGAAACCTCTACCATACCTTTCTGAGCTAAAAGCGTGATGTTATGTAATGTAAACATATATTACCTCCAACCGGATCGGTTTCATCGACGTGGATCATCTCTGACGATCTAGAACAAAGAAATAATTTCAATTAGTTGTATGAACTTGTAATAAATTACCGACAGTAGAAAAACGCTACAAGTCGATAATGTTTACTTAAACATTTTTGACTTACGGCGTTTTCCCACTAAGAGTACGTATGATGATGTCATCACCATCAACAACGCAGTTTTAGAAGATCCTGGATGACATTAAGAAACTGATTTTGTAACTGCAAAGGTTTTATTGATATAAAAAATAAATATGTTTTTTTCATAAAAAGCTTTCTTGGTTTGATTGCATTTTAGAATAATATTGACGATATTATCAGTTTTGACTAGTAAATCAGTTAATGTTTGAAATATTGACCATAATATTGTTGGTGTGTGGGTATCTAATGGGTTTAAGACATAGTAGGTTAACAGTAACAGTTTAATGACACTTATTAGCATCTTTCTTTTTTAATTCATAACTCGCGTTCCAAATTGTACTAAAAAAAATTAAGGACCTGTATTTTTAGACGATACAGCGATTCACTATAACCTTTTTTTCCAAAGATTGTTATTTGAATTTCGAATAATTTGTATTTTTATCTGAACGATGCGATGGTTGCACTTTTAAATTTAGAACAAAGTCTGGCCGTGAACTTTAAAAAAATTACGTTTTTTTGGAACGATATTATTTTTAAAGGAACTTCACTTAGCGTTGCGCCGGCTTAGTGCCAATGTGTACAATCACATTCGAAGTTTGTAATAAATGTATGTGAACAATGTAACAGACTCGTGCCAATTCTAGAACCTAGTT
This sequence comes from Hypena proboscidalis, assembly GCA_905147285.1. NCBI lineage: Eukaryota > Metazoa > Arthropoda > Insecta > Lepidoptera > Erebidae > Hypena > Hypena proboscidalis. The sequence goes on from LR990141.1 coordinate 6,976,220, forward strand.
TTTTTGCTGTTTAGTAAATTTTGGATATTGCGTAAATGTCAATATGACACGTTTACCCGTTTTCTATTGTATTACTCAATATTGTCTAATTAACGATTTTTAAGTCTGTTTAAAAACACGACGAGTTGCTGGATACGAACGCTTGACGATGCAGTTTAAATTGTTCAAATTGCGGTGATTTTTAGCTAGATTATTTTATTTTTCGATCAATCTAATTTGAACCTTGAACTTGAATAGGTATTCGATATTCTGTGACTTTAGCCACTGGGATATCACTACGTCTGGTGGACCACAGGCTTAAACTCTTAAAGCTCAGATATAGATGAGATGGATCCGACAATAAGTACAATAGGCTTATTACGATTGAACACGATTCCAATTTAATTTGATTCATGTATTCATTTATTGAGTTAAATAGGGTCTAAACTTACAGACTAAATTTACAAGCCATTTTATTTTTGTTGTGGATCACAAGTGACGACCGAATGGCTGAGTGGGTTCGATTCCCGTTCAAGACAAATCTTTGTATGCGACATGGAGGTTTGTCTAGGTCTAGGTGTATATGCCTACAAAATTAAAACAAGACATGGACGTGGACATGGCTATGTATAATAAGTATGTATTTACAAAAAAACAGTAAATATGTATTAGTATCAGTTATTTTAGTATCCAAAGTACAAGCTCTGCTTAGTTTGGGACTAGATGGCGTTGAGTGATATTTATTTATTTAGGTTTACTCTGTAAACTCTGTCTGACTTAGAATTAGGTAAACACACTAACATAGTATCGGAGAATTGTGTTGCAGGTGCACATTATGCCAGTTTCGGAATAACAAAGCACAGGTTATATTTGAATACAATTGCCGTAGTCACCTGCTTCCATGGTATGAATATCCTGCAGGATTGAACTGTTTGTGGGACGATGACACAATAGACATATAGACAGAATGACACAAAGCCAATGTCAAATGCAATAAAATGAATGTGACAGAAACTAGTATTAAGAATATTTTGGTAAAATGCCGTATGCCTGTTTAGTATGGAATTAAATTAATTGTGTATTTTGGCCTTTTTTACCAGCATTATTCTTAAATTTAAAATTCGAATGCACTTTAATTTGTTGGCAGTTCGGACTTGGAACGTTCTTGTATTAAGGGCCAGTTTCTGAGGTGCCGGATAGATCTTATCCGATCCATAAAATATAACCTGACCGAATTTAAAAGTGACACAAGTTACACTTGCAAAAGAAAACAGCTGTCACTTTCATTTATGTCGTTTATCTCGCCAATAAGGTATTTTTTTTTATACTACGCCCACAGCGAACGAACGTGTAGTCCACCTGATGGTAAGTGGAGTACAGCCCATGGACATCAACAATCCACAAAAGCAGATTCTAGATGCGTCGCTGCAGCTGAGGACTACGGTGTTATGCCTCATGTGCCAGTAATTTCAGGGCCTGATCTCACCACCAAACCGGAACACAGTAATGGAAGCACTACTATTTGGCGGCAGGTTAAAGGTGAGACGGTGGTGCTGCCGCCCTCGAGCTCATTCACAAGAGCTCTACCACCAGTATAAAAGTTACAGTCGCGACCAAAAGTCCATAAGCAATCTCAAAAGGCAATAGTTTGAAGTGTAGTTTGACTTACGACCTTCTATTTCCAAGAAATAGACACATGTTGTTAACAAATAATTGTATTTCATAATTTCATCCACAATGTAAGTGACAAGATGGCCGAGCGGTTAAGGCATGCAGTTAAAATAGATGCGATTATCAATAAACCGCAGGTTCAAATCTCACTTGGTTACTTTTATACTTTTTGAAGTTTTTACTCGATTAGAAGGAATGGGATATAGTATTCTTTATCTTGTTCACTTTGTTCACACATTTGTAAATATATAGAAAATGTATGGGGTTTGATGGTGCAAAGGTGTGGGAGTCACGGGATGAAAGGTGTATACAACAGTTAAAAACCCATTGCATGGAAGTGTGGGAAAACTTAAGAGGAACCAGTATATGTGCTAATATTTTAGGGTCCATGCACAAACGTCTACTTGACTGCATTGAAAATAATGGGGGTTATACGAAATATGAATAATGTTATAATTATTAAGATTAATTTAAGATGTTTTGGTTTTACTAATAAGACGCTGTAACTGAATATTAGCAAATCTGTAAATATTTAATGATCTTCAATGGAGGTTTAGTTTCCTTCTTCTTTTCGTCAAGACAAGCTGTAACTTCAATACATTTATTGTGACGTTACATTAAAAAAAACATCGTCATAAAGTTTAAATCATAATATTAGTCTTCAATAAACGCTGCTGTATACCAATACCTATTATAAGTGGATATCAACAATTATATTTTTGATATAGAACATCCTGTCCTTGTTGTCATTGTGAATCAATTTAGTAATATTTGTAGGTATTATCAATGTTATGAATTGACTAAGTGGGTTACAATAAAAAATCTTATAAACGGTTACAAGGGAACTTTTTTATTTAGGTAGGAATGTGACGTCACAATTCTCTTTAAAATGTATTAATTGTATAAATAAATAAAACGAATAAGCATTTTTACCATCATTCAACATAACTTTTTTATTTCTACCTTACAACAATGACAATAAAAAAAAACGTAAGTAGTTTAATAATAATAACATATTTAATTTATTAGTTATTATATTAATCTAAAATCTTATAAACGGTTACAAGGGCTCTTTTTTTAATTTAGGTAGGAATGTGACGTCACAATGCTCTTAAAAGTTTATTAATTGTATAAATAAATAAAACGAATAAACATTGTTATCATCATTCAGCGTGACTTTTTTTATTTCTACCTTACAAAAATGAAAATAAAAATAAAAAAATACGTAAATAGTTAAATAATAATAACATATTTAACTTATTAGTTATTATATCAATATGTAATTATTTATGTATTGTATACATGTATTGTATCGCAACTTAAGCATGAATAACTAACAAGTTTGTGCTTAAAATGTTACAAATATTATTATGATTTCGTAAAAACAAAATACTACCACAAATCAACTAAGCTTCAAACTCAGATTTAGTTGATAGTGATTCCAATGTTTACCCGATATAGCTACCTGCTCATGATAGATAGATGCGAATTCAAAGAACTGGTCGCCACTGTGACGCGTTTAGTACGAATGCGACAACATTTCATTAGTGTGTGTTATCTTATAAACTGCTAAACACGCAAGCGACTTCGTTAGTGTGTGTACTGGCTGTATCGGGCTCGTACCGTTCATAGCAATGTAATCCTTAGTGTGCCTATGGACTTCTGAGCGTTTACTGTACAGGTTTATCTGAAACCTGTGAAATTGAGGCTTAGTGTCTTAAAACGTTGTCTTACAATTAACGTTTCAACTTAATTTAATACCCAGAAAAAATTAACACAAAAATGTTGAAAACAGATTATTCAAATATTTTGTCTAGTCTCTCGTAGAACCGATTACATTCTGCAGTCCAGCGGTGTGCAGTTGTATTTGGGTCGTCTATTTGCGTTCTAACATTTGTGGACCATTATTATACCGTGTCGATCGCGCGGTTCGTGTATTCTATATTTCAAAATTATGTGACAAAAATGATATTTAAATTTGGAATGTCACGTGTCTTTTTTATTTTTATGATTTTGGCCAGTTAATTGTTCGTAATAATGGCACATGATTTAAAAAATAAATAAAAACCAGCGTTGTAATACTCAAACGATCATTTTATATAGTAAACATGGACATTTTATTATCCCCGTTCCAATTGAGTTTACAAAATGAAAACATGCCGAAGTATTTCAACCTATTCACGGATCGTAAACAAGCTCATTCAAACGAAAAAACATTAAAAAATAAAGCTTCTTTTTTTAAATGGAGCAAGGTTTTATGTTGCCGACCTTTATATTGCAGAGGAGTAATTAATTTTCTATTGTAAATGCGGCATTTTTGCAGGTATCCTTGAGAAAATAATGCTGTATAATTTCGAAGTCATTGAAATAGTTATATTAATTATCTAGATTATGTGGTTTAAATAAGAAACTTCTTTGAGTCAAGCAATTTAAAAAAATTGAATGTTTATGTATTTGAATTCTGAGTGCATTTATGCACTCAGAATTTTTAAAAAAGAAAGAGAAAGTTTTAAACATTAAGGTTTTAGAAATTTCTAAAACCTTAAGTTTAATTTCGTCTATGTTTTGTTTTTATTTTGTATGCTTATAGTAGTACATGAATATCACATATCAAAAAAAGCAAAATATCAAACATTATTAAGACGCTGCAAGTCCAACTTCTTGACTATTTCAATTAAATCTTAATTTATGTACTATAACTATGTTTTAATTAATTATGCTTTGTAGCCAATAAACAAGAGCACCTATTTCCTCCTTATTAAGAAGCGGTTTAGAGTAAAAATGGATAGAGACCTACCTAGACGTAATGCCCTTAATAGAGCTCATATCCGCTCGTTGCATTTGCGTCTAGACCTGTAGTGACCTTATTAGAAAGCAGGTTTCTTACGCCATACTGTTGTTAGTTTCGTGAGGTTGGTAGTTCAAATGCGTATGATTCCGAATTCAAATCCTGCGGTGATGTTCTTAATATTCTAGTAAAACTTTTTATGTCGCAGATTTAAATTTCGAATTGATAATTATTTAAAATGTCGAAAGGCAGAGTTAGAATACAAAAAATATATCATTTTTAAATTTCAGTATTCATACAATATACGTAGTTGTTAATTCTAGAAATAGATTGCAATAACAATAACAATGAGTTTACATCTGTCTAAAAACAGGTAAAATAAAATTGGCCTTCTTATGTCATCTGTCAAATTTGACATGCAACTTTGTTGATTGGTTGGTATTAAACTTAACCAACAAAGTTGCATGTCAAATTTGACAGATTAATCATTTCCTTTAAAAAGTCCGACACGTTTACCATAATAATAACTATGTTGTTTCTCGGTTTTAATATCATGTCGTTGTTGCTCCTGCACGTTAAAAAATGTCAAATTATACTTGCAAATAAAATTGATATTGAGTTTTAAAAGCGTATGACAGGAGGCACAGGTCACAAGCGATTCAGCCTGTACACAGCTTTCGCGGCCCAAGGTGAAATTCTTTTCGATCGCGTAACGTAGCTGGCAGTATGTAGGTTTATGCTATAATTGAATATTCATGTTCAAGTATTAACTCGCGGAGTACTGAGCCATTAAAAGATTTAATTAAATTAACATCGATAAATTCTGCAAATGTTAAGTTTTAAGTAGCTTGTAGTGAAAATGGTGACTTTTATTAGAATAAGTAACAGAATACATGGGAAGCAATTTATTACATATATCTACCTTGACATGACCATCTCTTCATTGATAGTAAACTAAGCCCTGATTTCACCAGTTCCTAGATAGCTAACCGCCTCTTAACTGTATATAAATTTATCGTTTTATCCGTCACAAAAGTTTTGATTAAGCTTATTGCGGACTGATCACGAACCTTTAAAACTGGCCCGTAGTCGTCTTATTTCTATTCAAGTAACAGGATGTTAACTGCAGAATAGAGTTTTTAGAGCTTAGAATTAAAGTGACCTAACAATTTTTTTTTTTAAACTACGCCCGCACTATGAATAACTCCTGTGTCGCGGGGTGTTCACAAACATAAATTTCACACATACAAAGCACACCCGTGGATCACACAAAGATTTGTTCGGAGTGGGAATCGAACCCACAACACCAGCGTAGTTGAAAGCGGCGACCGCTTTAACCATTACGCCAACGGTGCACTCAACTAAACATAAAATGTATTTGACATGTGAGTGAAATCGTTCCTATCATTCTAACACTTGATATGCCATAGACTATAGTCTATAGACCACTCATGAATCATGATACTTTGGTTTCAATTACTTACATCTGTCGGTGAGTTTTCTTAAGCTTCGCTAATGGACTCATCTCAGTTAAATCTGTTCCTTGTTCCATTAAAACGCGTTAACATTTACCAAAGACATTTGATCGCCACTTTACACAGCCATCTTCTAGTTCTATCCGTCTTTATTCATTATTATAGCCGACAGGTGGCGACACTTTAGGGGCACAAAATTAAAAAAGAAACAGTTATTGTAAGTTTCTGTATTCTGTTAGGTATAAAATCTTATAACTTTTTAAACTGTAGTTCAATTTTATTACCTTAGATTTGTAATAAATTTTTTTTTGTTTCATAAATCACAGTTAACCGTTCCACTACCATCAATTAAAAAAGTAATACATTTTTTTATAACGATTTAATTAGGAAATAATTGTTTTTTTTCTGGTGCACTTTTTAAATTACTCACTTATTTTTTTTATATCCTTTAAAATTTTTAAATAACTTCGTTAGATCTTAGTTTTAATTGATAAAATTAACTTAAACTCACTTTGCGTAATTGATTTAATTAACTTAAAAAGCACATAAAAAAAAATGTTCTACTAATTTTATTTCACATTACGAAACGAAACGCAAAGATTTGACACAACCTTTTTATTTGGCGCCAATATTTAAATTCAAAGAACAGTTCCTTTTTTTATTTTTAATTAACACGGGTCATTTAGGAAGTGACAAAAGCGAACTGAAGATTGTCGCGTGAAACGTCAACAAATCAAATACATTGGCATCAATCTTGAATCGTTGTATTGGAATTTTCGCTATCGCATGTGACATCCATCCAATGGCTGCTGCTAAATAGATTTTGGATTTAGATTATAAACTATATATATAAGTTCACGGTGGGCGTAGATGTTAAAGCGGTCGCCTCACCGCTTCCAACTGCGCTGGTGTTGTGGGTTCGATCCCCACACGGGGCAAATGTTTCTGTGATTCGCAAAGATCGTTCTGACTCTGGGTGTGCTCTGTGTGTGTGAAATGTATGTTTGTGAACACCCCCGCGACACAGAAATTATTCCTAGTGCGGGCTTTGTTAAAAAAATAGTATAATATTCGTATAATATGACGTTGTTATAGTTATAGCAACCCTGTATCTAATACATGTACCACTGCTGGGCTCGGGCCTCTTCTCATAATGAAAAGGATTAGGCCATAGTCCACCACGCTGGTCAAGTGCGGACTGGTAGACTTTACACACCTTTGAGCACTTTTTAGGCACTTTCAGGCATGCAGGTTTCCTCACGATGTTTTGCTTCACCGTTAGCGAGCGATAATTCATTTGATAAATACACACATATATTCGAAAAGACGAATCTTAACGATTAATTGACAGAGGTGTGTGCCGTGGGTTCGAACCCGAGACCTTTGACTTCGCAGTCCTACGGTCTTCCACTCGGCTATCGCTGCTTGAACGTTATGACGTTGAAATGCATAATTATTATTCAACTTTCGACCATTTTAACTTCAATATTGTATCTGTAAACCGAGTTTACGTCATTTTTATTCAGCCAGCTGTTTCAATATGGCATTTTAAATAATTATGCATATAATAAATGTAAAATGAAATTGATAAACATATTTCTTGTGATGAGTCAAAACTCTGCATAATATCAATAAAAGATTAGCAGGAGCGACGCAAATGATAAGAACTTATTAATGACGTAATATTCATAAGTTAATAACTGTTATTGTATAAAATGATTATATGTTGAAACTTTGTTATTTAATAAAAAAAAAGATTTTACATTAGATAGAACGCCAGAAGCAATTACACTATCCAATGGTTCCAATGACAAGGCCAAATACACACATTCACTCACTCAAGTACACCCAGACTCAGAACAAATCTTTGTTAATCACTAATCACACAAAGATTTGTCCCATGTGGGGATCGAGCCCACAAGCATCGAGATAATTTATTGAGAACTTTATTAGGGGTAGACTCCCGAGCGCCGTGTTTTCATACTAACGTAATATAGGTTTAACTTCAATACTATTAATGTTTTTTCAATTATTATGGACAAATCATGTCTTAAACACTAAACTGCATGTTTGTTCGTGGCCATTTTGTCAAAATTGTTTTAATTATTAATTAAGTTACATACAAACTGAAAAGTTAAAATAATCATTTTAGTATTTTGGACACGATTTTAGTACAATAATAGATAAAAACTTAATATTATTTAAGTTAATCCAATATCACTTTTGTATGGAAAACAACCAAGCAATTGTTCCCCCTTAAAGAAAACAGAATAAAACTTTTTTTCCAATACAGGAATAGAACTGGAGACCATACGATCGACAGTCATTTAACATTAACTTAAAACTACACCAACAAGGCAAGGTGGTGATTTTAATTAAAAGAAGCAACAACTTATTAATTTATGTCAATGTCTGCCATCTTTGTCGGATTCGCGTCAATAATAATAATATTGCTTATATTCGCAATAGACTGTTGTTTGTTTGTACATAATAATATAGCAGTGTATATATGCGTGTTTATCACGTATTTTGCCTTCTGTCTGTAAGCAAATATTTGTATTGCATGACGTCCAACATGCTGTATTGCTTGTGAAACACCAAATACATTTTGATAGGATCTAAATTTCTTTACTGCAACTGTAAGAATTAACATTTTATATCAAAAGGAGGAGTACAAGACTGACTTGTTAATATACTTATACACTAGTGTTGTTGGTTCGATCCCCACATGGGACAAATCTTTTCGTGATTCGCAAAGATTTATTCTGAGACTGTGTGTGCTTGTGTGAGTGAATGTGTTTATTTGGCCTTGTTATTGGGACCATTGGATAGTGTCATTGCTTCTGGCGTTCTATCTAACGTAAAAAAATGCATAAATAAATACAACATTTACACAACGTCATCTAGTCTCAAACTAAGCATATCAATATTATGGGTACTAAATTAACTGATACTAATACATATATACTTTTTTTGTAAATGCATACTTATTATGCTACAATACTAACATAGCTATTTATGACCTTTGTTACTAACATTATATGGACAATTGAAAGTCTGAAATAAATGCATTTTTTTTTTTTTTTTTTTTTTTTTTTTTTTTTTTTATTATGACTGTTTCAATGGGCTTTATAGCGAATACCTGACTTCACTTCACTATATTCATTTATTACTGCTTGCAATAGTTCTGCTTCTATTTTATACAAAATAAAAAATAAATTTGAATATTGTTTAAATAATGGTTAATAAATATTCGGACGTTTGTACACGGCGGCGTAAGTATCAGGTGTAGGTTACATTTTCGTTATAATTACAGTATAAAATTCGAGTGGCTAAGCGTACTCGCAGTATATGAGGTTCTCTAACGGATTTCATTTTGGATGTTAGAAGAGAGCGAGACACGATATTATTCTAAAACTGTTGAACAATTAAACCCAACACAGATGCTATTGTCGTTACTGGTTCTGCCGCAGTTCATCCATGAGGTATACAAGCGGCAAGTTTTATATCCATAGATGTCACTTGCGCAATGTACTTGAGTCATTAAGTTATTATACATAGAAACACCCATATCAAGCCCAAATCAAGGTTTTCCATGTTCATGCACACAGAGAGAGATTTATCCTGAGTGGGAATAGAAGCCGCGACCGACAATAGCACTATTACTATTACGGACTTCGCTATTTTATATTTATTCTTTTTGACACTCTTAATACAACAACGACTTAGTCAAAATAATGTAAAATTTAATAAGGTTACACGATTTGTCGTTATTTTAAAAACGACGGAGATACGCGGACGTGAAAATAGTAACTAAAGGAATAAGTGTAGTTTTTAATTGAATAGGTTTAATTAAACAAACTACTCTATATGGTTGCTGTGATAGAAGTTGTTGCGGCTCAAAAAAGAACATACATATCCAGAAATATTAACAATTCAAGATTCCCTTAATGCTCCTTTTTTAATACCTGACTCCAGGTTTTATCACTTTTGCAGGTTATGTCGGCAGTTGCAAAAGAAACTGCTACCTAATAAAAATAAATGTTCCTACCAAAAGTGAGCATATTCCACGAACCAGATTTCGGCGTGGGTGATATTACCTTTAAAAGTAATGGTATTTGTGAGCCAGTTCACATAATACCCAAGATACCATGTAAGGTATATAATGAAATTGTAAGGTATATAATGAAATTGTAATGAGCAATCTTCGCAAAAATATGGAAGACAAAGGATTTTTTTCAAATAAGGTTGAGTTTCTCAGACACATAGGTACTTTTTTATCCTTAACATTTTAATTATCGGCTCATTTATTAACTTGGGCGATATTAATTTGAAATTGCTGTGCTGTTTTCTTGGCCATATCTATCATAATATTAGATTACTTACAACTCAAGTGCCAATGCCAAATGATGAAATAATATAGCTCTCTAACTAAAGATATACTACGTGGTATGTCGAAAAAAGATTGTTCAATAACTTTAACATACAGAAATTTAAAGAAGAGCTACAAAATTATAAATGGTCGGATATATTAAGAGCAGATAAAAATATAAATGAGAATTACAACATATTTAACACAATACTAATTAACACTTTAAATTCCTACTAAAAAAATAAAATTACAAAGAAACCCTAAAAAACATTGGCTAACTACAGGCATTAAACTGTCATGTAGAAATAAAAGATTATTAAAAATATTAACACTAAGAACGAGAAATCGCGTCCTTACAGAACACTATAAAAAATATGAAAAAATCCTCAAAAAAGTAATTATAATATCTAGAAAAACACATTACATTAATAAAATGAAAAAAACAGATAATAAAGTAAAAACGATGTGGAGTATAATTAATGAATGTACAAACAAAAAAGTACAGAATGTAAATCGCAATATCGAATTACAAATAGATAATGAAACAGTATCTGAGCCAAAGCAAGTTGCCAATTTGTTCAATAGTTTCTTTGCGTCTGTGGGAAGGGAAACTTATCAGCCAAGCAAGACCACATCAAACGACACTCGTGTCCTTCATCCCACAGAAAATACCATGTTCTTAAGACCTGTAGAGCCTGGCGAAGTACACAACATCATTAAAAATCTCAAAAACAAGAGAAGCTGCGGTATTGACGAATTACCACCATTTCTTATAAAACACTGTAAAGAAGAGCTAAACTTACCCTTTTACCTATTAATTAATCAATCTTTTCAAGAAAGCGCTTTCCCTGATCAATTAAAAAAAGCCATAATCAAACCAGTCCACAAGAAAAACTCAAAAACAGATCCAAATAATTACCGTCCAATAGCTTTATTACCAACAGCATCAAAGATATTCGAAAAAGCTATGTGTAATCAAGTTTACTCTTTCTGTGAAAAATACAAACTCTTTCATGAATCGCAGAATGGATTTCGGCAAAATCGTTCAACCACACTAGCAGTATATAAATACATACAAGAAATTCTGAACACCATAGACAATAAAGAATACGCTATAGGTATTTTATTAGATATTACAAAAGCTTACGATAGAGTGCAATATAATATATTACTGGGCAAACTGTATGGGGTAGGTATTCGAGGTAACGCGTACGAATGGTTTAAATCCTATTTACAAAACAGAGAGCATCAGGTGGAAGTTCAATTTTTTAATGAAATTACCAACAATATTATATTCAACATATTCGATCCGATACAGAAATTATCAACGCCTCAATACCACAGGGTAGCGTCATTAGATGCTTGTTATTTCTGATATACATCAATGACCTCCCAAAAACCATCGAGGGGCCTTGTGTATTATTTGCTGACGATATCTCTATTCAAATGTCTTGTCAAAATACGCTTAACCTAAATAAAAAACTAGAAACCCTTTTAGATAATATAACTACCTGGATGACTCAGCATAATCTAGAAATTAATTACTCTAAAACTAAGCTAATGACATTCCACCCAGTACAAAAAGCGCCACTAAATATTAATTTCAATTACAAAAACATTAAAATAGAAACAGTAAGTCAATTTAATTTACTTGGATTAAGCATAGACACCCACATCAATTGGAAATCCCACATTCAAAAAATAAAATCTAAACTTTCATCCTTCTCTTACGCTCTTCGGGAACTGAAAAAAAACACTAACTTACAAACCTCACTTAGTGCTTATTACGCTTACGCTTTCTCTTGGCTGAACTATGGTATCATTTTATGGGGAAATAGTACGGATGCCCACACACTATTCACTATGCAAAAAAAGTTAATCAGAATATTAGTAAATATCGATGATACAGAAAGCTGTAAACCGCATTTTGCGGAATTAAATCTATTAACTCTACCTTGCATCTATATTCTGGAAACCTGTAAGTTTGTAAGAAAACATAAAGACTTCTACACTAAAAGGGGGGACAAAAATATACAATACACTTTAAGACATCGAGAAAGATTGAGCTTACCAACATCCCGTTTAAAAATGCATTCATCCAGTCCATATGTTATGTCCATCAAAATATATAATAAATTACCCGAGTCCATTAAAAAAGAAGATAAAGACAACACCTTTTATAATAAATTAAAAGATTTTCTATTGGAGAAACGCTATTACCATATTAATGAATTTTTAAATGAGATATAAATGCCATAAGCAACAATAAATATAATAATGATTATTACCAGATATTATACTATTATAAATTTTACCTAATTATTTAATACAAAAAGCTCTTCCTCTCTCCTACTTTTTGCCGTGCCCGTCAGGGTCCATAATTGATGCTGTACTTACCTATATTTAAGATCTTTGTAACATTATGGAGTGCAATAAAGACTGAATACTGAATACTGAATATAGTTTCTTACCGAAAAAGAAAACAAGATCAGCATTAATAAAGCATTAAGATAAAAAATTTTAAAAAATTTAAAAAAAAAAACGCTCTTATTTTATTTTTATTTAGAAAAAGTACAATTTTAAAAATTACAATTTGTTTCACAAGTATAAATCCTCGCCAAACATTACGTTTAACGGCGAGAAGCGCTCTTTTTATATAAAACTAAGTTATTAAGTACTTTACCTACTATCTATTATACAATATCAACAAATAAAAAAAAAGAATGAAAACATAAAATATAAATTCTATCGGGAAGAAACTGAAGAACGAATTGCCCATGCTCACATAAGCACACATAAGCAATTCTCTTTTTTTTTTTTTTTATAAATAAACCAAACTAAAAAGTAGAAAATAAACAATAAAATAAAACTAGTTTTTTTAAACTATTGTTTATTATTATATATATTATACTATAAAGTAGAAAATAAACAATAGTTTAAAAAAACTAGTTTTTTTAAACTATTGTTTATTTTCTACTTTTTAGTTTGGTTTATTTATAAGAGCGTTTTTTTTTTTAAATTTTTTAAATTTTTTATCTAATTATTTCATTGTCATTGATCTTTGACAGGTGTGCAAAATTTGAATGAAATCTGTCCGTTTAAAGTGGGTCAAAATCGAGTCCAAAGGAGTCGGTTACATACATACATACATACATTCATACATACATACATACATACATACATACATACATACATACATACATACATACATACATACATACATACATACATACATACATACATACATACATACATACATACATACATACATACATACATACAGGTGAAGCTAATATAAGCGTGTTAAAAATATAATTAAACTTGAATATCAATAACCAATACAGACGGTGTAATAAAAATACCAAAAATAGAACGAAGAGAGATAAAACTTTAAGGTAATTCAATTTCTCCTTACATAACAAACACGCGTGATATCGTTAGGAAATTCAAAAACGTTCGAAAGGTGACATTTCCAAAGTGTCATGGCGTCGACGGTTGTCGCTAAACCGCGAGACACAGATAGGAGAATGTCGGGTTCGTCGACCGGAATTAACTTTCCAAACTTGTTTCTGATAAAAGGCTCACACGAAACACGTTACATATGTGCCCACATTCGCCAGCAAGAAATGTCGTACGACACGAATGGAAACATTTCTCCTTAAGCTTGCTAAAATGTTATCTACGACATTGTGTTAATTGAACCATTCATCAATGTGATAGGTTTGCTGAAGCCGAATAATATTATTCTGTTTCATAATTAATAGATGACAAAAATAGGTCGCATATTAAGCCTTTGCATCTGTTGCACCATAAATTTTCAAAAAACGAACGGTGACAAATAAAAAAAAATGCGTTTATGGGGTTTCAACCCTTTTATCAATCTATACAGGATAGAACACTCAGGTCTTTATCTTAAAAAAGGGTCAAAAACAAAGCATTAGGAGTTTCCATTAGTACCAAATATGTCATCCCATTAACCAGACCAGGAATGAAAGGTACATTATCGAATATCCCTTCTTTTTACTTTAGTTATCTGTAAAAAAAGATAGTGTGTATTAAAAATATCTTTAATGGGCGCTCTGAACGTGTTGCCGGCTAAAGTGTTTTAAGTACAACTCCTAGAATTCAAATAAAAACTGTCATTAAAGTAATTAATTTAGGAATGTAGATAATAAGGACTTATTAAATATGTAGTTAATGATGGAGATTAATTTAAGCTTTATCTTCTACTAAGCAACTAGCTGCCCTGTTTCCAGTCACTCTGACTCATTGCAGAAAGAGCATTGATGTGTCAAAGTCTAGCGCATTATTGACACTAATTTATAGGATAAAAGAACTAGACTATCTGCAATGTCAAGGTCTTATTTGACGTTGAAGAAGAGTCATAAGAGTGGTTTGCCGCAATTAGGGTTGCCATATGGTATGCCCGACAATAATCCCAATTTTTTGTAAAAAGCCCTAACATTTTGCACATGAATGATAAATTACAGGTAGAAAAATCAAGTTTTAGAATTTAGTTTTTTTTAGTTTTAGTATTGTGTTTTTCTGGATAATCAAAACTAAATTTCTTTGTATAAATTTAGTTTGCTCTAAATCCAAGAATACTGACATTATCCAAGTCCGGCCGCAATCCTGACGAGGACCTAAAAATCCTGAGAAGTCAGGACAAAAAGGAATTGTGACAAGATTCCATCCCATTACCATATTGCGGGGATAATAAAGACTTATATTATAAAAAAATGCAATAAATTTCCCGCTTTAAAAAAATATATAATTATTTATTTAAATAAATAAATAAATGTCATTAAGCAGTTACTAAAATCCTACGTGGGCTTCAATCCAATAAAATTGGAACGAAATTAATGACTCAAATTAGAATCAACTATATAAATAGACAAATTATCCTCATTTGCTTTCAAAAACGCGGTAAATCGTTAATTTGATATGTATAATCAAGTTTCCTGGTTCCAAATGTCGAAAACATCCTTCTCCGCACAAGGATCGGTTACTCACCGTAGACAACAACAATAGAGTGACAGATATGGGCCGCGCCATCTTTGGCCCTAACGGCGGAATATAACCGCGGCGCTGACGATATAAACTTGTGATGGAAGGATTCGCGAGGTCATCAGACTAAAGTTTAATAAACTGTCAGATTTTTATTGCGATATTGTATAATATTCTTGAGTGGCTAAAAAACAATAAAAACCGGCCAAGTGCGTGTCGGGCCACGCGCAGTAGGGTTCCGTAGCTAGTCGTAACAACAATTTACTATCTGTATTAAACAAGTAACATCTTCATACAAGTCATTACTTTCAAAGGTTTTTGTAATAACTGCATTTTACACTTTGGACCCCTATTCCTCTTGAACTAATGAAGTGAACTTATCCGCTATAGTTTTCCTTTAAAGTTCATTACATGTACTACCGACACAATTTTTTTCAGATTTTGGGATCCAGTAGTTTAGCTTTTAGAGGGGGGGGGGGGACGCTCTACTCGAACAAAAATTTGCTCTTTAAAGTTAATTATCTCGCAAACGGATCTCTAAATCAAAAAACTGTCTTAGCAACCCCTGAACGTTTTTAAAAGTCCTATCTAACAATACCCCACACTATTGGGTAGGCGTCAAAAAAAAAAAAACATCCCTACTTTACATGTAGGGGAGCTACCCGAAAAAAAAATATTTTTCCAAATTTTATTCTACGACTTTTTTTGTATAGTTAACATACATGTTTATGCAAAATTTCAGTTTTCTAGCACCAACGGTTTCGTCGCTATGCCTCGGACAGACGGACGGACAGACGGACATGGCGAAACTGTAAGGGTTCCTTGTAGGTACTACGGAACCCTAAAAACTATGGTTTCTTCTAAGCACTCATTCTTAGATGCAATTATTGGGCAATGCCTAGTGGTCTAGCAGCTGGTCGAAGTCAAAAGACAAGGTAAGTATATAATGTTAATGTATATGCGATTTATGTATTTCCATTGTTGCTAAAAGAGAGTAACGTACACCGTTATTATGGTCCTTATACACCAATAGCAGAGACTGCAGACTGGACTTGATCCACTTGAATTCAAGTTTCGATTTTGGCGGAAACGGAAACTTTCAAGAACTATAAAATAATGCATGTAGAGAAAGTGCTCGTATTTATCCAGTGAGATTAACTTTTAACTGTTTGCTTGCGACCACGGCCAGTGTAATCTATCTGCCGAAACGTCATGCCTAAAAGGTAAATAATGCATGATCGCGTTAATTCCCGTTAGATTTTACTTTATCCAGTAACTGAGCTAAATTTCGGTGCTAGTTGTAATATTAAAAACTGAAGGCCCATTATTTAGATTAGGATTTTAAGCGATCTTCTGCGACTCAAACATCTCGCAAAACGAACAAAATTCGAACGACATCATTCAATTCTTTCGGAAGTTAACAGAAATCGAGCGTTTTAATTGACTGTCAAGAATGTTTTCGGAATGTTCGGGCATAGGGTGGCAGAAGGACACAACTTCTCTATTTTCAATTAATGACTTATCTGGGTTACATTATCTGCGGTTACATGTAACTGTCATTATTCAACTTTTTATTGAATATTTTTATAGCATTTAGCTATTGTATCCTACTTAAAATAGGAACAAATGGATGAACTTGACGTCACGATATGACGTAACATACAGTTGAGAATTTTGGGTCCTAGCAAGAGGAGACCGTAGCTGGTTGGTTATAGCGACTGCCCGGTGTTCAGATGGTCGCACGTTCAAATCCTGCCGGTCCCATATCTTTTTAAACTGTTTCTTAGTATACTGACATAATTGTTTGAACATTTGCTCAACATCATGTGTTTGTAATTACAAAGTCATAAACGTGACTTAAACTAGGTTTATCTCTAGTGCACGAGTCGATCTCCGAGGCCACACACTGGCCGGCCAGACAGGCTATTTCCGAACGACAGGCGAGACGGTTCAAAAATCGCACATTCATACTCCGGTTTGTAGACGAATGCAATGATGTCAAATGTCGGTGATGCTGATATAAAGACGCGCCTCCTACGATTAAAATGATCAAACATGAAACAAAACAACAAAAATGACGACCGGATCGCGGAGTGGTTAGTGCACCTACCTGCGACGCCGAGGTCGCGGGTTCGATTCCCGCTCAAGACAAACCTTTGTATGCATGAACATGGAGGTTTGTCTTGGTCTGGGTGTTTCTATATATAAAAATATGTATTTACAAAAGAAAAGTATATTATGTATTAGTATCAGTTATTCTAGTACACATAGTACAAGCTCTGCTTAGTTTGGGACTAGATGGCGTTGTGTGTCTGTTGTTGTGTAGTATTAAAATTTCATCGTCAGTGCGAAACGAAGCTTATTTCCAATTTAAATGATTTAGTTGGCGGCCAAAGATGAGGGACACGTCTTTAGGGACATAGGTTTTTTATTGTTAAGAGGCTAAAAGGCTCTCCCAAATAGAGAATATGATAAAATTTTAACAGCGCATACACAACTAAAGTTATCTATCACTTCTTTCAGGTGGAGTACAAGGTCGTCCTCTACATCTGTTGAATGATTAATAAAACTAGAGTTATTTTACTAAAATGCAAAACTTATGCTTAGAAATAATTGAAGCTTTCTGTTAGCATAAATTATCTAGACTGGAAATTACGTGCATCTTATTTACAGCGGGAAAGATTGATTTATCTACCAAAAAGCTCGAACAGAAGCTATATTAAAACAAGCTGGCAAATTTCAACCGTTAATTTTGAAAGCTAACAAATTACAAGATATTTGTTACTTTCATATTCAGGGTATTTTAAAAGATCAATACTAAGTGAAGCTACAAAATTAATACATTAATATCTAAATTATTAATAAGTCAGTCACGGATTAGTGGCTACCTTAATAATTTAGACGCCAATTTATATTTTTAGAGACGATATTCTATTAAAAACTATTAAAAAATATCGACTTCAATTACAATAATTTTATACTTATAGTTTTCTCATGGGTGCCAAATTGGGACTACACGGGAAGCACCAGCTTTCAAATAAAAAAATAATCATTAAAATCGCTTCGCCCAGTCGAAAGTTATGAGGTATAGATATAGATATAGATGAGGTAAACATAAAAAAAATAAAGTTCAAATAAGTTTAATTACTTAGCATCTAATTTGAAAACCTGTTAAAACTCATGAAAAGAACATTAAATAAAAAATAAACTGGCCATTATATTGAAAAAAATAAAACGAGAAGAGGCCATTCTATTTTCAAAACGACCCCTTAAACCTAACAGTAGCAAGACAAAGGTGACCTTTAATAATAAATATTATTGCAAGGGAAAAATCAACAAGAAAGATTGTTTATGCATTTTGTATGAGTTTTCGAAGGTAAGAGGAATGTTTTAAGTATACAACGATATTAAAATAAACAATACAAGAAAGAATGGAATAAGAAATGTGAAAATCATTTTTCTCCGGAGAGAATTTCTCTACGCTTCGAACTCTTGCGGTATAATTTGCAACCGCTTATCCTGAAGTTCGATCCCGGGCCAGCCAAAAGTATAAAGTGCATTTTTTCTTTCAAGAATTTTGAAGTAGTAGCACCGAGTCTTGAGTTGTGCCCGGTAGATAGCGATAGGTTCACTCTACCTATGAGGAAGTGATATAATTGAATATTGCGATAAATTGATGGAGAAAAAAAGACTGATGCCTGCATTCTTAGATAATAATCTAAAACAGCCATAGAAATCTTAATAGATTTCTATGAAAACAGCGGTCGGTAACCGGGGGAAAGGGTGGGGGGGTTAATGGGTTTTATTAATAAGGAGTATCTATGCCACCCACACTAAGGAAGCGCAAAAAGCCTAGATTCACGCATTTTTTTTTAAAGAAAAGAAGTGGCACTGGAGTATGTATCTATATATGCTACCCAGAGTAAGAAGGCGCCGGAAGCGCCCACATTTTTATGCGTTTCTTGAAAAACAAAAGAAGCACCACTATTGGAGTGCTTTTTAGATAATTAATTTATTCAGATCAATATTGGCTAATTTTCAAAACAATCATGACGACCCGATGGCGGAGTGGGCAGTGAACCTGGCTGTGACAAATTAAGACAAATCTTTGTGTGCATGAACAGGGCGGTTTGTCTAGGTCTGGGAGTTTACTATATAAGTAAGTATTTACAATAAAATATATATATATGTATTAGTATCAGTTATTCTGGTACCCATAGTAGAAACTCTTCTTAGTTTGGGCGACGATGGCCTTGTGTGTAAGTTTTGAAATATTTATTTATATTATTTATTTAATCACGGCCACAAGGATGATACCTGGAGGCGGCACGAAGGACCCTTTTGGGCCGCAGGTTGCCGACCGCTGATCTAAAGCCGCGTCTGTTGTGACCCAAAATTAATTTAATATCCGACAAAACATTTTTATCAACAAATCAAATCGCTTGGTTCGCACTAACAGTTGTCAAAATTGATTAAATCATTCAATGTTATGTTTTTGTCCGCATGATGTCCGGCTAGCGTTTGAGACAGGCAGCCTTGTAAAGAGCTATTTTGTAAGACTACATTTGTTTTCTTAACCAAATAGAAGTATATATCTGCTAATCAACAATTAATCTATACTTGCTATAAATACTAATGAAGACATCTGGCAGCGAAGGAACAAGGTTTGGCCCCTGCGGGACACCACAAGCTATTTAATACGTATTTTATAAAATATTAAATTAATTGCTACATAGCCGCAATCCGAGGTAGTGATAGATCGAATAACTAATGTAATACGAGTTGTTTGCGGTCGATTTCTAGTATATGTTGTAAAAATAGTTTGTGCTTGGTCCTCGGTTTAGGAGTTAGTTGCTACTTCAGCAAGTGTTATATATTTTTTTATTATTACACAAATTTATACCTTTTCTGATTATGCTGCATTATGTTCATTGTTTCACTACGCGATCGAATCAGAAATGACGAGATCCGTAGGCGAACGAAGGTTACCGACATAGCTCAGCAAGTCCTAAGCTAAGCTGAAGGGGCAATGGGCCGGACACATAGCTCGAAGGACAGATGGCCGTTGGGGCAAGAAAGTTCTAGAGTGGCGGCCACGAATTGGCGAACGCAGCGTGGGACGTCCTTCCGCTAGATGGACGGACGATCTGGTCAAGATCGCGGGGAGTCGTTGGTTTCAGTCGGCCCAAAACCGCGCGCTGTGGAAATCGATTGGAGAGGCCTATGTCCTGCAGTGGACGTCCCTCGGTTGATGATGATTTATTTTGTTTTAGATGTTTTTTCTTATGTATTTTCTTTTTTTATTAACGACACCGCATTAGAAATAACTTCTATGTTGCGGGGGTGTTCACAAACATACATTTCACACACACAAATATACCATCATGACTTTGTCTGATTGAAATATTTTAATCTCTAATTGCCTTGATAAAGATAAAGATAAATTTGGATTTTTTACATTAGATAGAACGCCAGAAGCAATTGCACTGTCCAATGGTCCCAATGACAAGGCCAAATACACACATTCACTCACACAAGCACAGATTTGTCCCATGTGGGGATCGAACCCACAACACCAGTGCAGTGGAGAGCGGCGAGGCGACCGCTTAAACCACTACACCACACGTGCAGACAATGGTCTGGTGGTTAGCGTATGCGCCCCCACCGTCTCAGGTTCGATGCCCGGGTCGGTGCAAAGTGTTATGTGTAAACTTTTCGTCAGAAAATTCACAATAGCAAAACGGAGTTGGAATTGTGCCCTGTGCTTGGCGATAGGTTCACCTCCTGTCCTATGAGACCTAAACTTAACAAGTGAAGTGTGGGTTTTGTACACCGATGTTATGCTATGTTATGTTGTATTAAAATCTTTGATATGTAGCTGACCATGTGAATTGATTTTTCAAATCGGTGCAGTAATTTTTGAATTATTACAAACAACCATATAAATGTAACCTTTTCATATAATATCAGCATTAATAATTAGCACCTGTGTTGCCTCGTGCTTATTTACAATCATTTATATAATTTACTGATTGCTATTATCATCTTCGGTTACTGCATATTAGAGTAGAGGCGTCTGCAATAGTGTTTATAATACAACTAATTTATAATCTTAACATAAAATCACCCATAAGGTCAGTGCCGGATTAAGCCAGCGCGGGGCCTGTAGCAAAATCTGTCAGGACCTTCAATATTTTTTATATATTATTATGGGGCCTTTGGCCTGCTTTAGGTTTTAAAGTTTTTGGTATTAAATAAAACATACCTATTAACAATTAATTAGAAAACAACTTTTTTTGATTTAATGTGGGCAAATTTAGATATAACGTTTTCCATATACAAGCTGGCTCACTCATATCGGTCAGTATGGGCAAGTGTATTTACAAAACATACACAAATTTGTTCTTACAAGCAAGATATTTTACGCTACTATTTAAATTTAATTATTTTTAACCGACTTCAAAAAAAAAAGAGGTTCTGTATTCGATCCGTATGTATGTATGTATGTATGTATGTATGTATGTATGTATGTATGTATGTATGTCACCTTTTTATGTTCGCGATTTTCTCGGAAACTACTGATCCGATTTGAATGCAGTTTTCGGTATTTTAATCCTTGTGTTTCAAGGAAGGTTTTAGTATATAATTTATCAGAATCTGATGAAGATCTTTGGAGACAGGCAACGGAACTCTTCAAAAACGAATAGCTAATGAACCACGTTTTGTGCAATCGTGTATCTATGTATTGTTTTCACCACTACATAACATAACATCATGCCTGTGTATGCTTTGAAGGGTAAGCAGAGACAGCCTACTTACCTACCCTTAAAGTACCGAAAGCTCTGCTTAGGTTTGGACGGGGCTTACGTTTCAGCACATTTGTTATTATCGTAGTGATAACTTATGATCATGAAGATCTCAGAAAGAATTTTTTGATTATTTTGATTGTTTCTATTGTGTTTCATGCGTAATGATGCCTTAGTATTTCTTCCTAACCCCATCGTTAAATCTAAAAAACTAAGACACTAAAAAGCTTGAAATAAAAAAAAAAAATAAAAAAAACAAATAAAAAAAAAAAAATAAAAAAAACTAATTAAAAAAAAGAATATTCTTAACTCGAGCGTATTCTAAATATTATAATTATGTACTAATTTTTTTCAAAGAAAAAGGAACCGCCTTCAAAAACTCAAAAGTAAAAAATAAAATATTCGCTAAACTTTGCTTTCCTTTATATTAATTTGTTTAAAACAATAAACCCAAATAATTATGTAATACCAATTAATTATATTTTTTTGAAGTCGGCGCCAAATTACAAAATCAAATACCAATTCAATTGGTATTTGATTTTGTGATTTTTTCAACAATTATTTCGGTAAATACGGTTTTAATTGTTATTTGATTTTATGATTTTTCAACAATTATTTCGGTAAATACGGTTTTAATTGGTATTTGATTTTGTGATTTTTTCAACAATTAATTCGGTAAATACGGTTTTAATTGGTATTTGATTTTGTAATTTGGCGCCGACTTCAAAAAAATATAATTAATTGGTATTACATAATTATTTGGGTTTATTGTTTTAAACAAATTAATATAAAGGAAAGCAAAGTTTAGCGAATATTTTATTTTTTACTTTTGAGTTTTTGAAGGCGGTTCCTTTTTCTTTGAAAAAAATTAGTACATAATTATAATATTTAGAATACGCTCGAGTTAAGAATATTCTTTTTTTTAATTAGTTTTTTTTATTTTATTTTTTTTTATTTGTTTTTTTTATTTTTTACGGTCAGACAGGCGTTGGAGCGCGGGGCTCTCCAATTCGCGGGGCCCGTAGCATTTGCTACTCTTGCTATATAGCTAATCCGGCACTGCATAAGGTTGTGGCAAAGGTGTACAGCTCCCACATTTCACCTGTTATGCTTTAGGTCCCATGGGATGTGCCTATCGCCATCCACTAGGCTCAATTCCAACTCCGTGCTGCTATTGTGAATTTTCTGACGAAAAGTTCATATAAAACACTTTGCCCAACCCGGGAATGGCATACACTCGCGGTTAGAGGCGCATACGTCAACCACTTTACCATCGAGACAGTTTTATATATTTATTATCTCATTCTTATTTATCAATTTGAGTGTTATCGATAGACGTGAAACATCGATTATCGTATAACTCATAATTATTTTTAGATATTGCATTTGTTAGAATTAAATTCGGTCATACATGTGTGTTAACTACTCTAGGTTACGACTAAGGTTCATCCCATGGGACCTAAAGCAGGTGAAATGTGGATGTTGTACACCTCTGCCACTCCCTTCTGAGTAATATAGCCGTGATGATATGATATCTGAGTCATTAAAGTAGGTACTTATTAACAATCAGTAGTTATCATCCTCATTGTAAAACCCAGGAGCATTGACGTTATCATACAGATAAGCGGTTTGTGCAATTCATTATCTTTTGATTGCAAAATAATGATTCGAAATAACAATGGACAAGAATTGGGGATTTCGAAGCATTTACGTTGCTAAAATTTTATCTTTTTAGGGTTCCGTAGTACCTACAAGGAACCCTTATAGTTTCACCATGTCCGTCTGTCCGTCCGTCTGTCCGAGGCATAGCGACGAACCCGTTGGTGCTAGAAAACTGAAATTTTGCATAAACATGTATGTTAACTATACAAAAAAAGTCGTAGAATAAAATTTGGAAAAATATTTTTTTTTCGAGTAGCTAGCTCCCCTACATGTAAAGTAGGGATGTTTTTTTTTTTGTCGCCTACCCCATAGTGTGGGGTATTGTTAGATAGGACTTTTAAAAACGTTTAGGGGTTGCTAAGACAGTTTTTTCGTTTGCGAGATAATTAACTTTAAAAAGCAAATTTTTGTTCGAGTAGAGCGTCCCCCCCCCTCTAAAAGCTAAACTACTGGATCCCAAAATCTGAAAAAAATTGTGTCGGTAGTACATGTAATGAACTTTAAAGGAAAACTATAGCGGATAAGTTCTCTTCATTAGTTCAAGAGGAATAGGGGTCCGAAAAGTCAGATAGAACTTTACAAAAACCTTTGAAAGTAATGACTTGTATGAAGATGTTACTTGTTTAATACAGATAGTAAATCCCTTTTAAGTGGAAATATGTTGTAACGACTAGCTACGGAACCCTACTGCGCGTGGCCCGACACGCACTTGGCCGGTTTTTCATATACAAATTTGTATGCAAGGCGGACTAATGCCATAGGCATTCTCTACCAGTCTACCTTTGGGTGATGCAGAGAATAACAAGGCAGGTGAAGTTATAAAATATTGCGTTTATTAGCGTTTTTGAGTTTAGCCTTAGTTTCATAAACAAACAAAAAATCTATTAATTTGTAGAATGCCGCTAGGTACCATATGGATGGTCACTGACAGTTGCCTATATCACTCAAATCAATGATATTATATAAAAACAAAAGCAGATATGTTATAAGCGCTCGCGCTGTGTATACTCAAATACGTCCCAATTGGGACGTCTTGTGTTTAGTTTGCGTGTGGCCTGCGTCGAGCGCAGTCACGTGCGTACCACTGAAGTGCAATCATTAAAACTATAGCTATCTCTTTCATTTGCGTGCTATTTCGTATCTTTTGTTTTACTTATCAGTTACATTTGTCAATGTGTGCAATTTGAAATAGCTCGGAACGGATTTAAATCGTAATTTCTATGAACGTAACATATCTATAGTTCTATAATATCATTGACTCAAATAGTGTAAAATTCCCATCAGTGAAAGAATTATCTTAAACGAATTGATTTATCCAGAAATTACTGAATACCAGCAGGTAGGATATTGTACGTACAAATGGACAGTGACATACATTACATTAATTACGCCGATATTAAATGGACTATATGTTCATACTATTATTATTAATATGAATTGTGGAATATTTTAAATTCTTGTCCTATTTTAAGTGAAGTATAAAATATTTTTTTCTATTAGGTATTACACGACTCGGGGATCGAACCTGATCACGGTGAGTGATCACGCAAATTATACCGCTAGACCACGAGGTTGCCTGGAACTCAGCACAATGCTACACAGATCCCAAATCAAAAAGTTTTCGTTCGTAATTTCTTGGAATTTGGATGAGGTCATCTTTAGATATTGCTAATACATATTATTTCTAATACATCCAGTTCCCAACACATCTAAGCCATTGTTTATGAAAGAATAAGCCTTAGACAATAGATTCCGTGCGTGCTATCTGACAATCATCTTTTGTTTGCTAAAACAATACTAAGGGCCGAATATACCAAACTTCTTAGTCAACAGTTTTATGAAAAGCGTATTTGCTTGCGTCTCTTTCTTTCTTTCAATGTTTTTACGGGACAAAGAGATTGAAACGTATAGTTTAGCCTTAATCTTGAGTTTAACACGTTGCTAAAATCGGCACTAATATATCCAAGTCGCATATTTACACAGGATATAGATCATTTCTCTTGTTTAGCGGATAATGGTATAGGTATGTGCGGTATCCGTTGAAGAACCTTTTTATTGTCCAAGATTATCAAGAGAATGGTCGAGTTTCTTTTTGCATTTTCTATTTGCTAACTTTAGATTTTCATCAATACAAATAAATAAAATTAAAGTGTCTGTCTTAAATGTCAAAACAACAATGTTTTTTTTTCCAGTTAATATGGTTATTTGCGCGATACCTGGCCAAAATACAGTTTTTAAAATTTTTGTCTGTCTGTGTGTCAGTCTGTCTGTTTGTATCGGCTAATCCTCTAAACTGCTAGACTGATTTTGATAAAATTTTAAATGGTAACTGACTACAAGGCGCTTAACATAGGCTACTTTTAATCGATGTACCTACCACGCAGACAAAACTGCGGAAGAAAATTTGTTTATTTAATAGCGTTCATTTTGGCAACAACTAGTCGTATTTTTATAATTCTTTTTGTGTTTGATAGTTTTACTTTCAATAAAGGTATTAAGATATTTAACATTACGCTAAACTACACGGGAGCGGAGCATTAAGGTTTAATGCGGATCATAGCGCGAGAGTAGCTACTACATAATACAATGAATTAATAAAAGCAATAAAAAAAATAAGATGTCGTTTTAAACCTATTTTTGGTCAGAGAAATCGTTGCATATCATGCCGATGATGAAAATTTTCAAATCGATCTGCAAAAAATCTTCGTATACACTTTTATTGAGATTGGGCTCACGTCAGAAGTGTAAAGTGTAACGCATAGGAACTTTCGGCCTTGAGTCTCAATGATTTCTTCATTGCCGATCGTAATCTTTGTGGATATAAACTTTTTATTTTAGACGAATATCATTTGGACACTAGGAATTTTAGCCGTCGAGGTTACTCTTCTTTCTCTATTTACTGTAGATTCTTTTTGTTGCTGATTTCAAAGTAATTAATACTTTTTCTTAAGAAGTCGTCAGTACCAGTACAGTTTCGCGTAGCTACTCGATAGATATTTTAAATGTTTCTTTGTGTGAAAAGTTATAATAATGTATCGCCGCGGTTTTACGACAATAACTAGAATTGCTTAAAATGTTTCCTTTACATACATCACGTCTATATTACCCAGAAGGGTGTGGCAGAGGTGTACAATACCCACACTTCACCTGTTATGTTTTAGGTCCCATGGGATAGGGGGTGAGCCTATCACTATCCACCGGGTACAATTCCAACCCCTTGCTGCTATTGTGAATTTCTTGACTGTTAGTTCACAAATAACACTGCCCGACCCGGGCATCGAAGCCGAGACCTCACGGTGAGAGGCGCATACGGTAACCACTAGGCCATCGAGGCAATTTTTTTTTAGTGAACCATTAACTTTATCTGTTAAGATATCATAATTTAAATAAAAGCAGTTGTGCCAACGCAACGCCATTAGACAAACGAGCGAGTTGTATTCCACATGAGAATATTCGTTTAAAAATACCGATAACCCTTTCGTCTCGCTGTGTTTATAAAATAAAACAGCTGAGAAACATTCTTTGTTGGGTTTGTACTCGTGTTGGACGGCGGATTATATAACGCGAAATTATATGTTGCTAGCTAAGAGCACTTAATCAATATGGAGAGGAAAAATCTATGCAAATACGTCTGCCAAAAGTCGCGGAGCCGCGCATCTAATTCTATGGTTTGACAACTAGTTTTATATGACGTGCATCTTCTTCTTGTCGTGTCAATGACTATAGTAATTCTGTTTAATATTTTCTATTTATACAGTTTTAGACCAATAGGATGCGACTAGAACGCCTTTTTGGTTGGCCTGCAGGTCTTTTAGGGTACAAGGAGTAGGAAGTAACGGGCAGGACAACAGATGGGCCATACTTTGGGGGCGATCCACATTTGCAACTAGTGTTGGATGTGTTTGTGAATCCCTATACTATAGGGCCTATAGGGACTTGACATTGATTTTCATTATTTCCTGTCAGCCGTCTTGTTATCATTAAGTGTAGACCCCGAGCGCCGTGTTTTCTTACAAACATAAATATCGGTTTAAATTTAACATTTAAAATCTATTGTTATAGACCATTGGTTCCCAAAGTGGGCGATAACGCCCCCTTGTGGGCGCTGCAGGTCTCAAGGGGGGCGGTATGAGAGCCAGAAAAAAAATAGAGGCGTTGTGTAGAGGCCTGAGGTGAATAAATGGGGGCGCTAAAAAAATATTTATTCTCAAAGTGGGGAAAATAAGTTTGGGAACCACTGTTATAGACAAATCATATCTAAAACATTTAAATGTATGTTTGTTCTCAGCCGTTTTGTCAAAATTGTTTTAATCATTAATTAGGTTACATAGTACTTAATAATTTTGAAAAATGTGCGCCTTCAAACACTGACAAATTTAGAGTTTTAGATATGATTTCTCTATACTGGGTGGCGCAAAAGTAAAGACCCTATTTGGTTCAGCTATAACATTTTTTCTAAATTAGAAAACTAGATTTAGATTTTTTTAAATGTATATTTGTGCCATTAAATTTCGTACCATTAGGATTTAAAGATGATGTCTTTTAAATGGTGACCTCCAGAGTTGATACACATTTGAGCCCTATTTATGACATTTTGCATAACTTGCCGTAACACTTCCTGCGATATGTTCGTTATTTCTTGACGAATGTTTTCTTTTAGAGCTGCGAGAGTCTGTGGCTTGTTCACATACACCCGAGATTTCAAAAAACCCCAAAGAAAGAAGTCTGGACTGGTCAGATCGGGTGATCTTGCAGGCCAAGGCAAATCGCCAAAACGAGAGATAACTCGGTCTGGAAAAGCGTCCCTCACTATGTCCATAGTGTCGCGCGCTGTGTGTGCCGTAGCGCCGTCTTGTTGAAACCAGATGTGCTCCAGCCCCAATTCGTCCAAACTGGGTATCAAAAACTCACGTAACATGGTTCTGTAGCGTTCTCCAGTGACAGTTATCGCATTGCCTCCAGCGTCTTCGAAAAAATAGGGTCCGATCACTCTGTCAACACAGATGCCACACCATACAGTAACTTTTAGTGGGTGTAGAGGTGTTTCTTGAATAATGCGCGGATTATCAGTGCCCCAGAACCGAGTATTCTGCTTATTGACATGCCCTGAGAGATGGAAATGCGCTTCGTCACTCATAACCAATTTTGAAGGAAAATCATCCTCTTCAAGGTTGAGGTTTATGACGCGCTGGCAGTAATCTAGACGAGCTCGGTGGTCAGCAGGCAGCAGCTGATGAGTCATTTGAGTTTTATACGGGAACATCTTTAAGTCTTTCACCAAAATACGCTGCAGGGTCCGTCTGGAAATGCCCAATTGCGTGGCACGTCGCCTCGTTGATGTTTCTGGACACTCTTCCACATCTTCGCGCACAGCATCGATATTTTCAGCTGAACGGCCTGTTCTTGGTCTCCCAGACTTAGGTCTATCCAATGTTGAGCCAGTTGCTTCAAGGCGTGTGGCAAAGCGTCGAATTGTGCGACCAATCGGTGCCGGACGGTGGGGAAATCGTCGACGAAATTCACGTTGTGTTCTTATCACTGATGAATTATTCCGTAAGAACATTGACACAATTATTCCACGTTCTTGGGGAGTAAAACGGTCCATGTTTATTTTCAGTGTATTTTACATTTGTTCACTACACAATTTTCAACAACAGAATGACAGAAAATGTCATATAAAAAAAAAAAAAGGATTTTCTTTAGTGCCAGTACTTTTGCGCCACCCAGTATAAGTAAATAAAAACTTATCTATATTAAAGTTAAACCTGTTGTCGCCAAAATACACAAGAAGCAATTCTATTGTTAATTATTATTTTTTTGATTGTATAATTGCACTGATTTCAATTACTGTAATTAATTAATCTGGCAACATATTTTTGTACCGGTCGTGTAGTCGATCGTTTGAGTAAAATAATGATAAAACAGTGGTGGGTAGAGAGTTAATAAAAACGGTTGTACTCATAGAAATCTTAATAACTAGTCAATAGAAATGCTATCGACTATCTTTTAACACTGGGACGCATGTCGCCGGTTTTCAAATACCACTTTTTGTATTCCTACAAACAAAATTATTCTTTTTGGCGATGACATTAAGACGACAATTCCTCAACTCGCACTTGTGTTCGATTAGACAAATGCGCTTGTATTCCTGCAAACAAAATTATTCTTTTTGCGATGACATTAAGACGACAATTCCTCAACTCGCACTTGTGTTTGACTTGACAGATGCGCGGCGACAAGGTCACGCGTCTTTGACATTTCTATTGCCTTATTATTAAGATTTCTATGGTTGTACTGGATTGTCGCAGTTCAGTTGAATTTCGGTGACCATTGCGAATACGTGGATTACGCGAAGTGCTGTGCTAATGACTTTGAATATTGTGAACATTTGTGTAAAAACTTTAATAAATCAGTTTAACTGTAAAGTGCGTTTTATAAACCCATATTACTTTCGTATGGAAAACAGTCAAACAATTATTTCCGTTTAAATCCCTTCTCTTTCATGTTATTTCATTATCGTCTCGCAAGCAATCCATCCATATTTTATTTGGCTTTCCTCTTCCAATTTGAAAACCCACGTTGAAACTGAATTAGAATGAATTGTATGAGTAGGTACCTCAAAGAATATGTGGTTGAAGTAAATAGGTAAGTACTTAGGTATGAAAAACAATTTTCCTGTAAAGTATTAGGTAGGTTTGAACGGTTCTTTTGTTTAGAGTGAGTTATTTGTTGATCCAATTCACATTATTGTAATTTTAAATAAATTATTAAGTAATTATATACTTGAAAATATAATATTACATCCGCCTATATTACCCAGAAGGGTGTGACAGAGGTGTACAACACCCACATTTCACCTGTTATGTTGAGGTCCCATGGGATAGGGGGTGAGCCTATCGCTATCCACCGGGCACAATTCCAACTTCGTGCTGCTTTTGTGAATTTCCTAACGATAAGTTCATAAACAACACTTTGCCAGACCCGGGATTCGAACTCGAGACCTCGCGGTGAGACGCGCATACGGTACCACTAGACCATCGAGGAAGTTTTATATTCGATTTTTTTTTTAATTTTATTTAAAAAATGACGTACCTACTTTTACCTTCATTCAATATTGTTTTTTATCCTATTTAAATATATATATTTATTATTTTAAACATTTCACACATTTTGGAGCTTGTTTTTGCGATAAGCATCTCATGAAAATTATCAACACTTTCGTAAAGACGAATAAGTAAATACCCATATTCTCACATATTATACCTACCTTTAATCTGCATAGCAAAATAAAGTAGGTACATAAAGAAAAATATTTCTCAATCCGTAGCAATAACAATTCTTATCGAAAGAATTCCAAAAGCATAACGCATTTCTTGGCACTTATTGTTTATCGATTTCATGTGCTAATAACTATATCTTATCAACGAATGCACTCATAATCGCTTTGTTAGGAAATATACCGATAATTAACATTATAACGCCATTGTTTCAAAATAATATTTTCGTACCACTTGCTCAAAATGTGTCATTCTATGCTACAAAAAGCGAACATAACAATTAAATAGTCATGTTTAATCTGTTAAAAACAGGGAAATAAAATTGTACTGAATTGGGGGAGAATGTGATTTAAATTTGGAATACTTAGCGACATTTATACTGAACTACATCTGTGTTTACACCATTGAGTTTGTATCTAAAGCATTATACATCTTTTTGAAAAAGGAATACGCATTTGTTATGCAGTTATGAAATTAAATTACGAAAACCGACGAGGCCGTATGAGCTTGATGCCTTTGCTTTTCCGACAAAAAAATATTAGTCTAGAAATTTTGGTGTTTGTTTACCTATATTTTGATAAGGTATTCATTTTATTACTTACGGGGGAGTCACCATCCCTATTGTTTAGTTAATTAAGATGTTTATCGTTAAGAATGATAGGTACCTAATATCCAATAATCTAATCTATCAATCCTCTTGATATTTTTTTCGCAAATGATACGGAATGTATAGTATTTTCCTCGGTGATAAAGCTGTCTTAGTCTTGGGTGAACTTAAATCCCTCGCTACACTCAGGACTCGTCTAAAATCCCTCGCTTCGCTCGTGATTTAAGTATTTTAACACGCTCGCTACGCTCGGGAGTAAGTCTCGAGTCCTTCCTTACGCTCGCGATTTAAATCTTCACCCGCAAAAGAAGACACTGTTTTATTCCCTTGGTTAATAATCTACTATTTTAGTGTCGCCTCTTCGGTAGTCTCTACGAGATTTGTGTCCTACTTTTACATACTGAAACATGACCGCCAACTATCATGCATTTAAGTGTTTAAAAATAGATAAAACTGAATAATATTATAGTTGAACCAATAGGCAGGCAGTGTTATTTATGAAATTCACAATAACAGCATGGAGTTGGAATTGTGCCCGTAGGATAACGATAGGCTCACCTCCTCTCCCAAGGGACCTAAACATAACAGGTGAAGTGTTGGTACACCTTATGTTATGTTGTCTAGATTCTAGTCTAGTCTAGATTAAATAAATCCTTCGTCTCTTGGTTTATGTATCAAGTAATCAGAAATAAACAGAAAGTTGTCCGGCAACCAATTATAGCCAAATAAATATGCTATCTTATCAAGGATTAAGGATTTGAAAACCTTCACGGATTTAAAGCGGATCTGTTGATTCATATCTTGGGCGAATACGACTTTACCACGTGAACTGCATTTAGCATGGCTTATGGTTATTTGCCTTGTTGTAAAGTAAAACGATGTCGTCGAAGTGCAACATAAAGGCAACAAATCTGACATAACATTTTGTAAACCAATCAAATCACTTGATTCGTGAGAACTTCCGTCAGTATTTACTAATGTACAGAATGGATGCGACATTGTTCTTTTTGCTACTTAAAAATAAAATATCGGATCAAAATTTTTCGAAAAATTCCGAACAAATTGAACATTGAGATCATTGAATTTTCATTTAATGTTATTATTATAATGTACTGGGCTTCATCATTATCCATAACCATGTCCTGAAAATGATGTAAAGAAAGATAATGGCCTAACAGTTTTTCCTCCATTTCTTCCAATCTTCAACGGTCATCAAGACATTTCTTTCACATTGAGTCACGTCCTCCGAATCGTTTATGGACTATAGTTTGCACAGGCCATAAAAAAGGAGCTGCTTCGCGCATTGAGCATGTCATTCATGTAAATATTTAAAAAAACAGATCTTAACGATTATACTCATTATAACTGGATCTTTATACATTTAAATGTAGATATAGCAATAAAGTTCCTAAACACTTTAAATTTTTTGAACCACAGCGAAATTATTACGATTTTGAGAAATACGTGACCTTTGTTTATTTTTATAGCATTTAGCTATGCATAGCAAATAATTCTAAGAAACTGTTGAAATAATTATGGGACCGGCAGGATTTGAACCTGCGACTTTCTGCAGAACGGGCAGTCGCTTTAACCTTACGATAGGAACAAATGGATGAATGTGACATCACGAATTGATGTACCATACAGTTGAGAAATGTAGGGTCCTAGCCTAGCAAAAGGTGACCGAAGCTAGTTGGTTAAAGCAACTGCCCGGTGTGCAGAAGGTCGCAGGCTCAAATGCTGCCAGTAGCTACGAGTACGTCTATTGCTGACCGTACCCAAGTTATACTTCGTAACTTATAAACTTGTTTAAATTTGCGAGACCCTATTAGCAATTGCTTAGCATTGAAATCACATAATATGAAAATGCCAAGAGGCTCTATGACACACAAAAAGAGGCTTCTAGAAGTAAGAGGATAATGCGACCAAGCAGTAACCGTACAGCATATGTGTTTTTTTTTCTATCTCTTGATGACCCACTGCTGAGTAAAGGTCTTCGCTATACACGACTACAAATTTCTGTTGAGGGCTCTATATTGCGTATGTTCATTAATAAAAACAAAATGTGTTAACCATATATCATAAACGAACCTATATAATTGCGTTCATGGTCCTTCGAGAGAGATTTGGCAGTTAATATTATAATACAGAGGAGGGCAGAAAGTTTTAAATAACTGTCGAATTTCGAGCCAGTGATTAGCAATTTATTAGTCGGTTGGAGCTTTCATGATCTCCTTTTGATAAATGTCCGCAAATAAGGTCGTAAGTAATCTTTTTACATTTTGTATGCTCGGTCCGGCATTGAGAAAGTTTTGCTCCGGTCACGTGTGGAGGCAAGGCACCACATCTGCATATAACGTACTCAAAGTAGGTCTTAAGCTTATAGCAATGGTGTTTGTGTAGAACCGAAAAATTCCCTACACTTCCATATAAAAAAAGTTAAGTTTTACATGTTAAATTGCGTGAAATATATTTCAGACGGTACCAAAGCTAACTTTCTGAATAAAAACAGATTTTAAGTTTGATAAAAGTTTCGAAGAAAACATACGTAAACACAAACTCACCTTCAACAAGCACTCATCACAATAGAAAGCATCCAACGAATAATCCGTTTTTCACACAAAATCCACACACTGTTAATGCACACAACAGTTTCGTCACTACACAATGTTTTAAAACAAAAGGAGAGACTGAAAATTTGAAGGACGTCCGTTCGCCACGAACGCTTGCCCGCGACTGCACAAACTGAGACTCGTTCTCGCAACGTTTCTAATTTTATCGTACACCAGTAACACGAGATAAAGCCGGTCTTTATTGAGGCTTTTTTGTGTTACGATAGGAAAATCGACGATTAAATAAATGAATCAGAGACACTAATGAACACTGCACGTTCGAAAATTGCAGTTTGAAATTCATCTGCAGCTGTAAGTTAAGCCTAATTTCAAAAGAGGTACGAATGTACGATTAAAAAGTAACATCTCCAGACGAATTTGAAATGCCAGTGTCGCCAGTTAAAAAGTAAACAAAAGCAAGTTTGGCATCTTCTTTTATTGGCAGCATGTCTAATATGCTACTACTTCCTGATGCTGTCTCGGACTGCGACTATTTACTGTGTGCTTTGATATATAATTTATTAATACAGTCACAGATATAGATCTACATAGATAACGCAGATGCATGTACTTCACGTGTCTCAACCCCGACCAAGCGTCGAGGTTGGTCGCCTCTAACTTCAGTCCACGCGCGTCTTTTGTCAGAGAAAATCATAGCGGACGGCTCCAGTTGAACGTACTGGGCGGATTGGCATCGGCGGCATCGGTGTCTTTGAATCGGTTTGGATTTCCCGTCACTAAATTTCGGCTGTGACGTAACAAAAGGTATTAAAAAGTCGGCACGCTTGGTTTCAATACAAATCGTGATACTTGCGTTATCTATGTAGATCTATATCTGTGAATAGAATACATGTTTAATTACACAATAAAATATTATTCTTGCGTTGTCTGCTTAACAAAAGCGATCTCTTTATACCAAAATAACACAGATACATGATTAAACGAATAACTTTTTCATTCATAGGCACAAGCAAATTGTTTCATTTTCTCCATTATCCTTTGCCACTAAAAGCTAAATATGCTTACATTTCGAAACACAACTAGAAAAAATTATCAAAAACAAGAACATTTTGAAACAGTACCTAATGCCGCAAAAGATAATGCACAGCCCTTGAACATTACATTTTCTTATAGTTTTATTATTCGATCACTATTAAATTGAACATTTTTAATAATTTGCCCACTCTTAAAAAATTTCAGATTCGCTGTATAACATTTTCCTTTAAATTCCAACTACAGATTTCTAATAGGGGTAAGAAAGAGGCACTTTAAATCTGCCAGAATAATACTAGATATTATTATAAGACCACTCAGATGAACCAAAAAAAACAAACTTCAACAACTAAATAATAATGCACTTTACAAGTCGATCCTGAATTTACAGTTAGGCTTTATATTAAAATCTACTTTTTGCTCATCCCTTGGTTGGGTTCGCCTTCTAGTAAAACCAGTCGAGTCTGTAGGTCGGTCCAAAATGCTTTTAAATTCCTTAGGCTTGACAATAGACTTGAAATGCTATTGCTATACAATTAAAAACATCGGTTGATTCAATCAGCTAAAGCAAACCATTTACAAGTAAAGAAATCTTTAAGCTTTTGGTATACTACCCGCTACTGGGCAGTGCTTTGAGCAGGTACTGATTAGAAGCTAGGCCATAATCCACACGCTATCCAAGTGCGGGTTGGTAGACTTGACATAACCATCGAGCTTATAGCATATCAGGTATGTAAAAACAATTAGCTGAATTAAAAATACACATTGTCATATCTTTGAGAACACGAAAGTAGTCTTAATCGAGAGAGTTGTATGCCGCCGTGACTGCCGCAGGGTATCTCTGGGCCTGGACTCTTTATAGCGTAAGAAATACTGGCCAGGAAAGGAATTCCTTCATGAGACGTGTTTAATTATTTTGCGTAAGGCTTCGCATCTGCTCTACGACATTTCGCACACCCAATTAAAATTCAGCAAAAATAAACGAGCTCATGTTTTTGCTCAGAATTAAATGAAAGACAGTAATTAGTTTTCCATAACAACACCGTAAAAATAAACGAATCGAGTGTTTCAAGGTGATCACGCGTGTCTTTTGACAACTTTACGAATATGACTTGAATTTGTATGTTTGAATGCGCTAATCTCTGGAACTGCTGATTGAATTTCAATAGTTATTTTCTAGTTTTATAGTTCAACTATCAAGAAAGGTTCTACAATCTTAAATATTTACGCTAAAGCTCACAGGAGAGGACCAGTGAGGTTTGGCACAAGTGAAACCGTGGGGAGCTGCCAGTGTATGTAGGAACTCACACATATAGAAAGAAATATGCACACACGGCGATCCCGGGCGTCCAGCCAAACCAACCGGCTGGATTTTATGTACTTTATAATGATAGGAATTAGTAGGATGAGTTGTTTTGATGAATATAATGTTTAGGAGTAAGATGGACTCTGAATTTATATTAATGGAGGAATTAAATCTAATTACGTACACCTCCTACGATTGATGACTGGTAGTTGGAATGTAGATTGTTATTACGAGTCGAGTCATCATGCCAAGTTACATTTTATTTTTGTCAAAATATATTCTAGCTTTGCACTTTCTGCAAGAAGTTGGGTGTAATGGAACCAAATATTTGATACCATCTAAAAGAAGCGCGATTTAGATCAGTGAGTATGAAGACACAAGCATGGCTAAGAATGATAAGATACACATAACAATTAATACTAAAATAATATATGACTTGGCATGCAAATATTTACCTTGTATTAGTATTATCAGGATTTGCGATGAACACCATTTTACAAACATTCAAAACATTGACAAATTTAATTAAACACTTGTATTCATAAAAATAATTGTATCATTAACACGTGTTTCTTTCCCCACAACTCAAATAGAACTAAAGATCATTAGTCAGTTGATAAATAGGCAAAATAATTTTGTTTTGAATTAATACATGCCACAAACATTGTGTCGGAAATCTTCCTTGACGCACTATTCAACCGTGTGTCACGAATTAGTCATACGGCCTTTGCCAGAGGTAAATAAAACATGCTTCTCCAATTAATTTATATAAATAATCAATTGCTTGTACTTTGGAAGTAATAGGTAATTAAATTATCTAAATTACCGAGCAAAAGAAATGTGATAAGACAACTAATTAAACTTGTATAGCTCAAGTCATGAAGCACTTTTTATACAAATAAAATAGTTGTGTGTTATTTTTACGGTTGTGAACGGTTGTGAAAATCGACCAAGAAAAATCTTGCCTCCACAAAACTGAAACATCAAATGCATTAGAAGACGACAGCGACGAAGCGACGGGGTAACGACAGACGAAGCTCCTTAGAAAACTAGATACGAGTGTAGCTAAGGCCTTTTATTATCGACGTTGAGGTTGCAAATCTTACGGATTTAGCTGAATATTATCTTATTTAAATCAACTATCATTTAACATAACGAGTTTTCCTCAGTGCTTTGGAGACCATGTTAAGCCGTCTATCCCGGTTGCCATTTGAACATCTATGGCAGTATCTACGGGGAGTCAGAGGTCAGAAAGTCCGACAGCTAGTGTAACAAAGGGTATCGTATACCTCGTACTGGGTTGTGAAGGTCTGGTGGCAGTCGCTCCACGTAAAATACTAATACTCAGCTAAATCCGTTAGACTTGAAGCCGACCCGAATGTTAATTGGGAAAAAGACGCAGAAGAAGAAGAAGTAGAACGACTACCATTGAGCGCGGCCCCCAAGCTAATCCCTGTATGAACAACCCCACCAACCCCACATACAGGGATTGCCCTGTTTCTGGGGTTCTGAAATCTGTCTGTGTGTCTCGCAACCGACGTCATAACAATGATAAACTTTGTTTACATCCAGCCAAGATTACATTGGTATATAAAAGTATAGTGTGCATGGGTCCATAATACAAAATACCTGAGCAAATTAAGCATCTCAACACACAATTGTTGAAGGTTAATTTTAAGAGAATGCTAATTGATAAAGCATATTATATATATAAACGATTTCTATAACGATAAATTTTAAAATGTTAACTATGCATTACTCTTTTTAATATTTAATTTGTAATACTAATTTTATTTTTTTAAATTTGTGCACCCTTGAGGGTAAAACGTAGTGAAACTTTTTGTTCTGTAAACAAGATCCACCTATATACCTATGTTTAAACAAATAAATGTTTCTGATTTCTGATTCTGTATTTATTTATTTTACACTCAGCTGCTCACTGTACTTACAGTTGCCTAATGCGCACAGTGAGCCACACAAGTAGATGAAAAATTACACACAGATTAGGTACATAGATTATAGGTTATCTCTTAAAAATAACAAACACAAACAAATTGGCTAAATTTGGTACAGAACAAGTCTACTTCTGAGTAGGTAATTACCGGTCAGATCATTCAGGAGCGAAATTGCCTGATTAGTAGGTGCAAATTTGGCAGTACAGGTTCGTACTGGAGGTAGGTATGTACGGGGCGATAAGATACTAGATACTCTTTGTTAGACCAGTAGTCGAACTTTCTGGACTCTGACCACCCGTAACATATGTCACAAATTTTCAAATGGCTTTGTCTTACCCACGTACTCCTTATCCGAGAGGTGTTATGAGCAAGGAAAACTCGACTTAGATAGCATTATATATTATAAATATGCAGATATATGATGTTACTAAATCATTAGATACGTCGGTATGTACTAAATTCCGTAATTACTCAAAAGAAGTAGCTAATTATAATTACGAATTCCTTTATTTTAGTGATTCATATTCCTAAAATACCCAATTCATTATATCTTTCAAAGCCATTAACCGTTTATTTATTTATAACTATCATATTAATAAATTTGCGTACATCATTAGTTACATACATGCGCTGCCAAACTGAATGAGGAATAAAATGATTACCTACTACCGGGGACCTTGTGGGAATGGAAAATATTCTGCCCGGAAAACTACAGTATGACAACATACCTTCACGCTTGTATTACCTAGAAGGGTTAGCAGAGGTGGATTATCACCAACACTTCAGTCATGGTATATTATTATTTATGTCTGCGCTTGCGGCGTTGTGTATTCGATTCCCACATGGGACAAATCTTTAGATAGATAGAGATTTCTTTACTGTACACAAAGAAGATGTACATAATTGTGATACACAGTCTAATTGAAACATGCACTATGGGCGGCCTTATCACTTTAAAGTTGATCTCTTCTAGGCAACCTTTATGTGATTTTCAAAGATTTCTTCTGAGACTGAGTGTGCTTGTGTGAGTGAATGTGTGTATTTGGCCTTGTTAATGTGACTATTGGATAGTGTAATTGCTTCAGGCGTTCTATCTGATGTAAAAAATCTCATTTATTTATATTTCGATCGGGGATGATCCTTTCGCCATCTACCGGGCGGGCACAATTTAAAATTCCGTTATGTTATTGAAACTTTCTTTCGGAAAAATAAAAAAAATAAAAAATTTGGCGGCCCGGGGATCGTACCCAAAACTTCACGATTAGCAGTCGCATATGCTAACTACTAGACCACCGACCGAGGCAATCTAGTAGTAGATCCTTTTTATCTTATTTGATGAAATGAGAGGAGCAAGATATAGAATTTAAATCATCTACATAATGCTACATAGGTTTATCTTCATATGATGTATGTAGCGAACGGTGGTAAATGTATAGTGGTATATTGATGGTATGTGATAACTACAGCCATGGACATGTGACAGTAATTTCAGGGTCTGAACACACTACCAAACTGAAATACGTACAAGCAATATTTGGCTGCAGAAAAAGGGGAGAGTTGGTGCTGCTACGGCTTTCGATGCCTTGAGTTCGTTAAGATAAGATAAGATATATTTATTTGCAAAAAATGTGGTAAATACATAACAGATGGTTATACAATAATAAGCACAAGACACATTCTGCAATAATAGCATGCAAATATTAATTGTATTGAAAATAGCATAATAGCATGCAAATTGTAGATACTGAAAACATTAAATTGAAAGCCGTATCATAAAATTGATATCAATTAACACAAGGTAAGGCAAGGCAACAAACACATTAACGTTGCATGGAGATAAAACAATAAAACAAAACGAATAGAATTACATAATGTAAACCTATACCAATGCATTTCTGAAATGGTAAGACTGTGTGGCTGATCGTTCGTTCACAAAAGAAATACCACCATCAATATAGCTTAGCAGTATAACTATATAAATATGTATACTTTGAAATGAAATGAAATGATAATAACTTTAAGCCTTAGAAAGCACTTAAAATCGTCAAACAAAAATAAATCTACTCTAAATTCGCGGCGTTTTAGTTTTAAGATATTTATTTACCAACCTAAAAATAAAAGAATAATTTAATTGAATTAGCTGCTTCCCTAAAACTTTTGTGGATATTCATGGACAGAGACGGCCGTTAGATTTGAGTGTATTAGGCCAATCCTAAATCCGATAGATTTCAGTTTCCCCACACGTGCAACATTTTAAAAATGATGTCATCAATGACTCGAGTAGTTTTATAATTATATTCTTTGTAAATGCATTTATTTTATTTGAGTAACCAACGATTTATGTTCTCTGTATACGCCTCATTATTAAAGAGGCGTGGTGAATAATAATGAAGAATGTAGTCAATGTTGGTGTATCATCCTTTAGTTGAGACTTTCTCTTTATGTTGCATTTCGGACTTTGTCATTGAATCCTTTATTGGTATTCTTTCTGAGTCATGGGTAATATTTTTTGTGTTAACCGAAATTACCAAGTAGGTACCTATTTTAATTATTCGTCTTAATTACATAGGTACTGGGCTAATGGGCTACTATACTTGTTAATGTTGGTATTGCAGGTAAATAAAGTAGGTAAGTTAAATGACCCGCTATGCTATTCTGTAAATGTGACTAATTTCCCGTCGCTTTCGAAATCGATTATGAATTTCGATAGTAACCCGTTGTATATTTGTGACTAAGATCGACTCAATCAGACATTTATTTTGGCGTTACTAGGTGCTTCAGCATGCATTTTTTTATAATCGATATTAAAGATTCTAATATTTTCTTGTCAGTAACTGAATCAATAGGTAGTAATATTTTGTACCTACGCACTTAAAATAATCTGGATCATTTTATTACATACACCAAGATACTTATTTTAAAAAGTCATTCTTATAGCAAATAGTTACCAGTACATACGACATCGCAATTGCAGGAGAATGCCTGCAATTGCTTTACTGGTGGTAGAGCTCTTGTGAATGAGCTCGAGGGCGGCAGCACCACCGTCTCACCTTTAACCTGCCGCCAAATAGTAGTGCTTCCCTTATTGTGTTCCGGTTTGGTGGTGAGATCAGGCCCTGAAATTACTGGCACATGAGGCATACCACCGTAGTCCTCAGCTGCAGCGACGCATCTATAATCTGCTTTTGTGGATTGTTGATGTCCATGGGCTGTACTCCACTTACCATCAGGTGGACTACACGTTCGTTCGTTGTGGGCGTAGTATAAAAAAAAGCCAAATTATATCACATTTTATTATTATGTACCTAAGTATTAAGTATCTGATGTTTTATTGTAAGTTGAGATCGATACTTTAAAATGAATCCTTGTTCCCTAAATAGGTAGATATGTTATATAAAACATTTTTGCTATAGCCCATTTTTAAGCTATAAAAATCTGTGGACATGGTTACAGAAAAAAAACACCGTTACCATAGCAACGCTTCATAAACACGGCGATGTCTCACCGTTACTATGACAACGCGAAATATAAACAGAATTTATGACAAGTTGACAACTTTAAAACCGAGACAAGTAAAGGATTTTAAAATATTACCTTTTAAAGATGGATTTGAAGCTCATGGATAAACTACGGTTACTAAAAATAGACACAGAGTTACGTCCTCAAATAAAAATGAAACCAATGAGCAGATACTACTTCATAACAGGAACGAACCCCGGTGAGCAGTTTTACGTGTTTGCCTCAACAGCAGCCTGGCTTATAAGAAAGAGTGGCAAGGACTTCGAACAACCTAATGAAGAGGACGATCCAAACAGTATTATAGCTACAATCCTTGATATACTAAGAGAAAAAGACATAGCCGTAGATTTCTCATCGCATAAACTAAAACAGGGCTATGGAGAACAAGTCTGCTATATCTTAAACGTTCTAGCCGATGAAGCGTTGAAAAAACAAAACTTCGAATGGCAGAAACCAATAGTAGATATCCCTGAACCTGAGGAATCAACCGACGACGTTGACCAAATCGAAGACGAAACTGAAATCCTGCTCGATAAAGTAGAAGAAGAAATGGCCATTTATTCAGGGGAATCAGGTGATGAGTTTGACGTAGAACAGCCAGATTCTACTATAGTGAAGAAGGTTCACGATTGGGAGGCATGGAAGTTAGAATTAGAAAGAGTAGCACCAGCTCTAAGGCTGAAAATATCAGCCGATGGATGCGACTGGCGAGCGAGACATTCTCAAATGAGGACTTATAGAGACGAGCTCTTTGAAAGGTTCAAGACAACAGGCTCGCAGCTAAACAAGCTACATAGTAGTATAAGTTCTGTAATGGATAAGATATCTGCCAGAGAAAACATACTGAATGAACAATTTGAGCCATTGGTCAGAGAATATGGGTCTTTGCTTGATGAATTAAATAAAGTTAGTAATGAGTATAAAGAAGTCAGTGTAGGGGTTACAGACAGACAAGAAATGTTAAATGAATTGACGAATAAAGTA
The DNA here is from genome assembly GCA_905147285.1 of Hypena proboscidalis. NCBI lineage: Eukaryota > Metazoa > Arthropoda > Insecta > Lepidoptera > Erebidae > Hypena > Hypena proboscidalis. The sequence continues at coordinate 7,019,233 of LR990141.1, forward strand.
GAAAATATAAAGCAAAGAACAGAATCTAAAGGGTCTTCTATGAATGATAATTCGCCGCTTGTGACTGCGAAGAAGGCTGTAGGAACTTTGAAGAAAGACATCTTAGATATGGATTTCCAGATCATTGTTTTGCTGTGGTTGTTGACGACGAAAGAGAATCCTAATAGCAATAACCTGTTCGCTAACGAGTCTAAGATGGTTGGCATTGAATCTTATTAAATTATGCTATATATTTTAATCAATTATTTTGTAAACGACTTCAAAAAAAAAATGTTCTCAATTTGATTGTATTTTATATTTTTTAATTTTCAAGTTTGTTAGCCGATTAATCGAATACGCCTGGACCGATTTGAGAAATTATTATTTGTCTGAAAGCGTGTACTTGTCATGTTATTCCATTGTCACCAGGTCACGATCTGATAATGGAATCCTAGAGAAATCAAGGGCAAACCTCAATTTTTAAAGGCTAAAAATATTGTTTTACGAATAAAACTTAAAGCTACTCGGATATTTCCATCTAGCAGTCAACATTTCATGTTGCTGAGCTAATGCTGGATGGAACAACTCCTCAACGTTTAGAAGTACGGGGATAATTCTTTAAATGTAGGCACCTTAAAGCTGCTATTCTTTCTAGTTATACACAGATGAGGCAAGAAGCTGCATATCACTTAAGTATTTCTTACTTTTGAGTGCACTTTTTGTAATTGAAGTCAGTTTTTATGGTAAATTATTCTTTAACTTTCTTATTGGCACTGGCCAGCTGAGTCCTTTTGCCAAGGAATATGTATAATTAATACTTATGATATATAATTATAAATAAAACACATACACTTTTATCTCTGTGTGTTTAATATGACCATAAACGTAAAATAATTAACTGGTAATAAAATAATTGCTTTAATACAAAACTAGAATAAAACGTAACATACCAACATACAACAATCGAAAAATAAATACTTCTTTGGTAATGTATTGATGAAATAAGTATAGTAAAAAAATATGGATTACAATGCAAATCTATAAAAAAATTGTGTGATGTGTATTTAAATACAAGTGTGGTAAATCATAGGATTTGACAAACTAGTTTTGTATGGCGTGCAAGAGCGGTGCTCTTTCTTCTTTCATAATTTTTCAATTGATTCATAGTATAATTTGCTAAGCATAGCTAAATGCTACAAAAATAATGAGTTATTAAAATGTAATACTTAATAATAAAATGTGTACAAAACAAAGGACCACCAAGTAAAATCTACAAAAATATATAATCTTCATCTAGTACTTCACTAGCAATATTTTGTTTATCAAAATAGTTATTAGTAACCGCAAAACAATATATTCGTGATAGCAAAAATAAAAGGTACTTTCTTGATGTGCTTATGCAAAATTAATTAGCACAGTTTATATAATAACTATTTCACTGGGTTGAATCTTACACACGTCATAAAACGTTGCAACTTATATTAATCACAATATGCAGCTCTAATTACAACCTATAGAAAACTTAAATAAGGGCCCTAGCACACATGATACTTTTAAATCGCTAATACGCGCGGTTCCGATGCTGCAATCAATTTGTTTCGATGGAAACAGTCAATTGTTTTGATGGAAACAGTCGCCAAATCGCCGATCGCTGTTAAAAGTAGCATGAGTGCTAAAGGTAGTGTTGGCTGGCCACTGGCCAGGGTAAAGATATCTACAGAGTATACTGACTTAGCCCCTTTCTTTGGGATAACAACGAAAGCATGGTACACGATACTACCCTCTTACTGCATTTGAATTTCAATACCTGACATGAATTTCGAACATTCCATTTTTGAATTCGTTTGTCATAGGTGGCGCAACCGCGTTTGTTGTAGCGTTCTTTTTGTATAATGGGCCAAGCAATTAGGTATACAGGGCAAAAACTTTCACATCATAGAGAAAACTATACACACTAGTTATAAATATCTCACATCTTACACACAACGCCATCTAGTCCCAAACTAAGCAAAGCTTGTACTATGGGTACTAGAATAACTAATACTAATACATACATACTTTTCTGTCTTTTTGTAAATACCTACATACTTATTATACTCAGAAACACCCAGACTAAGACGAACCCCCATGTTCATACACACAAAGATTTGTCTTAAGCGGGCATCGAACCCTACCTAAGCGTCGCAGGCAGGTACCCTACCCACTCCGCCATCCGGTCGTCTAATATACAAAAAATAAAAGTTATATACCTAAATCCTAATGATTTAGGTATATAACTTATTATTTTACACTTCTTAAATATGTATTTTACACATACATAACTAGTTTAGTCAGTCTTCACTGTCACGTAGAAGTTTTAGCCCTGCATACCTAATTGCTTGGCCCACTGTACCTTCTCCTATTTCGAGGCGTTGGCCTGTCACGTTCAACCGTTTCTATGGAGATAGAATACTCAGTAGTAATCTTTACTCTGATATGGCTCTTAAATAAAATTGTGGCAATATATCGAGTATAATTAATACAGCGTCTTAATAAAAATAAATATTAATTTCTATACTGAGTGCAAAATCTTATAAAATGTTAAGGTGATTTTACATTATCACATGGTGAAATGGGTGATATTATTATATTTACATACTTAAATATATGTACCTTTCTTATTAAAGCTTATAAACTTATAGTACTATGTTGTGAAATAAACACATTATCCACAAAACTTTATATATAACTCTAAATTATTTCAATGGTTTTCGTGCTTTTCTTATTTTACGATTGCAAATACGCAATTATGCTACATGATGGTCGCTATATACATAGACGGCAGCGGCGGTTCGCACATATCCTTACTAGAGAGAACTATATATATATATATATATATAACTACTATGTCTGCACGTGTGGTGTAACGGTTTAAGCGGTTGCCTGGCCACTATCCACTGCACTGGTGTTCTGGGTTCGATATTTGATGTGGGGACATGGGACAGATCTTTGTGTGATTCGCAAATACTTGTTCTGAGACTGGGGTGTGCTTGTGTGAGTGAATGTGTGTATTTGGCCTTGTCATTGGGACCATTGGATAGTGTAATTGCTTCTGGCGTTCTATCTAATGTGAAAAAAGAAAAAAAAAATATAAATTATAAGTTTAAAATATTCACGTCAAAGTTTAAAATGTATGGGTTTTGACAGCTTTGCACCGGCCCGGGGAAAATTTTCTATGAAATTTAACAGTCCAATTGTTGCAAAAGTATAACCGTCAATTTCCTTCAAGTTACATGTTGATGTCTATTATCTCTGATCCTTACTAATATTATTAATGAGACTCTGTTTGTTTCGCTTGTACGGCTAAATTACTGATCTGATCTTGATAGAAACTGGTATGAATATAGTGCAAGACCTGAGGAAGGATAGGCTACTTTTTATTGACATAATTTTTATACATGTTATTATATTGGACAGCATATAGTAGTTGGTTTCAGTCGGCCAAAAACTGCGCGCTGTGGAATTCGATTGGTGAGGCCTATGTCCTGCAGTGGACGTTCCTCGGCTGATGATGATGATGATATTGTACAGCAGCGTCCATCTGAGACAACTGTCACTTGACTGAGATGGACACTGCAATGGAATATTAAATGTGCCGGCCAGTCTATGTGTATAACAACCCTAACACACTTGAAGCCTTCAAAACTAGCCACGCAATATTTTAAATTATAATGATATTTGTGCTTAAGATAAAAACAAGGAACTAAATAGAACATAACATTATGAAGCAGAGGTGTACAACACCCACACTTCACCTGTTATATTTAGGTCTCATGGTATAGGAGGTAAGCCTATCGCCATCCTACGGGCACAATTCTAACTCCGTGCTGCTATTGTGATTTTCCTGACGGCAAATTTCGAGATAACACTGCTCGACCCGGAAATCGAACCCAAGACCTCGCGGTGAGAGGCACATACGCTAACCGCTAGACCATCGAGACAACAATAAACTATAAAAATAATAATACATTTCAAATACAAAATCACTCAAAATATTAATCTCTAATAACGCTACATTTTTAAAATTAGCCCATATCTTCATATTAACAAAGGTAAATGGGGTACATGAAAGGAGCCTCCCCGAGTGACGTACACAACGATTCCCTACGTCCGGCGCACCCTGGGCAATTCGCGAGTTCTCCAAAGCGAATTGGCAAATCCTGTCACCACGATGGCAAGTAGAAATAAAATTTGAATCAGCCATCGACACGACGAAGAAGAAGAACAAGGGTTTAATGTACAGAAGCGTTTTATATAAAAAAAACCTTATACTTACAGTTATTTTAGATTTATTTTATATTCAGGCCTATTAATAAACAATCACTTTTAGAGCCAATTTGACCGAACCGATCTCCGTCCCTACAGCAATGATGACAGAACGATATATTATATGAATAGATACGCAGTTCTATATGGTGCTTTGTAGATACTTACACATACCGCGATCCACTATAGTACGCGCGTTGTCATCTGAGTCGTCAGGTCATAAAAGTCAAAAGAGATAGGATTGTGCAGCGCGCCGGACCCTATTTATCGATAAACGGTTAACTGCCCACGTGGTAACGATGAGTCACTAATGATCTGTACGATTCTGATTAGTCGGTTTCAAATGTAACTGCAGTGCGTGTTTACTGTTATTAAATAAATACATTCACGTGTTTAATTTTATAAAGAAGATACGATAATAAACGTTACTTATAGATAATATGTCTTTTATTGTTACGCCTTTCACAACGGTTCCATAAGACCCATAAATGCAAGCGAGATAGATATGATTTATGACCCTAAGACTCAGATGATAACGCGCGTACTATAGTGTGAAATTTAAAGAGAAAACAGTTGACGATCGACAGTGACAGCACGACGTGTCCCCAGTGAATTAGTACGAGGATTAGTAGGAGAGCAAGAGAGACGGACGCATACCGCGTTCCACTACTGTGAAATTAAGAAAGATGACATTTTTAAGAGTGACAGGGAACGCACGCGCCGACGGACGAAAAAATGCTAGTGGGGACATGTCCCCACTAAAACCAGAAAAAATGCTAAGGACTACACTTCTACTTCTACGTACAGTCTATTTTCAATGCCTATGAAATAGGCACTTAGTCTAAATCTGAGTACCGTGACAATCACATTTAGCAGCGTGAGTGACCAATGATATCTTTTCATTTCCAATTTATTGCAACTGACGGCCTTTTTTTTAAAACCTACCATTTAATGGTTTTATTCAAGATTAACATAATTTCCTTAATGCATATGCAAAATTTATTATAAATGAGTTCTTTTAGAACCGTTAATCGGGCCCGCATTTCCATACTATATCTGACCGATTTTTAGTAGGACGTGTGCGTTAGTGTATACATTTCTGAACGTTCTATTTTTCTCATACAAGGAAAATCACATAAACAAAGGTTATGGAGAAGGATAAGGCTAGTAAGTCTGATATATAAATAAATAATAAATAAATAAATATCTCACAACTTACACACAACGCCATCTAGTACCAAACTAAGCAAAGCTTGTAATATGGGTACTAGAATAACTGATACTAATACATATATACTTTTCTTTTGTAAATACATACATATTATACATAGAAACACCCAGACTAAGACAAACCCCCATGTTCATGCACACAAAGATTTGTCTTAAGTGGGAATCGAACCCACGACCTCGGCGTCGCAGGCAGGTACACTACCCACTCCGCCATCCGGTCGTCAATGTTATGTTATTCCTCTTTTTAACCAGAAAATAAATAGGAATGTACGCGTAATGCTTTGTTTACACACAACGTATTACTTTTTTTAGAATAGTAAATTATTCTAAACAAAACATCACCATAATTGTATCCAAACCGTATTAAAAAAAATGGCAATAAAATGTGATTTCAGAGGCAATTTCAGAAGAATGTTCCTAAGCGCCCCTAAATAGAAATGTTTTTAAAAACGGGCGCCATCTTACATTCTGCTATATTAATAGCACCATTATTGTATGCTATCCTAACGAATACATATAAATACATGTAAATTGTTTTAATGTTGTGTTTGCAAGTATAATTGATTTGTTGTTTCAGAAAATACAAGTTAATTGCTTTTTCCCTGGGCTCTCTTGTTGAGTAGATATTGAGTTTAAATTATTATATATAAGCCAAAAGCTTTAAGTTTGAATGTCTTCACTCAATAAACAGGGTGGCTCATTTATATCGGTCAGAATGAGAAAGTCTGAAATTATAAGACAAACACAAATTTGGTTTTAGGAATCACGACATCGATTTTTAGTAAAAATTAAAACTACATATTATTTTTCAATTTCCCGAGCCGAAAGCAAGTTTTCTGAAATTAAGTGTGCAGTTTTTGTATTTACTAAAATCGCTGTCATAGTTTCTAGGAACAGATTGGTAAATATCATATAATTACAGACTTCCCCATATAAATGAGCTACCCTATATAAGCCAATTGCTTTAATTATTTTAGTTTTACTTAACCACGGTCCCGACGAAATGCAATTTGCCTCATGAATTTTGGCCTGAAGTGCTAAAAGTATTCGCAATATTCAGGTCGATTACCTACCTTGATACTTAGGGTATGGTTAATTGAAAATATGCTTCTGTTAATTTGATGAAGATGACTGAGAAGCGTAACCGTCCTCATGTCAACGAGGGCTATCGCGTTTGAAATCGCCGCTAGGGATACTTGTGTAGGGTGAGGTCGCCGAAATGTCAAATGTCTTTATTTGCGGGTTGGCTATGCGGTCATCAAGTTTATAAGTGTCTTCAGAGGCATAGTTCTTTAGGACGTATCGAAGATAACTTTTTAAAAGCGACAGATAACGCACTTGTGCATAAGGCACGTAGTAAGTGACACGGACGTAGTAATGTCCCCATTTGAAACCTCTTAATATTTTTTGTTGCTAAATGTTTGTCTTCAAAATGCCCTAAAGAACTGTTCCTCTATGAAAAACGAATAAACTCAATGGGATAAATCTATGTCTGTCAATAAACTTTGACATACCTTACTCTACAGTGGCGCCACCTGGTGAGACAAAAACGATAACCCTCATTGAGATGTTCACTGTCAAATGGTTTCATAAACTGCTGTCACCAGATATCGCTGAAATGTGACATTTCAGCGACATCTGGTAACCGCGATGGATTCTTAACCAATATTTCGATAAATCATCTGAGTGACATCTGGTGGTTGAGTTTTCAACTTCCTCATTACTTTAATCATCATTAATTTTTATTTATTCCTTTCTTCTTCATTCAAACTTCATGCTAGTACACCTTTAACTTCCCTTTCGTGTCTCTTTCTTACATTTCCATCCAATGGTTGTCTATAAGAGATTGCCTTTGCAGCGATAGGACCGCCATTTGTACTTTTTTTTTATTTACATATTGTTCTGTTTATTTTTTTCCTTGGTGTGCAATAAAGTTTATTATTATTATTATTACTTTACTTCGATATTAGTGCTTGAATGTTTTCACAAAATCTAGTTAAAATGTCCATATTGCGCCACTACATCTTAAAACCGTACTTCATCGCGAATTAGAATATTCACTTTAGTTTTTATACCACGTCTGCAGCAAACGAACTTGTATTCCACCTGATGGTAAGTGGAGTACAGCCCATGGACATCAACAATCCACAAAAGCAGATTGTAGATGCGTCGCTGAGGACTACGTTGTTATGCCTCATGCCAGTTATTTTAGTGGCTGATCTCACGACCGAACCCGAACTTAACTATTTGGCGGCAGGTTGAAGGTATAACGGTGGTGCCGGCCTCGAGCTCGCTCCCAAAAGTTCTACCACCACATAACATTAAATCGCTCCTATATTGCCCACATGGATATGACAGAGGTGAATCCACTCTTCACCTTTCATACTAAGAAACAGTTGAAAAAGATATGGGACCGGCAGGATTTGAACCTGCGACCTTACTGCACACTGGGCAGCCGGTCTTAGCCATCCAGCTACGGTCGCCTCTTACCGGCACCCTAAATTTCTAAACTGTATGATACGTCATTTCGTGACGTCACGTTCATCCATTTGTTCCTATCTTAAGTAGGGTACAAACCAACATGGCGAAGTTACATTCAGCACAAATGTTGTAACGAATGAACGTATACGATATTTTAACTTTGATTATTTTTATAGCATTTAGCTATGCTTAGCAAATTATACTAATAAACAGTTGAAAATACTGCCGGTCCCATATCTTTTTCAACTATTTCTTAGTATAATTTGCTAAGCATAGCTAAATGCTATAAAAATAATCAAAGTTCACCTTTCATGTTTAGGTCCAGTGTTTGGGTGAGCCAATCGTCATCTTCCGATACATCTTCAGTTGCTATTGCCCTCTGTATCTTTGGCCTGGTTGAGTATGAGACTTTTGGCCTGTCCGAGGTACATTCCGTCAGGCTTGGAAGGCTCGTCGAAGGTTACGTTGTATTTGCGTTTTAAGTCATCCATGAACTCTTGCTTGAGAAGAGCTAGGCAACTGGAATTATAGAAAAATAGATAAGTAATATATATACTTATATTATAAAACAGATGTTCGGGGTTGCTCGAGATTAAGTTATACTAAGATAAAAGATTTAAAAAAACTATTTATCACTGCTATGAAACTAATAGGATAAATGGGACGAGAATAAGTCACGCACGGTATGACGACAAAACGCGTACCTACTGCTTAATTATATTAATGCATAATCGATCGAACGATGCATCGCGGTGTCGAAATCTGCTGACTCCACTTATACCTATTGTTCGGTGATTGACCTGAAAAGAACAGATGTTTTCACTTTTGTAGTCGCCGACTAATCGGCTTTACTATAAATACCAATAATCTAGTATACGAAGTGCTACATAACTTATATAACGGTTTTAAATGCATTTATATTTAAACGAATCTAATGATCAGGCACTTTTGCTCTGGCTGAACCCAAGGCCTTTTTTTTTTTTATGCTACGCCCACAGCGAACGAACGTGTAGTCCACCTGATGGTAAGTGGAGTACAGGGAGTACAGCCCATAGACATCAACAATCCACAAAAGCAGATTATAGATGCGTCGCTGCAACTGAGGTCTACGGTGGTATGCCTCATGTGCCAGTAATTTCAGGGCCTGATCTCACCACCAAACCGGAACATAGTAATGGAAGCACTACTATTTGGCGGCAGGTTAAAGGTGAGACGGTGGTGCTGCCGCTCTCGAGCTCATTCACAAGAGCTCTACCACCAGTAAACCTATCTATATTATAAAGCTAAATAGTTTGTTTGTTTGGTTGCATGCACTAATCAGTGTCGGATTAAGCCAGCGCGGGGCCTGTAGCAAATTCTGTTGAGATCCTTGGTTTGCTTTAGGTTATCAAGTTTATGGTATTAAATAAAACAAATCTATTACAAATATAATTCTATAAGCAAATTATATTCTATATCATAGTTTCCCAATCTTTTTTGGACAATCCCTTTATAAGACAAAAAGAATCGAACACCCTCTTAGTACTATAATCGTTAATTATACTAATTTCTCTGATATCTGACTCTTAGATCTTCTATTTGAAATAAAAGTACCAGAGAGCGCTGCAGGCACCGAAGTTTTTTTAATATGATGCTAGCTTTATTATAAATATTATCTTTAAAATATATGAGTTGGAGAGCGCCGCAGGTGCAGACATTTTGCAATTTTTTTTAATGTAAGAGTTTAGAAAGCGCTGCAGGCCGCGGCTTTTTATAAATTTACTCTTAAAAAGTTAATAGACAGTGCGACGGCACGTAGCATTTGCTACTCCAGCTATATGGCTTATCCTTCCTATATTCTATCAATCATTACCCTTCCATTTAGCTTCGCCGTAGTCAAGGTAAAAAGAAAAGACTCCGAGAAGAATACTTACATGCGGTAATGCGGGTCTGCTCTAAAGGCGGTGATATCATGTGAGGGGGCGTGAGGAGTGTGCAGCACGAAGGCATCGGGGAGTACCACTGCTCGATAACCTTGGGCCCGAAGCTCCACGCTGTGGGATACCTGAGAACACGGCCAAGGTGAAATGACTAAATAATCAGCAACAGTTTTCTTTTGTCCAATTATTAGAAATATAGGGACAGACAGACAGACTGGTAATAAAATGGTAAGAAAAAGAACACACGATAAGACGTATAATAATAATGCTTCACCGTGAGGTTTTAGGTTCGATTTCTGGGTCGGGCAAAGTGTTATATGTGTACTTTCCTTTAGGGAATTCATAATAGCAGCACGGAGTTGGAATTGTGGCCGGTGAATGGCGATAGGCTCATCCCCTATTCCATGGGACATAAAAATAACAGGTGAAATGGGGTATACCTCTGCCACACCCATCTGTGTAATATTGGCGTGATGTTATGTTTTGAATGTTATGTATAATAATAATTATGCTATTTAATTTACCTTATTCCATCCAAAGCCGGAGAATCTCGTATCATATTTAGGAACAGATCTGTGGACTACTAAATACGGCTCGTAATCAGTTTGCCACTCCACCTAGAATTAAAAAAGAAAATAATATATAGTCCACCCAAAAATATATAAAATTGAGTGTTCGAGTTGGGACCTAAGCGATTTCTTCATAAAGTTGTTCACGGTACGCAGGCAGAAAAAAAAATAATAAAAATCTACGCGTCTAGGTGAGCCGGAGTGGGGTAAGGCGGGGACAGGAAACTTTCAAGTTTTTCGCTAAAATCTCTATAAAACAGTGCGTTGTAGAGAAACATTGTCTAATGAAAATGTTATGAAAATTCACACAATATTCTACAAATTTTATCGACACACTTTTTTGAATTCCAACCCATTTTCGAACTACACGTTCGGGAAAGTGCCGGGTTTACATTTCATTGTATGGCAAGAGCAGCACGGAACATCAACAATCCGCAGGACATAGATAATGCGGACTTACAAAAATGGGGATTATGATATATTTTTTTTTTCTTTTTGAAAAAGCTTACTAGTAATTTGCAAATACAAATTACTAGTATTCTTGTTAACCCCCTCCAGCTAAGCTTAATTCGCTTGTGTTAGGAGGAAGTTCACGTCCGTGGTGTAATGGCCAGGATTCGAACCCACGACCTCTCGATCGTAAGACCGATGCCTTATCCATTGCGCCACGGCCACTTATTATTATATTGTCTCATGAGCTCATGAGTCAGTAATTTTAGGGCATAATCTCACATCAGACCGGAATACATTAGTTGAAACACTACTATTTGGCGTCAGATTAAATGTGAGTTGCACAACATATGAATACACATTTAATTACATGCTTGTTCAGTTACTAACCTCATAAGGCGCAGAAGCCGTAGCCCATCTAGTATAATTAGTAGCCCTGTGTCCTTTAGGCCATTCCCTAGCCCTGAAGGGTGCCACATCAGCAGGGCTCGTGCGTCCTGACATGCGAGCAAGTAAGGCTCCTTTACTGCGAGGAGGCGAAGCCCTGTAGCGCTGTGTTTCAAACGCTGGGACTACTAGGCACTGGAATATAAAAAAAAACTAATCATATACTGTTTTTTTATTCAAATAAAGCATTCGACACAGTACCAGCCTCTATATATTTTTTAACACATTGAATACTTTAGGTTTAATAAATGGTCGGGCTCTCAGTTGATATTGCCGACGATTTAGACAACAATATATTAAACACCTTGCCATTACAAGCCAAGACTAAACAAAAAAGTTTGGTGTCCCTCAGGGCACTGTTCTATGTCCTTTGAAGTATTTGCTTAGACCTCTTAGAAGTTTAGCTTATCTAGCTTAGAGGGATAGCGCTTTATTTGATTCCGTTCAATAGGAAAACCTTAGTTATGATCGCCATTGCAAGAAAAATTTCCATGTTGAAATCCTGTGTACCTTTTTTTGTGGATATGGGTTGACGAGCTGTATGGCATTCCTGAGATGTTCGTATAAGAACGGCATTGGCACGAAGTCTGCGTCCATCAGGAATACGTACGGGGTATTCACGTTTTCTAATGCCACGTTACGGAGGTAGTTCACTGGGTAATGTACCTGGGGAGAACAGAATGATGTAACGGTAACTACAGAGACCTTGTTTGTGTTTTATTTGAAGAGAAAGGAACTGAGCTTGAAGTCTGAGTTCATTACGAATACATATAGCGTCTTTACGTTCTTTAGCGACACATTAAGTTTACAACTGAGAGTAGTTTTGTTTTTTTTGGCAGAAATTTACTTTAATTCTGTATAAATTGATACAGAATTAAATGGTTTTGATAGCTTGGGCACCAGCTGCCTTAAAAAACGATCGTCTAAAAATTCACACACACATTTTTGGAAACTGCCGCATTTATAAAGTAGAAACTAGGAGTAATAGATTTATCTTAACAACAAGTTAATTATTAAAAAACCCGTGCGTTAAAATCTTAGATCCGTCTTAATAATTTATCCTTCCTAATTTCATCTAAAATGACAAAATTGGTATAAAGATAGTTACAGACCTTAGGAATATATTTTTTTATATGATATTATAAACAATTAGATACTTCATATAGATTACAATCTCGTCTAGATATAAAATTACAGACTAATCAGTAATTTGATAGAAGAGGAATAACAAAGGCTACTTTTTATCGACGTACCACGGGAACGGAGCCGTGGTGGTTAGTTCTTAATAAAGGAAATAACAATATACTTACTGAATCATGTTTGAACACCAAATGGTACCCGATATTCTTTCTGGTACTGAGTGTATCCGACCAGTCTCTGATAAAACTCTCTAGCTTGGTCACTTCGCAGTCTGACAGGTATATCGCCACACTCAGTGGCCCTGAAACATAAGATTATACAATAAAAAAAAGTTAAAAAACGTATTTATCTACACCCATGCTATAAATCCTCTATAAACGTTCTTGAAACAGTTAGCTAATTGCCAACATTAAAACAGCCAGTGTCATAATAACCATTATAACACCCAAACGGGTGTTATAATGTTGTACTGAAATTCATTATGCAACTCCTTTTTTACTCATCGAACAGCCACATTCTCATGGCATCTTTATGAATTTCAAAAAAAGAACATGTCATGCACGCGCGTCTCACTACCACAGCGCCGTAATTTAAATAAAAACTTATTCGAATTTTTGAACACTGTACAATACCCTATGGTTTCAGAACATTTATAGAGGATTCATATCATGGGTGTAGATAAAGTCTTGTATGCAACTGTTATAATTAGGTATTAAAACACTCGTGTGATAAACCCACACTCGTGTTTTAATACCCCTCATTATAGAACAGTTGCATAAATAACTATTATTTGTCGTCGAAAGAAAAAAAATATAAATACTATCTAGTGTTTTTACAAATAAAATTTATTAGTTGTTTTCAACAATGTACAAATACGTATTCTAAAAGTACTAACTTATTTTATTTTGGGTTTGATTCCCGCTTAAGACAAATATTTGTGTGCCTGGAAAGGGGGGGTTTGTCTTAGTTTGGGTGTTTCTATGTATAATAAATATGTATTTACAAAAGAAAAGTATATATGTATTAGTATCAGTTATTATAGTATCCATAGTACAAGCTCTGCTTAGTTTGAGACTACATGGCGTTGTGTGTAAGTTAATAATAAATAATTATTTATTTATTTAAATTTATTTTAAATAGTATATTATGTAATGATTTTGATTTTTTTGTGTTTTTTCGTTACGAAATTCTAGTATGAGCACGGATTCTAGAACTGTGCCGTGTAGATGGCCATAGGCTCAACCCCTAACCCGCTAACACATGAGACCATACTATAACTAGTAAAATGCAAGTGTGTAAATAAATTCTATCATACCATTCTGAAAGGATTCATCATACCCATTTGTGTAATTTTATGTCAATAAAAAAAAAATAATTTTAAGGCAATTTTTTTTTTTTTATGATGGATAGGCACGCGTTTGACCACGATGGAGCATGCTTACCTATGAGATACCTATTAACCCTTGCTTTGAAGAGATCCAAGTTGTACTCATGCGGAAACACAGACTCGGGCAAGGCGTTCCATTCTTTGGCAGTTCGTATAAGACATGTAGAGGCGAAACGCTTAGTGCGTATTGGTGGCATATCTACCGTGAAGCGATGCCTGAGTGATGTTTGAAATCAAAAGGCGTTATGTTTTGTTAACATACCTTCCCAATACTTGACGAGTCTTTCCAAAAACTGCAATCTATCCATCGACAACTGCAATACTAGAGTTACATCGAATCCGTCGATGTCTGAGTGACTGTAGTCTAAATAGTATAGATGTGTGCGTAACTTTACGCGTTGTGCCGCGCGGAAGCTTAAGCAGAGGTCTGAATGGTTCATCTGTGAATTCATTAAAAATGTATTAAAATGTTTTTTTTTTTTTTTTTTTAAAAAAAAGCTTACTAGCAATTTGCAAATACAAATTACTAGTATTCTTGTTAACTCCCTCCAGCTAAGCTTAATTCGCTTGTGATAGGAGGAAGTTCACGTCCGTGGTGTAATGGCCAGGATCCGAACCCATGACCTCTCGATCGTAAGACCGATGCCTTATCCATTGCGCTACGGCCGCTTAAGCTTTGTTTAGTGTGTGTAGGCTCTTCGGCCGGAGGCAATAAGTTTATTTTTTTATTTGTTATAACCAAAGAACTTATAACTATTTCATACATCACTAGCTGACCCGGCGAACTTCGTACCGCCTTAGCGTAAATTTGATGCACTATTTTATTTTGTATAGCTGACCTATCTTATGTATGCGTACCTATTCAATTTGAACTGGAATCTATAATATCCTCCATATAAAAATGAATACCTATTTCCCTGCTCTCGTCATACCTGAGAAGGACTTTACTAATTTTATTAAATAAAAAACAAAATATATATTTTCACAGCTCGCGGTTATGTCTGTGGTGTCATAGATCACCACAGAGATTTTTGTTTAAAATTGAATGACGTTGACATTCGTAACGCGTTTTTTTTTTTAAATATGCAAAATTAAATGTATATTTTTCAATCTTTCTGAGAGATTTTCTTAATATTTTTTTCCGTATGAACCTTGTACAGAGTATTAGAAAACTACAAAAAAAAAACAGCCAAATCGGTCAAGCCGTTTTCATGCTATGTCGTGACAACGGAAAACGGGTTTCATTTTTATATATATAGATTTGCCTCGGTCAAAAACCACATAGGATTTATCTAACCGTAGGCGAGTCGCTACATTTACGAAGACAAAAATTAAACATTAAAATTAAAATTAATGTTTAAATTTCAATTTTAAACATTACAATTTAAAAAAATCTATGTTTAGGTATTTAAAGAGGTACATTTTAGGTAATGACGCTTATATTTATTAAATATTTTACATTTTTTACACCTTTAGTACATATTAATTGCAACTCCTCAGGCAGCCTGTTTAAGGTTGGTATTATTAATAAAACCACTTGCGGAAGGAATAGGTGTATATTTGCAGTTCTTCACAATGATAGAAGCGGCCGTGGCGCAATGGATAAGGCATCGGCCTTACGATCGAGAGGTCGTGGGTTCGAATCCTGGCCATTACACCACGGATGTGAACTTCCTCCTAACACAAGCGAATTAAGCTTAGCTGGAGGGGGTTAACAAGAATACTAGTAATTTGTATTTGCAAATTACTAGTAAGCTTTTTTAAAAAAAAAAAAATAGTACACTGTGGTATTATCGACTAAGGCACAACAGGATAGGCAATCGTAAGCCGTCAAAACATATACGTCAGGAAGTCCCGATTGACAATTTCTGTTATGGATGCAACCAGTGAAGGATCAACAATAATTGTTGATCTACTACATTAATTTTAATTTTCATGTTTAATTTTTGTCTTCGTGAATGTAGCGACTCGCCTACGGTTAGATAAACCCTTAGTGGTTTTTGACCGAGGCAAATGATGTATTAAATAGCTATAAGTACTTTGGTTATAATAAATAAAAAAAATAATCTTATTGCCTCCGGCCGGCCTACACACACAAAACAAAGCTTAAGCGGCCGTGGCGCAATGGATAAGGCATCGGCCTTACGATCGAGAGGTCGTGGGTTCGAATCCTGGCCATTACACCACGGACGTGAACTTCCTCCTAACACAAGCGAATTAAGCTTAGCTGGAGGGGGTTAACAAGAATACTACTAATTTGTATTTGCAAATTACTAGTAAGCTTTTTAAAAAAAAAAAAAAAATAGTACACTGTGGTATTATCGACTAAGGCACAACAGGATAGGCAATCGTAAGCCGTCAAAACATATACGTCAGGAAGTCCCGATTGACAATTTCTGTTATGGATGCAACCAGTGAAGGATCAACAATAATTGTTGATCTACTACTGATAGCATTATTAAGTTTAAATAATGCTACGGTAGTCATTCAGCCGTGGAGAATCTTAACACCGCGGTTCAGAAAGTGACGTCACAGCTACAGTGACATCTAGTGTAAAACTCCAGAACTAAGATGTGTAACTTCTTGTCGTGGATTGATGAACCGCAGCTGCTCACGTAGGTTGAAGGCAGACTTACAGATGGCGTTAGTGGTATTTTAAATGTTGTAATGTTACATATTATTATGTGAATTGCAATGATTTAAGTTAATTTTACTGTTAAATCTACTATAATAATTTAAAGTAAAAGTCAAAGTCAAATCATTTATATTCATAAATCCCCAAGGTGCGCTAAAACACGTCAAAAAACCTTATAGTTACAGAGTAAATAAAAATAATCTAACAAATTAAATAAATTAAAATTTTACTAATTAAATTACTAATTGAATTACCGAAGCTTAGATTAACTTTAATCGAACTGTTTAGGTTCAAACTAAAATAAATCTAAATACCAGCTCCGATGTGTATTGCATCATTGAGAAGAGCTGGTGAGAAACTCATGTGTACCATCTTTTCAAATAATAAATCAATCATACAATTTAAATGTAAATTTAACTTGTTATACTATTGTGGCGGTATCCAAACATAAATAAATGTCACGTGACGGCGAGTGCTGAATCGCGATATCGAAATGTTCACAGCAAGTGACTATATAAACCACTTCCAATATGTTGCCGTCGGACAGCTGTCCGCCAGGCAATACCACCGAGCCTGGTCGGAGGATCCTCCCTTTGTGGTGGAGGAACATCACACCCTGTTCCTCTACACTGTTATGGAATAGAATGGTAATTTATTTTTCTAATAATAAATAGTTGTATCAAGGTACTGTGATTAGAACTATAATATATAGATTAAATTTAGCTATGAAAAGTTTATAGCAAGCTTCCTTATTAATGTTAGTGATGTAATTCCAAAATTCTTTTTTCTTCTTCTTTACAAAAAACGAAGCCCGCACTAGGAATAACTTCTGTGTGTAGGGAGTGTTCACAAACATACATTTTACACACACATAGCACACTTAAAGTCAGAACAAATATTTGCGGATCACACAAAGATTTGGTCTATGTGGGGATCGAACCCGAACAACACCAGCGCAATTGAAAGCTACTACAATCGTGCACTCAAAGTATATCTGTCTCTCGGTCAGTTTTTACGCTCTCACGCAGTACCGGATTAAGCCAGCGCGGGGCCTGTAGCAAAATCAGTCATTTATTTATTTTATTATATTTCATTTAGAAGGTACAGAAACAGATGACAGATTAAACACTTCATACATTATTAAAATTATGAAATACGGGTGTTACTCACGTAATGTTGGTCTATTTAGTCGACCGCGGTTTCGCCTATATGTCTAGGCATTATCAAGAGAGTGCGATACGTCGCGCCTGAACCCCCCGAACACGCACGACAACACTGACGGTGATGACAGTGAAAATAACAGTGACAGTGACAGTGAAAACATCACAAAAACGCTACCAACAGACACCAGTGTAGCACCGCCCTTTTCTATGACGTCACAGCGCGCGGCGCGTCGCTGCCCGCAGTGCAAGACCGGCTGCGACTCAGGCGCGACGTATCACACTCTCTTGATAATGCCTAGACATATAGGCGAAACCGCGGTCGACTAAATAGACCAACATTACGTGAGTAACACCCGTATTTCATAATTTTAATAATGTTACAAATTCACGTCAGTTTTAATAAAAATACTTCATACATTATTATGTCTTACATGAAAAAAATTTGCAAATCTGACGCCCAATTATATCTGTACATTAAATAGCTTCAACAAGCAAGGTAGTACGTTAAACAAAGAACAAAAGGAATTGAACAACTAAAATAAAATTAATAAGATAAAATTTAGTTTATAACTATGAAGATTCTAAATTACACAATGGGTTCATGGGGCTCTTAACATCTGTTTCCAGTAGCTCAGCGAACTGCCCAAATGCATTGCTTAGGTTGTTCTCTAAATCGTCTTTGTAAGCACTGACCATTACTAAGGATTTTTACAAAATATATTATGTTGTAAGTATTTTTAGCTGCCCAAATACTCCAAAACCACTAGTATTTGTATGATATGCATTCATATGCCTTTTAGGCATCCAAGATATTTACGCTCCTATTTAAATTTAATTATTTTTACAGGCAGACAAGCGTTGAAGCGCGGGGCCCGTAGCATTTGCTACTATTGCTATATGGCTAATCCGGCACTGCTCTCACGGTACAACCACTGATTCTATCTTGATAGAAACAACAAAGGCGACTTTTTATCGACATTCCGCGGTATTGGAGCCTATAAACTATACATATACAAACCTTACGAAGTATAAGATATCACGGTATATTATTTATCATGTATTTTGCTGTCACGAGTTTGCCAATATTTTGCAGCTATTTTAAATCGCTTGTGCATGATAAAAGTTTTAACGTCAAAAGTTTTTTTTTAGGCAATGACCTTGTTTATAAATTATAGTTCTAATTACATAATTATATAACTTAAATTTTTTATTTCTACATTTGCACCTACCGTAACATTATCTCTGCACCACCTTAAGGTTGACTGGTAGAAAATGCCTTTGGTATTAAGTCCGCCTACGTTACATGTTTTTTGTACGTGAAGTTAAATAAATAAAAATAAATAAATAGAAATATAAAAACCTTATAAGTAACAACTTCAGTTTGGGAGCACTGGTGCAGTTTTTCCCTGAGCAGGTTTCCATCAAAGTTCACGTAGGATTGGTGGATGTTTCTGAAGAAATCCGAGTCTCGGATGCGAATGTGATACTTCACAGGGGAGTTCCAATGGATTATCTGAAAAAAAAAATTACATACTATATATATCAATACAAAAAAAAAATGGTCTGCTTTTTATCGACGTACCTACCACGCAGATGAAACAGCGGGCGAAAGTTATTTGTTTGTTTGATATCGCTAATCTCGAGAACTATGTGTCAAATTTTGTAAATTCTTTTTGAGTTTGACTGTCAATAAAGGTTTTTAGATATTAAATATTACGCTAATCTCCACGGGAGATATAACGCTAATCTCAGTAAGGTTGAGCAACATTGGTTTTATGACTTTTCAAAATTTAACATAATTTTTAATAGTCATATGCATAAATGCATTTTTGAAATTTAGAATCCTCTTATATATATTATAGTCTTAAGTTAAAAGCGTGAAAATTTGTTACATTCATTTGTGGTTGTCGGAGTAGGAGCGGCCTCTAATTACAGAGTATGCGCGTACAATACAAATCAAAGCTAAACAAATATTTAATGTTACGATATTTACCTTAATATTATTCCTATCTTCACCATAACAGCCTTTTGCCAGCGTCTTAGTAGACATTTGTACATTATACTGACAGCTCATATTATACACATATCGAGGATTGGTCTTTAAAATGGCATTTATAACGTCCTGATCAGCAAGCGTAGTTTGTTTCAGTCTATCAATGTTGTCGTTTACTGCGTCTTGCCACAGACGCGTCCAGTCGGTGTTCCTGCGTATTTTTTTTAAATCTAGTAACATTACTCCCGTGTTGTAACCTCGGCCTAATGCTGGCCAACGTTTTGAAGTCTCAAAGTACCAATTGCTTTCGTTTTCTACTAAACCTATGATCTGTAAAAAATAATTTATTGTAAATGTTAGTATGTTACAGATATACATAGCCGAGAGAGCAGCTATAGCCGAGTGGGAGACCGTAGGACTGCGAAGTCAAGGGTCTCGGGTTCGAACCCACGGCACACACCTCTGTCAATAAATCGTAAAGATTCGTCTTTTCGAAGATATGTGTGTATTTATCATATAAATTATCGCTCGCTAACGGTGAAGGAAAACATCGTGAGGAAACCTCCATGCCTGAGATTGCGTAATAGGTACTTGAGGTTGTGTGAAGTCCACCAATCCGCACTTGGCCAGAATGGTGAACTAAGTCCTAACCCTTCTAATCATGGGAAGAGGCCCGAGCCCAGCAGTGGGACATGTATAAGATACAGGGCTGCTATTATACATAGCCGAGTTCTGTTTTCTAAGTATCTTATTATTTTTTTCATCACTCTCTTTGTTTGTACACTTCACTCTCACATTTTACGTGTCTCTTTTTCCTCTAGCCCTCAAAGGTTTGCTTTCAAAAACTCATTTTTGATTTAAGTTTACCTTTTGTCATCACCACATTTTTGCTATTTTATTAAGGATGGTATTTAAAAGTGCTTCAATTTATTCCCATATAATTTAACTAATTTTGCCTTTGTTCCACCAAATATACTGAATGTGCACCAAAATATGTTCACTAACATATTTCATAGTGAGCACCTATTTGAGAACTGTTGCAAATTTGTAAAAATAGTACTACACCTATTTTAAAAACAGATTGATTCTAGCACTCGCCGACCGCTGCCGCGGCACGCTCGCTTCACTCGCTCGGCTCGCGCTGTGTTATGGTCGCAGTTCTAACCTAACCTAACCTACTACTTTACCCATAATTGACCTATGCTATAACTATAGCTTTTATTTTGTGTAACAATCAGGAATATTTGGTGCACGAGAAGTATTTTTCGTGGAAGAATAAAATAATTATTGTTACAATTTGGAATTTGTTTGGTGTAACATATTTTGTTGGCCGAGTAGTTTAATTATAGCAAAATAATGAAACGGGTTTAAGAATAATATTTTAGAAATGCGTACATAGGTGTACCTTTAGATTTTTGGTGAACACAAAAATATTATCCTTTTATTAATGTAATTTATGTGTACAATAAAGTATTAAATTAAAATAAAATGTTTCGAGCCTTTTCCCTATTGCAATTGGTTTGATTTTTAGTCTGACGGATTTAGCTGAGTATCAGTAATTTACGTGGAGCAACTGCCCTCAGACCTTCACAACCCAGTACGAGGTACGAGTACTAGTTTTCAGATTTCTGGCCTCTGACTACCCGTAACGACTGCCATAGATATTCAAATGGCAACTTCCCCTTAACAAAAACTAAGAAAAGTGTTAATGGACGCATTCTTAGATTATATTATTACGTAGCAATTTAGGTTAACATAATATTACTTATTAGTCTTGATAGGCTAGATTGTAATGAAAATAAGATATCATAATTTTAATAATTGATTTCTTATATAAAAAAAAAAAAAAAAAAAAAATGGCAACTGGGTACGACGGTTTGACGTGCTCTCCTAGGCACGTAGGAAAAGTCGTTATGATAGATGGTCAACCCATCCTAGACCGACCGCGGTTAACATTGCTTAGCCTGCAAGATCCAGCGGTCTGCGCGGCTTCGACTGAATCACGAAAGAATTTCCTGATGGAGAAATTCGAAACAACATTTTTGACCCAAAAATTGAACCCTAGATCTTGCGGTGTGCATTACACAAATTAGACAAACGAGGCAGTAAAGGGTTCTAGTGTAAATATTATTATGTACAATTTGAATTTCTATTTTACTAATTTAATTTAATCTAATCTAGCTAAATTTTAACAGTATTATTATTATTATTTTACGACTATTTTAAGGCGTATGTTTTTTTTTATTCTTATTTATTTGTAATATTTTAATCTGATTGTAACTAATTGTATATGGACTATGTCTGATTTTTTTTTTTGATAAATAAATATTTCACAACTCACACACAACGTCATCTAGTCCCAAACTAAGCAGAGCTTGTACTATGGGTACTAGAATAACTGATACTAATAAATATATACTTTTCTTTTGTAAATACATACATATTATACATAGAAACACCCAGACTAAGACAAACCTCCATGTTCATGCACACAAAGATTTGTCTTAAGTGGGAATCGAACCCACGAGTCGAGTCGGCGTCGCAGGGTACACTACCCACTCCGCCATCCGGTCGTCAACAATGAATTGTAAATGGTTATAAATATCATAAAATGAAAGTGCATCTTACTTGTTCATCAGTCATATTCCTAAACATATTCCACAGCTCAGCAATATCACAGAGGAACGTCAGATCCGAGTCTAGCACTATAACCTGCTTCAGAGTACTGGGCAAGATATCCGGAAACAACAGTTTGACTAATGCGTAGATGCCAGAGTAGTGACTGTTGGGTATCCACCGCACTTGAATTAGACGGTCCTCTGCGTTGTAGCAGGTACATTTCACTGGAAAGGTAGATAAATTATAAAATAGTAATAAACTATGTAGTAGAGCTTTTGAGAATGAGCTCAAAAAAAGCCCCACTGTTTTGGGCTTAACCTGCCTCTAAATAACCTGTCTAATGGTGAGTTTGCGCTTTTACTGCCACATGAGGCATATTATATAGTACGGAGATGTAGCAAGTCTAACACTATAACCAGCTTCAGTGTACATACAGACAGGATATCTGGAAGCAACAGCTGGACTAGTGCATATATGCATCAGTACTGAGTGCTGGCTATAAATTGCTCTTGGATTAGGCGGTCTTTGGTGTTACAACCTGCTGTAAAGTAGTAAACGACAACATTGATAGACTGAAACAAACTACGCTTGCTGATCAGGACGTTATAAATGCCATTTTAAAGACCAATCCTCGATATGTGTATAATATGAGCTGTCAGTATAATGTACAAATGTCTACCAAGACGCTGGCAAAAGGCTGTTATGTTGAAGATAGGAATAATATTAAGGTAATTATAATTTAACTTAACTTTTTTCACATATTTGATACAAGACTTATAATGATAAAGCATTTTTATTTTCGAAGCCAATTTGAACAAAAATAATTAATGGCGTTAATTCTCTTATAAATCATGTCAATAAATAATAATAAATATATTCTATTGTAATAATTGACTGTAAAGCATAATATCATAATATAAGGCATTCTCCTAGCTGACTACTCTCCATACCAATGCTTTAGTTTTGATAGGAAATGTTCAAGTGCCATGTATGGACGTCACGTCGTACTTATCGTTTAGGACAATGGGTACGTAAATAGAAATCCAAATATACCATAAAAACTCTATTGAATTTTTTTGGATAAGCATCTTTCAATTGTTATATTATATTTTATAATTTAGTTGTATTGAAAGTACTGTTTATGTAAGTTGTGTAAATAATTTAGGTAACATTAGGTATTTTATTGTTATGTAGAATATGAAAGTATGAAGCCTAGTTCTGTTATTTAAGTAGGTATCTTATTTATTTTTTCATCACTCTCTTTGTACACTTCACTTTCACATTTTACGAATCTCTTTTTCCTCTGGCCCTCAAAGGTTTGCTGGCAGAAAACTCATTTTTGAGTTAAGTTCACCTTTTGTCATCACCACATTTAGGGTATGCAGGGCAAAAACTTCGAAGTCATCGTAAAGACTTCCTACACCAGTTATGGATAAGTGAGTTACATATCTAAATAGTAGGTATATTACGAATATCTAATTCACACATGCATATCTCCTGCAGTCAGCTTTCACTATAGCGTAGAAGATTTTGCCCTGCATACCTAATTGCTTTGCCCACTGTACAGTAAGTGTAATAATAATCTCACTAAGTATTAAACTAAACTTGTTAACTATATTTTATAGTCAGTAACATCATCAAAAGCATTTTTATCAGAGAAGAACAGCTTTATGTTGTAGCTTTTAGTGCTAATATATTTCAAGACCTAAAAATAATAATAAACAAGACCAGAGCAGTGCAATTGTTGCTACTTAGTGACAGGTTAAAGGTGCGACACATGTAATTTTTGAGACATTATATTATATTGGCATTTATATATATAAAAAATTCAAAATAATTTTACAAACCATCAGGAAGATCCCACGTCTCAAATAATTTACTAATAGTATGCTGAGAAGTCCCATCCACGATGAGATGGAAGTGCAATGGATTTTGCCGGTGATGCAGCAAGGATTTGAGCATGGGTGTTATTAAACGGGTACACTTGCCCATGCAGACCAATGCTATGTGCACTGTTTCACATAATGTGCCTACTGCATCTGGTATCTGAAAAGGATAGTATGTATTAACAACCATTGACTATAGCAGAGTAAAGATATACCAAGTAGTTTATCTTAATAGAAATGGTTGATATGCGTCAAATGTCTATTGGTGTACCTACCACGCAGACGAAACTGCGGGCGAAAGTTAGTTTGTTTGTTTGATAGCCCTAATCTCTAGAAGTACTGATTGTATTTTAATAATTAATTTTTGTTTGATAGGCTAACTCTCAATAAAGTCTTTAGATAACTAACATTACACTAAACTCTACGGAATGCCTTGCAGAGAAGAATGCAATAAAAACGCCAACTGCAAACAGGGTGGGCGCTGTGACAAAAAATTCAAAAAAAGAATGTTCGAAATTCAAGTCATTCACATAAAATTCAAAAACAGTACAAGGCTTTTGTTATTTCAAGCGTAGGGGTTGAGTTAGAATACTGATGTATATTTATACTGTGACTGTAGTATTGTTTTTAGGTGGCAAATAAGCATTACTAAGGTTGGAGATTGGTTATGGAGATAAAAAAAAATCTACTTGATCATAATCAGCTAATACCTATTCATTTGTGTGATGGCATGTCAGCATGTTTGTAACTAAATCACACAATAACCCCTGAATGGATTTGGATGAAATTTGGACCACCGTCTATAATGCTAATAACAGCTACAGCTAGTTTCTAAATCTCTATTAATAATAAAGAGGAAATATTTTTTTGTTTATTTGATTGATTGTACCCAAAAATCTTTGTTCCTACTGGACAGTCTTAATGAAAATTGGTGTTATAATAGGTTACTTTTTACTACCTGGGTGGAGCCGCTCATGGAAGCTAGTAACATATAAACTAGTTTATAGAATACTTACAATAGGAACTTCATAAGTAGACCCAGATTCAACTGACATCTGTCTCATGACATTCTGGGATAGCCTCAACTGTGTCTTAAATACTTTGTTCTGTGTCTCCAGCACGCTTATCCTTGATATCAGCCACCAGTAATAAACCACTGAGACTGCTATCCATATCCCAAAGGGTACTCCCAACCAAGGCCGGAAGAATAGGCACGAAAATACATTCTTTGATCTCATATTCATCTTGAATCTCTGATATTCGCATATTTAAAAAAAAGAGGCTCAATAATAATATAGCAATGCCTTAAGCACCATTCTGTAGTTTTAAATGTTTTCTTTATAATGGTTTTGGATTCTGAAACAACAGAGCGCTTAATATTAGTATTGATTAATTCTTGAAAAGTTTAAGCCGTCATTAATATTTTTCAAGTGTAGTTCATGTTCATTAATTGGTTTCTCATTCGTATTCGTAAATTAATTGCTCTACGTTAAATTAGTGCATGACCACTTAGTTACGTACAAACAAAGTAATCGTTAAAAGTCACTGAAATTTAGACGTTACAAAATGGTAGCTTTACTGTTACATTTTGTTTACAATTTAATTATTTATTTGGAGCATAAAATTGTTGAAATAACTTTATTTGCATAATAGCAGCTGTGTTTACACTGAAAATGTACACCAATCACAGAGAAACCAAATACATCTATGAGATTGACATTTGTTGTCAAAACAAATGTCAAATATTAGTGACAAGTTTGATAACTAGTGATGTCCGGATGCTAGTCAGCTCATATAGTTTTGGTAAGTACCGATGAGAAACCAATATTAAAATCAGAGACAAAAAAATATCATTTGTTCTTGTTTTTAGACGAATCTTATACATCCTATTCAATCCGCTCTGTTGCTTAAAGAAACTGGAGTTCTAAAAAAAGAAATGCGCTAAATTGCTCACTGCAACTGTAATTACGAATGGGTACCGGACCATTTCAAACGATTTTAATCCTTATAAACACGCCCTATAGAGTCCTACGCAGTATAGGAAACATAACAAGGATAAATTCTTAGCGTCTTAGAAGCTAGTTAGCCAACATCACGTATTTTTTTTTTATAAATTCGATAGTTTCAGTTTTGCCTTCTCGTGAGTGATACGCAGGGGCGTAACAATGCCGAAAAAACCATAGGCACTCAATTTGTGACGTTGGCACTAAGTCCATTTTGTAACATATCCGAGAAACTCAGTAGCATGTAGTACTTAAGATAAATGTTAGATGACGCTACAATCAGTAGACTTTGTGTATTATTATTACCAAAAGCTTTTTTTTTAAATATTTTAAAATAAAGGTCATTTATTTTATATATATATATATATATATATATATATAGATTGTTATGTGTATAAAATGTGATTAAAATGTTATTAATTCAATATTTATATATTTGGCATTTTGTAACTTGGTGACATTATTTTCAGCCGTCAATCATAATGATTACTTTGGTTACTATTTACATTTTGGCGGTTAAGTTTGTAATTTTCGTTATCTTTTCTCAATTTTTGTGATATACCGGTTATGTTAAAGCTGCAATAAATTAGGTTGAGTTGAGGTCCGCCCTCCTCCCTGTTATTGTCTTGGTTTTCACTCGCGAACCATATTTTGTTCTTCTGTTGTGTTGTGTGTTAAAGACGCTTTTCTACTTTCTACTAAAAAAAAATAAAAAATCATTACACGTGCGCAATTACACGAGACTTGCGCTCTCCACCCGATTCGACATTATGAACAGTGCAGTAGAAATACATTATAAAACTGAGAATACAGGGTTCACGTCTTATTGCGTACGGCGACACTCATTCCTGTGTGATCTTCATCAACATTTAAACGATTGCCTCGGCTTACAAAGTATTTTTAAACTGGCTATCATGTTATACTATAATGGTATTACATGGTCTTCATAAATCTATTGCTATAAACCGCGTTATAATAACGATACCTTTGGGTAGAAAGTAAAGGTCGTATAAACCATTTTGGCCAAATTGAGTTATATATACCATTTTTCTCAGAATTTTTTTCTCTATCGATCTGTATATACGAAATGCAGAAATTCGCATAAAAATGGTTAATACGACTCAGAAATTTTTGGTCATAAGTTCTTAAAAAAGGTAAATTTTCAATGTAAAAGCCGAATTTTTTTTTTTTGTAGTTTTTTTATGATGTAATGACCATAATTTATATTAACTCAGGGCGTAAAAATATTCGTTAATTGTAAATGGTTTATACGCCCTAACATGTTAAATGCATTACCTAAAGATAGTTAAATTTCGACGTCGTAAATCCAAAGGCAGTTCGCGACGTTGGTGTATAAACCATGTTTATTACAAGAAGCACTTTACGACCAACACACAAGGCTCGAATTTGGGAATCTTTAACGTTGGCTAATTGAGATCATATTATTATCTTTATTTGTGTGGAAATAAATCAAAACTGTATTTTTATTTTAATGCTTTTTTTTATTTATATATAATAATGTTTTTGTGACATTGTACATCAAACACATTATTGCACACTTATTTGACATTGCAAATGTTTTTTGTTCTAAGATTTTTCACTATTACTGATAAAATTAAAAATAAGCCGTCGCAAAAGGATTTTTACTAACTACACGTAAAGGTTAAAAAAGGACAAAGCTCATTGTAAATAATTTATGTTTTGTAATAACATAAAATAATATAATAATAGCATATAATGTAAAAGCGCAAAAAAAGTTTCATAACAAAATATTAATCTATAATTCTACATAAAAATTAATAACTTTTTGTTTTTGAAGTTATAAAAAAATATCTATGAGAAAAGTTCTTAAAATTTGCAAATGAAAAAGGTTAAATTATCAAAACCTATCTATCTTATTTAGTTTAAAAGTTAGCTTGGATTTACGACTAAGATAAAATCAATTCTTGGTTAAAACACCCCATGAAAATGTACTTTAAAAAAACTGTATAGGTCGTATATCCATTTTTGGTAACATTATGGTGACATTTACTGTCTTAAAAACCCATATATGTAGTTTTTTTTGTATTAAAAACCATTAATTAATCATAGATTAATTGAACTCTGACTAATAAACAATCCTGTTACTCTCAGAATTAGTAGAAAATCCAATTATTATTATTCTAATACCCAATAATGGTCGATTCAAATAAAATAAAACTACCTGAAATACGAAATCAACATTTATTAAGTATTATAATGCCTTCTATTCAACATTTACGATTATTTCAATAATGGTACAACATATCTAAAAGGTTCAACATTTTTGCCAAAATTAGAGTACTACTATTATTGTAAACTGAAGAAGATTTCAAAAGCACAATTTGTAAATAGACATAGGTAAGTTTTGGACTGGAGACCTTGTGCCACCATTTCTGCTTTTAATGTATGTTTTTTATTCAGTACAGAACCTTAGATAGATCCACAGATTGACCTTTCCAATACAGGTCATATTTTCATTAATTTCAACTTGTGGATATACGACCTATACAGTTTTTTTAAAGTACATTTTCATGGGGTGTATTAACCAAGAATTAATTTTATCTTAGACGTAAATCCAAGCTAACTTTTAAACTAAAGAAGATAGATAGGTTTTGATGATTTAACCTTTTTCATCTGCAAATTGTAAGAACATTTCTCATAGATATTTTTTTATAACTTTAAAAACAAAAAAGTTATGAATTTTTATGTAAAAAAAACGTTTTTCTGCTCTCCTGAAAAGTCGGGTTTTGGTTTATACGACCTTTCTACCCAAAGGTATCGATACGTTTCGTAGTTTCGTCTCACTGCCTGCTGTCCGCTGCTAACTCGTCCCGCTTGTCTCAGCTGTAGGGCACGGCCTATCTAGCTGCGCGTGTCTAGATTTGATCTCGACTTTATTTTTTTAAATTTCCTATCAAATTTCCGGAGCAATTCGAAGCTTGGGTTCGAGTTGTTAATGGTTAAGATGATTGCAATTTCGATTACAAGATGAAGAGAGTCTGTGACAGATGGGAATCGCAACAACTGTCTGATTGCACTAGCAGTACCATCACTATAGCTTTTTCTGAGTGGTAAGTTAAAATATTTACTATTTTATCTATTATGTTAACAGGGCCGGTCCATCCATAAGGCGAATAGAGAAGGCGCTAAGGGTCAAGAGACAAAAGATCTCTTATGAAAAATACATTATTTCTGTATGGTTGGTTTGACCCAATATACACATTAGCTAGACAGTCGTAGCCAAATCCTATAATTATAATTAAACACAAAAATACAAGTTTGTCATCATACCTGCACCAAAAGTTATTTTTTCAAAATTCATCTTTAATTAAGCTAATATATAAATTTTGATTTACCTTTCTCTGATAATCACTTATTTTCAGATTGGAAGAGTAGGTATCCCTTCAATAGCAACAGCATCAAAATTCAGGGTCTACCAATGAAGTATAAAGAATTTGAGAAGATAGATTTACCACCTGAGAAATTGAGGCAAGGATTTGCAGACACAGCTTCAAAATGCAAAAATAAATTATAATAAATTTGGTTTTCAAAAGCTTGTCCAAAATATGACACTAGCAGCCAGTGTGTGGCTGGGTACTGAGAAAATGCCTCAAAAATATTATAACAAACTGGAAAGTATGCAAATGTGTATTATCTAGAAACTGATAAAAATGCTTACATGTAAAAGAATATTATTCCGACACAAAACAACAAAAAACTTGTTATGTTATCGGTAGGCGCAAATAAATGAATGCTTTCTAGTTACCTAAAATATATGTGTTTCACATTTAAAAAGAATGTACCTAAGTCTGACTTAAAAAAGTCGATAAAAATGCACGTCAAAATGTTTTGTAAGATTTCTATTTAAATGTGAAACACATGGAAAAATTGAATATTTCATTGATGGTATATCGAATATAATAATTTACCGTTGGTGCAGATCGGTTAACCAAATTCTAGCTGGCAAACTCACATACGTTGATGAAATCAAATTATTGTATATTATGCTTAACAATATTTTAATAAACAGGCATTATAAAAATAATAAATGATTTAATGAAAGACTTGATTTATTAATTTTATGTTAATTAAATGGAAGTAACCTGGCATGCGAAGATTTTAAAAGATTTCAGCATTCTTAGCAACATAAAAGTTTGCAGAACACTTCGAAATATTAATACTTTCATACAACGAAATAATTACGATTGAAAGAAATAAGTGACTTTAAAATATTTGTTCATTATGTTATATTTATACTATAACATATGAACTTATTACTTTATACTTCTGTTGCTGACTGTATAAACTAACTTGTTATCTTGAATGAAATTTAAAAATTCATTATAATACATATATTATGCATGATGTATTCATTTACATGAAACTTAAGATATACATTATAAGTAAGTCACATAAATTGTCAACTTGTATGCATTGCCAATGTTTACCAGCGATATAATAAGCAGTTGTTTGCTTTGTTTACAAGCTATGTAACACTGTTAAAATTAACATAAAATCAGCTTTATCGTTAAAACCCCGTCATTATAAATCAATTGAATTGTAAATTAATTTTTCTGTAAGATTTTTTTGACCATGTAATTTTTTATTACACATCGGCAAACTTATGAAAATGTTGTAAAAATTGTGAAATGTTTTTAAAACATGTCGCTATTTAAAACGCTACCTAAAAATGTTAGGTCTCTACTTATGAAATTGCCGTTTTGTATGAAAAAATTTTAACGATTTTTTTTTCATGTATTTTTTATTTGTATTAATTGAAGTAATCACCCATCCAATCAGCAGCATCAGCTTCCACAATCGCCTTTAATTCATCATTTTCGACCGAAGTATTTGGACGACCGCGAGGTTCATTTTTCAGGTCGTCCCAGAACGGACGCAAGCAAATCAATAACAGGTGGTGCGTTGGTTTGTAGTGTCAGCTCCGTAATCGTCGTTGATGTTGCGTGCCGCTTGTGCCGCGTTGGTGCCACGACGGTACTCATATTCCATAATTACTCGATTTTTTAACGAATCTATGATGACGAAAAATAGTGAAATGCGATGAAAATGTAACACTAATCAATAAACAAATGACTACTTTTGGAAAAAGAATTCCATGTTTTTAAAATAAAATTAATTTGAAATTAGAATTCTTAGCCAAACAAAAAATATTTTTAATTTGAAATGGCCAGTACGCAGAACAGCAATTTCATAGGTAAAGACCTATTATAAAAAAAAATATCTATACACATAAATACAATATAGGTATGTGGGTGTGAACCACAGATAATATAATACTAGTACAGATACCCAATCTCATACAAAAAATTGACGCCACCTTAAAAAAATTATTTCTGTGAGCTACTTTAATTCACTTTTTATGCCAATAGATGGCCGTACTTGTGAGTAGTCTCAACCGCGCTACCCTAACGCCATCTAGCTTTTGCAAAAGGTAACATAGGTACATGTCGTCCTTGTGTGCGTAAGAATGTGTCTGTGTGCGTGCCAAAGCTGTCAATGTTTTAGAATTTTAGAATATTATTATCTGCATTTGTGCGTGTCCGTGTCAGTATGTACATTACCATGACGTTTGACCTTCTACAGCGAGCGCTATAACACTGCTTCATTCAAAATATCAAACGATTTTTTAATGTTTTGCGATTTAAAATGTAATGTAATAAAATAATGATTACTTTCTATTGCAATTGATTTTGATTTAGACTTATGTTAGTTGTTTCATTTTTAAGGTTATACAATACTATATCATTCACCCAAGAATAAATTCATTTTAATATGATAGAGCTTTTGTTAGCACGCTTGAATGATGCACGTAGCCGTGCTATGCGCTAAACTGGTTCTCAGTTCCTGTCAAACTTGGTAGGTATACCACTAACAAATTGGAGCCTACCTATGCCAAGGATGTTTCAATTCATAGGTTAGGTATAAATAGCCGGGGCTACTCCCGCGAAGCAGTACGGCATTGGGCTGGCGCTTAAGCGGTTACGGCGGAGCGCGGCGACGGCGCGGCGGCGGCGCGGCGCGGCAGAGCGCTGCGGTCTTCCAACCCCTAGCCATAACAGATCGCCGCGCTTAGAACATTCACAGTTCGCGCGCTGTAATAAGTTTCAATTTTGCGTGCAAGACTAGTAATTATTATCTGTGGTGCAAGTGGGTACCTCAGGCGAGGTGTAGGTATAATTTTTACATAAACTTGACTTTCGTTAGGGAGTGAATCTTCTGTTGTTCCCAAGGACGATATAATATCTATTAACGTTGTTACTTATTTTGCCTATAGGTACCTACTTCAAATAATAATTTCAAGTATTTCAACATTAATGTAAAGACAATTTAAACGTCTTAAGTCAATAAAAGAGTTGCTAAAGAAAGTAATCTTTATTTATTTCTGGTAAAGTTTGATCGAAAAATCTAAAATCTGTTTATAAAAACGTGCAATCATGTTTGCTTAGCATTGTTCCTACAACTGTCTTCGTTCGCAAAAACGTATTTTTGTAGCAATCTTATCATCGAAATTCTTAGCTAGACTAAGATTGCTTTGAAGGAAGAAGACAAGGGAGGTTTTAGTCATATCACTCAGTACAAAAAACATGTATGTAAATACCCACTAGTGTATCTAGGGGTGCGCTTTGTTTTTCATAAAAAAATTTCTTCATAAAATCGCAATTATTTTCCGAATTTGTTATTAACAACATTTTTCTTTATACTCATTGGCATTCATAGTATTGTTTTTCATTCACATCTTTAACCTATTATTTTCTTATATTATAGTTTTTCTTAATGATACCGATCATTCTTTTCAACTCCTAATTATTTTTATTCATACATTTGTTTGTTCTTTTTAATTAATTAATTTCTTCATTTTGAGTGTTACGTTATTTACTCTATTGATATCCATAATGTCAATATAAATATATTAATTATTTATTTATTTAATTGTAAAAAGATCTGAAAAACATCTCATATAAAATATCCACAAGAGCACACAAACAATCCGAAAACTTCTACCGAAGTGAAGGAAACACGCGCGGCCCGTTTATTTGTAAATAAACATTGCAGAAAAACGTTTTGTTTCTGTTCGAAGTACATCACATGACAATTGATATCTATATTATTTTAGATTATAAAAAAATAAAATACATATATATGATTACTTACATTATTAGAAAAACATGTATTTAATATATAATTTAAAAAGTTCGATGATGATTTTATATCTAACTACTATTGGAAGGCAATCGTAGACTCAGAAACTAAACGCGTCATCGTAAGTGAATGTCCAATAATTTAGCATGCTGACTTGCTGAGTGACAAAAGAGTCGAACTCCAATTTGTTTATAACTCAATATACACTCACACACTCATACAATGTTAAAATAAAATTGAAATAAGCGCCATCTATTAGCCACAAATAACCTAACCGCATGAAATTTTTACATTTTGTGCCGTATCCAAGACGGCGACTTAGGAGTTAAAGACATAGATTTCTTTTTTCTCTCAAATCACTTTGAAATAATTGAAGAATGCTTTTAACGTTTTATATATACGTGCTTTATTTTTTAAAAATCATATTTTGGTCAAAAGTTGAACAATAGCGTTTATAACAATTTATTATTTTTGCATTGCTATACATAACGCCATCTATGGAAATTTTTAAGAAGTAAAAATCTAATGTTCCTAATGATACCCCATGGTGTGAACGAACACAATACAGAGCTTAGTTTTCGGATTTAATATCAGATGGCGCCACCATTCAATTTTGGGCGTAGACAGAGAAACCAGATTTTGGGTGTCAACATTATACGGATGCAGGCTCTTTATTCCCCAATATATTAATATACTCTTTGGTGATACGGTATAATAACTTACTGTGTTTGTTGAAATATTCATGGAACTAAATCTGTGAGTAATATTTTTAACCGACTTCTAAAAAAGGAGGAGGTTCTCAATTCGATTCGTATATAATATGTTGCTTTTTTTGTTTGTATAAAATTTTAATTTCAATTTGCTGTGTGTGATCGTCGACTATCTTGTATTTTTTGCCATTGGAAACCTCAGAGGAAGAGAGTATTTCCTCTGAGTTGGAAATCCTTGTTCTGAGGTTGGAAACCGTTGAAATTGCATGAAAATTATTAAATACCTATGGGTTAAAAATATGATAACAAGATCTTTAATCATTAGTATTCGACGATGAGTTTGACGCTGGGGTGGAAACGCTTGTAAATTTATGTTTTGTCCAATGTTTTTACATTTAACAAAAGTGTTTATGCACGTGCTTACTTATAGTTTTTATTTTTCTCTGTTTTTAACCGACTGCGCCGGCTATTATAAATATATTTATAAGTTTTTCCCAAGTTTGTTTGTTTGTTTGTATGTTTGTCTACCCATATTTCAAAAAACAATACGTCTTTTAGTTTTTTTTAGTTATGTTTAGATAAGGTACATCAATATCTTAAGGAAGCTCAGAGTCACACAGCGAGCGATGGAAAGAGCTATGCTTGGCGTTTCCCTGAGTGATCAAATAAGAAATGAGGAGATCCGTAGGCGAACTAATGTTACCGACATAGATGAAGTTTATTCAAAATCTTTAATACTTACTTACCTTTTTACTTATTTTGAATTTAAATTAAAGGTTCATGTAATGATGTTGTTTTTAAATGTACAAGTTGTTTTTATTTATCGAATACTATAATATAAAAATTTTAGAACATAATAATA
The DNA here is from genome assembly GCA_905147285.1 of Hypena proboscidalis. NCBI lineage: Eukaryota > Metazoa > Arthropoda > Insecta > Lepidoptera > Erebidae > Hypena > Hypena proboscidalis. The sequence goes on from LR990141.1 coordinate 7,054,193, forward strand.
TGAAGAAGTGCACCCATTAATTAAAAATTCAATCTGGCTAACAGATGAATAGTTACTTCAAAAGATCCAGCAGTCAGGGAGTTCGCCTTTTTTTTATCAGCCAACAAACCCCAACAATGCCTGACAGCCAAGGAACCCCAAGCAAAATGACGCAAGTAACCACTCTATCACCTATAAGATATCTGTTGACTTATTATATTGCTATATCTACATATCGACGCAAGAAAGCAATCTTGTAGTATCTCGAAAAGTTGAACTTTACACCAGAGCCAAAAAACTATTTCAAAAATTCATAACTAGTAAACTAGCTGAACCAGAGAGATAAATTTTGTATCACGTCATTCTTATAATAAAATTTATCAGATGGCAATTATGATAGTATTCTAAAGTTAGTCTAACATGCGTTTTCTTTGAGTTACAGCAATTGGTATTTTAATTTGAAGCTGCAATATTGCGGTATCTTTTTAGTTATAACATAGGCACAAGAAAATGCTTTAAAATTTTAGGCAACGATTATGATGTATCTAATATGAAGTAAATTTGTAAGTCCTGTCATTTCGCTATATCTAATATTCTTTTCAGAAGTACCCTTTGAATTTTGTGGTAAATATAAGTAAAACAAAATACAATGTATAATTAAAAATGTTTTTTGTTTATTTAAACAATATTATTCGGCAAATAATCTTTAGTAATTATGCATTCAAATAAAAAAATCACACACACGAGCACGTACACGAGCTCTGAGAAATATCCTGACAGATATTTTGGACGAAATATCAAAAAAAAAAAATACAAATTATTAAAAAAAAACATAATTATAAATTTCTTAGGTACATGTAAAATGGGCAGAATAAAACGTTATATGTCTAAGTACATTTCAAACCCGAACGATAGAAATGTAGTATCTGTAGCTGCCATAAAATATTCAGGCGGCGAAATTGCTGTATCTCAATAGAACATTACTTTGTCACAAAAACATAATGCTGTAAGTGTTACGAACCATACAAACGACTACCGTATATTTTTGTTGTATCTATGTATCATACAAAATTAGTAGATTTTATGGTATTTACTCCATTATGAAGTATGTTTTGAGAAAATAGTATATAAAAAGTCAAGGTCGTATCATATCAAGAAATCATCGTAGGAAAACGTTGATCAGACTGTTCCACGCCGTTTTTTTTTTTAATTTCAATGAACCAATAAAAAAAAAAACCTATTTTTCGAGATACGACAAGATTGCTTTCCAGCGTCGATATATTATTATGTATATATAAATCATTATAAAACAACTTTTCTGCAACAACTTGTCCAATCCTGACTGGACATTATAATGTTAACTTCGAAATTATTATCATTATTCATCATCATCCAATCAATCATCGTTAGTCATGGGCGTTATTAGATATTTTTGGTAACCGTTATTACACCGGTATGGTGATACAATACCGGTATAGACAACCGTGGCCGAATAACGGTATTTTACGTAAGTTACTACAGTTATTCTAGCTATAGCGTTTACATAAACGTTTTAAGCTAAGGTAGCGAGAGCGACCGCACTCGTTTACAGTTTGATTAAGCCGTAGCGCAGTAGATATAAGGTCGTCTTTGGCTTATAACAATAACCTTGAATGGTTTGCGCCGCTCTTGCCCCTTTTCTTTTATGCATGTAATATTATCACTTGTAAGAGAGAGATAGATAAGTTAGTTAGTTTTGATCGGTTCCGTAGATTCAGTTGGTTTTGGTTGTCAGTTATTTAGTTATAAGATATGATGTGGGTTCGGTTTTCAAACTACGTTGACGCGGGGACGCAGCGACTAGGTAGTTACTTCATAGTTTCATACTAATACCTGATAACCGTTGGTAACTATTTTAATACCGAGGCGGTACGTTAGAGAGATGATACCCGTTTTCAGTTACGTTTTGGTATAGCGGACACATGACTAATCATCGTGTGTCCACACGTAAAACACATAAAGGGTGTATAGGTATGGCAGAGGTTTGTAATCTGTAACGCCCAAATGTCCCTTGGTAATTGATTGGAGTTTTCACCATAGATTACATAAAGTTTTCACTGTCTATCGCGCCACTTTTGTTACGTACTCTTTTAAGGGTCCTCGAGGTGAGGAGATAAGATTGTGAAAAATAAAACAAACTATTATATTTTCAAAAACCGATACTTATTAGAAATCGTTGGGAAATACAACACAATAGAAACATTCCAATACGAATTATAAAAGAACAATAAAAATAAACTTAATTATATTTAAAATGGAGAGGAAAAGCGCAGAGAGAGTCATTTTAAAGTCTATTTTCTTTTTTTTGTCGCTTGTTAGTAACCTACAAACTTTGCAAGTGGGTAAAATGCCGTAAATGTGCTAGGTCCGAGCATGTGTGTTGAATATATTTTTAATTAAATGAAGAAAGAAAGAAGAAACATTTATTTTGGCAAATCATAATCTTAATATTACTAAAACTACATAATAATATAATAAAAAAAAATTAATTGTTGTGCCAAAAAAGGTACACACCTCAGCATACTACTGCAGCACATCAGTACTACAGCGCTGGTATTCTGGTGCGCCCTGATTGCGAGTAAAGGTAGTGCGACATTCGTCCTAATGATGACAAAGTTTACAGGATATACAAATATAATTATAATTATAAGTTATAGAAAAATAAATCAAATACAAAATAATAATAATAAAAAAAAAAATACTCGACAATTAAAAACAAATGACACCACAAAACCTCAAAAACCGAAAAAATAATATGGAACGCACCCATAGCGTTCGAGTCATCCAAGCGCATCCAAGGTTCGAGTGGTTTGACATATTATGTCGCGAAAAGTCAGGTTTAACTCGGGGTTCTCATTTGTCCAGCGTCCTTTCAAAACAATGAAAACCAAACCAAGCCAAACATTTTTGTTCTCGTAACAACATACACAAAATCAACACAATTATCACTAAGTTCATTTGTATTATAATATATGTAGAAAAGCTTGAAAAATGTACCTATATAGTTTATGTGAATTTCGCAGTAAGTGTGTGTTCTGTGTGAAATAGTTACTTTAAATGTTTTCATAGATTATGGTATCAAACCTTCTAAAGTAGAAAAGTGAGCTACTAAGTGAAACAACCGCATTCATGCTATTATGGAAATAACTATAAGCAAATGTGTAAACAACTAGGTAAGCCATTCATAACATTTGTTGTTGTTCTAATAGGTATCTTTTGTACACATTTTTAAAACCGAATACTGATTTGCAGGCACGCTGTGGTGGCAACAAAACATTCCAGATAGATGCAGCCATGAAAGAAAAGCTGCCACGGTATGCAGCTGTGCGATGTGAAGGTGTCGAGATAAGATATTCGGATGCTCTTGTTTTATGCTGATTGAGATCCCTTGACCAAGCCAGCTTTTTTACCAGATAGTCTGGTCTTGCAGTGAGTACAACCCCAAATAAAAGTGTTGCCAGGTGTAGTTTTCTGCGAGACTCCATCTTCATTAACCCTCCTTTGTTCAGATATGGGGTGACATGTGTACGTGGTGGTATGTGAAAACAAAACCGAGCACATGCATTTTGCACTCTTTGGATGAGTCTCTCACTCCTGCCCAGCAAACATGGACCATAAACTGTATCAGCATAGTTTAGCTTGGAAAGAATGAGAGTCTCACACAGCATGATCCTTATGTCCTCACTGAGGTATCCACGCACCCTGTATAGCATCTTCAGCCGGTAAAAGCAGTTACGTGCAGCTTCCTGCACATGGGTCTCAAACTGCAGTTTCCCATCAAAAACCACCCCAAAATTGCGTGCCTCCAGCACTTTCTCAATGGGTGCTCCCTCCATTCTGATTTGAGGACTCTCATGGTTAATTTTTTCAATTATTGTATTTGTCCCCATGACAATAAATTTTGACTTAGTGGGATTTAGTGTTAAAGAATTTCTTCTTGCCCATTCTGCTACTCTGTCTAAGTCTTCATTTATATGTTTTTCAGACCCCTTGGTGTCCTGCGGCCTGAAGGACAAGTACAGCTGCAGATCGTCGGCATAGAGATGGAATTTGCAGTTCTTAATGGAGTTTGTTATGTCTGCAGTGTACAATATGAATAATAGAGGACCCAGAATAGAGCCCTGCGGGACGCCTCTGGTCACTTCACATAAGGAAGATGACATCTTATTACCATCTTTATCATTAGATAGTTGCACAAATTGGTGTCTGTTTGTGAGGTAGCTATGGAACCATTTTACTGTTTTTTTACTGCAACCATAGTATGATAATTTGGATAAGAGAAGTGAGGTATCCAGACCATCAAAAGCACGGGAAAAATCAAGTAGGGTGAGAATTGTCCCCTTCCCCTGGTCTCTAGCCTCAAGGATGTTATCTACCACATCTATTAAGGCAGTAGAAGTACTGTGTGCCTTCCGAAAACCTGACTGACAAGTTGGTAATATTTTGTGCCTTTCCAAGTATTCCCTCAGCTGGGAGCACACAATAGTCTCCAATATTTTTGATAGGCAAGGGAGGAGGCTTATGGGTCTCAGATCCTTAAGACTAGAGGGACATGGGACCTTAGGTAGAGGCCTTACAATAGCCAGCTTCCACAGATCAGGAAATGATGAGGTGGTTATTGACCTATTTATAATACTTGTAATGGGCGCAAGTGTTTGTGGCAACATCATAAACAGCATATTTAGTGTAATGCCATCTGGACCCATGGCATTTGATCTGAGGCTTCGTATTACTTTGAGTACCTCAACTTCTGTTGTACATTTCAGTTCGAAAATTGAATCACTGTCATTGCAAAAGCTGTGGTATTCAAAGAAGGTCATGTCAGATATACTCACATTGCTGCTGCCCGGGACATTTAAAAAATGCATGTTTAAGACTTCAGGGTCACTAAGTAATGGTGGAAGGTCATTTTCTATTTTATTTTTTATAGTTATGGTTGACTTTAAACTTTTCCAAAGTGTTTTGGGTTGATTTATATTTTTATTTATATATGTTGTGTAATATGCTTTTTTTTTCTTGTTCCATTGCTATCTTTACTAAGTCCTTTAAATCCTTATATGCCTGTCTCTTATGCTCGCACTTCGTAATTTTGGCTTGTTTATGACTCATCGCGCAAAAACATCATGTCCCTCACTGTATCAGTAACCCACGGATATCCTCTGTCCTTAATTAAAACATTCTTGTAAGGTGCATGTAAATCAAAGAGCTTTAGCGTGTAGTCTGTGAAAAGATTAACCATATCACTAACATCTGCCTGGCCTTCAACATCGTCGCAGGTTATTCTAGCTATATCCCTGTCAAAGAGCTCTGGCAGTATGTCATTTATCGGTCTAAATGAAACCCAATAGGGGGTCAGTTTATCCTTTTTAAATTTCAATTCTACTGAAATAATAGCGTGATGACCCAGCTCAGGTATATGTGACACAATTACCTCAGAGACCCTGGCATCAGTGCAGACAATGTCAATTAAAGTTTCACTGTGATCAGTAAAGTGAGTGGGTTCAGTTATAACATTTGTGAGGCTGGTGCAATGCAAAAATGTGTTCAGCAACTTAGTTTTGCTGTCTGTTATGTTAAGCATATTGATATTGAAATCACCTAGCAGAACAACCCTATCAGCAAAAGCCATTGAAGACAGAGAGTCAGTCAAAGCATCAATGAAGATGTTTACATCTAACCATGGGGGTCGATAAGCTGTGCCAATGATGATAGTTTGTGAGTTTAATGTTAACTTAAGCCACATCTGCTCTACATGTGGCGCGTGGGGATGTGGCTGTGTGAGTACACGCAACCCACGACGGACATAAAAACCCACACCCCCACCACGCCCACCCCGTATACTTGTTGGTCTGGGTATATGTCTGAGTCGATAATTAGGCACTGTAGGAGCACAACCATTTTGGTCCATCTTTAACCAAGTTTCATTTATAGCAAGCAAATCCACTGATAATTTCTCCAAGGCGACAACAAACTCCTCCTGTCGTGGTCCCAGTGATCCTGCATTAAACAGTCCAACCTTTAGGTTTTTATTATGCATGTTTGTGTAGTCTTGTTTGTATATATTCGGTAGATGTAAAACTTAGTATATGTGTGTGTTGTAAATACCTAAAGAGAACGTTCAATTGTTTTGTTACCATTATATTATGTTTAAGAAGTATAATGAGTGTTTGTGAATATTGTAGAAAAATATATGAGCTGATTTCATGTTTGATTGTGTGTATATAATATATCATAGGTGTGGGTTGCAGTGTTAACTTGTTTTCTAAATATATATATAATATCTTTTCATTTTCAACTATAGTTGATTTAATGTAGTTGCCACCATTATATTTAAAATGACAATATGTATAATAAAATAATAATATTTGACTATGAGAGCTAGTAGAATGAAAAGTATGGTTGATCAGATTAATCAGCGTTATAGAATAGAAGTTTTTGTAGAAACAATTACTTATATTTGTCACTATTTTTACAAGTGCCTTGTGAGTTGTTTTACATGAACCAATACCATAATTTATACTTAATATTAAATATCTTACATTAAACATATAGCTTTGCTCCACAGAGCAGGTAACCTGAAGAGCAAATAGAAACAAGAAATAGACAGCTACAAAATATGACAAACACATTATAATAAAAGTACAGTGGCATCCAAAAGACTGTATCGCTATTTTTCTGCAGTCTCTACCTCTTCTTTGCCAAAAATTCGCTCTAAATCGGCCCGACAGCGTATGCTATGCGTGCGTTTTCCATCAGCCTCCTTGGTTAGTATTTTCCCACGCTTGGTCCAAGTAAACCTCCAGCCCTGTCGACCAGCTGCTTGGCGGGTGCGGTAGAATAACTGCCTGTTAATTGCGGTCAATCTCTCATTGATGTAGAAGCGTCGGGGGGGAGCATCGAAACCATGGTCAGCAGAGTCGGCACCTCTTCTGACACGAGCACTTCGCAGAAACTCATCGCGTACTCCTCGTCTCGTGAGTCTCACAATAATTTTCCTGCCTCTCGCCCCCGCTCCCCTCTCGTTCGCCCCTCCCGCCTCGGCCTGATGCTCCACTCTAGGACCTACTCGCTCAGCAAACACTATGTCACGCTCATCCAGCGTAACTCCTAATTTCTTGGCCACAAGCTCTACCGTATGAATCACATTTTCGCCTGCGCACTCTGGCAAATTTCAGTCAGCCAGGAGCAATTCTTGCTCTCGTTCATTCAGTTCAATTTTCAACTGGCTGTCAGTGCTCTCCAATTGCCCCACTACAGCCTCGGGTGCAGCATCCGCTCGCTGCCTTTCAAGCTCTTCCACTCTACTCTCCAGGCCATCGTGCTTTTTCTTATACATAGCCACCGATTGTCGGAGGTCAGCCACCTCTAGACGAAGCTCACGCAGTTCGGTCTTGAGATCATCTTTCATGGCCAGTAATTCGGTTCTTAGCAGCCTGACTTCCTGTGCAACTTCTCCTTGCAGTGACCCGATATTTAACTGACGGTTGCTCTCCTCATCCTGGGTCGCTGAACCACCAACGGATTGAGATGAGTCATAGGCGCTTGTAGGGGTGCATTCTGTGTCATCGCTGCTGTTTACGCCCTTTGCAGGAGTGGGTCGGATGAAATCTTGGCACTTTTTTCTTACAATCTGGGCATCGCCAGTCGCTGCTTACCTTAGATGCCTCAGGCAAGCATACACAATGTAAGTTAAATTTATTCATGCATTTAACGCATGCGGCGCCACCTTTTGCAGAGATAAATTTACCACAAGTTGCACACTTCGCCATCGCACGTAATAGTTCCTTAGAGAGACGCTAGATGACACTACTTGTATAATGATTAGTTCTTTTAATGTTTCAGATCCAGCAATGTCTAGCCCTTAAACTACTTGCTAGATAAGTCTCAAACGCAATACAGACACTAAGGATCGTAGAAGTAAGAACGTCAATTTGCCAATTGAAAGCGGAAAGCAGTAGAAAATATTATATCGCTACTAGCTCATAGATGGCGTCACCAACACTTAACCCAATATGCAGTTTTTCAGGACTTGTGAAATGTTTCAGAGTGTCACCACTAGTATTTTTTACTGTACACTGTTCCACACATTTGTCATTAAGTAAGTTGTTCAATGATACTGTGGATTAACAAATACATATATTTTTCACTAAACAACGGGTAGTTTTATTTGTCGACACTTAACTTGAAAACTGATTATTGATTTGAGTTTTTACAACACTTTTGCACTGGATAACAATGTATGACAGATGTTATGTTCCACTTTTTAATCACACTAATTAATTTGTCCAAAAAGATAATTGCTTTAATTTATTCTATGACTTATAAACAGAAACGATCAGCTGTTGAGGACGTCACACTACCCTTCCTCCATAGGGAGGGAGGGTAGTGTGACGTTAGCTATAGCATATATAAATATAGCACTTTCGACGTCACTAAAAACGTCCAGTACCTACTAACTATCTAGTCTGCTTTGATCAGTAAAAAATATTTTCATTTCAGGTCCTCTGCATCACTTCCCTAAACCAGAGTGATAGGGCAAGATTTGAGCTCTGGAAGGCATTAGTAGACAGTGATACTGAAAAAAAAGGCGATATTTATATCTACAATCAATTATGTTTGTGCAATAATCATTTTGAAAAAAATTATCTATCACCACCCAAGCGGCTAACTAGAAATGCTGTTCCAACACTTCATACAGGAAAAGGTAAATAAATGAAAAAAAATATATATAAAATAACTAAATTAATTTATCCCACGAGGTAAGGGAAAGACGATGGAACGCCCTTTAGGCCAAAATTGACTATCGCTTCCTTAACATTCATGCATCTAGTTATAATAATAATACATCAAGTTATAAACACAAAAAATTACAAAAAGTTTATTCTTAAAGATCCTAGCATACGAAATGATAAATGCAGAAAATGTCACCGAGCCTCAGAAACCATCCAACACATTACTAGTGCCTGTCCAACTCTAGCACAAACGGACTACACTCATAGGCATAATCAAGTTGCCCACATAGTTCATCAAAAATTAGCAATTAAACATAACCTTATCCCATCTAAGGTAACTCCGTATTATCAATATACTCCAATACCGGTGCTTGAGAACCAAAATCACAAGATATACTTTGACAGGGAAATTCTAACGGACAAAACAATACATAATAATAGACCAGACATAACTTTGATAGATAAAGAAAACAAACACACTTATTTAATAGATATAGCAGTCCATAATAGTCATAATTTGCAAAAAACAATAACAGATAAAATACATAAATATACAGAATTAAAGGAAGAAATAATTAGAATCTGGAAAAGGTAATAAGGAAAGAGTAGTTTCAATTGTGCCTTTGGTTTTGTCGAGCACTGGCATTATACCTAAAAGTCTCCGTCATTATTTACAGCAGATAGATATTCCTATTAATATTTACATGACAATGCAAAAAGCAGTTATCTTAAACACTTGTCGAATCGTAAGAAAATTTCTACAAGACGATTATTATAATCCCAATGAACCCATTCCCCAACATGAACTCCACTTGGTTTAGGCCCGTGGTTTTCATGAAAACCAACCAAAATTCTTAAAATTTCGAGTAAAAGTAGAAAAACTACAAACACAATAATATTAATAATGTTTATTGGAACCAAAATACATTTTTTACATAATTAATGGTTACGGTAATAGCTACGATAGTTAGAAATAAACTGTGTTGCAGCTATTAACGCTCACCTCAAGGAGTTGAGTACATCAGTGGTCCTGTTACATATTATTTTATTTGTAACATGCTTTTTTTATAATAGAACTTTCTCACACTAGTGGCTTGGTTAGTCAGTGAGTATAGGTGTATTGAGTGTACATATGTGTGGATTTGCGTGTGTATATGTAAGCGAGCGTGTGTTGTATGTATGTGTGTGTTGTGTGTGTGTGTGTGGGTGTGTGAGTGTGTGTGTTTGTGTGTGTAAGTGATGTGGGTGTGTTTCTTATATTTTTATCTGCACTAAAATACAGAAATATTTTTAAATTTTGACTAGAATTTCAATACCATCGTAAGTTTGAGTGGAAAGCCATTTATCAGTTACGGATTTACACTCTCGGGAACTAAGTGGATAAATATTAATAACTTTGTTAATTTTGTTATAAATGACTGGGGCGAAGAATGTAAATTGTCGCCGAACAACTTGCAATTTAGTGGGGTGGATCTCGCACACTCTATCACTGTGTTTTCTCGTACAGAGAGTGGGATCGAAGCCTAGCTCGGAATGTTTGCGAACAGTGACGCTTAAAACAAATGAATGTCTCACTGTTGGAAGTTGCCACATTTTGTAGAGATCTTCAGTCGGGAAGCGGATGGGTTTGTGTGCCATAACTTTGAGTATTGCTCTCTGAGCTCTCTCCAATCTCAAAAACAGACATTTGCCTGCATTTCCCCAAGCTGCAATGCAGTAAATTATGATAGAGTGGGCCAGTGCAAAGTAGACAGTTTTGAGAGTGAAGAGATCTGCTGAGTTTCTTAGATTTTTAAATACAAATATCAGTTTTCTTACTCGTGACACCAGTGCATTGATTTGTTTATTCCATGTCAGTGCACTATCGATCTGAATACCGAGATATTTAATGCAATCAGTACGCGAGATTGAGTTGCAGTTACAGTTCATTGCTGTTAAATTACAGGTGTGAGCTGTCAAGTAGCTAAACGAAGTTGGTTGTGAGACATGTCGAGCGGCAAAAGCAACAAACCTGGTTTTGTCTACATTAAGAGTAAGCAAGTTGCGCGCTAGCCAACCCATGGTTACTCGTAGGGCTGATTCAGCAAAGAAGCGGGCCTCGCTCCAATCACCACCACGGACCAAAATAACTGTGTCATCGGCATATGAGATGACCTTCGTGTTGGGCAGTGACAGCCCACAAAGTTCATTTATATAAATAAGGAACAATGTCGGCCCGAGCACACTGCCCTGTGGAACACCGTAGGTAAGGTACATCTCATTGCTAGTGTGATTATCAATTTTCACAACCTGAGAGCGATTTTCGAGGTAACTTCTGAATAGATCATATGGGAGTCCACGAATTCCAATCAGCTCCATTTTGTTAAGCAAGAGGGGGACAGAGACAGTGTCAAACGCCTTGGAGAGGTCAAGGAAGATAGCAAGCGTCTTGTCTTTTTTATTTAAATTGTTAGCCACAGTGTCTAGAAGGTCTAAAACTGCATCTTCAGTGTTTTTGCCAGTTCTAAAACCGTATTGGCAATGATATTGTGGTAATTTAGGTACTTAAGCAATCTATTGTTTATTATTTTTTCAAGCAACTTCGAAAGAACACTCAATACCGAAATGGGTCTGTAGTTGTTTACACTGTCTCTGTCTCCAGTCTTGTGGATTGGGTGAACTATAGCCTTCTTAAAAGCTGTAGGAAATATACCAGATGACAAAGCAAGGTTAAATACGTAGCAGATGTTTGGAACGAGTACCTCTCTGGCAGCACTAATCAAGGCAGCAGGAATGCCATCTCAACCCACAGCACATGTTAGTTTTAAGTCAAGAATTAGTCGTTCAATCTCACCAGTATCAGTACTGAACATGGCCATAGAATTAAGATAACCACAACCACTGTCACGAGTGGCGTCTTCATTTGTTTGGGCTTCAAATCTAGAAGCAAGGTTTGTGCCCACTTTTGCAAAAAATTATTAACGAAGTCGACAGATTCAGAAGGAGTTATACATTTGGATTTGTGTACTAAGCGCTTGTCCTTTCTGAAGAATTTCACTTATCTGGTCCCTGAAACTCTTTAAAAAACCTATCAATGTTATTTATTCTCATAGTAATACGGAAATCATAATTAATAATCTAGTTGCTTTTCACTATATTGCTTTCCTGAAAAACCCTTATGTCAACCTACAAACAGAATAAGAGTGTAACCAAACTTACATATCAAATGTGAGTATGGGTAGTGACTATGTGTACCTATATCTATATCAGCCGAGTATCAACCACTATTGAACAAGGACCTATTTGTGAGAATATAATATTATGCATAGACTTCCACGCTGGAGGGCCAGGTTCGATCTTGAGGCTCAGAGTTTTCAAAGTTATGTGTGTATTAAAAAAATATTTTTGCTTGCTAAAATGGTGAAGGAAAACATCTAGAGGAAACCTTCATGCCTGATAGTTCTTTACACAGTTAGTGTGGTTGTATGAAGTCCCACCACCTACCCACACTATGCCAGCATTTTGGACTAAGGTTTAAACGTTCTCATACTGGGAAGAGACCCTTGCCCAGCAATGGGACAGTAATGAGTTAAAAAAAAATATCATAATTCATTTTGTTTGTTACAGATGATAATAGTGAAAAGTTGCCTGAAGCAGAATGTTCTTCATCTACAGAAACTCTTCCGCCTCCAATTTTGAATGTCCAAAACAATTTGAAACGAATATTGGTTGAAGGTTCGTAAAATTTATTGAAAAATAACGAAGTGCTTTTTACACCTGCCTGTTCTCTCTCTGGAATAAGCACCTCGAGCACAAAATAAACAAAAGCACGATTGCTTTTTACCAATGCAAGAAAATGATAGGCATAAACTGGGGACCATCGCCAAAAATTACGTTATGGCTGTGCCACAAATGACACAGCCGTAATAAGACCGATGCTGACCTACGGTGCTATAGTATGGTGGCCTAGGACAATCCTAGCAACCGCTATATCAAAACTAAGAAGCTTCCAAAGGCTAGCATGTGCATCCATCTGCGGCTGTATGAAAACAACCCCAACGACAGCGATCGAGATGGCCCTACAAATATTACCCCTAGACCTCTACATACAGCAAGAAGCAGCAATAGTTGCTGTTCGGCTCATGCACCTAGGTCTATGGGGAAAAAACCACACGAGTCCACACACGAACATCCTGAACCAGGCAATCGAGATACAACCACTCATTGCTGCTCCATGTGATAGGACTCTTCCTGTATACAACTTCAACAAAAACTACAACATAGAATTAATTGAGGAGGCAAAGGATCAATCAGGAGCCAACGAAGTACGCGTATACACAGATGGTTCCAAAACGGATAGTGGTTCAGGTGCTGGCGTACACTCCTTTGACCTCAATATAAACATCCACATTCCGCTGGGTAATCACAGCTCAATATTTCAATGTGAATGTGTTGCACTAACACTCGCCGCAAAAGCCATTCACAAACGGCAAGTAGAGGGAATAGGCATCAGACTCATTTCTGATAGCGCAGCAGTTCTCAAAGCTCTTCTTAACAGTAAAACCAACAACAAACTAATCATAGAATGTCACGATGCCCTAGAAAAAATTTGCTCCAGGAATCAGGTCACCCTGCAATGGATCAAAGGGCACAGTGGATCTCTTGGTAACGACATTGCAGACGAACTAGCGAGAAGGGGATCAGATACGACAGTACAAGGCCCGCAACCTCTTCTTCCAATCCCCTTCACGCAATACCGGACCTGGATCCGCCAAAGATCGATAGAGACCCAAAACCAACGATGGTCAGAGATCGCTGAGTGTCGGCAAGCCAAATTTGCAATACCGCAAGCGAATCATCGACTCACTAAAAACCTCCTAAGACTAAACAGAACAAATCTAAAAATAATGATAGGGTCAATAACGGGTCACTGTCCCTTGAACAAACATCTATACACCATAAAAATCACTGACAGTCCTCTCTGTCGAGGATGTCTTGACGCCGAAGAAACGGTCTCCCACGTAGTCCTGGAATGTAGGGCCGTTGCTTCTCAACGGGAACAAATCCTCGGAACAATGAGGTCACTCCACGAAGCCTGTGAAGTCCCCAGGAAACTTCTGTGCTTCTGGGCGGAGTTAGGCTGGCTATGTTAGGCAGGACTCTCCACGGACAATGGACCAAATGAGAGTCTAAGTGCGGAAAAATGAGTCCACTTTCCATTCCACCTGCCTGTTCTTTGTGCTCACGGAGTTCATATTATTTGATAATTTAATTTAGTAAAAACTAATAAATACTATTTTCTTGCCATACAGATATTTCCACTCGTACAACAGAAGATGTCCAACCATCTACTTCAACCTATTCTACATCATCACCCGATGTTTTGAAAGATGCAAGAAACACATTTGAGGGAAAATCGAAAAAAGGTCAGTAATTAACCATTGTAATAATTTTTGGGATATCATTTACAATTTATTATAATATGCAATTTCAAATAATTTTCATCGCAACGTACATACCTTTGTGAAAAACAGACCATCTATACTAATATTATAATGCTTCAAAGTTTGTTTGCATGCGTGGTTAAACACGCTAATCTACTGGTCCAATTTGAAAAAGTCTTTCAGTGTTAGATAGTCCATTTATTTAGGAAGGCTATAAGCTATGTATCATTACGCTAAAATCAATAGGAGCGTAGCAGCAATAAAAAATGTTATAAAAGGGGGAAATTTAAGCGACAGGAGCGGAACAGTAACCTTTAACGCGGGTAAAACCACAGGGCAGGGATCAGCTAGTATTTATATGCATGCACTCAAATGTACTTTCTTTCCGGGACAGGAGGTGCAGGGGTGCAGAGAAACCCTCTTGCACCGCGCTACCGGCGCATCCATGAATACTATGGAATATAAAATATTCCTACTGCATTTCCAAACTCATTAGACAATGAGCAAAGCTAGACAGGGACAGAGTTTAATGAGACACAAGTAAAACAATTATTTATTTTGATTACAGGTCCTATGACAGAAAGCAAGTACCTGAAAGTAATTAGAAGGCTGAATCAGAAGATTACAAAATTAACACTAAAATATAAAACTCAAGCAAAAAAATACAAGCTGCAAAAAAACTCTCTGAATATAAATCAATTACGAAAGTTATAGAATCAATGCCTGAGAGTATGATCACATTCATGAAAATGCAGCTAAAATTCAAACAAAAACCTAAAGGAAGGAAATTTACGATGGAAGAGAAAATTATGGCTGCATCGATATTAAAACAAAGCCAAAAATGTTACAATTTCCTGAGTAAATTAGTTGTACTCCCATCGAAACGTACTTTGCAGCGGTTATTAAGTACTGTTAATATTAAACCAGGAGTAAATAAAAGAATATTTAATAATTTAAAAGAAAATGTTCGCAAACTGCCTACAGAGAAACGAATGTTTACTCTTCTATTTGATGAGGTTGCATTATCGCCGGGACTTCACTTTGATAAAAAAGAAATAATTGGTTTTCAAGATTGTGGAGACAAAAAAACGAAAATAATTGCAGATCATGCCCTTGTTCTGATGATAAAAGGAATAAAATCAAAAACTAAGCAACCAATTTTATTTAAGTTATGTAAAAGTTCAACAAAAGCCATTGAATTGAAAAAAATTATAAGGACAACTATTACACAACTAAGAAAAGCTGGTATTATTATTATAGCTACAATATGCGATCAAGCATCTACGAATGTGAGTTGTATCAAAGTATTACAAAAAGAAACCCGAGAAAAATATTTGCGAAAAAGCCTTGAATACCATTCTATCGCTTTTGAGGTGGATAACGAAAAAAAAATCCCTCTATTTGATCCACCTCACCTATTGAAAGGAGTGCGAAATAATTTTATAAAGAAAAACATAAGATTTACTCAAAATAACCAAGAAAAACTAGCCAAATGGGAACATTTGAGAATGCTGTTAAATGAAGATAGAGGAGCCGACGAAATACGAATTGTAAACAAATTAACTTGCTACCACATTGATCAAACAAAACTTCCAAAAATGAAAGTCAAATATGCTGCACAAGTTTTTAGCCAACATGTGTCCGCAGTTATGAGATTTCTAGCAAGTAAGTTACACAAAACTCAAACACTTTGTACATAATATAGATAAGTTTATTAAAATATATGTATGAATCAAGGAAATTCGCGAATTCGCAGTTATCTAGCCCTAAAGCCACCGTAAAAAAAGTTCACAAAATGGATACATTAAAAATTATGCATAATTGTATTGGTACTAACAAAAGTGTAATATTCTTGTTTCAGAGCGCAAAATCCTGCCTGCAGAGTGCGGAGAGACGGCCGATTTGCTGATTTTATTTGACAAATTATTCGACTCATTTAATGGCCACTTGTACCGTGACACAGCAAAAGCTCTCAAGGGGTGTCTCAAAAATAACTCACCACATTTCCAGTTCTGGGAGGAAATATTGCCTATTTTAAAATCAATAAAATTCGAAAAGGTAAAAAAAAATCTGGATGGCACAGAAACTATCAAATATGAAAAAGTGCCATCCATCCAGAACTGGATACATAATATAAACACGTTTAAGGAAATGTGGAAATATCTTCAGGAAAAATTTTACATAAAAATATTTTAACTAGGAGTTTTAACCAAGACCCACTTGAGAATTTCTTTTGCTGTGTCAGAAGTAATGGTATTAGAAATATTAATCCCACTTGCATGCAATTTATGAATGCATATAAAACATTGCTGATTAATAATATGAATTCATCACATTCAATAGGTGCTAAATTGTGAAAAAGATGATTATCAACCATTACAATCAATGAAATTTTTACTAACGGAGGAATGTGATTCTGCTGTGATAGATCCTCCTGATTTTGCGTGTGAAATTGATTCTTTAATTGAAACCATGAATGATATTACATGTAATGATTCAATTGTTCATGAAGAAGCCAAAAAATATGTTGCAGGCTATATAATAAAAAAATGTAAAACTAAAAAATGTAATAATTGCATGAATGATTTAATAACATCTGAAGTTGATCCTGATTCATTCAATTATGTGATTGATTATACTAAAAAATCTTTGTTTAACGCATCTGATGATTTTGTAAAATTACTGAATGAAATTTACTTTATGATTGTTACATGCTTAAGGAATTTTCCAGAGTTTAGTAGTTTAAGGGATAAAATAATATTCTTCATTAATTGTAGATGTGATTTTTCTTTGATTACTTGTGACAATCATAAATCAATGTTAGTTGATTACATAATTAATTTATCTGTTAATTTAATAGTATTTACTTGGTGTACTGGTGTAAATAGAATTTTAATTGGTAAAATTATTGATTTTGACTGCAATGATAAAATAAAACTACAAGCTTTTAATTACAATCAAACCTATAAAAAACGAAAACATTGATTTTTCGTGATTTTGGATTGATTTGCATTGTTTGATTATTATTGTATTAATCAATGTGTTTTTTGGTAAAGCAAAGGTTTTATAAGATGTTAATTTTTTATTATTACGATTATAACGGTATTGAGTAGCCATTGTACGGAAATTTAAGCATTTTACGATTATGTTATGTTATTAGTACCTATATATATAATTTTTTTTTGTCTGTTCTGAAACCCTTATTATACAGTAGTATACACACATTGTTTTTACTCCTTTATTTTCTGCTTGATGTGTAAGATATTGCAACCTTATATACTATGGATTTTTTTACATGTATTAATTTAGTTCCATTTCTATATTTAAGTTTATTTTCTCTTTATAACCATCTTTAGCTATAATGTTGTTTTGGTTGCTATAACTTACACATAGAATTATTGTCAAAAAACAAACAAATATTGTATGAATTATTTGAAAAGATGGTGCACATGATTTTCTCACCAGCTCTTCTCATGTTGCAATACCATTGAAGCTGGTACTTGGATTGATTTTAATTCAAATCTCTAAGTTGAATTAAAGTTAATCTAAGCTCCGGTGTCAAATCATTTTATTACAATAAGTATTATAATTTAGTTCGCTAAGTTTTATTTTAATTTTATATTTTTTTGTGTTTTGATGTTTGTTTTGACGTGTTCAAGCGCCCTTTGGGGCCCATGGAAATAAATTATTTGATTTGATTTGATTATGCCATGTCTATAAATAATATGTGATGCTGGTGGTTAATAAATAAATACGACTAACAATATTCACTTGTTTTATTTAAATAAACCTAAAAATACCAAGGAAAATAAAGCCCTACATTTTATATAGGTACTTAATTTACAATAACGCCATCTAACGTGGAGGTCGGGAAGTTCAAAATAAAATGTTTGCTAAGTGGCGCATCTATCTCAGTTTATATTATATGTATTATCTATGGCCTCTATGGGGCCTTTAGAGCAAATTTATATAATATTTATATATTAATAGTATTTATAAATTTATATAATATTTAATGCTAAATAGAAACATAAACCATCAATTTACGTTAATTTATCGTGCATTAAAAACATAAACCATCAATTTACGTTAATTTATCGTGAATCTAATAATCAGTAAATTAATTAGCCGAATTTTCGATTCGCTATGATTTAAATCTGTTATTATTACTGTATTATTTCATAATAGTTTGTTAATTGGACAAATGAAGTGTGGTGTCTACAATGTAAGACGACACAGTTAGTCGATTTAATTTATGTGATGCCTTTTGGCCATTTGATTATTTGTTAATTCATCTTTAATTGCAATTAGATTTAAAGTTAATCAAGAAACAATTTTAAGGGTTTATTTGAAAAATGTACAAAAATAAAGCTATGTATGTAAATTTAATCTTACCATGTTTTCATGCTATTTACTTGTGTGTAAAATCAGCTTTAATTCCTATTTGATTTATAGAGAATTGCTTATGTATTTACAACGGCTATTTAACATATTGATTGTTATTAGAAGCTAAATTTATTGCACCGGCGATGCGTCGGCAGCGCCGCCTGTCGATAGCTTGTTGAAATAATGTGAATGGCGGGAGTAACGTTATCTTCGTTTTGAAGATGGCGGATTTTGGTTCACTTTTGCTCCTGGCATCAAACTAGAAGGTCGTAACCATTTCATTACTCTGTTACTGATTTTTTATCTGTTTAAAAAGTTATAAAATAACATAAATGTCTGCACGTGTGGTGTAGTGATTTAAGCGGTCGCCTTGCCGCTCTCCACTGCACTGGTGTTGTGGGTTCGATCCCCACATGGGACAAATCTTTGTGTAATTCGCAAATATTTGTTCTGAGACTGGGCGTGCTTGTGTGTATTTGGCCTTGTCATTGGGACCATTGGATAGTGTAATTGCTTCTGGCGTTCTATCTTATCTAAAAAATCCAAATTTATCTTTATCTTTATAATTCAACGTTTGTTTTGCTTTTTAATTTTAAACCCAGCTTTTGCTTGTGGCAATTATATCAACCATAAATAAGTGTTTCGTTTTAATTTGAGTTCCTGATAATTATCTTATGGATAATTTGGAAGGCACTATCGATGATTCACAGCGAATCATCGATGCAGCGCTTTTTAAAAATCCCCGTAACGTCGAAAACCCGATCTTTCTGCCGGCCAATATGTTTCAGATTCCATAGACTTCGGCTCGAGCACCGTGGCGCGCGCCGCGATGGACCCTGGCGAAGGTACATCGTCATCGGCAGCCAATGTAGCAGGCACGTCTACCCGAGCTGACCTGTTAACGCAGCCCCGGCAGGCAGCGGGACATGATGCGGAATATGAGCCAGCGACTTCTTCAGCAAACAGGTGACAAAGTTAAAATTACTAAAGTGTTTTTGCCTTCGTATGACCCTAATGGTAACGTTGTTGTGCGCGAGTGGTGTGACCACATTTCCACTGCAAAGTCTACCTTCAAACTCGGTGACTATGATATTCGTATGAGGGTGACTAGTCTGCTAAAAGGGCGTGCTAAGTTGTGGTCTGATAGCTGGCTAGTTACCACGTCTACGTGGGATGAATTACGCCAAAATATTATAACTACGTTCGAACCCAAAAGTCGTTACTCTCGTGATGTGCTTAAATTCAGAGACCATGTTAATGACGCTTCTAGGGACATAGCAGAGTTCTTATCTCAAGCTTGGTTCTTATGGCGACGCGTTACTATAAATAAACTAGACGGTAGTGATGCTGTGGAGGCAGTTATCGGCACAATTCTGTACCTTCAGTGAAAAGTGATATAAGTGAAAAATCATAGTTTTGAGTAATTTAAGGTTAAAGATTTAATAAAATCTCGTTATTTTTCTAACGTTCTAAAATAAAAAAGGATAATTATGTGGTACGTGTAGATAATATTATAAAGATTATAAAGAGCTTGGTTTGAATATATTTTTTTGCACGGAATTAAAGTAGGTAATTAGGCTTAGGCGACATGTCGCCCTCTTAATTTCTTGCCTGCAGGCGAGTTGTACCCTCTTGTAATTATGTTAATACCACATTCGCCCAAATATAATTTTATAAGTGGGCCAGTCCTACCTCTGAATATCCAGTAGAAGTCAAGTGGACCATTGAATTAGTTCCACTGATAATCGATCGTTCCAACATTATAGGCATTATCTAAGTTAATAAAATAAATTTACCTACAAATAATTGTAAGGGATTATGATTACAATTGTATATCAGAAGTCTAGTACCCCGTAGTACATTATACGCTCGGTTTATTAGATGGTGTTTTAATGTATGTGGTAGAATAATATTGATAGACCGGTAAAAAAATACTTACTTAACTTTACCTGGAACAAACACATATTTAATTTTTATAACACGATGTTTTTTTAGTTTGCAATGTTTGTATTTGATGTAACAAAGAAGAGGGTACTTATATATTACTTTCCTTATATGCCATTTGATAAAGTACCTTACTCTTCAATCATTTCAATCAATGGTGTGTTGAGTGCATAATTATTATTGTTTTCCTGTTGCTATACGAGTAATTAGTGCTGAAGTTTGTTATTACTGGAAAATTAGTCAAATACATTATATTGTGTTATTCGTAACTGAAAGGTATGTGCCCACATTTCATATATTTAATGCATCAATTTTAGAAAAAGCATTTTAGTGAGTGTAACTAATATAGTTGTTGGTTTAGTAGAAGAAGGTTCATCTGTCATGTCTAAAACAAAACAAACCAACAACTATATTAGTTACACTCACTAAAATGCTTTTTCTAAAATTGATGCATTAAATATATGAAATGTGGGCACATACCTTTCAGTTACGACTAACACAATATAATGTATTTGACTAATTTTCCAGTAATAACAAACTTCAGCACTAATTACTCGTATAGCAACAGGAAAACAATAATAATTATGCACTCAACACACCATTGATTGAAATGATTGAAGAGTAAGGTACTTTATCAAATGGCATATAAGGAAAGTAATATATAAGTACCCTCTTCTTTGTTACATCAAATACAAACATTGCAAACTAAAAAAACATCGTGTTATAAAAATTAAATATGTGTTTGTTCCAGGTAAAGTTAAGTAAGTATTTTTTTACCGGTCTATCAATATTATTCTACCACATACATTAAAACACCATCTAATAAACCGAGCGTATAATGTACTACGGGGTACTAGACTTCTGATATACAATTGTAATCATAATCCCTTACAATTATTTGTAGGTAAATTTATTTTATTAACTTAGATAATGCCTATAATGTTGGAACGATCGATTATCAGTGGAACTAATTCAATGGTCCACTTGACTTCTACTGGATATTCAGAGGGCTTAGGCGACATGTCGCCCTCTTAATTTCTTGCCTGCAGGCGAGTTGTACCCTCTTGTAATATGTTAATACCACATTCGCCCAAATATAATTTTATAAGTGGGCCAGTCCTACCTCTGAATATCCAGTAGAAGTCAAGTGGACCATTGAATTAGTTCCACTGATAATCGATCGTTCCAACATTATAGGCATTATCTAAGTTAATAAAATAAATTTACCTACAAATAATTGTAAGGGATTATGATTACAATTGTATATCAGAAGTCTAGTACCCCGTAGTACATTATACGCTCGGTTTATTAGATGGTGTTTTAATGTATGTGGTAGAATAATATTGATAGACCGGTAAAAAAATACTTACTTAACTTTACCTGGAACAAACACATATTTAATTTTTATAATACGATGTTTTTTTAGTTTGCAATGTTTGTATTTGATGTAACAAAGAAGAGGGTACTTATATATTACTTTCCTTATATGCCATTTGATAAAGTACCTTACTCTTCAATCATTTCAATCAATGGTGTGTTGAGTGCATAATTATTATTGTTTTCCTGTTGCTATACGAGTAATTAGTGCTGAAGTTTGTTATTACTGGAAAATTAGTCAAATACATTATATTGTGTTAGTCGTAACTGAAAGGTATGTGCCCACATTTCATATATTTAATGCATCAATTTTAGAAAAAGCATTTTAGTGAGTGTAACTAATATAGTTGTTGGTTTGTTTTGTTTTAGACATGACAGATGAACCTTCTTCTACTAAACCAACAACTATATTAGTTACACTCACTAAAATGCTTTTTCTAAAATTGATGCATTAAATATATGGAATGTGGGCACATACCTTTCAGTTACGACTAACACAATATAATGTATTTGACTAATTTTCCAGTAATAACAAACTTCAGCACTAATTACTCGTATAGCAACAGGAAAACAATAATAATTATGCACTCAACACACCATTGATTAAAATGATTGAAGAGTAAGGTACTTTATCAAATGGCATATAAGGAAAGTAATATATAAGTACCCTCTTCTTTGTTACATCAAATACAAACATTGCAAACTAAAAAAACATCGTGTTATAAAAATTAAATATGTGTTTGTTCCAGGTAAAGTTAAGTAAGTATTTTTTTACCGGTCTATCAATATTATTCTACCACATACATTAAAACACCATCTAATAAACCGAGCGTATAATGTACTACGGGGTACTAGACTTCTGATATACAATTGTAATCATAATCCCTTACAATTATTTGTAGGTAAATTTATTTTATTAACTTAGATAATGCCTATAATGTTGGAACGATCGATTATCAGTGGAACTAATTCAATGGTCCACTTGACTTCTACTGGATATTCAGAGGTAGGACTGGCCCACTTATAAAATTATATTTGGGCGAATGTGGTATTAACATAATTACAAGAGGGTACAACTCGCCTGCAGGCAAGAAATTAAGAGGGCGACATGTCGCCTAAGCCCTCTGAATATCCAGTAGAAGTCAAGTGGACCATTGAATTAGTTCCACTGATAATCGATCGTTCCAACATTATAGGCATTATCTAAGTTAATAAAATAAATTTACCTACAAATAATTGTAAGGGATTATGATTACAATTGTATATCAGAAGTCTAGTACCCCGTAGTACATTATACGCTCGGTTTATTAGATGGTGTTTTAATGTATGTGGTAGAATAATATTGATAGACCGGTAAAAAAATACTTACTTAACTTTACCTGGAACAAACACATATTTAATTTTTATAACACGATGTTTTTTTAGTTTGCAATGTTTGTATTTGATGTAACAAAGAAGAGGGTACTTATATATTACTTTCCTTATATGCCATTTGATAAAGTACCTTACTCTTCAATCATTTCAATCAATGGTGTGTTGAGTGCATAATTATTATTGTTTTCCTGTTGCTATACGAGTAATTAGTGCTGAAGTTTGTTATTACTAGAAAATTAGTCAAATACATTATATTGTGTTAGTCGTAACTGAAAGGTATGTGCCCACATTTCATATATTTAATGCATCAATTTTAGAAAAAGCATTTTAGTGAGTGTAACTAATATAGTTGTTGGTTTGTTTTGTTTTAGACATGACAGATGAACCTTCTTCTACTAAACCAACAACTATATTAGTTACACTCACTAAAATGCTTTTTCTAAAATTGATGCATTAAATATATGAAATGTGGGCACATACCTTTCAGTTACGACTAACACAATATAATGTATTTGACTAATTTTCCAGTAATAACAAACTTCAGCACTAATTACTCGTATAGCAACAGGAAAACAATAATAATTATGCACTCAACACACCATTGATTGAAATGATTGAAGAGTAAGGTACTTTATCAAATGGCATATAAGGAAAGTAATATATAAGTACCCTCTTCTTTGTTACATCAAATACAAACATTGCAAACTAAAAAAACATCGTATTATAAAAATTAAATATGTGTTTGTTCCAGGTAAAGTTAAGTAAGTATTTTTTTACCGGTCTATCAATATTATTCTACCACATACATTAAAACACCATCTAATAAACCGAGCGTATAATGTACTACGGGGTACTAGACTTCTGATATACAATTGTAATCATAATCCCTTACAATTATTTGTAGGTAAATTTATTTTATTAACTTAGATAATGCCTATAATGTTGGAACGATCGATTATCAGTGGAACTAATTCAATGGTCCACTTGACTTCTACTGGATATTCAGAGGGCTTAGGCGACATGTCGCCCTCTTAATTTCTTGCCTGCAGGCGAGTTGTACCCTCTTGTAATATGTTAATACCACATTCGCCCAAATATAATTTTATAAGTGGGCCAGTCCTACCTCTCCAGTCCTACCTCTGAATATCCAGTAGAAGTCAAGTGGACCATTGAATTAGTTCCACTGATAATCGATCGTTCCAACATTATAGGCATTATCTAAGTTAATAAAATAAATTTACCTACAAATAATTGTAAGGGATTATGATTACAATTGTATATCAGAAGTCTAGTACCCCGTAGTACATTATACGCTCGGTTTATTAGATGGTGTTTTAATGTATGTGGTAGAATAATATTGATAGACCGGTAAAAAAATACTTACTTAACTTTACCTGGAACAAACACATATTTAATTTTTATAACACGATGTTTTTTTAGTTTGCAATGTTTGTATTTGATGTAACAAAGAAGAGGGTACTTATATATTACTTTCCTTATATGCCATTTGATAAAGTACCTTACTCTTCAATCATTTCAATCAATGGTGTGTTGAGTGCATAATTATTATTGTTTTCCTGTTGCTATACGAGTAATTAGTGCTGAAGTTTGTTATTACTGGAAAATTAGTCAAATACATTATATTGTGTTAGTCGTAACTGAAAGGTATGTGCCCACATTTCATATATTTAATGCATCAATTTTAGAAAAAGCATTTTAGTGAGTGTAACTAATATAGTTGTTGGTTTAGTAGAAGAAGGTTCATCTGTCATGTCTAAAACAAAACAAACCAACAACTATATTAGTTACACTCACTAAAATGCTTTTTCTAAAATTGATGCATTAAATATATGAAATGTGGGCACATACCTTTCAGTTACGACTAACACAATATAATGTATTTGACTAATTTTCCAGTAATAACAAACTTCAGCACTAATTACTCGTATAGCAACAGGAAAACAATAATAATTATGCACTCAACACACCATTGATTGAAATGATTGAAGAGTAAGGTACTTTATCAAATGGCATATAAGGAAAGTAATATATAAGTACCCTCTTCTTTGTTACATCAAATACAAACATTGCAAACTAAAAAAACATCGTGTTATAAAAATTAAATATGTGTTTGTTCCAGGTAAAGTTAAGTAAGTATTTTTTTACCGGTCTATCTAAAGTATGCACTTTGGGGTCTAGATTTTCACGTTTATACAAACCTTGTAAGTGTCTGCAACATGTTGCCAAGTATCTGAGTTCGTGATAATTATCTTATGGATAATTTGGAAGGCGGTATCGATGATTCACAGCGAATCATCGATGCTGCGCTTTTTAAAAATCCCCGTAACGTCGAAAACCCGATCTTTCTGCCGGCCAATATGTTTCAGATTCCATAGACTTCGGCTCGAGCACCGTGGCGCGCGCCGCGATGGACCCTGGCGAAGGTACATCGTCATCGGCAGCCAATGTAGCAGGCACGTCCACCCGAGCTGACCTGTTAACGCAGCCCCGGCAGGCAGCGGGACATGATGCGGAATATGAGCCAGCGACTTCTTCAGCAAACAGGTGACAAAGTTAAAATTACTAAAGTGTTTTTGGCTTCGTATGACCCTGATGGTAATTATCTTATGGATAATTTGGAAGGCAGTATCGATGATTCACAGCGAATCATCGATGCTGCGCTTTTTAAAAATCCCCGTAACGTCGAAAACCCGATCTTTCTGCCGGCCAATATGTTTCAGATTCCATAGACTTCGGCTCGAGCACCGTGGCGCGCGCCGCGATGGACCCTGGCGAAGGTACATCGTCATCGGCAGCCAATGTAGCAGGCACGTCCACCCGAGCTGACCTGTTAACGCAGCCCCGGCAGGCAGCGGGACATGATGCGGAATATGAGCCAGCGACTTCTTCAGCAAACAGGTGACAAAGTTAAAATTACTAAAGTGTTTTTGCCTTCGTATGACCCTGATGGTAATTATCTTATGGATAATTTGGAAGGCAGTATCGATGATTCACAGCGAATCATCGATGCTGCGCCTTTTAAAAGTCCCCGTAACGTCGAAAACCCGATCTTTCTGCCGGCCAATATGTTTCAGATTCCATAGACTTCGGCTCGAGCACCGTGGCGCGCGCCGCGATGGATCCTGGCGAAGGTACATCGTCATCGGCAGCCAATGTAGCAGGCACGTCCACCCGAGCTGACCTGTTAACGCAGCCCCGGCAGGCAGCGGGACATGATGCGGAATATGAGCCAGCGACTTCTTCAGCAAACAGGTGACAAAGTTAAAATTACTTAAGTGTTTTTGCCTTCGTATGACCCTAATGGTAACGTTGTTGTGCGCGAGTGGTGTGACCACATTTCCACTGCAAAGTCTACCTTCAAACTCGGTGACTATGATATTCGTATGAGGGTGACTAGTCTGCTAAAAGGGCGTGCTAAGTTGTGGTCTGATAGCTGGCTAGTTACCACGTCTACGTGGGATGAATTACGCCAAAATATTATAACTACGTTCGAACCCAAAAGTCGTTACTCTCGTGATGTGCTTAAATTCAGAGACCATGTTTATGACGCTTCTAGGGAAAAAGCAGAGTTCTTATCTCAAGCTTGGTTCTTATGGCGACGCGTTACTATAAATAAACTAGACGGTAGTGATGCTGTGGAGGCAGTTATCGGCACAATTCTGTACCTTCAGTGAAAAGTGATATAAGTGAAAAATCATAGTTTTGAGTAATTTAAGGTTAAAGATTTAAAAAAATCTCGTTATTTTTCTAACGTTCTAAAATAAAAAAGGATAATTATGTGGTACGTGTAGATAATATTATAAAGATTATAAAGAGCTTGGTTTGAATATATTTTTTTGCACGGAATTAAAGTAGGTAATTAGTAAAAACAGCCAGTTATATCACCGTACACTATAGTTTTCTTTGCTTATTTTTGAGTATTTAAATTCATAATGAAATGAATTATTTTACACATTTAGTTACCGTTTTGTGTGAAATGTTATAAGGCTTGTGTTTTCGCATGTTTTGCCTGCAAATAGTTGTTGTGAGAAAAAGTCGTAAAACTAATAATGATCATTTTGATTATCGGCAACCTTTTTCATTGTTTTATTTAAAATTCCTACGTAAATATTCAATTGTACCCCTAAACACCAATGTATTTTTCAAACTAAGTAGTAAGTGATTAATGCTACAAGCTAGAATTGTGTGCGTTACCCCAGCAAAATAATGTTGAAAATTGTAATTTTTATCTTACAGATTTTTAGTTGTCCATCTTCTGTAATTGTTGCGCACATTTTTAAATTTGTTGCACTTATAGTTTTTTAGTTATTTAAAAAAAACTGATCCTGCTGGGGTAACGTTACTGCAGCCAGACATTTTCCTTTTTAATGGGAATATTGAAATAAATATTAGCTATATAATTAGTTGTCTAAACGAGGTAAATGTTGCAAATAATTTTGTAATTTTTCTTTCTTCGGCTGCGAAGTTATTCGAGATCCTGCTGGAGTAACGTTTGTGGTTTTGCTGGATCTCTGAAACGGTCAAGCGGATTCTTATCATCTTTTGTACATGATCTTTTAAGAATTAGTTTTAATTTGTTGGGCAATAAAAAAATGAAATTAATGAACCGTTCAAAAGTTATTTAATGAAATAAAAAACACTTAAATAGGTTCTAACACCTTAAATAAGAACTTTAAAGACTTACTTTAAACGTTATTTTGTAGCTTATAACTGTCTTTAAATGTATGTGAAGTTTCATTAGTATCCTGTGTGTAATAAACAAGTTATGATCAATTCAGTTTACCGTCTCAATGCGCGTGGAGTTATTTGGCCACAGATAACCCTGTATGTGGATATAAAACAAGTTATGATCAATTCAGTTTACCGTCTCAATGCGCGTGGAGTTATTTGGCCACAGATAACCCTGTATGTGGATATATCAACTGAATGATACGTCAATAATTAGTTGCTTAGTTCAGTTATATACCTGCAAAATTTCAGCGCAGTACATACAATAATTTACGAGATATTAAATAAAAAGTCATAAGGAAGTACATGACCGTGGTAACCCGGCCATGTTTAGGTGGTTACAAAAATGCGGCCGCGTAGTACATTATGGTATCTTCTAAAATGTTTAGTATCATACACCTTACAAGTTCGGTACAGACGCGTACACTGTTAAATACCGATTAAATAGTAGATAACAATATAATAATATCTGAACTATGAAAACATTATAATTATTATTTCGGCTTTTGGCTACTTATTAGATAAGTATGTATTAAAATTATGCACAATTGCACATGTGAATACATTATCATAAAACAAAATGGAAAATGCCATAAAAGCAGAATTGCTACCTATAATATTTATCTGTTATTGTTTTTAAGTTAAATTAATGTAAAAAAGTTCTGCAGAATTTGTGTACTGAACCTGTAAATAAATATTCTTTAAGAAACATAATTATAGTTTTTTAAAACACTTGTGTACACATCTGTACTAAACTTGTTACACTATCCTACATATTTAAGAATATACCATAATGTACTACGCGGCCGCATTTTTGTAACCACCTAAACATGGTCGGGTTACTACGGTCTTGCACTTCCTAATGACTTTTTATTTATTATCTCGTAAATTATTGTATGTACTGCGCTGAAATTTTGCAGGTATATAACTGAACTAAGCAACTAATTATTGACGTATCATTCAGTTGATATATCCACATACAGAGTTATCTGTGGCCAAATAACTCCACGCGCATTGAGACGGTAAACTGAATTGATCATAACTTGTTTATTACACACAGGATACTAATGAAACTTCACATACATTTAAAGACAGTTATAAACTACAAAATAACGTTTAAAGTAAGTCTTTAAAGTTCTTATTTAAGGTGTTAGAACCTATTTAAGTGTTTTTATATTTCATTAAATAACTTTTGAACGGTTCATTAATTTCATTTTTTTATTGCCCAACAA
Organism: Hypena proboscidalis; assembly: GCA_905147285.1. Classification (NCBI taxonomy): domain Eukaryota; kingdom Metazoa; phylum Arthropoda; class Insecta; order Lepidoptera; family Erebidae; genus Hypena; species Hypena proboscidalis. Next base: position 7,083,428 of record LR990141.1, read on the forward strand.
ATTAAAACTAATTCTTAAAAGATCATGTACAAAAGATGATTAGAATCCGCTTGACCGTTTCAGAGATCCAACAAAACCACAAGCGTTACTCCAGCAGGATCTCGAATAACTTCGCAGCCGAAGAAAGAAAAATTACAAAATTATTTGCAACATTTACCTCGTTTAGACAACTAATTATATAGCTAATATTTATTTCAATATTCCCATTAAAAAGGAAAATGTCTGGCTGCAGTAACGTTACCCCAGCAGGATCAGTTTTTTTTAAATAACTAAAAAACTATAAGTGCAACAAATTTAAAAATGTGCGCAACAATTACAGAAGATGGACAACTAAAAATCTGTAAGATAAAAATTACAATTTTCAACATTATTTTGCTGGGGTAACGCACACGCTAGAATTTATTGTGATATATTTTGTTTACATCGAAGTGTTTATTGATACAAGTAATAAGTATTTTCAAACGTTTTTGTCACAGAAAGGGTAAAACTATGTTAATATCATAATAAAATAATAACTAATTACAAAAGCGTTTCTTTAATAAAGAATTCTTGAATAAACACTTTTTTTATGAATTACAAGTAGTAGCAAAAGAATAAAACCTTTTTATAAATCGAACTAAAACATAACTTTTAGACCTAAGTAGGTATTTATTGTCAATCTGATTATCAGAGTAGGTATCGTTAGTCTTTAAACATATTAAAACAGGCTCAATAAATCAAACAACAGATTTGTTGTAGCACTTCAACTATTCGCTATATAAAACAATATAATTAACATCCTTATAAAAAAGCATAACTTTTAAACCTCTTTATTATTAATCTTGAACAGTCTTAAAGCGTATTTAATCAGTCTCAAAAAATCAAATAGCAGATGTGTTGTACATGTAGCACTTCAACTATTCGCTATACAATATAACATCCTTTTAAAAAAACACAACTTTTAAACCTACTTAACGTTAATCTTGAACAGAAATCGAATTAGTCTTAAATCGTATGAAATCAGTCTCCAAAAACCAAACAACAGATAAATAACAATATAAACTTTTCATCCTTTTTATCATTAATCTTGAACAGTCTTAAATTGTATTAAATCAGCCTCCAAAAATCGACCAACAGATATGTTGTAGCACTGCAACTATTCGTTATCCGAAACAATATCAGGATCTGCGTCACGCAAATTTGAGTTTGTTATCAAATTATGATAAAAATCGTTAACACTTGGATCAATGTATTCTAACTGTGATATTAAATCCCTTTTCTTTAAAACACTTATAGGAATCTTCCATTGTAACATTTTGGAACAGCATTAATACTAACTAAACTGTAGTCTTTATTCCTTTTGTCGTAAGACATCACATAATAATCATCACTACGTAACTTTCTTTATATTCAAAAACCGGAAATTTTCCTTTACTAAATTTAATAACTCTTACATTCAACCATAATTGTAATCGTGCTTGTACGAATTTATCACTGTGAGACTTCGTTTATATGGTTATATGTAAGAGTTATTAAATTTAGTAAAGGAAAATTTCCGGTTTTTGAATATAAAGAAAGTTACGTAGGTGATGATTATTATGTGATGTCTTACGACAAAAGGAATAAAGACTACAGTTTAGTTAGTATTAATGCTGTTCCAAAATGTTACAATGGAAGATTCCTATAAGTGTTTTAAAGAAAAGGGATTTAATATCACTATTAGAATACATTGATCCAAGTGTTAACGATTTTTATCATAATTTGATAACAAACTCAAATTTGCGTGACGCAGATCCTGATATTGTTTCGGATAACGAATAGTTGCAGTGCTACAACATATCTGTTGGTCGATTTTTGGAGACTGATTTAATACAATTTAAGACTGTTCAAGATTAATGATAAAAAGGATGAAAAGTTTATATTGTTATTTATCTGTTGTTTGGTTTTTGGAGACTGATTTCATACGATTTAAGACTAATTCGATTTCTGTTCAAGATTAACGTTAAGTAGGTTTAAAAGTTGTGTTTTTTTAAAAGGATGTTATATATTGTATTGTATAGCGAATAGTTGAAGTGCTACATGTACAACACATCTGCTATTTGATTTTTTGAGACTGATTAAATACGCTTTAAGACTGTTCAAGATTAATAATAAAGAGGTTTAAAAGTTATGCTTTTTTATAAGGATGTTAATTATATTGTTTTATATAGCGAATAGTTGAAGTGCTACAACAAATCTGTTGTTTGATTTATTGAGCCTGTTTTAATATGTTTAAAGACTAACGATACCTACTCTGATAATCAGATTGACAATAAATACCTACTTAGGTCTAAAAGTTATGTTTTAGTTCGATTTATAAAAAGGTTTTATTCTTTTGCTACTACTTGTAATTCATAAAAAAAGTGTTTATTCAAGAATTCTTTATTAAAGAAACGCTTTTGTAATTAGTTATTATTTTATTATGATATTAACATAGTTTTACCCTTTCTGTGACAAAAACGTTTGAAAATACTTATTACTTGTATCAATAAACACTTCGATGTAAACAAAATATATCACAATAAATTCTAGCGTGTGCGTTACCCCAGCAAAATAATGTTGAAAATTGTAATTTTTATCTTACAGATTTTTAGTTGTCCATCTTCTGTAATTGTTGCGCACATTTTTAAATTTGTTGCACTTATAGTTTTTTAGTTATTTAAAAAAAACTGATCCTGCTGGGGTAACGTTACTGCAGCCAGACATTTTCCTTTTTAATGGGAATATTGAAATAAATATTAGCTATATAATTAGTTGTCTAAACGAGGTAAATGTTGCAAATAATTTGTAATTTTTCTTTCTTCGGCTGCGAAGTTATTCGAGATCCTGCTGGAGTAACGCTTGTGGTTTTGTTGGATCTCTGAAACGGTCAAGCGGATTCTAATCATCTTTTGTACATGATCTTTTAAGAATTAGTTTTAATTTGTTGGGCAATAAAAAAATGAAATTAATGAACCGTTCAAAAGTTATTTAATGAAATATAAAAACACTTAAATAGGTTCTAACACCTTAAATAAGAACTTTAAAGACTTACTTTAAACGTTATTTTGTAGCTTATAACTGTCTTTAAATGTATGTGAAGTTTCATTAGTATCCTGTGTGTAATAAACAAGTTATGATCAATTCAGTTTACCGTCTCAATGCGCGTGGAGTTATTTGGCCACAGATAACCCTGTATGTGGATATATCAACTGAATGATACGTCAATAATTAGTTGCTTAGTTCAGTTATATACCTGCAAAATTTCAGCGCAGTACATACAATAATTTACGAGATATTAAATAAAAAGTCATAAGGAAGTACATGACCGTGGTAACCCGGCCATGTTTAGGTGGTTACAAAAATGCGGCCGCGTAGTACATTATGGTATCTTCTAAAATGTTTAGTATCATACACCTTACAAGTTCGGTACAGACGCGTACACTGTTAAATACCGATTAAATAGTAGATAACAATATAATAATATCTGAACTATGAAAACATTATAATTATTATTTCGGCTTTTGGCTACTTATTAGATAAGTATGTATTAAAATTATGCACAATTGCACATGTGAATACATTATCATAAAACAAAATGGAAAATGCCATAAAAGCAGAATTGCTACCTATAATATTTATCTGTTATTGTTTTTAAGTTAAATTAATGTAAAAAAGTTCTGCAGAATTTGTGTACTGAACCTGTAAATAAATATTCTTTAAGAAACATAATTATAGTTTTTTAAAACACTTGTGTACACATCTGTACTAAACTTGTTACACTATCCTACATATTTAAGAATATACCATAATGTACTACGCGGCCGCATTTTTGTAACCACCTAAACATGGTCGGGTTACTACGGTCTTGCACTTCCTAATGACTTTTTATTTATTATCTCGTAAATTATTGTATGTACTGCGCTGAAATTTTGCAGGTATATAACTGAACTAAGCAACTAATTATTGACGTATCATTCAGTTGATATATCCACATACAGAGTTATCTGTGGCCAAATAACTCCACGCGCATTGAGACGGTAAACTGAATTGATCATAACTTGTTTATTACACACAGGATACTAATGAAACTTCACATACATTTAAAGACAGTTATAAGCTACAAAATAACGTTTAAAGTAAGTCTTTAAAGTTCTTATTTAAGGTGTTAGAACCTATTTAAGTGTTTTTATATTTCATTAAATAACTTTTGAACGGTTCATTAATTTCATTTTTTTATTGCCCAACAAATTAAAACTAATTCTTAAAAGATCATGTACAAAAGATGATTAGAATCCGCTTGACCGTTTCAGAGATCCAACAAAACCACAAGCGTTACTCCAGCAGGATCTCGAATAACTTCGCAGCCGAAAAAAGAAAAATTACAAAATTATTTGCAACATTTACCTCGTTTAGACAACTAATTATATAGCTAATATTTATTTCAATATTCCCATTAAAAAGGAAAATGTCTGGCTGCAGTAACGTTACCCCAGCAGGATCAGTTTTTTTTAAATAACTAAAAAACTATAAGTGCAACAAATTTAAAAATGTGCGCAACAATTACAGAAGATGGACAACTAAAAATCTGTAAGATAAAAATTACAATTTTCAACATTATTTTGCTGGGGTAACGCACACGCTAGAATTTATTGTGATATATTTTGTTTACATCGAAGTGTTTATTGATACAAGTAATAAGTATTTTCAAACGTTTTTGTCACAGAAAGGGTAAAACTATGTTAATATCATAATAAAATAATAACTAATTACAAAAGCGTTTCTTTAATAAAGAATTCTTGAATAAACACTTTTTTTATGAATTACAAGTAGTAGCAAAAGAATAAAACCTTTTTATAAATCGAACTAAAACATAACTTTTAGACCTAAGTAGGTATTTATTGTCAATCTGATTATCAGAGTAGGTATCGTTAGTCTTTAAACATATTAAAACAGGCTCAATAAATCAAACAACAGATTTGTTGTAGCACTTCAACTATTCGCTATATAAAACAATATAATTAACATCCTTATAAAAAAGCATAACTTTTAAACCTCTTTATTATTAATCTTGAACAGTCTTAAAGCGTATTTAATCAGTCTCAAAAAATCAAATAGCAGATGTGTTGTACATGTAGCACTTCAACTATTCGCTATACAATACAATATATAACATCCTTTTAAAAAAACACAACTTTTAAACCTACTTAACGTTAATCTTGAACAGAAATCGAATTAGTCTTAAATCGTATGAAATCAGTCTCCAAAAACCAAACAACAGATAAATAACAATATAAACTTTTCATCCTTTTTATCATTAATCTTGAACAGTCTTAAATTGTATTAAATCAGTCTCCAAAAATCGACCAACAGATATGTTGTAGCACTGCAACTATTCGTTATCCGAAACAATATCAGGATCTGCGTCACGCAAATTTGAGTTTGTTATCAAATTATGATAAAAATCGTTAACACTTGGATCAATGTATGCTAATAGTGATATTAAATCCCTTTTCTTTAAAACACTTATAGGAATCTTCCATTGTAACATTTTGGAACAGCATTAATACTAACTAAACTGTAGTCTTTATTCCTTTTGTCGTAAGACATCACATAATAATCATCACCTACGTAACTTTCTTTATATTCAAAAACCGGAAATTTTCCTTTACTAAATTTAATAACTCTTACATATAACCATATAAACGAAGTCTCACAGTGATAAATTCGTACAAGCACGATTACAATTATGGTTGAATGTAAGAGTTATTAAATTTAGTAAAGGAAAATTTCCGGTTTTTGAATATAAAGAAAGTTACGTAGTGATGATTATTATGTGATGTCTTACGACAAAAGGAATAAAGACTACAGTTTAGTTAGTATTAATGCTGTTCCAAAATGTTACAATGGAAGATTCCTATAAGTGTTTTAAAGAAAAGGGATTTAATATCACAGTTAGAATACATTGATCCAAGTGTTAACGATTTTTATCATAATTTGATAACAAACTCAAATTTGCGTGACGCAGATCCTGATATTGTTTCGGATAACGAATAGTTGCAGTGCTACAACATATCTGTTGGTCGATTTTTGGAGGCTGATTTAATACAATTTAAGACTGTTCAAGATTAATGATAAAAAGGATGAAAAGTTTATATTGTTATTTATCTGTTGTTTGGTTTTTGGAGACTGATTTCATACGATTTAAGACTAATTCGATTTCTGTTCAAGATTAACGTTAAGTAGGTTTAAAAGTTGTGTTTTTTTAAAAGGATGTTATATATTGTATTGTATAGCGAATAGTTGAAGTGCTACATGTACAACACATCTGCTATTTGATTTTTTGAGACTGATTAAATACGCTTTAAGACTGTTCAAGATTAATAATAATAAAGAGGTATTGATATATCATCATTATTCACGTAATCATATGTCCTATTTCCCTTATGTTCTTACTAATAGAATTAATATCAAATTTGTAATCACATCAAAATTGGCTACATAAATTACGTGTAAATTGTTTGATTAGCAGTTGTATCATTAGTCACATATTTTTATGAAAATAAATTTGTGTTTGTATGTTTCATGTACAAATGTAACACTTTTCACTAGAATGTGTTGTTTAAATTTTTTAATGTTTTGTGATAGGATTTCATTTGTATCACTTTGGATTAATTAAAGTAAAAGCTTTCGGTACGCGTAAGATGTGGTAACTCGAGTCGTATTAAAATACATTTTAGAAATATAAAGATCGGTTCGGAGCACTTTGGTATGAATCAAAAAGTATTATTTTACACAATAATTTCAATAAAAAATTGCTTACTTATATCAATGTACGCAAAAAATCTCATTCATTTTTAATCTTTTAACAACGGGGATAAGACAGAAATTTAGTTATTTTTTTTTAATAAGTTTAATCAAAGAATATAAAAACCGATCTGGGTCGACATGTATCACTTTTCACTGAAGGTACAGAATTAGTGATGAGCGGCTTAGGATTGAATTAATGAATGTTCGGGCCACTTCCGTGCCAGAATTGATCTCCGTTGCTTCATCTATTCGCGCTAAACGACCTAGTACTTCTCAGAATTCTAATCAACCACCGCACAAGCGTTCTAAGTATTCTGTTGATAACCGTGCCCCTTATTATCATTTGTGTAAAAAAGTAGGTCACAAATCTAATGAATGTCAGACAAGGGGTACCGTTCACGAGTCAAATGTTCAATCTGGTGAGAAGAGCCCTGTGGATCCAAAATCAAATAAAACTCCGTCGAATAACAAGAATGTTTGTACGTTCTGTTCTAAGCCTGGTCATACGTGTGTGCGTACGCCCAGCGGAATGTTGTTGAATTTAAAGATTTTAAGTATGCAGATATTGAGTGTATGACGTCGTGTAATTGTGTATGGTAAAAAAAAATTGTGCATGCAGCCATTGTGGAGAAATTCACCAAAAACTGATTCCGCTGGGCGAACGTTGTCCTGGCGGAACTTTTTTTAATCCATCGACTTTAGAAGAAAAGAGATGTGTCCAAAAATTAGTGTGTATTTGTGTGTAATTTTGTATGTATGAATAAAATTAGTGCATGCATAAACTTCGGAGAAATTCAAATTTCCGCTGCGCGAACGTTTGGCCATTAGCTAGTTTTCATATAAAGCGCTTACATAGAGAGCTGTAGATTTTTACATACGTTGTTTTGAATTTGTTTATATTTGTTTAAAAAACAGATTTAGAAAAAAATAAGGGTTTTAAAGATATAATTAACGTAAAATACTCTTATTAGGTCTTAGTTCTTAAAGTATGCACTTTGGGGTCTAGATTTTCACGTTTATACAAACCTTGTAAGTGTCTGCAACATGTTGCCAAGTATCTGAGTTCGTGATAATTATCTTATGGATAATTTGGAAGGCGGTATCGATGATTCACAGCGAATCATCGATGCTGCGCTTTTTAAAAATCCCCGTAACGTCGAAAACCCGATCTTTCTGCCGGCCAATATGTTTCAGATTCCATAGACTTCGGCTCGAGCACCGTGGCGCGCGCCGCGATGGACCCTGGCGAAGGTACATCGTCATCGGCAGCCAATGTAGCAGGCACGTCCACCCGAGCTGACCTGTTAACGCAGCCCCGGCAGGCAGCGGGACATGATGCGGAATATGAGCCAGCGACTTCTTCAGCAAACAGGTGACAAAGTTAAAATTACTAAAGTGTTTTTGCCTTCGTATGACCCTGATGGTAATTATCTTATGGATAATTTGGAAGGCAGTATCGATGATTCACAGCGAATCATCGATGCTGCGCTTTTTAAAAATCCCCGTAACGTCGAAAACCCGATCTTTCTGCCGGCCAATATGTTTCAGATTCCATAGACTTCGGCTCGAGCACCGTGGCGCGCGCCGCGATGGACCCTGGCGAAGGTACATCGTCATCGGCAGCCAATGTAGCAGGCACGTCCACCCGAGCTGACCTGTTAACGCAGCCCCGGCAGGCAGCGGGACATGATGCGAAATATGAGCCAGCGACTTCTTCAGCAAACAGGTGACAAAGTTAAAATTACTAAAGTGTTTTTGCCTTCGTATGACCCTGATGGTAATTATCTTATGGATAATTTGGAAGGCAGCATCGATGATTCACAGCGAATCATCGATGCTGCGCTTTTTAAAAATCCCCGTAACGTCGAAAACCCGATCTTTCTGCCGGCCAATATGTTTCAGATTCCATAGACTTCGGCTCGAGCACCGTGGCGCGCGCCGCGATGGACCCTGGCGAAGGTACATCGTCATCGGCAGCCAATGTAGCAGGCACGTCCACCCGAGCTGACCTGTTAACGCAGCCCCGGCAGGCAGCGGGACATGATGCGGAATATGAGCCGGCGACTTCTTCAGCAAACAGGTGACAAAGTTAAAATTACTAAAGTGTTTTTGCCTTCGTATGACCCTGATGGTAACGTTGGTGTGCGCGAGTGGTGTGACCACATTTCCACTGCAAAGTCTACCTACAAACTCGGTGACTATGATATTCGTATGAGGGTGACTAGTCTGCTAAAAGGGCGTGCTAAGTTGTGGTCTGATAGCTGGCTAGTTACCACGTCTACGTGGGATGAATTACGCCAAAATATTATAACTACGTTCGAACCCAAAAGTCGTTACTCTCGTGATGTGCTTAAATTCAGAGACCATGTTTATGACGCTTCTAGGGACATAGCAGAGTTCTTATCTCAAGCTTGGTTCTTATGGCGACGCGTTACTATAAATAAACTAGACGGTAGTGATGCTGTGGAGGCAGTTATCGGCACAATTATGTACCTTCAGTGAAAAGTGATATAAGTGAAAAATCATAGTTTTGAGTAATTTAAGGTTAAAGATTTAAAAAAATCTCGTTATTTTTCTAACGTTCTAAAATAAAAAAGGATAATTATGTGGTACGTGTAGATAATATTATAAAGATTATAAAGAGCTTGGTTTGAATATATTTTTTTGCACGGAATTTAAGTAATTAGTAAAAACAGCCAGTTATATCACCGTACACTACACTATAGTTTTCTTTGCTTATTTTTGTGTATTTTAATTTATAATGAAATGAATTATTTTACACATTTAGTTACCGTTTTGTGTGAAATGTTATAAGGCTTGTGTTTTCGCATGTTTTGCCTGCAAATAGTTGTTGTGAGAAAAAGTCGTAAAACTAATAATGATCATTTTGATTATCGGCAACCTTTTTCATTGTTTTATTTAAAATTCCTACGTAAATATTCAATTGTACCCCTAAACACCAATGTATTTTTCAAACTAGTAAGTGATTAATGCTACAAGCTAGAATTTATTGTGATACATTTTGTTTACATCGAAGTGTTTATTGATACAAGTAATAAGTATTTTCAAACGTTTTTGTCACAGAAAGGGTAAAACTATGTTAATATCATTATAAAATAATAACTAATTAAAAAAGCGTTCCTTTAATAAACAATTCTTGAATAAACACTTTTTTTATGAATTTCAAGTAGTAGCAAAAGAATAAAACCTTTTTATAAATCGAACTAAAACATAACTTTTAGACCTAAGTAGGTATTTATTGTTAATCTGATTATCAGAGTAGGTATCGTTAGTCTTTAAACATATTAAAACAGGCTCAATAAATCAAACAACAGATTTGTTGTAGCACTTCAACTATTCGCTATATAAAACAATATAATTAACATCCTTATAAAAAAACATAACTTTTAAACCTCTTTATTATTAATCTTGAACAGTCTTAAAGCGTATTTAATCAGTCTCAAAAAATCAAATAGCAGATGTGTTGTACATGTAGCACTTCAACTATTCGCAATACAATACAATATATAACATCCTTTTAAAAAAACACAACTTTTAAACCTACTTATCGTTAATCTTGAACAGAGATCGAATTAGTCTTAAATCGTATGAAATCAGTCTCCAAAAATCAAACAACAGACAAATAACAATATAAACTTTTCATCCTTTTTATCATTAATCTTGAACAGTCTTAAATTGTATTAAATCAGTCTCCAAAAATCGACCAACAGATATGTTGTAGCAATGCAACTATTCGTTATCCGAAACAATATCAGGATCTGCGTCACGCAAATTTGAGTTTGTTATCAAATTATGATAAAAATCGTTAACACTTGGATCAATGTATTCTAACAGTGATATTAAATCCCTTTTCTTTAAAACACTTATAGGAATCTTCCATTGTAACATTTTGGAACAGCATTAATACTAACTAAACTGTAGTCTTTATTCCTTTTGTCGTAAGACATCACATAATAATCATCACCTACGTAACTTTCTTTATATTCAAAAACCGGAAATTTTCCTTTACTAAATTTAATAACTCTTACATTCTACCATAATTGTAATCGTGCTTGTACGAATTTATCACTGTGAGACTTCGTTTATATGGTTGAATGTAAGAGTTATTAAATTTAGTAAAGGAAAATTTCCGGTTTTTGAATATAAAGAAAGTTACGTAGGTGATGATTATTATGTGATGTCTTACGACAAAAGGAATAAAGACTACAGTTTAGTTAGTATTAATGCTGTTCCAAAATGTTACAATGGAAGATTCCTATAAGTGTTTTAAAGAAAAGGGATTTAATATCACAGTTAGAATACATTGATCCAAGTGTTAACGATTTTTATCATAATTTGATAACAAACTCAAATTTGCGTGACGCAGATCCTGATATTGTTTCGGATAACGAATAGTTGCAGTGCTACAACATATCTGTTGGTCGATTTTCGGAGGCTGATTTAATACAATTTAAGACTGTTCAAGATTAATGATAAAAAGGATGAAAAGTTTATATTGTTATTTATCTGTTGTTTGGTTTTTGGAGACTGATTTCATACGATTTAAGACTAATTCGATTTCTGTTCAAGATTAACGTTAAGTAGGTTTAAAAGTTGTGTTTTTTTAAAAGGATGTTATATATTGTATTGTATAGCGAATAGTTGAAGTGCTACATGTACAACACATCTGCTATTTGATTTTTTGAGACTGATTAAATACGCTTTAAGACTGTTCAAGATTAATAATAATAAAGAGGTATTGATATATCATCATTATTCACGTAATCATATGTCCTATTTCCCTTATGTTCTTACTAATAGAATTAATATCAAATTTGTAATCACATCAAAATTGGCTACATAAATTACGTGTAAATTGTTTGATTAGCAGTTGTATCATTAGTCACATATTTTTATGAAAATAAATTTGTGTTTGTATGTTTCATGTACAAATGTAACACTTTTCACTAGAATGTGTTGTTTAAATTTTTTAATGTTTTGTGATAGGATTTCATTTGTATCACTTTGGATTAATTAAAGTAAAAGCTTTCGGTACGCGTAAGATGTGGTAACTCGAGTCGTATTAAAATACATTTTAGAAATATAAAGATCGGTTCGGAGCACTTTGGTATGAATCAAAAAGTATTATTTTACACAATAATTTCAATAAAAAATTGCTTACTTATATCAATGTACGCAAAAAATCTCATTCATTTTTAATCTTTTAACAACGGGGATAAGACAGAAATTTAGTTATTTTTTTTTAATAAGTTTAATCAAAGAATATAAAAACCGATCTGGGTCGACATGTATCACTTTTCACTGAAGGTACAGAATTAGTGATGAGCGGCTTAGGATTGAATTAATGAATGTTCGGGCCACTTCCGTGCCAGAATTGATCTCCGTTGCTTCATCTATTCGCACTAAACGACCTAGTACTTCTCAGAATTCTAATCAACCACCGCACAAGCGTTCTAAGTATTCTGTTGATAATCGTGCCCCTTATTGTCATTTGTGTAAAAAAGTAGGTCACAAATCTAATGAATGTCAGACAAAGGGTACCGTTCACGAGTCAAATGTTCAATCTGGTGAGAAGAGCCCTGTGGATCCAAATTCAAATAAAGCTCCGTCGAATAACAAGAATGTTTGTACGTTCTGTTCTAAGCCTGGTCATACGTGTGTGCGTACGCCCAGCGGAATGTTGTTGAATTTAAAGATTTTAAGTATGCAGATATTTAGTGTATGACGTCGTGTAATTGTGTATGGTAAAAAAAAATTTGTGCATGCAGCCATTGTGGAGAAATTCACCAAAAACTGATTCCGCTGGGCGAACGTTGTCCTGGCGGAACTTTTTTTAATCCATCGACTTTAGAAGAAAAGAGATGTGTCCAAAAATTTGTGTGTATTTGTGTGTAATTTTGTATGTATGAATAAAATTAGTGCATGCATAAACTTCGGAGAAATTCAAATTTCCGCTGCGCGAACGTTTGGCCATTAGCTAGTTTTCATATAAAGCGCTTACATAGAGCTGTAGATTTTTACATACGTTGTTTTGAATTTGTTTATATTTGTTTAAAAAACAGATTTAGAAAAAAATAAGGGTTTTAAAGATATAATTAACGTAAAATACTCTTATTAGGTCTTAGTTCTTAAAGTATGCACTTTGGGGTCTAGATTTTCACGTTTATACAAACCTTGTAAGTGTCTGCAACATGTTGCCAAGTATCTGAGTTCGTGATAATTATCTTATGGATAATTTGGAAGGCGGTATTGATGATTCACAGCGAATCATCGATGCTGCGCTTTTTAAAAATCCCCGTAACGTCGAAAACCCGATCTTTCTGCCGGCCAATATGTTTCAGATTCCATAGACTTCGGCTCGAGCACCGTGGCGCGCGCCGCGATGGACCCTGGCGAAGGTACATCGTCATCGGCAGCCAATGTAGCAGGCACGTCCACCCGAGCTGACCTGTTAACGCAGCCCCGGCAGGCAGCGGGACATGATGCGGAATATGAGCCAGCGACTTCTTCAGCAAACAGGTGACAAAGTTAAAATTACTAAAGTGTTTTTGCCTTCGTATGACCCTGATGGTAATTATCTTATGGATAATTTGGAAGGCAGTATCGATGATTCACAGCGAATCATCGATGCTGCGCTTTTTAAAAATCCCCGTAACGTCGAAAACCCGATCTTTCTGCCGGCCAATATGTTTCAGATTCCATAGACTTCGGCTCGAGCACGGTGGCGCGCGCCGCGATGGACCCTGGCGAAGGTACATCGTCATCGGCAGCCAATGTAGCAGGCACGTCCACCCGAGCTGACCTGTTAACGCAGCCCCGGCAGGCAGCGGGACATGATGCGGAATATGAGCCAGCGACTTCTTCAGCAAACAGGTGACAAAGTTAAAATTACTAAAGTGTTTTTGCCTTCGTATGACCCTGATGGTAATTATCTTATGGATAATTTGGAAGGCAGTATCGATGATTCACAGCGAATCATCGATGCTGCGCTTTTTAAAAATCCCCGTAACGTCGAAAACCCGATCTTTCTGCCGGCCAATATGTTTCAGATTCCATAGACTTCGGCTCGAGCACGGTGGCGCGCGCCGCGATGGACCCTGGCGAAGGTACATCGTCATCGGCAGCCAATGTAGCAGGCACGTCCACCCGAGCTGACCTGTTAACGCAGCCCCGGCAGGCAGCGGGACATGATGCGAAATATGAGCCAGCGACTTCTTCAGCAAACAGGTGACAAAGTTAAAATTACTAAAGTGTTTTTGCCTTCGTATGACCCTGATGGTAATTATCTTATGGATAATTTGGAAGGCAGTATCGATGATTCACAGCGAATCATCGATGCTGCGCTTTTTAAAAATCCCCGTAACGTCGAAAACCCGATCTTTCTGCCGGCCAATATGTTTCAGATTCCATAGACTTCGGCTCGAGCACGGTGGCGCGCGCCGCGATGGACCCTGGCGAAGGTACATCGTCATCGGCAGCCAATGTAGCAGGCACGTCCACCCGAGCTGACCTGTTAACGCTGCCCCGGCAGGCAGCGGGACATGATGCGGAATATGAGCCAGCGACTTCTTCAGCAAACAGGTGACAAAGTTAAAATTACTAAAGTGTTTTTGCCTTCGTATGACCCTGATGGTAATTATCTTATGGATAATTTGGAAGGCAGCATCGATGATTCACAGCGAATCATCGATGCTGCGCTTTTTAAAAATCCCCGTAACGTCGAAAACCCGATCTTTCTGCCGGCCAATATGTTTCAGATTCCATAGACTTCGGCTCGAGCACCGTGGCGCGCGCCGCGATGGACCCTGGCGAAGGTACATCGTCATCGGCAGCCAATGTAGCAGGCACGTCCACCCGAGCTGACCTGTTAACGCAGCCCCGGCAGGCAGCGGGACATGATGCGGAATATGAGCCAGCGACTTCTTCAGCAAACAGGTGACAAAGTTAAAATTACTAAAGTGTTTTTGCCTTCGTATGACCCTGATGGTAACGTTGGTGTGCGCGAGTGGTGTGACCACATTTCCACTGCAAAGTCTACCTACAAACTCGGTGACTATGATATTCGTATGAGGGTGACTAGTCTGCTAAAAGGGCGTGCTAAGTTGTGGTCTGATAGCTGGCTAGTTACGTCTACGTGGGATGAATTACGCCAAAATATTATAACTACGTTCGAACCCAAAAGTCGTTACTCTCGTGATGTGCTTAAATTCAGAGACCATGTTTATGACGCTTCTAGGGACATAGCAGAGTTCTTATCTCAAGCTTGGTTCTTATGGCGACGCGTTACTATAAATAAACTAGACGGTAGTGATGCTGTGGAGGCAGTTATCGGCACAATTCTGTACCTTCAGTGAAAAGTGATATAAGTGAAAAATCATAGTTTTGAGTAATTTAAGGTTAAAGATTTAAAAAAATCTCGTTATTTTTCTAACGTTCTAAAATAAAAAAGGATAATTATGTGGTACGTGTAGATAATATTATAAAGATTATAAAGAGCTTGGTTTGAATATATTTTTTTGCACGGAATTTAAGTAATTAGTAAAAACAGCCAGTTATATCACCGTACACTACACTATAGTTTTCTTTGCTTATTTTTGTGTATTTTAATTTATAATGAAATGAATTATTTTACACATTTAGTTACCGTTTTGTGTGAAATGTTATAAGGCTTGTGTTTTCGCATGTTTTGCCTGCAAATAGTTGTTGTGAGAAAAAGTCGTAAAACTAATAATGATCATTTTGATTATCGGCAACCTTTTTCATTGTTTTATTTAAAATTCCTACGTAAATATTCAATTGTACCCCTAAACACCAATGTATTTTTCAAACTAGTAAGTGATTAATGCTACAAGCTAGAATTTATTGTGATACATTTTGTTTACATCGAAGTGTTTATTGATACAAGTAATAAGTATTTTCAAACGTTTTTGTCACAGAAAGGGTAAAACTATGTTAATATCATTATAAAATAATAACTAATTAAAAAAGCGTTCCTTTAATAAACAATTCTTGAATAAACACTTTTTTTATGAATTTCAAGTAGTAGCAAAAGAATAAAACCTTTTTATAAATCGAACTAAAACATAACTTTTAGACCTAAGTAGGTATTTATTGTTAATCTGATTATCAGAGTAGGTATCGTTAGTCTTTAAACATATTAAAACAGGCTCAATAAATCAAACAACAGATTTGTTGTAGCACTTCAACTATTCGCTATATAAAACAATATAATTAACATCCTTATAAAAAAACATAACTTTTAAACCTCTTTATTATTAATCTTGAACAGTCTTAAAGCGTATTTAATCAGTCTCAAAAAATCAAATAGCAGATGTGTTGTACATGTAGCACTTCAACTATTCGCAATACAATACAATATATAACATCCTTTTAAAAAAACACAAGTTTTAAACCTACTTATCGTTAATCTTGAACAGAGATCGAATTAGTCTTAAATCGTATAAAATCAGTCTCCAAAAATCAAACAACAGATAAATAACAATATAAACTTTTCATCCTTTTTATCATTAATCTTGAACAGTCTTAAATTGTATTAAATCAGTCTCCAAAAATCGACCAACAGATATGTTGTAGCAATGCAACTATTCGTTATCCGAAACAATATCAGGATCTGCGTCACGCAAATTTGAGTTTGTTATCAAATTATGATAAAAATCGTTAACACTTGGATCAATGTATTCTAACAGTGATATTAAATCCCTTTTCTTTAAAACACTTATAGGAATCTTCCATTGTAACATTTTGGAACAGCATTAATACTAACTAAACTGTAGTCTTTATTCCTTTTGTCGTAAGACATCACATAATAATCATCACTACGTATCTTTCTTTATATTCAAAAACCGGAAATTTTCCTTTACTAAATTTAATAACTCTTACATTCTACCATAATTGTAATCGTGCTTGTACGAATTTATCACTGTGAGACTTCGTTTATATGGTTGAATGTAAGAGTTATTAAATTTAGTAAAGGAAAATTTCCGGTTTTTGAATATAAAGAAAGTTACGTAGGTGATGATTATTATGTGATGTCTTACGACAAAAGGAATAAAGACTACAGTTTAGTTAGTATTAATGCTGTTACAAAATGTTACAATGGAAGATTCCTATAAGTGTTTGAAAGAAAAGGGATTTAATATCACTGTTAGAATACATTGATCCAAGTGTTAACGATTTTTATCATAATTTGATAACAAACTCAAATTTGCGTGACGCAGATCCTGATATTGTTTCGGATAACGAATAGTTGCAGTGCTACAACATATCTGTTGGTCGATTTTCGGAGGCTGATTTAATACAATTTAAGACTGTTCAAGATTAATGATAAAAAGGATGAAAAGTTTATATTGTTATTTGTCTGTTGTTTGATTTTTGGAGACTGATTTCATACGATTTAAGACTAATTCGATCTCTGTTCAAGATTAACGATAAGTAGGTTTAAAAGTTGTGTTTTTTTAAAAGGATGTTATATATTGTATTGTATAGCGAATAGTTGAAGTGCTACATGTACAACACATCTGCTATTTGATTTTTTGAGACTGATTAAATACGCTTTAAGACTGTTCAAGATTAATAATAATAAAGAGGTATTGATATATCATCATTATTCACGTAATCATATGTCCTATTTCCCTTATGTTCTTACTAATAGAATTAATATCAAATTTGTAATCACATCAAAATTGGCTACATAAATTACGTGTAAATTGTTTGATTAGCAGTTGTATCATCAGTCACATATTTTTATGAAAATAAATTTGTGTTTGTATGTTTCATGTACAAATGTAACACTTTTCACTAGAATGTGTTGTTTAAATTTTTTAATGTTTTGTGATAGGATTTCATTTGTTTCACTTTGGATTAATTAAAGTAAAAGCTTTCGGTACGCGTAAGATGTGGTAACTCGAGTCGTATTAAAATACATTTTAGAAATATAAAGATCGGTTCGGAGCACTTTGGTATGAATCAAAAAGTATTATTTTACACAATAATTTCAATAAAAAATTGCTTACTTATATGAATGTACGCAAAAAATCTCATTCATTTTTAATCTTTTAACAACGGGGATAAGACAGAAATTTAGTTATTTTTTTTTTAATAAGTTTAATCAAAGAATATAAAAACCGATCTGGGTCGACATGTATCACTTTTCACTGAAGGTTCAGAATTAGTGATGAGCGGCTTAGGATTGAATTAATGAATGTTCGGGCCACTTCCGTGCCAGAATTGATCTCCGTTGCTTCATTTATTCGCGCTAAACGACCTAGTACTTCTCAGAATTCTAATCAACCACCGCACAAGCGTTCTAAGTATTCTGTTGATAACCGTGCCCCTTATTGTCATTTGTGTAAAAAAGTAGGTCACAAATCTAATGAATGTCAGACAAGGGGTACCGTTCACGAGTCAAATGTTCAATCTGGTGAGAAGAGCCCTGTGGATCCAAATTTAAATAAAACTCCGTCGAATAACAAGAATGTTTGTACGTTCTGTTCTAAGCCTGGTCATACGTGTGTGCGTACGCCCAGCGGAATGTTGTTGAATTTAAAGATTTTAAGTATGCAGATATTGAGTGTATGACGTCGTGTAATTGTGTATGGTAAAAAAAAATTGTGCATGCAGCCATTGTGGAGAAATTCACCAAAAACTGATTCCGCTGGGCGAACGTTGTCCTGGCGGAACTTTTTTTAATCCATCGACTTTAGAAGAAAAGAGATGTGTCCAAAAATTAGTGTGTATTTCGACACCCAATATGAATAACATTGTAACTCAGTATGACATGGTTTTCAATACAGCCATTTTAAATTTTTTGCAAAGTTTATTATTTATTTGCAACTGCAGGCTTAAGTTCATCTGTACTATTGTGAGATTCATTATATTAATTTTAATTGCTCTTTCAGATGGTTTAGATGCCGTTTTGATTAAACCACTGCAAGTATCATTTTTGCAATCTTACAATGTACAGATTTTAAGCATTATTAAAATGAAAAGCATTGTAACTACCATTACAGTGCTTTTCAATGAAGTTATAAATACATTTGAAAGCTTTTTTGTGTAAAATGAATAACATTGTATGTCAATTTGCAATGAGTTTATCACAAAGAAATCCTTGTTAAACAAGTGTGTTAAACAAACTTGTGTATTGTAACTTTATTTACGAGTATACTTCAATAGAAACAGTGTAGATTTCGAATTACAATGAAATTAATCCATTTCACATAAGTAGTTCTTAACGTTATAGAAATACGGTTCAAGGACAGAAATAAAGCTCTGTTCTTGCTTAATTCAGATAACTTAGAGTTGTACAAACGTGTAACTAAAGTTACAATGTTATTCATATTGGGTGTCGATTTGTGTGTAATTTTGTATGTATGAATAAAATTAGTGCATGCATAAACTTCGGAGAAATTCAAATTTCCGCTGCGCGAACGTTTGGCCATTAGCTAGTTTTCATATAAAGCGCTTACATAGAGAGCTGTAGATTTTTACATACGTTGTTTTGAATTTGTTTATATTTGTTTAAAAAACAGATTTAGAAAAAAATAAGGGTTTTAAAGATATAATTAACGTAAAATACTCTTATTAGGTCTTAGTTCTTAAAGTATGCACTTTGGGGTCTAGATTTTCACGTTTATACAAACCTTGTAAGTGTCTGCAACATGTTGCCAAGTATCTGAGTTCGTGATAATTATCTTATGGATAATTTGGAAGGCGGTATCGATGATTCACAGCGAATCATCGATGCTGCGCTTTTTAAAAATCCCCGTAACGTCGAAAACCCGATCTTTCTGCCGGCCAATATGTTTCAGATTCCATAGACTTCGGCTCGAGCACCGTGGCGCGCGCCGCGATGGACCCTGGCGAAGGTACATCGTCATCGGCAGCCAATGTAGCAGGCACGTCCACCCGAGCTGACCTGTTAACGCTGCCCCGGCAGGCAGCGGGACATGATGCGGAATATGAGCCAGCGACTTCTTCAGCAAACAGGTGACAAAGTTAAAATTACTAAAGTGTTTTTGCCTTCGTATGACCCTGATGGTAATTATCTTATGGATAATTTGGAAGGCAGTATCGATGATTCACAGCGAATCATCGATACTGCGCTTTTTAAAAATCCCCGTAACGTCGAAAACCCGATCTTTCTGCCGGCCAATATGTTTCAGATTCCATAGACTTCGGCTCGAGCACCGTGGCGCGCGCCGCGATGGACCCTGGCGAAGGTACATCGTCATCGGCAGCCAATGTAGCAGGCACGTCCACCCGAGCTGACCTGTTAACGCAGCCCCGGCAGGCAGCGGGACATGATGCGGAATATGAGCCAGCGACTTCTTCAGCAAACAGGTGACAAAGTTAAAATTACTTAAGTGTTTTTGCCTTCGTATGACCCTGATGGTAATTATCTTATGGATAATTTGGAAGGCAGCATCGATGATTCACAGCGAATCATCGATGCTGCGCTTTTTAAAAATCCCCGTAACGTCGAAAACCCGATCTTTCTGCCGGCCAATATGTTTCAGATTCCATAGACTTCGGCTCGAGCACCGTGGCGCGCGCCGCGATGGACCCTGGCGAAGGTACATCGTCATCGGCAGCCAATGTAGCAGGCACGTCCACCCGAGCTGACCTGTTAACGCTGCCCCGGCAGGCAGCGGGACATGATGCGGAATATGAGCCAGCGACTTCTTCAGCAAACAGGTGACAAAGTTAAAATTACTAAAGTGTTTTTGCCTTCGTATGACCCTGATGGTAATTATCTTATGGATAATTTGGAAGGCAGTATCGATGATTCACAGCGAATCATCGATACTGCGCTTTTTAAAAATCCCCGTAACGTCGAAAACCCGATCTTTCTGCCGGCCAATATGTTTCAGTTTCCATAGACTTCGGCTCGAGCACCGTGGCGCGCGCCGCGATGGACCCTGGCGAAGGTACATCGTCATCGGCAGCCAATGTAGCAGGCACGTCCACCCGAGCTGACCTGTTAACGCAGCCCCGGCAGGCAGCGGGACATGATGCGGAATATGAGCCAGCGACTTCTTCAGCAAACAGGTGACAAAGTTAAAATTACTTAAGTGTTTTTGCCTTCGTATGACCCTGATGGTAATTATCTTATGGATAATTTGGAAGGCAGCATCGATGATTCACAGCGAATCATCGATGCTGCGCTTTTTAAAAATCCCCGTAACGTCGAAAACCCGATCTTTCTGCCGGCCAATATGTTTCAGATTCCATAGACTTCGGCTCGAGCACCGTGGCGCGCGCCGCGATGGACCCTGGCGAAGGTACATCGTCATCGGCAGCCAATGTAGCAGGCACGTCCACCCGAGCTGACCTGTTAACGCTGCCCCGGCAGGCAGCGGGACATGATGCGGAATATGAGCCAGCGACTTCTTCAGCAAACAGGTGACAAAGTTAAAATTACTAAAGTGTTTTTGCCTTCGTATGACCCTGATGGTAATTATCTTATGGATAATTTGGAAGGCAGTATCGATGATTCACAGCGAATCATCGATACTGCGCTTTTTAAAAATCCCCGTAACGTCGAAAACCCGATCTTTCTGCCGGCCAATATGTTTCAGATTCCATAGACTTCGGCTCGAGCACGGTGGCGCGCGCCGCGATGGACCCTGGCGAAGGTACATCGTCATCGGCAGCCAATGTAGCAGGCACGTCCACCCGAGCTGACCTGTTAACGCAGCCCCGGCAGGCAGCGGGACATGATGCGAAATATGAGCCAGCGACTTCTTCAGCAAACAGGTGACAAAGTTAAAATTACTTAAGTGTTTTTGCCTTCGTATGACCCTGATGGTAATTATCTTATGGATAATTTGGAAGGCAGCATCGATGATTCACAGCGAATCATCGATGCTGCGCTTTTTAAAAATCCCCGTAACGTCGAAAACCCGATCTTTCTGCCGGCCAATATGTTTCAGATTCCATAGACTTCGGCTCGAGCACCGTGGCGCGCGCCGCGATGGACCCTGGCGAAGGTACATCGTCATCGGCAGCCAATGTAGCAGGCACGTCCACCCGAGCTGACCTGTTAACGCAGCCCCGGCAGGCAGCGGGACATGATGCGGAATATGAGCCAGCGACTTCTTCAGCAAACAGGTGGCAAAGTTAAAATTACTAAAGTGTTTTTGCCTTCGTATGACCCTGATGGTAATTATCTTATGGATAATTTGGAAGGCAGCATCGATGATTCACAGCGAATCATCGATGCTGCGCCTTTTAAAAATCCCCGTAACGTCGAAAACCCGATCTTTCTGCCGGCCAATATGTTTCAGATTCCATAGACTTCGGCTCGAGCACCGTGGCGCGCGCCGCGATGGACCCTGGCGAAGGTACATCGTCATCGGCAGCCAATGTAGCAGGCACGTCCACCCGAGCTGACCTGTTAACGCAGCCCCGGCAGGCAGCGGGACATGATGCGGAATATGAGCCAGCGACTTCTTCAGCAAACAGGTGACAAAGTTAAAATTACTAAAGTGTTTTTGCCTTCGTATGACCCTGATGGTAAATATCTTATGGATAATTTGGAAGGCAGTATCGATGATTCACAGCGAATCATCGATGCTGCGCTTTTTAAAAATCCCCGTAACGTCGAAAACCCGATCTTTCTGCCGGCCAATATGTTTCAGATTCCATAGACTTCGGCTCGAGCACCGTGGCGCGCGCCGCGATGGACCCTGGCGAAGGTACATCGTCATCGGCAGCCAATGTAGCAGGCACGTCCACCCGAGCTGACCTGTTAACGCAGCCCCGGCAGGCAGCGGGACATGATGCGAAATATGAGCCAGCGACTTCTTCAGCAAACAGGTGACAAAGTTAAAATTACTAAAGTGTTTTTGCCTTCGTATGACCCTGATGGTAATTATCTTATGGATAATTTGGAAGGCTGCATCGATGATTTACAGCGAATCATCGATGCTGCGCTTTTTAAAAATCCCCGAAACGTCGAAAACCCGATCTTTCTGCCGGCCAATATGTTTCAGATTCCATAGACTTCGGCTCGAGCACCGTGGCGCGCGCCGCGATGGACCCTGGCGAAGGTACATCGTCATCGGCAGCCAATGTAGCAGGCACGTCCACCCGAGCTGACCTGTTAACGCAGCCCCGGCAGGCAGCGGGACATGATGCGGAAAATGAGCCAGCGACTTCTTCAGCAAACAGGTGACAAAGTTAAAATTACTAAAGTGTTTTTGCCTTCGTATGACCCTGATGGTAATTATCTTATGGATAATTTGGAAGGCAGTATCGATGATTCACAGCGAATCATCGATGCTGCGCTTTTTAAAAATCCCCGTAACGTCGAAAACCCGATCTTTCTGCCGGCCAATATGTTTCAGATTCCATAGACTTCGGCTCGAGCACCGTGGCGCGCGCCGCGATGGACCCTGGCGAAGGTACATCGTCATCGGCAGCCAATGTAGCAGGCACGTCCACCCGAGCTGACCTGTTAACGCAGCCCCGGCAGGCAGCGGGACATGATGCGGAATATGAGCCAGCGACTTCTTCAGCAAACAGGTGACAAAGTTAAAATTACTAAAGTGTTTTTGCCTTCGTATGACCCTGATGGTAAATATCTTATGGATAATTTGGAAGGCAGTATCGATGATTCACAGCGAATCATCGATGCTGCGCTTTTTAAAAATCCCCGTAACGTCGAAAACCCGATCTTTCTGCCGGCCAATATGTTTCAGATTCCATAGACTTCGGCTCGAGCACCGTGGCGCGCGCCGCGATGGACCCTGGCGAAGGTACATCGTCATCGGCAGCCAATGTAGCAGGCACGTCCACCCGAGCTGACCTGTTAACGCAGCCCCGGCAGGCAGCGGGACATGATGCGAAATATGAGCCAGCGACTTCTTCAGCAAACAGGTGACAAAGTTAAAATTACTAAAGTGTTTTTGCCTTCGTATGACCCTGATGGTAATTATCTTATGGATAATTTGGAAGGCTGCATCGATGATTTACAGCGAATCATCGATGCTGCGCTTTTTAAAAATCCCCGTAACGTCGAAAACCCGATCTTTCTGCCGGCCAATATGTTTCAGATTCCATAGACTTCGGCTCGAGCACCGTGGCGCGCGCCGCGATGGACCCTGGCGAAGGTACATCGTCATCGGCAGCCAATGTAGCAGGCACGTCCACCCGAGCTGACCTGTTAACGCAGCCCCGGCAGGCAGCGGGACATGATGCGGAATATGAGCCAGCGACTTCTTCAGCAAACAGGTGACAAAGTTAAAATTACTAAAGTGTTTTTGCCTTCGTATGACCCTGATGGTAACGTTGGTGTGCGCGAGTGGTGTGACCACATTTCCACTGCAAAGTCTACCTACAAACTCGGTGACTATGATATTCGCATGAGGGTGACTAGTCTGCTAAAAGGGCGTGCTAAGTTGTGGTCTGATAGCTGGCTAGTTACCACGTCTACGTGGGATGAATTACGCCAAAATATTATAACTACGTTCGAACCCAAAAGTCGTTACTCTCGTGATGTGCTTAAATTCAGAGACCATGTTTATGACGCTTCTAGGGACATAGCAGAGTTCTTATCTCAAGCTTGGTTCTTATGGCGACGCGTTACTATAAATAAACTAGACGGTAGTGATGCTGTGGAGGCAGTTATCGGCACAATTCTGTACCTTCAGTGAAAAGTGATATAAGTGAAAAATCATAGTTTTGAGTAATTTAAGGTTAAAGATTTAAAAAAATCTCGTTATTTTTCTAACGTTCTAAAATAAAAAAGGATAATTATGTGGTACGTGTAGATAATATTATAAAGATTATAAAGAGCTTGGTTTGAATATATTTTTTTGAACGGAATTTAAGTAATTAGTAATAACAGCCAGTTATATCACCGTACACTACACTATAGTTTTCTTTGCTTATTTTTGTGTATTTTAATTTATAATGAAATGAATTATTTTACACATTTAGTTACCGTTTTGTGTGAAATGTTATAAGGCTTGTGTTTTCGCATGTTTTGCCTGCAAATAGTTGTTGTGAGAAAAAGTCGTAAAACTAATAATGATCATTTTGATTATCGGCAACCTTTTTCATTGTTTTATTTAAAATTCCTACGTAAATATTCAATTGTACCCCTCAACACCAATGTATTTTTCAAACTAGTAAGTGATTAATGCTACAAGCTAGAATTTATTGTGATACATTTTGTTTACATCGAAGTGTTTATTGATACAAGTAATAAGTATTTTCAAACGTTTTTGTCACAGAAAGGGTGTTGGCGCCAATCACGCCATTAACATTGCCCGTGTCAACGCTCCCTAAATATAATAGGCCAAAGGGCCAGTTTCCTAAGTCACTTTGACAGATACTTGACAACTGTCAAACGGTTGTCAAGATTTCATTATATAAAGCTTGCGATCTTCAATCGAACTCTCTTTCTCTTATTTTCTCTTCCTTCGAGCTCACGAATATACAACATTGTACGTTATTTTAAGTTAGTTTGTAATAAACCAAATACGTTGCAAACATCCTTCTTTCATTTATGTCGAATTGCCGCGACATAAATTGGCGACCGTGGACAAGGACCTCGCTATACAACGCGGTTCTTCTGTGGATGTGCCACGGCGACAGCGGTGAGGAGATCCAGCGTGCTGCCTACAAGTCACCCAGGTCAAGGATCAAGCTGAAGGCTGCTAGCTTGCCGTCCCGGCGAAGCCATCAGTACCTGCGGCCAACGTGTGGCATTCCGCCTGCACGCCATCCCCGTGACATCGCCGCCGTGCCCGCAGCCATTTTGTGGCCCCTAGCCACGCGCATGCGCCACGTGGCTGCGCATCCACCAACTCCAACGCATCAGGCGCCTAAAGCGGGTGCACGCTAATTTTGTGTGCCTCAAGCATGCCTGATTGCACCTACCACATGTGAGCTCGTTCCATTTTCTTATTCCTTCATATTTCCTACTCAATTTTGTGCAATTAGCTAATTTCATTGTAGATTCAGTAATTTTCAACAATTTAAATTCAATATTTTCTTAAATTTTGGCTAAATAATTAGCCACATCATCATACTTTATTTTCAAATTTTGCCATGTCATCCAATTTAACATAATTCTGCATCAGACTATAAGCAATTTATATTAAAATATAACAATTTTAGTGTGCTATCTGCATAGTATCACTTTTTTAATTGGAATTCAACCTTCCCATTACAAAACTAACATTTCACAAGCCTTGTGCTGATACAATCCGCTTTAATTTGCTACATAAGCAATATATTTAGCGCCTACAAATATTAATTCCAGTTGCCGCCTGGTACGAGACGTTCACCCACCATCTGCTTGCTTAAGACTGCACGCTTCGCTGATCACTGCCTGCCTGCCTACTGCCAGCACTGCCGTTGGACTAAGGAGCGTATCGTTCGTACATTGAATTATTTATTCTTTTAAATTCTAGAATATTCTTTCTGGTTAATTTCATCTACCCACAATGACTTCCAGCTCAGAGGAAAATAGTTACAAAGATTTGTGTGTTAAGCGCAGCAACATTAAAGGCCGTTTAACCAAATTTAAAAACCACATGGATGTGTTAATTAAATTAGAAACTGTATCCGAGTTGGAAATCAATAAGTTGGAATTGAGGTTGTCCAGAATTGAAAATTTATTTAAAGAATTTGACGGCTTAAATTCACGGATAGAATTGCTATCTCCATCTATGGAGGATGAGTTGGATATCCGTGAGGCTTGTGAACAAGATTTTGATCATTATATTGCATTAGCTAAACGTTTAATAATTAAATTCTCTCCATCAGAGCTTAACACTAGCACTAAGTCTGATGAATCATCTGTACACTCATGCTGTAGCCATATTAGTCCTAATAGTTTGGGTTTTAAGCTGCCCACAATTCAAATAAATAAGTATGATGGTTCATGTTCAAAATGGTTGCTTTTCAAAGAAACTTTTAGCTCTCTTATACATAGCAATAGCAAAATACAAAATATTCACAAATTTTACTATTTAAATTCATATTTGGAAGGTGAAGCTGCAAATGTACTTAGCAATTTAGATGCAACTGATGAGAATTACCTTACAGCATGGGAACTTCTCTGTTCTCGCTATGATGATAAGCGCAAACTTATAGATAATCACTTAAAATCTTTATTTAACTTTGAACCTATCAAAGAAAACTCTAAGTCTTTTCTATTTGTTATAGATCATGTAACTAAAAACTTAAGGGCTCTTCATACATTAGGTTTACCCACTGAGCAATGGGATGCCCCACTTGTTCTAATGATAACCTCTAAATTAGAAAATAGGTCTAGCTACAAGTGGGAAGAACATAAGATAACTTTATCCGATGTCCCTACTTTAAAGGAATTATTTGATTTTCTCAAGTCTCGGTCAAAGATATCTGAGTCTGTCGAACTTAAAAGATTAGACAAGCCAAAGCCAGTGGCCAGTAATCCTCCTAACAAGTTTCATACAAGAGCATTAGTAGCAACAGCTAAGGATGACTCCGCCCCTAATAGTAGGAAGGTAGAATTTAAATGTGTTTTTTGCAAAGAGTCACACCGTTTGTATGAGTGTGCGAAGTTCAAGGCGAAGCTTCCTGAGGAACGAAAGCTCTTCGTAACTTCTCAGCAATTGTGCGAAAATTGCCTGCGAAAGGGTCATGTTGTGGATCAATGCCGACTTACAGGTCACTGCCGTGTATGCAAGCAAAGACATAATAGTTTATTACATGATGCTATAACGCCTAACAGTAATTCTGAAACTGTTGTTTTATCTGCTGCTTTGTCTCATAGTTCTCAAGTCTTATTATGTACAGCTAGAGTTCAACTTTCTAATTGTTTAACTAACAAAACTATAAACGTTAGAGCTTTGCTTGACTGTGGCAGTCAATGTTCATTCATAACTGAATCAGTTAAAACCCAACTAGATGTGTCTTGTGAACCATCTAATGTCAATATTTTTGCCATTGGAAGCAATCAAATCAAATACAAAACTAAGCGTTGCATGATAAATTTGCAATCTAACAATAAAACATATAATGTAGATATGTTTTGCCTAGTTTTACCTAAAATATCAGAGGATCTACCACGGTTAGCATTTGATTCCACATTTGCAAATCTGTCTAGATTTGATCTAGCGGATCCTAATTTCCATGAACCATCCCCTATTGATATGCTAATAGGTGCTGATTTGTTCTGGGACCTCATTGGCTCAGAGCAGCGCTCCTTAGGAAGTAACTCCCTTGTGCTTCGCGGCTCTAAACTCGGATGGTTAGTGGCGGGTTCGATTCCCATCAACCCACAAACTACATTTCCTAATAAATGTAAATCCATAAATGCCTGTCATGTTGCTTTAAAGGAAGATCAATTATCCACCCTTGAGCACCAGGTAACTCAATTCTGGGAATTAGAAAATGTCCCACCTACTTCACCCTTTACAAGGGAGGAACAGTTGTGTGAGAAACACTTCCTCACCAACACTATCCGCCTAGATAATGGTCGTTTTTGTGTAGGACTACCTCTTCGTGACTCTCGCAATTGCTTAGGTGATTCATACCGGTCAGCCAAGAAAAGGTTCTTGTCTCTAGAAGCACGCTTTAAAAAACAGCCAGAGCTTAAGATAGCTTACACTAATTTCATACACGAGTATGCTGAACTCGGTCACCTTTCAGAATCTCCTTCTGAAAGGCCTATTAATTCATTTTTTCTGCCTCATCATCCTGTGATGCGAGAGCACAGCGAGTCTACTCGCATACGCGTAGTATTTGATGGTAGCAGCCGTACCTCATCGGGGCTATCCATAAATGACCTTCTAATGGTAGGTCCAACTATTCAGGAATCACTATTTAATTTATTAATTCGATTTCGTCAGTACAAATATGTCATTACAGGCGACATTGAGAAAATGTACCGCCAGGTGGAAGTCAGAGAGGCTGACCGCGACCTACAATTAATATTGTGGCGTGACAATGAAAGTGAGCCTCTCAGATCTCTACGACTGAACACTGTGACCTACGGGCTCTCTAGTTCAAGTTTTCTAAGCACTAGGTGCATCTGGCAATTGGGCGAGGAATGTAGTGATCCCAAAATTAAAAATATTATTCAAAAAGATATGTATTGTGATGATTTTCTTAGTGGTAGTGAATCAGAATCAGAATTACGCTACATTCAACGTTCGGTTGCCGATCAGCTGGCTAAAGGCTGTTTTAACCTACGGAAATATAGGTCTAACATTCCAAATCTTTTTTCAATCGATGAAATAAAGCCTGAGTTAGATAATTTAGTCATTAGTAATGCAACTAGCACATTAGGCATAGGCTGGTCACCTGACTCAGATCAATTAAATTTCATAATCAAAACTCCTAGTGAGTCTAAAATAACTAAACGATCCATATTATCGTCAATTTCTCAAGTGTTTGATCCCTTAGGGTTATTATCAATTTATATAATTAGACTAAAGATTTTGCTTCAATCCTTATGGACTCATCCATCAGTTAATGGATGGGATCAACCAGTTCCTGATAACATTAAATCTCAATGGCTAAGTTTTGCTAGTAACATGCCTAAACTTTTAAATTTAAAGATACCTAGGTTAACTCTTACAAATAATGCAAAATTTATAGAGTTACATTGTTTTAGTGATGCTTCACAGCAAGCATATGCTTCTTGTATATTTCTAAAGTCCATAGACGCAACAGGTGCATCTGAAGTGCACTTGCTGTGTGCCAAGTCGCGAGTATCTCCTTTAAAAGCTACTAGTATCCCACGCTTAGAACTGTGTGCCTCTCTTTTAGGGGCTCAATTGAGCTCTGCGGTGAGTAAGGCTCTACGCTGTAATATCAATAGGTCATTCTACTGGACCGACTCCCAGGTAGTTTTGAGTTGGATTCGCACGTCTAAGAAACTTAAAACGTTTGTGGCCAATAGAGTTGCCTCTATCCATGAGCTCACAGACAGTAATTCATGGCGTTATGTGCCCACATCTCAAAACCCTGCAGATCTCGCTTCACGAGGTGTTAGTTTGCAAGATACATCAGCTGATCAGCACTCGCTATGGTGGCATGGGCCTCCATATCTTAAGTTGTTGGAGGAGTGCTGGCCTCTGACTAAGTCAGATCTAGAGGATATCCCTGAATTAAAAACGGTGTCCGTTTTGGCGGCGGAAGTTACACCTTCGGTCTCCATTATTTTAAAGTTTGATAAATTTTCTAAACTCATCAAATTGCATAGAGTTTACACAATGGTTTTTAGGTTTATTCATAACTGTAAAAACCCCAAAAATAAATACACAGGTACTTTACAAGTGTCTGAACTTAATTATTCACTTGAAGTTATCACAAAAATAGCTCAGAAAGAATCTTTTTCTGAGGAAATAAATCACTTAACAAATAAAAAAGGCTTATCAAATAAATCTACTTTAATTTCATTAAATCCTTTCATAGACTCAGTAGGATTGTTAAGAGTAGGTGGTCGCATTGACAGCTCTAATCATCCATATGATAAGAGGCATCCAATTTTGTTAAAATCTAATCACATATTTACTAAATTAATATTCCAGGCAGAACATGAGCGTCTGCTACATGCTGGTCCTCAGCAACTACTAGCTTCAGTTAGAGAACGCTACTGGCCAATTGGGGGCCGTATTTTAGCTAGAAAGGTGGCTCGCAGCTGCTTTAGGTGTCGTCGTATTAAGGGCCAAACCTTAACAAATATGATGGGAGATTTACCTAATGATAGAGTTGAAATTAATTACCCTTTCTATTCAGTAGCAACTGATTTTGCTGGACCGTTTTATATCGCCGACCGCAAAGGTCGAGGATGTAAAATATCCAAATGTTACATGTGTGTCTTCATTTGCTGTCGTTTCAAATGCATTCATTTGGAAGCTGTTAGTGAGCTTTCCAGGGATGCATTTATATTAACTTTAAGGCGTTTCATAGCACGCCGTGGTCTACCTCAAACCATATATTGTGACAATGGCCGCAATTTTGTTGCAGCAGCCAAAGAGATATCTAATTTTCTCAAATCCAATAGCGATTCTATTTGTGAGTTTGGAGTACGCCAAGGCATAGAATTTAAATTTTCTCCAGTGTACGCTCCTCAGTACAACGGGCTGGCAGAGGCCGGGGTCAAGTCGGCTAAATTCCATATAAAACGTATTCTTGGCAATTCGCATTTAACGTTCGAAGAACTTTCTTCGCTTTTTGCACAAATAGAGGCCATCCTTAATAGCCGACCCCTCTGTCCTCTCAGCCCGTCACCAAATGACCTACAGTCCCTCACCCCCGCTCACTTTTTGATTGGTAGGCAACTAACAACGCTACCTTCACCGAGCTACGTGGACTGTAGCACCAACAGTCTCGACCGCTACAGGCGTCTTCAGCAAGTCAAGCAGCACTTCTGGCAGCGATGGGCTGCAGAATACATCGCTGAACTGCAACAAAGGACAAAATGGCGCACCAGGTGTCGTGATCTGAAGCTCAACGACCTGGTTCTCGTAAAGGAGGACAGCGTGCCTCCTCTCTGCTGGCGGTTGGGGCGCGTCTCCAAGGTCTTCCCTGGACCTGATGGTGTGCCTAGGGTGGCAGACATCTCCACATCACAGGGCATAGTGCGCAGGGCCCTCAATCGCCTATGCGCTCTGCCTCTAGAGGAAGAACAACGTTGAAACCTGGTTTTCAACGCCCGGGAGGATGTTGGCGCCAATCACGCCATTAACATTGCCCGTGTCAACGCTCCCTAAATATAATAGGCCAAAGGGCCAGTTTCCTAAGTCACTTTGACAGATACTTGACAACTGTCAAACGGTTGTCAAGATTTCATTATATAAAGCTTGCGATCTTCAATCGAACTCTCTTTCTCTTATTTTCTCTTCCTTCGAGCTCACGAATATACAACATTGTACGTTATTTTAAGTTAGTTTGTAATAAACCAAGTTTGTTGCAACAATCCTTCTTTCATTTATGTCGAATTGCCGCGACAAAGGGTAAAACTATGTTAATATCATTATAAAATAATAACTAATTAAAAAAGCGTTCCTTTAATAAACAATTCTTGAATAAACACTTTTTTTATGAATTTCAAGTAGTAGCAAAAGAATAAAACCTTTTTATAAATCGAACTAAAACATAACTTTTAGACCTAAGTAGGTATTTATTGTTAATCTGATTATCAGAGTAGGTATCGTTAGTCTTTAAACATATTAAAACAGGCTCAATAAATCAAACAACAGATTTGTTGTAGCACTTCAACTATTCGCTATATAAAACAATATAATTAACATCCTTATAAAAAAGCATAACTTTTAAACCTCTTTATTATTAATCTTGAACAGTTTTAAAGCGTATTTAATCAGTCTCAAAATATCAAATAGCAGATGTGTTGTACATGTAGCACTTCAACTATTCGCTATACAATACAATATATAACATCCTTTTAAAAAAACACAACTTTTAAACCTACTTATCGTTAATCTTGAACAGAGATCGAATTAGTCTTAAATCGTATGAAATCAGTTTCCAAAAATCAAACAACAGATAAATAACAATATAAACTTTTCATCCTTTTTATCATTAATCTTGAACAGTCTTAAATTGTATTAAATCAGTCTCCAAAAATCGACCAACAGATATGTTGTAGCACTGCAACTATTCGTTATCCGAAACAATATCAGGATCTGCGTCACGCAAATTTGAGTTTGTTATCAAATTATGATAAAAATCGTTAACACTTGGATCAATGTATGCTAATAGTGATATTAAATCCCTTTTCTTTAAAACACTTATAGGAATCTTCCATTGTAACATTTTGGAACAGCATTAATACTAACTAAACTGTAGTCTTTATTCCTTTTGTCGTAAGACATCACATAATAATCACCACCTACGTAACTTTCTTTATATTCAAAAACCGGAAATTTTCCTTTACTAAATTTAATAACTCTTACATATAACCATATAAACGAAGTCTCACAGTGATAAATTCGTACAAGCACGATTACAATTATGGTTGAATGTAAGAGTTATTAAATTTAGTAAAGGAAAATTTCCGGTTTTTGAATATAAAGAAAGTTACGTAGTGATGATTATTATGTGATGTCTTACGACAAAAGGAATAAAGACTACAGTTTAGTTAGTATTAATGCTGTTCCAAAATGTTACAATGGAAGATTCCTATAAGTGTTTTAAAGAAAAGGGATTTAATATCACAGTTAGAATACATTGATCCAAGTGTTAACGATTTTTATCATAATTTGATAACAAACTCAAATTTGCGTGACGCAGATCCTGATATTGTTTCGGATAACGAATAGTTGCAGTGCTACAACATATCTGTTGGTCGATTTTTGGAGGCTGATTTAATACAATTTAAGACTGTTCAAGATTAATGATAAAAAGGATGAAAAGTTTATATTGTTATTTATCTGTTGTTTGGTTTTTGGAGACTGATTTCATACGATTTAAGACTAATTCGATTTCTGTTCAAGATTAACGTTAAGTAGGTTTAAAAGTTGTGTTTTTTTAAAAGGATGTTATATATTGTATTGTATAGCGAATAGTTGAAGTGCTACATGTACAACACATCTGCTATTTGATTTTTTGAGACTGATTAAATACGCTTTAAGACTGTTCAAGATTAATAATAATAAAGAGGTATTGATATATCATCATTATTCACGTAATCATATGTCCTATTTCCCTTATGTTCTTACTAATAGAATTAATATCAAATTTGTAATCACATCAAAATTGGCTACATAAATTACGTGTAAATTGTTTGATTAGCAGTTGTATCATTAGTCACATATTTTTATGAAAATAAATTTGTGTTTGTATGTTTCATGTACAAATGTAACACTTTTCACTAGAATGTGTTGTTTAAATTTTTTAATGTTTTGTGATAGGATTTCATTTGTATCACTTTGGATTAATTAAAGTAAAAGCTTTCGGTACGCGTAAGATGTGGTAACTCGAGTCGTATTAAAATACATTTTAGAAATATAAAGATCGGTTCGGAGCACTTTGGTATGAATCAAAAAGTATTATTTTACACAATAATTTCAATAAAAAATTGCTTACTTATATCAATGTACGCAAAAAATCTCATTCATTTTTAATCTTTTAACAACGGGGATAAGACAGAAATTTAGTTATTTTTTTTTAATAAGTTTAATCAAAGAATATAAAAACCGATCTGGGTCGACATGTATCACTTTTCACTGAAGGTACAGAATTAGTGATGAGCGGCTTAGGATTGAATTAATGAATGTTCGGGCCACTTCCGTGCCAGAATTGATCTCCGTTGCTTCATCTATTCGCGCTAAACGACCTAGTACTTCTCAGAATTCTAATCAACCACCGCACAAGCGTTCTAAGTATTCTGTTGATAACCGTGCCCCTTATTGTCATTTGTGTAAAAAAGTAGGTCACAAATCTAATGAATGTCGGACAAGGGGTACCGTTCACGAGTCAAATGTTCAATCTGGTGAGAAGAGCCCTGTGGATCCAAATTCAAATAAAACTCCGTCGAATAACAAGAATGTTTGTACGTTCTGTTCTAAGCCTGGTCATACGTGTGTGCGTACGCCCAGCGGAATGTTGTTGAATTTAAAGATTTTAAGTATGCAGATATTTAGTGTATGACGTCGTGTAATTGTGTATGGTAAAAAAAAATTGTGCATGCAGCCATTGTGGAGAAATTCACCAAAAACTGATTCCGCTGGGCGAACGTTGTCCTGGCGGAACTTTTTTTAATCCATCGACTTTAGAAGAAAAGAGATGTGTCCAAAAATTAGTGTGTATTTGTGTGTAATTTTGTATGTATGAATAAAATTAGTGCATGCATAAACTTCGGAGAAATTCAAATTTCCGCTGCGCGAACGTTTGGCCATTAGCTAGTTTTCATATAAAGCGCTTACATAGAGAGCTGTAGATTTTTACATACGTTGTTTTGAATTTGTTTATATTTGTTTAAAAAACAGATTTAGAAAAAAATAAGGGTTTTAAAGATATAATTAACGTAAAATACTCTTATTAGGTCTTAGTTCTTAAAGTATGCACTTTGGGGTCTAGATTTTCACGTTTATACAAACCTTGTAAGTGTCTGCAACATGTTGCCAAGTATCTGAGTTCGTGATAATTATCTTATGGATAATTTGGAAGGCGGTATCGATGATTCACAGCGAATCATCGATGCTGCGCTTTTTAAAAATCCCCGTAACGTCGAAAACCCGATCTTTCTGCCGGCCAATATGTTTCAGATTCCATAGACTTCGGCTCGAGCACCGTGGCGCGCGCCGCGATGGACCCTGGCGAAGGTACATCGTCATCGGCAGCCAATGTAGCAGGCACGTCCACCCGAGCTGACCTGTTAACGCTGCCCCGGCAGGCAGCGGGACATGATGCGGAATATGAGCCAGCGACTTCTTCAGCAAACAGGTGAGAAAGTTAAAATTACTAAAGTGTTTTTGCCTTCGTATGACCCTGATGGTAACGTTGGTGTGCGCGAGTGGTGTGACCACATTTCCACTGCAAAGTCTACCTACAAACTCGGTGGCTATGATATTCGTATGAGGGTGACTAGTCTGCTAAAAGGGCGTGCTAAGTTGTGGTCTGATAGCTGGCTAGTTACCACGTCTACGTGGGATGAATTACGCCAAAATATTATAACTACGTTCGAACCCGAAAGTCGTTACTCTCGTGGTGTGCTTAAATTCAGAGACCATGTTTATGACGCTTCTAGGGACATAGCAGAGTTCTTATCTCAAGCTTGGTTCTTATGGCGACGCGTTACTATAAATAAACTAGACGGTAGTGATGCTGTGGAGGCAGTTATCGGCACAATTCTGTACCTTCAGTGAAAAGTGAAAAATCATAGTTTTGAGTAATTTAAGGTTAAAGATTTAAAAAAATCTCGTTATTTTTCTAACGTTCTAAAATAAAAAAGGATATATTATGTGGTACGTGTAGATAATATTATAAAGATTATAAAGAGCTTGGTTTGAATATATTTTTTTGCACGGAATTTAAGTAATTAGTAAAAACAGCTAGTTATATCACCGTTCACTATAGTTTTCTTTGCTTATTTTTGTGTATTTAAATTTATAATGAAATGAATTATTTTACACATTTAGTTACCGTTTTGTGTGAAATGTTATAAGGCTTGTGTTTTAGCATGATTTGCCTGCAAATAGTTGTTGTGAGAAAAAGTTGTAAAACTAATAATGATCATTTTGACTATCGGTAACCTTTTTCATTGTTTTATGTAAAATTCCTACGTAAATATTCAATTGTACCCCTAAACACCAATGTATTTTTCAAACTAGTAAGTGATTAATGCTACAAGCTAGAATTTATTGTTGTACATTTTGTTTACATCGAAGTGTTTAATGATACAAGTTATAGGTATTTTCAAACGTTTTTAACACAGAAAGGGTAAAACTATGTTAATATCATAATAAAATAATAAGTAATTAAAAAAGTGTTTCTTTAATAAAGAATTCTTGAATAAACACTTTTTTTATGAATTACAAGTAGTAGCCAAAGAATAAAACATTTTTATAAATCGAACTTAAAACATAACTTTTAGACCTAAGTAGGTATTTATTGTTAATCTGATTATCAGAGTAGGTATCGTTAGTTTTTAAACATATTAAAACAGGCTCAATAAATCAAACAACAGATTTGTTGTAGCACTTCAACTATTCGCTATATAAAACAATATAATTAACATCCTTATAAAAAAATATAACTTATAAACCTCTTTATTATTAATCTTGAACAGTCTTAAAGCGTATTTAATTAGTCTCAAAAAATCAAATAGCAGATGTGTTGTACATGTAGCACTTCAACTATTCGCTATACAATACAATATAACATCTTTTTAAAAAAACACAACTTTTAAACCTACTTATCGTTAATCTTGAACAGAGATCGAATTTAGTCTTAAATCGTATGAAATCAGTCTCCAAAAATCAAACAACAGATAACAATATAATTTTCTTATAAAAAAACATAACTTTTCATCCTTTTTATCATTAATCTTGAACAGTCTTAAATTGTATTAAATCAGTCTACAAAAATCGAACAACAGATATGTTGTAGCACTGCAACTATTCATTATCCGAAACAATATCAGGATCTGCGTCACGCAAATTTGAGTTTGTTATCAAATTATGATAAACATCATTAACACTTGGATTAATGTATTCTAACAGTGATATTAAATCCCTTTTCTTTAAAACACTTATAGGAATCGGTCCATTGTAACATTTTGTAACAGCATTAATACTAACTAAACTGTAGTCTTTATTCCTTTTGTCGTAAGACATCACATAATAATAAAAATCGTTAACACTTGGATCAATGTATTCTAACAGTGATATTAAATCCCTTTTCTTTAAAACACTTATAGGAATCGGTCCATTGTAACATTTTGTAACAGCATTAATACTAACTAAACTGTAGTCTTTATTCCTTTTGTCGTAAGACATCACATAATAATCATCACTTACGTAACTTTCTTTATATTAAAAAAAAAACCGACTTCAAAAAGTAGGTAAACTAAAAAGCAAAAAATAAATTTACTTCTCGCAAAATTATACGTTTTTTCATTTAGTTAAATAGAAATTATTAAATAATTATGTTATTATTCTGAAGTCGGTGCCGTGACGCAGATGCTGATATTGTTTCGGATAATGAATAGTTGCAGTGCTACAACATATCTGTTGTTCGTTTTTTGTAGACTGATTTAATACAATTTAAGCCTGTTTAAGATTAATGATAGAAAGGTATTTTTTTTTTTATAAGAAAATTATATTGTTATCTGTTATTTGATTTTTTGAGACTGATTAAATACGCTTTAAGACTGTTCAAGATTAATAATAATAAAGAGGTATTGATATATCATCATTATTCACGTAATCATAATGTCCTATTTCCCTTATGTTCTTACTAATAGAATTAATATTAAATTTGTAATCACATCAAAATTGGCTACATAAATTACGTGTAAATTGTTTGACTAGCAGTTGTATCATTAGTCACATATTTTTATGAAAATAAATTTGTGTTGGTATGTTTCATGTACAAATGTAACACTTTTCACTAGAATGTATTGTTTCAATTTTTTAATGTTTTGTGATAGGATTTCATTTGTATC
This sequence comes from Hypena proboscidalis, assembly GCA_905147285.1. NCBI lineage: Eukaryota > Metazoa > Arthropoda > Insecta > Lepidoptera > Erebidae > Hypena > Hypena proboscidalis. The sequence continues at coordinate 7,121,412 of LR990141.1, forward strand.
ACTTTGGATTAATTGAAGTAAAAGCTTTCGGTACGCGTAAGATGTGGTAACTCGAGTCGTATTAAAATACTTTTTAGAAATATAAAGATCGGTTCGGAGCACTTTGGTATGAATCAAAAAGTATTATTTTACACAATAATTTCAATAAAAAATTGCTTACTTATATCAATGTACGCAAAAAATCTCATTCATTTTTAATCTTATAACAACGGGGATAAGACAGAAATTTAGTTAATTTTTTTAAATAAGTTTTATCAAAGAATATAAAAACCGATCTGGGTCGACATGTATCACTTTTCACTGAAGGTACAGAATTAGTGATGAGCGGCTTAGGATTGAATTAATGAATGTTCGGGCCACTTCCGTGCCAGAATTGATCTCCGTTGCTTCATCTATTCGCGCTAAACGACCTAGTACTTCTCAGAATTCTAATCAACCACCGCACAAGCGTTCTAAGTATTCTGTTGATAACCGTGCCCCTTATTGTCATTTGTGTAAAAAAGTAGGTCACAAATCTAATGAATGTCAGACAAGGGGTACCGTTTACGAGTCAAATGTTCAATCTGGTGAGAAGAGCCCTGTGGATCCAAATTCAAATAAAGCTCCGTCGAATAACAAGAATGTGTGGCTACGAGCCCGTACACTCCTCAATGTTTACCCTTAATTAGGAATAAGTGCCCGTACACTCCTTGAAAAAAGAGCAGTACCCGTTCACCCCTTAATGCAGATACATTCAAAGTACAGTCAGCAGAACAATGGTATTATAAAATAAATAAAACAAACAGTACTCGGAAAAAGTTTTATTTATCGAATTAGTTACGCTTATAAATATTCTAAAATAACCATTGTTGCATTTAAAAAAATTGTTCTTTAATAACAATAACAGTTACATTAAAAGTATGCTGGGGTAAAATTACTGGAATGCATATTTGAGGCTTGGGAAGAGTCGCGGGATGCCTATGGGGTGTTTTGTGACTTATCTAAGGCTTTTGATTGTGTGCAGCATGAAACTCTAGTCAAGAAGTTACACCACTACGGTATAAGAGGCATCGCTCTGGATCTTCTTACTTCATATCTAAGCGATAGGATTCAGAGAGTAGATGTCAATGGAAAGCGTTCGCATGGATCAGCTGTAGCAATGGGGGTGCCACAAGGCTCTATTTTAGGGCCTTTCCTGTTTCTCTTGTATATTAATGACTTACCTCATCTTGTTAAGGATAATCACGAGATAGTATTGTTTGCGGATGACACTTCTTTAGTTTTTAAGGTAAAAAGACAACAATCAGTAATTGACGATGTAAACAATGCTTTATCAAAGATAGTGAACTGGTTTAGTGCTAATAACTTGCTTTTAAATGGTAGTAAAACAAAATATATTAGATTTTTTACAAAAAATGTTAAGCAGGTCAAAACTAGTGTAGTGATGGACAATGAGGAATTGGAAATGGTCAATAAGGTTGTCTTTCTTGGTATAACATTAGACTCTAAATTACAATGGGGCCCACATATAGAAACGTTGTCTGGTAGACTCAGCTCAGCAGCTTACGCCGTAAAAACAATCCGTCAACTGACCGATGTTGACACTGCGCGTTTAGTTTATTTTAGCTATTTTCACAGTATAATGTCATATGGTTTATTGCTCTGGGGTAGTGCCGCGGATATAGATTCAATATTTGTGCTCCAGAAACGAGCTATTCGAGCTATCTATATGATGAGTCCCAAGGAGACACTAAGAAATAAATTTAAAGAGATACATATTATGACGTTACATTCTCAATACATTTACGAAAATTTAATGTACGTTCACAAAAACCAAACGAAATTTAAGAGAAATAGTGATCTCCATAAATTAAATCTAAGGAACAAAAACAAACTCGCTGTGCCCACTACTAGGCTCCATAAAATCTCTAACTCGTTTCCAGGTCAATGTATACGCTTTTACAATAAACTTCCTTTAGACGCAATAGAATTATCGATAGGTAAATTTAAAAAATATATTAAAACTAAACTATGTCAAAAAGCTTACTATAGTATTTCAGACTACATAAATGATAATAGTATTTGGAAATGAATTGCTCTTCTTATGTGATTTTTTTATGTACTTTTATATTGTTATATTTTTCATTTTAAAAGATGGTGCACATGAGTTTCTCACCAGCTCTTCTCATAATGCAATACCCATCGGAGCTGGTACTTAGATTGATTTTAATTCGATTCTAAACAGTTTGATTAAAATTAATCTGAGCCCCGGTTATTCAAATCATTGTAATTAGTATAATTTAGTATTATTTATTATTTACTTTTATATCATTTTTTGTAATGTTTTGACGTGTTCAAGCGCCTCCTGGGGCCTATGAAAATAAATGATTTGAATTTGAATTTGAATTTGAGTCTTTTAAATAAAATAATTATTATCTATTTCTATTAAAAAATCACAGTTTTAATACAGTATTAAAGTACTACAACTTAAAATATGAAATTGTTTTTATCTAAACATAAGTTTTATTTAAACAATCACAGTTCAATATAACAATCACAGTTTGATTAATAATAAGTCTTGTAAATATTACTATTGTTTTACAGTAACAAAAGTACGCTAAACATAAAATTTTAGATAACATTAAAAAAAGTTTTATTACACAGTCACAGTTTGATTTTCAAAGTCTTAGTATTCGTCTTATGAATATAATATTATCTATTTGTATTTATAAAATCAGTTGTTTCATTGGTAACACTTGTTTGTAAATAATATTAGTACTAACTAGAAAATAAAAAATAGTCGAAAACCAATCAACAAAAGTCATTATGCACAATTTAGGCTAAATCTAATTATACTAACTTTAAAATAGGGATTCATTAAAATAAAAAGAAATAACAGATCTAATCACAGAACAAATCACATCCATGTTATTGAAAAATCACATTTACATATTTACATTCATGTACTTAATAATAGTATAGGAATAAAAACCAACAAAAATACTACGTATATTCACATAATTTTTCCAAGCAGTGACCCAGGGTAATAGAGCCGGTTGCAAATTGTTGCAGCATAAAATTAATTCTTTCATCTCTTTCTTTGGTATATTTTCTAATATTATTAATGTTTTCACCATCATTTACTTTTTTATTTCTAATTTCGCTTAGTTTTGATTCTTTACTGAGGGTGTCTAAAAAAATCAATATGTTGGGTCTTCTCTTGCTCTCTAAATACCTATTAATTTTGGAATGCCACCCTTCTAAACTATTTGTGGTTTTATATGGAAGTCTATGAAAGTTCCACTGTGTTCTGTCAGTAAAGAGTCAAAACTAAGCGAAATTATAAATAAAAAAGTAAATGATGGTGAAAACATTAATAATATTAGAAAATATACTACCAAAGAAAGAGATGAAAGAATTAATTTTATACTGCAACAATTTGCAACCGGCTCTATTACCCTGGGTCACTGCTTGGAAAAATTATGTGAATATACGTAGTATTTTTGTTGATGTTTTTTACTCCTATACTATTATTAAGTGGGTACATGAATGTAAATAAATGTGATTTGTTCTGTGATTAGATCTGTTATTTCTTTTTATTTTAACGAATCCCTATTTTAAAGTTAGTATAATTAGATTTAGCCTAAATTGTGCATAATGACTTTTGTTGATTGTTTTTCGACTACTTTTTTATTTTCTAGTTAGTACTAATATTATTTACAAACAAGTGTTACCAATGAAACAACTGTGATTTTATAAATACAAATAGATAATATTATATTCATAAGACGAATACTAAGACTTTGAAAATCAAACTGTGACTGTGTAATAAAACTTTTTTTAATGTTATCTAAAATTTTATGTTTAGCGTACTCTGTTACTGTAAAACAATAGTAATATTTACAAGACTTATTATTAATCAAACTGTGATTGTTATATTGAACTGTGATTGTTTAAATAAAACTTATGTTTAGATAAAAACAATTTCATATTTTAAGTTGTAGTACTTTGTTACTGTATTAAAACTGTGATTTTTTATTAGAAATAGATAATAATTATTTTATTTAAAAGACTTTTAATGTAACTGTTATTGTTATTAAAGAACAATTTTTTTAAATGCTAACTTTTTAAGAGCGATTTAGAATTTATATTAAGTAACATTAAAAATTATTACATTTTAACATTGATTAAATGGTTTAGTATGATAAAATAATTTACTGTAGATATTGAATAAACATAATAATTATATATACTAGCGGCCCGTCCCGGATTGGCACGGGTAGACATTAGATTTATTTTTAAATTTCTTAGCATTTTTTGTCTAACGGTACTTTTTCATTTGTAAAATAATTCAAATAATATAGATTATACGTAAGGGGTGTACGGGCTCGTCAAAAAATATTGAATTAATATTGTCTTGATACACCCCTTCAAAAGGGGTGTAAAGGCTCTCCAAAAAGGGGTGAATATGCAATTTTAATCTGAGGGGTGAACATTGAGGAGTGTACGGGCTCGTAGCCGAATGTTGGCTTTTGTACGTTCTGTTCTAAGCCTGGTCATACGTGTGTGCGTACGCCCAGCGGAATGTTGTTGAATTTAAAGATTTTAAGTATGCATATATTTAGTGTATGACGTCGTGTAATTGTGTATGGTAAAAAAAAAATTGTGCATGCAGCCATTGTGGAGAAATTCACCAAAAACTGATTCCGCTGGGCGAACGTTGTCCTGGCGGAACTTTTTTTAATCCATCGACTTTAGCCTCATCGACTAAGCGTAGGTAACATCCCAAAATTTACAGTATAATACTGGTATTGAACCCGGTATAGGTGATAACACAATTGTTTCGATATAATTTATAGGTCATTTATTTGTGTACACCTAAATCAATTTGACTATGACAGAAAGTAGGTTAATTTGAGTTCCTGATAATAATTATCTTATGGATAATTTGGAAGGCAGTATCGATGATTCACAGCAAATCATCGATGCTGCGCTTTTTAAAAATCCCCGTAACGTCAAATACCCGATCTCAGAAGTGGGATCGCCCCAGCGATCCCTTTCTGCCGGCCAATATGTTTCAGATTCCATGGACTTCGGCTCGAGCACCGTGGCGCGCGCCGCGATCGACCCTGGCGAAGGTACATCGTCATCGGCAGCCAATGTAGCAGGCACGTCCACCCGTGCTGACCTGTTAACGCAGCCCCGGCAGGCAGGTAGTGTGCCACCCGAATTCTACATGCATATGATGGACATGATGCGGAATATGAGCCAGCGACTTCTTCAGCAAACAGGTGAGAAAGTTAAAATTACTAAAGTGTTTTTGCCTTCGTATGACCCTGATGGTAACGTTGGTGTGCGCGAGTGGTGTGACCACATTTCCACTGCAAAGTCTACCTACAAACTCGATGACTATGATATTCGTATGAGGGCGACTAGTCTGCTAAAAGGGCGTGCTAAGTTGCGGTCTGATAGCTGGCTAGTTACCACGTCTACGTTCGAACCCGAAAGTCGTTACTCTCGTGATGTGCTTAAATTAAGAGACCATGTTTATGACGCTTCTAGGGACATAGCAGAGTTCTTATCTCAAGCTTGGTTCTTATGGCGACGCGTTACTATAAATAAACTAGACGGTAGTGATGCTGTGGAGGCAGTTATCGGCACAATTCTGTACCTTCAGTGAAAAGTGAAAAATCATAGTTTTGAGTAATTTAAGGTTAAAGATTTAAAAAAATCTCGTTATTTTTCTAATGTTCTAAAATAAAAAAGGGTATGTGGTAAGTGTAGATAATATTATAAAATTTGGAATTTAAGTAATTAGTAAAAACAGCCAGTTATATCACCGTACACTATAGTTTTCTTTGCTTATTTTTGTGTATTTAAATTTATATTGAAATGAATTATTTTACACATTTAGTTACCGTTTTGTGTGAAATGTTATATAAGGCTTGTGTTTTCGCATGTTTTGCCTGCAAATAGTTGTGAGAAAAAGTCGTAAAACTAATAATGATCATTTTGATTATCGGTAACCTTTTTCATTGTTTTATTTAAAATTCCTACGTAAATATTCAATTGTACCCCTAAACACCAATGTATTTTTCAAACTAGTAAGTGATTAATGCTACAAGCTAGAATTTATTGTGATACATTTTGTTTACATCGAAGTGTTTATTGATACAAGTAATAAGTATTTTCAAACGTTTTTGTCACAGAAAGGGTAAAACTATGTTATCATAATAAAATAATAACTAATTAAAAAAGCGTTTCTTTAATAAAGAATTCTTGAATAAACACTTTTTTTATGAATTACAAGTAGTAGCAAAATAATGAAACATTTTTATAAATCGAACTTAAAACATAACTTTTAGACCTAAGTAGGTATTTATTGTTAATCTGATTATCAGAGTAGGTATCGTTAGTTTTTAAACATATTAAAACAGGCTCAATAAATCAAACAACAGATTTGTTGTAGCACTTCAACTATTCGCTATATAAAACAATATAATTAACATCCTTATAAAAAAACATAACTTTTAAACCTCTTTATTATTAAATATGTTTCAGATTCCATGGACTTCGGCTCGAGCATAGTGGCGCGCGCCGCGATGGACCCTGGCGAAGGTACATCGTCATCGGCAGCCAATGTAGCAGGCACGTCCACCCGTGCTGACCTGTTCACGCAGCCCCGGCAGGCAGGTAGTGTGCCTCCCGAATTCTACATGCATATGATGGACATGATGCGGAATATGAGCCAGCGACTTCTTCAGCAAACAGGTGAGAAAGTTAAAATTACTAAAGTGTTTTTGCCTTCGTATGACCCTGATGGTAACGTTGGTGTGCGCGAGTGGTGTGACCACATTTCCACTGCAAAGTCTACCTACAAACTCGGTGACTATGATATTCGTATGAGGGCGACTAGTCTGCTAAAAGGGCGTGCTAAGTTGCGGTCTGATAGCTGGCTAGTTACCACGTCTACGTGGGATGAATTACGCCAAAATATTAGAACTACGTTCGAACCCGAAAGTCGTTACTCTCGTGGTGTGCTTAAATTAAGAGACCATGTTTATGACGCTTCTAGGGACATCGCAGAGTTCTTATCTCAAGCTTGGTTCTTATGGCGACGCGTTACTATAAATAAACTAGACGGTAGTGATGCTGTGGAGGCAGTTATCGGCACAATTCTGTACCTTCAGTGAAAAGTGAAAAATCATAGTTTTGAGTAATTTAAGGTTAAAGATTTAAAAAAATCTCGTTATTTTTCTAATGTTCTAAAATAAAAAAGGGTATGTGGTAAGTGTAGATAATATTATAAAATTTGGAATTTAAGTAATTAGTAAAAACAGCCAGTTATATCACCGTACACTATAGTTTTCTTTGCTTTTTTTTGTGTATTTAAATTTATATTGAAATGAATTATTTTACACATTTAGTTACCCGTTTAGTGTGAAATGTTATAAGGCTTGTGTTTTCGCATGTTTTGCCTGCAAATAGTTGTTGTGAGAAAAAGTCGTAAAACTAATAATGATCATTTTGATTATCGGTAACCTTTTTCATTGTTTTATTTAAAATTCCTACGTAAATATTCAATTGTACCCCTAAACACCAATGTATTTTCAAACTAGTAAGTGATTAAAGCTACAAGCTAGAATTTATTGTGATACATTTGGTTTACATCGAAGTGTTTATTGATACAAGTAATAAGTATTTTCAAACGTTTTGTCACAGAAAGGGTAAAACTATGTTATCATAATAAAATAATAACTAATTAAAAAAGCGTTTCTTTAATAAAGAATTCTTGAATAAACACTTTTTTTATGAATTACAAGTAGTAGCAAAAGAATAAAACATTTTTATAAATCGAACTTAAAACATAACTTTTAGACCTAAGTAGGTATTTATTGTTAATCTGATTATTAGAGTAGGTATCGTTAGTCTTTAAACATATTAAAACACGCTCAATAAATCAAACAACAGATTTGTTGTAGCACTTCAACTATTCGCTATATAATACAATATAATTAACATCCTTATACAAAAACATAACTTTTAAACCTCTTTATTATTAATCTTGAACAGTCTTAAAGCGTATTTAATCAGTCTCAAAAAATCAAATAACAGATGTGTTGTACATGTAGCACTTCAACTATTCGCTATACAATACAATATAACATCCTTTTAAAAAAACACAAGTTTTAAACCTACTTATCGTTAATCTTGAACAGAGATCGAATTAGTCTTAAATCGTATGAAATGAGTCTTCAAAAATCAAACAACAGATAACAATATAATTTTCTTATAAAAAAACATAACTTTTCATCCTTTTTATCATTAATCTTGAACAGTCTTAAATTGTATTAAATCAGTCTACAAAAATCGAACAACAGATATGTTGTAGCACTGCAACTATTCATTATCCGAAACAATATCAGGATCTGCGTCACGCAAATTTGAGTTTGTTATCAAATAATGATAAAAATCGTTTACACTTGGATCAATGTATTCTAACAGTGATATTAAATCCCTTTTCTTTAAAACACTTATAGGAATCGGTCCATTGTAACATTTTGGAACAGCATTAATACTAACTAAACTGTAGTCTTTATTCCTTTTGTCGTAAGACATCACATAATAATCATCACCTACGTAACTTTCTTTATATTCAAAAACCGGAAATTTTTCTTTACTAAATTTAATAACTATTACATTCAACCATATCAAATAGCTTCGTGCTTGTACGAATTTATCACTGTGAGACTTAGTTTATATGGTTGAATGTAAGAGTTATTAAATTTAGTAAAGGAAAATTGCCGGTTTTTGAATATAAAGAAAGTTACGTAGGTGATGATTATTATGTAATGTCTTACGACAAAAGGAATAAAGACTTCAGTTTAGTTAGTATTAATGCTGTTCCAAAATGTTACAATGGACCGATTCCTATAAGTGTTTTAAAGAAAAGGAATTTAATATCACTGTTAGAATACATTGATCCAAGTGTTAACGATTTTTATCATAATTTGATAACAAACTCAAATTTGCGAGACGCAGATCCTGATATTGTTTCGGATAATGAATAGTTGCAGTGCTACAACATATCTGTTGTTCGATTTTTGTAGACTGATTTAATACAATTTAAGCCTGTTCAAGATTAATGATAAAAAGGATGAAAAGTTATGTTTTTTTATAAGAAAATTATATTGTTATCTGTTGTTTGATTTTTGGAGACTGATTTCATACGATTTAAGACTAATTCGATCTCTGTTCAAGATTAACGATAAGTAGGTTTAAAAGTTGTGTTTTTTTAAAAGGATGTTATATATTGTATTGTATAGCGAATAGTTGAAGTGCTACATGTACAACACATCTGTTATTTGATTTTTTGAGACTGATTAAATACGCTTTAAGACTGTTCAAGATTAATAATAATAAAGAGGTATTGATATATCATCATTATTCACGTAATCATAATGTCCTATTTCCCTTTTGTTCTTACTAATAGAATTAATATTAAATTTGTAATCACATCAAAATTGGCTACATAAATTACGTGTAAATTGTTTGATTAGCAGTTGTATCATTAGTCACATATTTTTATGAACATAAATTTGTGTTTGTTTGTTTCATGTACAAATGTAACACTTTTCACTAGAATGTATTGTTTCAATTTTTTTATGTTTTGTGATAGGATTTCATTTGTATCACTTTGGATTAATTGAAGTAAAAGCTTTCGGTACGCGTAAGATGTGGTAACTCGAGTCGTATTAAAATACATTTTAGAAATATAAAGATCGGTCCGGAGCACTTTGGTATGAATCAAAAAGTATTATTTTACACAATAATTTCAATAAAAAATTGCTTACTTATATCAATGTACGCAAAAAAATCTCATTCATTTTTAATCTTATAACAACGGGGATAAGACAGAAATTTAGTTAATTTTTTTTTAATAAGTTTAATCAAAGAATATAAAAACCGATCTGGGTCGACATATATCAATTTTCACTGAAGGTACAGAATTAGTGATGAGCGGCTTAGGATTGAATTAATGAATGTTCGGGCCACTTCCGTGCCAGAATTGATCTCCGTTGCTTCATCTATTCGCGCTAAACGACCTAGTACTTCTCAGAATTCTAATCAACCACCGCACAAGCGTTCTAAGTATTCTGTTAATAACCGTTGTTTGTACGTTCTGTTCTAAGCCTGGTCATACGTGTGTGCGTACGCCCAGCGGAATGTTGTTGAATTTAAAGATTTTAAGTATGCAGATATTTAGTGTATGACGTCGTGTAATTGTGTATGGTAAAAAAAAATTTGTGCATGCAGCCATTGTGGAGAAATTCACCAAAAACTGATTCCGCTGGGCGAACGTTGTCCTGGCGGAACTTTTTTTAATCCATCGACTTTAGCCTCATCGACTAAGCGTAGGTAACATCCCAAAATTTACAGTATAATACTGGTATTGAACCCGGTATAGGTGATAACACAATTGTTTCGATATAATTTATAGGTCATTTATTTGTGTACACCTAAATCAATTTGACTATGACAGAAAGTAGGTTAATTTGAGTTCCTGATAATAATTATCTTATGGATAATTTGGAAGGCAGTATCGATGATTCACAGCAAATCATCGATGCTGCGCTTTTTAAAAATCCCCGTAACGTCAAATACCCGATCTCAGAAGTGGGATCGCCCCAGCGATCCCTTTCTGCCGGCCAATATGTTTCAGATTCCATGGACTTCGGCTCGAGCACCGTGGCGCGCGCCGCGATCGACCCTGGCGAAGGTACATCGTCATCGGCAGCCAATGTAGCAGGCACGTCCACCCGTGCTGACCTGTTAACGCAGCCCCGGCAGGCAGGTAGTGTGCCACCCGAATTCTACATGCATATGATGGACATGATGCGGAATATGAGCCAGCGACTTCTTCAGCAAACAGGTGAGAAAGTTAAAATTACTAAAGTGTTTTTGCCTTTGTATGACCCTGATGGTAACGTTGGTGTGCGCGAGTGGTGTGACCACATTTCCACTGCAAAGTCTACCTACAAACTCGATGACTATGATATTCGTATGAGGGCGACTAGTCTGCTAAAAGGGCGTGCTAAGTTGCGGTCTGATAGCTGGCTAGTTACCACGTCTACGTGGGATGAATTACGCCAAAATATTAGAACTACGTTCGAACCCGAAAGTCGTTACTCTCGTGGTGTGCTTAAATTAAGAGACCATGTTTATGACGCTTCTAGGGACATCGCAGAGTTCTTATCTCAAGCTTGGTTCTTATGGCGACGCGTTACTATAAATAAACTAGACGGTAGTGATGCTGTGGAGGCAGTTATCGGCACAATTCTGTACCTTCAGTGAAAAGTGAAAAATCATAGTTTTGAGTAATTTAAGGTTAAAGATTAAAAAAAACTCGTTATTTTTCTAATGTTCTAAAATAAAAAAGGGTATGTGGTACGTGTAGATAATATTATAAAATTTGGAATTTAAGTAATTAGTAAAAACAGCCAGTTATATCACCGTACACTATAGTTTTCTTTGCTTATTTTTGTGTATTTAAATTTATAATGAAATGAATTATTTTACACATTTTGTTGTGGACTTTTTTGGTTGACTGACACTGGCTGGCGAAGCTGGCCAGTTGGACTGACATAATATTTAAATTTAAAAGACGAATAGAAAAAGAATAGGACGACAAGACTGACTTGATGAGAGCAGACCGATCAGACCGATTCTGTACGCGGCCGAGTGTGCTTTTAGTTAATAAAATAGTGATAAAAGATCCTGCTGTGTGTTTCTATGCGTGTCGCCCCATCAGCTGGTCCTTCGCAGAACACCGACCCAGTCCATGGAAAAATAGTCGAAATGTTGACAAGAAGCAAGAGTACGACGATTACCGGGGCTCTGGCCGACTTGCCACCACCGCCAGTTGTAGCATCACAGGTATCTATGACACACACTGTTGCCTCAAATTCATCCGATCGAGCCCGCCGACAGCGAGCTTTAGACACAAAGCGCAAGGCCGCGGAACAACTCGCTGATCTCGAACGACAAAAAATCGAGATACAAGCGAGACTTGTTCGTGAACAAACGACATTCGACCTCGAAGCCCTAGATTTGGAAAGTGATGATGATGTTGTAGATAGACACACACCTCGAAATGATTCACCCACACGGTCAATTGAATCCGCGCACCGCGCGTCGAAATTCGTGACAGCCAGAAACTGCGGCGACGGTAAAAACCCAAACACAACCAATACTACCACCGCACGAAACGCACCGACCAATTTTAACGGACAAATGAACCAATTTTTAGCCAGACAAACGACTACAAAAGATCTACCTCTTTTTACTGGAAGCCCCGAAGAGTGGTTACTCTTTTATAGTCAATTCACAACCACAACACGACTATGTGGCTACAGCGACGAAGAAAATATTGCCAGATTAACGAAATGCCTTCGTGGAGAGGCACGCGACTCTGTTTACGCCCTACTTATGAGTGCCTCGAACCTAGACCGGATCATAGACACACTAAAATTGAGATTTGGACGCTCCGATATTATCATAGATTTGATGATATCAAAAATTCAAACGCAGAAAGACATACGTCATGATGACATGTCACAATTATTAAAATTTGCGACTGAAATACAAAATATAGTTGCTGTTATGATTTCAACAGAACAAATTAACCATTTACGAAATCCAATCCTGATTCGTTGTGTGTTATCAAAGTTCCCGTCGAGCTTGAAGTATCAGTGGTGTCTTGACAAGACCCGACGTGGAATATACGACGTAAGCTTAGAAGATGTAGCGGAGTGGCTCATGGAAATAGCCACAGCAACAGCCGAGTTTACAAAGCTACCAAGTACAGTCGACCAGAAAAATAATAGCCGTGACTACAAACGGAGTGACAAACATTTTCATGCTACATGTGTGCATACAACAAAAATGAACAAAGAATGCTTGAAATGTAAGAACAATCACGACTTACACAAGTGCCCCGAGTTTCTACGATTATCCATTGACGACAGATGGAACTTCGTCACTACAAGTAAACTTTGTTTCTCATGTCTATCACCACGACACCAAGTGAAAGGTTGCACAGCGAGAACTAAGTGCGGAACACAAGGATGTGAACGTGTTCACCATAGAACTTTGCATAATGAGCCAAGACAGCCACGACATGAAGACGCTACCCTCACGATTTCAGCACAAAACACTAATCCTTGTGATACTGTGCTTACTACCACACAGCGTTCAGTAAGTTCGAGCCACGTCATGTTGAAAGTCGTTCGAGTTGTTGTGAGCGGAACAAATGGCGATTTCGAGACATCGGCTCTTCTAGACGAGGGAGCTACAGTGAGTCTGATCGACGCGTCGTTCGCAGCACGTGCCGGCATCGACGGCCCTACACGACCACTACGCATCTGCGGCGCGCACGGAATGTCTTCGATCGACACTACTTCGCGTACCGTTTCTTTTAAAGTTCGCGGACGTAGATGTAATAATATTTTTAATATAAATAATGTACGAACTGTAAATAACTTAGGGTTGCCTATTAATACTTTTTATAAAGATGTTGTAAATAAATATAAATTTTTGACGAATTACTTTGATGAAAGCGACCTGACCTTTAACAAAGTTGACTTATTAATAGGACAAGACAACATTGACTTGATTTTAACCCGACACTTCATACAGGGTGGTGCGAAAAATGGTCCGAAGATTTCAAAAACCAACCTTGGGTATGTATTACACGGTGTATTTAATATGAATGATGTTTCGAATGATGCGAGTGTTTTCAATTGTGTGTGTGAGGATTTGAATGATTTGTATAGGAATTCATTTAGAACAGAGGACTTCGGTGTCAAGCCGCACATCGACACTCCTCGATCCCGGGAAGATTTAAAGGCCTTGGAAATTATGAAGACAACGACTCTTTACAATGAAGATCTCAAGCGATGGGAGACCGGACTTCTTTGGCGCGATGAAAACTCTTACCTGCCTGACAGTTTTGGTCAAGCCCACACAAGACTGAGAGGTATTCAAAGGAAGATGATGAAGTTACCTGAGTTCGCGGAGAAGTACCGACAGAAGATAGAAGACTATGTCATGAAGGGCTACGCAAGAAAGCTGACTGTTGACGAAGCAAGACAACGGACCAATAAGACTTGGTTTTTGCCTCACTTTGCAGTGTTCAACCCTAACAAACCGAACAAGTTGCGGTTTGTGACGGACGCCGCCGCCAAGTCAGATGGAAAGTCATTGAATGACTTCCTTTTCCCAGGACCTGATTTTTTGAACTCGTTACCTGGAATGTTGCTACAATTTAGATGTCATTGTTACGCCATTATGGGAGATATTCAAGAGATGTTTCATCAGGTGCTAATCATCGAGCAAGACCGACATGCTCAACGGTTCCTGTGGGAAGATGACGTCTATCAAATGGATGTTATGATATTTGGTGCGGTTTGTTCACCATCCTCAGCACAATTCGTGAAGAACATGAACGCGTCCAGATTTATGGAGTCACACCCGGAAGCAGTGAAGGCAATAACCGACCATCATTACATGGATGATCTAATAATTTCTGTCGATTCCATAGATAAAGGCAAGAAACTAATTCAAGATGTAATTTACATACACGCGGATGGTGGTTTCAATATGACCAGCTTCATGAGCAATTCTAAAGAAATATTATCCTGTATACCAGAAGAGAAGCTGTCAACTTCTGGTGTCAAGGTACTCAGTGAAGACGCAGGCCTACCAGTTGAGAGAGTTTTAGGTGTTAAGTGGACACCAGCAGAAGACGCTTTCATATTTTCAAAACTTCGTGACATCAGTGATAATCAAAATGACAGACGTCCCACGAAACGACATATTTTGAAGATTTGTATGTCAGTCTTCGATCCTCTGGGATTTTTGCTTACCTTGATCATCAAAGCCAGAATTATCCTCCAAGACATTTGGAAGATCAAGATAGGCTGGGACGACGAAGTAACAGATGTCCTCGCTGACAGATGGAAGTTGTGGCTGCAAGAACTTCGAGCAGCTGCTGAGTTGCAGATACCAAGATGGTTGCTCAGTGCTAAGACTGACCTCACGAAACCTGTCGAAGTACACGTTTTCTGTGACGCCAGTACAAGAGCCTTTGCTGCAGTGGCCTACATGCGATCAAGATTGACAGACGGAACGTATCGTGTTTCAATTATAATGGCCAGAGCTCGCGTGGCTCCTCTCAAGATTCTGAGCGTTCCCAGATTGGAACTTCAAGGTTCTTTATTAGGAGCCAGAATGGCTCAATCCATTAAAAAGTACATTGATTTAGACACAGCCCGATTAGTGTACTGGTCAGACTCCAAGACCGTCCTAAAATGGATTAGATCCGAAGCAGGACGTTTCAAGACATTTGTCGCTCATAGGATTAGCGAGATTATTGATCTGACAGACCCGAGTGAGTGGAGGTGGGTGCCCACTCATCTTAATCCAGCTGATCTAGCAACAAGGGACAAGTCGGTTGACAACACAGTGCAGACTGCTTGGATAAATGGACCAGAATTTCTCAAGCAAGATGAAGACTTATGGCCAGTTGAGACATCCCAGATGACTGAAGAGCCTATGAACTCTGATCCTGAGTTGAAGATTACACTAGTGACAGTTATCTTGCGGAACGATGCCTTACCAGACATTGCTCGTTTCTCACGGTATTGGCGGTTAGTAAGAGCTACAGCATGGATTATTCGACTTCGATACAACTTAAAAAACAAGAATGAACGTCGAGCTGGTGATCTGTTGTCTGACGAAATTACAGATGCTGAATCACTACTTATTCAAGATAGCCAGCAACGATCATTTGCAGACGCGTACCAGACCTTGAAGACGGACGGTAAAGTAGATAATAATAGTCGCCTATTTCAGTTAGTTCCATTTTTGGATGCACGAGGCCTTATTCGTGCACGAGGACGCATCAACTCTGCTGATGTGGCATATGATACGAAGAATCCTATCATATTGTCTCCATCTGACGACTTCACGAAGCTGCTGATTCTGCAGTATCATAGAGATGCCGCACACATTGGAAAAGAAAAAGTATACAACGATTTAAGACAAAAGTTTTGGATACTTCGAGGACGATCCGCTATCAAAGCCGTCTGGAACACATGTCAAGTCTGCAAAAATAACAAAGCAAAACCCATTCCACCTCTGATGGGACAAATTCCTATAAGTCGATTGACGCCTATAAAAGTTTTCGCATTTACAGGATTAGATTATTTCGGACCGGTTACAATTAAGATTGGACGGCGTCATGAGAAGCGTTATGGTGCTTTATTTACCTGCATGACAGTCAGAGCCATTCACATCGAGTTAGTTGACGATTTAACTACTGGCAGTGCAATTATGGCTCTGAGACGCTTCATTGCGAGACGCGCAACGCCACAAGAGATTTGGAGTGACAATGCGACAACGTTCAAAGGAGCTGATAAAGAACTACGAAGACATGTAGAGAACCTGGATGCTGACAGACTGCGCCAGTTCCTGAGCGTTCATCGCATAAAGTGGAAATATATTTGCCCAAGCTCGCCTCATCACGGCGGGTGTTGGGAGAGAATGGTTCGTTCGGTGAAAACTGCCTTGAAAATGACACTGAAGGAGCAAGTCCCAACGGAACAGATATTGCGGACCCTCCTGGCAGAAGCTGAATTAATGGTGAACAGTCGACCACTTACCCAAGTTCCTTTGGATCATCAGGATGACACTCCTCTTACCCCGAATCATTTTATTTTTGGAGGACAGACTGTTTTCGTAGATCAAACTTTGGCCGACTTCAATGACGGAGACTTACTGCGAAGATCCTGGCGACATTCGCAAAGACTGGCGGAATTACTATGGAAACGATGGATCAGAGAGTACTTGCCGACTCTAACGAGACGCGGCAAGTGGTTCGAAGCTGTAAAGCCGCTGAAGACCGGAGATATCGTTATTATTTGCGACAACCAACTTCCTCGAAATCAGTGGCCTAAGGGAATAATTATTAAAACTTACCCAGGTCCTGACAACCAGGTTCGAATAGCAGACGTTAAAACTACAGTAGGAGTTTATAAACGACCAGCCACCCGACTCTGCCCCCTTGACATTCGACTTAATGACCAAGACTGATTTTGGAACTTTATATTACAAACTTTGACAAACGTTGGATACGTTTTTACGCCTCTTGATAGACCTGTCGTGTTTTTTGATCTGACGTCGTCATCGGATTGACTTGACATGTTCCGACTGATTTGATATAGTCGGACTGATTTGACATAGTCCGACTGATTTGACATAGTCCGACTGACTTGACATAGTCAGACTGACTTGACATAGTCAGACTGACTTGACATGGTCAGACTGACTTGACATGGTCAGACTGACTTGACATGGTCAGACTGACTTGACATGGTCAGACTGACTTGACATAGACAGACTGACTTGACATAGTCAGACTGACTTGACATAGGTCGACTGACTTGACATAGGTCGACTGACTTCCCCACCAACGGGTCCCGCGTTGTCGTCGCGGTGGGGCTTAGTACCCGTGGCGCCCCCGAGCCACGGCGAAGCCAAGTGGACCCCAGAGGGGGGCTGCTCTTCGGGCTTTTGGAGTGAAGCCCATGTGGGAGCAGCCCATGTTGCAGGGCCCTTATGGGGGGGGCTCTGCAACAGGAGGGCCTGCGGTGCTGGCGTGAGGAAGTCGGCACTGCGGTCGAGGAGTTGCGGGGCCGCGGCGGGAGAGGACTGTTGGTGTTTCGTTGCCACTTTCCCTGCCTTCCGCGGCCCCGGCGGGGCCGCAGCCGTTAGTACTGCGGCGTGGTGGGCGGTGGGACGAACATCTGTCTCACCGCGGAGGGCCAGGCCGTCAGATACGAAAGTGTCTGACGGCTTTGCACGCGGCCCTCGGTGCCGGTCCCCCCACATTTTGGGGGCCATGAGGGGCCTGCCTCGGCGGGCAAGGCCGGGCTGCGGTGTTGGCGCAAGCTGGCACTGTGGCCCGGTGGTTTACGGGGCCGCGGCGGGTAGGAGTGTCGGTGTGCGCGTCGTTTTCGATGCCCCGCATTCCCTGCCTTCCGCGGTCCCGGCGGGGCCGCAGCCGTTGAACTGCGGCGTGGTGGGCGGCGGGACCGACCACCTGTCTCGCCGCGAGAGGACCAGGCCGTCGGACATGGGGAATGTCCGATGGCTTTGCACGCGGTCCTCGCGCTGGTCGGTGGCTTGCGCCAGCCCCCTCTTTGGGGGCCATGAGGGGCCCGCTTCGGCGGGCATCGCCGGGAGGGTCGTGGACGTAAAGGCTGCGCCAGATTCCCATGACCCTCCCATCAAGGCGAGTGCGGGAGCACCGTGGGGTTTTAGTGGGTATTCCCGTGCCGTTTACCATCTTTGGCACGGGCGAGTCCCACATAACCACTCCGCCCTTCCCCGGGGTGGGGTGGTATGCGTAAATGCATTTCCCCACGTAAAAAAAAAAAAAAAAAAAAAGGTCGACTGACTTGACATAGGTCGACTGACTTGACATAGGTCGACTGACTTGACATAGGTCGACTGACTTGTCATAGCCAGACTTGCCTGACATAGTCAAACTTTCCTGACATGGAGAGTCACATCTGACTGTGTATGACTTGACTGGACTGAGTATTGACTTGCAATACTGGAGGTGGGAATGTTGTGGACTTTTTTGGTTGACTGACACTGGCTGGCGAAGCTGGCCAGTTGGACTGACATAATATTTAAATTTAAAAGACGAATAGAAAAAGAATAGGACGACAAGACTGACTTGATGAGAGCAGACCGATCAGACCGATTCTGTACGCGGCCGAGTGTGCTTTTAGTTAATAAAATAGTGATAAAAGATCCTGCTGTGTGTTTCTATGCGTGTCGCCCCATCACATTTAGTTACCGTTTTGTGTGAAATGTTATATAAGGCTTGTGTTTTCGCATGTTTTGCCTGCAAATAGTTGTTGTGAGAAAAAGTCGTAAAACTAATAATGATCATTTTGACTATCGGTAACCTTTTTCATTGTTTTATTTAAAATTCCTACGTAAATATTCAATTGTACCCCTAAACACCAATGTATTTTTCAAACTAGTAAGTGATTAATGCTACAAGCTAGAATTTATTGTGATACATTTTGTTTACATAGAAGTGTTTATTGATACAAGTAATAAGTATTTTCAAACGTTTTTGTCACAGAAAGGGTAAAACTATGTTATCATAATAAAATAATATCTAATTAAAAAAGCGTTTCTTTAATAAAGAATTCTTGAATAAACACTTTTTTTATGAATTACAAGTAGTAGCAAAATAATGAAACATTTTTATAAATCGAACTTAAAACATAACTTTTAGACCTTAGTAGGTATTTATTGTTAATCTGATTATCAGAGTAGGTATCGTTAGTTTTTAAACATATTAAAACAGGCTCAATAAATCAAACAACAGATTTGTTGTAGCACTTCAACTATTCGCTATATAAAACAATATAATTAACATCCTTATAAAAAAACATAACTTTTAAACCTCTTTATTATTAAATATGTTTCAGATTCCATGGACTTCGGCTCGAGCACAGTGGCGCGCGCCGCGATGGACCCTGGCGAAGGTACATCGTCATCGGCAGCCAATGTAGCAGGCACGTCCACCCGTGCTGACCTGTTCACGCAGCCCCGGCAGGCAGGTAGTGTGCCTCCCGAATTCTACATGCATATGATGGACATGATGCGGAATATGAGCCAGCGACTTCTTCAGCAAACAGGTGAGAAAGTTAAAATTACTAAAGTGTTTTTGCCTTCGTATGACCCTGATGGTAACGTTGGTGTGCGCGAGTGGTGTGACCACATTTCCACTGCAAAGTCTACCTACAAACTCGGTGACTATGATATTCGTATGAGGGCGACTAGTCTGCTAAAAGGGCGTGCTAAGTTGCGGTCTGATAGCTGGCTAGTTACCACGTCTACGTGGGATGAATTACGCCAAAATATTAGAACTACGTTCGAACCCGAAAGTCGTTACTCTCGTGGTGTGCTTAAATTAAGAGACCATGTTTATGACGCTTCTAGGGACATCGCAGAGTTCTTATCTCAAGCTTGGTTCTTATGGCGACGCGTTACTATAAATAAACTAGACGGTAGTGATGCTGTGGAGGCAGTTATCGGCACAATTCTGTACCTTCAGTGAAAAGTGAAAAATCATAG
The DNA here is from genome assembly GCA_905147285.1 of Hypena proboscidalis. Taxonomy (NCBI): domain Eukaryota; kingdom Metazoa; phylum Arthropoda; class Insecta; order Lepidoptera; family Erebidae; genus Hypena; species Hypena proboscidalis. The sequence continues at coordinate 7,141,614 of LR990141.1, forward strand.
TTTTGAGTAATTTAAGGTTAAAGATTTAAAAAAATCTCGTTATTTTTCTAATGTTCTAAAATAAAAAAGGGTATGTGGTAAGTGTAGATAATATTATAAAATTTGGAATTTAAGTAATTAGTAAAAACAGCCAGTTATATCACCGTACACTATAGTTTTCTTTGCTTTTTTTTGTGTATTTAAATTTATATTGAAATGAATTATTTTACACATTTAGTTACCCGTTTTGTGTGAAATGTTATAAGGCTTGTGTTTTCGCATGTTTTGCCTGCAAATAGTTGTTGTGAGAAAAAGTCGTAAAACTAATAATGATCATTTTGATTATCGGTAACCTTTTTCATTGTTTTATTTAAAATTCCTACGTAAATATTCAATTGTACCCCTAAACACCAATGTATTTTCAAACTAGTAAGTGATTAAAGCTACAAGCTAGAATTTATTGTGATACATTTGGTTTACATCGAAGTGTTTATTGATACAAGTAATAAGTATTTTCAAACGTTTTGTCACAGAAAGGGTAAAACTATGTTATCATAATAAAATAATAACTAATTAAAAAAGCGTTTCTTTAATAAAGAATTCTTGAATAAACACTTTTTTTATGAATTACAAGTAGTAGCAAAAGAATAAAACATTTTTATAAATCGAACTTAAAACATAACTTTTAGACCTAAGTAGGTATTTATTGTTAATCTGATTATTAGAGTAGGTATCGTTAGTCTTTAAACATATTAAAACACGCTCAATAAATCAAACAACAGATTTGTTGTAGCACTTCAACTATTCGCTATATAATACAATATAATTAACATCCTTATACAAAAACATAACTTTTAAACCTCTTTATTATTAATCTTGAACAGTCTTAAAGCGTATTTAATCAGTCTCAAAAAATCAAATAACAGATGTGTTGTACATGTAGCACTTCAACTATTCGCTATACAATACAATATAACATCCTTTTAAAAAAACACAAGTTTTAAACCTACTTATCGTTAATCTTGAACAGAGATCGAATTAGTCTTAAATCGTATGAAATGAGTCTTCAAAAATCAAACAACAGATAACAATATAATTTTCTTATAAAAAAACATAACTTTTCATCCTTTTTATCATTAATCTTGAACAGTCTTAAATTGTATTAAATCAGTCTACAAAAATCGAACAACAGATATGTTGTAGCACTGCAACTATTCATTATCCGAAACAATATCAGGATCTGCGTCACGCAAATTTGAGTTTGTTATCAAATAATGATAAAAATCGTTTACACTTGGATCAATGTATTCTAACAGTGATATTAAATCCCTTTTCTTTAAAACACTTATAGGAATCGGTCCATTGTAACATTTTGGAACAGCATTAATACTAACTAAACTGTAGTCTTTATTCCTTTTGTCGTAAGACATCACATAATAATCATCACCTACGTAACTTTCTTTATATTAAAAAACCGGAAATTTTTCTTTACTAAATTTAATAACTATTACATTCAACCATATCAAATAGCTTCGTGCTTGTACGAATTTATCACTGTGAGACTTAGTTTATATGGTTGAATGTAAGAGTTATTAAATTTAGTAAAGGAAAATTGCCGGTTTTTGAATATAAAGAAAGTTACGTAGGTGATGATTATTATGTAATGTCTTACGACAAAAGGAATAAAGACTTCAGTTTAGTTAGTATTAATGCTGTTCCAAAATGTTACAATGGACCGATTCCTATAAGTGTTTTAAAGAAAAGGAATTTAATATCACTGTTAGAATACATTGATCCAAGTGTTAACGATTTTTATCATAATTTGATAACAAACTCAAATTTGCGAGACGCAGATCCTGATATTGTTTCGGATAATGAATAGTTGCAGTGCTACAACATATCTGTTGTTCGATTTTTGTAGACTGATTTAATACAATTTAAGCCTGTTCAAGATTAATGATAAAAAGGATGAAAAGTTATGTTTTTTTATAAGAAAATTATATTGTTATCTGTTGTTTGATTTTTGGAGACTGATTTCATACGATTTAAGACTAATTCGATCTCTGTTCAAGATTAACGATAAGTAGGTTTAAAAGTTGTGTTTTTTTAAAAGGATGTTATATATTGTATTGTATAGCGAATAGTTGAAGTGCTACATGTACAACACATCTGTTATTTGATTTTTTGAGACTGATTAAATACGCTTTAAGACTGTTCAAGATTAATAATAATAAAGAGGTATTGATATATCATCATTATTCACGTAATCATAATGTCCTATTTCCCTTTTGTTCTTACTAATAGAATTAATATTAAATTTGTAATCACATCAAAATTGGCTACATAAATTACGTGTAAATTGTTTGATTAGCAGTTGTATCATTAGTCACATATTTTTATGAACATAAATTTGTGTTTGTTTGTTTCATGTACAAATGTAACACTTTTCACTAGAATGTATTGTTTCAATTTTTTTATGTTTTGTGATAGGATTTCATTTGTATCACTTTGGATTAATTGAAGTAAAAGCTTTCGGTACGCGTAAGATGTGGTAACTCGAGTCGTATTAAAATACATTTTAGAAATATAAAGATCGGTCCGGAGCACTTTGGTATGAATCAAAAAGTATTATTTTACACAATAATTTCAATAAAAAATTGCTTACTTATATCAATGTACGCAAAAAAATCTCATTCATTTTTAATCTTATAACAACGGGGATAAGACAGAAATTTAGTTAATTTTTTTTTAATAAGTTTAATCAAAGAATATAAAAACCGATCTGGGTCGACATATATCAATTTTCACTGAAGGTACAGAATTAGTGATGAGCGGCTTAGGATTGAATTAATGAATGTTCGGGCCACTTCCGTGCCAGAATTGATCTCCGTTGCTTCATCTATTCGCGCTAAACGACCTAGTACTTCTCAGAATTCTAATCAACCACCGCACAAGCGTTCTAAGTATTCTGTTAATAACCGTTGTTTGTACGTTCTGTTCTAAGCCTGGTCATACGTGTGTGCGTACGCCCAGCGGAATGTTGTTGAATTTAAAGATTTTAAGTATGCAGATATTTAGTGTATGACGTCGTGTAATTGTGTATGGTAAAAAAAAATTTGTGCATGCAGCCATTGTGGAGAAATTCACCAAAAACTGATTCCGCTGGGCGAACGTTGTCCTGGCGGAACTTTTTTTAATCCATCGACTTTAGCCTCATCGACTAAGCGTAGGTAACATCCCAAAATTTACAGTATAATACTGGTATTGAACCCGGTATAACACAATTGTTTCGATATAATTTATAGGTCATTTATTTGTGTACACCTAAATCAATTTGACTATGACAGAAAGTAGGTTAATTTGAGTTCCTGATAATAATTATCTTATGGATAATTTGGAAGGCAGTATCGATGATTCACAGCAAATCATCGATGCTGCGCTTTTTAAAAATCCCCGTAACGTCAAAAACCCGATCTCAGAAGTGGGATCGCCCCAGCGATCCCTTTCTGCCGGCCAATATGTTTCAGATTCCATGGACTTCGGCTCGAGCACCGTGGCGCGCGCCGCGATCGACCCTGGCGAAGGTACATCGTCATCGGCAGCCAATGTAGCAGGCACGTCCACCCGTGCTGACCTGTTAACGCAGCCCCGGCAGGCAGGTAGTGTGCCACCCGAATTCTACATGCATATGATGGACATGATGCGGAATATGAGCCAGCGACTTCTTCAGCAAACAGGTGAGAAAGTTAAAATTACTAAAGTGTTTTTGCCTTCGTATGACCCTGATGGTAACGTTGGTGTGCGCGAGTGGTGTGACCACATTTCCACTGCAAAGTCTACCTACAAACTCGATGACTATGATATTCGTATGAGGGCGACTAGTCTGCTAAAAGGGCGTGCTAAGTTGCGGTCTGATAGCTGGCTAGTTACCACGTCTACGTTCGAACCCGAAAGTCGTTACTCTCGTGATGTGCTTAAATTAAGAGACCATGTTTATGACGCTTCTAGGGACATAGCAGAGTTCTTATCTCAAGCTTGGTTCTTATGGCGACGCGTTACTATAAATAAACTAGACGGTAGTGATGCTGTGGAGGCAGTTATCGGCACAATTCTGTACCTTCAGTGAAAAGTGAAAAATCATAGTTTTGAGTAATTTAAGGTTAAAGATTTAAAAAAATCTCGTTATTTTTCTAATGTTCTAAAATAAAAAAGGGTATGTGGTAAGTGTAGATAATATTATAAAATTTGGAATTTAAGTAATTAGTAAAAACAGCCAGTTATATCACCGTACACTATAGTTTTCTTTGCTTATTTTTGTGTATTTAAATTTATATTGAAATGAATTATTTTACACATTTAGTTACCGTTTTGTGTGAAATGTTATATAAGGCTTGTGTTTTCGCATGTTTTGCCTGCAAATAGTTGTGAGAAAAAGTCGTAAAACTAATAATGATCATTTTGATTATCGGTAACCTTTTTCATTGTTTTATTTAAAATTCCTACGTAAATATTCAATTGTACCCCTAAACACCAATGTATTTTTCAAACTAGTAAGTGATTAATGCTACAAGCTAGAATTTATTGTGATACATTTTGTTTACATCGAAGTGTTTATTGATACAAGTAATAAGTATTTTCAAACGTTTTTGTCACAGAAAGGGTAAAACTATGTTATCATAATAAAATAATAACTAATTAAAAAAGCGTTTCTTTAATAAAGAATTCTTGAATAAACACTTTTTTTATGAATTACAAGTAGTAGCAAAATAATGAAACATTTTTATAAATCGAACTTAAAACATAACTTTTAGACCTAAGTAGGTATTTATTGTTAATCTGATTATCAGAGTAGGTATCGTTAGTTTTTAAACATATTAAAACAGGCTCAATAAATCAAACAACAGATTTGTTGTAGCACTTCAACTATTCGCTATATAAAACAATATAATTAACATCCTTATAAAAAAACATAACTTTTAAACCTCTTTATTATTAAATATGTTTCAGATTCCATGGACTTCGGCTCGAGCATAGTGGCGCGCGCCGCGATGGACCCTGGCGAAGGTACATCGTCATCGGCAGCCAATGTAGCAGGCACGTCCACCCGTGCTGACCTGTTCACGCAGCCCCGGCAGGCAGGTAGTGTGCCTCCCGAATTCTACATGCATATGATGGACATGATGCGGAATATGAGCCAGCGACTTCTTCAGCAAACAGGTGAGAAAGTTAAAATTACTAAAGTGTTTTTGCCTTCGTATGACCCTGATGGTAACGTTGGTGTGCGCGAGTGGTGTGACCACATTTCCACTGCAAAGTCTACCTACAAACTCGGTGACTATGATATTCGTATGAGGGCGACTAGTCTGCTAAAAGGGCGTGCTAAGTTGCGGTCTGATAGCTGGCTAGTTACCACGTCTACGTGGGATGAATTACGCCAAAATATTAGAACTACGTTCGAACCCGAAAGTCGTTACTCTCGTGGTGTGCTTAAATTAAGAGACCATGTTTATGACGCTTCTAGGGACATCGCAGAGTTCTTATCTCAAGCTTGGTTCTTATGGCGACGCGTTACTATAAATAAACTAGACGGTAGTGATGCTGTGGAGGCAGTTATCGGCACAATTCTGTACCTTCAGTGAAAAGTGAAAAATCATAGTTTTGAGTAATTTAAGGTTAAAGATTTAAAAAAATCTCGTTATTTTTCTAATGTTCTAAAATAAAAAAGGGTATGTGGTAAGTGTAGATAATATTATAAAATTTGGAATTTAAGTAATTAGTAAAAACAGCCAGTTATATCACCGTACACTATAGTTTTCTTTGCTTTTTTTTGTGTATTTAAATTTATATTGAAATGAATTATTTTACACATTTAGTTACCCGTTTTGTGTGAAATGTTATAAGGCTTGTGTTTTCGCATGTTTTGCCTGCAAATAGTTGTTGTGAGAAAAAGTCGTAAAACTAATAATGATCATTTTGATTATCGGTAACCTTTTTCATTGTTTTATTTAAAATTCCTACGTAAATATTCAATTGTACCCCTAAACACCAATGTATTTTCAAACTAGTAAGTGATTAAAGCTACAAGCTAGAATTTATTGTGATACATTTGGTTTACATCGAAGTGTTTATTGATACAAGTAATAAGTATTTTCAAACGTTTTGTCACAGAAAGGGTAAAACTATGTTATCATAATAAAATAATAACTAATTAAAAAAGCGTTTCTTTAATAAAGAATTCTTGAATAAACACTTTTTTTATGAATTACAAGTAGTAGCAAAAGAATAAAACATTTTTATAAATCGAACTTAAAACATAACTTTTAGACCTAAGTAGGTATTTATTGTTAATCTGATTATTAGAGTAGGTATCGTTAGTCTTTAAACATATTAAAACACGCTCAATAAATCAAACAACAGATTTGTTGTAGCACTTCAACTATTCGCTATATAATACAATATAATTAACATCCTTATACAAAAACATAACTTTTAAACCTCTTTATTATTAATCTTGAACAGTCTTAAAGCGTATTTAATCAGTCTCAAAAAATCAAATAACAGATGTGTTGTACATGTAGCACTTCAACTATTCGCTATACAATACAATATAACATCCTTTTAAAAAAACACAAGTTTTAAACCTACTTATCGTTAATCTTGAACAGAGATCGAATTAGTCTTAAATCGTATGAAATGAGTCTTCAAAAATCAAACAACAGATAACAATATAATTTTCTTATAAAAAAACATAACTTTTCATCCTTTTTATCATTAATCTTGAACAGTCTTAAATTGTATTAAATCAGTCTACAAAAATCGAACAACAGATATGTTGTAGCACTGCAACTATTCATTATCCGAAACAATATCAGGATCTGCGTCACGCAAATTTGAGTTTGTTATCAAATAATGATAAAAATCGTTTACACTTGGATCAATGTATTCTAACAGTGATATTAAATCCCTTTTCTTTAAAACACTTATAGGAATCGGTCCATTGTAACATTTTGGAACAGCATTAATACTAACTAAACTGTAGTCTTTATTCCTTTTGTCGTAAGACATCACATAATAATCATCACCTACGTAACTTTCTTTATATTAAAAAACCGGAAATTTTTCTTTACTAAATTTAATAACTATTACATTCAACCATATCAAATAGCTTCGTGCTTGTACGAATTTATCACTGTGAGACTTAGTTTATATGGTTGAATGTAAGAGTTATTAAATTTAGTAAAGGAAAATTGCCGGTTTTTGAATATAAAGAAAGTTACGTAGGTGATGATTATTATGTAATGTCTTACGACAAAAGGAATAAAGACTTCAGTTTAGTTAGTATTAATGCTGTTCCAAAATGTTACAATGGACCGATTCCTATAAGTGTTTTAAAGAAAAGGAATTTAATATCACTGTTAGAATACATTGATCCAAGTGTTAACGATTTTTATCATAATTTGATAACAAACTCAAATTTGCGAGACGCAGATCCTGATATTGTTTCGGATAATGAATAGTTGCAGTGCTACAACATATCTGTTGTTCGATTTTTGTAGACTGATTTAATACAATTTAAGCCTGTTCAAGATTAATGATAAAAAGGATGAAAAGTTATGTTTTTTTATAAGAAAATTATATTGTTATCTGTTGTTTGATTTTTGGAGACTGATTTCATACGATTTAAGACTAATTCGATCTCTGTTCAAGATTAACGATAAGTAGGTTTAAAAGTTGTGTTTTTTTAAAAGGATGTTATATATTGTATTGTATAGCGAATAGTTGAAGTGCTACATGTACAACACATCTGTTATTTGATTTTTTGAGACTGATTAAATACGCTTTAAGACTGTTCAAGATTAATAATAATAAAGAGGTATTGATATATCATCATTATTCACGTAATCATAATGTCCTATTTCCCTTTTGTTCTTACTAATAGAATTAATATTAAATTTGTAATCACATCAAAATTGGCTACATAAATTACGTGTAAATTGTTTGATTAGCAGTTGTATCATTAGTCACATATTTTTATGAACATAAATTTGTGTTTGTTTGTTTCATGTACAAATGTAACACTTTTCACTAGAATGTATTGTTTCAATTTTTTTATGTTTTGTGATAGGATTTCATTTGTATCACTTTGGATTAATTGAAGTAAAAGCTTTCGGTACGCGTAAGATGTGGTAACTCGAGTCGTATTAAAATACATTTTAGAAATATAAAGATCGGTCCGGAGCACTTTGGTATGAATCAAAAAGTATTATTTTACACAATAATTTCAATAAAAAATTGCTTACTTATATCAATGTACGCAAAAAAATCTCATTCATTTTTAATCTTATAACAACGGGGATAAGACAGAAATTTAGTTAATTTTTTTTTAATAAGTTTAATCAAAGAATATAAAAACCGATCTGGGTCGACATATATCAATTTTCACTGAAGGTACAGAATTAGTGATGAGCGGCTTAGGATTGAATTAATGAATGTTCGGGCCACTTCCGTGCCAGAATTGATCTCCGTTGCTTCATCTATTCGCGCTAAACGACCTAGTACTTCTCAGAATTCTAATCAACCACCGCACAAGCGTTCTAAGTATTCTGTTAATAACCGTTGTTTGTACGTTCTGTTCTAAGCCTGGTCATACGTGTGTGCGTACGCCCAGCGGAATGTTGTTGAATTTAAAGATTTTAAGTATGCAGATATTTAGTGTATGACGTCGTGTAATTGTGTATGGTAAAAAAAAATTTGTGCATGCAGCCATTGTGGAGAAATTCACCAAAAACTGATTCCGCTGGGCGAACGTTGTCCTGGCGGAACTTTTTTTAATCCATCGACTTTAGCCTCATCGACTAAGCGTAGGTAACATCCCAAAATTTACAGTATAATACTGGTATTGAACCCGGTATAACACAATTGTTTCGATATAATTTATAGGTCATTTATTTGTGTACACCTAAATCAATTTGACTATGACAGAAAGTAGGTTAATTTGAGTTCCTGATAATAATTATCTTATGGATAATTTGGAAGGCAGTATCGATGATTCACAGCAAATCATCGATGCTGCGCTTTTTAAAAATCCCCGTAACGTCAAAAACCCGATCTCAGAAGTGGGATCGCCCCAGCGATCCCTTTCTGCCGGCCAATATGTTTCAGATTCCATGGACTTCGGCTCGAGCACCGTGGCGCGCGCCGCGATCGACCCTGGCGAAGGTACATCGTCATCGGCAGCCAATGTAGCAGGCACGTCCACCCGTGCTGACCTGTTAACGCAGCCCCGGCAGGCAGGTAGTGTGCCACCCGAATTCTACATGCATATGATGGACATGATGCGGAATATGAGCCAGCGACTTCTTCAGCAAACAGGTGAGAAAGTTAAAATTACTAAAGTGTTTTTGCCTTCGTATGACCCTGATGGTAACGTTGGTGTGCGCGAGTGGTGTGACCACATTTCCACTGCAAAGTCTACCTACAAACTCGATGACTATGATATTCGTATGAGGGCGACTAGTCTGCTAAAAGGGCGTGCTAAGTTGCGGTCTGATAGCTGGCTAGTTACCACGTCTACGTTCGAACCCGAAAGTCGTTACTCTCGTGATGTGCTTAAATTAAGAGACCATGTTTATGACGCTTCTAGGGACATCGCAGAGTTCTTATCTCAAGCTTGGTTCTTATGGCGACGCGTTACTATAAATAAACTAGACGGTAGTGATGCTGTGGAGGCAGTTATCGGCACAATTCTGTACCTTCAGTGAAAAGTGAAAATCATAGTTTTGAGTAATTTAAGGTTAAAGATTTAAAAAAAGCTCGTTATTTTTCTAATGTTCTAAAATAAAAAAGGGTATGTGGTACGTGTAGATAATATTATAAAATTTGGAATTTAAGTAATTAGTAAAAACAGCCAGTTATATCACCGTACACTATAGTTTTCTTTGCTTATTTTTGTGTATTTAAATTTATAATGAAATGAATTATTTTGCACATTTAGTTACCGTTTTGTGTGAAATGTTATATAAGGCTTGTGTTTTCGCATGTTTTGCCTGCAAATAGTTGTGAGAAAAAGTCGTAAAACTAATAATGATCATTTTGATTATCGGTAACCTTTTTCATTGTTTTATTTAAAATTCCTACGTAAATATTCAATTGTACCCCTAAACACCAATGTATTTTTCAAACTAGTAAGTGATTAATGCTACAAGCTAGAATTTATTGTGATACATTTTGTTTACATCGAAGTGTTTATTGATACAAGTAATAAGTATTTTCAAACGTTTTTGTCACAGAAAGGGTAAAACTATGTTATCATAATAAAATAATAACTAATTAAAAAAGCGTTTCTTTAATAAGGAATTCTTGAATAAACACTTTTTTTATGAATTACAAGTAGTAGCAAAATAATGAAACATATTTATAAATCGAACTTAAAACATAACTTTTAGACCTAAGTAGGTATTTATTGTTAATCTGATTATCAGAGTAGGTATCGTTAGTTTTTAAACATATTAAAACAGGCTCAATAAATCAAACAACAGATTTGTTGTAGCACTTCAACTATTCGCTATATAAAACAATATAATTAACATCCTTATAAAAAAACATAACTTTTAAACCTCTTTATTATTAAATATGTTTCAGATTCCATGGACTTCGGCTCGAGCACAGTGGCGCGCGCCGCGATGGACCCTGGCGAAGGTACATCGTCATCGGCAGCCAATGTAGCAGGCACGTCCACCCGTGCTGACCTGTTCACGCAGCCCCGGCAGGCAGGTAGTGTGCCTCCCGAATTCTACATGCATATGATGGACATGATGCGGAATATGAGCCAGCGACTTCTTCAGCAAACAGGTGAGAAAGTTAAAATTACTAAAGTGTTTTTGCCTTCGTATGACCCTGATGGTAACGTTGGTGTGCGCGAGTGGTGTGACCACATTTCCACTGCAAAGTCTACCTACAAACTCGGTGACTATGATATTCGTATGAGGGCGACTAGTCTGCTAAAAGGGCGTGCTAAGTTGCGGTCTGATAGCTGGCTAGTTACCACGTCTACGTGGGATGAATTACGCCAAAATATTAGAACTACGTTCGAACCCGAAAGTCGTTACTCTCGTGGTGTGCTTAAATTAAGAGACCATGTTTATGACGCTTCTAGGGACATCGCAGAGTTCTTATCTCAAGCTTGGTTCTTATGGCGACGCGTTACTATAAATAAACTAGACGGTAGTGATGCTGTGGAGGCAGTTATCGGCACAATTCTGTACCTTCAGTGAAAAGTGAAAAATCATAGTTTTGAGTAATTTAAGGTTAAAGATTTAAAAAAATCTCGTTATTTTTCTAATGTTCTTAAATAAAAAAGGGTATGTGGTAAGTGTAGATAATATTATAAAATTTGGAATTTAAGTAATTAGTAAAAACAGCCAGTTATATCACCGTACACTATAGTTTTCTTTGCTTTTTTTTGTGTATTTAAATTTATATTGAAATGAATTATTTTACACATTTAGTTACCCGTTTTGTGTGAAATGTTATAAGGCTTGTGTTTTCGCATGTTTTGCCTGCAAATAGTTGTTGTGAGAAAAAGTCGTAAAACTAATAATGATCATTTTGATTATCGGTAACCTTTTTCATTGTTTTATTTAAAATTCCTACGTAAATATTCAATTGTACCCCTAAACACCAATGTATTTTCAAACTAGTAAGTGATTAAAGCTACAAGCTAGAATTTATTGTGATACATTTGGTTTACATCGAAGTGTTTATTGATACAAGTAATAAGTATTTTCAAACGTTTTGTCACAGAAAGGGTAAAACTATGTTATCATAATAAAATTATAACTAATTAAAAAAGCGTTTCTTTAATAAAGAATTCTTGAATAAACACTTTTTTTATGAATTACAAGTAGTAGCAAAAGAATAAAACATTTTTATAAATCGAACTTAAAACATAACTTTTAGACCTAAGTAGGTATTTATTGTTAATCTGATTATTAGAGTAGGTATCGTTAGTCTTTAAACATATTAAAACAGGCTCAATAAATCAAACAACAGATTTGTTGTAGCACTTCAACTATTCGCTATATAATACAATATAATTAACATCCTTATACAAAAACATAACTTTTAAACCTCTTTATTATTAATCTTGAACAGTCTTAAAGCGTATTTAATCAGTTTAAAAAAATCAAATAACAGATGTGTTGTACATGTAGCACTTCAACTATTCGCTATACAATACAATATAACATCCTTTTAAAAAAACACAAGTTTTAAACCTACTTATCGTTAATCTTGAACAGAGATCGAATTAGTCTTAAATCGTATGAAATGGGTCTTCAAAAATCAAACAACAGATAACAATATAATTTTCTTATAAAAAAACATAACTTTTCATCCTTTTTATCATTAATCTTGAACAGTCTTAAATTGTATTAAATCAGTCTACAAAAATCGAACAACAGATATGTTGTAGCACTGCAACTATTCATTATCCGAAACAATATCAGGATCTGCGTCACGCAAATTTGAGTTTGTTATCAAATAATGATAAAAATCGTTTACACTTGGATCAATGTATTCTAACAGTGATATTAAATCCCCTTTCTTTAAAACACTTATAGGAATCGGTCCATTGTAACATTTTGGAACAGCATTAATACTAACTAAACTGTAGTCTTTATTCCTTTTGTCGTAAGACATCACATAATAATCATCACCTACGTAACTTTCTTTATATTCAAAAACCGGAAATTTTTCTTTACTAAATTTAATAACTATTACATTCAACCATATCAAATAGCTTCGTGCTTGTACGAATTTATCACTGTGAGACTTAGTTTATATGGTTGAATGTAAGAGTTATTAAATTTAGTAAAGGAAAATTGCCGGTTTTTGAATATAAAGAAAGTTACGTAGGTGATGATTATTATGTAATGTCTTACGACAAAAGGAATAAAGACTTCAGTTTAGTTAGTATTAATGCTGTTCCAAAATGTTACAATGGACCGATTCCTATAAGTGTTTTAAAGAAAAGGAATTTAATATCACTGTTAGAATACATTGATCCAAGTGTTAACGATTTTTATCATAATTTGATAACAAACTCAAATTTGCGAGACGCAGATCCTGATATTGTTTCGGATAATGAATAGTTGCAGTGCTACAACATATCTGTTGTTCGATTTTTGTAGACTGATTTAATACAATTTAAGCCTGTTCAAGATTAATGATAAAAAGGATGAAAAGTTATGTTTTTTTATAAGAAAATTATATTGTTATCTGTTGTTTGATTTTTGGAGACTGATTTCATACGATTTAAGACTAATTCGATCTCTGTTCAAGATTAACGATAAGTAGGTTTAAAAGTTGTGTTTTTTTAAAAGGATGTTATATATTGTATTGTAAAGCGAATAGTTGAAGTGCTACATGTACAACACATCTGTTATTTGATTTTTTGAGACTGATTAAATACGCTTTAAGACTGTTCAAGATTAATAATAATAAAGAGGTATTGATATATCATCATTATTCACGTAATCATAATGTCCTATTTCCCTTTTGTTCTTACTAATAGAATTAATATTAAATTTGTAATCACATCAAAATTGGCTACATAAATTACGTGTAAATTGTTTGATTAGCAGTTGTATCATTAGTCACATATTTTTATGAACATAAATTTGTGTTTGTTTGTTTCATGTACAAATGTAACACTTTTCACTAGAATGTATTGTTTCAATTTTTTTATGTTTTGTGATAGGATTTCATTTGTATCACTTTGGATTAATTGAAGTAAAAGCTTTCGGTACGCGTAAGATGTGGTAACTCGAGTCGTATTAAAATACATTTTAGAAATATAAAGATCGGTCCGGAGCACTTTGGTATGAATCAAAAAGTATTATTTTACACAATAATTTCAATAAAAAATTGCTTACTTATATCAATGTACGCAAAAAAATCTCATTCATTTTTTTAACCGACTTCTAAAAAAGGAGGAGGTTCTCAATTCGATTCGTATATATGTTACTTTTTTTTTTTTTTTTTATGTTTGTTCACGGATATCTCCGTCGTTTATGAACTGATTTTGATGATTCTTTTTTTGTTGGACAGGAGATGATTCCAAGGGGGTCCCATCGTCAGCATGACGTGATCTGATGATGGGATCTCAGAGAAATCGAGGGCAACCCTCGAATTTTATAGGCACATGTAATGTTTTTAGTGTTTTTTTCAAAGCTACATCAGTATTTACGTATTTTTATGTGGATGAGCTGATGATGGAAGGTCAACTCCTCAATGGTTAGGAGTTAAAGGATAATTCTTTCACTAATGTACACATATTCAGACTGCTTGTTATGATGTCAAGTGAGCTGTTGGAACGGAGATATTTCAAAGGTGGTACCATTGTCAGCATGTCATGATCTGATGATGGGACCCCAGAGAAATCGGGGGCAACCCTCATATTTTATTAATCGAGGCCAGGATTTACGCTTGGTCGCAATAATTTTATGTGGTTGAGCTGATGATGGAAGGTCAACTCCTCAATAGGTAGGAGTTAAAGGATATTTCTTTCACTACTGTACGGATATTCCTACTGCTAGTTATTGTGTCAAATGAACTGATGATGGAAGGTCGTGACCCTCAATAGTCAGGAGAAAGGATTTAATTCTTGTTTATTATAATAAGTTTTCCGTCTCAAGTAACCGTCGTCTCCTCATTCGAGAAACATTCTTGCTCGGTCTACCCATCACTTAAAATCGTAAAATAAAATAATTTTTAATAAAAAAAAAACCGACTTCAAAAAGTAGGTAAACTAAAAAGCAAAAAATAAATGTACTTCGCACAAAATAATACGTTTTTTCATTTAGTTAAATATAAATTATTAAATAATTATTTTATAATTCTGAAGTCGGTGCCAAGTAAACAATTAATAACTCTGTATATAGATAATATCAATCGTTCTAACAACTTTTTTCTGACTGAATATTAGTTATATTTCTGTGGTAAGTACCAATACTGGGCGACCGCGCACGAGCACAACTACGCGTCCCTTTTTGTGTGAACTGTAATTTTAACAACGGGGATAAGACAGAAATTTAGTTAATTTTTTTTTAATAAGTTTAATCAAAGAATATAAAAACCGATCTGGGTCGACATATATCAATTTTCACTGAAGGTACAGAATTAGTGATGAGCGGCTTAGGATTGAATTAATGAATGTTCGGGCCACTTCCGTGCCAGAATTGATCTCCGTTGCTTCATCTATTCGCGCTAAACGACCTAGTACTTCTCAGAATTCTAATCAACCACCGCACAAGCGTTCTAAGTATTCTGTTAATAACCGTTGTTTGTACGTTCTGTTCTAAGCCTGGTCATACGTGTGTGCGTACGCCCAGCGGAATGTTGTTGAATTTAAAGATTTTAAGTATGCAGATATTTAGTGTATGACGTCGTGTAATTGTGTATGGTAAAAAAAAAATTGTGCATGCAGCCATTGTGGAGAAATTCACCAAAAACTGATTCCGCTGGGCGAACGTTGTCCTGGCGGAACTTTTTTTAATCCATCGACTTTAGCCTCATCGACTAAGCGTAGGTAACATCCCAAAATTTACAGTATAATTTATTTATTTATTTATTTATTTATTTGGGACAAAAAACAGTTACATGATACAGTTTATACAAAAAGAGATACAATGGTTAGCTTTGTTTATCACATAACCCACAACATTGTCCACGAATTGACATTATTTGTGCTTGGGAGCGATCATTGTTGTACGTTGTCAAAAAGTGTTAACGTTATTGGATTGAATACAAAATGCAAAATGAACGTAAATAATAATAAAAAGGGAAAAAAAAAAACAAATAAAAAGTAACTAAATATTTAACAATTTTAAGAATGGTCGGCAAGCAGAGCAATAGCATCATTTCTAAATTTAAAGTGAGATTCGGCAAAAATATCTATGGCAGTAAAATCCGTGTTATACAAGTTGACTAGACTACGAAGCGGCGCTCGTTCTCCCGCATTTGTTCTGCACTTTGCGGTATGGAACAAACGCGGCGCACGCACCCCGCGCATCATAGTTGTCCTAGGTACTACATAGCAGAGTTTATTGGTAAGAGATGTACAGTCATACCTATTATTACATAATCCATGTAACATCATGACTTTAAGCAGTTTGCGTCGGGATTCCAGAGTCAGAAGTTTATACCTATGCAACAGTTCTACGTATGGTATTCTTGAATGGAAACATCTGTAGTGCATAGCACGCAAGAACTTTTTTTGGACCATTTCTAGGCTTTGTGAATATTTATTGTAATAGGGACTCCATACAGGGACAGCGTACTCTAACTGTGATCGAACTAAAGTTCTATAAAGGTGTAAAAATGTGGAGGGCCTCTTAAATTCTTTAGACGATCTCATAACAAAACCATATAAGCGGAAGGCCTTTGCAGTAACGCTGTCAATGTGCACATCTAAGTGTAGTTTTTGATCTAGTAGTACACCGAGGTCGCGAGCAACCTCGATAGATTTAAGGGGAGTGCCATCTAGAGTATATGTAGTGCTAATATTAGTTTTGTTTTTAGTAAAGGTTATATGATTGCATTTTGGTAGACTCAAGTGCAGCTTGTTGTCCTTACAGTATATGGCAAGTCGATTAAGATCTTCCTGAAGTAGCCTACAGTCCTCCACACCCGTACACGACCTATAAACCTTTATATCATCGGCGAACATTAAAAAATTTGAATTTTGAAAGCATACTTTGACGTCATTAATGAAAATAATGAATAATAAGGGACCCAAAACCGATCCTTGAGGTACTCCAGATTCGACAGTAGCAGAGTCAGATTCGTAACCATTAATAGCTATTATCTGTGTCCTGTTATGAATATAAGACGCAAGCCATCTAAGTAAATTTCCCCTAATCCCATTGAACGCAATTTTGTCCATTAGTAATTTGTGGTCAACTTTGTCAAAAGCTTTTCGAAAGTCCGTGTACACAGCATCCACTTGAGTGCCACGGTCCATATTTTCGAATAAAAAGTCTGTGAAAACCATTAAGTTAGTGGTAGTGGAGCGTGACTTAACGAAACCGTGTTGTTCTGCTACAATAAGAGGCTGGAAAAACGAATACAAGGATTTGTGCATAAGACTCTCGAAAAGCTTCGACACAGCAGATAAAATGGAGATGGGGCGGTAATTTTCAACGTTCGCTTTGTCACCGCTCTTATAAACAGGAGTGATGAAAGCGCGCTTCCAAATGCTTGGAAATATGCCAAGGTCTAAGCATTTATTAAATAAAATGTGCAAGGGGATACACAGGCTTTTAGCAGTATTTTTTAGAAAACTTGGAGGTAAGCCGTCAGGCCCAGCTCCTTTAGAGTGGTCAAGTGTTTTTAATGACCTATATATTTTATCCTCTGGTAGGTAAACTTGAGAAAGGCACATCAAATTATTTATGGAATTATTATAACATGGTTTCCATGTTGAGGGGTCAAAAACTGAGGGCTCATACACGGAATTGAAAAAAGTAGAAAATAAATTACATGTTTCCTGTGGGTTACTAGAAATTGTATCCCTTAAATACACTTTGGCTGGGACACCAGATTTACCCTTTCTGTTGTGGATATATGACCAAAAATGCTTAATATTAAGTGGAATACTCTCTTCGACCGAAGTAATGTATTTATTAAAACATTTATCACATTGTATTTTAAAACGCTTACGATAATTAGAGAAAGATTCATAATCCGATAAGTTACCGTATGTTTTCCACCTAGTCCATGCACGTTCTTTATTTTTAAATATATTGATAAGAGTTGCACTAAACCAAATAGGAAACCTTGAAGTTTTTGGTTTTGAACAGGGCACGTTTGATCTTATAAACTCATATACAATTTCATAAAATTTATCTACCGCTTGCTCAGGAGTGAGGTGGCATAGAGTGATACCCCAGTTTATTTTTGCAAAATCATTGTTGATATTTTCATAATTAGCCTTGTAATAATTAAATCTTGGGTTAACATTACGATGCAAAAAGACATAGTGTGTCTCGATCGAAGCCAGCACAGAGAAAGGTGGATGGTGGCTATCGGGGGGCAGTAACGCCACACCGCTATTTAATTGACAGTCTGAGTTACTGATAAACAAATCAAGAATGCGGCCTAATGGATTCTCAATAGTGTTGTATTGTAAGGCGTTTGAAATAGACATCATGTTTGTTATATAACGACTTATGCGGTCTGTAGATAAAATTAAGGAATGATTACCATTCACGTGCCATTTAATATCAGGTAAGTTGTAATCCCCAACAAAATAAAATGATTCAGTGTCAGGTTTACTAATTAAATCTTGCAGTGAGTCAAAGTGTGCCACATACAGGTCTTCATGTGTGCGTGGAGGTATGTATACAGCACTGATAACGTGACGCCTGTTAGGACGAGACGCCGGGAGTTCAATCAAAACGTGCTCCACCCCGGTGAGAGCCGGCCGCACCGTAAGTCGTGCCGGCCGCAGCTCGCGACGCACCGCTATCAGTACCCCCCCGCCCTCTTGTTTGTTTGTAGCTATCCGATCGCGATCCTGTCTGAACACCAGATAGCGGTCATCAATAAACTCGTTATCTAGGATATTGGGTATAAGCCATGATTCACTAATTATTATGACGTCATAAGAAAAAGACATTATGTTCATGTACAAGGTATGTAATTTACTGCGGATTCCTCTACAATTCTGGTAATAAATGGAAATCTTATTATTATAGTTAATCATTGTTGTTGTTGGTAATAAGTCAACAGAGTAAACCAATCAATATAACTGGAAGTGTATCCATAACAACAATTAATATACCCGTCCATAAATGAAAAAGTAAATATTGTACCTAGAACTGAAAACCCAGAAATGTTACAAGTAAGAATACAAAAACGGTGATAATTAGAACGATAAAGCGTAGTTTGAGTTACGTAATACCAAAAGATCGTTAGTGAATACACTATTAAGTTAATTATAACAACGATGTTTTTAAAAAACAAAGCTGCCAATAGTTTAAGTATAACACACATAAATACCGCCAGATATGAGCCCATTATAAATGAATAATAATACCAAAATACTAAAATTGCCGATACTTGCCGATCAATAAAAAGAAAACATGCATAAATATAACTAAATAGTAAACAGTAAGAATAATTGTAGCACACAATATATTCGTTAATATTAGTCTTTGCAGAAATATTAAAGTTGCGCACATAAATAGAGTAATTAATTTTGTTTGAGTTGAGGTATTTTTTTAATGTCGTTGTGGCTGCGAATAGCGATAGTTTTGGAACTATCAGACTCTTTAACAAGAATAGTTGCATTTTTAATCCAAACATATTTAACATTATGTTTTTTCGCCAAGTCACGACATTCACGAAATAAATTTTTATTGAACAATGTAAGGTGTTCATTCAAGTAAATGCTATGAGATGTACCAGATAGACCTATTTGTTCAGACTTTAGGTTTTTAGACAGACGATAAGCACTAAGTAAATTGTCACGAATAATACGAGAAGATAATTTCACAATAATGTTTTTTGGACGGTTACTTTCCTGGCTGCGAGCTTGAGGCACACGATGAATTGAAAGTACATCCTGGCGAGAAATAGGGCACTTCAGGGTAGTGGCAATGGATTCCATGACCAAAAGTAGGTTTTCATCCCGTTTTTCTGGCAGGTTGCATATTTCTACATTGTTTATTCTGGCTTGCTGTTCCAGTGATTCCAATTTCATTTGAAGAGAGGAAAGTTGATCTCCCATCGTGTTCACGGAAGATGAGCGCGTTTCAATACGTTCCACACGTACCATCAGATCGTCCTGTTGTTGGGAAAGATGCTGAAGAGAGTGCTCAAAAGTGGATATTTGTTGCTTGAGGGTGGAATGATCAAGGCGTAAAGAGTTGATCTCATTTTTGATCTCGTGCGATGCATCTCGCAGGGCATCCAAATCCGTTTTGATGGACGTCACAATGTTCTTGTTCATCTGCGACAGCTTACAATCCAACTCCTGGCTGAGTTGCTTTATAGCATTTGCAATCTCTCGGGACATCGATTGCGAGTTACATCCACCCGCAGAACACGAATATTCTTGCTGTTTTTTCTTATTTCGCGTAGTCACATTGGCTTCCACGGTTTCCTGCGATGTCATATCAGCCCTCGCATGATGAGATTTATTTGGTGATCGAAGCATAGTGTCCATAGTGTAATTCACCGAAATAAGTAATTTATTTCACACTCGCGAACAGTCCAAAGTGACCCGAAACTACGTAGACTTAGAGTCGATTTTGCACTTGACAACCTATTTAATATGCACGAGTTAAGTAGACAGGTTTTGACAGCGCGTAAACACGTCCGCCGGCAATCGCTCCGGTCGAATGACTATATGAATGACGAATGAATGATAATACTGGTATTGAACCCGGTATAGGTGATAACACAATTGTTTCGATATAATTTATAGGTCATTTATTTGTGTACACCTAAATCAATTTGACTATGACAGAAAGTAGGTTAATTTGAGTTCCTGATAATAATTATCTTATGGATAATTTGGAAGGCAGTATCGATGATTCACAGCAAATCATCGATGCTGCGCTTTTTAAAAATCCCCGTAACGTCAAAAACCCGATCTCAGAAGTGGGATCGCCCCAGCGATCCCTTTCTGCCGGCCAATATGTTTCAGATTCCATGGACTTCGGCTCGAGCACCGTGGCGCGCGCCGCGATCGACCCTGGCGAAGGTACATCGTCATCGGCAGCCAATGTAGCAGGCACGTCCACCCGTGCTGACCTGTTAACGCAGCCCCGGCAGGCAGGTAGTGTGCCACCCGAATTCTACATGCATATGATGGACATGATGCGGAATATGAGCCAGCGACTTCTTCAGCAAACAGGTGAGAAAGTTAAAATTACTAAAGTGTTTTTGCCTTCGTATGACCCTGATGGTAACGTTGGTGTGCGCGAGTGGTGTGACCACATTTCCACTGCAAAGTCTACCTACAAACTAGATGACTATAATATTCGTATGAGGGCGACTAGTCTGCTAAAAGGGCGTGCTAAGTTGCGGTCTGATAGCTGGCTAGTTACCACGTCTACGTTCGAACCCGAAAGTCGTTACTCTCGTGATGTGCTTAAATTAAGAGACCATGTTTATGACGCTTCTAGGGACATCGCAGAGTTCTTATCTCAAGCTTGGTTCTTATGGCGACGCGTTACTATAAATAAACTAGACGGTAGTGATGCTGTGGAGGCAGTTATCGGCACAATTCTGTACCTTCAGTGAAAAGTGAAAATCATAGTTTTGAGTAATTTAAGGTTAAAGATTTAAAAAAAGCTCGTTATTTTTCTAATGTTCTAAAATAAAAAAGGGTATGTAGTACGTGTAGATAATATTATAAAATTTGGAATTTAAGTAATTAGTAAAAACAGCCAGTTATATCACCGTACACTATAGTTTTCTTTGCTTATTTTTGTGTATTTAAATTTATAATGAAATGAATTATTTTGCACATTTAGTTACCGTTTTGTGTGAAATGTTATATAAGGCTTGTGTTTTCGCATGTTTTGCCTGCAAATAGTTGTGAGAAAAAGTCGTAAAACTAATAATGATCATTTTGATTATCGGTAACCTTTTTCATTGTTTTATTTAAAATTCCTACGTAAATATTCAATTGTACCCCTAAACACCAATGTATTTTTCAAACTAGTAAGTGATTAAAGCTACAAGCTAGAATTTATTGTGATACATTTTGTTTACATCGAAGTGTTTATTGATACAAGTAATAAGTATTTTCAAACGTTTTTGTCACAGAAAGGGTAAAACTATGTTATCATAATAAAATAATAACTAATTAAAAAAGCGTTTCTTTAATAAGGAATTCTTGAATAAACACTTTTTTTATGAATTACAAGTAGTAGCAAAATAATGAAACATATTTATAAATCGAACTTAAAACATAACTTTTAGACCTAAGTAGGTATTTATTGTTAATCTGATTATCAGAGTAGGTATCGTTAGTTTTTAAACATATTAAAACAGGCTCAATAAATCAAACAACAGATTTGTTGTAGCACTTCAACTATTCGCTATATAAAACAATATAATTAACATCCTTATAAAAAAACATAACTTTTAAACCTCTTTATTATTAAATATGTTTCAGATTCCATGGACTTCGGCTCGAGCACAGTGGCGCGCGCCGCGATGGACCCTGGCGAAGGTACATCGTCATCGGCAGCCAATGTAGCAGGC
Source organism: Hypena proboscidalis (assembly GCA_905147285.1). Taxonomy (NCBI): domain Eukaryota; kingdom Metazoa; phylum Arthropoda; class Insecta; order Lepidoptera; family Erebidae; genus Hypena; species Hypena proboscidalis. The sequence goes on from LR990141.1 coordinate 7,163,874, forward strand.
ACGTCCACCCGTGCTGACCTGTTCACGCAGCCCCGGCAGGCAGGTAGTGTGCCTCCCGAATTCTACATGCATATGATGGACATGATGCGGAATATGAGCCAGCGACTTCTTCAGCAAACAGGTGAGAAAGTTAAAATTACTAAAGTGTTTTTGCCTTCGTATGACCCTGATGGTAACGTTGGTGTGCGCGAGTGGTGTGACCACATTTCCACTGCAAAGTCTACCTACAAACTCGGTGACTATGATATTCGTATGAGGGCGACTAGTCTGCTAAAAGGGCGTGCTAAGTTGCGGTCTGATAGCTGGCTAGTTACCACGTCTACGTGGGATGAATTACGCCAAAATATTAGAACTACGTTCGAACCCGAAAGTCGTTACTCTCGTGGTGTGCTTAAATTAAGAGACCATGTTTATGACGCTTCTAGGGACATCGCAGAGTTCTTATCTCAAGCTTGGTTCTTATGGCGACGCGTTACTATAAATAAACTAGACGGTAGTGATGCTGTGGAGGCAGTTATCGGCACAATTCTGTACCTTCAGTGAAAAGTGAAAAATCATAGTTTTGAGTAATTTAAGGTTAAAGATTTAAAAAAATCTCGTTATTTTTCTAATGTTCTAAAATAAAAAAGGGTATGTGGTAAGTGTAGATAATATTATAAAATTTGGAATTTAAGTAATTAGTAAAAACAGCCAGTTATATCATTGTACACTATAGTTTTCTTTGCTTTTTTTTGTGTATTTAAATTTATATTGAAATGAATTATTTTACACATTTAGTTACCCGTTTAGTGTGAAATGTTATAAGGCTTGTGTTTTCGCATGTTTTGCCTGCAAATAGTTGTTGTGAGAAAAAGTCGTAAAACTAATAATGATCATTTTGATTATCGGTAACCTTTTTCATTGTTTTATTTAAAATTCCTACGTAAATATTCAATTGTACCCCTAAACACCAATGTATTTTCAAACTAGCAAGTGATTAAAGCTACAAGCTAGAATTTATTGTGATACATTTGGTTTACATCGAAGTGTTTATTGATACAAGTAATAAGTATTTTCAAACGTTTTTGTCACAGAAAGGGTAAAACTATGTTATCATAATAAAATAATAACTAATTAAAAAAGCGTTTCTTTAATAAAGAATTCTTGAATAAACACTTTTTTTATGAATTACAAGTAGTAGCAAAAGAATAAAACATTTTTATAAATTGAACTTAAAACATAACTTTTAGACCTAAGTAGGTATTTATTGTTAATCTGATTATTAGAGTAGGTATCGTTAGTTTTTAAACATATTAAAACAGGCTCAATAAATCAAACAACAGATTTGTTGTAGCACTTCAATTATTCGCTATATAAAACAAAATAATTAACATCCTTATAAAAAAACATAACTTTTAAACCTCTTTATTATTAAATATGTTTCAAATTCCATGGACTTCGGCTCGAGCACCGTTGCGCGCGCCGCGATGGACCCTGGCGAAGGTACATCGTCATCGGCAGCCAATGTAGCAGGCACGTCCACCCGTGCTGACCTGTTCACGCAGCCCCGGCAGGCAGGTAGTGGGCCACCCGAATTCTACATGCATATGATGGACATGATGCGGAATATGAGCCAGCGACTTCTTCAGCAAACAGGTGAGAAAGTTAAAATTACTAAAGTGTTTTTGCCTTCGTATGACCCTGATGGTAACGTTGGTGTGCGCGAGTGGTGTGACCACATTTCCACTGCAAAGTCTACCTACAAACTCGGTGACTATGATATTCGTATGAGGGTGACTAGTCTGCTAAAAGGACGTGCTAAGTTGTGGTCTGATAGCTGGCTAGTTACCACGTCTACGTGGGATGAATTACGCCAAAATATTATAACTACGTTCGAACCCGAAAGTCGTTACTCTCGTGGTGTGCTTAAATTCAGAGACCATGTTTATGACGCTTCTAGGGACATAGCAGAGTTCTTATCTCAAGCTTGGTTCTTATGGCGACGCGTTACTATAAATAAACTAGACGGTAGTGATGCTGTGGAGGCAGTTATCGGCACAATTCTGTACCTTCAGTGAAAAGTGAAAATCATAGTTTTGAGTAATTTAAGGTTAAAGATTTAAAAAAAGCTCGTTATTTTTCTAATGTTCTAAAATAAAAAAGGGTATGTAGTACGTGTAGATAATATTATAAAATTTGGAATTTAAGTAATTAGTAAAAACAGCCAGTTATATCACCGTACACTATAGTTTTCTTTGCTTATTTTTGTGTATTTAAATTTATAATGAAATGAATTATTTTACACATTTAGTAACCGTTTTGTGTGAAATGTTATAAGGCTTGTGTTTTCGCATGTTTTGCCTGCAAATAGTTGTTGTGAGAAAAAGTCGTAAAACTAATAATGATCATTTTGATTATCGGTAACCTTTTTCATTGTTTTATTTAAAATTCCTACGTAAATATTCAATTGTACCCCTAAACACCAATGTATTTTTCAAACTAGTAAGTGATTAAAGCTACAAGCTAGAATTTATTGTGATACATTTTGTTTACATCGAAGTGTTTATTGATACAAGTAATAAGTATTTTCAAACGTTTTTGTCACAGAAAGGGTAAAACTATGTTATCATAATAAAATAATAACTAATTAAAAAAGCGTTTCTTTAATAAGGAATTCTTGAATAAACACTTTTTTTATGAATTACAAGTAGTAGCAAAATAATGAAACATATTTATAAATCGAACTTAAAACATAACTTTTAGACCTAAGTAGGTATTTATTGTTAATCTGATTATCAGAGTAGGTATCGTTAGTTTTTAAACATATTAAAACAGGCTCAATAAATCAAACAACAGATTTGTTGTAGCACTTCAACTATTCGCTATATAAAACAATATAATTAACATCCTTATAAAAAAACATAACTTTTAAACCTCTTTATTATTAAATATGTTTCAGATTCCATGGACTTCGGCTCGAGCACAGTGGCGCGCGCCGCGATGGACCCTGGCGAAGGTACATCGTCATCGGCAGCCAATGTAGCAGGCACGTCCACCCGTGCTGACCTGTTCACGCAGCCCCGGCAGGCAGGTAGTGTGCCTCCCGAATTCTACATGCATATGATGGACATGATGCGGAATATGAGCCAGCGACTTCTTCAGCAAACAGGTGAGAAAGTTAAAATTACTAAAGTGTTTTTGCCTTCGTATGACCCTGATGGTAACGTTGGTGTGCGCGAGTGGTGTGACCACATTTCCACTGCAAAGTCTACCTACAAACTCGGTGACTATGATATTCGTATGAGGGCGACTAGTCTGCTAAAAGGGCGTGCTAAGTTGCGGTCTGATAGCTGGCTAGTTACCACGTCTACGTGGGATGAATTACGCCAAAATATTAGAACTACGTTCGAACCCGAAAGTCGTTACTCTCGTGGTGTGCTTAAATTAAGAGACCATGTTTATGACGCTTCTAGGGACATAGCAGAGTTCTTATCTCAAGCTTGGTTCTTATGGCGACGCGTTACTATAAATAAACTAGACGGTAGTGATGCTGTGGAGGCAGTTATCGGCACAATTCTGTACCTTCAGTGAAAAGTGAAAAATCATAGTTTTGAGTAATTTAAGGTTAAAGATTTAAAAAAATCTCGTTATTTTTCTAATGTTCTAAAATAAAAAAGGGTATGTGGTACGTGTAGATAATATTATAAAATTTGGAATTTAAGTAATTAGTAAAAACAGCCAGTTATATCACCGTACACTAAAGTTTTCTTTGCTTATTTTTGTGTATTTAAATTTATATTGAAATGAATTATTTTACACATTTAGTTACCCGTTTTGTGTGAAATGTTATAAGGCTTGTGTTTTCACATGTTTTGCCTGCAAATAGTTGTTGTGAGAAAAAGTCGTAAAACTAATAATGATCATTTTGATTATCGGTAACCTTTTTCATTGTTTAATTTAAAATTCCTACGTAAATATTCAATTGTACCCCTAAACACCAATGTATTTTCAAACTAGCAAGTGATTAAAGCTACAAGCTAGAATTTATTGTGATACATTTTGTTTACATCGAAGTGTTTATTGATACAAGTAATAAGTATTTTCAAACGTTTTTGTCACAGAAAGGGTAAAACTATGTTTTCATAATAAAATAATAACTAATTAAAAAAGCGTTTCTTTAATAAAGAATTCTTGAATAAACACTTTTTTTATGAATTACAAGTAGTAGCAAAATAATGAAACATATTTATAAATCGAACTTAAAACATAACTTTTAGACCTAAGTAGGTATTTATTGTTAATCTGATTATCAGAGTAGGTATCGTTAGTTTTTAAACATATTAAAACAGGCTCAATAAATCAAACAACAGATTTGTTGTAGCACTTCAACTATTCGCTATATAAAACAATATAATTAACATCCTTATAAAAAAACATAACTTTTAAACCTCTTTATTATTAAATATGTTTCAGATTCCATGGACTTCGGCTCGAGCACAGTGGCGCGCGCCGCGATGGACCCTGGCGAAGGTACATCGTCATCGGCAGCCAATGTAGCAGGCACGTCCACCCGTGCTGACCTGTTCACGCAGCCCCGGCAGGCAGGTAGTGTGCCGCCCGAATTCTACATGCATATGATGGACATGATGCGGAATATGAGCCAGCGACTTCTTCAGCAAACAGGTGAGAAAGTTAAAATTACTAAAGTGTTTTTGCCTTCGTATGACCCTGATGGTAACGTTGGTGTGCGCGAGTGGTGTGACCACATTTCCACTGCAAAGTCTACCTACAAACTCGGTGACTATGATATTCGTATGAGGGCGACTAGTCTGCTAAAAGGGCGTGCTAAGTTGCGGTCTGATAGCTGGCTAGTTACCACGTCTACGTGGGATGAATTACGCCAAAATATTAGAACTACGTTCGAACCCGAAAGTCGTTACTCTCGTGGTGTGCTTAAATTAAGAGACCATGTTTATGACGCTTCTAGGGACATCGCAGAGTTCTTATCTCAAGCTTGGTTCTTATGGCGACGCGTTACTATAAATAAACTAGACGGTAGTGATGCTGTGGAGGCAGTTATCGGCACAATTCTGTACCTTCAGTGAAAAGTGAAAAATCATAGTTTTGAGTAATTTAAGGTTAAAGATTTAAAAAAATCTCGTTATTTTTCTAATGTTCTAAAATAAAAAAGGGTATGTGGTAAGTGTAGATAATATTATAAAATTTGGAATTTAAGTAATTAGTAAAAACAGCCAGTTATATCACCGTACACTATAGTTTTCTTTGCTTTTTTTTGTGTATTTAAATTTATATTGAAATGAATTATTTTACACATTTAGTTACCCGTTTAGTGTGAAATGTTATAAGGCTTGTGTTTTCGCATGTTTTGCCTGCAAATAGTTGTTGTGAGAAAAAGTCGTAAAACTAATAATGATCATTTTGATTATCGGTAACCTTTTTCATTGTTTTATTTAAAATTCCTACGTAAATATTCAATTGTACCCCTAAACACCAATGTATTTTCAAACTAGCAAGTGATTAAAGCTACAAGCTAGAATTTATTGTGATACATTTGGTTTACATCGAAGTGTTTATTGATACAAGTAATAAGTATTTTCAAACGTTTTTGTCACAGAAAGGGTAAAACTATGTTATCATAATAAAATAATAACTAATTAAAAAAGCGTTTCTTTAATAAAGAATTCTTGAATAAACACTTTTTTTATGAATTACAAGTAGTAGCAAAAGATAAAACATTTTTATAAATCGAACTTAAAACATAACTTTTAGACCTAAGTAGGTATTTATTGTTAATCTGATTATTAGAGTAGGTATCGTTTGTCTTTAAACATATTAAAACAGGCTCAATAAATCAAACAACAGATTTGTTGTAGCACTTCAATTATTCGCTATATAAAACAAAATAATTAACATCCTTATAAAAAAACATAACTTTTAAACCTCTTTATTATTAAATATGTTTCAAATTCCATGGACTTCGGCTCGAGCACCGTTGCGCGCGCCGCGATGGACCCTGGCGAAGGTACATCGTCATCGGCAGCCAATGTAGCAGGCACGTCCACCCGTGCTGACCTGTTCACGCAGCCCCGGCAGGCAGGTAGTGGGCCACCCGAATTCTACATGCATATGATGGACATGATGCGGAATATGAGCCAGTGACTTCTTCAGCAAACAGGTGAGAAAGTTAAAATTACTAAAGTGTTTTTGCCTTCGTATGACCCTGATGGTAACGTTGGTGTGCGCGAGTGGTGTGACCACATTTCCACTGCAAAGTCTACCTACAAACTCGGTGACTATGATATTCGTATGAGGGTGACTAGTCTGCTAAAATGACGTGCTAAGTTGTGGTCTGATAGCTGGCTAGTTACCACGTCTACGTGGGATGAATTACGCCAAAATATTATAACTACGTTCGAACCCGAAAGTCGTTACTCTCGTGGTGTGCTTAAATTCAGAGACCATGTTTATGACGCTTCTAGGGACATAGCAGAGTTCTTATCTCAAGCTTGGTTCTTATGGCGACGCGTTACTATAAATAAACTAGACGGTAGTGATGCTGTGGAGGCAGTTATCGGCACAATTCTGTACCTTCAGTGAAAAGTGAAAATCATAGTTTTGAGTAATTTAAGGTTAAAGATTTAAAAAAAGCTCGTTATTTTTCTAATGTTCTAAAATAAAAAAGGGTATGTGGTACGTGTAGATAATATTATAAAATTTGGAATTTAAGTAATTAGTAAAAACAGCCAGTTATATCACCGTACACTATAGTTTTCTTTGCTTATTTTTGTGTATTTAAATTTATAATGAAATGAATTATTTTACACATTTAGTAACCGTTTTGTGTGAAATGTTATAAGGCTTGTGTTTTCGCATGTTTTGCCTGCAAATAGTTGTTGTGAGAAAAAGTCGTAAAACTAATAATGATCATTTTGATTATCGGTAACCTTTTTCATTGTTTTATTTAAAATTCCTACGTAAATATTCAATTGTACCCCAAAACACCAATGTATTTTCAAACTAGTAAGTGATTAATGCTACAAGCTAGAATTTATTGTGATACATTTTGTTTACATCGAAGTGTTTATTGATACAAGTAATAAGTATTTTCAAACGTTTCTGTCACACAAAGGGTAAAACTATGTTATCATAATAAAATAATAACTACCTAATTAAAAAAGCGTTTCTTTAATAAAGAATTCTTGAATAAACACTTTTTTTATGAATTACAAGTAGTAGCAAAAGAATAAAACATTTTTATAAATCGAACTTAAAACATAACTTTTAGACCTAAGTAGGTATTTATTGTTAATCTGATTATCAGAGTAGGTATCGTTAGTTTTTAAACATATTAAAACGGGCTCAATAAATCAAACAACAGATTTGTTGTAGCACTTCAACTATTCGCTATATAAACAATATAATTAACATCCTTATAAAAAAACATAACTTTTAAAACTCTTTATTATTAAATATGTTTCAAATTCCATGGACTTCGGCTCGAGCACCGTGGCGCGCGCCGCGATGGACCCTGGCGAAGGTACATCGTCATCGGCAGCCAATGTAGCAGGCACGTCCACCCGTGCTGACCTGTTAACGCAGCCCCGGCAGGCAGGTAGTGTGCCACCCGAATTCTACATGCATATGATGGACATGATGCGGAATATGAGCCAGCGACTTCTTCAGCAAACAGGTGAGAAAGTTAAAATTACTAAAGTGTTTTTGCCTTCGTATGACCCTGATGGTAACATTGGTGTGCGCGAGTGGTGTGACCACATTTCCACTGCAAAGTCTACCTACAAACTCGGTGGCTATGATATTCGTATGAGGGTGAATAGTCTGCTAAAAGGGCGTGCTAAGTTGTGGTCTGATAGCTGGCTAGTTACCACGTCTACGTGGGATGAATTACGCCAAAATATTATAACTACGTTCGAACTCGAAAGTCGTTACTCTCTTGATGTGCTTAAATTCAGAGACCATGTTTATGACGCTTCTAGGGACATAGCAGAGTTCGTATCTCAAGCTTGGTTCTTATGGCGACGCGTTACTATAAATAAACTAGACGGTAGTGATGCTGTGGAGGCAGTTATCGGCACAATTCTGTACCTTCAGTGAAAAGTGAAAAATCATAGTTTTGAGTAATTTAAGGTTGAAGATTTAAAAAAAAGCTTGTTATTTTTTTAACGTTCTAAAATAAAAAAGGATATGTGGTTCGTGTAGATAATATTATTAAGATTATAAAGAGCTTGGTTTGAATATATTTTTTTGCACGGAATTTAAGTAATTAGTAAAAACAGCCAGTTTTATCACCGTTCACTATAGTTTTCTTTGCTTATTTTTGTGTCTTTAAATTTATAATGAAATGAATTATTTTACACATTTAGTTACCGTTTTGTGTGAAATGTTATAAGACTTGTGTTTTCGCATGTTTTGCCTGCAAATAGTTGTTGTGAGAAAAAGTCGTAAAACTAATAATGATCATTTTGATTATCGGTAACCTTTTTCATTGTTTTATTTAAAATTCCTACGTAAATATTCAATTGTACCCCTAAACACCAATGTATTTTTCAAACTAGTAAGTGATTAATGCTACAAGCTAGAATTTATTGTGATACATTTTGTTTACATCGAAGTGTTTATTGATACAAGTAATAAGTATTTTCAAACGTTTTTGTCACAGAAAGGGTAAAACTATGTATCATAATAAAATAATAATTAATTAAAAAAGCGTTTCTTTAATAAAGAATTCTTGAATAAACACTTTTTTTATGAATTACAAGTAGTAGCAAAAGAATAAAACATTTTTATAAATCGAACTTAAAGCATGACTTTAAGACCTAAGTAGGTATTTATTGTTAATCTGATTATCAGAGTAGGTATCGTTAGTTTTTAAACATATAAAAACAGGCTCAATAAATCAAACAACAGACTTGTTGTAGCATTCAACTATTCGCTATATAAAACAATATAATTAACATCCTTATAAAAGAACATAACTTTTAAACCTCTTTATTATTAATCTTGAACAGTCTTAAAGCGTATTTAATCAGTCTCAAAAAATCAAATAACAGATGTGTTGTACATGTAGCACTTCAACTATTCGCTATACAATACAATATATAACATCCTTTTAAAAAAACACAACTTTTAAACCTACTTATCGTTAATCTTGAACAGAGATCGAATTAGTCTTAAATCGTATGAAATCAGTCTCCAAAAATCAAACAACAGATAACAATATAATTTTCTTATTAAAAAAAACATAACTTTTCATCCTTTTTATCATTAATCTTGAACAGTCTTAAATTGTATTAAATCAGTCTACAAAAATCGAACAACAGATATGTTGTAGCACTGCAACTATTCATTATCCGAAACAATATCAGGATCTGCGTCACGCAAATTTGAGTTTGTTATCAAATTATGATAAAAATCGTTAACACTTGGATCAATGTATTCTAACAGTGATATTAAATCCCTTTTCTTTAAAACACTTATAGGAATCGGTCCATTGTAACATTTTGGAACAGTATTAATACTAACTAAACTGTAGTCTTTTTGCCTTTTGTCGTAAGATAGCCTATGTAACTTTCTTTATATTCAAAAACCGGAAATTTTCCTTTACTTAATTTAATAACTCTTACATTCAACCATATAAACTAAGTCTCACAGTGATAAATTCGTACAAGCACGAAGCTATTTGATATGGTTGAATGTAATAGTTATTAAATTTAGTAAAGAAAAATTTCCGGTTTTTGAATATAAAGAAAGTTACGTAGGTGATGATTATTATGTGATGTCTTACGACAAAAGGAATAACGACTACAGTTTAGTTAGTATTAATGCTGTTCCAAAATGTTACAATGGACCGATTCTTATAAGTGTTTTAAAGAAAAGGGATTTAATATCACTGTTAGAATACATTGATCCAAGTGTTAACGATTTTTATCATAATTTGATAACAAACTCAAATTTGCGAGACGCAGATCCTGATATTGTTTCGGATAATGAATAGTTGCAGTGCTACAACATATATTATCTGTTGTTCGATTTTTGTAGACTGATTTAATACAATTTAAGCCTGTTCAAGATTAATGATAAAAAGGATGAAAAGTTATGTTTTTTTATAAGAAAATTATATTGTTATCTGTTGTTTGATTTTTGGAGACTGATTTCATACGATTTAAGACTAATTCGATCTCTGTTCAAGATTAACGATAAGTAGGTTTAAAAGTTGTGTTTTTTTAAAAGGATGTTTTATATTGTATTGTAAAGCGAATAGTTGAAGTGCTATATGTACAACACATCTGCTATTTGATTTTTAAAGACTGATTAAATACGCTTTAAGACTGTTCAAGATTAATAATAATAAAGAGGTATTGATATATCATCATTATTCACGTAATCATAATGTCCTATTTCCCTTATGTTCTTACCAATAGAATTAATATTAAATTTGTAATCACATCAAAATTGGCTACATAAATTACGTGTAAATTGTTTGATTAGCAGTTGTATCATTAGTCACATATTTTTATGAAAATAAATTTGTGTTTGTTTGTTTCATGTACAAATGTAAAACTTTTCACTAGAATGTATTGTTTCAATTTTTTTATGTTTTGTGATAGGATTTCATTTGTATCACTTTGGATTAATTGAAGTAAAAGCTTTCGGTACGCGTAAGATGTGGTAACTCGAGTCGTATTAAAATACATTTTAGAAATATAAAGATCGGTCCGGAGCACTTTGGTATGAATCAAAAAGTATTATTTTACACAATAATTTCAATAAAAAATTGCTTACTTATATCAATGTACGCAAAAAATCTCATTCATTTTTAATCTTATAACAACGGGGATAAGACAGAAATTTAGTTAATTTTTTTTAATAAGTTTAATCAAAGAATATAAAAACCGATCTGGGTCGACATGTATCACTTTTCACTGAAGGTACAGAATTAGTGATGAGCGGCTTAGGATTGAATTAATGAATGTTCGGGCCACTTCCGTGCCAGAATTGATCTCCGTTGCTTCATCTATTCGCGCTAAACGACCTAGTACTTCTCAGAATTCTAATCAACCACCGCACAAGCGTTCTAAGTATTCTGTTGATAACCGTGCCCCTTATTGTCATTTGTGTAAAAAAGTAGGTCACAAATCTAATGAATGTCAGACAAGGGGTACCGTTTACGAGTCAAATGTTCAATCTGGTGAGAAGAGCCCTGTGGATCCAAATTCAAATAAAGCTCCGTCGAATAACAAGAATGTTTGTACGTTCTGTTCTAAGCCTGGTCATACGTGTGTGCGTACGCCCAGCGGAATGTTGTTGAATTTAAAGATTTTAAGTATGCAGATATTTAGTGTATGACGTCGTGTAATTGTGTATGGTAAAAAAAAAATTGTGCATGCAGCCATTGTGGAGAAATTCACCAAAAACTGATTCCGCTGGGCGAACGTTGTCCTGGCGGAACTTTTTTAATCCATCGACTTTAGAAGAAAAGAGATGAGTCCAAAACTTAGTGTGTATTTGTGTGTAATTTTGTATGTATGAATAAAATTAGTGCATGCATAAACTTCGGAGAAATTCAAGTTTCCGCTGCGCGAACGTTTGGCCATTAGCTAGTTTTCATATAAAGCGCTTACATAGAGAGCTGTAGATTTTTACATACGTTGTTTTGAATTTGTTTATATTTGTTTAAAAATCAGATTTAGAATAAAATTAAGGGTTTTAAAGATATAAATATAAACGTAAAATACTCTTATTAGGTCTTAGTTCTTAAAGTATGCACTTTGGGGTCTAGATTTTCACGTTTATACAAACCTTGTAAGTGTCTGCAACATGTTGCCAAGTATCAATGATGTTCCGTTAGTAATTAAAGAGTTGTAGGGCAATTTACCATGAATAGATCACTGTTTACAAAGCAGTCAAATATCACGACGTTCTAAAGGAATTGCATGGTAAAATGTATGCCAATAATTAGTGTATTCATTCAACTATGCACATGCAAAATTTCATGTCATTAAACTCAGTAATTAAAGAAAAACAATTAAAATACTGACGAAGCATCGAAAACCTACATAACCCGACCAAGTTCGGATGGCTACAAAAAAGCGGCCGTGCAATATATTTAGGTAACATCCCAAAATTTACAGTAAAATACTGGTATTGAACCCGGTATAGGTGATAACACAATTGTTTCGATATAATTTATAGGTCATTTATTTGTGTACACCTAAATCTATTTGACTATGACAGAAAGTAGGTTAATTTGAGTTCCTGATAATAATTATCTTATGGATAATTTGGAAGGCAGTATCGATGATTCACAGCGAATCATCGATGCTGCGCTTTTTAAAAATCCCCGTAACGTCGAAAACCCGATCTCAGAAGTGGGATCGCCCCTGCCAGCGATCCCTTTCTGCCGGCCAATATGTTTCAGATTCCATAGACTTCGGCTCGAGCACCGTGGCGCGCGCCGCGATGGACCCTGGCGAAGGTACATCGTCATCGGCAGCCAATGTAGCAGGCACGTCCACCCGTGCTGACCTGTTAACGCAGCCTCGGCAGGGAGGTAGTGTGCCACCCGAATTCTACATGCATATGATGGACATGATGCGGAATATGAGCCAGCGACTTCTTCAGCAAACAGGTGAGAAAGTTAAAATTACTAAAGTGTTTTTGCTTGGTTCTTATGGCGACGCGTTACTATAAATAAACTAGACGGTAGTGATGCTGTGAAGGCAGTTATCGGCACAATTCTGTACCTTCAGTGAAAAGTGAAAAATCATAGTTTTGAGTAATTTAAGGTTAAAGATTTAAAAAAATCTCGTTATTTTTCTAACGTTCTAAAATAAAAAAGGATATGTGGTACGTGTAGATAATATTATAAAGATTATAAAGAGCTTGGTTTGAATATATTTTTTTGCACGGAATTTAAGTAATTAGTAAAAACAGCCAGTTATATCACCGTACACTATAGTTTTCTTTGCTTATTTTTGTGTATTTAAATTTATAATGAAATGAATTATTTTACACATTTAGTTACCGTTTTGTGTGAAATGTTATGTAAGGCTTGTGTTTTCGCATGTTTTGCCTGCAAATAGTTGTTGTGAGAAAAAGTCATAAAACTAATAATGATCATTTTGAATATCGGTAACCTTTTTCATTGTTTTATTTAAAATTCCTACGTAAATATTCAATTGTACCCCTAAACACCAATGTATTTTTCAAACTAGTAAGTGATTAATGCTACAAGCTAGAATTTATTGTGATACATTTTGTTTACATCGAAGTGTTTATTGATACAAGTAATAAGTATTTTCAAACGTTTCTGTCACAGAAAGGGTAAAACTATGTTATCATAATAAAATAATAACTAATTAAAAAAGCGTTTCTTTAATAAAGAATTCTTGAATAAACACTTTTTTTATGAATTACAAGTAGTAGCAAAAGAATAAAACATTTTTATAAATCGAACTTAAAACATGACTTTAAGACCTAAGTAGGTATTTATTGTTAATCTGATTATCAGAGTAGGTATCGTTAGTTTTTAAACATATTAAAACAGGCTCAATAAATCAAACAACAGATTTGTTGTAGCACTTCAACTATTCGCTATATAAAACAATATAATTAACATCCTTATAAAAAAACATAACTTTTAAACCTCTTTATTATTAAATATGTTTCAAATTCCATGGACTTCGGCTCGAGCACCGTTGCGCGCGCCGCGATGGACCCTGGCGAAGGTACATCGTCATCGGCAGCCAATGTAGCAGGCACGTCCACCCGTGCTGACCTGTTCACGCAGCCCCGGCAGGCAGGTAGTGGGCCACGCGAATTCTACATGCATATGATGGACATGATGCGGAATATGAGCCAGCGACTTCTTCAGCAAACAGGTGAGAAAGTTAAAATTACTAAAGTGTTTTTGCTTGGTTCTTATGGCGACGCGTTACTATAAATAAACTAGACGGTAGTGATGCTGTGGAGGCAGTTATCGGCACAATTCTGTACCTTCAGTGAAAAGTGAAAAATCATAGTTTTGAGTAATTTAAGGTTAAAGATTTAAAAAAATCTCGTTATTTTTCTAATGTTCTAAAATAAAAAAGGGTATGTGGTACGTGTAGATAATATTATAAAATTTGGAATTTAAGTAATTAGTAAAAACAGCCAGTTATATCACCGTACACTATAGTTTTCTTTGCATACTTTTGTGTATTTAAATTTATAATGAAATGAATTATTTTACACATTTAGTAACCGTTTTGTGTGAAATGTTATAAGGCTTGTGTTTTCGCATGTTTTGCCTGCAAATAGTTGTTGTGAGAAAAAGTCGTAAAACTAATAATGATCATTTTGATTATCGGTAACCTTTTTCATTGTTTTATTTAAAATTCCTACGTAAATATTCAATTGTACCCCTAAACACCAATGTATTTTCAAACTAGTAAGTGATTAATGCTACAAGCTAGAATTTATTGTGATACATTTTGTTTACATCGAAGTGTTTATTGATACAAGTAATAAGTATTTTCAAACGTTTATGTCACAGAAAGGGTAAAACTATGTTATCATAATAAAATAATAACTAATTAAAAAAGCGTTTCTTTAATAAAGAATTCTTGAATAAACACTTTTTTTATGAATTACAAGTAGTAGCAAAAGAATAAAACATTTTTATAAATCGAACTTAAAACATAACTTTTAGACCTAAGTAGGTATTTATTGTTAATCTGATTATCAGAGTAGGTATCGTTAGTTTTTAAACATATTAAAACAGGCTCAATAAATCAAACAACAGATTTGTTGTAGCACTTCAACTATTCGCTATATAAAACAATATGATTAACATCCTTATAAAATATCATAACTTTTAAAATTCTTTATTATATGTAGCAGGCACGTCCACCCGTGCTGAATGTTCACGCAGCCCCGGCAGGCAGGTAGTGTGCCACCCGAATTCTACATGCATATGATGGACATGATACGGAATATGAGCCAGCGACTTCTTCAGCAAACAGGTGAGAAAGTTAAAATTACTAAAGTGTTTTTGCCTTCGTATGACCCTGATGGTAACGTTGGTGTGCGCGAGTGGTGTGACCACATTTCCACTGCAAAGTCTACCTACAAACTCGGTGGCTATGATATTCGTATGAGGGTGACTAGTCTGCTAAAAGGGCGTGCTAAGTTGTGGTCTGATAGCTGGCTAGTTACCACGTCTACGTGGGATGAATTACGCCAAAATATTAGAACTACGTTCGAACCCGAAAGTCGTTACTCTCGTGGTGTGCTTAAATTAAGAGACCATGTTTATGACGCTTCTAGGGACATAGCAGAGTTCTTATCTCAAGCTTGGTTCTTATGGCGACGCGTTACTATGAATAAACTAGACGGTAGTGATGCTGTGGAGGCAGTTATCGGCACAATTCTGTACCTTCAGTGAAAAGTGAAAAATCATAGTTTTGAGTAATTTAAGGTTAAAGATTTAAAAAAATCTCGTTATTTTTCTGTTCTAAAATAAAAAAGGATATGTGGTACGTGTAGATAATATTATAAAATTTGGAATTTAAGTAATTAGTAAAAACAGCCAGTTATATCACCGTACACTATAGTTTTCTTTGCTTATTTTTGTGTATTTAAATTTATAATGAAATGAATTATTTTACTCATTTAGTAACCGTTTTGTGTGAAATGTTATAAGGCTTGTGTTTTCGCATGTTTTGCCTGCAAATAGTTGTTGTGAGAAAAAGTCGTAAAACTAATAATGATCATTTTGATTATCGGTAACCTTTTTCATTGTTTTATTTAAAATTCCTACGTAAATATTCAATTGTACCCCTAAACACCAATGTATTTTCAAACTAGTAAGTGATTAATGCTACAAGCTAGAATTTATTGTGATACATTTGGTTTACATCGAAGTGTTTATTGATACAAGTAATAAGTATTTTCAAACGTTTCTGTCACAGAAAGGGTAAAACTATGTTATCATAATAAAATAATAACTAATTAAAAAAGCGTTTCTTTAATAAAGAATTCTTGAATAAACACTTTTTTTATGAATTACAAGTAGTAGCAAAAGAATAAAACATTTTTATAAATCGAACTTAAAACATAACTTTTAGACCTAAGTAGGTATTTATTGTTAATCTGATTATCAGAGTAGGTATCGTTAGTTTTTAAATATATTAAAACAGGCTCAATAAATCAAACAACAGATTTGTTGTAGCACTTCAACTATTCGCTATATAAACAATATAATTAACATCCTTATAAAAAAACATAACTTTTAAAACTCTTTATTATTAAATATGTTTCAAATTCCATGGACTTCGGCACGAGCACCGTGGCGCGCGCTGCGATGGACCCTGGCGAAGGTACATCGTCATCAGCAGCCAATGTAGCAGGCACGTCCACCCGTGCTGACCTGTTAACGCAGCCCCGGCAGGCAGGTAGTGTGCCACCCGAATTCTACATGCATATGATGGACATGATGCGGAATATGAGCCTGCGACTTCTTCAGCAAACAGGTGAGAAAGTTAAAATTACCAAAGTGTTTTTGCTTGGTTCTTATGGCGACGCGTTACTATAAATAAACTAGACGGTAGTGATGCTGTGGAGGCAGTTATCGGCACAATTCTGTACCTTCAGTGAAAAGTGAAAAATCATAGTTTTGAGTAATTTAAGGTTAAAGATTTTAAAAAATCTCGTTATTTTTCTAACGTTCTAAAATAAAAAAGGATATATAATATTATAAAGATTATAAAGAGCTTGGTTTGAATATATTTTTTTGCACGGAATTTAAGTAATTAGTAAAAACAGCCAGTTATATCACGGTACACTATAGTTTTCTTTGCTTATTTTTGTGTATTTAAATTTATAATGATATGAATTATTTTACACATTTAGTTACCGTTTTGTGTGAATCGTTATAAGACTTGTGTTTTCGCATGTTTTGCCTGCAAATAGTTGTTGTGAGAAAAAGTCGTAAAACTAATAATGATCATTTTGATTATCGGTAACCTTTTTCATTGTTTTATTTAAAATTCCTACGTAAATATTCAATTGTACCCCTAAACACCAATGTATTTTTCAAACTAGTAAGTGATTAATGCTACAAGCTAGAATTTATTGTGATACATTTTGTTTACATCGAAGTGTTTATTGATACAAGTAATAAGTATTTTCAAACGTTTATGTCACAGAAAGGGTAAAACTATGTTAATATCATAATAAAATAATAACTAATTAAAAAAGCGTTTCTTTAATAAAGAATTCTTGAATAAACACTTTTTTTATGAATTACAAGTAGTAGCAAAAGAATAAAACATTTTTATAAATCAAACTTAAAACATAACTTTTAGACCTAAGTAGGTATTTATTGTTAATCTGATTATCAGAGTAGGTATCGTTAGTTTTTAAACATATTAAAACAGGCTCAATAAATCAAACAACAGATTTGTTGTAGCACTTCAACTATTCGCTATATAAAACAATATAATTAACATCCTTATAAAAAAACATTACTTTTAAACCTCTTTATTATTAAATATTTTTCAAATTCCATGGACTTCGGCTCGAGCACCGTGGCGCGCGCCGCGATGGACTCTGGCGAAGGTACATCGTCATCGGCAGCCAATGTAGCAGGCACGTCCACCCGTGCTGACCTGTTAACGCAGCCCCGGCAGGCAGGTAGTGTGCCACCCGAATTCTACATGCACATGATGGACATGATGCGGAATATGAGCCAGCGACTTCTTCAGCAAACAGGTGAGAAAGTTAAAATTACTTAAGTGTTTTTGCCTTCGTATGACCCTGATGGTAACGTTGGTGTGCGCGAGTGGTGTGACCACATTTCCACTGCAAAGTCTACCTACAAACTCGGTGGCTATGATATTCGTATGAGGGTGACTAGTGGGCGTGCTAAGTTGTGGTCTGATAGCTGGCTAGTTACCACGTCTACGTGGGATGAATTACGCCAAAATATTGTAACTACGTTCGAACCCGAAAGTCTTTACTCTCGTGGTGTGCTTAAATTCAGAGACCATGTTTATGACGCTTCTAGGGACATAGCAGAGTTCTTATCTCAAGCTTGGTTCTTATGGCGACGCGTTACTATAAATAAACTAGACGGTAGTGATGCTGTGGAGGCAGTTATCGGCACAATTCTGTACCTTCAGTGAAAAGTGAAAAATCATAGTTTTGAGTAATTTAAGGTTAAAGATTTAAAAAAATCTCGTTATTTTTCTAATGTTCTAAAATAAAAAAGGGTATGTTGTACGTGTAGATAATATTATAAAGATTATAAAGAGCTTGGGTTGAATATATTTTTTTGCACGGAATTTAAGTAATTAGTAAAAACAGCCAGTTATATCACCGTACACTATAACGAGTATAGGTGCCACAATGAAGTTGCATCCACCTTCGCACAAGGGGTAGGTTCCACCGCTCAGCCCATACCCTCAGGAGACTGTTAGAGCTACTTCGTAGGCGACTTAATAGTGAAGCGCTTCGCTTCCTTATGATGGCGAAAAAGTCATCCGTCCGCGCCTCAGCGAACATAGTCGAGGCACTACAAAACCGCGGCAGCCTCAACAGTACAGTATCCTGAAGGCATTGTTGTATTGGACGCGCAGTGCGCTGTACGTCCGCTGTGTAAAGCTGGTCCACAGGCTGCACGTGTAAAAGGCGTATTGCCGACTGGCAATACGCCTTAAATAACGTCACCTTTACACGTGTAGTACATCGCGCAAACCTGCGAGCCAACATATTGCACCGGACAGACAGCGCCCTGCGCTCCCTCTCAATATCCCTATTATCACTCAAGTCGTCAGAGACCCAGTGGCCCAGGTACTTAAAGTGCTTTACCTTTTTTAAAGGAATGCCGCAAAGAGTGACCGGAGGTACGGACATGTAACATTTGGTACCAGCTTTAAAGATCATTAATTCACTTTTTTTAGCATTGTACCTCAGCCCATGGGCCTCCGCATACGACTCACAAATGCGCAGTAATTTACGTAGGGCACTGATCGATGGGGCCAACAATACACAATCATCCGCATAGCTTATGTTGTTCATACATACTCCATCTATGGAACATCCAATATTGGTACTACTGAGCTCACATATCAGCCGGTTCATATACAGGTTAAAAAGGCGAGGCGAGAATAAACCGCCTTGTCTCACCCCGCATTACAACCCATACACGTCCGACCGCGCGTCCCTCCACTTAACAGTATTTCGCTGCTTATTATACCAGTACCGAAGCATAGACACAATCTCATGCGGCACATCCGTTTCACACTGTAGCTTCTGCCATAGCCTGTCATAATTCACCAGATCAAACGCCCTCGAAAGATCTAAGAAGCATGCATAAACTGGTGTATTTCTGTTTGTGTAGTACTGAACAGTTTGCTTGAGACAGAGGATAGCAGACTCAGTTGACAACCCGGCTCTGAAACCAAACTGAGCGTCATGCAAATGCAGGTGCTTTTCCAACTGTTGATCAAGCAAGCTGTCCAGCACCTTAGCTACGACAGTCGCAAGTGAAATCGGTCTGTAGTTAGAAAGGTCCGATGAGTCACCCATATTATCTTTGATAATTGGCACTACGACTGTGTGCATTAAGTCATCGGGTAAATATGACTAACACACAAGTTAAATAATAGAGCAAGCACTCTTGGCAGATGCACGCCCGCATACTTCAGATGCTCGATGCTAAGACTATCGTGACCTGGGGACTTGCCTCTAACCATCTTCTTTATAACTCTAGCCACATCCTTGGCGGAGAATCTGACTTTAATATGCCCAGTACGATCCTCAGCAGCGAGCACCTGCGACGCGGACCCGAGCGGTGACACCACACTAAAATGTCGCTGAAAAGCGCAGGCTATGTCACGCGGCTCATGCGCCCCACCAACACACCGGAGAGCCCTGCCTCGGATTAAGTTTATGTGTACACTTCCAAAAATCCCCAAAGTTTTTATTGGAATGATGTCCAGCAATGATATCCATCTTTATCTGAGATTCATTATTTTGGCAGTACTTTAATTTTTCTTTAAATAGTTTCCTAGACTCACACATCTTATAATAGGCTTCCCCAGATCTAGGACGCCCATATGATACCCATGTCTGAAAACAAAGCCGGGCCCACAGGTACAACACAGCTTCTCCTAGCTGCTTCAGTCAAAATGTTTACAATGTCAATATACATTCTATTTATTATAATCTTATGGTTCTGATCATTACACATTCCATCCGCGCAATTACAAAAGTCAGACGGAAAATCAATCTGCTTAAATCTCAAATTACAGTAATTAGTATAGTCTTGTACCTGTTCGCTGTCCCTAAGTCCCCACTTGATATAATTGTAAGTATGTGAACTAGTTGTAACTTTAGGTTTAACAATATTTACATCACACTCAATCTGTAGCGGGTAATGATCAGACCAATATATATCATACAGTACGCACACATCTACAACCACAATCTTCGCCGCACCTGTCACTACGCAGTGATCGAGCCATCGCCTACATCCGTGCGCATCACTCACAAATGTATATGTATCGCTAGGCAGCCACTCAATGTCTAGACACGACCACGATTGCTCCGTACAAAAAGTTAACAATTCGTTAAAGAATAGCTCACCTGGGTGCGCGTTAAAGTCTCCTAGAATGAACACCGATTCCACATCATTACTTTCAATAATCGCGTTTAACTCACTGAGGCACTCTGTAAACTCGGTTAGATTATCGACCGAGTCAGAAGGCATGTACACGGATATAACTAGCATTGACCGGTTTTGAAGCACTATTTTTATTGCAGTGAGACGCACACTAGTACATGGGTCAATTTCAACAAGTGGTGTTTTTTGTACCTTATCGGTGAACTTTTTCATTTGTAGCTTTTTTGGATATTTTTTAGATTTATTGTAATCTATAGGATACTAAATGTCTCCAATTTTACGCATATGAACGTATCATTTAAGACTGAGGAGAAATTTGAGTTTGAATTTGGGTTGCCACCGATACGATAAGCCGACCACCGATTAGTTTTCTGTACACCGATATGAAATGCTTGAACACCGAAATGTTAAGTTTATCCACCGAAATGTTATGCATATCTACCGAAAAGGTGTGCTTAATTATCCACCAATATGGTAAATCTGACCACCTTTGCACCATTGTTTCGTCAATAACTTTATCATATTCCAGTTACATCAGAGTTTTATACTTTATTTGAAAGCTTATGAAATTTACATGTTTTTAGGGTTCCTTACCCAAAGGAAATGGAACCCTATTACTGAGACTTCACTGTCCGTTCGTCCGTCTGTACGTCCGTCTGTCAACAGGCTGTATCTCAAGAACCGTGATAGCTAGGAAGTTGAAATTTTTACAGATGATGAATAAATAAAGTGGCCGTGGCGCAATGGATAAGGCAGCGGTCTTACGATCGAGAGGTCGTGGGTTCAAATCCTGGCCATTACACCACGGACGTGAACTTCCTCCTAACACAAGCGAATTAAGCTTAGCTGGAGGGGGTTAACAAGAATACTAGTAATTTGTATTTGCAAATTACTAGTAAGCTTTTTTTAAAAAAAAAAAAAAAACTGTTGCCGCTATAACAAAAAATACTAAAACTAAATAAAATAAATTTAAGAGATTATGTAAGATACAAAAGTCGTGGTTTTTTTTCCTGTTTTTGCTTAATTTGGTCGCAATGTTAACAAATTTAGTTAATGACCTGTCATTGAAAACTATATATTTTGATGAATTTTTAATGTCATTCACTGAATGAACGTTGAAGTACACATTGTTAGTAGTTCATAACGGTGCGTTTATATTATTGCAACACTATATTTTTTCGTCAGAATTTTTCGTTTACTATTTTGCTCAGAGAGACTATAATATCACAATGTAAAAACTAATCATAATTTAAAAAAGTGGCTTTTCAATCCCTCAATGTTTTTAAAAGAAGAGTTGTTCGTTTGTTCAATGTTTTTAAAGAGTTGCGTAAAATGAGTGATAAATGTGCCGCAGACCCGGTGACCCGCACAACAATTGAGTCTTTTGATTTTATCACTTCGCGATCTATGTACTCGGGTTGCACAGAATGATCGATCGACATAGGACTAATCTCTTATGGGTTATCTGTGTTTTTTAGAATGTTGTTAACGCGATTTTTATTGTACCGAACACAATGTGTCGAAAGTTCAATTGTGCGATGCTTTTACCATCGATGCTTTATGGATGCGATAGTGTAGTGTTAGTAGTAGTGTTAGTAGTGATAGTTTGTCAGTCTTCAAAATTTACTGTTTGTCCCTAATACAATAATAATATGACTTTTTTTTAAATACTATGTTTAATGTAGACAATATTTTGCATCTTTTTTAAATTTGCGTAAATTTTTGCGACAGGCGTTCTGGCTATGAAAATTACGTAATCTACTTGAATTATACCCACACAATTTTTTATTAAGATCGGTCTAGTCAATTGAAACATTTTTAACAAACAAACAAACAGACAAAGGTACCATCGTACAATTTCACTGTCGACACAGTGTGTTCGGTATAGTAAAAATCGCATCAGTAACTTTTAAAAACTCATAGGGAACCCATTTTCTATACCTAACGAAATTACTGATATCAAAAAATAAATGACGCAGGGTCCACCGATGTAATGAACCGACCCACCGACTCGATAAAATGATCCACCGATACGATTAAGCAATCCACCGATGTCTTAAAACTGTTAATACACAAAAAAATAATACACCGAGCAGATAAATTTTACACCGATTGTTTTTTTTTACCGATCAGGTGGAAAATTATCGTATCGGTGGGTAAAATGACCACCGATTCCACCGATAACGGTACAGCGACGAGATAAATTGCACACTTTTTTAAAAATTTCAAAGAAACCATAATAACTAGGACAAAACGAACTACAGCCACTAAATTTAATTCAGTTACTATCTCTGTAAGAATCAAACAAATATAAAATAACAACATATTACAATATAAAAAATCATTTACCGATAAGATAAAATATTTGTCGCCCAGCAATTTTCATGGTATACTTACGTTTTTTTGCGGGAAAACGCAGCGATGTAGAAAACGTCCGTCTTCACTGCGCATTAGGGCGGTACTAACATGAAATATAGTTTACATTATATAGTCCTTAAAGATAAAATATAAAGATAAATTTGGATTTTTTACATTAGATAGAACGCCAGAAGTAATAACACTATCCAATGGTCCAAATGACAAGGCCAAATACACAGGCACTCACTCAAAAGCACACCCAGAATAATCAGGGGGGGACACTGTCGGACTTGCCTATGTAAAGTTATGTCTAAATAACTTTTTGGCACCGAAGAGCCAAGAATTTCTGGGACAAGTACGTTTGTGCCTCTAATTAATAAATATGGTTAGTTAAATTAATAGAATATGCTTTATATGAATGATGAAACTAATATCCTACGAAATAGGGTAGGTTGTAACCCTAATTAACTAATACTCATTAACTTATAAGCCATTTTGTTTGTAAAAAAAGTACGGGGACAGCACCGACAAGCGAAAATTTAGACTTTAGGAATTTATTTCTACCTTTAAATTTCATCCTAGCCCATTAATATTTTTGCCCCCACCCTATATCTACCTATAGAATACTATAAAAATCAATTTAATACAATATTCTTCTTTTCAAATACGAATTTCAGCGAGGACAGAAAAAAAAGCCGTTTGGGAAATCCACCCACATGCAATGACAGAAACCATTGGAAACGTTGACTTCCTCCACAGCAAGGCGACTCCGCCATATGCGCGCTCTTAGCACTCCATCGGATGTATCAACAGCAGATTTACCAGTAAAAGAAAATGCGTCATCAATGCCACCCAGGAACTGTAAATCGTGCGGCAAAAGCCAAACTTCCTGAAGAGCCACAATGTCCGCCGTCTGACAGAGACGTTTCACACAATCCTCCGATCTTTTCACACTCTTACAGTTGAAAGAAACGAGCTTAATTGTACTTTTCATTAAGACGATATTACTCCATTTATATTAAGCCGTAGCGCAGTAGATATAAGGTCGTCTTTGGCTTATAACAATAATCTTGAATGGTTTGCGCCGCTCTTGTCCCTTTTCTTTTATGCATGCAATATTATCACTTGTAAGAGAGAGATAGATAAGTTAGTTAGTTTTGATCGGTTCCGTGGATTCAGTTGGTTTTGGTTGTCAGTTATTTAGTTATAAGATATGATGTGGGTTCGGTTTTCAAACTACGTTGACGCGGGGACGCAGTGACTAGGTAGTTACTTCATAGTTTCATACTAATACCTGATGACCGTTGGTAACTATTTTAATACCGATGCGGTACGTTAGAGAGATGATACCCGTTTTCAGTTACGTTTTGGTATAGCGGACACATGACTAATCATCGTGTGTCCACACGTAAAACACATAAAGGGTGTATATGGCAGAGGTTTGTAATCTGTAACACCCAAATGTCCTTTGGTAATTGATTGGAGAACTCTTTGAGATATTTCGAATGTTTTCACCATAGACTACATAAAGTTTTCACTGTCTATCGCGCCACTTTGGTTACGTACTCTTTTAAGGGACCTCGAGGTGAGGAGATAAGATTGTGAAAAATAAAACAAACTATTATATTTTCAAAAATCGATACTTATTAGAAATCGTTGGGAAATACAACACAATAGAAACTATTAGAAACATTCCAATACGAATTACAAAAAAAACAATAAAAATAAACTTAATTATATTTAAAATGGAGAGGAAAAGCGCAGAGAGAGTCATTTCAAAGTCTATTTTATTTTTTTTGTCGCTTGTTAGTAACCTACAAACTTTGCAAGTGGGTAAAATGCCGTAAATGTGCTAGGTCCGAGCATGTGTGTTGAAAATATTTTTAATTAAATGGACTCTTCGATGATTACCAGAATTCCATTGTGTTTGGCCTCTTTTATTTTTTATTGAGGCTGGTTTTTCAATCTAATTCCTAATCTTCGTATAGTTTTGGTAGAAGTTTTGGTAGATAGTTTTGGTATAGAAGAATGGTGTAAATATAAGAAAAAGAATACCCAGAAAAAAGAGAAATAAGTAGAGAAATAATGAGTTAGAGAAGGAGAGAGACAATGAAGATGAAGAAAGAAAAGGTAAAAACAGGTATATTTCACCTTCTACAGCCAGCTGGTTGAAAGTCATCATCTGTCGCTAAGATTAGAAATAAGATTGAACAAACCATCTCTTTCTGAGTCATGGGTGGTTAACATTATAACTACGATTAAAATGCATATTAAAAAAGAACACTTAAAAAATAAATCTAGAGTCTAATTAATTTCTGTTTCGCCAGCATAAGGCTTGGCCTGTCTAGACTGGTCATACGGTTGACCGTAGGTGAAGGGCTGGTCTGTAGCCCCAATGACCTTGACAGGTTCTGTCGGCTCCGGGCTGTCTTCCGTGACATCCTTCTTGTAGGGGATACTGTCGTCATCCGAGTTGATCTTCACTGACTCATCTGGGTCCAAGGGCCTGAAAAATGGAGATTACCAATTAGAATCGTACTTTCGTAATTTCGGATCTAAGTGTCGTTAGATCTAAGCGTATTCTAAAAGACCCGTAGGCTTGAATGAAGACTATCAATCTACATTTTATCGTAAGGACTCGGTATAGAACCTTACATCACCGAAGTTTATTTAAATAAAAACACGAAATTCGACTAATACTAAAATTTCTGATGTTATAATTTTTCATGGCAGCTGTGCATGATCTGAAACCGGTCAAAAGATTAATCTCCTTACTTGATGGTCAAGAAGTCGTTCTCATCCTTCTCGTCAGCCTTCCTCCGCTGCAGAATCCTCCATCCGATGCAGATGAGCACCACCACGATGGGCACCATGACTGCGCTGATGATACCCCATGTGGCACCCAGGGTACGAGACGAGTACTCTTGTTTACCTGCAGATTTTATTGGTATTTAGTAGGTGTAGATCGAGAAGTAAATTAGAATTAAGTTAAGAAGATAGTGCCAGCTGAATCATTTGGAGTCGATTAAAAAATGAGTTCTGGTATTGACAAAGAAGCAATAAATGTCTTTATGTATCTACACTTTTACCGCCGAAAATACTGAACGGATTCAAATTAAATTTAGCATGGGCCTTAATGTTTTAACGTCTCTGAGCAAACTTTTATTCTGAAATTAATCACGCGAGCAGAATTGCGGTCGAAAGTAGTTGGTTTCTTTGAATACGCTAATCTCGGGCATTTTTGGACGGATTTTATTTTTTTGTTGGATAGCTCATTTATTAACAAAGGTATAAGATTAACATTACGCTACCATTAATAGGAGCGAAGCAGCAGTGAAATAATACATATAAATAAATAAATACATATTTCACAACTTACACACAACGCCATCTAGTCCCAAACTAAGCAGAGCTTGTATTATGGGTACTAGAATAACTGATACTAATACATATATACTTTTCTTTTGTAAATACATACATATTATACATAGAAACACCCAGACTAAGACAAACCCCCATGTTCATGCACACAAAAATTTGTCTTAAGTGGGAATCGAACCCACGACCTAGGCGTCGCAGGCAGGTACACAACGCACTCCGCCATCCGGTCGTCTTTAAATTACTTAACTAATATTTTAACTTATTTTTAAATTGTTTTAACTTTTAATAGTTACATTAGTTAAATGCAAGGATAGGATTTCATTGACTCTTTTTTTGTTGTATGATCACATTAATAAAATTAAATGTAAAAAAAATGCGTGTTTTGTGTTTGTTGCCAAAGATAACCAAAAAAACATAGCCCTTACTACGACTTATCATCAAGATAACATATCAGCATTCAAAGCCACAAACATTATCTACAAAACAAATAAAAAAATATTGACACTCACCTGTGTATGACCTGGATCTTTTATGTACACGAGATAAGAAAGCAAGTAATAACCTTAAAGATTAGGCAAGAGAAATAAAATCCATCACAATTCAGAGAAAATTTCTATTCCACCAAACGTGGCAGTTATTTCTTGCTTTCTTATAAAAACAACAATAAGTCTAGTGGAAGCTATTCTACCGACGGGAACAGAAATTTCCTCTTCGTGTGACTCAATCGGTTTAAAATAACTTTATTCATATAAATAATAAAAGATTTACAAACATACAACAACAGCAACGATGGGAAACTCACGATTCTATCCTAATTTAAGTGCGAAATACCAGCTAGCTTTGTGCTTTACTTAACCTTAATCTTAAACTATTTGTAGATGTCAAAACTATTGGCAGTGACTATCTTTTTATTTCAAATTTCTAGAAACTAAGGACCTCACCATTAAAATATTTGGTACTGACTTGATTTTTAGTTGCTGATACTTTTCAACTTATTGCTTTTGTTTTAAGCTTGAAAAGGACAGCAACAATGACTCAATCATTACCAAAAATTTTATGAGTTTAAGGTACTATTTATTAAAATTTCTCAGACCATAGTTGATCGAGGACTCATTGTAGAAACTTCGATAGCTGGTGGGTCAATAAGGGTCTCCATTGATTTGCCTTTTTGTGCTGGCATAGTGAATGTTTTTATTGAGTCTGAAGGAGCACTCTTTGGGGGTTCAGGAAGACCAGGGTTATTATAGGTGTTCCTGGGACTATTGTCAGAAGTAGGACTTATCGGTGGGGAGTAAATTTCTGAGTAAGTTGGCGAATACGTAGAAGGTATAGGGCTGTATTGTCCTTCGAATTTCGGCGCATAAGGATCCTCGGATTCCTTTGTGGAGTAGCCAGAATCGCTAGGGAGGGCTCTACGGCCTAACTGACGTGGTCTGCCAACATATTCTATATCTTTTGCGGGGCGGGTTAGAGTTGAATCTCTATTGGACTCAGTATCAGAAGGAGAAGTTATAGAAAGTAAGTCTTCTTCAGAGAGATCCCAAAGCTTTTCGGGAAATTCTACCTCAGGAGCGTTAGGTAATGGTTCGTTGGTTCTGTAAGTTTTATCGTAAGCCCTGCGTTTTTTAGGATTAGATTTATCTGATTTATTAGAATCACTTTTGCTAGAGTCTGGGTACCCTATCCCTGAACTGTCTCCTGCATCGACTACATCGTCTTGAGGGATGCCTGGAGCTGCCCTAGTGATAGCTCCCCTACCCATTGGGGCAGTTTCTTCTGTAGGAGTATCAGGTAATTTGCCTTTTTTGCCTGAATCCTGGCTACGTAAGGTGGAGGATTTCATAGTATCAGTGAGGTTTCCCATAGAGGCTGATCTAAGGTTAAGTCGTGAAGCTGATTTGGAGCGCGGTAAGTCCTCGAAGCGGAAGCCCTCTTTGCCTTCGGAGCGTGGTTTGTGCCAGCACCAGAACCAGCTCAGGCAGATCAAGAGTCCTAACGGTAGAATAATTGCCACTATCACTCCCCACGTCAGGAATAGAGCGCGTTGAGAAAATTCTTGGGTACCTGAATTAAAATATTTCTATTTAGTCGAGCAATTTCAGCAGGCTTGGTCAAATCATTACATGCACGTCACATCAAATTAGTTTGGTATCCCCAACTAAAGTATCGATAATCAATTTCACACATATTCTTAGATCTCTAACTGCAAATATATGAAAGAGACTAACAGATAATGACGTTTTTCTTTTGATGATCACAACCAATAACGACGTTCACTTAAGTTCACAATTTACGGTGTCGTATGAGTCGCAAAACATAATTAAAAAACTCCGTATATTCATTTGGGTATATAAAGTAAAATAAAAATGCAAATGATAAAAGTAACTCACGTAAGCACTCAGTGTATCCATCATCCGGCAGGTTCCACCGTCCGTCGTCTTCGCACACCCTTCGCTTGTCACCGATCAGCATAAAGCCCTGGTTGCACTCGAAGTTCACCTACCACAGGAGAAACAGAATGACAAATGGCAATTGTGGGGAATATGGCAATTATTGTGAATAATAATTACTATTCATGAAACAAATTAATTTTTCCTTAAGTTGTGACGCGTTGTGGTTGCTTTGTTGGCGAGTTGGGCATGAAGGACTGCATGAATAAAGTTTGATTGTTTATCTAAAGTAATAATGCAAATGACTGAGAGGGAGAACCTTATCACATAAAATATTCTTGAAGCGTTTATTATTTGAAATATCTTTATAAACAGCTAGGGTCTTCTTAAAAAGTTTTTGGGATCTATTTTTTTAAAGCAAATAAGTTTTGGTATAATTTTAAACTGCATGGTGGGTATCTGTCCCTGCTTTACGTATTAAATATCTGTAATTCTTTTAAATTTAGCTCAGAAACATTTATCATTTTCATTAATTATACTTAAATTAATCAAATAATTAACTTACCCTTGTGCCAGGTGTGAAGAAGAAGTTACTCTTTCTGCCAAAGCGAGGGGTTTCCAGGATACCACAGCTGATCACCCGTCGTGCGTTCGTTTCTTTTATATTCGTCTGAAAAATAATACAAATACATATTTGTT
This sequence comes from Hypena proboscidalis, assembly GCA_905147285.1. Lineage (NCBI taxonomy): Eukaryota > Metazoa > Arthropoda > Insecta > Lepidoptera > Erebidae > Hypena > Hypena proboscidalis. Next base: position 7,193,385 of record LR990141.1, read on the forward strand.
AACGTTCTGATTCTTTGAACGATGATTCTTCTAGGTATATTGCAGAGTTTTACTTCAAAATCTGAATAGGTATTGTCAATATTTTGTTAAAACATCAACATATTACACGTGAGGCTGTAAAAACAAAAAAATGCTTAGAGACTAATTTTGATCCAAGCTCTGCTTAGTTTGGGACTAGATAACGATGTGTGTTTGTTGTGTGATAAAAAAAACTGTAACTTATTATGTTTCTTGACCCTTACATAAAGAATGACTGAGCCCCAATTTTATTAAACTTCACAGCAATTTCCTATAACCCGTATTTCGGTCTCTCTTTCTATTATATTCGAACGAATCTGAGATATCATTAAAAAGCGGTTTTAAACGAATGTGAAATCTGCTCCGATCCTCTATTAATTTATGTTTGTTAAACCACTCACTCACTAAAATCGTGTTAAATCACTTTGCAATAAATCCTCAGCTAAAAATACGCGGTCTATGAATGGCCTAAACGTCTCGACTAAGCATAGATGCATAACTACAGCTTCCATGCACCATAGAAGACCTTGAACGATGCATTATAATTAAAAAAAAACAATGGATGTCAAGACGCATCACCACGCACGCAATCTTAAAGGTAAGTTAAATTTAAGAATAGAAGATGTATAAGATCTCACTCACAAAGGCAGCTATTTTGACCGATTTCCGTCCAACCGTTCAATCCTTGATTTGTCCTCATAGGTTTATAATTTTGAAAAAATCTGTCTTTGTGCGGGCTTACGTAATGGGACGTTATTCAAACTTTCAAAGTTGTAGCTCCAGCAGTTGACTCTGCGTTTATTATTTTTGTAACTAACCATTATTTTAGTATTATAAAAAAAAATACTAGGTTCTCAGAGGAATTACTCTTTACTATATACTGATTATTTCCTCTGAGCTAGAATGTTTGTCTGTGCCTTCGTTTTTAGAGACTACAGGAGACCTTAATGTATGAAAATATTTTTCTTGACACTTAGAGAGATGCGTTGTGGCGAGTGTTACTGAATTTTTTTTTTCACAACTCACACACAACGACATCTAGTCCCAAACTAAGCAGAGCTTGTATTATGGGTACTGGAATAACTGATACTAATACATATATACTTTTCTTTTTGTAAATACAAACTTATTATACATAGAAACACCCAGACCACCCGGCGTGGCAGGCAGGTACACTACCCACTCCGCCATCCGGTCGTCAAACGGAAATCGCACAGTACAAGGAATTGATGGCATAATTTCGAGATATTTTATGTTACGTTACATTGATAGTGTTTATTTGCTATTAATTTACTACAACAGCTTTAGCTAGTAAGTGTGGGAATTGTGAGAAACTACCATTCATTGTCAGAGGTATGACTAAGTGGTTGACAATCAAAGCAATTATTAATTTAATGGTAGGACAAGATGAATCACAGTTTTGCGTTTGTTTATTTACTTCTAATGACATCATCCTAATGTGACCAGCTGCTCGTGGCGAAGTCGAAATTACGCGGACCGATTGATCTTTTAATCAGTTTTTAATCAGTTAGACTAGAAGCCGCCCCAATGCAATTGGGAAAGGCTTGGAAGATCCTAATGTGACGAAGGGATGGCAATTTTCGTTACTACTTGTGTTAGTGCTGCCTCTAATCCCATCGATATATCTGCCAACTAAGTAACCAAATCAATTGTGGTAGAACTTTGCAGAATGAGATCGAGAGAAAAAGCACCAGCGTTTTACCGTTCTGTCACTTGTTATGGATATGTTCACCAACTTTTGCAGTCAGAAGAGCTTAAATTCCGTTTGTTAAATACTAAACTAACAAAAAAAAAACAAAGTATACTTACAATGGAGGCCAGATAATTCTTCGTGAACTCCGCCATATCTCGATTAAGGGTCATGCCGTAGTCATATCGACATTGGTACGAGTCCTGGCAGATCTCCGTCGCTCGAATTGCATCTGGTTGTCTTTCTGCCGGCAAGAAGTCCGATGGTTCTCGTATAAAGTTCGGTTGGAATGTGTTGTCGTTGTAGTAGGCGGCTGTTCGACCGTACTCTCGGTAGAACATCGCCACGCCTATGTCTCGTTGCTCTCGATCGGTTAATTGCCCTAGGAGGTAAAATAGAGTTTAGAAAAAACATAACATCATATCTATACTACCCAGGCCGAGGTGTATAACTCCTACACTTCACCTGTTATGTTTAGGTCCCATGCGATAGAGCCTATTGCCATCCTCTGGTCACAATCCAAACTCCATGCTACTGCTAAGAATTTCCTTACAGAGAAATCCCAAATAGCACTTTTGCTCGACCCGACAATCAAACTTGAAATTTCGCAATGAGATGTCGCGTACGCTTACCAATAGGCAAAGCAGACATCAACGATTAACCATACATTTGCGCTTAGGTAACTATTATTATTGCTGGGACGAGGCTTTGGGTGTTCATGTCGACCTCCGTGGGTTTATTGTGATTGTTGTCTCATTATAGAGTCTTCTTTAGGCCAATAGCCTCCATAAATTTGAGCAGTCAGCCGATCAGGCAGATATGGCGTCGCAGAATGATGCTTTGTCTATGAATTAGTTGCAAAAGGTGCAGCGGTGTTACCGCTTCCTTTTTACAGAATCTGCATCTGTTATCGTCCACATAGCCCATACGGGATAAGTAGTTTACCTAGGTAGTCTAGCAAGACAAGTGGAATAAAAAGATTACAACTTACAATACTGTGCGAAGTCCCTGTGCGCTGATTGGAAGTTATTCAGGTCCACCGTAGCTCTTGTTCCATCAGGTCTCGTAAAGTCATCGTTCACATCCAAAGACCAGTTGCCGAATAGACCACGCGTTTGATTCTAAGAGTAACAGAACATTGTTGCATATAATCATAACAGTTACTTGATTTATCAATTTATGCACACACAAAGAATGGTTAGAAGGACGAACACAATATAGAGAGCAACAAGTACAAAGGCAATCAATGACAATGTCAATGTTTATTTGGTACATAATCTTAAGGTATCAAAGCTTCTTCGATTTCCCTACGCTCGATTTATTGCGTCATCTGGTTTGTGGCATTCTTTAAAGCAGTCTCTATTTGATTTAGCACTCGCTTATATCGATGCACCTACTTCCTAGAGCAATCTGGTAAGAGCCACCTACAATGCACTCGTCGCATACATTTTTGTATTCAACAACCATATTTGTTTCAACAGCAGATTCTAATATAAAATACAAGAGGTTTTTCATATCCTTACCATATAAGTCCATGGTAGATAAACCCTGGCTGTCATGAAGCCTTTGTTCTCCACGACCTCAACTCCAGCGCCCGATGCGAACATGATGACGATCTCTGATTGGTTCAGAATGTACATTGGCTGGTAGACTGTCACTCCTGTTAAAATCAATATAATAATAACGTAAATTGACTTTTAAAATTCAGTACGCTATAGAAAACGGCCGGTGTAACGTTGCCGAAACGTATAGCCAAAAGGTAAATAATATGCATGTTTCGCGTTAATTCCCGTCAAAATTATAATAATAACGTAAATTGAGACAAAATAATACGTATTTTCATTAAATTTTAGTGACGAAAAGAAGGACAGACAGAGGCAGACCGAATAAAAGATTGCGTGGAAGAAAATAATATAAAAGAGTAGGTAGTAAGTCATACGGGTGACGGACAAGAATTTAGGAAAAAGACGTTTGCATCGATAAAATGGGACAAGGCAGGTAAACGAAGACATATTTTCTTTGCAAATATTTGAAATGTGGCAATATCACTAACACAGATTGATTGAGTGAATAAATTACCTGGGAAATATTGAATTCTAAGCGCAGGCCTGTCAAAGTACACTCTCTTGTTGTCGGCAAACACATCCAGCCTGTACCTCCATTGAGCGTGAGTGGGGCGCAGACGAACCTAAAACAAAATCATTAATAATATTCATTCTTTGTACAAGGTATAAGGCTTGAGCGGTACAATTATTAAAAGAATCAGCAAGAAAGGGTGTTAATAGGAAAACTTATAAGTGATGCGCGGGTATAAGCAGGCTTATACCCGCAAGCAGATTAAAGGCTTTTACTTTTTATATTATTGCCAAATCATACATCAGTAAAAAGTAACCTCTTTCACACAGAAATATTCAGTGAAAAATTTGTTAGAATCAGATTAATGAATCCAGAGATTACCCCATTTTCATCGTTCGTAATCTGAGTTCGTAATATTCAGTGGAATGAATGAGTGATTCCGGAATGGTTCAATTCTTCACTATTTTTTTATTTTTAAGCGTACAATATTACTTTCTTTACTAATTTACGTAATAAACTTACTTCAACAGATACAGAATTGTTAGAAGCAGCTACGACAGAAGTCAGGTGTGTAGCGTTGACCTGCCCGTAGATGTTCCTGGACACCTGCTCGAAGCGACCCTGGACGTCCAACTTGAGTTGTGGATGATCTACTCGTGCCAGCACGTATTCACCTGGGAGAAGAGAGAGAAACAAATTATTTTAGATGTAATTATGTGCTTGCAATTTGGAAATGAATTGCTCTTCTTATGTGACTTTTATTATGTATACCTACTTATTGTTATAGTTTTCATTTTAAAAGAAGGTGCACATGAGTTTCTCACCAGCTCTTCTCATAATGCATCGGAGCTGGTACTTGGATTGATTTGAATTTAAATTTAAACAGTTTGATTAAAATTAATCTAAGCCCAGGTTATTCAAATCATTGTAATTAAGTAGTATAATTTAGTATTATTTATTATTTATTTTTAAATCGTTTTTGTAATGTTTTGACGTGTTCAAGCGCCTTCTGGGGCCTATGAAAATAAATGATTTGAATTTGAATTTGCAATAGTGGAGCTGGAAAAGTCATTTCGTGGAACTTTAATTAGTCAATCTTGTAAGAAAAAGAGAAAAGATAATCAAGGCATCATTGATCCAATATGATATAATAGTCGAGTAGAATATAATCATCAGATTAGGCCGTGGCATTAGGGTGAAAATCATTTAAAATGACCATTTTGACATCAAAATTTGTCCACGCCCGATATTTCACAAAATACTATTCTAACTAAAGCTATAAGTACTTTACTGTACTGAAGGGAACATTACCTAACTAAATAAATTTATAGTTCAATGTATCTTAACAGTATTTAGTAAAATATATTCCTATTTTGCATCGAGCCCGAATTTTCTCCATACAAAATTATTTGTCCTCTTCATGACTAGCGTTACAAAGTATATCATAATAAAAATATTGGAAACAGTATTTAAAAACATGTTTTTATTTTGTTACAAACATAAGATTTGCCACTGTTATCAGGTAAATCTATAATATTTTCTTACTTTTATAAATAATTATATGTCTCTAAATAAACGTCCATTATTTTGTTCATTTTTGTTATTCATTATTGTCACCACATAATTTAGTAATATTTGTTGTTTAGCAAATGGCAACACTCAGAGTGAGTGTTGCCATTTGGTAAACAATCAGATACTAGAAGCGATTATGTGTCGGCTATTTTGTCATCGTATGCAAAAGTAAGCAAATGCGTGTTTTAGTGTCGTGAGCGAAAATTACAATTTTAAATCCTCATTTTTGTTGTCCACCCAACTTAAAAAGTAAGAGAATACTTATACATTTAATTGATTCATATAAGCTGTTTGTATTAGAACTTTATTTAAATGCAAGGTGCTTTATCTCATTGATGTTCTTATTTGACTTAAAATATTTAAGGTTATATTCCAAGTACGGAGATTGTTCATTTTTGTTATGACTTTTTTCTCACGTGAAAAAAATGAATAACAAAAATGAACAAAGGCCGCATTCACAAGTATGAATTTTATTCCCTACGCAACTGCGACGAAGTTGAACGATTAGCAACTATACCTTCAAAGAAAAATATTTTTTTTTGATACTTCAAGTGAAAGTGAGTAGCTGGATGTTGCTATGTTGCATATGCTTTTTTTTCTATTTTTGAATAATTATGTACCTTCGTTAATAGATGCCATTGAAAAAACCTAATTTTTTACAGATGACTGAATAGATGGTAATAATTATATAGAATAAAGATACTATATATATATATATATATATATATATATATATATATATATATATATATATATATAATATATGATATATTGCGTTGAATTGAGTACAAATATTTTTGTTGATGTAAGTGAATTTTTGATTGATTAAACGAATCATGAAAATAAATTATGTTTATTTTTGTTCCTGGATGGTGTTTGATCTATAAATATCCTTTTTTGTGTTCTTTGTGAAAAGACCCTAATATTTCATTTTTGTTATTTTTTGTTACGGGTTTCATTTTTGTTACGGTTTCATTTTTGTTTCATTTTTGTCACAATGGTCATTTTAAATGATTTTCACCCATTACTGAAACATGAAGCAATTCATAGAAATAGCAACGTATCTGCAATGTTTTGTGGATTGCAAGGTGTTCAAACTTTGCAGTTGCAGTGGCTATAAGTAACACATGTTTGCTACATCCATGGTATACATGGTATTCATGAAGAGACCGCTCACCTTTGCCATTGAACGTGTATTGTAGATCATCGAAGGTCACGATGTGAGGGTCACCGAATATGCCAGCTACTCCCGGAGCCTGGTATGCCACGCAGTCCTGGGATGGACGACGTTCAAATCTGTTGGATGTACATGTAATTTCTTAATAATTTAATTCTATGATGAGATATTATTATGAAAACTCACTGCGATATCTATTATATTTAACTATCGACGTCGTTTAGAAAATTTAAAATAACGCTATGAATAACACATGTGAATTTGTAAGATGAAGACATGGAGGTAGAAATTTTCCTTTTCTGCCAAATATAAATTAAAATAATCATATACATTATTATACATGGCATCACAACCCTTTCAGTGGGACCGAAATGTACTTAATCCAAAATACAAACCTGAATGTCTCACAACCAACAGCCTGTTCCTCTTGCCACATACAGCATTGGTAGAAAGGTATCATATCGTGGAACCAATGGGACAACGAAGGCACCTTGTTGGCTTCGTTGTATGGCGTGAATCCGAAGTCGTGGGATCTTGAGGGACGGGAGCCCCACATCTGGTCGTATGAAAGCATGAGGAAGCCGTTCTTGTCGTAGCAACATTGCTGCCCTGAGCCTTCCGCGCTGGACATAGAAACAAAACGCGTTAAGGGGTTTAGGACATAGTAGAAGCTCTCTTCTTGAAAAAAGAAACGAAGAGCAGCAAGTGATGCAATATTTGTAAAAAAAAATACACTTTATACACATTGACTACATAAAAAAAGGCAGGACTCCGTCTCTTGAAACACTTACTGAAGCACCCATAGTAAGTCACACGTACACACAGAACACACACATTGACACAATAGTAAGTCAATCGCCCGCCATTACGCTTTGGACTGTGCTGTTGCTCGGATGTTCAAGTAAAATAATTAAAAATGCCGTCTTGTGTTGTGAAAAGCTGCCGAAACCATAGCGCCTCGATAAAAAAAAACCAGGGGATCACTTTTCATAGGTAAGCAAGTAATATATTCAGCTTGTTGCCGAAATTATATTGTTTTCGTAAAAAAATATACCAAAACTATCAGTGTTGACAGTCAATAAATATTTTCATTTACCCTGAATTTGGGTAAATATTTTTTAGTAGTATAATACATTTAGTATAAATTATTATTCTATGTTTTATAGATTTCCTGCTGCAAACGACGCATGGAAAAATTATTGGATAAAAATAATTAGAAACTGCAGAAATGATAACAGTTGGTATCCATCAAAATATAGTGTAGTCTGCAGTATACACTTCGAGGAAATTGATTTATGTATATAAAACAAAAGGTGGACTTATTCGCATTGTCAGCTTTGCCGTACCAAAAAAGGTAAAACAATAGTATATTGTTTTTAATAAAGTATTAAATTAATAAATACCAGTACTTTAATCTAAAACTTTTTATTTCTTAGTTTAGTTTATTATTATTATTTTTTTCTTTATTTTTTATTTGCCAATATTTATTTAAAATATTGAAAAATCGCATGTAAGTGAATCTAAGCTTCGTGATTGTTGGTTTAGTTTAACTTAGATATTTTATTTGGTTTGTACATTTTGTTGACGTTTTCGAGCACTTTCTGATAGTTTATGTAATGGAGAATTTTTGTTTTTTATTTTTTTGATAACTGCCATAACTTACCCTACTATCCAATTTCGGCTCCAGGTCCTAAACTGGGACACCCTGTATATCACTAAAGCATCATCACCATCTAAGAATCAGGAAGCGCCGTAGGAGTCGTAATTTTAAAATATTTTCCAAAAACTGGGTAGCTGCACTAAAGCATCTTCGCTGCCTTGCGTCAGGAGTGCCCAGAGCAACGAATTTTGTACATATTCCCTTAATAAAAACAAACAACTTCCAGCTGCAGGCCCGCATCGACTGCTAGAAATATAAAATCAACTTTGTTTCGAAATTCAATCATAAAGTTGTTTTATATTGTTTGGTTTTTGGCCACGGTAGTATAAAACTACCTATATCATGTTTGATGGTAAAAAGCAGCAAATAAAAAAATATATGAACTAAACCTCTAAAATATTTATTTAAATTATTGTAAAAATGTGGGTAATATTTCTCATGGCTGGTAACCCCTAACACACGCACACATAAACAGACCGCCGCCATTTTGGTGCTTCCATCATTTTATAAGTGACATTCTCTCCTGCTTTTTTTATGTACTCTATGTTTATACAATCTTAAACAATGAAGAAACGTCATTCGTCTATGTTAAATACGCAATAAGTAATAGAAAAGCTCTCTCAAGTTTTAATATAACGATTTTATTTACTTTAAGTCATTAACATCATCTCAACATCATGTTGAATTTACCTTGGTGTAGCACTTCTGACGCAGTGAATACCTCCCCAGTGGTATCTACAGGTGGGATTGGTATCCTTGTCACAATCCAGATCTGGCATATACCTTCCTTTGTCTAAGAGAGCATGTTCCAGAGTACAGGGACAGACCCAAACTTGAGAAGCGAAGTTCTTGAGGAATCGATCGTTTCGCAGCCAGTTGTTGCAGAGAGTGTTAGACCAGCGCTGGCCGTGGAGTCTCTCCCATTGCGGGGCAAAGTACCAGCCCAGAGGGATTGGACGACTCCATAGCACACTGTAAAATTATTGTAGGTAGTTAGTTTTTATGCCTTATGTTTAAATATTGACCCCTGAATGGTACCATAATATTAACTCTTTATGAATTATTTAATATTTGAAGCTTGGTTTCGCAAAATGTAGCAAGGTTCAGCTGGTTAAATTTAAAAAAATTACATAATACAAAGCGAAGATACTCACGGCGAAATCGAAACACCTTTGAAAACCTCAGGTGTGGTCAAATTTATCTGAAGGAAACCAAACTGCATATCATTGTGCATGAAATTCTCTCTGTTTCTGAAGTTCTGGGGATTAATGACGTATTCGCCAGAATTGGATATGCCAGTTTCTATCATGTCTATAAACTCCAGTTGAGGCCTGATTGTGATTTCTTTGTAGCCCCATAAACTGATTTGCAGCTGGACGTTGAGGTTCGTGGTCAAATTGGAACGGTCCCAAGTAATTCGGATTTCTGGAGGATATCTTTCATGGACTGCGTTGTCGGTGAAGAAAATCTTTTCAGCGGCAGTGGCGGGCGTTTCTAAAACAAATAACTCATTATACAGCATTATATAATAAAATGTACATACATATTCCATGACATAATATACATGTCATGGAATATGTATGTACATACCTATATATTACACACAATAAACGTAGATTTTTTCTGTAATAGGCCTTACTCCACCATACTGGCCAAGTTGGCGTTGGTTGTCTTTACACAAAGTCGAGCACATTGGAAGTTTAACTTAGGAAGTAAAAAGTTACTAAAAACAAAATGGTAAACTTACCAACGAAGTACTTCCCCTTCCATTTATAAGGTTCATTGTTGATTGCAATCTCGAACCTAGCGTACCCGTTGTGCCAGAACCGGGGCTGAACACAGATGGCTCTGTTGACATCGACCACGGCGCCAATGACAGCTTCCGTGTCGAAGCGACAGGTAATTCTGTCATTCGGGTTGAAGCAAGGACCTGTGATGTTGACGATGGTACCTCCCAACATGTTCCCGCTCTCGGGAGCGAACATAAGAGGGAGATTGGCTCCATCTGTGATTTAAAGAATTAAAATGTTAGAAAACTGAAAAGAACCATATTAGGGGAAATTGGTTGTGATGGTATGGGGAAATAGTAAACTGACTAATGTTTCTTAGTAGACTTAATACAAATTCTACAAATGTTTCGAGTATTTATCAGCGTATGAATCATGCTTATTAGCTTTCGTTTATCGCCATTCTGTTTATCTTTGTGCCTTGTTACATTCCAATGGTGCATTACATATTGTAAATACTGTACTCTAGTCTATTTTTTGCTGTTTTCCAATTTTTTGCCTTTTCATTCGATGTTCTAGAGTTTATATTTGAATATAATTGTCTATGTATCTGTATCAACACAGTTTTTTTATTAGAGTTTTCTGAGAATTTTGCTAGTGTTCAGTATGGGTGCCTTTTATAAGCTATGGTTTCATGTTCGTCGCTCGTGTTGCTATTATCTTACCTATATCCTTATTACAAGTCCCCATCAGTATTTTCTCATCTATCCTAAATATATGTCGTCCAGGAAAACCGTTCGCCCATCCTCTTCCAGTCAGATCTCTGAGCACCGATGCTTGAGAATATGGTTTGTATTCGTAGCTTTGGGTCCCGTTGCCAGCGTTGAAACCGATCTGGAAATTTTTATATTAAGCATTGCATGTCTTTGGTATAAAATCCTTACTAATATTATAAAGGCGAAAGTTTGTAAGTATGGATGTATGGATGGATGTTTGTTACTCTTTCACGCCAAAACTACCGGGTCGATTTCGATGAAATTTTGCACACATGTAGCTTATAGTCTGGATTAAAATATAGGCTACTTTTAATTGACATACCACGCGGGCGGAGCCGCGGGCGGAAGCTTGTACTTAATATTTTAAATTGATGCTGATATGCTTAATGTAGTCAAAAGATAGCGATAAGAATATATTCGTATTTGATCTCTATGCTATTTTAAAGTGTCATTATGTATAGTATTTACTTACATAAGCAGGAACACCGCCTTCACCAGTAGTGGTATCACCACCAGCTTCAGTATGAGAGCTCCAGTTGATCTCCAGGTAATTGAAAATGGCATAAGTGAATACTTCGTCAGTAGCCAGCACCATTTGGAAAGAGTTTGTCTGAAAAACAAGTTGCATAATGTAAAGTCCGCTCGTAGCGAAGACTATATCGTTTCAACCAAAAACAAATTTAAATAAACAAATAATTTGAAAGTTAAGATGACAGAAGATTACAAGTTTTAGATAAATCTGGGTGTTCATGTGTAATTGTTTCTGGTGAGTATAAAATCTTTATTATTACTAAAAATTAGATTTCATATAATTTATTTTACATACCATAAACAGCGAGTTGTCGATACCGCCAGCAAAAGACATGTTTTTCCAGGTGATAGTGACGGCGTGCTTTGGGAAGAATGTGTTGGAGCCGATCACACCCTCGCGGATGTCCCAAGTAATGCGCTCGCGCATCTCCACACCCAGTTGGTCTGTGCGAGTCTGGTAAAATATGGAGTCTGGTTAGTATTTTATTGAAAGACGAAGGTAGATTCACTTAAATAATAAATGTTGCTATTTACCTGCAAATCCCTGTCCATCCTGAAATAAACACCAGGCCTCCTCTGGTCTGGATCCTCAGGCCTCATGCTACCAATACGGCACTTGCTGAAGAAGATACCGATGAAGGAAGGGTCGTTGATGTCAGGCCAGTCTCTCACGGGGAAAGACAAGGGGTACGTGTAGTGGTCTGGTGGGTCACTGAAGTAGATGTAGCCGTTCATTGAAAGCTGGAAAAGGAAAAAAAGATTTATTTACAGTACTTAGTAAAAAAGATGACCATTTTTTAATTTTTTTTAGATTAGCTATCTTAGATGATTTTGATTGGGGTCCAAACAAAACTAGTTGTTTTTTATTTATGTGTCTTCCTTTGGCATTTGTTCCACCACAGCATAGCCCTCTTCTCATTATGAACAGGTCATCTGTTGGGAACATTAGCACTGACTAAGTCGATAACTGGCCGGAGTGTGAAGAAGGTTATTAAAAACATTATCATGGGTTAACTTTTCTTTACGGATTTAAAGTCCTTTATTTATATACCTACCCTGGTATAATTGAATCTGAATCCAAAGAACGGTAACTGAAAGTTGAAGTTCTTATGGATCTGTGGCGTACTGGTGTGGATATCCCTCTGGTAGTCTCCAATGTTCTCGTTACCGCCCTGGTCGTAGAACCAGTACATGAAGTTGCCTCGGATCTGCGCCAGACGAGCGGTGGTGATAACGTAGGGCTGACCATTGTTCTGGTAGTTTGTGTCCGGGAGAACACGGCCGTCGATGTGAGCTGTGAAGACAAGAATTATTTTAATCTCCACTGTCATTACAATGCTAACATCTATGTTTTACAGACTAACTGAAGCTATTGCTTCAGTTAGTCTAGTTCACCGGTGACATTATGTATCGGTTGTTGAACAAATCAGAGAGCTTATTTTAGGCCTTACAGACTTATGCGTATCCAGACTAAGCTTTTTTCTTACAGACGCAATTATTATGTGTAGTTGACTGAACCTAGGATATGAACATTGTTTTTATTAATATTATTCTATTCATCCATGGAAGTAAAATAAAATACAATTATGTAATTGAGTAAGTAATAAAAAGTGAAGTTCGGGCAACTCCTATTGATCTAGGCTCTGCTGTTTTGTAAATGACAGTAGAACTGCCCAAATTATCTTTGATACCAAGTAGTTTAAATAATTAATTGAGAATAAGCTAATGTTTTAGTTCCTAAAAATCCAGATAAAAAGGTTTTTCATTTTAAACTTAAACGATTTGTACATTTGTAAATCGCGTGAATATTAACTCGCTTATATTAGCTTCACCTGTATGTATGTATGTATGTAAACGACTCCTTTGGACTCGATTTTGACCCACTTTAAACGGACAGATTTGCTGTAAAAAATACTAGTATTATTATGAAAAAGCGTGGGTTGCTCGATAGACGAAAAATATGGCACAGAGCGCCCCACGCTTTTTCACAATAATACCTACTAGTATTTTTTGTTCATTACCATTTTCAGCTTATATTAGGCATTTATTTTTCACTTTTCAGTTAGAAGTACTTTAAAAGCGTCTTTTTTAGTTTTTTTAAACTATTATTTATTTTCTACTTTTTAGTTTGGTTTATTTTATTATTTATTATTTTAAAACCAACTCTACTCAGTCGGCTCGTGACCACGATCGGTGTGATTCGATCGAGATTATACCTTTAAAAATATTTACGCGATTATGACCCGTGTCTATAATATATAATTAAAATGATTTTCATTGAATTGTTGCAAACAAGCCTTACGTTAATATCATCGATGAAACATTCTCGATAGCTGTAAGTATTTTCAGGCTCGTTATCGACGGCTTCGATACCGATAACGTATCAGATACCGTACGGTTCCTGTAATCCTGATGTCATGACACCTTCTATTTCTTTGTTTCACCGAATTCAAATAAACTTGTGTAATTTGCGCGAAGATTGGATTTATCATAATCTTTGTATTAAAATACTTAGTAAACGTTAGTTGAGATTATGTTTTTGGCTCATGTCTAGTTTTAGCAGTAGTTTCTTTGGTGGTTTAGCTATTTGTTATGGAAAAAATGCATTAAACTTATCACCAAAATAAATAAAAGTATGAGATTGTTCTCCATTGAGGGATTAAGGGTTGTATTTTTCAGTCTTTTAGCAGTCATTATTTTGGAATGTTGGTCAAATTACAATTAATCACTTGGCGTTAATTGCGGTTCAGTATAATATTAATAATAATCTTATATGAAATGTGCATTTTACAAAAAATATGCCCTATGCCTAAAGTGGCCTAACGCTATTGTAAGTTCATCATGTTAATATGCCCATTAGAAAAAAGGTAAATGCTAAAAAGTGCTGAATGTAACTTGACCATGTTGTTTTGTATCCTAATCCTGCCGGTCCGATGATTTTTCAACTGTTTCTTAGTATAAGGGTGAATTGCACAAGCAAAAAAAATATACGGCAAACCTGAGAATGGTTGCACTACCATTCTCAGGTTTGCCGTATATTTTTTTTGTGTCATGTGCTGATTTTTTATTTAATATATTTTTCTCAAAAAAGTAAGTACTTATCTACCTTGACAAAAAAAAAATTGATTTCTACCCTACCTATATACCAAAAAGAAAATTACAAAGTGTCATTTTATCATCACGGTGGCCTGTCCTGAACCCAATTCCGCTCATAAAATACCTTCCCCTGCAAATCTATTCGTAATATGAATTTAAATCGTTTTTTTTATCATTAAATTATAATATATTCGCTCAAATAAAACAATTTTTGTTTGTTTATCTTCTTTCTCATGGATTTGACAGGCAGTCAACTTTTGTCTGGAAAAAGGTTATTATTTCAGAGGACAGTAAGTTTTAGTAGAATAGCCACGTCAACATTGCATTGTTATGCGCTTCTCACCTTTCCTCACTTCGGATCAGGCCGGCTCAAGCTCTAGGCGCAAACGCACCAGTCCCAAGGTCTTGCGGTTTTCCGCCAAAAAAGTAAGTTTATCATTATATGGAGACAAAAATAGGATCTGATCGGTGGCTGTTATAACTCGTGCTAAGTAGATTCGTTTATTTTTTTTCAAAATTGTGTATTTAATTTCACCGTAAGTACTGACATGCATGAGTAGTGTTCGAATTGTTAAAAAAAAATTATCACACAGTAAAAAACGGTGCACAGTCTATCATTTCGGTGCTAATTTTTTATCATTTCGGTTGACACTTTTCATTTCAGTGGACTCTAAAAAATTCATCCTTAAATATTTATGTAAGTTTAGATTATATTTGATGTCCACTCACACACAATGTTATAAAATAGGCTAAAGTTTAATTTGTCACTTAAAATAAAAAATCCCACCGAAATGACACAAAAAATCGTTTGTTGAAATTCACTCTTAATTTGCTAAGCATAGATAAATGCTATAAAAATAGTCTATATTAAAGCAATCCCAAGTGCTGTAAAGTAAGCAATTTGGTAAGCAACTTTTCAATAAGTTTTAAGACAAGATGGAGATGACGAGTGGATTAATAAAAAAAACATTCAACCGTATGGATGACTTAAATAAAAACTAAGTTCAAATTCGTCTGGATTATTATGAGCTTAAATATTTTGATAGTGTCACAGTACAAGTTGTAATAAGTATATCTATTTTAATTTTAGTTAAATCCTTTGCGTATATGAGTCATTAGAATTATAGTGTAGTATATGGGTGATGGTATCATACAACGTATCTAGTTTGTTTGTTCATGATAAACCGTGAATTACAAAATTATGAATGAGGACGACATTCTTGTCTTCGTAGATTATTTACGAAAACGCTAGAACAAGTGACACATTATGATGATGAATTTTGCTTTCAAAACCTCATGTGAATAACGCGTGTCCTATTGGTAGCTTTACAGACAAACACGGATACAACTTGTATCCTTTTATCTGTGTTTATCACTTATAAAATCCTCAAAACAGTTTATGGTTGTTAAAATATAGGTTTTTGTTTTTTACTCTACACTCTACAGAAAATGATTATTATATACCATCTACTCATGTGCAGTACACACAAGGTAGCAACCTGCTTTTAGTATTTTAGTAGTTATTATAGCGTCCATAGGCTACACTAAACAACAATACTTTGATAGAGGTACCACTAGGATCATGTATTGCTAACTGATAAGCTTTTTGATATTTGCAACTTTGATAGTACTTGTATCATCAAGCTGGTATTGGTAATAGATTTTACTCAATCCATTATAATACACATACGTACCTACTCTCTACTTTCTATACATTAACTTCTCTAACGTAATCTTTGTTATACACTTTAAATTAGTAAATAAGGTGCTAGTCTCATTTGGTAGTTACATTTGACCCAAAAACTTAATCTTTCTGTACACAGCGATGAAATCATTTTAGAATTCAACTCTTGTGTGTTAACAGTAGTTGGCACATAGACTATTAGTAAGAATAGGTATATGACTTTACTGCAGGTAACTATGATGTTATATATACTGTATTGTTCACAAAAGATTACAAAGAAATAAACATTATACAGTAACAGTATAAAAAGGCGAACTATAGCTATAAAGTTATGAATCTATTGGTGGGCACAGGCTGCTTTTCACATTTAATGGACATGGCACTTTGATCTCATGACGTTATTTGTTGATGAACGAATAAATTAATATAAAAAATATGCACAATGACACAAAAAGAATCTTCCAATGACAGTCTTGCAAAATCTTACATGACGGCACGATCGTCCACGACGTATGTCATGTGTGTGCCGCGAGAAAAATGTATTAACTTGATCAGAAAAAGTCAATTGACTGACAAGAAAGTCCCAAAAGTTAATTTCAGGCATTTTCGTCCTAAGCGCAATGGTCAACACAGAGGTTTTTATGTAAACAATAAAGATACAGAATGTCTTTCATGCAAGTAAAATACAAGTATATCGACGAAATTGGAATCCAGAACTACTTGATTGATCTAATTCTTAGATTTACATTTGGTCCATCGCTGAAGCTAAAATTGAGTTTAGCTATAAGACTTGTTTTTATGCTCTTTATCTCTTAATAGATAAAAGCCTCAACATTTTCCAAGAAGGTTGCTTTTAGAATCTTTCACAGCATTATTCACGCATGTTATGATATCAGAGTTCCATAAACATGAAGATTGTTCAACAGTTTCATCGAAAAACCACTTGTACGGGCCCACGGTACCTACAAACCGCACTTGACCGGCTTTTTTATCTCTTGATAGTGTAGCCCTTATCTGTACTTAATTGGATACACATATAACCCGACAAATTTTAATCGGACTGCACTAAGTCTAAATTTAACAGTAGTTGTACACTTCTTAATTATGACAGGGTATACTTAGGTGCGGCCCTTATCGGAGATTGCTAAATCGTTTTGATATGGCAAATGAGTAGACGCTTTATTTTAAGTAGGTCTTCAGTTTTGATATTCGTTTTATTACTGTTGGATATAAAATATTTTGCTTCGTTGGTAAAGTTCGCTTTTATATTGCTCTATTATAACTTGACCAAAACAAATTTGAAATATCTGCCAAAGCATTTCACTATACTAAAAATAAATGATGATGTATGTACTTGTACATAGGTGCGAAAGGTGACGTCATATTTCGTTTATGTACATTATGATTAATTGCACTGTTACTCAAATTATGAATCATGATAACTCTAAAACAACCTGTCTTGCAGGTCATCAACTTAGGTTCTAATATCTTAATCTGAAAATTTTAATTTTCTGTTATGTTGTTCAAAATGCAAGATATACCTTTACGTCTTTTAAAATAATCTTATCTTTACTAGCATCAATTGACAAACATTTGGCCATATTTGTCACTTGTCTCTTTGTCTTATTTAAAAATGTGATCCAATGTTTGACCGACTACGCCAACGCGTTCCGATTGATTTACTATCGTAGATATACCCATGGTATCAACAAAACGAGGTCATGACTCATGATAAAGTTAATATACTTAGAACTTACCATATTGGCTCTCTGTGGTTATCGTTGAGCCCGGCGCCACCAACTGCCTCTCGCTTTGTAGACCATCATCTCCAAAATCAACAGGAACTAAAGGCACAGGTTCTTCTCCATCGCTAAAAGCTTGGTAGTTCCCACTCCTGACTTGCAGTTGATCTGTCGTGCTTATAATTTCGATTGGATTCCCTTCAGAATCATCTATTAACTCATCTTCTTTTAATGCTTCTGTAACTGTTTCTATCACATTGTCCACACTTAATTCTGTTTTATTAACTTCAGTCACTTCAGTTTCCTGTCCTATTACACTAACAACTAGGATAGCCACTAGAGCTAATAATTTAATACCCATTTTCACACTTTCATGTCCATTAGCTTAATTTTCTTTATCTTTTTTCACGACAGGTGCGTCTCTATTGTGCTGGTCGACTGGTGTAGTGGTACATCGTGTGCCCGACGATATGCCATTATCTTAGAGATATGATAAGATAGCAAATAGGAGCGTTAGGTGTGCCAAATTCTTTGTCCTAATCACCCTGTATGTAGGGCTCTAATGATAAATTTTGTTGAATTTAATTGGGGAATTATGAAGCTTATGGCCTAATTATTTGAGAATAAATTTCTTTATGGATTTTGTAAATAGACTATCCTTTTAAATAGTTATATTTATATTTAGATTTTTTAAAGTCTATCTCGATCTATCTAAAATGATGCAACTAAGTAAACTAGTATGATTTATACTATTACATATTTTGTTGATAAATACTTCCTCATAAATTAATAAAATGGGATAAGTACGCATATATGTGAATAACATGACCTAAAAATTGGTGTTTAATGTTAATTTGTTAATGTATGTAGAAAATTAAATGGAAAGTTCAAAAAATTATTTGAAATCGCTTTGGAACATACATAAAGAAGATAACTTTTTTTTTTCATTTCAAAACTATGTAGCTACGTGTAGTCCATCTGATTCTAGATGCGTATTTTTATCTGCAGACTATGGTGTTATGCCTCATGGCCCATTCATTTCAGAACCTTACATCACTACCAAACCTGAATACAGTACCTAATGTAAGCACTACATTTTGACAGCAGGTTAAAGGTGGTGTTTCTCTCCTCTTCTTCTTCGTCGTGTCAATGGCTGAGTCAAAATTTATTTTGAATTGCCACCGCGGTAAAAGGATAAGCCAATTCGCTTTGGAGAACTCGCGAATTGCCCAGGGTGCGCCGGACGTTGGGAATCGTTGTGTACGTCACTCGGGGAGGCTTCTTTCATGCACCCCATGTTTCTTTCCTTAGGCTCGATCACAAGAGCTTTAATACCATTAAAATACTGCTAAAAATAAAATAAGTAATAAGGTAAGTTTTGAATAAACTAATACGTAACCTATTAAGCGACATTTGATTTTAGCGACGCGACGGTATGTTCGTATGTAAAATAAATTTCTCTAAAAATGCATTAAAATAATTGGAATTAATTATGGACTGCACACTGTACTTACATATTGATAACTTTATCACGCCTTTGTACTGATGCCCTATAGACAAGGTTACGAACTTGTTATAGGTACATATTAATAAATAAGTAGGTAGAAAATAGAGAAGATTAGAAGCCGGGTATAACTTACTTAATCAACACATAATTATTTATAGAATAGACCGACTACGAATTTAAGAGAAAATATACTCACAACCCAGACTGAAAAAATATATCCATTTTAAACCTATAAGCTTGAAATAATATATTTTCTTAGATATTGCATTTACAATTAACGGCCAGGCCGAAAAGGACAGGAGTTTAATATTATTTTGGACTTGGCTCATGAGATTGTCGACATGTGGGAGGTGGACTCGGCTATTATTGTACCGATAGTCGTATCCGTAAACGGACTGATAGCAAAAAGTTTCGACAAACATCTTAAGAGACTCGCGTTGGGCGACTGGATTAGGGGTCTGATGCAGAAGGCGGTGCCACTCTACACGGCACGCACTGTGAGGAGGTACCTCTCTGGAGCCCTAAACACTTGGTTAGGCTTGGCTTGGTCCCGGCACCCGATGTCAGTGGGACACTGTTTTTTATATTTTTAGTTAGGTTAGGTTAAACTTAAAAATAAGTGATTTTAGGTTAAGTTGATAGCTGGACTATCGCATTAGGTTTAAGGCCTGTAATGATAGTTGTAAGGTTGTAATAATAAATAAAAAAATAAAATATTTTTTGGTAAATTTTTATAATTTTTTTTAAATATATGAAATACGTTGTATAATTAATAAAGAGAAATAATAATACTTTGGATTTTTTACATTAGATAGAACGCCAGAAGCAAATACACTATCCGACGGTCCCAGTGACAAGGCAAAGTATCCGATGGCAAGTACATTGTGAAATCGTTTAGCCCTGTACGGCAATGCAAAAGGATGATTGCATCATTCTTCATAAAATTCTGACCATGTGCTGAATCCTTGATTGGAAACCCTATGCTTGGAAAAAGACTCGGGCAATGATTCTTTCATATCAAAATAATACAGCAAAATTAGTTGACTCTTCACGTGACCAGAAGGCTGGCTTCTACCTTGGTCAAAGGAACAGCATTACCATCCAACGCGGGAATGCCACCAGCCTTCTGGGCACGTTACCCGCGGCTAATATAGATGCATCGACATGATGTTTTGGCGCCTAATTTTCTTTTGTACATAGTAAGTTATTTCCCTAATTCAGTTTCAGAAGTGTTTTTTTGGTTAGCCTGCATTGTCCCACTGCTGGGCAAAGGCCTCCCCAAACGTTTCCAGTCCTCTCTATCTCCTGCAGTTTCCCACCAGTTGTGGCTGTAGGCATCTAGGTCGTCAGAAGAGTTATTTTAATTATTTGTAAAAAGATCAATAAATATGCCTATTACCTTCCAGCAAAAGGATAACTACAATTTACGTTGTTTATCAGCACGAAGTAATCGATACGTACCGCTATCGGTTGATAACGTTTGTTTTCCACATCATTTGATTCATCGTCAACACTGTGCTGAGGACGGGGTGATTCACGGCTTCAGCATTTTATACTAGTAGCCTTCGAGGAAGCGAATGTGTCATTCCGGATGTAGGAACTTGTTTCGTAATTACGAAATTGTCTGATGAAGTAAACAGGTGGATAAAGGAGGCTTTGGATATTTTAATTGTAAACGTTTGTCGAAATAGAAATGGAAACGTTTATTTGTCAAAACATGGTAACAAATAGATAGTACAATTCAATAAGAGGACACAACATTTTTCACCGGATAATCGGTATGCGAAATATTTAGTGTTATATCTATGTACTAACATTAATTTAAAGTTACTAATGTGCTATTTTTGGTTAATTATTTACAGTTACGCTTGTCTATCTACATGTCAATATTAATTAGCTATTTTAATACTAAATTCTTATTATCTTATACATTGTATCACCGTATTAAATCATCATGTTTAATAATAATAATTGCATTGCTTAAAAAATAGTTCCACTCTTTTACTCTGGAATCAAATAACATAAATGATGGTGAGTTAATTGTGGTATCGGTATCATCATGATACTAAAAGAGTGATCAGTCTTAGGCTTAAATATAAAGTGTCTTAGACTTAGCTTAAACAAACTAAAAATACCAAAGCAAAGTTTAAGCTAAATCTAGGTATACTGCCAAGATCTAAGCCTCAAAGAAAATATAGATGGATTGCATGAAAAAAGATATGAGAGAGATGGTAGTGTGGGAGTGAAAGCAAGACGGCTGACAGAGGAGAAATAAAATAAATAAATCCTTTTAAAATATGATAGAGGCAGGACGAAAATCTCCCTAAAGGAGGTTTTAATAAAAGGTTCCTAAGTACGCATAAAAATGTGTATGCTCAAAACACATGTAACAATAATCACAACTTTTCTTCGGTTTCCTTAGTAAATTATGTCAGCTAAGTAACCATACTGCGACGCGACGGCGAATTATTCGTTAGAAAATATTCAGGCGCTGCACATACTAATGAAAGAAAAGGTTTTCCATTGTTGCGTATATATTTATTTTTATTAAATAATACTGCCTTGTTGGTCTAGTAGTTCACTGCGAAGTCTCGGGTTCGATTCCCGGGACGAGCAAAGTGTTTTTTTTAGATTTTTCCATCAGAAAATTCTCATTGTCAGTTGGATTCACATGGGATCCTTAACATTACAAGGGAGTGGGTGTGTTATACGACTCTGCAACACCCTTTTGGGTAATATAGGCGTGATGTTATGTATGTTATTGTATGGTACAGGAATAACTACAGCCCATGGAATGTACACTCCTACAGCAATTTGTCGACGTCGTGATAGGCACTACGATGCGGGTTTACAGTTGAAACCTGCGAGCAAGAATGACCAGATGTATGAATGTTGAGGAAGCGAAAGAAGTATACATTATGAAAGAAAGAAAGAAAAACTTGAGAGGTGTCAAGGGACACCTGGATGGAACGAAGTTTTGATCCATCAGCAATATCCGGAACTTGTGCAGAAACATTGTCAGGATTCATTATTGTTATTATTTTTTATTATGTATAAAAAACCTGTATACACTCAACAAAAATAATCGTCGCGACACCACACTGTTTAATGCGAAATAGAAAGACGAAACGAAAATAACTGGCTTGCTTTCAATGAGAGAGAGAGAGACAGACAGAGAAACACGCGCACGCCGCACGGCTTACAACTATAGCAAAAACTGTCGTTACAACTTTTGGTCTTAATTTTTTCCGTCTTCGTTTTAAAAATATTTATTTGAACTCATAACAGGAGTACAAGAGTAAAAATAAGGCTTGCCAAAAGAAATAAAGTATTTAGGAGTGTAGCACACGGTGTTCCATCGTCACTACATAACTCCGTGGGATAAGCCATGATTCTTTGTATCCATGTGTATGGTAGAAGCAGTGTCAGTTTTAGATAATAAATAAATATTTCACAACTTAAACACAACGCTATCTAGTCCCAAACTAAACAGAGCTTGTACTATGGGTACTACCTACATTAACTGATTCTAATACATATATACTTTTCTTTTGTAAATACATACTTATTATACATAGTAACACCTAGACTAAGACAAATGCCCATGTTCATGCACACAAAGATTTGTCTTAAGCGGAAATTGAACCCGCAACCTCGGCGTCACAGGCAGGTACACTACCCACTCCGCCATCCGGTCGTCATTAATATCATCATTCATTCATCATTCCTTTTTGTTATAATAGTACCTAAAGCTTGAACCGCGCGGAGCAATAGATCATGCAAGGTAATCAATACTTACTAAGGACGGCCGTGGATGGGAGACCATTTTAATATTATGAGTTTTCTTCTGTGCCTCGGAGAGCACGTTAAGCCGTCGGTTGTCACCTGGGTGACCTGTGTACCTGGTGTACCTCCCCGCTCTCCCGCGTACTTTGGCATACTTTCTACTTTAATTTCCTCTCCATATTGATTAAGTGTAGAGGGGTAGAGCTCTTGTGAATGAGCTCGAGGGCGGCAGCACCACCGTCTCACCTTTAACCTGCCGCCAAATAGTAGTGCTTCCATTACTGTGTTCCGGTTTGGTGGTGAGATCAGGCCCTGCAATTACTGGCACATGAGGCATAACACCGTAGTCCTCAGCTACAGCGACGCATCTATAATCTGCTTTTGTGGATTGTTGATGTCCATGGGCTGTACTCCACTTACCATCAGGTGGACTACACGTTCGTTCGCTGTGGGCGTAGTATAAAAAAAAAAGTGCTCTTTGCCACGAAACTACGGTCACAGGATTCATTCTCCAATTTTCTTAGATATTACTAGGCTGTGGTTACCACTTACCATCTGTTGGGTTTGAAACATAGATAGATAGATAGATACTTCATAATAAAAAGCAAACGTGTAATTTTACCTTGAAGAATGAACTATACACAGATCCTTTTAACTCAATGGCGACGTATTTAAAAAAATATGAAATAATGATAATTAACATCGCGTCTAGGTATATCGCAAAGGTGTAGGTACGTGTATAACACCCACATTTAAGGGTCGAGTCTATTATGATAGTTGTACTGAAAAAAAGAAACTGATGGATAAATCTCGAAGCTTACAGCTTGTCAAAAAAGAGTAGCGTAAGTAGCGCTGATTGGTTGATTTGTAAGATTGTTGCCATTTGAACGGCTCAGTGTAGACCCCCCCACATTATTTTCTACTCTTTTTTGACAAGCTGTAAGCTTCGAATTTCAAATCATCGAAATCGTGGAACAATGATAATACATTATTACTTCGTCAAAATTGTCAACAAAAAAATATGGTTTTAGGCTGAAATCAATACGAATGTTCTCGAATACGATCAACAATGGAAAAATTGTACCAATCAATAATTCAAGTTCACTAGTACTTAAGATATCTCAACAAGGATTCTTTTGTTGGTCTGAGTGCAAAACTAGGCACACGGCCCTACATACAATTTGCTACTAAAATACAGCTCAGTTGAAAGAACATGCGGTATTTTTAGTTCGTACTCAACCCATTGCTGCTTAAGTATGTGTTAGGAGTTTAAGTTAAGGAATAAAGCCGTTAATGGAAAGGAGAATGGTAAGACTGATTTAGGATGGTAGTTTTCGTGGTAGGTTCAAGCTAAATTATGTAATTAGCTGTTGTGGAGAGACGTTCGGAAATATTGAGGTAGCTTCATTTATTTTATGCATAATATTTACATACATTTTTTTTAGCAGATAAGAAATACGACTGGGCTGGTATTAGGTGCCGTAGGCTGAAGACTTCAAATGCAAATAGCATTTGCGACATAATTCACCCAAAGCTTGTCTTATAAAATAAAACCTATTAACATTTTTTTACAGTTGGTGCACAGCGCATCTTCCGTCAATAATTCAAAATTCAAGATTTAAATCATTTATTTTCATAAAAACTAATTTAACTAAATTATACTAATTATATTGATTTAAATAATCGAGACTTACATTAATATTAATTCAACTGTTTAGAATCAGATTAAAATCAATGTAAGTACCAGCCATCATGAGGATGGTGATAGTTGATACCATAATTTTGTAGGGGGGCAAACGCACCTCTTGCACATCACACCTATGCAGCTACAGAAGCCAAGAGTGAAAATATGACTCTGTGCTATGCGTTTCGTAGAGGGCACAAGGGATGCGGTTGCACCCCCTACAGCTTTACAGGTCACCGTACAGCTGACGAAGGATGTACAGCGCACATCGGTTGAAAATCCACCTCCCAGAAAATAATTTCGCCGGTGCTCATGTTTGGCAGGCAGTTCATTTTATCGCACCAAAGTTAAATGGTGGTTTCAAGGTGTGAAATTGGGAGCTCCAATGATGTTATGGTGGAAACTAGACAAAGAACTGAAGATCCCAAACCTTATCGTTAATTTTTTTTGTGGGTCATTTTGGGTTCGTTCGTTTTCATTTTAAAGTATAAAATCTCATCCTCGCCTCGTCTTAAATCATTCTAAACTTAAACTTCAATGACAATATTGACTTACTTGCATTACACCTCATTTTCCGAGTTAAAACTTCCCACCTTAAAATACATACAAAATGCACCTGACAATCGTGCTGAGAAAATATGCAAAAGAAATAAATTAAACATGCGCTCGTGTTTCCGAACGTACGATCGTCTCTAAATATACCGATAACACACGGACGGCTGCGCATATAAATGCATTGCTTCCATAGCACTCCAATAATACGGATCCTTAATAGACGTTCGAACTTTGAATTTTTATTTTTCTTAATTTTTCAATTTTGATTCCAAGATGCCTTGTGGAGGTTGCGGTGATAGTGAGTATACTTTTTCTTTATATTTAAAAATATAAGTTGTATTTCAGAGGATTTTTTTTATATTAGTAATTAAGACGACAATTATTTTTTTGCCGGTTAATTAACTATACCTACTGTGTGATACGAGCACCACTTATAACCAAATTATTGTAAACTAAATAATTATTGAAGTTTCTCCCTTACAATTTAATATCTCAAGAGACATAAAAAAGTTAGAGAAAGTAAAATATATCTGGACAAAGAAGTAAGGAAAGTTTAGTTCAAGTCTTAGGTATAATTTTATGCGTTATTTGTTATTATTATAAACATTTGGTTGTTGTATTAATTAGTAATACAAATAAATAATACACAAATAAAATTTAAGTGACTGTTTTTAATGTCAAAATATCAATGTTTTTTTTAACCGGTATTGTTGTTTGCACGATACCTATGCATAAGTGGTTAAATTTGTTGTCTGTCTGTCTGTATCTCCTCAACTGCTGGACTCAAAAAAGGTTTTATTATAAGTGTTTTACATTTCGCTATACTCCACGGGAGCAAAGCAGTAGGGATTAACTTGGGGCAAACCGTGAGAGCAGCTATTAAAGTGGAGTCATTTTAATAGGTAACATTTGACTGTGCATTTAGGCAAAGAAAAATATACCTTACAGGAATAAAACTCAAGAAAACAACATCAGTTTTTTTATACAATTTTTTTAAAGTTGATTCATGGCCCATTTGACAAACATTTCCTTTGACATTATCAAAGTTTATAAGGTTGACATTTGTTGACAGAACAAGAGAATTTAGACTTTAGTGTTACGAAATGTCTATACAAAAATAGTATTATGGTGGATCTTGAATCTGCTTTGTTGATAGTATGTGCATAAGATGATAGTGCATAAGTAGCAGTTTGCTTTGCATAAATGAACTGTCAAATGTTACCTATTAAAATGGCCTTACGTTAGACGTCGCGGGTAAAAGATAGTATATTAGGGGTGGTAGAGCTCTTGTGAATGAGCTCGAGGGCGGCAGCACCACCATCTCACCTTTAACCTGCCGCCAAATAGTAGTGCTTGCAGTACTGTGTTCCGGTTTGGTGGTGAGATCAGGTCCTGAAATTACTGGCACATGGGGCATAACACCGTAGCCCTCAGCTGCAGTGACGCATTTATAATCTGCTTTTGTGGATTGTTGATGTCCATGGGCTGTACTCCACTTACCGTCAGGTGGACTCGTTCGATCACTGTAGGCGTGTATATAAAAAAAATTATAGATTTAGATATAATCGCTTGGAAACACTTATACCAATACATGATAAGTGTTTATTATTCTTGTAGATACGATGAGATTGTACTGTTTTCATTTATTGAGTCAGATATCATAAATACATACACATTATTAAATCGGACGTGAGGTGAATACATTATTATTGAGAATACGGGTTACTCACGTTATTTTAGCCGGGATATGCCGACTAGTTTCGAATCTAGTTCGTAGATTCATCAACTGGGCAAAACTAGTCGGCATATCCCGGCTAAAATAACGTGAGTAACCAGTACCTATTCTCAATAATAATACATACACATTATTAATTTTCACCTATTACTTATATTAAAAGATGCTTTTTGAGAGGACAGTAGGATTGGCCTTTTGGTATTTACCGGGTTCAGTGCACGGTTGCGCTGGTGTTGTGAGTTCGATCCCCACACGGGACAAATCTTTTTGTAATCCGCAAAGATTTGTTCTGACTCATTTATCATTTTACTCACAAAGAGCACACCCATGCTCATTGTGAGTGACATGAATGTTTTTGAACACCACCGCGACACACGTTTCGCTAATATCCTAAAAATCCCAAACAAAATTTGTTCCCGATCTGAGGATCGAACTCGAGACTTCTCAGTGAGTGATCGCTTGCACTGCCATTAAACAACAAAGACATTCTGAATGTACACAATTCTCTAATTTCTTGTGTTTTCGTTACATTTGTTTAAAATCGCGTTCATTTGCTACCCGATCTATGTTTTGTGTTCATTACGTACTACGACGAAATAATTGCTTATCATACGTTACAGTTAATATCAATAGATTTGGTTACCGGCAATGAGATTGTATTTTACAGTACATATCGGAAAATTTATAACAATGAGTACAATAACAATAAAACAAATAATTTTGATATTATAAAAAAAACTGCTGGATGCCTGAATGGGTCTAAGGCTTATGATATTTTAATTATTTTTACGGAATGGATCCGACATTGGTTCTAAGTATGAATATATAAATAAAAAATAAGTAAAAAAACATTTTTGCCAAACAAGCTGACTTTTAATGTTCAATTTGTTCGTCAAGCGTGAAGATCTTTTTTTACCTTAGTAGCTCGAAAAGGCGTTGTTTTGGAAAAACAATATCCTAAACTTAATTTTCTTCGAGTTGCCTTATCGAACTGCTAAGGCTGACCCCACATTAGGCGTGCACAATCGTCGGGCGTGTGGGCGCGCTAGTTGCACGCCTAATGTTGGAGACGCCTTAAGTAAAAAGTTGTATGTGCTACAAGAGATCAATGTTATTAACATCTCGTCCTTTTGTATCCCTTACTACACTCAAGATTCTAACTGGAATCACTCACTACGCTCGTGCTATAGAATCTTTCGCTTGTTGGGGACTCGTAATAAGCACTTCAAGAAAATACAAGCTTTGCTGTCTTGTTGCACAAACAACTATTGGGGTGGGACAAATGCCTACAACACGAATAGGTTTTAACGTCTTGCAAAATATTTTTTTTTTTTTTACAGACTGCAAATGCAGCTCGTCCTCTTGCTGCCAATCCTGCAAGTGTGATGCCTCTTGCAAGTGCGCCTGCAAGAAGCCCCAGACCACAGATGCTGCTAAAACAAAAAAGTAAAGTCATAACAATTTAAAAAAGAATATAATGTTCTTTTTTTATAGCTATAATGGCCTTTTTATCAGAATATTGTTGTTGTTAAAATATTGTCAGATAAGGATGTTGAGATTGTTTTTATAAACAGTTTTATATGGAAACGTTCCGTTTCATATGAAAACAATGTCTTTGAAAATCACCTTAATATCACTGTCTGAAGTCTGACTGTAAAATTATAAACTCCAGTAAAAATATTGAAAAACTGACGTGTAATCTTCAGATTATAAATTTGTATTTTTCTCGTATGTTACTTTGTGTTTATGGAAAAATACATACAGAAAATGCTAAAATATAAAATGTAAAGAAAAATATGTTTATTCTTGCTTGACCGTCATTTGTATAGCGGTCATGTCTTTCACGCACTTAATTTTAAAATAAAGAAACACATCTGAATAAACAACAGAAAATCAATAAAGTAAAATCAAATAGGTAGGTATGCTGTTCCTTTCCATCTTTGCATTTTATATTGCATTTACATATTAATGTTTGTTTTATTTTCATTTATTGCTAATACGAAAATATATCTTTTAGTACACAGCATACATTCTTTTGTGTGAAAATTATACTACTTTCTGTTATTCGAATAATAAACATCATAGTCGTAATTATGTTTTTTTCTTACCTTTGTACCTTACAAGTAGATATCTAGATCTATCGAAATAGATTATCTTATATTATAGATATCTAGATCAATCTAGATATATTGTTTTCATAAACATTTTTTTTATGGAAACGTTCTGTTTAATATGAAAACAATCTGACTATAAAATTATAAAATCCATTATGTAAAAAAAAATGTCGCTTTGAGTTTCTGGAAAAATATGAACATATTTCAGCAAAAAAATAAATTGAAAGAAAAAATATCTTGCATGACTTTCACGCACTTAATTTTAAATAAAGAAACACATGTGAATAAACAACATAAAATCAATAAAGTAATACCAAATAGTGGCAATGTAATGCTGTACCTTTCCATCTTTGCATTTTATATTGCATTAACATAATATATTTATGTTTGTTTTATTTTCATTTATTGCTTTAAAAGTATATTTATACGAAAATACGTTTGTTAGTACACAGCATACATTCTTTTGTGTAAAGATAATACTACTTTTTTTTTACTTTAAATAATTAAACATCATAGTCATAATTACGGTCTTTTTTTTCTCACCTTTATGTACCTTACAAGTAGATATCAATACAGGGTGTAATTAACATGATCGCAAAGCCGCTTTTCAAAAATGCACTTGCGAATTATTTCATCACCTTTTGCCTGGTATAATTTTTACCGTACAATTCCGTACTTCATTGATATTTTCAAATGTATTGGGATAGCTTAAGTATTAGTATCAAACCGTAATTAGTCTGAAAATTCGTAATAAAGCCAGTTTTCTTGACTTTTCTCGAAAAAAAATCTCGCCTAGAATCATGTGCTGAATGATTGGTAGGCTTTGGGATCATGTAAGTTGCCCCATGAGCATAGGTACCTATGATTATATATTAACTACGATGTTTTTATTGCCAAAGTTATACATATCGTAGGTACAATAATATATTAATTACTTATTAAGTAGGTACTAAAATAGCTTCGTTCTTGGTAACGAAATAAAACAATGTTTGTGTTACGCTTCATTTAATTTTGTTATCTCTAAATAAATTAATAATTTAGTCAGTCATGCTTCGAATTGGGCAGAGGCGGCTCCCTTGTTTTTACTTTATGCATGAATCTGTAACAAAACGATATATTAAATCGTGAGGTCGCAAATCCCAGCGTAGAGCAACTGGTGGCAGAGCTCTTGTGAACGAGCTCGAGGGCGGCAGTTCCACCGTCTCACCTTTAGCCTGCCGCCAAATAGTAGTGCTTCCATTACTGTGTTCTGGTTTGGTGGTGAGATCAGGCCCTGAAATTACTGGTACATGAGGCATAACACCTTAGTCCTCAGCTGCAGCGACGCATCTATAATCTTCTTTTGTGGATTGTTGATGTCCATGGGCTGTACTCCACTTACCTTCAGGTGGACTACACGTTCGTTCGCTGTGGGTAGTATAAAAATAAAGATATATATGCCCAGGGTTGAGCAAAAGTATTATTTGGAATTTTTCAGCTTGGGTAGCAGCACGGAATCCGGATTGAGTCCGGTAGGTAATGGGCCTTCCTCGTACAATCAGTTCAGTAGTTTACAGAGGTACTTTCTCATATATACGAATACATAAATTGCGAATGCACCTCAGCACACAATGACTCAATTACTTGAGTGCCCCAATTGCCCTGACAGCTGCTCGTTGGATGACCTAAACAAGGCTACAGAGAGCACTATTACCGTGGTTACGTACTGGGCGGGGGGGTTATATAAAACGTTCAGCATTGAAACGAAAAGAAGAAGAAGATTAATATATAAAGATAAAAGATTTTTTGGTTGTTTGTTAGTACCACCAAATCCTCGATTACAGTCTTAACGAAAGTTGGTGTGGAGATTATATTATTAAATAGAAAAAATATATGCGGTAACAAATTGACATGTCACGGAGCCGGGCAGAGAGAGAGGCAGAGACAAATATAAAAACATAAGTAGAAAACATCAAGAAGGTGCGTTCATACTCCAACACTGGGCGGGGGATAAAACGTTGAGCATTGAAACGAAAAGAAGAAGGAGACCAATATATAAAGATAAAAGATTTTTTGGTTGTTTGTTTGTACCACAAAATCCTCGATTCTTGGTGTGGAGATAGTTCAAGACTCCAGGTTAATATACTGCAATTTTTTATCGATGTACCACGCGGGCGGAGCTTAAAAGCTAGTTTATAATACTTAGCAAGAATTTACAATTCGTTACCGATACAGTAACCACCGTTATTTTCAGTATCCGTGTAAACTGAGAAACCATACTAATATTTGTATCGGCATGGCCCTCAGTTAACTCACAAAATATTGAGTATGCTTTGTTATCTTCAATGCCATTACGTCTTCGAAATTGGTCTTAATTATTTAGGTAATAAGGTCCCGAATCTAGACCACAAGGTTGTATGGTTGTCAGCACGTCTAACTGAGGCAACACGTTCTCGAAATGCTGGATTATATTTCGGCCAGCGACTTAGTATCGCAATACAACGCGGTAATGCTGCCAGCATTTTGGGAACGAGGCCTTCTGACAGTGACTTATTAAGTTTAGATTAAGTTAATAGGCTAATTTAATTTTAAATTTACAATAATAAAATTTTAGTTAATGTAGTATCACGAATGGTAATAAATTATCTTCAATAATTTATTGACGTTGCCGCAGTACACAGGCCTTTGATCGGCTGATAGTTCCAGTCCAGCCTGAAAGTTGTCTGACAAAGTCGATGTAGAAAATTTTAACTCCATACATCATCATACTGATTATAGAGACCAAATAAACTATAGTGCAATTGAAAGAAATTCGGTATTCAGTCTTCGGGGGCCTTTACCATAGATGTTACAATCTATGGTGAAACTTATGAACCTTATTGGAACCGATTCTTTTCTAACTCATACAAAACATGACGCCTATATTATCCAGAAGGGTGTGGCAGAGGTGTACAAAACCCACACTTCACCTGTTTTGTTTAGGTCCCATGGGATAGAGATTGAGCCTATCGCCATCCATCAGGCACAATTTTATCTCCGTGCTGCTATTGTGAATTTTCTGACGGAAAGTTCACAAATATCACTTTACCTGACTCGAGCATCGAACCATCGCGGCTAGAGACACATACGCTAACCACTAAACCATCGAGGCAGAGGTATTACAATACATGCATAATATTTTATTAAATACTTAGGGATAATTTTTATGAGCTGAAATTATAGTCACTAACTATCGGAAAATCGGTTGAACTTACATTTAACAAATCATTTTGTTCCTAAGTCATAATAAACAATACACAATAAACAACATAAAATACTGTTTACATTGTTTCTAGAATATTCACAAGCATTTACCGTAGATATAGATATCGTGGCAGTCGCAGCCTGGCACGCAATTCGTACTGCTCGCAGTGACAGGCTTCACAACTGAAAACATATTCATGTTACTGTTAAAATATTATACAATTATATATTGTAGAGAAGAAAAGCAGCGATAGCCGAGTGGGAGACCGTAGGACTGCGAAGTCAAAGGTTTTGGGTTCGAACTCACGGCACACACTTCTGTCAATAAATCTTTAAGGTTCGTCTTTTCGAAGATATGTGTGTATTTATCATATAAATTATCGCTTGCTAACGGTGAAGGGAATCATCAGGTAACCTGCATGGCTGCAATTGCCAAAAAAACTCGATGGAATATGAAGTCTACCAATCCGCACTTGGCCAGCGTGGTGGACTATGGCCTCACCCTTCTCATCATGAGAAGAGGCCTGAGCCCAGCAGTGGCACATGTATTAGATACAGGGCTTCTATTAATATGTTGTAGACAATGTATCTGTATTTTATTAATATATACTAAAAAAATATTAACGCGATTAAGACCTGTGTCTACAACACAGGTTTTAATCGCGTAAATATTTTGAAAGATATTGTTTGAGGTATAGATGATAATCCAGGAAAATTTGGTGAATTAAAACTGTGTAGGTTTGAATAAGTGAATTTGTAATGCTGTTTCTCACAATGATGGCAATATAATGAATCTATAAGGAAGGAAGCCAAGCCAACTTAACATCTAAGCATGCTAACGTAACTTGACGCGTGTTGCGGTGATATTTATCATAGGCGTTCTTGAACAGATATAAATACCTTTTTTGCTCGACAGTTTCGTTCGAATCGGTGTGATTCGATCGAAACTAATGATGCGATTAAGACCCGTGTCTACAATATATAATTATGTGCACAAATCGCGAAAGTATAAATCATTAAAATATTATATCCAGTAATTTCTAGTTTTAGAGAATTATAGTTCATATTGCAGGGGCAGACCGTGAACCTTATCTGATAAAATACACTGATGAATTCGGGAGGGACTTACGCTATTTGAATTCCCTTACGCGAGTCGGGTCCTGGGCTTCAGCCTCATATTTAATTTAATTTAATTAAATCTTATTTAATCACGAACGCTGTTTTTTAACCGACTTCCCAAAAAGGAGGAGGTTCTCAATTCGGCCGGTATGTTTTTTTTCTATGTATGTACATCGATTACGTCGCGATTAATGAACCGATTCGCGTTATTCTTTTTTGTTCGACGCGAAATAGCTGCCAGGTGGTCCCATAAAAATTTATTTCAGTTTGGTCTAGTAGTTTTTATTTTATAAGCATTATTAGTAATTGAAGTCGGTTTTTTATTGGAAAATTATTAAATAATAAGACAATGAGCATTATATAAAAACTGTCAACTTAATTCTTTATTGTACAAAAGAAAAGAAACACAATACAATAACATTTGGTACAATTTTAAATTAATTTACAAAGGCGAGCTGAACCATTAAAATGGGTTTTCTTCCAGCAAACCTTTAAGTGATAGAGGCGACAGATACTGGAGGCTAAATGGAAATATAAAATTATAGAGAAGAAAATAAACTATTTATGACTACATACATAATTATGAAGACATGAATAGCCCCATTTATTTATGCTTTTTATTTTTCTTAAAAGCTGTTTTATACGCTGAATGAAGGTGTTATGTGCCTACAAACGATATTAAACTTTAAAACATCGCAGTTTAAGTTTAGTTTTAAAAATACCAAGTAATGAAGGGGATATGTACCAACATAAAATTATAATAACAAAGCTTTGGTGCTCATTATCTACATATTTACAAATTGTATCATATCCCCTTTATCCATTCATGCCTTCATATAATATCATGCCTATTCTAAACTGAGTGTATACCTACTAATATGTTTACAATAATACACACCCACATAGACGGTACATACTATTAAACACTGTAATACTTACTGTAAGATCCATTGTTAACTTTCATTTTTACACTTTCTTTTTACTTTCAAATTGATGAGCTAACTAGGTGTTTCTATTATATTATTTGATTAAATCTTCAGAAATGACAATGACGTCTTGATATTAGAGAAGTATTTAGCATAATGAGTCAAATGCATCGTACCTTGGAGAAAGATATAAAAAATAAGACAAAAACAATGACATTGATACAACAAATAAATAAATGAAGCGAAACAAGATTATTAGCTGATTCATCTAGAAAAAATGGGATAGGGATTGAGCCTATCACGATTCACCGGGCACTATTCCAATTCCGTACTGCTATTTAATTTATTGACGGCAAGTGCACTAATAACGCTTTGTCTGACCCGGGAATCGAACCCGACACCTCGCGATGAGAAGCGCATACCCTAACCACTAGACCAACGAGACGGTATAAATTGAGAAATCAGCAAATTATTCAGATACTAAAAACCTGGCTTGCAAACATCCTGGCCATTACACCACGGACGTGAACTTCCTCCTAACACAAGCGAATTAAGCTTAGCTGGAGGGGGTTAACAAGAATACTAGTAATTTGTATTTGCAAATTACTAGTAAGCTTTTTTAAAAAAAAAAAAAAAAAAAAAAAAATGTGACGAATTAACTATGAATGTATGGAATTTTAAAAGTGTGACGAATCGACAATGTGGCAAATTTACAATAACCCATGCTTTCACTGCTTTGATGGTCTAATGGCTAGCGTATGCTCCTCTTACCGCGTGGTTTCGGGTTCGATTCCCGGTTCGAGTTCCGCAAACAGAAAAGTAAGTATATTTCGGTCACAATTCCAGATTCAGTGAAATACTGAAAATTCTGTGAGGGAAAGTGCCCAAAATATAACCAGTATATGGCTTGAGACTTCTCGACGAGAAATGTGCAAGTAGAAATATCATACCATTATAAAAAATTAAAATATTCATAACATCCCCCTATATTAATAAATATAAATAAATAAATAAATATTTCACAACTCACACACAACGCCATCTAGTCCCAAACTAAGCAGAGCTTGTACTATGGGTACTAGAATAACTGATACTAATGCATATATACTTTTTGTAAATACATACTTATTATACATAGAAACACCCAGACTAAGACAAACCCCCATGTTCATGCACACAAAGATTTGTCTTAAGTGGAAATCGAACCCACGACCTCGGCGTCGCAGGCAGGTACACTACCCACTCCGCCATCCGGTCGTCAATAATATTATGACAGATGTGTGGCAGAGGTGTACAAAACCAACATTTCACCTGTTATGTTTAGGGCCAATGGGATAGGGGTTTTCAACTCCGTGCTGCTATTGTGAATTTCCTGACTAAAGTTCACCGACACATTAACACATTGCCCGACCCGGGAATCGAACCCGAGACCTCGCGGTGAGAGGCGCATACGCTACAGACCATCGAGGCAGTATAAAAAAGGTTCTAACAAATTCAATTTCAGCAAGTACAGTTATAGTAAGAACAAGAAGTCATCAATAAAAAAGTTGGAGGTCTTCCAGCGAACCTTGTAATGTGTACTATTGACAGTTTTTATACTATCGTTACTGTATATAAACTGGGGATAACTCCGATAAAGTACAGTTCTTATCAGTGTCTATCTCATCGTTAAGACAAGTATCACTTCAAAATGCCTGCTCCTGAAACTTGCAAGGGTGAGTGTCCAAAAACAAAAAAAAAATACATTGAAAACCTCCTTTTTTCCATGTAAACTATGTATAGGTAATAATATAATTATTTATTGTAATAATTATTTACATTTTGGATCGTACAATTATTAAAAAGTATTTTTTTTAATACTATTATTGAACAAAAATGGCGAGATACGACGTCAATTCAAAAATTCGAATAAGTTTTTATTTAAATTACGGCGCTGTGGTAGTAAAACGCGCGTGCATGACATGTTCTTTTTTTGAAATTCATAAAGATGCCATGAGAATTGAGAATGTGGCTGTTCGATGAGTAAAAAAGGAGTTGCATAATGAATTTCAGTACAACATTATAACACCCGTTTGGGTGTTATAATGGTTATTATGACACTGGCTGTTTTAATGTTGGCAATTAGCTAACTGTTTCAATAACGTTTATAGAGGATTTATAGCATGGGTGTAGATAAAAGTAATAACACAAAATAGTAGTAATATTGATGCCATTAGAGATTTTACATTACCTAAGATTATTATTGTTTTTTTTTCTGTTAATCCCACCACAAAATTTTGTAGCTATATATTTTTAGATATATGATACGTCATTTGAAAGGAAATGATGAGAATAATCCGACTAACAAGGGCTGTTAGCTGTCAATCTTGTGCATCCTATCAACAACATATAGGATATATGTTGTTGATAGGATGCACAACAATATCTATAAGAAAATCATGATAGGCGATTTTCTCTGAAACACCTTGGAATTAAGATCTGATATTTTGTTTAGTTATAAAATTTAATTACATGTTTAAAACACATAATTAGATTTTGTACACTAATAACGTGTCATATTCAAGAAAATTTGTGATTTACCCGTTTACACCTGGGTTACCATGTGATGGTCCAATTTTTGGTATTATTACATTGTATATTTTCTAGTAATTAATTTAAAATTTGTTTTAATAAAAAATCTTATACTTACAAAATTTTACGGTCGAATCTTAGACTATGTGTTATTTTCGATGATTACACCTATCTCCGTGCTAGTTTTCATCAAACTTAGTTTAGTAGTAGTTTCTTTAGTCATCACAGCAAACTTTCTTTCGCATTTATATATAAGTTATGAAGTTAGGATCAAGTATCATACACCTTATTAAATTCTATATATTCATAATTCTTGAAGAAGGTCGCTGGATGGGACTGGATGCGGAAGGCGTAGGACCGTGTTGTGGCGCAAATTTAGAGAGGTCTATGTCCAGCAGTGGACTACGAGATGCTAAATGATGATTCATAAAGTATTTTGTCTTTTCTAGACTCCTGCAAAGATGCCGACTGCTGCAAAGACAACAACTGCGATACCAACTGCTCTGACTGCACTTCCTCGGAAGGTACCATCAGCCTGCAATATTTATAAGTCTTTTTTGTTTAAACCACATGCTGCAGAGTACTCGGCCGACTGCACTACTGTCACGACCGAGTACTCAAGCAAGGCAAATAGACAGCTTAGACTGTTTTCAGATTTTTCTTAATAAGTGCATCTATTTATATATTTATATTTGGGCAACAGATTTATGTATTTAAATTGTATTATTACCCCAGTCTTATATAAAATTTAAATGTTAATATTAATTAATTGAGTTCATGTTTTCTGTTTGTAAGATTTTAAAGACCTTAAAATAATCACTATATAATATTTATTTGGTGAAAATCTTATTAATATACTTATATACTTACTAATTGTTTGTTTATTTGTTTTAGGGTCTTGCTGCAAATAAGACGAGTTAGTGAAGTCAATGCCGTACATCAAGTTATGTATTTAAAATTATCTGACTTTTGTTTTCGGATTGTTAAATAAAATTATTTTCTGAATTATTTAGTTTTCGTTTTTTTACCACACCATTTATGCGTTTTGTTGATCTGTGATTGTGATCTGAAAGGACAATAACCGGTTATGGACCATATGCTAACTAGGAATTAATGTAGCTCCATTGGCTTCACAGCCTCAATTAGGACTGAAAAAAAAACATGCCACGTAAAAGTAGTAAGAAATAATTTTATGGTTAGTAATAGTTTTTTCAATCAATCTTGTTTTTTAGGTGATTTACTCTCCAAAATATATATAATTCACTAGGCTGTACTTGGTCCAACTGCCATACCTAAATGGTTAATATAGGATTAGCACACCGATAAAATAATAAGAAATTTGTACATATTTTCAGTAAAATAGCAGAATTAACGTCTTAATGACGCTTTGGCAATGAAATACAGCAAATTTACAGTTCAACCCTTATTGTATAGGACCAATAGCCACGATGACAAATTTTTATTTTCGTTTGTAATAGGGTCAATTTCAACAAGTGGTGTTTTTTGTACCTTATCGGTGAACTTTTTTATTTATAGCTTTTTTGGATATTTTTTAGATTTATTGTAATCTATATGATACTAAATGTCCCCAATTTTACGCACATGATCGTATCATTTAAGACTGAAGAGAAATTTGAGTTTGAATTTGGGTTGTCACCGATACGATAAGCTGACCACCGATTAGTTTTCTGTACACCGATATGAAATGCTTGAACACCGAAAAGGTGTGCTTATCCACCGATATGGTAAATCTGACCACTTTTGCACCATTGTTTCGTCAATAACTTTGTTATATTCCAGTTACATCAGAGTTTTATACCTTATTTTATGAAAATTTTTATGTTTTTAGGGTTCCTTACCCAAAGGAAATGGAACCCTTTTACGGAGACTTCGCTGTCCGTCCGTCCGTCCGAACGTCCGTCTGTCTCCAGGATGTATCTCAAGAACCGTGATAGCGAGGACGTTGAAATTTTCACAGATGATGTATAATTATTGCCGCTATAACAACAAATTCTTAAAGCTAAATAAAATAAATATTTAAGATCGAGAGTACCAAACACAATGTGTCAAAAGTTCAATTGTGCGATGCTTTTACCATCGATGCTTTATAGATGCAATAGTATATCGGTCTTCAAAATTTACTGTTTGTCCCTAATTCGATTATAAAATGTCTTTTTTTTAAATACTATGTTTAATGTAGACAATATTTTGCATCTATTTTAAATTTGCGTATATTTTTGCGACAGGCGTTCTGGCTATGAAAATTACGCAATCTACTTTAACTATGCCCACACCACGATCGGTCTAGAAAATTTGAATTTTGCTGGGTACAAACAAACAAAGGTATTTAACATCGTACTATTTCACTATCGACACAGTGCGTTCGGTATTGTAAAAATCGCAACTTTCGAAAACTCATATTTTCTATACCTAACGAAATTACTGATATCAATAAAATGTTTTAGAAGCAAAATAAATGACACAGGGTCCACCGATGTGATGAACCGACCCACCGACTCGATAAAATGATCCACCGATACGATAAAGAAATCCACCGATGTTTTAAAACTGTTAATACACAAAAAAATAATACACTGAGCAGATAAATTATACACCGATAATGTTTTTTCACCGATCAGGTGGAAAATTGTCGTATCGGTGGGTAAAATGACCACCGATTCCACCGATAACGGTACAGCGACGAGATAAATTGCACACTTTTTTTAAAATTTCTAATGAACTATAATAACTAGGACAAATTGAACTACAGCCAATAAAGCTAATTCAGTTACTTTCTCTGTATGGATCAAACAAATATAAAATAACAACATATTACAATATAAAAAATCATTCTCCGATAAGATAAAATATTTGTCGCCTAGCAATTTTCATGGTGTATTTACGTTTTTTGCGGGCAAATGCAGCGATGTAGAAAGCGTCCGTCTTCACTGCGCATTAGGGCAGTACTAACATGAAATAATAATCAGGGAGGGGACACTATCGGACTTGCCTATGTAAAGTTATGTCTAAATTACTTTTTGGCACCGAATAGCCAAGAATTTCTGGGACAAGTACGTTTGTGCCTCTCATTAATAAATATGGTTAGTTAAATAATAGAATATGCTATTTATCAATGATGAAACTAATATCCTACGAAATAGGGTAGGTTGTAACCTTAATTTACTAATATTCATTAACTTATAAGCCATTTTGTTTGTAAAAAAAGTACTGGGACAGCACCGACAAGCGAAAATTTGGACTTTAGGATTTTTTTTCTACCCTTAAATTTCATCCTAGCCCATTAATATTTTTGCCCCCACCCTATATCTACCTATATAATACTATAAAAATCAATTTAATACAATATTCTTCTTTTCAAATACGAATTTCAACGAGGACAGAAAAAAAAGTCGTTTGGGAAATCGACCCAATAGACTAGATGCAAATGTCATATTTATGTGAAATTTATGATTAAAACATAAAATTTATGTAAAATAAGATGGGAAGAATTAATATTATTATTATGAATAATTGCGAAATAAAATGACGTCAAACAAAACGTATTTTCATCCACCAGGGTTGGGTTGGGTTTTAAGGGTAAAAAACGGTTTTTCTCGATCTCCGACAAAACTAAAAGTCCTATGGAAAAAAGTCAAATGACAAAGTTGTTGGTAATAAAAAGATCTAAAACTTTTGTATTTATTTTTTTCATATAACCTCAAAATGTATGTGAAAAATTCAAAAAACCTTGGTTTTTTATTTTTATCTTTTACAAACAATTTTTTTTCACGAAATTTGGTGAAAACTTACCTTTTTATGTCCCAAATACGCTGTAATTTATTTGATTAGAAATATTTATTTTTTCACCTTATTTTGAATTAATATCGAAAAAGCACCCTAATTTTCGATCGAAAATTCACCCGTCAAAATATCAGCTTTTTTCAAAAAGTTGGTAAGTTTTCTGTTCGTTGAAATCTCTACTTTCCGATGGTGAAAAATAAAATATGTTAGTATAGTAAATCTTCACAGAAAATGCAAAACAAAAATCGAAAAAAACTATTAATATATAATTAATATATACAATTTTGAGCTATTAAAAAACAAATAAGTTAATAAAATTAATAATTTATCAATGTAACATGTAATCTTACGATTTTTGAGTAATTAAAGTGTAAATTTTAATAAATAACTCATATTTTTTATCGTGTATTAGTTATGTTTCTCGGATATTTGCATCTAGCAGCCAGAAATTCATGTTGTTAAGCTGATGCTGGAAAGGACTGAAGATAACTCGCTACAGAGTCCCACTTCTTACCCTATCTTAGTGAAAGGTTCACTTTATTAAAGTTGACCCTAGCTGTCAGACGTAATAGTAATACGGTGGTGTTTTTCAATAAAAAAAGTGGAGTCATTTAGCAAAGACACACAGATTCTTTCTCAGAATCTATTATTGTAGCCTTAATACAAGGTCTTAAAAAAATATCTCACTTACACACAACGCATTCTAGTCCTAAACTAAGCAGAGCTTGTACTATGGGAACTAGAATAACTGATACTAATACATATATACTTTCTTTTGTAAATACATACTTATTATTCATAGAAACACCCAGACTAAGACAATCCCCCATGTTAATGCACACTAAGATTTGTCTTAAGAGAGAATCAAACCCGCGTCTTTGGCGTCGCAGGCAAGTACACTACCCACTCGGCCAAGTCGTCAAGATAGTTAACTACCCAGGAAAAATCAATGGAAACAAAGAAAAATCGTTAAACAGTATATTTATAGGAGGCAGTAGAAGAACACGATGGTAACAAAAAGCATGGCGGCAAACGCGATGGGAAAGCAGCTCTCGAGGAACTGACTCACTCTGGAGAACGACGACTGCCTTCTGGAGCGACCTGATCTCTCACCGTCCATGCTCGACACTTCTTAGCAACAACCACCTGTAAGACGAAAAAAAATCGTGTGTTAACTATTTTCTTCGCACACAGTAAGGATGAAGGTTAGTTGGTTAGTTTGAAATATTTTTTGGTTATAGAGTTTTTCAGGACACGTAGAAATAGAATACTATAAAATGATATTATCAGACATTTATAGACTGATTGCGTTGAATGTACTTCTCGTTTTTCTTGCATCTTTGCTAAAATAGACGCAGACGCTAGTAGGTAGTAGAAATGGGATACTGGAGCTATCCTATATAAATTATTATAATGATATTCTTGTACTTCTGAGTTCTGAATACTCATTGGCTCCTACTACTGTGACAACAAAGACAATTCGTTGTTCTCTGTGATCTCGAGGCATTGGTTGTATTCTTATTCTGTGGCATTGGTGTAAGCATATTACATTCGCAATTGTGACTTATCTTTTTATGTATATATGTATATGTTGTGATAGTATCAACTGGTGTCGACACTCGACAATGGGTCTTAGGCATTAATATTTGCCTGACATTGTTGATATTATTTACGGATTATAGAACTATATTTTTCTCACAAAAATACATACACACCTTGTGAAGTGCAATCGTTGCAGCCCTTGTCTTTGCAGGCGCAGTTGTCTGCGCATGCGCCGCCCTCACACGAGTCTGCAATCAAATATATTTAATTAAAACATACATTATTATTTTATATATTACTTGGCATGCTAGTCTACACACAATATGTATAGGATCCGAGTCTAGATGCTGGATGTGCGAAAGTACCGGGCACTGTCAGCTAAGGAGGTGCCAAAAATAGACTAAAAGGGTGCTTTTAGGGATAGCAAAACTATTTACGCCAATTTTAGATATTGCACCTATTCAAAATAATTACTGTATAGGATAAAGGAAGTCACCTTAATTTCTTTAACAAGGCCAAAGCAAGAGCGCTACTTCGTGTCAAGTATCTTTAGTATATTTGTATGAAGAGCAATTAGCGATAACTGCAATATATTATAAGCAGTCCGAAGAAAGTTCTAGAAATTAAATCGTTTGCCAATTAAAAGCGTTCGTACATTTTGATATTTATTACCGACTAACGCATAAATGTGTTTGCGTCTGCCTTATAAAGTTTTATTGGGCCTTGGCCTGATTAGCTAAAAGAAAATTAGTTAAAAAAACATTATATAAATTCAGCATGATCCGATGATTAGCTTAATACTTAGGAAGTAAGATGGTATTACCGTATTTGCGTTGATTTAATAACTTCATTTCGGAAGAGAAAGTATTAAGTATTAATACGTTCTTCGGGTACTTACTAGTGCAAATAACCAACTGGCCTATAATCCAACTTTTTTTTTTTTTTTTATTTAAAAACTTTATGCTCAAAAATGGTACATGGGTGGACTTAATGCCGTCGGCATTATCTACCAGTCAACCTTTAGGTGATGCAGAGACGACAAGTGGTAGGTGCAAGAGCTGAGAGTAGGTTAGAAACAAACCATTACAATTAGTTAATTAAATACATCAATATAAAAATTATTACACTACAAAAAACTTAAAATAAACTATTTAGAATATATAAATAATATATGGATCTATATATACGATTCTTATATACACAAATATAATCATACCTATATATTTATAAATATTATATATATTATATATTATAACGAAGTAAACTATGTTTGACTTAATTCTGCCAACTCATTGAAGAGGTGATCACGCACTTTAGTTTTAAACACATAACGGTTGGTGGACATCCTGATTTCCAAAGGGAGCGAATTCCACAGGTGGACTGACTGAACGATAAATGAAGAATTTACGAAACCAGAGGAATGCGAGGGGCACAAAAGGATAAGATTATTAGAGGAACGAACGTTACGATCATGATTGGAGCAAAGATACTGAAAATAAGGAGTTAAATAAGATCTTTTATATGGTTGCACTCAATAAGCATCTACATTTCTTTTCAAATGTCTAGTGTAGGCAAATGTCTTTACTCTGGATACAAAATTCTATTGTCTTAATTCATTATTACACTATCTATATCAATACCATATAAAGTTCCATACTTACATATGGTTTAACTCGAGCAAGCAAATCCGTCCAGTTCGTCAACACATTCAGTGCGAGAAAATTTTATTTTCTTTTATCGAGCCTCGCTAAACTTTATGTGTCCACACATAAAGTTTTACACGTCTTGGACTAAAAATATCAAGTAAAACCGTATGTGAATACTGAGTATAATACACCTGAAGACTTTGTTCGAACATGCAAATCTATGGTACTACCAGACGACTATTTGTATAATTATATTATTTTGCATTCAATAAGATGTTTTAAGAAAGGTTATTATCATTTAGAAACCCTCGGGGGTAAAGCAGAACGGTGCATGCCTTTCCGAGTGACGTACATAACGATTCCCTACGTCCAGCGCACCCTGGGCAATTCGCGAGTTCTCTAAAGCGAATTGGCTAATCCTTTTACCACGATGGCAAGTCAAAATAAAATTTGACTCAGCCGTCGACACGACGAAGAAGAAGAAGATGCCGCTAAAACAGCAAAAAGGAGGTCGTTCTAAATATTTTGAAGATGATCTTACCTTTGCAGGGTTCACAGGGAGAAGGCATCTTGTTGTTAGTTGTTAAGGCTGTATACAAACTATGCAATTCTGCCAAGCCTGCCATGTTTTATACCGTTA
Source organism: Hypena proboscidalis (assembly GCA_905147285.1). NCBI lineage: Eukaryota > Metazoa > Arthropoda > Insecta > Lepidoptera > Erebidae > Hypena > Hypena proboscidalis. The sequence goes on from LR990141.1 coordinate 7,238,003, forward strand.
TGATACAGCAAAAACATTTGGAGCAAGGCTGGTGAAAAACTTACTGCATTGTTGTTAACAACTAGGCGTTTCTGAACTTGCTTTAGTTTTACCTATGCTGGTCAAATATTTTGTACTAGATTTTTGTCTTTATAGGGCAACGACAATTTTGTTTGCATAGGGTGGATTTTCGACGGGACAGTAAAGAGGCAGCATGGGAAACGACTCCATATTTATTTCGTATATTTTCAGTACCGTGACCATTTTATAAATATTTTTATGCAATTTGTAAGGCAAGTTGTAGCTGAAGTTATTGTTGTGTAGTTGTCAAAAAGTTAAATCGAAAATAGTTATTTGGGCAACGAGCAAAGTTCGTATTTTCTTCGAGTGCTAGTTTTGAGTTCCGAGCAAAAGATTCTAAGTTAGAATCTTGAGCGTAGTGAGGTACTCAAAAGCACGAGATGTAAAAAACTTTGATCTCGTGTCGAACATACAACTTTTCACCTCAGGAGCTCGAAATAGTAACCATAGTACAAGTTCTGCTTAGTTTGGGACTAGATAATGTGGTTTGAAAGTAGTTTAATATTTAAAAAAATGCAACAGTGAGCAAAAATCAACTTTTCTTCGAGCGAGAGCAAATCTCGAAGCAAAATATAGTTTTGCTCACTGTTATCATCCAACAACTATATATAGCTTTTCTAACGGCTGTGAAAACAACTAAAATTAACGTTTTACTAGCATTTTAGGTAGGTAAAATAAAGTCTTTGAATGCATTGCTTTTAAATAAATGATTTTTGAGCACACGATTAAAAAGTCTCTTCCTATGTATTATGTTGATATAGAGATTTAAAGAAATTGTTTTCTTTTCCTTTAAAGAAGTGATAGCGAAAAGATGGATAAGTATTGAGACGATATCTGATAGCAATGTATGGATCTGCTGCCAACTTGTTGGTCTTGGTACATGGTATAATGCACCGAGACCAAGTAATTTGGATAGGTTTAAAATGAGTTGAATTCTTAGCATTTTTTTTTAACCTATATTGTCCCATTATTGGGCAAAGGTCTCCGCAAAGTCTTCTACTCTTCCCTATCCAAAGCTTTTCTCTGCCAGTTTTCCAAAAAGGTGTCCAAGTCATCGCGCCAGCGTTTTCTCGGCCGGCCTCGGCGACGACACCGGTTTTCCGGCATCCATTCTGTCGCGATTCTTGACCACCTGGATGCATCCGGCAAACGTGCCCCGCCCAATCCCATTTAAGCCTTGCGACTTTCTTTGGGTTTTGATGCTTCCGACTCGGACTTTGAGCTTTAAACCCAACACACTAATAATAATAATCAATAATAATCTATTAAAAAAAAAATAAGTCCAAAAAAACAATGCGACGCACATAAATTCAGTAATGAAAGAAAAAAAAATACAGTAATTTATAAGGCTGTAATGCCCCAAAATTACCCCAAATGGGAATCTCGCATCTAAGTCCTTCTAAAACAGATTATTTCTCGAAGCACAACCCAATGTTTTTTTTCAATCGATTTGCTCAGTCACTGAAGCAAGTCTATATTTTTTTCCTTTATTTCTTCCGGTGGCTCTTCAATAGACGAAGTTCCGCACGATTTAACCAAATGATTGCTAAGGAAGCTTCGCAAGGCTTTTCCTACACCCTGACAACCTTCGAGAATTGATTGATAACTATATTAAGTGATTTGATTTTAATTTTGATATCATTCGCAGCCAGGAAACCTGAAGACGCAGATATGGCAACCATTACGCAAACTGTTGAAGGTGGGTGCCATTTAATTCTATACTTACTTATTTAAGTAATTGAGTTTAAAATTGTTTAAATCGCTTGCTATAAGATGGCACAATGCATCAATATTAGATATGCATTATTATTTTTTAATTAGTAAAGAAATTGCATGAGTAAAATCAAAAGAAAAGTACACAGTGTAGAGTAGGTACTTTACTTAAAAATACTCGATTTATTTTAGAGTTTGATTTAATTACAAATTGACATGTACATGTCAAACTTGTAGATTGTATAGTTGTATTAAATTCAAATTCAAATTCAAATTCAAATCATTTATTTTCATAGGCCCCAGGAGGCGCTTGAACACGTCAAAATATTACAAACAAATGATATAAAAATAAATTATAAGTAAAACTAAATTATACTAATTACAATGATTTGAATAACCGGGGCTTAGATTAATTTTAATCCAACTGTTTAAAATCAGATTAAAATCAAACTAAGTACCAGCTCCGATGGGTATTGCATTATGAGAAGAGCTGGTGAGAAACTCATGTGCACCATCTTTTCAAATGAAATGAATAATATACAATTATATTAATATATAATAATATATAACAATTACAACACATAAAAAGAGCAGTTCATTTCCAAATACTATTATCATTTATGTAGTCTAAAATACAGTAATAAGCTTTTTGAGATAATCTGATTTTAATATATTTCTTAAATTTACCTATCGATAATTCTACTGCGTCTAATGGAAGTTTATTGTAGAAGCGTATACATTGACCTGGAAACGAGTTAGAGATTTTATGGAGCCTAGTAGTAGGCACAGCCAGTTTGTTTTTGTTCCTTAGATTTACTTTATGGAGATCACTATTTTTCTTAAATTTTGTTTGATTCTTGTGGACGTACAATAAATTTTCATAAATGTATTGAGAATGTAACGTCATAATATTTATCTCTTTAAATTTATTTCTTAGTGTCTCCTTGGGACTCATCATATAGATAGCTCGAACAGCTCGTTTCTGGAGCACAAAGATTGAATCTACATCCGTGGCACTACCCCAAAGCAATAAACCATATGACATTATACTATGAAAATAGCTAAAATAAACTAAACGCGCAGTGTCAACATCGGTCAGTTGACGGATTGTTTTTACCGCGTAAGCTGCTGAGCTGAGTCTACCAGATAACGTTTCTATATGTGGGCCCCATTGTAATTTAGAATCTAATGTTATACCAAGAAAGACAACTTTATTGACCATTTCCAATTCCTCATTGTCCATCAACACACTAGTTTTGACTTGTTTAACATTTTTTGTAAAAAATCTAACATATTTTGTTTTATTACCATTTAAAAGCAAGTTGTTAACACTAAACCAGTTTACTATCTTTGACAGAGCATTGTTTACATCGTCAATTACTGTTTGTTGTCTATTTACCTTAAAAACTAAAGAAGTGTCATCCGCAAACAATACTATCTCATGATTGTCCTTAACGAGATGAGGTAAATCATTAATGTACAAGAGGAACAGGAAAGGGCCCAAAATAGAGCCTTGCGGCACCCCCATTGCTACAGCTGATCCATGCGATCGCTTTCCATTGACATCAACTCTCTGAATCCTATCACCTAGATAAGAAGTAAGAAGTTCCAGAGCGATGCCTCTTATACCGTAGTGGTGTAATTTTCTGACTAGAGTTTCATGCTGCACACAATCAAAAGCCTTAGATAAGTCACAGAACACCCCATAGGCGTCCCGCGACTCCTCCCAAGCCTCGAATATACATTCAAGTAATCTAACCCCAGCATCACATGTTGACCGTCCGCGAGTGAAACCGAATTGTTTAGTGTGCAACAGGTTGTTTTCATTAAAATATTTCAGTAACTGCGCGAGAATTATTTTTTCAAAAATTTTACTAAACGTAGGTAGCACCGATATTGGTCTGAAGTTTGTGGGGTCTAATGTACTACCTGATTTAAACAATGGAATTACTTTACTTAATTTCATTAAGTCAGGAAACACACCACAATCAATACATCTATTAAATATCATTATTAAATCAGGTGCAATAATATCAATCAACGATTTTATAATATGTACAGAAATGCCCCATAGATCAGCCGTTTTCTTAATATTAATTGATTTAAACGCGGCTTTAAAATCAGATCCATTAACATGACGAAATGCGAAATTATTAAAAAACTCAGGCACATTATCTTTAAGTAACGACTCGGCAACGGAGGAGGAAGAGCCTAAAGCACTAGTTAGAGAGACAGGAAAAGCAGTAAAAAATCCTTCAAAAGCATTGGCAACTTCTAAATCTGACTTGGTTACTTGACCATCGATACTTAACTTAAAGTCTGAATCTTTTGTTCTACCCTTCCCAGTCTCTTCATTAATAACTTTCCATGTGGCTTTAATTTTATTACTACTGTTTTTGATTTTAGATTTAATAAATGTAGATTTGGCAATTTTACAGACGCGTTTAAAAATCTTCGAGTATGATTTGACATGTTCTTTAAACTCTTCACTGCTATTAAATTGTCTCTCATAGTATAAAATGTACAATGTTTGCCTACTCTTATGGATACCTGCGGTTGCCCAGTCACCAAAGACGGGGCTATTAGTAACAGTAATCTCCTTGGAAGTAAATATTGAGTTAAAGTCCCGAAGAAATGCATCAAAAAACAAATTATACATCACATTAGGCTCTATGTTATTATCTAAGAAAGGTAAGTTAGTAGCTAGGTTTACTCTCATACGTTCAAAGCGACTAGCTGTTACTGGCACAGAAGTAATTTTTTTCCTAACTACATTTTTACTTTTTATTTTAAAACTTATCATTTGCCCAGAATGATCAGAATCTAGCTTATTAATAATACTTAATATTAATAAACTTTTTCTTACTTTAACATTATATTTTCATGCTGTTAAACGGCTGAATATGCTAGAGTTCTATTACCATTGTACCATATTATTGCCAAATAAATAATATTTCATTTCATTAATTCAGATCAGAATTAAACGCCTACACAAATATTAATCCAACTAAATTTAAAAGAACGTTCAGTGTAAAAATATTTACAGATTGTGTTCATACAGGCGCAAAAACCCTCCTTAGTCTGGTAAAAAGCGGCAATATCGAACGATAACATTGGGCAAAGTTGATTAAAGTGGACCATACAAAATATATAGTATTTGTAATATTTTAAAGCAAATTTTAGCTTTGCTATGCCTTTTTGTAATTTATAAAATATTAAAGTTGAAAAATTAAGAATCCAGCAGGACTCGAACCTGCACCCCCTGGGTATACGCCCCAAGTGCTTTGCCAATTCAGCTATGGATTCGTATGCTGCCGGACTCGAAATTTCTCAACTCTTTTTGTGCCAGCTTTTTAGCTAGACGAAAACCAAATAAGGTTCGTCTAGCTAAAAAGCTGGCACAAAAAGAGTTGAGAAATTTCGAGTCCGGCAGCATACGAATCCATAGCTGAATTGGCAAAGCACTTGGGGCGTATACCCAGGGGGTGCAGGTTCGAGTCCTGCTGGATTCTTAATTTTTCAACTTTAATATTTTATAAATATATAGTATATTTCTTACAGAATACCTGCCAGCAATCCTCACCAAGCGGTTCACGCTCTCGAAGGCCAAAATGGAGCTGCCGACCAACTTGAACCTGCCACCGTCGAAAATGACCTTACGCTCGGAAACCAAGCAGGACCTGCCCCCGCAGGTGTTGGGCTGTCCTCCTGATTGTGAATGCAAGAAGACCAAATGTTACCAGCCTATGCAACTGTTCTTCAATGCGCTAGGAATCTTGGTGGCACTCCTAGCTACCTATCTGATTGTTACCACGGACTCGAATCTGTATCTGGTCTTCTGGGTGGTCTACTCGGTGTTGAGAAGGCTGACCAAAGCGAGAGCACACGTTAAGAACGACTAATTTATTTGCATCGAAGCTATTTATTTCTAGACTAAGTAATTTATTGAGAAATCTTGAAATTAATAAAGTGATTGTTTTGTTCAGTTAAGTATTTATTATACTTGAAGCGGGGCTTGAACCCGCGACCTTAGGATTCCATCGCTCACCCATCTGAGTTATCCAAGCCACATTCCAAATCCACGAATCTTTTGAATCTTCAAATGGCAACCGGGACCCACGGCTTATCGTGCTCACCTAGGCATGGTGGAAAACTCCTTAATTTGGTTACTCATCTTCGGCTGACCGCGGTTAAGATTGCTTAACCTGTAAGCGATGGGTGTCCGCGCGGCTTTGTAGCCACGAGCCCCTACAAAGTAGGTACCTTACTTACGTCACATGAATAATATCGCACTTCCAAACGCTAACCCGCTGAGGTAGTAATTTCGACGCTCCACGGTACATATTTTTTATTTCCCTATAAAACAGCTATGAGTCAGTTAGTTTTTCTGTAGATTTTTCTCACAGCACACTCGACATGTTACCTATCTCGTTTTTGCCACAATTAGTGCCGCCACATAAGTTCACTGATCTGACATTAGGATTGGTATACACTTGCGATTTTTATATCTCATATAGTCTACCTCATGGTGATCGTATGGCTACTACATATTATGCCAATGAACATCCACAATCGATTGAATATCGTAGTATATAATCGGCCAACGAGTTCGGTATGCAAAGTTAATAAGGAGCAAATACAAGAGTTATCAATAAATCAAAACCAAAATATAAAACAATTGCCTGTGTCAACTATATTAAATAATATAAACACCATCTTATTTATACATATTAAAAAAGAAGGACGGACGCTTTATTTCCATTTAAGGTAAGTGATATTAATCAACATTATTGTTGGTTAGAAATTATTAAGATATCATAATTTCTTATCTCATTAACAATAACATATTATTATGTATTAAATAATGCTGTTTTTTAATCAGTATGATATGGATGGACGGTTATTTCCATTAAAATATCAAGTAAGTATTTATAGGTGATATGAATCAACATGTTAGTTAGTTAAAAATTATAGTACTCGTACTATTGGTTACGATATCATGCGATATGTGCCAATAATTTCAGGCCTAATCATACCATCAAACCGGGAGACAATAGTGATATTGTCCGTGCGTAAAAGTGGCGCAAGTAATAAAGCAATTCTTATATAAGAATATATTATTGGCATTAATAGTAAAGCCGGCGACTATAAAAGTAGCTGTCTAGTCGACGGACTAGTCGATAAATCTATCTATAGACTACTGGGTAAATCTATTCAGGAATGTGATGCCCGACACCCACTTCATAGCCACAAGCCACTTCCAGTACGATTAAAAAGCCGCAACAGTTTTTTGAACTCTACAGTCGTCATTGAAGATCAGCCAGCCATCGCCAGAACAGAACTGTGGCAACAAAAGTTTCCTCCACCAGCCAACTATATAAACGTGCAGGAGCACACACCGGTCTGCAGTGGCCCATATGGAAATCCTTGAATCGGTTGCGAGCTCATGTTGGCCGCTGCAGATATAATCTGGAAAAAAGGGGAATAATCCAGCCTGGCGAAACACATTGCGATTGTGGTTCTACTCAGCAAACAATGACACATCTCCTTGAATGCCCCAATTGCCCAGACAATTGCTCCCTGAGCGATCTGAATAAGGCCTACTGAGCCGGGGTGGTATAAAAACTTTGACCATTGACTCGTAAGAAAAATAAGAAGTAGGTAAGTCGACTAGTACTCGTTTACAAAAGCTCTACCAACTTTAAGTTCCGTACAAGTCATGTCAATAATGATAGTGCGATTTATAAAGCGACTTTAATGTCGCAAAAAACAACGACGCGCGACAAATCGCTAATGTGTTTGCAGCCTACATTTTTTTGCGCACAAACAAGATGCCGGCGTAAACTCATGATTGTAGATTACAACTTTTTACTGAATAAAATACTGTCTGATACTTTTTGTACTTTATTGTGTACTATTTCCTTTTGTGTACTTATCGAGTATTTTTGGATTGGCATTGAGCTGTTAAACGTGTAAGGCCGTATTGGAGGATACTACCATAAATTGGTGGAATATAGTAGACCGTAAGACTGCGAAGTCGATGGCTTCGGGAACCCACGGCACACATCTCTCCCAATAAATCGTTAATATTCGTCTTTTCGAAGATATGTGTATATTAATCATATAAATTATCGCTCGCTAACGGTGAAGGAAAACATCAATAGGAAACCTACATGCCTGACAGTGGCGAAAACACTTTTCGCCTCAAATTGAGGATGTGGTAAGTCTACCAATCCGCACTTGGCCAGCGTGGTGGAGTTAAGGCTATCCATTCTCACCATGAGAAGAGGTCCGAGCCCAGCAGTGACACATATACAGGGCTGCTAATAATATTTTTAGTTTATGTTTCCATAACACGGGCTCATGAAGTCCCGGTAATTTGTTATCCCTGTTCACACTATGAAAATGCACCCAAAGACAGTCCCTAGTTCGTGTAGAACTATTGCTGAAAAATGGAGACTAAATATTCGAATCTAGACAAGTAAGCTATTTTTTTTATGTGTACGTAGAGACATAAAAAATGTGTTTACATACATTATTCTTTATTAAATCTATTCTTACATACCATTCATTTTACAGAACAACATCCACCTAAATAACAAAGTTTGCCATTCAAAACCATTCTAATAAATTCCATCGTCCCCTGCATTGTGTACCGACGCGTGACTCGAACCCACGACATCACGGTTGCACAACAGCGCTTGGATTTATGAGCCGTTGCAGACAAAGGGAATTCACTGCTATTCTAAGATTTGATGAATATTTTGTAGTTTTTAGGCTAGTGATCCTGTTAAATATTAGATATATAACGGGATATTTAATATTGAGTAAGAAAATAACCATGTTTAGTCTCAAATCTTATTGTGTAGTACGGAGTTGGAATTGTGCCCGGTGGATGGCTAGAGGCACCTGTTATGTTATAACTAGTATAGTTTTGTCTCGTGTGGGTATCGAACCCACAACACCAGCGCAAACTGTTCACGTCCACTCAAATGTTAAACTGTTCTTCTATCTGTAAATTTATCATCATAAATGAGCTTAGTCAATTATATTTCTACTCTTTTGAAAACCTTGTACGTATCTATGAACAGTGTCAATAACTTCAGCCAGTTAAGGCTGAATATAACCATTTAACAAATATCATTCCCAGTAATCCAATTGCAGCAATTGACCAATGCACTTAGACGGGATGTAGCTGCCATTCATCTTTTGAATAATAAGTAACATAAGACATTTACGTACTAGCGTCTGTTAATAATCATAATAATAAAGCAAACACACAACATTTAAACACATCACACTTAAACACACCACACTTAAACACACCACACTCGAATATTCCTCATTAATACACTCGAAATTTTGATTTACACTTGGCTTCGGCCCGTGTTTATCTAAAAACCCCAGCACCAGCTGAGATACAAAAACGTAAAAAAACAAAATAATAATAATAATTTTGGATTTTTTACATTAAATAGAACGCCAGAAGCAATTACACTATCCAATGGTCCCAATTTCAAGGCAAAATACACACTTTCACTCACACAAGCACACCCAGTCTCAGAACAAATCTTTGCGAATCACTCAAAGATTTGTCCCATGTAGGGATCGAACCCACAACACCAGCGTGGTTGAAAGCGGCGAGGCGACTGCTTTAACCGCTACGCCAACCGTGCACTAACAATTTGACAGTTATTTATATAAACCAGAAGATACGGGATCCACAAGAAAAATGGTGCAAAACTGTCATCGACTGGTATCCCAGAGATGGAAAGCGAAGTAGAGGTCGCCAACAGACAAGATGGGCGGATGACCTAAAACTAACGGCAGGACATTACTGGAGAAGGGTAGCTTGTGATCGGCCCCAATGGAAAAGTTGGAGGAGGCCTATGCCAAGAGGCAAACTGATCTTCGGGACATACTATAATAAAACTGTACAAATATTAATACTCAAATGTGAATAAAGATCAGAATAAAAGGCTAATTATTATTATAATAATTATTATTATTATATAAACCAGAAGAGTTGACTGCTTCGTGCTCGATCACAAGAACTCTATCTTCTAAAAAAAAGCTGTTAGGCATAATTGGATAGGTATCGTCAACTTTGTACCACGCAGTTACGTCCAAAAAACACCTTCCTTGATTGTTCCGCATCCAACAGCAGAAACAATAGGTATGATTGTAAATGGAGCAATGATTACAAGATTCTGTACATACATACCAATTTGTGGTAATTATTATGGCAAGTTTTGGTCGTAATTGGTATATGTAAAGATTATAAAGATTGGTTAGGCTTTATGTCTGGCTGGCAGGAGGCAACCTCCGTAGAAAAAAATAATACTTGGCGGCATGTTTGAGGTAAGACGGTGGTGCTGCCGCCCTCGAGCTCGTCCACAAGATCTCTACCACGAGTACTTCACAAATTTGGACTATTATTTTCGTATTTGATAGCGTAATTCTTGCGAAATGCTATTTAAAATATCGCACCTTCGGTGCAACAAAGCCATAACTAGTCACTTAGCAATTTTACAGGAGAAGACTTTTAAGTTTTTTTTCATACTGTTTTCCTCGTTTCTAGATGACTATCTACGCTATCCTAATTTTTTTTATAAAATCATATCGCTCATTCTTTTAGCTACAGTTTCAGGTAAAAACTTATTTTTATTTATCAAAAATAAAGGAAATAATCGCTAAAAACGTAAAAAGCTCCCAACTTGTGACTTTGTTGTACCAGAATAAAATATAAATTAATTATTTGTGCCTTATCTACAATTAAGATTTATGATAAATTTATAAATAAAAATAATGGTATTTAATTTTTATTTTGTTTATTTTGTACTAATAAAACTAACTGCAAACCAAAAGTAAAATAATCAGTAAAACAAAAAAGATACCACCATGTGACTTTGTTGTACCAGAGAACGATATAATTTAATTATTTGTGCTTACGTAAAATTTAGATTTATGATGAAGTTATAAATTAAACAAAAAGTATTACATATTTAGTTTGTTTATTTTGTTCTAATAAAATCAACTGCGAACTAAAAGTAATCAAAAACAAAGTATCTCAAAACAAAAAAACTAAAAAATTACCTTATTAAAATATAACATTATTTTTGTATGGCTAGTTTTAATCACATTCTAGGTAATGCACAGCATTCTTCCATGTAAAATCAACTTCTAAAGTTTTCAAGTCGCATATTTAGTATTCTTAATTATTTGTTTTCCTTATTTTAAGTAATAAAATCAATCACTAAATAACAAATAAAAGTATCTCAAAACAATATTATCTAGTTAACAACTTTCTAAATATTAGCATCACTTTTAAATCTTAGTATTAATTACATTATAAATAGTGCACATTTTACACTCAGTCTTATGAAGTTTTTTTAACAATGGCATCTCGTTAACAATTTTCAAAATATTAGCAAAATTTTAATCTTAGTTTTAATAACAATATAAATAGTGCAGACTTTACACTCAGTCTTATAAAGTTTTTAACTTCTAACAATCTTAAGTAATAATAAAAAAACTAAATATCAACCTCGAAATTGAATTGATAATTGCAGCAAACAACTAACTGAAACTTAAATCACATTCTTGTTTATACAAGTTTCTTATTTAAAATAAAATAGAGACCTCTAAAAAAAAGCAGCTTTCAAAAATAAAAAAGAGTAAGATAAAAACCGAGTAGAGACCTTTTAAATTTCAATCCTTGATAATGAATACTGAACAGTCTTAAGTTTCTGTAAATAATTATTGAAATAAACTGTTGTATACATTTTCGTAGTATTTAGGAACAATATTGTCTTTTATTAATTGACTAATATCTTGTCGCTTATTGGTCGAAATTGGTAACTTAGAGTCATAAGCCGCAGTCAAGTTAATATCTTGGATATTTTTCCTACCCGTACGAGTTACTTTAATTTTAGCTTCATTCCACTGATCAGCTTTATAAGTATTTTTGTACTTATAGGTGTCAGAATCCTTAGTAAATTGACTATGTAGTTCCAATCATTTTACTCACAAATCATAATATTGGACCAACAAAAACCTTTAACAATCAATGACTTTGTTGTGCCAGTTATATAACACACAAATCCTAATATTGGACAAACAAAAACCTTTTACTACGAATGACTTTGTTGTTCCAAATGTCTTAACTAATAACAAAAAAATATTGAAGTCTTAAAAACGTATGCGTCTTTGTAGTTTCAAAAGATGATAAAAAAATGGCCATAAATACCTTTAAGTGGTTGTAGCTCCAGGACACAACGAACTCACGGGAAGCGCGGGGCACTACTGACCAATCAGACTTCGTCGTCCCAAAAGTCAAAGAAAAAGTGGTAAGAACCACAAAGGCACTAACGCCATCTAGTAAAATATTCAAATACTTGCGCGGCTGTCTTTGTTTCCCCAAACGTAGGTACGACTTGTAGACAATTCTGCATACTTATTTCATTTTTGCAATTTTGCCGAGTTGAGGCTTTGTTGCACCGAAGGTGCGATATATATTATTATATTGTTTAACATCTTTAATCAAACTCAATGTATTGTGTATTTTAGTCTAGACGAAGAAGTAACTAGTGTATTACAAAAACAGTTACCCAACAATAGTGTACGGCATATTGTCACATAATCAGTTGTAAATTACACTAATTATTGAGTCGGAGAGGAGGGAGGGGTAAAAAGCGTCTCGGTGTGAAAACTTCCGCACTTTCATAAGTGAAATTTCATAGTTATTGCAGAATGGTTAATAATGGTGATGATGGTAAAATCATTAAGCCCCAAGGATAAGAAAACACTATGAAAGTGACATCTGCGTTCTTTTTTCAAGTGGAACTTGTGTCACTTTTAAATTCGGTTATATTTTATGGATCGTATAGAATTTATGTGGAACCTCAGAAAATGGCCCTAAATGTAATGTCTAATGATATTGTAGATAGCAGAAAACTCATCAAATCTTTTTGTAACGTAAATATTATGTTTCAGCTTTCACAACAGATTTCTATGTGAATACCGAAATAATAATTTGTGTAAGGTTGCGAAATCCTGATTTAAAACTTAATCTACTTGGTCGATCATCCCACATTTATTGAACTTATGTTGATAGAATTTTCTCAGTCGAAAAGTTCTACGTAACCAAAGATAAGGCAAATCGAGTACGCAATACCCTTCAAGGCATACACAGGCGTGATGTTATGTTATGAAATGCTGAAAACACTTTACAGACAAACGATTCCACGAACTGCGGTTCATTAGAAAGAAAGAAATTAAGAAAGAAACGTTTATTCTGGCAAATCTTAAGCTTAATGATACACTTTTAAAACTACTTATAATAATATTTATATACCGATGTGCCAGAAAAGGTACACACCTCAGCATAATACTGCAGCACATTAGCACTACAGCGCTGTTATTCTGGTGCGCCCTGATTGTGAGTAAGATAAGCTGTTTGTTTTCGATGATTTCCATTGACTGTCTTCAAATATCCTCATCAGATCCTAATAAATTATATACTTAAATCTTTCTTGGTTTTCATCGAAAACCGCATTCAAATCAGATAAGTAGTTTCAGAGAAAATCGTAAACATTATAAAAATAAAATTAAAAATCATTTATTGACTCAAAATAATCACAACAATGTTTGCGTAAGGTATGACACTAGAACATGTTTGAAACAAAAAGTACTGTTACTGATTCCCAAACTAAGCTATTGCTTGTATTTTGGGAGAACACACAGAAACATTACAATCAATCAATCAATCAATATATTTGTTTGCGAAAACATGGTTACATAATGATCTTACATAGTAAATTGTCCAACATGTTTCACTGTAAATTACAGCATGCAATTTTTTAGGCTTAATATTATTTGAATACATATATCTACACTTTAAAAAGATAATGAACATTTTTATACAAATAAAATAAAACCGAAATAACATCAATCAAATAAAAAATCTTCTACTCTATAAAAACACGTATTAATTAAAAACAATTTTAAACTTTTCTTAAATTGTGGAACATTGAGACACTTTATGGCTTCTGGGAGTCTATTAAACCTAAATGTATGTATATGCGTGGTGTGGTGCCATTTCTATTCCATGCTGTTCATTAAAAGTCATATACATACACACGGATCGAATTCAGAACCACTTTTTTAAGTTGGTTAAAAATACGACATCACGACAATCCTGGCCAAAGTTGCGGGCATTAGCTAGTTGCAATATAATTTGATACTTGAGTATAGCGAGTGAATCACGCTAACAAGTCGACGACCCCAGTCGTGTCGTTCCGCTATACTCACGATTGTAATGAGATTGGAAATCTTGATACTATCTCTTGATGCTTCGTTTGTTTACTTATATTTTGATCGCTGGTTTGTTTATTTTTAGGAGGCACACTGGCACCTACGATACAGTTTACACTAGTGAAGGAAATCCAAATCAATATGTAACTTATTAATTAAGATTTATTATTATTATTATTTTTATTAGATTATTATCTTCCTTTTTTAGAGGAGTAAATTACACGCTATGCGGACTTTGACCAAGCATTACAAGTTAAATAGAGTAGGTTGATGATTTTTTTTTAATACTACGCCCACAGCGAACGAACGTGTAGTCCACCTGATGGTAAGTGGAGTACAGCCCATGGACATCAACAATCTACAAAAGCAGATTACAGATGCGTCGCTGCTGCTGAGGACTACAGTGTTATGCCTCATGTGCCAGTAATTTCAGGGCCTGATCTCACCACCAAACCGGAACACAGTAATGGAAGCATTACTATTTGGCGGCAGGTTAAAGGTGAGACGGAGGTGGTGCCGCCATTCACAAGAGCTCTACCACCAGATGAATAGTGGCTTTTTGCATAAGATGTAGCGAGTAATTTGGCATAATATGCAGGATGCTTAGGCTCTGGGTGAGAGATTTAGGTATCACGCCAGTTGAATACAGAACTATTGGCACTATGTGGACTATATTTGCCTTCCATTGCGTTTTATTATTTTTGGTTCATGTTACCATATCTCGGGACTACAGAGTCTTGGACCTTTGGTGGGCATTTGTGGGACCGAAGCCAACAACACAAAGCCCGATAAACATTTTACTCTAAACGTTATGAGGTACAAACAGGTGATTATTCCTGTTTACACTAAGTGCACCTGCAGAAAATGGAGACTTAAGAATATGAGCTACTGTGTTGAGGTGCTGATGGAGTGGGTATCTAGACTATAGAAGATAACCCTGACGCTTGCCCTGAACCACATATTTTACACGAAAAAATAAGCAGACGGTGACTCGCCAACTCACTATATGGGCCCCTAAACGGTCACCAGACTTATTTCTTTTGTTTTTTAAGGCCAAAATTTATAGGTTTGACGTGCTGATTGATCTTTTAATAAACACAGCTGAAATTTTATTTATTTTCTTTTATTTTATTTTTATTTGATAGGGAAACTTAAGACTAGAAAAACAAACATAACATTATGAAGGTCAATTAAAAGTTTCCGCATATAAAATTGGTCGATTATAGCCCAGCCATGTTTATTCATCTGATTGATTTAAATTTATTAAGGTCTGTTGTTTTGGCTCCCCCTTAGTCTGGGTGTTTCTATGTATAATAAGTATGTATTGACAAATGAAAAATATGTATGTATAAGTATCAGTTATTCTAGTACCCATAGTACAAGTCTCTTAGTTTGGGATGGCATTGTGTGTAAGTTGTGAAATATTTATTTTATATTTATTTATTTATTTCGACCGCGTGGTACGACAATAAATAAATGTGAGTTTAAGCTACACAATGATGTGCCAAACTTTCTATAGTTTTTGCGTAAAAGCCTAACAAACATCCACACATCTAGACAAAGGTTAGCATTTAAATTGATATAGGACGTTTTATAACAAAAAGTTCGTTAGTTTGTCACACAAAGATTTTTCCCGAGTGGGGATCGAACCCATAACACCAGCACAGTTGAAAGCGTCGAGGCGACCGCTTCAACTACTACGCCAATCGCGCATTCATATACCTACTATACCTACCAACATATCCTCTTTAAATTTCATATTGATTATTTTTATTGCATTTTGATAGCTAAATGCTATGAAATTATTTCTGCTTAGCAAATTATACTAAGAAACAGTTGAAAAATTACGGGACCGGCAAGATTTGAACCTGCGACCTTCTGCACGCGGGCAGCCTCTTTAACCAACCAGCTACGGGCGCCTCTTGCCAGGACTCTAAACTTCTCAAGTTTATGTTACGTCATTTCGTGACGTCACGTTCATTAATTCGTTCCTATTTTAAGTAGGATACAATTTACTAAGCATAGATAAATCCAATTAAAAAAATAAATATAATAAATAAATAAATCAATAAATATCTCTCAACTTACACACAACGTCATCTAGTCCCAAACTAAGCTTTGAATTTTTTACATTAGATAGAACGCCAGAAGCAATTACACTATCCAATGGTCCCAATGACAAGGCCAAATACACACATTCACTCACACAAGCTCACCCAGTCTCAGAACAAATCTTAGCGAATCACACAAAGATTTATCCTATGTGGGGATCGAACCCACAACACCAGTGCAGTGGAGAGCAGCGAGGCGACCGCTTAAACCACTACACCACACGTGCAAACAAAATATATTTATAGATACCTATGAAGTTAAAATATCGTACGCGTACATTCTTTACAACATTTGTGCTGAATGTAACTTCGCCATATCCTCTTTATTCAATGTTCACATTCTTACTCATAAAATGTCCCTATCGAGCGCGCTTGGGTGCATCGAGCATCGAGCATCACACGACATAAAAACTCGATCTAATAAAAGTCGCTGCGTTTTGGTCGCCTAACGATCAAACCGGTCTCGTAATGGGTGAATCGACTAATCGGGATATGGGTTCTATAAAAACTTGTAAGATAAGTAGTAATTAGGAGTCATTTTACGACTTGATATATTTTTAACCGACTTCAAAATAGGTGGAGGTTCTCAATTTGTCTGTATTTTTTTTTTACGTTTGTTACTTTATAACTATCGATCGACTGGGTAAAGCGATTTTGATGATTCTTTTTTTATTTGAAAGCTGGTGCTTTCCGTGTTGTCCCATTTCAATTTGGTCCAGTTGCTGATGACATGAAAATATTTCGTACAGTTAATAATACTCAAGATGCTAACTTAATGCAGGATGACCTCCAACGTCTTGATTTATATTGTCACTACAACAAACTAGATTTGAATGCATCTAAATGTTTTACTATGAGTTTTACACGTAAGCGCCATATATATAAATTCGACTACTTAATCAAAAACCATAAACTGGAGAGGAAAACTGTTGCAAGAGATTTGGGAGTAGTCCATGATAGCAAGTTGTTATTTGATCACCATGTTAACCATGTGGTCAACAAAGCTTTTAGGGCTTTAGGTTTCTTGATTCGCTGTTCCAGGGACTTCAGAAATATGAAAACCATCAAAATACTGTATTGTTCCTATGTACGAAGTCACCTGGAATATGCTTCTCAGATCTGGAACCCACGATATGCTTGCTACTCGAATGATATCGAGATGATTCAAAGAAAATTCATTCGATACTTAGGTTTTAAATTTAAATTGTTCCATCTAACTGATCTCACCTATGAGCAGCGTTGTGTTAAATTGCATATTCTTCCTTTGCATGAAAGACGAAACATTTAGGACATAACTTTTCTTCTCAATATTGCCCAGGGTATGATTGACTGTCCTGAGCTTCTCTCAAAGATTAAGTTGCGAATACCACAAAGAAATTTACGCAAAAATCTCTTGTTATACAGACCTCCGAGCCGCTCAAACTTTAGAATAAATAGCTTTATGCCTAGAGTGTCTTGTGAATTTAACAAATTGAATGTTGACAGTCATTTTGATCTCTTTACTACTAGTAAACATTCTGCTAGAACCCATCTAACGAATTACTTTGTTAATAAAAATGTGTAGATTTGTAATTACTAAATTTAATTTTAGATACTGTTGTGTGTATTTTTTTGTAGGCATGTGAAACCTTTTTTTACATTTTTTTTTTAATATTAAGTTTTAGGGTGTCAGTTGGGTACTCTTTTCTTTTAACAACTATATAGTGATTTAATTTAAAATTTTGTAATGTTACCAATATGTTGCTGACTGTATGTGGAAGCTTGTAATTGGCGTTTGCTGACCTATTTTGTTCAATTATTTGTGTGTGGCTGTTAGCTCCCCTAATAAAATAAAATAAAATAAAATAAAATAAAATAAAATAAAATAAAATAAATAAAGTTCTGACAGTGGCACCCATGAGAAAACCATATAATTAGAGCATTTTTTGTAATTGAAGTCGGTTTTTTTTTTTAATTATTATGTTCAGGGTGGATGCGATATCGCGACATTTATTGGAGTCACAGGCCCTATATATGGTCTGTATAAATTTCCATAGGTTAATTTTGTATTATTCGAATAAAAAGACACGTAACATTGCGTTCATCCAATTAGTTAGGAAATCGTAAATACTTTTTTTCGTATCAAAATTATGAACCGTTGGAAAATAAACTAATAATGTCCATGTATGGAACCTGTGGGTTTAATAAATGTCGCTATGAGGCATCCACCTTGTATGTGGCTGTTTGCTGTCCACCTGATGAGTGGTATCACCGCCTATCAACGCAAAACAACAAATATTTTGCGTCAGTTGAACTTAAGAACCAGTTTTCTGCAAACATCGTACAAAAAATTTAGATAGAAATTAAAATAAAATAATATAATTAAGATAGAAAACTGCCTCGATGGTTTAGTGGTTAGCGTATGCGCCTGTCACCGCGAGGTCTCGGGTTCGATTCCCATGTGAACTTTCCATCAGAAATTTCACCATAGTATGCAGATACGCTCACCCCCTATCTCATCCCCTAATCATAACAGGTGAAGTGTGTGCGTTGTACAGCTCTGCCACACTTAGGTTATGTTATTAAGTACAAAAAACCTTAAGATAATAAAAATAAAGAAAAAAAATAAAAAAACCTAATTAAAAAAAAAAGAATATTCTTAACTCGAGCGTATTCTAAATATTATAATATGTACTAATTTTTTTCAAAGAAAAAGGAACCGCCTTCAAAAACTCAAAAGTAAAAAATAAAATATTCGCTAAACTTTGCTTACCTTTATATTAATTTGTTTAAAACAATAAACCCAAATAATTATGTAATACCAATTAATTATATTTTTTTGAAGTCGGCGCCCCAAATCACATAATTGCTGATAAGTTTACGAATGCATTCGATAGTTGGCGTTGTACATCTTTTCTGAATCGCGATATGGTTTCGTTACGAGCTTATATATAAATACCGTGCTCTTGCTTCCACTTTTAACGTAATATGCAGCGCCCTCTAGAGCATAACAAATATTCAGTAGCATATTATAGTCCTACAAAGCTAGCAATAAAGTTTCTTATTGGACGAGTTGGATGTGCTGACCAGACTAGACGATAGTCATTCATTACTCTTACGTAAAAGTTTACTGAACGCAGATTTGATTAGATCCTGTCAGGATCTAAAGATCGGTCAGGAACTCAGGATCATCCTGAGTTTCCATTAATTTTTGCAATTAGGTAAAGAAGGTTTGATAAATTACCTTATTGTCAGCATATTTTTTAGTTTTAATTAGTATTTGTTTTGTGAGTTTTTCAATCACTAGTTAAATAAGGTTTTGATAAATTACTTCCAGCATTTATAATTTTAATTGGTATTTGACTTTGTGATTTTTTCAACAATTATTTCGGTAAATACCATGTAAATACGGTTTTAATTGGTATTTGATTTTGTAATTTGGCGCCGACTTCAAAAAAATATAATTAATTGGTATTACATAATTATTTGGGTTTATTGTTTTAAACAAATTAATATAAAGGTAAGCAAAGTTTAGCGAATATTTTATTTTTTACTTTTGAGTTTTTGAAGGCTGTTCCTTTTTCTTTGAAAAAAATTAGTACATATTATAATATTTAGAATACGCTCGAGTTAAGAATATTCTTTTTTTTTTAATTAGGTTTTTTTATTTTTTTTCTTTATTTTTACTTTTGAGTTTTTGAAGGCGGTTTCTTTTTCTTTGAAAAAAATTTGTACATATATTATAATATTTAGAATACGCTCGAGTTAAGAATATTCTTTTTTTTAATAAGTTTTTTTTATTTTATTTTTTTATTTCAAGCTTTTTAGTGTCTTAGTTTTTTATTTTATCAAATCCTTATATATTATCAAAAAATTTTTTCTGAGATCTTCATGATCATAAGTTATCACAACGATAATAACAAATATGCTGAAACGTAAGCCCCGTCCAAACCTAAGCAGAGCTTTCGGTACTTTAAGGGTAGGTAAGTAGGCTGTCTCTGCTTACCCTTCAAAGCATACACAGGCATGATGTTATGTTATGTAGTGGTGAAAACAATACATAGATACACGATTGCACAAAACGTGGTTCATTAGCTTTTCGTTTTTGAAGAGTTCCGTTGCCTGTCTCCAAAGATCTTCATCAGATTCTGATAAATTATATACTAAAACCTTTCTTGAAACACAAGGATTAAAATACCGAAAACTGCATTCAAATCGGATCAGTAGTTTCCGAGAAAATCGCGAACATAAAAAGGTGACATACATACATACATACATACATACATACATACATACATACATACGGATCGAATACAGAACCTCTTTTTTTTTTTGAAGTCGGTTAAAAAAGCATGGCAATGAATAATGTTTTAAAGCCTGTTCAGACGGCGCGTTGCATCGACGCAAAAACTTTGACGCAGTCAGTCGCTCGTGTCACATCATTAGCATCATTTCAATCAAACGAATTTCAATCAAACTTGGTCTTTTTCTTCTTCGTCGTGTCGATGGCTGAGTCAAATTTTATTTTGACTTGCCATCGTGGTGAAAGGATTAGCCAATTCGATTTGGAGAACTCACGAATTGCCCAGGCTGTGAATCAAACTTAGTTAACTTTGGAAAAGATCAAGAGGGCTTAAATTAAGCAGGTATTTGGCTCTATCCAGTATTTTTTTTAATAATATTTTTTAAACAATATTATTTAAATTTCTATGTGACGAGAAAAGCAGCTAAACTAGTAATCGATTGAAGTTACACTAGTCATTCACTAAACCTCGAAACTATCCATAAATTATCCGAATCTTCGAAACAATTTTTATTGTGCTCACTGCCATAGAAACTTTGACACCTAAAATAAAGCTATCCTGCACTTAAACCTTATATTTATGATTCTGTACTTCTGTCTCATTGCCAAGTATCATCCTTTTTGCGTCCATTGCCAAGAATTCCTTATAACAAGTATGTTCCTCAGCGAATTTTTAAAAATTTTGTCATTATACTAGTTGGCTTTTGTTCAGTTTTGTATAGAACAAAGATTATAGAAAATCTAGCCCAAGCTCTGCTCGCTAACTGTGTTTTATACATTTCATAATCACGGGTAATCCTATCGCCATCCACCGCGCAAAATTCCAATTCCATGCGGCTGCGGTACGGGATCTAGCTCAGTGTTTGCTGCGCAGTATTCACAACACTGATTTTCAGGTAGCCCCTGCTAAAACGAACAACATACAATTGAACAACGCGCTCAAAAACATAAAAAAATAAGAAATATAGGTAGAGACAAAGTAGGGAAATAAACAAAATAAATTTTATGCCAGTACTCGTGTATATTTGTACAGTCTATTTATACCCTAATTCGAGTTGATACGAAGAAGAGTGGATAAACACAATACACTTTAAAATAGTACAGACTATAGACACACACAATACATAATAATATATGATACTACTGATATACTAGCTGACCCGGCAAACGTTGATTTGCCAAAAATTTTTGATTTACCATAAGCTCAGGGAAAGTTTAATCGAAATAGAGTAAAAACATTTACAAAAAAATAAAATAAAAAAACTAATAAAAAAAAATAAAAAAAACTAATTAAAAAAAAAAGAATACTAATTATAAAATAAAAAAACTAATAAAAAAAAAAAAAAAAAAAAAAAAAAGTAATTAAAAAAAAAAATATTAAAAAAAAGAATATTCTTAACTCGAGCGTATTCTAAATATTATAATATGTACTAATTTTTTTCAAAGAAAAAGGAACCGCCTTCAAAAACTCAAAAGTAAAAAATAAAATATTCGTTAAACTTTGCTTACCTTTATATTAATTTGTTTAAAACAATAAACCCAAATAATTATGTAATACCAATTAATTATATTTTTTTGAAGTCGGCGCCAAGACTTCATCGTTAAAAAAATGCGCACGCAGAAGTGACATTTCGCGCGCAGCTTTTTTGTATGATAATATGCTGCGGCGCTACGCTCAGGTTCGCTGACGCTGCCTTCGGAGGGCTATGTTATGTAGTGGTGAAAACAATACATAGATACACGATTGCACAAAACGTGGTTCATTAGCTATTCGTTTTTGAAGAGTTCCGTTGCCTGTCTCCAAAGATCTTCATCAGATTCTGATAAATTATATACTAAAACCTTCCTTGAAACACAAGGATTAAAATACCGAAAACTGCATTCAAATCGGATCAGTAGTTTCCGAGAAAATCGCGAACATAAAAAGGTGACATACATACATACATACATACATACATACATACATACATACATACATACGGATCGAATACAGAACCTCTTTTTTTTTTTGAAGTCGGTTAAAAAGGGTAAAAATTTAGGGCCACATTATAGAAAAATAAAAACAAAATATTTTATCCAAAAAATTTAAAAAAATGTTAATGTGAACAAGCCTTATCACTTAGGGGTATGAAAAATAGATAGTAGCCGATTCTCAGACCGCTCACACTCCGTTTCGGAGGAATAAGGTAACTAACATTGTGAGTCGAGAATTTTATATATAAGATGATACATATATATTATGATCTATATATGTAGAACGAAAACAATATGCAATTTTATTTTTTTATGAGAATGCGAGCAGGCTACCGTGGACACCCTCGACTTGAACCGGTCCAGACTTCTTCATGTTTTATCGCCGATCATTTGCAGACCTGCTTTTATTTATACGCTCTTTGATAAATTTAATATATTATTATCTGTACTTGTAATATTTAAAGCAAATTTTAGCTTTGCTATGCTTTTTTTGTATTTATATAATATTAAAGTTGAAAAAATTAAGAATCCAGCAGGACTCGAACCTGCACCCCCTGGGTATACGCCCCAAGTGCTTTGCCAATTCAGCTATGGATTCGTATGCTGCCGGACTCGAAATTTCTCAACTCTTTTTGTGCCAGCCGAAGCCAGACGAACCATTACTTGGTTTTAGCGCCATCTATGCGATGTAATAAGTTACTTATTTACATAATCTTAGTTACTTATTATTATCTGTATTATTCTGTATAACTTTATTAATTGTTTTTACTGTGTCATTGGTCTAGTGGTCTTGCGAGTGTCGGGTTTGGTTCCTGAGTCCAGAATCCATCAGGAAGTTCTTAATAGCAACACGTAGTTGGAATTGTGCCCGGAGAATGGCGATATATATATACGGGGTGGATGCGACATAGCGACATTTATTGAAACCACAGCTTCTATACATGGTAAGTATCAATTTCCACCGGATAAAAATTCTCTGGCGAAAAAAAAAAATCACGTTCTCCGAACAATTTGAACATTGCGATCGTGCAATTTGTTCGGAAGACGTGGATTTTTTTTTCGCCAGAGAATTTTTTATCCGGTGGAAATGCATACTGGCCATGTATAGAAGCTGTGGTTTCAATAAATGTCGCTATGACGCATCCACGCTGTATACTATCATATATATGATAGTCCAGGGTGTCAGCTATAGTTCATGGAAAAATAAATTTGCAAATATTTCGCAGAGAGAGAAACCTTGTATTTTCATTATACATAAGTACAAAACATAATCGATTTGTAATTCCAAAGCCTTCAATGGACATGATAGCAATTCTTATAGGAACGACGCAGGCTACCGTGGAGCACCCTCGACTGGAACCGGTCCTGGCTTGTTTTTGTTTGTATGTATGTATTTGTATGGCCCTCGATCATTTATTGTATCTGTACGAGTAGGTACGATACATGCGCAACGCGAACTATCTTATTGTAGGACAGGAGCTAAGCAACACATTTTATGCTCTATATCTTATTTAATACTTTAAATTAATTGAAATGTAAAGCAATTTTAAATATGAAAGAATGGGTGTGCTTCGTGTGTGTGAAATCTTTGTTTGTGAACACCCCCGTGATACAGGAGTTATTACTAGTGTGTGCGACGTATTTTTTCAAAGGAAGAAAAGTAATGTTTGTAGAATCAAATTTTCACAAGTTACCCCAAGCAAGGCATGACTTTAGTTGTATATTTAATTTATTTATTTGCAAAGGTCGCCAAAAAGCCCTTAGTTAGCAAAAACTTTACAATAGCATTTAGTCTTTCAAAGCAGATACCAAAACAATGCAGTATTATGAAGGTAAAATTTATGACCCGCCCGCGCCCGAACTTTTGTACATTACGATGACAGCTGTAAAATTTATCACCTAATTTTATTTGCGGAAAAGTAATTTGCATTTATATCAAAAACAAATAAACACTATCATTTTATACATTATTTAGTGCTTCTATACAGGGTTTATTCAATCGGCTAGCCCTCAACAGCAATACAAATCGTTCAATCACAATCATTCATCGAGTACATCAATTTCCAAGACTAATTTAGAAATAATTCCGCCGTCTTCCGGCCTATAGCCGCCGTCGGCTTTCCCCTCCGGTCTCTCAGTTATTGACCCAACGGGCTCGTTCAAAGTCAGTCGTACTGCGCGCGCTTACCCGCTCGCCTAGCCCAGTCTGCCTAAGTCTAGCTAAACCCAGCTCAACAATGCCGGCACCGTGCGACTCTTGCAAAGGTAAGACAAATATATAAATTCCATTTTCGAATCTTCACGTTTCTTTTTTTTCATGTTGGCGCTTTTGTTTTTGCCCACGTGTGCGTTTTGTTTTGACGGTCGAATCAATGCAGTTTTGTGATGACGCAGTTAAATAAAGTTCTAGAGCTTTTTAAGAGTACGTTTTATTGATTTAAATTAAGAGAAATTCAAGTATTTTTAGTTGTTTGCTAAAGTAAAGCGATGTTAACTTGTTTATAATGCAATGTAGCAGTGGTAATTATTATTTAATAAAAAAAATATAAATGCATGTAAATTTTAGTAAAAAATATGTATGTATTGAAAGCCTGTTACAGTTTTATTATCTGTATACAGGTTGAATGTTACATTTGTTGAAACCACAGATCCTAGACTTCGTTAGTGAATTTTCACCGGTTAATGTTGCATCAACCATGTATAAGCTTTTCAACACCACTTTGTCTACGTTGCTGATAATGTAAACTACATTAGGTTGAATAGCTTTTCAAAATTGATTCAGTAGTTTTGGAACCTATTTTAAGTTTTTGTATTTTTGTTCATTATCATAAAAAAAAGTTGTTTTTACACAGTGGTTTCCAAACTAGGTGTGCCTGTTTTTCGAAAACCTTAGTTAATAATAATATTATCACATTGTATCTGAAGTGTTCATAATATTAGTTACTTACTCTAAAAATATGATTAATATATAAAACAGTATTTAATTTTCTAAAGCTTAAAGTTTATTAAACTACTACAAAAGCTTACGCGAATAAAGTACTGGCTAGTGGCTTCACGCTCCGTCTTACTTTCACAACATTTTGTGCAAACAGGTCGTGTAGGCTACAGGCTTCATTACTGTCTTGTACAAATGAAAATTTTCATACATTTGTTTGCGCAAACCGGTTGAGATGGAGCGTGTAACCGGTAATTAAGAGAAGTGCAAATAAAAAAAGAGGTGATGTAAAACGAAAGAGCAATAAATTTTTCCTTTTTGACCTCTTTTTAAAGGCCATAAAAATTAATAAAAGTTTATAATAGTAAGATAAACAATAAGATATTTTTTAACGACATCAAAATCAAAATTGGTAAAATATTAACTAAACCGAAGAAATTCTAATATTAAAAAAATATTCATGACCGAAAATGAGGGGATTCAAATGCGTAGCTTCTTATTGCATTCTTGTGGAGTCATAGTCATTCCTGAACGTGTGTACAGACGCACACAGAAATAAAAAGAGATGTACAAATACGAATAAATATCTAGTAGTATTCGTCTAAATATTCGTAAATTATTATCAAAATATTTCAGTTTTATAGATCCCAATAAAATATTACATAAAAATAAAATAAAAATAAAATATTTATTCAGTACCATTTAAATTAACACATTTTTTACATTTGGAACTTATGCTAATTGAACAAATTATTTTTTTTACAGAAATAAAATAAAAATGTAAAGGCAATGGCCAAAAATCTCCTGCACTAGGCTAGGCCTGTCCTGCAAGAGGTTTTTAAATAACAGAATTACAATATTTTTTTTTTTGAAATGGCGGAGTTGTTACTTATTTAATATTCGTAGTAAGGTACAAGATTTGCAGTGTCACATACTTATCATAGAAATTAAATAATTATTATGAAAAACTAAAATAATAAATTCTTACAATAATGAGATCAGTAGGGTGTTCACTTAATAAAAATAACATAACATATATTTCCCAGAAGGGTGTGGCAGAGATGTAGTGTGTGTGATAGGAGGTGAGCCTATCGCCATCCACCGGGCACACGTGCTTCTTTGCTCGACCCGGGAATCAAGCCCACTACCACTGCCACCACCGAGGCAGTCAACATTTCCAAAACATTTTCATGCTAAATACTGTCAAGACGGCACGTTTTGGACGGCTCGCAGTGTAAATGAGTTTTCTGATCCCAAATGAGATGAGAGAACGACTAGGACGCCTTTTGGTTGGCCTGCATAAGGTCTTTTAGGGTAGAAGGGATATGAGATCTGATAACATGTCACTGCAAGCCGTTCAAGCCAAATTCTAAGTCTAAACGCCCTAACTCTACAAGCCTTATACCTCTGACAGAATATGTGACTTGGTCATTTTGCCTCCGTCACATGGGTAAGAGGAAAAATGCATTCACTGTTTATAACTTTTCTGTAGGTAGATTTAATACAATGCTTAGTTCTTGTAGTAACGAAACAACTAAGCTTTCCACAACTCAACCACTCATTATATTAAACGAGTTGTATAGTGAGGACTATTGGAGTATTGCGTTATTTAGAAAGCTGATGCAATTTGTGCTTCGAAAAACATTTAGGTACACTGCCAAAGAATTGAACGCCCTGTCTGAGTCTGTGCTTCCGCATGAGAACAATCTGGGTGTCTTTATAGCAAGAGTAGATATGTCATAGGTAAGCGTGTTCCACCGTAGACCGCATCATGATATACCATCAGGGGAGATCTTGGTCAAACGCATGCATTTCCACCATAAAAAAGAAATATGTTTAGTTACTTTCACAGATACAACCTTAGGTATTAGTACCTAATATTCGTATTCGTAAAATTAGTATTCGTTACAGTAGTAGATAATACGATAGCAATTCCTGAACGCGCCGGTATAGTCGAGCACAGAAAGTTAATTTGATTGTAATGGATTCTCACGCTCGGGGAATTATTTTAGAGTTGAATGCACTCGGAAATCATATACAGGGAGTCCAAAACTCAACGATAATCGGGCAAGACATATATCCTAAAATTGTATAACATGCATAGGTGTTGTCAGTAAAATTTATAGCGTCATCCAAATAAACGTTTTCTAACAAATCCATTAAATAAAGTGTCATTCCGTCAAAACCATTTCGCTATAACCGTTATGTCTTGATAAAAACATTATAATTAATTTAACGCAATTAAAGAACTTTTCTTTAATTAGAAACTGTAATTCAGAATTTCCTGACGGAAAGTTCACAAATAACACTTTGCCCGACCCGGGAATGGAACCCTTAGACTCGCAGTGAAAGGCGCATACGCTATAGCCCATCGAGGCAGGCCATTCACAGCACGGAGTTGGAATTGTGGCCACTGTATGGCGATTTATCCCTATCCCATGAGACCTAAACATATCAGGTGAAATGTGGGTGTTGTACACCTCTGCACCCCCTTCTGAGCGTGATGTTATATTATGTTAAACAGAGTTAGCCCGATTTTAAGCTGTATTAATGTAACAACTCGTGCTATGAAACAATAAACACAAGGTAATTGACCTTTAATATAACAAAATAAACGAATTCAATAAAAGTACCGTTTTAATTTGATCTCGTCTGCGTTCCGACATCGCGACACGCAACTTATTAACGCTACAACGGCTTTGTTTTCGATGCAATATCAGAAATAGAAATATAAATATTCCTTTCGTACCACTTGCTCAAAAGTCATTTTTAATCTGTTAAAAACAGGGAAAGAAAATTGTACTGAATTTCATTCATTCTATGGGGAGAATGTGATTTAAATTTGGAATACTTAGCGAAATTTATAATGAACTACATCTGTGTTTACACCATTGAGTTTGTATATAAAGCATTACATTTTTTTGAAAAAGGAATACGCATTTATTATGCAGTTATAAAATTAAATTATGAAAACCGACGAGGCCGTATCAGCTTGATGCCTTTGCTTTTCCGACAAAAAAATATTAGTCTAGGAATTTGCCGAGTTTGTGTTTTATTCAAATACATAAAATATAACTCTCTGTATCAATAATTGGATAAATGTTGCCAATGTTAACTTATACTTTTAATTGACATTATTTTTAATAAATGCTTATCTCATATTATTATTGTGTTAACTTTTTCGCAAATGGTACGAAAAGTATAGTATTTTCCTCGGTGATAAAGCTGTCTTAGTCTTGGGTGAACTTAAATCCCTCGCTAAACTCAGGACTCGTCTTAAATCCCTCGCTTCGCTCGTGATTTAAGTTTTTAACACCCTAGCTACGCTCGGGAGTAAACCTCGAATCCTTCGTTACGCTCGCGATTTAAATCGTCACCCGCGAAAGAAGATACAGTTTTATCCCCTTGGTTAATAATCTACTATTATTTGTAAATGTAGGTATTATTTTACAAAAGGTCTTATAATAAATTATGTGCCATACATTTTACCAAAAAGGTATACAAATCAAGTTTAACTTAACAAAACAATACACTTACAACTAAAAAACAAGTAAACAACTTACAACTAAGATAAAAACATTAAAGTTCGTATTATAATAATATACTGGCTTACACATCAACTACACTGATTGTAAGGCTAGCCGTACACACGCAATAATATGAGATAATATTATCAGCATTGACTAGTGAAAGTTGCATAAAAAACAGTCAATACGCAAAATAATGGCAATTACGTTGCGAGTGTTAGCTTTTGAACAAACTTTTGATTATTATTATTGGGACGAGGCTTTGGGATGTTCACGTCGACCTCCGTGCGTCTATTGTGATTGTAGCCTCATTATACTCTCCTTTAGGCCAATAGCCTCCATAAATTGGAGCAATCGGCCGATCGGGAGTGTTTTACCATTACAGATAAAATTTCACCCTTAAAAATATATCAAAGCAAAAGTATTCTGTTATTCTTTATTCAATTAAATTTTCATTTATGATTCCAGATACGTGTGGCGGCGGTACAGCATCATGCGGTGCCAACTGCACCTGCGGCCCTAACTGTGCGTGCGGAGATGGGAAGGCCTCTGGTCAGTATAGTCTTTATTATCAGATTTATGTATTTATATCTAGGGTATAATTTGCGACTGCCGGTCATGAGGTTCTCTGGTTTACGCGGATCAAACCGGTCGAATTAGATCAAAATCTGATTTCTCGCGTCAGGAAATGTTTATTAACAGTAAAATTTAATCAGATATATACATCAGATGGATATTTCGGTTATAGACACAGTTTGTAACAAATAAATATATCTCACATACAAACCACGCCATTTAGTCCCAAACTAAGCAGAGCTTGTACTATGGGTACTAGAATAACTATAATTTTCTTTTGTAAATAAATACTTATTATTCTTAGAAACACCCAGACCAAGACAAACCTTCATGTTCATGCACACAAAGATTTGTCTTGGGCGGGAATCGAACCGAAGACCTCGACGTCGCAGGCAGATGCACTACCCACACCACCATCGACATACTTCAATAAAGAAAGAAGAAAAATTAATAACGACAGTGGTGTTACTAAATACATCATCTTTGTTTACGTATCTTTTTAAGTTGTAGTTAGTTAAATATACAGTTTTGGACTGATGTCATTGATTAAGTAATTATTTTTCTGTATTTCAGGCGCCAAGCCATGCTGCAAAGGAGACAAAAAGTAAACAGCCTTCTTCGGACTCCATTCCCAAATGATACTTTATTTGAAACTATGTAATCTCTAGAATCTAAAATTGTAATACATAGTTGTATAACTCTTATTATTAAATAAAATGTAGTTGCTCTTTATAATTATATATTTTATAAATAATAATGTTGTGCTGTCATGAAATGAAACTAGTATAAGAAGAAAATAGTATTATAATTATCATTATTATATTATAAATGTCATTATTATAATGATTGTAGCTTGTATAGGATTAGTTTCGTCTTTGCTTATGTATTAATAGGGATAAGTGTAGTGAATAATTGTCACATTCAGTGTTTTTAAGCTTATTCTATTGAAGTTTGAACTAGTACTTGTAATACTCATTAGCTTATAAATGTATGTGAGCACGCACACACGCATAATACTGTATCTGTGTAGTGTATTTAGTAAAGTAAGAAAGTATGTTGGTGTTTTATTTTATTTAACTTCTACGTAATTCTACCGAGATGGTTAACAAATTTTCAAATCTCAACCTTTTTTAAAACTTTCTAGATTCTAATATTAGATATTATATTTTTATGAGGTTGAGGATCTTAGACATAAAAAATGTAAATCTCAACACTTACGTCGACTTTACAATTTAGACAAAATTACCCCATAGGTCAAAACTCATAAAACAAATCAGCTCACTTATATTAACGATCAAACTAATCGAATTCCTATTTATTTATACAACAAAATCGCAAATATCGCCATGTACTTCTTAATTCTTATTTATTTAATGGCAAATGAGTCTCCTTGCGGTGACTATTTCTGCCAGTGTCAAGTGTGGAGTATAATTAAAATTGTTAGCGTCCAAAATGGTGGGTGATATACTCGGATTCTGACGATGGCGGCACAGGCGAACACACGCTGTGAACGTGCACTCACCCACGCCGCCACCGCCAAAGTCCCATCGCAATGTAATATCGGCCTAATCGAAGGCGCCAATCTTGGATGAAGGATAGTACTGGATAAGGGAATGGCGTGGTCAACAGCGAGACAGAGAATCTCGGCACAGTGTGGCGACAGTGCAAATTAAATTACCCTAGTTTTTGGATAAATTTGCCAAAATATTAAGATATATTATTTACTAATTCCAAAATGAAAAATGAATTTATTTTATGAAAATAAAACAGATATAAAGAACAATTGTTCGGTTTATTGAACATATTTCGTGATGTACTGTTATGTTATTACTGCATAGGTAATGTAATGACTGAATTTAAGTCGATCAACCAATGTTGGAAGTTTCACATCTGGCGTTTCAGCTGCGTGTTTTTGAGCAGTCACTGCTGGCATCATAGTATTGAGTTTAGTAGACACATACTCTTGGCTACTCGTTGACGGCATTACTATGCTAGCTCATCCACTGCTTCTTTTGCCTGAAACTGTAAAATGTTTAATAGTAACTTTACGCAAAAGTTTAAATAGATGGCGTTTAACATACTTTCTAACTCACGCACGGGGACGGGCAGTTACGGCTGCCACAGGTAAAAACGTGAGGATCAACGAATCCCACAGAGCAAAAGTCACGGACCATAGCTAGTTTTATTAAAACGAAATCAAATATTCAAGTCTATATTGCACGTAAAATCCTTAGGACCGTAAAAAACGTAGATTTCCTTTCAGTGTTGCGCATCAATTCAAAGTATCTCAACTTGACTATACCCAAATATTACATTATTACACGTAGTATTACATTATCTTTGACTAACTAAAATTTAAAAATACCAAATTATTTTGCCAGCGTTGTCAAATATGTCAAGTTTGATTGATAAAGTTTTGAGCAAACCTCAAGGTTTGCTCAAAAACCCAACACGCATGGCGAAACAAAAAATCTTATCACCTGTCTTGTTTTTTTACACAAAATTGGCGTAAGTTTATCTTTGTCTTGTGTGAGGGAGATCGAAGCTATCAGTCGTCTATACTATTCTCTGTCTACGGCGCCAATCTTTCTCTGACAGTTCTCCTTTTTTTGTTTCTAACAGTATTCCTAGTCTATGGTATCGATGACATCGAATAAGGTTTTATGCCTGTTTTTTACAGAGTTTGCTAACAATATTTTTTTTCAGCTATCATTCTAATCAGAGATTCATTTGATAAAAAATGTGCCTAAGCTTTTATGAATAGGTTTTCGGGTGTTTACTGTTACTTAAGCGGAGGTTTAGGCAGTATAAATGAAAAGGCACATCGTCATTAAAACATGTTTTTATTCCATACGACAATATGTATATGAATACAATAATTATATCATGGAAGCAAATAATGGGACTTGTTGTTTCAAGATAAAGATAGTTCACTCTTATTCTAACGTATCCTAAATATTTAGGAATCTCTCTTAATTCTACGCATATACGAGCAATACAAAATACGTCGTCTAACAATGCAAAATTATAATAAAAACTTAAAAAATAATGTTATAAAAATGAATTCACATTCAAAATTCAGTCCCACATCAAAAATCATATTCCATTTACCCGACTACGGCTAGGCCAAATGAGGGCTATGTGTTTCAGAAATTGATCATTGATGACGCTCAAAAACTAACCAATCGCGCTCTCGTTGTAGAAAAATGTAAGTAGTTTTTTTATTAATGAAACAGGCATTATATTTATGCAAATAATATCTTTATAAAAAGCGTAAATCCTACGTCTACAAAGTTTGTACAAATAACAGCTTTTATACTCACTACTTTGTAAATCTGTATAATTATATCTTTTATACTCTAATAATAAGTATTATAATCAACTTCTATACTCCAAAATAGTAGTGCACGTACCTAAAATAAAATCAGTGTGTATATTCAATACAACACTTGGATAATATATTCTCTTTAAACATCTGTTGAATAAATAGTTCTCGTTATACAATACCATCCTCCATTTCAATATACTCAATTCATACAACAACATTGAAAAATATATTTCTTAACATTACAATAACAGACTGTAACAAATGCACTTTGTTTTCAATTCCACACTTACACTTATAAATTAAAAAATATTTTTTATTTGAAACAAAATTATTATAGACATGGCAATCTTCAAATTCAATAATCAGAGATTTTTTTTATAGAATAGACGGTCAAAATAAGAGCCAATTTCACAAGCTGACTTCAAACAATGAGGCACGGTTTTCTATCTCTCTATCCCGTTCAATCAGAGAATGAGAGAGTGAGCAAACGGTCGGTTTTTATCGCCCAACCGCGAACCCGGTGCTCTTTGGAACCACGAATCAGCGCAAATTGGTATTGGAATGAAACCTTGTCACCAACTGTATGACTAGCTCGCTGTATATATATTATAACAGTGAACTGCGACAAGGTTCCATCGCGTGTTTATACTCTCTTATCGACTCTTATACTGTCATAAGCGTATCACCAATTTGCGATGATTACCAGTACCTTCAAATTAATATAGTGCTACATCGGGATCGTGGTTCGATCCCATTGACTATTAGCACTTGAAAAAGTACGCTTTTTCAGTAATATATTCTAATCTGGTTGCTAAGGATAACCAGTAAACTATCAGCGTCATTATTTTGGTGCTGCGCTTTAATATTTTAGTGATTATCATTTGTAACCTTGAAAAGAAGGCCTTATTTCACCATCGTCAAGTGAAAATATAAACAATGGAGGAGTTAAATGGTTGCATAGACAAATATGCTAATACTTATTGTATATTTAAGCTCATCATGTGAGCGACATCTGGTGGCTGAGTTAGATTCTTGACCAATCAGAGCCATCCATTTCGATTCATTGTCTCAACGATTTGATAGCCGAGCCTTCAGTAATCTAGTCCATTAAAATTATGAAAATAGACTAAACCTGTCGTTTCAATTGACTTATATTTGTCGATTGTGAAATAGGTTTTTATTATGCTTAAGCTACACATTGGCTCTCGATAATTCAAAAAGTAAGTTCTCGAAATTATCAAAAAGACGTCTGGATTTCGACACATACAACTTTCAACTCCAATAATAATCTTCTATAAGACTTATCGTTTACAATTGGACATCCACTTATATATAGGGGCCATTATATCCTCTGTAATCATAATAACACATCACAAACAATCACTGGATAATCACAAGTTCTCTACAACAAATAACGCACAAATATGGTTTTAAAACCATGAACATTCAACAGCAAATATTACCAATAAAATGGCACACTTCCATGATTTGGGTTACAGTTACCCATAAGGTTTATAATAGACCTTAATTAACAGGCATTTTGCCTGATCTTAATAATTGTAACAGCGAAAACAATTGACAGCTGTTTCGGTATTAAATACCGTGATATTAGACAACCATCATCATAATCTTAAATTCAAATACGGATTTAATGTTTAAACACAAGTTCTGATAAACTGAGTATAAAGAATATCTTTAAAAAATCATCAATCACAAAATATACATTTTAAATCATAGATCCGCATTTGGATCCATACATCAGAATGGTTTTTACATGGTGTAAACAACATTTATGGTGAGTGAAAATTTTCACTCATAGTTCCAGAGTCTCAGATAAATCATTGCCTCAATGTTATTTACACCCAGTATGATGTGAAGCAAGTTGCTGGATTGCAATCCAGCATCCAGCGGTCTGCTTCGACTTGCTTCAGCAAGTTTAAATGACCCAGCAGCCGCCAAAAGCACAAAGTACTAGTTGACAGCTGGCTGGTATAACCTATGGCACTAGTTCTTCTTCACTGTCATCGTCAGAATCGTATACAGGCTCTCCATTGCGCATCTGGATGACTGATTTCTTTCGGTGCCTTTCTTTTTGGTCCTTCTCGGCGTTTCTGTAACTAAAGTAGAAATAGAGCTGTAGTCGATGGTAAGAATTGTTTCTTCGCGGGTATAATAAATTGTTTTTTTTTCTGACAGATTTTAACGAATTAACACCAGATATTTTCTAGACTACATTTCGAAACTGTTTTGATCTGTAGAAAATTAAAAATTTATTGCATTATTTTACTAAATGAGCAATGCTTAAGATTTTAGGACTCATAGACGTTGGGTCAGAAAAAAAAGTATTCATTTAAAAAAGTATTATAAACAAATTTACATTGCAAGGCGGTTTTA
Organism: Hypena proboscidalis; assembly: GCA_905147285.1. Classification (NCBI taxonomy): domain Eukaryota; kingdom Metazoa; phylum Arthropoda; class Insecta; order Lepidoptera; family Erebidae; genus Hypena; species Hypena proboscidalis. Next base: position 7,273,218 of record LR990141.1, read on the forward strand.
CCAGTCAACCTTTGGGTGATGCAGAGAAAAACTGTGGTAGGTGCAAAGTAATCTATTTAATTTAATACAGATTAAATTACATTTTATGATTCAAGTCTTAAGTTTAATTGATTTAACTCTACGTTAGTATATTTAAAAGACAAATGAAACCAACCTGCCATTAATAAGCGGACGCATAGCGCTCTTGAGACTTGTGAACAGGTATGGGTACAATCTCTCTTGGCAGGCCATCAAGTCCTTGACACTCTCCATCGGCTCCAGTTGCGAAGCTGTGGGCTCCTCGAGCACCTCTATACAACGCTGAGATACCACTGCAGGGCGCTTGTCTGATGAACCACATGGCTCTGATGCTGAACGGTCTAGGTGGGTTTTACTGAGAAGGAACAGATAGGAATAATTATTTATTTGTTGTTGCTGACATGTATGACATGCTGGTAATGTGAAATTATACATACAAGCTGTAGGATCACACCTGGTGATAATTGGTATACCTAATATTTTATTTCATGTATAGCAAAAGGTGTATATTTTTCTTTACTGGAGCAAATGAGACATCATTGTTGTGAGATAGTGATTAGCAGCAGTAATAACTAAACACTAATCAACTTTTCTAGCGTTGATCACAACAGCATCTTTCGCCTGTCGGGCTCGGCTAATACGTTCATAATAATAATAGTTCGTAATACTCATTTCAGTACTAACAGCTACGTCACCTTTCAACCGATCTTTTCTACATTCTCTTCTACCTGCACCATTCTATTTATAACGTTTCTAAAACATAAGAAAGAGAAGAAAGAAAGAAAATTATTTTTATTTTCTTACATAACTAACATATATATACAGCAAAAAAAACAGGTAAACAATAAACAAATATGTAAGAAAACAGTGGCGGTTGCTCAGCTTTAATGCTGTGGAGTCTTGCATTTCTGCAAAACTTTCACAGCGCTGATTTTCAGCAACCACCACGGTTGACGGCACGAACAGAAAACAGGTACAGTAACATATAAAGAGACAGTGACGTAAAATTAAATTAAGCTAAGTTCGAGAAAACACAAAAATATACACTTAAAAGAATAGGTACATTATACGAGAGAATAATATATAATAAATAATAAAACATAAATTAGGTTATAAATACATGCTTAGAAAATTATAATTTTATAATATATGGTTACAAAGTAGTTACACAGACGGCAAGAAAAAAAAAAGAAAACAAAACAAATAAAAATAGTAAATTTAAAACAATTATTATCTAGATATTATTATCTGATCTAACTAAACTAATAATAATATAATAAACATAAAAAATATACGGATGGCGCTAGTATCGCCTTGCGCTGGCGACGCGACGACAGTTGGTACACTGTTTATGGCCTGCCTGACCAATCACAGTGAATGTCAGTTCAACGCTTAATTGTCTTTTCCGGTTAAAATACTTCGCATTAGTCATGGGTAACTCGTCGATTTCAAATGAGGATGAGGGAGTACATAATTTTCCCTCGTGAGGTCCTCACGAGGTACACCTCGTTTGAAGTGAGGAACATAGCAATCGCGACACGCGCGATGCACGAGTTACGAAGATAGCCGAAGTGGCCCGACGCCGCGTCGAATGATACCATCCGATTGCGAGTCGCCTCACTCGCTAGGTACTCGCGCGTCCGCGCGAGGAGCCGAGGTACCTCGGCTCCTCGCGCCCAATATTGACGTCTCTCTCATACGCATAGTTATTTTTCACTCGTGATTTTGCGCGCGTTAATAATAAGCATTGGAGTTTAACTAGCAATATTATGTCTTATGTTGTAAGACATAAAGTTCATTATCACTCACATTCCGAGTTACTCATTCACAATACTCACTCACTCATTCCCTCGCGAATCGTATTGCAAAGTATGCGAGGCGCGCGTTACGAGTTTTTCATTCATACTCTTTTTTCGAACGAGTAGTTGAATGAAGCGCCTCATGTTTGAAAAATGAGTAACTCTTTCAATCGTTCTCGGTGAGGACCTCATTTGAAGCGACTCATGAGTGAGGGACGCATCACTACTTCGCATTCTTTGCAGTGTTGAAATAATATCAAAGAATTTGTGAACAAGAGAAAAAAAAAAATGTTATTGTATTTTGTGTATTGAGTTTTGTGCTGTAAGTAAAGAGTTGTGATGTTGTAAAATATACTATTGTGGTGTGATCGTCGTGTGAAGATGTGTTATTTAATTTTTCAAGCGGAGCGTCCTTTTTGTGGAGATGGAACATTTTTTGTTGTACGAATAGAGGTAAGAAATTCAAATTGTGTATTGTAGAATATTAGAATTGTATAATAAATTAGCTGAAACTCTTTTATCCTGGGGATAAAATGCCAACGTTATTTCTATATAGCATTATTTGTTTGTACCTTTTCTGTAACACAACGCCATCTTTGGTGTGTTTATTCGCGTTTATTCATAAAAATAAACTGAAAACACATCCATAATCATGAGTGACGAAGAGTTACTATTAGGTCAGTTTGATTGTATCATTTAAAATTATAGGTATTGAAAAATTAATAATTGTATCAAATTAGCTAAGTACTAAAAATATATGAGAACAGAAATAAAAAATATTATATTATTATGAAATAATAATATATGGACTGTATGTGCAATTATATTATAATGGAATATATTTAAAAAATGGATAATATTATTATTGATTAATTAATTATTAAATGTTTATATAATAATATTATACTAACAAATTACTAAAGTCATGCTTTCATTATCCTATGATGCTTTTCAGGTTGGTGAGCAGAAATGAAAAATAAAACTGAGTCTGTCTGTGCAGATAGCAGCAGAAAAAACAAACTAAGAGCCATGAAACTGGAGTGTGTCACATCCCATACTAATAGTCAATAACCTGTTGGTAAGCATAATTACTTGAAATGAATACAATTCTTCTGTGTATGGAGCAGAATCTTTTTCAAATTGAATTTAAAACTATAAATACTTTTTAGTGACTTCACTGGAGGTGGCAAATCATTCCAACAAGATGTAGCTGCATACTTGAAGCATCCTTTAAAGGCAGTTGTTCTGTACCGTGGCATTGACAAGGGATTAGCTGTTGAGCGACTGGAGTAGCTGTAATGATCATGTCTCCAGCTGAGCTTGTCGAAGAGATATGCGGGCTTCGAGGTATTTATTACACCAAACAATAGATTGCATAGGTGCAGTTTCCTCCTAGCAGCCATCTTTAAGATGTTGTGCTGGTTCAGGAACGGGGTTACATGACTTCGCCAGGGCACCTTGAAACAGTATCTAGCACATGCATTCTGAACTCTTTGAATCAATCGCTTAGTCCTTGACAGCAAGCATGGACCATACACCGTGTCAGCATAATTAAACTTAGAGAGTACTATACTTTCTACTAATCTTTTTCTCATATCCACATTAAGGTACTCTCTAATTCTATACAAGATTTTTAGTCGGTAGAAGCAACTTTTTACAACATTACTTATGTGGTTCTCAAATCGCAGCTCAGGGTCAATGATGAGTCCAAGATTGCAAGCTGTTTCAACTCTTTCTATATATTGTCCTTGTATTTTGACTATGGGATTTGCTTGTATGATGTTATCTATTTGATGCCTGCTGCCCATGACCATTAATTTAGATTTCAGGGAATTTAAAATCAGACAATTTGACTCAGACCACTCAGCTACCCTTTGGAGATCGTCATTAATTTTAGTTAAGGCAGATGTGGTTTCAGACGGTTTAAATGAGTACACAAGTTGGGTGTCGTCTGCGTACAGGTGATACTTGCACTCCTGAAAGCAGGTAGTGATGTCTGCACTGTATATAATAAAAAGAATAGGCCCGATCAGCGAGCCCTGGGGAATTCCCCTGGTCACAGCTTGTGGAGTGGATGCAAGGGTTGAGCCATCTTTTTGTAGCACTTCCACCTGTTGGAATCTGTTTGATAAATAGCTTTCAAACCATCTAACTGCTTGCAATTCAAAACCATAGAAGGTGAGCTTGGACAACAACAGGGTGACATTTATCGAGTCAAAAGCCCGTGAAAAATCTAGTAAGGTCAATATAGATCCATCACCCTGATCACGTGCCTCGAGGATGTTCCCTACAATATCTGCTAAAGCTGTGGATGTTCCACGCCTTTTTCTAAAGCCTGATTGCAAGTCGGGTAGTATGTTGTTTTTCTCTAGAAATTCTACCATTTGCAAATAGACCACTCTCTCCAGGACTTTAGATAACCAGGGCAAAATGCTGATTGGACGCAAGTCTCTAAATGATTGAGGGTTGCCATTCTTTGGTAAAGGTCTCACAATAGCCATTTTCCATAGATTGGGGAAGGTGCAGGTGTCAATAGATCGATTAACTATTGCTGTGATGGCTGTCAAGGCCTGTGGTAGTGTCAGGCCCACCATTTCCCCCGAGATGCCATCAGCACCTTGGGCATTAGTAGATATCTGTTGAATAATCCTACCTATAGATTCCTCATTTGTTGTTTTAAGCATAAACCTGGCTGTACTGTAGCGGTTAAATTCGTAGTACGTCAGTTTCGATATACTTACATTAGGATTACCTGGAACATAACTATTTATAGCTTACCCATTATCATCACTATGATCGCTATGCTCCGGGCTAGTGGTGGCGTCCCGAATCCTGAAGTCAGGCAGTCCGCGCGCACACACGAACGCTTCTAGAGCGCGCTCTCGCACGTAGATGAAAGGCCGGATTATTCGGATGTCTGGGTCCCTGGTGAATTAATTTTAATGACCTATTTAATGAACGTATATTATTTTCTTTACATAAATAATTTTCCAAAAACAAAACCGACTTCAATTACAATAATTTTAGACTTATATGGTTTTCTCATAAAATTAAAATGGAACCACACGGAAAGCAATAGCTTTCAAATAAAAAAGAATCTTTAAAATCGCTTAGCCCAGTCGAAAGTTATATGGTAGGTAATTAAGATAAAAAAAAATAATAATACAGAGAATAACCTCCTGCTTTTTTGAAGTCGGTTAAAAAACAAGATAAATTTAAGAAATTAAATTACACCCAGTTATAGTAGGTGTCTAGTTGAGACATTAACAGTGCCCATTTCGGGTTCTCTTTATGCCCTATCAGCTTACCGCAGCCGATAATGCGCTCGTAGCGTGGTGAGTGCGCCCGTGTGCATGATGTTGGCGAGGAAGGCGTGCGCGGCGCGGTCCAGCGCCTGCGCCAGCGCCGCCACGCCGTAGCCGTGCGCCGCCGCCGCGCGCGCCGCCAGCCGCCGCGTGCTGCGCGACGCCCAGCGCGACGCGTCGGCGCTGCACGCTGCTGCTGCAGCCCATTCATAATACATGGTTAGGTGGTGAAGCTTTAGCAAACCCAGTGGCAGATTAGCCTATGTCTATACACCAAGGCAAGCACCATATTGGTACAGCTAGCATCATCGTTAGCCGGGTCCAGCCACGCTCGGACTCCTTGCTTGGGAACTGTGGCAACCTGTGTGGTTGCCTAGCACGAGTAACATTCACACCAGCCGAGACCTTGGCTTACGCAAGGGTGCCTTGCCTGGCGTGCGTAGCCGGTCAGTACGTGGAAATTGGTTGCCACAACACCCGAGCCATGCTGGGTCGGTCTGAACCCGGCTAATGAGGACCATGGTGGATGAACATGATTTTTAAGTTACTTTGAATCCTCGCGCTCTTAAGCAAGTACCTACTTTGAACTTTTACATGATAGGCCCCTGGGTAAAAAATACTTCAGTTACACTTAAAATACCTGAAGCATATAAATTTATTTATTATAAAAATAACTTACAGTTATGAGATGTAAGGGCAAAAATATAATTGATTTTGGTTTACAATGCCTTCATTAGACAATTCACATATCTAACTTGAAAAAGTTACTTACTTTCAGTTTCCACATCCTCCATTTTATCCTCATAAATAAACTTGACACCAAGAGTTCTGCAGTACGCCATCATGTGCAGTGGGTCCACCTGGGAATTCTTCTCGTGGACGAATAGAGCACCTGTAAAGATAATAAATGAAAATCCAATAACCATATCCATGGCATTGGAGTAAGCTCATGGTTCCACGAAAACCGTTCGACTCGATCATAAACATACCTAATGTTTTTTTTTCTTTTAAAGTCATCAGTCCCAGTTAAATTAAAATTTGCAATTAAAATAAATTATTTTCATGGATACAAAAAGGCGCTTGAACTCTTTAAATAAATTAGAATCGTTATCATTATGATGTGTTTTGAAAATCGTTCCGATAATAAGAGATCAGTAGACCTGATAAATATAGGTAGGTATACGTACCAATACTGAAGTGAATTCCTTTGGACCGGGCATAGAACTGGTACTGATGCATGGAGTGCAACAGCGCCACTGATCCACTGCCTCCTGACAGACACACCAGCACCTTGTCTCCGGGCCGGATCATATTGAACTCCTGGATGGCCTGCACAAACGAACATTTATTTTAAATGGTGGAGACCCATTGCTAAATCAAAGCCGCCGGCCGATCATCCAGTTAAGCAACGCTGACTGCGGTCAGCCGCGGGATGAGTAACCATCATAGCATAACGAGTTTTCCTTCGTACCTTGCAACAAAGTTAAAACTTAAGGTCCCGGTTGTTATTAAAGGCGTAAATTAGTAAAATAAATAATAGTTTAAAAAAACTAAAAAACACGCTGGGGCACTCTGTGCCATATTATTATATTTTTCGTCTATCGAGCAACCCACGCTTTTTCCAGCTTATATTAGGAATTATTTTTCACTTTTTAATTAGAAGTAGTTTAAATGCGTGTTTTTTTAGTTTTTTTAAACTATTATTTATTTTCTACTTTTTAGTTTGGTTTATTTATTAAAGTGTTTTTTTTTATTTTTTTTTTATTTTTTTTTTTTATTTTTTTTATCAAATTATTGCATTGTCATCGATCTTTGACAGGCTTGCAAAATTTTAATGAAATCTGTCCGTTTAAAATGGGTCAAAATCGAGTCCAAAGGAGTCGGTTACATACATACATACATACATACATACATACATACATACATACATACATACATACATACAGGTGAAGCTAATATAAGCGTGTTAAAAAGCTCGGACAATGAATGAATTACCTCAACAGTAGGTTTCCAGACGGCCCTGGGCGGGCATTGCCAGTTGCCGTCATCATCCAGGGTGAAGTCAGTCAAGGAGTTGTCACTGCAAGCGCTACTATCCTCAGGCTCTTCGCGCTCTTGCTCCCATTGAGGTTTGAAGGTACGGCACTCTGATTCACTGTAAAAAAGAAAAAATGTTTTGAGGACAGACATCGTTAAGACACACTCAGACACAGTTATATTTACCTTTTTTTCGATTTAATCAAATTATAAAGCTTAAGAGATTATTTGTTTGATATCTCTGGCACCTTTTTGGTATGAATATGTATTTTTGTATTTTTGCATTTCATAGTCCATCAACATTCATTCAATCTTTAAGCTGTTGTCCAATGTAATTACATTGAAACGGATTTGGCTGAATGAATACTTATACAAAGGTCATGAGAAAGGCAGCGGAGATTAAATCACTGGATCGACTTTGATTAAAATAGGCGCAAAGGTACTTATAGTGAGGCGAATCCTGAGGCAACATGTGGGTAAAAAAGCAGACCGAATGCACTATTTCTGAATGATGCTCCTCCATTCAAAAACTATTTCAAATCATTCAAAACCATACAGAAAAATCTGACGGAACAAAGATATTCACCTCCTATCATAAAACCGGTCATCAATACCAGATCGCTGGTCGGTCCCATAGCCGCTGGACCTGGAGCTGCGGTCTGAGCAGCTGGAGGACGCGTTGGAGGACCGACTGCACCGCTTTGAGTCCACCACCGTGGTCGTGTTCCTGGGACATACACACACGTTTAGTATGATGGAAGATGTAAGTGGTGGACTCAAGCAGAGCAGAAAAGAAAGAAAAGAAAGTGCGATAGGAAAAGAAAATAGTGGGTTAGAAAATGGGATCCGCCATTATGTTCAAGCGATTAGAATATCGAGTTGATCTACTATGATGATAACTATTTTATTTATGTATAAAAGATATTATTAGGACAAAATATGCAGCAAAAAGCTTGAAATCTTTTATATAGATGAAGCCTTGGGTTAAAGCAATTCAGGTATAGAAATTTGTTTTTATTCTAAATATAAATAATTTACCCTATCTAATGCATTTTTGTCATAGCCAAAATCTTTAGACATAGATACCGCGTATAAAATTTTACGCAAACATTTAAAACAGCACCTAACTTGTGCATTAGACTTACAAGCAAACTGTCAAAGAGAGTTATTTTCTGCAGAAATATGAACATTTGGGCAAAAACTTAGATTTATTTATTTATTTAAAAACTTTATTTACAAAATGTGTATACAAGGCGGACTTAATGCCATAGGCATTCTCTACCAGTCTATCTTTGGGTGATGCAGAGATTAACAAGGCAGGTGAAATTCTAAAATATATGATTTATTGCCAAAACTTTAGTCGGTATCCATGTCGGATTCAAACACAATTAAGATCTTGACAACACCCACTGGTTTTACGGTAAGGTTAATAAACTTTAAGAAGAGTTTTTGTATTAACTTAAGTACAGCCAAATCTTAACTGTTCATGTTTAAAGTGTGATGTGTGTATAACATCAAGATTGCTAAACCATATTACAATGAGTCGAATTCATACTTGAAAGAAAGAAAGAAAGAAACGTTTATTTGCCTTAAACATGGTGACAAAAAGATGGTACAATTTAATAATAAGTACACATGTTTCACCGGATAATCGGTATGCAAAATATACAATGTTATACCTAAGTACTTATATTATATTAAAGTTATATAAAAGTAAACATTAACTTAATTGAATAATAAAAATAAATAAATTGATAAAACGGAGAGAAGATTTCGTACTATCTCATGACATAAATTTATAAACATGAAGGCAAGAAAAATTACATGAAATAAAAGAAGAAAACCAACTCAGAAAAAATAAATTACATCACTGAAATGAAGTGGAAGAAGTCTCACACAAGGACACGCATACAAAGAACCAAAGAATAGAAATAAAGATAGGTAGCTCACCTATTTTGCCTGTCGCTATCCTCAGGCATCTGGAAGACGACCCTGCTCGAGTCAGCAGTGTCGTACCTCTTGGTCTGGCGCACATGGTCACCAGAGCAAACTGGCACTCCCTCGATGATGTCGGGCACTTCACTCTTCTCATGTTTCTGGCATACACGGTATCGGTTCTGGCACTTCTTATTCTTGTTTGAAGCATCTGAAGAAGTTCGCCATTTTACTACAAGTTTGTAAGAATAATGACATTAGATGTGGTATTTGCATTAACGGATCGGGCCATAAGCGTCCGGAATTAGGCCGGTTCAATCGGCGTGTTTTTCGTGACACGTGGTCCGGTATAATGAACAAATAATCTTAAATTGATACACTAGCATAATCAGGACATATTCAGTTAAAATAATGTATTTTTTATTTATAGTATCTAGTAACATCACAAGCAGATTTATAAATTTGAAACCAGAAATATAAACATCAATTAATATCCATTGACATTGAAATCAGTTGATGTTTAGTATGTCGTTGGCACCAAGGCATGAACATTACTGTTTATTTATGGTCTGTATTTAGTTGATTGAAAGCGTCCGGAGATGATTTATTTATATGTAAAAAAGAAAAACAGGTATTTACTTACCAAAGTCCAAAAAGGAGTCTGTTTCTGTGAATGTCATGTTGATGCCACTGTCTTGTGAGCTCACGGAGGGATTTTGGCACCAATTTTTCTTAATGCAGCAATGTCTGCAAGTCACATCAGTGCAAACCTCGTCATCAGACAATTTATTTGAACTCAACGACTTGGGGAGTATCGGTGAGTTCTGTGTTGTGACCACTTGAATGATTGTGTCGGGCGTTGAAGTTTCACTGGAGTTGAAAGAGATACTGTTTGGTCCTGAAGCTTCATGTGAAGGAGTGCCATGAGCTGATTTTGGAGAATTAGTCGTGGGCGAGCGCTTCAAATATCGATTGTCATCCTCATCAAACTGAGTCGGTAGTATAGGACTAGTAGGACATTTTTTCAAGCATTGCGGTGACTTTTTAAGATCTAAGCCTAACTCTGCGGCCGAACCGATTCTTTGCCTTCCATGTTTTGGTGGCGAACTTTTTCGGGAACTAGAACCATTGAAGTCAGGTGAAATCATTTCGTCAACTTGGCTGACCATTTCTCGAATTTCATGTTTTACTTCCGAGGCCATTTCTCTCGACATTCCCATGAGATATTCTGCTACATCTATAACAGACACGGAATTCTTATCACTCTGACTAGAAATCGAAGTTATACTTAGATTTGCCTGTTCAACCGCGTCTGAATTCTCTAGAATATCGTCAACTTTGGAAATAACTTCTCGGATCTCAGATTTAATTTCTGTTGCTATTTCTCTGGTCATTTCTTTGACATATGCTTGCAGATCATCTGAAGTGTGAGAGTGTACTGAAGTTGTAGGAGATGTCCTACCAACTTGACTACAATCTGATGCTGATGTACTGCTTTGTGTGCTGTAGATGTAAGACCTGCCCGGTGAGATCATTGGGTCGTCTAACGATAACAGATCCGTTTGACTCCCGCAGTGACAAAAGTTTGATTTTTCTGTTATATTGTTCGGACTAGTTTCTTTCAGACCCAGATTCATTTTTGCTTTTGCGCTCAGTGGGACTGGGACTGGGGTATCAGAACCCAAACTGTAGCATCTGGACCGGATAAGAAGTGGCTTTTTTGTGTGCGGAATTATTCGCAAAGGTGACACAGATTCACCGACTGCGAATTGAACTGGATGCGGCGTCTCACTATCTTCTTTGTGCGTTTCACGAAGACTTGACTCTCTCATGAAAAAGTTTTGTTTCTGTTTCAGTCTAAATATTTGGCAATCGTCTATCGCTGATAAACTGAAGTGTCGTGGAGAAGAGCCTAAAATCGGAGATGAAGTAATGGAAGACCTTACATTTAGGCTCTTTCTGGCTCCTGTGTACCCTGACGGGTCAAATGGCACAATATGTTTGACATTAGCTGACCGACCTAGGAGTAGGTCATGAGCTTCTTTGGGCAGCATAAACCATCTGAGATAGTCTATGCGAGGGTTAAAGCTGACTTCTGGCTCAGCCGTTGAGCATTTCATGGCCAGCTTTCTTGCTCTATTGAATAAATTTCTTGCCGTCTGTAGACACTCCGTGTATGTTTGGGGGAATATGCCGGGACCTGTAACCAAAAAAATATTTAATGAGTCACCAAGCCTCATTTATGAAATTGTATTATTTCGGAACTGCAATCTAAGTAACATTATATTATACTAACCAGAAACTCTCCTTTCATGAGCAGTCATCTTTCCATCGTTGAATCGCACTGAATGCAAAGACTTCCTATCCCGTAGCACCACACAAGTATGGTGTCTCCACTGGCCAGTTTCAGGGTTCACGACGTACTGCGGCAGAATCTTCCAGCCTTCTGTCGCGACCATCTTCAGGGCTTCAAGTACAAAGGCAAGCTCAGCATCCGACATAAAGAAAGGAAGGGATACTCTGCAGAACCCAGGCCTTAGATGTTCATTGTGAATGGGTACTTCTGGAGACTTCACATCACTCATTTTTCGCACCCGTGCGATTTCTTTTTGTCTGAAATATAAATTACAATGATGAATGACATTTAGATTTACAACCGTGCATATTATTTGGCCTTCGAATGATTTTCGTAGTTCGTTATGTAAACGCCCAAATGTTTGTGTCCGTATACCCACCAGGGCCCTACGTCTATTCCGATTGAAAGCTAATGCATATCGTTCGTCGTATTCGGTACTTTCCGAAATGTTTAAGTAAAAAAATAGTACCGTAAAGGCTACAGAGAAATCTTGAATTTCTTTCAGCGTATTGCCAGCAGGGCCCTTTTCAGTTTTTAGGGTCAAGACCAATATTACTTATTATCCCGTTTAGCGGTGTTTTAGTACCGTCGAAATACCTTGGTTTTTTTTAAAAATAATTATTAATTCATGAGGAATATACCTTCAAAACTTTTGTCAAGCCAGCAGGGCCCTTTTTTGTTTGTACACTTTCAGACAAAATAGTTATATTTTTTATTAGCATTTTAATAGTACTTTTCAAATAACTTTACATATAGTTCGAAAAGTTTTTATTTTGGCAGATAATTTGTTTTAAAATGTATATCACGATAGCCATAATATTTTAGCGCTACAGTGCTTGCCACCAATCATGGCAGATCAGCGCCGTGCTTATTTTGACAACTGGCCTTTGGCAAATAGCATGAAGAATAATTTGTCCATTTTATTAATATTTCAGACATTATTGGTCATTAATACTTACTTTCAGTTCTTACTAACCTTCGGCCATGATTTTTGGCGCGGACTCTAGTACTACATTGACAGATGCGACACAGGAGTTATTCCTAGTGCGGGTTTTTAAAAAAAAGAAAAAAAAAAAAGGGTGTAGTCATTCACAGCAGTACCTACTACAGTCCGCGTCATTTTTCGTGGCCAACGGCGAGACCGCCGTGGTATAAGTTTTAAAGCAAATTATCTGCCAAAATAAAAACTTTTCGAACTATATGTAAAGTTATTTGAAAAGTACTATTAAAATGCTAATAAAAAATATAACTATTTGGTCTGAAAGTGTACAAACAAAAAAGGGCCCTGCTGGCTTGACAAAAGTTTTGAAGGTATATTCCTCATGAATTAATAATTATTTTTAAATAAAACCAAGGTATTTCGACGGTACTAAATCACCGCTAAACGGGATAATAAGTAATATTGGTCTTGACCCTAAAAACTGAAAAGGGCCCTGCTGGCAATACGCTGAAAGAAATTCAAGATTTCTCTGTAGCCTTTACGGTACTATTTTTTTACTTAAACATTTCGGAAAGTACCGAATACGACGAACGATATGCATTAGCTTTCAATCGGAATAGACGTAGGGCCCTGGTGGGTATACGGACACCAAATGTTTGGCATTCTAAAAATATCGGAAACAGTATTTTAGACAAAAGTTATTCGACATGATACTGTCATATATATTATTATTGTAGAGCACAAATATTTACACTGCACGATTTATGTTCTAATCTTGTTAGAATATTGTCCTTGAACTGGTAACTAGTTCTATCTCGATTTTGTCAACTTTTCAGGAGGAACGAAAATCTTGTTTGCGCCATATAGCTTATAGAAAATCGAAAAATTAAGACGTAGCGTCGTGGTTAAATATTTTTATTACTCAATATTTTTATTGAAAATAAAGGTAACATATTGATATGTTTTTTTCTAAAATTGCGTTAGTGTTTATACACGTTTGACAAGATAGTATAAATGCTCGCATTCACAGCCAGTTCAAGGACGATATGTCATTCCATAGAAAAACACACACAGAAATATATTCTTTTCGATCTTTAACTTTTGCTTCATTACTGTAAATGTTAAGTATGTATCTTGTTTTATTGCTCATGCACCAAGTTCCAACAAGCAATTCTTTTAAATACCTGAGTTTACCAGTTACATAATATATTTTCCCATCTATTCGCCACTCAACTAAATAGCCATGACATTCATTTTATGGATATTCTAATAAAAATACTTACGCTTCAACGTCCAGTAATTTTTCATATTCCCTCAAAAGCTGACTGTCAATGCCAAGGACATCAGATCCGTAGTTCAGGTTACTTGGAAGACCACCTCTTGCTTGGATCCCAAAGACATCATTAAGGACTGCCGTCACGAAATTGTGGTGTAAGAAGGTGCCTCGAGGGTGTTTCACCATCAGGGAAAAGATTGGTAGACGTCTGACTGTTGGGGAAAGGTTCCCGAGTAGTATCAGCTCCGGGATGTTCTTTATGTGCGAGATGACTTGTCTGAAACCATAGAAAAGAGGGAGTTAGAATTATATATTTATTGCGTCATCGATCACTTTAAAATCCAGCCGGAGAAATACGAGAATTAACAATACCAATTGCGATTTCAAAAACTTCATTAGGTACATACAGTGTGAATGTCATCGTGACGAAGCCTATAAACGACTTGGTAGATGATACTGAGACCCTAGGTGTAAAAAGTTTTCATCGTTGTTTTTGACCCATGGTCTCATGTCTCTCTCAATCATAGACTGAATGACTCATAAGCGGCTTCGTCACGATATAATTATCATCCAATTGTATATTATACTGCATTATCTCCTATGTAATACACCGTTTCTTTTTGATTAATCATTTTGGTTGCCTATTTTCGCCATGTTAACTAAAAAGTCTGCGCCGCTGATCGATATTTTACCTGTTTTCTGTTCGTGCCGTCAACCGTGGTGGTTGCTGAAAATCAGCGCTGTGAAAGTTTTGCAGAAATGCAAGACTCCACAGCATTAAAGCTGAGCAACCGCCACTGTTTTCTTACATATTTGTTTATTGTTTACCTGTTTTTTTGCTGTATTAGTTATGTGAGAAAATAAAAATAATTTTCTTTCTTTCTTCTTTCTTTCATATTGAGCTGAACTATTTTTACAACCGTACAAGTGAAATACCTAGATATTTTTAGACTAATTTTCATATTAAAGGTTATATTTACTGACATTGCTTCGATTTAGTTTTAGGAGAATTTTCTATAATTATATAAAATTGTAATTAATAAATTGTAAAAATTGTAATTTACATACTTAGCTATAGCGTAGGATGAGGATCGCTGGTGCCTAAAGTAGGTATAAAATAACCTGTGATACAGTAGGTCACCAGTTTTCCACTCGGAACCAATTTACAAATTAGTAGCAAAATGTAAACTATCTAGTTGTAGTCTTTAGCTCATTAGGTGATTCATATGTATGATATTTTATCACCGAATGTAAATCCACAATTACCTAGTTCTACTAACTTCCTTAGTATAGTTACAATCATACAGTGATAACAAACCACCAGCTCTACAGGATGTCCCACAGACATGCCACATGTAGGGAAGTATCTTAAATACTGTAGATCGATTCTTTAGCGATAGAAGCAATTGTGTATATTTTTGTACATAATATTTAGTTTTTAAAAGAATTTGCTTTTGTTTTGATATTTAAGTTTCATGTCAGTCTTTTAGTTATCTTCCTAGGTTTAGTGTTTCTTTAGTTTATTTTCCTATTTTCTTAATATAATTTATTTCCTTTTCTCCTGGTTTCTTTACCTTAACCCAATCCACAACAGCAATATTTCAAAAATCTTTGAATGCAGTGCAAATTGTTTTTTTAAATAAAATAAAATCATCTTTCGGTAAAACCTTCTATCTACCATATTCATGAATGATACTTCCCCTCCAGGCGGCTGTACACTTTCCTACAATCAGATATGGTAACAGTGCAATTCATCACTGCCAACTCTGGCAAGTAACACATTATAGCGGACTCAATGCTAATTATACGGAGTCAATGTTTATCTGCATAAACCCTGAATTAGCTCATAAACGACCAACCAAGGCAACTGGGTGAGCCGCAATAAAAGAAATCAATAACTTTTATTCTTATGCTTCCCTCGAACTATTTATGGCTTGCTTTTGTAGTAACGAGATGTGTTTGGCTGAAGCTGGAGTTTGTGTAGTTAAATATTTTAGAATGCCTTGTTTGTTTAGTTTCCTTATACATATTTATACTTATGACCTACAGTTGCCGAATGTTAATACCATTTGAATGGCGTGCTTGTTCAATAAGAAAAACGTCGCGAGTTATGGCCAGAAGGAGATTTAAGTAATAATTGAAGACTGTGTTCAAACTACCGAAATATTTATAAATAACATTTTAAAAATATTTGGTTCTAATTTACACAATAACTTCTGTGTCAATGGATTTAGCGTTAATTATTCATGAACTCGTAAAATTACTGATAAACATGAACAAAGGTCGAGTAATCCTGATTAACATTATGTTCTGACTCATTGAACTAAAATAATTAGTGTTGACAGGCCGGCTATTTTCAACATTTTGTATTTTGGCGATATTTTCAAAATTTTGTATTTTGGCGATATTTTCAACATTTTGTGTTTTGGCGATAATTGTACGTTTTAATATGGACTGCATTCGTAAATTATTTAGACACAATTCAAACCTATTTGTCAAGTAACTTTATTCTCTTATTTCCTTTTTCCGTTTCTCGCGTATTCGTACTATTTGTTAGTACAAATTTTATTAATTATTTATTTGGTTTCTACTTTGGACTAAGGATCAGCATTGCCATACAACGTGGCAATGCCACCAGCCTTGTGGGCACGTTACCCGCGGTCGACATCGATGCGGACGTATTTTTTGACACCTGAACTTTTTATTATATTTATTTTATTTAATAAGTTTGTATTATTTTTTATTTTATATATATATATAGTTAGTTATATTATTTAGTTTTCACGTTTTTAATAATATAGTGTAATTTTAATTGTTTAATTGTATCATAATAATTAACTGTAATATTTGTTAGTAAAATGGCAATTTAAACTAAAATAAACAAAGTCAAAATTCATATACACACAAAATCAAGTTGTTTCGCACATCTTTTAATCAAAAGCGATCCAATATCTAGTTACTATGTTAAACTAGTGGCTAACGCAGTCAAAAACGAGGAAACGATTGATAGCAGACAGCGAACGGAAGCCGCCGAAGTGACAACGTGACGTGAATGGCAACAACTACATTATGCACCGGCGGGGAAACGAACCTTGAACCTGAAGAGGCATTTGAATTTATAATAATGATGAAATTTGCTTTGGAGATTAGTAATAGATATTTATTTATAGAAGTTATTTGCTAATTTAGCAAAGAATTTGAAAATTACAGTTAGGTAGCTCTTATGTTGAATTTTAACTAAAAGTAGGTTTTTATCCTGTTTTGCTTTAAGTGTTTTTGTCCCTATATTTTATTTATGACTATAATCTAAGATTCTTAAAAACATAATTTGCCAAAAAAAACCGACTAAAAAGTAAGAAACACTTAAGTAATATTCAAGGTCTCACCTCATCTGTGTATAACTTGAATTACGACCTTGTTTGGTGCCTTTATTTAAAGAATTATCCCAAACTGTTGTGGATTTGTACCTTATGAAATGCTGACTACTAGATGCAAATATCCGAGTAGTTTGTAATATAAGAATTTGTGTTGTCCTCGATTGCGAAAACGTAACAGATTACAAAGAAAGAGCTTTTAATTTCAATGCAAAATGTGAGATGACATAAAAGGAGGACCCAATTGTCCACTCACACGTCTTTGTACATTACTTACTAAATATAAAAAGATCCAATTGCGTCTGTCCCGAGGGGCTCGCAATTAATAATAAATAACCCGGATAACCAAAAACCCGGTTAAATCCGTTACTCGATGACAAAACATTTGACAAAAGATTTTTCAATTTTACGACACACGTCCGTTCAAGATGAACGCTCGTAAATGAAAGTAATGTGATATTTGTATGGGTCATTTATAAGAAGAATTTGGCTATAAATTCAGCTGCCAACTTACGTGGGACAATATCGAAATAGTTAAACGTATCGGAACTAGGACAGCGCTTAATAGATCATTGATTTACTATCGGTGTCTTACTTGCTGGACGAGTTATGAGTTTGGATGAAAACAACGTAATAAGGGCTAACATAAGTGACCTATTTTTGTTGGTGGATTGACTTGGATAACTTTTTTTATTTTTTATTTACCGACACAAAGGTAGGACGCCATAAATATTACAATCCAGCCTGAGGGACTAATAAGTAATTTAATTTGAAATTACACTGCTATTATTAGAAATCTAAGAAAGTGTCCATTAACACTAATCTTATAGTCTCTATTACCGGAAAAACATTTTGTTAATGTGTCCTTTATAGGTACATTTTATCGAATTACATTGTTCTCACTTGTGTAGACCTATTTAGTTTAAAATACTTACATAGCATAATTGAAAACATAGAATTATTGACTGAGCACAAATGCGGATGCAAGCGCCATCTGCGTGGCCACACACTGGGCTAATAGAATTTGACTGCAGCCATCGATACTAAAGAAGAAATACGGCTATCTTTTATAAAAAAGCTAAAGCTACAAGCTTGAGAAATTATAGCAGTTTATTGAAGAAACCCAAGTTTTGGAAAGTCATTTACGTAGCAAAAACTATTTACGGGCTTAAGAACTTGAAAAACTATTACATAATGAAGTTCCAGCAATCACAGATACTTATGAAGGCAATTAAGAATAGGAAGATATTGTCTCTAAAACAGACAATTTTAACCGACAAAAGCAGGTCATATGAGCCATAAAGCTATCAAAAGAGGTAAAACAGTCGAGGGGGATCAAGCATACAAAGACTACCCCGTATCTCGTTGGAACAATGCCAAACATCGCTTAATGCCAAAACTTTATTCTTCAGACACGTTTCTCCGTTTTATTAAGAAAAAGCATTTTGGTACAAGATTTTAAAAGATTTTTCTGAGATTAGAATATTTAAGAATGAAAAGTTGGGCAGCTAGAATGATTGATCGTTGCAATTTAAAATAAAGCAACTACAAGTTGAAAATAATGATCTCCTATCAATAGTCAGAAATTGGCTCAAGTTCAACATTTTGATCACGTTTTGGCGTCTTGATTAGTCAGATGCAAGAGCGACTAAGTTTCGGTTCTCAAGTTTGGCAGTTGCTGTACCTTCTGAAGTATAAATGTTGTGCTCTGTTTTAACACAAAGTTAGACATTGTTGGACTATATCATGACACCGATTCACCTGAATAGGGTGAAACATAACTGTATTATATGAACTGCTGTATATTGAACTGCTTCGTTGGTCCAGTGGTTAGCGTATGCGCCGCTTACCGCAACGTCTTGGGTGAAGTGTGGGTATTGTACACCTCTGCTACAACCTTCAGGCGTGATGTTATGTTATTGATAGACAAAACTATAGCTTTTATGCTTTGCTTAGAAAGCAAAGCATACATACCCGAGCAAAGTCAGGTGGGTCGCAACTCTGTTATAAAATACACGTGTTATCTAAAAATAGCTACTTCCTTGAACTTTGAAGTGATCGATCCAATTACCGATGCCATTCAAGCATTCAACCGACGAGAGCCGTCAATATCGCAAAATCGCAAATGACATTTTGTCAGTGAGTGACAGCAACATGAAAGCTTCGAATTAAATGTGGTTTCTAGCTGAAACCATTATCGATCCAATTTTATTTCCATTTCACAGACATGGAAATGAATATATTTTTGGAAATCTTCCAGAAAATATTGAAAATGACAACTGTTTTAATAACTTTATATCATACTAAAATACGAATATCAATATCCCTTTCGACATGATAAAAATTTTAATGTTGAGGGCATTTCGAAAATAGATCTATATGTAAAGGTATACTTGAGATTTGAGTAAAAATTAATTGCATCTGACGCCAGCAGCTATACCTATTATGTTATATCCGCATAGCTACAGAACATAAGACTATAAATAGCATCGGTGGTTCACTCAAATTATACCAAACTCCAGTACAGATTGTACTATCCAAAAACAATTACAAGATTTCCAAACCAATAAACACCATTGAGGAATACGAAGCAATTGCGGCTATTATTGTTATGTCAACCATTATCCCATTTCTGTGGTCCGAGGGTAAGACCATCTCTGAATTGGTTGAACCATATTAAACGTCAACTATTGGTCCAAATTTGACCGTAGGACTGCGAAGTCAAAGGTCTCGCTTTCGAACCCACGGCACACACCTCTCTCAATAAATCGTTAAGATTCGTCTTTTCGAAGATATGTGTGTATTTATTACATAAGTTATCGCTCGCTAACGGTGAAGGAAAACATCGTGAGGAAACCTACACGCCTGATAGTGCCTGAATAGTGCTCGAGGGTGTGTGAAGTCTACCAATCCGCACTTAGCCAGAGTGGGGGACTATGGCCTAACCCTTTTCATCATAAGAAGAGGCCCAAGCCCAGCAGTGGGACATGTATTAGATACAGGGCTGCTATTATTATTATTGGTCCAAAATACAGAATCGATTGATACTATGCAAACGGCAGCTATTTGTCCAAATAGAGAATTGGTTGAGCATGTGTTAACGCAAACAATTGATCCAAATACTGTGTATTATTCAAATGGATAGCCAATGAACTTTGAATTTACGATTGAATTGAACATGGATGTGCTTCGAGCTACTGAAACCAATTCTGAAAGTTCAATTAAGCGGCCGTGGCGCAATGGATAAGGCATCGGTCTTACGATCGAGAGGTCGTGGGTTCGAATCCTGGCCATTACACCACGGACGTGAACTTCCTCCTAACACAAGCGAATTAAGCTTAGCTGGAGGGGGTTAACAAGAATACTAGTAATTTGTATTTGCAAATTACTAGTAAGCTTTTTTACAAAAAACAAAAAAAAAAAAAAAAAAAAAAAAATTACCGCTGAAACTAACATGTTAGCTGCCAAATTTACAGTATCTACTTATTGTATTTTAGTGTTTCTAATAATTCTGAGCTTGGACTATGATATTTTTATTAAATAGATCTGCGATATCTTTTTGGCATCAAAACCGTGAAACTATTCAAATTCAAAATTCCAATTCAAATCATTTATTTTCATAGGCCCCAGGAGGCGCTTGAACACGTCAAAACATTACAACCAATGATATAAAAATAAATTATAAGTAGAATTATACTAATTACAATGATTTGAATAACTGGGGCTTAAATTAATTTTAATCAATATGTTTAGAATCAGATTAAAATCAATCTAAGTTGCAGTTCCGATGGGTATTGAATTATGTAAAGAGCTGGTGAGAAACTTATGTGCACCATCTTTTAAAATGAAAAATATAACAATTATTATAGTTCGAAAGTCACATAATAGCAATTCATTTCCAACATTTCTCTCGTAATGTCAGTTGGAATCAACTAACTGTAGATTTAAAAAAAGTTTTTGAATTTGGATTCTATAATTAAAATTTATGAAAATATGAACAGACTCACATTTTTCTTATTTGATCATGATATTTAGTTTATTGTTGAAACGTGTGACTAGCAGACTGTTACAATCTATTTTAGCTTATTTTTCGGTAATAAAGAAAAACAGAACTCAGGCAATTAGTGTTAATAGTCCAAGTTTTACGACTTAGGCCAAGTTTTTGGCATCTAGCACATAACACACAACATAAAGATATTTTAATGAAGGAATCAACAGGTTTATTTGTGAAACAATGGACTTGAATTACCAAAACCATTAGTAGAATGATATTTAATATCTTTCTCTTCGCTGATATTAAAGTAAGCTTCAATTTTAATATTTGTGTTTTCTCTTTTAACTGTATCTTACTCTATTTCACCTAAACACGAAGAAACGGTGGACAGAAAATTCTTTTCTTTTTGAGATATACAACTATGTACAATTCCATACCAATTTTCATCAGTGGTTCAGTGGTTTACTCGAAAGCCTTCAAACTATTTTATCGGATTAAAACACATTTCAGTTAGAATTTCATACATCACTGTACACTAGTCTTCTTATAAGGAAGCGTGTACCATCAAGTGAGATTGTGGTCAAACGCGTGCCTGCTACCATAAAAAAGATCGCAGACTTCCTGTTTTTTTTTAAATACATTACACATGTATGTCAACATACACAATACCTACGTTAGTCGAAGTCCTCGATCAATCCCCGTCTCAATAATGGCCGTGAACCTAACACTGCGCAAACACATGTCTGTCACAGCCCTTAGTTAAAGGTCGACTCGATATGAGAAGTAAATAAAGTGAAATATTGAGTTTACGTACACTTTGTCACTATGTCAGCGTATTTTGAAAGAACCCTGCAATTCCAGGTTTTTCAAAAGATTTGTAATAACCTTTCTTGTTGGCACATGCCGCAACGGATACTTATTGCGGTACCACACTAATGCAGCTCCCGCATTTCGATTATTGACAAAATACGCTTCTAATAAGTCAATTTTTTCACGATTAGAAGACATTTTAGCGAAAATCCTTAATTAATAACTCATACGAAGTTTCTCAGCTGAAACTAAGTATAACACACAGATTTTCGAATCAAATTTGAAATTTGAGGGTAAAAATTCTTTATTTACTTTACAGTCAATTCTACCCACTTCCAGGCCATAACAAAAAGTTAGACCATCGTAGAAATTCGTTTCTGTTGCCGAAATGTATGGGAAACGTTTTTGGCGATTTCTGTCTTTTCTAGTACTGAAAGCTAAAATGGTCCCATAAGAGTTTTTTGATCCCCACATGAAATAGAATCGAATGGCATAAAAAAAAATTTTTGAGCTTTTTGCATTTTTTTTGCTAACTGTAAGTTTTTTACAAAATCTGTGAATGCAGTTCAAAATGTCCCAAAAAGTTAGGGAAGGTCTTTTAAGAACATTTTGCTGTAACTGCAACGGTTAAGGTACTTGCCCTTACTGCCCCGTTTCAAAAATACACCCTGTATAGGCAAGGTAATAAATTCATATGATTCAGTACCTCCCGATAATGCCACGCGTTTTTGTACGATGAAAACATGGTAATTTAAAACATAGGGTGTTTGTGTACCTATATATTATTTTTATTGATATTTTTACAATTCATTCAATAAATGAAAATAAAATTTTTAAACAAAATACCTAACTGTACAAAAAGAAAATAAAAAAGTGAAAATAATAATATAATAATAAAATATAATAATATTTTTAAATTTTTTAGTACTTATATTTAAAAATGTAGAATTTTATACTTTTATATTTTTAAATGTACTTTACTTTTATAATTTATATTTAAACATATAAAAAATGAGAAAAAATATTAAATGAGTAAATATAATAATAATAATTATAATTTAGGCGTAAAAAAATACCTCCGCATCTATGTCAGCCGTGGGTAACGTGCCCAGAAGGCTGTCGGCATTGCCACGTTGGATGGTAATGCTGATCCTTTGACCAAGGTAACAGCCAGCCTTCTGGTCACGTGAAGAGTCAACTAAACGTTTGGTTAAATCTGTAAATAGTGAACGAGCGCAAGGACCCCACGGCCCAAGCGTCTCGACCCCAAACAGCTCATGTATTATTATTTTTGTTTTGTTAACATTTTGGCCACTGTACCTAGTGGATGTATAGGAAACAATCTACACTTAAATAAAGACATCAAGATAATAACAAATGAAGAAAAACCTATTATTTAATTAACTTTGCTTTGTAAATATGCAATGGTTATATATATATAACATCCGGGAAAACAAATGTAAATGCACCCAAAAAACCGCACAATAGAATTAAATTTCAAATTAAATAAAATAATAAAGTTATGTCTCAGAGGTATCGTTTATTTTTTTGGATTAAAAAGACAAAGATATGAAAAGCAAAGTTATATTAAACTCTCTATATTATTCTTACTTCCTTCCCATGCAAAAAAGAAAACCAAAAAAAAAACAACGCTCGCAGAATTAATGCAAGGTGGAACGAAATCGTTTCCTTTAAGGAAATAATAATGTATCTGTTTTAATGGGCTATTTAAATTACAATTTTTATATTACCTACACCTGCATTGTAAGTTTTCCTCGTAGCTACGAAGTGATATAACATAGTTTTTTACAATACTTCATTTATTCATTATTGTTTCGTGCCGTGATTTTTCGGATACCTTACATAATTTTAGATCCTGGGCACATCGCCATCTAGTCCCAAACTAAGCAGAGCTTGTACTATGGGTACTAGAATAACTGATACTAATAAATGCATGTAAAATGTACACGTCTGTCCTAAGAAAATGTAAATGTTTGGAAATAAGTTTTCTGTCAATCTATTCAGTAAAATTTACGCACAGTGAGCCAAGCAATTATAGGTATGCAGGGCAAAAACTTCAACGCCATAGTGAAACTGACTGCAATAGATATGCATGTGAGAATTACATATTCAAGAAGTGTTATATAAAGTATTTACGATGACTTCCAAAGCTTTTGCCTGCATACCCAGCCGCGGGCGCTTCATATAATGCAAAAAGCATTGCATACCCTAGCAGTCACGGATAATTTCGGTCATCAAAGAGTAAACAATAAGTACCTAAAGTATAATAAAATTAATAATCGTGGAACGATTACTACAAAACTTTTAACGCTTTAAACTTTTCGCTATGACGTCACGTGATGTGGATATTGGAAAAATCAATAAAAAAAGACTGCCTTACCTAAGATCAGACCCAGTGCACGCCACTGTGCATACCTAACACGTTGGCCCACCGTACATAGAGCACGCTAAAGCACATGATTTGCTGTAGTGCAAAAATGTTTGATCGTAAAAATCGGCAAAAAAATTGGCAAGGATAGTGTTACTATTCCATAATCAATCAGTACATTATAGATTTTGTCCGTTGTTTATTATGTGTTTTCAGTACTATCCCTAGAACAGTGTTTGGCAGGTCATCGCACTCTAGAGACAGTTTTTACAGCACTAAACTCAATTCAATTCAGCACATTGTTCTAAAAACACAATTTATTATGGGTTACATAAGATAATGTACTTACTCTTAATCATCTTGTTGAACAAGTAGCCATTTTTTAATGTGCTTTTAAAAGTGGCATTTATTCATCGTCGTATAAATCCATCATAACACGAATGTCAAAAGGGCATTGAACTGCAAACGGTTCGAAAATTAATGTTATTTCCGTAGGGAAAGAAAAGTCAATTGCGTTTTTATTTTTTGTTATTGTGTAATATCGCATTTTGTTTCGAAAGTTTTTTTTTATTATTTTTAAACGGTCTTTTTAAGATATCGAATCTATACTTTGGACACTAGATCGCCTTCAGGTGAATAGAAAATTTAGTGGTACTTTTAGTATTTTGGATATTTTAACCACTAAAATAACGACACTAAACGTTTCCTTGCGATTCTTGAGTCGGGAAAATTGTTATTTGCGTTTTATTATAAAACTAAGTAAATAAATCGTCGGTAGGTGGTGAAATTTCATGCGTTGTGTTCGCTTTCTGCCTAACCCTCATGATAAAGCGGTAATATTTATATATTAAATAAGAATTATTTAGTTTTACAATTTTCTTTTTTGGCGACAGATTTCTGACTATATTATAATCGTACAGCGTGCGCATTCGAGTAATAAAGCTAACAGCCAATTGCCACATCGCATCACCATAGCAACGCCGTCTATTTTAGTGTGACCTATTTACCGAGTTAGCAACGTTTGGAGGGCAGCCCACTGCAATGACCCGAATTCGATGCTCGGAATCTGCGGAAACGCAAATTCGTTTGCCTTGAGAGCTGGATAATTATACCTCTTTGTTTTGTCTCCTTGGCAATTTAGGTAATGTGGGAGAGGAATCTCCATTAAAAACTTAGTTAATTTCTAAGTCGGTGATAGTCACTTGTAGGTTTTCCTAAGTTCGATGGATCTATCTATTGAGTTGTGATATTATCGACAGTGGTTGTAATTTTTTTGTTTCAAACTGTTTTAATTCAAACAAACCACATTTTAGCTTAATTAATTATGAATGTAATGATAACTAAGCAATTCCTGACTAGTAATATCAAAAACGAGCAAATCGAGGTATTAAAGATACATATTTTGTTTATTCAAAACAAAAATATAACTTCGTGTACTGTTAAAATCAGCTAACATATATTATCACATTTAAATTATTATAATCAGGTATGATTAAACCATTGAGCCGTAAAATTGTATTCATTATATAATTTGATCTATTTGTATAAAACATTACTTCTAAGAAGCGAAGTAAACAGTGGAACTTGATCAATTGCCTCTTCCATCGGCAAGCGATAATTCAAGGAAATAGGGAATTTGTTCATCCGCCATACTTCTTGGATATGCTGATGTCAGGAAATTGGGCTTGCTGTAGGCTTTGTAGAGCAACTGGTTATAAATAGCAGCCCTGTATCTAATACATGTCCCACTGCTGGGCACGGGCCTCTTCTCATGATGAGAAGGGTTAGGCTTATCATATAAATTATCGCTCGGTAACGGTGAAGGAAAACATCGTGAGGAAACCTTCATGCCTAAGAGTGCCTAAAAGTACTCGATGGTGTGTGAAGTCTACCAATCCGCACTTGGCCAGCGTGGTGGACTATGAGCAACTGGTTAGTAGATAAAGAATAAATATAATTATTATGCCAATTGATTACCACTTACACAAATATTATTGGCCTATTATAGTCAAATAAAATGTTGTGTTAGATAGATAGATGGAGATGAGGATCTTTATTGTACACCAATATTAACAAAGCTTATTTAGTAAACAAATGCACTTAAAAATTATGTTGCACAATGGGCGGCCTTATCGCTATAAGCAATTTCTTACAAGCAACCTTAGGATGGACAAGTAAGTAAATGAGCAAAGTAATGGCACAGAATAATAATACAAGTAATGGGCAGTTGTTGGTGCGTTAATTAAAGAAAAAAATAAAAAAACGTAAAATGAAACGTCATGATAATTACAATAGAAATGATAAAATATAATTAATACACAAATAAACTAAACCCTTAACTTCTCGTTTGTTACACAGGGCGTAAATAAAATGGCACCCTTCGTGTATATTGCACTCCGGGTTTCAGAATCATACACTAAATCATTAGTAAGCAGCTACTGTGCTACTACTTTACAGAATAATTTCACGAAATGACGTAACCTTTGATTATTATTTCCTCTGAGGACGTAACATACAGTTGAGAAATTTAAGGTCCTGGCAAGAGGCGACCGTAGCTGGTTGGTTTAAGCGGCTGTCCGGTGTACAGAATCGCAGGTTCAAATCCTACCGGTCCTATATCTTTTTCAACTGTTTCTTAGTATAATTTATATAATCTGGTAATTTCGTTAGTTGGTACAGACACCGTGTCTCGAGTTTTTACTACCTCATTAAACCACGTTTAACCAATAAAAGATCGTTTCACATTAGAGACAGCCGGGCAATCTCGGTGACACTGCGTCGCAAGTCTGGCGCCGGCTTTAAGTACTGCAATTCTATTCTTCGGTCAATAGGGTCACGTGAGATGGCGCCGGGCATTAAAGAATAATATGTCGACATGTAAATATACCATAAATATGGTGGGATGTGGTAATAAATGTATTTGGCGATGTATGACGGTGGTGAAAGCCAAAAGATGCGCACGTTTTTCTAGCAGGAGAGCTGCTCTGCTCACATGTCTCGATATATTCGTGATTGTTAATTATAATCTTGATGCTTACTGAATGCGACACTTAGCCCCAATTTCAAAGATGTTAGATTAATTATGAAATACGGGTATCAATAGGCATTATCAAGAGAGTGCAAGACTGGCTGCGACTCAGGCGCGACGTATCGCACTCTCTTGATAATGCCTAGACGTATAGGCAAAACCGCGGTCGACTAAATAGACCTACATTACGTGAGTAACACCCGTATTTCATTTGAATAATAAAGATAAAGATAAAGATAAATTTGGATTTTTTACATTAGATAGAACGCCAGAAGCAATTACACTATCCAATGGTCCCAATGACAAGGCCAAATACACACATTCACTCACTCAAGCACACCCAGTCTCGGAACAAATATTTGCGAATTACACAAAGATTTGTCCCATGTGGGGATAATAATAACAATTTTACAAACTCACGTCAGTTTTAATAAAAATATGTTAGATTAACCTTATTGGCAGGATAAGCATAAATCACGCATAAATAAAAGTGACAGCTGTGCTCTTTTTTTCAAGTGTAACTTGTGTCACTTTTAAATCCGGTCAGGTTATATTTTATGGGTTGAATAAGAACTATTCAGAACCACAGAAATTGGCTTTTAATCGCGATAAAACAGCCATATGTTCGGCCAAATCGTCGCGAAAATGCACGAATAAAAGTCGAAAGAGAAGTTGATGCACTCACTTTACTTAACATTTAAATATTTTCTTTGATTGTTGCTGCCTACCCTCATTTGGTGAAGGTGTGATTTTAAGTAATCCATGTTAAGTACACGTGTTAGCTTATTTTCCCAGAAAGGCAGATGTTACATGAACGGTACAACAACGTTCCCGTGTTATGTTGTAGGTATTTTTTAAATAGTCTCGAGCAAAAATATAGTCGGTTCATATGTATAGTAGTAAAAGCCCTGTATCTAATACATGTATCACTGCTGGGCTCGGGCCTATTCTCATAATGAGAAGAGTCCACCACGCTGACCAAGTGCGGATTGGTAGACTCCACACACCCTCGAGCACTTTTTAGGCACTCTCAGGCATGTAGGTTTCCTCACGATGTTTTCCTTCACCGTTAGAGAGAGATAATTTATATGATAAATACACACATATCTTCGAAAAGACGAATCTTAACGATTTATCGACAGAGGTGTGTGCACTGGGTTCGCACCCGAGACCTTTGACTTCGCAGTCCTACGGTATAAATCAAGACAACCTTGGCCATGGCCGACCCGTAATATTACGAAATTCACAATTTTTATCCTTCAAATAAAATATATTGGTCATAAAAAACACTGGCATCTAAATAGCATTACCACACCTTGTCTACATTAATCTTTGTAAAGAAAATTTCAAAGGAAACTTTCACAAGAAACCGCTTGTATGTTATATTAAATAAGATATACAGGGTGGATCCGACATTTATTCAAACCACAGTTTTAAGATATGATCAGTGTTTATTTTCACTGACGAATTTTATTAAGGAAGAAAAAATGTGACAACTGCCTCGATGGTCAAGTGGTTAGCTTAAGCGTCTCTCACCGTGAGGTCTCAGATTCGATTCCCGGGTCAGGCATAAGTGTAATATGGGTTTAAGTCTCAATCCCACGAACTTGGATTTGTGTCCGGTGTAAGGTGATATGGCTCTATTACATGGGACCTGTCCTAAACATAACAGGTGAAGTGTGGGTGTTGTACACCTCTGCCACACCCTTCTGGGTAATATAGGCATGATATTATGTTGTTAGTATAATGTTAAAAACGTTTTTCTTACAAATTTAATGATCTCAATATTTTATTTGTTCGGCAATGTATTTTTTTTACCCTTTTTTGAATTTCGAATCCGGTTGAAATTAACACTGAATAAATCTATAATCTGTGGTTTCAATAATTGTTGTTATGTCGCCTCCTGTATATTTATTCAACACACGTGTCTGTGTGTATGACTATATGTTTTTGTCACGACAGACAAAGAAACCTTCTTCTTCGTTAAGAAAAACACACATTTAACGTTGTGTATTTATTAGATTTGTTTTATGTCTTTGGTAGATTTCCATGGCTACGTATTCATTGAAGTAGCAGTAAGCTGACATACCTACCGACTTAGTTTCATAAAATCAATCTTCCGAGACTTTTCCCAATTACATTGGGGTATGTTTCTAGTCTAACGGATTTAGTTGAATATCAGTATTTTACGTGGAGGGACTGCCATCAGACCTCCATAACCCAGTACGAGGTAATACGATACTCTTTGTACTAGACGTCAGACTTTCTGGCCTCTGACTGCCATACATGTTCAAAAGGCAACCGGGACCGACGGCTTAACGTGCTCTCCGAGGCACAGTGGAAAACTCGTTATGTTAAAGAAAGAAAGAAAGAAAAGAAAGAAACATTTATTTTGGCAAATCATAATCTTAATATTACTTATAAAACTACTTATAATAAAAATTTAATTGATGTGCCAAAATAGGTACACACCTCAGCATACTACTGCAGCACATCAGCACTACAGCGTGGTATTCTGGTGCGCCCTGATTGCGAGTAAAGGTAGCGCGACATTCGTCCTAATGATGACAAAGTTTACAGGATATACAAATATAATTACAATTATAAGTTATAGAAAAAATAAATCAAATAAAAAATAAAAAATAATAATAATAAAAAATACTCGACAATAAAAACAAATGACACCACAAAACCTCAAAAACCGAAAAAAAAAAAAAAAAAAAAATATGGAACCCATCCACGGCCCACCGCGGTATGCATTGCTTAACCTGCGATATCAATCGGTCCGCTTATTTATATAAATTAGTACTTGAATTTCATTGTTGTCAAAAAAGTCTTTGCCTAATATATCTTACGGTAATTGCACTTGAATTGCAATTGAGTGCACGGTTGGCGTAGTGGTTAAAGCGGTCGCCTCGCCACTTTCAACTACGCTGATGTTGTGGGTACGATTCCCACTCGGAACAAATCTTTGAATGATTCGCAAAGATTTGTGTGTGTGAAATAAATGTATGTTTGTGAACACCCCCGCGACACAGGAGTTATTACTAGAGCGGGCGTCGTTTTCGAAAAAAAAAGATCTCGGTTTTTTTTTTTATGCATTTTCACACAACTTTGTAGTATGCCGCGTGAAAAACTTGCTAATATATTACCTCAAAAATAAATATTATAGAAACGTTCCCAAAATAAATAACGATGTTTTTCATCAAGCCCCGGAAGACTTAGGAATAAAAATACTTCACGTGTTATATATATCCATCTATAATGTAGCTGAAACAGTTGAAAATAAGGCAAAGTACCACTTGAGTTTATAAACAAACTTAAGTATAGATAAATTTAGATTACTGTGAACTGAATATTTAACGAAAATCAAAAATTATTTACGAGCTTTACTTTTCACTTCTACCTTGTGTTCTAAAATATCAAAAATGTAAAAAAACTTCGTTTCATTCTTAATTTGATTGTATAATAATTTTATCTGATTTGCAAGTTTAAAATATTTTGTTATTAATTATTTAATCACTGTCATTATTTTTGTTTTTTATTTTGCATTTTCTATTGTACGTATAATTTTACATATTTGTTAATTATAATAGTATTTTCATTTTTAAATTACTTTAATAAATTCATTTGAATTTTTAAATGCAACCACTGTAAAATTTATTAATGTTTTCTGTGCATGAGTGCTTACCTGCTAATCATTGTCACACTAGATTGTTAAGTGTAAATAATTGTAAAACACTTTTTTTTAAATGCTTAAGCTTTTGTAGCAAGCAATCATATAAAAAAGTCTTTGCTCCTTCCAATTCCCTCCAAGGCGGCCAATTCTCATAACTCCCGATTCCCTACATGCCTGCGACATTAAAAACACAGGCTGACGCACAAGCTATTCACGTGATGGAGGCGCCTTCCGCACCAATATATCTAATAACATTATGCTAAATGAATGATAGAGACGGCATGTGGTTTTAAAACAATGAACATAATAATATATATGTGTTTTGGTAAAGTTTTAACTCATATAGTATTATGAAGGTTTTTTTATATAGTTTTTGTTAGGCTACAAATCTTACGCTAGTAAATAGATAAAGAGATAATTGTTCACTTGAAACGGCTCTTTCAAAGCAGTCATGTGTAACTGTAGCCGCCTGACAGTTGTTAGATGATATTATATTTTTGTAGAAATATAGCAGAGAACCGGTCGTGGCGCAATGGATACAGCATCGAGAGGTCGTGGGATCGAATCCCGGTCATTACTCTACTGAACATACTACATTACTGAACTTCTTCCTAACACACCTTTAAAAGAAAAACCTTTGGTTAGGGGGAAGGTAAGACGCCGAAAACAGAATTTAGAATCTATTATATTATAATAGATTCTAAATTCTGTTGTATATTTTTTCGGAGTCTTATATTATATGACCTGTTGTTATCTTGTTTACTACATCCTAATATAATAAGAAAAAAAACATTATATTACGTACATTGGGTTATCGAGTTAGATACCTAACTCGATAGCCCACTGTAGGGCAAAATCTTCTAAGTCATAGTAAAGACGTACTACACCAGTTATAGATAAGTGAGTTACATATCTAAATAGTGGATATTTTACACTTATTAAATATGTAATTCACACATATCTATTGCAGTCAGTTTTCACTAGGGCGTAGAAGTTTTTACACCGTCGCGCAGATCGCGGTACAAGCGTTTGCTAGATGAAAGTGATATTTATATTCGACGTGCTGTGAATATACTTATAATTAGGGCAAGACAAGAAAATCTCTCTTGAGTCTTTTGATGTAAAACAGCTTCATCACATTCATAGATAAGAATTCTAGAATCCGGCGAAGCTCTAGGTATGTTTGCACGTCACACAGATTTATCACTATCAATATAAATCTTCAGTCGTTTGGTCGCTGATACGTAGTTGAAAACATTACGTCCGGCACCCAGTTTGTTTTTAGATTTTGGTATATTCGTGTTTATATTTTGTCGGTGTTAGCCGGTAGAATTGTGAAATTTTATAATTTGAATACGGCTTTTCGCTTCCTCTACTACCTTTTTTTTAGAGAATACGCAGTTTTATTTACACTAATGTTGAAAAATTAGGATACGATTGTCGTTCGTGTCGTCGTCGGAGGAGAGACGTTGTCGCAGGTTCGAGTAAAAAAACATTCCTTAAATTATTACCATATGCCAAACGCTGCGGTGCTTTTTGGCGCTGCAGTATTGTGCTGAGATGCGTAGCATTTCTGACATTAAGAATGATTTTTTTAAATTATTTAGTTTTAGACGCTTTTTATGTATTTTATTTTTATTTGCCAGAATAAATGATTTTTCTTTTTTTTCTTTTCTTCTTTACTTTTTCTTTTCCTTGATTGAATTGAGCATTTGATTTTAAACATTAGCGCGTATAATAAGCGTGTTACTGTATACCGATTTGCCATATTATCCTATCTTTAAATCTATATTGACGACTGGATAGCGGAGTCAGTAGTGCAACTGCCTGCTACGTAGAGGTCGCGGGTTCGATTCCCGCTCAAGACAAATCTTTGTGTGCATGAACTTTGAATGTTTCTTTGTATAATAAGTATGTATTTACGAAAGAATAAGTATATGTATTAGTATCAGTTACTCTAGTACCCATAGTACAAGCTCTGCTTAGTTTGGGACTAGATGACGATGTGTGAAAGTTATGTGATATTCATTTATTATTATTATTTAATCATAACGAAAAGGGTTGCTCATGGTAATAACGATCAAACATAAACATAAAACACAATCTTAATGAAGCAGAAACATCGGATAAAATAGTTTTACCACATTTTTTCCGTCAGAATAGTTCTGAAACACTTTAGTAAAGATAAAAAAGATAAAAGAAAGCGCTCGAGCGATGACAGAGTAAAGCTAGTTCAAAGTAACGAAATATGTTTGAAAAGAAAAAGTAACTAACCGGTACTTAAATAGTTGTTACGTTTGATCGTGGTAATTAGAAGTTTTCTTCAAAATTGGAATGAAACGGTTGAACATAATCTTTAAATATTAATTGACAAATAAATAATATCAGGAATATTAAAATTGAGTCTTTTATGAATATTTGAATAGAAAATATATATATATTTTTTTTATGGTGGATAGGCTCGCGTTTGACCACGATCTTACCTGATGGTAAGTGATGATGCGGTCTACGGTGGAGCACGCTTACCTATGATACCTATTGACTCTTGCTTTGAAGAGATCCAAGTTGTACTCATGCGGAAACACAGACTTAGGCAAGGCGTTCCACTCTTTGGCAGTACGCATAAGAAATTAAGAAGCAAAATGCTTAGTGCGTAATGGTGGAATATCTACCGTGAAGCGATGCCTGAGTGCCGTTTGTCTGGTAGTCCGATGATATTTGGACTGTTTTTAAATAGTAAGTAATATCGTAGGCGTAGCATACAATTAAACACAATAGAAGTGTCTGTTTTTAATGTCAAAATAACAATGATTTCTTAAGCTGGTATAGTTGTTTCAACGACATCTCTTAAACTGGTGAAATCTTGATTTTTTTTTGTTTGATAGTCTACATATCAATAAATGTTTTTTTTATATCTATCATTACACTAAACTCCAGGAGAGCAGGGCAGTAAGGTAAAACGCGGGTCAAAGCGCGAATTCCACACAGGCAAAAGCTATCAACAATATAAAATGGTTTTGGCAAACCTTTATGTAAGAATTCGTAACGAATATAACGGAAGTGTAGATAGTAGTCGAGATCTATTGCACCCACTCTTAGCCTGCTGTTTTTATTTTGATTTGTCTAACACAGATATTTGTTACACAGAAGTCCTGCAATGCCCTACGCGCGTTTAATATAACAACATTTTCAGGGCTATGTTCCGGCTGCCACGTTACTGTAGCGCATCGGGAATGTTTGCCGATGCCAGTGTTGATGATTTTCACGCAGTAATGCGGAAAAAGGTTGCATCATTTGTAGGGTGCGGCGGAGCTCGAACCAAGTCCTGAGGATGGTGAGTGAGCGAGTTGATTCAGACTTGATTGGCAGATTCACCGAACTACATGTTGCAAAGGATCGGTGAACCTGCCTAACAGGGGATTTGCTCACATCATCAACATCTCGTTGTCATACTAACATAGGATATAAGTTTTATTGTTACTAACACTCTATGGATCTGCTGGTCTGAAAATAAATGTTTTTTTTTTATTTATAAATAATTATGTTGACGTCTAAGAACATTTCACTAATTTAGTAGAACCTTCTTTATTACCTATTACCATCACGTGCAGCGTCACTCGTTTTATACCTGAGCAATAAAACTCCACTCAAATAAATGAGTTGAACCATTATTTTATTAGCCTTTAAGTAGATGCACGGTATAATTAATGCTTTTGTTTTATTATGGTGAAGGAACTGATGGTAAGTGGCAACTGCCAACTGCAGTCAAAGGAGTGTGTTCTTGTAAATAACGTATTAGCAAAAGGTTTATCCTTCCTTTATATAGGACATCATCATCATAGGATCATCCTTATACATAGGACAGTACATGTAGCCAATTAATATAGGTAGATACGTTATGGATATTATAATCTATTGTATATATACATTTTAATATATAATACGGCTCAAGATTAAATAAAAACATAAGCCGCGAAAACCCCAGACTAAAAAGCCAATATGGACACGCAATGAACGCAAATGTGTTGCCAAAACTCGCATGGTACTCAACTAGTTAAGTAAGGCGTGCAAAAGCGGCGCTCTTTCACATTTGGCGGTGGGAGCAACCTGACAATGACAACTCCGTTTGGTTTATTGCTCTGAGGTGAAAATAATAACCTATTTCGACCGATAGGAATAAAAATCTATGTATATATATTTGTTTGTTTTTAAAAATAAAACGTTCAATTAGGTAAATTTAAAAAACAGCAAAAGCAAATTCAAGACATTGTCAATTACTTTATTTAATGTTTATAGAACATATTCGAGGCATAACAACTCCGTGTGTTTACATTTAATTTATAAACAAATCTAGGTTGACTCTATTAACATGGCTGCACAGTAATTTTCCTTTGCTTCGCCGTTCAAAAACGTTTAAACAAACATGGCGCAGTGACAGTTCGAAAATTAAATTGTAAAACATCTGCGCTTGCAGTTGCAGAGTTTTAGCTGACTCTGGATAAACTTTTACTGTAACACTCTTTAGTTGAGTGGTTTTGTCCATTGTTTTGGTTAGTTGAAGTAAATTCCATGCAGTTTATTGTGCAATTTTGTCGAGATTTCTTGTTGTCACATTCCATAGGAAAAATAAGTAAAATAGTTATGTTTCAGAACAATAGAATAGAATAGAAGAATATGTACCATCAGAAAAGTTTACACATGCGTGGGCACTCTAAAAATATTCCCGTGAAGCGTATCTGTGCAACAAGGAACATTATACACCACGCTACGC
This sequence comes from Hypena proboscidalis, assembly GCA_905147285.1. Classification (NCBI taxonomy): domain Eukaryota; kingdom Metazoa; phylum Arthropoda; class Insecta; order Lepidoptera; family Erebidae; genus Hypena; species Hypena proboscidalis. Next base: position 7,308,929 of record LR990141.1, read on the forward strand.
AAGCGGTGCTACGCAATTGTCACCCTAAGATGAGCGTGTATAAACTTTCCTGGTAGTATCTAATCAAAATGTAAGGTTTGCGAATTAATATTGAACCAAAATTTACGAGCAATTAAAAAAAAATTGTACGACCCCGACGTTCACACCATATTTTGTTTGTAGGGTTATACAATACTCGAGTTTTTTTGATACCCTTTCTATTATCTTACTATATCTTATTAATTGTACGTGCTTTTATGTAGCCTTTAATCCGTACAAAATCTTATTTAAGCTTTTGATTTTTTTTTAATATTTATTATTCAGTCTTTATTACGCTCCATAATGTTACATTAGATCTTAAATAAAGGTGCAGCATCAATAATGGACTCTGACGGGCACGGCAAAAAGTAGGCTCTCTCCTACTTTTTGCCGTGCCCGTCAGAGTCCAATGCTTTTTGTATTTAAGAAAAATATATGGTTAAACTTAGCTATCTAGCTTTGAATGGGAATTATATTAATATTAAACGTTAAGGTTATACAATTATGCTATACTTAATAGAAATAAGATATAACATCAGAAGTACTACCATTTCCGATAGACTGAATGGAACAAAAACTGCAGATTAGAGCAGAACTCTAGTTAAATCTACAGAGATCTAATTATCCGTACAAATAGAACTACCCTCGTTTTCTAACTAACACGGAGCACAGGTCTTCAATTAACGAGGGTGGAATCTAATCAGACTTTTTACGTACCTTGGTAATTTTCCTATCAGCTTGTGTAATTTTGCTACCTGAGCAATGAATGAGATACTGAATATAGCCAATTTTAATTACAGGAAAACCTATTCCGCTTTGCAATTCTTTTGCAATTTGCAATGCTTTAATAAAAGAAAATGCTGCATTGAAGGATTTTTTTTATTTATTTGTTAGCTAGATTTGATTTTATGATTGACTTATGCCGTAAAACTATAGGATTTTATTTATTTGCATTGTTTGATTATCCGGCGAAGCAAGGATATTTTTAAAAATCGAATAATGCGGTTCTGTTTATTTACAAAAGGTATGGTATGTAGGTGGCATCTAAAATTTCTCCTTGTATAGATTTAGGATTTAGTAAAATGGAATGAACTCGTTATTGAAGTAGGAAATGCTTGGACTACTGAATAGTCGAAGCGATGAGGGACACAAATCCTTGTTACATCTATTTTTAGTTCAGTTTTGAGCATGATGTCATGGTCTGATACCTTCGATTCGGTTAATGTTGATTTAATAATAAATTTGGGAAAAAAGATAAATTATTTTTATTTGTTTTATAAAATTAAAAGTTATTCTGTATGTTTGTTAAACCACTGAACTTATCTTGATATAAATTAATAATAAAATGTCCACGATCTCATAAAAAAACAAAGTTATTATTTATTAGACATACAAACTAGCATCTAGTAAGTACCTAAATACCACGGGCTAATACGTTTTGACGAGTTTATGCTTAGTTCGTAGAATCGTTGGTAAACTTTTATTTAATTTAGTTTTAGTGCACTACATACATACTTTTGATATTTTACTTTTGTTTTGTTTAATGACGACGAATATAAAAATTGTATTAAGTATTTAATTCAACAATGTTCTCATGTAAATGATGTAATTCGTATTATGAGAATAAAGTATCTTTAAGCCTACTAATTTGTATGACCTACAACGCGGGCGCCATCTTAGTTATAAATGTAATATACGGTTATTGAATAATTAATTATAGTAGTAAATAAACTAGTCAAATAATTGCAGTTACTGTTATAAGTTTAATTAAGTGTTATAAGATCGACTTAACATTATAAATCTGTGGAAATAAAGTTTCAGTTAAAAAAAAACTTACTTGGTAATATTGTCTTGTCGTTCGGCGATAGTCTGCAGGCCGACTGCATCTCTCAACTGCATGACTAGTGCTGCCCGTACCCCCTCCGTGCATTTCAGCTCTTCGATCCTCTCGCTCAAAATCTGATGACAATATTATACTTTAATAGTACACGTGTTATCTCGATAGTAGAATGTGTGGTAATTTAGGCTATAATTAATCTGTCTGCCTCGATGGTCTAGTGGTTAGCGTATGTGCCTCTCACCGCGAGGTCTCGGGTTCGATTATCGGCTCGGGCAAAGTGTTAGTTGTTAACTTTTCGTCAGGAAATTCAAAATTACAACACGGAGTTGTAATTGTGCCCCGGTGTATGGCGATAGGCGCACCCCGGGGACCTTATCACAACTGGTGAAATGTGGGTGTTGTACTGACACATCCTGTTAATCTGTCTGCCAAATTTCATCAAACTTTGTTGAGTATTTTTAATAAACTTAGTAACAATTGTCGTTTCTAAAAGTTTTGTCGTCAAAAAAATACCAGATAAATGTGATATACTGTTATTAAGACAATCTTAGAAGTTTGAATTGAATTGCAGTTTTCAAAAGAACTGAGGATAAAAATGTATGCAATAAATAACAAATTATCGTCTTCATTCACAATAAATAATAGTTTATATATAAATAATAAAATATGGCGCTCTGTGCCATATTTTTCGTCTATCGAGCAACCCACGCTTTTTTCAGCTTATATAAGGAATTATTTTCACTTTTTAGTTAGAAGTACTTTAAAAGCGTGTTTTTTTAGTTTTTTTAAACTGAACTACACAGAACGTGAAAGAAAAAAAAAATGTTATAGCCAGAGAGAGATAGCCATTGCTAAATCCTCCCCTTAGCGAAGTAGTACCTAACGGTGTTTCCGCGGGGAATTAAAGGAAGTCTGAGAGCAGTTGTTTTTTTTTAGTCGGTATTATAACTGAGTCCGACATACGGGAACCGAACATCAGGTTCCTATGATACGAAAATGTTTCTAAAAAAAAAAAAAAAAAAAAACATACATACATACATACAGGTGAAACTAATATAAGCGTGTTAAAAAAGGCAATAAAGACACGGCCGTATTCATGATAATCTACCAAAAAATTCAACTGTTTGCACGTGTAGAAGTACACTAGAGTTTATTATTCAAAGCAAATTTTCACCGAGTCAAAGAACACCTGACTGGCAAGTTTTCTTCATGAGATACATGTTTTATGCATTCAATTTCAGTCTTCATCTTATATTCACTTTATTATGTAGTTTGCTTGCATCTTAAAGGCTAAGTTCTTCTTCTTCGTCGTGTCGATGGCTGAGTCAAATTTTATTTTGGCTTGCCATCGTGGTGAAAGGATTAGCCAATTCGCTTTGAAGAACTCGCGAATTGCCCAGGGTGCGCCGGACGTAGGGAATCGTTGTGCACGTCACTCGGGGAGGCTCCTTTCATGCACCCTAGGCTTAGTTTAAAATACATAACAAGCTTGATTTGCTCGACTGTATTTTATTTAAGAACAAAATTAACTAAATGAGCTCAGTGGATTAACGAGTGAAGCAAAAATGTATTCCTAAACGCTGTAATTTCAGTAAATAAATGCGTATCATGAACTGAAATAGCTATTGTGTGTTTGTGTATTGCTCACCGCGAGGTCTCCGGTTTGCTTCCCGGGTCAGGCAATCTGTTAATCTGATTTTTCGTCAGAAAATTGTCAATAGCAGCACGGAGTTGGTATTGTGCCTGGTGCATAGCGATAGGCTCACCCCCTATCCCATGGGACCTAAACATAACAGGTGAAGTGTGGGTGTTGTACCCTTCTGGGTAGTAAAGGCGTAATGTTATGTTATGTATGTAACATAGAAATCTTAATAATAAAGCAATAGAAATGTCAAAGACGCGTGACCTTGTCGCTGCGCATCTGTCAAGTCAAACACAAGTGCGAGTTGAGGAATTGTCGTCTTAATGTCATCGCAAAAAGAATAATTTTGTTTGCAGGAATACAAGCGCATGAGTCTAATCGAACATAAGTGCGAGTTGAGGAATTGTCGTCTTTATGTCATTGCCAAAAAGAATAATTTTGTTTGCAGGAATACAAAAAGTGGTATTTGAAAACCGGCGACATGCGTCCCAGTGTTAAAAGATAGTCGATAGCATTTCTATTGACTAGTTATTAAGATTTCTATGGTATGTAATATATATTTACTGAAATTCAGTATTTTTCTGTTCGAGTAACGGCTCAGGGCTACGGCCACTTATGCGTCCACGAGTGGCTGGCGCTGTCAAGCACACTCGAAACACAGCGTTTCAACCAAAAAAAAAGTTGTGAAAAATGTATTTATTAACTAGTGGATATCACAAGCATGAAACATCACGCCTATATTACTCCGAAGGGTGCGGCAGAGATGAATAATACCCACATTTCACCTGTTATGATTCCAACTCCGTGCTGCGATTGAGTATTGCCAGACGAAAATAATCCAAATAACACTTGCCCGACCCGGGCATCGAACTCCATAAGATTAGAGACCGCATACGCTGACCACTAGACTAGAGGCAGTAATACAAATAATACAGAAACATAAAAATCTCACCTCCACATCCTCACAATAAATCGGCGTATTCCTGAACACTTCCTTCTTCACAATAACAACACTGGGCCCCTGGACTCCCCCCACAAACTTCTCACAGTTGAAGAACAGCGCGTCTTTCTTCACCATTTCCTCTTCAACCCCTGGGAAGGTAGGGTTCATGTCTACTGCAGAAGATGGTGCTACCAACGTATAGTCCCAGAAAGACAAAGCCCCATACTGGTGGAGGAGTAAGGTAGTAGCTACATGATCAGCTAAGACTCCTGTTAGTTTGGAAGCTGCTGGGAAGAAGCCAATCATTCTTTTGCCTGTGGCGGAGTTCTGCTGCAGCTTTTGCTCCAAATTGTTTAGGTCAATGAAGCCTTCTTTCGTTTCTGGGATTTTGATCACCTGTGAACAATAAAAACGTGTGATAAGTATATATGACGAGAGTAACAGTCGGCAAGAACCATAGCGGCACCCTTAGTATCATAATAAAAACCCAGGGTGGATGACCAGGTCACCATATTTAGAAAGAAAGAAAAAAAAATGCCTCTAACCAAAAAAGAACCCATATAGAAAATATAGTGAAAAAAAGTAATACGGTCTGTACCAATAGGCGAGCAGCTCATCATTATGCTAAGTGACTGCAATTAAATACAGTCAGCTTTTTCAGCTGCAGCCCACAAGTGCCGTACGCTCAAAACTACTGAAAAGAATGTCCGTTGAATTTAATTTAAAAAAGAAAAAGAAAGGATTTACCATATATAAATAAAATAAAAACTGTTTACAAAATTAAAATATAAAATAAATTTAACAGAAATAAAATTAAAATAAAATAAATAAGGCGTGACGTGTCGCACTCTTATGAAAATGCCTAAAAGAATAGGCGAAACCGTGGTCGACTAAATAGACTAACATTACGTAAGTAACACCCGTATTTCGTAATTTGAATAAAAAACTGAAAACTTGGGCTCCTAGGCCTGTGCCTTCTATGGATATAGATATAAAAAAGTAAGTGCATTTAATAGGTGTATGAAAGTGCTCATGGACGAAAATTAAAAGCAAATGCCGTCACCTTAGATTAAATAAAATATTGTGTGCAGAAAGACTATTGGATCTTTTTATGAATAGACTGATTAAATATCAATAACATTTTCCGCTTCCCACGCCCGAGTATTTTTATATAAAAGATGAGAACCTCTTTTACGAATAACTGAAACATACCATTTGTTATTTTTGTACTGTAAACGAACGAGAATTCGAGATAAAGAAATCGTATTAATTCAAAAGCAAAAAGAAACATTTTGTCAATGAATTTCATCACAATCATACTATAATAGCAGCCCTGTATCATGTCCCACTGCTGGGCTCAGGCCTCTTCTCATGATGAAAAGGGTTAGGCCATAGTCCACCACGGTGGCCAAGTGCAGATTGGTAGACTTCACAAGACCTCTAGTACTTTTAAGGCACTCTCAGGCGTGCAGGTTTACTAACGATGTTTTTCTTCACCGTTAGCGAGAGATAATTTATATTATGATAAATACACACATATCGTCGAAAGACAAATCTTAACTATTTATTGACAGAGGTGTGTGCCATGCGTTCGAACCCGAGACCTTTGACTTCGCTGTCCTACGGTCTCCCACTCGACTATCGCCGCATCACAATCATATTCAAAATTAATAAGCTAAAGTGTCGGTTAGTAGATTAAATGAAAATGAAAAATGAAAATGAAAAATGAAAATGAAAAATGAAAATGAAAAATGAAAATGAAAAATGAAAATGAAAAATGAAAATGAAAAATGAAAATGAAAAATGAAAATGAAAAATGAAAATGAAAAGAAAATATTTATTTAGGTCCAACAGAAACAATGAGATACACATACATTGAGTAAAGACAAAAAACAAATAAATACAGTAATTAACAAGGCTGTATGCCCCAAAGCAAAAATTGCCCTAAATTTGAATTGGTTCAGCATAATATGCCAAACTAAAGCTTGACGCTGGTTTTCAACATAGTCATTATTATGAAAAAAAGTACGCACTCTTATCTATAACTCGTTAGTCAAATCGCATTTAGAATATCTCATTGAGATATGGGGTTCAGCAGCGGCAACTAACTTAAATTCACTTCAAAGAGTCCAAAACAAAATAATCAAAATTCTATTCCATTATCATTACCTGACACCAACGAAAACTTTATACGAAAAAACTAAACTACTAAATATTAGGCAACTATATATTTACAATACTTGCATTCTTGTCAAAAATATCACAACAAATTCAATTCAAACTAACCTACAAATAAAGAAGAAAACAATGACACATAATTTGAGAAACAACAACAAACTCGAGCTTATCAGCGCACGTACTAATTACGGTAAAAAAACCGTATTGTTTGAAGGAGCACAGCTGTTCAATAGATTGCCGGCCGATATTAAAGAATGCGATAACATTCAATCATTCAAATCTAAGCTTAAGAAATATGTACTTACACTGTAATGTAACTTTTAATGTTGTATAACTCCAGAGATAATGTACTGTATTATTACTTTATAATTACTTTGTATCTCATTTTAAGTGGACTGATGTTCTTATGAGAAATAAATATCTTTAAACCGAAAAAAACTTTGATAATGGGTAGTAAGTAGTAATATGAAAAGTAGGTTAAAATAAAGCAAAAATGCGGTCAAATGGTGGGCTCTTAAAACTATTTAATTGAAATTCCAAAGCGCTATGGCCATTTCATAATACATAATGGCCATGGTGTTACTGTTAAAATAATTAAATAAATAATACAACATCAACAAAAAAATGGGTCAGCCATTTGTAAAAAGTTACTTTCGTGAGTTGAATTTTTGCGGTGACCTTTGCTGTGACTAATCTTATCCAGGTTTCAATTTAAAAAGGTAATTTATCAAATATGCCTCTGCCAATTGGGAGGGAATAGAATCTTTTTTAACCGGCTTCAGAAACGAGGAAGTTCTCAATTCGTCTTTATATTTTCTTTTTTTTTTACCTCATAACTTTCGACTAGGCAAAGTGATTTTAATGATTATTTTTCATATAAAAGCTGGTTTCCGTGTGGTCCCATTTCAATTTGGTCCAGTTCTGACAAAGGCACCCATGAGAAAACCATATAAGTATAAAATTATTGTAATTGAACTCGGTTTTTTTTTTGGAAAATTATTAGTGTAGGTCAGTGCACATCAACTTTATAATAAAGTCAAATTGAGAAATAAAAGTTTTGTCAGACATTTTGAGCTAGTACATAAGGCACAAAATGGTAAATTACGAGCTGTCAAAAAAATCGTATAAAATGTACCAAACAGAAAGGCCAGCAAAAAGGACCTTTTATTTTTAAAACAGTCCCTAAGCGAAGTAATCTTGCTTCAAAGGGTCGACACTACATCTTCAAGTAGCCCAATTTCCCAAAGGAAACAAAAGAAATTCTATCCGCAGTGACCTGGAAATGTCCACTACTTAAGTATATGGCAATATTTTTCTTTCGTAATAATATCCTTAAAAGAAAAAAAAACTACATTGTCAAATAGTTGGTAATTAGAGGGATTTATATCACCTTTTACCTAAACAAGAAAAAGTATTGTAGTATTGTACGGAAACTAAATATGTAAAATCAAAAGTCTATGTAAAACCCACCCGTCACAAAAATATTGACCAACCCTCCAAGAACACAAAAATAATCACGGGAATCATAACAAACATTCATATATTTAAAAAAAAATCCTTGATATCATCACTATGCCCAAACGGGGCGCGTTTTGGTTCCTAAACACGCCACATATCTATGCCGCAGCACGATGCGGTCATCGTCATACAAAACAAATAATAATAGGCAAAACTTTGAAAAAAAAATTAAGTTCGAGTAGGGTCACACACATTCAGAATGCCGTATCAAATGTAAGCGATATACGTTTATTGATTATGATAGTCGAAAAAAATATTTTGTCGGCGATATAAAAATTAATCCTGTTAAATTTTCAATTTATTATTTCTCGGTAACATATCTTAATAGTCTACAATATATTTCAGTACTGTATAAATTCAATAATAATATGAACAGAGAGATTGGTAGTTTAGCACTCTTTCGCTACGGAACCCTAATAAACAAAATTAATTGAGGTCAAAAACCAAAAAAGGTGCGTTACAGCCTCAAACACGCTATGCACTACGCCGTAGCGCTATGACGTCACAACATGGCGCCCATGCAAACCACTTGAATGTTTAATAACAAAACTTCTTAACAGTATTATGAATGGACGCTTATTGAATTAAAGCGGACGCTGTAATAATAACAAGGAGCCAACGATATTGTATTGAAGAAAATATCGCTGAAACTGCGGTCATGGCTACTTGCAACGGATATACGGTTTTCCGCAGGATGAATTGCGAAAATATCACGTATTTTTTAAGCGATCTTAGCCTTGTTGCCGATCAGTAGGACATTAAGTGTGATCTGACGAGTAACTTGTCATTCGTCTTAGTACTGATTTCACCAACGTGTTAAACTTTTAAGATTAACACTAAGCTACAGTAGATGTCACTCTGCTGATAAGACGAAATGGGTGGATTCGATTGGTTCAGAAGACAGCAAATGTCAAACTCAAATCTTTATTATAGTAGAAATGAGTAAGCTTGTCTATGGAACCATTAGGCGCAGTAATATTCTCCATTCAGCGACGTCCATTTGCCACTTCTTGGTTCTCAACGTTACGTTCTTAGTAATGATATCTTCTGGCTTCGGTATTAAAAACAGAAACAAAAAAATTCAAAACATATTTTTTTTTTTATTCCGTTTTTTATCTTCGCTATTGCTGAAATAATATTGTTACATCACCGCCAGATGTTCAAAACCAGATGCCGAACACATAACAGAGTGTTTGAGATATGAAAATATCTTTATTTTTAGTATTTTTAGTTACTGCTTTTGATAGTTTGGCATACAATTACGCTCAAAGGTGCCCACGGACAATAAAATAATCGGTGACCGATTCTTTGAACGAGAAAAATATATCATTCGGAAATTTATGTACTAACAACGTACACCGCCTACAAGAACTCGGTCAGAAAGAAAATCTGTGTATCCCGACGTAGCTACAGCGCGTTACGGCAGCTAAATCGGTCCTACAAAACCTCGGTCGTGGGCTGGACAAATTATGAATAGCGTTTTATTGACAAAAAAGGGAAATAGATAGAACAACCAACATGGTTTGAATTCATTTCCAAAGAATAAAGTTGCACGGTTTTCGTCTCACACATTAAAAACAAAAAGTGTGGTGACTCAAATACCTCGTTAATGGCTCGTGGCTACGCATATTGCGATCTTGTTGTGTTAATAAAGTTTAAAAATAAATTCACCCACATAAAAACTGTACCATTTTGATGTTACATAATACGTTTGCAGTCTCTTGTTTATTTTATTACCTCGTTTCATACTACAAGTTACAAACTGTTTTTGTCTTTTATTTTATATTGAAGAAACACGTGTTTCAAACCAGAGAGCATACATAACTAGAGAGAACTATTAGTTTCAAATGCGCACCACGCGCGAGCAGCGCTGCGCGTTCCATATACAATTCTCGTCAAAGTTCAGAAATGTTTGAGTTTTGACAACATTGCACCGGCTCGGGGAATTTTTTTTTTTGATATTTGACAGTCCAATTAAAACCAAAAAAAGTATAACTATAAATTAAGTGCATGTTACCTTGACAATACATCTATTATCTCTGTTTCAAACTATGATGAACTTCACAATTTACAATAAGAAAAAGATGACAATAGACTTATAGTCCTCTAAACCAGCATTATTATTATCACACAGTTCCGTCTCGTCAAATATTGAGTTTCAGTTAATATTACGCAGTTAAAATATCTGAAGGACGTCCTCAATATAATTATGTTTATTTGTCCTCCATGTCCCTTCTTAGCTTTGCCATTTCTCAATAGATATTCCGGTTTTTTGGCAGCCTTTTGGCGGCAAGTTACATAGGTATTTCCTTCCTGACACTTCTTTATGAGAGCTGTACCACTAGAAAAGATAACAGTTCCAAAGCTTCCACGATTTATTCCGTAATATACAACGCAAAAGTCCCTTCACTCTGCTGAAATATCTCGGTCGGTATTCTGCGTAAAATGAATTAGGTGCTTATTTTCATCAGCCGTACGTCGACAACTTTTTTATGAGCAATTTATTTATAATAATAGACTCCATAGTCCCAAGATACGGAACCGTAACCAACAATAATAATAATAATAATGTTTATTGACATAACTTTGTTACAATGGTTTTGAATTCCCTGACCCCCGAACTAGTGTACCTAAACTGTATTTCGGGGATCAGAGTTTTCGCCTTATAATTATGTACATTATGTATTATTATGTCTCATATTTTATTTATTGTTTACATAAATTTAAAATTTAGCATAAAGTGTTTGAGATTGCTTTCGCACTGTCTTAGAATGGTATTTTATTTTTGTAGTTCGTGAACTCTACGTGGCATAAGCATGACGGAGATGCCGCGATGTATCAAACCTTGAAGGTAGTAGAGATAATTTGTACTGATATCTTCTCGGTGATCAGCCAAGGTTGAAGGTCGAAAATGATAAAACATCAAAGGTATCAGCTCAAACTGTTTATTATAACATCTGACATTTCGATCGTAATACTTTAACGATTTAATTATCGCAATTTCTCGCCACGGTAATTATATTGTGACTTTTTTTTTATTGTGGATAGGCACGCGTTTGACCACGATCTCACCTGATGGTAAGTGATGATGCGGTCTACGGTGGAGCACGCTTACCTATGAGATACCTATTAACTCTTGCTTTGATCCAGGTTGTACTCATGCGGAAGCACAGACTCGGGCAAGGCGTTCCATTCTTTGGCAGGTCGCATACCGTGACTGTAATTAATATCGTGATATTTTTTATTAGTCCATGCTCGTGTTAGTCACTTATATCACCATCCAGTTTATCGTTTGTGACCAGTCTGCTAATCGAGTTTATGTTGATATTATGTCATTTATGTACCACATGTTAACAGCTCGCAGCATCACTTCATTACATAGAATATAGAATAATGGATACAAATGTCAGCATTTTTCGAATCAATATAAGTTTTTTCATCTTTGAATAACTGTCTCGAGATACGGTTTCCCGAGGTATAAAACTTCTCTTTGCTATTTAATTTGTGAAAAATAATGGTTACGCAAATACCTTCACAGAGAGATGACTGCTGGAAACCTCTTTCCCTTAGGTACAAAACGGAAGGGCTCATTATAAAAGTTCAAGACTCTTACCTCTAGTACTTTTATTCTATAATTCTAGCTATCAAGAAAGCGCCCACAAAGCTGTGAGAAAAACTGGCGCACATTTCTTACCCTGCTTATCATCCCACGTATTTTAAAAGGTCAATGCAAAAAAGAGGTCATGATAATAAGCATGGTAAAATGCAGTAGTCTCAATCCTGTTTAACACTCGCAAGGAAATCAGCCTCGAATGCCTAAAATGCAGTACATACTTTCTAACTTCGGGTGCAATTCAAATCCTATAACCAAAAATAATCACAACATAGATTGAACCAGAGTATTTATAATTCTTACTAAATAGATCACGTACATTTATTTTTTAGTCTTTAATCTTGACAAGCCTTGAGCAAAATTTAAAAAAAAAACTTTATATCAACAAATCCAATGCAATAAACAATCGCAAATATCCATCCTATGGATGCCTAGAAGATATCGGGTCAAGCGATAGCCGCCCTTTGTACGTTATAGTCTTAAGTACCTATTTCTTTGTATGTTTGTTACAAATTTGTTGTGCAAATAAAGTTTTCTCTTTTTATCTATCTATCCCGATAACATTGTTTGTTTAGGTTAAAACCTAACTTAGTTGTTGTTGCCTGTTGCATTTGTCTCAAGATTGCTTTAAATGAAGTGCACCTACTACGGTATACTATGCTTTGACTAGAAAAGACAGTCGCGGTTATGTGCTTTAGTTTATGTTGATATTTACGCGATGCTTGCATCATTTATATGGAAATATTATTGCTGGTAAAGAGGGGAGCAGAGCGTAAGGTTTAATAAATATCTTGTATTTGCAAAGTATGGTACATATAATGTAGTAAAATAGTAGTCAAACGTATTTCGCGGACGTTTTTGTAGATGAGTGTAACTAGTTTTAGAACTGGATATCCATTTTAAGTGCCTGCTCGTAAAAATAAAATGTGACACTCTCATAAACAGGTTTTTGGCAGACTACCTAAAGTGTATTCAACTCTAAGCAACTTAGGTATGAGATAATCGTGCTTGGAATGTTTTGAAACGTCATAACTTGACAGCACTTGAGTGGCAAGACGACGACGCACGTCGTGGAATGGCCTGCCGCAGATAAGCAGTTATTTTTCTATTAATAATTTTCCAAAAAAAAACACGATTCTATTACAAAAAATGCTCTAACAAATGAGAACTACATAAGAAATATTCAACGTCTCGCCTTATCTGTGTATAAATTGAAAGAATACAGTAAACGACACTAAGGTGCCTCTATATTTAAAGTATTATCCCTATTCTCCCAACCGTTGAAGAGTTGTACCTTCCAACATCATCTCAGCAACATGAAATGCTGACTGCTAGATGCAAATATCCAAGCAGCTTTAGGTATTATACAAAAACAATATAGAAACCTTTAAAATTAGAGGGTTGTCCTCGATTTCTCTAGGATCACATCAACAGATGAAAATGGGACTACATTTCAAGTACACTCTTTAAGACAAAAAATAATTTCTCAAATCGGGTCAGGCGTCTTCGAGTAATCGGCAAACAAACATAAAAAAGGCAATCGAATTGAGAACCTCCTCCTTTTTTTTGAAGTCGGTTAAAAATACCTCAAAACGCTTGTTGAACTATAGTATCAATCGTAGTACAAAGTATAGTACCGATCACGTATGAAAACAATGTGTACCACGATACAGAGCGATAATGTTAGGAACTTGCCGATCATGAACACGTACATATTTATATGCGCTCGGTGCATTCTACGCAGCGCACTAAACATACGGGCGATTAATATGCAAAGTGCTGACGCGATGCACCCAGTATGTTGCTAGGAAACTTTCTTTGGGTACTGAAAACTTAACAATCTTATCTTAAGTTCTTCTATCGTAAATTGCAAATGGTCTAAAGTGACTAACTATATTTTTTGTGAACGCGCTTTGGGTAGGATGTATTTACAATTTGTATTACCAATAAATGGTAAACTTACACGATAATCTACCGATTTAGTGGCGAAATTAAAGGCTAAATTTATAGGCACTGAAGCAGAAGTTATCGTTATATAGATATGTGTTCCAGCATAGAAATAATCACACAAACCAAAATTTTAATATCGTTGTCACACTCAGATGTCTACAGCCAAACAAGTCAATATATTTATTTAAAAAAAATACATTGATCTGAATATTGGTAATATCTTAAAGCGAATTATAGCTTTGCTATGCCTTTTTGTATTTTATACAATAGTAAAGTTGAAAAATTAAGAATCAAGCAGGATTCTAACCTGCACCCCGGGTAAACGACTCAGGTGCTTTGCCAATTCAGCCATGTATTCGTATGCTGCTGGACCCTTTGGAAGCGTTGTTAGTAAATTCCTTAACTAGACGAACCTTACTTTAATTCAGCGCCACCTGAATAAGTGATATCTGTGATAAGACACTTAGTCACACAGTACTGATCTTGATATATTCATATAAGTTTACTTTGCGTTACCATTTTCTTTCAAGTTCATTGACTAATCTAAAATACTCAAAGGCAATATTCCTTAAATTTAAAATCTTCCAACTACCACATTCTTTGAACAATTTCAATAAAAAAATATACAGCTACCAATACCATATTGAACGGCTACTCTAAAAGATTTATGTGTATTGGACGTGCCGGCGCCCACGTATTTTCCATATATTTTCTTTGTTATGCAAAAATCTATAAAACGTATAGATGAGTTACGTAACTCAAGGGCAAACGTTATCGTACAGCGCAGTTGCACATGCCTGGCAAGTTGCACAAACACTGATATAGATTACTTCAATAATTAAATTTAATGTACTAAATGCAAGTGAAAATTAATTGTAGAAACAGGGAAGATCTGACAACTGGATTAATAGCTTTTATTGTACTAATATATATTAAAATCAGATGGTCTCAAAAAGCTTATTACAGTATTTTAGACTACATAAATGATAACAGTATTTGGAAATGAACTGCTCTTTGTAAGTGTCTTTCAATATGTATGATAATTGTTATATTTTATTCATTTCATTTGAAAAGATGGTGCACATGAGTTTCTCACCAGCTCTTCTCATAGTGCAATACCCATCGGAGCTGGTACTTGGTTTGATTTTAATCTGATTGTAAACAGTTGGATTGAAATTAATCTAAGCCCCGGTTATTCAAATCATTGTAATTAGTATAATTTAGTTTTACTTATAATTTATTTTTTATATAATTTGTTTGTAATATTTTGACGTGTTCAAGTCCCTCCTGGGGCCTATGAAAATAAATGATTTGAATTTGAATTTGTACTGAATTAGATTCAGGAGAACAGGTGGTTGGTTTAGATTTTTATATTAAGTGCTTACTAGAAGCCGAGCCCAGTGGAGCTGGATAAGAGGCTTTGAGAACAATGTTATAACTACATACGTATGTTTATATAGCTAAAGTTTCAGACACTTATATCAGAAAAGAAGTTTCTATTCTTTCACTACTAGTTTGCTGGCATCTTTTAATGCCTTTTCGTTTTGGTACTTTTACTCAATCGTGATCATTATCTATGTACTGAAATCCTCACTTCCTTACTTTATATTATCAATGAAAAGTAACTCGGTCTGTCTGCTTGTCTGTCACGCTGTCGCTTTGACGACTAAACTACTGGATCGAACTTTATAAAAAAATCATATTGAGATAGTGCCAGACCTAAGGAAGGCAATAGGCCTCGCGAGCGGTGCCGCGGGCAGAAGATAGTTGGTTATAATTAATGTTAGGGCCTGAAAAATCCTTAATGTTTGACAACTGGTCCTCGTAGAAGCGAAACTCGTTATGAAAGCGGTCTTTAAAAATAGATTCAAGTTACATATCCACCTCAAATTAATATCTAATGTGAATCACGTGCAGAAACCACGAAGCAACACTTATATTGAACTGACGCCAAGTTTCTGAACGTTACGATTGATGTGAAAACACCAGTGATGAGTGATTTTGTGGTTAGATGATCATTTACATGCTTTATTGTGATTATTATGGCCAATAACGTTTATAAGCTTTACATAAATAGTATTTTCTGTTGCTTCTTGTAAACAAAGAAAATATTTCTAGCAGAGGAACTATACACGTTGACGTCATTTGATGAAGCAGCGCTTTTACTATCTTTAAATTCAAAGACTGTCGTTTGAAGCATAAGATTCGTTACCAGGTCATCAGACAAAGAGCCAAGGTAACCAATATAGCTCGCAAAATAAGCTTTCTACGATGCAATGAGCTGGCCACGTCTGCCGAAGGACCGACAGCCGTTGCACGTTGGAGCACTAGAAAGGAGACCGCAACTCGGGAACCGTAAGAAAGGACGCGCCCCTGCCAGGTGGACTGACTACCTGAGGAAAGTCGCTGGATGCTGCTGTAATGCCAATTGGGAGTGGCCTATATCCAGCAGACTACGAGAGGCTAAATGGTGATTTCCATACTGCTTCATATTCTAAAATAGTATCATTTTATAAATGTGTCAATTAAACTATTCCCGCCAATTAGCAGTCAAGATGAAACCTGGAATAATCTGCTTCCTATTAACAGAGCAGACACGATTACTATCAGCATTTGTCACTGCATGACCTCTGACTCTCCTAATGTTCATAATCATAGCTAATCATCGTAAAATTAGTTAACAGGTATTCTTAAGTCTAAAGACGCAAATTAAAGTCAAGTAAGGACTCATATATTTTTTTATAATTTTGCACAAAATAACGAAGATTGTACATACAATTACATAAAATATATGAAAAATAAGACATGGCAATTACTACATAATATTTATTTATTTATTTATAAAAAATCATATACAACAGTGTACATTGTCGGACTCGTCTAGGTTCATTCTCTACCAGTATATCTTCAGGTGGTGCAGAGATAATAATATATATCAGGTCTAAATAGCACACATAACCATACTCATTAATAGTGGTAGAGGTTTTATGTACAAGTTTTTCGAAGACAGCATCATGGACACACTGGCGTGTTTGATTTAGTGTTGATATAAGGCCCTTACTGTCACGTTAGGCAAAACGTAGTAATCCTCAGATGTAACGACCAATCTACCATCTGATTTTGTATATTTTTTCGTAATTAAATTATTCCATGTACTCTTAATATTCATACCAAACAACCCAATCTAATTATTTTACTGTCCACAAACTCTAAACATGATACACAGTACCTAACTTTTAGTGGAACAAGCTCTTTTCATCCACAAATTCCAATTTAACTTTACTCGCTACGATTAATTTTATTTATGTCAAACACAGTTTGTAGTACGTTGTTCATTATTTTGTAACAAATGGTGCAAATTAACGTCCTTACTTATCTGTACGAATATTCAAACATTTGCGTAAATAAACATAAAGTATAATTTTCATTACTCCCCGAGGTTTTTCCGCAATAGATTAAGGTTGGTTACTTGTTCAGCTGAACAACTCAGCTCTTTTATTTGGAGCTTCTTCTTCTTCGTCGTGTCGAAGGCTGAGTCAAATTTTATTGGTCCAATAAGTGGCCACTGTTATGGCGCTCTCGTCGGCGTTCACGAGCGCATCTCTTGTGCAGGTGGTGGTAGGGCATTTTGGACAGTCAGTAAGGTGGTCAAGGTTTTGACTTGCCATCGTGGTGAAAGGATTAGCCAATTCGCTTTTAAGAACTCGCGAATTGCCCAGGGTGCGCCGGACGTAGGGAACCGTTATGTACGTCACTCGGGGAGGCTCCTTTCATGCAACCCAATTTGGAGCTAAACTAGCCTTACTCCACAAAACGCTTTATATTACTTTTGGCCAGACCAGGTGTTCAAACATTATTACAAATTGCAAAGATATTTTTTCTTTTGAATCTCCTACCTATATGGAATCGGTTGCGATTACTACTTCGGACTTCCTCAACAGATGGAGTAAAAAAACTGCTGAAATATACAGTTTTATTTTGACTTTAAAATAAATTACTTATAAGTATTATAGCTAGGCAGTCTAGCTTCAAGAATTAAATATTTTATTAGTGACTTAATATAATATTACAAAATCCCACAGCTAAACCACGACAACAACGTTCCACCAAAATTGTTTTACCTGCTGTGGTACTAAAATAAAATAAATAAATATGTAGTCTTAAAATGACTCAACCTACACAGTACCTACCTACCCTGTATCCTCCATGTTTAGCAGTCGGCCTTAAAATACAATAATTTCATTCCCTACCTGCTTAACCCCGTCGTAAATTCAGAATATTTCGGTCCCAGACATCCCTATATAAGTACAGGTAATCATACCCAATTTGTCTCGGGTAGGTCGTTCAACCCAGAAAATATAAGGCTGGTTCTACTCTTACTTAATGGAACCGGATAGGCAGTGAGATGGAAATTCATTACATATTTTGAGTCAGCTTTTATATCGGCAATCAACGCTTTAGAAAAAGATTGGACACAACTCACGCAAGCTTTAGAGCCCTCGCAAACTACAAGACTTATTACCAGTCAATAGCTAAGTTGTACTTTAGATCTTCATTCTGATTAAAAGTAAGAGAGGAAATAAGCAGAAACACTGATATGGTATCGGCCGAGTTTTCGTACATCTTACTATCAGCCGATCGTAAATACAATCTTACGATCAGTTAGACTACCAAGTCTGCCGAGGCCCTTAAAGATTTGCAAGATGTGCATTTGTTTATATAAATTAAGGACGAAAATAGCCTCCTGGTGACTCCTGTTGGGGACGCAAAAACCTGTCCCTTTTCGAGAATTTCTAACCTTTGAGCCAGCCAGACAGGTTTGTTTCAAATTAACCACATTAGCTGCCATATTAAGAGGGAAATTGATAAGATTTAAGACATACGTCGTCTTTAATATCCATTAACCCAAAATAAATAAGATATTGTTTTATTACGTATTTTGGCACACAAGAGCAAACGTTGCTAGCTTAAATGGACTTAGTCTGCAATAAATTATTACTATTGCTTATCCCGAGATAAATCCGAGTGGCCCTAACCAATGGTGTCCCAGATGTTTTACGATATTCTTACACCAATGTGCCCACCCAAAAGTTAGTTTAGTTTTTAATTTAAATTTTGACATTTTATTATTTTTGGACTTTTTATTTTATTTTATGATTATTTTTGGACATTTTTATTATATTTGATTTTGGAATCCGTAATTTAATGCTCAATTAGAATTTTGTAATTATATTATTAATTATTTTTATATTACCCACTCACATAAAATACATGACGTGTAAAAAAATTACTAATAAATGAGTTTTATGAGTTTTTTTTTACAAAATGTGTCAATAAATTAATCTTACTAGCGACAAATAGAACAGATTTTTTTTTATTTCCTTACCTCTGTGCCATATTCTTTCCATGGTGCGAGCTGCCTCTCAGTCTCTCTTGAAGATACGAAGAGCACCACACTATGAGGCTGCAGAGCCCTGAGGAACCGCACTAGCGTGGCTCCAACCACGGCCACATCTTCAGGGCATGCTCCTACTAGGCTCCTTATAATTGACTTCGATTCTGATCTGTGGGAAAGGGATTTGGATACTATTAGATAACAGCAGCTGCCAAACTTTTTTGACGGAACCCTTTTGATAAGCGCAATATTTGACAGAGCCCTAAACGCCGAGCCCTTGCAGAAACCTCGCAGAAACTTAGGGTTCGGCGAAACTGGTGGTAGAGCTCTTGTGAATGAGCTCGAGGGCGGCAGCACCACCGTCTCACCTTTAACCTGCCGCCAAATACTAGTGCTTCCATTACTGTGTTCCGGTTTGGTGGTGAGATCAGGCCCTGAAATTACTGGCACATGAGCCATACCACCGTAGTCCTCAGCTGCAGCGAAGCATCTATAATCTGCTTTTGTGGATTGTTGATGTCCATGGGCTGTACTCCACTTACCATCAGGTGGACTACACGTTCACCATCAGGTGGACTACACGTTCGTTCGCTGTGGGCGTAGTATAAAAAAAAAAAAAAAAACTGTGACGTGTTCAAACACCCTTTGGGGTTTATTGGGGAATATAAATTATTTTAGTTTTTTGAGTTCACAGTATTAAAAAATGGTAAAGAAGGAATTGGAAGTCTGAATTTTAATAATTTTATCTTTCTCCTTGGCCATTACAATTTCATCTCACCTGTGGGAGTGGGATCATATGCCCAATTTTTCATCGCCGTTTCTTCCTACCATTCATATCTGTGTCAGTAACCTCTCATACTAATTAATTTGTGTTATAATAATATAATTTAATTGTTTTTATTAAATCTGTTTCAATATATCTGTGCCATAATCTTACAACTCAATCGTCAGCAAACCTATTAATTGCTAATTGTGAAAATTTCAACGTTTCTCAGATGCAAACATAAATTTGAATGGAAAATCCAGATAAAATTGATACTATCAACACACTGACACGGTCTTATCCTTAAAACTACATAAGTAAACAATTAGTAGCGTTATCATTGAATCATGTGAGCCCCTGTGTCTGAGCTGTTATCAGCTTCGACCTACGCGATAACAGCCGATTGATAACGTTACAGGTCGAGACCGATGGGTCAGAGTCTAAGACTGATAATTATGTTTTTTTTTTAATATATTAAATATATTTTTTATTAATCAATTATTTATTAATAATTTAAATTCTTTAATTAAAATTAATTTAATAATTAAATATTAAGTGCTATTTTGGCCCTCAAGCATACTGTTCAGCATTATACATTGCGACGTACGCCTGTGTATGCATGCTTCCTAGATCTGTCCAGCGCGTTTGATTTAGTCTCATATGACATATTATGGAAAAAGCTCGGCGAACGAGGCGTGCCTACAGAGGTGTTACGCATGTTTCAGTATTGGTATGGCAATCAATTAAACTGTACTAAATGGGGTAATGCTTTGTCGGGAGCGTACAGGTTGAAGTGCCCAGTGAGACAAGGTGGAATTAGCTCACCTAGGCTTTTCAACCTGTATGTTAACGACCTCATCGAGGAGCTCAGCAGCTCACGTGTTGGTTGCCATTTAGGCGATATTTGTGTGAACAATATTAGCTATGCCGACGACATGGGGTTGCTCGCGCCAACAGTGGGGTCCCTTAGACACCTACTCGGGATCTGTAGCAATTATGCTATTCAGCATGGTTTAAAGTACAATACCCAGAAAAGTGTGTACATGGTCTTTAGGGCCGTCGGTGCGGGTCCTCATTACATACCTCCGATTACTCTTAACGGAGAGGCACTTAAGAGGGTTAAACAATTTAAATACTTGGGGCATCACGTTACGGACGGGCTTAGAGACGATGTAGATATCGACAGGGAGCGTAGGGCGCTGGCCGTCAGGTGCAATATGCTGGCCCGCAGATTTTACCGATGTAGCGAACAAGTCAAAATAACTCTTTTCAAAGCATACTGTCAAAACCTATACTCGGGGAGTCTGTGGACCAGCTACACGCAGCAGGCGGTGAGTGCCCTGCGCGTTCAGTATAATAACGCCTTTAGGGTGTTGTTGAAACTACCCCGATATTGTAGCGCCTCGGGCATGTTCGCAGATGCTAACACCGCGGACTTTTTTGCGGTATTACGTAAGCAGTCTGTATCGCTTATAAATCGAACGCGTGATAGTAGCAACAGCATCCTAAAGATTATAAGCGAGGATTATACGTCACCTATAAACCGCTATCTGGTGAAAAGGGTAATCGGGGCTGTTACCTGAAGTAGCTGGCTTTGTTTTGTTTTGTTTTTATTTTAATTTATATGTGTATGTTCTGTTTTGTATACAGGGTGTATTTTTGAAACGGGGCAGTAAGGGCAAGTACCTTAACCGTTGCAGTTACAGCAAAACGTTCTTAAAAGACCTTCCCTAACTTTTTGGGACATTTTGAACTGCATTCACAGATTTTGTAAAAAACTTACAGTTAGCAAAAAAAATGCAAAAAGTTCAAAAAAATTTTTTTTATGCCAATCGATTCTATTTCATGTGGGGATCAAAAAACTCTATGAGACCATTTTAGCTTTCAGTACTAGAAAAGACAGAAATGGCCAAAAACGTTTCCCATACATTTCGGCAACAGCAACGAATTTCTACGATGGTCTAACTTTTTGTTATGGCCTGGAAGTGGGTAGAATTGACTGTAAAGTAAATAAAAAGAATTTTTACCCTCAAATTTCGAATTTGATTCGAAAATCTGTGTGTTATACTTAGTTTCAGCTGAGAAACTTCGTATGAGTTATTAATTAAGGATTTTCGCTAAAATGTCTTCTAATCGTGAAAAAATTGACTTATTAGAAGCGTATTTTGTCAATAATCGAAATGCGGGAGCTGCATTAGTGTGGTACCGCAATAAGTATCCGTTGCGGCATGTGCCAACAAGAAAGGTTATTACAAATCTTTTGAAAAACCTGGAATTGCAGGGTTCTTTCAAAATACGCTTCTAATAAGTCAATTTTTTCACGATTAGAAGACATTTTAGCGAAAATCCTTAATTAATAACTCATACGAAGTTTCTCAGCTGAAACTAAGTATAACACACAGATTTTCGAATCAAATTCGAAATTTGAGGGTAAAAATTCTTTTTATTTACTTTACAGTCAATTCTACCCACTTCCAGGCCATAACAAAAAGTTAGACCATCGTAGAAATTCGTTTCTGTTGCCGAAACGTATGGGAAACGTTTTTGGCGATTTCTGTCTTTTCTAGTACTGAAAGCTAAAATGGTCCCATAGAGTTTTTTGATCCCCACATGAAATAGAATCGATTGGCATAAAAAAAAATATTTTGAACTTTTTGCATTTTTTTTTGCTAACTGTAAGTTTTTTACAAAATCTGTGAATGCAGTTCAAAATGTCCCAAAAAGTTAGGGAAGGTCTTTTAAGAACGTTTTGCTGTAACTGCAACGGTTAAGGTACTTGCCCTTACTGCCCCGTTTCAAAAATACACCCTGTATGTGTCTCAATGTTATGTGATGTCTAATGGTATGTAATGTTGTGTTATGTGTTTAAGTCTTACAATTAATAATTTTAAATAATGTGTACCTATATGGATTGTAATTATCTGAATTAAATGTCTATTCATTCATTCATTATGAGAAAACCTTATGATTGATAAGATAGAAGCTGGGTTTTGTTAACAGTATCATCAATTTTTTTGATGACAAAAAAATAAAAAATATTTTCAATTTTATAATTGTTTCAGATTTAAGTAACTCATTAGTGTGATACTTAAAGTGTATACTATTGCCATCATTGAGATCTCGTGTTTGATTTCCAGTCGCAGATAAGTGATACCAGCACGAAGTCTTAACTGTGCTCGGTAGATGGCGATAGGCTCACTGCTATTATATGGGACTTAAACATTACTATTGAAATGTTAGTTTCAACATATCTTTACCAAACTCCTCTAGATAATATAGGTGTCATTACCTGTAAATATCGCTTTGTCCGGATGTGTATGAGAGCCCGGTACATCTTGTAGCGTGTGTGGGCAGCACATCTCTTGCGATGTGGTCTTCAATCCACTGCAAAGCCCTGCCCGAGCCGTTGTAATCGCAGTATACCACTGAGGACAAAACAAAATATATTTGAAGATATTTTAATAATAAAAAAAGTATTTTTTATATTATCAATTTAACTCATCTCGCAACATCAAAATACCAAAAACAGTAGGATCCTCCATAGCTCTCCTTTGACAGACAATATTTGGAAATAAGGGATAGATTAGTATTTATTTACAGTCAGCACGCGAGCTCATAGAAGTCACCGGTTTTGGAAAAAGTGGTAATTGATCGGCGCTTGCGAGAGGACGGTAGATAGTAGATTAAACAAGTGCAACAATACAACCGAGAAACATAATATTACGTATCCTATCCTTAGGCTAAAAATACCTTAAACTTAATTAAAAAAACTTAATTACCTTAGATACACTAAATTGTACAAAAGAATTATAAAATTAACAAAAAAATCTCAGAATAATTATAATATCGCTAATTCTAACAATAAAAACAAAACGACATGGCAAATTATTAATGATTCCAATTATAATGTACCTAATGAATCAATAAATAGAATTATAATAGATAATGTTCCATTTGAAGACCCTGAAATAATAGCAAATAAATTTAATGACTACTTTATAGACAAAATTGAATCAATACCCGAGTCAGGTGAACAGGTAACTAAACCTATAGACACTAATCCTAAGTCAATGTTTATGTCTCCTTGTTCATCTATTGACATTTTCAATATTATTAAGAGCTTAAAAAATACAAATAGTGTGGGTTTCGATGGGATATCTACAAAAATTGTAAAATCGGTAGCTGAAATAATTTGCACACACATATGTCACATTCTTAATCTATGCATATCCCAAGGAATGTTCCCTGAGGCATTAAAGGTGTCTATAGTAAAGCCTTTACACAAAAAAGACAATAAAGAGTCATTACAGAATTATAGACCTATTGCAATTTTGTCTGTATTTTCTAAAATATTTGAAAAATTTATTTATAATCAGATATATTCATATTTTGAGAAAAATAATATTTTGTGTGAGAATCAAAAAGGCTTTCGTAAAAATAAATCTATAAACGTAGCTATATATGATTTCTTAAATACTATAATAACAAATGTAGATCAAAGGACACCAATATGTGCTGTATACTGCGATATGACAGCTGCATTTGATTGTGTTGATCATGATATTTTATTACAAAAGCTTGAGGCCTACGGTATAAGAGGTAACATTCTAAATTTATTAAAAACATACCTAATAAATAGAAAACAAATAACAAACATTAGTAGATTCAATATGAGGACGAAAGAACTTAATACATATTCATCTAAAGAGCGTGACATTTCTTTCGGAGTGCCTCAAGGCAGTATTTTGGGCCCGTTATTTTTCATTATATATATTAATGACCTGCCTAGAGCAATAAAACACCCAATAACACTCTTTGCAGATGATAGCACTGTGGCAATAGCTTGTGATAACGTAGAAACCTATGAAAAAGACATAAACGACACTATAAGATCAATAATATCATGGCTGGACAACAATAATCTGAAAATAAATTTAAAAAAAACCCAGATTATGCATTTTAATCAAAGACCATCCACTAATTGCGAAATGGATATTATGTACAATAATGACAAAATTCTCGAAACAAATGAAGCAAAATTTCTTGGCATAATCATCGATAGGCAGTTGAATTGGAAAGCGCACATTGAATTCCTGTGCAAAAGAGTGAGCAGTTCTGCCTATGCCCTCTTTAAACTTGCCTCAGTTGTCAATACCGATGCACTACTCACTGCCTATCATGGTATCGTGGCATCCGTATTACGGTACGGTATCATCTTCTGGGGAAATTCCACAAATAGAGACATAGCATTTAAATCCCAAAAAAGGTGCATTCGAGCTATGTTTGGCATAAAATTAACTGATAGCTGTAGACCCTTTTTTATCAAATATAATATTCTAACACTTCCGTCTCTATATATCCTCGAAATGGCAATATTTGTGAAATCAAATCCTCACTTATTTACCAAATTGTCCGATGATGTTACTCGCAATAGACGTAAGAATAACCTACGCATATGTAAAGCAAACACAGCTCTAAAATGGAAAAGCATATTCTGCTTAGCGCCAAAAATTTATAACAAGCTTCCTGACACTCTGAAGGGGCTAAATGTTAATTTATTTAAAAAAAAATTGAAATCGCTACTGTGTGGCAAGTGTTATTATTCCATTGCTGATTATCTCAATGACACATTTTAACAATTATGCTAACTATATAATATGATTATCGAATAGAATTTTTGATATTGACATTATGATCATACAATTCTATTTTATTTTATTTATTTTTCTGTTTTTGACTTTAATATAAATAATTAATGTTGCATTGGGAATAACTGCATGTGGAATTTCAATCATTTATTACGTTAGGAAAAACTGCATGTTGAAGAGGCTGACATTGTTTTGTGTAGCTTGTTAATAATAATAATAATTTCAATTTTATGTATAAATATTTGCACGCCTTGATTGGCAGAATATGATGATTCGTTGTAATTAATTTAAGACACCTTTTATGTACCATATTCGTCCAAATAAAGATTTACTTTACTTTACTTTACTTTACCTTCCGTTGCAATAATTATATCACAATTACTCAGAATAACACCCGATCGTCCTTATAACCAGTCAAGCGAGATATTAAGACGTCAAGTTATAAGTTAAAAGCTTAGCCTTATGTAAGCTGCTACCCATTCAAGGCCTAAGGTAGTTTAACCTCGTGCTAACATATAAGTAATAGTATATAGACTACCGGTTAGGTAGGACAAGTCCGCCAATAAAATCTCATAAACATTTCATAACGTGCAGGAAATAAACTTTTAATGCATTTGATTTGCCCTACATGCTCATAATTTACATTTCTGCTTAACCAATATAGCGTAATGTTTTGATGTATTCTTTTTCAGAAAACTGCCTGCCTGAATATGTAGGTATATCTTTTCCTTCTTTCCATTACATCAAATCAACAGTGTATATTATGTGAGTGTATTATAATATACACTGTTACATATACACCATGACGTGGTTTACGGTGTACAGTAGACCAGGTTTATGTCAGAAAAATTCGTAATTTTTGTGCCATTAAAAAAAATGATGGAGCGCCGATAACTCTTCCACTCCCTTATTTGGTAAGAAAATTTAAAAACAGTTTATGCAAGCGGAAATATTAGTCTACAGTCTTTTTTAAAAACTGCCTACACGATTCGTCTAGCTTATAATTTGCAACAGGTATAGCCACTCCTTCAAAGATCGGTCAGACAGCAAGGTCATTGTCCAATGCCAATGTCAGGCCATTAAAGACCATGGCCTCGATGAATGTTAATGCGTTATATAATTTGTATACTCCTTTCTTTATGATTTATGACATCACGCCTATATAACCCCGAAAGGTGTGGCAAAGGTGTACGTAACACCCACATATCTCCTTAGGGGATACCAAAGTGATAGGGGGTGAATAGATCTGTCTGAAATTTCTATATGCAAAAGGCTGCTGTCTTCGATCGCAGTTTGTCACTTGGAAGCACTAAGTCTGCGTCATTACCATACAATTTGTATGAAACATGTCTCCTTGTGGACATACTTAGTTGACTCAACTAGTGGCCTTAGGCTTTAAGCAGATGGACTGCATCCAAACTTTTCAAATGCCTTTGACCATTGAAACGCAGCACGCAGCTCGATTATAGCAGCTGACGTGCAGTTGTAATCAGGCTAAACGGTCAGTTAGCTAGCAGCTGCAAATTTTCAATGCAGTCATACCATTTGATTGCAGTCCGTCTGTCTAGAGCATTAGACGACTGTGTTATATGGTCATCAGACAAGGTTTTTGCCCCTCCAATGCCAATGTCAGCAACAAAGGTCTAGTCATCGCGATATGATCGACAGTGGCCTCCGTGAATGCTAATTCATTCACTCGATATCTAACTTGTTCATATCACCGACTAACTGTTGTGGATGACTTCATTTCCGGACGAGTAGGTTAATCGCTTGAATTATGTTTGTAGTACGCTACATATTAAACCCACGACTTCGTTCGCGTTCGACGATAAAAAGTATATTATTATGTCCTCCTCATAACCAGGACGATAGAAGTAAAGTTGTTGTGGTTTTACATTTAGCCCCAATTTTACAGTTGTTAGCAGGATAATCATATAACACACATAAATAAACATAACACTGCTGCGCACACAATGACAGCTGTGTTCTTTTTTCAAAGGTAACTTGTGTCACTTTTAAATTCGGTCAGGTTATATTTTATGGATCGGAAAAGATCTATCCGGAATCTCAGAAACCAACTATTAAAATTTTAAACAATTCTATCGACTGTCCCGAACTTGTATCCAATTTTAATTTACGCACTAATCAAATCGGTTTTCGTCAAAGACCACTGCTACAGGTTACTTTTGCCATTACTAATTACAGGCGCAATGCATATTGTATTCGAGCTGCGTTAGGCTTAAATAAACTGCCAATAAACCTAAACTTTGATTTGTTCTGCACAAGTGCTGACACAGTGAGGAAATGTTTAGCTAATGAGTACTTCTTAGATACATCCGAACAGTAGCGGCACTCAAACTGTTTAAATACTACTATATATAGTTACTCTATGGTTGAAAAGAACAATAAAAACACAAAGCTGTACAACTGTCAAACATTGTTCTATAACTTATGTTCGTTTATTTTGCTACTTAATTGTGGAGGCTTGTAATTAGCAATATGTTTCTCTAGTTATATTATGTACTATTTATATGTTTATGTAATTAGTCTGTGAGCCTTCTGTAAAAGAAAATAAATAAACAAAAAATAAATAAAACTTCCAGAGAAGTGACGTAGCAGACAGATATTTATTCGGCAGTAAGTATTCTTCTTTGTCACTTAATACGGTTTGGATTCTGGTATATTTGCCGAAAAGCGAAATTCTGTAACTATTTTATTAGCGTATATGAATCCCGTTCATCTGTGTGTCTTAAGGGTGAAGAAGTTCACAGTCATAACAACTCTGTGACAACGAAAATGACATGAGAGTTGAGACTAACTCTTGGACTCCAGGGAGGCAAGCATACGAGCGCGTGATCGATTTAGTCATGTTTTTGTGTGGGGAAACATGACAAAAACACGGCATAATCAATAACGTGGCCGTACGCTTGCCCGGATAGTCTCCTTAGCATCTTGCAAAGTGGCGTAATTTCGTTTGGCAATAAAAAGAGAAAAAAAAAGTGACAAGTGTCACTTAACCCAATAAACCGATCATTTCAATTAATCCACGCGCACGTTCACTAATCATCGCCACGGGCACTAACGGGCAGTTTAATCAAGTTACGTTCAGGATATTACTCTATAATTTAACTACCGGATAATAAAAATGTCAGGAAAACATCGTTGGAAGGTGTCAGGGATATAATAAAACATCTCATGTGACATTATTTTGACATGTATTTATGACAAGAGAGGATTTACAACCGCATGATGACACGGACATGCCATACGCTTGTTAAGCAATGCCGTTATGTACTTTTTATGGCAATAAGAAGCACATTTTTTTTAAACCATAAAGAATGACCTTGTAAATAGTATTTTGTTAATAGAAGATTTTTTTATTATACTAAGAAACAGTTGAACAAATTATGGGTCCGGCAGAATTTGAACCTGGCAGCCGCTTTAACCAACCAGCTACAGTCGCCTCTTGCCAGGACCATCATTTTTTCAACTGTATGTTACGTTACTTCGTGACGTCACACAAAGCGGCTGCTCGGTGTGCAGATGGTCGCAGGTTCAACTGCCAGTCCCATAATTTTTCAACAGTTTCTTAGTATAAATTGCTAAGCATAGCTAAATGTTATAAAAATAATCAACAAGATTTTTTTATTATGTTACCACAATATTCACAATGGTGTATCTTAGCTACCTATCAAAATGTCCTTAAAAATGGAGTGATGATTGAAATTCTATTCAATAAGTTTATGTCCGAATAAACAGCGCATATTTCTCTAATAGGATAACGAATATTAGCATGTTATTGAATATTTATTTTAATTAAAACCAGAGTGCATGCAAATGGCACTCAGTCATCCACGTGATGGACCATGCTTTTCTAGTCCATTAGGTATTTTTCCTTGTACGTCAGCCATCACTATCAACTGCAAATTGATACCTAGCTATGTCTAGTTGAACCACAGTAAATGTTAGTAGCCGCACTTCTTACATACTCTTACATGTATGAGCGAATCCATGAAAGAAAATTAAACTGCATAAGGAATTCATTATTTCCTATTCTATTAACAAACATCACCTTCTCATTGCTCACATGCACTCACACTGTCTTTCACTTTAAAAAAAACACCCATAGTCAAGCGATCTTGCCACCAACACACCCTTTTCATATACTCAAACATGCACGCTATTTTTTTTTTTAAAGCGGCTATGCTACACCGACACCTAATGTTCGGCGTAAGATAATAAGAGGTAAAAAGGAAGGTAAGGCAACCTGTCACTAGCCTAATGGTTGGATGGCACTTTATCGCGACATAATGTAGCCAGAACATCCCATATACTTTGCGATAAAATTCACTTAACATTCATCGATAAGTGTTGGCGCAGGATAAGAAAAGTGTGTTACATACAAAAGACATCAGCGGGTTCATCGCTGTACTGGGAGTAAAGACGTTGATGTTTTTAGCACGTTATTGAAAAGGACACTACATAAGTATTTGATACTTCTTATTAGAATTTTATTTATTAACCGTGTATATATTGACCGTGTAAAGTTTTGAAGGTCGTTGTGAACAAAATACTTATAAATCGAAGAAGTTACGGTGGAATTTTCATTTAGCAGCGCGTGAAATGATTGCATAGAAAACGTTTGGTACAAGAATGAGACTACTGTGCATTTGCTATGTCTATAACCTACTATATCTATGCAAATAGGTCACGCGTCGCTTATCTATAGCCGTGTGTTGTCCATGTACTTACTGTTGTTTATTAATATTTATTTATTCATTATGTTATTATTATTTTATTTATTCTACCTACTGTATATATTTCGTGTCTGGTGAAGATATTAGCATAATATGTGTCCCGAATGGATATTTTGGTGGAGTTGGACGGTAATCGTTTATCTTTGATTGACTTTCATATAATAGTTTAATTGTTAGGTCAAACGTCAGTTTTACGTGAACCTAATGAAGTCCCTGACAAAGTCACAAATTTCGTACACAGTGAAAACCGGCAGTTTATCTGAAAATGTATCGGAAAGTGAAACTTAAATCTCTTATTTTTGGGTTGTTATATTATTTATGACTATTAGTATTTATGACATTAGTCACAGAGAACATTACCAAAGACAATTGCAATTATTTCAATTGCAGTAAACAAATATATACAAAAAAAAAACATATTCTATCAACACAGCTACCCGAATAAAACAATTAAAAATCAACACAGCTACCCAGTAAACAATGAACCACAAACAAAGGAATGTTAACTAACCAAGCAATAATTCTATTTCAGCAAGAAGTTATCCATAATCCGCCAAACCACAGCAACTAGCTGGCAACATCGCAATTTCACAATACGTTTCATATTATTGCATTGGATTCAACATGGCTGCATAATTAGCTAACGTGGACAAACACGTGATCCGATAGACAACACTAACTCCTAGCCGCGGCTCCGCTTGCGAGAAACGTCGATCAACGTATTTATGTGCATTCTGGGGTGTTCAACAATCTCCATACCCATTTTTTTCAAGATTGGTTTAGTAGTTTAGGTGTGGAGACGTAACAGACGGACAGACAGAGATCTTGATATGATTTAAAAGTTATTACAGACAGAGTTTGGTCTAGTAGTAATGTATGCTACCGCTCACTGAGTGGTCAGGAGCTTGGGCCGAATCAGGTAAAAGTGTTTTTTGGGATTATTCCGTTAGCAGATTCTCAGTAGCAGCACGGAGTCTGGAATTGTACGTGGTAGATGGCGATAGGGTCACTCTCTCACATAGAACCTAAGAACATAATTATATGGCTGGTTAAAGGGTACTACTCTGTCCATGAATATCTGTCCGACAAATCATTATCTAATCTGTAATTTTCTTTTAAATTTCAACATGACTTAATTTGTGACATATTACATAAATATATGATTATTCTAATTTATCCTTTTAACATTGCATGAAATTTAAATAAATATTATTGTATAATTTTATTATTGTTAACATAAAATTTTGTATGCTATGTAGCTGATTATCACTAAAGACACAGGGTTTGTCAACATACTTGGTGTGCTTATGCGAAACCGGCGTTTCCGGGTCCACCTCCATCAATCAAAAAGCAGATGGCGCTGTCAAAAAAACGGTCTGTCTCAGGGAAGTGTGCTGGCACCCATGCTTTTCAACATTTATACCAACGACCAACCGAAGAATCAGTACACTGAACGTTTCCTCTATGCGGATGATCTAGCATTGGCAGCCCAAGCACGCACTTTTGAGGAGGTTGAACAACACCTGATGAAGGCTCTGGAGGAATTGAGTCACTATTACAAGTGCAATGCCTTAAGACCTAATCCAGTTAAAACACAGGCATGTGCATTCCATCTGCATAATAGCTTTGCTAAGAGAAAACTGGATATCACTTGGCAGGGGACTAAAATTGACCACCACGAACATCCAAAATATCTGGGAGTGTCACTAGACAGAACATTGACCTACAAGAGGCAATGTGAAACGGTATGGCAGAAAGTGAACACCAGAAATAACTTACTGCGCCGCTTAACATCAACACATTGGGGAGCGGCACCAGACGTTGTGCGCACTACAGGCATGGCACTGTGTTACTCGTCCGGCGAATTTTCATGCCCAGTCTGGCACCGATCCGCCCATGCAAAACGAGTTAACACAGCTTTAAACGAAACGTGTCGCATAATAACAGGGTGCCTAAAACCAACCCCACTAAACAAACTTTATCCCCTGGCTGGCATCGCTCCACCAAATGTCCGAAGAGACGTTTCCTGCAGCATAGAAAAGACTATCCAGGAATGTGACACCCGACACCCTCTTTATGGGCATAGACCACCCCCGGTACGGCTGAAGAGCCGTAATAGCTTTTTAAATTCAGCAGTCGCCATCGAGGATCGGCCGGCTAGTGCCAGGATAAAGCTGTGGCAGGAAAAATACCCTCCGCCAGCCGGTTTTAGGACACAGGAGAGTCTACCCCCAGGATCCAATCTGCAGTGGTCGATATGGAAATCCTTGAATCGACTGAGATCACAGGTTGGCCGCTGCAGACAAAATCTGGAAAAATGGGGTATTATTGGACCAGAACAGACACAGTGCGATTGCGGTGCACCTCAGCAAACAATGAGTCACTTACTTGAGTGCCCCAATTGCCCTGATAACTGCTCGTTGGATGACCTAAATAAGGCTACAGAGAACGCTATTACCGTGGCTACGTACTGGGCGGGGGTTGTATAAAAACTTTGACCATTGAATCGAAAAGAAGAAGAAGAAGAAGAAGAAGAAGCTGATTATGGTGATACCAAATGTAATAATATTGTAACATCCCTTGTACCCATATTTCGCAAAATAAATGATTGATTGATTATGTTTTTTATTTAATTATATTATTGGTATTATAGCCTCTATTATAAATTAGACACTGTTCTAAGTAGTAAAAGCGTATTGGATTAAAATGGCTGCATTCTTAGCAAACGTGGTGGTACACGTGATCCGATAAATGTGAGGTTAGTGCATAATACTGTAATTGTTATGCGTACGCAGTTATGTTACGGTTTGAATGTAAATCATTGAAAGTGGGCAATAATTGATTATTATGTAAGGCAAACGAATCGATATTAAATATATGATACTCCATATTAAAACGCGTGCAAGATATATTATGACACGTTGTTGACATGTTTTCCCATATAAAATTATGACTTAAATGCGACTAAATTTATCTCGTGCTTATTATGGCCGTCTGTTATTAGAAATTTCACACCACCAACAAATAAGTGTGAATTAGCAACATGTAATACTATTTGAACTATTTGGCGGCAGGTTAAAGTTAAAACGCTCATTCACAATAGCTCTACTACTAGCAAAATTGCATTTGCTCAATAAACATCGGAGATAATGAGACAACTAATCCACTTGTGAAAATTTTCCGATTTCCATCGCATTAGATAACAAATAGCACTTTGTTTTGACTCTCAATAGTGGAGAGGTGACATTGAAGTATGTATTGACTACTGAAAGCGAAATTGATGCCTAACTCGTGCCCACGATGATATGCATTGATAAGAGACTTGTTCATATTTAGGGCGAACTCGTGCGATCTCGTGTTCGACCCCCGGGTCGGCCAAAAGTATTATTAGAATTTTTCTTTCAGAAAATTGAGCACATGATGCCTTAGTTAAACTTGTATAATATGCATAAATAATAAATTGGCAGTTTTTACCACTTTTTATTTTGACACCAGGCGCCTCTTTCGGCTATTGTAATTAAAATATTGTTTGGAAATGACTTTGAAAAATTGCTGCATCTAAAATGACCACCATTATCTCAATATTTTTTCTTTTCTTAGATGAAAAGTTCGTGATATAATGGTACCACTTGTTTTATTAAATAGAGGACATTGTCAACACATAATTATGAAGTAAATGTGTCTATAATCACGTTTTTAATCGATATTCTACGACGGGCACGTTTTCTTTGTTCGCAATTACTTCAATTGTTTTTATTTACATCTGTTTTTATTTGCAACTCGTCATTAAATAGCTTAGGTTAGCCAACAGTGTGACTAGATACAACTTACATCATAACATCACGGCTATATTACCCAGAAGGGTGTGGCAGAGGTATACAACACCTACATTTCACCTGTTATGTTTAGTGCCAATAGGATAGGGGGTGAGCCTATCGCCATCCACCGAGCTGCTATTGTGAATTTCCTGACGGAAAGTTCACAAATAACACTGACCGACCCGGGAATCGAACCCACACACACAGTGAGAGGCGCATACGCTAACCACTAGACGATCGAGGCAGTTTTGTATGTATGTATTAACAATTTAAAGCTATACTTTTTTTTTTCAAAAATTACGTACTACCGCGAATAGATATTTTATTTTAAATGTTTTAAACAATAATATGGTTTTCTAATTCATGTTTCTTAATTATTGCAATCATTTAAGACAAGACCATTTTAGTTATTTTTATGTTACCCCTTCATTTAATTAAAAGGATTTACCTAAAATACCTAGAAGAGATTTCCTTCAAGAGAACTTCCTTTACCTTTAAGAGAACTCATGAACATACATGATCAAAAAGTTTAAGAAGTGCTAGGTTCTTGTAATTTTGTGATTCTATTCTAGGGTCAATTTCACCAGCAAACAGGCAAATAATACCTAAAGTGGAGTAAACATTTTTAATAAATTTTAGCTTAGCACTTATCTTTATGACACAGTCAATATATTTCTTAATATAAACAATTATTTTCCGCTTAAATACATTTATGTAGTAACGCGCAATACTTCTTAGAATACCTACGCTCAACGATTTGGCGCCATTTGCATAAATTTGACGCCAAAATATTTGCTTTTTATGTAAGGTATCTAATAATACATTTCAATTTAAATCCGTGTTCAGTTATTTTTATTAGCTGTGGCTGAGCTGAGGTTTTTATTTTAACACGCGATCTAGACTGGAAATACAGCTAATGGTTTATTTTTTCACAGATGATAAAATGTAATGAACACTAACTTCTTTGGTAAGTTTTCACTACTCAAACTTATTTATACAAGTTTAATAATTACTGTTGCGTTTTAGAATAAAATTATAGTTATGTTGACATTTTTAAAACATTGGATGAGTTTTTTACCGCCTTAAATTAGAAGATAAATAGATTAAATTACAAAGTAAATTAAAAAATGAACATTTATTTTGCAAATATGACACACATTTAAGAATTAAGAATACAAACAATGACATAAAACTTTTATATAACTGACATAACCCGGTTTGTAAAAGGAGTCGGATATCTTTGAAATTAGCACGACAAAATAAATAGAGCATATTCCGAACATTACCCCACAAATACTCGTATCTATATGTAAATACTATTTAGATAAAACGTTTTATTTACCTTTTCATAAGATGTCTGTTCACAGAGGAGGATATGGGATTAGGTACAGTAAAGTTTCTTTCGATATGGATACACAGAAAGCTAAGATTATAGCTTTTAAGGGTTGTACCCTTGTATGTATGTATGATGGTAAAAACTACGACCTATGAACATAGACATCAAGAAATTGTAGATGCGTCGCTACATCAGGTCTACGATAGTGAATTTATTTTTACTATGATAGTGATGTCCAATGTCTCAGCAATTTCAGGATTTAATCGTACCACCAGATCCGTCAATATAACTGTCATAAAACAATTTATTTTATTCAATATTAAAGATGAAAAATTAAATATCCAGCAGGACTCGAAACTGCACCCCCTGGGTAAACGACCAAGGTGCGTTGCCAATTTAGCACCAAGG
Source organism: Hypena proboscidalis (assembly GCA_905147285.1). NCBI lineage: Eukaryota > Metazoa > Arthropoda > Insecta > Lepidoptera > Erebidae > Hypena > Hypena proboscidalis. The sequence continues at coordinate 7,344,756 of LR990141.1, forward strand.
GGTTCGAGGCCTGCTGGATTCTTAATTTTTTAAATTTAATTTTATATAAAATACAAAAAGGCATAACAAAGCTATAATTTGCTTTAAAATATTTCAAGTATTAAGAATATAATTTAAAGATTATCAGACAAAGTTGTTTTCAGTTTTATATATTTAGTATTACGGCCTGATTTCAACGCATAACTGACAATTATAAATTAAAATTCTAGCAACAGACTATTCCAGAGATTTAACAGGTACACATTATGTTCAAACTGTTGTACGGTTCGAACATTTGAACAGAGTAAGGTGTATGTAGATCACACGATTCTTTGTATAGTGTTTGAATGTAATATAACTGTGTCCTTGACCAACCTATATTTGAAGTACACACAGGAAACATACTTGTTTATCTTACTAGGTTTTGGTGCTACTGACGTCGAGGAGCGGAAAGCGTTTTAACAGAAATATTAAAACATAATGTCAGGTCAGGTTAAAAAACGTAGGCAAGAAGCAAGCAAGAAAACTTGTGATCCTACTGGCCAAATATTGATATTGCTTTTATAAACGTTATTTTGAGAAAAATGTACTCTAGAAAATAATCATACTTATCCAATGGAGAAGTGGTAAAGTGGTTCTGTAGACAAACATGATCTTCTTGCATGCTTTTTGGCTTATCATCTAAACGACATCTGGTGGCTCACCTTACAATAATTTAAAGCATTATCAATTCCATGTAATTAAAGATTATTCTATCCACAAAATGTATCGTAATCCATAAAGGACCAAATTCTAATACCTAGATCTAATATTTTAAATAAATCTACATCAATTCAATTATCTACATTCCAAACGTAGTTGAAAAATTGTACTCGATAAGTAAATTTAGTCCACTCTCGCCTTCTGTAACTCGCTAGCACTCACACCTACACCATTTCGCAAATAATATTTGATCCGACAACATTTGCTCTTTAAATAAACGGATCAGCTGTCACGCGCATGCTATCTGGTAACTTATTGCACACAATGTTGCCATTGCTCACCGTAAACTACCCATAAAATAAAAGTCCATAATATAATGATCTGTAATTTATTTTACATTACATTAACGTAAATTGTATTTACAATCGGTTGTAAAGAAGATATTATTCATTACGTAAATTAATAGATATCGCTCGTTGTTTACGGTAACTACATTTTATTACTTCGTGTTGTGTAAAACACAGTTGAGTCAGTAGGTGTCTGCGTGGATGGGAGACCATATATTATTATACCAGAGAGTTCACCCTAACCCAAAGTGAACCCGAGAAGCAAAAAACTGATACTTCATCCCATCTGTTAAGGGTACTTCATCCCAGTCGGCTCGTGACCACGAATGATGCAAGTCATTTCGAAACGGCGAGCATAGGTATTTATTTACCTTTATAATAATTACGCGATTTAGAGCTGTTGTCTAATTTTTGAAAAAATAATAGTTTAAAAAAACTAAAAAACACGCTTTTAAAGTACTTCTAACTAAAAAGTGAAAAATAATTCCTAATATAAGCTGAAAAAAGCGTGGGTTGCTCGATAGACGAAAAATATGGCACAGAGCGCCCCACGCTTTTTTCAGCTTATATTAGGAATTTTTTTTCACTTTTTAGTTAGAAGTACTTTAAAAGCGTGTTTTTTAGTTTTTTTAAACTATTATTTATTTTCTACTTTTTAGTTTGGTTTATTTATAAGAGCGTTTTTTTTTTTTTTTTTTTTTTTTTTTATATATTTTTAATTTTTTTTATCGAATTATTGCATTGTCATCGATCTTTGACAGGTGTGCAAAATTTGAATGAAATCTGTCCGTTTAAAGTGGGTCAAAATCGAGTCCAAAGGAGTCGGTTACATACAAACAAACAAACAAACAAACAAACAAACAAACAAACATACAGGTGAAGCTAATATAAGCGTGTTAAAAAGATCTCAAATCGCGAAAGTTTAAAAACATATACTTCATCCCATCTTGGCGTCTACCGCTCCGCTCACATTGACTGGCGCACTCGGATTTGTGAACATATCATGCATATTTACAAGCACACGCACACATAGAACTGCGCGCCTAATTTACTTGGAGTATGCATAAATAATAATAATAGTAGCCCTGTATCTAATACATGTCCCACAGCTGGGCTCGGGCCTCCTCTCATGATGAGAAGGGTAAGGCCATAGTTCACCACGATGGCCAAGTGCGGATTGGTAGACTTCACTCGACCTCGAGTACTTTTTAGGCACTCTCAGGCATGTAGGTTACTTCACGATCTTTTCCTTCACGTTATAGAGGAGAGGAGTAAACTTGCCGGACTAGTTTATACCTAGATGAATCAAACATATTTTGCCATTCCGTCCACAAAAAGAACCTTTGTTCACTTTATCTCAAAGCATTCTGTACCTGGATAAAAATATTCCTGTCACGAGTTCTAAAGCTTTTTTGCTTTGTATATTCGCTTAGGTTTGAATAATACAAGAACAAAATGTTTTATTGTGAGCACAAAGGAATTTCTTATCAGATAAAACCTTTTTTTCTATGTAGTAATGACTGGGTTGTTACAATGTGACAAGAGATACCTGTTCAAGATAGGTTAGTAGTGAGACCGTAGACCACCTGATGGTAAGGTAATTCACCATAAAAAAAGTTTAGTTTATTTTTAGGTGAAGTGTGGTTATTATACACCCTTTTGGGTAATGGCGTGGTGTTATGATATATTTGGTTAGGTTCGTAAGAGCTTAGTTAAGAATCAAGTATCAAAACAAGAGCAGGAGCATAAATTAGCCATAGTACAGGACTTTGTAACAGTTATAAAATATGGTCTGAAACTGTTAATAACTGCGTCTTTTCTTATTAATTACTTTACTAATTGATTCATTTTTCATTAAGTGAATTTGGCAGAAATCCGAGGAAGCTAAATAAATTATGCTTATTTTTGCTACAAAATATTGTTATCTTATATCTTATAGAACAGCTGACCAAACATTCTTTATCACTGTTTACAGCGATGGAGTAATAATCTTGTATCAGTTTATCATTCTTCTAGCGATACATACATAATAATACATATTACGATTACTATATCAAACGTCATGCCACTATCCCACGATAAAAACTGTCGTTGGTCTAGCTAGTGGTAAGCGTATTTGGCCTCTCACTGTGGTCTCGGGTTCGATTTTTTGGGGAATTTTGGAGTTTTCCGTCAGGCATCAGAGTTGACTGGCTTTATGACTGACTCAGATATTCAATAGCAGCTCGGAGTTAATTTAAACATTATTTTTTAAATTCATATTAGCATAGGATAGGTAGGTTATTTTAATACTTAAAGGGCGCATCTCGCCTATAAACAACTGTGTTTGGCGAGAATAACCATTAAACTGTGTAAATGTAACTATTGAATAAATAAATAAAATAAATAAAAATAAAAAAAAACATGTGAGCATGGGACGTAAACATACAGGTGAAATGTGGGCTGTATACAACACTCTCATTCTGAATGATAAAGGTGTAATAATGTTATGTTAAAAAATACATATTTTGCATCTTTAAAAGAAAATATTCTCGACACGGAATACGAATTTACTTTTATTCCTTGCCCCTTCGGTTAAGTATTCCCATTTATCTAAGCACTAGACTCATGAATAGCACTAATCAGCCTCATTGAATAGCAAACAGCAAACGTGTGAGTACTAATCACCGCGAGTGTTTGCGTATCGTGCTGATTACAAGGCACACGTGTTTTCAACAAGCACGCTAATAAACGTGGTTATTGAATACTGCAGCCGGTAAATACTAAAGATTTTATAAAATTGCAGTTACAGTTACCATCAGGTCGACTATACACTAGTATATTACATGATACTGTTCCGTATATCGGTAGTATGGTGTCCCGGACCTTTAGAAGCCTTAGAAGGCATGCGTGGGGCCGGAGCCAACAGCGCAGAGGCCTGATTAAACTTCTGCTCTAAATGTAATGGGACACAAACCGACCACTATCACTGTTTACTCTATTGAAATGCACCCAAGGACACTCCCCGATTAGTGGAAAATGAAACAAATGAAGAAACCAAAAATCAGAAGTATGCGATAAGCTGCTAATGAGCCGTATTATTATGTCATCTGAAATAACTTAAACCTTATGTCAAAGCTAAATGTTTATATTGCCTCAATAAACCTTAATTATGAAAAAAATTGCATAATGGAATAGTTTTATCACAATTATTAATTTGGTTTTATCTTAATTATTAATTTGGTTTTATCTTAATTATTAATTTGGTTTTATCTTAATTATTAATTTGGTTTTATCTTAATTATTAATTTGGTTTTATTTTAATTATTAATTTGGTTTTATCTTAATAACAATTACCACCGTTGTAGTAAAATTACTTTTACGACCTAGCATAGACTGAAGAAGTTATGATTACAACAGTAACTGTGCGGGTTCACAAAAGTATTACCAGGAACTACGAGACATTAGACTTGGCTTAAGTCAAGACATGAGGATTGTAGACGTTCGTAGCACGTAGCTTTTCGTAGCATGTGTCTGTGTGAATATAATTAAACAAAAAAAAACCGACAACAATTTCAAAAATGCACTACAAAGTAAGAAATACGTTTTTGTAGTGTAATAATTTTTATATTAATGTATTTAATTAAGTAATTGTAATGGTTTGTTTCTAATCTACTCTCAGCTCTTGCACCTACCACTTGTCGTCTCTGCATCACCTAAAGGTTGACTGGTAGATAATGCCTACGGCATTAAGTCCACCCATGTACCATTTTTGTGCATAAAGTTTTTAAATAAATAAATAAATACTTTGAAAATAGCACCCCGTGACCCCGTGAATAATCTTTAATACAAAAGAATTTCTCAATCGGTCCAGGCTTCGTCGAGTAATCGGGGAACAAACATAATACAATCGAATTGAGGACCTTCGCTATTTTTTGAAGTCGGTTAAAAATACATATTTTATGTATGGAAAATACATATTTCTATGTCTGGATCTAGTCTAGATCTTTATATCTGATACCCAAAACAACTTAAGATTTGAATAGTATTTCTTTTTATCCTGATGAGGCATGGTAACTTTAGCGTAAAAAATCTTTAGATATAATGCTGCATTCTATGCAATTGCGTTGAATGCAATATTGAACCATATTTGAAGTATTTATATCTGCACGTGTGGTGTAGTGGTTTAAGCGGTCGCCTCGCCGCTCTCCACTGCACTGGTGTTGTGGGTTCGATCCCCACATGGAACAGATCTTTGTGTGATTAGCAAAGATTTGTTCTGAGACTGGGTGTGCTTGTGTGAGTGAATGTGTGTATTTGGCCTTGTCATTGGGACCATTGGATAGTTTAATTGCTTCTGGCGTTCTATCTAACGTAAAAAATCCAATTATTAAATCGGCTATATAAAATATTGTCTAGAATAGTCACATATATTGAGCCTAGCGTGCCTAGACAAAACAATTTAGATAATGAAGAGCCTCGATTGTTTCTTAAGTACTCTGTCTGGCATAATATTTGTGGTTCGGATTAGATAACATTATAACATCTAAATTATAGATATTTTCATTAAGTAGAATAATTTATATATAATAATGGGAAATATGTATATTATCTGTTGGTTGTATAATGTTGGCGAAGGATTATTAAACGAGTTCGAAAAGGAGCAAGCAGTATCGATATATCGATGCAATAGTAAATTTTGATATGATCGAAACTGGCGATTGTATTGCTGTATACCTGTATTATTGATACTATTAATAGGGCAGAAATACTACCGTTTTTGTTTAGGCTATCGATAAAATCAGACATTAGTAATGTAACAAATATCCGTATTCGCAAATATTCGCACGTTAATTGATATTCGCATTCAGTATAGATGCTTTATGTTATACAATCTTTATTATTTTAATTTTGTTATTCTTATTCTTGTGTAAATTTAATAATTTGATATAAATAGTTTGTAAACAAATAATGATGAATAGATTTAAGTATGATCTGTTATTGCATGCCTTAGGGTAAAATATGGTGGTCTTAACTATTTTATAACATCAATGTATACCCATATTTGCAATAAAAATATGAAGTTTGAAGAGTGGTGATTCTAAGAAAGTAAGATACGTATTTTTTATACTGGTATGATTATAATATTATTAAAACCGACGTGAGGTGAAGACATTATTATTGAGAATACGGGTTACTCACGTTATTTTAGCCGGGATATGCCGACTAGTTTCAAATCTATCCAGTTGATGAATCTACGTAATAGATTCGAAACTAGTCGGCATATCCCGGCTAGAATACCGTGAGTAACCTGTATTCTCAATAATAATGGTATGATTATTTTTTTTTCTGACTAAGGCTAAAGGCGACGACTAAGGGAGAGAAGCAGGTACCTTTAGCGTAAGTAAAACACAGGACGCAGCTAGTATACATAACAATATTATTGCAAAGATTTTCCACAAACATTTTATCAAACTGCCAATACACATTCTTCAACGCACTCGTTTATTTGTTTACACACGTCGATATTGAAATCTCAAGACCATGAAAATATGCCACGCTAAAAGTATTTGCGATTTTGTATTCGCGTAAACAATATTTATTGGTATATTTTATTGCTAGTTGTTGCATATCTATTGCGCAGAACTTGGCTATGAAATTAATGTACTGTCTTCTACTTTGTGAAGAAATAAATAGTTTTAACACTATTTTACTTATTAACTTTATTTCGTTGATAATAAATTCATTTTATGTGATAAGCAATGTTTATCATCTATATTGTCAAAATAGCTATCTCTCACTTTAAATTACATTGTCTTATTTGTTTAAGAAACCTTTTTTGTCAAATAATACGTAAAACTAGCATTAAGACAAATCTGGTAGTAATACTCCATATGATCTGAACTACAGGTTCTCCTAAACAAGACACCAGTCTCTCTGTTTGTACAACTTTCTAATGTATTTTAATTTTTTTACCAATTTGTGAAAAAGAAAAATATATATATATATTTTATTTACTATGCTTATTGGATAAAGGTTTAATATGCCTTTCTCTGATGGTCCATATGCTATGTCAATTTAAATATACAAATGTCTTCCAGAGACAATAAAAAATAAAGAAAGCATATCAGCATTTTCTAATAGTCTAAAAACTTTGCTGTTGAAAAAGTGCTACTCAATTAACGAGTATTTAAATGATACTCAATTAAACACTACACAAATAAATATAATTACATAATACCGATTAAAAAACGTTATGCTTTGTCTCTTATTTTTTATTCAAAACTTATTTTTATTATATAACATTATTGCCCTCTCTTCTACTTTGCTATGCCCGACAGGGTTCACAATGTTCCTAGATATAATATTTACCACCTAAGACACACATTTGTGAAACGCAATAAAGTATTGAGTATTGAGGTTGCATAATATATTTGTGACGTAGTTACTAAGAGACACAAGATGAAAGGGATTAATAGGAATACCGTCTGCTGACAAGACATATCAAAACACCTCATCTGAATGGCTTATTGTGTTCACACAGATCGCCAAGTTACAGAAAAAAAAAAAAAAAAAAAAAAAAAGTTACTAAAGTATACTAAGTAGATTTTGTATTGGGGTTACATATCATAACATCACGCCTATATTACCCAGAAGGGTGAGACAGAAAATTATAACACCCACATTTCTACTTTTACGTTTAGGTCACACGTGATAAAGGTAAGCCTATCGTCATCCAACGAGCACAGTCCGTGCTGCTTTCGAGAGTTGTCTAATGTAAATAAAAAAATAAATTTGAATTTTTTACATTAGGCGCTGTCTCCACGAGCGAGTGAATCGCGGCGATATTATCGTCGTGCCACGTATTTCTATACACTCTCTTGGAGCCATCTCCACACGGCGATATTATCGCCGCGATCCGACGAGTGGCAACGAGCGTGCGAAACGTCATTACATCGTCGCTATAGCCCGTCGCTACTCGCAGCGGACTCGCCGCGCTCTCGCGACGAGCGCGCAGCGGGCGCGCTGTCAAACTTAACTGAATTCTTTCTTTTACACCGCGTCGTCAAGGAAACGCGGCGATACCGTTACGAGTCGCCGCGGAAACGCTGCGATTCCGTTACGACTCGCGACGATACGCGGCGGAATTATCGCTCGTTCGTGGAGATTCTCCGACGGTATAAGGGCGGACTCGTCGCGATTCTCTCGCTCGTGGAGACAGCGCCTTAGATAGAACGCCAGAAGCAATTACACTATCCAATGGTCCCAATGACAAGGCCAAATACACACATTCACTCACACAAGCACACCCAGTCTCAGAACAAATCTTTGCGAATCACACAAAGATTTGTACCATGTGGGGATCGAACCCACAACACCAGTGCAGTGGAGAGCGGCAAGGCGACTGCTTAAACCACTACACCAAACGTGCAGACAAAAGGCCCTAAGTATCACTATTGCCTGACCCGGGAATCGAACCCGAGACCGCGCAGTTAGAGATCGTATATTGACCGCGAATCTTCCTATGTTAGATACTTGTTAAAAATCTAGCTTTCCGACTTCATATTATTAAATAAATAAAATTAATAAATAAATATTTCACAACTCACACCCAACGCCATCTAGTCCCAAACTAAGCAGAACTTGTAATATGGGTACTAGAATAACTGATACTAATACATATATATATACTTTTCTTTTGTAAATACATACTTATTATACATAGAAACATCCAGACTAAGACAAACCCCCATGTTTATGCGCACAAAGATTTGTCTTAAGTGGGAATCGAACCCACGACCTCGGCGTTGCAGGCAGGTACACTACCCACTCCGCTATCCGGTCGTCATATTATTAAATCTTTTTACTCGTTTTTAACTACAGTTTTTTTCTTCTATCTAACTAGTTTCGATCAACCATTTTGTTTTTGCCGTACGTAACTGGAGCCATAAATGGTATATAAATGAGCCTCCACGAGTGACGTACACAACGATTCCCTACGTCCGGCGCACCCTGGGCAATTCGCGAGTTCTTCAAAGCGAATAGGCTAATCCTTTCACCACGATGGCAAGTCAAAATAAAATTTGACTCAGCCATCGACACGACGAAGAAGAAGAAGAATTAGTATATAATATAAATATACAAATTTCTCATCATCCTTGACAAAATCGTATTACATTATTTGCAAATAACACAGTTTTATTTGCTTTATCAATGTGTGCGTAGACGATAAAAGATTATGTAGGTAAAGCAAATATGTCAGTAATTCGAGTCGCAAATAAGCAGGCTTGAGGGAATATTACATTTCACTTGATTTGCATTCTTTGTAAAATAACATTAATGTCAATAAAAAAAAGAGATTTCAGCTCGCCTGTTTGAGGCCACACGTTCTCCAAATGCTGGTATTTATTTTGGCCAGAAGTTGAGCATTGCCATACAAGTGGCAATGCTGCCAGCATTTTGGTCACGTTGCCCACTGGTAGCGGTCTTTTAGACTAGGTTTGTACATAGTTTTAGATGTAGTCATTTATTTTTAGGTTAATAGGAATTTTGTTTTATTATTAATTAAATAACAAATTATTTAAACCTGAGTTTGTTTGTATAGGACTGTTTGGTCATTAATTTTAACACGTTCTAATTATAATTATGTGCCTATATAAAAAAAGATCTAACAAATTAGTTTCATAACATAACTTCTCGCCTATATTAACCAAAAGGATGTGGCAAGGGCGTACAATACCCACATTTCACACTTCACTGATATTTCTATAAAAATATTTTACCGCTCCAGTAATCAATAAAAGCCTTAGTAAGATCTTTTGTTTACATCACGTTATTTTAAGTAGTGATAAGACAACACAAACAAAATTGATTGAGCAGTTTTTAATTCGGTCATGTTATATTTCACTCATCATTTCGAGTGCACGGTTGGCGTAGCTGCTAAGCGGTCGCCTCGCCGCTTTCAACTACGCTGGTGTTGTGGGTTCGATCCCCACACGGGACAAATCTTTGCGTGATCCGCAAAGATTTGTTCTGTCTCTGGGTGTGCTTTGTGTGTGTGAAATGCTTGTTTGTGAACACCCCCGCGACACAGCAGTAATTCCAAAAAACAAGAAATCTTAATGCCCTACCTCTCGACGGACTTGTAAACAGGCTTTTCCTCTAACAACATTCCAAACAAGGTTGTTTTTAATCAAAAAGCCGCAAACACACTTTCGCATATTGGCCACCCTCACAAGGACAAGAATATTCTCATTTATCATACCCGGAATATCTTTTCCTTACTGTGAGAGATCAGCAAATATGGTTTGACTCGGTGAAAAGGTTCCGCAGCCTTACCTTTACCGACCTGCCACAAAAATACGAATCTTGCTTTTATTATTGTTGCCTCGGTTTTACTGGTAAATATTGCCCAGGTTCTATTGATGACGAATTTAAAGATGAATGTGTGAAGATGGATGTATGTATTTTTGTCTCTTGATGTGAATCAGCTGAACGAATTTAAACGGTTTTTGGTGCATAAATAGTTTACAAACCTGGATTAAGTAAGATTTATATACACAGGCGGGCTAGGCGGTTGTGCGGTATGTGGAAATTTTAAGAGTGCCAGTTACACGCACGTATAAAATATAACTGAAAATATCAGCTTTGACTAGTAAAATCATCACAAAAACCAGTCAATGCGCGAAATAATGTCAATATTGCGTGTGTGCCGATAGCCAGAGTTGCAGTCTGCCCCCTAAGCATGGCTTGCATATTTTGACTAAGGTATAGAGTTTGTAAGGGCTTGCAGAGTTATAAGTAATAAAAATTCCAAGAACCTTTTTTTTTTGTTTATAAGTCCGGTACTAGTATAATACCTAATATAGAATTTCGTTTATTTGGTATTATCCAAACCCAAATTATGAGTGCTCAAAAAAATCGATGAAACACTTCGAGAAAATGTAAATAGTGCCCTCGTCTTGGCCGAGGCCAGGCGAAGCACGATGGTGGCCCCAGAAAATAGTCCTGCGCTAGTTCTAATGCGGATTTCTTTGACTTTGCAGATAAAGGCACAACAAAATAATTATTCTAATCTGTGCGTTCACATTGAGATTAGATTTAGACAATGACATTGTGAAACAAAAATATATTGAATTCGGTCACGTGCACCGCAGCTGTTTGTAACCTGCCTCACTAGATAGTATAAAATGGGTCATTTTACTTATCTTTTCTGTTTCTATGGACGAAATTAGAAACCGATTGAAATGATAAATATGTTTTTTTATCATATTTAGATGGTAAACATCGTGCTAACGTACTTGAGGAATGCCATCGTCCGTCCGTGGCTCCACCCACGTGTTATGTCGATAGATAGTAGCTTATATTATTTCTGAGGTATTGATCTATCTACATACCAATTTGCAATAACACCAGTCCAGTTCGGCACCTTTTCGATCCGAACAAACAAAAAAACATGCCTTTTTAGAGTTGCTCTTTATTGATCTTAGTCACTCTTACGCTACTACAATCATAAAATGGATGTTCCACAGATTACTATTACGTGCTTTTCCGGCTCAACATAACCGCAAGAAAAAAATACTTTAAACTAATCAAAAACAAATAAAAAATAATTACAATTGAACAAAGCGCACTATCGCACGTGCATGAAATGAAACGTAATTTTAATTTTTTTTAAACATCGAGCATGTCTCAAGCTTGGCGTGCTATCGGCACAATTCGCAATTCAAAAATAAACCACAGAGTAAATCGACCTTGATTATTACGAGTCCAGCACTATGTTGTCTAGTGTTGTTATACTGTTACGCGCGTTCGAGTATCGAGTTATATAATAGGGAAGTGATACAATGGTGTTACTTGCAACGATGTAATAACGGCTTACAAAGTATTAGCAATAATTTAATTGCGTTCTACAATGTGCTTGTGTTACTGTCTTACCTTATCTGTTTCCTTAACTGTCTACTTAGGAGATTTTAGTTTTAATTTCAGTATTTTGAATTTATTATAATGTATAAAGAGTCTAATTATAATATTTTAATCGATTACGATTTTTATCTATTGTTTAGTGAGTTACATTCGGCCTATGACAAAAGGCGAAAAAGATGATTTTTTTCGCCGAAAAGAACGGGAATGTGATCGAAAACTTAAAACAATATCATAATTTTTATTTACATGAAGATTAAAAAAACAATTCACCAGCTGAATTAATGTTATGCGAAGCGTATTTAATAAATGTCTCAAATAAAACGAGGCAAGCCACGTGCCTTTACTGGTGATGTTTTAATAATAACAATACATAAAATCGATGAGCACAATAATTTTAGTCATCACAAGAACAAATTTTGAAGTCAAGAATGGCATAAGTATCATTGTCATTATAGTAAATCTTCTTAGCAATCAATAAATAAAAGGCAATAATATTTGTTGATAAAATAGTCAAATAATAGATGATGAGTTAAGTACGTACTTGACATCAACCCTCGTAAAGACATCGAAACAACAAACACTCAACGATAACATCACGTGTATTGATCTTATATCTTACACGTGTATTCCAGAGAGACTTTAACGATGTTCGTGTGGATTCAAAATAAAATAAAAAAATATTTATAGTCTCTATGGCTCCACGTGCCGCGAACTATGAAGTATTACATTATTAATCTGTGGCATGACGGCTTTCGGCAACAGCATGGCGGCACAGTTAAATGAAAATGTCGGAACCTTGAACACGTTTTTACTATGTGGGAGAAAGGTCAAAAGCCTTTCCGATGCGATGATTTAAATTACATCAAGACTCAAGACGGAGTAAAAAATGCGATTGACAGAAATGCTCTTCAATTTCTTTTAATCAAAACAAAAATTACGTTTTGAGATGAATGTTAAGCCTAGGCTTAGAATAAATTAAAAGCTAATGCTCAGCTCAGTCTCACCGTATCTAAGGTTTTAATCCAAACACGTATATTTACTTAAGCTTATGATATCTCAAGATAAGACTACAATCTTGTGAAACCTTGCGTCTGAATTAGATCTGACATATTCACATCCCTTAATTCGAGTACGAATTCCACATTATTTTTTGGCAAACTTCAATCGAATTTATTACCTTATATTTATATACCAAAAATGTAGCTAAACAGAACCTGTTTTATTTTTTGTCTAAATATCTAAAACTTTGAGTCATTTTAAAATATTACGTTTTAAGCCACGCTATTAATTTGAGTAAATAAAAACTTGTCCCAAAAGCAAACAAATATTTTTTTCACGTACAAATTAATCGATTTTTAAATGGTGAAGGACTAAAGGGCCGAAGCGATAAATAAATATCCTCATTTTCTTAAAGTAACATAATAAACATAAATATTCTGTATTTATATGCAAACAATCTGCTTCTAAATTTAGAAACTAGGTAGTTTTAAGCATAAAATATGAATTAACATAAAGTAAAACTGTATGCAATATTAAAAAAATATATGACAGCTGTCAAATATTACGCAAATGTTCAAAAATCGAATCTACAGATTAGAATTAGATATTTATCCGTTCCGTTGTTCGAACGTTCAAAGTTTGTACGCTATTTCTTGATAACCTTGGCGCCCGGTATTTATGCCGAACACGTGCCACGTGGTGTGTTTACCGCCATGTTGACTAGCAACAATGGCACGCTTCAAAAGAAACGAGTGAGCTTTTGAACGAGAATCTTTTCAAACATTTGGATTTCTAACAATCACAGATAAAAAATATGAGTGTTTCATACAAGAGTAAAATGAAGAATAAGATTTATTTAAACTGTTTGAAAAATTTCGTATAAAAAAATAATGGAACTTTTATCAAATTTGTTAATAAAATAAGGATCTTATTACCCAAATCGTTTTTGAAATAAAAAAGAAATAATATGTATGTCTGTCACACAGATTGGCACGCTTGATTAAAATAACTAGGCAAATACAGAAATATAACAATAGGTACATGTGCAGTTTTCGATACCGTCATCTACATTATATAATACGATAACAAAACGTACTCACAGATAGTAATTGAAAACAAAGTAGTTTATCAATTTAGGCAATTTAGATAGCCGGGTCGACGATACCGTGAGTACGTTCAAAACAAACCGTGAATTAAAGGAAAAATATTCAGGCATGTTAATTACATTTTAAGGTTGAATTAATCTATTAGAATGTGATGTGGTCACGCTTATTTTATTCGCACTCCTTTATGAAATAAACTTGTTGCTAAATTTTATACTATGATGTTTTTTTTTGTTAGGATGTGTGTATGTCCGATTTTTTTTTTTACCCAGTAGATTCTGATTGTATTTTGATGAAATCTGGTACTTACAGCTTAACAATAAAGTCTAGAATCGGAAACTATTTTTTGTTTACTGACAATATTGTCAAAGAACTAACGTTTCATTTCTTTTTTGTTATACGAACGGTACGGAGTCGACCTCATTATTTTTATATTCTCATTCTTTGTTGGTCCATCTTTACAAAAAAACAAAAGCTTTCAATAAAAAGAAATAAAAAGGCAAAGTTCTTGAGAAATGGCAGGACGGAAGGCTGCGTTATCCGACAACTTCCAAGTATCGCCATCGCCACAGATGTATCGCTTACAGGTATTTCTAAGTAATAATACTAATAATTCTTCACGTGATGGGAATCAACAATATCTCAGAGATGTTCGCTGTTTGTCTGCCTTGTTGGTCTTATCCTTATCACAGAATAATTAGAAACAAAAAGTAAACTACGTACAACATGCGTTAGAGCAACGCACAAACGATTTCTAAGACCTCTGTCGTTCGGGTATTGCTCTCTGCTCCCTCGCGCCTCCTCTGAGCGTAGGGGTGAGGTAGATACATGATACCAGCTTGTGTTTTATTGTAAAGAAAGATGGACCAAAAATGAGTAAAATAATGATGGCGACACTGTACTGTTCGCAGAGCAAAAAAAATACAAGTCAGTTTTTTGACAGCAAATAAAATATAGTTTTCGATTAGCGACTATTTTGTTAAGTTGTAAGTACCAGATTTCATCAAATTGCTTGTCGTCGACACCTTATTTTTGTTGTCTTGTGTAGCGTGCGCGAATGCTGATCATGAGGTCTTCAAGTCCCGGGCCTGGCATGTGTTATTAGTATTTTTCTGCAAGGAAATTCTCAATAGCAGCACAGAGTCGTATCTGAGTCTGGTGATTGGCAATAAACTCGCCCCCTATCACATAGGACCTGCCTCTACTCATGTGCCCTACCCTGCCCTACTCTTTTTCCTGGGCTATATATAAACGTGATATTAGACATGCTATTTCTGTCGTCCTATTTCTATTTATTTAACTTATGTGTTTATGTACATGCGAATAAACGGCTGCATGTCCCATTTGGCTTAAATTCTGTGTAACATTTGCCAAACTTTGAGATTGTTAGCCAAATCTCTGTGTAGAATCTATTAATTGGGTTATAGCATGTTTGTAAATGATTTCAAAATAATTTATTGGGAGAGAACTAGTGTAAATCTCTCTGTATATTACACTGTATGTTACTCCGTCTTTAACTTTTTAAATACTAATATTTTGACTACCCCGATGGTCTAGTGGTTAGCGTATGCACCTCTTGCCGCGAGGTCTCGAGGTTTCGATTCCCGGGTCTGGCAAAGTGTTATTTGTTATGTTATTTCACAATAGCAGCACGGAGTTGGCATTGTGCCCTGTGGATGGCGATAGGCTCACCCCCTAAAACATAACAGGTTAAGTGTGGGTGTTGTACACCTCTGCCACACCCTTCTGGCTAATATATGATGAGATGTATGTTATGGGTTATGTTGCTATTCAGACGCAACTTATCTTCAAGGTCAACAAATCGTCAGCCCGAACTTTTTATTCAAGATTTAGACTGTTAACAGTTGTAATGTTTGATCCTAAAATAATCTAATTTTGTCGTTAAAAACTCATGGATGATAGATAAGATAAAAAAAAAATGTGTTTTTATGTGGTTGCCATAATAATAAAGGAGATTGTAAAATTATCTTTTACAAGACAAATAAATTCATGTTTTTTATCATGGACTATCTGGTCGCGATATGATCTCTTTCTCGCATTACTCCATTCATTCTTATAAAGTTTTTTCTGACAACAAAGTCAGAATAAACGTAAAGGCCAGCTCAAAGTATGTCTATGACATCACTTTCCTTTTAAATTTTAAATTCCTCAAATTCCTTCTCAGAAGCTGCAGAAGGTCCTTATTGTCTCAAGGTTTAAATCCTCATCACTCTTCAGAACTTTAAGTTTAAAATATATCAAAGGAGATTAATCTTCTGGCTAAATGTATGATCATGTCTTATTGCCGGAAATGCGCTTTCAGATTTGGACTTTGTTTATTAAAACAAGTATTTATCGTTCGCCAATGAATGAACATAAATTTCATTTTCGTTTACAGTAATAATTTGGTATGAAAGAAGATGAGCGGAAAGAGATGCGGATGTGGCTGGAAATACCGGAAGAGGCCGTCCTCGGAAAACGTACATTACGGCCTTGATATAAGTGGTGTCCTTCAGAAAAGCCAAGTGCGTAGTACACGAAACAGTACATGTATGTCAAGCAAGATGTATGAAAGAAGCGAGGTGTGTAAAAATCGTAGCACGTGGAGTTCTATTGTCTCTCGGGAGTTATTTGATGTTTGTATCTTTGTTCAATTGACTGCAATGCTGATATAATGCATGCTAGTTTTCATTGAATATATTTGCCAGGTATCTTGAAAGAGATAGGGTTAGTATGATAGAAAACCGGTTAGGAATACTGAATGCTGTATAAGGTTTGATATGATGTTGTTTGTAGTTATTATGTTGTTAGGAAGTGCAACCGTAAGATCTATTAGTATTTTAATTGTTTATCCATTTGTTCAAATTAAAAACTTATTTCCAGTATGAGACAAAGAAGTTAAGTAAGTTAGTAGGTATTCCAAATGGACAGTGTTTTAAACTTTTCAAGTTTATTTTAGTATAATTTAAATTTCCAGGATCAAAACTCCAGTCTAGAAATCGTGTATTCAAATAACTATTTACTTTATTTTGTCATAGTTTTGTTGCATTTAACTAATATTACCATTAGTGTTTGATTCGGACAAAGCAACTTAGAAATCATTGATTTCGCCTTAATTTACAAATTTCATGAATCCCTCCTACGCCTCAAGTTCCCCAATTACGTAATTCCCAAACGAGTTTGTATGTTGACTTGCGTACCGTTGCATCCTTTGTCCCCCACTATTGATCCGATCCGGGACTGGGCCACATTACGTTCAGGGTCACGTTTGTTTTCTATCCGTCTCTTTTCCTCCCACACCCCCATTATCCCACCATCTCTCTCTAACACCGTCGGCATACCCATTATCCCGGAAACCTCTATACTATGCGCCGCGGTGTTACCAAGTAATTATTAAAATGAATTGTTTAGTTCCGTCTGAGTACTTATTGAATAATTTAACAATTTCCATGTATATTGTTGAATAAAACAATCGTTAAGGAAGTATCCTCTATTTTGCAACGCGTATGCTGAATTTAAATTTGAAATTAGGTCATAATTGTATTGTTTTCGTTGAGCCAGCTCCGTATCTAATTGAATATGGCCACTTCAATTATTATGTTTAAATATGTCATATTTAATTTAATATATAAATACAGGTAGTTTAATACTTATTGTTCGTTACCCGTCTGCCTTGGGAAGGCTCCACTGATTAGTAGATAAATGGTTCATACCTGAAACAACACAACAAAATAATTAATAATTATTTCTAAAAATAACCAAACATTTGGCCAATTTGTTTGATTTTAGAAAGCTCTCTGCCGAGAAAATTGTTGTCAAATGATTAGTAATTTGATTGCAAGTACTTTTAATGTATGAATATTACAAACATTGTATCTCCACTAACAATGACCTTTAATACTGTTATCTTTAAAAAGTAAACAAGACCTCCCTTGAAACTTTGTATTGTCTTTGTCACGAACAAAATTAATAAGATACTAAAAAGGACGTAAACATCAATAAATTTATAACTTTATGTTTTAATTAATTCTTGTTATCGGACCTTTTGTTGTAATTATAACTTCCACTGTTTCATTACCATAATTAATATCCGGAATAATAAAATAAAAACACAATAATAATAATTCTCAACGGCTTTTGTCGGGTCATGGTGGATAGGCACGCGTTTGACCACGATCTCACCTGATGGTAAGTGATGATGCGATGTATCCAGAGCAAAAACTTCTATGCCATAGTGAAAACTGACTGCATGTGAGAATTACATATTTTATAAGTGTAATATGTACACTATTTTAATATGTAACTCACTTATCCATTACTGGTGTAGTAAGTCTTTACTATGACTTAGAAGTTTTTGCCCTGCATACCTAACTTGTTGGCCCACTGTACGTGTGTAGCCAAGTTATCTTTCATATAAATTAATCTATCAGGGAAGTTTAATTTTCCGAAACATAAACGGCAAAATACAGCGGCTACAAAAGACAAAAACTGTATAATGTTGACTTTAATCTCCTTAACGTTTTCTTGACAAAGATTGATAGCTATATGATTGATTAGGCAACATCCCACTTCTATATTTTTTTTACACTGGTTACTTCATGAATAAACTTTTTAATTCCAAATCAAAACTTTTACTGAAGGGAATGGCTTCGTTGAAATTAATATTTCATCTATCATTTAAATTTGGTAGAAATTAAGAAGTTCACTGTTCATGGACAAACATGCTCATTTCCATTCATATTGGCTCATTATCACAGTGACATCAGGTGGCTAAGTTAGATTCTCAGCCAATCAGTGCCACCCATTTCAACTCATAATCAGAACAACATCTAGTGACACGTAAATTTGTTTATTTATCTGTTCCATCTGTTTGTTTAACACGTTTGACAATAATTTTATTCTTGTTACATTATAATCCAAGCGATTATTGTCCGAAAATCTGGAACGCTTCCAGACGGCTGATCGAGAGCGCGGCAAAATGGGTAACGTAATCTTTTTGACGTGCGACTTTATGGTCGGTTTATTTGTCAACATCTCGTTTTGAAAATAGAACATATTTATCTTAAAATATTTATTCGAAATTTGTAAGCTATCGATCGTGAAATTTAAAATACTACAAATATTACGCCGATTGCCCACATTATTTATTTTAGTATTTATGTATTTTTATTTATAACTGTGTTAGTAGCACTCGGCTATAATTTTACTTTCATTTATTTTAATAATTCGGTAATGGTTACAATCGTGTACCTAAATTAAGTGTTGAAAGAATTATTACGAAAATGAAAAACACTCATGAATTTTTATCAGTGGAGCAGGATGTTGACTTTCTAGATAGGAGGGCTCATTTTTTAAATTCATTTTCTTTTTTAACCGACTTCAAAAAAAGGAGGAGGTTCTCAATTCGGTTGTATGTTTTTTTTTTTTTTTTTTTTTTTTATGTTTGTTCGCCGTTTACTCGAAAACGCCTGGACAGATTTGATATACTTGTCATGTGGTCCCATTTTTTTCCAGTTACGTTCTGATGATGGGATCCTAGAGAAATCAAGGGCAACCCTCAAATTTAAAAGGCTTCTATATTGTTTTTTGTATATTATCTAAAGCTACTCGGATATTTGCATCTAGTAATCAGCATTTTATGTTGCTGAGCTGATGCTGGAAGGTACAACTCCTCAACGGCTAGGAGTACGGGGATAATTCTTTAAATAAAGGCTCCTTGAGGCCATTTACTGTATTCTTTCAAGTTATACACAGATGAGGCGAGACGTTGAATATTACTTATGTATATTTATAATATGAGGTCATGATTTGATGATGGGATCCTAGAGAAATAATGGGTAACCCTCAAATTTCGAAGGCTTCTATATTGTTATTCGTGTATTACCTAAAAATACTTGGCTATTTGCATTTTAAGTTGCTGAGCTGATGCTGGAAGGTACAACTCCTCAACGGTTAGGAGTACGGGGATTATTATTAATAAGTTTTACGTCTCAAGTAACCGTCGTCTCCTCATTCGAGAAACATTCTTGCTCGGTCAACCCATCACTTAAAATCGTAAAATAAAATAATTTTTAACAAAAAAAAAAAACCGACTTCAAAAAGTAGGTAAACTAAAATCAAAAAATAAATTTACTTCGCACAAAATAATACGTTTTTTCATTTAGTTAAATAGACATTATTATAAATAATTATTTTATAATTCTGAAGTCGGTGCCAAGTAAACAATAACTCTGTATAGATAATATCAATCTTTCTAACAACTATTTTCTGACTGAATAATAGTTCTTAATTATCCGATTTACTTGGCACCGACTTCAGAATTATAAAATAATTATTTATAATAATGTCTATTTAACTAAATGAAAAAACGTATTATTTTGTGCGAAGTAAATTTATTTTTTTTATATTAAATTGGTTAAAAATAATTTCAACGCATGACATCAATATACACGGGGTCTTAAAAGAGTCGTATCAAACTATAAGTTAGTGAATGTTTGTGTTTTAAATAATATATTGTTATCAGTGGAAAACTTTTAGCATTTATCATAATTCAATGCCAATCCGCTTATCATCAGTTTTTAGAACACTTTTATTCTCTAATTGTTTGTTGGGACTCTAAAACACGATAAAAAGTAGGTCAATTCAATATTTGTCACACATCTTTCTTATTGGTCGAATCTGCAAATAATACGCATCATATTAAAAGCGCAATTGTAATACCAAGTGCAAAAACATCAAACATTTTGAGCTAAAAATACCGATATCTTTCAGAAAGACATACGCCATACAATCTTGTTAATTCTGCACCTTGCTAGTTTTCTAACAAATTAACAACAAACCAAACAAGGTAGGTGCATAATAAAAAAAAAACAAGTACTGCTTCGATAAACAACGAACTCGCTTATTGGAACCATGGTACAAAAATCCTAATAGAGCTAACCATGGTAAACAATCGGCTTCGCGACTTAGGACTTGTTCTGCAAGATATTTTTATACCGGAATTTAGATTGTGAGAACAATTTCTATCAAATCAAATCAAATCAAATCATTTATTTCCATGGGCCCCAAGGGGTGCTTGAACACGTCAAACCAAACATCAAAATACAAAAAATATAAAATTAAAGTAAAACTAAATTATAATACTTATTGTAATAAAATGATTTGACACCGGAGCTTAGATTGACTTTAATTCAACTTAGAGATATGAATTAAAATCAATCCAAGTACCAGCTCCGATGGGTATAGCATCATGAGAAGAGCTGGTGAGAAACTCATGTGCACTATGTAAAGATACTTGTCGCAATATATTCTTCTTTGGAATGCACTCCCCCTTGAGATCAGTGTGCACCATCCGGGACACTTTCAAAATTAAAGTACGTCATCTTCTTCAAAGTGAAACGACAGCAGTCATTAAAAGCTTAATATCTTCTGTGTAAATATTATAATATATATTATTTTAATGTATGTATTATATTTGTTACCATATTTATGTATTTGAATTTTTGATATAACATTATTCTATGTATGTATTCACATTTTCAGCACATTATTTTAATTTATTTATGCACCTACCTTTGTTATTTCTGCATCACCTTGACTGGTAGAAAATGCCTATGGCATTAAGTCCGCCGTTGTACTAATTTTTAAGTGCAAAAAGTTGTAAAATAAAATAAATAAATAATATAAAATGGAACTAAGTTACTACAAAAGAGCTATCATGAAATAGATAGCTGACGACGTTACTAACGCTTACTTGCCTTCGCGGCTAGCTACAAAAATACAGAAGAAGACCAGTTTGATGTCTACGTCTACGTTTTACTACGCCAATAACTATTACTCAATGTCTTAAATCCTTCCTGTATCTCAAATTCCTGAGGAAACACTTAAATTCAAGGTTATTAAATTAACCGTTTTAAGATAAAGAAGACAGCAAGTTAAGCTTCTTCACGCAATGGGGTATATCGCTTTGACATTCGTTTTAGACCTTCAAGAATTGATATCACTTGGTCACGCTAATTTTGGGGTTTAAACGATACTGCATTATGACTATGACGATTGATTTCGTCTCTTTTAATACATGCTAGCAGTTATTATTATGCCTGTATGAAAACTGTTTCAACCATACAAGTATACGAAATGTTTTTGTCAAAACTTGCATCAGACACCTCTAAAATTGTAAGGAAGGTTTCAGTTAGTTGTAAACTATTGTTGTTTATATCTATCAACTTACTCGGCTTTTATAGTAGGTACTGTGGCATCCCTAATAATTAGCAAACAGCCTTGCAATGTATCTCCAACATGTAATTCATAATTACCGCGGTGGTCACAAAATAACAGTCGTTACCATCACCGTCAGAGAAAGCTGGCATGAGTCCATCTGGCGCCACCATCGGTGATTTTCCGCTTTCCCAAATTGGCTAAACGTTTAATTTATCTCCCAAATGTACACACATGCTAGGTGATTGCCTATTAAATACAATAGTTGTATTGGTCAAGATAAATAAACAACTTTCTGGAGATATATTTTCGTCGAATTGAAATAGTATCTCGTTTGTATTGAAAACTTGCTTCACGTATTTTCGAATTCATCTTTCTCACTGCCTTTACTTTAAGGTAATCAGGGAAGAGCTTCCAGTACCTATATTGTAAGTAGGTGGCCATATTAACGGTATACATCTGTCACTAAGATTGATAACCACTAATAACTATTGCATTGTTGGTCAAGCCACCGTTCTAATTAAATCGCCGAGATTCTTACAAGATTATCTAATACTTAGGCAAAGGGCTTTCCCATCAGGAGCCAGGAAGCTTTATTATTATCGTCCCATAAGTTCAACCGCGTCTCATGTGGTTGGGACCATAGAGATTGCTGACTTGTCTTTTAATTTTCAGTTATAAGGATGAAAGTGATGAAACGCATCCCACAAAAGTCGCTAGACAAATCACTTTCAACATTCCAGTAAGATCGTCTTTAGAGACAATTTTAGTTATTTATCCATAAAATTGATCGATTCTAAATCCAACATTGTGAATTTGTGAGAGGCCAAATATAAGCTAATATTGTCCATAACATAACTAATGACCTACATGAAAACAAATCCCAAAATAAGAATCTCTCTGTTGCTCACTCGATGACTCTGGATTTTGATTTTAAGGTCGACACAAGAACGGAATGTGGATGAATTGAAATAATATGTACGATGAAAAGACAAATTAGTAAAATTGTACCTAGATTCATGAGAGAAACATTAAAAATAGCTACGCGTAATATAATAAGAGAAACATACAACATGATGAGTGAAAATCTAATTTATCTTGTGTTAGCCGTAACCTTAATAATTACAAAACTAGTCCAAGAACCAATCATGATTAAAGGCTCCATGTTTTAAACTGGATCTATAGTACCAAGGCTCTCATCAGTTATTATTATGATTTGCCTAGTGCTAAAACAATAAAGTTCAAGAAAAGAATCAAATAGGTTGATTAATAAAAACAAATGCGTCACCTTTTGCTAACACAACGCCTATTGTACTACTAAAAGAACAGGCATACAATCAACCAAACAGAATTACAAAGTAATACTACTTGTATCTGTTTTGAATTAACGTTTTAACACTTTTTGTAATTACATAAAAGTATTTAAATACAAAACACACTTACATTATCATAGTATAACTAAATTGGTTAACAGCAGCATTCGGAATGAATTGACTCACAAACTATGATTAAATTTGTGATTTAAATCCGAAGCAATTGATTTGCAAAAGAATTCATGAAGAAATTCCGTGAAATAAATCAATGAAAGCAACACCATGACAATTCATTACAAGGAACTAGAAACGTTTTGTGGAGTATTTAAATTAGTACACTGAAATAAAGCCAAGAATACAATAAAATCATCGATTAATGTTCTGAATGGCCGCCAAGCTGAACTATTCCTAGCTTTAATTACTGCTAGTTTAAGAACACATTTATACCTGCCGAATAATAAAACGAACGAATAGTAAACAGAATTATTGAAACAAAGAAAAATTTAAACATCTTTGAGGTAGGTCATATTCATAAATATTTGAAAGCATCGTTGAAAATGAATTGCGAAAGTCTCAAAATGGAATTGTAATTTAACACTCATAACAGAAGAATTATTGGAAATTGATCGTATTATGCGCGATTCATGAAATAGTAGCCGGCTTCCGTTCTATAAACAATGTAAGCAAGACGATGCGATGCCTACAGTCAGCGGTCATTTACGTTCCGCGTCCACGTGTCGGTCCGATTATGTTGATGTAACTTCACGTTCAGCGTAAACAATGGTTTTAAATTTCACTAGATTTGTGTTATGCATTCTTTATGCTACTACGCCGTATGTAATATGTGATATCGTAAAGTATAAACAAAAAGGGTCCCAGACAGATTCCTTGCGGTACTCCCCTATGATACCGTTACTATTTTATACGGCGAGCTATGATCGCGGTATTATTGGTACTTCTTAGAACAAACTGGATGTAATATCCACGAAGGAATCGTTGGTATTAGCGGATAAGCGAACAAAGTGCATGAAGTGTATGAATCATATCGGCGAAGCGGTGGAAAATTTAATATAGGTCAGTTAACATTCGTCGTGATGAACAATGACAATTTGATAGCCGAGAAATGTGTAACGTTTGCGAGAAAGTTAGAATTAAAACTGGATTATAGCAAGAACATTCTGTAAAGTTATGATGCAAACAGAGCTAGATATAATTAACCGAGAGAGACTATGGCAAGATCTAAGCAAGCACGTGACTAACTATGTAAACAAGATAATCAAGGCAGTTATATCTCGGCCCACGGCTGACCAAATACTTCAAAAACATGTTTAGACACTAAACCATTGTTTGAAGAGACGTGACACGAAGAATGGCCCTTTATAATTGTGTTGTAAACAGGAACATCAATCAGATAGGCCAACGTTTGTGCGCACGCGGTCACACCGCGACTCTTGTGCGTTAGGATTTTACGCGTTTCAAAATGTTCAGGACCAAGGTTTATAGGTTCATGAAACGTGATTGGAAAATGATTTAATTGCTGTGTTTACGTTGAAATATAGGTCACTTGTGTATTGTGTGTTTTCCTTTCATTTTTACATGTCACGAATATAGCAAGCAATTTAAAATTCTAAAGCTTTCTAAATAAAATTTAAGTTTGTAAGAAATTTAGACCTACACTAAGCCTAATACATTACAAAAAACTACCACATACAAAGTACGGGCAAGACGATCTACAACGATCCCGAAAAACTTTCTTAGTGCAAATACAAAAGACAAACTTGATTTATTTGTGAGCGTTTGGTGGCAATCACTCAGTAGCTGTGTATCACTGTCACCAGTCACGGCAGTCGAGTCCTTGGCTTAGTTACTCATAAATTAGTAACCGCAAGCTGCCGACTTTGGTTTAGAAAATTGTTTAACGATGTCGATAAACACCGGCCTCACAAGTTAATAAGCTAGTACTGTAAGCTTGGAATCAAGCGCGACGGTGACGAAACGCGAATAATCGCCCAGTTGATGAATCTACGTAATAGATTCGAAACTAGTCGGAATATCCCGGCTAAAATTACGTGAGTAACCCGTATTCTCAATAATAATGTATTCACTTCACGTCGTCGGTTTTAATAATATCAAGGTAATGTATATTTAGAGCCAGTTCCACTAGTTCCTTCAGTTGTTCATCCGGAGCTTTTCTGATAGATAAACTGTCAATGTTGTTTAGACCTAATTCACCAGTTCTTAATATGGATAGTTAAGCGATTTAGATAGGTTAATAACATAAAATACAAATCTGACATTTCATCTGTTAAAAAAGGTTTCGAATGTATCTAGAACCGCTATATTCTTAATGTTGTAAAGGAAATTATTTATTTTTCGGAAGTAAATTTCATAGTACGTAATTATCCATATGCACACGTTTTTCACGCTTGATGGCTTCCGACAAGGAATAATTTTCAAAGAACATCCTTTTAGCTAATGAGCCAGGACCTCATTTCCACAAAAGCTCTCCTTTGTGACTTTTTGCTTGAAGCTGAAAAATGGTTTTATGGAAGCTTTTACAGTTTTAGGAATATTTCCGGCTTGTTGTGTACACTGTTAATGATCATTATACATCATACCGTAATTTTCAAAAGTAGATTTTCATGCATCGCGCATGGCTGTAGTTACCATTTACATTTTATTTAGAAGTGTAGCCAGTATTACAGGAATTAATGTCTGCCTTATAAAAACTTATAAAAACTTGAATTTTATACCTTCTTTTTAAAATTTCATCATCGATAACACTGCTTTTAGCCTGCATTATACGCTCCATGCACTGAATTTTCTATTCACTGTATTCATCCATTGTTAGCCGCAGACGGTTATTGAAATTTAAAAGTACAACGCTGGAAGCAAATATTACTAAATCGATTTCTATGCGGCTAGCTCGTACGTTGCACTCTAGCTTGTGACCTGCCGCAGCTGGTACAGTAGGTACAAACCAATTCAAAAACAATGTTTTTTTTTTCTTGTCCAATTAAAATATCAATCCACGAGATGCTATTTGAATCCATAGAGAAATGAATTGTTAAATTAACATTTTAGTCTACTACACTTGTGATATAAAATTATTTATCCTTGATGACTATCAAGGATAAATAATTTCCTCGCGGTGAGAGTGCATACGCTAACCATCAGACTTGGTGGTTAGCGTATGCACTCTCACCGCGAGGTCTCGGGTTCGATGCCCGGGTCAGGCAAAGTGTTATTAGTGAACTTTCCGTCCGGAAATTCACAATAGCAGCACGGCGTTAGACGGCAAACCCCCTATCCCATTGGATCTAAACATAACAGGTGAAATGTGGATATTGAACACCTCTGCCACACCCTTCTGAGTGATATAGGCGTGATGTTATGTTATGTGATATGTATTTATAACATATATGTTAAGATAACAAAGTAAATCGCTCCAAGTTTCCACGGGCATGGAGAAAATGACGTTATTTTATTATTATACCATTTAAGTACTATTTTTATTCGTCTTGGCACAACATTTATAGTTCTACGATGATATTTGTCTGAAAACGTAAGCCGTAAAATAAAATTAAATACTCGTAAATAAATACAACGTAAAACCAATGCGTAAACAGAAGCCAGCCCCAATGACCTTCGTAATTACTAATGACGTAATAACTCGTAACAGACTCCAAAATAATGACGTCACATCACCCACTCAATTATTCAAAGCAGCATTTCAGATCAGATATTCATTCAGAATCATCCCTCGTACCAGGGCTGTCAAAACCAAAACATAAAGAATCTTGATATAAGACCGAGTCCGACGAAGTACAAAGTTAAAAAAACAAAAAACCCGACTGCTTAAAAAAAAGAACTGAAAAGATAAAAACAAGTATAGCATTATCTACATTAAATTCATTAACAACAAATGAAATATGTCAAACTAAATTCTTTATGATGTTGCAGGCGGTGACAAACGAAGTTATATAGTAGTAACAAAATATTGTTTGTCCCCACCTGCAACATCATAAAGAATTTAGTTTTACATATTTCATTTTCACAATTCCATAACTGGAGGAGGAATGAGTTGACTGAAATAATCAGCTAGCATTTAAAATAAATAGACAATGATGTTAGAATATTCCTCTCCTGCCTCTTCTCTTGCAAATAAATATCTTTTATGTTATGAGTTCTGTGTGAGACAACCCTACACCCTACAGAGTTGTGTTAATGAAACATGTCCAAATAGACGCACAGTCGTGACGTCACAACTGTTTAGATAACACACGATAATTGATTACTGTCTGATAAGTGATAAGGCTTCTTTGTACTACCAAACTGACTGAATACTTTATGGAGGTTTACTGAATTTCTTAGAAATTCCTTATTCATCATTAGAAAATCCTTATTCATAATAAGAATGGAAATCTTGTCTGTCAGTGGTTTAGTTGTTATAGCGTATATAACAACTAAACCACTGAAACGACCGAAATGAATAAGGTATTAAGATAGCTGGCAGTGTACGAACAGAGTAAGGACGGTGTCAAAAACACACGGCTTCTGACTAATAGGATGAGAAATAGACAAAATATTCTTCATCCTATAGGAGAACTGTCAAACTGTAGCACGGCATTCTTTGGCACGGCTAAACCACCCCAAGCTAGAGTAGGAATAGAAATCTCCTCGCGTTGGTCACTGTGTGTCCCAATGAGCCGTTAACTGGGAGGGGTCACCAAGTGACCGTCCGCAGCGGGTTCGTGGACGTATGCGGAAGCGTTCCCACGTTCCTGCCATCATGCGGGAGGAGGACATCGTGGTGGTTTTAGTCGGTAGGCCGGCTTGCCGGCGAGTCCGACATAACCTCTTCAGTGCCAAAATAAAGGAATAGAAATCTAGACTAATTGACATAACAATGTGATCGAGGTCAATAGTGAAACTAACTGAATTGCAAACCAACTTAACAAACAAAATCATATCTTCTTTTTTTAAAGAAGGTTAAAAGCTAGACTAGAAATTGTTTATAAAGTGAAGAAGTTTCACAACGACTTTTGAAGTCGTGCCGCGAAGAACCTTTAAGGTTTTGTGATTGAAAAACAATGTTGGAAATTCATTTATAGAAGTTGAATTGAATTCTTATGTGAATAGGATAAAAAATTGTGAATACGTAGAATTATAAAATTAAATCATCAAATATTTTGCACAATTAAGACATTTGTTGAAATAAATTCTACAAAATAATATTATGTGCATAATAATGCGGTAACTCAACTCAAACTTCGCTTCGCCGTGAAATTTTAATACAATAAATTATATTATTCAAATTGCCAATTATTTTGCTATGTTGAACAGTTCTACTGCGTAGTTGCGTTTCTCAGAAATACTTACCTACGGAATTGCAATTGTATAAAAAAGAAAAAGAGACTTGCTACAGATAAGGTAAAAATATCAACAATCAAACATCGAACAAATAATCTTACTGGTAATATCAGAATCATTTCGTCACAGCGAACAAATAAGGTTATTTTTAGTTTCTATATTACCGAAGTCTACGTTTTGGCAGAGGCGTTTGAATGTATAACGTGGGTTTACGTATTAGACATTCAACAAACCATGACAAACATTCACGCCTCATTATCAGGTGATAAGATTAAAAATAATATTCAACATTTGGATAAGATATAGCTAAATTTAGAGAGATGTCAGATATGGATTTACCTTAGGGCTCAAAGGTCAACAGCGCGACTTTTTTAATATTTTTATGACAATGAGCAGCTTTATTATTTAACTTCAATCGTGTTTGTCTTTTCCTACGTAATACCATAAGCAGATGAAACCTATTGAATAGGTTTTTACTGTCTAGCATAACTGATTTTGTTTTATCGTTAAAAAAATTCTATAGGTTTCGTGGTGTTGTTGGAGAAGATATGGCAGACAGTTAAACGCAGAACGCAGAAATAAAGACTATTTGCATTTGTATGTTATGAATGGTCCCCATCTACTGACGAACCCTGGCAGGCGTAGCTTAACCCAAAACAGCTCCATGCAGTTCTTACGAGCCACAAATCTTTTGCTCATCCGTATAATACGAGCGTCGACCGGATGGCGGAGTGGGTAGTGTACCTGCCTGCGACGCCAAGGTCGTGGGTTCGATTCCCACTTAAGACAAATCTTTTTGTGCATGAACATTGGGGTTTGTCTTAGTCTGGGTGTTTCTATGTATAATAAGTATGTATTTACAAAAGAAAAAGTATATAATATATGTATTAGTATCAGTTATTCTAGTACCCATATTACAAGCTCTACTTAGTTTGGGACTAGATGGCGTTGTGTGTGAAATATTTATTTATATTTATTTATTATTCATTTAATATATAGGTAAAATATATATACCTACCATACGATGTCCCAGCATAAACCTATATTAATCTTCACCTTGCTTCCAAGTGTAAATATTACATCCTAGTGAAATGAATTCGCCTGTTTCTGAGTAAGCCGCTATTATAAACCGCTTATAGCAATTGGGACCAAGTATGGTGCCTTGGAGTACTCCGACCGTTTCCATTATACACGGGCAATAATATTTGTTGTGCTTTCAACTTTTTTTGTGGTGGATCTTCATGTTATATTAGGACCAATTTCACCAGCCAATATTCTATTTACCCACCCAAAAAAAACAAAATGATCACTGCCTTTGGACTCCAGGAAACTTTTATTGCCAAAAGGAGCCATTGAGCCTCTATGCGTTAAATACTTATAAATAAATAAATAACTAATTTTTATTTTTTATTTTTACATTAGATAAAACGCCAGAAGCAATTACACTATCCAATCGTCACAACGACAAGGCCAAATACACACATTCACCCACAAAAGCAAACCCAGTCTCAGAACAAATCTTTGCAAATCACACAAAGATTTGTCCCATGTGGGAATCGAACACCATCGTAGTGGAGAGCGGCGAGGCGACCACAACACCACACGTACAAGCACTTATACCTTCTAGTAACGATTTTTAAGATCATCATTCATCAGCTTCTATTCCATTATATAACTTTAAATGTTCAACACCTAAGCTTAATTCAAATAATCTCTCTTTACCATCAACATTTCGAACTTGACGTATCAAGTGCATCTATTTTTACAGTGAACTTCAGATAAGATACCTCGTATCTGCAAATGACTCCGTTATCACATATCAATCCGAAAAGACCGTCAATGACTATTCGACACATGATTTATTGATCCGTCGCTTTGGCAAATCTTTTACTGATATGTTGATTCAGGATATTTTATACGACAATATAATAAAGATGACAATTCGACAATTTTCCCCATTTTGAGTGACAAAATTGTCTGATCTTTATTAAATATGGCACTGGATGCGGCTAGCACCAGACCGTGAAGAGTGGCGTAAGCCAAGGGAGGCCTATACTCAACAGGGGGTGGTAATGTAGCGAACGGCAGTGCCGTCCACCTGATGGGCAAAAGCAAATACAGCCCATGAACAATGGAAACGGTATAAAGTATCAATGTAACATAAACGCATTATAGCAATACCTAGAATCAGAAACATTAACCATGTGGTCAATTGTGGTTTGTGGTGGTTAAGTTGTCTTTTACATTATTACAACTTAATGTTACCATTAAATTAATATATATTTTATTGACTTAAATGTACTAACGAAAACAAAAAACAAGAAAAAAAAACTAAATAAACTAACCTAAAATAAACTACTTAAAAACTAGCGAAAAACTAAACTAAACTAAAATAAACTAACTAAAATTAAACTGTATATATTGAATAAAACATTCTTATATATTTATTATCATGACTACATTATCGGCAATGGATATAAAAGTCCGGAATTAAAGTTGCACCACAGATTAAAATACTAAAATGAAATCGTTTGTCAGGAAATAAAGAGAAAAGTAATGCAGTTTGTACGAGCAATAAATAAAAAAGAAATTAAGACGAATATTGACGCTGGATAACTTATAAAGTGCATAAAAATCTATCGCAATAGAAGAAAACGTAATTAGCCAAACCGGCATACCATTAAATGCATTTCTATTTGGCAGCAGGTTATAGATGAATTGATGGTGCTTCTGTACTCGACCTTGTTCACAATAGCTATCCATCATAAATATGAAGAAAACACCGCATAGTAACTTATTTAAAACCGAATGACACGAAGTAATAAAATGTACCTAACAGGAATCGGGTCATTGCAGACAATAAATTCATAATAACGCCCACAGTTACAATCGACCTCATTTACAATATGGTCCACCATATTTGTATGGATCATGCGCTTTTATGATAAATATTGCGGAATTGTATTCAAAATAATTTATTATACTTATATGTTAACTCTCACACACAGGCACTCAAACACACAACACACACACGAAACACATACACACGCACGCACGCACTCACACAAACTGTACTTATGTCAATCTTGTCTGTATTATCCTATCTACTTACCGATGTCTAAGTTATTAATATCTTTCTTTATATATTTATTTTGTTATGGAAGAGCGGAGTCTTCTAATACGTGTTTGCTTAAAAGAAGGCTCCAATCACAAACTAATTGGTGTAAACTTGTTAAAGAAAAAACAATTTGAATATGAATTTTTGAATTTGAATATGTCCTCACGCATCGTCCTCTTAACATACCTGTATAGTATTAACCCTATTATTAATGAAATGCAGAGTTCTGATATTTTTTTTTTTTTTTTTTTTTTGTGGTCTTAATCTGCAATCAGTCGCCAGACTATAATCAGATGAGTTGAGTGGTTCTGATTGTTTAAAGAGCAGTGGGCCATTGCCTTACTGTCTTCTTATATAATGTGGTTTCTTTTTAGCCGCTTAACCACATTGGCATTATCCAGCAGTTCTGATAATTGTATTTTAATTTTAATACTGCACTAGTAAACTTCTATAAAGCAGCGATATCCAAACTAAAAATAAACGCTATCGGTACCTTAGCGAAAAACAAGAAAAAAAGTTGGGAAAGTTTGAAGGCTGTCTTACAAATGGTCCAGGATCTGAAAACTTGTGTTCTTAAGGAGTATTAATTAATGGTAAAAAGAAAAAAGAAATTATCATCTTTTAGAGAAGTCTCCCAACTAGCTCTTGGCTAGCCTATAAGATTTTTAGTCCACTCAACATTTTTATTTCTCAAGAAAAAGCATGTCCTCTGTGGAACGAGTTTATTACTGAACTGATTGGACCTAGTATAATATACTGGAAAGCCTGCCAGAAAACACAATTACGCTGGCACATGACAAGTTCCTTTTGTGAAGATATCGTTTACTTTAACACGTGGAGTCTAGGACTACGCGTCAGGAAAACGGTAATTTGTCCCTATGCGGTGAACCATTAATTTGTGACGATTAGTGGCCAATTGATCGGTATTGGTACTGTATGGTTACTTCCCTGTTTAATAGGAAAGATAGTAATCAGCAGCTTTGAAGATATCAGTAGTGCAAATAAAAAAAAAATAGGATAGATTTTCCGTGCAGCTAAAATGCAAACTTGTTATTAATATGTGTTTCTATTTTTTGTTTTTAAAATAGTTTACTAGTTATTTGCAGATACAAATTCTTAATTATCCCCATGCAGATTAGCCTAATTCACTCTGTGTCACTAATTGTGTAATGGCCAAGATTCAAACCCGACTTCACGATCGAATGTCCGATGCCTAAAGTTTGAAGTTGGAAGCAAGCGTCAGCGTTAACGACCGACAGATATTTACATATATTTATTCAAAAAAGATGCTCTCGCAAACGTGACGACACGACACGTTTCCCCGTGCATCTTTTAATAATATGCCGGCCGTTGACGCTGACGCTTACTTCCAACTGCAAGCTTTATCCATTGCGCCAAGGTCGCTTGCTGCACATACTATCAAATCAATATGTGACACCTTCATGTAGTAAGGTAATGCTTTTTCCCCACGTGCTTGACATTGACTTGGATCCAATATTTATTTCAATTTGCTATACCTAATTCAGTTTCTCTGTTACCGATCCGATGAAATGCCGTCACATTTCTACACGTTATAAATACTTCTGTTCGCTACGATCAAAGGTGCCAGTTAAACTATTTCCGATAGATCTCTAACCTTGCGATGTTAGTTAACATTGACATTAGGCCAACTAACGGTTGACCGTCAGATTTCGTATTCATTTAGATTTTATCTTGTTATATAATACTAGTTATTACCGCATGTAGCAAGTTGTAATTAAAACCACAACCGATATGAGTGATGGTGTGGGAGTGGCTATAAAAAATATAGAATCTAAATTACTTTTATTTTATATTATTTATTTGGAATAACCAACAATTACACAATAAGTACCTAATACAAGTTTTTGAAGCAAACTAAAGTTAAATAATAAAAATTTAATACAATTGCGTAATCGACGACGTTATCCACTAAATACATATTTTCTCATAATGTTAAAGCCGTACATAAGCTATTTATTTTTTTAATAAATCTATTTAATTACCCATACTTTAAATATATAATATATGTCTAAAGAAAAAAAAACAATAAAATAGTAAAACCAAAAACACAAAGGAATTAACGAAAACACTATAATTACTGCAATGCTATGAAATAATCCTTAATTGCCTTCAATATATGCACTCTACTGTCCGGGAGACATACAAAATACATCGAAATCTGAAAGCACTTCATTATAATTAGTGATGAAATTAATAAATTAATGTACTAATGAATGTTGTAGTTTATTAGAGTAGCTCGGGGCTCAGTCGAAGCTGCGGGGACCGATCTCTTACAGGTTAAGCAATGCTAAACTTCAAACTTCAAAATTATTTATTGCGAACATGGGTGTTACAGAGTTGTTACAGAGATTATTCCGCCACATTCTACCTTAAGGCATGCAATGTATATAATAATAATAGTAATTTATAGTATTTAAATAATTATCATTACTTATATCAAATTAGTCACATTATTACATTATCAGTCAAGTATTCATTCATAATAATAACATTTTTGCAATAAAATTGTTTTTATTTTCTGAAAAAATGCCAATACAATTTATTTCTAGTATATTTTTTGGTATATGATTATAAATAGCTAGCCACGGTCGGCCGTGTATGGGTGACCATTTTTAACAAAACGAGCTTTCCCCCGTGCCTCGGAGAGCTCGTAAAACCGTCAGTCCCGGTTGCCTTTTGAACATCTATGGCAGTCGTTACGAGTAGTCAGAGGACAGAAAGTTTGACAACTAGTCTAACAAAGAGTACCTATCGTACCCTCTGGGTTGTGGAGGTCTAATGGCAGCCACTCCACGTAAAATACTGATATTCAGCTAAACCCATTAGACTAGAAGCCAACCCTTATGTTGATTTAAAAAGGCTCGCAAGATTGATGAATTTTGTAGTTTATTATTTTTGTTATGACTTTTGCTCCTAATTATTTCATTAATGAAATCAAAAAACATTTCATGAAATTTTTATAACCGTCCACGAAATAAAAATTGCATAGAATGTGAGCATATTCATTAAAGATTTTAAACAAATATGAAGTTCATTAACTCCGTATGACTACGAAATATAAATAAAATGCATCAAATAAGTTGTATTTTATTACTTTCTCTTCATCTAATTAACAATAAACGTGCAATTTCTTGGAATTTTAATTTGTTTTCACTTTAAGAGGCAGTTTTTTCATTCATTTTAAATAAATGAAAGTGCAGCTGCGGAAATTTACGAGGAAGGCTGATATTTAAGTCAGTTTAAAACAAACTTAGGTCATTATATGATTAGTGTAATGGTCTGGACCGGTGAGAACGGTAAATAGCCGGTAATTCCGATAAGCAGACATTGACTGATGGCAACTGACTGTGGCCTTAAGCGCATTCTGAATAGGTCTGCATTATACAAGCGAATTATCTTTTAAGATCACATTAACAGGTAATGGAGCCTGTGTTTACAAGGAATTGTCTCGCATTAATCACGCAAAATTACTTTTGGAATTAATCTCTTGTAAACAATATATGTTTGTTTAAGCAAGGCAACAAATGATATAAACAAAAACAAATAAGGAGCAAAGTTTTTTTTTCTTTTTTTTTGATAAAATAAAATATAAGGTCAATGAACTTTTCGCAAAATACGCTCGCTGAAGTGGCAGTGGGCTGGTCACGTCTGCCGAAGTACCGACGGCCGTTGGAGCAAACGAGTCCTGGAATGGAGACCGCGACTCGGCAACCGTAAGGTCGGACGCCCCCTGCCAGGTGGTGCCAGCGACCTCAAGAAGGTCGCTGGAGAGGACTGGATGTTGAAATTGAAAGAGGCCTATGTCCAGCAATGGATTACGAGAGGCTAAATGATCTTTTCGCTAATTTCAACATATTAACAACAATGATTAGAACTGGAATATAACATTATATATTTTCACCTCAGGATTTAATAAAGCAATATGCCTTGGTGATAATAATACAAACATGTAGATAATATCACACGTCAAATCATATTAAATTTTCAATTTCTATCGATGCCTCACTTTATTCCGCCTACGAAGTAGAAGGGCACGTCAACGTACATTAGACTAACTTAATCGACTTCTCTCAAACGCCATATTAAGTTGTAATATCTAAGTGAACCTGACAGGCCCATTGATCGTCGCATAATAATTACATTGGACGGTAAACCTTCACATATGCTAAGGCTAATACACGACGCGGTTTACGCCCGCGCCCGCATGCGGCTGAGTCCAGAAATGTATGAAGAGCCGTGCAGTCCAAAACCGCGTCGTGAAATATTTTTTTTATTTTTTTGTATTTAGGTTAGACTCCCGAGCGCCGTGTTTTCATAACTTTAATATTATTAAGTTTGTATCTATTAAGACTGACAAATCATATCTAAAATTAACTTCAATGCATGTTTGTACATGGCCATTTTGTCAAAATTGTTTTAAACATTAATTAAGTTACAATTTTTTTTTTCAATACTTTTTAGCTATGATTTCTCTATGAAAATAGATAAAAACTTAAGCATATTAAAGTTATACCCATATTACTTTTGCTTGAAAAACAGGCATGCAATTGTTTCCCCTTAATATTTGCATACTACGGAGGCTGTGGTGCAGAAAATCACCTTGAAAGTTCTTTGCCTAAGTCTGGAAGTAAGTACGAGTATAATTAGAAAAAGATATTCTTCTTCCTGCCTTCATCCCATTTTATTTGGGGTTATCGCAAAACGTATTTTTCCCCATTATCCTCTGTCAGCCGTTTGTACATTTTTCACGCAATCCATCCATTTTTTCTTCATTTTACATTATATTGTCATACCTGACAGCTTCTTCTCGCGTGGCAAGTCTATAAAACGTGAGTACCAAATTACATCAAAAGCCATACAGTAGATTTTGTGTAAATCTACAAAAGCAGCACGGTTAAAATTGTGCCGAGTGGATGGCGATAGGCTCACTCCCCAGGGACCTTAACATACAGGTGAATTGTGGGTTTTATGTAATGTTATCTAAGTAAACTCGATAAGGCATCGATCGCCGCATAGAACGACATTGACCGGTCAACCTTCGCATTCACCAAGTCTAGAACCTTCCATGCTTCGGAGAACATGTAACTTG
Organism: Hypena proboscidalis; assembly: GCA_905147285.1. Taxonomy (NCBI): domain Eukaryota; kingdom Metazoa; phylum Arthropoda; class Insecta; order Lepidoptera; family Erebidae; genus Hypena; species Hypena proboscidalis. Next base: position 7,381,943 of record LR990141.1, read on the forward strand.
ATGCAATATGACTTACATTATCATATTTATCATGTTATTATACAACAATATTGAAGCTATTAAAACTGATGTGAAGTGAAGACATTATTATTGAGAATACGGGTTACTCACGTTATTTTAGCCAGGATATGCCGACTAGTTTCGAATCTATATAATTGCCTAGTTGATGAATATACGTAATAGATTCGAAACTAGTCGGCATATTCCGGCTAAAATAGCTTGAGTAACCCGTATTCTCAATAATAATATTGAAGCTAGTTATTTGCTAGAATGTGAAGTTAAAGATATTTATTGGTGTTTGTGATTTTAATTTTCTTATTTACTTTGAGAAGTCTCTATTTGAAAGTAACTGAATTGAACTAAAAAATATTAGTCTGATAATATTATCGATTGACTATACAGGGTGTATTTTTGAAACGGGGCAGTTAGGGCAAGTACCTTAACCGTTGCAGTTACAGCAAAACGTTCTTAAAAGACCTTCCTTAACTTTTTGGGACATTTTGAACTGCATTCACAGATTTTGTAAAAAACTTACAGTTAGCAAAAAAAATGCAAAAAGTTTAATTTTTTTTTTTTATGCCAATCGATTCTATTTCATGTGGGGATCATAAAACTCTATGGGACCATTTTAGCTTTCAGTACTAGAAAAGACAGAAATCGCCAAAAACGTTTCCCATACATTTCGGCAACAGAAACGAATTTCTACGATGGTCTAACTTTTTGTTATGGCCTGGAAGTGGGTAGAATTGACTGTAAAGTAAATAAAAAGAATTTTTACCCTCAAATTTCGAATTTGATTCGAAAATCTGTGTGTTATACTTAGTTTCAGCTGAGAAACTTCGTATGAGTTATTAATTAAGGATTTTCGCTAAAATGTCTTCTAATCGTGAAAAAATTGACTTATTAGAAGCGTATTTTGAAAGAACCCTGCAATTCCAGGTTTTTCAAAAGATTTGTAATAACCTTTCTTGTTGGCACATGCCGCAACGGATACTTATTGCGGTACCACACTAATGCAGCTCCCGCATTTCGATTATTGACAAAATACGCTTCTAATAAGTCAATTTTTTCACAATTAGAAGACATTTTAGCGAAAATCCTTAATTAATAACTCATACGAAGTTTCTCAGCTGAAACTAAGTATAACACACAGATTTTCGAATCGAATTCAAAATTTGAGGGTAAAAATTCTTTTTATTTACTTTACAGTCAATTCTACCCACTTCCAGGCCATAACAAAAAGTTAGACCATCGTAGAAATTCGTTTCTGTTGCCGAAATGTATGGGAAACGTTTTTGGCGATTTCTGTCTTTTCTAGTACTGAAAGCTAAAATGGTCCCATAGAGTTTTTTGATCCCCACATGAAATAGAATCGATTGGCATAAAAAAAAAAATATTGAACTTTTTGCATTTTTTTTGCTAACTGTAAGTTTTTTACAAAATCTGTGAATGCAGTTCAAAATGTCCCAAAAAGTTAGGGAAGGTCTTTTAAGAACGTTTTGCTGTAACTGCAACGGTTAAGGTACTTGCCCTTACTGCCCCGTTTCAAAAATACACCCTGTATATGAGAAATAATTATTACTACTGTGTGAGTAGAGCTGCGCGTTCCAGATGAAATTCACATCAAAGTTTAGAAATGTATGGAATGTGACAGCTTCTACCCGGGCCGGGGAAAATTTTCTAATTAAATTTGACAGTTAGACAGAAAGATTACCTATTGTTGCAAAAGTATTGTTGTGGATAGGGTTAATACAAGGAAAACAGGAAAAAAGGAAATAAATTATATTAGGAAAATAGGAAAATAAACTAAAGAAACACTAAACCTAGGACGATAACTAAAAGCTTACTAAAAAAAACATAAAAAGCTAATTCTTATAAAAAAACTAAATATGTACAAATAATATACAAAAAGGTCCGATTGGGCACAAGTATAACGTCAATTTTCTACATGTTACATCTTGACATCTATTTTCTCTGTAACTTGTACAAACTTAATTCATTCATTTGTTGTAACCTAAGACATCTATAAAACCGGTAATGAATTATTCTAATCTATTGCAAAGATCTGCAACGTACATCAACACTTTATACAATATCTGATTGTAGTAATAAAATAGAAATAATTTATATCAATGACATAACGATTCATAAATAACTATAACACCTATATTGTTCAGAAGCGTATTGCAGAGGTGTACCACACCTACATTTCACCTGTCATGTTTAGATCCAATGAAATAGGAGTAAGCCTTTCGGTATCCACCGTGCACAATTTCAACTCCGTGCTGCTATTGTTAATTTCCAGACGAACTAGACCGGACACCTCGCGGTGAAAGGCGCATACGCTAACCCATAAACCATCGAGACAGTAAAAAAAAATATAAAATACACTTACTCATTTAATAGTTGTAAATAAGGAACAGTTCTGTTTTTACCTGTAACAGAAAATAGATAATACATTAATTTATATGACCTCAGAAAATTATAAAACACGGGATGAGGATAATCTAATAGAATAATTAAACTAAATAAAAACTATTTACCTGATTGTTAATGTACTTCAATAAATAAATAAGATGGGTATAAAATAAATCTTATATGTGGTATCTATAAAGATATTAAATATTTTTTTTTACGTATAAATATGTCATATTGAATACAAATAGCCGTGTTTATCAAGTCTATAGATATTTTTCATTTAATTACGATTGGGCAATTCGCGAGTTTTCCAAAGCGTATTGGCTAATCCTTTCACCACGAAATAAAATTTGACTCAGCCATCGACACGACGAAGAAGAAGAAGATTTAATTGCAAAATATCGTATTTTGTATGTCGACATACAAAAGACTATATTGTTATACTAAGGGAAAATACTAATAGTAAGTACTAATAATACTACTCATAGGTTTTTATGTATATTATAATTTGGCTTTTTTTTCACATTAGATAGAACGCCAGAAGCAATTACACTATCCAATGGTCCCAATGACAACGCCAAATACTCACATTCACGCACACAAGCGTACCCAGTCTCAGAACAAATCTTTTCGAATCACACAAAGATTTATCCCATGTGGGGATCGAACCCACAACACCAGTGCAGTGGAGAGCGGCGAGGCGACCGCTTAAACCACTACACCACACGTGCAGACAATATAATATTATCAACGAAGCTAGAGCGAGTCTCCAGTAATTTATAATATTAGTAAGGATATAAATAATTAACGTACAAGAAACTGCACAAATATGGGATGTAAATGACATTTACCATAAGTGAATAACATTACATAATGACTTAATCAGCAATGATTACATAACAATTATCTGTCCATGTACATAAATTAGCTTCAAAAGAATTTAAATGTCTTCAAATTATCTCGTGCAATCTACCCACATATTAATTGTAATTGCCGGGATTTTCCTATGAGTAGATTCTCTTGAATGATGCGTTTATCCGATCAAAGATATAAAAAGACGCATCTTCAATAGATTCTAGATACAGCCTTACAGTGCATAGTTTTTTAATCTACTTATTACCAGGAACAATAATTATTCTTCTTGTCATAAGAAACTTGTTTTTATTTAGAGATATCACGACTTTATTTAAGTTGTTATCTGAATCTTCGTTTATCTGAAACTTTGTGATAAAATTTAGGTCTCTGTCGTTTTAGGATGAAATTACATATTACAAGCTAAATAAGTAACAAGCTGCCGGCCGGTAAAAAGGCGCCTTTGTATGAGCTACATGTGTGCAAAATTTCATCAAAAGCGACTCGGTAACATTCATCATAATCTTTCCCATTTACAATATTAATAAGGATTAGTAAGGATTACGATCGGGTTTTTGTTTATAAAGAAGGACGTGTTTAATGGTAGATAATGGTATCTGTGGTAATTTACACTAGCCTTTCGTCAACATGTTTAATCGTTACATTATCTTTTACAGATTGCTGATTCACAGCTCTCTTGTAACTTGCTAAATACGTTGACGGGCAAGTCGTGTCCGTGTGCCGTCCGTGAATTATCCAAACTAGCAATTAAGGGCTCGCTCGTTTACCTGAACTGGATCAATTAGTAAATGAATGGATTAATCATCATCAACCCGCTTCTGTCGCTCGTGTGCACGTGTACAGGTAGCAGTAATTGCTCTACTTTAAGCCAGTTTCTGAGGATCTGGATAGTTTGTATCTAACCCATAAAATATATCCTGACTAAGTTCAAAAGTGACATAAGTAACACTTGAAATAAATAATAGTTTAAAAAAACAAAAAAACACGCTTTTAAAGTACTTCTAACTAAAAAGTGAAAAATAATTCCTAATATAAGCTGAAAAAGCGTGGGTTGCTCGATAGACGAAAAATATGGCACAGAGCGCCCCAAGCTTTTTTCAGCTTATATTAGGAATTATTTTTCACTTTTTAGTTAAAAGTACTTTAAAAGCGTGTTTTTTAGTTTTTTAAACTATTATTTATTTTCTACTTTTTGGTTTGGTTTATTTATAAGAGCGTTTTTTTTAATTTTTTTATCGAATTATTGCATTGTCATCGATCTTTGACAGGTGTGCAAAATTTTAATGAAATCTGTTCGTTTAAAGTGGGTCAAAATCGAGTCCAAAGCAGTCGGTTACATACATACATACATTCATACATACAAACATACATACATACATACATACATACAGGTGAAGCTAATATAAGCGTGTTAAAAAAGAACACAGCTGTCACTTACATTTATGTGTATTATATGATTATACTGCCAATAAGGTGTATTTAACACCTGTCAAATCGAGCAAGCTTTGATGTGTAGCCGATTGTAACTAACTGGCTAATATGGGACGGATGACATTCCAAAAAAGGCCTTAATAGCTTTAAAGCTGTTGTTGTTATTGTTGATATAACTTTTCCTCATTGGTAAGTAATGTAACAGATCCAATGAGTACTTCGGCGAAATACAAATTGGGTCACTTCGTAAATTGTTCCAAGAATCCAATAGATAATGCTTTTTCTGTCTGTGCTCTGTTAAGATCTGTATTTTCCTTCAGCTGACTGTCAACTAGGAACTCACTTTAATTAGGTACACGGTCTATTTTACTTGCACAAATTTCAAATGGATGAAATGGATGAATTGAGTGTGTACCGGAAAATTTGTACATCGTTACTACAAACTGTTTGCGCAAGTAAAGACCCATTGGCACGGTGTAAGTGTTGCAAGGCAATTCTCTTGCTACCTCTGTCTTTTTAAACGCAATAAACAAAGCGAGCAATATAATTACCGCCAGTTTAATGCTTGCTTTGAATTGCGGCAATTATACTGCTAATTTTGTTTATCTCGATTAAAAATATGGAGATGGCAAGAGAATTGCCTTGCGAAACTTGTCACCGTGTTTGCACTATTCAATGGAGCGTATACCCAGTACATTTAAAATCAAGCGTCTATTTCACCTTTTATATTTTCCTATAAAAGTCTTTCCGCTGATAAAAGACCTTGAATAATACCTGCACGTAGGCTACCTAGGTGTTCCGCAGTTCAAGAATGCCCTTTGTAAAGCCGCCGTACACATCTGTCAATGGGCAATTAAGAAAAATTAACTATTTCCTCCTGCATTGCAAACGGTTGCGAGAAATATATAAATGTGCATTTTAATGTCTAGTAATAAATAGTGCTGTTTCATTGAGATTGTTCTAGAGATCCCTAGCTGTATCTGTGGAATAAAAAAAGAAATAAAAAGTCCTAACAGTGAGGTTTTTCTTGGTAATGATAAACAGGGAGAATTTTTTTACGGGGCGGTAAAGGGAATTTGCTCTAACCATTGGTATAATAAAATGGTATTTGAAGAATATTCATATTATTTTTCGTGTTTATAGCTTTTAACCACGGAGCCTTTATTAAATTTGAGCTAGCACTAGTACAGTTTTTTTTAATAATTGTTAGCAAATGCGGCAATAATTATTACACGGAAATTTGTTTAAATTACTTATGTCATTTTAATGACAAAAGACGATTATCGATTATTCAGTATTATTAGCGAGATTGTTATAACTACAGTGTTTTTACCAAACGTAGATATAAGCATAAAATATTTATCCTACGAGGGTAGGCAGAGTCGAGGGAACGCCATCAAACAAATCGAAAATCTAAGTTAAAATTCCCATTATCAATATAAAACTCCTGTATTATTTAATGTATTTACATCTGTCAAAAAAGGTTAGGTCATATTTTTGTCATACATATATTTTTTTACGGTAATATTACCAAAACATTTTACAAACTATTAGCATTCCTGAATAAAAACAAAATAGAATTTATAAATATGCACATAACAATACATGTGCATGTAAGAGTTCAGGCAAACTTGACCTGTCTGCAATATGCTGTTCTATATATTACTTGGGTCACGTCAATACCAATCTGAGGCCGTCCTATGATGTCTTATTGCTGTTAATATAGTTTGTTCTGTTCTGTAATGCCATATAGTTTGTTCTCCATACAATTACACAGAGCTTGGGATAAAGGAGTAGAAAATTGATGAGGGCAACACTGTCTTTTTTTTCTTTTGTTTAATGTACCCGACATATAGGTAGGACACCATAAATATTACAATCTAGCCGCTGTTATTATTAGAAAACTAAGAATGTGTCTATAGACACTAATCTTATAGTCAAAGACAGTTGGTAAATGTGTTCTTTATAGGTATATATTTTATCGAACTTTATTGTTGTCACTTCACAACACTAACTCAAAGAATTTGGTCCTTTTTTATTTATTTTTTTCACAACACACACACACACAACGCCATCTAGTCCCAAACTAAGCAGAGCTTGTACTATGGATACTAGAATAACTGATACTAATACATATATACTTTTCTTTTGCAAATACATACTTATTATACATAGAAACACCCAGATTAAGACAAACCCCCATGTTCATGCACACAAAGATTTGTCTTAAGTGGGAATCGAACCCACGATCTCGGCATCGCAGGCAGGTACACTACCTACTTCGCCATCCGGTCGTCCTTTTTAGTTTTGTTATATCCGTGGTAGTAGCGAGATAGCCTCGACGTTCATATGTTGGAGAAGACGTCGTTGATGAGCTACAGCATACTGCTCTATAACATTAACGACGAGGTTCACCTTCAGGTCACGATGGAGATCCTCATTTCTAATATGCCAGGGAGCAGCCGCTATACTCCAAGGTGGTGCAGCCACACAGCTGAATATCGTAAGTCCTTCGTATGACAACAAAATTACAAATCTACCAATCAGTGCAACCCAAATTGTATTCGTCGAAAACGTGAACCAATCGTGGAGCTTTGTTTAAATGAAATTTACTTGTTGTTATAATGAATGAAAGTTAACTGAATACCCAATACTTTATTGCCTTTTATACAAATTTATATATATTAGTTGTAGTGGTAAGTATTAAATCCAGGAGCATTGTGAACCCAGTCGGGCATAGCAAAGTAGGAGAGAGGACATATTGTAATATTAAAAAAAAAATAATAAATAAAACTAGTTCATAATACAGAAAATGAAGAATTTCAAATCTGTATTATGTATTTTTATCTATTTATGTACTGTTTAGTGTGAGTAGTACGACATTTCATCAGCAAGGTTTTTAAACTCATCATCATAAGCCGTGACAACGTAACAAACAAATGAACCCACCTATCCAATATTAGTTACGACAGTAAAATGTAAACCAATCAATACGGCTGAAAACATTGTCAATAAGCCAAACTAATAACTGCATAATTTATGTACCATGAACTTAACCACAATATCATGCGAATATACAGAATGACCATGACTGTCAGCCATGACCATTCTAAACGGTAACGGTAATAGATCAAAAACGGTAGTAGAAACTTTCCGTGTCAACATGTTTTGTTATCGAAAACCACCAATAAAATATTGACACAGTACCTTTGAATTCAGAATAGACAATAGGACTTAGGTCACGGAAATCTCACCCAGATCTTGGCAACAACGAGAGGAAAACGCATTTCTATAATAATTATATTGTGCGTTGCCAAAATGCTCTTTCTAAGAACTCCACCCGGTATGCCAATAACCTAGTTAAAATGTGCTTCTAACATTAATTTTAAAGTGTTTTAATTTTGTTTGAAAATTAATTATTTCTTACTAAGAATCATAATTGAATCAGTTGTCGACATAACCTCGCCTGCTGTGTTGACAAATTGTCGAACCATTTTTTATGTTCCACCCAGTAATATAGTGTCCAATCTCCTAGTATGAGGCAATCGGACAAATTGCTTTTATTCAGAACACCGATTACCACAGATGCTTTTATAACCACTGTACCTGTGACTGAGTTGCTTAACTGGAAGTACTATATAACCAGAGTAATAAATCTCTAGTAATTTTCATTAAATTTGGTTTTTGTCAAGTAAACATCAGTTTCACAAAACTTCGAAGTCTTCGAACATGGTTTTTAATGTCACTGAACTGGGCCCGTTTTTTTACGTCCGAATAAATCATTTGGACATGGATGTGCTCTAATTAGAGCGTCTGGTGGAATCTACATTTTATTTAACTGTTAGTCCGTAGCATACACGCCAAAGTCCTCATTAGTTGTCTTATTCGTTTACGAGCGAAGCCAAACAGATGTTGCCATTATTAAGCCTTTATGTTTGCTAGCTTTAACACTTTTGCCTGATGACAAAAGAAAAATTCAAAGTATGACTTGATGTCGCCCAAAAGTTCATAATTCATAATTCTTTATTTGTGAAACATAGGAAATTTACAAAGGTCTGTTACTATATTATATAAGTATATGCGCTATGTTCTACCACTAATCGTGGTGTACAAATTAATGAAATGAAAATAACACATAAATGCATGCTTACTTAACAGAAAAAACATAATAATACTCAGAATAATCGAAAATAGCATTGAAGTATCATAATAATCAAGTAACAATCAAGATCTATACTATAACATAATAATTTATTGTATCTAATTAGTAATATTAAAAATAATGTCAAATTAAAATAATTATTACCAGTACATGTCAACTTGGTAGAGCAAATATAAAACCAGATGTCAAAATAAATCAATATCATTATAATCCATTCATCAGTTATCCATTGAAGTATTATCTTATTAGCTTTTATTTGTATTTAGTTCTTTTTCTCGATTTGGTAGGTATGTACTTTGATGCCAGAAAAAATACACTATATTGTATGTGAACAATAATAATCACGTTATAAATTGTCGTTAAAGTATTTCCTCTATTTGTTTTCTGCTAACATAATTACAATTGTTTAAATTCCCTATTTAATGCCGGCTAATAACCATAGTAAATGTGTAATAACGTAGTAGCCGATAATATGAACATTTTCAATACAATACGATCTAATTACGATATTAAATAGGTCGGATTGTTTACAACTACGGCAGTTGTTTGTGCCAGGCAGTGGTGACAGTTGCCAGTGTTGCCACATTTAGGATAATAGGGCAATCGATGTGTGTGAGTGTGTGTTATGTAATGGGCTCGCTTGTTAAAGTATTTGCTCTATTAGTCTGACAGTTGAGAAATGGAAAACTAAACAGTGGGTAATTCACCATGATTTACTGACAACTAGGAGATAAAACAAGTGCATAAAAAAGCAGGCAATATGCCTTCAGTATTTATCCAGCACCACAAGGTCTGACTTTGATCTTTTACGACGTCATTTTCCTATTCTTAGATCACCCCTCAAAGTTATCGGAAACAGGAAGTAAAAAAGCTATTTTCCTCTCAATCAAAAACACTAAGATATTATCTTTATTTGCAACGACCAACGAGGCCATCTTCAAAAAGATCTTTTGAGTCGCAAAATGGTGACTTTGAAGAACCTAATTTAGCTTAGGTATATAGGTCACTCGACAATGGTCGCGCTTCGAATCGCCTCAACTTAAACTCAGACTTACAGTCGCCTTTAGAAGTATTGAAGTGTGCGTCATCCTTTATCGTTTCAAACGCAACAACCAAGTGAAGCGAGTGTTTTACAATGCATTTAAAATTGAAATTTTCGCGGGCGGAAGTAAATGTAAAGTATACAACTATCAAACATTTGCCTCGTTGGTCTAGTGGTCAACGTATGCGACCTCTCACGGGGATGTTTTAGGTTCGATTCCCGGGTCGTTTTCTGTCAGAAAATACTCAATATAAGCACGGAAATAGTGCCCGGTGAAACGTTTCACCCCCTATCTCAGGGTACCCAAACATAACCCTTGTGTAATATAGGCGTGATATTCTGTTATATCAGACATTTAGTCGCATTTGGACTTGGCCACAAACAGCAATTCATCAAGAAGTTAACATCACGAACGCACGTTCATCCGTCACCTCAGTGCCTTCTATGTCGTATGAGGTTAGTCGAGGGTTAGCTCCATCATACATGTAGGAACAGCTGCTACAAATATGCAAGTATATTTCCGCGAACTTTATACGTATGTATGACTCATATTGCACAAGAGTTTTGGAGAACACAGTAATGCAAGCATTAGTTACAAAATTACAAGACTAATCCACCAAGTCGTGGGGTAGACGCTGGGGTGGTCGTACTGGTCGTGTATTTCTTTAACCGACCACGGCGAAGTCAAAAGGAAGTATAATGATTTTACTTTAAAGATTAACTTCGAAATCCGGGGAGCTCGACTTCGCCATACACAGAAGGACCTACCGGACATGGCCTATGCGCTGCTAGCATGCTGGCTACCCGCAGCGATTCACGCCCGCAGGCTAGACCCTGCTAGGCGCGCCACCCACCAGACCTGACGATCCGGACAGACCAGCAGGCCCAGGCTGTCTGAGCAGCCCGCGGTGACACCACCAAGACAGGCCAATACCTGCAATAGTTACTCCGAGACCCCTAGGAGAAGAACCTCGACGTAACTAAATAATTTAAAAAATTACAGCAACTGTTTTGTCAAAGTTTATTACAGTACCTATCTTGGATTGTTGAACACCCAAACGATAATAATATCCGTTAAACATGGCGCCCAAAGCATAAACACGGTTAATATATTATTACAAAACAACACCTTGGAACATGCACGGCAATTCGACAAACCACATTATTATTGTTAAAACAATACATTATTTTGCTGAAGGAAAATATTTTTAGGAAATATCATAAGCTTGGTAGGTCATACTTCTGTCTCTAACCTAGATCTTTTTCTAAATGGTAGATTGGCACGCATGACACACAAAAACATATTTTTCCTGATTTATGAGTATAATTAATTAATAGAAATAGATGCTTCTGCTGTAATTTATGACTGCTTTTATAATCTTGTTGAAAGAAAAAATAAAGGGAATTATGATTTCATCTTAGAATCATACCGGGTTTATTATGAAAATTGAATATTTCACAGCAGCACAAATAATGTGTAGTTATTTTGTCACTATTGATGCTTTGCTTATATTCCTCTTCTATTTTGCATTATTTTTTCACGTAGGTAATAAACATAATAGGTTTGTTTATTTAATTGCGAGTGAACAGATTTCGACATTTAATAAAAGTTTAAAAATGGAATATAAGATATTCGTCGTCATATTTTTTCTAAATAGCTACATTTATCTCTTTTAGAATGAACGAACACTGACCTAATTTGTAACTTTTAAGAACGAACGGGGAATTATCTCCAAAGCGTTGAGATTTTATCTCAAAACTACTAATTATAGACCAAAGATAACTGGCACAAAAGGTTGTTGAACGAACTTGAGAAACAATTACTACTGACTAATTTGGTATCTCATTAGATGGTGTGATACTTGTGTTCCTATCTGTTGAAAACTCGATGATCGAATAGTTTAATTAATCGATTTCAAACAAAGGGGTTTCTCAATTAGTTTGTATTTTTTTATGTTTGTTCCCTGATTACTCGAAGACGCCTGAACCGATTTGTTTTGTCTCAAAGAATATACTTGTCATGGGGTCCCATTTTCATCAGGTTACGATTTGATGATAGGATCCTAGGGAAATCGACGGCAACCCCTTAAATTTTAAAGCCTTCTTTATTGATTTTCGTATCAGCACGTTGCTGAGCTGATGCTGGAAGGTACAACTCACCAACGTTTAGGAGTACGAGGATATTTTTTTTATATAGGCACCTAAAGCAGTTAACTGTATTCTTTCAAGTTATCCACAGAAGCGAGACGTTAAATATTACTTAAATTTTTCTTAGTTTTTATTTAATAATAATATTTATTTATTAATAGAATCTGTTTGACATAGAAATAAAGGCCATTTTTAACATTCTATAAAAAAAAATTCGTCCAACTTTTGAAACATTTTTGCTTTTCAACTTATTCTCTGACCAAATGACCTCGTATTTTACAGGGTCTTAGCCAGGCCCAAGATTAGTAGCGTATACGAGTTATTCAACTATAAAACGTAATTTATTTGACAGTATAAAATCTTTATGACATTTTATGTAGTCATACAGTAATGCAATAAAAACATTATCGGATTTCCAAAATCTTAATGTTAAAATATCATTATATTTCGCATTATCTTATCATTTTTTGTTACAATTAATGATAAGAACTGGCAAATACTAGTCAATGTGAAGCATATCATTATATTATTTAATCATGTTGACTGTAGATAATGTATTAATGCAGATAGTAAATAGGTCCGTGGTAGCTCTATACCCAACAAGTATTACCACACAACATTAAACATAAGTTTGAGAACAAATAAAACAACGAAAAATAGATAATTTTGAACCTAAGACCCTATATCCACAAGGCTGCCAAAGTCAGCAATACTCGGCAATTTTTACGTACATTGAGTCGTAACAGTGTATGAACATCTATGTCTGTACACTGTTGCAAAGCAATGTACTTGAAAAAGCAGAGTATGACTTTGGTAGCGTAATGTACTAAGAGGCTTAATCCCCCTGCATTATAAGTTACATCCGCTAAAAGTAAATACCATATCCTACATCTCCGCATTGTCTCAATTTTCCTGTTTAACTAATCTTCATGCACATCACGCACACATCAACAAGGAACACATACGGCACACACATATACATACAAACCTACATGCGCATGAGTGCCCTTCGTTGCTAACAGGATATAGAAACAGGGCATCAACCTGACAATTGATCTGATCAATGATAACGTACTACTGCCGGGCGGCGTGCCGGCTTTGAGATCTATTTGATTTGTCAAACATACGTAGTTTAAAGGGGTATTTGTTTAATGGTTTAATTAAAAACATAGTATGGGATGTCTCAAGCTAATTGTGGCTTGGGATCAATGTTTAAAAATTCTGTTTGAACGGTATCAATTAAAAACTTAATAGATAGTCGTTGAAGTAGCAGTCACGGCTTCACACGTTAATTATGGGGTGCATGAGCCTCCCCGAGTGACGTACACAACAATACCCTACGTCCGGCGCACCCTGGGCAATTCGCGAGATCTTAAAAGCGAATTGGCTAATCCTTTCACCACGATGGCAAGTCAAAACCTTGACCACCTTACTGACTGTCCAAAATGCCCTACCACCTGCACAAGAGAGGCGCCGACGAGAGCGCTAAAACAGTGACCCCTCATTGGACCAATCAAATTTGACTCAGCCATCGACACGACGAAGAAGAAGAGAAGACGTTAATTATAAAGGAAGCTTTAGGTACTAGATAGTGTTTTAGGCTCTATCATTGAGTTATGTTTCATCGTAGTATCGACAAGAGATCCTATCACATTACAGGTAAAACATCGAGTTATATGAGAAGAATGTGTGCGCCTTTATGAAGTAAATCAGATCGATAGTTTGATGAGGAAACTGTATTCATTCAACCTTTCAGAGCCTTTTCTTACTATCTTAAAAATATATCGCCGATAATTTTTGTGAAGTGAAGTGAAGCAGTCAAAATACATACCATCAAATTACTAACTTAGCCACGGGTTGGCTTAGATTAGGTAGCGGATTTAGAAGGCAATGTAGATTTTAAAGGCGAATAACCTGTAAAAATAAGTAACACCTAATTATAATATAAGTTATGGTAGATATCGTGTTTAAATAGTTTCTTTTATAGTTTGTTATGATGTCATTATTTTTTAAAGGTTACAATTGGACATACCGAAAAGACACATCTGAATCTGTAACATGAGATTGTAGTTCATTTTGTAGTTCATCAACCTTCGCGATCATGACATACGATACAGTATGTCAGTCTTAATTACGTTTTTTTGTAGTTGGCAAAAAACTGACAATATTATTAATAGAAATGAACAGAGGTAAACACGGCTATGATTAAGCTGTACGTTTCCAGTAAAAGCTGGTCTGGCATTGTACGGGAAGTCTATACAATTTGGGACCATGTTATACTGGAAATGTACATCTTGTTGTGTGACCGTGTGTACTTATATCTACACTTTATACCAGACAGCTTGACGCCCAGGGTAGTGAACTCTAAGATTAATAGTTATTATACCAATGATAGTTTTAACTGTCTACGTCAAAGCAATTATTAGACATATTTTGCAAATTGAAATGGCAGTGACGTCAGTTTTCCATTTATGTATGACTTTACATTTAAGCCTAAATATCTCAAGTGGAGTAAATATCTCAAATAACTATTCTAAAAAATTAAACTTCAGCACATCAATAAAGAATGAAATGTGTTTCGTAGATAACAACTTGTTCCAAACAACTCTCAACAAGTCCGCCTGGTTTCTTCCTTCTCATTTATCTTCAGCAATTCCGTAGCGTTGATAAAATGCCGTCATTTTTACACCAATGTGCGAATGGTTTGTTTTTGTACCTTATTAGAGTACAACTAAATTTATAACTAGAATTGTATTACTATACTCTGTCCATTCCTTTATTTTCTTTTTGACAGAGCACGCCTATGAATTACTGTTTTTTTTGTCAGATTAATGTACTACAATAATAATGTATTTTATTGACAAGCGACACTTTTTAGGGAAGTTCACTGTTTGTAACAAACAACCACAGACTATAAATCAAATCATGAAATGAAATAAATCGATCATTATGAAAAATAATAATTTGACTTTTTTATGTGTATTGTCTGTATTTAAAAAAAAAAGAATATAATAATAGTATCATTATTCCATGAATAATTATTTGCAAGAAATTAAGTCGAAATCTTGGAATGACATATCAAAATGTAAAACAAAGGTAACTAGGAAACCGTCATAGACTAAGTATGTGACATTATTATTAAATTATTATTTTGTATATTTATTTCATCTAATAAAAACTACTAATAAACGAATAATTAATAATGAACTAAAACCATTTCGATGTAATTAATCGATTGAAAGTTCTTCTTAGACAACATTGATTATGATTTCAAATCGAATCAGTAACGTGTGAAGGCATCCCTAAATGTAATCTGTCAAAAAGAAAATAAAGGAGTGGACAAAGTATAAGTAATAAATTCAAGTTTTTAAGTGTTTTGACCTTGTTTTGTTTTTAAGTGCTACAATTTTTCACTTAATCTTGAGACAGACTGAGACCGAAATCGATCGATGTCAATCAATTGTCGAATAGCGTAGTGATGCACTTTTATTGGCGCTTTAAACTTCAAATGCATCGATTGACGTCGATAGATTTTGTATATACGCGCTATGCGGTTAGGCGCAATGCGGTCAGGCGTGCGGTTGGCAACTATTAAAAACTTGTACGAAAAAGAAGTTTCATTCGCACTACGGTGCTGGCTGCCGCTGGTGCAAATTGTCAACCGGACATCTGACTGCATGCGGCTCACCGCATAGTGCGCAGGGGCCCTAACACCCACATTTCTTTCTACACATGACCTCTTCAAAATATATAATGACTCTATGCGCCAAACATCCTGTATAAGTACCAAATTACGTAGCTATAAATAATAGTCTCATCATCTAAATATATTGCATCGCAGTTCGTCAAGCCAAGAGCCAAGAGTATCATGTCACTAATGTTATCCCGTCTCGTGATGATAGGGGGAAGCTTTAATGATTAATGGCATACATTATGTTTCGCTAACGGTAAAGGAAAACATCGTGAGGTAACCTGCATGCCTGAGGGTGCCTAAAAAGTACTCAAGGGTGTGTGAAGACTACCAATCCGCACTTGGCCAGCGTGGTGGACTATGACCTAACCCTTGTCATTATGAGAAGAGGCCCGAGCCCAACTGTGGGACATGTATAAGGATACAGGACTGCTATTATTATTATGTGTAATGTATATTGAGTAATTTGGTGATTTTATCTTCAGTGGATGATGATCAGATAGATTATGTCGCGACTAGAAACTGTCTAAAATAATATTTGTGACGAAAAATAAACCTAAAGATATATATTTTTTTTATGTATGAATGTTTTTTTATGATAGGTGTAATGTAAAAATGTTATTTAGATATTATATTTAAGTACTATATAATAACTTAAATTTATTATATTCATTCACATTTTCTTATCTATCGCATTAGGTTTAAGGGCCTGTAAAGATTTATTTATTTATTTATTTATTTATCAAGCACACACATTGTTATTACAGGTTACAGACCCAATACAGCAATGTAGCAATACAAAATAAAACATTTGTCACAATTTAGGATAGCTAAGGTAATCGAGTGTCACCTTTTCAAACTTTCAAGATAGATTAAGTTGTATTAAATATTTAAAAAAAAATGGCTCCTTGGTCTAGCGCGGTCTGGCATTATTGTACTTGCACCCGATAGATGATTATAGGTTAAATGTTTGCATATATGTGCAGATTCACAGTAAAAAGCTTCATCTAACGCTTATCTTAATAACCTAACATTAGGCATACTAAAAAAATAATATAGTGGCTTATTATATTTAAATGAATCTTTAAAATGACGATCAAATTTCAGCTTCGATCTTCAAACTTTCTAAATCTGTCAAGTACCGTATAGTGCGTATAGACAAACCTACCATAAACGGTTATTTTTTTAAACACCCGTTACCTCTTTCAATCAAACTTTTTATAAGTCTACCCCCCACAGACGATACATGCGAAAACCAGACAGCCTGTCTCCCCCAGGTCATTGAACTTGCATGAAACGTTGAACTGCTTAGATAAAGATATTAATTTTTGATTACAGCATTTACCGCCATATTTAATGACGTATAAAGCAGCGGTTATCCTATCAAGTAAATTAGAGGCCTTGCAAGTCGTTGAGGCAATTGAAAGGTATCATCTTACTACGAAACTAGGTTTTATGCTGGATTACGTGCTATCATAGATAAATAGATAGATAGATAAAATGCTTTATTCATAAATAAAAACATACATTTTTAAAACAGGCTCCACAAGACCGAATGATCGGTTTGTTTGTGGAAATACATTGCACACGGATTAAACATTTCACTTACACTTTAATTAACATAATTAAGACTCTTTGTATTATTCGCTTTCAACATTAAAGTTATTCAATATTTTATTGTAGGTATGAAGATAATCTTTACATAACTTAAGTAAGTTCTATGACACATTTACGTTATATGTATCAAACAAATGTTTTTTATAAGGTATGGCAAACTTTCTTTTGTTCTTTTCAGATCTTAATTCATAGGGCATTTCATCAGCTGGCTGTATTGAGGTAGCACTGAAAAAAAATACCTTACAGCCTCATTGGTCTCGTGGTAAGCGTAGCGCCTCTCGCCGTGAGGTGTCGGGTTCGATTACCGGGTCGTGCAAAGTGTTATTTGTGGACTTTCCTTCAGGAAATTCACATTAGCAGCACGAAGTTGAAATTGTGGTGGAAGGCGATAGACTAACCGCCTATCCCATGGGACCTAAACTTAACAGGAGCTTTTCTGGTGGTAGAGCTCTTGTAAATGAGCTCGAGGGCGGCAGCACCACCGTCGCACCTTTAACCTGCCGCCAAATAGTAGTGCTTCCATTACTGTGTTCCGGTTTGGTGGTGAGATCAGGCCCTGAATTTACTGGCACATGAGGCATAACACCGTAGTCCTCAGCTGCAGCGACGCATCTATAATCTGCTTTTGTGGATTGTTGATGTCCATGGGCTGTATCCACTTACCATCAGGTGGACTACACGTTCGTTCGCTGTGGGCTGTGTATAAAAAAAAGGTGTAGTGTGGGTGTTGTACACCTCTGCCACACCCTTCTGGGTAATATAGACGTGATGTTATGTTTTTGTATAAGGTTGGTAATAGATATTTTTGACTTAGCATGCGAAAAAACTCGCGGCCGGGCACTAGTGAGTTATAATTGCTACTTCCTACAGATAATTTGCCACTTTACTATGAAATAAAAAAACAATACAATGACGAAGGGTTTTCACTTTTCATTAATTTGAAGTTCATTGTCACCACTATTTGCCCACTCATCTATTAGGTCTACGTTCATTAATAGTAATTTAAACTGTAGAGTCGTATTCATAGAAATCTTAATAACTAGTCAATAGAAATGCTATCGACTATCTTTTAACACTGGGACGCATGTCGCCGGTTTTCAAATACCACTTTTTGTATTCCTGCAAACAAAATTATTCTTTTTGGCGATGACATTAAGACGACAATTCCTCAACTCGCACTTATGTTCGATTAGACAAATGAGCTTGTATTCCTGCAAACAAAATTATTCTTTTTGCGATGACATTAAGACGACAATTCCTCAACTCGCACTTGTGTTTGACTAGACAGATGCGCGGCGACAAGGTCACGCGTCTTTGACATTTCTATTGCCTTATTATTAAGATTTCTATGGTCGTATTACATGACTGTGTCTCACGCAAAATTAAAAAAAAAAAACAGGGTAATATTATTAAAACCGACGTGGACGAAGACATTATTATTGAGAATACGGGTTACTCACGTTATTTTAGACGGGATATGCCGACTAGTTTTGAATTTAGTACGTAGATTCATCAACTGGGCTATTATTCGCGTGTCCTCGCCTCCGCGCGGCGTCTAGCACTGAGTGCTAGATGTCTTGATGAATCTACGTACTAGATTCGAAACTAGTCGGCATATCCCGGCTAAAGTAACGTGAGCTGTACCGTATTCTCAATAATAAAAAACAGGGTAATGACCGGCAAATAAAAACAAGAAGATAAAAAAGTATTAATACATTATGTATATTATTTATTTATCTATCGATTTAGCCACGTGTGGTTATTTTTTCATTCTAGCGGAGATAAGATAATTATAATCGGTGTTTTAGGATATCGTGACGTGCCAAACATGTGAGCGAATCGTACGATGTTGGTTTAAGGTGTGTTGCCAAGGTCGGTCCACGGATGGATGAGCTTTTTTCGGGTAAAGCTACGCTAGAGCGTTGCGTCTTGCGTTTGCGATGAGCGGAAAGATGTAGTTGGATGGTTCGTTTAGGTAAAATCAGGGATATTGACGGTTTTGAAGTTAGCTGGAAATGAAATATCATGGGTTGCTATTAGTCACGCTTGAGTACGCTGCTCGTCCATTGGTCTAGCAGCCATCTGTAGCTAGCTTCAAAAGCGTCAAGTCATTCATAATTTTACCTATACTGGGCCTTCACACTGAACTCTGATCCTAAATCAGAAAGACAAAAATCGAGCGAGTATGCCAATTCCCGGTTGAGTAATAATATATTTATAAATCTAAGAATGTAGTTTAAATTCTTTTTTAAAATAAAATTAAGTCTTCGTTAAGTAAAATCTCCTATCTGTTATGTTTGGGTACTCGTTTTTTGTCTCTCTGATTTAGGAACAAAGTATAGTGTGAAGGCCCAGTATAGGTAAAATTAGGAATGACTTGAAGCCCAGTATAGTCGACGTGATGGTGGTGGTGTGAGCGCCTCGGTACAAGCGCTCCACAACTTTCTGCAACTAGACACAATACGTCACGTGACAAAACCTTAGCGTAAGATCCTTTCGAGTTCAACCCGAATATGTGAACAGCCAACCTAAAATTCTCACCTCCATCTGTGTGATGGATGATTAAAATGTGAGTTGAAGTAAAAGTATCTTATTATTTGCAGACCAATCTATCCATTAATGGAAAATAAATAAGCTACTACTTATATATTCTCTATAGCACAAGGATAGAATCACGTGTACGAACCAAAGATGCCAGTTGTATTACCGTATTGGGTTGATGTATTCTAGTTTATTACGCTAGTTGCGTTGCTGGTATAAACCTGCGTGGTTGTGTAATTTGTATATGAATGTATGTTTAGTAATTTCATCGACTACTCAAAGCAAGCGTAAATCTGGGGATTTCGTATTTAGAAAGAGAGCAATTTTTTTTGTCTAAATTTCGAGATGAACACGTGTCGAAATGTTCTAAAGATAACACAACATCATGCATACCTATTTTACACAAAGTCACAAATCTAGATATGACTAAGATATCGGTGCCAAAAATGCTTTAACATCCTCATTTTACCAGCTATGTTTAAGTAAATATTTAGATCCTATGATAAGGGGTGAGGCTGTCGTCATCTACACGATAATGTTCCATTACAAAATCGCAAATAAAATTCTTGCCCGGCCCAACATTCCAATTCAAGGTCCCACAATCGCCAGTCGCTTACGCTATCCACTAAACCAATACAGTAGCCATCTTTCTACCGACTTCATAATGTACAAAATGAACATCTGGTTGTATACATTTGATTCAAAACGAGATCTAATTCGACCTTATTAAACTCACAGTTATGATAGATAACTAGTTTATGACTTAATGACTGGTTATAATGAGCGGCATTGAAACCTGAATGCAACCATTTACCATTTTACTTCATAATGTGTACACACGGCTACTGATCAACCTATACATGTTCAGTATTACCTGGTCTCGCAGTGCACGAGCAGCTTATTCAACGCGAGTCCATCTTTTACTGGAAATGTATAGTTTGATCAGTAGCTGTTGGTACCTACTGAGTGGATAGTTGTTTAATGAGCAAATCAGGCTGGTGGTTTTCCTGCTTATTTATTACTGTTGCATATTACTTCCTTTGAAAATTATGCAGCTTCGAAACGAATGAGCAAAACTAACCTAAGGCTAGCAGGCAAAGAAAAATTTAGACGATTATATCAAATTCATTTCATTTTAAAAAAAGATGGTGCACATGAGTTTTTCACCAGCTCTTCTCATTATGCAATACCCATCGGAGCTGGTACTTAGTTTGATTTCAATCTGATTCTAAACAGTTGGATAAAATTAATCTATGCCCCGGTTATTCAAATCATTGTAATTAGTATAATTTTTATTTATTTTATTTATTTATTATTTAACTTATAATTTATTTTTATATCATTTGTTTGTAATATTTTGACGCCTCCTGGGGCCTATGAAAATAAATGATTTGAATTTGAAACTAACTGAATGTGGTTGGTACATGAGTGGTAAAAAAATATCTTTAAAATAATTATAAATTGATCAGTGTTACTTGATTTTTTTGCAGTTGCATGTGTAGTTCACATGATGGGGCGTGAATAACTTATTGTCTACAGCGAATGAACATGGATGGCTACATTTGAGAACTAAAATATCATTCGTCACGTGCCATTAAGTGGGCCTGGGTCCAATCTAGCAACTAATAACTCACAGGAACACAGAAGTGTAAGTAGGACCCCTAT
Organism: Hypena proboscidalis; assembly: GCA_905147285.1. Taxonomy (NCBI): domain Eukaryota; kingdom Metazoa; phylum Arthropoda; class Insecta; order Lepidoptera; family Erebidae; genus Hypena; species Hypena proboscidalis. Next base: position 7,403,531 of record LR990141.1, read on the forward strand.
TTTAATAGTATCAGAATGGCCATTTTGACATGATTTTAACAGGTTTCGTAATATGCTAAATCAACACAGTAAAAAATACCCATTATGAAGACAATGATTGACCTTTGGCGTCCTCCTGATTGCAAGAGCTCTACCACCATTAAATACTCAAAGTAAAGATTATTCATACATCCATTGTCAATATTATCATCCATCACAACATACTCAAAAAAGCGTGTCAAATACTTAGCCTTCGCCCTTTTGAACCTTCGAGTGCCCTCGAGTGCCTTCAAGGAATCTTTGAATAGAGTTCTTTGTACAGGACGCGACATAGAGATATCTATTTAGATATACAAATATTCCTTACAATAGTAGTTAAAAGGGTGACGGGATAGAAGGCGTGCTGAAGATTTTTTAAAATAAGTCTTAGGCTCTTTGCAGATGTAGGCACTCAGTTGAGGCATATATTAACTTTTTAAGGAGACTTCAATAGTTGCCAGTTGCTGCAACTAAATATATAATGTAACCAGCTAGTTGCTGCAATAGTTACTCCGACTTCAAAACGCTTTTGGTTTCGATCGGGTCAATCCATCTGATATGTTGACTTCAACAATCCAAGAAAGTAATGTAAGACTAATTGATTTATATATAGCATTTAGCCATGCTTAGCAATCTAATACTAAGAAAGGCGTACGGCAAGATGCATACAGTCTAAAGATTTGTGTCTTTGGAGTAGGGCTTGGATGGATGAGTGGTAAAGCGAGAGGCTGGAATTCTACAGGCGCAGGTCCTGCTTCAAGTCCAAAAAAGACTACATTTGAAGTACATGCATCATTTGCCCGTAATACAAGACAGAAGCAGAAGCAGTAATTGTCCTATTTGGCGACAGGTTAAAGGTAACACAGGTGCTGCCCTCGCTAGAGTTTGTTCACAAGAGACCATCGTAAGAATAAAATATGCTAGTTTCATGGACTCAACCATCAAATTAGGACACAATTAGGTGCAATATTATTTGGCGGCAGATTAAAAGACTGTTTTCAGCATCTCTCATCCAAGAAAATCTATAAATATTTCTCAATCTATCAAATATGTTTGAACAGCTAATTTCTACCTTTATGTAAATGAATCGGCTGTTTGCGCAAGCGAGACCTTCGATCAACCGGTTTTCTAAACATGATGTACGTAAACATGTGTTTTCCAACATATGGACGAATGTGTGTGATAACTCAGCTGTAGAATCATTTATAAATAGATGGTTTGAAGTTATTTTTGGCGAAACGTGTAGTTCTTTAAATGTAGAAATATTTTTGAGACTACTTTGTTCCAAACTGTGCGCCAACTGTGTTCTGGAATGGTGGTAAAAAGTAAAAAAAAGAGACCGTGATGCCCGCGAGCTCGTTCATAGAAAAAACCTCCAAAAACTATTTTTACGTTAGTATCATTATTCAAATTATGAAATACGGGGATTTGACGTGCGACGTGTCGCACTCTCTTGAAAATGCCTAAATGTATAGCTGCAGTAGTAGCATACTAGCATATATAGCGCCTACCTTATACACCTAACTATAGGGTTTTTTTAAAACAGTTATAACTGCTTCTAAAGTTTGTATTGATTGTATGAACCATTCGGCACCACTGTTGATATAAGATAAAAAATATCCAAATTACACTATAAACAGTTAAATCGACGGACAGATCGCCCAATAAATTGATAGATTGACAATTCCAAAGATCGACATTGGTTGTTAATCGTATACCGTAATATATACGTAAAACATAATTTTATATTGATTATTTCATCTGTTATGTTATGTTGCCTAGTCATTAAAATTGAAGTAAAAATACTGAACTTATTCACTAACATGAACATGATTATTTTTAAAAGGCAAAGCTATTACGTTATATTTAAGTATTGCATCCCTTACAACTGGCAAGTAGCCCATTATGTGAATAACATTGTATAATTTTACAGCTATCAGACCTTAGAATTTCAAAGATATTTGTTTTATTGCTGAATCTTCTTTTTTTTAAGATACTTCGTAATATAGACATAGATCTTTTACTTAGCTCGTAAACCCTTCGCCTAATGCGACATTTTTCAGAAGTCAACTCATTATACTAAATCTTGTCATCCGCCAGCCCGAATAGATAATAGAGTAGATGATGCAATGTAAGCTTTTGCACCCTCTTCTTCCAGCCATGTATGCCTATGTACTTGAGCATGTACCTGCTGTGTTTCTGTTTGATGGTGAAATAACGCCCTGAAATGCCACATGAAGCAAAATAACATAGTATTGTCATGTAGAGGCATATTTTTGCATTTTTTCTGAATTTTTGATGAATCTAGACCGCATCAGCAGGTGGACTACCTAGCCCGTTCATACGTCTCGTATAAAAACTCACCAAGATAGAGAATAGACGTCAGAAAACCCTCAAAAAAAAATGTAAACAAATGAAATAAACATTGGCGAGCTCTCAATCAATGCAAGAGAATGTTGATATCGATACGAGACCGAACCGAAGATAGAATAATAACATATTTCTATGAAGTAGAACAGTTTAATGGCACCACTGACAAAGGAATGCCATTCTACCGCCCGTAGAAACAACAATAACACTTCCTGGATCGTTGTATTGAATTGCGATTACTATGAAGTTTCAATAGAATGGGGCAGTCAGTAAATGAAGGAGTTGGTTAGGTAAAGAAAAGATAATTAAGTGTGGATCGGGCGATTCTTACTACATCTTTTAAAAATTAAACAACGGGTCTAAATCGCTCAAATCAGGTGAGGGTAGTAGACAATATCTGCGCTTCACGGAGACGACGCTGAGCTTCACCAGTCGGCTCGTGACCACGAATGATGCAAGTCATTTCGAAACGTCGAGCATAGGTATTATTTACCTTTATAATAATCACGCGATTTAGGTCCGTTGTCAATTTTTTTAAAAAAGGTTCTCACATCGCGTATGTGGTCCGTAGATAGTCTTATTCATATTTTCATTATTTATGAAGATATTTGTAATTGTGTACTACCTTGTTCTATGAGTCCGGGTTTAAGCGCGGCTAGATCTAGTCTTTGGATAGCATTATCACCAAAAAAATTATAGGTAATGTTCTACAGACTACCAAAAAAGGACAGAAATAAATATTACGCGAATACTTAGCCATTTCTGAATTAATTTTGCTTTGATAGTTCTTTTTGTTTGATTTGTCATTCTTCCGTGTTGGTCCCATTATATTTCACAAAAACAAGACTTGATTGAAGATGGTTAGAATTTATTCAAGTAAAATTGTCTTTATGAATGTTTGTTATCATTATGACTATATTGATCAACTCACGTCACGAGAGTCAATACCTATACCGACAACAAATCAGAATTTATAACCTCATTAAAATAAATTGGTGAAACATCGCGTTATTTTTTTAAATATTACACACTAGCTGCCCCCTCGAGAAACGTTACTACTCCGCTCCCATTGATTGAAGCGTAATGTTAAATAGCCTATAGCCTTATTTGAGAACCAGCCTATTAAATTTAAGAAGCAACATCCACATTGAATTCGTAGTTACAGAGTTAAGCGAGCTCGAACAAACATTTTAACTTAAATATATTAGGTATTAAAGAATTGTGATGATGACCTTGTTATTAATATAGATAGTAATATCTGAAAAAGGCAATTAATTAAAGTGTTAATAAAGTCGCCAAGTAGTCTACAAAATAAAATGGCTATTGGTTTATAACCCTGATTTAAACAGCCTTCAAAAAGTAGGTTATCAGTTTGCGATGTTAGTAGTATTACTAAAGACCCAAGTTAATTAATTTTTATGGATAATAATAATAAATAACTATGCGGCACTTGCCTCTCTAAAACTAAAGTTATTTTACATTTCACCACCTAAAAAAAAAAAAAAAAGGTATGTATCTATTTTTTTATTGTAAGTTATTCGCGGATTATTCGGTCGCGGGTTCGATTCCCGCTTAAGACAAATCTTTGTGTGCATGAACATTGGGGGTTTTCTTAGTCTGGATGTTTCTATGTATTTACAAAAGAAAAGTTATGTATTAGTATCAGTTATTCTAGTACCCATAGTACAAGCTCTGCTTAGTTTGGGACTAGATAACGTTGTGTGTAAGTTGTGAGATATTTATTTATTTATTTAATATCCCAACAAAACAAGCTTTACCAAACAAATTTTATGTACTTATTAAATATTTCTAGCAACTATGCGCAGTTTCATACATGTTATCGATACTGCTCCGCTCCCTGGTTGTAGCGTGAGGTGGCGATCTTAAAACTTTCATTATGAATTGGACTGTCAAATGAAATAAATTATCCTAATTCGACCAGCAGTTTCAGAGATGATGGCGAACAAACAAAGTCTTCATCACTATTATATTAAGAGGCATTCACATTTATATTGTTTTGTCACGTTTGTGCGATATGATATGATAAACTACCGCATGGCATTCATTAGCTGAACGAGCTTGACAACTAACCGGTCCGAAGTATCCGAAGGACATAATAATATCACCATAAAGGCACGCTTACGGCCTATAGATAGAGCGATATTGTAATGACCGACTTGGTATATGCCGCCTTAGCTCCCTAAAAAATTAGCTTTTTTTTTTAAAACTACGCCCACAGCGAACGAACGTGTAGTCCACCTGATGGTAAGTGGTTTACAGCCCATGGACATCAACAATCCACAAAAGCAGATTATAGATGCGTCGCTGCAGCTGAGGACTACGGCGGTATGCCTCATGTGCCAGTAATTTCGGGGCCTGATCTCACCACCAAACCGGAACACAGTAATGGAAGCACTACTATTTGGCGGCAGGTTAAAGGTGAGACGGTGGTGCTACCGCCCTCGAGCTCATTCACAAGAGCTCTACCACCAGCTAATTAACTTTTCCAATCCTTCAACTATATCCATATCTCTCCTATTTTTTTAACCGACTTCAAAAAATGAGGAGGTTCTCAATTCACCAGTATTTTTTTTATAATATTATTAAAACCGACGTGAGGTGAAGACATTATTATTGAAAATACGGGTTACTCACGTTACTTTAGCCGGGATATGCCGACTAGTTTCGAATCTAATACGTAGATCGGCATATCCCGGCTAAAGTAACGTGAGTAACCCGTATTTTCAATAATAATATTTTTTTTATGTTTGTTACCTCATTACTTTTGACTGGGCGAAGCGATTTTAATGATTCTTTTTTTGAAAGCTGGTGCTTCCCGTGTGGTGCCATTTCAATTTGGTCCAGTTCTGACAATGGCACCCATGAGAAAACCATATGAGTCTAAAATTATTATAATTGAAGACGGTTTTTTTTGTTGGAAAATTATTATAAAGAGCGATTCAGTAGCTCAGTTGTGAGGACGTGACTGACAGACTTCATTTCGAATATATGATTACTACCTTTGGCCCGCTGTTTCGCTAGCATGGTAGGGCAAATCAGCTTCCTTTGTTCTTCTCCGGGCCTTCAAATATCCCCATACTAATTTTCATCTAGACGCAAGCACTGATATTTTATATCATCATCATCATCATCAGCCCAAAGACGTCCACTGTTGGACATAGGCCTCACCTAACTGCCGCCACAACGCGCGGTTGATATTTTATATGGAGGAGACGATTTTAATCTCAGAACCGTCGCGTTGGTCCCAGTTCCTAATGCGGATTCAACCAGTGCATTTATATTTCAAAAATACGTTCAACATAAATGCAGAACATCCAATTCATAATAAAATAATTGCAGAGCGAGAGTAATAAAGAGTCTCATTATCATTTTAAATTAAAAACAAAGTTATTATCATTCTGCTGTTATCACCGGCACAAATGGGGATTCGGCACAATTTTATTATTTGTGGCATTATAGCGTAACCGTGTTATCTGTGTAAATATGATTATAACCTCATTGGATATTTAAAATATGAAATTAAAACCAGAGAGCATGCATTAACCTTCCGATAATAAAACATTCGAATTTTAAATTTCTACAATCGAACTATACTTGGACTTTGTAGTTAATTACTAAAAGTTTCATTTTTGTAGTGTGAAACATGATAAAATCAAATCTAATAATAACAATGAAAATATTAAATTAAATTTTAAATATTCTTAGACTTCTAAAGCTATAAGACGCCTCAGAATTCCGATTAAATTATGTCAAACTGACCAGACCAATTTTAGATATTGTCATCCCGCTTTGAATCTCTGGCACAGTGCTGCCAACATCATGACATCATTATTTACAGGAAATGCAGACATAATAATCGCTAATTAATAGTCAATTAACTGTGCTTTTCATATAAATTATGTAATTTTCAGCACATCGCTGAGTATTCGTGTAAATTTATTGAAGTGTTTGATTTCTATAATATGCTTCAAAGCAACAGCATAACGCTATAGTGCTTATTACTTTAATACATCCTGTTCCTATTAAAGTAACCTAATTAGTAAAAGAATATTTTAGTAAGTAAAGTTTTCGTTCATTCAGATTTACTTTTTCAGACGTGAAGTGACTACCTACATCAGAGTCGGTTTGCCGTCAGATTAATATAATCAGTTGTCAACAACATAATACTACACTATTTACCAATACTATCTTTTGTATGCCAAGTCATAATTGGAAATAAGCACACTTGATAAACTTAAATTTAATCTGAAATATTGTTTATCTGTTAAGCTTATTAGTGTTCAAGAATACTTAGAAGATAATATTTGTAGAAATATTACTAGTTAATAGAAAAAATATAGTATAAATTTGTAATTATACCATAAAATATTTTAAAATGTGTAATCTTATTATCTTTATTATTTTAATTTTGTTATTCTTGTGTAAATTGGTGATAATTTGGCAATAAATAGTTCCTAAACAAATGTTTTTAAAAGTGTAATTAGTACCTAATTACCTATATAGTATTGCATGCCTTAGGGTAAAATATGGTGGTCTTTACAATTTTTATAACAACAATGTTTTACCCATATTTGCAAGTTTGAAGGTTAAAGGTAAAGTGGTCCTGTAAGGGCCAGTTAGCTCTTACACAGTTACAGTTACAGCTGATGAAGTACACACGAGATAAAAGCACTAAAATCAATGTTCATTAAGTTAAGTTATATGTTACAAAGATTAAGTAAGTGTCTCTTACTCTTGACGGTAGTCAGTGTACTCAAAGTTATTTGTGGAGTCATAATATGTTATTTATATAATTGCTGGCACGCGACCGCGACCTACAAATGAATTTGCTGTGGCAGCAAAGATGTACGGTAGCGAGATCGTACAGGTCCAAATCGTAAACCAAATTCCTACTACATTATGTTATCAAGTTCAATAGCAATCGATTTTTGCAGAGGTCAACGACTCCTACAACATTAAACAACTGTTCACTCATGGATTATCTATTTCTGAAGCAATATCCATGAAATATTGATAGCTGATATCAAAGATGGATGAGATTCATTCCGGATGATTCAAAATACCAGATTGCACTTGCTCGTTCGAGAAAATTTATACTCTCTAAATATTTATTTAACATTACGCTCGTATCTCTTGAAGAGGTGTACCTGCGTATTACGTCCACGATTCATCTGCTATGATAAGTATATCTGTTATTCTGCTCATATCCCAGAGACGGAAAAATATACAGACGAATACGTATAATTATTCAAAATCAAAGGAACCCTCTAATATTTCTTCCACTTCTTTTTTCTTTATTTATTAATCTCCTCACAAAAGAACTTCGATGTGCGTATCATTTGTATGCCGATGATCTTCAACTGTATGTTCAAGCCAAGGTAGAAGATCTTCCCGTGGCTATCGAGAGTATGAACCGAGATCTTGAGACCATTAGAGACTGGTCGGAAAGATTTGGGCTATCTGTTAATCCTTCCAAGTCCCAATCTATCATCATCGGCAGCTCTCGCATGATTATCAAAATTGATTACACAGCACTTCCCCCGATCATCTTTAATGGCTCGGTTATCCCTATTAACTCTAACGTCAAGAATCTCGGTTTATACTTGGACAGCAATCTCGACTGGCGTACTCAGGTTGGACATATCAGTCAACGGGTTACAGGGACTTTGCGGTCTCTCTATCGCCTTCGTAACTTTCTCCCTGTTAAGACCAAGACAATGCTTGTGTATACTTTACTCTTCCCCGTTATCGACTATGCTGATGTGTGCTATCTCGACCTGAATGCAGATCTACTCAATAAACTTGACCGACTTCTCAATAATTGCATTCGGTTCGTCTTTAATCTCCGTAAGTACGATCATGTCTCAAATTACCGTACTCAATTAAATTGGCTTCCTATACGACAACGTCGTAGCTTGCGTGCGTTGACATTCCTTTTTACATTTCTATATTCTCCCAACGCACCTGCCTACTTAACACCAGATTTTAAATTTCTTTGCTCCAACCACGAAAGATCCCTACGCTCTTCTAATAATCTTCTTCTTCTCTGTCCCTCTCATTCTTCCACTCTTGTTCATTCTTCTTTCTCTGTTAAATCTATTCTTCTATGGAATGCGCTTCCCCTCAATATCAGGATGGCAACAAGCCGCGACGTTTTTCGAACCAGAGTACGGCAGCTATACAACAATTATTTGGCGGAATCATCTGAATAATGTATCTCCCTTAAGTTTTGTATATGTATATATATAATATATATATATATATTGTATCTTTATCTATATAATATATGGGTATAGGAATATATTAATATTAATATATATTGTATGTATATATTGTAATATACATTTCTTTATTTTATTTTAGTAAATATTTAATTTATTTATTTTATTATCATATTTACCGACAATCTATTAATATTATCATTTATATAGTATTAGCAGTGTAGTTTTGTATAAGTTTTATTTAAAAATCATTTAATTTTCGATACTTATGCACCTACCCAAACATATTTCTGCACCACCTTAAGGTTGACTGGTAGAAAATGCCTTTGGCATTAAGTCCGCCTTCGACACATGTATCTGTGCGAAAAGTTAAATAAATAAAAAAAAAAAAAATAAAAAATATTTCCAAAATATGACTAAATCATAATATTTATATCTGACGTCAAGTTTCTAGGTGGTCGAGAGCGAGATGTCCTATCAGCAAAGTTGATTCACGCCCCATTTGACAAATATTTTGTTTGAAATTGTCAAAGTTGATAAGGTTGACATTAGTTGACACAACAAGCGAATTTAGACTTAAATGTTTTGAAATGTCTATACATAAATAGTATTACGGTAATTACGTTGGAAAAAAAATACTTAAAATAGAACTTTAATTAAGCAATTACAATTATACTTAAATGTCTACATCCTAAGATAGGTGACTAACGCTCGATGTTAGAAACAAAAGTGCACCAATCCAGTAAAATGGTTGTATGGCGCGACGTCCGCGCTCCGCCTCGGCTCATGTAGCTCCAAAGGTATGCCTGACGCATACGTTACACGGTGGATCATGAACCTGCTTTGTTGACAGTATCTACACTACCTACATAAAGTATTAATCTTAGAACGAGTGATTGAGATAGCTCATTTTCGCCGCCAACTCCAGGGACGCCGACTACATAGAATTCACTAAACAGAAAGAAATCCTTCAAATCAGATGACAAACTTCGGAAAAAAAAAAAAGTTCACTTTAAAAAATGAACTCAAGTTATCCCATTTGATGGTATATTTAAGTCTTCTAAAACTTTTCTAAAGCTTATAATTACAAACTTTGGATGACCTAAATAATAATAAAATAAGAGAGAATACTCGAACTTCTACTTCTAATTGCTTCGCTCAACGTTATCGGGTTAAAGTTATAAAATTAATGGAACAAGTTTTCTAAAATCACGGTTAGGTATCAACGGCGAAAACGGGCATAAAAATTATAGGCAAAATGTGAGAAAAGAATTTGATCATTTTAGTGTTCGGAATACGTATGATCTGATGTCACGAAATGACGTAACATACAATTGAGAAATTTAGGGTCTTGGCAAGAGGCGACCGTAGCTGGTTGGTTAAAGCGGCTACCCGGTATGGTTCACATGTTGGCATGTATAGTATTTCAGACAAAAAAGAATTTCTCAAATCGATCCTAGCGTCTTCGAACAATCGGGTAAGAAACATAAGAAAACAAAATACTATCGAATTGAGAATCTTTTCCTTTTTTTTTGGAAGACGGTTAACAAATAAACAAAAATCACATGTTGAATTATCTACGAAATCATGATTTCATTGATATTTCTGTCACTGCTATCAAAAATGTACGTTTCATTTTTAGCTTTCTACTATCTAATCTGTGCCTTGAATTTAAAACGCATTTCGATTTCAGAACGACTGCATTTTGTACAATTTAAAAATCGAACGTCAGTTTTCATAGGGTGAGAAATCCAGTTACCAACCGTGTCGTGTTTATTATTGTAAAAATTAAAATTAATAATATTTTTTCATGTTCTCTTGTTAATTAATTTATCTAATTAATAAATATTTACGTGAAGAGGGTAAAAGAGGTGAACTTAAATGCACACATATCAACTGTGTATTTAATTTAATAAAATCCTTCCACCTCGTTAAGGGAATATTCCTCACAATCGCGTGCAAGTTGCGGGTTACAAAAGTAATGACTCTTACTCGTCGGTAACTGATGGGCGGGCAACCTATCATTATGTAGGGCAAGTTTTTGTGAATCGTATTATAAAAACCTGTTTCAATTCAGACCTAAAAAATAAGGAAAAGCAAACCATTTTTTCCAACAGCTGGTGCGTGCAAATTCTGCAATCTCCATGAAGCTCGTACACAATCCTCATTGTACTCCTGTGTTTTGATTTTTGTTTAGTGATAGTATTAGACCCTGAAATAACTGGCAAATTGTTCTGAAACGATGTAGTAAAACATTAACACTCTTTGTTGTGCATGTCCTCTCTCCTCCTCCTCCGAGCTGTGGTACTCATTTGCTATCGGGTTAATAAAAATACTACAAATAATCTTATGGTGGTTGCATTTTAATGTTACAATTTTGGAGCTTAATGAAAAGAAAGAAAAGAAAGGAACTATTTATTTTGGCATAAGAAAAACATTACAAAGCGTCTAAAACTAAATGAATTTAAAATGTTATTTAAAATGCCAGAAATGGTACGCATCTCAGCACAATACTGCAGCGCTAAAAGCACCACAGCGAGCGCTTATAATTCTGATGTGAGTAAGTAGCAGTGTGACAAAAGAAAAATAATACATTTTTTTTTTGTGTCACAAACAAACAATATTTTGGAGATTATGGAACCTCCATAGTGACTAAAGTTAAATCCGTAAAGCATAATATGTGGCACACACGTCCTTTCGTATGCTCATCTTGTATCGAGTAAAGTCTTGCAAAAATCATCGCTTTATATTCAGTCAACGTCACGGCCTTATAACAAATGACAAGGTTTTGATTTATAATCGCTGGTGACCAAATCATTGTCATTCAGTCTGCGTAATGCGTTATTAATATACCATAACAATAATACTTCAAACAAATACCTATATGGGAATAATATATTATGTGTGAGAGTAACTTCAGTTAATTATATTATTGTAATTCAAATAATACCAGTTGTAATAATGTTTTGATAACTTTAAGTTTAATTTAAAAAAAATGTTAACATATAATTTAAAAAAAATGTTAACATAACTTAACTCAATTATGAATATTAACTACATGAAGGTATTAATGTAGTTTGAATTCATAATTGAAATCATTGAAGGTAGTTTTTATTCATATATTTTGAAATATTCATTTATTTATAAAAATATATCAACTTATAATTAAAACAGCGGCTATTGATAAAATAACTACAAAGTTGATTAAATGTTCAACAAACAAAAACAATATTATCAGCATAATTTAAAAACACTTCCTTTTGTTGCTAGCAGAGAAACAAACAAGTGTAGTCATAGATATAAATATTAACAATATTTTATTTATTATAGTTTTTTTTTAATAATTAATTAATATTTTTTTAACAAATAATTATGAACACAACGAATTGCCATTTTTCCCATTATTATGTGCTTTAATAATATACTTAAAATACATTTTATGCCAATTATTAAGGGTTAAAATTAAGATGACAATAATTCCAGTTTTTTTTTTAACTATTAAATTAAGTATCTATCTATTTTTTTCACAAATTATTAATCGTTGACTTTATTATTGTAACTATTGTAAGTGAACCATATATCGCGGCGCGGTCTGTTAGTACTCAACATAACAACTAAATAAATGAGTAATACAAATCAACGTGACATGACGGTGCACGTGGTTGCCATTCTTGTATAATTGTAATAAATTAATTATACTGTACACATGGTCGGTTTCACAATCTTCAAGTAAACGTTATTCGTAGGATAAAATTACAATTACGACTGCCGAGTTCGATTTTCACATTAAATTCTATATTTTTTATTATATTTGGTCTGCAAGTTATTACTTACTTAATGAATAACTCTTACTTGAAGATTCTGACAGACCATTAAGAGTGGATATATTCCGTGCAGTAGTTGTTCGATTCGGTCCTACCAATATGGAAAAATATGTAGTGATAAGACAACAAGTTTGAGTGCACTGGTGTTGGGTTGATCCCCAAATCTTTGTGTGATTCGCAAAGATTTGTTCTGACTCAGGGTGTGCTCTGTGTGTGTGAAATTATGTTTGTGAACACCCCTGTGACACAGGAGTTATTCCTAGTGCAGGCGTCGTTTAATTTAAAAAAAGAAAGAAAGAAAAATAAGAATGCTTAGAAACTTAAGTATTCCACACATCTTGGAAACTATTCTGTGTAGTCCCTATTTATATTAAGTAGTAGATAAAATCTAAAAAAATAGCAGCACTAACTACACGTATAACGGCGTTTTAATAAAAAATGCTGGCAATATTCAAATGTCACTATAAAATGAGTAAAAAATAGTAGCATTGAATGAGTTCAATCGCTAAATTTTATTGTTATTGGCGCTACGAATAGTTTAAAATTATGAGTCAGGCTGTTTATACAAGCATCTGCTAACTTCCGCACACAACGGACCCAATTAATATGTGCTTTAGCACGTTTGTGACATGACACTGATATCCCATGGACTTTGTCACAATAAAAAATATAAATAAATTATGAATGTTTACGCAACGGAATTGGCATTGTTTAGTAAAACGTGAACAGCTACTTGTGAGCTTCTACCTAACTGTTGACGAGATATAGGTAATGTACTCAAAATAATAGAATTTTAAATAAAAAATTAAAGAATCATAGATTTTAAAGTTTTTTTTTATTTAGATTCGTGTTCAAACAGAAGTTACCAAAAAAATCTAATAAACAATCTTTAATTTCATTTTCTAACATTCAAAAGTGTAAGGTAAAATAGCCAATTACCTTCCTATCATGTATTTATTTCTTTTATTTCCTAAATTATTACAGTTTTATTAAAATGAATACGTAATATTTCATTACAAACACGTTGTCTAATTGCATGTCTAGACTTCGCCACGCGATTTAAACTAAACTAGATGATTCAGCACAAACGTATGCATTAGTAAAACGAAGCAAAGTAATAAAGTCCAATAAATCAGCTTATTCGGTAAAAGTAGCAGTTTCGTACAATTTATGCGTCCAACGGCACCATAGAATAAGTCAGCAGTTTTTGCTCCCAACTCAAACGACCTCGGAAACCTGTCTGTGATGAGCTCCTTTCACCGACGTGTTTTATTCCAGATAATATTATGAGGAAAAGGTTACCTTTACCGCCTGGTGTAAATCAAAAAGTGTTGTTAAAAACTACACAAAATAAAAGAAAAAAATATATATTATTTAGTTTTGCATTTTTTTTTTACAGAAAGGTAAGGTAGAACACAAAATACTGTTTCTTTGTGTTTTACTTAATTAAAAAAACAAAAAATCCATTATTGCATAAAAATATATACCTACAAAATTAAATTAAATATAATAATATGATGACATGAAATTGTAATAATTTCATTACGCACAAATGGGATGTGGATTTTTTTGTAAAAATTTGTACCAAATCAGTTAAAAAAAAATAAAAATTCCGTACAACAGACAATACAAGAATAGTGAACGATTCAATACTATGCGGTAATCCTAATCAGTAAAATGAAGAAAAAAATACCTCGATTTTTTTTACGAACTCTTTTAATACACACATAACACCAGGGCGTAGTGATATTAAAATATAATATTCCGATTGACGAATAGAAACCAATAATAAAACGACACATGTTCAATACACAACTCGGGTTCGACGTGACAAGTATTGATGGACTATAATTGATTGTGCCAAATGGTTGAAGGACAGCCAGCAGAAAATTTTGGCGCCCACTGTGGCACTACATAAATTAGAAGATACACAGGGCGGGCACGTGCATTGCTTTGCTTATAATGTTAATTGTACATTTAATTGTGCAATGTATTACAATGCGATTAGAAACAAGTTTGCAAATCCAATTAACAAATGACCTGATCTAAAAAAAGCCACGTTTGACGAAAGCAGTAGGTAGACTTATCTTGTGGCTAAGTGCTTTTATCTTATCCTTGATAGACTATACTTCATCTGAATATCAATGGAATAAACCAGCTCAAGTACAAACACTCTTAATATGCTTCTCATTTCACTTCAATTTAATCGATTTGTAGCAATTCGTCCCAGTGAACGTGGTGGGCCAATCGTTTGATAAATCGATGAATGAACTGTGAAACGATGTAAATATTTACGTCCCCATACAATAGCTATTAGCACCATTCAAAAATAAAAACTTGAGATTGGCTTAACATAACATAACATCACGCTTAAATTACCCAGAAGGGTGTGGCAGAGGTGTACAACACCCACATTTCACCTGTTATGTTTAGGTCCCAAGGAATAGGGGGTGAGCCTATCGCCATCCACCGAACACAAATCCAACTCCGTGCTGCTATTGCAAATAACACTTTGCCCAACTCGGGAATCGTGCCCGGGACCTCGTGGTAAGAGGCGCATACGCTAAACAATAGACCATCGAGCTATTTCATACAGCTGTCTCTTAGATAAATATTAGTCTGCAGAAGTTCAACGACACCAAATATTTTGACTTTTTATTTAGAAGTAGACGTAAATTGCATGATCGACAATGTGCTAACTAAGATTTACTGGTGGTAGAGCTCTTGTGAATGAGCTCGAGGGCGGCAACACCACCGTCTCACCTTTAACCTGCCGCCAAATAGTAGTGCTTCCATTACTGTGTTCCGGTTTGGTGGTGAGATAAGGCCCTGAAATTACTGGCACATGAGGCATAACACCGTAGTCCTCAGCTGCAGCGACGCATCTATAATCTGCTTTTGTGGATTGTTGATGTCCATAATGGGCTGTACGCCACTTGACAACAGGTGGAGACTACACGTTCGTTCACTGGGTGGTAGAATAAAAAAAAAAAAACGATCGTTTTTATTCAGGACTGGATGCTGGATAAATGAGTTATACTAATAAAATCTTGACCTTGATCCACGAACATCAGTTTTACGAGCCGCCAACTATTACGCATTAAACATATGTTTTGCCTTTAAATAGAAGAGTGTAGCATTCAACATGGCACATTGGCATCGTTACGAGCTCTCTAAATAACAAATTCCTGTGAATATTCAATGCAAATAGTCAAACAATAGGTGTCACTCACAATAAAATCGAGTTTAAGTAGATAGTTGCTGATATATTATTATGTTTAGAGAATCACGTTTTATTTAAATAAAATTGTATGCCAAAATATATTGTTTTCATTTTGATATTTTAAAATGTATATTTTCCCAATTTATAACCTATTAAAAATGTCAAAATAAGACAATCAAAAAAATTAGAATTAAAATAATTGCCTGCAGCCCATTTCTTGCGTTGCACTGTAAAGGAAATACTGAAAAAATATACTAAAACTTACCTTTTCTGCGTCCAAAAGGACCGCAAAACGCATTTCCTTTTCCAATAATGTTGTCGTCGATGCATCTTATCAATTTTGCGACGTCCTCCAGTTTGTCCTCCCAGGAGAGATCCCCCCATCTAGCAGGCAAGTCCTCCTGCATAGATTCGGATTTTCCTTTAGTGCCTCTTGCCTTTTTCAAAACACTAGTCATAACTTGCGCCACTTAACACTTTACTAATTTTATTTTAACACAACACACTCTGTTTTTTTATATATTTTGCAACACGAAAAAATACGTTCGTAAATACGGTATTTACGCACATGCAATATAAAGGAACGCGATCGTAAGATATGACCTCATTCAACCGCGGCGTTGCGCGCACTGGCTGGCGTTTCGCGGCGAGCACTGCGAGTAGGCCGACAACGGTGACGCACACCTCTCGTATCGTAGGTACGAGTCCGCAGTCTGTGTTGCTATATGCAATCGGGATTCTACCATTTGGTAGAATATTGTAGTAGATATTTTTTTCGGTGGTTGCAGCAGTATTAAACATATTTAAAATAGTAAAATATGCCAATTGGAATCTTGTAATTGAAACAAAATATAAATATTTTATTAAGGCAAACGTGTAGATTCATCTATTATCGTCTGGTTTCTAATAATAATAATATGGTATATTTAGACACTTAGGCTTCATCTACGGGGCAAAGTAAATGGTTGAAGAGTTTTTGTAACCGAGCTCGAAAGAAAGAGGTTTTTGAGTAATTTTCCGGAAAAAGAGTTGTGCTTATGGCCATATTTCTGCGTAGGTGTTAAAAAACTATTATTTTCAATAATAAATTTCAATAAAGAAACAACAAGGGTTACTATTTAGTTAATATGTACTTGAGTACTGAAGTCAATCTCAAATACCGATAAATAAACCAAAGAATATAATTATTTAATTACCCCCAAAGGTTACCAAAAAGGTCAATAACCTTGAACAAAAAGGACTGCCAAAACTTCATGGAAAGTCAGTTTCCCTCCAACCAGTGCGAAAATCAATGGTGAGAAAAACAAACGGATTGGTTGCCATAGCAACGTTTTGTTTTTTCATACGCTACTTTACGCCAGCATTTCGATCTCGTTTTTAGGTTTTGTAAGTTTTGGAGTGGTTTAATAATCATTTTGTTGTGAAAATGATGAAATTACAGATAAGCAATGAGCAGGATAGACGAGAGGCTCAGAATAGGGAAAGAAGGAGACAATGTGAACTTGAGCGGAGAAACAGAATCTTCAATGCAAGGAACAGGAAGATTGGGGTGAGTGAGAATATGAAATAACGCCTCTATCTTCCAGGGATAGGTAGTACCTTAAACCCGCATTTTGTTTCCTTTGTAAAAGTGTCTAAGTAGCAATTTTTACCAACAACTATTACACTTACTGAAATTCTTTTAAACAATTCAGTCTTGCCACAGCACAAAGACACTAACTTCTAAAGATATTTTTTTTACCAAACAGAAAATTTTATAAAAAAACTAGAATTAAGAATCTTATTTTAACATTAATTTAAGTAATAATATATTATTCTGATCTAATTATTCTAATTTAAAATATTACTTATTCATACAGAAGTACCGCCATTTCACATAGGGGTGTAGTTAATAAAAACTTTGATTGCACTCTTCTTTACATTATAATAGTAATTTTATATATAGTACCAAAATAAGAATATAAATGTTAGGAATATGTACTCATTATGGATCTGAATAAATTATTAAATTATTATTTTAGGTGGACGTACCATTCCTGGAACGCCAAGTCGCAGAGAAGAGAGCAGAGCGAGACGAGCAAGATCGTAAGGACCTGGCGTTTGCACAGCAGATGATAAAAGACAGCAATCTTGCTGTGGTGCTGGAGGCTAGGGAGAGAGAGGTAGGAGGAACAAGGTTCTAAGGACCTGACGTTTGTACAGCAGTTGATCAAGGATAGCAACCTTGCTGTAGAGAAACTTAGGCCCATTTGCGTGCTCTAAAGTTAAAATTTAGCTCCGTGTTAATTGGTTACACTTGTTGATCGCTAAGACAAATTTGTAGCCAAGTTGGCATCAGGCATTTGTGTCACATCACTGCTGTAAATGCCACCGGTGCCAAGCCTAGACACAGTACGCAGACCTCGGAAGGGCGTAGAAACAACTAGGCCAGGTATATCTTGTTTCATCGGATCGTGTAGTACGTATAAATTCGAGAAACCCATCTCATGAACTTATAGTAATAATAGTAATAGCTAGTCAGTTGAAATTTACAAATAACAAATAATACTAAGAACTGAAAATAATATTTCAGGAAGGGCATCCATACAACAAACGTGATTTCTTTGCTCGTTTTTGCTCGATCTCATGAACCATGTTGAAATTTTCATAGATAATATTATTATGTTTAACTGTTGCTGCTATAACAAAAAATACTCAAAACCAAATTTAATGAATATTTAAGTTTCATACAACAAACGTGTTTTCTGCTCATTATTGCTTGAATAATATCGTTTTACAATTCATTTTCTTTAAAAAATAATTATTCAACAAAAATAAAATAAATGACATGATTTCAGAATCTTTCATGCGCGAGTCCGACTCTCACTTGGCCGGTTTTTAAAACAAGAAATCGTGAAAAAAATACATGTTACACTGTTTTTATTATATCAGGAGCGTCGCCGCATGGGTGTCGAGATAGACGCGTATCGCACGAACTATCAGCGCTTTGAAGACCGGAGGGAGTACGACCTCAACGACCCTGAGGTCTTGAAGAAGCAGCTACCGCCAAGAGCTGGCGATGGAGAACCTGTGGGAATGTCTAGTGCGCAAAAGTTAGTTCTTATTCGGATTAAAATTAGCATGATAAAAATATGACTTGTTGTTCCAGCGCTTAACGTGTAAATGACTTGCTGATCGACGGGGGCTCGATTCCCGTATTGTGCATAAATGTTATTTGGCTTTTTAAGTTAGGATATTCTCAGTTATTTATTTATTTATCTATTTTATTTAGGACCATCAATAAAGATACAGAGATGACATACAGTTTGTTGTATTAATCTAGGTTACATTTTTGTATGTGTACCTTCACTTACAAAAGGCCACAGCATGCACATTTAATAAGTTACACAAAACAATGGAATACAAATAGAATTGAATAATTATGATAGCATTATAGGGTACAAAAAAGATGTGTCTATTAATATTATTAAAATTATGAAAATACGGGTGTTACTCACGTAATGTTGGTTTATTTAGTCGACCGCGGTTTACGCGACGTATCGCACTCTCTTGATAATGCCTAGACATATAGGCGAAACCGCGGTCGACTAAATAGACCAACATTACGTGAGTAACACCCGTATTTTCATAATTTTAATAAAGTTACAAACTCACGTCAGTTCTATTAATATTATTATAACCACATCACAGCACAGCTTAATCTTACATTATGGTAATAGCGAGGAGACCGCAATATTAAGACCCGAAGTTAGGTGCCGACACCCAAGGCACTTCTTTACGTTAAAGGCTGCCAAAGTCCTTCAGGATATTAGTCTTATAATAACTTAATATCTACAAAGTTATTACATAAATACCCAAGATTGTTAACTTAAAGTTGGTATAGCTTTAAAATTATAATGATTCACATAAATAGAAGGGCGAAGGGTAACACGATTTAAGTTTATTTAACTATAAATCGAGTTACTGAAAATAGTGAAACAACACTACCTACTATGTATTGTAAGCTCGTATGGCTTCAATATGTAATCAAAATATTGGTAATCTAATATTCGGACATTGCCCTGTTATGAACACGCTACCTTTAACCTTGACCTATTTGACTCACTGACTTATGATTTATCATAATCTCATATACTTAGCATGCAATCTCGATACATTATGTGGCTCACAAAAATGTTGCGAGAAACGTAATTTCAGCAAAAATAATCAAAATTCAATTATTTTTTTATGAAACCCGCTATAAAAGGTGGCTACGAAGAAAATTTCATGCCACGGTTTTTGCTCACAAACAAGCACACTGTCGGTACATCTCAAATACGTTTCAGCCTGCTTGCCCTTCCAAAGATAGAAGGAATTGCTTGGCTCTTCTGTACAACAATGTATCTTTCGACGACTTCACTGCAACGATCACTGTCAATTTCCTGACTGAAAAAGCCCAATCCCAACTAATAACGGACCAGAGAATCAAACCCTCACACCACACATGAGCAGACGCATACGTCGACGCTAATCATAAGATCAACCTCCTTCGCTATCTTCTTGTTTTGTAAGGTGTAATACGTCACAGGTTCGAAGGCGAAGACCTGGAATACGAGGAACGTAAGAAGATTATGGCTACGCAAAAGAACTCCTGGCTGGAGCAGCAGGTCCAAGAGAGGAAGGCAGCGGAGGAGGAACGCAAGGCTGCTGAAGCTGCTTATATGGTAGGTTTAGTTAATGGTGAATAGTATGAAGACTAGGACTGCGAGGAACGCAAGAAATCGTCGCCACGAGGAAGAACTCCTAGCTAGAGCAGCAGGTTCAGGAAAGGAAAGCGGCTAAAGAGCAACGAAAGACCACTGAAACTGTTTATATTAGCAGGTTCAAGAAAGGTATATGTTACAGTTGCTTTGCCGATTTATTTGTAACAAAAGTTGTTTGGTCTTTTATCACCGCCATGGCATTCCAGTCGAAGCTTTGCAACCGTTTGTCAGTCGCTGTTGGTTTTATTGATTTGGTACTATGCTGATCATGATTTGTTTCGATGTTGGACAAGGTTTGAGTCTACACAAGTGATATTTTGAAGCCATCTGCGTTAAATTTTGCAGAATGTAAAAAAAATAATTCCAAATCATATTTTCAGATGGCAGTAAAAGCTCGCGATGCACGCGCCAGTGAGCTAGACAAAATGGAGCGCGAGTGTCGATACAGGCTTGGACAAGCAAACCTGAGATACAACGAGGCACTGGTAAGAACACAATCATTCTAACTACAAAGACAACCTTGTGTAGAGCTCTGCAGACAAATTACACAGATTAATATCTTTTTATTGCCCAAATACCGTACAATACCGAGCACGAAAAAAAATGCCTTATATAAAGTTTTATAGTACGTACACTTTGAAGCTCTCATATTTTGAACACACTATCGGAACTATCCTTCAGCTTGAAACATTTTCCTCCACACAGACCAATGAGAAGAAGCAACTGGACTTGATAATGAAGGAGCAGGAAGAAGCTGACAACACTGCGGAGATGTATAACAACCTCACCTCGGATATGCTCACTGAAAACCCAGATGTGGCCAAAAGCGCCATCGGGAAGAACAGGTGCGCACGCTTTTTATCTTATTATACGAGTATACGACGTACATACGTACTGAACAATGAACATTCACAATCCGTAAAAGATTTCGATTTCAAGTCTAATTCTGTGGACTACTTTGTAACCTACCTCATCTGGCAGAAAAATCAAGAATCAAGAAGAAGAAGAAGGTGCTTTTTGTTTTGAGCAGTTCAAAGCTGCTTTACTTACAACCTTTAGGTACTTAATTGGTCTGGTCAAGATTATGATTTTAGTAGTCACGTCTAAATTTAATTAGACTTGACGCTAAGCGAATCTAGATAATTGAAAATGGGAAGTGATTGTGATTTGATTAGTGTTACCTGTTTTCAGAGCTATCGGTTTCATGTACAAGGGCATGAACCAAGAAGAGCTGAAGAAGTTCTACGCCGCGCAGAAGGAGCAAATGGCTGCAGCTAAGGTAACTCTTTCGCGCAAGCGTGAGGGCTGCGTAGCCTATCCATAAAATAACAAGTTAATTTAACTCTTGGTTGCTAAATGTCTTCTTATTGTTACTGCCCTTTTGCCATGTTATCCTCCTACCCCTCCTCCAAATAACAATATATTATTATATTAAAAACAGTAAATGGAAAATTTAATGGTTTCCTCTCAGCCCTCGTGACTTACGATATACAGATATGAAATCCTAATTAATCTCACAGATGCACACACGTACACTTTAGTATCTACTTGTACAGAATATTAAGTTAAGTATTTATAATCTGACTACCATCACCAGGCTAAACGCGACCAGGAAGACAAGATGAACGCAGAGTGGCAAGCTCTTGCCAAATCCATTCAGCACGAGGTGGCTCGACAGGACATCGCTGACCAGCGCAAAAGGAGGTATTAACAGTTTTACTTTCGTCAAACTGAGTCTTCATAGTTAAGATAGTTTCCCATCCACTTTCTTTTTTGAGACGTTTCGTCAGTAATTTCGGGCATTCTTTTGTTTCTTTTGGAACCAAATTACATCAACTCCAATCTTACCAGTTTCAAAACTGCATTCCAGATAGACACTATAAAAACTACCCCTTTCGAGATCTCATAGTAAAATGGCCAAGCAAATCCACGTATATTTATTTATCTACATATTTGCCTCACAGAGAGATAGCCCGCCAGACGATGGAAGAGAACCAGCTCCTGGCGCTGCAGCAGAAGGAACAAGCCAAGTACTACAAAGAAGTGGTGTACAGCAACACTCCGACTGAGGAATATTACTTGCAATTCAATACTACCACCAGATAAATGTATCCACTGGAACTGCGCTGTAAGATAGTCAGGGTCGGACTGGCTGTACATTCCAGGTGACCTTCACCCTGTGCGGAGCTTTGCGGACTTACCTTAAGTCCATTCTCCCCGCCATAAAAGCAAAATGGCTTGTTGGAACAACCTCAGTCCGACCCTGGGGATAGTATGTCGTAGATAGGGGATAAAGTGGTCTAATTCTTAGAATCTCCATTCCTTTAACGCCTTTAGAGAGGCCTCTTGACCTTTAAGCAAAAGGGCTCGCAAGACTAGAGAGGCCACGCAATTATCTTAAAAAAATCGGACGAAAATGTTGATTGCAACGACCTTAAACAAGCTCATTAGAAGGATGTGGTGCTCGACTCTTTATGTTAATCCACCTATATTTAATACCGTAAATAGGGCACTTGACATCGTTGCACCAGACAGGGCGCTAAAATGACCAACCCAGGACATACCTTCAATATAACAGTTCCAGGGGAGGGAGGGGGCGCTCGAAAGACTTGTTACGGCACTGCCTATATTTCACAAGAATTTACATTTTAGAGAATGTTTCTACATTCAGAGGCGACACGTAAATCTTAATGGTAACACGGCTCACTGTGTAGGACGTTGAAGGAATGAAGAGTTCCATTAGTTACCTATACAATATTTATCGAAACGCTTGCGTAGTGAAATGTGTGTGCGAAGTTTTTTCACAATATGCACTTTGTGTTTTAATAGAGCATTTTAAAATTAACTGTCATTTCCCTAGTATGAATATATAATAAAAGTTAATTTATAAAATTGAAACTTTTTGCTAAAAATATAAAAGAAGGTTCCATTACAAATATGGTTTGAATCAGCACTTATTTATTATTGTGGACTTGTCTTAAAATATATTAGCATAAAGCTGCACTTTTAAAATAATAAACATTATTTCTTTAATTTTGATGTTGTTTCATTTAATTAATCTTTCTCGGCAGGACCACAGTATTACCCAGTACGCCGACTCAATCCTATTTCTGGAAAAAAACAAAAGACAATCGATTGGGGCTACCCACAATCATTATGTATTTTACTATCATGTACACACGCTATACACATCAAGCTATGTTTTCACAGTATAAGCTGGTCTCGCATTACACAGAAAGCCTATACAACGCGAAACTATCTACATCATAGGTTGATGTGTAGCCGTCTATACCTAACTTACTTCTATATTTTTTTAAAATTATGTCATCACAGTGTCGCATCCCCGTCTTTTGTTAGTCCCCTAACAGCGTTCTTATTCCTAGGCGTAGGCACGGGACGCGTTCCAACCGTTTCTATAAAGATAAACTACTCGGTCTTTACTCTGGTAGGACGAGAAAAAATGCAGAAAAAAAAAAAAAATTAACCAACTTTAAAAGTGTGCTGATCATTTACAATATTGCAATTTATATTAACACAGTATAATTGAACGAACAATTGACACAATGAGAAGAAGAATATAAATATACTTAAGAGAATAGACTTGAATGTGCCATATATAAAGAATTATCTCCGTACTCCAATCCATTCAAAGAGTTGTACCTTCCAGCATCAGCTTAGCAACATTAGATGTTGACTGCTATATACAAATAAATATGCAAATAAAACCGGCCAAGTGCGTGTCGGGCCACGCGCAGTAGGGTTCCGTAGAAAAATATTTTTAATTTTACTTTTTTACTAAATGGCGTCCTTCAGAAAGGAAATGTTTGTAGTACACGAAACCAGCTAGCACGTATGACGAGATGTATGAATGTTGAGGAAGCGAAAGAAGTATGTAAGGAGCGAAGCACATGGCGTTCCATCGTCTCTGCCTACCCCCGTGGGATGAAGACGTGATTTTATATATGTATTATGTATGTTTATTTATGTTTCAAGAATTTTGAACGAAATATTCTGAGTAACTGCATCTGACATTTCGGACCCCTATTCCTCTTGAACTAATGAAGTGAACTTATCCGCTATAGTTTTCCTTTAAAGTTCATTACATGTACTACCGACACAATTTTTTTCAGATTTTGGGATCCAGTAGTTTAGCTTTTAGAGGGGGGGGACGCCCTACTCGAACAAAAATTTGCTCTTTAAAGTTAATTATCTCGCAAACAAATCTCTAAATCAAAAAACTGTCTTAGCAACCCCTAAACGTTTTTAAAAGGCCTATCTAACAATACCCCACACTATGGGGTAGGCGACAAAAAAAAAACATCAATACTTTACATGTAGGGGAGCTACCTGAAAAAAAAATATTTTTCCAAATTTTTTTCTACGACTTTCTTTGTTTAGTTAACATACATGTTTATGCAAAATTTCAGTTTTCCAGCACCAACGATTTCGTCGCTATGCCGTGGACAGACAGACGGACATGGCGAAACTATAAGGGTTCCTTGTAGGTACTACGGAACCCTAAAAACCTATAAAAGAATACCCTTCCCTACCATTAAATACCACAGAACCTATGAAATTTTATTGGGCCCTTGATTTCTATGAAATTCCATCATATATTTTTTTAAATAAGCAGTTCACAATTAACAAATTGTTGAACAAAAATAAAAATAACAACCGAGTCGAATACATAACCACCTCCTTAGAGGTTGGATAATAAAACAAGATTTTAGTAAAAATTTATATTTATTATAAAAATATAAGCGAACAAAATCACATTTAAATTAATTTACTACAAATATGTTAAAACAAAACTTATTTGCTCATAATGGTATTTAAATTGGCACATTACATTGAGATCAATAATAGCTTTAGTAACAGTAATAATTTTAATAATATAATACATGTAACTGACAAACCATCACTGTACTGTTAAAACCAACAGTACAGTGATGGTTTTTCATCAGAATTATTATATCCAAAAATATGCTTATGCAATTTATTTACAGTTTAGCAATATAAAACTAACATTAAAATATACTTTTGTGTGAAATCTTTATATTATATGCCTTTAATTGATTATTATTTTTATGGCATTTAGCTATGCTTAGCAAATTAAACTAAGAAACAGTTGAAAAAGATATGGGACCGGCAGTGTTCGAACCTGCGACCTTACTGCACACCGGGCAGCCGCTTTAGCCATCCAGCTACGGTCGCCTCTTACCGGCACCCTAAATTTCTCAACTGTATGACACGTCATTAGAAGTTGAAATAACGTACGCGTTCATTCTTTACAACATTTGTGCTGAATGTAACTTCGCCATGTTGGTTTGTATCCTACTTAAGTCCTATCTATCTATCCTATACAAATGGATGAACATGACGTCACGAACTGACGTGTCATACAGTTGAGAAATTTAGGGTGCCCGGTAGAGCTGCCCGGTGTGCACTAAGGTCGCAGGTTCAAATCCTGCCGGTCCCATATCTTTTTCAACTGTTTCTTAGTATATATGCCTTTGTTGCCTGAAGTACTAACAGAGGTCCTAGTACTATTAAAGGAGAAGACGACGACGAGCACAATGATTTTCCTGTAGTATGTACCAGGCAGTCTAATAATAATTATCTTCCATGAAAAATCTGCCCGATGTACTACAAACTTTTAATTTAGTTTTTTTTTACTTTGTCTTTCAAGTAATTATTTTTTTAATTAATAATCTGCATAATGTTGCCTGGCAATAAAATATTACGGCTAATGATAAATTTTAACAGACGCTGTAGTAAAAACTGTTGCCTTTCTAAATTATCAGGCGCTTGGTACAAATTTTAATGAACTCAACATTGTTTTACTTTATGTACGAAGTTTTAACTAATTCGAGAATATAGCAATTATTTAGCAATGTTTTACACAACTAACATTTAGAAATTCTGATTGTTTAAATTTTAATCCGAATTTTTACTACCAGTAATGGTTTGTACCCCAGGCAACCCCAGGTCACGAAAAGGACTCTTTTAATTAAAATCCATATAT
Organism: Hypena proboscidalis; assembly: GCA_905147285.1. Lineage (NCBI taxonomy): Eukaryota > Metazoa > Arthropoda > Insecta > Lepidoptera > Erebidae > Hypena > Hypena proboscidalis. The sequence continues at coordinate 7,429,975 of LR990141.1, forward strand.
ACTATACATCACTTTAAATCTTTTAATACAATGACTAGACAATTTCGACTATATTTGCTAGACAATTTCCATCATTATCGGTCCTTCCGATAAACCTTATAAAGGCAAGAAATTTCCAATATTATTAATTAATAAATAAATGGAAATGAGGGCATTTTTACTATCTCACATACAGAACATAAATATCATCAACACATAGCTTTAGCCTATAATGGAATTAAATTCTACCCTTTGGGCAATCAGTCATTTATATAACAATTCTTTGGATATTCTGCCGACCGCGTTGACCTTTAAATTAAAATAGAGCTAGCTTCACAAATCTTCTAAATAAAAATGAAACCCATTTTCCGTTGTCACGACTTGGCATGAAAACGGCTTGACCGATTTGGCTGATATTTTTTTTGTAGTTTTCTAATACTCTGTACAAGGTTGTTACGGCAAAAAAAAATTAAAAAAAAAAAAAAAAAAGTATTCATTTTTATATGGGGGATATTATATATTCCAGTTCAAATTGAATAGGTACGCATACATAAGATAGGTCAGCTATACAAAATAAAGTAGTGCATCAAATTTACTCTAAGGCGGTACGAAGTTCGCCGGGTCATCTAGTTCCTAATAAAATTTCAGAACTTCCACTTAATTCTATAAATTTCTATACAAAACTGACATTGCATCTGTCATATAATTGCCAACTTGGCTACCTGGACCTTATCCGGAACTGATAAAACGGCACGGTGTGCATAATTACGGCTCCTTCAGGGAGCCACTAATAAGCCCTTTCCTGTGTAGGTTGAGTATAGAGTCGGCTATGATCTTAGCCGTTTTCTTCCCGTAGCCACCGCTCGTCAACATTACTATGGGAATATTGCGCTCTTTGCACATCTCGAATACGAACTCGTCCCGTTGTATTATACCCTGAAAAGAAATCAACATAATAATATTTAGTACACACTCTCTTCTATATAACTTAGATATGTACTGCCCTGATAACAAAGAATGCATCGAAGTTTTTAAGATTTTTCACTTTTTGCCAGAAATGGCATCCCAAGAGGTTCTCATGTACATGAAAAAAATCACTAAGTATGTTTTTATGTAATGATTTTCGCCGTACTAGCATAAAAAGTGCATGTTTTAGCGTTTATCGCATACCGCCATATTGCGATTACATTCTTAGTTATGATATGACATATCATATCATATGACCCATTGTAAGTGTCAATGTTTATAAAATTTATTTTAATATTTTTTACAATAAAAAGGGAGGAGTTATAAGTCCTTTACAGGATACAAGTATGGGTCACACGTTCTTCTTGAAAATACTGCATTTGGAAAATATTACTTTCTTCCGTCTAGTGTGTATTATAAATAAAAAAATATTAGTAAATGCACTATTATTTTATAACTTGGTAGGCACGAATAGATCGTAGACTAATAAAATTGTATTTTCATCGTGAGTCAAAAGTTTATTACTCGCTCGATAGATGGCGTTATGGGTAAAATTAGAAGTCGGTGTTAAGATTCTCCGCGACTGAATGACCTCCCTCAGTAGCTTCTGGTCGGGTATCGCTTCTCGGCCTTTTGGCTAAGATCAAAGTGTAGTATCTGTTCTTTTCAGCTTAATATCTGAAAGTTCCCTCATTGAGGGACCAGTATATTAAACTGATTTTTGTGACCAGACGGGATGTTCGGGGCTCGCTCCACTCCCGTCACGGGTCGGCCCGGCATTGCAGTGCCGCCGGGATCGGCCCACGTAAACCACTTAAAATAATTAACTCGGGAAGCATGCCCGCAGACGAGTGCTAAGTCCGGCAACGTTATGTATGACAATGCATTATTAGAAATGTGAAACTCATCTATTATGTTATTTCAAAGGATAAATGTTAAAATTACCATCCCATATCCCATGAATAAATTTTGAAAAATTTTGCGGTACGATGATATTATTGTTAAAATTACCATCCCATGAATAGACTTTGAAAAATTCTGCAGTACGATGATAATTATGATATTATATTTTAAGAAATGTCCAAGAAATTTAACAACAAATGGAGTAGGACTAGCTAAAAAACGGGGCCGTCGTCACCTCAGTCTATTAATTTTCTGCCCCAAAAATTAAAATATCCCAATAATGGTATACTTTTGGAACATCTTAAATAAAACTGGCAATCATATTTGATTGAACATTTGACTAAAAAAAACAAGTTATTATTTTTTTTATTACACAAAAGAAAGGATTTTTTTTCATTGTTTTTTTTTCATAATATTTTTGATTGCATTTTTAGGGTTCCGTAGTACCTACAAGGAACCCTTATAGTTTCGCCATGTCCGTCTGTCTGTCCACGGCATAGCGACGAAACCGTTGGTGCTAGAAAACTGAAATTTTGCATAAACATGTATGTTAACTAAACAAAGAAAGTCGTAGAGTAAAATTTTTAGCTCCCCTACATGTAAAGTAGGGATGTTTTTTTTTTTTTTGTCGCCTACCCCATAGTGTGGGGTATTGTTAGATAGGACTTTTAAAAACGTTTAGGGGTTGCTAAGACAGTTTTTTGATTTAGGGATCCGGTTGCGAGATAATTAACTTTAAAGAGCAAATTTTTGTTCGAGTAGGGCGTCCCCCCCCTTTTAAAAGCTAAACTACTGGATCCTAAAATCTGAAAAAAATTGTGTCGGTAGTACATGTAATGAACTTTAAAGGAAAACTTTAGCGGATAAGTTCACTTCATTAGTTCAAGAGGAATAGGGGTCCGAAATGTCAGATGCAGTTACTCAGAATATTTCGTTCAAAATTCTTGAAACATAAATAAACATACATAATACATATATAAAATCACGCCTTTATTCCACGGGGGTAGGCAGAGACGATGGAACGCCATGTGCTTCGCTCCTTACATACTTCTTTCGCTTCCTTAACATTCATACATCTCGTCATACGTGCTAGCTGGTTTCGTGTACTACAAACATTTCCTATCTGAAGGACGCTATTTATCTGGGGCCTGTTTAATAAACGCGACAATGACAGGTGACAGGCGACAGGCGACAATCCGACAATTTGACAATATTTTGTTTAATATAAATTATTGCTGACAAATAAGTCACGGTGGAAAATCTACAATAATGTCGACTTTTTATGACAATTTGACTTATTTCTGTTTAATAAATATTAAACCTTGACAGGCGACAGGTGACAATTTGTCAGGAAAAACTTGTAAAATTTGTTTTATTAAACACTAAATTGTCATTGCAGGCAGACATATTTGTCAATTTGTCACATATTTTCGACAGGCATTTCATCCAATGTCAACGGTAATCGGGAATTAAATTAATACGATTAGTTTAAAAAATGGTGTTAACGTCGTCGACGGATAACAGTAGTAGTGAAGATGAATATTTGGTGCAAACTGTACGACGACGACGTCGCATATTTAAACTAAGAATAAACTTTACTTTCAACGTAAGTGATGGAATATTCATAGAACGGTTTCGAGTATCTAAAATCACCGTTGAATACTTAATAAATAAAATTGGACAGCAACTTCAACACACAACAAGGAGGAATATGCCACTTACACCACTTGAACAAATTTTATGTGTATTACATTGGATGGGATGTGGGTCACAATATCATGTCATTGCAGATGCACACGGAGTTAGTAAAGTGACGGTACACCTATGTATAAAACGTGTTTGTGAATTAATAACTAGCGAATTATTTGGTGAAGAAGTCCGCTGGCCCGATAATTGCAATGATATTCCTAGAAGGCTGTGAAGTTAACTTGGCGTCCATTTTAAAAAACAAACAAAACAAGTTTACGTCGAAAACAAAAGTAAAATTGTTGTAGGCACCTAGTTACTTTTTTTGATATTACCCTCATGTTGTCTCGTATGCATGCCTCGATAGTGAGTTGCGACAAATATGTCGGAATTAGTGACAAACTGTCAATTGTCATGACAAATAAGTCACATAATATTTTCTTAGGGACTCGACAGGTAAGACCTGACAATTGTTGCTTTTATTAAACAGTTTTATAGCTTGACAATTTTGTCAGTATTTGCCTGTCGCATTTGGACTTAATTGTCAACTTTATTAAACGCCACTAGTCGCGACAATTCGACTAATTTGTCAAAAAGTGACAAATTTGTCGTATTGTCGCTTTTATTAAACAGGCCCGTTACTTTAACTTAATTAGTTCTAGAGTAATTGGGGTCCAAAGTGTAAAATGCAGTTACTTAGAATAATTCGTGCAAATTACAAAAACCTTTGAAAGTAATGACTTGTATGAAGATGTTACTTGTTTAATACAGATAGTAAATCCCTTTTAAGTCGAAATATGTTGTTACGACTAGCTACGGAACCCTACTGCGCGTGGCCCGACACGCACTTGGCCGGTTTTTTTTAATTATCTTTGCTTTTCATATTTTTCAGCATATTTTTACTTACTCTTGTTTGCTGCTATTTATAGAATTTATGTTAATAGCCATCTGTTGGTGGCTTGTGATATTATCCAGCGTAACATAGTATGTTCTTCGTAGCATATTAACATAGTATCCGCGAGAGGACGCAACCGAGCGCATGACGTCACGTTAGTGTTTACGCTGCGCTCTCTAGATGGCGTTATGGGAAAAATTAGAAGTCGGTGTTAAGATTCTCTGCGAGCGAATGACTACCCGAGCGGGCCGTGTTAAATTCATACTTACCTGGCATAGGGGACACCGTGATCAATAAGGCGGTTCCCCCAGGGCGAGACCCCTCCATTGCACTGCGGTTGGGTTGACCCTTGCGATTATCCCTAATGTGGATAACTCGGATGCGTAATTTTTGATAGTGGGGACTGCGTACGCGCCGTCCCCCTCGTTTAAATTTTGTAAACATTGACACTTACAATGGGTCATATCCAGGGCCCGGAATTAGCATAGCACGCATATTTCGCCTTTTTTATAAAAAAGGCGAAATATGCGTATGAGAATTTACTACAGACTATAAAAAAAACATGTTAATTATATTTGTTTTATTTGTCTATCTCTGATGTTTTTATTATTATTTATTCGTAATATTGTTGGCCACACGGGATTGTCCATTAGAAATCCCGGGAAGGTCCACATTAATATCAACATTTCGAAAAACTACCTGATTCCGAGCCCTGGAACCCATTGTAAGTGTCAATGTTTATAAAATTTAAACGAGGGGGACGGCGCGTACGCAGTCCCCACTATCAAAAATTACGCATCCGAGTTATCCACATTAGGGATAATCGCAAGGGTCAACCCAACCGCAGTGCAATGGAGGGGTCTCGCCCTGGGGGAACCGCCTTATTGATCACGGTGTCCCCTATGCCAGGTAAGTATGAATTTAACACGGCCCGCTCGGGTAGTCATTCGCTCGCAGAGAATCTTAACACCGACTTCTAATTTTTCCCATAACGCCATCTAGAGAGCGCAGCGTAAACACCAACGTGACGTCATGCGCTCGGTTGCGTCCTCTCGCGGATACTATGTTAATATGCTACGAGGAACATACTATGTTACGCTGGATAATATCACAAGCCACCAACAGATGGCTATTAACATAAATTCTATAAAATTAAATAGCAGCAAACAAGAGTAAGTAAAAATATGCTGAAAAATATGAAAAGCAAAGATAATTAAAAAAAATGCAATCAAAAATATTATGAAAAAAAAACAATGAAAAAAAAATCCTTTCTTTTGTGTAATAAAAAAAAAATAACTTGTTTTTTTAGTCAAATGTTCAATCAAATATGATTGCCAGTTTTAATTAAGATGTTCCAAAAGTATACCATTATTGGGATATTTTAATTTTTGGGGCAGAAAATTAATAGACTGAGGTGACGACGGCCCCGTTTTTTAGCTAGTCCTACTCCATTTGTTGTTAAATTTCTTGGACATTTCTTAAAATATAATATCATAATTATCATCGTACTGCAGAATTTTTCAAAGTCTATTCATGGGATGGTAATTTTAACAATAATATCATCGTACCGCAAAATTTTTCAAAATTTATTCATGGGATATGGGATGGTAATTTTAACATTTATCCTTTGAAATAACATAATAGATGAGTTTCACATTTCTAATAATGCATTGTCATACATAACGTTGCCGGACTTAGCACTCGTCTGCGGGCATGCTTCCCGAGTTAATTATTTTAAGTGGTTTACGTGGGCCGATCCCGGCGGCACTGCAATGCCGGGCCGACCCGTGACGGGAGTGGAGCGAGCCCCGAACATCCCGTCTGGTCACAAAAATCAGTTTAATATACTGGTCCCTCAATGAGGGAACTTTCAGATATTAAGCTGAAAAGAACAGATACTACACTTTGATCTTAGCCAAAAGGCCGAGAAGCGATACCCGACCAGAAGCTACTGAGGGAGGTCATTCAGTCGCGGAGAATCTTAACACCGACTTCTAATTTTACCCATAACGCCATCTATCGAGCGAGTAATAAACTTTTGACTCACGATGAAAATACAATTTTATTAGTCTACGATCTATTCGTGCCTACCAAGTTATAAAATAATAGTGCATTTACTAATATTTTTTTATTTATAATACACACTAGACGGAAGAAAGTAATATTTTCCAAATGCAGTATTTTCAAGAAGAACGTGTGACCCATACTTGTATCCTGTAAAGGACTTATAACTCCTCCCTTTTTAATGTAAAAAATATTAAAATAAATTTAATTGAACTACAAATTATTTAAATAAACAAAACATATGAGAAATAAAAATAGTTAAAGAAATAAATAATGACACAATAAAATAATTATAGGATGCTAAAATAAAATAACCAAAAAAAAATTTTAAAAACTGAAAAATTAAAAAAAAAAACAAAAGAGCATAATGTAGCAACTCACTGCAATAATCATAATAACTTACAATAATGTAATTTTACTTACAATCTCACTAATTAACATTCCACCAAGTGGATCACCATCCAAAATGTCTGTGCCCGCATTGTAGATCAATAGGTCAGGCTTGAACTCCAAGAATGCTAACTTCAAATTCCTGCAATATTCATAAATAAATATCAATTAATAAAAACTTTTCAGACTGATACTCTTTTCACACAACGAGAAATAAATTTTCATTATCCCTTTCCGATTTAATCTGGTGTTTTTTTTTTTATAATGGATTGGCACACGTTTGACCACGATCTCACCTGATGGTAAGTGATGATGTGGTCTATGGTGCAGCACACTTACTTAAGAGATAAATATTTACTCTTGCTTTGAAAACACCCAGATTGTACTCATGCGGAGACAGACTCGTGCAGGGTAATGCATTCTTTCTTTATTTTGCAAAACACAAGGTATATAAAAGAAACAGCATGAATGATTAAAAAATGACAATGGGATGGGTTGTTTCTTTGTTTGTAAGTGTTTGTTATGTTTGTATCAGTAAATAAATTCTAGGAAAGCAAATACCTATATATTGAAATAAGCTAGCTTCCGTCATCTCATCATCATTTCAAACATATTTGATTTTCATTATAAATATGTTATATTTTAACATTGCATTTTAAGAAAAGTTTTTTTTTATAATATTAGTTTATTGCAAATTGAATCTATAATGTTATATTTTACCAGCTTCCATCAGCGGTTTTGCCCGCGAGGTACGTTAGTAAAAAAAAAACAAATAAAAAAAAATAAAATAAAAAAAACTAATTAAAAAAAAGAATATTCTTAACTCGAGCGTATTCTAAATATTATAATTATGTACTAATTTTTTTCAAAGAAAAAGGAACCGCCTTCAAAAACTCAAAAGTAAAAAATAAAATATTCGCTAAACTTTGCTTACCTTTATATTAATTTGTTTAAAACAATAAACCCAAATAATTATGTAATACCAATTAATTATATTTTTTTGAAGTCGGCGCCAAATTACAAAATCAAATACCAATTAAAACCGTATTTACCGAATTAATTGTTGAAAAAATCACAAAATCAAATACCAATTAAAACCGTATTTACCGAAATAATTGTTGAAAAAATCTCAAAATCAAATACCAATTAAATTGGTATTTGATTTTGTAATTTGGCGCCGACTTCAAAAAAATATAATTAATTGGTATTACATAATTATTTGGGTTTATTGTTTTAAACAAATTAATATAAAGGTAAGCAAAGTTTAGCGAATATTTTATTTTTTACTTTTGAGTTTTTGAAGGCGGTTCCTTTTTCTTTGAAAAAAATTAGTACATAATTATAATATTTAGAATACGCTCGAGTTAAGAATATTCTTTTTTTTAATTAGTTTTTTTTATTTTATTTTTTTTTTATTTGTTTTTTTTATTTTATTTTTTTATTTCAAGCTTTTTAGTGTCTTAGTTTTTTAGATTTAACGATGGGGTTAGGAAGAAATACTAAGGCATCATTACGCATGAAACACAATAGAAACAATCAAAATAATCAAAAAATTCTTTCTGAGATCTTCATGATCATAAGTTATCACTACGATAATAACAAATGTGCTGAAACGTAAGCCCCGTCCAAACCTAAGCAGAGTTTTCGGTACTTTAAGGGTAGGTAAGTAGGCTGTCTCTGCTTACCCTTCAAAGCATACACAGGCATGATGTTATGTTATGTAGTGGTGAAAAAAAACAATACATAGATACACGATTGCACAAAACGTGGTTCATTAGCTTTTCGTTTTTGAAGAGTTCCGTTGCCTGTCTCCAAAGATCTTCATCAGATTCTGATAAATTATATACTAAAACCTTCCTTGAAACACAAGGATTAAAATACCGAAAACTGCATTCAAATCGGATCAGTAGTTTCCGAGAAAATCGCGAACATAAAAAGGTGACATACATACATACATACATACATACATACATACATACATACATACATACATACATACATACATACATACATACATACATACATACATACATACATACATACATACATACATACATACATACATACATACATACATACATACATACATACATACATACATACATACATACATACATACATACATACATACATACATACATACATACATACATACATACATACATACATACATACATACATACATACGGATCGAATACAGAACCTCTTTTTTTTTTTTGAAGTCGGTTAAAAAGGTAACTGTTATTCATTATACCAAATCACAATTTGTCCAGCAGATTCGGAACCTATTCGGTACAATAAAACAAAATAATCCTTTTCTTAATATAAATAGTATTCAATAAACTTACTTTTTCAACTTGACCATATACTCAAGGTCTTCCACCCAGCTTTCGAGTTCTACCTTCCTTCTGATCGCTCTCTTAGCTTTGTTGTCATGTGGATAGATGTCCTTATTGTACATATCCATTATGTACACGAAGTCACAACTCTTGAAGTCATGTTGGTAACCGTTACCCTACAATATTAGTACTTAATAAATACTCTAAATTGTCTCATAAAGTAGGGTAGTAATACCCTAATCTAAAACAGATTTTATGGGAAGAAAAAATATTCAAATAGTTTTTTTGCACTTTTCATCTTCTACGGCGCACCAGGGTGTCCTGGCGCATAGTTTGGAAACCTCTGTGTGGGTGTTTATATTTTGTGTATTCTTCTTCTTTCGATGTTGAAGAACAACAATAGGTTACTAAACTATATGTTTATATTTACTGGTACCAGAATACATATTATATATTTAACTTAACTACATTTGTTTTTTTTTTTTTTTCGCAGCCTATAAAGACCTTTGCTTTGGAGGAGGCCTTTGCTCAACATTGGGCGTCTTTATAACTACATTATATAAACTTAACTATGACCTTTGTCTAACGACACGGGAAGTCGACTGGCGAATCGGGCGCCTAAACTTAAGCATCCACTTAAAAACATAAATGGCCACTGTGTCCTTATACACTGAATTATATTGTCATGAGAATTAGTATGCCCTAACCACTTGCCGCTACATTTTTTCAAATATTTTCGTAATTAATATATATGTCACTATCTTCAACTTACTTGATGAGCATCCAAGTCAACAATCATGGCAGTCCCTATCATATCCTCCCTACACAGTACCCGTATCAACAGTGTGATGTCTGCATATGCACAGAATCCACCGCCACGTTTGCTACTACAATGGTGAAAGCCACCTCCGACGTTAATTGCCCAGCCTCGTTCCAGAGCCAACTTGCCAGCTAATACTGTTCCACTGGTTTGTAGCCTGAAATTAAATATAATTGTGATATAGGCAAGAGCTTAAATCATACTCAATGGCCAAAAGAAACTAATATCTCTAGTTTTTTTTTAATTAGTACTAAATTTTGGCAAAGTATGTACCATTATTTTAAGTATGTTTTAATTTTTTTATCAGTACAAATAAATAAAATTGAAGTGTCTGCTTTTATAGTTATTTGCATAATGTCTAAAATCCAGTTTTGATAATTTTTGTTTGTTTATCTGTTTGTATCGGCTAATCTTTTAAACAGCTGCACCGATTTTGATAACACTGAGGTGCAGGTAACTGACTACAAGGCGCGTAACATAAGCTACATTTTATGTATGTACCTACCACGCAGACGCAACAGCGGGTGAAATATAGTTTGTTTGTTTGTTTGATAACACTCTCAATAACTACTGATTAGATTAAAATAATTCTTTAAAATACTTTGCATTTCGCTAAAGTCCACTGGACTGCAGCAGTAAGATTTAATGCAGGTCAAAGCGCGGCAGCTGCTAATACTTGATATAGCGAAATAGTTGCCAATAAACTTATCAGTTGATGAACCTACATATACATTAATTACAAATGATATTACAATACCTCATTGGCTTCAGGTAAGCATTTTGGACACAAATGTTTGGCAAACATGCAATTATTGGCACCTCAGCTATAACTGCAACTTTGAAACTCCACTGAAAAGTATAAAAAAACTTTTTAGTAATACTTTTGATCAGCTTATTTGTAGACCATACAATGGCCTTAATTTCTATTACTAAATTAAATTTATGACGGGACAGATGACAAATTATAGTTTGATAGGACTAAAACTCACTAAACCTTTATGCTTATTTTTAACCAACTTCACGAACAAGAAAGAGCTTCTAAATTCAAATGTTTTATTTTTTATTTTTAGTTACCCTGTTCTATCTGAAGGTAGTAGCGGCTTAGCATATGAGCGCGCTCGGAGCGATTCCTCAGTATCCACCCTCTTCCCCTCTCCCTGTGAGTACTAACAATAATGACTTGATGATAAACTGAATTTTATTAGTACCTACGGTACTAATAAACTGAATTTTATTAGTACCTACGGTACTGTCAAAGTTTGGGGATGACATGTCAAAAACAACGGTGTTTTTGACATATCATACTATACATACTTAGCTATATGGATGATCCAACTGTGTCATACATGGGTGCTTGGTGCCAGGGTTGGGCCGCTAAATAAATGTGGAACTTAACTTTAATTTAGTGAGGGTTTAACAGAATTAGGGTCAATATGAACTGAGATACAGCTGATGATATTTTTTAGCTTCAATATATCTGGAAGTATGGGTTGGATTTTGATTTATTTTTGTGTATGACAGCCTTAATTTTAATGTTACGCTAAAGCCAATAGGAGCAGTATAGTAAATGAATGAACTTACTTTCAAGGATTTGAGATACTTCTCAGTGTGACCAATACGGAGCTCGTCCTTTGTAGGTGGTTTGGGTTGGACCAGGTTCTCTTTTGTTATTAACTTTGCATCTAGTAGGTACTGTGGAAAAAAATAGAAACATGTAATATTGAGAGTGGGAAATGAACAGAAGTCACTGAAGGTGACATAATTGAGATAATGAGTGCACAGTTGATGTAGTTGTTAAAACTGTTGACTCTCTGCTTTCAACTGCGCTGGTGTTGTGAGTTCGATCCCCATATGTAAGTAAACTCTGTGTGATCCGCATAGATTTAGTCTGACACTGGGTGTGCTTTGTGTTTTTGAAATTATGTTTGAGAACACCCCCGAGATACAGGAGTTATTCCCAGTACGGATGTCGTTTTTGTAAACAAATTAAAAAAGAAAAAAGAAATTATTGCTATCTTTCCAATTTACTTGTGATAAATGGTAATCTTCTACAGATATGAAAAAGAGAAAAGTTAGTGATAGTGTGACCAATATAATTAAGACTAAAAGTCGGTTTGTGGAAAGTATTGGTTAAATTTGAATAATGTCTATTGAATTTAAAAGTTAAAATTATCAGTGTCTGAATACCTAACTGATCGCATATTTGCTTGTGGTAGATGTTGTCAATTTTTGCAACCTTTGCAAGCAAGGCAAAATTAGGCCCGTAATGATATCAAAATCCAATAGAAAAAAAAACAAGCAAGTTTCTATAAACATTAGAAACATACATTTTTTAGTACCTGAATAATATTGCGCCATTTCTTGGTATCGAAAACATGCAACTTCTCCAGGCCGCAAAACGAGACATTATAGTTATCGTGATACACTAGCGGCCACTGGTCATCCCTTATATCGTAATATAAGCTGTAATTACGAATTATTATAATCAAAACAATGTAAGTAGGAACTACGAATCAATATGGTTTTGCAGTGAATGCATGAACCTTAAAATAATATAACGGCACTAGCAACACACCCTGACATTATTAATCCACAAATATATATTTTACAGCGTAGTTTTAATTGTTAATTCGTTCTGAAGAAAATTTTCCGAAACTGCACAGATCAGGAAAATTTAGATTTTCGCGGATGTCAGACAATGTCAGTTTGACAGTTTTAATCATTATTGAATTGGACGGTTCTGAAATAAGCTGGATCACAATCTTTCAGTCCAAAAAAGAAAGTTGTGTCCTTACATGTAATTAAATTCGTTTTATTTTCAGCGAATTTAAATAATCTTACACCATATTTCGCCGGTAAGCATGCAAATTAACTAAGGTACATCAAATAAATTTTTGATGTATCTTAGTTAATTTGCATGCTTACAAATAAATAAAATTAATATAAAATAAGTAAGTTACATGGATACCTAACACTTAAAATGAGAATAATTGAATTAATTAGGATCATTGACTAAGGAAATATAACATAAAATACATAATTGTCACATAAAACCATTTAGTTTTCTATGAAGAAAAACAAACAAAAGGTCCCATTTTTGTGTTTTTCGCAAATATTTTGAAAATGGTGCGTTGTAAAGAAAAAAAAACAGCGGATACTTGTAAATGGTCCTCTGATACTTATAAGCATTAACTTTACTAATGAATGTATGTTCTTAATGTTCTAGCTGTAAGTATCCCGAAATATTTTTTTTTTTTTATACTAACTACGCCCTCTGCGAACGAACGTGTAGTCCACCTGATGGTAAGTGGAGTACAGCCCATGAACATCAACAATCCACAAAAGCAGAGTATAGATGCGTCGCTGCAGCTGAGGACTACGGTGTTATGCCTCATTTGCCAGTAATATCAGGGCCTGATCTCACCACCATACCGGAATACAGTAATGGAAGCACTACTATTTGTCGGCGGGCTAAAGGTGAGACGGGGTGGTGCTGCCGCCCTCGAGCTCATTCACAAGAGCTCTACCACCAGAAAATTATAAAATAGAACAAAAATGCCTGTTAAGTAATTAAAGATTAGCTGTTGTCTTTTAAATCTCCCTTCCAATCCAGCTCACCTTTTAGGTGTCAGGGCTTTTAGAATGTGTACTCTCTAAATATCTTAAACAATTTTCTGCAGAAATTTCTTAGGGGCCAGCTCACGCACTTTACAAATACTTTTAAGCCATTTTTCGGTGGACTTTAACTACACTACGACTCGTAATAATAATAAGGATGTTCAATTAAGTTTCATTTATACATTTAGCTTTTTTTTAGTCTACGCACCATAGTCAAATCCATTGTCTGTGCTTATTCGTTGCTAAGCAACCATTGGTGACGTTTCCGAGGCGCGAAATGTAAACAAAACGTGGCTAATATTGAAAATGTTTCGAAACTACTCATATTTTTAAAGTGTAGTTTACCAAAACTGAATGTTATCGTTAAATATAAAACGTAGGTATATTTTTAATGACCACATCGTTTTTGTCTCTATGTAGAAATATTATGGAAAATACTACGTTGGATACACTTCAGACGGAAGTAGAATTTTATAGGGTAAGTGAATTAACTTGTTACACCCGTTGCAATAATTTATCTTATTTTATTGTACAGGAATAGTACAGTCGAAACAAATATCCATTTTATCTACTGGCTGGCTAAACTACTTAGAAAATTAATAATAATACCTTCGCTTAAATCACACGTAGGTATGGTTAACCAAATCTAGGATTTAGTAGATTATGTAATTACATAGCGGCAGCTACCGTAGTCAGGTATTCATTTCGAGGTAGGTCCTAACACTCACAATGAGTGCCCACACTATAATAATTATTTGCCTAGGTTGGTTCGTAAGTGCGTACAGTCGGCCTTGACGATACGCGTACGCATAGATAGGTACGCATGAAACTGACCAGTCTGTGTTATTGTTTGGAGACATGCCTACGGTGTCGGTCCGTACGATCGGTGCAGCACTGAACGCGTTAATGTGTTTCCCTTCTAAATCCATAGTGCGTTGGCACGCGGACGTACGCACTCACGGTCGGTCGAGCACTGTAACCGGTCCAAAATATTTGCAGGAAAACCAAACGGTAGTAGAAGAGGAGATAAGAACGCTCATCGCGGACAACCAGAAGCTATCGCAACAAGTAGGTATGCTGCTTAAAGAGAAGCTGGATAACGCCAGGCATGCGAACAGTCATGACCAAGACGTTTGCAAGGAACTGGACGAGCTCAGGAAGCAAGTCTCTTTGTTGGCCAAGGTTTTACTTACAAAATCCTACTAATATTACAATAATTATGAAAGTTTGTATTGATATGCCTTCACTGCTAATTTGCTAAACCGATATAGAAGGAAATTGTCATGGATATAGTACAAAACATTAGGAAGGACATTATATTTCTTTATCGACTTATCAGCGAGTGGACCAACTAATCCTTACTTATATTATAATTGCGAAAGTAACTCTGTCTGTAACGCTTTCCAACAAAATACTGCACCGATTATGATGAAAATAAGTATGAAAATAGTTCAAGACTTGAAGAAGGACATAGGCTACTTTTTATCAATATACCACGTGCATTCGCGTGCAGAAGCTGGTACGTTGTATTCGTCGGTCTATACAGGTAGCTAGTCAACAACTATCTATAGTACGAAAGGTCTCGGGCATGATGCCCGGGTCGAGTAAGTGTAAGACATTTTTTTCTGTAAATAAAACTTATGATAAATAACAATACCAAGTAGCACAAGCAACACAGTTATACTTGTCTACAGTTACTGTAAATATTTAACCAACAATGGCAGATTAGTACTTTACATTTTTACATATTTATAAATAATAATAATAGCAGCCCTGTATCTAATACATGTCCCCCCGCTGGGCTCGGGCCCCTTCTCATGATGAGAAGGGTTAGGCCATAGACCACCACGCTGGCCAATTGCGGATTGGCAGACTTCACACACCCTCGAGTACTTTAAGGCACTCTCAGGCATGCAGGTTTCCTCACGATGTTTTCCTTCACCGTTAGCGAGCGGTAATTTATATGATAAATACACACATATCTTCGAAAAGACGAATCTTAACGATTTATTGACAGGGGTGTGTGCCGTGGGATCGAACCCGAGACCTTCGACTTAGCAGTCATACGGTCTCCCACTCGGTTATCGCTGCTTTTACATATACATTTCTTTTTTTAATTAGGTTAGTGTTATAATTTTAATATAATGTTAGAACATAGATATAACATTATATATTTTGCATACCGATTATCCGGTAAACATGTTGTGTCCTCTTATTGAATTGTATGTACCATCTTTTTTTACCATGTTTTTAGCAAATAAACGTTTCTATTTCTATTTATAAAAAAAAACCAAATATCATCAGCATAAAGTTTGGACCTGTACTCTATTTATTCTAGGAGAGAGATTCACTACACGTATTGTGGCAAACATCACAGAAAACAATAGATGCCTTGGAAATTGAGCTGAAAACTTACCAGAACTATGATAATAGGGGAAAATCTCAGGTAGACATTTTGTTACATATTGTATACACAGACCTTTATAGTTTCACCATAGCTCTTCTGCTGATAGTCAGGAACTTGGAACCAGCTGAAATTTAGTACTTTAAGTGCGTATAACAACTTGTTATATATTCGTATCAGTCAGCTGCTATTGCAAACGATTTTTTTATGCCGCGTATTTTTTTTTTTATATTAGATGATATCGTTTTATTCGCTCATGAATCCATGACGAGTATTTCCTTGTTCAACTCCCTCACTTACAAGTATTGAACTTGAGGGACATCATTTAATATTTAGTTTGTTTTGGTCGCAGCTTTAGTGCCCGCCTTCGGCCAACCGACCTACATTTCAATTCTTCTGTCTTCTTTCTGAATTAGTTCAATCGTATTTCTATAGATCTTTAATAGCATTTTAATAGAAAAGAGAGCTACCCAATGGTAAGAGAGAACCCTCTTACCATTGGTTGTTAAGCACGCTATATACACTATCTTGAATATTTCACAGAACCCTACAGAAGAAAAAAGAGACCTCGACTTAAAATTCGAAACAGCTCTTACAGACTACATAGACTTGGAAAAGCTACACAAAGAATTGCAAAATAAACTCAGCGCTTACGAGAATGAGCTCAAATATAAAGAAAAAGAAATCGCTTCCTACAAAGAGAGAGGCAAAGAAATAGAAAGTAAATTGAAAGAAGTTACGAAGAGTCTAGAAGAGTTTAGAGTCAATCTTGCAGTGGAAAAGAAGAATAGTGAGGAATTGAAAAGTCAATTGAATGCTTGTCAGAAGGAATATGTGGAGAAATCGAAGAAGGAAGCTGAAGCTAAATCTAAGGTTAGATAATGATTTAGAAGATTATATATTTTTTTTACATAGATAAATAAATATCTCACAACTTACGCACAACGTCATCTAGTTCCAAAATAAGCAGAGCTTGTAATATGAGTACTAGAATAACTGATACTAATACTTTTCTTTTGTAAATACATGCTTATATATACATAGAACCAGACTAAGATAAACCCTCATCTGATTATTTATATAGCATTTAGCTATGCTTAGCATATTACACTAAGAAACAGTTGAAAAAGATATGGGACCGGCAGGATTTGAATTTAAGATAGGAACAAATGGATGAACGTTACGTCACGAAATGACGTATCATACAGTTGAGAAATTTAGGGTTCCGGTAAGAGGCGACCGTAGCTGGATGGCTAAGAGCGGCTGCCCGGAGTGCCCGGTGTGCAGTAAGTTCGCAGGTTCAAATCCTGCCGGTCCCATATCTTTTTTCAACTGTTTCTTAGTATAAACCCTCATGTTCATGCACACAAAGATTTGTCTGTAGCCTG
Source organism: Hypena proboscidalis (assembly GCA_905147285.1). Classification (NCBI taxonomy): domain Eukaryota; kingdom Metazoa; phylum Arthropoda; class Insecta; order Lepidoptera; family Erebidae; genus Hypena; species Hypena proboscidalis. Next base: position 7,447,427 of record LR990141.1, read on the forward strand.
AATCGAACCCGCAACCTCGGCGTCGCAGGCAGGTTCACTACCCTCTCCGCCATCCGATCGTCATCAGATAGAACGCCAGAAGCAATAACACTAACCAATAGTCCCAATAACATGGCCAAACAAATATTTGCGAATCATACAAAGATTTGTCCTATCTGGGGATTGAACCCACTACACTGCAGAGGAGAGCGGCGCTGCGAGGCGACCACTTAAACCAATTATGGCAGTCTATTAATCAGGTTTTTTTATCCAGGTGGCTGAGGCACTGCAGCTATATGAGGAAGTATTGAGCCATAAAAATGAGGCTCACAAAACGATTCAAGAATTAACAAGTAAGAAACTACTTGAACCATTTTTGATGACAAGTCTCTTTTACCATTTTAACGTTAGGTCACTTCTTCTTAAGATGATACAGAGCAGAATTGGCTAGTTGTCTCATGCTGGGCAAGCATACGAGCGAATGAAGTAACAGGAAACAAAGTATTAATAAAAAAATACTTTATTAGACTATCAGCGATACAATGTTAATACTAAAACAATAATCAACTTAATTCTTAAACTATTGGCTATTTATTGTACTAAATTGCTAAATTGACAATATTAATTAGTACCTAACAGATGTTGGTGGGAGTAGCAGTGCTGACAAAACTGATGTTAATGTTAGTCGAGTCAGCAATCTTAACTAGCGCGAGATAGATTATATCGCGTTTTTGTCATGTTTACCCATATAAAAATATGACAAAACGTGACTAAATTTATTTCGCGCTCGTATGCTAGCCTCCCTGGTTTATCAAGTTACGGTATGAGTCAGTATATGAGACAGGTTTCGCGATTTTTCTTGTCCACTTTTTGTTCAAATATGTCAGAAAAGAATGCACTAACCGCATTTGTATTGTGCAGTACAATTGCACTTGAGGAAAGTATTAAATATAAATCTAGTTCTGTTCTAAACTAAGCAGAGCTTGTACTATGGATGGGTACTAGAATAACTGATTCTAATACATATATATTTTTCTTTTGTAAATACATACTTACTTATTATACATATAAACACCCAGACTAAGACAAACCCCCATGTTCATGCACACAAAGATTTGTCTTAAGCGGGAATCGAACCCGCGACATCGTCGTTGCAGGCAGGTAAACTACGCACTCCGCCATCCGGTCGTCAACAAGTATTTTTAGCATAGTCGACTAAACTTTCTGTCAATACGACGTTATTATTAATTTCAACAATATCTGAATGATTCACAGAAGAGCTCGCTCACCTGAAGCACTCTTTATCTAAGGGGAGAAATGAGATAGAGTCATCCTGCAGGAAAGAGATGGAGGAAACAAGAGACAAATACAACGAAAAGGTAGCTGATATGCTGCATCATATCAGAAACCTGGATTCGGAGCTAGTGGAAAAGGGATTGCTGCTCAATAGAACACTAAGGTAAGAAGTTAGAATAGAATATAGCAAATACTTGACAATACATATGTATGGACAGGATATAATAATTATGTTTGTGCCTTTTGGGGTAGAGACATTGGGGCCGTAGGGACTGGAAGCGCTCAATCTGTACAAGCAGATTTCGTCTCGTCTGTTTGAGGCCACACGTTTTTAGAATGCTGGTATTTATTTTGGCCAGAAATTGAACATTGCCATACAACGGTACAATGCTGCCAGCATTTTGGGAACGTTGCCCACTGGCAGCGGTCTTTTAGATTAGGTTTGTTCATAGTTATTTACTTTAGCTTTATGTTATTAATTTTTAGGCTAGTAAAAAAATTGTTTTTAATTTTTAATTAACAATAATAGTTTCTTGTCATTGGGAGATGAGTAAAGCAGAGATGATGTCAAGATCTAACATGAAGAAAATTGACGGTTATACTTTTGAGACGATTGGACTGTCAAATTTCATAGAGAATTTTACCCGGGCCGGTGTAAAGCTGTCAAAACCCATACATTTGAAAATAAAATACGTGAATTTTATCTATTCGCATTTAGCGCAGTGAGAATAATGTTATTTAAAACTCATAGCTTGTTAGTTGCATGCTCTCTGGAGTTAACCCACTTCTTCTTCGTCGTGTCGATGGCTGAGTCAAATTATTTTGACTTGCCATCGTGGTGAAAGAATTAGCCAATTCGCTTTTAAGAACTCGCGAATTGCCCAGGGTGCGCCGGACGTAATGAATCTTTGTGTACGTCACTCGGAGAGGCTCCTTTCATGCACCCCGTTAACCCACTAATACACCATGTGACCATACTAGCAGAGTCTGGGGCGTACGATTTTTTAAAAGCAAACTTGTTTCTTTTAATGTTGACCATAGATACGTCTTTGCAGGGAGAATAAAATTCTACACGCAGCAAACGAGAGTTATTTGAAACAACAGAAAGACAGCGTCAAATCTGTAGATCCAAAACTGACATTAGCGGAGCAGAGGCTGGAAACTATGTTCCAAGAGTTGGTAAGATTATACGAACTGACATTTGAAAGATAACTATTGAATAACAAAAAACATAACATCACGCCTATATAACCCAGAAGGGTGTGGCAGAAGTGTACAACACCCACATTTCACCTGTTTTGTTTAGGTCCCATGGGATAGGGGTTTAGCCTATCGCCATCCACTGGGCACAACTCCAACTCCGTGCTGCTTTTGTGAATTTCCTAAAGCAAAGTTAAAAAATAACACTGCTCGACCCGGAAATCAAACTAGAGACCTAGCGGTGAGATGCGCATACGCTAACCAGTAGACCATCGAGGAAAAATCTCTGAAAACCTATTTTTGAAAGATTTTAATCTCCGTAAACGCCATGACCGTAGTAATAAAATTCAAGCTACGGCCTTGGAGTCTCTAGACTCTCTAGAATGTGTACCAAAATGGTTCAAACCATTTGGTAATTTTTCTTTACTTTATGTACCAGGTATCATCAGAGCGGCGGAATATCCAGCTGGTATGCGAGAAGCAATGCCTAGCCATCGACATACAAAGAATACAAGATATCCACGCCAGGGAGACCAAACGAAGAGACTGGGAGGAACAACTTTTGAAGAACCAGTGCGATGAGCTTAAGTATGTATTTCACAACTAGGTATAGTTGAGTTCATTATGACGTCAAAGAGAATACGACATACGGTGAAATTTGGAAGTCTCTCTTCTCTAACCGTCCGAAATTGCAAAAAACAAAAGTTTCTACAAATTTACTCTGCTTCTTTCCCCTCCCCCCTCCTTCCTCTAACGAAATAAAACCATGGCTACGGTCCCGAAGAAGGATCCTGATCACAGCAGGTCCATTGGTGACAAAGGGAAAGGAGGCAGGGAGCGGAATGTGGGAGACGAGTGAAAGTGTCGTCGTGAACGTCTGAGCGCGCACCTTTTTAGTATGAAAATACAAATGCGCAGACGTGACGATTTCACGTGATATGTAAAATGTTAACATACGTTGGGCGTTGATGCTGACACTTGCTTCCAACCGCGAGCTTAAAAAATGCTTCTTTCCAAAACTAACAAATAGATTGTTTCTTCATCTTATTGATCATTTTATAGCATTTAGCTATGCTTAGCAAATTATACTAAGAAACAGTTGAAAAAGATATAGGACCGGCAGGATTTGAACCTGCACACCGGGCAGTCGCTTTACCAACCAGCTACGGTCGGCTCTTGGCAGGAGCCTGACCGGTGTGCAGAAGGTCGCAGGTTAAAATCCTGCCGGTCCCATATCTTTTTCAACTGTTTCTTAGTATTCATTGTTTCTTGTTACAGACTGCAAGTGGAACATTTGCAAAAGTCATTGGATGAAACTCACGAAATGGTCAACAAATTACAGAACATGTTGTCTTCTAGAACGGAGCTCAATCAAAAGTAAGTTAAAACCAAAATAGCAAACAAAAAAGAAACAACTAGAGTTGTTTTAGACATAAATGCTACACGTTCCCTTCAAATTGGTCAATTTTTTATTTTTTTATTTTTTCACTTTATGCAAATTTACATTGCAAAGGCGGACTAATGCCCTTGGGATTTTTTATCTTGGGTGATGCAGAGAAAACAGATTAAATGGCATAAAAAAAAATTTAATACATAAAATATCGAAATATTATAATACATAACATAAAATTCATTATAATATTTAAAAAAAAGTAATTAAAGACATGTTAGACTACTTATGAGACATTGTGGTTAATAGTTTTATACGGTGCTGCCGGACTCTCTTCTTAAACGTATGATTAGTGATTTTCTGATTTCCATTCCAAAGAAGAATAGAGTGTACAAAAAAGAGGAATGAACGAAATTGAAAGTGTGAGTAGGACAGAGAAGGAATTTTTACCAAAAGAGCGAAGGTTTTTAAAATAGGTCGAGCTAAGATATTTTTCCGTTTCTCCATATCTCACTTCTTATAAAGCCCTCGAAGTCATCTTAGGAGCTTACAAGAGGTATGGCATGGGGAAGCGGGACCAGAAGATTGGACTGACTTGAAGCGAACGAGTAGTACTTATATATGATGCTTTTCTTCGTATTTTAGGATGGTGTCAACAAAAGAAGAAGAGCTAGTCGAACTTAACAAACATTTACAAAATCAAATGGAACTTAGTAAAAAGTAAGTGATATTTAAATTAACTTCTTACATTATGGCTATATTACCCAGAAGGTTGTGGCAGAGGTGTACAACACCTACATTTCAGCTGTTATGTTTAGGTCCCGTGGGATAGGGGGTGAGCCTATCGCCATCCACCGGCCAAAATTCCAACTCCGTGCTGCTAATTGCCTGATGGCAAGTTCACAAATAAAACTTCACCTGACCCGGGAATCGAACCCGTGAGAAGCGCATACGCTAACCACTAGACCATCAAGGCAGCGTATTTATAATTTTACTGTATATTTTATTTCCTATACTGTTTTCGTGTGTAATGTACTGGTTTTACCCAGAATCTTTGGGCATAATCTTCCCAGAAGTCCTAGAAACTAGGACTACTTCGGAAAAATGCGGAGGTCCTTCTGTATATCCACCTATAACTTTTCAGATGGAAAGAATCCTACCTCGACATGACAGAGAAACTGAAGAAGAAACTACAAGAAATGGAGAAGGAGAACAATGAATTACGATCCAAAATAAAACAACCTTCTGCGGCTTCTTCAGAGGACAGCAATGCTAGCTAACACTTTCTTACTGTTGTGTCAAGATATTTTTTGTTTAAGGCGTGTGTGCAGCCAGCGCGCCCACACGCCCGGTGGTCACGCACGCCGAACGTAGGGTCAGCCTAATAATATTGTCTTTATGTCTGGCCTTTTCGACTTAACCACTGAACCAATATTATGATAATTGGTACAGAGATAGTTAAACTTTTCATAGACGTACAGTCGGATCCTTATATAAAGTTACAGACAAAATAGCCAGATATATAGGAATGCCTAAACTGATCAATGATATCAGGACAACCAAAGTCTTCATATTATTATACGTTACTCATTTTGCACAAATATATTGGACATGGAAATTGTTATGAATGAACATAAAGTGATCAATGATACCAATTCGTTGTATTGATATCATTGATTATTAGCTTCCCCAAATATCTGGACATGTTGTCTTTGGCTTAATATAGGAGCATACTGTAGCCACAAGGGATGTGCCTCAGGCAGAAGTTAGTTACCTATAATTTTAGTTAACTTAAAACACTGCACTGCTATTTAGGCACTTGAGGCTTAAATCTGGTTATTAATAAAAAAAATAAAAAGTTACTCTCAGTATTTTGTAAAAAGAAATGTTTCGAGAAGCAATAACAATAAATAAAAATATAATTATAAGATTAAAAATATAAACTAGCAGATTACCCCAACTTAGAAATGCATACAGCATTTATGTATGAATTTATTTATTTTATATTAGAATGTATGTTAGTCTAACACTTCAGTGCAATATTAATAAAGTTATAAGTCAAATTGATGTTTTTTTTTTCTATTAATGGAAGCTATCATTTGAAAGCTCATTATGTTGTGCATGTTTCAATTAGACTGTGTATCACAATTATGTACTTCTTCTTTGTGTACAATAAAGAATTCTCTATCTCTATCTATCCATCTATCTATGTAAGTACACACAGCCACACATTAATATATACATTTGAAATTTAAGATAGTCTCACATTGCAATGCTAGACAATCTTATACTGGCAATGTAAAGTTGCCTGGCCATTAACTGCCTAGGCCGATTTGGAAGTCCCTCAACAGGCTTCGAGCTCAAGTTGGCCGAAGCAAAGACAACATGATATGGTGGGGTTTTGCAGATGAAACCGATACAAATTGTGAATGTGGGCACAAACCATGGCCCATATCCTAACTGGCCCTGCGTGCCCCACTACCAGCACGAAGGACGCGCTAATGAACGCAGATGAGAGCGCTGTTCAGGTAACCACATACTGGGCTAATAAAATTTGACTTTGCCGTCGACTCGAATGAAGAAGAAGAAGAATGTAAAGTTTCATGTATCGCCGTGTGTACGTACAAAACGACGGGACACAGCAGGCAAACAAAAAAAAACTTTAATTTCAATATAACAATCCAGGAAGAACTCTCTGATACAGGAAAACCATATTCTTAAATGAAACAATCAATATAATAAAACAGTATATATGTACATTATATATCATCATCATACTTAAACAATAACCATTAAATAATAGCTCATCACTTGCCAATAGTGTTCACAATCGTTCACGCAGACACACACTCGGCAAACATACTCGGGAACCAGTACAGTGTTTCCTTTGTGTCTTGTGTATCAACCCACGCTAAGCCTTCTTTCACCATGTGGTTTAATGCGTTTTGGGCTCTAGTTTCATTCCACCTGAAATTTAAAAATAAAACAGTTTTAGATTTAATTGACTATTATATTATTTTTTCGTAGCTGGAGGAGACTTTCATCTCTTCTCCCTGTATATATTATATCACCTGTAAAATAATTATTTAACTCTGATCTGAGTGGACAGTTAATCAAAACCTCAGGCAGGTGATCCAACCATAAAAGTTTAATAAGGGTACACATCAACATGTTTCTCCTCAAGGGTTGCTCCACACATAGAAAGCACATTTTATATTCCATTGCAGTATCAATCTGAGTCAACTCAAGTCTAAGTTAACTTGACTAGATGTATGCTGCAATAAAACATGAAATGTGCTGGCCCCAACGTGCTTGCTCTCCTACAAAGAAGTTGTTAATAACTCTTTTACAACTAGAGAGCCATAGATATCAAGAAAGCGTGATATTTTTTTTGCATCTATGAATGTCAAAAATGTACCTATGAAAGTCAAAAATGCATACATAATTTCTGTATTTATATGTGTCCCTGTTATTTCGTATAAAATAGACAACTAAGCTCGCCTATGTGGGTCACTACCCACCCTTGGGTGAAAATGAAAAAAATAAATCTTACCCTAAATCTCCAGTAAGTATGCTAGCAGAAACCCATGCTGTACCCAGCGAACTTGCCTTCTGCAGCACGAGGGTCTGGTCCAGGTTCAATTCTCCCGGCACAGACTGCACCAGCCATTTGCCCTTGCCTATTGATACTACAGTGAACCTAGAATGATAGAAGCTTAGTTTTACACAGAACATAACCTTGATTCCTTGTTGCTAGCTAGCTTGCATTTGACGTTAAAAAGAGTCAATAAGAGTGCAACTGATTGATTCACGTAAATTGATTTAGGGGTTGTACCAATAGTTGGATTTTACCATGAAATTCATGGGATTTCATGTTGTTGTCTTTATATGGATATGCCTTTAAATCCCAAGATGCCGCCACCTGTTGTTGCAATCCCATTTTGTTTCTTGCTCTATTGAATGGTTCTAAATGTCAGAATTTCAAGTAGTTCTTAAGTATTCGTTTTTATGTAGATTTTTATAATATTAAAAAAATGACTACAGCAGTTATTTACCTACTCATACAACTTCTAGTGACGGTGGAGCAGCAAAACAGCTATGGAGCTGTAGTTATAATTTACCATCATACAACTACTACCTTAGTTTACCAACCTAGTTATAAAATAATACTTTACTGTACTCACCCATTACCAAATATCCTCAATTTCTTAACAGCAGCCAATAGATCCTCATAAGTGATGTCCTGATGTTTCTTAGCTTTGCCCCTAGCTGCTATGAGTCTAGTTCTTAGTTCTTCTAGAGTTATAAGTCCTCCATTCTTGTAGTTTGTGGCCAAACACACCTCAACTATTTGTACTCCTAGTTCATAGTAGAAATCTCCAATTCCTATAATAATCATGGTAAATACTATGTAATGATTATGATGTTTAAATTTAGATACAATTGCAGTTTTAATGAAAATACTAAGGACTGTAGCATTCTTTTTTTATGGAGCAATAAAGTTTAGAATTGGAGTAGTGTGTAAATTGTAAGGTTTACAGAATCAATTAATCAATTCAACTACATTATACAGGTGCAGGCAAAAGTTAGTTTAATTTTATACATAATAGATGTATCACAGCACTTTTATACTTATATGTACAAGGTATCTGATGTCTTCAAAAACAGGGAATGAACCTTACCTAACACGGACCAAAATCCTTTCCCCGAAGCTAAAGGATCTACACCAATGGCAGCGCACATCTCTTGAAACTGTCGCCTAAACTGAGCGTTCTTCTTTATTTCATTCTTGTGTTTAGTCGCGAATTCTTCCAAGTTATCTCTAAATACTTCCAGTTGTTTGGACATTTGTTGGAACTGATTTTCTTGGATTTCTGACCCCTTTTCCCTGTATTTCTCCAATTCTGCTCTCTGCTTTTGAATAGCCCCAACTCCTGCGCGACGCCTCATCTTTATTTTATATGAATATTTGACGAAAAAAGAAGAAAAACACAATTTTATAATGAAGTCCCCTTTGTTGACTCAGAAATATGTCAGTATTTCAGAAAATACTGAATGAAATCAGAAATTTCAATGACAGATTGACAGGATACAAACACCGTTCCTGTTTACGGTATTTTATCTTTCTACAAAAAATGTAATGACACGATTAAATAGTTTTGTTATCTTAGATAGAGAAAACCCTTGTGAATACATAATCAAACACTTTGTAAACATTCCATTAATTGATAATTGCGTTCTTTTTCAAATTACAAGGACTGTAACATTAAGCAATCAAGTTGATATGCGAGTGAGACGAAACGTCATTTTATTTTAATTAAACCCAAAAATAATGTAATACTAACCAAAAGATGGCATCATGGCATCGTCTGAAGCCTCGTGTTTAAGTTGCAATAAACCGATAGATGGCATTGGTAATCTCATTATTTTATATTTCTAAGGTATAGTGTTTAGTACTCATGTTAAATACAAATCGTTTATTGTATACTAAGTGTACATTCTCAAGTTCTTACATAGTACAAGTTTATTAGTACCAACTTTATCCTAATATTATTAGAATAAAGTTGGTATTTACTTATAAACTTAGGCCTTTTACAGGCGATGGAAATTTCAATATCTATCTAATTATAATGTAGAATTTTAACGCCTATACAAGCAGAATATGCTTTACTTTAATTTATTTAACAACATCTGTAATCTTATCTACCATATTCTATCAAAACTTACATACTTACTTACTTACTCGCTATCGCCATTTAAGTTTCTGAGCAGCCGAACTGCAGCAAGGCGTTTCCAGTAGGTTTTAGTTTGTACTCTTTATATCAAATCAAGCTATGTCTGCAAACATTTTAGTATTTCCAAAATAAAAGAAAGGGACGAAGACGTGGGGACAAAATCAAAGCACAAAAAGGAATTATGCATCCCTGGTGGGGATCGAACCCACGACCTTTGGATTAGAAGTCCAACGCGCTATCCTCTGCGCCACAGGGACTGATATGAGGTAGCTCAAAATATACATATACATACATAAAACGTAAAAGTACATAGAATCTCATTCAACATGTCTACCTATACCTACCTACCTACAATATCTATATCCAAAGAGAATATAATCACTACGTTTAACTATATCTTTGATAAAGATAAAACAAGAAAATAATAAGAATCCATTTGTTCAATTTAGATGTAAAATCTAAAGAAAGTTAGTGAATTTAAAGCAAATGAACGCCCGATATCGATCTTTTTATTTAAAAACTTCAATAAAATCAACGAAAGGGCCCGTGCGTGGAAAAAAAGGTGGGCAACGAAATGTCAACAAAACTTATGTCAAAAATTTGTTGTGTTTGTTTCAACAGTTAAAATTGTTGGTGAATTTAAATTAATCCTCGGATTCCATACAAAAATAATGTAACATTTGAAAACGAATATTAAAAAACAAAAATCGAAGAACATGGAAACGGTGGTTGCCCCAGAAAATAAAAGAACTGTTGAAGAAACTCAGAATGAGGGAAAAGACTCCGAAAATTTTCAAAAGTTTATCTGCGAATTGTTTGAGGAAAACGGTATTCTTAATGACATCAGGGCGTACTTACGTGGTCATATTGTGAATGTCTTGAGAAGTGCAAAAACAGGTAAATTATTAAATTTATACATTTATTTCTTTAATAATTTTGATTCACCAATTCGCGGTTGATTAGCGTACGAGATCCAGAACTTTAGAGTTCATTTCTACATTTTAAACCATCGATTTTCTCTGTCTCTTTCTCTTTCTTTATATGAAAATTGTGATCAAACAGATAAATTGTGATCTTCTCTTTATTTAAAAGTTCATGTCCAATTTTTTTTTCTTTTGTATAATTTTTGTGTTTTATTATTTATAGGAGTACCTCATGCGTGCCAGAAGCATTTTACTGAACGCTTAGAGCTGAGCTTCCAAGCAGTTAATATACTCATTGCTGAATATTTGTTGCGCTTTGTAAGTAGAACCTAGATAATTTATGATCAATGCGAAGGATATAGTAGAAAGCAGGCTTAAACTAATTAGTCAGAGATATGTGTGCATCAGGGCTAAAAAACCAACCATTAGAGCTTCTAGGTATGGGTAGTTCGGGGTCCCCTAAGTTTCATGGTGGCCCCTGGTTTAGGCATGGATATGGAGAAACTCTTCGGTTTCGACAAAACTTAGTTTTTGTTGATAGTCATAAACTACATGTTTACATTTACTGTATGGCAATTTATAAATATTTTTAACCTTATTTAGAACATTATATAGATTATTACTGACAATATAATAATAGAGAAATTGATAAAAATCTGCAACCTTCTGCACTTCCATACTGCAGATGGCATAGTTATTCAAAGAGGCATCATAGATACTTATAGGTAAATATCACTATATCATACATAAACAAGTAGGCACCTAGAGCTTTATTACTGTTGCCAACATTGTTGAAAAAAATTAAGAGAATGTCATTGATGATGATGATTAAACCCCATCCCAGAAAGCCCCCAAAGTCTATGTGGTACATTGAGCTTCTAGTGCAGCCCACCTTCAATTTTGTCACTATGTGGCCCTTGCGGGCTAAAAGGTTGCCGACTGCTGCTTTAGACCCCTGATGGAAAGAATTATTACCGCCGCAGTCCAGATGCACTTAGAAAATTTGCTATATGGTATTATTCCTCCTTGACTTACATCCTATCCTCCAATCTTCTACTTCTTATAATGTCAATGGCAAGTTTATTTTTGTTTTTCACTTCTGATATTATTTTGAAGATTAGATTTTAGATAAGATTTACTTTTAGCCTCAGAAAAAACCCTCAATGTTCAGGGACACCTTAATTATATGATCACCACAAGTGATGGCTTTGATTTCTCAAATTTTTATTTATTTATTTAAAGCGACTTGGCAAACATCCCTAACAGCTCTTCAGCTGATAGCCATTGTGGTGATAGGATAAGTCAACCAGACACTGCATTACCATGCTAGTTGTCCAGGGTGCGCTGCGGGGAGGCACCCTAAAATAATATGTAATCTAATTACTTAATTAAAAGGAATGCCAAATAAATTATGAAACTCATAATTTATTTGGCTTTTTAATTATTTAGATATTTATTTACAATCCTTTGATTGCACAGTCTTTAAATTTTTTTATTTCATACTGATATTTTTCAGGAGTTCAGTTACAGTATGTCAGTGTTTATATCAGAAATCCCTCTCGCTAACATGGTGTTTGATTTCGCCAAATCATTGATGCAGCGGAGCAACTATGAGCAGGGCCATGTCCGGTTTACTGACAGAGATGTGTGGTGCATTCTGAATTATTTAGGTAAGAGGTAACAATAACTGATTAATAGTTAATTATGTCAGTTTTAGGTGGCATGCCTCATATATTTTATGTCAGCACCCTTTGTGGAAACGATCATCCATTACATTTAACTACAATTTTTATTATAATCATAGTTTTAATAAACTGTCGAAACTTGTATCGACTTATATAACATCACGCCGATATTATCCAGAAAGATGTGGCAGAGGTGTACAAAATCCACATTTCTCCTGTTATGTTAAGGTCCCATGGGATAGGTGGTGAGCCTTACGCCATCCACTGGTAACAATTCCAGCTCCGTGCTGCTATTGTGAATTTCCTGATGGAAAGTTCACAAATAACACTTTGCCCGACCCTGGCATCAAACCCAAAACCTCGCTGTGAGGTGTGCATACAAAAACTACTAGACCATAGGTAGAACACTTGTATTGTTACAATATTAATCTAGTTAAGTGGCATCGTTTTTATAGGGCAAGTGTGTAGTACATGAAACCGACAGAATATATACCAAGAAGTCTGCTATGCTGAAGAAACAAAATAAAGCTCATGATATACTATTATTTTCAATATACACACATGATGATGATATGGTATACTTGCGTATTTTTCAAAAATTAGAAAACGGGTCTAAATCGCGTAATCATTATAAAGGTAAAGTAAAGACCCGTTCTCTAATTTTTGAAAAATGTACTCAAATCGCGAAAGTTTAAAAACATATATTGCTTATGTATGTATTAATTTATCTAATTTGTTCATTGCAGGAATACAATGTGACTCTGAACACGCTTCTCAGCTGGTAGAAATGTACAAAAATGACAAAAATGACAAACAGTCATCTCTCCTTTTATGCCTATTGAGATGTGTGCCTCTACATCACAGAGAAGATGTGATACCTGAACATGGTAACTTTTTTTTTAAAGGTTATTAGCATTTTTCCAGTACAAATTGGCGAAATGACGTAACATACAGTTGAGAAATTTAGGGTTCTGGCAAGAGGCGACTGTAGCTGCATAGCTAAAAGCGACTGCCCGGTGTGCAGTAGGTCGCAGGTTCAAATCCTGCCGGTCCCATATACTTTTCAACTGTTTCTTAGTACTACTATTCTTGTTAACGCTCTCCAGCTAAGCTTAATTCTCTTGTATTAGGAGCAAGTTCACGTCCGTGGTGTAATGGCCAGGATTAGAACCCACGACCTCTCAATCGTTAGACCAATGCCTTATCCAATTACTTATAAATTTATGCCTTCTAGTTCCATTCCATTTAACTAAAATATATTTCTTAAGAAAAGCAAATTGTGTCATAATGTGATCTTTTATGCGCTTTTCAGAAGTCATAAAAATTATTTAACTAAGCTTATGTTTGTGTTGCCCCCACTCCGGCTCATCTCCTGCACGCTAGGACTTTTAGTGTGTTTACTCCATAAGAACAACAACACCTGAACAACTTTCTAAAGAAATCGCGTAGGGGCCAGCTCACACACACAACAAATTCTTCTTTCGGTGAACTAGGGTAATAATCATCATGATGATGATTACATACATAAATATCTACATTTATTGCACAAATAAACCATCGTACAATATTTTCAGTAATATCGGACGATTCTTTATCAAGTGTTAAGAGCTCAGACAGCCAAGAAAACAGAAGGTCAAAGGGACATGGAAAGAAGGATGTCCCAAATAAATGCAAGCACATAAAGTTTTGTAAGTTCTGCCAGTACCACATGTCGAAAGTCGAAGACAAGTATAAGAAAAAGAAGAGAACTTTAATAAAGGCAAGTCAAGTATTACAGTTTTTTTTAATTGAAACTGACATGAGTTTGTAACATTCAAATTATAAAATATGGGGGTTCCTCACGTAATGTTGGTCTATTTAGTAGACCGCGGTTTCAACTATACATTTAGGCATTTTCAAGAGAGTGTGACACGTCGCTGCTCGCATTGCGACTCAGGCAGACTCAGACGCGTCACCGACATTACGTGAGTAACACTCGTATTTCGTTTATTTTAATAAGGTTTACAGTTTTAAGTTATTGTTTTTGCAGAGATTTATTTTTTGTACTCCCGACGAAAACTTGAATAAGTTGGATTTTATTCTAGTGATGCAAGTAGTAACCTTTTGTCCAGCGGCTCACTAAATACAGAGCCGTACTGTTAATTTCTGGGGCCCTGGGCTAACAGTGCTAACATTCCTTGGGCCGCTAATACGCATGTTGTGTCGGACTGTCGGAGTACCTATAGATGAATTGCGGGCATAGTTGAAACCCTATATATTGAGTAGGCCCTGGGCTTCGCTCCAGTCCAAAAAAGTTATAGATAGATCCCAACGTTACTTGAGAGATATAATGTAACTACAACTATAAAAAATCATAAGGGGATTTTATTTCAGAAATTATCTTCAAACACAAACGCAATAAAAATGGACAATTTCATGAAGAATGTGGATGTTTTGGAACGCAACCTTATTGATGAGGTGGCAATTATAACTTTTGTTATTACTTCTGTGTATATCACGGTGTTAATGTAGTTTCATGCATGTATTTTTTTAAGGATGTAGAAGTGTGAACATAAATTAATATTTGGATTTCACTATAAATATATGTTATTCTATCATGATATATTTAATATTAATTAAGAAATTTTTAGTTGTTTTTTTTTATATTCTATTCGGAATTTTAAGTGATGAAATCAATAAATCAAACCATTTATTTCCATGGGCCCAATACTGCTTGTGCAATAGAGCTTGAACACGTCACTTAACTAATAAAATTATAATGATTGCATTTAAATTATTTTACTGACCGGAGCTTAGATTGATTTCAATTCAACTTCAATTTAGATAGATTTTTGAAATCAATCTAAGTACCAGCTCCAATGGATAATTCATCATGAGAAGAGCTGGTGAGAAACTCATGTGCACCATCTTTTCCTACAACTTGCATACAATTTTTGTTTGTTTATCCAATATTTCTACGTGTAAATTAGATGTTTATAACCTACATGTTTAATTTACAGCACTTTAGTCCATGACAAAGTTTTTATCATATTCAATATTGCGATTGCAGATGTTTGAACAACTAAAGACGGTGTACGAATCGGAGGTGCAAATGATAAAAGTCGAGGAAGACAAAAAAATAAAGCGCTCTATTGCGTGCCACACTCTGCAATTGCAAAAGGAAAGAGAACAGGTATGATAATCCTGGCTACATATTTATTTGTTCGCACTGGCTACTGGCTACGCGTACGTATACCACATACGCTTAATCTGGCCAACTCATGATTGTAGGGGATCATTTCCCTGGTCAATAGTCTTTTGTACTTATAATCATAATAATAGCAGCCCTGTATATAATACATTTTCCCTAGGCTCGAGCCTCTTCTCATGATGAGGTTAGGCCATAGTCCACCACGTTGGTCAAGTGCGAATTGGTAAACACCCTCGAGTCCTTTTTAGGCACCTTAGACCTTTGTCTTCGCAGTCCTACGGTCTATCGCTGCTTTTCATCGAAGTATGTTATGCCTTGTGCGGATTGGTAGACTTCACACACCCTTGAGTACTTTTTAGGCACTCTCAGGCATGCAGCAGCATTTAGATATGCTTAGCAATTCTATGCTAAGGACACTTGAAAATTAAGGATTCGTCGAGTAAGGTTAGTTCTTATCTGACCCATAAAATATTACCAGACCGAATTCAAAAGTGACAAGTTCTTTAAAAAAAATCCCAGCTGTCATTTTCATTTTTGTGTGTTATTAGCTTATTCTGACAATATATTATGGTTAATTTCTAAGTATGATAGGCAGTAAGGATGACAATCGGAGGAATACAGTTTATTAAAAATGTTATAACTATTATTTAAAATCTTGTTTTTAGCTGCGGGACGTGGGGGAATTTTCTTTAGACGTTGCTACTTCTCCTTTGGCTGGCCGTGATTTTGTGTTTTGTAATTTTGTGCTGCTGTGCCATACTCTCCTGGAAAGACCAGGAGTGATTTTATGTTATTCGTTCCTTTTTCAGTTAGAAGAATCGTTCAAAGCGCGCGAAGCAGCTCTGCAGCAGAGCGTGAGTGAGAAGAAGCAGTTCCTGTGGGGATTGGCGCGCGCTCTGCGGCTCCAGCACGCGCACATGACGCGCGCAATGCACGATGTACGGAGCGAGACTCACCGACTCTCTGCCAAGGTAAATAACTCAAGCAAAGAGCACTTTATCAATATGGAGAGGAAATAAAAGCAAATATTGCAAACAAGTCTGCCACAACTTTTGGGAAGTGGATGGGGAGGTTACAACTAGTTTTATATGATGTCAATGAGCGACAGTCTCTTACCTTTGACAACAGGGGACGCCTGACAATGACTAGTTGTGATCCAAGGGCAGAGCAAATGTGTTATTTGGGATTTTCTGATAAGAAAAATATCAATAGCAGTATGGTGTCTGGAATGGAGCCCAGTAGGTGGCGATAGGGTCATCTCTTATCACATGGGACCTAAATAGCAGATAAAATGTCAGTATTATGTACTTCTTATACTACACCATTCTCACCTTCTTGATGTTCTGTCTAGATAATTATACTTAGTTAGGCGTGATTTTGTATTAATGGTCTCCTGACGGCTGTCTCAACGGTCATCTCTCTAAGGGTCGCAGTTGGAAGCGTCAGTACCCGATTGCGCGCGCATCTTTTTTGTATGAAAATATGATAAAATACGACGGCCGCTGACGCTGACGCTTGCTTTCAACCGCGAGCCTTATCAATTACAGTTGTGTCACAATTTCAAAACTGCATAATAAAAAGCAAATTATTCTATTTAAAGGAAGACAGTCTAAAAACGCAACTGGCCGAAGCAGAACGAATCTTAACGGAGCGTGGCGAAGACATGCGAGCTCAGATATCAGAGGAACTGACCATTCTAGAGGGCCACCTCGCCAACATGAAGAGAGAGCGAGACAGCATCAACGAAGAGCGAACCAAACTAGAAAAAATAAAAGCTCAAGAAAAAAACACGGAACTACAAAAAGACAACGAAGAACTGCACACACATTATGAGTTGCTAAAAAATGAATTAGGGATACTAAAGAAGTATTTAGAGACTACCAAATTAAGTCCGAAATGTGTAATAGAGAGAGGGACTTTGACTGAAGTGAATGATGTGACGTCTTCGTTTAATGTGCATTTGAATAATAGTCAAAGCGCCAAAAGTAAAAGCGATGCGGATGACCGACTGAAGAACCAAGTTGTTAATGATTTTAAAAAGAAAAATGTAAATTTTAGACCGGTATGTATTTTAGTACCTATTTGATATTAGATAAGACCAGTACTCTGACTCGATTCCTTTCTTCGAAATAACAAAAGACAATCACGCGATACACGATAATAGGGTCCACTTTCAGTATTTTTATTTCATTTTCTTACCTTCAATCATTTTTTTTAATTCCTTCGTCATAGCGGCGCATCCCCGTCTCTTGTCGGTACCCTTATTGCGTTCTTATGCTTAGGTACGTGACGCGTTCTGACCGTTTCTATGAAGATAAACTACTCGGGATATCTTTACTCTGACCAACCTTTTTTTTTTATTTAAAATCAACCAGTTTTCTTTTTCAAAGCATGTAGTGAGCAAGCTTGTATTTCATTCCATACATCGCAGATGGCCGTCGCTATGTCGAGAATACTACAACATTACTGCCATTTCAGTATGTTCAAATCTACCAATGGGTTTTTGGCTCAGGATCTACTATTTTACATTGTGATAGTGCCGTACTAAAAAGAAAATACGTTAGGACCCCAATATTATTAGCTTTGGGCCCCGTAAGTTCATGGTTCGGCTCTGCAATAATTTCAAGACATAACATACTTCGATGTAAAGCAGCGAAAGACCGTAGGACTGCGAAGACAAAGGTTTAAGGAGCCTAAAAAGTACTCGAGGGTGTTTACCAATCCACACTTGGCCAGCGTGGTGGACTATGGCCTAACCCTTCTCATCATGAGAAGAGGCCCGAGCCCAGCAGTGGGACATGTATTAGATACAGGGCTGTTATTGCCTATTCACCTTACAATTCTGTTTTTTTATAGTCAAACCTAGACGAGATATACCGCGAGCGTGCACATCGTTCATCAGAGTCGAGCGAGGCGGGCGATGCCACACAAACCGTGTTCGAAGCAAGGAGCGATGCCGACAGGGATCTTATACAAAGACTGCAGGATGAAAATAGTAGGCTCATGGAATGTTCTAGACAGGTGAGCATTGATGTATCTATTAATTTACAAAGTGGTCAGGTCCCTGCGTAGCCACGATTTGTTTGAAGGAAGAATAAGTATAGAGAAATTCTAACTCGTTTCCAGGTCAATATATTATACGCTTCTACAATAAACTTCCATTAGACGCAGTAGAATTATCGATAGGTAAATTTAAGAAACAGTACAGTACAGTACAGTATTTTAGACTACATAAATGATAACAGTATTTGGAAATGAACTGCTCTTTTTTTTTTTTTTTTTTTCCTTTCATTTGAAAAGATGGTGCACATGAGTTTCTCACCACCTCTTCTCATAATGCAATACCCATCGGAGCTGGTACTTAGTTTGATTTTAATCTGATTCTAAACAGTTGAATTAAAATTAAAAAGCAAAGCCCCAATTAATGAAATCATTGTAATAAGTATTATTTAGTATTACTTATAATTTATTTTTATATCATTGTTTGTAATATTTTGACGTGTTCAAGCGCCTCCTGGGACCTATGAAAATAAATGATTTGAATTTGAATTTGAATTTTTTCCAGGATATAGTGATTACAAGCAGTTTCCAGCATATTCTGTCATTTATGGTTGCCAGTTATATTCTAATTTGTATATTAATAATACACTCCATTTTCATAGCCTGATTAACAGCAATGAAGTAGTTTTTAATCATAGCTTATTATGTAATGTTTTTTTAATCGGTAGCCCCATAATCCTGGATCCAATTATTAATTAGGTAGATATGTATGCAGTGCACGAAACCGCTGAGGTTTAATAACAGGGATTCCATTCAAAGATTCAAAGAATTTTATTTGCATAAAACACTGTTACAATTACAAGTTGTTGTTATATATCAGGTAGGTACAGCATGTTTTGCTCTTAAATTGAGAGCGTGCAAATATTTAATACATCAAAATTACATTATTGCATGCATTTGTTAGCATTATTATGTACTACAATTTATAAATAATGTTCATGTCAAGAAAATATAATAAATATAAATTATATACTAAAACCTTCCTTGAAACACAAGGATTAAAATACCGAAAACTGCATTCAAATCGGATCAGTAGTTTCCGATAAAATCGCGAACATAAAAAGGTGACATACATACATACATACATACGGATCGAATACAGAACCTCTTTTTTTTTTTTGAAGTTGGTTAAAAATACGAACATTGTTTTTGTACACCCATGAGATAAAGGCCTCATTGATTCTTGCCTCTGGTTTGTTAAGCTGGTACTATCTCTGGAATTTGGCTTAACTATATTCGTTAGGATAACTTGTATAATTTATTACAGTAAAATCAACGTATTATACATATTTATGTTTTCGTTTCCAGCAAAGCTCACTGCTGTCAGCTCTATCGCTGGCGTGTCGTTGCCCGCGCGCGTGTGTGCGTGAGCGTGGCTCTCACTCACACTCACACACCCTGGCCCCCGCCAGCGCGGTGTCCACCCCCACGCCCTGCCAACCCACGTATTTCTTGCGGAGGTTGGTACTTTTTATTTCATTTATCTTTGAGGAAAAATAATTTATACATAATATTCTGAATCAGGCAGTAGTTATTAACCTAAATAGTATCACTCACAATTGAAGTAACCAATATATAAAAACATGCATCTCCAATACCCTATACCCTAATTATACTAATATAATTTTTTTTTTTTTTTTTTTTTTTTTTTTTTTTTTTTTTTTTATATTGTAAGATATCACAAATATCTTATTTTATTACAATCTAGCCCATAAAGGCTAATGAGTAATTCTATTTTAACCTAAATTAATATGTAAACATAAATCTAAGAGGCGTCCAATAACACTTCACTTAGTTTTTATTAAGGCGAAGACACTTTGTTCATGTTGTCTTTTGAACTATCACTGTTTTTGTTTGTAAATTTTTCACTTAATCACTAACACTAACTAACTCATATGGTTTTGTCCGTTTAAGTCTTTTCACTATGTCCGTATTGTCGAGGAGCTGGATGGCCTCGACATTAACGTGATGATGAAGCCTATATTCGTGGGCTTCTGCCAATTTTTGCATCACTTTATCTACGACTTCAATGTTGAGGTCCCTGTGGAGGTCGCAATTTCTTACATACCAGGGCGCGTTCACGATGTTCCTGAGTACTTTATTCTGGAATCTTTGTATAATTTGCCGATTACTTTGAGCGGCACAGCCCCACAGCTGGATGCCATAAGTCCATACAGGCATCAAAACCTGTTTGTATAGTAGGACTTTGTTAGGTACTGAAAGGGGTGATTGCTTTCCGATAAGCCAGTACATTTTTTTGTAGCGCATGTCTAGTTCTTCTCGCTTCTTCTTGACGTGCGCTTTCCAGCGTAGCTTAACGTCAAGCGTCATGCCGAGATATTTAGCTGTATTAGCATATGGTACCTCTTGGTTGTTTATGAACACCGGCAAATACTGCAGCTTCTTGTTTGTGAAGTCTACGTGTACTGACTTAGCTTCATTCAATTTAATACCCCATTCTTTCGTCCATTGTATAGTTTGGTTGATAGCTGCTTGAAGTTTTTCTACAGCTTCCTCGTGACTGTTACCTGTAGCCATAATAGCAGTATCATCTGCAAAAGTCGCAATGAAGTTTTCTTCTGGTACTGGGATGTCACAGGTGTATAAAAGGTACAGGACCGGACCCAATACACTCCCCTGGGGTACACCAGCTTTTATTTGTACAATTTCTGAGTAGGCGTTTTCTTGACGTATCCGAAACACTCTATTTGAGATGTAAGAAACTAATAAATCTGTGTATGATTTAGGTAACATAGTTCGTAGTTTCTGTACTAAGCCTTTATGCCAGACTTTGTCAAAAGCTTGTGCCACGTCTAGGAAAACAGTAGCGCAAACTTTCTTTTCTTCTAGTGTTTTTTCAATGACATTAGTTATTCTATGTATTTGGTCTATTGTAGAATGTTGTTCTCTGAAGCCAAATTGGTGGTCAGGTACTAGGTTTTTGTCTTCAATTATCGGTTTTAATCTCTTCAGCAGTAGCTTTTCAAACAACTTTGACATTATAGGTAACAGAGAAATTGGCCTATACGATGTTGGTTCCTGTGGAGGTTTGCCAGGTTTAGCTATCATTATGACATCTGCCACTTTCCACAGATCAGGTACATATTTAAGTCGGAAAGCTGCGTTTATCAATGTGGTTAGTTTTACAATTGCCTTACGTTGTAGATATTGCAAAACTTCACCGGTAATTAGATCAAATCCTGGGGACTTCTTTTTATTGAGTTTGTTAATCTGGTTTGAGACTTCTCTTGGAGTCACAAATTTGATTTCTAACGTATCTTGCACCATGTCATCAACAATGATATCTTGTGAGTTTGAACAATTTACCTCGTTCGGCTTAAAGATGTTCTCGAGATATCCAGCGAATCTTTTTGCTTTTTGCTCGTTGCTTATAGCCCACGTTCCATTTTCTTCTCGTAATGGAGGAATTTGTACAGTGGGTTTTTTCATATTCTTAGCAGCCTTCCACAAGGAATAGTCTGTTTTAACATCATTAGTTAACTGGCTTAAGTAATTATTTCGCACCAAATCATTATGCTGAAGGATTTTCCTTTTTAATTTTTTTGTAAGATTATTGAGACAAGTTTTTTCCAAAGGAGATCTAGTTTGATGCCATATTTTTCTCTGCTTGCGTTTTTCAGCAATGAGGTTTCTTATATCTATGGGATAGGTAAAGCCTTTAACTCTCCTTTGAATGTTAGGAGTGTTTGCCCATGCTGCTTGCTGAATTTTAACAATAAATTGGTTAACTTCGAAGTCCAACTGCTCCGGCGTTTTAAGAGGGACTTTAAGTTCTATACTATTTTCTAGGTCTATGCTAAATTGTTCCCAATTTGTATATCTATTTACTAATGTGGGAATATTATCTATCTTATTTATAAAATGGTCACTCAATGTCAAGACTATGGGTGAGTGATCCGAGTTCATATCGTGTGATTCATCAATATTTAGATATGTTCTGGATATGTTCTTACATATGAAGAAGTCAATTAGGTCTGGTATTTTATGCTTATCCGTTGGCCAGTAAGTTGGCTTGCCAGTTGATACAGCTTCACATTTTGTTTCCTGAATAGCATTTAGTAACTCTCTGCCTTTGGTAGTGATCAGCCTAGAGCCCCAATGCGTGTGTTTGGCATTAAAGTCTCCACCCAGGATAAATCGGGTACCTAGTTGCTCGAAAAGACTCATATATGTTTCTTTTTTAATTGCGTACCTTGGTGGCGAATATATGGCTGCTATTGTGACAGGATATAAGTAACCTTGTACACATATAGACACTGATTGTATGTTACGCTCCTCTTGCTTATATATCTCATAGTGGGCAAGGTTTTCTTTTACAATAACAGCACTACCTCCCCTTGCAGAGTTATCAGGATGCAGCGCGTGGTAAATACTATATCCTTGTAATTTTATGAAGGATTGTCTGGTGAAGTGTGTTTCAGATATTAAGCACACATCAATATTTTCAATGTCTAGAACTACTTGCAATTCTTGTTGATGTTTAAGCAGTCCATTAGCGTTCCAAGACATTATTTTTATTGACTTCTTCATTTTTGATAGCATTTTTTAGTTGCAGCTTCGATATTACTGCTTTCTAGTTTTCTTAATCTAGCATCAAATGATGTCATGAGTTTAAGTATTTCATCTAATTTTCCTTCCATATCTCTATTACAAGGTGAGGTGGTTTCGCTAGTACGAATCTGTTTCGGTTTTGGTGCAACCATCTGCGCATAGGTTTGTGCAGGCATTTTTTCGGCATTCGAAGTTTCGATGTTGGCATTATCCTGTTTTTTCACTGGTTTTGTGCTCTTGTTCTTTATGTTCTGCATTTCTTTAGCTACCATGCAGCCTCTGTAGCTAGCCGGGTGAGGTTCACCACAGTGTACACATTTTGGTTTTACATCTGCGGGCTTATACTAATATTATGAAGAGGAAATATGTATTGATTGTACTCAAAAAAATTCGTATCTACTGTAACATTGTTAATGAAAATTGGTGTGGGCATAGTTCGAGAGACCAGGAATTTTACAGAGGTAACGCAAACAGTAATTTTTCACATTTTGAAGACCTAACGCTACTTGTGTAGCTTGAGGTCTTCATGTGAAAGAAAAAAGCTCCAAAAAGTGCACCCCTAGCGGGAAATTCAAACACGATAGCCCTCATTCTATCCCATTAGTAATTGACGGGGACTCATCATTTAGCCTCTCGAAGTCTAATGCTGACGGGGACTTATAACTTGTTACTTCCAGTATGAACCCTCACGCTTCCTCCAACACCCTGGCCATGGGTTGGCGCAAGGGAGCCGGGGAGGAACTCAGTCTGTTCAGTGACGCACAGCCCCGGATCCTCGTGCCGGGGGATAGCATTCCTTTTGTGGGAGTCGCTGCGGATAGGGAGAGACGGGCTAGCAGCAGAAGGTACTTTGTATTTAAATTTCTTATTGATTATTTATATAGCATCTAGCTATGCTCAGCAAATTAAACAAAGAAATAGTTGAAAAATTATGGGACCGGCAGGATTTGAACTTGAAACCTCTGCATACCAGTCAGCCGGTCCCATATTTTTTTCATGTTTCTTAGTATCATTTGTTTAATGTTTAATATAACAGCACGTTTATGTAACAAGAAAGGCGTGGCTGAGTATATTTTACCTGTGTGACCTGTTTTTTAAAGTTTATATTCAACGAACTTCACGCTAAACTCACGGAAGTGAAGAAATATCATTCGATACAATAATACAGGACATTATAGGCGTCTACTGTACTGTCTTTACTTTAATTTAATGTTTTTCTTTACTTTAATTTAATGTTTTTACTTTTGATGCAGGTACTGAGTTATTGATTTCCCTTTTTCAGGCAGTTGTTAAACCAATGGCGTTCAATTCGCAACCGTGCATTGCCGCTGGCCGGCGTCAGCAAACGAACGCCTTTGCCGCTCAAGGAAAAACCAATTATTGGTATGTATAAGGCATGACAATAAGAAATGTAATAGTAAGGTATAGTCTATTTTTATTAAAACTGACGTGAGTTTGTAACATTATTCAAATTATGAAATACGGGTGTTACTCACGTAATGTGTATTTAGTCGACCGCGGTTTCGCCTATACGTCTAGGCATTATCAAAAGAGTGCGATACGTCGCGCCTGAGTCGCAGCCAGTCTTGCACTGACTAAATAGACCAACATTACGTGAGTAACACCCGTATTTCATAATTTGAATATAATTTAAATATTTCATAATTTGAATCTGTTATATATACAGGGAGTAGTATATTCGGTACGAGATCAAAGTCATCTCGTACTTTTGGGTCCCTCGCTACGCCCGTGTTTTGTCTATAGAATATTTCGCTTATTCGGGATCCAAAATTAGCATTCACAAAGTTCAGCACAAAGAACTATTTAAACACACATGCTTCTTTGAGTCACTAGAACGAATGTTTCAACATCTATATAAAAGCGATAAGCGTGCTTTGGCCCTTAGTTGTATAATTATTATATATAGGTATAGTTGTTTCTTTCAACTGAAAACTGATTATTTATAGCCGAGGGTGGGCACTGGTGACCTGTAACACAGGTTTTTACTCAAAACCTACATCAGGCACCAGTCTCTCACATAAGGTAAAAATAAACCAATGTCTACAAAATAATCTAATTATAAGACCTTTTGTGAAGAGAGAATAAACAATGTATTTACTTATTATTCAACATCCAATACCATACATAATAGTGTATATTAAATAAAATGTGTGCAGTGGCAGGTAGCAGCGGTCACCCAGAGATGGCAACGATCACTCCTCAAGCGACCACTTCTGCACAACCGGACACCAGCCGCAACCACTCACCACACTCCGTGCGGTAATATCATTGCATTACTTATAACCTGGTCCCTGAAATACATTTAGCACTAGTTCAGGGGCCATAGGACTCGTACCCATTTGTGTAATATTTTTATGTCAATAAATAATACATTATTTAAGAAAAAACAAAAAATATTTTATAACCTGCCGCTGTAGTCTCACGTACAATGGTCCCATAGGAGGACTAAGTGCGGATACCGCCCAGGAAAACTAAACCTGCCGCTGTTTTATAAAAAAAATCTATTTCCCTTCTAAATTTCCAGTTTATCTAATTAATTACAATTTAATATCCTGGCACCGAGTACTCAGCCAAATGCATTGTCTCTCCGGCTTTTTCAGTGCTTTTGTTATTAAAACTCTAGTCTGCAAAAAAAACCAATTCGGTGTACAATTGTATAACTTGGGTAGGTTATATCGGTATTGCATCGTCTCTGCCAGCCCCCGAGGGATAAAGGCGTCATTTTATGTATGTATAATTGCATCGGGTGAGGATTGACCCCTTATCTTTTAATTTTGTTTCAATAGCTATCTCTCACTTTAAATTACATTGTCTTAATTGATTAAGAAATCTTTTTTGTCAAATAATACTTTTGGTATAGTGGGCCAAGCAATTAGGTATGCAGGGCAAAAACTTCTATGCCATAGTGCAAACTGACTGCAAGAGATTTGTATGTGTGAATTGCATATGTAATAACTAATAAGTGTAATATACCCACTATTTAGATATGTAACTCACTTATCTATAACTGGTGTAGTAAGTCTTTACTATGACTTAGAAGTTTTTGCCCTGCATAGCTAACTCGTTGGCCCACTGTACATACTTCAATAATTGCTGTAGCTAAACTAGAATTAAGGCCACAGGTTCTCCTAAATCAGGCACCAGCCTCTGTTTGTACAACATTCTAAAGTATTTTTTTTACCAATTTGTGAAAGACAAAATAAATATTTTGATTATGTATTTATTATTATTTAATTATTTTACTATTCTGCGTAGTATAAGTTTAACTAGGCTATAAGTTAATTTGACCACAATAAAGAATTAATTTCAGAAATAAAAGCCAGACTCGGCCCAAGCCAACAGAGTTTGAAACCAAGAATAATAGAAGTAAAAGTCCCAAATCTCTGTTGCGGGAGGCCAAACAGAAATTACGAAAGTTAGTTTCTCGTTTCATGCTTTATTATAGTAATTATTGTGGTAGATTTTTAGAAGACCGTGTTGATAAAAAGTAGACTATAAATGCCAATTTCAGAGAGTCCGAAAAGCTCTTATCCACCCCATGAAAGTGTCACAAGTTACACTTTGAAAGGACAACACAGATTTTAATTTAATTTCTGAGTGTTATTGGGTTATCCTGCCAATAAGGTTTATCTGACCCCTGTGAAATTAGGGCAAAATGTTGAATATGTTAATCTAGGTAATAAACATCCCCCCACCAACGGGTCCCGCGTTGTCGTCGCGGTGGGGCTTAGTACCCGTGGTGCCTCCACACCACGGCGAAGCCAAGTGGACCCCAGAGGGGGGCTGCTCTTCGGGCTTTGGGCAGAGAAGCCCTTGTGGAGCAGCCCATGTTGCAGGGCTCTTATGGGGGGGCTCTGCAACAGGAGGGCCTGCGGTGTTGGCGTGAGTCGGCACTGCGGCCGAGGAGTTGCGGGGCCGCGGCGGGAGAGGACTGTCGGTGTTTCGTTGCCGCTTTCCCTACCTTCCGCGGTCCCGGCGGGGCCGCAGCCGTTAGTACTGCGGCGTGGTGGGCGGTGGGACGAACATCTGTCTCACCGTGGAGGGCCAGGCCGTCAGATACGAAAGTGTCTGACGGCTTTGCACGCGGTCCTCGGTGCCGGTCCCCCCACATTTTGGGGGCCATGAGGGGCCTGCCTAGGTGGGCGAGAGCCGGGCTGCGGTGTTGGCGCAAGCTGACACCGTGGCCGGGTGGTTTACGGGGCCGCGGCGGGAGAGGACTGTTGGTGTTTCGTTGCCACTTTCCCTACCTTCCGCGGTCCCGGCGGGGCCGCAGCCGTTGAACTGCGGCGTGGTGGGCGGCGGGACCGACCACCTGTCTCGCCGCGAGAGGACCAGGCCGTCGGACATGGGGAATGTCCGATGGCTTTGCACGCGGTCCTCGGCGCCGGTTCCCCCACATTTTGGGGGCCATGAGGGGCCTGCTTCGGCGGGCATCGCCGGGGGGGTTGTGGACGTAAAGGCTGTGCCAGATTCCCATGACCCCCCCATCAAGGCGAGTGCGGGAGCACCGTGGGGTTTTAGTGGGTATTCCCGTGCCGTTTACCATCTTTAGGCACGGGCGAGTCCCACATAACCACTCTGCCCTTCCCCGGGGTGGGGTGGTATGCGTAAATGCATTTCCCCACGTAAAAAAAAAAAAAAAAAAAAAAAAAAAAAAAAAAAGGTAATAAACATCCATATATTCATACAAACTTTTACAATTAATCTTTCTTGTTCAGTGTATAGAACATCGCCGTAGAAGGTAGTTAGTATTTTGAAAAAAATGCCTTGTTATATAATCTACATAGTTAAAATTAGTAATCGTTTGTAAGCCAAGAGTCCCTCCTACACCCATTTTAACATATTCCAGCATAAAAAACACAGCCGCTGAAGCTCGTGAGCGGAGCCCTAACGCGGTGCTCCGAGAGGCGAAGCTGCGACTCCGCAAGCTAGAGATAGAGGCCGAAGCTGTGGAACAATCGTACCTCGACTTCAGGCGGAGGCAGTCCAAGGCCGGGATCGAAAGGAACAAGGACACAAGGGATGAGCCTGTGGCGATGGAGCGCTTCAGAGTACTGGGTAGTAGAACTTTACCTGTTATTTTTACATCCTATGCGATAGGTTCAATTCAGGACTGTGTTGCTGATAAGAATTTGTTAACGGATAATTAAAATTAAATAATAATAATAGCAGCCCTGTAACTTATACATGATCCACTGCTGGGCTCGGGCCTCTTTACATGATGAGAAGGATTAGGCCATAGTGTACCACGCTGGCCAAGTGCGGATTGGTAGACTTCATATTCCCTCAAGTACTTTTAGGTACTCTCAGGCTCTCACGATGTTTTCCTTCGCCGTTAGAGAGCGATAATTTATATGAGAAATACACACATATATTCGAAAAGACGAATCTTAACGATTTATTAATAGAGGTGTGTGTCGTGGGTTCGAATCCGAGACCTTTGACTTCGCAGTCCTACGGTCTCTTACTAGGCTATCGCTGCTAACGGAAATTATCAAATAAATTAGCACTTTACGGGTCTTTCAATGAGCGGTCTCAAATTATACCGACGTTTACGATCGTAATCATTAATTTTATTAATTTTGTTACAGATCTAAAACGGAGCCAATCTCTTCAAAAGCTTGACAGCAACAACGAAATGGACTTACCATTGACTGACTTCCAAAAATCTATGCAAAATGATTTCGACAAATATCTCCGAGAATATCAAACCAAAATCGATATTGGACTAACGCATTTCAAAACTCAAAACATTGCCGATATCATCAAACCTATTCCTGAAGCGTATTCTAAAATGGACGAAGAAAATGTACCACATAATAACTACCTCGAAACTCCGTTGACAGAGTTTAGAAAACTATATCAATCTAAGAAACAGGTTAAAGAAGATGACAGCCAAGATATACCGTTTGTTACTAATGTAGTATCAAGTGGTAGTGAAGAGTTTATAATAGACAAAGACTCGGCAAAGTCTTCAAAGCAAAATAAACCAAGAAAAGATAAAACTAAAACACAAGAAAAGAAAACTAAAAGGGATAAAACAAAATTGAGAGTGGAAGAACAAAATCAAAGAGAAGAATCGATAACAATGGAAATGCTTAAAGATAACATGCAGCAACTTATTATCAATTCAATGAAAACTATTGAAATTCCACCCGAACATAAAGACGAAAATTTACTGCGAGTCGAGTTGGAAAACGCAACACAAGTTCACACTAGCGATCAAGATGTGCTGCTTATAGTAGAAAATACCATTGATTTTAGAACAGGCACTGTGACACAGAACACCAGTCCTACTCATGCAAGTCAACAGGTGGCTATCATAGTTAGCCCTAAAGGTCCAAAAAATAAGGATGATTTCTCAGAGAAAATTGAAAAAAGTTTGTCACCTGAACAAGATGCCCGTCTGACCAGAGGCGACGTGTTAGATGCAATATTTCAGGGAGACAACGACAAATCCAATTCACTTCTCTTGGAAATTCCTGAAACCGTTCTAAAAAGCTCGATCGAATCTGATGGTAAGGAAGACCCAGATGACTTTTCGGCGGATGTCGACAACTATAATAGTAATTATGGATCTGAGAATAGTATATCTATGGCTAAAATTTCTGACGATAATTTTTGGGATTCGTAAAATTTGTGTTTGAATTTATTATATGTCTAAAATTCGAGTGTGGATAAACATTTTGAAGTAATCATTGTTTTAATTATCAATGACCTGAAGAACGCTTATCGTATACGTACATCTGTACCTGTCAATTGGACCAGACGATGCCAATTCATTTTATGAAACCACACTAGTTAGAACCAAGTCGTCAGTAAAATTCTGAACCAACTAGAATTGTTAAATGCTTTCAGATGTAAAAATAGAATTTACTTTTCATAGCAAGGACAGATAAGAAAAAAAAAGCAACTTGATAAAGAACCAGTCATAATATATTTATCTACCGTCTATGTGAATTAAAACATATCATATAAAACATACATTTATTTTACAATTTATCGTTTCAAATATAAAAGTACAAACATTCATATATTGAACTCACAGCATTTGGCATTCCGAGTCTTGCAACCTAACTATTACGTATAAATGCTAAATGATGAACCAACATTATTGTCCACAACACATAATAAATTCAACATACCGAACATTTAACATTTATATATACAAAAAAACTAAATCGTTACATACAGCAAAGCAACATTATATTATAATTCGATACATTTTATTAACAACTAAGGTACCCCCTTTTGTTTAAATAAAGAAGAATGATAATTTAGTTGCCAAGCAATATTATAATGCCTTATTGATTGTACAATAATACAATAGGTATAGTTAGTTCTTTAGCAATTGTTTAAAACAACCAACATGTTAATGAACTCAACTATAACCTCTTTCCGACTCAAATATGTTTAAAACGTCATTGGTGTGTAAAATAACCATCAGCAATACAATGCTTGAAATTAAGAACACAATTATACAATTATCATTATTTTCACATCAGAATCACATTTTTATTTTAGAATTTCAGCATTTCAAATATTATTGTGAGTGTTGTGATAACGTAATGTCTAATTTAAAGTGAAATCCAGTCATACTAGCTTTTCGCACAACATATCTTTCTTCGAACAAATTCAGGAAAAACCCAATATATTGGGTTTTTTAAAGTTATTTTCCGCGGCAATAAAACATATCTAGCACTTCAAAATATGCAAATGCTCGTCATTATACAAAACAAATTTATACACAAGCCTAATTAAATATTTTCCCGTGTCTGTTATAAGAAAAATATCAATGAGATTAAATTATATTCACATTAAAAAGCACCCTTCACATGAGATTTAAATATCCGATGCCAGAAAATATACAAATTAAAATATAATATATTCTTCAAATAGAAAGCATCGCACAAGCATAAACCAACCCCTTAGCAGAACACTTGAACGAATGCTTGGATCTATTTGTTATAGCTTTTTATGAGAATATGCATCTTATTACTAAATATACGATCAATAACTGTCCCGCAATATAAAGAGCACTTTTTAGTCTTTTTTATAAGTAAATCCATTTTTTTGGACCATAGTGGTGTATGCCATTTATTTATTTACCGTTTTTAACCGCCTCAAAGTATTTATTCACATTTATAATATATCACTAACATTCCGAAAGAGACATGATATGTCCAAGTACATCTAACCCAAGTACTACGAAAGTATTGAAATACACAACATATTAAAATTCTAATTGAAAAAATCTTATACAAATGATCAATTACTAAACATTGAATTATATTCAATAATTAAATCATTAAATTACTAATATATAATATTTAGCACAAAATAAATAATCGGTGAAAATCCATGGACATTAATAATGCTATTATTTTTGAGTATTAAATAAATACTATATTTGATGGCAAATCAAAATCAGTTTTATAAGTATTTGAAACTGAAATAATAGATAACTAATTTAAATTATAGTATTAGCTGTCTTTTAATGTACCAATAATTGTTGGTACAAAATATAAGTCAAAACTACATAATAACATTTTTATTAGGAATTAAATTAAAAGAAAAAGATTAATCATACATAATATTTAAAAAAAAAAATCACAATCAATATTAATAATTTCACAAATCAAATGGCCGTATTATGTAATAACTTTGGATAAAACATGGCTGATAGAATAATAATATAACAAATAAGGCATTAGTACCGGGTGAACTATATTGTCCAAGAAAATAATAATAGTTGTGACCGAAAATACCGTAATTAAAATTGTCTTACATTTTCATCGCTACGTTATAATTTTGTGTATAATAATAGCAGCCCTGTATCTAATACATGTCCCACTGCTGGACTCACCTCTCCTCATGATGAGAAGGGTTAGGCCATAGTCCACCACCCTGGCCATATGCGAATTGGTAGACTTCACACACCCTCAAGCACTTTTTAGGCACTCTCAGGCATGCAGGTTTCTTCACGATGTTTCCTTCACCGTTAGCGATTTTGAGGTTAGCTTACAGTCCACCTCATTAGTAATTTAACTGCCGTTCAAACTGCTGTAAGAGGAAATGAAATTTGAGAAAACCGAAAGTAACTTTAAACTTGAAATACAAGACAAGCGTAATTGTATTATACTTTCTTTTATTTAATTCAAGTAATAAGTCTTTTTGGGCGATACTTAACTATTTTATTCTCTTACAGCAGTATAAAACCAACTTTATTAACGATATTTTTTTTATAAAAAGCTTACTGTACGAATAGTATAAGTATTCTTGTTAAAGCAAGCTAATTAAGTCCAGCTAAGCTTAATTCGCTTGTCTTATGAGATATTTCATGTACGTGGTGAAATGGCCATAATTTGTACGGCAATAAAGACCGATATCTACCATAAATAAACTGCTTCAATATTACATTAAAATCGCTAAAATCCATTATTAACTGTTCATCTCTTATAAAATTACCGATTTAAATAATTAATGTTTTCACTACAAGCAATGAAAATGCTGGTCAGTTTTCGGTCACAAATAGTCAAATAAAATCAAATAATACTGTAGAAAACTCATAAGGTGAAAAACAAAGGTAAATTTTCTTCCGCGCGTTCTTGCAGGCAGTGTGATGAGTAACAAAGTAAGGTGTGGAATATGATGGGTGACCTTTAGAAGCCGAAGCTCACGTTATTGATGCTCTTGGAAGCTATGGCTGAACGTGGCGAGTTGGGGCCGGTCACTCGGAGCCAGGTTGACACCTGAAATCAGAGATGAAGTAATAAATATAGGCAATTTTATTATTGATCCGTCTTGATAGTCTTGTAGTTAGCGAATTCGCCTCTCACCGCGGGGTCTCGGGTCCGTTTCCCGAGTCGCGCAGTGTTATTTGTGCAAATAGGAGCACGGAGTTGGAATTATGCCCGGTTGATGGCGATAGGTTTCCCACTATCCCATGGGACCTAAACATAACAGGTGAAATGTGGGTTTTGTACACCTCTGGTACACCCTTCTGAGTAATATAAGCGTGATATTATGTATTATATTTCATTGCATCGTTTATCCGAGTCAACTGTCAAATGACTGAAATGGACGCTGCAATAGAACATTATATGCAAAACATGACCTCAGTATAACAAAATACACAACCATAAAAAAAATAGTTTCGCTAATTTTGTATGTAGATTGTTTTTAAATAAATCAGTCAAATCAAATTCGTGTTTAGATAAATCCGCGTTAAGCATACTTCTGATGTTATCAAAGTTAAGTATTTAATACTATTGTTATTCATTTGCCGATTTCACAAACATGTGAGCTGTGAGTGTGTGTGTATGTTTGTCTACGCATTTACCTAATACTAGCCATATAATCAAAAAAACAAAGCAATGAGGTTTTTGATTCATGCTATTGCATTGTAAACTTAAATTTCGCCGTGATAACTCAAGTCAGGTTGGCCGAGTGGTCTAAGGCGCCAGATTTAAGCTCTGGTTCCCGAGAGGGAGCGTGGGTTCGAACCCCACACCTGACAAACTTTTATTCTTCTTTTTATGATAGCAATCGAATATTTTACTAATACTTATTGATATTATCGCCATAAACAAGTTTTTTTTTTCTAAATAACGTAGAAAAATAAATTTTTAAAACAATTATTCGATAACATTACATACTATACACGTCGTAGTAATGAATCAGATCATCTGTGCAAGCATGACAGACAAAGCTTCTTTTTCATTTATGATATAGCTTCTGTCTGCGACTCTGCCCGCGTGGTACGTTAGCCTTTGTCCTTCCTCAGATCTAGAACTATCTCCATACTAATTTTAATTGTTTATCTTTAGCATTTCTAAGGGCCAGTTTGCTCTTACACTATTTAGTTGTTGGTATGTTAAGTTAATGAAGTACACAAGAGATAAAATCACTAAAATCAATGTTTAATAAGTTAAGTTAAATGTTACAAAGATTAAGTTAGTGTCTCTTACTTTTGACAATAGGTTCGTACCACGGTAGTCAATGTACTCAAAGTTATTTGTGGAGTCATGTTATTTATATAATTGCTGGCGCGCGACCGCGACCTACAAATGAATTTGCCGTGGCAGCAAAGATGTATGGAAGCGAAATCGTACAGCATTATTCATTTTTATCAAGATCAGGTCAGCAGATTAGTTGTGAAAGCATAACATACAGAGGATACTCGCATTTACAATATTAGGGAGAACTAGCAAATATATTTATGAATTTAAAACATATATGATGAGAGGAAAACAAGGGAGAAAACCAGGAGATTTGATTTTGCATCAAAGTTAGCCCCTTCCCTTAATTAGATCAAGCGTAGTTTATGTAAGAAACCAAAACAAACACTTACGAGGCCATTCTTTAAGAATTTGTCAGACACTATCGAAACTACATCCATAAACACTTTCTACCAAATAGAGTTGTCATGAAATGGAACAGACTACTAGAAAACGTTGATATGGCAAATACTGGACAAATTCTCCGAATCACAAGACTCACACGCATCAGCTTAATAGCTGCTAGTGTACTTCATATATTATATAATAATAATAATAGTAGATTTAATTGTCAGTTATTGTACATAGTGTTCATATATTATATGTCAGTCAAAATCTTTAATAAACTTTCTGTAAAATTACAACATTGTCTGTATTTGATGAGTATTAAGATAGATGATATTTATTGACATTTTATAATGATTATTCCTCATGATTTATTTAATATGTATTGACATGTGTATTCTGTTTGTAATCTAGGTAATATTTTATGATTTTTTTTATTAATGCAATTAAGTAATGTAATTTATTAATATGATTTATTATAATTTTAGCTATAAGCTATAAGTTCTACACAGTTATTATATTGTTATGAAATAAGTAAGTTGAATTGAATATTACCTGTAACGGCACTCCTCTAGAATCGTCCCTGGCGTCCTTGTTAGGCGTGGAGCACCTGGCAGACACTCTACTGGCGACAGGACTGGATGTGACGCACGGACTGGCAACGCTCGCGGAGCCCCAGAAGCCACTGATTGATGACGCGGTTTCATCTAAGGCGGGCGTGGTTATTGGTTGCCAACTGAAAAGGTTAAATATTGTTGAATTTAAGATTTTATAAAAAAAATCGATGTAAATTCTTCGATTTTTAACCGATTACAAAAAGGAGGTTCTCAATTCGTCTATTTTTTTTTAACTTTGTTACCATACTTTGGACTAGACAAAGCGATTTTAAAATCGCTTTGTCCAGTCCAAAGTATGAGTATGATATATGATATATTCTTTTTTTCTCATAACAGAACGGCCGTTAGCTACTTATAACACTTTTTGTTCGCTGACAAAATTGTCAAAGAAGAAACATTAATAGACGTTTTATCTAAACAAAGCACAAAACTCCACATTTTAATTGAGGGCTATCGTTTTATGTCTCACCAGGTGGCGTCACTGGAGAGTAAGGTGACATTGATTTATCTCAACCATTGAGTTTATACGTTTTTATAGAGGCACATTTAAGACAAACATTTTGGAACTAAAATTATTAATTGTGGCTTTTTTATTCATATTTCAAGTGGAGACATTAATCTCTCTTGCTCTCATACATGCCTACGTACAAGTGCTGTCTCTGTCGCTCATAATACGTTTGTAGTGCATAGACTCACTCTAACCTGTGGGACCTCAACATAACAGGTGAATTGTGGGTTTTGTACACCTCTGCCACACCCTTCTGGGTAATATAGGCGTGATGTTATGTATGTATGTACCTGTCTCTTTGCTGAGGCGTGTATAACGCAATGCAATGCCTCCATCGGTACACATTGGGGAATGCGTCGGCATTCACGTTGACATCGCTTAGGGCGTCGTACACCAGGCGATCCATTTTTGTGGGCTCCTCGCTAAAATACAGAAGAGGAGAGACGGGTTAATTAGAATAATCATATAATTATGTAATACCTATCATGACACAAAATTAGTAAGTCATTGTTGAGATTAATAAGTAAATTACAAATTAGATTTTGGTTTGTCAGACAGATATTCTTCGACAGCGTAGTATCCTTTTTAAAACAATAATGCTTGTACTTTATTCTTGAATATACATAAAGTGCAGGTTTTTAGCATCGCATTTGGAGGTTTATTGTATATTCGTGTGAAATTTTGCAAAATACACTATTGTTAAGTAGCGCAGTTCTGTTCGACGGAAACCTTAATTTCAAATTGTCTTTGTTAAAATTCTTAGAAATAAAACAACTTCAAGGATATAGATGCATAGAAGAGTTAGAAGTTTAAATTTTAAGAAAAAGTTTATAATTATGTTTTACTAATTGTTGCCCGCGAATTCACCCATTTCATTTCATTTATTTCATAAACAATATTACATTGTGTTGAAAATAGGATACAAATTATCTTTATCTATGTCTAAAATTAAATTAAATTAAAACATTAAATAAAATATTATAAATTTCACAAATTAACTAACTAAGCCCACATGTGATTGGTTATATCCACGATTTAGCTCCTGTCGCTTTTCCTCCCGGCTTTCGCAATATATTTAATTCCTGGATTTGCTGCTATTGGTCGCAGTGTGATGTTATATAGCCTATAATCTTCCTCAATAAATGGGCTATCCATAAAAATAAGAATTTTGCAATTCGGACCAGCAGTTCCCTAGATTACTGGGTTCAACCAATCAAACAATCTCTTCAGTTATAATATAAGTATGGACATGTAGTGTATTGTAGTGTGTTTTAATACAGATATAAATACACTCACCCATAAATGAAAGGCTCGGCAATCGCGCGATCGCACGCCTCGCTCATGTCGTCCTCCCTGTCCGAGTACTCAGACGCCGTGAGGTACGCCTCCTCGTCGGAGTGCGTCGAGGAGTGCCCCGACCCCGCCGACTCGTCCGACGAGATCTGCTGCGGGAGGCAAGTGGAGGATGAGTGCTAAGAGCCGACGGTTAGTATGTGCAAGAAGCTAATAGATTGCGTGCTGTCAGTGGGTAAGACGCCAATAGAATAGGAGTGAACTATAATCGAATAATTTATATTTTTGTGAGAAACACCATTATTATAATTATTTTGCTATCACAGCTTCTTGAGATGAAACAGTTTTAAATTCACATCAATATGAGACTCGCCCAAACGCTTCAAACAAATGGCTACATAAGTGTGACGTCACGCTTGTGTACGAAATATTGTGTTTAAGGAAATAGTTTTATTACAAAAGTTGATGTGAATTGTGTGGAAAATGGACTTGGTCACTTAGACTTATAAAAATTCTCTGGCGAAAAAAAAAAATCCACGTCTTCCGAACAAATTGCACGATCGCAATGTTCAAATTGTTTGGAGAACGTGATTTTTTTTTTTCGCCAGAGAATTTTTATCCGGTGGAAATTGATACTTACCATGTATAGAAGCTGTGGTTTCAATAAATGTCGCTATGTCGCATCCACCCTGTATATACTTGCCCAAGAAACTTTGAATGTTCATAAAATTATTTATTTTCAAAGTATGTAACAAAAAATCAAGTTATTGGTTCCTGTTTATCACTATTTTGATATGAATATTTTCGCCTATATCGCCTCGTGTATTAACATAAGAAATGAAGAGAGATAGCCGATCCTATATAACAAAAGAAGCCCGTAAAACTAGCAGGCAGTCTTAAGTCTCAGGTTAGAATACACAGGACAGTAATTTTTTACAGCACCACGGTGTGCTGTAAAAAAATACTCTAATCTAAATACTCAAAATAGCTTTGTGTCCACTAACCCTTACTGAAAAGTTGACCATTTTATTTACCAAGCCATTAGGAGGTCTACTGTTAGAGAATGCCACTAGGCATAAGTCCGCCTGCGTACCATTTTGTGTGCAAAAGTTAAATAAATTAGTATTTAAGAAAGTCTTTAAATAAGCAAGCTATTAGCAATCTTCTATAATCAATGACTCAAATTAATTGAATACATAAATAAATATTATTATGTATATCATAATTAAAAACTCTGCCTCGGGGGTCTGGTGGTTAGCGTATGCACCTCTCACTGCGTGGTATCGGGTTTGATTCCCGGGTTGGTCAAAGTATTATTTGTGAACTTTCCGTCAGTAATTCACAATAGCAGCACAGAGTTGGAATTGTGCCCAGTGAATAACGTTAGGCTCACTCCCTATCCCATGGGACCTAAACATAACAGGTGAAGTGTGGGTGTTGTATACAGGACTGCCACATCTGTCTGGGTATTATAGGCGTGATGATATTATATGATAAAAAGTGAACACACCAACAGTGAATACGACTTACAGGCAAAACTCATTCTTGGTTCGAGCTAGCCGTACGTTCAATGCGGCATGCCGGAGTGTTGATAAGGATTTAGATTTAGATTTGTTTGCTCAAAGTAGCGGTCAACTTAAAAAAAACCTTGTGTAACTCTTTCTTTCTCTCTTAATTCAAAAATCCTATTTGTGTCTTATTCTTGCTCTTTCGTTTTGTTTATTATTTGTTATATTTCTTTATGTATATCTACTATATTATCTGTGAAAACTTTTAATTGGCCTTCATTTTCTCATCATCTCTGTATATGTTATCTCATTAGCTGTAGTCATAGTAGTTGCGTAAACTTTCTTGTAAAAGCGCCGCAGACCATTGGCTTTGGGTTTGGCTATTTAATCAGTATAAAGATGTATGTAGTATGTATGTATGTAAGGAAGTACTTCTTACTGGTTCGGAGCTAGACTAAACTATCAACCGACGGTTCCGAACTAAATAAAAATAAAAATTGTGACGACCAAGTGAGGGTAGTGGACAATATCCGCGCTTCACGGAGACGACGCTGAGCTTCACCAGTCGGCTCGTGACCAAGAATGATGCAAGTCATTCGAAACGTCGAGCATAGGTATTTATTTACCTTTATAATAATTACGAGATTCAGAACCCTTGTCTAATTTTTGAAAAATGTTCTCAAATCGCGAAAGTTTAAAAACATATAAACTATCAACCGATCGAAAAGCCGTTTTCCACGAGGATTATTAAGGGTATTACACCAAACGATTGACACACCCTATTAGGCAGGAATACTTTTTAGTGGAAAATAGGGGTAATGTTACCAAAAAGGATTTAGTTAATTATTTTGATAATTTATTATCTCTAGGCTTAAGTAGTATAATTTTGTTCACATTCCCCTACTGTAGGAGCCTGTCAGATGCGGAAAATAATCTTAGATATAAGTTGAACAATGTACTACACACTATAAGTACATATAATGATAGTATTCATTTGATTGATACTAACAGTTTTGTTAGCAGCAAATTATATTTGACTAAAGGTAACTATTACCTTTCTGCTAGTTTTAAGCGACAGATAGCAATTTCGCTATCCTATTTTATTGACATTACAGCCAAGAACTTGGCTACTAACAGATCTGCTTCTATTGATCAGACAAATGACATGTAATTATCTAATGATTATTTGAATCATGACATGAATTATAACTTAGCCTCTATTGAGGGTACTTCTGACATTCTTAATATTAATGTTATTGACATTTCTAATTCTCATATTAATTCTGAAATCTGCAATCATTTAAATTAGTTCATGAGACAACAGAGGTAGCAACCTCTAGCTCTAATTTATTACATGTACAATTGATCAATTTAGCTGCAGAATCAAATAGTAATTATATGTCAATACACCCACAAAAATGTACTAATTACAATACAAACGAAAATATAAACCTGGTGCATCAAAATATATGTTGTTTAAATCTGGGTAAGCAACTAGAACTGGAATTATTCATGAAATCTGAAAATATTAGTATAATGTGTGTTACTGAGCATTGGCTTAAGGGGCATCAGCTCATGTTTAATTTCAGCAACCACCAGGTTGGTAGTTCATTCTGCAGGGTCAACACAATACATGGGGGGTCCCTAATTTTACTTAATAAGAAACTAAAATTTAAAGAACGGAAAGATATTGTGTCCCTCTCTGTAGAATGTTCCATAGAACTCTCCTGTGTACAATTAGAGCAGTTCATTATTATATGCGTATATAAACCTCCCTCCGCAGACCTTAATTTATTTTTAGAAATCATGGATGAAGCCCTATGCAGAGTAAATAATTTGGGTAAAACAATTTTAGTCTGTGGAGATTTTAATATTAATATTCTAGTTAATACAACTGCATCATGTCAAATTTTGAGTCTTTTTAAATCCCATAATTTAATAAACTTATTTATGGAGCCTACTAGAACAAGTGCCACCACGGCTACATGCTTAGACAATATTTATACAGATATTAGTCCAACTCACAGAAGTATTATTAATAAACTAGATTCTGATCATTCTGGGCAAATGATAAGTTTTAAAATAAAAAGTAAAAATGTAGTTAGGAAAAAAATTACTTCTGTACCAGTAACAGCTAGTCGCTTTGAACGTATGAGAGTTAACTTAGCTAATAACTTACCTTTCTTAGATAATGACATAGAGCCTAATGTAATGTATAATTCGTTTTTTGATTCATTTCTTCGCGATTTTAACTCAATATTTACTTCCAAGGAGATTACTGTTACTAGTAGTCCTGTCTTTGGTGACTGGGCAACCGCAGGTCTCAAACATTGTACATTTTATACTATGAAAGACAATTTAATAGCAGTGAAGAGTTTAAAGAACATGTCAAATCATACTCGAAGATTTTTAAACGCGTTTGTAAAATTGCCAAATCTACATTTATTAAATCTAAAATCAAAAACAGTAGTAATAAAATTAAAGCCACATGGAAGGTTATTAATGAAGAGACTGGGAAGGTTAGATCAAAAAATTCAGACTTTAAGTTAAGTATCAATGGTCAAGTAACCAAGTCAGATTTAGAAGTTGCCAGTGCTTTTGAAGGATTTTTTACTGCTTTTCCTGTCTCTCTAACTAGTGCTTTAGGCTCTTCCTCCTCCGTTGCCGAGTCGTTACTTAAAGATAATGTGCCTGAGTTTTACAATAATTTCGATTTTCACCATGTTAATTTGTCTGATTTTAAAGCCGCGTTTAAATCAATTAATATTAAGAAAACGGCTGATCTATGGGGCATTTCTGTACATATTATAAATTCGTTGATTGACATTATTGCACCTGATTTAATCGTGATATTTAATAGATGTATTGATTGTGGTGTGTTTCCTGACTTAATGAAATTAAGTAAAGTCATTCCTTTGTTTAAATCAGGTAGTACATTAGACCCCACAAACTTCAGACCAATATCGGTGCTACCTACGTTTAGTAAAATTTTTGAAAAATTAATTCTCGCGCAGTTACTTAAATATTTTAATGAAAACAATCTGTTGCACACTAAACAATTCGGTTTCACTCGCGGACGGTCAACATGTGATGCTGGGGTAAAATTACTGGAATGCATATTTGAGGCTTGGGAAGAGTCGCGGGATGCCTATGGGGTGTTTTGTGACTTAATTATCTAAATTATCTAAGGCTTTTGATTGTGTGCAGCATGAAACTCTAGTCAAGAAGTTACACCACTACGGTATAAGAGGCATCGCTCTGGATCTTCTTACTTCATATCTAAGCGATAGGATTCAGAGAGTAGATGTCAATGGAAAGCATTCGCATGGATCAGCTGTAGCAATGGGGGTGCCACAAGGCTCTATTTTAGGGCCTTTCCTGTTTCTTTTGTATATTAATGATTTACCTCATCTTGTTAAGGATAATCATGAGATAGTATTGTTTGCGGATGACACTTCTTTAGTTTTTAAGGTAAAAAGACAACAATCAGTAATTGACGATGTAAACAATGCTTTATCAAAGATAGTGAACTGGTTTAGTGCTAATAACTTGCTTTTAAATGGTAGTAAAACAAAATATATTAGATTTTTTACAAAAAATGTTAAGCAAGTCAAAACTAGTGTGGTGATGGACAATGAGGAATTGGAAATGGTCAATAAGGTTGTCTTTCTTGGTATAACATTAGACTCTAAATTACAATGGGGCCCACATATAGAAACGTTGTCTGGTAGACTCAGCTCAGCAGCTTACGCCGTAAAAACAATTCGTCAACTGACCGATGTTGACACTGCGCGTTTAGTTTATTTTAGCTATTTTCACAGTATAATGTCATATGGTTTATTGCTTTGGGGTAGTGCCGCGGATATAGATTCAATATTTGTGCTCCAGAAACGAGCTATTCGAGCTATCTATATGATGAGTCCCAATGAGACACTAAGAAATAAATTTAAAGAGATACATATTATGACGTTACATTCTCAATACATTTACGAAAATTTAATGTACGTTCACAAAAACCAAACGAAATTTAAGAAAAATAGTGATCTCCATAAATTAAATCTAAGGAACAAAAACAAACTCGCTGTGCCCACTACTAGGCTCCATAAAATCTCTAACTCGTTTCCAGGTCAATGTATACGCTTTTACAATAAACTTCCTTTAGACGCAATAGAATTATCGATAGGTAAATTTAAAAAATATGTTAAAATTAAATTATGTCAAAAAGCTTACTATAGTATTTCAGACTACATAAATGATAATAGTATTTGGAAATGAATTGCTCTTCTTATGTGATTTTTTTATGTACTTTTATATTGTTATATTTTTCAATTTAAAAGATGGTGCACATGAGTAAGTTTCTCACCAGCTCTTCTCATAATGCAATACCCATCGGAGCTGGTACTTAGATTGATTTTAATTCGATTCTAAACAGTTTGATTAAAATTAATCTGAGCCCCGGTTATTCAAATCATTGTAATTAGTATAATTTAGTATTATTTATTATTTACTTTTATATCATTTTTTGTAATGTTTTGACGTGTTCAAGCGCCTCCTGGGGCCTATGAAAATAAATGATTTGAATTTTGAATTTTGATACAATGAATTACCTCCGGTTGTAAGACCTGACACTTGGCGACGTCGATGGAGACGAGGGCAGGCGCGGCGTCTCCGGCGGGCGAGTTGTTGCTCACCACGCTCTCCGCCGCCGGCTGCAGCTTGCCGTCGCCTGGAAACATTTATTTTATGAAAGTTTAAAATTCTAAAAAAAAAAAGTATACTGCTACTTAGTATTCTGTATAATACTGGATTGATATTGTTTTGTTAATGAGAGAACTAGATTAAGCATGCATGATTGCTCGGCTTGAATTAAGTAGTGATATAAAATAATCGCACATAACCTTATGAATTACTATATAGCTGCCGTGTATCTAACACATGTCCCACTGCTGATTACTATATAGCTGGCGCGTATCTAACATAATGTCCCAGGGCTCGGGCCTCTTCTCATGATGAGAAGGGTTAGGCCACAGATATAGATCTACATAGATAACGCAAATGCATGTACTTCGCGTGTTCGAACCCCGACCAAGAGTCAAGGTTGGCCGCCGCTAACTTCAGTTCACGCGCGTCTTTTGTTAGAGAAAATCATAGCGGACGGCCGTTTGAATCGTACTGGGCGGATGGGCATCGGCGGCATTGGTGTCTTTGAATCGGTTTGGATTTCCCGTCACTAAATTTCGGCTGTGACGTCACAATAGGTATTAAAAAGTCGGCACGCTTGGTTTCAATACAAATCGTGATACTTGCGTTATCATGTAGATCTATATCTGTGGGTTAGGCCATAGTCCACCACGTTGGCCAAGTGCGAATTGGTAGACTTGTGTGTGAAGTCTACCAACTCGCACTTGGCCAGCGTGGTGGACCTCGAGAACTTTTTAGGCACTCTCAGGCATGCAGGTTTCCTCACGATGTTTTCCTTCACCGTTAGCGAGCGATAATTCATATGATAAATACACACATATCTTCGAAAAGACGAATCTTAACGATTTATTGACAGAGGCGTATGCCGTGGGTTCGAACCCGAGACCTGTGGCTTTCGCTGCTTTTAAAAAAGAGAATATAATATCGTAATGTTAATAGAACTGATTCAAATATAAAAAGTACTCACCAATATCATGATCAAACGTCAGTCTTCTAATAAAACTCTCGCTCTTGGGACTAGTCGACAATATAGATCTATTTTTCCTAAACGACGCGTTTTTCTTACTATTGCGTTCGAACGCTTCTATCTTCCAATCGCAGCGGCACTTGGAGGCTTTCGCCCATAGCTCCGTGCATTCCACCTCGGACATCGCCGGCGCCTTCACCGCGTCCCCGTCAGTCAATTCCTCACATATAACACTAGCTAAGCACCTCACATGATTGTCTATAACATGAGTTATTTTTACCCTACTCTGCCCTCTAAAAGTCGGTTTTCTTTCGTCATCAGAACTAAATATATCGTCATTGGGACAACGCAGCTTTATCAAGAACTCCAATAAGTTATTTACGTCGTCTAAATCAGTCGTCTGTTGCTTTAGTTTGTAGACGACTAATTGAGCGAGTCTAGAATGGATTAGAGCGAAGTCTATGTGTTGAAATCTTTCGTCGTCCATGTAAGTGTAAATTGTGTGTTGTAAGTGCTTCGCTTCGGATTTTAAAGACTCGCCGGCCGTTTCTGGTTCAGCGTTTAGCGAGAACGTTAGCGCGTCGGCTATCCTTTTAGCGAATACTTGGCACGTTCTTTCAATACACAGCAGTTGGCTGACTGTGTGGTTGACTGGTTGTGGGATTTCTCCGTTCACAAGTTTGGCAGTTGGCTGTCGACATAATCTCTGTCTGATCGGGTCAGTTTTCTTCCAATGCGGTCGCTCCGATGATATTTTGCAGGACTTCAGGGCGACGCAGAGTTCGGAGATAGGACTTAGTATAGAATCTTTTGAAGGACTGTGGTGAATACTTAAGCTGATCCTTGAGAGAGTCAGGTCTTCTATGTGATGAGATTGTGCGCAGCTGTCGCTGTACGCGAAGGAGCACGCGCTTTCGTA
Organism: Hypena proboscidalis; assembly: GCA_905147285.1. NCBI lineage: Eukaryota > Metazoa > Arthropoda > Insecta > Lepidoptera > Erebidae > Hypena > Hypena proboscidalis. Next base: position 7,492,336 of record LR990141.1, read on the forward strand.
CTTGGTTTTGAGATAGTTTTCTAGTAAATTAAGGCCCTCTGGTGTTCGTAAGTCTGTGAACGTGTCTAAGAATGGCCAGTATTCTTTCCAACCCACTCGCATTTGTTCTGCTAGTGTCCTGTGGAATAAAGATTAAATTATGATTATTCATTTCACATTAAGTTTTTAGAGAATTTTGATTTTGACATAGTATTTTATTTTAAACTCGTAATTGTATATTTAACTACTGACGTACGTTTTCGATAAGGTCATAAATTTTAGGATTTTCAAATTTAAAGTCATCAGACATCATCATCATGCGTTTGCCCAATTACACTGGGATTAGAAGTATCAGGCTTTTACACAGAGCATATCTGTCTAGTCTAGCAATAATTGCTCGTATATCTATTTAGCATTTTCAAGAATAATAATAATAGCAGCCCTGTATCTAAAACTTGTCCCGCTGCTGGGCTCGGACCTCATCTCAAGATGAGAAGGGTTAGGCCATAGTCCACCACGCTTGCTAAGTGCGACAAGAAGATAATTTGTTAATCATTCTGAAAACAGTAAGACAAACCTGCCAACAGTCTCCAAGCCCTTGGTAGTCTCCTTGAGCCTGAAGGTGCTAAGCCTGACGGGCGTCTGCGTCTTGTTGTTGCTGGCCAGCGATCGCGGCGGAGTCTTCCAGCGGCGCCGGAACAGGTCCGCGGCGCGCGGGTCCATGGGGCCGGCGAACGCTCGGATCTCGTAGCGAGGACTTAACGGGTCGCTGTTTATCTCCTGGAACACAAATATACAAACATATATCATCATCATCATCATTATTATCAGTCCACTGCAGGACATAGGCCTTACCAATAAAAAAAAATATACATACATACATATATAATCACGCCATTATCCCACACGGGGGTATAGTACGCCAAGTGAAAGTCAAGAATACAATTTTATTAAGGTTTTCTATTTCAGTTGTGTATTTCTGGCGACTACTTTATCCTTATTTTAAATTAAACGTCTCATATCACTGTTTTACCAGGTTTTACCCACCATTACAGGTTAAGGTACATCTGAATGATGACGTTGTTCCTGATAGAAAGAACTTTACACAATTATTACGGTGTAGGTATTGAACAGTATAAATGCCAGTAGTTATAATATGTACACTAATTTAGATGACCTAGAACTGTTTGTCTATCCTTAATATATTGATAAACGCGTATTATGAATATCCACGATTCTTCAGTTTTAAACCTACCGTAGTGCCTACACACACAAGCATATATTATTAAACCACACACACAATTTATTTAGCTCATAAAATATCAACAGGGTTATCCACAAACACAGTACACACTGGCTGAGAATGACGTGGAACGAATATTAGCAGTTCTAAACTATTTTTAAAAGAGCCACGAATCTAGTGTGTGCTATGAAAACATGAGATAATATTGATTCGACAAACTACAATAAAATAAATGAATCAAAGAACTTGACAGGGCAGTTACCCTGGAAAGACGAACACAAATGAGGTATAGAGTGAGAACATGTGCAGCCAACTTGCCTCATTTAATAAAAACTGAAAGGTTCCCCCGGTGTGTACCTCTAACATAGGTAAGAAAGAACTATCACCAAATATGCAATTTGGATTGTGGGGGCTTTGGTAAATATAAAAAAAAAATACCAGAAAGATATCCTTCGTTCAAGGGGTCGAATTTGGGACCATTGACATTTCCATTAAAGGAGATTTGGACCGAAGCCACCTCCTGGCTATAGCTATAAAGACCTTTAGTCCCTTTAGCACAGCCTACTTTTTGATCCAACTATGACGTAGTTACCACATAAGAAACGTCAATATATTTTGGATTACACCCTTATATACTATGGACTTATTTATTTATAAGTATCAATTTAATTCCATAGCAACATTTAAGTTTATTTTTCTCTCCATAACCATCTTTAGCCATTGTGTTTTATTTGCTATAACTTACACATAGAATTATTGTCAATAAACAATCAAATATTATATGAATTATTTGAAATGATGGTGCACATGAGTTTCTCACCAGCTTCATGATGCAATACCTATCGGAGCTGGTACTTGGATTGATTTTAATTATAATTTTTAAGTTGAATTAAAGTCAATCTAAGCTCCGATGCAAAATCATTTTATTGCAATAAGTATTATAATTTAATTAAGTTTTATTTTAATTTTATATTTTTTGTATTTTGATGTTTGTTTTGACGTGTTCAAGCGCCCCTTGGGGCCCATGAAAATAAATGGTTTGATTACTGATTTCTGATTTTGATGTTTATATATACAAATCCCTCTGGCAAGCCGTGCTTAGGCAACAGAAAATAATTAGAAACTGGCAAGCATAAATGACAAGCAAGAGCCGAGAATAAAGATGATTGTAGCATATAACGTTTCATATACACATATGAAAACTAGCCATGTTTTAATGATGTACACCAAAACTTTTGTAAAAATCAGTATGTACCATAGTGACGGATATCAAAGTACGGTATATAACATCCTCAGGCCATGAATCGACATATCCCATGGCTGCTCGCGTCAATAGTGTTAGTACAGAGTCCATTGCGTGACTACTATAGGTGTACCACAGCTTGTCTTCCTAAAAACAAGGAATGTAATACACTTCAATTTATGCCTCTATTTAAGAAATAGGATGTTATCTCATCCACTTCCTAAAACTGATTTATCCGTATATTTAGTCCGTATTTGATATTTTTTTGTATGTAATATATAAATAAATATAGTATTGGTAATTTGACCTCTTCATTGGTGGATCGGTACTGTATGCGGCCAAACACTATACTCGCGAGTGTCAAACAAAAGTGTTACAGTTAGCAAAAATGTTGCTGACCACGAAAATTCGAACTTACATACAGCTAAGATTTTTTTTACTACTTCTGTTGCCGACTGTACTTTTCTTTAAGGAAATTCATCAGTAGGAGCACGGAGCCTGATATTTGACCGGTAGATGGCGTTAGGCTCACCCCTATCACACAGGACCAAAATAGCTGCAATGTGGGTGTGAAACTCCTCAGCCTAACTCCTCTGGGTCATATATGCGTGATGTAAGTTACATACGGGAGGCACGGCGGGCGTGAAGGGCCGTCCGATGGTGGGCGCGGCGCTGCCGTCCTCGGCGTGCAGCACGGGCACGTAGAACCTCTCCTGCAGCATGCTGAGGATATTCTGGCTTGCCTCCGGAGAGCACGACGTGGCGCGTTTGCAGATTATCTACAAACATAAAAAATATATATGAAAACAATATTGGTATTGTTTTTTCTCCTCGCCACTTCACCCCCTCTGCTCCCCGTAGTCTATTTCACTTCTACCCAAAATTAAGTCTTGGCGTACAACGACAATATAATATTGTGTAATAATAGTCTTGATGCTATGTGTTATGCTATACTAAGAAACAGTTGAAAAAGATATGGGACCAGCAGGATTTGAACCTGCGACCTTACTGCACACCGGGCAGCCGCTCTTAGCCATCCAGCTACGGTCGCCTCTTACCGGCACCCTAAATTTCTCAACTGTATGATACGTCATTTCGTGACGTCACGTTCATCCATTTGTTCCTATCTTAAGTAGGAGATAAACCAACATGGCGAAGTTACATTCAGCACAAATGTTGTAACGAATAAACGTGTACGATATTTTAACTTTGATTATTTTATAGCATTTAGCTATGCTTAGCAAAACTGCACACCGGGCAGCCGCTCTTAGCCATCCAGCTACGGTCGCCTCTTACCGGCACCCTAAATTTCTCAACTGTATGATACGTCATTTCGTGACGTCACGTTCATCCATTTGTTCCTATCTCAATCAAAGTTAAAATATCGTACACGTTTATTCGTTACAACATTTGTGCTGAATGTAACTTCGCCATGTTGGTTTGTCTCCTACTTAGGATAGGAACAAATGGATGAACGTGACGTCACGAAATGACGTATCATACAGTTGAGAAATTTAGGGTGCCGGTAAGAGGCGACCGTAGCTGGATGGCTAAGAGCGGCTGCCCGGTGTGCAGTAAGGTCGCAGGTTCAAATCCTGCCGGTCCCATATCTTTTTCAACTGTTTCTTAGTATAATTTGCTAAGCATAGCTAAATGCTATAAAAATAATCAAATGTGTTATGCTGTCCTGAACCAATAATTTATTTTATTTATTTAGTTTATTTATTTAACTTTTGCATAAATAAAAGTACAGTAAACGCTCATAAGTCCATAGGAACGCTAAGGATTACATTGCTTTGAACGGTACGAGCCCGATACAGTCAGTACACACACTAACGACTGCGTGCGTGTATAGCAGTTTATAAGATAATACACACTAATGAAATGTTGTCACATTCGTACTAAACGCGTCACAGTGGCGACCGGTTCTTAAAATTCGCATCTATCTATCATGAGCAGGTAGCTGTATCGGGCTATCGGGTAAGCATTGGTATCACGATCAACTAAATCTGAGTTTGAAGCTTCGTTGATTTGTGGTTGTATTTTGTTTTTACGAAATCATAATAATATTTGTAATATTTTAAGCACAAACTTGTTAGGTATTCATGCTTAAATAGTTACATACAATACATAAATAGTTAGATATTAATATGACTAATAAGTTAAATATGTTATTATTATTTAACTAATTACGTTTTTTTTTCATTGTTGTAAGGTAGAAATAAAAAAAGTCACGCTGAATGATGATAAAAATGTTTATTCGTTTTATTTATTTATACAATTAATAAACTTTTAAGAGCATTGTGACGTCATATTCCTACCTAAATAAAAAAAAGTTTCCTTGTAACCGTTTATAAGATTTTTGATTAATATAATAACTAATAAGTTAAATATGTTATTATTATATAACTATTTACGTATTTTTTTATTTTTATTGTCATTGTTGTAAGGTAGAAATAAAAAAGTCATGCTGAATAATGATAAAAATGTTTATTCGTTATATTTATTTATACAATTAATAAACTTTTAAGATAATAGTGACTTCACATTCCTACCTAAATAATAGAAGTACCCTTGTAACCGTTCATAAGATTTTTTTATTGTAACCCACCAATAATATAAATGTTACTAAAATGATTCATCATGACAACAAGGAAGGAAAGGATGTTCTAATAACAAAAATATAATTATTGATACCCTAAACCTCAAAAAGTATAGAAAGGACTTAGCGAGATTAGATCTCACGGCTCATTGCTAAACGCATTTAACTGCACTCCTTAACCGCTCGGCCACCTTGACTATTTCCAAGTAAGTGAAATTATGAACTACAATTATTTGTTAACAACATGTGTCTATTTCTTAGAAATAGAAGGTCGTAAGTCAAACTACACTTCAAACTATTGCCTTTTGAGATTGCCTATGGACTTTTGATCGTGACTGTACATAGGCGGACTTAATGCCTAATGGCATTCTGTTACAGTCAACCTAGAAGTGGTGCAGAGAAATGGAACTGAAGTGGTGATGTGAATATATATTTGTAAGAAACGAGTACAAATCAATACAGGTACAAATACATACAAAAGGTACATAGATACATAAAACTTAATAAAATATATATAGTAATAAATTATTACATACGTGAATAAATACAATAATGTCAAGCGCTGACATCACTTCACCTGAACACATGGCATATCAATTGCTATTATTGATGGTGGCTTTTGTAAGCGAGCTTGAGGGCGGCAACACCACCGTCTCACCTTTTACCTTTGCCAAATAATAGCGCTTGCATTACTGTGTTCCGTTTTTGTGGTGAGATCAGGACCTGAAATTACTAGCCAATGAGATTCTACCGCAGTCTACGTCTACAATCTGCTTTTGAGTACGACGCATCAACAACGATCAGTTGGATGACACATCCATTCGTTACAGACGTCGTTTTGAGAAAGCAATATCTAAACAAAAGTTAAAGAAGGAAGTACCACAAAAAATACACACATCTTTAGGCTGTTCCCCAAACTTGTTGACCGCCGTAATGTTACACTGCGGGAAGGAGGTGAGCACGTCCACCACGCCCTCCGCGCCGAACTTAGCGGCGAAATGCAGCGGCGACTCGTTCATTGCCTTGTCTGGCGTGTTCAGGTAACGGTCCACTAGGATTGCCGCGAATTCCTGAAATATTTAATAATAATAAATAATAATACCTTGGGTGCACGATTGGGGGGCCCGTGATAGTGAGTTGGCGAGTCACCGCCTGCTTATTTTTCCATGTTTTACATGTGCTATATCAGGGCAGGCGACATAGTTAACCCATAGTACCAGTTTTGATTCGATAAGCAATACATAACAATAGATCCAGTTATTTAGTCTCCATTTTTCTGCAATAGTTCTACACGAACCGGGGACTGTTTATATGTGAACAGGGATAGTCGTTGGTTTGTGTCCCATTTCAGATTTAGATTTAAATGTTTATCAGGCCTCTGAGCTTTCTTAACTGTATGTTACGTCATTTCGTGACGTCACGTTCATCAATTTGTACCTATCTAAGTAGGATATAGCTGAAGGACCGACAGCCGTTGGAGCAAACGAGTCTTGGAATGGAGACCGCGACTCGGCATCCGTAAGGTAGGACGCCCCTCTGCCAGGTGGACAGACGACCTGAAGGGGACTGGATGCGGAAGGCGCAGGACCGGTGTTGTGGCGCAAATTGGGTGAGGCCTATGTCCAGCAGTGGACTACGAGCGGCTGAATGAAGTAGAATATAAATAAGAACTCGATGGGCATTACCTTACAAGATTCAGGGTCGGCGTCCATGCCGTACAGGGTCTGCACGAACATGGGGTTACCCACCGTCGTGAGGATGAGGTTACATATCTCCGCGTTCTTCGACTTGGCGGCTACGTGCATGGCGTTGTAGCGGGATCCTTCCTGTAATTATACATATAGACATTAAATTAGTTTTTTGGACATTGTGAAGTACGTTCCCATTCTTTCAACATTTAATACAGTGGGGTTTTGCAGATAATAACAAACATAAATTGTGAATGTAGGGCCACTGCGGGTCACACAAACCATGGCCCATATTTTAACTTGTCCTGCGTACCCCACTACCTGCACGAAGGACGCGCTAATGAGAGCGCTGTTCAAGTAGCCACATATTGGGCCAATATAAAATTTGACTTCGCCGTCGACTCGAATAAAGAAGAACATTGATTTATGAAAAAAAATATATTAGATTTTTAAATGCGAAGTTAATCGATTCTTACACGGCCCATGAAAGATAACATCATATAAAAGCGTTTCGTCTGACAATAATTACGTGGCAAAATAAAAACCTTGTCGGTTAAAACGTTGACAAGATGCTGTTATTATATAATACTTGATTTGTTTTATTATTTATTTATTGAAACTTCATACATACACCGGGTACATATAGGCGGACTTAATACCTGAAGCATTTTCTACCTTAGGGTGATGAAGAGAAGATCTGAAGTATGTATTCAAATTCAAATTCAAATAATCTTTATTCATCGCATCATAAGAACATATTTTATTTTTCTAAATACTTAAAATATGTTCTTATGATGCGTCCATATTTTTCCTTGCTGTTGTGATTGTGTGATCCAGAGCAGCTCACTCCCACGCTGTCTTGTCATTTAAGTAGTCCGAGATTGTATAGTATGCTTTCTTACATGGTTTAACTTTAACAGCTATCTTAATAGTTATTTATGCAACTGTTCTATAATGAGGGGTATTAATTCGCCTCGTGTGATAATAGTATCACATGAGTGTTTTAATACCTAATTATAACAGTTGCATACAAGACTTTATCTACACCCATGATATGAATCCTCTATAAATGTTCTGAAACCATAGGGTATTAGGGTACAGTGTTGTAAGAACTCTATGTAAATTCATGGAAAGTTTAATTAGTGAGTATTTAATCCAAAAAAAACTATGTATAGGTAATAATATAATTATTTATTGTAATAATTATTTACATTTTGGATCGTACAATTATTAAAAAGTATTTTTTCAATACTATTATTGAACAAAAATGGCGGGATACGACGTCAATTCAAAAATTCGAATAAGTTTTTATTTAAATTACGGCGCTGTGGTAGTGAAACGCGCGTGCATGACATGTTCTTTTTTTGAAATTCATAAAGATGCCATGAGAATGTGGCTGTTCGATGAGTAAAAAAGGAGTTGCATAATGAATTTCAGTACAACATTATAACACCCGTTTGGGTGTTATAATGGTTATTATGACACTGGCTGTTTTAATGTTGGCAATTAGCTAACTGTTTCAAGAACGTTTATAGAGGATTTATAGCATGGGTGTAGATAAACTTATTTATAGACAGTACTCTAATACTATTAAGAAGTTTGTTGTAGAAGCGTATACATACATTGACCCATAAAAATGTGAATATATAATGATGTTTATTTAAGATAATATACTATTACTATTATACGTCAATACACACATAATATTCACATATAAAACAGTAAAATGGTAGGTGTGGTGGTAGAGCTCTTGTGAATAAGCTCGAGGGCGGCAGCACCACCGTCTCACCTTTAACCTGCCGCCAAATAGTAGTGCTTCCATTACTGTGTTCCGGTTTGGTGGTGAGATCAGGCCTTGATATTACTGGCACATGAGGCATAACACTGTAATCCTCAGCTGCAGCGACGCATCTATAATCTGCTTTTGTGGATTGTTGATGTCCATGGGCTGTACTCCACTTACCATCAGGTGGACTACACGTTCGTTCGCTGTGGGCGTAGTATAAAAAAAAATATAATCCTAATACATATTTTATACACATACATACGAATAAATACACATACATACGAATAAATACACATATACAATAATTCTTTTTTGACTGTCAAATCTGTTGTCCTTTGGAATGCCCTTCCTCTCGAAATATATTACGAATATTTTTTTAATTTCTTTTTTATAAATATGTATTTAGTTGTTCTTAAATATTTATGTAGTATGTTTACCTATTTTATATAGTATTTTTTTATAGTTGTTTACTTATTTTATATAGTAGGCAATCCGAACTGGATGCGAAACGCGATGCTCTTAAGGCTAGAGCACCCGCAGCCATCGTTTATAATCATGTCGGCGGTGTTCTCACGTGCAGCCAATGCTCGCGCTCGTTTACAGACAAGATCGGCTACTGTAGCCATCGAAGGTAACACGCGAGAGCTGGTCGTCCTAGCTCTCCTGATAATTAATCAGTAGCAGTCACCATTGCCGAAATCGGTCGGGAAGTATATATAGTATTAATTATGTAATTATCATAATAATATAATATGTATAATATATTCTTAAAAGACTCGCGTTGGGTGGCTGAATCAAGGGTCTGATGCAGAAGGCGGTGCTACTCGACATGACATGGATTAAAAATGTAGAATTTTATAGTTTTATATTTTTAAATGTACTTTACTTTTATAATTTATATTTAAATATGTAAAAAATTAGAAAAAAGAATAAATGAGAGAATAATATGTATAAATTTTGTTAATTAGGAATTTAATTTTTATTATAGTTTTAATCGCATAATTATATAACTTCAATTTTTTATTTCTACATTTGCACCCACCGTAACATTATTTCTGCACCACCTTCAGGTTAACTGGTAGAAAATACCTTTGGCATTAGTTCCGCCTTCGTCACATTGTCATGTTTTTTGTGCGTGTAATTAAATAAATAAATTAAAAAATTAATAACAAGCATATATGAATATACATACATATATTTATCGCGTTTAAAAACATACAGACAGAGATGGCAAGAGCCTTGAAAAACTTCGTGTAAATGGGCCTTTAGCGGCACCTAGCGCTAATGTTAGCATCAGAGCCATTAGCATTCAATAGATTCCACGATGTTACCTAACAAGCTGATAATGACACACTTAGGACTTGTATAAAAATATTGCGACTGGACTGCTAAGTGATAATGAAATGTAAATATTACTTGTTTTGACTTGATTTCGTATTTATTCTCTGGTTGCATAGGTCCGATTAGATGTTGATTTTCCCATTATGGAAATTGTGTGGTGAATTTATGGAATGAGTGCACGGTTGGAGTTGTGGTTAAATCGGCCGCCTCGCTGTTTTCAACTACGCTGGTGTTGTGGATTCGATCCCAACACGGGACAAATATTTGTGTGATCCGAAAAGATTTGTTTTAACTGGGTGTGCTTTGTGTGTGTGTGTTTCTCACGAGCTATTCTCATGATGCAATACCCATCGGAGCTGGTACTTGGATTGATTTTAATTCAAATTTCTAAGTTGAATTAAAACTTAAAATAACTGCCTGGCTACAGCAGCTGGATTACAGCTTGACGGAGGACCTGCTTACCTACACCGCTTAGTGGCTGTTAGACTGTACTGCATGTGTCACCTACTTACACCATTTCGAACCCAACCCCTGTACACCTGCATGCTCATTCACAATTCACAAAACACCTCAACAGAAACCCACACTTCACACTCACACTTTCTCTCAACAAACTCACACACACAACACACCCAAATCACTTACGATATTAACAATTATTATTTACGATATTATAATTAAAACAGTAAAGACTGTATTTGATTAGTTGATTGACTATTATTTACTTACTCATGCTTTATGACTCGCTGTGCAACGACTTTCACGGCTAAATAATGTTTCTTAAGTGTCACTTCCTGCGACTGAACACTGTCAGCTAAAATACAGGCTTCTGCCTAGTTTAGTAAACAGTGCCAGTACCCTCATTTTGTACATAATTATGTAAAAAATAGTGTCAAACAACTAGATAAGTAAAATATGTATACCTTATTTGTGACAAATAAACATTTTTATTTTTATTTTTTATAATTTAAAGTCAATCGAAGCTGCGGTGTCAAACCATGTTATTGCAATAAGTATTATAATTTAGTTTTATTTAAATTGTTATAATATATTTTGTTCTGACACAGAAGTTAATAATGACGCCGCACTAGAAATAACTTCTGTTTTGCGGGGCCAAATTAAGAAATTAAAAAAAATAAAAAAATAAATGATTTTATTTAATACCTGTAAGATGGACGGTGTGTTGCCAGAGCTGACCAGGAACCTAGGGTTGTCCCAAACACGGTCTCGCACGGCGTCGGTCAACCCTGCCTCTATTTTCTTGCGGAGCGCCACCATCTCTTGCGGGGAAGGCGCCTTGAATGGGTAGGGCTTTTCACCCATCACGGCTGAGAAAAATCATGTATCATTATTAATTTATCAATAAATAAATAAAATTTAAATGTCTGTTTCTCATGTGAAAATAATTATGTTTTTCCTAAAATACAGTTTTAAATTTTGTTTCTGTCTTTCTGTATCGGCTAATCTTCTAAACGACTAGCCCGAATTTTATATGCAGGTAAATGACAAAAAGGCGCGTAACATAGCCTACTTATTATCGATGTAACTACCACGTAGACGAAACAGCGGGAGAAGTTAGTGTGTTTGTTTGTTAGCGCTAATCTCGGGTACTAATTGATAAGTCTGTGATCGGGAATTAAGATAAACGACCCTGGGTTGGTTTCGACATGTTTTATTGCAACTGACACAAGCTATCGTCAACCATTGACACTTCATAGATGGCATAAATAATGTAGTCAAAGGAGGTTTCAGCACAACCTCTTACAATACATAACATTCCTCCCCTTATCTACAATAGTCCTGTAATAGCCTATCACGGTAAGCCAGACTCAGCTTCCTGGAAATCATCTTCATCCTCTGCTATCGAGCTGTCCTCCAGGCTTGTCGCTTGCATCTCGCATGAATCAGACGACTGTTCCAACATTAACTGTTGACGTTTCACTTCATCCTCATCTTCCCCTGACGGCGATGATGCACTTGGTATGTAGAACTCCTTCCTTCTGGGTGCCACCAAAGACATTGCCTCAGGTAAGAATATTTCTGTCTGGCGTCCAGAAGCTATTCCAGTGTGCGGTGATGTCGCAGGTATTGGAGAAGTTGACGGTGGCGGCGGTGACGACCGTAGTGACGTTGTCGATTGTGACTGCTGCAGTTCCAGTTGCGAGGATGACTCAGGAAAGTTTGTCATAGAGCCTTTGTAAACCATAAGCTGATTTTTGTGTCTTTTACAACAATCTGAATGATGAACATCTTTAACTAAGTACATAACTTTACCTAATCTTCTTACTATGACTCCTTTACACCATGTATACTTTGTCTTATTAACAAATTTTTTATACAATACCAGAGTATTTTTTCCTAAATATTTTGTTTTATTTATCCTTGAATATTTACTTTGCGAGCACTGATGGTCATTATTGACAGGTTTAGTCGACATCATGAAAGCGGGTGGTAAGTCTGATGATGATTTTGGGTTTAATAAATCTAACCGCGACCTCAATTTGTGACCAAAAACTAACTGAGCAGGGGACAACCCAGTGGTAGAATGCACTGAATTACGATAATCCATTAGATATTTCAGTAATTGCCCAGATGCCTCTTTTACAGTATGAGTTGATAATAAACATGACTTAATTCCCTTTTTTACCACCTTAACATAACTTTCTGCTTGACCGTTGCTCTGTGGGTGATAAACTGGCGATGTTAAGTGAGAAATACCATTGGATGCACAGAAAATGTCAAATTCCCGTGAGCAAAAAGATGCGCCATTATCGCTCACTATCGTTTCTGGAACCCCAAACCTAGACATAAACTCATAAAGTTTCCCTACAACAGCAGATGAAGAAGTAGCGGTATTCATATTGTACGCCTCTACCCATTTAGTAAATGCGTCTACCACTACTAAATAAACACAACCTTTAATAGGGCCCAAAAAATCGATATGAATTCTGGTAAATGGCTGACGTGGTACTTGCCAAGGCACAGGGGCGACACGCGCCGGGGAGGGACGGAGTTGAATGCAAACATCACACGACCCTATCATTGTTTCTATAGCCTGATCGATTCCCGGAAACCAAAATCGCGAACGAGCCTCGGCTTTGGTCTTTACAATTCCAAGATGTGATAAATGTATTTCTTTTAAAACATCTTGGTGCAAACTCGTAGGAATCACGACCTTATGGCCCCTCATTACACAACCGTTTTCATAACTTAGTTGAGATCTACACAGGTAATAGGACTTTAAACGTACGTCATCCATTTTCCGCGGCCAACCGTTCGATATAAAATGTATAACCCGTCTTAACAGTAAATCACTAGATGTCTCGTTGCGTAATTTATCTAATGTTATAGGCATACTGCCGTCCATAACAAAACAAATGTAAGTTGCTCGATCGTATGCCACTTCACAGTCACAGCACCTACACTGTTCGGTGCACGCGCACTCGTGAACCGAGCGAGGAAGACTCGCGCGTGAAAAATAATCAGCACTGTTTTTATCGCTTTGGACATATTCTATCGTATAATTATAACTACTTAAGAATAACGCGTACCGTTGTAACCTATTAGCTGACATTTCAGGTATCCCTTTATAAGGACCGAAAATAGACAGTAGTGGCTTGTGATCAGTTCGCAAAATAAAAGGTTGACATTTTCCATACAAGAATTGATGAAACCGCCGCACCCCAAAGATAATAGCGGTCGCTTCCCGCTGAATTTGAGCGTAACGTTTTTCCGCAGCATTTAAAGTTCGCGAAACAAATGATACAGGTCTCTCAACGCCGTCTTCGCCTACTTGTGATAGAATTGCGCCTAAACCGCTTGGAGAAGCATCTACCGTTAAGATGATCCTAGCGTTCGGATCAAAGTGTGCTAGAACTTGATCTGACGTCATACACTTTTTGATCGTCCTAAACGCCGTGTCGTGGATTTGATTCCAATGCCATTTACATCCCTTTTTAAGTAGATCGTATAGCGGACTGAGAATAGTGGATGCATTTGGTACGAAAGACCTGTAATAGTTGATCAATCCTAAAAACGACTGCAACTGACTGACATTTGTGGGAACCGGTGCATCACTCATAGCCTTGACTTTTTCTGGTGCCTTTTTTAACCCATCTTTGGATATAATATAACCTAGATAGCTAACCTCATCTTGGAAGAAACTACACTTTTCTTTTTGTAAAATTAACCCTGCGTCCTGCAAACGCTTTAACACTGCATTAAGCCTACTCCAGTGTTCCTGTTTATCCCGACCCGTAATCAAAATGTCATCTAACAGGCACATAACTCCATCTAAACCTGACAACACATCCTCCATAGCAGCACGCTGAAAAATAGACGGCGCGCTTGCTAAACCAAATACCAGACGTGTAAACCTATACAATCCGCGATGCGTATTGATACACGTCAGGTTCCTTGACGCATCTTCAAGGACAAATTGATTGTAGGCTCTGGACAAATCTAGTTTGGTAAATTGTTGTCCTCCATGGATCCTTGAAAACAATTCTCTTGTCGTGGGCAACGGATATTGTTCTACCTGTAACTGTTTATTTATGCTTACGGAATAATCGGCACATAACCGGACCGCCCCATCTCGCTTTAAGACAGGCACTATAGGTGACGCGTATTCAGATAATTCTATGGGCTCTAAAATACCTAAAGCTACCAACCTATCAATTTCCTCGTTTACCTTATCGCGCAAAGCGAACGGTAAAGGTCGTGCTTTAAAAAATCTCGGTTTAGAATCTTCCTTTAATGTCAACTTAATTTTATATTTGTTAAATTTCCCTAACTTGTCCGAAAATAAGTCTGAATACCTTTGCTGTAACTCTTTAATAGAAAATATGCTGGAATCTTCACAAAAATTAACAGGCAACAACTGTAACCCAAACAATGTTATGAAATCCCTACCTAAAAGCGGTGGGCCGCCGTCGCGGACCACATACATTCGAATCTCTCGTTCCTGCCCAGCGTAACGTATCGGTAAACACAACGTTCCTAAACATACTATTTTACCTCCGTTATACGTCATTAACTGTTTACAGGTGCGTGATAATGTCACATATTTAAAACGACTTTTATAAAATCTCTCTGAAATTACCGTAACTGCAGACCCGCTATCAACCTCGAATTTAAACGGAATATTATTTATCACAACTGTTTCTACCATGGGTTCTCCCCTTAAAGAACTAATATGAAAAATATTACCGTCATCATCATCATCATCAGCATCACCGCCATCCACCTCCACGTATTTCACTTTCGTGCACATTTTACGCAAGTGGCCTTTTTCGTGACACTTCCTACAAATATAATTCGCAAATCTACAGTCTACTGTCTTGTGATTGGTGTACCCACATACACCACATTTGGCTTTAGCAATGCTTTTTCCACTATCAGCGATCTTGAAAAGCTGATGATCGGGCACCGACGCCTGCGAGAGAGGTACCGCGCTAGCCTGTATAGCAGCACGAGCAACGCTTAAGTTTTCCGCAGTCTCCACGACCTTAGCAAGCGTGAGGTCGCCCATGTCTTCCGTATACAGCTTCTCCTTCTCTCGTCCCGGCTGCATACCCATGATGAATCGATCCCGGAGCGCCTCTTCAACGTTGAGGAAGTCACATTTTTCTGAAAGCCCGCGCAGTCTGGCCGCCCACTGTGAATGGGTTTCGCCCGCTTGCTGCACGGCGGCGTAAAAAGTATGTCGTACGCCAAACCCAATACATTTCGGAGTAAAATGGTTGTCCAAAAGTATAAGCAAATCTTCGTACGGAACCACATCAACATTCTTGGGTAACGCTAAATCCGAAGTAAGTTTGAATGTTCCTTCGGCTAAAGCGCTGAGAAGAATCGCTTTTCTTTTGTCACCGGCGGGGTCTGTCACCTGATTTATCCCGTTTGCAATAAAATATTGCATGATGCGACCCTTGTACATCTTCCATGTCTGCACGTTATGGTCGAATGTATGCAAAATTCCAAATTGCACGCTAGACATCTTCTTGACTTATTATTTTTCAACTCGTCGCCACTGATAAGTCTGTGATCGGGAATTAAGATAAACGACCCTGGGTTGGTTTCGACATGTTTTATTGCAACTGACACAAGCTATCGTCAACCATTGACACTTCATAGATGGCATAAATAATGTAGTCAAAGGAGGTTTCAGCACAACCTCTTACAATACATAACATTAATGATCACATTTTAATAATTATCAGTTTCAATGACCACAAGTTTACCTATATTTTTACTACCATAATTTTTCTCTGATAATTTGACACAGATATCGTAAAACGAAACAATTCCCTAGCTAGGTACAATGGCGTGCTAATTTGACCCTGGCAATGGGATCGCCGACCGTGTTATGGGACTGCGGCTTAATTAAATGGAAACATTAATATTATCCTAGCCGACAATTATTACCTAGTAGTTTTGTATACAGTCTTATGAATGCTGACCTCATTTAATCGTCTGGTACGAAAGTTAAATCATGATATCGCAATGTTTTATTGTAAATTTAGGGTGCATGAAAGGAGCCTCCCCAAGTGACGTACACAACGATTCCCTACGCCCGGCGCACCCTGGGCAATTCGCGAGTTCTCCAAAGCGAATTGGCTAATCCTTTCACCACGATGGCAAGTCAAAATAAAATTTGACTCAGCCATCGACACGACGAAGAAGAACTAATTTAATAATTTAGGTCTAACTGCCTCGATGGACTAGTGGTTACCGTATGCGAGGTCTCGGGTTTGAACACCGGTTCGGGCAAAGTGTTATTTGTGACCTTCCCGTCAGGAATAGCATTACAATAGCAGCACGGGTGGATGGGGATAGGCTCACCCCCTATCCCATTAGACGTAAACATAACAGGTGCAGTGTGGGTGTTATACAACTCTGCTAAAACCTTCTGTGTAATAAAGGCGTGATGTTATGTTATGTGTTAGTTTAGGTCTTAATATAACTAATTTAGACGACCGGATGGCGGAGTGGGTAGTGTACCTGCCTGCGACGCCGAGGTCGTGGGTTCGATTCCCACTTAAGACAAATCTTTGTGTGCATGAACATGGGGGTTTGTCTTAGTCTGGGTGTTTCTATGTATGATAAGTATGTATTTACAAAAGAAAAGTATATATGTATTAGTATCAGTTATTCTTGTACCCATAGTACAAACTCTGCTTAGTTTGGGACTAGATGGCGGTGTGTGTGAGTTGTGAGATATTTATTTATTTATTAAACAAAAAAATCATAATTGTTGTGTTTGTGAACACTCCTGCGACACTTTTTTTTTAATAAAGAATAACAAGTATTAAGTTCGGTAGGTTGATAAGTACACTTTCACAAATCGCATTATTTGAAGTAGGCTGCCCCATCGTCGGCAGGTGAGTCAATAAGAAATGAGACCGATGACCTAAAGCCTCGACTTTCATGCCGCAGTGTGTACAACTAACTATCGTCGTTGTCAAACCAAAATCTGCTATGTGCAGAAATCATAGTTTTGAGAAATTGACAAAAAAAGGTCTCCTGCATTCAAGGGATTGTAGGTAAGAGGTCGTCAATAAGAGGTCGTAGATCGTCATATAATGGTCATAAGCACATGACAGTTTTTTATATGGTAGGATATAGCAGCGAACTATATGCAGAGGTTTAAAGTAGAAATCTTACAAAAGTGCACATAGCAGATTTTGGTTTGACAACGACGCTATACTTTTAAACTTGACGTGATCGTATTTAAATCAACGAATAACTATAACTTAATAAGGAGTTAGTTTCATTATCTCTGTTTATAAAAAAAACGTGTTTCACTTAAAATTGTGTACAATAAAATTATTTTAACTTTAAATTTTCCCTAAAAATAAGCGAACATTTTAAGTCTTGGGTATTGCCTATCACAATAGTAATGTGGGGAACATTACTATGCAAACATGCACTCCAGAAGATTATGTAACATGAAGAATGTGTGCTTTTTATGCACTAATAGCTGGAACTGTTTTTCTATTGTTGCACTTGTGAATATGTATTGCATCTTATTCTACCTCTGTAAACTTAGTTACATAAACTATAAAATATTATATTTTACTAATTTTGAGTCGGCGCCAAACGATGATAGTGTGCTCCCCAGACGTCGAAATTTGTTAACCTGTTTCAACAGATCGCCACCAAGACTGAAGGACAATGTCCTTTGACCATGGATATCTTAAGACCTCCTACTAAGGTGACCTAATCTAAGAAGAAAGCCTCGATCTGTAGAAGAAGGACAAAAGCCGTTGCAGGAACAACTGTGGCGGTATCCGCACATAATAAATGACGGATGATATTAAACGTCAAGAAGTGACACACACGTCACAAAATATGTCAAAAAGCGCTGAATCGCGATAACGAAGTGTTCACAGAGAGTGTACATATAATGACGGATGATATTAAACGTCAAGAAGTGACACACACGTCACAAAATATGTGAAAAAGCGCTGAATCGCGATAACGAAGTGTTCACAGAGAGTGTACATATATACCACTTCCAAGACGCTACCGTGGCCAGGCAATACCACCGAACCTGGCGGGAGGATCCTTCCTTTATAGTGGAGGAACATCACACCCCGATTCTCCACAACAACTATACAATAAAATTGTAGCAATTAGAGTTTTCCCAGCATTAAGAGGAAAGGAATATTATGTTAGTATGGCAATTAGATTGTATCGTTGCTGGCAACGGTAGGTTCATAATAGATTTCGTGGCCCGCTTGTAAAATAAATAATTCAATAAACTGTAGTAAATTTATCACTGCCTAGTTTAAGGCCCAATTTCGTCAGTTACGGATAATTTTGCGAATAGTTAAGTGCGGGTTATTCTATAAATTTCTATACAAATTTGACATGATAACTGTCAACTGAATATACTTGCCGAGAACTGGACTATAAAGTTAAGAATATAGGCAAAATAAAATCTACCTATTATACTGGGTGTACAGTGACATCGTGACGAAGACGCTTGTGATTCAGTACATAATTCTGAGACCCTGGGTGAAAAAATATCACCGGAAATTCACGATTTCGAGCTTACCGCGAGAGATTACCGCGATTTATCCAACTGATTATGGAAGAGTAACGTTACCTAATAAACAGTTACAAATATGGGACCGAAAGATTTTGTTCATCTGATATCTTCGTATAATTTGCTAAGCTAAATTCTATAAAAATAATCAATAAACTACTGAACAGATAATCATTTCGCTTTTACTAATAGATATAGGGAATTATAATAAGGATTTAAATTCTGTGTAGAAAATAATATTATAATCAAAGTGATATCTCTCTCCGCGTTCACGTGAACCCGCCACAAATCAGCGTCTTCACACGTGAGATACGCGATAAACGTGTGACGTGGTTATTAATCCTTGAATGAACGCACCATTATCGTACGACTATCGCATCACCTACGAATCATGCTATCTAATAATAGGCACTTTAATTCCGCGTGTACAAGGACGGAAGAGATACGATGGTGGTAGGCACGCGTTTGACCACGATCTCACCCGATGGTAAGTGATTATGCGGTCTACGGTGGAGCACGCTTACCTATGAGATACCTATTAACTCTTGCTTTGAAGAGATCCAAGTTGTACTCATGCGGAAACAGACTCGGGCAAGGCGTTCCATTCTTTCGCAGTTCGCATAAGAAATGTATAGGCGAAACGCTTAGTGCGTATTACTGGAATATCTACCGTGAAGCGTATTAGTGTATTTGGATCGATGTTGAAGAGACTGCCTTTTGTTTAACTTGCCGTCAATCGGATAGCTGAGTCGGTAGTGCAGCTGACTGCTACGCAGAACATGGAGGTTTGTTTTGGTCTGGGTGTGTCTCTGTATATTTAGTATGTATTTACAAAGAGAAAATAATATATGTATTTGTATCAGTTATTCTAGTATCTATAGTACAAGCTTTGCTTAGTTTGGGACTGGTTGACGTTGTGTGATTTTATTTTTTTTAAGCCACCGTTCAAGAAATACGTAATCAAATGCAGATTTTTGAGCGCAATCCGAGGTTGGACCAAACTGGAAGATCTTAGTGACAACAGTGGTCCAGTTTGGTGTTGAGATTAGGGTCTGAATTTACTGGTACATGGGGCATAGCATAATTGTTCTCGCTTCCTCAGTAGTAGCAACTTATCTCCATTAGTGGACGATATGTTTCGTTTTATTGTCTGTTTAATAACACCAATAGCTTTTTTGATGTAAAATCATGTCAGAAGCTGAATTGCTAATACATAATTAAGATAACCGTTATGTATTTCTCTTATTACAAAACCGTGACCGATGTGCATGATTGCAATGTTGCAAACGATACATTTACTAAGCAACTATTTGAGATAAAAGAAATATAAGATGGTATTATTTTTCTTGCTTTTCGCATCGCTTGATTTTATTTCCCAGAAGTAACCAAAAGTGGATGGATCAGGTGAAAACAAAACCCATATTTCACATGTATATTTAGGTCACACAACGAGAGAATAGTTATGACTTAAAACGGGGTATGCACAATAATATTTATATTCAAGACGACAGACAAACACGGTAATAATGAGAATTAGATAAGAATACTTGTCTTTGTGACGCAAATGATCGGCGATGTACCTAGCCGATAGTACTGGATTAGACGCAAGTGACAGAAATTAAATCATGAAAATATTTCAGTAGAATTGTTGTTTGAGTTGTTTTTATTTCTTTAAATCCATGGACTTATGACTATAGGCTACATAACATCACGTGACAGCAAAAGGGAGTTCTTCTTCTTCCTTCTTCGTCGTGTCGATGGCTGAGTCAAATTTTATTTGCCCAATAAGTGGTCACTGTTATGGCGCTCTCATCGGCGTTCATGAGCGCCTCTCTTGTGCAGTTAGGGCATTTTGGACAGAAAATAAGGTGGGCCATTGATTGTGTGGCGGTATCCGCACTTAATAACGTACGACATTGACAACGTCAAGAAGTGACACAATCGCCACAAATGTCAAAGAGCGCTAAATCGCGATAACGAAATGATCAAAGCAAGCATTTATAAATACTACTTCTAAGACGCTACCGTTGGATAGCTGTCTGCCAGGCAATACCACCGAGCCTGGTCGGAGGATTCTCACTTTATGGTGGAGGAACATCATACCCCGTTCCTCTACAATTGTATGTTAGTGTCAACCAGATATCCCCATTTGACAAGGTTCTTCTTGGGAGTTGACGAGCGCGGGGCAGAAAGCTTTGACGTAGGAGCAGCCAGAGCAGCTAATAAATAATGTATCTAACAAGGAAAGTAGTAGGCGTCGATTTTGGCATGACAATCGACTTTCGTTTTCGTAATCAACAAGTTTCGACATCGTTCGAGCCGGCATTTGGCTTGATAAGAGCACTTGTTTTGCCAGCAATAGTGTAAATACACGCGAGGAAAGATTTCGGCCTAGAAGTGTACACAGGGTTATACATCACACTATACATTTCCAGTACAAGCTGGTCTCGCATTGCATGGGCAGCCGATACAATGCTGGGCCATGATATACTGAAAATTTTATAGCTTTATCTGTAGCCGCGTATATCTAGCAATTCGATTAGGATCGTGATAATGTCAAATATCGTGATATTTATCTTTGAGTTCACTTAAATTATTCATTCATAATTTAGGGCGAGACCCTATACATAAGATACATTTGGTCTGAGACTGAGTGTGCTTGTGTGAGTGAATGTGTGTTATTGGCCTTGTCATTGTGACCATTGAATAGTGTAATTGCTTCTGACGTCCTATCGAACCATACAAAATAAAACTTAAAAGAAAAACAGGGTAAAATCTTTTATCAAGCCTGTTTGTAAAAACTGCAAGTGAGGGGCAGCGTGATCGCATTATGCAGAGATCTTTATCCTATGACTCTCGATCCTGTAATCTTCAATCCGCCAACGTGATTTGGCCAGGGTCGGACTGAGCAATACTTGAGAGCCCTAACCTTTATTTCTTTATTGGGCCCAGTTTGCCCCAATATCTATGATGAAGTGGACCCTGGGAATAAAATCTCATAGAACCTATGGGTTATATTCCCAGGGAGAATAATAGAGACATGGTTTTTAAATGCGAAAACTTGTAAATGGTTAACAGATGTATATTTTGTAATTATTATAGATATTTTACAACTGTTTGTTTTCCGAATAAAATAAAATAAAATAAATAAATAAAGCCTCTGTTAGGAGCTGTTTTAAATTGAGCCAATCTATTCAAATTCAAATTCTTTATTGCACACACAAAATTACAGATGATAACATTAATAATAAAGTTCATGTACAAAGGCGAGCTTAATTCAATATGAATTTTCTAACAGCAAACCTTTGAGACATAGAGGAAATAATCTATGGCCGGTGGCTTGAAATCTTCTATCGAATCTCTTATTGAACTGTCAGTTTCGAAAATTTAGCGTATCATCTCCATATAAATACGGTCGACGTATTTGATTGATAGAAATTCAAATTTCCTTTGGTTTCATTAAGGGAATACTCATGCGTAGCTAACTATGGGATATATTTTAAAACACTTTACGGATCTTTTACAATGTTCCTATCACTAAATTCGTATAAGAAAACTGTACCTTTTAAAAAAAATATGTTTATTTTCTTATTAAAAGTATTACCTTTTACCGTTTTACATGTAGATGAATATTAAATTTTGTAAGACAGTACAGAAAGTATGTCAATTGGTAACTGATTACGACCGTTAGTGATAACAATAGGAAGCTAAGCGAGGCGATAACAAGGTCATTGCTCTGTTTCTTTATTTATTCGAGACTTACACAAAACAATATACTTCCCAAGTAGCACACAAGCTGCATAAATGACTTCTGTACAACCTGAATGTTGTATAATAGCTGTTTAAAGGATTTACTATAATACTCAAGTTGTTCAGTAGCGTATTTAATAGTGCTTTAACAGGTATGTGGTACAATAGCCGAACAACGGCAAATATAATCCCAATGAAGATACAAAGGCGTGTCATAGAGTTATTGTACGGGCATTTGATATAAACCAGAGTTATAAATACCTTTTAAAACGCCGCGAGGTCTTATAGAGGGCTTTAGTAGTTAAAAATGTTTAAATGGAGTTATACGCTTCCTTTAAAGCGCGTAAGGTTGTACATTGTATATTTCTAAACCTGTAAGCTGTAAAATAGAACTTATTACAGCTTTTGAAACGCTTTATCTACAGCAGAGAAATATAATTCTATAGTTGCCCGTAAGCCGTTATATTCGAGATTTATACAGCAACTGTATGATAAATAGCTGAATAAGGCAAGAAAAACACGCTATAAACAGCTAAAAGAAAAAAAAACCGTTTCTACGGTCACTATAACAGCTGAAGCGAGAGAAGAGTGTTTTACTAATTTCATTGTGACTCCATTTTGTGAAAGATTATCGTACATTTATCATGGATAGCCAAAAAGCGTGGAAATTAAGAAAAAGACATGGTAGTTTGAGGAAAAAGATAAGCAAAGAATTTGGGAATATTATTAATAATCGACCAGAACATAGTCCCGGCAAAAAATTTGGAAACGCTAGTAATCAAGTGAAGCTTCAAGGAAATTCGTCTAATATTACCGTAACTTGCAGTAGCGGCTTCGCTGACACTATTATTGTTAATTACGAAGCAGTTAAGGCAGGTGACGCTGCTGCATCAAATAATGTTATCAGTGTTGAAAACTCCAACAGTCAAGTGTGTGTTGAAAATAAAGAGGGTTCCGTAGGTTTAAATTCTGCGATGAATGTAACCTGGAGCAGAGATGTAGCTGAGAGTATTAACTGTGACTTCCCAGGAGTTGAGGCCGAAGTAATTGCTGAAGAATCCGTAGATGACACTGCATCAAATTTTGTGATTTCTTTTAAACGGTTGTCTGTTGTTTGCCCGAAGAATATATGCCATAATATTCATATGCCCGAATTTCATTTACCCGAATTTCATTTGCCCGAATGTTTTGTTTACCATAAAAGACATGTGACATACTGTTATTTGCCCGAACATAAGATTTCATAATGATTCGAATGCCATACGTATTGTTTTCCATACTTTCAATTGCAATAATATTATTTGCCCGAACATTTGATTACATAATGATTCGAATGCCATACGTATTATTGTTATCCATACTTTTAATTGCAATAATAGTATGCAACAGAATTTTCAAACGCCATACTAAATTAATTTCCAATCTATCTAAGGTATTTATTTGCTCATGAAATTTTAACAGGCGCTCTAAAATTATTTAAAAACTTAAGTAATTACAAATTAGTGGGTAGGAAAAATATTTGTAGGCGATATTTATTGACAAGAGTATAACTGGATATAAATAAAGTATGATTATAGTATTAAAATTGATTTATTTTTAATACCTACTTATCACTATAATCAGTCTAAGTCGCTTCCGTACAAATTTAACCTAACGCCTTTGTCCTAAAAAGCGATTGTCTTTCATGTTTCTAACCTAACCTACCTATTAATTTTAATAATTATTTTAAACTTTTTTACAAGCAATTTTGGTGGGAAATGATGTTATGGTATATGATAATTACGTCTTACAATGATTATACTGGCACTTCGCCGGCCGCTGCCGCGGCAAGCTCGCTTCGCTCGCTCGGCTCGTGCGTTGTCTTTCATGTTTCTAACCTAACCTACCTATTATTTTTATAATTATTTTAACTTATTTTACAAGCAATTTTGGTGAGAAATGATGTTATGGCATATGATAATTACGGCTTAAAATGATTATACTGGCACTTCGCCGGCCGCTGCCGCGGCACGCTCGCTTCGCTCGCTCGGCTCGTGCGTTGTCTTTCATGTTTCTAACCTAACCTACCTATTATTTTTTATAATTATTTTAACCTATTTTACAAGCAATTTTGGTAGGAAATGATGTAATGGCATATGATAATTACGGCTTACAATGATTATAACAAATGATGTTATGGAAATTGATTTTATGGGAAACAATGATTATAACAAATGATGTTATGGCAATTAACTTTATGGGAAACAAAGTTTCTAGCACGTGACTAATATAGTAAACAATGAATATGACAAATAAAATTATGAGAAACAATAATATGTCAGGTGAGTATTATAGCAAATAAAATTCGGGCAAATGAAATTCTGGCAAACGGCGGTACACCCTTTTAAACCTCAGGACAAGTATTTTATGACGAAAAATAAAGATATAATTGAATTTAAATATGTTTCATCAATATGATACAAGAGGAGTGTGTGGTAACAAGTTGCTAAATAAAACAGATTTATTTCTCACTCCAATAAAATCTTCATTTCTCAATATATATAAAGTTTCGACACTTTCAATACCTGATGTTATTGTAACAACCCAGGATATTATGTGTAAATTAGTGTGCATTGAACATAAAAGAGAACTTTATGTTTTCCCTTTGTTACATACATTTTTATAAAATAAAACAATGTGAATCTTAATAATTGTTTTTATTTAGTAATAAACTTAATAGAATCACAAAATCAACTGGCATCCCTACTATCTGGCGTACATAGAAAAAATCAATTTGTCGCGTATTATATACGTTTCGCCAGGTTGAGATTCTGAAGAATTCCTGCAGTCAATTTTATCTGTTGAAGTATTCCCGCAGTCTTCTTGTAATACCTGAAAGACATGAGATTTAGATTTTATTTTGACATTTGATCTAGCAAAATGCGAGAGAAACTGTTACCTAATGTGTTCATTATATCGATCTAAATTACGTTAATTTTACTATGATGAAATTAACCTTTACTTAAAAGTTCTAAATGTCTAAGTTCTCATTTTATTGTTTAAAGGTAGGTATATAATGAAATGACATGAAGGGCACACTGCAAACAGGGGCTCAGGGTATTTTTTTCGATTTCGAGATAATAATGCACAAATGTCAGTTGAACGAAGTTCTACAAGAGTACATTCACCAAACTAACAAAAAGGGGCTAAAACGTTAGGAAAACGTACTCATTTCATGCGTTTTTGAACCCGCTCCATAACTATTATATATATCAGAAAAAAATCTAATTAGGATTATGTAACTATTTACTTACAGATGAAATGCTTTTAAATTTCGCGGGCTACCTTAGCGGATCGACAAAAATTAAGGACATACTTTGCTCACAAACTCTTTCGTACTTTTACTAATAAATGTTTTCATAATTAAAAGTTCAAATAATTAGACTATAATTTTATCTGTAAATATTTAATTGATTGTATATAAACAAAAAATATTGCAGTAAGAGTCCTATTTAATAAGTAGAGTATTAATAGAAACATACAGACAAACAATGAGAAAGTGTTAGAGGGAATTAACGGGTTTTAAGATTATGGCAATGGACCCCTAAATAAAATGACCCCTAGAATATCAATAGTCCGTTGTACAACCTTAGACTCTTAAAATAATATATTAGTTGCTGATGTAGACCTAAAAAAGTACAATAGAGCGTCAATACCACAATTGTAGAACCGAAAGGTCTACAACGGTGGATACTAGCGGCTTAAATCAATAGAACGGTTCTAATAAACTCTGTAGGCTCTTGTAACCGAGACGCCATTAATTGTTTATGATAAAAGCAATTCACATGATTATTTATAATTTTTTAACATCATAAATATGGATAAAAATCGAATTCACGCCACTCATTCTCACCCAGGATTCTAAAGAAACTAATTATAAAGCTAAACGATCTTATATAAACTAAATTCAGAATTCAAACCCTATAATTAAATGTACTTTTTATACAAAAAACTGCATAAATAGCAGGCGCGTGAAAATTTTAGCTAAAAAATATGTATATATTTACAACAAACTGGTACTCGCACTGGTATTTTGCATGCATAAAAGAAAAATCAACACTTACTTACTTTTTAATTATTTTCAGTCGTCTTTTCCATCAATCACTTTCCATTGGCACTAAGTCTTTGTTGAGATGGTTCATTTCCCCAAAATATTGCTACCGTATACCGTAATTATAGATCCGTAAACTCTAATTCAGAGATACAGACGCATCTAAATAAGATGCGAGCGTTATAGTTGCGCTACAAGAACTTATTTTAGATACTGAGGCGCACACTATTGCTCGCCTATCATCTTTGTATCTCCGTACTAACACACATTTACGAACATTGTAGAGACACTGTAAAACCTCAGGCCGTATAAATCTGGTCCTCTTTCGGAGGTACAGCGGCGCTATATCCGCTTATACATCTACTGTAGAACTTGTTTATAGAGCCAATGCCGTTATTAAGAACTTCTAACCGGCCAGTGTACGGCTTGTTATAGAGCTTGTATGCTACTTGGGTTGGCATTTCACGAATTTCTTCTCTGTCGCTGGAATATCATTAGGATTTCACTAATTTCTTCTCTGTCGCTGGAATATCATTAGGAATACGCTCATTTTGTCTATTTATTTGCCAGGCTGAGTATTCTTATTTTACGTTTTTTGAATAAAAATAGTCAAGAAATATGGATAACAATCAAATTACAACTGCCCAACATATTAAAATCTATACTATATATCATAGAAATGTTTCTTTGTAGAAGGTAATCCCTGGATTCACCAATTTGATTAAAAAAATTCCTTCACTGCTATAGCTTGGCAAAATAGTCTATAAATGGTAAACAATTTATGTCTGCTGGCAACATAACGCCAAAGTTGGCACAGTAATGACGTTTTACAACAGCAAAGTTTACGTTTGGTTCATAATTTCAAGCAATTCAGGGTGTTTCTATGTATATAATAAGTATGTATTTACAAAAGAAAAGTATATATGTATTAGTATCAGTTATTCTAGTACCCATAGTACAAGCTCTGCTTAGTTTGGGACTAGATGGCGTTGTGTGTGAGTTGTGGCATATTTATTTATTTATTTATTTAATTCAAAGACTTTTTTGAATTGAGTTACGCTGACTGGTTGATTTGTAAATGGGTGGCTATACAGGCATGGCTTTTTTGCATGGCAGCCATTTGTACTCTTTTTTGGCAACCTATAGAAAGGTAGACTCTTGCCGCGTGATATAGGTTACTTTTTACAGTCCCACAAAACAGCCGTGTGCGGGGACAGATCGACAACGGAGATTGATAAACCCGCACACGTCCCCGCGTTTGGGTGTTAATGGCCAGTAGGCCGGTAACACTTTGGGTGGAGGAGGGCTTTCGGCTGCCCGAAAGAAGTCCCACAAAACAGGCAGGCGCGGTTTCGCCTACCTGCCTGCAAATGGAAGCTAGTTTTTTAATAATAATTAAAACTTACAGCTATCATTGCCATCGGTGGTGTCCGTAGGTTCAGCACCCCGCAACGCGAATGACACAGCATCCTGGCGGCTGCGGAACGCCTTGAATCGAGACGACTTGTATCTCCGCACAAGCTCCAGGGCTTCGCTTTTGTTTTTGTATACGTGGAGGGCTTCTGTGGATGGAGACAATTGGTCAGAAGAATTGCTTATTATGATTTGATATTTAACAAACTAAAACAACAAATAACACAATTATTTATTAATTCTTTCATTCATTCACTCAATACTAAAGTAATTACATTTACATAATTAGGTCAGCCAAAAGTAAAGGATTGAATACAAGTGCTTTGAGACTTCATTAATTAGGGCAAGGTGAATACTGCCACAAACGTTTAGGTATTAGTAATACTTTTAGACTCAATAAGTGTGTCAAAATAATAAATTGAATTTATGTATAAAGGAGATCCATTATGGTTCAATCGACCATAGATATCAAAGAGCACTTTCAATATGGAGAGGAAATTAAAGCAAATAAATCTGCCAAAACTCAGGCAGGGGAGGGTAAGATTGTTCCGCGCATCTTTAATTTGATAACTAGTATTATAATAAGTGTAAGAGCGGAAATCTTCCACATCTGGCACTGACAATGACGCCTCTTGTTGGCTTATTGCTCTGATATAGATATGTATGAATAGCTATGTAACAACAAAGTAACAAAAAAAAGGGATATAAATAAATAATATAAGTTTGTTTGTTACACTTTCACACATAGGCATGGAGACACATAAGGTTTGGCAGGTCAAATCCTTGTTTTCGTTGACATAACACACGGCTGTTGCCACAGACAACAGAAAGCCTAAAAATAAGTAATTATTTATCAATGTATGGAATAATAATAAGGCTATGCTCCTCACTACAAGATCTTGGGTTAAACCAAAGTACTATTTGGGACTTTCCATCAGGAAATTCACATTAGCAGCATGGAGTTTCCGCTTTCTCCATGAGATCTAAACATAACAGGAAAAGTGAGGATGTTATTCACCTCTGCCACTCTCTTCTGGATAATATCGGCTTGATGTAATGATTTTTTTAAGCTATTGCATAGCTTCTATCGCGGGCCTTGAGCGTGGAGACCGAATCCAGAAATTCCGTAACGAAAATAACCTAACACCATACATATAAAAATATTTTGAACAATATTAACTTCTCATTTATTTAATAAAAGAAAAAAAAATGTTTATCGGTCACCACGCTTAAAAAGTGTAACTTGTTTTTTTTTTATGTAGATTTAATATTATTATGTAGCCAAGGGAGGGGACGCTTTTGCCCTGCAGTGAGACACTGTAGGCTTGCAATAATAATAAATAGTTCTACACAAACCGGGTACTATCCTTGGGTACATTTATATAGTGTGAACAGGGATATTTGTTGGTTTGTGTCCCATTACAGATTTAGATTAAAATGTTTATCAGGTCTCTACGCTGTTGGCTTCGGCCCCACGCATACCTTCCAAAGTACCGGGACTCCATAGTCCCGAGTTATGGAAACATAAAGTACAAATAAAAATGCAGCCATGATCTCGGTGCCGTTTTTATATGGATGTTGTTATGTATTTGACTTATGAATAATTAATTATGATTCAATGTGAAGGCACCTTGCAGAAACAAAACATTGTCTACTGTTTATTATTATGCAGTTATGCTAAATTATGTGAGCAAAAAATAATCACCTATTCATGCTGTATTTCATTTTAATTTTAAATATATCTGTTAACTGACATACAATGGTTTATTTTGGTATGAGTTTTAGGGTCAGCAACTTATGAGTGATGAGTAAGTTGCTAGTGTCCATAGAATATGGTAACTATTTACAATCAGTCAGGCTACATCCTTATTGCCCACCTAAGTCGCATACAAATAGTACCATTTGAGCATATTTGCTTGTTCTATAATCTATATTGAATAATAGTATTTTTAGCTAGATATAGTTTTGTAACTACAAGCCATTCATATTTATACAAATAAATAAAATTGAAGAATCAAATATAGTTTTTAAAAATTTTGTTTATTTCTGTTCGGGTTGGCCAATCTTCTATGCAGATGATTTAATTTTAATAAAATTTTTGATGCAGGTAGGCGCGTAACATGGGTTATTTTTTTGGATTTACCTACCTCGTTTGTTTGATAGCGCTAATATTGAGAAGGGCAGGTCTAATTTTGATAAATCTTTTTGTATTTAATAACTCTCAATAAAGGTTTTTGGAGTGTGTCACGGGCGTGGAACAGTTATTTCTTAATACCACGAATTCCACGCGAATGAAGTGGCGGAAAAAGCTAGTATACTATATAATATCAATATTAGTCCCACACTTTATTTTTACTTATTACAGTATATTGTATTTGCATTGGAAGCCTTGCAAATGTGTCTAGACAGTGATTACAGGTCATTAGAACTTATGCAAGCAGAAATAACTACAAATATCAAAGAAAGTGTGAAATTAATTTCAATTGCAATTTAGCTGCAATTTATTACTTCATTGGTGAGTATTAAATATATCTAAGACATGACATTCTTTATTTCCTAAAATAATGGATATGTTAAGTATTGTTTAATTAACACCAAGTAATGTAGGTAGTTCTTATTCAAATTCTATATAATGTTTGAAGGTCCTACAAAAATATTATATTGAACTGTAGAGTTTACATCAATAAAAAGTAACCAATATTATATACCTGTTAAACAATCTTAACACCAATTTTTATCAAGATCCATCCAGATTTGGCACTTTTTGTGTACACAAAATCTTTTCTCTTAAAAATAAAAAATATATTATATATTACAGTGGACCCCCGATAAGCCGGCCTCAGGCTAATCCGGCATCCTCTGTAATCCGACATGGTCTATTATTATAACAACGTTAAACAAAAAAAAATTAAGAATAAATCTAATGCGTGTTAAATTGATTAACTCATAATTTTTGATTATTTTAGTATGTACATTTGTTTGTACACAATTTGTATTGCCTAATGTAAAATTATTCCTTATTTTTTGTGAGTTTATATGTAGCATTACTAACGTTAATTTTATAATAAAACATCTCTCTATTGTGTTGTTTAATTTACTAAATTTGACATACATAATAAAGTATGATGTTTACTTCAGAGTACATACATATAATAACATGTAGAATCTTATCATTGGATCTGTTGGATTACAAGGTACTCTTTCGTAACAAAAATCCCGTCTATTAGGGGCCTAAGGCAGTACTCTATAATTCGACAAATTCGCTAATCCGACACTGCCCTGCAAACTGATTGTCAGATTACCCGGGGTCCACTGTATATTGATTAGGAATTACAGATAGCCAGACTGAACTTGATTAAATAATGCAAGCAATTCTAAAATAAAATAAGATTCCATGCCATTTCTACTTAAAAATAGTACATTCACATTTAATATTATTAAAACCGACGTGAGGTGAAGACATTATTATTGAGAATACGGTTTACTCAAGTCGCCTCCGCGCGACGACACGCGATTAATAGCCCAGTTGATGAATCTACGTACTAGATTCGAAATTGTTAACATATCCCAGCTAAAATAACGTGAACCTGTATTCTCAATAATAACATTCACATTTCTTTCATATTGGCAAATTTAATACAAAACAATGAGTAAGGCCAAGATATGAATGCGGAACAAAAGTGATATGAAAAGTAACCTATAATGTTATCAGATATAACGATAAGCTAATGTAAACAACGTAAAAAACATGTGAAAGATTATATTTTGTATTTTTACACTATACTGTATGCATAGCACAGATTTATATTAAAAAAAAAAAAAAAAAACCCACAGAGACTGTTATTATGAGAATAATGGAAGACCTGGTATTACAAGCTTTTAAATCATTTTGATAACAAAAAATAAATGGGTTCTTCTTCTTGTTGTGTCAATGACTATATATTTAGACCAATAGGATGCAACTAGGATTCATTTTAGGTTGGACTACATAAGGTCTTTTAGGGTACAAGGGGTAGGAAGTAATGGGCATGACAACAGATGGGCCATACTTTGTGTGGGTGATCCACATTCGCAACTAGTGTTGGATGTGTTTGTGAATCCCCACTTGACAAGGATGTCTTTGTTAATAGATGGGTTGAAATTTATCATGGAAATGGCTTCAATCTTCATTAATAAAATAAGGAAAACCATATAGATTAGGTTGTGGATATAAGACAGTCCTAAATATAGTAATCACTTTATATAATGGCATGATTTTATTGTGATATTTCTTGGTCTCAAAATACCAAATGGGTTCATGAATCATGATATTACAGGAAATGTTATTAGTGTGAAATGATATTGTTTATGTTTAATTGGCAACCTGTTAGCCTATAAATGTTTATACTTAGTAGAGTTTATCTACAGGAAAAGAGAAAATATTGTACATAAGAAGCAATATCACATACCTTCATCGGGTCCTTTTTTAATTTCACAGGGTATGTACACTCCATAATAGGTGGTCGGAGGCTCTGCGTTTGTAGGACTTGTTGGCGCACTGGTTTTCTTGCTAAGCGTATCAAAACGGAGCAATCTACTGAACAGCCCTATGGCACCATCCCTCTTCTCCGGTGGTGATAATGATACCTCTTCCTTGACACCTCCAATATCCTTATTACACTCTGGAATAATCACTGCTTTCGACATTTTTCTCGCCTGAAAATCGTAAACATTTTACTGTTTTGTTTGTGACGCAGAGCAGCTCGCTAAGTTTATTTTTACAACGATCGTATTTATATAGTTCTGTAGTATCTCACCTTATTCACTAGGCTTGTCATAAAATCATACTCATAACTTTACTAACAAATTTATTTTGCTATTTCAGCATATTTGATTTATAATCATAATCCCAATAAAAAACATCGGGCGTTTTTAGAAACAGAAAATTGAAAAGCGATGCGTTGAGAACGGCGGATGGATGACGTTTTGACAGAAGACAGAATGACAGAAGTGAATGATGTGATTGGAAGATGGGAACGAACGACGACAATGGTTTTTATCTCTTTGCATTTTACACAGACTTGGGCGTTTTGGCATGACTCCTTTTTTTTTGTAAAAATAATGAATAAAAATTAAAAGCCATTTTAAAATATTACTTTTAGTTAAAATAATATTATTTGATACCATAGAATACTTTGAGGCTTTTTAGTAGAGTAAAAAATATTTGATATAAAACCGGTTATTACCGAAATAAACTTATATATTGTTCCAAAATCAAAGTAGGCCAGTAAATTCATATATTTTATATTTCTTATTTACATTTTACAGTATCCTTACGTCTGTTTAGGAAGTATGTGAACCCTGTTAGGCCACAGCAAACATATTAAAAGCAAATGAAAATTTCACATTTTATCAAGCTAAAAAACCTTTCCTATAAACAAAAAATAAAACTAAATTATACCTACATATTGTAGGTTTATTTTGTAAAATAACAGTTGTATGTATCATCAAATAAAAATAAAAAAAAGGTTCTACAATGTTAAATATTTAAAGTCATTAATATAGTATATATAAATATCTGGTATCTATTTATTTAATTTCTTTAGCCTCCATGAATTCTGAGATCGAATAATAAAATCTAATTTCTGTCAATTCACGTCGTAAAATGCCACCACTTCTTAATAAAACAACTTGATATTCTGAGACATGGTGACAAAAAATATCAAGCATTAAATTATAATTAAAAAAAAAAGATCTGTAACATGAGCAAAATGTCATTGGTTTCCTTTAAATTATTAAAAAAAAATTAACTTAGAATTTTACCTAACTATAATATTTTTCTCATAACTGCCATTACCTACCAAGCAATCCTAGATCGGCTTGACAGCATAAAAAAAAAACCTAAAAAATCCTTAATTTTGATAGAAATCCATTAAAATTAACTTCTGTTACTATTTCGTGATTTTCAGCAAGAGTTATAGGATTTTTTTAGAAAAATAGATAGCTTCTTTATACATTTAAAACACTTAACAATAAATGTTTTAATAAACTACCCAGTATTCCAAAAATAAATCAAAATTTATCAAATATGATGATTTTGCTCGTAAACTGAGGTTGTGAGCAAGTTTTAAAGCTATACAACAATCAAACATAGTACCACTGCCTCTTAGTTTATAAGAGAGGAACGCATAGGCCATGGACATTAGGTTTTAGATGTTACCTCTTTAAATATTGGAATATAGTGGCCTTGTGCCAGTAATTTCAGGAGCTAAAATTATGACCCATTACAAAAGAAATGAAACAAAATGTTATATTACAAATCATTTATTGATTAGATTTCTGCTTTTTTTTTTTATTCTTATTATTTTTGAATTTTGAATTAACATTTAAAGTAACAGATTCTAAAGTCTTGTTAACAGCTACAGAATATAAGTTTGTGTTGATGGTTCTCAATTTATTCAATTCTTCTTGCAAAGCTGCCTCTTTGAACTTAAACTCGCTTTCCTCTTCCTTTGATGAAATATTAAATTGCATATCAGGTTGTAGATCTGGCCAGAACATAGCTTTTCTATTCATTAGAATCTCTAGTTCAGTAACTTCATCAGAATCCTTTTCTAATGTCCTCTCTAAGCTATGCAGAATAATACTTGGAGAGAAATCCTGTTTATAGATAGCAGGATAGTTTACAGTAAAGAATGCATTTGTCACTGGCCCTTTATGACGAATTACTCTCACAGGTTGCTTACTAGGGATGTGCCACAGAATTACCTGCTCATCACTCGATCCAGACATCAGAGTTTCACCATCAAGTGATGCAGATAAACAATTTACTGCTTTTGTATGTGAAGTAAAAGTGGTGCAATTATCCTCAGTGTTTACCAACAAATCTTTACTTCTTGGAGGATTGGTGAGACTAAATTGGTGAATTTTTCCTTCAGCTGTCCCAATAAATATATTCAGTTCTAAAACGTCCATAGTCACAGAGCATAAAGGAACATCAAAGACTAGATTTAATAGAATTTCTCCTGAAGAAAAATCATATATTTTACATGTCCTGTCACTGGAGACAGTACAGAGACGTCCATGCATTCCAGTTTTACTGATACATAAATCAGTAACTGGCAGCGAGTGATCAGAAAATATATAAACAGGATCATGTTGGCCGGCAGATGTTTGAGACACGAGATCTACCTCTGGGTGAGCAGAAACTGTGGCCAGTGACCAAACCATCACCATTCCGTCATCAGCTGCTGACACGAAGTACCTTCCATCTGGTGTAAATCGTAACATAACAATGGTTTGGTAATGACGGTTTATAATTGTTAGTAAGTTTCCAGATGCTGTTTGCCACAGATAAATCTTCTCATCAATACCTGCTACTATATACGATCCATCAAGTGACACGGCGAAGGCGGTGGCTTTGCCTGGTAGTATGAAACGCATTCCTTGAACTGTCTGATAAGAATTTAAAGGCCACACATGTAATACTGGCTTAGTTTTCTCCACGGCTACTAAATAGTCGTTGCCAATGAATGTCAGAGTTTTACTTTCCGCTGTACCACCTCCTTTGTAAGTCATAAGGCTGGTACCAGTATGAGGATCCCATACGCAGCTTGTCCATAGTGTGTTGTTTGAATCACTGGTCACCAGTACTTCTAATAGTGTAGCCATTATGATCAGGAGTTTTGTAAGACCTAATTATTTTGTTTCTATTCACTTTTCACGTGTAGTTATAAAAAAAAATATAGCCTAAAAGAACAGTCTATTTTACTTTATAACAAGCTCGGCACATTGAGATTGAGTGAGCACATGTTCAATGTTGTCTCTATAATACTGTCAATAGTGTCAATTTAATGTCAAAATTTGTCAATCAGTGATGCCAACTTCATAATTTTCAAGTCGCTAGAGTCCCACATTCCTGCACCTGATAAAGTCCTCACGTGTTAAATTCGTATTTTAAAGTACTAACTATCCTTAACTATGTATATGACTTTTCTCTAATCAATAATTTACTGTACCAATTAAAAGAAAAATAAAAACTATGGCAATTCAAAGGAAAAGTGTTACTATTTGGATAAACATAGGTGACCATCAAGTAAAACATTAGTAAAATAACATTACACTTTTGTCCATTTACTCATCATAATGTTTAACATTTTGTTTATGCAAGGTTTCAAACCATTTCATATTAAAAATACAAAAAATGACAAGAAAAGTTATTAAGAAATATTAAACATTTAACTTACTTTTACTTCTTTGTCCAAAAATTATTTAAATATTTTGTTAATGTGAATACATTAACAAGATATATAGACGCCTGAAACTTGTTTTAGCGTCCTTGAATATAACAAATATTATACTAAGTAACCAGGCTGTAATTCTCCTCGTACAGATTTATGAAATGGTAACTTGCACTGCTTTCCATATGCCACATCTATAAGTCACTTTGATTGTCCTGCATCAAGTTACAAGTATCTGGCATAATTGTTTTTGTCAATTAGTAGCAAGGAGTTACAATTATGCCTGGTGGATGGCGATAGGCTCACCCCCTATCCCATGGTAACTGTAGGGACACAGGGCAACCGGCGCATATGTATTTAAGTGGATACACTGGATACTTAAGTTTAGTCGCCCAGTTCGGCAGTCGCCTTCCCGTATCGCTAGAGAGATAGGTCGTAGTTAAGATAGAATAATGTAGTCGATAAGTTTATTATATAATATGTGCCTGGTACCAGTAAATATAAAACATTTAGAATAGTGACCTATCGTTTCTCATCTCAATCAACAAAATACACACAAGAAGCACCCCCACATTGGTGACCCTCGACAAAGAACACGTAACTTTCTACACCGTGGCGTTCCTGCTTAATCAAGTGACATCATGGGAGACGACTCGCCCTTCTCGACGCGCGCATCTAGAAGGACTCCTACGATGACCTAGCCAAACTACACTGGAACGCACGGAAAATACAATGAAGATATCATATATATAATCAAAGGAAGATCTACTGCTAAGCGATTTCTCCGACGTGGTCAAGTAAGTGAAGACACGTGGCTGCCTTGCGAAATCAAGTAGCGACCACGGCAGACCACACAATTTTGGGTGATGACCTTTTGGATTTCCGGACGACGAGCACGACGGTTTATTCTAATACGTGGTACATTCGTCGCGTATTTAGACGTATTATATACCCTGCGGTTGCGTTGGCACCAGGATGAGAATGCTTACTACAGGATTTTCGGACTATACGGCATCGTAACAATATATTTAGAGGCGAGTAGGTACAAATACCGCTTCAAGAAGATTAATTGTCAATTACGTTATCAATCAGAGACGTGGACTACTACAACAGGAGCAAATACATCGCTAGCAGACTAGGAGCAACATACGGAATTTGCATCTTCGTACGTATCGCCGACTCACGAAGCGCCTTACGAAGAGCAACGTCAAGAAAACGTATCAAGTGTTTGTGATAAATAACAGTATTTCGTTTTACAAGTTGAAGTTTTAAATTCCATGGCTATTTTTAGATGCAAAGTCTCAAATCACGTCGATAACTCATGTGTTAATTTTTATGTGAACAGCGCTTTCATTGAGGAGCAGTTTGTTTGGCTCTCACAAAGCACTTGAGATTGTGACCCTTTTTTTATAAGCATCAGAACTAGGAACCACTTGTAATGTATCCCTTAGTTTATTGGAATCGTCGAATGATTATTGTTTGTGTTAACGTTATAAAATTTTTGTTTCAAAGTTTTATTCTGATTATCATTTTGCAAATTATTTTTGTAAAAGGGGAAATGGTGTAGGGACACAGGGCAACCGGCGCATATGTATTTAAGTGGATACACTGGATACTTAAGTTTAGTCGCCCGGTTCGCCAGTCGCCTTCCCGTATCGCTAGAGATAGGTCGTAGTTAAGATAGAATAATGTAGTCGATAAGTTTATTATATAATATGTGCCTGGTACCAGTAAATATAAAACATTTAGAATAGTGACCTATCGTTTCTCTCATCTCTCTTCAACATCATTATATACAACCATGAACCACCCCCACAGTAACTAAAAATATCAGGTGAAGTTTAGGTGTTTTACACCTCTGCCAGACCCTTCTGAGTAATATTGGCGTGATGTTATGTTATGTTATTAATTACACTA
Source organism: Hypena proboscidalis (assembly GCA_905147285.1). Taxonomy (NCBI): domain Eukaryota; kingdom Metazoa; phylum Arthropoda; class Insecta; order Lepidoptera; family Erebidae; genus Hypena; species Hypena proboscidalis. Next base: position 7,530,656 of record LR990141.1, read on the forward strand.
ATAAGGAAAAATATGTATTTGTAAAACAACTTACAGTATCTATTTAATACTTATTAAAATCGATTGATGACTGTGTTTAGCATACAATAGAAAGGCGACCACTTCCTCATAATTAAGGGAAAACGTTTTTTTTGGCAATACTACTAATATGTCATGATGACATTGAAAGTAAGAAAATATCATAGTCGGATACATTTTGTAATTTTTAGAACTAAATAGTCTTAGTTGTAATCAAGGAAATTCTAACCATTCATGCTCAAGGCACCAATATGTACGAAAGATTCATATATTATTACATATAAAAAATAATTATTGTCTTTCTGTTCCTTGTGCATACCATGAATAAACATTATTATTATCCAAAGTTTTAAAATTATATGATTTTATTAATAATGTACTTATCTTTCTAAGCAGCTTACGTGTAAAAATTATTGAGTTGTGTATCCGAAACAAAATAGTCTTGTCAAAATTGAATGACTGAAGATTAAAAAAAAGCGGTGACATTTTGACAGCTCCTGTAAGTCCTATTATTTTAGCCAATGATACAGAAGTGCTTGAGATAAACTTTTTAACTATTGGTCAAAATTATACATGAAATAAATGCAATTTGCATTGAACATTAAGTGAACTTTAGAGTGACTTTTCTTTTATTTCGGTGTTTGTGTATTTTGTGTACTGGAATCAGAATAAGAAAAGCTAAACAACATGTTTAAGAAGTGAGTACGATCGTTTGTCATATTAAAGTTTTGTTCATGTCGTCTTTATCTTCATTTTTACTTAAATTTGGTCTGTAATTTATTAGGTTAGATTTAGGTTATAAATTCATTCGTTCTTCTATTTTGATTGGTTAGTTCGACCAGTGACGTAAGAATATGGGAACCAATGATAATTATTCTGAATGCTAGAGATGCACCAAGCTATCAAAGTGGCGTATAGTTTATGTAGGAAAAAATCGGTTTCTGTATTTACCCTGTGTTTAAATTAATATGTTTTTGATTTGTGGATGATATAGAATTTTCTTTTAATCTACAATCACAAGCTTATAGTCTTGTAATTCAATATTTTTTTCGTGATGCCTCTTTTATTTAGCAAATAGCTAGAATCGATAACGCTACCATATAAAAAACCTGTCTTTACCTTATTTTTCGTAAGTGGCTTTCACCACACTACGGAAGTGTCGATTTGGTATGGTGACGTAGCGTAGTGATCCGTGTGTGAATGCGAGGCAATGATATGCTAGACAGAGATAAGTAGACTATGTTGAAAATTAAAAATGGTTGAATGAAATTTATTCGTTCATGAGTTCAGTTTTGTGCAGCTGTTCTTCTTGGATTGTCCTGTATCTTAGTGGCCTTTGGCATATAAAATATACCTTAAATTCTTGTGATCACATTCTAATTAATTAATTGAAAACGATTCACTATTGCAAGCGATTCGAAACGTGCAAATCAAACATAGTGCACGGTGCATTTTTGCCGTGACGTAACTGGAATTATAACTGTCCGTGTCTCGCTAACAAAGGTCGTGGCGGCCCATGATTGATGACATAGTTACTTCGCGTGAATTCTGACGGCGCGGCGATGTGGGAATCTGATTCTGATACAGGGTCCCGCAGCGCGTCTTCGGACGGGCTGCGGCGACGTCAGGGATGGGATCCGGAATCAGAAAGTTTGGCGTCGCAGATGGATGACCTAGACGAGGTTCTCGCAGAAGAAGAAGAAGGATGCCCCCTCCCTTCTACGCCAGAGGACCAACACCTGCTCGATGCCGAAATGGCCGAAGTTTTGAAAGCAGGTGTGCTGTCTGATGAAATCGACCTCGGCGCGTTAGCTCACAACGCGGCCGAGCAAGCTGAGGAGTTCGTCCGTAAAGTCTGGGAGGCTTCGTGGAATGTGTGCCACTTCAGACATCTGCCTCGGTGGCTACAAGACAACGACTACCTTCACAAAGGACACAGACCTCCACTGCCTTCATTCAGTGCTTGCTTTGGCTCTATTTTCCGAATTCACACCGAAACAGGAAATATTTGGACACATCTTCTAGGTTGCGTCGCATTTATTGGTGTCGCTATATACTTCCTGTCTCGCCCGTCAATTGAAATACAGATGCAGGAGAAAATGATATTTGGAGTATTTTTCGTGGGCGCCATCGTGTGCCTTGGCTTTTCGTTTGCCTACCACACCCTTTACTGCCATTCGGAGATGGTCGGGAAACTGTTCTCTAAGTTGGATTACTGCGGCATAGCCCTGCTAATCATGGGTTCATTTGTGCCGTGGTTGTATTACAGTTTCTACTGTCACTACAGACCGAAAATTATTTATTTATCTGTAGTGATAGTTTTAGGAATCTTGTCTATTATAGTGTCACTCTGGGATAGATTCTCAGAGCCTCGATTGAGACCTCTTCGAGCGGGAGTGTTCATGGGTTTTGGTCTGTCAGGCATTGTGCCTGCCATCCACTATGGCATTACAGAAGGGTGGTTTAGTCAAGTGAGTAAAGCATCACTTGGCTGGCTGGTGTTAATGGGTCTGTTATATATTTTAGGAGCTATGTTCTATGCTCTAAGAGTGCCTGAGCGCTGGTTCCCTGGAAAGTGTGACATCTGGTTCCAGTCCCATCAAATATTCCATGTTCTTGTGATTGTGGCTGCATTTGTGCATTACCATGGTATCAGTGAACTGGCATCATACCGTGTGACGGTAGGAGAGTGTTCCATGCCTCCATCATCAATTGCATTCTAGCACCTCCCGATACCAAATGTGATAGTAGACCATAGATAAATTTAAGTAGAATTACAAACGTTCGATAGCTTCACTGTATATTTTTTAAACATATAGACTACGAATTTTTGTAAATTTTATAACAACACTACATTGCTAACAACTACACTGATAAAGCAATGTGCACACTGTGAGGCTGAATAAAAATGGGGGGTCACAGCTCACATTGGGCTGTAAAATGGGAATACTATAAATTAACATAATGTCATAGTTGTTTATTTATGTTTAAATTAGAATAGTGCATTATTAATAGTTATTGTTTAACCTATCTAGTTACACTATTTGCACCAAGTACTGCACTTAAAACAATTCTATGCAAGTGTTTTGGTAACAATTTATTTGAACTTTAATGATGCTGTTTTAAGATGTAGTAGTGTACTTAATTTATATTTTGTTTACTTATTTTCTTTGTTTTTGCACTATATTGTAAGACCAGTGTTGAGTAGAATAGCTCTAGTTGGACCACATGAATGCCATTCACTAATCTTCCATTTTGTATATAGAAAACATTAGATTTTGTTAAATTTTAAAATAAATATAATAAGGAGGGTACTTTTTGTTGTGACTACTTGCTTTCTTTTGTTTTTCTCACAATGTGGCGTGTGATTATAACTACAATATTCATTTATTTTTTTGGTACTTTTAAACAATTTCTAAGTAGTTACTGTTAAGGTAAACAACAAAATTGGTATAAGTTATACCAATTTTGTTGTTTACCTTAACAGTTCCTACATTACTTCAAATAACTAGAGTAATACTTTACTAATTTTGCATAGAATCTCGCCTTCTTTTAGTAAAATTGTTTCATATCATTAAAAATAAAACCCTTGAAAAACTGAAATTATATATTCAACTTTTATTGTATCCTTGACACAATTGAATATTTCTTCACAAATTGCTTTTATTTGAACTGTGTGATACAACTGGTGTACTTTATTGTGTTATCTTTAAACAATTAATTCAGTTTCACATTCCATCACTTTCAGATTTATTTATTATTTAATTTAAATGATTTATTTTCTGAGTTGTTTTACAAAACATTGCAATCATAGATTTTTGAACACTCATTAACTGACTTCATAAATGAATTATGTGGTCTGCATTAGTAATAATCATAAAAATAAGTAATAAATTAATTCAAAGTATATTCTAAATTGTTATAAGTGTTCATAAGTGTAAAGATTTATGAGACAGAAAATGAAAAAAAAAAAAGAGATTTTGTGATGTATATTGCAAATTGAACTTTATTGTCTTGAAAAGTACATTTATATTGATATGTTGGATGGGAAAGCTTAAATTATGTAAGTAGAAATGTTGATATGATAATATAGAAAATCTCATAAAAATACTGTAAAGACAATGTCTTGCGTATTTGTAAAATAAAATTGAATTGTCAATGCTTTTTTATGTCGAGTTTTAAGTTACAGATATTAAGATTCAATATTGGGCATATCAAATGACTGATGATAAAAGACAATATAATTCAAAATGTTTGAATAATAATTTCTCTAGAATAATTTTATAAATAACATTTCTGTGACAATTTTCTGATTTGAATTGTTTTGTTTCCAAAATCGTTCAATGCCACAAAGTCTTATAATTTTATAAACCATTTTCTGTAACATCTAATTTGTTAAAATGTTAATTAAGGCAATGTTCTCTTGAATTGCTAAGTATGCTTTGATTGTTCATGACATTTGTTGAATACTTTGTTTTTGGCAGGATTAAAATTATGCAATAAAATTTAAATAACCAAAACATGTATTTTTTTATTTGCATCCATTTTAAGATAAAAATGAGAAGATAACCCTTTACACTTTTTGCTTATCTAACATCATAATAACACAATTTTATGTCTAGCTTAACAAATTATATATTTCAAACTTCAATATTTTTATTGCAAATATGGATATACATTGATGTTACAAAGTTGCAAAGTCCACCATATTTAACCCTAACGCATGCAATACAGATCATACTTAAATTTAGATAAGTGTTTTTGGTACTTTTTAAGATACATTTGTTTCGGAACTATGTATTACCAATTTACATAAGAATACTAAGTAAGATTAATTACTAATGTTAAATAACTAAGGACTCGCGCTTATGAACGCAGATGAGAGCGCTGTTCAGGTAGCCACATACTGGTCTAATAAAATTTGACTTTACCGTCGACTCGAATGAAGATAGATACTTATTACATTAGTCCGGTCAAATTAGACCAAAAAATAAGAGTAAAGTTACATAAATTCGAATGTCTAAATTGACCGAACTACATTGCCTAAACGAATTTTTTCCCATCTTATATTATTGTAGAGGCCGGAAAATGCCGTAATGGATTTACCTAAACTTGTCTCGACTTCTCTATGACGTCATAGTGCGCATAATTTACGCACACGTGTAGACAATACTTACATCACAAAAAGGTTTGCGCCATTCTGTCTGGCGGGGTTCTGAAACGCTTTAGGGCTTCGTCGTACATGCATTTTACCTACTCGTGAAGGATAAGTGCCTGGATTAGTATAAAGTACCTACATACAATACTTACGTCTGGGTTCCACTAAAGTACAGAAAAAAGAAAATCCCATAGCATGAGAGTATACAATGTAAGCATTCAATCATTCTTAGATACTGATACCACAGTATAAATATCTACAAACAGTACGGAAACTGCCTACAAACGTGCGAAACGGCACGCACACATAAACATGCACACCGACGAGACCCCTAAGCGGTACTCGCTACTGAGAGCACCGCGACAATCGCTTAGGGGTCTCGTCGGTGTGCATGTTTATGTGTGCGTGCCGTTTCGCACGTTTGTAGGCAGTTTCCGTACTGTTTGTACATATTTATACTGTGCTGATACTAAAAGTATCTCTGCCAAACGTTTCTGTAAAGAGTCGAAAGTGACAGGAAGCTAGAGTTGGTTGTTTGCCAACATTTACCAAATCTAGTTTAGATTCGTTTGTGAGCGTTGTGTAGCCAGCTTCCTAGAGGAAACTGATGACCCTTTTGGTTTCATGATCATCTCTTTTTTAACCGACTTCAAAAAAGGAGGAGGTTCCCAATACGTCTGCTCTTTTTTGTTTGTTACCTCATAAGACTCATAACTTTGGATTGGGCGAAGCGAATGATTAATTTTTTATTTGAAAGCTGGTGCTCCCCGTGTCGTCCCATTTCAATTTGGTCCAGTTCTGACAATGGCACCCATGAGAAAACCATATAAGTCTAACTATATTATTTGTAATTGAAGTTGGTTTTTTTTGGTAAATTGTTAAGTTGGTTTCTCTAAATGTTAGCTATGTCTCACTGTCTAATGCAACATCAGTCTAACCAAACATTTTGAACATCCAATCCAATCAATCTGAGACACCTTTTAATATATTTTTCGGTCATATCTTGTAAATTAAAATTAAATTTTCAGCCATGTCTGGAATTACTTATTCGGCTCTTTCGAAACACGTCTTATCTTATTCAGGGACCACGATCAGTGTTTAGACCAAAATAGGTTTTTTGGAAGAAATAGATGCACGGATTTTTTGATTTGACTGCCACATACCGTCGTGGTCTCGCGGTAAAACTTGCGACCGCTCACTGTGTTGTCCTTGGTTTGATTCCCGAGATTTTCGTACGGGATATCTTAGTAGCATCAAAATAACTTGTGTATTGTTAATACACTTCCGCCACACCCACTCTGGGTTATATCTATAGGCGTTATGTATATATATCAAAATACCTTTACTTTTATATAACCATTCTAAAAAATACAATATTTTATGGCGTTTGCCATTGTCGATTCATAATTAATAAGTACTTTAATATGACTTATGACTATTTAATTATGTTTGTTTGTATCCTTGTATTTACGTGTCAATAAGTAATGGGATTTGTCTATTCTATAATAATGGACGATAAGGAAGGTCAAGCAGTATGTGCACTTCTGACAACTCGGTTATAGTTTTACCTAGCAGGTAAGTTACCTAACCTGGGTACCTACCTTAGATGCATTCCGAATATATTGCGACATACATTTATAACACTCTGGTCAAACCACACTTTTTTACCTTGTTGAGATATGGGGTACTGCATCTAAACGTAATCTAGCTGACATACAAACAGTAGAAAATAAATTAGTAATAATGATTTTTAACGAATTAATGAATTTAAAACAATTATATCTAAAATACTTGTTTATTAATTCGCAAAGTACTCGACAAAAACATCCAGACCGAAATTACATTTACAAAAATAAAAAACAAATCAACGTAGCACTCGCCGAGCCAGTTTCGTAGTATTACGTAAAATTAGAACCAACTATGGAAAATCTATGCTAACCTTTGAAGGAGCTCAACTGTACAAAAATTGACCCCACACGTTAAAAATGTAACTCATTAAATGCATTCAAAAATAAATGAACGCAACACATTTTAGATATTTAATCAATTAGGTATTTAAAATATTTGAATGCATTCGATGGGAAAATAGTAAATTTATGTCTAAACGACGAATTTGAAACTTGATTTTGTGTAAATTCATTGATCTCAAATAAGTGACTTATGCTCATAGAAATATATACTAATACGTCAATGCTTATGATTTAATTGATAAAAAACCGGCCAAGTGCTTGTCGGGCCACGCGCAATAGGGTTCCGTAAATAAACATAAATAAATAAATAAACGTACCGATTACCGACAAATAGCCAAAATACCAACATTTATTCGCAAGCAAAAATAACTTTGTTTTTCATAGTGTTTTAAGGAATTTGTATCAATAACAAAGTTATAATTTGCGGTTGCTGAAAAAGTGCTATATCTCAAAAATTGCTTAGTGTATCTCATTCAAAACAATTTTGGTTGAAAGTTTTTAATTAGATCTATAATATAATATTTTTTTAGATTTTTCACTCCTGTGGTTTAAAAGTTAGAGGGGGGGGACACTCATTTTAGCACTTTGAAAGTGTCTATCTTTTGAACGATTGACATTGAAAAAAAATGGTTCTAGAAACCTCAATGTAATTTTTAAAGACCTATCTATAGACCCCACACGTATAGGTAGAATGAAAAAAAAAAAATTGTTTCAGTTCAATGTATTCCCTCTAATTTTTTTTTTTTTTGTGTAAAAATCGTAAAGCGGTTAACAGAATACATCTACCTACTTAGTTTCAATTGTATAGACCTAATAGTTTCGGAATAAAGTGGCTGTGACATACGGACGGACGGACAGACAGACAGACAGACAGACAGACATGACGAATTTATAAGGGTTTCGTTTTTTGCCATTCGCCTACGGAACCCTAAAAAGATCCTACCTAAGCACTTAGGTATCTCAACAGATAATCCAGATCGATAACTATGAAATATCTAGTTTAAAAAAATAAACGATGTCCTTAATTACGTGGTGGGCTAAATACCCACAAACTTAACAACTTAGCTAGATGTGATTACAAATTTAGATACAGGTCTCTAGACAATGCGCACGCTCGTTATCATTTGAGAACTTCTAATTAATTATACAGCTGGCCGCATTACGAACAGATACACAAAATCTAATTACCTACTTACCTACATCATTATAAAGTCATGATAACATTAATTACTTAATGCCCTACTCAAATAGCTTATTATCTAATTTTACCGATTATTCATTTAATTTCATACATCTAATTCTAGTATTTTCCTCAAAATTCTCATTACGACGATGCTTGTATCTTGTAGGTTACAATATTTTTATCTAATAAACAGCCTTGGACTGTTTTTAATATTTTGTCCACCAATCCGATAATAGCAGCTATTGAAACTTATTATAGCAAAGAAAAAAGGATTTTATACAGATTTTTGCTTATCATCCGTCTGTCAGAATTCTCTTTTGTTAAGTTGTCTATCTTGGTCAACATACAAACGGTACAAACATTTTTTTTTTAAGAATTTAGCTCTTAAGTTTCTAGATCATTTCTTTGTAGAGTACAAGACCGTTAAATGATTGTTAAAGAGCGTATTAAGAATTGGCTTGGAATTTGCTCATACTTATCTTGAACAAAATCTTATCTTTTTGTACCAAACGCAAAGTCTAAGACTAAGATCTATAGAGAACACTTACCTTAAACGAACTTATATTTTAAATAATAGTAGTTGTCAATCTTTTTATAGTTGTGATATGTGTGTGTGTGTGTGTAAAGAATAAAACCAGGAGCAAGCCCTTAACCTACATGACCCTGACCTGCCTGCTAATGGGCTTGGAAAGTAATTATCCCACGTTATCGATTATCTTTACTCGTGTGACAAAGGCCTGGGGTTAGTAACATCATCTAAATCTCGGTAAAATACTATTTTGATACATTTAAATATAAACTTGATAAACTTCCTAAACCTAAACATGACATTTGAAATAAGGGTGTTATAAAACCTCTGCAAGGTAATATAGGCGTGATGTTATTTTATGAACTTACAAGAAGAAAACTCGTACTCAGTTGTGGGGATTGGAACATTTGGATTGCAATCGTCCGGGCAGTCACAGTTCAGTTCTACATTCCGTGCTGCTATTGAGAACTTTGTGTCGGAAAAAATACCAACTAAAACTGTACTGGAATATGTAACACATTTTATATCCATTCCGTGATTCTGTGAACTCAGTGACCATATTATCACAATGCTGTGGTATTATATTTGTTTAACATTTATTATTAAAATTATGAAATACGGGTGTTACTCACGTAATGTTGGTCTATTTAGTCGACCGCGGTTTCGCCTGAGTCGCAGCCAGTCTTGCACTGGCACTGTGAAAGACTGGCTGCGACTCAGGCGCGACGTATCGCACTCTCTTGATAATGCCTAGACGTATAGGCGAAACCGCGGTCGACTAAATAGACCAACATTACGTGAGTAACACCCGTATTTCATTATTTTAATAATGTTACAAACTCACGTCAGTTTTAATAAAAATATTAACATTTATTGATGAAATTATTCTCTCTATAAAGCTGAAATCTCCTTATTTAGCGGATATGATATTAACTTATGTTCCTAGAAGTCAATCAATTTAACAAGTTTAGTTTTAGATACCTAGTGACTAAATTGAATATTTTTCTGAGAAGCCCCTCTATCTCCAAACATGTCCAATTGCCAGCCTCCGCGCTAAATCCCAGAGGATTCCTATGAAATTGAATGCAAATATTGCTATGTTCAACTTGATTGAAGGTAGCTTTGTTTTCATTGCTGACTTAATTAATAGCGAGGCATCGATCGGGTGGCCTTGGAACCCTGACATTGCTATGACTAAGATATAGGTAGGTGACTAGCCAGTAAAGTAGTACGGTTTAGGTACAAATTATAGGAATACTAGCGACCCGCCCCGGCTTCGCACGGGTACAATGCTGATACTAAATACACTACAGAAAAACTGTGAACGTTGTATATAAAAACACAGCGGCCCGCTCCGGATTCGCACGGGTATATAATATATAGCCTATGTCACTCACTGAAAAATGATTAAAATCGATCCAGTAGTTTGATTTATTCATTACTGCGCGTGGCCCGCACGCGTTAAATTTGGAGTAAAACAATTCCCCCTTTCCCTTTACCATGAAGATTTCCTGCTATCTTTGGAATATACACAACATTTTGACTTATTTACTTTTTACATTTCTCAGCTCTATTATCTATCCCGAAGCTGACTGAGTCGAGCCTCACGCACTGCTGACGATTCTCTGTCCCTCTGAACAGGCTCGCTCCCGCCGCCCCGACCGGCCGATACCGCCGCAAACGCTACGTCCCGCAATTTTTAAATCTGTAATATCTTCGAAAATATTCATTTAAATAACATGCTGTAAAGGGCAATTTTGATCTACATGAAATGCACAACGTATCTAATGTATTTAATTGGATAAGGAATGATACTGTATCGTTTAAAATAGCTTGGTAAATAACCCATATTTTTTTTGTAATATGTAAAAGATAAAAATGGTTACTATGGGATATCCTTAGGAGATAAACATATGCTGTCGCGGACATTTTTATTTATCTTTTTAAGATATACAATTCCGTAGTACATAAATTTGATCTATCTCGTAAGGTTAAGCCAGCGTTTGCAATGTAAGCGCAGAAAAATATGTTTGTTACGACATCATATTGCAAATCTTTAAATTTCTCGGTTTTTCTCTACTATAATATGCATGTATTATACATAAAAACCTTCCTCTTGAATCACTCTATTCATTAAAACCGCATCAAAATCCGTTGCGTAGTTTTAAAGATCTAAGCGTACATAGGGACATAGGGACAGAGAAAGCGACTTTGTTTTATACTATGTAGTGATTACTGGCAGCCTATGTTTTTAATCTACTTCTTTGCTTGCCTCTCTTGACATTTCGATTCAATCGAGCGGAGCGAGTGATGCTTTGTCTATGAATCGATCAATGTTCTCAATTTTATTGTGCGATAAATTTATCAACCTTTATATAACCAATAATGGCAAATTATATCTATCTATCTATCATAGCTCATTACCTCCTCCAATAGGCACAGGAGGAGGGTCTCCTGTGCCTATTAGGTTTGCAAAATACGCACTTAGCACTTCATACGGCTGGGCATGGAAAGCATGTGTTTTTTTTGTAAGACCTATTATTGTACCTGTGTTGCCAAAGTTTTGAATGAATAAATGAAAATACTGCTTTACATGCTTAGTCTACAAACTTCAAACTTGTGGGTGGATATATATTTAGGCAAACTGATGACTACTCTATATTCTACCCTTTTGATCAATACTAATTGGAACCAGTGATTAGCATGCAAAATGCTAATGCTGGCTGGAACTTTCACTTCAGGATATTTTAGCTATTTTAAGCCGCTTTTATCCCTGCGAATTAGTTATGGATTAGTAAACAGATTGCTTTATCATTCATGACGTCCGTGCGTTACTTAGTCAGGTTGCTAACTGAAAATCAATGCTGGGTCTTCTTCGTCGTGTCGATAGCTGAGTCAAAATTGATTGGTTCATTAGGTGGCCACTGTTATGGCGCTCTCGTCGGCGTTCATGAGCGCCTCTCTTGTGCAGGTGGTAGGGCATTTTGGACAGTCAGTAAGGTGGTCAAGGTTTTGACTTGCCATCGTGGTGAAAGGATTAGCCAATTCGCTTTTGAGAACTCGCGAATTGCCCAGGGTGCGCCGGACGTAGGGAATTTTTGTGTACGTCACTCGGGGAGGCTCCTTTCATGCACCCCAATGCTGGGTGATGTTGCAACACTCAGCTAAAATTTTGTTGGGGACCTTTCCGGAATCAGCATTGAGACAGCATTCTACATATAAGCCTACTTATACCTTATTTGTTGTTGGAATAAATGCTTTCTTTATGCATTCCGAGAGTGAAACGTCGTGCCTGGGCAATGCAAGAGTAAATAGCTATCTCATAGGTAACCGCGCTTTACCATAGATCACATTATTACTTACCATTAGATGAGATCGTGGTCAAACTCGTGTTTATCCACCATAAAAAGAACATTATAAAGAGGCAATAAGAGCGAATTAAACTGCGAGATGGAATCTTGTCGCAGTTAACAATGTCAAACATACAATATAAATGAATTGTGGTTCCATCCCATTAGGTACCAATTTGTGGGGATAGTGGTAAATAAATGTTGTCTTAACCTATTTTGGGCAACCTTTTTTTGAAGTCGGTTGTTTGGTTTGGGCTGGGATCCGAGTTAAGGTATAATTAGGTACCGTTAATTGCCTGTTCTAAACCTGCCATATTTATTTAACTATGTGTTTAATAGTTGAGTATGTCCCTTTTTATCTGTCATCAAATAAAGTTTATTAGCTTAAACATAGATGTTTAGGTAGACACTTCTGTGTTTTGTCCATTCCCCACAGTTCATCTCTTATATGCGTTATCCTTCCTTTCTATACTTTTTTTAAAACTGGGAAATGCCTGACGCTTTCCATCGACCCGGGCAGAGTCGCTGTTTGTAATCTGGGACACAGCGTCCTTATGTTCAAGGCACTTGAAACACGACTCGCTAGTTTCGGCAGTCGACATCTTGCGCCCACTCAATTAGGTCGTTTCCTATTTTTATAATAAGTTCGACACTGTAATACTTTTAAGTTGCGCATATAATATTATAGTGAGTTAAATAACTTCACGTGTTTTAATTAATCATCGACTCAATAACAACAAAATATAACCCTCAATTGGTGACCCTAATAAGAATTTAAAACCCACATTTATTTTTTCCGTCAACGTGATATAACCGGAGTGCCAGGTATCGCTCGCGCATGGACGCTAGCATCCAGTCCTTTATATCTTAGATCCTGTTCTGATATAGAGGAATCCTAATAAAATTGGGGATTCGTAACATTCAATATCTCTTCTATTAATCGCACTTAGTTTGTTGTTCTGTTATGAATGTTATGCTTAACTGCTAATGCTTAACTATTATAATTAAACTAAGAAACAGTTGAAAAAGATATGAGAAGGGCAGGATTGTCCCTTTAACTAACCAGCTACGGTCGCCTCTTGCTAGGACCTTAAATTTCTCAACTCTATGTTACGTCATTTCGTGTCGTCACCGTATAAAATACTGCCCGGTGTGGTCGCAGGATCAAATCCTGCCGGTCCCATATCTTTTTCAACAGTTTCTTAGTATAATTTGCTAAGCATAGCTAAACGCTATAAAAATAATCAACAAGTAGTTATTATAATTAAGTTTATTCGTATTTGCGTGGTAATCAAATTTACTCGACAAATGTAATAAAAAAAGGCCTTTCGATCGACAACGGTAGCTGTAATCTACTTACGAATGGAAATGTGTAGCAACTATCTGTAATCGTAAATACCGGCTTTGTTTCATAGTTTGCAGCCTATTGCGATATTCAGGACGAATTAAATGAGCCGTTTCCAAGGTAATCTTTCTGGAAGGTGCCACGAGAATAAGTTGATTCGATTTTAGATCTAATCATCTTCTAGTACATTTTAATGTAATAACAAATCATAAATCACAAATCATATAATTTAAGATGTTACATGAATTTGTTATCACACAAAAATGAGCACAGCTATACTCCCCCGCCCTTTAGCATGCAATATTAAAGTTCCTAACAAATCTACATAAAAATTAATATAAATATTATAAAACTCGACATTAACAAAACACAACAAATTATTAAAAAAAAAAAAAGTTTTCCAAACATTAAACGTTGCAAAATCAATGATACGTTGCTAAAGATTCCATTAAATGTTATCACAAATTATTATTAATTATACAAAATCCTTAAAATAAACAAAATTTTATTACTAATTAATTATTATTTAAATTTGTCATTTAGATAATCCTTAACTTTCTTAAAAATTTATGCGCCACAAAGTTTATTCTCACACAGCTGCCTCACTGCGTTATAGTTTTAAGTTAGATGTCAAAATCTTCAACTACCTCCATTCATCTTTGTCGGTTATTTTATCGTCACGACTGCAAAATATTTCAAAGTTCTTAGCTCTCGCAAGGCTGGAGGAATATTGTTTTGAAACTTTTAATAGTCATAAAATCGATGGCATAACTCTGCCCATATTTCTTAGCCGACTTGGTCTACTATCTGATGGATGTTTGTTAATTGTAACTTTTTCGCGCAAGAAAACCACTAGATCGATTTTGATGAAATTTTGCAGCCTGGATAGTTGGGCTACTCTTTATCGACTTACCACGCGGACGGAAGTTAGTAAAAACTTATTATGTCCCTCCTCAAGCCATAAATTTCAAACTCATGAAGACAAGAGGTGTGAATATATTTAGAGGTAATTTCCGGTTCGGATCTCATTTAAATTGGTAATGCCACTATTTAGTCTGCCGACCTCTCGTCTCCATGGCCTTAAAGATTAGCATGGGCGTGTTAGGAAGCGCCTTATCTTGACATTTATGCGAATTATTAGATAACACGACGTTGTATTCGCGATAGGACTGTTTTGCGCATTTGGTAGACGTATTTTTTGTGTAGTTTAATTTTTCTGCGTCATTTGTGTGGCTTTGTTTTTAGTTCTTTGAGTTGACCTTGATCTTACATAATTATTGCCTCTCGACTGTTATCATATCATAACACACATATAATTATGTTTGCAATCTTTAAATTATCTTGTAGTTTTCTTTGAGTTTCCTCAACCCACAAAGTATGCCAGATTCATATTTTGAACTCTATACAATTATCATTATTTGTTGCCTATAAACAGGATAAACGCCAATAAAATTGTATCTACCTATACCTACACTATTCAACGCATTACAGCAAAACAATAACAAAATAATAAAACTGATAGCTTAAGGTTAGATTTGTAAGAACTTGATGATATCGGCAGTTACGGACTGTGGAGAAAAACGTGTTATTTAATTACTTTAACAATCTATTAACATCATTGTATCAGAGCACGTTTGGTACATAATTATAAGTAAGCAAATCTCTGAGGACTGACCTGTGCAACCCTATCACATCAATCATTGTGGTTCGATACTCGCGTGTTCTCCGATGATAAGTCTAGATAAAGACTTATATTATGTAAGACTTTAGTATACATAAACAGAATTCTAGTCGTTTTTTGAAAATTTCCAATAACTTTGCCTCAAGTACTAAAAACAGTCGATTTTTTTTTGGACTTGAAGCGGGATTCGAACCCGTGACTATAGGATTCCAGCCTACCGCTTTGCCGCTCAGCCATCAAAGCCCCGCTGCAAATCCTCGAATCTTATGACTGTATGCATCGTCTTTCCGGACGCCTCGCGTCTTCTATTATCTTTTCTACATATTGATATTTCCAAAAGAACTTATAGGACAAAAGTTTCTTGGGAAGATTTTCGGTAATAATTTTTAATTTTCATGAGAATGATACCTAATATTTTCCTATATCATGATTGTACAAAAGATTTCATTTTATTTTCGAACGTGCAGGTGGATAAACAATTCGTTACTCATAGATAAGTTTATCAATCAGATATAGGTTGGACCGGACGTTACGAGCATTTGCCGCGAGCAGCACAATCTGTGTTTAGCAGACAACATTTTCAATATTTAAACACCTGACTGACTGAAAATTTCATTATACCCAACCAAAATGTATTTAGGTAAAAAGGTAGTAAACTATCTATACAGGAGACAATATAGACATAATCTATATTGTCTGCTGTATAGATAGTTTATATTTGCGCCTTCCATTTCAAATCCTAGATCCGGCATTGTTATGTCACCATAACATTACTTCTTCTTAAATTATCCATTATATAATCTCATTCTTCTTCACATCTTAAAAAACACACACATGCTCACACATACACACACACACATTCAGTACTAATATAGGTATGAATGTATAATTACTACGTAAGTGCAAAAACTTAGTGTCTAATTTTACTTGCTGTGACCTGATACCCATAAATCAAATCAAATCAAATCAAATCATTATACATGCTCATAATGCATGATGATACATGTCCATAAGTTCCATAACACAAGTTAGATCTTACCATGGCGGGTATCAGTGTTAATAATAATGTAAACTTTTTGTGCGTCTAGTTTATGTATAAATGTCTTCGTTTGTTAATTAGCTGTTACTTTTGGGAATAAAAAAAATATATATTTCATAGCCCCATAAAGTAATACAAAATTACATGTCCATAATTATAGCTTTTGTTATCAGCATTGTGACATTGTTATCAACACGTGCTACGAACTATGTCATGTGTGTAACGTTACGTAAAGCAACCATGGGCCTTGACGCAATCGTTACTCTACGGAATCAAAGCATTTATGTCGTCAACATCCTGGTAACGTTCGACTATTTGGGTCGAAACTAGGGTTGCCATATTTGCTGGCGTCGATTCCGGGAGGTAGTCGGTCCCTGACGATAGAGTAAAGGAGCAGGAGAAATAATAGATAATTTGATAGGGTAAATAAAGTATTATGACAAAGAATGTAAAATACTAAATTCGTGTGGAATAAGGCCCCGTTAAGCATTAGTTTTACGATTTATATAAATTTTTCTTTAATCACATAATTTCCATTACACAATACAAATAATCAAGTAAATAGTAGCCCGTAATACGACACCGGGTGCACAAAAATATAACGGAAATTGCCACATATTAGAATATTCATCATCATCATCAGCCTGTAACAGTCCACTGCTGGACATAAGCCTTTTCCAAGTTGCGCCAAGGTTTCATGTCCTGTGCTTTACGCATCCAATCGCTACCAGCAATTTAACGCAGATCGTCGCGCCATCTTGCTGGGGGGCGTTACACACTACGTTTGCCTTAGAATATTGGTCTTCACAATTTTTTACCCACCATAATGTTACTTCAAATTCCATTGACATTACGTACATAATGATGTAGAAATAGAAATATTATATTATTGTATTGTTTTGTTTTGTTTTTTTGTTGTTTATTTTTCTATTATTTCTGCCCACTATTCTATGTATCTAGTTTATGTATCTGCTGTATATTTTGTTTGTTTTGTGTTTTATTATTAAGAAGCATATTATTGATATCCGTGTTGTCACTTAGGCCTGATCGAAAACCAGCGTCAGGCCTGAGTCTGACAATATGCTGAATCAGGACCTTTTTGGTGCAACCATTGGGCATATTTCTAAATGTTGTGTATTTTTCATAATCTTAATATTGTTAACTTTCTGTGTCCAATTTGTTGGAACTAAATAAATTTATTTTCTTTCTTTCTTTCTTTCTAGTAGGTATTCGTCAGTCTCAAAAACTATCATGCTCGCAGCTACGCTCTCGTTGTATTTTGATAAATAGCCCATGGCACTTGGAAAGAGTCGATCGCGAGATTCAAGGCTCCTAAGCCATATTATATTGATAAAGATATAGATAGATGACATGATGGATGATGCCTCCTATCATGTTTATCTGAGATGTAGAAATATTTGTATAACTTATCTATAAAACCTAATGGCCCATAAAATATTTATGATATAAGTATTTAGGAAATTGAAGCATGAAGCAATGTGTTATCACGATACAACGGTTGAAAATTCAACTCGATTTACTTGAAATAATGATAGTAGTATAAATTATGCCCATTTAAATAGATCAAGTATATATGTATATAGAAACAGAGTCTAATCTATAGCCCGCTATATGTAATAACGACCGATTTTTTTTAGTACGGTATTATGAAATAACGTTCCAATCAGCCATTTCCGAAACTTACTTAATAAACACAACATAACATCACGCCTATATTACCCAGAAGGGTGTGGCAGAGGTGTACAAATCCCTCACTTCACCTGTTATGTTTAGGTCCCATGGGATAGGGAGTGCGTCCAAATCCCAGCTGCTATTGTGAATTAGGTGGAGCTAGGTGGTCTCAGGAACTACAGGAAGTCTTAAGTCTTTAGTATAAAAAGATTTCGGTTATTTTAATAGACGTGCCGTATGTTATGCAACTTGACTTGTTTATTTTATTTATTTATTTATTGTTTATAGTTAATTAACACGGTATGATAACAATTACATTAATTAACATAAAATTAACTTAATTACATTATATAACAACTAACTAATTAATGAACAAACAATTGTAGACTCTCTAGTATACATCCTCTCGCAAAACATCAAACATTCCTGAATAATCTTCGTCCATTCATCCGCAAACAAATCACAATCAGGACTGGTGATCAAGAGGGCGTTAAACTGGGGACTCAGCTCTGGCGACAGTGTGACATTGTGGTCGCGCTAACAATTTATGCCGATGGCTTTTCCGATGGCCCAATATACTTATCTGGCACATATAACCTACAGGGTATGGAGCTCAGGACAATCATATCTCCCGCGGAGAACTTTGCAAGCTACAATGAGTTGGTCAAGACAAGACCTCTTCGCACTTCCAATGAATTAAAACCCAACATTTCTAATATGTAGTTAGTAGGGTACATGAATGGGAAGAAATAATATACTTTTTTGTATAGATACCTCAGGAATGTCTTTTAGTTTTAATCTGTCTGTTTGCTGCCATCTTTGTTTGTTTTTTTTAAGCGGCCGTGGCGCAATGGATAAGGCATCGGTCTTACGATCGCGAGGTCGTGGGTTCGAATCCTGGCCATTACACCACGGACGTAAACTTCCTCCTAACACAAGCGAATTAAGCTTAGCTGGAGGAGGTTAACAAGAATACTAGTAATTTGTATTCATTGAGCTATTTGTATTTGCAAATTGCTAGTAAGCTTTTTTAATAAAAAAAAAATCTCCCGTGAGACTGAGAGATATCTATTTGTGATTTAAACGCACCGCGTGGGATCATCAAAGTCATATGCTTCCGTATTTATAACATCTGTGATTCCTCTATTTGTGGTACTGTGCCAGTTACGTTCACATGCTGTCAAACAATGTCTTCTTTCGACTCGTTACATTAAAAATATGCTAATGTCTGGCTGATACTTTTAAATAATTAGTGGAATAGTGGTCTCCCCCATAAACGACTACAATTTTCTGTTTTGGGCTCTGTCTATCCAATCCCTCTTGACACGCGTCAAAATCATCCCTCCAGCGCTTTCTGGTCCTACCGCGACGCCGACAACCATCCTTTATTATCATGTATTAGTTAATATCAGTATTTTAAATAGAGCGATTGCCTTTATACCTACCAGACAGCCCATATAATTACGGGGCGAGACGATACTCTTTGTTAGACTAGTTAACAGACCGGCACTATATTTAAGACAAACAAAATATTTGGAGTGGCGCCATACTATGTGTTGTTCTATCGCTAGCCAACTAACTAATTCATCAATTTTATATTTTCTTGTGTTGTTTTTTTCTATCACTATGCAAACCATGTTCATTATTATGATCATTAACTACAGCTTTGTAGATGTAGCTGTCGGTAAAAGGAAGCCTGGGATTTGATCATAGATAGCCGTTGCCCAAAAAGTTCGCAAGCTAAATCACACAGTGACACAAATCGAATCGTTTGTTGTTGCGATTCTCACATTTATTTCGTTTAATATAGGTTCAAAATAGCAGAAATGGGCAATACTACTTGTGTCACTTTAATTCAGAGAGTTGTGTCACCGTTTCATTTAGCGTGCGAGTTATTTTGTGTGTTATTAAATCATCATCTACCAGACTTGTCCTTATACCAATCACTTGGAGTCGGCGCAATCTGTTTTACCCTTTCATGCCTTCCTATCAGACATTATCTTAGCACTCACACCCTTGCCTGCCATTACATCTTTTACACAATTGACACAATCGATCCATCTTTTCTTCGGTCTTTACCTCCCCAATAGCCTTCAACACAGTGTATTTATGTCACATTGAATACAAAATACAAGAACGAACGTAGAAATGATCTACCTGCAGAATTTCGTCGTTATTTTGCTGAACCCGGTATATTTATCTTTGTGAGAGAATTCTACTTTACCTGTAAATTGAATTTTAAAGTGGATATTAAAATACTGAACGTCTACTGGTGTTTTTACAACTTTGAGATTCTTGGTATAAATTAAACACGAGTTCATTTAAAAAAACGTTTTCTGAGTAATGATGCAAATATGATAAGTTTTTTGTTATTCTTGTATTCAACACTTGCTGAAGAGTGCCCCAGTAGTAACCTACCTCATTAACAAATAGTCCTATACATATTATGTTAAGTTCGGTTTTAATTAGAATTTTCCGTCAGGAAATTCACAAAAGCAGCACGGAGTTGAAATTGTGCCAAGTAAATGATGATAGGCTCACCCCTTATCCAAGGGACCGAAATATAACAGGTGAAATGTGGGTGTTGTACACCTCTGCCACACCCTTCTGGGTAAAATAAGCGTGATGTTATGTTAAGTTTATTTTGTGTTGTTCATCGCACCACCACATGTAGTACCTAAGTATATTTAAACGCGGCACAAGTAATGTAGGTTATATCAACCAAATCAGTTTACAAACATTACCTCTTTTTTTTATGCTGCCTGTAAAGCCGGGTACTCACCGGCGGCGAGCCGTTGCATCTACTGTAACCAAAACAGCACAGTGGTACACACTTGCTTACAGTGTCTGCAGCGTTTACGGTTAGGGTCGACACACACAAAAGCGCGTCGAAGCGAAGCGCAGTTTCAGTGTCTTAAGAATTTTAACTTTATTTTCATTACTATAATACTTATTATCGCATAAGAAACTCTACGCTACTACTACTATGGAATTCGCCGGAATTCCCGCGGGGCCGCGGGCATTCGTGCGACTCGTTTGAGTTTCTCATGCGATAATAAGTATTATAGTTATGAAAATAAAGTTAAAATTCATATGACACTGAAACTGCGCTTCGATTCGCTGCGCTTCGACGCGCTTTTGGTGTGTGTCGACCCTTACGGCCTTAGTGAGTACCCGGCTAAAAAGCAGGACATGTAGAAAATTCTAGAAATTCTGGAAACTGAATTGACGCAGTGCGAACAACCTGGCGCAGTGTTACTTCGATCTGTGGAATTTGATAGTTGGGTACGGCAAATAAAATATTACAATATTGATAGTGCAAATATATACAAATTATAAAATCCCTCTTTCTATCGCAGTCGAGTAAATAGTCAAGGGTGGGCCAGCGTTCGTGACCATACAGGGGTAGCCAGGAGCATCATTATAATATTAATAAAATATGAATTTTCTCTTTAACAAATTGGTAAAAAACATAACCCTCCTTCTGACGCAGTCGGGTAAAAAATACATGAGAATGTTGTACAAACAGGACTGGTGACTGATTTAGGAGAAACTGTGGTTCAGATCACCAGGAGTATTACTACCAGATTTGTCTTAATGCTAGTTTTACAGCAATTACTGAAGTACCAAAAGTATTATTCGACAAAAAAGGTTTCTTAAACGAATAAGAGAATGTGATTTCAAGTGAGAGATAGCTATTTAAACAATATAGATAGATGATAAACATTGCTTATCACATAAAATGAATTTATTATCAATGAAATAAAGTTATAATAAGGTAAGGTAATAATGTAAGGTAAGGTAAGCGTGCTCCACCGTAGACCGCATCATCACTTACCATCAGGTGAGATCGTGGTCAAACGCGAGCCTATCCACCATAAAAAATAAATAATAAATAATAAGTAAGTAACTATAGTAAGGCCAACGAGACGAGATAAAAAATGTAAACAAATGTTCAGGGGTTCAAAACATTTTTATTTGAATAAATTTTTATTGTTGTGGATTGGGTTGAGGTAAAGAAACCAGGTGAAAAGGAAATAAATTATATTAAGAAAATAGGAAATAAACTAAAGAAACACTAGATAACTAAAAGACTGACAAGGAACTTATATTGTCAAAAACATAAAAAATAAAACATAATATATTAAAACTAAGTAATAACAGCAAAAATCAAAAATAAAACTAACAGAAACGGAATAATAACAACAAAAAACCAAGCAAATACGGAGACGAAAAAATATGTATCACTTTCAACGCAATCCAAACAGGAATGAACTTGATCACAAAATGGCGGACCAAATGTTGACAGCTGCGGTACTGACTGCTTTCCTGTACCACGAAACACACAACGACAGCTGTTGTCGATCAATTGACGTCAACTGCGCGTACGAATGATAAGGACAGAGATAATAATCCCTCGCTATCGCAATGTAACTCAGTAACGGTCCGTTTGTTTACATTCTTTATCTCGTCTCGTTGGCTATACTATATTGTATTTTATTGTATCTACTGATTTTTTTGTAATTATTTCTTTCTTTGACCTATTTTAGTTGTAATGATAATGATTTTAAATTTTTAATTAATTGTGATATTTATTTATTTGATTTTATAATTTATTGACATGACGATTTTATATTATTTTTATTTTTATTTTTGTAATTAATTTGTAATGTAGAGTAATGAAATCTATGGTATTAACTGAAATAAATGATTATTTAATTTGTTTAATTTTATTTAATTAAATCATATTTCGTTAACAACAGAAAATAGGGTAGATTCTACTAAAATTTTCTTATTTAATATCAAACTATGCTTATACAGTACAGTCTGCTAAAAACTCCTAAGCGTGAGATTACTGCTCAGCACCGATTTCACCAAATTTCCTAGGGTTAAATAACTCGTACTTCCATCACACTCTATCGTACAATGCTTGAACGGGACAGAGATATCGAAAGATGTCGGTATATCACGTTGGTTAAATCAGCACTAAATTGCTAACATCCATATACATACACCTGCCATCTACATCTGAGAACAGGAAATGTCCGTAGAATTAAAACTGGTAAAAGGGAACAATTGGTTGGCAGTTTTCTATAGAAAAGTATACTTGCTGGACTAGCTTGAAGGACTTTTCTATAGAAAAGTACTATGGGTTTAACTCTACAATTATCACATATTATTAAGATTGACAATCTATTCCTGTAAAAAATAAGTTATCCTGTTTGTTAATGCTACTTTATTGTCCATGTTTACTACTTTAAACAAAAATTCGCATGCCTATTAAAGGTGAATATGTCGGGCTGCTAAAACATGTATACCATCTACTGTACCATATTCCTGCGAATAAATGAATCTTGACAAAGTTAAAGAAAATCTAAGAAAATCAACATTTGTAATGGGATGCGTTCACATTGCAAAGGTTGACTAGTAAAAAAAAAGAATCACTCCAATATTTAGTATAAGAACATGAAATCCAAACGTATGACACATTTTTATGTTAGTATTTCAGTTAATATTAGCACCAAAGATATGTCATTTTATTAGGTATACTTACTCATTATTAGCAACGTTTAAGACGCATATAATTCCTGCCGGAACTGGGTTGATTTTGCAACATCTTCTTTAAAACTGAATAGCAAGGTTCTTCCTCTATGTTCTTCATCGGTTGACAATGTGGCATTGATATAAGTTTTGCAATAAAAATTAAATATTATGAAGTCACAAAACAGTTATATGAATAAACCGGAAGCTTTATATTCATCAATCGTATGTAAATGAAACTATCCAGCTTAGCCATACATCATTAAATCTATTTTCAAGGTTTATGACCGTTAAGTTTGTTTAAAGTTATACATAATATGTATTGATTTCCTTTGATTAACGAGATACTGTCGATTCCAACAGCTATTTAAATATACGTATTGATGATAATGTTGATAATGATGATGATGATGATGATGATGATAATGATGATAAATAAATAAATGTTGATTTTCCATTAAAATTATTCATGTTTTTAATGGCGTTTAACGTTCTTCACAAAGGAGAAGATAAAACTTTATCCTTACTGCCCATCATATCTTGATTCATGTGTCATTAAAACTACACAACACATTTTGATGCAGTTTTCAGTAATAGATAGAGTAATTTACGAGAGAAGTTTATATGTACAATACATGCTTGCTATACAAGAGAAAACTTAGAAAATTATGAATGATGATGATGATGATAATGATGAAAATAAGTTGATTACGAATTATTTTCATTATTTCCTTGTCGTTCTGTTCTAGTACTAATCACATAATCACATTATGAATACGAAGGCTAAAAGCATAAATAAAATAAATATTCTGACATCGTTGTATAAAACATTTAAAAGTATAAAATTACGAAGAAGTAACAATTTCAACAAATCCTAATTAACGCCAAAACTGAGTTAATTGTGTGAAAACTTTTAATGGCAAAAAGTGTCTGAAATAGCAATTAAAAATTAAAATGTCTCAAGTGTCAAAGCCTCGAATCCTAGAAATTTGGTCGTGACGACATTTTTTACTTCTACCCTCTGATTTATCAATGAGGACGACCTTTCGTACCCTGACCTAAAAAGAAAAATGTGAAGGATAAGTCATCTCCCCAACCCTAAACGACTGGGCCTCGGCGATGGGTTCAGTGCCCTACTATTTATTAGTGTCGAATTTGTGTCAGAGTGATTGTAAGATTTCATTGGTAGACTAGACTATCTATTACTTTCTGATTCATTGGTGTCTGTATTATAAAAGTTTTATGAGATATAGCTCTAAGAACTTTTATTGACACTCTCGTTGGCAGCGCCGGATTAACCCTTAGTCAAATTAGGCGACTGCCTAGGGGCCCGCATCGTATAGGGCCCCGTGTACGTAGGAAAAAATAAAATAAAAATATTTCAACGAGTGAAAATTTAATTAAAAGATTTCTATTCTCATTTCTCAATGATAATATTGCTACTAAGCTAACTACTAAAACCATGTTTTAATACCTAAATATTGTTTTTGTATGATGTAAAGGCATGCATTTTATGCATTATGTAAATTGTGCAACCCTAAGGGTACTTCCCTAAATTACCACCATGTCATACATATTACCTATGTTATACAAATAAACTATTTTGAATTATTAATGTTAATCGGTAATGAATGGCTCCGCGGCTTTGAGGGCATTCTGATCGAAAAATTGACGTATTTTAGAAGTTACACAAATAGGGCCCAGAAATAGTTTTGCCTATGGGCCTCGACATGGTTAATCCGGCACTGCTCGTTGGTCTTCTGGTTAGCGTATCTCACCGCCAGGTCTGAAGTTCGATTCGGGGAAAACTGTTATTTGGGACGTTCCCATGAGCCAATTCTCAGTAGCTGCACGGAGTTGGGTTTGTGTCAGGTGGATGGCGATAGGCCATAGGCGATTTGCTGTGGTAGAGCTCTTGTGAATGAGCTAGAGGGAGGCAGCACCACCGTCTCACCTTTAACCTGCCGCCAAATAGTAGTGCTTCCATTACTGTGTTCCGGTTTGGTGGTGAGATCAGGCCCTGAAATTACTGGCACATGAGGCATAACACCGTATCCCTCAGCTGCAGCGACGCATCTATAATCTGCTTTTGTGGATTTTTGGACAGGTGGACTACACGTTCGTTCGCTTTGGGCGAAGTATAAAAAAAAAAAAACAAAGGCTCATCCCCAATCAAATGAGACCTAAACAAGTGAAAGTGGGTATTATAAACCTCTGCCACACTCTTCTGGGTAATATAGGCGAAACGTTATGTGACGTAACGTAATTATAGTATGTTACTTTTATAATGAAGAATATTTGTATACTGCAACATTTAATAATTTTCCAATAAAAAAACCGACTTCAATTACTAATAATGCTTATAAAATAAAAACTACTAGACCAAACTGAAAGAAATTTTTATGGGACCACCTGGCAGCTATTTCGCGTCGAACAAAAAAAGAATCACGCGAATCGGTCCATTAACCGCGACGTAATCGATGTACAGTCGGCAAATGAGTTGGGTATGCAGGGCAAAAACTTCTAAGTCATAGTAAAGACTTACGACACCAGTTATGGATAAGTGAGTTATATGTCTAAATAGTGGGTATATTACACTTATTAAATATGAAATAGAAACTTGCATATCTATTGCAGTCAGATTTTACTATGGCGTAGAAGTTTTTGCCCTGCATACCCAACTCATTGGCCGACTGTACATACATAGAAAAAAAACATACGGGCCGAATTGAGAACCTCCTCCTTTTTGGGAAGTCGGTTAAAAAATGTCTCGGAGATAAAGGCTGCTGTGTATATGCAGAGTGTGTGACGTCAGACGTATTGTTGTTTAGCCTATACTGTCAAGCCAATGGTTTTTTTTGGCAAGACTTTAACAAAACACACAGAAACCATGATATTATAAATCGACCGGATGGCGGAGTGGGTATTGCACCTGCCTGCGATGCCGAGGTCGCAGGTTTGATTGAAAACAAATATTTGTTTGTTGGCATGGAAGTTTGTCTTGATCTGGGTGTTTTATGGATAGTAAGTATTTATTTACAGAAGAAAAGTATTTATGTATTAGTATCAGTTATTCTAGTACCTATAGCACAAGCTCTGCTTAGCTTGGGCACTGCGTTGTGTGGATGTAGTGTGATATATATTATTTATTAAAAAAAAAAAAGGAATTTTATTCACTAACAAATGGCACAAAAAGCTGTTTATCTACTCCTTGGGATTTGGGAATGAGTTAAGCTTCAGCAACGCTTTAGCCTTTTATTTGTTTAACGAATGACGATCTTGTGTCTTAGTAATTCCATTATTACTGAACTACTTTAGGTAATGGGTTTGCCCTTATTTCGTATTCTAGGGCAATGAAAATGGTATCTTAACCTGTTTTCGACTAGATTATCATGGTATTCATCTAGAAAAGAGACATGTTTTAGCCTCGCGATATCTGTTAATCTGGTTTTTTAAGTTTATGTCGGACATAACTATCTACTTTGTATATTGATTGTGTAATGATATTAATCATGAAGAAAAAAAAACACTACATTATTAAACAAAGTTCTCTACCCCGTCTGTCTGTCTGTGTGACAGTTCACGATAAACTCAAAAACAATTGAACGGATTATGATGAAGTAGAAGATAGGTATACTTAACGGCAATATTTGGAGTATAAAAACATAATTAATATAATTTGTGTCATTTCAATAACACAGCCATTTTGTTGTTATTATGAGTCATTATGTTATTCTGTCAGAACAGAATATAATAATATAATTTGTGTTTTTTGTAGCAACAATCAAATATTTCATTGAATTGCTTTTTATGTTTCGCGTCGTGATATTTCAAGTGGAATGTTGCATGACAAACATTTATTAGAAATTTTAGAAACATCCGTCATGGTAGAATACATTTCTCTTTTGATAACGAAACAAAAATGCGAAACAATAGAGAACCTAAGACAAAACCAAATAATTAAACGATTTTCTGTTTTAACAAAATTTATTATAAACTTATCTATATTATAAATAAGCATGGACGCTATTTAGTTGCTTAGACACTTTTAAGCTATCATAATAAATGATTAATTAACAATATAACTTTATTAAATAACACTATTTTATTAATATAATCCCACAACTGGTACATTTTTGTAACGTTTATTGCCTGTGAAGAGGGTAAATAAATGATCTTTATAAGAGTATAATCTGCTCGTTGCGATGACAGATGAATATCGTGTGCCGGGAATGTAAAAATGTGACGTCACATTTTAATAGAACTTAGCATAAATATAGCGTCATTTGTTTTGAGCATACCTATAGTATTAGTACGAGAGCCCACGACCAAAATTTTTGTCTCATAGCAATACGGCCAAAACCGCATCAAATCGATAGATACGATTATCCTGAACTCGAAAATACCAATATCAGACATTTTCCGCGTAGCGTTTGATCTGATCGAATTTTCAAAATTGTCAAAGAATTTTACCGAACTGCATCATAGCAATATGTCTGATTTGCAGACTGTAGTTGAATGATAGTTCTGAGATACCGGAAACATATTTTTCAGACGTTAGTGGTGTAGCGCAAACCCGTAAAATCACTTAAAAAAATAAAAATGAGACAAAAAAAATGTCTCATAGCAATACGTCTGAAAATCTTTTTTATTAGTAAATTTTGGTTATTTGATGCGAACAAAACAATTTTCAGACGGAAATGTGAACGCATTAAATTTTGAGACCGTTTTGAAAATGTTAACAAATTTTACCGATCGGTATCATAGCAATATGTCTGAAAATTGTTGGACATGATAAAATAAGTTGTCCACATGTGCAAAAAAATTATATCAGACAAATTAAGTGTAGCACCTTCTCTATCAGACAACTTTTCGATACTCAGATATCATTTAAAAATCGTATTGAGGCATCTTGAATTTTCTGTCACAAACCAATGAATACGTTGCGACCCTGAATTTATTAGATGATAATTAACAAAGAATTTACCCGAAACCGTAACATTGAAGTTGAAGGACTGAAATAAATCGCACAAAAGGAAACTGGGATGAAGTTGAAAAAAAAAACGGTTTATTCAAAGTTACAAATTACAATGAGGCTGTTGAAATTAAATACTGATTGATTTGATAGTTTTGGTTTTATTTAAAGCACACTTGAGTAACTTTTACAAAAGAAATAAGTAATGACATCTGTCATCTGTCAAAGTACATATAATAGACAAGGGAGATTCTTGAATATCTATAAAGGCTGTAAATTTAAAAAACATTTAACAGAGGCGTCGGCCAGGCGACTCCGAAACGTTATTTTCGTTTTTGGGAGTATATGCTACACTTAAAGTGTCTGAAAACAGGTTTTTGGTAATCATGGCAGCAATACGAAAAGTTGAAAAAAAAATTTATCCGTATTGCTATGATACAGGTCGGCTAAATTTGTTGACATTTTCAAAAATGCGCTCAGGCTATATGCTACGCGCAAAATGTCTGAAAACAAACTTTTTCGTAATACAATTATAAAATCTATGTACATTTTCACTATCAGACGTATTGCTATAATACTGACTGTCTTTTTTTTTTGACACAGCAGAAATGGCCTCCCACGCAGTTGCTACACTTTCGACCGTTACTACACACCTAGTCGGGTACAGAATCATACAATCTAACGATTTTATAGGGTTTTTGCCGTATTGCTATGAGACATGGTTTTGGTCGTGGGCTCTCGTACTATATTCTTATATATTATCATGGTGAATGGCTTGATACCGTCCCTTAGCTTAAGCTTCGGTTTCCTAGCATAGCGGTGTCGCGGTGTGGAATAATGCGGTCGTAAAGATAACGGTACAATGACGTCACTAGAACGTTGCCTATGTAAAACAAATGTAGTGGTTTCCTAGAGAGCGGTGATCGACCTAACGTATCACATATTAATCGTGTCACGGTAATAATATTACGGCCGCATTATTCTACACCGCTTTCCTAGGAAACTGAAGCTTTACAATAGTTACAACACCGCTCAAGTTGAAAATTGGCGGGTGTAACATTTTAATTCTATTGGATAGAGCTGCTCATTCTGCGTCTCACCATTGGTCACATTGGTTGTAAGTTTTATTTAACCAATTAGATGCCGTAATTCAAAAAGTAGTGACAGCGCACAGAAAATAGCCACCGATTTTTTAAAATAGACAGTGTTTTCGTCTCCTGTAAAGTTGTTAAAAATGACTTACGCGGTGTTGTTGGCTAAGGGACGATATTGTGTTTAGAACAGAGTTTTTACCTACATCTACAACCTTCTTGGGGTGACGTGTTTTGACCTTTAGAACTCGTGTGTAAAGGTTAATGGTTGGTTAGTTAGCTATACACCTGTTTTAGCAGCTTGTGTGGTTAACTATTCCTTCTACTAGTTACTGGGAATAGTTTTGTTATTTTAATTAAAACATAGGCATTCTATATAAATGCGCTAGAGATTAATCGGTAGGTCGCCTTCATTTTTAGGGGAAACTTATTGGACGCCACAAACGGAATTGCTTGTCAATATTAATGTGTTTGACTGCATGCGTGCTTATAATTTGTAGTAAAAAGTTAACACATCAATAACGATTTCAATACAAAAGGCGTACATAAATTGTGCATGTATTGTCATTTAAATTTTTGTTCAAAATGTACTCGTATATCCTATGTTGTGTGCACAAATAAAGTTTTATCTATCTATCTATCTATCTATAAAATAAAACACATGCAAAATATTTTATGTCAACATATTTTCCCTTAAAGCCTTTCTTTCTCCGATATCGACTGTGCCCGTTTTGGTCCCTTACGGTCCTTTAATACAGACGGTCAAATACTAATATCAGCTGTCGAAAAGGTACATCATGTGAGAAATGGAGTTTCTTTTCAAGATGGATATTTATTTTATCCACATTTTTATATCACAGGTTTGATTGTAAATACAAAAGTTTATAAGGCTGGCTATTTTGTTACTCTTTGCAGTAAAAACTACTCCATGAATTTTGACAAAATTTTGCAGCTAATAGCCTCGATTGAAATATAAGCTTTCTTTTGACGACAAAGCGAATTTTACAGCTCTTCTATTCTGAGCCGCCTGAAAATTGATTCCATCTTTACATTTCCAATGAAAGGTAAAATCTCCCTTTTGTGTGTTCAAAATCCAATATCGATAAAAAGAATTCTTCGTACAATTTTTTCAATACACTGATAATAGTAAAGAAGCTCATTTAGAACATTATAAATTGATACCTATTGAATATTGTGGGTTTTCTTCGAAGATGTTGTAAAGAAATAAGTTATTATAATAAGAGCACGTCATCTATTCATATCGAATATGTTAAACGAATCGATTTTTAAAAGTCTTTATTGAAATCGAATCAGATGAATCGCCAGAATCGAAAAATATGCCTTTCTTACTCATACAGCGGATTCTAGTATCAATGGTGGTCAGACTTGTGACGTGTGCCCACAAGAAAAGTATTAAAAAAATGACTACGAGCCTTTAAGAAACGCATGAAAATGCCTGAGAAAGTGGAACGAACGTGTGAAGAAATACCGAAGTGCACCAGTTTACCGTTTTATAAACTCGCATCATCGACAGGACGTCAAAGGAAAATATACCTTGTTACTATGTGCACAGGGTTTTTCTTACGGTTAGTCAAGGAAAATGCCTCTAATAGCGTCATGAATGAAATCGCTGAGGATATCCTATTGCTGCAGAGAACATAAAAACACAAAATCAAACTGTGTTCGCTGCGACAAAATTTAAAAGACGACAAATGGGTCGGATTTCACGCCGAGGTCGGGGTTCGATTCCCACTTAAGACAAATCTTTGTGTGCATAAACATGGGGGTTTGTCTATAATAAGTATGTATTTACAAAAAAAAAAGTATTATGTATTATGTAGTATCAGTTATTGTAGTACCCATAGCACAAGCTCTGCTTAGTTTGGGACTAGATGGCGTTGTGTGTGAGTTGTGGAATATTTATTTATTTATTTTTATTTGATAAAACTACCTCTTAATGACATACATACATAACATAACGGCTATATTACGCAGAAGGGTGTGGCAGAGGTGTACAACACCCACACGTCAGCTGATATGTTTCGGTCCCATGGGATAGGGGGTTTCTTTTGAGGTTAATGAGATTCCTTGTTAAAAGGGAACAATTGGTTGGCTGTTTTCCATTTTTTTTTATAATGGTGGATAGGCACGCGTTTGACCACGATCTCACCTGATGGTAAGTGATGATGCGGTCTACGGTGGAGCACGCTTACCTATGAGATACCTATTATCTCTTGCTTTGAAGAGATCCAGATTGTTCTCATGCGGAAACACAGACTCGGGCAAGGCGTTCCATTCTTTGGCAGTTCGCATAAGAAATGTAGAGGCGAAACGCTTAGTGCGTATTAGTGGAATATCTACCGTGAAGCGGTGCCTGAGTGCCGTTTGTCTGGTAGTCCGATGGTGAAACGGGGACGGAGGGATAAAATTATTAAGTTACATACCATAGTAATGGGTTTCACTTTCATATTATTAAGTTTTTATGTATTATTATAGAAAAATCATATCTTTTACAATAAAAATAATGTTTGTTGGCGCCCAATTTTTTAAATTATTATTTTATGTTTTCAGTTTGTATGTAACTCGATTAATGTTAACAACAATTTTAACAAAATGGCCACGAACAAACATGCATTTAAGTGTTTAGGATATGATTTGTCTATAAAAATAGACAAAAACTTAATAATTAAAAGCCATATTACGTTAGTATCAAAACACGGCGCTCGGGAGTCTACCTTTAATATCAATATTATCAATTGGCTTTTCTTTCACCTTTCAAGATCGTTAATGGGTTGCCTGCCAGGGTTGCCAAAGTGCATTATGTTTGCCAAACTTTTGGTGCTTGATTCTTTCGAAACCGGCAGCACAGCTCGACATGAAGTCATTCACGAGTGCTCCCAAATATGAATGAAACATTACTTTCTAAAACCACTTTGAACTGCAATTTGTTTTAAGCTGTGAAACTCATTGTGTCATCAAGTTTCTCTAAGTTAATTTTCCTTGACTTTTGACCTTTCGTTGTCTTTTGGAAAGTTGACTTTATCCCCCTAGTTTCAGGGAGCATTTTATCATTAGCATCCTTTTATGCCGTCTTCTTCTTCGTCGTGTCGATGGCTAAGTCAAATTTTATTTTGACTTGCCACCGTGGTGAAAAGATTAGCCAATTCGCTTTGGAGAACTCGCGAATTGCCCAGGGTGCGCCGGACGTAGGGAATCGTTTTGTAGGTCACTCGGGGAGGCTCTTTTTATGCCATTATGGTCAGAGTTAGTAGCAGTTCGAGTAGAGAAGGTACTATAAAAATAATAAAACTTCAAAAGTTCGTTTGTTTTTGTATGGATATATTATTATATTTCTAAGCATAACATAACATCATGCCTATATTACCCAGAAGTATGTGGAAGAGGTTTACAACACTCATATTTCAACTGTTTTATTTAGGTCCAATGGGAGAAGGGGTGACCCTGTTGCCATCCACCGGGCACCATTCCAACTCCATGCTGGTATTGTGAATTTGTTGACGGAATGTTCACAAATATCACTTTGCTAGACCATCAAGGCAATTCTATCTAAGCCTTCATGTAAAAAAACTTTCAATAGGAAGGCTATCATTAGTAATCATCACGTTAGGAATTTCGCGGGCGGTTGCTAATGCTAGAATAACTAGCTAATATTGCGTCTAGAATAAACGTTTGACCTTTAAATACAAATCTCAGAAATGCAACGTTTTAACACGAACTTTTAAACACAAGGAATTTAATACTTTACTTAGTTAGAAATGCAGCTATGTATAAATAATGTAAACTTGGCTTTCTTGTAATTGGAGCCTTTTGTTTTAATGAATGTGTTGTGGCTTATATTGTTTTGTGGAAAAATAGTAAACTTCATTCAGTTTGTGTATAATAGCAGCCCTGTATCTAATACGTGTCTCGCTGCTGGGCTCGGGCTTTTTCTCATGATGAGAAGGGTTAGGCCATTGTCTACCACGCTAGCCAAGTGCGGATTGGTCGACTTCACACACTCTTCATCACTTTTCGGCACTCTCAGGCATGCAGGTTTCCTCACGATGTTTTCCTTCACCGTTAGCGAGCGATAATTTAAACGATAAATTCGAAAAGACGAATTTTAACGATTTATTGACAGAGGTGTGTACCGTGGGTTCGAACCCGAGACCTTCGACTTAGCAGTCCTACGGTCTCCCACTCGGCTATCGCTGCTTGTACTGTTTGTGTATTTTTTTATTTATTTATTACAATGATCATTATATAGCTCACAGTCTTGAACCAAACGCAACATAATGGAAAACATGAAAAAAAATTGTGTATATTCTATTAATTATGCAGTCATAAATGAGAATGGGGAACTGTAGGCTTACTTTTTGTAGGGACGAGATTAGTGTATGCTGATGGAAATTAGGACTAAGCAAACGATTAAATTGGTTCTTAATTATGTGCGGTTAAAAGTTATATCGCAAGAGACGCGGCTATTATGTATACTTTTGTAGCAGTTACGTAAAAGTACTTCATAACGTATTATTTGTTTTTCTACACACTGAATCCCAAACCCCATAACATAAAGTGGAGTGTATAAACAATAGTGACAAGTCCACCACGTAAATGTACATAAACTAGTATTGCTCTTTCGATCGATGTATGTGGTTCAAGGTCTGTCTGGTTTATACATAGACAAGTGTATAATCTAATTGTATATTTCTTTTGAGCTACATTACATAGAGTGGATTTGTTATTTTAAAAACTAGCTAGCGCCCGCGGGGTACATGAGTTAATGGTTTTTTATTACTATTACCGCTGGGCTGGCTTTAAATACTTTGACTTTAGCTCGGCTCTCATGATGAGAAGGGTTAGGCCATAG
Organism: Hypena proboscidalis; assembly: GCA_905147285.1. NCBI lineage: Eukaryota > Metazoa > Arthropoda > Insecta > Lepidoptera > Erebidae > Hypena > Hypena proboscidalis. The sequence goes on from LR990141.1 coordinate 7,565,098, forward strand.
TCTACCACGCTGGCAAAGTGCGGATTAGTAGACTTAACACGACCTCTTGTACTTTTTAGGCATTCTCAGGCATGCAATTTTCCTCACGATGTTTTCCTTCACCGTTATCGAGCGATTATTTATAATATATGATAAATACACACATATCTTCGAAAAGACGAATCTTAAAGATTTATTGACAGAGGTGTGTGCCGTGGGTTCGTACCCGATACCTTTAACTTTACAGTTCTACGGTCTCCCACCGAGCTATCCCTACTTAGACTAACTGATAATTCGTCAATCAATATCAGTTGTATAGTTTTTTCGTAAAAGAGTAACAAACACACATCTCTCTTTAGTTCGGCGGCCATCTTTAAATAATGCAAAGAGCCAGGAGCCCTCGTCCTAAGATTTAACAACAACAACAAAAAACAGTTATAAAGACTACGTGATTAATTATTATTGTGCTAAATGAGTTCACGTTGACAAACATTCATCGCTATGCGATCAAGATAAAGACTTAGCCTACAATCCGTCAGTAAACAGAATACCACTACAAAGGCGTGGTCAGCGCAGTGATAGTAGAACTGATAATGCAACTAAACAAATAGATTGTTTGTCACATGTAATGTACTGGACACGCGATACCAAGTCACGTGGCTACTTTATGTCTGCTAACAAGATAGAATTAGATCCTGTCTGTGTTGTGTTAACAGGCGGTTAAATTACGGATTACCTGCCGGGCTAGGATAACAAGCGCGATATAGATTTAGACGCGCTTTTACCATATTTCTTCATACAAATATATTACAAAAACGCGTCAAATCTTTCTCGTTCGTTATGCTAGCTTTCGTTTTGGATGTTTTTAAACGTTTTCTGTCTGGCTTGTGTAGCTCTCTCTCTATTAGCACTGTTCGTCTGTGGTAAACTGGTAATTCGCACTTGAAATAGGTAAGATACCTGCAAACTCAGCCACCAGTTAAGTTTTAAGGAATCGTGCCTGAAGCGACAATAAAGTTATTATTTTATATTAAACCACCTCTTTTGAAAACTCTGGCACTACTGGGCAAGCATAAGATTACTAAAACAAAAGAAGCATTAATCTTATCTTGCCTTATTTCCAACTTATGAAAACGTACTATAAGGCTGACCGTTACTCGCGTATCGCCCGCGGGGTGAGAAGGGGGCGGGGCGAGATGTTACCGGGTGGGTGAGAGGGGTGCGCGGTGCAAAAAGCTCACGTCAAACGCGGCAGTGCGCTGGCATGGCAGTTAGACATGGGCAAAACAGTACCCACTACTGTAATGGAACATGTCACATCACACTGGCCGAAGTTCCATCACCCGCAATCATGTCTCAGTACGCGTAACATTACTCGAATGAAATGGACATGAAATGGTATGTTATAATAAGTAATGTCGGCTTGGGGATAGGCGTAACTTTATAAATTCATTACGTACATATAGAAATACTAAATTTAATATTATTAGTTATTTTTATGTGTACAAAATAAGAGTATGGTAGTAATACCTATTAATAACTATATTAACCGTAAGATGTACCTTTTTCATGTGTATCTAAACTTCCGATTGAGTTTGGAGACATTGCTAGTACCTTCGAGCAATGTTGACATTTGGCCCTTGTTGTTATATTTACACTATTACACAATAAAAAAGTCATTAAGATTCGCCACTAACAACAACAAACAACTAAAATAATAACAACAAAATAAAAAAAACTTACTTATGCTGTTTTGTTCGCGACATTTGCAATGTTTACAAGTAATAACAGGTATCTACTTGCACGTGTTTCATTTGACGAAGCTAATAAAAATGACCCCTATGGCGTACACAATAAGTCTCAATATCCAAAGCTATAAATCTATCTCGCTTGTTCATACTATTCATTCAATGACTCTGTTTCACATCGTTCCATGACTCGATGTTTGCCGAACATGCCCGAATACGCGTACCGAGACATGGTGCCATGGTGCAATGGTTAAAACTCTCGCGTGATGTGTACTGTAGCATGTCGCAGCCGCGTAGCGCTACCCGAGTTTCATTACACGCATTACTTACCCAACTAGATACACATGAAAAAGGTACATCTTACGGTTAATATAGTTATTAATAGGTATTACTACCATACTCTTATTTTGTACACATAAAAATAACTAATAATATTAAATTTAGTATTTCTATATACGTACGGAATGAATTTATAAAGTTACGCCTATCCTCAAGCCGACATTACTTATTATAACATACCATTTCATGTCCATTTCATTCGAGTAATGTTACGCGTACTGAGACATGGTTGCGGGTGATGGAACTTCGGCCAGTGTGATGTGACATGTTCCATTACAGTAGTGGGTACTGTTTTGCCCATGTCTATTGGACATTAACGCACAAGGTAAACGGTTTACCAAGATTAATCCCAAGATGAATCGCTCTTCCTGTTTTGCAAATAAAATCAACAACACGGACACGGCAAGCATCGTGAGGAGGTTCCTCTCTCTGGAGCCCTAACCTCGGCAGCTTGGTCCTTGCACCTGAAGTCGGTGGGACACTTTTTTATATTTGAAATGGTTTTTTGTATTTTTTATAAATCATATTTAAAAATATATAAAATAAGTTAAGAAATATATAAATAAAATAATAATAATAATAATTAAAAGTAAAATTTTTAAAATGTTGTTTTTTCTTTAATAAGTTATTTTTTTCTTAAAATGTTCATTTTTTCTTTAAAAATACAGATACTACAATTATATTTTTTACTTTGCCTACAATGTCTATCTCGAGATAAATCTTTGGATCAATGACTCTGTGTATAGCCTAGAGTTGGGTAAGTAATGCGTGTAATGAAACTCGGGTAGCGCTACGCGGCTGGGACATGATACAGTACACATTACGCGAGAGTTTTAACCATTGCACCATGGCACCATGTCTCGGTACGCGTATTCGGGCATGTTCGGTAAACATCGGGACCTCGACGAGTCATGGAACGATGCGAAACAGAGTCATTGAATGAATAGTATGAAGAAGCGAGATAGATTTATAGCTTTGAATTTAAAGTATTGAAACTTATTGTGTACGCCATAGGGGTCATTTTTATTAGCTTCGTCAAATGAAACACGTGCAAGTAGATACCTGTTATTACTTGTAAACATTGCAAATGTCGCGAACAAAACAGCACAAGTTTTTGATTTTATTTTGTTGTTATTATTTTAGGGATAATATTTTTGTGTTCACCAAAAATCTAAAGGTACACCTATGTACGCATTCTAAAATATTATTCTTAAACCCGTTTCATTATTTTGCTATAATTAAACTACTCGGCCAACAAAATATGTTACACCAAACAAATTCCAAATTATCACCAAGATATAACACTTTTTTATTCTAGTGCGCTGCAAATATTCTATTGTAACAATAATTATTTTATTCTTCCACGAAAAATACTTCTCGTGCACCAAATATTTCTGATTGTTACACAAAATAAAAGCTATAGTTATAGCATAGGTCAATTATGGGTAAAGTAGTAGGTTAGGTTAGAACTGCGACCATAACACAGAATCAATCTGTTTTTAAAATAGGTGTAGTACTATTTTTACAAATTTGGAACAGTTCTTAAATAGGTGCTCACTATGAAATATTATGTTAGTGAACATATTTTGGTGCACATTCAGTATATTTGGTGGAACAAAGGCAAAATTAGTTAAATTTATGGGAATAAATTGAAGCACTTTTAAATACCATCCTTATTTTAGTTGTTTGTTGTTGTTAGTGGCGAATCTTAATGACTTTTTTATTGTGTAATAGTGTAAATATAACAACAAGGGCCAAATGTCAACATTGCTCGAAGATACTAGCAATGTCTTCAAACTCAATCGGAAGTTTAGATACACATGAAAAAGGTACATCTTACGGTTAATATAGTTATTAATAGGTATTACTACCATAATCTTATTTTGTACACATAAAAATAACTAATAATATTAAATTTATTATTTCTATATACGTACGGAATGAATTTATAAAGTTACGCCTATCCTCAAGCCGACATTACTTATAACATACCATTTCATGTCCATTTCATTCGAGTAATGTTACGCGTACTGAGCCATGGTTGCGGGTGATGGAACTTCGGCCAGTGTAATGTGACATGTTCCATTACAGTACGGGGTCCTGTTTTGCCCATGTCTAGTATAGCCGTAGTAGTCTGTTACCTTGCCCCGCTCACTTCTTACGTCGCAGGCGATACGCGTGTTAAACGGTCGGTCTATAGAATAGGAATATTTTGGCACGAAAACTGCGCTTTCCATGTAAGTTGATTGCTCTATTGTAAACTGCTTACACAAGAAGATACATACACATGTAATGTAGGTAGGTACCAGGGATGTTCGGGAGCTCCGTAACCGTAACAGAAACTATCGGATATCCGATATAAAAAAATATCCGTAACCATAACCGAATCCGAACTTTTAGTTTCGGATAATGTCGGATAGGGGCTCAGCGGCAATAACTGATTAAGTATAAGTAATACTTTTGTTACTAAATTTTCATTTTAGGTAGATTAGATAACACTCAATATTTATATATAGTAATATTTATTTCAAACTAGCTGACCCGGCGAACTTCGTACCGCCTAATTATTGGAGGCATATTTAATAAGTCACAAACACACTTTTTTAATTTTATTGAAATTTGTTGCTATTAGATTTTTAGGAATATTAAAGAATTATAGTATAGATGCACAGCAAAGAGACGTTTACATTTCAAGTGACATTTTACCATAGACAATTTTTTTTTGAGTGAATACTGACAAATATTTACACTATAACTATCAAACTACATCTGTCGTTTTTTTTTTTGACGGTGGCCATGGTTAAGAAAAGAAGAAGAACTACATCTGTCACCGAGAAAATAAAGAATTCAAACAACTATAATATTTAAATTGTTGATATTTTAAAATATCAACTATTTTCCAGAAGTTATAGTGAAACTATATATCCCTCAACTCCTTATAATGCATTGTCCTTTTTGTAAAAAGTGGATGGAACGGCAGAACAAAAATAATAACTGTCCAGGTTGTATTAAATTATTAATTAATTTCAGTATTTCTCCAATTAAATGTTTCTTTTTTTTAATATGAGATGACAAAACCAAGGATGTTAAAGTAGGAGCGTAGCAAAAAGTCTCTAAATCTATGGACAAAACAATGGAACGTTCGGATACACTTATTATTATAATAAAAATATTTTTAAGTGTTGGTAACACTGTAAGGTTGGCACTAGGGCTTCCAAAATTACGGAAATGTCAATTACGTAACTAATTACGTAACTTTTTTCTTCAATTCCGTAATTCCGGAATTACGTAATATTTTCCTATTTTTTTAAATCTTAAGATTTTTTGTAAATATTGTAGATAGTACTTACCAGTACTACCAGTACGTACCAGTACCATCTCAAATTTAAGGAATTATTAAAATAAACACAATATTTAAAGAATAAACATTTATTCAAAACTTGTCATCGAACATCATTAAGTCACACTTTTTTTTCGACCCGAATATAATCTTTCTTCTTGAAAATCCATAATCTACTTGGAATAAATACACCGAAAATGTTTGATTTGCAAATTATTTTGTATGAACTATGCATGCTCCACGGGGTTTTTAATGCTATTTTAATACTAAATAAACTAATTAAGGCTTTGGTTTAAGTACTTACATCTTTCAAGAGATAATCCATACATTCTAAGTCACCCACGATAAAGATACAACTGCTACTATAATAACAACCGACAATTGAGCAATGAAACTGCTTTCTTTTAAGTTAATAAGGCGAAGAACATAGTAGGTAATTTTTGTCAGGGACTCCTTGGCCCTACCGACTCGCTTAGTTGATATATTTGAACTCTATTCTGTACGTCTTACAACAATTTTTGCAAGATTTAACAAAGGATAAATTAAATAAACTGCGGGGAATACCCTGTTTGTGCAGTTTTGATTAATATTGTTTTATGGTTTCAATGTAGAAAGTTATATATCGTATTATAGTGTTGCCACATTATAAATGTGTACGTATAATACTTTTTATTGGTTGACTATTTTGATTGATTGATGATACCAATAATTACGTAAGTACGGAATTGACATCTTCAGTTACGGAATTGAAAATACTTTAAAATATGTTCGTAATTACGTAATTGCGTAATTACGTAATTACGTAATGGAAGCCCTAGTTGGCACCCACCAAACATGTCAACACATTAATTATTTTTATATTTTGAAATTTAAATACACGATGTTATGAGCAAAGTTGATATTATGTTGTCGATTCAAAAGTCTTGTTTTAATGCGTTCTTCAATTCGAGTGGAACTGAGAGTACAAATACCGTCAAATGTTTGACAGAAAGTAAGTGGTCAACTTTTATATGGGAAAATGGAATTGTCGTCTTACTCTATCTTACTCGCAATTTTTCCTTATTTGCTCACCGTTTAGACCTACCCTGGAGGCTTGTGCCTCGTTCGTCCTAAAGTTTTGTCCCAAATTCAAAAAAAATCCTTGTTTGTCCCACATCACTGTTATAGTCCCGCTTCGTCCCAATAATTGCAAGTACTCAAAAGGTACAGACAGCAAATAACATAGAGATAATAATATTATGATAAAAAAAATTCAATTTAATAATAAAACAAACACATATGTATAAATCATCTTTATTATTTAAAATCACAGATATGATAACATAATTATCTGAACATTTCTACAGCTTAAGTACACAGAACAGTCAGATCTATAATAAACAATATCCAAGACTAGAAAATTAAAAAATCAACTAACTAACTTATATTTTAAATAAGTGTAAAAAATACTATCACTTTTTTTAATTTAAACACCACACACACAGCCTTAAACAAGTATAAATCATCTTCATTATCGAAAATCACAATTAAAATCACAGATACAATAAAAAAAATAATTATCTTTACATAACTACACAACTGTAGAGACTGTTCTTAACATTTCCTAAATTCGGTAATTTTACTACAATGTCGTTTCCTTTGTCTTTTAATCTTCTTAAACCGGCATTGAAGATAGATGGGATCGATTTCCCATCAGCAGCTTTTGCTTCTTTCTTGCAGCGGTATATTTCTTCTTTAATGTCATTTTTTGACACACTTGGTGAGCAAACATTATGATTTAAAAGTTTAAAATTTTAAATCATAATGTTTGTGTTACTATTATTAAAGGTTTGCACTCCACCGCGGCACTTTCTGTTCACACATCTCCAAATTATTGAGCCATTTTTGTTCTTTCGTTTTTGTGTGTATTCATAACCATGATGGAGCATTATGGGTTTACCTCTTCTGGATTCTATAAATGAGATCGGCTCTCGTGAGGAAGATGGTAAACAAAGATTTGGTTCCATTGTTGAACAACTGAAATTAAAGCATAATAAATGATTTAGATTCCCTTTAGTTATACTTATGATGCGTATCTTAGTGCAATAGGATGATTAGCTTAACATAATTGATTCTAATGATGATGATTATAATTACGATGTAACCGCGATATAACGAAACTAAAGGAAATTATAAAATATTTGTTTAAAGGATTAGTTACAATGAGTTTTGTTGATAAATAATACTTATTCTGTAATGATTGAGAATTCGTTATAAAGAGTTTTAACAAATAATTATGTATTCGTAATGTAAAGATATATTTTGGATTAGCTCTTTTGGGGATTTTTTAAAATATGTTAATTCGAGGCAATCGTTATATTAAAGTTAGAACAATTATTTAGTAGATAGTCAACTTCAAATTTTCAATAATACTTTAGAAAAATATTAACTTACCTAAGACACACTTGATCAATAACACTTCACACTCACTCTTTAACTGGGTAGCAAATGAATGCACACTTCACATCACGGGAGTTAGCGCGTGAGCTGATAACGAAAAGTAATGCCATTGGTCGAACAAGTCTATACAAGCAAACAAACAAAAGGAACCAATAAAAAAAGGATGCACTTTTTTTACCTGCTCTTCTAAACTTGTTCCAATGACGTCAATGTACGTATTACTTGCTCACTAAGAACGGCTAAAGCATGTATTATAAAATAGTAAATATTATGAGTAAATTTTGCCTCGTGAAGAAGACAGAGTGAAGCGGTTGTTTTACATTGTCAACTGATGTTAAATATTTCATAACTCATAGTCTTTTTTTGCAGATTGTACAAAAAAGCAAGTTTTGCATATAACTATTGATTTGGGCCGTACAAGGAATTGAAAATGGGACGAAGCAGGCATAAAATAATTAATATTATATTTTGGGACAAAGGAGGCATATATTTTGGGACAAACAAGGATTTTTTTATGTGGGACAAAACTCAGTGGGACAAACTAGGCACAATTCACCCTGGACTACGACAAACATTTTAAAACCAAAATCAGCTCAATCGGCCCAGCCGTTCTCGAGTTTTAATCAGACTAACGAACAACAATTCATTTTTATTTATATAGATAGCTGTAATAATTCACTTTTGAAATTCCTAAAAACTCTAACATCCGTAACCGATATTATCCGATACTAACGGATAATCCGACATAATTTATTATCCGCATCCGAATCCGTATCCGGTATAATAATCAATCTGATATCCATAACCAATCCGTATCCTTAATTTCATATCCAAAACATCCCTGGTAGGTACGTAAATATTTGCAGTTACCCACTCTACTGCCCCTGCCAATATGATGCTGTATTTGGAAGTCGCGTTGTCCTCATATTTTCTTATTTACCTCTAGAATAGCTGCATATGTATACGTCGTACGTCTTTGTAATATTGTTTTGTAATGTAATATTGTAAAAGCCAGATGACGAAGGTTTTAAGGAAAAAATCAAGCCTAAATAGACACTTGGTTAATATGCTTATGTGATACATTTTGTAGTAATATACCTACAACAGTTTTTCCTCTGAAAAATACAAGTGCAACAAATATACAACAACAATTGATATGTACCTAGTTATAAAACCAGTTGTTTTTATAGGCCTTACGTACAAAACCACAAAATGATTGTACTATCAACAAAGTTGATTCATGACCCACTTGACAAATATTTGCTTTGACAATGTCAATGTCGACAAGGTTGACATTTGTTGATAGAACAAGCTGATTTAGAAATGTCTATACAAAAATAGTATTTAATTTTATTTATTTATTTGATTCAGGCATCATACACTAATACAATATTAAAATAAAATATAAGTTTTATTATAAATATACTTAATTATAACACTATAACTATTTCACACGTTCCGTCGTCGGCGACATGTGACGCGCGGTGTCGGATAGGCTGCCCCGGAATCGCCGGAACACTACACCTCTCGGCCAAAATTCCTAATTTGTGAAGATCCCCAGATGTTAGGTCGGCACTCGGAACTAGGGCTTCCAAAATTACGGAAATGTCAATTACGTAACTAATTACGTAACTGTTTTCTTCAATTCCGTAATTCCGTAATTCCGTAATTACGTAATATTTTACTATTTTTTTAAATCTTAAGATTTTTTGTAAATATTGTAGATAGTACTTACCAGTACTACCAGTACGTACCAGTACCATCTCAAATTTAAGGAATTATTAAAATAAACACAATATTTAAAGAATAAATATTTATTCAAAACTTGTCATCGAACACCTTTTTTTTCGACCCGAATATAATCTTTCTTCTTGAAAATCCATAATCTACTTGAATAAATACACCGCAAATGTTTGATTTGCAAATTATTTTGTATGAACTATGCATGCTCCACGGAGTTTTTAATGCTATTTTAATACTAAATAAAATAATTAAGGCTTTGGTTTAAGTACTTACATCTTTCAAGAGATAATCCATATATACTAAGTCACCCACGATAAAAATACAACTGCTACTATAATAACAACCGACAATTGAGCAATGAAACTGCTTTCTTTTAAGTTAATAAGGCGAAGAACATAGTAGGTACTTTTTGTCAGGGACTCCCCGGCCCTACCGACTCGCTTAGTTGAAATATTTGAACTCTATTCTGTACGTCTTAGAACAATTTTTGCAAGATTTAACAAAGGATAAAGTAAATAAACTGCGGGGAATACCCTGTTTGTGCAGTTTTAATAATATTGTTTTATGGTTTCGATGTAGAAAGTTATAATATCGTATTATAGTGTTGCCACATTATAAATGTGTACGTATAATGCTTTTTATTGGTTGACTATTTTGATTGATTGATGATACCAATAATTACGTAAGTACGGAATTGACATCTTCAGTTACGGAATTGAAAATACTTTAAAATATGTTCGTAATTACGTAATTACGTAATGGAAGCCCTACTCGGAACTCTCATTACGGCGTGACTGCAACCGTTCAACCCTTAACGTGAAATTTGTCTTTACGCTGATGTACTGCACAATCTCCTCTTCTTTTGTGGAGTAATGTAAACACGACACATACAGCAGTGTCGTTGGTAAAGCAGCAAAGTATTAAGGTGGTATGCTATACTTTGTTGGTGGTACCTAAAATTTACACGCTACACAGTTTAATATGCTCAGCTCGGCATGTACAGCTATTTTAACCTTGACATAATATTTATGATCAAAAGTTTACTAAACAAAGAACTTCAAAGAATAAGTACGGCACAAATGTTTTTTTTATGGCTTCACTGAAAATACGTTTTTTTAGGGTTCCGTAGCTAAAGGGTAAAATCGGATTCCTATTACCACAGTATAAATATGTAACAGTTTAGAAACTAAGCCTATTTCATAAAATAATTACCTACGCTCTATTGAAGCTATAGGGTTGACACTTTCAAACTTTTTAATATTGACTTTTGATGAAAAAAAAGTGTTTTTTAGTGATCATTCAATCGTATTGGAATAACTAGTTTACATATAAAATTTAAATAGGTAATCTCAAAGCATCGGTTAATCTCAACAAAATACGATACAGTTTAATATTGACACATAACAACTTGTAGATCTTTGTTTTTGTTTATTAGATATTTATCTCAATATAACGCACGGCGTACAAAATGCAATTTAACATAACATTACAAATTAAAATAAAAGAGAGGGCTAAAAGGGTAAAAGTTACAAATTATTTACTGAAAAATACTTTCGTCTGCTACGACAGGTACGAAATTCTTTATTATTAAATTTAATTGTGTAAATTCTCGTTCTTATAAACAGCTTTTTTAAATAAACAAGGACAGGGTACTATAAAAGTGATTTTGTCTAATTCTTTCTAAATGAAATCAGCTACTTTGCAGCTTATGTGTTGTTTTTTAAACAAATAATAATGAAAAATTTCATCCATTTTCTCGACATATTGAACAAAATCATCTGGTGGTCGGCGAAATTTTAAATGTGACCTCTCGCTTCCACGCGGCACTCGCTACTGACAGCACCGCGACAATCGCTTAGGGGTCTCGTCGATGTGCATGTTTATGTGTGCGTGCCGTTTCGAACGTTTGTAGGCAGTTTCCATACTGTTTGTACATATTTATACTGTGCTATTACTGAGACTTCCCTGTCCGTCTGTCACCAGGCTGTACCTCATGAACTGTAGCTAGACAGTTGAAATTTGGAAAACACAGATGGTGTAAAACGGTTGCCGCTATAATAAAAATATACTAAAAACCAGATAAAATAAATATGTATTTACGAGGGGCTCCCATACAAAAAACGTGTTTTTTTGTTCGTTTTTGCTCTATATTGGTCACCGGGCTGTAAGTTGTAACTCATGACTTGTAATAGCTAGACAGTTTATTTTCACAGATGAAGTATAACTAACTATTGTCGCTTTAACAAAAAACCTCAAAACCGAATAAATAAACATTTCGTTCTTCGATACAACAAACGTGATGTTTTTGCTCATTACAGCTCGATATTGATAACGGTTACCGTTAACAATAATAATATCGAGCTAAAACTGAGCATACCTTGCTCGGTTGAAATATTTACAAAATAATAAAAAATAGTTCTACATATATTAACTTTAAATTTATAATTAAATTAAATAAATATTTAAGTTCCAATGCAACTGGCATGTTTCTTTTGCCGTTTTTATAGATATCGGTACGGAACCTTTCGCTCCCGACTCCGACTCGCACTTGGTCGCTTTTTTAATGTTTGTTATCATTAGAGACCGGATAATATGCAACTTAAAAAGCTTGAAATATGCATGCAAATATGCATGAAAAATGCCTAAAATATGCACGAAAACTGACAGAATATGCAACATTAAATGAGTTTTTTTTGTTTTGTAAATATTATTCCTTTAGATTTAAGTATTTTGTTAGTAAATACTTGTCTTATTTATGTTTTACTTTATTATGTATGTATCTTTTTAATTTATTGTTATTTGATAAAATAAAAAAACTATTAAGTTTTATATTTTTATTAAAAAATCAGCATACATTTATAGAAAACTATCCACGAAGACACACTTTTTTTTTCGGGAGGCATTGTACACACACAAAAACTTTTAGCTGCAGGTGAATTATCCGAGCACGAGCGTGTCAACAATCAAAGTAATAATGACATGCATAATAGGTGGGAGTAGCGCGGTAGGCGAGCGCGCGGCGGCGCGATTATTTGTCTCTTTCATTTTTTGAGTACCTACCAAAACAAAATACGCGCGGCTGCCGAGTGCGCTACGCTCGAAAAATACCTACCTACTGTAAATTATAGCAATAATATGCATCATCACTAGATATTAGTAAAAATATGCTATTAGCCTTGAAAATCGCTTAAATATGCAAATGCATATGCAAATATGCAAATGCATATTATCCGGTCTCTAGTTATCATTGTCTGGAGTTTGAGTTTCATGAGACGATCGATATATAACGTAACTGTGTGTAAATTGATGTCACCTTGGCAATGAAGTTAAAATCAATACTGCCTTGAAGTGGTACATAAATCACGGCTTTTTCCATGGCCAGACGATTAATCACCATAAATGTTACGACTCCAACAGTTTTTTTTTCTTACCCATGATGTCGCACTGCTGAGCAAAGGTCTCCCCAATACAATTCTCTTACATATACCTTTTGTTTTTTTTAAAAGCTTATAACAGCTATACCCAAACAACGGCTTCTCGAGCTTATGTGAGGGACTCATGTAGTGACTAAATTTGGCGACGCAAACACCAAAGCCAAAACTTTTGGGGGATTATATAAGAGTTAGTCTAAGATGAACCAATCCAAGCTTGCCTTATGCAAAACGTCAGAACACTATCCAATGGTCCCAATGACAAGGCCAAATACACACATTCACTCACACAAGCACACCCAGACTCAGAACAAATCTTTGCAAATCACACAAAGATTTGTTTCATGTGGGGATCGAATCCAACATCAGTGCAGTGAAGAGCGGCGAAGCGACCGAAAGAATGAACACAAAGACAGATAGAAATACTCTCATAGAAATATTACACCTATACATTCTCTGAAGTTATTACGTAATACAAAAGTAATTCTAAAGGTGGATCCTGAAAGACAATGAAGACTTGCTTTCACTTATACAATCGAACGAAGCGCATAGATACTTTTGTATTATAGTAACAGCAAGACAATCGACACATTGTCCGTAGATAAGGTCACTTGTTATAGTTAATAAATGTAGGTAGTGATTGAACTATTACACGTGATTATCAGACGGATTAAACAAAACGTTCGGGACAAAGTCCAAGCGTCTTTTGTGATATTGATGGCATCGACTGATGAAATCAATATAAATATTATAAACATAAATAACATCATGGCTTACCGCGCTGAGCTGTTAGGCAGTGAGGTTTACAAGGTTATAAAGATAATCAAAGCTCCTTAAATGACCCAAAATACAAACAGCAGGTGGTATTTCATCCACAGTGAGTTTAATTTCAGCTGGGATGAAACGAATTTGTTTGATTTTCTTTTTATGAACAAGACAAAAATTTCGCCATTTTGTCTATTTCTCATGAGTCGGGTTGGAATAGTTAGATAGAGAGGCTCACTGAACTTAAATTTAGTTTAGTTGTGGCACTTGTGGCGTAACAGAATCAGGGCCATTGCATGTGAGACCAGTATGAGAATAAAGAAGATTTTTTTTTATTTACGTATGCAACTTATGCCCAAGAATTATCTACGTAAGATTGCACATGCAAAGTTAAATAGTGCAGCAAGATTCTTTTTATCTGGTGGAGCTGACAAATTTTATATGTCAACGTCAAATTTTCACGCTTGACAAGCTATATTATTAGTGTATTTTTTTGTAGTTTATTAATGTTATTACGTAATGTAATACTTACATCGTATGTAGGTATATGTGTTAATTCCGCTGCTATAACTTGTCTCAACATTTATGTACAATTATGGGCAAACTTCTTGAGCATTAGGTGACGTGGTAGGGGAAATTTTGCGCATCGTACACTTACGAGCAAAATATTGCTCTAAATATGATTAGTTACGTCGAGTTTTTAAAATTAACTAATTTATTTATTACAATTACTGTTTATTTCGGGATATTTAACATGTTATTTGTTGAGTTGCCGATATACAAATTATTTATTAATTAAAACTACAAGATACTCTCAGTATCTTACAAATTGTTATCAGTAAACTCACAAATTGTTATGTCAAATTGTTGTTACGGAATACTATAGGTACGGAGACAAAGCTTGTCAGAGAATGAGGGATAGTAAAACAATTTAATTATATATTTATATATTTATTTTATGCAACAGCTAGTTTTGGTGAAATGAAAAACTCAAAATTTTAAAACAAAAAAAAAATAATCCTGAGGTAAAACAGATACCCCCCCCTTCCATTAGGTTAAATAGCCAAAATATAAACAATAGCCGACATGTGCAACATTTTGTATGTGCATTGTTTTGTCAAATTTCTCATAACTTAAACAATACTTGAATAGTTAAATCGAGAACAATGCTTGTCGGCATGTTTTGTTGAACTTCTTACGATTTAAAACAAAAGATTACTCGTTTTTTAATATTGGCAAAATCGCCGACAATATTCAGTGATAAAATCCGCTTTTAACTCAACAAATAACAACAACAACTAACGATTTATAACAGAGCACAAAAGTGAGCACTTCACTGCACGCACGTGTATTCGGGCGAGAGCGGAATGAAGACGCGGTGCGCGGGGCAAGGGTCGACTGATCAACCAATCACGCGCAGGTACGCCCCTTGCGCCTCAGCCTCGTAACCAAAGAGACCCAAAATTCGTTTCTGCGCATTCAAGGTCGTTTGCTCAAGATGTTTGCCCCGATTTATAACACTTACGAGGATATGAGTGTGACACAGTCATTCTTACACATACACTCAAGGTTTTGAGTATATACGTATGCGAGACAGCGACTTTCTAAATGTAAGGTTATATGTACTGTATTCTACTGTATATCTATATCATACTGTATTCTTAAGTCAGCACGTTTTACTCGATACGGTCTACTTCGTGCACAACAATCCTTATTTGTCTATCCTTTTTACTCGGCTACGGCGAAACCAAGAGGAAGGGTAATACTAATGATTGTTTATGTCTTTGTTCTACGATTCACTTTTTTTTTTTTTTATACTGCGCCCACAGCGAACGAACCTGTAGTCCACCTGATCGTAAGTGGAGTACAGCCCATGGACATCAACAATCCACTAAAGCAGATTATAGATGCGTCGCTGCAGCTGAGGACTACGGTGTTATGCCTCATGTGCCAGTAATTTCAGGGCCTGATCTCACCACCAAAGCGGAACACAGTAATGGAAGCACTACTATTTGGCGGCAGGTTAAAGGTGAAACGGTGGTGCTACCGCCCTCGAGCTCATTCACAAGAGCTCTACCACCATTTAAAGCATCAAAAAACTCCTCTGCATCGATGTCAAATGGCGACAATGCTGTCGTTTTTGATTCTTTAGTAATGTCTTTTTGAAATTAATTTTTATGGTGAACTGTGTTTGCTGGGTGGTAGTTCAGAAGGCGACTGTCTGTTTCTCGTAAGGAGTTTGGCTAAAATATAGTACCGACCTACGCCTCTACATTTTCGTAAGACACAATTTGCTTATACCTACCTATTATGCTAATGTTAACAAGGAAAAAAACCTTTTGTATAGCATAATACAATCATTAGCTTTCAAGTTATTTATAACTATCCAAGTATCAATAGGCCGAATACAAACACGTGCGCCACTCACAACGTTATAAATAGACTATAATGTATCAATCCAATATTTAGTTCCATTGCCGCTTACGTTTGAGTATTTGCTGCAGGTGCTGCTAAGTAAGATGGTAATGGATAGGTTACAATGCGTTATGGTCGCGATAGATATAGCTTTGTTTATGAAAACGTGAGTGTCTGCGCACGTGTTTTTCGATGACATTGGTTCTACATTGCGGGGTTCAAGTAGGGATGACACAAGAAAGATTATATTAAGAGCAATTTGTAAGTATAATATCATGAGGCTTTTTTATAATTTAATAGTGTTAATTGATTGGCAAGTCAAAATAAAATTTGACTCAGCCATCGACACGACGAAGAAGAAGATCGTGTGATTTTAAAATATTTGAATTTCCGATAAAATAATATCTAAATAACCAATAAATAAATAAATAAATAAACTTACATACAACGCCATCTAATCCCAAACTAAGCAGAGCTTTTACTATGGGTACTAGAATAACGGATACTAATACATATATATTTTTCTTTTGTAAATACATACTTATTATAATATAGAAACACCCAGACTAAGACAAACCCGAATCGGGAATCGAACCTTTGACCTCGGCATCGCAGGCAGGTACACTATAACACTACCCATTTCGCCATCCGGTCGGCAAATATATTGGGATATAAACTAATATAAAGACACTTGTAATATTTTAAAGCAAATTTTAGCTTTGCTATGCTTTTTTGTAATTTATAAAATATTAAAGTTGAAAAATTAAGAATCCAGCAGGACTCGAACCTGCACCCCCTGGGTATACGCCCCAAGTGCTTTGCTGCCATAGGCATAAAAAGGCATAGCAAAGCTAAAATTTGCTTTAAAATATTACAAGTATTTGATAAAAATGCGTCATCTCTTGACAGTAATAGTGTTGATCTTAATTCAAACTTACTGTATGTGAATAGTGACTTATTACATCACATAGATGGCGCTAAAACCAAATAAGGTTCGTCTAGCTAAAAGCTGGCACAAAAAGAGTTGAGAAATTTCGAGTCCGGCAGCATACGAATCCATAGCTGAATTGGCAAAGCACTTGGGGCGTATACCCAGGGGGTGCAGGTTCGAATCCTGCTGGATTCTTAATTTTTCAACTTTAATATTTTATAATATAAAGACGTTAAGAAGACGTTATAATTATTTTTGAACTTTCATTTCATCACCTCAATCCTAATCTGTTAGAGATTAAATCAATACTTGCCTCTAGTAAAAGGTAACTTGATTTTGACAATATTTCTGACTTTATAACTTACCAATTTAATAAACTAATAGGACCCAATTACTTATTACGGAATACTTAACTATATTTTTCTTTAAACATTTAACTATCTTAATGACACATTAACATAAGAAAAAAACCTATCTAAAAAAAACTTTACTAGGAACATTGTTAGTGTTGTAGTATATTTTCGTCTAAGGTTCGAAATTATTAAGATAATTATTATCTACCACATTTTTTACAATTATCACTTAGAACCCTGTTTTCGTCTAAATCAGTTTAAAGGTTTACATAATTCTGATAAATTCCTGAAATAGAAATAACCTAGAAAGAATATATCTATAATAACATGCAGTGTGATGACCCTGTATAAAATGCGATTAAGTAGAAAAAACAAGTAAGAATGTACTTAATCCAAGTAAATACTTGATTCTTTTATCCTGTACTCTTTATAAATTATACAAATAAACGAGTTTGGCTACATTTTCGATCGATTCTAGTACCAATAGTACAAGCTCTGCTTAGTTTGGGACTATTTCTTTGTGTGTAAGTTGTGAGATATTTCGTATATCGACCAATAAAGGAACTTAAATCACAGCGACATTATACTTTAAATTTATAGTAAGTTTAAGTCATAGAGCCCAAAATGTTTTAGCATACACGTAAATAATATAGTTATTAAATATGTAATTCAGGGCATAGTCAGTAGACATACCGATCAGTTTTTGTATGAGAATCGTTAGTCAACTAAAATGTCGGTCAAGCAAAACTACTACGAATCAAATCGATTTATTTTAATAGTTTAACTACTTATTAATTGTATAGTCCTACTTTCAATATTTCTACATTTTAATAGTTTTTGAAGATATTATGAACTTCATTTATATTTTTTTAGCATATCGCTTTTTAGTAATATAGAGACCCAATACAAAAAGGAACGTTATAGAAAAGAGATTTGTATCGCTAGTTGCCGAAAACTTCACGTTTTGTAGGTCTTTATAATACTAAATGTGCGATATTTTCGTTCAGCTTTCTTTTTTGGGTAGGGTCCCTGCCTGCGACGCTGACGTCGCGGGTTCGATTTACGCTTAAAACAAATCTTTGTGTGCATGAACATGGAGGTATGTCTTGGTCAGGGTGTTTCTATGTATAATAAGTATGTACAAAAGAAAAGTATATATGTATTATTATTAGTTATTCTAGTAACCATAGTAGAAGCTCTGCTTTTGGGGCTTGATAGCGTTGTGTGTATGTTGTATCATATATAAAGATAGGTATTTGTTTCACAAATATAAAGTAGGTCATGAGTTTACAACCATTATTTTATATTTATACAGTACCTATGTAATCTAGTTGCTATTACGCAAGAGGCTTTGCAACGCTACATATTCATAACAGCGTTATTATTATAACATAATAATTATCATAAGTGTTTTTATGAATTATGCCTAGTTCGTCCCACTGAGTTTTGTCCCTCATAAAAAAATCCTTGTTTGTCCCAAAATATAATATAAATTATTTTATGCCTGCTTCGTCCCATTTTCAATTCGTTGTACGGCCCAAATCTATTTTATATGCCAAACTTGCTTTTGTTGTACAATCAGCAAAATAAGTCTGAGTTATGATATGATATATTTAACATCAGTTGACAATGTAAAACAACCGCTTCACTCTGTCTTCTTTTAGGTAGGTATCTGTCTTCTAAAATGATAATAATTTAAAATAGGTATCAATACATGAATACATCAATATAGATCTGTTGTTCTTCTCTACAGTTTGTTTTTGATGTCAAAATAAAAATGTTATTTTAAGCTGATGTAGTTGTTTGCTCGAAACCTTTGTCTAAAATACAGTTTTTAAGATTGTTGTTTGTCTGTCTGTTTGTATCGGCTAATCGTCTAAACGGCTGGACCAATTAAAATAAAATTTTAAATGCAGGTAACTGATTCTGATTATGATTACAAGGCGCATAACATAGGCTACTTTTTATCGATGAGTACCTACCACGCAGACGAATTCGCGAGAGATAGTTTGTTTGTTTGTTTGGTAACGCTAATCTCGAGAACAACTTGTCGGATTATAATAATTATTTTTGTGTTTGATAGTCTAACTCGCAATAAAGGTCTTTAGTTATTTAGCATTACGCCAAACTTCACAGGAGCGGAGCAGTAAGGTTGAACGCTACTACTTAATACAACGAATGCCACGCAGACGAATTCGCGTGCAAAAGCCAGTAACAAATATATAAACCGCAAGCAAGTGAAAAGTGTTTCACACAATCCACACGACATAACAGAGATGTGTCCGTTTTAAATGTGTATTTTAACACGCACACTATAGGGCTGATCAAAACGTCATATCATTTTAGTTAAGTGAGTAAAGAGTTAAGGTTCTACAGTTTAGTAGTGCTTCAGCCTCGTTTATTTTATACTAAATAATAATTAAAAAAAACGGCTTCAACTAAAAAAATGCACTAAAAAGTAAGAAAAACTTAAGTAACATTCAACTTCTCGCCTCATGTATGTAAAACGTGATAGAAAGTAATAAACAGGTCGTTTATTGCTTATACGGTGATTATATTTGAAGAATTTTCGCCGTACCTACGCCCAACTGTAGAAGAGTTTATTTTATTTTATTTATTTATGGTTAACCAACAATTGTTTACACTGTGCGATTACAATATTAACAAACTTAAAATACTTACATAAGTGTAACAATTACTTAGGTAAAGGTTAACACCGCATGCACAAAATAATAAAATAGTAGACAATATTCAGTATAAATTATGAATAATAATTATCTTAAATATGGAAGTTAAGTAATATTACAGTTATTAAATACACTTCCAATATTAAATTAAATCTAAAGTGGAAATAACTTGATTTGTTTGAAAGTTTTGAAATTATGCATTATTACATTGTGTTTGTACTTAATTATGGCAATTAACAATATTTTGGTGAAATTGCTTAAGGCTTTCATTATAAATGTCTGAAAAAGAGATGTGCCTTTCAGCATCAGCTCAGCAACATGAACTGAGTAATATGTGATGTGTGTGATGTAGATGCAAATATCTGCGTTGCTTTAGATAATATACAAAAACTAATATATAAGCCTTATAACATAACACATAACATATAATCACGCCTATATTACCCAGGAGGGTGTGGCAGTGGTGTACAACACCCACATTTCACCTGTTATGTTTAGGTCCCATGGAATAGGTGATCCTATCGCCATCCATCCGGGCACAATTCCTACCCCGTGCTGCTATTGTGCATTTCCTGACGGAAAGTTTACAAAAACATTTTGCACAACTCGGGAATCAAACCCGAGACCTCACGGTGAGAGGCGCAAAAAAAAAAAAAAAAAACAAAACTTATAATAGATACATAATCAATACATACATGTGAATTGAAACAAAGACGTGTTAAACATTATCTACATACTTTATCTCTATATATAAATATTAAATACTTTTTTTTAAATACCCTCTAAATTGTTATAGTTGTCTTTATACAATTATAGTGGTTGGTAAATCGTTATTGGCAACCCTAGCCGGGCACACGCTCTTGCGTAGCCAGCTCTCGAGAAAGTAGACTAGATATAATCTATACTAATATTATAAAGAGGTAAAGTTTGTGTGTTTGTTAAATTGTCAGGGGTAATCTCGGAATCTACTGCACCGATTTTAAAAATTCTTTCACTAATAGAAAGCCACATTATCGCTGAGTGTCATAGGCTATATAAAAAACCGAAAAATTAAAAGGTTTTTACGTGGTAGTCCGTTTTGTAAAGAGAATCGGAGAAAAACTCATCGTTATACGTGAAGGCCACAGCAGCGCGGCAGCGGCGCGCGATGGTTTCGGCTTATTTCGGTTCGCGTTCGTGCTCACTTCGGAAGAAGGAGGCGTGACCTTCCTTTTACACCTGAGAGGTAGGTACCCGCGCGGCTCTTTACGCAGCGGACGTCCCCAAAATTGAATTTTTCGTAACACACTTTCGACATTCATTAATTTTATTTTCGGTACATTAAAAAAAAAATCTTTTATGTTTATATAGTTTTCATTTAATTTAGGTTATAGATAGGCATTAAGTTTGTTTCATGTACCTAGATATTAAATTAGGCTATAGGTATTAAGTTAGTTTCATGTAGATATTAATTTAGGTTATAGGTAGGTATTAAGTTTGTTTTGTGTAGATATTAATTTAGGTTATAGGTAGGTATTAAGTTAGTTTCATGTAGATATTAATTTAGGTTATAGGTAGGTATTAAGTTTGTTTCGTGTAGATATTAATTTATTTCTTACGAACGCTGCCTTAACTATGAAAGATATATATTTTTGAACATTATGCCCAACGAAGTGGGCACGGGTCAGCTAGTTTCTTTGAATACAAGTAGCATCTTAATAAAGTGTCTTCAAGCTGCGTTTAAAATTGTACTGAATTGTCCAGATACGAGATGGAATAAGGCCCATTGCCCATTCATTAATATTTAAGTTAATTTTAATGAATGGACAATGTGCCTAATTTTATTATGCCACAACTAATTTAAGTTAAGTGTTGTCGCTAGTATCATAGGTAGGTAGGTATAGGCAAAATCAGGGGTATGGACGGTTTTGAAGTTGGCTGCACATGGCTGCTTGACTACTCGACGAGCACCGTACTCGAGCGTGGCCAATACCGACCCGTTATATTTCATTTGCGGCTAACTTCAAAACCGTCAAGATCCCTGTTGGCGACGCGAACATTTAATAACTATCTACCTTTATAAGACTTTGAATAATAAGATGTGTAGCGCAGTTCAAGGAACGAGCTTAGGATGTCAAAGGGGGTAGGCAAGGACGCGGGGGTCCGCGGTCATTCGGGAAGATTTGGGCCTCATCGACTAACGAGGTAAGGTGCGCTGCGCGCGCGTCGCCACTACCAGTCGGCGAAAATTATCACAAATGGCGCACGCTTGCTTCGCTTTTTGTTTTACCCAGCTTGCACGTAATGATGCTCAAAACCATTGTTTTACTGAGTTACCATCTCCACCCCTACAAATCATTTGAGGGTTGGGATGTTCATGGATTAGTAGCTGCTTACTAATAGGTGGACTACACAGGTGAATAAAAAGCAAAACAAACACAGGCAGGTTTTAATTAAAAGTTAATATCTAACAATCTGATCCTTTATTGCCAGGTATTACCATTACCACCCACCTTTACGAGAATCTTGTCTAGACAATGATAGTGCTCATAGCGCAGGAGCAGCTGAGCTCATTATACCAATCAATTACCTATATTAAGCTGATTGCCACAATGAAAAGACATCGCTCACGGGGTCTTTGGTCAACGACATCTATTAACGTACGTTAACACTGCTTTGACGTTAGGTACTGATATAATCATTTTACGTATGTTTTCAAATAGTTCATAATAATGTATTTAGTAGACTTCAGTAGAGAATTAAAAATTCTAGTTGCATTGAAGAAGTGAAACGTAATATCTCTGGGATCTCTGGCTATTTTAGCCTCTCCAGTCTCTCGTTACGAAATACCTATCTACCAACATTTAATATACGGTACCCATCCTCTTTGTTGAATTTGAATCTACTCAGACTAAATAAATATACACAGCAAATTAATCATCTTTTATAACACGTCATGTGAGTATTATTGCATTTATCAATCGGGCTAAATGATTAATAAGCACTATACATAGATTGTAGCAAAAACTATCACGTTTTTCTCATTTATTATTTTTTTTACACGTCGCCGCGTCGTTGCTGATTCGACACTTGACAAAATACGAGATCTTGGCTTGGCTTTGTAGGTTATCTGTTTTTTGATGGATGATAAGATTGATAAGCCATTCAAAGTAAATGATGAAAGAAGAAGAATTCAAATTAAATTTTGTATATTCTAGCTATGATTTCAAGTGAAGAACTCTAAAACGGGTATAAATTACAGTAACGCTAATCGGAGTATCGCAATATTAAAACATACCTAAATCCAGTGTTGATCCGGGTATATTTTCTAGTCCTCAACACGGTAATACGGCACTTGAATTTATATACGAACTTAACACAGTGGAGGTATATTTTCCAATGATGTTCTCTTACCAGCAATTTTCCAGTGACATTAAGTGTAAAAATTGCCTCGCAAGAAATAACTCCTTGGTTCTCGCAACCTTTGTGTCTGTTCGTGGAAATCAAGAAATCGAGATCACTTGAGACGTCTTTGAATGTAGACAAGTGACACGGTTATTGCTTATATTTAACTTACAAACGAAGAATTTTCGAATGAATACGGCTAGTTTTGCCACTATATTTACCGTTTAAATACTACCTACCTAGGTATTGAGGGTGGTGTGACATCGCGACATTTATTGAAACAATAGTTAATAGACATGGCCAGTGTTCATTTCCACCGGTTTATATTTTATTTTTCAAGTATACTTTAAGGTTCCATCCTATTAGTAATTAGTGGCACAGTATCGGTTTGCGAGTGGGGTTACCTATTGTTTCGTATAATTTAACTTCGCGTAATCACTGTTTGGCATCATGTTTTTCGGCATAATAGTCATTAGGCATAATTCTCTTTTGGCATACTATTTAATTAGGTTAGGCATTAGCATTACTACCCTAATTCAACAAAATACCCCCCGGCGTACCCTAACCTTTTCTTACACTGTGATACCTACCCATTACAAATTCCATTTGATCTTAATAGGCGAAAAAACATGATTCCTAATAAATATTATGCTAAAAAATACATTATGCCTAAACACGTGCGAAATGATAGTTATGCCAAGTGAAGAAGAATGCCAAAAGACAATCGAGAAGAAAAAAAAGCTTAACGTATTATGCTAAAATTATGCAAAAAAAAAGGATTCTGTTTGCGGGCACTACAGTATTACCATAGTATAAATAGTAAGTTATCTTCGAACAAAGGTACATCGCGCCGTTTGTATGTACGCGTAGCGCTTGCCACGCCCCGGGTTCATGTACATACGCACGCACACTACGCCGCTCGGCCAGTTTCTCGGTCAGCGGTAGTGCGGGCCGTGCCATTACTGTGAGCGGTCGCTGTTTGTTTAAAAAATTAGGTACGGTTACGCGCTGCACTGCAAAATGTCTTCGCGAGTCAATAGATATTATTGTGAA
This sequence comes from Hypena proboscidalis, assembly GCA_905147285.1. Classification (NCBI taxonomy): domain Eukaryota; kingdom Metazoa; phylum Arthropoda; class Insecta; order Lepidoptera; family Erebidae; genus Hypena; species Hypena proboscidalis. The sequence continues at coordinate 7,589,705 of LR990141.1, forward strand.
GTTTATGGTTGTTCAAACGACACTATTTCAAACCCAGAATTAACGTTCTTTAAGGTACCCTCTGAACACAAAAGGTGAGTTAATAAAATACGTATTTGGTAATAACTACTAAATACTTAATAATAATGTAGGTATGTTATTTAAACGCCGCCGTGCCGTTGCCTCTTTGGTTTATTTATTTCACAAAATTGATGTTACATTATGAATATGATGCGCAATTTTGTGATGTGTTATTAAATTATTTTTATTTTAACCGATATTAAAAAGGAAGTTCTCATAGTCTGTATGTATGTTGGTCTGCGATTATCTCGCATTTGGCTGGTTTTAATGTAGTTTTCAGAAGAGAACCTATATGTTAACCTGTATGTACTTATAAGATATTAAGTTAGAGTTTTTGTTTTATTTGTACTGTGTTAATCGTAAGGTAAATTTTAGATTAGTAAACTAGATGATTAAGTATATTGTAGATTTGTAGTTATACATCCATTGCATTAGGTTATGTTTACCTGTAATGATGGCTCTGTATTTATGTAAATAAATAAATAAATAAAAAAAAAAAATGTTGAGAAAATTCTCGAGGTTTTAGGTATTTTAACCGACTTCAAAAAAAGGAGGTTCTCATTTTAGTTGTAGTTAAAGTTAAAAGAGAGAAGAACATGGTAGTTTTTTTTTTTACTGTAATGGTAGGTAAAGTATATGCATGTAACTGCCTAGTGTTTACTAATATTATAAATGCGAAAGTTTGTAAAAACTATGGATGTATGTTCGTAACTCTGTCACGCAAATGAATGTGTGTTACTCAATGTTTTTTTTTCTTTTTTAGATGTTTACAATGGCTTCGTCTCATCGACCGTAAGGACTTGATAGGAAAAATTAAAAATTATCATCGTGTATGTGAAGTTCATTTTAGCAAAGAAGTGGTAAAAATAAATACACAACGCAAATTATTGGCAAAAGATTCTGCAATAATTTAAAATATCAATCTGACAAGTGACAACCCTACGCCTCGAGCAAGTTTAGGTATCGTGCGCTCCTAAACGCCGGGAGTTGGCGTACTTATTTATTTTTACTATGGTATTACGTTTCTAATAGTACTAAGAAACAGTTGAAAAATATATGGGACCGGCAGGATTTGAACCTGCGACCTTACTGCACACCGGGCAGCCGCTTTAGCCATCCAGCTACGGTCGCCTCTTACCAGAAACTTTAATTTCTCAACTGTATGATACATCATTTCGTGACGTCACGTTCATTCATTTGTTCCTATCTTAAGTAGGATACAATCTGCCGGTCCCATATCTTTTTCAACTGTTTCTTAGTATAATTTGCTAAGCATAGCTAAATGCTATAAAAATAATTAATTAGAAGTTTCTAATAGTAGCTGTGAAAGTATAGTCGTAGTGAGTATCTAGTAGGTACCTACAACATATTCAGTAGGTACTACCTACTGAACATTTCGCAGGTGGCTAACCTCAGTAAGCGCTGGCATTATCGATGTACGGAGAACTGGGCCAGTGCAATGACCTTTTACTTGGGAAGTGCTTAGTGCTTGCTAAATCGCTGACATGCAAATCCTGTACGCCACCGCCCTTAAACAATGTGCAAGACGCGGTCGAAGTAGGTACCTACCATTGATAGATAGGTAATTCTTCTACCTAACCAACTTTTGGTTAGAGGACGGTATGCACCATACATCCGGCACATATGTGTGACCTCCTTATGAAGTAAGTGATCTTCATACACTTACAAAGATAAATAAATATTCCACAACTCACACACAACGCCATCTAGTCCCAAACTAAGCAGAGCTTGTACTATGGTTACTTAGAATAACTGATACTAATACATATAATTATACTTTTTCTTTTGTAAATACATACTTATTATACATAGAAACACCCAGACTAAGACAAACCCCCATGTTCATGCACACAAAGATTTGTCTTAAGTGGGAATCGAACCCACGACCTCGATGAACTAGAATCTAGATGCAACTATAATCTCCCTCCTTCCATATCTTTAATCAAGATCGTTTCAGTCCTTGGGGATGAAAGCCAAACTAAAACTAATAATCTCGTTTTCTTACCTACATACATAACATCACGTCTATATTACCCAGAGGGGTGTCGCAGAGGTGTACAACACCCACACTTCACCTGTTATGTTTAGGTCCCATAGGATAGGGGGTGAGCCTATTGCCATCCACCGGGCACAATTCCAACTCCGTGCTGTTATTGTGAATTTCCTATTTATTTATTTTTTTTTATAAGAAATCAATTATTAAAATTATGATATCTTATATACATTACAATCTAGCCTATCTTATATTAAGTAATATTATGTCAACCTAAATTGCTACGTTATAATATAATCTAAGAATGCGTCCATTAACACTTTACTTTGTTTTTGATGGGGAAGTCACTTTGTTCATGTGTTCTTTATAACGACACTTATCGCACTAATTTATTTGTCATGAATTTCCTGACGGAAAGTTCACAAATACTTTGTCCGACCCGGGAATCGAATCCGAGACCTCGCGGTAAGAGGTACATTCGCTAACCACTAGACCATCGAGGCAGCAATATTACCTCTAAGAAGTAATATTAAGAATGCCTAGTAATAAATAGTATATCCGGATGGTCAATGAGTGACTTGGTTCTTAGCGGTGGTTAGTTAAAATACTGCAGGATGTATTCTATAAAAAGATTAGAATTAAGAGTTTAGAATAGTTTAGATGTATCTAAACAGTTTTAATTATAGTATTTAAGTAGTTATTTTTATATAGATTTATAAACAAACATTGATGTCAATTTTTATTTTTATTTTGATTACTAGATTTTAATTTAGAAATAATAAATTTTACGACATATTTTGTACTTATAAATATACCGCCATTACAAACAAAATGTAATTTATAAAATAAAAACCTTCTGCAGGACAGGCCTAGCCTAGTGCAGGAGTTTTTTTTAGCAATTTACTTAATTCTTTACGAAAAGGAATATCTAAACGTATGTTTAACAATAAGTTTTTTTTTAATGTCAAGAATTTATATACTCTTGTGGTATTGAATAATATACCTATTTTATTTTATCTCCAGAAACTGATCAGAATAGTCGGTGGTAATTAAACCTTTCATTGTATGTACTCGTTAAAGTGTTGTAATTCAATTCGCAATTCGCATGTGTTCGTGTAATAACGATTACTATTACGATAGTGCTGCTGTGGATATCGGTCAGGATCTTTCACGCTATTATCACGTTTAATACATCGTGCTAAAGACTATATTCGCCTGAATATGACGATCATTTTCCAGCAGCGAAGTGGATGGTGTAATGTAAGATTATATCAAATTGTACTTGGTATAAATTAGGAATTCGTATATTATTATTTTTTCATGTCTTTGGGGTTTTAATTATTCAGTTCTTTATAATAAGGTACTGTAATTTCAGTCTCCTTACCAATGAAACGTGAATACATTTAATTATACATGGTTTTTTTATGTTTCTTATCTCATTGAAACCAAAACGTAACTGACGGCATAATAAAATGGGTTAAATATATTATGCCGTAGGAAAAGAAGTATTGAATACTCAAGATTTGTCTCCGTTTCAAGCTCTTCAAAAAACAAAAACTGAAACCGTAATTTTTTGTTACATTATTTTGAAGCAAATATTCTTTTGTCATACCTTCATAGTTTCTTTCGCGCGTCTTCTACTAGTTATTTTTTTACGCTTCTAAAAAACGTGATGCTGTCACGTTGAAAATGTCATGATTTCAGCTTCAGTCATGTTCATAATAATATAGCAGCCCCAGAGCGGGATTTTGGCGGTGGCGGCGTGGGTGAGTGCACGTTGACAGCGCGTGTTCGCCTGCGCCGCCATCGTCAGAGTCCGAGTATATCGCCCGCCATTTTGGACGCTTACAATCTTACAATAATTTTAATTATATTTCACACTTGACACTGGCAGAAATGGTCACCGCAAGGAGACCCAGTTGCCAAGGTTTAGGCCTTAGTCTACCACGCTGGTCAAGAGCGGATTGGTAGACTTCACATTCTCTCGATGCTGGTTTCCTCACGATGTTTTCCTTCACCGTAAGCGAGCGATAATTTTATATGATAAATACACACATATCTTCGAAAAGTCAAATCTTAACGAATTATTGACAGAGGTGTGTGTGTGCCGTGGATTGGAACTCGAGCCCTCGGACTTCGACACTAGGCTATCAGTGCACAGTCATGCTCATGATCATACTTTCATTGTATTGCCTTACCCCGCAGGCTAAAAGTTATCTTATAGGTACCTAGATAAAACTTTAGGACAAATTAAATATTAATAGCAAGATAAAAGCTTATTGTAAGCAAGATCTCCATCATACAATAGTAGGTATACTTATGAAATAAGATGTAAGAAACGGGTTTCACATTCGACGATTCCAATGGCCTCTATTATACATGTACTACCGAGGAGTATCGATGCTACATGAATGGTCTGATCTTAGGCACACCCTACTATCATTTCCAAGAAGTGACGGGCATATCGCCTCCTTCTTGTCTCCTATACAATGATTTCTTTCCAAAACGCGTAAAAGATTGTTTTGCTAATCAGCCCATCTCTTTGACTTCCAGGTTCGACGAGAAAGAGAGCATATCAGGCGTGCAGCAGCTGAAGTCGTCAGTGCAGAAAGGCATCCGCGCTCGACTTCTAGAGTTGTATCCTCATCTGGATAACTACATCGACCAAGTGCTGCCCAAGAAGGATACCTTTAGGATTGTTAAATGGTATGTTTGTTTGTCGCATGACATGTAGCATAGGTTCACGGGTGTGTATACTTGATGGTAAGCGATAACTGAAACCTCCCTTAAACATCAGTCTACCAAAGCAGACTCTAGATGCGTCTCTTCATCTGAGAACTATGATGTTGTGCCTCATAGAGCACGTAATTTCTGAGCCTTACCACCAAACCGGAACACAGCCAATAGTGCAACTACAAGCAATACTATTTGGCTGTAGGTTACAAAAGCTTTACTACCATTAGCTTCCCGTTGGTAACGGGAAGCGATCTGATTGATTACCTTAATTTATTATTATTAGAGATGTGCCGACAAGTCGGCCACTTTTGTAGTAGTCGGCTTAACTATAAATGTAAATAATCTAGTATGAGATGTGCTACATAACTTGTCCCCCTTTGAAATATGCGCAACGAACTATACAAAATATAACGATTTAAATGTATTCTTACCGAATCTAATGTTCGGCCTCGCCGATTAGTCTAATAATTATCTAACTTCAATGGCTTAAGATAGGCACACAGATTTCTCAACTAGTGCTACCACAGATATAGATCTACATAGATAACGCAAATGCATGTACTTCGCGTGTCTGAACCCCGACCAAGCGTCAAGGTTGGTCGCCGCTAACTTCAGTCCACGGGCGTCTTTTGTCAGAGAAAATCATAGCGGACGGCTCCAGTTGAACGTACTGGGCGGATGGGCATCGGCGGCATCATCGGTGTCTTTGAATCGGTTTGGATTTCCCGTCACTAAATTTCGGCTGTGACGTCACAATTGGTATTAAAAAGTCGGCACGCTTGGTTTCAATACAAATCGTGATACTTGCGTTATCTATGTAGATCTATATCTGTGAGTGCTACGTTTATTTCGTTACATCCTGTACAAATAATTATTAGATCTATTTTAGTCATCCATAATTTTATCCACGCGTAATGTCTAGAGTCCATATTCGTGGTAGTATATAACAAATTATATTTACACTGATTACACTGGGGAAATGCCAAATCTTGTTAGTCTAGTATGATCTTTATACTGACACGTTGAATGATGTCTCAATCAGAGGTAGTATCTTATTTAACTTCACTACAAAAGGAATTAAAATAAGGGTGGTAAAAATTAACGGATTAAGTTCTAGACATGCAGTTTTGCGTATTTTTTTTTATAAGATAACGCCATTATCGGTCCTTTAAACTGACCTAAAGGCTATTTCAAACCATTATCCAAGGAGACAATTTAGAAAACAATCTTAAGACAATAATTAGAGTTAGTCTCGTACTAGCAGACCATTAAAAGTGGCGACCATTTAAAAACTCACAAGTTAATAATACCTATATTATGTGTTACAGCCACGATCACATCGAGATAATGGTGAACAGCGCAGGCGAGCTGCTGTTCTTTAGACATCGTGAGGGATCCTGGATGCCCACTTTGAAGCTGTTGCATAAATGTAAGCATTTATCCCTGTATTCAAATTTTATAGAAACCTATTAATTTATTAAGCATTTTTTTTTTAAATTATAAGAAATCAATTATTAAAATTATGATATCTTATTTACATTACAATCTAGCCTATCAAGACTAATAAGTAATATTATGTTAACCTAAATTGCTACGTTATAATATAATCTAAGAATGCGTCCATTAACACTATTCTTAGTTTTTGTTAAGGGGAAGTCACTTTGTTCATGTGTTCTTTATTACGACACTTATCACACTAAATTATTTGTCACTTATCACTACACTAACTCGAAAGGTTTCGTTCGTTTTAGTCTTTTCACTATTTATAGTTCCGTGATATCAAGGAGCTGGATTGCCTCGATGTTGACGTGATGATGAAGTCTTCGTTCGTGAGCTTCTGCATGTTTTTGTATGACCCTGTCAACAACGTCTATATTATATTATTAAGCATGGAGCATGATTCTTGTTTTCTCTGGAATGTACACGTCCACATCCATCTTGTCAAATAAAATGGTGGGTGACCTACACCACAGGTTTTCCTAGCGTATGCATCGCCTGAACAACACACAATTGTAATGTGTATACTATCTTAGATATTAAGTCATTGTTTGTCTTGCTATGTTAATGAGATTTTGTATGCACCTACTTTGAAATAAATTGAATTAATTGAATTTAGGTTAATAACAGTACCGAGAAGATTCTGATCTTAACCACTCTGATGGTAATGCCTCTAGCTAAACTTGCGACACGATTACACGAGGAGGTATAAAACCGTGGCGCTATTAACATCTCCCTTTCATATTTATCTCCATAGGGCTTGAGTTACCTGGCATTCAATTTTGAGTTGCCTAAACCAACATTCAAGGACACAAACAGGTAATGCTACAGAGCTTAGTAACTACCGAAAGAAAGGTTATCCTTTTGTGTAATGCTGGGGATTCTTAAGCTGTCTTAAAGTGAAAACGTACAGTGACACAACCTTTGAAGGCGTTGCTGAAAGATGATACTCCTGTAGTGCAGACAAAAAAACTGTTCTACGTATACCTCAGTGTGCGAACAGATCGATCGTTACGTACGTAACGTAAGTGCTGATGGCAGGAAATGATACTGTCAGATATTAGATTAATGGCAGCTGAAAAGATAATGGTTTTTTTGCGATGTAGTAGGTACTATAGAAGAAAAACGTATAATGTTAGTTTAATGGTCATACCTGCTACCGTAACATACAAAAATGATTCTACCTACTCAGGTGTTAGGTACCTACAGTATTAGGTATTTACAGTGTACAATTATGGGCAAACTTCTTGAGCATTAGGTGACGTGGTGGGGGAAAGTTTGCGCATCGTACACTTACGTGCAAAATATTTCTATAAATATGATTAGTTACGTCGAGTTTTTAGAATTACCTATTTTATTTATTACAATTACTGTTTATTTCGGGATATTGTATTATGTATAGACAATTTATATTTTTGTATATATTTGTGTGAGTGCAGTGGCAGGCAATAGCCAAAATATAAACAATAGCCGACATGTCCAACATTTTGTATGTCGTGCATTGTTTTGTCAAATTTCTCATAACTTAAACAATAGTTAAATCGAAAACAATGCTTGTCGGCATGTTTTGTTGAACTTCTTACGATTTAAAACAATAGTTAACTCGGTTTTGAATATTGGCAAAATCGCCGACAATATTCAGTGATAAAATCCCCTTTTAACTCAACAAATAACAACAACAACTAACGATTTATAACAGAGCACAAAAGTGAGCACTTCACTGCACGCACGTGTATTCGGGAGAGAGCGGAACGAAGACGCGGTGCGCGGGGCAAGGGTCGACTGATCAACCAATCACGCGCAGGTATGCCCCCTGCGCCTCAGCCTCGTAACCAAAGAGACCCAAAATTCGTTTCTGCGCATTCAAGGTCGTTTGCTCAAGATGTTTGCCCCGATTTATACTTATAGATTGCAAACGGTTTCTTAATTCCTAACAAAAGTCGTCCAGATTCTTTTTAATTTTGTTTGCCGAATGTATAAATTTAACAATAAGAGGGTCCTGTGGTGTCGGTGGTCGGTCCCGGTTGCCATTTGAAGATCTATCGCAGACGTTACGGGTAGTCAGAGTCCAGAAAGTCTGACAACTAGTCAAACAGGGAATATCGTATCACCTTGTACTGATCGTATCACCTCGTACTGTTGTGGAGTTCTGATGACAGTACCCCACGAAAAATACTGATAACCAGCTAAATCCATTATAGTACGAGAGCCCACGACCAAACCCATGTCTCATAGCAATACGGCAAAAACCCTATAAAATCGTTAGATTGTATGGTTCTGTACCCGACTAGGTGTGTAGTAACGGTCGAAAGTGTAGCAACTGCGTGGGAGGCCATTTCTGCTGTGTCAAAAAAAAAAGACAGTCGGTATTATAGCAATACGTCTGATAGTGAAAATGTACATAGATTTTATAATTGTATTAAGAAAAAGTTTGTTTTCATACATTTTGCGCGTAGCATATAGCCTGAGCGCATTTTTGAAAATGTCAACAAATTTAGCCGACCTGTATCATAGCAATACGGATAAATTTTTTTTTCAACTTTTCGTATTGCTGCCATGATTACCAAAAACCTGTTTTCAGACACTTTAAGTGTAGCATATACTCCCAAAAACGAAAATAACGTTTTGGAGTCGCCAGGCCGACGCCTCTGTTAAATGTTTTTTTAAATTTACAGCCTTCATAGATATTCAAGAATCTCCCTTGTCTATTATATGTACTTTGACAGATGACAGATGTCATTACTTATTTCTTTTGTAAAAGTTACTCAAGTGTGCTTTAAATAAAACTAAAAAAACTATCAAATCAATCAGTATTTAATTTCAACAGCCTCAGCGCTTGTTACGCTCCTGCCCCTTTCTTACTATTATACAGCTCACTCGCCAGCTGCTCCAAACGTTGGAACGACGCTCACTTAGTTGTAGTAGTAGTTAGTAGTTTTTTTTCAACTTCATCCCAGTTTCCTTTTGTGCGATTTATTTCAGTCCTTCAACTTCAATGTTACGGTTTCGGGTAAATTCTTTGTTAATTATCATCTAATAAATTCAGGGTCGCAACGTATTCATTGGTTTGTAACAGAAAATTCAAGATGCCTCAATACGATTTTTAAATTATATCTGAGTATCGAAAAGTTGTCTGATAGAGAAGGTGCTACACTTAATTTGTCTGATATAAATTTTTTGCACATGTGGACAACTTATTTTATCATGTCCAACAATTTTCAGACATATTGCTATGATACCGATCGGTAAAATTTGTTAACATTTTCAAAACGGTCTCAAAATTTAATGCGTTCACATTTCCGTCTGAAAATTGTTTTGTTCGCATCAAATAACCAAAATTTACTAATAAAAAAGATTTTCAGACGTATTGCTATGAGACATTTTTTTTGTCTCATTTTTAATTTTTTTAAGTGATTTTACGGGTCTGCGCTACACCACTAACGTCTGAAAAATATGTTTCCGGTATCTCAGAACTATCATTCAACTACAGTCTGCAAATCAGACATATTGCTATGATGCAGTTCGGTAAAATTCTTTGACAATTTTGAAAATTCGGTCAGATCAAACGCTACGCGGAAAATGTCTGATATTGGTATTTTCGAGTTCAGGATAATCGTATCTATCGATTTGATGCGGTTTTGGCCGTATTGCTGTGAGACAAAAATTTTGGTCGTGGGCTCTCGTACTATTATACTAGAAGCCGAACCCAATGTAATTGTAATTTGTCTGCACGTGTGGCGTAGTGGTTTAAGCGGTCGCCTCGCCGCTCTCCACTGCACTGGTGTTGTGGGTTCGATCCCCACATGGGACAAATCTTTGTGTGATTCGCAAAGATTTGTTCTGAGACTGGGTGTGCTTGTGTGAGTGAATGTGTGTATTTGGCCTTGTCATTGGGACCATTGGATAGTGTAATTGCTTCTGGCGTTCTATCTAAATGTAAAAAATCCAAATTATTATTATTATTATTTTTTGTAATTGAGAAAAGGCTCGAAATATATATTAAATTACCTTAATTGCTCCTTTCAGACCCATTCTTCTTGCCGATGCAGCAGGTCGACAAAGGCGCCATCCGGTTCGTGCTCAGCGGCGCCAACATCATGTGCCCCGGCCTCACGTCACCCGGCGCGCGGATGACGAGCGTGGAAAAGGGGCAGGTCGTGGCCGTTATGGCCGAGGGGAAAGAACACGCGCTGGCCATCGGCATGACTGCGCTCACTACTGATGACATGTGAGAACTATTTGTCTAATATACACCATCATGTCTGTCGGCCTTACGTCACCCGAACACATCGTATGGACAAGGGTCAGACTTTAAGGTGCTTTTCAACCAGAGATAAATAAATAAATATCACACACATACACACAATGCCATCTAGTCCCAAACTAAGCACAGCTTGTAATATGGGTACTAGAATAACTGATACACTGAACAGAACACACCCATACAGCGCACACCACCGATTTCTATAGTAAATCTTTTACTGTCGAAGCCGTGCGCCTATGGAATGCGTTGCCTTTGGCTATCAGATAAGCCAAATCCATTAAATTTTTTAAAAAAATGTTGAATGAGCACTATCTTTCCTTATAGTATTATGTATTGTATATTTGTAAGTAGGTATAATAATATATATATATATATATTATAACATATTTGTATATGTATTATATATATGTATTATATAATATGTAATTTATTGGTATAATATATTTTATAATAGTTCTTGTTAAATATAAAATGCAAATAATCTCTAATAATCCAAGCAAAAACTACCGCATTATTTTCACTTTTCAAAATGTCCATCTTAAGGTTGCCTGGAAGAAATCGCTTTAAGCGATAAGGCCGCCCTTTGTGCATATTTTTTTTCTGTTATATTTTGTTATCTTTTAAGTTTTTCATGTGAAATTATGTACAAATAAAGTATTTTCTATCTATCTATCTATCTATAGCAGACATTTAGACTATTAAGAGCACGCATCCGACCATACAAAAATCATAGCTTAGCTGAACCACTTACCACCAGTGCTAAGCTATGTGGACCAATGAATATCCATAGCAACTTCGCATAGCTCTTCTCTGGTGAAAAAAACAGCCTAAATCTCTGATATGACTTATTAATGACTAGAGTGAATAGTTAATGTAACTCATGAATGAAAATAATGTTAATTAAATGGGGGCGCTTGCAGAATATAGTGGTTTATACTTAACATAACATCACGCCTATATCACCCAGAAGCGTGTGGCAGAGGTGTAGAACACCCACACTTCACCTGTTGTTTAGGTCTCATGGGATAGGAGGTGAGCCTATCGCCAGCCACTCGGCACAATTCCAACTCTGTGCTGCTATTTAGAATTTCCTAATAAAATCCCAAATAACACTTGCCCGATCCGGGAAACGAAATCGAGATCACGTACAAGGCAGTAGTTGTTTTTACTCCTTTAATTTTTTTTAAAGAAGACTTTATAATTCAATATGTATTTTATTCACATTGCATGTAAAGATTGACATAAAAAAACTGTGTTATGTGATAATGTTTTGCTGTCTAATAATTAAGGTAATTTTATCTACATAACTTAATGTTAATTAAACAGAATTTGTATGTCCTCTGGACAGAGCATGCTGAGACTAAGTATATGTTTATCAACTTATGTACGCATGTTATGACAAATAAATCATCTTTATCTTTAATAAAATTGTTTCTTATTTCAGAGCGAAGGTGAACAAGGGCGTAGGAATAGAAAACTGTCACTATTTGAACGACGGCCTGTGGCAAATGAAACCCGTCAAGTAATTCAACACGTATGCGATGAATCTTAAGTGCCTTTTCAGACGTTCCGGTTGCCGGCTAACCGGCGCCGGGTTCCCGGTGGTGAAGTGTATGGGCATGGTACGTAGCTTTCACATGTACCGGCGTAATTTATCCGGCAGGCGCTAAGCTTTGACACCGGGTACCCGGCGCCGACTACCCGGCAACCGGGACGTGTGAAAAGGCACTAAGGGTTGGATCTCATCTGGCAGCACGGAATCGCATTTGTTCCGCCTGTGCTACCACGTGCTGCAGTATGCGAGTTGAACGCGCGCTGTCTCATCGCATTCCGCAGACAAAGAAGGCGATCGCACGCGTCTGCATAGCAAGTGATCGGCGGTAAAAGGATGCGTTAGCATGCTATCGCGCGCTTCAGCGTTCCGGAGTCTCCCTGCCGACCATTGCATTTTGTCCGTGATGCCGATCGCCTCGAGGATTCCGCCGCGTGATATCGCATTATGACGGAAAAAGGCGATTCCGTGCTGCCAGATGAGGTCCAACCTTAAGACGCCGTCTTTGCGTTGCGTATTATGTATAACTTATTACTAAGCTTTCTTAAATAAATATTAAAAAAATATTACGTCTTTTATTGCATTTTCTTTTTCACCCTGTCCAGACCATAGATTAATTTCACGTTTGCTCATTATATTACATTGTAGTGTGTGCCATATACTCATCACCATCACAGAAGATTTGTGTGAAATCATGTAAAAATCAGTAGCGCTCTGTATATAGGTACCGAATGTTTTTTTATTTAATTTTTATAATTTAATATTAGTAACTGACACATCTTTTTCGTACCATATAATGTAATGTAATAAGAACATCTAGATTTAGTTATTTAATTCTATTTGTATTGTATTGTATAATTGTGTTACCTATTTAAATGTGCTTGCTGTAGCCTTCTGTAAGTGAAGGTATACATACAATAATGTTTTAACCTAGTTCAATACCAACTGTACGACATCTGTGTATCTTTGTTGATGGTCCTAAGTAAATAAATATGGTGGATAGGCACGCGTTTGATCACGTTCTCACCTGATGGTAAGTGATGATGCGGTCTACGGTGGAACACGCTTACCTATGAGGTATCTATTTACTCTTGCTTTAAAGACACCCAGATTGTACTCATGCGGAAACACAGACTCGGGCAGGGACATTCCATTCTTTGGCGGTTCGCATTTAAAATAACTGTGAATAGCCTGCAGAGACCTGGGACTCCCCCAGCAGCTAGACGGTCATCGGGGGAAGGTTTTATTGGGGGTTCTGGAAAAGTAAAAATAAGGACGAAAATATGAATCGTTTTTAGAAACTGAAATAAACACTAGCTTTGTAATTAATTCTATTTTAGCAAGAAGGGCCTCATTTTAAGGGTTCCATATCCAAAGGTTTAAAACGGGACCCTATTACTAAGACTACGCTGTCCGTCCGTCCGTATCGCATGAACCGTGATAGATAGACAGGTATTTCAAATTTTTGGCCAGTTATTATTTATTTTAGGACTACGCTACATATTTCGCTTCTCGGAAGAGTGCAATCATCAACAAAGTTAAAGAAACGCTGCACTAAAAATAGTTGAATATTAAAATCCTCTCGAAACCATAAACTCACCTTTTGTCGAATCTACAGAACTTTTTCCATATTGTAGTACTGCAATAAAACTGCATGTTGTAAATAAATTAAAACTATGATATCGATTGAAGTATTTTCGCATCGGAATGTACGTTGTATTTATTACATCATTCAAGTAATTAATTAAATAGGGAAGATTGCTATGGACCGAGACCTCAGTCAATAATCTAACCAAGACAAACGATCTTTGATCAGTATCGAAGTGATTTAAATTACCCGCGCATATGTTACGTTCCATTATACACCATGAGTATGATGACGCGAAAACTTTTTGAGATTTGAGAAATCTCAAGTCATTTAATAAATGCATAAATATTTAAAAAAAAAATAACAAAATAATATTGAATATTAAGTATAAATTCTCCTCATAAAATTTATAAATTTTTTATATAAATTTTAGTACCACAACAAATATTGCGTGAACAGACACGTATTATGTTTTTTAACTATGGCGGCGGCACTTGTTAGTTCGTCTCGTCAGGGTAAATAAATTACTTTTTAAATAAAAACAGATATATTTCTGTCATATTTTCAATTCTGATATAATCTAAAAATGTAAATTAATTGAATCATGTCACAATTATGTTAGATATCAAGTTTAAAAAGTTTGTTGCATGGACTTTGTTGGCTATCAGCTGTTCGTGAGTGGAATTTTTGTATTTTTGAGTAATTAATGCTATTAATAATGTGTATTGAAATGAATTCAATCAAGTAGACAGTGAAATTAATTATTGTATGACCTTGTTGAACAACGTTATGCAATAAAGTTACTAAATATAAAAGTTCAAAGTTCACTCACACTCTGATTGTTTTGATCGTGGTATTGACGTATAGTTTTTGAAACTTTCAGTGGGGAGGCTAACAAACGCTGCAAGGAGACTTTATTCGGATGCGTATCCTAAAATAACTACTCATTACACTATTCACCCAAGAGATAAAGATCCAAGATGGAAAGGTAAGTGTAGCCTATTATAGTGATAACCTCGAGATATTAAGTAAATTACACGTCACAGCACGCAAAAATTGGGTACTAATAATCTGATAACGGTTACTGCGATATGGACTGATAAATTTGTTTAATTTCATCATGTTGTGGTAATTTATATTAATTTTATTATCAAATTAACAGCAGATTGTGTGACTTGTGTTTACCTGAATACAGTTGGGCCCAAACAAAACACTATCTGGATTTTATCAATTGTGGATGAGAGATACCTGACTGCCCAGAGTCTTTTGGCACAAAATGCTGTTAACACTATTTTAACTCTTTAGTTATCACATTGAAAAATACCGCTGCAGATAAGCTAGAATTAAACCCCATTTACCTAAAAGTTTATTTTCACTAAAGATAATTCATGAAACTTATGCTATGATATTCCTCATAGTTCAATGGAGTATGTATAGGGTGGCTAAGTACTAGCTGGACGGACTCATTGGTCTTGCAATTTTAGCAATGCAAACGGTGGTTGGCTGGGGATGGATAACCATCTTAATATAACATGTTTTCCGCCCTGCCTCTATAAGCCTTCAGTCCCGGTTGTCATTTCATGATCTGTGGCAGTTGATATGGGTAGTCAGAGACTAAGAGTATCATCTCATATTGGGTTGTGGAGGACTAATGGCGCCACATAAAATACTGATATTTGGGCAAAGGCTGATTGATTGATGCATAGGTTCTAAAAGTTTTTTTACTAAAATTTAATTTGTCAATATTGCAATGCTCAGAGGTCAGTATGGAGCGAGTGGCGGAGGAGACAGACATCCTCATCATTGGAGGAGGTCCCGCAGGCATGGCTGCTGCCATCAGAGCAAGGCAGATTGCAGAGGAAAAGGGAGCTGTGAGTAGAACTTTCAAGTTACAACTAGCTTGATTTAGCTAATGATTGTCTTTTTAATAAATTATTTATTCAAACTGAAAAGTATTTTTAATCTAACACCAATACTAATTTCAGTTTTTTCTAAACCTTAAAGGCACTATAATCATATTAATCAAACACACAATTTTATCTAGTACTGTTTCTTTTTCTTTTTTTGACCTAGATGTAACTGATATAATCATCTACCATATTTTTATTCATTTTAAACCTTCTTGCACATAATAAGTGTACAATGGCAGACATAATGCCATAGGCATTCTCTAACAGTCAACCATAAGGTGGTGCAGAGATTACAAATCATATTACATTTCATTAATTATACTTACTGTTAATCATCAGACCAGTCATGCTTTGTTGATATAAAAACAGAATGTCTAAGTGAAGTGATACATTGATAATAAATGTTTACTGCCTTTTATGCCGGATAATGTCAAGTCAGTCCCGATCGGCCGACTGCTCCAATTTATGGAGGCTATTGGTCTAAAGGAGAGTCTATAATGAGTCTATAATGAGTCTACAATCGCAATAGACCCACAGAGGTCGATGTGAACACCCAAAGCCTCATTCCAACAATAATAATAATACTGCCTTTTATGAAATTTTAATCATTAAAATCATTCTCATCTCATTTCTAAATGTTTTCCATTAAAATTTCATCATTATGATTTCAGGAAGTAAGAGTTACCCTTCTAGAAAAGGCAGCTGAGATTGGAGGGCACATTCTATCCGGAGCATGTGTGGATCCTATAGCTCTGAATGAGCTCATACCTGACTGGCAGGAGAAGGGTGCCCCTATGAACACTCCTGTCACTGCTGACAAGTTTGGCTTACTCACCAAGGGTGGTGGTAGAATACCATTGCCTGCATTCAAAGGTAAATTTCAACTATTATTTTACTATTATGTTCCGCCCGTGTTATGTGCTTTTAAAAAGCTGCTTATATGGTAATCGCAAAATTTCACTTAAATTCCCAGTAGTTTGCCAAATATATATGTACATATATACACAAAGTCACGTCTTTATCCCACTTTTTTTTTTATATAATATTTGGAAAATATTATATAAAAATATTATGTATAATATTTTATATAATATTTTCCAAATATTATATAAAAATTCTTAAAATTCATCAAGCCATTATATAGAATACAAAACCCTCTGAACACCAACACAACACTGACACAATATTTCATACAATAAATTATTGAAATTGCTTATGCATAGTGAATATCATGTTGAATACCAGAGATTTCAATCAGTTGAGCTGGGAAGAATGTGTCACGAAGTTGACATACATTCTTCATGATTGCCAAATACAAGTTTCACATTTTGTATTATTATACGAATTATAGCTTCTACAATCATTGTCACTCACTGCATACGATTTATTTAGCCATCCTACAAATAATATAATACTCTTTCAATTATTAGAGTGGGCAAACAAAAACGTTTCGTTATATAATATCCTTATCCTTTGTAAAAACTTTCAGCTTTTATAAATGACGTATGTCGACTGCCCACGGGTTCTAGACCATATATAGACTATAAATAATTATGTATCTGTTATTTTATTTATTTATTTTATTTTATTTTATTTCCTTCCGTGTGGTGACGGACAATAAGAATACAGATGTCACCACCCCATATCATCCCGTGGGTGTCGTAAAAGGCGACTAAGGGAAAAATTTAGCAGAGCCTAAATCGACTGCTTAGAGAAGGAAAACTCGAGATCAAACCCTATACCAACCCGTCTGGCCAGCGTGGTATCAGTAGGCCAAAACCTCTTAAAATGGAGCTACAACATATAATACGGCCCCCAGTTCCCGGTAGTCCCGCTATTCCCCTCCAAGGTAGCGGTCGTGGTACTGATGACCTGAAAAAGGTCGCTGGAGGGGACTGGATGCGGAAGGCGCAGGACCGGGTGTTGTGGCGCAAATTGAGAGAGGCCTATGTCCAGCAGTGGACTACGAAAGGCTAAATGATTAGAAATGATGATATTTTATCAATAATCCGTCTGTGGTTTTTTTTGCATAATAGAGTAGTAAACATCCACATTTTGACAAATGGTTGCTTTTAAAAATGTATTTGTGTTCCAGGATTACCAAATTACAACCACGGCAATTATGTGGTTAGGCTGGGACACCTTGTCAGGTGGCTCGGCGAGCAGGCAGAAGCAGCTGGGGCTGAGGTATGACTTGTTATAGTTTTTGCAAATTAATTAAATTAGATTAGAGCAATAGAATAAACGACGCCCGTATTTAAAGGAATTAAGTGCACGGTTGGCGTAGCGGTCGTCTCGCCGCTTTCAACTGCGCTGATGTTGTGGGCTCGATCTCCACACATGACAAATCTTTGTGTGATTCGCAATTATTTGTTCTAGCTCTGGGTGTGCTCTTTGTGTGTGAAATGTTTGTTTGTGAACACCCCTGCGACACAGGATTAATTCCCTGTGCAGGTGTCTTTTTTTTTTATTTTAAACCAAAAAAAAAGATTAAAAAGGAATCCTTTATTGCGGAGGTTACCTCAAACATACATTACAAAGCACATAGAAAGGGTACTAAGTACTAGTACAACTGCTACTATCACATATATACTTTTCTTAGTAAATACATACTTGTTATACAGACAAACTCCCATGGTCATGCACACAAAGATTTGTTTTAAGCGAGAATCGATCCCGCGACCCGATATTACTACCCACTCCGCCATCCGGTTATCAATGAATGTAATTTAGCCACTACTACACTCTAATGGTTAGCATAATTATGCGACTGTTCTCAGGTTCAATTCCTGGGTCAGATATAGGAGTTATTTAGGATTTTACTGTAGGGAAATTCTCGGTAGATGGCAATGGGCTCTTTGACAGGTTTTTAAAATATATTTTATATTATTTGGTAGTGGTTGACGAAACCAGTAAAAGTTGTATTTTTTAATTCTGGTACATATTTGCTGATAAATATCAAATTCAAAATTCAATAAAAAAACAGCGCACCAAAACGGAACTTTGACAATATGGCGGTGCAATGAGCTCGGTGACGTCACATGCCTGTAAATATTGTGGTCTGTCAGTCTACGGTAGTATAAATTTATCTTTGATGTTTAAAGGCAGATGACGTCGTCATAAACCCGACCAATCAGGAGCGTTTTGTGTCACGTGACAATCGTTCATAAATATGCATTTTTATTTACGGAATTTAAAATATAATAAATAATATTTTCAACTTACATTACAGTGATTACAGTAATTGATACTTTATTTTTCGGATTGCCAAATAGCCCATTGGTAACCATCCCTGTGGGGGTTGAGAGAGAGATGATTATTTGAAGTAGTATGAATTTATAAAAAGCATGCTAATCCAAAGTTTATTTCAAGACAACACGTGCATTTTTCTATAAATAAATTTCAAAAACATCTTAATATAAGGCAAAATATAAAAACAATAATCGCGACCCTGCCAGGATTCGAACCTGGAATCTTCTGATCCGTAGTCAGACGCGTTATCCGTTGCGCCACAGGGCCAGTTATAGAGATGTCGAAATAGCTTATTTTAACATAAAACTCAAATCAATACATAAACTTACTTTATAACCGACTTGAAAATGATCAATGATCAATGTTATTGAGTTTTTGCGTTACTATATAGTTGTGATTCAAGTAAAAATGGCTGTTCCACCGATAAATTATGATTGTACTATCAGCAAAGTTCATTCATGACCCATTCGACAAACATTCGCTTTGAAATTGACAAAGTCGATAAGGTTGACATTTGTTGAAAAAACAAGCAAAGATACCCCTTTGCTTGTTTTATCAACACCCAATCGACTATGGGATTGTTTATCGCTGCTGTGCTATCTATTCCGTGGCTTTGTCACTATAAAAAATGCTGTATTGTGTGTAGAATAATATGAAAGTTCAATTTTAAGCTGGATATTTTCATAGTTAGCTGGGATGTCATGAAAAAAGTTAGTAAACAAGTGCAAAAAACGTGATAATTCTATCAAAACAAAATTAGATTCTAGTTAATCCTTTATGTTTAAATAGAAAATCTCTTTTGTTAATTAAATACGGCTTAAGTTATGTCTCTTATTACTAGATAATCGTCATATACAAAACTAGAAATTATTTAGTATCTTATATTCGTGACACAAGGGTTTTGGCGATACAATTTTTGGGCATTGCCTTTTTGACTTAACTGTTTTGAAATGTCTATTCAAAAATAGTATTATGGTGGATCATGAATCTGCTTTGTTGATAGTACAGTGGGCCAAGCAATTAGGTTTGCAGGGCAAAAACTTCTATGCCATAGTAAAAACTGACTGCAATAGATATGCAAGTTTGTATTTCATATTTAATAAGTGTAATATACCCACTATTTAGATATGTAACTCACTTATCCATAACTTGTGTCGTAAGTCTTTACTATGACTTAGAAGTTTTTGCCCTGCATACCCAACTCATTGGCCGACTACATGGAATCTCATCACATAATGTTTATCTATAGGTATGGCCTGGTTGTGCGGGCGCAGATCTCTTGTACCGTGACGACGGGTCGCTGAAGGGCGTGGCCACGGGGGACGTGGGCATCGCCAAGGACGGCAGCCCCAAGGACATGTTCGAGAGAGGCATGGAGTTCCATTCCAAGATCACCATCTTTACTGAAGGTTTGTATTGCTAGCTCATGGTATAACTAGCTTCTGTTGTGGCCTCCTTAATAAAAAGAGCCTTTTAATCCAGGCTAAAAACGTATGGAAAAGTTCATCAACATCACACATCCACAGTAAATCTTCTCAACTTTTTGTATTAAATACGAAATTTAAAATTTTATAATATTACTAGTAGATAGATAGATAGATAGAGAATTCTTTATTGTACACAAAGAAGAAGTACATAATTGTGATACACAGTCTAATTGAAACATGCACAATGGGCGGCCTTATTATCACTATAAAGTGATCTCTTCCAGGTAACCTTTGGATGGACAGGAATAAGTAAATAGACATGGTCAGTGGTGTAGTGTAGTAAATTAAGATAGCACTTACTTAACTAAAATAATGTATTGTATATGTAGTATTCTTAGAATAGATAGAGCTCTTGTGAACAAGCTCAAGGGAGGTAGCACCTGTGATGGTATCCGCATATAATAAATGACGGATGACGGATGACATTGACAACGTCTTCTTGACGTTGTCAATGTCATCCGTCACACTCATCACAAATGTAAAAGAGTGCTGAATCGCGATAACGAAATGTTCACTGCAAGTATATATATATATCTTCTGATTAAATTCGTTGTGGGTTCCAAGACAATTTTAACTCTCCCTGGGATTACCCGTGTGTCATGACACGGTGCCTTTCAGTTGGTTACCGCTGTAGATCCTGGCGGCATATGAGTCACAGTGGGTGGGCGTGTGGGTGGGATTATATCCCGTTTAAAAAAGCAAGTATATATAAAAGCTACTTCCAAGACGCTACAGGCAATACCACCGAGCCTAGTCAGAGGATCCTCCCTTTGTGGTGGAGGAACATCACACCCTGTTCCTCTACAGCACCCACCGTCTTAGCATTAACCTGTTGTGAAATAGTAGTGCTTTCACTACCATATTCCTTGACATATTTAGATTGCATTTTATCTGTTTGCTACTTTATGCACTCTTTTTGTTTTACTTTACGCGTTATTCAAAGCCAATCGTGTGAAGCGAGTTAGATACTTTAAGGCAAATGCCGTATAGGCGGGATGCTTGCTTAGGCCTCGAGTTTAGTGAGGCACTTAGCGAAAACAAATGCTTTTTGCAACCAGCTTCACTTTGCGTTTTGCGACTAGCTAACAATGCAAATCTCTAGGCTCCAGCCGCTCTGCAAACCAAAATTGCCTAATACATGCTGGCTGTGCTCGCTGAAAGACTAGACTGCTTCCATGTAAACCACTGTTGTAGGCAGCACGTAAGACTTTGTGACATTTATATTTACTAATGAAAATTATATATTGATTGACTAAAGAATAATCGGACAGTGGTCCCGTGGTAGGGCGAAGACCAGATGGTCTCAGATAATAGAACGAGACAAGTTGGCATGCAATGTTACTGACACAGACGTCAAAGATGAGCGAAGTGGAGAGAGAAAACGAGGCTGACCCCACCACCAGATGGGATTAATAATAGCCAGGAAGAGAGAGATTGAATAATGAATAATAGAATAATCAATAATTATAATTTGTAATTTTATACTAATGAGTAACTAGTGATGATAATAATTTTAAATTAATAATAACTGTATGTATCATCATCATCATCATTATCAGCCTATAGACGTCCACTGCAGGACATAGGCCTCACCATACGATTTCCACAGCGTGCGGTTCTGTGCCGACCGAAACCAACGACTCCCCGCGATCTTGACAAGATCGTCCGTCCATCTAGCGGGGGGCCGTCCCACGCTGCGTTTGCCTGTTCGTGGCCGCCACTCAAGGACTTTTTTGCCCCAACGGCCATCTGTCCTTCGAGCTATGTGTCCGGCCCATTGCCACTTCAGCTTAGCGACTCGCTGAGCTATGTCGGTAACCTTAGTTCGCCTACGGATCTCGTCATTTCTGATTCGATCGCGTAGTGAAACCCCGAGCATAGCTCGCTCCATCGCTCGCTGAGCGACCTTGAGCCTTTTGATCACACCTATAGTGAGCGGCCATGTCTCCGTTCCGTAAGTAGTACTGTACTGTATGTATAATTTAATAAATAAATGATTGAATTGGATGAATACCTAGTCTAATTTAAATGTTGCAGGTTGCCACGGCCATTTAACAAAGATGGTGTCAAACAAATACAATCTCCGTGAGAAGAGCGAGCCGCAGTCCTACGGTATTGGTCTCAAAGAATTGTGGGAAGTGAGACCTGAGGTAAGCTTTATGTTACTACTAGGTATCGTCCGCGCCTTTGCCTGCGTAGTATGTCGATAAAAACAAGCCTACAAGCAGAAACACACAGGTTGTGTCACACACCCTGTCAAAAGTGTCAGAGCGCGTATATTTGCATATTATGATTACATTCGTGGTGAGACCTCTTGCTAAATTAGTGCCAGCCAATGATGTAAATGGATATGACCAATTTACTGTGGGATTGTTTATCGCTGAGGGGCTGTCCATTAATCACGTGATGTTTTTTTTAACATTTTTTAACCTCTCCCTCCCCCTTGGTGATACGTGGTGAGGTCTAAGACTAACCCTCCCCCCCACCAAAAATCACGTGTATTTTTTAGTACCTACAAAAAATCTAAATTTTTTTATAATTTTTTTTTAAATACCGGTATAAAGTATAATATAATCTTATTCTAGAAAATTAAGGACCGTGATAAAAATGTCTCTATACATAATGGTTGCAGGTTGTTTTTGACTGGTATAAAAAAATATTAAAGGAATGGTGTAATCATGCGAAGAACATAAATATATTGTACTAATACATGAACATATTTAATCGGTTAAACCGCTTTTCGGTTTAGTAATCACGCGTTTGACGAAAAAACAAATACACGTGATATCTTACTATATCCCCCCTCCCCCCTTGTGATATTTCGTGATTTTTTTCGATCCCCTCTCCCCCTTTCGAACCTCACGTGATTAATGGACAGTCCCTGATGTGCTATATATTTTGTGGCTATGTCAAATAAAAAGTGCTGTATTTAAAAATAAAGTTTAATTGTTATCGGATTTAATAGTAAGCCGGGTTTCATAAAAAAGTTAGTAAACAAATGTAAAAACACGTGATTATTTTAGAAAAAAAATCAGCGCCCAGTTTATTATTTATATTTAAATTGAAAATCACTGCTTTCTGTCTCTTATTACTAGATAATCGTCATACACTATTAATTATTTACTATCCTGTATCCGTGACACAAGGTTGGTGGCGATACAGTTTTTGGGCATTACCTTTTATACGCCTTGAGGGTGTTACCCTCATTTAGGTAATATTTGCATATCGCTCACCGCAATGTCTCGGGTTCGATTCCTGGGGCAGGCGAACGTGTTATTTGGCATTTTTCGTCAGAAAATTCTTAATAACAGCACGGAGTTGGAATTGAGCTAGGTGGATGGCGATAGGTTCACCCCCTATCAAGTGGGACATAAACGTAACTAGTGCAGTGTGGTTGTTGTACACCTCTGACACACCCTTTTGAGTAATATAGGCGTGTAATATGTTATAATGATTTACAGAATCACAAGCCTGGCCTCGTGGAGCACACGATCGGTTGGCCGCTAGACAAGAACACGTACGGCGGCTCCTTCATCTACCATTTGAAGGTGGAGGAGGGAGAGTCCCCCTTGGTGGCCGTGGGCTTCGTCGTGGGCCTGGACTACAGCAACCCCTACCTCAGTCCCTTCAGGGAGTTCCAGAGGTTCAAAACTCATGCCTACATCAAACCTATGTTTGAAGGTAAAATAGCATAAATAATAAAAAATAACTTTCCAAAAAAAAAACCGGCTTCAGTTACAATAATTTTAGATTTATATGGTTTTCTAGTTGGTGTCATTGTCAGAACCTGACTGTTGCCATTGTGATGCACGCCTCATGCTTCTCAGTACGAAAATTCGTAATTTAGAATAAGTCATTAGAATAAGCTGTTCTAAATAATAAAAGCTAACGCCTACAAAGTGGTCCTTCGAGCCGGATCAAAGGATCACTTTGTAGGCGTTAGCGGGTCACTGGCCCCGTATGAGAAAATAAAAAGTCGAATCGCTAGGCAAATGGGCGAGGCGCGACGAGCGACATGCGTTCTATCCCGATGCCTTAGCGCGACTGCTCGGTGCAGCGTGCGCAGTCCGCCGCCCCTCGTACCCCGTGGTACATCTCCCTAGCTTTTATTATTTAGAACAGCTTATTCTAATGACTTATTCTAGATTACAATTTTCATACTAAGAAGCATGAGGCATCACAACGGCAACACTGACCAAATTGAAATGGGCGCTCACGAGAAGCACGAGCTTTCAAATAAAGAAGAATAATTGAAATCAGAAGTTACTGTTTGTAACACGCTGTGTTCCTTGCAGGCGGCACCCGCATCGCGTACGGCGCGCGCGCGCTGGTGGAGGGCGGCTGGCAGTGCGTGCCGCGCGTGGCCTTCCCCGGCGGCGCGCTGGCCGGGGACTCCGCCGGCTTCCTCAACGTGCCGCGCATCAAGGGCACGCACAACGCCATGAAGAGTGGTGCGTACACACATCTATTCTGTTATGAATCTATGCAATATCGCTTAGTGTTTTTTTATTCTATGCCCACAGCGAACGAACGTGTAGTTCACCTGATGGTAAGTGGAGTACAGCCCATGGACATCAACAATCCACAAAAGCGGATTATAGATGCGTCGCTGCAGCTGAGGACTATGGTGTTATGCCTCATGTGCCAGTCATTTCAGGGCCTGATCTCACCACCAAACCGGAACACAGTAATGGAAGCACTACTATTTGGCGGCAGGTTAAAGGTGAGACGGTGGTGCTGCCGCGCTCATTCACAAGAGCTCTACCACCAGTTAGTACCACCAGTAGTGTGGTAGATAGATAGATAGAGTAATCTTTATTGTACACCAATATTAACGAAGAAGTTTATTATGTAAACAAATGCACTTAAAAATTATGTTGCACAATGGGCGGCCTTATCGCTATAAGCAATTTCTAACAGGCAACCTTAGGATGGACAAGTAAGTAATGAGCAAAGTTATGGCCAGTTGTTGGTGCGTTAATTAAAGAAAAAAGAAAAATAAAGTAAAATAAAACGTCTTGATAATAACAATGGAGATTATAAAATATAAATAATACAGAAATAACACCATTAGACCGCATTCGGACTCCAGCCCGGGATGACAGGCGTGTTACATATTCTTCGTTTATTGAGCGAGCTGCCCCACATTATATTATGAATAAAATCAAAGATCTTAGTGGTTCTGAAGCTGACTGCAGATGGCTATTCGACCAGTAGACTGACATCGCACTCGAGCAGGACCAATCCCAACCAGTCGACTTTTCATTTTCGGCTAATTTCAAAACCACCGCAGTCATTACAATTGGTTGTTAACCATCAAATAATAGATAGATTATATTATATTATAATTTTACAGAAAAAACCCGACTTCAATTACAAATAATGCTTATAAAATAAAAACTACTAAACCAAACTGAAATAAATTTTTATAGGACCACCTGGCAGCTATTTCGCGTCGGTCAAAAAATGAATCACGCGAATCAGTCCATTAACCGCGGCGTAATCGATGTACATACATAGAAAAAAAACATACCGGCCGAATTGAGAACCTCCTCCTTTTTGAGCAGTCGGTTAACATTTACAATAAAAAGGCAAACTTATTATATTGTTGATTTTATTTGTCAGGTATGCTGGCAGCTGAAGCCGCAATGGACCTCATAATATCAGGCGAGGCCAGTCACGACAGCGGAGTCACTCCTACGAAGTACGAGGAGAAGCTGAACGATTCCTTCGTGTATAAGGAGTTAAAGGTATATGTTTTTGATACGACTATTACAGCTAATGACCGTTTTACACTACGGCGCGGTGACATTGGTGTAGATAACGTATGCGCATCTCGCCCGGGTTCGATTCCCGGATTCGACAAATGTGTTATTTAATATTTTTTTCCGTCAGGAACTACTTAATTGTAGCACGGATTTAGAATTGTGCCCTGTGAATGGCGATAGGCTCGCCGCACTAGAGCGTGTCGAGCGGTAAACTTCACTACAGGATAGATCTTTGACTTTTTGTATACATACTTGTATTGTACTAAGAAACAGTTGAAAAAGATATGGGTCCGGCAGGATTTGGACCTGCGACCTTACTGCACACCGGGCAGCCGCTTTAGCCATCCAGCTACGGTCGCCTCTTACCAGAACCCTAAATTTCTCAACTGTATGATACGTCATTTCGTGACGTCACGTTCATCCATTTGTTCCCATCTTAAGTAGGATACAATTGTATTGTATTGTATTCATCAGTAATAGAACAGAAATATGTCCGCGGTGAATGGCAAGACTCAACTCAGATCACTCTGTATCTAAACAACAGGTGAAATGAAATGAAAATGAAGAAACGGTCTCCCACGTAGTCCTGGAATGTAGGGCCATTGCTTCTCAACGGGAACAAATCCTCGGAACAGTGAGGTCACTCCGCGAAGCCTGTGAAGTCCCCAGGAAACTTCTGAGCTTCTGGGCGGAGTTAGGCTGGCTATGTTGGGTGTGTAACGGTTGATATAATAACAAAAAATCTAACGGTCACTTGACATAATATCACTTAATATAATTTTATTTAATATAACGATCAGTTGTCATATTGATCTGTTGATATAATTTCATTTTATCTAATTTCTTTTGATATAATGAACACTTTTTATAATGCACATTTGACATAACATTCGTTTAGTATATTATTTATTTACTATAATACACTGAAATCGAATTCCTTCGGGCTTTGGCCTCTAACTTAAAACTGAAATAAGATGTTATATTTATAATTGATGTGTTAAGATTAAATAACTAATATAGCTATTGTATTAAGTTTTTGTTCTTCCCTTTATACCCTATACATCACCCAACTATTGTTACCAGGAGGATCTGGATGCAATCTGGACTTTAGGGCACCCCGACTCGGATAGGTTAGGTTAGAAGGGGATGGCGGGGTCTACGACCCCGCCATCCCCTTCGTGGTTTTTTTTTTAACCAACCAGAAGTAGGAGCCCCGCGAAGCGGGGCTCCGTCGACCAAGTCCGACCTCGACCAGAAAATTAGGTCAAAAGAACATTAGGTTAAATGAAAGTTATATTAAAAGAATATTATGCATTTTGAAAATTATATCATATGAACTTTATACAAAATGTTATTATATCAAAGGAAGATTATATCATATAAAACATTATATCATATGAAATTAGGTTATTTGATATTATAGCATATGAAAATTATAACATATGAACGTTATTTCAAGTAAAATTAGAGCATTTGTTATTATATCAAACATTACACACCCGGCTATGTTAGCCAGGACTCTCCACGCACAATGGACCAAATGAGAGTCTAAGTGCGGAAAAATGAGTCCACTTACCATTCCATTCCAACAGGTGAAATGTGGTTGTAATACACCTCAGCCACACCCTTCTAGAATCAGCACCAGAACTAATAGTCGGAACTAAATTTTAATTGCTATAGGAGGAGAAATAAACAAAATATTCCTTTTTCAACTTTAATCTATATATATTATTATATATATATATATATATATATATATATAGAAATGAAACCCGTTTTTGGTTGTCGTGACATAGCATGAAAACGGCTTGACCGATTTGGCTGATATTTTTTTTTGTAGTTTTCTAATACTCTGAACAAGGATCTTACGGAAAAAAAAAAGTATTCATTTTTATATGGATGATGTTATAGATTCCAGTTCAAATTGAATAGGTACGACGCATACATAAGATAGGTCAGCTATACAAAATAAAGTAGAAGTTCGCCGGGTCAGCTAGCATTATCGACCGATTATGTTCCCAACTAATGAGCTGTACCAAAAACTTGAAGTATTGAACGTAAGGCACCATTTTATATTACAAGTTGTTCTTCTGAAACATCGTCAAACCCCTTACGTAACTGTAAACAAACGAAGAAAAGACAAAATTTGTTCTCTTCCAACTGTTCGGACATCCTTCGCCAAGAGATTTTTCTATTACCTTGGACCTTGGTTATACAACAAAATCAATAAAATATGTCCTGTATTTGGAGATACAAAATATATTTGCAAAAATACGGTTCTCTCGTTATTACTTACTCTGTCATACGACAAAACTGAACAATTTATAACAAACTATGTTTAGAAGTATGCCAATTCAACACACACAATCATGCACGCGCTCACACACTTACTCTCACGCACGCACACACACACACCCACATACCTACACACACACACACACACACTTACACACACACACACCTACACACACACTTATTGTAACTATTTATTTCTAAAGTGGATTTATTTCTCATTTCTCATTTCGGTTTTCCTTACTTTATTTTTATTGTTATTGTATACAACTTTGTCATAAATGTTAAACTGTACTGCCTACTGACTATTGTATTCCAACAATAGGGGAACGGCACTGTCACTCCTTCACACAGGTTATTCTGTAACCTAGCTAGGAGAACAGAACCACACCCACTTTAACTGTAGTAAATCAGTCAATACTATTAATGTACTTCTAATAATTAGTGTATTTTTTGTACTTACTGCATTATTCTTTTTACGTAAATAAATTATTATTTAGCTATGGCTGGCACAAAAGAGTTGAGAAATTTCGAGTCTAGCAGTAGGGCGTTTACCCAGGGGGTGCAGGTTGAGCCCTGTGGATGTTAGATCGATCCGGGGCTCGCCGACCCACCATCTTTCGGCGACGAGGGCACACCGCGGGGTTTTAGTGGGTATTCTGTGCCGTTTAACATCGTAGGCACGGGCGTCCCACATAGCCAGTCTGCCCGTCCCCCCACGGGTGGGGTGGTATGCGTAAATGCAAAAAAAAAAAAAAAAGGGGGGCAGGTTAGAGTCCTGCTGGATTCTTAATTTTTTAACTTTAATATTATATAAAATACAAAAAGGCATAGCAAAGCTAAAATTTGCTTTAAAATATTACAAGCCATTACATGACACTGGCAAAATTTGCTGAAAGTATCGGCTGATTGCCATAGAAAAAAAAAAAAAAAAAAAAAATATTACAAAATATTCCTTATACTATTGTCATCTGACAAACTGAAGCTAACAGCATGTTTTTTTCTTCTATTGTAGCAAGTCCGCAACTGTCGTCCATCATTCCACACATCGCTCGGCATGTGGGGAGGCCTGGCGTATTCCGGTTTCAGTACTATGGTGCGCGGAATGGAACCCTGGACTCTCAGCCATGGAGGTAAATATACATACATACAATCACACATTTATCCTATGGATTAAGAAGAGACGATGGAACGCCATGTGATACGATCTTAATATACCTCAACATCAATACATCTTGTCATACATGCTCGCTGGTACGACTACATACTAACCTATATATAGGACTTGTGTTGTATATTACTATTATTGTTGGGAAGAGGCTTTGAGTGTTCACGTCGACCTCCGTGGGTCTATTGTGATTGTAGCCTTCCCGTGCATTGCAGGACAGCTGTCTGAAGTATGCCAAATATGTCAAAGAAATTAAATTAGATATGTGGTATACTGCTTACGGTGAGGTTTCGAATTCGATCACTGGCCTGGCAGAAAGTGTTATTTGGTATACTGCTGTTAGAACATTCCCTGGAGAGGTGCTTTATGTAATGTATTTGTTGTACAGGTGCTGACCACGCTCGGTTGAAGGCAGCCAAGGAGTGTCAGCCCATCGAGTACCCCAAACCCGATGGCGTCATCACCTTCGATCTGCTGTCATCGGTCTCTCTCACAGGTAATGTTTCATTACAGCTTTTAACCTTATCTGAGGGCATATTTTACCAACGTGCGTAACCAACGCCAAGTTACAGCTTCCAATCACTCTGTCTCGTTCAAACGTTGAAAGGGAGCGATGGAAAATCGTAGATTAAATAGTTTGGTAAATTCACTCCTGAAAGATTTAATAATTTTCTATTTTAAAATTTATTTTACTTTTATTAAATGTGTTTAGAAATGTAAAAAAATAATATATATGGCCAAAGGTTGTGCGTGAACGCGGGTATATTTGTTACTTTATTTAAAACTACTGGATGGATTTCAATGAAGGCTGAACATAGCCGAAGCCGACAGAGAAGCTCCAAGCCTTGGCAGGCTTGTCACAAATATTCTGCAATTCCATCTGTTTGATTTCTACTGTCCTTCATCAAGATTCTGCAACATACACTTCAAACTAATCCGGCTCGAAGGACCAGTTTGAAGTGGTCGTTCGTTTTCTACATTTTGCTAATAAAACCTTAGTATTTTTATTGTATATATACGTAGTATATGCAAGATAAAAAGCATATAATATATTATGTTGTTGTTTGTAGGCACTAATCACGAGTCGGATCAACCGGCGCACTTGACGCTGAAGGATGACTCGGTGCCCGTGAAGAGGAACCTCGCGGAATTCGATGGACCCGAGGCTAGATTCTGCCCTGCAGGTTAGTAACTACAAGAACAGACTACATCATATTGCCCGATAATATAGCTGTCCAGATAAAATATTCATTTTAAGTTATTTTCTACTTGCTACCAAATCATTCTAGACAATCAGGACATAAGAATAAGAATACGTTTATTTGTCTTGCCACGGCCGCTTTATTGCGAAAAGCATTAGTGAGGAATCTCTTCGATATTCTAACCTAATGTTAAAATCTTCTCTAACAATCAAACGGTGCATTCAATATCAATATCATAATATCACTTTATGATATTTATGACATACCTAGTGTATTTATGTACAAATATCGATAGGTGTATTTCATTTCTATACAGGGTGTATTTTTGAAACGGGGCAGTAAGGGCAAGTACCTTAACCGTTGCAGTTACAGCAAAACGTTCTTAAAAGACCTACCGTAACTTTTTGGGACATTTTGAACTGCATTCACAGATTTTGTAAAAAAGTTACAGTTAGCAAAAAAAATGCAAAAAGTTCAAAATTTTTTTTTTTATGCCAATCGATTCTATTTCATGTGGGGATCAAAAAACTCTATGGGACCATTTTAGCTTTCAGTACTAGAAAAGACAGAAATCGCCAAAAACGTTTCCCATACATTTCGGCAACAGAAACGAATTTCTACGATGGTCTAACTTTTTGTTATGGCCTGGAAGTGGGTAGAATTGACTGTAAAGTAAATAAAAAGAATTTTTACCCTCAAATTTCGAATTTGATTCGAAAATCTGTGTGTTATACCACAGATAATATAATACTAGTACAGATACCCAATCTCATACAAAAAATTGACGCCACCCTAAAAAATATTATTCTTGGGGCTATTTTAATTCATTTTTTATGCCAATAGATGGCCGTACTTGTGAGTAGTCTCAACCGCGCTACCTCAACGCCATCTAGCTTTTGCAAAAGGTAACATCAGGTACATGACGTCCTTGTGTGCGTGAGAATGTGTCTGTGTGCGTGCCAAAGCTGTCAATATATTATTATCTGCATGTGTGCGTGTCAGTCAGTATGTACATTACCATTACGTTTGACCTTCTACAACGCTATAACACTGCTGCATTCAAAATATCAAACGATATTTTAAAGTTTTAAAATTTAAAGTTTTTTTAATGAAATGTAATGTAATAAAATAATGATTACTTTCTATTGCAATTGATTTTGATTTAGACTAAACTAAAAAATATAAGGGAAGTGTCGCTAAAACGAGCAAAACAAAGGTATCGCGGTAAAGGGCGTTCTTGTCGCGCTCACTTGGCGTGAGTCACAAACCTTTTGTTCAAAACCTTGAACCTTTTTTATTTAGTCGTATTTATTTCGGCATGTTAGTACTCAATAAAACTTTTAAATAAAATTCAACTCATTTATTTCAAACGGGTACAGGCACATAGTTATAAATAGATTTTTTTTTTAAATAGAGAATTCAGAATCTATGTCTGTGCCACTCGAGGAACTTTAACTTTCTGAAGTGTCTGTTACATGTATAATAAAGCGATTGGCTGTTTTGTCTATTTGATGGTCAAGACCTCTAATCACGGCTGCTCCTTTTTTGACGTGCTCGACACAATTTTGCCATTTTTCAGGCGTTACCTGATTGAAGGCATAATTAAATAATGTTTTAAAATCATTTAATTTAAATGTAGTAGGTATTGTGTCGAGCAACGGGACTTTTAGTGTCCGCCCATCATACGAGCTCTATAGGATTGAGCACCCCTGACTCACTCTGACGTCACACTCAGCGCCGAGTATGCGGGCATATCCCAAAAAATCTTAATTTTTGTTAAGAAATTAAAAAATTCGGTTATTTTATAATTAATTGTTTACTTCTATCAAAATTAGTTACAGCTAAATAAATAAATGTAATGATGGCATGTTCTTTGATTGATACATAAGTTGAAAACTTATACAATTTATTTAATTTATAATATTTATAAATTATTTATTTTTGAATTACACAATAGCAATTACATATTATTATTTCATTGTTTTAATATGTATTTTTGAACATGAAAAAAATACCACAAATTATGCCCCTTATTTACGTATTTCTTACTTAATACCTTGCGATAAGAGGTGTTTGATTAACCGGTATTATGAAACTCGATCGATGCAGTAATTAGCGACAGTTTTTAATGACCGCCGATCGCTATCGTAATTTTATTGACTTTTTGGTAGAAGTCGGATCAATGACTTTTATTCTTTACTTATCTATCTGGAACTATAGAAGCGACTATAGAACATTCACAGTTCGCGCGCTGTTATAAGTTTCAATTTTGCGTGCACGTGGTTGTGGGTACCTCAGGCGAGGTGTAGGTATAATTTTTACATTTACTTGACTTACGTTTGGGAGTTAATCTTCTGTTGTTCCCAAGGACGATAATAATATAATACCTACTTAACGTTGTTACTTATTTTGCCTATACCTACTTCAAATAAAACGTCTTAAGTCAAAAAAAAAGTTGCACAAGAAAATCTTTATTTATTTCTGGTAAAGTTTGATCGAAAAATCTAAAATCTGTTTATAAAAACGTGCAATCATGTTTGCTTAGCATTGTTCCTACAACTGTCTTCGTTAGCAAAAACGTATTTTTGTAGCAATCTTATTATCGAAATTTTTAGCTAGACTAAGATTGCTTTGAAGGAAGAAGACAAGGGAGGTTTTAGTCATATCACTCAATACAAAAAACATGTATGTAAATACCCACTAGTGTATCTAGGGGTGCGCTTTGTTTTTCATAAAAAAAAAATCTTCATAAAATCGCAATTATTTAAATGTTATTAATAACAAATTAATAACATTTTTCTTCATACTCATTGGCATTAATAATATTGTTTTTCATTCACATCTTTTATCCTATTATTTTCTTATATTATAGTTTTTCTTAATGATACCGATCATTCTTTTCAACTCCTAATTATTTTTATTTATACATTTGTTTGTTCTTTTTTTTATGAATTTCTTCATTTGAGTGTTACGTTATTTACTTTATTGATCTCCATAATGTCAATATAAATATATTAATTATTTATTTTTTTAATTGTGAAAAGATCTGAAAAACATCTCGCATAAAATATCCACAAGAGCACACAAACAATCCGAAAACTTCTACCGAAGTGAAGGAAACACGCGCCCGTTCCTTTGTAAATAAACATTGAGTAACATTGCAGAAAAACATTTTGTTTCTGTTCGAAGTACATCACATGACAATTGATATCTATATTATTTTAGATTAATAAAAAAATAAAATTCATTTGATTACTTACATTATTAGAAAAACATGTATTTATTATATAATTTAAAAAGTTCGATGATGATTTTATATCTAACTATTATTGGAAGGCAATCGTAGCCTCAGAAACTAAACGCGTCATCGTAAGTGAATGTCCATTAAATTAACATGTTGAGTGACAAAAGCGTCGAACTCTAATTTGTTTTTAACTCAATATACACTCACACACTCATACAATGTTAAAATAAAATTGAAATAAGCGCCATCTATTAGCCACAAATAACCTAACCGCATGAAATTTTTACATTTTGTGCCGTATCCAAGACGGCGACTGAAGAGTTAAAGACATTGATTTCTTTTTCTCTCAAATCACTTTGAAATAATTGAAGAATGCTTTTAACGTTTTATATATACGTGCTTTATTTTTTAAAAATCATATTTTGGTCAAAAGTTGAACAATAGCGTTTATAACAATTTATTATTTTTGCATTGCTACACATAACGCCATCTATGGAAATTTTTAAGAAGTAAAAATCTAATGTTCCTAATGATACCCCATGGTTATACTTAGTTTCAGCTGAGAAACTTCGTATGAGTTATTAATTAAGGATTTTCGCTAAAATGTCTTCTAATCGTGAAAAAAATGACTTATTAGAAGCGTATTTTGAAAGATCCCTGCAATTCCAGGTTTTTCAAAAGATTTGTAATAACCTTTCTTGTTGGCACATGCCGCAACGGATACTTATTGCGGTACCACACTAATGCAGCTCCCGCATTTCGATTATTGACAAAATACGCTTCTAATAAGTCAATTTTTTCACGATTAGAAGACATTTTAGCGAAAATCCTTAATTAATAACTCATACGAAGTTTCTCAGCTGAAACTAAGTATAACACACAGATTTTCGAATCAAATTCGAAATTTGAGGGTAAAAATTCTTTTTATTTACTTTACAGTCAATTCTACCCACTTCCAGGCCATAACAAAAAGTTAGACCATCGTAGAAATTCGTTTCTGTTGCCGAAATGTATTGGAAACGTTTTTGGCGATTTCTGTCTATTCTAGTACTGAAAGCTTAAATGGTCCCATAGAGTTTTTTGATCCCCACATGAAATAGAATCGATTGGCATAAAAAAAAATTTTAACTTTTTGCATTTTTTTTGCTAACTGTAAGTTTTTTACAAAATCTGTGAATGCAGTTCAAAATGTCCCAAAAAGTTAGGGAAGGTCTTTTAAGAACGTTTTGCTGTAACTGCAACGGTTAAGGTACTTGCCCTTACTGCCCCGTTTCAAAAATACACCCTGTATACCGTATAAATCAATGACTTATAGGTATAGGTTAAGAGAAATCATAGAAATTAAACCTAAACTGACAGAAATTAGGTACTATTGAGTAAGTTACCAAGTTCTCATTCGTCACTGGTGAAGTGGTCATAAACTGAGTAGAAGCAGCATTTTTTACACCAGAAATCATATCCATATCAATACATCTTCTTTTAACACTGATCTAATGTGTTCTTTATTCAGAACGAAGTGTCGTGGCCGACCACGACATTTGTGAGACAACAAGAAGTGTGTTTCGTTCCAAGGCTACCATAAGGTTTTTAAAGCTTGAAAATCCCATAAGGTCAAAAAGCGATCGACGTCCAGAAACATTACCATTTTCAATGCTGACTTCTAAACAAAAGCATAAAAATAAGATATAGGTAGGTAGGTACTTAATAGCAATATAAAATAACCGTCCTGTTATAGAAATATTTATGGAACTCTGATTCCAAACAATATGGCCAAGCAATGGTTCTGATATTTACCATTATTGAACAAAGTACGCCTATAACGGTTTTTTAATGTATTTAGGAAAACCAACTTTGTCAAAATGGCGACTTTTCGTTATATGTCTTACTGAAACCAACATTATTTTAAAATTGAACTTAATAAAAACGCAAATTTCAAGGGGCGTGTAAAAATTTTGATTTAAAACTTATTATACTTCACCGAAAATATACGTGCGCCATGCAAATTCAAACACATTAGTACATCTTGACTTATTGTTAACTACAGTCTACTCATACTATTAATATTCTAGATAATATTTATAAGAAATGGATAAATCAATTAGCTTTATCAATTTTAATCTTTACAAATGTGTGCAGCAACATTCACCAATTCACAACACGTTGTTTGAGCTTGTAAGAGATTCATTGTGTACGTTATTGTCGTATTTGGTTCCATTAAGCGCTGATAGTTAGCTTCGCGGCCGCAAATAGTTTTTCGTAGTCCAACTATGAGGTCGTTATTGGTCTAAGTGGTGTTCACCAAAACTTCTATAGATTTTTAATTAGGTAAAATAGGCCTATAAATTGGGCCCTTTTCCGTGGTTATAATTGCTTACTATTCCGTTATAGTCCTAATGAAATAGTGGTTCCAGGACAATTACTAGACCACATTTTGCTGCTTGGGCTCTCACTCTTTCTTTCTCTCTCTCTCTCTCTCTCTTTCTTTCTCTCTCTCTCTTTCTCTCACTCTCTCTCTTTCTCTCACTCTCTCTCTCTTTCTCTCTATCTTTCTTTCTCTATCTCTCTCTCTCTCTCTCTCTCTCTCTCTCTCTCTCTTTCTCGCATGCCGTTGAATGACCTCGAATGGCGTCAAACTGTACGATATGTTTCATATTCATTCAAATAGCGAACGGCATTTTATACCGACAATAACTAAATTTGTTTGTAGCCGTTTGTACTTATTGTCTACTCTAAACATATAATAAAATTGTAAATTTGAAGATATTTAAGACAACAAATGGCGTAAATTTGTGGTAAGAAGTGCATAAGAAAATTTAATTTTTTTAGGAAATATCAGATAATATAATTATTTTTAATTATAGGTATAATGTATAGCTGCATAATAAGATAGCAATAGTAATTTCTAAAAATGCTATTTAAATATTTAAGTAATATATTTATGTTTAATTTATTATATTCATTTAGATATCTATCACATTAGGTTAAAGTTCCTGTAAAGAGAGATTAAGGTGTGGTAAATAAATAAATAAATAATAAATAAATTCCATGCGGACGAAGTCGCAGGCAAAAGCTAGTAGTTTATTCAATAAACAATCTAGTATCTGTTCCCACGTATTGTATTGTATATCTAAGTAACTGTAATAACAAGTAGATCCAGAATAAACATTGTTTATTTGTACAGGTGTATACGAATTCGTGCCAATGGAATCCGGCGACGGCCAACGCTTGCAGATCAACGCGCAAAACTGTATACATTGTAAGTATCATGAGCTCATGACTTTATATATTACAAATTACATCTACTTACATCTTCTTCATCTATTCTTACATCTACATACTTTATATCTTACATCACACACTTCAAACAACTACTTGTTAACACAAACAGTTTGTGCAAACAGGTCGGTATGGCTACACGCTCAATCTTACTCGTGCTTATTGAAATTTTCATAATTTGAAATTTGCACTAACTGTTTGTGCAAGTAAGATGGAGCATGTAGCCACTACCTAACATAATTTATACACACATAATATATATGCATAAAATCACGCCTATATGAGCCAGAAGGGTGTGGCAGAGGTGTACAACACCCACATGTCACCTGTTATGTATATATTCACATCAATCTGGATCACAATCATAATATAATCCCACATACGCACACGCATACATACACCCACGCACACACACACACGCGCAAACACACACACACACACACACACACACACGAATTTAAGAAATAAACGTGGACAGACAGAAATACAAACCAAGAATCTATTGAACAATCTAAAAGCTTGAATTTATGTATACGGATCATCATAATTATTATCATTTTAAGAGGGAAAAGAGACTGTTACTCCTTAACACAGATTATTTAATAATCTAGCTAGGAGGACAGTGCACTCCACCCACTTGATTGTAGACATTATTGCATTGTATACTTATATTTCAATTTGTCTTAGTTTTAAGTAATTGTGTACAATCCTTTGTGATGATAAATAAATATTTATTTATTATTATTATTATTTATTTTTAGGTCCCATGGGATAGGGGGTGAGCCATCAACATACACCAGGCTCAATTCCAACTCCGTGCTGTTATTGAGATTTTTTTTTTTTTTATACTACTCCCACAGCGAACGAACGTGTAGTCCACCTGATGGTAAGTGGAGTACAGCCCATGGACATGAACAATCTACAAAAGCAGATTATAGATGCGTCGCTGCAGCTGAGGACTACGGTGTTATGCCTCATGTGCCAGTAATTTCAGAGCCTGATCTCACCACCAAACCGGAAACAGTAATGGAAGCACTACTATTTGGCGGCAGGTTAAAGGTGAGACGGTGGTGCTGCCGCCCTCGAGCTCATTCACAAGAGCTCTACCACCAGTATTCCTGTAAATTCCTGTCGTAAAGGTCACAAATAACACTTTGCCCGACCTGGGTGTAATAACACCGACATTTCACTAGTCATATGACACTAATCCTTGTCATGTCTTCATTTGCAGGCAAAACTTGTGATATCAAAGATCCATCGCAAAACATCAACTGGGTTGTACCAGAGGGAGGCGGCGGCCCGGCCTACAACGGCATGTAAACACTCTCCAACTCTGATATTGCTTTAATGGCAAATAGTAAATTGAATGAATGAAAAAAGGAAAAAAAAACGAAATGTACAGTATGGACATAAATGAAATAATTTGTTGGTGCTTATCTCCACTCACAAGTAAGTGACTCTAGATGTAAGACAAGCAGCTATGTCCCTACAGAAACTCATCTAAATCGATTTAGTGTTTCTAAAATAGTGTCTATTAGTAAGAAACTTAATATTCTTCTTAAAAGTCAACGGTTAAAGTTTTTATACCACCCCGGCCCAGTGGCTACATTAATTGCATTCTCCGTGGCCTTCAAATCGCTCAAGAAGCAAATGTCAGGGCAGTTTGGGCATTCAAGTAGACATGTCATTGTTTGCTGCATTCAGAATCATAATTGTTACAAGTAATTTCGTTCTCAATTGCCTCTTAGTCAATATGTTTTGAATACATCCAAGCCAAGTGATCATGTTATACTTCACGTTTTTATGTCATCACGTCATTTTTAGGTAATGTTTTATTTTTTATACAAATATCTACATCACAAAAGCGTTTTTAAAGTATTTTTTACATAATGTATAATGAAAACGAAGTTTTGATACTAGTGAAAGATTTAAAGTGATATACAATCTAAAGTCAAGAGCTAATGAGGCCAAATAAATCAATGTATTAATAATATGTATGTATTCTAATTATGAAATACGGGTGTTCTATTTAGTCGACCGCGGTTTCACTTATAGATTTAGGCATTTTCAGGCGAGTGCGACACGTCGCGCCTGAGTCGCAGCCAGTCTTGCACAGCGGGCAGCGTAACACCCTTATGTTAATGTTACAAACTCACGTCAGTTCTAATAAAAATAATAAGTATGTAAATATTTGCAACTGATCATATTTTGTCTAAAATGTACAAAGATGTTGTATGAGTCTTGTGTAACTTAATGTGTGCGTGAGTTTCCTAGTTGTAAGTGTTAATTTTACAGAAGAAATCAAATAAAATATATTTTAGATAAAAATGTTGTTTAATTTTTTAATAATATCATTGCTTTAAATTGTGGTGTTTAAGTTAACCATCTTAAACAACATAAATCGACCTACGTCGATCGATGCCCTCGATCAATTAGTGTATAGCTTGTCATTGTAGCCAAGAAACGGCAACTTTTTATGTTATCTGGAAACATAATGACAACGATGCTTTGAATGATATATCGATTCTGCTTTGGTTTTTATTCAAAGTTGTGTTTGTTTATATATCTATATATATAAAAATGAAACCCGTTTTCCGTTGTCACGACATAGCATGAAAACGGCTTGACCGATTTGGCTGGTTTTTTTTTTTTATAGTTTTCTAATACTCTGTACAAGGTTCTTACGGAAAAAAAAAAATATTTATAAATTTTCTGTAAAAATATAAGTAAAATTATTGAACCCTACGGAATAAACACTATTATGAAAATATATATTTTGTTTTTTATTTAATAAAATTAGTAAAGTCCTTCTCAGGTATGACGAGACCAGGGAAATAGGTATTCATTTTTTATGGCGGATATTATAGATTCCAGTTCAAATTGAATAGGTACGCATACATAAGGTAGGTCAGCTATACAAAATAAAGTTAAAGTAACTTTAACTCTAACGGCCAAAATTAAGGAAAACTGCACCATTTCGGATCAAAATTTAAATCAAAACTTTCATAATTTCAATAAACCCTTTTCATTATTTCAACATGTGGAATCCAAATTAAGGGAGGGTGACATAAGGGGTGCCTCACGGCTACTTTTTAGCAGTGATTCGGTAGCGCCTTGCTCTGCAGATACCCTCACGTGTTTGCAGAGCAAGCATCCCGCGCCAGCTGATGGCCTCTCTTTCCCTGATCCACTAGATAGCTCCTCCGATTATCTTACCGTTGCAGCCAAGGACGTGTTCGCAGCCGTTAGCTCCTTCCGGAATGGATCCGCTGGCGGTCTTGACGGCCTAACGCCTCAACACCTAAAAGACCTTATATGCTCAGGTGCCGGAGAAGCCGGTGATGCCCTCTTGAGGGAGCTGACGGCTCTAGCGAACCTAATGCTCTCCGGCGGTGTGAATAATGCCATCATTGACATACTTTACGGAGCAAACTTGTGTGCTCTTAGTAAAAAAGATGGTGGCATTCGTCCCATTGCCGTAGGGTGCACATACAGGCGTATGGTAGCCAAAATATGTTGCAGGTACTACAGAGCCGAACTAACATCAAAATTTCAGCCCCTCCAGCTTGGTTTTGGTTCCAAGGGGGGCTGTGAGGCTGCCGTACATGCCCTGTCAACGTACCTTGGCTGCGGCGAGGGAGAGGTCATCCTTAAGGTTGATGTGAAGAACGCCTTCAATTCAGTTAATAGGGATACCTTGTTGACACAGGCAAAAATTGAAATACCTATGATTTACAAATTCCTTTGGCAATGCTACAGGCACCCATCAAAATTACTGTATAAACATAATGTTTTGGAATCTGCAGTAGGCTGTCAACAAGGTGACCCGCTGGGACCAGTCATTTTCAGCCTAGCCATACACCCCATAATTCGGCAATTAAATTCTAAATTTAACGTTTGGTATTTAGATGATGGAACCTTGGGAGGCGACGTTGATACAGTTTTACAAGATTTGACACTTCTGAAAACTAAATTTCAACAGATTGGATTAGATTTAAATCCTTCTAAATGCGAAATATTTTTTAATAAAAACATTAACAAGATTTCGGCCCTTTCAAAATTTAACACTTTAACCCCCAATATAAAAGTGATGGAAAAACATGATCTCCGCCTCCTTGGGTCCCCAGTCTTGGAAGAAGCATACAATGGCTTTATAGACGAAAAAATACAAAATTTCAGTGAAGTTTCGGATAGACTTCTCAAAATCAGTATGCATTCTGCTTACACAATAATTCGGCATTGTCTTTTTGTTCCTAAATTTACCCATGCTCTGAGATGTTCTCAATTTTGGAAATATTTACCACTTTTAAGCAGAATGGACCTTAAAATTCAAAATTCATTCAGCAAAATTTTTAACTTGGACTTGAATGACCGAGCGTGGCTACAGGCAACTTTACCAGTTCGCTTGGGTGGCCTCGGCATTCGCAAAATTACCGATGTAAGTTTACCAGCCTTCTTGTCTTCGGTCCACAGCACGGAAGAATTAACCAGGAAAATTCTGTCTCCTACACTGGTTAATTCGGAAGTGCTGTGCATGACCGACGCTGTGAACGCGTGGCAAATGGCTTGTCCCGGGACTGACTTGCCGACCAACCCTTTCTCCCAAGGACAGTGGGACGCGCCTCTCTGCGACATCGTTCGTAAAAAACTTATCAACACGAGCACCGGTGTTGCGGAGCGCGCGCGTTTGCTGGCTGTGGGGGAGTGGGAGTCTGGCGCTTGGCTGTACGCACTCCCGTCGTCTAACATAGGGACTATGTTGGACGATGAAACATTCCGCATTGCGACCTCCCTTCGATTAGGTGTTCCGTGTGTTTCGCCGCATCGCTGTCAATGCGGTGAAGCGGTCAATAGCCTTGGACACCATGGCCTGTCTTGCAGCAGAAGTGCCGGCCGTATTCCACGTCATGCCCACCTCAACGACATAATTCGTCGTGCTCTTGTCACCGCCGGAGTGCCAGCCGTACTTGAACCCAATGGCTTGGCGCGTGACGATGGGAAGAGACCAGACGGTATGTCGTTATTGCCTTGGAAGTTAGGTAGGCCTTTGGTGTGGGACGCAACTTGCGTCGACACCCTTGCGCCATCACATCTGCCAAGCACAACCGCTTGTGCTGGCGCTGCTGCTGCATCCGCGGAGACTCTCAAGCGGCGCAAATACGACAACCTTCTTGGTAGTTACGTGTTTGAGCCGTTTGGGGTCGAAACGCTTGGGCCGTGGGGTCCACGTGCACGCGCATTATTTCATGAAATATCCAAAAGATTGGTTGGCGCTTCACGTGCCCGAAGGCTGGCTTTTATCTTGCACAAAGAATTAGCATTGCCATTCAACGTGGCAATGCCGCCAGCCTTCGGGGCACGTTTGCCGTTGACAGTGATGCGGACGAGTATTTCGATGCCTAATCTTATTATTATTTTTATTATCTGTTGAAATTATTATTATTATATTTTTATTATTTTAGTTGTGTAAATAAAGTAGTGCATAAAATTTACGCTAAGGCGGTACGAAGTTCGCCGGGTCAGGTAGTACTTGATAAATCTACTTAAATGGGCATAATTTATACGTATTGTTCTGTTATAAATCAAACTTTTTCAAAAAAGCATAGAGCATCCTTCTTCTCTTCTATCAATCTTTATGATTTCAAATTTCAACCAGGCTTCAAATTGTCAAAACATATTCGCCTTCAAAAAAGGTATCATTATTAAAATGTTGTATTTAACAAACATTATATGATAAATTGCAGTGCGGTGCGAGAGAGATGATCTCTATAGCGATATTGGTTTCGTTCTTATGGGCAATGGTGAGTTGTTTAACATAACATAACATAACGCCTATATTACCCAGAGGGTGGTGTGTCCCATGGGATAGCGGGTGAGCCTATCGCCATCCACCGGGCACAATTCCAACTCCGTGCTGCTATTGTGATCTTTACGAGACCTCGTGGTGAGATACGCTAACCACTTGACTAGGTGAGTATTTTATTTATAATGGTGGAGTGGGTAGTGTACCTGCCTGCGACGCCACGGTCGCGGGTTCGATTCCCGCTTTAGACAAATCTTGATGTGCATAAACATGGGGGTTTGTCTTAGTCTGGGTGTTACTATGTATGATAAGTATGTATTAGACATGGGCGCCGCCCCCAAATATTGCGGCGGCGGCGTGCTGATGAATCTCGCTCGGTGGCGGCGTGGCTGATTTATGATGATGTGAAAGATTTTTACACTGAATTTTCATACTGCAATGAAAATTCAGTGTAAAAATCTTAAAAAAAACCAACAATGCAATGACTCACTTTATTTATCAAAAAATAAAAGAAAACTGTTCAAGTTAGGTGACAAAATTATTTTTCTAGATAATTTTTGCATTCCTTGTAGTTATTGTGAATAAAAATTATTTTATTCACCCTTTGTAAACTCAACCGAGATCTTTTTGCAGAAAGTACCATTCCAGCTACAGAAAATACCCTCTCACTTGGGGTACTTGTAGCGGGTGTGCATAGCAAAGCTCTGGCAAAGGTAGACAGCCGAGGAAAATCTTTCTTCTTTTCGTTCCAAAAACATAAAAGATCCTCATTACCGATATCCGTAGATCCAACAGCAGAAGCGAGATATCGCCAACATTCTTGGTCTAGTGGATCATCATCTTGATCTGTCCATAAATCAAAAGTAATAGCACAGTGTCGAGGCGCGTCCATGTGTATTCTTTCTTTAACGTTGCTCAGCATGCACTCGTATACATCGGACAGTGCTGTACCACTCACAGTATTTCGTGACGGAAGGTCGTCTTCATTCAAGATTATGTCGTATTTCTAAAATTAAAAAAGTGCTTGAGTTCGGTGAACATAATAAATGTTGTGTGACATTAGAAAAAGAAAGGCAATAAAAGTTAATTAGGTACTGAAATAGATAGGTACCTTAAAAAAATCCACCATTCCTTCATCAGAAATTGAGTCAAACGGAAGCAAAGATTTGGAAAACCAAAGAGCTACATCTCTAGCCAGTAGCCATTTGTCATGTTTTGGCG
Source organism: Hypena proboscidalis (assembly GCA_905147285.1). Classification (NCBI taxonomy): domain Eukaryota; kingdom Metazoa; phylum Arthropoda; class Insecta; order Lepidoptera; family Erebidae; genus Hypena; species Hypena proboscidalis. The sequence continues at coordinate 7,634,039 of LR990141.1, forward strand.
TGACTTTTGCAGTTTTTGAACCAGAAGCAGTATAAGTTTTAGCAGGACGCTTAGCAGTGAAAAAGTCTTTGATGTTAGTTTTGGCTTTATTAGCAGCAGAAGCAGGTTCATCTCGAATGTCATGATCATCTCGTAGGTGATGAGTTAAATTTCCAGTACTGACTGTTTTACTATAACACTTTATTTTAACACTGTAACAAATTAAGCAAAAAGCCCATCACCTTCATGCCTGCATATAAAAAGTTAAATCTAAACTTCTGTCAAATAAACGATTCTCAGATGACAATGTTTTAAATTAGAAATCAGGTAATAAAGTAAGCTAATAATAAAATTGCCAATAAGTGTTTTATGCCTACGAAATTTGTTTTGTTTAGTTGAAATGATACATTTGCTTCAGCGATAAATACCTACTAGGCGTTAGAAAGCATCATGAGTAACATACACTTTGATGATTGATAATATTTATTAATTTAAGCTAGTTAAGTAACAAACAACGCGATTTTTAAAACATATATATAGAGTAAGATCAAAGCTCACTTTTGCTGGAACAATCAAAAATAAAGGAATTGTAAGAAATTATTGTAAATTTGAGGTTAGAAAAGATTAATGAAACCTAAAAAAAGCAATTTTGTTTAAAAAAGTAAAGTACTTACGATCTAAATGTCACGCCGTCTCCATCACTTTCAGCTTTAACTGCTGTGAGACAAGCTGAGCAATATACTTGATCAGGATTCAAAATTCTATTTTTGTTATTTTATTCAGTAATGACAATATTTCCGAAGTATTTCCAACAGAAACTGCTACGAGTTTTAGCATCATAAAGCACGGTTATAGAGAGTTTATTTATACTAATATTTAATAAACTGGTCATTTTAAAATGAACCACAAAAAAAACCGAAACAAAAAGGCACGTGCTAGCTTCGCTCACGCCGAGCAGCAACTGCCGGCGGCGGCGGCGGCGCGCGGGGGAGACGCGGCGCGGCGGCGCCGGCGCGGCGCCCATGTCTAGTATGTATTAACAAAAGAAAAGTATATATTATGTAGTATCAGTTATCCTAGTACCCATAGTACAAGCTCTGCTTAGTTTGGGACTAGATGGCGTTGTGTGTAGGTAAGTTGGGAGATATTTATTTATTTAGGTATTTATTATTTAAATAGTTTGTCTTAGTTTCTTGACCCTGTTGTATAACTCTTTGAAATGAATGTAACCACATCAAGTTATCTTAATAGTACATTAATTATTCCTTGAAGCACTTGTAAACAAACTAAGTAGGTACTTCAAAGAAGTAAAGAGCTGTGATTCATTTAGACTGAAGATAATATTGTTTTCCAGAAGAATAAACTTATCTATACGTAGGTACTAGACACTAGTTATTCTTTACTTTAGAGAGGAAAAATTCTCTAGTTCTGTCTCAGGCGAATAAAATAACCCATTCCAATATTGCTTTGAATACTTTGCGGGGAGGAGTGGGTCGTCCATGTCATGTCATTTAAGGGCCTGTTCACATGCAAACGGTATATAGCGTCGTGCCGTTGATATCGTCGTCGCCGTGGCACCGCTCAATGGCGTGCTCTTTGACGGTGACGGCGCACTGTAGCCGTTAGACGGCGCTCCGTCGTCGTATTTATTTTATTATTTATTAATTTAGGGATAACAACAGCCATTATACATCAATTTGCTAATAGCTAACTTAATTAAAGCTGAAGGCCAATTATAGTTATCCACATCGTAATAATAACAACGTTGGACAGGACGCCGTGTGACGTAGAATCCAGTGGTGTTACTCTAGACAACTTTGTAAATAGAGTTAGAACCTAGCAACTGATATTTTTAATATTGTTATCAATATCGGTGTTCATGCATATTACGGCTTGTTAAATATATGCTCTTAAATTGTCCTTATCAAAACAGCTAAAAATTATTCAGAACCCAGTATATTAATTTTCAGGATTTAACAAATGCACACAATTCTTCAGAGAAGTAGATTAAATAACTATGACCTAGCGAGTGACTGTAATTACTAGGTTAAAAAGTTGTTTGTGTACTTAAAATTATGTGTAATAGGTTAGTCATAATATTAATATTGTTTGTCATAGATAACCATATACCGCAAATTGTAAGCTTAGTCCTTATAAGCTATAAGTACCTAGCTTAGAAACGCCATACCCTTAAAAGTAAATAAATTGTTGTGCTCTTTTGTAAAATATTCCTGGAATAACTTTAGGTTTTAATATTGAACAGTCAAGTTTATAAGGACGTTATGCAGCACCATGTTGCCAATATCGACGGCGCACCGTCACCGTTCGACAGCTCGCCGTTGACCGTCGATTTCGACGGCACGGAGCGTCGGGCCGTTTGCATTTGAACAGGCCCTTACTAAGCAGTTATATATTTGTATTACAGTGCCTAGCAGAAGATTATTTCTATCAACCCGACAACACTTCGCGGTCCACACTATCTGGGATAGAAGCATACAGGTCTGCTCTTACCCTGGACTGGCTGGAAGCCGAGGACCAGCGGCAGAGGGAATTGGCACGGGCCTTTGAGACAGAGGCTACTCCTCCTGGCAGGACCTTTGTCACAGATTGTATTGAGCACGCCAGACCCGCTTCGGGGAAAGTCGCCAGATTGATGCTGGAAATGCTCAAGTGAAGTATTTTTTATTCTAATAGCGTTATTTAGGCTTTTCTTTAGCAAGACAAGTAGCAACACTGAGGCTTTAATAACATTGTGACCGTTAGAATTACGATAGACTTACCCCATTGTTAGTGATGTACAGTCCCATTGTTTTAAATATCAAACCAAAATCCAGATAGGCGGGCAATTATCACGACAGCGTGGTTGCTGGAGAACCGGTGTCGTTGTCGCCGATGCCGTCCGGGAAAACGCTGGTGCGACGACTTGGCTACCTTTCTGGATGGTTAGAAAAACAAGACTATTAATAATATAATTAATAGTGGCAATCCTCAGGGAAGACCTTTGCTCAATAGGAGAATATTTATAGGTTCAAAAAAAAGATTCAAATTAGACCCCAGTTTCAGGAATCTGGAAGGCGACGATGGTAAAATAATACCAGAAATGATACAAAGCTTGATCCGTTCCAAGATGCTAGTAGAAACCTCTATGCTGGATGCAGAACCGGATCTGGAATCCCTGGTCAAGACTCCAACAATCATGAAAGGGGAACCTCATTCTACGTTCCCGAAGATTCTTGCGATGGCTTGGATGACCGTGACAGATCCTGTGACCACCAAAGTACATGGATGGTGTCCTTTGCAGAGGGTATTGATTGATATAGACCTCCGTACTAATAACCTAAGTTCTCAGTTTTATAAGTCTAAATGCGCTATAGGCTGACCGTTTAACTGAGTCCTCGCCTGCGCGGTACAGGGGCGCGGGGGTATGACGACAAAGGGGATTTCGACGGGCTCGGGCGGTGGGGGCACTTAATGAAATATACAGCAGATGAAATGCACCAAGATATTTCCTAAGATATGTGACATCATAGGAAAAAAGAAATAGTGATTTATCAAATGAAAAATAGTTAAGAAGATACAAAATTTTAATGAACTTATGTACGTAAATAAAATAATTGAGAATAAACTATTATACTATTTGTTATCTAAACATATAATTAAATCGTAAGAAAGTCAAAACTTTTTTTGGGTCCAGTTTCTTTTTTATAAAATATAAGTATACGTTAAAAGCCATTTGCTTGCACTGACTGTTTATTTTATGTCCGAAGATTTTCGATTCATCTTGAGATTGTTATTACATGTGTACCTCTCACAAGGTGTCTGCAACAGTCAACACATGCGATCGCTACCCATGTAGCGAACGAAATGAACCATTACAAAAATTTGCCTACCGCCCGCACCTGTTTTAGTCCCCTTTGTCGTCATACCCCCGCGCCCCTTTACCGCGCAGGCGAGGACTCAGTTAAGCGGTCAGCCTATAGTTGTTTATGAAAATATCCAAGGCAGTCTGGCTACTTATAATTATGTTAATGACGCATTATCACGACTTACTCATGACTTGGTTAATCTTCGGCGGTAGAATTGATACCTAAAAATCTTTTATTGTATTATCAGGTGAATAGATACCTTGTAATGACGAAGCCTGCACTGATTGCGAGTCATATGAAGGCTCTGGAGCCTATCCTGGCGCGGGGCCGGTTCATCGTGGAGGAGTTTATTCAACACGTCACACCACTCAACATGTACGAAAAGAAGACCACTGCCTATGTACCTAATAAAGCTAAGGTATTACCAAACATTAGAAGCCGTGGCTATTTATTAAAGCTGTATATCTGTCTGTCTGTCCATGGCGAAAGGATAATGAGTAGAAAATGGCTAGTTATATGTTAGCAGAACAGACTCTTTTAATAAAAGAAATGAGTTTAAATTACCTACAAAGAGATTATCCTGTTGCTTTGCTACCTGGCACCGAGAGTTCTCTTTAACTTCTTCCGCTCGCTGAATCTTTTCCGCCCGTCTCTTGGATGGAAACATGTATTCTTAATGCAGTTTTATTTTGCGGGTTAAACGGAGTCTTATAAGTCCATCCATAGAAAACGGGCTTTTTATGAAAATAAGATAATGAAAACACATGAAATTTCATTCATGTCAACCGACCCAGACAAATTGCCGACTAAATTCGGTAGTAATTCGATTTTCTCATTTCGATACAAAACAATTTCTATATTTACCATGAGTATAATATGTTTTTCAAGCCGACGGCAGCTGTGCAACGATCAAACTTGTCTCACCGCAGGACTCAGAGGCAGCCAGATAAGCAAGATATACCGACACACACGGTTCGTATGTTTGGAACTTTAGATGACGTTCATATGAGAAACTCGTGGGTAAGTGAGGTTTGGATGGTTAGAGCAGAAACCAGTGGCGTATATAGTGGGCAAGGGCCCCGGTGCATACAGAAAGTAGAAAACATCTCAATGAATAATATAAATGAGAGCAGATATTAAGGAGAGCTAATGAAAACTAGTTTATGGGCGAAATTTTCAAATTGATCTCACGATCGCCAAGCACGTGAGCTTATCGCTGATGCAATATGTGCGTAGTTGCGTACTTACTACTCATTTAAACTGTTAAATTATTAAATAACAATATTAAACAGCACAAGCTTATTGAGGAAGTTCGGCGAATGAGTTGAAAGTCTCAAATCGGGAGTTTTAGTTCTCTTATTGTTGATGTTATGTTCACCTAAAATAATTAAATTTAAAAAAAAATAATCTAGTGAGCAGGGTCGAGGTTTCCTAGCTTCAGGAGCTGGCGAGATGGTTGACCCACTCTTTTCAAAGCTTAGGTTAATGGACAAAGGGCCCCCCGAGGTCCGGGGCCCTGCGGCACTGCACCACCGGGCCCTACGATAGCTACGCCACTGGCAGAAACTGAAATCGCACAATCACCGTCTCCCGATCAAATAAGCTGGTCTTGGAGGAACACAAACAATTGCTATGCCACGCTTCGCTGCTGCGGCGCTGCCGGGCTTTCTTTATGTATACGCACGCCCATGGTAGATTTTAGACCTCTATTCTGCGTCAAACTTACTCTGGTCAGAAACCCACCTTATATAAACCACGTGCTTGCAGGAACCACTGCAACTGGTGCCCATGAGTTCAGAAACGACGCAAGAGTACTTTCCGGAGCCGTCACATGCCGTGGTGGCATCACGACGGCAACCTATTATGGAGGGCAGCATTCGAAGCAGGGGGGTATCTACCCTGAAATTACCATGCTTACTTATTTGTACTGCTTTTGTTTTGTAATAAACTTTTCGTTTGTATAATATTTTAAAAGCTTTTATACACTTATACAGTACTTGAGAACCCTGAATTATCTTTACATAAATTGCATACTTATAAAGTGGTCTAAGCGGTCGCCTCGCCGCTCTCCACTGCGCTTATGTTGTATGTTCGATTCCCACATGGGACAAATTTTTGTGTGGTCCGCAAAGATTTGTTCTGAGACTGGATGTGCTTGTGAGCATGTGTGTATATTTGGCCATAGGGACAGAAAATGTTATTGCTTCTAGCGTAATGTAAAAAATGCAAATTACTATTATAATTTATTATTGTGGTAGATGTAGAGAAAAAAAATGGAAATAACCCTTAACATAAAATATTTTATTATGAAGATAACACATAAAATGAAATCAGACTGCCAGACATAACACAATCAATAACTGATAATGATAAATGTACTTGAGAACAGACTGTATTAACAATTAGATAAAAAAACGGCCAAGTGTAAGTCAGATTCGCGCACGTAGGGTTCCGTACCATTATACATCTTAATAAATGTTTTTCTTAATTCAGGTCATTATATTTGAGGTTTACGATTTATAACGTATTAAAAAAATAATTATTAGATCTCGTTCAAACCAATTTTCGGTGGAAATTTGCATGGTAATGTACATCATATATTATTTTTAAATTTTTCATTCCCTTATTTTAGAAGTTACGGGGACACACACACTTTTTTCCACTTTGGAAGCGTCTCTTGCGCAAACTATTCAGTTTAGAAATTTTTTTATTAAAAACCTCAATATTATTATTCAAAACCTATCCATAGATACCCCATACCCCCACGTATGGGTTGATGAAAAAAAAAATGAGTTTCAGTTCTATGTATGGAGAACCTCAAAAATTTCTTGTTTATTTTTCTATTTTTGTATGAAAATCTTAATGCGGTTCACCGAATACATCTACTTACCAAGTATATAGCTCTTATAGTTATGGAAAAAAGTGGCTGTGACATACGGACGGACAGACATGACGAATCCATAAGGCCTTTGCCACACTAGACGGTAAATCCGTCGCCGAACTACCGAGGCGGAACGCCAATACATGTTATTGCATATAAAATACAAATAGTGTGGCAAAGGCCTAAGGGTTTCGTTTTTTGCCATTCGGCTACGGAAACCTAAAAACCAATAGTGAACATTGTAATCTCAAAAACTCTGTATCAAATCAGAGCACAATTAACTGCTCCTCGGGTCGGTTTTACCCTAATGTAAGAAAAGAAACACTCTCCTTATGTTAAACTTTCTTTATTTAAAATAAAACAAAAATATTTCGTGTTCTACAAAAAAAAAATATAATTATAAAAAAAACACAAGATCATGAAAATCAGTATTAAAGGTTGTAATTATTTAATTTATACACAAAGAACATTACTATGTCATAAATAGAAAATAATCTCTAACATTATTGTGACAATATTTGAGCATTTACGACTTAATATTCCAAGTCAGTCTATGAACGGTATCGATACTATAGCAAAACTATATGATTAATTTTAAAATTACATGTAAAACCTACAGCTAAGACATATCATGTAAGTAATAATAGTTTATGTAATTTTATTTATTTATTTAAAAAACATAAAATACTAATACAAAAAACATATTTTACATTAATCTCTAAACTACTGAAAAAAATACTATCTCAGATAACAAAATAAAGGCAGATAAAGTGCACCGAACACGCAAAATATAATCATCAGATAAGTACTATCAATTGAGTACATGCTTATAAATGATTTCTTACTATAGTTCAGCCAACGAAACGAGATAATTTTCATGATTTACAATTATAAATCCAATTCACAGACCATAAAGTTTAATTTCTATTGCAATTGAGATAGTTTAGGACATTTTTAACAGTTTTTATTATACGAAAATCAACTTAAATTACAAAGTAATAGAATTTATATTCGTGTGATTTGTAATAACATAAATTTATCTTGTTTCGTTGGCTTTAGTATAGATTCATTTCTTCTTACTAAATTGTCTTATAAAAAAAGGTAAATGATGTGGTAGCTCTTCTGCCAACTTAACCAAATTTTCGTTATTGCCACTCAATTTTATTATATTTTCAGCAAGCTTTATCACTGGACTCACAAGATTCTCTTTGATTTGTTCCTGAATAGCCATCCCAGAGTTGGTAGAATTTAGTAACTGTATTATGCTGTCACCATCCATGTTTTGGATACACCTTAACACATTTTCACTGAGAACTGATCTTGATGTATCTACTGCTCCTAATATACCTGCGCTATTTTTAACAATCGTTATTAAATTGCCGACATTATCTTCATTAACTTTGTGCTGCACAGCCTTCAGTAAAAAATTAGTTGTGTTTACTAATCCCTCATTAATCGCCACGTTAAGGGCATTGCCAGTATCCAACGTGTTTGAGTCATTTGTTCGATTTTGTTTCACGAGTAAATCAAATATCATCTTTTGGCTATTATCATTACTCGCAATTTCTGCTAACTCTGGGTCATATTTTAATTTGTATTCAAAAGCATTTCTCAAGCTCCGGGGACTGGCAAATAATATAGTATTTACAGTGAAATCACATATAGATTCGAGTTTCGGCCATTCTAATCTTTTATTTTTAAATTGTTTCATCATGTCTGATAGGGCCTCCACTAAAAAGTATTCAGCAAATAGTAAATGGTAAAATCTCGGTACTCCATCTACAACAGTATCAATAAGATTGGTTTTTATTTCTCCTGATTGTATCATTTTTATTATTTTCTTCACTTCTTGAATATCTGTAGCAGTCAGAATTTTAGAAACATCACTTTCTTTGCATAATGCATATATTGCTAGCTTTTTATGATTATTAAAAAAGTCATCTCGTATTTTATCTTGATCTTTACCAATCGCAGATTTGTTTTTTATTTCGCATATTTTTTTGACATTGGCTTTGAGAAAACGTTCGTACAGAGTTACGGCATCAAAATAAACGCCCGACCTATCAACTAATGCTTGAGTGTCAAGATTTAAATCAAATTTATCTGTAATTTGGAATACAAAGTAGCTACCAGCTAGGTACATGTGCAACGGTGTTCCTGCTAATTCTAAAGATTTTTCTTCATTAGATCTGCCAAGCATACGATCGAATGCTGTGTAACGATTAAGCCCCCATTTCTTTTTAAATGTTTTACGAAGATAGCGAGGTGATAGACTTTCTACCTCGTTTTTAAAATATTCTAGTAACGTCAAATATATTATGTGTAGAGGCACACTAAACATAGGAATTATTGGGCGCTCAGTAGGATATTCACTGATATCTAATGTACGATTAAAAGTGTTTAGTATATAACTAAAGAATAATGTAATATTATTAAACTGTTCATGATTAAGCTTCTCAAGTTCAATATTAGTTGACCAGAATCTTTGAAGAAAACTTTTTTGCTGTAATGTGGAAAGGCGCTCGAGTTTATATGATTTTAATCGAAACTTACGCTCAAGTACTTTGACAACGTAGCAATCACTCGTTATCCACATGCGTTTGTCAGCTTTCTCAAGCACCTTAAAAAGTTCAATGCCCTCATTCGTGTTTTGTGGGTATATTTTATCAAAGCCATCAAATAAAAATATAACGTTGCCAGCATTATAAAGGTGGATAAATATTTGTAATTCAAATGGAACCTGTTTGCCATTTTTGCTTTCAACTGTTATAGTATTCTCATTGATAGTGAAATTAATATTTTTTAAGTAATCAGAATTTTTGAGTGCCCATTTGCTGAGAAAAGTCATTATGGTGTTCATATTATCCTTATTTATTTTCAAAAATTGTTTATCGCTAGACAGATTAATTTTTACTATCCAAAGTGTAGGGTCCACTTTTTTTGTTTCCAATGATAAATGTGTCAAGAGGATTGATTTACCCATACACGGCTCTGAGGATATTACGACAACTTTGTCATCAATGTCATTAAGGGTGTCGACCTCATACTCTTCACCGTTACATTTCAAATTTCTGCGGATGTAATAGTTTTTAATTTCGTTGTACTTATGTGTCTCGAGCATTTGACCAATTTCCATTTTTTCTTTATGCAGCAATGACCATAATACTTTTGCATTGACATAGTTCTTTGAGTTGTCGTCAAGAATTGCATCTAACTTAATTTCATGTCCTTGATATATTACAGAACATTTGTCGAGAAAAGTGTGTTGTGATTCAGATGTTAAATCTAGCAAATTAACATTTTCATCTCTAAAAGTTACGTAATCATAATTTTGAAAGATTTCTGCTTGATTAATTTGCAACGGTTCTCCTGTAATTATAATTATTTTTGGCAGTAATTGCTGCTTAGTAATAATATTCAGTATATTCGAAAGAGTATCTAGTAAGTTTTGATTAAAAGACGTCTCACTAGTGATTACAAGTGTCATGTTTTCCATTATTCTCAGTTCCTCCATCATTGTTTCATAATCATTTTGTGGAAGGATATGAACATAATCTATGTTAATGAAAGTACATTTATTTTGATATTTCCAATATTGCATTATTTTAGCTGCAGTCAACATAACAGCATCGCTAACGATGTTTAGGGCCCATTTTTTATTGTTGTCCGGGTATTGATCTAAGTTCAAACAATTTATAGCATTCATGTTAAATTCAATGTTAAAATTTTTAATCATTCTTATAAGCATCACATTAAGGACGGTCAGTAGTGGACTATCAACAATTCCTTTCTTGGCTTTATCATAAAGGCTGCTATTTTTGGTTAAGTAGTGAGCCTCTGTCTGTTTTTTCCACCATTTTTGTATTTCATCATGAAAGCGAAGAAAAATAGCGTCTGAATGGACATGAAATAGGAATTGATGATGTTGCTTATCCGCATTGTAGAGTACATTTATTTCTTTCTTAATGGTAATCTCTACTAATTCCTCCTGAGCTTGGTTTGTATAGAACCAAAGCTTACTTAAAAAATCGGCTGCTATATTCTTATCGTATTGATAAGTATCAAAAGAAATTCTTGGGAAACCATCAATGATAATTTTTATGGCATAGTTTGTCAAATCTTCACCAGATAATTCTTTAATTTTTCTCAGGACATAGCGACCATTTTCAGCTAGTTGTATTTCAGTATTAAACCTGAAAACTTCGTGCTGTTTATCAAACTGTAGTAAATTACCTACTGCACCACCAATACCACCATTAGAACTAAGATGTTTTAGCTCTAGTATTTTACCAGGACCAACAACTTCGCTGCTTATATTTATAATTTTAGTTTGTTCATTTCTGTTTCTTTCAGCAAAATGTTGAATCAATGAATTGAATTTACCAGCAAGAAAATCCAATCTTTCATATAAGCCTTTTACAGTTTTTTGATTTGTTGTAAGGTCTAAGTTACCGAAAGACTGTGGTAGTTGAAAGGTAATAATTTCTAATAATCTCTGCGCAGCTAAATGAACAGCGTCTCTAACCATTGTTCTCGTAACTGGTATCTTTTGTAAATCAAATCGAATTTTTTGAATTTCATTCTGTTTGTATTTATTTTTTGGCAACTTATTGACATCAAGACATAGTTTATCATTTGTATCATCGAATTTGATTGGTGAACCAATCAATTTACTTATAGTTTCAGCGCATGGATAATCAGATATTGCTTTTATATAATGTTTGACTTCTTCTTTGGAAAGTTTTGTTTTAGAGCTATGAGTATACACAATTTCTTTATAAAATGTCTCTTTTAGTGCTATTAAATTAGGATCTTCAGAGCTAAAAAACTCAGGCTTAAATTTACCCATGTAAGTAAAACTTGGCATACTACTAGCAGTATTTGAGGCTTTGAGGGGTTCCAGAACCTTCCAAATTGAAATTACTTTTTGGGCCAGTGCTGGATGATAGATTTTGATTAAATCACTTGTCATCATAACCCCAAGTTTATTAGGCGATAAAATAAATTCTAAGAAAGTTTTCGCTAAGACTTTCATATGTTCATTTTTAATAAATTTCGTTAAAAATTCTAGGTCTTGATCTTCGTAGTCAAACTGAAAGATATCTGTACATTTATTTTTATAGTTTTCCCCAGTGAATATCATGCTATGTAATTTATTACATATTTGTTTATTTTCTGAGAGCTTCCTTTCGAAACTTTCTTTGAGTGGCGTATATAAAACAAAGTAACTCTCAATATCTTCAAATTTTCCTTTGAACATGGGGCTAGTAGAATTTGGTGAAAAGCTTTGTCTTGTTTTTAGAAAACTATCATAATATATTCCTAAGCCTAGTTTGCTCGTCGTACTTCTGACACTGGCAACAGTAAGTCGTGCATTATCAGTATTTTCCCTGTGCTTCGTTTGCATAAAACACGCTACGTTGCCAAATCTAAAACAAACATCGTCAAAATCGCCTATATCTTTAATATTTGACGCTAAATAGAATTGTTCAATATCCCTGTCATGTAATGCTCGGTGAAATATTAAACTTAAAAGTTTAGTCTCATAAAACTGACCACTTACACCCGACGTTCCAGCACGCTTTTGATAAGAACTAACACGTTGATCACTCTGAACAGTTTCTACACTTATATTTCGGTCGATTTGAGGCTTAACCTTGATTGCACTTTTTTCTTTATTTGACACTTTCGTAGCGCCGTTGCTCTGCATAGGAGTTTCTTCAATACCTTTTCCAGGTTTTGTATTTCCTTGTGTTACTTGTTTATCCTTATTAGAAATCAAACTGGCACCATTTTGCAAAAGATATATAACAACATTCTTTTCATCGTGTTGGGCGGCAATTTGTACGATTGTGTTATTACTCGGATCACAGGCGTTGATATCTGCGCCTTCTTTCAAAAGTTCTTCAATTTTCTTGATAATTTCCGCACTTGGTTTTTTTCGACGGATGTATGAGCGAACGTAAAAGAACATTTCTTCATTTAATATTCGTTTATCTTCGTCACTGAGTTCCATTTTGCACACTTCTGTACAGTTAGAACGAGTAGGTAAAGGTTTATTTTCGCGCGATAGCAATGCTTCTGCACAGACAGCGCGTGCGTCACTGAATTGTTGTGTATGATAACACTGAGCATTCACTCGATACTGGTGCGCGACCAAGGAAACTTGCGCGTCATACAAGACTGCTTGCCGGGCTCATTGCCGGGGAATCACCTCTCACTCAGTATTGAGTTGTCAGTAAGAACATAACAAAATACTTATCTGTGCATGCATTTTATGTGTTGCTAGACTTCGGTTCCACAAGACAAACGTAGGAATAGTAGTTTTTGATAATTTTGAGTAGGTGGATCGTAAGAAGTAATAAGTTAGAAACTAGGGCCAATTTCATAAAAAAATATGAATCTAGTATTATTAGACATTCTCATATTAAATCGCTTTTACTATTATCAGACTATTTTTCGGACTTTATGAAACATGAACCACGATCCCATGGTTCATGGCAAAAGAAAAAAGTAACCGTACGATGTATATTGGTTTCTTGATGATCCATCTGTGTTATATTTTGTACATGATAAAAATACAAAGAAAGGCGGACAGTTTGAAAATTAGGTCGCAGTATTACTTAATACTTTTACTGGTGGTAGAGCTCTTGTGAAAGAGCTCAAGGGCGGCAGCACCACCGTCTCACCTTTAACATGCCGCCAAATAGTAGTGCTTGCTTTCATTACTGTGTGCCGGTTTGGTGGTGAGATCAGGCCCTGAAATTACTGGCACATGAGGCATAACACCGTAGTCCTCAGCTGCAGCGACGCATCTATAATCTGCTTTTGTGGATTGTTGATGTCCATGGGCTGAACTCCACTTACCATCAGGTGGACTACAAGTTCGTTCGATGTGGGCGTAGTATAAAAAAAAAGGTATGCAGTGATTTTTTATTTTCACTTCAATTTACGTGCTGCAAATTGTTCTTTACATATACCACAGTTAATTTAGATAAGTAATTAATATACCTACCTACTTCAACCTGGAATTTACCGTAAAACTCGCCCTGTAATCTTTTATGAGCTGTAAAACTACTAACCATTTTCCAAAATCCTCCCATATTTTCTAGAATGGCAACACCGCAATACACAAAAGTGATCTAAAAATAAATTGTGTTTGTGCAAAATGTCGATGTATTGCAATGAGTTCATTACGTGCGTGTGTGTCGAAACCTCAGATAGGATACCAAACCAATGTCGCGGATACTCGGCAATTTAACGTACGTTGCGTCCGTGCACAATGCGATGTATTTGTTGATAGAACAAGCGAATTAAGACTTACGGGTTTTGAAATATGTCTATACAAAAATTGTATTATGGAGGATCATGAATTTGCTTTGTGTTAGTTCCTATCGGAGTTTGCTAGGCATTTTGACTGTGGTCTGAGCTTTTGTTAACAAGCTCCAGAGAAAACTTGCCGCTTGAGGAGGTCGAGAGCCGTGACGTCATTCGTGTTAATTCGTGTATATCCGTCACTCTGTATGAAAGAGAGTAGAGTGAGTTATCGATTGCCTAATAATATTGCATGTGTTCTGGTTTGTATTTTACGATATTGGGCATATTATGAGGCATGTAACCTTACACAGTTACTACAGCAATTAGTGTTGCCCAAATGCAAGAACAAGACGAGACTTAGCCAGTCTTTTGATGAGAAATTCGAAAAATCATCTGCCTCATGGTTATCAACTGAGCTATATGCGAAGCGGACAAGCGCGCACCCTACGCAGCCCCAGAACAATTATCACGAAGAGAAGAAAAATCATCTAGCAGTAATCGTAGAAACCATGAACGTACGTATTTATCGAATGATTCAAATAATAAAAAGTGCCATGTGTGTAAAGCAGAACACGTACTGATTAAGTGACCTAAGTTTTTAAACTATGATACGAACAAAACGATGGAACATAGTACGCCAAAATAATTGTGCTTTAATTGTATAGTAAGCATGCATGAAGCGAAGAAGTGCGGTAATAACGGATGCGATCAACCGCATCATAAATTATTACACGCCGAACGAACGAGCGAAACCACGGCGCACGTATGTATGCATCACGAACCATCGAGTGAGCGCAAGCAAGACGCCAGCGCAGCGCCCGGCCACCCGGCCGCCCCGATACGCCGACCTTCGTCGCCGCTGCGCCCGCGCAAGCCCCACCCACACTCGTACTAAGCGCATCGAACACAGCGACAGCGATACAAGGTCATGCGTACTCTGCTTGACTTTGAAGAATAATAGAATGATGAAGGAAGCACAGTTACATTGTTGGACCACGAAATCGCGAAGACAATTGGGACTGCAAGGTAAAAAGGCGCCAATGCATGTACAAGGCATAGGTGGCACGGAACGTGAGCCTGTGTGAGTATACCTAGGCCCTGTGGCGGCAATCAAATAGTGTTAAATGTTGTGCGTTCGGCGCGGCTGCGACGATTGTTTGTATATGTGATTTCAATAGAAGCCGCCGCGCCGGCGCGTGTATCGTCACCATGTACTGCCGAAAAGCTGCAAAATGTCTTTGAGAAGTCAGTACAAAACCTTTGATGATGCCGACGACAAGGTGCCGCGCATAATCAAAGTGCCGATGGTTAAAACTATGAATGCACTCTGTTTTCTTTTAATGGATATTTTCATTCGCTATGTATGTTTATGGTATTGGTCGTAATGCGCATAGGTCCAGTTTTTCATTTTCTTTAAAACAGTTTTTTTTGCGTCTCATAGAGTCCCTATGCGTACCTATACCCTATACCCCAAAATGTTATACCTACCTACTCCGTGAAACGGCGCTCAGTCCTAGCTGCAAGACGCAAGAGTCTTAGTCTTGTTCTTGCTTAAATCTTGCACGGTCAGTCTTGGTCTTGGTCTTGCTATAATTAGGCGGTCTTGGTCTTGGTCTTGGTCTTGCAAGACCAAGACTGAATTTGGGCAACACTAACAGCAATAGAATGAGGAATATTTTAACACGCTTATATTACAATTTTGCATAATCATAATTGCATTAAATTTCGATAAAATAAAAAGAAAAATAAAAAAATAAATAAAAAAAAACGCTCTTATAAATAAACCAAACTAAAGAGTAGAAAATAAATAATAGTTAAAAAAACTAAAAAAACACGCTTTTAAAGTACTTCTAATTCAATAATACTAGTATTTTTTGTTCATTATCATTTTCAGCTTATATTAGGAATTATTTTTCACTTTTTAGTTAAAAGTACTTTAAAAGCGTGTTTTTTAGTTTTTTTTTTAACTTTTGTCTATTCTTTCTCCTATTGGTCATTTACATTACCGGTTATTGTCGTCAGCAATGAGTGATGGTTTTGACTCTAGTATTGGGTGATATTAGAGTCCATTATGTTATGTTCCTGAGGCGTCAGAAGTCCGTTGACCGTAGACCGTTTGGCAAGTATTTAGCAAAATATGAGAAACGAGGTCCTAATACCTTATTGCCAAAAAATCTGTAGACTTAAAAATGACATCATAAATGTCATTGTGTTATTCTGACGTGAATTATTCCTGCAATAGATTTTGTAAGCAATGTCTTGTTGCAAAAACAAAGTAACATGAAAGAGACGATTATTTGGAAATGGCTCAGAATGTATTTTGGGTTATTCTGTTCGTGGGCATCTTGGTAAGGACACAGTATATTTATAACTAGCTGTACCCCGGGGTGCCACCAAGCCTTGAATTTTCTATTTGATCCGCGCAACGATCTTATTTTTCTTTCTTACGAACCTTCTCGTGACAATAACAATCATGAATTAGCGAAGCTCAGCAGTTAACGCGTGACTCGTTGTCCTACGTGAGCTACGAACGCGACGCGATGCAATCCATAAATGGCACCCGATGGTTGTTATGGAAACACAGGCATTTGTATAGGCGGCATTGCGTGGCATCGCGCTTGTTGCCCACCTTGGACATCGCCAGAAACCGTGATCAAGGGAAATAAGAATTAATTGTTATATCTTCCTCCCATATCTTTTTCAACTGTTTATTAATATAATTGGTGTTTCTATGTATAATAAGTATGTATTTACAAAAGAAAAGTACCTATGTATGTATTAGTATCAGTTATTCTAGTACCTATAGTACAAGCTCTGCTTAGTTTGTGACTAGATGGCGTTGTGTGTAAGTTGTGTGATATTTATTATATTATTTATTTATTAATTTGCTAAATGCTATAAAAATAATCAATAAGAACTACTTAATAGCTTGTTTTATAATGTTTTTTTTCTTTTATTCAAGTTTCCATTAGTTTGTCCTAACGTGGAGTCAGACTTAAGTACAGAGGAGTTGACTGAAGACCGATGGCTGTTCCGTAATTCCAAGCACGAGAAATCAGAACTCACCTGCGCTGGGGTTCGGCCTGTTGCCAAGGATATAGTTCGAAGATTCTATGCTATATTGCCTTAGTAAGTACTCGCTACAGCCCGCGGCTCTGCCTGCGAGGGGCGTAGATAAAGTGGCCCATTATGATAATCTAGACCTTTAGTTATAGGTAGCAGTATGTTCAGAATTAAAAAAATAACCTTTAAGCCTTTACAACTCTATCCTCCGTCTCCATTTCTCTATAGGACAACTAGACAAACTGGTGGTAGAGCTCTTGTGAATGAGCTCGAGGGCGGCAGCACCACCGTCTCACCTTTAACCTGCCGCCAAATAGTAGTGTAACGGTTTGGTGGTGAGATCAGGCCCTGAAATTACTGGCACATGAGGACTAACACCGTAGTCCTCAGCTGCAGCGACGCATCTACAATCTGCTTTTGTGGATTGTTGATGTCCATGGGCTGTACTCCACTTACCATCAGGTGGACTATACGTTCGTTCGCTGTGGGCGTGGTATAAAAAAAAAAGCGCGGGAGCAGCTACTACTTAATATAAGACGAAGTCGCGGGTAAAATCTAGTTATTAATATGATATCGCGATTACCAGTCAAGGTCGTATAATTTAGACTGCGCAGGCGCTGCTGCCGCCGCGCCGACGCGATGATGGCATCATTCGAGGCTAATAACACGCCGGGTATTCCCCCAAAATAAACCCAGTGTTGCCATTTATTTAGAGAATTTGGGCAAATTTTTGGCCAGGTGGAAAATGTGGCAATTTATAAATATTAATAAATATTCCACGATAAATAAATATTTCACAACTCACACACATCGCCATCTTGTCCCAAACTAAGCAGAGCTTGTACTATGGGTGCTGGAATAACTGATACTGATACATACATACAAATACATACATATTATACATAGAAACACCCAGACTAAGACAAACCCCATGTTCATGCAAACAAGGGTTTGTCTTAAGTGGGAATCGAACCCACGACCTCGGCGTCGCAGGTAGGTACACTACCCACTCCGCCATCTGGTCGTCACATTTAAATATACCATTTAGATAATAATCATAAACACCCCACATAAGACGTGACATAAGGGCCGATCGATTTTGCAGGTTAAGCATCGTTGACCGCGGTCGGCAATAGATGGGTGACCATCTAAACATGGTTAGCATAACAAGTCTCTGTGCCTCAGAGATCACGTTAAGCTATTCTTTGGACATCTACGAAAGTCGTTATGGATACTTAGAATTTAGAGGCCAGAAAGTACTTACATTATTTTATTCGTTAAATACTACATTTTCATCATCATCATTCAGCCGCTCGTAGTCCACCTGGCAGGGGGCCGTCCTACCTTACGGTTGCCGAGTCGCGGTCTCCAGGACTCGTTTGCTCCAACGGCTGTCGGTCCTTCGGCAGACGTGACTAGCCCATTGCCACTTCAGCGAGCTTATTTTGCGAGCTATGTCGGTTACTTTAGTTCTTTGTCGGATGGCCTCATTACGAATTGTATCCTTCAAAGAAACTCCGAGCATAGCTCGCTCCATAGCCCGCTGCGCGACTTTAAAATTTGTGCAACCGTTAATATCCATGTCTCGGAACCGTAGGTCATAACAGATAGGACGCACTGTTTGTAGACTTTCGCCTTCAGGCATTGTTAAATACTACGCTTATAGAAAAACATTTGTATGTGCAGTTTCGACAAGGAGCACTCAAACGCGGCATTCCTGCACAAGTTGCGGGGCACGGTATACAGCATGTCTGACAGTGAAGATATACTAGACCGCGAGGCAGGCTTCTACGCTGCAGTGCTGACTCCTCTGATGTTCCTGCAGCAGTATAGAGACACCTGGTGCGTGCTTGAGCGAGTGAGTGTTCGATTATTATTATTTTTTTTCTCGTTATGACAAACATACGTTTCACACACACAAAGCACACCCAAAGTCAGAACAAATCTTTGCGGAACACACAAAGATTTGCCCGTGATGGGGATCGAACCCACAACACCAGCGTAGTTGAAAGCGGCGAGGCAATCGCTTTAACTATGTGGCGAACGCTTTAACAAATGACATCTTTTAATTAATTTATTTTTCAAGCTTACTAGTAATTTGCAAATACTTTTATTACTAGTATTTTTGTTAACCCCGTCGAGCTAAGCTAAATTCGCTTGTGTTAGGAGGAAGTTTACGTCAGTGGTGTAATTCTCGATTCGAACCCACGGCCACTCGATCGTAAGACCGAAAGGCCACTTATGAAATATAGGCCTATCCTACAATTTATAAGTTGAATACAGGTCTGTAGAGATTATAAGCAGTGAGTAAGGTGCAATGTAGCATTTTCCATAGTAGCATTTTGAAACGTTTAAAGCGAGTGGGCATGTAGTCGATGCTAAGAGTTCACCACAAATAATACACACATACCCAGCAGGGGTGCTAGAGGTGTATAACTCCCATAGTTCACCTCATATGTTTAGGTCCCATATGGGGGTGAGCCTATCGCCATTCATCGGACACAATTCCAACTCCGTACTGCGACGATTTTTGCCGACGGAAAAACCCCAAAAAACAATTTTAATGTCCCGGGCATCGAAACCCAGACCTCCAGGGTTGAGGCAGTAACTTCTTATCGCCAATAATATTAGGATGGTTTATTTTTCAGTTCCATAGAGCTATTCGCTTGTTTCAAATATCGCACCCGACTGAAAAGAGATCTGCTTTGAAACTGCTTCAGAATTTGAGAGCTGTTAATCAAAAGGTAATTACGAAACTAGGTTTTATTCTGCAGCTATCTAGCTGCATCCGACTGGTACCACAGACATAGCTTGATTGAAATGACAGCTGTCAGACCACTATGACTAGTGCAGGGAAGGTACTTATATACATACTGGTACCAAACAGAATTAAAACGAAAATCACGTACCAATCTTCTGAGATCGTATTTTGAATATTAGTATCTAGTAAAAGAAATTTAGTTATTTTTGGTAACATTAATCTATGTTCATAATGTTTTTATAATCGATCGACTTATATAGATCGCTTTGTCCCATCTCTATTTTTTTATACAAGATGTAGCCTTGTACACGCATGTCATTCATAATTAGATTTATTTTAATGATAAGTGTGTTATTTTCGTATTAAAGCTGACTAAATAAAATTTAGAATTCATTTATATGTGAATCTATTTCATCAACCAGATATAAATGATTTTCCGTGTCTAAATATATTTACTACAATAACAAAATGTTATGTCATCACTATTGGTATCAACCATAGAAATCTTAATAACTAGTCAATAGAAATGCTATCGACTATCTTTTAACACTGGGACGCATGTCGCCGGTTTTCAAATACCACTTTTTGTATTCCTGCAAACAAAATTATTCTTTTTGGCGATGACATTAAGACGACAATTCCTCAACTCGCACTTGTGTTCGATTAGACAAATGCGCTTGTATTCCTGCAAACAAAATTATTCTTTTTGCAATGACATTAAGACGACAATTCCTCAACTCGCACTTGTGTTTGACTTGACAGATGCGCGGCGACAAGGTCACGCACGCGTCTTTGACATTTCTATTGCCTTATTATTAAGATTTCTATGGTATCAACTGTCATTTCAATCGCGCTAAGTTTTTTTAATTATAGGCATACCGCCCGGTATAGATCTTGACTGCTGAAATCCATGTGGTTATAACATAATGTTTCAGTGCATAAGATCCGTGCTAGTAACTGTTCTTGTACAGGAACAGGGTGTGGTGTTCGTCCACTACTAAGGGTGGCTCCTGACCCATTTAATAAACTTTTTTTCAGTTTGTAGCGTGAGAACAATAGACGCATGGATCCTAGTGCTCGCTCACTCGCACATACACTTTCTATCGCACCTATGACGCGCGGATCGCCCCACTTGTTTTTGCACACGGCACTACAGCCCGGAGGCTTATATAAGCGTCAACGCAAGCCTCCGTCAATCACTCTTAGATAGCCGCTTCCCAGAGCGATAGCCCCTAGTGCCGTCCTCTGGATAAGCCATCGAGGAGAGAGATAGCCCCAGCGCCGTCCTCTCTGAGATAGTATATTTGTGTTTAGCTAGGCTTATCTGTGTGTAACAAGTATTTGTGTTTACGTGAATATATCTGAGTCCTGCACATTGCTGTTTTCCTTCGCTACCTTCTACGTGGATAGAACCTAACCACAAGTTCTGTCCTACATCTGGCGCCCAACGTAAAAGAAGGAGGAGAAACTCTGTCCTACATCTGGCGCCCAACGTAAATGAAGAACGAAGAGGAAAATTTGGAACATAAGAAGAAGGAGGAGGACAGTATGTCTATTCAGTTGACCCAGAAGAAGTTAAAGATTTGTAATTTGAATTCAAAGACATTTTTAAGAAAAACTGGCGAAGCAACCGATTTACTGAACTTAAATTAGACACTGATAATCATAAACCAATTGCTATCAAACCATATAGATTGTCACCTGCTAGACGAAGTCAATTAAAAGAGGCAGAATCTGTACTAGCCTACTTAGATGACATCATCTGCCGATCAGCCAGCTTTGGGAAACACCTGGAAGACCTGGAAGAAATATTCAAGAAGTTAAGGATATATAGGTACGCCATCGGTGCAGCTTCAGTGCAGGGGGAGGGCCCGGATGAACACCCAATAGAATACGCCAGTAGTCTACTTTCAACAGTCGAACGTAATTATACGGTAACTGAAAAAGAGGCACTCGCAATTGTATGGGCTGTGTCTAGTTTTAGAGGCTATATAGAAGGTGCAAAATTCATTAAGGTGACTAACCACCAACCTTTAAAACGGCTGTTAAATTTAAAGTCACCAACAGGAAGGTTAGCACGTTGGGCATAACAGCTCCAACTGTACAACCTAGAAATCAAATACACTCCAGTAAAAACCAATGTTCTTGCTGATAAAGTTTTGAAAAATATCATAGCAGCGCGATAAAAAATTTCTTCACACGAGATGACCAAAACTCAGAGCCTATACTACCAATTAGAAAACAAGGGAGACCGAAGAAAGTTAGCGCCTAGTACTCGAACGGGACGTCAACGAGTACCAGAGGGGGAGACTGTAGCGTGAGAACAATAGACGCATGGATCCTAGTGCTCGCTCACTCGCACATACACTTTCTATCGCACCTATGACGCGCGGATCGCCCCACTTGTTTTTGCACACGGCACTACAGCCCGGAGGCTTATATAAGCGTCAACGCAAGCCTCCGTCAATCACTCTTAGATAGCCGCTTCCCAGAGCGATAGCCCCTAGTGCCGTCCTCTGGATAAGCCATCGAGGAGAGAGATAGCCCCAGCGCCGTCCTCTCTGAGATAGTATATTTGTGTTTAGCTAGGCTTATCTGTGTGTAACAAGTATTTGTGTTTACGTGAATATATCTGAGTCCTGCACATTGCTGTTTTCCTTCGCTACCTTCTACGTGGATAGAACCTAACCACAAGTTCTGTCCTACAAGTTTGATTAAAATTACATTATCCTCAATTTTAGTAGTATTTTTCGGACTATACCATTAGAATTTAAGTTACTCTTTATCGTCATACCACGCAGGTAGAGCCGTTTGCATAAACTAGTTTTTTAACATTATTTTATAAGAATTCGGCTACTACAGATAGTTTTTTTAAATTTCAGATCCGTAGTTTCATCTTCGACTTGCCAGGTTTTGTCATTGCAACCCGTAGCTCCTCCCCGTCTGAGAATGATGGCGAAGATATGCTTAATGACAAGAAAGACATTAAATATTTAAAGGAATTGATTAAAAATCTTGGCTAACTTACATTTTTTATTATAATGTTTTTTTTATTAATTAATTATTTATTTACATTTATAATGATTATAATGAGCATGGCGACTTATCTATACATAGTAATTTATAGGAAAACTTATCAAAATATACGAGTAGCTTAACATAAACAAAATGCAAAACAAAAGTGTCATGGGAAAGTCCATTTTTCAGTATGAAATTATAAATAATAACGTTAAATTTCTCATACAATTGTAAACCATTTTCAGAAACGCAATATTTCGTATAGATATCAAATTAATATAAAACATAATTCACATTTTTACATATTAAATACATAAACGTAAAATTATCTCAGGCAGTTTACCTATTAACAAAGTGATTAAAATTTAAATATGTCATGATGCCTGTTAAACAATTAATTAATTATTATTGAGAATACTGATAGTTTCGAATCTATTACATAGATTCATCAACTGGGCAATTAATCGCGTTTCGTCGCCGTCGCGCTACGTCTCACACTCAACGGCATATACCGGCTAAAATAACGTGAGTAACCTGTATTCTCAATAATAATGTCTTCACTTTCGTCGGTTTTAATAATATTAATGTACTTGTAATATTTAAAGCAAATTTTAGCTTTGCTATTCAGCTATGGAAACCAAGTAAGGTTCGTCTAGCTAAGGTATATATACCTACACCTATGACGCTGGCACAAAAAGAGTTGAGAAATTTCGAGTCTAGCAACATACGAATCCATAGCTGAATTGGCAAAGCACTTGGGGCGTATACCCAGGGGGTGCAAGTTCAAGTCCTGCTGTATTCTTAATTTTTCAACTTTAATATTATATAAAATATTAATGTAGTTTAATAATTTTAAATATTTAAAACTAAATCAACAAAGTCGACTATAATAGAGGAAGCTTGAAAATCATACCCTGAATTTGTTGTCCTTAATTTCCTATGAGCTTTCACCGCATTTTTATTTACATATCAGTAATGGCCTGTGCGTAATCTGGCAGTTTTAGATAGCAGATCTAATCAAAATGTAGTACCAAATTCATCCATTGACTGGAATTTATCCAAGACAAGGTTAAATTAAAACTGTTCGTACTTTTTAGAATTAAGTGGTGATGTGTTTTCAAAGTAACAAGTGATGGTAAGTATGATGATAGAAAATACTATGATGATAAACATGAATAAGAGAACAATATTGATGTTACAGGGATCATCGAATTTACTTCTTTGAATGTAGCATACTCCTTCGTTGGGCATTGTTTTAAACGGTAAGTATGAACTTGGGCTGGTATCTGCCACGCCTGACGCACTCATTTTCATGAGAGCTATGATAGAATCTTCGGCTTTTGTTAAATACGCCACGGATTCAGGAAGATTTTTGGTCAACATCTTCGTGAATTTTCTGAAACAATTATAATAAAACATAAAATCACGCCTGAACAGTTGAATTTCCTGAGAGAAAAACATCGCAAATAACACTTGCCTGATCTCAGAATCGAGCCCAAGACCTCACGGTGAGATATCACTAACGATAACCAACAAGCCAGTCAGTCGTGCAATGAGCATCTATATAAATTTGGGATTAATTGTGTTAATGCTTACGTCGGGAGCAACAAACACTGCGTTACCGTGCTTCGGGTCGAAGATCTCAGCGATAAGCGTCAGTCCAGGAATGTAAGGTCTGCTTTGTTTGTCATCTCTATGGGTTTCTTGCACGCAAAGTATGTGGCATTGAGTTCTACGGCATAAATCAGAGAGAATATCTGCTTTATCCTGGGAAAACCCTTCGATGTTAATGGAGATGACGCGCAAAGCTGGCACTAGGAGGGGACTGACTGACGGATCATGGTGTTGACTTGCCATCGTGTTGAAAGGATTTGGGATTGTGTTTATATTATGACAGTACCAGTAATATTCTATATATATAAAATAAAGTAGTTACACTTTTTATAACTCAAGACCGGTTGAATCGATTTAGCTGAAAATTGGTGGGGAGATAGCTTAAAACCAGGAGACGGATATATAATACTTTGTATCCCGTTCCCGTGGGACGTGCTGGGACGCGACATAAAACGTGGTATAACAAAACTCAACTGACATGGAAAAACAAAACGCAGCTGACAGCAGAAGTAAAAATGGTATAACAAAGTTTGCCGGATCAGCTAGTATTGCTTATAAGCTACGGCTCCGCCTGCGTGGAACGTCGATTAAAAGAAGCCTATATTTTGCCTGGGGTCTTGTTTTATCGCCGCACCAATTTCCATTATAATCAGTCCAGAAGATTCGAAAGATTTTTGGGTACAAACAAACAAACTCTTACCCCCTTATATATTAATTGTTATATACATACGTATCGAGTAGATAGCGCTTGTTTTTGGAGTAGGTTAAAAATACTAATTATGTCTTATATCAACTACTAGCGACCCGCCCCGGCTTCGCACGGGTACAATGCTGATACTAAATACACTACAGAAAAACTGTGAACGTTGTATATAAAAACACAGCGGCCCGCTCCGGATTCGCACGGGTATATAATATATAGCCAATGTCACTCACTGAAAAAATGATTAAAATCGATCCAGTAGTTTGATTTATTCATTACTGCCCGTGGCCCGCACGCGTTAAATTTGGAGTAAAACAATTCCCCCTTTCTATGCATGTATTATACATAAAAACCTTCCTCTTGAATCACTCTATCTATTGGAAAAAACCACATCAAAATCCGTTGCGTAGTTTTAAAGATTTAAGCGCACATAAGGACAGAAAAGGCGACTTTGTTTTATACTATGTAGTGATAGTGATAGTGATTGTATTGACGGAATATCAACTTACCTGAAGTATTTCGATTTAGTCTGCTTAAACCTTCTCATACGGTGGTGAGTTTTGGCTACCATGCTTAGGCCTGCCACAATCGCTTGACAGCTAGCTTTATCGCCATAATCATTGCAAAAACTGCTGCAACTCTCGGATATTTCATAATACGGTCGCATTGTTATTGAGATCAGGTGCTGAAAAATAAGTAGAGAGTTAGTAAATGTTTAAATTTTATCTAGAAGGCAGTGGCAGAGGTATATAACAACCACATGTGACCATATTAAGGTCCTATGTGATAAGAGATGAGTCTTTCACCAACAATTTGGCAAAATTTAACAACTTGCTGATAATTGTCAATCAATTGCCTGATGGACAAATCTAAAATAACACGTAAGATAACACGTTTGTCCGACCTGGCAATCGAACCAAAACTACGCGAGTTTGTATATGCTAAGCATTAGACAAACGAGGCAGTAAACTCATGTTTTTTTTACATAAACATTCCAAATTAAACATTCCACCAGACTATTTTGCTCGTACGGCCTGATAAATAGTTTCATAAAAACAATATTTCTGCAAGAAATATGGTAAAAGAGCTCGTGCGGATCAGTCGATAAAAAAAAGTAAAAAAAAAAAAAAAGTTGGGTTCACTGCGACCGCAGTAATACCTGCCTGGAACTACACAACCTTATCCCTCCGTCTCCGTTTCACCATCGGACTACCAGACAAACGGCACTCAGGCATCGCTTCACGGTAGATATTCCACCATTACGCACTAAGCGTTTCGCTTCTACATTTCTTATGCGAACTGCCAAAGAGTGGAACGCCTTGCCCGAGTCTGTGTTTCCGCATGAGTACAACTTGGATCTCTTCAAAGCAAGAGTCAATAGGTATCATAGGTAAGCGTGCTCCACCGTAGACTGCATCATCACTTACCATCAGGTGAGATCGTGGTCAAACGCTAGCCTATCCACCATAAAAAAAAAAAAAAAATGGCGACCTGCAGACCTGACCATGTATCCAATGACAGTCGTTACAGGTAGCCAGAGGCCAGAAAGATTGAAAATCAATGTAACAAAGTTGTACTCCATCTTAATGTTAACAGCAACAGCAGCTCATAAGCCACAAGAACACGCATGTCGGACAATAAGATGGATTGCTACCCTGAGGGGATATTATAATGTCAGTAAAATCAAGGCCCGTCTTACCGCGTGCTTCGTACCTAAAAATTGTTCTACCAGGTTTCCTACTTTAAAAAAAAAGTAGATTACTTACGGTATCCCAGATGTTGTTACTCCAAAAAGGTTTGACTCTAAAAATCATCCAGAAGCTTTTGCGACCACTCTTGCATATTTTATACAGTTTTCCAGCGTTTTTTCTATCAACATTGGCTATCACTATTTTGGCTTCCATGTGTTCCAGTTCGGTTATCGCCTGTGAATGACATAAATCTTTTTTATTCAATATCTAGCAATTGAGTACAGACTCAATTGCTAGATATTTATTAAAAAAACCGGCCAAGTGCGTGTCGGGCCACGCGCAGTAGGCTTCCGTAGCTAGTCGTAACAACATATTTCGATTTTAAAGGGATTAACTATCTGTATTAAACAAGTAACATCTTCATACAAGTCATTACTTTCAAAGGTTTTTGTAATTTGCACGAATTATTCTAAGTAACTGCATTTTACACTTTGGACCCCAATTACTCTAGAACTAATTAAGTTAAAGTAACCAGATAAATAGCGTCCTTCAGATAGGAAATGTTTGTAGTACACGAAACCAGCTAGCACGTATGACGAGATGTATGAATGTTAAGGAAGCGAAAGAAGTATGTAAGGAGCGAAGCACATGGCGTTCCATCGTCTCTGCCTACCCCCGTGGGATAAAGGCGTAATTTTATATATGTATTATGTATGTTTATTTATGTTTCAAGAATTTTGAACGAAATATTCTGAGTAACTGCATCTGACATTTCGGACCCCTATTCCTCTTGAACTAATGAAGTGAACTTATCCGCTATAGTTTTCCTTTAAAGTTCATTACATGTACTACCGACACAATTTTTTTCAGATTTTAGGATCCAGTAGTTTAGCTTTTAGAGGGGGGGGGGGGGGGGCGCCCTACTCGAACAAAAATTTGCTCTTTAAAGTTAATTATCTCGCAAACGGATCCCTAAATCAAAAAACTGTCTTAGCAACCCCTGAACGTTTTTAAAAGTCCTATCTAACAATACCCCACACTATGGGGTAGGCGACAAAAAAAAAACATCCCTACTTTACATGTAGGGGAGCTACCTGAAAAAGAAAAAAAAAATTCCAAATTTTACTCTACGACTTTCTTTGTTTAGTTAACATACATGTTTATGCAAAATTTCAGTTTTCTAGCACCAACGGTTTCGTCGCTATGCCGTGGACAGGCAGACGGACATGGCGAAACTATAAGGGTTCCTTGTAGGTACTACGGAACCCTAAAAAGACACCACAGGGTGAAGAGCACTGCCGAATGCTGTGCTTATAAGCAGGTAACACTCCAAGATGACCCTTACCAAATTTTTTTCGAAATACTGGTAAACCAAACTAAAAAAACTCTAATATGAAAGCCGTTGAACAAAATTTGTTATTCAAAATAGCGTGTTAAAACTATAACCTCTTATAAATATTTTTATAAGGCTCTTTAAGAGACAACTAATTAATTAGAATAAACAATTTATTATTGCGCAAACAATAGTATTATATAACCTATACAATAATATTGTCCTCAAAAATAAATCCACGGAAGGAAAACCATTGAATTGCAAATACATTGTTTACCTGTTACCTACCAACTAACACATTTACTTTCGGTTTATTAAATGGGTTTCACAAAAGTATTCTAGATACTTGAAATAAAAGTTCACTGAGTTACCTTTTTAAAACAGTTGTCGTCTCTACAACGATGTACATTGAACAACTTTCCTTCGTTTGCCAGCAAAGGTAGCAATCCATCTTCAAATTCCATACTTAATGGTGAATAATCTGATATTATAGCAACTCGGCGCCATCCCGCATCTGTGATGACTTTCATAAATGCATGTTTTAGCATTCCCGGTGACTCGGACGAAAACAAATTCACGGAATTCGGAAACAACCATTCGTATGGACTCATGTGGTGTTCATTCTGTTGCGGTGTATAAAATATGGTGGGAAGATAATCATGGTCAGTATCAAATGGTTTTGGGGCCAGAACAGCAAGTAGTCTATTCTTAAACCTTCCAAGAGCATCGCTGCATTCGTGCATTGGTACAAATTTGAAATTTAAAACGGTGTCAGTCAATTGGGTATTATGTGCTATAACATCAGAACATATGAGGACTGTTGTCAATTCTGTCGTTGTTTCCGTTACTCCGATACACGATTCTCGGGACTTTATTTCATTGCCATCAAAATGTAGTGATGTGATAAACGCAAAAAGATCAGGATTTTCTTCTGCTATCCTTCTGCTCATGATTTTAGCACCAGGTACGTCTGTGACTTTATACCAGTTAAGGTTGAATGTTTCAAGTTTGCTTTCATTCATTACATCGTACACATCACCGGCGTAAATAATTCGATTGTTATTAAATTCGTCATCTCCTATTGTGTTGAAGTTGTAGTAATCATTGGTAAACAGGTTGACAATATTTCTGAAAAAGTATTTTTTTTATTACGGAGAGGACTGTTGGTGTATAAATTTTAACGTATTATAACAGACACAAGTTAAAATATCAATCGTTATAGTTTTAATATTTGCCCAATAATTTTACCCAATTGCTTGCAGTCTTAGCTGAAGCTGGTGGTGGTAACGCTTTGGTAAATAAGCTTAAGGAAGGTAATACCACCGTTTCACTTATAACCTGTCACCAAACAGTAGTACTTTCACAACTGTTACAGTTAAGTGGTGAGATAAGGCCCTGACATTGTACATAACGCATAATTTCATAGTCCTCAGTTAAATAGACGTATAATATTATGCAATCATAGGAGCCTCCCCGAGTGACGTACACAACGATTCTCTACGTCCGGCGCACCCTGGGCAATTCGCAAGTTCTCTAAAGCAAATTGGCTAATCCTTTTACCACGATGGCAAGTCAAAATAAAATTTGACTCAGCCATCGACACGACGAAGAAGAAGAATCTGTGTAATATTGTCTTTTGGTCTATTGGCTGTCAATGCTATTTACAAGCTGATGGACTACAAGCCTGTTCGCTAGTAATATTTTTGTTTGTTTTTAAATATATTCGTATCTATATAAAATTATCATGTTACAATGTTAGTTCTCGAGCACCTCCGCTTGACCGATTTTTATGAATTTTCTTGTGTATATTTGGTAGATCTGAAAATTGGTTTTATCGATGTACAACATAAGCAAAGCTGCAGCTAATTGCTATTATAATAATAGCAGCCCTGTATCTAAAACATGTCCTGCTGGGCTCGGGCCTCATCTCATGATGAGAAGGGTTAGGCCATAGTCCCTCACGCTGGCCAAGTGCGGATTGGTAGACCTCGAGTACTTTTTAGGCACTCTCAGGCTTGCAGGTTTCCTCTTGATGGTTTCCTTCACCGTTAGCGAGCGATAATTTATATGATAAATACACACATATCTTCGAAAAGACGAACCTTAACGTTTCATTGACAGAGGTATGTGTTGTGAGTTCGAACGGAATGGAACGGCTTGCTATTGTTTCCTATAAAAATACTTACGTATGGTCTTGTTTTACTGATAGCAGTGTCTTCTCATATGTTGTGTTTATATCATTCACTGTAACTGTACCAATTTCATAAAATTCACTGCATTTACTCATAAATTTACAATTCATTTCATTCAAGATATCAGCTTTTAAATCCTGAATTTTATCACGGTCATCGAGGTAGCCATTGCAATTGGTATTCGCAGAAGAATTAGAGAATTTTATTAATGTTATTTTGTTTGATGGGCCTGAAATTGAAAGACAAGTTATATACAGTAAATAATGCTAACAAGCTTTTAGGGTATTCGATCATTCGATTAAACGTGTAAAAAAAAATAATCGAAAAAATTTGCAAATAAGTAATCTTGCATCGGATAATCCTAAAGTTGACCGGGAAATTGGTAATGTATTGGGATAGTCTAGTAGATTATCTTCATAGTCTTTGATATAATCAGTCGTTAATTTCACTTGGAAAATCATGAATTTTTGCAGTGGTTTTTTTTGCACCCGGAGTCTCAAAATCATGTACTGATCACTGATAAGCGGGTTCATCATAATGTCATTTACACCCGTTATAACATTGAACAAAGACAGGAAAAAATAAAAAAAATAAACCTTACGATAATCAGGCGGAGGGTCACCACATGTAAAAGCCGATATCGACACACTTATATTTTTCACTAACACAAGCAAAAGTATTAAACGCATCATTTTTCTCTTAGGGACACCATACACCACGCTTGACGGTGAGCGTGTTCAAGCAGAAATGAATATTATAAACTAAATTAATTAGTAATTTTCCTCTTTACTAATCATCCTGTATTAAAAACCGCTTGACTCGAAACGTGATACTTATTTTCCTGTGAGGTTAGGTGTAACCTCAGTTAAATACATTTAATTGTATGCTTAATATTATTTTAACCGACTTGATAAAAAGTTATCATTATTGCGAATATAACTCACGTTATTTTAGCCGAGATATGCCGACTAGTTTTGAATCTATTACGTAGATTCATCAACTGGGCGCTTAATCGCGTTTCGTGCATCCCGGCTAAAATAGCGTGAGGAACCCGTATTCTCAACAATAATGTATATAATTCATAAAGATAGGTAGGTAAAAGGTATTTTAATACTTAAAGAGCACATCTCGCCTATAAACAATTGTGTTTGGCGAGAATAGCCATCAAACTGTGTAAATGTAACTTACCATTAAATAAATAAAAAAGGAAATGTTAATATTCATTTCATTATAATGGGCGCCAACAAACATGCATTTTAGTGTTTTGGATATGATTTGTAATATAAAAACTTAATACCATTTTTACCAACTTTTGTATGGAAAACATTAATGAATTGTCTCCCCTTAAGCGCGCAATATTGAAGTTGTATCAGCAGATTTTTTCTTTGTTGTTGTCACCGTCTCGGTCCGTCACGGTCCTAAAGCAACAAATTAGCCTATGACTGCTACACCACAATCCACAGAAAAAAAACCTCATGTGCCAGTAATTTTAGGGCCAAATCTACCATCAAGAACCGCTAACTTACAGGGAATTTACTAAAAGAGAAACAGTCACAGACAAGAATGAAAAATTTATTACAGATTCGGATACATCATTAAAAAAATCGTTTCCAAAAAATGAAAAGCCAGGTCATTTGTGTTTTATATTAACGTATATTTACATATTAATAAATTCATGGTGTGCCCTCATTTTGTCCACATAGAGTAAGACTTTCGACGCGACGTGGTGTGTGCTGATATATAGAAAAAATATAATATAATAATATGTGTATAGTATATATATAGATATTATATTTTGATAGTATTGTAGTAGAGTTCTTAGTATCTTGCGCTGAGAAGGGCTTGTTTGGCTGCTCCAGCGTGCTGTGCGCAGTTGCCAGATGAAAGAGAAGACAAGAACTGAAAAAAGAAAGTTAAGTTAGTTTTTTTTATCTACCCTTGCACTTCGAATTACTCCTGTTGGGTTTGACAGACATACTTTTGACATACAAAGTACACCCAGACTCAGAATAAATATTTGCGTATTACACAAAGCTTTATCACATGCGGGGGGAACTCATAACATTGACGTAGTGAAGAAAAATAAAGTGGTTAAACAAATATAACTAACTAAGTAAAACTTGCATGTGGTAGTCGATGTACTACATTTTATATTATACGCAATTAGAATCTACACGCGGCTCCGCTCGCGTGGTACGTCAATGAAATGTAGCCTATATTATTTTTGGTGTCTCGATCTATCTTTACACCAATTTTTATTAAAATCGGTGCGGCAGATTTGAAAAATTTTAGGTACAAGTAAACAATCGTAAAAATATTTCGTCTTTACATACATACTAGCTGCCGATCGGGGCTCCCTCTGAGTGGTAGGACGATTAATAGTAGCCTATATTATTTCTTGGGCCTTGTACAGTGGGCCAACGAGTTAGCTATGCAGGGCAAAAACTTCTAAGTCATAGTAAAGCCTTACTTACTTACATCAGTTATAGATAAATGAGTTACATATCTAATTGGTGGGTATATTACACTTATTACGTATGTAATTCACACATACATATCTATTGCAGTCAGTTTGCACTATGGCATAGAATTTTTTCTCCTGCATCTGCATACCTAATTGCTTGGCCCACTCTACTACCCCCCATACCAATTTTCTTTAAGATCGGTCCGGATCGAATCCGTGTTTTAACAGTAAAGGCATGACAGGGACTTAGCGGCTTATAATATATTATTATAAGTAATGTGTAACTAAAGAGTATTAAGAATTTAAATAAAAAAATATCTTACGTGGAGCGACTGAGAATACAATACGAAATACTATCAAATTGAGGACCTCATCCTTTTTTAAAGTCGATTTCTAATAAACACTCAGCTATCATTAATAAAAGTTCTTTTAATTAACCCAGGTGAATGAAGTCGACTTATTGCATAATTAATTCATCCGGTGAATTAAGACAAGTATTAATATTGTTAAAGCACCGATGTGATTAACCCAGGTAAATTAAGTCTACACCGCTAAGACATAGTTTAAAAAAAACGATCTTGGGGATAATTTATAAGGAGATTGCTCTACACTTTGGGACATAAGCTACTTTATTATTGAGAATACGGGTTACTCACGTTACTTTAGCCGGGATATGCCGACTAGTTTCGAATCTAGTACGTAGATTCATCAACTGGGCTATTATTTGCCTCGCATGAGACTTAGACTTAGTCGGCATATCCCGGCTAAAGTAACGTGAGTAACCCGTATTCTAAATAATAATGTCTTCACCTCACGTCGGTTTTAATAATATTCCTTATGATACTTTTTATCTGGATACCACGACAGCCAAATCGGGGGCGAAAGCTTGTCTATAAGGGCTCTCACCCACGACCGAGTTTTTAAATGACCTATAATCGGGCCCGCTGTCATTTTTATACAATTTCGACAGATTTTTTTTGTAGGATCCAATATGCGTACATTTCCGGACGTTATATTTTGCTCCTACAAGAAATCGGTCACCGATTAATTATCCGTCGTGGGGTCTTGAAATATTGAAAGACTTACTCGGGACACTGGTGCAAGAACTTGTCTGCCAACAATGATGGCATCAGGCAAGGATGCGGCGGTGATGTAAGCGGCGATGTTGTTGGCGCGAGCGTTGAACGCTTGGTACAGGCGCTTAGCTGTGCAGTATTTCTCGTTGGCAAGTCTGCAAAATACATCACGACTGTAATATCCAGAATAGTGTGGCACAGGTCTATAACACTCTTCATCTGTTATGTTAAGGTCCGGTTGAATAGGAGTGAGCTTATCGCCATTCACCGGGCACAATATCAACTCCGTGCTGCTACTGAACCTAAATAACTGTTTGCCCGACATTGGAATCGAACTCGAGACCTCGTGGTTAGCGATACACCAATAATACCGCTAGACTAACGAGGCAGTCTGCATCCCATCACGACTATAATACCCAGAAGGATCTCACATACATACACACAATCACACACACACACACACACACACACACACACACACACACACACACACACACACACACACACACACACACAGACACACACACACTACTTAACTAAAAATAATATAATATATTTAAATAAAAATAAGTTTTTCTACAAATTTAATTTTACCCATAACTTGTTTAAGATATAATATATTTAGTACATTCTCTGTAAATTGCATAATATTAATATTAAGGATATCTTATTTGGGAGAGGACACTGGCTTCCGAAACACAGGTATTTTCAATGCCTACCTCGGAAGTCAGGGCTTCACATAAACTTGTATTGTTGATTTATGCAATAAATAATTTATTACACAGGTGTATAAACCCCATTTTCATCTGCTATGTTCAGGTCACGTTTGATAGGGAGAGCTTATCTCCATGTATCTAACTGGGCACAATTCCAGACGCCGTACTATTACTAAGAATATCCTGCTTTCCAGATAACACTTACCTGACGCAGAGTTCAAACCCGGGACCTCATGGTGAGCAGTCATATACACCACCGATACACCAACGAGGTCAAATCACGAAACATTTGTAACGACTAAAGATTTGTTTGTTTGGACTCGCTAATTTCTAAAACTATAAGTTGGATGTGGATTACTATATTTTAGTTTAAAAGATACATTATTAAGGCAGGTTAAAAAATTATTGACATCATGCTGGAACCCCCAGGAGTGACACAGTTAGTGTAACCGCGGCAGCAGACGCTAGCGTCGTACACAACTCCCGAAAACTGCCAATGGGATATAATGGAATCAGATAGCTATTGCGTGTAACCTCGTTACAGTTCACCGTCAAACAAATAGATACAAGGGAATGTGACAAGGTTCCATCTCAAGTCTCTTACACTGATGTTGCTGGGTTGACATTAGCGAGGATTTGGTCCCAAGCTGCTTCGAAGGCGTAGGTTCTTCCACCTCCTTGGCAGTTACCACGGGATCCAACCTTTAAAATAAACAAATTAAATTGAGACTTTTTTAATTAATCTTTTACATAACATCACGCCTATGTACACGCCAACATATTTATTAAGGTATTAATATATTTTCTATTATTCTCTTATATAAATATATATTTTAATATCTAGTATTATATTATCTTATGAATTATATATAAATCTTATTGACCATTATGTCATTACATAGGTGCTATCTGAAAATCAGCGCTGTAGTATTTAAACTGCAGCAATTGCTGAGATAGTCTCCTTTTTAGTCTCATACAG
The DNA here is from genome assembly GCA_905147285.1 of Hypena proboscidalis. Lineage (NCBI taxonomy): Eukaryota > Metazoa > Arthropoda > Insecta > Lepidoptera > Erebidae > Hypena > Hypena proboscidalis. The sequence continues at coordinate 7,669,692 of LR990141.1, forward strand.
GAGTGTTCCACTTGTTTACCATGCCTGTGCTTATTCTTAATTTGATTGTTCTATTTTGTTTAAGTTTACTTTTGCATGTCTTATTTTACCATTGTACTCCTTTTATGAGTCTAATTCAATGCTTTTTCTTTCTTTCTTTCTTTCTTTTTGACACATAATATATAAAAAAGGCACATGTATTCGATTTACAACGTTTATGTTAAAGTCCCGTGTGATAGGGGTGAGCTTACGGCTCCGTGCTTTGAGAACTTCTTTACGGAAAAAACCCAAATAACACTTTGCCCGACCAGGGAATTAAAACGGCGACCGAAAGTAGCCGAACTAGACATAAAGATAAGCTATGCCTGCCAGCTATTAGACTAGAGTTGCTTAAGAGAAATGCCTACTATATGTCTATAAAATTGTATAATCATTTACCTGAAAATATTATTAATTTATCACTGTTATTATTTAGAAAGAAGTTGATGCTACTATTACAAATAAAAAATTATTACAATGTTAAAGATTACCTAGATGATAAGAATTTATAATAGAAACTGATTTTAAATAAATTGATAAATGTATTTGCACGCCACTTGTGGTAGAAATGTGGAACTATTTTTTATATCTGTAAGACCGTAATGTACATACCATATTTGAGCAAATAAATATTTCATTTAATTTCATTTCATTTCATTTCGACCTCGTAGTGAGATGCCGCATACGTCAACCTCTAGACCACCAGTACTATTCAAATACCTACCTTTAAAATATCACAATGTTAATGTTACTATTCAGCCGTGCACGGGCTGACAAAAATGAGCGTGTTATGAAGTTACTACTTAAACTTCATATTTGTGGGAGCTTGTTCGAAAGGCGATCTGGCAATATAATAATGTTATCTTTACTTGAAATAGTATATGTATATGTTTTTAAACTATCGCGGTTTGAGAACATTTTTCTAAAATCTAAATCGCGTAATTATTATAAAGGTAAATAAATACCTATGCTCGACGTGTCGAAATGACTTGCATCATTCGTGGTCACGAGCCGACTCTCCGCAACGTCGGCCTTACATTTTTATTTACCTTTATAATAATTACGCGATTTAGACCCGTTTGGACAACCGGTCTTAATCGCGATTTTCGAAAATTAATATTTGTAGTTAATATTTATGGTCTTATTACACTAATCCATCAATCGTCGATCGATGACAGAATGCCTGAGGATTAGACGTCATTCGATTGTTTTAGGGAGGAACATTTGACAACTAATATAGTATATACGTCGATTGATGCATTTGACGTTTAAAAGAACAAATAAAGGAACCATTGCCCTGTTCAACCGACATCGAGCGATGCCAATCGATTTTGTTAATACCCTTAGAACTGCGAATATTGTAACGTCATTTTTTAAAAACAAATTGATAAAAGTACAAATTGTCCAGCATTTACTAAAATAATAGGCCTAGAAACATTATTATAATGTATACTAAAAAGAATTGAAAATATTATGGGACCGGCAGGATTTAAACGTGACGTCAAGAAGCGACCGTAGCCGATTTGTTATAGCGGCTGCCGGTCGCAGGTTCAAATCCTGCCGGTACCATTATTTCTACAATTGTTTCTTAGTATAATTTTCTAGACATAGCTAAATGCTATAAAAATAATAAATAAGAAATTATTATAAATTGGTGAAATACTCATATTTATATTGACGCAAAACCAAACAAAATACGACCATATTCTTTCTATCATAGTCCATCATCAGCAATATTTCACATACACTTCTGTCAATATTTTGGCAATCAATCAATGTTCGTGTTCGCGAGAAAAATCATTTGTATCAATAACAATGGGGGAATAGTTGCTGAAAACTGTTTGGTGTATGGCCACTGTTAGACTGATGAACGTATGATTTATGATGGACATTACCGGACATCCTGTTACGTATGCATTGAGTTTGCAAGTCGTTAAGGGTTGCTACACATATATTCAAGTCGGAACGCGGTTATTCTGTTGCATCGTTCGATTCTGACAATTGACATTTGGATGCAGTGGTAGTTATAGCATTACTGTCCTACTAAGCGCAAAAGTACTAAGTTCTATTAAAAAATGGGTGTTTCTTCAGTGCAAGACTGTTTGCGACTCAGGCGCGACGTATCGCACTCTTTTGAAGATGCCTAAAAGTATTGAGTAACACCCGTATTTCATCATTTGAATAATATCAAAATACCCTTAAGAAAGATTTCCCTATCTCAGTTTTACCCGTAGTATTGTAGTAGTATTGTTATTAGACATATGTCAATATTACGTAGGTCAACCGCCGTATATTTAAATACCGCCAAATCTCTTTATATAGAACATCAATTTTTCTAAGCCGATAAGCGGCAAATAAGTGTAACGCGTGAAGTACATGTAGAAAAAGCGGTAACTCAAATTTTAATTGTATAATTACTAAGCAGTGTAGCTGTATCTCATGAAAAAGGTATATCCACATACATTTTTGATATTTTAAGTATTCTAGTAACAAATAGATCCAATATAATATATAAATTTGTTTAATAATCTATAAAAGTAAATATATAAAGTCAAAAATATATTTTTACTAAACTCTAATTATCTCGATACTTGCTTTATTTTAGAAACCATTTTTGCGCTTAGTTGGGCAGAATAGATGCCGAACCGAACGGCGACGTGCCGACCCGAATATGTGGGTAAAAAAAGATCCTAAGAGGGCATTATTGTTAACGTGTTTCATACATCTTGAACTTGCCTCTACTAAAGTTTAAGAGTATCGTTAAGAATCGTCTCATGGAAAGGGGCTATTATAAAATAAACGATTTCTTAACCGACACTACGCCTTGGAAATAATATTTATTTATCTAATGTATTTATTACAGTAATGTATTTATTATTTACAATTATTATGGTTATTATATTTCAAATGAATTGCCAAGTTAGACATTGTTTTATCCTATTTATAATTATGATTGATTATGATTATTTTGACATATTATATTCTATATTGAGATTGACATAATTTATTTTTGACATCATATTATCATATTATTGACTTAAGTTTCAACTTTTGACATTATAATGAATATCAATTGATACATTATTTTTTATTATTTAATATGATTAATGAAAATTCACACTCACTAAATTTGATTTGTATAACCTCATTTCATGTTATTTCAAATATTGTTAAGTAAAGGCAATCTGTGTGTACATTTTTTAATTTTTATATTTTTGTAGTATAAATAGTTTTTGTTATTAGTATTATAAATATTTTTTTGTTTGTTCTGAAACCCTTATACAGTAGTATACACACATTGTTTTTACTCCTTTATTTTCTGCTTGAAGTGTAAGATATTGCAACCCTATATACTATGGATTTATTTATAATAATTTAATTGCATTTTCTCTTTATAACCATATTTAGCTATAATGTTGTTTTGGTTGCTATAACTTACACATAGAATTATTGTCAAAAAACAAACAAATATTGTATGAATTATTTGAAAAGATGGTGCACATGAGTTTCTCACCAGCTCTTCTCATGATGCAATACCCATCGGAGCTGGTACTTGGATTGATTTTAATTCAATTCTCTAAGTTGAATTAAAGTCAATCTAAGCTCCGGTGTCAAATCATTTTATTACAATAAGTATTATAATTTAGTTAGCTAAGTTTTATTTTAATTTTATATTTTTTGTGTTTTGATGTTTGTTTTGACGTGTTCAAGCGCCCCTTGGGGCCCATGGAAATAAATGATTTGATTTGATTTGATTTGATACAAACGTAATTTGCATGTTAAATATTTCACTTTTTTACACAAATCAAAAAGACATCAACACCCACGTTTGTATCGTCTTATTTATTTTAACATCCGTACTTAAAATATTAATAGAATTTAAATAAAATGTAATACTTGGCCAGCGTAGTGGACTATGGCCTAACCCTTCTCATAATGAGAAGAGGCCCGAGCCGAGCAGTGGGACATGTATCAAATACAGGGCTGCTATTATTTTTTATTATTAGAATGATATTGACTTGATTTTAGTAATAAATGGAAATTGTACATGAATAATTAGAGAAACTAAACTAGGTTTATAGGAAACGCGGTAACATCGGACGGCCCTCTTACTATTGATACTAAACCGTTATGTTGTCTTAGTTGGAAAACAACTAAGCTAGTACTGAGCTTATTACACTTCTTATTAAAATGCGTCATGCGTCTTAAGGAGCCTTTTCTTAAGAAGCATTAAGAATAGATTCTATCAAATCTTTTTTAACGAATTTTACAAATACGAGAAAGGCCAACCTAGTTTTTTTTAAGCCTAGTAAATGAATCACGGCGATTCATTTTGTTAACACAAACTGTTTCTTTTTGTTATCTGCAATCTGTGCCTTCAGTGACCTCACCACCTCATATTATGGATACATTTTAATTTAACAATTTGTCTTTCCTCTTGAGCTGTTTGATATAGCTACCCATAATGAGCTGCGTTGCCAGTGCGTTTGAATGCTGCTGCAGTCTTTCCTTGTTTTTGACTGACACGTTTTGTATTTCCTCTTTGTCAGTTGGTATTTGTAAGTGTTCATGTATTTCTGTGTTTATGATATTATATACCATGGATTATATTTTGTATTATTTGCAAGCATGTTATGTTTAAATCGCAGGCACTGCCCCATGGGGTCTAATAGGGTTTTTAATGTGCGTGAGTTTTTAATAATAGTGTACCTATATTTTCCCGAGAGTAGAGGAAAAAAAGATTTTTCGCTGTGTCCTAATAAAATAGGATAAGGACAGAAAGCAGAAGAAGAAGCGCATATTATAGGATCACTCGGTTGTCTCAAGACCATTTTTAATCTAGTCCCTAACTGAGCAAAGCTTGTACTATAGGTACTAGAATAACAGCTACTAATCCACGTATACTTATAAATTATTAAAATACTTACCGCAAAACGTGCAACTGGTGCGTTGTTAGCTAGCTGGACGATCTGGTCGATGCCGTTGGCCAGGGATTGGATGAAGCCTCTGAGTCCTCCACGAGAGCCGCGGACGTATGCGTCGATGGCCTGCAATTACAAGGGAGGTTTAAGGTTATAATATATTTTAGATAATGCTTCTGACTAATAACTCCATCTAAAATCCAAATAGACATTATTTCTGAAAAAATAAGAATAGTTCTATCCAGGACTTATCAGAAACTAGTAAAGGTAGCCCAAAATTTTGCAGATTTTAGCACAGTTTTAAAGGAAATACCTAACCAATGAAGTATCACATTTACTTATTGGAAGGGGGCATCTTGTTAACATCTAATTCCTCGACGTTTCCAATTCTTTGCAGCATCCGTGGTCACAGTTTGACTGGGTCTAATTGAGCAAAATTGCACCTTTGAATGTCAAATTGGTCTACGATTGCTCCTAACATGCTCTAATCTCCTTGGACTAAGCTTTTAAGAAACCACAATGAACTTACGCTGGAAGCTGCACAAGCGTCTCCTTGGACACCAGTGGAGGCTGGCACCAACATGGCGAGAGCTGACAGGACGGTGGAAGCCTGGTCATCAGGGTTGTTGCTATTGGCCAGGTCGGACAGAACTGTCTTCAAAGTCAAAGTGTTCACGTCATCTTCAGTCGCGTCGTATGATTCGAATGCGTTTTCTACAGACCATCTGGAAATATACACATTTTATGAAGTACATATACACGTATATCACATTACGCTGGTATTACACAGGTGGGTTTGGCTGACGTTTACCTATAAACACCCCTATTTCACCTGCTATGTTTAGATTATATTTGAAATGTGACCATGTGAACCTTTCGCCATCTAATCGATACAATTCTTTGTCAACATTCCATGTAATCTGCAATTGAGAATGCCCAAAGGAAAATGTTACATGTTAAACGTGTTTCACTCGTTGGTCTGACGACCAATTTTTCAAATTTCTTTTGAATTTTTCAGTCAATTAATGATTAAAACAATTTTGACAAAATTGCCACGAACAAACATGCATCATCTGCCATTCTGCCATCGATTGATATTAAATAAAATAAATATTTCACAACTTACACTCAACTCCATCTAGTCCCAAACTAAGCAGAGCTTGTACTTTGGGTACTAGAATAACTGATACTACTTAATACATTATATACTTTTAATTTGTAAATACACACTTATTATACGTAGAAAAGCCAGACTAAGACAAACCCCCATGCTCATGCACTCAAAGATTTGTCATAAGCGGGAATCGAACCCGCGACCTTGGCGTCGCAGGCAGGTACACTACCCACACCAACATCCGGTCGCCATATTGATCGAATGGTGTAACAGTACCCTTAGGCCTTACCTGCCGAAAACTTGGCCATTGCTTTTTGCTGGGGCGACATCGTTTATGCCCAACAGGTTTAGTTCGACTGTTGGAGCAGCCAGAGCGCTCTGAAATGAGACAAAATAACATTTTATATAATCACATAATATATAATCAATAAGCAGCGATAGCCGAGTGGGAGACCGTAGGACTGCTAAGTTAAATGTCTCGGGTTCGAACCCACGGCACACACCTCTCGTCTTTTTGATGATATGTGTGTATTTATCATATAAATTATCACTTCCTAGCGGTGAAGGAAACTATCGTGAGGAAACCTACATGCCTTAGAGTGCCTAATAAGTGCTCGAGAGTGTGTGAAGTCTACCAATCCGCACTTGGCCAGCGTGGTGGACTATGGCCTAACCCTTCTCATCACGAGAAGAGGCCCGAGCCCAGCAGTGGGACATGTATTAGATACAGGGCTGCTATTATTATTTATTATCACATAACATAGTATAGGCAGAGGTGTATAGCACCTACATTTCACCTGCTATGGTTAGGCCCCAAGTGAAATCATTTGTTATATTTAGGTCCCATGAGAGAAGGGGTGAACCTATCGCCATCTACCGAGCACAGCTTTAGACTACCTACCTACAACTGAGGATTTCCTGACGGATGAATTAAAATTTTCGTTACCTTTATTTAAAACAATTCGGCGTGTACACTACACTACACTCATGTATTCAACCCTTTTTGTGAATGGAATGGGTATTATAAATTGGTGGTTAGACGGAATCTAGCGCTAGTTAAATATATGTTTTTAGTGTTTCGTGGTAAATTATATAATCCGCAAGTGCTAGAAGCAATAAAACTGCTTGTTCCTAACACCATGCTTAGGCAAGGACCTAGACAAAGGACATTGGAGGTTCCTGTAGCCAGAACCAATATTTTAAAATTTTCCCCGGTAGCAAGAGCTGTGGGGATTATAAACAAGGTTGCTGTAGAAATTGATATTTTTACATGTTCATTGGCGGAATTCCAGAGAGTGACACTACACATTTTGTCTACATTTTAACATCATTGTCGCATTAGGGTTAGCCTGTAAGGACAATTGTATGTTGTGTAAATAATAAATAAATAAATAAATCGATAAATAGCAGTGTGTGGATTGAACCTGCGACGTCGTGGTAAGCGGTTGCATAAACTGCTGCTAGGCCGAAGCATAACAGGTTCACAATAACATAACATCACGCCTATATTACCCAGAAGGGGTTGGCAGAGGTATATAGGGTCCAATGTGATAGAGGGTGAGCCTATCGCCATCCACAATCGCAGCACACAATATGTTACACTATAATAGACATTTTTTATTGTACTACGCCCACAGCGAACGAACGTGTTGATGGTAAGTGGAGTACAGCCCATGGACATCAACAATCCACAAAAGCAGATTATAAATGCGTCGCTGCAGCTGAGGACTACGGTGTTATGCCTCATGTGCCAGTAATTTCAGGGCCTGATCTCACCACAAATCGGAACACAGTAATGGAAGCACTACTATTTGGCGGCAGGTTAAAGGTGAGACGGTGGTGCTGCCGCCCTCGAGCTCATTCACAAGAGCTCTACCACCAGTAAAATACTACCTATATATATACCAGTATATACTACCAGTAAGATATATGGTATCTATTTACATAGTTTAATATATATATATGGTTATATCTAATTTAACGTTATGTCCCATTTAATCGTAAATGGCGATGGCGGGACTTTGTTTTTTCCTTCTAGTGCTGAAAATTTAATGATGGCAAAATCCCCAACACTTTTCCCTAACCGGTAATGAACCCGAAACTCCACGGTGAATGGCCACATACACTACTGCTAGACCAACTAAGCAACGATAACGATTACGATTCGCATTTTAACATATTATCACATGCTCCATCAGAGCCTGACATAAAACCTTTGTTTTTGATTTTTTTACTGTCAGATATACGAATTACGTTATATTGGAAAAATATCATATTAATATTTTATTTTTTTAGTTCAATTTGCAAAACGCCTTGCCCGAATCTGTGTTTACGCATGAGTACAACTTGGATTTCTTCAAAGCAAGAGTTTATAGGTGTCTCATAGGTAAGCGTGCTCCACCGTAGACCGCATCATCACTTACCATCAGGTGAGATCGTGGTCAAACGCGTGCCTATCCACCATACAAAAAGAAACATAGGTGGATACGGATGTTTTTACAAATAAATAGGTACAGTCCATGTTCCGCCCATACAGGCATACAAAGTTTTACCGGGGTTCTTGAATTATAATATATTAATTAAATATAGTAAAATTAGGATGGATACGACAAAGCTACATTTATTTAAACCACAGCTTCCATGCATGGTCAGTTCCACTCATATTTCTCGGTATTTAAAAAAAAAAGAACACCTTTATCGTACACAAATTGGATGATCGCGATATTAAATTTGATGAAAACTAATTCATTCACAGAATCTTTACTTATTATATCGTATCTTTATTTATTATTTAGCTTTTTTTATTTTTTTAAATATGATTTATAGAAAAATACCAAGCTGCAGGGACCAAGCTGCCGATGGTTAGGGCTCCAGAGAGAGGAACTTGCTCACAATGCGTGCAGTATCCAATTGGGCCGCCTTCTGCATCTGGCTCTTAGTCATATACTTATAGTCATTTACAAAACTCGATTTCTATGTATTATGCTCTCAGAACCCTGGAACCTTGTCTGAGTCACTCGCAAATATACATTTATTCATGAAAAAGTAGGGTGGCCGTTATACTTTCTAAGATGAGATTTCCCTTATATTTCTTTAGACAATATGTCGCTGATATCATATTTTGTGGATTTGTTGTATATATATGATAAATATTATTCAGTAATCATAATCATTTAATTTCATAAACCAAATGTACATGTCATGTTTTTCAATTTCCGCATATACCTAAAATGTGAATAACTATATTGATTGTTACCTTATCCTTAGAATGGAAAAATATTATACTAAATTATACTTAATGAACCGACCTGAACGCTTACCGATTAAAAAGAAACATTAAGCACTTGATACCAAAATAAAAACCAATATTTTGCTTCTAATCACAAAAGTGTTGACAAATTTAAAGCGGCCGTGGCGCAATGGATAAGGCATCGGTCTTACGTCGTGGGTTCGAATCCCGGCCATTACACCACGGACGTGAACTTCCTCCTAACACAAGTGAATTAAGCTTAGTTGGAGGGGGTTAACAAGAATACTAGTAATTTGTATTTGCAAATTACTAGTAAGCTTTTTAAAAAAAAATAAATAAATTGTGCAATAATGTTCCTTTTTTAAATAAACGAATGTTTGCTTTAAGTTTATTTTGCTACCTCCATTATTTGGAGTACTTCAGATGGCATCAAAAAATTACACATAGAATATATTTCTAAGGCTGAGCAACACACTCTTGGCACTATTAGTTTTCAAAGCCTACGGTAACTGCTTAGTGTTTATCATAAGACAGGCACAGGTCGTATCAACATACAGCCTACCCTTAGTTATAAATTTAATAGCGTTAAACTTCAAATCTATGACGTGTCCCACAAGTTTCGAAATCATGGTGTTTCTATGTAAATCCAAATATACTCGAGACGACGCGTATTGAGACCTTTGATGGCTTGGAAGAGCTTTCACAACCATTTGCCGTAGGTGTGCTATAGACAGGAGTGTGATTTGAAACGGGTTCGATTCCAGCGTAGATATTGCGATCATAATCGAATGCATGTTGGTTGAATCGTATCAAACGCTCAGAGCAATAAGCCAAATGGAGGAGTTATTGTCAGGCTTCACCCGCAGCCGAGCGGCGCTCTTGCACAATGTCACGTTATCATATAAAACTAGTTGTCAAATCACATATATGTGGAACAATCTACTCCTTCGTAGCCCCGTGAGTGTTGGCAGACTCTCTTGCATTCTTGTCGTGTCCATATTGGTTTCTAGTCTTAGACCAAATGTCAATAAACGCTGTTATACTGTTATAATATAAGTAAGTTAAGTTGCAATATCATGTGAGTAAAATTTGCGTAATTTTACTGGCCAGATTTTATGTATGTAAAGGGTGGAAAAGATAATATTTTTTCAAGGAATTGTTTCAAAGTATTCAAATTGGTCAATAACTAAAAACGTATATAGAAATAAGACCTCAAAGCGTATAAAAATGATAAAAAGTACTTACAGTAGCGACGAGTAATACCAGTACGATAGGCAGCATTTTGCTGGTCTTTGTTGGACCAAACGGTATATACTATACACGACAGCCTCCCAACACACCCAATATATATACATATCGATTCTATTCTACAAAATATACAACAACTGTATAAACAAAAAACATAAGTTCTTCATTTACAAAAAAAGATGTTTAATCTTATTCCATTAAAATAAGGTTGAGGTTTGAGTGAGTTTTTTTTCAGCAACTGTAATAATAAGGTTGTATGATCATCGGTTTATAACAAAGATATTAATTGAATTGTTTGTCTGTATGTTTGTTTTATAAGTATTCACGTAAATCACCCTTTATTCGTGTACAATGTGAAATTAAGATGTTTTCTGTTCTGATGTCATTTATTAAGTAAATAAGATGTTAAGTAGGTTTTACACTGCATACAAATTTTAAATTAACATCTAAGTATATAATAAAAACGAAAGTTTGTGATTAACAAAAAATGCTATATGCTGGGCCGTTTAAAAAAATGAAACATTTTTGCAATTTGTTTCACACATTTAAAAATGGAGGAGTAGGACCCTTGGTGCCTACTCCGCCCTCAATAAGACAGACCAGATCCTTTGTGCCACTTCTTAGTTTTAAAAGAAAATATGTAAAAAGGCGGCGACTTCGGAGCTCCCTGATTATTTTGGTGTTGAAGACGAGTTAGTTCTTTAACAAAACATTTTACATTTTAAATGGACGCTCGGGTGGAAAAGACCTTATTACCTAGAAATCATATAGTTCTAGTATTTTTTATTTTTTTCGCGTATCTTGAACGGTGCGAGTTTATGATGACGTTTTTCTACATTATAAAACATACACTATTATTCTTAAATATGTGCATCCACTCGATTTTAAAATATGTCGACACTTAGGTATATTGGTCAGACACGAAATAAAGTAGTCATATAGAAACACATTTCAAATAAAAACCGTGTCCTTCCTAATTTATTTAAGTAATCCGAACTGACAGACAACAGACTCATCATCCACCAGCCTTATCCCAATTACTGGACAGACAACACGCTGCTGAATTATAATGAATAATTTTAAATTTTGTGATGCTAGTGTACACTCCCCTTTATTCTCAATTTGATCTATGACATAGATACGTTTCATTGTGTAGTAAACATTTAAATAATACCTACTCCACTTATCCTTAGAATCCTTGCTGTTTGTCATAAAAATGTTATTACATTTAGCAATAAATCTCGAAGATATGTAAAACCGTGTTTTTTCACATTTATTACATGAACTGAATATTTTTATTAAAATGCTTCGACTTGCTAGACTTTGTTTTATATTATATACGTGTTATAAGAAATGTAATAAAACTGGCCAAGTGCGTGTCGGGCCACGCGCAATAGGGTTCCGTAGTTAGTCGTGCCAACGTATCTGGACTCAAAAAGGGGTTTTTAAATCTGTATTAAAAAAGTAACAGCTTCATACAAATCATTATTTTTAAAGATTTTTGTATTATGTACGAACTATTCCATGTAACTGCATTTTACAATTTTGTTTCCTATAACTCTTGAACTAAAAAAAAAATGTTAACGTAGTCGCTATAGTTTACCTTGAATGTTTCTTAATTTAAAAAAAATATGATAAAAATAGCTCAAAAATATGAACAAAATCATTGTTGTAGTAGCACAATAAATTTGTTCATATTTTTGAGCTAACGGAAAAAATATGCTCTTCAAAGTTAAATTTATCGCCAACAAGTCTCTTTATGAAAAAAAATATTTTTGCAACCGTCTAAATGTCTTTAGAAAACCTATCTAACCCACAAAAAAATATATTTATAGACACTGCAGGGTACGCGACTAAAAAAAAAAATAATCGCCACATTACATGTTCCACATGTAATGTACCCCAAGTAAAAATATTATGTTTTAAGATTTTATTCTTCCACTTTCTTGACAATGTTATCACACATATCCACGCAAACGGACAGACGGACATGGCAAAATTATAAGGGTTCTACGGAACCCTAAATGATCAACAGAAATTTTAATATCGAATATATTAAATACTATTTCAAAGTTTATTTGTTTTTCTCTAGAACTATTTTTTATTTTACTTTTAGATTAATTATATTTTTGGTTGTTTTCTTATCCGTCCTTTAAAATACAGACAACGATGTGTACGTCTGTAATGGATATACATATAAGAATTTATTTTTACCCGACTGCGTCAGAAGGAGGGTTATGTTTTTCGAGCGTATGTATGTATGTATGTATGTATGTATGTATGTATGTATGTATTTATGTATGTATGTATGTATGTATGTATGTCTATTTCTTTGGCACGCCCTACAGCCCAAACGGCTAGACGGATTTTGACATATGAGGTGTCGTTGAATTCGTCGAAACAGTGATAGTGACATAGGCTATATAAATTTTCAAAATGGCGCCGGCAAATGAAAAAAAAAGGGGGGGGAGGTATGGATTTTCTTTTCATCATAGTAATATGGGTATCAAATAAAAGGCCATGAAAAGACCATTTCAAAAATATATACTTCTCATCACATTTATATTACTGATTAAACACAATTTACCAATTTATATATCGGCACGCTCGCGCGCCCGAAGTGGGTGGAAGTTAGTTTGTATGTTCGCTCACGCTAATCTTGGAAACTGCCGGTCAAATTTGAATAATTGTTTTTGAATTTGATAGTTTAACTCACGATTAAGGCTCATTGATCTCAAAAAGATTTAATTTCTACAAATTAATACATATAAAAATACATGTCGTTTAAAAGAACTAAAAAGAGTGAAATAAAAAATAATTATTAAAAAAACAAAAAACCCGACTGCTTAAAAAAAAGAACTGAAAAGATAAAAACAAGTATAGCATTATCTACATTAAATTCATTAACAACAAATGAAATATGTCAAACTAAATTCTTTATGATGTTGCAGGCGGTGACAAACAATACTTTTTTACTACTATATTATAACTTCGTTTGTCACCGCCTGCAACATCATAAAGAATTTAGTTTGACATATTTCATTTGTTGTTAATGAATTTAATGTAGATAATGCTATACTTGTTTTTGTTTTTTTTTTTGAGGAAATCTCGTTATGTTCAATGGTCACCCATCATTTACCCTCGACCTTTCCAGACTGAGAAGCGTATAACTAAGTCAAAGCCTCACGGAGGACCAAAAGACAAAGATAGTCAAAAGTACTCAAAAGTACTCAAAATGTAACGTTTTGCTCAGACTCTATAAAGATAATAATCACACGTCTAAAATGACCGTAAAGTGGACAAAGTATTTTAGTGTCCATTGCGGGCTTTATTCCCTTCTGTTGCTTTACTGCAAATGATGAGGCTACAGTGAACGATAGCTATTGCGGTGCGGCCACTAAGGCAGAGATTTATCGTGAATCTGAAATTTGACTTACCCTTTTTTATTATGAGATTATGGGAAATCCAGAAGCTATTGGTGATAGAGTCCTTGTAACCGAGCTTAAAGGCGGAAGCACCCCCGTGTCTTACTTATGACCTGCCGCCAAATAGTAGATAATATATGCACTAATCCGGTTTGATCGGGCGATCAGGCCCATAAATTTAATACCGACGCATAAATCTGCGTTAATAGATGTTGCTGTCCACGGGCTTATAAAACATTCTGATTCTGATTCTGATTCTGAAGTAGTAGAATCAGAATCAGAATGTTTTATTTGTCAAACATAGGTACATACAATAATGGTCTTAACAAGTTTCAGAGCGCTATGCTTTGTCATCACGACATACAACTGTACTTACCATCAGGTGGTCTAAACGTCAGTTCGCTACCTAGTATAGAACTGAGGATAGACCAGAAATTACTATCAAGTAGGTTTCAAGTCACAATACACTTGTCGTACAAAAAATACTACTAGCAGTAACGCTAATATCATTAAGGGTAGCCGAACGCCGTGCTTTTATACTTATGTAATATGGGTTGTTATCTATTTTTATAGACTAATTATATCTAAAACACTAAAATGTACGTTCTTTCGGGGTCATTTTGTGAAAATTGTTTTGATCATTAATTGAAAAAAAAAAGAAAAAAAATCATTTTAAAATAATGGGTGCCAACGAACATGCATTTTAGTGTTTTAAATATGATTTGTCTATAAAAACAGATAAAAACTTAATAATATTATAATTAAACCCTTATTACCTACTTTTGTATGGTCAACCAATTGTTGCCTCTTAAGCTATTCATTTTAAGAAAGTAATATTGCAAATCTTGGCGTTTATTACTATAGTAAATAAAATACGCCGATCAGCACACTAGCTGCTGTAAATGTTCCAGAGTTATAGCTGCGTGCTACAAATGAATTAATATATATGATTTCTTCTGACAAATGAAATGCTTAATTTCTACTAGCATACTACAGGTACAACAAGGTGTAAATGACATCGTGATGAACCCGAATAAATATTTAAAAAGTACCTATCGTTTTGAACACCGCATTTCTCATGGCTCTCCCTCCAGCTCATACGCTTCCCAGTCACTCAGTCGTTTCGGCAGATATGACAATGTTGCATGTCCTACGTTTATGACTGGCGTAAACTACGCCGTGTAATGTGCTGCTCTAAATGATCCAGAGTTATTGCTACATGCTACAAATGAATTAAAATGATTTCTGGGTACCCATGTTTTAGGAATAAAATACTTGTTTTTTTACTGTGGTAAGTTAACTACAGATACAGTGTGCAGATGATATTGTGTCGAAGTCGTTACCAGTGATTCAACTACATAATGCCGAGACCCAGGTTTAAAAAAAAACACTGGCAATAGCATTAATATAAGGGAAAAATCGGGAAAAAAATTCTTTTTTCAACAGATTATGGAAGAGTTACGTTATTTATTCTAGACAATTCCATCACATTTTTAATTTTTCCGTAAATTTTTAGAATACTCTGATGAATTTTTCTACCATTTGTAGAATTTTCATCAAATCAAACATTTTTAAATCTTTAAAATCATGTCCTTAACCACTAAAAAGGGATTTTGCAAGCTTATTTTTATACATTAGCGGTTATCTTATGCCCTGTAATTTTTTGCCGTTGTGTGGCAATTTCCTATGAAAATTTTTACCGAATGTTGCCATGCCGCACACTGTGTTCTTTGAATTTTGACTTAACGTTACTATCCAACTTAAGTTATGTTATAGTTTATATTTATTTATTGGTACATCAACACACATATGGAAACTGACAGTAACATGCATAAAAAAACCCGACTGCTTAAAAAAAAGAACTGAAAAGATAAAAACATTATCTACATTAAATTCATTAACAACAAATGAAATATGTCAAACTAAATTCTTTATGATGTTGCAGGCGGTGACAAACAATACTTTTTTACTACTATATTATAACTTCGTAATGTAGATAATGCTATACTTGTTTTTATCTTTTCAGTTCTTTTTTTTAAGCAGTCGGGTTTTTTTATGCATGTTACTGTCAGTTTCCATATGTGTGTTGATGTACCAATAAATAAATATAAACTATAACATAACTTAAGTTGGATAGTAACGTTAAGTCAAAATTCAAAGAACACAGTGTGCGGCATGGCAACATTCGGTAAAAATTTTCATAGGAAATTGCCACACAACGGCAAAAAATTACAGGGCATAAGATAACCGCTAATGTATAAAAATAAGCTTGCGAAATCCCTTTTTAGTGGTTAAGGACATGATTTTAAAGATTTAAAAATGTTTGATTTGATGAAAATTCTACAAATGGTAGAAAAATTCATCAGAGTATTCTAAAAATTTACGGCAAAATTAAAAATGTGATGGAATTGTCTAGAATAAATAACGTAACTCTTCCATAATCTGTTGAAAAAAGAATATTTTTCCCGATTTTTCCCTTATATTAATGCTATTGCCAGTGTTTTTTTTTAAACCTGGGTCTCGGCATTATGTAGTTGAATCACTGGTAACGACTTCGACACAATATCATCTGCACACTGTATCTGTAGTTAACTTACCACAGTAAAAAAACAAGTATTTTATTCCTAAAACATGGGTACCCAGAAATCATTTTAATTCATTTGTAGCATGTAGCAATAACTCTGGATCATTTAAAGCAGCACATTACACGGCGTAGTTTACGCCAGTCATAAACGTAGGACATGCAACATTGTCATATCTGCCGAAACGACTGAGTGACTGGGAAGCGTATGAGCTGGTGGGAGAGCCATGAGAAATGCGGTGTTCAAAACGATAGGTACTTTTTAAATATTTATTCGGGTTCATCACGATGTCATTTACACCTTGTTGTACCTGTAGTATGCTAGTAGAAATTAAGCATTTCATTTGTCAGAAGAAATCATATATTAATTCATTTGTAGCACGCAGCTATAACTCTGGAACATTTACAGCAGCTAGTGTGCTGATCGGCGTATTTTATTTACTATAGTAATAAACGCCAAGATTTGCAATATTACTTTCTTAAAATGAATAGCTTAAGAGGCAACAATTGGTTGACCATACAAAAGTAGGTAATAAGGGTTTAATTATAATATTATTAAGTTTTTATCTGTTTTTATAGACAAATCATATTTAAAACACTAAAATGCATGTTCGTTGGCACCCATTATTTTAAAATGATTTTTTTTCTTTTTTTTTTCAATTAATGATCAAAACAATTTTCACAAAATGACCCCGAAAGAACGTACATTTTAGTGTTTTAGATATAATTAGTCTATAAAAATAGATAACAACCCATATTACATAAGTATAAAAGCACGGCGTTCGGCTACCCTTAATGATATTAGCGTTACTGCTAGTAGTATTTTTTGTACGACAAGTGTATTGTGACTTGAAACCTACTTGATAGTAATTTCTGGTCTATCCTCAGTTCTATACTAGGTAGCGAACTGACGTTTAGACCACCTGATGGTAAGTACAGTTGTATGTCGTGATGACAAAGCATAGCGCTCTGAAACTTGTTAAGACCATTATTGTATGTACCTATGTTTGACAAATAAAACATTCTGATTCTGATTCTACTACTTCAGAATCAGAATCAGAATCAGAATGTTTTATAAGCCCGTGGACAGCAACATCTATAAACGCAGATTTATGCGTCGGTATTAAATTTATGGGCCTGATCGCCCGATCAAACCGGAATAGTGCATATATTATCTACTATTTGGCGGCAGGTCATAAGTAAGACACGGGGGTGCTTCCGCCTTTAAGCTCGGTTACAAGGACTCTATCACCAATAGCTTCTGGATTTCCCATAATCTCATAATAAAAAAGGGTAAGTCAAATTTCAGATTCACGATAAATCTCTGCCTTAGTGGCCGCACCGCAATAGCTATCGTTCACTGTAGCCTCATCATTTGCAGTAAAGCAACAGAAGGGAATAAAGCCCGCAATGGACACTAAAATACTTTGTCCACTTTACGGTCATTTTAGACGTGTGATTATTATCTTTATAGAGTCTGAGCAAAACGTTACATTTTGAGTACTTTTGAGTACTTTTGACTATCTTTGTCTTTTGGTCCTCCGTGAGGCTTTGACTTAGTTATACGCTTCTCAGTCTGGAAAGGTCGAGGGTAAATGATGGGTGACCATTGAACATTACGAGATTTCCTCCATCTTTTAGCGAGCACTTGAAATCGTGACCACAGATAGAGAAAGTCGGACAACTAATACAATTTAAGTTATTATATTTCCCTCTAGTAAAATTAATACCCTTATCTATTTTTCTTAGTACGTGAGCAAAAATTTGGGCAGGTTTCACATCTCTGCGGGATATCTGTACAGGGAGTCTGCGGGAGTTTGGAATGTAACTGACACAACGCAAGTATACGTATACGATACAATAATAGGTGTAGGCTGTAGCCGTCGGTAGCGGAAGTCGGTGGTGTTAATGAGTCTTCAATAACAAAATGTTAAGTAATAAAACATATTTAATAAATAAATAAATATTCATTTTTGAGAAAAAACAAAGCAAGTGACTTTGTCAAACAAAAAAGGAAAAAACATAAAATTGTAGTAAAAAGTCTTTATCAAAAAGATTCTTGTCGCTTACACGGGCTCTACCCGGAGGTCCACGTACGGACCAATCCGCGTCCCTGTGAAACGATTTAGTAGCGCTCACGTGTCTCCGTTCCGGAAGCCCGTACGGGCTGCCGGTACGGGCAGCCCGTACGTACAGTGGGCCAAGCAATTAGGTATGCAGGGCAAAAACTTCTATGCCATGGTGCAAACTGACTGCAACAGATATGCATGTGTGAATTACATATTTAATAAGTGTAATATACCCACTATTTAGATATGTAACTCACTTATCCACAACTGGTGCAGTAAGTCTTTACTATGACTTAGAAGTTTTTGCCGTGCATAGCTATCTCGTTGGCCCACTGTACCCTGCAGAGTACTGAATAACCTGTATTGTTCCTTTTCTTACGTCAATTACGCAGAGAAATTAGTATGATATTTTAAAAAAATGCATTTGATATAGAGAATTGCAACCACTGTCTTTATTTATTCGCAAATTTCTCACGCACACCACTGTTACTCGGGAGTAACCTGTTCCAGACCAAAGGTAAACACCAAATAGCAGTAAAGGAGTCACGGGACATCCCCGAGGCAATTTAAATAGTTCGGAAAACTGCAGCTAAATTAAACAGAAATAAATTGGAAAACTTGGAAAGTGAATAAATTCACTACCTACCTTCTACATTCCATAGCGCAGAGGCGAAAGAGTTAACGATTGTATACGAATCTATTTCTACAAGATTATTTCTAAAATGGTGGTAGATGGTCTAACCACGAGGTCACGGGTACGATTACCTGGGTCAGACAAAGTGTTATTTATGGACTTTTCGTCAGGTAATATACATTTACATTTGCAGAAATTAGCTACTTGACACTTTTCGGAAACATATTTTAAAATATGCGTAGGCTTATTTCATACCCCTTACAACCATGTTTTTTTCAGAATAGCGTTATTTATTAGATAAATAAAATATTTTTAAATTCGCGCGGAAACAGCCGATCACGTGACCTTTCTTGCTGTGACGTCACTATTCTAAAAGTAAACAACAAGATACTGTCAGTTGATTGACCTACGAAAGATACAAAAACATCAACTTTTACAAATAATTAATTATTTTGTTTATCGGCCGAGCTAAAGTCGGGATTATTCACGAAGAAATTTGCAACCTTAGAAGCATCAACCTTTGGCAGATTTGCACTATCAGCTTTTTTGTAGCCTGGCTCCATTTCGTGATACTACGAATAATGTACTGCTTGGTGAAACCACACAAATCAAACGAATTTAATGTAATAAGGTGAATTTTTATACGACGCGCAGACTTGTTTGTTTGTTTTGTATACGATTACGTCACACGATGCTTAATCATGGCCGCCCGCGTTTTTATGTTAGTGAACCACAGATAAAACATCCCAAATTTGTTTTTGCAAAAATAACATATTGTACTATTATTGTGAAGTTATAAATTAGTGTATTTAACATATTTCATATTTTTTTGTAACATGTGTCAAGTAGCCAATTGTGCCCGGTGGATGGCGATAGGCTCACTCCCTATCCCATAGGACCTAAACATAACAGGTGAAGTGTGGGTGTTGTGCACCTCTGCCGCACACTTCTGGGTAATATAAGCATGATGTTATGGTGGTAGAAGGAAGTACCAGTCCACGGCGTCATCTTTAACCTACCGCTAAATAGAAGTGAACACTTCTTCTTCGTCGTGTCGATGGCTGAGTTAAATTTTATTTTGACTTGCCATCGTGGTGAAAGGATTAGCCAATTCGCTTTGAAGAACTCGCGAATTGCCCAGGGTGCGCCGGGCGTAGGGAATCGTTGTGTACGTCACTCGGGGAGGCTCCTTTCATGCTCCCCAGAAGTACACTATTGTCAGTATAGTGTCGTGATGGATTCTCTATTTAGTACACGAGGTATAATATTTTAGTTAGTGATTTTTATTTTTAGCTTTTGAATGAAAATGAATGAAATTAACTGAAGAATATCATGAACGGCCCGCGATCTCTCCCCACGGGGTTTTTTACAGTTAAGTAATTCTCAGAACTCGATAGATGGCAATGAACTCTCCTCCCATCATATTTGATCTAAACATAACAAGTGAAATATGGATGTTATACAACTCTGCTATGGGTAAAAACGGCGTAATGTTATGTTACGTATGTAAAATCATAAGCCATTCCAATATAAAAAGGAATGCCTAAAACTAGTAATTCTTCCGACAAACAAAAGTGTTGTACAAACTTTGATTTCCGAGAGTTGTTTCAAAAAACAATTTTACATACATCACGGTTCTGCCGTAGATTTAATAAAGAAACAGAATTCACAACAAAGTATTAGCGAAGTCTTACAAAGTCAAATTCCGCGAAAAAGGGCGCGGCACCAGTGTTCGCAAATTATGGCGTTTCACGACACATCAGATCTTGATCTTGTAATATTTTAAAGCAAATTTTAGCTTTGCTATGCCTTTTTGTATTTTATATAATATTAAAGTTAAAAAATTAAGATTCCAGCAGGACTCGAACCTGCACCCCCTGGGTATACGCCCCAAGTGCTTTGCCAATTCAGCTATGGATTCGTATGCTGCCAGACTCGAAATTTCTCAACTCTTTTGTGCCAGCCTTAGCTAGACGAACCTTACTTGGTTTTAGCGCCATCTATGCGATGTGATAAGTCACTGAGAGATCTTGATCTCTCAACTTTCTCCATCATCACACCGTTATTATCCAGAAGGATGTGACAGAGGTGTACAAAACCCACCGTTTACCTGCAATATTAAGATCACATAATTATGTTAGGAGATGAGCCTACTCGCATACTTAGCTGCTGCTATAGAGAATTGCCGGAAGCAAAAAGCCCAACTAGCACTTTTTGCCCGAACGGGAATCGAACTGGACACCTCACGCATGCGCTTATTATTATATTACTAGACAAACGAGGTAGTTCTATAATAATTTATATTTTTTATTGTACACTAAAATACAAAAGAAAGATACATAAAAACAAACACTTAAAACCGAGTAAGGTTCGTCTAGCTAAGGCTGGCACAAAAGAGTTGAGAAATTTCGAGTCTAGCAGCATACGAATCCATTGCGTATACCCAGGGGTGCAGGTTCGAATCCTACTGGATTCTTAATTTTTCAACTTTAATGTTATATAAAACACTTAAAACTAGTTGCACAAACGGCGGTGTTAGTGCTTAAGCAATTTCCACACAACCTGGAATACTTTTCTACTATTTCGTCAAAAAAGTAAGCTCTTGTGTAAAAGCTCTCTCCTTTAGCCTGTCGCCAAATAGTAGTGCTCTGAAATCACTCCCACATGAGGCAAGAAAGTATGTATCTTTACTTCCCTCCAAAGCAAAGCGAGAGACTGAGTAATGCCAAATATAGACAAAGTGTCTATATGGAAAGAGTGTAGACACCACGGACAGTGACAAAACTATGGGGCCTAAATTTGATTGCTATAATAGGTATGGCACACACATCTGTTGGCTTCATACGTCGCGCGCGTCGTATATAATATATTTTGTATACTAAGAAACTGTTGAAACCGGCAGGATTTGAACCTGCAACCTTCTGTACATCGGACAGTCGTTTTACCAACCAGCTACGGTCGCCTCTTGCCCGGGCCCTAAATTTCTCAACTGTATGTTACGTCATTTCGTCACGTCACGTTCATCTATTTGTTCCTATCTTAAGTAGGATACAAACAACTGTTTCTTAGTATAATTTGCTTTCATAGAATAATACTTTAATAATCAATATATTTTTTTATATCTAAATGTAATAAACACAGATATAGATCTACATAGATAACGCAAATGCATGTACTTCGCGTGTCTCAACCCCGACCAAGCGTCGAGGTTGGTCGCCGCTAACTTCAGTCCACGCGCGTCTTTTGTCAGAGAAAATCATAGCGGACGGCTCCAGTTGAGCGTACTGGGCGGATGAGCATCGGCGGCATCGGTGTCTTTGAATCGGTTTGGATTTCACGTCACTAAATTTCGGCTGTGACGTCACAATAGGTATTAAAAAGTCGGCACGCTTGGTTTCAATACAAATCGTGATACTTGCGTTATCTATGTAGATCTATATCTGTGGTAATAAACAACATATATTATGTAAGATGGAGCATATTTAAGAATAGTAAACAGATATAAGATTTAAACAGTCTACGAATATTAAATTTGTTGTTCATAAAAACCCCACCTTACCCGGTTCCAGTGTCAGGTAAATCTGAAGATAATCCTCCTTGAGATCTGTCTGAGATAGCAAGCCGAGAATCGCGAACAAACAACTACAGAACACTTTATATTGTTGTTTTATGTACTACTTGTGTTTGTGTCTTCAGATTACTTACTGCTTGTGTATTTCTTTCTCTGAATCAGAATAATTGATCTAGTGGCGCGGTACTATTGAATCTTATTATCGATATTAATATGTCGTTTATTTAGTATACATAAACATGAGCATTTTTTTATTTTTTATTTTCTTTTTTAATTGTAATAATATCTTAATAATCAAAGCTTATTTAAAGTTGTTATGGGAAGTAAGTACTGAATTCAGTTACGAGTGTATGTATGTGTGTGTGTATGTGTGTTAGGTTAATATTAGTACTGTTAATTTTGTTTATTTATTGTTATATTAATATTATGTTGATATCCGTGTTGTCACTTAGGCATGATCGAAAACCAGCTACAGACTTGAGTCTGGCATAATGCTGAATCAGGACCTATTTGGTGCAACTGCGGGCATAATGTTTAATATTCTTTTGTTCTATTACGTATATTGTTATTTATCTGTATCCCGCTTGTTGTAACTAATAATATATTTATTTTCTTATTAATATTAATAATTCTACGAGCTTTTTCCCAATGAGGGCTATCGTTTTTTGTCTCACCCGGTGGCCAACTGTGAAGTAAGGTCTGACAAAGTTTGTTGACAAGTATTTATGTAGTCCAACCATTGAGATTATAATATGTTTTTATAGAGGCACAGTTTTGTCAACAGTTCGGTAAAAAAAATATAGGTACGGTTTTTTAACACGCTTATATTAGCTTCACCTGTATGTATGTATGTATGTATGTATGTATATATGTATGGGGGTGGCTATGGGTTGCTCGATAGACGAAAAATATGGCACAGAGCGCCCCACGCTTTTTTCAGCTTATATTAGGAATTATTTTTCACTTTTTAGTTAGAAGTACTTTAAAAGCGTGTTTTTTAGTTTTTTTTAAACTATTATTTATTTGGTCCTAATTCAACACATCTAAACATATCATCACTCCTATATTACCCAAAAAGATGTGGAAGTGGTTCACAATTTATAGCGTCAAGGTAATGGTATGAAATAAAAACCACCCATCGCTCTTAACCTAAATAAATGTACCATCGATCTGTTCGCGTAGCTTTTTCTTAGCCACAAGTGCCTCAATAAGACCTCCATCTATTGACATAAACCAACACAATTACCATAAAAATCACACTGAAAAAGCAAACCTATTCCTCAGTATACCTTTAATTTCAATTATCAGCTACGTCACATCTAATAGAAGCGGATTTGTTACGCCTGAAAAAATAATGGTTTCGTCTGAGCAGTAAGAAATCGCAAGTCAGATAAGCCTCCGACACCCGACATAAATTATTTATTAACTGCCGCTTTGGGAGTGAGGCCACGAAAAGAACGAGTGATGAAATGTTTCAAGGAAGTTGACAATAATTAATTAAATCCATGCAATTTTTTGCGGTGTTTTTAAGACTAAGGACCAGTTAAACGGGTTCCTGATAAGTACTTTATAAGTCTATTCGGATTCTAATATGTCCAATTTTACAGAGTTATCAGGCGGTAAACTTGAAAAATCAAGGGACCGGCAGGATTTGAACCTGCAACCTCTGTATACCAGGCATATAATTTGCTTAGCATAGCTAAATGCTATAAAAATAATCAATTAGAATAGTTTCGAAGTCGGTTTAATTTATTGTTAAAATAGTTTTATTTTACTCTTTTTTTGCAGAACAAGATAAAATTTGCGCGTTTATTTTCATAAATCACAACCAATAAAAGGATAGTACCATTATGGTACGATTGTGATTAATAATATATAAGCCAAGTATTTACAGATTTTACTGTCACTTAAATCGGCTGTTAATGTATGTCTGTCTGTTTGTTTGTCTGTTACAGCTAAACTACCAAAGCGATCTCGATGAAAGTTTGTATGGAGATAGTTCACGACCTGAGAAACCTTTACAAAGTTTAATGTGATTTTTCATAGGCTTTCATAGCTCGGGATAATATTCAATTAATACGGCTTTGGATGAAATTTGGAGTACAGATAGTTTATAATCTTGCTAGATTAACATTTATGGAGTATATCGTACCAGCAGAAGCTTTTTGTATAAAAATTCTGTGCGAAACTGTTCAAATTGTATTAACCGTTTAACCATTTTGACATTTAATTAAAGACCTTCATTATATAACTTACCAGCTTTTGCCGCGACTTCGTCTGCGTAGAATTTGTTGTAGTAGGTAGTAGCTGCACCCGTGCTTTGACCTAACTGCTCCGCTCCCCGTGAAGTTTAGAGTAATGTTAAATATCTAAAGACTTTTATTAAGAGTTAGACTATCAAACAAAAACCGGCCAAGTACGTGTCGGGCCACGTGCAATAGGGTTCCGTAGCTAGTCGTTAACAACATATTTTTTTTGCCAGCAAAAATAACTTTGGTTTTTATGGAATTTGTATCAATAACAAAGTTATAATTTGCGGTTGCTGAAAAAGTGCTATATCTCAAAAACTGCCAAAAACAATTTTGGTTGGAAGTTTTATTAAGATCTAGACACTCATTTTAGCACTTTGAAAGTGTCAATCTTTGGAACGATTGACATTGAAAAAAAATGGTCCTAGAAACCTCAATGTAATTTTTAAAGACCTATATATAGACCCACACGTATAGATAGAATGAAAAAAAATTAAATTGTTTCAGTTCAATGTATGGGGAGCCCCCCTCTAATATTAATATTTTTTTATTTTTGTGTAAAAATCGTGAAGCGGTTAACAGAATACATCTACCTACTTAGTTTCAATTGTGTAGTCCTAATAGTTTTGAATAAAGAGGCTGTGACATACGGACGGACGGACAGACAGACATGACGAATTTATAAGGTAAGGAAGGAAGGAGGAATTTGCAAGGTATCGTGCATAAAATTCTACTATAAAAAACAGAACTTCCATTTTTTTTTGTATGGATTATGGATGGACTATGAAGATTTGAGTTGGATAACTGAAATAAGATAGTTAGTCAAAACGATAAATGAGCTAAGAGTTAATTAATTCTATCTCGGCCGTTGTTTTCGTGGCCACAGTTAGACAGTTGTTACCGCGCCTCTTTGTTCAAAAATTTTATGTTTCAGCAAACTAGGGACGGATTCATTTTAATAATTTTAAATAAAAAATATATCACTTTGCAGTAACAAAATGGATTATATTTTGAAAGATATTCAATTTATTTTGTAACTAGTTTTAAATTCGTTGCTTTAAATTCTTACTGTTTAAGCTTTAGAAGCCGTTTTAAAAATAAATGATGGAATAAGAGAGATATTTTTTTCCGATTTTAAACCGGCTTCATATTTTAAATAATTCCTAATATATAAGCACCTTAAGGCCGTTTACAGTAGTCGTTTCTTTTTTTGCAAATTATTTTTCATTTGGCAATAAGATTACACGTTATGATACATTCATTTCGAGTTTTAGATCAGTCTTCCAAACATTCAAATGACAACTTAACCTCCAAAACAGGTCTTACACCTTTGAAATAAGACCCATATTTCTCAAACAACATAAACTCAACTGTCCAAATTAGATGCTGTTTGAAGTTCAGTGGCAATTAGACGTTTTGAAGAGTCGCAAGTGCCGTAAGTCCCGTGAGAACACCAGTTCAGTTAGTTGTCAGGGGAACTAACTAGACGTCTCGCAAAGCTAGATTATACCATTTGAAACTATTAACGACGACTAATTCTGCTGATAGATTTGGTTTAGTTTCTGGAAATTGAAGTAGGGTTAGGTTACCTAATGATTTTGAAGGGATAGTGTTGGTATGAATACTTGTATGTATGTACGTAAAATCGTGTGTAATTTAATTATGAATAAGGTAATTTAGGTCAAACTTAGTATGAAATTATTATAAATTTATTTATATATATTATATCTTTTCATTGAACACAATTTTGAGCAACTTTTGTTATAAAACCATATTCATAAACGCAATATTTTATATAGCCTATTGTCTACCTTTATTTTCAATGAGCTTTCGCTGCCATCCATAATATCTATAAAAAAATCTATGGCTGGACTGTTTGCTGCTTTTTTGAGTTTATTAAATTTATAAATTCAGAAAATTTTCACCTACCGTTATTCGCAGTAGAGATATCGTAATTTTATTTCCTAATTTTATTTTATTTACCACATTAATAAATCCCAGAAAATTTTCACCTATGGTTATTCGCAGTAGAGATATCGTATAATCCCTAATTTTCACATTCATTCAGTCTTTATTGATCCTAAAAGTGGAATATAACCGTGAACAGTCAGAAAAGCTGGCATAATACACGTAACACAAAATCAATTAGTTGCTGTCGACGCCCCCGACACAGCACACCTGGCCCCTTTTATTAAATGGCAGAAATTGCAGTTGGCGTCACCTGCTGAATTATACTTGTTAATTTTGCCGGTTAATATATTCCACATTAAATAGTTGGATTATTTCCTGAATTAGTTTTACACGAGTTAGGATACAGTTTTTATTAGTTTTATTTTAATATTAGCATCCATTCGAGGCTCCGCCCGCGTAGTAGGTCGATAACAAGTAGTCTATATTATATCTACACAGCTATATTCATTAAGCTTAGTCTAGTTGATTCGATTTTTTTTGGGTTCAAACAAACCAAATAATTTTCCTCTTTATAATTAGTAGAGAGAGTAAAACATATATACCTATATAGGTACCAACGTTTCCAAGAGACACCTTTTTATGATATTCTGATTTCTGATGTGATGGCAAGTAGCAACTTCTTCTCCGTCGTATCGATGGCTAAGTCAAATTTTATTTTGAATTGCCATCGTGGTGAACAAAGAGTAGCAACTAAAGCCCATAGACATCTCACAAAGCAGATTCTGGTACTTTTGAAAATCGCGATGTGATGCTTGATGATGTGATATATGTGACCGTCATTTCAGGGCCTTAACTAACCACAAAACTGTATTATTAAATAATATTAATAAGTACATTTTATTACATACCTACTGCAAGGGAAATCTTGATTAATTAGGTTTTTCGGTCATTTGTCATGGCAAGCGCCAAACTGTCAGCAAGTCAGCAGTGCTATGTTGCACTTGTCTGTGTAAGCACGTAAAGCCCTGTTTACCGTCCCACTGGGCAGTGAGTGAGTGAACACAGAGTGCACTATATTATGTCCCTTGTTGATTGTTAGTCCCCGTTGAAATAGACTGTCAGACCATTAATCCTGGCGAGCAATCTCACTGGAGACTCATTTAGGAGATCAAACCGACCAACTAATAATGACCGATAGGTAAGCGACATTATTACCGACTATTCTGTGGTTTACTTCTGATTTCGACTGCATCAAATTGCTGCAATATCGTTTAAGAGTGCCCTTACACAAGGCTGCTAGTGGTGGACACTGGATGCGACCACAAGCAGCGAAGTCAAAGAACGCTGCTGATTGCAGCATATTGTATATTCCGAAAAGGTTTAAGACTTTATTGAAGTAAATAAGACTATCTGCAGCGGACGAGTACAGGGAGTGAAGGCGGCGGCCGCCATTGATAGCATTGCCAAAAGCGCGCACCAAACTGCTTCAGCGCGGCTGACACGGGCTCAATGCTGTATTTGATAAGGTCTATATTTTTGAGCTGGATGACTTCACGAGAGCCATTAACGGTTATTTATGTTCCGAAGTTGTATTGATTTAATTATTTAAATGTTAAGTTCTCTGACGCTTAGGGAACCTGTAATAATAGATGTATTATGTGTACCTATGTGTATGGCTTGAAAGCGACCACCTTAAACACTGAATGCGTTCGCGTCGACACAATACAAATAGTATTAAACATATCCTTGTGCATTCACATCACACTAATACTATAAAGGTGAAAAATTAAGAGCACAAAAAATCTTTAATTCTTTCTTTAATTCTTTATTGTATGTACAAATGAAAAACAATACAATAATATTAGGTACAATTTTAAATTTATGTACAAAGGCGAGCTTAACCACTAAAATGGGTTTTCTTCCAGCAAACCTTTGAGTGCTAGAGGAAAAATATACTTTTTGAGGGTAAATAGAAATGTACAATAAAGTGATAATTATAGAGAAGAAAATAAACTACCTATGATTACTAAAAATGCCCTAATGTTATTTGCTTATACCTAGAATCAACATTATACAGAGTGGAACTTACCCAGCGACATTTAATTAATCCATAGTTTCTAGACAAAGTTAGTGTTTATTTTCCATAGGGTATTTTTTTAATAAATGTCGCTATATCGACGCACAACGCAGACAGGGCTGCGGACGCAAACTATCTTACTTATGTGCAAGGGCACTAAAACGATCAATATCCGATGACATGTCCCGGCGAATAATGAAAGGATTGCGCTAAAACGATGCAGAGTCCAATTCGTTAGTGTTTTGGCATAATATTTATCGCAGTGCACTAAAAATGTATCAGCAAGGCTGTAAGAGCCGCAATGCGTTGTACTGCTGTCGTGTCGACGGGAAAAATTTATATTTATTTGTTACATCTGCTGCCGTTTAGGGCGCTAGTGTATTGCCTGCGGGTTTCCTTGTATTTTTGCTAAATAAATAGGCATTAGATGCTGCTATGGTGGGTTTTCAAATTGGTGGATATGGGGTTATTCGCTATTTGAGATTTACGATTTCTTAACAAATAGTTAAATTAAATTAGAATTAAATAATTAAATTAAATAGAATTAAATTAATTAAATTAGAAATTAATCGCATTTACGGAATAGCATAGATGTACGACGTGTATGAATATTTTTTGATAAATAAAGTTAATGGTTTTATGCAGTTTGAATACATTTATATATTGACCTTGAGTTTTATAAAATTTATAAAAACTACAAGTTTCCCTGTTTGTAACACTAAAACAGAAAGAAAAAAAGAAAAATAGGCAATACAACTTTTATAACAAATTACGATAACGATTTAGACTTAACTGTTACTTTTTTTTCCCAAAGTTGCCGTGATTCAATATGTGGTAATCGACATATTGAATCACGGCAACTTAGGGAAAAAAGTAACAGTTAAGTCTTAATCGTTATCGTAATTTTTGGATATTAATATGTTTTTGTTCTTCTTTTTTGTTTATGGCAACTGAGCCTCCTTGTGGTAGCTAATACTGCCAGAGTCAAGTGTGGGTATATATTCAGGTATCTTCTGTTTCAAATTGTTGTATGCTATATGAATATGTTATTCATGATGACAGTAGAAATCACCATCCTCCATTGGCAGACATTTGGCATGGTTGCAATCCTTTGACAAAAATTATTCCGAGAGTTCAAGGATCTGTTACAACCTTCGACAGTCATATGTTCGACTCACGGTTAGTCGACTGAACGATTTGCCGAATGGAAGTTATTGCGAAAACATCTTTTATCGCCAAACGCTACTTCGACCGGACGATTTATCAAATATTTTTGATTGATGTATTGCTTTTTCGAATGAGTTAAGTTATTCTATAAAGTTTAATTGACGCCACGTATGTGATGTTACGTCCGTCAGATGACATTGGTTTTATTTAGAGAAGGACTGACTATGGTACTATATATAAAAAAATCATTCGAAGTAGCATTACTTATTATATAGCCATATATAAAGTTATTTCACAATACATTTAATTCGACCAATCGTTCAGTCGACTTACCGTGAATCGAACATATGACTGTAGAAGTTACGTTACGGACTCGTCGAAGGGTTAGAATGGAAACATTTAAGTGTCTAATGGGAGGTGAAATGGTGATTTTATCAAAATATCCAAAAATAAGACCAGAAAGTCCAAGAAAAAATGCTACAGATCGACGCCACGACTAACAATTTTATATAAGTTTTCCTTACCAACAAACAAACAAATTCTTGTTCCACATACGGATAGTTTTACACTGCATTCGAGCAAGAATTAAACATTCATTTTTATTACGTTTCAGGGAAACACGGCCAAGCTACGGCTTTTATTTTTCAGGCTCGGGATATTTTATTTATTTGAGCTAGCAACATTGGCCATTGGCCACCTCGTTAGTAAATTACGGACCTATTTGGCTTCTGGTGGATTCTTTGTGGTTTATATTGCCTCTTGTTTTTTAAGGTTTTATTTTGTATTTTTTTTCGTATATAGCGAAGTTTACCTGATGGTAAGAGACAATCGCAGCGATAGCCGAGTGGTAGACCGTAGGACTGCGAAGTCAAAACTCTCGGGATCGAACCCACGGCACACGCCTCTGTCAATAAATCGATAAGATTCGTCTTTCCTAAGATATGTGTGTATTTATCATATAAATTATCGCTCGCTAACGGTGAAGGAAAACATCGTGAGGAAACCTGCATGCCTGTGAGTACCTAAAAATTGTTTGAGGGAGTGTGAAGTCTACCAATCCGCACTTGGCCAGCGTGGTAGACTATAGCCTAACCCTTCTCATTATGAGAAGAGGCCCGAGCCCAGCATTGGGACATGTATTAAATACAGGGCTGCTATTTAAGAGACAATTATGAATCATGAATATGCCTTATGTTACGCGACAGTAATAACAGGACCTAATCTTACCACAAAAGTAATTCAAGCAACTACAATTAAGTTGCAGGTCAAAGGTGAGGTTGAGTACTTAATCCTAACTCCGATTCTGATACTGGGAATTTCCCGACGGAATATGTCATATAACGCAACCCAAGATGGTGAACGGTCATATACAATATCTAAAGAGTATTTTTTTCAGCATCCTCTGCATCTCAATTATTGAGTGCATAATAAACAGCTTTTATTACAAATGCTAGAGTTTCTTCAGTAATACTATTTAGTTCAGTGTTTCAGCATTTCTTCAGAGAATATTTTCTTAACCATGTCACAGCTACAAGGCAGAAGAAATAATAAAACGCGAATGGCTTTTAGAAATGGCAACATCTCGGACACTGAATAATAAATGGATGCTGGATCCGCCTTTTAGAATGTAGTTTTCTTTAAAGTTGTCTTATAAAACTTTGAATATTGAAATATGAAGCGGGTTTTACCCGACTACGGCGATACCTAAAGGAAGGGTAATGATTTTGGCAGTCTATGTATGTATGTTTGTATGTTTCACCTTAAACTATTGAACGGATTTTAATGAATGAGGTGTCATTATTTTAATACTATAGTCCATAATTGCAACGTGTAAATACTTCATTTTATCCCACTACGACGATTGGCTATATATGCATGTATGTTTATTTGTTAGTTTGTATGTTCCACCATAGCGCCTAAAGTACTAAACAGATTTTAATGAATAAAAGGTATTAAAAGGTTAGTAAGAATGGCTCGGGTGATATAAGGTATAAAATTTTAAACAAAATGTTATAATTATGACGGAATTTTAAATACGGAATAAAAATTTAATTGAGATAATTATAACATGTTTGGTATCAAATGAAAGGTCTTGTCGAGCACATTACAAATACATAATAATATGTATATTTATTTATAGTTTAAGTAAACTTCATACGTTTAAAATGCGGTTATTTTAATTACATTCGTTATATACCCAGTCGGGTTTTGATGACAAGTGGCGGCTAGGAAATCTATCTGAATGTAGTATGGACGTAGGTACTTGATCCATGTCATTTGATAACAAATTGACAATACTCTTTATTATATGACTAAGGTCTTATGCCATCAAGACACCAGAAAAAAATTCCTATGGTTTATAATACCTATATCCTACATCTGTTTCTTATAACAGCACAAAATGTAATATACACTTAACATTACAGAAATATTTTATAACATATTGTATAAATAAATGAAAAGTCTGTAAGTGCTTCATTAGCTCTGGTCACTCTTGGGAGTAGAATAGACTTAATGTGCATTTTATTTCCCTTTAAAAACGATTATTTCATTTTCTGCATAGGCAGAAATTGAAATGAATATAATAGCTTCATTATATCACTATACGGAGGACCTTAATAACACTAAAAATACTTACGCTTATTTATCCACTCCAGTGCCAAATATCTGTATTTCAGTACACTTGTTTAAAATCTAGCTTTTAGAAGCAAATGAAATGCACTCACTTTGCAAAAACTGGGTTGAAAGCGCACAGAGCCAATTGAATAATTAAAAATTCGTGTACGGGAAGGATCTCTGAAAGTTCGCAAAATAAAAGTCCTAACGTTCGAGTGCACTCTTCTGATGTTTGAGTACTTGATGAAAAATGAACTCCTTGACGCAGAGGGAATTTTAAACTACCTTCAGCAAAAACAATTTTATTTCTGCTCTGAAAAATGCTCTCTGTTATTGAAAATTCTGTGCGATTCTGTAGGTGTGATTTCAACTGAATGTATATGTTACCGTGAATGTCCGAAGCGGGGTGAATCTTAGGATACACTGATGTATGATAACATTCAATACATCGGTGACTTGAACAATGCTTTTAAAATCGTTTTATTAATAGTCCGCGGGCTCGTGACAGTCATCGATGACCTATTTCTTCTCCAACGAAACTTCGTGGAATAATTAAGTTGCATAATGAATTTTAGTGAAAGTCAGCTGCGGTTCCGTTGGTGGAATGAGCAGCTAGATGAACAAGTTTTTAGTTGAGGGAAATAACTGTTTTGTTACATGTTTGAGCTACCAGCAGACGTATAACCCACCGTGCTACAGATGATGATTCGTTTTGTTCAAAATGATGTGTTAGCTTTAGCTACCCTGACTGTTTATTCCACTAACGGTTCCGCAGCTGACATTTACTAAAAAGTATTTATTAATTTAAGATACATGGACGACTTACAGCAAATTATATAATAAAATAAGTGCATCACGACCCATACATGCACTCTCACACCATAATATCAAAGAAGCTGTAAAGTCAATTCTCCAAAACAAGACCTATGAGGAATAACAGAATCATACTTAACGTAACACAACTATCTATTTTCATACTTAATATATTCACATCAATCTGGATCACAATTAATAAAATCCCACATACGCTCACGCATACACACACCCACGCACACAGACACAAACGCGCAAACACAAACACGTGCTACACACACACACACACACACACACACACACACACACACACACACACACACACGAATATAAGAAATAAACGTGGACAGAACTTTTAGACATAAACATACATTATAAAATATTGTGAGAACATTATACGTATTTCATGCAAGCTTTAGTAAAACATTACATTTATTTGCATACCTAAATAGATACAAAACATAAATAGCAAGTAAATGCGAGCGTAATTATTAAGACAAACATTTATTAACACTTTAAAAAGTAGTTATTAAAACATATATTGATTGTTGTCAAAATACGGTAAATCGTAAGATTTACTGTATTCGTACTTCTACAGTAACATACCCACCTAAACAAAGCTTGTTTTGAGGCGGAGGACAAAATATTCTTCCTTTGCGCGTATATTCTATTCTATAGTTGGAAAATACAGAAAGTGGAGCTCTTTGACGCTTGGTAGTTTGCGTCGCAGGTCTCTGTGAAAAATAAAAGGAAATAGTACTTGTTGAATGTTCTATTTTGAATTATATTTTCAGGCCATTGGTGAAGCACAAAAAACAGTGCTTTAAAAAGTACCTGTATTATTAAATACATTGTAAAATTATTTATGAAGAGATGAAGTTAAGTGTGATTAATTGACAAAGTTAAGCTTACGGTCTTTCAATAGTTGACAGTAGCCTGATTTAATAATATAACATTATTTAACTTCATCGAGTGCACGGTTGGCGTAGTGGTTCAAGCGGTCGCCTCGCCGCTTTCAACTGCTCTGGGGTTGTGGGTTCGATTCCCACATGGAACAAATCTTTGTGTGATCCGCAAAGATTTGATATGACTCTGGTCGTGCTATGTGTGTGAAATTTATGTTTGTGAACACCCCCACGACACAGGAGTTATTGCTAGTGTGGACCTAGTTTAAAAAAAAACTACTGAGGTGTCAAGGGACACCCGGATGGAACGAAGTTTGGTAATTCCAAATAACAACAAATCAGGATTCTCATCCGAGATTGCAGTAAAAGGTATGCGACCTTAACCACTAAACAAATAAAACAGTCTATTTATAAACTAAATACGGTAACAAAAATTTAAACCAAATTAAAATAAATACAAACATTAAGACAATTAAATTATCAAGCGTAGCAAGCGTACACAAGATCATTCAGAATCACTTTAATCATTCTCTTAAAATAATCGAATGATACTTTTAAAATCATTGTGGAGATATTATCACAATACTCCTATAGGCTGAATGGCTACATAACAATATTTCCTGTGCCTTACACACTTAATTTTAAAATAATTTTATTCTTATCTTCAAACTTTCGCCCTATTCGAATTTCAAA
The DNA here is from genome assembly GCA_905147285.1 of Hypena proboscidalis. NCBI lineage: Eukaryota > Metazoa > Arthropoda > Insecta > Lepidoptera > Erebidae > Hypena > Hypena proboscidalis. Next base: position 7,704,955 of record LR990141.1, read on the forward strand.
ATATCAAAAGCGAGGTTCATTCAAACACACGCATAGACTTATAATGCCTAGATAAATAAACTGCTTGTATGAATTTAAGTATAAAGTAAGGCTAAAAACAGATTGATTGAAAATTATAATGCACCGCTTGGCGGACAAACAAACTAAACGAAAATCTGATAAATACCAGAGAGTTACACTGAACTGAAACGGCACAATTAAGAGCGTGTATTCCTTTTCAAAATGTAACTGTCAATTTTTGTAGTGTTTTGGGAATATTTCGTAAAAACTGAATGAAAGTATGATTTTATTCAACTAACTTTTTAGAATGCAAGTTTTGAAAGGTAAATATAACAATCTCATTCGTAAATACAGCATAATTTTGTAATTTATCAACTTAACAGTTAATACTCTTTCAACTGATTAAATAGAAAAGTATGCTTTAGTTATTAAATGTAATTGTCATATTTACCTTTTAAACAACAAACAAACAAACCTTATCTTTAACATTATTTTTCTGCGATTATCTTGCTTTCTTTTAAATTGTATTCGCAAGTTTACTCGCGATATAATAATATCAGATCTCATTATCAATAATCTCATCACCAATCCCAATGACATAATTAGATGTGTTCTAATCGTATATTCCATGAAATGTACATAACAAAATTATTAAACATTCTGTGGTAATATTAAAAAATAATTTGCTTTTGAATTTAATATAGTTATGACGCGTACACTTGCTCAACACACAATAATGAAGAGATTATAACGCGTATGACTTGGTTAGCACAATAGTAAAGAAAGGTTATAATGTGTACTTGCTAAAATACAAAAGCATTTATTATCGTGTGTATAAAATCTCTACTTACCTAAATCCATCAGCAATATCCAGAACTTGTGCAGAAACACTGTCAGGATTCATTATTGTAACTATTTTTAATAATTTATTATGTACAAAACACCTGTATACACTCAACAAAAGGCGGGAATTGTATTTTTTTTTAAGTTATGATAATATTTTTTTTTAGTTACTTTATTATTCATAGAGAGACAAAATGAAAATATTTCGCTTGCTTTCTCTATGCGCAGCATATTTCTGTAGCACCAATTAGTTCCGAAGTCGCGCGATAGATGGCGTTGGGATCGAATTAGATCGCGCTATGGTTTCGTTACAAGGTCCTGTATATAAGGTCCACCGATTTACAGTTTAAGTATGTGCCGGAGGTCTCAGTCGGCTCGGGTAGACTGCCGGGGCAGCGTGAAGACCTCGCGGCCCTCCCCACCAAAAAAATGCCACCATAGGACCAGGAGTCCGCCCTAAGGACCTGCCCATATTTATGGGCAGAGACAGACACCACCAGAAAGGGGCACAGCCCCGAACTAGTTTCCACCCTCCTCCATGCGGGGGAGGTGTGACGACCACGGATCAGTTTAAGTATGTTCTGCAGATCCAAGTGAGGAATAATGTTCACGATATCGAGCTATTTACTCCCTGGTATCTGACTAGAACAGCGATCGTGTACGCCTTCGCAGACCTTTCTGAGCGCGCCAGCGCCCCTTTTTTGCAGAAACTCAACTCTAGTAATTTTTATTTTTTTAATTTTTTTTTTTTTTTCTCTATAAGCGAGATGGAGAAGAGAAAGAGAAGGAGAGAAAATGCGCACGCCTTTATCTCTTTTTTTCTATAAGCGAGAAAGAGAGACGGACACAGAAAAATGCGCACGCCGTGCGGCGTGCGCATTTTTCTGTTTTGTCTGATGATGTAGCACCGTAGCTGTAACGTAGCATGTCATTACTACGCTGCTACGAGAATTGCTACGAAAAGTGTCGTTACAACTTTTCGTTCCTTTTTTTTCCGCCTAGCCCCCTTTCGCAACGCGCAATAAGGAACTTCGTTCCAAAACTTTAGATGAGGTTAAGTTGAGTGCGATTTCACGAAGTTAAGCTCACATAAAGTGCATTTTTAATAGTTGACATTGGCCTACTTTAATAACCTTTCAAAACGATTTATTTTCACGTAAAGGTCACTCAATTTTTTTGAACAAACTAAATTAAAATTTTACATTGCTCAGCAAATGTTTTTTTAAATGCGCAACATCAAAGGTGACCGGTGGCGCTCTCCTTTGATGACTAACGAAGGTACCGACAACAAACAAAATGTAATATACAATCTCAACGCCGTATTAAAATCAACAATCCCTCTTCTATAAAATAATCACATCATGTTTTTATATCTGAATTTATATTTTATGTTGAAATATTTCAACTTTGTTAAAAAAATTAAATTTCGATTGACTTGTATTATTAATATAAATATCACACAACATACACACAATGTCATCAAGTCCCAAACTAAGCAGAACTTGTACTATGGGTTAGATAACTGATACTAATACATATAAACTTTTATTTTGGTAATACATATTTATTATACATAGAAACACCCAGACCAAGACAAATCCCCATGTTCATGCACACAAAGATTTGTCTTAAACGGGAATCGAACATTAATATTTATTTATTTATTTATTTTTTCATTTATTTATTTGCTTAAAATGTGAAAATTACAGGATATCAATATTATATTTAGCGCAGGCGACATTTCGCCATCTAACGACGGCATGCAAAAATTAAATATTAAATTATTAGCTTATAATACAAACAAAAAAAAACATAACAACAAATGATATATGATAATATTTTTATAATATTAATTAAGGCTTAGTAATAATTGGCAGCGATAGTCGAGTGGGAGACCGTAGGACTGCGAAGTCAAAGGACTCGGGTTCGAACCCACGGCACACACCTCTGTCAATAAATCGTTAAGATTCGTCTTTTCGAAGATATGTGTGTATTTATCATATAAATTATCGCTCGCTAACGGTGAAGGAAAACATCGTGTGGAAACCTCCATGCCTGAAATGGCCTTAAAAAGTACTCGAGGATGTGTGAAGTCTTCCAATCCGCACTTGGCCAGCGACTATTGCCTAACCCTTCTCATATGAGCCCGAGCCCAGCAGTGGGACATGTATTAAATACAGGGCTGCTATCAATTAAGGCTTTCAAATAACATATTACTAGATTATATTTATAGAATAATTACAAAACATTTCTAAAATGATATGAAATAGTACATTAAGTATCTATTTGTGTCACGATTAACATTTAATTTTATTATGAATTTGTTATTGTATACCATAATATGATTTAATGACAATGTTGTGTATTTTTATGTCACCTTAATATTTACACTAGAATATGCTGTAAAAATACCTTTAACACCTGTAAACCACCATATTCTTGAAAATAAATCTTATTCTATTCTATTCAAGTTTATAAAAACTCTTGGTTTTTGACCAGTAGCCGACAGACGGCTCTCGCTGCTGGCCCACGAAGCAGTCTCTTGTTTCCAACCAAAGTAACGGCTCACTGTTTCATGTCAGATCTCAATGTTTATGCCATTTTCATACCTGAAGCATTTCCTTCTACAAGACACGTGATTTGCATATTTATAAAACAGGAGAAAGTAAGGAGTTGCGAATCATAAGAGAGATTATTATTTCATAAACGCACCGCTTTTATCTTGGCAAAAGAGTTACGTATATGTTTTGTAACTGACTTTATGTAAGGTTCTATGCACAGTGATATTTTTTCATCAATACAAATAAATAAAATTGAAGTGTCTGCTTTTAATGTCAAAATATTATTTGGGAACTTTCCGTCAGAAAATTTACAATAGCAGCACGGAGTTTGAATTGTGCCCGGTGGATAGCGATAGGCTGACCCCCTATGCTATGGGACCTAAACAAAACAGGTAAAATGGCTGGCCTTCTGGCTAATATAGGCGTGATGTTATGTTATGTGTTATAATATATTAGTAAAAGATTAGTAAGGATCGCTGTAGTATTATCCTATAATGTACAGTCAAACCATTAGCACGAAAAATAACACGATTTTTAGCAGTAAAACTCCAATTATCCGGTCAAATCAATATGATGCAACGGCAATCGGCTATGCAAAACCGGGCGAAATTCAGATCGGTCAGCAATCGTACATCAGAATGTACGAGGCCTTTGCGAAAAGAGTGAATAAGTGAAATTCAGCGGCAAGCCTCGCTCGCTGAAACATTTTCACCCGTCGGCTTGTTTTACATTTTCTGAATGTTGCAGTATCAATGTTGGGAATAGTATGGACGTATCTCTGTATCCGCTAATATTTGTTCTGACTCTGGGTGTGCTTTGTGTATGTAAAATGTATGTTTGTGAACACCCTCACGACACAGGAGTTATTCCTAAAGCTAAAAAAAACCTTGAAAACCAATATTTTAAAGCCAGACGCGTAATTTATTGGATCGAATTGTTTTATGCACTAAATCACTCTTACAGATTGTCAAATAGCCAAATGTTAGTGCTTGCATCACTGTGTACTGGTTTGGTGGTAAGAGCAGGCCCTGAAATTACTGGCATATGAGGCATAACACCTTAGATAAAGCGACACATCTACAATCTTCAATAGTTGATTTTTAAAAATACCAATTGACCATCAGGACACGTTCGTTCGCTTCATACGCCGAAGATTTTTATTTTATTCTTCTTCTTCTTCGTCGTGTCGATAGTTGATTCAAATTTTATTTTGACTTTATTTATTTTATTAAAAATACTGTTATCAAAGTACGAGTAACATATCATCACGGCTATATTACTCAGAAGGGTATGGCAGAGGTGTACAACACCTACACTTAACCTGTTATGTTTAGGGGGTGAGCCTATCTCCATCCACCGGGCACGATTCCAACTCCGTGCTGTTATTGTGAATTTGCTGACGGAAAGTTCACAAATAACACTTTACCCGAGACCTCGCGGTGAGAGGAGCATACGCTAACCACTACACCATCGAGGCAGTACGAGTAGTATCCACACTATTCTCACACGATCGCTTGAAAGCTGCACGGCTGCTAGGCGGTACCGAGCCGTGTGCCGTGTGCCGCACAAATATTTGATATCGGCCACAGTACACAGCCACTTCTTATTCTGCTCTGAACTACCTGAATTATTGCTTCTACCAATACTCTTTGTATTTTCTTTTACTATTATTCTGTATGAATGCCTCTTGTGCCAGCAGTAATTTTTATCATACTTGAACTTAGTAGTGCAAGCTCAAACTATTATTAGATGACAGGTTAAAGGTGAGATCAGAGAAAAGAGGAAACGACAGTCTCTTTGGGTATCATCTCTTTTCCTTCAGACTTCAACTAATGCGCTGTTTTGAAAGGTACTCTCAGTCCACAAGCATTCAATTTTGATGTAACGGTACAGAGTCGAATATTACACCATTGTGGGATGCGAACCGAGTATTAAGGCGTGGGCAAACCGTGGCGCAATTTAGCTGCGTGTATTAATTTGTTTGACAACGTGGGTCTACGTTTCCACTGGAATACACGAATATGACCCACGACTATGTATAGCGTCGCACGGCGCACGGAGAGGCTACGCACGTGCCACTGCAATCCACCGACACGGGATTCAAGGCTGTGCCATTTTGTCAATTCCTAGGTTTTCTGGCGCACGCGTGCATTTGTATGACTGAAAACTGCGCTGCGATAAGTGAGCTTTACACAGTCGTGGGTCATGTTCGTGTACTCCAGTGGAAAAGCAGAGACCCACATCGACAGCGTTGAGCTATGTAACCGCCTATTCGAGCAAGCCACGCATGTATCAATGACGTCGGTTGCAGTGGACACAACCGCATACATTTTCTTACAAAGCGAAGCTTAATACACGTGCGTAGCCTCTCCGTGCACCGCGGTGGACCCGCACCTTTACAGTGCGCAACATGTACAGTGGGCCAAGTGTTAGGTATAGGGTAACTACTTCTATGTCATGTAACTGGGTGTGCTTTGAGTGAGTGAATGTGTGTATTTTGCCTTGACATTGGGACTATTGGATAGTATAATTGCTTCTGGCGTTCTATCTAATGTAAAAAATCCAAATTTATCTTATTTATCTTATTTATAGTGAATACTGAATACATCAGCTATGGATAAGTGAGTGACGTAACCTACACAGTGAGTATATTAAACTTTTTAAATGTAACTCACACATGAATAACTAGTGTAGTGTCTTTACCGTGACAGAAGTTTTCGCCCTGCATACCTAATTGCTTGGCCCACTGTAACTAATGAAACAATTTGTATTTCTATAAGATGTACAGGTGAATGCTCGCCGGTCTAGGAGCTCTATTAGCCATAATAATAAAAAAAATATATTTATTCCCAAAAATTACAGCTAATTGACAAACAGAGACAGAACTAGACGGACAAAAAAATTATGAACACTGATACCCACTAAGTTCTAACTTGTGTTATGGGTATCAAACCACAGCAGGAAAATTAGACAATTATTTCTTGCACTTATATAGTAATTATACATTCATACCTTTATTAGTAGTAAATGTCTGTGTTCGTGTGTATATATGTGTGTGTGTGTGAACCATGAACTATTTATATTTTTAAATTTAAAACTAATTGTGGTAAAACTGCGACCATTGGCAAGGTATAAATAAACAACATAACACACAATCACACCATAAATTCAGGGTTTCAGAAGCGCCCTGGCTAAACAATAAGGCAGGAATGTGTGATGCCAAATACTCCCTGGAAAGATGAATGGACCCAACCGTCGCCGCTTTGTTTAGAATGGACAATGTGTTTTGTAGTGTAGGTCTGACCAGAAACTTATAAAAATCCTCACTATATTAATTCAGTTTAATTATGTCTGTTTTAAATGTCAAAATAATAATGTTTTTTGAGTTGATATTTGATTTTGTAAAATAAAAAAAAAAATTAAAAAAAAAATTATGTCGGTCTGTCTATTTGTATCAGATATTTTTTTTTTCTAAACGGCTAGTATTAATAAAATTTTAGATGCAGGTAACTGACTACAAGGCGCGTAACATAGGCTACTTTTTACGAAATCGCGGGTGACAAATAGTTTGTTTGTTTGTTAGCGCTAATCTCGGAAACGGCTTATTTAATTTAATAAGTATTTTTGCATTTGTTAGTCTAACTATCAATGAATGTTTTTTCATATTTTACATTACGCTAAACCCCACGAGAGCAGAGCAGTAAGGTTTATCGCGGGGTAAAGCGAATTCCACGCAGACGAAGCCGCAGTAAAAAAAACTAGTTTGTCATAAAAAACATTGATAATACATATGTATATTATGTCATCCATCACCATCGTCATCTCAGCCTTGACATTTACTATCTAATATCAATATAAGTACAGGATGAGGTTCTATTTTGTTTCGTTAGGTATAGAGGGTGTAATGAAATCGTGACGTAATAATATGAGATTAGGTGAATGATTTTGAAGCTATAGTATGAAAATTTATGATTGGCAAAATCGAAAAAAATCACCGGAAAATACCAAAGTTGATCGTGAATATGCTAATAATGTTACGTTTATAAATTAATGTCACTTTCCACGATTCCATAAAAGTTTTCAGTACGCAGGATTTAAGATAAAATGATCTCTGAAGCATCGATTTTCTAATAAGATAATGAATGTAAATCCGTTGTGCGGTCGCTGTACAGCTCGGATCATTTGCGTAATCCGGCACTAGCGATTATGCCCGGCGTCTTTGCACTTTGACATGCCACTATAAAGGCCACACCGAGTATTAGAGACTAGGAGACGGTACAAGGCGAGAAAACACTTGAAATCTTCATCGATAATATTTAAGAAACTTTTTATGACTTATGACTGTACCCTTTTTTATTTTTATATGTGGTGAAATGTTCCTGACTGCTTATGACGCTTTGACGCGTTATGTGGGGCCCTCACCCACTAAAACACCAACGTGCACCTACACTCGGCTTTTGGACGGGTCACCGAAACTATAACATACATCAGTGACACTGTATAGAGACCCTGCAGAGCTTCTATTGTCCGATGGTTAAGTCGGGTTTCATTCAATATGGAGGCAAGACCTATATTCCCTTCAATAATAATATTATTATTATTGGCCGACAGAAATTATTAAGCCCTAAAAGTAATTTTTTTCTCTTTGCTAAAAGTTATTTTTTTTCCCCACAGCGAACGAACGTGTAGTCCACCTGATGGTAAGTGAAGTACAGCCCATGGATATCAACAACCCAAAAAAGCAGATTATAGATGCGTCGCTGCAGCTGAGAACTACGGTGTTATGCCTCATGTGCCAGTAATTTCAGGGCCTGATCTCACCACCAAACCGGAAACAGTAATGGAAGCACTACTATTTGGCGGCAGGTTAAAGGTGAGACGGTGGTGCTGCCGCCCTCGAGCTCATTCACAAGAGCTCTACCACCAGTAGAAATTTAAATTTATCGGTTTATAGAATTTCTGCAGTCTGTGGGTGCTCATAGCCTTATTTAGAGTCTCACGGCAATGACAAAATTTTAAGTTATTCTGAGACGGAGATAAGAGACCATACAGCGACTACAGCGCTAGAGGGCGACAAGCTAGAGTGTTATGACTCTACCTAATTGCAAATGACATCAAAGTTTGAATACAAAATTTAATTCGATAAATATGTGGCGGTATCCGCACATAATAAATGACGGATGACATTGACAACGTCAAGTAGTGACACACATGTCACAACTGTCAAAGAGCGCTGAATCGCGATAACGAAGTGTTCACAGAGTGTGTCCATTTATACCACTTCCAATACACTACCGCTGGACAGCTGTCCGCTAGGCAATAACACCGAGCCTTCTTCTTCTTTCGTATCGATATGGCTGCAGTCATATTCTCATGGATTATATAATATAGTATCAGTAAAGAATAATAATTCTATATTATTCGAGCCTGATCGGAGGATACTTCCTTTGTGGTGGAGGAACATCACACCCTGTTCCTCTACAAATATAGGTATAGGCATCATGCATCATTTGTATCACAGCTTTCAAAATCTGAAATTTATAAGCTATGACTAATTTTAATCTTTAACTCACATATTGCTCACATTAAAGACTATCCATCAAGATTTAACTTAAAGAGATTTTCTTCTAAAATCAAGTCCTGTGGCCATATTCTCCATTCAGTTATTCAAAGCTATCGTGTATCGAAGGCTTAACATCTCTCGGCTTCGTGTAGCTTAGCCCTCGTCGCTTGCAGCCCGCATTATTAAAACAGGATTAATATTCTATACCGTGGGCTATCTCAAAAGGACTGTACCTGAATCCTCTTAGGGGATAAAAATCGAGGACATGGAAGATGAAATGCAAATCCTAGACTACGCTTGTTATAAGTATAAAATAAAAATCAGCTGCAACATTTTGTGAGTGTTTATTGACTTTTTTTTTTTTATATACTACGCCCACAGCGAACGAACGTGTAGTCCACCTGATGGTAAGTGGAGTACAGCCCATGGACATCAACAATCCACAAAAGCAGATTATAAATGCGTCGCTGCAGCTGAGGACTACGGTGTTATGCCTTATGTGCCAGTAATTTCAGGGCCTGATCTCACCACCAAACCGGAACACAGTAATGGAAGCACTACTATTTGGCGGCAGGTTAAAGGTGAGACGGTGGTGCTGCCGCCCTCGAGCTCATTCACAAGAGCTCTACCACCAGTTTAGTTTCTGTTCTTTGGCTTGCAGAGATTTATCTCTATAATCGAATAATCGATACGCCTTCAAAATCAAGGTTCGGCATCCTCAACAAGAATGACTCACCACCATAATATTACTCAGTTGTTCATATATTTATATATATCATTATGTATTTAATAATTGTATTGATTATTGTTATTATTCTTTAGTGATACTATATTCTATAAGCATAGTATACCTTTTTTTTTTTAAATCAAAACGCTTTATTTTGTAACTTCACCTGCCTTGTTAATCTCTGCATCACCCAAAGGTAGACTGGTAGAGTAGTAGTATAAATTTTGTATATGAAGATTTTAAAATAAAAAAAAATGAAATAAAACCTGGGTATTAGCATACTAAAATTTTGAAAAGCAGAAATGCCTATAAATATGAAAGTAAATTTTGTTTTTTAATTGTGTGCAACATCGATGTGTGTAAATATTTTATTTCTTCTCAAGATTTTACGTCAAGAACCATGACGTGATTGATGAAAAGATTCATAAACAAGTAACATGAACCGATAATTAAACAACAAACTGTTAATTGGCCTCAGTTTACACGTTTTTGTAATCTGGAGCACTCAATTATTTTTGGTTTTCAACTCTTAAACTATACAACAGTGCTCGGAAAAACACGAATATAAGCGATGTATTTCCATGCAAAAGTCTAATAAATCACGCAAAATACCAACTGCTCAAGTTATGTTATTCGGGCACTTAATATCTGGATAACAGTTCTCCGTTTTAGTATAAAATCATTCCGTACCCTGAGGACGGTACTCCCCTCGCCTTTACGAAATTCACTTAAAGTGGGAGCACTTAGTTGAGATTTTTACTTTTCTACTTTTCTCTACACGCTGTGGCGAAAAGACTAATCGGTCGGCTTAAGCACGAATACAGATTAATGCTGGCGCGTAAATTTCTTTTATTTAAATTCAAAAGCGCTTCAAAAGAACTGTTTTATTAGCATTCGCAAATAGTGGCCAGATTAAACGGGGTTGATTTTAATGTAAGCTGCTTACGTGGGTTTTGTTCGAGTGCTATTAAAATGTAAAATTCTCGTCTTAGAGTTTTGAACGCTCCGTTATTTAAATTTCAAGCTTGGACGCTCGTGCTGTAAATATTCAATCTGTACTTAAAGCGTTATTCATGTTCAAGATGGAAATTTTGTCTAAAATGTGCATATTGAATGGATGACAACGGGCTTAAATCTCAGCTCATACGTTAAGTTTCATCTCTCGAACTATTTTTAGGATTTGTGCATTTATTTATTTTTGTATTTATTGATTTATTTATTTAATGAGATACTCATTGCGCTAACAGTAACCCAATACGCACAATAAGCTAGGTATACAATATTATGACATAAATAAATTACATAATATTACAAAAAAACTGAAGACATATTTTTAAAAATTCAGCAAACTTCATGTAAGAAATATTAACATCTGGATGCTGAGCAATCAGTGTGTTGATCAATGCCATAGCGTGGTTGTTTGGCGTAAATTGTGCAGTCCACGTCCGAACGCGTGCTGTCGCCATGAGACGGCGCGAGCGCAGCCGCGTGTACTGGTTAGGAGCTGATAAGGAGTTGCAATGTGATAACGCAGTTGCATTGTCAATATTATTATATACCAGATACGAACAGAGACGGATAGAAATGAGGATACATCGATACACAATATCAAAATATCATCTAGATACATAATATCCAAAGTCATAAATACTTTTATTTATTTCTGTATGGAAAACTCATGCTTAGATTTATTACAAGCACCTTTGACTTACGGAATAACGTTAAAAAAATTATATCCCACACAGCTACTTGGTGAAAGTTCCTCAAGAATCTATCCAGAGTACACGCCATTTTTCTCTTCCATGAATAAAGAGAGCGAGCATTATCTCCAACTGTATTAAAACTTTTCGCCACAAAAATTGATTACCCTGGATCTGTTGAAAGAACGCCAGTCTCCATAATATGGGACTTATGGTTTCGGATGAGGAATATTCAAACTTTCTCGTGCTGATAAAATACGCGTGAGACATCTACAGAAGGCTTGCTGGGGTATGTGTACGATATGTTATAGGTGTCTAGGTGATATATTAGCTAGCTTTTACAATCTGTAATAGAAGAAAATTATGGTAAATGCCTACTTTGAGTGATTGTTTTTGAATTTTAACAGGATTTCGGATCGGATTTTATAGAAGTTTCACGGCGCCTGGACTGTGTTAGTTCGAAAGATGACAATACAATACAATACAATTATTTATTGATAAATCAATGTTACATGTCGGTTACTAGATTTTCTTATAATATTTTATATTAATAAATTAACATTGAAATGAAATAAATAACATTACTAAAGTTACATGAATATTCAGTAGTGGATTTTAAAGGTAATAGGTACTCATTATAAGTATACATATTAAATAAAACAATGATATTAAACTAAAATGTTAAACATTTATGGTCCCGGCAAGTGGCGATTGTAGCTTACCGGTTGAAGCGGCTGCCCGGTATGCTGAGGTCGCAGGTTCAAATCCTGCCAATCCCATATTTTTGCAACTCATTCTTATTATAATTTGCTAAGCATAATCAGTAATAATCAGTAAGATGTTCAAATGCTAAACATAGTTTAAGATCGTAATATTTTATTTCTTATCTTAGTAGCACTTGATGTTATAGACATAATTTATCTTTTACGTACCTAAGCTTAAACTTTCTAGCCAAAGCAACTATGACGAAAATCATAAAAAACTAGAGATTTTGTAAAAGCCAACTCTATATAATAACGTATAGAGGCAATTTAGAAAAATCGCGATCATACCTCGGGCTTCATACATATAGCTGGCATACAGAACCTCCTTTTTATAGACGGTTAGAAAAAAAAATCTACTGTATTGACTTATTCTATGTAACAGTTTCATTCGGAACCGCATTAGTACTATGAAAGGAGCTTGTGTAAAAAAATGAGATAAGGCTGGATTTAGTAATCTGTTGTGAAATTGTTTGTTGAAGGCAGTTAGCTCGAGAATAGCGTCTACTGTGCCTGTGGTGATGATAATATAATGTGGTATCGGGCAAAATTACAGGATATTAGTACCAATCTCCTGGCAAGCAATACTTAGAACAGTTGGAGACAAGTAAAGTAAAGTTTAAGTAATATTAGAGAAATCAAAAAAACACAGCCGTTCATCAGCTGTTTAGCGTTTGGAGTGAAGTTGCTTAAATTATTTGTAAAAACAAAATTAAAAACAAAAACCGCCCAGTATTTTTTTATCATATTTTCTTAGAAAAACTTTTGGAATGTATTTGATTACTGATTCTAAACAAACTATTTTCAGGTTTCTGGTAAGGTAAAAATAAATTGAATCAAATATGGTGGACGTTCGATCTCATCTTAACATTTGTAGACAGATCCTACTTCGGCTACCTTTACACCGAGCGACGTATATTATAAATACGAGAATTAATAGAATTATGGTCTTATGTAATCATTAGGGGGAGTCCAGGAGACTTGACCACTGCTAAGCATACGGCTTCGTGTTCTCTCATTTGCACTTCTCCTTGTCATAAGCGTCAGAAAATTACTTCTGAACACATATTTTGCGGTCCAAATGATAGGTTATTAAATATCGTCCTTTAATCCTACGTTACGTTATAACGTAAAAATAATAAAAATATACGTTATTACATAATGACCTACTTACAGTAATTATGCCTGTCTTGTGTTTTTGGCTAGAGTTCTTCAAAATCATATTCAATTTTTAAAAATCGTCTATTTTTAACCTCGAAATATGAAATAAATGATTTATAGTTTAGTAAACAATGTACGGATAAACATTTATCTATGTTGATACAGCTGGTTATACAAAATACGCAATAACAAGGCTCTTTGTTACCTTAACTATAATAGTCTTTAATAAATTCTATAGTTCATCATTCTTGTTATTTGTGCAATGGTGAGTGTATTACAGATTATTTTTATTTTAAACCTTTTTTAAAACGTATACTATCTATATACCAATATAAAAAAGTGGAAAGATATTTTTTGTTTGTTTGTACCCAAAAATCTTTGAATCTATTGGACTGATGGTAATGTAAATTAGTGTGGACATGCTAGTCGAACTGCCTCGATAGTCAGCGAATGCTCTGTAATGCCATTATCCAGCTTCTTCCAGTTCTAAATGGCTAACGCTGATCGGGAGAGCTTTTAGTGCTGAGGAAACTTGAAAACGAGGATGGTCTAGTAGTTAGCGTATGCGCCTCTCACTGCAAGGTTCTGGGTTCGATTCCTGGGTCGGACAAAGTGTTATTTGTGAACTTACCATCAGAAAAAATCACAACAGCAGCATGGAGTTGGAATTGTGCCCGGTGGATGGCGAAAGACTCACCTCCTATCCCATGGGACCAAAATATAACAGTTAAAGGGTGGGTGTTGTACACCTCTACCACCCATCTGTGTATTATAGGCGTGATATGATGTTATGGTATGGAGATACATAGTTTAAGATCCCAGGAATAATATGTATAAAAGCTACTTTACATCCACGTAACACGCGGGCATGGCCGCGAACGAAAACCATTTTGTTTATTTTTCCCATATATTTATATAAATAAATGTATTAATTTCTTCATAATTATTAAGAAATAATTCATTCAAAAGCTTACTATAGTTACTACGCATACAATTGAATGATATAAAATCAAAAATTAAATTAGAGATTTTCTTTGATTCTTATGATTCTGTCACTTTTTTACATCTTGCTTAAGGAAATAGCAAGTCCAATGTAAGTAAAAAAAGACAGCGAGCCCTTAAGCGAATGCGGTAAGGATAACTGAAACAGTGCAATAGCACATCGGTGTGACAGCCAGCCCGTTAATTATTAGAACTAATAGCAATCGATTTTAATCAATTTGCGGCTCACTTGTACGACAAAGTGAGTGTAGTATCGATTTATTTGAAGCTCGTTTGCAGCGGGACTGCAATTGCAATTTGTAATGTATTGCTTTGCCAGGTGGAGAAAATAGGTGGCTTCAATTAAAAACATGAAACTGTAACTGAATTAAAATTAGGAACGCATGTTACTGTCAATTCGGGCATTTCATCCGTCATCGCCTATTAATAAGAACAGAGAGCATGCATTAAACTAAAGGCTATAAGATTTAAATGACATGTGATTATTTTTATAGCATTTAGCTATGCTTAGCATATTATACTAAGAAACAGTTGAAAAAGATATGGGACCGGCAGGATTTGAACCTGCGACCTTACTGCACACCGGGCAGCCGCTCTTAGCCATCCAGCTACGGTCGCCTCTTACCGGAACTTAAGATTACTTACTTAAGATACTTAAGATAGGAACAAATGGATGAACGTTACGTCACGAAATGACGTATCATACAGTTGAGAAATTTAGGGTTCTGGTAAGAGGCGACCTTAGCTGGATGGCTAAGAGCGGCTGCCCGGTGTGCATTAAGGTCGCAGGTTCAAATCCTGCCAGTCCCATATCTTTTTCAACTGTTTCTTAGTATAAATTGCTAAGCATAGCTAAATGCTATAAAAATAATCAGAAATTATCTAAGAAATTTGACAGCCCAATTGTTGCAAGAGAATAACCATAAATTCTTCATGTATCATCTTGATATTTATTATCCCTGAATAAGATGAACAGAACACCGATCCGACATTGAAATACGACATTGAAATTAAATATCAGATCTGAGTTGTTTCGTCTTCACTTGTCAAAAATGTGCCACGGAACAGAAGAATGAGTTTGACATATCATTACATCGTTACATATCATTACACCCTCTATTCTATATGAAAACTGTATAATACCCAATGTATAGTATAACCAAATCACGTGAGCGAATTCTACTGAATCTCGAAGCTAATATCGCCTAACCTCCAAACACTGGTTGAATAGAAAGCTACCTTAATATCCACATTTAAACTCCACGGAGATAATCTTTTAAAGTTTTCGACTTACTAGAAGCTCTACTGATCGGCAAATGCCATGGAAGAAGCTAGTGTTGCATCGATAGTATGTAAAACAATTTAAAAGCGAAGGCTGAATGTATAAGGGTAAATAAATACCTATGCTCGACGTTTCGAAATTACTTGTTTGCATCATTCGTGGTCACGAGCCGACTGAAAAAAGTATAAGATATAGTAAGTGGGCAGTATCGTGTACCGCGTGATTGTCTTTTGTTATTTTAAGGAATGTGATTGAGTCAGAGTTATACTGTGCTTTAGTATAGTCATAAGTGTAGACGATAATTAATCTATATTCTTTCAATCAAACTATAGAAACACTGTCAATAGCTCTGAACGACGCAATATCGATTGTGTAAGAATTAACTATCGATACTTTCTTTAGTAAAATTGTTGCTCCACTCGATTGCTTTAGATGTTTGGACTATCGATAGTTACAATCAACAATACTATTATACTATCAATAGCAATTTACTTCAATCGATGGTATCGATACTTTCAATATAGGTTTTTCAAATGAAAACAGAACTATCGATAAATAAACAATCGATTTTTGAGCAACACTGGAAGAAGCTGCAGAAAATATTTAATAGTATTACAGAGTACAGAGTATAGAGTAGCCGCATCCTTTTAATCGCCTTACTGCATTTCTTTGGTACTACAAATAAATAGTAGGTACGTGTCGATAGCAGGGCGGGTTCACACTGGGATACTAATGATGAAGTTTAGATTATAACTAACTTTCGCACGCGTCTCCGCTTGCATTTTCGGCACCGTAGAACGTCGATAACAAGTAGCCTATATACTAATCCAAGCTTTAAGCTATATATTTAATCAAATTAAATCATATACAACAATTTATTTCATACAGGCACTTCACAGCTCACAGGCAAAAGCTAAATAATTTACATTGCAACACGCCAATAACGAAGTACACGATAATTCATTAACAATGTAATCCGAGACTGAAAATATTCACATGCAAATACAAAAATACATTTTTTCACCCTCACCTTTCTCTCTCTCTCCCTCTATCTCTCAAACACACACACACTTACACACACATACAAATACTAAGAAAATAGATAACCTTTTAATGCTTTCTTAACACTAAAAGCTCTCCCGATCGACGTTAGCCATTAAGCGCTGGAAGAAGCTGGATAATGGCATTACAGAGCAGCCACATACTGTTAATCGCCTTGCATTCAGCTAAAGGTAAATTTCTTCAGTATTGCCACAGTATAAATATGTACAAACAGTACGGAAACTGCCTACAAACGTGCGAAACGGCACGCACACATAAACATCACACCGACGAGACCCCTAAGTGTGGTTTTACAGTGACGCTTACCGTCCGCGCGGGTGGTAAGCGCGGCCCGTAAGCGCGCGGGTGACCCGCTCCAAACTATAAAACGAGTTTTAGAGTCGCACGGTCTGCTGTCTCGTATAGTCGCGATCGGTTAGCCGCCCGCCTCATACAGTCACGATGAGACTTCTCGTATTAATTATACTATATTACATATGGAAAAAAAGGCAACGAGGACGACGTATACAAGTACATCCTTACAATGCTACTAGATTGCTGAGAGGCGCGTTCTCTACTTCGTTCTTGGATTTAAGAGAACATAGTGACAAGTTCTTTAAACATTTTCATCTATCTATAACAACGGTCGACAGCGAACTTCTTTAATCAGTCGTCCCGTATCGATGTAATTAGCATTCATTTTGACGACGACAGTACGCATGCGCGCGTCTGACCAGCGAGACTGTGCAACGCGCACTGAACACAATGACTCCTCGCCCGCGCGCGGTTGACAAGCGCGGCCGAATTGCTGTCAGCGCGGGCCATCCGTGCGTTTTGATTAAACTATGTAACGATCCAAGAGACGCGAACCTCGTGGCCCGCGACGCGGGTCAACCGCGCTGGCGTAAGCGTCACTGTAAAACCACACTAAGCGATTGTCGCGGTGCTCTCAGTAGCGAGTGCCGCTTAGGGGTCTCGTCGGTGTGCATGTTTATGTGTGCGTGCCGTTTCGCACGTTTGTAGGCAGTTTCCGTACTGTTTGTACATATTTATACTGTGGTATTGCTATCAATTTGTACGTTGTAACCTACAAATTGATAGCACGTGACGATTGATAGCACGTGACGATGGGCGGGCTCACACTATATATATATATATATATATATAGTTTGTAAATAGTCTGTACATTAATATAATTAGTTTAGATAAATTAAGTTAATCCTTTACTCACTTTACTTGCCTCACCATTTTATTTAAGTTTTATTTTATACACATTTCAAGTACTATGAAATTGTTAGAATTAAGTTACTGTTGTTTAGAATTAAGATTTTTCCCTATATATTCTTCTTCGTCGTGTCGATGGCTGAGTCCAATTTTATTGGCCCAATAAGTGGCCACTGCTAAGGCGCTCTCGTCGGCGTTCATGAGCGCCTCTCTTGTGCAGGTGGTACGGCATTTTGGACAGTCAGTAAGGTGGTCAAGGTTTTGACTTGCCATCGTGGTGAAAGGATTAGCCAATTCGCTTTTAAGAACTCGCGAATTGCCCAGGGTGCGCCGTACGTAGGGAATCGTTGTGTACGTCACTCGGGGAGGCTCCTTTCATGCACCCCTTATATTGTATATATTGTATTACAATATATATTCCCTATATATTGTAACTTTGAACGATGTTTACAATGAGTGATGTGCACATCTCTAATAGATATAAGAACATCATTAGCAGTAAGAAATCTATACAAACGTGTATTATGTATGTTGTTGAAGTGCCAAATAAATAAATATATATACTCGTAGTTATATACTATACTAATGATTTGAAACGAGCATAACCGTCAATGTTTTTCTATATTTGGATAGCTGGCTTTTACCTGCATAGTACGTCGATAAAAGAAGCCTTAAAATTAATCCAATTTATAATTTAAATATCATCAAGATTGGTCCATCCATTCGAGCGTGAAAAAGTAACAAACAAACAAAATAGACACTCATTAACTAAAGCGCCGAAAACTAGTAGAAACTTACTTATACCATAAAATATAACATCACGCCTATATTACCCAAAAGAAAGTAGCAGAGATGTACAAAACCCACATTTTACCTGCCATGTTTAGGTCCCATGGGATAGGGGGTGAGCCTATCGCCATCCACCCGGCACAATTCCAACTCCGTGACGGAAAGTTCACAAATAACACTTTGCGCGACCTGGAAATCGAACTAGACTATCCTCATTTTCGAGTTTCCTCAGCACTAAAAGCTCTTCCAATCGGCGTTGGCCATTAAGCGCTGGAAGAAGCTGGATAATGGCATTACAGAGAAGCCGCATACTGTTAATCGCCTTTCATTAAGCTGAGATGCATTTCTTTGTACTACAAATTGATAGTACGTGACGATGGGCGACAAGGTTCAGACGGGGATACTATTAAATTGGCTGGTAATATTTTGAAATTATTTTATTTTTTTTTATTTATTTAACTTCTCGCACAGATACATGTGTCGAAGGCGGACTTAATGCCAAAGGCATTTTCTACCAGTCAACCTTAAGGTGGTGCAGAGATATGTTCGGGTAGGTGCAGAAATTATGTAAGTCAATCGTGTATTATTCTTTCCATGTTTATAAATAATGGAAAAGGTAATAAGTATTTTAGTTGTTCACTTGTTTTTACCCTCTTTTAGCATCCTCTTCTCCTCTATAACTCTAAGGTTTGCTGAAAGAGAACTCAAATTTGAGTTAAGCTCGCCTTTATTGTATTGTGTGTTATACATTGTTTTATAAATTGTTTCATGGTACAATAAAAAGTTTAAAAACTAAAATAAAAAGTATAACAATTTAAGTTTATAATTGTAATAATATGACTATTGCATACCAGGCAGCTGCTATAAGCACTAAGCTACGGCCACCTAACTGAACTGTATGTTACGTCATTACGTGACGTCGTGTTTATCCGTTTGTACCTTCCTTAAGTAGGATACAAACCAACATGGACCCATAATGTTTTCAGTAAGTATAATTTGCTAAGCATAGCTAAATGCTATTAAAATAATCAATAAGAAGTATGACTCTTAGACAACATTAAAAATGAATCGTTATAATAAAGCTTCTTCTGTCTTTGTGTATATAACTGTGTTGTGGTCTGCAAAGGTTTGAACTATTTTGACGAAATTTTAACTGACTTATAGCTAAGTGTAGTTAAATAAAATATAGCTATGTTACCTTTTTAACTTTAAGTATAGAGTTCCATAGCTGAAAAAAATGTTAATATTAGTTTATAAGTTTCATAAATTTATATTATATTCTTTTCATATAAACCTTACCTTTTCAATATCTATTATAATATTACTTTGTTATTAACATAATTAGATTCTAAACCTCATATTACGTTCAGTAATTGCCTCAATTTATCTTATAGAAGCTTGAAAAGCTTTTATCCTATAATCTGCTAACTACACGTTGGATTGTTTTAACTTCCAGTCGTTCCGTGAGAACACGCCTTTAAGCTCTCCGAGTGAAAATTAAATTTCATTAGGAAGTAGCTTTAAGTTGCTATTTTTTATTTATGTGCTTTTATTTTATCTGCTCTGTGAAGATATTTTAGATGTCGAGATTTTTCGCAAGATTTCTTTTTATAGAATTTTATTTCTACTACTTATTTCTATAGAATTATTTATTCACGTGAACGCATTTGAATATCTATATATATAAAAATGAAACCCGTTTTTCGTTGTCACGACATAGCATGAAAACGGCTTGACCGATTTGGCAGATTTTTTTTTGTAGTTTCCTACAAGGATCTTACGGAAAAAAAAAAAATAAAAAAAGTATTTATTTTTATATGGAGGATATTATAGATTCCAGTTCAAATTGAATAGGTAGATAGATAGATAGATAGATAAAATGCTTTATTCATAAATAAAAACATACATTTTTAAAACAGGCTCCACAAAACCGAATGATCGGTTTGTTTGTGGAAATACATTGCACTCGGATTAAACAACATTTCACTTACACTTAAATAAACTTAACTAAGACTCTTTGTATTAGGTACGCATACATAAGATAGGTCAGCTATACAAAATAAAGTAGTGCATCAAATTTACGCTAAGGCGGTACGAAGTTCGCCGGGTCAGCTAGTTCTTAATATACATAATATCACATCTATATTAGCCAGCATTCTGGCTAATAATATAGCAGAACCACTCTTCACCTGTTACGTTATGTTAAGGATTAAATGGATGCTTGTGGCCCAAGACCGTCACGTGTGGAAGAGCCTGGAGAAGACTTTTGCTCAGCATTGGGCGTCATTATAGCGTAAAAAAAAAAATTGCGAAAAAAACAAAAACTGCCTCGTTGGTCAGCGAATGGGCCTCTCACCAAGAGGTCTCGGGTTCGATTCCCGGTTCGGGCAAAGTGTTATTTGTGAACTTTCTGACAGAAAATTCTCTATAACAGCACGGAGTTAAAATTGTGACTGGTGGATGGCGATAGACTCACCCTCTATCCCATGGGACCTTAAACATAACAGGTGAAGTGTGGGTGCTGTTCACCTCTGCCACACCCTTTTAGGTAATATAGGCGTGTTGTTAACGTTAAGTTATAACATGACCGAATTTAAAAGTGACACAATTAAAATTACTTATGTTTAAGGTACCGTGGGATAAGGGGTGAGTCTATCGCCATCCACCAGTCACTATTCTAACTCCGTGCTGCTATAGAGAATTTTCTGACAGAAAGTACACAAATAACACTTTGCCCGAACCGGGAATCGAACCCGGATCCTCGTGGTGAGAGGCGCATTCGCTAACCACTAGACCAACGAGGCAGTAATAGACAGATAATATTTTAAAAAAACCCCCCAAACAAAAATGTATATAAAGTTATATCTTTATTTTTAGAGTAATCGGGTAAAAAGGAAGCTCTAATTACTATTAACTTAACACAAATGTCATGATAAGCAATATTGTAACTTATTATGTCTACCGTTAAGAGTCAACATTGAGAAGAAGCTATATTGCTAAATTTAGAAGCGCCAATGTGTTAACTCAAAGTGATTCGCACTATCAATAAAGTGCTCCTATATACCTTCATATTAAATACGGTCGGCTAACATCTACTCGCTCTATTGATAGACCGAATTGAAATGAACCGTGACAGCGCTACTGGTTAGAACGAGAAAAAGCGCTTTGTCATGCGCAATGTGTTCAAAGTGGGTACTATTCAGTAATTTCGACGCGTCACTCAGCGGTCCCATGGTGTAATGGTTAGCACTTTGGACTCTGAATCCAACGATCCGAGTTCAAATCTCGGTGGGACCTGTGTTTTTGAATCTAGTTAATTTTCGTAAAAGTTTTTTTAAGCTTCTAGTATTAACGTACGGAGATATTTAATCCCTTTTAGCCGACTTCGAAAAAGCGAAGGTTATTTATTGAACGATTGAAGTTGTGTTACATGTTTTACGTATGTTCATCTAATACCAATCAAATAGATAATGGGTAAATCGCGCCATATAACCAACCGAATATATAAATCAAACTTCAAACATCTGCCAGCATCAAAACATGTTTTAGTGTATCGGGCACGCGGGGCGGCTTTATAATTGGATTTTAGATTTTTTAGTGTTCATTCATACTTTTATACTTCCTTCTTTGTAGGGTGTAGTGTAAAAAAACATACAGTGGTTATTCTGCAATACATATCATAGAAACAGGTTGTATTAAATTCTGTTTTTGGGGTGAAATCTGATATTATAAATTAATGCGGTAACGGTAAGAGATACTGTGTTTTACTTTGCTAGCGTTTTTATATCAGGCGGTTGCTTCTATTTAGGCAAACTTTTATGTTTCGTTTTATGAGTTCATTTTAAGTAGCCATAATAATAAAGATAATTTTCCAAAAAAAAGGACAATTACGGAATTAGAGCATTGCTTACCGAGTTTAAGATCCACTTATATGGAATACAAGTATGATATTGCTTTTTTATTGATTGTGAGTAATGTAGGCACACTTAAGTATAAATTTTTCAATCTGAAATAGATTTGTTCTTTAATCGATTTTCTGCCCTGTATCAAGGAAGAGAAAGAATAACTCATCATCACCTCAATTTTTAAAAAGAAAATTTTAAAATATATTAAAAATAACGAAGTAGAATAAGAAGTGCCGTCACATCGTACAATTATCACCCCTCTCCAAATCACCAATACAATTGGAGCAGCGAGCGAGCTGATGCGATGAACGAGGTTCCACTGTCAGCGATTTGTTGATTTGTGTATTGCTATAACATTTTATGTGGGTGCAGGTGATGGAGACCAATCCAAAATAAATTACATAACTTACATCACGCCTTTATTATGCAGATGGGTGTGACGGAGGTGTATATTACCCACACTGCACCTGTTGTTTTAGGTTCCTTGTAACAGGCGTGAGTCTATGATTTTCTACCGGACACAAATTCCAGTCTACGTGCTACTGTTACTGAGATGATCCTAAAAAACCAATTAATACTGACGACCGGATGGCGGAATGGGTAGTGTGTAGTAAGATTATACGATCTATCTAACTATCTAAATGTAATGATAGATAGATAGATAGAATAAGCTTTATTGCACGCCAAAAAATAAGACACAAAATAGAACATAATTAAACATTAAGACATGTACAATGGGCGGCCTTATCGCTAAAAAGCAATATCTTACAGGCAACCTTTGTTGTATGTATGGTAATAAAAGAACTAAAGGTATATTCTAGTACTCAGCCTCAAAATGGCGCAGACCAAAACTATCACAGAGTTTACATTAATGTTTAAGAATTAAAACATAACTGTCTTCAACTTTAAATTCACTTACCCGCCCCCAGTCAGACCTCGCCTTCCCCCGGCTATTTAGTTAGGAAAGAAGAAAGAATAGGTAGGTGGTGTTCCCTTTGCATTTTTATTGGACATTTTCCTCGCTTCGACATTGCATTTGAATAATACTGTTTAACAAAGACAGAAACTAAATTTACGCTCGCAATATTGTGATATTTGTTTTGAAATGAAGTAATGAATATTGAAGTAGACAGCTCAAAGTGCTCAATTTGAACTAATAATGTTTTTTCGTTTGTTTGTTTGTACCCCTTGCTCTGAATTAACAGTACCGATTATAATGCAAATTGGTGTTTAGATAGATCAATACACTAGGAATAGCATAACTATTTTTATCAATAAAAAACGGGTGGAGCCGTGGACGGAAACTAGTATTGAATAATGATAACATAGCTAGAAAGTGCGTGCGTGCACGGTTGGCGTATTGTTTAAAGCAGTTGCCTCACCCCTTTTAACTGCGCAGGTGTCGTGGGTTCGATCCCACATCGAAACGAGCAACGCGTCGCTCGCACTAGAGATCCTCCTGTGTCGCTGTCAAAAGCTTAAAAAAAAACGTTTGTAGAATAGGCACAAGACCTTCACATTACTTTTGATCGACTCGAGAATTGACCACGATACCTCACAGCAGTCGCATACACTTACAAGATCAACAAGGCAGTGAATATCAGTTTCCTGTTACCATAATTATATTGCTAATATATTTTTTCAGGCGCTTGTTCAACTTATGTGCAGAAAACTTAACTTTACTAAACGAGATGGTGGAATGGCATTACAAAAACCAGTGATGAAGCAACAATGACCACTTTAATTTGAATTTTACTTTATATCTCATATAGTCATTAAACTCTCTAAGTTCTTTATCTTGAGTGACGAAATTGACTTTTTTGAGTGGATTTTCTTGGATACACCTTAATTTATGTACCCTCTGCGCGTTATTGAAAAAGCTCTCTGTCTTACGATGTCCTTCTGTAGGTGGGGGGATATAAATATTCATTATGATCTTGTTCTAGACCCAATTTGACTTGATGACGTATATATAATGATATGTTCTAGAGAGTTCTAGGCACTTGTTTAAGCTTACTGTTTTACTTAAGGGAGAACAATTGGTTCGCTGTTTTATACACAAAAGTAATATGGTTTTAACCTTAATATTATTAAGTTTTTATCTATTTTTATAGTCTAATCATATCTAAAACACTAAAATGCATGTTTGTACGGTCCTATTTCTTCAAAATTATTATTTTAATTCTTCAGTTTGTAAACTCATGTTACGTTAGTATGAAAACACGGCGCTTGGAAGTCTACGCTTAATGTTAGACTATTTTAGTATTTTAATTATTCATTTATTTTATTTTAGTATTTTATCTTGACAAGCCTTGAGCAAATTTTAAAAAAAAAGAAACAACACATACAATGCAATAAACTACCGCAAATATCCATTCTATTATGTCCATCCTAAGGTTGCCGAAGAGATCGCGTCAAGCGATAAGGCCGCCCTTTGTACGTTATAGTTTTAAGTTTTTTTTGTATGTTTGTTACAAATTTGATGTGCAAATAAAGTTTTCTCTATCTATCTATCTATTTTCTTTCACTGGCAAATCCTACAAGCTAGGCCTGCTAAGAGCCTGCGAAGCCCTACAGAGGGAAGGAGCCCGACTGATGATCGCCACCCTGAAAGAATGGCCAGTCCAGCACGGCTTCTGCTGGTTGTGCCCGGGTAGGTCGATTAAAGTTTTTCAAATATCTTATCCCAATTTTTATTAAAATCAGTAAATTAGTAGTGAATTCACAACAGCCGATGATAGATTCAGCTAGAAATCATTTCAATATTCGGCGAATATAATGTACAAGTCTGCTAGGATGTGTGTGAATGTTTGTTCCCCTCCACGCTATCACGGAATCACCATAAATATTATATGCTACTTTTTATCGACGTACATACCACACAGGCCAGTAATATAAGTATAAAACATAACGCAACATAAATACCCGAGACAGGTCACAACGTCACAAGCCAGCAGAAAGTCGCAGAGTTATTGCACTTCGCACGTAACAAACGATCTTGCAGTACTCGTTATGGTAAGTGCTTAGCATATAAACACTCGAGACAATAGTAGATGCATCATTTTTTTTTCTTTATACGACGTATGTAGCCAACGGACGGGTAGTCTAGCTGATAACTACAGTCAATGGACACCAAACAACGATATGCAAAAAAGCAGATTGTAGATGCGTCGCTTCATCTAGGGGTGCATGAAAGGAGCCTCCCCGAGTGACGTACACAACAATTCCATACGTCCGGCGCACCCTGGGCAATTCGCGAGTTCTCCAAAGCGAATTGGCTAATCCTTTCACCACGATGGCAAGTCAAAACCTTGACCACCTTACTGACTGTCTAAAATGCCCTACCACCTGCACAAGAGAGGCGCTCATGAACGCCGACGAGAGTGCCATAACAGTGGCCACTTATTAGACCAATAAATTTTGACTCAGCCATCGACACGACGAAGAAGAAGATCTACGGAGCTATGCTTTATGTGCCAGTAATTTAGACCTGATCTTACCACCAAACTGGAACACTATAGCAAGCACTTCTATTTCGCAGGTTAAAGGAGAGACGTGACCAAAAGTGTGGTATTCCAAAGACATACTAAGCCCTTTGGTATGCCATTTGTCATAGAATTTAATTTGACAGCCATTTGAATGAACAAAAGGCCCAAAAACAGAGAAATTCGGAACAAAACAGGACTTAGATAAATAAAGAGTAACAATTTAATTACGTCCCGAAAGATGTCCCAAGGGAGACTGATGTTTCGTCGCCTTTGTTATCATTTCCTGATAGAAATATAACGAACTTGTGGGTTTTATATACCTTTGGCACAGTTTGACACGTTATAAATATTAGGGACTGTGGTAGAGCTTTTCACAACGAGCACGATGAAATATTACCATTTCATCTTTTACCTTTTACCTGGCAACAAATATAGATAGTTAGTGCTTTCACTATGTTTTGTGGTGCAATTCTGTAAAGGAAACAATACTCTTTTAAAATTGTAGTGCATCTTTACCTCTATAATATAAATAAAGCAAACATTTTATTGGCAGAGATTTAAATTTCGTGTGATTTCATTTATTAAATACGCATGTCGATTCCATGGTTTGGCGCAGGAAGCATATTCATCACACAGTTAGCATTTGAAACCTTTTATGGCTGTTCAAGAGTTAAAATTACTACAATATTAATTAATGCCATTGAATTAACAAAAGGCTTCCAAATTAAGAGGAGTCCGGACAAAACAAGGCTTATTCAAATAAAGAGAAACAATTTCATTATGTACCAAAAGATGTCCCGAGAGAGACTGATCTTTTGTCGCCTTTGTCATTATTTATTAAGATAAATATAGCAAACTTGAGAAAGGAAATATGACTATCTTATCTTCAACCTATCGCCAAGTACAGTCGGTAAAAAAAAAATTGCTGCTCATAAAAAATGTCGAAAGGCTCCCTTGGTGCTCTCCCACCATCTACCGAGCACAATTTCGTTACTATTGGGAACATAACGGAAAAGCCTGAAAACACCTCGAACCGGGTTTCGAACCCGAGACTACACGGTAAGCGGTCGCAATTTACATCGCTAGACCACAAGTCAGAAAAATGTATAAATCCAGGCATAACACACAACAGAGTTTTACATCCGTTTTAGCTTTTAGCCGTAACTCTTAATAAAGCAAAAAACGTTGTTAACATAGATAAATGGCTTTAATTTCGCGAAGAGAATATTAAATGGATACGTATTCATCTCATACTCATAACGAGTTATTTTCACATTTTTGCTTTAGCTATATTTCCTCATCGAGGCAGCTCAATGAGGATGCTAAATGTAAGGCAATGCATCGGAAAACAGAAGCAACATCGCGGGCTTTTATAACATACAAAAAAATAAAATTGAAGTGTCTCTTTTTAATGTCAAAATAACAATGTTTTGTAAAAATTGCCTAAAATATAGTTTAAAATTTTTGTCTGTCTGTCTGTCTGTTTGTATTGGCTAATATTCTAAATGGCTAGACCGATTTTAATAAAATGTTATACGCAAGTAACTGACTACAACGTGCGTAACATAGGCTACTTTTTATTGTTGCACCTACCACGCAGACGAAACCGCGGCAGAAAGTTTTTTTGTTTGTTTGTTAGCGTTAATCTCGGAAAGTAATGATCGGATTTTAATAATTATTTTTGTGTTTGATAGATTATTTATCCATTAAAGTTTTTTGATATTTAACATTACGCTGAACTCTATGGAAGAAAGGCAGTAACGTTTAACGCGGGTCAAAGCGCGGGAGTAGCTACTACTTAATACAACGAATTCCACGCAGACGAAGTCGTGGGCAAAAGCTAGTATAAAACACATACATACACTCACAAAAACCTTCACTTGTAATAAACAGTAGCTTCTATATTGTTCGTACTCACCTGTAATTAATAGTTAATTTTCGCGCTCAGGTTATGAAGCACGATCGTTAGTTTGCATAAGGGAGGCAAAAGGAAAAATGAGTAAATTGTCGCAACCGGCGTTGTTTGCGTTACACTCCAGGAACGCGGTGTCGTTGGACGACAATATTGCAAAGTAATGAAAGCTTTTAATGGATGTCTGGTAAAAAAATATGACGATGGTAAAATTTTTTAATAGTCGAATTAAAAAATGATTTTTAAGAAATTTTCATTAGCAGATTTTTAGCACTGGTATTTTTAATATTTTTGGGTTTCTAGGATTTTTGGTATGTCGAAATAGGGAACACTCGATAAAAATTTTATTAAATTAAATTATAAATCTGTGTAGCATGTTGTTAAAATGAAACGGAGTACACGCGTGTTGAGTTATGCAAATTAAAACGATAAATTAAACTAAGTTCAATAATATCACTAAACACGTTTTTTTATACCTAACAATAAAAATTAGTCGCCTATAAAGTTTGTTTTTTTTTCTACCCTAGAAAATCTCCTACAGTAAAAAAATAATATTAGCTCGTAAAGATTGCTTTCATATATATTTTTTTTGTGGTGTTCTTGCCTTAAAAAATCTCATACATTTATTACATGAAAAATGTGGTGACCATATTTTATGCTAACTTCGAATGAGAACTAACTAACTTCTATGCTTCATATGCTATACAAAGTCTTTTATTATTAATTAAACTATTTTTACGTCGTACTTAAAAAAAACCGCAAATATACCTTGAAGAGCCCACGTTATTTTTACCTATTTTTTAAAGACATTTTAAAGCACAGACAAACTAAACACGTCGTTTTTCTAAAAAATGTATACGCTCATTATTTGACTGTTATGGCGCGTTCCGTTCCACACCCAAATATCTCCCCTGGGTTCCTGTCTCAATAATTACGATAGATCATCGTTTAAAGTACCTACAAAAGAAAAATTAAAAAAATAATTTTTGATGTTATTTCGATGCAAACAATCAAACAATAGCTTTATTAAATAACAGACTCAAAAAAGAGTTCAAATTTGTCGAGTAGTAAATTTACTATGCTGATCAGTGCAAAAAACTGAATTCAGGTAAAAAAAAAATGGAAATCTACTAAGCTAAGATAATACTAATGGGAACTGTTTTCTTCTAATAAAATTCCTTTATCACCGTCCGCGTCGTTGAACTCGTATAGTATATTAAAAAAAAATATTAAAACCCAAAATTAATTCCGAAAAAACTAATATCACTCGCAAAACAAAGACTTATTTAGACGTAGACCTGACGTAATGGAACCTTTTTATAAAATCCTCGTGACTCACTGACTCACCTCAGACAAATGGCCTACAAAATGTACTGCTCGCCTATATATACCCAATGGATACGCACCTTTATACGGACTATACGAAAAATGCTGTGAGAAATTCTAGGGGAGACCAACAAAGTTATATTACCACCAGAAAATTTACATAAGACTTTTGTAGCGTAGAAATAAGGTTCATTTTGGAGTGGTTTTGACTTTTTGCAGTGGTTTGACAAATGATCTCACTCTTACACTACGTGACCGTGGGAATTTAGATGCGTGGGAAATAAGCAGAATGAGCTTTTTAGGTAAACGGCTCAAATTTAGAATATCTACAACAGGATGAAGGTAGTATTTTTAGGGAAATATTTTTTTTGTTGCTTGCTCGAGTATTTCGGACGAGATGTATTTTGTAATTAAAAATGTGAGAGAGATGAAAACTATTAAATTATGTCAAATATGGAAATGTGTTAAAGGAGTTGTCAGATTTGGTGAAATATTAACCTTTAAAGACCTTAAAATTACTGACACAGAAGACATCATGCAGACACCGTTTAATTTTATAAATTGTATAAAAATGATGATGCATTTTATAATTAAGTATGTTATTATTCAAATTAAACTTATTCTTCAATCAATTTTCAAAATTACTAACAAAACTAACTGTTTTTTAAGCAAAATACGTAACAAATAATATTAAGATGGAATATCTCACAGTTCACACGCGCCAAAGCCTTATCTCTGACCTTGGCCCTTCAAAGAACGTGCTTGTGTATTTTCTTTTTTTTTCTGAGAATTCAAAGTTATCTGGCAGCTTTTGCCCAACTTTTCTATTTTGAAGGCTTTTTATAACCCACTTAAAAATAAGTATATAGAAAATATGTTAATTCAGACTATAAGCTATATATTATGTAAACCTTCACTTTTTAAATTCTAGGGGATACCAACATTATAATTTAATTCATTTAAAATTATAATAATTATTACCATTGCAAATAAAAATTAAAATTCATTTGAAATTTAAAAAAAAAAAAAATGTAATAAACTCTAAATAATAATAGAAAAAAAAGTAGATAATAGAAATAATAGAAATAGAAAAAGATAAAAAAAAAAACTACTTTGTAAAATGTCGAGTTCGTTGGATACAAAAGTCGTACCCAAAATAATTATGCACCTATTTTTAAGTACGAAGTTCAAGGTCGTGATAGGTCAGGAGTGGTTCGTGAGAACTCTCGCTGAGTCCGTGAGAACCAGCTTTGTTGAGATAGTGCGTAGGGAACGTCGTTTTTTTTTTGTGTTTTTGAGAGCTTAGACTTCTTGACAAGCATATAAAAAGGCAGCGCACTTGGCACATAGCCAAGTGCGCTGCCTTTTTATATGCCTGTGTTTTGCAATTTTTCATAATAAGTTATACAATTTTGTATTAAGATATAGCGATTGATTTCATTATGTTATTTCAATGTAAATAATTAATTAGTTTGGCACGTTACCCGCGGCTGACATAGATGCGGAGGTTTTTTTTAGACGCCTAAATTATAATATTTTTTTTAATTTTTTTTTTGTTTTTTATATTATAGTTGGGTATTTTTTTATTTTTTTATTTTTATTTTAAAAAGCTTACTAGTAATTTGCAAATTCAAATTACTAGTATTCTTGTTAACCCCCTCCAGCTAAGCTTAATTCGCTTGTGTTAGGAGGAAGTTCACGTCCTACCGACCTCTCGATCGTAAGACCGATGCCTTATCCAATTGCGCCACGGCCGCTTCAATTTCTCTAATTTAGCTTAAGAAATGTTTTTTTAATTTTTTTAATTAATTGTAAAAAGATCAATAAATATATATAATATTCAGAGCAAAAAAAATATAAAAAAAATCAAACATAAACATAGTTATTTGTTCGGTTAATCTACTTTTGTATGTAGATTTTAGCGCCTGATAGCTTTTTGTTAAAAAATTACATAGCCCTTGCACTAAGAAAAAAAAAACCCGCAAAAATAAACTAATTCAAAGAATATAACACTAATCCTTGTCGTCTATAACTTAGAGTTCATATTTGCATGTATTATAAATATTGAGAGGGTGACCAAAATTCTCGCAAATAATTTGGTCGTATGGGAACGTAAATTTTGTGGGAATATTTGTGGCGAACGAGGATCACCGACACGTGCCGATGGTTTTTAGAATAAATTTAATAAATTAAGCGGATTATTGACTACGCTAACACCCCCGGATTCGCTTGTCATTAGGAATTGGTGCAAACCGTGCTCACTTGTTTAGGATTGATGTTTGGAATTGGAAATCCCTTTTTAATTTTGTTAGCTTTGTTGCAAAAGGCATTTCCAAAAAACTGTATTCCCACAAACCTTATTTGTCACGAATATAAAAAAGTAAATGATTTCTTGTTTTGTGTATGTCGATTATCTAGAATTAGAGACATAACTTAAGCGGGATTTAATATACAAAAGTGATTTTCTATTTAAACATGAAGGATGAACTTGGTGCTTACAATTTTTTCATAGAATAATCACGTGTTTTTGTATTTGTTTACTAACTTTTCCATGAAACCCGACTTACTACTAAAATATCCGGCTTACAATTAAACATTTATATTATTCTCCATATAATACAGCAGTTTTTATTTTGACATAGCCACAGAATAGATAGCACATTATCGATAAACAATACTATACTCAATTGGTCATACTATTTTGCGAACATTAGATAACGGGTCTAAATCGCGTATTCGTTAAACTAATTTGAATTCGCGATAGGGACCATTTATTTTATTTTGTTGTATTTTCATAGTTAGCTAACTTCTTCGTTGGTCTAGTGGTTAGCATATGCGGTCTCTCGCCGCAAGATTTTGGGTTCAATCCTCAGGTCGGGTTATGACATGACAAAATCACATGGGACCTAAAAAACCTTCTGGCTTAATATTGGCGTGATTATATTTTACATAAGATAGAACGCCAGAAGCAATTACACTATCCAATGGTCCCAAATGACAAGGCCAAATACACACATTCACTCACACAAGCACACCCAGTCTCAGAACAAATCTTTGCGAATCACACAAAGATTTGTCCCACGTGGGGATCGAACCCACAACACCAGTGCAGTGGAGAGCAGCGAGGCGACCGCTTAAACCACTACGCCACACGTGCAGACAAATTATGTTATGCTATGGGTTTTCTGCTTAGCTGTGAGCTGACGCGAGTCTTTATTTATTATAACAGTGCAGCTTATGGATTGGCTATACGCAGCGGGCATACAGCGACCTACGAGTCCAGTACAACAATGCGTATAGGGTGCTGATGGGGTTACCAAGGTTCCGTAGTGCGTCGGGCATATTTGCGGTGGCTAACATTGACAGTTTTGCTTCAATAATGCGTAAGCGTGGCGCCTCCATGCTTGTACGGCTGAGATCAAGTACCAACAGCATCCTGTGCGTACTAGCTGACCGATGGAACTCCCCGCTGCTCAGACGATGGGTGAAATTACATGCCATCAAATTATAGTGTATACCAAACTTGTGGGAAGTCGCATTGGGCAGAGTTCTTATGTTATTATTTAGTTAATTATTAATGTTTACTAACTAGTTTTTTTTTTTTTTTTTTTTAAGATTTATCGTGTTACTAATAAAATTATAGATACTTGTCCGAAGTAAAGATTTATTATTATTATATTATTATAACCTGTTTTTTTTTCGTTGTTTGTATATTTGTTTGTAAAATTTCACTGAAAATTATTCAAGACCTTATCTACTTTACTACTAGCTGGGACGCTAGTCTAGTCATAATTGTCAAATAGTCATAATTGACGACCGGACGGCGGAGTGGGTAGTGTACCTGCCTGCGACGTCGAAGGTCGCGGGTTCGATTCCCGCTTTAGACAAATCTTTGTGTGCATGAACATGGGGGTTTGTCTTAGTCTGGGTGTTTCTATGTATAATAAGTATATATTTACAAAAGAAAAGTATATATGTATTAGTATCAGTTATTCTAGTACCCATAGTACAAGCTCTGCTTAGTTTGGGACTAGATGGCGTTGTGTGTAAGTAGTGAAATATTTATTATTTATTTATTTATTTATAATATCAAATAAAGCCTCCTTGTTACCTGCGTGTGAAATCCTGTAGTACCACAGACCCCATTAATTTTTTCATGCATCGCTATCTAGAGGTCATCGCACAAGGTTGCGGAGTTCCCATGGGAACTTACGCTGATGGGAAACGGACATGGGAATGAATTTTGTGGTTTTTTGAAGATGTGTTGTTATGTATCGCGGTTGGTGGTTTAGTATTAGGTAGGTATGTATTCATACTGAAACTAGTTTCAGCCGGCGAGGCGCAGCCCACGTGGTACTTCTATAAAAACTATTAAGAAAATATTTTTCCAAAAAAAATCTGAACGTGGCCCAATGAAAATGAAACAACAGTACAAGTATACTCTTTCAAACAAAAAAAAATCTCATATTGGTCCTGGTCATAACCTCCTCTTTTTTGTAGAAGTAGGTTAAGAATCATTATTCATCAGTAATCGTAGATTCTATTATAACAATAACGACGCCAGAACTAAGAATAACACAGGAATAATCCGATTCCTGTGTAGCACAAAAACACGCACCCACAATTTTGCGTGACTGTGTATCAAACATAACAAATTTTCGCATTTATACTTATAAGGAGGTGAGTATATTATATAAATTATAAAAATTAAGAATCCAGCAGGACTCCAACCTGCACCCCATGGGTACACGCCCCAAGTGCTTTTCCAATTCAGCTATGGATTCGTATGATGCTAGACTCGAAATTTCCCAACTCTTTTTGTGCCAGCGTCATAGGTATATATATATATATATATATATATATATATATATATATATATAAATGAACCTTACTTGGTTTTAGCGCCACCTATGCGATGAGTTATAAGTCACTTAGTCACATACAGTACGTTCGAATTTAGATCAACACAATACTGTAGTAAATGATTATAGTACTATCGAATAGTTATAAAGTTAAAGGTTGGAGTTGTATCATATAAATATTCAAGTGAAGGCGTCTCGTCACGTAATAAACAAGCCTCTACCTTCACTTGCGGGTGGTTCATAAAAATTCCTACGCACCAGACATCCCTCGCCGAATTACACAATATTTATGTTACGTGAACGATCCGCGAGTACTTGATTTATACAGGTTGGATGCGACACAGTATAATAGTGACATTTATTGAAACTACAGATTCTTACACTCCTAGAAATTAATTATAATTCGATTTTTTTTATTTCACTACTTACAATAGCAGCACGGAGTTAGAATTGTCGAGTCGACGGAAAGTTCGAACACAATCGAACCCAAGACCTCGCGGTGAGAGGCGCATACGCTAACCACTAGACCATCGAGGCAGTCTTGTCTTGTCAGTCTATTAAGACTTTGGTAGCAGGATTAACATTATATACTGACTAACTTCAACAATAGGAGTTGATTCTATTCAGTTATTAAACCTTTATTGCTTGTTGGTCTAGCAATGCTTAAAAAAATTCAATATAAAAACGGCGATTCAAAAAACTTTTATGTTTATCAATTCCAGCAACACAACACTTAAAAAGTCCGGCGGCGTCACGCTCTCTTCACGCCGGAGTTATCACTTTGAAAATGGATTTCTGGATGGAGCACACAAGCGATTCACCGTTACGCCCGTGACGACTGATGAGTGAACTAGCTGGAGGCATTTTTTTGGGATATTTCGAAATGTCAACAGGAAAGTGTACCATCACTAACTGTCCCTAAGACAATATTTTATTCCCGTGGTCGGGTTACTGTCTTTAATCTTTAGTAGCTTATTATTTAGTAAAACTTAAAAAATCTGTGATACAAAAATGACGATTTAAAATAAACTTTTATGTTTAACAATTCCAAACAACACTCAAAAAGTCCGGCGACGTCACGCTCACTTCACGCCGTAGTTATCACTTTGAAAATGAATTTCCGGCACGGAGCACACAAGCGATTCACCGTTACGCCCGTGACGACTGATGAGTGAACTAGCTGGGGGCATTTTTTGGGATATTTAATCCCAAAAAGTGTCAACAGGAAAGTGTACCATCACTGACTGTCGTTTTGACAATATTCTATTCCCGTGGTCGGGTTACTGTCTTTAATATTTATTTATTTATTTTAAAAATTCTTGCACTTAATAAGTGTACAATGGTGGACCTAATACCATAGGCATTCTCTACATACATAAAACAGTAAACAGTAGTAGTAAAACTTTAATTAGAACAGTCTTTAGTAGCTTGTTGTTAATCAATTCTTAATACAAAAACGGCGATAAAATATTTTTATATTTTATTAATTCCGAACAACACTCAAAAGTTCGGCGGGGCGTCACGCCGGGGTTATCACTTAGTAATGGATTTCCGGATCGGAATGCACAAGCAATTCACGGCCGTGACGACTGATGAGTGATGAGTAAAATAGCTGTAGAAATATGCCGGGATGAGATGGAATCTTAGAAGTACATTTTTGTGGATAAACTTTACGAGTGTCCGAAAGGTGACATTACTGTCTAATTGACAATATTTGCGAAAAAAATACTTGATGTTTGTAGAAGAAACTTATTCATATGTAATTAAATGACATTTTAACGCAATTCCTCAAAATGTATCATGCGAAACATATTTATAATAAGTAACCCAATATTTTTTTGACAGTCGCTGGAGTGAGCGAGTGCTTCACTGGTGGCCCCGAGAAGACAGGCGACGTCGAGGCCGTCCAAGATGTCGTTGGAGTGATGATGTCATACGGGTAGCAAAAGGTACCTGGACAAGACTAGCTGCCGATAGAGCTGAATGGCATGAGTTGGAGGAGGCCTTTGTCCGAAGTTGGATTCCCCAATCAAATTAAAATAATAAACTATAAACTGTAAATATTACATTAAAGTGAAGTAATTAAGTTAGTTAAGTTAGTTTAGGAAACAATTTATGTAAGTAAATAACCTTTGTTAATTGGGAAATAAAAGGCTTTATTATTATTATTATTATTAACCCAATATTTTTAAGGAAATGGAAAGTATCTATATTTTTAAACAAAAGTTATTTAGTTTGTTATTAGACAAATGTATCTATAGCGTTAAGGATTTTTTAGGTGATAAGAAATTATGATAGCATGTACATATCTATATATATAATAATGGTAGAATATGGCTCGCACGCATAATGAAAACATCATCTTTGTATACCCATATTCGGACAAATAAACTTATTTCATTTCATTTCATTCCATTTCATTCATTTCATTTCATTTCATTTATAATTCTGTAAACTAGCTTCGTAAACATGGTCTACAATTTATATAAAATACTCAAAAGTTCTGTCAGTGTCACGCACGCTTCCTGCAGGAGTTAGGTATCACAATGTGTAATGGGTTTCCGGATCGGACGCATACGACCCGAAAGAATGGAATCGCACAATGACAATTTTTGAAAATAAAAAAAATAATAGAAGCAAAATGAATTTTGCTGTAGAACTCGGGTAGATAGAATTGTATCGTGCCACGGCTATAAGTAGAAATCTTGGTAGAAATATGTATTTTTGTGTTTCAGTTTGGTAGCTCCTTCATTCTAATAGATCTCACTACAAAAAAACAAAGAAAACTTAAAAAAAAATGCCCAATATTTATTAGGTACAGCTACATATATACCAATACAAAACACTTTTTGTATATCAAATATCAATACAAAATACTCAAAAGATCCGGAGCGTCACGCACGCTTCACGCCGGAGTTATCACTTTGTAATGGATTTCCGGATCGGAGCGCACGACCGAATGAATGAAATCGTACAATAATACGCCATGACCTCTGACGGGTTAACTACTCATAGTATTAACTACGTTGGGGATTTTTGGGTATAAATATGCTTTAAAAAAAAATTGAAAACAAATAAAGATTATATACTAAGAAACAGTTGAAAAAGATGGACTGGCAGGATTTGAACCTGTGACCTGTATACCGAGCAGTTGTTTTACCAACCAGCTACGGTCGCCTCTCGCTAGCACCCTAAATTTCCCTTGCCGGTCTCTTATCTTTTTCAACAGACTGTATCTTAGTATAATTTGTTAAGCATAAAAATAAAGATTGATTAATGGACGCTATTTTATTAATATCCTGGTGGTAGAGCTTATTTCAACGAGTTAGAGATAGAAGATATCAATCATTGCTACAATGCCACGTATTTAACTTAACGGTCTGGTCATAGTAATTTCTGTATTATTTATATTTAAAATCTCCATTGTCATTATCATGACGTTTCTTTTTACTGTATTTTTCTTTTCTTTTTTCTTTAACTAACGCACCAACGACTGCCCATAACTTTTCTCATTACTTACTTGTCCATCCTAAGGTTGCCTGTAAGAAATTGCTTATAGCGATAAGGCCGTGTGCAACATAATTTTTAAGTGCATTTATTTACAGCATAAACTTCTTTGTTAATATTGGTGTACAATAAAGATTACTCTATCTATCTATCTATCTATAGTCAAGATATGAAAATTTCATACAGTGGTCTGGTCTGGCATAATATTATCATAGGATTCAATATATTATAGTCATTAGAACTAGCGACACTAGCGACACTACTGCAATTATCTTTCGTAGATATTTAAAAGTTACCACCTTACCTATAGGGGAATAAAATACTTATTCGCTACATAATAATTGTATGTTTACTGGTGGTAGAGCTCTTGTGAATGAGCTTGAGGGCGGCAGCACCACCGTCTCACCTTTAACCTGCCGCCAAATAGTAGTGCTTCCATTACTGTGTTCCGGTTTGGTGGTGAGATCAGGCCCTGAAATTACTGGCACATGAAGCATACCACCGTAGTTCTCAGCTGCAGCGACGCATATATAATCTGCTTTTGTGGATTGTTGATGTCCATGGGCTGTACTCCACTTACCATCAGGTGGACTACACGATCGTTCGCTGTGGGCGTAGTATAAAAAAAAAAAAACATGTTGCGTATCAAATATTCATCTCTCATTTACCAAACTGCTCTAAGGCAAGCTTGGCCTTTTATGATTATTATAATATTTTTATAAACCAGGTTAATTTCAGTAAAACATGTTATCTTAATTGAAAGCAAATTACAAAAGTCCTTGATGAAAATCTAGTTTTTATTACTCCAATTAAGTACGACCAAAGTGCGATAATCTCAAAAATCTAGCCTAAACCCAAGTTGTAAAGAAAATACTACAAAGATCTATTTCAGATTACGTCAATTAACCAATTAAAGTGTAAAAAGTAACCATAAAATTAATTCGTATACAATAGCTCAACTTCCCGTGAGAAAGGTATAAAAAGTTTTTTTTTTTCATGGGGCTGTTGCTACCTGCCACTTAACTTGTAAAAGGGTGAGAGGGGCTTTTTAATAATTAAACCATTATTTAAAAGTGATACCATAATTTGGGGAAGGTTACACAATAAGCAATAAAGGTAGGTGTTTTTTTTATTAGCCGCTCCCCTCACTGCCTTGAGATTGAAGTGTCTTTTTTTTATACTACGCCCTCAGCGAATTAACGTGTAGTCCACCTGCTGGTAAGTGGAGTACAGCCCATGGACATCAACAATCCACAAAAGCAGATTAAAGATGCGTGGCTACAGATGAGGACTAAGATGTTATGCCTCATGAGCCAGTAATTTCAGGGCCTGATCTCACCACCAAACCGGAACACAGTAATTTAAGCACTACTCTTTGGCGGCAGGTTAAAGGTGAGACGGTGGTGCTGCCGGCCTCGAGCTCATTCACTCTACCACCAGTAATTGTCTGTTTTAATACCAAAATAATAAGCAATGCCTTAATGTTCTAAAATTTTCGTCTGTCTGTCTGTCTGTTTGTATTAGATAATTTTTCTAACAACTAGACCGATTTTGATAAAACTTTAGGAGCAGGTAACTGACTTCAAAGCGTGTAACATTGGCTACTTTTTATTGCCTTATTTTCCACACCTTTTGTTTGATAGCGCTAATCTCGCGATTTGCTGACTGGATTTTAATCATTCCATTTAGCATAAAATTAATTTATAAACAATTCAATACATAAATTATAAAAAAATACTTAATGTTATTTTTCATGGGGCTGTTGCTACCTGCCACTTAATTTGTAAAAGGGTGAGAAGGCATAGATAATTAAACCATTATTAAAAAGTGATACCTAAATTTGAGTAAGGTTACACAATAAGCAATAAAGGTATCATGCCTTTATAAAAGCGTTTTTTATTAGACGCTCCCCTCAGTGTTACTTGCGTTAACGCTTCTGCATTACTCCCTTGGATTACAATTTAATGAAAGTTAAAAATATAATGAAAAATGTGATGAAAACTAATCTTGAGCCTTTTTTAACAATTTTACAGGCAACAATACTTTTGCGAATCTGATGATGACTTCAAAATCACTAATCAATTCTTCATTAGCATGTTAATAATTTTAGCGTATTATAATATAATTATTTGCAATACTTCCTGCAACAATTTGAAATAATGTAATGTTATCGTAATTAAAATATTATTATTTCTAGCAAAAAATTTAACCGATTTAAAATAACTAAAAAGTAAAAAATAAGTACACATTTTAAGTTTTGAGTATTAACTTAGTTATGTAAACTATAAAATATTATATTTCACTAATTTTGAGTCGGCGCCAAACAATTAACAAATTAACTATTTATTTTTTGCAACTACGTAGAAATGGAGATTTAACGTGGTATTCATTTTATTATTTGGCCCCGGGCCAAAATAAGTAAAATATAATATTGCATAGTTTATGAAACTAATTCAATACCTAAGATCTTCATTGATCTTTTTAAGCAGTCGGTTTTATAATATACGTCTATTAACTATCGCCATCTAAAGGGCTCAATTCCCAATCCGTGTTGCTACCGAAAACTCGCAAATGACACTTTGCCCAACCCGGGCATCGAACCCGCGACCTCGCGGTAAGCGATACACAAATTAAAACGCTAGCCAAGGCGGTTATATTATTATAATACAAAAAAAAAATAGGGTAAGGTAGCGTGTGCTGTCAACAACATTATTATTTTGAAAATGTATTATTTTATTTTACCCGAGGGTCTGCTGTGGGGGAATTGACATGCTAATAATCTTGACACTTGATTCGGTACGTGACACAATTAACAAATAATTTCAAGACACCATTTTTATAAATCAACACCTCAGTTAAGATGCACTCTAACTCA
Organism: Hypena proboscidalis; assembly: GCA_905147285.1. Taxonomy (NCBI): domain Eukaryota; kingdom Metazoa; phylum Arthropoda; class Insecta; order Lepidoptera; family Erebidae; genus Hypena; species Hypena proboscidalis. The sequence continues at coordinate 7,745,484 of LR990141.1, forward strand.
TAGTTTTAATTTATTTGTAAAAATCGATTTTTATTTGCTTTGTACACTGAAAATAGTTGTCTGTTGAGCATAGAGAATAGTGACGTCACAATGTTCGATTGCTATGCAAAATATCGTTTTTGACAGAAATAACGGGTGGCGCAAAAGTAAAGACCCTATTTGGTTCAGCTATAACATTTTTTCTAAATTAGAAAACTAGATTTAGATTTTTTTAAATGTATATTTGTGCCATTAAATTTCGTACCATTAGGATTTAAAGATGATGTCTTTTAAATGGTGACCTCCAGAGTTGATACACATTTGAGCCCTATTTATGACATTTTGCATAACTTGCCGTAACACTTCCTGTGATATGTTCGTTATTTCTTGACGAATGTTTTCTTTTAGAGCTGCGAGAGTCTGTGGCTTGTTCACATACACCCGAGATTTCAAAAAACCCCAAAGAAAGAAGTCTGGACTGGTCAGATCGGGTGATCTTGCAGGCCAAGGCAAATCGCCAAAACGAGAGATAACTCGGTCTGGAAAAGCGTCCCTCACTAAGTCCATAGTGTCGCGCGCTGTGTGTGCCGTAGCGCCGTCTTGTTGAAACCAGATGTGCTCCAGCCCCAATTCGTCCAAACTGGGTATCAAAAACTCACGTAACATGGTTCTGTAGCGTTCTCCAGTGACAGTTATCGCATTGCCTCCAGCGTCTTCGAAAAAATAGGGTCCGGTCACTCTGTCAACACAGATGCCACACCATACAGTAACTTTTAGTGGGTGTAGAGGTGTTTCTTGAATAATGCGCGGATTATCAGTGCCCCAGAACCGAGTATTCTGCTTATTGACATGCCCTGAGAGATGGAAATGCGCTTCGTCACTCATAACCAATTTTGAAGGAAAATCATCCTCTTCAAGGTGTATCAACTCTGGAGGTCACCATTTAAAAGACATCATCTTTAAATCCTAATGGTACGAAATTTAATGGCACAAATATACATTTAAAAAAATCTAAATCTAGTTTTCTAATTTAGAAAAAATGTTATAGCTGAACTAAATAGGGTCTTTACTTTTGCGCCACCCGTTATAAAGAGTAGGTATGTCAATAGACTGGTGGTGTCAAGTACCCAATTATGAGCCCAGTTTTTAATTTTTTTTTAATGAATGGTGTAAATGTATTATTTATTATCGATATTAATTATTTAATTTAGCTAATGATCGCTAAAGCGCTATTAACCATGTTACAGTGTATTTGATAAACAAGTAATATTTTTTATTTAATTTGCCCTAATTACGAAGAAATGCAGTACTCAACTAAAAATATGACAAAACCCCATTAAGTTAATATGTATGTGAGAAAATATGTGTACAATTTGTCCCAAGGCTTTTTGACCTATATTAAGATAATTTTCAAGAATCCCATTATGGTATTTAGTAGAAAAAAGGCGTGTTTCCTTTCCCATAGCGAGTGGTTCTCTTGCGAACTGAACTTTGGGACGAGTGCCGTGGGACTGGACTAGGGGTCGTTAGTTGAGCCTCTAAGCGAGCGTTTGTGCTAGAGACAAGCGAAAGCGATCTTCATTTCGTTTTTCAGTTTCATGTATTGTTATTATTCATTATCTGTGAGCATTTGTATAGTTATTGGCACGTCTGATTCTTGATGTTGATATTTATATTGAGCTAAAATAGATCGGTAAAGATCTACCGTATCATTTTTAATAAGTTACCAAAAATGAGATATATTTTGGATTTTATTAAATAATTTAGAATTATGACATTAAAAAGATAGCGAGAAGTAATAACGCTATCCAAAATAATTGAAATATATGAAATTATTATACAAGCTTTGCCTGCTATTATAATGAAAGAGGGGGCAAATATACGATAAACGATTATTTGCACGGCAGAACGCCATGGTAGAAAAATAACTGATTTACTAATTTCCTTAGCTAAGAAAACAATATTGTAAACACAAATTGAGATTTGGAAAGAGTCGGCCTTGAGTTTCTTGCCAGTTATTCTTAAGCAGACCCTGTCTACGGAACTGGCACTTAAATTCACTTTTACATTCAAAGTAATATAGCTGATTGATGAAAGTGAGTTTAAGCTCCGCGAATTTAGAATAGAATTATATTTGTAAGACTAAGTGCTTTGTGAAGTCTTATGAATTTTTTTTTCTCTTTATTTATTTTTAGGGACTTCTATACAGAAGTACATGCCAGTCCCATCGGACCAAGTCTTATGAATAAAATAATATATTTTCATTTCATTTCATTTCATTGCAAAAGTGAATAACCCTGCTCGTCCAGGAATTCTCGCTTGTTTTATGGCTCCCCAAATTACAATATTATCGCGTGCCGCAGGTTTCGTGACAATTTTCGTCATAATAGGTCACCACGGGTAACATGGGCTAGTTGCCATGAGAATGTCAACTAACTATACTAAAACATTTGTTAAACTGGCGTTTACAAAGTATTTGTAGATTTTACGGCGCCATCGCCATTTTTATAATTATTTTGATTAGTATTCTTTTCACAACGAGGTTTATTGACCAGGGTTTTCTTTTTTTATTTGTTTTATGGTATGTTTATGAGGTTTATGCAGTTCTATAGTTAATTACGTATTTCTAGGCTTAATTTTCCTACAGTTGAAATAGTTGCATAAATTAGACTGTAATCACTGCATGCAACTACTTCTATGCAAGCAAATGAAGCTAAAACATAACATAAAATCACGCCTATATTACCCAGAAGGGTGTTGCAGAGGTGTACAACACCCAATTTCACCTGTTATGTTTAGGTCCCATAGGATAGGAGGTGTGCCCTTTGCCATCCACCGACCACAATTTCAACTCCGTGCTGCTATTGTGAATTTCCATTCGGAAAGTAAAACTTTGCCCTACCCGGGAATCGAACCCGAGTCCTCGCAGCACATACGCTAACCACTAGACTATCGCCAGAGCTTAAAAATTGTATATTATTCATAAACTTCAACGGCACAAATAGTTAACCAAAAAAGTCGAAATTTTATTACCAAAAAAGTTCAAAAAATGTCTGAAAGCAGGTAGCGTCTAAAATGTTAGTCCCTTCCTTATTCTCACGCTATTTTTTACTGACGTTCGTACCAGAATCGGTTTAAGGTTCACGTGTGAATTTTCAAGTTCCCAATGGGAAGGTCGGTGGGAATTTTGGGAAGTATGGGAAGGCACGTGGCGGTTACAGGGTAAACTTAAGTAGATAAGCGGCTGTTTGGGGTAATAATTATTTTATTATTCTCTGGCGTGCTATGAATAATTTATTTGAGTATTATAGGGTTATGGGTATTATTGTACTGAGGTTTAGTTAAAGGGAAAATAATGCTTTATTTTTAAACGAGTTTAAAATGTAACTAGGGACCATGCATTGTAGTTCTAACAATATTACTTTTTTTAAATCATTTACAAACAAGTATCTAGTGATTTATTTATTCTAAAAAATATTTTTTTTAGCAGTAAGGTGTTAGAATTGTGCTCGGTGGATGGCGATAGGCTCACCCCCTATCCCATGGGACCTAAACATAGCAGGTGAAGTGTGGGTGTTGTACATCTCTGCTTCTGGGTAGTTTAGCCGCGATATTATGTTATAATATGTAAGTATTGTTTATTCTGTGCATATTATTTTAAAAATAAACTTTGCTTGCTCCTAATCATCAGTTCAAAGTCACACACACACACAGACCACTAAATTTAAAACACTTTATCAAACATAATAAACCTTTATCATTATAGACCGCCATTACCTCGATAAACCCGAGTTTTTTTTTCAAAACCGTTTGTTCACACGTGAAGCTTTTGGTTCCCGCCGGAACTTACGTGGTGGGAATTTGGGGTGGCACGTGCCATACATGGCTGCGAAGCGAAGGCCTAATTCACACCGACCGCGACGCACTTTTTTATCGAAGTTGTACATAGCATAATGGGGCTTTGAACACTGGTTATATTACTGTACATAACATATATTGTACGTATACAACAATAACCAGTCATAGTGACAATAATTTTGTAGTTGTGTCAATGAACTTCATATCAATTGCATAACGTAAGTGTGTACTCGTACAAAATGTGTGCTAAAAAATAAAATAAAAAGAAAAGCAATCGAATTGAGAACATCCTCCTCTTATGAAGTCGGTTAAAAAAAAATCGTTCGCCTGCCTGCGAATTCGTGTGCATCCACGAGACTGGCTTGTATTTGGTTTATATATTTTATAGTTTATATTTTATGCATACTTTATGTCTAAGTTTATTCTTATTTTGATTTTAATTTTAATAATAATTTTATGGTGTCCTAATAAATATTTTTTTGTTTAAGTAAAGTAAAGACTTTACTTTAAAGTTTATTATGTTTTATATATATTTTCGTTGAAAAGGTCGGTTCAGCAGCGTTCGGCGTCGCGTCGGTGTGAATTGAGCTGATAAGTAGCTGCGAAATAATTAAAAAATAACACGTGATTGCTATGGCAATCACGCGTAAAGAACGGTTTTGTTTATTTGTTGGGGTTGACTAATGATCTTAAGGTTTATTTTGTGGTGAGGAAATAATTATTGTAATGCGTTATATTATTATCTTCATTAACCACGCATCATAATTATCTTGTTCAATATGAGGTGGTAAAAAATATATGTACCTTTATATTGGCTTGGCATTAAGTATTTTTTATGTCTCTATCTTTTTTATTCTATTATACAAGATCTCAAAACTTTTAACTTCTAATGAAATGCAAAAAATATACCAATTTCTGTTTTTAAACTTTCGCGATTTGAGAACATTTTTCAAAAATTAGACAACGGGTCTAAATCGGGTTTACCTTTATAATAATTACGCGATTTAGACCCGTTGTCTAATTTTTGAAAAATATATCAATTTCATATTTTTCATGTTTTTCTTTTGTTTAAAAAAACGACGCCCGCACTAGCAATGGCGCCTGTGTCGCGGAGGTGTTCCTAAACATACATTTCTCACACACAGAGTACACCCAGAGTCAGAACAAATCTTTGCGGATCACACAAAGATTTGTTCTATGTGGGGATCGAAGTCACAACACCAGCGTAGTTGAAAGCGGCGTGGCGACCGCTACGCCAACCGTGCACTCAATTTTATTATGTACCTGATAAAAGAAACCCGTCAGCCTTGTTAGGCCTCTGATACGGTTTAAACTATCCCATTCTTACAATAAATGCGCAAAACTATTATTTATTTAACTGTGGTTTACAATGCACACGGTATCTATAACGGACTTCCTTTTAAAACCAGTATTAGGAAATTCCCATTGAACTAAGTAAGTTCTCAAGGGAAATTGTATGGGGTGAGAATGGGGCATAAGCTTAGACAATTAAACCAAAAGGACTAGTAATTGTCAGGCGTCCAAATGTGCAAGAGTGCTGCTTTTGGACGTCAAAGAAAACTAGTTGTCAAAGCATATATCTTTTTTTTTTTTATTCTACGCCCACAGCGAACGAACGTGTAGTCCACCTGATGGTAAGTGGAGTACAACCCATGGACATCAACAATCCACAAAAGCAGATTATAGATGCGTCGCTGCAGCTGAGGACTACGGTGTAATGCCTTATGTGCCAGTAGTTTCATGGCCTGATCTCAGCACCAAACCGGAACACAGTAATGGAAGCACTACTATTTGGCGGCAGGTTAAAGGTGAGACGATGATGCTGCCGCCCTCGAGCTCATTCACAAGAGCTCTACCACCATATGCGCGGAACAATCTAAATCCTAGACTTGTTCTGTACCAAATTTAGCCAATTTTTATGTTTATGTTTGTTAATTTTAAGCGATTACCTATAACCTATGTACCTTATCTGTGTGTTATTTTTATCTACTTGTGTGATTTACTGTGCGCATTAGGAAACTGTAAGCACGGTGAGCAGCTGAGTGTAAAATAAAATAAAATCGATCCCCTGCGATTTTTGGCAGACATATTTCTATTCATTTCCTCTCCATATTGATTAAGTGCTCTTTGGGCATTAGTTGTCGCGTGACAATACTTATCGTGAATAAGGTTCACAATTACGATCAACGACTGACAAATGACTTCATGAATATGGATTTTATGTCTATTATAACATTACAAGAAAAGAAAACAAGTTATTTGCTACGAGCAGCGGTTATTAGTTGCCCTTTTCATTATTACATAATGTTTTAAATCAATATAGGTTAATTTAGTTACATTTTTTTTTTACATTAGATAGAACGCCAGGAGCAATTACACTATCCAATGGTCCCAATGACAAGGCCAAATACTCACATTCACTCACACAAGCACACCCAGTCTCAAAACAAATCTTTGCGAATTACACAAAGATTTGTCCCATGTGGGGATCGAATCCACAACACCAGTGCAGTGGAGAGCGGCGAGGCGACCGCTTAAACCACTACACCACACGTGCAGACGAGTTTTATATCTTCGTTCAATACTAGTACAAGTATGACGTGAACTTTACTATTTACAAAGTTACTAATTAATTATAAGGTGCCAAAATATGTTATCTCTGAGTAATCTTTATCTATGAAAAATAATAATTATTTTAGTATTCAACATAACTAACTACACATAAATATATCTACTTTAATACTCTAATACAACTAATTACGATGTAAAAAAATAATGTCTCAAAGTTCACTCTCACTGATCCCAAATTCAAAATTCCCATTTTCCCACGGCCCTTTCCAACGATGTTTTAAAGTCTGTTGTGATACACACGCGCCCACAAACCATACCACTGGAAACTTTTTCATGGAAAAATACAGGATGTATGGCATACCACAGCGGTTGTGAAACAGAGTGTGAAATTAGTAAAGCGTGTTTTTTTAGATGATGCGGCTATTTGTCACGAACTAGCCTCGTCATAGTAAATGACAACAACAACCTATGGACATCCAAATACCACAATATTAATATAACGTGCTAAAAATAAAAATACAAAACATAACATAACATTATATAGGATAGGATAGCCTATCGCCATCCACTGAGCACAATTCCAACTCAAGGAAATTCACAAATAACACTTTGCCCGACCCGGGAATTGACCTCGCGACCTCGTGACCTCGTGGTAAGAGTATACGTTAACCATTAGAGCATCGAGACGATAAAAAGTACATGTTACGATTAATATCTAAATTTATAATTAACTAAATTTCAATTTCACACTATGGTGGGTGTAAAAATGTACAAAGATGAAAGTTATATAATTTGAAAGTTAATATTTAATGATATATATAAGTTTGGTGGAACCGTGGCAATATGAAACTATAGCTTAAGATATTTATAGCCATAGCTGAACCTTATTTTATATTGGGTCCACGATATTCATTCTCTTTTCCACAGTTTCTCGTACTGATCCATCTGATCAAATGTGACAACGACAGAAGAACATCTACAAAATGATGGCCAATAAATAACGGACAAAAAAACCAGGCCTTTCTAAAGTCCCACGGTTCCATCCAACGAACTTTTTACGCAAAATCCGTTGTCCTTTCCCACGGTCCCACAAACCTTCCCACTGGAAACTTTCGATGGGAAAAAATATAGAGCGTATGGCATACCACAGTGGTTGTAGGGCCAAGAGAGTGTGAAATTTGTTTAGTATATTTTTGTGCGAATAAGCGCTTTGTTCACCTATGGTAAATGACAACTATATCCTATGAACATCGTACTCAACATTTCACTACTAAAAACATACATCGTACTCTAGAACATTTATTTCATAATGAATTCCCGAGTTGCGCAAAGTGTTATTTGTGAACTTTCCGTCACGACAATAGCAACACGAAGTTGGAATTGTGCCCGATGGATAGCGATAGGCTCACCCAGTGTTCCATGGGACCTAAACATAACAGGTGAAGTGTGGGTGTTCTACACCTCTACCGCACCCTTCTGGCCAAAATAGGCGTGATGATATGTTATGTTAATTCTTAACGTAAACAAATAACCTCTATATCTTGTGATCGTAAGATACATCTACAGGTAATAAGCCCAATAATAAAATAACCAGGTCTTTTTCTAAAGTCCCACGGTTCCATCCAACGAACTTTTTACGCAAAATCCGTTGTCCTTTCCCACGGTCCCACAAACCTTCCCACTGGAAATTTTCGATGGGAAAAATATAGGGCGTATGGCATACCACAGCGATTGCAGGGCCAAAAGAGTATGAAATTTATTTAGTATGTTTTTGTGTGAATGAGAGCTTAGTGCCACCTATGTTAAGTGATAACTATAGCCTGCGAACATACATCGTACTCAAGAACATTTATTTCTTAATTAATAATTTTATACTGACGATGGTCAAGTGTATAGCATATGCGTCTCTCACCGCAAGGTCTCGGGTTTGGATCGCGGGTCGGGCAAAGTGTTATTTGTGAACTTTCCTTTAGGAAATTCACAATAGCAGCACGAAGTTGGATTTGTGCCCGATGGATGTTGATATACTCACACCCTATCCCATGGGACCTAACATAACAGGTGAAGTGTGGGTGTTGTACACCTCTACCGCACCCTTCTGGCCAAAATAGGCGTGATGTTATGTTATGTTAATTCTTAACTTAAACAAATTACCTATTTATCTTGTGATCGTAAGATGCATCTACAGGTAATAAGCCCACTAATAAAATAACCAGGTCCTTTTCTAAAGTCCCACGGTTCCATCCAACGAACTTTTTACGCAAAATCCGTTGTCCTTTCCCACGGTCCCACAAACCTTCCCACTGGAAATTTTCGATGGGAAAAATATAGGGCGTATGGCATACCACAGCGGTTGCAGGGCCAAAAGAGTATGAAATTTATTTAGTATGTTTTTGTGTGAATGAGAGCTTAGTGCCACCTATGTTAAGTGATAACTATAGCCTGCGAACATACATCGTACTCAAGAACATTTATTTCTTAATTAATAATTTTATACTGACGATGGTCAAGTGTATAGCATATGCGTCTCTCACCGCAAGGTCTCGGGTTTGGATCGCGGGTCGGGCAAAGTGTTATTTGTGAACTTTCCTTTAGGAAATTCACAATAGCAGCACGAAGTTGGATTTGTGCCCGATGGATGTTGATATACTCACACCCTATCCCATGGGACCTAACATAACAGGTGAAGTGTGGGTGTTGTACACCTCTACCGCACCCTTCTGGCCAAAATAGGCGTGATGTTATGTTATGTTAATTCTTAACTCAAACAAATTACCTATTTATCTTGTGATCGTAAGATGCATCTACAGGTAATAAGCCCACTAATAAAATAACCAGGTCCTTTTCTAAAGTCCCACGGTTCCATCCAACGAACTTTTTACGCAAAATCCGTTGTCCTTTCCCAAGGTCCCACAAACCTTCCCACTGGAAATTTTTGATGGGAAAAATATAGGGCGTATGGCATACCACAGCGGTTGCAGGGCCAAAAGAGTATGAAATTTATTTAGTATGTTTTTGTGTGAATGAGAGCTTAGTGCCACCTATGTTAAGTGATAACTATAGCCTGCGAACATACATCGTACTCAAGAACATTTATTTCTTAATTAATAATTTTATACTGACGATGGTCAAGTGTATAGCATATGCGTCTCTCACCGCAAGGTCTCGGGTTTGGATCGCGGGTCGGGCAAAGTGTTATTTGTGAACTTTCCTTTAGGAAATTCACAATAGCAGCACGAAGTTGGATTTGTGCCCGATGGATGTTGATATACTCACACCCTATCCCATGGGACCTAAAATAACAGGTGAAGTGTAGGTGTTGTACACCTCTACCGCACCCTTCTGGCCAAAATAGGCGTGATGTTATGTTATGTTAATTCTTAACTTAAACAAATTACCTATTTATCTTGTGATCGTAAGATGCATCTACAGGTAATAAGCCCACTAATAAAATAACCAGGTCCTTTTCTAAAGTCCCACGGTTCCATCCAACGAACTTTTTACGCAAAATCCGTTGTCCTTTCCCAAGGTCCCACAAACCTTCCCACTGGAAATTTTCGATGGGAAAAATATAGGGCGTATGGCATACCACAGCGGTTGCAGGGCCAAAAGAGTATGAAATTTATTTAGTATGTTTTTGTGTGAATGAGAGCTTAGTGCCACCTATGTTAAGTGATAACTATAGCCTGCGAACATACATCGTACTCAAGAACATTTATTTCTTAATTAATAATTTTATACTGACGATGGTCAAGTGTATAGCATATGCGTCTCTCACCGCAAGGTCTCGGGTTTGGATCGCGGGTCGGGCAAAGTGTTATTTGTGAACTTTCCTTTAGGAAATTCACAATAGCAGCACGAAGTTGGATTTGTGCCCGATGGATGTTGATATACTCACACCCTATCCCATGGGACCTAAAATAACAGGTGAAGTGTAGGTGTTGTACACCTCTACCGCACCCTTCTGGCCAAAATAGGCGTGATGTTATGTTATGTTAATTCTTAACTTAAACAAATTACCTATTTATCTTGTGATCGTAAGATGCATCTACAGGTAATAAGCCCACTAATAAAATAACCAGGTCCTTTTCTAAAGTCCCACGGTTCCATCCAACGAACTTTTTACGCAAAATCCGTTGTCCTTTCCCAAGGTCCCACAAACCTTCCCACTGGAAATTTTTGATGGGAAAAATATAGGGCGTATGGCATACCACAGCGGTTGAGGTCAAGAGAGTGTGAAATTAAATTAGCGGCAATTTATATTTAGGTGTTCACTGATGGCTGAGGGTAACCGATCTTCGGTGACCGATTTCTTGCAGGGGGATAATAACACGTTCGTAAATATTTACTGGCAATGACAGATTTGATAAAAAAAAGCACTACTAAAACTAGTCAAATGCAAAATATGAACAAAAATATTGTCGGTGTGCGAGTAGCCAATTGAACACGTCCATATAAAAAAAAAGTTAAAAATAGTATGAAAAGTTGGCCCGGCTCGATTACCGGTATCACAAAAACTGGGACGTCGGCCCTTAGTGTATTTTTTATTCGAATGCAGTTTGTAGTGAAAAGCCAGACTACACAACCTTATGTTAAATGACTACTACAAACGTTATAAGACCACATGGTGACATGACAAGGTGGATGCAAGATCGCGGTAATCTATGATTTTAACCACCCTGAATAATGTTCTACCCAGATATTTTTCCTAAAAAGCTGAAAAATCTACAGTCACATGATTGATGAGCCCAACTGATGGTGCAAGTGAAAATAGAGCGCGTTTATTATCTACAATTCACAAAACAAAATTCAAAGTTTGTAATCTCAATAACTAAAGTTACAATGTGAATGCTATGCACACCTATTATTTGTAGAATTACATATAATTTAAGCTAACTAATGTTAATATTGAGATATTTGTAATTTTACTGTTGGTAGTGCATAATAATATGAATAAATAAATAAATAAATAAAACAACCGTACTAATAAAATAAAACAGTCTCCCAGATTCAATTCCAAATTTAAAAATTCCCACGATAAGATCCAACGAACTTTTTACGCAAAATCCGTTTTTCTTTCACACGGTCCCTTAAACATTCCCATCAAAAGTTGATGGGAAAAATATACAGGGTATATGGCGTAGCGGTTGAAGGGTTAATTGACTGTGAACTCAGGGTGAAGGATGAGTAATTAAAAATGTTAATTTGACCTTTGTTAATGATATTGTCGTATACCTAGGTTACGATCGATCGATAGTGAATTAATGGCCAAATAATCTCGCTTTTCAGTCTAGTGATAAATAATTTTATGATGTAGGTAAATATGTGTTTAGTAGTTTAGCAAGAGTTGTCCTAGAATGGTGTCGCAAAGGATAGGTTAGGGATAGGGGGTGAGCCGACCGCCGTCCATCAGGCACAATTACAACTCCGTGCTGCTATTGTGAATTTCCTGACAGATTTTTTTTTTTATACTACGCCTACAGCGAACGAACGTGTAGTCCACCTGATGGTAAGTGGAGTACAGCCCATGAACATCAACAATCCATAAAGCAGAGTATAGATGCGTCGCTGCAGCTGAGGACTACGGTGTTATGCCTCATGTGCCAGTAATATCAGGGCCTATTATTTGGGTTATTTGTGTATTTGTAAATACACAAATAACACTTTGCCCGACCCGGGAATCGAACCCGAGACCTCGCGCTGAGAGGCGCATACGCTAAACACTAGACCATCGAGGCATTTAAAAAAAAATATGCAAAAAATACCGTGGTAAAGTAATAAATTGCCAATCATTTTTAAGTGGCATATTACGTTCCCAAAGCTGTCAGTAGCACCCCAGTTTTACAACAAAAAAAAACTGTAGCTTTTCATCATGACCCCTTTCTTATTGTTATCAAGAAACATTATTTTGTTTACGAAGATCTTTTTACTCAGTGGGCTACTTAAGTAAGGTAAGTGTTCTATTTTTATTAAAACTGACGTGAGTTTGTAAGATTATTCAAATTATGAAATATTGTTACTCACGTAATGTTGGTCTATTTAGTCGACCGCGGTTTCACCTAAACATTTAGGCATCTTCAAGAGAGTGCGATACGTCGCGCCTGAGTCGAAGCCAGTCTTGCACTTAGGTGAAACCGCGGTCGACTAAATAGACCAACATTACGTGAGTAACACCTGTATTTCATAATTTGAGTAAGTGTTTCTCTGTGAGCGTATTGGCACGTGTCACCTTTGACATTTTTCAATCGTTCCAGTGATGATGAGGGAAAATGGAAAGTACGTTAAGCGTCGTTAAACTATGTGGCGTGTGAACTATTTTTTTATGTATATTTAGGATAGGTATAATTTTATTGAGTTAAGTAGAATTTGCATAAATTTTAGTATTAAATTTACAAGTATTATTTATGGTTGTGTCTTTGTTTTTTGAATGTAATATATAACTTCTACGCGCAAAAACTACCGGATGGAGTCTAGAGCTTAATCTTATTATATAATATGCAGCTATAATGATACAATTTTAATTAATTTGTGACAGTTATTAATGGTGTACAATAAAGAACATTTATCATATAAAATTAAAGTTGAAAAATATATAGCTATGATGCTGGCACAATAAGAGTTAAGAAATTTCGAATCTAGCAGCATACGAATTGGCTGAACTGGCAAAGCACCTGGGGCAAACATTTTTTAAAATATTATACAAATTTACAAAATAGCAAAGTCTTAATTTGCTTTGAAAAATATTACAAATATTTATTATACACTGATACTACTACTAAACTTACCTAAATTATGTTATAGGAGTCTATTCTAACAGACCGCAGTCTGTGGTCAACATGCCAAAAAAAAACTATTATGATTAATACAATTAAAATTAAATAAAATTCCACCTAACCAACAAAATAAACCAGAAGGCATCAATTACTCTTCATTCAAACGAACTTTTACAATTCGCAGTTCACACGAGAACGTCTCACTTCCCACCGGTAACGGATATTGATGGGAACATTGAGAACAGTGGGAACAGTGAGAAGTTGGTGTAGTCGCCGGGGCACGTACCAATACAGTTAGTATGCGAGGGGGTAAGTGGCTGTCAATTGTACTGACGGGAATTAAATGTTTGGCAAATTGTTTGCATGTGGGGTTCCATGTTTAAGTTGCTTGGGGTATTTTATAGAATATTAATGTTGAAAAATTAAGAATCCAGACGATCGTTACTTACTTATCACTCATCGCATAGGTGGCGCCAAAACCAAGTAAGGTTCGTCTAGCTAAGGTATATATGTATATATATATATAGGCAGGCATAGCATAGCTAAAATTTGCTTATAAATATAATAAGTATTTGCTTGGGGAATTTTACAGTGCACTTGAATTTAATATTGTAACTATGTTGTATATTTTAAGCATAATGTTAAAGGTGGTCTCAGTAAAATAGTTTGTGCAAATGTTATGATTTGAAATAACTAATCACGTCTGAATAAAAAGAAATGTTACATTAAAAATATTTATAATATTTATGCTCCGTCTTTTATTAGAGCCCCATTTAATTAGTATGATTTTTCTTTTGCAAAGAAAATGTTGTGAATTGGGTTGAAACGTGAAAGAAAAGCAGGAAAACGAAATAAATACTATATTAAGAAAATAAAATACACAATAACCAAATAAGACACCAGAACAGAAAAGAAACATAAATTATTTTCAAAAACTTTAAAATTATACGTAAAAACATTTAAATTTGATTGGGCACATACTACAACAAAATGATTTTCACCAAATTTTGACTTGAACATTCACACGGTACAATTAACGTTCATTCAACGACATTTAACGTACTTTCCATTGTCCCACGGAACAATATCACTTCCCACAGGAACGAAAATAGTTGAAGCAGGGGTGACTCGTAGTGTCGCGTGCCAACACTATCGTAGTCAAACACTTACCCTTTGTAAAAGTGCCTCTTATAAAGACCCAAATATTATCCCTAGGTGCGATTCTGAAAAGGAAACGGTCGATTTCGAAATTTTAGTCCATGGTTCCCCCATATAAATCGATCTTAAATTGGCAGAAATTTCAATTTCATTTGATTCCATTTATGGAATAGGTAAGCCGTTTTAATTTCTATAAAGAAGAAGAAATAACGAGGGGGGAGGGGAGGCTTTTATAGGTGTGACCTCCCACATTTTAATTTATTATGTTAATATTTTAATACCATACGAACAATCTTTCGAATGTCGATCAATGATAAAATGGCAGAACAGTCGACGTCATTGTATTGTTTTAGTAAAGTAAAAACCAATCGATGGTGTACAATGGTGTACTAACACCTTAATAGTGTGAATCTTAGTTTACTATGATGCAATTATAATTATTAAAACATCAGGATTTATTTAACTAATTTAACAAAGAATCCTTTATTAGACTATTCAAAAATTAATTGAGTTTACACATAAAATATTTAATACTTGAAACTATGAAAATAAAAAAATACTTCAATGACCAAAATTGTATCTTAATAAGTACGGTACTTGATTACGAAAAAGCGATGACGTCACTATCAAGATCATATTGATCTCAATGTTTGTTTTTGACGTTTCAATAAAAGTGCTTAATTTGTCTAGTAGCTTGTCACAGTCTACATCCTTACTGGCAAAAAACGTGGTAAATAATAATAAAAAAATTAAAATATTCACACGCCAAGATTGACATACATTTAACGAAATTTAACGTGCATTTCATTGTCCCACGGAACAATATCACTTCCCACAGGAACGACATCACTGAAGCAGGAGTCACTCGCGGTGGCACGTGCCAACACTATCACAGTCAAACACTTACCCTTCTTTTCCATACCCAATGTAACTGTAAGTGCCACTTGTAAAACCCAAACAATGAATAGTGGCTTAGTAGTTACTGTGACATCTTATAACTACTTTTCTCTGGTTATCAGATGCCCACTAAATCTTATTATTATGATTTTATAGTAATATCCGTTGAATTTCCACATGGGACTATACAGTTCTCACAGGAACGAGATCCTCTGGAAACTAGGGGTGACACGTGTCAACATTATCACATTAACGGTTAAGTAGTATTTGATCCGTTACATCCTTAAGGGGGAACGATTGCCTGCCTGTTTTCCATACAAAAGACAAATGGGTTTAACTTTTATATTATTGAGTTTTTATTTATAATTATAGACAAATCATATCTAAAACACTAAAATGCATGTTTGTCGGCGCTCTTTTCTTCAAAATGATTATTAAAATTGTATGTTACTCAATTAATGATTAAAACAATTTTGACAAAATTGCCACGAATAAACATGCATTTTCATGTTTAAGATTATGATTTGTCTATAAAAATAGATAAAAACTTAATAATATTACAGTTAAACCTTATGACGTTAGTATGATAACACGGCGCTTGGGCGTCTACTCTTAATGACAGTGATCTCTCTCTTGATGAAGAGTGATCATAGGCTCACCAACCCCATATTACAAGTGAAATGTGGGTATTATTCACCTCTCACCCTTCTGAGTAATATAGGCGTTATGTTATGCAAAATACTTTGGTTTACCTCAAAATATTAAATTATGACTTTTAAGGAGATTCAAGAAAATCAATACAAAGAAATAAAAATGGGGTTGGGGAGTCACATGGGACCATATCACTTCCCACAGGAACGAGATCCTATGGGAATTAAGGGTGGGGTGATAACGTGTGGACACGTTGACCAACATTATCATGGTAAGGGTCAAGTAATTATAAATTCGCCTAAATTGCCCTTAACGATGCGATGTGGTTAAAAAATTTATCTATAATTGAAATAAAAACACTTTTTTATTTTTTTCTTACAATATTATGGTTGCTACTAGCTTAAGTTATATTTTTTTTTTTTTTTTAAATTGTTTTATTTTTATTTTAAACTAAAATACACTTCTGTTAATCACAAAAATAAAATAATTAAACCTATAATAAAAATAACTAAAACTATAATTATGAATATATATTATAAATAGTAATTATGTGGTTTTTTATCTTAGGAAGGATTTCTCCGTTTTCTTATTAAGATAAAATTTCAGGAAAAAAAACCAACTTCTTTAAGGTATTTTTTTTATCTACGACGCAAAAGCAACAATTCAACTGTTGTTTAATTTTTTATGCAAAATCCGTTGAATTTTCACATGGGAATATGACTTCTCATAGGAACGAGATCCTATGGGAACTAGGGGTGACACGTGTCAACATTGCCTTGTTTAAGGCTAAGTAGATTTACAATTACAATTCAGGTCATTTCTAACAATATTATTGTTTAGCAGATTATAGAAACTGTAAAAAAATTGTGGAATCAACAGGACTTAAACCTGCGATTTGGAAATACCTTTTCCCTGTAGGTATGTTAAATCTTCACGATATTTGCCCAAAACAATTTTTAAACTGATTGCTAGTCAATGATATTATAGAACTATAGATATTATGTTACGTTCATAGAAATTACGATTTAAATCCGTTCCGAGCTATTCCAAATTGCACACATTGACAAATGTAACTGATAAGTAAAACAAAAGATACGAAATAGCACGCAAATGAAAGAGAATGAAAAAGATAGCTATAGTTATAATGATTGCACTTCAGTGGTACGCACGTGACTGCGCTCGACGCAGGCCACACGCAAACTAAACACAAGACGTCCCAATTGGGACGTATTTGAGTATTCACAGCGCGAGCGCTTATAACATATCTGCTTTTGTTTTTATATAATATCATTGTTGCTAGTATTATTGGCTAAGTATAGCTAAATTCTATAAAATAATCAATTAGAAGTTGAATATTATTTGCTAACAAATGTTATTTTTCAAAAACCTTTAGTTTAATTAATTAGAGTGATTATCCCAAAAAATATGTTCATTCAGTAATGACTTTTCTTTGAAGTATCTATTTTTTTTGAAGATTTAATCATTTATTGACTTTAAACATGGCATACTATTTATGTAATATCCGTTGAATTTTCACATGGGACCTCAACACTTCCCACAGGAACGCGATCCTATGGGAACTAAGGGTGGCACGTGTCAACATTGTCATGGTAAGTGTGGTTAAGTGGTTTTTAAGCCGACCAAATGGCTCTTAACTATATGGTTCAATAAAATTACACCAACCAATAATTTTTGATCAATATAAACATGATTAAAAAACATAGGTCATATAATGTTTGGTTTGGTTTTCCTGGGCGGTATAATTTGTTATTGCTTATTTAATTCACAGATTTTTTTTAAACTTCAGTTATTTTCTTCTTTTTTGTCCTTTTTTTGATTTTAATAGAGAGCTTCACAAAAAAAATAACTTATTGTTAGTATTTTTTTACCTTGCGAATACAACTATTATTTGTCAATGCGTCACACTGCTTCTATGGTCTAGTAGTAGCGTTCTTACCGCGATGCTCGGGTTCGATTCCCGGGTCGGGCAATGTGATTTTCAGTCAGGAAATTCACAATACTAGCACGGAGTTGGAATTGTGGCTGATTTCGGTTGGATGGCGATAGGCTCACTATCCCATGGGATCTAAACATAACAGGTGAAGTGTGGGTGTTGTATACTTCTGCCACACCATTCTGATATGATGTTATGATGTTCAATTTATCATTTAAATTCGTTAAATTATCACAGGGGAACATTTCAATTCTCACAGGAACTAGGGATGACACGTGTCAACATTATCACGGCTAAGGATAAGTGGTTTATAATCCGCCTAAATTACCCTTATTAATGGGGTTGAACACACATTAGTTAAATACGTATAAATAAAATTATTATTTTTTACTGCCTCGATGTTCTTGTGGTTAGCGTATGCGTCTCTCACCGCAAAGTTTCGGGTTAGATTCCCGGGTCGAGCAAAGTGTTATTTGTGAACTTTCTGTCAGGAAATGCACAATAGCAGCACGGGGATAAGCTCATTCCCTATTCTATGGGAGCTAAACATAACAGGAGAAGTGCGGGTCTTGTGATGATGTTATATTATGTTATTTTTAAAAACACTAAAGAAATATTATAATGTTACATTAAAGATTAGGAAAATAAATTGAAAATATATACATAGGTAAAATAAAAAGGCAAATATTTACATTAAGTTAGGCGTCATAGTATTCCCCGCATCGATCTCGGTTGTGGGGACCGTGTTCAGAAGGCTGACAGCATTGCCACGTTGTATGGCAATGCTAATTCTTTGTGCTAAGTAAAAGCCAGCCTTCTGGTCACGGGAAGCGTCGATTAATCGTTTGGAAAGATCTTTATATAATAAGCGCGCACTCGGACCCCACGGACCCAATTTTTTATTTTTTTGTTATTTTTTACGTTTATTGCGGCAACCTAATTTGATTGAGTGTTATGGTGCATCTCTACGAAAACAGCAATTTGTTTATAAAATACCATATTATGATCGAATCTAATATTTACATAAAAAAACAGGCAAGTAGATTTCCACGTCTGTTTTTAAGCTTAACTTGAATGAATAAACTACGCAATAGATTTACGCCAAAAATACTAACTCAGACAAGACGAGAATAATCACCTAACCTACCTCAGAGTATAACAATGGGAACCCATATAAATATACCGTCAAATAAAAATGAAATAAGGTCTATTCTTACATCCATATGTTACTTCAAACCATTTCCATTAAACTCTGTTGCGGTTCCCATGAGATGTTAACGCGAGAACCCGCTCCAGAAGATGGGGGAAGTCGGGTGCAAAACGTGGTATTGGGGGGTTAAGTGTCCCATTATTTATAGTAGATCGTCTGTATTCTTACTCGATTCGCAAGTCAACATAATTGTTACTGTAGGAATCGAATAAAGGCTTATATTTCGTAAAAACTGAATGAAAGTATGATTTTATTCAACTAACTTTTTAGAATGTGGGCTTTAAAAGGTAAATATGACAATTACATTTAATAACTAAAGCATACTTTTCTATTTTATCAGTTGAAAGAGTATTAACTGTTAAGTTGATAAATTACAAAATTATGCTGTATTTACGAATGAAATTGTTATATATAGCTTTCAAAACTTGCATTCTAAAAAGTTAGTTGAATAAAATCATACTTTCATTCAGTTTTTACGAAATATTCCCAAAACACTACAAAAATTGACAGTTACATTTTGAAAAGGAATACACGCTCTTAAGAAAACATTCAAACACAAAAGTATTTGTTTTTGAATATAATAAATGAAATGAATTGAAATTTTTTGCCAGATTTTAAAAAAATCTATCAAAATGTTGTTGCTAATGTATTGCTGTGATTTTTAAAAAAATCTTAGCTATTATTCTTTGTTTGTCACTTTTTGATTTAAATAGAGAGATTTACAAAAAAATTCTTATAGATAGTATTTATTTGTATTTTTATCCACCATGCGAATACAACTATTACTTGTGGTTTCTATTTATCAAGTAAAATTTTCCAAAATTCACAGGGAAACATTTCACTTCTCACAGGAACGAGATTCTATGGGAACTAGGGATGACACGTGTCAACGTTATCATGGTTAAGGATAAGTGGATTTTAATCCGCCTAAATTGCCCTTAATAATGGGGTTAAATACACACTATAGTTAAATATATGCGCTTCTCACCGCGAGGTATCGGGTTTGATTCCCGGTTCGGGCAAAATGTTTGTGAATTTTCCGTCAGGAAATTCACAATAGCAGCACGGAGGGATACAGGGGAACATTTGTCTTTTCACAGGAACTAGATTCTATGGGAACTGGGGATGACACGTGTCAACATTATCATAGCTAAGGTAAACTGATTTAAAAAAAAAAATGTAAATAGTTTTTAACAAGGTTACAATGGTTTTTTTTAATCGGGAATATTCTTTTCCATAAAATGTTGCCAAAGTTCGTTAAATATTCCCACAATGCAGTTTCCTGTGGGAAGATCCTATCGTGGGAATAAAGGGGAGACGCGGGCGCGTGCCGGTACTTCACCAGGTTTAATTTACGTTGCTGCTGCCACTCCTACGGACTGGGTTGTGGCGTGATGTTTGCGTTATGCTTTTGATATTCAAATCCATAAGAATTAGGATGTCAGAAGCTATAAGAATGCTGTTGTTCCTGAGATTATTATAAATAAAAGCACGGAGTTGGAATTCTGCTCGATGGATGGCGATAGGCTTAACGCCTATTACTTGGGACCTCAACATGGCAGGTGAAATGTGGGTGTTAATCAGTGTTTTACTAGTTAATTCATCTGTTTTGAATATAGATAATAAAAAAAAAATCTTTACTCGCTGCTGCTTTATTGGTCCAAGGGTATAATTTGTGTATTGCTCACCGCGAGGTCTCGGGTTCGATTCCCCGGTCAGGCAAAAGTGTTTGTTTTGAGAATTTTCTGCCAGGTTACTCCGAATAGCAGCACGAAGTTGGCCCGCTGGATGGCGATAGCCAATAGGCTCACCTCCTAGCCTATGATACCTAAACATAACAAGGTGGAATGTGGGTATTGTACACCTCTGCCACACCCTTCAGGGTAATATAGGCGTGATGTTATGTGTATGCTTAATTCTTTACACCAAGGAAAGTTACAGCAGGATACATATATACGAGCTTAATAGATACATACACAAATCTTATTCTGTCTCTGTCTTTTTCTCTGTCTTATCACAAAGATGTGCCACTAGTATTCTTACATCATCAGCAGTCTAAAACTAATAATTAATAACCCACTGGCTGCGGTCTCTTAGAATAGGCTTTTAGTACATAAGTTAGGTTATTATATTTTTGTTTATTATTAGTTTAGTTTTTCTTGTCTTCTTTAAATGTTATTGTTATGACATCAAATAAAAAAAATTTAAATTGTAAATTAATAAATATGTATGTAGTTATTCAAAAAAATTATGTAGTACTTATTTTTATATAGTATTTATTTATTATAAAATTATCATAATATATCACATTTGAATAATATAGCATTTTATGTTTTTTTATAGTTTTAGTCACATAATTAGGTAATTTAATTTTTTATTTCTTCATATATATGTATACCGTAACTTAATCTCTGCACCACCTTAAGGTTGACTGGTAGAAAATGCCTTTGGCATTAAGTCCGCCTTCGCCACATGTTTTTAGTGCGAAGAGCTGTTAAAAAAAATAAAAAAATAATTATAAGAGCCTCGACCAACACCTTAAGAGGCTCGCATTAGGCAGCTGGACCAAGAGCCAGATGCAGAATCCTTTGAGACACGGCAAGCATCGTGAGGAGGTTCCTTTTTCTGGAGCCCTAACCATCGGCAGCTTGGTCCCTGCACCTGATGTTGATGGGACACTATTTTTTTATATTTTTAAATGTTTTTTGTATTTTTTTATAAATCATTTTAAAAATATATGAAATTAGTTACTTAAATAATAATAAAACAAAAACTGTACCATGACCGAAATCCACTCCTGCCTAGTTAGAGCACTACATTCGTATCGAAACGACTTCTTTCACACTATATTTGGGATACAATTTGCTCTCCCGTATACATCTTATGCGTGAAAGCTTCGGAAAATCCCGGAGGTGTCAACAAAAGAAAATTCTACTCTATATTAGAGACAAAAGAGTCGATATTTCAACGAGTGAGTTAAAAATTGTCAAGTATGTTATATGCCTCGGAGTAAGAAATTTCATTTGAGACGATTTCGCGATTTCGCCCACTTGTTCCCCTGGGGATACACCGTTGATTTATCAGAATATTCTCTTTCTATTCAGAAAAAAATTGTTGCCTAACAACTCCCTATTGGGAATATTTTCGATATGTAAAATTAAAATGTAGAATGCTTTTGGGATTCGACTTGTGATATTTTGATTTGAGAATATTTTTTTTATAGGCTGACCGTTGCGCGGTACAGGGGCGCGGGGGTATGACGACAAAGGGGACTGAAACGGGTGCGGGCGGTGGGCAAATTTTTGTAATTGTTCATTTCGTTCGCTACATGGTAGCGATCGCATTTGTGTTGACTGTTGCAGACACCTTGTGAGAGGTACACATGTAATAACAATCTCAAGATGAATCGAAAAATCTTCGGACATAAAATAAACAGTCAGTGCAAGCAAATGGCTTTTAACGTATATGTACTTATATTTTAGAAAAAAGAAACTCGACCCAAAAAAAGTTTTGACTTTCTTACGATTTAATTATATGTTTAGATAACAAAAAGTATAATAGTTTATTCTCAATTATTTTATTTACGTACATAAGTTCATTAACATTTTGTATCTTCTTAACTATTTTTCATTTGATAAATCACTATTTCTTTTTTCCTATGATGTCACATATCTTAGGAAATATCTTGTTGCATTTCATCTCCTGCATATTTCATTAAGTGCCCCCACCGCCCGCGCCTGTTTCAGTCCCCTTTGTCCTCATACATCCGCGCCCCTGTACCGCGCAGGCGAGGACTCAGTTAAACGGTCAGCCTATAGAATTGTATTTTAAATCAAAATTGTATGTTATCTTCTATTGTATAATAAATAACGTGTCACAGCGTTATTTATCGGATTCCTCCAAAATGGCTTGACCGTGTTTTGATTGACCGGATGGCAGATGGGTAGTGTACCTGCCTGCGACGATGTGGTCACGGGTTCGATGCCCGCTCAAGACAAATCTTTGTGTGCATGAACATGGAGGTTTGTCTTGGTCTGGTTGTTTCTATTTAGAATAAGTATGTATTTACAAAAGAAAAGTATACGAATTAGTAGGTCTGCTTAGTTTGGGACTAGATGACGTTGTGGTGTAATTGGTCGTAGGCTGTTTTCTTAAATCTAATTCTAATCTATTCTCATATAAGTCTTAATTATGTCTATAACATAAGAAGACAGACAACTATCCAAGAAATAATTGGTCCCTGCACCATACAATACCCTTTATAACACAACATTAGAACTATTTCCATCCATTTTCCTGATAAACAATGCCTTAATACATAGCCGTAAGGTTGAAATTAGTTTGATAAAATATACAAGTAAAGCAAAATACACTGGGCCAATCGGGCAACGGGTTGGCCTCTAGGGTGTATTCACCGATTATCGTCAGTCTCGTAGTTTATGTTTTATAATAAGTATAAATATAGTGAAGAATTTTTTATATTCATTTAGTAAAGTTGTGAGCTAGCGTAACTACTTCCCAAGGGATTTGTTTGCCAACTTTTAGCTCTTATTCTAGTGCGATATATTTTTTTTAACCTACCTTTAGGTACTAATAACTGTGTTGTGTTGAGTTATATTTTACTATGAATAAGCATAAGATATTTTTGTTGGCGTAAAGGAAAATGACAAAAGTTTCAATAAGGACTACTAGAGTTGTTTCAACTTTTTTTTAAATGTTTATGAAATAAGTGTTGTGCCCTCTGAACGAATGAGACTATTATCACAAAAGACCCACGAAGGTCGACGTGAACACCCAAAGCCTTGTCCCAACAATAATAATAATACCTCTGAACGTAGTTAAATTAAAACCAGAAAATATATTTTAAAAAAAAATGGTTGAAAATGCTTGCGTCAACAACTAGTCAAGTGGTACACAGCCATAATCATAATATCCAATAAAAATTAAATGCAATAAAGACTACATTCCACTCACCATACTATTATCTCCTTGGATATTTATGTAATTACTTTATAATAGAAATATGTACCTCAGTGGAAATTATAACACGAACCTTTTCTGACGATTCAAAAGAAACCACATTTACAAAACAAATAATTGTCATGTATCAGTTTGTTCAATAATACATGAAACTGCAACAGACTTTACAATTTTAAAAGCCTTCATAACCCTAAAGTAATACGTAATACCGGCTTCAACATAACAGGGTAGCGAATTCCCAGTAGAAATTTCACAGATATGATGTCGGGAACCCCCGAGAATTTCCTGGTTACGATTGACAGAGCCATGTAATAAAATGGCTGAATTCATTCTCCCGGAACCAACCATGTTTTGTTTTGCTTATTTCAACAGAATCAAACGGCTATCTTTATATCCCATTAAGGTACAGATAAACTTGTTGGGATGCAGGGTAATTAAGAATATTGTTCTGTAAAGTTGTTCAGGGAAATTGAAGAATAGACTGATACAGATACAGAGCTGAAAGTCGTAGTCCTATACGTATTTTTAGCACAATGGAGCGATGAGATTGCGATAAAAACGAGAACTTGGTTCAAAGTTTCTTGTTAATTTTTTTTAACTAAATTGATGACTTCAGCATATGAAATGTATAATTTATTTTGTTAAACAATCTTAAATTAAAATTTACAAACTAATAATAATACTAAACCAAAATCATACCTAACTATGAATAGCTCAAAGAGAACTTGAAATAAAAATGTAAAAAGGCATGTATCAAAAAATACTTCCGCATCAATGTCAAATGCGGGCGAAGTGCCCAGTAGGCTGGCGGTATTGCCGCATTGGAATGCATTGCTCAACCTTTGAGCGAAGTAAAAACCAGCCTTCTGGTCACGTGAAGTGTCGATCAGTCGTTATGAAATTTAATTAAATTTAAATATATTACTGCATTTCGTTCAGGATAAGTAAAAAATTTCGTTGTTTTGCGATTATGAAACTTGAATAAAAATAAACTAAAAGTACTTTATAATGAGTAATAACGTCGTGATATAGTTAAGGTTGAAACTATTAATTATGGAGTATTTAAAAAAGGTTATCTTATTTTGCACATAGTGTACTTACATAGGCACACATTAATAATATTGGTTTCATTTATTCATTACTTGACTTTACTTATATTATTGGTTTTACCCTGGAAACTGTTATGAGCTATTTTAGGATGACTTGCCAACTAGGCAAAGAATAGAATAGAATAGAAAAAATTTTTTTTCATACATACCATTTTCACAAAAATACAAAGACACACAATATGCAATGGGCGGCCTTATCGCTTAAAGCGATCTCTTCCAGGCAACCTTTGGAAGGACGGATAGGAAAAAGAAAGTGTTTTGAATGAAAAAGAATTAGTTCAAACATAAAGCATCAGTCTAAAAATTTCAAAATAATTACACATATCTTAAAAATATCTAGATCTTCAAAAATACATGTGCTAGCTACGGATCAAGGTGTAGTGTGGCGAAGTTCAAGGATATGATTTGATGGCCTTGACAATTCCACTTCCGTCTCTTGATCAGACCTCCAACTCCTACAAGTGGCTACCCGAATAGGATAATTGGATTTTTATTGGATTGACAACTAAGAAGTCCTTATTGACTATTTTTTTATAGCATTTAGCTATGCTTAGCAAATTATACTAAGAAACAGAAGAAGGTCGCAATTTCAAATCCTGTTGGTCCCATATCTTTTTCAACTGTTTTTAGTATAACTATAAAGTCAACGACTTTCACTGATGTCACAAGTAATACCAGTAATTGGTTTTTCATTTTATAATCAATAAGAACAGTCAAACAATATTAAATCATCGTTGGAACCTAAAAACAAATTATTAGTTACTTATTGCTATGTTTTGGACTAGATGACGTTGTGCGATATTTTTTTTTGTTATCAGCAATATTTGCGTAGATCACTATCAGAGGCACGTGGCAGCTACTATTTAATTGCAATCTTTAGTTGATAGATGACCTAGAGCTGCCACTAACATGTATGACCTGTGCTTTTAAGTTCAAAAATACGTGAACAATAATATGATATGAATATCAGTGTTAATACCTTCATAAACAAAATAGGTAACCCAAATGAAACACGTGATACAATCGACATATCTACTTCAATATTTAATATTTCCTAATATATAAATTAAGATTCAAGAAACAAATAACAAATCTTCTGTCTACAAAATAGTGTAAATCCTACAACAGTCCAAACTCGATAAAACTATCAATCAATCCAATAACTCTAGTCTTAAAACGATTCCTCGATTCTTCATCTAGATTCACAATAGAGAGTTCTTCCACTTGTTTTTTCATATCCTCACTATTCATAGCATCTTTAACCTTAGCGGCATCCTCACTTTTCCTTATCAGCATACTAGCTAACACGATGGAAAGCCCAAACATCAGCTTGCCATACCTCTTTAAGTCAACATCCAATTTGTCTCTGGGGTAAACAAAATTGATTTTCAAGTTGAAATTGTCTAAGGACTTCTCTAACTCCGAGTGGTAGAAATTGATCCAATCGTGGTAGTTCTTAACTCTGGTCTCGTGGTCTGTGCAGTTAAATATCATGTACATTATGTCGCAGACTGGGCTAGTAGTTTTAGAGAGTTGGTAGTCGATCAGGATCGATTCTGCTAATTGGTCACCCTGAAAAATAAAGTGGAACACATTATATAACATAACAAAAGACGGCTATATTACCCAGAAGGGTGTGGCAGAGGTGTACAAAACCCACACTTCACTTGTTATGATTTAGGTCCCATGGGAGGAGCTAGAGGGCTAGTTATATCCACGCCATTGTGAATTTTCTGACGGAAAGTTCAGAAATAACACTTTGCCCGACCTGGCGGTAGAACTCTCGTGAACGAGCTCTAGGGCGGCAGCACCACCGTCTCACCTTTAACCTGCCGCCAAATAGTAGTGCTTTCATTACTGTGTTCCGGTATGGTGGTGAGATCAGGCCATGAAATTACTGGCACATGAGGCATAACACCGTAGTCCTCGGCTGCAGCGACGCATCTATAATCTGCTTTTGTGGATTGTTGATGTCCATGGGCTGTACTCCACTTACCATCAGGTGGACTACACGTTCGTTCGCTGTGGGCGTAGAATAAAAAAAAAAAAAAAAGCGCGCATATGCTAACCACTAGACCATCAATGCAGTTAAAGTAGAAAAGTTCGTGACAGTTTCGTTACTCCAAAAATTATTATGGTCTGTTTAGTTTATTAGTTCCTGTATACGACTGCTGCTGCTATAAATCCCAGGCACAATTTAAGACATTAGCAGTATTATTTCCCATGATTAGCAGTTGACCAAACCACTTCTCTAGCAAAAAACGTGAAAACATTTATTGCACACGAATTTAATCAGATTTAAGCAATATAGGTATATAGGTTTTTCACTCGAGACAGTATTTACTAGTATCTAGTTACTATGTGATTAGTTGTTAGTAATAAAAATAATGCAATTTTATCTGATCGCTTACATACAAATTACGATAAAAACGCTTAATAGCTCAAATATATTTTTACAATGTTAATCATATAAAGAATCTTAGATAGTTACAATTTACAAATTAGTAACTTCTGCCCGCGGCTTTGGCTGTTTGGCTGTTAGACTAACTCCATAATATTTTTTATCATGATCGATTTATGGACATAGCCTTAAAAGCATAACAGATAGACAGACCGAGTTAATAAGTATTAAGTATTATCTAGTTGCTCCCGCAGATTTACAGATGTTAAATGTAACTGCTTCGCTGGGGGAAGAATTAAACTATCAAATACACTAAAGAATAAACAAACATTTTTATTAAAACTGACGTGAGTTTGTAACATTATTCAAATTATGAAATACTGACACTCTCTTGATAATGACTGGACGTATAAGCGAAACCGCGGTCGACTAAATAGACCAACATTACATGAGTAACACCCGTATATCATAATTTGAATAATAAACAAACAATTGAGCTATATTCAATTATTATTTTATCAGCAGTAGCCAAAGATTATCATTATTTGGATGATATCATGAAAACACCTCGTTGATAGCGGTTTTGTCAGGAATAGCTGTAGCTAGGTGTAACCGATTTACATCATCATTAGGTTTCGTCCGAACTTGTTTATCAAGTTATTTCTATATATTTAATTATTTTTTGATTTAGCAAATCATCACATAAGAGCATTAATTAAATACACTCATCATTGCTCAACTTAATCACATCATCACTACATAGTATAAAACAAAGTCGCCTTTTCTGTCCCTATGTGCGCTTAAATCTTTAAAACTACGCAACGGGTTTTGATGCGGTTTTTTCCAATAGATAGAGTGATTCAAGAGGAAGGTTTTTATGTATAATACATGCATAGAAAGGGGGAATTGTTTTACCAAATTTAACGCGTGCGGGCCACGGGCAGTAATGAATAAATCAAACTACTGGATCGATTTTAATCATTTTTTCAGTGAGTGACATAGGCTATATATTATATACCCGTGCGAATCCGGAGCGGGCCGCTGTGTTTTTATATACAACGTTCACAGTTTTTCTGTAGTGTATTTAGTATCAGCATTGTACCCGTGCGAAGCCGGGGCGGGTCGCTAGTAACTTATAAACTATTTGCCTTATAAAAATGTTTGTAAGCAAATAATAATCTCTATGGTATCTTACTTCTCGCAAAACTAACAATATTCTCTAAAAAACATCGAAGTAAACGATGTTTAAGTGGGATGAAAACTGACTAAAGTAAAAACCAAATATAAATTTACCGGCATTATTTTTAACAATGATATATTATTTAAAAAAAAAACGTTTTTTTCATATTTGGAATTACGTTGCCATAGATATTATTCAAACTGATAGTTTTTGAGTTAATATGCGATTTATTGAAAATTCATAGACCGCGTTCAGCAGTGTTATATAGAATATTTAATAAGTGATTAAAATGCTTCATAAATACTTGCCTCAAATCTGAACATGATGTTATTTGTCCATGCATCGCCTTGCTGGATGATAGAATACTTATTATCGCAATCAACTTTAGCAAATCTAGCCGCAATATTTATAGATTCCGTGACTTTGTGCCTCAGAAAGTTGTTGTACTCTGGATCATTGATGATAGCCAGCGTGTCATCCTCAAGACCTTGAAAGAAGATCTTCGTGTCTTCTATTTCAGCTATACCTCCCCACATATCAATTAAATTCACTCTGAAGTGCTCATAAGTATCAGGCTCTTTCTGCTTCAAAACGAACGACAGAGAATGGAGTATAGCGAAATTCTTCAGCACCGATTTCACACAATCATTTGAAAGGGATTCAAATCTGTCTAGCATTACAAAGTCTTTGGTCTTCAAGTCTTCTAAAATGATAACTTCATTTGGTTGTTCTTCACAAGATCCATAACATTTTGCGTACTTTAGTTGTTGTTCTTCAGGAACGTCTGCATCCTTTTGCAGTTGTACGAGTTTTGGTAAAACTTCAGTGTACATAACGTGCTCATTTTTGAATAAGAGGTAAGAGTTCATTGCTTGTCTTATGGTCTCTTGGACTGGCGCTACTTTTACTATCATGGTCAGGTTGCCGTTTTTTCCTTCCAAGACGATTCTCTTGACATTT
Source organism: Hypena proboscidalis (assembly GCA_905147285.1). Taxonomy (NCBI): domain Eukaryota; kingdom Metazoa; phylum Arthropoda; class Insecta; order Lepidoptera; family Erebidae; genus Hypena; species Hypena proboscidalis. The sequence continues at coordinate 7,775,186 of LR990141.1, forward strand.
GCGGCGTAGTTATCGCCGGCTTCACCTACTTGCTCAAATGTGATTTTGCTGTCAGCATAACCATGTTCTTGGATCACACTGTTAATGTATTCCAGTTGGCGTTCACTAATATTTTCAATGTCGCCTCCAAAATTATATTGTGTCATCGTGATGTTAATAATCAACTGATTTGAAATGAAGTATTTTTTTATTATATCATCTACTATTTCGAAGTAGTATCGTTTTATCCTTATCTTTTCTGATAAATGGATTAAATATATATAATATTTTTGTTTGTATTTTTATTGATTAGATTACTAATAATTGATTGTTGCAAGTTATTGATGATGATTCATATTTTTGGCCGTATTTTTTTTGTATTAACATGAATATCACGCCTATATTACTCAGAAGGGTGTATAAATAAATGTACAACACCCACATTTCACCTGTTATGTATATGTCCCATGGTATAGGGGTTAGCCCATCACCATCCACTGGGCACAATTCCAACGCCGTGCTGCTATTGTGAATTTACTGAAGGAAAGTTCACAAATAACACTTTGCCCGACCCGGTATTCGAACCCGAGATCTTGCGGTGAGAGGCGGATACGCTAACCAGACAGTAGACAGTCAAGACAGTATTTGTATTACTTTTATTATAAAATATTTATATTTTAAATGGGTACTTTGATTGATGATTTTTTTGATATTACCCACACGTCAACATTTACAAATTGTCAAAAGTATGAAAAAAAAACTCAAACTTTATGTAAAATTATATTTCTAAGTAGTAAAAGTATGTTTTTTTAACTAATAAACTTAACACCATTTTCTTGAATTTATTTTGCACATCCGAAGCTGGTATAATATTAGCAGATATTTGAATCAACAGTAGTAATGCATTCTTGTAATATCTTCTTTTTTATTTTTTATGTAGTTGTGGGTAGTCAATCCCTTTCACTTGATATATTATGAGAACTATCTCCTAAAACGAAAAAAAATATTAATAACAGCAGCCTAGTAACTAATACTTGTCCCACTGCTAGGCTCGGGCTTCTCCTCATGATGAGAAAGGTTGGTTTTTGGCAATCTCGGGTATACAGGCTTCCTCTAGATGTTTTCCTTCGCCGTTAGCGAGCTATAATGTTCTGGATAAATACAAATATAACATAACATAACATTACGCCTATATTACCGAGAAGGGTGAGTCAGAAGTTTATAACACCCACATTTTATCTGTTATGTTTTGGCGTCATCCAACATTTTCGACTCCAGCTCCAAAAAAAATCCCAAACAACATATTTACCCGGCCTGGAAATCTAACCCAAAACCTCACGGCGAGAGGTCGCATTGGCTAACCACCAGATCAACGAACGGCAGAACATCTTTTTTTTTAATAATAATTTTTAATAATAAAATAATCCCAACCACTCGCCCACCACTGTGACTCCTGTGACGACAGGATCTACAGCGGTAACCAACTGAACCGTGCATGACACACGGGCAATCCTAGGGAGAGTTAAAATTGTCTTGGAACCCGCAACGAATTTAATCAGAAGTATATAGTTGGAGTTCAAAAGTATGTATCTTTACTTCCCTCCAAAGCAAAGCGGAAGACTGAATAATGCTAAGTATAGACAAAGTGTCTATTATGGAAAGAGTGTATAGACACCACGGACAGTGACAAAACTATTGGGCCTAAATTTGATTGCTATAATAGGTATGGCAGAAACGGCTAAATGCACGGAAATTTATTCTGTTCGATACGGGATCCTCATAGTACACTCCAGATGTTAATTGTAAGCTATTTAACATAACATTACGTTCGTTGTGCCAAAGACTACACTCCCAGATGATGTGGTGGGCGGTTTGTTCGTGCTCAGATGTAGAACATGTACAGAATGGAGAATCGACTAGCAAGCGGCAGAACATCTAATAGGACAAATAAATTATGTTTACCTTGTAGAACTGGCACTCGTTTCCTAATTGGACAATTCATACGCGTACAGTACGTCACTGCATCAGCGCTGCACATACATTTGTTGCAGTCTACCATGTACGTCGTGAAAGGCTTGCAATCGCTTGATCCGGCTGCGAAACAGTAATGACATATTATGATACCTACTGATAGAGATGTTGGTTAAATTTTACAAAAGAAAAGAATCGTGGTACAATAATAAAAAAATATGTTAACCAAATATCGACCGTATTTATATGTGTTGATAAATGAAAGCATTGAATTTAAAACAAACTATATTTTATATTATTTAATATTAAAAATATATGCGGTAACAAATTGACATGTCACGGAGCCGGACAGAGAGGGAGAGAGACAAATATAAAAACATAAGTAGAAAACATCAAGGAGGTGCGTTCATACCCCAACAATATGAAGGTAAGGATGCACGAAAATTTCAAAACTGACAGTTTCCTTAGCAGAAACACCTCGGATAGCGCGAACATTATGACAGAATTAGATCTTTCCTAAATGAATGGAAAAGTAAAATATATATTATATTTTATTTTTATGTATATTGTATTAAATATCTGTGTATGATTTTATATTTAATAGTATGTACCGTTTATGTAGGTCATAATTGTATACATTAGTATACAATCAGTTTAGAATAGGCATGATATTATATGTAAGTAGTCATAGGTAGTTTATTTTCTTCTGTATAATTATCAATTTATTGTACATTTCCATTTACCCTCAAAAGTATCTTTTTCCTCTAGCACTCTAAGGTTTGCTGGAAGAAAACCCATTTTAGTGGTTAAGCTCGCCTTTGTACATAAATTTAAAATTGTATTTTATATTATTGTATTGTTTTTTATTTGTACAATAAAGAATTAAAGAATAAAATATTTATTATGAAATAATTTACCAAACCAAAAACCCAAAATATTAATATGAGAATATTCTACTGCATCGGTCCCGCGCCGAGTCATCAGTTTTGTAAGGGCCAGTTAGCTCTTACACTATTTAGTTGTAGTTATGTTAAGTTGGTGAAGTACAAACGAGATAAGATCACTATAATCAATGTTTATTAAGTTAAGTTAAGTTATATGTTACAAAGATCAAGTTAGTGTCTCTTACTCTTGACAATAGGTTCGTACCACGGTAGTCAATGTACTCAAAGTTATTTGTGGAGTCATGTTATTTATATAATTGCTGGCACGCGACCGCGACCTACAAATGAATTTGCTGTGGCAGCAAAGATGTACGGTAGCGAGATCGTACAAGTTTGTCTGTCTGTTTTAATAGTCTAAAATACGATAAATTTTAGTGTTGAAACTAGGCTTTTAAAGCCTTTGTAGCGCCAGCAGTTTAGAGTCTAAGTTGATGACCCAGTCAGAGAAAAAAGTTATAAGAAGTAAAGGTCAAAGTACTAATTGAAAGGCCTTATTCAATAATAATAATTAGTGTTGTCGCCAAAATACACAAGACGCAATTCTATTGTTAATTATTATTTTTGATTGTATAATTGCAATATATTTTTGTACCGGTCGCGTGGTCAATCGTTCGAGTAAAAATGATAAAACAGTACCCGCCACTGTTTTTAGTTAATAAAATGGTTGTACTGGATGTCGCCGGTCAGTTGAATTTCGGTGACCGTTGCGAATACGTTGATTACGCGAAATGGGTTAATGACTTTTGATTATTGTAAACAATTTGTGTAAAAACTTAAATAAATCGGTTAAACTGTAAAGTGCGTTTTGTAAGTAAACTTACACTTGTTTGAAAGTAAACTTACATCGTCGCCAATACAACAGCATGTCTTCGTCCAACGTCGCCTCCGTCGACGTCGGTTTTGTGTATACTAATGGTATCTGAAATTGGAAAAATAATATTATTTAGAGCTCCCTTATTCTATGGAGCCACACAAAAAATGCGGCTCCGTACCGACTGCGCCAATTCAACATCGCTAATTTGCTAATTTGTTTGTTAATGTGATAAACATAACATAACACCACGCCTTTATTGTCCAGAAGGGTGTGGCAGAGGTGTACAACACCCACATTTCACCTGTTATGTTTAGGTCCCATGGGATAGGGAGTGAGCCTTTCGCCATTCACCGGACACAATTCCAACTGCGTACTGCTGTGAGAATTTCCTGACAGAAAGTGGACAAATAACCGACCCGGGTATCGAACCGGGTATCACTATACCAACGAGGCAGATTATTTTAAAATTCCTATTAATTTTAACATTTCATAATTTTATGGCAAATTCAAACTTGAAAGAGCTCTTCCTAAAAGCTGCAAATTTTTTGATCCAACATTTTTATTTGCAGCAGTCGAAATTGGCGGTGTCCGTTGCTACCGCCACAAATTACTTTGTTACTATACTATTACTTTACTACACTTGTTGATAACCACTTCAGTTTGATCCATAATAAATACATGTCCATAAACGTTCATGAATCACATGAAACTGGCACCTCACTGTACTGCAGAAGAAACCCTTTCGGCACCCGCACTGTAATGCAACGCTCAGTGGTACTTTGCGTTGCAGTTATGTGTTTTGAAGTTTAAATTAGACTCATTGATAGCTAGCCTTAAAAAATATAATAATTATGTTGCCGAGGTATTACTTTGTTTAATAATTGCAACAATTATTATTCTACGCTAATCACGTAGCAAAAACTAAATACACCGTAATTTAAAATCAAGTATTAAAATCGATAAACAATGAATTAATAATTTATATTATGAAACAAAACTCACCAGACAAATAAGAAACGTTAACCCGCCTAGCATCTTGATTAAAAACTAAGTTTTACGATCTATGTAATCATTTCCTTTTGCGTTACATCAACAGAATTGTTTAATCGATTCGACACAGTATGATGATGACGTTTTATAATTTGTTCCGATTACGAATCGTTATATAAAAAGTAATCGATTGTTTAGGATTTGTATTTGTAAATATCGCGTCCGTAACTTTTTTCTATCTATTGTCTGTATTCGTATGACGTTAAAAAGCGAATAACAATGTTATTACATCTTCACCTATCGATGCATCCATCGACGCAGAACAGCGCGCTGCGCTCTTATTGGCTCTTTAACGTCAAACGCATCGATTGATAGTCGATCGATCGACGACTATCGATTTAAGTGTTGTATTAGATCCGAAATACCATAATTCGCTTCTAGCCTGTATAACTGACGTTGGCAACAAATCTGTCAAACTTGGGAGTGGGCATGTAACAAGAATGCACCCAGAAAAATGGGCGCGGATAAGCCCAGAGAGCGCGGGCGGAATGATTTGGACTCGTTTCAGAGGGATTGGACAGACAGAGCCCAACACAGAAAATTGTGGTCGTGTATGGGGGGAGACCTTTGCAGTGGGATATCATGGGTTAGAAAAAAAAAATAGATACTCAAAATACTTATCTATGACTTGTGTATATCTACGAGTATTTGGTCTATGGTATTGTGTTCTTAAGTTCAATTTTTTTTTTTTTTTTTTTTTTAATACTATATATTTATTTATTTATTACTCATTTTATTTAATTCAGTACTAATGTTAACATCAAACTCGGTCAAATTATAACACACACAAACACACACACATACAATCAATAAATTAATTAATAAAATGAAAAAATATTTAAATACATTATGCGTCATAAAATTCCTCCGCATCACTGTCCACAGCGGATACCGTGGCCAGAAGGCTGGCAGCATTGCCACGTTGAATGGCAATGCTTATTCGCTGAGCGAAGTAAAAACCAGCCCTCTGGTCGCGAGAAGCGTCGATTAGGCGCTTTGAAATATCTAAATTTGACCGAGTTTGATGTTAACATTAGTACTGAATTAAATTTAAAAATTAAATTACTTCCCTTTTGTTCTTCCACAAACTCTGCACGTTTTTAATTTCTTAGAAACCTAAATAACCCAAATTAATAACATAATAGGACGGGTAATTTGAAGAGTTAGTTATCGCTCGTCTTTACATTGAAATTACAAATTTGTTTAAAACTATGTACAAAAAGGGCATGTATAAGTACAGATCAAAACTTACTTTATTGAGTTACTTAATTGAGTTTTCGTCCTGCTTTTTACCCAACTGCGCATTAAATGAGTTTTATACTTTTTTAAATATTTTCTCTTGAAATTGATAAAAAATACGAATTTCACTTATCGTTCTATAGGTATGGTACACCATTTTATGATTGTAAAAAAACACAAATATTGTATTGCCTTATGTTTTTCTTTGATTGAATTACTTAAAACGTCTTAAAACTTTACATGTTTTGTCCCAGAATGTAAACATTACAAGAAAACTGTATTACAGCATACTGTAATAGTTTTTTTTTAATGTTTACAATGGGGACTGTGGGTAGGTTAGGTTAGAAAAGACAGTTTACTTTTTTTTTACTTTTACTTAACGCCCGTGTCGCAGGGGTGTTTACAAACATACATTTCACACACACAAAGTACACCCAGAGTCAGAACAAATCTTTGCGAATCACACAAAGATTTGTCTCGTTTGGGGATTGAACCCACAACACCAGCTTAGTTGAAAACGGTGAGGCGACCGTTTTAACCACTACGCAAACCGTGCACTCGTTCAAAAAGGGCCTGCCAGTTATATTGATAATTTTATCGCAGTGGTCGGTTGTTTTTACGTATGTTTAGGATCATCTTTCTTCAACTCAACGTCTTACAATTCTGTAAGCATACCTATATATAAATAAAACATACCCTATCACCCACTACAGAACTCATTGAGAATCAATAGCGGTGTACTCTAGAATAATATACTGAGCACCGCTATGGCTCGTGTTTGAACAGTTGAAAGGCTTACAAATAGAGGCTCTGCATGAAAATTTCATGTGTTCTCTGCGGTTTGCGATGTTTCCATTTGAGATGGGAATTCTGCAGGTTTTGGCGGAAACTACCCAAGATACAGAATAACGTTCTGGTTCGGATTAGAGATCCATTGTAATTGGTTATGTGAGATGAAATGAGTTTAATTGGACTTTGTGTAAGTTTATAGGTTAAGTATAACACACTGGTGGTAGAGCTCTTGTTCTTCTTCTTCGTCGTGTCGATGGCTGAGTCAAAATTTATTTTGATATGCCATCGTGGTGAAAGGATTAGCCAATTCGCTTTGGAGAACTCGAATTGAATTTAGAGAGATTGTGAACGAGCTTGAGAGCGGCAGCACCACCGCCTCACCTTAACCTGTCGCCAAATAGTAGTGCTTGCATTACTGTGTTTGGTGGTGAGATCAGGCTCTGAAATCACTGGAATATGAGGCATAACACCGTAGTCCTTCGCGACGCATCTATAATATGAGTGGATTGTTGATTTCCATGGGCTGTACTAAACTTACCATCAGGCAAGACTACACGTATGTTTACGGTAGGCATAGATTAAAATAAAAAAAAGTCTTGTTTTGTGGGCTTTAATACGACTTTAGGTGCTTGTCTGCCTAATATCATTAGATAAGAATTCTTAGATTCTTTATTTGATCTGAATGTAGACACAATAAATTGAGGTCGTTTTAAATTCGCCGATCATTCTGCCTTGCCGTATACATATTAATAATTAAAAAAAACCGGCCAAGTGCGTGTCGGGCCACGCGCAATAGGGTTCCGTATCCGTTCGTTTTCCGCTGGAGAAAAAACATTGGTATAGCCAAAATACCAACATTTTTTTGCCAGCAAAAATAACTTTGTTTATCATAGTGTTTAATGGAATTTGTATCAATAACTAAGTTATAATTTGCGGTTGCAGAAAAAGTGCTATATCTCAAAAACTGCCTACTGTATCTCATTCAAAACAATTTTGTTTGGAAGTTTTTATTAAGATCTATAATATATATTTTTTTAGATTGTTTCACTCCTGTGGTTTAAAAGTTAGAGGGGGGGGGACACTCATTTTAGCACTTTGAAAATGTCTATCTTTGGAACGATTGACATTGAAAAAAAATGGTTCTAGAAACCTCAATGTAATTTTTAAAGACCTATCTATAGACACGTATAGGTAGAATGAAAAAAATAAAATTGTTTCAGTTTAATGTATGGGGAGCCCCCCTCTAATATTATTTTTTTTTTTTTTTGTGTAAAAAACGTAAAGTGGTTAACAGAATACATCTACCTACTTAGTTTCAATTGTGTAGCACTAATAGTTTCGGAATAAACTGGCTGTGACATACGAACGGACGGACAGATAGACAGACAGACAGACATGACGAATTTATAAGGGTTCCGTTTTTTGCCATTCAGCTACGGAACTCTAAAAAATACAAATTTCACTACATGGTATTTTATTTATCGGACCAGATTAATTAATCTCAGAATTAGTAAAGAGGTCGACTAGCTTATAATAAAAAAGTCAATAGATTTTTTGTCAAAGAATAAAAATACACAAACATAAACATTACATTAAATTATAAATAGAGCTAGACTTTTAAAATACTTTTGTCATTTTAGTTGTATAAGTATCTAGCCGCTTATCTTCGCCGGTTCGACTCCCGCTTAAGACAAATCTTTGTGTACATGGAGGATAGTCTTGGTCCGGATGTTTCTATGTATAATAAGTACGTATTTACAACAATATTAGAATCAGTTATCCTAGTACCCATAGTACAAGCTTTGCTTAGTTTCGGATTAGATGACGTAATGTGAAAGTTGTGTGATTTTATTAAAATTTATTTATTTTTTACACCAACTTAATAATAAGAACACCATCCTTCTTTCAAATATCTCACTCCGCCGAACTAATTAAAAACATTTCTTTAAAATAACCAAGAAGTCTGAAGACGTTGGCAGACTGGTAAAAAAAAATAGAAAGTAGTGGTAAATCTCCAAGTTATCGGCATCCCGCTCCGTGGGTTTAAACTAAGAATAATTGCCTGAGGCCACGAGCCGTGAGTTCTAATTAGTTGGAACTTGTTGAAAAATTATATACAACGCGATGTTGTAGGTATTGAGTGAACTCGGTTAGTTGGTATAGAGGAGCTAATACCTCCTCTAAAATGAGAATTCTAGTTTTTACATAACATCACGCTTATTAGCCAATAGGGTGTTTCAGAGGTGTACAACACCTACATTTGTTAGGTTTAAAGACATTTATTCTCAAATAAGACTACAGTCACTTCTATGAGAACATAGTTAAACTTAAAGTAAAAATATCATATTTTTGCCGTTTTAGCCTTAAAAATACTACATTAGCAGAACAACTAAACTAACTCCTTTAACATATTACTATGCTTACCCAGCTTATTTATCTAAAAGAGAGTTATCAGCCATTAAGTATTCAGCGAGTTTGCATTTGAATATGTTAATGGAGTTTACATTTTTTATTATGGAAGGTAATCTATTATATAGCTGTGCTTCTTGGTATGTTAAACATTTTTGACCATTATTCGTTCTAATTTTAGGTAATACGAGAAAACTAGCTCGACGGGTGCTGCGTTTACTTAGTTGTTTTTGTTTTGTAAAAGTTATGTTTATACGTGTTTTATTATTAAGCACCTTTCTTATAAAGATACACGTATTGTAAATATATAACTGTTTAACGTGCATGATTTTGGTATCACTGTATATTTTATTTGTAGGTATCAGATAAGGGTACCGAAAAAGAGTTTAAATAATTTTGTTTTGGGCTATTAGAAGGTTGGATAAATTTGTTACTGTTATGTTTAGGTCCCATAGGTTAAGGTATCCTTTCGCACTCCACCGGGCACAATTATAACTCCATGCTGAATACCTTGACGGAAAAAGCCCAGATAACACTTTGCCCGACCCGGGAATAGAACCTGAATCCTCGCGGTGAGCGAAACACTAATTACACCGTTAGACTAAACAGGTAAATTTAGTTTAGTTTTTTATACGTTGAATGTAACGGATCGGAAATGACAACGATAGTCCTTAAGCAACCATAACCCACAAAAAGTTGCGTTTTTCTGAGGACTACGATTCTATTTGGCAGTAAGTTTAGAATCTTCCCACCAAACGGAACACAGGACAGGCTCGAGCTCAAGTGTAATCAATACAACAATACAATTTACTGGTGGTAGGGCTATTGTGAATGAGCTCGAGGGCGGCAGCACCACCGTCTCATCTTTAACCGGCCGCTATATAGTAGTGCTTCCATTACTGTGTTCCGGTTTGGTGGTGAGATCAGGCCCTGAAATTACTGGCACATGAGGCATAACACCGTAGTCCTCAGCTGCAGCGACGCATCTATAATCTGCTTTTGTGGATTGTTGATATCCATGGGCTGTACTCCACTTACCATCAGGTGGACTACACGTTCGTTCGCTGTGGGCGTAGTATATAAAAAAAAATACAAATTAAAACAATTAAAGTGTCTATTTTTAGTGTCAAAATAACAATGATTTTTCAAGCTGGTTTAGTTGTTTGTACGATCGACCTTTGCCTAAAATATAGCTTTTAATTTTTTTGTCTGTGTCTGTATTGTATCGGCTAATTTTCTAAACGCCTGCAACGATCTAAATAAAATTGTAGGTGCAGGTAACTGACTAAAAGGCGCGTAAGAACTACTTGATATCGATGTACAAAACACCTAAAATAAATCCCAGCTACGTAACGACACTAGTATGAATTTGAATTAAGCAGATTATACTTGGGTGCAGATATCATGTACATATAGTGCTTGTACATATTTATTTAGGTATTAATATATTTTCTATTATTCTCTTATATAAATATATTTTTAATATCTAGTATTATATTATCTTCTTCTTCTTCTTATATTATCTTATAAATTATATATAAATCTTATTGACCATAGTGTCATTACATAGTTGTATCTGAAAATCAGCGCTGTAGTATTTTAAACTACAGCAATTGCTGAGATAGTCTCCTTTTTGGTCTCATACAGGAGTGTTCCACGTGTTTACCATGCCTATATGTGCTAATTCTTATTTAAATGTTTTATTTTGTTTAAGTTTTCTTTTGCATGCCTTATTTTTATCAGTGTACTCCTTTATGAGTCTTATTAAATGCTTTTCTTTCTTTCTTTCTTTACCTACCACGCAGACGAAACCACGGGCGTAAGTGTGTTTGTTTGTATGATAGCGCTAATTTTGAGAACTACTGGTCGAATTGATATTCTTTTTTGTGTTTGATAGTCTCATTCTCAATATTTAATTTAGATATTTAACAATACGGACATAGTGAAAAGACTTAAACGGACAAAACCATATGAGTTGATTGTGTGATTAAGTGAAAAATTACAAACAAAATCAGTGATAGTTCAAAAAACAACATGAACAAAGTATCTTCGCCTTAATAAAAACTAAGTAAAGTGTTATTGGACGCCTCTTAGATTTATGTTTACAAATTAATTTAGGTTAAAATAGAATTACTCATTAGCCTTTATGGACTAGATTTTAATAAAATAAAATATTTGTGATATCTTACAATACAAAGAAAAATAAAACTATATTTAACATTACGCTAAACTCCACGGGGGCAAAGCAGAAAGGTTAAACATGTGTCAAAGCATGGGAGTAGCTATTACTTAATACAACGAATTTCACGCGGACCAAGTCGCAAGCAAAAGCTAGTTTGTAATATGTTTATACTAAAAATTCTTAATGGAAGAAAATTGCCAAAAACATGATAAATGTAATGGATAGATGTACAAAATGACTAGAACAGAACCTAGCTAACTTTGATACTAAAAGACGTATCATCATCTCTTTACCAGTCCCAATTAGAAGGGGCCATTATCGGAGTTCTCTGGTGAAGCTACTACGTGTTGTAATTGCCTTTCAGACCGTCTGTTCGTGCTGACGCTACACCTAGGGCTCTAATGTAGCGTCTACATATAAAGAGATACCCGAGAGAGATGTGACGACATTACTCATCTGTCATACTCGAAATAGTTAACCCTATATCGATTGAGTTTGGAAACTGTAGGAAGTTTGACAGAGATATACTGTTACATTTCAATTATACTGTACAGTCAAATGTGAACTCTAAGGAGCTAACAATAGAGCTTAAAATTAACTATTTCGTTTGCTAATTCAGGTTGCAATTTGAGGTATAATTGACAAAGCTATTACCTGTGAAGAGGTGGTAATTTAGAGTGATGGTGACAATTGTATTACATTAGGTAATCATTGTGTATTACATTATCAATCATTTAGTTGTGGAATTATTTCAGTTTTGGCAAGTATTATTAAGCAACGATAGCCGAGTGGGAGACCGTAGTACTGCAAAGTTAAAGGTCTCGGGTTCGAAGTGTTCGAACCCACGGCACACACCTCTGAAAATAAATTGTAAATATTCCTATTTTCGAAGATACGTGTGTATTTATCATATAGACTATCACCCGCTTACGGTGAAGGAAAACATCGTGAGGCAACCTGAGAGTGCCTTAAAAGTGCTCGAGATCATGTGAAGTCTACCAATCAATTTGTATTATTACAGTAGGTTAAGGATTACAATAATTATAGCAATAAGAAAACAAATGAAGTGTAATCAAACAAGCACTTCAAAACTTATGCAGGATGGATGCGACATAGCAATATTTATTAAAGACATTATTATTGAGAATACTCACGTTAATCAAGCAGTCGCCGTCGCGGGACGGGTGACGGGAAACGAAACGCGATTAATCGTCCAGTTGATGAATCTACGTAATAGATTCGAAACTAGCCGGTATATCCTAGCTAAAATAAGAGTAGCCCGTATACTTAATAATAATGTCTTCACCTCACGTCGGTTTTAATAATATTATTTATTGAAGACCTAAACAAATCTAAAAATAACATGGTTAGTGTTTATTTCCACCGGTTCTTTTCTCAACCTGTACATTTTCTGATAAATCACCTACACGTGATACAAAGCCATTACTTATCAATTCACCATCAACATGAAAATCACAATTTCCCAAAGTACAAAACATACGTTGAAATGAGCAGTATTATCAAGGTTGTAAAAATGTTATGCGTCGTAAAAGTTTTTTGTCGCAATTTTCAACCTTAAGGCTTTGGCATCGAACTTATGAAGAGATTTACTCGTTTATTGCCAGAAATAAAAGTAGATACGTTGTTCTATTTCGGGTTGTTTTATGTTTTTGTGCAGATGTTAAAAATATTCGTGATCGTAATATGATTTCGTCAAAATTTTATATCATATTCATCACTTTTCAAAGCCTTTTCTCAATGATTATATTAAAAATACATTTTTATTTTCACATGATAGGTTTCATATTGGTTTGGATTCCCTGGCCCCTGCACTAGTGTACACAGGTGGCAGTGTGCCCCCTTAAATTGATGTTGCTAAAAATAAAGAGTTATGATGTATATTCCTCAACTGATGTATGTTCCCGTAGCCAGAACCAATCTTCTATTCAAAACACCTCTCACCAGAACCATTCGCGTTGTGAACGAAGTTCACGAGCGACTGGACATTTTTCCGTGTAATTTGAGTGAATTCGCAATATTATTATTAGAAAATGAGAGAGAGAAAGACAAATTATTTTAATAAGTTCTAATTTGTGTAATACTACATAATGTTCTACTGTTAGTTAGGATAGGTTAGACTTAAAAATTAAGCGATTTTAGGTTAAGTTAATAGCTGCACTGTCGCATTAGGTTTAAGACCTGTAATGATAGTTGTAAGGTTGTAATAAATAAATAAATGATTCTGACTTCTTTAGTAAAAAATGAGAGAAAAAAAAATAAAATTTAAACATGCAAAAAATATTTTGGGTTCGGCTCCTGGGGTAAAGGATTCAGCTTAATCACAAATCGGTACTTTCAGTCAAGCTACTGCCATCAGGTCTCCACAGCCCAGTACGAAGCGATACGAATATCTTGGTTCGACAAGCTGTTGCCAGACTGTCTAGGCTCTGACAACTCGTAACAACTACCATAGATCTTCGAATAGCAACCAGGACCGATGGCATGACGTGCGTTCTAAGGCTTCGAGGATTGTTAAACAGGTTCTTAGCCCTATATACTATTTATTTAACGATGGTAAAGTCTTTTATCGCCGTCGCCGAGTCGCAGCGATAGCCGAGTACCTTGAGACTGCGAAGTCAAAGGTCTTGAGTTCGCACCCACAGCACACACCTTTGTTAATATATCGTTAAAATTCGTCTCTCGAAGATATGATATCACTCGCTAACGGTGAAGGAAAACATCGTGAGGAAACCTGCAGGCCTTAGAGTGCTTAAAAGTACTCGAGGTCGTGTGAAGTCTACCAATCCGCACTTGATCAGCGTGGTGGACTAAAGCCTAACCCTTCTCATCATGAGAAGAGGCCCGCGCCCAGCAGTGAGGCCTGTATTAGATACAAGGCTGCTGTTATTTAAGGCTTTCATGTTATAATCCTTTTATAAATAACGGATTTATTTTTACAGTTTGCAAATCTTCGTCCCGGCACACAATTTCCATATGGCATCGACTACAGCTCAAATCCGTGCACATCCGGTTCAGTGGGCAGTTGTTAAGAATTACTTCCGTCGCAAATGTTCCAATGGCGCTCCCTAGCGACATCTATATCCTTCCGTTTGCATGCATTTTGTATTGTCCGTTTTGAAAGCAGCGATGGAGTAGATATTATTATGTTTTGTTGAAACTTTTTGAGTCGAGTGTACATTATTTTAAGAAAAATATACATATAGGGTCTTAAATTGAATGAGTCTAATAACTTAATCTACACTTAATAAGTCACTGTCAGAAGGCCTCGTTCCCAAAATGCTGGCAGCATTACCGCGTTGTATTGCGATACTAAGTAGCTGGCCGAAATATAAGCCAGCATTATAACTATTAGCATTATTATTATGATTAACTTATTGATGTATTTTCCGTAGTTAAATCTAACTACCTCAATGGTATACTGTTTAGGTAAGGCCGTGAGGTCTCGAGTTTGATTTCCGGGTTGGGAAAAGTGGTATTTATGAAAATGCCGTCAGCAAATTTACAAAAGCAGCACGGACTGAGAATTGTGCCCGGTGGATGGCGATAGGCTCACCCCCTATCCCATGGGACCTAAACAAAACAGATGAAGTGTGGGTGTTGTACACCTCTGCCACACCCTTCTGGGAAATATAGGCGTGATGTAATGTTATGTGTAAAACTTTGCGTCGAATTGCTCGCGGCTAAATAAATTCCATCAAAAACATAAATGGCAGTTTAGTTAATATACCTTTTATTTTAAATCAAAACTCTATTTTTTGTAACTTCATCTGACTTGTTGATCTCTGTATCACCCAAAGGTAGACTGGTAGACAATGTCTTTGGCATTAAGTCTAGTAAGTTTTTAATTAAAATAAATAAATAAATGACGCTTAAGAACCAAGGTCAATATACGCTTACAAAAGAATGAATATCTATATGGGTGCCAAATTCTGTTTAAATAAATCAAACTATACATTTGACTTGCCTAGTTTCTATCAACAAATATTTTTTGCGAAAGGAACATGGGTATTATATCAACCTTCCAGTATGCGACTTAGGTTGGTAAGACAAATATAATGTACTCTGTACGTAAAAACTAGCCAAGTTTAACTACCCAAGTCCCAATTAACACTTATGTCCGACCCGGGAATCGAACCCGAGACCTCGAAAATATATTCAGGTTGTAACAGAAATTTACCCAATGCGTCGATAGATGGCGTTGTAACAGATTTTCTGAATCACGATATGGTTTCGTTACCGAGTCCCCTATATAAAGTCGACGATTTATTTATACTGTATTCTAGCAAATCCAACGAGACGAGATAAAGAATGTAAACAAACGTACCGTTACTGAGTTACATTGCGATAGCGAGGGATTATTATCTCTGTCCTTATCATTCGTACGCGCAGTTGACGTTAATTGATCGGCAACAGCTGTCGTTGTGTGTTTCGTGGTACAGGAAAGCAGTTAGTACCGCAGTTGTCAACATTTGGTCCGCCATTTTGTGATCAAGTTCATTCCTGTTTGGATTGCGTTGGAAGTGATACATATTTTTTCGTCTCCGTATTTGCTTGGTTTTTTGTTGTTATTATTCCGTTTCTGTTAGTTTTATTTTTGATTTTTGCTGTTATTACTTAGTTTTAATATATTTATGTTATATTTTTTATGTTTTTGACAATATAAGTTCCTTGTCAGTCTTTTAGTTATCTAGTGTTTCTTTAGTTTATTTCCTATTTTCTTAATATAATTTATTTCCTTTTCGTCTGGTTTCTTTACCTCAACCCAATCCACAACAATAATAATTTATTCAAATAAAAATGTTTTGAACCCCTGAACATTTGTTTACATTTTTTATCTCGTCTGGTTGGCCTTACTATAGTTAGGAATATTGCTTAAGTATCCTTTCGTATCCAACTCCTTGGATCTCTCTGGATCTTCAAATCAATAAATAGAGTTAAAATCGTATTATAAGTAAATCTGTAACTATAGTGATACTTTGCTGACGTAAATAAAGTAACTTTTGGATTTGTTTACTAGAGTTTTATCATTACTTCTAACGGCTGGAAACTACCCCGGCTTTAAGGTTTAATTAATATTTATATCTCGTTGTGATGCCATCTAGTCCTAAACTAAGCAGAGCTTGTACTATGCTATGGGTACCAGAATAACTGATACTTATACATATGTACTTTTTTTTTATAAGTACATACTTATTATACATAGATTGTTTCAAAACTAAGATCCTTCCAAATCGTTTTATACAAAAATGTAAACAATCTCGTAGAAAAAGTACAACTCGCGTCACTGAAGAAAGGCACAACTAAAAATAAATCAAAACTGAACTCCGACAAAGGTTAAACGATCCCAAGGCCAGCTAAAATAGGCTAATCTATTTCTGAAAGAGATAGTACTGCAAGCTGAATGGACTTAATTATAGTGAGAATTGTTGATGAGCCTCTTTGGTCCATTCACGCAGTTCTCAATGTGGCGGTATCCGTACGTAAGAAATGACAGATGACAATCACAACGTCAAGTAGTGACACACACGTGACATATGTCAAAGAGCGCTGACTCGCGATAACGAAGTGATCACAGAGAGTGTACATATATACCACTTCCAATATACAGGGTGTATTTTTGAAACGGGGCAGTAAGGGCAAGTACCTAGGGAAGGTCTTTTAAGAACGTTTTGCTGTAACTGCAACGGTTAAGGTACTTGCCCTTACTGCCCCGTTTCAAAAATACACCCTGTATACTACCGTAGGACAGCTGTCCGCTAGGCAATACCACCGAGCCTGGTCGGAGGATCCTCACACCGTGTTCCTCTACACTCAATAGGAGCATGGAGTTTGATTTATGCCCGGCGAATGGCGATAGGCTCACTCCCTTTCATAAGGGACGTGAACATAACTAGTGAAATGTTGGTGCTATAAACCTCTGCCACACCTTCCTAATTAATAGGTAATTTTGGCATGCTGATATGTTATTTCTGTGAGAGAAAGTTGTACTGCAAGCTGAATAGGATTTAATAAGTAGTATAGTACTGACTGTTTTTGGAACTAATAACTTATTCATGTAGTCTATAATTCAGGTAAATAGTTATCATATACCTAAATTGTGACAGCTGTAGTTGCTGCAGCTGTCAATAAATCGTTAAGATTAGCTTTTTCGAAGATAAGTGTTTTTATAATAGAAAATATCGCTCGCTTTCAGTAAAAGAACGCATCGCGGGTAAACCTGTATACGTGAGAGACTACTGTGATGGATTAAGGTAAGAAGTTAGAAGAGACCCGTGCCCAGCAGTGGGACATGTATTGGTTACAGAGCTATAGAAACATTAATTATCTCTTTTTTCTAATCAAAGAGAAATAACGAGGAATTTATAATGGTATTC
Source organism: Hypena proboscidalis (assembly GCA_905147285.1). Lineage (NCBI taxonomy): Eukaryota > Metazoa > Arthropoda > Insecta > Lepidoptera > Erebidae > Hypena > Hypena proboscidalis. Next base: position 7,792,961 of record LR990141.1, read on the forward strand.
TTTAAACTCGACAGACGTAAATAGATAAAAGTTCGAATTGTATGGATTCTACGGACACACAGCAAAGTCCAGCATAATGACTGACCTGCCCTCTGTACCGGGTAGTCGCTTTTGCTTAGTGGTTAAAGCGGCTGCCCGGTGAGCAAAGGTCGCAGGTTCAATTCTGCCGGTCCGCAAATTTTTCAACTGTTTCTTATTTGCTAAGCATAGCTAAATGCTATAAAAATAATCAAACAATCTCGTAGAAAAGACACAACTTTCTGCGTATGACTGCAAAGTTACTTCTAACTAAAAATAAACCAAAACAGTTCCACAACAGGTGAATACTTTCACTTCTAAAAATAGATTTGCTTATTTTAGCCGCCCGTGAAATCGATTCCACGCTGAAGCTGAATGGGATCTAATTATAGTGAGAATTGTTGATGAGTCAGCATTTGGTACTCGATCAGGTGACAGCAAATGAAAGTACTGACTCTTGGAAAAGCGAAAGGACTGGATATTGTAAGGTGATCTATTATTTAGGAAGGAACAACGTTGTTTGGTGAGTAAGCTGATTTTGAAATTAACTGTCTCGATGTCTTGGCGTAGGTGGCTGGGGGAGCTCGTGGCTAAATCAAAGGCCGCGCGTACTGATCGATCTTGCAGGTAAAGCAATGCTTTTTCTTTTCAGTAGCAGCATGAAGTCTGCTACTTGTAAAATAACAGTTATCGCCATCTATCAGGCACAAGTTTAGATCTGGGACATCTAAAATTTTGGCCTATAGATGGCTATAGTCTCACCCTATCATAACAAACACACCAGATAAAATGTGAATGTTTTACATCTCTGTGACATCCATCTAAAAAAAACAGATGTAATTTAATGTTTTTATATTATTTTTATTTTCTTACCTTCTTTATATTTCTCTGCCTGCTACAAAGTTTATACATAAAGTTAAATAAATAATGCCAGAACAAAGTAAACATCTGTAGCATTGCTACGTGATATTGCAGCTAGTTGCAGCATGTCTGATATGGCTCGCCGATGTTTTCAGAGTTGCTGCATGTATGGAATATGTAATGAGATGTAATACATGGTGCTATCATACTGAAACACATGGACATAACACAGTGTTATTTCAAAGGCAGGTTGTTGTAGATTGATGAAAGTAGAGATGCGCGCCAAAAACCTCTCCGCGTACCCTTTGACTGAATAACGGTTGTTGAAGAGACGGTACATCCTGAGCCGGGGGATGGTGTTCTTCCGAGGTTATTGTTGCATGGGGCAGCGCGGCGATAATCCCGTGGGAAAACCATGTCCCGTGGCGATTCTGGCATGGCAGCCCACCACGTGGCCCTCTGATCAGCAGAGGGGTCAGTGGTGATGCAATGGTGGGCTTGGTGGGACTGTGGGCTACTGGGCGCTTGCAGTACTACCAAGTGAGGTGAGTGGAGTTCTTCTGACCACAGAGACGAGGTGACTCTACTGTGTATGTATAGTTATTAAAATCAGTTCAATGGGATAACTGTGAAATTTTAAGAAAGTGATATACAGTCAAAATAACTTTTAATTCCATCTATAATAACTCTGTACATTAGTCTATAATCGTTCTAAAAATATCTAAATAAAACAAATAAAAAGTTACACCCAGGTTTAGATTTTCTTTTTATATTTATAATATTTTTTTTAGGATTTAAAGTAGTTAGTTAACAGCAAGGCAAAGAATACAACTCTTTAACAAGAAACTATCACGCTTAAAGAACAAGTTAATAATGTTATAGCAATTGTTATGTAAATGCTTGTAAAGGCCATTTTAAAGTTTTAATTTATGCCGGGAATTGCTTTAGAGACAACTTTGGAAGTTGAGCCGTCTCTGAAGCTAGTATGAAGTTCTCCTCTTGAACATTTATAAGTGCTTGTTATAACAATAACGGACGAGCTGATTGCTTGTGCTTGCTTGTTGGCGAAAATATATTATGGAAGTTAAGGTGTGTAGAAAGAGATTTTTGCAAGAAATACATTCATAAAATTACGCCTTTATTTTATTTATTTATTTATTTAACTTTTTGCACACAAAATGGTACATAGGTGGACTTAATGCCTAGTGGCATTCTTTAACAGTCAACCTAGGGTGGTGCAGAGAAAGGTAGGTGCGTTTCGATAAAACTAATAGTAAAATAATATACACTGACTTGAAAATCGATTAAATACATATTAATACATATATGGTACATACATAATACTATATCAATAATATAGAGAGAAGGGGGATAAAGAATTAAACATTATGATGATTCTGCCAATTTTTCGGTCAAAAGTTTGCGTACTTTATTTTTGAAGGTGTACCGGGTTGTTGCCATTCTTTATCTTACACGGGAGGGTAGAAATAACATAAAATCATGCCTATAGATAGATAGCTAGAAAAAACTTTATTTGCATACCATTCCATTACAAACTAAAGATAACTATTGAAAGATAATAACAATATGCAAAGGGCGGCCTTATCGCTTGACGCAATATCTGCCAGGCAACCTTATATATATATATACCTATATTATTTATATATATACCTAAATATGCCTATATTACCTAGAAGGATGTGGCAGAGGTGTACAACACCCACACTTCACCTGTTATTAGGTAGGTCCCATGGGATGGGCCTATTGCCATCCACCGGGCACAACTTTAACTCCGTGCTGCTATTGTGAATTTTCTGACGGAAAGTTCACAAATAACTGTTTTGCCCGACCCGGGCATTTAACTCCAGATCTAACCATTACACCAACGAGGCAGCTAACCACTAGACCAGCTGTACTAAATTACAAATATTTATGTGTGTAGAGTTTAGTTAGTTTTAAAAGGTCTATATTTACGCATAAAAATAATATTGGAATACAATAAGATCTTATTCTAATTGTATACACACCAAAATAAGTAATAACTATTGTTTAGGCTGCATCACCCTTCTCAACATTTGACACTGATTTTTAGTTACTATTTAAAACATATTTTACATTGATACTATCATGTTGTAGCGTAAAGTAGAGCTTGTAATGCACACTTTTTACCAAACACTGATTTTCTAGCAATTATGCAATTTTAAAGTAAACTAAACTAAAACTTATAACTAATTAACAATAAAATTAAATAACGAGATAAAAGTGAGTATCTGTACATCAATAGTGAACTGCACGGGCGCCGTACATGTCGAAGCGACCGAGGTATGTGTATAGAGATAGACAGGGTAATTCCGTATGATAACCAAGCGGGTAATATCAACCTAACAAGTAATACGCAAAAGTTAAAAAACGCTACAAAAAAGAAAGATTGTTTGTGGTCCGACACATAAAAGCCTTGTTTTATTTTCCAAAGCACATTCAGTCCCTCAAACCACAACCACGGAACAATATCATAAACAATTATGACCACAACAAGCGACAAACTGTATAGTTAATATGAAATTCATGGCAGTTAGCAACACCATAAAAGGTCCGGTGACGCCATGAATTTGTTACTAACGCACCGAGCCGGCTATAGCGTCAAACATTAAAGGGATACGCACTGTGGCTGCGAAACGCTGCGGTTTATAAAACCTTCAATAATATTAATGATGTCATAAAAAGCAGCCGGAAGATCTTCATACTGTTTAATATTTTCCAGATTATACAGCTTTAGACCAATAGGATGCGACTAGGACGCTTTATTGGTTGGTCTGCATAAGGTTTTGAAGGGTGCAAGGGGTAGAAATAATGGGCAGGACAACAGATGGGCCATACTTTGGGTGGCTTGTAGATCAAAGATCTCATAAAGTGACAGTTTCATTTGCCATTTTATGATGGCGAAGCAGATTTTTACGTAATCAACACGTAGATAATTTAAAATAACTGATCTAACAAAAAAACTTCACACCATTCTTATGTTAAAAATGAAAATAATACGTTAGGAGTAGACGCACTTTTCTTATTTCATTTGTATCTAAGCTTGTTTTTTGTGTAAATGGCGTAAGTGAAAATGGTCACAAAGTTTTGTAGCTTACTTTCAACATCCTCACAGCACATTTCTGGTGGCAAAGCACCGTAACGGCTTCTTTTTGCTGTCCCCATGCACTCCGACTCCTGATTATCCATCTCGCTCGAGCACTGTTTAATTTATGTAAAAAGTTCTACTTATGTATAGTATGTTTAAGTTTATGTTCACGAGTTTAGCTGGAAAGGTAAACGAGAAAACTAGTAATTTTTATTTTTTTTACCCATATTTTATTTTTAATGGTTTCCTAGTATAATTTGCAAAGCATACCTAATGCTATAAGAATGATCAATAAGAAGTAGTAATTTGCATTCGCAAATTACGAGAAAACATTAAAGAAAAGCTTTTGAGCGATTAGGAATAGAGTCAGTAATCTCTCGATAAGAAAATAAAATGTTCATTCCAACAGTCACGTTCCAACCGCCGCGTTTCACCACCCCAGTGCGTACACTTCCCCAAAAGACCCGCGGCGTCCACTCGCGTTCATAATTCAGAAGTGCAAGCGCATGACTCCTGGATTACCCTGAACTCAAGCACTGGTGCATTTTTGAGCAACAGGTCCACTCTTGAGCCGTTACCGCGACAGTCAAGTATTGTGCTCCAAAGTGAATTATTTATTGTTAATTTAGTAACTGGTTGAATTTTCGACTATAGTTCAAACTGGCTTTTACCCGCTACACTATCCGTGTGTTATTAAAAGTTACCTAGTTAATCTAGGTTGTATACTTTTTTTGTTTTTTCTTTTTTTTTTTAAAACGGCGCCCGCACAAGGAATAACTCCTGTGTCGCGGGGGTGTTCACAAACATACATTTCACATACACAGAGCACACCCGGAGTCGGAGCAAATCTTTGCGAATCACACAAAGAACTGTCCCATGTGGGGATCGAACCCACAACACCAGCGCAGTTGAAAACGGCGAGGCGACCGCTTTAACCACCACGCTAACCGTGCATCTATCTGTGTTCTTCTGGTTCTTTAACAAGGATGCACGGAGATGCGCAGCTGGGGATGTGTTTTGGATGCCTGATCAATTTATATACACATGAGTAAGTTATAAATGTATATATTTGGTTTTTAGTTTACTAGTAATTTGCAAGTACAAATTACTAGTATTCTTGTTAACCCCCTCCTGCAAAGCTTAATTCACTTGTGTTCAGAAGAAGTTCACGTCCGTGGTTTAATGGCCAGAGTTCGAACCCATGACCTCGCGATCGTATTACCGATGCCTTATCCATAACCCCATGTACAATTCTAACAGTAAAATGTACTTTAACCTGGAGTTACTTTAACCGCCCAATTGCTCTATTCGAGAGCACATTTGCTTCGCTCTCCTTGCGATAGAGTCGTAGAGTTGAGTGAAGGGAAACGACGCTATTTGTAAGAAAGAGATAAAAACACTATTACTGCCTTAGCTTGAGGTGACTCTAGTATTTTGATACTTAACGTGAAACGATGAAACGAAGTGCAAGTTCTATCAACGCCTTAACTTCAGGCCAACATTACCCAGAAAGGAGTTGTATACATTACACCTTTATTTCACCTGCTTTGCTTAGCGCTAATATTGCCCAGAAGAGTGTGATAGTGCTGAATAACACCCACACCTTGCCTGTCATCTTTACGCCCGATGTGATAGGGGTAAGCCTATAGCCATCTACCAGATACAATGGCAGACTACGTGCTGCTAGCCTGCTACTAATAAAATTTTGACGAAAGAAGTCCTATATAACAGTTTTGCCCGACGTCTCGATTAAATAATAATAAAAAAAAAACTTTTATTGCAGATCATAGATCCATATATGAGTTAGTAGATACTTATAACTTAGTAACAGAGGGAACTATTTTTATACCTACTTAACTAATTTTAATTGGGTAGTATTTAAACGCAAATCATAAAATATCCTTTTTCTATGCAATTAAATACCGAATTCCCATCAAAATTACTGATTGCACAACAAAATATTCAACTCAAAATATCACTAAACACACTACAATTTATTTTCACAGCGCACAGCAATTTTTCCTAAAGCAAAAGCTTTTTTATCAATGCACAACTAATAATCTTAATGCACATTATACATGTTAACTCTTTTTCTTTTAAATATAGCTTCTATTTTTATAATATTTACAGCAGTTTTTCTAAATCAAACAACATTTTATTAGTCACAGTCATCTTATTATTTATTAATTATCACATAATGAGATCAGCAAAAAAAATATAAAATTAGATACAAAATTGTAATTTATTGAATTATTAAAGTGGGTCTTGCTTTCGCGGGGCGTCCACGCTTCCTTTTTTGCCCAATAGGCACATTTTTAGCTTCTGCAGGTGGCGCCACGTACTGTCGTCTGTTACATTGGTAGGTAGTATAATATTATTTTATTTAGTGGGTGGATTCAAAAAGGGGTCGGAGTATCACACAGATTGATTATGTTATGGTCGCAGTTCTAACCTAACCTAACCTACTACTTTGCCCATAATTGACCTATGCCATAACTATAGCTTTTATTTTTATATTATTTACTCCAGTGACGAAAAATATATAATATATAATTGTTATAATAATCATTAAATTTGCCGAGCAAGGCTTCTTGAAAATTAAGACAAATATGATGAACAGATTTTGTTGTACTTACTGGTTAATATGCGACTGGGATAGTTATTTTGCTATGAAATATGGTAAATTTGATGTGCAGTCAGTATTTATGCCATGCATGTAGTATTTTTGTACAAAAATAAATTTAACTGTATTGCATTATGAGGAAAAAAGGAATGTCATATTGATGTGTAATTTCGAATTATCTGCAGTTTGAGTTTTGTTAAACATTTAGTTTATCTGTAGTGAAGTAAGTTATTTGATGTAAAAAAGAATATAAATGATGAGTATGTATTGATAGGCGATTTTTTATTTGATATGCAATATAAAATATCCCATTTTAATTCCTATACCTACTGCACTGACCTGTACCACTAGGTCCATGCATATGTACATGCACCCAGTGCCCCATGATCGCGCAGCCTAGGTTTTTCACTAATGCCTTCAGAATACTGTTGGCACTGCCTCGCATCCTGTGCATCATGGACGCGATCCGTTTTCGGCGAATAGTGGTGAAACCATCCATTTGTGCCTGCGTAAACATTCCGAATGCAGTATAGTAATGTGTGATCCCCAGCAGCATTCTGAAGGTACTGTACTGGAGTTCTTGTTTATACCCTGTATGCCATCATAATATGAAAAATAATTATAATATGGTAATATGTGTTCATCTCCGATTTGTTTGTATTTTAGTAATGTAACATTATTTAATTTTATTATCTAATGAATAATACTATAATGATTGATATTTTGTTTTCTTTTGATGATTGGTAATTATATGGTAGAGACATTGGGGCCATGGGGACCGGAAGCGCTTAATCTATACACACAGATTTCAACTCGCCTGTTTGAGGGCACCCGTTCTCAAAATGCTCGTATTTATTTCGGTCAGAAGTTGAGCATTGCCATACAACGTGGCAATGCTGCCAGCATTTTGAGAACGTTGCCCACTGGAAGCGGTCTTTTAGATTAAGATTGTACATACATAAATTTAGCTTTTAGTCATTTGTTTTTAGGTTAGTAGAAATTTGTTTTTTTTTTTTTTTGAAATAAATAAATAAATTCGACAATGTTTTGTATTTTTAGGTATTTTTTAATATTTACACGTACTAATACGGCAGAATATGCTGTGAAAATTACTTAACTTAATTAACTTAATAAATCTCTTTTTAATTTTCTTTCTTCATTTATTGTTATTTAATAAATATATATATGTATGTATACTTTTATATACTTATAATATATATTATGTTTATGTTATTTATATATGTATATATATGTACTAGGATGTAAATATGTATGCGGATTTAGTTATATTTATCTTTGGTACTTTCCTCTTAAGTTGTACACTTATCTTGCCCTCTATGGCATCATCGTCTCCTTTATTGCTCTAGGTTTGCTGGAAGAGAATTCAAGCACTGAGTTAAGCTCGCCTTTTGTATTTAATTACTGTTTTATGTATATTTCTTTGTAATCTTTTGTTTACAATAAAGTATTAAACAAACAAACTAAATAAATCTTATTCTATTATTTTCTATAAATGGTGTTTTCAAAGATAACATTCAAATAAAAACTGTTTCAACCTTTTCTCCTAAAAACAATAACTTAAACAATACACATTTGACAAAAGAGCACTATCTGCTTTGAACAGAATACTAAAACATAAAAGAAGGCACAATGGACCTGCACAGTTCAGATAAAATTACGAATCTGTTCAGTTCAAACTGATCATTATGCTTGACAATCCGAGTGTGGATAAAGTCCTCTAGTGACGAAAATAATACGAATACTCATATTCGTACAATGACAAAATATATTCGGCTAAATATTTCAGAATACTTGATGTCACACATCGGTGATTTTTTTTTATAGGACGTATGAAACGGGTGTGTAGTCCACATGGTGGTATAGTTCATGTAGGTCAAGTAAAGGTCATAGACATTTTTTTTTTTAATTCACTACTTGCACACAACGCCATCTAGTCCCAAACTAAGCAGAGCTTGTACTATGGGTACTAGATTAACTGATACTAATACATATATACTTTTCTTTTGTAAATAAATACTTATTATACATAGAAACACCCAGACTAAGACAAACGCCCATGTTCATGCACACTAAGATTTGTCTTAAGAGCGTGTATTCCTTTTCAAAATGTAACTGTCAATTTTTGTAGTGTTTTGGGAATATTTCGTAAAAACTGAATGAAAGTATGATTTTATTCAACTAACTTTTTAGAATGTGGGCTTTAAAAGGTAAATATGACAATTACATTTAATAACTAAAGCATACTTTTCTATTTTATCAGTTGAAAGAGTATTAACTGTTAAGTTGTTATATTACAAAATTATGCTGTATTTACGAATGAAATTGTTATAGTTACCTTTCAAAACTTGCATTCTAAAAAGTTAGTTGAATAAAATCATACTTTCATTCAATTTTTACGAAATATGCCCAAAACACTACAAAAATTGACAGTTACATTTCGAAAAGGAATAAACGCTCTTAAGCGGGAATCGAACCCGCGACCCAGGCGTCGCAGGCAGGTACACTACCCACTCCGCCATCCGGTCATCAATCAAACAATCTCGATTTCGATGACATGTTAGATGCTTGGAGAACTACAATATGATGACTTATATATGCCAGTAATTTCAGCGCCAAATCTCACGAGCAAACATGAACATTAAAGTGGTTGTGAAAAAAAAAAAAAAATAACTACTAAGTAAGTATATTTAGAAAAAAAGGTTATACTGTGGTGATAAGCGGCAACAGAGCTAGATACTGATTAACTCCTAGTTCGGCTGCAGATGCTTCACTTTTATTGTACTAAATTAAGCTATACTGTTACATTATTACATGAGTAATGTAAATCTATTATTTAAAAAAAACGTTTACGTTTAACGTAACCCGCGGCTGCCATAGATGCGAAGGTATTTTTGACACCTAAATTATGATTATTATTTTTTTCATTTTTATTTTCTTTTTTGTACATAGTTAGTTATTTCTCTAATTTATTTTAGGTAATGTTTTTAAATTCATTTTATTAATTGTAAAACGATCAATTAACATATATTATATTTTTTTAGACAATTAATTTATTAAAAAAAGAAGAAGTACATTGTAGCTACTTGTCAGCTAGTTTGAAAACCTATTTAATTGTAAAAGTTTGGGGTGCATGAAAGGAGCCTCCCCGAGTGACGTACACAACAATTCCCTACGTCCGGCGCACCCTGGGCAATTCGCGAGTTCTCCAAAGCGGATTGGCTAATCCTTTCACCACGATGGCAAGTCAAATCCTTGACCACCTTACTGACTGTCCAAAATGTCCTACCACCTGCACAAGAGAGGCGCTCATGAACGCCGACGAGAGCGCCATAACAGTGGCCACTTATTGGACCAATAAAATTTGACTCAGCCATCGACACGACGAAGAAGAATTATAAAAGTAAAAGTGGTTGATTCTAATATTTTTTAGCTACAACACTAAAGTATTTATTGCGTCACTAAAGCCCTCTATAAAAAACTCTATCGACGGCTTAGGTAACCTTTTCTCGGGTCATTCTTCAAAGATTTTCAACGTTTCAGTGCACATGAATAAAAGTTGTAAAAATGATAACGCATTGTGGGACCGTATTTCAGTAGAAACTATTTTTTCATGAACAAGTTATGGCGGCGATAACACAAGGATGGCTATAGGCTTACCCGTATACCATGAGACCTATACATAACAGGTGAAATGTGGGTGTCGTACACCTCTGCCACGCCCTTCTGGGTAATATATAGCCGTGATGTTATATTTATCTTTTATGTTTGTAAGTTATAGCTTCAGATTATGGACAATAATTGATTTTTAAATTTCGAAAAGACATTCTAGTGCTAGCTAGTTTAGCCATTAGAATACATACTAAAATTTCTAAAATTACTAGCATAAAAGATATACCAAACATTTTATTTGCCCAATGCCCCAAAACATAGTAAAAAAGGCAGATGAAGATTGTTTGATGTCTGTAAATATTCAAATATCCCTACTACGTACTAAATCTATATATATAAATCTATATAATATAGATTTATATATATAGATTTAGTAGACATAGTAAAAAAGGCAGATGAAGATTGTTTGATGTCTGTAAATATTCAAATACTTGACTGATTTGGCTGATTTTTTTTTGTAGTTTTCTAATAGGTACTCTGTACAAGGATCTTACGGAAAAAAAAAAAAAAAAAGTATTCATTTTTATATGGAGGATATTATAGATTCCAGTTCAAATTGAATAGGTACGCAAACATAAGATAGGTCAGTTATGCAAAATAAAGTAGTGCACAAATTTACGCTAAGGCGGTACGAAGTTCGCCGGGTCAGCTAGTTTAAAATACAAATTCGATTGCTTCATTAGTGTTTCATATAATGTTTTTTTTTTAAGATAATGTAGACTAGAAAAAATAGAACAATATATTGTTAACGTCCAATTAAAATGAATATTTTTTTTATTCTACGCCCACAGCGAACGAACGTGTACTCCACCTGATGGTAAGTGGAGTACAGCCCATGGACATCAACAATCCACAAAAGCAGATTATAGATCTGCCGCGCTTAGGAAAAACGCATTAACTACCTTTTTACAACTTCTGAGAAAAACATGTTTAATTTTTTTTTTCTTATTTTACTTGTATCTCCGGAACGAAGCTAGCTATTGATGTGAAATTTGAACTAGGGGTAGCAGCAGAGTATACGATACACTCTGGCTTTTATTAATATTACTAAAATATTATAGTTTTATTTATAATTTAAAAAAATAACTTATTGTTAGCAATCAATATGGGTTTATTATATTCAAACTTATCATAAACGCATTAAAATATACTACATAGTGCATTTATACTTAGTCAAATATTTTAATGCACTTTTTAATATAATGTTTTTACCCCACTAGTTTATTTAGACTAACAATAAGTGCATTAACTACTTCGATTAATGCGTTTATGTTTAGCAAAATCTCTTAATTAAAAAAAAAAACACAAAGTAAAGGAATTATTATTTAACACCTAGTCATGCACTAGTCTGATAAAATAAAAGATTTTTCTCTATGCAAAGTCTTTATTTCTTAAAATAGCACTTAAAAACAAAACAATCACTAGTATTCATTATCACGTTGTACTTATTAATATAATTATTTATGACACATACTGCACTAACTGTAGATGATGCATTTTTTGTAAATGTAACATTAATTGATATTTAAGTTAATGCGTTTATGATAACCAAAAAAAGCGGGTTCTAATAGAAATATTGAAATGGTCTCTATGACAAAGTTATAGAGCTCGTTTTTCTGATTCCAAATATGAATTTAAGTCAATTTCGCAAAAAATCGCACTTAGTGCGTTTTTCATAAGCGCGGCAGAGATGCGTCGCTGCAGCTGAGGACTACGGTGTTATGCCTCATGTGCCAGTAATTTCATGGCCTGATCTCACCACCAAACCGGAACACAGTAATGAAAGCACTACTATTTGGCGGCAGGTTAAAGGTGAGACGGTAGTGCTGCCGTCCTCGAACTCATTCACAAGAGCTCTACCACCAGTAAAACTTGTTTCTTTTACAATATCTCAATTCAATAGAAAAATTAAAAATCATGCTGGTTTTAGAAGTGCTTACCACTTCTAAAACCAGCATGATTTTTAAGATAAATAAAATCTGTAATATATAATATATATGAGCTGCTCGTATTATTACCTCTTTAGCTTCGTTGTTTTTAGGGTTCCGTAGTACCTACTAGGAACCCTTATAGTTTCGCCATGTCCGTCTGTCCGTCCGTCTGTCCAAGGCATAGCGACGAAACCGTTGGTGCACGAAAACTGAAATTTTGCATAAACATGTATGTTAACTATACAAAGAAAGTCGTTGAATAAAATTTGGAAAAATATTTTTTTTTCAGGTAGCTCCCCCTACATGTAAAGTAGGGATGTTTTTTTTTGTCGCCTACCCCATAGTGTGGGGTATTGTTAGATAGGACTTTTAAAAACGTTCAGGGGTTGCTAAGACAGTTTTTTGATTTAGAGATCCGTTTGCGAGATAATTAACATTAAAGAGCAAATTTTTGTTCGAGTAGAGCGTCCCCCCCCTCTAAAAGCTAAACTACTGGATCCCAAAATCTGAAAAAAATTGTGTCAGTAGTACATGTAATGAACTTTAAAGGAAAACTATAGCGAATAAGTTCACTTCATTAGTTCAAGAGGAATAGGGGTCCGAAATGGCAGATGCAGTTACTCAGAATATTTCGTTCAAAATTCTTTAAACATAAATAAACATACATAATACATATATAAAATCACGCATTTATCCCACGGGGGTAGGCAGAGACGATGGAACGCCATGTGTTTCGCTCCTTACATACTTCTTTCGCTTCCTCAACATTCATACATCTCGTCATACGTGCTAGCTGGTTTCGTGTACTACAAACATTTCCTTTCTGAAGGACGCCATTTATCTGGTCCCTATATGTCTTACGAGGATAAAATAAATAATAAAATAAATAATTTCGAGGATAACATAAATAAAATAAATTAAAAATAATCATTACATATCTAGGTCATACATAAGATCACGATTTTTATCTCAAGACGAACTACTAGAACAGGATGAGTGAAAAATATAAATTATTTTACAAAAGGACTCGATAGATGGCGTTGTACTCGTTTTCTGAATCGCGATATGGTTTCGTTACGAGCTAGGGTATAAAAGGAAAGTTATTTTTAATACTTCTTGTATAATTGTCAATGACGTTCTTGTATAATGCATATTTATTTACGCCTTAGCCTGCGTTTCTTTTTTGAGCAGAATATACAAAATCGATAAACATTCGTACGTGGTCCATATAGAGCGTCCAACAATAGTACCCCACAGAATCGTGTAAAATATGCAACGTGGCGAGTTTCCATACGAACGGACACGCTCCAAAGATTGTCGCACACGATGACACAAATATTAATGCCATACGGACGCGAACATCTCTACTATGTTGGTTATATGTATGTCGTGTGATGTGGAGCAAAATTTTAACTTTAAAGTACCTCACCGCGCGCATTCGCTTGTAATGTCATATTGCAGATTCCATTTAAAGCATTACCATTGGATAAGGTAAGGTAAGCAGCGATAGCCGAGTGGGAGACCGTACGACTGCGAAGTCAAAAATCTGGGGTTCGAACCCACGGCACACACCTCTGTCAATAAATCGTTAAGATTCGTCTTTTCGAAGATATGTGTGTATTTATCATATAAATTATCACTCGTTAACGGTTAAGGAAACATCGTGAGGAAACCTGCATGCCTGAGAGTGCCTAAAAAGTGCTCGAGGGTGTGTGAAGTCTACAAATCCACTATTGACCAGCGTGGTGGACTATGGCCTAACCCTTCTCATCATGAGAAGAGGCCTGAGGCCAGCAGTGGGATATGTATTAGATACAGGGCTACTATTATTATTATTATATATAGGATAAGGAAGAGAACAAGGATTTCGTAGCAAAAGAATTTAAAGAAATATCTTTAACAATATGGTGCTATTTATCTCACATCATGATTTAGTTTCCGACACAATTTCATCAAATTTCTATCTTACTAGGAATATTACAACATAACATAACATAACATCATGCCTATATTACCCAGAAGGGTGTGGCAGAGGTGTACAACACCCACATTTTACCAGTTATGTTCAGGTCCCATGGTATAGAGAGTGAGCCAATCGCCATCCACTGGGCACAATTCGAACTCCGTGCTGCTATTGTGAATTTCCTGACGGAAAGTTCACAAATAACACTTTTCCCGAGTCGGGCATCTTAATCAAGACCTTGCGATGAGAGGCTCATACACTAACCACTAAGCAATCGAGTCAGAAATAAAACGAAGAATTTTATTGGCAGGTTATGCATAAAATACACATAAATGATAGTGACAGATGTGTTCTTTTTTCAAGTGTAACTTGTGTCACTTTTATATTTGGTCAAGTTATTTTGGGACAGTTTGATCTTTCCAGAATCTTCGAAACTGGCCCTTTATAAAATTTAAAATTTCGTAATGCATTATTACAGAATCCGCACTGTTATGCTCGGTTCTAAACCTTCTGAATTTCTTTCCTTGATATGTTTATGCTATTATTAATAAATAATAGTTTAAACAAACTAAAAAACACGCTTTTAAAGTACTTCTAACTAAAAAGTGAATAATAATTCCTAATATAAGCTGAAAAAAGCGTGGGGCGCTCTGTGCCATATTTTTCGTCTATCGAGCAACCCACGCTTTTTTCAGCTTATATTAGGAATTATTATTCACTTTTTAGTTAGAAGTACTTTAAAAGCGTGTTTTTTAGTTTTTTTAAACTATTATTTATTTTCTACTTTTTAGTTTGGTTTATTTATAAGAGCGTTTTTTTTAATTTTTTTTTTAATATTTTAAATTTTTTTATCGAATTATTGCATTGTCATTGATCTTTGACAGGTGTGCAAAATTTACATACATACATACATACATACAGGTTAAGCTAATATAAGCGTGTTAAAAAGGCTCTGAATCAATAACATTTTGAATTGTAAAAGTTATTATGAAGTCAGCAATCTTCTTATGAATAAATTCGTATAAAAATAATCCCTGATTGTAATTCTCCATTAACTCCATTAACCACGTGATACCCTTTATAACCATTTATATTCATTCGACGAATTACGCAATCATTGGTAACGATCCTTGTCTCAACTCGATCGCTTTGAGAATAAGCACTCTACTTTGTGAGATTGATAGCAAATAAAGGGACGGTACACACGACTTCACACCAAGCTATACATTTTCAGTATTACAGATTGAGCAAGGCGTTTTATAATGAGTGAAAAATATGCAGATTCCAAATTAAACGAGAAAAAGAAAAACCAATCGCATAGTGTATTTTATTTAATAGCCTACGTGTGTGTCCCACTGCTGGCCAAAGGTCTCCTCTCCCCATGAGTTCCAAGTCTTTCTGTTATTTCCTATCTCTGGCCAATCGTTTTGAAATGCATCCAAGTCGTACAATTGTTGGTACAAGTTGACAATTTTCGAGTTTAGCAGCACTCGAATCCATGGCTATATTGGCAAAGCACCTGGGACGTTTACCCAGAGCGTACAGGTTCGAATTCTGCTGGATTCTTAATTTTTCAACTTTAATATTATATTAAAAACTAAAACAATCAAACGCGAGATTCCGCAAACAGAATCAAATATCACATAATAATACATACAAGTGAGGGACAGAACGTATACAAACAGAATTTCATATAAACCATTTACTTAAACACATCCGTATAATATAACAGTGGAACTTGTACTGAGTGCCTTCAGAATGTTGGAATGCCTTTCAGATTGGGCCCTGAAAATCGCGGGAAAACACCTTTAATTCTTGTAAAGTTTTTAAGACGTTATGCAATTAAGGAAATGCTTTGCGTCTACTACTTGTTTGCTCCAAGATCGCGAATTTTTTTCATCCCACTTCTCCATCTCACCTCTAGTAAGCTCCTAACATGTTAAAAATGATACCCAAGTGTGGGGTGAATCATGGGTTAAGCAAAAAATTAAACTGACATTGTTATGATTATGACTGTTTTAATGCTATTCAAATCGATCTGATACCCTTTTCATAGGTTACGTTATAGAGAATAATTTATGGTAAAGATTTTTCCAAATCACGCGAGCATGCCCTGTTATGTAACTTTTTTTTAAGAAAAAAAGAAAAGAATTAACATGATTATTCTGACGAAAAGAGAAAAAAAATAATCTTAAAATGCTAAACAATAATTTTGTCAGAAATGTTCCCTATCTTAGCCATATGATGCAGTGCAACAAAGCGCTGCAGCGCTGATTTTCTGATGGAGCCAGAGTTTTAAACAACATTTCTAATTTCCTATTTGATACGAACATTTTGATGTTAGAGTCAACGTACCATCAGGCAGGCCGTATGCTTGTTGGTCGCGGTATTCAAAACCACTAGTACACAGTTTTCACTCCGCTATTTTCGTGGTTGCATCACAAGTTACGTCTCAAGATGTTCGCGGCTATTCTATTTTTATTTGATACCGCCGGAAAATAAAAATATGATACGTCAACTTTTTAATAAAAAACACATAAAATAAAGACGATACATGTGTGTGCATATTTCTTTGTTTTTACTTATTGACTACCTTGATGGTCTAGAGGTTAGCGTCTTTGCCTCTCGCCGCGAGGTCTCGTGTCTGCCCGGGTCGGGCAAAGTGTTGTATGTGAACTTTCCGTACGGAACTTCACAATAGCAGCTCGGAGTTGAAATCGTGCCAGGTGGATGGCGATAGGACCCATAGGACCTAAACATAGCAGGTGAAATATAGGTGTTGTACACCTCTGCCACACCCATCTGGATAATATAGGCGTGATGTTATATTATGTATGTTACTTCTTCACGCTCGGACGAATGGACCGATTTTGATCTTAAAAGCTACCGACGTTTACAAGGGTGGAGCCGTTGGCGTCAGCTAGCAGAATTATAATACTTTAAGTTTTAGTGTATCGCTAATAGGAGAGGCGAGGCAGTGGCGCGGCGAAGGATGCACGCATTTTGGATAAAATAGTGACCCGAGGAAAGTACCTACCTATGTAAATAAATAAATAAATATTTCACAACTCACACACAACGCTATCTAGTCCCAAACTAAGCAGAGCTCGTACTATGGGTACTAGAATAACTGATAATAATACATATATTCCTTTTTTTTTGTAAATACATACTTATTATACATAGGAACACCCAGACTAAGACAAACCCCCATGTTCATGCACACAAAGATTTGTCTTAACCTCGGCGTCGCAGGCAGGTTCACTACCCACTCCGCCATCCGGTCGTCGATATATTTCGTAAATGTTACGGTGAATGTGATAAATTAAAAAAAAAAATATAATTACCACATGATTTGCTAAATGTGATTACAATATTGTAATTCTCACTTTTGCCGGTAGTTTATTTTGTGAGTCTAGTCCTTGGCAAGCATTTCGATTATGGCACTCGCCGACCGCTGCCGCTCACGATCAAACCTTACCTCACCTACTTTTAGGACCAAAACTTAAAAACCTCTATCTTTCCTCTATTTGCTCGATTGATTAGGAAGATGCTTAGCTTACGTAAACATTTTTAAAAACATTTATCGGTTCTGAGGTAGCATTTTTTTAATAACACATAAATTCACGATAAATGTTTTTTTTAATGATGTTTCTAAACAATTAAATACGTCATAAAGATTACAATCTAGTCTAGATATAACATTAGAGACTAATGAGCTATTTCATTTTGACCTAAGCTACTATATTAATTTATACTAAGAATATGTCCATTAACGCAACACTTATCTTATTGTCTCTATTATCGAAAATGACACTTTGTTCTTGTGTTCTTTTAAAGTAGCACTAAACCACTTGAAGCACTCATTTCACTGAACTAGCTCAAAAGGTTTCGTCCTTTTAAGTCTACATAACTATGTCTGTGGTGTCAAGGAGCTGGATGGCCTCGACATTCACGTGTTGAAGAAGTCGTCGTGCATGAGCTTCAGCATACTGTTGTATTGTACTGGCGACAAGGTTCACCTTCAGGTCACGATAAATGTGTGTACTTTATTATTTTTTAACACGCCTTTTGGTAATCCTTACTAATATTATAAATGCGAAAGTTTGTGAGTATGGATGTATGGATGTTTGTTACTCTTTCACGCCAAAACTACCGGGTCGATTTCGATGAAATTTTGCACACATGTAGCTTATAGTCTGGATTAACATATAGGCTACTTTTAATTGACATACCACGCGGGCGGAGCCGCAGGCGGAAGCTAGTTATTTATAATTTTTAATTTATCACTTTCACCGTAACATACGAGTATATATTTACTATTATTTCAAATAATTACATAGCAATAAGGCCCGAACAATGGAGAACTGCGTTTGGTTAGATATTTTTTATGTTAAATATCGCATAATTAAATCTAAAAGACGGATTTATTTCATAAAAGCGGTGTTTTAACAACGCAATAAAAAGGAAACTAGACAATGGAGGCTATATGTCACATGCTGCAAATAGTCGAATGTTTCCCACAAAGGTTTTATCTCTCCATCGTTCTCCATTCATTCATCAATTGGATCGTTTGTACCCATCACTATTTGCTTAGTCTTTTATTACTCTACAGCGGAAATCAAACGAAACATACACCGTTTGAAAGTCATCCTTTATTGACATAAAAACCAATCACGAGACCAGGTACAGGGATTGCGATGTGAATTCTATACCTACTAATAATGAAGAAGGAAGGTTTGTATGTTTGTTTGTGCTGAGTAGGCTCTGAAACTACTGTACCGGAACTATTTTTCACGAAAAGAAAGCTAAAATATCAGGAATATTGGCTCTGTTTTCATTAAAAAAATTAGAACCTTGGTGAAATTGCATTAAAACGGAAGGAAAACTTAGTTTGTTTGATTGCAAATTATATAACTGAAACTATAGGTTAGCATCTCAGGAAAGATTTAGGAATATACTTATTAACATCACGTTAAATACTATGGGAACGGAGCAGTATGGATAACACGGGCAAAACCGCGGGGACCAGCTAGTATGAAACACAAAAGTGCGGCCTCACTGAAACCGGAAGTACGCGACATAACAAACCACCCCACAACCGGATATGGCCGGCCACGGGATCACTTTCAGCCGGAAACGGTAGCCATTGCCGCGCGGATCTATTTCCGGCTGTTTCGACGTCAAACTTTATTCTCTATATTGAATAAAGAGTAGTTATCTTGTTTGTGGCATTTTGAACTCTATTTCATATAAATAAAGCTTCATTTTGCGAGTTGTATGGAAATGTATGATGAAAACTCTATTAAAGTTAAGTTTTTTAAGGCTAAGTACAGGTAGGTATTCATCCACCTATGATTTCCAGCAGGAGAAAGTCTGACAACTAGTCTAACTTTCTTTTAGATTTCTGATGGCAGTCGATCCACGTACAATACTTATATGGGTGCGGTCTATTTGGTAGAAACTTGATACTCCGAAACCTATTTGGGATAACTGACTTCGCAGAAACTTCTTTAGTCGATCATTTATTAGGCATAAAAAATATTTGACATAAATATTTTTAGGCATAATGTGCTTATGACCGAATTTAGAATGGCATACATTTAAGATAGTAGAATTTTTATTGGCATATTTACCTTTGGCATAGGTAAAATTTTGTATAATTTCATTTAGCATAACGTTCATTTAGAGTACAGATTATTTGGCATAATTTGACTAGGCATACTATGAAGATCATAGAATTTCAATTAGAATAATATAGATTGGGTTACTTTCTTCTTTAAAAATGCGTAGGTTAGGTTAGGTTAGAACTGTGACCTCTTATGCAGACCTCTTCTGTGGCCAGAAATGAACATGCTCTCATGGGCAAGGATATAAAAAACAAATAATTATCATTAAATCAACTTTTATTTATTACAATTACTAAAAAAAGAAACAATTAAATTAATCAGAAAACAAAATTAAACTAATCTTATATTAGCTCCTATTGCTTTAAGGTACCCAACTTCTGTGTAGTCCGACTGATTATTTATAATATTTTGAAGACGATTTGTTTTATTTAATGTTTTCCTTTTTTTGGCTGGTGGTGGCGCGCCTTTGCACTTTGTTTCTTTCGTAAATAAATCCATTCATATCTAATTTAATTCCACCTTTGCTTGATTTAAACACTTTTAAAACACTTTCTACTGAATTTTCCATATTTAATATACTTTAACTTGTTTTGATCAACAAAATAACACAATATCGATATGACAACTAAGGGTACCCGACAACTAATAATGATTCATGTGATTACTACCTCCAACAAATAGCAATAGTAAAAATGATAACGCCTGATTAGAAAAGTGTTGCAATAATCATAAAAGATGATTCTTGCTGTAAGCATTATGCGAAATGATGGTTCTACTTTTAAATAGTTATGGATAAGAAATATATGCCAAAAGATGAATCTGGTTTTGAACTTTCTGCGATGTGATGATTATACATTGTGATTATTATGGATATCAAAATTATGCGTACAGATGATTCTGACTTACAGAATTATGGGTTCCAATGTATGCTAAATGAGTTTATGACAAACGATATTCTGCGAAAAGAGGTTTATGCTATTAGTTGTAATGCAATATAAAATTATTACTTAAAAAGTTCTACTATAATAGGTGTACCCTACTTATATTCAGCTAAAGCCGTTAGACTAGAAGCCGACCGAATGTTTAGAAAAAGGTTTAGAGATTGTTTGTGCATATAGTAATAAATACATATAACTAATTCGTGACCTAAATTACTTGTCACAAATTTTTATTATCCAGTTCTTGAATCACGTAATAAATTATATCTTGAAAAATTCATTTCATATTTTTTAAGTACATTTTTTTTTACTTATATTGTCCCATTGTTGGGCAGAGGTCTTCCACAAAGGCTTCCATTCTTCCCACTCCAGAGCTTCAAGTTCCCACTGAATCTGAATCCCACTTTAGCCTTGAGGCTTTGTTACCTGCGTCTGCAATTCCGGTTTAGGAAAAATATTTTAACTCCTATAGTTAAGAAAACGTTGATATAAATAAATTACTTAGCATAATAGGATTTAATGCTATCGTAACATTAAGAGTCGAAAACGCTAAAATGTATTCCACAATAATGCTTGCTACGAATCTAATAGACATCCTTCATAACCACAAATGAATTAATCTCTGAAGCTTTCAATAGCTATTCTAGTTCAATTAGAGTAAGCCTAACCACTGTCGGTCTAGCCTAGCTTAAATACAAAATCCCTTGTTCGAAACGTAATATCGAATAACCGAGACGCACTTCTGGAATTATTTAGGAGCCGTATTTACCTGTATAGGTACTTTACTATCGACAAGTAAATGTCTAAAAAGGAAGATGACTGAGCCCGCGAAAGTAATAAAATTAACACCTTATCTAAATATATGTAAAGAAAATATGTACTTATTATAAATATTATAAAAACACATATTTTTTTACATATATTTACACAGAAATCAAAAGCATTTTTAACATGCTTATATTAGCTTCACCTGTATGTATGTATGTAACCGACTCCTTAGGACTCGATTTTGACCCACTTTAAACGGACAGATTTAATTAAAATTTTCCACACCTGTCAAAGATCGATGACAATGCAATAATTCGATAAAAAAAAATTAAAAAATAAAATAGAAATAAAAATATAGTTAAAAAAAACTAAAAAACACGTTTTTAAAGTACTTATAACTAAAAAGTGAAAAATAATTCCTTATATAAACTGAAAATGGTAATGAACAAAAAATCCCAACTAATATTATATATGCCAACTATGCCAACTTGCCAACTAATATTATATATGCGAAAGTAACTCTGTCTGTCTGTCTGTCTGTCTGTCTGTTACGCTTTCCCGCTTAAACCTCGCGACCGATTTTGATGAAATTTGGTACAGACAATCTTTAGACCCTGAGACAGAACATAGGCTACTTTTTTAAAAAAAAAAAGGGATGAAGGGGTTGAAATAGAGGTTGAAAGTTTGTATGGGATTTCTTAATTTTAAAAGATAAAACCATGAAACTTTATATTTAAGTACTTGATAAGAAATCATTCGCTTTTGAAGTTTAAATTCCTTTTAACGAATGCTCTGCATCGCCACCGCTGCCGTCGTCGGTCGTAGTCGCGTACATTCGCCGAAGTGTGGCGGCATCTGCGGCAGGCATCGTTGTCGGACGCATGCGATTAGACAAATTTGCGCTATAAAGAATTACATTTTTCGATCCAGTAAAATTATTTTATTGTTTCGTATAACTTTTTAAGTGTTTTTTATTAATTAAGTCCTGTAAATTAATTTTGTTCATTTTGTTCATACTTGATATTTCTTTTAGTTTATAGTTATAAGTAGGTTAGATGTGTAGGTGATCAGTTTCCTTTACTTTAAAAAAACCCGATTTGCTTTTATTTCCTTTTTTCCCTAATAGGGTATTTTTAATCTAATAGGTCGTAATAGGTAATAATATACAATAAAATACAAACTTAACTTTGCGGTTTGCTCCCGAACCGCAAAGTTAAGTTTGTCGTAGGTTATAAATGACCTATGACAAACTTATATTTGCGGTTCGACTTATAAAGATAAACCGAAAGGTTTATTTTTATATATGTCGTACTGTATAGATTTTAATTTTAAAGTATTGGTATAGGTTGTATATTTGATATTGTACGTAGTGACCGTAGGTTATTTTATAATACTGTTAGGTAGGATAAGACATTCGTATAGATATTAGTTTATAGGGATTTTGCTTATTTATTGAGTTTAGATTAGTTATTATCAGAAATAGGTTTATTTAGGTAGGTAGGAATTTTATTTTCTGTTATTGAGTTTTTTTATTGATGTACCTACCACACAGATAAAATCGCGGGAGATTGTTTGTTTGAAAGCACTAAGTTTAAAAACAACTGGGTGAATTTTGATATTTAACATTACGCTAAACTCTACGGGCTGTCTCGGACGAACGTGTGGCAATTTCTATTATTTCGAAATTTGAAGTAGTTTCGAAGTAGGTACATGAGTTGTACCTATTTGTCTGTTTTGATTTGTTTGAATATTATTTTCCTTGAGTTTTTGTCGTATATTTGTTTTGGTCGGTTTGGTAATAGATAGGTAAGTAAGTGCATAGTTGTACCTACTATTGTTATATTGACATTGTTACCTTTAGCATTTTTTGTTCATAAAACGACATCCACGCGGACGAAGTCGCGGGTAACAGCTAGTACTACTATAATTGTAAAAAAAGCGTGGGGCGCTCTGTGCCATATTTTTCGTCTATCGAGCAACCCACGCTTTTTCACAATAATACTAGTATTTTTTGTTCATTACCATTTTCTGCCTTGACCATTTTTTTTAAATGCATTTCTAGATTTCGATCTGAAATATTTTCTTGTTTCTGCCTTTTTGTTTTATTCATTGTCATTGTTAAGAAATCCTCATTTCTTAATTTTGAAACGCTATAACGAGTATTTAGGCTAGATAAAAGTGCCGTTGTATATTAAAACTCGTACATAAAAGACAAACATAATTAGATTGATTGTTTTAGTTTCTATTTAAGAGCCACACTGTGGCGCGTGACCACGCTGCAGCGCCTCAGCGGCGAAAATTGTCGCATTGGATTGGATGCCAAAGTCGATCGCGTGATCAACATCCAATCCAAAGCGTCAATTTACACCCGTCAGTCCTAAAAGTTGGTACCGTGATGTTTATCTGCATTATTTAATACGCACTAAGCCTTTCGCCTCTATATGTCTTATGCAAACTGCCAAAGAATGGAACGCATTGCCCGCGTCTGTGTTTCCGCATGGGTACAACTTGGATCTCTTCAAAGCAAGAGTTATAAGTATCTCATAGGTAAGCGTGCTCCACCGTAGACTGCATCATCACTTACCATCAGGTGAGATCGTGGTCAAACACGTGCCTATCCATCATAAAAAAAATTAAGTTTAGTAAGTAAGTAAAATATTTATATAGCTAAAACTGTAAACTTGCCAAAACTTTAAACTAAAAATTTACATGTCATATCCATTTATTATAACAGCTGAATGTTCATTATAACACTCTAAACCAAATCTCAATATACATTATTTAAATGAAATTCACATTCAATCAAAATGCTAATCCTAATAGCATTACATTCAAGAGGTATATATAGCTGCTATTTAACCGTTACATTATGTTATGAATAACAGTTGATTACGTTTGATTTAATGTCAATGATTTGTTCTGAGACTGGGTGAGCCTGCATGAGTGAATGTGTTTATTTGACCTTGTCATTGGGACCATTGGATAGTGTAATTGCTTCTGGCGTTCTAGCTAATGTGAAAATCCAAATTTATTTAATGTTATTAAATTTTTACGTTGTTTTAAGATTATTATTTAAGGTTATTCATTTAAGTAATTAGACTAATTAGTGATGGCAAGAATAGAGAGATATTGGATTAAGGCATCAGTAGAATGATACCATTAGTTCTTTTAGTTCTTTTTTTATAGAAAAAACGACACCCGCACTAGTACTTACTCCTGTATCGCTGGGGTGTTAACAAACATACAATTCACACTCAAAAAGAACACCCTTATTATTAAATGGATTCTATAATGGTATTATTTTTTTTTCAATATAAGCCAGATCGGATTTTTGGAAGGTATGGTAGTGTTGTCCGGTACATTGAGATTTTTTAAGTCCCAATGGATAGGCGGTGAGCCTATCGCCATCCACCGGGCACAATTCTAACTCCGTGCTGCTTTTGAGAATTCTCTGATGGAAAGTTGACAAATAGCATACGCTAACGTCCAGACCAACGAGGCAGATTGTATTTGTACAGCATCATTTCATGATAATATTAGTATATAAAATCATTGCATTTTATATTAGATAATAAGCTCATAAATTTGAGCATCAACAAATAACATGTTTCCCTGTTTCAAACAATAATTCGTTTTAACTAATTTGTATACTTTAATTCTTAAAGTATTGCAAGAGATGCTTTCGTTGTCCAATGTTTAATTAATTCAAAAGGTAAAACTTTACGTCTGAATTCAATGGAAATTTATACTGTTTTAATTATTTCATATTTGCTTTTAAATATTTATGAATTGTTAATTTGCACGGGATATTAAATTTGATAGCTAATTATTTCGTTTTTAGACAGTTATATTAGTTATAATATTATTTGAGTGTTGATTAAGTATAAGTAGGTATGTATTGTTTACTACGAAAAACAATATAGAAGCCTTAAAAAATGGAGGATAGCCCTCGATTTTTCTAGGACCCCATCATCAGATCGTGACATAGTGAGAATGGGATCACATGACAAGTACATCCTTTTAGACAGAAAAAGAACTTCTCTGATCGGTCCAGGCGTATTCGAGTAATCGGCGAACAAACATAAAAAAAGAACCTCCTTTTTTAGGATTCGGTTAAAAATGCAACATCAAAGGTTTAAAAAACTGTCTCTACGTTTATTTAGGTATTAAACCGAAGACGCCGTTCTTTCTTCGAAGCACATAAAATTCAACTCTGAAAATCAGACCATTAAAATTCATTTACTTTGACGAATTAAAATACCGTTCTTGGAATAATATCAATTGATTTAATTAGTTGTAAACATGACAGCCATGTTTACAACTAATTAAATTAATTGATTTCAAGGAAATAAGTTACAAATATTTTTAAGATTGATTTTGATTTGTTTGATGTTTTTAATACAAATTTATTATTTACTGCCTAGATGGTCAAAATGATAACTAAACCGTCTTTATTTTATGGTAAAAATTCTCATAATTTTTGCAATAAAATTATCACACTGACGTAACGCCATTTTTGCATTGCAACACTTTGACAGCTAACGTTAGTGCAAAACCGCCATTTTGTTAGTTGGTCTGCATAAAAATAATGAATTTAGACATTAAAAACATACACTTCAACTGTATTTATATGTTTTAAAAAAAAAGTACTACGTTAATCCACCTATTAAATAAATTTAACCCCGTTACTCTATTTACGTTCAAAATTGCTGAGTGAGTAAAAACTCTCGTTTCCCGCCTAATTTCGCGGGCCAATTTACGTCACTCAAAGCTTACACATAGTTTTTTTTCGATGACGGGGCGAAGTCATCTTCGGATGGTGTTGCCAGTTCAAAGATTGATTGCTTAAAGTGTACCGATTGCTTATACATATCTATAGGAAAAATATAATGTTAAGTATACGTGAATCTTAACGTGTGTACTTTTTGTTGAAGATTTATTTAATAAATAAAACTATTAATCATTATGTTATTATCTAGGTATGTTATCTAGGTAAATTATTCTTATTTATTATTTATTAACAAAGGTACACCAACAGTACTAAACATATTTATACACTCTGAACTAAAAAATTTACAAACAAAATTAGGTACATTCTAATATGCGTACCTATGACAGGCGTACACAACATTTGTTAAGAATACAATTATAAAATAAAATAGAATAATATATGAGATTCATAACACATAAATGTGATGGGAAGTTAACTAGAAAATTGAGAGAGAGACTTTAAACTGATTAAAATTAAAATAAGTAATAAAACAGATGGTTTAATTTAAAAATCTAAACAAATTTATTTTAAATTTGTTAAAAGAATCATGAAATATATCTAAATATAAGTAATGAGTGAAGTGAACACAATTGCGCTGTCACACAATAAAACATGTCTCTGAAAAATACAGGGTGTTATTGAAATCGTGACAAAGCTGCTTACCAGTTACATGATTCTGAAACTTTAGTTGCGTAAATGTTTGACCAAAAGAAATTAAATTTCTTGACAAAAAATAATTTTCCCCAATTTTGCCATCTGATTACGGCAGTCTATGCATACTATTAAAAAAAGAAGTAATCCTTTTACCCCCTACTTAATTTTCTATCAAATCCTACCCAATATCCAAGCAGCAATGGCCACACTAGCAGATTTCGCTGAGTCACCCGTATTTCCGCTTCCTCGTCACTACACCCACGCATGGGTGTCCCAGTCATGTGAACTTGAGTCGTCAGTTCGTGACTCGTCAAGAACAACTCAATGTATGGAAGAATAAGGTTTGTTTGGTTTTTACTCACCTGAATTTTAATTATGGCTGGCGATTTTCTAGTTTGTCATAGAATAATAACACCTAGAAATGAAAAGAAAGAAAGAAAAGAAAGAGCACAAGTCAGGCCCCATATGGAGTACTGCTGCCACCTATAGGCTGGGGCACCTGAGTACCAGCTTGGGCCTTTTGACTCGGTCCAAAGATAGTCGACGATCCCAAGCTTACAGACGGTATCGAGCCTCTCAGTCTGAGGAGAGACCTAGCCTTCCTTTGTGTGTTCTATTGCCTGTATAATGGGCTGTGTTCTGAAGAACTGTTTAACATGGTACCTACGGCTACGTTTTACCACCGTACCTCTCGCCATCGACAGCGATCTCATCCTCACACACTAAAATTAATATCGTCGCGCACAGTGCGGTTCGCGAGGCATTTTCTCCCGCGCACGATAAAGTTGTGGAATGAGCTCCCTGCCAAGGTTTTTCCTAAAGACTACAGCATGGGGTTCTTTAAAAAGAGTGCAAATAGGTTTTTGAAGGGTCGGCAACGCACGCGTCTGGCGTTGCAAGTGTCCATAGGCTACGGTAACTTCTTTTTTGCTACGGCACCTCAGTGGAATAAAAAAAAAAAAAAAAGAGTAATTATTCTGGCAGAAAGCGTCTAAAACTAAATAATTTCAAAAAAATATACAAAATGCCGGCAATGGTACGCATCTCAGCACAACACCTAGATAAAAAGACTTAATACTGTATTTAATAATTTATACCCTCCCATATAAAGAAAGCTAAGCCATTCGGTAGCTTTCGTTCTCAGTTATTTAATTATATAGTAGAAACCTATTGTAATTGAAACGTATTTGAGATGGATACTCCTATAAAGGAATATGTATAATTATAAACATAATAATAATAATCAAGTGCGGATTGGTAGACTTCACAAAACCTAGAGTACTTTTTAGGCACTCTCAGGCATGCCGGTTTCCTCATGATGTTTTCCTATATGTATAATTATAAGTTTATATATAATTTTGTTTTCGGTGACGGTACATAATAATGAATCTACTAAATGTTATATTATATTCTCTTGTAAGAGGCTTTGTCTTGTTGAGGATAAATGATTTAAACCTTTATACAAGCACCTCGTCTAAATTGGAGCCAAAAACAGACTGATATGTGGCTGAAATTACGCCGCAGCTGGTGGCTGACACGCACACATACACAAATCGAGTACTTACGAGTCATATTGATCCAAAACATCATAACTAACGAAAAAAGTAGCTTCGTTTTTCATGTGTTACGGTTTTCCAAATAATTTTCCAAAAAAAATTGACTTCAATTACAAATAATTTTAGTCTTATATGGTTTTCTCATGGGTGTCATTGTCAGAACTGGACTAAATTGAAATGGGACCACACGGGAAGCACCAGCTTTCAAATAAAAAAGGAATCATTGAAAATGGCTTCGCCAAGTCGAAAGTTATGAGGTGATAAACATTAAAAAAATACTGACGTATTGAGAACATCCTCCTTTTATTGAAATTGGTTAAAAAGGCAATAAATTAATATATAAGAATTAGTAAAGTTTAGCAGCCAAACATAGCAAAATTGTATGGAGCAAGAAGTTTACTTATTCCTTAACAGATCTATAATTAGCTACTTCCCCTTACATTTTATACTCATTTGACTATTTACATGACATTCTCCTTCCACTATGACATACTTAACAATTAATTTTTATGACTTGTATTAAAAAGAATGCTCTAAAAAGTAACAAATACATTAGTAATATTCAATTTCTCGCCTCATCTGTGTATAACTTGAAAGAATACAGTTGCCTATATTTAAATTACCATCCCCGTATTTCTAACCGTTGAGGAGTTGTACCTTCCGGCATCATCATCCTGAATTTCTGTCTGCTAGATGCAAATATCCGAGTACTTTTAGATAATAAAAGAAAAATAAATAATAGTTAAAAAAAAACGGGGTTGCTCGATAGACGAAAAATATAGCACAGAGCGCCCCACGCTTATTCACAATAATACTAGTATTTTTTGTTCATTACCATTTTCAGCTTATATTAGGAATTATTTTTCACTTTTTAGTTAGAAGTACTTTAAAAGCGTGTTTTTTAGTTTTTTTAAACTATTATTTATTTTCTACTTTTTTTTCTACTTTTTAGTTTGGTTTATTTATAAGAGCGTTTTTTTTTATTTTTTTTTATTTTTTTATCGAATTATTGCATTGTCATCGATCTTTGACAGGTGTGCAAAATCTTTATGAAATCTGTCTGTTTAAAGTGGGTCACAATCGAGTCCAAAGGAGTCGGTTACATACATACATACATACAGGTGAAGCTAATATAAGCGTGTTAAAAAGCATTTAAAAATCTGACCACATGACAAGTATACAGTATACTTGTCATGTGGTCAGATTTTCATCAGGTCATGATCGGGGGCAACCATCAATGGTTGTCTTTGAGAAATCAGCGAACAAACATGAAAAAAAATACAATCATATTGAGAACTTTTTAAAAGTCGGTTACAAACTCAATACCGACGAGGGTTGAACAAAACAGTGACAACTTTCCAATCCCAAAACTAATGCCAGTCGGAAACTAACATAAAACATGGAATCGTTGAGAGGGCGTTAATGATTTAGTTTCAATATTGGAAACGGACACAAAACCACGGGCGGCGCTGGGCGGACAAATTGGTAGAGCGGTAAAGCACAAATGCCATTGGGAGGCAGCCCTGCGGTATAGGTGTGGGGCCATAGTGAGAGCGATTTGTGGTGTAAACAAAAAACATGCCAAGAGTGTTGGTAATTGTTTTTTTTAATTAATTTGCAATGATTTCGAAAAAAGGTCACGTTATTTTTATTATGCTTTTGAGAGTTATTTTGTTTTTACAAAGCTATACAATGTGAATGTGAAATAGCGACATTTTATTGAAACCACGGTTCAAATTTACGACGAAATAATAGTAACATTGCAATGATCCAATTTGATCGGGAAACGTGTTTTTTTTGTCGAGTAATAATTTTAACCGATGGAAATTAACACTGACCATGTATGGAAGCTATGGTTTTAATATAATGTCGCCGAACCGCCGTATGTGTCCACCCGGGATATAATACTTTGTCTTCTTCCTGTCTTTTAAGAAGCGCCTAAAATTCACAAGACTATCTATACCATAACATTTTTGAAATATAACGAATCCAATTTTGTAGCTCAAACTACCAGGTAGCCAACTGATATTAATAAAGTAATTCCTGAATTCAGCATTCATGAGTCCTTTGTGAAATGCTGAGATTAGGAAATTCCAACCAATGTATTTTCGATGTTCAATAAAAATATCCACATAAATAGTACAATAATTAAAAACGCCGTGTGAAATATGCCTAGGTATAGAATAATTAATTGGGATCAAATAATTCTGTCCCAAGTGGCCGTGGCGCAATGAATAAGACATCGGTCTTAGCATTGAGAAGTAATAGGTTCAAATCCTAGCCATTACACCACGGACGTGAACTTCCTCCTAATACAAGCGAATTTAGCTTAGTAGTAGAGGGTTAACAAGATCAGTAGTAATTTGTGTTTGTAAATTACAAGTAAGCTTTTGTTATAAAAATATATATATTTTTACATATTTGCTGCTTGGATTAAGTAAATATGCTGTTTTGAAATGAGACATTCATGGTTTGCTCTTCAATATGCACAAGGCCGTCGACCGCAGACGGCGACGAGCTAACAAATTGGTACGTGGCAAAGTAAACCGCAAAGGCTATTGGGGGACAGCCCTATGAAGTATGAGTAGAGCCTTAGTATAAGCGATTCATCAGTAGTACTGTACTGCTATACAGTATAGTGGTACAGTATAGTATAGTATTGTAACTATAATAAAGTAAAAAAAAAACAATTATTAAATGGCAAGGCCAATAGTATTTCACGATATCTTTTATCTTATCAGCTAACCCCTTTATCTGAGGGGAAAGCATACAAGCGCGAGGTAGCTTAAGTTACGTTTTTGTCATATTTTTATATGATAGAGAATTATTTATGATTTTTTTTATAAGCATGTTAAAAATGCGACATTATCTATTTTACGCTCGTATGCTTGCCTTTCTGTTTGCTTATTTGCAGGTTAAAAAGCACGCACATGCTTTTTACTATGTATAATAAGTATGAAAGATATATATTATGTATTAGTATCAGTTATTCTAGTACCAATAGTACAAGCTCTGCTTAGTTTGGGACTAGAAAGCGTTGTGTGTGAGTTGTGAAATATTTATTTATTTATTTTTTATTTATTTATTAAGCAAATATTTATGTTTCCCTCACTATATGTTACCGATTCTTCCGGCGGTAAGCATCCGTATTAGAATAGACTGCTCAAAAGTTAATAGATCTCTAAACCGTCCAGCATTATCTAAATCTAAACCAATATTTTGAAGAGAAAGGATTTGATTTTTCATTTGTTTGTTATGATTTAACTGAAAAACTACTGGATTGGTTTCAGAATTTCTATCACCATTATAAAGCTAGTTGTAAAGGAACGTAATTGTCATCATTTCTACGACCGGTGGAGTCGGTAGTGCACCTGCCTGTGACGCCGAGGTCGCGGATTTGATGCCCGCTTAAGACAAATCTTCGTGTGCATAACCATACCTAAAGGTTTGCCTTGGTCTGGGTGATTTATGTATAATAAGTGTGTATTTAGAAAAAGAAAAGTGTACATGTATTAGTATCAGTTATTCTCGTACCCATAGTACAATCTCTGCTTAATTTGGGACTAGATGGCATTGTATGTATGTTGTGTAATATTTATGTCTTCAATTATATCCCGATAAAAATTTACATGTTGCAATAAATTTTCAGATTTATATATCGCTTCCAAAGGCACTGCAACTTTACCTACAGCCGGCCTTGTTCAGCGCTAGACAAGTGTAATACTGATTAAAATTCAAACACTGACCACAAAACTAGGTATTATGAACCTTAATCATTGTTATTTTAGGTCCACTAAAACCGTTTATTGATTCTATGTTGAAACTTTTGGCGTTTAGCCTTTTAGGACATAATGTATGCATACATTTCTGACCAGTGAAAAAAACAGATAGCGGCGTTGACCGAGTGGGAAACAGTAGGACTGCGAAGACCTTGCAAGAAGGTTCAAACCCACGGCACCCCCCTCTGTCAATAAATCGTTAAGATTAGTCTTTTCGAAGATATGTGTTTATTTATCATATAAATTATCGCTCGCTAACGGTGAAGGAAAACATTGTGGGGAAACCTGCATGCCTGAGAGTGCCAATGAAGTGCTCAAGGTCGTTTGAAGTCAATACGCACTTGGCCGGCGTGGTGGACTATGGCCTAGCTCCTCTCATCATGAGAAGAGGCCCGAGCCCAGCAGTGGGACATGTATTAGATATAGGGCTAATTATTATTATTAATAATAAACAGCAGGCACGCGTAAACGTCAATTTCATGACATCACGCCTTTGTAATATAGAAGGGTAAGTAATAGAAGTGTAAAACACCCAAATTTCACTAGAGTGCCAGCCATACTAGTGCTGCTATTGATTAAAACCGTATTTAATCAAGCAAAGGAGAATTAGCCTCTAGATAATGTTAATTATTATGGTATTATAGCAACGGAGTACCTACCTACAGCAATATATTGAAACTAGCTTCTGCCCGCAGCTCCAACCGCGTGGTAGGTTCACACAAAAGTAGCTTATGTCCTTTCTGGGGCTTTGTAGCATCATCATACTAGTTTCCATCAAAATTGGTGTAGTGGCTTAGCCGTGAAGACAGTCAGACCGAATTACTTTTGAATTTACAATACTATTAAGGAGCTATGATAAGGATTGTAAAAACAAATGCTCAACGTCTACCAGTTTTATTACTCAAAATCATAACTAAGTACCATCTGGAATAACTCCATAAATCGCCGGCATATTTCAGCAACCCCATAAAGCTATAACCATGACCATCAAGAATCAACAGGTCAAATTTTGGCCATTCCCCATGGCAACCCCTTACATTTTTAACAGATTCGAACCCGGAACCTCACCATAATTGTTGTAATAATGGGCATTTCCGAGCTTGGCCATAACGCGGTAAAATATGTTTATGGCAAGAATAAGCGTATTAATAACAGTCAGTCGTTTTGAGAAATTATGTGCGTATTATTTTTGCTGGCAACCGTGTTGGTTTAAATTTTATAGGAATACGAAAGAAGACATTATAGTACTACGCTCTTTTTATATTCCTGCTGTTACAATCGTTGTTTTTCATGTAGGGGTAGGTAGGTGGGGGTAGAGGTAGAGCATTTTTTGGGAGATAACTTTTTAGGAAGGTTCACTTTGGGTGAATGAGTAGAATAGCTTGACGTACAGTTTATAACTGAATACTTTCCTAATAAAATTCTAATCGATACCTTTTTTTTTCGACTTCAGAATTATAAAATAATAATTTAATAATTTCTATTTAACTAAATGAAAAAACGTATTATTTCGTGCGAAGTAAATTTATTTTTTGCTTTTTTAGTTTACCTACTTTTTGAAGTCGGTTTTTTTTTTGTTAAAAATTATTTTTTTTCAAGGGCTTGTTCAATGACATTACTTATTCTATGTACTTGATCTATGGTTGAATGGTTTTCTCTGAAACCGAACTGATGGTCTGGGATTAGGTTTTTCTTTTCAATCACAGGTTTTAGCCTCTTGAGCAGGAGCTTTTCGAATAGTTTTGAAACTACAGGTAATAGAGAAATAATAAAATAATAATCGATACATTGATTATAATAACATAGCCGTATTCTAGAAATGGTAGAAATTTGTATGACCACATCATAAAGGGAAAAAAAAGGATTAACTTTTTTTTATCACATGTCATAACACCATAATATTATGTCCCCGAGTAAGATGTTCTACGTATGGTTTAAGAAAAGTAGTATGACTGAGAAAATAATCTTATTAAAAACACCCATTTTCAAGATACACCTCTTAATGTATGCAGGCTGTGACGTCGCAACCGCACGGCCACCGCTTCCTCAAGATGCGCCCCCCACTGCAGACCCCTGTGGGGTATATAAAGGACCTGCGCGCGTGACGCGCCCTTCTTGCCTGCGGTCACCAGCGCCGAGTTAAGAGTTCCTCACTTCGCTGCGCCAGGACTTATCAAACCACTTACCTACCTACCAACCTACGCCTTGAGACTACCTTGTATTTAATAGATATAAATATATAGAATAATAATACCTTTGTTAATCTATCGATTGTTTCTATTTATTCTGCCTACCTAACTAGTCATTAGTAGACTACGTTACAGCGGCGCCCAACAATAGAGGTTATATGGTACATGGTTTGGTTAAGTCTTGGCAGTTATTTAATTGTGTGTTATTTCTGTGTATATTTCTTTTCTTCGTCCGAAAGGTGCGTACGGTGTTTTTTTTTTATTCTATTATCTCACTCGTTTCACCTCGTGTTTTAAATAACCTACAAAAACTTCTACTTTTATGTGCTAAAAAAAAAAAAAAAAAAAAAAAAAAGAAACACATTCTTATCACCTTTTGGACGGATTCATTTTTTTTCAAATAATTGTGTATCTTTGTGTGCGTAATTCCCAATCAATTTTTTTTTAAATATGGCTTATGCTATCAAATTTAATCATTTAAGTAAGGCTGAGCTCGAATATGAAGTGCTTGTAAGAGGTGGTGTTGTGCCTGAAAAATCAATTACGGTTGAGGAATTGCGTAAACAAATTGCTAAATTGTCAGACCTGGCATTTGATGAAATAATATCGTCGTGCTTTCGCCAGATGTTGATATTACCGCATGTAATGGCTCATTGTTGCGCGTTTCAAATAACCTTTTGACTTTGCAAACTCATTATGATAAAAACCTGTTTGTTAGATCGGAATCTATTATGCATCATGTTTTTCATAGATTATCAAGAATAGATACTTCGTTGCTTACTGATAAATCATCAATTCAAGTTGTATGGGATATGTTTCACGCTAATTATAAAATCTTAGCATCTTTTACCACGTGGTCGGTTCCTACCAATGTACCGTGTCATGTGGTCGAGCCAACGTGTTCATTACCACGTGAAGTTCAACACGTGGATTTTATAAATGAACGCAAAATGTTTTCTGAAATCT
Source organism: Hypena proboscidalis (assembly GCA_905147285.1). Taxonomy (NCBI): domain Eukaryota; kingdom Metazoa; phylum Arthropoda; class Insecta; order Lepidoptera; family Erebidae; genus Hypena; species Hypena proboscidalis. The sequence goes on from LR990141.1 coordinate 7,828,425, forward strand.
GCAAGTTTAAATATAGCGGTCGAACCTGTGTGAGGGCGTTTATTCAGAAGGTTGACGAGTTCATGTCGTGTCGAGGTATACCCGAAGATAGAATACTTTCTTTTGCTTTTGAGGTATTTTGTGATGATGCTTTGCATTGGTTTCGTTCAATTAAAGATAGTGTTCGTTCCTGGAAGGATTTGTGTATTTTGTTAAAACGCGATTTCAGTCCTCATAACTATGACTTTAAATTAATGTCGGAAATTAGGGCTCGTACTCAAGGTGAAAAAGAGAACATAACCATCTATGTATCTAAAATGCAAGGGTTATTTTCCTGTCTGGACGTACCCATCAGCGAGTCTATTAAATTAGAAATACTATTAAATAATATCAGGCCGTGTTATACAAATTCACTCTTAACTGGCAATATTGTGGATATTCCTTCTTTAATTAGTGTTTGCAGAAATTTTGAGAAGTATGACAGTCGTAGCAAGGAATTTTCGGAACCACCTAAAATTACTGCCAATACTCTAGCGCCAGATTTTGCTTATAGATATCCCAATGATACGAATTCGAAAAAAACTTCTTATAGCAATAATTCTTACAAAAAACATAAGTACTTTAAACCTACTTACAATGTTTTAAATACAGATCAATGTTCGACAGAAAATAGTAATTCTGCTGAACCGAGCGTCAATGCTGTTTCTGTCACTAGTACTGCTATACCTAAATTATACTGTCCGAGATGCAGAACAGATTCACATTCTTTAAAATATTGTCGTCAACCTCGTTTTTTGGTTTGTTTTAAATGCGGATTACCTGGCTATCGAGTTTTAGACTGTCCTAGTTGTAACAATAAAACTAATAAAAATTCAAAAAACGTAAAAAATACGGTTGGGGAAAATCAAAAGTAATTGTGAAAACATGTAAAAATGAATGGCATAATTGGCTAAATTATGTATCTAAATTTTTCAATTCATATCAACTTTCCTCAATCGTTAATTCTAACATTAATTATACTCCATTTATCCCCGTTACGGTTAACGGGAAGAACACTGTTGGTTTACTAGACACTGGTTCATGTGTAACTATTTTGGGTAATAATTCCCACAAACTTTTTTTGGATAAATCTAAATTATTACATTCTAAACCTCTGGATTTTATCACCGCTGGTGGCGACAAATATTCTTCACTTGGCTCAGTAGTACTTCCTTTTGAATTTCAAAATAAGATTATTTCTCTTGTTACTCATATTGTACCGGGTATTAAGAAAACTTTAATCCTTGGTATGGATTTCTGGAGGGGTTTTGGGTTGTTCCCTGATCAATTGGAATCTATTTTACTCACGAAAAATAATAACGACGTTGTTGTTTCGGAACTACAGCCTAGTTCTACCAGTCACTTGGTATCTTTTGATCATTTGTCTGATGAGCAGAGAGCTACTGCTAACGACATAACGAACGGCGAGGGCTCGGCCGAACTTCACTCATTACTCATTCGATTGATACAGGTGATAGTCCACCTATTCGTCAGCGATACTATCGTATGTCTCCCGATAAACAGCGTATTTTGTTAAAACATGTCGATGCAATGTTGGCAGAAGATGTCATTGAACCATCTGAAAGCCCTTGGTCAAATCCCGTCATTTTAACGCCTAAAAAAAATGGTGAATTGCGTTTTTGTCTCGACAGCCGTAAACTAAATTCGGTAACAAAAAAAGACGCGTACAATTTGCCTTATATCTCTGAGATTCTGGATAACTTGAGAGACGCTAAGTACCTAACTAGTTTAGATATATCTAAATGTTTCTGGCAGACGTCAATAAGGGCAGAGGACCGTTGTAAAACTGCTTTTTACATTCCGTCACGTGGAACTTTTCAATTTAAATCCATGCCTTTTGGTTTAACAAATGCTCCTGCGACACAACAGCGTTTAGCAGATATTTTATTTTACGGGCCCGAATTTGAAAACAAGGTCTTTTGTTTCGTTGATGACATCGTATGTGTGACAAATTCCTTTGAAAATCACATTTCACTTCTAATTAAAATACTTAACAAATTAAAATATGCAAACTTAACTATAAATTTAGAAAAATGTAATTTTTTCAAAGACAAACTTAAATATTTGGGCTATATAGTGGATTCAGAAGGTCTTCATGCAGATCCTGAGAAGGTAAAATCAATTACAAGTTATTCCACTCCGACAAATAAAAAAGAGGTACGTCGTTTTCTGGGTGCTGCATCGTGGTATAGAAGGTTCATACCCGATTTTAGTACTTTAGCGGCTCCCTTAAATAAATTAACTTCTAACGGCAAAAAGGCTCCACTGTTCGCATGGTCGCAAGAGGCGGATGTAGCTTTTAATAAATTAAAAAAATGTTTATCTTCTTCCTCGGTCTTATGTTGTCCCGATTTTGATCAGCCTTTTGAAATACACGCCGATGCTAGTGATTACGGCATTGGAGCTGTACTTTGCCAGGTCAAGGAGGGACAGGAAAGAGTCATAGCCTTTTATAGTAAATCCTTATCGGACCAGGAAAAAAATTACAGTGCTACTGAGCGCGAAGCGCTTGCTGTCTTATCTGCTATCGAACATTGGCGGTGTTATATTGAAAACGGAAAACAATTTATTGTGTACACCGATCATGCTGCTTTGAAATGGTTTTTAAAACTGAACAACCCTACAGGGCGATTAGCCAGGTGGGGAGTTCGTCTTTCCTCTTATAACTTTGAAATAAGACACCGTCGTGGTTCAGATAATATTGTACCAGATTTTCTTTCTCGATCACCTAATATTATGGATATCGATAGTAATCTCCTCCCAGATGGTAGTTCCTTATCTACTAATGACACTTGGTATTTGAATATTTTTAATGGTTGTTCGCAGTCTCCTACATCCTTTGTTGACTATCAAGTGATCAGTAATAAATTATATCGTTTCAAAAAGAGTCTTAATCCTCTTACCAGAGAATTTCAGTGGAAGGAAGTAGTTCCATCTGAACGGAGAAACGAAGTAATACTTCAGAGCCATTCCTCCCCTACGGCGGGTCATATGGGTATTTTCGAAACTTTCAAACGTTTAGCCCTCAATTATTATTGGCCTGGAATGTATTCCGATGTTGTAAAAGCGGTAAATTCTTGTGATAGTTGCATCGCACATAAGCATCAGAATCATGCAACTTTGGGTCTTATGGGTGAACCTAAGTCTTGTTCTAAACCTTTCCAAATGATAAGTATTGATTTGATTGGTCCCTTGCCTCCTACAAGGCAACAGAACAATTTTATTTTTGTCGTTTGTTGTTGTTTCTCAAAATATTGTTTACTTTTCCCTATTAAACGTGCGACTGCTGACGTAATAACCAGAATCTTAGAGGAAAAAGTTTTTCTGGTACATGGTATTCCATCTACCGTAGTACTAGACAATGGCAAACAATTTATAAGCGCAACTTTTAAAAACTTGTTAAATAAATATAAAATTCCTAATTTACATTACACACCGTTTTATGCACCTCATGTAAATACGGTAGAAAGATATAATAAAACTATAATAACAGCTGTTTCTACGTTCATTTCAAACGATCAACGCATATGGGATACACTTATACCTAAAATTCAGTTCGCAATGAATTGTGCAGTAAACGAAGTAACCGGTTTTACACCATCTATGATCGTATTCGGGCGTGAAACGGTAACCTGTGGTTCTCATTATGTTTCTAGTAAATCTGATACTAATATAATTCATGAGCCACGTGATAGTTATGCTGAGTCACTAGGCTACTTATCCTCTATTTTCGAGAGAGTACAGGCAGCGCTAATAGGTGCACACAAGCGTAATTGTCATTCTTATAATCTTCGCCGTAAAACGGCAGAATTCAATGTTGGTGATATTGTTTGGAAACGTACCTTTTACTTGAGCGATAAGGATAAATATTTTTGTAAAAAACTCGCTCCTAAATTTATTAAATGTAAAATCGTAGCAAAATAGTCTCCATTAGTGTACAAACTAGCAGATATGTCTGATAAGCCACTTGGCGAATGGCATATAAAGGATATTAAACAAATAAACTATAAACAATAATGGTATAAAAAAAAAAAAAAAAAAAAAAAAAATTTTACCCTATGGTTCAGTGGTTAAAATTCTCATTGTCGAATCGGGTATACCATTTTGTTCGCTAATATTCTTCACGCTCATAATTCCTTTAGAATCACATCTACTAATGATGTCGAATTCTATTATTTTCAACTATACGATGTTGTTCATTCATTCATCTTGAAATGTGTCATGCCTTCTGTGTAGACGCGCACACCCAATACTACTTCGCTAACGCGCTACTTGGTAAACAAGTTGTTATACTTACATTTTTAGTTATATTTAGTTCCGTTAGATAAGAATGAGTTTCAATAATCTTCTTTAATTAGTAAAAATTCAATCTTAATAGGTTGCACGTAGTGTTATTTTTGAATGACATCATGACATTGTTATTGTATTGAATGCGTTTGGCTCGATCACTCCGGTTCTTTTCAATTTTATTTAGGTATCGTAACTTCATATTTTTTCTAGTTATTTTTTTTATATACACTTATTGTTCTGATTTCAGTAAAGCCGGATCGAGCTGCCGGTGCTGCTTAAGAACTGCTTCCTGAGGTCTTCCATGTCAGCCAGGAGCCGAATTTTTTAAGAAAAATTCTGCCCTAACGGAGGGGGTGTGTGACGTCGCAACCGCACGGCCACCGCTTCCTCAAGATGCGCCCCCCACTGCAGACCCCTGTGGGGTATATAAAGGACCTGCGCGCGTGACGCGCCCTTCTTGCCTGCGGTCACCAGCGCCGAGTTAAGTGTTCCTCACTTCGCTGCGCCAGGACTTATCAAACCACTTACCTACCTACCAACCTACGCCTTGAGACTACCTTGTATTTAATAGATATAAATATATAGAATAATAATACCTTTGTTAATCTATCGATTGTTTCTATTTATTCTGCCTACCTAACTAGTCATTAGTAGACTACGTTACAAGGCTTAGCATAATAGTAGGTATTTAACGGCTTAGAGAATTAGAGCTCCAAAACAAAATTATAATTCGTTCATTAAGGCTGTCAAAATTCGCGGATAGCAGTTAACATCGTGTCGGACATTTTGTGCAGTAGCCCCGCACCTCTGCACCACACTGCCGGTTCTTTTCGAAGATATGTGTGTATTTATCATAAAAATTATCATTCGCTAACGGTGAAGGAAAACATCGTGAGGAAACCTGCACGCCTGAGAGTGTCAAAAAAGTGCTCGAGGGTGTGTGAAGTCCACCAATCCGCACTTGGCCAGCGTGGTGGACTATGGCCTAAACCTTCTCATCATGAGAAGAGGCCCGAACCCAGCAGTGGGACCATGTTTTAGATACAGGGCTGCTATAAGTATAAGTAAGGCTTAATTTACGACATCACATGTAGATTTATGCTGTGGATTTTCGTGGCCTAAATTAGGATTTATATATTACATTGCTAGCTATTTTCGTACAAATTTTCATCAGCACCTGGTATTTGGGTTTTTATATATATATATATATATATATAAAGACGTTAAGAATAGACATTATAGTACTAAATTATAATACTAAATACATATAGCCAGTCAGTGATTAGCACATAGCTTCGCGTCGGACATTTTGTGCAGTAGCCCTGCGCCGCTGCACCACACTGCCGGTTACGGACCGCAGCTAATTTCAAACCAACACGGCTTGATTTACGACATTACATGCAGATTTATGCTGTGCTTCTGCTAAAATATTGTCTGTTGTAAAAACAGCATTTGCCGCCATTTTGAAGCTTTGTGGGTGGAATATTAAGATGAGATTTGAACATGAATTTTTCAAGTGTATTTATCTTTAGGTACTTATATTACCTAAAGATAAATACACTTGAACACCAGCGTGGTATGAGTAGGCCTAAACCTTTTAAATGGAGCCACACATTGCAAGACGGCCCCCAGTTCCCGGTAGTCCCGCTATTCCCTTCCAAGGTAGCGGTCGCGGTAACGGCGGGACAGGGGGTGCTAGGAATCTCCGGGCTACGGGAGGCTACCACCACCTCAAAAAATTGACCCTGGCTACGTATAACGGACGAAGTCTACGGCTGGACCATCATCTCACCGAACTCGAGGTAGAATTGGGTCGCATAAACTGGCATATATTAGGGTTATCTGAAGTCCGAAGACAGGGGGAGGACACGATAACCCTTGAGTCAGGCGACCTGTTCTACTTCCGAGAAGGTGATAGGCCCTCCCAGGGCGGTGTCGGATTCTTGGTCAACAAGTGTCTCACTAGCAGCGTTGTGGAAATCAGCAGTGTGTCGACAAGGGTAGCGTACCTTATTCTGAAGATCACCGACAGAAAATTTCTGAAGGTGGTGCAGGTATATGCGCCGACCTCGACATACTCTGATGAGATAGCCGAAACCATGTACGAAGACATAGCGAAAGCACTACATGGTACCAGGAAGGCTCACTACAACGTTGTTATGGGAGACTTTAATGCCAAAGTGGGAGTACAAGAACGCGGCGAAACGAAAATCGGACCTAATGGTGTGGGGCGCCGAAATCACAGGGGCCAAATGCTGGTAAACTTTCTAGAGTCCCAGGGGCTCTTCTTAATGAATTCTTTCTTTAAGAAGAAGCCCCACAGAAAGTGGACATGGCGAAGCCCCGATAATGTGACGAGGAACGAGATAGATTTTATCATCACGGACAAGCGGCATATATTTAGAGATGTCTCGGTGATCAATAGGTTTAATACCGGTAGTGATCACAGACTCGTCCGAGGCTCTCTAAATATCAACCTGAAGGCCGAAAGAGTTAGGATGATAAGACCTATTCTCCGACCCACGCTGCCCCAAATAGCCTTAGGTTCCGAAAAGTTCCAGTTGGAACTCCAAAATCGTTTCGCACTGCTGGAAACCACGGCCGATGTTGACGAAAAAACCGACACAGTGATCAAAACGCTACAGAACGTGTCTCGAAGGTTGTTTCCCGGAAAACGCGGTAATAGGGAGTCCAAGCTCTCACCCGAGACTCTCGAACTTATGAAGGAACGACGAGAAACGCCAGACACTCAGATGTCTTCGTCAGATAGGCGGTCCCTAAACCTGAAAATCAGGAAACTGACGCGACGTGACCTCCGACGCTGCAGCACTCGAAATATCGAGGCTGCGATCGAGCAAAATAGAGGCACCAAAGTCTTCGCTCAGCATCTAGGTAGACCCCATCTGACGAAACTGAGGACTGGGGATGGCAGGACCGTCACCTCTAGGTTCGAGATACTCGAGGAAATTGAGAGCTTCTATAGACACCTATACGCATCACGGATGACTAAACCAACGAGACCAAGCGATGATGACCACAGAGCCCCACTCACGCGCCACTACACCGAAGACATCCCGGATGTCGACCCAGGCGAGGTTGAGGCAGCTCTCAGACAACTACAGAACAATAAGGCGCCGGGTGATGACGGAATTACAACCGAGCTTCTTAAGGCCGGTGGGACCCCAGTCCTGAAAGAGCTAGCGAGTCTGTTTAATTCCGTCATTCACCAAGGCTTGACACCACAGGCGTGGACCGGGAGTGCGGTGGTTCTGTTCTTCAAAAAAGGTGACAAAACCTTACTGAAGAACTACAGACCTATCTCACTCCTGAGCCACATCTACAAGTTGTTCTCGAGAGTAGTCACGAACCGCCTCGCCAGGAGACTTGACGAGTTCCAGCCACCAGAACAAGCCGGGTTTCGAAAAGGCTTTAGTACCGTGGACCACATCCATACTGTTCGGCAGATTGTACAGAAAACTGAAGAGTACAATCAGCCGCTGTGTCTGGCTTTTGTGGACTACGAGAAAGCCTTCGACTCCATCGAAACTTGGGCGGTTTTGGATGCTCTGCAGCGATGCCGTATCGACTGGCGATACATCGAGGTGCTGAGATGCTTGTATGAGACCGCCACCATGACCGTCCAGATCCAGGACCAAAAGACAAGCCAAATCGAGCTGCGTCGGGGGGTGAGACAGGGGGATGTCATATCCCCAAAACTGTTCACCAACGCTCTCGAGGATGTCTTCAAGACCTTGGACTGGACTGGACGGGGTATAAACGTGAACGGTGAGTACATCTCGCACCTTCGATTTGCCGATGATATCGTCATCGTGGCGGAGTCGCTGGAACAGCTGAGCGGAATGCTGCACAGCCTAAATGAAGCTTCACGACGTGTTGGTCTCGGCATGAATTTGGATAAAACCAAAATTATGCTCAATGAGCATGTCATGCCGAGACCAATATTTGTCGATGGATCGATGCTCGAAGTTGTTCAAGAATACATCTACCTAGGGCAGGTCATTAAGCTTGGTAGAAACAACTTCGAGCGAGAAGTCGATAGAAGGATCCAGTTGGGTTGGGCAGCATTTAGCAAACTTCGTCAAGTCTTCTCTTCGCCTTTACCGCAGTGCCTGAAGACGAAAGTCTACAACCAGTGCGTCCTGCCTGTTATGACCTACGGTGCCGAGACATGGACATTAACGGTTGCACTAGTCCACAAATTTAAAGTCGCGCAGCGGGCTATGGAGCGAGCTATGCTCGGAGTTTCTTTGAAGGATAAAATTCGTAATGAGGTCATCCGACAAAGAACCAAAGTGACCGACATAGCTCGCAAAATAAGCTCGCTGAAGTGGCAGTGGGCTGGTCACGTTTGCCGACGGACCGACAGCCGCTGGAGCAAACGAGTCCTGGAATGGAGACCGCGACTCGGCAACCGTAAGGTGGGACGCCCCCCTGCCAGGTGGACTGACGACCTGAAGAAGGTCGCTGGAGGGGACTGGATGCGGAAGGCACAGGACCGGGTGTTGTGGCGCACATTAAGAGAGGCCTATGTCCAGCAGTGGACTGCGAGAGGCTAAATGATGATGATGATGACTTATATTATAAAGAGCAAGTGTTTTTATTCAAATCCCTAGAAAAATATTGGCTACTTTTTATCGTCAAAATGTATTTTTGTGGGTGATCAAAACAATCTAACACTTCTGACTGACATAACAAAAAGGGGGCAATGTTATTTTTAACCGACTTCAAAAAAACGAAGAGATTTTTAATTCGATTGTATTTTTTTTTTGATTTCCGATTACTCGAAGACACTTGGACCGATTTGAGAAATTCTTTTTTGGTCTGAAAGAGAGTATACCTTGTCATTAGGTCCTATTTTCATCAGATTACGATCTGATGATAGGATCCTAGAGAAATCGATAGTAATCCTCAAATTTTAAAGGCTTTTATATATTTTTTGTATATTACTTAAAGCTACTCGGATATTTGCATCTAGCAGTCAGCATCTCAGGTTGCTCAGCTGATGCTGGAGGGTACAACTCCTAAGTGGTTGGGAGTACGGAGAAAATTCTTTTAAAATAGGCACCGTACGACCGTTTATTGTATTATTTTAAGTTAGACACAGATGATGCGAGATATTATATATTACTTACGTATTTCTTACATATTCTTGTAATTGAATTCGGCTTTTTTTTAACACGCTTATATTAGCTTCTCCTGTATGTATGTATGTATGTATGTATGTATGTATTTATGTATGTATGTATGTAACCGACTCCTTTGGACTCGATTTTGACCCACTTTAAACGGACAGATTCCATTTAAATTTTGCACACCTGTCAAAGATGACAATGCAATAATTCGATAAAAAAATTAAAAAAAAAAAAAAAAAAAAAAAACGCTCTTATAAATAAACCAAACTAAAAAGTAAAAAATAAATAATAGTTTAAAAAAAGCGTGCAGCGCTCTGTGCCATATTTTTCGTCTATCGAGCAACCCACGCTTTTTCACAATAATACTAGTATTTTTTGTTCATTACCATTTTCAGCTTATATTAGGAATTATTTTTCACTTTTTAGTTAGAAGTACTTTAAAAGCGTGTTTTTTATTTTGTTTAATATTTATTTGTATAATTATTTAGTTTCATGATATCCTTTAATTGACGTTTATAAGAATACGTTATTTGACAGACCGAGCACCCTGTAAACATAATTATATAGAAAACCAATTACTACAGCTTACTTGGCATTTTCCACTGCTTTGGAACAGAAATAACAAAGACCTTGGCATTCACACTAAGTACACTAAAATGGAAACAGTGTTAACAAGTCGTTATGCCGACTGTAATGCTACGATATAAATAACGTGCCAGAATGCCAACTAGTTCTTGATACTGGAAAAATACATCTCGATGTTAACCGCTCACGTGCGCAAAGGGAATATATTCCCTTTTGAAAAATATGACTCACGTGCGCAAAGGGAATATATTCCCTTTTTTGTCTTTTTTTTTGCTGTGGTGGTCCGACCCGTGATTTATGTTTTGTTTCTTTTTAAAGCAATAGACAACCAATATTCCGTCATTTTTAGTCGATTATGGACATAATATTTTATGCTACAAATACCACTTCACTATTTTACTCCGATACGGTTTGTCAAATTTTTTTTTTTAAAAATCAGTTGAATGTGACAGCCAACTACGCGCGGTGTTGGCATTTGTTTTGTTGCGACTTATTTGTTTATTTGTAGTCTTTTCTCTCGTTAAACGAATAACTTTTACAGAAAAGTGTGTAGTGTTTTGTCATTTTCAATTAAAAAACAATAGGTTATCGCTTTACTTTTTCAACTAAACATATTTAAAGATGATGTGTACGTGTTCAACCATAGCCAATGTTTATCGTTAACTAAAACAAATTTGACACTCAATGTAAATAAATAATGGATACAGTTTAAAAGAGTAACTCTTAAGCTTGAATAAAAACACCACTTGAATTCTAAGAACAGATGTGCGCCATCCATACAGGCATTTTTTTGAAACACTACGCCGAAGGTCGAAGTGACGTCAGTCGGTGCGCACGTGACGGGATTTTGGTAAGTTGTTCTAGCGCACGTGAGCGGCGGATATTTTTTTCTGCCACATATTTAGACTGAGGTGTGTAGTTTGTGAAGTTAGGGCAGGTAGAATTAGGGCGCAGAGCTTAACGGCTTAAGTCTGCGTGAAATCACTCAACACACTTTCATCACACGCACCCACTCGCAAATCTCACTGTCATCTTTTTGACAGCTATAATGGTCTTGCCTTGGAATACTATAGCCCGATTTGCAGGTGACGATTTCGGGACGAAGCTAAGGGGTTACGACCAGGACGAGCAAGACAAGTCACTCCCGCGAGTCTCCTACCTGCGTGCCGTTCGCCTCACCAACCGGCGCACGCGCTATTGCCGCCGCTCGCTCGCGATCCAGACTAGATCCAGTGAGTAGGTAATTATGGATTGCCAAAAATGTAGAAAAGTACTTTCTAAGAAAGGATCTCATTTTCTATGCCAAGGACAGTGTCAAGGTACCTTCCATAGAAGCTGCGTAAAGGGACTGGCTGCAGACTTGAAAGCTGGTAAAACCCGTATATATTGTAATAACTGCGAGGATGATGAGTCGGAGACTGAAGAGCAGGATGACGAGACGAGATCCAATGATAAAGTTCTAAGAGATATCCAGAAGAATGTAAAGTCAATTCCAGGTCTAATAAAACAACTTGAGTCTATACAAAACAGCATGAGTCTCCTCTCGGAAAAATACGACACGTTACTAACTGAGCAGAATAAATCGAACGATAAAATCCGCAAATTAGAAAAGACAGTCGAGACCATAAATAATAAATGTATTTACATGGAGAAATATAACGTCGCGCTAGAGCAAAAGCTGCATGACTACGAACAATTCACTCGCAAGCATAACATTGAGATAGTTGGTATTGAACAATTACCGGATGAAAACGTGAAAGAAATCGTCGAGAAAATCGGAAAAGCAATCAATGTCAGTGCTGAGAACATCGAATGGGTACGCCGAAACCAACCACGTAAACAAGGTACAAAATCTGCTTCTATAATCGTCGGTTTTAAGTCTTTGGGCACAGCATCTCGTGACGCGTGGCTGGCTGAACGACGTAAGTTAGTAAATATTACAAGCGACAAGATAACAGGTGGTTCAAATACCAATAAAATATACATAAATGAGGACTTAACAAAATCCACCCGTACACTACTTTGGAATACCAAGAAAGAGTTGCATGATGTGTATAAATACATTTGGGTATCTAACGGAAAAATATTAATTAAGAAAAATGACGGTGATAAAGCTACTTGGGTGAGATCGGAAAATGCGCTTGCTGATCTACAAAAATAAGCACCTAAGATGTAACATATATTTTGTTTAACTTTTTATTTCAAATTCACACCACTAGACAGTATTATTAGTGTTACTGATAGTGACACTGTTAAAGCGGACGAAGTCAGCTGTTTAAAAACGTGGCTATCGTCATTTTATAACTTTTGTTTATTACATATAAATATCAGATCTTTGAAAAAGAATTTTGACGAACTAATTGTAACTTTAAATAACGATTTAAAAAACATTGATGTACTAGTAATAACAGAACCAAATATTAATTTTTCATTAGTAAATTTATATCAAATTCAGGGATTCAATATTCATAGTTTTACACGAACTGAGCGCACCGGTGGAGGGGTACTGGTTTATACGCGCGCGACATGGCAGGCGCGAGTGAGCGAGACAGTGCATACTCGTAACATGACATCGGCGGAGTGCGTTTCCATTGTACTCGATGAGGGCGGGACTGATCCGATATATTTATTATCTATCTATAGACCACCAAGAATAAATAAATCTAATAAAATAAAACAATTTCTAAGAGAACTGCGCACCATATTGGAAAATTTACCTAAAGATATAAAAATATTCTTCTGTGGAGATTTAAACATAAATTTATTAAAAAATCATGACGCTGACGTAATTGAGTACGAAAATTTATTATCTGAATTTGGCCTAAATAAATGTATAGATAAAATAACTCGTAAAGAAATAGTTAAGGAAAATATTGTAGAATCATGTTTGGATCACATTTATATCCGAGCGCCCTTAGCACAAATTAATTCAGCGGTTATTCAACATAAAATATCGGACCATTATCCCGTGGCGGCCGTAGTGCAGTGGAACCGCACAACGTTTAGTAGTCAACAATCACAGCTGATAACTACCACTGGCGCACTCGCTGCGCACGGGCGCGCTACGAACTGTAACAATCAGAAAACGGTACCTACTGTACAACGTAGGGTTCTTGACAACCGATTAATTAGGGAGAGATTATTAAGTACAAACTTTAACACTTTATTGGATATTGAATGCCCTTTAGAATTATACAACGCTCTTAGACAACTGTTTAATAACATCTATAACGATTGTTATAAATCCGTAACTGTTCGATGTAGTTTAAGAAATAATAAAGATTGGATAACAAATAATTTAAAATATATGATAAAGGAGAGAGATAGACTATTTAATGTTTGGTGCAATGACTCAAAGAATATGAATAAAAGATTAGAATATACTAAATATAGGAATAAATGTTGTAAAACAATAACTAAATGTCATAATGAATATGATAAACAGTGTATTATTAGTTGCAACAAAAATATAAGAATGATTTGGAATAAAATAAATATATTACTGGGGAAAAATAAACAACCTACAGATACTGTAATATTATCTAATATGAGCTCTCAGGGAAACACTCAATATATAACTGATCGATTTGCCGCTGCCTTTACTGAGGAAATACAACGAGTTAAACATATTTGTGATAAAAAGTGGTTAAATAGGGATGAGTATGTACATGAGATAGATAAAAATATGAGATGGCAACCAGTGACCTCTAAATACGTAAATAAAATAATTAAAGCCATGAATAATAAAAAATCACCCGGTTGCGATCAGATACGAATGTCTGATTTACAACTTATCAATGACAAAATAAGTCCAATAGTTTCCAAGTTGATTAATTTATCCGTTAAACAACATTTATATCCAGATCAATTGAAAGAAGCAATAATACGACCTATTCATAAGAAAGGTGATCGTAAAACGTTCTTAAACTATAGGCCAATAGCTATACTACCCAGTATTGACAAAATTATCGAAAAATGTATAGTTAATCAGCTTGGAATCTATTTACAGAAAAACAATATCATAGGCAAATCACAACATGGGTTTCAAAAAGGTAAAAGTACCAGCACATTACTGAGTAATTTTACTGACGAAATTAATAATTATTTAAACAATAAACAATTTGTAGTTGCTATATTCTTTGACTTCAAAATGGCGTTTGATACTCTAGAGACAAAAACGTTATTAAATGCAATGGGAGAGTGTGGGGTACAAGAGCCTCTGAATCAATGGTTCAGAGATTACCTCACATCACGATCTTACCGCGTTAAGGTAGAGAAAACCCTTAGTAACAAAAAATCTGTCCGATGTGGGGTGCCGCAGGGTTCAGGATGTGCTCCTGTGTGCTATTTAATGCACGTAAATAGTCTAAATAATGTACTACAACACTGTTCAGCACATATGTTCGCAGATGATCTATGCACTTTACGTGCAGGCACTGATTTGGCGGAAACTTGTCGACTTGTCCAACAAGACATAGACTCAGTAGTGAAATGGGCCCACGATAACGGAATAGTCCTCAATTCAGATAAAACAAAACTTCTTTTTATACATTCACCATATTTACCACTAAAAGCAACCCCTCTGCCATTATACACTCATTCTTTTGATTGCTTTCACAAAAACCTCAATAACTGCAGCTGTGAGCCGATACAAAGAGTAAATTGTGTAACTTATTTGGGTATGAAAGTTGATGAACATCTATCATGGGGCGAACATATAGCTTTCTTATGTAACAAATTAAGGATTATACTAGGTAAATTTTATTATCTAAGTTACCGAGTCCCTAAAAGTACACTAAAACTGTTATATAAATCTTTAGTGGAACCTATTATAGATTATGCACTCGATTGCTATGGGCTTACATTTAAATCTTATATTGATAAAATAGAAAATCTTCAAATTAGATTCTTAAAATTACTTGTTGACAATAAAACTAAAAATAAATGTAAAGATAACTACTATAAATTATTCAAAATTCTTAAACTATTACCTATTTCTTTAAAACATAAATATTTACTAACAATTAATAACCATGGCAAACAAGAGCATAATAAAACATTAATTAACATAAATAATAATTATAATACAAGGGCAATGACCTCTGGTAAGTTTGTTGTTCCCAGAGTCAAAAATATGTACGGAGATAGAACATTAAGTAAAAGAATTCCTTATATTTTAAATAGTTTACCAGAAGAAATAAGAGAGGAAGAAAATATTAATAAATTTAAGAATAATTTAAAAAAGTTCCTAATAAATGGCTTACTTTAAGATAGAAGATAAATTAGTTTAAGAGTTGAAAAATTTTGATCCCACAGTCAAACAGTTAATACTGTTTTGTGGGACACTGTTCTAGTTTATAAGTCTACTATGTATCTTTTTAATTCAATAAATAAAAAAAAAAAAAAAAAAAAGTATATTTGGACGGTAGAATCTTTTTCCTAGACTCCTGTAGAAGAATGCCCCACGCTCGCATTTTACAAGTCTTTGACGTTTTCGGATTCTGTTACATTAAAGGGACATGGGACAAGATCTGAAGTCTTGGCCATAGGGTGCAATTCCTCGTTGAAAACATTTTCATAAAAATGCGTTAAATAAACTTGGTGGTTTTAAATTTCTAGTATAAGAAATCTCCGCAGTTACCGCGAGGTCTCGGGTTCGATTCCCGGGTCAGGCAAAGTGTTATTTGTGAACTTTCCGTCAGGAAATTCACAATAGCAGCATGAAGTGGGAATTGCACCCGGTACAGAAAGATTGGCTCACCCCCTATCCCATGGGACCTATATATAACAGTTGAAATGTGTGTGTTGTACACCTCTGCCACACCCTTTCTGGGTAATATAGGCGTGATGTTATGTTTATGTTTTAGACAAGACAACAATAAATTGAATAGAATCTAACCAACGTAGCATGCTCTGGCGGCGCTCCAACCCAATAATGCCGCTGTGGTTTGTCCGACATCGTGTTAACGGTCACTGTACTACTGTGGTGAGAGCGCCGCGCCAGGAATGGAGGAATACGAGCGAAAAGGAATGTAAATAAACGAGGAAAGACAAAAGAAGGGGTACTAGCAAAGATAAAGAGATAAAGATAAAGATAAAGATGATTTATTTGTCATAACATGCGGTCGTGTTCGAGCATTCTTTTTAACTAATTTACTGATTGCGTAGACATTTTGCGATGTTTATTTTTCAACAAATTCTTTGTTCTCATGGTTTTCTTTGCATTTACTTACTATGTTTGTTAGAGAAAAAAACTTTGAATGTAGTATAATTATGTCCGTGTAACGTGTCCGTATTAATGTCAGTGGGACATCCTGTAGTATATGCCATTATGGTTTATCGCAAATTGTGTTAACGGCCACTATCCTGTGATGTGATTGTCGCGTCAGGAAAGGAGGAATACGAGCAAAGAGGAACATAAATAAACGAGGAATGAAAATAGATTGAGAGGAAAGGAATAGTTCCTCTGATCTCTTTAAAAGTGGCTCAGGATAAATTAGGCTGCTTAGAATTGTTTCAGGCACTTTAATTTTTACCTAGATAGGTCTTCATTCAAAAGCGTAAACATAACATAAACCAGGAAAGGTAAAAGGTAGGGTGTAGCAACAAATAATATTTTAAATAAATTTCATGCAAAATTTTCGTTTTTTGTCTAAATATCTTAGCTAATTTGTTATATTTGTCTGACTGGACAGTACCAGACATGGACAGACAGACTGACGAAGATGACAAAACTATAGGGGTTCCTGTTTGGAACCTTTAACATTGTGATAGCGAAAAAAAGTAGTCCGTTCTTTCACAGTTATACTTCTGCGATGTTACATTCATGTGTTGAATGCACGCAGCGGGACAAAGTGACCACAAAGGGTAACGTTAGGTGACGTGACCACAGTTTTGTGTGTTTGTTGTTGTCACATGATTTCTCTACGAACTGAGATCTTAAATATGGAGAAAGGAAAGAATAACTATGAGATCGCGTTGCTAGGAATTGAGTGAATATCTACAGTCAAATAGTAACACAAATAAACAAGGCAAAATAGGCAAGGCAAGGCAAGTCAAGTTAAATCTGCTTAAAACGCTAAAAAATTTAATACTTAATGTCAATTTGCCGGTTAAACAGTATTAGAAAAAAATTCAAAATCAAATTGAAGAAAATGATTCTGAATTGATATAATGCTTTTGAGTGTTTTAAGATGCTTAAGTTTTAGAACTCATTACGCAGTTTTCTTTCGCGTCTACGTTCGGTAACGTGCCCGCAGTCTCCGTAGAATGTAGATATTAGTGTAAAAAATATCTACATACACACATACGTATTCTCCCGCAGCCGCAGTGGCCGCCGGAGAAAATCACGTCGTGTGTCAAGTCTTTTTCAAGGGATACGATATGAATTAAAAAGCTCAATTCCTGCAGAACTATTTCTTCCCGCAATCTATTTTGTTTCCTCGTTTATTTACATTCCTTTTCGCTCGTATTCCTCCATTCCTGGCGCGGCGTTCTCACCACAGTAGTACAGTGACCGTTAACACGATGTCGGACAAACCACAGCGGCATATATTGTGTTGGAGCAGCGCCAGAGCTACCCGCATGCTTTGTTGGTTAGATTCTATTCAATTTATGGTTGTCTTGAGATGCATTCTGCAATTTAATTATAAAGTGGGTCTAGTGGTGTTTAATCACATGAAGCCATAATTCGAAGTGAAGAAAATTTTGCTATAAAGTACCTGTGTGTACAAAATACAAAACAAAAAATAAAAATAATTTCTTTTTCCATATTTTTCGTAAATGGACCTACGTCGTAGCCAGTCGTAGCGTTGCTACGTGCCTACGCTATGCCTGTGCGATACACTCAAAAAATCATTTATTGATAGCAACGCGTGTGGTTTGGTATTGCTATTGCTATTTACAAAGGCGCTACGAGTTTGAGTTTGTTTCGGCAAAATAAAAATGATATTTTGGAATCTATGTTGAGAGGTTTTCAACTATGTTAAATGTTTTTTTTTCTTCAGAACAGTTCGGTTTTTATAATTGATGTGAGACTTGAAGCCACGGCTATGATGGGTATCGGTGAAAAATACCTACAAAAAGTACGAGTAGGTACCTAAGTATTACCTCTTTTATGTAACGAACAACATAACTGTGTCTAGAGTCTAGATTCAACGTTTTAATAAAGTCTGAAAAACTTATTTACCAAATTCAAACATTTTTCTTCTTCGTCGTGTCGATGGCTGAGTCAAATTTTATTTTGAGTTGCCATCGTGGTAAAAGGACTAGCCAATTCGCCTTGGAGAACTCGCGAATTGACTAGGGTGCGCCGGACGTAGGGAAACGTTGTGTACGTCACTCGGAGAGGCTCCTTTCATGATGTAGTGTACGTAGCATATAAAAAACAAGCAAGCTTTTTTTGGCAGCGGCGGTAAAAATAGCTATTTTTTAAAAAGCCACCATTTCTGCTTAAGCCTTATTGGAAATACAGTCGTGATATCATGTTATGGTGATGTAGGTACTGGCATACAATATATAAACCATAGAAATCTTAATAATAAGGCAATAGAAATGTCAAAGACGCGTGACCTTGTCGCCGCGCATCTGTCTAGTCAAACACAAGTGCGAGTTGAGGAATTGTCGTCTTAATGTCATCGCAAAAAGAATAATTTTGTTTGCAGGAATACAAGCGCATGAGTCTAATCGAACACAAGTGCGAGTTGAGGAATTGTCGTCTTAATGTCATCGCCAAAAAGAATAATTTTGTTTGCAGGAATACAAAAAGTGGTATTTGAAAAACGGCGACATGCGTCCCAGTGTTAAAAGATAGTCGATAGCATTTCTATTGACTAGTTATTAAGATTTCTATGATATAAACATAATTAAAACAATATTACAAAATACCGGACAAATGACTAATCAGTGAAAAGGTAGGACATGTCATGAACGTCAGCGGCACACATTTCTATTAGCGTTGGGGGTTCACCAGTGAGTGTGTGGGACAGTAACACGCCGGTGTTTCAGTTCACTAGAAATGACCGGTAATACACCGTGTTTATCTTATGTGAGATAATGTTATTATGCAAATTTATACTCATTACGTAATTGCAATGTATTAATTGTCGTAGCATATCATGTACTGCCGTTTACCCGGGGGGTGCAGGTTCGAATCCTGCTGGTTTCTTAATTTTCTACCTTAATATTGCATAAAGTACTATGGTATGCTATGAAAAGTGACAATTTTATTATTTTCTTTATGCGACGAATGTGGCCAACGAACGTGTGTGTCCACCTGATGGTAAGTGATAACTACAACCCATGGTAATCAACATTTTCAAAATCTACACCATTTTGTCAAAATAATGCAAAACTATTCGTAACTTTATCGGTAGACTACGATGTTATGCCTCATGTGCCAGTAATTGCAAGGCCTTATCTCATACCGAACCGTAATACATTACAGTACTAAAAACACTACAACTATTCGTGGCTAAGTCTATAAGTCCAGCAATGTTAACCGCGGTCGGTTGTTGGATGGATGATCTTCTTCTTCTTCATTCGAGTCGACGGCAAAGTCAAATTTTAGCCCAGTATGTGGCTACCTGAACAGCGCTCTCGTCTGCGTTTATTGGCGCGTCCTTCGTGCAGGTCGTGGGGCACGCAGGACAAGTTAGAATATGGGCCATGGTTTGTGTGGCCCACGTTCACAATTTGTATCGGTTTCATCTGCAAAACCCCACCGTATCATGTTGTCTTTGCTTCGGCCGATGATGGATGGAGCCGTCACGTCAGTTTCGGTTGTCATGTGAAGATCTATGGCTTTCGTTACGGGTAGTCAGAAGCCAGGTAGTCTGACAAGAGTATAGTACGACTTGTACTAGGTCGTGGAGGTCTTATGGCAGTCGCTCTATGTAAAATACTGTTTTTTTTTTTTTTACTTGTCTGCGGGTGCCCCACGGCTGGGCAAAGGCTTCTGTTATTTGCTATCTCTGGCCAATCGTTCTGAAATGCATGCAAGTCGTAATAATATAATATAGTCGTAATAATAATAGTCGTTATTATATCTATTCTATCTAAAATATTTATGAAATAAATATAGTTTAAAAAAACTAAAAAAACACGCTTTTAAAGCACATCAAACTAAAAAGTGAAAAATAATTCTTATTATAGCCTGAAAATAATAATAAACGAAAAATACTAGTACTATTGTGAAAAAAAGCGTGGGGCGCTCTGTGCCATATTTTTCGTCTATCGAGCGACCCACGCTTTTTTTCACAATAGTACTAGTATTTTTCGTTTATTATTATTTTCAGGCTATAATAAGAATTATTTTTCACTTTTTAGTTTGATGTGCTTTAAAAGCGTGTTTTTTTAGTTTTTTTAAACTATATTTATTTTTCACTTTTTAGTTTGATGTTTTTAGTTTTTTTTTAATCCTGGCGATCCTAATCAGGATAATGAGATAAATTTATGAAATTATTATATTGTCGCTGATTCTTTACAAGTGTAGAAAGTTTGAATTAAATCTGTCCGTTTAAAGTGGGTCAAAATCGAGTCCAAAGGAGTCGGTTACATACAAACAAACAAACAAACAAACAAACAAACAAACAAACATACAGGTGAAGCTAATATAAGCGTGTTAAAAAAGAGATTGGACCAAATTTTATAATAAGTGATAATTTTAAGTACACAGTGTAATTTTAAGTGAAAAATATTTTAAGATAATTTGTTATATAGGTTTTTGGGAAATAAAAGGCTTTTTTATTTTTATTTTTATTTATAATAATAGTCGTAATAATATAATAAAATAAATAAAAAATACTGATATTCAACTGAATTCTTTAGAATAAAAGACGACCACATTGTTATTGGGAAAAGGCTTCGCGAATGATATTATGATGGAAAACACAATATTATTAGAACAATAAAAATATTTATTATATTGTATCATTTCGTTTGTGGTTTATTTGACCACAATGTACAATATAGCTCAGGACCACAATTTTCAATTAGCCAAATTTGATACAGAAACTAGGCAGTATTATGAATTATTATAATAATATTAAAAGAATATCAAATAATAACCACAAAAACACCAAGTAGAAATATTATGGTTTGCACTTTTTTGTCGACTACCTCGTTGGTCTTTCGGTGGTGTATGCAACTGCTCGCCTTGAGGGTTCGAGTTCAATCCGAAATCGAGCAAACCTGTATTTTGTGTTTTTCAGAAAGAGCGGTGAGGCGCGGGGTTTGAAATAGTGTCCAGTAAATGGCGATACCTTCTATCACATAGGCATTAAATATAACAGGTGAATAGTGGGTAAATACATTTCTTTCTTAACCTCTTAGAAAGTATTGGTGTAAAGTCTGAACATTCCTTTTAGAATTAGGTTTCAGTTATCTGCGAGTTTAAGACATCCAAAAATAATTTAATTACAGCGCCTGCTAAAATATAAATATTGTTAAGTATATCGTTGCATGCTGCTAACTTTTATTGTAGGCGTCTATAATTAAGCTACAGAATAAATAAACAAGTTGGTTATTTTATCTTTTATTGATTACAGAATATAAAAAGAATCCCCTTAACTTGTACTTCAGTGTATTTATTTATTTATTTATTTAAGTACAGAGGCGGTGAATTGCTTTCCTAATAGTCAGAGGAGACCAAAGGTATATTTTAATAAAAAAGGCATGATCAGGCTTATTCAGTTTTTATTCAACCTGTAATATATAAATACCGAAAACATACAATTAATGAATTTATGGACTTTATTATACAAAAGGCAATGTAACCGCAGCATTATAAAGCCAATGAAGCGGTCAGTAATACACGTCAGATAAATATTTAATGTTAGCTGCTAAACGTGGCCAATGTTAGCCAGGTTACACGCAAAACTTAGCACTAGACACAGGGACGCACTTGGGTCGGAAATTTAATTACAAAGTTTTAGATACCGTCCACTATATTTATTATTACTATTTGTAGTTTATGTTTCCATAACTCGGGAATATGGGGTCCCGGTACTTTGGAAGGCATGCGTGGGGCTGAAACCAACAGCGTAAAGGCCTGATAAACATTTTGATCTAAATCTGAAATGGGACACAAACCGACGACTATCCCTGTTTACACTATTTAAATGCACCCAAGGACAGTCCCCGGTTCGTGTAGAACTATTGCAGCAAAATGAGAACTAAATTACCGGATCTATTGGAATGAATTGAATGAATTGCTTACATGTAATTATATTATGCCTTAAGGAATCGCAATCGATTTCGTGATTAGAAAAGTATTGTCTTGGGTTTGATTCCCTGGACGGGTAAAAGGGTTATTTTTATTTTATTTTATTTTCTTAGGAAAACAAACAGTCTTTCTATAAACTAAATTAATAACTAAAATATTATCTTATGACCATGTAACAGTTTTCACATATTATATCTATATCTGCGAGTTTGAAAAGTACAAGTAATCTTATAATTATGTAATATAACAAGCGTTAAGAGTATAATGTTACAGTGCAAAAATTAAGGTAAAGATAATAATATTAACTAATAATTCAATATTAACAATAAAAGTAAAAAATTATGTTTCTATAGCGCAGCCAAACCAATTCTTAGAAATTAATTGTCTCAGTTGATTAGGGGTTATTTAGGATTTACAACTATCATGTATAAGTAAAAATAATAACAAAAGAAAAAGTTGTGTTTTTAATTTTATTTTAAAATTCTTAAATACTTAACTTGACGATTGTGTATTCCTTGTAATAATATAAATGAAAATACAAAAATATATTCAAAGGTTTAAAAAATCTTAGGTTTTAGTTACTGTTCAACATTAGGACGAATAAAAACTGCTTACATCTAATTATATCTATCCCTAAACGCCACATGTGATAAGAGATCTGAGAGTGAAGACTACTTGTTGTGGGATTAGCGCTGTAAAATATTCTCAAAGAAAAATAGGCGTTTGGTTATCGTTTCAGTAGCGAGCGCCTGATATTTTTATGAGAATAATATATAGCACCGCTTCCACACTGATAAATCAGGCTCACTGTGAGGTTTGGGGTTCGATCGCCGGGTAAGGCAAAAGTGTTGGTATTTTTCGGTAAGGCAACACAAAAAACATTTGCAAAAAGCAGTTAGGCAGATCTAGATTAACATGAGCATTTATTAATGTATAATAGGCTACATGGACGTAGACGTGGATGGACGTACTACCTAGACAGAGCCGCGGGTATAGCTAGTATACTGTATAGCATTATAATCTTATCCGCCCCTGTTACAAATCTGTAGGTAGCTGTAGGTAGGTGCAGTAGCAGCAAACATCGCTGATCGGGCGCTGCGGTCCATTGTACATTGCGGCGGCATTACACGCCAACGAACGATGTCAACTACAACGGTGTTTAACGTATCATCACGCATATATATATTAATTAGAAGGGTGTAGCAGAGATGTTTAATACTCACACTTTACCCATTATGTTTAGTGAATCATTGCACGGCGCTGGTGTTGTGGGTTCGATCCCCACACGATATAAATCTTTGTGTGATCCGCAAAGATTAGTTATGACTCTGTGTGTTCTGTGTGTGTGTGAAATATATGTTTGTGATCACTCTCGCGACACAGGAGTTATTCCTAGTGCAGGCATTTGATATATTTTTTAAATAAAACATAAAACCTATCTTAATCTAAATATTTCCAGTAATTCCAGACTTCTTGCTGCTACTGAGCAAAATCCAAATTGCCCAAACCGGGCATTCAAATTGAATCAAAGCATCTATCTGATTTTATGATTAGAAACTAAGTCGAAATAAAAATTGTTTTTAGTTATAAGCTAATCTTCTAAGAAAACATTTTTACACCCAATAGGCTGTTTAGTTAGGGGCGGGATAATCACAAAAGTTATAGGACACGTCGCAGATAAAGCGACTCACTCATATAATCGCTTCATAAAACAAACAGAAAGACAGGGCGCGGTCAAGACATGAGCACGACTCTTGAATTACTGCGTTCTACTCGAATATATACATTACTTAGTTCTTCAGGCGAGGAACAGACAAAATGCTGAAGAAAGGGGTGCGCGAAAGGGTTACTTTGACCACTTGGCACCCATTTTCTCGCGAAGTTGTCCATGCCCAGTCCCTCTTATATACTGAACCGCGACGCGTTTTAGTCCAGCGACTTATATGTTTATTCCGCCCATAAAAAAAAACATATTCTTAAGTTACACAAAGTAAAATAACCAATAAAACTATTTTATTTCTCGCAAATCTCTGAACACAAAACAGTGACATACTCGACAATATTTCCCGTTGAATTGTCACACTTGCCACACTCGCATTGAGCGCCTGTCCAATTTGTAATAGCAATGATCAGTCACTCGACAAGCTATGTTGCTATAAAACTTTTGATATTGTTCGGAAAATTGCGAAGATTTTTGTTATTTGTTACATTGTTCGTTTTATATTCAAGCTGTTGCTTATTGGGGTAAACAAAGATTTGTATTTCAGAATAAAATAAAAATGAGTGTGAAAATATTTATTGTTGTATACAATGACATCGTGACGAAGCCGCTTAGCAGTTAGGAGGTACAATATAATTTAGAGACATTAGATGCAAAAAAAATGCCACACATCGGACATGTATGTTAATAAGCTTGCAAAAACTAGTTTATGGTAAGATTGTAATCGTTTATTGTAACGTTACTCGTCATAATTGGTCAGAAAGAAAAACTAAATAAGATTGTGGAGGGATGGAGATACTGAAAATAACTAAAAGTATGGTACCTATAACACAGAAAATAATGAATCATCTATAGGCAGGTTAAATCTAAATAAATCTTATCTTAAACCATCGATTTTATCTGTCTCGTGGTCTTGCAACAAAAAATAAAAATAAATACAGAACAATAATTATAATAATACAGTGACTTTATAGATTTGTAAGATGCAACTGAGTTCATGTCTCAGACTTGCTATGCTATGATGGTGCCTAAAAGGCCACAGCTCAACATATTGTTGCCAGAACGAAAGTGCCACTTGTTAATGGGTAGTAAAGCTTGTATAAAGAAAAAATACAATTTCAAAATGGTGAATCACCAACCTTATCAATCATTTACTGTTGAAGCCGTTTGGTTGTGGAATTTATTAGCCCATAGTATTTGATGAGCAAAATCTTTGAACATATTCAAAAAACTGTTAAATGAGCATTATTTATCATTATAATCATTTCTTTTGTAGTGTATATTAAGTATGTATATTTTTTATATATATGTATCTATTGTATATTATTATGTATGGTATGGTATGTATTTTTATATTGTATAATGTATATTTCAGTGCCTATGCACTCAATATTTTATCTACTATTTAGTATTAGAATTATTTATTTATTTTTAAGTCTTTCATCTTGACAAGCTTTGAACAAAATTGGCAAAATAAACTACTGCAATTATCCATTCTATTATATCTAGGTATTCTAAGGATGCCTGGAAGAGATCGCGTCAAGTGATAAGGCCGCACGTTATAGTTGTAAATACCTATTTCTTTGTATGTTTGTTACAAATTTGAAGTGCAAATAAAGCTTTTTCTATCTATACAGCTATTGTTAGCGACACGGGGTTCCTTTTTATAGGTTTTAGTTTTTTAATATTTTTGATAGTTTTTTATGTCACCTTTATGTTTTTGTTCTTGAGTCCAACTTTTATGTGTCAATTGTAATTTTCTGATAAGATATTAAATAATTAACATAACCCAAGTTTTCGCCTTTAAGTCTCGAACCCTCGCTCACCAGTAACACCTATCTTATTCTACTCAGGGCCTCAGCCGTGTCCGCCGCTAGTGGCCTACTGTTCAGGGGCACCAAGATGACACACCTTCGCTCAACGGCAGATCCTTTCATTTCGTGATCTCGGAAGGTCGGTGAGCGGCACAATGATTACCAACAAACCTCTCATTATCTACCATTTGACAATAGACGAGCTATTTTAATGGATTCCACGTTTTATTTGATGATTGTTTTGTTAATTTGCAACTGTATTTGTTTACAAAGTATTTTGTTAAGTCTAAAGGTTTCGGCACTTGTTTCTTGTTGGCATATTTCTATTTCTTTTTATTCGTAAATAACGCACGTTAAAATCCTAACTAATTTGTCTTTTATACTACGCCTACAGCAAACGTACGTGTACTCCACCTGATGGTAAGTGAAGAACAGCCCGTGGACATCAACAATCCACAAAAGCAGATTATAGATTCGTTGCTGCAGCTGAGGACTACGGTGTTATGCCTCATGTGTCTGTAATTTCAGGGCCTGATCTCACCACCGGAACACAGTGATGGAAGCACTACTATTTGGCGGCAGGTTAAAGGTAGACGGTGGTGCTGCCGCCCTCGAGCTCATTCACAAGAGCTCTACCACCAGTTAATAAATGCAAAAGTTTGTGAGTATAAAATATAAACTATATAACTCTTATAATATAGGTATACCCTAGCTTAATAGGTAGAAATCATCTCTTGTACAGAATATGCAACATTAACTGTGTATGTTTACTCTCAGCAAACTTTGTATATTTACATAACATTACGCCTATTTACCCAGAAGGGTATGGCAGAGGTGTATTAAACACAAATTTCACCTGTCATGTTTAGGTCCCATGCTAAGTGAGCCTATCGCCATCCACTGGGCAAAATTCCAACTCCGTACTGCTATTGAGAATTGCCTGACGTTGTATGTTTTTCAGTTGTAAATTTTTAGCTTTAACAAAGATATTTATTATTGTTATTATCGTAAGGATGTTTGTTAGCTTTTTTAATCTTTCACGCAGAGACATATATGCAATTCCATTTTATCGATAAATATCGATTATATAATATAATATATCATATAATACATATTCTTATGTAATAGTCTGAATTTTTTTATGAATGCCTTAAATAGGAAACATTTTTTGTTTCTTTGTACCCGATATTCTGCGAAACTACCTTTTTTTTTTCGTACTACACCCACAGCAAACGAACATATAGTCCACCTGATGGTAAGGGAGTACAGTACCTACATGGACATCAACAATCCACAAAAGCTCACAAGAGCTCTACCACCAGTAAAATCTATTCTGATTTAAAATAAAATTTCAAAATTAAAGACCTCAGAAAGAATATATTTCGCCATATTTTGTTGACGTACTACGCGAGCTAAGTTTGCAGGCGGAGGCAAGTCTAAAAACTCTCAGAGTTCATCAAAGTTTTAGCTTAAAGCTTTTTAATTTTTACATGCAAAGTGCTTATTAGATTTATAATATAATTTTGCTAAAAGAATAAAAGTATAAGTTATAACAAGTAATACTTCGAATTTAGTCTTTTGTCCAAATTATATTTGTCTGCACGTGTGGCGTAGTGGTTTAAGCGGTCGCCTCGCCGCTCTCCACTGCACTGGTGTTGTGGGTTCGATCCCCACATGGGACAAATCTTTGTGTATGTGTGTGTAATTGCTTCAGGCGTTCTATCTAATGTAAAATCTAAATTTATTATTTTTATTTTTTGTAGTGAAATAAAATATAACCGTGTCAAAATTTAAAATAAGTTATTCAAATATATAAGTAACTTGCGCGTTTAATTTAATTCATTAACATGCCTGATAATTGTGTGTGATAAAGTTACGAATTTGCTGACCAGTGATTTATCACATGATTATGAGATATTGGCTACACTATTCCAATAAAATTGTAATTTCGCAGTTTACTTTATAGCCCAGTGCCGATAATTTTTAAAACCAAAAAAAATTATAGTAGGATGAAATCCATTAGAAAAGGAGGAGAATATTATAAAATTAAAGGAAAAATAATTTACGGGCGATCTGAGGTCGGGAAGAGGGGGGGGGGGGGCGGTTTAAGGGTAAAAAACGGTTTTTCTCGATTTTCGGCAAAACTAAAAGTCCTATGGAAAAAATAATAATGGCAAAGTTGTTGGTAATAAAAAGATCTAAAACTTTTGTATTTACACTTTTTTCATATAACCTCAAAATATATGTGAAAAATTAAAAAAAAACAAGTTTTGATGAAAATACATGATTTGTTAAAATTTCGCACGTCGAGTTTCAAAAGATTTCTAAGACTAATTTTCCAATGTGTGGAAATGCCCAAATTTTTTGCACCCAGGGTCACAGTATCACTGAATGCCGCTTGAAACTGCTAAGCGGCTTCATGATGATGTCATTAACACCCAGTATATTTTATTATTTGAATCAAGGTAGGTCCTCAGTAAACCCACACCTAACCACTGAGATACAATTCTCACTATAACACTGATAAATATCCAAACATACAACCCAGATAAATACAGGAAAATAAAATACATGTATTGAATATGAGTATTGCAGCTCACACAATACAGAATACGTACTTACTAAGTACTTCTCATTGTACTAAGTAAGTACCCAAGTAGCATAACAAGCTGTATAAAAGCTGTACTTGCGCGTAATTTTATACTTAAAGCTGTATATTAGCTGTATATTAGCTGTATAACTGCTTATACAGCCCTTATAAGTGTAAAATGGACACAAATTATACAGCTTTTGGTGTTATAAAAGCTGTACAATCAATAGAGTAGCTGTATAAAAGCTGTAATAGAGCTGTTAATTGGTGTAAATAAAAAGAAACTACAACTCTCCAGATGATATCTTATACGGAGCTTGTAAGAATAAAAGTTCTACAATAGTGTTTTAAAAGAATTACAAAAGTATAGATATTTTAATGTACATCATATTTTATAACTACATTATGCAAATTATTATAATGGCAAAATTACTTGTTAAGAAATTAAGACATATAAATGATCTTCAACTTCTTACTTTGGTGAAAATAACGTGCAAACCAATATTCATTGTAAAATATTCGCGCGCCAGCATAAAAATTAAGAAAAACAAAAGAAATACAGAATATTGGTAAGTAAGATTTTGTTTTTAAGGTTAGAAAAACAACATAATAATTTTAAATAATAAGGAGAGGGCCAAGTTAACGTTATATAAGCTAGTTAACATGATACGGCTAACGATAATGCAAAATAATGTCAATTCTTTTTGTTTTTAAAATCATCTAATATGTTTTTGTTTATTAGAAAATGGCGTCAATTTTAAACAGCCCTAACACTATTTGTAGAGCAATATAGCGCCAGTAGCTGTACTATGTAATAAATAAAGTGTATTGTACAGCTTTTAACTTCTAATTAGGGTAATTATAGAATATTTTTATTCAATAGGCTGTATTATGCTCTTCAAATAAATAATAACTTATAACCTCTTTAGAAATACGTATAAAGAATTAAAATCTCTAAAACCATTTTGACGATTATTTATTAAGGTATGTATTTTCTTTATTTTTTAGAATAATATGTCGTTCAATATAATAGAAACTGAAGAAAAATGTCAAAAATACTTTGCATAGTGCCAAGTTCCTGGGAATCAAAAGGGGTGTTATGATGGCGAAGGAAGCGATTAGATGTAAATAAATTAATCAAAGATGAAAGCTCTAAGCTTTTGGATAATTGGTCTGTCTACCTCAATCTGCAATGTGAAAAGGCTGTCTAAATAAAACATCTTATTTCAATAGATACTTTATTTTTTGTTGTGTCAATATATATATACCATTTTCAATTAAATATTCAATTTCTCTTACGAAATCATCTAAATATTGGTCAATTCGCGATGGTTTTTCAACAACAAACGGTGCAATATCAGGTTTTTCAAATATAGTACACAAAATTGGCCAAAATTCTTTGTTAGAGCTTTTAAATATTGGCAAATCGTCAAAATTATAATTTAAAGCAATTTTAGTCGGCACATTAATCCATTTCTCCAATGTCTTCTTTAGAGAATTAGTGAGGCCATTATGCCAGTATTCACCTTGTTCTATCGTTTTGATATGAATTTCTTTTACGGTACTTAAAATTGTTCTAGCGTCACGTGGTAATATTCCAGAAAATCTGCTATTCATAATTGCACTTAAATCATTTGAAACGCTTCTTGAGATATATTTATTTCTATAGCCCATTCTTTTATACGTTGACAAAACAATAGATTTTTTGAAAATTCGTCGTCCTCATCATTAGAGCTACTTACGGTGCTTCATGAAGAAATATTGTCAACAAACCCCAAAGTTTTAACTGAATCCACACTATTCTGTACGTTAATATCTGAATTTAAAATTTTTGGTACGGAACCCTCATTGGAGCTATGGATTGTCGGTGTGGTTGAATGGTTTTTTCTTTCAGTCAATATTGGTTCATTAACATTGCTGTTATTTAAGTTGTAATTACTTATATTCAAATATTCCTTCTCAATCCATCTCCTGACTGCACCATATCTTTTTCTTTTTTTCCACATTATCGCGTAGCCAACACGTAATTTTTTAAGCAATTGATTTGACATTATTAAAATTATGAAATACGGGTGTTACTCACGTAATGTTGGTCTATTTAGTCGACCGCGGTTTCGCCTATATGTCTAGGCATTATCAAGAGAGTGCGATACGTCGCGCCTGAGTCGCAGCCAGTCTTGCACTGCGGGCAGCGACGCGCGCCGCGCGCTGTGACGTCATAGAAAGGGGGCGGTGCTACACTGGTGTCTGTTGGTAGCGTTTTTGTGATGTTTTCACTGTCACTGTCACTGTTATTTACACTGTCATCACCGTCAGTGTTGTCGTGCGTGTTCGGGGCAGTGTGGAACGAGCTCACAGTGTCGGCAGATGGCGATAGTCTGTCAAACGTGCCCGATTCGCATTGAAGTACCGGTTTCCAGGCGGGAGGTATTGACCAGCCAGTATCTCGGTTGAAATTTGGATGTTTGCTGATTTCAATCGCTTCTCGTACTTTTCGAGGCACAAAGAATTTCTCTTTGACCAGTACTTTGGCCTTGTCGAAACGAATGAAGTGAGCTGAGCCAGCGTCCAGGGCATGTTCGGCAATAGCCGAGCCGTTTCGGTCCAGCTTTTTAAAGCTGTGTATGTGCTCCTTCAGGCTTGTCGACACGTTACGTCCCGTTTCACCCACATAACTCTTGCCGCAACTACACGGTACCGAGTATACACCAGGTATGTTCAGAGGTTCTCTGTCCTTGGGCGAGCGTATCAAGTGTCGTACTTGTGTTAGGGGACGGAAAATGGTCTTGATGCTGTAACTACGGCGTATAAGGTGTCCTATTTTGTCGGTGACTCCTTTCACAAACGGAAGGAATAAGGGCGCTCTGTCCACCGAAGGTTTGCGTGAACTTGCGTTTGTGCTATCGCACTCTCTTGATAATGCCTAGACATATAGGCGAAACCGCGGTCGACTAAATAGACCAGCATTACGTGAGTAACACCCGTATTTCATAATTTTAATAATGTTACAAACTCACGTCAGTTTTAATAAAAAAAAATTGATTTGACGTCTCAGCAATAATACAGACTAAAGCTGTACTATAGCTGCCATTTATCTTTTTAGTTCTATAATACTCTCTTAGAAGTAACTATTACAGCTATAATACTTATAAGAGTGTTAAATTACGCCATAAAAAACTAGTTTTATAATGAAGTTAGTATATGCCCTTGTACAGCAATAACAGCAACAAGTGTCAAGTAATACTATAATACAGCTTAAAGCTGTGATAAGCGAGTGAATAGTATTATAATACAGCATTTATACAGCTTTAGCCATAGAAATAGCTTGGAGTGTTACACAATTATTAAAGCTGTATAGTAGAGTTGTAATATTCCGATAATACGCAGACTCCATAATAAAGACTATATACACCTGAGCTGTATAATAAAATAATAACGGATAAATCACTATTATAACGCTAATAACTTTTCCTGACTCTCCTATACGTCTCTAATACCACTTTTAGTTCTATATTGGCTGTTTTATTGATGCTGACGATACTTACGTGCTACTTGGGTAGAGTCGTGTTTATCAAGCAGGCTCTCTGGATTTAATAGGGACTACTACCATCCTAGACACTGATGATTAAGGCTAGTACTAACCCACGTTGCTAGCCGGGAAAATGGTGTACAAACACAGTGTGTTAGAGCAGGACAGAGACAGTTTTCCAGCTTCGTTCCACCCAGGTTTGTGTTTTCGCCCGCGTACTCAGTATTGGCCGCGCCACCGACGCATGTAGAGGTGTACGACCGCGAACGCCATACGAAAAACTCGCTGCAATATCAAAAATATTGCAATTACCACTGTGTTTAACGTTTCTAGCTAAAATTCAACATCTAAAACGTAATGAAAACCTTCAAATCTTCTGTTGGATGATTAGTTTCGGTTTGTTTTGTGTTTGAGCTGTATTATTTTGACCGGGAAAACGCCGGTAGTATATGAAATTGTGTGTACATTTTCTCTAGTGCAGTCTTTTGTTAAGTGACATTTGGGAGACTGAGAGGAATCTCTGGTTGTGTTTCAGTTTTGTTTGGTTATATTTATGTTTTTTTTCGTCTGCCGGCGAGGTGAGGTGGTCACGTGTGGTATCGATCGCCCGTGTCGCTAAAGGTGAGTTATCATAGTGATATGCCGACAAACTGTACGATACTCGATCATATGGTCGTAAAACATATTATTTATAGCCTTATTTCAACGTAAAACGTAATATTTCCTCAATATTTTCGTCTCATAAGTTATAAATAATACATTTAGCTACAATATTGTTAACATTTCGATATTAGAAGGATACAAATAAATGTTTTGCCGTGGGTTACGGTTTATTTCGAAGTCATATGTGTTGACGATTTGCCATAGCGATGACGAAGATTTAACATTGTGCGGAACATAGTTTTATTTATTTACCTCGTGTCTGTGAAGCCATTGATAAGATTGCGTAAATGCTAGCCGGTACAATGTTAATGTTAATATTATTACAGTTGAATCAATAACATTTTGTAGGTACGTACCCATATTTTATTATTTGCTTGTTATGGGTATAATAAATTGATAGTAGGTACCTTATTTATATTAATGTTATGGTTTTTCTATATTGCACACATCTAATTTTGGTAATTTAAACAGCTGTTTTGTATACAATTTGTATATTTATTGAATAATAAAAGAAATACTAGAAGAAATACCTATCTTAATCATTATTTAAATTTATAGGGAATTTTAAAAAGTGTGAATGGGACCTATAATTATATTATATTGATATAAAGTACAATATGGCCCCTTAATTTTGATACTAGGTAGTTTTCTTATAATTCTAGGTAGGTATATTATTTCTTTGAAACAGTACAACTGCGGGTATTATTTATCAATTAATTTTAATTACTACGTAGCTATTCCGGTCACAGATAAAGTGCTCAGAGTGCCCACCCACACAGGAGTGGCAAACAAATCGGTCATCATATTGACAAAACAACCAAATTATCACGGCAATGAACCTTTCTGTATGAACAAAAAAACACCATAAATATATACATATATATACTTCCCATAGTTTTTTTTATAAATAATGCTAGGCCCAGCAATCTTTCATAATCATTTAGCCGTTTCTTTGACTGAGTTAGGTCTGACTTAATATTGTTATAATAGGCAAGGAGAGTTGTCCATTGACCACTCTCACTGTTCTTTGGCGAAACAGTAACTTCCCATAGTAATCAAACTGATTTATTTCAATATCTCTAGGTATATTATGCAAAGCAACTAATCATTGACAATCAGATCTTCGAAATCCAGTACGGGACAATATGATACTCATTTGATTTTCTTCTGTCTTCTGACTGCCTATTGACGATGATTATTTTTTTATCCGTTTGTACCAAATAAGCTTCAAAAATACTGGGATGGATCTTGATGAATACTGGAGAGAAGATCGTTTGAGATGCCAGGAATAACTGGCTACTGCAACGTACCACAGGAGCAGAGCCGCGGACGGAAGCTATATTATAATAAATAGCTGATCTCCACCCTCTTATAGACCTCTAAAGATCAATGTAATAAACGATGACGCAATGGATAAGGCATCGATTTTACGATCGAGAGTTAGTGGGTTCGAATCCTGGCCATTACACCACGGGCTTGAACGTGCTCCTAACACAAGCGAATTAAGTTTAACTGGAGGAGGTTAACAAGAATACTAAAAATTAACCTTTTATTCCTTTTTTTTATTTGAATTTTTTTTCTATGATACAATTAAACATTTAACATATATTATTATATACGTGAAAACTAAATATATACTCACTATATATACATCAAATAAAATAATAATATAAACTTATTAAATAAAATATATCTATAAAAAAGTTCAGATGTCAAAAAATACGTTTGCATCGATGTCGGCATTGCCACGTTGTATGGCAATGCTGATCCTTTGTCCAAAGTAGAAGCCAGCCTTCTGGTCACGCGAAGAGTCAACTAGTCTTTTACTTAACTCATTAAAAGGAGAACGAGCGCGAGAGCCCCACGGACCCAGCGTCTCGACCCCAAACGGCTCAAATATATAATTTGCGCCGCTGGAGTCTTCGCTGAAGCAAAAAACAAACTATACCTCTAAATAATTCGCAATAAAGAGTAGCAAGTAGAATCATAACCAAGAAAACAGTTGTATGTTGATTATGTGTTCATAACCTAACATCGCATGCGTGGATCGAGCGCAAGTGTAAACATGCATAACGAATCGGCGTAGGGCTGCCACTTTTATTGATCTAAATATAATATATTGGGATTTGGTGGTAGAGCTCATGTGAATGAGCTCGAGGGCGGCAGCACTACCGTCTCACCTTTAACCTGCTGCCAAATAGTAGTGCTTCCATTACTGTGTTCCGGTGTGGTCGTGAGATCAGGCCTTGAAATTATTGGCACATGAGGCATAACACTGTAGTCCTCAGCTGATGCGACGCACGTATTATCTGATTTTGTGGATTGTTGATGTCCATGAGCTATACTCCACTTACCATCAGGTGGACTACACGTACGTTCGCTGTGGGCGTAGTATAAAAAAAAGAAACATTTATCAAACCTCTTAAATGCCCGTGTTTCATCCGTATTTCATTCTCTCTCTAATTCAATGTTAGAACGAGACAGAGAGAACGAAAGTCGTAGCTCAGAGTTAATTTAAACCGGCACTCAAAATTATTTTTTATATATATTTAACTAGCAACCCGACCTGGCTTCGCACCGGGTACTATATAGTATTATAATATACATGTTGTATACATAAAAACCTTTATGAATAATTATTTCTATCAAGAAAACCGCATCAAAATCCGTTGCGTAGTTTTTAAGATCTAAGCATACATAAAAACAGACAGACAAAGGGTTACAGTGATCTTAAATTAATTGTAGATAAATAAAATCACGGAATTTCTTTTTGCGTTCTTTATAATTGACATAAAGTAAAGAGTTTATGCCAATTATACACTAGAACAATTACTTTGCCAAAGTAGTGCATGAAGATTGTCAATGTAATGTTTAAGTTTAAATGTATTGTATTTACTGACTGTCCAAAATGCCCTACCACCTGCACAAGAGAGGCGCTCATGAACGCCGACGAGAGCGCCATAACAGTGGCCACTTATTGGGCCAATAAAATTTGACTCAGCCATCGACACGACGAAGAAGAAGAAGAATGTATTGTAATTTCTGTTTGCATAAAGGTTTTAATTATTATAATTATTATCAAGAGAGTTTTATTAATGAATGAACGGGTGGCAGCCCTTTGCGCGCACGCAGTTACGGGAAAATCTCATTGCATCATCAAATCATCGACCGACCGTTGACACCGACGTAAACAGGCTTTATATGATCTAATTTAGTAGCTTATATAGGGATCTGCTTTTTGAGACACATGTGTTTTGATTAATGAAGTGATTCTTGGTTTATGAGGTCAACAGTATGACTGATGCGATGTATGAATGTTGTATGAAAAATCGTAGCACATTGCGTGGCGTAGTCCCAGCCTACTTACATGGGGCAAAGGCATGATGTTATATATTATATATGGTTAGGTTAACAAAGCAAAAGAATGAAAGAAAATTAAGTTTCTTTAATAATATGAAGTTTTATTTGAGAAATTTTAGCATCACCAAAACACAGGGTTTTGTAAAATATTATTAACGGTACATAAAGATCAAAAAATCTTTAAATTTTACTCTTTAATTGTTAAAAATAAATAATTCACATCAAAATGAAAATGAAAAGGCTTTCTCCCGATGACTATCACAGTTCTCACATGTATGAATAAAATTATAATTAGGTGCATTATATTAATATTATTTGATATAATAATAACTACACTCTCTTTCACATGAAAGCGAAAGGTGCACAGACGACCAGCAGACGTAGACACCAAGATGAACACACATTTTATTTACTACATAAGAAACTTGATGCCCCGCGCGGATCCGCGTCAATCGTTATTCTGGTCGGTGCCCGCAAGTAAAAAAATATTTACAAAGCTATCTATTGAATTTTAGCGTCAACTCACTTCTAACTGAAAAATCCTAAATGACCTCCTCCTAGGAATACAATTTAGAAAAACCCTCATTTATTTTTATTCAAGTATACTATACGAAATTTCAAGCTTGTAACTTCAAAAATGACGGACTTCGATACAAACGTTCATCCGAGTGAATTTCCCGGGACCGAAAATTGCGTGGCATCAATGAAGTCGGTACTAAAAACATAGTAATAATGTTCTAACATTTTTTTCCGGTTAGGTGAAATAGTAATCTATGTGTAGCACTAAATATTTTATTAATGGGATACTCCAAAAAAATATAGTATAAAATTCGTCCAGACTGTAGAAAACTTTGTCTGATAACCAACTTCTAAGACGGTTCTTAAACGTACCAATGGAATGAGCATTACTAACCCTTTCTGGCAATCGTTAAACACTAAGCAAGCTTTGTTTTATTTACATTTCATGCACTCTGTATTTATTTTAAAGTTACTTTGATAAACAAAGAAATTTGAATTTGAATATATTTAAAATGCCTTTAAAGAGACCCGAAGTAGATTATATTCCTACATTTTATGCCACCATGAATAACCCAGTTACCTTACGCAAATAAATACAATATAAATAGCGCAACAAAGAGTCTTTGTAGTACGATAAGCCGTTATCTGCTGGGTAAATAAATACCTACTGCACTCTTAATGTCGGTTAAATAAATACCTCTTGTGTAAACTCGTAATGGATAATCTAGACTGGGGTTTGTGACTCATAGGCTACCCGCACAACTACAATCTATACTAATATTATAAAGCTGAAGAGTATGTTTGTTTGAACGCGCTAATCTCACGAACTACTGATCCTATTTGAATATTTTTTTCGTCGTTAGATAGCCAATTTATTGAGAAAGGCTATAGGCTATATAACATTACGCTACGACTAGTAGGAGCTGAGCAGTAATGAAATATGGTGCAAAAATGGGAAATTAATTTGCTGGTGGTAGAGCTCTTGTGAATGAGCTCGAGGGCGGCAGCACCACCGTCTCACCTTTAACCTGCCGCCAAATAGTAATGCTTCCATTACTGTGTTCCGGTTTGGTGGTGAGATCAGGCCCTGAAATTACTGGCACTTGAGGCATAACACCGTAGTCCTCAGCTGCAGCGACGCATCTATAATCTGCTTTTGTGGATTGTTGATGTCCATGGGCTGTGCTCCACCTACCATCAGGTGGACTACACGTTCGTTCACTGTTGGCGTATTATAAAAAAAAAAATTGAAGTGACGGGAGTGGAACGCGGATGAAACCATGGGGATCGGCTAGTAAAATATATTATAAGTTTTGAGTCTAAACATGGTTTTCTCAATATAAGATATAACGAGATATTTACCATGTATATTTGTTGTAGCGAGTTATTTCGATATTTCAGAGATGTTGCATGATGGTATGAGAATACCTTTTTACATTACCCGCTTTGACTATTGATGAGATTGCAATATCTCTGAAATATCGAAATAACTGGCTACAACAAATATACATGGTAAATATCTCGTTATATCTAATATTTACAATATCCTCGTCAATATTTCGCACACGACTGGCTTTCGTAATACATTTTCTATACTAAGAAACAGTTGAAATTTTTTTGGGGACCGGCAGGATTTGAACCCGCGACCTCCGCTTTAACCACTAAGCTACGGTCGCCTCTTGCCAGGACCCTAAATTTCTAAGCATTGCAAAATGCTATAAAAAATATTTAAGATGCTTTTTTTTGTCAAAGCGGCTTATATTGCAGGTAGACATACAACAATCTGGCTTGTAGTTTCTGGCTTTTTATGGCTACGCAATAATATTGACAATATTATCAGCGTTGACTGGTAAAAACATCATAAAAACGGCTAATTCGCAAAATTTTGTCAATAATATTGCGGTAGCTTATCTTTACGTACCTATTATTGCAAATAATATATAATAATAAATAATAAGTAATAAAAAATGTTACGTAGTGTCATTTCCTCATTGACAGTATTTTATAACTTATCACATAACACTACATCACAACTATGTATATAACATCCTCACTTCACCGGTTATACGTCCCAACGGAAGGGGATAAGCCTATCACCATCAACCGGGCACGATTCCAACTCCGTGCCCAACAACTACTATTAAGAATTTCCCGACGGAAAATCGCAAATTACACTTTTGTAGACATTGAACCCGATACTTCGCCGCGAGAGACTGCTAACCACTAAACCAAAGAGGCAGCATTTTATATTGAAAAATATATTATAGACCTAATAACAAAATATTTAATTACAAGTTCCATAAACAAAAGAACAATAAAAAAACAAACAAAAGAGTGCATTTGGCGCGAGGTTGAGTAACGGATGCTCATTATGGTAGATGGTATGTGGTAGGTGGTAGGTAGCACGCATAACACTGTTTACTCACATGAATGTTGTATTTTTAGAGCTATTTGCAATTTAAAATGTTACTGTTATAGAATCAGTTCTTTGTTCTGTCTGCGTGTCTAGACATGTTAAGGCATAATAATTTGAAGTTAGTATTATTTTTCTAGCTCCTGACCGCGAATCTACCCGCCTGGTAAGCCGATAGAAAGAAGCCTAAGTCATTTTAACCAACTTCAAAAAAAGGAGGAGGTTCTCAATTCGATTCGTATATACGTTGCTTTTTTTTTAGGATTTAAACTATCCCCATACCAATTATTATCAAAATCGGTTCAGTCATTTGGCTGTGTATGCTTTTGACTTTTGTTTTTAAATTATTATTAACGTTTAGCAAACATAAATAAAGATATCTCGGATCAGTCGTGGATTTTGTAATTTAATCAAGTTAAGTTTGCGCAATATGAACCGTAAAAAATTAG
Organism: Hypena proboscidalis; assembly: GCA_905147285.1. Lineage (NCBI taxonomy): Eukaryota > Metazoa > Arthropoda > Insecta > Lepidoptera > Erebidae > Hypena > Hypena proboscidalis. Next base: position 7,867,772 of record LR990141.1, read on the forward strand.
CCTAATAACTTAATCTAAACTTAATAAGTCTCGGTCAGAAGGCCTCGTTCCCAAAATGCTGGCAGCATTACCGCGTTGTATTGCGATACTCAGTCGCTGGCCGAAATATAATCCAGCATTTCGAGAACGTGTTGCCTCAGTTAGACGTGCTGACAACTCTTTTTTTTTAGTTTGCGCAATAAAGAAAGTTACTTTTTTGCGCAAATAAGATGGCGCGTGATACCATGGTGCCTTAGATCCCGGCACCAACAAACGTGATGCGACGCGTATTTGAAAAGTGATCTGAGGCGTGGCTTTCGTCTCAACGTCCATACTATCACGCAGCAGGGACCGTTTGCGTGAAATGGCATCACGTGGCCAGTCTTGGTGATATGCCATATGCCAGGTCTATGTCATGTCAGGGAAGGTTTTGAGTGAATGACTACTTCATTCTTCGCATCAATCATTTTTCTTAAGAAGAAATACAGAAATAGAGACAGTATGCATACAAAAATAAATGACTAAATCTAAATCTATGTACAAACCTAGTCTAAAAGACCGCTACCAGTGGGCAACGTTCCCAAAATGCTGACAGCATTGCTACGTTGTATGGCAATGCTCAACTTCTGGCCAAAATAAATACCAGCATTCTGAGAACGTGTGGCCTCAAACAGGCGAGTTGAAATCTGTTTGTACAGATTGAAAATATATTTATGCATACTGTTTTTATTACTTGTTTAATTGAATGCATGGTTGGCGGAGAAGTCAAAGCGTGCGCCTCGCTGCTTTCAACTGCGCTGGTGTTTTGGGTTCGATACCCACGCGGGACAAATTTTTGTGTGATCCGCATAGATTTTTTCTGACTCTGAGTGTGTTTTGAGTGTGTGAAATGTATGTTTGTGAACTCATACAGGAGATAATCCTAGAGCAAGCCACGTTTTACTTAAAAAAAAACAAAAAATATAGTAACTTCTAGTTTTAAGATTTCATATTTTGAAGTCAAAGGCAGATTGCATATCTTCAAAATGTTGCTCGAAAAGAATGTCGTTTTTTTTAATTTATACCCGGATCCTATCGTTTAAGAATCAAACTGGCTAACTCTAAATACCATCAAAATAGGGTGGCCCTCTCCGCTCGAATATTTCAGTATTTAATAAATACGTTATTGCGTGAATTGGATGTTTAGATTTCACAGAATCGTTCGTAACCTCAGAATTAATTAACCATCGAGAATGAAACATAAATGATTATCAGTATTTGCTGAAATCGAAATCAATTATTTAGCGAGCAAGCGATTGTTTCTTGTGAATGCCTAAAGGTTTTTTTTTAGTAATTACTTTTGTCTCTGATGTTTAGTAGGCTCCAATTAAAATAAAGTGGTGTGGTGAACACACTTTGATAAACATAATTATTTTTAGCTACACCCATGCTATAAATCCTCTATAAACGTTCTTGAAACAGCTTATTGCCAACATTAAAACAGCCAGTGTCATAATAACCATTATAACACCCAAACGGGTGTACTAATGTTGTACTGAAATTCATTATGCAATTCCTTTTTTACTCATCGAACAGCCACATTCTCATGGCATCTTTATGAATTTCAAAAAAAGAACATGTCATGCACGCGCGTTTCACTACCACAGCGCCGTAATTTAAATAAAAACTTATTAGAATTTTTGAATTGACGTCGTATCCCGCCATTTTTGGTCAATAATAGTATTGAAAAAATAATTATTACAATTAATAATTATATTATTACCTATCATCATTTAGCCTTTCGTAGTCCACTGCTGGACATAGGCCTCTCTCACCTATTATCTATACATAGTTATTACTTATTACCTATACATAGTTTGTTTGTATTAGATACTCACTAATTAAACTTTCCATGAATTTACATAGAGTTCTTACAACACTGTACAATACCCTATGGTTTCAGAACATTTATAGAGGATTCATATCATGGGTGTAGATAAAGTCTTGTATGCAACTGTTATAATTAGGTATTAAAACACTCATGTGATACTATTATCACACTCGGCTTCGCCTCGTGTGATAAACCCACACTCGTGTATTGATACCCCTCATTATAGAACAGTTGCATAACTATTATAATCGTTACAAAAATAAGTAAATAACAAAGAAATATCAGTAGGTGATAAAAAAGCATTTAAGTAAAGGAGACATGAAGATAAATTAAAATTCGATTAAGACATCATCCAATCGTATTTTATTCTCCGAGCGTGAGATCATTAAATTATAGGTACACACGAACATAGAAAATTGAAGTGATTGTTTTTTTCTTTAAGTAATATATGTAGCAAACGGGCATATAGTCCACTTAATGGTTATAGTCAATGTACATAAAAAGTCCATTAAAATAGATTGTTGTGTGTCTGTGGACTAATATTTCAGAGGTTGATCTCATCGTCAGTCAGGAACTAAGTATTGCAAATACTACTGTTTGGTGACAGGTTAAATGGTTGTGCTGGCTTGCTCGGCATTCATAATTAGACAGTTGAAAAAATTGATTTTAAAAAATACCAGACATTCCATAATCAAACAGATAGAACCTTGTGGTTCTATCTCTTTCCCAATGAGGATTTTTGACGTCGATCGATGTTGATAACACCAACGCTCGCTGCATCATGTTGCATGCTTATTTTAAATACACGCATTCACCCTGCATGTATGAAAATAAAGGGATGTGATATGTTACATGCTTATGCCAAATGCAATTTTACAAATAATGCACTAAAAAGTAAGAAGTACATAAGTAATATTCAACGTCACGCCTCATCTGTGTATAACTTAAAAGAATACAGTAAATGGCCTTAAGGTAAAGGCCTATATTTAAAGAATTAGCCCCGTACTCCTAACCGTTCAGGAGTTGACCTTGCAGCATCAGCTCACCAACATGAAATGCTGACTGCTAGGCTCCAATACTCGAGTATCATTAGATAATATACGAAAACAATATAGAAGCCTTTATTCAAAAAAAGAATTTCTCAAATCGGTCATAGTCAAACATTAAAAAAGAAAATACAATCGAATTTAGAACCGCCTTCATTTTTTTAAATTGGATTTAACATTTTTAAAAAGGTTTCTTGGTTCGTCTCAGTGCTAGGATAATATAAGCCTCAGAAACCTATTTCTTAACAAGAACAACTCAATATCCAAACTAGGTAATTTGAAAAGCTTTCAAATGTTATAACAAAAGACGAATACAGCTAATCTCTTTGTGTAATGTACATGTTAATTACAGAAAGTTTGTATAAACTACGGTAACTTATCTTTTGTTTGCGTTTACAATAGATATGGCCTTGTTTAGAATTAAATTGCTATAAGATTAATTTGTGCTATCTACTAGCTTTCGTACACGGCTTTGTTTGCTTGGTATACTGATAAAAGTAAATGTATGTACAAACGTCCCCCTTTTCAGGCCTTTATATAAATTTCTAGCAATTAAAAATGTTTTGCAAAAACGGAAAAATTAAAGGATTTTCTAATTATTAAAAAAAAAACTTGTTTACCCCTTCCAGCTTAACGTAATTCACTTGTGTTAGGAGAAAGTTCTCGTCCGTGGTGTTATAGCCACGATTCGAACTCACGACCTTTAGATCGTAAGACCGATGCCTTATCCATTGCGCCACAGCCGCTTTTAATTACATGTTTAATATATGAAACCACGAATAAAATATGACTTTCACTCGCATAATATAGTTTATCTAAGTTTTGTTATTTTTAGGTGTTATTTTATTATAATAAGTAGAATAATTAATCACGAAAAAGTAATGACGTCACTGTTCGCGTTTTCCTAGAAATCTCATAGAAACTGTTTTTGACGTTTCAATAAAAGTCTTTATTTTAACTAGTAAATAGTTAACATCCAAATAATTAAATTTTTCATTTATTCCATATTAATACGCTAACGCGACGGGTGCGGAGCAGTTACATAAACCATGGGTAGAACCTTGGCTAATAAATAAAGAAATTCTTGATATTAGACACGGTTTTACCCGCGTTATACTATTCTTTAAAATAATTCCATGCGGTCGAACTCGCGGCCAATATCTTTTAAGGTATAAATATGGATTGATAAGCAGCGATAGCCGAGGCGGAGACCATAGGACTGCGATGTCAAAGGTCTCAGGTAAACCTACGACACACACCTCTGTCAATAAATCGTTAAGATTCGTCTTTATTTTATTTCTTTTTAAAAAAACGTCGCCCGCACTAGGAATTACTCCTGTGTCGCGGGGGTGTTCACAAACATACATTTCACACACACAGAGCACACCCAGAGTCACAACAAATCTTTGCGAATCACACAAAGATTTGTTCCATGTGGGGATCGAACCCACAACACCAGCGCAGTTCACACCAAACCGTTCACTTTTCGAAGATATGTGTGTATTTTATCATATACATTGTCGCTTGCTGACGGTGAAGGATAATATCGTGAGGAAACTTGCATGTCTGAGAGTACCTTAATAGTGCTCCAGGGTGTGTGAAGTCTACAAATCCGCACTTGGCCAGTGTGGTGGAATATAACCTTAATACCCTACTCAGCATGAGAAAAGGCCTGAGCCCAGCAGTGGGACATGTTTAAGATTAAGGGCTGCTATTATAGTTTTTAAGGACTCATGAGTCGGTATGCAATTATTACTTGCTTAATTTTCCCTTCATCAGTTATTAGAATCGTGTTTCATTTAACTGTGATGTTGCCATTATTATACACACAAACCGCGAAGGCCGCTGCCAACCGCAGAACGTCTTATTTAGTAGCTAAGACTAACCACTAGTACGTTTATTAATGCCTGGTACATTTGAGTGTTATTTAAATATAAATATCACTCAAAATACACAAAGTCATCTAGTCCCAAACTAAGCAGGGCTTGTGGAGTAACTGATTGATTAAAATATAATCAGTTAAATTAATTTAGTAGCTTAGGTCAAAATCAAATTACTCAATAGTCATTACAATAATTTTATATCTAGACTTGAATGTTATCTTTATGAAGTATCTAACTGCCTAGAAAAATCGCAAGTTTTTTTATATAATTCCCCCGTTTTCAAATCCATTTTTGATACGACGATAATTTAGATAAGATAGGTACTTTATTTGAATTGTATTTAATGGCAAACCTTAATGAACAATTCAATGACACCTGGTGTTGGTCAACAGCCGGTCACAGAAGTCCTTGCCGCCTTCCTCTGAGGAACCATTCTCCTTAAATTTTGCAACACAATTATCTCGCCTGATGACTGACTGAAGAGCTCATAGTAGTATAGGCGAGGCGAGGACAGGGCGCAGACGGAGAGCGGACGAGGTACGCTTTTGCTTAAAGTTGTGGGTAGTGACATTCTGGATGTCTTTCACGCGTCAGAACCCTGATAATTAGAAGATATATCTTATAAGACAGTTGCTATGGAAGAAAGAAGCCGGAAAGGCAAATAATAAGTCAAGTACCCCATTGATCTCGATGTTATATTACTGTTTCACCACATAAAATACTGATATTCAGTTCAGTCAGTCCATCTTTGGAATTCGCTCCCCTAAGAAATTAGGATGTCAACCAACCGTTATGTGTTTAAAACTGAAGTGCGTGATCGCCTCTTCAATGAGTTGGCAAAATTAAATAAATAAATATAAATATATCACAACTTACACACAACGTCATCTAGTTCCAAACTAAGCAGAGCTTGTAATATGGGTACTAGAATAACTGATACTAATACATATATACTTTTCTTTTGTAAATACATACCTACTTATTATACATAGAAACACCCAGACTAAGACAAACCCTCATGTTCATGCACACAAAGATTTGTCTTAAGCGGGCATCGAACCCGCAACCTCGGTGTCGCAGGCAGGTACACTACCCACTCCGCCATCCGGTTGTCTAATTAACTCAAACATTTATATATAATATATTTCATATTTATAAATATTTAGGTATGATTGTATTCGTGTATATATTGATCCATATATTATTTATATATTCTAAATAGTTTATTTTGTAGAGTAATAATCTTAATTATGATGTATTTGATTAAGTAATAATAATGGTTTTTGTTTCCAACCAACTCTCAGCTCTTGCACCTACCACTTGTCGTCTCTGCATCAGCTAAAGGTTGACTGGTAGATAATGACCCGCCCATGTACTATTTTTGTGCATAAAGTTTTTAAATAAATAAATAAATATTCAGCTACATCTGATAAACTAGAAGCTTGTGTAAATGTTACTACAAAAAACAATAAGTGCGTAGTTAAAATAATTATCAATTCTAACCATAGAAATCTTAATAACTAGTCAATAGAAATGCTATCAACTATCTTTTAACACTGGGACGCATGTCGCCGTTTTTCAAATACCACTTACACATACATTTTGTATTCCTGCAAACAAAATTATTCTTTTTGCGATGACATTAAGACGACAATTCCTCAACTCGCACTTGTGTTCGACTAGACACATGCGCTTGTATTCCTGCAAACAAAATTATTCTTTTTGCGATGACATTAAGACGACAATTCCTCAACTCGCACTTGTGTTTGACTTGACAGATGCGCGGCGACAAGGTCACGCGTCTTTGACATTTCTATTGCCTTATTATTAAGATTTCTATGATTCTAACTCACTATGATGGTTTTCAAATGAGCTTGTCACCAAGATACTATGTTAAGCTATCAATTGATTGCAAACCTTGTAAAGAACAATTCAATGACACCTCTGCCTACCCAGTTAGGCAATAGTCGTGAACATAAGTCCTCGGCGCCTTCCTCTGCGGAACCATTCTCCAAAGATTTCGCAACGCAATTGTCTCACCTGGCCGACTGACTGACTGTGCATTTGACCCAAATATCCAGTATTGTTTATTAAAACGGTTAGGTTGCTGCCTTAGATGAGCGGAAGCGGGTTTGATTTCCGTTGGTTGTGTTTAAAGAGGTAGATTTATTCTGGCATAAGAAAAAAACAAAACATTACAAAGCATCTAAAAGTAAATAATTTTAAAATATTATTCATAATGCCAGAAATGGTACGCATCTCAGCTCAGCACAATACTGCAGCGCTAAAAGCACCGCTGATAATTCTGATGCGCCAAGTGAGTGAGTTAGTAGCAGTGTGACAAAAGAAAAAATAATTACATATAATATTTTTTTGTGTTTCTGTATAAGTCTTCATTCAACGCTGGGAGAGCTTTTGAGAACAAGCTTGAGGGCGTAAGCATCGTCTTACCTAAATCTGCCACTATATAGTAGTGTTTTCATTACTGCATACTGATTTATTGGTAATACAATGCATAATACCAACAAAATAGTCCTCAGCTATAGCGACGACAATCGGCTTGTGTGGATTGTATCTACAATCCACACTAGCCGATTTCCAAGATACATATTATACATCTGTTCATAGACTGTTATTTCTGTATATTTTTTTTAATTCTACCTTCAAGTGGACTACAAAAGTCGCATAAAATACTTTTGAACATATTTTTTTTGGGGATGGAGCTGGCCGCCCGCTCCGCTTGTTTCTACACGCAACCTTACACATACCAGTTGGAAATTGGTATAACTACCGGTTCTATTGGCGTAGCTAGCTTTTAGTAATATGTTTAATAAGCCAGCAAATTGGTGATTATAGGTAATAGTTAGTCTTGGTTTGAACCTAGCTATTGTTAACTATTGTTTCTTGTGGGCGGGTAAAGCTCAAGGTGTGGTTTTAAAGGAGAAAGGAAACCTTCAGATGGACTTTAAACTGTAAGAATTATTATTTAGATATTTACCTATTTATATTATAACATCACGTCTATATTATCCAGAAGGGTGAAGCGGACGTGTACAACACCCGTACTTCACCTGTTATGTTTAGTCCAGTTTAGTTTATCCACTGTGCACAATTCCAACTGCTGCTATTGAGCATTTCTTGATGAAAAGTTCACAAATATGATGTATGGTGTATGGTCAAGTGGAACCACGTCGTTGATTTAGTCATCTAGTGTTACGGGTAAAAGCAATAAAATTTTATTAATAACTAGCTGCCCCGCGCAGCTTCGCCCTCGATAAAATTTTGCCCTCGAAAATATTTTAGAAGTATCCTATGTCCTTCTCCCGGTTCTAAGCTACCTCCCCACTAATTTTCGGCCAAATCGGTTCAGCCGTTCTTGAGTTATAAATGGTGTAACTAACACGACTTTCTTTTATATAATATATAGATTTTTCCATCAGCTTATGCTGAAATTCCCGGAATTGTGGCTTGTGGATGGTGATAAGCACATCTCTCTCCCTCTAACAAAGAAATACTATTTTATTTTTAACAAATGGGGACAAATGAACAAGTGGGACACCACGATAAGCGATAACCACCGCCCACAAATAATTAATTATGTCAGTTTAATATACTGTCGAACTCGTCAGAAAATTTAATATTCAAAAACTACATAATTCATCTCCAAAACTCTGCATGATGCTAAATTTCAAAGGTGTGAATCTGCAATTTCAACCCTGACCGCTTGAACTGGTTTGAACCGGTTAAAACTATCGTGAACCGGGGTCAACGACACGCGTGATAGTGCATCTCATGTGTTCCTGCTACACACACTGTATCATATTAAAGAGGGATTATACAACAAGGTTAGTCTCTGTGTTGCTCTGCGTCTAACTTTATCAAAACTGTGTCTTAAAATCGTGGATTTAGAACTTTTATATTTTATATTTGTACATGTTAATTTGTGCTTTATTTAATTAAAATATATTTTCATTGTTTTTTTTAAGTCATACAAAAAGCTGCCTTCAATACTAGTTTCTCTTTACCAAATCGGTTCTTGTAACATTACAGGCTCAGTAGATATTTAGTATCTGTATTAAATGTAGATTTTAATGTCATAATTATTAAAAGTGTGGAAGTTACCCCTCTCTCCTCTTAAGTATAATTTTATTTTATTGTTGTTTAAGTTGTCGGTGACAAGTTGTCTGATGTTACGAGTGTAACAAATGATAAGAGAGTATGACAAATTTTATTACTGTGTTAGAATAATTAATTATGTCAAACTGCCTCGTTGGTCTAGTGGTGAGCTTATGCGACCGCTCACCGCAGGGTCTCGAGTTTAATTTGCAGTTCAGTCAAATGTTTTTATTTTTTATTTTTCGTGAGGAAATTTTCAATAGAAATACGGAATAGTAAATCGACTTTGGGTGTCATATAATGCCTTTTGAGGCAGTAATTTTAGGGCATAGCGGCGTCCACGTTTACAATCGGATCTAGAGATCAACCGCAAAATTAAGTTTGTTTTTATTGTATATACTTTTCCGGGATAAAAATTACCCTGTGGGAAAAATTAAATAACATGTCTAAATCGCGTAAATATTATAAAGGTAAATAAATACCTATGCTCGACGTTTCGAAATGACTTGCATCATTCTTGGTCACGAGCCGACTGGTGAAGCTCAGCGTCGTCTCCGTGAAGCGCGGATATAGTCCACTACACTCACTTGGTCGTCACAATTTTCATTTAAATACCTAGTAAATTTGCTCAGCTGTGACTATGTAGACACTCTGCTAAAACAACTCGGCTGATAGCGGTTCGTTTGATCTGCAGTAACTGATAACTACAGATAAGCTGCGGATGGTTGTAAGTAAAGCTTTGAGTGGGCAAAATATAGATAATATTTATTGACTTACTAAATATTACCAACGGTTTCATAATTTATCCTCTTACGGGTGAAATTTCCATTTTTTAGGGTTCTGTAGCCGAATGGCAAAAAACGGAACCCTTATGGATTCGTCATGTCTGTCCGTCCGTATGTCACAGCCAATTTTTTCCGTAACTATAAGAGCTATATTGTGGAAACTTGGTAAGTAGATGTTGCTAATACTTAGAACTGAAACTCATTTTTATTTCTTTCATCAAACCCATACGAGTGGGATCTATGGATAGGTCTTCAAAAATGATATTGAGGTTTCTAATATGTTTTTCTAAACTGAATAGTTAGCGCGAGAGACGCTTCCAAAGTGGAAAAAGTAGCCCCCCCCGTAACTTCTAAAATAAGAAAACCATTTATTTAGATGTATATACAGAACCCTACGTGCGCGAGTCCGACTCGCACTTGGCCGGTTTTTTATAAAACCGTTTACTCTGTAGCGTGTTTTTACTGTAACCATTCCTATTTTTTTAATGGTGTGAGGACACAAGGAGTAACTCCTGTGTCGCGGGGGTGTTCACAAACATACATTTCACACACACAAAGCACACCCCGAGTCGGAACCAATCTTTGCGAATCACACGAAGATTTGTCCCGTGTAGGGATTGAACCAACAACACCAGCGTATTTGTAAGCGGCGAGGCGACCGCTTTAACCGCTACGGCATCCGTGCACTCTTAACATTGCATCTACTGTAACCAAAAACCATAGTATTGGCAAACCAGGATCTAAAAACACCAGACACAAAGGCTCGTCTTTATGTGGAACCGCACAGTACCTAGATGCAACTGTAACAGAGACGGCTTTATTATAGAACATTGGTGCCATATTTTAAGGCTTATAAGACAGCCTTTGCTGTTATAAGGCTATGCATTAATTATTCAATGTTTATAAAAATATTATACAGACGTACTTACCTACACTTGATCTCGTAACCGTAGACAAATTTCACGAAAAATACATAATATAAATATATAACATCACGCCTATATTACCCAGATGGTTGTGGCAGTGGTTTACATCACTTGAGCCCCTTGGATGTAAGATCGATCCGGGGCTCGCCGACCCACCATCTTTCACGCGCACCGCGGGGTTTTAGTGGGTATTCTGTGCCGTTTAACATCGTAGGCACGGGAGTCCCACATAGCCACTCTGCCCGTCCCCCCACGGGTGGGGTGGTATGCGTAAGTGCATTTCCCCGCGAAAAAAAAAAAAAAAAAAAAAAAGTGGTTTACATCACTCACACTTCACCTGTTATGTTTAGGTCCCATGGGATAGGAGGTGAGCCTATCGCCATCCACCGGGCACAATTCTAACTCCGTGCTGTTATTGTGAATTTTCTGACGGAAAGTTCACAAATAATACTTTGCCTGACCCGGAAATCGAAGCCGAGATCTCACGGTGAGAGGCGCATATGCTAACCACTAGATCATCGAACAGAAATAGCTCTCGTAAGTCATAAATAAGCTTAAACTAAATGAAATGTGGTTAAAACATTTTCCCTTCATTTTGTTGTTTACTTCTGCCAAATAACTTTTAAAAACATTCCAAGGAGTTTATTAGAAAAGCCATCAGCCACCAAAGAATTCGGTCTCCACACCCCGGCACTCCTTAGAGCGAGTGACGAACAAACAAAACATTTCAGATATTACTCGTTAACTCCGATAAGAGAATGTTTTGAAGCAAAACTCATGTGAACTAGGGTTGCCATTCGTCTAAAGGATATCTGCCACGTACGTCATTTAAATAAATACGTAGGTTAAAAAAACCGCTTCACGGTAGATATTCTACTAATACGCACTAAGCGTTATTCTACATTTCTTATGCGAACTGCCAGAATGGAACACCTTGCCCGAGTCTGTGTTTCCGCATGAGTACAACCTGGATCTCTTCAAAGCAAGAGTCAATAGGTATCTCATAGGTAAGCGTGCTCCACCGTAGACCGCATCATCACTTACCATTAGGTGAGATCGTGGTCAATCGCGTGCCTATCTACCATAAAAAAAAAAAAAATGAGTCAAAATGGCGGTAGTCCTTATCCTGATTGTGTCCTGGTTAAATGTGGGTGCTATACAGGGTGTATTTTTGAAACGGGGCAGTAAGGGCAAGTACAACCTATGAGTTTCGAGTTGATTTATCATATTTCCGTACGAAATGTATGGGAAACGTTTTTGGCGATTTCTGTCTTTTCTAGTACTGAAAGCTAAAATGGTCCCATAGAGTTTTTTGATCCCCACATGAAATAGAATCGATTGGCATAAAAAAAAAAATTGAACTTTTTGCATTTTTTTTGCTAACTGTAAGTTTTTTACAAAATCTGTGAATGCAGTTCAAAATGTCCCAAAAAGTTAGGGAAGGTCTTTTAAGAACGTTTTGCTGTAACTGCAACGGTTGCTGTACTTGCCCTTACTGCCCCGTTTCAAAAATACACCCTGTATACATCTGCCACACTAGGTTATATAGGCGTTAATTTATGCTATGTTCATCCAAAAACACTGCCTCGTTGGTTAAGTTGCATAAGGGACAGCTCTCTGTGAGATCGCTGGATCGATTTTGGAATTAGTCATAAGTATTAAATACATATTTAATACTTATTTGATAAAAATGCGTCATCTCTCGACAGTAATAGTGTTGATCTTAATTCAAACTTACTGTATGTGACAAAGTGACCTATCATATCGCATAGATGGCGCTAAAACCAAGTAAGGTTTGTCTAGCAAAGGCTGGCACAAAAGAGTTGAGAAATTTTGAGTCTAGCAGCATACGAATCCATAGCTGAATTGGCAAAGCACTTGGGGCGTATACCTAGGGGGTGCAGGTTCGAGTCCTGCTGGGTTCTTAATTTTTCAACTTTAATATTATATAAAAGTCATAAGTATTCTTTGGGATGTCCATAGCAAGAAATTCTTAGTGGCAGCATAGCATTTGGCATTTTACCCAGTAAATGGCTAAAATTAAAGCAGGATAAGGAAACAGGCAGAATGAGTAATTTTAATGGGTGTTTCCATGTATACATGGGTGTTCCATGCATTTATTTACAAAGGAAAGTATAAAATGTAGTGTCAGTTATTCTAGTACCCACAGTACAAGCTCAGCTTAGTTTGAGACAAGATGGCGTTGAGTATATGTAGTGTGATATTTATATATTTTATTTATTTAAAACTTTAAAATATACTACAACGCGGTAATGCTGCCAGCATTTTGGGAACGAGTCCTTCTGACAGTGACTTATTAAGTTTAGATTAAGTTATTAGGCTAATATATTTTAAGATACTATGTGTAGTACTCTGTAAATAAAGATAATTATTAATATTAAACTTTAAAATTAGAGTTTTAGTATAAATAGTGGCAAAAAATTAGTTAGTAAATTTTTCGTCATTTATTTTTGTATGATATTGCTAGTTGAACATTTTTTCAATAGCAGGCTCTTTGAGGCAGACAACCCTTAACTTAACTCACCCTAAGTAAAGTAACTCACGTATACGCCACCTTTATTTACTTAAGTGTATACAATTTGTGTTCAAGTTTCCGAATTTCTAACTTGGTTCAAAGTTACGATATACGGGCCGAGATACCGCGCCGGCACGCGATTGCAAAGGAATTAAAAATAGTTCAAAGTTCTATAACTTCGTTTTCTTGAGCTACATCAGTATTTGTACTAGAAATTATAGAGAAAAGAATAAGAATAATCTTAATTATAGTCCACAAGTACATAAACAGATATAACAGTAATAACCACACTAGGCAAAGCCTATATCATAGTAAAAATAGATAAGTAGGCCAACTCCCGGCGTTTAGGAGCGCACGATACCTAAACTTGCTCGAGGCGCAGGGTTGTCACTTGTCAGATTGATATTTTAAATTACCTGTACTGAAATTATTTTTTTAATTATAAAAAAACGTTTTTTTTGACAAAACAAAGCATTTATTTATGTCAAGTCAAAGTCAAATCAAAGTCAAGGGCGCTTGAACACGTCAAAACAAACATCAACGTTCAAATAAATAAAATTAAAATAAAACTTAAGCTAATTAAATTATAATATTAATTGCAACAAAATGATTTGCTTCACCGGAGCTTAAATTGATTTCAATTCAACTTTGAGGTTTGAATTAAAATTAATCCAAGTACCAGCTCCGATGGGTAAATTTGCATCATGAGAAGAGCTGGTGAGAAACTGATGTTCACCATCTTTTCAAATAATTCATACAATTTTGTTTGTTTATTGACAATAATTGTTATGTGTAAGTTATAGCAACCAAAATACAATGACTAGAAATGGTTATGGAGAGAATAATACTATGAAATTAAATTCTTTGTCAAATAGACCAATATTATATTAATAAAATTATCCGTAGTATATAAGGTTGCAATCTTTTACACTTAAAGCAGAAAGGAAAAGGAGTAAAAACAATGTGTGCATACATACTGGTACTAGAACAGACATAGAAAAATGAAATAAAATCTAAACTGTAACCGAACTAAACCAAACCTAATTTTTTAAACAAACACCGACCGTTCACAGTAATGACACGGCCCGCACTACCGGTGACCGAGTGAGTGGCCGAGCGGCGTAGTGTGCGTGCGTACGCACATGAACCCGGGGCGTGGCAAGCGCTACGCGTACATACGAACGGCGCGATGTACCTTTGTTCGAAGATAACATACTTATCTATTTTTACTATGCCTGTATCGTGGTTATTCATAGCGTCTAGATACAGAAATTGTACATAAGAATTTAAACTAAAGTAACAATAGATTTATAAACTAGACACAAAAGTCATAAAGTTACCATTTAAAACTTATAGTAAAACATTTGCGTTGTGTGTGAGTATGTGTGTGTGTGTGTATGTGTGAGTGTGCGTGCGTGTGTGTGTTTGTGTGCGTTGTATGGATGTGTGAAAAGAAGCTTGCTATAATCTTACTTCACTAGGTACCATCAGAAATTCTTAATCTATTTAAAAGTACAATAAGCCTGACAAAACTCGTGGGGAAGCGAGATAGTAAAATGTTTCGAGCATCTTTGATTTGACAAATATTTATTTTTATTGTGCAAGAGCGGCGCTCTTCTTCATTTGAGATAAGCTGAATAATTTTACAGTGCAAGCACGCACATACATTACGATTATGGCTACTACTATTATAATAGTTACCACTTGCCATCAATAAGTCTGGCAGCTCGTTTTCCTCATACATGGAGTGTCTATTTAGTTATCTAACAGCTGTTTACATTTATACAAGCATGATAAAATCTACATTTTGTTCATAAATCAACGATTTTTTGGTAAATCTTTTTAGGGTGCAACTTCTTCTTCGAAAAAAAAAACTCCGACGGATTGTAAGCCTCCTCTTGAAGTCGATGAAAAATAAACGCAAACGTTCCGAATTTTGCGCCCCGTATATTTCAAGTTACCCTCAGTTTTGAAAATTTGACAAATTACAATGTGATGGGTTGGTATTTCAATTGCATCCGTAATAGTTTATGCTGTCGTATATTCTGCATTAGCGTTGGGTTATTTAAGATGATAACACTTAAAAGAATAAAAAAATATTTTGTGTTTCTGCAAAGTTTTGGCTATAGCAACATCTAGAAACTAACAAAAAAATTGGTCTTTTTTTCTCTATAGGATTTGTAGCGTTGATTTATCAATTAATTCATAAGCCTATAACAAAACATAACATCACGTCTATATTATCAAGAAGGGTATGGCAGAGGTGTACAACACCCACATTTCACCTGTTATGATTAAGTCACATGGGATGGGGGATGAGCCTATCGCCATCCACCAGGCAATTGATCGTAATTGTCAGGATTTGGAATGGTTTTTTACGAATAGTACCAAAGATTACCACTCAAAGGAATTACGCCCTCTCCAAGACTCTAAGTTTAGTTAATTTCCTTCGGCGTTTAGAAAAAAAACAGAAAATTTAAATTTAAATTTAGAATCTGTATCTTTTAAAATATTTAATGCTACGTTACTACGGCGCAGCAAATTCTCATATAATCCATTGGTCAACGAAATTTTCTCTATTACCTATCTTCCACCGCATACTTCCCGCAAACAATTAGATCACGACACTCAATTATCGTTACGTGTATCTTACGTTCACGTTACGTTGTCATCACGTTTACGTCACAAACAGTCAGTAATTGTTTCTGGCTAACTTGTGTTTACATGTTATAGAGACTACTTGGAATAACTCGAATGGTTTAAGACTGGCTGGTTGTCAAGTCGTACTATTTTTTTGTTTCTAAATGTGATTCGAAATTGGAACGTTTTTGTAGGGTGAACTGTCAAAATTTAGTAACATTTGAGTGGATTTTTAACAGAGAGGCAGTTCTCATCTCATTCGAATATGTTTCTTTTTTTTTGTTCCAACAATGTGTTCACGTATTCATCAGGTCACGATCTGATAATGGGATCCTAGATAAATCAAGGACAAACCTTTAACTTCCATTCTTTAAATATAAATATATAATAATAATAATATATAATTTAAATAATTATATATATTTTTATTATATACCTTAAGACCGTTTACTGTATTCTTTCGAGTTATAAACAGATGAGACGTAGAATTTTTTCAAATATTTTTTTACTTTTTAGTGCATTTTTGTAATTAAAGACAGTTTTTGTTTTTCAACATTATATTGGACACCTTTTTAGGTGTCTTTGGTCAACTCACCCTCCTCGGGCTCATCCCGTAGGATGAGTCTACCAGATGAACATTTAAACTGGTCGACTCATACCTCTTCATAATTTTACAAGTTGTATAGACACCGAGAGATAAGTGTAAAGCATGCATATTAATTTATTTTATCTACACCCATGCTATAAATCCTCTATAAACGTTCTGGAAACAGTTAGATTATTGCCAACATTAAAACAGCCGGTGTCATAATAACCATTATAACACCCAAACGGGTGTTATAATGTTGTACTGAAATTCATTATGCAACTCCTTTTTTACTCATCGAACAGCCACATTCTCATGGCATCTTTATGAATTTAAATAAAACAGTAAATATAACAGCGCCGTAATTTAAATAAAAACTTATTAGAATTTTTGAATTGATGTCGTATCCCGCCATTTTTGTTCAATAATAGTATTGAAAAAAAAAAATTACAAAAATAAGTGATACATAATTATATTATTACCTATACATAGTTTGTTTGTATTAGATACTCACTAATTAAACTTTCCATAAATTTACATAGAATTCTTACACTGTACAATACCTATGGTTTCAGAACATTTATAGAGGATTCATATCATGGGTGTAGATAAAGTCTTGTTTGCAACTGTTATAATTAGGTATTAAAACACTCATGTGATACTATTATCACACTCGGCTTCGCCTTGTGTGATAAACCCATACTCGTGTTTTAATACCCCTCATTATAGAACAGTTGCATAAATAACTATTATTTCTAAGACATTTAGGTAGTGTTTATAGTAAAATCTAATGTTACCTAATTACTCGCTGCGGAAACGAACCGGTCCGAGGCAGCGGCTTGACCGATTCTTATGCTTTTTTTGGAACATTTGGTAGGTCTGAGAATAAGAGGAAGGCTATTTTATATACCTACTGTTAGGCGAAGCTCGACAGACCACGCAGGTGAAGCCATGTGCCACAGCTACTGTTCTTATAGAAATATAGCACTCTGTTTTTGTAATAAGAATGTTTTACCGCACCGTGTAATGTGTGATATTTATTTATTAACATATTATGTATATTTAAATATTCTAATAACTTAATCAAAAAAACAAAATTGAATACCTAACTATGTACAGCTGTAAGAAAAATAGAACTAAAAAATTTATTAAAAATAAATAAATAAATAAAAAATTAAATAATATAAAAAATATTAATTTAATTAATTAAATTTATTTATTTATTTTAAGTGGCGGAGTAGGTAGTGTACCCGCCTTCAACACCGAGGTCGCGGGTTCGATTCCCACTTTACACAAATCTTTGTGTGCATGAACATGGGGGTTTGTCTTAGTCTGGGTGTTTCTATGTATAATAAGTACGTATTTACAAAAGAAAAGTATATATTATTATGTATAAGTATCAGTTATTCTAGTACCCATAGTACAAGCTCTCTTTAGTTTGGGACTAGATGGCGTTGTGTGTAAGTTGTGAGATTTTTTAGAGTTCAGGCCAGACTATTAAATGATGTTTTTTTTATTTGTGGCAAATAATGTCTAAGACTGGCTGCAAAACAGGCGTCGAAATACATATTCTTAATTCAAAATTGCCAATGTTAAAATCGACACATCCAAACATCTACTTTTTGCTACCGAGTGTCGAAAGACCGTTTTAAAGGAAAGTAAAAGGATCTAACTTTTCCATAATCTATATTCCATTCACTACTCACTTTCAACTCGACTAAATCCAAACCAGATTTGTTAAAAATGCTCTTCTATATTTGGCAGTTAGATAGTGATACCAGAGTAAAGACCGAGTAGTTTATTTTTATAGAAACGCATCGGAATAAAAACGCAATTAGGGGACCAACAAAAGACGGGGAAGCGCCGCTTTGACGAACAAGTTCAAAGTATGATACAAGCTCAAGAGTGGTACAGAGGCTACATATCAACCAATACACCTACAGATGGTCTCATCTTGTATAGACTTTCCATGCAATGCGAGACCAGCTTGTACTGGAAATGTATAGGTTGATCGGTAGCCGTGTGTATATGTTATAAAACAAAGTAAGTGAACAGCTCCGTGAATCGTGTATCGCGTGATTGTCTTTTGTTATTTCAAGGCATAGAATCGAGTCAGAGTACTGGATAATGTTTATACTGTGGTGACATAACTTCCTTGGGTGATACACAAAACCACATTCGAATTTTAAAATATGTCCCTCAAACAGACGTGACCGCGTCGACTTTCACTTTCACACAAGTGACGTCACTAGGGCTGTTACAAAGTTAGAAGTAGACGTCATTAATATGATAAGGAGGTAAGTTTTATTCATACTCTAGGGGTGGCACATGAAATATTATAATTCAAGATATTATGTGAAGATAAATTACTTACTTGGATTAAGTTTGAGAGAGCTTACATTAGTAAGCTCGGTTTTATTGCATTAATGTCGTGGATAAATTTATGTCATCTGAGTTGTGGGATCGTGATGTATGATGATTGCCGAAGTAGTAGTTTTGAAATGAATAGTTTTTAATTTACAATGGCATTAGTCTATAATAGTTGACTACTTTTTATTTTTTAAATAATTTTTCGGTGTATTATACAAACACAAACAATTTCAGAAAAAAAATACTGTACTTATTATATAAGCTTTGTATTATTATTATTATTATTTACCAATGTATGTTTGTAAAGAAATTGTTTAATTGTATTAAATATTTATGATCAAAAAATATTTAAATCAATATCATAATAATTCATTTTTTTATTATTTCATTAAATTATTTTTATGTTTATATTTAATATTGTTAATTATATTCACGAATCTATCATCTTATATGATTATAGGCAATAATTGTGATTAAAAAAATCACATGGATAACCAAAAGTTACTTCATATTTTAAAATATTTATGAAAATAAAGAAATAAGAGTCAATTACTCAAGCATTATAATTTGAAAAGCAAGACTACAAAGGCATTATTAATATAATGACTCCCACACTTTTTATTAAAACTCATATAAGTAACTTCCATTTCATTGAGAAGAAAGTGTGTCTCAGCCCTGAGTGTCACGAATGAGTGAACGAATGAATGACTGAATGACTGAGTGACTGAATGAAAGAATTCATTCGCCTGCATGAGTAACATTGTGTAACACGCCCTCATTACGGCGGCGTTCTTAATTTGTCAACTCACTTTTACTATCTTTTTATGGAATCGCACTTTAAATTTTAGGTCACTTCTAATTGACACCATTTGCTTATAATATGACATGTTTTAATGAAAACAGTCATATTTTTATGAATACATTTTTTATGAGCAATGTAAGCTATTTTGCTTTTATAGTTGTGGGATCGGTGTTGGATGAATTTTGCCTTTTATTTATATGGTAGACTCAACTTACCTAGTTTAGGAGACTTAGATAATTAGCCTTATATTACTCGTCTACCGGGTACAATTAAGACTGCTAATAGTAAGCCTAATAATACATTTGTTGGCTTGGAAATCGAACTTATTATTTCACGGTCCGCTTACATTTAAAATGCTACCTCATCAGTAGCAGTAGACAGAATATGCAAATATCATAGTTATTTATAAATTTGTACATTAAGTAAGTTTTGGCCCTTCTAACCAAATCATAACATAACATCACGCCTATATTACCCAGAAGGGTGTGGCAGAGGTGTACAACACCCACACTTCACTTGCTTTTGTAGGTATCATTGGATAGGGTGAGCCTATCGCCATCCACCGGGCACAATAACAACAATTTTCTGACGGAATATTCACAAATAACCTGACTCGGGAATCGAACCCGAGACTCCTGGTGCGAGGCATACGCTGACCACTAGACCAACGCGGCATTAATGTAACCAAAACCTTCTGTGAATAATGACTTCACGCCTCTTAATCTTGTGGGTGACAGTACAATGATGGTTTCGCCCAAACTTCACTTTTCTGCCATTAGTACGTAACTGCTGTTGAATTAACGAGATGAAGGTAAGAGCAGCCTTTGTTGGAAGGGTTATGGAATGAAACACAATAAATAATAGTTTAAAAAAACTAAAAAACACGCTTTATATAGAAAACCAAACTAAAAAATAGAAAATAAATTTTTAAAATTTTGAATTAAGAATAGTGCGTATATAAGAAAAAAAAATATTTCAAAAATCGTGGGGTGCTTTTTAAGATATTATCGAAATGATAATCCTTCTTCTCATAATTATCTGTCAATGAAATATACAACTTTTAACCCATGTACCAACGCGTCAAAATAGCGTCCAAAGGTTACATACAAACAAACAAACATACAAGTGAAGCTAATATAAAGCGTGTAAAAACAAAGATTTCGATGTTTTTCAAAGTTCTAAACAAAATTAAATCTAAAAATATTAACAAACAAGTAATACAATTACAATCAATATTAATTTATGGAAGGAAAGTCGGACATTGCACATGCATAAAAAGTCTAAGGGCCAGTTTCAGAGCTGCCGGATAGATCTTATCCAACTCTAAAAATATTTTTGTAAGTGACACAATTTACACTAGAAATTGCAGGAGATAGAGAGGACTGGAAGCGTTTGGGGGAGGCCTTTGCCCAGCAGTGGGACAGTACAAACAAACAAAAAAAAATTAAACTGCCGCTTTAATTTTTTTTTGTTTGTTTGTACTGTCCCACTGCTGGGCAAAGGCCTTCCCCAAACGCTTCCAGTCCTCTCTGTCTCC
The DNA here is from genome assembly GCA_905147285.1 of Hypena proboscidalis. Taxonomy (NCBI): domain Eukaryota; kingdom Metazoa; phylum Arthropoda; class Insecta; order Lepidoptera; family Erebidae; genus Hypena; species Hypena proboscidalis. Next base: position 7,888,848 of record LR990141.1, read on the forward strand.
TGCAATTTCCCACCAGTTGTGGCTGTAGACATCTAGGTCGTCCCGCCAGCGCCTCCTAGGTCTACCTCAACGACATGTGTCACGTATGCATCCGGAGAGGTGGGCACGGATTGTCACACAATCGATGCCCCAAGAAGGACACCGTCGTCGCTTTAATTTATTAGTGTTATATGCTTATTCCGCCAATAATCAATTTTTTTTTATTTGTATATCTAACACGTGAAATTGGAGCTTAGACATGTAAAAAACCTTATGTTTTTCCTTAAAGTTCAAGTTTAGTTTGAAATATGAAATTTGTTTAAAATAATTTAAATATTTTAGTCACGAAAGCGCAACAGACGTCTACGGTCAAACGTGTAATTTTACCCACAAGGGTGTGTCAGAGGTGTACAACACCCACATTTCACCGATTATGTTTAGGCATCATGGGATAGGGGGTGAACCTATCGCCATCCACCGGGCACAATTCCAACTCCGCGCTACTATTGTGAGTTTCTAACGTAAAGTTTACAAATAACACTTAACCTTAACTAGGTAACTTAAAAAATAACTCACGGTTAGAGGCGCATACGTTATCGAGGCAGTTTCTTCAGTTCTTCTCAACTATTGCGTAAAAAGCAAGTCCACATCAACGTGAATATTTCTATAATATTATAATGAACAAAAAATACTAGTATTATTGTGAAAAAGCGTGGGGCGCTCTGTGCCATATTTTTCGTCTATAGAGCAACGCTTTTTCACAATATGTAATATGTGCAAAATTTGAATGAAATCTGTCCGTTTAAAGTGGGTCAAAATCAAATCATACATCAATCAATACATACATACATACATACATACATACATACATACATACAGGTGAAGCTAATATAAGCGTGTTAATAACTCACGGTTAGAGGCGCATACGTTATCGAGGCAGTTTCTTCAGTTCTTCTCAACTATTGCGTAAAAAGCAAGTCCACAGCAACGTGAATATTTCTTATCTATTCTCCAAAGAAAAGCTACGTGAAATAAAAAGCTGAGACGAGTTTCCGCTATCAGTTCGCACGACTGCACATCGTAAAGCACGTTCCCTTTATCACAAGTTTTAACTTGTACGGTTGATTTCATATAAAAGAGTGCTAAACTTTGAATAAGTTAGCTCGCTTTTATTTCAACCTTTAACTATTACGTTATTTATTTAATAACTTTTAACAAGCAAGTATGCTAAGCTGAAGTGGGACTGGGCGGGACATGTGTCACGTATGCATCCGGAGAGGTGGGCACGGATTGCCACACAATCAATGCCCCAAGAAGGACACCGTGTCGTCGGGGTAGACCTAGGAGGCGCTGGCGGGACGACCTAGATGCCTACAACCACAACTGGTGGGAAACTGCAGGAGATAGAGAGGATTGGAAGCGTTTGGGGGAGGCCTTTGCCCAGCAGTGCGACAACGCAGGCTAAAAAAAAAAAAAACTTTTTTAATTTTCGCGTTGCATATTTATTGATATGATTTAAACGGGAATTAACGCGATTATTTTTTATTTACCTTTCGGTGCTTGACGTTTCGACAAGGTAGCACTTGTCTTGGTCGCAAGCAGACTGACTCAGCAGCGCTGGTGGTAGAGCTATTGTGAATGAGCTCGAGGACGGCAGCACCACTGTCTCACCTTTAACCTGCCTCCAAATAGTAGTGCTTCCATTACTGTGTTCCGGTTTGGTGGTGAGATCAGGCCATGAATTACTGGCACATGAGGCATAACACCGTAGTCCTCAGTTGCAGCGACGCATCTATAATCTGCTTTTGTGGATTGTTTATGTCCACGGGCTGTACTTCACTTACCATCAGGTGGACTACACGTTCGTTCGCTGTGGGCGTAGTATAAAAAAAAATAAAGTGCCCAGGCTCCGTTCGTGCGGTTAATGATTTTTAAAAACCACCCTCACTTTTGGAGGTTTTTATTTTTTGTCAAAATGTCAAACACCGAAAGGTAAATAAAAATAATGTCGTTACTAGATATGAATCTTAGATAATATATTAATAGCTATATAAAAAGCTTTAATATATATTATTACATTTAGATAACAAATAACAGAAAGACTTGGAAGTCATGGGGAGAGGCGTTTGCCTAGCTACTCGAAGGCTAGTAAAAAAAAAAACTTCTTCTTCTTCTTCTTTCGTGTCGATGGCTGCAATCTCATGGTGTTGACTTGCTATCGTGGTGAAAGGATTCACTAGTCTGCTTGCAAAAAAAATACTAACTTAATTATTTATATTATCGCGAGAACTTATAGGTATCAGTGGCCTTACATTAACACAATGATGGTGGTTTTTTTATGAATCAATCCTTTACTTGAATTACTTATTAAAATTTATTTTTTTAAACGACGCCCGCATTAGCACTAGGAATCACTTCTGTGGCGCGGGGGTGTTCACAAACATACATTTCACACACACACAAAGCACATCCAGAGTCCGTACAAATCATAGCAAATCACACAAAGATTTGTCCCGTGTGGGGTTTGAACCCACAACACCAGCGCAGTTGAAAGCGGCGGAATACTGCTTTATCTACTAGACATAAACATTAAAATATCTTTAACAGAATTAGTCTGGAAAGGACAAAGTTTTGATGATTATTTTGAACACATTTCCTATGTCTTATTGGTATTCTAAAGTATACAATTTTAAGGAATTCTGTAGAATACCGAATTACATACATATCCTGTAACAGCTGCAACCGCTAAAACATTATTTTTTTTAATTTACACGTATTTTCAGTCAGTCATATTCCAGGCCGCGTAGCTTGTAGCTAATATCAAGCGTGTCATTCCGTTACGTCACTCAATTAGTAACAAAAACCGCAGGGCAGAGCATTTCCATTCCTTTGCCTTTGATAGTCGCATTCTGGCTAAGTGAATTATGATCGTAGTTTAGTGAGCGAGTCACGTAACTGACATTTTTAGAGGCAAATTCATTGGAAACGTCAATGTCAATAAAGACCTAAGAAAATATATTTACAATTTGATAGTTTTGAAAACAGTTAACTTTAATTATATTTTTTTATAATGCTGTGTAACATGAATATGTATGTGTAGCAGATATGCCTATAAAGATATAATATATATTTGAATTATTTTGATGGTCGCATTCTGGCTAAGTGGATCATGATCCTAGGTAAATTATATTTAATCAGCAGCGTTTCAGCTGTACGGCAAATTTACGTCTCGTTTGATTTAAGAGTTCAGTGAGCGAGTGACGTAACTGACAATTTATAGGCAAATCACAAAAAAATACAAATGTCAGTTAGATGTAAAAAAAAACGGTTATATAGATATTAACACAAAATAGACAGTTATTCCCAACATGACTGCTCATTCAATATGATAAGTAGCATTTAGTCAATTTTGTAACGAAAACCGTAGGCTCTAATATTTCCATTCCTTTGCCTTTGATAGTCGCATTCAAGCTAAGTGGATTATGATCGTAGCAATGGCGGATGGGCAGAGCCTCCAGGATTTCAGCACGTTATCAAATTAGCAGCGTTTCAGCTGTACAGCTTAATTACGTTACGTTTGATTTTAGAGTTCAGTGAGCAAGCCACGTAACTAACATTTTTTATGACTGTCGATCATAGTTGGTTTTACCCAACTGACTTTTACTTAACAGTAAGTATTTTTCGTTGAAAATAATATTACAAAGAGTCTGTTGTATACTGATATAACTTTAATTCGTTAATATTTTTCTTTTTTACAGTGTTGATTAACAAATCAGCTTCCAGTCCCAGTAATTCGGTTGTTAAAGTATATTTTAACCGACTTCAAAAAAAGGAGGAGGTTCTCAATTCGGTTCTATCTTTTTCGGTTTAAAATTTTAGCAGAATATTTTATCCGCAGCGACTTTAATTTACCAAAAAGCTTTTAAATTTTGATCGATCATCCCTAAATCTAAACGAAACCATTGTCTCGTAAATCGATTTAACGACGTGCCGAACTCGAACGGACGACGGAAATGAGCCATAAAATTAAGTACAGCCTTGATAGAAACAAGTGATTCCTCACCCCAAGATTATTATTATTCTAGTCCGCCGCTTCGTTCAAACTTCTATAATTACGCTGCTATATTAATCTGCGTAAAGACGCTAAGAATTTTATAAAGAGTGCCTAAATAATACGCGTCGTGAAAGTTTGCCGAGTTTTGCAACAATTTAGAATGTAAATGAGTTATTATGGTAGGGGACGGTGGCGAGATAGGGATGTGCGAAGGAAGTTTTCAAACAATTTTACTGATGTTGCGAGACTTCAGAGAACTGAAATTGGATGGACTATGGGTCTTCAACTCTTGACGCTTGAGTTAGTAAGGGGAACTTCCTTCAGTGTCATTAAATCAGATCTTTATTTATCTTATCTGTACCTGTGTTTTTAAGAATGATTATAAATACAAATAAATAATTGAAGTAAATATCAAAATAACAATGTTTTTTTCCAGTTGATATAGTTATTTGCAATATATTTATGCCTAATTTTTTTTTCTATCTGTCTATTTCTATCTGTGGAAACTTGTGAGGCCTTCATTGTGTTTACTTTTCCTGTTAATCTGTAAATTTATAGCTGTAAGTTTTCCTAATAAAATAAAATAAAAATAAAATAAATAAATAAATCCATTTGTATCGGCTAATCTTCTAAACGGCTAGACCGATTTTGATAAAATTTTACTACCAATTTTACTCGCGAATTGCCCGGGGTGCGCCGGACGTAGGAAATCGTTGTGTACGTCACTCGGGGATGCTCCTTTCATGCACTCCAGTCATTACGCTAATCTCCATGGAATCGGGACAGTAATGTTTAGCAGTAGCCATTTGCTAAAAAGTGGTCTCTTCATTAAATTATTTCCATAATAGTGCAACCGCCAAAAGTTGAACGGCGAATTCTAATTGGCTCACTCAAAGACACACGCTTGAACTAGCCAATCAGAGCCCGTCGTCAGTTCGCTTATAAAGACGACTGCCAATTGCAATCACAAGTGGCAATTGGAGGCGCATAAAGAACCAATTCAATGACTTTTGGCAGTTTTGATTGCAGAGCAAAATTTTTATATAAAGTTTGAAAATTCCACTAGTTTAAAAGGAATCTTGTTATGTAAAATGCCTTAGATTTTTAATAACGTAACATACAGTTGAAAATTTAGAGCCCTGACTAGAGGCGACCGTAGCTTAGTGGTTTAAAGTGGCTGCCCGGAATGCAGAGGTTGCAGGTTCAAATCCTGTCGGTCCCTTAATATTTTAACCTCGACCGCGGTTTCGCCTATACGTCTAGGCATTATCAAGAGAGTGCGATATGTCGCGCCTGAGTCGCAGCCAGTCTTGCACTGACTAAATAGACCAACATTACATGAGTAACACCCGTATTTCATAATTTGAATAATGATACAAACTCACGTCAATTTTAATAAAAATATCCTTAGTTCTTTTTGCATTTTATTATCCATTTGCTTAGATTGATCCTAATTTACGCGTCCCCCTTCTCTTGAAACCCCTTTAGGCTTTTTTATGTGGAAAAATACACATTTTGGACATGTAAGGTAGTAGGTAAGGATCCTTACATGAGGTGAGGTATATAAGTGAGACTGAAAAGATTCGTTCTTTCTTCATCTCACTGCTTAGCTTCAGTAACGAAACCTGATTGGTTATTCGAACACATCTCCTCTCCTTTCCTTTCAGCTTTGTTGGAAACCGGGTCTAACCCTGTATAAAGCAAACTGAACTAAAATTAGACCAAACTATCCGGTTTATCTAAATTAATTCAACATGTGTCATTGTTACAGGTAAATACCAATATCTATGGAAGGAGGTCATCACCATCACCACAAGATCATGAAAATTATTCATTGAAGGTATTTTTCTTCGTGACATTGTTATCATTTGGTACCTACTTACTAAAACTTGTACATGTAGTGTTCAGAACTCCAAGTCTGCTGTTTCAATTACGAGTTTTAATGGGCGATTATGTCTTTAATATCGTAATGACATCATAATTGTTAATTTAGACAATTTCATTTTGACATCTTTACTAAATAGTTGATTACCAAAACTGTCAAAATTTACAATTATAGTGTTATTATCATTCATTGTGACACTATTGAAATAACAAACTTGGGGCTCTGGTAGACTAACCTATGTACCAAAAACATGTTTTCAGGAAATCGAGATCATGTCACACAATTTACACACAACTCCATCTAGTCCCAAACTAAGCAGAGCTTGTACTATGGGTAGTAAAGTAATTGATACTACATACTTTATTTATACTTTTATATATACTTTTCTTTTGTAAATACATACTTATTATACATAGAAACACCCAGACAAACCCCCATGTTCATGCACAAAAAGTTTTGACTTAAGCGCGAATCGAATCCGCGATCTCGGCGTCGCAGGTAGTGTACACACTACAGACTCCGCCATCGGGTTGTCAATTCGAATCGAATTACTGCAAAATGAAGATTAAATCAAAACGTATGTCAATTAAGATGGCGGCTTAGCAGGGCAATATACCCAACTGTGTGGGGACAAATAGCTTGTAAAACAGCTCACTCCAAACTAAGTCCTCCTGCAAACTCCACGATAAACTGCAGCGATTTGTCACCAAACACCACGGATGAGAGTTACCGAAGCATTTCTCATTTACCGCTCTATGAAACTACGACATCAGTTTGTTGGGAGAATTGATGCGTTTTGTCGCACCGTGTGCAGCCAGCTTTAGTGCTGTTGCTGAATTACTTTGATTTAGTAAGCTTAACTGGCTTTACCTCAGTCGTGATATCCATAACAACTAATAATTATATACAACCTGTATATATTTTTGACGTAATGAATTTAATATGTAATTACATTACACTGTTAATGTATTTTTGTGTCCTTTGTAATTGGCGTACTGTTCCTATATAAAATTATTTACCTACTGCCTGTAAGCTGTGAAGTGCCGGTATGAAATAAATATAGCTTGGGACAGTACGATAAGCTTCAAAATTCACCTAATAGTATCAAAAAGTAATGCAAATGTCATAATTAAATTAAATTGCTATACTTATACAAGGTGGATGCGACATAGCGACATTTATTGAAACCACAGCTACTATACATGGTAAGTATCAATTTCCACCGGATAAAAATTCTCTGGCGAAAAAAAAAAATCACGTTCTCCGAACAAATTGAACATTGCGATAGTGCAATTTGTTCGGAAGACGTGGATTTTTTTTTTCGCCAGAGATTTTTTTATCCGGTGGAAATGCATACTGGCCATGTATAGAAGCTGTGGTTTCAATAAATGTCGCTATGTCGCATCCACCCTGTATGTGTGGGTGGCCACGATGACGTTTCATATAGAATAGGCAACTAAGCCTCAGTTATTTGGATTTTTTTCGTCTAGAAATTTTCAATAGCAGGACGGAGTTGGATTTGTGCCCGGTGAATAGCGATAGGCTCACTCCAGAGGAATTTAGAAGTAGATAGAACGGCGTAGTTGTCTATCTTATATGAAACGTCAGCGTCATTCAGAGGTGCAAAAATTTGACTACGCTTTCTAAATATTTATGCTTCTCTAGTTATAAAAGACTTTTTAACAACCTCTTTGGTCCACCCCCTATCTCATGGAGCCTGTATTGTTTGTTAAATAAAATATTACTATGGTGATTATCTTCATACAATATAATTTATTTATTTATTTAATAGGTACATCAACAATATACATACAATAGTATCACTGTAACACGTGGTTGAAATTTTTGGGACTAGTATGAATATCTTTTATAGATGTACACAACACTCTTTGTAATTTAAAGACACGTTATTAAAAGAAAAAGAAAGAAAGAATACAAGATGCAAAAACTTAAATCTAAAGATAACAAAAATGTAACAACTTAATGGCTAAGGTTATGTGAGATCATTATTTTAAAATCATAAACCAAAAAAAAACGTAAAATCTACTAATATACTTAATCTAAAATATCTCATTTTTTTACGTAAAGCTTTCGTTTAAATTTAACCAAGGAATCGTGAAAGATATCTATAGTGTCCGAGTCTCCACACAGTGTGTTGTATTGGGCACACATTCTTGCCAAAGGTGATTGTATAATAATATAAATAACACAAAGTAACTTAATTATATGAGCTATGTCGTACAGTACAGTGCTACGCCATGACACCGACACCTAGTGTTGTGTGTAAACTATTAATTCTTAATACTAGTGATGTCCAACAACTGATATACAACAGAGCCTAAAAATAGCAGGTGAAGTGTGAGTGTTAAACGCCTCTGCCACACCCCTCTGTGTACTATAGGCGTGATGATATGACACCTACACAATCACCTTGGGAGAGGAACAAACAATTTGTGGAATCCACTTATTGGCTTCGCGAATTACTTCGCAGTGCTCGCAATGATTGATGTAGTACTCTGGTCTTACGTAATGTCTAGTGATGGCATAGTGTCGATAAGACAATTAAAATTTGTTCTTAGAGTTCCGTACCCAAAGGGTAAAGAGGAACCCTATTACTGAGACTTCACTGTCCGTCTGTCCGTCTTTCCGTCTGTCACTAGGTTGTATCTCATGAACCATTATAGCTAGTCAGTTGAAATAAAAAACTGTTGCCGCTATAACAACAAATACTTCGGGGGGCTTCTTGGTGGTAGTGCTTATTTACAATAGCTTAATCATAGTTAAACAAATATATATGGATCATGAATGTTGTTGACGATATGAGATATCAGCAGGGCTCGGAATTAGGTAGAGTTTTTCATGTACTTACACTGATTTCATACAGCGAAAGAATAAAGTGGATATGCCTCAAATCCCGAGATTAATTTTAAAGAGCAGAAAAAAATCCCATGATTTTTTAAATAAAAAGTTATTTACTTTTTTACACAATTTAAACTACTGCACGCGCGACTAAATATTTTAATTCTCACAAAATTTATACAGTAATGTCGGAAGCGAACACTTCAAATCTTACTGGTAATGAATCGGACAAGGAAAATGATTCTGATGGGCCATTTGAATAAGCATAACCTCACGAGTCTAGGCTAGAAGCAAAGTATTTGCTCGTATTTATAAAAAAGGCGAAATATGCGTATGAGAATTTACTACAGACTATCAACAATTTGTATTGTGAATTAATGTAAAGTAATAAAAAAAATATGTTAATTACCTTTGTTTTATTTGTCGATCTCTGAGGTTTTTATTATTATTTATTCGTAATATTGTTGGCCACACGGGATTGTCCATTAGAAATCCCGGGAAGGTCCACATTAATATCAACATTTCGATGCAAGTACATAAAAAACTCTACCTAATTCCGAGCCCTGGATATCAGTGAGGGTCGAACTCATACCTCTGGGATCCTCGTACCCAGCGCCTTATCTACCTCGGCTATGGAGTCTCAGCGAAATCCAAATCTTCAACCTATTACTGACACGAATATCTGACAGCCTTTTTTCAACCGTATTATTGTCTAAAATTTGCTACGATATAGCAAAAATATGAGTTATATTTCTGACTTTGCACTGGTTATGTTTAGGTGTATGTGTAAATATATTTTATAGTAGGTAAAATAGAATTTTTAAGCAGTGCATACTAACAAAAAACTTTTCAATTTTTTAAACTGTTTTTTTTTTTAATTTTATTATTGATATTCTGCAACGAAATAAAAGGCTTTTTATTTTATTTTATTTATTATTATCTATGTTTAGGTGCCAAGTGAGCCCATCGCCATCTACCGGGCACAGTGCCAGTCTTAGTGCTGCTTTCCGACCCGGATAGCAAACCCAAGATTTCACGGTCAGCAGTTACATAGGCTACCCAACCACTAGGCCTAGAAAGCAGTCTAGTTAAACATCTGTTCAAGGTTGGATGAGATTAAGATAAAACTAATGGGGTAAAATGAGATGAGAATGAGTCGCGCACGGTATGACGACAAATCACGTACTACTTAATTTTATTAATGCATAATTAATTGAACAATGTATCGCAGTATCGCAATCTGCTGACTCCACTTATACCTACTGTACGGCGATGACCCGTACAACATTGATGGGGCGACACGCAGAGAAACACAGGATTTTTAAAAACACTATTTTATTGACAGCTTAAAAACACTCGGCCGCGTACAGAATCGGTCTTCTGTCTCGTCAAGTCAGTCTTGTCGTCCTATTCTTTTTCTATTCGTATTTTAAATTTAAATATTTTGTCAGTCCAACTGGCCAGCATCGCCAGCCAGTGTCAGTCAACCAAAAAGTCCACAACAAACATCTAAATAAAAATGACTTGTAAGATATTTTTAGCGATATTCTCGACTCCCTTCACTACTTACCCAAAGTTTACAAAAGAGGCTTTCATTATGTAACGTTTCTTATCTCGGGTTCAGCTTAAGACGTCTGCTTGTACACACGGCTACCCATCGACCTATACAATTCCAGTATAAGATGATCTCGTGTTGTTATAGGATACCCGTGCAATGCGAGTCGAGGTTATAATGGAAATGTATAGCTTTATGGGTACGTACACGTAAATTATTCGTGAAAATCCTGAAAGGCTGAAATCTCCGTTGTGAGAAGCGAGAGAATCCGGTGATTTATACAAGTTTTGTTTTTAATCTTTCTTTTTCTTTTCGGTTTTCGTAAATAAATTTGGATTTGGATTTTTTTTTAGATAGAACGCCAGAAGCAATTACACTATCCAATGGTCCCAATGACTTACTTGACTTAAGGTCCTGTGTCCCCTAGATGGGGCAGAGGGCATCCACAGTGCGCCGCCATCCCGCTCGGTCTTGAGCTTCGCGCTTAATTTCACTCCAGGTTTTGCCGGTATTCTTCGCCTCCGCGATGATTGTCTGCTTAGGGCGGCCACGCTTTCGCTTTCCTTGGGGATACCAGTCTAGGGCACACAAGCACACCCAGTCTCAGAACAAATCTTTGCGAATCACACGAAGGTTTGTCCCATGTGGGGATCGAACCCACAACACCCGTGCAGTGGAGAGTGGCGAGGCGACTGCTTAAACCACTACACCACACGTGCAGACAAAGAAAAAGCAAAAAAGCCGAATATACTTAAAATCAGTTTTCTTTTGCTACCCAATAATCTTAATTTGATAATTACTTAGTTACCAACGAAATGTATAACATAACAACACGCCTTTATTGTCTAGGAGGATGTGGCAGAGGTGTTTAACACCCCATTTCAACTGTTATGTCTAGGTTCCATGTGAAAGCATCCTATCGCCATCCACCGAGCACGAGCACCATCCGTGCTGCTATTGAAAATTCCCTGAAGGAAAAGACTCCGGGACTAGACACCGATACCTTTCGTTGAGAAGCGATAACCACTAGACCAAATATATTTTTGTCAATAAAGACTCAAGAGCGAATGCACAACAGGTATTATGTTGTATAATTGATTTGCAACTCAAATTATGTCAATTAAAACGGCAGGACATATTAATTGAATGGAATGGATTGGACATAATTGATAGAGTCAAATTTTATTGGCCCAATAAGTGGGTATTGTTATGGCGCTCTCATCGGCGTTCAAGATTGCCTCTCTTGTGCAGGTAGGGCATTTTGGACACTCAGTAAGGTAACTGAACAGACTGATATTAAGTTTTTAGTAAAAAAATAAGGTTGTATAAAACTACTTTCTTGCCATTACTGCACCTGCTTTGTAAAAAAAACCCTTTTAAGTTATCACTTTATTTCAGTGAAAAGATACCCACACTATTAAAGTACCTTGCAATTTATTTCTATAAAATTCTTTTTCGACTTCATTCAAGTAGAAATAGCTTTCAGAGGGCAGAAAATACAAATATTTCTTTGCAAGCGCTTTCACGACAGGAATAAATATATAGGAGTAATAATTCAAACGTATAAAGGTGTGTGCACAAATCTTTGATATGTATAGAGAAATTGCTTCTGTTAGGGTTGTCAGAAGTTGATGACGTTATGAAGCTCGTAGGAAGAAAATTTGTTAAGAATATTTATTTATACGATAGTATCAAACATACCCCTGATGAAAGCTCCAGCAACTCAAAACATCACGTCTTTATTACCCAAAAGGGTGTGACAGAAATGTATAACACCCCCCTCCCACACAGCAACTCATTTCGTATTTTGGAGTGGTATTTATGGATTCGTGATATCATTTACGCAGCAATACAAACCATTATCGGAAAATCGTATTAAGTAATTTAATTAGATTAACAATTAATTAAACTATAATCGGACTTTCAAAATCAGAATAACTTTTTCCAAAACCACAGAATTACACTCCAATAACAAAACATAATCACAAAAGTAATATAGATAGGTGTTACAAAATAACAGTTCCTTTTTGTTAAAAAAATAAATCAAAATCAGACATCTTTTAACAATGAACCTGTATAAAAGAAAAGCTTTTCTAAACACAAACAAACACTTTTATTTAAACCTCCGAAGGTTGGATCTTCTGCTAAATATAGCCTGTAACCAATGGTAACATTGGCACTAGGGTTGCCAGATATGCAATCATTTTTAGGCTCGGACTAAAAAACCGTTATGGACACAAAATAAACACAAATATACAGGGTGTATTTTTGAAACGGGGCAGTAAGGGCAAGTACCTTAACCGTTGCAGTTACAGCAAAACGTTCTTAAAAGACCTTCCCTAACTTTTTGGGACATTTTGAACTGCATTCACAGATTTTGTAAAAAACTTACAGTTAGCAAAAAAAATGCAAAAAGTTCAAATTTTTTTTTTTTATGCCAATCGATTCTATTTCATGTGGGGATCAAAAAACTCTATGGGACCATTTTAGCTTTCAGTACTAGAAAAGACAGAAATCGCCAAAAACGTTTCCCATACATTTCGGCAACAGAAACGAATTTCTACGATGGTCTAACTTTTTGTTATGGCCTGGAAGTGGGTAGAATTGACTGTAAAGTAAATAAAAAGAATTTTTACCCTCAAATTTCGAATTTGATTCGAAAATCTGTGTGTTATACTTAGTTTCAGCTGAGAAACTTCGTATGAGTTATTAATTAAGGATTTTCGCTAAAATGTCTTCTAATCGTGAAAAATTGACTTATTAGAAGCGTATTTTGTCAATAATCGAAATGCGGGAGCTGCATTAGTGTGGTACCGCAATAAGTATCCGTTGCGGCATGTGCCAACAAGAAAGGTTATTACAAATCTTTTGAAAAACCTGGAATTGCAGGGTTCTTTCAAAATACGCTTCTAATAAGTCAATTTTTTCACGATTAGAAGACATTTTAGCGAAAATCCTTAATTAATAACTCATACGAAGTTTCTCAGCTGAAACTAAGTATAACACACAGATTTTCGAATCAAATTCGAAATTTGAGGGTAAAAATTCTTTTTATTTACTTTACAGTCAATTCTACCCACTTCCAGGCCATAACAAAAAGTTAGACCATCGTAGAAATTCGTTTCTGTTGCCGAAATGTATGGGAAACGTTTTTGGCGATTTCTGTCTTTTCTAGTACTGAAAGCTAAAATGGTCCCATAGAGTTTTTTGATCCCCACATGAAATAGAATCGATTGGCATAAAAAAAAAAATTTTGAACTTTTTGCATTTTTTTTGCTAACTGTAAGTTTTTTACAAAATCTGTGAATGCAGTTCAAAATGTCCCAAAAAGTTAGGGAAGGTCTTTTAAGAACGTTTTGCTGTAACTGCAACGGTTAAGGTACTTGCCCTTACTGCCCCGTTTCAAAAATACACCCTGTATATAAAAAAAAGTCACGGGGGAGCGGTGGTTAGATTGTGCCGCGCTAGTTTCAAATAATAGGATTTGACAACTAGATTTTTATGACGCGCAAGAGCTTGAATTATTTCCCTGAGTTTTCTGGATAAAAAGAAGGGGGAGGATAGCTGGAGTTCAACGGGCATCATCACTTAATATCAGCTGAGATCGTGCTTAAACGCGTACCAATCCAGAATAAAATAAACTAAGTTGACGACACTATAGCAGATGCCGGCAACCGTGATTGAGAGGTCTAAATCACGGGACACAATTTAAGACGCCTAAATTCCGGGACAATTGTAAAATTTCCAGCTATCTGGCAACCCTAATGTTAACATTGGTAACCATGTACCGTGAGCGGGTAGATTAAGGTAAGAGGCATCAATAAGAGGCATATATCTTTCTGCTTCGGTGGCATTAGTAATGAGGCTTTGTTTTGTTTACATGATTTGTTTTTTAACACCTTTTTTGACGATTGGTACGTAATGTAACACATGTAGAGTGATTGGATGTAACGTGGGTGATACACGATAACATCTGGGTAATGACATTTATTACACAGTTGTGAACGTGTATTACCTTTCATCATTTACCTCTACCTTTTTGAATAAGGTAGATGGAAATTAACACACAGCCTACATTTCATTAATATTTAGGACACATGCTTTTTCATTATGACCATAGTCAATTTAATTGAGTATGAACATGGCAATTTTTTTAATAAGATTTTAATTTTAATTTTCTTGTTTGATCACTTAATTAGTTAACAGTACTAAATCGATAAAAACATGTAGAACACTCAAATATACTAACTACATGAATACTAAATACTTTTCTTAAAAAACTGGCCAAGTATTAAGTCCTTATTTATAAAAACGGCAAAATAACCATGTCTGTTGTATGGGAGTCCCTATAATTATGTATTTTATTTTTATTTTATTATTTAATTTTTAAAGCTAATATATTACTTAATATTGTGTGGATATTTTAAGCGTCTACCTGTTACCGTTATCAATATCCAGCTGCAACAAGCAATAAAATTACATTTCTTGTAAGGAAACCCCCTCCCCTAAATGTTATAGCGGCAACAGTAACACATCATCTGCGAAAATTTCAACTGTCTAGCTATCACGGGGCATGAGATACAGCCTGGTGACCGACGGACAGACGGACAGACGGACAGGTGGACAACGACGTAATAGGGTTCCATTTTTACCCTTTGAGTACGGAACCCTGAAAGACATTCTTCACAAATTAGTTTACCAACTTCAATCTAGCCAAACAACAGTCTAAAATTAAACATGATTTGAGAAATTCCACGATCCCATCAGTCAACTAAAGCCAGTCGACTAAATTACGTGATCCGTGGGATTGCCGCGGAATTAGATTGTTCCCGATGAAATGTAAACTCTGCCGCACCCCGTATTTGTTATAAAGGTACATACATTGTATTCGTAAGGGGTGAATACCACCTTTTGTTTCCCCGAAATTTGGCACAATGTATTCTATTGGTGTGAATATTTTATTCCGGGTGGTAATTTTATTTTGTATTCCTTGAAAATTAAAGAGCTTGCGAGGTTTTGAGTCTCGCTAAAGTGTTGATTGAGATTTTTTTTTTAGGAATTTTGTCCATAGCAGGGGCCGTACATTGGACTCAAAGTGAATTTGGATTAGAGATTGAAATCGAAATTTTGACATTTGTCACGCAAAACTAACGTACAATTTTATTGGAATCGAACTGGGTGGAATTTTTTGGAACTAAACGAAATCGAATTATTCACTTTTTGACGGTCTTGATGGACTTTTGACGTTACGAATTGAGTTTTAGATTGAGTTTGATTGCGATAGCAAAAAACTAACTTTTTCGAAATCGAGTTTATAACTGTGGTAGTTATTAAGGTAAATATAATAATTTAATATAATGCACTCAATTACAGGGATTTTTAATAATGCGTATGCATTAGATTATGTACCTAAAGTCCCTGAAAAAAAAACCAATTATCATAATTAAAATCAAGATCAAAATAATTTAAAATTTTTATATCAATTGTATTATATTGTTACCGTACTTGTAATATAAATAGTGGTTTTAGAGGTGGAGACAGAGACTGGGTAATAGGCATCAGGAATGATCTCGATAACTGTTTGGCACGTGAAAACGAATAGTTGATAAAACTGAATCAGGATATAAAAAGTCATTCGCGATGAAACAATTTTGAATATTATTGAGTATTTGAATAAGTAATGTATTTAAGTATTTGTGTATAAGAAACATTTTCTTGTGACAATCAAGGTAAGCAATCAAAACTACCTAGAATATTTTAAACTCGTCTAGTTTAATCGTTAATGTAACATGGTTTTAAACAAAGAAATCTTACATTTCTTAAGTCTGTGGTAGATAACAATCATAAAATTGTGTGTCAGCCAACACAATTCCATTTGCCACTCGTTTACTTTGAAAAAAAAACAAAACAGATCCAAAATTGCAGGTACACAAACAAAATTTCCCTTTTATAACGTAATTTCCAACGGTACCTTTTATTAATAAGTGGTGGAACACAACAAATAGTCGGTGGCTGGTTGAAAAATGACTGCTGGGTTGTTTGCAAGTGTGCGGAACCCGACAAATGAGGGGTAAGGGAACAAACAACAAACCCTTTGCAGAAGTCGAGTTTCTGTGGTTTGTTTTTCAAGTTATTTTGAGTTGAGTCGCATTGGCATTTTTAAGAGGGCATTGCCGTTACCGTATTCCATACAAACTTACAAACGTTAAATATGTAACGTCATAAATTAATAGGACAACGAAACAATCATAAAATATAAAAGAAATGGTCATGTGATTTTCTATTTTTGCCTTATAAAAAAAAACGATGAGACAAAGTTCAATAGCATTAAAAATGAGGATTCGGCAATCTATACTAATATTTTTTCATGTTTAGGGTTCCGTGGTACCTTAAGGGAACCCTTATAGATTCGCCACGTCCGTCTGTCTGTCTGTTTGTACGAGGCAAAGCGTCGAAACTGTTAATGCTTGTGAGCTAAAAATTTTCATGGCATTTTTTCAAGAAAGTGGTAGAATAAAATATTTTTCTCCTACATATGAAGATGGGGTGATTTTTTTTTCTTAGATAGATATTTTAAAAACATTACTAAAAATGCTGCAACGAATGTCTACGGAACCCTACATTACGCTTGGCCCGACACGCAATTGGTCGGTTTTTTATTTTATTATTAGGTTAAAGAGTTAGTCTGAGCTTCAAATTCCTTTCAGAAAATATTTCAATTGATAAGATATTTTCCTTTAGATAAGGTAATAATCATTCCAAGGGTTAAACGACAAAATCGACGGCGTGACCCTATAACTACCGCCCTAATCTACTGGTAATCTTGGTACGCGGCAGTGTGTTAAGCCAAGTTCAAGCTAAAAGAACTGCCGAGAAATACCCGTGTTATAATATTACACAATACAATTAGTATCACTTATAAACACTTATAACACCAACTTAGTAAATTAATTCTCTTAGACAAATCGGTACCCCAAAATTATTAAACACAGATCCAATAGTTCACTATATTATAAGTTACATACAATCTCATCACTATATTATAAGTTACATACATAAAATCACGCCTTTGTCCCTCGGTGGTGGTAAGCAGAGACGATGGAACACCTTGTGCTACTTCTACTTCTACTCCTCATATAATATACTGCTTTCTCTTCCAAATCATTCATACATGCTCACCGGTGTCCTATCTTAAGAACGTTATTTATAATCCCTGAATGTCTTCTACGTTCAACCTCTTTCGTATTGTAAGTTATTTGATTTATATGAAAAGTTCAACTTAAGTATAATACTAGAACTATTGAACAACATTTAAAGCATAAACACACAAGTGGCATGTTTCCACAAACTGCTGTCGACATGTCGTGTGGCTGTCGATGGCAGCTTGGCTAATGAACTTGGCTCGCAGTTTCACAGTTGTGTTTTTGTTGGCATATCTGTTAACGAAAGATAGTGATCTTAATTGTCTTTAATCTCCTTTAAGAGGATTCGACGGTGATCAAAGGGTTTTATTAATATTAATAAGGTGTTGGAGTGGAAAAAGGACCTGTGTAAGGAGGTATAAGATTAGAATAGTAGTATTATAGGATGTAAGTATGATCTTAGATTAAAAAATAAGATTTTAATGAATTTTCATAGATCTTTGTGGGTACAGTCATGCTGCATAGTAAACGTTGTACAAGCACTACTATTTGGAGGAGAGGCTCAAAGTGAAATATACTGCATCTAACACATTTGAGGACTGACTTTCCCGTCGCTAATTTCAAGACCTATACCTCACCACATAGCAAAACTCAAAATATTATGTTTTTTATAAAATATTAAAGTTGAAAAATTAAGAATCCAGCAGGACTCGAACCTGCACCCCCTGGGTATACGCCCCAAGTGCTTTGCCAATTCAGCTATGGATTCGTATGCTGCCGGACTCGAAATTTCTCAACTCTTTTTGTGCCAGGTTTTAGCTAGACGAACCTTATTTGGTTTTAGCGCCATCTATGTGATGTAATAAGTCACTTTTCACATACTGTAAGTTTGAATTAAGATCAACACTGTTACAGTCAAGAGATGACGCATTTTTATCAAATACTTGTAATATTTTAAAGCAAATTTTAGCTTGGAATTGGCAAAGCACTTGGGGCGTTACCCAGGGGGTGCAGGTTCGAGTCCTGCTGGATTCTTAATTTTTCAACTTTAATATTTTATAAATTACAAAAAGGCATAGCAAAGCTAAAATTTGCTTTAAAATATTACAAATATTATGTTTTGTTAGTTGACAAAAGGAATATTCCGAATATGCCGATATTGCAAACGTCCAACTAAAGCGTCTATCTCTCGGTTGTTCCGCGAATCGCTCATTACGCATCCGCTGTGATGGGCTTAAGCGGCGCAAGATGAAAGCGATAAGCGATTTTAAGGCTATATTTAATATTTCTATCTAAACTAATAACTTATCAGGCTTTGTGGCTATGAGTCCTTTAATTAGTTATTTATTAACTACAGCTGCTGTTTGCCAAGAAAAGAATGGAAAGAATGACAGAGTATGCAATAATATATATATTAGTATATTTATTATGATTGTTCGCTGAAGACGCCTGAACCGGTTTAAAGTTTTATTTATATCTGAAAGAGTATACTGGTCATGTGGTCCAATTCTCATCAGGTCACGATCTGATGATGGGATCCTAGAGAAATCGAGGGCAACCCTCGAATTTTAAGGCTTCTATATTGTTTTTTGTATATTGCCTCAAGCTACTCAGATATTTGCTAGATAGCAGTCAGCATTGCACGTTGAGCTGATGCTGGAAGGAGGAGTTAAGGAGTTTTTCTTCAACGGTTAGGAGTACGGGAAAATTCTTTAAATATAGGCACCGTAAGGCCATTTACTAATATTTTCTTTCAAGTTATACACAGATGAGGCGAGACGTTTAATATGATTTGTAATTTTTGTATTATTTGTAATTTAAGGCGGTTTCTTTTTGTCAATTAATTCTTACCCGCTGATCTTGTACATTGACCCACGTCCCTAAGTACGCCGTCGGTCGGTTGTCGCTCAGCTTATCAAAGTTCCGCAGGCCCTAGCTAGGTATTGTCACGAAGTATGTAGGTGACTTGCTCGATAGCTGCCTCAAAGATAAGCCGACAAAATGCCTCAAATGGTGTTGTATAGAAACTGACTCTTTTCGGCGAAAACGAAAGTTAGGTTGATTGTTTTGATGTACATTATAACATGTATAGTTACTGATTTTTCATTAAAGTATACTTTCGTATATTGTTAATGACCTCGTGAACAGCTGCTAACTAGTAATTCAGTACGAATCACGTTTTAGTAAACATCAACGGAAATTTCCAATCATCGGAAAATCGGCCTTGGCCATGCCTTGACATTACCATTGTAATAATTATCAATCGGTACGTGTGGCTTCGAGTTTTCCACGAGCTCCTCTTTGAAAAGATACATTAAGTATTCTAGTTCAAAATAGTTGTTGAGAATACGGGTTACTCACGTTATTTTAGCCGGGATATGCCGACGTCACAATGTCAACGATTATTGCAGCGATAGCTTTCTTTTTTATACTACGCCCACAGCGAGCGAACGTGTAGTCCACCTGATGGTAAGTGGAGTACAGCCCATGGACATCAACAATCCACTAAAGCATATTGTAGATGCGTCGCTGCAGCTGAGGACTACGGTGCTATGCCTCATGTGCCAGTAATTTCAGGACCTGATCTAACCACTAAACCGGAATACAGTAATGGAAGCACTACTATTTGGCGGCAGGTTAAAGGTGAGATGGTGGTGCTGCCGCCCTCGAGCTTATTCACAAGAGCTCTACCACCAGTAAAAAAATGCTAATTCAAAGTTCTCAGGTTCAAACCCACGGCGCACACCTCTGTCAATAAATCGTTATGATTTGTCTTTTCGAAGATATGTGTGTATTTGTCATATTAATTATCGTTCATTAACAGTGAAGGAAAACATCGTGAGGAAATCTGCATGTCTGAGAGTGCCTAAAAAGTGCTCATGCGTGTGTAAAGTCTACCAATCCACACTTGGCCAGCGTGGTGGACTATGGTTTAACCCTTCTCATCATGAGAAGAGGTCCGAGCCCAGCAGTGGGACATGTATTAGGGACATGATACCGAGCTGCTATATTATTATTATATTATGCCGTTACGAAACGCGATTAATCACCCAATTGATGAATCTACGAAATAGATTCGAAACTAGTCGGCATATCCCGGCTAAAATAGCATGAGTACCGTATTCTTAATAATAATGTCTTCCCCTAACGTCGGTTTTAATAATATTAATCTACAATTACTTTACATCTTATATTATTCATACAAAAGGAGCTCACAAAAGACTGCTTAGAGAATTTAAGTGAAAAAGTGCACTTTATATGAAGAGGCTGGTTTTTAATTACACGCTAGTAAGTGCAGGCTCTCATCAAAACTTTTACTTTTCTATTATGCAAGGCTAGAGCGAGGAATGTGGTCTTAGTTAAATCCTCGAACAAAGCTACCAACTTTTTAACAGGTTAAAACCGACTTATAATGTCTATATATGTTTCAGCTTCTAGAGGTAGGCTATTTAATTATAGAAATCTTGGTTTCAGATACTTATTTTAGACTAGGTTTTGTCCGCGACTTTGTCTGCGTGGAATTCGAAATTTGAATACTAAGTCCCTCAAAATTCACGAACTTATCATATAAACTTACAACACCAAATTTTAGAAAATAGAAACATAATTATACCAGTATTTAAGTTAGACCATCAGCTAAACATCTGCAATAACCGTATTCAATTTCATGCAGTCGATTTTGCGTAATGCGCGTACGAACATAACAGGCAGACAGATCTAAGTTCTAAATAATAGTTTTAAAAAACTCAAAAACACGCTTTTAAAGTACTTCTAACTAAAAAGTGAAAATAATTCCTAATATAGCTGTTTGTATGTATGTAACCGACTCCTTTGGACTCGATTTTGACCCACTTTACTACACAAAAAATACTAGTATTATTGTGAAAAAGCGTGGGGCACTCTGTGCCATATTTTTCGTCTATCGAGCAACCCACGCTTTTTCACAATAATACTAGTATTTTTGTGTAGTACAGTGGGTCAAAATCGAGTCCAAAGGAGTCGGTTACATACATACAAACATACATACAGGTGAAGCTAATATAAGCGTGTTAAAAACTGTGTTCGGGCTTCGACTGCTGTTATAACGTACCCTCATGTTAATTTTTTAAATATCTTTTACGTACAGACATGGCTAATTTACAATTTTATCCTATGTATAGACCTGAGAATCCTATAGGCTACTTATTATCGATATACTTACCACTCAGAGGAAGCCGTTAGCAGAAGCTAGTTAACTATTAAATTAACAACTTTTAGAACTACGGTCTATGAACTAAAACACTTATTTATATTCTATCAACGTAACAAGTTTTGACGCAAAACTAATCACATTCATTTCCTTCATTTCCAACGCTAAATTGTACGTACATACGGCTACCGATCAACCTATACATTTCCAATATAAGATGGTCTCTCGTTGTGAAACTTCCCGGGCGATGCGAGATCTGCTAATACTGGAAATGTATTGGTTGGTCAGTAGCCGTCTGTACATTAATGTCCATTAGATCTTCAGTTCCGGCCGGTATCCAATATACGCAGTTCCCTAATCACTTTATCCCTATAAATTGGGCCAAAGAAAAGGTGTGATGGGAAAAAATATTTGGGATTCGGACTGAGGTCACGAAGAAGCGGATAGGCGAGACCGAGTGGCGTGGCGGGCGTCCCTTCATTTTGTATGTTAGGCCCTAAAATTTTTTTGTAATTTTATAAAAATGACCTTTTAATTTTTTTTGTATTGATAAACATTTGTTTTGAAAAACTGACGTCAATCGCTTCTTTAGTTACATCGACACATGACGGATATTGAGTACTTATCGTAAAAAGATGATTTTTGTGCTATGTCTTCTCAATTTAAGATCCTAATCTGACTTTAATGGTATCAAGTAATCTTGACGACCGGATGGCAAAGTGGGTAGTGTACCTGCCTGCGACGCCGAGGTCGCGGGTTCGATTCCCGCTTAAGACAACTCTTTGTGTGCATGAATATGGGGGTTTGTCTTAGTCTGGGTGTTTCTATGTACAATAAGTATGTATTTACAAAAGAAAAGTATATATGTATTAGTATCAGTTATTCTAGTATCCATAGTTCAAGCTCTGCTTAGTTTGGGACTAGATGGCGTTGTGTGAGTTGAGAGTTATTTATTTATTTATTTATTATCAAATAAGGGCTTCTAATTGCTTAGAAGTAAATTATTTGAAGCTTATATAGGACAAGAACAGAATCAGGATGAACCTGATAATAATAACCTAACATAACATCAACACACATTTCAACTTTTATATTCAGGTCTCATGGAATAGGAGGTAAACCTACCGCTATTCACCGGGCACAAATAGCACTCCCGACTACCGAGGAATTGAAACCGAGACCTTACGGTGTGAGGCTTATATGCTAACCAATAGACCATCGCGGCAGTTGCCTGAAAATAATGTCAGTGATAAACTGATAAACGTACTCTTTTTATTTAAATGTTTATAGCATGCCTATACGTTTGACCAAGACCTGCTGATAAGTGATGACACATGATGATGCGGTCTTCGTACTCAATCATAATCACCTTTAATTATCCATTTTGCAATAAAAAATCAAACCGCTAACGTTCATCACACGCTCAACGCTCATTCTCAATCCTCACCCTAATCTCTTTAAAGGTTGAAAGGACAAAATGTTCTTAAGGTCCCCGTTTCCTTTAGTCCACTAAATGCTCTAAATGAGGCTTTCTTGTTAGTTTAGTTTATCTATGAAGACTTAAGCCGCTCTTTGTGTGCCGTTATGTATCTGAGCAATGAAGGCGCAAAGGGGAAATTTGTTTACTTTGCTCGCAATTGCCCACTTGGAATAATTTTGACTAAATTATTTAAACTTGGGATAAAATAATAAACTGGCGCTGATTTTATTTCGTTTATGGAATTTACGTCGTCACAGAAAACGAATATAATATTCTTAGATAGATAGATAACTCTTTATTGTACACAAATAAGAAAGTCAGTTTCATAAAGCAGATAATTTAGTTAGTACAATGGGCGGCCTAATCGCTATCAAAGCAATTTCTTACAGGCAACCTTTGGATGGACAAGAGAGCTTAAAAAATTATAAATAGATAGTTTTTTTTTGGTGCACTAGAAATTATTGTGTAACGGATTTAATGGGTATATTAATAATTCTTAATTCAAGAAGCAATTTTTTTCTTTAAACGACGCCCGCTCTAGGAATAACTTTTGTGTCGGGTATTCACAAATATACATATCAAACACACAGCACACCCAGAGTCATAACTAATCTTAGCGGATCACACAAAAAATTGTCAGTTGAAAGCGGCGAGGACCACTTTAACCATTACCGTGCACTCGTGGTAATTGATGTACTACAATATTTCGAAAAAGAGATAAGAGATAGTGTGATAAATGGATTTGGAATCGAATTATTTACAATCATCTATTTCAAAATAATTGTGCATCTCGTACATAATTTTCGGTCGGCAGATATTGGGCCCGCCACACACCACTATATTGAGCAATAATTTTGTTCAAGTTATTGATACATATATAAATAAATAAATAAAAATTGTTTATTTATCTCAACACAATATAAAAAATTACACATGAAAAACATACATTAGGGATACTTAGCACATTACAATATAATAATTATATTGTGTGAGACTGGTGCCTAAACTAGACTTACGTCTGTATTTCAGGACACCAGGTCATAAGTTGTTTATAGACATAAGTTGTTTAATAAAAAAATATTTTTGCTACATTTAAGGTTGAGATTTAAGAAAACTTGATCAAAATTGTGCACATAATATTAAGGCGGAGTTTTTTACCTAGGGCCTTCCTAAACAGTAACGAAAAATATATATTAAGTTTGGTAAATCTTTGTTTTAAGTTTGTGTAGTTAATTCGACTCGAACAAACCCATTTGAGAGTTTACCGTATTTCTAAGCCAACTTGTTAATGTATTTTATTATGTAGTGCCTAATCGTATTAGCGTATAACTCAGAATAACGTTACACGACACAACATAACTTATAAGCCCCTTAACCGTCCATTATTATTGTATTCACGCGTCCATAATGTATTCCCAGGTTCGTAATGTATTCACAGGTGTTATTCACCAACAAGGCCTCGAATTACATAAGTTTGGTCAACTCCAGATAAAATCGCGGTACAATGGAGGGCATACAGAAATAGGAGTTTCCTTTTGCGTTACAATGTACAATGATATGTACAATGTATAATATTTAGCATACAATACTCTTACGTACATAGATTGTTGTACGTTTGGCAAGCTTCCCGAATTCAGTCATGCTCCATTTTTAACGTTGTCAAGCGAAATTGAATTAGGATTTATGTGGTGGTAAAAGCGTTTTATTTTTAGGGTTACTTTTTAAAAATAAAAGCCAACTTGCTTACTTTTTTGTCGATGTTCGAAATAACCAAAATCTCCGTGATAACTTTTTTTTTGAGCATGCATAAGTCTCACACTCCGCGTCATTAGGTAAAGTAAAGTCCTACTTTACTTTACCTTTATACCTTATAAAAAAAAAACAAAATGGCCTTAGCTATTTTAACACAAAGTTTCTAAGCTAGATAAGTCTTTTATAGACGTAATCTAGGCTCCTATCGAAGTTACTAACTGCAAAACAAGATTAGGTGTCTACGCTAAGACTTAAAAAATTACATTAGGTATTGATTAGACCAAGTTTATTTATTTAGTACAAGTAGTTTGTTTTTTTTCCCATTATAGTGCTATAATGGTGGAAAAAAACTACTTGCACCTTATTGTATTACTATAAACTAAGACTGCCTGGTCGTTCTGCTAGTAGTAATCTATCTACTATTATTATAAAGATAAAAGATTTTTTGTCTGTTCGAAAATCTTCGTATCTACTGGACTGATCTTAACGAAAATTGGTAAGGAGATAGTTCAAGTCTCAAGGAATAATATAGGCTTTTTATCGACGTACCTCGCGAGTGGAGCCACGAACGGAAGCTAGTAATAATTATACAGGTGAATGCGTCGTGGGACATTTATTGAAACACGAAACAAACAAAAAAAAACAACAAAAAAAACCAAGTTTAAAATATTTGGTTTAAACAAATGACTCAAAATTTATATCAGAATTTTTTTTAATAAAAACGACGCCCGCACTAGGAATTGCTTCTGTGTCACGGGGGTGTTAACAGACATACATTTCACACATACAAAGCACACCCAGAGTCAGAACATTCCGTGTAGGGATTAAACCCACAACACCAGTGCAGTTAAAAGCGGTGAAGCGACCGCTTTTATCACTACGCCAACCGTACACTCGGAGCTCTAGGATTCAATCCCCGGATGATGATTTTTTTATCAAGTTCTTCTCGCCCGGTCGAAGGCGATGGGCTTCTATCACATAGGGCTTTTTAAACATCATACTAAAAACGGTCTTCAGGATTAGTAGCTCAAATTACTTGTACCTTTAAGACAAATACCTTCTCAACAAAATGAAGGTAACAAGGCAGCCTCAAAACTGTAATATAAATGTAAAGTAAGTCGAGAGAACGGTAATGCGGCGTTTTCAAAGACAAATTGGCAATCAGTTTGTGAAGGAGTCTCAAAGTCTAAATGTACATTATGTGGAGTGTCAATCTAGTCGAAAAACGACCTTCTCACCTCAGCAGCTTGAAAAGTCGTTCTTTATTGTATAAAAATAGTGAGCAGAGTTATGCTCTCGCTCGAAGCAAAGTTGAAGTTTTGCTCATTGTTTTCATTTTTTTTATGTCACACATCTTTCTCACCTTTTCGAGGAACTCATATTAATCAATTTTAAATTCTTTATCACCTTAATTTTCAGTAGATTTCTTCTTTATTTTTAAAAGAACTGAATATTAAATGTAGTATGCGAGTAACCTTTGTCTAACTTATTGCTAAACATTTCTAGAGCTTCTCTTTGACATTAAGCCAAGTGGACACAAAGTTCTGAAGCTATGGCAAAGAAACTCAGTTCGTTTAAACTCTAGTTAATGGTAAAAAAAACACAATGCTGGCATTCTCTTTGTATGAATTCTGGAATCAGAAGTCTTAGATTTCCAAAATGTTGTAATTGTGTTATATTTTTAATATTTCTTTCTTACTAATAGAGCTCAATTTTTTTATTTCATTTTTAAAGTCGAGCCCTGAACTCCTTTGACGACAATATATTATATTATTATAAGCACACCAACAATATAGGGTATATAAGAGACCACGAGAGTAAACAAGTGTTTTTGTAGCAAGTTATTTCGATATTTAATAACTAATTAAGAAATAACCATGTTTAGTCTCGAAACTTATCTATCTTATTTCCCTCTTTCATTCAAAATCATACTGAAAATTTAACACATATTTGGAAACTTATATCTAACCTGACAATGCCAGAGTTCCTCTTTGATATTAAGCCAAGTGGACAAAAAGTTTTAGAGGTAGGACAAAGTCAGCGACTCAGCAAACTCAGTTCGTTTAAAGTCTAGTTAATGGTAAAAACTCTGAGCTGAACTTTTGTACTTCTCTTTGTTTGAATTCTAGAATTGGAAAGTTTTAGATTTCTGAAATGTGTTTTGAACGTAGTAATTGTTTGCGAATTATGAATAGACCTTTCTGCAATCTCTTTGCTTCTAACTTAACATATAGATTCAACTTGTGATTTAAATAATAAAGAAAAGCCTTAAAGAGTTTTATTATCTTCTTCTTGGGCTTACTTTGTGATATAATTTATTTAATTGTCTATACTAATAACATTGAAGGTAAATTATCAGGTTTCATCTTCTCTAAAATATTGAACGACTATAGCTGCTCTTAAAAATAAAAGTAGCTCCTACCAACATATGTAAGGGTTTACAGCCATCAGAAGATTGTTTGCTACATTTTTCAGAGCATACTTGTGTGCTCAAGTCAAGAACTTTCAAGGTCACTATCAAAAACGTTAAAGACAGGGGCTTCGACAAATTAATTCCTGAAAAAGCTGACTTGTTCGACAACAATTATTTATGTTTCCGCTACCCGTCGTAGGGGTGAATGGATGAAACCCTCGAAACCCTTCATTATTTTTCGCGAAACTTTCTCCAAAGTTAATTTTTACTTGATAATTGTTTTGGCTTCAAATCCACTTCACGCCTTTTTCTGAAGTATTCACAAGGTTAATTGGGACTGAATTTTAAATTATTCAAAGGTTTTTAGCTTCCGAAGTTTGTAGAGTAATTTTAAGTTTGTAACGAGGTTTTTAGGGAATATTCGATTATGTAAGGATCTTCAGGGGCGGCTAATGATCAAACAATTTATTAAATGGATCAGCATCTTATGTTTTTACTGAGCTCAAACGATCTGATCTGATTATAGATACTCTAATTGAAAGCGAAATCTCAATAAGTAGGTAGATTAAAGCTGTGTTGAACAAAGATAAACCAAGACTGTAACTGTTATTGCCTAGCCATTTGTTCTCGTCAGAAAAAGCTTCGTTCAAAAACCAGACTAATTTTACCAGCTTGCAAAAAAACGAAACGTTGCAGCATTGCCAAAAGAACGAAACAGCTCCAACTCGCCTTTAACTCCATTTAAAGGCGAAATGTTTCAAACCAAGTTTAACGAAATGCACAATACAATAGAGGAAGCAAGTAAGACTAAAAAGGGTGCGCCAAAAATGACCAAAGAGAACCAACTGCAAGTTACCGTCGTACCAACGGCTAGCCTTTGCAAACTTTTTCTGAAAACGGGATCTGACAAAGACACGTTCGAGCGTGCATGCTCGCCGACCATTTTCCACGAAAATGCTATCTTGCTACTTTTTTACGAGGCTACAAATTGAATTGCCGTGACTTACGCAAAGTGCTTTATATTGGATGAGACAGTCAATTTTAGGAACGATATTTCAGGAAATTTGAGGGTGTTAAATTGGGACAATTATTTATCACTTTGATAATAGGTGCGATGTTCTATTCTGAAGAATCGTTTTTAACTAAATGGTTCACATTTAGGTTCATTATTTTAAACCTTGTTAAAACTGATTTATATTTTTTTCCAATTGATCCAATGAATTTAATTTTGACTGACTAAGGTCGTGTTTTTTTTGGTAAGTGTATGTGACAAAAATACATGAAGCTTAAAAAAAACTGTGTATTGGTCAAATAATTTTTATTCCTTGGATAAATTTCTTTAGATTTATTTATTAATTTTTTAACTTGTAAATTTGTAAATAGTTATTTATTATTTTTTTATTAACTTATACATAAATACTTTTTTTTTCATATATTGTATGGTATCGTAATCGTAATGTTACAAATAAAAGAAAATAAATAATATTTTTATTAAAACTGACGTGAGTTTGTAACATTATTAAAATTATGAAATACGGGTGTTACTCACGTAATGTTGGTCTATTTAGTCGACCGCGGTTTCGCCTATATGTCTAGGCATTATCAAGAGAGTGCGATACGTCGCGCCTGAGTCGCAGCCAGTCTTGCACTGCGGGCAGCGACGCGCGCCGCGCGCTGTGACGTCATAGAAAGGGGCGGTGCTACACTGGTGTCTGTTGGTAGCGTTTTTGTGATGTTTTCACTGTCACTGTCACTGTTATTTACACTGTCATCACCGTCAGTGTTGTCGTGCGTGTTCGGGGCAGTGTGGAACGAGCTCACAGTGTCGGCAGATGGCGATAGTCTGTCAAACGTGCCCGATTCGCATTGAAGTACCGGTTTCCAGGCATTCCGATCAGGTTTCCCGATTCGCATTGAAGTACAGGTTGTTACGGGACCTGAGTGGAAGATTGTCGCATACAGTATACAGGAAACCAACACATACAACAACACACGTTAAGAAGGTGCTCTTAACGAATGGTTATAACTGGCGCCATAGTCTTCGCCTTAGCACAAACGCAAGTTCACGCAAACCTTCGGTGGACAGAGCGCCCTTATTCCTGCCGTTTGTGAAAGGGGTCACCGACAAAATAGGACACCTTATACGCCGTAGTTACAGCATCAAGACCATTTTCCGTCCCCTAACACAAGTACGACACTTGATACGCTCGCCCAAGGACAGAGAACCTCTGAACATACCTGGTGTATACTCGGTACCGTGTAGTTGCGGCAAGAGTTATGTGGGTGAAACGGGACGTAACGTGTCGACAAGGCTGAAGGAGCACATACACAGCTTTAAAAAGCTGGACCGAAACGGCTCGGCTATTGCCGAACATGCCCTGGACGCTGGCTCAGCTCACTTCATTCGTTTCGACAAGGCCAAAGTACTGGTCAAAGAGAAATTCTTTGTGCCTCGAAAAGTACGAGAAGTGATTGAAATCAGCAAACATCCAAATTTCAACCGAGATACTGGCTGGTCAATACCTCCCGCCTGGAAACCGGTACTTCAATGCGAATCGGGCACGTTTGACAGACTATCGCCATCTGCCGACACTGTGAGCTCGTTCCACACTGCCCCGAACACGCACGACAACACTGACGGTGATGACAGTGTAAATAACAGTGACAGTGACAGTGAAAACATCACAAAAACGCTACCAACAGACACCAGTGTAGCACCGCCCCCTTTCTATGACGTCACAGCGCGCGGCGCGCGTCGCTGCCCGCAGTGCAAGACTGGCTGCGACTCAGGCGCGACGTATCGCACTCTCTTGATAATGCCTAGACATATAGGCGAAACCGCGGTCGACTAAATAGACCAACATTACGTGAGTAACACCCGTATTTCATAATTTTAATAAAATAAATAATAATTTATTTTTATAGATATTTCTTTTTGATCTAATGAATACCACATTGACTGACTGAGATTCATCTCTTTGATTTAGGGGTTAGTTGTATGTAGCTAAATCACATACTTAGATACCAGGTTGGAAAATACATACAAAGATAAAATCACGCCATTATCCCATGGGGGGTTGGCAGAGACTTAGGAAAATATAAAATATACGTAAAAGGTACAAAAAGTTCGTTTTTCGCCAGAACATTTTCATTACTTCCTGCTTTTATACGAGGGTTAAAAACCACATAATATCAAAATACACTCACATAAAAATTACAACAAAAGTACTAAACACAAGTTTTCTATCTGAATGCGATTGGCCGCAGTTAAGACAATGCATTTCAATTCACGTGATACCAGCACTGAAACCGCACTCATTGTTCCTGCACTGCACCAACTTGAAAACTGATTTAGAAGTGGTTTTCATTCTGAATCAGGTCTTGGTGATACTATTGTACACAACTTGGGTAGATTTCCATGGTTTTTCTATTTGACTATTTGACCTACGTTATACTCTTTTTGACCGAAGGAGATAATCCCTTTGTAAGGATTTAGTGAATCGCTGCAAAACCGACTCCACGCAGTCTTATTTGCCCTACCTCAAGTAATGAGGTGTGAATGGGCGAGGTGGCCCGTGAGCTGAGGAGCATGTAGTTTTAACGCTCGTAGTCGCAGCTGACACATATTATGGTAACACGCACGCAGACATTGACTACTAATATAGGCATATGAACGTATAATTACTATGTAAGTACAAAAACCTATGGTCTAATTTTTCTTGCTGTGACCTGAACAAAAGTTAGAT
Source organism: Hypena proboscidalis (assembly GCA_905147285.1). NCBI lineage: Eukaryota > Metazoa > Arthropoda > Insecta > Lepidoptera > Erebidae > Hypena > Hypena proboscidalis. Next base: position 7,919,902 of record LR990141.1, read on the forward strand.
CTTACCATGGGTATCAGTGTTCATAAACTTTTTGTGCGTCTAGTTTATGTATAAAATGTCTTCGTTTGACAATTAGCTGTAACTTTTGGGAATAAATTTATTATTATTAAAAATAATAAACTAGTGTTAGTTTGTATACTTCACAAGGTTAGGTTCAGCTACTAGGTCCCATACTAATTGCTCCGAAGGTTCACATCAAATTAAATACAATTAAGCGATAAAATTGCGATAAAAGTGACAAACACAAGTTTTCTGGAGAAGAGTGGACGCAGCGTAGTTAAGACAATGCATTTCAATTCAGTTGATGCCAACATTGAGACCGCACTCATTGTTCTGATTGCAGTAACTTGAAAACTGTTTTAGAGATAGTTTCATTCTGATTCAGATGTTTCGGTGTTTCTATTGTGTACAATTTGGAAATATTTCTCTTGATTTTGCTATTTGAACTAATAAATACTGTACAACCTTTGCTTTAGATGCTAGTGTATCAAAGTCAAAGTCAAATCATTTATTTTCATAAACTCCAAGGAGCGCTTAAACACGCTAACAAACATTATAGTTACAGAGAAAATAAAAATAATCTAACGAATTAAAAAAAAATTGCTACCAAAATAATTTGATTTGAATTACCGAAGCGTAGATAAATTTTAATCTAGTTCGATTGAAATTGATCTACGCTACTTATAAATTATCTTTAGGTTAAAATTAAAATAAATCTGAATGCCAACTCCGATGGGTCACTCGATCATTGAGAAGAGCTGGTGAGAAACTCATGTGCTGCATGTATGTGATCACCATGAGGTATTAGGTTCACCTACCAGGTCTCATCCTCATTGCGCTGCCTCCTTAGCACAGCACTTGCCATTTCGATTCAACTATGACTTTAACTTTGAGACCTTTTGGACATTGAACTGTCTTTTATAGGGATGAAGTTATGTTATGCTTATAATAGATAATAACTTACAGCACCAGGCTACTTTAACGCCAGGTAATAACTAAACCAACTTTAAACATGCAGTTAAAAGTTCTATTTCTATTTCCTGATTGGCTACAAGCTACAACATACAATTCGAGAGTCGTAACTTCCAAAACACCAATTCCATTTGCAACCGTTTTTCCAATTTCAAATTGTTCTAGACATGGACGTCGGCGGAACTCTTTAGCGGCGTATCTGCTGTTTTTATTCTTTTTCAGTCTTCACGGGAAATTCGGTTTCAATTTCTTCCTTTTAGAAATTCATTCTGTCTGTTTTTCTTTTGCGGTGGCGTTCCTTTTGTCTTTAGCGTGTAATACAATTCTTGATTTTTGCGCCGTTTAAATATAAACTTTAGTAGCTGTTCGGGTATGGTTTGAATATTGCTGATAAAATTTCTTTATGAATGGCAATATAATAGACCTCTGAATAAAACAATCGATGATAGAGAAAAGAGGTCGATGATACAGAAAAGAGGTCACGACCCTCAGGAATGAGGAAATCGAAGCAAGGAGGAGGAATAAAAAAATAAATAAGAAATATAAATAATTGACTTGTAATTCTGGAATAAAATAAATTGAACTATTAAATTTTAATTTTGTTACGTTAGGAAATAACTGCATGTGGACGAGTCTGATATTTTGATAAGCAGCTGATTATAATTATTTAAATTTTATATACTAATTAGCTGACTCGGCGAACTTCGTACCGCCTTAGCGTAAATTTGATGCACTACTTTATTTTGTATAGCTAACCTATCTTATGTATGCGTACCTATTCAATTTGAACTGGAATCTATAATATCCTCCATATAAAAATGAATACCTATTTCCCTGGTCTCGTCATACCTGAGAAGGACTTTACTAATTTTATTAAATAAAAAACAAAATATATATTTTCATAATAGTGTTTATTCCGTAGGGTTCAATAATTTCACTTATATTTTTACAGAAAATCTATCATTTTTTTTCTTTTTTTTTCCGTAAGAACCTTTTACAGAGCATTAAAAAAGTACAAAAAAAAATCAGCCAAATCGGTCAAGCCGTTTTCATGCTATGTCGTGACAACGGAAAACGGGTTTCATTTTTATATATTTTTTTTCTGTAAGAACCTTGTACAGAGTATTAGAAAACTACAAAAAAAAAATCAGCCAAATCGGTCCAGCCGTTTTCATGCTATGTCGTAACAACGGAAAACGGGTTTCATTTTTATATAAACAGATATTTGCACGCCTTGATTGGTAGAATATTATGATGATACTGTGTAATTAGTTTTTTCACTTATTATGTACCATATTCATCCAAATTAAGATTACTTACTTATTCAAATAAATATTTTTATTAGTAAACGTTACTAAATCTGCAAAGCTCTGTACCTATCGGTATTTGATATTTTTATTCTTGTTCAGTCTTCATTCGGTTTATTTTTTTTCCTTTTAGAAATTCATATTGTCTGTTTTTTTTCAATACAATGTGTAATACAAATCTTGTTTCCATGCCGTTTAACTACAAACTCGCGCCCGATCGACTTTGTGGGGAAATTATTTCAACTATCGTTTTGTATAAGCCAAGAGCAATGTAGAATCAAATATCACGACTGTATTACTCACAAGTGTATACATACTTACATTTCACCTGTTATGTAACTTTATGCAGTTGATACGGCATTTAAACTATATTGTGCTGTGTTCGTTAATTAAGCAAAATTGCATAATTTCATGATATTTTATGTGATATATTGTATGATTAACCTGTAATCGTTTATGTAAATGGATATAATTAATCACTGAGATAATTATTGATAATTGCACTATCATTATTGCTTTTATGTTTAATACAATAATATTTTAGCGCAAGAATTATCGGCCGCGAAATAATTCTTCTGCTTTATTCAGGTATTAATGGCGTTGGTTGAAGAATTTCTTTAACAAAATTTCAAATAATTATTCGTCCAAACTTTTATTCATTTGATTTATAAAAGCGAAGTCTACAAGGATATTTTATAGATGTTTGTTTATCCTCACGCAAAAACAATTAACCAAATTTGATGAAACTAGTTACTTTTTTTTTTTTTTTTTTTTTTTCAACAATTTATATTTATTTATTTCTCAATATATATATATATATATATATATATATATATATATATTACTTTATTAATTAATTTATTCATTATTTTTTGCAATGACATTGTACAAAGCAAACTTAATTCCAAAGGCATTTATTTCCTACCAGTCAAACTTTGGGTGACGACGCAGAAAAGGCAGATGTATACTAAAAGATATTATAGATAACACAAATAATGAATTATTATACAATAACATATTTATACTAAAAACATGTAAATGTACCAGTACTTAATATGATATTTATCATGTAAAAATAAAATTGAGTAAATATTGCTTTCATTTAATATTATTACAACATTTATGTTAGTCAAGTAATATGAAAAAGAAATGTATTTATATACGAGTTAATAAAAAATAACAAATAACTACTTACAAATTTACAGTTAAGGTGTCAAAGAATTCCTCCACATCGACCTCGACTGCAGGGAACGTGTTCAGAAGGCTGACGGCATTGCCACGTTGAATGGCAATGCTGACTCTTTGAGCCAAGTAAATCCAGCCTTCTGATCACGTGAAACGTCGATTAAAAATAAAATATATATACGAACATTGCCAACATTGCCATCTATCTTGATATTAACAATTGTTTTCTGTTTCCAGGTAAGACCCCTTCGCAGCCTGGACGGTTTGTGTTTCTTAGAAATACTATAATATGTACCTAATTGGTAAGTAGTGGTACTATGTTGCTACTGCAGTGCGTCAGCGATGTTTGCAGATGCACGCCTTGATGGTTATCACGCCATCATCAGAAAAAGAGCGGCATCTTTAATGCGCAGGGTGAGGGACAGTCCCAACAGATACCTGAGGACTATTGTTATGCATATTGAAAGTCCTATCTGGAAGCATTGGATTAGGCTTCATATCGAATCAAATTAATTTAATTTTTGTTTTTATTTTTTGTATCTCTATATTACTAACATAATTTCTAAGCTTTCATTGTATTACTAATACTATATGGACCTGGTGTGAAATAAAGATATATTATTATTTATGTATACCTATATTCAGTAGTTGTAGTAAGCTTTGTTATTCTAGAGAACTTTGTTCCTGAGAAACAACTGTGAAGGTCCCAGAAAGCAAGCATTTGCTTGTAATTTTAATGTATAAGTAGGAATCGAAACGAACATTAGATACTCTATGAAACCTGTAATGATGGAATTCTTTTTTTTTATATTTACATTACTAACCTAACTACAATTTAATAATTAAAACTAATTAACTAAATACCTTAATATAAATACATCAAATAATAGAATAATATGAAATTATTAAATAAACCAAAACTCGTAAAAAAATCAGGTGTCAAAAAATACGTCCGCATCGATGTCGACCGCAGGTAACGTGCCCAGAAGGCTGGAGGCATTGCCATGTTGTATGGCAATGCTGATCCTTTGTCAAAAAAAGAAGCCAGCCTTTTGGTCTCGTGAAGAGTCAACTAATCTTTTTGTTATCTCTTTAAAAAGAGAACGAGCGCGAGGGCCCCAAACGGCTCAAATACATAATTCCCAATTAGATTATTGTATTTGCCCCGCTTCAGAGTCTCCGATGAAGCAGCAGCAGTGCCGGCACAAAATTATTATTTATTAGTTAGAGTCTAAAACATTACTTGGCAGTCTGGGAGGCAATTAGTAGCGTTATGCTCGAAGGTGCAACGTTACATTTCGAGCGAATGCTTACCGGCTGGGAGCATCCTGGGTATAATTCCGATCTGGTGTGCTACGCAGCGGTGTTGCACAAAGGCAAACAATACAGGTTTTATAGTAGGTTAGTTTTTGGATTGCCGGATAATTCTTATTCGACCCTTAAAATATAAACTGACCGAATTAAAAAATGACACAAGTGACACTTGAAAAAAGCTGTCACTTTCATTTATGTGTATTATATGCTTATCCTGCCAATAAGGTTTATCCAACACCTGTGAAATTGGGGCTTAAGATGGTTATTTTCTTAATTAATATTAGATATCACGAGATATTTAACATGAATATTTGTTTTAGCGAGAAATATCGAAATAACTCGCGAAAACCAATATAAATGGTAAATATTTCGTGATATTTAATATTTAGTTATACAGGTTTTGTATTGAAAACCCCTTGACCGACCGCTAAAAGCTCGAAAACCAATCAGTGAGAGTTTGTATGCGTCCTGCAATATTTCTACTTGTTTGTATACATACCTCTTCACTTGTCAACTCAGGGCTACCACTCATTACTTTTGAAAAAAAAAATAATAGAATTTAGCACACCCATTTTTATAAAACGTTTCTTATTAAAATCTGTTCATTCGTTGTGCACTAAGATAAGATATATATACTTAGCCAATAATACGTAATATTTGCACGAATTTCTACAATTTCAAATTTAACAAAAATATAATTGATGATTAAATAATTACAGGCTGAGTAAGTCCTGAAATTTATGCAGATTAATTTTGTCGCGTTTTTGTCATATTTTTGACAACATGACAAAATCTATCTTGCCCTGTTAAGATTGATACGAAAAACAAAAAATTAGAAAGAAATTAAATGTTAATTGGAAGTTAACAAATACGGTGTACCGCCGTTTGCCAGAATTTCATTTGCCCGAATTTTATTTGCTATAATACTCACCTGACATATTATTGTTTCTCATAATTTTATTTGTCATATTCATTGTTTACTATATTAGTCACGTGCTAGAAACTTTGTTTCCCATAAAGTTAATTGCCATAACATCATTTGTTATAATCATTGTTTCCCATAAAATCAATTTCAATAACATCATTTGTTATAATCATTGTAAGCCGTAATTATCATATGCCATAACATCATTTCCTACCAAAATTGCTTGTAAAATAGGTTAAAATAATTATAAAAAATAATAGGTAGGTTAGGTTAGAAACATGAAAGACAACGCACGAGCTGAGCGAGCGAAGCGAGAGTGCCGCGGCAACGGCCGGCAAAGTGCCAGTATAATCATTGTAAGACGTAATTATCATATACCATAACATCATTTCCCACCAAAATTGCTTGTAAAAAAGTTTAAAATAATGATTAAAATTAATAGGTAGGTTAGGTTAGAAACATGAAAGACAACGCACGAGCCGAGCGAGCGAAGCGAGCGTGCCGCGGCAGCGGCCGGCGAAGTGCCAGTATAATCATTTTAAGCCGTAATTATCATATGCCATAACATCATTTCTCACCAAAATTGCTTGTAAAATAAGTTAAAATAATTATAAAAAATAATAGGTAGGTTAGGTTAGAAACATGAAAGACAACGCACGAGCCGAGCGAGCGAAGCGAGCGTGCCGCGGCAGCGGCCGGCGAAGTGCCAGTATAATCATTGTAAGACGTAATTATCATATACCATAACATCATTTCCCACCAAAATTGCTTGTAAAAAAGTTTAAAATAATTATTAAAATTAATAGGTAGGTTAGGTTAGAAACATGAAAGACAATCGCTTTTTAGGACAAAGGCGTTAGGTTAAATTTGTACGGAAGCGACTTAGACTGATTATAGTGATAAGTAGGTATTAAAAATAAATCAATTTTAATACTATAATCATACTTTATTTATATCCAGTTATACTCTTGTCAATAAATATCGCCTACAAATATTTTTCCTACCCACTAATTTGAAATTACTTAAGTTTTTAAATAATTTTAGAGCGCCTGTTAAAATTTCATGAGCAAATAAATACCTTAGATAGATTGGAAATTAATTTAGTATGGCGTTTGAAGCATACTATTATTGCAATTAAAAGTATGGATAACAATAATACGTATGGCATTCGAATCATTATGTAATCAAATGTTCGGGCAAATAATATTATTGCAATTGAAAGTATGGAAAACAATACGTATGGCATTCGAATCATTATGAAATCTAATGTTCGGGCAAATAACAGTATGTCACATGTCTTTTATGGTAAACAAAACATTCGGGCAAATGAAATTCGGGTAAATGAAATTCGGGCATATGAATATTATGGCATATATTCTTCGGGCAAACAACAGACAACCAACAAATACTGTTTGAGTAAGTCCTGCAATGGTTGCAGATTGATTTAGTCGCGTTTTTGTTATATTTTTGTATGGAGAAACATGACGAAATCTATCTCACGCTCTTAAAATTGAAACAAAAAACAAAAAATTTGAATGAAATAAAAAGCAGCCTGCTATGCTGTGTTATTATAATGTGTGTGTGGTGCAATGAGTATTTTACAATTCTAGTTGCCGTCCACGGCTTTGCACGCGTGGTACATCGGATATAAATAGACTATATTTTTCTTGAGGTTCCTATATTATCGGCGCCTATTTAGTACAAATATACAAACAATTTTTCCTCTAAAAAATCTCGTCTTTCAGTGTAAGTATTAATTAGATTTTATAATTTCCATAGTCAATCATGTCGTTTTACTTAACTTTAATTTTCTTTAATTAACGCACCAACAACTGCCCATAACTTGGCTCATTACTTTTTTGTCCATGCTAAGGTTGCCTGTAAGAAATTGCATATAGCGATAAGGCCTCCCATTTTGCAACATAATTTTGAAGTGCATTTGTTTACAAAATAACCTTTGTTAATATTGGTGTACAATAAAGATTATTCTATCTATCTATCTACGTTATCGGGCACCTTTAAAACGGCATGACCGAATTATATGTTTTTTGTGTATGATTAAGTGGTAAGCAATTTTTATACCCCTACATAGCACGCGGATGTAACCGCAGGCAACAGCCTAATATTAGTATAGAAGTATAGACAAGTACGTCGTATTAGTCAAATAATTTCAAGACATCATGACGTGACTGGTTTCTGCACAATGCAGCCATATCGAGGTCGAATTTCATGAAACTCGATGCAGTCAATTAGAGACATTTAGTCGACATGACTTTATGTCTGACCTTTGCCGTTTCATTAACTATTAGCTTGAGAAAATTATACTATTGGAAGTTATTATTGTACTTTAATAGTATAAGCCAAATAATAACATCTGTATATTAAGGTGGATAATAATATGTAAGTCCGCCATTGTACTTGTGATGTGCATAAAGTTAAAAAATAAAAATAAAATATATAAAATGCCAAAAATAACAAAAATAATGTTTATCGCATACAGTGTGATTTTTTGTTTCTTAATATATTATATTATGGTTACTACTAACTTACACACCAACTTGGCAATCATATAATTATTTATTTCAATAACAACTTTTTGGTGATTCTAGTTCTATGAAATGTCTCTCATAAATAAACGTGTTACCGCATAAAGCTAACACAATAAAGTCCAAAAAAAAAAACAAGTTAGTAGTACAAAACAACTCCCAAGACAGCACTGTCTCCCCTTGCCGTACTCGAGCGCAGTTCTTTTATTTGCATTTCCTGGCTGTGATTGTGTCCTCCCAATTACCGTGTCCTTTTAAACTAGATACTTCATAAAATGATAAACTACTACAAATGCATGCAAAACAAGCGATCAATATTGATCCAAAACACCTCTGCGAAACTCTTTTGGGTAACATAAGTTACGAATTATATTTATTTAGGTATTAGGTATTTTCTTTACCTATTTATTTACTCTAAGCAAATGGAAAAATTAAAAATGTTTCTAAGGTCCACACACCCTGAAACTACAACGCTTTTTCTTTTAAATCTGTCCATCCAAAGGTTGCCTGGCAGAAATTGCGTCAAGCGATAAGGCCGCCCTTTGCATATTGTTATTATCTTTTAATAGTTTATCTTTAGTTTTTAATGGAATGGTATGCAAATAAAGTTTTATCTATCTATCTATAAGCGTGATGTAATATTACTATTTTCTACCGTGTTACCGGGCTTAAACGTGTTACCGTAAAAAGCTAACACAATAAAGTACAAAAAAACAAGTTAGTAGTACAAGACATCACCCCGCGACAGCACTGTCTCCCCTTGTCATATTCGAGCGCAGTTTTTTATTTGCATTTCCTGGATGTGATGATCTCCTCTTAATTGCTGTGTCCTTAAACTAAATACTTCATAATTTAATAAACTACTACAAATAAATAAATATTTCACAACTTACACACAACGCCATCTAGTCCCAAACTAATCAGAGCTTGTACTATGGGTACTAGAATAACTGATACTAATACATATTTACTTTTCTTTTGTAAATACATACTTATTATACATAGAAACACCCAGACTAAGACAAACCCCCATGTTCATGCACACAAAGATTTGTCTTAAGCGAGAATCAACCCGCGACCTCGGCGTCACAAGCAGGTACTACCCACTCCGCATAAAAACAAGCTATAATAATTATGATATAAGTCCATAGCAGATGAGAACGTAGTATTGATTCAAAACACCTCTACCACTCTCTTCTGGGTAACATAAACGTGATGTAATATTATTATTTCAACACAATAAATAACCAACCAAAAAATAAATAAAAGCAACTTTTCTCCCCTCGACAGCCCTGTCTCCCCCTGTCGCATTCAAGCGCTAGTTTTTTTTTATTCGCTTTCAGTCATCCGCTCATTTCCTGGCACAATTGTCTCTCTCAATTGCCGTGTTCCTAGGCCCAACGTTGCCTTTCTACTTTTTCCTTTGATTTTCAAAGTCAGAAATATGTTTCGTTACGTTTTTAGCATATTCTATATTCTGTCGTACAATTTATTAACGCAGTATGTACCGATTACTGCGTTTATATTTTTTTTAAATTTTTGAGAAGCTGACAATACTATCATAAAGCTGGTTCGATTCCCGGTTGAAAAGGAACATTTTCAAAAATCTTCAAATACAACTTATTATTGATTATTTTTATAGCATTAAGCTATGCTAAGCAAATTATAACAAGAAACAGTTGAAATAATTATAGGACCGGCAGGTTTTGGCTGGTTTATTAAAGCGACTGCATGGTGTGCTGATGAAGGTCGCAGGTTCAAATCCTGCCGGTCTCATATTTTTTTCAACTGTTTCTTAATATCTTCAAATGCAGTTATAATTGTTTTTATTCAAATCAAAATGAAGTCTTTTATCCGTAAAACCTTCTGTCTACATTATTTAACACTAGTTGCCGCCCGCGGCTCCGCCCGCGTGGTATGTCAATTAAAAGTAGCCTATATGTTAATCCAGACTATAAGCTACATGTGTGCAAAATTTCATCGAAATCGACCCGGTAGTTTTGGCGTGAAAGAGTAACAAACATCCATCCATACATCCATACTTACAAACTTTCGCATTTATAATATTAGTAAGGATATTTTTGCTTAGTTTTAGACTCACGGTGTATTGCTGTTAAATACACCTGTTTTATAAAATATATTTAAGTTCAAAATAAAGCAATATAACTCTAGAAATACAAATCCCTTTTTGTTCGACGACCCTAATGAGGTGTTGAGTTCATTAGAAACTACAGAAGAAAATCAAGAGGTATGTTTATACCTTAGAGATTTTTTGCTGGGTGTCCATTTTTATAAAAAAAAAAAAACTTGTACAAGAAAAGCATTTGCTAAGTGTAGTGTAACTGTAAGTCTGCTTTTAAGTGTCGGTCAGGGGGTAGTTGCAGTAATTTATTGACAATGAGTGGTGTAAGTGTTGAGAGGTAAGAGGGAAAAGAACTGGAGGTTTATTTATTGTAAGGTGTTTGAAATATTCAGATAATAATAATCTTTTTAAGTGTTAATAGTGTGCATACTTTGATAAGACTCTTTAATAAATTGTATTTAATCTGAGTGTACTATAAAGAATTTCTATCTATTTATCTATCTCTTATTCAGATTCTCCCTCAATTTTGACATCTCTGAAATTACTGAATCATGAAATATCTGCATTTATTAATGGATTTGTGATGTTTATACTCTGATTTGCCAGTTTAAAGTCACGTGAACATACCTCTAGATACATACGTCGCGTCGATTAAAAACATTGGAAACCAGTGGACAATAAAAATACTGAATTAACATTATAAGTGAGCCTATTTACATCTACCGGGCACAGCTCTTGATTCCGTGCTACTTCTAAGAATTCCTTAACGGAAATATCTTAAATAGTACTTTTGTCTGACTCGAAAGTACGCGACAAGTATACGACAGCAATATACGCTAACCACTTCAAAACTAACATGACTTTAATTCAAAGGAACGTATATACTACTAACTACTACTAGGTACTATAATACGTTTGTTTCTACCGCTCCTGTTCTGTAAAATTATAATATCTCATGAAATCGCTTTCCTCTGCACTTTAAGGCACACCCTGTTCCTTGGCCGACCTCTTCCTTAAGTGGGCCCGTGCATTTATAGCCAATAAACTAGACTCACTATGCTATACGTACGGATTGGGCTGTTTTTCTGCGCAGTCAGACGTTACGAAATATTATCATAAGAAAGGTTCTTGAAATAGGCGCAATTTGCCAAGTATTTCTATATCCGAATCACGTTTCTTTCCAAAAACTAAGATTACCTCGGCGCTAGAACTAGACTCAGGGGAGTTCTGTGCCTACATTTTTCTTTAGATGACCTATATACAGATTTTTGCTTGACAAAGGTATCCAAGTTTTACTACAAACAAATTAACTGTTTTCTTAAAGCTTCATCTAGTTATAGCCCGCTAAAACTACTTAGTGCACCTAAGTCTAGCTAGTTCTAGCAGGCTAAAACCAGTTGCAGGAGCAGTTGTCACTGATGTTTGTAATAGCACAGAATATTAAGTACAAGTGTAATAGTTCTGTTCGCGTTGGCTAGTACAAAAGTCATGAGTTGGTGCGAGTAGTGGCATTTTAGTGACGGGCCCCACATAACCACATCCTTTCCCTCAACGATGTGGTATATTTTGGGGCGCAAGCATTGTAAAGCACTAAGCCTTACAATGCTTCCTGACAATAACTCACAAAAAAAAGTTGCAGCAACAGTAATATTATCATAAACGGGGAAAATCAAGACCTATATCTGTCGTAAGTACACGAATTTGCTCAACATTTTTTAACTTACGGTTTTTTCCGTAAGTCATAATTATTGAACCAACATTTTGACTTACCTACGGCGATTTGCTTTTGACGCATGGCGGTATTATCTCGTTACCCGACTGCGGCGAAACAAAAAAGCGCGGTAAAAAAGAGGTTTTTGAAGCAAATTCTCTTTTATCACTACTAACTACGTAATACAAAAATAACGTCTATTAATGTCAGCACATGAGTCAATTGAATACAAATAAACAAGAAAAATAAACGTTTTAACGATTTTTGTGTACGTAACACACTTCCGATGAACGTATACATTTTCAGAATAAAGTGGGTACAATTATACATCACCTGTGAAAATTTCAATTAACTACGGAACCCCAAAATATCATCAAAACGTGTTGAGGCATAGAACCGGAGTCCTCAGGTAGATGGTCCCCTTTTGTGGCTTTTAAATGTCCATAGACTATAATTACCACTTACCATCAAGTGGAGTAGCTGTCCGTTCGCTAATACGTATTTATCTTTACCATTGAGGCCGTATCTGTTAAAATTTTTCCTCATAGTTGTTTATAACTTTTGACAGTTTTGTAATTATAAATATGACTTTGATTTGCGTCATACAATCGGTTAAAAAAACAAGTAAAATCAAACAGGCTTTTCAAAATTGCCAAAACATTTCGTTTCTGGTTTTCAAAAGAGATTATTTCTCTTAAAAGTGAAGCTCCAAAATTTATACATTTTCATCTGAATTTCTTAGCCACGGATGAGGTAGGGTAAGGTGGCCTAATTGATACTAGTAGTAATTAGAGACAAATAATGCTTCGATTATTAAAAAGAAGACAGTATAATTAATACTATTTTCAAATTAATTTAAAGTGCAACATTTTCTCATAAAAAAACATTTTTTGTAAATTTTTCCTTTTTCCAAATTATCTTTCAAGTATAAAAATTAAAAAATATGCGTGAGCTAGTATAAAAAAAAAATACACATTGACCTTGGTTGATAACATTCAAGTAGATATTTTTTTATCAATATGAGATAAGGTTTGACTTATTTGCCGTGATTCATCTGATAAATCAATATATTAAAATATTATTATAATTAGTTCTAACATTATGTCTCAGAAATTACTGAATTTTTTAACACAAGTTGATTTAAAAAAAATATAACACGAAAATAAAAAAATATTTTGATTTTAATTCTTTAATTAATAATTTTCTATACTTTATGCTTCATTTGACGAAAAATACAACTCATCAATACTAAATTCATACCAGAACCTTAAAAATAAATAATGATTAAAATGGGTCAATATTTAATATAGGTTTATAACTTCCTTTGTCTGCTACGAGATGGCAGCACTATAGCCACGCATTATCAGCTTTTATAGCCGTCCCTATCAACGCGGTGTACTCCGCATATATCCATCTCTGTCTTTGCAAATAAATAGATTTTTACTTTACATTTTTGATTTTTTTGTAACATCATTTGAATTCTTATATTTTGAAATATATAAATTAAAAATATTGTAAGGAAATAATGAATACTATAGAAGTTATAGATAAAAGTTCTGCATCGCGCTATCGAAATTTTCACGACCCGTATGATATATGCAGCGCTTTATCTTCGTGATTTGGGGAGTCCGTTTCTACACAGTATGGCAGTGGTTGGAAGTGGGGCTGTATTAAACCCACATCCATTGGTAACCCATCTAGCTCAGAGTGCAAGCTGATGTGGTATTCGTGCACAGTGAATCTGTGAATTCGTGGCCCCCACACGTTGCTGGTCGTGTTGGGCGGTAGTGTAACGGCGCAAGCCTTATTGAAACGGGTGTTCATGCCCAAGCGAAGGTCCTTTGAGGCCGGTCAAACAGAGTCGCCCCAAGCGGGACTCAGTGTAACACGGAGGAATTTGTTCCTCGACCCCACTGTTGTAGAAGCTTTGACTTCCTTTTTTGACCTAGAAATTAAAGTCATAGTTTCCAGCGTTTTTGTTTATTGAGGTTATTTATATATTATATAATATCCTTTATGATGTTCAAATATCAAATGGAGGCTAGTTCATTAAATAAGTAATGTTTCTTATAATGGTTGGTGGCAGATCTTTTGTGAGAGAGCTAATGGGAACAAGGCCAATACGCGCTTAATAGATATTTATTACATTTAAATTTAGCTGTTTTTTTGTTGATGCGAAAAAAAAACTCTATAACTGACATCAATCAGCAATAAATTATGCACTTCCTGCCTAAGTGGTCTAGTGGTTAGCGTATGCGGCCCCTGACCGCGAGGTTTCGGGTTCGATTCCCTGGTCAGGCAAGAATATTATTTGGGATTTTGCTGTCAAGAACTCTAAACTCGCAATAACACGGAGTTGGAATTGTGCCCGGTGGATGGCGAAAGGCTCAGCCCTTATCACATGGGACTTAAACATAATAGGTGCAGTACAAACATTACGTACATTACACACATAGATGTGGTACCTAAGTGTGTAATGTACCTAATGTTTATCAATCAACTTTCCACAACCTCGACGAATTTAATAATCAGCCTAGGGAATAGTTTTATGCATTTGATTAATATTGACTTTTGATATTGACATTACTTAAATAATATATTCTGACGATTATTTTCTTCTGTAATTTTAAATTATATTGATTAAATTATTATATTTGTTATAATTTAATATAATGTTCTAAAATCTATAATTTTACTATCTTTGATTTTAATTAATTATGTATAATGAGTATATGGTGGACAAATTTGCTCAGCAGTGGGACATCATAGGTTAAAAAAATATATTCTTTAATTATTTTTTTTTTTAAAAAGCTTACTAGTAATTTGCAAATACAAATTACTAGTATTCTTGTAAACCCCCTCCAGCTAAGCATAATTCGCTTGGGCTAGGAGGAAGTTCACGTCCGTGGTGTAATGGCCAGGATTCGAATCCACGACCTCTCGATGCCTATCCATTGCGCCACGGCCGCTTAAAATTTAAATTCCACTTAAAATTATTTTTTTAATCATTAATGACTTCTTTCAATATTTATGTGACTTTACTAATGTTATTTATTACATGTCAATGATAATTTGTTGATATTAAGCCCCAATTTAACATTTATTAGATAAGCCTTATAGGCAGGATAAGCATATAAGACACATAAATAAAAGTGACAACTGTGTTCTTTTTCCAGACGAAACTTGTGTCACTTTTAAATTCGATCGGGTTAAAATTTTCGTATCGGATAAGAACTATCCGGAACCTCTGAACCTGGCCCTAAATATTATAAGAACCTGTTAATAATTGACATGTAACATTGAGTTCATTAATTAGTTAATTAATTGCCCGGGTGATGTGGCGCAAATTGAGAGAGGCCTATGTCCAGCAGTGGACTACGAGCGGCTAAATGATGATGATGATGATTGAGATATCAATTAATAATTGTAATGTATTGTATGGTAAAAATAATGATGTATGCAAATAACATAACATCTCGCCTATTTTACCCAGAAGGGTGTGGCAGAGGTGTCCAACACCCACTCTTCACCTGTTATGTTTAGGTGTCATGAGGTAGGGGGCTAGCCTATCGCCATCCAACGGGTACAATTCCAACTCCGTGCTGCTATTGTGAATTTTCTGACGGAAAGGTTATAATTAACACTTTGCCCGACTCGGGCACCGAACACGATATCTCGCGGCAACGTGGCAGTCCGATCGAGATCTAGAAATGTGAAACAACGCCGACGCTTGCTCTAGGAATAACTCCTGTGTCATGAGGATGTTCACAAACATACATTTGAAAGAAAGAAAGAAAGAAAACATATTTATTCTGACAAAAAATTAATCACAAAATAAAACAATAAAATTTACTAAACTAAACAAATTATTGCCAGAAGTGGACACCATCTCAGCCATATGCTGCAGAGCAATAAAGCCCTGCAGCGCTGAATCAGATGGCGCCAGAGAGAGGACGGACGATATCACATAAAAAATTATAATTAATTATAATCTTGAGTACATATAAACATCAATAAACAAAAAATAGGAAAGATCTAAAATTAAATTTAAAAAAATCAAAAAAGACACTATTATAAAACCTAACAAAACAAAACAGAGAAAAACACAAAAAAATAAAAAAATAAAACAAATTACTAGTAAACGGAACGCAACCATGACGCTCGGGCCACAGCGCGAAACGAATGGCCAATGGCCAAAACATTTCACACACACAAAGCACACCCAGAGTCAGAACAAATCTTTGCTCTTAACACCATAAGCACTTTATGTTGCATAAAACCTGACCGCTCAACCCATTTTTTTTTTTTATAAAAACGACGCCCGCACTAGGAGCTATTGCTCCTGTATCGCAGGGGTGTTAACAGACATACATTTCAAACACACAAAGAACACCCAGAGTCAGAACAATCCAATCGTTGCGGATCACACAAAGATTTGTCCCGAGTGGGGATCGAATCCACAACATCAGCGCAGTGGAAAGCGACGAGACGACCGCTTTAACCATTACGCCAACCGTGCATTCGAATATAAATATAACAGACGAACAAATACATCGCATAATTTACTGATATTACGGGACTAAGTAAGAATGCGGCAGACATTCATGCCTTACCCTCATTATCGTCACGAAGATTGCCTCATTTTAAAGGCATGTAAATAACATAATTAGTTATACGTAACGTGTAGTATCTTATCTTTAAAAATATTACTTGTTTAATCTACTACAAATCAATACATACTTTGAAACGGTTGAAAAAAATATGGGACCTGCGACCTCCTGCACACTGGGCAGTTGCTTTAACCAACCAGCTTTAGTCGCCTCTTGCCAGGATCCTAAATTTCTCAACTGTATGTTACGTCATTTCATGACGTCACGTTCATAGAAAGAAAAGAAACAAAGAAAATTTTTATTGACACAAAACATAAAATAAACAATACAGGAAATACAGTCACATACAGTTATACAGTCTGTACCAAAAGGCCAGCAGCTCAGCATAATGCTAAGTGACTGCAATGAACTACAATCACCTAACGCTGATTTTCATGCATTTGTTCTTATCTTAAGTAGGATACAAATCAACATAGCGAAGTTGCATTCAGCACAAATGTTGTAAAGACTGAACGCGTACGATATTTTAACTTCTTATTGATTATTTTTATAGCATTTTGCTATGCTTAGCAAATTATACTAACGACTGCTTAAACAGTTTTTTAATTGTAAAAATCATTGACATAAGTAACTAATAGGTCTGACATTTTTTCCTATAGTTTATGACCGCATCGTATATCCGGAAGGTTGCGTCGTCGCCTCATTTGCCGCATCGTACTGCGTTGTTGTCAGATCGGAAGCCGAACAAAGCACCATACTGTATTGTTCCATAGCCCTGGTATGCGTATTGACAACTACTATAGAT
Source organism: Hypena proboscidalis (assembly GCA_905147285.1). Classification (NCBI taxonomy): domain Eukaryota; kingdom Metazoa; phylum Arthropoda; class Insecta; order Lepidoptera; family Erebidae; genus Hypena; species Hypena proboscidalis. The sequence continues at coordinate 7,937,360 of LR990141.1, forward strand.
ACTCGAATGATTATACACATTGGTTCTTCTTTTCTTTATTTTAGTGCAGATAATAATATTAGGAATACACCCACGTCACACATATACACACACACACACACGCTCCTAAACATATAAACACGCATATTATTACACTAACGTACACTCAATACATTTATACTCACGGACTAACCTAGCCTCTAGTTGAAGAAAATAATATAAATATTTAAAACAAAATAATATGCATAAAAAAGAAGTGTTTTTTCTTAACGTTAATAGCTTGAACACAGATTAATTTTAACCATCTTAGTTATTAGCGTAGCCATAAAGCTGTAAAATTTGTATTTTGGATCCAATTTAATGGACAATACAGACAGCTTTCACCTTGTATTTATCCAACGATGGTATGTATTTAGATTAGTTCGGTTCCCAAACTTTTTGGTAATAGAAACTTTTTGATAAGCAAAATATTTGACGGAGCCCTAAATGCGGACTGACTCTCGGTTGCGAGGGAAGAAGGGTTTGTCTCTCCTCGCAGAAGCTTCGTGGAGCTCTAGGGCTCCGTGGAGCACACTTTGGGAATGGTTAATTTAGTTAATCTTATCTAACTTGCAAGACTTGATTGACACAGATCAAGACAGGTGAAGCAACATAAAATACTACAATTACGATTGCCACGTGGTTTAGCAGTTTAATTTGCGACCTCTCACCGTGAGGTCATGGTTCCCAGGTTGGTCAAAAGTTTTTATTGAAAGTATCAGTTAGGAACAGCGCCCCCCCCCCACCTCCACAGGACCTAAACATATTAGGTAAAAAACGGTTATACACCACATGGGTGTGGCATATATCTATATGGGTAATATAGCCGTATAGGCGAGTTACCGTGTAATATTTTTTTATTAGTTTGCAATGAGTATTTGGCAGATTGATAGTGGCTTATCTTCCCTCGAGTTAGTTCGCAAGAGCTCTACCACCATTTCTATAACATTTTCATATTCGAGTTCCAGTAGTAGAATTTCCGTTGACGTATCGCTACCGAATCGCCATTGTTGGATGCTGTATACATACTGCGTTTTGCTTTGTTCTACTGCTGTTGAACATATCAAAATGTAACCAAATGGTCAAGAACTCAAGATATAGGGGTAAAGGTGATATGTAGGTTTTAACCAAAAAGCACTTTGGCTTTTAGTCAAAACATATCCACAAAATAATAGTTTAAATTACACAATGTAATTAAAACTAAAGCTATAGATTATGCCTCGTGTTTCATGACAAATTCCGTAATTTTAAGATGAAAATTAGACAGCATCTTGAGGGCTCATCCTTGAAGGAAATACTCGATTAATTTAATCTTGTCCTACCAATGATATGACAGTCTTGTTGTTTTTCTGTTTTGATAGTATGTATTATGTAACTTTATTTAATTTTAATTTGAAATTCTTCTCATTTTCTCATCTTTTTTTCTTAAGATTTTCCTAACTTATTTTTTCCTTAAGACGGTGAGAATTGAGGATTTATAGCCGTTGTTTATGACAATAATAATTATAAATGTTATGTACGCCGGAATTGTTATCGGAAATTGTGTTTCTAAGTATAATTTGTATGGTGATGTTTGATGTATGTGATGTGGCTGTAGTTTATAAATAAATAAATAAATTATCGCGTCATTCACGCTCTACTGAGCAAGTCCTACTGACATGGAACAGAAAAAAAAACGTGTTTTTTTCTCAAGGACACCTTTAGTTTATCTTAATGGCTTATACGACTGTCCTTTTTATCGGCAACCAGTTTGTTTAGTGGGTCACTGTTATTTAAGGTCCACAGTACAGCAGTGCCGGATTAAGCCAACGCGGGGCCTGTAGCAAAATCTGTCAGGGGGCCCTTCAATATTTTTTATATATTATGGGGCCTTTGGCCTGCTTAAGGTTTTAAAGTTTATGGTATTAAATAAAACATAACTATTAACAATTAATTAGAAAACAACTTTTTTTGATTTAATGTGGCCAAATTTAGATAATAACGTTTTCCATACATAGTTCTTTAAGCAAATCATTTACAAGCTGGCTCATTTATATCCGTCAGTATGGGCAAGTCTGTATTTACAAAATATACACAATTTTTTTCAAAAACTAGACAACGGGTCTGAATCGCGTAATTATTACAAAGGTAAATAAATACCTATGCTCGACGTTTCCAATGACTTGCATCATTCTTGGTCACGAGCCGACTGGTGAAGCTTTATAATAATTACGCGATTCAGATGCTGTGTAATTTTTGAAAAATGTTCTCAAATCGCGAAAGTTTAAAAACATATACACAAATTTGTTCTTACAAGCAAGATATTTTACGCTACTATTTAAATTTAATTAATTTTACGGTCAGACAGGCGTTGGAGCGCGGGGCTCTTCAATTCGCGGGGCCCGTAGCATTTGCTACTCTTGCTATATGGCTAATCCGGCACTGCAGTACAGTACAGTATAAGATGGTCTGGCATTGTACAGGCTTCTGGTGCAGTCCAAGACCAGCTTATACTGGCAATGTACCTCTTGATGTGAAGCTGTTCATAAAGAAGTAGTTTTTCAATTGTGTTGTGAATTTCAATTTAACACTATTGTTATGCGAGTCTGGATCGGTTAGGGTTTAATAACAGAGTATAAAAATACATTGTAAAGATGAAAAAATATATTTGTTGAATGATTATAATAAAATGCATTAATATAGATTACATACATATTTTATTTATTAAGTGTTTGTTTTATAGTGTTATTTTCAGTATGAAGTTGAATTCCTTGTAAATATTTTAAATGCTTATGAGATTAAATAAATTTAAATGATTACATACATACCTATATATTAAGTAAAATAAATATTAAATTACATTATAGTAAATACTAAATAAGAGGTGCTCCTTTGGTGTAGCGGTTAGCCTATGCGATCACTCACCACAAGGCTTTCATTACCCGAGTCGGGCAAAAGTTATATTTGGGCATTTCCTTCAGGATTATCCGGTGGAAATTAATACTGACCATCTATAGAAGCAGTGAAGCAAAAGAAGTGGTTTCAATATTATATGTAGCTATGTTGCATTTATCTTGTATATTAATTAAAAACTTTGTAGAGTACCGTACAGTTTGCCACGTGTCGCAAATAGTCGCAATCATCAATACAAAACAAACGATTAGCCAGAGTCGGCCCCAAGGTTGCCAGATATCTGCCTACTGCTGTCTGCTGCCGGCCAAAACATGTATGAGCTCAATTTATAGCATTTAGGACTTATTACCGTGTAAGGTATACGTCTAATTACCAATAACCATGTATATAATATAAGTATTATACCAACTCCAAACATTGTTAAATACCGAATAGTGATGCCACGTGTCGCAATCGTCAATACAAAACAAACGATTAGCCAAAGTCGGCCCTAAGGTTGCCAGATATCTGCCAACTGCTGTCTGCTGCCGGCCAAAACATGTATGAGCTCAATTTATAGCATTTAGGACTTATTACCGTGTAAGGTATACGTCTAATTACCAATAACCATGTATATAATATATAGTATTATACCAACTCCAAACATTGTTAAATACCGAATAGTGATGCCACGTGTCGCAATCGTCAATACAAAACAAACGATTAGCCAGAGTCGGTCCCAAGGTTGCCAGACGTCTGCCAACTGCTGACCGCTGCCAAGCGCTAACTCATCGAGATTGGACATTTCCGATCACAGTGACTTACAACTTATTCATGCTGGTAGTACAGTCACGTAGCTATATACAGACGACTACTGTGTCTGACTCGTTGGTCTAGTGGTTAGCGTGCCTCTCATTGGAGGTCTCGTGTTCGACTCCCGAGTCGAAAAAAGTGTTATAATAATAATACTCATTTATTTCAGACCCAAAGATCCATACAGTGTTAGTAAACATTATTCTTAAAACTATGTTAGTAGACATAAAATTATATTTTTAAAACATGAATATTGTTTCAGTGCCTCCATATAGGACTTTCTAATTTACTAGCAATTACTTTCAGGTACCTGTTGGAACTGACTCTTACCCTTCTTCTTCTTCTTCTTCTTCGTCGTGTCGATGGCTGAGTCTCTTTGTTGGTCCAATAAGGGGCCACTGTTATGGCGCTATCGTCGGCGTTCATGAGCGCCTCTCTTGTGCAGGTGGTAGGGCATTTTGGACAGTCAGTAAGGTGGTCAAGGTTTTGACTTGCCATCGTGGTGAAAGGATTAGCCAATTCGCTTTGAAGAACTCGCGAATTGCCCAGGGTGCGCCGGACGTAAATAATTGTTGTGTACGTCACTCGGGGAGGCTCCTTTCATGCACCCCGCATCTCACCCTGCGCATCAGCGATGCAGTTCGCTTGCGTATTATAGCAGCAAAGCCATCCACTTTAGCCTCCGCAAACATCGCTGAAGCGCTACAGTATCGAGGCAGTCTCATCAGGAACCTGAAAGCATTGTTATACCTATGGGATTTCCCGTCAGAAATTTCTCAAGAGCAGCATGGAGTTGGAATTGTGCCTGGTGGATGGCAATGGCTCATTCCCTTTCACATGGGAAGTAAAGTGTGGGTTTTTTTTTTTGTAAAACGACTTTCGCACTAGGAATAACTCCTGTGTCGCGGGGTGTTCACAAACATACATTTCACACACACAAAGCACAATCAGTCTCAGAACAAATCTTTGCGAACCACACAAAGATTTGTCCCATGTGGAGATCGAACCCACGACACCAGTGAAGTGGAGAGCGGCGAGGCGACCGCTTTAACCACTAGACCACACGTGCAGACACTAGACTACACGTGCAGATGAGGGTATTAAACACCTCTGCCACACCTTTCTGAATAATATAGGCGTGATGTTATGATATGTTACTGTGACTAGATGTAGATATTTTAATAATTAATGTTGCGTATGCAACTCCACAAGGACTTCAGTTCAATCCAGGGGTTAGACGAAAAATTCTCATGCGATAGGCTCACCCAGCCCCTTTCACAACAGACTTAAACATAACAGCTGAAATGAGTCATACACCTCTGTATTACCCTTCTGGGAGCATGCAAGCGTGATGTACATAAATTAGCTCATCAAACAACGAATAAATAGTTATCACTACGCAACGGAAGCTCTAATTCATTATCTCAAAATGTCTGTCTGTCTGTCACTCAACATTGAAGTGATGTAATTATGATATTTAGTTGTATTGTCTTGTGGTTCCGTACGTTAATAGCGTTTCAAAGTAAGTTATATTGTGAAAGTAAAGCTCTTATAAACACCCCTGAAATGAACTGAGATTTTCCTAACGGCAAAATCCCGTTTCAGACCTTTTTCTGAACCGGGGATCGAACCCGAAGCCAGGAATATCGGTGAGCGGTTGTTAATTATACCGCTTGAAAACGAGGCAGCTTTTCTTTACCAAATATTTAAAACAAACATATAAAAACGTTATAATGAAGAGAATTAAAAAAATACCTAAGATGACACACTCGTTGAAAAAAATTGAGCGATGAAAATCTTTTTATAAGAGCCACGCTCATTTAAAACTTTGTCTTTTAATAAAATTACTTGAAAATAAGATTATATTATTATTATCAAAGACAAATTAAGTTTATATTTAAGTGGGCTTGTTAAATTTTCTTTAAGATATATTAAATAAATCTTTTAACAACAAATATAATAGAAATTTTAATTAAGATAGTCTAGCTTTTACATGTAATTAGGTTTCTTAAAAAAATTGCGAAGGACAATGAAAGGCTTATCCTTAAAGAAAACATTAGCACGAAGACCCTTCGTGCCTTTTACCCTTATTCCATTCTAAGACCTTTTGTATTAAATTCTTTTGTATACAAATACACTAAATCTAGATTTCTAGAATTGACAGATATTTAACTTATTGTGCTGGGTCTAATTTTAATACTCATTCATTTGTATCTATATTTAGATAAATATGTATAGGTAAATGATAATTTGTAGATAGATATTAATTTGAAAATGGCAGAAAAGATGAATATAATATTATTATGGGTTGGTTGCTACTACTCCTATGGGCTGTAGCGTGAAGGTAATAATTTGCCACAAGTATTATAGGTCCCATCAAGTTCAAAAATAAATATCCAATACAGTCCGTAGTTCCAAATAATAATAATAATATAATATAACACAGTAATATATATACAGTCTAACTATCTATTTGTCGATCCAAAGGTTGCCTGTAAGATATTGCTTTTTAGCGATAAGGCCGCCCATTGTACATGTCTTAATGTTAAATTATGTTCTATTATGTGTCTTATTTTTTGGTGTGCAATAAAGTTTATTCTATCTATCTATCTACTACATTAGATAGAACGCCAGATGCAATTACACTATCCAATGGTCCCAATGACAAGGCCAAATACATACACACATTCACTCACACAAACACACCCAGTTTCAGAACAAATCTTTTGCGAATCACACAAAGATTTGTCCCATGTGGGGATCGAACCCACAACACCAGTGCAGTGGAGAATGGCAAGGCGACCGCTTAAACCACTACGGCACACTAATATATGTCCGTTCAATAATCAACCAGATTAACTATTAAATTAATAAAATAAAATATGATTAGTATAATATACTCACTCACCCATTAGAATGTCCACATCACATGGGATCTAGAATATAATAGCTAAAAAGTCTAGTCGCCTGTGATCCAAATATATCGCAAAACGAACGATATCTTAACGATAACATTCAAATCTGACAGAAGTTAACAGAAATCGATCATTTTGATTGGCTGTCAAAAATGTTTTGTCTAACTTTGTGATTGGAGACACAGCTATATATAGGTATATACCTTTGTCTAACCCTTTGGGGCAACACAAGCGATATGTTATGTAACAAATTCACTACGGGACCCTATCCGACGCGTTCGCCCGTCCTGACCCCTTGTACTCAGCGCCCTTTGCAGTCCTTTGTCGGGACTATTGTGTTACATTGCTAAATTTACACTGATAAGGCAAAGCGAGATAGCTATACGGTTTGTTAAAATACAAGAGAATAGTATGCTTGTATATTTGCAGCACAAAAACCACTTGTTATGAGACTTTGTTAATTAATATCTAATGCGAAAGAAACCCGATTATTCAAGTCTTTTGCTTTAAAAAAAAAAAAGAAAAATCTAGTGCCAGTTTATCGAAATATTATGCTGATGGTAGCAGAGCTCTTGTGAACGAAGTCCAGGGCAGAAGCATCACAAGCTGGTTGGTTAAAGCGGCCGGTGTGCAGAAGGTCGCAGGTTCAAATCCAGCCGAACCTATCATTTTTTCAAAAGTTTCTAAGTATAATTTGCTAAACATAGCTAAATGCCAGAAAAATAATCAATAGGAAAATGCCTTGCTATTTGGTGCAGGAAGCGTTACTTGACCCCTGGCCTAATGAGTTAAAGCAATAAGCGACATCTGCGCATGAGTCGATCGACTTGGCTCTTCTCTGACTAATGGCTGCATGACTTTGTTGATAGCCACGTGTCTAGACGCAGGATGTAATCAATCCTACTAATATTTATGAATGCGGTAGATTGTGACACGTTGTCCTAAGTGAGAGACTACGGTACGCGACTCTTTTCGTACAAAACAGGCGATGTATGCTTCGTTTTAACAGCATCAATTTGGCGTTCATTTCTTATTTTGTATGAATCGCGTTATGTAGATACATATATTTGTTTTTGGTACTCTTTAACGCTAAAACAATTTCACCTGCGCTGGTGTTGTGGGTTCGATCCCCACATGGGACTAATCTTTGTGTGAACCGTAAAGATTTGTTCTGACTCTGGGTGAGCTTTGTATGAGTGATTTGTATGTTTGTGAACACCCCCGTAATACAGGAGATATTCCTAGTGCGGGCGTCGTTTAAAAAATAAAAAATAGATGGATTTTGATGCTATTAGACACAAGCGTTGTTTATAACCTAGGTTAACTTGTAGACTATTTTAATCGATGTACTATACAGAAAGAGCTGCATGGATAATCTAGAAATGACACAAAATTACTGTGCTACGGATGACATAAGCCGAAAACACATTGGCATTTACGAGCTTCTCTCACTTGGCCGCCTGCCTTATTACGATTAATGTTAATTGAAATTGAATCAGATTCAAATATGATTTTTTTTAACTAAACATCGATATTTCTTAAATGATCGATAGATAGATAGAGTAATCTTGATTGCACACCAATATTAACAAAGGTAATTTTGTAAACAGTTGCACTTAAAAATAAAATGATGTTGCACAATAGGCGGCCTTATCGCTATAAGCAATTTCTTACAGGCATCCTTAGGATGGACAAGCAAGTAAATGAGCAAAGTAACGGGCAGTTGTTGGTGCAAAAAAATAGAAAAGTAAAATGAAACGTCATGATAATGAAAATTGAAATCAATAAATTGTCTTAACCCTAAAATAATAGATAATTTACTAATGTCATGGATATGTACATACCTAATTACATTTATTATATTATACTAAATAATCAATATATAAATTACGAACTATATTGAATGATTACTTTTGGTCGCACATATAAAACAAAACACTGTTATCATTCGATCGTTGCTGATTGCTTGGAACTTGTTATCGAAAATGAATTAACAATAATGAAACATTACGGATGAAAGGTAACAATAATACAATGGGATGAGCAGTCAAAACAAATATAATTATTTTCAAACTTGCTTTGAATAAAGGTGTTTTGCTTACACCATGTTTTGTTTGTTTCTTCATAATCAAAACAGGTTTGTAAACTTTGACCTGGGTTGACATGACATGTTTTTTTTTTTAACGGGATATAATCCCACCCACACGCCTACCACTGTGACTCCTGTGACGCCAGAATCTACAGCGGTAACCATCTGAAAGGCACCGTGCATGACACACGGGCAATCCCAGGGAGAGTTAAAATTGTCTTGGAACCCGCAATGAATTTAATCAGAAGTATATAGTTGGCGTTGGGAAGATTGTATCTTTACTTCCCTCCAAGCAAAGCGAGAGACTGAGTAATGCCAAATAAAGACAAATGGAGAAAGGTGATAATATAACAATAACCCTTGTTATTTGCAAAACTGCTTGGTATGTACGTCGATAACAAGAATTAAGTTAAAACTGTAACCCGACTACGTAATAATATTGTTCTTAATGTTAGTTTGCTACACAGAGAGAACTGCGAGAACTGTAAATAACCTAAACTATAGATTCTAACTAAAACAATATGATAAGTACATAATATTTGTAATGTGCTCGCCAAGACCTATCATTTGATACCAAACACGTCATGATTATGTCACTTTTTTATTTTTTGATAGTAGAATGTGACGTTTAAATACCATAATATTTTTTTTTTAATTTTTTATAAAAAAAAAAAAAAAAAAAAATCTTTTATTTTCAGACAAAGTCCATACAAAATTATAAATTACAATTATCATTATTATTATATCAACTTACAATAAAATGCATATATTAAAATTAAAATTAAATTAAAGTTATTATTAAAATTAAAATTAAATTAAAGTTATTGTTAAAATTAAAATTAAAGTTAAAAATTATTACTTACATCCTTTATTCCTTCCAACATGAAGTTCAACAAACCGGCCAAGTAACACAGAATCTGATCTTTCAGCTATCATTTTCAGCACACTGTTTCGGCTACCTCGCACGCGACGCATTAATGATGTTACCTTCTTGCGCATCATTGCGTAGAAGTCATCTACACCGGCGTCGGCGAACATGCCAGATGCGTTGCAGCATCGAGGGAGCCAAAACAGTGCCCTAAAAACATTATTGTATTGGACGCGCAAGGCATTGTAGGCTTTTTGTGTACAGTTCGCCCACAAGCTGCTGGTGTAGAAAGTTTGGCAAAAAGCTTTAAAAAGCGTTATTTTTACTTCAGCAGTGCACCGAGCAAACCTGTGTGCCAACATAATTACCACGCACCGACAATGCCCTGCGCTCCCTTTCAATATCAAGGTCATCAGATAAACTCTCCGTTACAATATGCCCAAGATATTTAAATTTAGACACCCGGCATAGAGGTATTCCGTTTAACAGTAGTGGTGGAATAAAGTCGAGTTCTTTATTATTACATTTAAATATCATGAACTCACTTTTGCTTTCATTGTACCTAAGGCCGTGTTCCATAGCATAGCTTTCACAGACCTTTAATAATTGCCTCAGGCCTCCAATTGAGGGACTGAGCAGCACCATATCATCACAATAGCTTAGGTTGTTAACACATACGTCATCATTATGGCATCCAACATGCATGCTGCTGAGTTTCTCAATTAAGTGGTTAACATAGACATTGAAAAGCCGTGGAGATGATAGGCCTCCTTGCCTTACCCCGCACTCTAGCGAATAATCATCTGAGTATACATTTCCCCACCTAACTGAGTTCGACTGGTTGCTATACCAATAAGCGAAAAGGTCCACAAGGTCATGAGGGACGTTAATGTCTCTTAGCTTTGTCCATAGCTTGTTGTATGACACCAGGTCAAAAGCCTTGGACAAATCCAAGAAACATGCATATATAGGCGTCTTCCTCTTTACATAGTACTGTACGGTATGCTTTAAAGATAATATTGCACTCTCAGTCGATAACCCAGGTCGAAACCCAAACTGAGTATCTTGCAGTTGCACAAAATTGTCTAACTGTTTGTCGAGCAATCCGTCCAAAACTTTTGCCATAACCGTGGCTAGAGAAATTGGCCTGTAATTCCCCTTATCAGATGTATCCGCTGTATTATTTTTAACTATAGGTACAACAATGGTTTTCATGAGGTTAGATAGTAAATATGAATGAGTTATGCAAAAATTAAACAACAAAGCCAAAACTCTAAATAGGTGAACGCCTGCATGCTGAAGGTGCTCGATGCTGAACCCATCGTGTCCGGGTGACTTACCCCTTTTCATGTTTTTAATAATGCTTGCTACATCCTTACCAGTAAAACGAATTGGTTGGTTTACTGACCGACGCTCGGTATCCAGCACCGACGACAAGCCAGAGCTCACCTGAAACTGCCGCATGAAAATGTTGGCTATCAATTTTGGGTCACTAATACCGTCTACACATACAGGCAAGCTGACTCGACCATTCATTTGCTTTGTCCCTTTCCAAAACTTATTAAACTTCTTAGAGGAGTGTTGTGAAGCAAGAATATCCATTCTGATTTGCTCTTGATTATTTTGGCAAAATTTCAATCGCACCTTAAAATGCTTACGACTTTCACACATCCTTTGATATACAAGTCCACTTTCAGGTTATAGCCTATGTGACCCAGGCTATTTTTACAAATCAAATGACACCTCATTTATTACAATCCGTTCCGTAGTTTAGACGCTCCGGTGGAAGATACAAACAAACATACATATATAGATTGCCAAAATCATTACGCTTCCTTTTAGCTTCGCCGTAGTCGCGTAATAAGTAGCATATTTGTTAATCTAGTCTATAATAAGCTACTGCTCGGTTTGTGCCAAGTGTCATCAAAATCGCGTAGCTTCGTCATTGAAAGCTAGTCGTATGTACTTTTAAAAACGTGTTACATACCTACGTAAATAGTCAGTGGATTTATCGCTTTACTACGAACAGGCGATAAACTGCGAGTGACCTTTGTTGACCCCGTAGTACCTGATAACGTCATTTCCTAAGCTTTTATCTGAAGGAGGTCAGGATTTCTTTTTCCTGAGTGACATCAATCTAATCATACAAAGAGGAAACATCTATACATAGAATAAAATTGTAAATTTGCCATGTCTGTACCTAGAATTTATTTACAATTATTATGGTTATTATATTTCAAATGAATTGCCAAGTTAGACATTGTTTTATCCTATTTATAATTATGATTGATTATGATTATTTTGACATATTATATTCTATATTGAGATTGACATAATTTATTTTTGACATCATATTATCATATTATTGACTTAAGTTTCAACTTTTGACATTATAATGAATATCAATTGATACATTATTTTTTATTATTTAATATGATTAATGAAAATTCACACTCACTAAATTTGATTTGTATAACCTCATTTCATGTTATTTCAAATATTGTTAAGTAAAGGCAATCTGTGTGTACATTTTTTAATTTTTATATTTTTGTAGTATAAATAGTTTTTGTTATTAGTATTATAAATATTTTTTTGTTTGTTCTGAAACCCTTATACAGTAGTATACACACATTGTTTTTACTCCTTTATTTTCTGCTTGAAGTGTAAGATATTGCAACCCTATATACTATGGATTTATTTATAATAATTTAATTGCATTTTCTCTTTATAACCATATTTAGCTATAATGTTGTTTTGGTTGCTATAACTTACACATAGAATTATTGTCAAAAAACAAACAAATATTGTATGAATTATTTGAAAAGATGGTGCACATGAGTTTCTCACCAGCTCTTCTCATGATGCAATACCCATCGGAGCTGGTACTTGGATTGATTTTAATTCAATTCTCTAAGTTGAATTAAAGTCAATCTAAGCTCCGGTGTCAAATCATTTTATTACAATAAGTATTATAATTTAGTTAGCTAAGTTTTATTTTAATTTTATATTTTTTGTGTTTTGATGTTTGTTTTGACGTGTTCAAGCGCCCCTTGGGGCCCATGGAAATAAATGATTTGATTTGATTTGATTTGATTTGATTTGATATCTAAGAAAAAAATTATAACAGCTGTTGAAGCCAAAACATATATTTTAGAATTTTTGTCTGCCTGTCTGTATTTACTGTAAAATATACTGTATGGAGTTGGATATGGTTTTTCCAGTTATGTAGCTAGAGGTAATAACTTAATAACTGTTGTATGTTTTATCTTTGAATTATTATTCTTATGGGGGGTAAAAGGAGTGTAAGTTTATATAGGAGGTTCATCAATTTTAAAGAAAAATACACGTAATTGTGCTCGAAAGCACGACATACATGCACACGCAGATGGTTTTTTTTTCGGCAATAACACTTCCCAAGGGGGTAAATTTGGGGTTGAAAGTCTATTAGGGAAGTAATTTTTTTTTGAAAATGGCATTAAAATATCTTTTTCCAAGCGGAAGAAGTCCCCAGCAACAGCTAGTTTTATAATTATGTTAAACAATCCGTGAGGGTTTTGTAAACTGCTTTGTTGTCTAGTGGTAAGCGTAAATGACCTTTCACGACGTCTTAGGTTCTATTGCCGGGTTGGGCAAAAAAGATATTTGCGATTCTTCCATCGGTAAGTTCTCAATAGAAGTACAAAGTTAGAATTGTGTCCTCCTATCACATGGGACTTGACCATAATTTTAAAATTAAAGGGCGGGTGCCTGGTGACCTGAAATACAGGTATACACCTAGTTTGGGTACCAGCCTCCCCACAATATATCTGTAATATGTTAAAAAGAAAAAAAAAATTATGAAAAGGGTCTTATACATCTCTGCCATACCTTCTTGGGTGGAATAGGCGTGATTTTATGTTATGAATTTTATTCCTCTCGATAAAATTTATGAAATAGAGGTAGCCTCCCGTCATCTGCCTAAGCCTTTTGCTCAAACGACTAAAATAAACAAAGGTCATTATTATATATAAACAGAAATTAATTAATAAGGCTTAAGGAGAAATTATAAAGAACATAACATTAAGTAAGAATTTTAGTCAAAGCTCTTAATATTGTTCATTAATGAAATTATAATTATTTACATTTTTTAGTTGACTAATAAATTAAAGTCTATTGAAAACCCAAGCAATTTATTTTTTTTATACGAAATATGTAGCGCACCGACGTATAGCCCACTTGATGGTAAGTGGTAATTTAAGCAAAGACATCAACATCCCACAAAAGCAGATATAAGATGCGTCACTTTATCTGAGGACTATGGTGTTCTGCCTGATCTCACCACCAAACCGGAACACAGTAATGCAAGCACTACTATTTGCCGGCAGGTTAAAGGTGAGACGGTGGTGCTGCCGCCCTCGAGCTCGTTCACAAGAGCTCTACCACCTTCTATAGTATCCATTGCCTATCGATAGAGCAGTACTATTGGAAAACTGCAATCGCTATATCGAAGTTTACTATTGTATGCACTATAGATAGTATTGATACTATCGAAAGTAGCTGCTGAAAATTGCAATTACATCGATAGTATCCAAAGTTAGGGTGGGGGATAGTCCAAAAGGATTCATAGGAGTGCATGAATGACGACGATGTCAAGAATAGAGCGTAATGGAGGCTGAAAACAGAAATGGGGTGCCACTACCATGTGGGATATATAGTCGGGCATAGAGAGAGACTTTTAGATAGTATCAAACTGTTACGTCATGAATATTTGTATATTTGTGTGAATATATGTCAAGCTGCTAGCAACAGCTAATCAACGTATAGTACAATATAGCTTGAGTATGTAGAATGACGTCATAACAGTCCGCCTATGACTAGTCATAAACAACACATTTTGTGTGTTTGTGTGTATGTGCGTCTACTCACATTATCTCACACAATCTAATTCAATGAAAAAACACTACACTAATGCTTTCCAATCATCCAATTAAAACGATCTGACGCCTCTACTAAAATTGTTGTTCAGTCGATAGCGATTATAGTTTTAATTTTTTAAAGAAGTTAGCTTACTTAAAAACGTTTGTAGTGTAGAGTAGTTCCATCACAAATTTCATGTTGCTTGTAATTCAATTGGTCTCATTTTAATTAACCCGGAAAGTAAATTTAGGCATGTTATTTAAGCAATTTGAAAAAAATAAAGTATCAGTATTTAATTGCCATATAGACATAGGTATTCAAATATTCAAAATATGTTTAAAATGTCTGTATGCTTTGCCACACATTTCTCAAAAACTTTAATATTTACTTTTATAAATTTCTGCTTTGAAAAATATTTAAAATTAAACATGTTACATTAAAATTTTAATCAGTTGAACAATATTGGAATATGGATTACAATAATATTAAAATATTAATTTCTAATTCAAATATTTGTAAAGATATGTGTGAAATGTTTTTATGCTTTGCCACACATTTCTCAAAAACTGTAATATTTACTTTTATAAATTTCAGAATTTTCATTTAAAAAACAAACATGTTACATTAACTATATCTGCAATCGTTAAGTTACCAAACCCATAGTAGCAACCTCCCAGGTTAGCGTGCCATACGCATTGGAACTAGCTCCAATTGGTGAATGACGTGTCGTGCCACGTGACAAATGAAATGGTAACACTCGGTATGGCAGTATGGCAGATTACAGCTATGATATGGCACGCGATCATCAACAGGTACACACCGATCAACCTATACATTTCCAGTATAAGCTGGTATCGCATTGTCCGAGAAGTCCATGCGACAAGAGAGCATCTTAAACTGGAAATGTATAGGTTAATTAGTAGCTATGCCTAGGTAAATGACGTTGTAAATGTGTTTTATGGAAATGATGGGAAAAGGGATTGAGTTTGAATAGAATAACGTTTCAACATAACATCACGCCTATATTATCCAAAAGGGTGTGGCAGAGGTGAATGTCTTCCACACTTCACCTGATATGTTTCAACATATTTATATACATTAATGTAACACAGAGTCATACCCCACGACTGAACGCTGTCTCCCAAAATACAAGCAATAGCTTAGTTTGCGAATCAGTAACAGTACTTTTTGTTTTAAACATGTTCTAGTATCTTACGCAAACATTGTTGTGATTAATTTGAGTCAATAAATGCTTTTTTTATGGTTAGGTTCCATGGGATAGGGGGTGAGCCTATCGACATCCACCGGGTACAATTCCAACTACGTGCTGCTATTCAGAATTACCTAAAGGAAACTTCGCACTAGACCAATGAAGCAGTCGTTTCAACCGACCGAAAAAAGGAGAATATGAACTACTTTCGTAATTTTACGCATAACATAACGCCTTTATTACATAGAAAGGTGTGGCAGAAAATATGTGTACAACATCACATTTCACCTGTTATGTGGTAAGCCTATTGCCATCTACCAGTAAAATGCCAGACTAAGTGATAATTTTCTGACCGAAAAATTTACAAAAATCATTTTTGTAAAACCCGGCAATAGAACCCAAAAACTCATGGTGAGTAGTTGCTTTGCAGCTAAATCAACGAAGTATTCGCAATAGCATTAGGTTACAGGCAAAACATATTTTAGAAGTAATAAAAGTACACTCTGAAACACAAAGATTATAAATGTAATTCCAGAAAATACAATTTAACGTTCTCAAAAAAATTAGAGCAAAATTGCTTTAACTCCAGCTTTGCGAAAACAGTTTTCCGTAGTTTGTTTTGGTTCTGAAATGGAGTGGACGGTTAACACTACCCGACAAGAAGGCTTTTGTTTTAGAAAATGTGTACTGGATTATATCTTTCAGTTTATTTTCTTTCTTTGGAGCGTCAGCTTTTTAAGGCAATGTATATGTGGATTGGCGGCAATTGCAAAAGGTTGCTGTGTCATAGAGCGGTGGATTCACTTAGTAAGGCTATTTTCGTGTACCTATTCAGCAAGCATACTACGAGTACGTACCTCCTTATATTTATAATGCTAGATATAAGTTTTTACCCGACTACGGCGAAACCTGGTGGTAGATCTCTTGTGAATGAGCTCGAGGGCGGCAGCACCACCGTCTCACCTTTAACCTGCCGCCAAATAGTAGTGCTTCCATTACTATGTTCCGGTTTGGTGGTGAGATCAGGCCCTGAAATTACTGGCACGTGAGGATAATAACGTAGTCCTCAGCTGCAGCGACGCATCTATAATCTGCTTTTGTGGATTGTTGATGTCCATGGGCTGTACTCCACTTACCATCAGGTGGACTACACGTTCGTTCGCTGTGGGCGTAGTATAAAAAAAAAACCTTAAGGATAATGATTTTGGCAGTCTATGGTTGTATGGTTGTATATTCCATCATAGCACCTTATCTACTCAACGGATTTTAATAAAAGAGATGACAATAGATTTGTATAAATAGGCCGGGTGACGTAGACTATCCTTCATCCAAGACTAAAATATATTTTATTAGAATTTTGTATAATGGAATTTAAACGTCAGATTCTAACCTTAAAAAAAACATTGTTATAATCATGACGTGTTTGGTATCAAATGAAAGGATTTGGCTAGTGTATTACGAATATGTATTTATGTTATACTGTTGAAGTCAAAACATACGATTAAAACAAAAAAGTTATTAATAAAAAATCATTAATTAAATAGATAGATAGAGATAGAGAAAACTTTATTTGCACATCAAATTTGTAACAAACATACAAAGAAATAGGTACTTAAAACTATAACGTACAAGGGGCGGCCTTATCGCTTGACGCGATCTCTTCCAGGCAACCTTAATTAATTATTTTTTAACCGGTACCGCATAACATAACAATAACAATAGCGTATAAAACCCACACTTCACCAGCTAAGTTTTGCTTCCATGCGTAAAGAAGCTTAATTTCACACTCCGTAACTACCTAGTATTACCTGACAAAAAAACGCAATTGACACTTGCTTGATCAGAATCAAACCCGTGACGTCACGATCCGCAAACACACACGAAAACAAAGCAAGAGGCAGATCTAAATAAAAATATTTGGTGAAAGACTTTAATTACAGAAAAATAGACATAGTGGATCTTAAATTAAACTAGGCTAATAACTTAATCTAAACTTAATAAGTCACTGTCAGAAGGCCTCGTACCCAAAATGCTGGCAGCATTACCGCGTTGTATTGCGATACTAAGTCGCTGGCCGAAATTTAAGCCAGCATTTCGAGAACGAGTTACCGCAGAGGCTCTGACAACTTTTTGTACAGACTATAAGTGGTACGGCCCCAATACCCTTATGTTTCGACTGCAAAAGGCGCAAAAAACATTTGGTAGAAAAAAATATCTACTATACAAACCTTTTCAAGATTATACTTCGGCATTCTCCGCAATATACCATACGTTTCGTTTTTGAAGTTCATTACATATTCAAGAGTAAGTTACACATTTGCGACTCGCTTCTTTACCGTTCCACGTTCGCTGGCTGAATACTGAGCGACTTTTGCTTACTTACACTTGGCTGAGTGTAGAATATCTCGTGGACAAAGTGATATTGTCTTGACATCTTAGAGTCAGAGCAGTACATTTCTCGATGTTTCGTAGCAAGATGTAAAATAATATATTATATTACATAACATAGCCCACTCAGAAGGGTTTGGCAGAGGTGTAGAACACCCACATTTCACCTGTTATGTACAGGTCCCATGGGATAAGGGGTGGGCCTATCGCCATCCACCGGGCACTGTTCCAACTCCGTGCCACTATTGTGAATTTCCTGACGGAAAGTCCACGAATAACACTTTGCCCGACCCGGGATTCGAACCTGACACCTCGTGGTGAGAGGCGCATACGCTACCCACTAGACCATCAAGGCAGTTGCAAGATGTGAATGCAGAGTTATTTTGAAAAAGCGTGCAACCTTTACTCAAAAACATCATGATTGACTTGAGTCTGTGAGTTGTAGCTAATATATGCGTAGTGCTTTCCATCTGTCTACCAACTATACGTGATAACTCCTATAGATTCTTAAGTAGATCCTTGAAAAATAGGAAATAATCAAACGCCCATCACTGACTCCGGTGTTACCAGGATGAACAGCATTTAATAAGCGGAATAAACAAAACGATTATTCTCCGAGAGATTTTACTCTATGGCTTCGATCTATAATAGAACGTACTTGGACTTAGATTAGACCTAGCTCAGATTTACCTTGAATAAAACTCTATTTTATTAAATTTGTCACAACGGCAGGGTAGCGGCTTTAGCTAAGTCTATGTAAGCTTTATAGATTTTAGTCTATGAGCTAAATACTAAGTTTGCTTATAGTCACCCTTACCAAACAGCTGTGCTTTGCATTAGTACAATCTGTGTGTCTTAAAAGGAAAAATACATAGGCTCCGCATAGGTAAGCGTGCTCCACCGACTGCATCATCACTTACCTATCAGGAGAGATCGTAGTCAAACGCGTGCCTAACCACCAAAAAAAAAGACATGTTTCTTTTTAAAAGAACAAATAAAACCGACTTCAAAGAGTAAGTAAACTAAAAAGCAAAAAATAAATTTACTTCGCACAAAATAATACGTTTTTTCATTTAGGTAAATAGAAATTATTAAATAATTATTTTATAATTCTATAAGTCGGTGCCAAGTAAACAATTACTCTGTATAGATAATATCAATCTTTCTAACAGCTATTATCTGACTGAATATTAGTTATATGTCTGTGGTAAGTACCAGATGAAGTAAGTATCAGATCGTGACCACATGACAAGTATATTCTTTCAAACAAAAAAATAATTTCTCAAATCGGTCCAGGCGTCTTCGAGTAATCGGCGAACAAACATAAAAAAAAAAAAAAAAAATACAACCGAATTGAGAACCTCCTCCTTTTTTTGAAGTCGGTTAAAAACAGTAATCATAACATTCATAACAGCCCCTTCTTACGTAGTAACTCAAACCACTCGTGCTTGAAGATAAGCAACACATATCATTACTACTATTACCTTGCTTAGTAAAGTAATTACAACAATAACTAGTCGAATTTTACTTGAATTAATTAATCTAGTCAAACTTGTAGTCTTATCGATCGAGTTGGGCAACGATGGTAATTTATTGGATTGGTAATTAAACTTCGCGGTGTAATTAGAGCTCCTTAGTTTAAATGCGATGTGACCTTATTCTTCTTACTCCTTTTTAGGGTTCCGTACCTCAAAAGGTAAAAACGGAACCCTTATAGGATCACTTTGTTGTCCGTCTGTCTGTCTGTCTGTCTGTCTGTCTGTCAAGACCTTTTTTTCTCAGGAACGCGTGGAGGTATCAAGCTGAAATTCATATCAAATACTCAAGTCTATGGTCTCTTGGAGCTGTGAAAAAATCAAACTTCTAAGTCAACGCGATCAAAAGATACTCCCGTTTATGCCGCAAATTTTCGACACTCGCAAGGGAATCAAAACCTACAGGGTACTTCCCGTGAACTCAGAATCTTGAAATTTGATACGAAGCAACGTCTTATAACACAGATAAAGGAAAAATTGCGAAAAGCATAAATTTTTAGTTACATCATATAATAAAAATATTTTTAATAATTTTAAACTTATTACCCCTTTACTCATGAACGCGTAGTGGTATTATATTAAAATTCTTAACAAATACTCAAGTTTATAATATCTTTGAGCTGTAACAAAATCAAACTTCTACGTCAACGCAATCAAAAGATACAGCAATTAAAGCCGCATATTTTGAAACTCGCAACTACTCGCAAGGGAATCAAAACCTAAAGGATACTTCCAGACGACCTGGAATCTTGAAATTTGGCATGAAGCAACGTTATAAAGTACACATATAGGAAAAATTCCGAAAATCTTAAATTTTTAGTTACATCACATAGTATATTTTTTTTAATAATCATAAACTTACTAGCTGACCCAGCAAACGTTGTTCAGCGATTAAAAAAAAAAACAGATGTTGGCCGATTCTCAGACCTACCCGATATGCACACAAAATTTCATGCAAATCGGTTCAGCCGTTTCGGAGGAGTTTGGGAACAAACACCGCAACACGAGAATTTTATATATTAGACTTGCTGACCCAGCAAACGTTGTTATGCGATTAACAAAAAAAAATAAAAAAATAGATTTTGGCCGATTCTCAGACCTACCCGATATGCACACAAAATTTCATGCAAATTGGTTCAGCCATTTCGGAGGAGTTTGGAAACAAACACCGCGACACGAGAATTTATGTATTGACAAGGTACCGTCAGCTTTCCACATTGTTATGTTATGGATTTCATTTAGCAATAAAAATACCATAACTTTTACTTAATACCTACAGGTTTGTACGGAACCCTCGGTGCGCGAGTCTGACTCGCACTTGGCCGGTTTTTTTAAAGGGATACCTGTTACTAAATCAAATCACATCTTTATTGTCCAAAAAGAAACAAACATTAGCATATAACACCTTAATGCACCTATTTTATTGAGGTTCCACGTAATAAAGGTTAGCAGATGTGTACAACACACACACTTCACTTGTTATGTTTAGGTCCCATGGGATAGGGGGTGAGCCTATCGCCATCTACCGGGCATTTTTCCCGAATTCAAACTGCTTTTGACAATTTACTGACAGAAATATCCGAGCGATCCGCGCCACCACTCAACCCCGACGGCATAGCCGGAACTAAATGTGAATGACCAATTTTTATAATTATTGAATAATGGCGGCCACGATAACACGAGTGGTGTAGTAGTTTAAGCGGTCGCCTCACCGCTCTCTACTGCACTGGTGTTGTGGGTTCGATCCCCACATGGGACAAATCTTTGTGTGATTCGCAAAGATTTGTTCTGAGACTGGGTGTGCATGTGCGTGTGAATGCGTGTATTTGGCCTTGTCATTAGGACCATTGGATAGTGTTTTAGCTTCTGACGTTCTATCTAATGTAAAAAAAACGCAGACTTCGAAATTGTCTCTCATCTCCATTCCCACAAAATACAAAAAAAAACCAAATTTATTTTATTTATATACAGGGTGTATTTTTGAAACGGGGCAGTAAGGGCAAGTACCTTAACCGTTGCAGTTACAGCAAAACGTTCTTAAAAGACCTTCCTTAACTTTTTGAGACATTTTGAACTGCATTCACAGATTTTGTAAAAAACTTACAGTTAGCAAAAAAAAAGCAAAAAGTTTAATTTTTTTTTTTTTTATGCCAATCGATTCTATTTCATGTGGGGATCAAAAAACTCTATGGGACCATTTTAGCTTTCAGTACTAGAATAGACAGAAATCGCCAAAAACGTTTCCCATACATTTCGGCAACAGAAACGAATTTCTACGATGGTCTAACTTTTTGTTATGGCCTGGAAGTGGGTAGAATTGACTGTAAAGTAAATAAAAAGAATTTTTACCCTCAAATTTTGAATTTGATTCGAAAATCTGTGTGTTATACTTAGTTTCAGCTGAGTAACTTCGTATGAGTTATTAATTAAGGATTTTCGCTAAAAAGTCTTCTAATTGTGAAAAAATTGACTTATTAGAAGCGTATTTTGAAAGAACCCTGCAATTCCAGGTTTTTCAAAAGATTTGTAATAATCTTTCTTGTTGGCACATGCTGCAACGGATACTTATTGCGGTACCACACTAATGCAGCTCCCGCATTTCGATTATTGACAAAATACGCTTCTAATAAGTCAATTTTTTCACGATTACAAGACATTTTAGCGAAAATCCTTAATTAATAACTCATACGAAGTTTCTCAGCTGAAACTAAGTATAACACACAGATTTTCGAATCAAATTCGAAATTTGAGGGTAAAAATTCTTTTTATTTACTTTACAGTCAATTCTACCCACTTCCAGGCCATAACAAAAAGTTAGACCATCGTAGAAATTCGTTTCTGTTGCCGAAATGTATGGGAAACGTTTTTGGCGATTTCTGTCTTTTCTAGTACTGAAAGCTAAAATGGTCCCATAGAGTTTTTTGATCCCCACATGAAATAGAATCGATTGGCATAAAAAAAAAAATTTTAAACTTTTTGCATTTTTTTTGCTAACTGTAAGTTTTTTACAAAATCTGTGAATGCAGTTCAAAATGTCTCAAAAAGTTAGGGAAGGTCTTTTAAGAACGTTTTGCTGTAACTGCAACGGTTAAGGTATTTGCCCTTACTGCCCCGTTTCAAAAATACACCCTGTATATCACTATTTTGCTCGACACGGGGATCGACAATCAGCATCGTCATACGCTTACCTTAATACTATTGAATGACTATAAGAAACAATATCAATACAAACATAGTGGGGTATTCCCACCGCATTCACGCTTTAACAAAGAAAGTGCTCAAGCAGGTTATCGCTTCACGGCAGCGCACGTGCCGATGCGCACGCGACGGTGACACGGGATTTACGCGGGAAAATTGTAAAGAGTTTGTTGGCGAGCTTGTTGGAAGGTCTACGTTTAATTTAATGTAAATTGATATTTTTAAAACACTTTAAAACTGTACTTACCTTAAAAATACTTTAACGAAAATCAAAGCTCAGGGTGGTAAAAAATATTCTCATATTTTTATGAGAATGTTATTAAAAAATATTCTCATATTTTTATGAGAATATTTTTACCGCAGCGATGCCACACGATAAATCTAGAAAGGGTGTTGTTTCCTTAGTATTTCTCAACGCAAATGGAAGTCTTATTAGAGTTATGACTAAACAATTATTTTTTTAGGGTTTTCAAATAGTGAAGTGAATAATTTATTCGGGCAACTAGTATATTTTATAACCCAGTGAAGTTGTAGTTTGTAGTGCTATACCTACATTTGTAGTTTATAGACGGTGTGCTAACCGCTGTTACATCTCTAATATCTGACCATGTTAGAACATAGTACGAATGATCGCGTCTGTGTCCACATGTCGAGTGATTCAATTTATCGAGACGCGTATAGCCACTTAAGCAATCATGTTCCACTGGATGTATGACTGAGTAAATGTTTATCAATAGTTGTACCTAGTTATTCATTTCTAATAGGACCAATATAACGTCTGAATACTGCATAAATAACCGTACGTTTTGTGCACGACTGACTTATATCCTATTTATGACCTCTTAGAAAATGAATTACAAATGTTTACTTTATCATTACTTTTTTTATTTCTTTTCTTTCGTGGTAAAATGTTTCATTAAAGTTATTTTTATAGCTCTTTAGAAATCGATATGCTTAATGAGAATAAATAATAAATATTTCACAACTTACACACAACGCCATCTAGTCCCAAACTAAGCAGAGCTTGTACTATGGGTACTAGAATAACTGATACTGATACATATTATTATATACTTTTCTTTTGAAATACATACTTATTATACATAGAAACACCCAGACCATAACAAACCTCTATGTTAATGCACACAAAGATTTGTCTTAAGCGGGAATCGAACCCGCGACCTCGGCGTCGCGTCGCAGGCAGGTACACTACCCACTCCGTCATCCGGTTGTCGAATATTAATGAAATGTGTGTATTTTTTTTTTTTTTTTATAGTGAATTACCTATGTTTACAACTATACATATTGGAAAAGAAAAGTATTTATAATAATATACAAGTTAATAATAACATAATAAAAAAGAAAATTATTTGCTTATATTATTATGATGACTATTGGAAGTTTTTAACATTTATTGAGAAGCAATACATTTTAAGCTTCCTACGAGTTTTTTTTTTTAAAACTTGTTGGCTTTGTAGTTTAAAAAAAAAGAAAAATTTTATAATATTTACGGAAAATTCAAGTTGACATTATTCTTTACCCGTGTGTATCACAAGCTAATGGCGTGTCGACCAATCAGAGGAGTGTTACGCAACTATTGCGTACGCGTCGCAAAATTGCGAACCGGTCCTGTGTAGTCCGCGTAATACATCTACTAATTGAACGTATTATAGTATTAGCCGACCGGTTTATGTATGGCGCTACGGCTTAGATGTGTGTGCGTGTGTGTGTGAGGTTGCATTGGAGTGTTGGTGTATTAGTTTGGTATATTAGTGCAATGGTGCTGTATTGTTTGTTAAATAAAATATTAATACGACGGTTAACTTTTATTATCTTTCAAACAATATCTGTATAACAATAAGTAACTTTACAATGATCTATGCGTACAGTACAGTGCTACGCCATGACACCAACGCCTAGTGTTGTGGTGTGAACTATTATATCTTAATACTAGTGATGTCCAACAACTAATATACAACATCCCCCCTTTTTTATCTTTTTAATTGTATTTATATACTTAACAATCAATCAACCTTTGAGGCTTTTTAACTACCCTTCCACTTCTAGTGGTATAATTATCTGATGTCCCATTACTCTCTAATTCAATATCCCTATTAAATCCTGTATTTATATTTTCTGCAAAATCTCTGTTTATGCCTAAACTCCTTCTATTAATTAAATCCCTTTCAGTTTCATTTTCATTATCCTCCCACAAAGTTTCTTTTTTAATTACATGTTTATTATTACTATTTTTAATATGTTTCTTATTTCTAATTACAAAATTGCCCTCATTATTCTGTACTGTATATGACCTATCTCCTACTTTATTTATTATTTTCCCCCCGTGCCATTGTGAATTGGGCATATTCTGAATTACAACATTTTGTCCCTCTTTAAAATCTCTTCTAATCTTTGCCGTCTTATTATAATTAATTTGTGACTTATATCTAACATCTTGCATTTTTTCCTTAACATTTACTGGTATACTCGGTTTTAACACATTTTTTGTACATGGCAAATTAGTTCTTAATAATCTATTCATTAACAATTCTGATGGGGTGTATTCTAACCCTGCTACTGGAGTAGTTCTGTAATTTAACATAGCTACATTAAAATCAGTGTTACTATCCCTACATTTGCGCATAAAACCTTTTACAATTCCTACAGCCTTCTCTGCCATTCCATTAGACTGAGGATATCTGGGACTAGATTTTAACAACTCAATATCCCAATTTTTAGCAAACTGTTTAAACTTAAAACTATTAAAAGGCATATTATCACTCATAATATACTTAGGTATACCATGAGTTGTAAAAATCTCTTTACATTTTTTAATTACCTCTTCTGCTGTTTTATTATACACATTTTTCACTTCAATCCACTTAGAAAAGTAATCAATTACAACCAAATAGTCTTTACCTGCATAATAACATATATCCATAGCAATCTTTATAAATGGAAGGTCCGGAATATTATGTGACATAAGTGGTTCCTTTACATTGCAAGCCCTATATTTTTCACAAGATTTACAGTCCAATACAAACTTTTCTATGTCACTAGACATACCTGTCCAATACATAACTTTTCTAGCCCTTTTCTTACATTTTACAATGCCTGCATGACCTTCATGTAACTTATTTAACATTTCTTTTATCATCTGTTTAGGTATCATTATTCTATCTTTGTAATACAATATCTTATTTTTATTTGTAATATCATCTTTTAACTTATATAAAACTTTTAACTGTTTATCCTGTAAATTTCTATCATTATTTGGCCAACCTACTTCACACCAATTTAAAATTTGCTTGAAGTCTGAATCTAACTCTGTCTCAGTTTGAAATTGTTGTAACTTATTATCAGAAATAGGTAAATCACACTCTAACCCATATACTATTTCTTGCTCAATAGTATGTACTAATTCTTTTAAAGTTGGTTCCTCTTTAGCATTTTCCAGAATAAAATTTCTTGACAAATAGTCAGCGATAAACATCTTTTCACCTGGTACATATTTAATTGTGAAATTATATTTTAAAAGTTTTAAAACCATCCGTTGCAATCTTGCTGATATCTTACTTAAATCTTTATTAACTATGGTGACTAAAGGCTTATGATCTGTTTCAATTATAATATCCCTACCATACACAAATTGGTGGTACTTTTCCATAGCAGCACAAATAGCAAATAATTCTTTTTCTATGGGTGCCCATCTTGTTTGACTTTCTGTATAACATCTAGAATAAAAAGAAATTGGCTTTCCTTCTTGTAACAAACAAGCACCTATACCTCCCTTAGAACTGTCAGTTTGTAATGTAATAGTCCCTGTTTTCTTTAAAATAGCTAATGTAGGTGTACAACTTAATTTCTTTTTAATCTCTTCAAATGCTTTTTTCTGCTCTATATCCCAGTTCCACTCTATGGTCTTTTTTAACAAATTTCTTATAGGTTCAGTAGTTTTAGTATACTGCGGTATAAATTTACTCAAATAGTTGCACATACCTAAAAATTTCTGTAACTGTTTGACATTCTTTGGTTCTTCTAACCTTTGAATAGCTTTTACATGTTCTGGATCCACTTTAATACCCTGTTTTGTAATATATAAACCCACATACTTAACAAATTCTTTTTTGTATTGTAACTTAGTACTATTAAATTTAACATTATATTGTCGAGCTCTGTCTATTACTTTAGCTAAAATATTATCATGTTCAATCTCGTTTTGCCCACAAATTATTAAATCGTCATAGTAAATGTGTAATCCTTGAATATCACTGAATATGTTGGTAATAATCTTCTGCATAACCTCTGGGGCTGATGATATACCAAATGGTAACCTACAAAACCTATACCTACCATAAGGTGTTCCAAAAGTACACAATTTCTCATTATCCTCAAGTAAAATTTGAAAAAATCCATCTTTTAAGTCTAACACAGTAAAAATTTCTTTACCTGCTAAGTTATTATAAATTTCCTCCGGAGAAGGAATCTGGTATCTTTCTCTTAAAATACACTCATTTAATTCTTTCGGATCTAAACACAATCTTAATGACTTGTTAGGTTTTTCTACAATGACTAAATTATTACACCAAGCTGTTGGACCATTTACTTTTTTAATAATTCCTCTATTCTCATAATTATCTAAAGTTTCCTTCAATCTTTCTTTAATAGTATTGGGTACTCTTCTAATAGGTTTTATAACCGGTATAGCATTCTCTTTCACTTTAATCTGATATTTTCCTATGCTACCTAAGCCTTTGAACACATCTTTATTCTTTTTAATAAAACTTGAACTTTCTATGTCAACTTTTTTAACTGTCTCCAATCTTTGAACGAAATTTAATCTTATACATTCTTGTAACCCTAACACTGGTTGTACTGGTAAATCAATTACAGAAAACTTAATACTATATCTATTACCTTTTACTAAGCAATCCAAATGAACTGTGCCTACTGTTTGTATTTTCTCTTTATTATATACAAGCAATATAGTTTTAGTATTTATTATTACACTATTACCTTTAATTTTATTGTACAAATTTAATGGCAAAGTGTTGCAATCCGCACCAGTATCTAATTTAAATGTTACCTGTCTGTTATTGATTTCAAGGGTCTCTACCCAACTCTGTGTCTTCACACTGTCCAGAACATCTATACTGCCTACATAGAATTCTTCATTATCGCTGCTGGATTCCTCTCTGACTTCATGTACTTGCTTTTTCTTATAGTTGTCTTTTCCTTTGTTGTTATCCTTTCCTTTATTGTCATCCTTACTCTCATTGGTAGTCTTGCACATCACTGCATAATGGTTGAATTTGTTGCATTTCATGCACTTTCTGCCATAAGCTGGACACTGTCTTGGCTTATGCGTTTTTCCACAAAAGTTACATCCTTTATCATTCTTCAGATCTCTTTTTTCTAATCTATCTACTTGCACGCTTGGAATGGAATGGAATGGAAAGTGGACTCATTTTTCCGCACTTAGACTCTCATTTGGTCCATTGTGCGTGTACTTGCACGCTTGTACTTACTTCACTTTTATTGTATTCATCTAGTTTCCTGACCTGCTCTTTGCCGGACTCCACTGCTCTGCACAACTCTATTACTTTATCTATTTGCATATCTTCTTGTCTCAATAATCTTTCTTTAATACTTCTGTCTCTACAGCCTATAATGATCATCATTATTATCAATCTATCCTGTATGTTACCTAACTCACACATTTTAGCTTTTTTCTTCAGTGTGGTTATATACTGTTCAATTGTGATATCTTCACCCTGTCTACACATGAAAAACTCGTATGTGTTTATCGTGAGACTTTTCCTTGGTTCCACGTATTCGTCGAATAATTTCAGAACTGCTTCTAAGTTAAGTTCCTCTTCTTTTTTGGATGTGTTGTACACGTTTACGGCATCTTCCCCAGCACAGCTTAACAGAATTGCTATTTTTCTGTTCTCCGACGCCTTTGTCAGCCCTGCTGCCTCCAAATATAACTCAAACATTTGTCTAAACACGCGCCAATTGGATTCCCGACCGCTCAGGACTAGACCACGAGGCGGCTTCAGTCCCTCCATTTTGAACTTTTTCAAAATTTGTTCCTCCACACGTAGGTTTTTGTTTTTCACCTGACACCATGTATTGTTTGTTAAATAAAATATTAATACGACGGTTAACTTTTATTATCTTTCAAACAATATCTGTATAACAATAAGTAACTTTACAATGATCTATGCGTACAGTACAGTGCTACGCCATGACACCAACGCCTAGTGTTGTGGTGTGAACTATTATATCTTAATACTAGTGATGTCCAACAACTAATATACAACAGGTGCAGTGTTTTGTAGGCTAGAGTGTATCGAGATAATTAGGTGCTCTGTTGATTTACTTCTTAGCTGGTAATATGACTCATGGAAGTCATTATGAAGTGTATGCTATGCTAAGCATAAGTGTGTTACAGCACACTTATGCTTAGCACACGTTCTGTCACTTAGGTTTACGTCCAATGTGATGAAAGATAGTTTTAGCAGTTGGGTGCACGGTTGGCGTCGTGGTTAAAGTGAACGCCTCGCCGTTTTTAACTGCGCTGGTGTTGTGGGTCCGATCCCCACATTGGACAAATCTTTGTGCGAAAACTCTGGGTGTGTTTTGTGGGTGTGAAATGTGTGTTTGTGAACAATCCGACACAGGAATTATTCATAGCGCACGCGACGTTTTTTCATTTAAAAAAAATCTGAAATAAAATTGTGCCAGAATTTTGTAAGCCTACGATTTTAATCAGAAAATTTTAATTTTCTATTGACCGTGGCCGTACTTACAGTAACTCAGCAGAAAATACTAATATTTAATCACAACCACGAGGAACAAAGGCGACGATAACATCGGAAAGCAAAAGCAATGAATTACTGCAACAATGTAACCGAAGGGGAATTTAACCTAAACTAAGCACTAAAACTATAAATAAGTTCAAACAATAAACACTAAATAGCTTTAAAAGAATGTCGTTCACAACAAACGATGCTCATTTGTTAATTTAATGAGCCATAAATTAAAGATAAAACGTCTTCGTCTTCTCAACAATCCTGTGTTTAACTTCCGGAATATTCTTGAGATAAAATTAAATGTAAATAGAGAAATCCCTCCAAGGATTTAACTGTATCTTTGGTCTTGTGGTTAGTGTTTGCGACTGCTGAGCGCGAGGCCTTAGATTCAATAACCGAGTCACACGAAACTGTTTTTTTTTTTTTTATACTACGCCCACAGCGAACGAACGTGTAGTCCACCTGATGGTAAGTGGAGTACAGCCCATGGACATCAACAATCGACAAAAGCAGATTATTGATGCGTCGCTGCAGCTGAGGACTGTAGTGTTATGCCTCATGTGCCAGTAATATCAGGGCCTGATCTCACCACCAAACCGGAACACAGTAATGGAAGCACTACTATTTAGCGGCAGGTTAAAGGTGAGACGGTGGTGCTGCCGCCCTCGAGCTCATTCACAAGAGCTCTACCACCAGTAAAACTGTTATTTTGGATTGGATAGTTCAAAAACTGGAATTGTGTCCAGAACATATTACTTAATATTATATTACTAACATCACGCCGTTATTGACGACTGAATAGCGGCATCGGTAGTGCAGCTGCCTGCTACGCAGATGTCGCGGGTTCGATTCCCGCTCAAGACAAATCTTTGTGTGCATGAACATGGAGGTTTGTATTGGTCTGGGTGTTTCTATGTATAATAAGTATGTATTTACAAAAGAAAAAGTATTAATGTATAAGTATCAGTTATTCTAGTACCCATAATACGAGCTCTGCTTAGTTTGGGACTAGATGATGTTGAGTGAAAGTGGTGTGATAATTATATTTTATATTTTTATTTATTACCATATCTCTCTGGGTAGTATGGGCATAATGATAAAATTATACGAATTCTAAATAAAACGTCGTCTGAAGGAATAATTAATAAAATAAGCTTCTATGTAACTTCCGTAATATTTTCAAGGTAAAATTAAATGTACGTTTCACATTTAGTGGAAAATACACAAGAAATCTGTCTCCAAGGATTCGAGATTCTGAGTTAAAACCGGAATATTCGAGCTCAAAATATTTCTTTCATTTAGTTTCTGGTTGAATTTACGCTGAGTTTGAGAGCTGATAAGAAATATTGCCTCGTAAGTCGTAATGTACTAGATAACATTTTAAGCACTCTTTTTTTTTGTATATATGAATTTTGCGCGTGAATAAGTGTGTACAATTTGTATTCCTATGTATCTTGCCTGCACCTAAATAAATGAAAATACTTTGGTTGTTTCAGGTAGGTAGACATCAAAAAACACTACAAGGTAATTAATGATTCAATAAAAACATAACAACACCCACAATTCACCTATATAGCGTTATATTTTAGTAGTGACCGTTAAAGGTTTTGGTTTCGGAAGATAGTAGATTTAGATTGCAGTAACAAAAATTTTAAACTTTGGTAAAACTTCCATCATAGATTTAAAATGTTACCTGCGGCGCTCTCCGTCTCTTGACAGCAAAGGCATACGGGAGGCTCAGCCTACGTATTTTTTTTTTTAAATTGGCTAAAGTTGTTGAGAGCAAAAGCACATGTGGTAGCTGGTGAACTTAAGGCTAATCTACTGGTGACGATTGCAGACTGTGCTGCTACTAAAAAAAATCCTGATTGAAAATACCAATATATGTTTTTCTTGACCCGATCGAACCGGAGACCTCAAAGGTAAGCGGTAGAATACAATTAGCACTAGACCAACGAGTCACGATGAAATTATTCAAGCTGCAATGGACAATACTGTCCTCTCAACTCAAGGATCCAGGTACTAGCAATTCTGTGACTGAAGTGGCAATTTCCATTCTATAAGCGAACAAGACTGAGTTTGAGTTTGTGTAAAGCTCTTGTATTACTTATCATGACGCCTATATGATACACAGAAAGATGCAGAGTGTATTAAACGCGCATTTTACCTTCAAGTTCCATGTAATTAGAGCTAGACCCTCATACATCTATCGGGCACAATAACTCCGTGATACTATATTTTTTTTTAACTAATATTGTTGTCTGATCAGGACCCCTTTTTGGTAGTGACACATGACACCGATGACTACCAAATCTGGCAAAAATAGTATTGTGATGAGTGATGCTCACGAAAAACTAGTGGTTAGCATCCTTGGGGCTCTTGGGGATCGAACCCGATACGTCACGGTGAGCGGTCATATACTTGTACCACTTGACCGAGGAGTCATGATTAAAATATTCAAGGTGCAATACTGTTCTCTCAACAACAAATTTACTTTAATACAGAAAAAAATAGGCTACTTCTGATCTCCATGCCATGCGAGTAAAGCCACTGGTGTAAACTAGTATGCAATAAACAAAATTCTGGTGAACTCGATAGAATCAAACGAAGTCACCTATTTCCACATATCTACGACACAACAGGGAAATAATACGACGTACGAGCAAATAAACTACATTTCATTCTGTGAACCCCATCCGGCGGGAATAACCGGATAAGATGAAGTGACAAGTGTGGATGCGTCTTTACTTTGTTTGTACACACGTATTATGATAAAGACGAGTTTACTTAATTCATATTTTTTATAACGAGGGAAAAGTATTAATGAGAGAGATGAGAGAGAGAAACTTTGATATAAGATTATTATTTTATTTTATTTGTGACTTCTTGGCATAATTAATTTACTGGACTGTATTTGCTTACTTATAAAATTACTGACATTATTTGGGTTACCTTTTGTGCCTGATGAGTTGAATGACACACAAACAATAAAAAAACAAAATAAAAAATACGGTGATTCCTTCAACATCAAAGTAAGTCGCCTTTTTTTATTTGTAACAAACGACTTAAGAGTAAATAAATAACATTTCACGCCGTGAACCCCGGCCCTCGGGAATACCCGGTTAAGATTAAAAGTAACAAGTGTGGACGCGTCTTTACTTTGTTGATTTTTAATCAAGTTTTAAAAGAGGAGGAAGTATATCGTAGAAAATGTGTATTTTTAATAAATTACGGACGAGAATAAAGTGACAGTTTTCTTCGTTCGGTAGCTTGTTCATTGCTTGGTTATTTAAAATTATTTGGTTATAAAAAAAACAAGTACAGCTTGACAAAATTGTTTAGGAACGAATACTATTTTTAGTTTTCTGATAAAATTTTCAGAGTAATGACGTTTCATTTAAACAAAACTTCACGATTTCAAAGATTTTAAATTGGCTCACGCTGTGGTTGGTTGATTTGTAATTTTGCTGACATACGAACAGCACAGTGTCGCTCCGATTATTTCTCTTTCTATCTCTGTTGACCTTGTGTATTCTCAAGTCTAGGTGTGTCACCTTTAAAATTCCTAAAAGAGAGAAACTATTTATTTGTAAAGGAATCGATTAACACAAATTCACATTGCATTTAAAAAAAAAACAAAAAAAAGGTTTCTTGGCCATAGACTAAAAGAGCACACATTTCCGCGCCAAAATACCTTCCAAAAATGGCGACTAACCAATCGAAATACAAAGTACATGTCGCAAATCTAGCAATACGTTACTTACAGTATAGAGTATTGGATCGCTTCAATACTTGGAATCCTGCAGATACCCTCTATTGAGCAACCCCCAGAGAACTAGTTGAGATGAAATTGGATTGTCAGGTGGAGCCGGGTGACAAGACTAGTGCTATCTAGTTATAGACAAGTAGAGGATTTAGAGGGATTGGTTTTCGATTTAGTTCTAGAAAGATTGTCGTTTGCTTTTGTTATAAAACAGTTTTTTTTTTGGACTTAGTTCGGGGTAAATTATAGAATAAATATTGCTGATAAAGCATTAGGTATATCATAATTTAATGAATACAGATTTTAAAATGACAATTTTGTTACCGCATGGATCAAAACTGCCGCAATTTGATACTAGATAGCGTTAGTTAAAACTTTTTTTTATTGTGGTTTATTTAAAATTGGTTTAGATTTTATTCTAAGGCCTCTCGACAATACCTACTACCCTAAAGGGAGTACAGGGACTTTCAGTTTGGTGCTGAGATTACATTAGGTACGGTCAAGTAAATTAATGTGTCGGCAGTTTTAAGCCTTATTGTAGCATTAACAAGGTTTGAAACTTATACACACACATATTTATTATTACATATATTTTTAATAATGAACTCGACAATACCTACTTATTATTTCTGACTTTTTAAAAGCCAAATTAAAAATATTCTTATGGAATCACTTGATCCGTACAAAGACTTTACTTGTGAAGTCGTCGCTCGCATTAAAAATAAGAAAAGTTAGAAGCGAGACTTTGCCTTCGTATTTGTGGTGGATCTTTTAATTAATCAGATCAAGCGTACGCAAAAAAAACACAGGGCTCTTGTATAGCAGACCTAGATATCTGAAATAAAAATAATAGAAGGATGTTGGGTTGCTGATTTTGTTGTGTATAATTGGTATGTTGAATTGATTGAAATGATAGGTACTAAATGTTTGTATTTACTGGTACCAGGATACATAATGTATATTAAACTTATTGACTTCATAACTTAACTACAACGTATCTTTAGCGATACGGAAAGGCGACTGGCAAACCGGGCGGCTAAACTTAAGCATCTACTTAAATACATAAATGCGCCGGTTGCACTGCGTTCCGACATAATTCAATAAGGAAATATAGACATAATTTTTAAGGTAAATCGGTTGTCAAATTTAGTCTGACAACTTATTTGAAACGTTTGCAATAGATCTTTAAATGACAGCTTTACTGTCTAGCTACTCCTTATGTGATGATGATGACCGATCTATGACCACATACACTAAAGCCTTACTTAACCCAACGATCTATATGCCGTGCAATTTTGATTTAGCTACAAGTTACTCCAATTTATTTACAAGAGGGGTAATTAGAACAGATATCTGCACCAGCACTCCACAGGTACTCTCACTGGTAGGAAGATCTTAGCTCGAATTAGAATTCCATCATCAACAATAGTTATTCACACATCCGTGGGGAGGTAATGCCGATTATTCACGTTGAGATTGCTTCGAGTCTCTCGAGGGTCTCTTCAATGCATGCTGGTGTGTTCGGGATCGATGCTATTCGATCATGGATTGCAAATTATAAATATGCAGAGGGAATATGCAGATTTTGAATAGTGGAATCTATTTATAATGCATAATCTATAGATATATATTTATAGATGAAGGCATTTCAGTAAAAGTTCAATGCATTACGAAACTAAAACAGATCTCTGCCAGCACTTAGTACTTTCACCGTTAACCAAATCTTAGCTCGAGTTAGAATTCCATCATCAACAATAGTAATTCACAAATCCCTGGGGAGGTAATGCCAAGTATTCACGTTGAGATTGCTTCGAGTCTCTAGAGGGTCTCTTCAATGCATGTTGGTGTTCGCGATCGATGCTATTCGATCATGCATTGAAGAGAATATGCAGATTTTAGAATAGTGTTATCTATTTATGATGCATAATCTATAAAATTAAGGCATTTCAGGATAGGTTCAATGCATAACGTAACTAAAACAGATCTCTGCCAGCACTTAGTACTTTCACCGTTAACCAAATCTTAGATCGAGTTAGAATTTCATCATCAACAATAGTAATTCACATATCCCTGGGGAGTTCATGCCGAGTATTCACGTAGAGATTGCTTCGAGTCTCTCGAGGATCTCTTCAATGCATGCTGGTGTTTTCGTGATCGATGCTCTTCGATCATGAATTACGGGGTCAAATCCAGATTTAAAATGGTGGAACCTATTTCATGATGCATACATTTATTAATAAATTAGGTATTACAGGATGGGAAGATGAGACTATAATAACAAATCAAACATAAATGAAAACTTTATATACGACTTGTATTGTTCTGTGACGTATGAGCTAGATAAGTACAATCAACAACAATTGTTTTTAGACAAATAACTGTACATTAATCAGAATAAAATTGTTATATTATTTTTTATTTATTTATTTAACTTTAGCACAAAGTAATGCCATGTGCATTGTCTAACAGTCAACCTAGGGTGATACATAGATAAGAAGTGGTAGGTGCATTAAATATTTGAGAATATGAATGTTGGAAGAATTTAATAACGTTTTCAAAGAAAGATAATAAGATATTCAACATTTAAAAGATAATGTTTATAAATCGGATTAAGATACTATTACAAATTTTATACATATTTCAAACCATACTCTATCTACATAAAAGTAACAATATGTATATTAATATAAAATAAATATTAATAAGATAATATTTCTATTACATATTACAAAATATTCTATATTATTATTCTTCTTCTTCGTCGTGTCGATGGCTTAGTCAAATTTGTCCAATAAGTGGCCACTGTTTTGGCGCTCGCGTCGCTGTTCATGAGCGCCTCTCTTGTGCAGGTGGAAGGGCATTTTGGACAGTCCGTAAGTTGGTCAAGGTTTTGACTTGCCATCGTGGTGAAAGGATTAGCCAATTCGCTTTAGAACTCGCGAATTGCCCAGGGTGCGCCGGACGTAGGGAATCGTTGTGTACGTCACTCGGGGAGGCTCCTTTCATGCACCCCTTATTCTAATTAATGTACTGGCAAAGATCGTCAGTGCGTTATTATCGTAGTTGTCTGCATCACCGTATTTATAATACCTACTAGTATAAATGTATAAAAACTATAGTAACTCACACCTACCATCAAGCTAACAGAATTTTGTCGGCGACGTTTCTTATTAACAGACATTTTGCCTGCACAGCTTTGTTGCACTGACAGAATTTCGTAGAAGTCAGCGTTAAATCTGTACCGTGGGGACTCACTATAACAAGGACAAGCAATATTGTAGTGTACAGATGGCTACCAATCACCCCATACATCCGGTATAAGCTGGTCTTCCTTTGCACGGAAAGCCTAAACAACGTGAGATCACCACTGGAAATGTATAGGTTGATTTGAAGCTGTGTGTACTATAAAAAACAGTGAGAGTATTATTTTTATACCCATCCTGTTAAATACAATTGTTATTTTGCTTCTTTATTGTTTCTCTCGCATT
Organism: Hypena proboscidalis; assembly: GCA_905147285.1. Classification (NCBI taxonomy): domain Eukaryota; kingdom Metazoa; phylum Arthropoda; class Insecta; order Lepidoptera; family Erebidae; genus Hypena; species Hypena proboscidalis. The sequence continues at coordinate 7,974,230 of LR990141.1, forward strand.
TTTATTGCCTTCAATGATTGGAGATTTTTTTTAGGAGATACTCGTTACGTAAATAGCTACTTTATTATGTTTTAATGCAAACAGAGTAATAGGCTTCTACTATCTTGGAAAGTTGACCTTTTTTATACGACAGACGTGTAGTTTACCTGATGGTATGTGGTAACTACAGTCCAAGGACATCAACACTTCACGAGAGCAGATTGAAGATGAACGCTTTATCAGAGGATTACGGTGTTATGCAGGGCATGATCACACCACCAAACCAGAATACAGTACTGTCAGTTCTACTATGTATTATTTGGCGACAAGTTAAAGGTGAGACGGTGGTGCTTTCACTCTCGAGCTCGTTCATAAGAGCTCTAGCTGCCACCATATGTTCTAAATCGTCGTGTTCTTTCAAAGAATTTTATCAATATCGAATCAGAGAATCAGTAGTTTGTCTTTGTAAGCTTAACAATATATAGACAGACGTTGCACGACGTATGACTAACATCTAATTGGTTAGCCGCTCATGTTGCGAACAACAAGAAATTGCCATACAGCGAGCCGGGGCCGTGGGGTCGTCACACCGTATAATAATAATTTAAATTATTCTGCCAAGTGGAATATATTGCAGAAATACTAGTACACATGATATAAAAATACTACAGGTATGCCCAAATCTGTCAAATGTCACAATTTGTGCCGGGTTCTATGAAAATGTGACGTTACAGTTATACATTTCCGGCACACGATTCTTGACTGTCATCGTAACGAGCAGACCTTACCTATTCTTATTAGATCATGCTGGTATATAAGTATAATGCAAGACAGTAACTTATTGTACTTTTTGCAAAAGAGTAAGGAATAGACAGCATTGCGTTGCTTATTTAAAAATGTCTCCATTTTCTGCAATAAGCTTTTCACAAACTGTGCTCATTACATGTGGAGCAAAATATTCATAAGGCCTTAGCGCTGTTGGCGTCTACCCCTGATGATTTTCAAAAGTCCGGGACACATTTGGCCCGAGATGTGAAAGCTAACACAATATAACATCACGCCTATATTATCCAGATGGTTGTGGCAAAGGTTGTACACACACCCACATTTTACCTGTCATGAAGGGTAATAGGGGGTGAGCCTATCGCCATCCACGGATTGTCCTAACGGAATAAACCTAAATAACACTAAGACCCGCACCCAAGACATACATCAACCACTAGACCAAAAAGCAGCTATATTTTTTGCGCTTCACAAAGTGGGACTTCTGCAAATATTTTGCCAGTGCAATGTCACATTCTGTACAATGTGGCTATTGCGTCACCGCACGAGGAAAAGGAAATAGCTGGTCTATTTATATTCTATGAGCTGGTGTAGTGGTTCTTAATTGTTTAATACTTATGTCTAGAATTTTATTGCTTGTCTGGGTTCAGACTGGTCGATGACATGTCATGTGTTTAAAATGTTATCTTTGTCTGATAAGCCTTGTAGTCTCGGGTTCTATTGCTGCGTTGAGAAAAGGTGTTATTTGGGAGTTGCCGTTTTTTTTTTGTCTTTTTAAATAAAAACGACTCCCGCACTAAGAATAACCCCTGTGTCGCGGGGTGTTCACAAACATACATTTCACATACACAGAGCTCAACCAGTCTCAGAACAAATCTTTGCGAACCACACAAAGATTTGTCCCATGTGGGGATCGAACCCACAACACCAGTGCAGTGGAGAGCGGCGAGTCGACCGCTTAAACCACTAGACCACACGTACAGACATTTTGCCAGCAGTTTAATTAGTACGGATTTAGTTATTAGCACGATGTCTGGGATAGTTGCCGGTTGATGGCGTTGGCCCAGCATCTATCAAATTGGACCTCAACATATATGGTAAAATGTTGGTGTTATACATCTTCACCATAGCCTTGAGGTTAATATCGGCGAGATGCTATGCTGGCAAGATATTTTTACTGAGACTGCATCGTTTGGTCTAATTCTTCTTCTTCGTAGTGTCGATGCTGAGTCTAATTTTATTTTGAGTTGCCATCGTGGTGAAAGGATTAGCCAATTCGCTTTGAAGAACTCGCGAATTGCACAGGGTGCGCCGGACGTAGGGAATCGTTGTGTACGTCACTCGGGGAGGCCCCTTTCATGCACCCCTTGGTCTAATTAATAAATCTATTTATCTTGACGGTGCGCGGTGAGAGTATTGGCTGATAGATGGAACTGACTGTTTCCCGTCAGGTCTACGGATCAATTCTCGGGTTGAGCCTCCGTTTTTGGGATATATCCATCAGGAAATAGTCGGTAGATTACGATAGGTTCACCCGATTTAAATATTCGTCTATAAAGTCTTGTTTTGTCACAACTTGAATATAACTAAATTTGTCAATTTAGTCAAAATACTGTTCAACCTGCCTATAACATATCTATACATTAAACTGACGCAAGGCCCTATCAAAAATTGCAAAAATGGAGTGCATTTTTCGACGCAACGAAATTGTCAGCAAATATTGACGGTATTCCTGTACAAACTAGAGCTTGGACTCCGTCAGGTCAATTTGTTAGAAAACCAGAGATTGTGTAGACTTTCAATACTCATCAAGTCTTCCAAAACCAATAGACAAAAGACAATATTTATTTTTCTCACCACAACACAGAAAAAATACAGAAAGTCGCTGCATAGAAATACATTTAAAATCTTTTTAGTAATTGTGGGAGACTGGTGGCCAAGCTTAGCTGAGGCCTGTATTTCAGGTCACCAGTAGTGTACACGTGTAGTTAGTAACCTATTTTGTGCCAACCAGGTACAGCAAGTATCATAAGTACAGTAAATTGACACCATTATTTCGTGATTCAAGACCAAAATTTCTAGACCTTATTTATTTATTATGGTACAAGAAACAAATAGTATTATAATCAAGAACAATTACAAAAACATAATTAACACTGTCACCAACAAAGTTTCGAATAATAAAATTACACTCGACGGCTTAATCGCACAGATAAATAATAAATACTACAATTTTAACAATTTGAGAAAATAATATATAAATATATATAATATTTGTATTTATATTGGCTTATACCTTGTATAAGGGCACATTTGAAAAGAATAAAAGTAACCTAAATAAAGAGTTATTCAGCATTAGAAATTAGTTGTAGCTTATCTCAGCTCCAATTACTATTGTGATAAGTGAAAGGTAAGACGTTGGTGAATCCTACCTCGAGGTTTTTAACAAAAGCTCTATCACTATTCTTAGATATAATACGAACTATTTAAAGTCTACTACTAAGAGGAAACATTTTAATATACGAACGTGACTAGAACATCCTTTTCTTATAAAGGTGCTCCCAGACTGTAAGCATATATGTTTGTAATGTTACATTACATATTCAATTTTTACACCGGTTCAAACGTTATTACGTACGTAGTAACCATTACAGTGCGCAGTCTGTAATGATACCATTCGAAATTTGATTTTTTTACAAGTAATTTAAAAACAAAACGATTTTTATTACAAAAATGCACTAAAAAGTAAGATATACTTAAGTAATATTCAACGTCTTACCTCATCTGTGTATAACTTGAAGAATACAGTAAACAGCTTAAGGATCCTATATTTAGATAACTATCCACATTCTCCTAGCATTTAAGGATTTGTACCTTACAGCATCAGCTACATGAAATGCTGACTGCTAGATGCAATTATCCGAGTAGCTATAGGTAGTATACGAAAAACTATATAGAAGCCATTAAAATTTTAGGGTTGCCCTCGATTTCTCTAGGATCCCATCATCAGATCGAGACCTGATGAAAATTGGATCACATGACAAGTGAACTCTTTTAGACTAAAAAAGAATCTCTCAAATCAGTCTAAGAGTCTTCGGCTAAACGGCGAATAAACGAAAAAAAAAATACAATCGAATTGAAAAACTTCTTTTTTATTATACATTACAGGCGAAAGCTCGTCAGTCTGGCAAATAGTTTGTATCGTAATATCTGCAACATTAAGTTCTTGATAAAGCAGACTGGCGAATTTTTTCACCACGATGGCAAGTCAACACCATGAGAATATGACTGCAGCCATCGACACGAAAGAAGAAGTTCTTGATTGAAAAATGTTACTATTATAATGTTTCGGATTATTTATCAGATAAAATATTGCACTAACTATGTAATTTATTATAGCATTTTTTTTGACATTTTAAATCATTTTTTACTTTTTATATAATATATTATATTTTTTGGACATTTGATATATTATTATTTTTTTGACAACTTACTATTTTTCTGAATGATATTGTGGTATAACTCTAATTTTATTTTATTATTAGACTTTTATAAATAATGATTATGTATTATTTCATTATAAATTTGCTACAATCCTGCATGTAATGTTATTTTTTTATTATTATTGCATTGAAATTTGCACACCTGCTTGGATTATAAATCAATGTACTTATTATATTAATCTGAGTACCAACCATGTAAACCTGTTTTATGCAATAAAACTATTTGAATCTTTGAATCTTTGAATTACATTACAGCTGTCTGTGAGCACTTTTTAATATATACACATTTACCTACGATGGTTATTACACATCCTTAGTTCGGTCACTGACTGTACTACGTAACGATGCTATTAATAGACTGATTCATACACTACGTAATATTACCGTGAGAAGATTCTACCATTATGGTGCATAATTGATGATTTTATCTATATCTTTTGCTCAGAGTTCCGTCTACGTGGTTTGTCGATAAAATAGCCTATGGCTTGTACGCCCTTCAGATTGCTTGTGTCAACGCTCCCCTAAACGTAATAGGCCAAAAGGCCAGTCCCTTAAGTCACTTTGATTGCTTGACAACTGTCAAACAGTTGTCAATTCTTATTATATAAAGCTTGCAATCTTCAACCAAAACCCTTTTCTTTTTTATACCACTTTCTTCAAGAAAGGTCGCGAGCTCACTAAAATATATCCATCCATTGTACGTAAATTAAAATAGTTGTAATAAACCGTGTTAATTGCATCATCCTTCTTTTATTTATGGCGAATAGCTCGACAGCTTGGGACCTATAACTATCTTAATACCAATGTTTGTCATGTTCGGTACTGTAATTTAGATGGTCCAAGCTTAAAAGACACACAGAGTAACTTTCGAATTTATAATATTAGTCAGGCAAGGACTTTTAAATTTTACTGCGTGATATCTTTACCATCTTGGAGTAAAATTGATCATACATAAAATGACGTCTATATCCCATTGGGCCGACAGAGACTATGGAAAGCCATGTGCTTCGCTCCTTACATACCTCTTTCGCTTACTCAACATTCATACATGCTCGCCGGTTTCGTGTACGTGTATATACGTACAAATCATTTCTGAAGGACGCCATTTATCTGGTCCCTATATCTTTCGTGGACGACCTCTGTTGATCATATTATGTAACAACTAGCTTATTTGTTAAAAAGGAGGCAAGTGCAAAGTAACGTTGCACAAATATATCGATTAATGAGTTAAGTTTCTTTAGCACAGGACAATATTTTGATTGGTCAGAAAATTTCTAATAACCGTGCATGGTGGATGGCGAAAGGCACATGGATGGTATACAGTCTTCTGTATTATAGGTATGATGTGATGTTGTTTGTACCCTTAATCGAAGGAAGCCCCAAAGGTACAATGTAAAAATAATATATAGCACCCCATGAAATACAGTGAAACACAGTGCAATAGCACTTGATATGTATAGAATGGTTTTACGATCTTATTTACGAGCTCTACCCATCACCGGATATATTAAATGTCGTAAACATTTTGTATTTTGATCACAGTATAAGAACATACGGTAAGGTTACTAAATAACCTGAAAAAAAAACCGGTTGGGATTTCCCTGAAAGAAAAACATAAATTAACAGGTTACAACGCTACCTAACCCTTCTGCTTCTGAGGTACGCAGACTGATGATGCGATAATTTATGTTATATTGTCGATTTGCTACAAGCCGTACTCCGAACTAAAAATATTAGTGCAAAATAAATAAAACAGATTGAAATTAAAATGAAACTAAAAATTTTTTCTTATATATCTCACAACAAAAATTTATTACATTACTGGTTGTTCTTAGTATTTTTTGTAATATTTAGTACTGTTTTGGTAAATTTTGGTAGTTTCTGTAGTTTTTGGTAGATATTCGGTAGATTTTGTTGTTTTTGGTAGTTTTTGTTTAACACTATAAGGAAATCGAACTTTCTTCCGAGTGATACGGAAGAAAGTTCGATTTCTTTCGGGTGTAGTAAGGTTCTCAGCTTTACTTCGGAACTCAAACTAACCCTCAGTGAATTTTACATTATTTATTCATTAAATTAAATTTTCATATCAATGAAAACTAAATTAAATTATTAAAAAAGAACGCTTTTATTTATGACAAGTGTATCACAAAGTGAGTCTACTGCTCAATACTATGGCATTATGGTTTATAATAAAATTAGATAGCATTTTCAACGATTCCCCTAACGATAACTTTGGCAGTTCGATTTCATTTGCACGCCATCAATAATATTGGTTTTACCACTGCTTCCATGACAGTTTATGGTTAATCAATAGCGTATTTATTTATTGTTGTAATATTAAATATGGATTGGTAAATGTGTATTCAATACATCTGCCCGTAAAATGGAACTTCTACCCATGAAACAATGTAGATTTAATACTATTTGTGAAGTTTTACTCTTGTGAACGGGCTCAGGTTTTTTTTCAAATCAAATCAAATCAAATCATTTATTTCCATGGGCCCCAAGGGGCGCTTGAACACGTCAAAACAAACATCAAAACACAAAAAATATAAAATTAAAATAAAACTTAGCTAACTAAATTATAATACTTATTGTAATAAAATGATTTGACACCGGAGCTTAGATTGACTTTAATTCAACTTAGAGAATTGAATTAAAATCAATCCAAGTATCAGCTCCGATGGGTATTGCATCATGAGAAGAGCTGGTGAGAAACTCATGTGCACCATCTTTTCAAATAATTCATACAATATTTGTTTGTTTTTTGACAATAATTATATGTGTAAGTTATAGCAACCAAAACAACATTATAGCTAAATATGGTTATAAAGAGAAAATAAACTTAAATATAGAAATGCAATAAAATTATTTTAAATAAATCCATAGTATATAAGGTTGCAATATCTTACACTTCAAGCAGAAATTCTTTTATTTTTTTAATACGACGCTCGAACTAGGAGTAACTCCTGTGTGGCAGGGGTGTCACTAACATACATATCACACCTCAAGTCAGAGCAAATCTTTGCGGATCACTCAAAGAATTATCCCGTGTGGGGATCGAACATAGAAATCTTAATAACAAGGCAATAGAAATGTCAAAGACGCGTGACCTTGTCGCCGCGCATGTGTCTAGTCGAACACAAGTGCGAGTTGAGGAGTTGTCATGGTTACCAGTGTTGTTTGGGACGCCTAAAGATTATTCGTTTTTAGAAAATATTGTTTAATGTCATCGCAAAAAGAATAATTTTGTTTGCAGGAATACAAAATGTATGTGTAGGCGAAATTGTGTTTTTATTGTTTGATTATGTAGTGGTATTTGAAAACCGGCGACATGCGTCCCAGTGTTAAAAGATAGTCGATAGCATTTCTATTGACTAGTTATTAAGATTTCTATGGGATCGAACCCACAAAACAGGCGCATTTGAAAGCGGCGAAAGCGACCGCTTAGCGTATTGGTACTCACTCTCTTGCATTACTCTGTTCTGGTGAGATCAGGCTCTGCGATGACTGTTATGACACCGTAGTCCCTAAATGAACATATCCTATTGCTGCTCAGTTTCTAGTGATTACGGCGCGATGCCATAGCCAATAATCTTTCTCAATAAATGGGGTATCCAACACAATAATTTTTTCAATTTGTCTGTAGCTACGGAGATAAGCACATTCAACTTAACAAACAAACTCTTCAGCCTTATAATATTAGTCAAGTTAAGGTCATGTGGAAGACGCCCCAGTTAGATAATTTATTTATTTATTTACCATGTCGAAGTCTTAGCTTTGTTGGAGAGTTAAATAAAAGAGTGGAAGATTGTTTAAATATTTTTTTTTTTATTCTACGCCCACAGCGAACGAACGTGTAGTCCACCTGATGGTAAGTGGAGTACAGCCCATGGACATCAACAATCCACAAAAGCAGATTATAGATGCGTCGCTGCAGCTGAGGACTACGGTGTTATGCCTCATGTGCCAGTAATTTCATGGCCTGATCTCACCACCAAACCGGAACACAGCAATGGAAGCACTACTATTTGGCGGCAGGTTAAAGGTGAGACGGTGGTGCTGCCGCCCTCGAGCTCATTCACAAGAGCTCTACCACCAGTAATACAGCGAGTGTCGTGGGTGGGTTCGCGATGCCGTGTTCTTTCCCTTTGACACTACAACTCCAGAAAACTTCATAGTACCTCCTTATCACAAAATCCAGTACACTACCGGCCAGCATTCTAGTTCTTGCGAAACTGTCGTTTGAATCGAGTCAGCAAAACCAGTTGTTATGCCATTGCCACACGGATGTACACACGGCTACCGATCAACCTATACATTTCCTGTATAAGCTGGTCTTGCGTTGCACGGGAATTCTATACAACGCCAGACTGGGAATGTATAGGTTGATCAGTAACCGACGGAAATCATACTGCGCAAGCGAACAGCTGCGCTGAATCAGCCATTGTTAAGTGAAGGTTTTGTTGTACTTTATGTAACTTACTGCTAGTTTATGTAAGGAGCTGCTGGGCTAGAGACAGTATTTAGAATATCTAGCATTTTGCCGCATGATTGGTCATCCATTCAGGCACACGAATCTTGAAGATGGCACATGAGGTATTACCACAGTGTGTCTAAAAAATACTTTCTTAGCAAAAGAGACTTAACACTTCACTAGTGTGGCAACGCTTTAATACCAATAGTTGATGTTGAATAGTAGTACTATATTATTATAAAAAGGACCCGTTTCTGAGGATCCGGATGGATCTAATCCGACCCATAATATATATATTTGCGCGTAAATATGAAAGATTGACAATTTTAAAAGGTAATTTAGTTTTTTTAATAAATCACAGCCGTCCAGACATTTCTAATAAGGCTCATTTGAGTATATTTTACATGTTCCAAAACTATACATAACTCGAATAAAATGCTTTTTAGTTGCAGTTAGAGCTATGTTATATTGTTTAGTAAAGTTAACACTTTCACAAATTCACGGTTGTCTCCCCTGCCGGGCTAGCATAACGAACGCGACATACTAGATTTTGTCACGTTTTTGGGAAGTTTCCCCATACGTATGACAAACACGTGACAAAATCTTCTATCTTGTACTCAATACTAGCTTCTCTGGCTTACAATGTTTAAAACGACATGCTTTAACTATAAAACATGGTTTGGGCGAACCTCGTCTTAAACATTAACCGATGGTATTAAAACTAAAGTGGGTCAAAAACGTTATCACCCGCGAAAACTATAAAGTAAGGCAGTGATAAGTTAGGCGAAAGTTTGCGAAACACCCTGTATATAGGTAGAATATAAGCTAGTAGAACTATAGCAATAATTACGAGACGTCTAACGTAGCGTTATGCAATACAGGCTGGTGTTCTACTGTTAGCGAGATAAAATAGCATTAGCGAGTTAATAGTGCTATTGGATCTCTTCAAAGCAAGAGTTAATAGGTAAGAGTTAATAGGTAGGTTAATAGGTATCACAAACGCTCGCACACACTACACAACTTCAACATCCATACAACGCACGCATACACGCACGAACACACACACACACTCACCATCACTTACCATCAGATGAGATCGTGGTCAAACGCGTGTCCACAAAAAAAAATGGACTTTAGAAAATATTATATAAAATCATCACATATCATCTTCCGAGCCTTTTCTCAATTACATTAGGGTCAGCTTAGAGTCTAACGGATTAAGCTAAATATCAGTATTTTACGTGGAGCGACTGCCATCAGAACCCAGTACAAAGTAATGTGATACTCTATCTTAGACTAGTTGCCTTCGTCTTCTTCGTCGTGTCGATGGCTGAGTCAAATTTTATGTGTCCAATAAGTGGCCACTGTTGTGGCGCTCTCGTCGGCGTTCATGAGCGCCTCTCTTGTGCAGGTGGTAGGGCATTTTGGACAGTCAGTAAGGTGGTCAAGGCTTTGACTTGCCATCGTGGTGAAAGGATTAGCCAATTCGCTTTTAAGAACTCGCGAATTGCCCAGGGTGCGCCGGACGTAGGGAATGGTTGTGTACGTCACTCGGGGAGGCTCCTTTCATGCACCCCACTAGTTGCCTGACTTTCTGGTATCTGACTACCCGTAATGACTGCGATAGATGTTAAAATGGTAACCGGTACTGACGGCTTAACGTGCTCTACGAAGTACGGAGGAAAACTTGTTCTGATATGTAAAAGATGGACCCATCCTCGGCCGACTGATGTTAGCATTGCTTCCTCTCACACCAGCCTCCTCACAAGCACAATATAAAATCATTACCGATGGTTTTTCTAAAATAACGGCGATAGTAATAGGTAATGCCAGCTTTTTTTTTTCTTCCCTTCGTCTCTAGTGCCTGTAATTATCTTATTTCATCCATTCCTATCTGATTTTATTCGGTTCAGATTAGTTTGATTTTTGTTATGGGGCAGCAAGTTATAAGTGTACTTCAAAAAGGTTCCATTTAATGTTAATATTGGTTTACTCTAGCTAACGCACCATTTTAAGCGCTATTTTTCACTTACTTTTTGGATACCATGGATTCGAATCCGACAATTGCCAATTAACAAGTCTGGGAACCGATTTCTGCAGTATACCTATCTATCTACCTTTACTTTTAGATAATCATTGCCTTTAATTCTTAATAATGTAATTTATTTTCACTCGCTTGCAATGAGACTTTGGCCTCGTGTGGGAAAACCGGAGTGTGGAAATTGCAACCACGTGGCCGAGGGCTGAGCTACAAGCTGCCGTTGCTGCAATAATATTTTGTAGACTCTGAGAGTGATTCACTTACCTAATGTGCCTTGGGTTAATGATAATTGTCTTGGTACTAAACCAAAGACAATTATCATTCCTAATTAAATAAATAAATACATATATTTCAATACATACACACAACGCCACCTAGTCCCAAACTAAACAGAGCTTGTTCTATGGGTACTAGAATAACTGATACTAATACATAGGTATATACTTTTCTTTTGTAAATACATACTCATTATACATAGAAACACCCAGCCAGACCAAGACAAACCTCCATGTTAATGCACACAAAGATTTATCTTGAACGGGAATCGAACCGGCGACCTCGGCGTCGCAGGCAGGTGCACTACCCACTCCGTTATCCGGTCGTCTAAATTTTACCCCCTACTAGAATGTTTCAAAACGGGGCACGTCAATTTTCATCTCCATAGAAAACAAGCCTGATTTCTCTATGTATACATGTACATAAGTACCAACCATTGGCAGTACTTTACAAAACACCAGTTCACAATAAAATGCCATAAGTTATAGTCGCAACTAGGAAACTAAATAGCCTGTACACTAGAAATTTACAAAAGTCGTTAAACACGAGTATTTCAAAAGTATCTGTGCACAAGTATTCCTAAAGTCACTGTACACCATCAAACCAAATGTCGCTGAACATCAAAAGTCACTAAACAGCAGTAAAGACAAAATTATGTTAACAAAGTATATTTTTAATGTGTTATGTGATCAGGGGCCCTACCCTTGACACTCGATCGTGTTCGGGATTTGAGATTGGGATCGAGATTCGTACATTTGGCACTCTTGAACGCAACACTAGCGCACGATTGGAATCGAATTAAGTGGATTTTTTTGGAACTAAACGAAATCGACCTAACTCGATCGCATCACTTTTTGGCACTCTTGACGTGATTTTGACATTGACATATCGACTTAGGGATCGAGTTAGCGAGCCAAATCTCAAAGTTACAAAAATCTAACTTTTACGGAATCGAGTTCACTTGTTGTGATAGTTTTTAATACTTTACGAAGTGAATAAAGTAAAAATAATGGCACGTTTAGCACTTATAAACGATATACTGGATAGTAGCCATGTATTTGATGTAAGGTAAAGGCGAAATTTAAGAAGAATTGCGCGTTACACCGGCATCACATTCGCCATGAGTGATACCGAATTTAAACAAAATTAAACGGTTAATAAGGCTGTTTCTGAAGAAAATTATCACGATTTGTAGCCCTTAATGCATCAGCCTACTCGTTGCAGATATATTACAACTAAATATAAGAAGTGTATTTATCATATAAATTATCGCTTGTTACCGGTGAAGGAAAAACATCGTGAGGAAACCTGCATGCCTGAGAGTGCCTAAAAAGTGCTCGAGTGAGTGTGAAGTCAGCCAATCCGCACTTGGCCAGCATAGTGGATTATGGCCTAACCCTTCTCATCATGAGAAGAAGCCCGAGCTCAGTAGTGGAACATGTAATAGAAACAGGCCTACTATTATTTATATAAATATTACGTTTGATTAACACTTTGTCACTGTAGTATCACGTAAATGCATTTAGAATATAATTTTAATAAGTGTTTTGATTTTAGATTTTAGTGGCACTATCGTTTTAGGCCACAGGAGTATCAGCGCCTAGTAGGTGGGACTCAAGGTACTATGATGTCCCAACAATCTGTCTCTAGAGCATAACACAAGTGACAGAAGCTTTTAATAGTAATACTATTCTGCGGAAGTGGCTGAAGTTCCCAGAAATATGTCAGAAGCGAGGTTTGATTATAAGAAGGAATTTATTTTCTGAATACATTATTATTCAATTATATTTGCTATAACCTAAGTTATTCATAATAGAGTCTTAAATGAGCCAAATAAAATATTTGTTTCAGATTTTATGAAAAGTTTACAATTCCAGCAGTTGCAGGGTGTATAGATGGCACTCATGTGGCAATTATAAGACCATCACTGAAAGAGGAGAGATATTATAATAGTAAACATAACCATTAAGGAATGTTCTAATAGTGGGTTTTTAAACTTACATTCTATCTTTCTAAATGATTTGCACTCAACATATAAGTGTAGGCACTGAATTTTGGCATAATTAGAATGAAATAACTATAATATCTTTATTTCTTTTGTAGATTTGTGATGCAGATAAAAATATATTAAGTGTTGACTCCTCTTTGGGGGTGCTTCACATGACAGCTTATGCATGTGGAACCAACATCCTGTTAAAGAACATCTTTTAAATTTGATAAATGCTGGCGAAAGAGTATTTTTACTAGGTATTTTAATGTTTAATTTACAGTTTTTTTCAACTTTTTAAGTTGATTTTTTTAATCTAGTGGTAAGGCATATAAAATGAAATCATCATAATCATTATCTCCTTGCCAGGTTATTCTGGATACTCTCAAAGGAAATATATGATGACCCCATACAACGTGCCCCTCCGGGCTTACCAGAAGCAAATTATAGCAAGCTGCATAAAAATGCAACAGTTGAATGCACAATAGGAATCTTAAAGAACAGATGGAGATGTATTTTCAGTCATCGAGTCCTGCACTATCATCCTGAGAAAGCATCTCAAATATCAATGCTTGTTGTGTTTTACACAACATGCAACCAAGCACCAAAAGTGGGTCAGAACCACATTGAGGATGCAGTGCTGACAGAGGACCAATTCAATTGCCTGCCAGATGATTGTGGGGTGGCTCCTGATAAGTTGCGAAGGGGTGTGACAACTTGCAAGAGTTTTGGCCAGCATGACATGCTGTTAAGAAAAGATTTTATTTCAAAGTACTTAATAAATATCCAATACCATATATGACATACCTTTTATTTGCATGATATGAACATCTAATCTGAGATCTCCATGTTGTTGGGCTCAGGTATATAGTTTAACTGAGTACAACAAAGGCATTCCTAATATTACATATATCATAAAAAAGTAAAAAATTATTAAGAAAATAATTTTACTAGGTATGTATTATCAATCACTCGAGATTAAACTTGCAAAGACTTCATTTATTAGTAATGATAACATAGTTGGTTTGTAATGAACTTTGCAATATATCTGTTAAACCTTATTAGTTCATAATAATATATTTTGGTATTAAGGCACTTATTATTATCATTTCTTTAAAAGCTAGTTTATTATAATAAAATGTATAGAATATTATTTTAGTAACAAAATAAAAGAATGTAATTACTAAATATTTTATTTTGGATACTAAATTAATAACAAATAAAAGATATATAATGCATTAACAACCTTCAGACCTTTTGTTTGACTTGAGATATCTGCTTTGCTATTCCAAACTGCTCACACTAATACAATAAACCTTAGAATAGCATGGCTTAGAATACTATTTAATATTTTTTTAATTGTCTGACTATTAATTTTAATAGGAATTAAGTAATTATGGTACTAATGACCCAACAAATAAATTTTACTACAAGTATTAGAATTATTGGTAATTATTACAATAATATAGCTGGTTATTTGAAATCTCATATCCCCTATTTAACTTTCTGTACATGTAGGAGTAAATAAAGCTTGATAAACCTTTTTGCTTTTAACTTAAAACTCACTGACAGTAATAAAATAATAATAATAATATAATACTTATGAGCTTGCATTGAATCAGCAAACACAAATTCGACACTCACTTGGCGAGTCAATTCCAATTTCGCGGACTTTTTTGACAGTAAATGAAACGCAATGACGTTGTCTATTGACCACTCTTACTTCAGTAATATCGTTGAATTACACTAGTAAATAAATTAATATATGTTAAAAACGTGTTTTGTATTAATTTGGGTTAGCAAGAATATTAAATATTAAATTTTAAATGGATTTCGTCATTTTTAAAAATATTTTTGTTTGGTAGTTATTATTTTTAATTATATGGTCACCCCATGACATTTCGTGTTTCTCGATCATGAACTCGGTTTCAAATCCGATCACAATTTGGTTCAAGAGTACCAACTATATTCAGATTGGGATTGAAACTGGATCGGATTGGAATTGGATTGAGATCGGGATTGAAGTCAAGGGTAGAGCCCCAGGTGTTTTGTAAAGTTGATTCTGTTCATCGACTTTTGGTGCTGAGTTGTCGTTTAGGTAATAAACGTAAACACAAATAAAAAAAAAAAATTTATACAACTTTATCTAGTATAATTTGATATTTATACTAAGAAACCGGCCAAGTGCGTGTCGGGCCACGCGCAGTAGGATTCCGTAGCTAGTCGTAACAATATATTTCGACTTAAAAGGGATTTACTATCTGTATTAAACAAGTAACATCTTCATACAAGTCATTACTTTCAAAGGTTTTTGTAATTTGCACGAATTATTCTAAGTAACTGCATTTTACACTTTGGACCCCAATTACTCTAGAACTAATTAAGTTAAAGTAACCGCTATAGTTTTCGTGAAAAGTTTATTACATATACTACCACCGTGATTTTTTTCAGATTTTTTAAGCGGTTTAGCTTTTAGAGGGGGGTGGGCATCTGACATTTCGGACTCCTATTCCTCTTGAACTAATGAAGTGAACTTATCCGCTATAGTTTTCCTTTAAAGTTCATTACATGTACTACCGACACATTTTTTTCAGATTTTGGGATCCAGTAGTTTAGCTTTTAGAGGGGGGGGGACGCTCTACTCGAACAAAAATTTGCTCTTTAAAGTTAATTATCTCGCAAACGGATCTCTAAATCAAAAAACTGTCTTAGCAACCCCTGAACGTTTTTAAAAGTCCTATCTAACAATACCCCACACTATGGGGTAGGCGACAAAAAAAAAAAACATCCCTACTTTACATGTAGGGATGAAATTTTATTCCACGACTTTCTTTGTATAGTTTCAAAATTTCAATTTTCTAGCACCAACCCTAAAAAAGTAAGAAGAAATGCGACCGGCAGGATTTGAACCTTTGACCTCTGTGGAGAGATTTTTGGTCCTGTTATGAGGCGAGTAGCTTAGTGGTTAAAGCGGATTCCCGTAATGCAGAGGTCGCAGGTTCAAAAACTGTCGGTTCCACATAATATATTCGGTACTAAATTTAAACATTCGTTTTAGATGTGGTCAGCGTTCAATACAACTGGTTAAAATTAAAATTAAATATAAAAACAAACTAACAAACTGTTTTCTGAACAAACTGACTGATCTATATATTTAAATTGGTCGACAAACTTGTTTTGTTTTTGTACCCACTCCGTTTAATCCTTTCCTATGCTTTATATGCTTGAAGCGACAACAAAAGATGTTTAATGAACTGTTATATAAAAACAAAACAAAGAATACATAAAAGTCCACAAAGGACTTATTCATAAGGGTGCGTGGGAAGGAAAATCTTCAACCATCTCGTCTAAAAAAAAGAGGTACTTGGCTGAACACAACATAACATCAAACCTATTTCATCCAGAAGGGTGTGGCAGAGCTGTACAACACCCACACTTCACCTGTTATATTTAGGTCCCATGGGATAGGAGGTAAGCCTACCCCTATCCACCGGGCACAATTCCAGCTCCGTGCTGGTATTGTGAATTTCCTGACAGAAAGTTCACAAATAACACTTTGCCCGACCTAGGAATTGAACCCGATACCTTGCGGTGAGAGATTAGACCATCAAGGCAGTTAACGTGGCTGAAGTAATTCTATAGTAATTAAAAAAAATATTATGCATGGGTACTAAGCAAAAAGTTTACTAAAGTGAAAAGAAGGTGATCTAAGGAAAATATGCGAAGCAGAAAACGAAAAAAATAGCAAAGAAAGGAGAACATACCCATTATTTATCCTTATAGCTTATTTTCATAGCATTTAGCTATGCTTAGCAAATTATACTAAGAAACAGTAGTAAAAATTATGGGACCAGCAAGATTTGAACCTGTAACCTCTGCATACCGGGCAGCCGCTGTAACCACTAGCTACGGTCACCTCTTGCCAGGACCCTAAATTTCTCAACTATATGTTACTCATTACGTGACGTCACGTTAATTCATTTGTACCTATCTTATGTTTATCTTATTGTATCATACATCTTCTTTTTATGTTTCTTAGTATAATTTGCTAAGCATAGCTAAATGCTATAAAAAATATCAGTCATGGATATGTACATGATGATTAATTTGGTAGTAGTTAAAAAAGTTATAAGTTTGATCATTCCTGATCTAGAGATACCGTTGAAATGACTCTTAAATACTAAATCCTCAGTTAAGTCATGGGCAAATGGTAAAAAGCTCATCATATTTAACCAAATTCCGAAAAAATCCAATTCAATATAGAAAGAAAGAAAGAAACGTTTATTCTGGCAAATCTTAAGCTTAGTGATACACTTTTAAAACTACTTATAATAATAATTATATTGATGTGCCAGAAAAGGTACACAGCTCAGCATAATACTGCAGCACATTAGCACTACAGCGCTGGTATTCTGGTGCGCCCTTATTGTGAGTTAGATAATGTGACATTCATCTTAATGATGATAACTCCACTGTCACAATAATTAGGCATTGTTTTAACAGAAAATACAATATCATATCTTGTTTACATACAAGAAAAAAAATAGCACCTCGTTTCGCAAAACCAATAGGCATTTTACATAACCTTTCGGCGTGAAACAAAACTAGAAATTGTGTACGGACTGGTTTCCGAGATTTATATCTAGCCGGGAATAGTAGTGAAACTGTTTTCCCTTTGTCGAAGTAACTGGTTCTAGAACTGAGTAATTTTATAATGTTGCGGAAGCCTTGGCTAGTTGCCCAATGAATCATACAATAACATCACGCCGATATTACCCTAAAAGGTGTGCCAGTTGTATTAAATCCACATTTCTTCATATACTTATATATATCTATGTTTCTTTTTAAAACCGTGTCGCGGGGGTCTTCTCAAACATACATTTCACACACGCAGAGCACACCCAGAGTCAAAAAAATCTTTGCGGGTCACACAAAATCATTAAAATCACATGTGAGCCTGACGTCATCTACTGTGCAGAATACATAATCCAGTGTTGATATTGAGAATTGCTTGATGGCGATATCAAATATTTGTGCAACTCGGGGATTGAAAAAGAGACTACACGGTGAACAATCGTAAACACTATGGCTAGGCCAACGATCCAGTCTGAAATATTTTTTTTCTTTATTGTTTAAAAGTGTAGTACCGACCTATCTTAAGTAGGCGTGCTGTTATGTTATGAACTGGTATGAAGTAAAAAGTAAAGACATTAGAATTATGAACAAGTAGAAAGAATTTTTTGTATGTCTCGTGTCTGGCAAACCGATACGTTGTCCACTTTATCGTAAGTGACATCTTTAGTTGATCCACAGCAGATTGTGGATTCTTCACTATATCTGAGGTCTTCGATATAAATATGCCTTTTAAGTCCGTAATTTCACCGTCTAATCTTACCACCAAACCAGATCACGGTAGTGGAAGCACTAAACTGGCCTATATTACGCAGAAGTGTACAACACCCACACTTCACCGAAAACACGCTAAACTGCGCCTAAAACTCTATCTACAAGTAAAAAATTACATGCAACAAACCATTCAAACACGCAAAACACTTCTAATAATCTAAAATTACTGCATAGATTATCTCCCACGTAGATGTGTACATGCACATAATTATGCCTACACGCATAAGTACCTACAGAGACCAATTGAGCGCGGTGCAACGCTCGCTGGTCACGAGTGGGGTCAAGAATCGCATAGAATATACAACAGACGCGATTATCGGTTATGGCTACTCGGAAATTGAATGAGGATGTCTAGTGCCTTTGTGCGTCTTTGTGAATAGGAAATGTTTTTTAGGAAATTTTGTTTATAAATGGTCATACATATGATAAGTTAGTATAAATATAAATGATAAGGTAACAATGAATTGCGAAAAGGTTGTCATTACGTGGTTGTCATTAAAAACAGTTTTACGTCAAAATAATAATCAAATAAGAATTTCAATTCAAAATTATTTTTTTATCATTATTGATAGGGTAACGTCATAAATTGTTAGTCACATAACATAATGTTTATTTTGTCCCCGAGACAAAAAACTATGAGACCTAATTTGTTGAACATTTACAATTGAAAAATATAAGCAATATTTGACCTGATAGTCTAAAAATAAAGCCACTTATTTAAAATACTATCCAAAAATTCTAAGTATGTCCTGTGCAGTTCTTATCTGATCTAATCTTATCTCAGACCTAATAATCGAAAATTTTAGGTACATCATAGAACCATTGCGTCTTATCTGCTTGATAATGAACTTAGTCTTTGCTTGTGCTGTATTCGCGCGTTCGTCCGATGCCCTTGCTCAATTAGTAACGTGTTGAGGCAGGTCAGACGCTACAACTCTTCAAACTTTGACTCAGTAGTTTTGATTCAAAACAATCTCTTATTTATGTATTTCAAGCAAGCTCACGGCTTCCCTGCGTGGGCTGTTAATAAGTTACATTATCTCCAGACTTTCAGCGAACATCAAAATGGGATCAGTAGTTAAGCATTACACCAAACAAATAGTGTCTTTGGTTCGCATTTATCTATAATATTAGTAAAGGTTACTTTGTAGGCACAAAACGGTAACATTGTGTGTTATCTGCGTGATCATGACCTTAGTCTTTGCTTGCGTTGCATTCACGCGTTCGTCCGATGCCCTTGCTCTATCAGTAACGTGTTGAGGCAGGTCAGGCGTTCCAACTCTTCGAACCTGACTTACAAGTTTCGAATCAAAACGATCTCTTTGTATAATTGTCTTGTAAGATGTTTTAACATACGTATTATGATATTTTATGATTAAATTTCGTGACTGTTTCGTTGGTATAGTGGTTAGCATATGCGAGGGCTCAAGTTCGATCCTCGGGTCGTGCAAAAGTGTTCTTTATGATTTGTCAGGAAAATCTCAAAGCAAAATTAGAAAGTTGGAATTGTGCCTGGTGGAAGGCGATAGGCTCACATGGGACGTAAACAGAACAGGTGAAGTGTGAGTTTTATACACGTCTGCTACACACTTCTGGGTAGTATAGGCGTGATGGAATGTATGTTATTATTAAACAAATATATTTAACCTAGTAGGTATTAAACATACATATTATACAACAAAATTGAGGATCTCGTATCGAACAGAATAAATTTCCGTGCATTTAGCCATTTCTGCCATACCTATTATAGCTATCAAATTTAGGCCCCATAGTTTTGTCACTGTCCGTGCTGTCTACACTCTTTCCATATAGACACTTTGTCTATATTTGGCATTACTCAGTCTCCCGCTTTGCTTTGGAGGGAAGTAAAGATACATACTTTCCAACTCCAACTATACTTCTGATTAAATTCGTCACGGGTTCCAAGACAATTTTAACTCTCCCTGGGATTGCCCGTGTGCCATGCACGGTGCCTATCAGTTGGTTACCGCTGTAGATCCTGGCGTCACAGGAGTCACAGTTGTGGGCGTGTGGGTGAGATTATATCAGAAGGTATTAAACCAGTATGACGTCAGGATCACCGATATGCACTGTCAGCATCCACGAGGTATCTACAAAGAAAAGTAGAAGTAAATTTAAGCAGAATTTAATAATTAAATAAAAAATCAGATTTATATTAAAGTAATAAAATTGAATTGATTCAAAACGATCTATAAAATTAAAATGGAAATTAAAAATAGTTAATAAGGAACATGTAATACTTTTAATTTTAATAACCAGTTTTATTTTCATTACACAAATAAATACAATTGTCAATATTCAAATTTCGTATCAAGTGTTCTATGCAATCGGTTGCCATAAACAAAATCTTATTCTTGATAAGAATAAGAATAAGAATACGTTTATTTGTCTTTAAAATACATAACGATTTTATATATATATGAACTGAAATATACAATAGGGTAAAGTAATTAAAATCGACTACACCAATTTTAACCTAAACACTAGCAAATGACGTCAGAAACACCAATCTGCACCGTCAGCTTCAACTAGCCTAGGTATCTACAGAACAAGGCAGAGCATAGCAGCTCATTATAGGCGAGGAGCTGAAGTACCCTTATGCAGCAACACGGCTAATAGGAGATGCCCCGCAGCGTTATTCTGCAATGAATATTTTGACCTATAAAATATTTTCTCCCGTTTTTTTTTTGAACCCCGATCTATGGTTTGAGTCTTTTATTTTTAGAAGGTTTTGTCGGTTGCTTCGCTTCGGTATGTCGGTAAAATTACATTTTCTGGCTTACCATTAAAACATTACAACTTTATTTTAAACATGATCGATTTTGTGAATCAGTTAAAAAGGTGAAACAGAAAACAGGTAAAATATAGTTTGCTCTTTAAATGTATTTGAGCCGTTTAGGGTCGAGACGCTGGGTCCGTGGGGTCCTCGCGCCTGCTCTCTTTTTAATGAGTTATGTAAAAGATTAGTTGACTATTCACGTGACCAGAAGACTGGCTTCTACTTTGGACAAAGGATCAGCATTGCCATACAACGTGGCAATGCCGCCAGCCTTCTGGGCACGTAACCTGCGGTCAACATAGATGCGGACGTATTTTTTGACACCTAAACTTTTTATTATATCTATTTTATTTAATAAGTTTGTATTATTATTTTTGTTTGATGTATATATAGTTAGGTATTTATTTATTTTTCACGAGTATAATCATATAATGTTATATTTTTTTAAAAAAAAGGTTGCTTTTGAAACGTTTTTATGAATAAGTACAATACAATATTGTTCGCGTAAAAAACAATGTTATATTACACAAAAGAAAGAAGAACAATTTAAGTTTGAAACTCATAAATTACAATTTATTTTGTTAGATTGATATTTGATCAAACCAATATATTTTTACTATTTAAACCGAGCGTTTTCTCTTTTATTTGTGAATTGGATTAGAATTTATTTTTTAGCCGTCGTAAAATGTGAATAGCCTTTTTTTGGATCGCGCTATGAATATCCATTGCCAGTTCGAATTTTACACTTTCGTTTAGTTTTGCCAATATATGCGAATGGAAAAGTAAATATTAAATATAGTTGACATTGAATATTGTGTTAAATTTTAGTAAAACTACTAAAATTGTTTTAAAAATGTTTATTTTAAACCAATAATAATTAAAATTTAATCAAAAAGTAGCTGAAAAATTATATAACTTAAAAAAAAAATGTAGACGCAAATTTTACCTATAACACATGAAGTAAAAGCATTTTTAGCAATGTTGCGAAGAAAACTGTAAGAAGTAGTTTTACATTTTTATCGCAATAAGAGCAAAATTTTAACCGGCATCACAATTATACAAAAAAGACTTTCAATATTCATGTAATTCACATCCAAAAGAAAAGAAAACAATTTCAAAGTAAAATTTTAGCGAGAAAATGAAAAATGTGTAAGCAAATGTCACTATTAGCATATGATTACTATACGCGTTTCGCGTTGTAGTACACTTTTGCGAAATAATTCTCATGAATAAGAAATACGCACGAAAGCAGAAACTTAAATTCATCAGATATTACACAAACATATTTGAGTATTGTAAGTTTTTTGACAGATGTCAGTATTTTTTTTTATATTCTATATACAATCCGAAATGAAAATTGTAGAAGTGTGTATCCACCTAGTTATTCCTTTGTAAGTTTAAAGGAGTGCCTTCATTGTTTTAGCCGGTTCTTATCTACGAATATTTAGATTTTTCATAGTTAGCATGAATATATTTTAAAAGTGTTAGTTGATATAGAAAACAAGATTTAAAAAAAAAATTGCCATGTCCTTATCTATGTGTCTATTTTTATATTATAAAGGAGATAGTTCTTTTGTTTGTTCAAACCCAACTAGCTCCGAAATGGCGGAATGGGTAGTGTACCTGCCTGCGACGCCGAGGTCGTAGGTTCGATTCCCACTTAAGACAAATCTTTGTGTGCATGAACATGGGTGTTTCTATGTATAATATGTATGTATTTACAAAATAAAAGTATCTATGTATTAGTATCAGTTATTCTAGTACCCATAGTACAAGCTCTGCTTAGTTTGGGACTAGATGGCGTTGTGTGTAAGTTGTGAAATATTTATTATTTATTTATTTACTACTCTACCAATATTAATAAAAATTCGTGTGGAGATAATTCAAGTTGCCAGAATAACATCGTATTAGCACGTGGTTGGAGCCTCGAGCAGAAGCTAGTGTCTCAAAAAAGCTTTAATAAAAAAGCTATTATAAAAGAAACCTTACAAAGAATAGCGTATGAGCCTCGTTTGTATATCATTAGCAGCTCGATAAGTACGCTCTTTCTCTTACACAATGCTTTGTTACAATAGAGCGCTTTGACTGTAATTAAAATGTAGCTTGAATGTAGTTGATACTGAAAACTGTATAATAATAATAGCAGCAATGTATCTAATACATGTCCCACTGCTGGGCTTGGGCCTCTTCTCATAGGCCATAGTCTACCACGCTGGCCAAGTGCGAATTCGTAGACTTCACACGCCCTCAAACACTTTTTAGGCACTCTTAAAAAAGGTATTCTTTTAAAAATTTACTTTCTGGAATTAACTTTAGGCGGTTGATCCAAAAGTGATGTTTGACACGGATATAGTAAAAATTCCTGTTCATGGGCTTTCTTAAAAAAAAAAAAAAATTATTTTTATTTTATTTTTTATACCGCACTAGGAATAACTCCTGTATCGTAGGCATGTTCACAAACATACATTTCACACACACAAAGCACACCCTGAGTCAGAACATTGTTTTTGTGAATCACACAAAGATTTGTCCCGAGTGGGGATCGAACCCACTACACCAGCGCAGATGAAAGCGGCGAGGCGACCGCTAACCACTACGCCAACCGTGTACTCACTTTTAAAATAATATAACAATATTGAATAAGAACATCGCTTCATACTTACATACGCTTACATTCAATTAACTTCAACTCCATCAAAAGCAGCTTTCTATTTTTGAAATAGAGTTCAAATTCGGATGAAGCTATCTTTCTTTTCCTCTTAAGTTGGAAAAGACATCGTGCCTGACCTGTGACCAAGTCGTGATCTTCCATAGTGCGGAACTGCTGCAAGTCCAAATGTCCGGCATGTAATGTGATTTACTAGACTGGTACAGGGAGGGACTTGGGTAGGCAGCAATAAGCGCAAAAATATGATAAAAACATTTTTATTTGCAAGTTATTTTATGTTACGAAAATATAATATAATATACAGATATTTAAGTATACAGGCTTATTAGGTTGAATACAAATAAAAATAATCATACAATTAAACTTATTTATATATAATTTCTAATATAAAAATTAAAATTAGAAATTAACTGATTTCTTATTTGATGCAGACCTAAAGACGAAGCACTAACTAAATAGTATGCCCTATAATTACTATATAAGAATAACTTACCAATGTAAACAAAAGCTGTCAAAAGATTACAAATAAATATTCGAACTTTCCTCTTGTAAACCAAAAGTATGAGATTACTATCACGAAAATGCTTTCATAATATATCATTAATCATATTACATAACCGAATAAACGAGTAAACGATAGATGATATCTCAATACCTCTAATGGTAACTTCCGATAAAAAGCTTTCCAGGAAACGATAGTCATCGCTGTAAGATTCCCATTAAGATATTTCTAATAGTGACGTATTATTGGCTAGAAATATTATTTAATCTAATCCAGATTAGTTTTATCCTCGAAGATATTCAGGAAGCCTCTACTACCGTAGATAAGTTTATTTATAAATATATGTATTTATTATGTTATGAATTATTATATATTTTTATTTTTTTTCAATGTAATGTATCTCTATAACGTATTTTATTTAATATGTACTTCTTCTATTTACATATCAATAATTATTCCTCTGTCTAATCTGCACCTACCTATGCTTATCTCTGCACCACCCTAGGTTGACTGTAAGAGAAATGCCATAAGGCATTAAGTCCGCCTATGTACTATTTTTATGTGCAATAAGTTAAATAAATAAATAAATAAAATAAGTAGATACAAAAACTGATCATGATTTATTACATTACAATATTATTAGTTTGTTTCAATGTCCCTTGATTCAGAAAACTTTGAATATTACTTTAACTTATTCAATATATTTTTCAAATCACTATTTTAACAGTTATTTTTTAATCGAATGTGTCTTTTGGACTTAAAGTTAAAATAAACCTAATAATTACGTACATCAACTGCCGGAAGAACCGTTTCACTGCGCCTGGCATAATACAGATAAGA
This sequence comes from Hypena proboscidalis, assembly GCA_905147285.1. Taxonomy (NCBI): domain Eukaryota; kingdom Metazoa; phylum Arthropoda; class Insecta; order Lepidoptera; family Erebidae; genus Hypena; species Hypena proboscidalis. The sequence continues at coordinate 7,999,492 of LR990141.1, forward strand.
TGAAAAATATTCACCTCACGACTTATAATCCGGGCCTGTCACCATCTTTAAAATTAATTTCCTATACCGCAGCGTTCACGAAATATTAACTTTATTTATTCCATATAAAGTCGTTTATCCTCCGCGAATGTTGCGCAGTAGGTTTGTACGCTCGCTTCATATAAATGCCTATTTATTTTTATGTTATCGTTAAAAAGAAACACCCAAAGACGTTTGTGTAAAAATACATTTATAGTTAATGCCTAATAAAGTTACTTTCGCATAACGTCTGGTGTGGTGTAGTGGTTTAAGCTGTCGCCTCGCCGCTCTCTACTGCACTGGTGTTGTGGGTTCGATCCCCACATGGGACAAATCTTTGTGTGATTCTGTTCTGAGGCTGGGTGTGCTTGTGTGTGTGAATGTGTGATTTGGCCTTGTCTTCGGGACCATTGGATAGTGTAATTGCTTCTGGCGTTTTATCTAATGTAAAAAAATCCAAAAATAAATAACTGCGAATATTTTTCTCATTAATTATGTGTTCAGTTTGTTCCGTGTCTCGCAGAGAATTGTTTTCCGGCAAAAAGCGAGAGTTGGAAAGTTTTTCTGTTTTATTTTTGCTCGGAATATGTAAGTGTTTCGCGAAGTCGTCTGTGAGTGATTTCGCAGAAATGCGTACGTATGTTTTCCTTAGATTTTACTTTCATATGTTTTTCTTGAAGGTTATTAAATGTATTTACATTTGGGATGTTGTTTGTAGGTGTGAATCAAAGTTATAAATATACAGGGTGAATGAGATGACGAGTTTTCGTAATGTTACTTAGTAAGATGTAATAGATTTTTACTATTGTAAATAAATAAATTAATTTGGATTTTTACATTAGATAGAATGCCAGAAGCAGTTACACTATCCAATGGTCGCAATGACAAGGCCAAATACACACATTCACTTACTCCAGCACACTCAGTCTCAGATCAAATCTTTGCGAATCACACTAAGATTTGTCCCATCTGGGGATCGAACCCACAACACCAGTGCAGTGGAGAGCGGCGAGGCGACCGGTTAAACAATTACACCACACGTGCAGACGTATAAGTAGTATATTAGCATAAAATTATACTACCTATGTCTTCAATCACACACTTTAGTTTGGATACTAATTAGTATCACTCAATATATTAGTAACTTTTACATACATCATTGCATTTAGTCTTTATTTTATTGTTCAGTTTACTCATATATTGTTTTTTTTGTTTCAGGTAAATAATTCCTAAGCAAATTCATCAACGAATTATCACATAAGGAGATAACCACACGACAAAGAAAAATCGCCCAACAAAATCCTCGTAGAGTAGAAATTAAAAAACCGCGTAACGTTGAGTAAGCGTTAATTGGAAACCTACCGTACCTTTTTAAAAAAAAAAGTTTATGATGCAGTATTCTGTTGTAAAAAACGAAAATATACAACTCAAAAATGTATGTTTGTAGTTGTAAATATTACAGCTACTACAATAGTCATATTTATAGCTTTTTAAATAAACACAAATTTTACCTTCACATTAAATTTTCACGAGTTTAAATAGTTTTAAAACTGTTAAACCTTGCTAAACATGTCAGGTTTATGAAACATTAGCGCCCGGACTATAAAGTCACATCAAAAGCTTAAGTAATGGATAAATTGGAAAGCTTCTCCGAATCGCATAAGCTCATTCATCATGTCTGTTTTATTTCGAGGAATGATATTATAACGATAGCTACGAATATGAATTATTATTTTTTATAATCAACTAATCCCCTTCTCGGTTTCTTTAGCTACGTCGCTCCTGTGGATTGAAGCGTAAGCGTAAGTTTATTATAACATAATAATATAATAAACTTTTCCAATGTACTAATTTAAAAATAATATTATTGGTTTGTAATTAATTTGGTCGCCTCGCCGCTTTCAATTGCGCTGGTGTTCGATTTTCTTACGGGACAAATCTTTGTTTGATCCGCAAAGATTTGTTCTGACTCTGGGTGTGCTTTATGAGAGTGAAATTTATGTTTGTATAATATGTGTATATCATATCATATGTGAAGTTAGTCAATTTTGAAGGGATTTCTCATAATTCCGCGTATAGCTTTCCTACACGACATAAAATATGATTTGTACGATGATAGATTTTTTGGCAATTCCACTCTTTGAGGAGACAAATTTGGGGTTAAAAGTGTAAGAGCGAAGTTCCTTTATTTTGTAGAAAATAGCATGAAAATATCGAATTCCTCGCGGATGAAATCGCAGGCAACAGTTAGTGATTGAATTATTTTGATGTTTATATTTCATGTAACTAATAACTTCAGCGCGCGGCTCTGCCTACGAGGTACGTCTATTAACAGTAGCTTTTTTGTTAATCCAGACCATTAGCTACTTATTTACCTGATTTCATCAAAACTGTCTGCGTTCGAACGTAATAAATTAACTAACATATACTCTAGAAGGATATCTTTATTAATAACTATAACAAGCTCGTTCACTGTTTATTTAATATCGAATGTCTTCATCAGAACACTACCGAGAATCGGTAATTGTCTGTGCGCATACCCGCATTTCACCACCACAATTGAATGAAGACTCCATTCCAGTTATGGTGACATGATGTATGAAATTATGATAGATTGATTAGTTCTTGGTTTCGAAATGTTATACTTACATTATGTTTTGTATTATAAGGTGACTTACTTATAAGTTTGTGAAGACGTGTGTCACTTGTGTGTATGTGTGTGTGGATGATTGATACTCTTTCAAGTCTATGTTTTTAAACCTTCGCGATATGCGAACATTTTTTCAAAAATTAGACTACGGGCCTTATTCACCAGCTGGCTCGTGACAACGAATGATGCAAGTCATTTTGAAACGTCGAGCATAGGTATTTATTTACGTTTATAATAACTCTGCACGTTACAAATAAAATTGTTATGTCCAGAAATCTAACTAAAAAATATTTCATCTAGTACACGTTACAAGCGGACAGCGGCCGCCAGCCTAGGTAAAACAATACAGAATATCTTACTAAGTCGAGTGTTATTCATGTTTAAATGTAAAAGCTTATGAGAATAATAGCAGATAAATAGTAGTTACCTGCTTCTTATTTTTTTTATCACAATTCATACAGTTAATTTAACGATTAAGCGATACAAATAAAAAAAATAATCTGGCTTGTCGTACAAACAATTATTATTTTGACATTAAAAGTACATACTTCAACTTTATTTATTTTTATTGATACGTGGATCTTTTCTTTTCAATACTTTTTGGACATGGAGCTAGGGTTTGACGAGCTAGAGTAAACCCTGCATATCAATCTAACCCTGACTACCTACAGCCTGATCTAACATTTTAGTTGAATGTATTTTCTAATATACTTAACCCTTTGATATACGTATGTTGGCGCCACTTACACCTTATCCTGATTGCCCGTATCATCGCTTCCCTAAACTCAGCAACCCAAGAGTCACTTTGATATACTTGACAACTGTCAAAAAGTTGTCAAATAGAATTATTATTAAGCTAGCAATATTCAAACTAACCCCTCTTTTTTATTTTATCTACCGCATCAAGCTACTCAGCCACAAGCTCACTTAAAAACATTCATTGTACGTAGCAATTAAGTTTTGTACAATGTCCATCTATTATTTATGACGAGACACGATTTGCTTGACAAAGTATAATAATTTGTATAGCGGAAAACTCGAAAAGTTTCTATTTTTACAAAGGCTATGGACACTCGGCTCATATCAAGCTATAAATAAATATAAATAAATAAATCAGAAGTAGACTTGTTCTGTACCAAATTTAGCCAATTTGTATGTTTATGTTTGTTATTTTTAAGAGATAACCTTTAACCTATGTACTTTATCTGTGTGTAATTTTTCATCTACTTGTGTGGCTCACTGTGCGCATTAGGCAACTGTAAGCACAGTGAGCAGTTGAGTGTAAAATAAATAAATAATAAATAAATAAATAAATATTCCACAACTCACAAACAGCGTCATCTAGTCCCAAACTAAGCAGAACTTGTACTATGGGTACTAGAATAACTGATACTAATACATATATACTTTTATTTTGTAAATACATACTTATAGAAACACCCAGACTAAGACCCCATGTTGATGCACACAAAGATTTGTCTTAAGTGGGCATCGAAATGACGACCTCGGCGTTGCAGGCAGGTACAATACCCACTCCGCCATCCGCTCGTCGTATACATCACTACATAGTATAAAACAAAGTCGCCTTTTCTGTCCCTATGTGCGCTTAAATCTTTAAAACTACGCAACGGATTTTGATGCGGTTTTTTCCAATAGATAGAGTGATTCAAGAGGAAGGTTTTTATGTATAATACATGCATAGAAAGGGGGAATTGTTTTACTCCAAATTTAACGCGTGCGGGCCACGGGCAGTAATGAATAAATCAAACTACTGGATCGCTTTTAATCATTTTTTCAGTGAGTGACATAGGCTATATATTATATACCCGTGCGAATCCGGAGCGGGCCGCTGTGTTTTTATATACAACGTTCACAGTTTTTCTGTAGTGTATTTAGTATCAGCATTGTACCCGTGCGAAGCCGGGGCGGGTCGCTAGTTAACTATATAAGATGAGCTCGCGTTGTATAGACTTTCTGTGGAATGCCAGACCAGCTTATACACCATTTATAGCTCGATATGTAACCGTCTGTACTACACAGTTACACATGGTAACATTGTTATCAGCTAGATAGCTGATAAACACAAAATGGTGGAACGAATCCTGTATCGATTTTTTTATCACAATTGATAAGAATTCGGGTTTCGTATTGATGTTTCATTTGGAAATCAGGAAAAGTTTTGTTTTTTCCTGCTATGTTTATCTATATTATTGGCTCGTAAACTATTGGTCTCGACAGCCTGTAAGTACTATCTCAATTGACATGAGTTTTTTATTATAGTAATAATATAATATATTTCTTTATTTCGGAAGAACGTTCATATTAAAATAACTTATTGTCTATCCTCAACTATGTTATATACTATGTATGTTTATTTCATTGAACACCAATGGTTAAACAGTCCAAAGGTGTTAATCTGACAAACGGTTAAAATCATTTAGTTCTTACATTTAAACAAATTATCTCTAAATTTGGCTGCACGATGGCAGATCAATGCAGCAATCCCTATCCCTACGTCCGGCGCACCCTGGGCAATTCGCGAGTCCTCCAAAGCGAATTGGTTCATCCTTTCACCACGATGGCAAATCAAAATAAAATTTGACTCAGTCATCGACTCGACGAAGAAGAATGCATCAAGCCCCGAGCTGTTGCCTTCGAATTATTAATAGCAGTTTTATGAATAACTAGATCCCTATGACAGTTCCAAATCTCTGATAGATTATTTTAATATGATGTGAGTAAGAGAAAAATATTTTCTATCACTTACATTAGTCCCATGGGACCTACATCATAACAGGTGTAATGTGGGTGTTGTACACGTCTGCCACACCCTTCTGGGTATTATAGGCGTGATGCTATGTTCAATTGGTAATTTTTGAAAACAGTAGCAAAATTTAAACATCCAACAGTTGGCGATCGTAGCTGACTCATGTCAACCACTACCCGCGATCATAAAACATATTTCTTTTTGTTTAAGTTGACCTACTTTCAAAAGTTACAGACGAAAAAGGATGAACCCATACAAACTGCAAGCGGTTTCCAATCGTTTTATTGAACAAGAAGTCCACACAATGGTGGACCATTCAAAAGTACGCAACATTTATAAAAAGAATGAACGTTCGAACGAACCTTTTGAACGCAACTGACCGACGGGCGAATGGCGCCATTCAGTAGCTGTGGAACGCAGATAGGATTTTTAAATTATTTTTGAAAAAGGATTTCGAATTTCAATATTAATCTTTGACTATGGTTATTTATTTATAATCAGTGCCGCAAGGAGATTTAAGGCATAGACACCGCGCTCGCACTTGTCTCCGACGGCAAATAGTTGGTATAGGAGGTGGAATAGACAAAATATTTCGGGTGCTATTTAAACAGGCTTCTTTTTAATACCATTATTCGCCCCCAAAAATGTATGTTGCCTTCTAAATTACTAAGTCAGCAACCTAACCTAACCTAACCCGTGGCTGAGTTAGTAATTTTGACGATAAAGTATAAATTTTGAAGCTTCACTTATTATTTCTCAAATATTTCTCTTTCTGATCGGTTATGAGTGCTAGCAACCACTCTCTCATGTAATTAGTAGTTTAACTAAAAAACAGTTGACAAATTACGGGACCGGCAAGATTTGAACTTGCGACCCTTTTGCACACGGGGCAGCCGCTTTAACCAACCAGCTATGGTCGCCTCCTGCCCTAGGACCCTAAATTTCTTAACTGTATGTTAAGTAATTTTGTGACGTCACGTTCATACATTTGTTTCTGTCTTAAGTGTAATACAGGTTAGGTTAGATTTAAATCCTGTCAGTCCCATAATGCTATAAAAATAATCAGCAAAGGTTTTTCGTAGTTTGCTCATTATTAAGTTTTGTTGGGATTTCAATATTAATCTTTCCCTGTGCAGAATATTTGAGATATTTATTGGGAGATGAAATATGTTGGTCTATTTTGATCGACAGTGATAGATTGAGCAATTTAATAGTAGTTAGGCCCGGAGCACTCTGCCGTGAAATCGTTGTCATCATTTCTGCGAAACTGAGAAAAGTAAAACTGAACTGTGAAGTTTTAATAAATATACATCTTTTATACGTTTATTTAAATATACTTCGGACCAGTTTCTGAGTTTTCACATGGACTTATCCGAACCGAATTTTAAAGTGACACAAGCTACACTTAAAAAAAAACACAACTGTCACTTTCATTTATGTGTTGAATTTTTTTTTCTTTTTTAGTTTTAGACGCAATTATGACAGAATAAATGTTTTTTTCTTTCTTTTCTTTTCTTTCTTTAGTAGCTTAGTTTTATTTTATTCGATTAATTAAGCAAATAAGCATATGACCTGCCAGATAGTAAGCTAGTAACGTGGGCTGGCTGGTTATGAAAAGTTTTTCTTTAAAAAATAACGTGTAGCCTTTAGCAAACACGCAAAGTGAAGCCAGAAATTAGTTCAAAATTGACCTCGTTTAAGCGTGGACGCGTAACAAACAGACAGACAATATTGAAGAGATTTATTCTTAGATGAAAAATAAACCATCCAGAAGGTGCAAAATGCACCCACAAATGTTTGTTAAAATTAATTTTAAAGTTATCATTCAACACATTTCTGAAATGAGCTCGGAGTTATATTTTCTAGGCATTGTATACCTGAAATTCACACATGTTGTTATTTCACTTTAATAATTTGGAATTCTTCTAATTGTGACAATTCGTTTAGAAACAAACATTGTTTAAAATTTTAAACGCTTATTTGTTAATAAATCTAGCTTCACAGCTAGAATTATTAATTGCTTTGCATTCGTATACAGAATTAACTCATTTCCAAACAAAACATTATCAAAAGCGACCAAAGCGATTATTGCCGCTCGAATAGCTCCACTAAGTCAATAGCTTTGTGGTCATTTAATGTACCTTTTGTGTGCATTTATGTTTTGCTTACTTGATTATATTTTTGTGTGTTTGCACATCATTAACTTAAACTACCGGCGAACCAACATACAGGATTGCATTACTTAGTAAGTGTTTACTTATAAAAAATATAAATATACAACAATCCCTATCTTAACTGCCCAATCCGAATTTTAATCCTATCTTTATCTAAATAATATAATAAATCTAAAAGTAACTATATCTGTCTGTAACGAGTGCAAACCTAAAAGGCTGGACCGATTTTGGCGAAATAGCTATTTATGTCCGCAGGTAAAACCGTGGGGCGCAGCTTGTAACAAATACATTTTTACTAAGAAACAGTTGAAAAAGATATGGGACCGGCAGGATTTGAACCTGCGACCTTACTGCACACCGGGCAGCCGCTTTAGCCATCCAGCTACGGTCGCCTCTTACCAGAACCCTAAATTTCTCAACTGTATGATACGTCATTTCGTGACGTCACGTTCAAATCCTGCCGGTCCCATATCTTTTTCAACTGTTTCTTAGTATAATTTGCTAAGCATAGCTAAATGCTATAAAAATAAATCAATTAGAAGTTAAAATACATTTTTGGTATCGAAGTACCCCCTAAAGACACTTTTATCCGACCGGTGGATCTAACCCGAGACATTCGTGTCAAAAAACTAAACACTGGCTTAACAAGCCAGTTAATACAACAATGAACACTAACAGAGTAGTAAGAGTAGAGAGAATTTCACACAATATTTTCAGAGAATACAAACATCAACTAGTACTTGCAGCAAACACGCTTAGCGCGTTGCCGTGTGAGCGATCAAAGCGATGATTATAACCGGTCGGATAGCTCCTCTAAGTCAATAACGTTGTGGCTGTGGCTATTTAACAAAGACTCTTATTTACCACCAAATTTGTATATATTTTCACCCAAAGTTATATATAAAAGTAACAAATAAACTATTGAACTGTCGACTTTATTTTACCATTTTGTAGCAATAAATACCATTAGTTAAATATCAATGGTAAAAGTTTACCTTTCTATCAATTAAACAAGGTTTGCATTCAGCTCAGTGGGTTTAGAATCAGCTCCGAAAAATATGTTCAGAACAATTGCGTATTTTCATTTCCAAAGAGATACAAACATTAACCAAATAGTTGTACTTGTAGCAAACACGCTTAGCGCGTTGCCAAGTGAGCGATCAAAGCGATGATTATAGCCGGTCGGATAGCTCCTCTAAGTCAATAGCAATGTGGCTGTGGCTATTTAACCAATCCCTTTTTCTGTGAATCCTGGTTTTATTTACCAACGCGTTTCGGATATATTTTCACCCACAGTCGCACATAATAGATACATAAACTATCGAACTGTCGACTTTATTTTTCCACTTTGTAGCAATGAATACCATAAGTTAAGTATTAATGGAAAAGGGCTTAGCTTCCTATCAATGAAACAATGTTTGGATTCGACTCAGTGAGTCTAGACCCAATTTCATACAAAAAAAATACCTCTTCATAACAATTGTCTTAGTACAGACTTCGCTCATTTTCATTGCCAAAGAAAATACAAATATTTACGAAATAGTTGTACTCTTAGCAAACACGCTTACCGCATTGCCAAGTGAGCGATCAAAGCGATGATTATAACCGGTCGGATAGCTCCTCTAAGTCAATAACGTTGTGGCTGTGGCTATTTAACAAAGACTCTTATTTACCACCAAATTTGTATATATTTTCACCCAGAGTTATATATAAAAGTAACAAATAAACTATTGAACTGTCGACTTTATTTTACCATTTTGTAGCAATAAATACCATTAGTTAAATATCAATGGTAAAAGTTTACCTTTCTATCAATTAAACAAGGTTTGCATTCAGCTCAGTGGGTTTAGAATCAGCTCCGAAAAATATGTTCAGAACAATTGCGTATTTTCATTTCCAAAGAGAATACAAACATTAACCAAATAGTTGTACTTGTAGCAAACACGCTTAGCGCGTTGGCAAGTGAGCGATCAAAGCGATGATTATAGCCGTTCCGATAGCTCCTCTAAGTCAATAACGTTGTGGCTATGGCTATGTAACAAACCCTCTTATTAACCACCAAATTTGTATATATTTTCACCCAGAGTTATATATAAAAGTAACAAATAAACTATTGAACTGTCGACTCGATTTTACCATTTTGTAGCAATTTATACCATAACTTAAATATCAATGGTAAAATACCTTTCTATCAATTAAACAAGGTTTGCATTCAGCTCAGTGGGTTTAAAATCAGCTCAAAAAATATGTTCAGAACAATTGCGTATTTTCATTTCCAAAGAGAATACAAACATTAACCAAATAGTTGTACTTGTAGCAAACACGCTTAGCGCGTTGGCAAGTGAGCGATCAAAGCGATGATTATAGCCGTTCCGATAGCTCCTCTAAGTCAATAACCTTGTGGCTATGGCTATCTAACAAACCCTCTTATTAACCACCAAATTTGTATATATTTCCACCCATAGTTATATATAAAAGTAACAAATAAACTATTGAACTGTCGACTTTATTTTACCATTATGTTACAATTAATACCATTAGTTAAATATCAATGGAAAAAGTTTACCTTTCTATCAATTAAACAAGGTTTGCATTCAGCTCAGTGGGTTTAGAACCAGCTCCAAAAAATGTGTTCCGAACAATACAAACATTAACCAAATAGTTGTACTTGTAGCAAACACGCTTAGCGCGTTGCCGTGTGAGCGATCAAAGCGATGATTATAGCCGGTCGGATAGCTCCTCTAAGTCAATAGCAATGTGGCTGTGGCTATTTAACAAACCCTATTTTGTGTGAATCCTGGTTTTATTTACCACCGCGTTTCGGATATATTTTCACCCACAGTCGCACATAATAGATACATAAACTATCGAATTGTCGATTTTATTTTTCCTCTTTGTAGCAATTAATACCATAAGTAAAATATCAATAGTAAAGGATTTAACTTTATATTAATGAAACAATGTTTGGATTTGGCTCAGTGGGTTTAGAACCAATCTCATACAAAAAATACCTCTTTATAACAATTGTATTAGTACAAATTTTGCGTATTTTCATTTCCAAAGAGAATATAAACATTAACCAAATAGTTGTACTTGTAGCAAACACGCTTAGCGCGTTGCCGTGTGAGCGATCAAAGCGATGATTATAGCCAGTCGGATAGCTCCTCTAAGTCAATAGCATTGTGGCTGTGGCTATTTAACAAACCCTCTTTTGTGTGAATCCTGGTTTTATTTATTACCGCGTTTCGAATTTATTTTCACCCACATAATAGATACATAAACTATCCAACTGTCGACTTTATTTTTCCACTTTGTAGCAATTTATATCATCAGTTAAATATCGACGATAAAGGATTTAACTTTTTATCAATGTAACAATTTGGATTCGGCTCAGCGGGTTTAGAACCAATCTTTAACAAAAAAAATACCGCTACATAACAATTGTATTAGTACAGACTTCGCTTATTTTTATTGCCCAAGAGAATACAAACATTAAAAAAATAGTTAGTTAAATAGTAGTAATAGACGACCGGATGGCTGAGTGGGTAGTGTACCTGCCTGCGACGCCGAGGTCGTGGGTTAGATTCCCACTTAAGACAAATCTTTGTGTGCATGAACATGGGGGTTTGTCTTAGTCTGGGTGTTTCTATGTATAATAAGTATGTATTTACAAAAAGAAAAGTATATATGTATTAGTATCAGTTATTCTAGTACCCATAGTACAAGCTCTGCTTAGTTTGGGACTAGTTGGCGTTGTGTGTGAGTTGTGAAATATTAATATTAATTATAGTTGTACTCGTAGCAACACGCTTAGCGCGTTGCCGTGTGCCACCAAAGCGATAATTATAGTCCTATAGCTCACTAAAGTTACTTAACATATTCTCTTTTGTGTGAAACCCGGTTTTAACCACCGAATTCGGATATATTTCCGTCCACAGTAATACTTTAAACAATTAAAATGTGCTGTGTTCCACATTTTATATTACCACGTGGTAGAATCGACGTTGAAGAGTTTTTTAAAATTACTCTCCCTAAAGAGGTAAAATAAAGTGTCGAAAGTGTATTTTCATAAATCGAAATACAAGCAGACGAAGTCGCGGACAAAAACTGGCTTTGGTAATAAATTCCCTTTAATTAGATTTACCAACTTTTAATATATTTTCCATCACAAATATTGGGGCTTCCACGATGGTAAATTAAATAATGAGCTTAAACCGTTAACATTTCATTTTATTACATTTTATTTATTTAATATAACTCAAAATCTCTTCTGAAATTCGCGAATGAAACAAACAAAAGGTAACCACGCACTTAATTATAATTTCGTATTCCAATATTCGAAAACTCGCTTAAATGAAAAACAATGCACTCTAGAGATTTATCGTTTGCAACATTAAAATTATTAAACTTAATGGAAAAATATTACGGAAATAATTGAATTATGTCTCATGCCGAATCGTTCGGTCAATTTATGAATTAAAGCGAGGGTTACCAATAGTATTTTCATTTTATTCATCCATAAAAAATTGATTTCAATATAAATTTTCATTTACGCAATTAAATTGAATGAAAGCCTGTATAAGGAATACGGCCTTGAATTTGTGATAGTGATAATCTTTACTTGCTTAACAAAATAAAATCGTCAGCTAAGAGCTCATTTTGTTCTGTTAAGTATATATATAAGTAAGATCTATAACTTAGATTCGTCAGTCTAAACATAACTAAAAAAATAAAAAAATAAAATATTTTTAAGTAATTTAAGATGATTTACATTTTTATTATTACACTATATAATTTAAAAAAAACGAGATTTTCATAGCTTTGAAATTTTAAAATAGATATTATTATATTCTATTGATAAAGAGTTATTAGTACGTTGCTTTGTTAGGTCTAAATATAACCACAATTATCGTTTAATTTAGGAAAAGACATCTTATGGTTAAATCCATTCAACAAACCAACCATCCATTAAACCAACGTTTTTATCTACTACTCCAACTCCAACTTACTATGTTGGTACATATAGTATTTAAGCAATAGGTAATATTAACTTTAGATCATGAAAACAATACCAAAATGCTAAATTATGAGATCCAGAGAAGATGGTCGCGAATACATGACTTATAGTTATCGAAACAACCACCGCGAGCGCCTGGTTTCTGTCATTTTTGCCGCACATTTTTATAGTGGTCGGAAATCTTCGCCTTAAACCCTTTAATAGCGAAATGGATCGAGAGTGAATGAACGTAAGAACGAAATGACATTGTATCAAATGGAGGACATTTTGATTCCGATATTAAATTAGTCTTGTTTGACAATAGCAATTGGTGTGCTTATAACCAGATAAAAGTAGAAGTATATAGAACGGCTTAGTTGTCTATCTACACTATCTACACTAATATTATAAAGAGGAAAACTTTGTATGTTTGGTTGTAATGAATAAACTTAAAAACTACTGGAACGTTTTTAAAAATTCTTTCACCATTCGAAAGCTACATTATTCACAAAAAACACAGGTCAAATTTTATTTTGAAAAAAAATAGGGTTCCGTAAGATATTTGGGTTTGTCGGACACAAGGTGTAAAAAATCAACCAGAAAAGTTACTTATTTTGCGTACGCTGCCTTTTTTTTTTATACTGGGAAATCCCTGACGCATACCACTGATCCGGGCAGTGTCAGTGGTTATGTCCGAGTTTCACGGACTTAAACCCAGAGTGTTCCGTCAACAAGACTTTGCCGGGGTGCCAGGTATCGCTCGCGCATAGACGCTGACATTGCGTACGCTGCCTAAACTATAAAAGATAGAACCGTAAAATGTTCAAATTAATTGTAGATCTCATAAATATCTACAAAAAAGTCCGCGAGACATACGAAAATTAAATACTTGTTCTTGGTATTTAGTTTTGCTCAATATCATATTCGTGTTAAATCTAGAACATTTAAGCTTTAAGCCAGTATGAAGTTTTTATTGATCTTTTTACAATTAATTAAATACATTTAAATAACATTTCTTAAACTAAATTAGAGAAATACCTAACTATGTACAAAAAGATAAGAAAAATGTTAAAATAATAATTATAATTTAGGCGTCAAAAAATACCTCCGCATTTATGCCACGGGTAACGTGCCCAGAAGGCTGGCGGCATTGCCTCGTTGGATGGCAATGCTGATCCTTTTACCAAGATAGTAGCCTTCGGGTCACGGGAAGTGTCAAGAAACGTTTTAGGCAGTTGCTGTTAAACTTTCTTTTTGGTGAAACGACTGTTGTCTGATCTAGAAGCTAGCTTTTAAAAAAATATTTTTGGGGTATCAAAATTAGCTTTTTCATTTTAGTGATGTAAAAAGTATAATACTTTTTACATCACTGAAATGAAAAAGCTAAACCTTCAATTCCAACAATAAATGATTCCATCAAAGCCTTAGCCCTTAAAATTCATAACAATTTGAATTGCGATCACGTAGGTTCATGGCAATTAAGTCCCACGTAATAGCGCGTTCAGATTATGGAAATATCAGAAATCGCTCACTGTAGCGGCTGTGAAGGCCTATATTAAGATGAAATTATTCATACATTCAGTGTTTATGTCAAGAAATATTTGAAATGGATGATAAAGACATTGTGGTCGAAAAAGGTTTGCTAGATCTTGAGTAAAAATATATAAATATATAACAGCCCTGTATCTAATACATGTGCCACTGCTCGGCTCGGGCCTTTTCTCGTGATGAGAAGGGTTAGGCCATAGTCCACCACGTCCAAGTGCGGATTGGTAGACTTCACACGACCTCGAGTGCTTTTAAGGTACTCTCAGTAATGAAGGTTTCCTCACGATGGTTACCATCACCGTTAGCGAGCGATAATTTATATGATAAATACACACATATCTTCGAGTGCCGTGGGTTCGAACCCGAGACCTTTGACTTTGCAGTCCTGCGGTCTCCAATTGAGCTATCGCTGCTTACTGAGATCTTGAGTAAAGCTTGTTGAACGTTGCGACTGCGAGCTACTGATCCATCGACGAAGCATCATTCTGGGACGCCATATCTTGGATCCGGACGATGTCAAGTCAGTCCCGATTAGTCCCGATCGGCCAACTGCTCCAGTTTATGGAGGCTATTGGCCTAAAGGAGAGTCTCTAATGAGGCTACAATCACAATAGACCCACGGAGGTCGACGTGAACACCCAAAGTCGTCCCAACAATAATAATAATAATAATAAAGCTTGTTGAAAATCCATACAAAGCTGATTGAGCTGAAAATTAGCATACATGACATAACATAGCATCACGCCTATATTATTCAGAAGGGTGTGGCAGAGGTGTACAACAACCACATTTCCTGATATGTTTAGGTCCCAAGGGATTGGGGGTGAGCCTATCGCCATCCACTGGGCACAATTCCAACTCCGTGCTGCTATTGTGAATTTCCTGACGGAAAGTTTGCAAATAACACTTTGTCTGACCCGGGAATCGGACCCGAGACCTTGCCGTGAGAGGCGCATACGCTAACCAGTAGAGCATCGAGACAGTTTGAGAAAATTGGCATATTTATGTATTTCTGGTAACATTGCGTAATTTATTGCGATATGTGACAGTTATTTTTATTTTTGTGGTCAATCCACGAGCGTCTCCACAGGGCCCAACTCTAATTAATTTCTACTATGAGTTCTATTTTTTTGTTGATTAGTATTTAAATAAGTAAACAATGAAAAACAGAAAAATCGGAGAATAACTTAATACTACAACATTTCATGCTTTCATTGACACGACTACCTACGTATTTAGTAAAAATATTGTATGTATATTCCTTTATATAAAATATTTCTGCAAAGCATACTAAAAAAATACATAGTGTACATAAATCTACCAAACATACCCTTGTGTTTTAAAGCACCCCAGAAAAAAATACATTCTTAGTTTAGCACGGTGAGATTTAGCCGTCACAATCGATAGAGTAGTTTATAAGATTTCACCACACAAACAATCATTCTTCACGAGAGACGCAAAAGGTGAGCATAAAACCAATATATTTTTATTAAAAATGTACAGCAACTTGGTTATTTTAAATTAAAAAGTTATTGTATCTAGGTTATTGAATTTTGCGTTACTCCTTGATTAGAAAAAAAACAGGTTGTGACACAGAAGTGTGTAATTTACAAATGTCAAATGTTTAGCGTGGATTTATTAACACACAACTTGGCTCTTATTTCACATTTATGTTTTGATGTATTTTGATACTTACTAATATCATAGCATAAATATACGTATATTGTGTTAATATATAAAAATACATTCTTAGTTTAGCTCCGTGTGATATAGCCGTCACAATCGATAGAGTAGTTTATAAGATGTCCCTACACAAACAATCATTCTTCACGAGAGACGCAAATGTGAGCATAAAACCAATATATTTTCATTAAAACTATACTGTACTTTGGATATTTTAAATTAAAAAGTTATTATACCTTTAGCGTGGATTTATTAACACATAACTTGGCTCTTATTTTACATTTATGTTTTGATGTATTATACTTATTAATACCACATAGTAGCATAAAAAAACGTATATTTTGCTAATATATTGAATGTGCGAAAAAATCTCTTTAGTCGTCTGTTACGTTTTTACGGCTAAACTGGTCCTGAAATTACTGGCATATGAGGCATAACACCGTAGTCCTTAACTGCACCGACGCATCAACAATCTTCTTTAGTGGATTGTTGATGTCCATGGGCTGTACTCCACTAACCATCAGGTGGACTGGACTACACGTTTGTTATCTGCAGGCGCAATATAAAAACAACACTGGAAAAGTCTTGATAAAAATTAGAAGATTTAATTTGAGTTTTTCCGTCAGGTAGCAGCGCAGATCTAGAACTGTGCCCGGTAACTGACAAAGCTATCACATGTGGGATTTATCTAGATATAACGGGTGAATAATCCGGCCAGGCGAAACGCATTGCGATTGTGGTGCTACTCAGCAAACAATGACACATCTCCTTGAATGACGACCGGATGGCGGAGTGGATAGTGTACCTACCTGCGACGCCGAGGTCGTGGGTTCGATTCCCGCTTAAGACAAATCTTTGTGTGCATGAACATGAGGGTTTGTCTTAGTCTGGGTGTTTCTATGTATAATAAGTTTACCAAAAAAAAGTATATATGTATATATGTATCAGTTATTCTAGTACCCATAGTACAAGCTCTGCTTAGTTTGGGACTAGATGGCGTTGTGTGTGAGTTGTAAAATATTTATTTATTTATTTATTTAATGCCCCAATTGCCTTGACAATTGCTCCCTGAGCGATCTGAATAAGGCCACGGAGAATGCTATTAATGTAGCCACCTACTGGTTTAAAAACTTTGACAATTGACTCGTAAGAAGAAGACGGGTGAAATGTGGTAGTGATAAAGGCGTAATGTTATACGTATATCTATCGAAATAATCCGTAGCATTATAATAATATGGCACACTCAAGACGCGACAGTCAATGTCCCATCTCAATAGGTGGTTCAATGACATCCATTCATCTTTATGAAAGTAATTACCGAACCATTCGTTAAGTTCATTCAGTTCATTCACTTGTGAAACGTACAAAATATTAGCAATTGTCGTTATTACTTACTTGTATGTAATTGTGCCGCTGGAATTATTATATTATTTTTTGTTTGTTACCTATACGTTTTTTAAGAATAAGAATTAGAATAATTTTTATTACAGTCCACAAGTACATTAAAAGATATAACAGTAATAACCACACTAGGCAAAGCCTGTATCGTGGTTATTAATAGCGTCTATACATAAATTGGACTTAAGAATTTAAACTAAAGTAACAATATATTTTATAAACTAGACATAAAAGTCATAAAGTTATTATTTAAAACATATAGTAAATCATTTTCGTTGTGTGTGTGTGTGTTTATGTGTCTGTGTGTAAGTGTGTGTGTGTGTTCGTGCGTGTGTGCTTGCGTTGTATGGATGCGTGTGTGTGTAGTGTGTGCGAGCGTTTGTGCGCATGAGAAAAAGTTTATGTAATTGCTGCAGCCTGGTGTGTAATACTAAGCAAATAATTTAAATAGTTGTTCAGTGTCATCAAAACTCAGAGTGTGCATCCACATTGCCAGCCTAGCGCGGTTGCGACAGCGGGCGCGATTTATCAAACATATGAAACCGCCTTTGGCGTCCATAGTGTAGTGACTAAGGCGGGCGCCTACTGCGACAGACCCGAGCGAGATAGGGCGCGTAGTTTTCAAACGTTCCTATCCGCGCGTTACGGCTACACTACGGGCCTAGTCAGCGAGCGACCCAATGCGCGAGTGGCGGGGGTAACAAACCAGTTCGGTCTTGCCGCTTGGGTTATATAAAATGGCAGTAAATAATGAATTGTTTATAAGTGCAATTAAAAATAATTTAATTTAACAATTTCTCCTCAGGTTTAACTTTTACAAAAGTTAGTATCTTCTTTGGTGATTTTAGGTGATATTTTACTGAGTATGTAGTCAAAAGTTGACAAGGGCATTCGAGTGTACTCAAAGAATTTCGTAGGATATAATCTCAATTCTTCATATGAGTTAAAAAATTCACCAGTAATCCTTTTTATTTTATTTATTTCGTGCACACCATCTCAGGATCGGACTGTCTAGTAAAAAGAGCAAATCGTCGTCCATAGTTTGCAACACCTGATATACATCGGACCGCTACAAGAGCTCGCGCCACACTGTGGCCACCGCACGTCCCCGCTCGCCGCGCCCGCCTCAGGCTCCAGTCACCGCGCATTCACTGTGGACGCACACAGATTGTTAATAAACTGTTTGCATGTAATTTTAGCAATTTTGAACATTTTTGTTTCTAAAAAATATATTTAGTACCATCAAGTTATAATAGATGGCGTGAATAGTATCTCATTATTTATACAATTTTGTTCGTAATATTATAATGATTATCTTGATTTCATGAATACATAATTTTACTTTTTATACATAGTAAGGTGAGGTGTAAGAATAAAGGTTTTAAAATCGACTACCACAATTATTATACAAATTATGTATAGAATAGCAAGTATAGCCTCCATGATGGCTATATGTTTGAGCCTTTTGGATAGAGACACTAGGACCGTGGATGCCAGGGGGCCACTTTGTCTACAAGCAGATTTCGTCTCGTCCGCTTAAGACCACAAGTTCCCAAGAGCCTGGCCATTGTTTCGGTTAGAAGATAAATATTGCCATCCAACGTCGCAATGCTGCCAGCATTTTGGCAACGTTGCCCACTGGCTTCGGTTTTTTAGAATAAAAAGCAAGCAATAGAATTGCCGCAATTCAAAGTACGTATTAAACTTGCGGCAACTCCATTGATAGCTTTATTTATTGCGTTTAAAAAGACAGGCAGGCAAAAAAAATACCTTGCAGAACTTACACCGTGTAAATGAGCCCTTTATTTTGTTTTTAGTTAGGTCAAGTTCACAAATTATTATTTCAATCATTTCTGTATGAGTAACTGAGTGTAATCTTGTAATAACAGGTTAATACTTATAGTAGTTATAATAAATAAATACGCAATAAAACAATAAGTTACTGTCAACCCTGAAATTTTGCATCATGATTACGAAACCGTGTCACGTCTGATGCTAAATCCAGAATATTTGCATCAGCTTCGAAGGTCTACTGGACCTACACAGGTCTGACGAGATGGGCGCATTCCAGGGTACCGCGTTCCGATGGTTATATGGACACATAGAGATATGTAGTACGTCATAGGGATTAGGGTTGCTACTGATATTTTTGATAATGCGTTTGATTGATATTTAAATTGTGTTGAATTGCTAAAACATAATAATATCAATGTTATTGGAAAAAGATTTTGCGTATCCGGTAAGAGTGTAAATTGGAATTGTGACCGATGGTTTGCGAAAGGCTCTGCCCCTTTTCCTTTTACATAGGACCTAAACATAACTGATAAGATAAGGGTGTTATGTTATGTCTATATAACAAGAAGTCCAAAATCGTTATAAGAAAAACAATGACATCATTTATTTTACCTGCTACAAAGGACTACATTAAACATGCCAGTTCTCATTAACAGACTAGTTGAAATAAAATTAATTATTTATATACGGGGTGGATGCGACATAGCGACATTTATTGAAACCACAGCTTCTAAGTATCAATTTCCACCGGATAAAAATTCTCTGGCGAAAAAAACAAATCACGTTCTTAGAACAATTTGAACATTGGGATCGTGCAATTTGTTCGGAAGACGTGGATTTTTTTTTTCGCCAGAGAATTTTTATCCGGTGGAAATGCATACTGGCCATATATAGAAGCTGTGGTTTCAATAAATGTCGCTATGTCGCATCCACCCTGTATAAGTAAATAAAAAATTACAAATAACTATTTACAAATTTACAGGTAAGGTGTCATAGAATTCTTCCGCATCGACCTCGACTGCAGGGAACGAGTTCAGAAGGCTGACAGCATTGATTCTTTGAGCCAAGTAGAAGCCAGCCTACTGATTACGTGAAGCGTCGTGTTAAATGGCAATACTGATTCTTTGAGCCAAGTAAAAGCCAGCCTTCTGATCATGTGAAGCGTTGATTAACCGCTTAGAAATATCTTTAAATAATTAGCGGACACTCGGACCCCAGGAACGTAGCGTAGACTAGTTTATTTTCATTTTAGTAGTTTCATTAGTATAATAATAATAAATAACACGGCACGCATCGTGAGGAGGTTTCTCTCTCTGGAACCCTAACAATCGGCAGCTTAGTCTCTGCACCTGATGTCGGTGGGACACTGTTTTTTATATTTTTATGAGCTTTTTGTATTTTTTATAAATCATATTTAAAATATATAAAATAAGTTAAGAAATGAATAAAGAGAAATAATAATAAATACTCTTTGTTGTACACAAAAAAAAAACAAAAGAAAGGTACAAAAAAAACAAACACTTAAAACTAGTTGCACAAACGGCGGTGTTATTGATTATAGCAATTTCTTCCACACAACCTGGCATGGAGAAGAACCATATTAATCTGCATCTTAAACCAATGTCAATAGCTGTGACATCCCTGATGTGAATATCAAACACAAATGCATTTCACGCACGAGCTCACACACCGACACGCTTACACCTAAATAGACGCACACATACACACCCTGCGCACGCGACGCTTGTTCAACACGTTTGTATTGTTGACAGGTGATAATTTGTTTAAAATATTGTAGAATAAATGTTGGACCATTAACTGGTCATATTTACTTGGAGGTTTTTATAGGTATTATTTACAAATGAAATTTTGTGGTGGTCTTTTCCGAAATTAAGTAACAGTATTTTTTACGCTATAAACAGTTGAAAAAGATATGGGACCGGCAGGATTTGAACCTGCGACCTTACTGCACACCGGGCAGCCGCTTTAGCCATCCAGCTACGGTCGCCTCTTACCAGAACCCTAAATTTCTCAACTGTATGATACTTCATTTTTTTTCAAATCCTGCCGGTCCCATATCGTTTTCAACTGTTTCTTAGTATAATTTGCTAAGCATAGCTAAATGCTATAAAAATAATCAATTAGAAGTATTTTTTACGATTTTGTGTTATAAGAGGTTGCAAGGTTTGTTGGTTTTTCATTTGCATTTAATTAAATTTATTGTTAGTTATTAGGAAAAGGTGTAATTGCCTCAAACTGGCTAGCCTAGTGGATTATGGATAAAAGACACTTTGGTTACATGGTTTAAGCGGTCGACTCGCCGCTCTCCACTGTACTGGTGTTGCGGGTTTGATCCCCACATGGCACAAGTCTTTGTGTGATTCGCAATGATTTGTTCTGAGACTAGGTGTGCTTGTGTGAGTGAATGTGTGTATTTGGCCTTGTCATTGGGACCATTGGATAGTGTAATTGCATCTGGCGTTCTATCTAATGTAAAAAATCCAAATCTATCTTTATCGTTATACGTCGCCGCGATGTTTAAAAAAATTGTTTATACAATATTGTAATACTTCTAACAAAATGACTGAGTCCAATTTTTACAGTATGTAATTTATTAAAATTGCTTACCATTAAATTCCATAAAAACATCAATCACGATTTAATTTAATTTGAAGCTAATGCCATACCACTCATGTCACAAAATCAATCAGAAAAAAATCCAATTACAAATTGCGATGGGCAGAGTCATTTTAAAAATACAAATGAACCTACACCGAGGAGCTTTTAACCAATTTCTTAGTTTTTTTGTTGTTTTAGGAGACTTTTCAAAATGTATATATGTATTCTTTTACAAAATTTCAAAGTATAAAATTTGTCGTAAATGGTCGCAAAGGTATAAAAAGCACAGGACTTTGTTTACTTGTGATTATTGCGATAAACAGCAAAATGGCTAGAGAAGTAGTAACTTAAAGAATATGAGACAAAATTCTGGTTAATGTGTTGGTTGAGTATGTTACAAAATGGGTATAGAAACTGTCTCTCAGACTTTATTAGTAGTTTTAAAATTACCCTGTTGTAGCTGTGGCATGCGCAGGAGTCGACCGGTTGTGAACAAAAGGGAAAGGGCTATGGATGCTATAGAAAATGAAAGGGACAGATGAGATACGTGAAATTCCAAAAGCTTGTTTGATACAGATTAAAATTCTGACAGTACCGGTTTTGTGTTTTCGGGTTTTTTGAGCCTAGAGGCTTGTAATTTGACTGTCTGCGTCCTTTGATTTAATTCTTCTTGGTTGTCAAGGTATCACGAAAGGATAAGGTATTAGGTATTTTTCTTAGTTTGTTACTGCTATGTTAATATTGTATTGAAACTTTTTATTGAAAGTCTTACTTAGTAAAAATCAACATCTATTTAAACTTTGCAATATGCTTAGTGAGCTTTAAAACCATTTACGGTCTCTAGAGACCTTTAGACTTTACATACATAATTTATTACATATATAATATATAGTTGTAAATATTTAAGTTATATATTTTCAGTTTGATTTAAATATATAATAATATATTTTATGTGAATTCTATTGTATTTTGCCTTTTTCTGTGTTGTTAATTTGATTGATACGTATGTCAGTATATGTCTTCCCCATCACCGCGCTTAACCTACGCAATAACTTTGATTTTTAAAATGGCCCGTCAACAACATAAAACGTTAGATAAAGAAAGGATTAAAATTGCTATGAATGATTGTAATCTAAAAAAAATAGAACCGATAAAATAATGTACGAAAATGAAACGTCAACAAATCCTCCAATGACAATTCGAACATTCAAATTTGGAATTGAATGAACGATAAAACTACTAATAGGAATGGAG
This sequence comes from Hypena proboscidalis, assembly GCA_905147285.1. Taxonomy (NCBI): domain Eukaryota; kingdom Metazoa; phylum Arthropoda; class Insecta; order Lepidoptera; family Erebidae; genus Hypena; species Hypena proboscidalis. Next base: position 8,022,393 of record LR990141.1, read on the forward strand.
ACTGCAGCTGAATCAATCATCAGTATCAGTGAACGCATCTCGCTTTGCGAATGAAAATTGAAATCGATGAATTATAGTTTTTTGTTCACAGAACGAATTGAAAATGTAAATAATAGAAAACTGAATTAATGGATGTTGTTTGCGTATGTTTGCAATATTAATAGTCAACGTATATTTTTTGTGTATTTAATAACGTTGTGTTAAATGAAATTCGTAGTTAATATTGTAAGTTCTCCCTGTGACTTTAGTCTGTACTCATATTGAAAGTTTTTTTTGTAACCTAACACAACGCCTATATTACCTAGAAAGGTGTGGCAGAGTTGTAATCCCACACTTCACCTGTTATGATTGAGCCTATCGCCATCCACCGGGCACAATCTCAACTCTGTGCTGCTATTGTGAATTTCGTGACGGAACACTAATAACACTTTGCCCGACTCGGGATTCGATCCCGAGGCATTGCGACGGGAGGCGCAAAAGCTAACAACTGTACCATCAAGGCAGTTTGTAATAATTTATAAATTGCTTATGAAAGTGTAGTACATTAGAAGAATAGCGTTTTATGATCTCAAAATACACTCAAACAAGAGTGCACGGTTGGCGTAGCGGTTAAAACGGTCGCCTCGCTGCTTTCAACTACGCTGGTGTTGTGGGTTCGATCCCCACATGGGACAAATCTTTGTGCGATCCGCAAAGATTCGTTCTGACTCTGGGTGTGCTTTGTGTGTGTGAAATGTATGTTTGTGAACACCCCCGCGATACAGGAGTTATTCCTAGTGCGGGTTTTGTTTTTAAACAAAAAAAAAAAACGCAATTTTTGCGCAATAACTGGCAGTAAGTATGTTATATCCCTGTAGCCACACTTGTTAATTGGTATTAAATTTATAGTTATAATACCACGATCCGTATAGCAAGATATCTGCAATCTTTTAAGAATATTCATGACTTGCCACTTACCACCAGGTGGACAGCAGACCTGTTATACACATTAATATAAAAAAATGCATATATATATTCTTTCTAAAATTGCATGCTTCTACGTTCTAATATTCACCTTAACCTATAAAATCTCAATTGCATTGTGATTGTTCACTTGACATTATGTTACATCCATCATCGTTGCATTACTTGAATGTATGGATTGTATGGCCTTAAGATTGGCTTCGAGTAATTAGCGTTTTGTTATAAAAATAAAATGAGTTTCAAAGCTTAGAGTTGTAAAATTGTTTAAGCTGTTGTCAGCTCAGCAACTAATGGACAAGTTAAATAAATTTATACATATTTTTATGGATTTGCAATATCGTACCTTCGGGGCAACAAAGTCACAAAAGCTCATTTTTAAATTTTACAGGAGAAGACTTTTAATTTATTTTTCACATATTAATTCTCATTTCTGGATAACTATTTATTGTAGGTTTGAAATCTTTACATAATTAATTGTTTATTTAGTTGGCTATTGTTTTACGTAAAAATTTTATATGCCAACAATTTGGCATACTTAGTTTGATTTTGCAGTTTTGGCTATTTGTGACTTTGTTGCACCGAAGGTGCAATATATATTATGTTTTTAAACTTTCGCGATTTGAGACCATTTTTCAAAAATTAGACAACGGGCCTAAATTTGGGTAATTATTATAAAGGTAAATAAATACCTGTGATCGACGTTTTGAATGACTTGCTCACCCTCACTTGGTCTAAATAAAAATAAAAAATTGTGACGACCAAGTGAGGGTAGTCGCTGAACTTCACCAGTCGGCTCGTGACCACGAATGATGCAAGTCATTCGAAACGTCGAGCATAGGTATTTATTTACCTTTATAATAATTACGCGATTTAGAGCCGTTGTCTAATTTTTGAAAAATATTTGTATGGATGTCAAAAGCGTATGGGTGCGTTCCTTGTTTTACATTTAAAATAATGTAATTATTAATTTTAAGCAAGAGTTTGCTTATTTATGTAATGCTTTATTATTATATAGGTGTTGTTGTTTCTTATTTCACTGGTGGTAGAGCTCTTGTGAATGAGCTCGAGGGCGGCAGCACCACCGTCTCACCTTTAACCTGTGACGTCGCAACCGCACGGCCACCGCAACCTCAAGATGCGCCCCCCACTGCAGACCCCTGTGGGGTATATAAAGGACCTGCGTGCGCGTCGCGCCCTTCTTGCCTGCGGTCACCAGCGCCGAGTTAAGTGTTCCTCACTTCGCTGCCCAGGACTTACCAAACCACTTACCTACCTACCAACCTACGCCTTGAGACTACCTTGTATTTAATAGATATAAATATATAGAATAATAATACCTTTGTTAATCTATCGATTGTTTCTATTTATTCTGCCTACCTAACTAGTCATTTGTAGACCACGTTACAGCGGCGCCCAACAATAGAGGTTATATGGTACATGGTTTGGTTAAGTCTTGGCAGTTATTTAATTGTGTGTTATTTCTGTGTATATTTCTTTTCTTCGTCCGAAAGGTGCGTACGGTGTTTTTTTTTATTCTATTATCTCACTTATTTCACCTCGTGTTTTAAATAACCTACAAAAACTTCTACTTTTATGTGCTTATGTTTTTGATTTAAAAAAAAAAAAAAAAAAAAGAAACACATTCTTATCACCTTTTGGACGGATTCATTTTTTTTCAAATAATTGTGTATCTTTGTATGCGTAATTCCCAATCAATTTTTTTTTAAATATGGCTTATGCTATCAAATTTAATCATTTAAGTAAGGCTGAGCTCGAATATGAAGTGCTTGTAAGAGGTGGTGTTGTGCCTGAAAAATCAATTACGGTTGAGGAATTGCGTAAACAAATTGCTAAATTGTCAGACCTGGCATTTGATGAAATAATATCGTCGTGCTTTTCGCCAGATGTTGATATTACCGCATGTAATGGCTCATTGTTGCGCGTTTCAAATAACCTTTTGACTTTGCAAACTCATTATGATAAAAACCTGTTTGTTAGATCGGAATCTATTATGCATCATGTTTTTCATAGATTATCAAGAATAGATACTTCGTTGCTTACTGATAAATCATCAATTCAAGTTGTATGGGATATGTTTCACGCTAATTATAAAATCTTAGCATCTTTTACCACGTGGTCGGTTCCTACCAATGTACCGTGTCATGTGGTCGAGCCAACGTGTTCATTACCACGTGAAGTTCAACACGTGGATTTTATAAATGAACGCAAAATGTTTTCTGAAATCTGCAAGTTTAAATATAGCGGTCGAACCTGTGTGAGGGCGTTTATTCAGAAGGTTGACGAGTTCATGTCGTGTCGAGGTATACCCGAAGATAGAATATTTTCTTTTGCTTTTGAGGTATTTTGTGATGATGCTTTGCATTGGTTTCGTTCAATTAAAGATAGTGTTCGTTCCTGGAAGGATTTGTGTATTTTGTTAAAACGCGATTTCAGTCCTCATAACTATGACTTTAAATTAATGTCGGAAATTAGGGCTCGTACTCAAGGTGAAAAAGAGAACATAACCATCTATGTATCTAAAATGCAAGGGTTATTTTCCTGTCTGGACGTACCCATCAGCGAGTCTATTAAATTAGAAATACTATTAAATAATATCAGGCCGTGTTATACAAATTCACTCTTAACTGGCAATATTGTGGATATTCCTTCTTTAATTAGTGTTTGTAGAAATTTTGAGAAGTATGACAGTCGTAGCAAGGAATTTTCGGAACCACCTAAAATTACTGCCAATACTCTAGCGCCAGATTTTGCTTATAGATATCCCAATGATACGAATTCGAAAAAAACTTCTTATAGCAATAATTCTTACAAAAAACATAAGTACTTTAAACCTACTTACAATGTTTTAAATACAGATCAATGTTCGACAGAAAATAGTAATTCTGCTGAACCGAGCGTCAATGCTGTTTCTGTCACTAGTACTGCTATACCTAAATTATACTGTCCGAGATGCAGAACAGATTCACATTCTTTAAAATATTGTCGTCAACCTCGTTTTTTGGTTTGTTTTAAATGCGGATTACCTGGCTATCGAGTTTTAGACTGTCCTAGTTGTAACAATAAAACTAATAAAAATTCAAAAAACGTAAAAAATACGGTTGGGGAAAATCAAAAGTAATTGTGAAAACATGTAAAAATGAATGGCATAATTGGCTAAATTATGTATCTAAATTTTTCAATTCATATCAACTTTCCTCAATCGTTAATTCTAACATTAATTATACTCCATTTATCCCCGTTACGGTTAACGGGAAGAACACTGTTGGTTTACTAGACACTGGTTCATGTGTAACTATTTTGGGTAATAATTCCCACAAACTTTTTTTGGATAAATCTAAATTATTACATTCTAAACCTCTGGATTTTATCACCGCTGGTGGCGACAAATATTCTTCACTTGGCTCAGTGGTACTTCCTTTTGAATTTCAAAATAAAATTATTTCTCTTGTTACTCATATTGTACCGGGTATTAAGAAAACTTTAATCCTTGGTATGGATTTCTGGAGGGGTTTTGGGTTGTTCCCTGATCAATTGGAATCTATTTTACTCACGAAAAATAATAACGACGTTGTTGTTTCGGAACTACAGCCTAGTTCTACCAGTCACTTGGTATCTTTTGATCATTTGTCTGATGAGCAGAGAGCTACTGCTAACGACATCATCGCCCAATTCACCGATATATCTTATGAACGGCGAGGGCTCGGCCGAACTTCACTCATTACTCATTCGATTGATACAGGTGATAGTCCACCTATTCGTCAGCGATACTATCGTATGTCTCCCGATAAACAGCGTATTTTGTTAAAACATGTCGATGCAATGTTGGCAGAAGATGTCATTGAACCATCTGAAAGCCCTTGGTCTAATCCCGTCATTTTAACGCCTAAAAAAAATGGTGAATTGCGTTTTTGTCTCGACAGCCGTAAACTAAATTCGGTAACAAAAAAAGACGCGTACAATTTGCCTTATATCTCTGAGATTCTGGATAACTTGAGAGACGCTAAGTACCTAACTAGTTTAGATATATCTAAATGTTTCTGGCAGACGTCAATAAGGGCAGAGGACCGTTGTAAAACTGCTTTTTACATTCCGTCACGTGGAACTTTTCAATTTAAATCCATGCCTTTTGGTTTAACAAATGCTCCTGCGACACAACAGCGTTTAGCAGATATTTTATTTTACGGGCCCGAATTTGAAAACAAGGTCTTTTGTTTCGTTGATGACATCGTATGTGTGACAAATTCCTTTGAAAATCACATTTCACTTCTAATTAAAATACTTAACAAATTAAAATATGCAAACTTAACTATAAATTTAGAAAAATGTAATTTTTTCAAAGACAAACTTAAATATTTGGGCTATATAGTGGATTCAAAAGGTCTTCATGCAGATCCTGAGAAGGTAAAATCAATTACAAGTTATTCCACTCCGACAAATAAAAAAGAGGTACGTCGTTTTCTGGGTGCTGCATCGTGGTATAGAAGGTTCATACCCGATTTTAGTACTTTAGCGGCTCCCTTAAATAAATTAACTTCTAACGGCAAAAAGGCTCCACTGTTCGCATGGTCGCAAGAGGCGGATGTAGCTTTTAATAAATTAAAAAAATGTTTATCTTCTTCCTCGGTCTTATGTTGTCCCGATTTTGATCAGCCTTTTGAAATACACGCCGATGCTAGTGATTACGGCATTGGAGCTGTACTTTGCCAGGTCAAGGAGGGACAGGAAAGAGTCATAGCCTTTTATAGTAAATCCTTATCGGACCAGGAAAAAAATTACAGTGCTACTGAGCGCGAAGCGCTTGCTGTCTTATCTGCTATCGAACATTGGCGGTGTTATATTGAAAACGGAAAACAATTTATTGTGTACACCGATCATGCTGCTTTGAAATGGTTTTTAAAACTGAACAACCCTACAGGGCGATTAGCCAGGTGGGGAGTTCGTCTTTCCTCTTATAACTTTGAAATAAGACACCGTCGTGGTTCAGATAATATTGTACCAGATTTTCTTTCTCGATCACCTAATATTATGGATATCGATAGTAATCTCCTCCCAGATGGTAGTTCCTTATCTACTAATGACACTTGGTATTTGAATATTTTTAATGGTTGTTCGCAGTCTCCTACATCCTTTGTTGACTATCAAGTGATCAGTAATAAATTATATCGTTTCAAAAAGAGTCTTAATCCTCTTACCAGAGAATTTCAGTGGAAGGAAGTAGTTCCATCTGAACGGAGAAACGAAGTAATACTTCAGAGCCATTCCTCCCCTACGGCGGGTCATATGGGTATTTTCAAAACTTTCAAACGTTTAGCCCTCAATTATTATTGGCCTGGAATGTATTCCGATGTTGTAAAAGCGGTAAATTCTTGTGATAGTTGCATCGCACATAAGCATCAGAATCATGCAACTTTGGGTCTTATGGGTGAACCTAAGTCTTGTTCTAAACCTTTTCAAATGATAAGTATTGATTTGATTGGTCCCTTGCCTCCTACAAGGCAACAGAACAATTTTATTTTTGTCGTTTGTTGTTGTTTCTCAAAATATTGTTTACTTTTCCCTATTAAACGTGCGACTGCTGACGTAATAACTAGAATCTTAGAGGAAAAAGTTTTTCTGGTACATGGTATTCCATCTACCGTAGTACTAGACAATGGCAAACAATTTATAAGCGCAACTTTTAAAAACTTGTTAAGTAAATATAAAATTCCAAATTTACATTACACACCGTTTTATGCACCTCATGTAAATACGGTAGAAAGATATAATAAAACTATAATAACAGCTGTTTCTACGTTCATTTCAAACGATCAACGCATATGGGATACACTTATACCTAAAATTCAGTTCGCAATGAATTGTGCAGTAAACGAAGTAACCGGTTTTACACCATCTATGATCGTATTCGGGCGTGAAATGGTAACCTGTGGTTCTCATTATGTTTCTAGTAAATCTGATACTAATATAATTCATGAGCCACGTGATAGTTATGCTGAGTCACTAGGCTACTTATCCTCTATTTTCGAGAGAGTACAGGCAGCGCTAATAGGTGCACACAAGCGTAATTGTCATTCTTATAATCTTCGCCGTAAAACGGCAGAATTCAATGTTGGTGATATTGTTTGGAAACGTACCTTTTACTTGAGCGATAAGGATAAATATTTTTGTAAAAAACTCGCTCCTAAATTTATTAAATGTAAAATCGTAGCAAAAAAGTCTCCATTAGTGTACAAACTAGCAGATATGTCTGATAAGCCACTTGGCGAATGGCATATAAAGGATATTAAACAAATAAACTATAAACAATAATGGTATAAAAAAAAAAAAAAAAAATTTTACCCTATGGTTCAGTGGTTAAAATTCTCATTGTCGAATCGGGTATACCATTTTGTTCGCTAATATTCTTCACGCTCATAATTCCTTTAGAATCACATCTACTAATGATGTCGAATTCTATTATTTTCAACTATACGATGTTGTTCATTCATTCATCTTGAAATGTGTCATGCCTTCTGTGTAGACGCGCACACCCAATACTACTTCGCTAACGCGCTACTTGGTAAACAAGTTGTTATACTTACATTTTTAGTTATATTTAGTTCCGTTAGATAAGAATGAGTTTCAATAATCTTCTTTAATTAGTAAAAATTCAATCTTAATAGGTTGCACGTAGTGTTATTTTTGAATGACATCATGACATTGTTATTGTATTGAATGCGTTTGGCTCGATCACTCCGGTTCTTTTCAATTTTATTTAGGTATCGTAACTTCATATTTTTTCTAGTTATTTTTTTTATATACACTTATTGTTCTGATTTCAGTAAAGCCGGATCGAGCTGCCGGTGCTGCTTAAGAACTGCTTCCTGAGGTCTTCCATGTCAGCCAGGAGCCGAATTTTTTAAGAAAAATTCTGCCCTAACGGAGGGGGTGTGTGACGTCGCAACCGCACGGCCACCGCAACCTCAAGATGCGCCCCCCACTGCAGACCCCTGTGGGGTATATAAAGGACCTGCGTGCGCGTCGCGCCCTTCTTGCCTGCGGTCACCAGCGCCGAGTTAAGTGTTCCTCACTTCGCTGCCCAGGACTTACCAAACCACTTACCTACCTACCAACCTACGCCTTGAGACTACCTTGTATTTAATAGATATAAATATATAGAATAATAATACCTTTGTTAATCTATCGATTGTTTCTATTTATTCTGCCTACCTAACTAGTCATTTGTAGACCACGTTACAAACCTGCCGCCAAATAGTAGTGCTTCCATTACTATGTGCCGGTTTGGTGGTGAGATCAGGCCCTGAAATTACTGGCACATGAGGCATAACACCGTAGTCCTCAGATGCAGCGACGCATCTATAATCTGCTTTTGTGGATTGTTGATGTCCATGGGCTGTACTCCACTTACCATCAGGTGGTCTAGGTACACGATCGTTCGCTGTGAGCGTAGTATAAAAAAATGTAATTTAATTTAGTAGTTAATAATATATTTTGTTTGTTTGCGACACAAAATATTATAATATGTAATTTTTTTTTTCTGTTGTCACACTGATCCTTACTCACTCACTGGGTGCATCAGAATTATCAGCGCTACGGTTGTTTTAGTGCTGCAGTATTGTGTTGCAATGCATACCATTTCCGGCATATTAAATAGGTATATTTTTTTAGACGTTTTGCAAATATGCCAGAATAAATGTTTCTTTTTCTTTTTTTTCTTTATATCACGCAGGGCACACCTAGTTTACAATACAAAGCCCCAATTTTATAGGTGTTAGATAAACCTTATTGGTAGGATAAGCATGTATCACTCATAAATGAAAGCGACAGCTGAGTTCTTTTTTTAAGTGTAACTTGTGTGGCTACGAGCCTATTCGCCCCCCAAGATTCTCACCATTCACTCCTTGTAAATATAACAGTGCCCGTTCACTCCTTATTGCAAATACATTTAATGTACAGTAATCAGAATAATGGTATAATAAAATAAATATAACAAACAGTACACAAAACAAGATTTATATAACGTTAAAATTTTTGGCGTTACAACAAAATGAATAGATTTTTCTTATTAAGTGGTTTTTTAGCATGTTTTGTCTAACGGTACTTTTTCATTTGTAAAATAATTCAAATAATATAGATTATACGTGAGGAGTGTATGGGCCCGTCAAAAAATATTACATTGATTTTGTCTTAATACACCCCTTCAATTGGAGTGAATGGGTTCTTCAAAACGGAGTAAATTTCTAAGGATAGATTTAGGAGGAGTGAACGGGCTCATAGCCACTTGTGCCACTTTTGAATCCTGTCAGGTTATATTTTATGGGTCGCATAAGAACTATCTGGAACCTCAGAAACACTAAGCATAACACTAAACCAACTTCACACATCCGCATAATACCACCTCAGATACAGTATTCAAGCGTTTCAACACCAGCAATGCACCAATGTCCTTGAGCTCCGTACAGATCCACTCACTTCAGAAACACTCGGCCGCTGTTTCAACATCTGGGCCAAGTACGTATCCGCCAGATATTCATAGATATGTTGCCAATACTGTAATTATATCTATCTTTCGAGAAATTGGATATGCGTTTGAAATTGTTCTGGATATGGTCCTAAGATACAGGTATTGCCTAGTTTGGGGTCAATATGTATGACTTGATGTATTCTAATATAATATTTTTTAAACATAACATAACATCACGCCTTTATCACCCAGAAGGGTGTGTTAGAAGTGTACAATACCCACATTTCACTTATTGCCATCCACCGGGCACAATTCCAACGTGCTGCTATTGCGAATTCCCTGAGAAAAAGTTGACAAATAACACTATGTTAGACCCGGAAATCGAACCCAAGTCCTTGCGGTTAAAGGCGCATACGCTGACCACTAGACCATCGAGATAGTTTTATTATCAGTAGCAGAGAGCAGTATATATATTTTTTTTTATGTGGCATAAGGTTTGATTTACAGCATGCAACACTGAGGTAGGTCAGTATGACCTCTAAAATCATAAGATAGATATAAAAAGATATTTAACTAGATATTTTGATTTGAAAGAAAATTCGTTATTTTTTGCATTTTGTTTTTTTGAACTCATTCATTCACTCACTCATTCACTGACTCATTCACTCACTCATTTACTCATTCATTCACTCACTCAATAACTGATACAAGAAAACGTACTTTTTATTAGATATTATTTTGAGGATGTTATAATTTCAAATTACGAATGGAATTATCATTACTACAAAGTATATAATTATGACACATATATAGCCGAGTGCGAGACCGTAGGACTGCGAAGTCAAAGGTCTCGGGTTCGAACCCACAGCACACACCTCTGTCAATAAATTGTTAAGATTCGTCTTTTCGAGGAAATTTGTGTGTTTATCATAAATATAAATTATCGCTTACTAAAGGTGAAGGAAAACATCGTGAGGAAACCTGCATGCCTGAGAGTGTCTTAAAAGTTCTCGAGGCAGTGTGAAGTCTACCAATCCGCACTTGGCCAGCGTGGTGGACAATGGCTTACCTATTTCATCATGAGAAGAGGCCCAAGCTCAGTAGTGGGACATAATGTATTAGATACAGGGCTGCTATTATTATATAATTATGTATTATGGTCATTATTAGTCAAGTGTTTGAATGTTATAATTATTGTTTTATTAGCGTTTTAAATGTCATATAAAATATAACTCAAATAGGGATCTTTTAATATATAATAAACAAATTTTGGCATGTCATAATTATGGCAAAACATTGCTGAAAATTTATTGAATATTATGATATTAAAGAGCAATCAAATTATTATTGTATATCTGTCTTTCACGAACGAGAGAGGTCAATGCATCAAGTGAACTAGAGAAGAAGAGACAAGAAGGCGTTTTATGAGTTCATGCATCTATTTACAAACTTTTGCGTGTATTTATCTATACTAATATTACAAATAGGAAAGATTGTTTTGTTTGTTTGTTTATATCCTAAAATCTTCGAATCTACTAGACCTTTATTAATGATAGTTTAACGATAAGTATAATAGCAGTTGAGGAAAATAATATAATAGTAAACTATTAAATTATTTTCCTCAACTGCTACAATGATCGAAGAATATGCTTTTCTGGAACGAAATTTGTATCAACATCCATTGTGTTAAGTAACGCAGTATCTGAAAAAAAAGTTTGTTATTGAAGAAAAATAGTAAAATATACTTTTTTCTAAATGCTAACTCAAGCAATTCAGATTTTTTTCTAGATACTTTGTCTTAATACTTAAAATAGTGTATTTAAATAAAAGCCTAGAAAATGTAAAACTTCTAAAACTTCATGTTTATAACCAATTTTAATTTTATAGTTTTTTATAAAAATGTTTTTGAAAATGCTGTTCTTTATTCTATTATGCTACTATCGCAATAATGTTTCTTAGAAATAAGGCTTAGGTTAGCCCCAGTGTCAAATTTATCAACCAAACCACTAGTTGTGATATATTTTGGCCCAGGGAACTCTAAGATTATGCTGGGCTGGCACTCCGCCAGTTCCGTTGCCTCATAGGTACGCCATAAAGGGTATTAAACCTTGACATAATATTTCACTCGTGATAATCTTCTAACGACTAACTATATTTTAAAACGGTAGAAGCCTATGGTGTTTAAATGTTACAGTTAACAAGCTGACCCGACATACATTGTCCTGTCTTAACTATGTATACATTCTCTGTGACGATATTTGCAGCACGCATTATGTCAATGTAATGTCAAACCCTATAAAGGTACATTTAAAATGTTCATACTGTCAAAAACGCTGAGGTTACTAAAATGGCTATTAAAAATAGGGATTGGTGATAAAAGGGTAAAAATTTTGGGTTGTATGTATGTTTTAATGCCACATTATAAAAAAAATAAAAGTAAAATTTTTCTCCAAAAATTTAAAAAAAATGTTAAGGGTGAACAACCCTTATCAATTAGGGGTATGAAAAATAGATAGTAGCCGATTCTCAGACCTACTGAGTATGCATATAAAATTTGGTAAAAATCAGTAAAGCCGTTTCGGAGGAGTAAGGTAACTAACATTGAGACACGAGAATTTTATATATAAGATAAAGACAACATGGTACCAATGCGTGTTTTATTGTAATGCAGCACATTTTGCTTAGTTAAAACGTCGTTATTTTCAATTGATTTTGTAGTTTGCACGAAATAATTCGAGTCTAACTTTCGGACCCCTATTTCTATTGACCCAACTGAGTTAACCCGTGATTGGTTTCAAATTTAAATTGACGTCCTATGTAAATATTTGCCCTTTACATTGCACTATAAAAATTATACCCTAATAATATTCAATATAAAATATTACTCATGTTATGTACTATAGCTTTTATAAAATAATTTTTAACAAAAAAAAAAAACGACTTCAAAAAGTAGGTAAACTAAAAAGCATAAAATAAATTTACTTCGCACAAATTAACGTTTTGTCATTTAGTTAAATAGAAATTATTAAATAATTATTTTATAAATTCTGAAGTCGGTGCCAAGTAAATCGGATAATTAAGAACTAATATTCTGTCAGAAAATAGTTGTTAGAAAGATTTATACTTATTATCTAGTTATTGGTTACTTGGCACCGAATTCAGAATTATAAAATAATTATTTAATAATTTCTATTTAACTAAATAAAAAAACGTATTATTTGTGCGAAGTAAATTTATTTTATGCTTTTTAGTTTACCTACTTTTTGAAGTCGGTTTTTTTTTTTGTTAAAAATTATTTTATTTTACGATTTTAAGTGATGGGTAGACCGAACAAGAATGTTTCTCGAATGAGGAGACGACGGTTACTTGAGACGGAAAACTTATTAATAATAATCCCCGTACTCCTAACCGTTGAATAGTTGTACCTTCCAGCATCAGCTCTGCAACTTAAAATGCAAATATCCAAGTAGTTTTAGGTAATATACGAAACACAATATAGAAGCTTGATTGACCCATGATTTCTCTAGGATCCCATCATTAAATCATGACCTCATTATTATGAATATATATAAGTAATATTCAACGTCTCGCCTCATCTGTGTATAACTTGAAAGAATACAGTAAACGGCCTCAAGGAGCCTATATTTAAAGAATTATCCCCGTACTCCTAACCGTTGAGGAGTTGTACCTTCCAGCATCAGCTCAGCAACATAAAATGCTGGCTACTAGATGCAAATATCCAAGTAGCTTTAGATAATATACACAAAACAATATAAAAGCCTTTTAAATTTGAGGGTGCCCTCGATTTCTCTAGGATCCCATTATCAGAACGTGACTGGAAAAAAATGGGACCACATGACAAGTATATCCTATCAAACAAAAAAAGAATTTCTCAAATCAGTCCAGGCGTCTTCGAGTAATCGGTGAACAAACATAAAAAAAAAAAAAAAAAAAAAAAAATACAACCGAATTGAGAACCTCCTCCTTTTTTTTGAAGTCGGTTAAAAATAGTTTAATTTAATTATTTGTTTGAAGCAAAAACGAAATGTTAAACTTGTAGCAGGAACAATTTAATAGTAAAAAAAACGATGCTGTCAAAATAAAATTTGACTCAGCCATCGACTCGACGATGAAGAAGAGTAAAAAAAACGAGTATCTAGCGTTAAAACAACAACAATTTTGCAGCACAAAATGCATCTCACAGAATTTAAACACGATCTCTTTCACGCCGCAAACTGTTACGGCAGTTACGTCGTTCCACCTCACAGCCATCCTTATTGCAAAGAAAAGTGAATCTTGTCGGGTGCCTCCAGCTTTTAAACGGCCCTTAGATAATGTTCCCTTTGTACAGCGAAATTGGAATTATTATGGTTTAGTGGGTCGAGGAAATAACCCGAGTATTAATACCCGTAAGCTTTTGCCATGTTTTCTTTCATAGAAATGGCTTTGGAAATTCTTTTGGGCTTTCTCTATTAGATTATGGGACGCCAAAGCGGAACTGTTGGGTTTTGATGTGGGATTGTTGTTAACTGATGTTATTTTTAACCGACTTCATATTAATTTTATTTAGGTAATTGAAGAATAAAGAATCAAGATTCAAATCATTTATTTTCATAGGTCCCAGCGCTTTAACACGTCAAATCATTATAATGACATATACAAATAAATTAAAAGCAGAACTCAAATTAATAATGGAAATAATTAGGTATTTACGAAGTAAGTACCGCTGGTCTCGTGTTCGATTGCCGGGTCAGAGAAAAGTGTTATTTAGGATTTTTCTGTCGGGAAATTCTAAATAGGAGCACGGAGTTGGATTTACGCTCGGTGGATGACGACAGGCTCACCTCCTATCACAGGGTATATGTACACATCTAGCGTGGTCTGGGGGCAGTTTGTAACATATTGCTAAAAATCAAATCTCAACGATACCCTACAGGCTCGCGCGGTCTGTTAGCACCTTTATAAATACTCAGCATAGTACCGAAAACGATAAAATAATAGAAAATATCTATATTGAATCTTCGCTTATTCTTTGATAGTTTTGGCTTACAATTTCTTGAACTAGAACGATGCAGCATCAGCAAATAATAAGCCACTAGCTATCCAGCCTTTATCTTGGTAATCCTAGCTTCCCGATTCGGCTATAACTATTTATCAAACGTATAAGAGCACCAACAAAATAAAAGCACACTTTAAGTAGGTACTTTTCTGTCCATTCAAACAAAAGCATTACATTATATAATTGGCTAATCCTTTCACCATGGTGGCAAGTCAAAATAAATTTTGACTCAGCCATTAACACGACAAAGAAGAAGAAGAAGAAGAAAGCATTACATAACACTACCTTACCCAAAACCCCTTACCTTAACCAGAAGTATGTGACAGAGTTGTATAGCACCTACATTTTACCTGTCATACCACCTATCACCATCCACGGGGCACATTTTCTGACTCCGTGCCGCTGAAAATTTGCTGACGACCTAAATAATACTTTTACTCTATCCGAGAATCGAACTCGTCGTCATACTATAAATACTAGACCAAAGAAGTAGTTGAGAGCAAAAAAGGTTAATTTTAAAACCATTTATACTATTTTCAAAGACACATCACATCTTTAGTTTCTTTCGTCCTTATACACAGCTTATCTCAGCTTCGTACACAAGTCAGTATAATGTGAATTAATGGCCGGTCTGGCTCACTGAATCGTCTGAAAGAACTGTAACTTGGTTATAAGAATAAATAGCTCCGTCTTCGCTTCATTACATATCATTGTTCATTGTATTATTAGCTTTTATGTACTAACTTCCTACTTACTTTCCAGAATAATAAATAAATAAATATTTTACAACTCACACACAACGCCATCTAGTCCCAAACTAAGCAGAGCTTGTACTATGGGTACTAGAATAACTGATACAAATACATAGATTTACTTTTTTTTTGTAATTACATACTTATTATACATAGAAACACCTAGACTAAGACAAACCCCCATGTTCATGCACACAAAGATTTGTCTTAAGTGGGAATCGAACCCACGACCTCAGCGTCACAGGCAGGTACACTACCCACTCCGCCATCCGGTCGTCTTTAAGAATATATGCCTTATAAGAGTAACCCCAATATATCGACATAAAATAAACATAACTTAACTTTTTAAATGATTACAATATTACCTGATTAGATAGCGTATATGACTGCGAGGTATCAGGTTCAATTCTGTTTCAGGTCGGAGAAAAGTGTAATTTAAGATAAATCCATCAATATTTTTTTAAACAGCATGAAGCTGGAATTTTTCCCCGTGGATGGCGATAGGATCACGTCCTTTAGTATCACATAGGGTCTAAACATATCAGGGGGAAAGTAGGTGTTATACATTTCTGCCACTCCCTTCTGTATAATATAGACGTCATGTAATGGTACTAGTAGGATATATGCTATTTAGGATATACTGGTGGTAGAGCTCTTGTGAATGAGCTCGAGGGCGGCAGCACCACCGTTTCACCTTTAACCTGCCGCCAAATAGTAGTGCTTCTATTACTGTGTTCCGGTTTGGTGGTGAGATCAGGCTCTGAAATTACTGGCACATGAGGCATAACACCGTAGTCCTTAGCTGCAGCGACGCATCTATAATCTGCTTTAGTGGATTGTTGATGTCCATGGGCTGTACTCCACTTACCATCAAGTGGACTACACGTTCGTTCGCTGTGGGCGTAACATAAAAAAAAAATCACGCGAAAATCGTTGAGCATCCTAATCAATCAGTAATGCTGATTCCATTTCTATTCAAAAATGTACTTATATCTGGAAAAAAACAACTTTCAAAGTCGTACTTTATATTAAATTTAATAGTTATTTAGTAGCAAGTAGCGGAATGGAAGCGCTCGTTTATCACGCAGACAGATCTACCCTCTGTCACCCTCCGTGGCACTCGGAGGCACTCCGCAATGACAAATGCGCCGGTCAGGTAAAAACGTTCGTGTTTCTTAAATATTACTTAACTGTTTCCTGATGGTTTTGTCTGAAACGCGATCATATTTAATGGTGGTTAAGTAACGTATTTGACAAATGGGATATTTTTATTTTCTTGTTTGATTTGAATGGTTTCTTTTATTTTACTCATATAAGATGACTTCATGTGCCAAAAAACTATTTAATTAGGCAGTACTACTAAGAAAAGATTAAAAACAATATCTATTTAAACTAACTGAGCATCAAATTGGCTAATTTTACTTCTATTCCAACCAATAATAATAAAAAGACAAAGTCGTGCTTAATATCGCATTTAGTAGTTATTAATTAGCAAGTGGCGAAATAGAAGCGCTCGTTTATCACGCAGACAGATCTACCTTCTGTTACCCTCCGTGGCACTTGGAGGCACTCCGCAATGACAAATGCGCCGGTCAGGTAAAAACGTTCGTGTTTCTTAAATATTACTTAACCGTTTCCTGATGGTTTTATCTGAAACGCGATTTTGTTTAGTGGTGCCGCGTTGGTTAAGTTTTATTTCTTGATTTATATGTGTACATAAATATATTAGAAGAAGAAAGAAAGAAGAAAGAAAATACATTTATTTAGTTCCAACAAATGGGACACAGAAATTAAACAATATACATATTATGCAAATACACAACATTTTGAATTATGCCCCATGGTTGCACCAAATAGGACCTGATTCTGCATATTGTCAGACTCAGGTCTGACAATATGCTCTTAATAATAAAATACATCAAACAAACCAAATATACAGCAGATACATAAACCAGTAGATACATAGAATAGTGGGCAGAAATAATAGAAAAAAAAAACAAAACAAAAGATATAAATAGACTGAAGCAAGTAACAAAAAACAATAATTTAAAAAAGTTTGAGTGGCTCTCCAACACAGAGCCTAAATCGCTAAGAAAACATTTAAATGTTGCAGAAATGACAATATTACAGGTGGCAACATAGGCGTGATTTTCAATAGCATTATTTTTATACTTGATATGTTTAATACTTGAAACTTTGTAAAGCAAGTTTTGCAAGCGTTACTTTTTGTACAAAGATAAGAAACATTACAGAATCTGCCACATTTGAGGGAAAGATTTTAGAAATATACATCTAACTTTCGAACTATCTGACGGACTGTACGACATCCATTCGCGTCACATTAAATCTCGCATCCATTTGAGTGACGTGACGTCCGCGTCACAGATAACCTGAGACCCGCATAAATCACTTCTGCACACAAAGTGAGGCGCAACCCTCAAATGATATATTCACATTCAAATTCTGGACGCCTGCCAACTTGTTTGATTAAAAATGGAGTCCTAAAAGGAGTTGATTCTTGTGTGCTTCGTAGATTTATGATGTATTTATACTAGTTAACGCCTGCGGTTCCGTCTGTGGCGGTCTCCGCACATAATAAATAACGTTGACATTGACAACGGCAAGAAGTGACACACTCGTCACAACTGTCAAAGAGCGCTGAATCGCGATAACGAAATGTTCACAGCAAGTGTACATAAATACAACTTCCAATACGCTACCGTTGGACAGCTGTCCGTCAGGCAATACCACCGAGTCTGGTTGGAGGATCTCTTTGTGGTGGAGGAACATCACACCCTGTTCCTCTACACCGTCCGTGTGGTATGTCTATAAAACGTAGCTAATCATACGCATCTATGAGTTAAGTTGTATGTGTGTTTTATTGAAATTCTTCCAGTAGCTTTTTGTGAAAACGTAACAAACATTAAAACACTTTTTATACTTACATACATCCTCATAAACCATAACATTTCTAGTTGTAGGAAAAAGCATAATATGTAAATGTTGAAAAAATATAAATACATATATTTAACTACATATTTAACACATTTTTTATTTTCTCGAAATATGCTATAATTTAAAATTAAATATAATTTTTTTCAGTTAAAACACCATAGATTACACATTCCATTGATTACAAAAAAAAAATTACACATTTTATTACATGGTAAATATGGTAAATATATAATAAAGATAACACACAAGGACATAATATATCATAGGAGGCAAATGTTATGAAAACTTAGTTTTTTTATTTTTAAATAGAAGTAAATTTTAAATAGCCAATTTGATGCTCAGTCAGTTTAAATAGACATTGTTTTTAATCTTTTCTTAGTTGTACTACCTAATTAAGTAGTTTTTTGGCACGTGAAGTCGTCTTATATAAGTAAAATAAAAGAAAACCATTCAATTCAAACAAGAAAATAAAAATATCCCATTTGTCAAATACGTTACTTAACCACCATTAAATATAATCGCGTTTAAGACAAAACCATCAGGAAACAGTTAAGTAATATTTAAGAAACACGAACGTTTTTACCTGACCGGCGCATTTGTCATTGCGGAGTGCCTCCGAGTGCCGCGGAGGGTGACAGGGGGTAGATCTGTCTGCGTGATAAACGAGCGCTTCCATTCCGCTGCTTGTTACTAAATAACTATTAAATGCGATATTAAAGACAACTTTGAAAAGCTGATTTTCTTGAAAATATACAATAAAGTGTATTAATAGGAGCCTCCCCGAGTGACGTGCACAACAATTCCCTACGTCTGGCGCACCCTGGGCAATTCGCGAGTTCTCCAAAGCGAATTGGCTGCGAAATCCTTTCACCACGATGGCAAGTCAAATCAAATTTGACTCAGCCATCGACACGACGAAGAAGATTAAGTCATACTTGGATCTTTACCGTTTTGAGCAATAAAATATATTGTAGTAAAACTGCCTCGCTGGTCAGTGGTGAAAAAAATCTCAAATTACACTTATACCCGACCCAGAAATCGAACAAGAGACCTCGCAGTAAGAGACTAAATACATACACTAGAGTTGGCGCCACTCATGCCATTCAGATTGCCTGTGTCAACGCTCCCCTGAACGTAATTGGCCAAAAGGCCAGTCCCTTAAGTCACTTTGACATATGCTTGATAACTGTCATTCTTATTATATAAAGCTTGCAATCTTCAACCAAAACCCTTTTTCTCTTCCTTTTTAATACCACTTTCTTCTATAAAGGTCGAGCTCACGGAAATATCAATCCATTGTACGTAAACTAAAATAAGTTGTAATAAACCGAGTTAGTTACAACATCCTTCTTTTTATTTATGTCGAATTGTTCGACAACTAGCTATACTTTGTCGTAATTAAATTACAGGAATAAGAAAATCTCGTCTAACAAAAAGTTACTCGTGTATAATATAAAATAGCCTTAAAAAGCCTATTTTAATATCTGGCTGTCATTGACAGGCTTTGACGCTCGCTGACAAAAAGGGCTTTGGAAAAGGAATAAGTCTTGATGTAATGTGTGCTTTGAATTGGAGCTTATTATACCGTGCTTGTAACGATTGAGGGAAATGGATGAGTGTCTTCAAAGGACTAATACTTCCATTTAACATAATACATTTTTTTTTCTTTTTGCTTTGAAAATATTTGACTCTATACCACAACGTAATGGGGTACGGTGTGGTTATGTGGGGTCCTCACTAATTGAAAACACCATGGCTGTGGCTACCGTACAGTGAATTCGTCAACAACAACCGCACATATAACTGGTTTACTTTTTATGAAGAGCTTATATTTATTTATAGAAGAAGAAATAGGTTTTGTATTTGATTAAAAATCTCACAACGGATCAACCACTACCCCGAATCTACCATTACCTTTCATACCGAAGGCTATATTATTAACTTTACGTTTCAAATGATTACTAAAACACATAAAAATTATGATAAATCCATACAATTTAATATTACAAGCATGAAAATCAGTTAAAAAATAGTTGATCAAACTATAAAACATGACACTAATGGTACACCTTATGCCTCAAGTTTTAAAAAAGAGGGTACAATTTATTTTGTATTTGGCTAAAAACTTCACAAGAATCACCCAATAATAATACCATACCGAAAACTATAAGTATTGTGAACCAAAATCTCTAATTGTCATGTTTTATAGTTTATTTAATAAATTTTAACTTGTTTTCATGCTTGTTATATTGAATCGTACGGATTTATCATCATTTTGATGTATTTTGGTAACAATTTGAAACGTAAAGTGATACTGTGTAATGTTTTTAAAAGTAAATTTACGCTAGCAACATTTGAACTGTAACGATTTTTTTTGAAAAAAACGACTTTGTTATAAAAATGGCGACTGTTGTTCAGCAGTATTTTGTGTAAATCGTAGCGAATAGAAGTGAAACCTTACTGTATGTACGTTTTTAATTATAATTGGTGTTTTTCTCGTATTATTTCAAAGTATAAATAGAATAAAAGTTCATAGAACCAGTGTTATCCTATCCCGAATTACCTGACGCATTGGAGTCAAGAATAAGTATCACCAAATACTCAACTGAACAAATATAAAAATGCCAATTCGAATTTCCTTTCATATCCTCAAATTGAACATGAATAACATAAAAGTCACCGAAGGTTCTATCCGATAAAATAATCTTTAAAAATATTGGAATGGAATGGTCCTTTCAGAGTCCCGCTCAGTCAGTCAGTTTCGTTAATGTCAATGCATTCGGACGATGAATTGAAATGACATTTTGTCGAATGACTGGAGTGCTATTGGTTCAGATTAAGAGTAGACTCACAAGCGCCGAGTTTTCATACTAACGTAATATACTATGGGTTTTACTTTATTGTTGTACGACCGGATGGCGGAGTAAGTAGTGTACCTGCCTGCGACGCCGAGGTCGAGGGTTCGATTCCCACTTAAGACAAATCTTTGTGTGCATGAACATGGGGGTTGTCTTAGTCTGGGTGTTTCTATGTATAATATGTATGTATTTACAAAAGAAAAGTATATATGTATTAGTATCAGTTATTCTAGTACCCATAGTACAAGCTCTGCTTAGTTTGGGACTAGATGGCGTTGTGTGTGAGTTGTGAAATATTTATATTTATTTATATTTTATTAAGTTTTATCTATTAAATCTGACATAACATCACCCAGAAGGGTGTGTACAACACACACAGTTTACCTGTTATGTTTAGGTTCTATGGGATAAGAGGTGAGCCTATCCTATATTCACCGGACCCAATTTCCACTCCGTGCTGCTATTGTGAAGTTCACAAATAACACTTTGCCCGACTCAGGCATCGAACCTGAGACCTTGCGGTGAGAGGCAAATATGCTAACTACTATACCGTCAAGGCAGTAATATGGGATCAACTTATCTTTATGTTTTTATCTATTTTCATAGACAAATCATATTATCTAAAACATTAAAATGCACGTTTGTTCGTGGCCATTTTGTCAAAAAAAACACATTAATTGAGTTACATACAAACTGAAAAAAAAAGAATAATTTTGAAAAAATGGACGCTCACAAACATGCGCGATTTGTCTATAAAAATAGATAATACTTAATAATATAAAAGTTATACCTACATTAATTTTTTGGATATGTATGGAAAACAACCAACCAATTGTTCTCCCTTAAGAAATCGAATTGTATGGAACGTCGTCAGATTATATTATATTTGGGGGTAGATCGTCGTTTTTATTGACTTGATACGGTATGGATTGCTACAGTTTTAATATGTATTAGTCATATGATTTTACATAGCATAGATTTTTGTATCATTTGTGCTTATTGTACCTTTAAAACTAAAGCGCCATTAAGGATGAAATTATCTTTAATTTCTTTTCTTTTTAGCCTGCATTGTCTTACTGCTGGGCTAAGGTCTCTCTCAAGCGTTTCCAGTCCTCTCTATCTCCTGCAGTTTCCCACCAGTTATGGCTGTAGGCATCTAGGTCACCAGCAAGCGCCTCTTCAGCAAAAAAAAATCAAAAAAACTGGCAAATAATAACACGTGCTCAGGTAGCCAGTAGTCTTAAGGTAATGTATTGCGTACTGCCTTCCAAACTAAACGTTTGCTTGTATTTTGGGTGACTCTGCAGTCGTGTTTGTAAGATCTTTTTTTTTTGTTTTTTTTTTTATCTAAGACCTGTAAAGTTATTTAAATTGCCAAAGCTCAAGTTCATAAATATACAACCCACTATCAGCTGGATAGTTTAGATACATGTTTTATCTACAAAAGTCATTAAATTCATACAAAATTTTCCAACTTTATTTCATAACTTTATCATATTGAAACAAAACCTTTGCTAACAAATGCCACAGACAGATGAAATTCAGTAGATTATATTCCATTGTTTAATCTCAACGAAAGTTGACTTTCATTCATCAAATATACAATTTAAATAAGATATTACTTTATCTGCAAAATAAGCTCTTTGAAAAGTAATAAACAAGATAAGATTCCTAACTTAGCAATATGAAATGAGATCTGTGGCATATTGCATCTACAAGTGGGTATAAAAAATGATACTAACGATTGCATTTTATTGCTTATCTGATTATTGCGATCTACGACAAGATTTTTGTTTTCACCGAAGCTATAGTTGTGGCTGTTTTTGTATGATACCTACATCGATTTAAAAAGTGTGTTTGTGTACACGGTTGGCGTAGTGGTTAATGCAGACGCCATGCCGCACACTGGTTCCAAATTAAAAAAAAGTGGACATTGATAGTAGACCGCTGATATTTTTTTTTATTGTTGATACAGTGATAACAGATAAGGCAAAAAAATATTATTGTCCTACTTCAAATACTTTTCTTGAAAAAAAATATTTCTTTTTTTTTTGTATGGTAGTTTTTACATTTTATTCGATTTCTCAAAAACCTTAAGCGATGTCGAGATGCCAATCAGATATGTTAGAAAACTAATAATTCTGAGTATTTAGCTCGAAGAAACTTATTGCTTATCTCTGCGTACTTTGGAGATAATAGTGACAGAAAATAACATTTTTTTTTAATATTAATTGTTCGCTTTTTTCAATCATAGCCTTACTTTAGCACATATAAAGTGAGTCGAGTGAGCTGGTTGGACTCACGGTCAACAAAACCAAGAACAAAGTGATGTTGGTGGACAGAACCGGTCAACTCTCCAGAACTGGCGAACTCTCAGATCTTGAACTTGTCGATGACTTTGTTTATCTCGGATCGCTGATAACAAACCGAGGCGGAAGTGAACGAGAAATCAGGAGAAGAACACAAATGGTCAAAGCTGCGATGAGCAAGCTGACTCGTATATGGCAAAACAGGAAGGTCTCCAATGTCACTAAAATGAGACTAGTCCGGGCATTAACTTTTTCGATTTTTCTATATGGTTCAGAGCCGTGGACAATTAGGGCTATAGATCGGAAAAAAATAGATGCTTTTGAGATGTGGTGTTGGCGTAGAATGCTCCGTATACCTTGGACTGCCAAGAGAACGAACAAGTCTATCCTAGATCAACTTGGCATAAAGACTAGACTGTCCGCCGTATGCTACCAACGTTTTTGGGGTATTTCGGTCATATTGCCCGCCGCCAACCAGATAATCTTGACAAACTAGTCGTGGTTGGAAAGGTGGAAGGAAAAAGACCACGTGGCCGATCACCTAGCCGATGGTGTGACCAAGTCACCACTCACACTGGGCTCTTGGTTACAACTGCCATGAGAGAAGCCGAAAACAGGTCAAGATGGAGGGAAATAACCAAAAGAGCAATGAAAGCCTTTCAAGAGCACGACCTTCAGCAATGAAGATTACGAAGAAGAATTGGTTGTTAAATCTAGAAGCGATCGAAGTCTTATCTTAGCATCAGATTCAGTTACAGTTATGTCTGCCTCTGGAGGATAACAAGTTTTTTTAGCTTCCAGGAGCTTTTGATAGGATGGAAGACCACACATTTTCTCTGAAGCAAAAATAGTTCTAAAATTTTGAGATCGCCACTTTGACAAATTTATTGAGGTATATAGCGCTAACGTTTTATTCTGTGGTAAACACGGCTTGTCAGTTTTTTTAGCGAATAGTACATCATGTACCATCTCACATTTTTCCTCGTTTTGGCTGAGTTTGTTTAATATAGCAGCTAACATTGTTTTTTTTAAACTCTTTTAATTTGGCACATAAAGCATAGACTAATTCCTCCTCTGTGTAATCTAAAGTGTTAGAAAACGCCTTTTCTTCTGTTTATCAGATATATCAACAAACGATTTTTTACTTGTACCTCAACTTAATTGATGAGTATCTACTTGCGTTTCGAAATTTGGCGAAACTTCCTCGGCAACTTTAAAAATGCTGCTTAAATCGATATTTTGACATTTTGGCCAAACTAATTGGGATTGTAAGCAGTCTGAATTTTTGTTAAGAAACGTCTTTTGAGCTCTACTGGAAGTAGACCACCTTTTTGAGATATTACTTGAAAAATTACGACAAAATAATTTAATATTACTCAAATCTTCGGCAGACAATTCAACACCAATACGTTCAATAAGGGCATTAAATAAAAAATCGATATTTTTAATACCACCTCCTGATTTAAGAACAACGTATAAGTGACACGTATTGGTGACAAATGCGGATATAATATTATAATTTTAAGGAAAATTGAAAAAAAATAGAAACAAAGAGATTAAAGACAAAGTATCTTTGATTTTAAAACAAAAAACGACGAAAACGACGGTAGTATATATGTTTTAATTCTATTTTAAATGTTCAAATTGTATCAGGCTACAATTTGTTTTGAAAAATACATTATTTATGATGCGAGCGTTTCGGTCATTAGTGAGCCCCCATAACCTCTTTTACAGAGAAGTCTCTTTTTATTTATTTGACATTATAGCATACATTAATATGTGCTAAAGTAAGGCTATGATTGAAAAAAGCGAACAATTAATATTAAAAAAAAATATAATTATTATCTGTCACTATTATCTCCAAAGTACGCAGAGATAAGCAATAAGTTACTTCGAGCCAAATACTCAGAATTATTAGTTTTCTAACATATCTGATTGGCATCTCGACATCGCTTAAGGTTTTTGAGAAATCGAATAAAATGTAAAAACTCCCATACAAAAAAGAAAGAAATATTTTTTTTCAAGAAAAGTATTTGAAGTAGGACAATAATATTTTTTTGCCTTATCTGTTATCACTGTATCAACAATAAAAAAAAATATCAGCGGTCTACTAGCAATGTCCACTTTTTTTAATTTGGAACCAGTGTGTGCCGGTTCGATCCCCACGTGGGAAAAAGAAGCGGCCGTGGCGCAATGGATAAGGCATCGGTCTTACGATCGAGAGGTCGTGGGTTCGAATCCTGGCCATTACACCACGGACGTGAACTTCCTCCTAACACAAGCGAATTAAGCTTAGCTGGAGGGGGTTAACAAGAATACTAGTAATTTGTATTTACAAATTACTAGTAAGCTTTAAAAAAAAAAAAAAAACATTGTGTGATCCGTAAATATTTGTTCTGACTCTATGTGTGTAAATTGTATGTTTTTTAACACCTCCGCGACAATGGAGTCCAAATGCGAGCGTCTAAATTAACTCAAAGGTTCTTCTTCTTTTTCGTCGTGTCGATGGCTGAGTCAAATTTTATGTGTCCAATAAGTGGTCACTGTTATAGCGCTCTCATCGGCGTTCATGAGCGCCTCTCTTGTGCAGGTGGTAGGGCATTTTGGACAGTCAGTAAGGTGGTCAAGGTTTTGACTTGCCATCTTGGTGAAAGGATTAGCCAATTCGCTTTTATGAACTCGCGAATTGCCCAGGGTGCGCCGGACGTAGGGAATTGTTGTGTACGTCACTCGGGGAGGCTCCTTTCATGCACCCCAAAGGTTACTTTTATTGATGTACCACGTGGGCAAAGCCGTGAACGGAAATCTTACATAATTCAAATTATGAAATACTGGTGTTCCTCACGTAATGTTCAACTCAGTGCAAGACTGGCTGCGACTCAGGCGCGACGTGTCGCACTTTCTTGGAAATGCCTAAAAGTACAGGTGAAACCGCGGTCGACTAAATATACTAACATTACGTGAGTAACACCCGTATTTCATAATTTGAATATAGTTACAAACTCACGTTAGTTTTAATAAAAATAGTCTAAATAGAATTTAATGAATTATATTCTTAGAATTCATTAAATTCTATTTAGATCAGAATTCATTCAGATATCACAACTAAAACGTAAACGTCGGCGACAACTGAAGCAAAGTTTGGAAGGCTAATTGCATTCGGCTCCTAGCAGATGTCACCTAGCGACTACCTTAGGTATTCAATATTTGTGGTAAAACCTCGCTTCTAAGAACTCTGTCTTGAATATTCTGTCTGACGGAATTAGTTGAATAAATCAAATAAACTATGCAGTCCTTTATGTATCCTAAGACTTAGATATACAGAGTGGAAACGATGTTATGTTTGCAAAGGATTATTACTAAAATATTCAAGTTGTTTGAAGTGTTATAAGCCGTTCTAGAAACTGTACTAATTCTAACTCTATACCAATATTATGAAGATGAAAGATTAGGTTTTTGTCGTTTGTTTCTATTTAACTCAAAAACAAATCGGCCTATTGTAAAAATGATTTTACTATCATTAAGCTACATCATTACCCAAAAAAAGGCATTTTTTGGCTAATGTTATTTACTTGTTATAAATATTAAAAATGTGTTGCACAAAAGCTTGGTTAAAGTAAACATTGTTGGATAAAAAATAACAAGCACAATTTTTCTAAGGTCACCTCATTAATTTTTATTTTAATACCAACTTTTAGATCCATTCAATTGTAACAAACAATCTTGTTTACAAAACTTGATCGTCTTTGTTCAATCATGAAATTGTTATTCACAAACTTATTCAGAAGCGAAATTTGGAAATTTCTGGCAATGCACCACATTAAAGCCTTTTCCTTCAGGCTTCATCAATAAACACAAAAGATAACTTCGGTCGAGCTCACTTTAAATTTAACTGAAATAATGCAAAGAGACAATGTCCTTATTCTATCATACGATGACGAACATAACACGCCGCGTCTTATGGTCAAAATTTAAATATGGCCGCTAAAATAATTGATTATGACGTTTTACAGTTGGACCAAAACGATAAGACAATAGACTAGGTATGCCTTCCTTTGGTATCTTATATTAGCCTGAGAACTCACTGCTTGTAATTAAAGAGCATTTACAATCTGCCGTAAATGCATTATTTCGGTGGTGTATAATAATCAACATCTTATTTGTTACTGAAAAAGTATCAGCTGATGGATTATGAAAAAGTTAATGCCATAAAAGTTACACAAAAATACCGACCCAATGACCCCATTCAATATTTTCCTCCAGTTTATACAATTTTATTGTCAGAGGTGGAACATTGAGGACACAATTTATAAGAGAGAATTACATTTTGTGTATCCAGTGTTACTTTTTCTATATTTTAAAGTTTAGCTATTGAAGAAGATATTGCATTGCACACACAACACTACAACTCTTTTATGGCATTCAATTCGATTCAAAAAGGGTTGGTTTATTTGTTTGATGGTGAGTTATTTTTTATTAAAACTGACGTGAGTTTGTAACATTATTAAAATTATGAAATACGGGTGTTACTCACGTAATGTTGGTCTATTTAGTGTTTTACCGCGGTTTCGCCTATACGTCTAGGCTAAGGCGTCTAAATTATGAAATATCAAGAGAGTGCGATACGTCGAGCCTGAGTCGCAGCCAGTCTTGCACTCAGGCGCGACGTATCGCACTCTCTTGATATTTCATAATTTTAATAATGACAGTGAATTGTTAAAATTGACTGACAGGATGTTCTTTTTTTTAATCTTGATAAAAATATAGCAATTTTCTTTACAAATACTTATAAGACAGTGGGTATATTTGCCATGTCGATATATATATTCAAATATTGATAAGGCTTTTCGTATATTGTACATAATTTCGCTATTCAATGCTTTTTACTTGTCGTGTTTAAATTATTTATACATCGTAAATAATTTAATGTATTCTATAGATTTTCGTGTATAAAAAGGCTTTTAAAAATAATATTAGTGTCTAAACGGTATATATAAAAATGGCGTATATAGCACGTATAGCACGGCTCGACGTTTGCCAAATTTTAATCATATAAAGTTACGTTAAGTTAAAACAGAATCAGGCTCGACATTTTCATCCCCTTTATATCGTCAAAAGACACGTTTTAAAACGGCACAATGAGTGTTGTCGGGGAAGCAATTTCTTTTGATCCGAGCATTGCGAGGAACAGTAATTGTTGTGATTTCATTTGTCATCCTTTTACAGAAATTGTACACAATTTGTTGTAAGTGACGGTATTCATAAATGTTCGTGGGTTGCTGCGGTAAGCTGTGCGACGATGATCTTGTTACGTATTAATCAGACTGTCATTTGTTTTTTTTGTAGTTATTTATTTGTTAACACACACATTCATTTTAAAGTTGAATAAGTTACGAATTGCACTATATATTTTAAAAAAGGTATAGAACAAGTGGACAATAGCATTAAAAATACATATAGAATAAGGTTAGATTTAATAAATTTTTGTTAAGAAATAAGTTTAAGAATGTAAATATTTTGCTTTGTTATTACTGCAAAACGAAATAAAAAGGTTTTTTATTTTATATTATTTTTTTTTTATTTTATTTATTTATAGAACAAGTGAATGAGTTTGAGAGGGGATTGGCTATTTATTGCCAAGTGTTTTAACTGCTGTGTTGATGTTTAGTGCGGCGTTTAGACCTTATAAATTACTGCAACAATTATGATATATTTTATTTTATTATTATTATAAAATTTAATTAAACCAACAACACTGCTTTTGCTTTATTTTTCCTCATAATCGTACCATAATCTCTGTCCTAAACATACTTCAAATCCGCATACATTCTAACATAAGTAGGCCGAATAGTCCTTCACAACATTGCATCAGTGACAGTACCATCTCAGTGCCATCACGACATCCAAATGTCAAACGTAAAGGTAAACATATATAAGCCTTTTCCCGATTAAATACAATTCCGAATGAGATACAGCGGAATATCAATACTTTACGTAGAGCTATTATACTACTACAATCCTTTTGCCCTCAAAAATCATTGTTAAACTAGCCACACACACGCAAAAATATTATTAATTTTACTGGTGGTAGAGCTCTTGTGAATGAGCTCGAGGGCGGCAGCACCACCGTCTCACCTTTAACCTGCCGCCAAATAGTAGTGCTTCCATTACTGTGTTCCGGTTTGGTGGTGAGATCAGGCCCTGAAATTACTGGCACATGAGGCATTACACCGTAGTCCTCAGCAACAGCGACGCATCTATAATCTACTTTTGTGGATTATTGATGTCCATGGGCTGTACTCGTGGACTACACGTTCGTTCGCTGTGGGCGTAGAATAAAAATAAAAAAAAAACAATATTACACGTTTTGACTGGTTTCATGCAGCTTTTACTAGCCAATGCTGATAATATATCCTTTACAAAATGTCAGACGCATTATTGAAAACTCATTTTGTTATGAATTATAATGGTCATCCATCCTCAGCCAACCATGGTTCTAATGCAAATTCCCTTCTCTAAAGGTAAACGTAAACAAACTGTAAAATTTCAATCACGCTATAGAATTTGAGACCTCCATTAAAATGGTCCATAAATATTTACACCCTACAACAGGTGTTAAAAATGTCCAGTACAAAGCACTTCATTAGACCGTGTCCTATACAAACTGAAGGAAGATACAATTTACATTAAATAAACAAATTATCTGTCCGTCGTCGGTCTGTGTTCAACAGGTGTGCTTAATTTGGTATCTAAATATACGTTAATGCATGTTAGGGGTGTCGCGAATTCTTGTGCCGTGTCCCACTTAAGTTAAACAATTCGAAAATTTGCATTTTTCAGCGTGTATGAACATTTTGAAGATAGTAGTGTAGTTTTATAACTATGAAAAGATTGTTAAGTATACATTTGAATAGGTATTTGATACCAGCAGTCAATTTGACATGACAAGTCAAACAAAAATGATTGTTTTGGATACATTTTTTATGGCAAACAGTTTATTATCTCGGGCCTCTTCTCATGATGAGAAGGGTTAGGCCATAGTCTACCGCGCTGGCCAAGAATGGATTGGTAGACTTAATACGACCTCTAGTACTTTTTAGGCTCTCTCAGGCATGCAGGTTTCCTCACGATGTTTTCCTTCACCGTTAGCAAGCGATAATTAATATGATAAATACACACATATCTTCGAAAAGACGAATCTTAACGATTTATTGACTGAGATGTATGCTGTGGGTTCGAACCCGAGACCTTTGACTTCGCAGTCCTACGGTCTTCTATTCGGCTATCACTGCATTTTTTAATATTAGTAAATTGCATTGTTGAATTTTAGTAGAAAGTTGATAAAAGAGGTCGCCTTTTGTTTTAATCTTATTTATTCGTCTCCATTCCCCAACGTGACATCCCTATTGCATGTCGTTTTGTTAAATGGCGCCCATTAGTACTAAATCCTAAAACCTTTACGCGAGTGTCTTGAATTTCGAGGAGATTCTCCGAAATTGGAGCTTTCTATGGAATCTATTGATCGCTCAGGTGAAAGAATCGATTGGTGTCAGGGTGACTGGGTAGATACGGTATCCTGTGAAAAGGGTTGAAAGATTTCTATATCTGAAAGTGTATGTGTAAGAAACATGATACAAATGAAAAAGAAATAAAAGGCGTGTTGGTATTTCATCGAATTGTATCGATATAATATATGATATTAAAATGTCGCCGCCGTTTTAGTCTGTGTGTAGTATATAACATATCATAACATCACGTTTATATTACCCAGAAGGGTGTGGCAGAGGGGTACAACACCCACACTTCACCTGTTACATTTAGGTCCCATGGGATAGCGGGTGAGCCTATCGTCATCCACCGGGTACAATTCCAACTCCGTCCTGCTATTTTGAATTTCATGACGAAAAGATCACAAAAAACAGTTTGAACGACCCGGGAATCGAACCCGAAACCTCGAGGTGAGAGGCGCATACGTTAACCACTGGACTATCGAGGCAGTACCGAGACGATGGATTTAAGTAAAACTAACAGGTTTTCATGCCGTTTCCAACTTTAGTTCTCTCTACCCGGGTGGAATAGAGGTGCCATCCTAGTTGCTTGTCTATCTATACTTATAATAAATCTGTAGAAGTAAAATTTCTGTACATTGAAAATATCAAAAAAATAAATGGCAGGGTGTTAGTGTTACTAGACCGACACCGAATCCAAAAATGTGTTTAAAAAAAATGTGTCTGTCTGTCAGTCTGTTTGTTCTGGCATTACGCAAAAAATAGAAACTTGGTGTAATTATTTTCTTTAATATCCTGGGCACCACACTGGGTACTTTTTATCCTGGAAAAGTACCGGTGTTACTGGGCAGACGAAATCCTATAAAAAGGATTGAAAGATTTATATTTCTTCAAGCGTCTCTGTGTGAGACCAATGAAAAAATAATTATATAAAAGTGATGTCGCTATTTTACAAATTGTACTTTGATAAAGAAAGTTCATGGTAAACTTATCTTTCACCCATGGCTTTGAGGGAGATAGCAAGGCTTTTTAGTTGCTGGTAAGGCTACTTTGCTAATGACAATTTTCAAGAAAGACTTGTGGTAAGGTACTTAATTGAAATTAATATAGTATTTTTTCTTTCAGGTAAGGACTGTTCCTAACAATGTCGATATTTTTAATCCGGATTTTTACAAAATATCTTAGGTAAGTTGTTTGATAAATTAACGTTGTTACGGTTAAATAAAAACCTTACTAATATTATCACTGAGAAAGATACTGTCTGTTTGTCGGTCTGTTATGTTTTCACGGCTAAACAAACCAATTTTGGTAAAGATTATATATTATAAATTATAGATTATATATTATATATTATATTACTATAGGGGTGCCTGCCGTTTAGCCCAAAATATTTTGACTAAATTTCATTACCAAAACAAATCTTAACAACCTTTTTTATACCATTGCAATATTTCGAATGATTTTAGTACGCATATATTTATTTGGTCAAAGTTTTACTTGGCAATATATTACCTAGAATAATGTCATTACGGCATTTGGTCTTTTATCAAATGATTAATTACAGCAAACAATCTTCAGACAATTAACGTTTGTTGGAAATAAAGTGATTTGGTGATAAAAATAAAGGGGAAGTTTGGTTAGGTTAAAACTGTGACCTCCTACGCACGAGCCGAGCAAGCTGTTACATTCCTACACTGTTTATTGAAATGCTGACTAGATGCTGACTCAGCATCTCTATGTGGGGGGGTTTCGTCCTGCTTTTAGGCTGGTCACCATCATATCAGTTCGGGATAGACGGTCTAACGAGTAAGACCAGTCCAGTAATTTTGGGCATTGAACAAGTCTCTAGACTTTGTGTTAGGTTTAACAATAAACTTTTTAATATTCAATTCAATTCTTTCTTTTTTCAAAAAACGATTAATATCCTCGGTATAACAGAACGAAGCGAGCGGTGCCGCGGCAGCGGTCGGCGCGTGTTAGAAACGACTTGCATTAATAAAAAAAAGAGAATGTTTTTAGTAGGTTACCTGGAACTGAACTATTAGATTAGGATAGTTACTTATTAAAAAAATAGGTTAGGTTATAACTAT
The DNA here is from genome assembly GCA_905147285.1 of Hypena proboscidalis. Classification (NCBI taxonomy): domain Eukaryota; kingdom Metazoa; phylum Arthropoda; class Insecta; order Lepidoptera; family Erebidae; genus Hypena; species Hypena proboscidalis. Next base: position 8,055,369 of record LR990141.1, read on the forward strand.
TACTAGTTGGTAAACAAGTTATAGTTTGAACGTTAATTGCCCAAACATTAGGTTTGCATTACAGTGAAAATTTGTCAAATTCCTTTCGGTCAAACAAGGGAGATCCCGTGATGTTATGTTATGCTATGTGCAGCTACCTATTATCTCCTACCTAGAATGATTGTGGTATTTACTTAACTTAAAGTCCAAATTGCAATTCCCTTTAAGTAAATTAGCAAGTAATTGTTGTCCATTTAATCTGAACGCCAGGACTTGCTTGGTATGTTGTAGAATTTGCAACGTTTCAAGGTATACTATGTTGCGATGTTGTAGTACTAAGTAGCAGTAGATAGTTAAAAGTCAGCGCATCTTGTACTCGGTATAACCTCAGGCCAATCTTGGAAGACACGATCGTAGGGATGTAGTGTAGTGTAGACAGTTTAGTATCGATAAAACAAAAGCCGAATTATTTTATATCTACTCGTATGCGCACTTCTTCTTTTTTTTTATTATGTTGGTCAATATTAAAAAAAAAAACAATTACTTAATAGTCAACTAGTTTCCATACGTTAGTCCTCTCGCGAGAAAACAAAGATATAGTAAGATTGTTTAAGCAAAAAAAAAATTAAAAATATTTGTAAGTTCCACTCACCCTGAAACTACCACGCTTCCTCTTTATTAAATCTGTCCATCCAAAGGTTGTCTGGCACACATTCCGTCAAGCGATAAGGCCACCTTTTGCATATTGTTATTGTCTTTTGATAGCTGTCTCTGTATGTAATTAAATGGTATGCAAATAAAGTTTTCTATCTATAGTAAAAAAAGTGTTACTTAAAGTCATTAAAATCATTATAACCAATTTTAAAGGCTGATTAAAATTAGACTAGCAAGCTATTCTATTTAAGCTGTTTGCCAGAACTTGCTGTAATGATGTAGAATTTGCAGCGTTTCGTATAGGTACTAAGTTGTGATGTTCTAGCACTTAGTAGCAGTAGGTAGTTAGAAGTCAGCACATCTTGTACTCGGAATAACCTCAGGCCAATCTTGCAAGACACGGTCGTAGGGATGTAGTGTAGTGTAGACAGTTTCGTATCGATAAAGCGAGAAATCAAACATCGACTTCTTTTTTAATTGCATTGAAATATGTGTGTTTAAGTAATTCATTTATGAGCTTTTAATTAATATACTGACAGGGCTAAACCAGTTGGCAAAAGCAAGTGCTTCTTTTGCTATTTCATTAAAATATGTGCTTTTTCAAAGTAAAACAATTGCTAGGCTGTTTTTCATACAAAAGTAATATGGAATTAACTTTAATATTATTATTTTTTTATTTATTATTGTAGACAAATCATATTATCTAAAACACTAAAATACATGTGGTACATCAGTAAAAAGTAACCTATGTTACGCGCCTTATAGTCAATTACCTAACTCAATTTTTTTTCTTTTCTTCTTCCTTTCTTTTATCCGTTACACCTGTTTAGAAGATTAGCCGATACAAACAGACAGACAGACAGACAAACAACATTTTCAAAAACTGTATTTTAACCATAGGTATCGTGTCAATGACTATACCAGTTTAAAAAAACATTGTTATGTAGACATTGTGTTTGAATTGACAAATTTTAGCTTTCTGTACTTATCTGTGTATAAGACCAAATTTCGCCTTTTATACGATTTTGTAAGTTTTGATACGATTAATACTAAAGGCAATTCCCTTTTAAAAGTCCATTCAAGCTGTTTGTCAAAACTTAACGGACGGAATGTTGCAGAATTTGCAGCATTTCAAGGTATGCCAAGTTGTGATGTTCTTGCTAGATGTCAGTGTATTTTGTACCCGGTATAACCTCAGGCCAATCTTCCAAGACACGTTCGAAGGGAATTAGTGTAGTGCATTTTAGTATCGATAAAAAATATTTTAGCACGACAAAACATAACATTATTATATTCTACTGAAGCGCTACTAGTCATTATCTCATTAAAACTTATCTTTCTCTCTTTTTACCAATACAGTAAAAAGAAGTCGTACATAATTAGTAAGCTTACCTCCCTAACCAAACATCGTAAAATCAACTATAACTAAATGACTACAACGTCATTCAGTCATCTGGTTAAACGTTGCGCTCAATGAATTGACTAGTTGTTATTTAGCTATTTAATTAAATTGGCATTAGGGAAACGGACTAGATTGTTAACATAATTCCTGACCAAGCTAGTTATTAGCGACATCTATATTGGATAGAGATAGATTCTTAGATATTAGATCGCTTAGATAAATTCAAAGTAAAATATTTATTCACTATCGATATCGACATCGAACGATAAAGGTACATCCCTATTGTTAAAACATCTTACTAGGCAGCAGTTCAAGTACCTAACGTGTTTCCTAAAGGCATTAATAACGTACACACATACACATCTATGTACATAACAGCACAGTACATGGCACACTATGTACAAGCAGTACATATTAATTAGTTCCTATGTAACAATGTACATCAAATCAATCTGCGGTTTGTCAGTTTGCTTCGATGGTTTAATTGGTCACAAAATGACATTTGATTTGTGAACCAGCGAATTGTAACAGGAAGGTAGGAAGATGTTATTGGATTCGTAATATGTATAATAATGTAGCAATGTATTTGAATCTGTTATAAACTTGTAGAGGAACAGGGTGTGATGATCCTCAATCACAAAGGGAGAATACTGGCGGACAGCTTTCCAACGGTAGCGTATTGGAAGTGGTATATATGTACGCTCTCTGTGAACACTTCGCTATCGCGATTCAGCGCTCTTTGACATATGTCACGTGTGTGTCACAACTTGACGTTGTCATTGTCATCTGTCATTTCTTATGTGCGGATACCGCCACAAACTAATTTAGCTTGTTAGTTATAATATAACCAAAATTAAATATATTAAGTAACTTTCTATAACGCTTTTAAAAATAAGATATGTCTATACCAACATTTAAACAGCCTTTAAATCCCTATTAATTAACATAACATAACGTCACGCCTGTATAAATAAATAAATAAATATTTAACAACTCACACACAACACCATCTAGTCCTAATCTAAGCAGAGCTTATACTATGGGTACTAGACTACTACTACTACATATATACTTTTCTTTTGTAAATACATACTTTATATACATAGAAACACCTAGACCAAGACAAACCCCCATGTTCATGCACACAAAGATTTATCTTAAGTGGGAATCGAACCCGCGACCTCGGCGTCGCAGGCAGGTACAGTGGGCCAAGCAATTAGGTATGCAGGGCAAAATCTTCTAAGCCATAGTGAAAACTGACTGCAATAGATATGCGTGTGTCGTGTGCTTAATATAACGATCGGATGGGGTCGCAGGCAATATTATTATATAAAACATTATTATATAAAACACCGAAGTCCCCTCATACAAAATTCAACCATATTATCCAAAGAAAAAACTTGAGCGATAAAAATTATCCATTCAAAGCTTCTAAAGAGGCTTTGGAAACAAAATAATTTGGGGGCCGGCATCTATCTCCTCGAATGGGGCACAAGGAAAGACGAAAATTAACAAAGTTAAATGAAAACATTCTATGGGAATTGGGACCGAAGCTACTCAATGAACAAAAACAGGTGTAAACGAGGGAAAATGGAATAAAAAGGTTGCGATGGGCATTGAAGAAGTGAAATCTAATGGGGTCCTAACATCTGGTGACGGGTGTGGACTTGTAAATTTATGCGCCATATTTAAATTTATTTTATACTAGTTATTCCGCGACTTCCTCCGCATTGAATTCGTTATATTAAATAGTAGCTGCTCTCGCGCTTAGACCCGTGTTTAACCTTACTGCTCCACTCCAGTGGAGTTTAGCGTAATGTTAAATATCTAAAGACCTTTATAGAGAGTTACACTATCAAAACAATGCCCGAGTCTGTGTTTCCGCATGAGTACAACTTGGATCTCTTCAAAGCAAGAGTCAATAGGTATCTCATATGTAAGCGTGCTCCACCGTAGACCGCATCATCACTTACCATCAGGTGAGATCGTGGTCAAACGCGAGCCTAGCCACCATAAAAAAAAAACAAAAATAATTATCAAAATTCGACTAGTAGTTCTCGAGAATAGCGCTATCAAACAAACAAACTAACTTGCTCCCGCGGTTTTTTTTAAGTAATAAGTAATCTTTATTTGGTTTCGTCTGCGTGGTAGGTATATCGATAAAAAATGGCTATGTTACGCGCCTTGTAGTCAGTTACTGGCGTCTTAAACTTTATTAAAATTGGTCCAGGCATTTAGGAGATTAGCCAAAACAAACAGACAGATAGACTGACTGACAAACAGACAGACAAAAAAATTAAGGTATTGTGAATAGCTTTCAAAAACATTGTTATTTTGACATTAAAACACTTTGATTTTAATTACTTGTATTGATAAATATTTTCTTTTTAGTATTATTAGGCATAGTTGTGAATATCTCCTAAATTATAAACCTAATTTAAAGTGTTTTTTATTAATTGAACTTTAAAAACCTTTAACATTTGGCTCAAAAGTTTTTTTTTATTATCATTGACGTTTATTATTTATTTTTTTTATTTAAAAACTTTATGCACAAAAATGGTAGGTACATGGGCGGACTTAATGCCGTAGGCATTATCTACCAGTCAACCTTTAGGTGATGCAGAGACGACAAGTGGTAGGTGCAAGAGCTGAGAGTAGGTTAGAAACAAACCATTACAATTACTTAATTAAATACATCAATATAATATTATGAAATAGTCTTACGATGAACTAGGTTTTTGTTTAGTATTTAATATTAACTTAAACAAGAATTATTTTTAAAAAATTTAGGACTTTTATTAGTTAATAAAAATACATTGTTAAAGTTCAGTTAAAAAGGTAACTTTTCAATACAAAGATTCTTTTATATAACTTTTAGTGCTTATTATAGAAAATAATAATATCAGTTTCTCAAGTGCCTTATTATAATTTTCAGAAAAGGTTTTGAAACAACTGCCTTTGACGATATAAAAAACTCCATTTCTATTCATTTTACTTTCTATGATGCCTCGATGGTCTAGTAGTTAAAATGCGCACCTCTCACTGTGAGGTCTAGAGTTCGATGCCCGGGTCGGCAAAAGTGTTATTTGTAGCACGGAGTTGGAATTGAGCCTGGTGGATGGCGATAGGCTCACCCTCTAATCCCATGAGACCTATGCAATGTGGGTGTTGTACGACTCTGACAAATCCTTTAGGATAATGTTCAAATGGCCGGGACCAACGGCTTAGCGTGCTCTCCGATGCACGGAGGAAAACTTGTTATGTTAAAGATGGTCACCCATCAACGACCGACCGCAGTTAGCATTGCTTAACCTGCAAGATCGATACGCGCGGCTTCGACTTTATATGTAAAAAATAATAATATCAGCCCTGTATCTAATACATGGCCCACTGCTGGGCTCGGGCCTCTTCTCATGATGAGAAGGGTTAAGCCATAGTCCATCACGCTGGCCAAGTGCGGATTGGTAGACTCGGGCACTTATTAGGCACTCTCAGGCAAGTAGGTTTCCTCACGATGTTTTCCTTCACCGTTAGCGAGCGATAATTTATATGATAAATACACACATATCTTCGAAAAGACGAGAGGTGTGTGCCGTGGGTTCGAACCCCAGACCTTTAACTTCGCAGTCCTACGGTCTCCCACTCGGCTATCGCTACTTTATATGTATTTATATAAAATTAATACAAACATATTCAACTACTGTTCTGAAATTAAAACACTTTACTCCACACCCTGATCTTCATACTAAATAAGAGAGAGCTAAACAATATTATAATCAAATGCTTTGGCGAAAATTTCTATGCAAATACAAAGAGCTGTATTACACAAAATGGGTTTCTAAATGCAATTGTTGCGAGGGCAAAGGTGATGGTGCGGACGCAGCTGGAGAGGAAGCGGGTGCGATTTACCAACATTTGTTTAAAAATTTAATTAAAGAAAATGCCTCGTTGATCTAGCGGTTTAATTTGTGTATTGCTTCCCGCGAGGTCCCGGGTTTGATGCCCAGGTCAGGCAAAGTTTTAATTGTGAACTTTTCATTCATTCTCAATAGCAGCACGAAGTTGGAATCTCGCCCGGTGGATGGCAAAAGGCTCACCCCTTATCCCATGGGACCTATGAAATGTGGGTGTTGTACACCTCTGTCACACCCTTCAGGATAATATAAACGTGATATAACGTTATGTAAAGAAAATTAAATCTTGAAAAAAATACTCGACAGATAAAGATAAAGATAAATTTGGATTTTTTACATTAGATAGAACGCCAGAAGCAATTACACTATCCAATGGTCCCAATGACAAGGCCAAATACACACATTCACTCACTCAAGCACACCCGGTCTCAGAACAAATCTTTGCTAATCACACAAAGATGTCCCATGTGGGTATCAAACCCACAACACCAGTGCAGTGGAGAGCGGCGAGGCGACCGCTTAAACCACTATACCACACGTGCAAACAGATAAATAAAGACAAGGAGTAATAAAATTCTTACCTTTTTATTACGCCTTGTCTAAATTTTTTTGCTAAAAAACGCGTAGTGGAGGACTAAATGAAACGAAAATCTTTGGTATTAGATTATTGTAAAAAAATGTTATACCGCGTGGACAAGTTATCTACAAGTTGCATTAATTTATAGACATCTACTTTATCTTCTATTTTTTAATACTTGTCCTTGAACTGGATGTCTGAAGTCGCTCCACGTAAAATTCTGATATTCAGCTTAATTTGAAAGTCTTTTTTTATATACTACGCCCACAGCGAACGAACGTGTAGTCCACCTGATGGTAAGTGGAGTACAGCCCATGGACATTAATAATCCACAAAAGCAGATTATTGATGCGTCGCTGCAGCTGAGGACTACGGTGTTATGCCTCATGTGCCAGTAATTTCAGGGTCTGATCTCACCACCAAACCGGAACACAGTAATGGAAGCACTACTATTTGGCGGCAGGTTAAAGGTGAGACGGTGGTGCTGCCGCCTTCGAGCTCATTCACAAGAGCTCTGCCACCAGTAAAACTTCTTTCTTGTTATCCGCTGCTCCCTATAACATATCCTGACCTTTATCTCTTTGTGTACTATGTTCACCGAGTTACAGTTAGCAACGACGCTAAACTACGGTTTTATTAAGTTTTAAACTGTGACTCTTGCTGCATGTTGTTATTATGTTTCTATATTGTGCAAGTGTGGGGAAATGCAGAACATGTTACTTGAATTTTGGATGTGCAATGTTTTCTAGTATATTTTTGCATGGATCCTATAATTTTACTGACCGTCCGGATAGCGGCGTCGGTAGTGCAACTGTCTGCTATGCAGAGGTTGCGGATTCGATTCCTGCTCAAGACAAATCTTTTAGTGCATGAATACAAAAGTATAATTATGTATTAGAATTATTCAAATTATGAAATACGGGTGTTACTAACGTAATGTTGGTCTATTTAGTCGACTGCGGTTTCGCCTATACGTCTAGGCATTATCAAGCGAGTGCACACACATTAACACCGGTATTTCATAATTTGAATAATGTTACAAACTCACGTCAGTTTTATTAAAAGTATTAGAATTAGTTTTTTTTTATGGTGGATAGGCACGCGTTTGACCACGATCTCACCTAATGGTAAGTGATGATGCGGTCTACAGTGGAGCACACTTACCTATGAGATACCTATTAACTCTTGCTTTAAAGAGATTCAAGTTGTACTCATGCGGAAACACAGACTCGGGCAAGGCGTTCGCTTCTTTGGCAGTTCGTATAAGAATGGTTCCTATACCTATAATTTTAACAACCGACCGGATAGCGCAGTCGGTTATTATTATTGTTGGGACGAGGTTTTTGGTGTTCTCGTCGACCTCCGTGGGTCTATTGTGATTGTAGCCTCATTATAGACTCTCCTTTAGGCCAATAGCATTGGTTATATGGATCAGTGGCTCACAGTCGCAAAAGAGGTTCAGCGGTATATGTATTAGTATTAGTTATTCTAGTGCCCATATTAAAAACAATGCTTAGTTTAGGACTATATGGCGTTGTGTGAATGACGTGTAATATTTATATGAACGATCCATCTTGCACTCGAATAACTACTTAGGTGATGCGGACGTTTCAGAGAATTTTATAATTTTATTTATTTTTGCTAAGTTGGTTTTGATTTACGTCTTGCATATAATTATAATATACCGCAGATATATAACATGAATGTCTATCTAATTTGACTGAATATACCAGTTTTTTTATTCAGGGCAACTGCCATGTGAGCTGGTAACTGCCATCTGATCTGCGGAGAATAGTATAGGTGAATTGTAAGATCTTGACAGGTTGTAAAATGGACTCTCTCGTGTAGGGTTCACGCTTTACGTATATCTTGCTCTCGTTTTTGGGAGTTGCCTAGAAGTTAGACGTTTGGTATGCGGGGTGGTACTATACTCTTTGTGAACTCAATGGGCCCACGCGATTCAATGGCCAGAGTATTTAAGTAAAAGCTTTATTTATCAGATTTTCTGGTTTCTAAAGCACATTCGTAAATCTTCAAAATTAAATGATGAACCGACTCGGTAAGCAATTTTTACGTGAATAAACCATTTCTGTGTGATATTATTCTTTCTCCAAGTACAGAATGATTCACATTCAACTTTTATGAACTTCCACGGCTGGTTAGTTTATGTTTTCCCGTGTCTCAAAGTCCATCTTTTCCAATAAGTTCTAGTATATAAATAATGCAACGCGCGTCGACGCCTCGTGTACTATGGAGTAGAGTAACCCTCTTCAAACACTGCCCAAGTGTTGTTCCAAGGGGTTCATAAACTGTTTAAAAAGTAAGAGATTTTTGTCAAATGGCACAGTTTAGGTGAACGTGTTATTTGAGACAACTTTTTAAACATGTTTCAACCTTTAAAAATTTATTAGATATTGTATGCCATTTGACGTTTTCAAATGTAATTTAAAAAAAAATATTATGAATAACCGTGAAAATCTCAAAATCATAAACATGAACATTTTAGTGGGTAAACTCGCCTTTGTACATAAATTTAAAATTGTATTTTATATTATTGTATATAAATTATGTATAATATTGTTATTGTATAATTATGTATAATTATGTATAATTGTATATATATTATATAATTATTATATAATTAGTTCTTACTATCATCACAGATGTACTCCGCACCACCCTAGGTTGACTTGTAGACATTGCCTTTGGCATTAAGTCTGCCTGTGTACAAATTGTGTAAAAAGTTTTAAATAAATAATTAATAAACATAATTATGAAAGTGTTGAGGTAATTTGGTTGAAAACTTTATAATTTTAATGATAATTACGATTATACTGATTATTAAGTTTCACCCTGTACTCAGATAATTGAGCATAATCACAATTTTAAAACGAGAGATTTATTTTTAATAAAAACCAAATTTATTTTAACCGTGCGCGTACACATGCATTATTAAAACCTGCAGAGTAAAATATTCTTCATAACTTCCACATCCAAACGTTCACTGATTCCAAATTTAAAATTTAAATTTCAAGAATTTTAAAAACAGATTAAAGTCCGTATCGTACCTTTGGAGCTGCCTTTGCCGACTTTTATACGGCCAGCACTTGCATCGAACACCATTAAGAATACATTTAGTGCACTCAAGGTGCGCTTCGGACGTTACATTAGATTATAGCAACATATGGACAGGCTTGTGAAAGAATCAAGTAACCGACCGAGTACACATGACTGCACATCAAGCTACTATTATACATTTCCAGCCTAAGCTGGTCTTGCATTGTACGGGAAGCCTGTACAATGCGAGATCATATTATACTGGCAATATATAGCTTCATGTGTACTCACTAGATGTCTACCGATTGTTGAGTAATCTTATCGATATTATTTCGATGTCTCGATGCTCTACTTTCGATGTGAAGTAACAAAGTTTCTAAGAATTTTATTTAGATCGTCGTAGTAAGTGCTTCTGCAGTTTATGATGAAGTGGTTTTAATTGATAGCAATGATTATTGCTATTATTTGTAGCCATAGACTTGTAGATGAAAAGGATCGTACCCAAAAAAAACACCAATAAGTTTCACTATCGACAAGTAAAAGTAATTTAAAAGTAAAAGTGACCCAATCAACCTTTTGAGACTTTTTTTCAATTACATAGGCGACGGCTTCTAGTCTCACGGATGCCACCGAATATCAGTATTTACGATCAGACGTCTAAAACCCAGTACCTACAAGGTCTTGCCACACCCTTCTGGGCAATATAGGCGTGATGTTATATTATGTAAAAAGGTCTAGTTACATTAGTCTGGTCATTTATAGGTCAAACAACCCCTTATCGGTTACTTATCGAATGTAAACACAACATTACGATAAGATTGTCTACAAACTTAATTAACTTGATCTACGGTCAACGACCTCATGACAGCTGTCTAGATGTTTGTATATCATTTTAACCGACTTCAAAAAAAGGAGGAGGTTCTCAATTCGGTTGTATTTTTTTTTTCACATGTAATATTTTAGATCTAATACTTCGTTATTATATTACTATGAAATTTTTATTTATTTATTTATTTATTCATTTGCGAATATGGGTACATAAAGATGGTACAGAGGTTGTTTGATTCATCCACATTCAGCCATGTAGCATGCAAATAGTTTTAATTTTATAATAATAATAATATGAATTCATGCAAAAATTAAGCTTATTAAATAACAAAATTCAACAATTGAAATTATTGAAATTGAAATAATAGTAATAATATCTATCAAATTTAAATTAATGTGATGAATTCATAATAAAGTATCAAAAAAATACAAAATGATGTCAAAATCATTATTACAATTAAACAATAAATATTTTTAGAATGTCATATTTAAATGAAATAATGATACGATACATTCATCCTTAATTATTGCAAATGTATTGTGTTATCCTTATTGCTGTGTATGTATACTTTATCTTCTAAAATTTCTCGAATTTTCCTCGTTTGTTTTACTCCAAGACGAGAGAACAGCGAAGCTCGATGGAAAACAAACGGCAATTTCTTCGCACTGAATGTAAGGACGTTTTCAACCGTATGTGTTTAAGGAGCCAAAGACTTGTTATACTTTATTCACGTAGTTTTAAGTCAGCCAGGGTGTCAGCCAATTCTATATCGAATTTTATCAAAATCGGTCCATCATCCATTCGAGCGTGAAGAAGTAACAAATATACAATATTGCACCATTATAATTATTATGTGATAACTTGTTTTCGCGCCAGAATTTGCTTCCGTGGTATGTCAATAAAAAGTAAACTATATATGATTTAACATAAACTCACGCCTATATTTCCCAGAAAGGTTCCATGGGATAGAAGATGAGCCTATCGCCATCCACCGGGCACAATTGCAACTCCGCGCTGCTATTGTGAATTGCCTGACGGAAACTTCACAAATAACACTTTGTTCGACCTGGGAATCGAACCCGAGACCTTGCAGTGAAAGGCGCATACGCTAACTACTAGACCAACGAAGCAGTTAATATGTAATAATAGGTAATAATAATAATCATTTATTTCAATAAGAACACATAGAGCAATACATACATATTAGATTAATCCAAATATTACAAAAGGTTGTAACGTTGGCACCTGTACTAGTGAAAACCACTTTATCACAGGTACCAGCTATATATGCTATAATAATATGATTTACAACAACTCTTATATAAATTTTCGAGATCATTCTTAACCTTGATCAAAATTCGGTTTCGCCATTAAAAAGTTACGTGAAAAGAAGAGGTAATTTGCACTCAAGTCACGGTAAGTAAGAAAAGCGCAAAGCCCCTGGTATCGGAGCCATAAAACTAATTAAGACTGATAGCTTTCACCACTTCTTTCCTAACTAAGAATAGAGTGTTTTTGTTCTTGAAACAAAGAGGCCCGATTTGTTTCAAGGACGGCAACATTCAGGAATCGATAGAAATACATGAGAGATCCATGGCATTCTAGACTTATAGATAAAATCGCGAGTAAAGCAGCCCATCACTATGTTTTTGTTTTGACTACGTCGAGGTGTCAAAAATAGTATGGTATGTCTTGTCTTTGAAGAAAATTGCTTTAGCAGTTAAGTCATGGAAGCTTAACAGATTGACACCTATTTCCAGTTTTTTTTAAGAGCATTCTTAACCTTGATCAAATTTTGGTTTCGCCATCACTAAGTTCAAGTAACTTATTGATGGCGAAACCGAATTTCTGTTCAAGAAAAGAAGAGGTAATTTGCACTCAAGTCACGGTAAGTAAGTAAAGCGCAAAGCCCCTGGTATCGGAGCCATAATACTAATTAAGACTGATAGCCTTCGCCACTTCTTTCTTAACTAAGAATAGAGTGTTTTTGTTCTTGAAACAAATAGGCCCGATTTGTTTCAAGGACGGCAATATTCAGGCATCGATAGAAATACATGAGAGATCCATGGCATTCTAGATTTATCGATAAAATTTCGAGATTAAGCAGCCCATCACTATGTTTTTGTTTTGACTACGTCGAGGTGTCAAAAATAGTATGGCATGTCTTGTCTTTGAAGATCGCTTCAGAAGATAAGTCAAGGCATAACAGACTTACAGCTATTTCCTGTTGTTTTTATTGAGAGCATTCTTAACCTTGATCAAATTTTGGTTTCGCCATCACTAAGTTCAAGTAACTTATTGATGGCGAAACCGAAGTTCTGTTCAAGAAAAGAAGAGGTAATTTGCACTCAAGTCACGGTAAGTAAGTTAAGCGCAAAGCCCCTGGTATCGGAGCCATAAAACTAATTAAGACTGAGCCTTCACCACTTATTTCTTAACTAAGAGTATTTTCGTCCTTGAAACAAATATTGCCGATTTGTTATAAGGATAGAAACATTTTAATTAAAACTGACGTGAGTTTTAACATTATTCAAATTATGAAATACAATAGTGCAAGACTGGCTGCGACTCAGGCGCGACGTGTCGCACTCTTTTGAAAATGCCTAAAAGTATAGTATAAGCGAAACCGCGGTCGACTAAATATACCAATATTACGTAAGTAACACCCGTATTTCATCATTTGAATAAGGATAGAAACATTTGGAAATAGAGATACAAACGTGAAATACTTGAGATTTTCTGAATGATTCTGTCTAGGGCTTCTAGATTTATCGATAAAAACCAGTGGTTCAGCAACCCATCACTATTTTACTCGCTTCTGTCCGCAGCTTTCTGTTTGTTATGTCGATAAAAAATAACCTTTATCCTTAACCAAGCTAGATTTATTATCTACTCCAATTTTCATTTGAATCGGTTTAGCAGCATGAAAGCGTCGCATACAACCAAGCAAAGATTCATGATATCAATAAGGATTACATTTAAGGGCGTTTTCAGCCTTGATTCAAAATCGATTTCTTCACCAATAAGTTAAAAAGAAAGAAATAAATTTGCACTCAAGTCACGGTAAGTAAGTTAAGCGCAAAGCCCCTGGTATCGGAGCCATAAAACTAATTAAGACTGATAGCCTTCACCACTTCGTACTTAACTAATAATAGTAGCACTCTTCTTGTTTCAAGGACGAATGGGGTTTGATAATGAAAAAAAGAGATTTCGTTGATTTTTTGCGATTTTAAAATATATAATCTATCAAATTAAAAATTATTTATTTGCAAAATATGGGTAACAAAGGTGGTATATAGGTTAATATTACATAATTTCTATTCATATCTTGCCTATTAAAGGCATGCAAAATCTAATTTATTATTATGTAAGTCTAACAAATTTCGAGTTAAATGTATTAATGTTAAAAAACTGCTTCCTTATCTGTATTTTTCCTGTATAAATCTCATGTAATTATTCTTTAAAAAAACAATTCTACTTTATCGGTTCACGAATGACAAAACCTACATCAAAATATGGCAACTTTGATAGAGGTTTTGGCAAGAAAAGATAGACTCTATAAACTTATTATAACAACCTTCCTTTCTCCTCGGTGGCTCAAAAGCGCTTGTGTGTTTATAATGTCAATAAAAACAAGTTTAAAAACATAACATGTCTCCATGACCTATCCAATATGAAACCAGTTCATAATAAACATAACAATATTATATTTTATTTCTTATTTACTTTAATAACGTGCGATAATTCATTGTCTTATCTTTTTCTTGGGACATTGCTTGATTTACTGTCTCGAGATGTTGTTTTCTTGTTTAATTATAATCTTGAACTTGAGAGATAAATATACAATGTATATTAAAATAATGTGTGGATGGAAACTAACATAAAAGACTTTTATGCCACAAACTTTTCTTAAGATATTATTTTCAATAGAAAAAATTAACGCCATGATAATGAAACAAAAATATATACAAATTGCTGGTTCATTAAGAATAAAGTTATTTTGAGATGTGTAATTTGTAATGTTAGAAAATATAAACAAACTTTGCTTTATCGTGAAGAATAAACAGATTAAGTGCATTGCATACAATTGTTTTTATTTTAATTTCAAACTACACGTGTATATCTTATCGCCTTGTTCACACTAGCGCAAAAACAATGTTTAAAAATAAAATCGATACATTACATCATCGATAAAGCGTGGTCACGTCACTAGCAACTGCAATCGGTTATCGCGAAGTCAGTGTACTTATGACTACCAACCTAACACGACTGTACGCGGTTGGCCACGCGATTCGACTGTTTGAATTTCGAAAAATCGTACTTCGAATGTTCGTTAAGTGCTTTGAAATTTTGAAAAAAGAAGTGATTGTTTTGTTTGTTTTTTAATAGTGATGTTTGTTAATGCAATATCCAGTTAATTTCGTTTTTTGTTTTGTTTTTTTCTCTTATTGCAAGGTAAGTTATTAATTATCTTGCCAAAATAGATCTGCTTTATTGTCTTGCCTAAAGATTTTATTAAAAGCTTAACTATAATGCAAATTCGCAATATAATATAACTATGTTAAGGTGCGTGTTTCGCGCACGTTAATTGTAAACCTAAATCAAATTAAAATTGAGTAATAATGCTCATACTACTCAAATATGGGGATAAAAGCATGTAGCAGACCACGAGCTATGCTAAGATAGTTCAGCATAGCTAGGATTGAAATTTTTATACTTGGAGAATAGGTTTTAGTCTGCACACCAATATAAATTCAGACCGTGATAATTGAAATTAGGACCGCCACCAATCGATAAGCCTTCAAAATCAATGTTCGGAATCTTCTCCTCATCAAGAATGAATCGCCACCATAATATAAAATTTATTATTCGTTCATATATTTATATATATTAAATATTTACTTTTATTTAAGTATTTATTATATACGCATACACTTTTATTATGTATCCATTAATTGTATTGATTTTTATTACCTTTCATTTCAAATCAAAACGCTATATTTTATAACTTCACCTGCCTAGTTAATGTCTGCATCACCCAAAGGTAGACTGGCAAAGAATGCCTATGGCATTAAGTCCGCTTTGTATACATTTCTGTATATGAAGTTTAAATAAAAAAATAAATAAAACACTGTGTTTTACTTTCATAGATGAGCTAAGCTAAACTCACATAGCTTAGTTCTTGATCTAAAGGGTGCTGGGAAAAGTAAGTGTTGTACCCGACTGCGAAGAAAGGATTAAGGTTATCGTAGATACTGAATGCTTTTTAACAGATGAAATACAAATCGAATCCGTGGCTTTAGAAGTCTCGGTACATTTAGCATTATGGCGTGTAAAAATAAACTCATCAACTCATTTTCCAAGAAATCATGATACTTTGAAAGTAGTTTTAAAAATTTAATTAATTTTAAAATAAACGGCTTTTCATCTCTATATTACACAGTGTATGCATAATTATGAAATATTGATATACAGGTGAAAGTAGGAAAGACTACTTATTAAAATAATTGTAACAATAATATATTTTTGAATGCCTTACGCAGGATTACTTGAGACATGTATATTAAATAACACCATGTAGCAGTGTTTTCTGCAAAATAAATGATTTGATTTGACTATTAATCAAAGATTGCGAGTTCGAATCCATAAAGAAAAGTCGGGAAAAGTATAATTAATATATTTTTTCATATTACATCTATAGATTTATAATTAGTTGCAAGAGAATTAGGCACTTTTGTCGGTAAATGAAAGACTTGTTATAAACATTAAATTTAAATTAAATCTAACTAAATATATCAGGTAGGCAAAAGTATAAGTTTTTTTTTCACATCAATTAGGCACTTTTGCCTGTAAATTGTAGACTTGTTATTAAAATTATTATTAACCTCTACCTGTCTTCTGGGAACCACAAGCATAAGTTATGTTAACAAAAACAAATTACACATACGAATACGAGATTGACCTGTCAAAAAAATGAGTGAAGCGGGTCGACCGCATATCATACGCCACAATAAAAATAATGCCGCACATTATGCGGTGAAAATTAAATGCATTGCGGCTGAATTTTTAACTATAAAAATTAGCATAACTACTACGGAAATATGTGTAACAAAAGTCGTAATTTCGTCCGAATTTACATACTGTTCTAAAATTGCAGTGGGTATGCATTTGTGCATACGTGGTGTAGAAAATTGCGCAATATCGTGATGGACGGCAATTACCTAGGCCTTTATTTTATTCAGCTGATGGTAATTTATACCAAGCTTCGTCAGCGGGTTTTTGACGCCTCAGTTTTTTTTTTATGATTGGAATATTGCTGAGTTTACATTTTGGCAACCTTTTGGTTAGCTACTTTCGAAATTAGCTAGCCTTTTTTGGGTTATCAGCGGCATTCGGTATGAAATTTACTCGTTTATTTAGCTATAATGATTTATTGATTGTATAAATAAAAGTATTTTTTGTTATTAATTTGCCAGTATTATAGTAATTTAGTACCAACAAATAATATGGTAACTTTCTTGTCGGTCTCCACGATTCAGGCCTGGCTTAGTGTGGATACTACAAGTACCTAATTTGTTTGTGTCTAATATTTGTTTTTATATGAATTATTAAAATAAATGATTATTTTTGCGAACAAGAAACATTGATAACATAACGTCACATCACCCAGAAGGAGGTGGCAGAGGTGTACATCACCCACACTTCACCTGCTGTGTATATAGAGGGTGAGTCTATCGCCATCCACTGGGCACAATTCCAACTCCGTGCTGCTATCACGAATTGCCTGACGTAAAGTTCACAAATAACACTTTGGCTGACCCAGGCATCGAACCCAAAACCTTGCGGTGAGAGGCGTATACGACAACGCCTAGAACATCGAGGCAGCAGAAACAATAATTATGAAGCCTATTTATTAAAAATATAAAGAAACAATTTTATTTTCAATTTACGTAGAGTTGGTAGGGTAACGATATACCAAAAAACATTCATATAAAAAAATCAAAAGCAATCTTAGTTGTGAGTTCACAACATATTTATGCGGAATTATTAAAAATTCCATCATAAATATTCTTAAATTAGACCAAGAGCTAAACACCAAAAATATTTACCTACAACGTCCAATAAAAATTCACGCCACATTTTCCCTATATCTTCGTACGTAATTCTCGATTCCGTGAACGTAAACACGAGTATCCAATCTGAAAATAAAACGCATTTCAGGGGTCACTTAATATAAATTAAAAGCTAACAAGCATTCGCGGGCAGGTTAATGCCTCATTCCATTACGGCCCGGCTGGGCATGAATTAATTATAAATTGCGATTTAGATCGCTGCTCCCGACCTGAATCTCTTCTAGTTTGGAAATATACGGGAGAGCGTTTCGGACGTGGACGGTGTACGTAAACATATTATCACGCTATATTACTCAGAAGGGTGAACAACACACACATTTAACCTGTTATGTTTAGGGCTCATGGGATAGGGGGGTGAGCCTCTCGCCATCCACCGGGCACAATTTCAACTCCGTACTGCTACAGTGACTTTCCGTCAGGAAATTCACTTTGCCCGACCCGGGAATCGAACCAGAGACCTCACAGTGAGAGGCGCAAACGCTAACCACTAGACCATCGAGGCAGTAATGAGACGGTGGATTTAAGTATTTAGGATTATTAACGGGGTATTTTTTGTATAAATGTTTGTCTTAGTAAATTATGTCTCTTGAAGCCCATTGAACTACAACAACCGCCTTCCGTATCTAGTCCACTGAAAAGTTTGCATTTTAGTTAGAAAATATTTTAACAAAAGTCTTATCTTCGTTGTTACTGGCGTTTTATGAAGGAATTTAACTTATTAGCCTATACGCTTGACCTAAGGATAACAAAAAATATCAAATGGTATTATTGTCCATTACAATATGATAAAAAATATGCATTTTCTAACTAAAATCATCTTATGAAAAACATTACCAAGCATACAATTTTCTATTTTCAATCGTTAACCACATAGTTGGCACATCAGTTTATTATGCCGCGTTTTTTTATTCCGTCCAAGGAAAACGTGCCCGCTCCAAACGCAACTACCCTTATGTTTCCAAAATAAGTTTAGCATCTGTCTTGACTACGCAGTTAAGTACCTTGGAATTTATGAAGGTAACATGTATTTAGGCGTAATAAGTATATGGGATAAAAAGTAAATCATGTCTGTTATGGCCAAGGTTTTATGTCCCTTGGTACTTTAGTTCTTGAAACATTAATGTAAGGGACCAAGAGGATAGGTTTAGGAGATAATGTTTTTGTATCTGCTGAAATTTGTTACTATCCATTCGCTTATTCCGGGTTTAGTTACAATAACCAACTTATAGCCTCCCCAAGTGACGTACACAACGATTCCCTACGTCCGGCGCACCCTGGGCAATTCGCGAGTTCTCCAAAGCGAAATGGCTAATCCTTTCACCACGATGGCAAGTCAAAATAAATTTTGACTCAGCCATCGACACGACGAAGAAGAAGAACCAACTTTGAAAAATATTAAATCCTCCAAAGTTTATTCTGTGTGCATGGATTTGGTTTTAAAATGAATATAATAAGCAATATAAATAAAATAAATAAATATTTCACAACTCACACACAACGCCATCTAGTCCCAAACTAAGCAGAGCTTGTACTATGGGTACTAGAATAACTGAAACTAATACATATATACTTTTCTTTTGTAAATACACACATATTATACATAGAAACACCCAGACTAAGACAAACCCCCATGTTCATGCACACAAAGATTTGTCTTAAGTGGGAATTTGTCGGCGTCGCAGGCAGGTACACTACCCACTCCGCCATCCTGTCGTCCAATATGGTTATACTAATAAAACAATATAACTGAAGATGACGGATGACCAATGATCGTTGATGAACAGTGATCGTTGGTCTTTATGTACATTCAGCTGCAGAGTAAACTCACCCCTTTGAAGTGCAGAAAAGTTCTTAAGGGGGGAGATTTTTCTGCAGCTGGCTGTACATATTGGTACCTACCAAACAATTCGCATTTAATTAAGTTTAGATTTCAATTTAAAATATTTAAACAGAACTGAAATACATCGCTGACAGTTAAATAAAAACATTGACAAAGATCTAACGACTAAAACATAGCTCTTGAAAAATCAGCAAATCAAATAACAAATCAAGTTTTTGAATATTCATACCATTAATCCATATTGTTGGCTGTTCGTTAATATTCATCTCGCCAGTAATACTCAGGACTCATTGGAATAACGAATGTATTTCTAATGAAAACTGAAGGTATCTTGCAATTACAATTTGTATATACAATACAACTACAGCCAGTGTGGAAAAGAAAATAACTACAATTTGTGTATACTATACAACTTAAACTTGTGTGTAAAAGAAAATGTAATATTTATTGGCAAAGAAGGTGCACAAGAGTTTCTCATTAGCTCTTCTCATGATACGATACCGGAGCATGGTAATTAGAGTGATTTTAATTCGAACCTTTTTCAATTCAAGTGCTTCTGAGGGCTGCAATATTATACCTCATATGACAGTAATTTTAGTGCCTTATTTTACCAAATGTAAGACAGAAGTTTTTAGAAGTTGTCTAAGTAAGTGATAGTTTCTTAAAAAAACTAGTTATATTCTTTGTATGTATTCTTTTGGACTCCGAAATTCCAACTATCTGTGCTTTAGTTCATGGTTATATTTAAGCAAGGACTAATTATAATATGCACCTTGAAAGAAACCATATTATTCTTATGAGTATTCATATTTATAAACCCTTCATCATTTAAGGTTTTTGGCAGGACGTTAATATTCAGCTCGCTCGAGGTAACAGGACCCATTCGAATAGCAGCCGTTTTGCATGCAGTGTATGTAAGATATCATTAGTGTAATAAGTGCTAGATTTAAGTGGCGACGATCGGAATACTAAAGCAGGTCATGTACCACCTTTATGTTTGGTAATGAAGTTAATCCCCTAAGTATATAATATAAATCAGAAATAGGGAAGATTGGGCATGAGGGTTTGTCTTAGTCTGTGTGTTTCTATGTATAATAAGTAAAGTTAAGTACAAAATGTATTAGTATCAGTTATTCTAGTACCCATAGTACAAGCTCTGCTTGGTTTGGGACTAGATGGCGTTGTGTGTAAGATGTGAGATATATCTTTTTTTTATAATCCGCATATCAATAATAATATATAAACCAGAAATAGGAAAGATTTGATTCGTTTAGCGGCTTCGACCAAGTAGCAAGGAGTCAAAAAGCAGCCTGAGTCCAATCCCTGATTGACAGCTATCCATAGCATATCATTTCATTATCATTGATTTAGTAGTTTATTTGTAAAACGCTACAAAGTCACTTTCAGATTTTTAATATTAGGAAGGTTTGTTTTTAACTATCCTATGGTAACGGGAGAAAAGCTCATGGACATAAACAATCTACAATATCAGATTGTAGATCCGTCGCTGCAGCTGTGGACTACGGTGTTATGCCTCATTGGTCAGTAATTTCAGGACCTGATCTCACAACTAAACCGGAACACAGTAATGCAAGTTATACTATTTGGTGGCAGAATAAAGGCGAAAAAAGTTGCAATTTTGTACATTTGTTCAAACAGTACGTCCGGTAATTTAATTATACAGATTTTATAATTAAAACACGTAAAATCACACAGCATTAAAACTGTTGCGGTAATTATAGCTGAGCGTATTAGCAAGTTCTGTAAAACACATTATTTTATTCATTTCATCGTACATTTTAAGCTTGCAAATTAAACAAAATAACGTGGAATTACCAAACTGCGTTAAACTATGTGTGCAATATGTGTCGAACGGAATTTCAGATTCCGTATAAAGTGCTTCACACACGGCAGCTATAATTATATTAATGTTATGACAAAATACGAAGATGTGAAAATATACATTACTAGCTTCCGTGCGCGGCCCGCGTGGTATGTCGACAAAAAGTAGCCCAAATTATTTCTTAGGTCTTTCTTTCTTCTAGTACGTAGATTCATCAACTGGGCTTTTATTCGCGTGTCGTCGCGAAACGTCGCGCGGAGGCGACGACATGCGAATAATAGCCCAGTTGATGAATCTACGTACTTGATTCGAAACTGGTCGGCATATCCCGGCTAAAGTAACGTAAGTAACCCGTATTCTTAATAATAATGTCCTCACTACACGTCGGTTTTAATAATATATAAAACAATTAAATGCATTTTAGTATTTTTGTCTATAAAAATAGATATAAACTTAATAATATTAAAGTGAAACCCATATTACGTTAGTATGAAAAGGCGCTCGGGTCGTTCCCTTAAAGACATAATATTTCAAACAGAATTGTAAATAACACTTCTTGCTAAATAAGCCAACTGAATAGAATTCAGAGAAGCAAGGCATTTTGCTCAAACGTATTAAACCGTTGCGGAATACTTAATACAACATTCCTTTAGGTAACTAGATAATAGTAATTCCTCAAATGATTACTCCTTTTTTGTTTTAAAACAAATCATTATAGAATAAAAGACCAGACAAAAAAACACCATAAAAAATCCAGCAAGGAGTTGGAATTGTGACCGGTGAATGGCGAGAGGCTCATCCTCTATCCTATTGGACCTAAACATAACAAGTATTTTTTTTTTTTTTTATCCTACGCCCACAGCGAACGAACGCGTAGTCTACCTGATGGTAAGTGGAGTTCAGCCCATGGACATCAACAATCCACAAAAGCAGATTATAGATGCGTCGCTGCTGCTGAGGACTACGGTGTTATGCCTCATGTGCCAGTAATTTCATGGCCTGATCTCACCACCATACCGGCACACAGTAATGGAAGCACTACTATTTGGCGGCAGGTTAAAGGTGACACGGTTGTGCTGCCGCCCTCGAGTTCATTCACAAGAGCTCTACCACCTTAGTTTACCGTATTTCTTTAAATTATAACAATTAACAAAAAATAATACATCCCTTTTTTAAAACAAATTACAAATCTTTCTCGTTCGTAATATTAGTAAGATAAACAGAAAATATACCATCTATTTTAGAACCAAAAGGAAACTGAAAGGTTAAAGGCCCATTTGCCTTCAATTTTGAAATCTGATTGCGCACAATACTATCGCCGGGGCCTAAAATTAAAGATATTCATCACTTCTCTCAGAAGTGAAACATAATTGAAACGACGGGGCCCATTTGCAAATTGAAAAAGGTTTCGTAGAAAGATTTTTATGAATTTTAATTGACTAATAAAATTCAGTCTCAGTCAAATTTTCTTTTAGGATTAAATGTTTGTTTTAGCGCTTTCTAATTTTCTTCAATTGTCAAATATAGGGCATGATTCATACCTGACAAGATAAATATTTAAATAAATAAATATTTCACAACTCACACACAACGCCATCTAGTCCCAAACTAAGCAGAGCTTGTACTATGCGTACTAAAATAACTGATACTAATACATACATTCTTTTTTTTTTGTAAATACATACATATTATACATAGACCCAGACTAAGACAAACCCCCATGTTCATGCACACAAAGATTTGTCTTAAGTGGGCATCGAACCCACGACCTCGGCGTCGCAGGCAGGTAATGAAGTATGATAAGAAGCTAATGGACCCCATTTTAAACTCATTGGAAGTGTTTAGTTTTAGTTTAGTTTAATACTTTTACACTTATAACAAAAATGTGGTGAAGACTAAAGGTGACTTAACTCAAAAATGAGTTTTCTGCCAGCAAACCTTTGAGGGCTACGAGCCCGTACACTCCTCAATGTTCACCCCTAATTAGGAATAAGTGTGCCCGTACACTCCTTGAAAAAAGAGCAGTACCCGTTCACCCCTTAATGCAGATACATTCAAAGTACAGTCAGCAGAACAATGGTATTATAAAATAAATAAACGAACAGTACACGGAAAAAGTTTTATTTAACGAATTAGTTACGCTAATAAATATTCTAAAATAACCATTGTTAGCATTTAAAAAAATAGTTCTTTAATAACAATAACAGTTTAAATGGTTTAGGATAATAAAATAAATTACTGTAGATGTTGAATAAACATAATAATTATATATAATACTAGCGGCCCGTCCCGGATTGGCACGGGTAGACATAAGATTTATTTTTAAATTTCTTAGCATTTTTTGTGTAACGGTACTTTTTCATTTGTAAAATAATTCAAATAATATAGATTATACGTAAGGGGTGTACGGGCTCGTCAAAAAATATTAAATTAATTTTGTCTTGATACACCCCTTCAAAAGGGTTGTAAAGGCTCTCCAAAAAGGGGTGAATATGCAATTTTTATCTGAGGGGTGAACATTGAGGAGTGTACGGGCTCGTAGCCCCTTTGAGGGCCAAAGGAAAAAGAGACTCGTAATATGTGAGAGTGAAGTATACAAACAAAGAGATTGATGAAAAAATAAATTAGATAATTAGATAACAGAACTTTTTTTTATAATTTTAAACTTTTAATTTATATCTACATACTTACATATTCCACATCAATAATATAAGTAATGTACCTAAATTATTTATATACAAATTATTTGAAGCGTACTGTTTTAGTGTGAATCTTATGACTTTTGTTATCTGTTTCAGGTAATATTTTTCACCGCACGAGACAAAGCAATCCCAGGTATTAAAAAAATATAAATATGGATTTCAACTTTTAAGTTGACATTTTAATAATAAATAATAATTATTATTTATTTATTAAGACAACACAGGTACATAATTCTTAATACATCGAAATAAAACAAAATAATCATATTTAAAAACACAAAACAAACATTCAGTAACTTCATGCCATTCATTAACTTACATTAAAAATACAAACTTATCCTAAATTATTATAACTCAATTATTTTTATTTCATTTTCATTTATTTTGTTATTAATAGACATAAATATAATAATAATATACCTACGTATAGGTACAATAATAAAATACATACTAATACATATAAGCAATATTATGACATACATATTATATTATATATAAATACCTAAAAATATGTATAATACTTATATAATGGACAATAGAAGGTAGATTGCAAATAACAGATGTAAGATAGAAATAAGAACAGGTGAGATATTATTTAGAAAGATAGTGTTCTCTAATCAAAGTTTTAAATAGTGTTAACGATTTAGCACTCCTTATGGATACGGTTAACTCATTCCAAAGTCTAATGATAATAAATATGATATCAGCTTGTTGCTAATTGCTTCGTATAATGTGACTTGACCATTATTTTCTTATTTTTTCCAAATATTCTTTATATAATATTAACTTGAGTCTCAATTACCGTCCGTTACAAGTGGATTCAGAGAGAGAATCGATAGCTATAACGCGTAATGAAAATATTGTTTAGCAAATACTGAATTTGAGCCGTATTTTCTGTATCGTTATTAAAATATATCCTTTGGAAAAATTGCCCGGCTTACTATTTATTAATATTTGCGCAATATACGTTGATATAATAGGTACTTACATTGAAATAAAATCAGAAGAATCTTCTGACAAACGTTATATTGAGTTCTTAACAAAAGAGATACTATATTTTTGTATACAATATATTTTCTCTTTTCTCTATACAAAGAAAATTAATTTGTAAATATTGTTGTGGGTGGGTTGTTCTTTGCAAGAAAGTTTTTCTTACTCTATTGAAAATGGAAATGTTCAAAAAAATAAGTTTTTTTTTATTGTATAAGAAATTCCATCATCCAGTAGTCATTTTATAACAAAACGATTAATTAAAAATGCAAGATTTTTACAAAAATCGTAAAGATAAACGTTGGATCATTACTTTGTTCGGGCTACCAGCAATGTTTTATTTTCGTATATTTATTTAAAACCGGTGGAAATAAACCTGTTTTAAATAAAATTATTATGTATTATAGTGCCTGTGTGCCCTGTATTAAAGTGCCTCTATGTCGCATGCATCCTCTACTTATTTAATTTTTATTTACATAAAACGGAATGTCGCTTCAAAGGGCTTGTTATACCTATTAGCAGAAACTGTCAATTGGCTTACGTTGTAATTTTGATAAGTTATTTTATTGTTTGTGTTAAAAGTTATTTGTTTCGCAGAGAATAAAAACATGAATAAATAAATAAACTTCTCGTCTTACCATGAGTCGTGGACTAACATATAAAATGCTTGTGTATATTAAATGCATCTTCTTCTTCGTCGTGTCGATGGCTGAGTCAAATTATATTTTGACTTGCCATCGTGGTGAAAGGATTAGCCAATTCGCTTTGGAGAACTCGCGAATTGCCCACGGTGCGCCGGACGTAGGGAATCGTTGTGTACGTCACTCGGGGAGGCTCCTTTCATGCACCCCAATTAAATGCATGGGATCCTTATTAGGTCAATTACATCGCACTCGTGCAATCAATATAAGCAATAACTTACTACTAATACATATAAGGTAGAATATTATTACCTTACCTTCTGATAAACAGTCTCCACTAGTTCAGACGGTACGGACTAATGTTGTATTCATCATCATCATCATATCAGCCCAACGACGTCCACTGTTGGACATAGGCCTCACCTTATTGCCGCCACAACGCGCGGTTTTGGGCCTCCTGAAGCCAACGGCTTCCCGCGATCTTAACTAAATCATCTGTCCATCTGATATCCATCCATATCACCATCATATATCCATCTTAATATGTTTTTAAGTCACTCATAACATAATCATCCCGGAATAAGGTTTTAATTTGGTTTTTTTTAAATCTAAGAGCGACTTCGTCACGTGGTCATTTACATCCTGTAGAATGCAAGATAACATACGTTATAGGAATGTGTTAAAAACATTAAATAATAATTGGCTTTATGAAAACAAATTATGTTCATACATACTAAGATGTTTTGAAGTAATTTTTTCACGTCTTTCTTTAGATAGAAAATGTTTTGATTAATTCTTCTTCGTCGTGTCGATGGCTGAGTCAAATTTTATTGGTCCAATAAGTGGCCACTTTTATGGCGCTCTCGTCGGCGTTCATGAGCGCCTGTCTTGTGCAGGTGGAGGGCATTTTGGACAGTCAGTAAGGTGGTCAAGGTTTTGACTTGCCATCGTGGTGAAAGGATTAGCCAATTCGCTTTTATGAACTCGCGAATTGCCCAGGATACGCCGGACGTAGGGAATTGTTGTGTACGTCACTCGGGGAGGCTCCTTTCATGCACCCCGTTTTGATTAATAATTTTATTTGATTGTCTATTATTATTTATTGATCTATCAACACCCATCAAATCAAACCTATGTCTTAATTCCCACTACGCTTTATTTACCTTTCAACGTACCTCCAAGATGAAATCAGGTCAACAATTAAAATGATTACTCAGCAATGATTTTCCTTCCTCTCACCAATCTCAAAATCCTTTTAGCGAAATTCACACACTTGACATATTAAATACTTGAGCGAGCCTCCTTCAGGAGGCTGTACATCAAAGCTATGGAAAACGCTTAGGAAACATTTGATGAGATTTTGGCGACTTAATTGATTTTTATATTACACACACTTACTGCTAAATAGGGTTTTTAGTGTTTTTTTATTAATTGACGCTACCGTGGTAACTTTATTTTTTTATACGACGTACGACGTATGTTTGTTATGTAGTGAACTTGTATTTGTTCTTCTTTTGATGGTAAGAGGCAACAATAGCCCAGTGAATGCGTCGCTTTATCTGAGGATGACGATGTATGCGATCGTTGGGCATGTGGGCGTGCTGGCTCCACACACGTCACACAGCGTTGCGTGTTCCTGTCGTGTGATGTGCGTGCAGCCATCGCGCCCACACGCCCGACGATCGCGCACACCTCTTGTTGGGTTAGCAGCCTTATGCCTTCACCAAACTGGAATACAGTAATGCGCATTACTATTTGGCTGCACGTTAAAGCTTCGGTGTTCGTTCACAAGAACGAAAATTTAAATTCAACACTAAAATCACATGGATTTACAGTACTGTAGAATTAACTGTTATTTACAGAAGTGTGAGCTTATAAGTCCTCAAGTACAATAACTCGGTAGTCAACCAATTTAATAATCCATCAATCACGCAAATATACTTCAATAAAGTTAAAGATCGAACCTACCGATCAACTTATATATTACCAGTCTGAGATGGTCTCCCGTTGAATAGGTTACCAGTACAATAGAAGACCTGCTTATATTGGCAATGTATAGGTTGATCGGTAGCCGATTGTACAATCATCTTGAAATCCCTTGCGAGCGGTAACAGTCCCGCAGCGTTTGTACAATCTAAAACAATCATTGAAAGGGATGATGATCAAAAGGTCCAATATTAATATTACAGTGCCGCCATTTCTTGATATTGTTCGTTTTCAATTAATTCTGTAATGTTGTCTTTGAGGCTGAGTGCGACGATTAAATGTTACTTTGATTTAAATAGGTAGAAGGTTGAGCAATTAATTAATAATTGTAACAGTAGCAGCCCTGTATCTAATACATGTCCCACTGCTGGGCTCGGGCCTCTTCTCATGATGAGCAATTAATTATTACGAGTAAAATAATAAACTGGATGTATGAGACGTATATCTGCCGAACCTTTTTCTAATTACATTGGAATCGGTTTCTAGTCTAACGAATTTAGCAGAGTATCAGTATTTTACGTGGAGCGACTGCCATCTGAATACAGCCCAAACTGAATAGAATTCAGAGAAGCAAGGAATTATGCTCAAACGTATTAAGTTGTTGCGGAATATTGAATACAACATTCCTTCAGGTAGCTAACTAGATAGTAATCATTCCTCAAATGCCAGATTATAAATAAATATTTCACAACTCACACACTACGCCATCTAGTCCCAAACTAAGCAGAGCTTGTAATATGGGTACTAGAATAACTGATACTAATACATATATACTTTTCTTTTGTAAATACATACATATTATACATAGAAACACCCAGACTAAGACAAACCCCCATATTCATGCACACAAAGATTTGTCTCAAGTGGGAATCGAACCCACGACCTCGGCGTCGCAGGCAGATACACTACCCACTCCGCCATCCGGTCGTCATTACTAATTTATGTTTAAATTTTTTTTACATAATATTGAGGTTTGGCAAAGAAAATACCAAAAAAGAATCCAAGTTAATACGATACTCTTTGTTTGACTAGTTGTCAGACTTTCTAGCCTCTGACTACTCGTAACGACTGCCATAGATGTTGTAGCAACCGGGACCGGCATCTTAACGTACTTGCCGAGGCACGGAGGAAAACTTGTTTTATTAATTATAATATATAATATATAAATATCTCACAACTTACACTCAATCCCATCTAGTCCCAAACTAAGCAGAGCTTGTATTTTGGGTACTAGAATAACTGATATTAATACATATGTACTTTTCTTTGGTAAATACATACTTATTATACATAGAAACACCCAGACTAAGACAAACATGTTCATGCACACAAACATTTGTCTTAAGCGGGAATCGAACCCGCGATCTCGGCGTCGCAGGCAGGTATTCTACCCACTCCGCCATCCGGTCGCCATATTAAAGATGGTCACCCATCTACGGCCGACCGCAGCTAATATTGCTTAACCTGTAAGATCGATCGATCCACGCGGCTTCGATTTAGCCACGACCTCTATATGCTCAGAGTATGCGAAATAGAGACATTTATTTAAAACAATCGGTTAAAAAAAAGATAAAAGACAAATTGAACATTGAGATCTTTTTTTTAGATAGATTTTCTTCTGATGATTGAAGTCATAATGAAGTCTTCTTCAGTTCATTCTTTTTCCGTAATTTAAGATAATTTTCCTCGATGTGGCGTCGTCGAACACCTTGTATAGAAACCCTATACAATTGAATATTATATATAATATAATATAAGTATATTCCTTTCTTTTAGTACACTCTCAATCTTCCTGATTTAGAAACAGTGTAAGTTGCATGTATACATGTTTTTAAACTTTCACGATTTGAGAACATTTTTCAAAAATTAGACAACTAGTTTAAATTACGTTATTATTATAAAGATAAATAAAAAAACATGATCAGTTATTTTTGATGTAAAAACGAAAATGTAAAATAAAGTTTGTATGTAACATTAATTTCTTTAAATAATTTTCTATTTCAACACTTTTTTATAATATTACATAATTTACATTAAGAATACAGACTCCAAACTGAAGTATCAATTTATCAAAATGAAGTCAAAAAATCTGGTGAAATGCTCCCCAAGGATGCTTGACTTCATCGATTGCTTACTTTTGATGTTACAGCCTTCAGAAGTAGGCTTGTAACTCAAGTATTTAATGTGTGAATCCCGCTAACGGATATTAGAACACGCAATTTTTGTACGTCCTTTAAAGAAACTATCATTAATTAATCAATATTTATCATTATTTTCAATTATCACTGAAATGAAAATAGCATATTAAATTGTTCTTTTTATTAAATAAACGACGTCCGCACTAGGAATAACTCCTGTGTCGCGGGGGTGTTCACAAACATACATTTCACACACACAAAGCACACCCAATTATTTTAGTATTACACCTATTATTTATTAAGCGCTATATCCTTCGTCATTTCTGTCGAAAACTACCATTCTGTAAATCTTTTACACTAATATTCATCCAAAGGTTGCCTGGAAGAAATCGCGTTTAGCGATAAGGCCACCCTTTGTGCATATATTGTTATTTAAACTTTCGTACAAAATGTATATCCAATGCTGTATGCACAAATAAAGTTGTATCTATCTATCTATATATCTCTATCGTTTTAACATCACGTTTTTATTACTCAGAAGGGTTCGACAGAGGTATATAAAACTCCACTTCACCTGTTACGTATATGTGATAAAAAGTGAGCCATCCACCGCGTTACTGCTTACTGCTTTAGAAAATTTCCATTCGGCAAAATCTCAAATACCACTTTTTTTCGACCCGGGAATCGAACCATAGGTCGCATAGCGTATCTACTGTAACTAGCTAGACTAACAAAGCAGTTGTATATTCTAAAGCATTATATTTCACATCAATAACTGACTTAGCTCCAATTTTACAGGTGTTAGATAAATCTTTTTTGAAGGATAAACGCTAATCATTTTGACAAATCAATCAAATTGACAAACATTTGACGACCGGATGGCGGAGTGGGTAATGTACCTGCCTGCGACGCCAAGGTCGTCGGTTCGATGCCCACATAAGACAAATCTTTGTGTGCATGAACATGGGGGTTTGTCTTAGTCTGGGTGTGTCTATGTATAATAAGTATGTATTTACAAAAGAAAAGTATATATGTATTAGTATCAGTTATTCTAGTACCCATAGTACAAGCTCTGCTTAGTTTGGGACTAGATGGCGTTGTGTGTGAGTTGTGAAATATTAAATTCGGTTTCGGTCGGATAAGAACTATCCGGCACCTCAAAACCTGGCTCTAGTGTTCCTCCGTCGATCGAAATTTAATCTTTTAGTTAGTAGTAGTAATAGTTAGAATATAGCTAGGAGCTTTAGTAACTAGGTTTAGGCGATACATCGGAGTAACTGAATCTCTGATTAGGTTAAATTATTAACACTCAGAACTTTGGAAATCGTGTTCTCAGAAATAGAATATATCGTAAGATTAAAGTAAAGTTGCCGAGTAACGGGAAATTTGCTTCTATTCACGAAGGGAAATTGTATTAGCGAATCAAATACACAGCACATAACTGATATTAAATAGACTCATGTTAAATTCAGCGAACTTGAGTCTACTAAGTCCATTACTTCGTTTCAATTGTATCAACGTTTTGAACTGATGCTAACGCTTAATGAAAGTTAATGATCGCTGTACCATGTGCATTAACTGTGAGATATTGAAATAGGTACGTAACATAACATAACATCACGCCTATATTACCCAGAAGGGTGCGTCAGAGGTGTATAACACCCACATTTCACCTGTTATGTATAAGTCCT
This sequence comes from Hypena proboscidalis, assembly GCA_905147285.1. Lineage (NCBI taxonomy): Eukaryota > Metazoa > Arthropoda > Insecta > Lepidoptera > Erebidae > Hypena > Hypena proboscidalis. Next base: position 8,086,745 of record LR990141.1, read on the forward strand.
GTGGGACAGCGGGTGTGCCTATCGCAAAACACCGAGCGCAATTCCAACTCCGTGCTGCTATTGTGAATTTCCTGTCGGAAAGTTCACATTGCTCGATCCGGGCATCAAACCCGAGACTTCGCGGCTAACCACTAGACTATCGAGGCCGTTAATTAAATACGTATTTAACGCTAACCTCGGTTTAAGAAGAACAGAAAGTCTGACAACTAATTCATTAAGATTAGCGTATCGCTTCGGTCTTTTAGCAGTTGCTCCACTTTAAATAATGATATTCAGCTGAATCCGATAACTAGAAAGCGAAAAAGCTTGAGAAGTTATCAAGTAGATTTGAATCGAAAGCAATCGAGAACTCGCCTCCGATGATCGATTCCCTCAAGAACAAAGTTTTCGACATCTTACTGTTACTGCTGTTACCGAGAAATAACTTAGTAATGTTTAAGGACTCCCTTGTGATAACAAATTAAAACGAGATTTTATAAGTTGTTTTCTTTGAAACTGAACGTTTTGAGTACATTTTAAGGCATTCCTAACAGTTCAAAGTAATCTTAGAAAAAAAATTTCGCTGTATTTAGGTTGAAAAATTAAAAATTCAGTAGAATTTGAACCTCAAACCTCTGGGATCTCCGTTTCCAGCACTCTAACCTATTTAGCTATGGAGTCAAAATGTTTGTGTTTGTATGTGTAATTGTTAATTTCGCGTTCGAAAATAAGGAATGAGTTTGATAAAATTTGGCACACATGCCGCTTATAATATGAATGGCATGCTCTGTCCAAGAATATCTGTCCGACAAATCATTATCTAATCTGTAATTCACTTTTAAATTTCAACATGACTTACTAATTTGTGACATATTACATAAATATAATTATGATTATTCTAATTTATCCTTTTGAAATTGCATGAAATTTATTTTATTTTATTAGGAGAGCTAACAGCCTCACACAAATAATTGAACAAAATAGGTCAGCAAACGCCAATTACAAGCTTCCAAGCCATACAGTCAGCAACATAATGGTAACATTACAAAATTTTAAATTAAATCACTATATAGTTGATAAAAGAAAAGAGTACCCAACTGACACCTTAAAACTTAATATTAAAAAAAATGAAAAAAAGGTTTCACATGCCTACAAAAAATACACACAACAGTATCTAAAATTAAATTTAGTAATTACAAATCTATACATTTTTAACAAAGTAATTCGTTAGATGGGTTCTAGCAGAATGTTTACTAGTAGTAAAGAGATCAAAATGACTGTCAACATTCAATTTGTTAAATTCACAAAACACTCCTAAAGGCATAAAGCTATTTATTCTAAAGTTTGAGCGGCTCGGAGGTCTGTATAACAAGAGATTTTTGCGTAAATTTCTTAGTGGTATTCGCAACTTAAATGTAATTTTATAATTTTATTATTGTTAACATAAAATTTTGCATGCTATGTAGCTGATTATGGTGATACCAAATGTAATAATATTGTAACATCCCTTGTACCCATATTTCGCAAAATAAATGATTGATTGATTGCTAAGTCAGCTGTTTCCTCTTACCACGGCTGTAGCATCTAAACCCTTGTTTTGTTACAGTAACAGGCTTCTGATTGAATATTTTTTTAGCTATGCTTAGCAAATTATACTAAAAAAACAGTTGAAAAAAATATGGTACGCTCGTTTCTTGCCAGAACCTCAAATTTCTCAACTGTCATTATGTGACGGAGAGGAGAAATAAATAAATGAATATAATGAAACGTGAAATTTGAGGTCCTGGCAAGAGATGACCGTAGCTTAGTGGTTGAAACGACTGCCCGGCACGCAAAGGTATATTACATATTTTTTTCAATTGTTTCTTAGTAGAAAAAGACGCTTATTTAATTGAAAAAAAACTGTGAATTAGGTAATAGACTTAATAGAAATATTTTAACTAAACAGTAAAGCTTTAGTAAAACCACAACTGCAGTCTTTCAAACCCAAACCCTAGTCCCACAATTCACCTCCATCTTCCATCCTCTTCAATTTAAAAGCCCTCATAGAGCCTTCAACGCGATCATTAAGCGTTCCAACTACTTCCTTTATCTGTACAGACGGCAACACATCAACCTATACATTTCCAGTTTAAGATTAGTCGCAGACATGCCGGTAAAATACGCTCCAGGCAACATAATAAGGCCATCTATAATAAAAATCTCTTAGGCATGGCTCCTAAGATTTATAATAAATTACCCAAAGCGCTTATAAAAATGGCAAATATACACATTTTTAAAAAAAATCTTATGGCTATATTGACCAGTAAAGCATACTACTCGATAGACGACTATCTTACGGATAAAAACATTGTAATGATTATAAGTGATACTTCCTAGGTCCGATTTGTTTTTCATCTCTGAAACCAAATAAATAAAAGTGTAAAAAATATGTTTGTTACTGTGTTTCTTTAGTTTATAGTCTTAATGTATTTGAATTTTACTATTTTAAATATTAATTATGTAATTCTTAATTTATTGTATTTGTATACATTTTTCATGTAAGTACCTACTATAATTTGCATGCTTGCCGGCGAAATACGGTCTAAGATCATTTACTAAATTTGTCACCTTTTGTACCTGTATTTGCAGAAAATAAATGAATTGAATTGAATTGAATAGTCTTACATTGTATTGGTTTCCCTTGCAATACGAGACCAGCTTATGCTAGAAATGTATAGGTAGATCAGTAACCGTGTGTATAGATGTGAAATAAAAGTTAATAAAAGCTGAATTCGGACGAACATAGGGTACTGCCACTTGAGACGCAATCTTGTAGGTCCGAGTGCTCGGTGCTTACCTATGAAGTGGGTGGAAGGGAGAAGCGGTAGCGGGCTATAGTATAACTAAAATAAAATAAAAATAGGAAAAGCTGTAACATTTTTACATCGCCATCAAAATTACTAAGTCAGCGAAGTTATAGGTAAGGTTATGTGCCCTTTTTTTTATTCTACGCCCACAGCGAACGAATGTGTAGTGCACCTGATGGTAAGTGGAGTACAGCCCATGGACATCAACAATCCACAAAAACAGATTATAGATGCGTCGGTGCAGCTGAGGACTACGGTGTTATACCTCATGTGCCAGTAATTTCAGGGCCTGATCTCACCACCAAACCGGAACACAGTAATGGAAGCACTACTATTTGGCGGCAGGTTAAAGGTGAGACGGTGGTGCTGCCGCCCTCGAGCTCATTCACAAGAGCTCTACTACCAGTTGACTGCCTGACTTACTTTAGAATTAACTGTCACAGGGATGGAACCATAATAATATGCTACGTGTCTTTCAATGGTTAACAGTGATTTATACTTAACTATCTATAAGACTATAACGTTACTTTTTATACGCCATTTTAAAGGGTTCCGTACCCAAAAGGTTGAATAAAACACTATTATTGAGACTTCGCATCCCGTTAGTCCGTCTACAGGTTGTAGCTTATGAACTGTTATAGCTAGACAGTTAAAATTTTCACAGATGATGACATTTAGGGTAGGGGCCTACCATACAACAATCGTGATTTGTTTGCTCACTTCAGTTTGATATTGGTATCTGTAACACTTGAAATATTCACAAAATACTTAATACTATTTTTACTTTCAATAAATATTGAAGGAGTGCTTAATTTGCCGTTATTAGTGCTTACCATTATCTAGACCTACGTGCGCGAGTCCAACTTGCACTAGGCTGGTTTTGTTTAACGTTTCACAAAGCTACCATGATGCAAATTCGATATTTGTGGATCGTGCAGAAAAATTCACACACAAGTTACTAGGCAAAAAAAAAATCAGAGCAAATTCCATTTATCTCGATCTCTTTTACTTTGCACCAAACAGTTTTATCCGGGATTGGCCACTCACGCCAATCGGTTTGGGGTTTAGAGTGCGGACGTCATGTGTTAAGGATTTTTCCACTTAATTGATTAAAAAGGAACCCTTACATTTGCCGAGCCGTGATAATCATTATATTTATCGAAGGTTGGCGCTTAGCTTTGTGATGCAAGCACTCGACTTTGAAAGTAAAGGGATAAAGGGAAAATGCTTACGAAGGTTGAATAAAGGAAAGGATTAAGAGGGAACAAGGTAGGTATTACTATAAATTAGAGGTGAACTACCCGGAAAACAGCGACCGAGTGGGAGACCGTAGGCCGAAGACGCGGCTACGAACCCACGGCACATACCTCTGTCAATTAAACGTTAAGATTCGTCTTTTCGAAGATATGTTTGTATTTATCATATAAATTGTCGCTTGATAACGGTGAAGGAAAATAACGTGAGGAAACTTGCATGACTGAGAGTGCCTCGAAAGTGCTTGAAGTCATCCATTCTGCACTTGGCAAGCGTGGTGAAATATGAACTCGCCATTTTCATCATGAAAAGAGGCCCGAGTTAGGTAAAATCAGGGATCCTGACTTTTTTGCCGTTAGCTGCAGATTATTGCTTGACCAATCGACTAGCACCTTACTCGACCGTGGCAAAAACCGTGAAGATCTCTGATTTTACCTATAAAACCCTTACGGGATCGCACATTTCGGGTCTAGATTTCTGAAATAACATATTAACTAAACACACAGAAACAAAAAGAAATTAAAAGAAAAACGAAAGAAGTTAAAAGCAGAATAATATACAATATACTTCGCACTCCTCTTCACTTTTCCAGTTGTTACGATGGTTCTTTTACCATAAACGCTGTTCGATTGTGGAATCGCCTGCCTCATTCTATTCGAGATAGTCCTTCTTTAGACATCTTCAAAAGAAGAATAAAAGAGCATTTTGACTCTCAATAAAATTGTAATAATATATGTATGTTTATGTATTTATCTATATTAAATATATATATATTTATTATGTATATTGTATTAAATATCTATGTATGATTTTATATTTAATAGTATGTACCGTTTATGTAGGTCTGTATAATTGTAAACATATTAGTATACACTCAGTTTAGAATAGGCATGATATTATATGTATGTAGTCATAGGTAGTTTATTTTCTTCTCTATAATTATCAATTTATTGTACATTTCCATTTACCCTCAAAAAGTATCTTTTTCCTCTAGCACTCTAAGGTTTGCTGGAAGAAAACCCATTTTAGTGGTTAAGCTCGCCTTTGTAGTACATAAATTTAAAATTGTACCTAAATATTATTGTATTGTTTTTTAATTTGTACAATAAAGAATTAAAGAATTAAGTAAATAATTAAAGTCAAAGTTACATCCGTCACGAGTATCCGTGCAGTAATCGGGATATCGCTCAGCGTTATGCTTTACAGCGCTTGTATTGCTGCAAGACACCGCAAAGCGCTGATATTTTTCAATCCCCAATCAGTATAATATCATAATCAGTTGGATACAGAACCTAATTCAGGTGCTACAAGTACCGCTATTTAGCATGATTCATCGATCACACACTAAAGTTGAATGAACATTCAAACATAACACAGTACTCTAATAGCTTAACCCAACATGTTTGTACAAGTTCTTAGTGCCATTAGACTCCACTTCCTCTTGCACAGTTTAACTGCTTACCTACTTCGTGTGAAGTTGTTTCATGCTGTTTATATTGGTTTAAAGAGAGTAAGCCGACTTAAAAGAAATATCGCAAATAAGAGCAAATTTTTACCAAGAGAATAACACATAACTTTGCAAAAATTTGCTGCACGATTGGTGTAGTGGGTTCGACACCCACTTGGAGTAAATTTTGAAACCGTTTTCTTTTTGAAGGTGGCATAATCAACGTAATAAAAGCCATCTATAATACATAAATAAAGATGTAATCAAAACATGGTTACAAGGTAAGCGGCTTTTTATTTCATCAGTCCCTAATTAAAATGTTTTTTTTTTTAGTATACCTATTTTCATATGAACATGGGTTACAGAGCAGAAAGTGAAATTAAATTTTGTCCACATTTATCAGTCAGTTCGAAGAACAACCCTTAAATGAGTCTTGGTAAACTTCGTGTGTCTGAAATGAAAGCTTTGTTAAATAAATCAAAGCTTTTGGCGAAAAATTTGCTAGCTTTTTTTCAATCAATATCTTAGTATGTCTTTAACAGAATATTTCCAATTGATTATTTTTATAGCATTTAACTATGCTTAGCAAATCATACTAAGAAACAGTTGATAATTATGGGACCGGCGGGCAATAACGTATGCGTTCATTCTTGACAACAATTGTGCTGAATGTAACTTCGCCATGTTGTTTTGTATCCTACTTAAGAAAGGAGCGGTTGGAGGAGTGTCATCAGAAACAAAGTGATGCACCATCGGGGGAATCACGACCCTCAGCAATGAGGAGTACGACGCGAGGAGGAGGAAGAAAGGAGCAAATGGATGAACGTGACGTCACAAAATGACGTAACATGCAGATGAGAAATTCTGGTTCCTGGCAAAAGGTGACCGAAGCTGGTTGGTTAAAGCGACTGCCCGGTGTGAAGATGGTCGCAGGTGCAAATCCTGCCGGTCCCATAATTTTTTCAACAGTTCTTCAGTATAACGGAATATTGTCTTCTGAAGTTAGGTGGTACAAATTCGTTACAAACTACCCCTACGACGGAATACAGGTATAAATGCACAGTTTCGGTCACCTTCACCGATATATGCGTGATCATACCCTGTAATTACAAATGCAATTGTAGTGTGAAGATCTTTTGATGGTAGTTCTCCAGTTGCTGACTGTGTATTCTATCCATTGATAGAAATTAAATTTAACTGGCTTATTCCCGTCGCTCCGTCTGCATAGCAAGTTAATAAAAAGTATTTTATGTTGTCTAAGCCATAAACCACCTGTACAACAGAAATATAAAAAAAATTGAAAACATACAACTAGATGGTCGCTGCGTTGTTTTATTTAAAAATCATTTACATTATTTGACTAACTTTGTCTCACTAGAATAATTCCGCCACACAAATTACACGCACTTTTTGTGCAGGAAAGGATCATTACCGCTACTCTGAATAAGTTAAATCTAAGTTATTAAATCTGTGATATCCAACTCAAGTTCAATACCACGAGTTCTATTCGTTAGACAATAGATCGAAGCGTCCGAGATGTTAGATTGAGTCATTAATATGCAGACTGCATGCGACCGTGGTGCAGTTCTATTGATTGTGCACTACCTGATGAATGGCTCTTAAAGATTTGCATAACGTGTTCCATATAAACGGGGAGAATTCTAATTTCTTTTAGCTCTGGTTATATAAGAACAAAACGACCGTGGCGCAATGGATAAGGCATCGGTCTTACGATCGAGAGGTCGTGGGTTCGTTCGAATCCGGGCCATTACATCACGAACGTAAACTTCCTCCTAACACAAGCGAATAAAGCTTAGCTGGAGGGGGGTTAACAAGAATACTGGTAATTTGTATTTGCAAATTGCTAGTAAGCTTTTTTTTTTTTTTTAAAAAAAGGACTAAAATAAGCAAAATAATTAAAGTTTTCTCGTGCTGTCGTCACCAGTGTACGACGTATTAGCTTCCTCGTTTCAATACGAACCCGTTATAATTTACTGATTTTTACATTGCCCCTGCCTTGTTGTTCTGTGGTTAGCCTCTCATCAGGAGGTCTCAAGTTCGTTTCCCGGGTCGGACAAAAATGTTATTTGTGAACGTCAGGAAATTTTCAATAGCAGCACGGAGTTGGAATTGTGCCCTGTGAATAACGATAGGCTCATCCCCTATCCCATGGGACTTAAATATAACAGGTGAAATGTGGGTGTGTGAATGTGCGAATATATGCTATGACAACAGTACTAAAAAACAGTGTCTATATTTCCTTGTTAAAAAATGAAATATAACGCGTGTCACATCGCGGTTTTGTGGAAACCACTATTGTAACCACAAAAAATAGAAGCCTATGAAAATGAAAACTAAAGGTTTTTGTTACAATATTCCTGTTGTTTTCTCAGTTATTAGAAGTACGTCGTTTTAAAGTATAGCCTATGTTTCTCCTCAAATCTTAAGCTATCTCCTCACCAATTTTAACAAGATTGGTCCAGTAATTTTGCCGCCTATTCTTTACTTCTAACAAGCTGACCCCGTTGTCCTGTCTTACCTATGCATACATTCTCTGTGACGATATTTGCTGCATGCATTATGTCAATGTTATGTCAAACCCCATAAAGGTACATTCAAAAAGTTCATATTGTCAAAAGCGCTAAGGTTACTAAAATGGCTATTAAAAAATAGGAGTGGTGATAAAAGGGTAAAAATTTAGGGTTGTATGTATTTTTTAATGCCAGATTATAGAAAAATAAAACACAAAAATTTTGTTAATTTTTTTTTTTTTAAATGTTAAGGGTGAACAACCCCTATCACTTAGAGGTATGAAAAATAGATAGTAGCCGATTCTTAGACCTACTGAATATGCATATAAAATTTGGTAAAAATCAGTAAAGCCGTTTAGGAGGAGTAAGGTAACTAACATTGTGACACGAGAATTTTATATATAAGATTATAAGCACGACAGTATTTTTGGAAATTCAATTCCATACACTTTAACGCAACTGCCACTGTCACTGTCACATTTTTATTATTATTATCGCAGAAACCATAGACCTATGTTAAGTATATTATATTAAATACATTTTCAACCGACGAAAAAAAAAGGAGGAGGTTTACAACGTGTATTTTATTTTTTTGACTTTCAGACGTTTTGATTGTATATACTACTGATTATTTGTTTTAAACCGTCAAGGTACAAAAGTCAAACAGATTCCATTTCGAAATCGGTTGAGTTTTCATCCACTATCTAAAACGGTTCCCATAAAAATGTCTTCGTTTCCTCGGCTAGCGATTCCCTTATCCTCTTGGCTGCATTCGCGATCGGATGCTCCATTGCAGATTCACTTGCGCTGGAGTACAGCCAAGTTCTACTCTTTATGTGTGATGATGAGGTGTCTTGACTGTTATAGAAAGAAAACTAACTATCCATAGTAAATTTAAACGAAAGGAATTTAGTAATCTTCTGTATTTCAGGCAATTGTCATCGTATATGATAAGGCACATTTTTTCATGATGTATGACATATAAAGCGAGCGGACTTGTAGGTCCACTTGATGGTAAGCGGGTTACTATATACCATAGACATCGAAAATTTGCAAAAATCTACAAAAGGAGGTTGTTATTGCACCTGCAATCACCATTTTTGTTTTTTTTTAATTATAGTGAAAGTTTTATTAGTTAAGCACTTTAAATGCTTTTTTTCAGTTAGTGTAGGTATTTTTAAATATAGAAATAGAGATCGCCCACTATATTTTCTATTAAATTAATATGAGTCGTTTGAATTGTGTTTAATTTGAACTTAAACATTTAACAGCTATATGTGTGTATTGTACGCCTCTACATACATCACCCTTGAGTTATAGCCGCAGGTGCAGTGACTTGTGTCATTTTATTAAAGCTGAAAGTTTCCCTGATTGTGCCTTTAATAGACGTTAAAATGATAACTAAATATTATGGAATTTGGATCGTGGTGGCTTTGGGAGATATTAATGAATGATTTCAACCCAGACATACACCCTAAACTTTCTTGTGTGATATTTATTCATTTTTATTGAATGGTGGGGCAAGATTTCAAAATTAATTAAATTCATTATTTATTTAATTTATTAAATCAAATAAATTAAACAAAGCCAAAACTTAAGCTTTATACTATGACGTGACTTATTCCACAACTTTTGTTTTACTTAACGCCCAAAGTCACCACAATCCAAATATTTGGTAATCCTGAAAACCTCTATTAGACGCACAAACCGGGTAAAACGATCGGCCACTGGCTCTAAAGCTTGATATTCTTAGTCTTTTCTCATCATTTCACGTACGATTTTCTTTTTCTACGTTCTAGTCAATTTTCGTGCTCCTTCTTCTAATACGTCTCGGATGTAAGTAATTGTGGAACAAGTTTCCTCTACGTAACTTATTCTAAGTTGTGCTTAGATGAAGTAGTTGCGAACTGTCTAAGCTCGTAACTAGGAAGGATACGTACCCTTATTGAGCACTGTTACAGGAAGTTCTAGACTGTTCTCCGACTGAATCCATAGGTGCCTACTTAATTAGGTTCAACTTTGACATATTTTGACTTCATCATTTTCTACGCCTCTTTCCAATTACATTGGGTCGGCTTCTAGTCTAACGGATTTAGCTGAATATCAGTTTTTTAGGGTTCCGTAGCCGAAAGGCAGAAGAGTTTGCGCGAGAGACGCTTCCAAAGTGGAAAAAATATGTGTCCCCCTCCCCGTAACTTCTATAATAAGGGGATGATAAATGTAAAAATAATATATGATGTACATTACCATGCAAACTTCCACTGAAAATTGGTTTGAACGAGATCTAATAATTAGTTTTTTTAAAACGTTATAAATCGTAAACCGCATTTTACGTTTCATTCAATCAACTCCAATATAATAAAGAATAAAGAAAACATTTATTTAGATATATAGTGGTCCGGAACCCTACGTGCGCGAATCCGACTCGCACTTGGCCGGTTTTTTTATGTGTAGCGACTGCCACCAGACCTTCACAACACAGTACGAGGTAGTAAGATACTCTTTGTTAGACCAGACGTCAGACTTTCTGGCCTCTAACTACCCGTAACGACTGCCATAGATGTTCTAGTGGCAACCGGGACCGTCGGCTTAACGTGCTCTTGGAGGCTCGTTATGTTAAAGATGGTCACCCATCCTTGGCCGACCGCGGTTACCATTGCTTAACCTTCAAGATCAATTGGTCCGCGCGGCATTAACTTTGTCACGAGCTCTTCTTTGACATATTTGTACTTGTAAGGTATTTTTTATAATGAAAAGAATAAAGCAATTTTTTCTAAGCAATAGAATATATTATGTAACAGTGGGCCAAACAATTAGGTATGCATGGCAAAATTTTCTACGCCATAGTGAGAACTGACTGCAATAGATATGCATGTGTGTATTACAATTTAATAAGTGTAATATACACACTATTTAGATATGTAACTCACTTATCCATAACTGGTGTAGTAAGTCTTTACTATGAATTAAAAGTTTTTGCCCTGCATACCTAACTTGTTGGCCCACTGTACATTCCGTCTACCTGTCTACCTTAGCAGCTAAACCATTAAACTGATTTTAATTAAAATTGGATTGAAGATAGTTCAAGGCCCGAGGAAGGACATATGCTACTTTTTATCAAAATACCACGAGAGTAGAGCAGCAGACAGACCGACAAAACCTAACGTACCATAAACCATAGCAATGACATCTTATCTAAGTAGATACTTAATTATTCATTAATTTGGACAGCACTATCTGGAATAGTCCTCCGATACATGAACTCGATGACATTTGCTTGATATATTATAACATAAATCATTTAAATGTCAAATGGATGTTAAACTACAAATGATATAATAATATATAACAATATACAGTCATAATTATGTTATCATATAGTTATTGTTATCATTCTTACAACTATTATATTATTAATGCGAAAGTACTACATTTGTTTGTCTCTAAGCTTTTCAAACAAAACCACTGAATCAATCTCGATGAAAAAATAACTAAGAAATACTTTTATCGACCTATGACGTGGGTAGAGTCGTATGTGAAAACTAATAGTAATATAAATTCTGAATGAGTGTTTAAATTTGTTTGTGATATATACTTCGTAATTAAAAGAAAACAAGTCTTTTTGAGAGGAAATGCAAAGGTTTTGGTTATAAGGGCAGGCAAAAATACAGTTTTTCTTACTTCCTCAAAAATATTTTAAAGTACATCTTCCCTCAAAAGTATATTTCTAGCCAAATAAGAAATCAACATGAATCTATTTAAGAAATAGAGTCAGCAGATCAAAATACATCAACTGTAAACAACCATACCAATATAACTTCAATGTGTGAGTGTACAGACTGCAACACAAGAAGTTATACAATTCCAGTATCAGTTGGTCTTGCAATGCACGTAAAGGCTATACAATGCGAGACCATTTTACACTGGATACGGCAAATGTATAACTTAGTGTGTAGCCATCTGTACACGAATCAAAACACTTTCGGTCATGAACTAACTCAATGATCCGGCATGCGTATGAGTAAGTAGTAGTAGTTGCCCTTGTCTGGTCGTTGTCATTTGCGAGTCATTCGCATCGCCTGGAATGCAATGTCGTGACACTACAAACACCTTCATTAACCCCATCAAACGAATCCCAACTTTAAACTTTGACAGTGGAAGTTCAATTTCCAATGAGATCTATCCAGACGTTTGGCTCTTTTCTCAGTTGAACAAAACAGGAGTGATACGTGAAATTGAACGGTATTCCAATGAAAGTAGGTAGATTATGAAAAACTGTAACACCAACAAAGGGCATTATCCAGGCTGCGGAGAACAGGAGTCGCAATTTTCGAAACAATATCAACTTTATTGAAATGAAGTAGAGAAGATTCTAGAATGAGGGGTTTAAAGAGTTAGGCCGTGTGATATGTAGTGCGAACTTCAATGGCGATTATCTACTGCTTCCAAATGAGCGTAAAACACACAAGCGTGTGGTTGTGATTTAAGATTTAGGTCAAGGCGATAAGGATGGATTTTTATTGCAGTGTTTTAAGGTCACACGAGTTGCCGAGTGCGTCGACTTTACGATTTTAGCCCGGATGGTTTCATGCAGTTTTTATTGTGGTAGGGTCATAGGCCTCGGTTTTCCTTTTATTGGTATTCAAAGGATTGCCGCGTGAGCTAGGGTTTAATTAGGTAAATGGGTGTTTATTACTGTTGCTATTGGCTATCGTAAAGCGATGGCGATGTTTATGGAAAATGTTTGCTTTATGTTGGTTATTTTTACTCTATATTACGTATAATTACACAATAGTACTGAAAGCCTTAGATTTTTTTACAGCGCAATTATCAAGTCACGCGAAATGGGTTTCCTTGATTTCGAAACTATATTTATACCATACAATTTTTAAAAGAATTATTTTTATTTATGAGTTTGGGATAAGTAATAATAGAATACTTATTCAAATTATGAAATACGGGTGTTACTCACGTATTGTTGGTCTATTTAGTCGACCGCGGTTTCACCTATATTTTTAGGCATTTTCAAGAGAGTGCGACAATAATAGAATACTTCTTTCTGTAAATTAAGACAGGGTACATAAAAGCAATGAGACAATAATACTAATACACACACATAAGCGAAGGCATTATTTCTGTCACTCAACCTCACAAACATTATAAATTTTTAGGTAGTAATCTTTTTAGGTAATTTTTAGGTTTTATCTCTTTTTGTCTGTTTGTTCGTTTTACGGCCTAGCTACTGAACAGATGTATATTGATAAGAAAACAGTAGCGTACTAGGATGGGATACTTTTATCGATTCAGGCGGGTGTAAGCCAGTTTAATATAGAAACCTTATAATAATATAAAAATATGATGTATTTTAAAGGTATTGTCAAAGTATTTTATGATAGCATTACGCTTTAAAATAATAAGCACTGCTTTAATCACCTCAATAATTTCAAAGAAAAGTGAAGGCTTTATTTTTAAATCACAGCTCCATTTTACAGCGTTCAGTAATAAATATTACTTTTGAAAAGAAAAACTAATTTTTAGTGAAAATTTCAGCTCTTTTATTATAATGACTTTTTTATCATTTTATAAAATAGTATATTTATGTATTGTATATTTTTTAGTTCAATTGTATATTACATATTTATGTGATATACAATTAAACGAATAAATAATAATATATTTTCATAGTGATTTATTTTGATAATGTTTGAAAATATGTTAATAATATTTTTTTTGATGAAACAGGATCTTTAAAATAGGTATTATATTATGTGAAAATTAGTAAATATTTATGTAAAATAGAGTTACATTAATCGTCTCGCCGACAAAGGTTTCCGCTTCAAGCCTATTAAACTATAAAGCATACTGAGCAGTATCAAATAGTGCTAGCACACTGACAAGTTTTGCAAGACAATTCTGTTGCTCTCTCTATCTTTTTAATCAAGAATTTGTTTTTCTTGATTAAGCGATAGAATTGTCGCAATTCAAAGCAAGCATTAAAAATTAAAATTGCGGCAATTCAATTGCTTGTTTCGTTTATTACGCTTAAAAAGACAGAGATGGCAATAGAACTGCCACGCTCAACTTACACCGTATGAATGAGCCTTAAAAACAATTAAGCTATTAGATTTTCAAGGCCACAGCAGCTATTATATCCCATGATAAATCCAATTGACAACCAGATGGCGGAGTAGGTAGTGTACCTGCCTGCGAAGCCGAGGTCGCGAGTTCGATTCCCGCTTAAGACAAATCTTTGTGTGCATGATCGTGGCGGTTTGTTTTAGTCTGGGTGTTAGTGTTAGTTGTAAGTATGTATTTACAAAAGAAAAGTATATATGTATTAGTATCAGTTATTATAGTACCCATAGTACAAGCTCTGCTTAGTTTGAAAAAGGTTACCAACTTAGATATCAATGAGGATAATCCGGATGTCCTATACGGGAATTTATTTAACTTAATTAAATTAGAATACGATTTTATTTTTAAAGAGAAAACTTTTACTAAGAATGTGAATAGTAGATTCTGTGACTGGGCAACTCCTGGAATTTACAAAAGTAGAGCTAAGATGTATGATCTATATGGAATGAAACAGTATAATTTTGATCCTATTTTTATACAACATGTTAGAAATTATTCTAAAATATTCAAACAAGTTTGCTTGGTAGCTAAATCAATTTATTTAAGTAACAAAATTAAACAGTCTGATAATAAAATAAAAGCAACTTGGACTGTAATAAATACTGAAACAGGACGGCCCAAACCGCGAGATGATAGTTTTGAATTAGTGGTTAATAACAATATTATTAAAGATAATCTGGGTTTGGCTGAAACATTTAATAATTACTTTGCAAAAATACCAGTTGAGACTACCAGTTTCTTGGATTCATGCTCAGTCACAGCTGAATCCTTGGCTAGGGGCAGCGTGAAAGAGTGTGATGTCATTTTCAAATTCCAATTTATAAGCCCAAGTGAGGTGGTGAAAACCTTCAAGTCGCTCAATTCAAAGAAAACAACCGACTTGTGGGGCATTTCTGTCAAGATATTGCTAAATATAATTATTGAAATAGCACCACAATTAGCTGTAATATTTAATCAATGTGTAGATAAAGGTATATTTCCTAATTTGATGAAACATAGTAAGTTAATACCATTATTCAAGAGTGGGTCTAAGAGTGACCCTAGCAATTTTAGACCCATCTCAATCTTGCCAGCAGTTAGTAAAGTCTTTGAAAAGCTTATTTTGCAGCAGTTAGAAAGCCATTTTAATATTAATAATTTATTTCACAAAGAGCAGTATGGTTTCACAAAGGGTCGCTCAACCATAGATGCAGGTTCTACACTTATAAAACATATATTTAATGCCTGGGAAAACGCGCAAGATGCAATTGGCGTTTTCTGTGACTTATCCAAAGCATTCGACTGCGTTGAACATCAAACGCTTTTGCGAAAACTCAGGCACTATGGAGTCAGGGATATTGCACTTGATCTGGTTGCCTCTTACCTTGGTGACAGAGTTCAACGAGTTGATATAAATGGAATTAGGTCCTCCGGATTACCTGTCTCAATGGGCGTGCCACAGGGCTCAATTCTCGGTCCGTTTCTCTTTTTAGTATACATTAACGATTTACCATTCTATGTGCAAAATTTTTGTGATATAGTACTTTTTGCAGATGATACTTCGCTTATTTTTAAAGTTAATCGTAATCAGGATAGTATTGATGATATTAACAGGTCACTTGCACTAGTCCAAGACTGGTTTACTAGCAACAATTTATTATTGAACTCGAATAAAACTAAATGTATAAAGTTCACTTTGCCTAATGTCAAGAAACAGAACATGAGTATAATACTAAATAACGAAATTATTAGTCTTGTAGAATCAACTATGTTTTTAGGAATAACCTTGGATCATAAGCTTCAGTGGGGCGCCCATATATCGTGTCTAGCAGGGAAACTCAGCTCCGCGGCATTCGCTGTTTGGAAAGTTCGTCAGTTAACTGATATTGAAACTGCGCGACTAGTTTATTTTAGTTATTTTCACAGTGTCATGTCCTACGGTATTCTGCTATGGGGCAAGGCAGCTGATATTCAAAACATTTTTGTAATTCAAAAACGGGCAATTCGTGCGATTTACAAACTCAAAGCTCGAGATTCTCTGAAAGAACGATTTAAGGAAATAGGTATTTTAACAGTAGCATCGCAATATATATTTACTAATATTATGTTTATACGAAAAAACATAGGAACATATACCAAGAAAAGCGATGTTCATTCATTGAACACGAGGAATAAGCATAAATTGGTAGGCCAATATTATCGCTTAAACAAAGTCCACAACTCATTTGAGGGACTTGGAGTGCGTTTTTATAACAAAATTCCTGTCGAAATCTTGAACTTGCCCCTACTAAAGTTTAAGAGTATCGTTAAGAATCGTCTCATGGAAAGGGGCTATTATAAAATAAACGATTTCTTAACCGACACTACGCCTTGGAAATAATATTTATTTATCTAATGTATTTATTACAGTAATGTATTTATTATTTACAATTATTATGGTTATTATATTTCAAATGAATTGCCAAGTTAGACACTGTTTTATCCTATTTATAATTATGATTGATTATGATTATTTTGACATATTATATTCTATATTGAGATTGACATAATTTATTTTTGACATCATATTATCATATTATTGACTTAAGTTTCAACTTTTGACATTATAATGAATATCAATTGATACATTATTTTTTATTATTTAATATGATTAATGAAAATTCACACTCACTAAATTTGATTTGTATAACCTCATTTCATGTTATTTCAAATATTGTTAAGTAAAGGCAATCTGTGTGTACATTTTTTAATTTTTATATTTTTGTAGTATAAATAGTTTTTGTTATTAGTATTATAAATATTTTTTTGTTTGTTCTGAAACCCTTATACAGTAGTATACACACATTGTTTTTACTCCTTTATTTTCTGCTTGAAGTGTAAGATATTGCAACCCTATATACTATGGATTTATTTATAATAATTTAATTGCATTTTCTCTTTATAACCATATTTAGCTATAATGTTGTTTTGGTTGCTATAACTTACACATAGAATTATTGTCAAAAAACAAACAAATATTGTATGAATTATTTGAAAAGATGGTGCACATGAGTTTCTCACCAGCTCTTCTCATGATGCAATACCCATCGGAGCTGGTACTTGGATTGATTTTAATTCAATTCTCTAAGTTGAATTAAAGTCAATCTAAGCTCCGGTGTCAAATCATTTTATTACAATAAGTATTATAATTTAGTTAGCTAAGTTTTATTTTAATTTTATATTTTTTGTGTTTTGATGTTTGTTTTGACGTGTTCAAGCGCCCCTTGGGGCCCATGGAAATAAATGATTTGATTTGATTTGATTTGATTTGATTTGATTTGAAACCGGATGGCGTTGTGTGTAAGTTGAGAGATATTTATTTATTAATTATTTTAATTCTCATGAATTGCAATCAAATAAGTCATGTAATAAGGACCCGGCGCGTGCGTCATCTTTTGTTTATTTTCATCGTTAACTTTATTTTCTATTGGTTTTCTTCTGGCCATGAACTTCTGTTTGGGTCGTAAAGTGTGTACAAATAACTAACGGTTGGCTTGTTCAGTACTATTTGTTGACAGCAGCTATGTTGAGCATAAAAGGATCGGTTTTTTAATATCAGTATTTTATGCAAAATGACTACTAGAAGACCATAAATTATTATTGTTGGGACGAGGCTTTGGGTGTTTACGTCGACCTACTGTGATTTTAGCCTCATTATAGACTGTCATTTCGAGCATAAATTGGAGCAGTCGGCCGATCGGGAGTGACATGACATCATCCGGTTCCAAGATATGGCGTCCCAGAATGATGCTTCGTCTATGGATCAGTGGCTCGCAGTCGCAAAAGAGGTGCAGCGGTGTAAAAAACAAAAACCAAACCAAGATCATAAATTAATTCAGGTCAATATAATACTCACACAGGGTGTCAGTCTTTTTGGCTCCTGATTTCTAATCTGGGTTACGAGATAGGGACAAACTAGCCAGCTTTATATTTTTCTGCAAACGAGTGAGTTATTCACCTAAAGGATGACAATAACATCAACAAAGTTTGCAGATGCGTCGCTAGTGTGACTCCATCTTAGAAGTTCGATATTAAATCACAGCTGGCTGAATGGCCTCGATGGTCTAGTTGTTAGCGTATACGCCTTTCACTGCGAGGTATCGTGTTCGATTCCCGGGTCGGAATTCTAATGTTATTTGTGAAAATTCTATCAAGAAATTTACAATAGCTGCACGGAGTTGAAATTGTGCCCGGTGGATGGCGATAGGCTCATCCCCTATTCCATGTAATCTAAAACATAAAAGGTGAAGTGTGGGTGTTGTTCACCTCTGCTACACCCTTCTGGGTAATATAGGCGTGACGTTATGTTATGTTATGAATATTATGTCAGTTTATTTATTTACTAATATCACCACGAAACTGGCACATACAGTTTCAAGGTACGACAGTGGTACTTTAAGTTTATTATACCGATGTCATCATCTTCCGAGCCTTTTTCCTAAGTACATTGAGGTCGGCTTCTGGTCCAACGGATTTAGCTTTTTTTTATACTACGCCCACAGCAAACGAACGTGTAGTCCACCTGATGGTAAGTGAAGTACAGCCTATGGACATTAACAATCCACAAAAGCAGATTATAGATGCGTCGCTGCAGCTGAGGACTACGGTGTTATGCCTCATGTGCCAGTAATCTCAGGGCCTGATCTCACCACCAAACCGGAACACAGTAATGGAAGCACTACTATTTGGCGGCAGGTTAAAGGTGAGATGGTGGTGCTGCCACCCTCGAGCTCATTCACAAGAGCTCTACCACCTGTATAATGATATGCTGAATACCAGTATTTAACGTGGAGCAACTGCCATCAAAACGATACTCTTTGTTAGACTAGACGTCAGACTTCCTGGCTTCTGACTACCCGTAACGACTGCCATAGATGTTCAAATGGCAACCGGGACCGACAGCTTAACTCGTTATGTTAAATATCACCCATCCAAGGCTGACCGCGGTTAGCATTGCTTATCCTGCAAGATCGATCAGTCCACGTGGCTTCATCTTAGCCACCGATATAAACCATGAAACAATTGACAACATATTCTTTCAGCAAAATATTTTTTCAAATCAAATCAAATCAAAATCTTTTATTTTGTTAAAATGTGGTTTTCACAGGTGTTAGGTTAACATTCAATTTAGCACTGCACATTTGCTATCTTACAAATATAAAATATAAAATTAACTTATAAACTAAGAATAATAATAAAAAATTTAAACATATAATTCTTAAATCACTTGTTATTAATTAGTTACACAACACAATATTTTACAGCATACAACATTATATTTTACATATTATCAATATTATTTATTTATTTATTTATTATATTAACAAGCACACACTAACAAAATTAATTACTTACCATTAGGCACCACATTTTTCATGGTGAAATGGCTGTGTAATTACTACATTTTATGGCGTGATGTCAGCACTTGCCTTGAGTTGTATGGGGCTTTATGAGTTCAGTTCGTCCCATGGCGGTAGTTGTAACTTAGCTGCCTTCATACAGTAATGGTGTAAAATTGTGTTTTTACTTTTGTGACAAGCCAGGAAGTATAAGAATGTCGGACATAGATTAGGTAATTACTTGATTTTATTTTATTTATTTATTATAACCTAAGTACTTAAAACTATTTTAGACATCATTTGCCTCGGTCAAAAACCACAAAGGCACAGTATAAACATGTACAAACAGTACGGAAACTGCCTACAAACGTGCGAAACGGCACGCACACATAAACATGCACACCGACGAGACCCCTAAGCGGCACTCGCTACTGAGAGCACCGCGACAACCGCTTATGGGTCTCGTCGGTGTGCATGTTTATGTGTGCGTGCCGTTTCGCACGTTTGTAGGCAGTTTCCGTACTGTTTGAACATATTTATACTGTGCCTTAGTGGTTTTAGTAAGTAGTAAGGGTTTATGTAACCGTAGGCGAGTCGCTACATTTAAAGAGACATTTCAATTTAAACATTAAAAACATTACAATTTAAAAACATCTATGTTTTGGTATTTAAGAGGTACATTTTAGGTAATGACGCTCATATTTATATTTTACACCTTTAGTATAATATTAATTGCAACTCCTCAGGCAGTCTGTTTAAGAAGGTTGGTATTAAATATTGAGCAACTCTTGTTCCGTACACGTTGTTAGCTTTTGGGAGTACAAATTTATTTTTAAATGCGATTGGTCTGAAGCAGTCAGGCCTTGTTTTTAAGAGCGAGAAGCTTGATTATTTGTTTTCTGATGGTCAGTGGCAAATACAACTCTTGAGCTGAAAAGCCACAGTCAACAAATGATTCGTCGTTACTATGTTCTTATGCTTCATGTGTCAGTTATTTCACAGTCGAATATTTGAAAGCCTATTATTAAGGCTATTTTTGGCTATTTAATAATAATAATAATAAAAAGATTTATTGCACACCAAGGAAAAATAAATATACAGAAAAAAAGAAGGTTTATAGTACAAATGGCGGTCTTATCGCAACTAAGGCAGACAACCATTGGATGGAGAGTAAGAAAGAGACACAAAAGGGAAGTTTAAGGTGTACTAGAGAGGATTAAGAATAGGGAAAGAATATAAATGCATAAAGATATTAATTATGATGAATATAGCTACGTATTGGTACAATAATAAAATACTTACATATAAGCAATATTATAACATACATATTATATAATATATAAATACCTAAAAATATATATTATACTTTAACAACACACTTTACTCCCACAAGAGTGTGGCAGTAATATTTAACACGGATAGAACAGCGAATGATTTGAACAACTGCAACAGATGCAAGTGTCTAAAGTCTTAACTACTCAATAGATTACGGTAACGGTTTACCATCATCGACGACCGGATGGCGGAGTGGGTAGTGTACCTGCCTGCAACGCCGAGGTCGTGGGTTCGATTCCCATTTAAGACAAATCTTTGTGTGCATGAACATGGGGGTTTGTCTTAGTCTGGGGGTTTCTATGTATAATTATGTATGTATTTACAAAAGACAATTATATAATAATATGTATTAGTATCAGTTATTCTAGTACCCATAGTACAAGCTCTGCTTAGTTTGAGACTAGATGGCGTTGTGTGTGAGTTGTGAAATATTTATTATTTATTATTTAATAGGTGTATCGTATGCTTGTACAAATAATCAGAATAAAAAAATACTAAAAGATATACATTATTTACATCAAAGTAACCATAAAGTAGATAAAAATTGGAGTAATATTAAAACAACAAAAAAACATCACGCCTATATATTACCCAGAAGGATGTGGCAGAGGTGTACAACACCCACATTTCACCTGTTATGTTTAGATCACATGGGATAGGAGGTGAGCCTATCGCCATTCACAAATCTTCTTCTTCTTCTTCTTCTTCTTCTTCGTGTCGATGGCTATGTCAATTTTTATTTTGACTTGCCATCGTGGTGAAAGGATTAGCCAATTCGCTTTTGAGAACTCGTGAATTGCCCAGGGTGCGCCGGACGTAGGGGATTGTTGTGTACGTCACTCGGGGAGGCTCCTTTCATGCACCCCGAATAACACTTTGCCCAAACCGGGAATCGAACCCGAGACGTGAGTGGCGCATACGCTAACACAAAACCATCGACGCAGTACTAATATCAAAACAAGCACAGACTAAGTCACTTTACGTAATTGCGAATCGATTTTTCAATTAGCGTGGTGTAATTTACTGGTTTTTGTAGTCATTTTACGGCTATTATTTTTGCTAACTTTGCAGAGCGAGGCTGAACAAAGATATCAGACTTTTGTGCTTTTAATTTTTTGTATACTTACGAATTTGATACGGAATTTATGCTGAGAACTAGCTCACAATTGTCAAGGCCAAAATATATTAAATGAGGTGCCTGAATGATCTTAATTGCTGTCTTAATTAATAAGTCCTATCTTAAATCTCTTAGAAATTGACGAACTAAAACGACGAATAAACGAGCGAAGGAATCGTTAGCTAAATTCGGTAATATTGGTTGCTGAAGTTTATAGTGATAGGAAAATATGTCTATGTTTAAATAAGTCTTTTTTTGAGGCTCTTTTGAGCTACAGTATTTTTTGTATGGCTCCAAAAATCTTTAATAAATTACCCAATGTATATATGGACCTAAATGTCAATTTGTTTAAACATAAGTTAAAAAGTATCTGAATATTTTAATGACAGACATTATAATCTGAATGAATTAAATTTTTATAACTCTATTGGGATTTAATTTAACTGACATTATATTTAACTTCCTGACATTAACTTCTTGACATAAACTATTTGACATTACCATTTTGACATAATAAATACAAATTTATTTTTATTTTTTCTTGCATTGAATTTATTATGTATAATGACTATTATTTAGGATCCTAATGAATGTTATAATTAAGACATGATAAAATATTATTAAAATTTTATGAATTTATAATTTTGTATGTCCTTTACAAAGGACAGAGCATGTTGAGACATAAACCACAATGTAACACCAAAAACCTAAACAATATGTTGGAACAGAATAAATAATCTTTTAATCCTAATCTTAATCATGCTTACTCCATACGAAGTCTTAATTACAAAAAGAAGTAAACCTACTATTAGTGTTTCGCAGCTCAATTTCGTAACAATTTATATTTTCTTTTAATAATTGCCTTTAACCGTCTACGTTTAATTTGATACTTCCTTGCTATTTCCTACAAAATTAAGGGACTTGTCTCATACACTTTCAACCCTACATTTACACTTATGTGCATAATTGCATGCATTTACCTTTTAAATTTACAAACCTCCCGCCACTACAACTCCAACCGCATCCAATTCCATGTAGTAATTTTCTGACAGAATTTTATAAAAATATGTTTTGCCTTCTACTGCTGTTATTTTATATAATTATAATTTCTAATCTAATGTACTTAATTTCATTTGAAAGTGACTTTACTAATGTAATTTATTAATTTACGTATTATTTGTGATATATGCTATATATATATATATATATATAACATTGATACTAAGAAACAATAGAAAAAGATATGGGACTGGCAGGTTTTGAACCTGCGACCTTACTGCACACCGGGCAGCCGCTTTAGCCATCCATTGATACTAAGAAACAATAGAAAAAGATATGGGACCGGCAGGTTTTGAACCTGCGACCTTACTGCACACCGGGCAGCCGCTTTAGCCATCCAGCTACGGTCGCCTCTTACCAGAACCCTAAATTTCTCAACTGTATGATACGTCATTTCGTTACATTTTCAACTGTTTCTTAGTAAAATTAGCTAAGCATGGCTAAATGCTATAAAAATAATCAATTAGAAATGTAACATTGAGTTATTAATAAATAATTGTAATGTATTGTATTGTATTAAGACCCCTCGTACTAATTTTTCTTAAATATCTTTAATGTACAGACATAGAATATATTCCCATATGCGTTCAAGGCAACCAACAACCTTTGTAAGGCTTTGTTAATTTAACATTTCAAATCTTCGTACAAAAACGTACAGCACTGGTTCTAACAATAAAATTACTCCTCTGTTTCAGGTACTTACAGTTGATTTCTCAGGGGAATACAATAATACCATATCTCGGATACTCGCGATATATCAAAGGTAATCGTAGCAATTACTTTTTGAATTGAAAATCGTAAGATCCTTTGTTGGTGGAATAAGGAGTTACAAAAATACATTTTGATACCCATTTTTTTTTAAATTATAGGGCAAGGTCATGTTAACGGTACAGATGGAGTTATGTATGTAATAAGTTAAACAATTATTACATACATAACGTAAATTGCCGATGTAGGCAATTCGAAATAATAGAAACAAAATATTGTATAATTCTGTTGAATATAGATTTATTAGGTTGTTCAAGTTAAGTGTTTATTGCAAAAAAAAAACAAAAGGTACCTATTTCATTACTTAGACTCAGTGCGATCCGACTTGGATAGGCTAGACAAGAATGCTGTGGCTGGATTTCCGCCACAGCCTTTGTGTTTTTTTTTATCAAATTCCTTTCCGATTCTAATGTGTGCTTGAATAAATTTTACAATGATAAATTTAACACAATTTCGAAAAGAACTCGTAATATTTATATGCATTTCCTGGGAATTGTACACTATTCCTGGATTTCAAACATAGCCTATAAAACACAGGGTGTAAATGACATCGTGATTCAGATGATCTGAATGGTTTTTGAGAAAAAAATGTTTCGTGATTTTCCCGACTTATAGAAGAGTAACGTTTACCTTAGTACTATACCAGTACATTTGGAATATACCTAGATAATCATTTATGTCAAGGCAATGTAGGCGTATTTATTTATATATTTATTTATTATTTGGGCAACAAACAGCTTCTAAGACAAGCATAAAAATAACTTATAAAAACTACAATGTAAGCCAATTGACAGTTGCCGCTTATATGCATGGCTAAGTTCAAAATGTACATATACAAAATAAATAATATGTTCTAAATAATTATAATATGATAGAATAATAATTAACATGTTAATTATTATAATATCATATAATATATAAAGTATATGTTTGATAGACAGGATACAATAAATATACAAATAATAACGTTCAATTTGACAATATTTCCTAATATATTATTTTTCAAGCGCCTCCTGGGGCCTATGAAAATAAATGATTTGAATTTGAATTTATATCTTCAACTCATTCATTCCTCATTTAAAACACCCTCAAATAACGAATTGTTGGAATTTCTTAGCGTAGGATAAGTTGAAACAAGCAAAAACCCTTTTATTCAAATTGTAAGAACGTCTCAACTCCACAACTCCAGCTAAAGTGAGATGAATAAAATTCTCAAGTTTCTTAGTCGGTAGAAGTCGATCTTACGAGTGAGTTCGGTGAGTTCAGTGAGTTCGGTTCGTATGTTTATTCGCGTTTATACTCTCGTGTGTATGAAGGTGAATAAACATAGGAAAGTAATAAACTGTAAGACTTGTGGTAGAACTTTGACGGTATATTGTGCGATGTTTTAAAAAGTTGTGGTTCATTCGCTTTTGGCGAATTGCTATTTGATTGTTTGTTCAGAAATTTCTGAAAACTTGGTCACGAAAACCATTTTCTTGCAATTTAGTTTCAATAGCAAGCAAAATGTATGAAATAGGTAGTTCATACTTTTGTAGCTTTCCGTGTATTTTTACTTACAAAACAAACCCTAACTTCGATGTCTTGCAGTTTGTTTGTTTCAAATCTAATCTACAAATATAGAGGTAAAAAGGTAATCTCGAGATTGACCGTTTCGATTTTAAAAACTTTTGCACTGATTGCAAGTTAGACTCTGGTCGTATAAAGAAAAAAATACTATATAACTTACAGTTTTTTTTTCTTTACACGAACGACGTGTCTAGTGAACGGACGTTTAGTTTACTTGAACATAACTACATCCCATGGACATCAACAATTCATAAAAGCAAGATTGTAGATACGTTGCTTTATCTGAGGACTTTGGTTTTATGTCTGATTTGCCTGTTATTTCAGGGCTCATCTTATCATCAAACATATACAGTAATGCAAGCAATACTATTTGGTTGACGATGGCCCTCGAGTTCGTTCACAAGAGCTCTACCACTATTAATCCAATAAAATAATGTTATTATCTGCCCCTTTTAAATGACTACGTTTTCTATTAGTGTCTAGGTGGTTTAGGCTGAAATATATGGCTCATAAAGCTTTATCACACCACAAGTAAGAATTTTATTATCAAGAGAACAGTAAATTCCTTACAATTTTCAAAGATTCATGTATCAATTTAAATATAGTACCGCTGAGTATATTTTCATGGAATGGTACAATGAAGAGGCGGAGGCGATTTATCAAGGTCATCATATTATTTTTAAGATTAACTTTTAAACTTACACATTGCATGATTAAGTAAAATCTAACGGTCTGCTTGCGACCACGGCCAGTGTAATTTGTCTGCCGAAACGTCAAGCCTAAAAGGTAAATAATGCGTGATATTTTTATTCAGTTGTAGATATGCTATGTTAAATATTAGACATACATAATTATTCGAACAAAGCGTTGATTCGAGTATTGCACAATGAGCGTTGCGCATAAGAGCGTTTTCCTTAAGTCACTGACATGAAAAAACTAGTGTTATTAGTTTCATCATTCAAAAACGATTTTTGAATCGTATTATTTTTGTGATTTATTTAGCAATCTTAACTATTCTTACTCATATTACAAATTCAAAAGTCTGTTGTGCTTTCAAGGTCATACAACTCAACTAATCTGAATGGATTGGTATGGGAATACTTAAGACTTTAGAGAAATGCCGTTATAAACTCACTAACGTAATATACTTAAATTTAGTAGACTATCTCACTCACATTATTCATATTACTATTATGATGTAGTACTCGAATTCGCACTTAGAGTACTTGAATTGCTTGCAGTATAAAGCATAAGCAACAGTAATTTGGTCAAGGTCACGCTTTATTTTGGGAGATTCAGTGAGTGGGATGGCTGTGGACTTATTTCGGGATCTAGTGACGCATGACTCAATGAAGGAGAGAATTTTAAAGACATCGCAAATATTATTTTGTATGTTTAACCAATTTAGATTTTTTTAGGTTAGCGTGTAGAGGAAATTCTGTTTCATATATGCTTTGTCCGTCAATTGGTTTTATTCGTCTATTCATGTACGTCTATTTCAGGATGGGGTAAAAATAATGTTAGTTGATCAATTACATAAATTTTTTAGTAGAAGCAAGGACTGACGGACTTTGCATAGTGAAAAGTGTAGGTGTCGGTGCATATCTGCCTTACCTTTCCCGGTAAGCCGGTAATACAGGCCCGATAGTAGGTATATTGTCAGTCTGTCACTTACCCCATCCCCTCACTAGTGTATTCATAGACTTAATCTAGGCTCTATCACCCGTCAACGACTTAATATTGCACCCCGGACGAAATGACAGCAAAAATTAATGAAACGCTTTTGATGCTACACTTATGAGTCGTGATTAAGTTTAGTATTATACGGGAATCATGCCAAAATATATACAACTAGATGTTACCCGCGATTTCTTTTGGGTATTATTTCGATAATATAATATCGCTAGCTGAAAGATACAAACTAAAATAAGATGGATAGATTGCGCGAAAGAAGATTATAATATAATATAATATATAAAATTCTCGTGTCACAATGTTAGTTACCTTACTCCTCCGAAACGGCTTTACTGATTTTTACTAAATTTTATATGCATATTCAGTAGGTCTGAGAATCGGCTGCTATCTATTTATCTTGCCCCATAAGTGATAAGAGTTGTTTTCCCTTAACATTTTATTTAAATTTTTGGATAAAAATTTTTGTTTTTATTTTTCTAAAATGTGGCATTAAAAATACATACAACCCTAATTTTTTACACTTTTATCACCAACCCTTATTTTTTATAAACATTTTAGTAATTTAATAATTTTTCATGCCGCATAACTGATTAATTATCGTTTTTTTTGTAAATGTTTTCACTCTATTTTGATGAAAATTGCCCTGAGCTTAACAATAATGAATGATAAATGTACTTAATTTTTTAATTTGTATTTTCTAATAAACAATTCCAAAATCTGCTTATTTATTGTCTTTAAGGCGGAACAGACTTCACCGGATCAGCTAGTGATAATATATAAGAAAGAGTGAGTGATGATGAAACGGCCGATAGAGTATGTATGTAGCTTTCCATAGTGGAAATAATCATTTAAATTGGTTTAGTAATTAAGTGGCATCCTTCAGAAAGGACAAGTATGTAGTACTCGAAACCAGCGAGCATGTATGACAAGATGTATGAATGAAGGATGTAAGGAGCAAAGCACATTAAATAATGGTTTCTCAGTGACAGATAGATAATGTTGCCTACCATTGAGAATCAATTTACCAAATAACAATGTGTGTGTACAATTTTGTTTATTTAGTTGTGTAGATTTAAATATTAAACTATTGTTAGTCAGTGTAGGTCGTTAAGTCATATATAAATTATAAAATGAGTGTTTCTCGCCATCAAACGTAATAGTTGGGCGAGTTTATCATGAGTTAACAAACTTACATTGTAAAAATGAAAAATAAATTATAAAAAAAAAACAACATGGCATTCCATCGCCTCTGCCTATCCCCGTGAGATTCTATGTAAGTATTTATGTAATTTTTAAGCCTACTGATGTTAGCCTATGGCTTCCATAATTTATTGACGACAGGATGGCGGAGTGGGTAGTATACCTGCCTGCGACGCCGAGGTCGCGGGTTCGATTCCCGCTTAAGACAAATCTTTGTGTGCATGAATATGGGGGTTTGTCTTAGTCTGGGTGTTTCTATGTATTACAATAAGTATGTATTTACAAAAGAAAAGTATATGTGTATTAATCAGTTATTCTAGTAACTTTAGTTTGGGACTAGAAAGCTTACTAGTAATTTGCAATTACAAATTACTAGTATTCTTGTTAACCCCCTCCAGCTAAGCTTAATTCGCTTGTGTTAGGAGGAAATTCACGTCCGTGGTGTAATGGCCAGGATTATTTATTTCGTCCCTTCGACTCTTGCGTTGCAACAAGTTCCAATTATTCAAAGCAATTCGAACTTGACCGAATTAAAACCAGTAACGGGGCCAGTGTATCCCATCACCCACCTAATGGCCCATTGTATCATATCAATGTTGCATGCATAGTTAATTGTTTGAATAATTTGATTGGGCTAGTTATCTATACATTAAGTAGCTCTAGAACAGATCTAACCACAAGGTAATGGATTTAATTATAATATTTCTTGCAGTAATCTCTAGAGTTCTAACATAGACGTAACATAACATCACTCCTATATTACCCAAAAGAGTGTGGCAGAGGTGTGCAACACCCACATTTCACCTGTTATGTTTTTTGATCCCATGGGATAGGGGAACAATCTACAAAAGCAGATTGTAGATTCGTTTACGGTGCTATGCCTCATGTGCCAGTAATTTCAGGGCCTGAAACCACCCACCAAACCGGAATTAGAATTATTGTCAAAAAACAAACAAATATTGTATGAATTATTTGAAAAGATGGTGCACATGAGTTTCTCACCAGCTCTTCTCATGATGCAATACCCATCGGAGCTGGTACTTGGATTGATTTTAATTCAAATCTCTAAGTTGAATTAAAGTCAATCTAAGCTCCGGTGTCAAATCATTTTATTACAATAAGTATTATAATTTAGTTAGCTAAGTTTTATTTTAATTTTATATTTTTTGTGTTGATGTTTGTTTTGACGTGTTCAAGCGCCCCTTGGGGCCCATGGAAATAAATGATTTGATTCGATTTGATTTGAATACAGTAGTACAAGCACTATTTGGCGGCAGGTTATAGGTGAGACGCTGGTTCTTCCGCCCTCAAGCTTGTTCACAAAAGCTCTACCGCCAATAAATGAACAACAGTATTCAGTACTTGTAAATAATAAAAAAACTACTACGCAAATAACAGTAACTTTAATAGATGTTGACAGATACGACAAACGTTATTTCTTGGCACCATAATAATCCCATTCAATAAAAAAGCCAAACATACATTATGTCAAAGTATGTCACAAATAAAGAAACGGCGCCAGTTGACAAGTGGAGCAGATTACCTGGCACGGGTCCAAACCCACGACTTACGATGTATACGGCTACCGATCATCCTATGCAAGTCAAGTATAAACTGGTCTAGCGTTGCACGGGAAGCCAATTCAACAAGAGACCATCTTATACTGGGAATGTAGTATAGGATGATCGCACACATGGACTACCCGAAGTAACGGAGATGTGGATTGACCGTCCATAAAAACGGTAAAGAAAAGTCGCCATTTCAATTCTTTAACTAATTTGTACGATAGTTTCTGATGTATGGAAAACATTATTTGAATAAAAGATTTTTTTTTATTCTACGCCCACAGCGAACGAACGTGTAGTCCACCTGGTGGTAAGTGGAGCCCATGGACATCAACAATCCACAAAAGCAGATTAGATAGCGTCGCTGCAGCCGAGGACTACGGTGTTATGCCTCATGTGCCAGTAATTTCAGGGCCTGATCTCACCACCAAACAGGAACACAGTAATGGAAGCACTACTATTTGGCGGCAGGTTAAAGGTGAGACGGTGGTGCTGCCGCCCTCGAGCTCATTCACAAGAGCTCTACCACCAGTAAAACAATCTACCACAGTTTCAAGGAGTAAATTACAATAAACACTTGTATCTGTTTAGTTAGCGAATTCCTTCGAAACGGCTAGAGTGATTTTAGGTAGGTTTGAGAATAAGAGGTAAGGTATTACCCTAATATACTTACTATTATAGTACATGGTTGGCGTAGTGGTTAATACGTGCGCCTCGCCGCTTTCAACTCTTACAATTCTTTATGTTGATGATTTGTTTTTACTCTGGGTGTGTTCTGTGTGTTAAATGTATCAGACACAGGAGTTATTCCTAGTGCGGTCGGCTTTTTTTTAAATAAAAAAACTTACTCAACTGGATTTAGCCAGGGCTACAAAAAAAACCTTAATGGAGTAGTAACATAAATGGCTTTAAAAATGAATATGCTTTTATTTACAGTGATTTTAGTACCTGTAAAATATGCAATATTAATCCTGTTTCACAAAAGCTATTTGACGGTTCGATAATCCACTTATTTTTGCTAAAACAATATTCTATTGCCGAATTCGATAATCCGAGTCGAGATTTTTGTACAAAATTTACTACCCACGTCAATAAAAAGTATTCGATATCCCTTTTCCAGGCCTTTAACTATATCAATACAAATTTTCATCAAAATTTATGAATAAGTTTATATATTAAAGCATAAATCAGTGAAAACCAGACAGGCTTATAAAATAATTTGCGATTATATTATTCTTGTTTGTCTTGTTTTTCTTTTACAATTTTTTGTTTGTGAAATAAATTGTTTTTATTCCCTTTCTTTATTTCTTCTATTATAATAATAGCAGGCCTGTATACATATATTAAACGTGGGTCAATTGTCGGGCCCTCTTCTTGTGAGAAGAAGAGTCATATTCCTTCTCCTCACCAGAAGAGGCCCGACTGCCCCGGCCTTAGTCTACCACGCTGGCCAAGGGCGAATGGGTAGGCTTCACAGGTTTCCTCACAATGTTTTCCTTCACCGATAGCAAGCGATAACGTACATGATAAATAAATACATATCTTCGTAACGACGAATCCTTACGATTTATTAACAGAAATTGTGCTGAAAGTTCGAACCCGAGTCCTTCGACATAGCAGTGTTACGGTCGGTCACTCGGCTATCGCTGCTTTTTGCTATTGCCACTCCTATATCTAAGCCATACATCGAGTTTTTATAGACTGTTCTCACCACAAAAAGAGTCTCCTACCTCCCACTACCACTTCTTCTTATTGTCGTGTCAATGACTATATTTACCTCTGTTAATATTAGATCGCTCTGCAAAAAAGTTGTCCTACCAAGAACCCAAAAACCTACGACACTACATACACTATCTACTAATAGAATTATACTACTTACTACATCGACAAAAAATAGCAATGTTGACATCACATAGTAGTTGGCAATCTTGGCACGCATTCAACTTTATCCATTGAGAGGCGGAGTCTGCTCCTCAATGAATTTATTTACAAACATCACAGACTTATCCCCTCAGGATCGATCTGTAGTAAAACTATCAAGTTACTAGCTTATTAATGGTTTTGCCGCTTGCCGCCCTTTACCGCTTCATATAAACGTAGTTGCATAAAAACATCATCACACTCACTTTCGGATTGGAACATTTCACGTTCCATTGCGGCGTCCATCTCAGCTAAGTGACTGTTGATTCAAGTGGACGGTGCAATGGAACATAAAATGTGTAGGCTTAATGAAACTAAATTCCTAACAAAAAAAACACAAATAATACTTTTGCTCAACCCGGGAGGAAACTGAAAATCTCAAAAGTCATAGTTGGCAGTCTTGGCACGCATTCAAGCTCGTCTATTGAAAGAAGGAATTTGTTCCTCAATGAATTTGTTTACAAATTCAATGTCAACAAATTAAATTTTTCATGCCAAGTCGTGACAACGCAAAACGGGTTTCATTTTTATAAATATAGATTTCTTGGTCCCATATGAAAGAGGGTGAGTCTATCGCCAATACTCGTAACACCTAATATTTCATCGAAAAAATGCCCAAACAAGACGTGTAATGAATGAATTTGTTTACAAACACCACGGAAAAACCGCCAGAGGCCACATTTGTAATAAAACTATCGAGTTATTACGAAGTATTAGCAGTAATTAATAGTTTAAGTCGAGATTTGATGCTATTTAACACGATCTAATATTCACTGTAATTGTTATTTTCAAATATTAATTATAAATTTGAATAGGGCTTGTGAAATCATCCAGGTTGAGAAAGAATAAAAAGTAAAGTATGACGTTCACCATCAACTATTTCCACGTATTTTTTTTATGAAAATCAACTGGCCACTGTCCACGGTAGCGTACGACGTGCGTAGCGTATTCGTCATAATACGCTTGGTGTACGCCTGCGTGAAGCTTTCATACAAAATCATGAAACTGTGTCAACGGAGCGTCAGCATCGGGTACGCGTAGCTGCGTGCAGGCTGCACGACCGCACGTTGTTATTTACTTAAAAATGGTGGAAACGGCTACAAATTTTGTTCAAATAATAGAAATATATCCTCGGCTAAATGTGAAATGACATTTTATAAAGATGACTTTTATTTCTATGAATTAAATTACCCAATTCAATCGTGGTCTTCGTTGTCCTTGGATTTAGTAACATATTAAATCATCGTCTGACTTGACTGTCATAAAAGACTCAAAAGTTCAAAACGTACGCTAACAGTACGCCTCGTGGACAGAGATCAGTACACCGCGCTGCTACAAGTAAGTAAATGAGCAAAGTTACGGGCAGTTGTTGGTGCGTTAATTAAAGAAAAAAATAAATAAAAGTATAAAATGAAAAGTCATGATAATGAAGGTTGAAATTATAAAATATAAAGAATACAGAAATAAACTACGTATAGTGTCTTAACCCTAAATTATATATTTACTAATGTAATAAATATGTACATACCTTATAACATATATAATATTATATAAATTATATACCATATACATACACACTATATAAAAAAATATAATATATGATCTTAACAGCCCGTTCTCCACATACAACGTTTAAAATAAATTATATTACACATTCACAGAATATATCTATGTAAAATAGCTTACTTAAAAAATTGTTTACAAACGATCGCATGCATAATAAATGCAACTTAATGCATAAAAACATCTTGTTTATATACACACAGCTACACTTCAACCTATACATTTCCAGTAAAAGCTGGTCTCGCATTTCACAGGAATCCTATACAACGCGAATCTTATACTGGCATTGTTTAGCTTGATGTGTTGCCATCTGTATATAGAAGTGATAAATATGTCTGTTAGTGTTGTCGTTGTCCTGATGACCTACTACAGGACGGAAACCGCATAAAAATACTAACGTATTGCTTTTTTACGTGTTATCGTTTAAATCTCCGGCCGGTCATCTTGAAGGAAAAAATTGACGTCATTTGAATGCGGGCTTGTAATTTAATAGAATTTTTATTTTAAGATTTTTGTTTGCTTTGTAAAATTTAGATTCTTTGCTTCTTTTCAAGTAAATTCTGTGCCAAATTGCTTTTCATGGAGAACGTATGAATTACGTAAAGGCACACATTTTTTGCTTCATTATCATGCATCTTCGATCGAGGTCGCGGGATTTTTGCATTTTTCCATGATAATGAAGCTTTTACCCGCGTGAAGTACAAATCTATTTGTTGTAGCTCTTACGACTATCTTCTTACCAGGTCACAGCTTTGAAAGTGTAAGAGATTAGAGACAGACTATACTCTGTCCATCCCTTTATTTTCTTTTTGACAGATTACATTTAGGGATGCCATCACACGTTTCTGATTCGATTTGAAATCATAATCGATTTTGTCTAAGAAGAACTTTCAATTGATTAATTACATCGAAATGGTTTTAGTTCATTATTATTTATTCGTTTATTAGTAGTTTTCATTAGATGAAATAAATATACAAAATAATAATATAATAATAATGTCACATACTTAGTCTATGACGGTTTCCTAGTTACCTTTGTTTACATTTTGATATGTCATTCTGAAATATAATTATTCAATAAAAGATGTGTAATATTGATTAGTATTTCAATATTTAATAAATAATATAATATATACTAGCTGATCCGGCGAACTTCGTACCGCCTAACAGTCAATGAATGTCGTGTTACCTTTTAGCTGAACTAATTTAGGCTTTGATGAACGTAATACAATGATACAAAATAATATTAATATAGATAGAAACATAAATGTATTTTATTATGATGAATGATGATGAAAACATACAGAATGAGAATAAAAATTAAAAAAATAATAATAATTAAGTACTTCAAACTCATGTCAGAAAAAAATGATTGAAAACTATGTTGTGCAGATTGGCATACACTCGGATTAATTCATTAATGGGATTTTCATTCAAGCACTTTGTGGTAAACGACATTCTTTGTTTTTTGGTCAGGCGCAAGAACAAATAGAGCGGATGGTTTGCCGACACGTGAGCATGCCACGTACAATTGACCATGAGAAAAACATGCATTTTCTAGATTGAGGCCACAAATAGTCAAGGATTGGCCCTGTGATTTGTTGATCGTCATGGCGAAGGTAAGACGAAACGGGAATTGAATTCATTTAAACTCAAAAGGCATATCCGTTAGGATCATCGGAAACTAAACGCGTTCCATTGCACAGTTTTGGTTGGTTTAAATTTCTAAGCAT
The DNA here is from genome assembly GCA_905147285.1 of Hypena proboscidalis. Taxonomy (NCBI): domain Eukaryota; kingdom Metazoa; phylum Arthropoda; class Insecta; order Lepidoptera; family Erebidae; genus Hypena; species Hypena proboscidalis. The sequence continues at coordinate 8,121,821 of LR990141.1, forward strand.
CATGCTTAGAAATTTAAACCAACCAAAACTGTGCAATGCACTACCGAGCCAACCTTAAGTTTTAAATTGTGCGAGGGTAAACCAGGCACATCCAAGGAGTTTTAAAATTCACTTGGATAATTAGTGGCTTCTTCTTCGTTTGTTACACAGTCGATAGATTTGAATGAATACAGAGTACCTACGATTTGATTTTGTACTATAAAATTGAGGTCATCTACATCTTTATTTTTAGCGGCCAAAATTGCTCTCTCACTTAACCATTTAGTATTTTTGTGGTTAGCAATGATATCCGGCAATACTTTGTTGATAAGCTCGTCTTTTGATGATACGAAATTGAAAACATTTGGAGAAAAGGAAATCAAACCGCTCGATTTGTCAACAGGAACACGGCCATTACTGATAGTCAGCAATTGCTTCGAGAAATCATAAGCAGATAGATCGTTCAACAATGCAACTCTCATATTTACAGACAGTTGAAGTTTCTTTACATATCGCCACAGATTTGATGCTTTGAGGCAAGCGTTTTTTTCGTCGGCAGCAGTAGATCTTGCAATGACTGGTAGTGTTTGTCGGAAATCGCCAGATAATAAAATCATTGCACCACCAAAACATCTCGAGGTCTAGTGCTTCCAATGCGCGTTTGTGTGTCATTGTGCGCCATTGTCCATTCGTCCCATATGATGATTTTTGATGCTACTAAAACTTTGGCCCTTGCGGAGTGTTTCGAAATGCTACATGTCGGTTGTTCAGTAGTTTGAAGGTTTAATGGCAATTTTAACGCTCAGTGAGCCGTACGGCATCCGTCTAACAATGTGGCCGCTATTGCAGAAGAAGCAATTGCTACCGCAATTTCGGATCTCGCACGTACAGTGGCCAAAATCAATGACATGAGGAATGTCTGCCCAGTTCCACCGGGGGCATCAAAAAAAAATAAGTCGCCATAATGGCAATTTCACTTTACCACTAAGGCAGCACAAACCAGGCGTTTAACCAGCAAACTTCAATGCTCCACAGTGCTGGCAAACAACGTCTATTGGACCAATGCAAACTAAACGATGCAAGCTGTAGTCGATGGTGCAATCATATAGAAACGCTGCTCGATTCAAATCAATACTGGAACCATTTCTTCTTGCACTTCAAAGATTATTCCTCTGTTCATCTGTACGATAAGCTCGACGATTTCTCGTTTCTAACCTAGCTGTTTCACGGGCTGCCTCTCTTTGCTCTTGTGTTTGAAAAGCACGAATTAATTTAACGCATTGCAATATCGGCATATAGTCATCATTGGTCCAATATCAAAATTTTCATCATCACTGTAGTTCGCAGTGGGATCATATTGGAATGCCAAGCGATTGTATGATGCCAATGATCTTCGTGTGCTCACGCGTTGTCTCAATCGGGTTTCCAATTGTAATCTTAGGAAACGAATAACTTATTTTTTTTACTTTTTTTTTCACAATTTCACAGTAAACATAATACATGCATAGGTATTTATTTACCTTTATAATAATTACGCGATTCAGACCCGTTGTCTAACTTTTGAAAAATGTTCTCAAATCGCGAAAGTTTAAAAACATATAATACCGGTTTGTCACATGAATTTAACTGAGCAGAAAACAATGAGTGGCTGTCAAACAATGTATCACGCACCGGCGCCATCTACTTATAATATTGGTTTGTAGCACAGATATAGATCTACATAGATAACGCAAGTGCGTTTCACGATTTGTATTGAAACCAAGCGTGCCGACTTTTTAATACCTTTTGTGACGTCACAGCCGAAATTTAGTGACGGGAAATCCAAACCGATTCAAAGACACCGATGCCGCCGATGCCAATTCGCCCAGTACGTTCAACTGGAGCCGTCCGCTATGATTTTCTCTGACAAAAGATGCGCGTGGACTGAAGTTAGAGGCGACCAACCTCGAAGCTTGGTCGGGGTTGAGACACGCGAAGTACATGCATCTGCGTTATCTATGTAGATCTATATCTGTGGTTTGTAGTGCATGCTATGTATCAGAGATGGCGCTGTATGTAAAAAAAGATTTTCCCGCTTTACTGTTGAAATTTTTATTGTTTTCCTAAATTTTCTTTGCTACAAACCTCACGGAGCCCGAGACCTTTCCAACGAATGCAAAACCGTGGAAATCGGTTCGTGCGTTCTGGAGTTATAGCGTCAGGAAGGAAAACCCGACTTATTTTTATATAGTAGATTATAATATAGACAAAATTAAGTATTATTATTATTAAGTCAAATTATTCTTTTTCATAATGATCGATTTATTTCATTTCACGTTTTGATTTATAGTCTGTGGTTGTTTGTTACAAACAGTGAACTTCCCTAAAAAGTGTCGCTTGTCAATAAAGTACATTATTATTGTAGTACATTAATCTGACAAAAAAAAAACGGTAATTCATAGGCGTGATCTGTCAAAAAGAAAATAAAGGAATGGTCAAAGTATAATATATATCGTTTTCAGATGTTTTTTGCACGAACGAAGCTGCGGGCATGAACTAGTGACACGTAGGTAAACACAAAAATGTAATAGTATATGTTCGGCGAGAACACTGATTCTATGAATAATTTTGTCTAAATTTAGGCCTCCCCAGCCCGCCTCAGTGAGCGATTTCAGATATTTCCATAATCTGAAAATGGTTCTCAATCCTAATACTACGTGTGAATTAATTACAATATATTATGAACCTGCGTGATTGCAATTTAAATAGCTACATGCGTATGAAAACTCCAAAGACATTTTCATCTATACAGTACGACTAAGGCGACGGGATGGCGAATTTGAAGTAGCTTCGTAGGAACTTAAGACTTCGAAATAATAATATATCTTAATTTTTATTTATTAAACTTTTTGCAAGTATAAAGTACAGAGGCGGACTTAATGCCTAGCGGCATTCTCTTACAGTCAACATAGGGTGGTGCAGAGAAAAGTAAAGGTAGGTGCAATCCGAAAAAAAGAATTGAAGTATTTCAGTAACGATGTAAAGCGGCACAAATTCCGTCAGTAAAAAAAATCTTCCCCGCTGGCACTCAAACCATAAACTCACAGAAAAACATCCAGTAGCGCAATTTAATTACAATACCAAATGTTTCACGATCATATGACGTTGTTGCATTATTTACAAGTTTTATATTACCTCTACTGCGACTACCTTGCTGGTTTAGTGGTTAGCGTACGTGACATTTCACCGTGAGGACTCGGGTTCGATTCCCGGGTCTTGCATGTGATTTATTCGTCAGAAAATTCTCAATAGCAACCGTATTTTTTATTGTGCCCGGTGTATCATAAACTCATAAACTTATTTATTGGTAATAATAATTACACGTCATTACAGTAAATAGCAATAGAAAAATTACAATAATAATAATAAAATAGAGGATCGTGAGGAGTTTCCTCTCTCTGTAGCCCTAACCATCGGCAGCTTGTTACCGGCACCTGATGTCGGTGGGGACACTGTTTTTTATATTTTTAAATGTTTTTATAAATCATATTTAAAAATATATAAAATAAGTTAAGAAAAAAATAAAGAGAAATAAAATAGTATTAAAAATTTAAAAAATAAGTATCAGTTAATAAATAAAAATCATAATTATTGTCTCAAATAGAGCATAAAGTTATTGTTATTAAAATATATCCCCAGTTGCATGGGATCTAAACATAACAGGTGAAATGTGAGTAATAGGTGAGGTAATACACCTCTGCCACACCCTTCTGGATGATATTGGCGTGATGTTAGGTCACGTATTAAACATCCATTGGCTCTCTCTAAATACCTTTCTGACGGGTTTTCTATTCCAGAATTATTCACTCATTTATTCTTATTTCTCATTTTTTACATGTTTAAATATAAATTATAAAAGTAAAGTACATTTAGAAATATAAAAGTATAAAATTCTACATTTTTAAATATAAAGTACAAAAAATATATAAAACATAGTACCCCACCGGTATCGGATGCAGGGACCAAGCTACCGGTGGTTAGGGCTCTAGAGAGAGGAACCTCCTCACAATCCGTGCCGTGTCGAGTAGCACCGCCTTCTGCATCAGACCCTTGATCCAGCTACCCAACGCGAGTCTCTTAAGATGTTTATCGAGACTCTTTGCTATCAGTCCGTTTACGGATACAATAATAGCCGAGTCCACCTCCCACATGTCGACAATCTCATGAGCCAAGTCCAAATATTTTACTTGTTTGTCCTTTTCGGCCTTCACGAGATTTTCGTCATGCGGGATGGTCATATCGACAATTATTGCAAGGCGTTCAGATCGGTCCACCTCCACAATATCAGGTCTATTAGCTATAATAGTTCTGTCTGTGATGATGGATCGATCCCAGTATAAAATGACATGGCCATTTTCCAATTATTATTATTATTATTCCTGAAATATCGTAGAATAAGATACATAACACTAGATTGATTTGTATATTTTAGATTGAATATCGAAATCTAAGAAAGGTTCGTCTGTCATGTAAGGTGATAGATTATGATTTCGTTGTAAGAATATACCAATATTATTTATATTTATAATTCTCTTATTTCTAACCTTGAAACAACGCGCAAAAAACATTATTTCACGTAAATGTAATAAATATTACTTACTAGAAAAATCTCAGTGAAAAAATATTGCGTTATGTATTATACTTTTGTTTGTTATTCTTAATGTATACTGCCTCATAGATGTAGTGATACGTGTGCGACCGTCGCGAAGTCCCGAGTTCAAGCCTGCCATCTGAAAAAGGTTTGTGTAGTCGTTGTCGGGTATCGGTTGTGACCACGAGCGTGTGGCGGTATCCGCACATAAATAATGACACACACGTGACATAATGTCAAAGAGCGCTGAATCGCGATAACGAAGTGTTCACAGAGCGTATACATATATATACCACTTCGATTTGATTTGATTTGATTTTGATTTGTTCCTCTACAAGCGCTCCGGGAAGATACCCAACAAGTGCAGCTCAGTCAGCTGCAGTGCAACTCGCTCTAGGGATGACACATCTTTTCTTACCCCTACCTTGATATAGAGGCTGGAGAAATATACCTTCAGCCAGGCCTGCAGGCCCTGCGATGGTACTCCCTCGGCCACGAGAGAGGAGATGCAGATGCAACGTTCACTGTCGCATCTGCGTCGCAAGGACTGCAGCTTCTCGCTATCGTTCTGGCCTCCTTCGCCACCCTCCTGATGGAGTTAGTGTTGTTCCATCACAGAACACTACACAAATACTGAGATTTGGGCTTTCCCGTCAGAAGATTCTCACGAGCAGACCTCGTAATGTTAAGTATTCATGTTCATCCATCCAACGGCTGACAGTGGTAAGCTTTAACCTGCAAAACCTGGGGTGCATGAAAGGAGCCTCCTCGAGTGACGTACACAACGATTCCTTACGTCCGGCGCACCCTGGGCAAGTCGCGAGTTCTCCAAAGCGAATTGGCTAATCCTTTCACCACGATGGCAAGTCAATATAAAATTTGACTCAGCCATCGACACGACGAAGAAGAAGAACCTGCAAAACCGATCGGGGCGCGCAGCTTCTATTGTTAGTATAATTTGTATTAATATGATAGCACAAGAAGACACATAACATAACACGGTAATATATATTACCCAGACGGGAGTGGCAGAGGTGTACAACACCCACATTTTACCTGTTATATTCAGGTCCCAAGGAATAGGGAGTGAGCCTATCAGCATCCAACCGGCACTATTCCAACTCCGTGCTGCTATTGTGAATTGCCCGACCTTGCGGTGAGAGGACATACGCTTACCACTAGACCATCGAGGCACAAGAAGAATATCTCAAAAAGTACAAAAACATAAAGAAAACCCAATCTGTTTAAGCATAATCCACTCTTCTGGCTTCCTTTCCCCAATGTTTGTGTTCGAAGCCATATTGTTTCGTTTTGATGTGACAACGACCTTGAGACAAATCGATCAATGAACTTGTATCATACGTAAAAGCTAATAAAATTATTATTTTTAGAGTTTGCTAAATTGTGGGCGCTTGCCGGTTGACCTACGTCATCTTATAACATTTGAAAGTTTCCTTGTGTGTGACGATAACATAGGCGGCTTTGGGAAAGTTAATAATGCGTTAATAAAAGTTACCACATAAGAATTATCCCCCACCATTGGCATACATTTAGCATTGCTCCAACATGCATATTATTTACCTTTTGGCTATACGTTTCGGCAACGGGTTACACCGTTCCCGTCAAAATTATAATAATAATCATGCAACGCGATAGTTTAAAAGTTAATTGCTCCAACACTCAACGATTGACAGACAGCCTTGAACTTTCAAAGGCTATGAAACTTTAAGGGTGTCTTCCAAGGGGTTGGCACCATACTGAATGTAAGTATTGCGAGTACTTGGCAGCAGCCCTTCTTGACGAAACGGCAGTTGCTTAGCACGAATATATAGATAACGAAACGCAGGGTGCGAGCGAGGGGTCCTAACTCCCTCGCTCTCACACACTGCTAAGTGCGAGTGGCCTATCACCTCACTTGCACCCAGCGTTGCGGTACTTATTCATGCTAAACGCTGTACTGCGGCTGCCGTTTGTCTAGAGGAGCATGTATGAGATGAGCTCGGTCATTAAAACACTTCCATCATAAAGTTGTGCTTATATTTCTTAAAAATGTTGATAAAAGGTATTTATTTTTAACATTTATAAATATTTTCCAAATGAAATAAAAACTTAATACGTCGCTGATAATAAAACTATTTTATTTTGGCTCGCCAAATTTAATAAGGGTCGTGACTTTTAGGGCAAACTAAAGTTAGGTTACGAATGCTATTCCCAAGGGTACCTAAATGATATTTTACTGGCTACTTGTTTCTTAAAGTAATTGAGATTAAAAATTAATGTTTAGAAGAGTGGCGAAGAATAATGTATTTTTGTGAAGATAATATCTTTGTTTGAACTAAGAAACAGTTGAAAAAAATATAGGACTGGCAGGATTTGAACCTGTGACATTCTACACACCGGGCACTTCTTTCGTCTTTATAGATACTTAGGTACGGGTAAAAAATTAAAGCTTTTTTTATAGTAATTTGTAAACAATCGTGACCTGACCAAAAAATCATTTTATTTTCCATTCAACTAGTTACCACGGTAAAGCTCTTGTAAACAAGCTCGAGGGTGGAAGCATCACCGCCTCACATTTAACCTGCCGCCAAATAGTAGTGCTTGTATTACTATGTTTCGGTTTCGTGGTGAGATCAGGCCCTCAAATTACTGGCAAATGAGGCATAACACCGTAGTCCTTAGATCAAGCGACGCATCAGTCTGATGGAATACATGTTCGATCGCAACATAATTTTTATTTCTTAATCGTGTAATTTAGGTAATGTTAAAATGAAAATAAAAGTAAATTAATTGGGTTTTTAAAAATTAGGTTAAGTTTTTATTTGTAATGTAATTTAATGAATGGCATGAAGTTAGTGATTGTTTGTTAAGTTTTTAATTTTGATTATTATTATTTATGTTTTTTTTTTCGATGTATGAAGAATTATGGACCTATGTTGTCTTAATAAATAAATTATTATTATTATTATTATAAGTTAACCAAAGTCACTGTTTAACAAGTCACAGGATGGTCTTACAGACTTCTTCTTCTTTCGTGTCGATGGTTGCAGTCATATTCTATGAGCCCATTGCGTGGCCACACGGATAGGATAGCACTTGCATCGGCTTTCATGAGCGCTTCCTTTATGCTCGTGGTGGAGCAAAACATACTTCTACAAAGCAATACGACATAGGACAAAAATACCTATCCGTTACTCTGTGACAAAAAGTCGCGAATCCTTACCAAACTGTAAACATCTTAGTTTATCTCGCATTTATTCTCCATACTGTATAAAGGTGATTTAAGCTAAGATGTTTATCCCCTATAGGGGGCGCCACCCTCACATCAAAGGTTGAACACTTCGGTTAGGCTAGGTCATACTGCGAGATGAGCGAGGAAAGAATGCTGAAAGGTGCACCTGCTAGCTCATGGAACCTAAACATTTATTTGTTTATTTTACTTATACTGTACAACATTACAGTTAAACCAAGACGTCATAGATAGAAAAATATGCAGGTGAAGAGTGGGTGTCATTCATCTCTATCTACTCTAGGGTAATATAGGCGTGATGTTATGCTATGTATGAATGAATAGCCTATAAAGGCCAACTCCTTGGCAATACTCATCGTTTCAAGTTGTAAATATTCAAATATTGCTCGTGTAGAAAACGTAATAGGATTAATTTATATTGTAATAAGTAGGTACAGTCGGTCAATGAGTTGGGTATGCAGGGCAAAATCTTCTACGCCATAGTAAAAAATGACTGCAATAGATATGCAAGTTTGTATTTCATATTTAATAAGTGTAATATACCCACTATTTATTTAGATATATAACTCACTTATCCATAACTGGTGTCGTAAGTCTTTACTATGACTTAGTAGACGTGGTGTTGATGATAATATGTTTAGCGAACAAGATTACTATGAGTATGTTAATAACATAGTTTAATAAGTGTATAACAATTGATTATATTGAAGTTTGGTAGTAGTTTAGGGTACTTTAAGGGTTTCATAGTACCTTACAAAGAACCCTTATATTTTCGCCATGTCTATCTGTCCGTCTGTCCGAAGCATAGCCTCTCACCAAAAAAGGTGTTATTTGGGAGCATTCCGTTAAGGAATTCTCAAAAAGCAGAACGGAGCTGGATTTGTGCCCGGTGGATAGTGAAAGGCTCACCATCATATGAGACTTAAACATAACAGGTGAAGTGTAGGTATTATTCACCTCTTCCACACCCTTCTGGGTAATATAGGCTTTAAAGCTTAATGTTAATACTATACTTGTAAAATACTTGTTTTAAATTTATTTTGTGACAATTAATCTTCAGATGGACTTCACGCCAATTTGCTACTTACACCGTATTATAATAATAATAATATAATAATAAGAAACATTTATTTCAGGCATAACTATCTACCCATATTAAAATTAATAAATAAATAATAAATAAATATTTCACAACTCACACACAACGCCATCTAGTCCCAAACTAAGCAGAGCTTGAGATAATTAAATTATAAAATTAATATAAAATCATCTTTAATTACTAACTATCAACTTAAAATATAACAACAACAACATTCTAAAATTTCACAAATTGCATATATGATATAGGTGGTCTTAATAAGTACACACAATGGAACACGGTAGCCACTACACTGTTACCGCTCTTGCTAATTCTTTCATAGAAAGAACCCTGAGTTTTCTCAGTCCATGGAAATCTGTAACTCTGTTCTCAGCAAACATCTCAGACGCAATACACCGCCAGGGCAAGTTGAGCATAGCACGGAATGCGTTATTATACTGTACACGAAGAGTGTTATAAGCACTATTAGTCTACTTGTACCATAATTAAGCGGTGTAGAACGACTGACAGTATGCCTGGAACAGAGTTATTTTTACTTCCTTAGTGCAGTGATGGAATCAAAACGCTGCGCTCATCTCACACTCGCACCTGTCCTTACCTTCACATTTCCACGAAAACGGAATTGTTGTTTGACCCTTTTTCCTTTTACCTATTTGTATTATTTATTCTTCTGTCTCGGCAATTTATTTGTGAATATTTCAACAATCTCTAGTTTTTATAGGGAATAAATAAAAGACAATTGCAAGCATAACTGGCGATTCTTTATAGTTTTTGGTAGATTTAAGGGGGACAATTTGCTTGGCTGTTTTCTATAGAAAAGTTATGTGGGTTTAAAAGTTTAAACTGAATATTATTCAGTTTTTATCTATTTCTATAGACAAGTCATATCTTAAACACTAAAAAATAGAGGTCAGTGACTAAAATGCATGTTTGTTGGCACAAACTAATCTTTGAATTTTTGAGGTTACAAGTCACTCAATTATTGAATAAAACAATTTCGACAGAATGACCACACACAAACATGAATCTAGTCTATAAAAATAAAAAATAAAAACTGAATATTAAAGTTAAACCTATATTACGTTAGTTAGAAAACACGGCGCTCGGGCATCAACTCTTAACAAATTATTGGTGGAATTTTAATCATACATGCCACTTCACAATCCAGTATAGATCAACGATACTCTTTGTAAGACTAGTTATCAGACTTTCTGGCCTCTGATTACCCGTAGAGACAGTAAGAGATCTCCGAATAACAATTTATTGGGACTGTGGGCTTAACGTGCTCTCTAAAGTAATGATGGTCACCGATCTGCGGCTGAAAGAACAAAGTTTTGCTTAACCTGGCGATCGATCGACCAGCGTGGATCAATCGATTTAGCCACGTATTTGATATAGCCACGAGCTCGTTACTATGACGATAAACACACACCATAACAACAAATAGTATCATCATCATCATTTAGCCTCTCGTAGTCCACTGCTGGACATAGACCTCTCTCAATTTGCGCCACAACACCCAGTCATGCGCCTTCCGCATCCAGTCCCCTCCAGCGACCTTCTTCAGGTCGTCAGTCCACCTGGCAGGGGGGCGTCCTACATTACGGTTGCCGAGTCGCGGTCTCCAGGACTCGTTTGCTCTAACGGCTGTCGGTCCTTCGGCAGACATGACCAGTCCACTGCCACTTTAGCGAGATTATTTTGCGAGCTATGTCGGTTACTTAGTATGATTCAACATAATTTGTATAACAATCCAATCATTTAAGCGAATTAGTGTCCATTTTGACAGCAAATACCGTCGCGTCGTAAATTATAATTATGTCATGATTGACAATCGATATTAATTAATTAAATCAGAATTAATCGCGATGCCATGCGCTTTGATGAGTGAATAATCCATTTTCAGCGTTAATATACATTAGATACTTAATTAGGAATGGTTAACACCTATATTTCATGCAAAGGCTAAAAAACATGTTTGATTCCCGGGACAAACAAAAATGTCACGAGTATGTAGGATTTTTCATGAAATTCTTAGGAGCAACACGGAGTCTAGAGTTATATCTGGTAGATAGCGATAGGCTCAGTCATAGCCTGTACATGATAGTAAAGGTCTTAAAAACAAAATCGAAACATCAACGTTGCAGTCCACAATTATAAAACAAGTATGCAAAAACTGCCCAATATTTAAGTATAATAATAAAACAAGCATTGATGTTCTAGTGGTTAGCGTATGTGCCTCTCACTCCGATGTCTCAGGTTCGATTCCCGGGTTTGCTAAAGTGTTATTTTTAACTTTCTGTATGGAAATTCACATTAGCAGCACGGAGTCGGAATTGTGCCTGGTGGATGGCGATATGCTCACCCCCTACCCTATGGGACCTAAACATAACAGGTGAAATGTGAGTGCTGTACCTACACCTCTGTTACACCCTTCTGGGTAATATAGACGTGATGTTATATAATGTTATAAATAAAACACTATTACACAATTTCTTGAAAACTTAATACAAAGTTTTAAGGTACGAAGTGTACATAAAACAGATAGACTTGAAGTTAAAGTATATGTAGCTATGTTACGTTGATTAATGAGAGTTGCCAACTTCTATATAAAATATTATATACCATACAGAACACGTGCTTTCTAGTACAACAGGGTTAGGTACCACTGTCCGCGGGCTAACAATTGGGTAAGAAGTTGTTAAGGAGACTATCTTAGCCAGCAGCGGCTTAGACTGCTTAGTATAACATCACACTAATATTACTTAGAAGGGTGCGGTTCGATTCCCGTACATGGCATAGTGTTATTTGAGCATTTTCAGCCAAGATTTTTGGTAACAGTATGGAGTCTGGAATTGTACTTGGTAGATGGCGATAACAGTTGAAAGGTGGCTGTTTTATATTTTACCAATACTTAGTATGCCGATAGCCTTAGAAAGCCGTTCTTAGTCTTATAGTCTCCACATAATTGTCATCAAGATCAGTTCAATGGTTCTACAGAATAGGCGTAACAGACAGACTAACTCTCGCATTTATTATATTAGTAAGAATAAATTTGGAAGCTACGGTATCTGTAGCTAAGTTACGTTGATTAATGAGAGTTTCCAACTTCCATATAAATAATATTATATACCATACAGAACACGTGCTTTCTAGTACAATAGGGTTAGGTACCACTGTCCGCGGGCTAACAGTTGGGAAACAAGTTGTTAAGGTGGCACAATTGCTTGGCTGTTTATCATACAAAAGTAATATGAATTTAACTTTAATATTATTAAGTTTAAATCTATTATTAAAGAAAAATCATTATCTTTTACCCTAATGTTTGTTGACGCCCAATTTTCCAAAATTATTATTTTAATTTTCAGTTTGTATGTTACTCAATTAACAATTAAAACAATGTTTACAAAATGGCCACGAGCAAACATGCATTTTAGTGTTTAAGATATGATTTGTCTATAAAAATAGATAAAAGTTATTAGTATTAAAGTTAAACCAAGTGTACCCTTAAGAAGACTATCTTAGCCAGCAGCGAGAGAGCGAGCTAAGACTGCTTAAAAAGAAAAAAAAAAACTTTTTTGCATAATTACATTAAATTGAAAATACCTAGTGATTAAAATGTATCTGATCTATAACTCAAAATCTAAATAATAATCCATTTCTTAAATTACTTTAATCATATCAATACATGCATAATATATAATATCAATTAAGAGAAAAATATTTGAGGTCTTTAAATCTATTAAGAAGCCTTAATTAATATAAACACTAAAACTTGAACTACTTTTATAAATTTGAATAGAAGTGACCCTACTTATTCATGGTTCGCAGCTTTAAAAAAGCACCTACTTCATTTACTTATTCAATTTAAATTATCACTTAGAGTGCCAAGCTTTTGTCATTTGCATTTCATTATAATTTTAAATATTTTCTTCTCTAGAATTTCTTATAAATATTTAAAGTTTGTTTTTTTGTTTCATGATGTTCCTGTTATATCGTTATATAGAAATGAAATGCATCTTTGATAATTTAGTTATAATGATGGAAAGAGAGGAATTCCCAAAATTTTACTGCTCCCTTCTAAACTGCCCCCCCAAAAGACGCAAAGGAGGGCCAAAGTTTTAAAGTACAGAGCCCAAATTAGTCGATACCGTCGATAGTTTAAATTTATCATACTTTTGTCAACAACATTCACTTAACTCATCTAGTCCTCAACTAAGCAGAACTTGTAATATAAATACTAGTATAACTAATACTTACATACTTTTCTAAAGTACATACTTATTTAACATAGAAAACACAACCCTCCATATTTACGCAATGTATTTGTCTTTAGAGCCCTCTAAAGACAAATACATTGCACAGGTACGCACTGGTTTCGAAATCGATCCCCATCGATTCCGAAACCACTGCGTAGCTGGCAGTACCTTCCACACCACCTAGGTGACAAAAATATACTAAAGTTTTGAATAAAAACAAAAATGCATTATATTAAACAAATCATTCTAATGGACACCATACTTCTTGTTTTTAACAAAACAAGGACAAGTAAGTACATTAGACTTCGCGTGAGTATAACTCGTGTCAGCTAATACATAAATAAAAACTTCTTGTTAAGCAAAGTGCATCAAATTAGCTGCTTTCAAAAGGAAATGCAAATAACTCTTGGAAAAATTGTTTTCCACTGACAACTTTGTATTTCAAAGGGATACTTAAAAATGTACGAAAGTATATTTTATTTGTATTGCTGTAGAATTTGTATACAGTTTTATTTAATTTATCTGCAAAACGCCTAATCGACGCTTCTCGCGACCAGAGGGCTGGTTTTTACTTCGCCCAGCGAATAAGCATTGCCATTCAACGTGGCAATGCTGCCAGCCTTCTGGCCACGGTATCCGCTGTGGACAGCGATGCGGAGGAATTTTATGACGCATAATGTGATTTATTATTTTATTTCATTTTATTAATTTATTGATTGTATGTGTGTGTGTTATATAGTTTTATTATTAGTCATTATTTATTTTTAGTTAGATAATTTTTCTGAAAATTCCTTTAATTTATTTATCTGTTAATCTATTTTTTATTTATTATAAAGTGATTTGCATGTGAACTACCTCGTTTGATTCGTATTTGACCTCGGTTCGATTCTCAGGTAAAATGTTATTTAGACTTCTATTTAATTATTTTTATAGCATTTAGCTATGTTTACCAAATTATACTAAGAAACAGTTGAAAAAGATATGGGACCGGCAGGATTTGAACCTGCGACTTTACTGCACACCGGGCAGCCGCTTTAACCAACCAGCTACGATCGCATATTACCAGAACCCTAAATTTCTCAACTGTATGATACGTCATTTCGTGACGTCACGTTCATCCATTTGTTCCTATCTTAAGTAGGATACAAACCAACTGCTGTAGCTGGATGGCTAAAGCAGCTGCCCTGTGTGCAGTAAGGTCGCAGGCTCAAATCCTGCCGGTCCCATATCTTTTTCAACTGTTTCTTAGCATAATGTTATTTAGGTTTTTACGTCAAAAAATCTTCTTAGCAGCATTAAGTTGGCATTGGTCCCGCTGGATAGCGATAAGCTCATCACCTATAACATGTGATCTACACATAAGTTAAGTTAAGTAAGGTTAAGTGTGGATATTTTACACCCTCCCTTCTGGAGAATATATTTAAGACATAATGTCATGTCATAGTTATACATAAAACTAACTAAAAATTGTATTTGTGTATAAAAATAACTGACTACATTCTTCTTAAAGGCCTTTAATCGCTTACAATGACACCAATTCTCATCTCTAATAAAACATGGAACAACATTTGCTCAGTACTTATATCAGAGTAATACGAGTTGTTTATTGTAGAGTACACATGGCTAAACAACAAGCTATACATTTCCAGCATAAGATGAACTCGCGTTGTATACTGCCCGCTGGATCTGGATAATACTGGGATCAGCTAATCAAATCAAATCAAATAATTTTTTATTGCAGGCATCAAAGGCCCATATACATAAATACCTTACACTAACATACATAATTATTATTATTTTAATGTTTTGCACGTTGATTCGGCGATGCGCGGCGCGGTGTCATGTAGCGTTCCTCGGCATCGGCGGAACACGACACTTCTCGGCCAGAAGTCCACTTTTAGGCCGTTCCGTCGGGATTCGCACCACAAACGAAGTAAAATTAACGTTGTGACGCGATTCCAGCTTAACAACTCTCAACGTTAAGATGGTCTTCACCCGAATGTATTCCACAATATAATATGTACAGCTTGTTTTGTAGCCCTGTGTACATCGCGATAAAACCTTAGTTTCTATTTACTTCACACTTTCTGATGAAAGTAAAGTGAAGTACTTTACTTTCATCAGAAAGTTACTGAGATTCTGACAGAAACTTTGTTACTGTGTATTCAATTATTGGCGTAGTCGATTGGCGTAGTGGTTAAAGCGGTCGCCTCAACTACGCTGGTGTTGTGGGTTCGATCCCCACATGGGACAAATCTTTGTGTGATTCGCAAAGATTTGTTCTGACTCAGGGTGTGCTTTGTGTGTGAGAAATGTATGTTTGTGAACACCCCCGCGACACAGGAGTTATTCCTAGTGCGGGCGTCGTTTTTTCAAAAAAAAAATGGTACAGGAGTACTGACTTTATATTTACTTTTCACCAAATTTTTCAAACAGTCGTAAATTTCAAATCCAAAACTCCAGAATTTAGCAGTTATAATAGCCGAGTGGGAGACCGTAGGACTGCTAAGTCAAAGGTCTTAGGTTCGAACTCTCGGCACATAACTCTGTCAATAAATCGTCAAGATACGTCTTTTCGAAGATATCTTTTTTTTTGTCATGTAAATTATCGCTTGATATTGGTGAAGCAAAACATCGTAGGTAAACCTGCATGTCTGAGAGTGCCTAAAAGTGCTCAGGGGTGTGTGAAGTCTACCAATCCGCAAAGGCCAGCGTGGTGGACTATGGCCTAACCCTTCTGATCATGAAAGAGGCCCGAGCCCAGCAGTGGGAGATATATCTGCTATAGGGCTGCTGTTATTTAGATCGCCATAGCCACATACAAAACAATCCATTCAATTGTTACGTCACAGAGAAAACGTTGAGTAGTAAGTTTAATACCAGCGCCATGTCTCATGAAATTGGAAATCATACGTTAGCTTTATTTACAATCAGTACAGAGAAATAATTGAAACAATAAAATAACAGGCAATCGGCTTAATTCATCGACGGATATTGTTTTAAGGCAATGATATTAATTATGCAGAAACAATCGGTGTACATGTTATAATGAAAAGCTTTTCTGTGCAGACGTGTGGTATAACGTCTGCACAGAAAAATATGTAGTATGGAAGGAAAGCAGCGTCCTCGTGGCTAAGTCAAAACCGCGTAGACCGATCGATCAAGGTTGATCATTACAGGATAGATGATTGGATGGGTACCCATCTTAACATAGCAAGCTTTATTTTTATTAAAACTGACGTGAGTTTGTAACATTATTCAAATTATGAAATACGGGTGTTACTCACGTAATTAATAGTACGGTCTATTTAGTCGACCGCGGTTTCGCCTATACGTCTAGGCATTATCAAGAGAGTGCGATGCGTCGCTACCCGCAGTGCAAGACTGGCTGCGACTCAGGCGCGACGTGTCGCACTCTCTTAATAATGCCTAGACGTATATATACTACCATATACCGTAAATAGACCCACATTACGTGAGTATTGTATTACCAACACCCGTATTTCATAATTTGAATAGCAAGCTTTCCTTTTGTGCCTCGCAGAGTACGTTTAGCTGTCGGTCCCTGCTGCTTTTTGAAGATTACTGCTATAGGGCAGTCGTAACAGGTGGTCAAAGTCTGACACTAATCTAACAAGAGTGTCGTATCACCTCGTACTGGGTGGTAGAGGTCTGATGGCAATCGATCCACGTTAAATACTGATATTAAATTCGTTTGATTCGAAGCCGATCCCCATTTTATTGGGCTAAAAGGCTCAGAAGAAGAAGAATGGACTGATAGGAGCGTGTAGTCCGCCTGATTATAAGTGATAACTACAGCACATACAAATACATAATCAACTCAAAATATCCAGATGCGATGTAACCCCTGTGCCAGTAATTTAGGGGTAGCTTTTTTTTTTTATACAACGCCCACAGCGAACGAACGTGTAGTCCACCTGATGGTAAGTGGAGTACAGCCCATGGACATCAACAATCCACAAAAGCAGATTATAGATGCGTCGCTGCAGCTGAGGACTACGGTGTTATGCCTCATGTGCCAGTAATTTCAGGGCCTGATCTCACCACCAAACCGGAACACAGTAATGGAAGCACTACTATTTGGCGGCAGGTTAAAGGTGAGACGGTGGTGCTGCCGCCCTCAAGCTCATTCACAAGAGCTCTACCACCAATAGCTTCAGGCTATTTCTACCACCTGACTTGGACATGATAGTTTTTGGCGTTGCAAATTAAAGTCTAAAGGTGGCTTTTCCATCCTAAAGCTTAATATTATTAAAACCGACGTGAGATGAAGACATTGTTATTGAGAATACGAGTTACTCACATTATTTTAGCCGGAGATATAAATCTAGCTGACTAGTTTCGAATCTATGACGTAGATTCATCAACTGGGCAATTAATCACGTTTCACCGCCCGCGCCGTCGTGCGACGTCTCGCACCAATAATAGATTTGAAACTAGTTGGCATATCTCCGGCTAAAATAACGTGAGTAACCCGTATTCTCAATAACAATCCTAGAGCTTGTTCAAAAACGCTTATCATTGGCAAGAGTTAACATTAACTACTTTGCATATTTAAAAAGATAAAAATTGTCATATTGTGCAATCATTCTGCTACCAGACTTTGTTCTCGATGAGACATAAAATAAGGTTTTAAATGCAATCTAAAATCCTCAAAACAACAGATCAATACTAACAAAGCCTCATTTAAACCAACGTCACGTTTCAAATAATTCTAATATAAAATGTGATTCGTGACACACGCGCGCCCCGGACCGCCAATTATTCTTGATTATGCACATTATTGGGTTCAGATCACGATATCATTGTAATAACAGAGCGATGGCACTACAATGTCACTTGTGACAGGGCGATGACCCGATCAGACGTGCTGTGCAGTTTAATTGACTGTGTTTTCAATATGTTGGTTAATAGCATTGACCTGACTGTCTGGGTAGATTAATCAACTTAGGACAGGGGTTGTCAAAGTTTTTTGCTCGGTGCACTTTACTTTACACTTTAGGTTCAATATGCGCTGGTTGTCGCGGTGCCGCCAAGTATAATATTTTTGGTACGAGTAGATACGTGAAAAGGTCTTTTAGTCTGCGTTTCCATCGGCAATTAGCAAGGATTACAAGGACCGCGCTGCTTGCTAGATTGCAGATTTGCTGCGATCTTTAATTGATCGATTTTCGCATTTGCAAGAAACTCTTTAGTCCTGCCTAAAAATTTTATAGTATGCCTTCGACGATTCGTCCCCCAGTTTTAGAACCTCTGATATTTTTATATATATAATAGCTAGTAAACTAATAACTAAAGAAATAGTTAGAATTTGTATGTGACGTCTGAATAGAATGTGTTTTCTTTCAATACCATAATTTATATAAAATATCTTCATTGCTATATAGGTGTTGTGGTTTTACGTTGAATGTGGTTTTAGTGGGTGATTCTGGCGAAGGTTGATTTTGACGGTCACATCGTAATATTTACTATAATAATCGATATCAATGACTAAAGAAGCGCCCATACGTACGTTTCCTTAAATATGGAAGTAATTAGAAAATGTTATTTGACAATTGGTTTAAAATCCATTACAAACTGAAAAACGGGGTTATTAACGTGTCACACGTGAGACCTACTTCACGAATTTGTCCGTCAGGATAAGTCAAATCCGTGGAATATTTTACTGTTATATTAAAAATCGTTGCACCTTAAAGACCAAAAATACTTATATCCCTTAGTAAGCTTAAAAATGAAAATAAGTACAGGATTATTTATAGATATGTATAGTTATACCTTCATAATGTATTATGGTCGTAAGATTTGTGGAGTATCGATTATGATCTCGTTTTTTATTTATTTTTTATTTTTGTTTTAATCATTGAGGAATGGGATGCCCATTGCTAAGCAGCAAAAAAAAGTTTAAAAGGAAAAATAGAAGTAATTTGATTAGTATTACGAAAAAATGTAATTACATTCTGAAATATTAAGGTTTAATAAACAATTTCATTTATTTTTCTTTCAATAAGGCTTTTTTGCAATTCAACTTTGTTTGTCACATGATACGTCATATTTGTGATAAGGTTGGTAAGATCCGTGGCGCGATAAAACAAACATATTTTTATTTCTGAATTTATAATGTTTACTTTTACTATAACAGTACAGACGATTTTTAATATAACAGTAAAATATTCCACGAATTTGTCCGTCAGGATAAGTCTAGAAATATTAAGGTTTAATAAACAATTTCATTTATTTTTCTTTCAATAAGGCTTTTTTGCAATTCAACTTTGTTTGTCACATGATACGTCATATTTGTGATAAGGTTGGTAAGATCCGTGGCGCGATAAAACAAACATATTTTTATTTCTGAATTTATAATGTTTACGTGAGTGCCTCATTGACTGAATGGTTTGTTTTTAAGCTCTATTTCGCAACATATTTTTGTTTACACAAGAAATGAAAAATAAAGATGCCATAGATCTGACGCAAGGAACGCTTCTCCCACAATATTCAAAGTACAAATTCAGCACAATTTACGCAGTTTCGGCATGAAATAGGTACTGAGGTTCGGAAGTTATTCTTAATACAAGGAAAAGTATAGTTTAAAATTTTTCAATAAATCTATGCAAATAATACAAAAAAATATTTCTTACATTACTATAAATACAATTATCAATAAATCGTTTTTATAATGTAAATCTGAAACTATTCATAAAGTTGTGTGTTAGTTTTAAATTCCATGAATGAGAATATGATTCCTAGTTTTTTTTTCATATGAATATAACATATCTCTTGTCTCAATCAATAAAAAATTAAAATCATTGCCATCCCAAAATAACAAGTCACTGTAGCGAATCTACTCCACATGTTTAGTAAATCAAATGTACTATTTCTAGCAGCCACGTAGTAGAAAACAAGCAAATGGCGCGTGCGCACTGAAATAGACCAAACATACTCTAACTACACACACTCTACTTCAATTCCATACACTCCGTCACTGTATATTAGAATCGGACGTCTGTCTTATAAACTACTTACATTTTTAAAGCCAAAAAAAAGCTTTGCATAAGATATTTTTATTAAAACTAACGTAAGTTTGTAACATTATTCAAATAATAAAATATGTTGCTCTATTTAGTCGACCGCGGTTACACTTAGACTTAAACCAAGACTGGCTGCGACTCAGGCGCGACGTATCGCACTCTCTTGAAAATGCCTAAAAGTATTGGTGAAACCGCGGTCGCCTAAATAGACCAACATTACGAGAGTAACACCCGTATTTCATAATATTAATAATTCTTATAAGGTACAATTTTACAATTTAAATATGTAAAACACAAAAAAACTCTTTCTTCCTCTCTCCTACTTTTGCCGTGCCCGTCAGGATACCTATTAATAAAATCATTTTAACATTGTGGAGTTTAATAACGACTTGAAAAACATATTTTCCTAGAAAACACAAAAACAATTAATTTATTTCCTTAGGAAAACTAACAATCTATATACTATGTTAGTTACTTGAATAATATTTAAAGTCAGCCATCGTGGTGAAAGGATTCGCCAGTCTGCTTGGTGGAAATTTGCAGGCTGCCCAGGGTGCGCCGGACGTAGGGGTTGATTGTGTACGTCGCTCGGGGAGGCTCCTTTCATGCACCCAAAAAAAAAAAATGCGAAACCATAATGCCATTGACACGTAAGAAGAAGAAGCGCAAATATTTAGCTTATACGTCACCTTGCTTATGACAGAATTGGAATATAGTGTAGTAGAATATAGTAAGTAATTTGGATATAGTGTAGTCCCGCTCATCAGGCTCGTAATGACCGAACAAAATGAACCACAATCGTAACCATAGTAACCAACGAAATAAAATGCTTTGACTTTATTTGACACCTGAAAAAACAAACGATAATTAAATTAAAAGTTAACAAGATAAATAACAAAACAATGACATATCATTTGCATACCATTTGTTTTTAATATTGGTAAAGCCATTGACCTCTATGTTGAATGAATGACAATAAATCTACGAAGTCATTTTGAACTTTAACATGGAAATTATAAGGTTAAATTTGGCTTGTGTACGTCATAATATGTCTATTTTGTCGCTAATTCGTATAACAATGACATATGAGTCATATTTCGCGTGTATTTTAAATTAATATTAACGGCTGTATGTTTGTATGTTATTCTAGTGCTAAGTAAATTTATTATTGTCGTTATTCACTGTAAAATGGAGATTTGATGGTGGTAGAGATCTTTTGAACGAGCTCGAGGGCGGCAACACCTGCCGCCAAATAGTAGTGCTTGCATTACTGTGTTCCGGTTTGGTGGTGAGATCAGACTCTGAAATTACTGCCACATGAGGTCGCTGGAGGGGACTGGATGCGGAATGCACAGGACCGGGTGTTGTGGCGCAAATTGGGAGAGGCCTATGTCCAGCAGTGGACTACGAGCGGCTGAATGATGAGGCATAACACCATAGTCCTCAGATGAAGCGACGCATATACAATCTGTTTTTTTGTGGAATGTTTATGTTTATGGGCTATAGTTACCACTTACCATCAGTGTCATTATGTCCGTTTGCTATATATTATGTCAGATAAAAAAAAATTGCAATGATTTAAACTGTGTTGGTAAATAATTAGAACGATTTTTGTTTTTTTTTATATATAAACTAGCGACCCGCCCCGGCTTCGCACGGGTACAATGCTGATACTAAAAATCGATCCAGTAGTTTGATTTATTCATTACTGCCCGTGGCCCGCACGCGTTAAATTTGGAGTAAAACAATTCCCCCTTTCTATGCATGTATTATACATAAAAACCTTCCTCTTGAATCACTCTATCTATTGGAAAAAACCGCATCAAAATCCGTTGCGTAGTTTTAAAGATTTAAGCGCACATAAGGACAGAAAAGGCGACTTTGTTTTATACTATGTAGTGATACCTATTAGCTGCACCCAGCGGACACTATTGTTAAATAGCCTAATGTCGGGTACACACATAGCGTACGCGTATTTTGGGTGGCTTAGCGAACGTCAACAAATTCTTTGATGTTACCGCCACGCTTAGCCTTGCAGCACGCATTATGTCAATGTTATGTCAAACCCCATAAAGGTACATTCAAAAAGTTCATAATTTCAATTTCAAAAGTGCTAAGGTTACTAAAATGGCTATTAAAAGATAGTAGTTGGTGATAAAAGAGTAAAAATTTAGGGTTGTATGCATTTTTACTGCCACATTATAGAAAAATAAAAACAAAACATTTTGTCCAAAAATTTAAAAAAAAATGTTAAGGGTGAACAACCCTTATCACTTAGGGGTACGAAAAATAGATAGTAGCCGATTCTCGGACCTACTAAATATGCATATAAAATTTGGTAAAAATCAGAAAAGCCGTTTCTTAGAAGTTAGGTAACTAACATTGTGACACGAGAATTTTATATACAAGATGATTGATGACAGGAGTAGATATTTCCAAAAAAAATAAGAATTATTGAAAAATATAACTAATTCAGAATAAAAGTAGCCCTTATTTATAAACTTTATTTAAATTGTGTTTATCAAGCGTTATATTTACAACATTCACGTAAAATAAATATTAAAACACAAAACATCATACATAAAACAGGTTTCAATTATATTTTATCACCTATTTGTACAAATTACGGTGTACCCAAATTATGAATCTAACAATGTATTTATATTGTTTACAGGTATTGCCTTAAACCAGAGGTGTTAATTAATTCAAATATATACAGGTAACATTGCTATTTGCATAAATTTTAGTAGGTACTTTACGAATTTCTGTTTATCTTAGATGGGTGTAAGTTTATTATTTATAAGCTAACTTGACGAACATAGACGTATCTGATTTACGTATTTAAAGGCGACACTAGCGCGTTCCGGAGCTAAAAAAATAAGAGTTAACCTGGGGTAGGTTATCCTGGGTTAAAAACCCAGGATAACCTACACATAACAGGTGAAGTGTGGGTGTTGAACACCTATGCCACACCCTTCTAGGTAATATAGGCGTGATGTTATGCTATGTATGTTGTGTTATGTCCTAGCCCAGGATATGTCCAGTTAACTCATAGTTTGTTTTTAACTCTTGCAAGCGCAAGTGAAGGATAATCTTTACTAAAATTTTAAATGAGACAGTAATTCTGTATGTCTCTCTGTCTGTCTGTCTGTTACGCTTTTAAGGCAGATATTCTGAACCGATCTTGATTCAAATTGGTATGGTGATAGTTCAAGACATGAGGAAGGACATAGTTTATATGTTATATTATATCTAATAATTAATATAGGCTACTTTTCATTGACATGATACCTGCGATTGATTTTGCGGGTATCTGAGTTTCTGTTTTTATTAGGACCAGTTTCACCAATCCCTGATAGCCTAATTGGAATTTATCACATGACATGAACATATAACTCTATGTATCCCTTGAATTGCGAATTATGTCATTAGAATCGTCATCAAAGGGAGCGGGGGTGTAGGTTGTTCCGCACATCTATGATTTGACGCCTAGTTTTTATTAAGCGCTCTTCCACCTTTGGAATCGGAGAACACCGACAATGACGCCTCCGGTTGGTTTATTACTCTGAAGACACGATACACAAGTGTGATCCCAGCTTACAGTTTAAATACGAGGTCATAATGAGTCATCCACCGATCCTTTTCCCATTCTAAGTATAAAAATATTTAATAGCAACCCTGTATTTAATACATGTCCCACTGCTGGGCGCGGGCCTCTTGTCATGATGAGATAGTTCTCCACGCTGGCCAAGTGAGGATTGGTAGACTTAATATTCCCTCGAGTACTTTTTTGGCGCTCTCAGGCATGCAGGTTTCCTCACGATGTTTTCCTTCACCGTTACCAAGCGATAACTTATATGACAAATACACACATATCTTCGAAGAGACGAATTTTAACGATTTATTGACAGAGGTGTGTGCCGTGGGTTCGAACCCGAGACCTTTGACTTCGCAGTCCTACAGTTTCCCACTGGGCACACAGCGATAGCTGCTATTAAAATATTTATTAGGTCAATTTTACTTTAATACAGACAATAATGCACTACAGCTATTTAGGTCAGACTCTAATACGGATATACCACCCTATCACTGTCGAGGGGGTTGTAAAATATGATTAACCGTCCGTTTTAGAAGGGTAGTATAAAGTGTAATACGTTAATGGTTTATAGGCTTCATAGAGTATTCAATATATTACCAGGGTTATCATAAAATGGTTATTAATGAGTATAACGTTTATTCGGAAATTGTATAAAATAACTAAACAAATACTTTACAGAGATTTGTTTTGGCAAATGTTAGATAAGTTAGTTTGTTTGTTTGTTATTTTAAATTATGACGTGTTTAAAGACAAATAAATTGAAAGTTCCTATACTCTTTTATGTTTTCATTATTATTATTGCAAGTGTAAATAGTTGCTTCATGAAACCTCTTTTCTATTTCTTTATACAGGGTGTATTTTTGAAACGGGGCAGTAAGGGCAAGTACCTTAACCGTTGCAGTTACAGCAAAACGTTCTTAAAAGACCTTCCCTAACTTTTTGGGACATTTTGAACTGCATTCACAGATTTTGTAAAAAACTTACAGTTAGCAAAAAAAATGCAAAAAGTTCAATTTTTTTTTTTATGCCAATCGATTCTATTTCATGTGGGGATCAAAAAACTCTATGGGACCATTTTAGCTTTCAGTACTAGAAAAGACAGAAATCGCCAAAAACGTTTCCCATACATTTCGGCAACAGAAACGAATTTCTACGATGGTCTAACTTTTTGTTATGGCCTGGAAGTAGGTAGAATTGACTGTAAAGTAAATAAAAAGAATTTTTACCCTCAAATTTCGAATTTGATTCGAAAATCTGTGTGTTATACTTAGTTTCAGCTGAGAAACTTCGTATGAGTTATTAATTAAGGATTTTCGCTAAAATGTCTTCTAATCGTGAAAAAATTGACTTATTAGAAGCGTATTTGGTCAATAATCAAAATGCGGGAGCTGCATTAGTGTGGTACCGCAATAAGTATCCGTTGCGGCATGTGCCAACAAGAAAGGTTATTACAAATCTTTTGAAAAACCTGGAATTGCAGGGTTCTTTCAAAATACGCTTCTAATAAGTCAATTTTTTCACGATTAGAAGACATTTTAGCGAAAATCCTTAATTAATAACTCATACGAAGTTTCTCAGCTGAAACTAAGTATAACACACAGATTTTCGAATCAAATTCGAAATTTGAGGGTAAAAATTCTTTTTATTTACTTTACAGTCAATTCTACCCCCTTCCAGGCCATAACAAAAAGTTAGACCATCGTAGAAATTCGTTTCTGTTGCCGAAATGTATGGGAAACGTTTTTGGCGATTTCTGTCTTTTCTAGTACTGAAAGCTAAAATGGTCCCATAGAGTTTTTTGATCCCCACATGAAATAGAATCGATTGGCATAAAAAAAAAAAAATTGAACTTTTTGCATTTTTTTTGCTAACTGTAAGTTTTTTACAAAATCTGTGAATGCAGTTCAAAATGTCCCAAAAAGTTAGGGAAGGTCTTTTAAGAACGTTTTGCTGTAACTGCAACGGTTAAGGTACTTGCCCTTACTGCCCCATTTCAAAAATACACCCTGTATATAGATGTTTTACTGGTGTATATTTATTAATTGAACTGGCTTTAATATAAGTGTGTCTAACATCTGATCTCTGATACAAAATTTACATACACATTTTTGTTTTGTTAGCCTGCCTTGTCTCACTGCTGGGCAAAGGTCTCCCCTAAACGTTTGCAGTCCTCTCTATCTCCAGCAGTTGCCCACCAGTTGTGGTTGTAGGCATCTAGGTCGTCATGCATGTTTCAACTTTTTCTATTATCATCACACCCCTTAACAATCTATGTCATCTTTACTCATATTATAGGGACCCTAGAGACTGTCGTACATTAAACATGAAGGTACAAACGGCTACACATCGAGTTATACATTTTCAGTTTGAGCTGGTCTTGCATTGCACAGGAAACCAATGCGAGACCACCTCGTACTGAAAAAATAGCTTAATATGTGACCATGTGTACTTTACTTACCACAAACTCAAGGTCAAGGGTGTCCCCCAGAGTCACTGAGTTTACTTAAGTTTCAAGGTCATGTCATATGATTAATATACGTAGTAAAGTTCTTTTTCTTCATCAACATCATCATTTAGCCTCTCGTAGTCCACTGCTGGATATAGGCCTCTCTCAACTTGCGCCACAACACCCGGTTCTGCACCTTCCGTATCCAGTCCCCTCCAGCGACCTTTTTCAGGTCGTCTTTTTGTTGCTTAATATTTTTTATTCCGTCTATGCAGTTTAGTTATTTAATCATAATTTAAACTACAATACTACACAAATAATTTAATATTTTTCACATGCACTAATTTATGCCCAAAGTTCATGTGTGACTTCATAGCACACGCCTATTTAAACTTTTAATTTTCATCACTTCACAATGGATGACAACTTTACTCACACAATAGGGACCCTAGAGACTGTCGTGCATTAAATATAAACCACAAACTCAAGGTCAGGGTTAACCCCCAGAGTCACTAGGTTCATTTACAGTTAGTTTCAAGGTCATGTCGTATGAATAAAGTAATTCGTAGCTAAGTACTTTTGTTACTTAGTTTTTAACTAATTGGACTGGGTCTAGTTTATTAATATTTTATTTTAGTATCAAGTTGACCGACTAATTTGGTTTACAAAAGACTTTGCTAGCAATGCCTTTAGTTTACGTAGGCTCGTCGAGGTAAATGGAAATTTAGGCCACCGTTTTAGATAGTAATTATAATTTTGATTAATTGGTTAGCGTATGCGATTAATTGGTTAGTTTATATCTAATTTAATAAAGGTCTCTGGTTTGATTCCTAGGTCGGGCATAGTGTTATTTGTGAACTCGCCGTCAGGCAATTATTAATACCAGCATGAAGTTCGAATTGTGCCCGGTGGATGGCGATAGGCTCACTCCCTATCTAACGGGACCTAAACATAGCTGGTGCAATGTTAAAAGTCTGCCCTACCCTTCCCGGAAACACTGGCTTGATGATAGATTTTTGTAAATGACACTAGACAGTAAACACCATTTATGTTAAACATACAAATTAGTGATACTGAAGTTAATATTTTCCAATTTTTATAGCGATAGTTGGTACTTTGTAGGTATATGATGCGTAACTAGCCTCTTTCCCTGTGGTCGGTCCCTCATGGCTTAGAATCGTGGTCAACAGTGGACGTTGATGGCTTGCCCCTGGCCCCGGTGCCTGATTTAAATAAATAAATAAATAATCTACTTCCACCGGCGCGGCGTCTGTTCGTCGCGTCTCTGACGACCGAGCTAAACTTAGCTATTTATTTATTAATTAGGCGCACATAACTCATTACAATCATGGTTACTGTAAAAATAGATAATGTACAGTTCAGATCTGGATCGTAACATAATACATATGTGCACACAGCAAAAGCAGTGTCAGGAATCAGGACCTATTTGGTGCAACCGTGCGGCATAATTCAAAATTTTGTGTATTTTTATAATCTGTATATTGTTAATTTTCTGTGTCCCATTTGTTGGAACTTAATAAATTTATTATCTTCTTTCTTTCTTTCTTCTTTCTTAAAATCAGTATTTAAGATCAAAAAGATCTAACAACTAAAAATAATAAAAAAACGCGGTTTCAATAGATAAATTTAACAATTAAACATAATTATTATTTTGTTTGGATGTCTCAGATGCTCCTAGCATTCACTGCCTAACTTCTAAAAAAGATCCTAATTACACACAAGTCATTTAAAACACGACTTACATTAGCTGCAATATTACAAAACCACAATATCATTTTAGATTATCACGTACCGGGTCATTGCTAAACTTGATTGGATGTATCTAATTGCAAGATTTTCATAATACATCAGTCTTTAAAGCACCTACACTCCAAGATTTAAAATTGCAATTGCATTGCATTCACAAATCTTCTGTGGATTCGACAATTGTGCCCGCTAGATGGCGTTAACACCACTTTTGATCGTAACACAGCATGTGAAGAGTGTTACAGTGTCCACTTTAAAGTTACCGTTTCGAAATACAAAGGCAGGCTTTTCCTCTAGGTACTAAAAACATCTTAGATAGATTTTTTAACCGTTCAAAATATAACTTATCATTTCTGTAGATTTTAAAGAATATTAATTGCATTTAAAACTCAATTGTATATCGTATTACAAAGCGGCACAAGTAATGTAGCTCTTTTAGTACAAGTCGACTAGTCAACAAATATGGCCGACTATTAGGCTTACTGATTATTCGGCACATCTCGAATTAAAAGCGTAGAATGTGATAAGGTTTTTTATGTCGACATGTGAAAAAGAGGCCACCAGGCATCGGGAACTTGGCACTACAGCTCTCCAACCCTGGTCAAAGGTCCAGAGGCAGACCCAAGATAGGCTGGATTGAGGTAGCCTAAAGGATCTACAAGAGTGTATGATATATGTTGAGTGAAGATAGACCGAAGTGGCGGCAAAAGACGCTGATCGCACCACAATGAGGGATACATAAACAGTAAGAGAGATTTCTAGTTTACTATACAAGAACGTACACATTATAATTTTCATAATGATGGAAAATATGAATATTATTACGTAACATTAAAAAGGAGTTACCTAAGACAATATCGAGGCTTCACGGAGCGGAACAGCCAAAAACCTTGGATTTCCCTCACACGTAACGACTTACCTCTTAAGGTTAACGTACTGAAGAAATCTGCCAAGCATTTCCGAAACGATTACCTAAACTCATATATACTTAATGTAGTTTAAAACACTCTTATTGTCAGGCAATAAAGACGTGATTGGAATATTTGTTTGCGATTTTATCGTGGTTGGTTCAATGAGAATTTGTTTGATCCTTGAACCAAAGATGTTGAAGATTTTCGATTGGTGTCAATGGTCGTTGTTTGCTACCTTGAAAATACTTGCAATATTTTTAATAATTTATAAAAAAAAAAGTTGATACCATTTTCTATGAAATTTGTATAGTTATTATATTTGTTCGTCTATAATTGTCAGAATAATGACGACAAAATGGCGGAGTGGGTAGTGTCGATGCCCGCTTATGACAAATCTTTGTGTGCATGTACAGTAAACGCTCAGAAGTCCATAGGCACGCTAAGGATTACATTGCTATGAACGGTACGAGCCCGATACAGCCAGTACACACACTAACGAAGTCGCTTGCGTGTTTAGCAGTTTATAAGATAACACACACTAATGAAATGTTGTCGCATTCGTACTAAACGCGTCACAGTGGCGACCGGTTCTTTGAATTCGCATCTATCTATCATGAGCAGGTAGCTATATCGGGTAAACATTGGGATCACTATCAACTAAATCTGAGTTTGAAGCTTAGTTGATTTGTGGTTGTATTTTGTTTTTACGAAATCATAATAATATTTGTAACATTTTAAGCACAAACTTGTTACGTATTCATGCTTAAATTGCGATACAATACATGTATACAATACAATAATACATAAATAATTACATATTGATATAATAACTAATAAGTTAAATATGTTATTATTATTTAACTATTTACGTAATTTTTTATTTTTATTTTCATTGTTGTAAGGTAGAAATAAAAAAAGTCACGATGAATGATGATAACAATGTTTATTCGTTTTATTTATTTATACAATTAATAAACTTTTAAGAGCATTGTGACGTCACATTCCTACCTAAATAAAAAAAAGTGCCCTTGTAACCGTTTATAAGATTTTTGATTAATATAATAACTTAAATGAAATATGTTATTATTATTAAACTACTTTTGTTTTTTTTTATTGTCATTGTTGTAAGGTAGAAATAAAAAAGTTATGTTGAATGATGGTAAAAATGTTTATTCGTTTTATTTATTTATACAATTAATACATTTTAAAGAGAATTGTGACGTCACATTTCTACCTAAATAAAAAAGTTCCCTTGTAACCGTTTATAAGATTTTTTATTGTAACCCACTTAGTCAATTCATAACATTGATAATACCTACAAATATTACTAAATTGATTCACAATGACAACAAGGACAGGATGTTCTAATAACAAAAATTTAATTGTTGATACCCACTTATAATAGGTATTGGTATACAGCAGCGTTTATTGAAGACTAATATTATGATTTACACTTTATGACGATGTTTTTTTTAATGTAACGTCACAATAAATGTATTGAAGTTACAGCTTGTCTTGACGAAAAGAAGAAGGAAACTAAACCTCCATTGAAGATCATTAAATATTTACAGAAGTGCTAACATTCAGTAACAGCGTCTTATTAGTAAAACCAAAACATCTTAAATTAATCTTAAATAATTATAACATTATTCATATTTCGTATAACCCCCATTATTTTCAATGCAGTCAAGTAGACGTTTGCGCATGAACCCTACAATATTAGCACATATACTGGTTCCTCTTAAGTTTTCCCACACTTTCATGCAATGGGTTTTTAACTGTTGTATACACCTTTCATCCCGTGACTCCCACCTTTGCACCATCTAACCCCATACATTTTCTATATATTTACAAATGTGTGAACAAAGTGAACAAGATAAAGAATACTATATCCCATTCTTTCTAATCGAGTAAAAACTTCAAAAAGTATAAAATAACCAAGTGAGATTTGAACCTGCGGTGAATTGATAATCGCGTCTATTCTAACTGCATGCCTTAACCGCTCGGCCATCTTGTCACTTACATTGTGGTTGAAATTATGAAATACAATTATTTGTTAATAACATGTGTCTATTTCTTGGAAATAGAAGGTCGTAAGTCAAACTACACTTCAAACTATTGCCTTTTGAGATTGCTTATGGACTTTTGGTCGCGACTGTACATGGGGGTAGTCTTAGTCTGGGTGTTTCTATGTATCATAAGTATATCTATATATTTACAAAAAAAAAGTATATATGTATTAGTTACAAGCCCTGTTTAGTTTGAGACTAGATGGCGTTGTGTGTAATTTGTAAGATATTTTTTTTATTTATTTATAATTAAGAAAAGAACTTTGTAAAATTGAGAACAAAAATTGTTCTTTCGTTATTATAAATTTTCATCTTACAAAGTGTTATTTTATCATTTATTTGGACTGATATAGAAAAAATATGATTATCATTTTTGCGCATGATATGGTCAAAGTTTTTTTAATGAGCATGGTCTGATTTACAATAGTTTTAAATATAACTAGGTACCTAGCCTATAGCCTCTTTCTTCTACATACCTACGTCTGTTAAAGTATATACATAGCTAATGTTACAAGCCAGACATAAGTCAAAAAACAGTACAGGTGCTTTCTTATACAGCAAAATAAAATGGCGGAAAGAGATTTTCTTCGAACAATCGCGCTTTCCGGCATTTCATAACGCGTAATTGTCAAACTCCCCCTTTAGAGATGATAAGCGTGACATTTTGTATGTAATATAAAAAAAAACGTTATAAACACAAAGCCTTCCTTTGTGTTCACCCCACAAATCCCGTTTTTAAAAAATGGCGCCATTTCCACCTTTACAATTTGTTCCGCTTTTTATCGTGCGCATTAAATCATTAAAAAACAAAAACGCGCATAGCTTTTTGTCTCAATAAATGATGTTAATAACAATTCGTTTATGACTTATAAATTTAACCCCAAACAATAAATTTAAAACGTTTCGCTATCCCTAAATGACGCACGGAACTCCATTAAGCGACAATACCGGACGCCATTTTGGAAAACACGAACCGTGTCAATAACTCTTTGGTTGGTTATTTTTTTTATTAAGAACACTTTGTTTTTTCGGATTGGTAATTTTGTATGAATTTAGTGTAGTGATTGGATAATAATAAAGTGGATTCGATCGCGTGGTACTTTTTTTTTTTTTTGTACTACGCCCACAGCGAACGAACGTGTAGTCCACCTGATGGACATCAACAATCCACAAAAGCAGATTATAGATGCGTCGCTGCAGCTGAGGACTACGGTGGTATACCTCATGTGCCAGTAATTTCAGGGCCTGATCTCACCACCAAACCGGAACACAGTAATGGAAGCACTACTATTTGGCGGCAGGTTAAAGGTGATACGGTGGTGCTGCCGCCCTCGAGCTCATTCACAAGAGCTCTACCACCAGTAAATAAAGATGTAGCTTTCTAATTTAAAAGATTTTTAAATAACTTAAATAACATCACGCCTATATAACCCAGAAGGGTGTGACAGAAGTGTAAAACACCCACATTTCACCTGTTATGTGCTACCATGGGGTAGGGAGTGAGTCTATCACCATCCACCGGGCACAATTCCAAGTTTATGCTGCTTTTTGAAAATTTTAAAAACATATCAGGTGAAATGTTGGTGTTATACTCCTCTGCCACACCCTTCTGGGAAATAAAGGCATGATGTTATGTTATGTTATGTGTCATTGTCATAATATCGTCCATAGAAAATTCGTACTTCCACAGATTACAACACGTAATGCCACGATCGCGTATGTCAAGATGTTTCAGTAAATGCTAAGCTTATCGCTACAAGTTACAACACTCATTACACTATTACATATTTATCGCGTTTGTTGTAAACGTGACTTACGCCTCGTTACATGTAATGTAGTTGTTAAGTGTTGTAACTTTGATCTTGGAATTGTTTCATCACTTCAAAAACATGCATGGAGTTGTTTTTTTTGAGAAATAATTTATATTTTGATTACAACTTTTTATCAACCCTCAGGAGTTGTATTTGGAAGTTTTCTGATTTTTCCCTTGTCCAGAGATATACAAAGACAAAAAGATTTAAAAATCAAAGGTCCTGTGTCTTCGCCCAGCCGGTTGGACACAACCGAAGAAAAAAAAATTGTCTATTATATTGACCATCGTAGTTTAACATAACATAACATCACGCCTATATTACCCAGAAGGGTGTTACAGAGGTGTACAACACCCACACTTCACCTGTTAAATTTAGGTCCCATGGGTTAGGGGGGGAGCCTGATGCCATCCACCAGGCACAATTCCAACTCCGTGCTGCTATTGTGAGTTTCCTGACGGAAACATCACTGATAACAAAAACACCACTAGACCATGTAGACAGTCTACATCCAGTGGGAAGTTTTTGCCGCCCTTGCCTCTACAATTGTCAAGTCCTAGATAATTTTTACGATCCAAAAATTTTACGTGAATAATGCAGAAATCTTTTTGATTTCTATGAGCAAATTTTATGCAGCAAAAAAAAAAACGGTCACGAAATTCGGCGGCCCAAAAATCTGCAAGATTTTTGGCCTACTCAGCCTGTTGGTAAATCCGCCTCTGTCTACATCGTAGTATAAATATGCATTACAATTTATTGCACTATATATTTTATACCCAGAAACTAAATATCTGCATTCATTTAAAAAAATACCTTGAAGTAAACCATGCCCGGCAATTTACTCATAGAAATGAAAATCTAATTAAATGAGCTCATTTGAATACACGTGTGCGAATGGTAAACAACTCGGTGTTTAATTCAATAATACCGGGAAATACTACTTCCTCTTGCACAACTTTACTATTTCTGTTCCTTCATCAAATTTAAAGATATAGTTGCATAATGCCATTCTTTTCAAAACACAACTTTCAAATTCAAATCATTTATTTTCATACAAAAAAAATGATATATTTTTATTAAAACTGACGTGAGTTTGTAACATTATTCAAATTATGGAATACGGGTGCAAGACGGGCTGCGACTCAGGCGCAACGTTTCGCAGTCTCTTGATAATGCCTAGACGTATAGGCGAAACCGCGGTCGACTAAATAGACCAACATTACGTGAGTAACACCCGTGTTTCATAATTTGAAAAATTATATAAAAATAAATTATAATTAATACTAAATTATACTAATTACAATGATTTGAATAACCGAGGCTTAGATTAATTTTAATCAAACTGTGAATCAAATTAAAATAAATCCAAGTACCAGCTCCGATGGGTATTGCATTATGAGAATAATAGTAGTAGAGAGTAATAGTTTAAAAAAAACAAAAATACACGCTTTTTTAGTTTCTCCCGAGAAACTCCTGTATAATATCTATAAACACCAGAATAATACTTTCCATGCTAAACGTAAGAATATAAATATAAACTATAACCAGAAAAAAAAAATCTAATAATAAACAAAAAAAATGCATAATTTGAATGAAATCTGATCGCTTAAAGTGGGTCAAAATAGCGTCCAAAGGAGTCGGTTACATACAAACAAACAAACATACAAGTAAAGCTAATATAAATCGTGTAAAAAATGACTAAAACTGTTAGCAACACCAAAAGTAACAAATATTTAAATCGCGAACTAAAACTTTTTTGTTTGTCGAACGCAGTGCCAATAATAAATCGGCCAGTGTCAATTCACCACGTGACATCATTGACGATTTGAAAAAAGAACGCGTTGACCGCGATGGCTAGTGAATTATAACGAGGTTCCAAATTAAAATAAACCGTATTGTATAGTATTAAAGTGCAATTTTGTCTGTAGTTTTATGTAGGATACTTTCACTAAGTAGTACCAATGTCAGTTATTTTCTTCGTGTTATGCAAGCGCTTACGCAACCGTGTCGAACGAATACACGTTTGAAGCGATTGTTCGCGGTGTAATTAAATTTATTGACTGATATACACGTGCGAACTGACTGCTAACTTGGCCTAGTGGATAGCGGTTGCGACCTCTCACCGCGACGACTCCAGTTCGGTCCTCGGGTCGCGAAAAGTTAGTATTTTTATAAAAATCTTCGATACAATTCTCAATAGTGGCCTAGAGTTTAGAGATGTGACCTGTAGCTGGAGATGGTCTCACCCCTAACTGGGGATAAGGGTCTTAAGGGTTGTCTGTACGTGTGGCGAAGTGGTTTAAGCGGTCGTCTCGCTGCTCTCCACTGTACTAGTGTTGTGGGTTCGATACCCACATGGGACAAATCATTGTGTGATTCGCAAAGATTTGTTCTGAGACTGGGTGTGCTTGAATCAGTGAATACGTGTATTTAACCTTGTCATTGGAACCATTGGATATTGTAATTGCTTCTGTCGTTCTATCTAAATAAAAAAAAAAACAAATTTATATTACACAAGTATTACATATTTAATTGTAATATAAAAAAAAAGCAAAAAAATATCAATTCTATACATTATATTGATTTTATTGTAAACACGTGCGAAGACTTAGTCGCTTAGTAACAGACAGCAAGCAAGACCAAGACCAAGACCAAGACCACCTAATTATATCAAGACCAAGACCAAGACTAACCGTGCAAGATTTAAGCAAGAACAAGACTAAGCCTGCAAGACTCTTTCGCCGTTTCACGGAGTAGGTAGGTATAACATTTTGGGGTATAGGGTATAGGTACGCATAGGGACTCTATGAGACGCAAAAAAACTGTTTTAAAGAATATGAAAAACTGGACCTATGCGCATTACGACCAATACCATAAACATACATAGCGAATGAAAATATCCATTAAAAGAAAACAGACAGAGTGCATTCATAGTTTTAACCATCGGCACTTTGATTATGCGCGGCGCCTTGTCGTCGGCATCATCAAAGGTTTTGTACTGACTTCTCAAAGACATTTTGCAGCTTTTCGGCAGTACATGGTGACGAAACACGCGCCGGCGCGGCGGCTTCTATTGAAATCACATATACAAACAATCGTCGCAGCCGCGCCGAACGCACAACATTTGACACTATTTGATTGCCGCCACAGGGCCTAGGTATACTCACACAGGCTCACGTTCCGTGCCGCCTATGCCTTGTACATGCATTGGCGCCTTTTTACCTTGCAGTCCCAATTGTCTTCGCGATTTCGTGGTCCAACAATGTAACTGTGCTTCCTTCATCATTCTATTATTCATCAAAGTCAAGCAGAGTACGCATGACCTTGTATCGCTGTCGCTGTGTTCGATGCGCTTAGTACGAGTGTGGGCGGGGCTTGCGCGGGCGCAGCGGCGACGAAGGTCGGCGAATCGGGGCGGCCGGGTGGCCGGGCGCTGCGCTGGCGTCTTGCTTGCGCTCACTCGATGGTTCGTGATGCATACATACGTGCGCCGTGGTTTCGCTCGTTCGTTCGGCGTGTAATAATTTATGATGCAGTTGTTCGCATCCGTTATTACCGCACTTCTTCGCTTCATGCTAATTGTATAGTAAGCATTACTATACAATTAAAGCACAATTTATTTTGGCGTACTATGTTCCATCGTTTGTTCGTATCATAGTTTAAAAACTTAGGTCACTTAATCAGTACGTGTTCTTTCACTTTTTATTATTTGAATCATTCGATAAAAACGTACGTTCATGGTTTCTACGATTACTGCTAGATGATTTTTCTTCTCTTCGTGATAATTGTTCTGGGGCTGCGTAGGGTGCGCGCTTGTCCGCTTCGCATATAGCTCAGTTGATAACCATGAGGCAGATGATTTTTCGAATTTCTCATAAAATCTTTAGACATTTATTAATCTGGTTGGTCTTTACTATGGCTATGTTAATTCAAGCTCAAAATGTTCCTATTCTGATACGTTTTTCTAAGATCTAAAGTAAACTTTAATAAATACCAATAGTCTAATAGGTAATTGCAAGACCAAGACCAAGACTGGCTAAGTCTCGTCTTGTTCTTGCATTTGGGCAACACTATTCTGACCCTTGAGTACTTAGACTATTCTGATGGAACCGGACGGGTATACGACGACGAAAACCAGCGATAGCCCAGTGAGAGACCGTAAGACTGCTAAGTCAAAAGTCTCGGGCTGGAACTTACGGCACACACCTCTGTCAATAATTCGTTAAGATTCGTCTTTTCGAAGATATGTGTGTATTTATCATATAAATTATCGCTCGCTAACGGTGAAGGAAACATCGTGAGGCAACCTACATGCCTGAGAGTGCCTAAAAAGTGCTCAAAGGTGTGTGAAGTACATACCAATCCGCATTTGGCCAGCGTGGTGAACTATGGCATAACCCTTCTCATCATAAGAAAAGGCCCGAGCCCAGCAGTGCTATTATTTTAGTACCAAAATAATCGAAACTCGAAAACTGTTCGAACTGTTCGACATTTCATTCGTCGATTCTCGAATGGTACATTCCTGTTCTACCATTCGACATTTATTACATTCTTTACGTAACTCACTAACACCAATAGTTCTGTGTCTTTCATTCATCATTCTTCGAGCCCTTTCCTAACAAATCGGGGTCGGCTTCTTATATACCGGGTCCAGTTAAATATCAGTATTTAACGCAGACTGCTATCATTCAACTACATCTACAACCCCGTACGGGTCAATACGATACTCTTTGTTATTCTGGTTGTCAGATTTTCTAGCCTCTGACTACCGCGGAAGGATGGCCATCATAAAACAAGGAGTTTTCTTCCGTGCCTCGCAGAGCTGCCGTCGGTTGCGGTTAATTTATAGCAGTCGTTTAAGTTGGTCAGAAGACCGGCAATCTGACCTTCTGGGCTCTGACTATCCGTGAGACAAATTCGTCGGCATAATTACCACAAAACTTACATGTACCTAAAATATTGTCAAAACAAACAAAATTATATTTGTTGAAAGATTGTGCACATAAGTTTCTCACCAGCTCTTCTCAATGTTGCAATACCCATCGGCGCTGGTACTTAAATTGATTTTATTTTGATTTAAATTGATTCAAGCTTCGGTAAGCATATTGCATTATGTCACAGGGTTTATTTACAGAAAATTATACATATTAAACTAGGCTTATAACTTAATCTAAACTTAATAAGTCTCTGTCAGATTATAATACATAATTTTATAGTCATATTACATAATATATTTTGATAAGTAAAATTTTAATTTATTTAATTCTTTAGATTATTTTTTTTTGTTTTGTAATTATAATGTTTGTTGACGTGTTCAAGCGCCCCTTGTTTATGGAGATAAATGATTTGACTTTGAACTAGGAACTAGCTGATCACGTCACACTAATTCTAGAGTCAATAACTCTGCCTAACTGATCCTACGGCACGTTATATTTTCACGGACTAACTCCCGCCCAAATTAATTATCTATGACGTCACACCGTACAATCTCC
The DNA here is from genome assembly GCA_905147285.1 of Hypena proboscidalis. Taxonomy (NCBI): domain Eukaryota; kingdom Metazoa; phylum Arthropoda; class Insecta; order Lepidoptera; family Erebidae; genus Hypena; species Hypena proboscidalis. Next base: position 8,160,178 of record LR990141.1, read on the forward strand.
CCCCAGGGGTAGAATGGGGTAAAGTTGTAAAGTCTTATTTACAACGTTATGTACCCACTGTTCAAAATTTTACGGTCTGATGCTTGACACTTGAATTATTCAATGGAAACGACATGGGTGTAGTTGGGAGCCGGATACGAGCGTAGTTAATTGGGTGGTTAATATTTGAAGTAGTTTTGCAATCTAGTTTACAGCATAGAACAACCAGACTGCTCAAAACAAAAAGCATAATTAAACAATGATTTATCAAATAATTTGGTTTGTTTTTTCCTTCAATCAGAATGCAAATAGATAACTTATAATTACGAGGGTGGAAACTTTTACTGACAGAGATAACAGTTATTTTTGTATTTATAATACTAGTTTCTATCGAGGTCGATATAAAGCAGCCAATATTATGTTTAGGCTAGGCTATAAACTCATGTGTGCTAAACATCACAAAAATCCGTTCAGTAGTTTTTGCATGAAAGTAAAACACATTATCCATGTATTAACACACGCACATCTACACATGCAATTGGTTTATGTATGGCTGGTTTTTGTATAAAAAGATCGTTTTAAGGGATCCTTTTTCTTCGCATTATATTATTTCGCACTAGTAATTTTTCATAATAGTCTTTTGGCATACTACTTCAGTCGAGATAACTAAAATTTCGCACAAAGTATTTTGCCAAATATATATTTTTTTTTTCGAAAACCCAAATTTAAAAAAACCCTTTTTAAATTTCCTTTGATCATATTTCGAAAAAAGCTAGTGTAAAAATAGGTTAGGTTTTACCGGATAACCCGTTTTATAGGCTTAGTTTTAACAATGAAATTTATTATTTTTCTGTCACTTCTAGTAGGTACCTCTAAATCTTAGTATCGCTTTTGGTAGCGGTTTTATTTATTTTCTCGCAGGCAGGCTGTATTTGTGCCGAATATTTGCGTAAGCACCTATTTGTGTTGGCGTTATGTTCCGGTTTCTTGTTTGCCAAATAAGGCAAGGATAAGTCCTGGAAACGACATATTTCACTCGCGGAAGTCGCGGATAACTGATACTTACCGGATTTCACAGCTTTGATGTTTATTATAATAAATAAAGAAGCCCGTAGTGGCGAAAAGTCGAAAGAGCTTTAATGCTTTGAGAGTATGCCAGCCTGAGCGAGATTTTGTGTTCGACCTGTATGTTTGTTCGTATGCGAATTTATCAAAAATATTCGAGTATTCACTGGTTCATGAGCTCGTGTACTTATTCTAGAAGTCGCAACGTCACTAGTTAAATTTGATTTATGTTTTTTGACGTGATGATTACAAAATGAGTTGGTTTCTGTGTTGTAGATAACCAAAGTTAAAATGTATTCTTTTAAATACTTTATATTATATTTTTGCCACTACTATTAATTGGTAAATTATATATTGATTCTTTCAAAAAATAATACTCTTCTTGTTATAAAATAATAATTAATTATTCCAATTATTTATTTCCACAAATGACAGTTGTTTTATCACCATCAAATAGGTCACTTTAATTTCTATTTTGTAACCAAGAACCATTCAAGCTGTCCTTTAATTAAATTCTGAAACGGGTAGGTGTAGGCTAATGTCTGTATATATATTTATAGTTATGGAATTCAGATAGTCAGAACACCACGCCTATTTCACTTATAAGGATACGGCTGAGGTGTCCCGGGCGCAATTTCAGACCCCATTTCAATACTGAAAAGTTGGTAACAGAAAAACCCAATTGTCATTTTTTTTGATCCGCATACGTATTCCGTAAATGGAAACACACGAAATGTAAATTTCTGTTAATCAAATATCGTCCGTATTTATATGGGAACAAGAATGCACTAAACTTTCGCAATTGACTGTTGCCTTTACAGAATCGCATCACTAGAAATCAAACCAAAGACCTTGCAATGACTGACAAAGACTTGCCATAACCATATACGAAAATAGTATTATCTATTACAAAATAAATGTGTATTACTGATCTACATAATTATGACATTACAGATTTAGAATCGTCACAAATTCTAATTAGCGCATACCTATTCGTCACACATTAACGATTGTGCTAAGCCGGCATTAAGTCTTAGGATTCCTACACAATCCACGGCAGCATAACCGACGGTTTTTTCCCGCGGATATAAATCAGCTTGCACCGAGCTCCAAAGCATCATCTCAATGTTAATAATTATAAAAACACTGGCATGTAAGTACAAGAATACTTAAATTATATGAATCGTAATAACTAAATCAAACGATTCATGATCCATCTTCATACAAGTTTTGCGAAGACATTTCAAAACATCAAAGTCTGGATTCGCTTGACAAAGCATTTCAAATATTATTTAAAATAGTGTAAGGTGTCAAGTTTAAACAAACTAATAGCACAGATAATATAATACTAGTACAGATACCCAATCTCATACAAAAAATTGACGCCACCTTAAAAAAATTATTTCTGTGAGCTACTTTAATTCACTTTTATGCCAATAGATGGCCGTACTTGTGAGTAGTCTCAACCGCGCTACCCCAACGCCATCTAGCTTTTGCAAAAGGTAACATAGGTACATGTCGGCCTTGTGTGCGTAAGAATGTGTCTGTGTGTCTGCGTGCCAAAGCTGTCAATATTTTAGAATATTATTATCTACATTTGTGCGTGTCAGTATGTACTTACATTACCATGACGTTTGACCTTCTACAGCGCATAACACTGCTTCATTCAAAATATCAAACGATTTTTTAATGTTTTGCGATATAAAATGTAATGTAATAAAATAATGATTATTTTCTATTGCAATTGATTTTGATTTAGACTTATGTTAGTTGTTTCATTTTTATGGTTGAAATTATTAATTATGATATATTTTGTATATTATTTTATAAACTTGTCTACATTATCATTCACCCAAGAAAAAAATCATTTTAATATGATAGAGCTTTTGTTAATACGATTGAATGATGGACGTAGCCGTGCTATGCGCTAAGCTAGTTCTCAGTTCCTGTCGAACTAGGTAGGTATACCACTAACAAATTGGAACCTACCTTTTTTTTTTTTTTTTCGCGGGGAAATGCATTTACGCATACCACCCCGCCCGTGGGGGTCGGGCAGGGTGGTGATGTGGGACTCCCCGTGCCTACGATGTTAAAGGGCACGGAATACCCACTAAAACCCCGCGGTGTGCCCTCGTCGCCGAAAGATAGTGGGTCGGCGAGCCCCGGCTCGATCTTACATCCACAAGGCTCGCCGCGGCGACCGTGCCCGGTCCGACCACCGACCGGGCACCCGACTCCTCTCAGTTCTCATCTAGCGGGCGGCGCCCCGTGCACACCCAGGGCGCCGCGCCGCCGCCGCCGCTCCGTCGCGGAAGGCATTTGCGGGCGGCAGAAAATCCAAATTGGAACCTACCTATACCAAGGGTGTTTCAGTCCATAGGTTAGGTATAAATAGCCGGGGCTACTCCCGGGAAGCAGTATGTCCCGGCTCGCTGTGTACATCACGCTAGCGTATAGTTACGGCGGCGGCGACGGCGCGGAGCGCTGCGGTCTTCCAACCCCTAGCCATAACAGATCGCCGCGCTTATAGTAAGATAGCCAGATTAGAAAAAATAAAAGTCATTCACACCCGTCTACCAATATTTCAAAACGATATGAAAAAAATATAAGGGAAGTGTCGCTAAAACTAGCAAAACAAAGGTATCGCTGTAAAGGGCGCCCTTGTCGCGTTCACTTGGCATGAGTCACAAACCTTTTGTGCAAAACCTTGAACCTTTTATAACCGACTTCAAAAAAAGGAGGAGGTTCTCAATTCGATTCGTATATACAGGATGTATTTTTGAAACGGGGCAGTAAGGGCAAGTACCTTAACCGTTGCAGTTACAGCAAAACGTTCTTAAAAGACCTTCCCTAACTTTTTGGGACGTTTTGAACTGCATTCACAGATTTTGTAAAAAACTTACAGTTAGCAAAAAAAATGCAAAAAGTTCAAAATTTTTTTTTTTATGCCAATCGATTCTATTTCATGTGGGGATCAAAAAACTCTATGGGACCATTTTAGCTTTCAGTACTAGAAAAGACAGAAATCGCCAAAAACGTTTCCCATACATTTCGGCAACAGAAACGAATTTCTACGATGGTCTAACTTTTTGTTATGGCCTGGAAGTGGGTAGAATTGACTGTAAAGTAAATAAAAAGAATTTTTACCCTCAAATTTCGAATTTGATTCGAAAATCTGTGTGTTATACTTAGTTTCAGCTGAGAAACTTCGTATGAGTTATTAATTAAGGATTTTCGCTAAAATGTCTTCTAATCGTGAAAAAATTGACTTATTAGAAGCGTATTTTGTCAATAATCGAAATGCGGGAGCTGCATTAGTGTGGTACCGCAATAAGTATCCGTTGCGGCATGTGCCAACAAGAAAGGTTATTACAAATCTTTTGAAAAACCTGGAATTGCAGGGTTCTTTCAAAATACGCTTCTAATAAGTCAATTTTTTCACGATTAGAAGACATTTTAGCGAAAATCCTTAATTAATAACTCATACGAAGTTTCTCAGCTGAAACTAAGTATAACACACAGATTTTCGAATCAAATTCGAAATTTGAGAGTAAAAATTCTTTTTATTTACTTTACAGTCAATTCTACCCACTTCCAGGCCATAACAAAAAGTTAGACCATCGTAGAAATTCGTTTCTGTTGCCGAAATGTATGGGAAACGTTTTTGGCGATTTCTGTCTTTTCTAGTACTGTAAGCTAAAATGGTCCCATAGAGTTTTTTGATTCCCACATGAAATAGAATCGATTGGCATAAAAAAAAAAATTGAACTTTTTGCATTTTTTTTGCTAACTGTAAGTTTTTTACAAAATCTGTGAATGCAGTTCAAAATGTCCCAAAAAGTTAGGGAAGGTCTTTTAAGAACGTTTTGCTGTAACTGCAACGGTTAAGGTACTTGCCCTTACTGCCCCGTTTCAAAAATACACCCTGTATATGTTGCTTATTATTTAGTCGTATTTATTTCGGAATGTTAGTACTCAATGAAACTCTTAAATCAAATTCAACTCATTTATTTCAAATGGGTACAGGCACATAGGTGTTTTTTCTTTGACCGGATGGCGGAGTGGGTAGTGTACCTGCCTGCGACGCCGAGGTCGTGGGTTCTATTCCCACTTAAGACATGAGACATGAACATGGGGGTTTGTCTTAGTCTGGGTGTTTCTATGTATAATATTTTATTTATTTTTATTTATTGTGGTACATATGTATGTATTTACAAAAGAAAAGTATACATGTATTAGTATTAGTTATTCTAGTACCCGTAGTACAAGCTCTGCTTAGTTTGGGACTGGATGGCGTTGTGTGTGAGTAGTGAAATATTTATTTATTTTTAAATAGTTTTTTTTAAATAGAGATTTCACTTTCTGAAGTGTCTGTTACGTTTATAATAAAGCGATCGGCTGTTTTGTCTATTAATCTATTTGATGGTCCAGTCCTCTCATCACGGCTTCTTCTTTTTTGACGTGCTCGACACAATTTTGCCATTTTTCAGGCAATTTTTCATTGTTAATGTATGTATAATGTTTTAAAATCATTTAATTTAAATGTAGTGTTGTGTCGAGCAACGTGACTTTTGGTGTCCGCCCATACGAGCTCTATTGGATTGAGCGCCCCTGACTAACTCTGACGTCACCCTCAGCGCCGACTATGCGGGCAGAACCCAAAAAATCTTATTTTTTGTTATAAAATTTAAAATTCGGTTATTTTATAATTAATTGTATAATAAATAATGTAATGATGGCATGTTCTTTTTTGATTCATAAATTGAAAACTTATACAATTTATATTATTTATAAATTAATTATTTTTGAATTACGTAAACAATAGCAATTATATATTTCATTGTTTTAATATGTATTTTTGAACATGAAAAAAATACCACAAATTATGCCCCTAATTTACGTACCTTGCGATAAGAGGTGTTTGATTAACCGGTATTATGCAACTCGATCGATGCAGTAATTAGCGACAGTTTTGAATGACTGCCGAACGCTATCGTAATTTTATTGACTTTTTGGTAAAAGTCGGATCAATGACTTTTATTCTTTACTTATCTGGCGACTATAGAACATTCACAGTTCGCGCGCTGTTATAAGTTTCAATTTTGCGTGCACGTGGGTACCTCAGGCGAGGTGTAGGTATAATTTTTACATAAACTTGACTTTCATTAGGGAGTGAATCTTCTGTTGTTCCCAAGGACGATATAATACCTACTTAACGTTGTTACTTATTTTGCCTATACCTACTTCAAATAATAATTTGAACATTAATGCAAAGACAATTCAAACGTCTTTAGTCAAAAAAAGAGTTGCAAAAGAAAGTAATCTTTATTTATTTCTGGTAAAGTTTGATCGAAAAATCTAAAATCTGTTTATAAAAACGTGCAATCATGTTTGCTTAGCATTGTTCCTACAACTGTCTTCGTTCGCAAAAACGTATTTTTGTAGCAATCTTATTATCGAAATTCTTAACTAGACTAAGATTGCTTTGAAGGAAGAAGACAAGGGAGGTTTTAGTCATATCACTCAGTACAAAAAACATGTATGTAAATACCCACTAGTGTATCTAGGGGTGCGCTTTGTTTTTCATAAAAAAATTTCTTCATAAAATCGCAATTATTTTCCGAATTTGTAATAACGAAAAATGTTATTAATAAATAACATTTTTCTTCATACTCATTGGCATTCATAATATTGTTTTTCATTCACATCTTTATCCTATTATTTTCTTATATTATAGTTTTCTTAATGATACCGATCATTCATTCTTTTCAACTCCTAATTATTTTTATTCATACATTTGTTTGTTCTTTTTAATTAATTAAAATCTTCATTTTGAGTGTTACGTTATTTACTTTATTGATATCCATAATGTCAATATAAATATATTAATTATTTATTTATTTAATTGTAAAAAGATCTGAAAAACATCTCACATAAAATATCCACAAGAGCACACAAACAATCCGAAAACTTCTACCGAAGTGAAGGAATCACGCGCGGCCCGTTTATTAGTAAATAAACATTGCAGAAAAACGTTTTGTTTCTGTTCGAAGAACATCACATGACAATTGATATCTATATTATTTTAGATTATAAAAAAATAAAATACATATATATGATTACTAACATTATTAGAAAAACATGTATTTAATATATAATTTAAAAAGTTCGATGATGATTTTATATCTAACTACTATTGGAAGGCAATCGTAGACTCAGAAACTAAACGCGTCATCGTAAGTGAATGTCCACTAACATGTTGAGTGACGACAAAAGCATCGAACTCCAATTTGTTTTTAACTCAATATACACTCATACAATGTTAAAATAAAATTGAAATAAGCGCCATCTATTAGCCACAAATAACCTAACCGCATGAAATTTTTACATTTTGTGCCGTATCCAAGACGGCGACTTAGGAGTTAAAGACATAGATTTCATTTTTCTCTCAAATCACTTTAAAATAATTGAATAATGCTTTTAACGTTTTATATATACGTGCTTTATTGTTTAAAAATCATATTTTGGTCAAAAGTTGAACAATAGCGTTTATAACAATTTATTATTTTTGCATTGCTATACATAACGCCATCTATGGAAATTTTTAAGAAGTAAAAATCTAATGTTCCTAATGATACCCCATGCTAATAGCCACCTAATCAAATGTGACAATTTTAAACGAACCGAATTTCACTTTGTACTATCGGAATAGTACCACCAAAATCCAAAACCACCAAAATCAATAAAAGTATTATCTTGTAATAAATCTTTCGCCCGGCAACTCTCATACCCGGTGGGAATACCGCACCGAGCCTACAACAGTCCACCGGCCATGCCTTCCGCTGGTATAGTGTGTAGTGCCCATTACCGGCTAGTCGCAATACGACTTCCCGTCATTTATTGCTGACGCCATCATAAAACAGTGCAGACTGTCGCAGCTCGTAAATTTCGTCGTAAATGTGCGCATGCACTTAGGTATTGAACGCTCTGATTTGAATTTCGACAAGACTTGTGAGTTTTCATACGTGTTCAGGTCGGTTTTATATCAGCTGCAGTGATCTGGAAGTCTTTTAAGCGTCTTTGGACTCAGGTTGGTCGCTGCAATGACAACCTTGCCTAAAATAATAAATCTCTTTTGACTGTGGATTCCTCATTCAGAACATGGATTATCTGCTTTCTTACCCGCTAACATCCTGTACTTAGGCTCATGAAGATCTGATGCAGGCTAATAAAGTAGAGGTTGCTACTAACTAAGCAAAAACACTATAAACTAAAAAATAAGAAGTTGTTGGTGAACTTTTTTTTTTTTTTTTTAACCTGTATTGTCCCATTGTTGGGCAAAGGTCTCCCCCAAAGACTTCCATTCTTCCCTCTCCAGAGCTTTATCCTGCCAGTCTTCCAGAAAGGTGTCCAAGTCATCGCGCCAGCGTTTTCTCGGCCGGCCTCGGCGACGACACCGGTTTTCCGGCATCCATTGTGTCGCGATTCTTGACTACCTTTCTGGATGCAACCTGCAAACGTTTGAAAATTCTTAATAGCCGCACAGAGTTAAAATTGGCTGGTGGATGGCGATGGGCTCGCCCTATGGGACTAAACATATCAGGTGAGCTGTGGATGTTGTACACCTCTGCCACATCCTTCTGGGTAATATAGGCGTGATGTTATGTTAAGTTAGAAGAAAATCAAACTCGCTTTTAGCCGCGTGATAAAACGTACCCTGTGTCCTTCTGCAGGCCTTCAAGATTTATCTCTATTACAATTTCTATCAAGATTGATGATTTAATACAGCTCATAAAAATATGCAATATGTATCTAATACTATACATTACCTTACGCTAAACCTCATATTTCTCAGTATTATAACTTAAAACATAACGCTAGTGTTTTAAAACACAAAAATAATAAGGAAAGAGCACAAAGCGTCATCAATAACATGCTCTTGTTTACGACATCGTAAACTCAGCTAATACACACCCCTACAACTCAACCCTTGGGTACTGAAACACGAACACCCTTACAACTACATTCTGTACTTTGGTTTATAACTTGTTTAAAAACGTAAATAAAAATTAATCGCGTTAAGTCCCGTTAAAATCATATCAATAAGTATGCAACGCGTAAGTTCAAAAGTTCCTACAACTTGTTTAAAAGACTGTAGACTTGCTTCTGCCCACGTGATAATCCATTAAAAAGAAATCTCTGATAATTTCAGGCTTTTAAATCAAAGTCAAAGACAAAAATAAAATTCAGATACCCCAAGGGGCGCTTGAACACGTCAACAAACATTATAAATACAGAGCAAATAAAAATATTCTAAAGAATGTATTTTTATTTAATTTAATGAATGAACTAACAGTTCAGTTAATAATACATATACATTCTAACTAATTTGAGAAATATAAATAAATAACTATATATACATCAAATAACAGAATAATACAAACTTATATTAAATAAAATAGATCTATTAAAAACTTCAGGTGTCAAAAAATAAGTAAAAATATCAAACGAATTGAATCAATTTAAATTGTACTTATCAAAATGATAAGATTTGAATTACCGAAGTCTAGATCCATTTTAAGCTACATGTATGCTAAATTTGATCAAAACCAATCCTGTAGTTATTGGGTGTTAGAATAACAAACATCCAGACATTCGTACGCTCTCAAAAACGTATAATTATAATTTTAACTAGATTTTTAACTAGATTGAAACATTAAGAGGTAACTCATTCTTGTATTTGGTAAAATTTTACCAATTTTTTAATGAACTCAGTTTTAAATTTTCATGACAGTCGGTGACCCAACTGCATACAGAACTACACATAGTGTTTGAAGCAATCTACATGCTATTGGTTTTCTATTCGATTGCTATGACAATGTAACCAAAGTACACAAGCTACGATGACTCTGGTACTAGATAGCTGATATCGACAAGTACCTTATATGGAGATTGGATGGAATGGAAATCTGATTTAACTTACTATGTAGACGAAATTGTAAGCTCAATTCCATCATAGTACAATGTAGCTATTCGAATATTATGACAAAACTTTTCTGCTATATAATAAAAGTAATTTTACTGCTCTTTTATGCAGTCAATTTGTTCATCATCCAAGTTAGTTTTAACGAATTAGTTACTAAGTAGTCACTTCAACTGCTTCTTACTGCGAGGTCTCGAGATTGATTCTCAGGTCGGGCGAAGCGTTATTTGTGAACTTGCCGTTAGAAAATTCACAATAGCAGCACGGAGTTGGAATTGTGCCCAGTGGATAGCGATAGGCTCACCCCCTATCCTATGATACCTAAATAAATCAGGTGAAGTGTGGGTGTGGTACACCTCTGCCTAAACCTTCTGAGAAATAAAGACATGCTGTTATGTATGATCACTTCATCGATTTGAAAAATGCCTTTTAGGCATATTAAAACCACTTTTAGCATCTAGTCTCACAGATGCGTCTTAATATAAGTACTATACGCAGAGCGAGTACCATCTGAGTCCTACAATCCTGTACAGAAAACCCATAACATCTTTATTTACAGAAAAATATACATATTGGATCTTAAAGTCTAATAACTTAATCTAAATTTAATAAGTCACTGTCAAAATGCTGGCAGCATTACCGCGTTGTATTGCGATACTAATAAGTCGCTGGCCGAAATATAAGCCAGCATATCGAGAACGAATTGCCTCAGTTAGACGCGCTGACAACTTTTTGTTCAGTACTAACTATATACATTGATAATAAATATTTCTACCTCTTCTTTTTTATCTGTTGTGAAAAAAAGTTTAATATACCACGAGTGCAAAAGAATCATAGTTTTCTCTCCAACCTTTGAAGAAGTCATTCATGCCCAAGATCTACAATCAGTTTCTGACCACAAATAAAAGAAAACCAATACATTTATAGGTCGGGCGTCCGCGAGGTGCGGGCGGGTGGAGGGGAAGTTTACGAGTGTCATAAAATGGGATAATGTACTTAGTCTGGGAGCTCAAGTCGTGATCGAAATACGAGTATTCGCTATTTATTTTGTGGGAAATGAATAGTCTTTGGTCCTTAATACTAGTGATTTGTTTGCTTGGGCTTATGTTAGAGATCTTTGGTTGAACTGCTTTGAAGTTATAGGTGCCCTCACCTATAACCAAAATTTAAATTGTCGAAAAAAACAAACATGTAAGGAAAAAACAGATTACTAAAATAGATGAATATTTACAATACTAATCTAACTATAATTTAATATTTTAAACTAATGAAATAAATACCTAACTATATACACCTAAGAATAATAAAAAATATTAAATAAAACAAAACTCGTAAAAAAATAAAAATAAAATCAGGTGTCAAAAAATACGTCCGCATCGATGTCGACCGCAGGTAACGTGCCCAGAAGGCTGGCAGCATTGCCACGTTGTATGGCAATGCTGATCCTTTGTCCAAAATAGAAGCCAGCCTTATGGTCACGTGAAGAGTCGACTAATCTTTTGGTTATCTCTTTGAAAAGAGAACGAGCGCGAGGACCCCACGGTCCCAGCGTCTCGACCCCAAACGGCTCAAATACATAATTCCCAATTAGATTATTGTATTTGCGCCGCTTAAGAGTCTCCGCTGAAGCAGCAGCAGCGCCAGCACAAGCTGATGTGCTTGGAAGGTGTGATGGCGCGAGGGTGTCGACGCATGTTGCGTCCCACACCAAAGGCCTACCCATCTTCCATGGCAGTAACGACATACCATCTGGTCTCTTGCCATCGTCGCGCGCCAAACCATTGGGTTCAAGTACGGCTGGCACTCCGGCGGTAACAAGAGCACGACGCATTATGTCATTGATGTGGGCGTGTCGCGATAAACGGCCGGCACTTCTACTGCATGAGAGACCGTGGTGTCCTAGGCTTTCAACGGCTTCACCGCAGTGACAGCGATGCGGAGAAACACAGGAAACACCTAAACGCAGACAGGTGGCAAAGCGAAATGTAGCATCGTCCAGCATAGTACCAATGTTGGACGATGGTAATGCGTGAAGCCATAGTCCCGACTCCCATTCCCCCACAGCCAGCAGACGCGCTCGCTCGGCAGTGCTGGAAGCAGAACTAAGCAACTCTTTTCTTACAGCAATACAAAGCGGCGCGTCCCATTGTCTCTGGGAGAAGAGGTTAGTCGGGCGATCAGTGTTCGGACAGGTCGTACGCCAAGCGATCTCGGCCTCGGTCTTACACAGCACTTCCGAATCAACCAGTGTAGGAGCTAGTATTTTCCTGGCTAATTCTTCCGTGCTGTGCACCGAGGACAAGAAAGCTGGTAGACTTACGTCAGAAATTTTACGAACGCCGAGGCCGCCGAAGCGAATTGGTAAGCTCGCCTGCAGCCAAGTACGGTCGTTCAGATCTAAATTAAAAATTTTGCTTAAAGTCTTTTGAATAATTTGGTCCATTCTGCCTAAAAGTGTCGAATGTTTCCAAAAGTGGGTGGATCTCAAAGCGTGTGTAAATTTTGGGACGAAAAGACAGTACCGAATGATAGTAAAAGCTGAATGCATGTTAATTTGGAATAAACGGTCTGATATTTCACTAAAGTGTTGAATTTTTTCGTTAATAAATGAATCAAAACCTTCTTCAAAGATAGGCGACCCAAGGAGGTGAAAAGATTTTTTATCTATAATTTTGATGTTTGGTGCCAAAGAATATAATTTTGGTAAAACAGAAAGCTTATCCACATTTTCATTGAAAAAAATTTCACACTTACTAGAATTTAGATCTAAACCAATAGATTGAAATTTATTTTTAATAAAGGCCAAATCTTCTAAAATCGTTTCGATATCACCTCCCAGGGTACCGTCATCTAAATACCACATGTTTAATTTAGAATTTATTTGCCGAATTATGGGATTTATTGCCAAGCTAAATACGACAGGTCCGAGAGGGTCACCTTGTTGACAGCCTACGGATGATTCTAAAAGGTTGTCTTTATACAGTAATTTGGATGGATATCTATAACATTGCCAAAGGTATTTGAAAATTTTAGGGGTATTTGATTTTACCTCTGTCAACAAAGTGTCCCTATTCACTGAATTGAAGGCATTCTTTATGTCAACCTTCAAGATGGCCTCACCTTTGCCGGAGCCAAGGTATGTGGACAGGGCATGTATGGCAGCTTCACAGCCCCCTCTAGAGCCGAAACCAAGTTGAAAGGGCTGAAATTTTTGCGACAGCTCTTTTTTGTAAAAAATACAACAAACTTTAGCTGCCATACGCCTGTAAGTACACCCTACGGCAATGGGACGAATGCCACCATCCTTTTTAAGAAGGGCACATAGATTAGCACCATACAGTACGTCAATGATGCATTCGTTCACATTGCCGGAGAGCATAAGATTTACCAAAGCCGTGAGATCCTTCAAAAGGGCATCGCCGGCTTCCCCGGCGCCTGTACTTAACAGGTCTTTGAGGTGCTGTGGAGTAAGGGCGTCGAGTCCACCAGCCGAGCCAGTTTTAAAGGAGCTCACGGCTGCAAACACGTCCTTGGCTGTAACAGACAAGACATCATCATGATCATCTGAAAGATCGGGGAAGGAGAGGCCATTAGGTGGTTTAGGATGCTTGCTCCGCAGACCGTCGAGCGTGTCCGCAGAGCAAGGCGCCACTACATCACTACTAAATAGTAACCTAGAGGCGCCCCTTATATCACCGTCTCTTAATTTAGACTCTACACGTTGAAAAATTTTAGGTTTTTTCCGATTTTGCGATGTATACTCTAAATTTTGGGTCGAAACATAGCAATTCTCTTTAATTTGGGCAGTCAAACTTTTTTGGTTAGTTGAATCTTTCTTAACGTGTAGAATTCTAAAAGGGAAAGTGAGTAATTGCTCCCATGCCGTTTGGGAGTTCTCCCGGACAACAATGCCTATGCACTGGGAAAGTTTATTAGCTACCGAAGGTCTTGCGCCACGGGGAACTCGCTTAAGTACCGGAATCGAATCTTTTAATTTTGCTAAATATTGCCAAAAAGGAATTTGAGAGGATGTAATGGTCGACGTGTTAAGCGTAGGGCTTGAAACTGCATCCTGTGATTTGTGAACCTTCCCAAGATGCACACTCAAGCCACGCTTATTTTTGAAAAAACGAGCATGGGAGCACTTAGGGCACCGTACCTGAACATCATACGATGTTGAAGGTTGACTGGAGCCATCCGCGTTGCACCTGCTCGTGGAATTTGCACTCATATATGAACTTATTATAAATATTTACAATCAGAAGTTATTAAAGATAATACTTAAAAATGTACACAACACATTATTTATCAAAAAAATATATCTGACGTATTCCTCTTGTCAATAAGTACTGCATGGCAACGGGGGCGTCGCCGTCGCCTTGGAGCTCCGGGCGACGACACGTCAGGTCCTGTCATTTTCTTGTTTATTTACAAAATATCTTGACTGATGGTGATTATGATATAGGCAGAGAAAGTGTGAAATATGCACGATGAAGCCCTTTTGGAAGGATGTATAAATGTAGACAATATTATTAAACTTTTAGTAATTTGTACAAAATTCAGTTTCTTGACCGTATGGTGGATTTGTACATGCACGCATATATCGGTGTGAGATTCGTAGTGTGGATCTATTTTCACTCTTTATAGGTCGATTGAATTACTAATTAATCAATTTGGTATGTTTCTGGGTATTATTGATAGTAATAATAAATATTTTATTTTAAAATAAATTTTCACCAACACGTGTGACAAGCACGTTCCGTTCTTTCCGTTCAAGGTTCGTCTAGCTATGGTATATGTGTTTAATATATACCTATGACGCTGGCACAAAAATAATTGAGAAATTTCGAGTCTAGCAGCATACGAATCCATAGCTGAATTTACAAAGCACTTGGGGCGTATACCCAGAGGCTGCAGGTTTTGATTGTGATTCTTAATTTTTCAACATTAATATGTTATAATTCTAACTTTATCACTAGCTTATAATTTCTAAAAACTATTGCAAATTGTCTTATTTAGTCATTTTGTTATTTTAATTAGTTTGTAACTTAAAAAGTATTTAATTTGACTTCTGTGTTCTCATTGGTCGCGCGCTAATAAGCTAGCCAATGAGATCACAGTAGTAAAATCGTGGTAAAGTGAGTTAGGAAGACAAAGTGTGGTGGCGAGGGCATTCGCTGTCTGGATGTCAAAAAGAAGGGACGTTTAAAAGTGATAAGTGTGTTAAGTATAATATAAGTATTGCAAGAAGTAACACGTGTTAACAGTTAACACGTGTTTAATTGATAAGTGCATTAAGTGTTATTTATGGAATAAAAGGTGATTCTTATAAAGTTACATTGTTTCGTATTGTTATCCCTGACTTCTGAGGTAACGGCAAGGTATCGCCACAAATATTATTTAAAAAAAATAATTACAGAATTGATAAGGTTGACATTTGTTGATAGAACAAGCGTATTAAGCCTTAAGCGAAATGTCTATACAATATTAGGATAAAGTTGAATCATGAGTGTGCTTTGTTGATAGTACCTATAATGTATATTATTATGATCTAGAAACACAGCACAAGCATTGCCTTTGTTTGTTGGCTATATGGATGATAGAAACGTCAAATACCGACCAAATTGGCGACCGGATGGCGGAGTGGGTAGTATACCTGCCTGCGACGCCGAGGTCGTGGGTTCGATGCCCACTTAAGACAAATCTTTGTGTGCATGAACTTGGGGGTTTGTCTTAGTCTGGGTGTTTCTATGTATAATAAGTATGTATTTACAAAAGAAAAGTATATATGTATTAGTATCAGTTATTCTAGTACCCATAGTACAAGCTCTGCTTAGTTTGGGACTAGATGGCGTTGTGTGTGAGTTGTGAAATATTTATTTATTTATTAAATATTTATTTATTTCATAGAATAACGCTATTTTGGTATCCTTATTGCTTTCAGGGGTCAGGCAAAGTTTTAGTTATGAACTTGCCGTCAAGGTTTCCGTTTCCGTCCCATGGATCCTAAAAATAACAGGTGAAATGTGGGTGTGTGAAATGTGGGTGTTGTACACCTCAGTCACATCCTTATGGTCATATAGGCGTGATGTTCTGTCCTACCACTTTTTTACCTTAGACCATCCTTAATCATGATATATGCAATAACCAGTAATCACTACATAATATTAACGAAGAATTTGACGACCGGATGGCGGAGTGGGTAGTGTACCTGCCTGCGACGCCGAGGTCGTGAGTTCGATTCCCACTTAAGACAAATCTTTGTGTGCATGAACATGGGGGTTTGTCTTAGTCTGGGTGTTTCTATGTATAATAAGTATGTATTTACAAAAGAAATTATTACATATTACAAGGTTTTAGTTATTTTTATTATAGGTTTAATTATTTTATTTTTGTAATTAACAGAAATGTATTTTGGTTTAAAATAAAGAAACTTTTTATGTCCAAAAGAAAAGTATATATGTATTAGTATCAGTTATTCTAGTACCCATAGTACAAGCTCTGCTTAGTTTGGGACTAGATGGCGTTGTGTGTGAGTTGTGGAATATTTATTTATATTATTTTTTTATTATTACAAAAAGTCGCTTCCGTCTGTCTGTCTCTGTCACTGTATAAACTTAGATCTCTTTTAAAGATTCATAACGAAGAAGATCTTATTGTATAAAACGAGCATATTATAGAACTACATAGTACCCGGAGCGAAGCCAGGGCGAGTTGCTAGTGGACTCATAAATACAAGCAATATATCCCAGAGTTCGCTTCGCTTCACTATTGAAAGTCAACCCTCCGTGGTCACAAAACGCCACCCACACAATCGCAGGTCAAACATACCCAAAGCAAGATTGCCCAATTCATCGGATGAATGGCGAAATCAGGACGACGCGACGTGTCGTGACTTCCTTTATTTATTTATGAACAAGATTAAATTACCAATGTATGTAAAAGATTTTTCATTATTAGGAATACATTCAATGAGATTTTGACGCAGTGGAAAAACGTTTTGAAAAGTGACCTTTACTAATATCACCTTTAGACCATATTTTTGATGTAACAAAGATTCAGCCCCGATTTCACCAAACTTTTTATTCTACGGTTTTGTTAAGTCCATATTTATATCTCTCTTTCTCATTCAACGTAAGAACGGGACAAAGAGATCGAAAGCTGTAGCCATAGCTTAAGATTAAACGTCATGACAGTTTAACACGTTGTTGGAATCGATACATTATCATGATGGACCAAAATTACATCTATAAAGGAGTCAGAGATGCGAGTACAGGGCTGGCAAGATGATGGCAAACGTTTATAACAATATTATGACTAAAATGATCTATCGGGACATGGAGTTAACATTGTGTCCTGTGGATAGGCTCACGTCCTATAACGTGCGAAGTGTACAAATCAAATCATTTATCGTTGAGCTTATAGCCCTTTCCAAAAGCATTCGCGTAAGTATTTTCTAACTTGATTATTGGTATTAGTAACATTTATTTTTAACCATCAACCTGTCCTTAGTATGAATAAAGGAAACCGGTCCCGTAATAAAGTCATAAATCTTCTTCTTCTTCTTCTTCTTTCGTATCGATGGCTGCAGTCATATTCTCATGGTGTTGACTTGCCATCGTGGTGAAAGGATTCGCCAGTCTGCTTGGTGGAAATTTGCAGACTGCCCAGGGTGCGCCGGACGTAGGGGTTGATTGACTGATGACTTTCATGCACCCCATGATGAAGTCATAAATGCAACCAATATATTGGCAGAAATTGCGTCAAGCGATAAGGCCGCCCTTTGCATATTGTTATTATCTTTCAATAGTTATCTTTAGTTTTTATTGGAATGGTATGCAAATAAAGTTTTATCTATCTATCTATCTATCTATATTAATATATCGCTACACTTCACTATTGGAACCCTCTTCCGAAAATAAAAAATGCCACCCACACAATCGCAGGTCAAACAGACCCAAAGCAAGATGGCCCAACTCATCGGATGAATGGTGAATTCAGGACGACGCGACGTGTCCTCTCCTTCATTTATTTACAAACAAGATGAAATTACCAGAAAATATTTTTGATATTATTAGCAATCTATTCAATAAGGATTTGACAGTGTTATTCATGCACACTGGTAGTGTTTTTAGTACTACGGTACTTTAACTTAGAAGTTAAAAACATAATATTTATATGCTTGGAATGTACATTTACAGAAAATACATTTCAAATCATTATCATCATCATCATCATCAGCCTAGGGACGTCCACAGCAGGACATAGGCCTCACCAATCGATTTCCACAGCGCGCGGTTTTTGGCCGACTGAAACCAACGACTCCCCGCGATCTTGACCAGATCGTCCGTCCATCTAGCAGAAGGACGTCCCGCGCTGCGTTTGCCAGTTCGTGGCCGCCACTCTAGGACTGTCTTGCTCCAACGGCCATCTGTCCTGATAAAATTATATTTACCCTCATTAGGTAAAATAAATCAATACTGTACAGATATCGTTCGTATAGCATTCACATCCTAGTTCATTTCATACATACATATAGATTCATTAATTAAATCATGGTACCATTTCGTAATGTCATCCTAACTTGCTCCGTCTCCAAATTTATTAGATTACTGTCCACTAGTGATGTAATGAATACGAATATTCGGTGAATATCAGCAATTTTTCGATTTTTCGTCAACCTTGTAAAATGATATTGACAAACAATACAATAGACCACACTGATGACACTACAAATGACACCACAAATGACACTACAATAGACCGCACTGTTAAAAAATAATTTGGAACTGTTTTAATTGAAATAATTATAATGTTGTATAATATTTTTATTAACGTACACTGACTTCGATAAATCAGTGCGCCATTACAAGTCCTCCTTATTTTCTGAGTAGTTTTTACAATTTTCTAATGTATTTATCGACACTCTTGTTGAATGTTTCGTGCATTATTATTTACAGAAATTTAAAAAACGCATCTATACTAATTTAACTAAACTATTGGTTTTGGTATGCGAATCTGCCAAGTATTCGAATCTACTATTCGTATTCGTATTCCTAAAATATAGTATTCATCGCATCACTACTCCCCAGTTACGCCGTAATTAGTTTACGCTAACATTTTTATTGTACCCTCAATTTCCCTTCTTCTCTCAATTTAGTTCGTAATTGTTATTTTCTTTTATTTTTATATTTCTATAACGTTGTTCAGTAATGATCGTAAAAATATGAGTTCATTCTAGATAATAGAGTAGTGCTTTTATTATATTTATTTGCTCGTGAAGTGAGATAATGACCGATATTACTTTATTATATTTCTTATATTAGATTTTTCTCGTTTATTATTAGGGTTACGATTATTTATTAATCAGACTATAACGTTGTTATTTCTTTTATTTATTTATTTTACATTCAGCTGCTCACTGTGCTTACAGTTGCCTAATGCGCACAGTTTTATATCTATGTATGTTTGATTTAGCATTCATTGGGGATAAATTAATACTAGTAATATAATTAATACTAGTTTTTAGTGAGTGTTTTTAAAAAGTGTGACGCATTGCTGACGTCACAATTGTTGTCTTCATGATTACTCATTCTGGATCTTCAAACAAAAACTTTAGATTTTTTTTATAAGCTTCGTTTATTCAACGGGCAGCGTAATGACATCACAGATCCGCATTGTACGGCGGCTCGAGAGCGACTGTGTCGATCGCCTACAGTGCAACCGTTTTTTTAGGGTTCCGTAGCCGAATGGCAAAAAACGGAACCCTTATAAATTCGTCATGTCTGTCTGTCTGTCTGTCCGTCCGTCCGTATGTCACAGCCAGTTTATTCCGAAACTATTAGAACTACACAATGGAAACTAAGTAGGTAGATGTATCCTTGTAATATTTAAAGCAAATTTTAGCTTTGCTATGCCTTTTTGTATTTATATAATATTAAAGTTGAAAAAATTAAGAATCCAGCAGGACTCGAACCTGCACCCCTGGGTATACGCCCCAAGTGCTTTGCCAATTCAGCTATGGATTCGTATGCTGCCGGACTCCAAGTAATGGTTCGTCTAGCTTCGGCTGGCACAAAAGAGTTGAGAAATTTCGAGTCCGGCAGCATACGAATCCATAGCTGAATTGGCAAAGCACTTGGGGCGTATACCCAGGGGGTGCAGGTTCGAGTCCTACTGGATTCTTAATTTTTTCAACTTTAATATTATATAGATGTATCCTGTTAACCGCTTTACGATTTATACACAAAAAAAAATAATATTAGACATACATTGAACTGAAACAATTTTATTTTTTTTATTCTACCTATACGTGGGGTGTCTATAGATAGGTCTTTAAAAATTACATTGAGGTTTCTAGAATTATTTTTTTCACTTTCAAAGTGCTAAAACGAGTGTCCCCCCCCCCCCTCTAACTTTTAAACCACAGGAGTGAAAATCTAAAAAATATATATATTATAGATCTTAATAAAAACTTTCAACCAAAATTGTTTTGAATGAGATACAGTCGGTAGTTTTTGAGATATAGTACTTTTTCTGCAACCGCAAATTATAACTTTGTTATTGATACAAATTCTATAAAACACTAAAAAACAAAGTTATTTTTGCTGGCAAAAAAATGTTAGTATTTTGGCTATTTGTCGGTAATCGGTACGTTTATTTATTTATTTATGTTTATTTACGGAACCCTATTGCGCGTGGCCCGACACGCACTTGGCCGGTTTTAAAGGACTCGGCGCACGTGCACGAGTTTACAATTTTGTAGGAAATTTTAACATTAATTTTACATCATAATCAACTCAAAAATAATCAAAAGATGGTTTATTAACTAATTTTAGGACAATCAAATTATGAATCTTAATTTTTATCGACGAACAGTTGTAATTAAATATATGATTTGGCGAAATGAAGGTCTCAACAAAAACTATAAGAGATAGTTTATGTACATAAGTTTTAGGATCAAAGCCGCAAATGGTAGTTAGTTTTAAAAATTACGTCCTAACATCATTAAGGGCCAGTTTCAGCTACCAAATTTAAAAGAGTCCTAGTTACACTAGACGACCAGATGGCGGAGCGGGTAGTGTACCTGTCTGCGACGCTTAGGTCGCGGGTTCGATTTCCGCTATGACAAATCTTTGTGTGCATGAACATGGCGGTTTGTCATAGCTTGGTGTTTCCATGTATAATAAGTATGTATTAACAAAAGAAAAGTATATATTATGTATTCGTATCAGTTATTTGAGTACAAGCTTTGCTTATTTTGGGACTAGATGACTTTGTGTGTAAGTTGTGAGATATTTAATTGAAAAGGAGCACAGCTGTCACTTTCATTTATGTGGGTATATATATAAACAAAAACACGTGGGGTGTAGTGGTTTAAGCGGTCACCTCTCCGCTCTCCACTGCACTGGTGTTGTGGGTTCGATCCCCACATGGGACAAATCTTTGTGTGATTAGCAAAGATTTTTTGAGACTGGGTGTGCTTGTGTGAGTGAATGTGTATTTGGCCTTGTCATTGGGACCATTGGATAGTGTAATTGCTTCTGGCGTTCTATCTAATGTAAAAAATCCAAATTATTATTATTCTTCTGTCCTGTCCTTCGTCGTGTCGATGGCTAAGTCAAATTTTATTTATACTTGCCATCGTGGTGAAAGGATTAGCCAATTCGCTTTGGAGAACTCGCAAATTGCCCAGGGTGCGCCGGACGTAGGGAATCGTTGTGTACGTCACTCGGGGAGGCTCTTTTCATGCACCAATTATTATTATTTATTATTATTAAAAAGTATAGACAAAAAAAAATTCAAAAAAAAATCAAATGTAATAATTTCTTTATTTTTAATTTTAACAGTATTTATGGCCAGACTAAGTATATATATATATATATATATATATATATATATATATATATATACCTGTGAAATTGGGGCGTAATTGTTAATTAGTACTATACTCTATTAGCACCTTCAGTAAATATCCATCCGAAAAGAAGCAAACCCAGTGAAATAACAAAGTTAAAAAGTAGATTTACTGCGAGGCCCGATTTGATTATTGATATAGATTGGTATTGAAGGAAGGGTGTCGGGTAGTCTTCGAGATTCTTGGAACAAGATATAAGATATAGCGATTAGTTTTTTAGTTTTTGAACGAGAATTCAGTGTTGTTTTTTTTTTTTTTTTCCTAACTGCTTGTCTCCCTCAGGGTTTGATATGCTTTATATTGTGATGATAGCCTAGCTGCTACCCGCTTGTCTTGGTTGAAAATTAGTTAATTTAGATGGCAAGATTTTAAGTGTACATAAATTTTAGTTTTTGTTTACCTGATGGTGGTGGTGACATGTCGATATTTATAGAAACCACCGATTCTAGACGTTATCAGTGTTCATTGATTTACACCGGCTCTAAAAATCTAAAAACTTTTTTCATTGTTAATTTTGTTTGGAAAACTACTTTTTTTTGCAATCATAAAATTATGTGGTAGCTAAGTACTTAAGATAGGAACAATTAGATGAACGTGACGTCACGAAATGACGTAACGTACAGTTGAGAAATTTAGGGTCCTGACAAGAGGCGACCGAAGCTGGTTGGTTAAAGCGACTGCCTGGTGTACAGAAGGTCGCAGTTTCAAATCCTGCCGGTGCCATCATTTTTTCAACTGTTTTTTAGTTTAATTTGCTAAGCATAACTAAATACTGTACAAAATTAAATAATCAATAAGAAAGTCTTGTGAAAAATATTTGCAATATTTTAATTTGGGCCAAATCCTAAAAAGCACATCTTTATTAAACGCGATAGGGCACGTCATATTCTATCGTACAATCCGCCGCCTGCGAGAAGGTATTCCGCTGAAAGCACCTACATTGTCTTGTTCTATATTTTCCTCATTCTGTGTTGACGCAAAGCTAAAACCGCCAATACTTTTTAGATCAGCTATTCCCAGGTATGGCAGACATAGGTGAACAACACCCACATTCCATCAGCTAAGGAACAAGCGTTAAGGACCATGTCGATGCCTCCAATGAACACTACTCTAAGTCAAAATTATGAAATTTTCTTTTTTTACGTAAATTGCTTCACTATTGTTTAGGTAATTAACCCCCCAAATTTTATAAAAAAATCATAAGAAACAAAAAAGTTTTGAGATTTACATAACGCTAAATATATGTACTTTCGGCAATCCTGTGGTAGATATACCAATATCTCTATATGGTGGAGTGTAATAGGTGTTTCGCCCATTTGTGTGCACTTTTAATGTGTTAATTAGGTGATATAGTGAAAAAGTGCACTAAACAGACGTCAATGCTTAATATTTGATTACAAATTTTGTCTTCGCTTATTTGTAATAAAATGTCTTGAAATCGGGGAAGACGTTTGGTCGAATTGTGTCAAGAAACTACGAATCAGCTGCTGAATGATGATATTATAACACACGGCGAAATGGAAGATCAAGAAAGAGGTAAGTAGTGTTTAATTAACCTATTAAACATAAAATTAACTGATTGAATTACATAACTACGCAATGTTCAACGAGTAAGAAAGTATTCTTACCAAAATCCGAAGGTCACTGCTCCAATTCAAGTTGGTGGATTGTATTTCGGTTGTGGTTTAATACATAAGGACTTAGTGGAGTATACGAACATGAATATTTTGGTTTTTTTTTTGTTTTAATACTAACCGAATTTTGAATTAGTTACATTGGATTTATTGATATTGTTTACTACAGATTTATTTTGAATTTACCTACTGAATATTAGAGTATATTATTTTATTTTATATTTAAATGTGTTTAAAATACCTTAATGTTTTCTTTCTTTCTAATTATTTAAGAGGTTGTAATGTTTTTATATTTTTTTTTATTTTCAAACTGATCAATAATATTTATTTTTATTATTTTTTTTACATCGTCGTCTCTGGTACCTGATAATGACGAAATAATAACACCAGAGTTCATGGCTCTGTATGAAGATGTATTTCAAGACCCAATTGACGAGAATTCATTTTCAAAACAACTCATTTCGCCAGCTCACTCAAGCCATAGCCAGATCATTAAGGACGTGAACATACACACTGCGACGGAAGCCAAGTCAGTCGAAATCCTATTCTCCTTATTTGGTTTCTGTAGGTTAAAAACCATCTCCTATGACATGTACTCCACAGTCTGTTGAACCCCTATTTTTTTGTAGCGCAGAAAACTATGGGTCTGATAAAAATTAAGACTTAGCAGAACCCCTGATTTCAAGTACCACAGAAAATTTTGAATATGGTAATAAACATACTCCAATGCCATCACCTTATTGTGCCTTTAGTGATTATTCTGATAACCAAGACGAACCTTTAGTACAGTCGACGATTCTTAAAGATTTAACGCTAATGCCGGCAAATAGTTCCAAAAAAGATATATCACCTGGTACACCTTTGCGTACGATTTTTAATGAACAAAATTCAGATTTAGATAGAGGAAAGTTCATGCTTTGATTGAAAAATCGGCAAAGGTAAAGAGATTTATTCACCAGACGAATGGTATTCGTAAGTTCGTTGGGCCAAATCAAACGGAAAGCCTTATACCGTTATAGAGGTTAAACGAGATATGATTCTAGACTTTAAAAAAGGCATCGTTGCAAAAAATTGGTCCAAGATTTTTTGTAATGATAAAGTTTCCTGGAATAAAATTAAGGAGATCGAAGCTTCTCCAGAGAATGAAGGAGTTTTTAGTTATAAATACAGCTTAGGTGATGACGAAAGGCACCACATTCAATGCTTCAAAAAATTCAGTACTAGACAGACTCGTGTGGAATCTTTGCCACAAAAGGCATATAAAAATGTTTTGCCAATTAAAAAATCTAAGTAGTAAAGACTTAGTCTATTTTTGTGATAATAACATAGTCCCACAAAAATATCAATTTTTTTTTTTAAAAATTGTCAGAAACTGAAACTAACGAAACGGATGTAACAGACGAAGAAATTTAATTTAAATTTTGATTCAAAAGATTTTTTTTTTATAATGATTGTGGTTACGTAAAATTTGATTGATCTCTAGTTTGCTTTGTAAATTTCTATTTCTATTATAACTTCGAACTGTGATTTAATTTAATTTCGTATTGTGATTAAATTTAGATTATAATAATATAATAATAATTATATAAAGTATTTCAAATTGTCAATGGAATGTTGGTTGATCTCAACGTTTCTTTAAAGATACTACATACGTTTATAATACTGTGATTTTTTTAGATTATGTAAGAACATTTATTGTTAGAAGTTTCTAAGTTATGTCTGCCTACTGTTATTGAGAATGAGAACTTTTTAAAGAATTATAATGAAAATAAATAAATATTTGATTAAATTTAAGCTTTGTTCCTATTTATACCTTCCTACTACATAAAATAAAATTTTAACAATATTTCTGGCAATGTTATATCTATTTGATACAGCTCTCAATTTTGTTGATAATTTAAAGCTTTATAAGTTGGGTGCAATCCTAAGATTTTCTACGATATCTACTAAAACAAAACGCTAAGTCCATACAAATTTTGAGTTACTTTGACGCTATTTAATTGTTAGCGGTTTGTAATGCGGCAGATGATGTTCTTGTTATTCCAACAAACAAAACGCCAGCTTTTACAATTGACGAAAATAGGTCTCATAATAAAAAAAATATTCATTAAAATACTTTAAATTTGTCACAAATTCTTTTTTTAACGTAACTATGTGTCTTTTGTTCTGATAAAGCTTTAATTTTTATTGTTTTGTATTCTCTTATATTCCCTCATATATGCCGCTAATTGTAAGTTAGCGGAGTGTATCCTACGTTTGAATTTAAGTTTTTCCTGGTATATTCCGCTAAGTAGGGCTAACTTTAAAACCAAAAAGATTTATAAAATATTATTAATAGGGTTTGAAGCACCAGTAAACTAGCTAGTCACACAAAAAAAATCATATAATTATCTGCAATAATAACGATTTTATCCACTTTTTTCGTTTAAATGCTCCTCCTGTAAACCTACGAATTCGGAGTTAGAGGAGTGTTCATTGGAGGCATCGATGTGATAAAGGGTGAGCCTTTCTAATAAATGCCAGTTGACATTGACAACGTCAAGGAGTGCTGAATCGCGATAGCGAAATGTTCACAGCAAGTGTACATAAATACAACTTCCAATACGCTACCGTTGGACAGCTGTCCGCCAGGCTATACCACTGAGTCTGGTCGGAGGATCCTCCCATTGTGGTTTTTTTTTTTTTACACAGCGAACGAACGTGTAGTCCACATGATGGTAAGTGGAGTACAGCCCATGGACATCAACAATCAACAAAAGCAGATTATAGATGCGTCGCTGCAGCTGATGACTACGGTGGTATGCCTCATGTGCCAGTAATTTCAGGGCCTGATCTCACCACCAAACCGGAACACAGCACTACTATTTGGCGGCAGGTTAAAGGTGAGACGGTGGTGCTGCCGCCCTCGAGCTCATTCACAAGCGCTCTACCATGTGGTGGAGGAACATCACAACCCGTTCCTCTACACTGTTGATACGTGGGTCTTATAAACCTGATTCATGCCCTTCGGAGTAATAGGCATGTCAAAATGTCGGCCTTTCAGATGATGAATGTTTTATAGTTAAAGAATTTATTGGTTTTCTTGAAACCTAAGAGTTTGTAAAGGTATGAGTGGAATATTGGATTCGTTTAAAAGTTTTAGACTTTAAGCTCAAATGAACTGGAAAATTACGAGTGCTTAAGAGCTAAGTTAACATTACGTAAACAAATATTTGACGAGGCAAAGTATTTAAATAGTATAAATCTAATAAAAACCTACTAAAGTACTACACAGACTCATTATGAGCCTTTTAGAATGGCGGGAATTTCAATTTTATCATTCTCGCCATTTTGTATGTTGATAAAATCTCCGTAAAGATAGACCACCATCGACTGTGCATGAAGGAGTGAAAGGAGTTCTATTTTCTCTGCCTATCCCTATGGGAATAAGACATGGTTTTCTGAATATAAAATATTAATGGAATTTCATGAGGCACGGTTTAGCTAACGATATCTTCCCAAATTAAAGTTAAAGTTGTTCAAAACGATGGTAATTTATCATTGCACGCATTTGCTCCTTTCACGGACTCCCTGCCTTTAAGTATGGCTGCAATGTGATCCATTCATCAGACTGTCGACATCAGGTAAGAATGAACGACCCTAAAAACGTTTTAGAGCTAAATCGTTGGCCAAACGTATCTCTATCTATATACAAAGTTAAGAGTGATGAATCTTTTTACATTAGGGGCAATTTCGTCTCTGGAACCCCTCTTTTTTTCTTTATTCTCTATCAGATGTTAATCCGCAGCGTTTTTTTTTAAACCTTTACCTTAAGTTGAAGAGTTTGTTTGCTTTTTCGTCTTAATTTCTGAAATTACTAATCAAATTTAGATAAATAGATTTTAATTAAACTGAATTTGCAGTCTGGACAAACCGTTGTGGTTTTTGGTCTGCTATTAAGTTGCATTAATGTATGTTGATATAAAAATAAATAATTAAAAATAAAAATAAAAATCTTAGTTTTCGGGGAACTGTTTTTACTAGAATTTTAGTTATTATTTTTCATTCATTTATTCCTTTTTCTAATTTTTTACATGTTTAAATATAAATAAATTACAAAAGTAAAGTACATTTAAAATATAAAACTATCAAAATTCTACATTTTTAAATATAAGTATAAAAAATATTTTAAAATATAAAAGTCAGTGTCAGTCAGTGCAGGGACCAAGCTACCGGAGAGTAGGGCTCCAGAGAGGAAACTCCTCACAATGCGTGCCGTGTCGAGTAGCACCGCCTTCTGCATCAGACCCTTGATCCAGCCGCCCAACGCGAGTCTCTTAAGATGTTTGTCGAGACTCTTTACAATCAGTCCGTTTACGGATACGGCTATTATTTTTATTGTTATTATTATTTTTCGATTAGTAATAAAATCCACCAAATAGTGTATATGCGCTACTTAAAATATTGAATGAGTACAACTTAAAATTACAATGTTAATAACTTTTCGACATATAGCTATACTGCGCACTAATAACAAAAAAATAGAATTTCCATTAAAACATAGTTATTGCTTAATAGACAAAACAAACATAGCAAATATTAGCACATAAAGTCGCAGGTGAGGCTCCAACAGATTCAATACGAGAATCAAATTACCGAAGAACAGACGCAAAAACCCGAATTTACGACGCGAAAATACGCAAAAAAAACAAGCGTTATCAGTTGAACATTAATTCTTATTTTCGTACGAATAACGTATTTATATGAGACGATAAATGTGAAATGAGCGTGGCTTGTTAATATAAATAGTGCTGACAGCGCGATCTATTGGGTTACAGTGGAGGGTTGGAAAAAGTTTGGTACGTATCAAAAGTGTTATTTGCTATTAGTTATGTTATTATGAATAAAAATTCTAAAAAGATACCTTAGGTTACTTTATAACCGTCTTTAAAAAAGGAGGAGGTTCTCAATTCGTGTGTTTTATTTCCTTTTTATGTTTGTTACCTCATAACTTTCGACTGGGTGTAGCGATTTTAACAATTCTTTTTTTATTTGAAAGCTGGTGCTTTTCGTGTGGTCCCATTTTAATTTGGTCCAGTTCTGACTATGGCACCCATGAGAAAACCATAATATAAGTCTAAAATTATTGTAATTGAAGTAGTTTTTTTTTTTTTTTTTTCATTACATTAGATAGAACGCCGGAAGCAATTACACTATCCAATGGTCCCAATGACAAGGCCAAATACTCACATTCACTCACACAAGCACACCCATTCTCAGAACAAATCGACGCCCCCACCGAATAAAATGGTAACCGAAAATCGCTAACTTTACAGGAAAAATAAAAAACGTTATTTTCTCAATACTTCGCGTATTAAAAAAGCAATGGTATTGTGTTATATATCAAATGAAAGGTATATTTTTATATTCTCTAGCCAGTTATATATACATTTAAATATATTAAACTTTAAAGAGTTATTTACAAAAATGTACATTGCCGATAGTGTCCCTGCGTGCAGTTTACCATAAAACGCTTTTACCATTTTATTCGTGACATTATTTTTCTTATCTATGATATTGCAATAGAAGTATGCACTAATATTCGTTGATATTTTACTAACGGATAGTAATCGCACCATCATGATACCATTTTGTTCGTGTAACCTTTCACATATTTTAATGTCACATATCGAATGTGTAATCTCTTAATGATATTATTCACATTTAAGAAAGTAAGAAACATAAATTGTTACATTAAAATGTTATCGTATGAACGTAAATATATTGATACTAATTATAAGATGATTAGGAGTAACTATAATTAACGTTTAATGTTCGGAGAGGTAGAGTTTTATTTATAATAAATATATTATAATATATAATAAGATAATATTATATTATATAATAAAATAATATTATACAATAAAAACACATTTTAGTCGTCAACTAGTGTTACTGGGGAACTTTAATGCCCACCACCAGGAGTAACTGTTCCCGTACCAGCACACTAACCATGCTGGGACAGAGATGCGCAAACTCGCTTTGGCTTTTAATCTCACTCAGCTGGTCTAAGGGTTCCAGATTTTGACGGCCAAATAGCCAATTGCCTGAACCTTCTGCTGACTACCGACCCGGATCACTATGCAGTGTCAGTGTCGGTACCTTTAGGCAGCTCTGACAACTGTCTAGTGAAGTCTGTGGCGGCATATTCTACACCCAACCTTAGCCCAAAAAGCACAAGGTGGTTATGGTGATATAAGTCAGCAGACTGGGATAGAATGCGCTCATTCTTCGCATCCTATTCGTGGTTGCCCATTTTCTTTTCTTTGGGTGATCCTTAAGCATGCGCGGACGCTATAACAGATGTGCTATGAAATATTTTAGTCCTTTTTCCGATGCAAGCACATCTAGCAAAGCACAGCCTTGGTTTGGAGCTGAGTGTGGACGTGCTGAAGCACGAAAACACGAGGCTTTCCTGATGCTCGAGACCGTAAAGCTAGCGGCATACCGGATAAGAAGAAAGCCTATAACAGGGCAACCAAATCCAGCAAAAACGCTCTACGAAAGGCTCGATTTGACCATATTCGCCGCATTGGGTACAAACTCGCTACACACCCAACAGGGAGTAAATCGTTTTGGTCCCTAGCAAAATCAGTCGAATGGAACTTCTGCCGCACCTCACTACCTCCACTGCTGAATCTTGATGGGTCACTTGCCCACACTGCTGAGGAGAAAGCGAACTTATTCGCTTCTATATTCGCAGAATCTTAGCGGCTAGATATTACTGGCTCGTCCACTAGTTTGCGTGACTTCTATGTCGGACATACGCATACGTTAAACAAGCCCTTCTGAGCAAGCTACTGTCCTTCGGTCTACCCACTAGTCTCTGTGATTGGGTATCAGACTTCTTGAGGGACTGATCGATTCGGGTTGTCGTTAATAGCAGCTCATCCGATCAAATGGCAATCAATGCCGGAGTCCCTCAGGGGTCCGTGCTCTCAGCAATGCTTGTCCTGCTTCACATAAACTACCTACTGATGCCAGTTACGTTTGACACAACAGTTGTTGAAAGCTATATACCCAACTCACGAGCTAGTGGTGTACAAAACGTATGAACGTATGAACGTGTCTCTAAGGGAGTCTTTAATTGGGGTAAAGCCAACTTAGTAACGTTCAATGCTAGTAAGACTCAGGCGTTCCATTCATCCTGACTCCTACTTTTTGAAATGTATCCCTTCCAATAACCAATCGTCTTAAGCTCCTCGGTATCTCGCTAACTTTGAAACTTAATTTTAGCTCCCACATTGAGTTGAAAGCTCGACTAGCCGCCAAAAAGCTGGGCATCCTTAAGAAGGTGAGACAGTATTTTACACCGGGGCAGTTGCTTGACCTCTATCAAGCGTAGGTCCGGTCGTGTGTGGAGTACAGTTCTCATCTCTGAGACGGTTCAGCCAAATACCAGCTTGAGGCGCTCGAGTCAGTCAAGAAGATCAAGAGAATCATTTGCGATATCGATCTGACGGATACTCGACTACAAAGTCTGGGACACCGTCGCTAGATTGCCAGCCTATCGGTTTTTTATAGGATACATTTCGGAGAGTGTGCCGAGAAACTACACAACCTTATCCCTCCATCCCCGTTTCACCATTGGACTACAAATTAAACACGGCACTCAAGCATCGCTCCACGGTGGATATTCCACTAATACGCACAAAGCCTTTCGCCTTTACATTTCTTATGCGAACTGCCAAAGAATGGAATGCCTTGCCCGAGTCTGTGGATGACTGACAACTTGGATCTCTTTAAAGAAAGAGTTAATAGGTATCTCATAGGTTAGCGTGCTCCTCATCATCACTTACCATCAGGTGAGATCGTGGTCATACAAGTGCCTATTCACCATAAAAAAAAATGACAATTATAGCAACAGTAGACTTACTAATATCGAAATTTTATTATTTTGTATTTTTTAATTCACGTACCCTTTCCTTATAATGTATATATTTCTGATAACTTTCTTCTAACGAATGCTTACGATATTAAAAACTGAAATTTAAATATTGTGTGGCGTTTTACAATATATATCAAATTAAAATTACCCACGAATAAAATGGTAAAAAGCTGTTGCCGAATTCATTACGTAGTATATTTACTAGAATATTATTGTTATCGCATATTACCGGATAATAGAGGTAGTCGGTAATTGGTAATGAGGTATAATATGTTTATTCGTGTACATAAATTGTGTTAGCCTTCCGCCGAATAAAACATATTTTCTTAATAACTTTGCTATAAACATCGCAAAAATTATGAAAAAAATCTATCAGATGTAACTAAGTCTGTAGTATTCAAATATGCAATAACATTTTTTTACAGTAAAGTGACTTTGCCATAGTATTCGGTGGGGGCGTCGAAATCTTTGCTAATCACACAAAGATTTGTCCCATGTGGGGATCGAACCCACAACACCAGTGCAGTGGAGGGCGGCGAGGCGACCGCTTAAACCACTACACCACACGGCCAGACATTATAATCTATTAGCGACAGGAAGATAATAAGCTTTCCAAAATCAAAAGTGTGTATCAAATTTTTGAATCAAGCAATCAATTTTTTGACAGATACAGATAGATACAGACAGAACAAAAACATAACATCACGCCTATATTACCCAGAAGGGTGTGGCAGAGGTGTACAACACCCACACTTCACCTGCTATGTTTAGGTCCCATTGAATAGGGGGTGAGCCTATTGCTATATTGTGTATAACAATATGCCCGACCCAAGAATCTAATCAAGACCTCATGGTGTGAAGCGCATGCGCTAAAAACTACGCTTCTTTTCTCTTCGTCGTGTCGATGGTAGAGTCAAACTTTGTTTTGACTTGCCATCGTGGTGAAAGGATTAGCCAATTCGCTTTGGAGAATCGTTGTGTACAGTCGGCCAATGAGTTGGGTATGCAGGGCAAAACTTCTAAGTCATAGTAAAGACTTACGACACCAGTTATGGATAAGTGAGGTATATATCTAAATAGTGGGTATATTACACTTATTCAATATGAAATACAAACTTGCATATCTATTGCAGTCAGTTTTTACTACGGCGTAGAAGTTTTTGCCCTGCATACCCAACTCATTGGCCGAATGTACGTCACTCGGGGAGGCTCCTTTCATGCACCCCAAAACAACGCTAAACACCATCGAGGCAATTTTGTGACAGTTCAAATATTTATCCTAATTAGCCTAAACTTTAACCGTGAATTATGAGTAAGTGAATAACTTTTGGGTACTGAATGGCATGAACTAATTGCCTAAATTTGTATGAATGTATTTCTTGTTCGAAATGAGATGATTTCTTTCTCGCAATTGCGTGTTTTATACGAGAACGGGCGATAAATGTGAAATTAGCGTGGCTTGTTAAAATAAATGGGGCAAGTGCTGACAGCGCCATCTATCTGAGTTACGAGTTGACTGCCCCTGCAGCGGAGGGATGAATGCTGCTTTTTGTTTGGCATTGTTTTTTAAAAGCGTGATTTGCTTTATATTACTGAGTACGATTTTATGATTCGAAAGGGAAAAAAACCCGTTTTTTTTGTAACACGCCGTAATCCGTATTATAAAACGAAGTAGTGCTTTGCAGGCATATCTTTGCAGTCATTACCCATCATAAGTAAAGGTTAAAATTGCAATAAACTTTATTTACAGAGAAATATACATGTTGGATTTTCAATTAAACTAGTATAAACTTAATCTAAACTTAGTCACAAGTTTTATGTCACAGTCAGAAGGACTCCTATCCAAAATGCTGGCAGCATTACCGCGTTGTATTGCGATACTAAATCGCTGGACGAAATTTAAGCCAGCGTTTCGAGAAGCAGTTGCCTCCGTTAGACGCACTTGCAACTCTTTATACAGACTATTGCAATTAAATCGCTATAAAATTAAAGGTGGTGATGCTCCGTTCCCTTAATTAGTTCGCAAACGATGTACTATCACATTTTTAATCATCATAGATAAACGCAACTATGCTGACTATTGTTCGTTGAATCATTAGTATATAGACAGAGATAGAAATATGTTTTTTTTTTTTTTTATACTACGCCCACAGCGAACGAACGTGTAGTCCTCCTGATGGTAAGTGGAGTACAGCCCATGGACATCAACAATACACAAAAGCAGATTATAGATGCGTCGCTGCAGCTGAGGACTACGGTGGTATGCCTCATGTGCCAGTAATTTCAGGGCCTGATCTCACCACCAAACCGGAACACAGTAATGGAAGCACTACTATTTGGCGGCAGGTTAAAGGTAAGACGGTGGTGCTGCCGCCCTCGAGCTCATTCACAAGAGCTCTACCACCAGTAAATATATAGATAAACTAATTAAACTGGAATCTACCCCTTATCAACAAACTCCAAGTATTTTACAACTAAATAATTTCAATATAAATGCCTTACCTGGCCCATAGCCTTTGATAACCTCCCTCTATTTGATCCCTGACACCACCCGACTCAAACTGGGTTAAGATTCTATTTTGGTTCTTATTAAAGTCTTAGAGCACCAAAACGCGATCCATTAGATTGAATTGGTTTTAACCGATTTTAAAAAAGGAGGAGGTTCTCAATTCGTCTTTATTTTTTTTCATTTTCATTTTTTATGTTTGTCATAACTTTCGACTGGGCGAAGCGATTTTAATGATTCTTTTTTTATTTGAAAGCTTGGTACTCCCCGTGTGGTCCCATTTCAATTTGGTCCAGTCCTGACAATAGCACCCATGAGAAAACCATATAAGTCTAAAATTATTGTCATTGAAGTCGGCTTTTTTATGGAAAATTATCATTATTTTTATCCTACAAAAAAAAGGAGGAGGTTCTCAAGTCAAGGTTTATATTTTTTGGTCAGTAAATATCCTTGTTTTGGTTTCTAACCGACTTTAAACAAATGGAGGAGGATCTCAATTCAATGCGATATTTTTGGTTTGTTTGCCGATTACTCTTGTTTTTTGTGTTTGAAAGTGTATTCTTGTCATGTGGTCCCTTTATCTTCAGGTCACGATCTGATGATGGGATTCTGGAGAATGGCCAAACAAGGCACTGAATAAAATTATTCCCGGCCTCGTTAATCTAGCAACTGACTCGTTGGTCTAATGATTAACATATGCGACTCTAATTTTGACACCCGTGTCGGGCAACGTATTATTTAGGATTTTTTCGTCGGGAAACTCACAATAGCAGCACGGAGTTGAAATTGTGCCCGATGGATGGCGATAGGCTCACCTCCTATCGGATGGGACCAAAATATAACAGGTGAAGTGTGGTTGTTATACACCTCTGCCACACCCGTCTGGGTAAAATAAGCGTGATGCTATGTTTTGTAATGTTATGTTGATTTTTACCACTGTGGTAGAGCTCTTGTGAATGAGCTCGAGGGCGGCAGCACCACCGTCTCACCTTTAACCTGCCGCCAAATAGTATTGCTTCCATTACTGTGTTCCGGTTTGGTGGTGAGATCAGGTCCTGAAATTACTGGCACATGAGGCATAACACCGTAGTCCTCAGCTGCAGCAACGCATCTATAATCTGCTTTTGTGGATTGTTGATGTCCATGGGCTGTACTCCACTTACCATCAGGTGGACTACACGTTCGTTTGCTGTAGGCGTAGTATAAAAAAAAAAAACTGTGGTTTTATAGTCAGTCATATTATTGATACTCTCGCGGGTTCTAATAATCAATAATATAATTATTACTAATATCCATTCAGTTATTATAATTCAGCATTCCAAGGATATTACAAAATGACCTTGCATTCTTAACGTGGCTTCAATACCTGACTATACAACGAATCTAATAACAATCGATGCATTTAAAACTAGCATCCACGCGCTGCTTCGCCCGTGTCGCACTTCGATAAAATATCCTATATTAGTTAGGAATAATATTGCATTAGCAGCGTGGTACCTAGGTAAAGCTTTTTTTATTCCCCTATGGTTTACAAAATAGCTAAGGTACCACCCAATATCAGACTAACCATATATACACATATCATAAAAATTATTTAAGCTATTTCAAAGGTCTGTGACCCCAGATTTTTATTAGAAGATGATCAATTACTCTATGATTTGTAGCTACATGAATATTCTAGTCATATTGCGGACAAAAAAACAATTCATCAATGATATCACTTTAGCAAACGTTGCGCAAAGGATAAGGTATCGGTCTTATGATTGAGAGGTTGTGGGTTCGAATCTTCCCTATTACAACAAGGACGTGAACTGCCTCGTAACACAAGCTAAATGGCTTAGGTTAACAAAAATACTAGTAATTTGATTTTGAAAATTAATAATAATAATTATTTTGAAAGAATAAGCTCCCAATTTGCGTGAACAAATCGACTCAGGCTTGGTAGATTGATGACGTCATAATAATTTTCAGCCAATTCCACTTTGTGCTGATTTACGGGAAATTTCGGGTGCAGAGAGAAAATATCGTTAAAACGACGTCAGTGATGATGTTTTATAGCGTTAAAAACTGTGGATAATTTATGGAACTAATTTGATTAATGCCTTAGGCCTTAACTGTTCGACATTTTTGGTGAAACCTCCTCCTTTTTGGAATCCGGATAAATGAGGCCTTTTTCTGCGTTGTCCTCTGGCAGCCGCCTTGCCATCATTTACCGAAAGCAAAAACATTAGAGAATATGTACACAAATATCAAAAAAGTAAAAAATAAAAATATCACTTAAGAGAACTCAAAGCACTGAGTTAAGCTCGGCTTTTGTATACTCTTACTGTAATATGTTTAATAGCAGCCCTGTATCTAGTACATGTCCCACTGCTGGGCTCAGGCCTCTTCTTATGATGTGAAGGGTTAGGCCATAGTCCACCACGCTAGCCAAGTGCGGATTGGTAGACTTCACACACCCTCGAGCACTTTTTAGGCACTCTCAGGCATGCAGGTTTCCTCACGATGTTTTCCTTCACCGTTAGCGAGCGATAATATATATGATAAATACACACATATCTTAGAAAAGACAAATTTTAACGATTTATTGATAGAGGTGTGTGGGTTCGAAACCGAAACCTTTGACTTCGTAGTCCTGCGGTCTCTTACTCGGCAATCGCTGCTTCTGTAATCTGTATTTATCTGTAATCGTTTGTGTACAATAAAGTGTTAAATAAGTTAGTAAACTGTTTAAACCACAGATATAGATCTACATAGATAACGCAAATGCATGTATTTCGCGTGTCCGAACCCCGACCAAGCGTCAAGGTTGGTCACCGCTAACTTCAGTCCACGTGCGTCTTTTGTTAGAGAAAATCATAGCGAACGGCCGTTTGAATCGTACTGGGCGGATGGGCATCGGCGGCATCGGTGTCTTTGAATCGGTTTGGATTTCCCGTCACTAAATTTCGGCTGTGACGTCACAATAGGTATTAAAAAAGTCGGCACGCTTGGTTTCAATACAAATCGTGATACTTGCGTTATCTATGTAGATCTATATCTGTGGTTTAAACCATCAAGTACCTAGTATGAATAAAAAATGTGGAATTTCATGCAATTGTAATTAAACTGGTTGATATATTTTTTTATGTAACATGACTTGTAGAGCTTGTATTACGCAGAATCTTGTGGAATGTAAAGTATTGCAGAGATAAAACACCCACATTTCAGCTGATTAATATATTTTATAATTAGCTTACATTTAATACAGCCTAATGAAGGAAAGCCTCCGAAAGCTTTACTGCCAAACCCTATTAAGGTTTATTATTAAGGTATAAATATATTTATCAACGGCTGACGGATATTTTCTTAAGACTGGATCGTTGGTATGATTGTTAATAATGTATTTGCCTGCTAACCGTGAGGTCTTGGGTTGGAGTACCGTGGCGGATAAGATATTTTAAGATTTTTTTCTCTATAGTAACACGAATGGCAGATGGTCATAGGTTCAGCCCATATCAAGTGGAAATTAAACATATCATGTGAAATCGGGGTGTTAAATGATTATTTATTATAAAACCCATAATCCTTCTAATTGGGTCATCTAATCTCGAACACTAGATTGATCGTAATAATAATCACACAATCTAAAGACTGATCATCGCGATTTCATACCCAATCTGTACTCATATCGTTTTGATAGCTCTGATGTTTATTACCCGTTTATTTTATCTGTATAGTAAAAAAATTGTTTTGAATAAGCTCCTTAACAGTCTAGGCGAAAGTATTTGACAGGTGAAATATAAAAGTATAGAAATTCATAAATTTAACTGACAGCAAAAATTAACTCAACTATTTTACACCCTATCAAGAACTCGTGTTACTTCCACTAAAATATTTTATTAAAATTCTAGAAAATGCAGTAAGACCAGTCGACTCGTGGCTACGAATGATGCAAGTCATTTAAAACTGTCGAGTATAGGTATTGATTTACCTTTATAATAATTACGAGATTTAGACCCGTTGTCTAATTTTTTAAAATGTTCTCAAATCGCGAAAGTTTAAAAACATATCAATTAGAAATTAATTTGTTACGGTTGTGTTTCGTCTAGCCACTGATATTAATATTATTTTGTACTAACTCATAAAATCAACAATCATTCTAATTTACACATCCAATCTCGTTCGAGATTGATCGTATAATAATCACACAATCTAAAGACAGATCGTCCCGATTTCATACCCAATCTGTGCTCATGTCGTTTTGATAGCTCCGATATTTATTACCCGTTTATTTCCAGTAAAAGAAAATTGTCGCCATTGCGATCGATAGGCGACATATTGTCGACTTTTGGGGGTGTTATCGGGAATAGTTACGATATAACTATAGCCGATTGACTACCACGGGGGTCAGGTAGTTAGCGCTAAATAGGATTTTACCGTCAGAAAATTCTTACTTTTAAATCGCCTGAGTTGGATTTGTGCTCGGTGGATCTCGATAGGCTGACATCATTGTTTTTACATCGTCACGTGATAGGACGTAAACATAAAAGGTGAAGTGTGGGTGTTGTACACCTTGGCCCTTGACTTGTAGTTTTAGGTTTTCTTAGGGTTGTC
This sequence comes from Hypena proboscidalis, assembly GCA_905147285.1. Classification (NCBI taxonomy): domain Eukaryota; kingdom Metazoa; phylum Arthropoda; class Insecta; order Lepidoptera; family Erebidae; genus Hypena; species Hypena proboscidalis. The sequence goes on from LR990141.1 coordinate 8,198,785, forward strand.
TGTTGGAGAAAAAAAGTCAAGATACAAGTTCTCTCATCCTCTTGATTTCTGACATATATTTTTACTTTCACGTAAGTGAAATTTTTGCATCCTAACTAAATTTTTAAGGGGCTGCTCAACGTCTTTAATTTTTTAGAATATTATTAAACTTGCAAAAAAGATAAGTTTTAAAATACTTTTCTGTAAATAAAAAATACATAAATTTGCAATTAAAAAAAATCATGAACAACATTAAAACTGGATAGTTTACAATTTAATTGTTACGTAAAAACCTACGTTTCTTTTAATCGATTTCTTGCCTTTTCTTGGCTACTTGATAAGACACCACTATACACTATACACACTAAAATTATATTTAAAAAAAATTGAAAAATTGAGGTTACAGTACAAAAAAAAATCTTTCTTAATCGAACACCACCGTTTTACTTATTCTAGCCAATAACAAATTTACAATTTTATTACTTATGGTATGACCAACATATTTGGGAATGAGAGCATGGAAAAAAAAAAAATAGGACTACCTTAGGCTTTAATGATGTTATTGTATCATGAGTATGAGAAAATGATGTCAATACAAAGTCGCATCCATTCTGTATAATATAAACAGAATTTACAAGCCCAGCGTCAATGTCATTAATTTTCGCTGGGCTACTCACACACGGTATTACTCGATCGAGCTATCATGTCGAGTAAAAATCATGGCATGGGCTTTCGTCCACACATTCAGCATTAATCTATCGAGTGGCGCGTACTGTTCAGTATTAACCGAAACGTTCGAGCCAACACATGTCTGTTCAACAAAGAAGACGGTGGCTGCATTTAGCAAGTCTCGCAGTTCTTATCTAATTATAAAATAATTAAAGAAAATGAAAAGAAGAAACATATTATAAGGAGGTACTGGATTAAAGATTGGTTAGGTCGCCATTCTCACTACAGCCACGTGAACTTGATTAAAGAGCTGTGTCCCGAAGATTATAACAATTATTTAAGGATACCTGAAGTGCTATATGAAGAATTACTTTCTATGATTACCCCATTAATAAAAAAAGGACTCTCTTTTGAGACAATCTGTTTCTCCTCACGAAAGATTCGCTCGACTCGCGCCACTCGCGGCCACGTACACACGCTTGAGTCAAGCTCGACGGCTCGCTTCGAGCAAGTGCGAAGGAAATTACTTTATTTTAATTCCATCGAGTCAGCTTGATGCGAGCCTTCGAACCGTGAGTTTTGCGGTCCACACGTTAATATTTACTTGTTTTGGAGTAAAACTATCGAGTAATACCGTGTGTGAGTACCGAGCTTAAGAGTGGATTTAAATCATGACACCACATTTGAGGCCTCCAATTTCGGCGAGATGGCCTCGTTAGTATGGTGACCATGATAACTGAGTATATGATCAAATTGAGGAGACTGTGCGGAATATGGGAAGCTAGAAATCTAGTTTGGATCAAAACAGAGAGATTCAAGATTAGGTAAGACGTGCATCATATAGACAACAGATTCGTGGGTTTGGAGTGTGGCCTGGATCGCTTAGATGGGAGAGCGATAGGAAGGAATCATAAGGTCCGGGTTCTAACCCCGTTTCAAGTCCAAAAATAATTTCTTAGATTGCTAAGCATGACTAAATGCTATAAAAAATCAATTAGAAATGGATAAAAACAGTATTTTAAATCAAATTTTCAGTCTTCAAGGCATTTTTCCCGTTTTGTTTAACGGAAATTTTGTTAAAATAAGGAATGTGTTTCATGGTAATGCATTTATCCGAAAACGTAGCGTTTTAAGGCTATTTGTATTGGCACATAACCTTTACAAAAATGAATGGTTTTTTTCATATTATTTCAAAATCATAATATCTTCGGTGGGGGTACCTATTTCAACGAAAAATAAAGATAAAACAAATGAAAATATAAACACAATGCAAGCTAAACCTTACTTTATTAAATACTGTACCTGTCCTACGCAGGTCACGTACCAATATGGCATATACAGCCTTAACTTCTTAATCAAGTCTCAAATTAGGTGTAGTATTACTGTGACATGTCATATCTAAAGGAAAGGTTCATCGCTGGGCTTGTTAATTCTGTTTATATTTTACTGGTGGTAGAGCTCTTGTAAACGAGCTCAAGGGCACCATCGTCTCACCTCTAACCTGCCGCCAAATAGAAGTGCTTGCTACTGTGTTCCGGTTGGATGGTGAGATCAGGCCTTGAAATTTCGTGTAAATGAGGCATAACAATGTAGTCCTCAGCTGCAACGGCAAATCTACTATAATAATATGCTTTTGTTGTTTGTAGATGTCCGTGGGCTGTATTCCTTTTAACATCAGGTGGACTATACGTTCGTTTGCCACAGGCGTAGATAAAAAAGCAGTCTGCTTGTAGCAAAATTAAATTGAGTAAAGAAAAGAGATAAATTAAAGGAGTATGACCAATCGACTATGGGATTGTTTATCGCTGCTGTGCTATCTATTCCGTGGCTTTGTCAAGATAAAAACTGCTGTATTTAGAATAATATGAAAGTTTAATTTAAGTTATTTTTATAGTAAGCTGGGATGTCATGAAAAGTTAGTAAACAAGTGCAAAAAGCGTGATAATTCTATCAAAACAAAATTAGATTCTAGTTCATCATTCATGTTTACATAGAAAATCTCTTTTGTTTATTAAATCCCGCTTAAGTAATGTTTCTTATTACTAGATAATCGTCATACACAAAACTAGAAATTATTTACTATCTTATATTCGTGACACAAGGGTTTTGGCAATACAGTGAGCTTATTATCTTACTGTAAGTGTCATACTATGAGCTTGCATCATGGTGATATTTGAAAAGATTAACAATCGCGAGGGTTATATGTGATTTATCCGTCAGGAAATTTTCAATAGCAGCACGGAGTTTGAATTGGGATGGCAACAGGCTTAGGGTGCATGAAAGGAGCCTCCCCGAGTGACGTACACAACGATTCCCTACGTCCGGCGCACCCTGGGCAATTCGCGAGTTCTCCAAAGTGAATTGGCTAATCCTTTCACCACGATGGCAAGTCAAAATTAAATATGACTTAGCCATCGACACGACGAAGAAGAAGAAGTATAGCATATGGGTGTTATATACCTCTGCCTGGGTAATATAGGCGTGATGTTAGTAATATGTCTTTTAAATATTATGTTATGTGTTATTTAACATTGTCTATGACTTGTAGTTTTTACCTTGGTCACCCTACAATCAGTGCCCTCGTCGCTAATGTACTTAAATTTGTTTGAATACGAGTTAACTTGTACGAGCTTTTTTCAACGCAGTACAATTGCGCATCCTGCTCAAATGGTTCACGAGATTTTATTTATTTATTTTAAAACTTCTTGCACATAATAAGTGTACAATGGCGGACTTAATGTCATAGGCATTCTCTACCAGTCAACCGTAAGGTGGTACAGAGATTACAAAGGTAGGTGCAGTTAAAATGTTCCAATTTAAAGAGAAAACTAATCCTAAAACCATGCAATACATACAATAATAAATACCCTATATATTTACATAATGTAATATCAAATCATAATATTCAATAAGAATATATATAAACATACATATAAATTTTATCGGCAATAACTTTAATAATTATATTCTCTATATATAATTTAAAAATATAGATGGATATACACTACTCACAATCTAAACCTAAGAAAACGAATGAAAGAAATACCTAATCATTTATACATCAAATTAATAAAAAATAATCCCAAACTAAGCAGAGTTTAGCGTAGCTTAGCTAATCTTTCTTTTTTAAATACATACTTATTATACATAGAAACACTCCGACTAAGACAAACCTCCATGTTCATGCACACAAATATTTGTCTTTAAGCGGGAATCGATCCTACCTATAAAAGAAAAGAATAGTATGAATTTATTAAAATAAAGAAATTTCCGTAAAAAGTTCTGGTGTCAAAAAATACGTCCGCATCGATGTCGACCGCGGGTAACGTGCCCGGGATGCCGGCGGTATTGCCACGTTGTATGGCAATGCTGATCCTTTATCCAAAGTATAAGCCAGTCTTCTGGTCACGTGAAGAGTCAACTAACTACTGGTCGTATTGGACTGTAAAAGAATTGTGCGTCCTAATTAGGAATGGAGCTCAGACGAACCTGGGCCCAGCGCGACCTCAGAAAGAGGAGAACGCGCGGGCAACCGCGCGTCCCAGAATGGGGTACAGACGCGCCGGGCAGCCTTATACAATGTGTGGGGAGCGAAGCCGTGTGCGGGGACAGATCGACAACGGAGATTGATAAACCCGCACACGTCCCCGCGTTTGGGTGTTAATGGCCAGTAGGCCGGTAATACTTTGGGTGGAGGTGGGCTTTCGGCTGCCCGAAAGAAGGTTGGTCGTATTGGATTGTTTGACTACCTCGTTGATCTATTTAGCGTATTGGGCCTTTCACTGCGACGTCTCATGTTCGATCAGGTCTTGAAGTGATATTTGGACATTTTCCGTTAGGTAGTTCTCAATAGCAGCACAGAATTGTAATTGTGCCCGGTGTACTCCCTATCACGTGGGACCAAATTTAACAGGTGAAGTGTAGGTGATTAACACCTCTGCCACACCCTTCTAAGTAAAATAGGCGTGACGTTGATCTACCACATTTTTTTATTATGCAACTTTAAACTAATAATTTTTTTTTATTGTTTCAGGTAACCCCGATGAAGAATTAGTACTGAAAATATAAATCCGATTAAGGGCGAACAATTGCTTGGCTGTTTTCTATACAAAAGTAATATGGGTTTTATTTTAATATTATTTAGTTTTTATCTATTATTATAGACAAATCATATCTTGAACACTAAAATGTATACTACTTAAGATACAAATGGATGAACGTGACGTCAAGTAATGAAGTAACACACACAACAGTTGAGAAATTGAAGATCCTGGCAAGAGGTGACCGTAGGTTAGTGGTTGCCCGGTATGCAGAGGTTGCAGGTTCAAATCCTGCCGGTCCCATATTTTTTTTTATGATTTTTCAAAAAAATATTTAGTTGTCAGTTTGTATTTAACTTTAACTTAATGATCAAAACAAAATGGTGAAATGGCCTCGAACAAACATGTAGTTTAGTGTTTTAAATAATATTTGTGTAAAAAAAAAAACCTTAATAATATTAAGATAAACCCATATTACTTTAGTATAAAAACACGCCACTCGAGATTCTGCCCTTAAAACCCGTACATGACATAATATAGGTAAGCTCCAATCAATTCAAATTAAAATCCAATCGCACCGGTATCCAATAACACTAATAGCCGGTCACTCGCGATGTCTATAAACATCAATGTACTGTCACGTGTCCATTGCAAGCCTTGCTAATGCGATCGCTATCGGATGCCGTGTAAGCGTTCAATGTATGGCGAACATTGCGTTTGTGTCATTGACATGTGGACATGCGATATGGATATTCAGTTGTTTTTAATTTTATTGTAGTCCATGCAATCCACAAAGGCAGTTGGATTCTACTTGTGTTTAATTTGAATATGTACACGTGTCTCATAGTGTGTTTGAGAATCATCCTCACCGTCGAATATTTGAGTACATGTAATGGCTATACTTATTTTTAACATATATATATCTAAAAAAAAAACTTTATTCAAATTATGATATACGGGTGTTACTCACGTAATGTTGGTCTATTTAGTGCAAGACAGTGCAAGGCTGGCTGCGACTCAGGCGCGACGTATCGCACTCTCTTGATAATGCCTAGACGTATAGGCGAAACCGTGGACGACTAAATAGACCAACATTACGTGAGTAACACCCGTATTTCATAATTTAAATAATGTTACAAACTCAAGTCAGTTTTAATAAAAAAAAAAACTTACCGAAACAATAATTGTTATCAAAATACGACCTAATAGACCTTATTTTTATCAAGTTATTTTTTTCAGAAAGCTTTAACAATGTTTTAATCCATTGCAAATTTTAACTTTAATTGCACATTTAGATTGTAATCTGATTATAATTTCTATATTAACTAAATTAAATCATAGAAGTTTTGACACTATTTTCACGGTGCAAGTTTTGCAAGACAATTCTCTTGGCATTTTTGCCTTTTTTTCGCGAAAAACAAAGCAAGTATTGACGAACTGGAAGTAGATGGTCTTTATACTATGTCAAAATGGAAAAATAAGCTTTCTTAAGAATAACCCAACACCACTATTTGCCAGACCCGGGCACTGAACCCTAGATATCTGCGGCCTTCGCATACACTAGCTGCTAGACCACGGTGGCAGACATTAAGTTAAATCACAAATACAATATTGATTGATCCCCTTAGGCTTCCATTAACCATTACACTATCATATTTGCTACGTTCGCAGAAACTTCTCGAAATTCTCAAACATCGAGATAAATATTCCTAGAACATGTGACGTCGCAACCGCACGGCCATCGCTACCTCAAGATGCGCCCCCCACTGCAGACCCCTGTGGGGTATATAAAGGACCTGCGCGAGCGTCGCGGCCTTCTTGCCTGCGGTCACCAGCGCCGAGTTAAGTGTGTCTCACTTCGCTGCGCCAGGATTTACCAAACCACTTACCTACCTACCAACCTACGCCTTGAGACTACCTTGTATTTAATAGATATAAATATATAGAATAATAATACCTTTGTTAATCTATCGATTGTTTCTATTTATTCTGCCTACCTAACTAGTCATTAGTAGACTACGTTACAGTGGCGCCCAACGTGGGGCCAACTTTTGCAAAATTCGTAACACATTAACATGTTGCGAAAGTACGGAGACTCTCAGTACATATTTCTTGAGTTATCTAGAAGTTACGTTGCCTTTCGGTAATTTTCGACAACCTCGGGCACAAGTATCGTGAATACTTTAGTTAGAATGTATCTTGTACGAGAATATAAGGTGGAATTTTTGACACTAGCAGCCGGGCAAGAATACGAGCGCGAGATAGATTATGTCGCGTTTTTGTCATATTTCCCCATATAAAAATAAGACAAAAACGTGATTAAATCTATCTCGCGCTCGTAAGCTTGCCCCGCTCGATGCTAAATACGCTAATTACTGTAAAAAGCAAAGTTTATTAATCAGACATACTCCGGATATCGAACAAGCTAAAATTAGAAAAATATAACACTTTAAAATATCATTTGATAAGGTCGTTTTGCATTAGTCCTTGCCTTTGACAATTTTGTTTTTTTAATCATTAAATCTCTTTTAGAAACAAAATAAAACACAAATCTCAACTTGCGGGTAAAATTGACAACTCCCAATGAGTACAACTTGGATCTCTTCAAAGCAAGAGTCAATAGGTATCTCATACGTAAGCGTGCTCCACCGTAGACTGCATCATCACTTACCGTAATATTATTTTAGTTGGTGATATAAATATCGATATTCATTGTAATAGTTCGGACCCTCTTCGTGAAGAATATTTAACTTTCAACGCTGCCTTTGGATTGTACCCATCCCATACTTTTGCTACACGGGTTAATTCTTGCTTAGATCATTTTATAACCAAATCGAAACTTCCCTTGACTACACTTGTGTTACAATCCACCGTAACGGATCACTTTCCTATTATTTTATACATCGGAGATAAAAACCCTACCAAACAACAAGTTGCGTTAAGATCTCGTTTAGACTACACTAAAATTAAAATAGACTTAGATAATCTTGACTTCAGATTAATTCTTAACAGCCTTGATGCAAATCTAGCAACTACTTCCTTCGTTTCCCTCATATCGAAAGTCATCGAATCTAATACTAAGATAACTAAAGTATCTAGGAAAAATAGAATTTTAAAACCATGGATGTCGTCTGGTTTATTGCGTTGCATTAGGAACCGTGACAGACTTCACAGTAAATCAAAAAAATCCCCAGATAATATGACACTGAAAATAACATATACGCGTTATAGAAACTTTTGCAACCGGCTTTTACGTAAACTAAAAACAGCTTATGAAACAAAATTAATTGATCAGGCAGGCAATGATCCTAAGGCACTTTGGACTGCAATTAAAAATATCACTAACACACAGAAGATTAAGAACAGTCCCAAAGAACTATTAGAAATATCAAATAACCCAAGGACTTCGGCCAACTATGTCTGTGAATTCTTCACCGGCATTGGCAAAAACTTGGCTGACAAAATTATTGAATCGCGTTCTCCAACCAATCCCCCAACCTTATCAAACATCTTATCATCACTTAGGAGCCCCATCAACTCGCTTGCACTATTAGAAGTGACCGAGCTGGACATTAAGGCCAATATTATCAAGCTCCGACCTGACTCTGCTACCGGATGTGATGGTGTTTCCTCTACCATTCTCAAACAATCTTGGGAAACGCTGACTCCTCTCATAGCTCATCTTTGTAATCTCGCCCTAAAAACCGGCACTTTTCCACAGGATTTCAAACGAGCTATAATCCATCCAATTTTTAAAAATGGTAACAGAGGCTGTGTAAACAATTACCGCCCAATATCGGTGCTACCTGCCCTATCAAAAATCTTAGAGAACATACTAAACCATTCACTTAAGAAATTTTTAGATAAATTTCATATATTAGCTAATAACCAATATGGTTTTCGTAGAGGTTATTTTACTGAAGATGCTATAATGGATTTGTCAAATGCTGTTGTCAAAAATTTAGACAATGGAAATAAATGCTTATGTATCTTCCTGGATCTCTCTAAGGCCTTCGACACAGTATCAGTTCCAATCCTTCTGGCTAAACTGGAAAAGTTAGGCATACGAGGTGACGCCCACAAAATCTTTGAGGACTATTTCAAAAACAGGAAACAGTTGGTTAAGATTGAAGATTCCTTGAGCGATGAGTATTCTGTCTCCTACGGAGTTCCACAGGGTAGCATACTCGGCCCCACTCTCTTCCAGATATACATAAATGACCTCTGTAGCATGACTCTGCCCTATACCAACATTTTCACCTACGCAGATGATACTGCTATTTTCGTGTGGGGTTCAAACTGGAACGAAGTGAAAGAGAGAGCCTCACATGTTATGAGATGGCTTATAAATAACCTCCTTTCACTAAACGTAGCTAAAACGCAGTATGTTGCCTTCTCAATAAGAAAACACACTGCTCCAACACAAAATTTCACGATCAAAGCCCATACATGCTCATCTCGAGATAACACATGTACATGCCAGGCGCTTACCAGGTCAGAATACGTTAAGTACCTTGGAGTATATATTGACAGTAGGTTGCGATGGGATAAACAGATTGACACCGTCACAGCCAGAGTGCGAAGGGTAATATATACATTTAAAACCTTAAGAAATTCTGCGCCTCCTCAAACACTTAGACTAGTATATCTGGCTTTGTGTCAGTCTGTTATCCAATACTGCATACCAGTGTGGGGTGGAGCGGCCAAAACAATCTTACTTGGGCTGGAAAGAGCACAAAGAGCTGTCCTGAAAGTAATGAGCAAAAAACCCTACAGGTACCCTACAGCAAATCTATACCGAGAATGTAAAGTACTGACAGTTCGCCAGCTCTTTGTGCTAAATTCAACCCTAAGAAAACATCGAGACGTCCCCTTACCGGACCCAAGCAGACGCAGCAAGATGTATGTGAGCCCAAGTGTTTTTTGTAGAACCTCATTCGCCAGAGGTCAATACAATAGTATCAGTTCCAAATTATACAACCGTATTAATAAGGAAATTAACATTGTCGGTGCCACCAAACACAAATTAAAAAACAGACTTATTGATTGGCTCCAACAGCTTGATTACCAACAAACAGAAAATTTATTATTATTTCTAAGTTAAAAAACAAATTGTTAAACAAGAATTAAAGAACACTTATAAACATCTGCTCGCTTTATAACACTAAATCACTTATTACTCACATTTACACATACATACACACGCTCACACACACACACACACACACACACACACACACATACACACACACACACACACGAACGCGCAAACACACAACCCACGTTTAATGACCTTCGCTCATATTGTCCATTTTCTTTTCTTTTTATTGTTATGTTTTCATTTTATATTTCTTTTTTGTCCCGATGTACAAATGTAACAATGTTTAAACATAATTACAAATATATTAATGTAACATAGAGCCATACTCCACGACTAAACACTGTCTCCCAAAATACAAGCAATAGCTTAGTTTGGGAATCAGTATCAGTACTATTTGTATCAAACATGTTCTAGTGTCATACTTGTTATATACCACACCCACAAGCAACATCCTATTCACACAAGGTGAAGATAGTGATGCTTTCGCCCTCACGATCGGTCACAAGAGCTCTACCACCGTCACGAGTATTGCATCAGCCTGGTGACAGCGGCATAGCGACGTCCGGGAATGCTGACACTGCGCAACGTGATCCTGACACTGCGCAACGTGATCGCATCGCTACCGAGTACTTGCGTTCTACAATTACGGCACTCTTGGTACACACATCGACCAATTGTCACTATTTTTAAGATAATGTAGTAATAATTTTAAATAAACCTAGTTTTAAGAGCAATCCTGGGTTTTCTTGCATCCTGCTGCCGCACAAACATAATTGGCGCAGTCGTTAGAACCTCGAGGACTACGATGTATCCACATCTAGTCCTGGAAGCTGTCAAGCCCTGAACGAGGACCCGAACCTTCACGTCGTGCAAGCAGTAGGAGTATCCGAACATTGATACCGCAGTTACCCAGATGCTATATTTTGTAAGTACGTTTAAATCTTTTAGTGATTTGCCCGTAGTTATTTCCTTTTAAGTTTTTCCTATACCTTCCAAAATTTTCCTTCAGTGAGATTTGCGGAATTATAGGATTATAGGATAATGATAAAATTTTATTTTATAGTTAGTAGACAAAGAAATACTTTTTTCTTAAAATTTTAGGTTTGCCCTAGAACTTCCAAAATTTTCCTTCTGTGAGAATTGCGGAATTATAGGATAGGTTTAGGAATGATCTAGTATTATAGTGAGTAGTATAAAGTGCACAGAATTTAATCGTTAAAATCTGTTTTGCATTTTACTAATATGTTAGAATATTTTATAAGGCTTTAGGTTAGAATATTTTATAAAGGCCCATAGCTTAGTGCCAGCGCAGCGTCCGATTTTATAATGTTAATATTTTTTTGCGATTTATTAATCTGTGGGATAAATAGTATTCTATAATTTATAAATTTAATGGAATCCGAATTTAATAAAAGTAAAGTCAACCTAATTAGTAAATTTGAAATAAATTCACCGAGCTTATAAAGTCTCACTTAAGCCGACGTAGAGTAAAATGAAGTATTTGCGAAGTTAAATATAATATAATATATTATGTAATATAATATCTAATATAATACATATAATAACTGAAAATTTATTTCATCGAAATATATTAATATGTATAACATGTTCATTTAAATTAATTTATTTATTATATTAAATAATTTTAAATAAGATTTTATTTTGTATATGCATTAAAAATTATTTATTCTTTTTGAAAAATACCTACCGTATACTATACGACAGACATAATAGTTTCAGGATGATTTTACCAATCCACTAATTAAGTTTTATATCGAGTTAAACCTTTTTATATATCACTCATTAATACAATCTTCTTCTTTCTTTTCTTTCTTCTTCTTCTAACAATTAAGAAATGTATTAATAAAATAAATATTCATATCATAACTCTACACCTCTGCCAGACCCCTTCTGGGTAATATAGGCGTGATGTTATGTAAAATATATATTTTACAAAAATCTTTTCTCTTTGTTATATTGAAATGAAATGTTTTATTTAGTATTATTAATAATATATTATAGAATATAATATAATATAGAAACCCTTGCAATTGAAAAAAAAATCAAAATTACAATAAAAGAAATGATAAATAAAATAATATTAATTTTTACTTTTCTGTTTTAGTTATTATAATAAAATTAGTTGAACTAATTATTTGATACAAATCGTACCACTTAGTATTTTTTTTTTAATATCTTTAATCGAGTTTAAAATAATAAAAATACATAAAAGCAATTTGAAATAGTTCAAAGTAGTATAATTTAATAAAATTTTTAGTAATTATATTTAAATTGAAATAAAAATATAGTACATAATTATTTTACGATAGGTACATTAAAATAAGTTGAATCCAAAAAAAAAAAAAATTAAAACATTGGAGTAATAAAACGTAGTATTTTAATTAAAAATATTTATTATAAAGAAGATATAAGTACCTTTTTAAATTTTATAATAGAATAAAAGTTTGTTAATTTAATGTAACTAATTCAATATATATATATATATATAAATAATACAATTTTAATTATTATAAAATTGGTAATTTTTTTTAATGTTGCAAGTCAAATTTAAATATTTGAATAAATAAATTTATCATTTAACTAAGAATATAAGCTACAATAAAATATGGATGTATAAAACAATAATTCATATAATGTTATAATAAATTAAATAATTTATATATTAATATAAATTATATATTTTTTTAATTAAAAAAATAATAATCTTAAAACGTTTTAAAATAAGATGAACTAGTAATAATATCAATAAATTAAAATTGAATAAAAAAGGCTTTATGCATTTAAATTAATATTGTTAATTTAGACAATAGCATAAAAACTCGTGCTATATATTGATATAAATATATAATAATATATACAATTTTATTAAATTTAAAGAAATATACTTAGTTGCTTTATAATTTAAAATAAATTTAAAATCGTCAATTGAATAAAACAATTGTTTTTTAAGATCTCTGATTTGAATCGGCTGTTTTATGATATGTCGTTTCAAATGAATTGATGGTTTTATTATATGTTTTTCTTATTACCATCGGGTTGCAGTTTTTGTAAGACGGGTTTTTTGTACTAATAAAGGTATCTTTTGTATAATTTTTCGTAAGAGTGAGATATTTTCATACTTAAAAAAAAAAAAAAAAAGTGTCGTAATATTCTTTGAAGTATTTTCAAAGTTCATAAATGTACAGGGACAAAAATGATAGTAGTTGAGTTCATGCTTAATGAACATGGGGCGGCATGAGTCTGACCATTTCAAAGTTATAGTTTGCTCTAATGCAGTATGCATATAATGTAATGTATAAATTTTTCATGATAATTTTAAAATTTGATTTAGAAAAAAAAAATATCCAAATAAAGTTTGAAATAAAAATTTATTTGATTTATGCCAAACTGAAATATGAACAAAGAATATCAATAAAGCAGAGATTGGTCATAAGCCTAAAATTGGATTTAAATGAAATAAAATATCGAAATATTTCTCCGTAAGATTATGTTTTTCTTTTATTATTTATAGCATTATAATTATAATTCATTACTATCAAAAATAATGTATTTCAAATTCAATCGATGAAAAGGTACATAGAACATATTATATTGATAATGATTAATCAACTAAGCATAATTGTTTTGCATATTGAATAACTTTTTTTTGGAGTGGTTAAATGCATTAATTCAATCAATCAAAATCATTTATTTCAACCATTTGAGACCATAAAGTTCAATAATTAATTTTATTAATCAGAATTCATTTATGATATAATAAGGTAATTATTAGAATTAAGAAAATTTAAAACTTTAAAGTAGGTATAATATAATATATACAGTATTTATAGTAATATAAATTAAAACTATCAAATCAAATTTAAATCTTATGATCATAATATATAAATATAATACAATTCAGACTGACAGAGAAATTAAAGTTATAAAATTTAATTAAAATCGTTAAATTAAAGTTATAAAATTTAATTGAAGTAGTTAAATAAACTTTAAATAATTAATTTAATTATTTTTTTTTAATTTGGTTTAGACTATATTACATTATTATTTATATATAAAAAGAAATACAATATATATATTTACTATGATAAATTATATACGGATTTTGTGTAAGATATTTATAAAAAATGTTACATTATATTTGAATCTAACCGCACTAAAAAATAGATTAGTCGAGGTTTTAGATTTAATAAACTTGCAATTAGTTCATTTTAAAGAATTTCTAGCATTTATGACGCTATTTGTTACAATAGCGACGTAAAATTATTGCAAGAAAAGAAGATATATTATAATATTGAAAATAAGAATAAAATCACATAGCTTAATAATCGTATTAATTTAAACATGAATCGGATGATGCAAATTCAATAGTTCTAAGAAATAATTGGTAATCAAAATTAAAAAAAAAGAAAGTAAATTATGATTGTTAACATAATTATTTTTTAAATAATGGCCATCAGACTGAATTTTTAATCTTGTTCTCTGATAATATTAAAACCCTATCAGGCATTTTTTCTAAATTCTCCTACATAGCTATATAATCCTATATATATAGAACCCTAGGGTTAGGTTAGGTAGAACGATTTTCTTGTTTTATTAGAAATAATGCGACAGAAAATTTATTATGTTCTCTATCGTAGAGATCTGATAATATAGTTTATGTTAGTTTTAGAAATTACTTTAATATAATTAAATAAGGTAACTTTTAATCGTAGTGACAATTCAATAATAGCTTTAAAGTTCCCAATTGTCTATCCCGTTATTATCCACAGTTCCTATCTTTAATATTCTTTCCATTTTTATTTGGCAATTCACAATAAAGGTTTAATGTACAATAGAGGCTGAATGCCCGAAGTCCGATCCAGACTATCTGCGTCGACACAACATCCAATACAACGATGAAAGCGACCGAATCTACCAACTCATTACTACGCAGCAAATCGTCGACCTTTGGAACAGAAACTCTGACAATAGAAGCCGTACCAGAAATCCAGAACCACTCTATGATCTACTCGATGTAACCTTCACAACCTGCAAGCGCCCTCGAGAAATAGCTGTGAATCACCGCTATGCCATGATATTCGGTCCATGAGTACTAAGTATCGAGTAAGTGCTACGAAGGAACTTTAAACAACGTTCGCGAGTCACCATAGAAGACGATAACGCATAAGAACTTCACCCTGGTGCTGCTTGGACTGCCTTTTCAGCGATACTCACGAACATTGTCGCCAGTAGTCGCTGATCTTCGGGAGGGAGATGTTATATACCACACCCACAAGCAACATCCTATTCACACAAGGTGAAGATAGTGATGCTTTCGCCCTCACGATCGGTCACAAGAGCTCTACCACCGTCACGAGTATTGCATCAGCCTGGTGACAGCGGCATAGCGACGTCCGGGAATGCTGACACTGCGCAACGTGATCCTGACACTGCGCAACGTGATCGCATCGCTACCGAGTACTTGCGTTCTACAATTACGGCACTCTTGGTACACACATCGACCAATTGTCACTATTTTTAAGATAATGTAGTAATAATTTTAAATAAACCTAGTTTTTAGAGCAATCCTGGGTTTTCTTGCATCCTGCTGCCGCACAAACATAATTTACTTTACGCAAACATTGTTGTGATTAATTTTAAATACTTTTTATTTTTTTTTTATTTTTATTTTACCATCAGGTGAGATCGTGGTCAAACGAGAGCCTATCCACCATAAAAAAAAAAAAAATTACAGAGTAGTGATTTACGACGTTCAAAATATTGCCATATTAGACAAAACATGTATTCACGCAAATGTACCTGTAGACCAGTTCCTTCCAGAAAAAAAACTGTCTATGGCGGTTAGGCATGCGTTTGACCACGATCACACATGATGAGAAGTGATATATAACCCAGAAGGGTGTGGCAGACACGTACAACACCCACACTTCACCTGTAAACACTTTGCCCGACCCGATAATCGAATCCAAAACCACGCAGTGAGAGAATACGTTAACCACTAGCCCACCGAGGCTGTGATGTTACTGATGATGATAATTGAATCTACCTGCCTAATAGTGATTTAATCTTTTGTTGTATTTGGTTTGTATTTCTTTAACTTTGTGTTATTTATGTATTTTGGTTAGCTTACGATTGTTTACACAAGTAATATTACAAACAAATTTAACACAGTTGAATCATGCTAAGCGTTACAATCAATTAAAAGCTAACACCACTTGCACGGTTTGGTTAAACTTAAATTCAAAAAAAAAAACATTATGAAAATAAAAATAAAAATTATAAAATTGAGGCAGATTAAATAACAATGGATAATCTGGTAACAATTAAAAATAATGAAGTATACAAATTTGAAGCAATAAAAATTTAAAGATATACATTTTAATAAATAAATTATAGGGTTAAATTCAGATTAATAGAGTATTGCAATACATTAAATTAATAATTAATTATATCTTAGAAAATATACATTATTTTAAGCAAAAATCTAATAATTATTTTTTTAAATATTCAGAAATTGTTCTCATAAACCGTTCTCATGTTAGACCGCAGGAGGTCTGGTAACTTTATAAGAGCAATACATTTCTGGGCATCCATTTGTAAAATGTACACGCAGAATCACGGCAGACTGTCATAAATTCCAGTCCAGCCAGGTATAACAAAGGACTTAAAGTCAAACTTCTTACAACCCCCCTTTTTATCTTTGTTAATAGTTTTCTTTGCCATTAAAAGTTCGTACTGTGAACACTTTTGTTTCCAACAGTTTTGTCTCGATGCCAAGCCTTATAGATTTATCGGTACAAAAGTTCTGAAAAATGCACACTTTTATGAATATGAATAAAAACTTGATTTATTGGATGTCGTTTTCATAACTTCGAGTAGATATGATTTAAAGCAACGAAACAAATATAAAATATCACGCTATGAGGGCCCAATATCAAAATATAAAATATGGATTAATCATTTAGATTGCTTTATGTTTCATAAATTGCCTGAGCCTTTAAAACATATTTGAACAGAAAATTCAATATTTCGTTTTAGATTATGTACCACAAATTTTATTTTATTTGCCGGCTTCAATTCAACAGTTGGAATTTAATACTAAATTCTATTGATATATAAATAGTATTAATTACTCTGTGTTATTAGAGAACTATATTACACCCACATTTCATCTGTTATGTTTAGGTCCCATAGGATATGGGGTGAGCCTATCGCCATCCATCGAGCACAATTCCGACTCCGGGCTGCTATTTGTGAATTCTCTAACAAAAGTTCATAAATTTTACTTAGCTCGACCCGGGAATCGACCCGAGACCTCGCGGTGACAGGCCCATACGGTAACCACTAGACCATCGAAGCAAACAAGGTGCATGAAAGGAGCCTCCCCGAGTGACGTACTCAACGAATTCACTAATCCTTTCACCACGATGGCATGTCAAAATAAAATTAGACTCAGCCATCGACACGACGAAGAAGATTTAAGCAATATACGCAATAACGTTTAGTCTTAATAAGTACTTTTGATTCAGCGCAATACTTCAGGATTATATAATAGCAGCCCTGTATCTAATACATGTCCCACTGCTGGGCGCGGGCCTCTTCTCATGATGGGAAGGGTTAGGCCATAGTCCACCACGCTGGCCAAGTGCGCATTGGTAGACTTCACACACCCTCGAGTACTTTTAGGCACTCTCAGGAATGCAGGTTTCCTCACGATGTTTTCCTTCACCGTTAGAGCGATAATTTATATGATAAATACACACATATCTTCGAAAAGACGAATCTTAACGATTTATTGACAGAGGTGTATGCCGTGGGATCGAACCCGAGACCTTCGACTAAGCAGTCCTACGGTCTCCCACTCGGCTATCGCTGCTGTCACTTCAGGATTATCATTATTTTATTATCAGTTATCACATTGTATCGGCCATAGATACGCCGGATATGAGCTCAATAGCGGTATAATTTATGAAATAACTCGCGAATTTATTACTCTAATCCCTTTGAAATTGATCCGGCTCATTATTTAATTAATTATGCAAATAATCCGGGAATTATTGACACGATACCGGATAATCGCACATTATATTCAGACAGAATAATTGCTGGTTACAGTTATTCTGAATGAGTGATTTGAATTTAGATAAGTGTGGTTGGTTTTATATTTATTTGTATCATAGAAAATTAAATTATGGTTATGTCGTAATATATAGCGGCTAATATATATATATGTGGCTGTGGCGCACTGTCTTACTATCAAGAGGTTGTTGACAAAAGCTAGCGGCCACATCAGCTATTGAAGTTATCTATGCACTTGGCATTGGCCTTTGTGGTTGGTTATGTCACAAATAACAAGATTGTATCATAAATCCTATTTCCTTTGACAGATGCTGAAGTGGATGTAGAAATACCTCTTTATGCGATGTACCTATGTAGTTCCCTATTAACAGTCGTGACAATTCGAAAATTCTAAATAAGACATCATTTTCGAATTTACCTCTATTTTAAATTTGATTTTATTTATTCAATTTATGAAATACGGGTGTTACTCGCGTAATGATGGTCTAGTCAGTCGACCGCGGTTTCGCCTATACTTTGAGGCATTATCAAGAGAGTGCGACACGTCGTGCCTAAATCGCAGCCAGTTTTGCACGTGAGTAACACCTGTATTTCATAATTTGAATAATATTACAATCACACATCAGTTTTAATAAAAATATTGATTTTATTTATTAAGAAAACTCTTTAATACATCTTTATTTTTACCTAATAAAATGCAATCAGCTGATTACATTTACAATAAGTGTCTTAAGCCAATTAAAGAGTTTCACGACAGTGCACGGTAGTAAATTTATTAATATATTTAAATTAATAACATCGAATGCACATGGAAATTATTTTTAATTTGAACTTTATTATTATTTCAAGTCACATCGAGTACGCACTAAAATATAATAGAAAATGCTTTATTTTAAAATTTAATACACATTATCAATATATTACATCATTATTTTTTACTTTTAAATTGTTTAGGTAAAAAAATAATTAAATAAATAATAACACTAGGTAAAAATCTTTGTATGTGAAGGCCCTTTATGGCATTTGGCATTAATGTATGTATGAGAATGCACTATCAACTAAAGGTTGCAAGTGCGTCGCTACATCTGGTGACTATTGTAATAGTCCTTCATGATATATCACATTGGACATACCATCAGGTGGACTACAAGCCCGTTCGTTAGGTATGTTGTATAAACTAAAGTTAAATATTAATAACTAGCTGACCCGGCAGACTTCGTACTGCCTCAATCGATAAATAAAAGACCTAAACTTTTGTAAAAATAAATTTAAAACTAAGAAACGGCATCTGTAATTAATTAACAAAAAAATCTCGGTATGTTATCGATCTACATTAAAATAATCTGATAGATAGTGTAATGTATGTAGGTACTCCTTTAATACTCGGGTAATACGTAGGATATAAATATACGGTCGGTGGAGGGTAGTTCTAAGTTAAATTAAGCAGAACTACATATTTATAAGAAATGTAATGGTAGGTTCAGGCAGTCGAGAATAAATTCCTTACGACAAACAGTGGTTTCCCTTCGTTCCTCGTACTTCCCGGACACAACAGACAGTTAACAACTTTCATATTTATTCACCTTTTAAACATTCTCTGGACTTCCACAAATAATGCAATACATTTCTATATATATAGATTACGCTGATTTCTATTCATTACAAATTATAAGCAAATTTCAACACTCTCTTCCCAGAGGTAAAATACCTTTTAAATCTATCTTAAAACCAAAGTTGAAACAATGCTGTTATCAATTCAGTAGCAATAGCTATCCCAAAACAACAATCCCGGCTAA
Organism: Hypena proboscidalis; assembly: GCA_905147285.1. Lineage (NCBI taxonomy): Eukaryota > Metazoa > Arthropoda > Insecta > Lepidoptera > Erebidae > Hypena > Hypena proboscidalis. The sequence goes on from LR990141.1 coordinate 8,218,470, forward strand.
AACCTTATCAATTATTTCAGGTCCCACTATCCGTATTTGCATTTACGTAATTTCAACTCCTGATCCCAACTAAATTGATATTGTTAACCGACCAATTTCAAAATACCCCAGAATATAATGCTCCAGATACCAAATGTTTACATCCCAATTTGGCGGTGTTATACTATTAATCCTCCAGGGTGAATGGGCCGCTTTTGCGAATGCCACTGATAAATTATTAATTAATGCTATGTATGTAAATAATTTATTGTTAACTAGAGTTCGGTGTTGTGAAATAATGCTTGTATTACGCGAAATTAATATTGGGAGATTAAATGTTGATTTGTTGGAAACTGTTGTTTACCTATGGATGTTATCGTATCATGTGAAAATGACATGCGATGACGTAAACCCTATTTCGCTAGTTCACAAGCGAATATACTGTTGATCTATTATATTACTAATGCAAAAGTGTGTGAGGAAATATGTTTACTTTGGATATATGGATGTTAGTTACTCTTCAGGCCAGAAGTACAAGATAAATTTAGCCCTCATGAATCTAACCATGCCTTTAAACTGCCTCTAGTGATCGGTCAAAAGTGGGGGACGGGATACGGGATACGGGATTTAGCCGTAACGAAATTCTAAATAGCAGCACGGAGTTGGATCACATGATACCTAAAACATAATAGGTGAAATGTAAGTGTTTAACACCTCTGCCTCACGCTTTTGGGCGTGATGCTATGTTTTTAGTCTAACTGGTTTTTTTTTCAAAAACGTAAACGCGAGTGTAGTCGATGATAATACCGATTAAAATTCGACTATCTTCCTAACTATATAACATAGTCGCTTATATTACTCAGAAAGTTGTGGCAGAGGTGTATAATACCCACACTTCACCTGTTATTTATTTTTTATTTTTTTTAACGGGATATAATTCCACCCACACGCCCACCACTGTGACTCCTGTGACGCCAGGATCTACAGCGGCAACCAACTGAAAGGCAACGTGCATGACACACGGGCAATCCCAGGGAGAGTTAAAATTGTCTTGGAACCCGCAATGAATTTAATCAGAAGTATATAGTTGGAGTTGGAAAGTATGTATCTTTACTTACCTCCAAAGCAAAGCGGGAGACTGAGTAATGCCAAATATAGACAAAGTGTAGTGTAGACACCACGGACAGTGACAAAAACAATGGGGCCTAAATTTGATTGCTATAATAGGTATGGCAGAAACGGCTAAATGCACGGAAATTTATTCTGCTCGATACGATATCCTCATAGTATACCACTCCAGATGTATAAAGTCCTACGTGATCCAACACCGTGCTGCCATTGAGAATTTTATAACGTAAAAATCCCGTATACTCTTTCTCCTCCTTATAACTCTTTTGGCCAACCCGGGAATCGAAAAATTAAGCTATCTGTAATAAACAATTTTTCTATAATAAACATATAACTGTTTGAACTTAACCGATATTCCATTTCATGTTTCTTTTACGGTATACCATAAAAAGTGCATTGGCGTTAGTCTAAAGAGCAGTTTAAATTTTATGCTCCTAGTTTTGATGACACGAAAATAAAACTATGAACTAGTTTCCGAGCGTTTTTTAATCAATTAATAGCGGTTATTTTAATGGCGATATAATGGTTTAGAAGCTTAAAATAGCAGCCTTGTACATGTCGCACTGCTGCTTGGGCTTGGGCCTCTTCTCATGATGAGAAGGGTTAGGCTGGCCAAGTGCGGATTGGTTGACTTCACACGACCTCGAGTTCCTTTTAGGCACTCTCACAAGACAAATCTTTGTGTGCATGAACATGGGGATTTGTCTTAGTCTGGGTGTTTCTATGCATATTAAGTATGTATTTACAAAAGAAAAGTATATATGTATTAGTATCAGTTATTTAAGTAACCATAATGCAAGCTCTGCTTAGTTTGGGACTAGATGGCATTGTGTGTAAGTTGTGAGATATATATTATTTTTATTTATATTTTAATAGCGAAATGATGGTAAATATGGGTAGCTTATAAAAGCAGCCCTGTATCTAATACATGTTCTACTGCTAGTCTCTCTCTTTCTAATGAGACAGTAGTAAGGGTAGAAACTGACGTTTTTATAATAAAAGTATTCACTCATACTTACCTACTGTGTATTCATCTATTTTTAAACTAATCTATTGATTAAAAGCAACCCTAAAACATGTTTTAACACTCCACGAAAAGCTCGTCGACAGTAAATAAAATGTCCACATAAAAACACGAACAAACATATTCTAAAAATGTGTTGCCATTTATAAAGCCTGACATAAGACCATTAAATCCAGATTTTCAATGAAATATTCAATGAACAAAATTTGACCCAACACAACTTTGTGACAGCTTATAGATAAGTGAGACATGTCAAATTACTTTTTATATAGTCTACTAGCTACTCCCGTAGTTCTACACACGTTTGACTGTTGCTGTAGGCCTTACACTGCGTCCAAGAAAAATAAAGCATTGCAAAAGTATTTTATTTTTTACTATATTTTTAGTAAAAAAAAAATTTCGATCTTCTTCTTCTTCTTTCGTATCGATGGCTGCAGTCATATTCTCATGGTGTTTACTTGCCAACGTGGTGAAAGGATTCGTCAGTCTGCTTGGTGGAAATTTGCAGACTGCCCAGGGTGCGCCGGACGTAGGGGTTGATTGTGTACGTCGTTCGGGGAGGCTCCTTTCATGCACCCCAACACACACAACTTTCGATTGCAATTCATTTTTTTACTTAAGGTGTATTAAATTGTTTTTGTATTGATATAGTTAAGGCTAAAATGATTAATTATGTTATCTTATAAATTTGCTTCGTAGTGGTTTGCGTATGTGTCTCTAGGTGCGCGGTCTCGGGTTCGATTCCCGTGTCGGGAAAAAAGGGGCACAGAGTTGGAATTGTGCCCGGTGGATGACGATAGGCTCACCCCTAATCCCATGGTATCCGTGCCCAACAAAAAGTGGGTGTTGTACACCTCTGCAACTCCCACGTAATTATAGTATCAATCAAATGCAAAAATAATTTACCAAGTTTTAGACAGCTCCAGAAATTATCACATCCAATAAAACAAACAATTTATTCTTCTGCTTAAGTATATTAACATTTCATTAAAAAGGTTTTACACACATCATATTTCTGAACGAATAGCCCACATTCCTAAATAAATATAAATATACTCATATAATTTATAACCTCCAATATATTATTATGTATACTCGCGTTTATTTTTCATTACAACATACGACTTTCAACTTTATACCAATGTAATAAAGATCGTAAAAATATTACGAGTTTTTTTATACCTGTTCATATGATACTCGATATAATGTCGCGCAAATTAAATGTTTCGCCATTTTCAATTTTATTGCAAAGCAATAAAGTAGGTATTACGTTGCTGATGAAAGGTGTCACAAAGTAGAGCAAGGTCAGTAGTATAGTTTCGATTTGTGTTTTAACAATTTAGTTGCGAAATTTTCTTGGTAATTCTACAGGCTGTATTATAAACATGAATGTAATGTACTTAGGTATAGGAATAAAATAAATTAGTTTTTTTTTAATGACTAGTTGCGTGAGTGTTTTTATGAGCTATTGTGGCTACTCACGCTTGTTACACTTATTATGTTATGGTCAAGGTTAAAGAAAATATGTTGCCATTTTGTTTTTTTATAAAGCCAATGCATGCAATGCAAATGAGTTCAAATAAATTATGACCACGCTTTCATGACACATTGTGTTTTCTGCTTTATTATTTAACAATAAACTGCGTATTCATTATGATATGACATACAGAATTACCTAATTAGAAAATAAATTAGTTCAAAATTATACTCTCTACTAATTCACTGTTACATTAATATATTATTATTTTATTCATTCATTATGTACCTGTTTCACAATCGTCAAATAAGAGATAGGTATATCCGTCAGAAAAATTTTAACTCGACCTCATATAAAAAGAAACAATTCAAACAACACAGCCATTACTACAATTCATCCTAAAAGTACGGTATTTGGCGATTTAAAACAAGTCCTAAAAGGATTTAAACTATATTTATTAATATTTGGCGTACTTATAATACTGCAACATTTTTACTCTGTCAACCGGGTAGTCTCTCAAAGGCATCGAATATGGGCTACATTTTTGTTGAGATATGACGTCATTTCGACAATAATGGCGAGGAGCGACGTCTATACCAAGTCTGGCGGGTCTGATAACGGACTGAAAGCCTTCATACTCGCACCCTCACTTTGGACTACGGGATCAATGGCGAGGGTTAGAAAAGTATTGTTGAAGAAAACCTTGTACGTATATAAGAAATTTGTTTGAGGATATTTATTTCATAAAACATGTACTTCCTGGTATATTTTAGAACGTGTTTCAAGTTTAAATATTTCTACTACCAAAGAGGTTATAAATAACTCTTTAACAACTAGAAAGGCATATAAATCAAGAAAACGTAGTAAAATTTTTGCACCTATGAATGTCAAAATTCACCTATAAATTGTACAGTCGTCCAATGAGTTGGGTATGCAGGGCAAAAACTTCTAAGTCATAGTAAAGACTTACGACATCAGTTATGGATAAGTGATTTATATATCTAAATAGTGGGTATATTACACTTATTAAATATGAAATACAAACTTGCATATCTATTGCAGTCAGTTTTTACTATGGCGTAGAAGTTTTTGCCCTGCATATCCAACTCATTGGCCGACTGTACCTATGGAAGTCACAAATGCATAAATAGTCTGTCTAACTCTGGGTGTTTTTATGTATAAAAGTATGTATTTACAAAAGAAAAGTATAAATGTATTAGTAGTTATTCTAGTACAAGCTCTGCTAAGTTTGGGACTAGATAGCATTGTGTGTAAGTTGTGAGATATTTATTTATTATTTATTTATTTATACACAATTTCTGTATTTATATTTGTGGGTGGAGACACGCCGACGTTTCATATAAAATAGATAACTAAGCCGCTCTATCTACTTCTGCTTTTCTCTGATATATGATTCTATGATATATAAATCTTTAAGATAACGAGGTTCAAAACAGGCAACATATACATTTCACAAACACAAACAAATCACACCCAGAGTCAGAACAAATCTTTGTAAATCACACAAAGATTTGTCACGTGTGGGGATCGAACCCACAACACCAGCGTAGTTGAAAGCGGCGAGGCGACTGCTTTTACCACAAAGCCAACCGTGCACTCATTCTGTCTATAGTCTTGTACTGTAAGCACAGAAGTAAGGGTGCCCGTCACTATTTACACTTCTAAACCAAACGGTTACCCGTTGAGATTATATAAAGTGATCGGACGGTAAAGACATACGGTTGAAACAATTGGTCAACCAGGAAAAAAAAATTGAATTAAATAAAAAAAAAAATCATCAAATCAAATAAATGTGATACTAATCTAACGAAGAAAAGAATCATTATTGTTTTTTAAATAATAAAAATATCGTCATATAAAAGCGGAATCATTTTAAATACAAGTAAGGTAAGAAACAAATAATGACATGTGCATGAGATAAAATTAAATATTAATTAATCCTAATGAGCATGGAACCTACCACATGACAAATATACTCTTATAAAAAAAGAATTTCACAAATTGGGCCAAGCGTCTTCGAGTGTTTGGCGATCAAACATAAAAAAATAATTGAAAAATATCCTCCTTTTTTTGAAGCTAGGTAAATGTACATTTGATAATACATCAAGGCGAAGTTCAAGAAGGGGCGCATGAAAGGAGCCTCTCCGGGTGACGTACACAACGATTCCCTACGTCCGGCACCCTGGGCAATTCGCGAGTTCTCCAAAGCGAATTCGCTAATCCTTCCACCATGATGGCAAGTCAAAATAAAATTTGACTCAGCCATCGACACGACGAAGAAGAAGAAGGTGGTCATCATAATGGACAGTGATTAAAACCATCAAAATCCAGGCAAAGATGAACAAAAAAGCTAATAAAAGCTCTTAATACCTCGACCATTTCACAACAGTATGTCTCGAAAATTTACGTAACAGTTTAGATAGCAATCTGTAGCCTGTTGCCCAGCCCAGGTTATATCAGTGCAGTGATTGCATCATCACGACCACGTCAATAGAAGCTCTATAAACGACCAACTTTGAGCTGTAGAGCTTTCATAAGCTTTGAAATCGAGTGTTGTGTAATCATTCGAGGGGTTTTCAATTTCAGGGTGACAAAATGCTTGTTGTGGGGAAATTGTTTTGTTACAAACATACAAAAATACAAAAAGAATATAATTATTGTTTTCAGAATTTCAAAATGTATTATTTTTGACAAGAAGTGACGTAATAGGTTTGACTTGTTATTATATTGTTTTGTTACGTTATATTTGAAAATTAAATTGTTAGATAATGACTTAATTGTAATAGCTAAAAGTAAATTAGGTTCACACATCACGTTTATATACCAACTATATACTTCTGATTAAATTCGTTGCGGGTTCCAAGACTATTTTAACTCTCCCTGGGATTGCCCGTGTGTCATGCACGGTGCCTTTAGTTGGTTACCGCTGTAGATCCTGACGTCACAGGAGTCACAGTGGTGGGCGTGTGGGTGGGATTATATCCCGTAAAAAAACATCACGTTTGAAAATCAACTGGAAACTTGATTTATCCTAAGAAATTATACTGGCCACAGTTCTAGAAATTTGCATGTAATTGATAATAATGTGGAAATATGACTGCTTATTCCTAAATATTAATCAACTTTACTTTTGTTAAGTGTATCGAAATATCAACGATATTTTTCTTTAAATCTTGCATCTAAAATGTTCTTAAAATCGGTCCAACCGTTAAAAAGAATACCCGATACAAACAGACAGATAGACACAAATAGAAAGACAGAAAAATATTTTAGGTAAAGATATCGTGCAAACAACTTGAAAAAACATTGTTATTTTGATATTTAAAACAGACACAATGGTCGTATTATTATGGTGACTTCATGTAGATGGATAGTCCATTTTTATGGTTCTTATAATTTATCATAATTATATCGTATCAAGAAATTATAAAACAAAGCCCGCGACATTAGTGACGTCAACGGAACGGTGAAATGTGGACCCGTTTTCGCGCCTAAATGTCAACTGTCAATTTGAAACAACTGTCAACACGTCTAAATATCGCGGGGCCCCGCGCGCCTGCTGCCGTCCCTCCCTTGCCTCACCCCCTACAAAGAACAGATCGTAAGCTGCACCGCCTTAAATTTATTTATTACTAGCGACCCGCCCCGGCTTCGCACGGGTACAATGCTGATACTAAATACACTACAGAAAAACTGTGAACGTTGTATATAAACACAGCGGCCCGCTCCGGATTCGCACGGGTATATAATAATAATATATTATAGCCTATGTCACTCACTGAAAAAAATATTAAAATCGATCCAGTAGTTTTGATTTATTTATTACTACCCGTGGCCCGCACGCGTTAAATTAGGAGTAAAACAATTCCCCTTTCCCTATACCATGAAGATTTCCTGCTATCTTTGGAATATTCATACACAACATTTTTACTTATTTACTTTTTACATTTCTCAGCTCTATTTTTATCCCGAAGCTGACTGAGTCGAGCCTCACGCTCTATTGACGATTCTCTGTCCCTCTGAACAGGCTCGCTCCCGCGCCGCCCCGACCGGCCGATACCGCCGCAAACTCTACGTCCCGCAATTTTTAAATCTGTAATATCTTCGAAAATATTCATTTAAATCACATGCTGTAAAGGGCAATTTTGATCTACATGAAATGCACGACGTATCTAATGTATTTAATTGGATAAGTAATGATACTGTATCGTTTAAAATAGCTTGGTAAATAACCCATATTTTTTTTGTAATATGTAAAAGATAAAAATGGTTACTGTGGGTTATCTTTAGGAGATAAACATATGCTGTCGCGAACTTTTTTATTCATCTTTTCAAGATATACAATTACGTAGTACATAAATTTGATCTATCTCGTAAGCTTTAGCCAGCGTTTGCAATGTAAGCGCAGAAAAATATGTTTGTTACGACATCACATTACAAATCTTTAAATTTCTCGGCTTTTCTTTACTATAATATGCATGTATTATACATAAAAACCTTCCTCTTGAATCACTCTATTCATAAAACCGCATCAAAATCCGTTGCGTAGTTTTAAAGATCTAAGCGCACATAGGGATATAGGGACAGAAAAGGCGACTTTGTTTTATACTATGTAGTGATACATAACAACCTTCCTCTTGAATCACTCTATTCATTAAAAAAAACCGCATCAAAATCCGTTGCGTAGTTTTAAAGATTTAAGCGCACATAGGGACAGAAAAGGCGACTTTGTTTTATACTATGTAGTGAAGTGACTTATTAACTTTAGATTAAGTTATTAGACTAATTTAATTTAAGATCCTACGTGTATATTTTTCTGTAAATAAAGTTTTACCATGGTTGATTAAAAAAAATATAAAAAAAATATTTGTATGATAGATTATAGAAAATAATTTATTTGCAGTTTCTTGTAAAATAAGTCATTAACATAAATGGAGCAAAAGTAATTTACTTACAGTATTAATCATGATAATTTAGTTTTTGTAATAGACCATTTCTGGACATAATGTCTGTGCCAACCGCAGCACGCGGTCATCCACCTTGCACATCCAGTTCCCTCCAGCAACCTTCTTCTTATAATTTATTTCAGGTAACTGCAGACAACTATTCAAATTGAATAAAATTGTATCCTACTTAAGATAGGTACAAGTACAAATGGATGAACGTGACGTCACGTAATGACGTAACATACAGTTGAGAAATGTCCTGGCAAAAGGCGACCGTAGCAGAGTGGTTAAAATGACTGCCCAGTGTGCAGTGTATAATTTTCTGAAATTTTCTTTGTATAATTTGCTAAGCAAAAGCTAAAAGCTATAAAAATAATCAATAAATCAAAAATCGAAATAGTACCACCATAGTACTTCTCTAGACACTACATCTTGAGTGCACTAGAACAACAAGTATCACAAAGGCTACAAACTTTCTCTGTACATCACGACCGCACTCCAACCTTCCGGACCAGCCTTAAATCAAAACTAGCAACAAAACTTACGTTCAGCAGAAACTAGTACCAATTTATAACACATCGGTACAAGAGCTAACTGTCTCTGAAGCGATGTCTGGAACTACCCGCCTCTTAATTACTGGCCGAAGTTCCTCCAGGCTACTTAGTACTTAGGCCAGGTATTCTTGGAAGTTCTGCTAATTAAAATTAGGTTCAGCAAGTTCTTGACAGCCGCACTAGTTATACTGTGCTGTTTTCCGTTCATTTCGATACTGCTATTATGAGCAAATTGGCGGAGTACGGGGTGATGGTGAATGTAGAGTAACGGGGTGTTTTGTTCCTCCACCACGAAGAGAGGATCCTACGAACAAGCTCGGTGGTATTGCCTGGCGGACAGCTGTCCAACGGTAGAGTCTTGTAAGTAGTATTTATAAATACTTGCTGTGAACATTTCGTTATCGCGATTCAGCGCTTTTTGACATTTGTGACGCGTGTGTCACTTCTTGACGTTCTCAATGTCATCTGTCATTTTTTTTTATTATTATTATGTGCAGATAGTAACTACAATCCATGAACATCAAAAATCCATAAAAGATTGCAAATAACCTACCTACAATTTAACATATTTATATTAATGGATATACACTACTTACAATCTAAACATAAGAAAACTAATTTTGTGTGTGTCCCCGCGACACAGGATTAATTCCTAGTGCGGGCGACGTTTTTAAAAGAAAAAAAATGAAATGCCTAACTTTATTTATTTATTTAACACTTTATTGTACACAAAAGATTACAAAAAAAAAATAAACATATTACAGTAAGAGTATACAAAAGGCGAGCTTAACTCAGTGCTTGAGTTCTCTTCCAGCAAACCTAGAGCAATAGAGGAGACGATTATGCCATAGAGGGCAAGATAAGTGTAAGATAACTTTATATATTTTTATATAGAAAGAAAAAGAATAATATCAACTTATTAAATAAAATAAAACATACTATATACTAGTAATTTTATGACTTCATTTCACCACTCTATGAGGACTATGGCTTGGTAGGTCGCTAGCTAAATAAGCTGTTTATTTGTAATTACCACTTACAAGGTTACATCTATGCAAATAACATAGAGCATTGCAGAAACGTAACAAAACTGAAATATCTCAATGTCACCCAAAGCCTGAATTTCAAGAAATATTTCCATAGAAATCTGGGTCATATTTTTGCGGTAACAAGCACCGCTTTGAACTAACCAGATTTTATCATCAACATGAAACTCAACCAAGGTTGGAAAATTTTAATAAACCTTGTTTTAACTACTCTCATCAAAATATCTTTTGACAAGATACATTACTTCGTTCTAAAATCCCAATTCAACCTTATCGAATAGAAAACACAATTATATACACTAAAATCCAATTATACACTCACACATGTACAGATTGTGCACACATATATTTAAGCTTAAGAGCGTGTAGGGGTGTCTACATTGATGCAATTGAAGCCGCTAACTGTGTTTTTTTCTTTATATATTTTCCTTATAAAAAAAAACAACCTTTAAAAAAACAATTCTGTACACCGAGAATATATATTTAACTTGTAAATAAAAAACTAAATTGTTAATGCAGCTGTACACTTAGATTAGGACAGTTAATATTTTACTAATACCATTTTATACTATATTTTCTCTATTTTTTTATAAGCTTTTTATACAAATTAATTATACCATACTTACTTACTATACTATACTTCATTATATCATTCATTGTTATTATTATTCTAAATTATTATTTCACTCATTTAATCCTTTTTCTCATTTTTTATATGTTTAAATATAAATTATAAAAGTACATTATTATTAGGATATGTCACTCTGTGATTTATAATTAGTATTTTACTTTGTAATAATTTCGTTCTTTCCTCACAAGTTGTACGAGCAAACCCGTACAACGCAATAGTTTTAGTTTTATGCTGACATCAACACGCAAAGTGAACAAAATACATACATTCGACACAATAATCAGTAGTTGCAATCAATCGGTTCGGGCAACAGCCAACGTTCCTTTCGCCGCGTGTCGGTCATTTAGCATTAGTTTTAAGATTTTTCTATCTGACTTTAAATACATTTCTTTTAACCTTTATCTTTTGACTTATCAATTTGATGTAGCTTCCCCGTGCACAAGTAAATATTTCAAAACCTATTTTATTGAACGTTTTTGTATAAATTGCGTGTAAAGTACCAATTCGGGACAGTGATCATACCACAAATTATAACTTGAAATTAGCCGCAGATAATTTGCCAAGCGCAATCACACCCAGAACCAACACACATCGGTATACACACCAATGTTTGTCTTTCCATCTGTGTCAGTTAATAGGCAATCGATGTAACTAAGGCTTATGATCAGGCAACCCTATAATCCCATCCAGGGTTGCCACTTCAGGCCGATTTGTAAACTCAATTGCGAAATTACATTATAGTTAGTAACTTAAAGCACTCAAATGTGAAATCGGCGTCGTTAATTAATGGAAAATAGTTGTAAATAAATACTGACGTGACGGAGGCTTTTCAACGGGAATTTTGTTTTTCATTTCAAACTTGATGGTACGGACGACAAGTGACGTCATTTTGTGATGAAGGTGATAATTTGAGTCCACGGTTGACGTAATGGCACATTTCTCAAAGAGATTGCGTATCACACAAAGATTTGTACCGTGTGGGGATCGAACACACAACACCAGCGCAGTGAAGAGTGGCGTGGCAACCGCTTAAACCTCTACGCCAACAGGCCACTATTTTGATATGATGCTGATATGGACAGTTAATGTTGTCATACAATAAATATATGTAATAATATTTTAAAGCTCCACACACCCTGAAACTACAACGCTTTCTCTTTTAAATCTGTCCCTTCAAAGGTTGCCTGGCAGGAATTGCGTCAAGCGATAAGGCCGCCCTTTGTATATTGTTATTATCTTTCAATAGTTGTCTTTACTTTGTAATGGAATGGTATGCAAATAAAGTTGCATCTTTATGATAGTCTCATAGTATATACAAAAAATTGGTCCATCGGATTAAAAAATAAAAGCCTTTCTATAGTAAAGCGTCCGACTAAATAATAAATTTGAAATATTTTTATCGCAGCGCCATTTCCGACACATTCTACAATGTTCAGTCAAAATTCGGCCGCGCGGATAATCCGCCATGCTATAATGGATCCTGTAAATCCTGTTCAATTTAACAGGGATTTTAGTAAAAAACATATTCAAATTGAACACAAAACTAAAACTTAACGAATGACCATTATTGCCGGCTTTGAATTGTGCAATTTAAAAAATGTAAACTTCAAACGATGTACTACGCGTTACAATGATATTGTATTTGTATATTGTTGATGTTCCTATTAAATATATTGTGAAAAAAATAATATATAAATATTATAATGATATATATGTATATATATGATATAATACATCACATCATCACGCCTATATTACCCAGGAGGGTGTGGCGGATGTGTACAACACCCATATTCCCAAAGTTAAAATAACTAACGAATATGTTAGGAAAGAAGATTTGGACATACCTATTCAACGATCACACTCAGCTGCGCAATATAATAACAAAACAATTTTTAATCCGTATTAGTAATAATATATTTGTATTTACCATTATTTTAATTTATTTGTATCCTGTCGGTATGTTAATTATTTTTAATATTAAAGTTTCAAAGTTAGCCATGCTTATAAGCGGCAACTGCCAATTGGTTTACGTTGTAATTCTTATAAGTTATTTTATTGTTTGTGTTAAAAGCTGTATGTCTCCCAAAGAATAAATAAAAAAAAATCTCCTGTTATGTTTAGGTCCCAAGGGATAGGGGGTGAGCCAACCGGGTGTCCCGCGTTGTCGTCGCGGTGGGGCTTAGTAACCGTGGTTGGGAGAGCCACGGTGAAGCTAAGTGGACCCTGAGGAGGGGGCTGCTCTTCGGGCTTTTGGGGAAAAGCCCATGTGGGAGCAGCCCATGTTGCAGGGCCTATATGGGGAGGCACTGCAACAGGAGGGCCTGCGGTGTTGGCGTGAGTCGGCACTGCGGCCGAGGAGTTGCGGGGCCGCGGCGGGAGAGGACTGTCGGAGTTTCGTTGCCGCTTTCCCTGTCTTCCGCGGCCCCGGCGGGGCCGCAGCCGTTAGTACTGCGGCGTGGTGGGGTCGCAGAGGAAGAGGAGTGTCGGTGTTACGTTGCAGCTCTCCCTATCCTCTGCGACCGAAACGCGGTGGGCGGCGCCGGGACGAACATCTGTTTCGCCGCGGAGGACCGGGCCGTCAGATACGGGGGTGTCTGACGGCCATTGCACGCGGTCCTCGGTGTCGGTCCCCCCACTTTTTGGGGGCCATGAGGGGCCTGCCTAGGCGGGCATCGCCGGGGGGGTCGTGGATGAATGACTATGTTGGTTTCCCATGACCCCCCCATCACGGCGCGAGTGCAGGAGCACCGCGGGGTTTTAGTGGGTATTCTCGTGCCGTTTACCATCTTTAGGCACGAGCGAGTCCCACATACCCACCCTACCCACCGGGGCGGTATACGTAAATGCATTTCCCCACGCAAAAAAAAAAAAAAAAAAAAGGGTTAGACGCTTTAGGAAGTGAAAGATTTGAGCCTCCTAGACCCCCTCTGCCCCTCTCTTATCTTGGGTTCGCTTCTGCCGTGTTGCAAAGCAGTCTTTGACATATATTATGTAATTAAAAATGCTCATGGTTCAGACAGCTACACATCGACATATACATTTCCAATATAAGATGGTCTTGTGTTGTATAGGCTCCCCGTGCAATGCGAGACCAGCTTTTACTGGTTATGTATAGGTTGATCGGTGGCCGTGTGTACTCAAAATATATTGTTTGTGTATTGTTTGGATGTAATAAATCTTTTTAATTTATAAAATATTAAAGTTGAAAAATTAAGAATCCAGCAGGACTCGAACCTGCACCCCCTGGGTATACGCCCCAAGTGCTTTGCCAATTCAGCTATGGATTCGTATGCTGCCGGACTCGAAATTTCTCAACTCTTTTTGTGCCAGCTTTTAGCTAGACGACTTTAATATTTTATAAATTACAAAAAGGCATAGCAAAGCTAAAATTTGCTTTAAAATATTACAAGTATTTGATAAAAATGCGTCATCTCTTGACTGTAACAGTGTTGATCTTAATTCAAACTTACAGTATGTGAATAGTGACTTATCAAATCACATAGATGGCGCTAAAACCAAATAAGGTTCGTCTAGCTAAAAGCTGGCACAAAAAGAGTTGAGAAATTTCGAGTCCGGCAGCATACGAATCCATAGCTGAATTAGCAAAGCACTTGGGGCGTATACCCAGGGGGTGCAGGTACTTTTTAATTTACTTTGTGTTTTAGTTAAGTTATCTACTAGAGGTAGAACTCTTGTGAATGAGCTCGCGGGCGGCAGCACCACCGTCTCGACTTTAACCTGCCGCCAAATATATTTAGTATAATTTTATTTTAAAACTAATGACATTTTATTTTATTTTTATTTTTATTCTTCTTTAATTTTTATTCGGAATTAATATTTAAATTTTAAAATCTCAATCTAATTAATTTATTTTATGATTTGAATGAGTTAAATTAATGTACCTTATTGTTTTATACCTGTAATAATTTGTGTGAAACTGGAATGTTTTGTTTTGTTTTTGATGTTGCTTCATTTGGTCTTGTTACTCGAAATAAATGAATTTTAATTTTTAATTTTTAAAATAGTGGTGCTTGCATTACTGTGTTCCAGTTTGGAATTAATCTGGCCCTAAAATTACTGCCATATGAGCCACAACACCGTAGTATTCAGCTACAATCTGCGTTTGTGGATAGTAGATGTCCATGACCTGTACTCCACTCACCATCAGGTGAACTACAAGTTCGTACACTGCAGGAGTGGTTTTAAAAAAACTACACACCAGAGCAAATATCTTAAGATTTTACTTGAAACAAGGGATTAGTGCTGGTAACCTGCCTGAACACTGAAAACGACAGTTAGGAAACTTCCTCATCGCTCACGAACTCCTGCTGTATAAGACCAGTTACAGTACATCCTGTAGAATGTGCACATAGCGAATAATTGAGCAGAAGTCAAGTGGTTCAAATTATTTGAAACATTGGCTTTCAATAAGAAGTAGTATATTGATTTCTGTGACATAATATTAATGTCAGTCATCACACCGCTGTAATTAAATTTACGACTCTAATACGTATCTAGGTGAGTCAATATATATATACATAATTTTTTTGAGTTATCCAATTTCACTACTAGGCCTTTCACTCCTTTTTTATCTATTGTAGCAAATAAATAAATGCCTACGCTTCTTATGTATCGCCGCATAGATTAATTTAAGAACATCTAATTCTATTTCATAATTGTTGACAATATTACTGTTAAATTTGAAAAGTAAAAGAGCAAAACTTGTTTAAAATAGCTGATAGAAGCAGCCTTAAAGAAATTATATTAGTATTTCTAAAACTACCCTTTATAATTAAAGATATTAAGGTTACACTGGCCATGGTCGCAAGCATACAGTGTAACCTGTTAGCCGAAACGTCAAGCCTAAAAGGTAAATATTGCATCATCGCGTTAATTCCCTTAAGATTTTATTTATTCATGCAACGCGTAAGTTTAAAAGTTTACCCTCTATAATCTCTTCCGCGAGTTGATAGTGGACCCGAAGAGCAAGCTATCCAGAAAAGTCTACGGACGTTCTTGTAAAAGAAAACTGGTCCCGTTCACACCAATCCTTCTGTTTAGAACTTCATACTCATCCTCGATTGTACTCCACTAAGCAGTACTAATTACGTAAGCAAATAAGACTGGGAACTATGTCGCAGGAAAACTTTCATTATGGATGTACAATGCGCTGCCGAGTGTCGTTGTTAGTTTGGGCAAATGGACGTTTCGTGAAATGACTAGAAGTTTCGTGGCCGAATAGTTTTGGATAGGGAAGTGAGAATTCGGAATGTTTTCTATGTTTAGTTTGGATTCGTTGATGTTGTTTGATAGATTTTTAGTGATAAAACTGGGAATAACAAGAGCGATTCATGCTTAATTCAACGTACCGCCTGCACAAAGGAGGCGCTCATGAACGCCGATGAGAGCGCCATAACAGTGGCCACTTATTGGCCCAATAAAATTTGAATCAGCCATCGACACGACGATGAACAAGAAATTTACTAAGGTGAAGAATAGATTAATTAACTGACATGTGCCAAAAAAAATATATGTCCATGAATTTAATAATTTTCATCCGTGCCTACCTATGTTGATGTAATCTCTTTTTCCAGCTCGATTGCGAAAACCATTTTATAAGTGACTACATAGTGCCAGGAAAAAATGGTTGGTATTACATAAACAATTGTTGAGAACAATAGAATATAGAGAAGGATAGAGGATTGGCCACTTGATTAGCTATGACAACTTCTTCAAAACTATTTTAGAGGATGGGCAGAGGATGCCCTGGGATAAGCTACATCCAGCAAGTGGTAGAGAAACTGGGTGTAGTAGGAGTTCAAGGCCATGGCAGAGAGGCGAAAGAATGGAAGTTGCTTTACAGACAAGAGTTAAGCTCTTAAGTTTATGATGATGTCTGCAGAATTACAACGTGGTTTGAGTCGAAAATTCGTCTTGTTCAATGTTGTAAAACATAGTTTATTTGATCGCTGCAACAGTTTTAGAGCCAAGCTGTTGCTAGCACTAAGTTTTAAGTGCTTGTACTAACATTTACTGCTAAATCCCTAAAACCTAAAACCGAGGGTATATTGAAGAATAGCGCAGTGGGTATTTTTTATATTAAACATACATATATATTAAATAAATATTTTAAATTTATCCTTTTTTTTCATCTTTATTTACAGAAAAATATATATATGTCATGTTGGATCTTAGCGTTGTATTACGATACTAAGTCGCTGGCCGACATGTAAGTTAAATTGAATTTAAATGATAATTATAAAAAAAAATACTTTAAATGTAAATGTAAATAAATAATTCTTATTATATTGCAAACGAATCTGTAATAAATTTGTTTTAAGGGTGTTTCGAGACCTAAGATGTTTTTAGGATTTGTTTCAGAGTGAAACAATCTTTTGGTCAATTATATTATGTCATCAAAACAAAGATTATTTATGTATTTTGGTAATATTCAAGTGGACTCTGTCAAGTTGTACTAATTAATAAATTTGGTGATGTCAATTATTTATAGCTTAAATATAAAAAAATAAATACTCTTACTAAACATCACTCTAGGCAAATAAATACAAACTAATATGGATGTGCATAATGTGTAATGCTCAAAGTAAAATCTACAACGTCACATTCTAACTAACTAACTTCCATTTACGTTCTATTCAGATTAACTCCATGCTGTTAGTTTCAAATTAATCCCTTCCTATTTAATCCCTTCCTTCCACTCTATTTCCTCCAAAATAGCTTAGTCCAAATTTCACGTAGAGCATTCGGAGTACAGACTTATGCAAAACCATCGCATTTGACTCTCGTTATTTAAATAGTGAATCAACACAGTAACAACTGATACATTTAGTCAATTCGAGTTGGCATTTAGTTCGCCTTTATTCGTATTTAAATGCAGTTTATGTATTGAAATCGCTTTACTTGTGCATTTTAGTATAAGTAAGGATTAACCTTATTTAAACTGACTCACTGGTTTAGTGGTTAGCATATACGGCCTCTTACTGCGAGGTCTTGGATATGATTTCAGTTAAAAAAATCTTAATAGCAACAGGGACTTGGCATTGTCACAGTATAAATATGTACAAACAGTACGGAAACTGCCTACAAACGTGCGAAACGGCACGCACACATAAACATGCACACCGACGAGACCCCTAAGCGGCACCTCGCTACTGAGAGCACCGCGACAACCGCTTAGGGGTCTCGTCGGTGTGCATGTTTATGTGTGCGTGCCGTTTCGCACGTTTGTAGGCAGTTTCCGTACTGTTTGTACATATTTATACTGTGGCATTGTGCCCCGTGGATGGTATAGGCTCATCCCCTAACTCATGGGGCCTAAACATAATAGGTGAAATGTGGGTGTTATACATCTCTGCCACACTCTTCTCAGTAATATAGGCGTGATGTAATGCTATGTAACGAAAACTTTATTTTAATAGGACAAATCGAAAAAGACGGACAAACTCGAAGTTTTGAAAAACAAGTTTGTCTACAGATTTGATTTTAGCCAAAACTCAAATTAAAGTTAGATTAAAAAGTGAGTTTATTTTTAAACTTAGTTTTACGAAGATCTTAACTTGAATAGCTTTAAATTCGTTTGGTAAAATACGACCTTATTTGTTTGAGTTGACTTTTAGTACGCTATTCATTTTTATTTAAATGCAATTTGTATATTGGTATTGCTTGAACCAATATTGATGTTCTGTGTAATTTAACTGCAATATAAATTATGCCTGCATATTTTCGTACTGCTTTTTCGAGTTTTCACATGTTTTAAATTGCTTATGTCTTGATGAGAGCTTCTTATATAGTTAGTTATTGAGTGAAATAAAGTGTGTAGAGGGCGAATTGATGCACCAGCTCTGCACAATGAACTGGTTCGGCTTTACGTCCCCGACAATTACCTTCGTAGTAGAAGTCATCGGCTGTTTGCCGTGCCACCATGTCGTACTGCTGCTCGCGTCACTTCTCCAATACCACGCGCACTTATCACTCTCAACAATCTCATGGACTCCAATTCAGAAATTGATATATTTTCAAATGAATTCGGTGTATTATTGGTGTTTTTTGCAACAATTTTGTGAATGTCAGTAATATGTTTTTATAAATTGTAATTAATATAATTGGTTCCTGTGGCCGTTTTAATCAAATAAATAAATAAATAAATTAAAAACAAATCATGATAATTTTATTATGCTGTACTATTTTGGCATCATTTTGTTCGTACTCTACTTGCCTTCACTCGTTGACACATGACAAATTTATATGCTATGTACTTTTATTGACATACCCCGATGTCGATAATTTGTAGTATATTATGACCTTTTCCATATTTTAAGTTATTTTCATAAGATTGTTCCTGTGGTGAAATCTCGGTGTTGTAGAACTCGGCCACCTCCTTCTGGTTGTAGCTGTAAACATTTAACACACGTGCAATGATGTCCTTTATTAAAATCAATAATAATAATAATACAGAAGGTACGAAGATCAGATCAGAAATGGAATACCACCATATCCCTCCAGAAATATTCCAAAACGTGCTTCGCAATGTACATAACTGGAAAGCTCCAGGATCCGATTATATTCATAGTTACTGGTATAAAAAATTTACAGCTATTCACACTAATTTATATCATCACTTAAACACATTTATAGAAGATCCAAACACAATACCATCATATTTAGCATCAGGTAAAACTTTCATGATTCCCAAAGACCGTAATGATCCGTCAAACCCAGCTAAATATAGACCTATAACATGTTTACAGACACTATACAAAATTATGACATCCTGTATATCAGAATTAATTTACCAATACATTGACGCCAACAATATCCTGGCCGAACAACAAAAAGGATGTCGAAAATTTAGTCAGGGTTGTAAGGAACAATTAACAATAGATTCAGTTATATTAAAACAAGTCCAAAGAACAAGATCTAACCTTTTCAGCATGTATATTGACTACAAGAAATCATACGACTCTGTCCCTCACTCTTGGCTTGTGCATGTTTTAGAACTCTACAAAATACATCCCATAATAATTGCGTTCCTAAGAACTATAATGACAAAATGGACTACTGTGCTGAGATTAACAACTGCAACAAAAATCGTTGAAACCAGCTCAATCCAAATCCAAAGAGGCATTTTTCAAGGAGATGCACTCAGCCCGTTGTGGTTCTGTCTTGCCTTAAACCCTCTTTCTAATATTTTAAATTCAACTAAATTGGGATACCCTTTACAATATTCTGAACAGAGTGGACAACAAAACTTACGGCAAAATGTTTTGAATCATTTATTATACATGGATGACATAAAACTTTATGCTAACACGGAAAATCAACTATATGAACTAGCTAACCTAACTGAGCAGTTTTCTTATGATATACACATGGAATTCGGCATTGACAAATGTAAAGTAAATTCAGTTAAGACAGGACAGAACTACCAACATCAATATACTTTAGGTACAGGGGAACGAATAGAATCATTAGAGGAACAAGACACCTACGAATATCTAGGTTACCATCAATCTCTACAAATAAAGTACAAAGACACAAAACTTAAATTAACACAACAATTTCAACACAGGTTAAATGCTATCCTAAAAACACAACTCAATTCCAAAAATACAGTCAAAGCTATTAACACATATGTTATACCACTACTAACTTATTCTTTTGGCATCATATTTTGGAGTAAGACAGAACTGAAAAACTTGCAGAGAAGAATCAACACAACCATGACCAAACATCGAAAACATCACCCAAGAGCCTGTTTACAAAGGTTGACACTACCAAGGAAAGATGGAGGCAGAGGACTTATTGATATTCTAAACCTGCATAACAAGCAAATAACAACCCTCCGAAATTATTTCTTTGCCAAATCTGAAACATCAATACTTCATACATCAATAGCACAAAACGACAATAAACTAACACCTCTGAACCTGAAGGATTCAACAAAACAGAAAAATGAAGTAGTTATTGACGATAAATCAAAGCTTGCAGATTGGACCCAAAAGGCTCTACACGGAAGACATCGTCAAGATTTATGCCAACAAAATGTCGATAAAGAAGCGTCGAACGCATGGCTAAATCGAGGTGAACTCTTCCCAGAGACAGAAGGTTTTATGATCGCCATACAGGATCAAGTAATAGAAACCAAAAATTATAGAAAATACATTATCAAGACTTTGAGACTGTTCTCAAAGTCTTGATAATGTATTTTCTGTGTAGTAATGTAGTGTCTGTACACCTGCAGAAAATGTAACAGTTGCCCTGAAACAATTCAGCACATTACAGGAGCATGTAAATCTATAGCTCAGACGGACTATAAACACCGCCACGACCAGGTTGCCAATATAATACACCAAAAACTAGCACACCAATACAAGTTTGTTGACTCTATTGTACCATACTACAAATATAACCCACAGACAGTTTTAGAAAATGCCAGTACCAAGCTATATTTTGATCGTGCTATTTTAACAGATAGGACCGTTCACTTTAATAGACCAGACATAACACTCATTAACAAAATTACCAAAACAGGTTTCCTAATAGACATTGCTGTACCTAATACACATAATTTACAGACCACAATAGCTGAAAAATTGACAAAGTATTTAGAGCTCAAGGATGAAATAACTAGGCTTTGGCATTTACAAAACGTTACCATAGTACTAATAGTGCTTTCTACAACAGGAATAATACCAAAGCAACTCCACCATTCACTCAACACCTTACAACTCTCTCCGTACACCTACAATCTTATGCAGAAAGCAGTGATACTGAACACATGCAGATTAGTTAGGAAATTCTTACAGTGCGAGCCAGATAACACACAACCAGTAACAAACGAACAAACACCTACTATCATAACTTCAGCACACACCCTCACAGGCACAACTTTAGCACACACTTTCACAACCACAACTCCTGCACATACCTCCACAACAACACACACCTCCACAACAGCACACACCTCCACAACAGCACACACCCTCACAATCACTACTCTAGCGCACACCTCCACAATCACAGGTTCAGTACACAACAACAATAGTAATCGTTCCACTGAAGGACACTTGGCTTAGGCCCGTGCCATCAGTTTTACCGGCTTGCCGAGAAATACAAACGAAACAAAAATAATAATAATAATAAATCTTTATTGGTACAAAATGAGGGTATTTTACAAAAATATACAAGCGCTGGCCACCGCGATAGTATTTACCGTGTTGCGGGTGCCAGTGTCTTCTCCAACAGGTACTGCATAACATGCCACAAGCGAAAGCGATTTAAATTAAAAAATTAGAATTCATCTCAAATGTAAATTACAAAATTGCATGACAATATATTATATATTATATAATATAGTATCATTAAATTTTAATTAAATAAATCATTAATCATAAATTACATATATGCATGGGGATAGAAATCTCCTAGTATGCCTGTATAAGGAAAAGTCTATACCTCCGTGCATTACAAATTAAAAATTAAAATTATACAAAATTAAGTAAAATTAAAATCTCAAATTAAAATCATAAATTAAAATCACATATTAAAATCAAACTAAATATCAAAATTAAAATCAAATATAAAAATAATTTCTATCAAAAATAATACGATAAAAAAAAACATCGACATAACAGATTTATAAACGTACTTTTATACACTTGTAACGTCATAAATAATAAACACAACCGAAATATTTCTGCACTAAACAAGAAAACTAACTCGGACTTTGACCTAGTAACTTTCGGAAAACACATAATGAAGTTACAAACTGCAACATAGACATTTGTTCTAAAGTTTACGTACGACACATATGCCTGGAGGTTGGAGTTTATTAAATACCACAGGTCGTGTTTCAATTGTTTCCTGGTAAAGGAAAATTCAAAGCAATTTTAGTTTGAATTTTCCTTTAGCAGGAAATAATTATAGAATATATTTTATTTTTTATCCTACTTTTACAGCGAACGAAGGTGTTGTCCATCTGATGGTAAGTGGAGTACAGCTAATGGACATCAACAATCCACAAAAGCAGATTATAGATGCGTCGCTGCAGCTGAGGACTACGGTGTTATGCCTCATGTGCCAGTAATTTCAGGGCCTGATCTCACCACCAAACCGGAACACAGTAATGGAAGCACTACTATTTGGCGGCAGGTTAAAGGTGAGACGGTGGTGCTGCCGCCCTCGAGCTCATTCACAAGAGCTCTGCCACCAGTAAAAATAATTAAATATAATATTAAAGAAAAACAGATACTATATTTGCTACTTACTGTATCAAAATGTGTGTATGTAATACCCTAACCAGGAAATAAAAATACCTGATATGGGGCACCTCTATGCTGACATAGAGGCGCCCCTCTATATCAGGTAGTTTTAGTTTGCAAATACAAATTACTAGAATTCTTATTAACCCCCTCCAGCTAAGCCTTATTCGCTTGTGTTAGGCTGAGGCCAAACGAGCGTAATTTTGTAAGTTGTGAGTCGCAGAATTTCGGTTGTAGAAATTCTGCCTTCCAGAAATTCTGTTGGACTAAACGCATTCTCCGAGACATGGCCGTTGTTTAATTTCAATGATCATTTTTTCCGTGTCCAGCATTTTGTGAATAAAAAATGCGTGTCGGCTCTTACGCAATATAATACCTGACTGAGACGCTTTGCTTGGCCCGTGTCGCCCCCTCCTCGCCCCGCGGACTCAATTCGGTTCGAATAATGCGTGTGAGTCGGCAGACAACTCATTTTGCGATGCCGTGTGAATCAAATAGGACTTTTGTATGAAACCGAATGTAGCAGATTTTCTGTGACCGAAATTCTGCGACTCACGACTCACAAAATTACGCTCGTTTGGCTTCACCCTTAGGAGGAAGTTGACGTCCGTGCTGTAATGACTGGGATTCGAACCCACGACCTCTCGATCGTAAGGCCGATGCCTTATCCATTGCATTAAAGTTAGTACGTGAGACAGAGATTTGATTATAAATATTATATTATATTTTATTTTTATTATTGATAAGTCAATTAAATATATAGGTACTACAAACTAAGAAACAGCGGGTCAAAATCGTAATAATTGACGACTGGATGGCGGAGTGGGTAGTGTACCTGCCTGCGACGCCGAGGTCGTGGGTTCGATTCCCACTATAGACAAATCTTTGTGTGCATGAACATGGGGGTTTGTCTTAGTCTGGGTGTTTCTATGTATAATAAGTGTGTATTTACAAAAGAAAAGTATATAATTATGTATTAGTATCAGTTATTCTAGTACCCATAGTACAATCTCTGCTTAGTTTGGGACTAGATGGCGTTGTGTGTGAGTTGTGGAATATTTATTTATTATTATTATTTAATTTGAAACGTTAAAAATTTGACACATTCCATGTCACCAAAAAAGTAATTGTTAAAATTTGGTACATAAATGTTGATTTTTTAAAGGTATCTTTATAATTTATCGCATTGAAAAAAACAATTTGCCCTTTTTCAATTGCTTTTCTAAGTGTAGTGAATTATTTTGTGTGTAAATTGAAGGAAGTTTAATAAATGTATTATCAATTCAAAGTCTATTACATATTGGACACCATTTCATATTACCAAAGCACTCTCCATACTATTAAGTTACATTATTAAATTATTCCATAAATGCTTCCTGGTATATTGTGCTCATGATAAATTGTAGTACTGTGTTACATACAGAGAGTACGACATGAATTTAAATGTAGCAATTCATTTTTAGACGATTTTGATTACTATACTATAATAATAATCATTTATTTCAATAAGATACATGGAGTAATACAAAGTAAGTACATATTAGATTAATCCAAATACATATTACAAAAGGTTGTAACGTTGGCACCTGTACTAGTGAGAACCACTGTATCACAGGTACCAGCGCCTTCCAATTCTATCAACAAGATAATAAACGGTGTAATGTATTATTACATAACAAAGTATACATGAATAAACTTTTGTAGGTATTTAATTATAATTTGTATAATATAAATTAGCATGCAAAAATCATTCATATAGATTTAGATAACTTAGTTTATCTATTTTTTTTTTTTCATTTTTCACAACTCACACACAACGCCATCTAGTCCCAAACTAAACAGAGCTTGTACTATGGGTACTCGAATAACTGATACTAATACATATATACTTTTCTTTTGTAAATACATACTTATTATACATAGAAACACCCAGATTAAAACAAACCCCTATGTTCATGAACACAAAGATTTGTCTTAAGTGGGAATCGAAACAACGACCTTCGGCGTCGCAGGCAGGTTCACTAACCACTCCGCCATCCGGTCGTCTAGTTTTAGCAAACAGTTTAGTTAAAGTTATTCAATACAAAAGGGAAACAAATTTAGTAGCATAACTAGCATACCATACGTACTGTTGCTATAAAGAATGATTAAATGTATTTTTGTAACTGCCTCGATGGATGGCTTAAAATTGTTGCCGTATGCGCCTTTCACCGGTGAGGTCTTGGGTTCGATCGGGCTATGTGTTATTTGTGAACTTTTCATAATACGCAATAGCAACATGGAGTTGGAATTCTGAGCGGTGGATGGCGATAGGCTCACCCCATGGGACTGAAGCATAACAGGTGAAATGTGGGTGTTGTTCACTTCTGCCACATCCTTCTATGTAATATATATTATTATGCAACATTATTTTCAGTCCTACTCCATCTTATCTAAAAGAACGTTTTCCTTTTCTAAATGATGTACGGGAAGGAAATGAAAACTTATGCACACGAGGTACCTGCGTTCATCAGGGAATTTGAGACTTAAAATGCCGGAACACAGCACCAAGTTTTTAGACAAATCCTTCACAGTGCAAGCAATTAGACTTTAGAATGAGTTACCGGTATCCATAAGGAGTGCTAAATCGTTAACACTATTTAAAACTTTGGTTAAAGAACACTATCTCTCCAAATAAAATCTCACCTGTTCTTATTTATCCTATTCTTAATTCTCTCTAGTACACCTTGAACTTCCCTTTCGTGTCTCTTTTTTACTCTCCATCCAATGGTTGTCTGTAAGAGATTGCCTTAGTTGCGATAAGACCGCCGTTTGCACTATATATCTTCTTTTTTCTGTATATTTATTTTTCCTTAGTGTGCAATAAAGCTTTTTATTATTATTATTATTATAGGCGTGATGTTATGTTATAATAAAGATACGGCATTTACAACTGAAAACACTGCACCTAAAAGAATAAGACCAAGTTTGAATCACCATCAAATAGACATGTAAATTTGCGAAACCATTCAGTCGATCTCCCAAAGGGAATATGCAAATAGCTCTTAATGTTTGCAAATTCTTCTGATGAGTCTGTACCAGACGCCCGTCGTCTACCTTCCTTAGGCTGCGTTCAAGGCTTTCAAAAACCATGTTTTATAAGCATTTTGTTCACAAACATCAAACAAGGAAAATTTTAAAATAGTCTACTAGCCAGAATTTGAGATAGAAAAAAAACAACATTTCTAAATATGAAAACCTTTCGAAAATGGATCTGCCTAAAACTTCAAAAGGATTTTATTTAAGTAAGTTGCTTTTTTTTTATTTCGCCACCATTGAGTATTATGCCCGGTTTACATTATTCCAGTCCAGTGATCTAGCGAGATTCCGGTCCAGTGCTGGACTGGATCTGTTACATTTACATTATTCCAGTTATTTGAAGTGTGAACACTACAGTGACAATGATTTCAAGAAGAGATCAGTTTCGAAAATGTTTTAAATATGCTCAATCACTCTTGCTACAAGAAGTCCGCAAAAACAACCAACACGTGTGTACTTTGTCAGCACTGGAATGGCACTGGATTGGCCGTCTACATTATTCCAGTTGCACTGGATTGATCGTACTGGACTGAAAAGTAGACCGCGAATCCAGTTACTGGACTGGAATGCTTACTGGATTCAGTTCATTCCAGTGCTGGTTTACATTTTTCCAGTAAGCAATCCAGTACTGGACAGGATCGCTGGACTGGAATAATGTAAACCGGGCATTATGTGTTATTCACGATCACTCTTTCTATTTTTGAAAACTGCATCAAAGTCAGCTGCGTAGTTAAAAAGATCCAAAACTTACAAACAGGCAGAGTGACTTTTTTTTATACTACGTAAAGATTATAACAAACAAAGCTTGTTTGTTCTTATTACGGAATCTTATAACATGTTACTTGCACCCGCTGCATTATAGCGACAAAATCCCGGCAGAAAAGTAATTCTGCCCAAGAGGTCCTTGGCAGAAGTGGCATCGTCCGGACTGGTACCGAAATTACCGGAGACAACAATATACCGTAATTTAATAAGTTTGGAAGATGCTGACGCAGCTGCAATAAGCTACCGCCAATGAGAGCTTCTGCGAGTAACGACTAGACGAGGCGCGGTCACTGTGTTGGCGATAAGCGAACGCATCATCATCATTGTTTTAGCCTGTGGGTCTCACTACAGGACGCAGACCTGGAAACCCTATTTTTCATTTTCTCCCCGTACATCGTTTAAAATTACATTATTAGTTTTATAATAATAGCTGTTTAAGTGCTTATTAAATTACTTATTAGCCCGTCAGGCTAGATTGTAATATTTATGGTATCCTATGTGACAAATTGACATCTTATCCAACAACGCAATTCAAATTAACTTTGTGTTATCAATTTATTTTATTTTATCAAAAATATGAAGACAATAGTAATAGATTCTGTGCCTCTAATTATACTTATAATCTTGTATTTGTGATCATTCCCAAATACCCTGGTAGTAATACTTTAGAAACTTTATTTACAAGGCCAAAAGGTTAAGGTGGCGTACATTTTATTATTCATTCAAATGCCGCATCCTGGTCACAAACATCAGCATAATGACGAAACTAGTGGTATGAAATGAATACATGCATCGTAAAACCTGCTTACTTTGAGCGACTTCTCTAAACCTTTAGAATTTTTCAAAGACGCTTACTCGCTTGCAGTAGCACCGCAACCTTCTTTCAACGTTTCAATATTCCAACAAGATGCAAGCAGCTGTAAAGGGGAAATTCCTTTATGCGCCTTCAGAGTGCTTCGCTAATATTTAACGAAAAGGTTTTTTGGTAACCAATCTTTTTACAATTTTCAGCTTTTACATCGAGAGTGCAAGCTTTTAGCGAGCTAACTTTATTTTTACGGGCCCTCCGTACCTAAATGAGCTCGCAATGTCGCAACGTGGAGATTTATTATATTGATGTAGATAATGTTTCGGTGTGCAGAATGAAGGTGTGATACCAAATAATGAATTGTATTTCTGATAATAGTTTCTATCTCCAATACATATTAATATTAATGTGTCTGAAGATTGTTATTATTTCAAGTCTCAAAAATCTAAATTAAATGACATCATAAAAATTAATAATGTCAAAGGATGCACACCAAAAGTTTTAATTGATTTGAGACTTTTTATTCTTTGAGGCATAAAACCCTAAAAAATGCAAACAAATATTAACTTCCCAGCAATCTATTTGAAATTTGGTCTCGGTTTGTGTAGTGAATATCGGATTAACATCAAAATTTCAAAAAAGCGAGCGACGAGGAATATTTATCAACATCACAAGCGAAGGTGGAAACTTGTTGATTATTTCTGATGACAATTGGTGTGTTTTGGTCAAAACTCAAGGACTAAAAGACAATAATGTATTGACATGATATACCTACGTCTATAGCAAAATGTTTCCGGTTAAAACTCTTGAGCTGACATTCTGCCACATTTCTTTACAAGTAATTATTTTACTTTACAGTACAAAAAATTGAAAAGTGACTACTACTTATTATCAAGACGAAGAGACAAGTATATTAACAAGAATTCCACCAATTTTCTGAAGAATTCTAAACTTCAACAATTGGCAACAAAAAGTGGCATCAAGATTACAAATACAATTACATACTCCAACAACAACACCCACTTGAAGTTTCAGGTTAATCTGGCGATTACAATAATCCCGATTAAACCTAACGGCCGATCAAAGTTTTATGCAATTGGCCGCAACTTGTTCAACTTCGTGCGAAGTCGGATAACTTCGGATAACTTCGGCGTTCCGCCATCTTGTTTTATGTTGTCTACATGGTAATGGTTCCGCCGATGTGGTTGATAACAACCGCTAGTCGGAAATTAATTCGACCTACGTATACCGCGTGGTTTCGCGCGTAACTTGTTCCGACTAAAAGTTAGAATGATTAAATATTGTTTATTATATCAGATATGTAAAACCACTCGCTTACTTAGCGAAGAAAGTTGGGTTTACTTGAATATATTATGAAGTTAATTTACTTTGCCCCAGAGGCACTAAAAGTTGGAAATGGTTTATGAAATATAACAGGTAATTTCTATTTACAAAAGATAGGTAGAATAGATGACACAATGAGTCTGTTAGAAGTATCATGTAGTTGATATATTTATGGTATATAGGCTAGGGCTGGTAGACCACTTGGGAGAGCCATTGAACAGTGTTCTTAAGTCAGGATTCAAGTACTATCTCAACAAGGCTTTTCAAACTGCTTTTAATAATTGTAATATAACAGGTAATTACACCAGTTTCGTAAGAATTATTGAGATGGCACACCTATTATGAAATAAAAGGACAGCCTGACTTCAGTATACTCAATCTTGTACAAGTGGGCCAAGCAGTAAGGTATGCAGGGCAAAACTTCTACGCCATAGTGAAAACTGACTGCAATAGATATGCATGTGTGAATTACATATTTAATAAGTGTAATATACCCACTATTTAGATATGTAACTCACTTATCCATAACTGGTGTAGTCAGTCTTTTCTATAAAAGATAAAGATAAATTTGGATTTTTTACATTAGATAGAACGCCAGCAATTACACTATCCAATGGTCCCAATGACAAGGCCAAATACCGACATTCACTCACACAAGCGCACCCAGTCTCAGAACAAATATTTGCGAATTACACAAAAAATTGTCCCATGTGGGGATCGAACTCACAACACCACACGTGCAGACACTATGACTTAGAAGTTTTTGCCTTGCATACCTAACTCGTTGGCCTACTGTACAATATCTTCAATCCAAAACGGATAAACGCCAGAACTACAAACTGCCTATAAATACGGTGAAAAGGTGCAGTAACAAAAACTTTCCAACTTGGAACTATTACTTATAATTCCTCCAGCATACACTAACATAAATATCTCCTATATTATACAAAGGCTCCTAAGATCCGCATAACATTGGCCCTTCGCAATCGTCATAATAACAATCGGGTGAAAAAACAAGGTATTAGTATATAAATATCAGTTTATGTGAAAAATATGAATGGTAAGGCTGGAGTGGGATAGCTCGGCCATTCCCAAACATCTGTGGGAAGTGGATCGATGGGAATTCAATAAAATTTAACATTCAGCGAGCGTGCCTAGGGAGTACTTTGGATGTTTATGACATAAGCGATTGGCGTGAGCGGGAGGCAAAAAAGCTTGTTTTACAAGATTTAGAATCGTTCTAATTGATGGTGGACTTGAAAGTTGATTTGAATTTAGTACACCAACATCATGCAATGTGACTTGTGCGAGACGTAGCGCAACGGCGACGAAAGACGATTAATCGCCCAGTTGATGAATCTACGTAAAAGATTCGAAACTAGTCGACATATCCCGGGCAAAATCCCGTATTCTCAATAATAAAAGTATGTAATGTCTTGGGTCGGCAACGCACGAGTGATTCTTCTGGTGTTGCAAGTCTCTAAAACTCTAAAGGCTTAAATGACTGCTTCCATCAGACGGGCTAGTTTGCAACCTTAGTATAACAAAACAAATAGTCTCATATTATGATGACGACTTGCAGCAAATCTGATATGCTTTTGATCTTCTTCTTCGTCGTGTCGATGGCTGAGTCAAATTTTATTTTGACTTGCCATCGTGGTGAAAGGATTAACCAAGCTTTGCAGAAATAGCGAATTGCCCAGGGTACGCTGGACGTAGGGAATCGTTGTGTACGTCACTCGGGGAGGCTCCTTTCATGCACCCCTTATATGCTTTTGATGAATGAACCAGAGTAATTTCCTTTAAGTAAAGGTACCATTATCACGGCTTTAGCCTGCCAAATAATGATTACATGGCTAACCCTTGAATAACCGGCTTTTAGATGAACATCGGCCAACATATGTCCTACAAGCACCCACTGGCAGGGGCAACAATGACTTCGAGGAGTGGGCAGGGCGGCAGCATGGGACTCTCTCCTTCAGGCTAGTGCAGGTATTGACCGGGCATGGTTGCTTCGGGAAGTACCTGCACAGGCTGAAGAGGGAGGCGAGCCCCATGTGCCACCACTGCGACTGCGGTGAGGACTCGGCGCAGCACACTCTCGAGCAGTGTCCAGCTTGGGAGGTGCAGCGCCGGGAACTCACCGCGGTCATAGGGAACGACCTCTCGCTGCCGGCCGTGGTTGCGGCCATGGGCAGCGCGAGGTCGTGGGATGCGGTCGCATCCTTCTGTGAGGACGTCATCTTGCAGAAGGAGGCGGCGGAGTGGATCAGGGAGGACGCACCCCTGGCTGATCCGCTCCGCCGCCGGCGAGCTGGGCGGCGAAGGCGCGCGTACGCCGCGAGCCTAATGCCGCCCTAAGCGAGGCCGCGGGCGGTGGAGGGGGTTTTCCGCCGCCCGCTGATGCCTTCCGCGACGGAGTGACGCCCTGGGTGTGCCCGGGGCGTCGCTACGAGAGTAGGACTGAGTAGAGTCGGGTGCCCCGTCAGTGGTCGGACTGGGCACGGTCGCCGCGGCGAGCCCTGTGGATGTAAGATCGATCCAGGGCTCGCCGACCCACCATCTTTCGGCGACGAGGGCACACCGCGGGGTTTTAGTGGGTATTCTGTGCCGTTTAACATCGTAGGCACGGGAGTCCCACATAGCCACTCTGCCCGTCCCCCCACGGGTAGGGTGGTATGCGTAAATGCATTTCCCCGCGAAAAAAAAAAAAAAAAAAAAAAAAAAAAGGGTCAACAATGACTACATGCATTGCCATTATCGCCTACGCTTCTAACTGGCACCATACAAACATTTCGCGTTTCGGGCCGAACTCTCACTTACGGTTAATATGTTTATTTACGAAGAGATGCCTCAAACGTACTCACAAGGGTGATTTGTGTACCTACCACTGAAGATGGTGCCGATACTCCAGGGTATCGAAGGTTTCCTAAAACCCTCGAAACGGATTCGGGTGAAAGGCTGTTGTTTTGCTTAGAATTGTAATTTCATTGTTATGATTTTAGAAAATTAACAGTATTGAAAGTAGTTAGTCCAACTTATAATTGTTTTTTTTATAGCTACTACTATGCATAACAGTTAAAAGATTTGGAACAGGCAATACCTCAAAATGCTTAGATGGTCTAGTGGTTAGCATATGCGCATCTCACCGAGAGGTCTTAGGTTCGATTCCCGGGTCAGTCAAAGTGTTACTCGTAAACTTTCCGTCAGTAAAGGAGTTGGAATTGTGACTAGTGGATGTCGATACCCCCTATCCCATGAGATCTAAACATAACAGGTGAAATGTGGGTGTTGTACACCTCTGCCACACTCTTTTGGGTAATATAGGCGTTATGTTATATGTTATGTTAACTACTATGCATAACAGTTGGGAATTTTTGGAACAGACAAGACTTGAACCTGCGATGTTGAAGTACCTTTACGCCGCTTTTCCAACTAAGTTACTGTCCTTTTAGTAAGCGGCCAGTAACAAGTCTAATTTAAACATTTGGAAACAAACTTCAGTTACTCCAAGCCGTGGTTTGAAGTTAGTTTAAGATCTGGCTACACGCTCCATCTTACTTGCGCAAAAATATTGTGTATAAATATTGTTTACGAAAATATGCCGTCTTCTTCTTCGTCGTGTCGTCGTGGTGAAAGGATTAGCCAATTCGCTTTGGAGAACTCGCGAATTGCCCAGGGTGCGCCGGACGCAGGAAATATGCCGTTATATTTATTTTATATTTTTTATTTTTTTATTATATTCTGCTACAAGCTCAAACTTACAAGGGAAAATTGGCATTAGCACAAATAAGATGGAGCGTGTAGCTAGGTAAAAGCTTAGGTATAAAATAAATAAATGTAGGTACCTAGCAAATCTGCATTGTTTACTTAAACAAATGTCATCGCAATGTATTCGGTGCTTATAAAACAAAATCATATCCCGAAGCAATAAATAAAATTGCTATTCACAAATAAATGTCCCGGATATTGCCGCCAAACTTCATTTTCTCGTGACGAGCACAATTCTGTGAATAAAGGTGTGAAATTATCGCGAATTCAAGCAATCAGTTTGTCATTTCTCTGCTAAATTAATTCTGTTAGTGTATGACGTCACTACGGGAAAATTATTGGTTTATGAGCACGGTTGGCAGTCTCGCTGCTCTCCACTACACTGGTGGTAGGTTCGCACCTCGCACGGGACAAATCTTTGGTGATTCCGCAAAGATTTGTTCTAAGAAAAACTCTGTATCAAATAGCAGAGCACAATAAACTGCTCCTCGGGGTGATTTTATCCTCGGGGAGACAATATAAAAATGTGTGCTTTATCTTCGTGCGGGGGGATCGTTTACATTATAAATTAGGATAGGTGCTAATAATAGGTATAAGTTTTTACATTTTAATAGAACTTCCATATTTTATGGTTCGTAAGCTAATAATAGTCTTTCATGAAATTATCTTTTAACCAAGTATAAAAAAGGAGGAGGATCTCAATTCGTCTATTTTTTTATAATTGGTACCTCATAACTTTCGACTGGGCAAAGCGATTTTAATGATTTTTTATTTTAAAGCTGGTGCTTGCCATGTTGTCCCATTTCAATTTAGTCCAGTTCTGACAATGGCACCCAAGAGAAAACCATATAAGTCTAAAATTATTGTAATTGAAGTCGGTTTGGTTGTTGAAAAGAAATTTTGTATGCACCTAATTTGAAATAAATTTTTTGATTGATTGATTGATTGATTGTTTTCATTTAAAGCGTAAAATGCGAGGGAATATGATGTTGCTTGATTAAATTTAACGTTGAATCTATGGAAAAAAAAGTCTATTTACATGTATAGAAAAAAACAACGTGCAAATTAATGATAAATGAATGATTAATTTATGGAAAATATATTACATATAAGCAAGTGACAGCATTAAATTAAATTAATTGAAATCCATTAGTAAACCGACAGCTATTTGGGTTTATTTAATTGTTTATTGTAGGTGTTAATAAAGGCTAATAGCAAATTAATGACAATAATATATTTTAATTGTTTCAGGTAACGCAGTTTTCAATATTGAGAGTAAGTTCGTACTACAACTAGTCTCCAACCGCGGCTCCGTCTGCATGTGACATCAAAAAGTATGGTGGTATCCTGAACTAACTACTCACTATTCAAATGATGAAATACGGGTGTTACTCACGTAATGTTGTTCTATTTTGTCGACCGCGGTTTCGCCTATATGTCTAGGCATTGCAGTGCAAGACTGGCTGCGACTCAGGCGCGACGTATCGCACTCTCTTGATAATGCCTAGACGTACCTATAGGCGAAACCACGGTCGACTAAATAGACCAACATTACGTGAGTAACACCCGTATTTCATAATTTGAATAATGTAACAAACTCACGTCAGTTTTAATAAAAATCTACTCACTAATTATCAACATGATCGGTCTAGAAGATTCAGAGCCTATTGGGAGAAAACAAACAAAAACATTTTTCCTCCGTATATTATAGGCTGACCGTTTAACTGAGTCCTCGCCTGCGCGGTACAGGGGCGCGGGGGTATGACGACAAAGGGGACTGAAACAGGTGCGGGCGGTGGGGGCACTTAATGAAATATACAGGAGATGAAATGCACCAAGATATTTCCTAAGATATGTGACATCATAGGAAAAAAGAAATAGTGATTTATCAAATGAAAAATAGATAAGAAGATACAAAATTTTAATGAACTTATGTACGTAAATAAAATAATTGAGAATAAACTATTATACTATTTGTTATCTAAACATAATATAATTAAATCGTAAGAAAGTCAAAACTTTTTTGGGTCCAGTTTCTTTTTTCTAAAAAATAAGTATACGTTAAAGCCATTTGCTTGCACTGACTGTTTATTTTATGTCCGAAGATTTTTCCATTCATCTTGAGATTGTTATTACATGTGTACCTCTCACAAGGTGTCTGCAACAGTCAACACATGCGATCGCTACCCATGTAGCGAACGAAATGAACAATTACAAAAATTTGCCCACCGCCCGCACCTGTTTCAGTCCCCTTTGTCGTCATACCCCCGCGCCCCTGTACCACGCAGGCGAGGACTCAGTTAAACGGTCAGCCTATAGTACTAATGGTAGATCCTAAGGAGGAAGTGCCGCTAATTACCTTTAACCTGCCGGTTTAAGTTTAAACTGTATTTTTCTTTAATCTGTAGTAGCCTAACCACTGAAAGGACAAACATAAGTATAGTTATAGTTGTTGTGGATTTGGTTAAGGTAAAGAAACCTGGAGAAAAGGAAATAAATTATATTAAGAAAATAGGAAAATAAACTAAAGAAACACTAAACCTAGGAAGATAACTAAAAGACTGACAAGGAATTTAAATTGTCAAATTCTTATAAAAAAAAACTAAACATTATGTACAAAAATATACAAAAAGGTTCGATTGGGCACAATAGTCGAAGGGCTGAAAAAGGACACTGGCTACTTTTTATTGCGTGTAAAACTGCTAGCGGAAACTTCTGATTATAAAGGTAATCTAAAAAGTGACTGAGGCAATATTGCATTCCTTATACTAAGAAACAGTTGAAAAAGATACTGCATGGGAGGATTTAAACCTGCGACCTTACTGCTCACCGGGCAGTCGCTTTACCAACCAGCTACAGTCGCCTCTTGCCAGAACCTTAAATTTCTCAACTGTATGTTACGTCATTTCGTGACGTCACGTTCATCCATTGGTTCCTATTTAAGTAGAATACAAACCACAGGGCGAAGATACATTCAGCACAAATGTTGTGAAGAATGAACGCGTACGTTATTTCACCTTCTTATTGCATTCCTTCCCTATTCGTTTCCTGTATACAACAACCAATATTCCCTTTTAACAATTTTACCACCCACTCAGCTTAACACTAAAATATAACAGTTTACACTATATTACGTAACCTATAACAGCCACTCTGTGGTCGCCATATGGCCCTACAACCTACTCCACGACCAACACTTCCGGTAACCACAATTTTATGTTGTATTACTGAGTATATAGAACATAAATTAGCTTGATAAAGGTTTGTAATTTTAACACTAGAGATAGTCTAAATTTAGCTTTAAACTCATTACTTTAAGGTCGCTTTTTGTGTGCTGAAAAAGTGGTTAGGTGTATTGTCCACTGCGTTGAATTATCGAGAGAAATTAATTTTATTTACTTTTTAATATATTAATAAGATCAATAATTTTTATTGAAGATGCGGTGAGACTTGTGTTGGTTTTGTAATATTCATGATTACATTGCTACTGAAATTTTCTGAAGGAGAACACAGACGTGTTTTTTTGGCGTCTTGAGATTGTTTAAATATTCTTGTCTAGATATTTGCATCTGCCAGACTCAGATACACTACATTATACATGTCGTAAAAAAAGTTAATGTTATGTATTTTGTATGTTTTATGTCACATATATTTATTTTTAGTACACATTCCCCGTAGCTCAATTTAATTAAAGTAATCAATGTTGTAACATGAAAAAAATGTTTTTAATAACTGTTAAACTTTCGCGTTGCATATTTTATTCGTATTTTAAAAATTAATCGCATTAATCCCCGTTCAAATCATATCAGTTAAAATGTTTTTGTAGAACAATAAAAAAAAAACTTTTTTTTTATATGTTATTTATAACATCCGACATTTCAGTTACGCAATAGTGTACGCGCACCCTAACCACCGGTTGCGTGTGAAGTGCTATCAGCTAGAACGTTGACTTTTCTAAGAATATAACTATATTATGATTAATAACTGGTTCTGAACTAATTAATTTGCTACTACGAACAGAAATTAGCTTCTGACCAATTATTTAATGGATTTATTAATTTTGTTAAACAAAAAAGTTGTTAATGGTTTTTTTTTTTAAGATGGACCTTGAACTTGTTAATGAGCTAAGGCGCCAACTACGTCACATGACGCGTGATCTGACGTGTAATTTGTCGCTCATCTTAACAGGAGAAAATTGCTTGGATGTTTGCCATACAAAAGTAATTTGGGTTTAACTTTAATATTATTAAGTTTGTATATATTTATAGACAAATCAAATCGAAAACGCTAAAATGAATGTTCGTTGGCGCCAAAAATTTTTCAATTTGTGTGTAATTCAGGTAATGATTAAAACCTGTGTTCAGGTTTATCATAAAATTACAGACATAGACGTCATAGGTACAGGACATGTAGTTCCCCATAATTAACATGACAAGGATTGCAAATGCATCGCTCTATCTAAGGACTATGATTAAAATTTAATACGACAAATAAACGAGTGCACGATTGGCGTACTGATAAAAGCGGTCGCCTCGTCTTTTTCAACTACGCTGGTGTTGTGGGTTCGATCCCACGCGGGACAAATCTTTGTGATCCGCAAAGATTTGTTCTGAGTGTGCTTTTTGTGTGTAAATTGTATGTTTGTGAACACCCCCGCGACACAGGAGATAGTCCTAGTGAAGGTGTCGTTTAAAAAAAATGCCTTTTGCACCTGTATTTTGATAGATAGATGGATAGAAAAAACTTTATTTGCTCATCATAATTTGTCGCAAACATACAGAAAAATAGTACTTAAAACTATAACGTGCAAAGGGCGGCCTTATCGCTTGACGCGATCTCTTCCAGGCAACCTTAGGATGGACATGATAGAAGGGATATTTGCGGTGCTTTTATGTAGTTTGATGGATTAACAAACCCAGACTAAGCTGGAATTCTTCAAATTTTCCTGTTGGCGGTGCGGTGACAGAGGTGTACAACACCTACTTTTTATCTGTTATGTTTAAGTTCCTATGGGATAGGGGATAAGCCATCTTACGGGCACAATCCCAACTACGTGCTGCTATTTAACTTTGCCCTACCCGGGAATCGAACCCGTGACCTCGCGATGAGAGGCGCATACTAGACCATCAAGGCAATATCGGTGCGGTGAGTAATGTAATATATTGATGAATAATGTTGTCCCTCAAAATGTATCACTAGAAAAGCATTTTCGATTAGTGATTTTAATTTAATGACATCCAATCTTCAGGGAGCCATATATAAATCTCTAATTGCTTTAGAAATCCAAGTAACCACAGTTGTTCAAAATTATTTATTTATTTATTTATTTAAAACTTTATGCACAATTTGTACAGAGGCGGACTTAATGCCAAAGGCATTCTCTACCAGTCAACCAAGGGTGGTGCAGAGCTTTAACATGGTAGGTGCACTTGTAAAGATAGTAAAAAAAAAAAAAACAAAACTAACAAAACTTACAAATAAAAAAAATAATATAAAATGATAATATACTTTCTAAAGTATAAATCAAATACTATATAAACATACTTAACTATTATATATACATATATAAATACATATAACATATATACACAATATATAATAGAAATATTGGATGATAAATATAAAATCATACACAGTGTGGTAACCTAATGATGTGACGATTCCGACAACTTATCACGGAGGAGATTCCGAACTTTTATTTTGAATGTAAAACGGTTAGTGGACATCCTGATTTCGAGAGGGAGCGCATTCCACAAAAGAACAGATTGAACGAAAAAGGAAGAATTTAGAAACCCAGAAGTGTGAGATGGACATAGAAGGAGTAAATTATTTGACGAGCGAAGATCACGCTCGTGATTGGAGCATAGAAATTGGAAATAAGGAGCTAAGTAACTAGGAGGAGATGAAGAATTAAGGAAACTGTACAGAGTGGTAAGAGCACGTAAATTCCGACGCTGACGGATGGGCAACCAAGTTAATTGAGAACGGTAAGTAGACACGTGGTCATACTTTCGAAGATTATATATAAATCGAATGCAGTTATTGAGAAGACGGTCTAACTTATTGAGAAGATCTGCATTCAGGTCGAAATAGCATACATCACCATAGTCGATCATGGGGAACACCAAGGTCTGCACAAGCATTATCTTTGTTCTAGAAGGTAGAAAGTTCTTTAACCTATATAAAGCACGAAGAGTACCAGTAACTTTTTGACTGATGTGAGCAGTTTGTTTTTGCCAGTTAAGAGTGAAGTCTATATGAAGTCCAAGATCTTTAACTGAGGCACTCACCGGTATAATCGTTCCGTTAAATACAACTGGTGGAAGAACTGAAGTGTTTATTCTACTCATCATACGACTACTACCGACAATAATGGCTTGGCATTTTGCAGGGTTGACAGAAAGACCAAACCTGCCAGACCAGTTCCTTATAGCTTCAAGGTCTTTGTTAATGCTATCTATGGCAGTTGATATATTATCCACATTTGCTTGTGAATACAGCTGCAAGTCATCGGCATACAGATGGTACAAAATGATTTACAAAAGCTATTTAGAAACAGAGCTTAAAAGTATATTAAATAAAAATAAACCTGTATCACATCATCTTACACGTCGTTAACAAAATTATATTAAAGTAAATATTTACTAAAATCCATACCTAAGTGTACGTACTTAATATAGGCTATGCGGACGATGACTACTGCAGATTCTGTAAAAAGGAACCGGCAAATCCGCTGCACCTCTTTTGCGACTGCGAGCCACTGATCCATAGACGAAGCATCATTCTGGGATGCCATATCTTGGATCCGGATGATGTCAAGTCACTCCCGATCGGCTGACTGCTTGGCCTAAAGGAGAGTCTATAATGAGGCTACAATCACAATAGACCCACGGAGGTCGACGTGAACACCCAAAGCCTCCTCCCAACAATAACAATAGTATATAATATACATATACTTTATACCAAGAATAT
The DNA here is from genome assembly GCA_905147285.1 of Hypena proboscidalis. Taxonomy (NCBI): domain Eukaryota; kingdom Metazoa; phylum Arthropoda; class Insecta; order Lepidoptera; family Erebidae; genus Hypena; species Hypena proboscidalis. Next base: position 8,258,298 of record LR990141.1, read on the forward strand.
AGACAACGTACTCATGGTTTATCGAGTTTCTCACGAGTGTAGAACGTAATATAATACATATACCATATGGTGAGGAATTTCGCTTGGCTGATTTGACGGTTGCATTATACTATTAATTATCGTGTACTTGCAACCGTACTTGTATTATTCAAAGAAAGTCTATAACATCATGTTATCGCAAAACTTATCTATCTATACATAATCTATATAAATAAAATGAAACCCGTTTTCCGTTGTCACGGCATCACGCGGGATCGGCTGAACCGATTTCGCTGATTCTTTTTATGTTGTGTTTGTTATAGTCAGGAGATTGTTCTTATGAAATAAAAGACTAGGCAACTTGCGTGGGAAATTATAAAATTTAAGAATACTTAACCACTATATTAAATTTTCTAATGATTTTCTAACGTAACCTTAGCGCTTTTGACAGTATGAACTTTTTGAATGTACTTTATTGGGTTTGACATAACATTGACAGAAGGCGTGCTGCAAATATCGTCACAGATAATGTATGCATAGTTAGGACAGGACAACGTCTGTCGGGTCAGCTTGTATATAATAAAATTGTAATTTCGCCATGTCTGTACACTGAAGATATATTAATACGAGCGTTCTTTATAACACCAAAAACTACTGCATGTAATTGGATGCGGTTTTCATAGTTGTGTAGCTTGAGACCTGCCTTAAAAACTGGTATATGTTTTCTCTTTTTAGGGTTCCGTAGTACCTACAAGGAACCCTTATAGTTTCGCCATGTCCGTCTGTCCGTCCGTCTGTCCGAGGCATAGCGACGAAACCGTTGGTGCTAGAAAACTGAAATTTTGCATAAACATGTATGTTAACTAAACAAAGAAAGTCGTAGAATAAAATTTGGAAAAATATTTTTTTTTTTTGTCGCCTACCCCATAGTGTGGGGTATTGTTAGATAGGACTTTTAAAAACGTTTAGGGGTTGCTAAGACAGTTTTTTGATTTAGAGATCCGTTTGCGAGATAATTAACTTTAAAGAGCAAATTTTTGTTCGAGTAGAGCGTCCCCCCCCCCTCTAAAAGCTAAACTACTGCATCCCAAAATCTGAAAAAAATTGTGTCGGTAGTACATGTAATGAACTTTAAAGGAAAACTATAGCGGATAAGTTCACTTCATTAGTTCAAGAGGAATAGGGGTCCGAAATGTCAGATGCAGTTACTCAGAATATTTCGTTCAAAATTTTTGAAACATAAATAAACATACATAATACATATATAAAATCACGCCTTTATCCCACGGGGGTAGGCAAAGACGATGGAACGCCATTTGCTTCGCTCCTTACATACTTCTTTCGCTTCCTAAACATTCATACATCTCGTCATACGTGCTAGCTGGTTTCGTGTACTACAAACATTTCCTTTCTGAAGGACGCCATTTATCTGGTTACTTTAACTTAATCAGTTCTAGGGTAATTGGGGTCCAAAGTGTAAAATGCTTAGAGATACTTAGAATAATTCGTGCAAATTACCTAAAACCTTTGAAAGTAATGACTTGTATGAAGATGTTACTTGTTTAATACAGATAGTAAATCCCTTTTAAGTCGAAATATGTTGTTACGACTAGCTACGGAAGCCTACTGCGCGTGGCCCGACACGCACTTGGCCGGTTTTTATTTAATCCCTTAGGGGGTAAAATAGGGGGTTAAGTTATTTTGTGACGTTAGTCAATTTATAATTGCACGAAATTCTGATAACAAACCTTAGGTTCTTATTTTATTCCTAACGTTTTCTGTTATACAATTTTTTTGTTAACAATCTTGTGGTTACCTTTACCTGCCGTTTGTTGGTGAGATCAGATCCTTAAATTATTGGCACCGTATAAATCATGACACCTGCTCAAATGTAGCGAAATATTTACAATATTTTCTTCTTAGAAACAAAATAAGTTATTTTATTAATTTTATAAAGAAAATACATAACAATACAAAAAAATGTATTTTTGCAGTAATTGACACTTTCATGATTTAAACTTAATTTAGTACATACGATTGTCGATAGATAACAGATATTTATACAGATATTTAGTTTTATATACTCTATGTTTAAGTCCTAGGCTAAAAACTAGGTCAGGTAGTAAACTTTCAGGTCGTAGACTAGAATCGTTAAATATCGGTTTTATGGAACATAAATAGTCCATTGAAATAACTAGTTAACATAAAAAACTACATCAAAATGGCACCCACAAAAGTGTTTTTAATTAAGTTTGATATACTACTTATATATACGACAAGCTGACCCGACAGACGTTGTCTTGTCTTAACTATGCATACATTATCTGTGACGATATTTGCAGCACGCATTATGTCAATGTTATGTCAAACCCCATAAAGGTACATTCAAAAAGTTCATATTGTCAAAAGCGCTAGGGTTACTAAAATGGCTATTAAAAAATAGGGGTTGGTGATAAAAGGGTAAAATTTTAAGGATGTATGTATTTTTTAATGCCACATTATATAAAAATAAAACAAAAATTTTGTCAAAAAATTAAAAAAAAAAATGTTAAGGAAGAAGTCTCGGGTTCGATTCCCGGGTTGGGCGAAGTGTTATTTGTAAACTTTCCATCAGAAAATGTACAATAGCAGCACGGAGTTGGAATTGTGCTCGGTGGATGGCAATAGACTCACCTCCTATCCCGTGTGACCTAAACATAACAGGTGAAATATGGGTGTTGTACACCTCTATCACACCCGTCGGGGAAATATAGGCGTGATTTTGGATTTTGTTATGTTATTTTCCATAATATTTTTTTTTTGTATACTACGCCCACAGCGTACGAACGTGTAGTACCACCTGACGGTAAGTGGAGTACAGCCCATGGACATCAACAATCCACAAAAGCAGATTATAGATGCGTCGCTGCAGCTGAGGACTACGGTGTTATACCTCATGTAACAGTAATTTCAGGGCCTGATCTCACCACCGAACCGGAACACAGTAATGGAAGCACTACTATTTGGCGGCAGGGTAAAGGTTAGACAGTGGTGCTGCCGCCCTCGAGCTCATTCACAAGAGCTCTACCACCAGTAAAAGTCAAATGATTTCTTATCAAAAACTTACTTGTAGTTTAATAAAAATAATACTACAAATACTTTTACCTCTTTATACTAAAACAAGCAACCGTATAAATAAATAAATAAACGAGCAATAAAACTAAAAGCTGCTCTAGAACTCAAGACGAGGAGTTAAAGAGTGACCTCCGGATGAGCGAGAGTGGCGCCCTCTCACGGAGAACGGAGTCACGAGATGTCTAATGGACTTACTTTAAAATAATATGTTTGTAGCATGCATCTCCCTGAAGAGTAAAGTTACATATGTACATAAAGGTTGCAGAAATTGCGTCAAGCGATAAGGCCGCCCTTTGCATATTGTTATTGTCTTTTAATAATATTATTAAAACCGACGTGAGGTGAAGACATTGTTATTGAGAATACGGGATATTCACGCTATTTTAGCCGGGATATGCCGACTAGTTTCAGCAGATGAATCTACGTACTATATTCGAAACTAGTCGGTATATACCGGCTAAAGTAACGTGAGTAACCCGTATTCTCAATAATAATGTCTTTTAATAGTTGTCTTTAGTTTGTAATGGAATGGTATGCAAATAAAGTTTTATCTATCTATCTATCTATATTGTCTGCATGTGTGGCGTAGTGGTTTAAGGGGACGCCTCACCGCTTTCTACTGCGCTAAATGTGATTATTTGAACACTCATTTAGAAGCTGTATAAAACTCATTGATAAGAGAAGTCTGGAGATTTGTCATACAGGTCTTGAGCCTTTTACGAACTCCAGCTCAGTTATTTGCTCGTGGTGCCCGGGTTCAGGCTAGCGTGGAGCTTTTACTATCATAAATAAAAAATAAAAAATGAATACCTACTACAGTTGCAGGTAGGTCGGTATCAACGCAGACTGGGCATGACTAATAATGTATATTTAAATTGTACATCCGTTTAGGAGAAAAATAAATAAATGTTTGTTTATTTTAAGTTATCTTCAATCACAAAATTGATTTATGTTTTCGTCTAAAACACTAAGAAACATGTTTTGAATGGTTTTACGCCTAAACTCTGAATCACACTATACTCATGCCTTTTTGTTGTTCACCATTTGACCTCCATCAGTCGTTGACTTGACACGTCACAGTGTTGCCGCCAAACAACGGCTTAATACCAACATGATTCTGTGATTATTTTTGCAAATCGTTACTTGATACTCAGTTTTATATACGCATCACGCCTATATTACCTAGACTAAGATAATGAGACAGAAGGTATTTACCAGAGATAATTTTTATCAAAAAAAAACTGACCTCAAAAGTAGGTACCTACACTAAAAAGCAAAAAGTTTTTTCATTGAGTTAAATAAAAATTATTAAATAAATATTTTATAATTCTTAGGGATTCTGAATTCCCAAATAAAACGTTGGTAGCTCTTTATTGAGAAAGGCTATTGATTAGCGGTGATCAGTAAGTTAACGCGGATAAAACCACGGGCTTCAACTAGTAAATTATATAGGTGCTACTTTATACAATAATTAAATGGAGACAGATTGCTTAACAATTGTCCTTGATGCTCCAAAGCTTAAGCTCCACAAAGCATTCTGTCTCGGATATAATCAATAATTAATTAATGTCTCGCTATGTCTATAATAGCGTCTCTAATCAATTGTCAGAAGCTGACAAAGGATACTATTGTGCAATAATGCTTGTATTATAGGTGCCTATACCATAACATCACGCTTATATCCACAGGGGAGTGGGAGAGGTGTATAAAACCCACATTTCGACTGCAATGCTTAGGTAAAATGTGATAGAGCCTAATTTCATGAAGCTGAGCCTATGCTGGAAGATACAACTCCTCAACGGAGTACGGGGATAATTCTTTAAATATAGACACCTTAAGGCCGTTGTATTCTTTCAGCTTATACACAGATGAGGCGAGACGTTGAATATTCTTTTTCTTTCTTCTTCGTCGTGTACATGGCTGAGTCAAATTTTATTTTGACTTGCCATTGTGGTGAAAGGATAAGCCAATTTGCTTTGGCGAATTGCCCAGGGTACGCCGGACGTAGGGAATCGTTGTTGAATATTATTAAGTATTTTTTAATCTTTAGTGCTTTTTTTTGTTATTAAAGTAGGTATTTTTCTTTGTAAAATGATTAGAGAAATACTAAAGATCTTTCCGAGTATTCGATACACTTGTTCAGAACTGTGAAGAATAAATAGTCATATATATTTGTTAGTTGTCACGTTTCTGACACCTATCTAAACATGTTAATTTTACCATTTGAAATTGGCACTAAGCAACAGTAAAAAACGTACTGTGATTTTCAATGTACAGACTACTAATCAAGCTATATTGCCAGTATAAGCTGGTCTCTCTTAAAAATAAGTTGAGGGAATATTTATTGAAGAAGGGCTATTACAGTGTTGAAGAATTCATAAATGACAAAACACCGACACAATAATAATAATTATGTCTAAAAAAAATGTAATGTATTGATAAATCTGTCTTCGTTTTATTCTTATTTGGCTTTTATTCAGTATGTACGAGTGTCTTGCCTGACATTAGAACTTAATTAAATTAAAATGTACAACCTTAAATACTAGTTTTTTTATGGTTGATGTATGTTATAATGTGTTCTATTTTATAATGTTACTCTCTATTTTTATATTATTTTTTAAACTTACTTACTATTTTATGTGTAATTATTTTTTTTAACACAATGTATATTGTTAAGAAATTTATTACTTATGACTTACTTATCTCATTGTACGGGACGCCTATACCACGTGAGACAATCTTAAACTGGAATGTATAGCTTTATATGTAACTGTGTGAACAATAAAATGTACATATTATTACTAAGTCAAATCGTGTGACCTGTCGGCCTTGAAAGTCGACAATATGTTTAGAACTGATTTTATTATACTATTATTTGCAGATCGTTGAACTCATGCAGTTACCTTGGTGAGGTCAACGAGATCGGATATGATATATTTGGTTTTATTTAGTTTGGTGTTTTGGTTGAATAATAGTACAAAATTAAATCAAACATAACAGAACCAATAAGGGTGTTATAACACAAATCCAATAAACGTGACGTGACGCGTAATCTCTTTTTTGTTTTTTTAAATAAGCTTATTAGTAATTTGCAACATAAGCTCAAGCTAAGCTTAATTCACTTGTGATAGGAGGAAGTTCTTATCCATGGTGTAATGACCAGGATTCGAACCCAACACCTCTCAATCGTAAGACCGATGCCTTATCCATTGCGCCACGACCGCTTTTCTCGTAACTCTGACGCGTAATTTTTCATTCGCTTGTCGTGAGGTGACACGTAACATTACTAAATACATCAAAAAGCCTGTGATGACCAGACGTTCATCATTTTATAAAATTTGAACATTTCCTAGCACATCCTCCCAGCAACATTTGGCTGACTAGTCGAACTGCCAAAGCCTTTATGGCTCAAACTTTACTGAAGTCATTATTTAAATAATGTAATAAATATCGAATATTTTTTAGTTTCTAAGTGACTTTTGAATAAAAAGGCTGCAGCATAATAAAGAGATAAATTTTGATGGCAGTTATTTTATTGGACAGCCCAATTATTTTCTGAATATTTATTTATATAACTAGGCACTTTGCGTGATTTGTGCGAAATTTCGTTATTTTTAGTACAATGAACAAAAGAAGTTTATTTGTCCTACAAATCACACTCAAAAATGTTATAAATATTATTTAACAGTGATATAAGTAAGCGTCCTGTTTGTTTAATCATTAATTGATTGGCAATTTTAGTATAATAATAATTAATTGGCAAGTATGAAATAATTTTCAAAATGTATCTATTCATTTTTAATTATATATAATATCTTACTTCATGTAAAAATTTTATAACCATCAAAAGATTAAATGATTGCATTTGCTAACATTTTTTAAACATAAATGTAAAAAAAAATATGTGTCGCTAATTTTATCGATAGTCAATTTATTTGATCTATTTATATCAAACCTTATAAAAAAGAATTTTCTGTATTCTGTAATTGTACACAAATTAGGTTCCACAATTTAGTTGCGTAACTAAATAAATACAAATATAATAAATTACTTAGAGGCAACTAAATGTCGTGATACCTAAAAGCTGGTGTCATTAAAACCATTATTTTAATTGAAATAAAAGACTCGCAATTCCAAGTAATTTAACAAATTACAAGCCAAACAAAGACTTATTATGATCCTAAGTTCATTACTGCACAGACTAAATAATTTAGAACGTCAAATCTATTTTGACAAGGTTAATGGTTAGATTTTACAAACCTATTTACATAAGTATATAAAATTACGCCTTTGTTATGGCTATATATCTTTACAAAGGCGTAAGGCGGACACTATACAAAATTTATTGGAATTATTATTGTGATCAATTAAAAGCAAATAAACAATATTAAAAACTAATAATTAATAATAATAATATGCTAATATTTTCACTGAATGGTATTTATTTTGGCCAGAAGTTGAGCATTGCCATATAACGTGGCAATGCTGCCAACATTTTGGGAACTTTGCCCACTGGCAGCGGTCTTTTATTTTTTTATTTTTAATTATTAAACTTAAAAGCTAATTATATATTAGCTTTTAAGTTTGCCAAACATCACCAAAACCCATCCAATAGTTTTTCCGTAATCGAGTTAAAAACATTCAAATAAGTCTAACAAAATTTCAATTTTATAATTTTCACAACGTTTTTCCGGCAAAATATAAAATTCCTACAAGAGTAGTGGTCACAAATCAGACGGCGTCGCGGAGCGTCAAGGCGTAGACACGATAAGGTCGGGGGTGGGTATAGAGAGATATTTCTCTTACTTTTATCGGGTGCGATGACAGTAGCAGCGATAAGGATGAAGAAATGTGGTCTCGTGCCGTTTTTAATACGACAGATATCGATATTGGCCTTGGCTTTCGATATTGGCCTTCGGTGCCTGTAGTTTTATGACCGATTATTATCGTTTATAAATATGTAACAACAAGTGAGAATCCAGCTTGTGAACCAGCTTGTGTAACGTGGTCTACAAATGACTAGTTAGGTAGGCAGAATAAATAGAAACAATCGATAGATTAACAAAGGTATTATTATTCTATATATTTATATCTATTAAATACAAGGTAGTCTCAAGGCGTAGGTTGGTAGGTAGGTAAGTGGTTTGGTAAGTCCTGGGCAGCGAAGTGAGGAACACTTAACTCGGCGCTGGTGGCCGCAGGCAAGAAGGGCGCGACGCGCACGCAGGTCCTTTATATACCCCACAGGGGTCTGCAGTGGGGGGCGCATCTTGAGGTTGCGGTGGCCGTGCGGTTGCGACGTCACACACCCCCTCCGTTAGGGCAGAATTTTTCTTAAAAAATTCGGCTCCTGGCTGACATGGAAGACCTCAGGAAGCAGTTCTTAAGTAGCACCGGCAGCTCGATCCGGCTTTACTGAAATCAGAACAATAAGTGTATATAAAAAAAATAACTAGAAAAAATATGAAGTTACGATACCTAAATAAAATTGAAAAGAACCGGAGTGATCGAGCCAAACGCATTCAATACAATAACAATGTCATGATGTCATTCAAAAATAACACTACGTGCAACCTATTAAGATTGAATTTTTACTAATTAAAGAAGATTATTGAAACTCATTCTTATCTAACGGAACTAAATATAACTAAAAATGTAAGTATAACAACTTGTTTACCAAGTAGCGCGTTAGCGAAGTAGTATTGGGTGTGCGCGTCTACACAGAAGGCATGACACATTTCAAGATGAATGAATGAACAACATCGTATAGTTGAAAATAATAGAATTCGACATCATTAGTAGATGTGATTCTAAAGGAATTATGAGCGTGAAGAATATTAGCGAACAAAATGGTATACCCGATTCGACAATGAGAATTTTAACCACTGAACCATAGGGTAAAAATTTTTTTTTTTTTTTTTATACCATTATTGTTTATAGTTTATTTGTTTAATATCCTTTATATGCCATTCGCCAAGTGGCTTATCAGACATATCTGCTAGTTTGTACACTAATGGAGACTTTTTTGCTACGATTTTACATTTAATAAATTTAGGAGCGAGTTTTTTACAAAAATATTTATCCTTATCGCTCAAGTAAAAGGTACGTTTCCAAACAATATCACCAACATTGAATTCTGCCGTTTTACGGCGAAGATTATAAGAATGACAATTACGCTTGTGTGCACCTATTAGCGCTGCCTGTACTCTCTCGAAAATAGAGGATAAGTAGCCTAGTGACTCAGCATAACTATCACGTGGCTCATGAATTATATTAGTATCAGATTTACTAGAAACATAATGAGAACCACAGGTTACCATTTCACGCCCGAATACGATCATAGATGGTGTAAAACCGGTTACTTCGTTTACTGCACAATTCATTGCGAACTGAATTTTAGGTATAAGTGTATCCCATATGCGTTGATCGTTTGAAATGAACGTAGAAACAGCTGTTATTATAGTTTTATTATATCTTTCTACCGTATTTACATGAGGTGCATAAAACGGTGTGTAATGTAAATTTGGAATTTTATATTTACTTAACAAGTTTTTAAAAGTTGCGCTTATAAATTGTTTGCCATTGTCTAGTACTACGGTAGATGGAATACCATGTACCAGAAAAACTTTTTCCTCTAAGATTCTAGTTATTACGTCAGCAGTCGCACGTTTAATAGGGAAAAGTAAACAATATTTTGAGAAACAACAACAAACGACAAAAATAAAATTGTTCTGTTGCCTTGTAGGAGGCAAGGGACCAATCAAATCAATACTTATCATTTGAAAAGGTTTAGAACAAGACTTAGGTTCACCCATAAGACCCAAAGTTGCATGATTCTGATGCTTATGTGCGATGCAACTATCACAAGAATTTACCGCTTTTACAACATCGGAATACATTCCAGGCCAATAATAATTGAGGGCTAAACGTTTGAAAGTTTTGAAAATACCCATATGACCCGCCGTAGGGGAGGAATGGCTCTGAAGTATTACTTCGTTTCTCCGTTCAGATGGAACTACTTCCTTCCACTGAAATTCTCTGGTAAGAGGATTAAGACTCTTTTTGAAACGATATAATTTATTACTGATCACTTGATAGTCAACAAAGGATGTAGGAGACTGCGAACAACCATTAAAAATATTCAAATACCAAGTGTCATTAGTAGATAAGGAACTACCATCTGGGAGGAGATTACTATCGATATCCATAATATTAGGTGATCGAGAAAGAAAATCTGGTACAATATTATCTGAACCACGACGGTGTCTTATTTCAAAGTTATAAGAGGAAAGACGAACTCCCCACCTGGCTAATCGCCCTGTAGGGTTGTTCAGTTTTAAAAACCATTTCAAAGCAGCATGATCGGTGTACACAATAAATTGTTTTCCGTTTTCAATATAACACCGCCAATGTTCGATAGCAGATAAGACAGCAAGCGCTTCGCGCTCAGTAGCACTGTAATTTTTTTCCTGGTCCGATAAGGATTTACTATAAAAGGCTATGACTCTTTCCTGTCCCTCCTTGACCTGGCAAAGTACAGCTCCAATGCCGTAATCACTAGCATCGGCGTGTATTTCAAAAGGCTGATCAAAATCGGGACAACATAAGACCGAGGAAGAAGATAAACATTTTTTTAATTTATTAAAAGCTACATCCGCCTCTTGCGACCATGCGAACAGTGGAGCCTTTTTGCCGTTAGAAGTTAATTTATTTAAGGGAGCCGCTAAAGTACTAAAATCGGGTATGAACCTTCTATACCACGATGCAGCACCCAGAAAACGACGTACCTCTTTTTTATTTGTCGGAGTGGAATAACTTGTAATTGATTTTACCTTCTCAGGATCTGCATGAAGACCTTCTGAATCCACTATATAGCCCAAATATTTAAGTTTGTCTTTGAAAAAATTACATTTTTCTAAATTTATAGTTAAGTTTGCATATTTTAATTTGTTAAGTATTTTAATTAGAAGTGAAATGTGATTTTCAAAGGAATTTGTCACACATACGATGTCATCAACGAAACAAAAGACCTTGTTTTCAAATTCGGGCCCGTAAAATAAAATATCTGCTAAACGCTGTTGTGTCGCAGGAGCATTTGTTAAACCAAAAGGCATGGATTTAAATTGAAAAGTTCCACGTGACGGAATGTAAAAAGCAGTTTTACAACGGTCCTCTGCCCTTATTGACGTCTGCCAGAAACATTTAGATATATCTAAACTAGTTAGGTACTTAGCGTCTCTCAAGTTATCCAGAATCTCAGAGATATAAGGCAAATTGTACGCGTCTTTTTTTGTTACCGAATTTAGTTTACGGCTGTCGAGACAAAAACGCAATTCACCATTTTTTTTAGGCGTTAAAATGACGGGATTAGACCAAGGGCTTTCAGATGGTTCAATGACATCTTCTGCCAACATTGCATCGACATGTTTTAACAAAATACGCTGTTTATCGGGAGACATACGATAGTATCGCTGACGAATAGGTGGACTATCACCTGTATCAATCGAATGAGTAATGAGTGAAGTTCGGCCGAGCCCTCGCCGTTCATAAGATATATCGGTGAATTGGGCGATGATGTCGTTAGCAGTAGCTCTCTGCTCATCAGACAAATGATCAAAAGATACCAAGTGACTGGTAGAACTAGGCTGTAGTTCCGAAACAACAACGTCGTTATTATTTTTCGTGAGTAAAATAGATTCCAATTGATCAGGGAACAACCCAAAACCCCTCCAGAAATCCATACCAAGGATTAAAGTTTTCTTAATACCCGGTACAATATGAGTAACAAGAGAAATAATTTTATTTTGAAATTCAAAAGGAAGTACCACTGAGCCAAGTGAAGAATATTTGTCGCCACCAGCGGTGATAAAATCCAGAGGTTTAGAATGTAATAATTTAGATTTATCCAAAAAAAGTTTGTGGGAATTATTACCCAAAATAGTTACACATGAACCAGTGTCTAGTAAACCAACAGTGTTCTTCCCGTTAACCGTAACGGGGATAAATGGAGTATAATTAATGTTAGAATTAACGATTGAGGAAAGTTGATATGAATTGAAAAATTTAGATACATAATTTAGCCAATTATGCCATTCATTTTTACATGTTTTCACAATTACTTTTGATTTTCCCCAACCGTATTTTTTACGTTTTTTGAATTTTTATTAGTTTTATTGTTACAACTAGGACAGTCTAAAACTCGATAGCCAGGTAATCCGCATTTAAAACAAACCAAAAAACGAGGTTGACGACAATATTTTAAAGAATGTGAATCTGTTCTGCATCTCGGACAGTATAATTTAGGTATAGCAGTACTAGTGACAGAAACAGCATTGACGCTCGGTTCAGCAGAATTACTATTTTCTGTCGAACATTGATCTGTATTTAAAACATTGTAAGTAGGTTTAAAGTACTTATGTTTTTTGTAAGAATTATTGCTATAAGAAGTTTTTTTCGAATTCGTATCATTGGGATATCTATAAGCAAAATCTGGCGCTAGAGTATTGGCAGTAATTTTAGGTGGTTCCGAAAATTCCTTGCTACGACTGTCATACTTCTCAAAATTTCTACAAACACTAATTAAAGAAGGAATATCCACAATATTGCCAGTTAAGAGTGAATTTGTATAACACGGCCTGATATTATTTAATAGTATTTCTAATTTAATAGACTCGCTGATGGGTACGTCCAGACAGGAAAATAACCCTTGCATTTTAGATACATAGATGGTTATGTTCTCTTTTTCACCTTGAGTACGAGCCCTAATTTCCGACATTAATTTAAAGTCATAGTTATGAGGACTGAAATCGCGTTTTAACAAAATACACAAATCCTTCCAGGAACGAACACTATCTTTAATTGAACGAAACCAATGCAAAGCATCATCACAAAATACCTCAAAAGCAAAAGAAAATATTCTATCTTCGGGTATACCTCGACACGACATGAACTCGTCAACCTTCTGAATAAACGCCCTCACACAGGTTCGACCGCTATATTTAAACTTGCAGATTTCAGAAAACATTTTGCGTTCATTTATAAAATCCACGTGTTGAACTTCACGTGGTAATGAACACGTTGGCTCGACCACATGACACGGTACATTGGTAGGAACCGACCACGTGGTAAAAGATGCTAAGATTTTATAATTAGCGTGAAACATATCCCATACAACTTGAATTGATGATTTATCAGTAAGCAACGAAGTATCTATTCTTGATAATCTATGAAAAACATGATGCATAATAGATTCCGATCTAACAAACAGGTTTTTATCATAATGAGTTTGCAAAGTCAAAAGGTTATTTGAAACGCGCAACAATGAGCCATTACATGCGGTAATATCAACATCTGGCGAAAAGCACGACGATATTATTTCATCAAATGCCAGGTCTGACAATTTAGCAATTTGTTTACGCAATTCCTCAACCGTAATTGATTTTTCAGGCACAACACCACCTCTTACAAGCACTTCATATTCGAGCTCAGCCTTACTTAAATGATTAAATTTGATAGCATAAGCCATATTTAAAAAAAAATTGATTGGGAATTACGCATACAAAGATACACAATTATTTGAAAAAAAATGAATCCGTCCAAAAGGTGATAAGAATGTGTTTCTTTTTTTTTTTTTTTTTTTTAAATCAAAAACATAAGCACATAAAAGTAGAAGTTTTTGTAGGTTATTTAAAACACGAGGTGAAATAAGTGAGATAATAGAATAAAAAAAAAACACCGTACGCACCTTTCGGACGAAGAAAAGAAATATACACAGAAATAACACACAATTAAATAACTGCCAAGACTTAACCAAACCATGTACCATATAACCTCTATTGTTGGGCGCCGCTGTAACGTGGTCTACAAATGACTAGTTAGGTAGGCAGAATAAATAGAAACAATCGATAGATTAACAAAGGTATTATTATTCTATATATTTATATCTATTAAATACAAGGTAGTCTCAAGGCGTAGGTTGGTAGGTAGGTAAGTGGTTTGGTAAGTCCTGGGCAGCGAAGTGAGGAACACTTAACTCGGCGCTGGTGGCCGCAGGCAAGAAGGGCGCGACGCGCACGCAGGTCCTTTATATACCCCACAGGGGTCTGCAGTGGGGGGCGCATCTTGAGGTTGCGGTGGCCGTGCGGTTGCGACGTCACACTTGTTTACATGAACAAATTCTGTACATTCTTCGTGAAAAAAAAAACATCTGATTTCCAAGTTAACTAACGGGTTATATTAAAATTCCTAGGAAATCTATATAATTTCAAGCTTATCGAGGGAAAATGTTAAATGATAATAATGAAGTGAAATTAATTAAAATAACTCACTAATAAATCACTCATATTAAAACAACACGCCAAGAAGGTTTCGTCACGTACACGTAGTACGTTACGAAACCTTCATGGCGTTCTAGCTTGAAAGCTTGTAACAAATAGATTTACATCGTCATGCCTTAATTTCATGGGGTAGATAGAAACAATGGAACACTATTTTAGTTCACCTTTTTCGCTTCTTCAATATTTTAAATAATATTAAAGCCTGCACCCCCTGGGTAAACGCCCCAAGTGCTTTGCCAATTCAGCAAAGAATTGATAATATTATACAACTTTAATATTATATGAAATACAAAGGCAAAGCTAAAATTTGCTCTTGACATACATGCTCGCTTTACTGCTTTCTGAAGGCACCGTAATTGTATCGCTATAGTAAATGACATTTCAGCTAGATTGAACTAGCGAGCAAGTCACAACAGATCACTGATTACCTAGTACAAAGGAACTCATTTAAAACTGCACAACATATTTTGGAGCCATCCACACCCTTAATGGGTGGAAACTGTATCAAATTAAATGAGCGTTCCCTCCGGAACTAACCAAGTTTGTAACTCCGTGGGCGGAGGCTATCTCAGGAAGCCTGTCATTTACGAAGCCCCATGGGGGGTACAGGCCTGAATTTAATTTATCTAGCGTCATGTAGGTGACGATGGGATGTTTGCTAATAAATTACATTTATGACATACATACAAATACAGTTATAAACAACCTTTTTCAAATCCATTCACTAGTTTTTGCGTGAAAGACTAATAAAAGTCCACTCAACATTTCGCATTTATTAAACTTACTGGTAAGATTAAATGTTTATACCTGACGTTAGCAATCGCCTTATCAGTCTTAAATCTATCGTTTTCTGTTCTCTTGTCTTCTTAAAAGTGACGTTAGTAAGTTAAGAGTTTCACATAAAATAAAATATTTACTAATTTTATAACATATTTTTTAAAAACCAAACAAATGCTCTGAAAACTCAAGCTCAAATTCTACTCGTAACTATGATATTTTGACCAAAGACTTGTATTTTAGCGTCAAACAATCGCTGTGCGTCCTCAATAAGTCCGCAGCCGACCATAAGCTTATTACAGCTTTTTCCGTCCGTTGTCTCTCGTAGACAGAGAGACAAATAAGGCTGGCTGTCGACGACACGCAAACATTCATTATTTTTATGACAGAGATGACTGGTTCTTCTACGTAATTAGTAAACTAATAGTTATGATATGAACGGACGGTTTTTTGGGAATTCTGGACGAAATGTAGTATTTTTGTGACAGAAAAGATCATGAAAACTTCACGTTGAAGTTAACTGTAATATTAAATAAACACAAATGATAAAACAGAATATTTTTTTAATACGATATATTCCAAATAACATAAAATATATATTACTAGTGACCCGCCCTGGCTTTGCTGCGGATAATATGTAGTACTATAATATGCATGTTTTATACATAAAAACCATCGTTATTAATAATTCTACATATTTTTGTGTCTAAATCGCGTTCTATATTTTAAAGGTAAATAAATATATATTGCTCGACGTTCCGAAATGACTTGCATCATTCGTGGAGTCGACTAATGAACGACTAGCAGGTAAGACACAACAGTTAGCAGATTTGTCAGACTATACGGAGTGGATTCGCAGATTCGGGACGTACTTAGTCAGTTTTCATCTCTATCGGATCAAAATAAAATTTAGAAAAAAAATGTTTCACATGAAATTTAAAAAAAAAACACTCTAAACAAATTACGTAACACCTGCACGATAAATTTTAAATGGCAGCCCTATCTTAATCGAAGTACCTTACTACCTACTCGCTCGGAACTGTTATTAAGGCAAGGGTTTCCGATCAGTGCAAATGAATGGTAAAAGGGTAAAAAATATCAGGCTTTGGTGACGCGTAATCATAATGAATAATTGCCAATTAACAATTTTTTTCAAACATGGCTATGTTCTCTGACACCCCTAATCAAGCTCATTACCTTTTTCACCAATTGTGACTCAAATAAATACTTTTAATATAATTTCTTTTTTATTATAGGCAATCTTATTTTATTCATGTCATATTTTTTTTTTAATCTGTCCGCTCTGAGAATAAATGCTTATAAAACATGGTTTTGGCAAGCGCTGCCTTAAATATCGTAATCATTATAAAATATCGTAAAACGGTTTTGGAACATTATCGTAACAGAAACGTTCCGCTCAAGGTAGTAAGAAGGTACTTAAGAATAATGCTACATACTTTCAATTAGGGCTGTGAAGCTTTTTTATGTCCCAAAAATTATGTTTTTTTTTTTCATCGTGACTTTTTTGGTCAATTAAAATTGTCTATGTCATTTTTAAGACTGATATACCAATTTTCATCTAAACTAGTTCAGTGAAAATGACTAAATGTGGGTAATTTCTACGATTGTAATAAATACAGAAGTTTGTCAGGGAGTTAGGAGGCATCGACATTTTTGTCACTTTTTGACGCAGTATTTCTGGACGGATTTGAATAAAATTTGGTACATAGATAGCTTATATATAGCCTAGACTTACAAACTAATTACTAACTTACCGTCCACTTCAAAATGGCATAATTTTCCCCTGCCGCTTCCCCATACTACTAGTATTATATTATCTGTGCCCATACCCACTTCTTGTAAGTTGTCAAAATGATACGGTCAAAACATTCCAAAGGGGTTTGAGGTGAGGTAAGGAGTAGAGAAAATTTGGCCAATTCAAAGTGAACGGGTAGTACATATAGGTACTTTTTACTGACGTAGATACAACGCTGATCTCCGTGACGAGTATTTTTCCGTCACCACTGGCATATTTGCCTTATCATTGTTAAAAAACACACAAAAACTGTTGAGAATTTTCCTCTAGCAAAAACTGAATAGCAATTTACGTGGGTACAAAAAAATGAAGTTCATTGATTCTATGCTATCTGAAGTCCAATGTTGATGATTTTATATTATAAGTGTATCTATTTACATTAAATTTTCATTAGTTTTTTTCGTCAAACGTCATCTATTGATTGTTTTGCATAAAGTTACTTTTATCTTAAACCTTCAAATTTGCCCTCTTTGGAATAACATTTGGAAAAATCACGATACAGAATACGATATTTTTATTCAAGTTAAACTATACAAAATTTCGTGCTTCTAGCTTCAAAATTGATAGTCTTCCATACTACCCTTATTTTACCCCCTGCGGGGCAGTATTTTTAGAAATACCTTCTTGATACCCCTACGATACATAAGTAATTATAAGGAACCTAAATGCAAAATTTAAAGTTTCATGCTTGAGTGGTTTAGGCTCTGCGTTGATAAGTCAGTCGAGCGAACAATTATATAAGTAAAGATTTTAATGAATGACGTACGATTTTACATTTTGAATACCGCAGACATGACCTAAGAAAAGACAGACATGTGTTATTTATTTGGCAAACAGCTGATTTATTCATATTTAAATTATTTAAATATATTACGCAAAAACCATGAAATTCCTACATTAAGGAAACAAAAAGACATATTTTATTTAACACGTGAAATCAAAGTTGAACGAACTGTTGTTGAACCGAATAACAAAGACAATAATTATTTAAATTTTAATTTAAGCGGAATGCCGACCAATTATAATGTTTTGGTGTAGTTATAATATGATTCCGAATCAAAATTCCTGATTATAAAAAGTGGTTATTTCTAAAAAAATTAATGGTCATTTGATCATATACAAAAAATAACAAAAGACGATGAATTTTTTTACGAAGAAGCTATTTTCATATTTTTTTAATGGATTGTTATATATTTTGTAATTGATCTTACTTATATAATATTAATACAGTTAAAGGGCTTACGTCAGGTTTTGTGTTTATTAAAAACTGAAAAGCAAGACATTTTAACGTCTAATAATTATTTTTTTTACTTTTACTCTATATATTCTCTCTCTTCTTAGCTATTATTAAACCTATCTGGTAGTGGGGTCAGCCTTCTTTATTTTTTTTTTATTTCGCGTCTTATGGCTACTTACTAGGTATGTTTTTCGACAAAGTTCAAACCGAACGCAATTTTTTTTTGATGACAATGCCCCTGATGGCAAATTAAGTAAAATTGTTTTCCATCGGCCAACAAAAACTATTTGGCGATTTCATATTTATTTTTAGATGGTTCGGTTTTTGTTTCATCTAGTAAAATCAAATACGGTTAATGACCCCATGATCAAGTTTACGCAAGTAAGATGTTTTTGTACGCAACAAAAAATAGTATGTTGATTACAGCAAAAAAAAACATATTGATACGTGAAGAGAGTTCTTTGTACCCCATTTTATTTACAAAAAAACATGCACTTTTACATCGATAATAAGTGGTTATCGCACAAATAGAATAGCAGCCCTGTATCTAATACATGTCCCTGAGCTCGGACCTCATCTCATGATGAGAAGGGTTAGGCCATAGTCCACCACGCTGGCCAAGTGCGGATTGGTAGACTTCACACTCACTTGAGCGCTTTTATGAACTCTCAGGCAAGCAGGTTTCCTCACGATGTTTTCCTTCACCATTAGCGAGCGATTTATATGACAAATAAATACAAATATATCTTCGATAAGAAGAATCTTAACGATTTATTGACAGAGGTGTGTGTCGTGGGTATGTTTTCCACGACACACAGGGTGACACATAGGGTTCTGGTAAGAGGCGACCGTAGCTGGATGGCTAAAGCGGCTGCCCGGTGTGCAGTAAGGTCGCACGTTACGTATAAATTCAAAATCGTCACCTAAAATAATACTACACTGAGTGGACGTATATCTAACGTATTTATCTAACTACAAATGTGTTACGCAAGCATTTTGACCTACACCTAAGACAGGTATCTTAGAAACTGTGTGTTCAGGTGAGCTTAGAGTAAGCTTGTCTAAAAACGGACTGGTGCGGACCTGTTGCTTTGAGCTTCCATTTAACTTAAGTCAAGTGGATATGCAAAACATTTAAGTTATTTAAGAGGTCAGGTAAAGGAGGTAAGTGTTTCAGAAGGATGTAGGTATTTAGACTTGACTTGAAGCGTAGAATCTTCCTATTTTGATAGATAAATATTAAATAAATAAATAAATATTTCACAACTCGCACACAACGCCATCTAGTCCCAAACTAAGCAGAGCTTGTACTATGGGTACTAGAATAACTGATACTAATACATGTATACTTTTCTTTTGTAAATACATACTTATTATACATAATTATAAACGCCCAGACTAAGACAAACCCCCATGATCATGCACACAAATATTTGTCTTAAGTGGGAATCGAACCCACAACCTCGGCGTCGCAGGCAGGTACACTACCCACTCCGCCATCCGGTCGTCAAACAGAATATACAAGATAAAGAGGTTGTGTCAACAACAATATCTCCTGCTCTAATAATAATAAATATGTGAATATTTGTGAAGATGTATGTGTGGATGTTGTCTAATTTTTAACCGACTTACATACACATACATTTCTATGTTTGACGCGTATATTTTTTTATGTTTGTAAGGTGATTCTTAGTCATTTGTGAACCGATGTTAAAAATTGTTTTCATATGAGTGTGTGTATTTCCGAAATAGTCCCATATCCTCCACCAAGTAGGGATCTGATAAAGGAATACCCAAAGAACCGAATATTTGCGTTATTGAATTTATCTTAACTTATATTAAAGTTTTTTAAAGTTGGTTCCACATGCCACGCGGGTGGAAACAAAACATTTAATATGGGTATGTAGGTAGATAAACAGAAGATTCGCTAACTATTATGTTAAAATCGCAACGCTTCTCAAGGGTCAATACGTGCTTAGCAGACCTTTTCTTTCGTCCCCCCCCCCCCCCCTCTATAAGCTAAGCCTTAATGGCTCGAAAAATCTAAAAAAATCATTGTATTATACTGGGTGTAAATGACATCGAGACGAAGTCAGCTTACCAGCGATTCAGTACGTGTGTCATCTCTGTCACAATGCCATTTACACCATGTATGTAATAAACTTTAAGGGAACCGATATAATAACCTTTTGTTTAAGTCTGTGAAAACAATTATACATATTTTTTTAAATAGCCTAGCATCAACCGTCTTCAGATATATTATGAAAAATAACAAAAGAAATTATAGTACGTTTTTCCTAGTAACCCAGTTTAACACATGATATCAGGCAAAAGTCACAATATTCGCGAGATCCCGCCTTACGACAAACGTGATGTGAATGTCTGAATACTGTTATTACATACATATTAAATATTATTATGTATGAAAGAACAAGGAAATAATAAAAAGTAGCATATATGAGAATCTGAGCTACATCTGCGCACGTATCGCATTTTATTTTATACTCGCTTCTGCCCCTGGCTCCACCCGCGTGAAAAGTGAAGGCAGACAAATTTTATTTTAATAAATTTGCGTCGTGAATATTGATAAAAACTCTATAGGTATGATAATCAATTATTAAACAACAAAAAAAATAAATAATTAATAATAATGTAATAATAAAATAATCTTTGGTTTTAATAAATTTTGCTACATTTGACAGATATCGTTCTACGGTCGTAGAACGATAACGTTAAATTATGACATGTATGATAGTTTTGCCAGGAAAACGCTAACAGTAACGCTTGTATCCTGTCATTTGTGTTAATTCATTTTTTTCAAATTCAAATTCAAATTGTTTATTTCTATAACAAGTTTACACCAATTAGTTTGTGATTGGAGCCTTCTTTTAAGCAAATAATGCCTGTAATAAAAGACTCCGCTCTTCCAAAACAAAAATAAAAAGAAAAATATTAATAATTTAGACATAGGTAAGTAGATTACAATACAGACAGGATTGACATAAATACAGTTTGTGTGTGTGTGTGTGTGTGTGTGTGTATGTGTGCGTGTGTATGGGTGTGATGTGTGTTTGAGTGCCTGTGTATGAGAGTTTAGTTTACGTGGTTAGTTTAAGGAGTTTTTCATTACTGTTTTGTTTTATATTTGTGTTAATCATTGCATAATGATCTAAAGTTATTAGTTAGATAGCATTCCACATTATGATAATAAAAAACTTCAGTTAATAATTTCGGAAAGCGCTGCCTTGCTCTGTAACTTCAATGCCGAAAACTTTGCTCGCTCTGAACTGAGCAAACTCTCAAGTAATAAGAGAATACCCACATTACGAGACATCTAATATGTGCCGAAACTTGATTATTAAGTTAAAGGTACGAATGGTTTGTTTTCGGAAAGGGAAAACGTTGAAGAAAAGAAGAGGGGGGAAAAGGCAGTAGTGTATTTACTTCATTGGTTAGTTTCAGATCTGATCTTTACGCCAGTGGTAAAATAACCCCGAAGAAATATAAACGCATGCTAAATTACAGCTATCTAGTACTCAGTCTGACGGGCAACAGATATACAGAGAGTTCTTCTTCTTCGTCGTGTCGATGGCTGAGTCAAATTAATTTTGACTTGCCATCGTGGTGAAAGGATTAGCCAATTCGCTTTGGAGAGCTCGCGAATTGCCCAGGGTGCGCCGGACGTAGGATATCGTTATGTACGTCACTCGGGAAGGCTCCTTTCATGCACCCCCTAAAATGTAGTGTGTAGTCTGCTGTGAATTTATTGTCAGTGATTAGTACGAAACCTTTCGACGTAGTTTTCATTGAACTTGTAATACTCTAGTACTATATCATCACGCCATTGTTACCAGAAAGATATTGCGATAGGCTGACCCCTTGTCTAATACTTACATAATTATCACTACAAAAAATATATATGAACAAAATACAAAATATACATAATATATACCAATACATACATACACTACAGCAAATAATACATAGTTTAAGACAGATCAGTTAAGAATAAGATAAAATCTATGAGTCTTTATTCCGGTTTCCGGCTCAAAGGACCAACGAAAAGGCCTTGAAGGTCCCTCGTTACATAACCTACTAACATAAGAATCACGAAGATTAGCGGAGACATTTGACAAACTCGGCACGTTCATAATTATATGGGTAGTAACAATAAAAACTAACGATTGCCCCCTATCGTCTATAAAGGACATAAGTGTGGTATTTAACAGATTCTGGTTCGTGTACTCATTTGGGATGTAATTAGGTTATTATTAGGGGTTGTGTAGACTGTTTTGCTATGTTGTATCACACGACATATTATTATTTATGTTTGTTAATAGACATATGCGTAGAAGACAAATTTGCACTCCATTATGTAAATGTCAGGGACCACTTTTATGCTGTAGTGCATTTTAGAAAAGACTGCCACAAAATGTGTAACAATTCACCGCTGAGAATAAGTAGCACTTATGTATTTATCGAGCCTGCTATGCAGAGGTCGCGGTTCGATTCCTGCTGAAGACAAATCATGGCGGTTTGTGTGGGTCTGGGTGTATGTATAATAAGTATGTATTAACAAAAGAAAGGTATATATGTATTAGTATCAGTTATTTTAATACATATAGTACAAGCTCTGCTTAGTTTGGGTCTATATGGCGTTGTGTGAAAGTTGTGTGATATGTATTATTTATTCATATTATTATTTTTATTAAAACTGACGTGAGTTTGTAACATTATTCAAATTATGAAATACACGGTTTCGCCCATGCCAAGTATTGCTGAAACCGCGGTCGACAAAATAGACCAACACTACGCGAGTAACGCCCGTATTTCATAATTTGAATAGTATTATTATTATTTAAGAAGTTAAACGCTTTCTAGCGACAAGGTTTAAAGACAATAAATACCACAAACCTTCTGAAACTTGAAGTACACATATATTTGTATCCCCATGTACTTAGCTATAACCTGTGATTTATAGCCTTCCCCTAATGAAGTCAGCCTGTTTGGGTGTTCAGTAATTGCGCTCTAAGTACAAGCATTAACGTAATTGATACCACCTATTAAGGGGGGAGAAGGTGTCCCTGATTTGTTAAGGCATCAAAATTCGCCTTTTAAAGGTTATTTTGGAGTATACGATGTTTTGAAGGTGTTTTGGTAAAGGGGATGTGACATTTCACATGAAATTTAGAGAATTTTGAGACTGTACCTGGTATTATTCTTGCTAAATATTAGACACAACGGGATATTTACCAGGTATATTTGTTGTAGCGAGTAATTTCGATATTTAGCCAAGAAATTCTGAGTACCGACTCAGAGTCTAAAATTTTGTAAGGTGTGGCAAAAGGCTCATGCGCTCTCAAAAAAGGATGGAATCTCTCTCTCTCCTCTGTTGTATAGTTCTGGGTATAACAGATAAGTAGGAATCAACAAGAATACTAATAATTTACTCTTACAAATTGTTATAATTAAAAAAAACTTCTAATCTATCGATTAGCATGATTATTTATTTAATGTTAAAGGGAATGCGAATCATGCATATTTTTTGTGTATACCCAAAAGGTAAATCAAATGCTCGCTTCGCGCAAATTTTCATTAATTACAATAATTTATTTATTTATTTATTTATCATATGGAAAACTTACAGCTAGTACCTATAACTTAAATACCAATAAGTTTAGGAACCATAAATCCAATAACAAGTTTTCGCTTCTAGCTTCGCTTTCGCTCTATAATAGCTATACATATTTTTCCAAAATTGCTATCTTGAGCTGTCCCTTCTTCCGTCAGATGTGTAGTGAAACATAACCTCTGATCTTTACTGGCAATAATAAGTTTATACGTTAGCTTGTCACTAAAGGCAGTCATTAGTGACTTTGCACACTATCTTCAGCTGTAGATAGTAATGTATTGTTAAACTCGAGTCATGAGCACCGCCATCAGGCTAACGACGCACTCACTCAGCTATTCCTTCCGAGGTTTCAACTAACTAATACTAGCTTCTCCACCATTATTTGACTCTAAAAAAGTTAATATAACATGGAGCGGTTCGGGTATCAATAAAAGAGTTTTAGAATCGGATCAGTGACTCCAGAGCAAAGAGCACTTGATAAATATGGAGAGGATATGTAAGCTAATATCTATGCAAATAAGTCTGCCAAAATTCGCGAGGAAGCGGGGGTGGGGGGTAGATCGGCACGCGCATTTATGATTAGTCCTTTTGGTTGAATCGTCTTAGATCCAAAGAAGTACACACACAATTTTAACTCTTAATAATATAAGGGTGTTACTACACCAATTAATCGATGTCGACTGAGCGTCGATCGTGACGAATAAAGAATCTGGAATATTCTGCGTATATGTGGACAAAAGCTGCCCGCCGCGCGCACTGAGCGTGACCGGCACGCACCCACCAACCGCGCACTCCGTACTATCGGGGACACTATATTTGCCGATGGATTAGGACATTTGTATAATCAATTTAATATTTTTTTTAAATGATATAAATTAGGAAAAAATTGTATTTATACTATAAGACATTTTATTGTGACATGTTTATTATTATAACTAAGTACAATTTATAAATTTTTATTAGTTCGGATTTGATATTATACTGACATTCTATTCTTTATATTTTTATTAATTTTATCATTTGAATCAATTGTTATTATTGTATTTGTATTGACACTAAAATTCTATTCTATACGAGCTTATAAATAATTAAATTTTATATACATACTTTGTTCTATGTTTAATATTGACATTAAATTAATCTTGTGAGCGTTTTGGATGCAACATCTGTTAGCTTGTAAGACGAAATGAATAAATAAATAAATAAAATGTAGCCAAAGGTCGACTCGATCTGTTTTTTATCCAAATACATATTATGTCACAATTTTTACTTTTATGTCGATGGTCTAGTGGTTAGCGTACGCGCTTCATACCGTGAGGTCTCGATTGCGAGTCGAGGGTTCGCTTACCGGGTAGGGGAAAGCGTTAATTGTGAATATTCCGTCAGGTAATTGAAAAGTATAGTATAGCGATAGGCTCACCCCCCTCACATGGGACCCAAACATACAGGTAAAGTGTGGCTTTTATATACCTCTGCCACACCCCGCTGGGTAATAAAAGCGTAATGTTATGTTTATTACCTTCTTGTAACCATGAACTAACATTGCTAGAAATACGTTACTCAACTACATACTCAACACTGTGAAATCCCTTTATTAAACTGCGAAAACATTCCCCCAGCTTATCCCATGTCGTAGTAGTTCCAAGGTTCCAATGACGAGCATCTTACCCACATAACTTAACAAACTTACCTAGTGAGCTCCATGATATGCCTCAACTATTCATACACCAAGTTCTGAGATGATAACGTCGCAAGTTTATATTTAATATAAGACGCTCGGGTTACAGTTCTGTCGTGGTGTCATAGAGGTTGTGTGTGCAATTTGTCGCTGAATTGCAACTTAGGGCGGTTTATTTGCTTGTGGTATAGCTGACAGATGTTGAATTAAATTACTAAGGCCTAATTTCACCAATTTAATTCAATTCAGGCAAAAGTTATATATAATTTGTGAAAAATTCAGCTGTGAGCTACCACGCACATAAAAAACAGCCTGGAATCAGACGGACAGACGGGCAGCGAAGTCTTAGATTACTAAGACTTCGCTGTCCGTCTGTCCGTCTTTGCTTATTATTTAGGGTTCCGGTTTCAGCCTTAGGAACCCTAAATAATAATTGCCATAATAAAGTTCAGAGTTTGATTTTTGTGTGTATAATTTTTCTTTTTGCCAACCATGCAATTTAAAAAGTTTAATTCGGTGACTAAGTTTTCAGTAGTCTTTAGTTCGCTACATTCAAATTAATTAATTCCATGTACACCTGGCAAAGTTTAGTACTAACCTTAAGAAACTAAATAGGAAGAATTTTCAACAAAGACCTCAAAACTTAGCTTTTTTACCAAAAACCCTATTTTTTTTACTTAATATTATTATTAGATATAACGGGATATTTACCAGGTATATTTGTTTTAGCAAATAATTTCGATATTTCAGAGATGCAATCTTTGTTCACGATAAAACTGATAATAAACAAGATATACGTAACTCGTTTTTGTAAAAATCTGTAGGTACAGCTATTATTGTAATTTTAATGAAAATTATTGCGAAGCATGCTTTTATATACGCAAATAAATTGCATGATTCGTGTGAATTCCTGCTAATATTAGAAAAATAATCATGCCCCTCGATAGATTGGAAGTTTTTTTTATTAATAATTATATGCAAGTCTAAATTACTAGTATTCTTGCTAATGCCTACCTTTTTGTTTTATCCAGTAGGATACAAAAGAGGTTTGTTCTATCCTCCTTTTACTTGTTATATTTAGGTCCCATGTGATAGAGAATGAGCCTTTAGCCACACCTGATACAATTCTAGCCGCTTGAAGCCTCGGCGCGCGCGACAAAAATCCCTCGTAGCCCAGCCGATAACGTCACCGGCCCGCGTGAAGTGTCGAGCTTACAAAAAAAATTATTACGACGCAGATTGCGGCCTGCTGTTGTTGAAGTGATGTTTTTGTTTAAGTTAAAGAGTCAAGCTTGTAAATGGTATCAGAATTTATTGCGGACGTCCTATTTGAAATATAATACTTGACTGTGAATGTAAGTAATACGTAAAAAATCATCATTTGCGACTTAAAAAATATTTATTTTGTTAAATAGAGTAATCATTCGATTACTAGGCTATTGAAATTATTCTAAAGGTATTATTAAATGGAAATAAAAATAATACTTTTACTTAATAGTAGAAAAATATTTATTTAGAGGCTTACAAAGTTTGCACAGATTTCATACAGGAAGTACTTTTTTCACCCAAACTTAAATACTTAATTTATAATAAACGCTTTTAGACAGACCAAAAATATAATTATTAATTAAAACCTAGATTCATATTGGAATTTATTAAAAAAAATCGTGGCTCTAAGTTAAATATTCCCACTAAAATATGAAAGTGATTGAAAGGTGTAGCGTTTTCAAAAAACCACACGGTAGGTTTCTCAAAAAAATTTGTTCAGCAAAATTTAGGTACATAGAATATTATATAAATAACTATTTACGTCAAAAAAATACCTTTTCAACGATATATCACACTTACTATTTGATCCCTGTTTAAAAATATTGCAAGTAAAATTAAAATCGCAAGTATATGTATTCAGTAAACTACTCTCAAAAACCGTTTATAAAGCTGGGTACACATGTATGAAAAAATCGAATTATTTTTTTTATTAAAAGTTTTTGTTAAAATTATGAAAATTTAAACTAAAACTGTAATGAAAACTTATTTTATTATTGATAGTCTGAATCCACACACGTGGTCATCACATCAGGGTCTGATAATGAACTGGTTATATACACTGGTACTTGAATCAAGTTTAACAGGGCTAATCAGGACCAACATTTGCGTAGTCTCTTTCGTACGAAGCATCGAAACACTGATGATCAAACACTATTAAACGGTCACCCATCCAAAAACTAACCTTGGTAAAAGTTGCTTAACTTCACATAATACTCTAAAGCATTATTTTACGTAATTCCATGGCATAAAAATTATTATGAAGTAATATTTTGAAACTATTACGAAGCAAAACGGAGCGTATTATGATTTTGACCGGTGTCTAGTTCATAAGATCATCAAAGGAAAGCTAAGAGGTAACTGTAACGGCAATATGATATTTTCCAAAGTTAAATAAGGTCAATGAACCGACTTGAACATGAAATAAGGCATTTAAAAATAAACACAAAAAATCAGGGTAAAAAATAACCGAAAAAGCGACAAAATAAATAAACTTAAAAATCTTTCACCTGTTTTTAAATCGGTAAAAAGTAATAAAAATAATTGGCAAACCATAACAAAAGTTATTTAAAATATTTATTGTAAAGATCAACCTTTCAGATTTCGGAGGTCACGTGAGCGATTTGATCTGTACAAAACACCACCCATGTAAATCAAGCCTTATTTGTACATCGGGCGGTCGCAGCCATTTTTTTTATTACGTTTGGGCCGGCAAGTTTGGTTATGTTTAATCTTCTCATGATGTTAACTCAAATGATGTTATTTATTTAATTTTATGTCGAACAATAGTTACTCTTTCCAAATAAATATTAATCATGACGTTTTACACAGAATTGTGAACACGGTAAGCAATTACATTTATGAGATGGTCAGTAGCACTAGACATGTATTGAAAAACTTACCAATAATAAAAAAAGTAAACACTTTACACTGCAATCCTTTTTCACAATAGCACTTTATTAACTATTCAAATGAAAAAACACACAAACTTACCAAATAAACGTATTAAATTAATTAAAACACGTATTCAAACGAAGTATACGGGGGGCATACGCGACGCTGACTATCGTAAACAAACACTGAACTTTAACTTTTTTTTTTTTTATACTTCGCGTTCCCGTGTACAGCTTATTATAAGTTTTTAAGCATGGCCAAACTATGTAGAATGAGATAAAAATATTAGAAAAAGGTGTAGTTTGAAAGAGAAAAAGATAATAATGTTTGTTTCAACGAATATCTAGCTGCGACAAAAAAGGGACAAAACAGACGTTCGGGCTTCTACTGTTGAAAGCAAAAAGGGACATTAGTCACATTTGGGCTTCAACCGGCTAGACTCTGAGCCGGTACTAAGAATTTCTTGGCGGAAGAAGCCCAAATAAAACTTGGAACAAATCTTAGACCTCTCCGGTGAACGGTCGCATAGACCAACGAGTCAGTCTTCTTCTTCTTCGTCGTGTCGATGGCTGAGTCAAATTTTATTTTGACTTGCCATCGTGGTGAGAGGATTAGCCAATTTGCTTTGGAGAACTCGCTAATTGCCCAGGGTGCACCGGACGTAGGGAAACGTTGTGTACGTCTCTCGGGGAGGCTCCTTTCATGCACCCCACGAGTCAGTCAATGATTATAATTAATTGGTTACCTCAATGATAAAGGGTTTAGCGTATGCGCCTCTCACAGTGAGGTCTCGGGTTCGATTCCCGGTTCGAGCAAAGAGTTGTTTGTAAACTTTCCGTCTAGAAATGTACAATAGCAGCACGGAGTTGAAATTGTGCCTGGCGGGTGGCGATAGGTGAAGTGTGGGTGTTGTACACCTATGCCACACCACCCTGAATAATATAAGCGTAATGTTATGTTATGGTTGAAAAATCAAGGTTACATAACCATTTACCAATTTTCTAAATGACTTAAATTTAATACAGAAAAAAACCTTTAACAAAATGCTTAAATATAATGAAATTTTCTGTACCCGTTTTCCAACTGACATAAATTCAATTTACCTGTTTCTTGGTTTGAAAAACCTTTACGACTGAATATTCCTATCTTAAGGCGAAGGTTGCCGACCAATTTAAATGTATGGTTGAAAGATCAGAACTCAAGCAGTAGCCGCGCATAATATTAAACGTTTGGTAGTTTTGTTCTGGTTTTCGTATATAACATATCATAACATCACGTCTATATAAATAAATAAATAAAATAATAAATATCACACAATGTCATCTAGTCCCAAACTAAGCAAAGCTAGCTGGATGTACTAGAATAACTGATACTAATACATATATACTTTTCTTTTGTAAATACATAGGTACTTATAATACATAGAAATAACATATCGTGGCAGAGTTCTACAACACTCACATTTCACCTGTTATATTGAGGTCTCATTAGATAGGGGGTGAGCCTATCACCATCCACCGGGCGCAATTCCAACTCCGTGCTGCTATTGTGAATTTATTGACGGTAAGTTCACAAATAACGTTTTGACCGACCCGGGAATCGAACCAGCGACCTCGCAGTGAGAGGCACATACGGTAACCAATAGACCATTGTCTAACTTAAATAAGATAATTTAAGCAGAGTCAGCTTCTATTGCCAATTCCGAAGTAATTTTGTGTCAAAATAAATTTTGAAAAGTCGTAGATCAAAAGTTTCATTAGTGTGTAAACGCTCCTCGTAAGAATTTATTAGTGTTTTTAAATTAATGTTTTGCTATGATATGTCATGTTTTTTTTTAACATTACCCATTTGTGACAAAAATGCTTAAACAACAACATGATTTCAGCAACCAAAGCCTTAACACTGGTCCACAACTTTACTCCATGAAATTCTTAACATATTTTACACATAGCCCTCAAATGCCTACAGTAACGAAGACATTACCGTGGTCCAACCGCATGGTGACCTTAAATAGGGCCCGCTTGACCCATGTCCCGTAATGTGGGCCCTTGAGACCCCATTTGTTTATATGGCGATCGTATTTAGCTGTGGGTTTACTATCTTATGGCGTTTATGGGGTTATATTAGTATCAGGGTGTAATGTGGTTTGTAATAGTTCGAACTAGTTCTGCCACACCCTTCAGGGTAATATAGGCGTGATGTTATGTTAGTAGCAAAATGTTCTGTTGGAAAAGTTTTCGTGGTTAGTCTAGTGGCTATAAAGAACGCATGACTGTTAATGTTTAAATTTGATGCCCGGATGATGTTATATCCTTAATCGAAAATGAATTCCCTAACCGAAAAATCTTAAATAATACTTCCGACTCAGTAATGGAACTCGAGACCTTGCGGTGACAGACCGCATGTTCTAATATATGTTGTAAAAGAAATAACAATTATACAATAGTTAAGCAATGTGTGTAATTTAAACTTATTTATAATAAGGAGGACTACCACCTGGTAGCGAGCTACAGTGGCCAATTTGGAAGTCTCTTAACCGCCTCCGGACACAAGTTGGCCGCTGCAGGGCGAACCTGGTTAAGTGGGGATTCACACAAACACATACCAACATGGCTCACCTGCTATCATGCTCGTTGTCTCCTGCCACGTGTTCAAGATCTTATGCAAGCTACAAATAAAGGAGTGGACGTTGCTGCTTTTTGGGCAAAAACTATATAACATAAAGCCATTGACACGAAAGAAGAAGAATAAGGAGGACATATTTTTCGGTGTTCTATAGCCAATAAATTTACCATTATACAATAATATTCTTGTGTTTCGAAATTGTAGCGTTGATTTAACGTAGATTTTCTTGGAAACATGTCGGCAATATTTCTTAGAAGCTGAATTATGTAGGTTATGTGTCGGTAACGCGGCAATGAGCTAGAGAAAGGTGTTTGCGAAAATTCATGGGAAATTCTCTCGTGACTGTTTTATCTGCAAATATTTGCCTTTTTATCGTTAGCTATGCGTTTTGCGCATTTGCTAATATTATGCACTACATACGTCCTACAAGGGTGTCCCAGAAAAGACGCAAGATTTGACCAAAATAAAATTAATAGAAAAAAATATTTGGTTGAAATATTAGTTAATAACACAGAACAAAGTATTTGATGATTAAACACAAAGTATTGGGCCAAGAAAAACAGTAGATTTTTTCATTATTCGTGAAAAAATAACTTAAATTTGTTTGTAGCCCCCTGGCTCAAAAGCTGGGTCCGCCCTTGTACGGCAAATTTACGTATCTCCAAAAAATGCTTCTCTACGATTTGACTTCGCTAAATAAACTTGATAGAATTGGTCATCCTGAATACTTCAACCATCAGAACTAGACAAAGGTGGATTTGCCACATGGGCATAGGTACCTTAAACATAATTTTGGTACAACATGTATCCTACTTAAGATAGGAACAAAGTGACATGTTGGTTAGTTCAAATCCTGCCGCCTGTCCCAAAATCTTTTTAACTGTTTCTTTGGGGGTTGACGAGATAAAGGATACAGGCAGGAAAGTAAAAGGGAAATTTCAATGTACGTAACATTTATATTTGCTTCAGACAGACAGTAAGAGAGAATGATGTATAAATCGGGATCAGTCAAACTGCGACTGCGGAAACTATTTATCTGTCCAGATTGCAAAGCAGTAACAAAATAAAAATAACAATACATTTTGTACTGCTACGCGGATAAATGAAACTGTTTTCGTTAAACATAAATAAGTATAAGAATAATATTAATTGACATGGCTTTGCTACAGTGTTTGTAATGCCCGAAACTCATGCAAACTGTATTTCGGGGGTCAATGCCTCATAATTAGGTACATACATATTATTATGTCACATGAAATATCACAATGAAAGTCATAATAATCATATGAAAGGAGCCTCCCCGAGTGACGTACACAACGATTCCCTACGTCCGGCGCACCCTGGGCAATTCGCGAGTTCTTAAAAGCGAATTGGCTAATCCTTTCATCACGATGGCAAGTCAAAACCTTGACCACCTTACTGACTGTCCAAAATGCCCTTCCACCTACACAAGAGAGGCGCTCATGAACGCCGACGAGAGCGCCACAACAGTGGCCACTTATTGGACCAATAAAATTTGACTCAGCCATCGACACGACGAAGAAGAAGATTATGTCACATATTATAATTATGAACGTTTTGTATCATTATTTTTACTGTGTTTGAGTTTATGCGTGCATGTGTTTGTCTGTGTGTCTGTGCGCGTGTGTGTGTATGGGCGTGTACGAATGTGAGTTTATACAGTTAGGCTGGAGAATTTTTTATTAGATTGCTTTTTTATTAATCATATTTTCAACATCGTCATATGTACGAGTAGGTATAAGACAGACTTGAAATATGGAGAATTATAACTTTAAATGCTATGAGGCAATTTATATAATTTAAAAACGAAAAAAAAGAAGAAAATAAATTTAACCTCAGTTAAATAAATAAAGTCGGAAATTTGAATTCACATACAAGCTGCATCAACCCTAAAATGGGGCTTTAACTTTAGAACAAGAGTATTACCAGGCTTGGGTCGTTAATTATCGTCACCGTACAGGTTAAGCTCACTTTAATTTGTTACGGACAACATTTTACTGGGACTTGCAGTCCGCATGATGGTAATAAGGATTGTTTGCGCATATTTTTGAGCGTGCTACATTTTTTGGATTTTCAAGTGCTTAAGGCAACATTTGTTTTAAGTTAAATATTTTGATGTTTGTAACGATTTAATTAATCACATGAATTAATGTAATATGTGATATAACGCCTATAATTCAGAAATATGTTGTAGAGGTTTTATATCACTCACATTTCACGGCTCACGTTGGTAGGCTACATAATAATAATAAAATTTATTATTAGTATTTATTATTATTTTTTATTCGGCCATCATTGTACCGATAGTCATATCAGTCAATGGACTGATAGCAAAGAGCCTCGACCAATACCTTAAGAGGCTCGCGTTAGGCGGCTGGACCAAGAACCAGATGCAAAAGGCGGTCCTTTTGGACACGGCACGCATCGTGAGGAGGTTCCTCTCTCTGGAGCCCTAACCATCGGCAGCTTGGTCTCTGCACCTGATGTCGGTGGGACACTGTTTTTTATATTTTTTAATGTTTTTTGTATTTTTTTTTAATCATATTTAAAAATATATATAAAATTAATTAAGAAATAAATAAAGAGAAATAATATTTATCAAACTTTGAAAAATCTTGAAAATTTCCAATAACGTAACCCTACGCCTATAGTTTAGTAGGATGGTGTAGAGGCTTAAAATACGCAGATTTCAAACGTTTTGATGCCACGTGATAGGGGGTGAGCATAGGTTGGTAGGTATATTACTACATAATAATAATAATAATATATATCAACGTGAATTAATCTCGAAAGAAATCCACGCATGATTCCTCAAACAATATAAAATTTCAATATATTTCTCGAAAGAAGTGACTGTCGCCTGAAGGAATAATTCGATCACTTTAAAAACAATCGATATGCACTTCTTTCAATCACTCGAATATAAACCTTTCAAGTGACAGCCAAAGAAATACCGAGAAACGGAGAATTGTGAAAAAAATACAAAGAAACGAACTGCGAGTTTAACGAGACCGAATGGAAACGAATGGCTGGGCGTGAAATAATTAGTTTTTCTTTAGCAAAAAGCGCGCGGAAAAGTAAATGTGAGAGGTTCCGTACTTTTGTATTTGTTCTAAATTATGTTAACTTTTGCTGAGGACTTTTTGTTTTGCCATTGTTTGGCTAAATAGTTCCTTTTTGAGTCCAGAAAAAACGATGTGCCTTCGTTGTACACACTGCTTTAGTTTTATTTTCAAACTAGCTGACCTGACAGACGCAGATCTGTCTTAACTATGAATAGTTTCTATTTCACGATATTTTGCAACACGCATTCTGTCAATTTGAAGCCCCATTAGATTACATATAAAAGTTTATATTGTCAAAAGCGCTAATGGTACATTAAATTCTTGTTTTTTTCTTTTATAAGTACCATAACAAGCATAATAAAAAAAGATGCAGCGATATCGGTGCAGCCGGTCACGTGTGATGCCGTGACCAGGAGAAATAGGGATTCATTTTTATATACATAGGGTATATACGGGGTGGATGCGACATAGCGACATTTATTGAAACCACAGCTTCTATACATGGTAAGTATCAATTTCCACCGGATAAAAATTCTCTGGCGAAAAAAAAAATCACGTTCTCCGAACAATTTGAACATTGCGATCGTGCAATTTGTTCGGAAGACGTGGATTTTTTTTTTTCGCCAGAGAATTTTTTATCCGGTGGAAATGCATACTGGCCATGTATAGAAGCTGTGGTTTCAATAAATGTCGCTATGTCGCATCCACCCTGTATATGATAGATAATGGTCTTGCATTGCACGGGAAGCCAAAACAACATATCTACTGTGTACGTTACCGAAAATCAAATATTTGTTTTCGATATTCAAAGCCAAATACCAAGGTTTTCATTTCCTAAATTGCTGCCACCAAATAAATATATGTCGCAAGCATTTTTTGTTTTTTTTTAACAGATTCACTGTATTTTTGTAGTTAGTCACATTTCCACTTAAATGTAAAATGACCTTCAGAATTCATAAAAATACTGATGTATTGAACCCTAAACCTCACGACCTATTCAAGACGATTCGCAAATAAGGGCCTATCTGGATAATGTTCCATCGTCAATAAAAAATAAAATTGTTCGTCGAGAAGAGAAACAATTCTCTTTTATGAATAAATATTATCTTTCTGCATTAATATAAAACGTGTCTAAAGTATCCGATGCCCAATCGATTACAAATCGGATCGAGTAATCGGATTGTACGGTTCATTGTCGAGAGGAATCGATTTAAAATGGATATTGAAAGGGGTAAAGGGATGAATGGTGTTTTGAGGTTTTTTTTCCAATTAGATTAGGGTTGTTTTCTAGTCTAACGGATTTAGCTGAATATCAGTATTTTACGTGGAGCGACTGCCATTAGACCTCTACAACTCTCGTACTGGGTACGAGGTAATACGATACTCATTGTTGGCATAGTTGCCAGATTTTCGGCCACTGATTACAAGTAACGACTGCCATAGATCTTCAAATAGCAACCAGGACCAACGGCTTCACTTGCCCTCCGAGGCACGGAGGACTGACCAGTCCTATTGTTGAGACTGCGGTCAGCATTGCTAAACCTGCAAGATCGATCGGTCCAGGCGGCTTCGATCTAGCCACGAGTTCCTCCACGTGTCTTATTTTTTAAACAAACAATAGTTTAAAAAAAAACTAAAAAAACAAGCTTTTAAAGTACTTCTAACTAAAAGGTGAAAAAGCGTGGGGCGCTTTGTGCCATATTTTTCGTCTATATATATATAATACTAGTATTTTTTGTTTATTACCATTTTCAGCTTATATTAGGAATTATTTTTCACTTTTTAGTTAGAAGTACTTTAAAAGCGTGTTTTTAGTTTTTTTTAACTATTATTTATTTTCTACTTTTTAGTTTGGTTTATTTATAAGAGCGTTTTTGTTTTTTTTTTTATCGAATTATTGCATTGTCATCGATCTTTGACAGGTGTGCAAAATTTTAATGAAATCTGTCCGTTTAAAGTGGGTCAAAATCGAGTCCAAAGGAGTCGGTTACATACATACATACATACAGGTGAAGCTAATATAAGCGTGTTAAAAAGAAGAGGTAAAAGGTTTGTTCCTAGGCATGGTTACATACACAGATATAGATCTACATAGATAACGCAAGTATCACGATTTGTATTGAAACCAAGCGTGCCGACTTTTTAATACCTATTGTGACGTCACAGCCGAAATTTAGTGACGGGAAATCCAAACCGATTCAAAGACACCGATGCCGCCGATGCCCATCCGCCCAGTACGTTCAACTGGAGCCGTCCGCTATGATTTTCTCTGACAAAAGACGCGCGTGGACTGAAGTTAGCGACGACCAACCTCGACGCTTGGTCGGGGTTGAGACACGCGAAGTACATGCATTTGCGTTATCTATGTAGATCTATATCTGTGGTTACATATCTCAAGCTGGTCTCGCATTGCACGGGCAGCAAAAACAATGCGGGACCATCCTAATTCGAAATGTATTGTATTGTATGTATGTATTTTAAACGCCATCACCGTATGTTTTCTTTAATACTAACTTGTACATATGTGTATGGCTTAGTGGTGAGATTTATAAAAGGCTGAATTTATTATACACGTTTAATTTTTATTTACAACGCAACAAAATATGAAATCGAAAGTTTAAAAGTTATTACTATACTAGCTGACCCGGCGAACTTCGTACCGCCTTAGCGTAAATTTGATGCACTACTTTATTTTGTATAGCTGACTTATCTTATGTATGCGTACCTATTCAGTTTGAACTGGAATCTATAATATCCTCCATATAAAAATGAATACCATTTTTTTTTTTTAATTTTTTTTTTTCCGTGAGATCCTTGTACTGAGTATTAGAAAACTACAAAAAAAATCAGCCAAATCGGTCAAGCCGTTTTCATGCTATGTCGTGACAACGGAAAACGGGTTTCATTTTTATATATTTATATAGATAATATTATTATGTGCCCAATTTATCCAAATCACTGTATAATACGCTCGAAGATAGTATATCATAACTTTCAACCAATTATCACATTTTCTTTCGCAATTTTTCAGATTCTTAGGAAAGCCCGAGGTCACATTTACTGAATTACCCCCGGGCCATAGGTTAATGCTCGAATATGGTAATGATATTTTCATGTTTTTAACTCAATAACTTAGTATACGTTTTCTCTATAATGTGTTAATGTATTGTGTGAATTGTTTCAGGTACTATTTGACAAGGGTGACTTATATAAGGTATTTTTGAAACTACGAATGACCTCGTAAGTTTTCTTTACTTACCTACAATGAGAATTAAATTATTCCTTTTTTTTTACTTACACACAACGCTATCTAGTCCCAAACTAAGCAGAGCTTGTACTATGGGTTCTAGAATAACTGATACTAATACATATATACTTTTTCTTTCGTAAATACATACTTATTATACAAATATAAAATATAATATAATAGATAAACTAAATTAAGCTAGGCTTTCTTGTCGTCAAGCAACAACTCTTTAAGACCCTTCTTTAGTTTACCTATATTTCTAACATAATATACCTACCTAATAATTCAATATAATTCTAACACTGTGCTGCTATTGATAATATCCAGACGGCATAATCCCAAATAATACTTGCCCGATCTGGTGACCTTACCCGAGACAGCCGCATATGCTAACCACTGGACCAGCGAGTCAGTTACTTAACTAAATATCGTATCTAAAAATAAGTGTCCTCACAAACTAAATGAGTTTTTCTATTGAAAAGCCAATGGTACATACGGCAACACATAAAGCTATACATTTCCAATATAAGCTCGTCTCACATCGCACAGGATCCTATACAATGTGAGAGCATCTTAATCTTATTATATATTGAAGAAACGGGTCTTAATCGCGTAAATATTTTTAAAGGCATAAATACCTTTTTAACTCGACAGTTTCGATCGAATCACACCGATTGTGGTCACGAGCCGACTGGTGAAGGATCAGCGTCGTCTCCGAGAGGTGAGAGTACCCGTGTTGTTTATTGTGTGTTT
Organism: Hypena proboscidalis; assembly: GCA_905147285.1. Classification (NCBI taxonomy): domain Eukaryota; kingdom Metazoa; phylum Arthropoda; class Insecta; order Lepidoptera; family Erebidae; genus Hypena; species Hypena proboscidalis. The sequence goes on from LR990141.1 coordinate 8,296,518, forward strand.
GTGTGTAAAACTACCGACAATTTGGACAAAAATAAAAAAAAACTGGTGGTAGAGCTCTTGTGAATGAGCTCGAGGGCGGCAGCACCACCGTCTCACCTTTAACCTGCCGCCAAATAGTAGTGCTTCCATTGCTGTGTTCCGGTTTGGTAGTGAGATCAGATCCTGAAATTACTGGCACATGAGGCATTACACCGAAGTCCTCAGATGCAGCGACGCATCTTTAATCTGCGTTTGTGGATTGTTAATGTCCATGGGCTGTACTCCACTTACCATCAGGTGGACTACACGTTCGTTCGCTGTGGGCGTAGTATAAAAAAAAATAGTGACGACCAAGTGAAGGTAGTGGACAAAACCCTCACGTCTCAGAGACGACGCTGAGCCTTCACCAGTCGGCTCGTGACCACGATCGGTGTGATTCGAACGAAACTGTCGAGCAAAAAAGGTATATATGCCTTGAAAAATATTTACGAGATTAAGACCCGTGGCAAGGGCAATTATCGCGAAAGTTTAAAATCATTAATTGCAAACCGAGACCATCTTATACTGGAAAAGAATAGGTTGATGTGTACCCGTGTGTATATGAGCGGAGCACCGGTTGCCCCTTAATCATAATCAATCATACAACGTTGGCGGCCTGGAAGGCCATTGTTTTTCTTTTTTCTCTTTCGCGAGTGCATTCCAGTGAAAAATGGCGCTACTGTTTTTTGTAAACATTGTCTGTTTGTGTTGGTTATGGATTTTTACGGTGTTTTTTAGAGGTTTCTATGTGAAGTGTTGTCTGTTTTACGGTAGGTCGAATTTGATTCGTTACCGCTAGACCAACGATCCATTTTTAGGGTTTCAGAGGGCCCTTAAGGGCAACGACTCTTATAGTTTTGCCTGTCCGTCTGTCCAAGGGAAGAAAACGTCAAAACCGTTAGAGCTTGAAAGTAAAATTTTTGCACGCCTACAAAGTAGTGAAATAAAATCTTGGAAAAAAAACTTATTGTGCAAAACTTACACCATGTAAATGGGTCCTTACTCAGACTTAATTGTCGTGGCGAATAACTTTTACTTGGACATTGTGAAAGAGACCCTCAATCTATTAAAGTATCTTTAGGTAATAGCATTCCATTCGCTACAGCCCTGTTTCCGTCGAAAAATAAAACAAAAGTGTTTGGTTGAAATATTAAACTGTAACAAATTCGCCAGTTCACATAAAATCAAATTAAGTTTAACAGTTGCTCAAAAATTTACACTGAGTTGAGTGCTTTTATTCCTTTCATTGTTTCATCTATTTTAATATAGAGTAGGGCAGAGTATTCTTTATTATACACCAAAAATATACACTTTTTTTTATACTACGCCCACAGCGAACGAACGTGTTGTCCACCTGATGGTAAGTGGAGTACAGCCCATGGACATCAACAATCCACAAAAGCAGATTATAGATGCGTTGCTGCAGCTGAGGACTACGGTGTCATGCCTCATGTGCCAGTAATTTCAGGGCCTGATCTCACTACCAACACAGTAATGGAAGCACTACTATTTGGCGGTAGGTTAAAGGTACAATAAATACAACTTAAATTATTTTCAAATGCACAATGGGCGGCCTTATCGCTAAAAAGCAATTTCTTACAGGCAACCTTTGGATGGATAAAAATATGGTTTGTGTTGCAGGCAATATAGGGTAGTTGGTGAATAAATATAAAAATCTAAATAAGTCTTATAGCTAATATTTACAATAACAGAGATATCCTAATTGTAATATTTACACATATCTTACAATAGTTATATTCACTATAAACAACATATAGACTATAATAACATAATATACACAAATACTAAATAAATATATATAATTACATATATATACCGAAGTACTTACCGGCTTATTAACTTACTTACTAAGTGATGCATGTTCAAGCTGTTTTTGTGGAATGTTGATGTCTATGGGCTTTACCACTTACCATTAGGTGGGCAAAACGTCCGTTCGCTACATTATGTCGTATAAAAAAAATCAAAATAACAGTAATTTCAAACAAACATGGCAAAACTGGCATTCAACTCAGCTGTGTTTTAAACTAAAACTAAATAAAAAATAAAGCTTACAGTATTCGTATGTCCATCGCCAAAAAGTCGCTTATGAAAGAGGATTAAAAACTTACACAATTCAATGTAACTACTAGTTGACATTTAACAACCGATAGTTTAGCCTTTAGGGGAAAACTACACTGGATGGAGCATTTTACTTATAAAAAAGAGAAAAGAGAAATCTCGCTGTAAAGTTAATTAAAAAAATTAAAATAATACTACGGATGCTGCAGTTTGTATTACCATTATAAAGCTTTGCCAGGTCTTATATTTTACATTACCTGATGGATTTTTTTTTTTTTTTTTTTTTGCATCGGAAAGTACTTAATCATTTCACTAATATGGTAAAAGCTGAGGTTTGCTTTTTCTACCATAAAGTTTTACCATCCATTTTGCCAGGTCTTATATTTTACGTAACTCCTCAAACTTATCGATTTGAATTCGTATATTATTTTGTACCGTAAACTACTCAACCAATATCGCAATAGAGTTAAAAATATCCAGTTAAAAACTTCATACAAACATCATTCAAAACTTGCTCTTACATCCGAACTGACATTTAATCAAAAAATAAATAAAATATAAAGCTTACAGTATTTGTACGTCCATCGCCAAAAAGTGGCTTATGAAAGAGGATTAAAAACTTGCACAACTCAACGTAACTGCCAGTGGAAATTCAACAACGGATAGTTTTATGCCTTTAGAGGTAAACTACACAGAAGCCCTGCCTGCCTTATTACCTAAATTCACTTAAAGAAAAAGTTTAAAAAATATTAATGCTAAAGTTTGGCGAAAAGGATCTGGTGATCTTGTTTGCCAGATTTTCTTTTTATAACTCTTTAAATTGATCGATTTGAATACGTGTATTGTTTTACATCGTTAAGTACTCAACCATTGCAGCAAGTAAGTTAAAATATACTCAATTTCAAAACTGTAAACAACTATCATTCAAAACTTTGCCCATCGACTGAGCTGGCCCTTTAACTAAAACTATATCAAAAATAAAGTTTGCAGTATTCGTCGTCCATCGCCAAAAAGTCGCTTATGAAAGAGGATTAAAAACTTGCACAATTCAACATAGCTGCCAGAGGCAATTCAAAAACGCGTCGTTGGCCTTTAGGGAAAAACTAAACAAATGCCCTGCCTGCCTAATTAGCTAAATTCAATCAAAGAAAAAGATAAAATATGAATGCTAAAGCTTGCTTCTTCAACAATAAATTTTTACCATCCCTTTCGCTAGATCTTATATTTTTCGTAATTCTCCAAACTTGCTTCAAACATTGCTGAAATTAAGTAAATAATATGCAGTTCAAAATTCCATACAAACATCATCCAAAACTGACTATTCATCCGAGCTGCCCTTTAAACTAGATAAAAATAAAGTTTAAAGTATTCGTACGTAGATCGCCAAAAAGTCGCTTATGAAGGAGGATTAAAAACCTGCACAATTCAACGTAATTGCCATTGGCCTTTAGAGGTAAATGGAACCATTTTCTTATCAGCTAAATTTACTAAAAGAAAAGTTTCTAATGAAACTATGTAAGGTGAGACTCTCGAGCGCCCAGTTTTCATACTAACGTAATATGAGTTTAACTTTAACTATTTTTATAGACAAATCATATCTAAAACACTAAATGCATGTTTAGTCAAAATTGTTTTAATCATTAAATTGAGTTTTATACAAACGGTAAAATTAAAGAATTAATTTAAAAAAAATGGGCGGCATCAAATGTATTTTAGTATTTTAGATAATAATATGATTTGTCTATAGTAATAGATAAAACATAATAATATTGAAGCTAAACCCATTTTACTTTTGTATGGAAAACAGCCAAGGAATTTTTCTCCCTTAAAGTAATATTTTAATAAAGTTAAAAGAACGAACGCTCAACTCTCAGTCAGGCTGCTTTTTCTAGCAAAAGTTTTAGCAACTCTTCTAAAAAACTTATGCTTTGAGACCTAATTTTTAGCTAAATAACGCCGATATTAAAATGTGTTAAAGGATATTTTCTTCATGATTTTGTGGTCTTTTAAAGTAGCAACACTCTTAAAACGCATATGTTTAACATTTATAGGCTACTACATGATCAGCGCCAATAATAATAATGTATAACTTTCTTTTGCAAATTTAATAAATATTCACATAACAATAATACTATCTTATCTAATAATTTTGTATACACACAAAAGGGACAACAGAAGATGACAGATATTAGTTAAATTTTAAGTTATTTAACTTAAATTAATTAATTAAATTGATTTATGTAAAAATATATTTTTTTTAAGGATGTGAGCATGAAATAAAAGGCAATTTTGTTTCTATTTTTATATTATTACTATCTTTTTCAGCGACTTTGTCAAAGCATACATGTTCAAATAGCCATCTATCTAAACTTGAAGTCATTAAAAAGACTATGAGTTGATAAAACCTATTCACCCCCAAATTCACAAGAAAAAAATTCCCATGTACACTCGGTCAATAAATGAGTTAATTAAAAACATATTCCCGACATCCTTTTAATATCCAACCGCTTCATTCCTGGCGTTTTCATTTTAGAAATTTAAAATGCAAATGAGTTTTGGAAAGAAGAAATTTGGCGCCGTTGAAATTATGTACATGATTTTACAGCGCAGTGATTTCGCCATTCACGGAAAGTTGGATGGATAAGTGATGAAGTTTCTGTTTAGTGAACTATGAACTGAAAATCAAGTTTTGGAGTTAACTGAAAATAACCTTTAATATTCATGCCTTATACAACTTCAGCTATATATTTACCACCCGTTTGCTGTCTGACTCCTTAGTTTATATTGCAGATTTTATGCTGCAAGGTCACTGGTTCGATTCCCCAGTTAGGAAACGTTGTTATTTGGGATTATTAGGGCTGGTAATACTCAATAGCAGCACGGACTTGGCTCGGTAAGATAGCGATAAGCTATCACATGAGACCTACAGGTGAAGTGTGGGTGATAGCACCCATATAGACTCTGCCATACCCTTCTGGGAAATATAGGTGTGATATTATCTAATATGGATTATAAATTTTAACCAGATGCCCATTTAGTAATCTGAACAACGAAAGATTTTTAACATTATAACTAAAACAATAAAGCACACAATCCAATTAAACACTCCAGAAAAACAGCAAACTATGTAAATCCTTGCCCACTGCAATTATAAATCACAGCAAAAACAACATAAAAACTCACTCACACTTGTTCCGCAAACGCTAATCCGCTTAAAACTGGTATACATGTAATAATCCGGCGCTTACCGGCTAGAACTCACTGCAACCAGTTTTATCCAATTTTTCCGCTTATATGAACGCAAACATGACCTTATTTTTCACACATTTCCACGCTGCCATCTATCCAAATAGCTGTATTGAAACAACACTATCTCAAGCTATAAACAACCTTATTACTATCCGAATTAAGGTTACATTAACATGACAGCGATCGATTCTCAAGAGACGTGTAATATGACGTCACATTACATGCTGTTATCGTACAACGTCCTGTATCACGTAATGCGATACTAAATGTCATTTTCCATGCCACCAGTTTATTTAGAACTTTCATCGAAGCTTTTCACTATTAACTTGCCTGCTGTATAAAGTTTGGAGAGGTCTGGGTATACTGGTTTGCTAGGCGGCTGAAATGGACGTTTTGACCGATTGCGACCCGGTTTCGGGCTTGAACCCGGTCTTATTTGTCATGTGATTGCACCAAAGCCTACTGCGTCATTTTGCTGACCGATAGAAGCGATTGACAAGGAAATTGTGATCTTTTCAGGCTTTTACTCCATGTTAGAATGTGTTTTGCTGCGACTTTTCTCTCTTGACAATTACTCATAGACATGCTGATTTTTTTTTTGTTTGTAATTGAAATACCTCTCGGTATTAGAAACAACATTAATGAATTACTATTTTACTCAATAGCAGCACGGACTTGGCTCGGTAAGATAGCGATAAGCTATCACATGAGACCTACAGGTGAAGTGTGGGTGATAGCACCCATATAGACTCTGCCATACCCTTCTGGGAAATATAGGTGTGATATTATCTAATATGGATTATAAATTTTAACCAGATGCCCATTTAGTAATCTGAACAACGAAAGATTTTTAACATTATAACTAAAACAATAAAGCACACAATCCAATTAAACACTCCAGAAAAACAGCAAACTATGTAAATCCTTGCCCACTGCAATTATAAATCACAGCAAAAACAACATAAAAACTCACTCACACTTGTTCCGCAAACGCTAATCCGCTTAAAACTGGTATACATCTAATAATCCGGCGCTTACCGGCTAGAACTCACTGCAACCAGTTTTATCCAATTTTTCCGCTTATATGAACGCAAACATGACCTTATTTTTCACACATTTCCACGCTGCCATCTATCCAAATAGCTGTATTGAAACAACACTATCTCAAGCTATAAACAACCTTATTACTATCCGAATTAAGGTTACATTAACATGACAGCGATCGATTCTCAAGAGACGTGTAATATGACGTCACATTACATGCTGTTATCGTACAACGTCCTGTATCACGTAATGCGATACTAAATGTCATTTTCCATGCCACCAGTTTATTTAGAACTTTCATCGAAGCTTTTCACTATTAACTTGCCTGCTGTATAAAGTTTGGAGAGGTCTGGGTATACTGGTTTGCTAGGCGGCTGAAATGGACGTTTTGACCGATTGCGACCCGGTTTCGGGCTTGAACCCGGTCTTATTTGTCATGTGATTGCACCAAAGCCTACTGCGTCATTTTGCTGACCGATAGAAGCGATTGACAAGGAAATTGTGATCTTTTCAGGCTTTTACTCCATGTTAGAATGTGTTTTGCTGCGACTTTTCTCTCTTGACAATTACTCATAGACATGCTGATTTTTTTTTTGTTTGTAATTGAAATACCTCTCGGTATTAGAAACAACATTAATGAATTACTATTTTATCACATAAACTTTCTACTATAGTGAGATAATACAATTTTAAATATTAATAGACTCGCCTAAACGCTCCAAACAAACTGCTACAAAGGCGTGACGATTCATAAAAACACTTTAAAATTTGAGCCAAAAATTAAAACAATTTGCTTCACTTTAGATTCGCAAAGCACTTTTCATAAATACACGACCTTTCAGCAATACTTGGCACATGTTACATTGTATCAGCTACACTAGGATTACTGCAGCTATTAACTTTGCTGTCACTTAGCACAGTATAATCCAGCCATTGCTACACGACCGGCTCACTAGCAACTTATAATCTACACAACTTTTTATTTTGGACGGGTTCTATAAGCCACCATTTTGTTTTGTTTTAAAATTTGTAATTAATCTTACTTTGTGTTTTACACCCTTTTTTATTGTAAATTTAGCCCAGTGTCGATAATTTTTAAAACCAAAAAAAATAATAGTAGGATGAAACCCATTAGAAAAGGAGGAGAATATTATAAAAAATAAAGGAAAAATAATTTACGAGCGATCTGAGGTCGGAAGGGGAAGAGGGGGGGGTTTTTAAGGATAAAAAACGTTTTTTTTCGATTTCCGGCAAAACTAAAAGTCCTATGGTAAAAAGTCGAATGGCAAAGTTGTTGGTAATAAAAAGATCTAAAACTTTTGTATTTACACTTTTTTCATATAACCTGATAATTTGCTTATAAATAGTTCCTAAACCAATGTATCTAAAAAGTATAATAAGTACCTATAATACTTATAGATTTAAGTAGGATCTGTATTGCATGCCTTAGGGTTAAATATGGTGGACTTTACTACTTTAACAACAATGTATACCCATATTTGCCATAAAAATTTGAAGTATTTGTGAAGGCTTGTTAAAAAAAATATATAATAAAATATACTATCACGCCTATATTACTTACAAGGATGTGGCCGTAGTGTATAACACTCACAATTCACCTGTTAGGCTTAGCTAAATGGGACCTAAATCCCATGTGATAGGGGTGACCCTATCGCCATTTAACGGACGCAAATCCAACTCAGTCCTACTATGGAGAAAGTCCTGATGGCAAAATCTCAAATAACATTGTTTCCGACTCGGGGGCTATATTATAAAGCTGAATTGTTGTTTGTTAGGTTGAACACGCTCATTTCAAATTAGCTAGATATCCTATTTGTTGAGGAAGGCTACGACATCATGCTACGACAAATAGGAGCGGAGCAGCAGAAATAAGTTGCGAAAACGGAGAAAACGTGACAGGAGAACAGTAGCAAGGTACAACGCGGGTAAAATCATAGAAAATATAATAAAATAATAAATTATTTATTGACATAAAAACAACACAAATGGGTTTGAGTCCTCTGACCCCTGAATTAGTGCTAACTGTATTTTAGGGACCACTGTTTTTGGCCGTAGCTATTGATACAATATTATGTCAACTAGGTTAACTCATAATATAATTTCGAAATCCATTCATGATCCTAATATGTAATAATAAAACTTTTGCTTTTGTGTGTGCGTTTGTGTGTGTGTGTGTAACGAATTCCACGCAGATGACATTATATTGTCTGCACGTGTGGTGTAGTGGTTTAAGCGGTCGCCTTGCCGCTCTCCACAGCACTGGTGTTGTGGGTTCGATCCCCACATGGGACAAATCTTTGTGTAATTCGCAAATATTTGTTCTGAGACTGGGTGTGCTTGTGTAAGTGAATGTGTGTATTTGGCCTTGTCATTGGATAGTGTAATTGCTTCTGGCGTTCTATCTAATGTAAATATCCAAATTTATCTTTATCTTTTTTTATATTATGATAATATAAGTAGGTACCAAATCTATTACTAGAAAAGACGATAATAAGCCCGACAAAAGCCTATTTCCCAAGGATCGAAACTTTCCGAGAAAACTTTACCTTTTATTATTATCCATCAAAAGATTTTCACCTTTTTCTCGTATATCGAGAGGCGCTAACTTTCTAACAAAAAGGACTCAAAGTTAATTCTTCGTGAGACAAACCAAATTACTACCAAGTAAAGTGAAATGACATTGCTACGTGACAAAATAACATCACGGCCTTTATAAACAGGGGTTAGACAGAGATTTATTACACTCATTTTTCGTAAGTAATGCTTAGGACCGAGGCGAAGCAATGGTCATCTGGAATTGAGTATTATGAGTCCAGACAGTTTCGGAATTCTTTGTACAAAAAACCGCATTGCTTAGGCGGATATTAGATAAATCATGACATAACATCACGTTTTTATTACTCAGAAGGGTGCGGCAGAGGTGTACAACACCCACATTTCACCTGCTATGTTTAGAGTCTAAAGTAATAGGAGGTGAGAATATCGCCAGGAAAAAAAAATCATATATATACCTATGTTACTGGCACAAAAGAGTTAGGAAATTTCGAGTCTAGCAGCATATGAATCCATAGCTGAATTGGCAAAGCACTTGGGGCGTATACCCAGGGGGTGCAGGTTCGAGTCTTGCTGGATTTTTAATTTTTCAACTTTAATATTATATAAAATACGAAAAGGCATAGCAAAGCTAAAATTTGTTTTAAAATATTATAAGTATTCAATCATTTTTTTTTCTATTTTAAAATAACAATGCCCGCACTAGAAATAACCCCTGTGTTGCCGGGTCCACAAACATACATTTCACACACACAAAGCGCACCTAGAGTCTGAACAAAGATTTGCTCCATATGGGGATCGAACCAACAAAACTAGCACAGTTAAAAGCGATGAGACGACCGCTCTAACCACTACGCCTACCGTGCACATTTGATTTTACGTAGGGCAGCCAAAGATGGTTAACAATTCTGTCCATATTCTAGCCTTTTATTATTTTTTGCATAAATCAATTTGAATAGTAAACATGTTATGAAACATTACTTTTAAACTTCCTTATTGATGAAGGTTGTATATCTCACTGTTTGCGAGATTATTAAGTGACTGTTAGTAAATAACATAGTAGCAACTACCCTAAAGATAGGGTTAAAATTGTTTGAGAACGAATTAAAAAGATAAAATAAGATAAATTTGGCTTTTTTTACATTAGATAGAACGCCAGAAGCAATTACACTATCCAATGGTACCAATGACAAGGCCAAATACACACATTCACTCACTCAAGCACACCCAGTCTCAGAACAAATATTTGCGAATTACACAACGATTTGTCCCATGTGGGGATCGAACCCAACACCAGTGCAGTGGAGAGCGGCGAGGCGACCGCTTAAACCACTACACCACACGTGCAGACAAAAAAGTATTAAAGTATTTGTTAAATGTTTGACTCTTTATCATAATTATAAACCTTTCTAAATTAATTTCATAATAAACACAAACCAACCATGTTACAAATGAGTTCCTAAATATAACCAAAATTATGACAATTAATTAGCTGAACATCACTCACTGAAAAACAGAACATTGCTTGTACAAATGACGATTGTTATAATTATTCAATTAATTAAACAACGATTTATAATTATTTTATCTATATTATTATAATAGGTGAAACAGATTCGGAATTGTAATTAAACGTATATTTGTTAAAATTGTTTCGTTAAATAACTACATGTAAGCCTTTGGATCTCAATTTTGCGATTGAATTCCATAATGCTTTATTTGAGTGGCATTTTCGCCTATTCTGTCATTTGAAAATAACTTTTTATTTATATAAGTAAAATACATGCCATTTTCATCAATAAACTGTGGCTACATACCGATAAGTGAACAAATTTTAATCACCCTAAATTTGCCAAAATAGGGTTGAATCTTCAAATTGTATGTATTCAGAAAATAAAAGGTATATATGAATTAGTATTAGTTATTTAAATTATCGTTCGCTAACGGCGAAGGAAAACATCGTGAGGAAGCCTGAGAGTGCTTAAAAAGTATTCAAGGGTATGTGAAGTCTACCAATTATTACACAATTGTGCTCACCAAAACGATTTTGTTCACAAAAGCTCTCCCTAAACTTACAAAGTAAAAGAATGCGATTAAAGCAAACCGTGCAATTCTAACAAAGTAGTTACTTTCTACAATTATTCCAACAAGGTAACAAAATTCGGTTTTAAGAGCGCATTAACTGTGCTAAAATGTTCCGAATGTACTTAAAGTCGGAATAAAGTGCGAAATGCTGTACCGACTTCATTAGAGTCGGTTGTCGGTGGAGGAATTTAGTACTTTCGTTACGTACTACAATGGATTGTATTTGCTGGAGGCGAGTTGGTTCTCGTTTACAATGTTGTAAGAGTTTCAGTAAAGTTTATGAAAAATAACCTTTTTTATCAGGGATGTTGAACCTAACCTTGATTCTAAAAACACCGGCTAAGTGCGTTAAAAATGGTATGGTAATACAAGTGGCGGCCTTATCGCCTTGTGGCAATTTCTTCCAGGCGACCATTGGCTGGAAAGAAATTTAAAAAAAGTGTGAATTTAGGGGATCGCGCGGTGTATAAAGATGGGAAAAACTAAAAATTATACTGTTTAATATCTTTAATAATACAAAGTTAATCAAATACACATAATTAATAAAATATAGTAATACTGTACTAACACGTACGTAAATAAGTGGCACATACATAACAATATGATATAAATAATGCCAATAAATATCATAAAAATAAATATAGATGTGTACCATAATCTTCTTCTTCTTCTTCGTCGTGTCAATGGCTGAGTCAAATTTTATTTTGACTTGCCATCGTGGTGAAAGGATTAGCCAATTCGCTTTGGAGAACTCGCGAACTATCCAGGGTGCGCCGGACGTAGGGAATCGTTGTGTACGTCACTCGGAGAGGCTCCTTTCATGCACCCCATAATAAAGTAGCATAATTAAGAGAAACAACAGATATATAAATAATGCAAGAAGCTGTAGGGACATACTTAACTCCATTTCATCCACCATATTATATCAAATTCTTTAGTATGTTGGAGTATTATTACATGTTCGAGCGTGTTCCCAGACGTAGAGGTATGAACTATAAAAAGCACCTGTGCACTCTGCAGGTACATTACTGAGATCATCCTTTTATCTTATTTTATTCTACTCCTAGCTTTTTCTCATGTTATAATGGTCCAGTGGTTAGTGATTGCGACTAATGGAGGTTTCAGGTATAATGCCCGGCTCAGTATAAAGTGGTATTTAATTTTTTTTTGTCAGCTATTTCTCAGTAGCAGCAAGAAGTATGAATCTGTGCCAAGAAGATTTTTACTGTCTGAAATGAATATGAGTGATATATGAATATTGATACATTTCCACCAAATACAGCTGTCAGATTTAGCGAAAGAAACTAAAATTTGCTGTTAGATGAGATTAGGTATTGTTGTGCTTAGACTTTTACACATCGGCGTAACAATATTCTTGGGCTTTGATACCTACTTGCTAGATTAGACTGGTTAACAATCATGTTTAACTTATAATATTATTTTTGCGAAACAAAATAACCTCAGACTGACAAGGTTTGTATAACAATGTTCATATAGTAGTTTCTTGTTATTTTATATAATAACTTTTATATATTTGATGTAAACATCATATTTTTATACTAAACGGTGATTGAATGAATTGAACGTAATACATATTGTAGACTTCCAATTTCGGCCTAGACATATATTTATATGTTTTCATCCTATAAACGGCTTTACCTAAAACCTAAAGATAACCTTAATACCAAATAAACGTAATTCTTATTGGCACAGAGTTTTATAAGGCCTGTTACACACTTGCGCACAAAATGTGACGTCTCAGCGAGTTTCAAAGTTGCATAATTTCAAATTCTTTGTATATTTTGTTACATGTGGTTTCTTTAATCACAGTTAGAGTCAAATATCTTAAAAATATTATTAATATAACTTCACATTGTACAGAAAGCCTTAACAGCGAGAAACCATCTTATCCAAAACACAGGAATACCTAGTTTGGAAACCACAGTGTAAAAACAATGTCTGTATCTTCTTGGTAATAAACTTTTTTTATACTGTCAATGTATCGATTAATGTGTGCACTTTAAAATAAATGTTATTCTTACTCATTACTGCATTGATTAATGTCTCGTTGAACATAAAACCTCCTCCTTTTTGGCAGTCAGCTTATGAGTTCAAATGAAACTCAATCTTTTTAACACGCTTATATTAGCTTCACCTGTATGTATGTATGTAACCGACTCCTTTGGACTCGATTTTGACCCACTTTAAACGGACAAGATTCCATTCAAATTTTGCACACTTGTCAAAGATCGATGACAACGCAATAATTCGATAAACGTGGCTCTGTGCCATATTTTTCGTCTATGGAGCAACCCACGATTTTTTCAGCTTATATTAGGAATAATTTTTCACTTTTTAGTTAGAAGTACTTTAAAAGCGTGTTTTTTAGTTTTTTTAAACTATTATTTATTTTTCTTATTTTATCTATCAGCCAGCAGTTGCAAGAATAAAAGCTGGATTGTTGAAGGTCTTAGGTATTGGAGGGAGAGCGACCAGTGCCACAACTTGCTTCTTAAAGGACATTCTTTCTCTTCAGTATTTTCACTGAGCCAGAAGAGTCCAAGAGTTGATTTGCCAACGGATTTGGGTGAAGTTATATAATGAAACTCTATCTGTCTGTCTGTTTTTTGATTCGCTTGTACTGGTTAAGCTGTAATCAATTTTGATGCAAATTAGTCAAGATCTAAAGAATAATATGGGCTACAATTTATTGAACTTGCAATGAAAATAAAAATACAAATCTGTCTTCGTAACCCTCAAGTCTGTAGCTCGCCTAAGCTACGCGCTACGGTGTAGCGTGCCGTAGAACCGCTACGTTGCGTAGACACCGTTTCACTTATCTTTTATGATGGCAATGATTTATTCGGTTCGTTTCAGTGCCTTTACGCCGCACGTGTTACTTGAAAGGTTTTTGAATACATAAAAAAATATACTTTAAAGGTATGTATATGTATTTGAAGACGTGTACTGGTAGGCCCTGAAATTACTGGCACATGAGGCATAACACCGTAGTCCTCAGCTGCAGCGACGCATCTATAATCTGCTTCTGTACTTCACTTACCTTCAGGTCTTCTTCGTCGTGTCGATGGCTGAGTCAAATTTTATTTTGACTTGCCATCGTGGTGAAAAGATTAGCCAATTCGCTTTGGAGAATTCGCGAATTGCCCAGGGTGCGCCGGACGTAGGGCGATCATTGTGTAAGTCACTCGGGGAGGCTCCTTTCATGCACCTTCAGGTGGACTACACGTTCGTTTGCTGTGGGCGTAGTATAAAAAAACGATTTTAGAGCAGTTTTGCTTTGATTCAAAAATTTCAACATAATAGAATTTTAAGGATTTGAGCCTCATTGTTCTTCACTACGCTGATTTTGTGTTAGATCTTCACACATGAAAAAAAATATATAATTCTACATAGATCTGTTCTGACTTTGGATGTCTTGTGATGGATGACTCGTTTGAGAAAAACTTATTATTAAATTATTTATTAGGGTTCGATACCCGCTCAAGACAAATCTTTGTCTGCATGAACATGGGTGTTATTTCTTAGTCAGGGTGTTTCTATGTTTAATAAGTATGTATTTAAAAAAAAAAGTATATATGTTTTAGTATCAGTTATTCTAGTACCCATAGTACAAGGTTGCTTAGTTTGGGACTAGATGGCGATGTATGTAAGTTGTGAGATATTTATTTACTTATTTAATAAATATACATACATTTGAAATTGGCGGATTAAATAAATAATATTTTGACTTCACGTACGTGATAGATGAATAAACATATATTTACCACTTCAAACTTACCAACCAGACCAAATATACCCTTCCAAAAAGCACTTAATCACCCACTTACTTTACCTAAGTTAGATATTTACTGTGTTCCATAAAAAACAGCCTTAATCTTATTTCTAAGCCATCTTGAGAGCTTAAAGAATAAATGTTATGAACACATTTTTGATAAAAACAAACCGACCTTCACCTTGACCTGGAAACCTGTTTTTATACATATTGGAATAATTTCAATAACTTAGCAGTATCTTACCGGGTCTTCCTGGTGGACTAGCGATTTAATTTACACCGTGAAGTCTTGGGTTTAATCCTTGAGTTGGGCGAAAGGCATTTAAGATTTTTTTCGTTAGGAATACCGCATACCGCACTTATGCTTAAAAGTATTTTCTGCATTGCACCGACGGTCTACAACAAAATTCCTAAATATATAAAACAGTTGAACACAACTCATTTTAAGAGACATCTGAAAAATTTTCTGATTCAAAGATCCTACTACAGTGTTACAGAGTTTTTAACCGATTCTTCGACTTCTTAATACTTACGGTTATGACAATGCCTTACATTTTGGCAATAATTATATGGTTAAATGCATAATTAATGTAATATTAATAATCTCGTTCTTATTGTATTTTTTTTGACTAATATTATTTAATATTATTAACTTTTCATTCAATTTTATAATTTATTTATTTTTTCCAGTTAGTTACTTGACTATTATTGTATAACTGATGGATTTATCTGTTCCTTAATTGTTTGTCCCTTTACGATTACATAATTAAATTATGAGCTTGAACTTTTAACTTATTTTATAAATCGATAATTTTAAGCTTTCAATTTATCTTATGATCTGATGTTAATTTTCAAAAAATATTATTGTATAAACTTTTAAATTATATTATGTAGAAATCTAAATTTATTTTTAATAATTTGTATCAATTTTTAAATATTGATTATTATATAAATTGTTATTGTGATTCTAATATTAAACTACCATACTACTTACTACCTTATTACATTTTGTACGCCTAAGATGGCAAAACATGAAGGACTATGTATAACCAATATTATCTATCCTGCATGTAAGCTTATATCTTGTACTGTACACACATGTTTGACTAAATAAATATCTTTTATCTCTTTATCTTTTTATCTTTTAACTCGGCAAAACGGATTCTGGAATCTTATTTGGCAAGTGGCGATAGACATGGGCTAAACATAACAGGTAAAAAGTAGGTGTTATACATCTCTACATCAGGCACAATTCCGACTTTGTGCTGCTATTGAAAAATGCCTGACTAAAATAACACTTTCCTCAACCCGGGAATCGAACCCAAAACCTCTTGGTGAGAGGCGCAGGCGCTAACCACTATTCCATAGAAGCAGTATAGATGGAAATGTACGTTTTAAGCGAGTATGTGTTTCCGCATGAGTACAATCTGGATCTCTTCAAAGAAAGAGTCAATAGGTATCTCATAGGAGCGCGTGCTCCATCGTAGACCGCATCATCACTTACCATCAGGTGAGATCGTGGTCAAACGCGAGCCTATCCACCGTAATTTTTTTTTTTGTGAATGAACAAACATTGTTCATATTCACACATTTACAATTAAAGTAGGATTCAAAAAACATTTGATACGAATTGCAAACTAGTCAAACACCGTACACGCTGTTATGTATTCCTTTGTGAAGGGCACACGCCAACAAAAAACACGCCTTTCTGTGTAATTAACCAGTCTCGAATTCGGCACTCGGCCTACACAAATGACATAGAATTTGAATTCGCAAACAAAGCAATACAATACAACACATTTCCATTCTTTCACGTTTCAATTTATCCGACACGTTATTTTGTTTTTGTTCTATGGTTATTTATGTTCCTTCTCTTTTACCCTGTAATCAGAGTTCCACATACGTCTATATATTTTTTATTCAAACAAAACGGTCGACAGTGGAAACTCAACCTATTGGAACAAACACAATGTTTTTTCACGAGTTCTCCGGAAACATTTTTGTTTGTTTTTTTGCCGATACAAAAATCCAGGGGTTAATGATTCAATATTTGTATTTAAACAAAGTATTCAAGGTTCACAACAACTGTTTCAGCTGAAAATTTAAGCTGAAAATGCTATAGTGTTAATGTTTTAAAAGCATAAATTTTTTCGTGTAAAGATATTTTTGAGCAAATATTTTTGGAACGTACATTATTTTGGTTGCTGGTTTATTAAATGAAGTTGCGAGGCAATTTCTTGTTTAAAGCATTATTTCATGTGGAAGCTGAAAGTTTTTTTTAGGTTTGAATTAAGTTTGGGTATTTCATAAACTGTATTAAGTGTTTTTTGTATAATATTTTACGTATGCAAACGAGTGTATGTATAATCTACCTATGAATTCAAATGGCTAGCTACATTTGAATGGATTGATAATGCCTCATAATTTTACTGGTGGTAGAGCTCTTGTGAATGAGCTCGAGGGCGGCAGCATTACCGTCTCACCTTTAACCTGCCGCCAAATAGTAGTGCTTCCATTACTGTGTTCCGGTATGGTGGTGAGATCAGGCCCTGAAGTTACTGGCACATGAGGCATAACACCGTAGTCCTCATCTGCAGCGACGCATCTATAATCTGCTTTTGTGGATTGTTGATGTCCATGGGCTGTACTTCACTTACCATCAGATGGACTACACGTTCGTTCGCTGCGGACGTAGCATAAAAAAATAGCATAAATCAGCGTCTAATCTCACCACCAGATCAAACTTTTTAGTATTAGATGGTCTTGCATTGTGTAGACTTTTTTTACTCATACTATGAATATCTCCTGTGTCGCATGGGCGTTCACAAAATACATTTCACACACACAAAGCAGACCCAATATAAATGTATAGCTTAATTGGCTGCCGTATGTACAATTATTATTTAATCCAAGGCAGTCAATCTTAATATTAATTATTCCTTTATAATTAACAGCAAATACGGGTCCTTGTATAATCTATTCTCCAATCCCTGAAGTTCAATATAAAGTGAAATAATGTTTATTATATTACTGACAATTCCGTAACTCATTACTAAAGATAAACTCAACTGGTCGCTTACAACTTAAATTAATTACATACCGCCGTTCAAATTCTTGTTTAGTTGGATCGTTGACGACGACTACAGCTATAGTTGTGTTTTAGTTTAATTAGAAATCAAGATTTGTTGGTAAGAACATAACATCACGCTTATATTACCCAGGAAGGTGTGGCAGAGGTGTACAACACCCACATTTCACCTGTTATGTTTAGGTCTCATGGGATAGGGGGTGAGCCTATCGTCATGCACCGGACACAATTCCAACTCCGTGCTACTTTAGTGAGTTTCCTGATGGAAAATTCACAAATAACACTTCCCGACCGGGAATCGAAACCGAAACCTTGCGGTGAGGAGCGCATACGTTGGTAATTTAAGCTAAAAGATAGGATTGTGAAGGATAAATTGGGTTACTGTACTAGCTCAGGGACGATTGGATGGAAATTTACTCATAAAATCATGCGTATATCCCATCGGAATCAGAGACGATGGAATGCTATGTGCTTCTTAGATAGATGTTTTACTTCCTCAACATTCATACACGTCTTCATACATGCTCGTCGGTTTCGTGTACGACGTATTGTCTTTTTCATCAATCTTTATTAAAGAAGGATGCCACTTAACAAGAGCCTGTGTGTCTTCCAAGATGACATCTTCCAACACTGAATGAACAGATAAATATGGAAAGAGGAAACCATTGCTTGGCTGTTTTCCATACAAAAGTAATATGGGTTGAACTTTAATATTATTAAGTTTTTATCTAGTATATACTTATTATATACAAATACTAGATGCCCCGCGCGGTTTCACCCGCGATTAATGTTATACTGGCCGGTGCCCGCAAGTTAAAAATATTAACAACGCCATTTATCGAATTTTTGCGTCAACTCACTTCTAACCGAAAAACCCTTAATTCTCCTTCTTGAGAATAAATTTAGAAAAACCCCGCTACAGAAATTAATTTATTTTTATTCATGTTTAACTATACGAAGTTTCATGCTTGTAACTTCAAAAATGACGGACTTACATACAACCGTTCATATCCCTCATTTTACCCCCTTCAAAATGGAATGTCCAAAAATCCCTTCTTAGTGCGCCTCTACGCCATGTAAGGAACCTTCGTGGTAAATTTCAAGTTCCCAGCCCTAGTGGTTTAGGCCCTGCGTTGATGAATCAGTTAGTCGGACGAAAAAATATATAAGTATAGATTAAAATAAACTTCTATGAAGATGTTACATTTTTAATTTAATAGTTCATGGAAAAGGTATTTAAAACTAAGCTCTAACAAAAGTAACAAATGATTTTTCAAGTAACCTAAAGGACTTAAATTCTACTTAGAATATTTCTAGGTCATTACATTCAGAGTAAATAAATAAATTTGGATTTTTTTACATTAGATAGAACGCCAGAAGCAATTACACTATCCAATGGTCCCAATGACAAGGCCAAATACACACATTCACTCACTCAAGCACGTGCAGTCTCAGAACAAATCTTTGCTAATCACACAAAGATTTGTCCCATGCGGGGATCGAACCCACAAGGTGCAGTGGAGAGCGGCGAGGCGACCGCTTAAACCACTACGCCACACGTGCAGAATAGGATCGCAGGTACCATTTTAACTCTAACGCTTATTTGAGTAAGATAATAAATGATTATGACAGTTTGGGCAGGCAGCCAATGCTCTTTTACTAAGGACGCCCATTTTTCTATCTCGACTTACTTTAAACCGAGTTTCTGAAGGAAATCCGTGTCTAGAATATTATATAGCAGTTGGAGATTTGCTGCAAGCTGTTACTTTAGTAGAGGTTTACGGTATTATGCGGTTTGTGCCGGTAATTTCAGGATTTAACTTCACCACCAAGCGGTAATAAGGGCGCTATGCAGTGGCAGTCGTACATACATAAAGTATAGTTACATTATTTACAGACGACGGATGGCGGAGTGGGTAGTGTACCTGCCTGCGACGCCGAGGTCACGGGTTCGATTCCCGCTTAAGACAAATCTTTGTGTGTTTCTATGTATAATAATAATATGTGGCGGTATCCGCACATAACCAGTCACGTGACATATATCGACGAGTGCTGAATCGCGATATCGAAATGTTCACAGCAAGTGACTATATACCACTTCCAATACACTACCGTTGGACAGCTATCCGCCAGGCAATACCACTGAGCCTGGTCGGAGGATCCTCCCTTTGTGGTTGAGGAACATCACACCATGTTCCTCTACATTGGTGACCCCGACGTGATCAGAACACGCAGCATCACCCCCACTCACTGGGGAATCTCACTGCTCCACCGCGCACCTCGACTCACTGAGGAATTAGCGGCACACAGTCTCGACTCACTGTAGACTCAGCGGAATTCAGTTCCGACCCACTGGAACTCTCATCGACCTCGAGTCTTGGAGGGGAGTGATGTGGCGGTATCCGCACATAACCAGTCACGTGACATATATCGACGAGTGCTGAATCGCGATATCGAAATGTTCACAGCAAGTGACTATATATACCACTTCCAATACGATACCGTTGGACAGCTGTCCGCCAGGCAATACCACTGAGCCTGGTCGGAGGATCCTCCCTTAGTGGTGGAGGAACATCACACCCTGTTCCTCTACAAATATATAATAATAATTTCACCGTGATTCATCTATTTTGGCGTAAAGATAAGCTGAATAGATTATTTTAATGATTGTTTATATTTAAATTAAATTGTTTTGTCATTTAAAAATATGTTACCGATTATGTTTTAATGTTTTATAAAGACTATTGTCTATTATGCAATTAATGTTATATTATTGTCATGAATTTATTTTTATGCTAATAAAGAACTTTCTAAGCTAACTAACTAATCTTTCGTCTGTATATTAGTAGTTTAAATTTTTCTGACCTTTAATTCAGTATGAACGTTCATAATTCACATCACAGCAAAAGCCACAAGTATTTCCACAAGTTCTCAGGCCAAAACGCAAGCGGGAAATGGACTAAATTTTTTCACTTAAGTTAAAAATTAAGCTGTGAGGCAAGTTAATGAGTTCGTAGCTACCAAATGAGGTTGGAACCTCACCCTACGAACTTTGACGACCTCTCTGTAGGGCTGTCAAACTTTAGATATATATAAAATAAGCTACTGTTGGCGAAAGCAAGCTTTTAGTATTTACCAAAACAAATAGCAGCACGGAATTGGAATTGTGTTCAGTAGAATGGCGATGGGCTCAGTCCCTAAACCAAAATATTACAGGTGAAATTTGGGCGTTATATACCGGTGCTACACCATTTTAGGTAATATAAGCGGTTCTCTAATTGTTCGCACAATTTTATTTGGCATAATCTATAGATAGATAGATAGAGATAGAGAATTCTTTATTGTACACAAAGAAGAAGTACATAATTGTGATACACAGTCTAATTGAAACATGCACTATGGGCGGCCTTATCACTATAAAGTGATCTCTTCCAGGCAACCTGTATATATAGATAGTTTCACTTAATATTAATTTGGCATAACTATTTTTGCACATATTTTTTAGCATAAATACTTTATGCGTAATCCTTGTTCGGCATTGTATTTTTTGGCACAGTAGTCATTTGGCGTATTTGTCTTTTGGCATACTATTTTTACACTATGATACCCATTTCAAATTAATTTGGATCTTTATTAAGAAATTTATTAAGAAAAGCCATTACGCCTAATAAGTTTTATACGAATAAACACATTATGCCTAAAAACATACAATATTGTTATGCAAAAGAAGGGATCCCAATCAAAGCGTGCAGTTATGTTATGTCATGTCACTTACAATTAATATTGTACTTATAAATCCTTTATTAATTTTAATTCGCTATTCGCTTGTAATTTAGTAGCGTGTTGAGCGCGTGTAGGTTTACCAAAACTTGATTCTTCTTCTTCGTCGTGTCGGTGGCTAAGACAAATTTTATTTGGTGGTGAAAGGATTAGCCAATTCGCTTTAGAGAACTCGCGAATTGCCCAGGGTGCGCCGGACGTAGGGAATCGTTGTGAACGTCACTCGGGGAGGCTCCTTTCATGCACCCCACCAAAACTTGATGAAATTACGATACTCTAAGAGCATCTTATTACTGCTCAAAAACTTACACTTAGGAAGATTTGTACTTAACAAACTAAATAAGTAGCAAAGTATACGTAGTTGAAAATGCGCTTAAATCTAAAATGGCCGCTGACAGCCCTGAGTTTGTGAATTAAACTAGATCTGCTATGAGGAGGACAATTTCAAAGTAATTTTGTGTAGATTTTGCTTTGAAATATTAATTACAAACGGACAGAACGCTTGTCTGTACTCATTACATTTACGTTGGTAAATAAATATTTATGTTTCTTCATAAGATAAATGCTTTTTTATTTTTTTTTTATTTAATTTGGTTTTTTTACATTAGATAGAACACCAGAAGCAATTACACTATCCAATGGTCCCAATGACAACGTCAAATAAAAACATTCACTCACAGAAGCACGCTAGTCTCAGAACAAATCTTTGCGAGACACACAAAGATTTATATATTTATATTACACTATTATACTCGCGTGGCTTCATCCTCGTGACACCTAAATAAAATAGCCTATGTTATTTATGTAAGCCAAAATATACTAGCATTTATATAGTGAATAAACTTTTGAAATCGGTTCATTAGTTTTGAGATAAATCGTTACAATCAGAAATAAAAACAAATATTTGCTATTTACAATATATGTTTAGTCAATATGTAATATTGGACGGCTCATATATTATTTGTTTTATCCTCCGTTGCGCATTGAGCTCAAGTTAATTTACATGATATTATTATATCTATCGTATTTACTAAAATTTCTAATGATTTAAGATATAATAACGTATTATATTTTGACGTCAAGATCTATGATCTATTTAACAGTCACCTTTTATTTCTCGTTACCTTCCACAATATAACTTTTTTATTTTACTAATTAACACAATTATATTATTTTTGTTTCAGGTAATTGAATATTTGCTGTATGGTGGTTAATACCAAGGTATTTTCTACACGAGGCTATGATAATGATGATGATGATGTTATGATAATGTGGATGATGATGATTATGATGTGATGTGATGATGATGTGATGATGATGATGATGATAATGATGATATGATGATGGTGATGATAACTTTATTCATATGGATCGTGCATGAATTAATTGACTTTATACAGAACCCGACTTAATTACACATGGTTAAAACTATAATTTGACACCTGTATGTATATCTTCAACATTTCAGTGTTCAGGTTTAATCAACTACGATGATCGACTTCCTGACGCAGTAATTTTCATTATAATGACGCCGGAACACAAAGCAAACATAGCTATTTGGCACCAAGTTACTGCCGTTACTGGCGCTAACAGCCACAAAATCCTCGACTTAAATTAACTCAAGTGAATAGTGTAACCAGTGGCTGTTAGTTATAAGTTATACAGAATTACAAAGCGAAGCCGTTGTTTACAAAAGTTAAATCTTGAATGCATTGCAGTCTAGTATAAGCCTAGCCGACCAAAGAGATTGCAGCTATCGGGCGGGGCTGTAGTGATAGCGGCATGTCTTTATTCAATTTTATTTTTTAATTTTTTCCTCATAATAATTAATTAATAATTAAGAAATAAAATATTTTACAGGCATTAAAAATTAAATTATAAGAAAAACAAAATCATACCTAACTATTTACAGCTGGAGAAGAAATAAAACTAAAAAAAAATATTTTTTTTAAAAGTTATGCGTCAAAAAGTACTTCCGCATCTATGTCAAATGCGGGTGACGTGCCCAGAAGGCTGGCGGCATTGCCGCGTTGAATTGCAATGCTCAACCTTTGAGAAAAGTAAAAACCAGCCTTCTGATCACGTGAAGTGTCGATCAGTCTTTTTGATATCTCTTTAAAAAGAGAATGGGCACTCGGGCCCCATGACCCTAGCGTCTCGAAGTTGAAGTTTGAATATTATACATACATAAAATTACGTTTTAATTCCACGGGGCCAGAGATAATGGAACGCCATGTGCTTCTCTCCTTGAATATTATATTTATAAAAAATAGCAGAAATGGTTACCGTAGATGCCCGGGTCGAGCGATTTTACCATCAGGAGATTTTCAATTCTCAGAATTTTGTTCAGCGGATAGCGCTAGGTTCGCCCCTAACACATGTGACTAAAACATAACAGAATGAATGCCTTTTTACTATTACAATTACATCTATCGACCGTCGATTATTTAACGTTTAAAGAGCCAATAAGAACCTCGTTTTGTGTCGATCAATGCGTCGATCGATGTAAATGTAATTCACCGGTAATAGTTAATTTTTCATTCTAGAATGATTGTATATATACGAGTATTACTAACCATAGTTAATTTTTCACTAACCCAACATCTGTATGATCTGATTAAATCCATTTTTATTGATTTTATTACATTTTGTAGATTTTATTACTTTTTCGTAGTCGGTTTAAAATTGATCAAGTGATACTGACTAAAAATCTTGAATTGCTAGTCGCAAACACGAAATTAATCCAATAGAACCAATTTACAATATTACTTTATCTTTATAAGAAATGGTTACAAAACGTTATGAAGCTTTCAATTAAGCTTCGGTTTCCTAGCATAGCGGTGTGGAATAATGCGGTCGTAAAGATAACGGTACAATGACGTCACTAGAACGTTGCCTATATAAAACAAATGTAGTGGTTTCCTAGAGAGCGGTGATCGACTTAACGTATTACATATTAATCGTGTCACGGTAATAATATTACGGCCGCATTATTCCACACCGCTTGCCTAGGAAATCTAAGCTTTACAATGTTCTTACACCCGCTATCACTGGCGCCCAACCCACCTTCTGCACGCAAAACAGTTGCCACAAAGGTTCCTTTACCTATTTCAGTATATTTGATGAGAAACGCTATGTGCGCTGGATGAAATTTGTTTTGGCCTAGGAAATGCGCCAGTCCACGGCTAGATTGAGTTTTGCTTTGTCGGCAAAGATGAGTTCTTGCTGGGATTAGTTCGCCTCCCTCAGTAGGATTAATTTAAAACCCGTGAGGATGCTCGCGGGTCTAGAACTTGAGTAAAGGTGTCGCTTTTTATTGAGAAATTGAATGGGTTAGCTTTTTTAGGAAATAAAATATTGCGTCTGAAGTGTTGAGTTAGTTATACTTTGACCATTCCTTTATTTTCTTTTTGACAGATCACGCCTATGAATTACCGTTTTTTTTTGTCAGATTAATGTACTACAATAATAATGTACTTTATTGACAAGCGACACTTTTTAGGGAAGTTCACTGTTTGTAACAAACAACCACAGACTATAAATCAAATCGTGAAATGAAATAAATCGATCATTATGAAAAAGAATAATTTGACTTTTTTTTGTGTATTGTCTGCATTTTTTATAAAAAAAAAGAATATAATAATAGTATCATGATTCCATGATTATTATTTGCAAGAAATTAAGTCGAAATCTTGGAATGACATATCAAAATGTAAACAAAGGTAACTAGGAAACCGTCATAGACATAGAAGTATGTGACATTATTATTAAATTATTATCAAAATCAAAATCAAAATCCTTTATTTGTTAAAATGTGGTTTTCACAGGTGTTAGGTTTACATTAAATTTAGCACTGCACATTTGCTATCTTACTTGTATAGCATACAAATATAAAATATAAAATTAACTTATAAACTAAGAATAATAATAAAAAATTTGAACATATAATTCTTAAATCACTTGTTATTAATTAGTTACACAACACAATATTTTACAGCATACAACATTATATTTTACAGCTTAAATATTCATTTACAGTATAAAAATATTTTTCATTTAAAAATCTAAATAATTGGTTTCTAAATGTATGTGTTGGTAAATTACGGACATCTTGAGGTAGGTGATTATAAATACGGACTGCCATAACGTATGCGTTACGTCTACGTTGTTCGGTCCTGATTGTAGGAAAGACTAGACTATCGGGTTACCGAGTTTTAAATGTATAATTATCTTTTTTTGTGATAAATAAATTTGAATTTGTTTTTACGAAGACACACATTTCATATATATATATATACATGGTAAAGTTAGAATTGATAATTTTCGAAACAACGGTTTACAGGTAGTCCAAGGAGACACATTACAAATTGAACGTACGCATTGCTTCTGCGCAATGAATGATCTGTTTATATGAACCGAATTTCCCCAGAGCACAATACCATATCTTAAAATGGATGCAACAAATCCGTGGTATGCCTTTAGTGCTGTTTCTTTGCTGGCGATTTTCGTTAGACGCCACAAGGCAAAGGCAAAGCGGTTTATTTTTTTGCAGATTGTATCTACATGAGCCTTCCAGTTGCATTTATCATCTAGAATTATACCTAAAAATTAAATTTCATTAGCTTCTTATTTTGTATATTTATTTCATCTAATAAAAACCACTAATAAACGAATAATTAATAATGAACTAAACCATTTCGATGTAATTAATCGATTGAAAGTTCTTCTTACAACATCGATTATGATTTCAAATCGAATCAGTTACGTGTGAAGGCATCCCTAAATGTAGGTAATCTGTCAAAAAGAAAATAAAGGAATGGACAGAGTATAAGCCCTTGTTTCATTTTTTTTTAATAGGTCTGATAAATTCAAAGGCACTTTTCAGGGTACGATTTGATTTTAGTTAAGTTAAAGTAATTGTCTTATTTTATTTTTATTTGAATAATTCTAACTATACTACTGTACTGTATTTTTTCAAAGCTCCAGAATAAATAGGCAATTGGTCAAATTTTACTGCTCGCTGACCGACCTAATACAGATGACTATAATCAAGATTAATAACTTACTTGGCTATAACATAACCATATTTTTATGAGGATAGTAAAAAAGAATATAGTAGGTCAAACTCCAGTCTCTTTGTAGTAAACAAAGAGATTGGAGTTTGACCTAGTATATTCTTTTTATTTTTCCCTGATTAACTTCTTAATGACCAGTATTTTAGTATTGAAAACCTGTGGTAAAATACAAAGACAAAGTTAATTAAAAGCAACTACAAAAATCTTATCCACACCACCTAATATACCAAAACTTCTCTCGGACTGCAATGAAAAACATATCAAGGTTCACCAAAGTACGTTAACTAAACGACATTTACTTGAAATTCTGTAGATTCAAAACTTCCAAATATTGTTTAGCCAAAGCTTTAAGAAACATAAAATTATAATAATAAGGACCGTTAGCTTTGTTGCACTTTCTTAGATGCATGCTAGCTTTGCCCGTCGCGCGAAAAGATAGGACCTGCTCCATAGTTGGGCCCAACGTTAAACGTTGGTACCAACATGTTCTGAGAACAGACAGCATGGTGCGTCTACAGTACCCAAAAGAGTCCCGATAGAGTTTTTAGATCCCATGTGATAGTGGCTTAAACGCCTTCTACCGGGCGCAATGATAGATAGATAAAATGCTTTATTCATAAATAAGTACATACATTTATAAACAGGCTCCACAAAACCGAATGATTGGTTTGTCTGTGAAAATACATTGCATTCGAAATAAAATCACCTAAAAATGTATTAGCTATATAAACTAAAATCTTTTACTAATGTTTATTATGTTATTGTAATTTATATTTTATGGTAGGTATTTAGATAATCTTTACATGACTAATGTTCTCATTTACGTTATATGTATCAAACAAATGTGTTTTATAAGCTAGGTATGGCAAACTTTCTTTAGTTCTTTTCAGATTTTTCTTGGGGCATTTTTATTATATAATTAAGGTAGCCTCCGCTTTAGTGTCCTCCCTTCAAAATAGTTATTTATAGTAAATTTACATAACCGGTCCTGTAGAATAGGTATGTTATCCATTTTAGCATAGACTCCATCCTCTCAAAATTCTCTGCCGGCAAAATCCTAAATAAAACATTTGATCGAGGATCATACCCGAGACATCACGAAGAGTCATTGTGTCAGTTTTTACAAAGGAAACATGGACTTGGCGCCAACATTGGCTTTTTAACCAATCGTAGAGGCCAAGGTGTGGCGCTAAGGTAAACTGCACTGTTTTAAATAAGTACGGAGTAGAATACAAAACTCTTTCAGTAATATCTGCTGAAGCTATAGTTTTCCTGAATAGTTTTGGAGCTTTAAGTTTGTGGGTTTTGTGGATGAAATTTTGCAACAGTACTTGGGAAGATGTGGTTGGAACAGGTATACTGGTATTATACTTAGTTTTATTTTGAATTGTGGAAGTAAATATGCTCTGTTTTTATCTGTCTGCCACGCATACATGGGTAAATCACTAAACCGTTCAGAGCACAGACCATTCTGAGGGTATTAAGTACGTAGATAGTGAGACCTGAAAAAGGGCATAGGTTACAAGGCAGTAACTAGGTTTAAAGTATATAGTTCCTCAATACTAAGATTATTTTTTAACTTTCTCGATTTTAGAACATTTTTAAAAAAATTAGACAACGGGTCCAAATCGTGTAATTATTATAAAGGTTTTTTTTTCTATACTACGCCCACAGCGAACGAACGTGTAGTCCACCTGATGGTAAGTGGAGTACAGCCCATGGACATCAACAATCCACAAAAGCAGATTATAGATGCGTCGCTGAGGCTGAGGACTACGGTGGTATGCCTCATGTGCCAGTAATTTCAGGGCCTGATCTCACCACCAAACCGAAACACAGTAATGGAAGCACTACTATTTAGCGGCAGGTTAAAGGTGCTGCCGCCCTCGAGCTCATTCACAAGAGCTCTACCACCAGTGAATACTCAATTAATAAATAATTCACGGAGACGACACTGAGCTTCACCAGACGGCTCGTGACCTCATGATGCAAGTCATGTCAGTCGAAACATCGAGCATAGGTTTTTATTTGCCTTTATAATAATAACGCGATTTAGACCCATTGTCTAATTTTTGAAAAATGTGCTCAAATCATGAAAGTAAAAAAAAAAAATAATCTTACGATGTATTTTTAACCTAGGACCTGCCCTGTTACCTATATCCTTTTTCGCGTCCAACTATCTGCGTACTTATTAACCTCAGAATGGTCTGTGCCCGTTGACTAATTTTTGAAAACCTAAGATTTTTGTTAAAAAAATCGTAAGAAAAAAACCTACACTCAATTCGAAAACCAATTTCACCAGTCGTAAAACAGAGTTGCAAAATCAACATTTCCAAAGAAGCCTTAACTCGTATTAAAGCTTATAGAGAATAAAATTGCTTTGTACAACTTTCCAAATGGACATCCTGCTACAAAGAGGTACGTCTAACTTAGAATCTCTTAAGTAATTGAACTTCTTTGTATAGATGAGCACGCGATTATCCACTCTCCGACTTAGACAATTAGGTCACAGTTCGTTTGGTAAATGGTTGCCTTTAGATATTGATGGTTAGCTGATTTAGTGTACGTGTACACGTACATAGATAGATAGACTAATCTTTATTGTACAGTCGGCCAAAGAGTTAGGTATGCAGGGTAAAAACTTCTAGGTCATAGTAAAGACTAACTACACCAGTTATAGATAAGTGAGTTACATATCAAAATAGTTTATATATCACACTTATTCAATATGTAATTCACACATGCATATCTATTGCAGTCAGTTGTTACTATAGCGTAGATATTTTTTCCCTGTATACCTAATTGTTTGGCCATCTGTACACCAATATTACCAAGGGAATTTTGTAAACAATTGCACTTAAAATTATGTTGCACAATGGGCGGCCTTATCGCTGTAAGCAATTTCTTACAGGCAACCTTAGGATGGACAAGTAAGTAAATGAGCAAAGTTACGGGCAGTCGTTGGTGCGTTAATTAAAGAAAAAATATAAAAGTAAAATTAAACGTCATGATAATGACAATGGAAATTATAAAATTTAATTAATACAGAAATAAACTACGTATAGTGTCTTAACCCTAAAATTATACATAATTTAGTAATGTAATGAATATGTACATACCTAATTAAATATATTATATAATACTAAATATACCACTGAATGGATACCAAAGGATGGTCGTCGGCGTCGCGGTAGGCGCAGAAAGCGCAGGAGGGATGATTTGGACTTGTTTCAGAGGGATTGGACAGACAGAGCCCAAAACAGAAAATTGTGGTCGTGTATGGGGGAGACCATTGCTCAGCAGTGGGTTTGACATTATGGGTTAGAAAAAAAATATTCTAAATATATAAATTATATACTATATAAATAATATTAATATAATTTTATATTCAGGACACAATATTACTAAACATGAACAAGAATTGCCTAAAGTGACATAAAATGCTTTTCAATACACGTAATGAATGGCAATGGAATAATGAACTTTAATGGAATAATGAACTTTTTTTGGTTGGCAGTGAGGTATAGGCTTCTGTGACGTAATTATTGTGCTGCTAGAGATCCATTTTGTAACATTACATGAAGAAGGTAGCTCCTTTGTTCTACTACTACTATGACGGAAGTGACGGACGCAGAACGGTGTGATAGAGATGTACATCACCCACACTTCACCTGTTATGTTTTATACAATAATGCTAATTCATCACGCTCCGCTCCGACCCCAGTATCATTGAGATGGGTTTTAGTCTTATCAGCATTTTTATTTGACAGAAGGACTACCATTTGATATTCACATACCAATTCGGCACAATACGATACCCTTTGTTAGACTTAGTGTCAGAATTTCTAGCTCATTTTGAGTCTGCCAACAATGAACAAAACTATATTATCCATAAAAACCATTTATTGCTATTAATTCAATTTGTTCAATTATCCATTTTCTATTAATACGAAATTAATATGATTATGTTAATACTGAATGATGGCCCTCAATAAATAGGGGCATAATAAAGGGGATTGCTATAGTATTTTATGACATGGCAACACCCTTTATTAAGGGTCAGAGGTTCCACCAAAAATCAATAATACGTAAACGGAAGTGACGGACGCAGAACGGTGTGGTAGAGATGTACATCACCCACATTTCACCTGTTATGTTTAGGTCCCATGAAATAGAAGGTGAGCCTATCGCCATCTACCGCGCACAATTCCAACTCCGTGCTGCTATTATGAATTGCCTGAAGGAAAGTTCACAAAAAAGACTTTTGAGAATCAAACTTGAGACTTCGCGTTACGTTACGTTATACGCTAACCACTAGACCATCGAGGAAATCAATAATATCAACATCTAATGAATGTATTCTTGAAAACACAAACATTTATTCAGGGCTGCTCTTGACAAGGGACTTAAAATAACATAATTTTCAAAACATAATTACATAATTTAGTCTAACAATTTTCTAATATACCAAGTATTCAATAAATAAATTAAAATGCTCAAAATAATATTAAACTACCGCTTAATATACTAAAGGATTGTTAAAGATTAAAAAAGTATTAAGAAAAACCCTTTCATAATTTCGCCCGTCGATAAATACTTTAATAACCTCTCCGTTAATTGAATAAAAGTCGTTAATAACAATTACTACATCGGTTTCTTTATAAAAAAGTAATAAACGCTCAAGTGTCCTCATCAACGCCACGCTCCATAAAAAAGTATTCTCCTTTTATTAAAAGCTTATCTCTTTGGCAACTTCATAAATAAATTACCCAGCTCGGATTCTTCTTGCCGTTTTCCAATTGCGTACCCTCGCTTTTTGTGCTCACTTTGTCCCTTAGCAATATACAAAGGACAGCTCAACTCTGTGTTACAAATAATTTACCGTGTCATTCTGTGTTCTCTTTGAAAAGCTCAGACGGATAAGTTGGCAAATTATTACGGTGTAAATAGCGAATGGGTGCCGCGTTTTTTTCTTCTTTTGCTTACGTTTTGAAACGGATAATTAATGGGGAATTGCCAGATGTGTAAGAGTTTCCTTTTATTACTTTTTTTTTCAAACATATTTCCTCCCTCTGAAGTTTCACCATCGTTTACTTCGACCCTCTTTTGTTGTCAATACTTAATTTGAGAATATCAATATTTAATTTGAGAACAAAGGATATCGAATTGCGAAGTATTTAGATTTAATTTTTGTTAGAAAAGAAATAAAATATCATTTGTTTTGTTTAATATGAACAACGCCCTCGTCTTTTCCCGCTAATATGCTAGCGGGAAAAGACTGAAACCTTATTGAATGGTTTTATTAAAAACTAGACTGTGCCCGTGTTTTCGTCCTGTGGAATTGCCATGCTATTTTCTACAAAATTGATCAACTTTCCTCAAACACTCTCATTCCCTTGCAGAGTGGAATTTCTAAAAAAAAACTATCTTAATGTCGTATAAGAAGTCTTAGTGCAGAATTTCATGCATTTTCCTTTTTAAATTGACGAACCTCCTATAAAAACTTACACTCCGTAATATACTCCCTTAGGGATATAATATACAAAGATAAAACATATATCAGTTTTTATGTTAGACCTCTAGCTACACTATTGTAAAAACCGCATCAAATTCAATGCAGTAGTTTTTGCGTGATACGTATGAACATATGTCTCTATGACATAGACAGACCGACAAACAAAATTAAATATTCTATAAAAAATGTTTTGGCATTTACTGCTGTTATACCTCGTGTTAGTTTTCTTAAATATCTCAAATTTAATTGATTTATGCGGGTTATGGAGCGAACTATGCTCGAAGTTTCTTTGAAGGATAAAATTCGTAATGAGGCCATCCGACAAAGAACCAAAGTAACCGACATAGCTCGCAAAATAAGCTCGCTGAAGTGGCAATGGGCTGGTCACGTCTGCCGAAGGTCCGACAGCCGTTGGAGCAAACGAGTCCTAGAATGAAGACCACGACTCGAAAACCGTAAGGTAGGATGCCCCCCTGCCACATGGACTGACGACCTGAAGAAGGTCGTTGAAGGGGACTGGATGCGGAAGGCGCAGGACCGGGTGTTGTGGCAAAAATTAAGTGAGGCCGATGTCCAGCACTGGACTACGAGAGGCTGAATGATGATGAATGATGAATTGATTTATGAATATAATTTTTATTGAGAAATTCAATAAATTTGCTGCTCCATAGAAAGTGTTTAAAGCCTACGAATATTTAAGCCCTCCCACTATGTACAACTAAAATATAATTACTTATAAAGTAATTTAACTTAAAACTTATGAAACAGCTGTTTAAGTAGAAGTGGATATCAACTTACGCGCCTTCCAGCTGACAGTTATTGCGAAACGGTGTAAATACTTCTTAAAAGGTGAAGTTTTACATTGAAATATTGGTTTTCCAACTTTTGGTTGAGATATTTAAGTTATATAAATTATAAACTTGACTAAATATAAAAGGGACACAATTGAAACATTATATTATACAATTGAACACATCTGTCACTTTAATTTATGTTTTTAATAGACTAGCTTTTGTCCGCGACTTCTTCCGCAGCTTTTCCGTCAGGATATTCTTACTAGCAGCACGGAGTTGGAATTGTGCTCGGTGTGTGGCGATAGGCTCACCATAACAGGTGAAGTGTGGGTGTTGTACACTTATTCCACATGCTTCTGGGTAATATAGGCGTGATGTTATGTTATGTTTTTAAAATTGAGGAACTTTCCTCATACACTTGCAACCCCTAATTTGTGCCCTTTGGGAGTTAAATTTTTAAAAAATCTTTTAATATTATAAATTGTAATGAATCGATATGCACAATCTCGTGCCATTGCCTTCAAAATTACAAACGTCCCATATAAACGTACAACCCCTTATTCACCCCCATGGGAAGTGATATTTTCAAAAAACCATTAAAGTTCATTTACATAATGCAAGAAATCTATGTGCAGAGTTTCATACAAGTTCCTTTAAAACTAACGAAACTTCCATATGGACTTACACTCCCTACTTAACCCCCTTAGGAATAAAAAAAAAACAATGAATCATATACAAGTTTTTAAGTGAGACCATTAGCTACACAACTGTGAAAACCGCATTCATTGTCATGCAGAAGTTCTTGCGTGATGCACCTACGAACAGACAGACAGACAAAAATTTTAAAAAAAATGTTTTGGTTTTTACTTCTTTTATTAAATGTCTTCCTATCGATTTTTATTTAAATATCTTCAATGTGCAGACATGATTAATTTACAATTTTGTTATGTATAGATTTATCCGACGAGTAAAGTTACTTGGCGCTTGTAAAACAAGTCTGAAATAGGTTTATTTTAAACATCAATTAATTACATTAAATAAGCAGTGTTTATAAATTAATGAGCAAAGTTTAAAGTTAACTTATAACTTTTTAACAATGTTATAAAATATAACTTTATTTTAGTAATTTTCCCAACAAGATTGAAATTAGCTAAAAGTCTTATTATTTTTTTGTTTGACGGTTGACCATTGACGTATAAAGTAAGGACACGGCTAACGCGCGATAAATGAACTGAACCTTTTTGGAGTCAATGAGACTACAAAAAGCGCGTAGTGAAATTGACT
Source organism: Hypena proboscidalis (assembly GCA_905147285.1). Classification (NCBI taxonomy): domain Eukaryota; kingdom Metazoa; phylum Arthropoda; class Insecta; order Lepidoptera; family Erebidae; genus Hypena; species Hypena proboscidalis. The sequence goes on from LR990141.1 coordinate 8,330,896, forward strand.
GTGGTTGGCTGCCTCCGTGAGCGGTCAAACACGACAAAATGCCTAATTGTGCACTGAAAAGTTGTACGAGCTACCAAATTAGACACAACAAAAAAGATTATGGTATTACATATCACCGGTAAGTCACAAATATCATATTATATCCACCTCTTTACATTATTTTATCAATTTTATTTGCTAAAATTTTTCGTTCCGACGCCATATTTCTTAATCGTGAATATACGCGTGACATGACTTTGGAACTGCGCAACTGCGCTTAGTTGAACTATGCCGCGGGCGTTCAAGAGAATATTTTTGGTAATTTAAAAAAGTATTTGTTATGAATTGTCATATCATTGTGCAATGTACTGTTATTGCGTAAACTTGTTATAACGCTAGAGATAATATATGTACAGTCAGCAACAAAAGTAGCTAAACACTTAATTTTTTTAAGTAAGTAGGTACCTAATTTTAATAGTCAAGAATAGTCTATAATTTTGTTAAAGTTGATGAATTGAAAAAACTAAATAAAAGCTTGTAACAAAAGTTCAATGATCTTTTGGCCTTTCACGGATTATAGAAAATGTTCACCAAATGATTTAAGTACAAATTACATTTAGTAGTTTGTACTTAAATCATTTATAAACATACCACGTGGGCGGAGCTACGACCAGAAGCTAGTAAAAAAATATTTCTCGAAACAAACATTTTATTTTATTCCTTAAACAAAATATGACCTACTTTTAGAATTCCCGTGATGTACTGTTCTTAATATAACTATAATAGGAGTATTTTTAATTTTGTAATAATAAATATTTTACACTATTGAAAGAATCACAATTTTATTGTACCTTCGGCAAAAAAAATGCTAACGAAATTTCATCACGCCCTTACAAGGTTCACATCGCGTGAATGCAAAGTCATTTACATGGTAGTTCAATGCAGATGGCGTTACTGATCCTGCTATTCATAATGTCAAATTTGAAGGGCAATGTGTTCGGACAAGCCATTTCTATAGTATATATTTCTATGCGGTTGACACAAGAAAATAATAATCTACTCTTTTTTTACTAGACACAAAAAATATAAAGTATGTTAAATACAAATTAGTTGAAAATCACACTTTTCAAATACACACGGTTTAACATAACAATTTGTATTAATAACTAACATAATATAACATCACTGTCGAGCAATTCGACATAAATAAAAATAAAAAGAAGGTTGTTCTAACTAACTCGGTTTATTACAAACTTATTTTAATTTATGTACAATGGATTGATATTTCCGTGAGCTCGACCTTTATAGAAGCATATATTTTTAGCAGAAGATGGTATTGAAAAGGAAGAGAAAAGAGGGTTTTGATTGAAGATCGCAAGCTTTATATAATGAGAAATTGACAACTGTTTGACAGTTATCAAGCATCTGTCAAAGTGACTTGGGAACTGGCCTTTTGGTCTATTACGTTTAGGGGAGCGTTGACACAGGCAATCTGAATGGCGTGAGTGGCGCCAACAATCACGCCTTGTTACCCAGAAGGGTGTGGCAGAGGTGTGTAATACTCATACCCCATCGTAGGGGGGGGCACCAATCCCCCAAGTTACCAAGCACAATTCCAATCCAAACTGTTACTGAGAATTCCCCGACGGAATAGTCCCAATTAAAACTTTTGCCCAACCCGGGAGTCGAACCCGTATATAACTTACTACGTTTCAATTAAATACCGATATCTTTCAATCGAGAAGGGAACTCGAACGCGATACTCAAGTGCATCGAACATTATAATCGATACAAATTCGATTTTGGAGGTCAAGTGGCGACTCGCATCCTTTGCTAACGATCAACATCATTGAACTTGAACCGATTACTCGGAGATAGACTTATGTGGATAAGACTATGGATATAAAATTTTAATAAAAAAATCTCTATTTTTTTATTGTAAAGTAAATTTTATTTACAGTTTGTCTGTTGTAAAAAAATATAAGTTCTTAACGTTCGAATTCAATTGTGAGCACTAATGCCGCCCAGACCGCGCAAGCATTCACTATTTTTTAACATTTTTGCGACATAATTTAAATTTTCGAATTGTATTATTACCATGATACAAATAACTAAGGTATGCTCAAGACATTTGCCGCCATACTTCTGCCAGGTTCTATGAAAATGTGACGTCACTCCCATACATTCCTGGCACAAAATAATCAACTGTCATCATGACGATCCCCTTTTATTAGATCATGATTATTACCAGTTGGCACAATTCGAACTCCGTACTTCTATTGTGAAATTTCTGACGGAATGTTCACAAATAACACTGCCCAACCCAGGAATTGCACCTGAAACCTCGCGTGAGAGGCACATACGCTTAGCACTAGACCATTGAGGCATGTATTGATATCTGCATTGGGGTGCATGAAAGGAGCCTCCTCGAGTGACGTACACAACAACTCCCTACGTCCGGCGCACCCTGGGCAATTCGCGAATTCTCAAAAGCAAATTGGCTAATCCTTTCACCACGATAGCTAGTCAAAACCTTGACCACCTTACTGACTGTCCATAATGCCCTACCATCTGCACAAGAGAGGCGCTTATGAACGCCGACGAGAGCGCCATAACAGTGGCCACTTATTGGACCATTAAAATTTGATTCAGTCATCGACACGACGAAGAAGAAGATTGATATCTGCAAGAGAAAATACAGAAGTTGTACTTAAGATTTTAATTCCAGTATTGCAACTTCGAAGTCCAAAGGAAATTGTAATATTTAATTAATCGTATTACAAACTAATTGATAATTGACTTCGTTAATCATACTTATTACAAATATGTCTATTGATGTATATTTGACACAACTGCAAAAAAAATTGCCCTTCGCATAATCCATTACATATTTTTACAATAATTATTTATATATAAATGGTTTAATGAAGGTATGCTTAAATGTGTGTCAAATAAGAGTCGTTTTAAGGCCAGGTCAAGTGCACAGTACTGGTTTCGAAGTTGTTACGGAGTGGAAATCATTGAACTTGTAACGAGAAGTTTATTTTATTATGCTAATTAATAAAATTATTTACATTAACTTTAATAGTAACAAGATTAAGTACTTCATTCATATGAAGTTGATAAACGGTGTAGCAAAACATGTTTGTATGTATGATGTGATTTCAGTGTTGTTCGCGAGTTCTCCAAAGCGAATTGGCTAATCCTTTCACCACGATGGCAAGTCAAAATAAAATTTGACTCAGCCATCGACACGACGAAGAAGAAGAAGTGTTGGGTTTTAAGCAAAATATTTTCATTTTTGTCAACCCATCCGAATAGTAGTAAAGTCTTTAATTATTGGAGCTGTTTTACTAGTTCTAGCTAAAGTTGTAGATAATCTGTCTGTTAACTCTATACAAATTTTACACAAATTTTACAATTAGATTGTCATAAAAACCCCGCATAGACTTATTTAGGATTATACTTAGAAACAGTTGAAATAATTATGGGACCGACAGGATTTGAACCGGCGACCTTCTGCACACCGGACAGTCGCTTTAACCAACCAGCTACGGTCACTTCTTGCCAGAACCCAAAAAATTTCAACTGTATGCTACGTCATTTCGTGACGTCACGTTCATCCATTTGTTCCTATCTTAAGTAGAATACAAAAGTGCAGAAGGTCGCAGGTTCGTATCCTACCGGTCCCATAATTTTTCAACTGTTTCTTAGTATAATTTGCTAAGCATAGCTAAATGCTGTAAAATAATAAATAAACAGTTATTTAGGATTTATTGGGTAGCTGTGAGACTGGCCCTTAATCTGATGTATAGAGCCCATGACCTCGCAATTTCAAGTACAATGAATTCTGGTTGTATTACCATCTGGCTACCTGAACCAGTTTTAAACCTACAATGCCATTGTAGTTGTTCTTTATTAATTAATTTTACTTTAGTTAATATGGTCAGGGTCATCTATATATATATATATATATATATATATATATATATATATATATGTATCATGTATATGTCTTTAATACATTGCATTATGTGCAAACATGCAATGGACGTCCTTGGAGGTCGTAGCTTAACACAGCATTTTTTTTTTATTAGTGCAGTAATGCAAGCAAGGTCTACAATGCTTTAGCTTTAAGCGTATTGTATTTTATCTATATTATAGAAAGTGTAAGTTATAATTTTATATTATCATAATTTTTTATAGGTTTTGTATTTTTTTTTTTAGTTTTTTTCTATCATCACCTGCACGTACCATGTAAAATCTCTGCACCACCCTAGGTTGACTGGTTGAGAATGCCTTTGGCATTAATTAAGTCCGCCTCTGTATAAATTGTGCATAAAGTTATAAATAAAAAAATAAAGCTTTAGAAATCACTCTTTCGCTATCATTTTTTTTTACTTTATGGGTATGTATGTGTTTTGTTAAGACGTGTTTTCAAACTGGCAGCAATTGCTATTGTTATAAAGTATATATCTTTATCTGAGGACTTAGATACGAACGACTTATTCTTTATAGAATGACAAGTCTTATCCCCACTATTTCTCATAAATGTCATCGGCCATTACGGCCCGTCGCGCAACTCGAGCGCGTCTCCCTATCCCCCATTAATTTCTCACGCGCTCTCCTGGAACGTAACATTCGAAAATCCAACGTCATGCACGCGGGCGCCATTTTGGATTAGGTTATCAATCTATGAATTGGAGAATGATACAGATTATCAAAATATTACTGGCAAAAGGGAGTAAAGGATAATTATTATTCTTATTCTTATGTCAACCAAATTACAAATAGAACAATTAGCCTAATCCAGAGATGGCCCTACAAATATTACCCCTAGACCTCTACATACAGCAAGAAGCAGCAATAGCTGCTGTTCGGCTCATGCACCTAGGTCTATGGGGAAAAAACCACACGAGTCCACACACGAACATCTTGAACCAGGCAATCGAGATACAACCACTCATTGCTGCTCCATGTGATAGGACTCTTCCTGTATACAACTTTAACAAAAATTACAACATAGAATTAATTGAGGAGGCAAAGGATCAATCAGGAGCCACCGAAGTACGCGTATACACAGATGGTTCCAAAACGGATAGTGGTTCAGGAGCTGGCGTACACTCCTTTGACCTCAATATAAACATCCACATTCCGCTGGGTAATCACAGCTCAATATTTCAATGTGAATGTGTTGCACTAACACTCGCCGCAAAAGCCATTCACAAACGGCAAGTGGAGGGAATAGGCATCAGACTCATTTCTGATAGCGCAGCAGTTCTCAAAGCTCTTCTTAACAATAAAACCAACAACAAACTAATCATAGAATGTCACGATGCCCTAGAAAAAATTTGCTCCAGGAATCAGGTCACCCTGCAATGGATCAAAGGGCACAGTGGATCTCTTGGTAACGACATTGCAGACGAACTAGCGAGAAGGGGTTCAGATACGACAGTACAAGGCCCGCAACCTCTTCTTCCAATCCCCTTCACGCAATACCGGACCTGGATCCGCCAAAGATCGATAGAGACCCAAAACCAACGATGGTCAGAGATCGCTGAGTGTCGGCAAGCCAAACTTGCTATACCGCAAGCGAATCATCGACTCACAAAAAACCTTCTAAGACTAAACAGAACAAATCTAAAAATAATGATAGGGTCAATAACGGGTCACTGTCCCTTGAACAAACACCTATACACCATAAAAATCACTGACAGTCCTCTCTGTCGAGGATGTCTTGACGCCGAAGAAACGGTCTCCCACGTAGTCCTGGAATGTAGGGCCGTTGCTTCTCAACGGGAACAAATCCTCGGAACAGTGAGGTCACTCCGCGAAGCCTGTGAAGTCCCCAGGAAACTTCTGAGCTTCTGGGCGGAGTTAGGCTGGCTATGTTAGCCAGGACTCTCCACGCACAATGGACCAAATGAGAGTCTAAGTGCGGAAAAATGAGTCCACTTTCCATTCCATTCCATAGCCTAATCCAATTTCAAGATATTCGCTAAGCCTGAGAAGCTTGCTTAAAATGAAACGTCATTACTTTGACAAATGATATCTGCAAACAAAAAGAATATTTTTTTTTTCATCACAATTTTGCCAAGCTGTATGTTTATGTTTTCCTGCCTACTTCCACGGAAACTTATTTTATGTAAAGTTCTATGAAATCGAAATAAAACTGACACTTAACTGATACATTTATAGCGGGCTTTTTAAATGTTTTCATAAACAAAATATTTAACGAATAAAGTTTCGGAATACACATAGGTATCATTAAAAAAGTAATCCTTTTTAAGCTGTTTTCAAAGAATTTTCATCCAACCCGCCTGTAAATTGAAAAGGCAACTATGATTTCCTTATACCCCTTTACCGCCATCCTTCGTATAAAACTCCTTTTCCGTCTCATAGTATCCAATTACAGTATTCACAAACTATTTGAGCGACATCTAAACAAAACGAAACAACACAATTGTCTTCCTATAATGCGTGACTTATAAATGTCTCCCACATAATATAGACCAGCGATACTCAAACTTTTTTTTATATTGACCTCAAATATGATCATGTTTTTTTTAGATATAACGCCAGAAACAACCAAATACACACATTGACTCACACAAGCACACCCAGTCTCAGAACAAATCTTTGCGAATCACACAAAGATTTGTCCCATGTGGGGATCGAACCCACAAACCAGTGCAGTGGAGAGCGGCGAGGCGACCGCAATAATAACAATATAACAATGCAGTCTCAAGTTCTCCCCCTTTTTCTTTGTCATGTATTTAAAATTATTATGTAACTCAAATTCTCGTGAGCCTACTTTCAATGAATTCACTGGTACGGTTTAATATCAATATTTAGCCTAGAGTGACTGCCATCAGACCTAGGCTAGAATGGGTTAAATCTGACAGCGATTTAAGTATGAAATTACTAGCACTAATTTGTTTTATCTTTTTCCGGCAGGTTTTAGTAAATATAAAATAACATTTCCTTAACTAAATTAGAGGAATACCTAACTATTTATGTACTAAAAAGAAAAGGAAAATGTAAAAAATTATAATTGTAATTTAGGCGTTAAAAAATATCTCCGCATCTATGTCAGCCGGGTAACGTGCCCCGAAGGCTGGCGGCATTGCCACGTTGGATGGCAGTGCTAATTTTTTATACAAGGTAGAAGCCAGCATTCTGGTCACGTAAAGAGTCAACTAAACGTTTGTTTAATTCTGCAAATAGTGAACGAGCGCGAGGGCCTGACGGGCTCAGAGTCTAATTTTATTTATAACTAACATAAAATTTATTTACGGATTTTATCGTGATTTTCACTTTCTTTTTGATAAGCTGCGGTCACGAATGCTGCAAAGCATTTTGTAGTGTAAATTGCAGTGCAGTGCAACATGGGGCATAGTCCGCAGGTTGAGTATAGCTGGCATAGACTATAAATGCCCATATTACTTGTTCTCATGCACTCGAATGGAACGCACCTTTTAAATCGATGGAACGCACCATTATGTTACACTTAATTATCTGTAGAACTTGATACAGACCAAAAAGATTTTCTTTTTTTTACGCCTAATGGCGCGAGCTTCCGATTGACGATAAAAAAACGATTAAAGGAGGTTTTTGTATATTTTACTGTTTTTATTGTCGGGAAAAAAAGGAAAAAATAATTACTTGTATTTAGCACTCGATCTGGTTACTACGGATGATAAATTGCGTAGAAGTTTTATCTAAAATTGTTGTATTTCTACGTGATGTCTTTCTTTTATTATTTTTTCGTAATATTATATTTTACTGCTTCAATGGTCTTGAGGTTAGCGTATGCGCCTCTCATTGCGAGGTCTCGGGTTCGATTCCCGGGTCGGGCAAAGTGTTATTTGTGAACTTTCCGTCAAGAGATTCACAATAGCAGCACGGAGTTGGAATTGTGCCTGGTGCCTGGCGATAGGCTCACCCCCTATCCCATGGGACCTAAACAAAACAGGTGAAATGTGGTCGTTGTACCTCTGCCACACCCTTCTGGGTAATATTGGCGTGATGTTAAATTGTGTTATATTATATTCCAAGTAAATTAATCGTGATTGATTTTATTGGCTGGTATTGAGGACAGCTAGGAGTTGGAATTGTGCTCAGTGGATGGCGATAGGCACTTATCACATAGAAACTAAAAATAATAGTTGAAGTTACTCTGTGGTTGAAGTGTGTGTGTCATACAACTCAGTCAAACCCTTCTGTAATTTAAATTGATTAAACCTAAAACAATCTTCTACATTCATCCTCTTTCGTAATTTGAATTTGTTTCGTTTAAAAATAAAACGAAACGTATTGCATGACCGTGGTCGGACAGCGCTTAGTAAGTGGTTTCAAAATAAATCATGTCAGGCTTACGATAGGTCAGGCACGGGCACGTTACGTGTTCGATATTCAAATTTTTACGTTACAGATTTGAATATAGGTCGCTCGGATTCGAAATAATGTTGTGGATTTAGTACTGTGTTTTAGTTCATTGAAGCTTGATACCTGTTCAGATAGAATGATAATTTGAAAACAAAAATATTTTTTTTTTGTTTTTACAGTGTTTTTACACTATTTTTTAAGTGAAATGCGGCATAAGAAGTTTGTTGGGTTCTTATGAACGAGTTTTAATTATCTTACAACTATTTTCGGAGTGTCAATTTTGTGGTGTATCTAGTTTAATTCTTGGAATGACTGAAGAACATAACAATATCGCAGCACTTCTTTTGTAGCGTAACTGCGTAGTGTAGCTGTAAAGTCATCATACAAAAAAATATAAATAAAATAAGATGAAGTTACAAGAATGAAAAGAAAATGAACTTGTTGAAAGAGAACTTAATTATTGTTGCCTCAGACGCCCTCGAGCGAGTTGAGTACTCAAAATATTTGTCATTCATTACAATAAACAAGTAGATGGGCACGACAAAATACACTTTCTGACTGAAAATTTCGAAGCAAATTACTTGTACAATGCAAAACAAACAAATGCGTACGGAACTCGTTGGATCGTACGCGATCGTAGTCCGATGCACTCGCCTCGCCACTCGCCGCCGGCCGGAACGCGCCGTCCGGCCCAGCTGGCCGCCATTGTTTTTTTAATTCAAATTTGGAACGTGCATTCGATGTTCGAAAATTTAAAAATAGATGCTATTGAAAAATACATAGCTGAATTAGTGTTGTGAAAAATAATACTCGGTATAATATCCGATTGGTTTGAATGTACCTAAATGTTATACGCAAATTGTATTATTAATGCAGAGAATAATATTCAAGCGATTTCATTTGTTCCAACATAATAAATAAACGACTATTTTATTTGTTTCCGAACTTTTAATAAAGTACATTCCTCGTTTTTACTTGTATTGTTAGTATGAATTTTTAATAGTTACCTAGCTACTAACTAATGGTAGGTAAGAAATACTTTGGCGGTAGAACTTTTCTAAATGCGCTGTAAAGAAGGAGTAAGCACCACCATTTACTTACACCTTAACTTATAATTACCACAAGGTCCTACCTTTAGCCATGTGCCAAATAATAGTGCTCGGTGCATTATTAAAACGATAGAAGCCATGTGATACTCCCTTCTTTTGCTTTGCTGCCTCAACATTCATCTCATCATACATACTCGCTGGGTTCTTATTAGTTTCCTATAATTATGTCTTCTAGGAAGAACTCTTCCAGTATAGCCAGCCAGATCTGCGTTGTATATCTCTTTCACTATATATTTCTCGTAGTTCCCATTTTCTATCAAGTGGACTACCTATAATATAAAAAGTTCTAGCACACAAACCCTGTTCACTACAGGCGTCGTATAAAAAGTTGACATAACCTCTAACCGTTTTTTTTCCGTTACAGTAATAGTTATTGTTTAAGAACACTTCCTGACTATAGGGGTAGTAAATACGATATTTTATGCGGGTAACATAATGATGGTATTGTTTAGCTTCCGAACATGGGGACCGGCTTATGGCCGTCCAATGTTTTGGAACACTTGGCCCTTACGTCCCGAACACATTTAGTATAAAATACCGACGTACTTGTAACAAGTATCAATAGTTTGTGAACGGGAACTTCACTAAAGTGGTCTGGGAGTACTTATGGGCTTACTATAGAACAATAGGGTTGTGACTAAGGGAAGTTTGTATGAGATACTGCGTGTGTGTGTTATTTATTCGGTTAAGTAATTTGAGACGGTTAAGGTAGCTCAAAAGAAAGCCTTGAATCTAAATAACTTAATATCCTAAGAATATCTCCACCTTCTCCACAAATATTTTACTGTCTACTACAAGTTCTTATCGGGAAGAGTTGCTACACTCATCAATCTATGGTCTATATTGCAGCGTCCATCTCAGTCAAGTGACAGTTGAGTGACGCTCGTTCTGCAACAAAACATCACGCCTAAGTTTACTAAGAAGTGTGAGACAGAGATATTTAACCATCAACCACCCCGGTGCACAATTCCACAATTGGCGGAAAAATCGGTCCGAACCCGAGACTTCTCGGTGCGCGGTCGCAATGTGCACCGGTAGACCACGAGGTTGCCCTAACTCTAAACAGCTAATAATTAATATTTGTTCTACCTCGTTGATTTAGTTGTTAGCGGTAGCGTATACGGCCTCTTATTGCGAGAAGTTGGGTTGGACTCCCGCGTCAGGCTAGAGTGTTGTAAAGTCAAAGCATGGAGTTGGAATTCTGCCCTGTGGACAGAAACAGATGTATTACACCTCTGCGACACCCTTCTGGGTAATATAGCCCGATGTCTAATGTTTGGACCATAATATAGTTATAATTATTTTTATGTCGAGCAAAATCCCGACAAGGGAAGTCAATAGCTTTTAACCGGCTAGTGATGGGACAATATCGGTAAAATTACCGATAACATTTGCCTATTAGCCGAACGTTAAATTGAAATGTATGATGCTCTGATTAAACCCGGCGAGCTATTTAGATGAATAGATAATGGAATTATTTGGCTAGTCCAGCTATTTGAATCGTTAGTAATGTGATATTATGAATTTGAATTGATTTGAATGATGCGTGTTGTTATTTAGTGTGTGCGAATTGGAAATGCAATGTATTTCTGTAAAATAAATTGTTAATCTATGTCTGGTGTTTTATGAGAGTATGTATGAGAGGCAAAGTACGGTAGTATTTTCATGTTTTAATGTTTGTTTTAATTATGAATTTTAATAATTGTTCTTTGTTTGATTTGTTTATATTTGCAACCTTCATGCGATATTTATATTTTTGATATCATGTCCTATATGTACCTGATTATGTTAATTATTGTAATTGGCTCTAAGCCGTTGTAATTAACTATAAATAAAATAAATAAATAAAGAAAAGTTCTGACTACATTTTACTCATATTTACTACCCGTTCAATGTGAATTGGCCAATTTTGTCGGTCCTACTTGTCTTACGAAGTTACATTTTATCTTTAACATTCTTAACGCCAATTTTTATCTTGATTGGTTCATGGGCCTAACCGGGAAAGAGTAACAAACAGACAGACAAACAATTTACTGCCGAATATATTGTACCAGTAAGGGTAGATTTTCGTAAGGATAGATTAAAACCAATTAATAAATCAAAGCATGAACAAGATTTTAAATTACTTGGCCAAAGTTTTCCAGTTGAAACGATTAATACTTATGAAGTGGTTTCGGAAGAATCTACTAGGAATCGAACCTTTCAATGAAAATCTTAACAATCAATATTAGTTACAAAAGATAGGCAAAGATATCGCGTTCAATGTTTAATTAAATTTATCCAATCTCAAGAGGATACTTGAAGAGATTGATAACGGATTGGGAACAAATTATTTTCCTCTCAGCTAACTTCGTCCGTTTAGTACATCTATAAAAAGTAGACTATGTTCTTCTTGAGGTAAAAAACTATCTTTACAGAATTTTTTGTCAATATCGGACCAGTAGTTTCGTGGGTAAAAACAAAAAACAAGGCAAAAGCTACGTAGATTTGGAGCAGGGGCTTGGATAGCGTTGTGGAAAAGCGATAGGGTGGAATCCTAATCGCGAGTTTAAATCCCGCATTAAGTTTTAAAAATAACAACTGTTTATGTATTGGATTATAGATAATGCTGCCAATAATGCCCGTAGTAGCCACATACCACGCAAATGTATAAAAAGAGGTAACTACAAATAATAACATCTAAAATAAAAACTTACTGATTTTCAACACATATATAAAAATACTCCATTTTACTTCTCAAACATCTGACATCGTTATTACTTTATTAAAATAATTATTCGTAGCATTTCATAAAACATTATATGTTTAACGAGATCGGCTAATTACTTTCATTCGAATCGAATATGATTCAATTCCTTTTACGTGGAAAGTAATTCATATTCAGCGTCAACGAAATGTGTTATTTTAAATTAAAATGATTTTGCTTTCAATTTGCCGAATATTAACAAGCTAATTTCAAGGATATATTTTTGATAGGAGTTTGTGGAAGAGCTCGACGGGTTTCTCGAAAGTTAGACCTTTAACCTGTCACTAAATTAGCGCTTGTCAGTTGGCAGTTGTACCCTACCCTGAAATTACTGCACATGAATCATTATATAGTCAATAGAAGAATCCAGTTGGGATGGGCAGCATTTAGCAAACGCCGCCAAGTCTTCTCTTTGCCTTTACCGCAGTGCCTGAAGACAAAGGTCTACAACCAGTGCGTCCTACCTGTTATGACCTACGGTGCCGAGACATGGATATTAACCACTACAAATTTAAAGTCGCGCAGCGGGCTATGTAGCGAGCTATGCTTGGAGTTTCTTTGAATGATAAAATTCATAACGAGGTTATCCGACAAAGAACTAAAGTAACCGATAGCTCGCAAAATAAGCTCGCTGAAGTGGTAATGGGCTGGTCACGTCTGCCGAAGGACCGACAGCCGTTGGAGCAAACGAGTTCTGGAATGGACACCGCGACTCGGCAACCGTAAGGTAGGACGCCCCCCTGCCAGGTGGACTGACGACCTGAAGAAGGTCGCTGGAGGGGACTGGATGCGGAAGGCGCAGAACCGGGTATTGTGGCGCAAATTGAGAGAGGCATATGTTCAGCAGTGGACTATGAGAGGCTAAATGATGATGATGATAAATCATTATATCTTAGTCCTTAGATACAGCGACATATCTAAAATCCGATTTGTATTTATTTCAGATTGTAATGTTTATCACTACAAATAAAGTTAATTTACTATATAGTCAAATACTGTAGGTTCATATCATAAACGAATGAATAATAATACAAAAATAACCGCTAATTGACTGGTATTTCCAGTTGTCATATCCCATCACTATTCCATCAACTCATCACTTAACGATGACGTAAATTAGGTTTGGTAGTTGACAGATGTGAGTTAGAAAACATGTCTGCTTTATTTTTATTAAGTTACTATTATATTTCATAACTTAAATAACATATTGTAGGTATTGTGAAAAATGAATATTGCTCTGGCTAAAATACATTATTAAAATTACTTTGCAAACACTATAATAATAAACCATTCAATCGATTACATTTTAGCCTGTCAGAATAAACAATGGTCACTGTATTGGCCTTGGTGGACTTCTCGAACGCCTTCAATACCGTCAGTCATGACATCCTCCTTTCCATCCTCTCCCATCTTATGATCTCTTCGGATGCGTTGGAATGGTTCTCAAGTTATCTTCGAGGGCGTCAGCAGTCAGTTTGCATCAACGAGACTTCGTCAAGTTGGAGTAGTCTGGATGCTGGCGTGCCCCAAGGCGGTATACTCTCTCCGTTATTATTTTCAATATTTATTAACCTCATTACTCATGAACTTCAGTGTTCGTATCATCTTTACGCTGATGACTTGCAACTGTACTATCAGGCTCATGTTGACAGTATTTCTTTGGCTGTAGATAAGGTTAATGGTGACTTGGAGCGTATTAATCTTTGGTCTGACAGATTTGGTTTAGTTGTTAACCCAAACAAATGCCAAGCCATCATCGTGGGCAGCCAGAGAATGATGAGTCGACTGGAAACAATAATGGTACCTCCGGTGGTATTTAATAACTCGGTCATACCCTTAGCTTCTAAGGTGAAAGACCTCGGCCTCTTCATAGACCCCACCCTAAACTGGCGTGCCCAAGTTACAAACATGAGCCAAAAGATTACAGGTACCCTTCGCGCCCTCTATCGACTTAAGAACTTTCTTCCGTCCAACACCAAGACAACGATCGTGCAAACTTTAATTTTTCCTATCGTCGACTATGGAGATGTGTGCTATTTTGACCTGAATGCAGATCTCCTAAACAAAATTGACCGTCTTCTTAATAACTGCATTCGATTCATTTACAACCTTCGGAAATATGACCATGTGTCTTCATGTCGTGCACAATTGAACTGGCTGCCGATCCGCCAGCGTCGAAACTTGCGTGCCCTTACCACTTTATATTCTATCCTGACTTCCCCTTCTTCACCATCTTATTTAATTCCTTACTTTCAATATCTTAGCTCTAATCACAATAGAGATCTTCGCTCTTCTAATAATCTTCTCCTCCTAGTTCCCTCTCATACTTCTGGATTTGTTAATTCATCCTTTCCTGTCCAATCAGTCCTTCTCTGGAATGCACTCCCTCTTGAGATCAGGACGGCTACGAGTCGTTATGCATTCAAAATGAAAGTTCGCCAACTATTCCTTAAGAATATGGCAGAATTGTCACAACAGACTGTGGTATAATTTGTATTTATGTATTGTTTTAAGTATTTATGTATGTTTATGTGTATATTTATCACATTATATCTATTTATGGTTAGTATTTATATTTTATGTTTCTAATTATAATATTTATTGATTTACTCTTATTGAACTATCGAGTACTTGACTTCGCCTACTTTGTTATCTCTGCACCACCTGAAGGTAGACTGGTAGAGAATGCCATAGGCATTAAGTCCGCCTATATACACTGCTGTATATGAAGTTTTTATAAATAAATAAATAAATAAATAAACAGACCGGTGAAGAGAATATTACAAGCCCTTATTATTACATTTATTTGCGAAACCTAGAACTTTGCAAATGTGATATTTTTCCGGCTCGAAGGACCATAACAGTATCCGGCTCGAAGGACCATAAATATATTGGCACTTGCCTACTCATATACGGGGTGGATGCGACATAGCGACATTTATTGAAACCACAGTTTCTATACATGGTAAGTATCAATTTTCACCGGATAAAAATTCTCTGGCGGAAAAAAAAAATCACGTTCTCCAAACAATTTGAACATTGCGATCGTGCAATTTGTTCGGAAGACGTGGATTTTTTTTTTCGCCAGAGAATTTTTTATCCGGTGGAAATGCATACTGGCCATGTATAGAAGCTATGGTTTCAATAAATGTCGCTATGTCGCATCCACCCTGTATTTGTGATAAAATGATTATCTTGCTGTTTTCTTGATCAAAATGTTTTATTCCACACAAAATACGTGTTTACAAGAATGTGTTAAAATATGAACTCATTGCTTAATATTAAAATACTCACACATGTAAAATTAACTCTTTTCATGGAGGCGATATTAAAAAAGAACTCTTAATAAATTCCTTGAACAACCATGCTTTTAAAAGAAATCTGTTATTTTTATATTTTCTAATTTATTTACCAGCATTAATATCACGACATTTAGTTTAAAAAATCACAGCGGCAGTCTATATTAATTAGCCATCACGAGAAGAGTCAAGTTTCGCGAGCGCCATCGCGCAAAAATTAATTACATCGTGAAATTATCAGCTAGGGAACAGCTTATTGATTTTATGGCACTATATGCCAGTTATATATAACGTTCGTAACATACAGGGTTGTTTTAAGAATAGTAAACGTAAACATAGTAACTTAAATCCCTTAATTAACCTCTTGGTAATAATATTAGGAAAACCCCGGATCAGAAATTGGGGTATTTTTTTGAGTTCAAATATACAACATTTCATGCTTTTAACTTTTAATTACATATTTATTTATATACATAAATATATCTTACAAAAGTACGCTGGCACAAAGAGTTGAGAAATTTCGAGTCTAGCAGCATACGAATCCATAGCTGAATTGGCAAAGCACTTGGGGCGTATACCCATGGGGTGCAGGTTCGAGTCCTGCTGGATTCTTAATTTTTCAACTTTAATATTATATAAAGTACTAAAGTTGTTTGAAATGGAGTACAGAAGCCGTAAGAGGAAACAAGTATTCTTAAAATTGCCCTTATACGTATAACGTTTATAAGTATAAATGTTACAGATAGGACTGCGTTACGTCGGCGTACTAGCCTGGCAATCCACAGGGGATAGTCGACCGGGTTTCAGTTAAAACCTTTTACTGGCCTCTATATAATATATAATAATATAATATATGTTACTTACCAGGAGTTGAGAGAGCCATTTAAGTATATTTTTATTTGTGTTATTAGTTTTAACTCGTTTCTGTAGAGGTTATTGTGTTGAACAAGGAAAGAGATAGTAGAATGGATGTCAAGCAAAGCATATTTCTAGTGGATTATGATTTATAGCAGCATGGGGTTAGAATTGCGTCCGGTAAAAGAAAACATAACAGGTGAAATGTGGGTGTTGTACACACAAACAAAAAACATTGAATAACCTACAATTTTAACTTCGCATACAAGCTACAAAAAGATGACGTCACGTCTATGTACCCATTTGTTAAGAGCGTTTGGGCGAGTCTATTTTTAATAACAAAACACATAACATAACATCACGCCTATATTTGCCTGCCTTGTGGCAGAGGTGTCTAATACCCACAGATGTGGGTGTAAGAGTGATATTCCATCTAAATCAATCGATTGACGTTTAAAGAGCCAATAAGAGCGCACCACGCATGCGCAGCGCGCTGCTTTGCTTCGATCCATGTATAACAAAGCCTACGAAACAAGATAAATTTAAGTTATTACAAATCACACGAATATAAATTCTATTGCTTTGTAATTTAAGTTGATTTTCGTATAATAAAAACTGTCAAAAATGTCCTTAACACTGTCAATTGCAATAGAAATGAAACTTTATGACCTGCAAATTGGGTTTATAATTGTAAATCATGAAAATTATCTCGTTTCGTTGGCTGAAGTATAGATGGAAGCACCCTTAAGAGTTAGACATCTCTAATGCCTATGGGGAGAGCCTATCTCCCTCTGCTGGACACAATACAAGACTTCATATTGCTGCTGATAAAAATCCCAAATGACAAAAGCCGGAAATCGATATAATAGAACACGAGACCGCACGGTAATCAGTCGCCTAAACCAACGAGGCAGTCACGAAACTCCAGTGTAACTCAAGAATAAATAATAGTTTAAAAAAACTAAAAAACACGCTTTTAAAGTACTTCTAACTAAATAGTGAAAAATAATTCCTAATATAAGCTGCAAATGGTAATGAACAAAGAATACTAATATAAAAGCGTGGGGCGCTCTGTGCCATATTTTTCGTCTATCGAGCAACCCACGGTTTTTCACAATAATACCAGTATTTTTTGTTCATTACCATTTTCAGCTTATATTAGGAATTATTTTTCACTTTTTAGTTAGAAGTAGGTACTTTAAAAGCGTGTTTTCTAGTTTTTTTAAACTATTATTTATTCTTGAGTTACACTGGAGTTTCGTGACTGCCTCGTTGGTTTAGGCGACTGATTACCGTGCGGTCTCGTGTTCTATTATATCGATTTCCGGCTTTTGTCATTTGGGATTTTTATCAGCAGCAATATGAAGTCTTGTATTGTGTCCAGCAGAGGGAGATAGGCTTTCCCCATGGGCATTAGAGATGTCTAACTCTTAAGGGTGCTTCCATCTATACTTCAGCCAACGAAACGAGATAATTTTCATGATTTACAATTATAAACCCAATTTGCAGGTCATAAAGTTTCATTTCTATTGCAATTGACAGTGTTAAGGATATTTTTGACAGTTTTTATTATACGAAAATCAACTTAAATTACAAAGCAATAGAATTTATATTCGTGTGATTTGTAATAACTTAAATTTATCTTGTTTCGTAGGCTTTGTTATACATGGATCGACGCAAAGCAGCGCTGCGCATGCGTGGTGCGCTCTTGTTGGCTCTTTAAACGTCGATCGATAGATTTAGATGAAATATCACCCTTATCACATTTGTAGGTATAAGACACCTCTGCCACAAGGCAGGCAAATATAGGCGTGATGTTATGTTATGTGTTTTGTTATTAAAAAATAATTGCCCAAACGCTCTTTACAAATGGGGTACATAGACGTGACGTCATCGTTTTGTAGCTTGTATGCGAAGTTGTGAAATTTGGTTACATTAAGAAAGTTGCTTCAAAATTGTGGGTTATTCAATGTGTTTTGTTTGTGTGTACAACACCCACATTTCACCTGTTATGTTTTCTTTTACCGGACGCAATTCTAACCCCATGCTGCTATAAATCATAATCCACTAGAAATATGCTTTGCTTGACATCCATTCTACTATCTCTTTCCTTGTTCAACACAATAACCTCTACAGAAACGAGTTAAAACTAATAACACAAATAAAAATATACTTAAATGGCTCTCTCAACTCCTGGTAAGTAACATATATTATTATATATTATATAGAGGCCAGTAAAAGGTTTTAACTGAAACCCGGTCGACTATCCCCTGTGGATTGCCAGGCTAGTTCGCCGACGTAACGCAGTCCTATCTGTAACATTTATACTTATAAATGTTATATAAGGGCAATTTTAAAAATGCTTGTATGCTCTTACGGCTTCTTGAAACAACTTTTGTCCTGTCCGTGTTGTTCAAGCTATTAATACTCTGCTTCTCATATAAAGCATGGAATTAATACAATAAATTAACCAACTGCCTGCCTCGATAGTCTAGTATTGCCACGATGGTCTAGTGGTTAGCGTATGCGCCTCTCACCGCGAGGCCTCGGGGTCGATTCCCGGGTCTGGCAAATTATTATTTGTGAACTTTCTGTCAGAAAATTCACAATAACAGCACGGATAATAAGATAAGATAAGATAAGATAATTTATTTATTTGCTCAAACACATGTGTACATACAATAATAAAATCGCATGCAAGTTATAAAGATACGTGAAGTTCAAGATTATGTTTGCCATGTAGAATAGCATGCAAATATGTAGATACAATTCTCATTCTATAATATACATTTCCACCAGTAATCCATTTCTATTACTAAAACATGATTTAAAACAAGCAACATAAAGTATTTAATAATAATATTTGACTAGTTAGGTAGGCAGAATAAATAGAAACAATCGATAGATTAACAAAGGTATTATTATTCTATATATTTATATCTATTAAATACAAGGTAGTCTCAAGGCGTAGGTTGGTAGGTAGGTAAGTGGTTTGGTAAAGTCCTGGCGCAGCGTAGTGAGGAACACTTAACTCGGCGCTGGTGACCGCAGGCAAGAAGGCCGCGACGCTCGCGCAGGTCCTTTATATACCCCACAGGGGTCTGCAGTGGGGGGCGCATCTTGAGGTAGCGATGGCCGTGCGGTTGCGACGTCACACACCCCCTCCGTTAGGGCAGAATTTTTCTTAAAAAATTCGGCTCCTGGCTGACATGGAAGACCTCAGGAAGCAGTTCTTAAGCAGCACCGGCAGCTCGATCCGGCTTTACTGAAATCAGAACAATAAGTGTATATAAAAAAAATAACTAGAAAAAATATGAAGTTACGATACCTAAATAAAATTGAAAAGAATCGGAGTGATCGAGCCAAACGCATTCAATACAATAACAATGTCATGATGTCATTCAAAAATAACACTACGTGCAACCTATTAAGATTGAATTTTTACTAATTAAAGAAGATTATTGAAACTCATTCTTATCTAACGGAACTAAATATAACTAAAAATGTAAGTATAACAACTTGTTTACCAAGTAGCGCGTTAGCGAAGTAGTATTGGGTGTGCGCGTCTACACAGAAGGCATGACACATTTCAAGATGAATGAATGAACAACATCGTATAGTTGAAAATAATAGAATTCGACATCATTAGTAGATGTGATTCTAAAGGAATTATGAGCGTGAAGAATATTAGCGAACAAAATGGTATACCCGATTCGACAATGAGAATTTTAACCACTGAACCATAGGGTAATTTTTTTTTTTTTTTTTTTTTTTTTATACCATTATTGTTTATAGTTTATTTGTTTAATATCCTTTATATGCCATTCGCCAAGTGGCTTATCAGACATATCTGCTAGTTTGTACACTAATGGAGACTTTTTTGCTACGATTTTACATTTAATAAATTTAGGAGCGAGTTTTTTACAAAAATATTTATCCTTATCGCTCAAGTAAAAGGTACGTTTCCAAACAATATCACCAACATTGAATTCTGCCGTTTTACGGCGAAGATTATAAGAATGACAATTACGCTTGTGTGCACCTATTAGCGCTGCCTGTACTCTCTCGAAAATAGAGGATAAGTAGCCTAGTGACTCAGCATAACTATCACGTGGCTCATGAATTATATTAGTATCAGATTTACTAGAAACATAATGAGAACCACAGGTTACCATTTCACGCCCGAATACGATCATAGATGGTGTAAAACCGGTTACTTCGTTTACTGCACAATTCATTGCGAACTGAATTTTAGGTATAAGTGTATCCCATATGCGTTGATCGTTTGAAATGAACGTAGAAACAGCTGTTATTATAGTTTTATTATATCTTTCTACTGTATTTACATGAGGTGCATAAAACGGTGTGTAATGTAAATTTGGAATTTTATATTTATTTAACAAGTTTTTAAAAGTTGCGCTTATAAATTGTTTGCCATTGTCTAGTACTACGGTAGATGGAATACCATGTACCAGAAAAACTTTTTCCTCTAAGATTCTAGTTATTACGTCAGCAGTCGCACGTTTAATAGGGAAAAGTAAACAATATTTTGAGAAACAACAACAAACGACAAAAATAAAATTGTTCTGTTGCCTTGTAGGAGACAAGGGACCAATCAAATCAATACTTATCATTTGAAAAGGTTTAGAACAAGACTTAGGTTCACCCATAAGACCCAAAGTTGCATGATTCTGATGCTTATGTGCGATGCAACTATCACAAGAATTTACCGCTTTTACAACATCGGAATACATTCCAGGCCAATAATAATTGAGGGCTAAACGTTTGAAAGTTTTGAAAATACCCATATGACCCGCCGTAGGGGAGGAATGGCTCTGAAGTATTACTTCGTTTCTCCGTTCAGATGGAACTACTTCCTTCCACTGAAATTCTCTGGTAAGAGGATTAAGACTCTTTTTGAAACGATATAATTTATTACTGATCACTTGATAGTCAACAAAGGATGTAGGAGACTGCGAACAACCATTAAAAATATTCAAATACCAAGTGTCATTAGTAGATAAGGAACTACCATCTGGGAGGAGATTACTATCGATATCCATAATATTAGGTGATCGAGAAAGAAAATCTGGTACAATATTATCTGAACCCCGACGATGTCTTATTTCAAAGTTATAAGAGGAAAGACGAACTCCCCACCTGGCTAATCGCCCTGTAGGGTTGTTCAGTTTTAAAAACCATTTCAAAGCAGCATGATCGGTGTACACAATAAATTGTTTTCCGTTTTCAATATAACACCGCCAATGTTCGATAGCAGATAAGACAGCAAGCGCTTCGCGCTCAGTAGCACTGTAATTTTTTTCCTGGTCCGATAAGGATTTACTATAAAAGGCTATGACTCTTTCCTGTCCCTCCTTGACCTGGCAAAGTACAGCTCCAATGCCGTAATCACTAGCATCGGCGTGTATTTCAAAAGGCTGATCAAAATCGGGACAACATAAGACCGAGGAAGAAGATAAACATTTTTTTAATTTATTAAAAGCTACATCCGCCTCTTGCGACCATGCGAACAGTGGAGCCTTTTTGCCGTTAGAAGTTAATTTATTTAAGGGAGCCGCTAAAGTACTAAAATCGGGTATGAACCTTCTATACCACGATGCAGCACCCAGAAAACGACGTACCTCTTTTTTATTTGTCGGAGTGGAATAACTTGTAATTGATTTTACCTTCTCAGGATCTGCATGAAGACCTTCTGAATCCACTATATAGCCCAAATATTTAAGTTGGTCTTTGAAAAAATTACATTTTTCTAAATTTATAGTTAAGTTTGCATATTTTAATTTGTTAAGTATTTTAATTAGAAGTGAAATGTGATTTTCAAAGGAATTTGTCACACATACGATGTCATCAACGAAACAAAAGACCTTGTTTTCAAATTCGGGCCCGTAAAATAAAATATCTGCTAAACGCTGTTGTGTCGCAGGAGCATTTGTTAAACCAAAAGGCATGGATTTAAATTGAAAAGTTCCACGTGACGGAATGTAAAAAGCAGTTTTACAACGGTCCTCTGCCCTTATTGACGTCTGCCAGAAACATTTAGATATATCTAAACTAGTTAGGTACTTAGCGTCTCTCAAGTTATCCAGAATCTCAGAGATATAAGGCAAATTGTACGCGTCTTTTTTTGTTACCGAATTTAGTTTACGGCTGTCGAGACAAAAACGCAATTCACCATTTTTTTTAGGCGTTAAAATGACGGGATTAGACCAAGGGCTTTCAGATGGTTCAATGACATCTTCTGCCAACATTGCATCGACATGTTTTAACAAAATACGCTGTTTATCGGGAGACATACGATAGTATCGCTGACGAATAGGTGGACTATCACCTGTATCAATCGAATGAGTAATGAGTGAAGTTCGGCCGAGCCCTCGCCGTTCATAAGATATATCGGTGAATTGGGCGATGATGTCGTTAGCAGTAGCTCTCTGCTCATCAGACAAATGATCAAAAGATACCAAGTGACTGGTAGAACTAGGCTGTAGTTCCGAAACAACAACGTCGTTATTATTTTTCGTGAGTAAAATAGATTCCAATTGATCAGGGAACAACCCAAAACCCCTCCAGAAATCCATACCAAGGATTAAAGTTTTCTTAATACCCGGTACAATATGAGTAACAAGAGAAATAATTTTATTTTGAAATTCAAAAGGAAGTACCACTGAGCCAAGTGAAGAATATTTGTCGCCACCAGCGGTGATAAAATCCAGAGGTTTAGAATGTAATAATTTAGATTTATCCAAAAAAAGTTTGTGGGAATTATTACCCAAAATAGTTACACATGAACCAGTGTCTAGTAAACCAACAGTGTTCTTCCCGTTAACCGTAACGGGGATAAATGGAGTATAATTAATGTTAGAATTAACGATTGAGGAAAGTTGATATGAATTGAAAAATTTAGATACATAATTTAGCCAATTATGCCATTCATTTTTACATGTTTTCACAATTACTTTTGATTTTCCCCAACCGTATTTTTTACGTTTTTTGAATTTTTATTAGTTTTATTGTTACAACTAGGACAGTCTAAAACTCGATAGCCAGGTAATCCGCATTTAAAACAAACCAAAAAACGAGGTTGACGACAATATTTTAAAGAATGTGAGTCTGTTCTGCATCTCGGACAGTATAATTTAGGTATAGCAGTACTAGTGACAGAAACAGCATTGACGCTCGGTTCAGCAGAATTACTATTTTCTGTCGAACATTGATCTGTATTTAAAACATTGTAAGTAGGTTTAAAGTACTTATGTTTTTTGTAAGAATTATTGCTATAAGAAGTTTTTTTCGAATTCGTATCATTGGGATATCTATAAGCAAAATCTGGCGCTAGAGTATTGGCAGTAATTTTAGGTGGTTCCGAAAATTCCTTGCTACGACTGTCATACTTCTCAAAATTTCTACAAACACTAATTAAAGAAGGAATATCCACAATATTGCCAGTTAAGAGTGAATTTGTATAACACGGCCTGATATTATTTAATAGTATTTCTAATTTAATAGACTCGCTGATGGGTACGTCCAGACAGGAAAATAACCCTTGCATTTTAGATACATAGATGGTTATGTTCTCTTTTTCACCTTGAGTACGAGCCCTAATTTCCGACATTAATTTAAAGTCATAGTTATGAGGACTGAAATCGAGTTTTAACAAAATACACAAATCCTTCCAGGAACGAACACTATCTTTAATTGAACGAAACCAATGCAAAGCATCATCACAAAATACCTCAAAAGCAAAAGAAAGTATTCTATCTTCGGGTATACCTCGACACGACATGAACTCGTCAACTTTCTGAATAAACGCCCTCACACAGGTTCGACCGCTATATTTAAACTTGCAGATTTCAGAAAACATTTTGCGTTCATTTATAAAATCCACGTGTTGAACTTCACGTGGTAATGAACACGTTGGCTCGACCACATGACACGGTACATTGGTAGGAACCGACCACGTGGTAAAAGATGCTAAGATTTTATAATTAGCGTGAAACATATCCCATACAACTTGAATTGATGATTTATCAGTAAGCAACGAAGTATCTATTCTTGATAATCTATGAAAAACATGATGCATAATAGATTCCGATCTAACAAACAGGTTTTTATCATAATGAGTTTGCAAAGTCAAAAGGTTATTTGAAACGCGCAACAATGAGCCATTACATGCGGTAATATCAACATCTGGCGAAAAGCACGACGATATTATTTCATCAAATGCCAGGTCTGACAATTTAGCAATTTGTTTACGCAATTCCTCAACCGTAATTGATTTTTCAGGCACAACACCACCTCTTACAAGCACTTCATATTCGAGCTCAGCCTTACTTAAATGATTAAATTTGATAGCATAAGCCATATTTAAAAAAAAATTGATTGGGAATTACGCACACAAAGATACACAATTATTTGAAAAAAAAATGAATCCGTCCAAAAGGTGATAAGAATGTGTTTCTTTTTTTTTTTTTTAACAAAAACATAAGCACATAAAAGTAGAAGTTTTTGTAGGTTATTTAAAACACGAGGTGAAACAAGTGAGATAATAGAATAAAAAAAACACCGTACGCACCTTTCGGACGAAGAAAAGAAATATACACAGAAATAACACACAATTAAATAACTGCCAAGACTTAACCAAACCATGTACCATATAACCTCTATTGTTGGGCGCCGCTGTAACGTAGTCTACTAATGACTAGTTAGGTAGGCAGAATAAATAGAAACAATCGATAGATTAACAAAGGTATTATTATTCTATATATTTATATCTATTAAATACAAGGTAGTCTCAAGGCGTAGGTTGGTAGGTAGGTAAGTGGTTTGGTAAAGTCCTGGCGCAGCGTAGTGAGGAACACTTAACTCGGCGCTGGTGACCGCAGGCAAGAAGGCCGCGACGCTCGCGCAGGTCCTTTATATACCCCACAGGGGTCTGCAGTGGGGGGCGCATCTTGAGGTAGCGATGGCCGTGCGGTTGCGACGTCACAAATAAGTTACACACGGAGTTAGAATTGTGTCTGTTGGATGGCAATATATTACCTATCTATCTATCAATATTGTATAATTATTCGCCAGACTGACTGATTCATCCGCGTAGAGCCTAAACTGCTAGGAATTGAAACTTGAAATTTTGCATCAAGGTTCTTTACATGACGCACTAAGGATTTTTGTAAATTCTACCCCGGAGATAAAATAAGGGCAGAACGTTTGTGTGGAAGTAAATCATTTTTGAAGTTAAAAGCACGAAATGTTGTATATTTGAACTCAAAAAAAATATCCCAATTACTGATCCGGGGTCTTCCTAAATTTTATTTCCAAGGGACTAATTAATCCCTAACGTCTGGCGCACCCTGGCACACCTAGATTTCGGTAACACAGCGTCTAGGTGACTAATTCTTTAACCACAATGGTACAATACAGTCCTAAACAGGACAATTTAAGTTTTTAGTACCATTGGCACGAAAGAAGAAGAAGAAGTTGCTATGTTTACGTTTACTATTCTTAAAACAACCCTGTATGTTACGAACGTTATATATAACTGGCATACAGCGCCATAAAATCAATAAGCTGTTCCCTAGCTGATAATTTCACGATGTAATTAATTTTTGCGCGATGGCGCTCGCGAAACTTGACTCTTCTCGGGATGGCTAATTAATATAGACTTCCGCTGTGGTTTTTAAACTAAATATCGTGATATTAATGCTGGTAAATAAATTAGAAAATATAAAAATAACAGATTTCTTTTAAAAGCATGGTTGTATAAGGTATTAGTTAAGAGTTCTTTTTTAATATCGACTCCATGAAAAGAGTTAATTTTACATGTATAAGTATTTTAATATTAAGCAATGAGTTTGTGTATTTTAATATTAAGCAATGAGTTTTAGCACTGGTATTATTGTGAAAAACCCACGGTTTTTCACAATAATACCAGTACT
This sequence comes from Hypena proboscidalis, assembly GCA_905147285.1. NCBI lineage: Eukaryota > Metazoa > Arthropoda > Insecta > Lepidoptera > Erebidae > Hypena > Hypena proboscidalis. The sequence continues at coordinate 8,357,225 of LR990141.1, forward strand.
TTTTGTTCATTACCATTTTCAGCTTATATTAGGAATTATTTTTCACTTTTTAGTTAGAAGTACTTTAAAAGCGTGTTTTCTAGTTTTTTTAAACTATTATTTATTTTCTACTTTTTAGTTTGGTTTATTTCTAAGAGCGTTTTTTTTTTTTATCGAATTATTGCAGTCATCTATCTTTGACAGGCGTGCAAAATTTTAATGAAATCTGTCCGTTTAAAGTGGGTCAAAATCGAGTCCAAAGGAGTCTGTTACATACATACATACGTATAGGTACAGGTGAAGCTAATATAAGCGTGTTAAAAAGGTCCTTTACTTGTGTTGTAGTTATAATGGTCTGGAGAACAAACTTGTTCACTACATTGATAGAATAATTAGGCTGTCCATCATCCGTACAAAGCTATCCATTCTCCTGTCTATCTCAACCAACAATCGTAAATAGAATCATTATCGGCATACTGCAACCGATTTCCAAATATCAGTGTTGCAGACAAACTCATCTCGTATCATTTTACAAAGGCTGTCGGTTTGTCAAGTGCATCTCTCAAACCTTATAGCTGAATTATTCTGTTTCGAACTCAAATTTTAGTTGCGAATACTAATAGTAGTGATTATTAAATCATCAATACAAATAAATAAAATTGAATGTCAAAATAATAATGTTTTTTTCTGTAGATATAGTTATTTGCAGCCACGCTAACGATTTCGCAGTTGAAACTTAGTTAAATTATAATAAATAAATAAATATCTCACAACTTACACCCATCGGACATCTAGTCCCAAACTAAGCAGAGCTTGTATTTTGGGTACTAGAATAACTGATATTAATACATATATACTTTTCTTTGGTAAATACATACTTATTATACATAGAAACACCCAGACTAAGACAAACCTCCATGTTCATGCACACAAAGATTTGTCTTAAGTGGGAATCGAACCCACGACCTCGGCGTCCCAGGCAGGTACACTACCCACTCCGCCATCCGGTCGTCAATTATAATAATAATTGTTTGTTTGTTAGCGCTAATCTCAAGAACTACTGAGTAGATTTTTAAAACTTTTTTGTGTTTAATAGCCTAATTATCAATAAAAGTTTTTTGATATTTATTACTACGCTAAACTTCACGAGCGCGGAGCAGTGAGGCTTAACGCGGGTCAAAGCGGGAACGATACTACTTCATATAAAGAATTCCACGTAGACGAAGTCGACTAAGCTAGTATACATGTTATGTGCTCTCAAGACATTGGATTACTGTTATGTTAAGGTCCCATGGGGTGGGGGTGAGCCTATCGCCAAAAGTTCAATTCTGTGCGGCTATTGTAAATTTCCTGAAGGAAAGTTCACAAATAACACTTAGCCCGTATAGTCTAACTACTAGACCATCGAGGCAATAATTATGTACATTAATTAGAAACAGACAATTGCACAGTTAAATAAGGTCTTATCTATTTGCATGTGTTTTATTAATATTAATATTAATATTAGCATTTATTAATATGATTATGACAGAACTTTGTCTTTGAAATATTACTTTATTTAGATACACATTGTCGAATGTTGCAATTTGTTCAAGTATCAATGTTTTATGTAATTTTGCTTTTTTTTAAATCATGTACCTTTTTTAAATGTAACACATTTTATTATTATTAACTTTGATTAAATTCAATTGCATGTTAGTTAGTTAAAACAGTTAATATAATTATAATGTTATCGCAGAATTAAGTGTAAGTGCTGTGCACACCTTTAATTGACAAGTTCACCTAGCATAAGAATGCATAAGATTATCTTACTAAAATGTACATGTGAATTGTTGTTGAAGGGCCATAAATTAATAAATAAATTTAATAACGCAAGTAACATTGTGTAGATATTAAGCAATGCTTACTTTACTTAACTTGAAGCTAATTTGTGCCATTCTCACGCTTTTTACTTTAAAATACTATCAGATCTGTTGTTAAGTGACGATTTACTTAGAACATTGTAGTCATTGTGTCCGCTATACCAAAACGTAACTGAAAACGGGTATCATCTCTCTAACGTACCGTATCGGTATTAAAATAGGTACCAACGGTTATGAGGTATTAGTGTGAAACTATGAAGTAACTACCGAATCACTGCATCCCCGCGTCAACGTAGTTTGAAAACCGAACCCACATCATATCTAATAACTAAATAACTAACAACCAAAACCAACTGAATCCACGCAACTGATCAAAACTAACTAACTTATCTATCTCTCTCTTACAAGTTTAGTGATAATATCGCATGCATAAAAGAAAAGGGGCGAGAGCGGCGCAAACCATTCAAGGTTATTATTATAAGCCAAAGACGACCTTATATCTAGTGCGCTACGGCTTAATCAAACTGTAAACGAGTGCGGTCGCTCTCGCTACCTTAGCTTAAAACGTTTGTAAACGCTACCGGTATTTGGCAACGGTTGTCAATACCGGTATTGTATCACCATGCCGGTGTAATACCGGTTACCAAAAATATCTAATAACGCCCATGACTAGAACATTGTATATCGGGTTTGTGCTTATTTGACTTTGCTATGACGTAAGTTGTACTTAAGTAGATGATTTTTATCTTATAATTCTGATGCAGATGTGACGTGCTGTTTTTTTTTTTGGTACAATCAATTTATTTGCTATTTAACGCAATAAAATAAAAAGATTTTCAATGGCCACTTGTCACAGCTGGATAGATTAGGAGCCAGCACTAAACGTATTAGGATGACAGAAAATTTTGTCTACTCGTGTCTTGTATTGGTCAATTTCCAAAGATGAGTACATGAATGCACGGTTACCTCGCCACTTACAACTAAGATTTTGTTATAACTCTGGGTGTGCTCTGTGTAAGTTAAATGTATATTTGTGAACAGCCCCGCGATACAGAAGTAATTCCTAGTTCGGGCTTCGTTTAAAAAAAAAAAGATAGATAGATACAATAAACTTTATTGCACACCAAATAACAAGATACATAATAGAACATAATTTAACATTAAGACATGTACAATGGGCGGCCTTATCGCCAAAAAGCAATGTCTTACATGCAACCTTTGGATGGACAAATAGATAGTTAGACTGATATGGGGCAGTTCAAGGTGTAAGAGATGAGGCAGAAGGTTCACTACAACTAATATTTACAAATATAAATACAATTACAAAGATAATACATTTATATTCGTAATTAAGACCATTTATGACAGTAATACCAGTAAGCAAACTTTGTCCGTTTACAATGAAAACCGCAATGAAACGTCCACTTCAGAACGTCGCCGCAACTGTTCACGGCAGCTTTAACACGAAATTCTCGGTAATTTAATGTTTCCGATAGGTATATTATGCATTACATAATCCCGCCAATATTATCCAATATACCCACTTTCACCTGCTATGTCTATGTCCCATGGGATAGGGTGATCCAATCGCCATCCATCGCCAAATAACACTATGCCCGACCTGGGAATCTAACTCGAGCCCTCGCAGTGAAAAAAGACATGATACCTTATCAAAATATAGGTAAACATGTCAAACAATCTTACTCATTTTATGATCATTTAAAGTCTCATGGCCGAGTACATTTTTGAAGTAGGTACGAAATAATAAAAAAAAGTTGTATTATTAAATTATCCTGACAATTTATAGAAATTTATAAGACAAAACTATTATCATAGCTATTATCGTATACGCAATATTTCGTATCAAACAAAAATCATAACTCCACATACAATAAATAATACATAAGCGTGACGTCACGCCCATGTAGCCGATTGTTTGCACCGTTTAGGCGCGTCTATTATTAATGTGAATTTAAAATTGTTTTATCTCACGAAGTTGACGTGTTAACAAATTAATTATTTTAATGATGTTTCTAATATTTTAGGGGTTTTATTATTGAGAATACGGTGGGGTTATTCGCTTATTGAGATTTTGGTTTCTTAACAAATAGTTTCTGTCAATTAGTAATTCTTTCACTCAAAACATGCATTTTTGACATAACGAAACCACGGATTACTCTCCTGGTTACTTGCCTGATATTAATACTTACGCTTAAAAACTCATTTCAAAATAGCAAAAAAATAGAGTGCGTGTTATTACTAATGGCTTACGACAATAGGCAAAACTAAATGGAAATGACCAATTTGTAAATTATTAACTGATATTAAATTATTTCTTATTTAATAGGACGAGGAATATACAAATTTATCCACATTTATTGTTGTGTTATAGTTTTAATAGAAGTAAAAATTATTTTGTTTTATAATTTTTTACTGAGTTGTGGCGCGCACTGTATTAGTTAATGATGTTTTATCTGTGGTTGAAATAACTTGAGTCGTAATAAAAGGTTTAATGGTTTTATGATTATTAGCTAATCCATACATATAATAAAATTTGGAATTATAAATGCCTGTTCATTAAAGACATTTAAGAAAAAAATAATAAGAGAAGACTAGAACAGCAGTAGAAGCCGAAACATATTTTTTGGATTTTTGTCTGTCTGTAAATATGTTCATAATTATAGGTAAAGTAAATAAAATAAATTTTGTAGATGAATTTGGGATAGATTTTTTGGCAATTTAACTCCCAAAGGGGGTAAATTATGGGTTGCAAGTGTATAAGGAAGGTTTCTCAATTTTGAAAGATATAATAACTCAGAAATATCGAACTTAACGGGGATGAAACCACGGGCAGAAGCTATTTAAGAATAAAATAATACTTTTTAAACTACATTTGAAATTGATGTAAAGAGTGAAATATAACTTCTACATTTTTAAAAATATATTTGAAAGTGAAAAGACGCCTTAAAATTGCTGCCTGCCACATAGAAAAAAAAAATATTTTTAGTATTACCTTAGAGGTAAAATTTGCGGCTGCTTACCGTGAGGTTTCGCCATAAATAGTATAAACACAAAATCATAAATTAAGTTTTTGGGCTTTCAATATTTAACTTGAACATTCTCCATATATTTAATTATATAACTACTTTGCCTGCCACCTCGTTTGCGTAGAATTCATTATAAATTAGTAATAGCTACGCCCACGCTTTGACCCGCATTAAACCTTACAGCTCCATTCCCGTGACGTTTAGCGTAATCTCAAATATCAGTTCAATATTCAGTAGTTCGCGAGAATAAAACAATAAAATAAACGAACTAACTTACGCTCGCGGATTTGTCTGCGTGGTAGCTAAATAAATTAAAACTGATTTTATAAATAAGTATCGAGCAAATAACTATAACATTATATTAAAAATATTATTGTTGTGACATTAAAATAAAAACAGACAATTCAATATTATTTATTTATATTGATAAAACCTTCTTGTTGACACCTACTAAAATGCATGTTTACTCTGTGGCAACTAATGTCTTTGGCTGAAGAAAATTGGAACGTTTCATTACAACAAAAAGCATTTAAATAGCTTTAAACTGAATTAAGAAAGCAACAAATTCAAACAATAAAATTCAAATTATTTAACTGATTATATCAATAGAAAATTGTACACATTATAACAACAAACAATATAAGTCATTATGGTAAGAGGTATTTTCGGAGAGATTTTCTCTATAGTGTAAAACGAGTGCATAAAATTAAATAAAATAAGAATGTAACGCGATGTGATGGAAAAAAAAGTTATCCTTATTACAAAATAAATATCTAAGATCAAGACAGTCTTATAAGACAACTATAAAAACGATATATAAATGTGATTTTCACTCTTTGCTTCTGCTATGTACTAGAAACAGTGAGTATGCGTTATAATTTCTACTTAGTCCTCCGTGACACGATGAAATCACATATAAATATCTCTCACTTGTGTTGTAATGTTTTTTGTCTTTCAGGTGCAATACACGAATACAGCACACCTATATTATAATAGTATTATGATAAAGATGATAGCGGCGGGTGATTTCAGAGCTAAATATTTTTTAAGACTTAAGTTTCATCAGTGCAAGCCTAGCGAACATTAGAAGAAAATAAATGTTCCTGAAATTCTGTGAAATAATAAAATTTTCAAAACTTCTGATTTTTCTTTAATATATTCTTATTTCTCTCACATAATTATCATAAACATAGACACTACGTTACGTACATAAGAAATTATAAATGTAAACTCCAAATAAATTAATAAAAGTGAATACAGAATGTAAGCAGTTACATTATCTGGTGCATAACCTGTATTGTCCCATTGTTGGGCAAAGGTCTCCACCATCCTTGAAATGGAATGAATCAGGTTTTTCATTTTTTATTAAAGTATGTAACTAGATTTGAACAACGTCGATAAAAAGCACTTACCCGTGTGCCAGAATTCATTAAAATATGTTTGGCGAGAAAGAGGAAGCCTACAACCTAGCTACATAATATTATTGTTTCAATATTTTGAAGATACATTATTTTCATTTAGTGCTTTTTATATCCCTGACTGGCATAATTCGTGCTACTACTTTTCATATTTATTAGTTTTCGTATGAAAAATCTCGAGATCTATGACTGAAAATAATATGACCTAAATTCTATTGCATTACGTATTTAATTAGTATTTTATGACATACATAGTATTAAACAGTTATTGATTTGTTGTATAACGTTAATCTGAAGTAAAAAAACCTTTTAAATATAATTATTTTATCTCGCCAAAGTACAAGAAATTACTAAGAAACTGCTCCATGACCAGTTTCCGATTTTGACATAAGAAATTGCGTTACTTGCCTGTAAAGCTGTCAAATCTGCTAGAGGATAGTAACTGGCAAGCTGTCAATTTTTTTGCCAAGCAGTTATCAACCGTATCCGTATGGATATAAGGATGTACTAAATCCGAGATGTACCGGTTACTTGCCAAATTATTAGTCGATTTCGAAAGCGACTGGAAATTAGTCACATTTACAGAATAGCATAGCGGGTTACTCACGTTACTTTAGCCGGCATATGTCGACTAGTTTCGAATTCAGTACGTAGATTCATCAACTGGGCTGTTATTCGCGTGTCGTCGCCTCCACGCGACGTCCCGGAATCCCGGCTCAAGTAACGTGAGTAACCCGTATTCTCAATAATAATGTCCTCACCTCACGTCGGTTTTAATAATATTATCGAAGGGGTTTTCGATTTCACACGAAAATAAAAATTATTCATCATACCTATTGCAAGAATACTTATATAGATCCAGATACATACCTCGATGAAACGGACAAATAAACGCTTCATCGTTATTATATTAGTATAAATATTATTTTTTAGCAGAAAATTAGCGTGACCTATATATTACCGGTTCCAATAACCAACAATGTGTCATTCGTAAAAAAAATATGTATATTCAATTGCACAGAGAAACAAATAGCTTTGGTTTTTAATTATATTTTTTAATTGAGATGGTTCTATCAAAACCTCATTTACATATCGAAACTAATTGTAATGTTTCACACGAAATCGTTGATAAAATTAAGACTGCAACATTCATATTATAAACAATTTCAACATAATGTAATATTATGCTTCAAGTTTCTTAATGTAAAGTTTGACTTATAATAATTACTTGAAGAATTTATTTAATGCTAAGGTCCGAATCTCTAACAGTATCGATATTAGCGTGCTAAAAGTAATTGGGACCGGCCTTGGATTTGGTTAAAATCGCTCTCAGTGCTTACAAATCTGATACTTAGCGTTTCTGACCCCAGAGTTAAAAAGTATCATAACAATCAAACAATAGAATCTGGCAGGATAACAAAAGAGTGGTACGTATGAGTCGTGTAATATTAGTGTAACTTTCCATGAATGTAATTAATATTTTCTAGAAATCAAATCATCATCAACAACAAGTGCTATAGATGATAAATATTCTTAGATACATATATAAAAAGACAAGTGTAATGTGGAATGCAACTTATTACCATACCTTATTAACATATACCATAAATTATAAATTAATACTTTTTAAAGATTGAAGATTCTGGAAGAGTGTGCTGGTTGGTAAAGCGACTGCCCGGAGTGCAGAAGTCGCAGGCAAATAATACTAAGAAATCTTACTTTCTTAATGTAGTATTTTATTTATTTTTCCTTCTTTACTTTCACGTTTTAACCCACTTCACAACAATCGGCCTTACCGACTAGTCCAGAAGAACCAATAGAACAAATCTCTAGAACAAATCTATCACGACCAAAACCGCAGGCGGACACTAGTGAGAAGATACATTAAATAATAACCTAGCATGATATTGACATTAGGTGATACAGTCTGAACAAATAAGTCTTCAGGTCAAATTTTCCTCGTCACGTTGGGACCATCGTGCCTCTGTTGGTTAATTATTAAATTATTATATATTTTTTTTATTCTACGCCCACAGCGAACGAACGTGTAGTCCACCTGATGGTAAGTGGAGTACAGCCCATGGACATCAACAATCCACAAAAGCAGATTATAGATGCGTCGCTGCAGCTGAGGACTACGGTGTTATGCCTCATGTGCCAGTAATTTCAGGGCCTGATCTCACCACCAAACCGGAACACAGTAATGGAAGCACTACTATTTGGCGGCCGGTTAAAGGTGAGACGGTGGTGCTGACGCCCTCGAGCTCATTCACAAGAGCTCTATCACCAGTGTTTTATGATGTAATCTTGACGATAATGAGGCAACGGTTACGAAAAGATAGCAAATAAATTAATAATAATGAAAAGCAGCGATAGCTGAGGCCGTAGGACTTCAAAATCAAAGGTCTCGGCTTCGAACCAACGGCACACACCTCTGTCAATAAATCGTTAAGATTCGTCTTTTCGAAAATATGTGTGTATTTATCATATTAATTATCGCTCGCTAACGGTGAAGGAAAACATCGTGAGGAAACCTGCATGCCTGAGAGTGCCTAAAAAGTGCTCGAGGGTGTGTCAAGTCTACCAATGGCGTGGTGGCCTTACCCTTCTCATCATGAGAAGAGGCCCAAGCCCAGCAGTGGGACATGTATTAGATACAGGGCTGCTATTATTAATATTATACACTCCACAAATTAAGTTTTTTACACTTCACAGCATTGACCTCTCGCGAGGTTCATTTAATAAAATCACACTTGACTTTATTAAGTTGTTCACTTCACTAACTTAACTGGAGATAACTAGAGAAAATAAGACGAGTTTCTTCTTACAATTTTATTTTATTTTACACTTTTCAGTTTGCTCAAAGAATTTTCAACTCTTTGTAGCTTTTTGTTATATATAAGCAAGATAAATTAGGAATATCGAGATGTTAAGATAAATTAGGGCTTGGATTTTTTAGAAATATTTACAACGTCAATATCATGCAGGTTTTAACTCTATAAAGTGCCAAAGTAACTCTGTAAAATTATATAACACAATACTTTCTCAATAACTTGTAATATTTTAAAGCAAATTTTAGCTTTTAAACACCAAGTAAGGTTCGTCTAGATAAGGTATATATATATATATATATACCTATGACGCTGGCATAAAAGAGTTGAGAAATTTCCAGTCTAGCAGCATACGAATCCATAGCTGAATTGGCAAAGCACTTGGGGCGTATACCCAGGGGGTTCAGGTTCGAGTCCTGCTGGATTCTTAATTTTTCAACTTTAATATTACATAAAATACTTTCTTAATGTTTAAATTAATTTTTAATACCAATCATTACAGCCCAAACATTTTTTTTTCTTTTAAAAAAACTACGCCCCGCATTAGGAATAACTTCTGTATCGCGAGGGTGTTCACAACACGAGCGCAGATGAAAGCAACGAGGCGATCACTTTAACCACTACGCCAACCGTGCACTCAAAAAATATAATGGGAGAACCTTTGAAAACGGAACCCTGAAAAGTGCAAGTGAAATTATCTAAAAGTTTGGGCAGTAAATCACTGTACGAGACGTCTGTGCACTTTGCTACTTGATCTATGCGTCTGGACAGGATTCAACGAAAGTTACAATGATTTATTTTATATTACTGGTGGTAGAGCTCTTGTGAATGAGCTCGAGGGCGCCAGCACCACCGTCTTACCTTTAACCTGCCGCCAAATAGTAGTGATTCCATTACTGTGTTCCGGTTTGGTGGTGAGATCAGGCCCTGAAATTACTGGCACATGAGGCATAACACCGTAGTCCTCAGCTGCAGCGACGCATCTATAATCTGCTTTTGTGGATTGTTGATGTCCATGGGCTGTACTCCACTTACCATCAGATGGACTACACGTTCGTTCGCTGTGGGGATAGTATAAAAAAAAATATATCTTTTATCTGCTTAATGTAAAAACATCTATTGTCTTCACGGTCATATTAAATTGTTCTAATGGTCATACGCATACCACTAGGATAGCGCCATTCACCGTCTATGGTTCGACTCCCGGGTCGAGCAAAGCGTTATTTGTACGTCCACAAGAATCAAACAAAATTTAAGAAAAATAGTGATCTCCATAAATTAAATCTAAGGAACAAAAACAAACTGGCCGTGCCCACTACTAGGCTTCATAAAATCTCTAACTCGTTTCCAGGTCAATGTACACGCTTCTACAATAAAATATCAACGCAGTAGAATTATCGATAAGTAAATTTAAGAAATATGTTAAAATCAGATTATCTCAAAAAGCTTATTATAGTATTTTAGACTACATAAATTATAATAGTATTTGGAAATGAACTGCTCTTTTTATGTGACTTTCCATATGTATGATAATTGTTATATTTTATTAATTTCATTTGAAAAGATGGTGCACATGAGTTTCTCACCAGCTCTTCTCATAATGCAATACCCATCGGAGCTGGATTCAAATTAATCTTAGCCCCGGTTATTCAAATCATTGTAAGTAGTATAATTTAGTTTTACTTATAATTTATTTTTATATCATTTGTTTGTAATATTTTGACGTGTTCAAGCGCCTCCTGGGGCCTATGAAAATAAATGATTTGAATTTAAATTTGAATTTGAATTAGTAAACTTTCCGTCAGGCAATTCACAATAGCAGCTCGGAATTGGAATTGTGCCCGGTGAATGGCGATAGGCTCACCCCCTAGCCCATGGGATCTAATCATAACAGGTGAAGTGTGGGTATTGTACACCTCTGCTACACCCTTTTGGGTAATATAGGCGTGATGTTAAGTTATAATATTTTATTCAAATCCCTAAAACAGGCGAAGCATGGAATTGTAGCTAGTAGAAGTCACAGACTCTGCCTTCTCCATTAGCCAATCTTCGTCCACTACTATATAGTAGCCTCTCCCAACTAACCCGACAACACCGGGTCCTCCGTTCTTTCGCATCCAGTTCCCTTCAGCGACCTTCTCTAGGTAGTTAGTCCACCAGGCGGGAGGGCGTCCAACCTTACGGTTGCTGGTCTCCATTCAAGAACTCGTCTGCATCAACGTCTAGGGCAGTAGACTAAAACGATGCAATTCAAGTTTCTACATCTTAGACCCTCTCTTACCCGTGTTACGAGTTTACTATCTTACTAACTATAGCACTCACCATAAATTGTCCGAAATTTAATATATCTGAGTGTATGTATACCTAATATCCATCAGACAAATAAGCCGATTTAGAAAGGTTTTCCTAGAAACAATTAAATACTGCACGTTTTTTAAATATTCTGCCACTAGCTCAGACTTCAGGTCATTACATCCAATTATTTCAAGGTTACGCAAAATAGATGAAAACTTTAAACATTCATTTTAAAAATAAAAATATATTTTGAACTAAGAATGTGAATGTCAACCGAAATATAGTTAAATTAAAAAAAAATCTAACAACCGCCATTTTGGAACAGTCAAATCAAATCATGGCAAAGGCAATCATCATTTAAGGACTAAACAAGTCGCGATAAACAAAGGAAGTACTAAAATTGCCTTAAAAAACTTGCATCGATTCGTAATTCAATCGAGAGTCCATACATAAACCGACGCGAAAATTCGTCGGTGCAACCGCCGGTATTGCCTAGCAACTATCCAGCCCCCTAATGCCCTTGCTCTCACCATAAATTGTCAGAACTTAAATATCTGAGTGTATTTCTTTTTATGTCTTCTAATGTTTTTATTGATCTTTTTACAATTCATTAAATAAATTCAAATAACATTTCTTACAAAAATTATAGAAACACCTAATTTTATACAAAAAAGAAAAGAAAAATGTAAAATGTCTGAGACAAATTAGCCGATTTAGAAAGGCTTTTTAGAAACAATTAAATACTGCACGTTTTCTAAATATTCTATTCTTCCAATTATTTCAAGGTAGTTACGCAAAATAGATGAAAACTTCAAACATTCATTTTAAAAATAAAAATATTTTTTAAACTAAGAACATGGGTGTCAACCAATATAAAGCTTAATTAAAAAAAGATCTAACGACCGCCATTTTGGAACAGTCAAACCTAATCATGGCAAAGGCAATCATCATTTAAGGTCTTTTTAGTCGCGATAAACAAAGCAAATACTAAAATTGCCTTATAAAACTTGCATCGAGTACTCGTATACAACACGCAGTATAAAATAGGGACTCGATTCGTAATTTAATCAAGAGTCCATACACGAAAATTCGTCGGTGCAACCGCCGGTATCGCCTAGCAACTATCCAGCCCCCTAATGCCCCCTATCGGGTATAGGGGTACGTTGGCAGACGGCGAGACGTCGCGACAGGGGTGCACAGCTTAATGAAATCACCACAGACTGACTATACACTAAGTATAGTGACAATGAGTTTCCGTAGCCATTTTTAAGCCGTGTCGAGGGAGTTTTGATTCAGTGTGGCTAGAAATTTTCGTCTGTTGTTTTTGTCTAGACTAGACTGAGTTGCCTTTTGTTTTGTGTACCTCAGTCCTCAGCTATGTTTAGGATTTTTGTAGTTGCAGGAACATGGTGCTCGTGTCCAAGTCGAAGCCGCATGGACAGATCGATTCTTGGGTTAAGCAATGCTTGTCGCGGTCGGCCACAGGATGGGTGACCATTTTAACATAACGAGTGTTTCTCAGGGCCGCGTTGAGTTGTTGAACATGTTTTATTTAGTACAAGAAAATTAGAATATTGAAAACACAAATTACATTACTATTGCTAATAATAACCCGCTATAATAAATAGCCCATCTATAATCGTCCGTATTTAAATGTAACATGCGTATAACCCGCGCAATCAGCAAATGATGCCAGATTGTCATTACTGAATGAACGAACGAGTGAAACATTGGACGAATGAAATGAACCACTGATTGCAGCAGCTGCCGAGAATGGCACATGAGCTTCAAAAATGTAATTACTTTTTGATTACTCTGTCATTCTTTTTACATCGATCGTGTATGTCAAAATTGGATTGATTCACAAATTTGTCTATGGAGGTAGACACGATGAGTGTACGATCTTTGTATGGCCCAGGGCGCCAACTTTTCCAGTACAAAAATGTTGGCATGACATCGAGTTGTTAAATTTACGCTATCTATGACTATAATTTATAAGTAATGCACCTAATATTTGATTTGAATTGATTCTATAAAGGCATATTCTATCACTTGTTTTCCCAAGATCGTTGTTTAACTCCGAAACGGAGTACCCCAATTACTTTTGTTAAATAAATTTTATATATTTTTAAATGACATAAATTAGACATTTTATTGTCACATGATTATTATTATAACTAAGAACATTTTTTATATTTTATTAGTTCGGATTTGACACTATACTGACAATCTATTCTTTATATTTTTATTAATTTTATCATTTAAATCTATTGTTATTATTGTATTTGTATTGACATTAAAAATCTATTTATATAAATTCTAAAAATTCATTAAACTATGTTATAGAAAAATCCCTAACGTCGTGGTCAAACGCGTGCCTATCCACTATAAAAAAAAAAAAAAAAAAAATAGAAATATTTTGTAAAATGCAACAAGCTTGTAAATAATTTAATTTTATATATTTATACCTACTTTTTATGTTTAAATCTATAATAAGCGTTTTGGATGTAATATCTGTTAGCTTATAAGATGAAATTAATAAATAAATTAATTAATTAACTACATTTCTATGAATCGGCTTTTATTACCGGAATGGTGTAGCGGTAAGAGGTGTATAAATGTGGAGAAACGGGGTGTATTGTTCCTCTACCATAAAGGAAGGATCTTCCGACCAGGCTCGGTGTTATTGCCTGGTGGTCAACAGTCTAGCGAGGACGTTTTGAAAGTAGAATTTATGTAAACTTACCGTGAAAACTTCGCTATCGCGATTCAGCACTCTTTGACATTTGTGACAAGTGTGTTCTTGACGATGTAAATGTCATTCGTCATTTATTATGTGCGGACAGCCACATATAACACCCACACTTCACCTGTTACGTAAGCTGACAGTAATCTTCCATTAATGTGAGTAGACGTATTTATTGGCGGCCATATTGGTTCAAAAGCTTTGTACAGCGAACGGTTTCGCTCAGGTCACGGAGCGTTATTATATTGGATTTTCTATTAGAAAATTTCTCAGTTTTGAAACTGATAAATGGTGCAGCCAGCTCCTATTATATTGAGATTTTAACCTTTATTGAAGCTTAAAGTCGAACGTTGAGATAAATACGTCAAGGAGACGTGCTAACATTTTCGAGGTTATGAATTTCAGATATCTCTGTTATTTATTTGTGTATATAATTATGAAACTATCGGTAAATTGCTTTATGTGTCTTGTATAAAATAAATAAAAGACATAGACAACAGACAAATACAGAGTGACCATTGTATTTTGTTACATTTTAAAAGTTGAATTACTTCAATACGAAATGAAAAAGTCTACTTTAATGAAATAAATATAAAATAAAGTGGTGAAATGTTTATTGAATTCAGTTTATTAAAAAAAGTTTTGTTCTGTTTCTGGGTGTGCTTTGTGAATGTGATATTATGCTTGTTTGTGAAATAGGAGTTGTTCCTAAAGCGGGTATCGTTTAAAAAAAAAACATTAAATATATAAACATATTATATATTCCACCTCGTGGTTCGTTGAAAGTGCCTTTAGCTTCCTTATGAATCACCCTATCCAATGGTGAAAACTGCGTCAGAATCCGTTCAGTTATCCGTCGTTTTGAGTTTATCGCGAACGGGTAGACGGACGCTGGGAAGGATTTTATTTTTTTAATATTTAATGCTATTCTTAAATAAACAAAAGAAAAACAGTCATAATGAAGCATTTAATCAATCATTACTTTTTTAATTAACAACCCTAATTATGACTTTAATGAATTAATTAAACGAAGAAGTTTCAACAAGAATTTGGCAGTTTTTATTTAGTTCACTTCCAAATTGATTAATGATACGCCATCTTGAAAAAAAACAAATATAATTCCTCCTAACGCCGGTAGGTGGCGCTTTACAATTAGTGAGGTAACCAAAAAGGTGTTTTGAAGGTATTTTATGCGTAATTTAAAAAGTTACGTTGGCTATGGTTCATGCCAACATGATAATTCCATTAAGGCTATGCTTTGTTCTGATTTTGAATGTTTTTGAGGATAATTAAAGGGGGATTGTTATGTCGTCACCAGAGTTGTTTGTAAACAGTGAAGACTTCGAAATTGTATTGTTTGCGTAAAGTTTGGGATTGCGTTATATCACAGTATACATATCCACGGATATATTTATGACTGTATAAGCGAATCCTGATGTAAACAGAATACTGTTTTTAAGATATAGATAGATAGATAGATAGAAAATACTTTATTTGTACATAATTTCACATGGAAAAACTTAAGAGGTAACACAAAAGGAAAGTAACAGAAAAAAATGTACAAAGGGCGGCCTTATCGCTTAAAGCGATTTCTTCCAGGCAACCTTAGGATGGACATTTCGAAAAGAGAAAATAAAGTGGTAGTTTATGCTTAGATAATTTGAGATTATTTGCAGTTTATATTTAACAAGAATTGTTAAATAATATATTATATCAATAAATTACATATTATAAAATATATATAAGATATATAAATATGTCATAATATACGTACATACGTACTTACTTTATATATTATTATTGTCTATAAAATAAGCCCTTGGGATTTAGTCGCAAAATTGCTTTGTGGACGTTTGAACTTGCTTTTTACTGCAGGGATAAAAGATTGAGGGTAGGCAGAGACTAGCAAGTCTGACATCTAGTCTATCAAAGAAAGGAATCGTGACCTCGTACTGAGTTGTGGTGGTCTGATGACAGCCGCTCTACGTAAAATACTAATATCCAGCTGAATTCTTTAGACTAGAAGCCGATTTCAATGTAATTGGGAAAATTTGCTCGACAAATGCTATTATTGACATTATTTTTATGATCGAACAAACCATCTTCGATTATCGGGTCGGGCAAAGTGTTATTTGTAAAATTTCCGTCAGGAAATTCACAATAGCAGCACGGAGTTGGAATTGTACCCAGTGGATGGCGATAGGCTTACCTCCTATTCCATGGGCCCAAAACATAACAGGTGAAATGTGGGTGTTGTACACCAATGCCACACCCTTTTGGGTAATATGGGCGTGATGTTATGTTCTGCTATTTATATATCACCCTAGTACTAAACAATACAGTACCTACTTGGCAAACACTAAATTCCTTCCCCAACGGTTTCCTTCATTCCAACAGAAAGTAAAATTTCTCAATGAAACGTTCGCCGGCTTTAGAAGAGTGAGTTCTATTTCTGTATGTTTATTTGAGATCTCCGCCAACTAATCAAAGTTTACAAACGAATCGCGTAGTACTGGCCAGTAGCAATCTGAGTGATTGAAAATCGAATATTTTTCGATTTTCGAACTTGCGATTTTGAATTTTGAATTGCTGGCTTTTATCGCCGATATTATTTGAAAATAGAACGTAAAGTTTGGTGGCCAAAGATTATTCTGTTAAAAGTATTATTTTGTTTCAGATATGATAATAAATTCATGAAGTGCCTATTTGTAAGCTCGACCTTTTGAGGACATTAGCCAACAATAAAAAGGAGATTACAATGTATCCATTTTCTTCCATTTACCTTTAATGACTAGTACTTCTACCTAGTAATCAAACCAGCCCAGAGCTGACTGTTTTTTTTCTAGCAGTAATTAATTTGACATTAAATTACATTGTAAGACAAGTTAAATAAATATTGTATTATCTCTTTTACTCGAGAAGGTGACACACTCCTATATTACTAACATTATAAATACGAAACTCTGCGAAGGTGACATGTGTGGATGTTTGGTACTTTTTTAGCAAAAATACTGCATGGATTTTGATGAAATTTGGCACTAGACTAGGTACTTTTTATTGAAGTACCAGGCGAGCGAAGCTGCAATAGTTAGTATTGAATATAATATAAATATCTCACTATATACAAACAACGCTTCTAGTCTCAAACTAAGCAAAGCTTGTACTATGGGTACTAGAATAACTGATACTAAATACATATATATACTTTTTCTTTTGTAAATACATAGTTATTAGACATAGAAACACCCAATATATCTCATCCGTGGTAAAACTCATTATGTTATAAGTACTTAAATGATTATAATGAACTAGACAGACTTTAGATATCCTTAAATTTTTTGTTAGTTACCGACACTCGTATTGTTTGGTAATCGATAAAAATATCGCTGAATAATGATTCGGTAATCCGGTATGCTTTACCTATTATTATGTATGTAAGTACATAAATACATTTTCCTATCGTCTATAAAATCATTGATTAGATATGACTACATACAGTTTATTAAAATTCCTAATAATAACAAAACAACTAGTTAAACATTGTTATTATTTGTTAATCTATTATTAAGAGTTATGAAAAAATCACAATGATGGGTAGGAATTAATGAAGAAATTAAAAAATACCACCTTAGGATCTCTTTGTCAGAAATTAATTACCAATTAATTTATGACCAAATAAAAAATTTACACTAATAATAATATGTAGGAACTACAACTAAGCTGTAAGAACAATAATTTAGTAACAACAATTATGTATAAAATTAAAAAGAATAAAAAACACACCGCGTTATTGTGACGTGAATATTTTTATATTGACGCCTGTGGCAATGACCGCAGCCGGTGCTCGGTTCACGGCCGTTTAAAAAAAGACGTTTATGTTTTAAAAACGCTTTTATCCTTGTACGCTTGTAATTGGCCGAGCGAGCTGGATCTTCGATGCGTGTTGGCGCACGTATGATGAATGCACCATTTTTGTACACCCCGCACTCGAAAATAAATAAACGGTCGGCGGCGACACAGGGCGATGGGGCGCAGAGGGCGGCACCCTCACACCGGCACTCACGCACACACGCGCAACGCAGGGCGCTTGAGAGGGCGCTACCGTCGCTCAGTCTCGCGCCGACCACCGACACGGTCGGACGTTTGTCGCTTTGTGCGATGTGATCGGAAAAATAAACTAGTTTTGTTCCGGTACAACATACCGCCTCCCGTGCGCTGTTAAATTTTACGTGTTTGTGGACATTCTGTGAACGTGATTTTTATCTAACGTGAACGGTTGGTATCCCTTTTAATACCGGGATTTTTTGTAGCCGTCCGTCTTGTCTACACATGTTCATTGTTTACATCTCTAGTTATAGACATGTGTTTCTTTTTTTTCTACTATCCCTCGAAATATAAGGATTTTATTAATAAACGGGTAGTTGAACGCGCTGGATGAATCATAAAGCGGAGTACCCACATTGAATAAGTCGTTTCTATTTCCAGATAAACTGTTGGGATTGATTGGGAGCCGTTGACTTGTGTTGAAACAAAGGTTTACATTGTCGGAAGGTGAACGATCTTCATTCGACTCGCTACAGGTATGTTTGAACAAGAAATTCATTCACCGGTACACACTTAAACGCCTACAGGTCATACTTTTTGAATTTCAAATTCATTAGAAGACAAATAGAACGTGATCGTTGGAAATTTGAATTGTGTTGAATTAAGTGAAGTTATTAAAACGTTCGAATGTCAAATCGTAGTCCACAGATTAGACCGGCGTCCGCATGACTAATTACAATTTGAAATGCCTACAACGTATCTGTCGCACGGAAACGAAGCGTAATCCGTTTGTGTGTCATTGACCTTATTGTCTATACGCAAGTAGGTAAGAAGCTATTTTTCGTGCAAATTGCGTAACGTTCGTATTATCCGTATACTCGTATGTAATTAAACTATTGTGTTGCATGTCAAAGCTTGGAATCGAGGCTTTGCGTACCTTATATAATGTGTAACCTTTTGTATGACATTTAGTGTGGAAGCCTTTCAAATCGTCTACCGAATAAATCGTTGACTTGTTGCTCGTATTGGTTGGCTTATGCAATGTTGTTATAGTAACATATTTTGGTCGATCTGTTTTCAAACAAACTATTTTAGGCACGGAGAGAATCATAGACTAGGTAGGTAAGAGGCTACAATACCTACAACTACCTAAAATAAATCGGACAGACGTTGCAATGTGTTATTTGTTGATAATTTAGGATCAATGGCCCAAAAGTCATTTGCTCAAGGTTATAATCTCGCGTCTGATATACACAGAAAATGTTTTTATATATACTGTGATTTATTACTGTTTTGATAGCAATAATAATTCAATGTAAATGGGTCCCTACAAACTATAGGTACCTACAAGAGTGAAATTATTACTATCAAAACGGTACTCTTTATTATAACCTACATCATATGTATTAAAATATCTAGTAGATAGGTAGGTTAATATTTAATATAGGTATCATGAACCTCTAGGTACTAATTTAATTTAAAAAAATATTTGGGTCTCATATTGCACTTAATGTAATTTTTTTGTAACTGAATGATTATCTATCAAATCTATTAATCGATTTCAGAAAACAATATCTAGGCAGCCACGATTATAATTTTTTGAAATCCGAATCGAAATAGTAAACTAAACTTTATAGCCTTGATAACTACAAAAAATAAAAAAAATAATTATTATAGGTACTTTATTTTAACACTGGCAGGTTTGCTTTGCATAGAAAATACCTTGTTTTGTTTTTTAAACTACAAGCGTAAGTAGGCATGACATAGCCACGGATATTTTTATAAGTATATTTTTCAACGTTTTTTTTTTAATATTGCATATTACGATGAGGTTAAAACCTCGTTGAGACTCTTTATCCAATTTCTTTTGCAGAAACGCTCATGATAATAATAATACCAAGTAGATTTCTACGGTAGTTTGTTTGATATCTTTTCAATTGTTCAGATTTAGAGCAGTAATGCTACGAATACATACCTTTGAATATTCGTATGAATTCATCGAATACCTGTCTATCAAAAATGATATTCCTATGAAAATATTTTATTACTCTTCTACCCTTGTCATTACAAGCTAGCTTACAAGGGATCGCTCTTCTAAATAAAACTTAAGATTGTAGTAGGTACTCGTACGTACACTTGTTTATTGCAAAATTTTCATACAAACTTACTTTATATCATTTGATTTTTATTGCTTGACTGACTGATTTACCTCTCGAGAAAGAAAGAAAGCATTTCACACATTTGTTAATAATTAAAATTAATGCGTGCAAGGTTGGCGTAGTGGTTAAAGCGGTCGCCTCGCCGTTTTCAACTGCGCTGGTGTTGTGGGTTCGAACCTCTCCCGGGACAAATCTTTGTGATCCGCAAAGATTTGTTACGACTCTGGGTGTGCTTTGTGTGTGTAAAATGTATATCCGTGAACATCCCCCGAAAAAAATTAAATAAAAAAGATTGTATCCATGATTCGCAAAGTAGCTTTATTCACTAAAATTTTATAGTTACAACTAATATAAGTATTCGAATCCAGTAAATATTCGTTGCATCACTAGTTAGACATCTAACTAAATGTAGCGAAAGTATTCCAAGTAAATTGCCCATGACAGTCCCGTTCCATATTTGAAATGGCCATAAGGCATGGTTCCGTCGAGCCATGGGTCTGCCTACGACTGCCATCGGTGGTCACCCACGCATGCGACATGACCAATTTTGATGTAATTCGTCCCTACCATACGCACGTACAGACACCAAAAGCTATACATGTCCAATAAAGGCTGGTCTCGAGTTGCATAGACTTCCTGTACAATGCGAGACCAATTTATACTGGAGTTTTATAGCTTGAATTGTAGCAGTGTATAGTTACTAAGGAGTATATACACGGTCGACAAAGGTTGGTACTGGTTCGTAATATGTATCAGACTATTGTCTTGAGTCGGTCTTGTAATGTTTCGAAAGCAATTCAGCCGATAGATTTTGTCATGTCTTCCCGTATAAAAATACGACAAAGCGTGACTACGCCTCCTAGGTGTGTCAAGATTTAGGAAATCTTGTAAATGAGGAAAACACCACCACGTGTCTCTATTAATGAAGGAGGTGGGTTGTTTAAATAATTTAATCAGACCTTTAATATTTAAATGACTATGACAAATATCCTTACCATTTATGAACAACGCTTCGCCTTAGAGGTTGTTCGGCTACATTTACCTTCAAACGTACCGCTTGTTCTGCTATTTACGGCAAAAAATAAAATCTAACATCTGCGCTAAAAAAGAGACAACTACAAACAGAATCAAAACAACACGGGTGCATTATGACTTAAACGTAAAAGAAAAATTAAATTTAAATTTTACATTCAGTATTTTGCCGTCTGCACTTATTTTTTTAATCTGTGTTCATTGTAACATAGACAAAGGACTACAGATGCGTCGCTTAATTCAAGGACTACCATTTTGTGCCTTCTGTGGCAGTAGTTTCAATATACCCTCACCACTAAAACGGAAAACAGTTCAAGCGCTATTTGTCGGTAGATTAAAAGGTGCTTCTCAAAGAAAAGTAGTTTGGCTTAGTTGTCAATTTTATATGAAACCTTAGCGTGTCTCCACCAACGCATATAAATACAGAAATTATGTATGCATTTTTGACTTTCATATCGGTATTTTTTTTAATTAATCGGTGAATTTAGAAATTTATAGGTGCAAAAATTGTTGATATTTATGCCTCTCTAGTTATAAAAAAGTTATTTTCAACCGCTTTGGTGCTCCCCTATTGGACTCCTTCACAAAATCTCTTCCACAAGTAAGTAAAGATCTTTAAATCAGTTCTATCAAGTAAACCTCCAAACTTTTTACATCTGGTACAGAAAAAGTAAAAAAAGAAAAAAACTCGTTCTCCATGGATTGCGTCCAATCACTTTCTCTGCCCATAACCTTGATAACCAGTATTACGTGAATGTTATGTCAGTCTATTGGTGTCATCTTACCATTACAGACGTTGAAAAAGAGGTTATCAGATCGACCCACAAATAACAATTTTGCTTCGTTTGTGTTACAATGTACGTGACGGCGTATTCAGCGCAGACAAAATGACGGTGTATTACATTAGGCGGCTGGTAAAGTGTCTGAAATAATACACAGAACGGATTCGTTGTCCACCGTATGATAAATCTTTGATCATCCAAGATCCATATGGTGCTTTATGTTTTACTATCTCCCGCATGGTACAGTCAGCAACAAAAGTAGCTGAATACTTTAAAATATTCAAACTTCTATACAACTCGCATTTTTCGTACTTTTTTAAAATAATGCACATAAGTTTGAATTCATGAAATCATTACGATTTCCAGAATGAAGTGACTTGAATTTTTTTTGTGTGTAGCTACTTCTATCTGACTACGTCAATAAAAAATAGCTATTATGGTAATCCAAACTATAAGCTATATATATATATATATATTAGTGCAATTTTTTATCAATATTGACCTAGTAGTTACCTTCACGAACTTTCGCATTTATTATGAGAACTATCATTTTATATTCTTTTACCCTATATTAAACTCTCTTTTGGCGGATTCGTGCATTATATTAAGTTATAGATATACAATATACGTACATTATTCACAATTATACCAAGTGCCAGAGGCATTTATCGATCTGATGGTGGATTGATGAGTAACAAGACTTATAATAGTGAGGAATAGTTCGATAATGTGCTAAGCGACCAACTTTAATCTCCGTCTAAGCGACCAACTTGATTGATAATAAAGTTTATGCAGTCGTTAAACTGATAATATAAATGCTGACGTTATGAGGCTTAGTTATGATTTAAATTATAATGCCTTGGAATTTCTTATTAGTACTTATAAATTATGACCAATATCTTAAATGAGAAATTATATGAGAATTTGAGTTGAAACTTTACAAGTCGTTATTAATGGGAGATCGAACATAACTACCCGAATGACTAATATAAATAAAAAAAATAATTATATGACAATTGTCAACAGATTCATTTACAGGTCGATTTTTGTTTAACGTGTCTGCAAATATTATAATTTTCTACTCTTTGATCTTCGATACATAATAACTTGTATGTAGAAATACTCAACAATAGCGATGTCAACATTGCGCAAGTCGGTTACAATGGTACTAATTCTGTTGTTACTTATTACCTGTCTCTTTTAAATAACCATGGTTAAAAAGAGATAGGGAAGAGGCAGTTAAGTATTCTTGTCTGTTTTTTTTTTATTGTCTAATTTATACGTCTGAAGATCGAGAGGTAGCTTAATAGATATGCGGGTCGACCGGAATCTTTCATTGGCGGAAGTTACTTACCACCAAGTATATTGCATTATCAAATGATTTTTTTCCTTTATGTTTTTACTACTGAAGCCAATTTGGGTTAACTTTAAATTAGAGTTAATAGAGAACAACACTTTATATAATAGCAGCCCTGTATCTAATACATGTCCCACTGCTGGGCTCGGGCCTCTTCTCATGATGAGAAGGGTTAGGCCATAGTCCACCACGCTGGCCAAGTGCGGATTGGTAAACTTCACTCACTCTCAGGCATGTAGGTTTCCTCACGATGTTTCCTTCACCGTTACCGAGCGATAATTTATATGATAAATACAAACATCTTCTCCGACTCAATAAAGTTACTTCTTGTATGCTATTCCTGCGGTCAGATGCTAGTCCATTACATAAAAAAAAGTTAGCCACATTGTCTATGCTCCAAAAAGTAACCCACTGATGACAGTTACTGGCCAGCGTAAAATCAAGCAACATTGCCCGAAGCAATGTCGTTTAAGCACTTACAACATAATTACATCATCAGAATAGGATATGTATCAGTTACGATACTATTGAGCAAACTCGTTGGCAATAAGTATGTTCTTCATTCTAATTTGAACACTATTTGTTATAGATTAAGAGCGTAATTAGAAGTTTACTAAAGATTGCGTGGTTGCTACGATGTCAACTTTTTTTGTATTCTATTTTTAAATTCATATTTTCGAATTATCTACGACATTTTACGATTGAGGCCTAAAGGTCAATATACAGTAGAGCTAAATATTATGGTTTGAAAATTAATCCTTAAATTTTATTAGTATTAAGTTAATAATAGTCTTCGAGATTTGTCGAAAGAGAAAGCGCTTTCAAATTTTATTCGAATAAGGCAATTTTTGGCCTTTTCACTGAATATTTTAGCCATTTTTATGCAATTTATTTATTAGAATAATATTTAGAAAATAATGAATAAATTAGCTATAAATTATATTAATATTAGAGATTGTAAAAATAGTTGTAATAATATTCTGTTTAGGTCATTTTATAATGGATAAAAACAACTACAAAAATAATTGGAAGTGAGCGGAGAAAACCTCGTAACCTTGCAAATTTTGACATTGACCATGACATAATTGAACAAGTATTTTTAAACGGTCACGTTTTGGACGACCAATCAGTGTCCAGATTTTCGTTCACCCTTGTTTAACATAGCGCCAAAAGGGTGTGGCAGTATAATATTAACAATTTCACACCCCCATATAACCAGTTATGCTTAGTTACCAAGTTAGCAGCGGCGAATTGCCGGCCAAAAAAAAAAATTGCCCTACCTGGGACTCGTATAAGAGACCTCATGATTCGCAGTTCTTATTACTAAATTAAAACAACGAGACAGTCGTGTTCGTGAAAATTGAATAATATCTTACATTCTAACAAAAAAAAACTGCGGCAGTGATCACTGCTTTATGTTTTGTTTCGTCGCCAAAGAAACTGACCTACCCCAATGTTTCCTGTGGGTGATTTAAATGACGCCCAGTGTGTTCACTCGACCACACGCTAGACAAAATATGTTAGCGAGGATGTGCATTATTTTCTGTTCCAAATTACTGCATGTGGCCGTTAAACCACACACTCGGTGCTTTAACAGAAGGGCCACTACAATTAAAGGCAATCATTCAATTAGACAATGTTGGGGCGGCTTTGTTATTACTGTTGTCATGGTAGATTTTTATTTTCCTTTACTGCGAACTAATTTGGACGGCAGCTGTCATAAAACTAAATGAAGTTTTATTAGCCTGTCTTTAGGATATTAGTCTAATAAATTTATAAAAGCTGAAAATTTTTAGGTCTAAAATTAAGGCAAAAAGTACAAAAGAAAGGCTTTTATTGTTATTTATACTACCCATAAACGGAATAGGTAAATGGATCTCATCGTACTGAGACGAAGCAAAAAAAAATGCCATTATTTTTTTCCATGTAGAGTTGTAGTCGAAAGAAGACGTAATATACAGCTGTCAACATAATATCACCTCATTTCTGAGAGGAAGCAACAATCCACGAAATTGGTTACTTGAAAAAGCACTCGGATCACGACGATTTATTTCCTCGGCTCCCGAAAAAAACAGATAAAAACAGTGCGATCACTCTAGTTACACCGGCTGGCAATTACGAACTAATCGCTTTTAACAGACATGGGAATCGAAGTCATCAGTCACCGACGCAGCTCTTTTTCTAGCTCACCTTCCCCTTCTGATTCGTTCTTCACCAAACGTGCAAGGCCTCTGAGCTCACGTCTTGCTTGTGATCCCCGTATAATTTTTAGTGTCACACGGGAGGTAGGGCGTGTCCCATTACGCTGGGCAGACACAAATTCTCAAGACTTATTGTAGACATTGCCCGTGTTTTAGCATCCCCTTTTTCTTTGTTCAAGAAGCGTAACGCCACGCAAGTTAGTTCTCATGCCCGAGCCTCGTTCGAACTGAATTAGTACTGCCCTGTTGACTCATGTGTAGTGAGTAAAATTAGTCATACGTACGTCTCTTTGTTGATTCCGTTGGCCACTTGTCATACCTATGTTTATTACAAAGCCGTTTGCGATTAACATGTTTTCCTTTAAGCGTAATATCAATATTTGGTTATAACGATAATGTTTTTACCTTCAGATATAATCATGTATTTCAACAAGAACACAAAGACTAAATAATTTCTCTCCTTAAAATAACTTTTCTTGGAACGCGTGAATGAATAATTTGTTGTTGGTATGAAGTGTATTTTATCCAGAAACCGGCGCCAATTTTTTAGTTCGCTAGTGCGTTAACACTGCGTATGTACTATTTAAACGGGAGATAAACTCCTCTCTGGTGCGATGATTACTATATACAAATTCCGACCACGTACACTCTTTCTAGAATCTTTCGAACAAAGATACAATCTTTAAAGAGCGTTGACTCCGCTTGTGACCTCACGGAACAATTGTTTTTGGGCCTAGCGTGACGGATTTTAGTCAAGTCATATTGTCACGTTGTCATCATATAAATCACACGCTTTTATTCATACAGCTGCACGCTTAAAAGGTTTAGTCAACTTATCATTTGACGATGTAAATGGTTCTCGACCGGCGGCGAGAAATGTTTCTCAACTATCCAAACCACCTTCACTAGTAACCTTGTTGATATAGTGGCCTGGGCTGCATAGAACGCCTTGCGTTTCCTTGTAAATAGTTCCGCAAACATTTTGTAGCCATTCTTGGTATCTATAAGCCATATTGTTGGTCTCAGACGATTTGCAACTGGTGTACACTTTGTAGTTAATTCCGTTGCTAATGGTCTGCTGGGACCAACAGTTAATGTTTATGTGTGTGGTCGCTCTTTAGTGCAGTCATTAATAATATACATTTGGAACACAGATCGACTGTGTGATTAATCGGAATTTTCCGGTTATGTCTTGACATAAAAAGAATCTTTGACCATTAAATGGAGCAAACTACAAGGGTTGGATAGATTTACATTTCATAAAGGTCTCACTAAAGTGTTGTACTGTGTGTTTTAATACTTTAAGTAAAGTAATGTTTTTGAATGTATAACATAATAAATGTTACGCTACAAAGCCTTCATTCTCTGGCCGTTTTATACAAATTTACTCGTTTTACTTGAGCGACATACCCAATTTCGACCATACTTAAGCGGACATTACACCGTGTACAGATTTTTTGTTAAACGAATTACATCCATTGTTTTAGCAACCAAAACGATTTTTTGTTTTAACATTATCTTGAATCTGATAGATTTACATCATGTACCGAGTTTCCGGCCCAAAATTCCATTCCGCCTGACAAAGCAACGGACTTATTCACAATAATGATTTCTTAAGTATACCTTACATTAAACAACTCAGTAACGACCATTACTATTTTAAAGTTATTTTACATGTTGTGAGCACCGTTTTTTACGCTCAGAGGAACAAACGAACGCTCTTTATCTCCTGAGCAGGGTTTACACAAGTGCGAGGGAGAGGTACCGATTGTTCGGCTAGTGAAAACACGGCGCGGTAAGGTACCAGCTCATACTCGGAGTTGATGACCGCGAGCGAAGGCCGCGCAATCGGTCAGACAAGCAAATGTCACGGTCGTACACAGCGGGCGACAGGAAAAACTGCGTCACAGACGAAAAAAATGTGACTCACGAACACGTAGTACCAACGAATTAGTGTGTGCTGCCATCTTGTGCGGCGACTAACGACACTATCAATTAGAAGTTTTCGCATTTGACCGATTTAGAATACGCGCCTTAGCGATAACCTTGCGAAGAGAATGGCAATGACATTGGCGCGCAGTCAACGCGGAAAACGGAAGACAGCGTCGCCCAGTGGCACAAATCTCACTCGCCGAGGGTATAAAATTTAAAACAATTCAGAATCAAGTTTCACTCGCGCCTGTAATTCAAAATTCTCTCTTTATTCCTAGCCCGTATTGTGATATTCTGACTCGTAAACTGATATAATAACTTCGGATCGACGTTGCTTTACGACTGTCAAAATCGTATTTCTTATAATAAAATGTCTTAATTTAGAGAGGCCAATGTTATATCGTTGTTATAAAGAGGTGATATTAAATGTTTTTTTTAATGTTTTGTTTGTGTTTTGTTGTCCGATGGGGTGTCTCGATTGTTGGAAGTCTCGGAATGTTTTTATTGTCCGGCCACATGGTTTACGTAGAAACGTGAGTGTATAATAATAATAATTCATCTTATCTAACCGGGAGGCGCGTCGGACGTGGCCCGTCGTCGTTCTCGACTCTCGTTTTTATGCGCATTATAAATAATGTTTATTTTGTCCGCGACTACGCAGCTACTTGTGCCAGTGTGCGGTGATTACTAAACTTATTTAAACAAGCTATTGCCCGCGACTTCGTCTGTGTGGAATTGTTTATATTAAGTAGTAGCTGTTCCCGCGCTTTGTCACGCGTTTAACCTTACTGCACGGCTCCCGTGGAGTTTAGCGTAATGTTAAATATCAAAAGACCTTTATTGAGAGCTAAACTATCAAACACAAAAAGAATTATCAAAATCCGACTAGTAGTTCTTAAGATTAGCGCTATCAAACAAACTAACTAACTTTCGCCCGTGGTGTCGTCTGCGAGCAAGGTACATCGATAAAAATTAACCTATGTTTCGCGCCTTGAAGTCAGTACCAACATCTTAAATTTAATTAAAATCGGTCCAGCCGTTTAGTTTCCGACAGACAGACATTTTTATTTGTATATACTACGCCCACAGTGAACGAACGTGTAGTCCACCTGATGGTAAGTGGTACAGCCCATGGACATCAACAATCCACAAAAGCAGATTATAGATGCGTCGCTGCAGCTGAGGACTACGGTGTTATGCCTCATGTGCCAGTAATTTCAGGGCCTGATCTCACCACCAAACCGGAATACAGTAATGGAAGCACTACTATTTGGCGGCAGGTTAAAGGTGAGACGGTGGTGCTGCCGCCCTCGAGCTCATTCACAAGAGCTCTACTATCAGTAACTAAAGTAAATTTAGTCAAAGATATCGTGCAAACAGCTATACCAGCTTGAAAATCATTGCTATTTTGACATTAAAAATAACTTATAATGTCTTTTGGCCTGGAGTAAAATAATGAGTAAAATGTGTTATTGCCTATTTAATAATTGTGTCATATTATTGCAGCGATATATCAATTTACTATGAAACTTTATATCAGCGGACGTACAGTCCGCTGATAACTCCGAAACTACTGGTCATACGTACAGGATATTAATACTTTGAATACATACATCATATATACATAACATCTCGCCTATTTTACGCCAAAAGGGTGTGGCAGAGGTGTACAACACCCACACTTCACCTGTTATGTTTAGGTCCCATGGGATAGGGGGTGAATAAAAATATAAATAAATAAATATCACTACATACATACAACGCCATCTAGTCCCAAACTAAGCAGAGCTTGTACTATGGGTAATAGAATAACTGATACTAATACATATATACTTTCTTTTTTTTTAATATTTATTATACATAGGAACACGCAGATCAAGACAAACCTCCATGTTCATGCACACAAAGATTTGTCTTGAGCGCGAATCGAACCCGCGACCTCGGCCTCGCAGGCAGGTGCACTACCCAATCCGAAATCCGGTCGTCAAAAAAATAATTAATTCTACTCCGTGAATTTCCTGACGGAAAATTTCAAAAATCATTTTTGCTCGACTCGGGAATCGAACCCGTGGTGAATACGCTAACAACGAGGCAGTAAAATAAAAATAAAAAACTATGTCGCGTCAAACAACTAGCCTATTATGCCTTTGTCTTACTTGGGCATAATAAAACGCATTATAATAGGGAAATCCTTATATATAAGTTTATGTTATGTTTATTCTAATATATACGTTTAAATGTAAGGACATTTAAACGTAAGAAGTGTAATTATTTAATTAAAACATTTCCATTGTCTTTTTATTATGATTATAGTCATACATAACCTGCCTTGTGGTCAACAATATCATTTACTCGGACAAAAATATTATTGCGAATTTTTTTCGTCCGGAAATTCTCTGTCAGCACGGAGACTGAATATTCCCGGTAGATGACGATAGGCCTGTCACATAAAAAGAAAGAAAGAAGAAGAAAGAAACGTATTTATTCAAATTATACTAAGAAACAGTTGAAAAAGTAACGTATCATACAGTTGAGCAATTTAGGGTTCTGGTAAGAGGCGACCGTAGCTGGATGGCTAAAGCGGCTGCCCGGTGTGCAGTAAGGTCGCAGGTTCAAATCCTACCGGTCCCATATCTTTTCAACTGTTTCTTAGTATAATTAGCTAAGCATAGCTTAATGCTATACAAATAATCAATTAGAAGTATTTATTCAAGTAAAAATAAAACTTACTTAATATATCACAACCTTAACTTAAAAGGTGAATTGGGGGTTTTAAAACACTTCTTTTACTTCCTTCCTTATGTTATACCTTACGCCTGTATTTCAATGGAAATTTAAATCGAGATAGTTGTACACCTTGGGTAGGACATAATTATGCCACTTGTAATCGCTATACCATGCGGGCGAAACCGCGGGCGGAAGAAACTAAAAATACATAATATCACGGCCACATTATCGTGAAGAGTGTGGCATGTTTAGGTTCCATGTTATAAGCCTATCGCCGTACACCGGGTACATATCCAACGAGAATTTCCTGCCGGAAAAAGACGAAATAACACTAGCACAACCCGGACGTCGAACACGAGACTTCAAGAGACGACTAACCACTATACCAACAAGCCAGTACTTAGTATATCATACAGATATAATCAAATAGGTATGTATCTGCCTTGGTGTTCTCGTAGGCGCCTCTCACAGCGAGGTTTTGGGTTCGATTGTGTTATTAAAAATGTTATTTGTGAACTTTCCGTCAAGATATTCATAAAAGCAGCACGGAGTTGGAATTTTGCCCGGTTGGTGGCGATAGGTTCACCGTCTATCCTATCTTCTTCGTCGTGTCGATGGCTGACTCAAATTTTATTGGCCCAATAAGTGGCCACTGTTATGGCGCTCTCGTCGGCGTTCATGAGCGCCTCTCTTGTGCAGGTGGTAGGGCATTTTGCACAGTCAGCAAGGTGGTCAAGGTTTTGACTTGCCATCGTGGTGAAAGGATTAGCCAATTCGCTTTTAAGAGCTCGTGAATTGGCCAGAGTGCGCCGGACGTAGGGAATTGTTGTGTACGTCACTCGGGGAGGCTCCTTTCATGCACCCCATCTATCCTATGGGACCTATATATTTCAGGTGAAATGTGTGGTTTGTACACCTCTGCCACACCCTTCATAATAATACGTATTTTATATAATACTAGCTGACCCGGCGAACTTCGTACCGCCTTAGCGTAAATTTGATGCACTACTTTATTTTGTATAGCTGACCTATCTTATGTATGCGTACCTATTCAATTTGAACTGGAATCTATAATATCCCCCATATAAAATGATTTTTTTTTTTTTTTTTTTTTTTTTGCCGTAACAACCTTGTACATAGTATTAGAAAACTACAAAAAAAAAATATCAGCCAAATCGATCAAGCCGTTTTCATGCCAAGTCGTGACAACGGAAAACGGGTTTCATTTTTATATATATAGATGTACTGCTTCTATTTACATATCTATCATTATTCGTCTTTCTGAACTGCACCTACCTATGCTTATCTCTGCACCACCCTAGGTTGACTGTAAGAGAATGCCATAAGGCATTAAGCCCGCCTTTGTACTATTTTTTTTGTGCTATAAGTTTAATCTATATATGTATATAAAAATGAAACCCGTTTTCCGTTGTCACGGCATCACGCGGGATCGGCTGAACCGATTTCGCTGATTCTTTTTATGTTGTGTTTGTTATAGTCAGGAGATGGTTCTTATGAAATAAAAGACTAGGGAACTTGCGTGGGAAATGATAAAATTTAAGAATACTTAACCACTATATTAAATTTTCTAATGATTATCTAACGTAACCTTAGCGCTTTTGACAGTATGAACTTTTTGAATGTACTTTATGGGGTTTGACATAACATTGACAGAAGGCGTGCTGCAAATATCGTCACAGATAATGTATGCATAGTTAGGACAGGACAACGTCTGTCGGGTCAGCTTGTAAATAAATAAATAATATAGACGTGATGTTATGTTAGGTATGTTTAATAGCGATAGGTAATTATTATTTCTAATAATATCATCTATAAAAAAGCTAAACAAAGAGATAAGTAGATAACCTTATTTTGGAAGTATGGGTTATCTTTATTTCCGAATAATTCGCTTTGTTTAGTGCTAATAACCGATAAGAGAGCATTGTAACGTCTACCAAACAAAATACCTATTGATAACAAAGTGAACAAAAACAAATTATAAATCAACTGCGTAAAGTGCTATTTCGCTTGACCTAACCTATAAATTTTTCATTCAGAAGAATTTTCGTATTTTCTTTGAAATGCCGACTTATTTCAATTGTTTGTAACCTAAATAGGTCCTGATTACTTAGACCGATTTCGTGATACTCTAAAATACTTTTTTTTCAATTGTTTGATGGTGATTAAAATAATTTGGTATATAAGAATTTTCATAAATAGCACTTCTTCTTGTCGTGTCAATGACTGTCCTATAGTTTCAGTCGAAAGTTATGATATAACAAACATA
The DNA here is from genome assembly GCA_905147285.1 of Hypena proboscidalis. NCBI lineage: Eukaryota > Metazoa > Arthropoda > Insecta > Lepidoptera > Erebidae > Hypena > Hypena proboscidalis. Next base: position 8,389,924 of record LR990141.1, read on the forward strand.
AAAAAAACAGACGATTTGAGAACCTCCTCCTTTATTAAGTCGGTTGAAAATTACCATAAATCGGTAGAAATGACTATCCTTCCTTTTTATTGTTGCAGCGATTCATTGTCAGCTCAAATGAACATTATTATTATATTAATTTTGCCTCCATCTATTTAGATATGCAAAAAATCCCCACATTCAAGCTTAGGACTCAAAAGAGGAAAACGTTGCTTGTTATAATATTTTTTTTACGGTAACTTGTGAAAAGGTCACAATTGCAACTTTGTGTGCAACACGCGGAGGGTCACGTGCCCAGCTGTGCATTTCTATTAGTTCCTGATTTGTGTGATTTGGAAGCTCTCAACTGGAAAAAAAAATCGCCCGATTTTGAAACATTCTGCATTGGTGCTCCGCTCCTATTAGACTTAGCGTGATGATATATAGCCTATAACCTTCTTCGATAAATGGGCTATCAAACACTGAAAATTTTTATAAGTCGGACCAGTAGTTCCTGAGATTAGCGCGTTTAAGCAAACAAACAAACAAACAAACTAACTCTTCAGCTTTATAATATTAGTATAGATAAGTGCACGGTTGGCGTAGTGGTTAAAGCGGTCGCCTCGCCGCTTTTAACTGCACTTGTGTTACCAGTTCAATCCCCACACACCACACGGTACAAATTTTTGTGTGATCCGCAAAGATTTGTTCTGACTCTGGATGTACTTTATGCGTGTGAAATGTATGTTTGTGAATTATTCCTAGTGCGGCCGTCATTAAAAAAATAAAAGCATAGCTAAATAATAACTTCAAATGCTGTAATATCATCGCAACAGTAGTGAAGAAGAAATCTGATGTTAAATAAAAACAAGCTGTGAACATAATTTTGCTTGCGTTGCTCTTACAAGGTAATAATGTATACGTAAACAGGTAATTATTATGTACCTATGACCACGTTTGGAGAATTACCTACATACCTACATTACCTATATGCAAGTATGTGCTATGTAATCGTAGACAGCTGAGAAGTCAGATGTTCTAGTTATAAGTATATACTTACACGTGTTATTCATATTACGGATCACTATTATAATAATGTGGCATTCGTTGTATGAAGTAGTAACTGTGCCCGCGCTTTGACCCGCGTTCAACCTTACTGCTCCGCTCCTGTGAAGTTAAGCGTTATGTTAAAAATCTAAAGACCTTTATTGAGAGTTAGACTATCAAACACAAAAAGAATTATCAAAATTCGACGAGTAGTTTTCGAGATTAGCGGTATCAAACAAACAAAGTAACTTCCACCCGAGGTTTCGGTTAAAAGTAGCCTATGTTACGCGCCTTGTAGTCAGTTACCTGCATCTAACATATTATTAAAATCGGTCAGCCGTTTAGCTGATTAGCTGATCACAACAAACAGATCGACACAAAATTTCACATTGTATTAAGCAAATGTATCATGCAACTATACCAGCTCGAAAAAAGATTGTTATTTTGACATTAAAAACAGACATTTCAATTTTATTTATTTGTATTGATGATTATCACCCTGCGAATATCTTTGACTAGCTGTTCACTATGGCTAGTTCCTGGTAGAATTTACCTCTGCAAAACTAAATTTCGTAAGGAAAAAAATCACTGTAACCTCAAATATAATCTTTTCTGGTTCCACGAACTTGTACGAAGGAATAATGGTCCCTAAATTAGTAATTACTACTGATTGATCAATCTGACTTTTTCTGGAGGTCAACGACCGTTTCTAATTAAATTGTTACGTACGTAGTAACACATGTTTCTAGTAGTAACAAATTATTCAAGTATGTAAATGTGACATTTCATTCAAATTTCGAATCCCATCAATATAGTTTTTTAGCCAACATGATGGTAATAACGTCAATTTGAAATTGAATAACGTCAAATAGTTGAATCGAATTTCGAATTTCGGAGTTAGAGACCTTCTAATGGTCGGCTATTATCCAATGAATCAACATTGCCAATCTACAAAAAGTATTTCAAGGTTACTAAAGTGTTTCTCTGTAATAAAAACGTTCCGGTGTTCTAATATTAATTTATTTAAATGTTGACGTGCAATAAAGGCTGAGAAGTATGACCTACTTTGCGTTTATTTTTTTCTACTTACCGTGCGATTTATGCTAATAAAGCAAAATTCTATATCATCTGATAAAGGCGCGTGTTGGTCTTGGAAAAATACAATTTCTTTGGATAAATTGAATGAGATTCATGATTGCCCGCTCGGGACTTGGCCGCGTAGGTCTAAGATCGACGAATTTCGTTACTCGCGCTAACAAATATGTATTGCGTGGTTTTTGGGAAAGAAATATAAATATAACATTGTATCTTGTAATACCACGTCTGTATATCCTTTGGGAGGAAGTCGTGTCCTTCTTTCTCTCGGCCATTATCATTCCAATTTTACGATAGGGTAAAGCTTAGCAATTTTATTTTCTAACTCCTTTTATCTTTTATTTTGTTATTTTTAATGCCATCCCATCTATCTCAGAGTTTTTTCTTATAAAATCAAAATGTATATGGCATTCATTGTTTTGCCAGGCAATCTAAAAATGTCTTATGTAACGGCTACAAGAAAAAAACCGACTTTGTAAAAAAAAAAAATATTAGCTACTACTGGACCGGATTTGAATTTCGGAAATGAACTGTTTATGTTAATATTGTCATGGAATAACCTTTAATGATTGCTCTGAGTTTCTCTTTTATGTCTTTTTAGTTGAGTCGACACCTTAAAACTGTGTTTTTTTCAGTAGTGAACTAAAACTATGCAAATCACTTAAAATTAATAGAGGAAAAAAGAACAATGTTAATACAATAAAACAGCTATAGATGTCAATATTCGAATTACCCAGATAATAAAACATTGTAATGATAGTACAATAAATTGTCAACAATATGGAAAAGTATTTAGTAACCACAAACGTTATAAATAAATTATTACAATATTTGAGGAAATAGCAACTAAAATGTCACTGGTTGAGTGACATACGGCCTGAGTCATGTAAACAATTTAGCCTTATAATTTTATATATGGAAACTGGTCTTATCTTGCAAAATTCTATTTCAAATCTTTGCGAGCTCATTTTAATACAAATTGCAAGAAACAGTGAATTATTTTCTCATACTTATTATTATCTATTATAATCACGCAATTACTTAAAAAAATATCAATTTAATCTCTTTAGAATAAAGTATATTATAACAAGACTAAAAAAAACAAACTTCTTCATCCTTTTCCAAATTTAAACTACTACGCAGTGCTACCAACCTACAGAAAAATGACGTCAAAAATGGTTATACTTCAAATGACGCGTACAATCACAATTCACACTCAGATTACTTATGGCCAATTTTACGGGCGGTCATCATGTGTCAATAATTCACACTTGGAAATAAACAGGTACATGAAAACGGTCAATAAACTCCTGTACAGTATTAACAAAGAGGCGCACTTGGGGGCAGGTCATTGGCATCAATGTTTAGAGCGAAAATTGTTTATGGAAACCATCATGTTACGTAATGTTAGTTTTGCGAAAATATATGACGCGTTTGTTTTAAATGGAGGTTGCTTTTGAGGTTATAACGTGACTGTTAATGCTATAAGGGCATTACAGAGATGTTCCACAGTTACTCACCAGCTTTCATCATTTAGTCTCTTGTAGTCCACTGCTGGACATAGGCCTCAATTTGCGCCACAACACCCGGTCCAGCACCTTCGCATCCAGTCCCCTCCAGCGACCTTCTTCAGGTCGTCAGTCCACCTGGCAGGGGGGCGTCCTACCTTACGGTTGCCGAGTTGCCAGCTTTATTGAGGTACTATTGTGCCATTTATTCGTAGTCATATGTAACAGGATAAAATGTGTCCTCATGTGGTCTAACGTGATCAGTTTCATACTGTACTGTACTGTAACCTGGTACTTAGGATCCCAATGCTTTTTACTAAATAACTACTTTTACTATATAATCCTAGGCTATTCCGGGAACAGAACTAATGCTGCCGGTCGTGTAATATAATGCCGACGCTGGCCGTCTGTCGCACACGCCAAACAGCGAACAGCAAACGCCAAACATAAGCGTGTGGAGACATTGCAAATTGTTTGCCGAACATCCTTTGATTTATGAAGAAAACCATGTCGGTTTACTTTGTCCTCGAACACAAACAAAAACTGGCAAACACCAACACGAACAGTGGCTAACAACCAACGCTAACATGTGGACGGTTGTTTGTTGGTGTTTGCCGTTTTTTATTGTGATCGCCAGTGTTTGGGGTCGTTGTCGGAATAGAGCATAATTCATAATTCAAACAGTTTGCAATATTTCCATACGCTTGTGTTTGGCGTTTGCGACAAACAACCAGCGCCTGGAGCCGGCATTAGGAGGAATTTGTATGTATTATGAATTTGCTGCTGAAAATCAGGTCTCCAGCCCAACTGAGCTGCGGCCAATAAGATATAGTATTTAGAGACCCCTACTATGGGTACTAAACGTATTCATTATATTATTTACAATTTTAATAATGCACATAATAAATATCTCTGCCGTTGTAATAGTCCTTTGTTTAACATCAGGTGGACTACCAGCTCGTTGCTAACATCAGACTATAGACAATGTATTTTATGAAAACTTTTTTGGTAAAAATCGATTGATTTATATTTCAAGGGCACGAACAAAAGTGAGCCATCATTGTACTGAGGCCTCTACGGAATACATAATCGTTTATTTACGTCAATATAAACGTTATCTCAGTTCAATAAAAAAAAATAGAGAGAACTTTTATTACGACCGGATAGCGTAGTAGGTTCGATTCCCGCTCAAGACAAATCTTTGTGTGTCTGAATATGGCGGTTTGTCTTAGTCTGGATGTTTCTTTGCATAATAAGTATGTATTTATAAAAAAAAGTATACATGTATCAGTTATTCTAGTACCTATAGTACAAGCTCTGCTTAGTTTGGGACTAGATGGCGTTGTGTGTCTGTTGTGTAATATTTATTATTATTTATTTTTATTATTAACGAGGTGTAGAGTTAGATCCCAAGCAGTCCAATACTATATTTCAAAACCTCCTTTTGACGCAGTAGGGTAAGAATAAATACATAAATACTTAAAATCATACCTTGATTCCAGGGAGGTAGATAGAGACAATGGAATACCCTGTGATTAGGGGGCTAATGGTGCACCTCAATAAATTTACAGTGGGTGTGTTTGGTTGGGTACAATTTGACGCAAAGGGGCAAATTGTGCCTCAGCCTTATCATTTACCAAAAATAGGTTGTATTATGTGTTCCGGTTTTAATAGGCTGTCGTATCCTTTGACATCTAAGGGCTATTCAAAAGTTAGATATATTTACAACTTTTTAAAATATTCTCATAAAATATGATGACTTGACGAAGACGTCCACTGCTGGACTGGTTGGTTAAGTTGTTACTTCGTATGTACAGTGGGCCAAGCAATTCGATATGCAGGGCAAAAACTTCAACGCCATAATGAAAACTGAATGCAATAGATATGTATGTGGGAATTACATATTTAATAAGTGTAATATACCCACTATTTAGATATGTAACTCACTTCTCCATAACTGGTGTAGTAAGTCTTTACTATGACTTGGAAGTTTTTGCCCTGCATACCTAACTCGTTGGCCCACTGTACAGGGTAAAAACGATCCTAAAAATTATTTTACTGTTACATTCTAGACAAGAAACATAGCCGACCATTTACCTTCAAATCAATTGGGCAAAGCCACAAACAGAAGCTAGTTAAAAAACCAGCATACAAAGAACAATTTACAAAGACGCAGACTGAAACAAAGAAAAACTACTAGATATTCATAGACTGCGGCCGCTCCTAATTTACAAGGAGCGAGCGAGCGAGACAGCGATATCTCGCATCCCTGTCTCTACCTGTTCTTTTTTATGAGGCACGCAGGTACCATCCCTGTGGCTGGCTCGAACCATTGTGCGGTACAGTCGAGAACGCAAGTGGTAAGAATTTATTACACCCCGTTCAACAGGTCGGTTACTTATTGCCAGGGATCGATGTTTCGGCGTCTTAATTTTAAAGGGTTCATTCTTATTGAGACAGAGGCTTTGTTAAACATTCTGTACAGTCATGTTGACTGAATATAGAAAGGTTTTAGGCGATTTGTTTTCTACCCCGGGCTTGGGTCGCATTTAAGCTACCTGCAAGAATAGAATGTGGAATACATTTGTAAAAATGATCGACCTTTTTTGAATTGAACGTGCTTGGATATCTTATAATCTGCTTCTTCAAAGATTCACCGTGTTTGGATGCGTTACAGTTTAATGGTCAGATAGTATCAAATCAGATAAGATATTGAGTCTATAGCAGCGATAGCCGAGTGGTAGACCGAAGGACTGCGAAGTCTACTGTTAGTGTACTGTAGTGTCTCTGTCAGTAAATCATTAAGATTCGTCTTTTCGAAGATATGTGTGTAAATTATCGTTTGCTAACGGTGAAGGAAATCATCGCGAGAAAACCTGCATGCCTGAGAGTGCCTAAAAAGTGCTCGAGGGTGTGTGAGAAGTCTACCAATCCACACTTGGCCAGCGTGGTGGACTATGGCCTAACCCTTCTCATCATGAGAAAAGGCCCGAGCCCAGCAGTGGGATTAGATACAGGTCTGCTATTATTGAGTCTCGTCTAAACACTTTAAAAGTTTATCGGCTATATTATACAGGGTGTATTTTTGAAACGGGGCAGTAAGGGCAAGTACCTTAACCGTTGCAGTTACAGCAAAACGTTCTTAAAAGACCTTCCCTAACTTTTTGGGACATTTTGAACTGCATTCACAGATTTTGTAAAAAACTTAGTTAGCAAAAAAAAATGCAAAAAGTTCAAATTTTTTTTTTTATGCCAATCGATTCTAATTCATGTGGGGATCAAAAAACTCTATGGGACCATTTTAGCTTTCAGTACTAGAAAAGACAGAAATCGCCAAAAACGTTTCCCATACATTTCGGCAACAGAAACGAATTTCTACGATGGTCTAACTTTTTGTTATGGCCTGGAAGTGGGTAGAATTGACTGTAAAGTAAATAAAAAGAATTTTACCCTCAAATTTCGAATTTGATTCGAAAATCTGTGTGTTATACTTAGTTTCAGCTGAGAAACTTCGTATGAGTTATTAATATTAAGGATTTTCGCTAAAATGTCTTCTAATCGTGAAAAAATTGACTTATTAGAAGCGTATTTTGAAAGAACCCTGCAATTCCAGGTTTTTCAAAAGATTTGTAATAACCTTTCTTGTTGGCAGATGCCGCAACGGATACTTATTGCGGTACCACACTAATGCAGCTCCCGCATTTCGATTATTGACAAAATACGCTTCTAATAAGTCAATTTTTTCACGATTAGAAGACATTTTAGCGAAAATCCTTAATTAATAACTCATACGAAGTTTCTCAGCTGAAACTAAGTATAACACACAGATTTTCGAATCAAATTCGAAATTTGAGGGTAAAAATTCTTTTTATTTACTTTACAGTCAATTCTACCCACTTCCAGGCCATAACAAAAAGTTAGACCATCGTAGAAATTCGTTTCTGTTGCCGAAATGTATGGGAAACGTTTTTGGCGATTTCTGTCTTTTCTAGTACTGAAAGCTAAAATGGTCCCATAGAGTTTTTTGATCCCCACATGAAATAGAATCGATTGGCATAAAAAAAAAAAAATTGAACTTTTTGCATTTTTTTTGCTAACTGTAAGTTTTTTACAAAATCTGTGAATGCAGTTCAAAATGTCCCAAAAAGTTAGGGAAGGTCTTTTAAGAACGTTTTGCTGTAACTGCAATGGTTAAGGTACTTGCCCTTACTGCCCCGTTTCAAAAATACACCCTGTATATATTTACCTTTAATTATCTTGTAGATTCTCTGATTGCTATTTGTTTAATAATAATTGATATTAAATACGAAATTGAGTTTGCCCAAACTAAGAATAGTCATAATTTGACCCAACCTTGTAATACTTTAATAAAATAAAATGGCCGGACCATTAGAATGAAATGTCAAGTAAAATCTTTTATTCGATTCGTATATGCCAATAATCCCAGCTATTCTTGACCGTTTCTGTACTATTTTTGATCTAGCGTCTATTTTTACTTTCTACTTTATTTATATAAAGTTCTTGGATGACTCGGGTGGCGTGACTTGTAGGAAACTTCCAGCGCAATATTATTCATTATGCACTTTAGATTTTATATAATATTAAGGTTGCAAGATTAGGAATCCAGCAGAATTCGAACCTGCACCCCACGGGTAAACGCCCCAGGTGCTTTGCCAGTTCAGCCATGGATTCGTATGCTGCTAAATTTGAAATTTCTCAGCCCTTCTATTATTAATATACCTTAGCTAGACGAACTTTACTTGGTTTTAGCGCCACTTGTGTGATGTAATTCGAATCCTGTTGGATTCTTAATTTGTCAACCTTATAAAATAATACATTTATTAAAGATAATAAATCATTCGTTCAAACGCAGTGTTGTGTACTAGGTTAAACTGGAGGCAGAGCTTGCGTGAACGTCCTCGGAGGCGGCAGCATCAAATAAGCAGGGTCATAGGCATGGTGCTAGTAATATTTAACAACACTACAGTCCATACGAGCGCGTGATAGATTTAGTCACGTTTTTGTCATATTTTTATATGGGGAAACATGGAAAATTCTATCTCGCGCTTGTATGCTTGCCTGGCATGAAAACCCGCCATCATCTGATATCACATAACAGCCTTCAAATGTACCGACGTTAAAGTTAAGGCATACACTCATATTATTATTATGCCTTGTCTGCCACGACCCATTGTCATTTCACACTAATTTGACTTATGTCAGTGACCCCAGTTCACTTGGCTCGGCAGTTGGCAAAGAATTTCCTCAATTCCAAACTTAAAATTTAAATTGCGAGATCACAATCGTTTGGAGATTAGCGCCATCTGTTGGTTGTCTTCATCGTTTTGGACCGGCTTATTCTGGCTTGGACCCTGCCAACTTTATTGCGGGTATTCATTAAAAAGTTGAATTCTGCTTTAATTGTTAGAAAAATCTCTGCATCTTTGGTCTAGTTGCTAGATGATCTATGTATGAATTTTATCTCTTTTGTGTTAATTAGTAGCAGCAGGATTTAGAAACTTTTCCGAAGATGGAGGAAGGGTTCATCATTTGTTCAGCCTAGTATTAATCATAAACACGTACATATGTACGTGTTTATGATTAATTGTAATATGATTAATTCAATCTTTCTTACATATGTAAGAAAGTTTGAATGTTTCAGACAAAGTTATAGACTCGTTGGTCTAGTGGTATGCGCCGCTCACCGCGAGGTCTTGGGTACGATTCCCGGGTCAGGCAAAGTGTTATTTGTGAACTTTTCGTTAGAAATTTCTCAATTGCAGCACGGAGTTGGCATTGTGCCCGGTTGATGGCGATAGGCTCCCCCCTATCCCATGGGACCTTAACATTACAGGTGAAATGTGGGTGTCGAACACCTCTTCCACACTCGTTTGGGTAATACAGACGTGATATTATGTTATATGATGACAAAGATTTCGACGCAACGGATAGACTACACAATAAAACCACATAATTCACATAGCACTCACTAACCTCTCGCAATTAACTCACACGATTGCTCAATCTAGACTCAAACAAAAAATGCGAAACAATCACCTCTCACCGACTGTACACGCGGCTTCCGATCAACCTATACATAACCAGTACAAGCTGGTCTCACATTGCACGTGTAGCCTATACAACAGTGCCGGATTATCTATATAGCAAGAGTAGCAAATGCTACGGGCCCCGCGAATTGGAGAGCCCCGCGCTCCAACGCCTGTCTGACCGTCAAAATAATTAAATTTAAATAGTAGCGTAAAATATCTTGCTTTTAAGAACAAATTTGTGTATGTTTTGTAAATACAGACTTGCCCATACTGACCGATATAAATGAGCCAGCTTGTAGAGCATGATTTGCTTAAAGAACTAGATATGGAAAACGTTATACCTAAATTTGCCCACATTAAATAAAAAAAAGTTGTTATATAATTAATTGTTAATAGTTATGTTTTATTTAATACCATAAACTTCAAAGCCTCAAGCAGGCCAAAGGCCCCATAATATATAAAAATTATTGAAGGGCCCCTGACAGATTTTGCTACAGGCCCCGCGCTGGCTTATTCTGACACTGCTATACAACGCGAGACCATCTTATACTGGAGAAGAAGTTGATTTGTTGCCTTCTCTGCTTGAAGTAGTGTGGGTGTTTTGACCTCTGTGGGTGAACTGATAAATTATGCTGTATCGAAATGCGATTTAAAAAAAGAACTAAAATCTGAGGGTGACTGGCCAATGACTGTCCCTACCACTGATATTAATATCACTCGAATGACTTTCCATACAAGACACTGCTATTTTTGTACCGTGATAGGTGCTATAATTTTCCAGAGAATTAAAATATATGGTGGCCGAACTAGACCAAAACTTACTCAGCACAGCGCCATCTAGTCCCAAACTAAGCAGAGCTTGTACTGGAATAACTGATAATAATACAGATATACTTTTCTTTTTGTAAATACGTACTTATTATACATAGTAGCACCCAGACTAAGACAAACCCCCATGTTCATGGACACAAAGATTTGTCTTCTTAACCGGGAATCGAACCCGCGACCTCGGCGTGTGTCGCAGGCAGGTACACTACCCACTCCGCCATTCGGTCGATTTAGTACTGTACTCCTAAAAAGCCTTTAGAAAATGAGCCGATATTTAAATCAACCATGACTAATATTTTGTTGAAGTCAAACTTGCACTTTTTACAAATTTTATTTGATCACTTGACAGCCGCCAGTCTATCCTCGAACCTAACCCTGGTGGCCACAAGAAAGACGTGGCATGGCATGGCATCGAGACGTTCCTTTTAGCATGATTCTGCCTGTTGGCGGTACCTGCAGTACGAACCTGTACTGCCAAATTTGCACCTTGCATCAGGCAATTTCGCTCCTGAATGGTCTGACCGGTAATAACTAGACTTGTTCTGTACCAAATTTGGCCAATTTGTATGTTTATGTTTGTTATTTTTAAGAGATAACCTATAATCTATGTACCTAATCTGTGTGTAATTTTTCATCTACTTGTGTGGCTCACTGTGCGCATTAGGCAACTGTAAGCACAGTGAACAGATGAGTGTAAAATAAATAAATAAAGCCACACCACGTCACGGAAGCGGGCATCGATGTTGATTGCATTAAATTTGGAGACTATACCCCGCGCATTATGAACGTGCGAATGATGACATCGAACCTCTAACACTGACGACTTGTCATCAGGGATGTTAGGGAGCTCCGTAACCGGAACTATCGGATATCCAATATAAAAAAATATCCGTGACCATAACCGAATCCGAAATAAAAGTTTCGGATAATATCGGATAGGGGCGGTACCTAATTGAGACACGTAGTTTTGATCGGACGGCCGTAATTCATATAAATAAAACCATTTTAATAGATATATTTCACTTTTATATTCCTTAAAAATCTAACATCCGTAACCAAAATTATCCGAAAATAGCGGCTAATCTGATTAAATATAACCGTAACCAATCCGTATCCGATATTTCATATCCAGAACATCCCTGCTTGTCTTCCGTTGCAATGCGCGAAGTATATGACAAGTTACGCGTCAGATCGTTTACCAGATCCCGCGTCATATCATGCCAGTCTACGTCAGGGCTAACGTGTGTCAATCACGTCGTGTTTTTCCGCGAATTTCTTGTTTTTTTCCGTCGTGAGAGGTCATTTACTTCGGTTATTAGGAGGTGTTTAGATATAATGTTGTCATATCATATTTTTTTCTTTATTATATGTAATATCAGACCAAAAGATTAATGATCCACCTTACTACCAATTTAAAAAAAAAACTTTTTAGCTTGACAACCAATTTGAAATTTAATTAAAAAAGTATATTAACGTTAAGTATCGATGGGTCATGAATCTAATAGTCTAATAGTTATCTGAATTTTTTTTTGTTTTGTTGTTAATTTGTTGCTAATTTCTATTTTGTTTGTTTTCAGGTAATTTCAATCAACGATTCGGACAAAACAAATTATTCAAATTAGCAATAAAAAGGTAAGATAACATACATGACAAGAAACAATGACTGTTCATTTATATTTTGTTGCTGTTAACTAAAACATGATTGATAATTTATCAAAATGATTAAATATCAAAATATTAAATCAAACTTAATTTTGATTTAAATCTAAGCATATTTCCTTGCCATTTATGTCACAAATTAAAGAACTGTCGACTCGATTGTTATTATTTAGTTTGATAATGTTTTCTTTTTACTTCATGTAGTTAATTAATCTTGATTGTCTGGTTGATGACCTAGAAACTGCAGACTTGAAATATCTGTAGTCAGACAGTCGAATTTTGTTGGTACTATCACACCACAAGATACATCTCACAAACGTTGAAATCGCACATTTTTAACCGACTTCAAAAAAAAAGAGGTTCTGTATTCGATCCGTATGTATGTATGTATGTCACCTTTTTATGTTCGCGATTTTCTCGGAAACTACTGATCCGATTTGAATGCAGTTTTCGGTATTTTAATCCTTGTGTTTTAAGGAAGGTTTTGGTATATAATTTATCAGAATCTGATGAAGATCTTTGGAGACAGGCAACGGAACTCTTCAAAAACGAATAGCTAATGAACCACGTTTTGTGCAATCGTGTATCTATGTATTGTTTTCACCACTACATAACATAACATCATGCCTGTGTATGCTTTGAAGGGTAAGCAGAGACAGCCTACTTACCTTCCCTTAAAGTACCTACCGAAAGCTCTGCTTAGGTTTGGACGGGGCTTACGTTTCAGCATATTTGTTATTATCGTAGTGATAGCTTATGATCATGAAGATCTCAGAAAGAATTTTTTGATAATATATAAGGATTTGATAAAAGATCTTAAGTATTGGAGGCGCCGTCGTATTCTTTGGGCTATATTTTGATTGTTTCTATTGTGTTTCATGCGTAATGATGCCTTAGTGTTTCTTTCTAACCCCATCGTTAAATCTAAAAAACTAAGACACTAAAAAGCTTGAAATAAGAAATAAAATAAAAAAACTAATAAAAAAAATAAAAAAAACTAATTAAAAAAAAAGAATACTAATTTTTTTCAAAGAAAAAGGAACCGCCTTCAAAAACTCAAAAGTAAAAAATAAAATATTCGCTTAACTTTGCTTACCTTTATATTAATTTGTTTAAAACAATAAACCCAAATAATTATGTAATACCAATTAATTATATTTTTTTGAAGTCAGCGCCAAATTACAAAATCAAATACCAATTAAAACCGTATTTACCGAAATAATTGTTGAAAAAATCACAAAATCATATTTGATTTTGTGATTTTTTCCATTTTGATACCAATTAAAACCGTATTTACCGAAATAATTGTTGAAAAAATCATAAATCAAATAACAATTAAAACCGTATTTACCGAAATAATTGTTGAAAAAATCACAAAATCAAATACCAATTAAAATTATAAATGCTGGAAGTAATTTATCAAAGCCTTATTTAACTAGTGATTGAAAAACTCACAAAACAAATACTAATTAAAACTAAAAAATATGCTGACAATAAGGTAATTTATCAAACCTTCTTTACCTAATTGCAAAAATTAATGGAAACTCAGGATGATCCTGAGTTCCTGACCGATCTTTAGATCCTGACAGGATCTAAAGATGATTAAATAACGAGGTAAAACTCATCCAATCAAATCTGCGTTCAGTAAACTTTCACGTAAGAGTAATGAATGACTATCGTCTAGTCTGGTCAGCACATCCAACTCGTCCAATAAGAAACTTTATTACTAGCTTTGTAGGACAATAATATGCTACTGAATATTTGTAATGCTCTAGAGGGCGCTGCATATTACGTTAAAAGTGGAGGCAAGAGCACGGTATTTATATTTAAGCTCGTAACGAAACCATATCGCGATTCAGAAAAGATGTACAACGCCATCTATCGAATGCATTCGTAAACTTATCAGCAATTATGTGATTTGGCGCCGACTTCAAAAAAATATAATTAATTGGTATTACATAATTATTTGGGTTTATTGTTTTAAACAAATTAATATAAAGGTAAGCAAAGTTAAGCGAATATTTTATTTTTTACTTTTGAGTTTTTGAAGGCGGTTCCTTTTTCTTTGAAAAAAATTAGTATTCTTTTTTTTTAATTAGTTTTTTTATTTTTTTTTATTAGTTTTTTTATTTTATTTTTTTTCAAAAATAAGACAACGGGTCTGAATCGCGTAATTATTATAAAGGTAAATAAATACCTATGCTCGACGTTTCGAATGACTTGCATCGAGCCTCGAGACTTACCTATGCACGAGCGTCGAGAATTGGTATTTATTTACCTTTATAATAATTACGCGATTCAGACCCGTTGTTTAATTTTTGAAAAATGTTCTCTAATAGCGAAAGTTTTAAAAACATATATTATATTGTCACATTTGATTAGGTTTATTTGAACTTGACACCTTTCACTATTTTAAATATGAAATTCGTTTCTAATTGATTATTTTTATAGCATTTAGCTATGCTTAGCAAATTATACTAAGAAACAGTTGAAAAAGATATGGGACCGGCAGGATTTGAACCTGCAACCTACTGCACACCTGGCAGCCGCTTTAGCCATCCAGCTACGGACGCCTCTTACCAGAACCCTAAATTTCTCAACTGTATGATACGTCATTGCGTGACGTCATGTTCATCCATTTGTTCCTATCTTAAGTAGGATCTTCTTCAACTGTTTCTTAGTATGAAATTCGTTGTCCTGTGCATTTCGACTTTGATGTTTTGAAATGTCTCCGCAAAATTAGTGTTAATTAGGGATGCCTACTAGTCTAGCCTAGGCTACTATAGTGGTCGCTGATTAGTCGGCTAATTACGCCGATTACTGTTTTACTATAATAGCCAAAAATTTAGTATGAGTAGTGCGACATAACTTGCGCTGCTTTAAAATATACTACGTGTGGTGGTGCAACGAACAATAGAGTGCACGGTTGGCGTAGTGGTTGAAGCAGTCGCCTCGCCGCTTTCAACTACGCTGGTGTTGTGGGTTCGATCCCCACACGGAACAAATCTTTGTGTGATTCGCAAAGATTTGACTCTGGGTGTGCTTTGAGTGTGTGAAATGTTTGTTAGTGATCACCCCCGCGACACAGGGATTATTCCTAGTGCGGGCGTCGTTTAAAAAAAAAATACAAAATTATAGCAGTCTGAAATGCATTTAAATTTAACCTAATATAATGATCGAACTTGTCAACTAGCCGGTCATATTTTCTCTTGCCGAATAGTCGGTGACTAGTCGGCCATTCGAACGCCGAATAGTCGGCCAGCTAGTATTACGGTGTTTAATGAATGTTTTGGTCTGCCAGTACCATCGGATTTCGTATTTCAAGTATCAATTGCACTTGCATATAGATTGATAGTAGTGGTCCCGGTGATCCGGAGAAATATTCGGAGTGAAATTCAATTTTGCGAGTCCATCCATATTTCCATATTCAATTTTTCTACAGCTATTTGTTCGTCTCACCTTGAGTGTGGTAGCAAATGGAGACTGCATATCGGCGGTGAAGTTACTGTTAAATACTCATTCGAAGGCCTAGTTTTTGAGGTTCCGGATAGATCTTATCCGACCCATAAAAATTAACCCAACCGAATTTAAAATTGACACAAGATACAAAAAAAAAAAAAAAAAACAGGTGGCACTTTAATTTATGTGTGTTATATGCTTATCCTGCCAATAATGTTTATCTAATACTTGTGAAATTGAGGCTAAGTAATACTATAAATTCGAAAGTATATTTTTCTGTTTGTTTGTTTCGCTTTCTCGCTTAAACGGCTCGACCGAGTTTGATGAAATTTGGTTTGGAGGTAGATGGGACTTAGGGCAGGGCGAAGGCTATCTTTTGTCCCCGGGTGAAACCGCGGGGCGCAGCTAGTGAGACATAATAACGTAGTGCTCAAATGTGCAATGCGACGCTTCATGTGAATTTTCATAGCCTATAGTTGACACTTACCATCAGGTGACAACGTTCGCGTTTAGCGTTAAAAACGTGTTTTTAATAACATGAATATGACGAATTTCTGATGAGATACTATTTAAAACTTGTCATTTTATTCGAGCAACTTAATACGTGACTTGTCTGCACTGAGTCCAAAGACTAGAGTTATAATTGCCACTTACCATGTGGACTACATACCCGTTCGCTACATAGGTCGTTCAAAACGCTTTAACAAATATGATAAATATGTTACTAGATGTCAGTTGGTGTATCACACAAACACACTATAACCTGATGTCATCTGTCGCGTGCCAGCAACCTTTGGCAGTCTCTGTGAATATCTACTGAAACAGCCAAGGTCATTCAAGATTATTAGTACAACGGCCTTTACTTATACAGACTAACTTCCGCCCGCAGCGTCGGTCGCGTGGCATGTTTACTGGTGGCAGAGCTCTTGTGAATGAGCTCGAGGGCGGCAGCACCACCGTCTCACCTTTAACCTGCCGCCAAATAGAAGTGCTTCGATTACTGTGTTCCGGTTTGGTGGTGAGATCAGGCCCTGAAATTACTGGCACATGAGGCATAACACCGTAGTCCTCAGCTGCAGGCCACGCATCTATAATCTGCTTTTGTGGATTGTTGATGTCCATGGGCTGTACTCACCTTACCATCAGGTGGACTACACGTTCGTTCACTGTGGGTGTAGTAAAAGAAAAATGACAAATTAAAAAAAATGTCGCGACATTATTTTCGTCAATACTTTCACGTAGAATAAGATGACTAATCGTAATCATTAATTCGGTTAAATTTAGAAAAATCATGCATTTAATTATATTTCGTATTGTTTGTCGCACGAACACATGCAGTATTATATTACAAAGCGGCACAAGTTATCTAGCACTTCTAATTCTAAATTTAAGGCATTCATGGTAACGCCGCCGACTATTCGGCTAAAAAAGTGGCCAACCAGTCGGTACATCTGTAGTAATCATAAACTTTTACAATACACATTTATTAATTTTACGAAACTGCTTTCGTAATGTAGGTAAATTAAGCTTAAGTTAAAAGTATATTTTTTGCTAAATTGGCAACACTGAACGCTGTATTTTCTGATATGATATGTCCGGAAAAGTCGCTAATTGTTTTTTGTCTCTAAAAGTAAATTTTGGCTAAATTGGCAACACTGACTGCTGTGAAAATAAATTGAAAATTATCTCTTATTTTGCGTTATTACTATAGCGTCCGAGGGCGCTTTCCCGGCCAATTTATTTGCTTAGCAGGTGTCCGGGGTAGCTGGCACGGACACTAAATCAAACGCCTTGCACTTAGAGCAGTGTTGCCATACCCATTTCGAAATTAAACAAGGTTTAGTCGGTTGATAACAAAATTTAAAGTTGGGTAAATTACAAGGAAATTTTCAATAGATATTTGTCCAATTATGCATGAAGTGTTGAATGTTATTTTTATTTGTACTAATACAATACAATCACACAGGTTGTCTGATTGCTAAGCAGTCTTCTTTACTTGTAATTTCACTGCCTTAAATATTGCTTCTGGTGTTTATCTAATGTCAAAAAAAACGTTGAATTGGCATGGTATAAAAAATATTACTGTTTATTATCCTCATTGTCATAACAAAACTGTAAGGACCATAGAAATCTTAATAATAAGGCAATAGAAATGTCAAAGACGCATGACCTTGTCGCCGCGCATCTGTCTAGTCAAACACAAGTGCGAGTTGAGGAATTGTCGTCTTAATGTCATCGCAAAAAGAATAATTTTGTTTGCAGGAATACAAGCGCATGAGTCTAATCGAACACAAGTGCGAGTTGAGGAATTGTCGTCTTAATGTCATCGCCAAAAAGAATAATTTTGTTTGCAGGAATACAAAAAGTGGTATTTGAAAAACGGCGACATGCGTCCCAGTGTTAAAAGATAGTCGATAGCATTTCTATTGACTAGTTATTAAGATTTCTATGGTAAGGACGGACATATTCAACAGGACTTAGCAAACCAAGTTTTAAATTAAATGTAACTAGACTTAGCACAATTTTCAATTACTTGTTAAATCGTGGCTCAAATTTGAACAAATCAAATCAGTCTTGAAGATACCCTCAAATTAAACGCAAATATTGAAATCTCGAAACCGATCGATTAATGTAATTTGTCTGCCTAAAACCAATTTTGTAATATAAACGAATCAGTACTTCTCACTCTATTTATTTGCGATATTAACGGGCATCTTTTCAAATATTTGAAAGTATTTTCTTTACGTTATTCTTTTATTTTATCAAAGATCTCTCAGATGCTAAAGTTAGACTATAGGTGAGGATCAATGGAATAATTTCTGATGCAATCAAATATTATACCAGACTCAACTTTACTCTTGCCTAGTCTTCTCTACTTTTCCTCTACGGCACAAAGGTTTGCTGGTAGGATATATTAGTAGCTAATAGTTTAACTGTTTTATTATATTATGATTTGTAAATTCTTTTTGTAGTTACAATAAATAATTTCAAATTTGAAATTCCATATATTATGTAAACTAAGTACACAGATTGGTAATGATAGGTGTTTCCGAGCGATTATTTCTAAAATGTTAAGGTGAACAAACAAACGAATTTGTGTGTATGTTTGTGGACACCCCCGCGATACAGAAATTATTTCTAGTGCAGACGCCGTTTCTTTAAAAAAAAAAACAAAAAAACTTAAGGTTTATAATATTAGCACAATATAAGAATAGCGTATTTTGCTGTGATATTAGTATATATATTTAGAAAATTATTTACTTAAATGATTTAAAACAAAAACAGAAGCTACAAAGTAGTTAAAATAAGACACAAACACCATAATTTCGATCAAAGGCGACCACTAAGCTCAAAACGGAAGGGGTAATAAAATGAAAAGGCGAGTTAACTTCGCCCGTTCAATTTATTTTAACTAACTAAAATAGCTCAGTTTCCGTTGGGAAGCTGGGGTTAAGGGCACAGCATGTTTACAACGATGCACTTTATAACTTTACTCCGATACTGAAGGAATTTTCGAGAACTTTCGAGAACTTTCTGGAAGAATATTCGAGATTCTCGCGGGACAACGCGGCGTAAAGTTACCGTTTGTAATTTTTTGTGTAGATTCTCGATTTTAAAAGTACTGGTGATGACGTTGTTTTGAAATACGATACATATGTATAGTGTGATGAAATAATATAATTTGATTATCATATTATTATATCTAATAAAAAAATATTCAGGGCTTATATTTTTACTTAGTAGGTAAATGAAAGTAGATTTACGACAGTTTATTTTAGATTTAGATTTTTTGGTGCTCCAGTTATAAAATTATACTCATAAGAAGCCCCACTTTGAAAAATGTTTTTTTTTTTCAAAACTTTGATATTAAAAAAAAACTTTTGTTTTTGTTTTCTTATGGAAACAGCACCTAAATTCGTTACAAGGTTTCCTAAGTCTCGCTTCTAAGTAAGTAGATACTACTACCGATAGCCTATTTGATCAGTGAGATATCCTTATCTTATCGGTATGAAGTAGCTATAGCCCGGGCACCCATCATGGGATATTAGGCGGATAATCCCCTTATCGCCTTGGCACTCGCACTCCATTGATTTCTAGTAAATGGAGTGGGTAATTGTGTCAATACATGTATAGAAGATTCTTTATGTCTGAAAGTGTGGTGTAGTGGTTTAAGCGGTCGCCTCGCCGCTGGTGTTGTGGGTTCGATCCCCACAAGATTTGTTTTGAGACTGGGTGTGCTTGTGTGAGTAAATATGTGTATTGCTTCTGGCGTTCTATATAACGTAAAATATCCAAATTATTATTAATGTTTTACAGCTTTTGACATAAAACTACTCCTTAAAATCTGATAAGTTTATTCCCATCACAAAACCTTACGCTTAAAATATAACTAATAACTAAAAGACGAGCTCAGACTCTCAACTCTAACCTGCCGCCAAATAGAAGTGCTTGGTGGTGAGATCAGACCCTGAAATTACTGGCATATGAGGCATAACCTGCAGCGACGTATCTACAATCTGCTTTTTGTGGATTCCAGCCAATTTAAAATGTGGCTCGGTAATTCAGTAGCAAAACAGACGTTTAAATTGTAGCCGGTAGCTGCCGGTAGACTCACCACCACCTAGACACACATCGCACCTATGAACGTTATGCACTATAGAGGTGGAAGAGGCCTATGCCTTCTTTTGAAGAAATGAGGCATAGAAACCAGAACTGTGACACACCTATGCCAAAGTCTTTCGAGTAACACGGGTGTTATGATATGTCGCATCGTTTTTGTCCGCCATATGCAGCGATGCAGGTAACACGGCCCCTAGCGTCACATTAACGTCAAAGATCGATTGCCGTCCCGACCGGTGACCAATCATAATCCATATTTAGACGTCATTTCTGCTTTGAATATTCGTAACTACATTTAAAACGAATCAATGTACTGATATGTTTCACGGAAATATTTAAAAATACCGACCATATGCGCGTCGGATTCGCGCACGAAGTGTTCCGTACCATTGTTTATTTAAACAACAAATTTATTAAAATACATTTAAGGAGTAGGTAGGTGATTTGTTAATAAAATCTCTAACACATCTCTTCTATACAGATGTCGGTATTTAGTGACTCAATTACTTACTCCATTTACTAGAAATCAATGGAGTACGAGTGCCAAGGAGATAAGGCGATTATCCGCCTAATATCCCATGATGGGTGCCCGGGCTATAGCTACTTAATACCGATAAGATGAGCATATCTCACTGATAAAATAGGCTATCGGCACGAGTAGAACTTACTAGTAGCGAGATATAAAAAAAACCTTCTCGAATTTGTTAATAGGTATAATGGCTTGTTAGAAAATGTAATAAGCTGGATCAACACACACCCAGTTAACGAAGGCCAACAAACGGTGGCGCGATTCAGCAAGGAAAACTTTTGGTTCTTCTCTTCTCTAATCCTAACCTCCATATAAATACGGTCGATATTTGATTGACAGAAATTCAAATTTAGTGTGATTCCATATACAATATCCATGCCAAATCGTTGGTCCCATTATGGATGGCTAAGCGAACGCCAACGAATCTCTTTGATGTTACTGCCACGCTTCGGACTGCCAGCGAACGTCATCGAACGATCGATGGCGTCTAAACTACTCCAAACAGGAGCCAAAGAAATAGCTAGTTGGCCTTAGTTTGTTAGGTGTGGACCTGGCTATTTAATAAGAAACTTCCATCGTTATGTATTAAGCGGCATAACGCGAGGGATACTTTTTGGCGGCAGGTGAGATCAGTGGTCTTTCCTCCAGATAGTTTTTAAAAGTCCTACGTCATCAAAGCGTTTACATTATTATATTTCCCAAAATATACTAACAAAGATAAATATGTTTCGTGCACGTCTTAATAACTCCCAAATTTAACGTTATACAGCCATTAGCGTACTTAAGACGCCATATTAATTATTACGAAATGATTAATTACTTACACAAGAATTCCTCTATTATTTCGTATTAACTCGGAAATTGAGATGCTTACATAAGTAATATTTGGAGCCAAGTCTTTTGAGATACACAACGATGCTTTTCATAAATAATAAGGTACTTTGTTGCTATTTATGTCTGAAGAATTACCTCCAAAATGGTTCAGCTTTTGTCATTTTCGGTGAAAGCATATTTTTGGTATTAGAACAGCTTTTGGGACAGAGCTGGAGGGCGCAAGCACCACCGTCTAATCCTTGACCTGCCGCCTAATAGCAATGCTTTGACAATTGTATTTTGTTTCTATGTATCATAAGTATCTATGTATTTACAAAAGAAAAGTAAATATGTATTAGTATCAGTTATTATAGTACCCATAATACAAGCTCTGCTTAGTTTAGGACTAGATGGTGTTGTGTGTAAGTTGTGAGATATTTATTATTTATTATTATTATTAATTATCGAATTGTTTAAAACTATCGATGCCATTATTTCCCATCACTATATTTTACCATAACAAAGCGCAGGGCTGGCCGTCATCACCATTGTTTGAGCCAGACGGTTATTTAAATATGGCGCAGACACAGTCTGGCTTCAGATTTACTTTTTTTATTCGAAATCTGACACCCGGTGCGGAGCATAATGCATCGATATTATATATCGTCGTTGTCAAACCAAAATCTGCTATGTGCAGAAATCATAGTTTTGAGAAATTGACAAAAAAAGGTCTCCTGCATTCAAGGGATTGTAGGTAAGAGGTCGTCAATAAGAGGTCGTAGATCGTCATATAATGGTCATAAGCACATGACAGTTTTTTATATGGTAGGATATAGCAGCGAACTATATGCAGAGGTTTAAAGTAGAAATCTTACAAAAGTGCACATAGCAGATTTTGGTTTGACAACGACGATATTTTATAAATTTTGCTGCGTAAATTACCACGGCTTTTACGGATTTTATTATGTGTTTAATTCATTTTACGCGGATTAATGTTTAAATTAATCATATTATATTTTCGAATTTCCATTACAATATTGTAAATTAAATGAGCAATTTGTGCCGTAATTTATAATTAAATAAATAAAATCATAAAAGTTGTTTATTAAACTGAGGGAAAGGTTTTATGCGCACTCCTATAAAATATAATATATTAAATTAAAATGTGTTAATCGAACTTCATATTCTACTAGTTTACCAGTTTAATTAATTTTTATATATTTTTTACATTTGAAATATAATGTTTTGACTATAAAATAGGTACTTGTTGTCATTGCTTAAGATGTAGATGTAAAATGGTCTAATTAAACCTGTAGTTATACCTAAACTAAATAGCCGCTATAGATATTCAAAAAATGATTTAATATCCAGTTTTCTTTGTTAATTTCTGAATATAATATCTCAGAAAACCGAAGAAAATAATAATGGGATTGTCTATCAGAAATATAGCTGCAATACCCATAATTCCGTCGCTCCCACCATCAAATACCCTTTCCAAGATTAATAAGCATCAAAAGCAACCTTATTCTCATCGTAGTTCAAACAAAGAAAATTTAATCAACGCAAAATTCATTATCGACTTACGGTAACATTTCACTTCACTAATTACAATCAAAGCAAGGAGTAATCTCGACTGAGGCCGACTCATGCATTTATACCAACTTAACTTGACACTTCCGTTGACCTTATATCTAAGCTCATAAAGGCAATTTCCGCGTGTCAACAGCGAAAGTAAAGTTGCAGCTCCTACCATTGTTCGACCAAGATTGTATATTTTGACAAAAGTTGACACGTGCAGTTTTTTTTAGGATTATTAATAACGTTCCGTTGTATAAGTTTTATTAATGAAGAGTGTTTTCAAACAAGCTGAAACAAAGAGGGGCTTGAAATAGTAAGGATGAGTAACACATGTTTATGTTTAACTTGAGGCTCGCAACTGGAGAGAAGACGCTGTCAAAATTTGGATTAATTCTTTGTAATTATAGTACGCGCGTTATCATCTGAGTCTGGTGGTGATAAAAAAATAAAAAATAAAAATAAAGATAAAAGAGATAGGAATGTGCAGCGCGCCGGAGAGCTTGTACTATGGGTACTAGAATAACTGATACTATTACATATTATACTCTTTTTTTGGAAATACATACTTATTATACATAAAAACACCCAGACTAAGACAATGTTCATGCACACAAACATTTGTCTTAATCGGGAATCGAACCCGCGACCTTGGCGTCTCAGGCAGGTACACTACCAGTCCGCCATCCAGTCGTCAAGATGACTTTATCCTAAGGCCTTATTCAAAAGGTCGTAGGCTATTTAGTATACCGCTAGGTGAGAAGTACCAGCTGCGGACATATGCGTATAATATGAGTGCATGGTTGGCGTAGTGGTTAAAGCGGTCGCCTCACCGCTTTCAACTACGCCGGTGTTGTGGGTTCGATCCCCACACGACCAATCTTTGTGTGATTCGCTAATATTTGTTCTGACTCTGGGTGTGCTTTGTGTGTATGAAATGTATGTTTGTGAACAACCCCGCGACACAGGAGTTATTCCTAGTGCGGGCATCGTTTTTTTAAAAAAAAAAAAAAATATAAGAAGCTGGAGGAAACATTTCACTACTCCACTGGGGTACATGAAAGGAGCCTCCCCGAGCGACGTACACAATTAACCCCTACGTCCAGCGCACCCTGGACAGTCAGCAAATTTTCCCCAAGCAGACTGGTGAATCCTTTCACCACGATGGCAAATCAACACCATGAGAATATGAATGCATCCATCGATACGTTAGAAGAAGACTACTACACTGATTAACAGAATTTATACATTATCTGACAAAGATATAATTTTGTATTGTAAAGGCCTTTCTCCAAAAAAATGATAGCCAAAGCATTTTTCCAGTCGATTTTCCGGGAAAACTAATTTTCTTATACTTCGCCTAATAATACTTATTGAAGATACTTTGAATGGAGGATAATGGTGGAAAATAATATTAATATTTAACTTGAAAAATTCCTTTTACAAGTTGTAATTCTATTTACCGACTGGGTGGCGGAGTGGATAGTGTCAACGTCGAGGTTGCGGGTTCGATGCCCGCTTAAGACAAATCTTTGTGTGCTTGAACATGGGGGTTTGTCTTAGTCTGGGTGTTTCTATGTATAATAAGTATTTATTTACAAAAGAAAAGTATATAATATGTATTAGTATCAGTTATTCTAGTACCCATAGTATAAGCCTAGCAAACGCTATTCCAACCAACCTTTATAAATCGCCATAAAAATAATCCAAAGGTGTCGTCCCGTGCGATAATCCCCCACGACGTGTTATATCTTTCTGTAAGCCCACGACCGCTCGCTCGAATTTCTTGTTATACTGAAACATAAACATAGTGTGCTTACAGTATGAGCTAAGGATTATGTAGCCATGTGGGCTATAAAACCAGCGAGAATACCTTGAAGCAGTTGTGAAGAGAGGTAACTTACCAGCATATTTGCATTTGTTAATGTCTGCACGTGTGGTGTAGTGGTTTAAGCTGTCGCCTCGCCGCTCGCACTGGTGCTGTGAGTTCGATCCTCACATGGGAAAAATCGTTGTGTGATTCTCAAAGATTTGTTCTGAGAACTGGCATTCTATCTAGTCACAATAGCGGCATGGAGTTAGCACTCTGCCCGGTAGGTCCACTCCCTATTCCATGGGACCTAAACATAACAGGTGAAGTGTGGGTGTTCTACACCTCTGCTACATCCTTCTGGTTAATATATATGTTATGTAGAACCTATATTTATCGTAAAAGGTATGTAAGTGAGTTAGTTTGGCTAATGGAATATGGAAACTAGTTATATGGCTTGAAATTCGAATCGATTTTAAATCAATTCGGTGTCCCATTATATTTGTTGTGATTTTGCTATCTATCTATCGATTGAAATCGGGCCTGTGGTTTGCATTTTTTATCATGGTTAAAAAAAATATATACAGCAAAGTCTAATTAATTAATTTCTCACACTCTGAGACTGACAGGATGTGTGCTTCCGTACATTCTACTATTTATTATTTTATTATTCTACTAGCTGCTAACCGCGACTCCGTGCTCTTATACTGCTAGGATGAAGGTCGATATACCAGATCGAGAGACCTTCACCCTATCAGTATAAAAAAATACGGCTTATTCTTAGACTTACCAAATTTTTACAAAAAATATCGTGAAAATCGGTCCTCCCGTTTCAGGGGAGATGGCTGACACGTTTTTATACCTTAGAGGTTTGCTTACAGTCGTGCTATTGGTAGATTTAATAAGACCAATGTATTTAACCAAATACGAGTATAAATATAATTCAGTATTTTTACCCAACTACATAGAAATGTTTCTTATTAATTATTTTTATAGCATTTAGCTATGCTTAGCAAATTGTACCAAGAAACAGTTGAAAAAGTTGACCGGCAGGATTTGAACCTGCGATTTTTTTCTACTGTTTCTTAGTTATAATTTGCTTAGCATTGTTAAATGCTTTTAAAATATTTAATAAGAAGTTAAAATATCGTTCGCGTTCATTCTTTACAACATTTGTGCTGAATGTAACTTCGCCATGTTGGTTTGTATCCTATCTAAGAATCCAAATGGATGAACGTGAAAGTCACGAAATGACGTAACATACAGTTGAGAAATTAATTGTCCTGGCAAGAGGCGACCGTAGCTGGTTTGTTAAAGCGACTGGCCGTCCCATAACTTTTTCAACTTAGTATACCTAGAAATGATTACATACTTTTCTAACAAATTTTCTTTGCCATTTTATTTCGAGATTATTCGCTAAGCTCCATAGATTTCTAGACTTCCAGACCTAGCACGTACGCCGTCTTTGTACTCACAATTATATCCATAAATTGCTTTAATATGTATAATGTTCGTAGAACTCCGGTCCAGTAGGTACGTGTGTCTAGCATATAAAGTATATACTTCATATAAACTATAGTTTTAGTCGGTCTGACGTAATATTTTAGGAAGTCTCTTGTCCGTTGGAGTCTTAGACAATTATGACTAGGTAGTGATTTTATCTTTTAATTGAGTGGTCGTAATAAAGTAAACGTTATATTTGACATGTCATGTGAACATAAGTCAACTTAATGTTCCATACATGTAAAGCTCTGTACTCACATACGGTACCAAAAGATTGAGCAAACACTTCGATGAAAAATCACAGCATGATATACCCTGGGCAGTCTGCAAATTTCCACCAAGCAGACTGGCGAATCCTTTCACCACGATGGCAAGTCAACACCATGAGAATATGACTGCAGCCATCGATACGAAATAAGAAGAATTTCGTCCATAAATGCAGTACTACACAGTAATGCAGTACATTTGTTATTCTATCGAACCTCGCGGTTTACACGTTTTATTCGTACTAGAGTAAGACCGTATGTGGGTGGTCGGTGTTGCTGTCAAATCAAATTTCTATTGAAAAATTGACAGTTCCTAACAGAATTTGACAATGTCACTTGATCAAATTACCTATTATGGGTCCTACCTAGTAATAGAAAATAAATTCGAAAAGTGACTTGTTTGTTTATAGTTGTCTTTTATGAACCGCCCGCTTGTTCCGTGGCTTCATATGGGCGGTAGGCACGAAAGGACTGTGTGTTTAGGGCCACCACTGACTTGTTAATCTTTGTGATCGCGTTTTTGTTCCTGTGACGAAATGCGGGCGGCATGTGTGCGGTCTGCCTTATGTTTGCCCACTTTTTGTGGCGGTGACAAGACTGGTTTTCAGCAAAGTTAGGCTATACTTGTGTTTGACTATTTGTCGCTGGGGTCTCGAGTTCGTTTCTTGAGTCAGACAAAAGATAAAAATATTCAGTTATTGGTTTTTGTTTTGTATTTTCCATGTCTAGTAAACTACTCGGTAGATGGTATGTATGAATAGATTGATGGAGTTCTGTGTTGTGTTTGCAGTTCGACCTTTTCATGAATCGTAGAGCGTTTGTCAACGAGCTTGAGTGTAAGTACCATCACAGACAATTCATCTTGAAAAAGTTCCAAATAGGTTACCAGCTACCAGGTACTTACCAAGAAATGACCCTTGCAAAGCAGTTGTTTTGTTAATCGCCATTTCTAAAACTGAAGGCTTTCTAGGAGATTTGCCTGGCACATCTTGCATCGTGTATATAGGCCTTAAGTCTTTTAACGTCTTCCTGTCCTTACCGAGTACGTAACGTACCATGATCAAGTATAACAATTACTAGTAAGTACCTATTGACCTATTGCTAATGATTCGTTTGTATTTTTCCAGGTAAGATCCCCTGTACCACTTACGCGCTGTTTCTACAAGGGCGGGTCAAAAAATCGCGGGGAGGAGGGCTTAGAGAGGTGAGGGGGTAGTTATTTTTACCTGTCGCTACTTGTTGACTCAATACAATTATAAATACTAAGTTTCACCCCAATCGGTTCATTAACTTTTGAGTTATCGCTGAATAAACAAGTCAATCGGGAAGATAGTAGAGTATCGTGCCGTGACAAAGTTCCTCACTAAACAAGGAAAAAACACCTCAAAACATTATAAAAGAAATGTGATCAGTTTACGGGGACTCATGCAATGGAAAAACAATGATTTACAAATGACAAAGTCTTTCAAGCAATGCAGAGACTCGAGTGAAGACAGTCAGCGCTCAGGTTGGCCAATCTCGTATGAGGTAACTCACGACATTCTAATAGTTTCCTCGTATAAATATCATATCCGGCTATAAAATTAAGACATCCGGCTCCGTCAGTTACTAGAAATATGTTATGATTCGAATTAGTTATTTATTCTATACCTAAAACTAATAAAATAAATTTATTTATACTATAAAGTCCTTTTGTTCCAAGTGAGAAGTGAAGTGAGACGGCTGACAAAGGAAAAAGAATTCAAATAAAATGGGATAAGGGCAGGAACAAAAAATACCAATTGAGAATGTTAAGACTTTTCTTTTAATTCCACATCGCGTCCGTCCAAGGTTTTAAATCTATCTACAATTCAAACTGAACCTGAACTGATATGGTGGTGGACAGACACTGAACGAACTCGAGCTCCACCGTCTCATCTTTAGTCTACTGGGCTGTAGTTCTTTGCCAATTATCATTTTTTTCTTCAAAACTACGCTACATTGAATAACTCCTGTGTGGTCAAACATTCATTTCACAAAGCACACCCAGAGTCAGAACAAATGTTTCGTCAAGATTTGTCCCGTGTGGGGATGGAACCACATGAAAACACATTAAAAGCGGTGAAGCGACCGTGTACACGTGGTGGCCGTTCGCTACAGTCTTCAAACGTCGTATATTTACTTACCTACGTTAAAGAATATACGGTTACTATAAAAGCGACATCTAGCTTAGATTTTCTTCTGTGACTTTGTTCTAGTCTAATAGTTAAATATATAATATTATTATGTATGCAGTAACTTATAACTCGCTAGTACCACGTATCATAGGACTGCACAATGACTCGTGACGTCATCAACATGGCCGCCACCTATGTTACTGACCGGCTGATATTATTGTTATCATTACGTATTACGTTAGTTGTAGAAAAGTTGCTGTATCAGAGGAATACGATGGTATACCTGATTTGCCAGTAATTTCAACAATTGAATACGCCTGAACACGTCAAAACATTACCATCAATAATATAAAAATTAATTATAAGTAAAACTAAATTATTACAATTATTCAAATAACCGGGGCTTAAATAATTACAATAATTGATTAATTTTAATCCAACTGCTTAGAATAAAGCGTCGCATTTATTATCTGCTTTAGTGGATTGTTGATGTCAATGGTCTAAAGTTAAACACTTTACCATCAGGTGGACTACACGGCCGATCGCTACATTTGAATGAAAAACAATGGTTATTCTAAAATATTTATTTTATACCTAAAACTGAGAAAATCATTAACAACTGATCATGCTAAACATTGCCATCACAATCTTATACTGTAAGATGGTGTCGCAGCTATCGGCTATCTGTGCAATGCTTTTTTTATGGTGGAAAGGTACGCGTTTGACCACGATCTCACCTGATGGTAAGTGATGATGCGGTCTACGTCGCGCTTCTATGAGATACCTATTAACTCTTCCTTTGAAGAGATCCAGGTTGAACTCATGCGGAAAAAAAGACTCGGACGAGGCGTTCCATTCTTTGGCAGTTCACATAAGAAATGTAGAGGCGAAACGCTTAGTGCGTATTAGTGGAATATCTATCGTGAAGCGGGGCCTGTGTGCCGTTTGTCTGGTAGTCCGATGGTGAAACGGGGTGTTATACCAGCTTATACTGGACTTAACTGGACACAGCTTGATATGGCGCCGTGTGTACATACTTGGTTTCTGCAATAGAGTTACCAAACCGTCTGTCATCATACAAATTTCTTCCTAATAAAAAATAAAGATAAGCGGTGAATCCTAGTATTACTCGTGAATAACTCACGTGTCTAATTTCATATTAAATGTCTTTGCAACACTAAGTCACAACAAATACAATCAATATTCAACTTTATGTGTATCAAAATTAAGTCTATAATCGTTTGATAGCTATTGTGTGTAGTATATGCAAGGTTATGACATGAAGTCGCGCGGTGCAATAAATATTGAAATTTCATATTAATGTACATTGCATTATTCGTTTTAATTGTTATGCTATTTTTTTTAAACATTGATGATGTAATATGTTTTGATGTCAATGTTGGTAACCTAGTTGCCTCCTCTTACTTGTCTTTGACCATCAGAATGTATACTGGTATTTTTTAGAAATAAATAAACCACGAACTACTGGCAAATTTTAATAATATTTACTATTTTAATATAGGTATGACACAGGGTACCTTAAAACGAGTAACGCCATGTATGTAGTTTAATTTTTAATATTTTTAAACATTCGGTATCACTTTCTGACATACATGTCTCCAAGTTATTTTACATACAATGTTCGAAAACAAACAAAATACTGTCGTTAGTCAACTCAATGATGACCGCGAAGAAGGCACACCGTTGTCTACGTTGAGATAGGTCCCCTTTTAAAATACATTAGTTCCATCCCATCTGTGCAAGTTATTTTGGGTGACTAGACATGCAGCCTAATTTCTTAGAACCAGTCTAAATTTAGATTACTGTCTATCCTTCTTGAAGCATGAAGCGTGAAGGTCAATTAGTGAAGTAATCACCCGCATTGGGAAATGCGATAACGAATTTTTAAAGTAAGAAGTTTTTACGATGTAATGTAGCCTTCATAGAGTGATAAACTGCCCAAGACATTCTAGACTATTAGAGGATATTACGCCGGTCTCAGTTATGTAATAATCATGATCTCATCAATAAACTGAAATAATCGTGACAGCAATACTATTTGACAGGTCAAAGGTGAGACGATGGTCCTTTCTTGCAAGCAAGCTTGTTCACGAAGACTATCACTAAGTTAAGACGGGAAATTACAAATAATTCAAGAAAGATATGGACTCATGAATAATTTCAAGCATCCCACATTCTTCACAACTGCGTGAAGATGTGTATCTAACTAATACCTTATAGAATGCGACCGCCCACGTGCGCTCAACCGTATTTTTTATATCCCGAACGCATCCTTTCTTCGGTTGCCATATTGAAATTCCTTCCACCAAACCAACAAACAAATATAAACTCTATCAGGACTCGAGAAAGTAGTAAATCGAAAGTGCTAATCAAATTGAGAACTATAAAATGAACTTTACGAGGCTCGGAATAAAGGTCTTTTGGTACTTTCGTTTGTCAAAAACCTATTGAATAGAACCTGATTTGGGGTCTGAGATGATGTGACGTGATGCCTTTTATTTTTTTTAACCTGTCACACGAATACCAAGGGTTATTAATCACGCAGGATAGATTTGGTTGATTGTTTTCGTTCGCAACGAAATATAGAATTTTACATAATTTTTATGTCGATTCATCAAATTTAAATTTTACAAAAAATAACTAATGTCTTCTTATTATGATAACCATATGGAAATTAAATAAACGAGCTTGGAGTTTCGGGTATTCAGTTCTTATATTTTTTTTCTTAGCATAAAAAATAACTCATCGAATTGATATTGAGTAGAACACAAAAAATTGAATATTATTTCAATTTCCTCTTTAATCGTAAACGTTACGTATTTCGGAATCATAAATTTTTGTGACTAACAAAGTAATTTGATTTTTGTAAAAGTGCCCGTTTTGTTCAATAGAAACAATTTTCTCCTGGCATAATTGCTATTTTCTGGAATCCAGATCCGAGTATTTCGGTACCAATCGTTGTTTATTAAAAGCTTATTATTTTCAAATTGGACCGCTCTTCTATTCATTATTAAACCCTCAAGGATTTAGGATTTACGGGTTGCTGTGGTGGGTCTCAAGAATTTATAAAATGATTTTAAATACCCTCTTAAATTATTCAGTGGTTTCTTTGAAGATTAACTGGTTAGGTATAGGTTTGAGGAAAGCGGATTTGGAGGAAAATTACCTAAGAATGTTCATTAAGATAACCAAGAAGATGAGAAGCGGGTAAATGTTTATTAACTAGGGATTAAATTTATCTCAAATACAATGTTGTACTGTGAAGGAGCTGTAATCTGATTTTGATAGAAATAGCTCTGTGACCAAATATGAGAACTAGTTATGGTGTTTTTATGGAGTGACTTGTAGTTTCCGGCTTGAAGATCACGTTTAATTCTCATGGGGATTGTGACGAGGGACTGACGAGACGAGGATTCTATAAAAAGTTGGATACGATAAACTTGACTTCGATATTTTAGGATTCGGATAGTTTACTGACTTGATCAATTAATCGTTTGAACTTGAAAGTATTTTTAATCTTAAGTTTTCGATTTAGTTTATTTAACCATAATTTAGTGAGGTGTATCTTATAATATATAACCTAAAGCACATTAATACGTTAAACCCGTACAAAACACTACCTTCGGCTCGTGGTTCTGCTCACGTGATACGACGGTAAAAAGTAACCTACATGTGGTCTAAGTTTCTTGAAAATAGCTGTATTTTCACGTCTTTAATATCAAAATTGCCGAAGTAATTACTTTAAGCCTAATATCACATTTAAAAATGTCCCTCATAAAACATATATAATCGTGAAGTGATGTTCATTTCAACAAACATACAAATCTAGCAGTACGTCCATTTCGACCTATTTCCCTTAACAAACAAACATTCCAGAACATTCCACGTAATGATTACATGTTGTGATATTAAATTTTAGTGTCGACTCCTAATTCTTCCCTAGTAGGTCCTCTGGGCATGAACGTAAACTGGAAACCACTGAGGTCAGGAACTTCTTACAAGTTATAGCAGAGATGTAATAAAATTATAATTCTTTTCCTGATTATGTGGACTTTGGGACTCGTTGAGACTCGGAATTTTGAGGCCTTGGATTTGTTTTATTAACATTGGATTTTGTTGTTTTGGTTGCAAGATTTTCGATGTAGAAATAAAAAGGATACTGCTCAAAAGGATGTCTTTGATCTTATCTTATTATTTTTCTAGTATTTATGTTTAGAAAAATATTCTTGATAATATCTCGAACTGGAAAATTTTGTGTTAATGTGGACTTTTTATGTGTTACGGACTTTGAAGTCTTTTAAGGGTTGTGTTATATAGGCAAATTCGTTTGTAAAAAGATGATGAAAAATCTCATATTCATCTTTGTTTAGTTTTTACTATTACGTCTGGTATAAGTGGTATGTATACCATCTTTTCAACGCGAAGTAGTACTGGCATTCGAGATTTCAATGTGTAATAAATCATAGATATTCT
Source organism: Hypena proboscidalis (assembly GCA_905147285.1). Taxonomy (NCBI): domain Eukaryota; kingdom Metazoa; phylum Arthropoda; class Insecta; order Lepidoptera; family Erebidae; genus Hypena; species Hypena proboscidalis. Next base: position 8,423,315 of record LR990141.1, read on the forward strand.
AAACACATTTAGCCGTGAGCATTTTTGCAAAAGTAGAATCAACTTCCCAAATCTGCCTGCCGTTCCCCGTTTAGGACATGACCGAGCCCGTTTCCGTCCAATATATAAATTTCCAGAAAACCATTGTCCCAAATCACCATATCCGGTCATTGAATCATCCTGTTGTATGTAAATGCACAAATTTGATGTTTTTTTCGATTTCATTGAGAGTTCTCACTCGCCTTGCATATTAACAGACTTCCTCACATTTGTGACGAAATTTCGGCGTTTGATGACCATTGCGCGCTAAATTCGACTAGAATTTAACAAGTTGAATATATAAGCAGCGATGTATGTCGAAATGGTTGGTATTTGAATGATTTTAGTAGAGGTTGTGTCCAGACACCGTAACGAAAGCAGATGATTCATTTGTGTATGTAAATTATGTTAAATTCAAAACCCTAGGCTTAACTTTACGTTTTTGAAATTCAAATTTGTAGCTCACGGGCCCTTGAACGACGGGTTGAAGCTTAATTGTTTTTTTGGAAGGTTTTGTTTTAGAGGTTCTTTGAGTCGTATTTCGAGGATTGGGCTGTTCAAATGTCATTAGGCTTGCAGACGATTGTATGTTAAATAGATGACACTTATGCATTGTTAGAACAACTCTTTGAGTCGCCAGACTTAGTTGTTTTTGTCGCTCTTTCAGCTTACGTATTCTAATTTATAAACTCATTTTTCCTCTTACTAAAATATGTATGTTGTTGTTATTTCTTACGCCTTTTCGATTCTTCATTAGAAAATCCAAGAATTGAAATATAGAAGCTATTTTAATAAAATCCCCTCAGAAATCATAATTCCAAATGTCATCCACATACTATTGTATTATCTTTGGTTTAGAGATTTCCTTTGAAACATCTCGGCTGCCGATTCGAAGAAATATCATCTTTATTCTTAGCGTCTATTGGAAATGACATAAGATGCGTTACATTTACCTAGTTTCGGAGTAAAGGACTTGTCGGTCTGAAGTATTTCATCCACGTTTAAGCCTACTGCTTGGCTCCTGTAGGATGTAGCGTGATGTTAACTTTAGTCTTTTTAAAATTAGGCAGTGAAACCAAAAAAAAATATTGTCTGAATCCAACTAACGAAGTCTTAAATTAATATAATATTAAAGTTGAAAAATTAAGAATCCAGCAGGACTCGTATGCTGCTAACGGATTCGTATGCTGCTAGACTCGAAATTTTATCAACTCTTTTGTGCCAGCGTCATAGGTATATATATGTATACCTTAGCTAGACGAACCTTACTTGGTTTTAGCTCCATAGCTGAATTGGCAAAGCACTTGGGGCGTATACCCAGGGGTGCAGGTTCGAGTCCTGCTGGACTCTTAATTTTTCAACTTTAATATTATATAAAATACAAAAAGGCATAGCAAATCTAAAATTTGCTTTAAAATATTACAAGTCTTAAATTAATGTTTAACCCGTTATTACTCTTAGCCATTTTGCTTTGGACTACAAATTGGAGCACATATAGTTTAAATCTAGATTGATCTATAGACTACTTTTTGTTGGCTTAAGTAGGGACCACGCAGGCTGAGCCGAAGGGGAAGTGATAATTGGTGAGATCAGCCCCTGAAATTACTGGCATATAAGGCATATCACCGTAGTCATCATCTGCAGCGCCGCATCTACAATCTGCTTTTCTGGATTGTTGATGTCCATGGGCTGTACTCCACTTACCATCACTACAAGCGTCGTACGCTGCAGACGTGGTATAAAAAAAAACGTAATAGTAGAGTTCTTCTCACCATCTAGAATAAAGATTCCAAACAGAATTTAATTATAAATAATTGTATGTAATGGTTTAGTGTTGATCTGATCCAGTCCAAGGTTCGATGCTGGTCATGAACCTTTAGCAATTAAAAACTCGTTTCGGGCAGAAAATGACGAGGACGTACACGTGACTGTAACCATTCAAAAATATTAAGTTGTCTTTATAACCGACTTCAAAAGAGGAGGTTATGAATTCAGGCCGAGTTTGTATTGCAATTTAATAATATGAGTATACTGTCTGTATGACCTTCTAAACATATATTCAATTTCACAAGTGTACTTATTTACTAGTTTTCGCGCGCAGATCCGCCCGCGTGTAATTTCTATTAAAAGTAGCCTACTATCTTTTAATTAAAAACTTAAAAAAAAACGCTCTCATACTGCCTCGCTCTCACCACAAGGTCTCGGGTTTGATGCCCGGGTCAGGCAAAGTGTTACTTGTGAACTTGCCGTCAGGAAATTACAATAGCAAACGCCTATGGCATTAAGTCCGCCTTGTATACAAATTTTGTATAATGAAGTTTAAATAAATAAATAAATAGCAGCACAAAGTTGGAATTGTACCCTGTAGATACCGATAGGCCCTCATAGGTGAAATGTGGGTATTGTACACCTTTGCCTCTTGCCCTTCTGGATAATATAGACGTAATATTATGTTATGCTATTTTTAAAAGCAAAATTCCTCACGTATCAGGGCAAATCTCCTCTCTGTTGAACTACCTTCAAAAATAGCTCGTTTTCTTCATTATAAATCTTACCACGACACCTGGAGGTTAATTTCCTCGGCAATAAATCCCTCAGTGACGTCATCTCGCAGGTTGGTAGCAAAGTAGGGTAGCTAGCGGTAGAAAATGAGAACACATTTGGAAACTACCCGCATTTTGTTGAGAACAGAACTTAGCGAAGCGATATGTGGATATAATATATGACATTTTGGGGTCTTTTGTGCTGAAAGGTTTTGACATTAACCTCAACATTAATGCAAAACCATGTCCATTAAAAAGCTTGCTATACACTTAATATTCTAATTATTTTTAAGGTATAAAATTTTGATACTTTGCAAAAACTTTTGAGTTATTCTTTCGCGTGCTGTGTCCTCTTCTAGAAGGGCAAACATTATTTTTGTATATGAATTTTAAGCATGTTTTTTATTTTGCTATGTATTGTCCAGTTTAGTGGACCAAACAATAAAAAAAAAAAACTATATTTCATCAATATCACAAACAAGCTCTAACACTTGGTTTTCCCTGCGGCATTGTCCGCATTAACATATAGCATGCGTTATCCGCTTATTAATAATGTTGTTTTCCAAAGGAGGTTACTAGTTTTGAACCTTTTTTACTGCTTCGATGTGGCAAAGTTTTATTTGTGAACTTTCCCTCAGGAAATTTACAATAGCAGAACGGAGTAGGAAGTGTGCCCAGTGGATGGCGATAGGCTCACCCTCTATCACATACGACCTAAGCCATAACAGGTGAAATTTGGGTGTTGTACACCTCTGTTATGTATGTAACCTTTTCTACACAAACAATACACAAAATCGTATTTCCCGTTATAAATATTATAGTTTAGACGAGTCCTTTATCCTCATTGTACATGTTTTACCCAGACTTATCAGATCTGATTAAATATAAGTCAAAATATCATGTCCTATACCAACCGGTGTATAAAATATTATGCTATCTACAAGGAAAACCATGGCGATGAATGTATAATATACGTATTTAACAACACATTATAATATTCAACCACATAAAACACGCCAGTTTTGATGGACTTTCACCCAAATAATGTCAAATTTAAACGTTCTGTTTACAAGAATATTATTCAAATGTTAGTTATTTTTATTCTAATTACCATACGTAAACGTCCCTTTTGGATTTAACGTAATTATGTAAATTTAGGGTTAATCTCGGTTTTTAGAGTGCAACATTTCGCCATGTAATCCCTTAATATATTCAAAACGTTTTGCTTCTAAAATATATTATATAGAGGTTAAATACCTGCTCAATGTTCAAGGCTTCAATCAGATGAAAATAGCCAACCAATTTGAAAATTTTACCTTTAAAATATTATCAGGCGTTTGTGAGTCTTAAACATCAAAGGTTTAAAGAAAATTTGATTCAAAAGATCTTACACTTTTCAAAGATCAAGTAAAAACATTTTGCTATGCTATAATTGTCTATGAAGAGTCTTCTTTGAAAATATTCTCGGAACTTACACATTTAAATATCACAGCCAATTTAAAACGTAGAACTACGGCAGCTGGAATCATTTAATGAACTTTACTTAGTAAAATGTCAGGAGTTCTATAGAGCAAAAAAATTCTTCGTTTGTTGCCACAGGTTCCACTTTCAAGTGCTCTGTGAGAACTTTACGGTCTTACTGTTTCTTTTCTTATTTATTCAATATTTCATTCCTGGCTTCTAATGAACCATTTTTTTACATTCCTTTGAGTTCAATCTTGTTCTCATAAATCGAGTTGAAACCGAGTGACGTCATAAGTACAGGCTGCGCGTGAGTCCAGGTACTTGCGTTATTCTCGTCCATGGTCAGTGACCACAAGGGACCTTTGCTTGGGGTGACTGTTCCACCAACCACTTTAGACACCACGACTCAACAAAAAATAACCACAGCAGAGGCCATCTTACAAAAGCCATGGATATCATTCGACCACTATACAACGACCTCCCGCGGTCCTTAGTGCTTATTTCAAAACGTGAAATAAAGGAAGTTGGCTGGTTGGCGGAGATCACGTTACAGTGGACGCGTTTGCGCATGAATGTTACTGGTTTCTTTTTTCAACCATATGTTTTCTGGTCGTTTTGTTGGCCTTGAAAGAATGTCTGGTTAGTGCACCACGGGTTGATGTATCTTTATTTATAGCTGTAAGTTTTTCTTGTCTCAGTATAATGGATATATTATACTCATACTCCCTACTGCTTCGTACAAACAACATATTAAAATATAAATCATTATTGTCATCATTTTAGTATCAGTTCATCCCAGTTCTATTATTTCGCACTCCAGTTTAAATAAGAGCGACATAATTGAATATCGATTAACGCCTATAACACAAACTGGAGTATAAATTATTTGGGAATTCAATTCAGAAGCACGATTGCATCCCGGGATCTCCATTTAATCCTGTTTGTACCAAGTTTGGTTGCTCAAGTGGGACAAAATCGATTCTCCAAGTTCAATTTGTTACAAATTGTTGAGATTGTATCAAGTAATTTTATCAAAGCATCGCGTCGTATGTATTTCAACACTTTACGAAACTACAAGTTATTTACGAAATTAGACTCATGGTTCTTGTGGTGACAAAAATGATATCTAAACGCACGAAACTTACATCACACCAAATCTCGGATAGTCGTAATCGTAACCACAGAAATTCCTAAAGAAATCGAAATGCTCTTAAATCATAGCTCAATAAACAAAATAACATATTCAAAGACACAACCAGTGTATATTAAACCCTATTCCAAGAGAAATAAAGCTGTTTAAAAGTAACAAGTCTGTAAGTTGAAGTTTGCCGGGATGTAGGACCAGAAAAGTGGTCAAAAGTCGTCGGACTGGTCTCGCCGAGTCCCGACCTGTTCTGTCCCGTTCATTTTGTCTTATTTTTGTTTTGCAAGAAGCACTGACCACCACAACAAAGGTCCGTGGGCTTGACTTGTTTTTTTTCTGCTAGGAGCATTGCCTTCGAGATGTTCTGCCTCTGTTCGATTCAACGTTTTGAGATAAGTTCTGTAGTTTAACTTGTAGCTTTAAGAAAATTTCACTTTAAAACTTTTGCTTTTTAAACGTTAACTGAATGTGAGAGACGGAGTCTAGTGTCTTTGTTTAGCAACCGTCGAAAATTTATGTAAATATTTTATCGTACAGCAAAGTTTTTGTATCAGTAATTCGATTTTTATTCAATCCCCCATGTTTTAAATCAGCCAGATTCGCTCCTAACTGCTGTAGGCATGTGTTCGCCAAACTCGCCAAAACTTGGACCCAAAAATATTTGCCGCTGTCTGGCGCTCTGGAGTCACCTTTAAGGTCCGATGCGAATAACAATACATCTATGTTATCAAGTGATTTGGGTCTGCCCTCTGTTGGGACTGGGACAGACGCCACTTCGACCGCTGTCAAAGTCAGCCCTAAGGACTCCAAAATGGAATCCCTTACAGATGTTTAATTCTCAGTCAAATCAAGGGTGAGGATGTAAGTTTCCTGTTATTTAACAAAAAGCTGCGGCAAGATGTTTTCAATCGTTTGAAAAGTTTCTTTGAGGGAATACATCACTTAATCTCGAACCAGATACAAAAACATGGAATAAAGAAGCTGTAGAAAGCAGCCATTGATCTTTGTTTGAACATTTAATAACGCGACCACATGCGAAAGGTCGTAAACAGATCTGAAAAAGGTACTTCAGAACACCAATAGGAGCATAAACGGGCCACGTATAGTTATTTATTTATCTATTTTTAGGTCGGCCAAGTGTTCGGTTTACTTGTGAACATATTGGTGTGTTTACAGTGGGTATTTCTGGCGCTCGCCGTGTGTTTCACCACGTGTGGCCTGTAGTACCACTGCGCTTTGGCTTTCATAACAAGTCTTGCCCTTTGATTTTTGTCAAGTTTCTTGCAAGTCGCTATTTCGGCGTTCGTCTTGTAAGAATGTTGAAGACACATAAGTTTTGAGTTTTGAATATGTTATCTATTCTAGTTTCGACGTACTTGGATATTATTTCGAATATACAAGTATATATTTTCTAGTGACCTTTATTTTACATTCCTATTTGGAATTTAGTATTCTTCGTGTCACGCCGCCGCGCCGTGCCGCTTTATAATGCCAATAGCTATTGCATGTAATTTCGGAGCCTAATCCCTTCACCAAAATGGGGTACTAAAGGCTACAATTTGGCGCCAGGTTAAAAATAAGGCTCTAATTTCTAATGTAGGTAGGTAGGTCTAATGAATATTAATGGTATAAACATATAAACGGTCAAGATTTATTCGTATAAAAACTAGACTTTAAAAAAGGCGCTTCAAAAGACTCCGCCTTGGAATCAATTTATTTTCTTTCTAGTTGTCAATAATGACAAATTGATCGTATTCCTTGCAAGGACCTTTTTATTCCCGAGTTAAAACTCAACTAGAATAAACTCAAATAATACAGAGCGATTGTTTTTGCCGTTGTTGTACTAGTATATCAGGTTTTCTTCACACAAGTTTTTTAATTTAATTCTTAGTTCACGGACCTTTTGTTAATCGGATACTCTGGCTCACATCACGACTTTCCTCCGAGACTAGGATTCTTTCTGAAAACAATTCTGATAAGAAATTTCGGGCACTACTACGACATATTTTCCAAGTTAGATAGCCTTAAATGTCAATATTCGCAGTTTGGTCTAAGTCTACGATCTTTTGGGATGCTTGAGATCTTAAATGTCGGGTCGAATGTTAACAGCTGTTAGATTTAAGTTGTTATCTCTCACGTTCTTTTCATTTAAATGCAAAATACCTAGAAAAAAAATTAGCACGTTTTTATAAATCATCTTTAAACATTTTGCATGAATTGTTGTGAAAGCGGTCGAAATGTAGTGGTAAAAGCGGTCGCCTCGCCGCTTTCAACTACGCTGGTGTTGTGGGTTCGATCCCCACATGGGACAAATCTTTGTGTGATCGGCAAAGGTCTGTTCTGACTCTGGGTGTGCTTTGTGTGTGTTAAATGTATGTTTGTGAGCACTCCCGCGACAGAGGCGTTATTCCTAGTGCAGGCGTCGTTTAAAAAAAAAAAGAAAAAGAATGCAGTTTATTCTATGCTGGGCTTCTATCTAATGATACGTGTATCTTTTTTATTCATTTGTTTTTGTGTGTATAAAAGCGAAACAGTTTCCTTTCAACTAAAAACAAAATACTCAGTTAAAATCTATTCTCATAAGATACTTTATATTCGTTGTTAAGGAAAAGGAGAACTCGATCGTATAGACTGGTATAGAATAGAAACCCTACTCCAAGGAATTGAAGCAGTATCAATTTTACCGTGTTTGTTCGACCTCGCAATATTCTTTCAGTGCATAAAGGAAATATTTATTTAAGGAAAACGTTTGTTATGATGTTTTCAAGAGCTTTGTGAGGACCAAGGCACAGCTTTAAACTTTGTGACTGAATGGAATGGAACGTAGACTCGATTTCCGCACTTATACTCTCATTTGGTCCATTGTGCGTGGAGTCCTGGCTAACTCCACCTAGAAACCGAAAGAGGAACCTAGAGAAGAAAAGCTGGTTAAACCTAAGGTCATAAATTACTATGGGGAACGGACAACCAAGTTCCTTGTACCAAAAGTATTCAATAGCATAGACATGTTAAGAGCTAACCCTAAAGTTAGTATGGGTAAACTAAAGAAAGGTCTTAAAGAGTTGTTGCTTGACGACAAGAAACCTAGCTTAATTTAGTTTATCTATTATTTATTAGTTTGTTAGTTATAAGTTTGTTAGTTATAAGTTTGTTAGTTATTAGTTTATATATTATGTGAAATATATAATATTGTTAATGTTTAAATTTATAAAAATAGGTAGGTTATTTTAATACTTAAAGAGCGCATCTCGCCTATAAACAACTGTGTTTGGCGAGAAAAACCATCAAACTGTAAATGTAACTTACCATTAAATAAATAAAAAAAAAAAAAAAAAAATACAGAAGCTTCACAGGCTTTGCAGAGCTCACTGTTCCAAGGATTTGTTCTCGTTGATGAGCAACGGCCCTAAATTCCAGGATTTTGTGACGGAAATATTTAAAACGTTTGGATGTATGACATAAAGTTCGTCTCAGAATGAGAGTCCTTATTCGGGTTAGAAAGGTACAGGTTTTAAGTAGTTTTAGTATTATGGTTAACATTTTGCTGTATTTTAGTAGATAATCTGTATTACGTACCTACAATATCTAATTGTATAATAACGTCTCAAAATGCTCAGAGTATGCCGTTCGAGGTCGAGAGAGGCTTATGGTTTTTTGGTCAAGTACAGTGCAGCTATAAACAGTTAGATACCTATTTGAAAATGAACTTAGAAATCTCTCTCACATGCAGAGTTCTCCACTGTGTTTTTATATTTCTTATTGTTTCGTAATATATAGCTCCCACGAGATAAGTTCCAACCTAAATATTTTATGTTTTTGAATAAAAATCTTATTGAAGTAAGCGTTCGACTATGAATCTAAATTTATGCAAAGTGATACAAAAATGCTTCTACATGAAATGTTCATTGCATCCTTGTAATGAAGTTATTTTTTTTTAATATGGCAAATGTATACATACAGTAAGGGTCAGTTTAAGCTTATTGGAACAGTAACACAGTATCAAAACGAGCAAATTGAATGGATCAACGACAGATCGGATCATTGTGCAATGGAACTTAAACATGTTTTCTTACTTAATAATATAATTATACTAATAAATTTATATCATATGAGAGGGAAACAAGAGGCATGTTTATGGCTGTCATAGCACTCGTAGATTACCCTAACGGCGCAATATCACATGCATTATTTTAGTCAATAATGCAATATCCCACGCTTAACCAAATCTATAAAAATAAATGAAACGTATAATAATTATATTTTAGTAATTAATTAGTTTAGTTTAGTTTAATACTTTATTGTACACATAAATTACAAAAATACAGTTACATAAAAGTGGTGATGACAAAAGGTGAACTTAACTCAAAAATGAGTTTTCTGCCAGCAAACCTTTGAGGGCTAGAGGAAAAAGACACTCGTAATATGTGAGAGTGAAGTGTACAAACAAAGAGAGATGAAAAAAATAAAAAAGATACTTAAATAAAAGAACTAGGCTATGTATATCTACATACTTACATATTCTACATAATAATAATATACCTAATGTAACCTAAATTATTTACACAACAATCATAAAAAATACTTACGATAAAACTAATTTATATAATATATGTTTAACATAAAATATATACATACATAATACATACATACATAATACATACATACATACATAATACATACATAATACATATATAAATATATATCCAATTAATTAGAGTTGAGAGAGAAAATGCTCTTTTGTTCTCCTCCTGAAAACGTCCAATGAAGGACTCTCGCGAATGGAATGAGGAAGACGATTCCATAGACGCACTGCGTAAATAGTAAATGAGCCGTCGTAACGACTAGAAGTGTGGAGAGGAGTTCGAAGAAGTAGAGAGGAGTAGGTTCGGCTAGGTTTGTCACGAGGAACGAGATACTGAAAGCGCTCACGAAGATATGAAGGGGAGTTTGGATTATGTAGGAATATTTTATTTTATAATTATATTATAAAATAAAATATTCCTATTAATTATATTTTATAATTTCTATTGTATCATGACGTTTCATTTAACTTTCGTAATTTTTTCTTTAATTAACGCACCAACAACTGCCCGTAACTTTGCTCATTTACTTACTTGTCCATCCTAAGTTTGCCTGTAAGAAATTGCTTATAGCGATAAGGCCGCCCATTGTGTGTAATTTTTAAGTGCAATTGTTTACAAAATTACCTTTATTATTGAGAATACGGGTTACTCACTTTACTTTAGCCGGGATATGCCGACTAGTTTCGAATCTAGTACGTAGATTCATCAACTGGGCTATCGCCTCCGCGCGACGTCTAGTCTAGTCGTCTAAAGTAACGTGAGTAACCCGTATTCTCAATAATAATGTCATCACCTCACGTCGGTTTTAATAATATTTAAATTACCTTTGTTAATATTGGTGTACAATAAAGATTACTTTATCTCTATCTCTCTATCTAATAACTAACACGTATTACAGCGATGTTTTTAATCGACGAATCGCGACTCCAGGTCTGAGTCGACCCTAAGTCCTATAGGATAGTAGGATGACATCCATCTAGGGTTGCCAACTTTTTTCAGAAGAAAAAGAGTATATCTGATTTCAAAGGAGGTAAAAAAGAGTATGGACTTAAAAAAAGAGTATAATTTATGTTAAATTTTTAAAAAGGTATTTTTTTGTACTTTTTGCAGCACATAACAATTTTTCATCATTCCGAATGTGGTTGGAGGAATTTTTTTTGGGGGTACCAACATAAATTAACAGTAAATAATTGATTTTTGGTTTTGATTATGGGTTTTTGCATACGATTATATGTCAAGTAAGAATGTGTAAAAAAAAGTATTTTAGCGTACTCTATTAGTGTTATAGATTATAGAGTACGCTTACATGATATAGAGTACAATATCTACTCTATTTTAGAGTACGGTTGGCAACCCTACATCCATCTGAGCTTATCCCCCGTCGCATGGGAACATTATTATCCTCCATCTAGTACTGTACACCCGGCTACACATGAAGCTCAGCCAGCTCATAATAGCCAGTGTAAGATGGTCTCGCGTTATATGAGCTTTTCGTGCAATGCGAGTCCAGCTTATAATGGAAATGTATATCTTGATCAGGAGCCGTATGTGCCACGGCAATGTTATTTTGTTAAGTTCTTATGTGATATGTTCAGGGTTTTGGGACTGACGTTTTGGGGAGCTAGATTTGAGTAAAGGCTTTGAAGGTTTTGCGTAGGTTATTGTGTGTGATTAATATACTTATTGATTTAAGTAACTTTTTGTTCGTTTTTTTATTAAGTAAGTGAGAATGGCTGTTATTTGTTATCATCATTCTTCGAGTTTTGTCTTTTCCCAATTGCATTAACAAAATATATTTTCATAGTGGTTAATATAAAGTATGGTTAATATAATATATGTATAAATAACCTTTAAACTAATGTCTTTATATTGTTTAAAACGTCTGAATGTTCCGTTAATTCATCTATCTATGTGTTTTTTTATTTCACAATTGAATAGCTCTTTTTTTGTTTTCAGGTAAACATTCACCTGGTGTCACATCAATACGTCCAATTCATTATGGGTATGTTTTTAAGAACTACCTTTGATTTATCTTTGTTGATGCGAAAAACTTTATGACCGCTTATTTTTTTTTAAATCTGGCTTTATTAGATAAAATACATTCTCAAGTAATTATAAGTGTTACTGCCTCGAAGGCATAGTAGTTAGCGTATGCGCCTCTCATCGCTAGGTATCGAGTTCGATTCCTGGATCGGATAAGTGTTATTTGTGAACTTTTCGTCAGGAAATTCACAATAGCAGCACGGCGACGGAATTGTGCCCGGTGGATGGCGATTGGCGCACCACATAAGACCTAAACATAGCAGGTGAAATGTGGTAGTTGTACACCTCTACCATACCCTTCAGGTTAATATAGGCGTAATGTTATGTAACAGCATGAGATCTGCAATCTTTTTCGGATGGTATACGAAAATCCGAAATATATATAACGGCGCATGTGTCAATAAATAATATTGGGTCATTACCCAAAATCATTCAACAGCCCATGAAAACTGCAGAATGCAAATAAGGCAAATTAATCCGCGCTATCTGATTTAATTATCGTAATCGGATTAACAATTAGATTCATTGCGAAATTAATTCATAAATAAACACTTATTGCTGAGGGCTAATCCCCGAAGTCTCTAAACATATGATAATAGATTTAGCTCCGCAAATTGCATCGCTGATGACACAAAGCCAGGGTAATGAGATTTCACAATGACCTGCTCGTAATACAGACCGAGTGTAAAGGTAGGACTCCACCGTCGTGATGTGGGCTTGAGACAATGCCCAAAAACTGTAGGTATCGCCAAAACCCTTGTTCATTATAAGAGACATAACTTAAGCGGGATTTAATAAACAAAAGAGATTTTCTATTTAAACATGAAGGATAAACTAGAATCTATTTTTTTTCTAAGTTTTTTGCACTTGTTTACTAACTTTTTTCATGATATCCCAGCTTACTATGAAAATATCCGGCTTAAATTAAACTTTAATATTATTCTACATACAATACAGCAGTTTTTATCTTGACAAAGCCACGGAATAGGTAGCACAGCAGCGATAAACAGTCCCATAGTCGATTGGTCATACCCCTTTGGCAAAGATTTTCCTTTGAACCTTTTAATCAAGTGTGTTTATTGTTTATTTTAAAGCGTCACATTTCAATATTAGAATCTTAAGTCAAGTCTAAAAAAGTACAAGTAAAATATTTAAAAGTCGAGCCTACTACTTCATTAGTCTTTTTTTTAAACACCACCTACTACTTAGTCTGTCGCTCGTTAATTCCGGATGGGAGTTTGGTGATCTGTCACAGAGGGTTTTCCCTAGTACAGACTCCAGTCTCTCAAGGGAACATTACATTAATGTCACTAGCATTTTGTAACATTATATCTTAAGTAAATGCCTTGTTTGTAAACCTTAGTGATGAGAGAAATAAAATTTATTATTATTATTACTTCAACTTTCCTTGTTTCGATATCTGTTGCTATTCTGAAGTTTCGAACGAATGAAACTAGAATCGTCGAATCGAAGGTCACGGATGCACACCAAACAAAGCAGACTCATTCGTATTAAACTACAAGCTAATTAAATAAAAAAATAAACTATCGTAACGTTCGTGATCTCGCGCTACAGCGCAGTGAGCTGGCACCTTAAATTATGAGCCTACAGTACAGACACGATACAAATATTTGCTCTAGCCGAGATTACCGCGGAAACAGATGGTGTAAGTCAAATTTTGATGAAAAAATTCCAACGACGCTGTTTACTTTAGCCCGGGGACCGTAATGAACGCTCTCCCAGTCCCCAAAATCATAAAAACGTTAGATGAGTTATTTTTACGTGTTTTCTGTTAGTTGTGCCATATACTCAACACTTTTTGCTTTATATTTTTTGTTGTACCATATGAACTTCTTGTGAACTTGCGTATTTTTGTTATGATGTTTGGGCGGTTGGAACATACGGTTGCTTGTGCTCGTATGTTTATTGACATAAGACAATTTGGTACGTTATAGTTGTTGTAACGTACCAAATGTTCTGTCATACGGTGGTATATTTTCTGAATGTCGGATCTGAATACTGCGATAAAATGTGATATGCGTAGTGAAAGCGAGGATCCGTAATAAGCCTAGGCGAATAATGAGACTGCTTCTTCAGTAACTTTTATTATACGTTTCCACAAATAACTCGTCAGAATTTCACCATAATTTTCAGAATTAACATCAGCCGCGCCCTTTTACGTGGTTTTTAACAAAAAATAAAGACATTTTGTTTTATGACGTTGGGTCGGAATTAGCATTAACATCGGCGTCTGAAAATATCCCCGACGTCCTTACCTGCCCCGACTTATTTCTTTTTTTTTACTGTTTCCTAAAACCTTGAGGGAACTCGACACCGAGTCCATTGAAGTTTCGCATCCCATAAAGTTAGCAGAAGACTTGTGACAAAAACTAGTTCTATCTACTTTTTGTTGGCGACTTACATTCTTTTCGGTTTTGTGTAGTTGCTACAGTGATGAAGTAGGGGAGGAAAATAAAATATAAAAAGTAAATTTATAGTTAATATTGAGCAATTTTAAAATGAGTTAAGCTGGACTATTCTCTGTATAAATAGACTGCTCGTATTATATCAGGTACTAAAGGCACATACATGAAAAAAAATTCTAAGTAATTTAATTCTCAAAACTGTAATTGTTTTGTAGTTATATGGACATTTTTAAAATGTTTAGCAACTATTGTTGCTGACTGTACAGTCGGCCAATGAGTTGGGTATGCAGGCCAAAACCTTCTACGCCATAGTAACAACTGACTGCAATAGATATGCAAGTTTGTATTTCATATTGAATAAGTGTAATATACCCACTATTTAGATATATAACTCACTTATCCATAACTGGTGTCTTTACTATGACTAAGAAGTTTTTGCCCTGCATACCCAACTCATTGGCCGACTGTACAAAAGGTAGGCTGATACTTAACTAAGACAATCTAATTCAGCTACCTTTGGCTACCTTGGTTTAGTCTAGTCATAAATAAGTTCAGTTCAGTAAATACTAAGACGAAAGTCCAAAATAATTTGAAATACCTGAAGAAGCTTGTTGTGGCTAAGTAGCCGACGACATGCGGATGCGATTGACAAGTTAAGCAACGTTACCACGATATACAAGGATGGGTAACCATTCGAGTCGAGTTTTTCTTACGTTTAGCAGATTATAGATAAAATATGATATGCTATATCGTCTGCACGTGTGGTGTAGTGGTTTAAGCGGTCGCCTCGCCGCTCTCCACTGCACTGGTGTTGTGGGTTCGATCCCTACATGGGACAAATCTTTGTGATTCGCAAAGATTTGTTCTGAGACTGGGTGTGCTTGTGTAAGTGAATGTGTGCATTTGGCCTTGTCATTGGGACCATTGGATAGTGTAATTGCTTCTGGCGTTCTATCTAATGTAAATAATCCAAATTTATTTATTTATGATGAAATGTCTATTAAATACCAAATACATGTGCATAACCCCTCAAAGAAATTAAAGCGTGTTGATATGTTATTATTTTAATATCGTAACGGAATAATTATATATTTATGAAGTAGGGTTCACATCAAGCCATATATTACCAATATAAGCTGGTCTCGCATTGCAAGAGAAATCTATACAATGCGAGATCATTTTATACTGGCTATTCATAGCTTCATTTAAAGCCTTGAGGCTCTATTTAAATACGTATAACAATGTATCTGAAACACGCAACGTTCTTTAAATTGCAGAACCGTCCAAGCCGTAACTTATCCGTACATTTGGTTATTTATTTAGGACACTAAATTATAATTAATTCTTCTTCTTTTTTGCGTGTCAATGGAAAAACAACAATAGTTCAGACAACGAAACGAGATCATTTTCATGATTTACAATTATAAACCCAATTCACAGGCCATAAAGTTTAATTTCTATTGCAATTGAGATCGTTTAGGACATTTTACCATTTTTTATTATACGAAAATCAACTTAAATAACAAAGCAATAGAATTTATATTCGTGTGATTTGTAATAGCATAAATTTATCTTGTTTCGTTGGCTTTAGTATAGTTTAAATTGTTTCCATTGCGGTGGAGGGATTGGCCAGTCGCGTTGTTGTGACTGCCCAGGGTGCGCCGGACGTCAGGGGTTTGGGATTACCATTATACGGGGAGGCTCCTTCCATGCACCCCGGCTCCTATAATTAATTGATGTGTCTTTATATGTAATTAATTTTCTTTTTATATGTCTATCTTAATGAGAATGACACTATATCCTTTTTAGTAGATATGAATGTATTTAAAGTCATGTTTCTTGTTGCTAATATAGTAATAAGCAAAATATCTGTTATTTAACTGGTCAAATGTGGATGTTAAGCACCTCTGCCAGACCCCTCTGGGTAATGTAGTCGTGATGTTATAGTATATATCTGTTATTAACGGAAACTAATGCTGTAGCCAAATCTACCTTCATACTTTTCTTGGCAATAGCAGGGCGTAGAAAGATAACAAATGCTTATATTTTGTTTGTACATTTAATAGGATTATTTTGTGTAGTATAATAATGTAATCCAATTACTTATGTAATCTTATTAAGAGTTAACAAACAAACTGTGAAGCCAAAACAAGCAATTCTCATCTTTATCGTAACTATAAAATACATCGGCACCAATTGAATCCAAACAATTTTTTTTGCTGTTTTTCTGCGCAGATTTTCTGATGGCGCCCGAGAGAGGACAGAAGGTATCAAATTAAAGAAAAAAAAAATAATAAAGTATGTAACATATTAAAAAAATAAAAAAAAAAAACTTGAGCACATACACATATCAATAAACATAGAAAAATAAAAAGGTAAGGTCTAAATAAAAAAAAAAAAAAACAAATAAAATTAACATTACAAAACAGAGAACACAGAAATAAAAGTAGTAAACGTAATGTAAAGTAACGTATATTGATGCTGTCTTTGTATTTTATGATAATGCTATCCAAAAAGGTATTTTTTTTATGCTATCAAAGGCTTTTGGCAAGTTAGCAGTTTAGCACCTCAGTCCGGCACTGAGTTTTCGTATAAACTCTCGATTGTGCCGTAAAACACATTTTAGACCCACCACCGACTTTGGAGGATTACAAATGAATTATTAATGTGGCTATTCACATAAAACCTGGGTCTTTTTAGGGTTCTGTAGCCGAATGGCAAAAAACGGAACCCTTATAGATTCGTCATGTCTGTCCGTCTGTATGTCATAGCCACTTTTTTCCGTAACTATAAGAGTTATACTGTGGAAACTTGGTAAGTAGATGTATTCGGTGAACCGCATTAAGATTTTCATACAAAAATAGAAAAAAAAGCTATACATTTTTAGGGGTCCCATACTTAGAACTGAAACTCATTTTTTTTTTCATCAAACCCAATACGTGTGGGATCTATGGATAGGTCTTACAAAATGATATTAAGGTTTTTAATATATTTTTTTTTCTAAACTGAATAGTTTGCGCGAGAGACGCTTCCAAAGTGGAAAAATGTGTCCCCCCCCCCGTAACTTCTAAAATAAGGGAATGATTAATGTAAAAATAATATATGATGTATGTACATTACCATGCAAACTTCCACCGAAAATTGGTTTGAACGAGATCTAACAATATTTTTTTTAATACGTTGTAAATCAATCAACTCCAATATAATAAAGAATAAAGAAAAACATTTATTTAAATGTATAGTGGTACGGAACCCTACGTGCGCGAGTCCGACTCGCACTTGGGCGGTTTTTTTATATTATTCGCCTTTATTTTGTTCCTTACGGTTTCCTAGTCGATCTTATTTATGGCGTTGTAACATATGTTGCATGCTTCAGGAGATCGGCTAAGCCTCAGGAATGGTTTCACCTGAATTATGTACAAGGGAGGGAATCGAATTGTTTTATTTACAATTTGCGGGTAGTTCGATGAAGTAGTAAAAGGTCGGGTTTCAAGAAAAGTTTGAATTAAGAAAGTGGTTTCTTTAGCCGAAACGTGTCTTAAGTTTTAGTAGAAAAAAAAATCGCTTTAGTTTGGACATCGATGCGGACGTATTTTTTGACAACCGTACTTTTTCGGGCTTTATTTTAATTTTTTGTTTATATAGTTAGGTATTTCTGTAATTAGTTTTCACGAGTTTATTGTTGTTAGGTTAATGATGTTAATATAATAATGATCTGTAAAATTCAAGACTAAAAGAACAAAAATAACTTAGTTAAACTTAATTTCTCAAGAAATAAAGTTTAACTTAACCTCAGTGTCCTTGTTTGTGAGGACAAGTGTCCTCATTGCCCTCCTATTGTAAATAAAGCTTAGTGAATTATTAAGTCTAAGAATTGCCAAGATCCTCATTCATTACGAAGTACCTCGGATAAAAGGTAAGAAAATTACTTGTCTGTATAGCACAAACCGTCTGATATAGATTTAAAAAATATAGTAAATAAATAATAGTTTAAAAAAACTAAAAAACACGCTTTTAAAGTACTTCTAACTAAAAAGTGAAAAATAATTCCTAATATAAGCTGAAAATGGTAATGAACAATAAATACTAGTATTATTGTGAAAAAGCGTGGGGCGCTCTGTGCCATATTTTTCGTCTATCGAGCAACCCACGCTTTTTCACAATAATACTAGTATTTCGAGACCAAAGGAGTCGGTTACATACATACAGGTGAAGCTAATATAAGCGTGTTAAAATGAACAAAACAAAAACGTAAAAATACTAATGATCGAAGTGTAATAATTACATACAAAAATGATATTAAATATAAAGCATACTATTTTGATTGTAGGGCGGAAGTAAATCTATATTTAATTACAGTTATTTTCGGCCTTGTAAGGTAACTTGTGTTATTCTGGATTCTTTTATTATTAATTAATTACTCGAGTGTGATTACTCCTTTGAGTGTATATAATTTTAGTCTAAATCACTTGAAAACGTTAGTTAATAGCATAGTATTTTTTCGCCTTATAATTGAGAATGAAAATTAGTGATAGTAGTAATACTCATTGTAATAAGTATAATTTAGTATTACTCATAAATTTAATTCTAGCCATAGAGTACATAGCTCCAATTTTATTTTTTTAAACAATGTTATTTTATAGTCCGTTTTAAAAAAAACAACTACATATTAAGAAAAGAAAATTAATTATATAAAAGTTAATAAAAAATAAAATAAATAATCACTTTTTTTTAATGTTTTCACGTATTCAAGTGCCGCCTGGGGCCTATGAAAATAAATTATTTGAATCTTAGACCTATAATACATTTGATTAAATACATCGACGTATTTTTTGTTTTTGTCTTTTCGCATAGGTTCGTCCTGGCCATTACACCACGGACGTAAACTTCCTCCTAACACAAGCGAATTAAGCTTAGCTGGAGGGGGTTAACAAGAATACTAGTAATTTGTATTTGCAAATTGCTAGTAAGCTTTTTTAAAATAAATAAATAAATAAATAAATAAAATTATTTTTTTTGTTTAAATTTTTTCAAAATAAATTTTCAGCAATTAATTGACTGCCGTGTTATTTGATAAATAAATTCCTCTGTCGTATTATTTTATAACATAATAAAAATTGAGTTGAAACAATATTCAAACCTATTCTAATAACTAGATTACATGCATAATGCTTAATTTAATAGTATTTCCGCGAAACTCACTTAATTACTCGTGTAGGTACGGTAGGTATATTTAAGTGCTATTTATGCACGTCTGCTTGTGGGTAATGCCCGGTATTTTTCATTTTAATTAACGCTGTTGCCGAGTAAACACGTATTTTTAATTCAGAGTATTTTCAACGAAATCCCGACATTTCCTCGCGGGACCCAGGGTACCCGCAGACCCTCGGAAAAAAATTAACGCGTCCAAATCCTGCGACGACGTGACCCTTTATTTTCATAATGAACATTCATTCTAGATGTACCCATCTTTATCACAGTGCCATCTGTTGATTTTCTTTGTGAAACTCTCGCCTTTGTTCCGGATTAGAGGCGTTCAACATCGAGACTTATTACTTTACAGATAAGGTATAATGTTGTACTTGAGTAGTCGGAATAATGAAGGCATTGTTCAGTATAGAGGGCGCCCGTATCGTTTCACATGTGCACTACTCGTTAGGGCTCCATGAGCACTTTTGTACCCGTATGCCCCTGCCAAGATAAGTTTGCTTATTCGACTATTGAAAATCATTGAACTTTGTACTCTAAGCTGTTGGAATAAGGATCTTTGACTGAGTTTCTAAAGATGTTAGATTAGGAACTGAATGGATTATGTAAATATTGCTTAGGAAACTTTTAATTGGGGTGTATATTTGACGTTTATGATGTGTGTAATGTTGGAGTGTGTGTAAATTGTATGTTACAAACATTTCGCCTAAAATGCCCTTTATGCGGTTACTAAACAATGCCTGAACAGTGGCCATCTTTTATAAATGTTACATAAGGTAAAGGCTATGGTTACAATCTACCATCGGATAAACTGAGAACTCGTGCGCTGTTAATTGTGTCAATCATTACAATTAAAATCTATATAGCCTGAATGGAAATAATAAACAATAATTTACTATTTCATAATTTGAATAATATTATACTCCTGGAGCAACTTTTCTGCAAGGGCGGATCCACGTAGGGGGGTTTTGGGGTAATGATAACCAGATTAGATTTTTTTCGAAAAAATTACGAGAATTTGTTCTAAACTAGACCCGACCTTGCTTTTCTACCATGTCAACAATGGGCTTTTATTACCGTTTACAATAAGGTGGACCCTAATCTCATTTATACCGTATACTTGTCCAATAATAAAATAATGTTCAAAAAAAGAAAAACCACTTCAATTACAATTATTTTAGTCTTATATGGTTTCTCATGGGTGCCATTGTCAGAACTGGACCAAATTGAAATGGGACCACACGGGAAGCACCAGCTTTCAAATAAAAAAAGAATCATTAAAATCGCTTCGCCCAGTCGAAAGTTATGAGGTAACAAACATTAAAATAAACAAATACAGGCGAATTGATAACCTCCTCCTTTTTTCAAGTCGGTTAAAACAGATTAATCAGACTAAAACAAATGCGTAGTGATCTTCAGCTGTCAGTCAAGTCGAGAGATCAAGAGCTCATATGTTTATTGCAAGTGGCGACATCTGTGCGTCGCGTGTCTATGGTACTATGCCATGGTATCTAAACTAGTGACGCGGTTTTTAGAATATTTTTTATTCTGGTACAACAATAGCATATATATTCTTTCTCGATTCTAAATTATCTCTAGTAAACCTTGAACTTCCCTTGTGTGTAAAAGATTGTCTTAGTTGCGATAAGACCGCCATTCGTACTACATAATATTTTCTTTTTCTGTTTATTTTTTCCTCTGTGTGCAATTAAGCTTTTTATTATTATTAATTAATATTACAAACTTACAATACAATGAGCTCGTCAAAGAAAAATATTAACAATAATTTAATATAAAAGCTACCAAATTAAGTACTTTGGTATGATTTTTTATATTTTATTGCAAAATATTTAACTTGTTTTCTAATTTAACGATTGTTAATTATGATTTAGTATGAGACTTATGGTTTTATTCAGATTAAAGGTGTAAAAACACTCGTTTACACTTAAAAGAAAACGCATTCTTATCCACGTACAAATATCTATGAGTTCAACATATTATATTAGTATTCGATAAAATGGTATTTGATGCATCCAAAGATCTCGGCAGTGCTATGGTTGAATCACTTCACTAGTGGTACAACTCAGCACTACAATGAATCATTACCTACTGATAATAACTAGGAAATCGATGACGTTCTCTCGTTGTAATGAATACTGCGAATAATATTATGCGGTTGATAATATTTTATACCACGTGTATAATAATAGCAGTCCTGTATCTAATACATGTCCCACTGCTGGGCACGGGCCTCTTCTCGTGATGAGAAGGGTTAGGCTATAGTCCACCACACTGGCCTAGTGCGGATTGGTAGAATTCACACGACCTCTAGTACTTTTTTAGGCATTCCTCACGATGTTTTCCTTCACCGTTAGCGAGCAATAATTTATATGATAAACACGTGTATTAATATGAATAGCAAACTTGCCATCCAACTGGAACATAGTTGCTTCTACCATTTGACAGCTGATTTGATTGATTTCTTATAAATTAGAAATCAGAAATCAAATCATTTATTTCCATGGGCCCCTATGGGCGCTCTAACACGTCCAAACTAACATAAAAATACAAAAAATATTATAATAATTTAAATGAAGTAAAACTTATGAAAAATAATAATAAATAGAACTTCTTCTTCTTCGTCGTGTCGATGGCTAAGTCAATTTTTTTTGACTTGCCATCGTGGTGAAAGGATTTAGAGAACTCGCGAATTGCCCAGGGTGCGCCGGAACGTAGGGAATCGTTGTGTACGTCACTCGGGGAGGCTCCTTTCATGCACCACACAAAATAGAACTTAATAACTATTATAATTTAATCTAGGCATAAAACTCCTTGTGTATGAAATGTCATTCAAATCCGTTCAGTAACCTGCGAGAAATAGTAACAAACAAACAAACATACAACTTTGAATTCTTATTGCGCATTTCATAAAACAACCTAACATCACGCCTATATTACCCAGAAGGGTGTGGCAGAGGTGTACAACACCTACACTTCACCTGCTATGTTTAGAGAGGGATAGAGGCATAAGCATATTGCCATCTATGGGCACAATTCCAACTCCGTGCTGCTATTGTGAATTTCTAGACGGAAAGTTCACAAATAACATTGACGACCGGATGGCGGATTGGGTAGTGTACCTGCCTGCGATGACGAGGTCGTGGGTTCGATTCCCACTTAAGACAAATCTTTGAGAGCATGAACATGGGGGTTTGTCTTAGTCTGGGTATTTCTATGTATAATATGTATGTATTTAAAAAAGAAATTGATACATGTATTAGTGTCAGTTATTCTAGTTCCCATAGTACAAGCTCTGCTTAGTTTGGGACTAGATAGCGTTGTGTGTGAGTTGTGAAATATTAGTATTTTATTTTATTTATTTATTTTTACATTTTGTTCGATCCGGGTATCGAACTCGTGACCTCGTGGTGAGAGGCGTACGCTTACCACTAGACTAACGAGACAGTTTATAAAACAAATATTAAAGAAATAAGAATATCGAGGAAAATCCTCTTACAATTCAAAGGCACCTTCATTGCACATTCCATATAAATACAAAACATGTTCTTTTCACATTATATCGTACGACTGAACATAAAGGAAATAAGTTGAAATAACCCTTCATGTATATTTTATTTACTCCGAAACAATTACTGGCACAAAAAGAATCGCTTAATAAAATTCATTGAACAATAAAAAAGAAAAATCGGGTACGTTGCTTCGGTAGTACGGTATACACGGCTACCGATCTACCTATACATTGCCATTATAAACTGGTCCCGCATTACACAGAAAGCCTGTATAACGCAAGACCAGCATATACTGGAAATGTATAGGTTGACGTGTACCCGTCTGTACTGGTGACATGAATTGGGTTTTTCTCATCGAGAAATCCAATGGACGTGAATCCGTTTGACGTGAAACTCGCCAAATATCTGCACATCGGGTAATACTCGTGTCGTGGTAAAAGGACAAAACAGTAATCCCTTTCATCTAGTACAGTATTTCTGTCTATTTTTTAACACGCTTATATTAGCGTCACCTGCATGTATGAATGTATGTATGTATGTATGTATGTAACCGACTCCTTTGGACTCGATTTTGACCCACTTTAAACGGACAGATTTCATTCAAATTTTGCACACCTGTCAAAGATCGATGACAATGCAATAATTCGATAAAAAAAAAGCAAACTAAAAGTAGAAAATAAATAATAGTTTAAAAAACACGCTTTTAAAGTACTTCTAACTACTCTAAAAGTGAAAAATAATTCCTAATATAAGCTGAAAAAAGCGTAGGTTGCTCGATAGACGAAAAATATGGCACAGAGCGCCCCACGCTTTTGCTAATGCTTTGCTAATGAAGACATTGAGATCTCTTCTGAAATAAAAATACTATTTAAAACAAAACCATTCTAATACTTTTTCATGGTGCTCGTTAATTAGCTTTCATCTGCTATGTTTTATCGAAGCATAATAAGTATGTATTTACAAAAGAAAAGCTTAATACAAGCCATAGGCTTAGTTTGAGACTGTGTGTTGGCGTTGTGTGCAAATTGTGAAATACCTATATAATATGATTTTCAGCTACAAAACAATAATAGGAAAATATAAATTTGGCTATTCAAATATACAACCATCGTTTGTTTTAGGCACGTATGTAAATACATAAATATATTTAATAGATGTTTCATGTTAGGCTCGATTTCTGTTTGTTTAGGCTTCCACTGTTCTTTATGACAATCGATATCTCCAAAAGCACTTAATATATTTGTTTAATAATACACCATTTTGCGAGACAAATATTGAGTCATGGGAAATGCTTAGGGTAAATCTTTGTAAATGGTGGGTAAATGTAAACAAAGCAATATTATTCTTATAAAATAATAAATATATTGGGGTTTTTAATAGATAGATAGATAGAAGATACTTTATTTATACATAATTTCACATGAAAAAAATAACTTAAGAGGTAACAACAAAAAAAAAACAGAAAATAATGTACAAAGGGCGACAGCGATTTTTCCAGGCAACCATATGATGGACATTTTAGAAAGAGAAAATAAAGCGGTAGTTTTTGCTTAGATAATAAGAAATTGGATTTATTATTATATAAATTATATCAATAAATTACATATTATATAATATATATACGACATATAAATATATTATAATATATATATTTCTATACCTACTTACAAATATACAATACATAATACTTAAGGAAAGATATTGCTCATTGAACATTCTTTTAAAAATTGTAATGGATCTTATTGGATGAGAGACATTTATATCCCATCAAAAAACATTTTTATGTAAAATGTTGGCCAGTCGAGGCCTAATAAATATATGGCTTAAAGTGACAAAAAGTTATTTAGAGCTAAGCTTTTAGCCCTAAATACCCTTACATGACAAGCCCTAACTGAACAAACTACACCTTATTATTGATGATTTTTATAGCATTTAGCTATGCTTTTACTTCAGACAACGAAACGAGATAATTTTCATGATTTACAATTATAAACCCTATTCACAGGCCATAAAGTTAAATTTCTATTGCAATTGAGATTGTTTAGGGCATTTATAACAGTTTTTATTATACGAAAATCAACTTAAATAACAAAGCTATAGAATTTATATTCGTGTGATTTGTAATAACATAAATTTATCGACGCGCGCGGAGGCGACGACACGCGAATAATAGCCCAGTTGATGAATTTACGTACTAGATTCGAAACTAGTCCGCATATCCCGGTTAAAGTAACGCGAGAAACCCGTATTCCAAATAATAATGTCCTCACCTCACGTCGGTTTTAATAAGATTATAAATTTATCTGTTTACGAAACAGATAAATTTAGGCTTTAGTATAGTAAATTATACTAAGAAGCAGTTGAAAAATCAATCTGGACTCTTAGATCCCGAAGACAAAGGCCTTTTAAAACAACCCTCACATCTTTATACGTCGTACGTGCGTAGACACACTTTCATGATCCTAATTCACCATCAACTTACGCAAAGCATTAAACTAACCGAAATAATTGAAAAAACGACCCTCTCATTATTTTCTACATAAAAGCACTAACTTACATGCAAGCAGTCATTACGCTGTGTGATTGTGCGTTGTAACATCAAAGCCGAAACTTTGCCGAAAGTCTGCCGAAACTAGAGGCCGACGAGGCCGGGGTGAGGCCAATTATATTCATAGTCGAGCGATATCACAAGACTAGCGTACTGCGACATGAGAGGCCTTAGACTAATAGTAGACTCAGAGGAAGTCTTTTAAGTTGGATCAAGGGAGGGATTCGTATCGAAAATGTATAATGTAGGAACGTTATGGTAAACGCCAAAGGTGAAAGCTAGGAACATTTATGTTTGACGTTTGACAGACATCTTTGTCAAATATAAATTACGTCAAATAATATGTGATGTTAGAAAACAATAATTGTAATTTATATAAGATTAAAGAGAATTAAGGTAGTAATTTGAAAAAAAAAAAAACGTGTCAAACAGAGTAAATTACCTTCGATTGTGGATTTTACTGAGATAGTAACTACTTTGGAAAAATAAATGAATGTGTGCCTTCGCCTGGTCAGGAACTCGTATGCTGTGATACAACTCCCCCTGAGCTGTGTCTTCGAGAACCAGGCATTGTCCCTGGTTTCAACCTGATGATGATGATGATGATTTATTTGTATTTGTGTTGTAGCTTTCTTTTCTTTCTCATTCTCTTTTTTATTTTGCTCGCTCTAGGAATAATTCCTGTGTCGCGGGGGTGTTTACAAACATACATTTCACACACGCAAAGTACACCCAGAGTTAGAACAAATCTTTGCGGATGGAGAAAGATTTTTTCAGTATAGGACCACAACACGAGGGCAGTTGAAATCGGCGAGGCGACCGCTTTAACCACTACGCCAACCTCGCACTCAATCTAAAGTTTTATGTGTTTGTTCGGTTTTGTATTAGCTCAAAAAAAAACAAAATTCAAATCATTTATTTTCATAGGCCCCAGGAGGCGCTTGAACACGTCAAAACATTACAAAAATATATATAAAATAATACTAAATTCAAATAATGCTCAATTCATATTATCTTGCTTATTTTAAGAAAGGAGATGTGTTGCTAGTTTATGTATTAATACAGTTTCTGTACAATAGGAACATAGCACACACGCTTCTTACAAGCATCGGTGATTGATAATTTGGTGGTTTGGCGACTCCTTGTCATCTAAACAGTTCGATTGTGGCATCGGAAACGCGCGTTCGACCAAAAGTATCGTAACGTGTGCTATGGACCTTCTTCTGACTTAAGATAACATATATTTGACAATGACAATGAAAATAACGGTTCGAAATTTGCTTTAAATATATGTTTTGAAACTTTCGCAATTTGAGAACATTTTTCAAAAATTAGACAGCGGGTCTAAATCACGTAGTTATATAAAGGTAAATAAAAGTTCCTTTTAATAGTTAATACGATAGCCTATTCTATCACGAGATGGCATGTATACCTTAAATATTCTACACTTTCCCGAAAACAAGAATATCAATATGGAAATATGCATTTATTCATCGATGCTATGGCGGCGCGAATGGGAGCGATACTTCAATACCAGATCAAGATGTAGAATCTTATAAATATGTATTACTTACTAAAAACCTTTTTGAAACAAAACAGAATATTTGGACCAGAAAGATGTCCCGTTGACACAGTTCTCAAGTTCGATTCCTGACTCGGGTCGGTCAAAAGAATTATTTGGGATTTTTCGTCAGGCAATTCTGGGTGTAATGGAACAGCAAGATTCATCAAAAATCGTTCATTAGTTTTTACGTGAAAGAATATAAACAAATATCAACATTAAACAAAAAAATATTTGTTAACCAAAAACGATAAAAAAGATTTTATTTGGATTTGGTAAACAACTAAATTTATTTGTCTT
The DNA here is from genome assembly GCA_905147285.1 of Hypena proboscidalis. NCBI lineage: Eukaryota > Metazoa > Arthropoda > Insecta > Lepidoptera > Erebidae > Hypena > Hypena proboscidalis. The sequence continues at coordinate 8,450,683 of LR990141.1, forward strand.
TAGGAGTTCGTCAAAATCACAACAGTTACTAGCAGCTATGAGGCTTAGATTTGTGTTACTTGCATTAAAGCTAAAATTAAGTGTGGATGATATACACTCAACACTTTCTTGAATTAAATAAGCGTGATGTTATGTCATCTTGTAATCTTTTATGCACTTTAAATCCCCATTTACACTGCAAATTCTGCAAAGAAACTCGAATGATTGTTTTGTTTATCGTGATTATAAAGACAGAGAGAAATGCGTTGAAAAACTTTTATAGTGTAAATGAGCCTTTATCTATGCTTACCAAGAAGTAAACTACAATCCAGTTAACTGATTAAAAAGTCTTCCATTAGTCTCATGGTAAAGTCGGACCACAAGTTCGGTATGCATGGCACACTTCTACAGAAACTTGTGCGAATAACGTATTTAAATAGTGTAAAATATAGTCGGTAAATTAATATACGAAAGGAAACTTTAATAGAAACAAAATAAAGATTATATTGCGATTCATTTTGAGATACAGGAATTGCAATGTAAAGTAATCTCTATTTTATTAACATTAAAGTTTAATTTTGCTAATAATGTTTTATAAATGCGTACCTACACACATTATTGTCTACCGTTACCTACTCATTTCTACACTCACACAAACACAACAATCGACAGATTTTATTGAAATAATTCATTTGAGTCTTTATTTCGTGCTAATTAAAGTTTCTTTTCGCACATATATAATAAACCGCAACCGAGTCTGTCAACGCACGATTGATCTCATATTGATGCGAGCTCGCATTATATTAGCTGTGATGAGATTTATATTTTTTGTTGGCGCCGAGTGTAAACAAACGAGATTAAAGGTTGGATATTATACGGGATATTTTAATATTACCATGCCTCGGTGAGGTAATGTCGTTGTGAAATATAACAAGGGTGGAAAATAAATTAGCCACAACATGAGAGGAAGAAACAGCTTTTTTATTTTGGCAGTGAATATACCTGACCGTATACCACACAACACTGTTAAGGGATACGGTGTGGTGCGATTATGTGCCTCCCTCCGCCATTATGAACACAGCTGTGTACCATCGAGCCGCGCCACCAAAGATTCGCCCCGTCTCGGTAAATTATCCAGGCTGAGGACTAAACCCTATGGATTCTATGGCTCTACTCGCGACCTCACATCTCTTGTTGTGGAAAGGAGATGTACACTCAACGTGGCCGATGGGTGCCCTCAAGCCGGGCGAGTGCGAGATAGATTATGTGGCGATTTTCATCTTTTCCCATTTAAAAATATGACTATAACGTGACTAAATCTATCTTGCGCTCGTATGCTTCCCCCCAGGTCTAGTTCTCTCTTTATTCTTTAGTAGCACATAATCTTACCAAGCCCCACCTTTCTTACTTGAAGATATTCATCAGCTGTAGTTACCTACCAGTTACCATATCAGGCCGACTACACGCTCTGAAATTTAAACAAAACTTCACATAATAAAGCAATAATTCTAGTTAGTGGTGAGCATAATACATTATCTATTAGTTCGTATTATTGTTTTAACATACTGTACAGTCCACATACGATATCGCACCTGATGGTTACGCCATTGTATTAACTAGAATAGTTATATCTATACCATACGTAGAACATCTATAACATATTGAATTACTTAACCAGCCTGTCAGTCCAATAAAACAATGATGTAGTTCTAGGAATAAATACATAAATATCTCACAGCTAACACACAACGCCATCTAGTCCTCAACTAAGCAGAGCTTGTACTATGGGTACTAGAATAACTGATACTTATACATGTATACTTTTCTTTTTTGTAAATACATACCTTATTATACATAGAAACACTCAGTCTAAGACAAACCTCCATGTTGATGCTTCTCTGTTGATGTTGATCTTCCTCGGCGTCGCAGGCAGGTACACTACGCACTCCGCCATCCGGTCGTCAAATGTACGGTTGTACAGTCGCAACCAAAAGTCCATAAGCAATCTCAAAAGGCAATAGTTTAAAGTGTAGTTTGACTTACGACCTTCTATTTCCAAGAAATAGACACATGTTGTTAACAAATAATTGTAGTTCATAATTTCATCCACAATGTAAGTGACAAGATGGCCGAGCGGTTAAGGCATGCAGTTAAAATAGATGCGATTATCAATTCACCGCAGGTTCAAATCTCACTTGGTTACTTTTATACTTTTTGAAGTTTTTACTCGATTAGAAGGACCCATTCCTTCCAATATAGTATTCTTTATCTTGTTCACTTTGTTCACACATTTGTAAATATATAGAAAATGTATGGGGTTCGATGGTGCAAAGGTGGGAGTCACGGGATGAAAGGTGTATACAACAGTTAAAAACCCATTGCATGGAAGTGTGGGAAAACTTAAGAGGAACCAGTATATGTGCTAATATTTTAGGGTCCATGCGCAAACGTCTACTTGACTGCATTGAAAATAATGGGGGTTATACGAAATATGAATAATGTTATAATTATTTAAGATTAATTTAAGATGTTGTGGTTTTACTAATAAGTCGCTGTAACTGAATATTAGCACTTCTGTAAATATTTAATGATCTTCAATGGAGGTTTAGTTTCCTTCTTCTTTTCGTCAAGACAAGCTGTAACTTCAATACATTTATTGTGACGTTACATTAAAAAAAACATCGTCATAAAGTGTAAATCATAATATTAGTCTTCAATAAACGCTGCTGTATACCAATACCTATTATAAGTGGGTATCAACAATTTATTATATTTTTGTTATTAGAACATCCTGTCCTTGTTGTCATTGTGAATCAATTTAGTAATATTTGTAGGTATTATCAATGTTATGATTTGACTTAGTGGGTTACAATAAAAAATCTTATAAACGGTTACAAGGGAACTTTTTTATTTAGGTAGGAATGTGACGTCACAATTCTCTTTAAAATGTATTAATTGTATAAATAAATAAAACGAATAAACATTTTTACCATCATTCAACATAACTTTTTTATTTCTACCTTACAACAATGACAATAAAAAAAACGTAAGTAGTTTAATAATAATAACATATTTAATTTATTAGTTATATTAATCAAAAATCTTATAAACGGTTACAAGGGCACTTTTTTTAATTTAGGTAGGAATGTGACGTCACAATGCTCTTAAAAGTTTATTAATTGTATAAATAAATAAAACGAATAAACATTGTTATCATCATTCAGCGTGACTTTTTTATTTCTACCTTACAAAAATGAAAATAAAAATAAAAAATTACGTAAATAGTTAAATAATAATAACATATTTAACTTATTAGTTATTATATCAATATGTAATTATTTATGTATTGTATACATGTATTGTATCGCAATTTAAGCATGAATACCTAACAAGTTTGTGCTTAAAATATTACAAATATTATTATGATTTCGTAAAAACAAAATACAACCACAAATCAACTAAGCTTCAAACTCAGATTTAGTTGATAGTGATCTCAATGTTTACCCGATATAGCTACCTGCTCATGATAGATAGATGCGAATTCAAAGAACCGGTCGCCACTGTGACGCGTTTAGTACGAATGCGACAACATTTCATTAGTGTGTGTTATCTTATAAACTGCTTAACACGCAAGCGACTTCGTTAGTGTGTGTACTGGCTGTATCGGGCTCGTACCGTTCATAGCAATGTAATCCTTAGCGTGCCTATGGACTTCTGAGCGTTTACTGTACATACGCTAAAGCAGATTTTGCCGTCGTCTACGTAATATTTCTAATAACGTCTCAGTCATACTTTAATCTATTACACGAACACAAAAGATCTCATATCTCGAATCTAATCTAATCTTTTGTTTTGCCAACAACTCAAAATTCCACTCCTGAAGTTGGAACGAACTTATTTGGAACTTCAACAGCAGTTCTAATGGCTGTCGACAAAGTTTTAGCTTTTATTATTAATTTGGCTTTTATAATGCGATTACATGATTACATTGGTGTACTTTGTGTTTTACTTTTTGTTATAATAATATCAAGTATCTTCATTCAAAGTTGATCGGATTTTTGAAGCCATCGGAATTAATTTTCAAGTTGAGTTGTGAGATTGTTGTTATATCTTGTTTTGGTACTTTTGATGTTTTATTTTGCTTTTAATATTTAATGAATTTGTCAAATTGTGAAGTTGCGAATTTAATTCACAAAGGTGTGTTTACAAACACGAAATTTTCATCCTGAGGTTCGCAAACAAACCTGGAGTGAATCGTCAAAAAACATTTAAATGAAATACAGTTATAAGTTAATTTGGACAATACCCAGGCGGCAGCAGTTTTCAAAATTAATTAGCTCACCTTTGTCACGAGTTAATTTAAAATTTATTCCGATTTGTCCGACATTTTCTTCGTACGCTAATTACGGCTGACGCTGCGTTTCGTTCGCTCCAGTTTTATTCGCTTACGTTTCGTTCACGTTTTTGTTTCGTTGTAAGTGTATTATTTTAGGTTATAGCGCGGTGTTTTTGTTATATTTTCTTGGAAATAAAGGTATGTTCTAATCATCGTGAGACTCAAATCATGTAACGCAGAAAAAATAGTACACTGTTTAACATATTTTGACAACGTTTTGACAGATAAAATGTCAAATTAAAATAGTAATTTATTGACACATAGATTTTATTTCATCACAGCCAAATTTCAAAGTTGTTTTAAAATGCGTATTTTTGTGGTTATACTCTGATCTTAAATCTGTGACAATAATCGAGCGAGTGTAGTTCGATTACCGATTGAGTAAGCATATTTAAAAAAAGTTGTATATAGTAGTTTCAATTGTTTTAAAAATAAAATTAAGTCTTCTTTTTGTAAAATGTCCTATCTAGTAATTATTTGTGGATTTGACAATTGGGTGCTCGATTTATATTTTTTACTGTGTCATATTCATGTAGTAGGTGTACCATAGACATAATCTGAGGTTTCCTAATAACTAAACACATTTTCCCTTACTTTACATCCCCCTTGCACATAAATGCCACTATTCCGAAATATACAACCTTCCGGGAACAGCCTTATCTTTCCAAAACCTTCATACAAGGGAAAACAAGAATAGTTACCAAAACTAGTTATTTTAGCGACGAGTTTAACTTGGTTATAGTTTATTATGTTGGTAGTATCTCTAGTTATACTCCGTTATGTTGGTAGTGCGTGTAGTTAAAGTTTATTATGTTGGTAGTGTGTGTTGTGAACTGCCCTTTAGTTGAAGTGGTTGTTTTGTTTTATCTATATGGAGGCAAGATGGTGGCATTATTCATTTGATGACTAGAGAAGAAGCGCTTGCAATTATCATTGAATTTAACCCCTTAAAAAATATTTTTTATTATTTTTGTTTAAACAAAGACTAAGCTATATGAAAGTGGCCACTAGATGAGGTTGATAGCCTTTTGGCTTTTTGTATTTGGTAAAAAAAAATGCCAATTTAAAATATCGCCCATAGATAGATAGTCGCTCGCAACAAAGCAAATATTCAAATTCCCTAAATTATTATGCTTGACTATTGTCACTTAATGTGGGGTTAATTTAATATGCTACTACTTCTACTTTGGTATAAATTACTTTATAAATATTTAACCATACAAAGCGCCGATATTGAATAAACTATTATAATATATATTTTAAGAACTACCCAATCACCATCCCACTCTCAAGCAATAATCCGAATAATATCTTTGACCAATCCAAGGCTCGCTCCTAATTAGGGTCGCAGCATTTAGCATACGGACCCCGTAATGAAATGCGAAGTCACTGTCAAGTAAATAAGGGACCCTTGTCATCGCCTACGACAATATAAACTTCCAGACACACTAAACTTGTATTACTAATGAAGTATACTAAAATTGTTGATTATACTAGTTGTATATTCTTGTTTATTTTAGTAACGAGTTCGGTTTAAATCTTATGATGGTAAAGCCAGTTTTGTTTTGGTAAGTCGCTTAGGACGTTTTGGCATATGTTTGTACCGAAAATACTATACGGATTTATTTATTTATTTAAAACTTTTTACACAATTTGTACGGAGGCGGACTTAATGCCAAAGGCATTCTCTACCAGTCAACCTAGGGTGGTGCAGAGATTTTACATGGTAGGTGCACTTGTGATGATAGTAACAACTATAAATAACTAGCTGACCCGGCGAACTTCGTACCGCCTTAGCGTAAATTTGATGCACTACTTTATTTTGTATAGCTGACCTATCTTATGTATGCGTACCTATTCAATTTGAACTGGAATCTATAATATCCGCCATATAAAAATGAATACCTATTTCCCTGATGCAAAATTAAATGTATATTTTTCAATCTTTCTAAGAGATTTTCTTAATATTTTTTTCCGTAAGAACCTTGTACAGAGTATTAGAAAACTACAAAAAAAAATCAGCCAAATCGGTCAAGCCGTTTTCATGCTATGTCGTGACAACGGAAAACGGCTTTCATTTTTATATATAATATGGACTTACAAAAATTTTAAAAAAAACAATATAAAATTATTACAAACATCTTCTATAGTATAGATCATTTACAATATTAACATACTTAACTACATACTATATATACATATATTTTTTTTTTTTTTTTTTTTTTACGGGATATAATCCCACCCACACGCCCACCACTGTGACTCCTGTGACGCCAGGATCTACAGCAGTAACCAACTGAAAGGCACCGTGCATGACACACGGGCAATCCCAGGGAGAGTTAAAATTGTCTTGGAACCCGCAACGAATTTAATCAGAAGTATATAGTTGGAGTTGGAAAGTATGTATCTTTACTTCCCTCCAGAGCAAAGCGGGAGACTGAGCAATGCCAAATATAGACAAAGTGTCTATATGGAAAGAGTGAAGACACCACGGATAGTGACAAAATTATGGGGCCTAAATTTGATTGCTGTAATAGGTATGGCAGAAACGGCTAAATGCACGGAAATTTATTCTGTTCGATACAAGATCCTCATAGTATACCACTCCAGATGTCAATTGTAAGCTATTTAACATAACATTACGTTCGTTGTGCCAAAGACTACACTCCCAGATGATATGGTGGGCGGTTTGTTCGTGCTCAGATGTAGAACATGTACAGAATGGAGAATCGATTAGCTTAAACGAAAATAGTTTGCTCTTAAGATTGCCATGACCCGTCAGGAATTGAGCCACACAGTGATTAACCTCTAGCCATGGTTTCGCAAGTCTGTAACGAATGGATGGAAAGAAATGATAGAGGTGACGGCCCTTAGGTGATGTGTCCCAGCGTTGCTGCCATTCGTCTATGAGGTGGTTATAGACATCCGTTGGATTATTAAATAGTCTTGTGATCTTTGTGCGGTCACGAGGTCCTAGAAAGCTGTTATTGAGATCATCGCGCGTAGAATAATACATTGCCGCGCGTCTCTGGACCTCGAGATCGACCGGAAGTACACCTGCCAGTACCGGTAAAGCCTCGGTGCTAACTGTCCTATAAGCCTTGCACAAAAATATCAATGCGAGACGTTGACTTTGAAGCATTTTGCGGCGTACAGCACCGACAGTGGCCCTGTCAGCCCATACGGGCGCACCATAACACATAGAACCAAGATAAGTAGCACTGTAAATGATTCTTAAGGTTTTAAAAGAAAGTCCCCATGTCGCAGTCGATATCCTTGTCAAGGCGTAAAAACTATTCTTAGACTTTTCCCCTACAGCTCTAATATGTTCTACAAACGAAACGAATACATATATATTATAAATATTAGATGATAAACATAAAATCATACACAGCGTGGTAACCTATTGATCTGACGATGAATTTACATAGATACGTTTAAATATCTGTAATTATAGATTTTAAACTATATGTAACTACAATGAAGACCTTAAACATCTGCAATTGCATCTAATAATAATTAAAAAATAAATATATATGACTATTTTGTCAAAGAAAAACAGTACATTTATTTAGAAATAAAAAAAAGAAAACAAAATTGTGACTATATATATTGACCCACATATATTTTGTCAAATATTGTGGGTCGAATCTTTTCACTTAACTATACTACCAGTGCAAGCATTGCATTGCACAAATGTTTGGCAGTTGGTCAAAAATCAGGTCAAGAATTATATAACATAACATATTATTTATGACCATAATCAAATCTATACAGACTTTCTAATAAGCAAATTTTAAGCAAACGAAACTTTATATAGCCATGCAGTTAAAGTGGCGGTATCCGCACATAATAAATGACGAATGACATTAACAACGTCAAGAAGTGACACACTTGTCACAACTGTCAAAGAGCGCTGAATCGCGATAGCGAAATGTTCACAGAGAGTGTATATAAATACCACTTCCAAAATGTGACCGTTGGACAGCTGTCCGCCAAGCAATACCACCTAGCCTGGTCGAAAGATCCTCCCTTTGTGGTAGAGGAACATTGTCATGTCTGCACGTGTGGCGTAGTGGTTTAAGCGGTCGCCTCGCCGCTTTCCACTGCACTGGTGTTGTGGGTACGATCCCCACATGGGACAAATCTTTGTGTAATTCGCAAAAAATTGTTCTGAGACTGGGTGTGCTTGTGTGAGTGAATGTGTGTATTTGGCCTTGTCATTGGGACCATTGGACCATTGTAATTGCTTCTAGCGTTCTTTCTAATGTAAAAAATCCAAATTTGTTTCCACCCCGTTCCTTTACAGATAACATTTATTAGTATTACTTTAATAACAATAGCTTAAGAAACAAATCACGTGTTAAACACCTTGCAGGTAGTACAAAAACCATTCTTATTTCAACTGTACTAAAGTCTATTTTCTTTTAAATGTCGCTCATGACATTTATAAAATTGAGATAATACATCAGTCTAGACGTAATAGTAAACGACATGCTTGTTACACGTAAGCTTAAAGTCAGTTCCTATTATTATAATAAAATAAATAATAAAATATCTAGTCCCAAACTAAGCAGAGCTTGTACTATGGGTACTAGAATAACTTCTTCTTCTTCTAGAAGAAGACTAAAATAACTGTAACTTATACATTATACTTTTCTTTTGTAAATACATACTTATTATACATAGAAACACCCAGACTATGACAAACCCCCGTGTTCACGCACACAAAGATTTGTCTTAAGCGGGAATTGAACCCGCGACCTCGTCGTCACAAGCAGAGACAATACCCACTACGCCATGCGGTCAAATTGAAGGTAGACTGGTAATATTACCATCACAATTGTCAATAACAACTGCATTTATCAGTTTTATACCTTAACCTACCTATGAATAATTGTGCTGACATTAGCTTCCACCTACGGTGAGTTCCGTATTTTTATGTAGTTTTGCTGATTTCGAGGTCTTTGCATTATTTAAAACTAGGTCAGACAATGTATCGATCAATATTTTTTTGCATGACGTATGTAGTGAATGCTAGCCAGATGGACGGATCTGGTTAAGATCGCGGGGAGCCGTTGGCTTCAGGCGGCTCAAAACCGCGCGTTGTGGCGGAAAATAGGTGAGGCCTATGTCCAACAGTGGACGTCTCGTTAGGCTGAGTTGATGATGATGTAGTAAAAATCTGAATCTGAATCCCAAGATCTACTATGACTGTCATTTCAGGATTTAATCTAATTCACATATACGTACTATATTAGCATTATTATTTACCTACTTGTGTTAAGCCTCAATGCTCTGCTTCGGCATGCTATGGTCTAGTGGTTAGAATATGCGCCTCTCACAGCAAGGTCTCGGGTTCGATTCCCGGGTCGGGTAAAGTGTTATTTGTGAACTTTTCGTCACAATAGCAGCACGGAGTTGGAATTGTGCCCGGTGGATGGCGATAGGCTCACCCCCTATCCCTTGAGACCTGAACATAACAGGTGAAATGTGGGTGTTGTACACCTCTGCCACACCCTTCTGAGTAATATAGGCGTGGTGTTATGTTCACCAAATTCGTTAACTAACTTGTATAATATCATAAACGCCACTAGTTGAGGCTATAAGTTGTCAAACAAAAAACATTTATAACGTTGAATACATATTATTTTAGCGTAGATTTCAGCAATTTCATTTAATTTTCTCACATAAAAGAAAAGCTCTTACATTTATAGTCTAGAATATTCAGAAAAAGAGTCACTTTAGTTTGATTTAAGCGCCAATTTGGGGCTTTATTTCGGCGCGGCCCGGCGTAATGTGTGGGGACCCTAAGATGTGAGTGGTTCGTTCGTTGATAGAGTGTGAAATTGCGAAGGTTTCTGAGTGTTGCCGCTTAGTGAATGTGGTTACAATGTTGTAATAGGGTGTAATAGATAATAATATGAGCAATTTTCCGGTAATATGGACTTGAAGCAATATTTTTAACCGATTTTAAATAAGATTATCTTATCTATTCGACTTGTATATTACTGTAATAGCGCAATTTTTTGAGTGCACGGTTGGCGTAGTGGTTAAAGCGGTCGCCTCGCCGCTTTCAACTGCACTGGTGTTGTGAGTTCGATCCCCACATGGGACAAATCTTTGTGTGATGCGCAAAGATTTGTTCTGACTCTGGGTGTGCTTTGTGTGTGTGAAATGTATGTTTGTGAACACCCCCGCGACACAGGAGTTATTCTTAATGCGGGCATCGTTTTAAAAAAAATAAAAAAAATCGTTTGTTAGTGCCTTCTATAAAATGTAAAAAGGTGAGATCTGATTTTAATTATTATTTTTTTAAATTCTTTTAAATTACTATAAAGGACATTTTAAATTTGATAAATAACTTTTCTATTATTTATAGTCTTCATCTTCGTCGTGTCGATGGCTGAGTTAAATTTTATTTTGACTTGCCATCGTGGTGAAAGGATTAGCCAATTCGCTTTGGAGAACTCGCGAATTGCCCAGGGTGCGCCGGACGTAGGAAATCGTTGTGTACGTCAATCGTGGAGGCTTCTTTCAAAATGCTTATTAATCAAGTTCTATAAATAAACTATCTTTCTCTACACAGCGTGTATTATGATTATGTATTATTGAACTGCCTTCCGTTCATGTCTTAATTTATTCCCAACGCCCATCAACTATGGTGTGTGAATTATAAATAGTATAACAGGTACATACCTACAACATGTTAGTATAATAATAGTATATGTATATAAACTTACATTGACATGAATGTGTGAAGCTCATATTTTAACTAACGTTCACGCAGATAGATAAATCTTCAGGTTAAGCTACACTAGTGAGCTTGTGTATCGTGCATTTAGCCGTTTCTGCCATACCTATTATAGCAATCAGATTTAGGCCCCATAGTTTTGTCACTGCCCGTGGTATCTACACTCTTTCCATATAGACGCTTTGTCTATATTTGGCATTACTCAGTCTCCCGCTTTGCTTTGGAGGGAAGTAAAGATACATACTTTCCAACTATATACTTCTGATTAAATTCGTTGCGGGTTCCAAGACAATTTTAACTCTCCCTGGGATTGCCCGTGTGTCATGCACGGTGCCTTTCAGTTGGTTGCCGCTGTAGATCCTGGCGTCACACGAGTCACAGTGATGGGTGTGTGGGTGGGATTATATCCCGTTTAGTGAGCTTATCACGGTCGATTCTTTGATGGGTGACCAATTAGAAGACCACTTTTGACCTGCCATCGTAGGGCTTATTGTGCCCACACTTCACCTCTTATGCTTAGGTCCCATGGTAAAGGGGGTGAGCCTATCGCCATCCACCGGGCACAATTCCAACTCCGTACTGTTATTGTGAATTTACACACAACACTGAGCGACCTGGGAATTGAACCCGAGACCTTAGTGAGAGGCCCATACGCTAACCACTGGACCATCAAGGTAAATAGTCTAAATTATTATATTAAAAGACTGTTTACCAACATAACAAGAGAACCGAAACTCAATTCAGGCAAGTTGATTACGAAACCTTAATTCTTAAGACAATAGCGACACTTGAATTTCTTTATGTATCTTAATAAATTAACTTACTGAGCAACTTGTTTCGCGGACAAATGTCGATTTCACCAACGTGGTAAACTTAAGTTTAATCCAAGCTACAGCCTTCGATCTCTGTTCCGTACAAACATGGAATAACAGATAGAGAACCAAATACGTAGGAAAAAAAAAATGTATATTAAGTTGTGGGAGAAATTCCGTCCCGTACAAACATTGAATAAGAGACAAGGAAGCAAATACGTACAACAAATTAAAAAAAATAAAATGAAGGTTAAGATGTTGGGAGAAATTCTGTTCCGTACAAACAATAAATGAGAGACAGAGAAGCAAATACATAAAACAAATTAAAAAAAATAAACCGTAGATTAAGATGTTGGCAGAAATTCTGTCCCGTACAAAGATTGAATAAAAGAGAGAGAGCGCTAATGCGTAAAAAAAAATGAAAAAAATATATAACCGTAGATTAAGATGTCTTGAGAAACTGTGGTTTGTTCTAAGGCTATATTAAACTTTTTATTATATCGCGGTATAAGAATATTAAATTTTATAACTTAGCGCCGTTTGTTCGATATTATATAGCTGTTGCTAGATTACGCCCGCGTATTTGCTTGCGATATATTGATGTAAAGAACCTATAGATTTGACAGGGTTACAGCTTCTACCCAATTGGTAAAATCTCTTTACAACTGCAGTCAATCTGCCCCAGGTTCCTGCAGGCTCAAATCTTGCTCACCTCAATATTGTACAAGTACAAGTTTTTTTTTAAATATGGTGGTGGTGGTGGTTCCCAAGGACAGATTTGTGTGTGACTTAAAATAACAGACTGACCAACATAAAGCCACCTTTTATATGCGAATGGTACTTTGTCTGTCTGCTACCGCCTCCACAGCTAAATTCCTGAATCAATATTGATGAAATTTGGTAAGAAGGTAGGGTTAAGCATCGGTAAAGACAAAGGCTACTTTTTTTCGCCGTACAATACGGACGAAAGTTAATTAAATCAGTTTAATACACCAAGTCGCTTTAATGTAGTATGTTACAAGCATTTGATTAATCTTCTTTGCGCAAGCCAATTGCGAACACACGATTGCGCAATATTGCGTACTCTAACAATGGATTAGAAATCGCCTATCGCCATTCTCAAATTCTGCGTTCATTTGCAATTGGCCTTTTTATTGACCCTATTTTAAGCGCCATCTGTTGATAGTAATTGGGTTAATGTGTAGTTTCCGTAATGTGATCATAGGGGTCGCTGTACTCCGTTTAGTGTTCTTACTAAATATTTAAAGAAATTGATGCCAAAACTTATAATTAAAATGATTATAATCAAGTAACTATCTTGATAATTATTCTGTTTCGTTATTAATAATATGATTGTTTAAATTAAGTATCCATTGTCATGATAATTTTACTTTAATTGTAACTTGAATTTTATGTGATTCAGTATCTACCTATATTATTATCTTATTTTCAACTAACCTATGTCGTTGTAATCTTTTTGGAAACAATCACCTCAATTTCAAATGATTGCAATAGTCTAAGAACAAAACCTGTGTATATAACTCAGAAACAAAATTTTAATCTAACCCCAGGTACAAAATACTCGGAATTCTTGACAAAACGAATGATATCACTTATTGGTCCGTTTCGCCAGCGGCTATGCGAAGGCACCGGTAAAAGTCCGTAACAACCTTGAAGACGGTGATAATGAACTTAAAATTTGAAATACGAATACAATTTCGTTAGGTATTCCAATTTCAAATGCTTGTTAAAATTGAAGCTGGATTTGGAACGTTTTGGACGTATATTTCTTGAACAAGTAACGCCATCTATCGGAGGGATATGTAATTACATTACAGTCTCGTCAATAATGCAGTTTTGTATATTTTTGTTGTTTAATCATGTCAGCATGATGACACAGCTTGCGTGATGTATGACGATAATAAAATAATAATAATAGTTTAATTTAGTATTATTTTATTGTTTCATTTATTTATTGATGTTTCTATGGATAACTTCAATCATATCGTAATACTATAAATAAGAATTAATGGCACTAAGTTGACAAGATTAGATGGACACATTTACAATTAACATTCTACACAAAAAGAGATCTATACCTGCTTAAGCATTCAGATTGCGACTAACATTAATAAACATCACTACACAATCAACAATTCTATTTACGAATCGAGTTCTAATGACGGTTCGATATACTTTTTTACGCGTTCCATTTTCAAAAACCATTCATCATACCAGCGACAAAGACGCACCAATAAATGGTTCTCAAGATCATTTAAAAGCCGAACGTCCGTTATCCAGCTCGTGTGGCTCCAAGCACGTCTAACCGTTGCCTATTATGACCGTGGCCTTGAAAAAAAAATAAACCGACAGCAGGTAGCGTAGTTATGGAACGTGATTTGAAAAAGGCTCGTCTAGGAACTTGGTACATCCAAATGTTGGGCATTCGTTCTTTTTATTTCGTGACGGTTAAGATAACGTCAAAAGACTTGATTCAATGGGCTTAATAGCTCGAACGTGAGGTTATCCAGTTCTATAGATGCGTGAAATAAAACGTATTTTTGTTGGCAAGTCATATTATCACATGCTATTCCAGATAAATAACTAGGTCATTTATAAAGCTACAAGTAAAAAAAATGTACACTAAATTTATTATTGTACCTACTTGTATTTCCAACATTTCTCGTCACAAAATGAGCTTGTAAAATCATAAATTAATCTTCTTTTCTATTGTTTCAGTGCTGAACCCGCTAAAGAGACGAGGCGAACTGGCCGCCAAACATGAATTAGATATCGCTCCAACGATATCGAAACGTAAGTACTTGTATTAAAGATGCTTTTGCCTTGCGACATCACACCATTATAATCATTTGTTAAACATAAAGGGAAAATAAACCTGATTTTTTCACTATCTCACTATTGCGTTAGTCGAGTAACGAAAATACCAATAGCATTTTAAATTTTCATAATAACGCCCTCATATTTTATTTACAAAGGTAAAACCAATCAAGCGTTCGAATTTTGAAATAAGTTTAATTCGTTAACATTCCGAACTACACAATGTTTTCTACAACATTTTGCTATAGTACAAAATTGCCAATGGATTCAAGTGTAAGCGAGGAGCGATTTGCCGGCAATTGTTGGACAAATCATGCTTTGATACAAGAAATTTTGATATTAATTAACTCAATTAAGTTCTGTGCTGTATTGTGCATTTTAGTTATTTAAAATACTACGAGTCCAGTTTCTAAGGTTACGAGTAAATCTTATATCCCCTAAAATATAACCTGACCGAATTTGAAAGTGACATAAATAATAAATAAAATAAAAATGTTTATTTGTCACAAATAAGGTACATATATACATATTTTTACTTATCTAGTGGTTTGACGCTATTCTTTACATATGTACAAAATAAAGGCACTGTTTACTAAACTAGGCAGAAGCCTGTATTTTAGCTGACAGTGTTCAGTCGCAGGAAGTGACACTTAAAAGTCGTTGCACAGCGAGTCATAAGACACAAGTTAAACTTGAAATAATAACACAGCTGTCACTTTCATTTAGGTGTGTTATAGGTTTATCCTGCCAATAGGGTTTATCTAACACTGTCACTGTCTGTGAAATTGGGGCTTAATCTTTTACACAAAGTTGTTTGCTAAGACTTTTAAGCAAGCAACATCAAACCAAGCTACAAGCTATAGTTAAACCGTAGATGAGCCTAAAGTCCTTGACTGCTATATTATTAGTGAAACACGAAATATATTATTTTATGTTTAGTTTTAACTCCTAAGATAAGAGGAGGAAGAGCAATAAAATGATTAATAATAATAAATATCTCTCAACTTACACACAACGCCATCTAGTCCTAAATTAAGCAGAGCTTGTACTATGGGTACTAGAATAACTGAACATATATACTTTTCTTTTGTAAATACATACTTATTATATTAAAAACAACCAAACTAAAACAAACCCCTATGTTCATGCACACAAGGACTTGTCTTAAGCAGGTATCGAACCCGCGACCTCGGCGTCGCAGGCAGGTACAGTGACGAGTTAGGTTATGCAGGGCAGTAAATTCTAAATCATTGTAAATACTTACTACACCAGTTATGGATAAGTGAGTCACATATCTAAACAGTGGCTTTATTACACTTATTAAATAAGTAATTCACACATGCATATCTATTGCAGTCAGTTTTCACTATGGCGTAGAAGTTTTGCCCTGCATACCTAATTGCTTGGCCCACTGTACACTACCCATCCGCCATCCGGTCGTCAAGATTCAAGCCACACCTTATGAAATCGCTCAATTCTTTTAACTTATCCCCACAATCTCTCCTAAAGAGGGTTCCTACTTGGTTTATACGTAGGTACTTAATGAGATTTCATACGCAGAACAAGAATTTCCATTCGTACCGACTTGTTTAGGATAATTCAAACAGAAATAATGATTACTCAAACAAAATCCAACGGGCTGATGTTTGCTTAGGCCCTGATTGTACTAACTAATGAATGGCCCGCTGATTTCACAAATATAGACTTTATCCCTATTGTTTTTAAATTCATTTCGCGTTGCGGTGTTTAATGAAGACAGATGTAACTTCGTAATTTACGTTTTCAGTCGAAATATAAATACTGTCGCGGGGTTTTTGATCGGATCCTTTTGCTTCTGTAACGTTGAATTTAATTAAAATTAGTACCAGCTTAGTTTTAATTAGTTAGATCTTGATTTTTCTGAAGAGGCAAAATAGTAGTGCTTCCATTACTGTGTTCCGGTTTGGTGGTGAGATCAGGCCCTGAAATTACTGGCACATGAGGCATAACACCGTAGTCCTCAGCTGCAGCGACGCATCTATAATCTGCTTTTGTGGATTGTTGATGTCCATGGGCTGTACTCCACTTACCATCAGGTGGACTACACGTTCGTTCGCCGTGGGCGTAAAATAAAAAAAAAAATAAGATCTACCTAAAACCTCAGAAACTGGCACTCTAAATAAATTTTTTTTAATTAACAAACATGAAAATTCCCTACATGAATAAAGACAATCCATTATAATCCAAACCTATAAGCACTCATATATAGCTGAAGAGGATCAGATTTCTACAAATCAAGCACAGATATGGAATATTAGAACATTAGAACATTTTAGAGACAGACTCAAACATTGAACTTTCAAATCTATTACATAAAATTAGACTGGTCTAGTACGTGGTTGTTTGAGTATAGATAGGGATGTCAAACTTTCTAATTTTATTTTTAGACTAGAAGGTATTTAATGCTGAAATTTTTTTTTACTATTTTCTGTTGTTTCTCATTGTTAGTTATCGACCGCCTCCGAAGTGGCATTGTTTTTGTATATATGGTAGGACTGAGAACAGCAGAAGTTATTTTTTATACCGCTATGGCCTAGCAGAAGGTATGTACATACCACGCAGGCAGACCCGCGGGCGTCAGCTAGATAAATTGCTTCAACTCATCTTGGCATGCAATTCTATGTGTTCGTATTGACCCGAACACGATATAAACGCGAGCCTAGTTGAGTCCAGTTTTATTTTGAATAATTTTCCAAAAAATAATCCGACTTCAATTATAATATTTTAGACTCATATAGTTTTCTCATGGGTGCCATTGTCAAAACTGGAAATTCTAAAAAAATTAAAACCAAATTGAAATGGAAGCACTAGCTTTCAAATAAAACAAGAATCTTTAAAATCGCTTCGCCCAGTGGAATAATAATAATAATAAGGTAACAAAACCCTAGCCCTAACTCTCAGCCCTACAGACCGAATGACCTCCTATGACCTTTGGTTACATCACAGACGTTACGAAATGGACGAGCAATTGTCATAAAGCTGTATGGACATACAGACTTGTCACTTTAGATGACACATCTATAGGATTTTATCTATAACTAGCTTTAGCCCGCGGCTTTGCTCGCGATTGTAAGTTGTCGTAAGTTGAGTTATCATTATAAATAAATACCCAATTAAAGTATTTCTTTGTAAACAATATTCGAAGTCTTCCCTTCAGGTGCCAACAAAACCAGATCTCGAGGCGAACTTACTCTTGAGCAGGCGACATAAAACTGGCCGTGTGAGAAGCAGTTCCCCCTCAGATCGATGTTGCGATCCTGCTGTTTTCAGTAACTGACCCTGAGCTTTATTTGTACTCATTGCAAAAGACACCTTAGAGTTCCCCGCGGAACCACAGGCAGAGTCTGACGAAAGTCTCCAGCTAAAAGGACGGTTACTCCACCCATCGTGTTATTGTTGCCCCTGATATCTTTAAGAGTTCGGTTTAGAGCTTCAAAACCTTTTTGTGCTCTCATCCCAAACAATCAATTTGCAATCGAGGAGTACTTGAGCTACATTATTCTGTTTTGTGATGTTACATAGGAGTTTCATCGTGGAGGAGATTTAACGGGAGCTTGAAGGCAGCGTGAGCTGTTTTGCCGCCCTCCAACAATGTTGCTGCAATTCCTGAAGATGCTACAGCTAAAGCAATACCATGGTTTTTCCTTGTTTTTGACAATAACAAATTAATGAGGAAGGTTTTTCCTGTGCCACCAGGAACGTCCAGAAAAATAAAATGCCCTTCTGCCTTGTCAATACTCCCAATGATCTGTTTATAAATGAAAAAAAGAAAAAAAAATGCAAAGCTGTTCATCTGTGAGTAACTTCTCACTTTGCGAAACCATTTGCCTTAAAGCTTCTGTGTCATAATAAATTTCTTTGAGATATTCTCTATTATTGACGATTTCTGTGGATCTACCATATCTAAAGCATACTCTTCCTTCGTCATATAATTGTCACCGTTGCTGGCATGGGACATCACAGCAAACTCATCCCAATTCTGTACCACGTGATCTACAATTTCTATACGAATTTCCATAGACCTTTCTTGTATACCATACAACAAATAAGACAGCGAACGAAAAAGACATGCGCCTTCGCCTACTATAGGGACAATAGTAAGACTCATGTCTATTCCGTTCATGCTAATATTTTCTGTTGTCATGTTAAAATATGAACACAAAAACCAAAAACAATCAATAAAAAACAAATCAATTAGAAAACAAATAATATTGTTCATAAAATAATAACAATTTGTTAACAATATTATATTTTTCTATAAATAAATGCAACGAAGAAACTAAACAACTTAAACGAAACAAATTAAAACACAATCAACAAAAAACAAACAGAAATCAAATAATATTGTCCATAAAATATTTACAATTTAGGAATAATATTAAATTATTTCTATAAATCAATTCAGCCCAAAAACGAAACAATTTAATCAACTAAAGAAATTATTGAGTAATTCCTCTGAGGAAATTAAGAATAATAAGAATAATAAGAATAAGAATACGTTTATTTGTCTTTAAAATACATCACGATTTTTAGTTGTACATAACGATCCTTATACAATAGGGTAATTAAAAATTATAATAAAACAAATAAAACTAATATTATTATTGTTCATAAAATATTTACAATTATTATTATTTATTTATTTACTATTTTTTCAATAACAAAATACAACCTAAGCAACGAAAGAAATCATATACACAAACAACACGGAAGAAAATCAAACAGAAATTAAAATAACCGAACAAATTACACAATATCCAAACAGAGCAATCGCTAGAGAGAGAGAATGAGAGAATGGTCTAGAATATTCCAGGTTTTTTTTTCATTTAAATATTAAAACTTGAATTTCGGATTAATAATTGGCCACTTGGCAACAAATAATTATTCTGTACACCGTGACCACAGTTTTGCGAACTGTCAAGATGGCGCTGAAGCAGATGACAGACTATCTTTACATAGTTATAAAGTCCTCCGCCAAGCATGTTCTTACCAAAAAGTGTTTAGTTCACCTTTTTACCGCTCGACTTTCTACTAAAACTTTGGTCGAGCAGAAAAATGCGCCGGTCAATTCCAAAACAATCAGGCATGCTTAGGGTCGGACCACACGGCACTTTATAAATATAATAAAAATCTTTAAAAAATACATGAAAACGTGAAATTGAATTTAACATTAAATTTAAAACAAAGTTACTGTATAAAATCAAAAACATGTTTAACATAATAAAACACATGCATAAAAAAACATACCTAAATGTCCAGCTAGTAAAAATCGTAAAAATTTAGAACGTAAATAATATCAGAAAAAGATCAAATAATGCAAAACGTAAATCATTAATATCATAAAAGTACATAAATAATTAAAAAAAAAAATAAAAAACCTTTTGCTAAAAATTAAAGCGAACATTAAAAATGTAATAAATACAATAACATCTATCACTGAACGAATAAATTCTAAGTAAAAATATCACGACGGTTCATCCATTCGCGAGTTACGATGCCACAGACAGACTCACACACACATACAGACACGTCTAACTAATAACACCTAGTCGTTTTTTGTAGGGGGTTAAAAATGGAATGTCGGTAAAAATGTCTAAAAGTTTTGGAATTGATCGTGCCAAAAAGTCACTCGTGTTTAAAGGCCCTTATACCATGAATTTGAATTTATTCTATTTTTTTTATATAATGACCTTTTATAATTTACATCACACATCTTCCATTACATTAAAGTTGGTTTCTACTAAACAAAACAATTACTTCTTAGATATTTAAAGAGGCCGAAATGACAATTAAAAAGTTTACACTGACATAAAATACTTTTTTTATGAAACTTCATGTCAACATCTCATTGTCACACGATTGCTCAACAAAGTTCCATTTTTGAAATTGAGCGAGCCTCATAATTACTACAAACGCTTTTCCATACAAACTTTCGTCCCACTTTTCACCCTGTTAGAGGTCGAATTTTCAAAAATCCTTTCTTATTGCACGATAAAATCTTGTAAAGAATACACCCTCCAAATTTCAAGTCGCTACGACCTATGGTTTAGGCTGTGCGTTGATACTAAGTCAGTCAGGACAAAGCCTTTTATATATATAGATAAAATTATAAAGTTTAGGTAATATAGTTCGTTTATTTGTTTGTTTGATAGCTCATTTTCGACGTAGTAACTAAGAGAATACTTCTAGTACAACCACGGTCGAGAATCAAACTCAGATGTCGCTCAAATGATGAGCCAAAATGTATAGACATGATTCTGTTTGTCTATGGAATCATTTGACAATAGATTTGTTCATTAGTTTAGTGATAATATTAGGACCTGAAATTATTTACAATGAAACGATACCGTACTCCTAGTAATTAATTTTATAATCATTTCAAGTAATATCCGGAAAATAAAGGGTCATTTAAAAAAAAATATCACGGAGAGCTTCTACATCCTATTCTAAACACCTTTTAGTCTACAATACTTAAAATTCCATTTTTTTTTTCAAAAATTCAAAAACGAATTTGGGTGTTCTACAATATGTGCACAATCAACTTACCATCCGCCAGCTCATTTAAGTGACCGGTTTACCCGCAACCTCCATCAATGCGGTCATTGTCAGTATATGGCCTACTAACATATGTACACAAAATAAAAACAACCGAAATACCTGAGATCCTTTACATATTTAAATTAAGAAATGACTGTATTCATATTAATTGAGGTAGTTATAAATCCAGCCTTCTGGGAAGGTTCTATCTCGATCGAATTATAATTGGATCTGTTGCCGGTATATCTTTTTAAAAAAGTGTAAAGTCCGAAATATGTTTTGGTGTATAGCTAGATCTTTCTATACTAAGAAATATATATCTTTTTCAACTGTTTATTGGTATAATTTGCTGAGCAATGCTATAAAAATAATCAGTTAGATCTTTCTACTCAAAATAATCCTTACATAAAGATAGTCCTTAAACAGAAATCCTCCGCCGTGTCTGTTTATATGTTCGCGAGTTCTCAAATCAAATCAAATCATTTATTTACATGGGCCCAAGCCGAAGGGGCGCTTGAACACGTCAAAACAAACATCAAAATACAAAAAATATAAAATAAAAATAAAACTTAACTAATTAAATTGTAATACTTATTGCGATTAAATGATTTGACACCGGAGCTTAGATCCAAGAACTAAACCAATTATCATGCGGTTCACCTATCGGAATTATGCATTCATGAAACAGATATTAGCACATAAATTGTCACGATTGACATACCACGCGGGTGACTAAGTTAGGTGCATATATACTTTTTATTTGAATATCACTAAGCATTTCAGCAAACACATAGTGTCGGATGATAGAGATGGGTCGATCATGAGTTTGGCCGACTATTCGGCAACTACAAAAGTGGCCGACTAATCACATCTCTATAAGGCTGCCTGGAAGAAATCGCTTTAAGCGATAATGCCGACATTAGTATTTTTTTTTATTTTTGTTGTAACCTCATAAGTTTTTCATGTTGTAGAAATTATGTACAAATAAAGTTTTCTATCTATCTATCTATTAGATGGTGATGGACGTATTGGTTGCATCATAGTTCACTGCTTATCACAGACTTGTGTCCCATAACTTAGATAAAGATCTGTCACAGCATAAAAGCCTACTTTTTAATTGAGCCTAGTTTCTAATCGTGACGTCACAGTTATATAAGGACGAGGTCTTGGGCGTCGGCTAGTGATGGGCTCAAACGCTATTTAGATAATAGAAGCAGCTTGACTAGTGTTGTCTTTATTGAGATCAATGGTGATTAATAGTTCAAGTGCATGCAAGTGCGATTTCTTCGTTCGTTCGTTTTTAGTTAGCAATTCAAGTCTAAATTAATTGGTCTCAAAGACATTTAATCAAACTGTTTTGGATCGTTCATGATATGGTTTCAAATTATATTTTATGTGTATCAGTTAACTTGGAAGAACTTAATTCCATAGACAAATTATCTCCATTTTTTTAGAAACATGTTTAAAGTAATGACAAAAATAATTTAACAATACCCTGGGATGTAAATTTGGAAATAAAAAAGAACATCGTAAACTCATTTGAACCTATATGCCATAATATTTGAAAATAGAACTTATTTGTTATTGAAATTATATTGCTTCAACCATGACTTTTTGAAAATAGAACATCAAAATTGCTCGAGCTCTTACCACTCACTCGTCGCTTTGACGTCATCAGTCATATCTCTGTGATTTATTAGGCTAACACTAAGTTACTCCAATTACAGTAGCCGCGTTCGCTCCAAAGCCTTTCACCTGTCGTACAGTCGCGTCCAAATCGTAAATCATATCGAGTCTGACGAGTTAGGGCTCGACTGTACAAAGCTATCAAAATTGCTTTTACTATTGTCTATTTTATCTTGGCACTGAAAGGTTCACAACGAATTTAATTTCGTGTTCAAATAATACGATTTTGATTTTGTTATTTAAAATTTTAAATATATAAAATTCAGGTTCAAATACCTTTGTCTAAAAATGGGACAAGTTGAGTTAATAAATTATGAGCGTACTTCTCTTGTGCCATAAATTACTCGGTTATTTAATTAGCAACAAAGTAAAATCAAAAGATTGCTATAAATCCTTTGCCTAATGGAAATTTGCCTTAAATTTTAAAATAATTACTTGTTAATATTAACGTCTGTCTATATATTCTTAAAACAATAACCAACTTTCCGTTTATTGTTTATAATAATAGAAGCCCTGTATCTAATACATGTCCCACTGCTGGGCTCGGGCCTCTTCTCACGATGAGAAGGGTTAGGCCATAGTAAAAGGGGGTCAAATTAAAATAAAATAAAATAAAATAGTCCACCACGCTGGCCAAGTGCGGATTGGTAGACTTCACACACCCTCGAGCACTTTTTAGGTACTCTCAGGCATGCAGGTTTCCTTACGATGTTTTCCTTCACCGTTAGCGTGCGATAATTTACAAGACACACATATCTTTGAAAAGATGAATCATTACGATTTATGGACAGAGGTGTGTGCCGTGGATTCGATCCCGAGACTTTTAACTTCCCAGTCCTACGTTGTCCCACTCAGCGATCGCTGCTTATTGCTTATAACCATTATATAATTTAGAACTAAAATACATAGTTGGCACATATATTATTCTTCATACATTTTATACACCGGCCATTGAAATAACAAAATTTAACTTATACACTTACAGTTATGTAAGTGTAAGTTAGGCGTTTTCAAGCCGTCATATACTACTAGTGCCATCTGGCGACTAGGCTTACTGGTTTGTTTTTATAACCTATAAAAATAAAAAAGTTGCGCAGTCAGCTTCAGAGCTCCGAACGTTAAATATAAAATGTATTGTTGTAGTTTTAGTGTTACAGTTTTAAACTCAGGTTTTGTACACAATACAAGGGCAATAGGCAAAAATAACGGCCGTGGGCAATGGATAAGGATTTAAGAATACAGGTGCAAATCCTGGCCATTGTACTACCGTGCAGTGATACTTCTCCTGAGACTGTAATTTAACTTAACTAAAGTGTACTAAGAAACAGTTGAAAAACTTATGGGACCGGCAGGATTTGAACCTGCGGCCTTCTGCACGCTGGGAGTCGCTTTAACCAACCAGCTACAGTGGCCTCTTGCTAGAACTCTAAATTTTGAAACTGAATGTTCCGTCATTTCGGGACGTCAAAGCGTTTCGTTAAAGCAACTGCCCGTGCAGAAGGTCGCAGGTTCAAAGCCTGCTGGTCCCATAATTTTTCAACTATTTATTAGTATAATTTGCTAAGCATCAATATCATCAATCAATAAGAAATTTAAAGTGATTGATAACAAAACTTGTGATTTGTATTGGCAAATTACATAAATATATGCAACTTGCGTTAACATTGTTTCCGATTTTGCAATCGCTTTTCAAACTAAATTGACATTCAGTTTGTGTCAATACCACGTGACATATTGAAAATATAACCGTTAGAGACACTTCCGGAAAATACTACGATCAATTTTCGATTTAAAATCTAACCGAAAAAGTATTTTCATGGCGGCATTGCATGTCACAACGCAATATTTACAGCAATAGAACGAGGTATGCCGAATCCACACATTGGCGTCAACACTATTCGAACTAGAAGTAAAAGTGAAAATTTTCATTTCGGTTTTTGAGAGGAAATGTGTAACATTGGCGAGGAATCTACATGTTGGCCAACTTGCGTTAACATTGTTGCCGATTTGCACTCGCTTTTCAAACTAAATTGACATTGAGTTTGTGTCAATACCACGTGACATATTGAAAATATAACCGTTAGAGACAGTTTCGGAAAATAACACGATAAATTTTCGATTTAAAATCTAACCGAAAAAGTCTTTTCATGGCGGCATTGCATGTCACAACGCAATATATTTACAGCAATAGAACGAGGTATGCCTAATCCACACATTGGCGTTAACACTATTCGAACTAGACGTAAAAGTGAAAATTTTCATTTCGGTTTTTGAGAGGAAATGTGTAACATTGGCGAGGAATCTACATGTTGGCACCAAAGCTATTCAAACATTTCAAAAGCAAACTATTGGTTTAGCTTAAGCTCGATTCGTTTCGCGGCACGATGCGTTCGTTGCAACTGACGTGACTTAGGGTTACCTCAGAAGGTGATAATAATCCCCGCAAATTGGCGATGTGATGAAACATCGTCCATTAGCAATTTACGACTATACTATAATCACACTATCCACCTGATTATCGTTTTTTTATAATTAAATAGATTTCCTTATCTTGCCCAAACTGCCCTTTTTTCATCCGCGAATCCAATCCTATTTTTTTATCAAGGAGAATGGAAACGTTAGGTTTAGTATAATGACACTCATCAACAAAATTCAATGCGATCTTAATCAGTTCTAATAATGTCACACAATGACAAGGCAACACTTTCATTTAATCATTATTACACTATAAGGTACGGACAATGTCAAATAAATTAAATAAAACGTCCATATCTGGGTCAAGGCATAGATACAAGTAATTACAACAAATATATTTTATTTTACTAGTTAATATATTGCCAGATAAATGTACATTTTATCAAATAAAAACTTTTGCCTCCAAAATTCCTCACTTATAAAAAATATAATCATTCGTTGTTTTGCTTTTACTATACATAATATCTAAAAGGATCTGACAGTTTTCATTACATCTACTTTTTATCCTAAGTAATTTATGTTCATATTGCATGGGTTAACTTAAAACCCTGCCAAGAATGCCACATACACTTGACCAACTTCATTTCCATAAACGCTTTAAGCTTTTCACGGCTTTTCATCCGATTTTTGTTTCAAAATGTCTTGATTTTGACGATTTCAACTTTTCAGGTACTTGCCCATCATCTTATCCTGAACCATCACCTATCCTTTATTATGATTGCTGATTGGCCAATACCATCCGGCAGAATGCCTCAAAATTTGATAAGGTAATAAGCCTCAATATTATAACAAACTAGCTGACAAACTCGACAGACGCTGTCTTGTCCTAACTAAGAACATCCTATTTAACGATATTTTGCAACAAGCATTATGTCAATGTTATTTTAAAAGAACTAAAGCTACATCATTTGAAAATTGATGTGGTGGCTAAATATTCTTAAATTTTCAATTTTTCCGCTCATATTTTTATTTTTTTGCTTTTATAAGAACCATCTCCAAATACAACAAAAAAAGAATCGGCGATATCGATCCAGCCGATGTCACAATTAAAAACAAATACTATTTTGATGGCAGATATAGCAAATAATTAAGGTAATGCATTTTCTATCGCGTTTTTTTTCTGACTTATTTTCTCTAATTTCAGAATGAAAGCAAAAAAGTTAGCATATTTATAGGAAATGTTAGGCATTTATTTCTGATTTGCCGATGGCGGTGGTGGCTTCCGGTCCGGTCCGGTATAATAACGTGACCGGTCGGTACTCGGACTTCAAATAATATTTGTGCGGTTGAAATAAATTTGACGTAGAACGCGGGTAATTTTACCTGTCTTGCTTTTGGTAGAATCAAAATGTTTTTACGGGAGTAACGATAATTTGAAAAAGGTGTTTCATTATATTTTGTTTTTTTTTCTGATATTAAGCAGTTCACACACGGTAAAATGTAAAAATGTATCATCTCGATACATTTTAATTACATTTTTCCATAGAAATTGACAGGTAAAAACACACGACAGCAGATATTTTTACTTCTTCCTATTATGACATACGAAAATATGAAAATATTCATGATAGCTGCCGTGTAGGAAGCTTCATTTAAGAAAATAAACTATATTTGGCGTAAAATTACTATGCGTATCCACAAATATAAAAAAATCAACAAAAACAAGAATATCTGACAATAGTAAAGCAGAGAAGAAATCCCGCCATATTAAATTCCTAAAGGGTTGATATTATCTGTCTCCAAACAATCGTCTAGACTTCATGAAATAAAACGATGACGATACCATTTGTTAATGAATCGATTTCGAGACCAAATTTTAGGAAATCTAAATTCTATTCCTCACATAATAAAGTTCAAGTTTCGTCAAAGAATAGATTTACAAAATTGTAATTTGGTAGAATGAGTTCTATCTATTTAAAAATAAAGTTTAAATTGCGACGATCGAGATTGGTTTTAAAGCACTAAGTCTCCAGGAACCAGACGCCTCTTTTGTTCGAGTAACGTGAGAATGGTTTGAAACAATTCAACAAATTCGTATTTCGAATTGTAAGTCAAACGGAGCAGTAATATTACCTGTTTCACTATCTTCCTTTATTGTCTGTGGATAAGGACGATATTAGACCTCTTTGTAAAAAGAGAATTTAGGGAAAAGAAATAGTTAATTTATTGCTTCACTAAAACAAAAACGAAGATAGAATTAGGTCAAATAAATGTTAAATTGAAACGTAAATGACTTATCCCATAGATATGACACTGCTTAGATGGTTGAATCAAATTTTTACTTTTTTTAATTTAGGTTGGTTAATAAATAAGGGCGCTTTTTTTGTGAATAACAAGTAAACAACTTTAATTTTAATGAAGGTTTAACTATTAATGTATTTATTTCACGCAATTCATAAGTGAAACCGGCCGGCACACACGGGGTGTTTCTGAATCAAGAATTAAGCAATTTTATCATACGGATTTAATATTTAATTCTCTTTTCGGGCCGCGTGGATGCGGTCGCGTCGAGCGCGTCATAGAAAACCGCGGCAACGCTTCGGTTACTGCCAATGACGTTTGCTTTTTCAGAATTCGAATTTTAACTACGTTAATTCGAATTTTAAAAATCACTCCGTTGGTGTTCGTAAAATTTTGAAATACGAACGCGAAGATGTCTCTTTGTACAATGGATTTTAAAATGGCTAAAT
Source organism: Hypena proboscidalis (assembly GCA_905147285.1). NCBI lineage: Eukaryota > Metazoa > Arthropoda > Insecta > Lepidoptera > Erebidae > Hypena > Hypena proboscidalis. The sequence goes on from LR990141.1 coordinate 8,478,889, forward strand.
ATGTTTCTCAGTAGGACATTGAACATATTTTTTTTTCTAAAATACAAAGCAAACTAATTGACAGTTATCTTTTCAAAAAAATAGGTATTTATACTACCACTCCTTGGCTAGAATTGAAATATTGTTTATTTTTCAAGACGGAGATGAGCTTTTACTACGGAAGGATATTTAGAAATATTTTTTTCTTTGTGATAATCAAATAGAAAGCCTTGATTTCCCAGAGAATAAGCAAATAAACTGTAAGCAGCAAAGGTTGTAGGTCCCACAAAGGCAAATTCACAAAGGGGTTGCAGAAAAATCAATGTACTAAAGTAAATTGTATAATACACTTTACCGAAAAAACGTCTTTGAAATCGTTACAAAAACTATGTATATACTAAGTGTGTCTCAGAAATTCTTTGACGCGCCGTAAAAAGCCTTTTACAAACCAATCCCGATTTGATTGAAGAAGGATTTGTTAAAAAAACAACACTTCTGAACGGGAGCTTGTATCCACTTACTATACCTTCCAAGTAGTAAAGCATACAAAACAGTTGTCGTTTTGTACCTTGAGTGTTTTCATTTTTTGTACTTGAACCGCTTTGATATAAGACAGACGTTTGTGCGGCGCTGTTTGTTGTATTCTTAAGATTTTTTATTTAATAATACAACGGTTAGGATAGGACGATTCTTTGTTCTTGACAATACTGGGATTATTCAAATAATAAAATATTGGTTGGTCTATTTAGTCGACCGCGGTTTCACCTATACTTTTAGGCATTTTTAAGAGAGTATCGCGACATGTCGCACTCTTATATACGTGAGCAACACCCGTATTTAATAATTTGAATAATGTTACAAACTCACTTCAGTTTTAACAAGAATAATACTGAGATCTTGGTTTATAATTATAAATAGGTGACCAACATCTGAGGTGTGTCTGAACTGCGGATCATGTCTTTGTAACAATAGAGAGATAGTTGAAGTCCCGGAAGAAGTACTTACGTAGGCAGGCAAAGCCGCGAACGAAAATATACTACAAAATTTCCGCAACTAACTATCACATTCCCAGTCGAGCCTCCTTTTGAATAATGTAACAATTCATGACATAACATTGTCAAACCATGGTTCAGGATTTGACACAAGGTGAATGCAAATGAACAGCCCTGGAGCTTAAACTGTTAATGTAATTAATTATCATACATAATTAAGATTCACGTAGTGTGTACGCGCATTTACATAGAACCGGCGCTGTTGACTGAGTTCTGATGAGCTTCGCAGATTTTCGTAATCTAGAAGATGATGGCTTGTTTTGTTGAAAATGTGGCGCTGCAAGACCCGTGGGGCTATTCTGTAAGGGAAACTGTCAGTTCCGCTAATTTTAGTGCATCCCTATTTTCATATAAGTAGGGTCGATATTTGATTGACAGAAATTTAAATTACGTGTGATTCCATTTTAGGAATACCCATGCCGGTTATTCAAATTTTTTACGCTGTCCCATTTTTGTTGCGTTGCTATTTTGTATACGAATTAATTTTATATCGAATAACATTAATTACTTTATTAAAATCCTGAAAGCAATTTGAAGTGAAAAGAATCAGTAACACGTTATTGCGAAAATTAAAAAAAAAACTGTATAGCAGTAATTTTGTTCGGCAAGTGTAAAATTTAAAAAATGCCGAGAGTTAAGTGAATTTGGATCGATTGGTGTTCAATCCTTTAAAAAAAAAAAAAAAAAATTACCAATTTTGTGGCTTTTTCCGAGTCAGTAATTTCTAGGCCTAATTTCACCACAAAACTGGAGCCCAGTACCACGAAGCCGTGAAGTTGTAGAGCTGGCACCTACTTATTGGCGGAAAATGAGTACTACCAACACTTGACTGACATAATTATTTTATATATTATTAAACTAGACGGAGCTGGAACCCAAAACCAGATCAAAAGGAAGGACATACTTACTTTAAAATGGTAGCAGCGGCAATGGCCCCTGCACCTTAAACGCCAATAATATGATACCGAAATTGATAAAAGTCCTAAAAAGGACTGGTGGCAATTACTGAAAACATAAAAAAAAATCCATCGATTCGTATTGTTCAAGAATAAATCATTAAATTAATCAAAACATTGAAATTCAGTGTAAAATTAATTAGAAACTAGAAACATTATTTAAAAGAGTTATTAAAATATAATTGCCTACTAGCCCATTTTAAGTTGTTAACAAACATTAAAATTTCACGTTATGAAATAAAATTTCAAATGACTCTCAAGGATTTAAAAGTCAAACGCTGAAATATTTTAAATTCATTGCTTTGCTATAATTTTAGTCAAAAGCTCCAGAGACATATATTTGTTAATCATGTTCAAACACTTTTGCTAATCATACGAATAAGTAAATGTAGTTTTCGGATGAAATACTGAATTTTGAATATTTGCTGTATTTTTTTTTGTGAAGGTTTTTTTTATTTTATAAGAGGTCGTATACGCTTTTTCTAATAGACTCCAGGGCTTATGTACTATTAACTTAACTTTTAATCTTAAATTTAAAATATCTGTAGTATTGAAATAATTAAATCTTTTTGCTTTAATAAATAATAAATTTTGTTATGATATCCACGAAAATCATTTGAAAATATTCAATTAATTAAGAGTATCTAAAGACCGATGCTCGCTCGGTTTTTATATCTACCAAAAACATAGCTATTCTTTTTAAAAGGTAGATGTCTAAAAAAATTCACGGTTTACGTGAACCTGTACTCCTGTATCCTTCCGGAATCCAAGATCAAATCCTGAACATCACATGTCATGGAAGCATTCAATGAATTCATTAAGACAAATCTAATGAACCCAAACACGATGGGTCTATGTGAACCTATTAGATAACTCCTGGACACCTTCCGGCATCCAAATAAGATCCTGAACATTACTCATGAAAGTGCTCACAGAAAATCTAATAAGCCCAACCACAAAGGATCTATGTATAACAGTATTGGAGAGCCCCTGGGTTCCCTGGGCCCCTGGGTACCTTCTGGAATTCAAGATCAGATCAAATACGGGTATAATAATTATTGTGTGCTAATATCAAAAGTGAAATAAAAAAATAATGAAGGATATAATTGCAAACGGAAAAATTAAGGCAACAAAAATAAACACATGTAATCCAATAAATAATTTATTTACTTAAAGCTATATCCAATTTATGGTTGACAAAGACCCGTCCCAGAGCGACGAACAGATTTCATCCAATTATGCTTTGAGTGCGATGCGAGATGCGACACGACATGGCAAGTGTAACACGTTTGTTACAAATCGGCCTTTTATTATTGCTTGCTTGTTCAGGAAATCGTTTTACCTTATATGACGAAAGACTTAACTTGAGAAAGGCCACCATTGTCTTCATTTTAAGCTAAAAGTATCGAAATTTAATTTAATATTAGTCTTTAGATCACACTGAACATGATGTGTAAAAAAATCTATGAAATATCTGGATTTCACACACATCATTCACTAGGAATTTTATACAATTCCTAGTAAATGAATATAATTCCGTGACCATTTCGGCAATATGTGAAATGATAATTGTAAAATTAATTTGAAAAAAATTTCACCTAGCGAAGGTTCTAATGCTTCGGAATGGTATAAAAAATAAACCACGAAGGCTTCAAACCTTACATATCCGAGTCGGATTGCCCTGACTCGTAGTAACCCTTTTTTTCTATCACCACTTAACTTAAAAAAACATAAAAAAATATTTTTTAAACTAAATTTGAACACATTTCCGACGTCTTTTTACACATTTCCTAAAATTTGAGTAGAAAATCGAATTACATACATATTTTGTTACATAATATCGTTAATCAAAAAATACTACAAAGTTCGAGTATGTATTGGTTTTAGACTGCTTTTAATGTGATGTATGTATAATACCTCAGAGTATTAAATTAATCCCTTTGAGAATAATTTCTATTGTTAATACATGTTAATATACTAGTTAGTACCGATTTCACCGACGTGTTTAACAAAACATTAACACTAAGCTGCAGTTTTCTATCTTTCTGTCCCTTACAAACGTTGAATAAGAGTGAGAGGATAGAGATATTATATAAATAAAATATTTATTCAAATTATGAAATACGGGTGTTACTCACGTAATGTTGGTCTACTTAGTCGACCGCGGTTTCGCCTATACTTTTAGGCATTTTCAAAATATATATATGCAAATACGAGTTTAATAAAACCGTTGGTTAAAAAGGTTGGTACAATTGGTACTTTATGTTTAACTTACAAAGGGAGTATGTGGTAAGATTTCCATTTAGCTCAAGCAACTGTGGTGGTTTTCACTTGAATTAGTTATTGGCATTTCGTCAGAAATTAGAGCTTGATCTTGTTGTTACTGCTTCAAGGAGTACAGTTGAGTTCATAAATTATGTTGGCTATTAAGGTTCAATATATTTTATTTTCGCAATAAATTTATACTCAATGGCTTATTTTTATATTTATGATTCATCGTACCAACTTAACTTCAACCAAAACTCAAAGCTCTTAGTTTGATTTTAGGCCAATACATACGTCTTTTTTTAATGCCCGATTTTTTTTTTAGATTACGTTCACACCCATAGAAATCTTAATAATAAGGCAATAGAAATGTCAAAGACGCGTGACCTTGTCGCCGCGCATCTGTCTAGTCAAACACAAGTGCGAGTAGAGGAATTGTCGTCTTAATGTCATCGCAAAAAGAATAATTTTGTTTGCAGAAATACAAGCGCATGAGTCTAACCGAACACAAGTGCGAGTTGAGGAATTGTCGTCTTAATGTCATCGCCAAAAAGAATAATTTTGTTTGCAGGAATACAAAAAGTGGTATTTGAAAAACGGCGACATGCGTCCCAGTGTTAAAAGATAGTCGATAGCATTTCTATTGACTAGTTATTAAGATTTCTATGTTCACACCATTAACATATTTAACTAAATTCGTTTTTATATTAGTAAGTATAATAATAATAATACAATGTTATAGTGTTGAGTGATTGCATTCAATACAGATTTTTAGAAAACCATCAACGTCTTGACGGTTTGGTACAAAATAATCGCAATCGCAAATAATGCCGCTGCCAAAATAAAAAATAACCGCCTATTAAATAAAATACTTTAGAGAAACATTTCGAACCATTATATCGAGACCCGACATTTTTATCAAAGGGTCTGTAAGCGCCCCTCAGTTGCAACAGAAAGGCCCTAACTGAGGGCTTAACAAAGCATCAAAGGGGTAAACTGCGGGCAGCCGTTTGTTTAAATTATACTTTTGTTATTGTTCGATTCTTGGATAAAATATTATTATTTTTTTAGTAAATGTAATGTTTTCTGTTTCAGGTAAGTACGTTGAAGATTAAATATGGAGATACTCAGGTTTGATTCCTTCGTCAAACTAAGTGCAAAATATACCTTCAATGTGCTTTCTGTGAGTACAGTCGGCCAATGAGTTGGGTATGGGACAAAACATTTCATATTTAATAAGTGTAATATACCCACTATTTAGATATATAACTCACTTATCCATAACTGGTGTCGTAAGTCGTTACTATGACTTAGAAGTTTTTGCCCTGCATACACGTACCTAATCAGGATCGCTGCAAATTTTTGAAATGGAGACTAGGATTTTACATAATATAACCAATTTACGCGATTATCCTATAGGGACTAGGTACTCAGGCAGAAACAATGGAACGACATGTACTCAGATTATTACAATAGAACGATAATTATCATTGTACTATTAAAATCTTAGCTCACAGCGTTTGTTACATTCTGGAATTACATGACAAAAATTACCTTTACCATAGATGTCACTTCTATTTGAAAGAATAAGATATAGATGAGTAAAGTTTACTAGACGATTTTGAAACGGGTCCATTTTATCACTACTATAAAACAAAGTCGCTACTCGCTGTCTGTCTGTCCGTCCCTATGTATGCTTAAAACTTCTAAACGAATTTTGATGCTGTTTTTTTTTTTAATAGATATAATGATTCATATCGAATGTTTTACGTATAAAACGTACATGAAGCGACACTGACGCCAGGGCGTCTAATATAACTAGCTGGGTGTGCTTGTGTGAGTGAATGTGTGTATTTGGCCTTGTCATTGGGACCATTGGATAGTGTAATTGCTTCTGGCGTTCTATCTAACGTAAAAAATCCAAAACATATAAATTATTATTATTATTATAACATAATTTAAACTGTCTAATTTCATTAACTGAGTTAATATGTACAATCCTTTGTGAAGCCTGTACGTAAACCGCTTGTCCCATAAGCCTTCCATCAACTGCCATCATTTTGTCCAAATTCCGATGCTTATAACAAAAGACTAATTATCTGAGCTTAAATAATTGGCCGTCACTTCGTAATAAACAATTTAAAATTCGCCGACGCATCGACAATGGGTCGTCAAAGCCATAGTAAAAGTTATCCCAGTGAATCAACTCTGAAATGAGGAACAATGCACAATTTAGACACGTTTATTTGTGTATTGTGTTGGTAATTTTATTTGGGATAACAATTCAATTTGTAAAACTCAACCAAAGACTCAAAATGTTGTTGACACTGCGTTGTAAATTTTACCACATTCCTCGTTCCTTTAAATTGAACTACTATTGCTAAATCTTTATTTTCCTTTTGTAGTCAAGATGTAATGACGTTATTGATCTTATAATTAGGCTCATGCGTTATCATCATCATCACATAACATGTAAAAGACCTTACCTGCAGTGTAACTAAAATATGATATCATTTGTAAACTACAAAACTCAGTTAAATTTAAAAATTGTATCACAAATAAAATTTGCAACACTGTAAACAAATAATAAAACTAAACCTACCAACCCCAATTTTTCGGCGAGCTTTGATAGTCAAATCTCGTTATTTGAAGCTAGACTTGCATCGAAATAACTACGGTATTAATTCAAGGGCAAAGTCAATTTAACTTGCTGCGGCGTGCCTACCGTGTGGTGCAGGACAAAGCCTGCTGCGGACATAAGCGGGGGTGAGAGGTGCGGGATGGGGCTAGGGTTGCCAGATGCCGTCAGGATTGTTCGAAATTTCATATATTTTAGTCAGACAAAACATAAAATATATATCTTTACATTTATCTAAGGTCTAATTAATCTTACAAGCACTACTATTTGACCACAGGTTAAAGATGAGACTGTACTGTCTCCTGTGTCTACTGTCGGTGAAAGACCCAATCGACATATTGAAATATTTATTTATTTCAGAACAAAAAATACATTTGTGTAGAAAATTTTGAGGTACACAAGAAATAATATAAAAAAACACATAATAATAACAAATCATAGAATAAATTAATAAATATCATTTAAAAAAAAATTAAAACAAATTATATATATAAAATTATTATATAAAATAATAATAGTACCCTCATAATGAATGCCTGGCAGCCCTGAACAAGGATACGAGGGGTGTAGGGTGTTAAAGGGGAGGTAAGGCCGGGGGCGGAAGTGACGAAGCTCCCGCCGCGTCGCCATGGCAACCGCCGTGTTTACCCCGCCATATCGATCTACGCTGCGCTTTCCTGTTTACATTCCGGCGTTGCAGTGGGATTGCGATTCGATTTTGCTTAAATAATGCAAATAAAATCGTTGGAGACCAGCTCAGGAATAAACTCTTTATTTTGGAATTGTGCTGGATTAATTAAGTATTTACCTGGTAAATTAGAATCCTTTGATCGTCTTTGTTTGTTGTGCTACCATAAAGGAATCGATCGGTGGCGTCTCGTACTCAGGCATTCTCAATTTCCTATTCCATTATCTTGGTTTTTTATACTACGTATGTTCATAGGTAATAGGCGTGTAGTCCACCTGAGGGTATGTGTCAACAGTCCCATAAACAAAAACAATTCGAAAACTAAATTATTTTCAAAAAAGTTTTATTTTAGATAAACGTAGCGTTCTTACTTTTCGTCTTTGTTTGTTGTGCTACCATAAAGGAATCGATCGGTGGCGTCTCGTACTCAGGCATTCTTAATTTCCTATTCCATTATCTTGGTTTTTTATACTACGTATGTATTTGTAGGTTATAAGCGAGTAGTCCACCTGGTGGTAAGTGTCAACAGCATAAACAAAACCAATTCGAAAACTAAATCAAAATTATTTTCTAAAACGTTTTATTTTAGATAAACGTAGCGTTCTTTCTTTGCGTAACATCTATACCTACCTAAAGTCTAGACTAGGTAGCTGAGTAGGTATATAGCATATAGGAGTCTCGTCGGCGTCTTACATAACTGATAGACATCGGAATCATCTGATACATATCTATCACGAATTTAAGCAACAGTTTGACAATCTCGTCGGGTATGCTCTGTGGATTACATAATCTAAAAGATTTACGCAAGCTACTCAGGTTATGACATGAATAAGATCGGTATTTTAGAAGAATAGGTATTTACATTCTTAATTAAGCGTTAAAAATAAATCCATAGGTCAGGTCGGTCGGCCGTGGATGGGTGAACATTTTAATAAAACGACTTTGTCTCAGTGCCTCGAAGAGTACGTTGAGTCTTTGGACCTGGTTGCTGTGGTGGTATCCGCATCATAATAAAATGACGGATGACATTGACAACGTCAAGTAGTGACATCACGTGACATATGTCAAAGAGTGCTGAATCGCGATAACGAAGTGTTCACAGAGAGTGTATATATTATACCACTTCCAATACGCTACCGTTGGACAACTGCAATGCCACCGAGCCTGGTCGTAGGACCCTCCCTTTGTGGTGAGGGAACATCACACACTGTTCCTCTACAGTTGCCATTTGAACATCTATGGCAGTCGTTATAGGTAGTCAGAAGACAGAGAATGACAACAAGTCAAACAAAGAATTAGGTATCGCTTTGTACTGGGTTGTGGAGGTCAAATACAAATATTCAGCTAAATCTGTTAGATGAGTAGCCGACGTAGTAGCTTTAATGAAATTTGAAAAGGCTTGGGAAGTCATAAAACTCATTTGTTGGTAATTGGTTTACACGTCATTACAGATATATTTATGTGAGTAGGTAATTAAATTAATTAATAATACAAATGCCCAAAACAATCATAAATAATAAATAATAAAAATTGCAAATAAAAGTCCAAAAAATAATAAAACGTCAACTTGTAAATTAAATCTAATTTCAATTTTCAATATTTAAGCTTTAGGTATTACTAAAAATAACCTCGTTTTAAATAGGCCCAAATTATTCGATTAATTTCAGTACGGGGTCGCGTGAACATCACTTTAATAAATGTAATTGTTTTGTCAATCAAGTGAAATTTATACATTTTCTTTGTTATTCCCTTTGGCTGAACACGCAAATGCTGACATGAAAATTTATAATTAGGGAGGTACCTGCGGTTTGGGGTACAAAAGAATATTACCAACTTTTTGGTATGGTTGAGTGGGTTTAAGTTAGGTAAGTTAGGATATAAGTATTTTATTTTTGTTTAATTATACACGATTTGTAAATACCTATTATTACACATGTTATACATATTATTATGTTCTTCTGTATATTAGATACAGAAGAACATATAATGTTGTTTGCAAATTACACTTGTAACTACACTGTGTGTGTGAAATGTATGTTTGTAAACACCCCTGCGACACAGGAGTTATTGCTAGTGCGGAATTCGTTATTTAAAACTAAAAAAAAACCTACCAGTGTTTTAAAGGGTTTTTCTATTTATGTACTGACAGACTCAAACTCAAAATAATCGGTTCGACCGCGGTTTCGCCTATACGTCTAGGCATTATCAAGAGAGAGATTACGTGAGTAACACCCGTATTTCATAATTTGAATAATGTTACAAACTCACGTCAGTTTTAATCAAAATAATGTATTTTCATAAACTAATTACATAACGCTTAGAAACGATGTACAGATAATATTCTAAGTCACTAGACTCAAATCGCGGAGCTTAGATACACTTACGTTTTAGGAACAAATGTAAGTGAATTTAAGTGCCACTTCCATATACTTCATTATCTCTAGAACTACACGAATTTGCGAAAAATGCAGTGCAGCATGTCGCCAAAATGTAGCTACATCGAAGGATTAAGTTATTATGCTACAACCGCCAGTAATTTCACGATCTTCGATCACACAACTGAAAACCAGAAGAGTGTAAGCACCTCTCTTTAACAACAGGTGAAAGGCCAGATAAAGGTTTCTTCTCTCGCTCGTTCACAAAATCTCTGTTCGCCAATAAGTCTTTTAGCCAGTTGTTTCCAAGTCTTAGCTCAAATCGGATCGTTTCAAGACCTCGACACCTGCAATCCACACGGGGTGACGTAAAGGATCGGGTTTCCGTCACCGACACCGTCGCTATATGCGGTGTAATCGAACGCCAGGCGGAAGGACTATCAGCTCGATAGAACGTTCTAGATCCAGGTTTCTAGAAGCTTCTTCAGAATTATAATACTTGTTGCCTGCAAGTTCGTCTAAGTGGTGCCTAAAATGTAGCCCATATTATTCGCTGATGATAGGTTAATAGTTTTTTGAAAACGGTTCAGTGTTTTATGAGCCTATCTATTTACAAACAAAAATACAAATACGAAGAACGATTTCTCCTTTCTTATTTATAATATATTCGCAACAACGGTGTTTCATTAAGGTGCCCAGATTAACCCCTGGAACTGAAGGTGGCATATTAATATCGTAGCCTTCATAAGCATCAACAGATTTCCTTGACCTTGACCTTTAGTAGATGTTCTAGAGGTGTAGTTGCCACTTACCATCAGCCTTTCCTTTTTTTTACCTTTTCGCTACATACTTTTTATAACAGTACGACGATAAATCCGACTGCGACGTGAAACGCAAAAATCTATTTATATTTACTAAACATGTGATGTTCCAGTAATTATTATCTCTTTGCCAAGAATAATTATGTCCTTCGCAAAACGCTCTTCACTACATTATGCGTATTAATCGATATAATTATACAATTACAATCAATTTGTGTGTACTCGATTCAAATTCAATGCGATTGTAGTGAAATAAATTAAATTCTGACGGGAAATAACTGAATTGTGTTTACTTTGGCGTTTCGTTTTAATGCACCGAATCGAGTGCATATATCTGACAATTTTATATTAAATCACTGGATTATCCATCTTTATTTATCGGCAAATAAACGAATTCAAATGTTGGTATAACCTCGTGTACATTCACGGGAATATTTATTGTGTTGTATAATTTACGTGATGATTTTAAACCATTGACAAATTTACACCAGTCTACAAATATATAATGTTTTTCCTGCCTGCCTTACGTTGAAATCTAATTCGTTATTATTGCAGTTTTCAAATGTACCTATATCGTACATAAGTTTCACAATAAGAGTTATTTACGAAATAAATGTCAACTTAACCGAATATTCAACATATATTATATTATTCATAACTTACATATATAAAAGTGACCCATTTCAAACATTAAATAGAACACAGCTGTAACTTCTATTTGTTTGTGTTATACGTTGTCCTATAAGTAAAGTTAACTGACAGATTTTGAAACAGGTCCTTATAGTAATAAAACAAAAATATTCCTAGAACCACGAAAAATTAAGAGCCAGCCAAAAACGTTTATAAAAACTTAGCCAAACTTAGTCTATAGATCTAATACGGATTTAAATCTATTGGAATTTCAAAGACCATTCATCACGGATTCTTTTTATTTAAACTAGTATAAGAAACTCGGGAGTACTCTACATCAGTTCGGATGTCTCAAAGATTGATCTACAATGAACTTCGGGTTCTATACACGTGAAAAGATTCAATCAATTGTTAATCCGTGTTTAAGTCTAAAATAATAAAGTCAAACTTTTTATACGCCGATTATAGGGCCAACGAAAAATCGGCCTGATTCCATATTATCTGTGGCAAACTTTTTATAAGACGTGTGTGTTAGCAGACCGGCAAAAAAACATATAATAAATTAACAATACACATAATAATTCCGCAGAAATAAATCGCAAAACAGAACTGGTTTTCTGAGCTATTTTCGTATAAACAATGGATTAAATCGAGTATCTTTTATTGAAGGCTATAACGATTGCATAAGTTGTTTATATCTGAAAGCGGATGCAGTAGCCTTATCGAGAAAAATATAAGAACCTTGGTGATACAACAATGTACCGTCAAGTTGGACCAGCTTGACGAAACTAGCTACCCATGAGTAGACTTACCCATGATGAATGATGATCTCTAGTTCTCAGAATTCCCATTTATTTACTAAATTATTTTAGGCAAAATGTGGTTATATCTTGGTGTTCCCTTATGTAAAGTTGAACTAATAATTAATATTCATATTAATCATGTCTCTGGATTAGGAGTAGATCTAATGGATTAATGGGATTAATATCAAAGAGCCGGATTAATTGAACTTTGACTAAAGATTACTATTGTTGGCCCAGATGTCGAAACCGACAGGAAAAGGTTTAGTTATGTTATTATACACGTATATTGTATAGAGTAATATAATATAGTATGTATGTTTACGGTAGCAGAGATGAGTTGGTGATGAAAAAAGGAAATTTCGTAAGATATCACAAACTTAGGATATTGAATTATAAAATTTGTGTGTGTGTGAATAACTACAATCTGGCCCGCGGCTCCGCCCGCTTGGATGTTGACAAAAAATCGTCTGTATTATATTCGAAGCCTTTAAATATTTCCATTTAATTTTGATTGAAAGCGATTTAATTGTTCAGCCATAACAGCGTAATAGAGCGACAAGTTACTTCCGCATAAACAATATTACATTTTGTAAATATGAAATATATTTCATAGACAATATTACGATGTAATAAGCACCATCCAAATTCAGACCCGCAAACCACAATATTAATAGTTTCTGTTAATGAAATATTTATACTTCTGGTTGTATTTTGGTTTTTGTGGTCACCCACAAACTGTTATAAGTCAACTAAATAGGTTCTTTTTAAATGAAATACGAAAGTATCGTTAGTCCAATATTTCAATCTACAGTCTGTAAATTGACCACTACTAATTTATACAGGACTGTAAATTAGATTGTGCCGAAGCCGATTTTACCAGTGATTTGTCTCATGAATCTGAAACTATTTATTTTTGTATATTCATGTATATATTAGTGCTTTAAATGTAAAACAATATTTTTATTATTCTTGAAATAGATACATTTTTCATCCCTTTTACTCATACTTTTAAACCTTATCATTTATCATAATGTAAGCTTTTAGGGGAGGAAATACTGAATATTAACTTTAATTAAATGCCGTTTTTTGTTATTATATGACGTTAATTTTCATAATTTCCTACATAAAATCCATTATGTACAAAGTAAAAATTATACCCAAAAATAAAATCTCAAAAATATTAATTAAAAATCTTTGATGCATCTCTTTTTATGTATTGCAAGTATAAACCATAATATAAACTTCAATTTCATATATAATTGTTTTAACAAAATATTTACAGAATTTCATATAATAAGGTAAAAATGAAATATCCCTAGGCAATGTTGATGTGTGTAGTTATTTAATTTCATTTCTTATAGGCACGAAGTTCTCTAAGGGACATAGCTGAAAATCAGTGTCAGGGACTCTTCAAGACATTGACAATATGTTGTCCTTTTTGTCATTATGGCTAGTATATTATATTCATATTTGTATCACTGTTACTATATCTCTGTTCATTGTTTTATTGTAAGTGCTGTAAAGTTGTAACTGTCACAAAAATTAACAACATAATATATTTTACATTTATATAACATTAATAACGTTACATAATATATGAAATGTTATTCTGTTATTTGTAATACAAATAAATATTTTTTCTCTCTCTCCAAGTCGGAGTGTAAAAAGTTTTCACCAGATAAAATCAGATCAGTCTTTTGCGCCTACACATATTATTATGATTTGATATATATATTATGTAAATATATAGGGTATTTATCTATTATCGTATGTATTGTATGGTTTTAGGATAAGTTTTCTCTTTAAATTGTAACATTTTAACTGCACCTACCTTTGTAATCTCTGTACCACCTTACGGTTGACTGGTAGAGAATGCCTATGGCATTAAGTCCGCCATTGTACACTTATTATGTGCAAGAAGTTTTAAATAAATAAAATAAATAAATTAATAAATAAATAAAATATTATTCAGACACAAAAACAAAGTGATACAAGTCATTCTCATCAAGTTTTTAATTTCGTAGTTTGCCAGAAATTCCCTTTTACCCATCAGCTGCAAATTGCCCCATACGCAATGGTTCAATCTAGCAAAATGGACGACAACCACAATCCTATCTGTTTCCTATTTCCTCCAAAAAACGACATTCACCACTATATTACCATTGGCGAAAAATTTTCATCCAAATTTCCGTTCACCGAACATGGTTTCAACTGTACGTTCATCCGAAACTCTATTTCCTGGCATTGGAAAATGTAGGAAATGCCCGCTTAGACCGAATCTAGGAATGGCTAGATCGAGACGGAGACAAACTGCTTTGAGCTAGATTCGAGTAATGTTCGACGGTTCGTTACACGCAAACATTATACGTTCCGTCATACGATAGAATATGGGACTGGAATGAACTAGACTATGAACACGATAAATTTAGTTTTGAAATGGTGTTGATGGTGGATGATGGTAGCTCTCCTGAAGTTACTGACACAAAGAGAATAACATCATAGTCCTAACATAAATAAATAATAAATATCACACAATGTCATCTAGTCCCAAACTAAGCAGAGCTTGTACTATAGGTATTAGAATAACTGATACTAATACATACATACTTTTTTTTTTGTAAATACATGCTTATTATACATAAACACCCAGACCAATAAAAACTTCTATGTTTATGCACACAAAGATTTGTCTTGAGCGGGGATTGAACCCTCGACCTCTGCTTAGCGGGCAGTTGCTACCGACTCCGCATTCCGGTCGTCGATATAGTTGAAGCGCCGCATCTTCAATATGCTTTTGTGGATTGTGGATGATTATGGGTTCTAGTTGCTACAGACCATCATGCTACAGGTTCGCTAAATATCTTAATTCCTAGAATTTCTTAAATATGGAAAGGATTCTAAGTGGCACAAAACAACAGTAGTAAGAATAAGTAAAAACATATATTTTAGACCATTTCTGATTTAGTGTGGAATTGGCTTGGTAAAATATTCTCATACAAAAATAGATGCTCGGTTTTTGTTTCGGTATCGATCGCCTGATATTTCTTTGGTCACGCCGATTCCTCACTGATATATCATTATAATACCAAATCAAATCATTTATTTCCATGGGCCCCAAGGGGCGCTTGAACACGTCAAAACAAACATCAAAATACAAAAAATATAAAATTAAAATAAAACTTAGCTAACTACATTATAATAGGTACTTATTGTAATAAAATGATTTGACACCAGAGCTTAGATTGACTTTAATTCAACTTAGAGATTTGAATTAAAATCAATCCAAGTACCAGCTCCGATGGGTATTGCATCATGAGAAGAGCTGGTGAGAAACTCATGTGCACCATCTTTTCAAATAATTTATACAATATTTGTTTGTTTTGTTTATGTGTAGGTAAGTTATAGCAACCAAAACAACATTATGGCTAAAGATGGTAATAAAGAGAAGAGAGAACCGCCGCCCGTTCTCAAAAACTCTTCCAGCTCCATGCCAATGTAGTGAATTTGGCACCTCAATTGATCTAGTCTAGACTTTCGACCTTACGTGACTAATTCGTCATTGATAAGCCCCTGCTCATGTTCCAAGGTTATTATAAACTACCCGAAGACAAAGAAAATACCTGATATACGGAAACTTGAGTCAGCTATCTAAAAAACTACGTCTTTAATAGCACGTTTACCTGGTGGTAGAGCTCTTGTGAATGAGCTCGAGGGCGGCAGAACCACCGTCTCACCTTTAACCTGCCGCCAAATAGTAGTGCTTACTGTGTGGCGGTATGGTGGTGAGATCAGGCCCTGAAATTACTGGCACATGAGGCATAACACCGTAGTCCTCAGCTGCAGCGACGCATCTATAATCTGCTTTTGTGGATTGGTGATGTCCATGGACTGTACTCAACTTATCATCAGGTGGACTACACGTTCGTTCGCTGTGGGCGTAGTATAAAAAAAAGACCTGTAATAAATCTAGGTTTATTGATGATGAGGCAATCGTGGCTAAGTCGAAGCCGCGTGGATCGATCTATGTTCAATACAGGTTAAGCAATGCTAACGATGGTCGGCTGTTAGATGAGTAACCATCTTACGTGTGTCTGTACATGTGGTGTAGTGGTTTAAGCGGTCGCCTCGCCGCTCTCCACTGCACTGGTGTTGTTTCGCAATGATTTGTTCTGAGACTGGGTGTGCTTGTGTGAGTGAATGTGTGTATTTGGCCTTGTCATTGGGACCATTGGATAGTGTAATTGCTTCTGGCGTTCTATCTAATGTAAAAAAATATCTTTAACATAACTAATGATTTCTGATGGCAGTCATTCCACGTAAAATACTGATATTTAGCTGTTTTGGTTAGACTAGCCGATCCAATGTAGTTGGGCAAAGGCTCGGAGAAAAAAGAAGTTGCAATGAGTTTTATATTTGGTTAGCTTCCGCCTGCCTGCGTTTTAGTTCATTTAGGATTATGCACTAGCTAAAAATCGAATCCAACACCATTTTTATCACAAACCTGACAGCTTACCTGGATAGGGTTGCTACTTGCTTCGTATATTATAAAGTCAGTTGCCATTGCAATTGAGCAGGTGCAGAATAATGATTTATTATTGTAATATTTCAAGCAAAGCTGTGTATCGCTAGTATATCAATAAAAGTTAACCATTTTGTCCTTTCCAAACTGAGCTCCTCCTCCTCGCGTCGTACTCCTCATTGCTGAGGGTCGTGATTCCCCCGATGGTGTATAATTTTGTTTCTGATGACACTCCTGCAAACGCTCCTGTTCTTGGCTTCGTGCAGTGCCTCGTGTAGATTTAAATTGAGGCCAGAGCGGATTTGACATCTTTATTAAAATCGGCTTAGTGATTTGGCTAGGAAATATTATATTATTTAGGCTTTGGAACAATTTGTTTTTATTTCATAATCTTCCTTTCTTCCAATTATTTTGATCCAAGCAAGGATTTAAGTTTAAAAACACATATGCCTACTCCTTCAGAGAATTGCCAGCGTCATGTAAAAACAAGAAAACAAGCAAAATGCATGTGAATGTCAGGCTGTATCCTTGTCAAGCAAAAAGTGTATATCGACGCGAACTTGACACCGCGCCGACCCACCCAGGGTTACTACCTGAAATCCGGACTGCCTTAACTTTTACCGGTAGTGTGCTGAGGTTCTGACATGAGTATATATGAAACGAGATATATTCGCAATTCATTGTATGGAGGCAGAATTCAAAATAACTACTTCAAAGGTAAATATAATAATATATAACTGTGTTTCCGCATGAGTACAATCTGGATCTCTTCAAAGCAAGAGTTAATAGGTATCTCATAGGTAAGCGTGCTCCACCGTAGACCGCATCATCACTTACCATTAGGTGAGATCGTGGTCAAACGCGTGCCTATCCACCATAAAAAAAAAAACCTGTGAGGAATTCTTAATGTCTAGCTAGTACGGAGTACATAACAGGTGAAGTGTGAGTGTAATGCACCTCCCTTTAGCCATTATGGGAATGCCTGGAGCAAGCTGTTTAGCAGACTTTGATGAGTCTGAAAAGAAACGAAAATTCTGAGTTGTGTCAACTCAGAATTTTTTAAGTTTAAATCTATCCAATTTTTAATAAATCCATACACGAGACCTTGAATTTGTCTATATACTAAGGCTCTAAATCATTAAATTCTGCTCAACAGCTAGCTTCACAAATTCCCAGTGGCTAAAGAAAAATACATAACGCTTGCATTTTTTTTTTTTTTTTTTTAACGACGCCTGCTCTAGGAATAAATCCTGTGTCGCGAGGGCATTCACAAACATACATTTCACACACACAAAGTTCACCCATAATCAGAACAAATCTTTTGTGAATCACACAAAGATTTGTCCCATGTGGGGATCGAACCCACAACACCAGCATAGTTGAAAGAGGCGAGGCGACCACTTTAACCGCTAAGCCAACCGTGCACTCCGTAATAGCACTCACATAAAAACATAGTCTTGTAGTGATAAATTTTTTTAATCCCAAATCCTCTATTGTCTGGTTTACATTTTAGAATTAACATTATAATATATTTTTTTGCCAACCCTAAATCGAAGCAAAGCTTATTCATTGGATAAACATTTGGTATATAATTTATACTTTATATGATTCATATGCCTTGATGAAAAACGGTTGGAGTCATCTGGTCAGGTCAGAGACCCGGGCAATGACCTAGGGTTAGACACCCTACAGACAGTTAAGGTTTTCTTTGCAATTTACTGCCTAAGTTTTAGAGATGTATTTTTTACTTGCATTTAGAATTATAGGCTTTTGAATTTAGGTAATTTAGAAGCAATTTGCGAGCTTATATCATGTTCAAATAAGACTGAAATTGCCGTGCTGGGAATGGAGACTGCAAATTTATTTTCGCGATCAGGAAAATTATTACTTTTAGTTTCTTAATTTTACACAGAATTTTTCTTATTTGTGAATTTTATTCATGAAGAGCTCTATCAATTTAAATGTTTTCTTTATTATATTATTTGGTTACTTAAATTAAAATTGATTCAAAATAAATATAGTAAAAATAAATAAATAAATATCGCACAACTTATACAACGCTATCTAGTCCCAAACTAAGCAAAGTTTGTACTATGGGTACTAGAATAACTGTTACTAATACTTATTATACATAAAAACTCCCAGACTACGACAAACCCCCATGTACATGTATACAAAGATGTGTCTTAAGCGGGAATCGAACCCGCGACCTCGGTGGCAGGCAGGTACACTACCCACCGCCATCCGGTCTTCAAATAAATGAAGTCACTAATTTTCATTTGAGCTTATGAATGGAAAGCTTTATCTACAAGAAGTTGATTCATAATTATTCAAAGCTCTGCAATCTACAACTTACAATATATAACTCTTCAGCTCTTTGAGCTGTCACATCCAACATACTAAGTACGTTTCGCATACCGCCCTAACATAGCAAACTTTTAATTACATATTTAACGACTTACACACATCAAATGTCACTCAAATATCAACTTTATAGCTGTCAGACACAGTGCAAATTACCTTGTCAATCAGTTAATAGCTAACTTGTAATAGTGTATGCAACATCGTGGCATATAAAATAACGCATCAGTATTGTATGTTGAGGCAGGCCGGATGCTATCGTTAAGTGTAGGTATTGTGGGGTCAATGTGCTGCTAGTGAGGGGAACAATGAATGGGAACATCGATATATCGATGTTTTCTTCGATTTTTTTTTTGTAATATGTCACAACTTACACACAACGCCATCTAGTCCCAAACTAAGCAGAGCTTGTACTGTGGGTACTAGAATAACTGATACTAATACATATATACCTTTCTTTTCTAAATACATACTTATTAAAGAAACGCCCAGACTAAGACAAACCCCCATGTTCATGTACACAAAGATTTGTCTTAAGCGAGAATCGAACCCGCGACCTCGGCGTCTCAGGCAGGTACACTACCCACTGCGCCATCCGATCGGTCTAAATAACGAACACATTAGGGATATTAACGGCGGATCTGACGTAGACTAGTGCAAGTGCAAAAATACTATTTTAAATCTGCTTTAGTGCCAATTTTACCGGCCAGGGTTCAACGCTCAACCCAGATTTTGATCTCTTTCTATCAATTAATGTTTGAAAGACCAAAAACCGGGCTCAGCGTTAACCTGGGGCCGGTAGAATTGACTCTAAAGCGGTCCATCTCAAATTGTGTTTCTACACTTGCATTAGTCTACGTAGGTCCCATTATGGACATGAGATGTAGTCGCATCTGCAATATTAAAGGCTCTTGCACCACGTAAGTATACCCGCTAGAAATAGTTTGAGCTAATTTGTTAGATATAAAGAGTTCAAAAGGAAACCGGTATAGGTTTTCGGTTTATTTATACTTTATCCTTATTTACAAAACCTTATAGGACTTACAGAAAGACTGAAAGAAAGAAAACAATATATTGTGGTTACTAAATATGTCTATTCTTAAATCCACAAGAAAAATCACGACACTTTGTTGATATATTTTTTTAATTTAAAAACTTTTATTGGCACCATCGATATATCGTTCGCATCTCTATCGAGTGGTCTTTGTTGATGACACGTTGTATTCACGGTTTGATTGAAAAGGTCAGTATTCTAAAATGCACATAAGTATTGATTTTGCAATATTTCGTCATATCTTAAACATTTCAACATGGCGATAGGCTTACCCCCTTTCACATGGAACCTAACATAACAGGACAGACTAAACATAACAGGTAAAAATTGGGTGTAAAACACTCCAGCCCCCACCCTTCTCAGTAATATAACTGTTCCTAAATAGAAACATTTAGAGAAGAAATCCCTGATGGAGTAAAACTCTATTTTTACATTGTGAGTCAGCTATTTGTTAATAACATTACAATGGCATATACAATAACAAAGAAAATACACAATTCTAGTAACTTATCCCTTGACACCAAAACGTAGTTTATTAGATTCACAAGGTTTTTCCTAAAAACACCCGATATTAGTCATACTATCATACCCCGAAGGGTGACTCAGAATTTTCCTAATTCATAAAAATTGTCATCGCAGATATGCGTCATTTTCTTGGAAGATTATACAGGAAAATTCGTCACCCGGAAGAAAATGTTTCATGATTCAATTGGCTGAAATGATCCTTACAACTATTATAGTGAGCGAGACGTGACAGGCAACTAAAGCCCTTGACATACAAAAGATTGTAAATAAGTTGTAGTATTCCAAGTTCAGTATGTCAAGCTTCCTTTGTCTGTAATGTGTTATTATCAATATGGAACACAACATCTAAAGTTGTATATCTGGTATTGGCGTAAACAACCTCGACTAAGAAGTCTTTATCACATTATAAAGAAAAAAAAACGTTGTAAATATAGACAGGTTTCGTACTGATAACGAAACAGCGCAGCGGCTCCGTGACAATACATTTCCTTGACAACTTTGAAAAATTACCAGCTGCTTGCCGATAAACAGCTGACGTATTCTGAAAAATCGCCCGTCGCTCTAACAATAATAATTTTGGAAAATATAATGATAAATGAAAGGCTCCATCAACAACAGTTGTCGTAATTATAATTTAACCCACAACAGCTTTTTCTCATGCCACCGGTGCCAAAATTATTAACAAAAAGTTCGTTACCCGATAAAATATCAATTTATGTGCGAATGAAAAAGAAATCAATAAATTATAGTTGCACCCCTACGAATAACAGCACACATGGGAACCGCGCGTGCCCTGCACACATGCACACCATGCATGTATACTTAGGGACGGCAGCTGCAAAACTTGAATCCAACTGCCTGCGAGTATCAAACTTTTATTATTAACCACCTCGGCGCCAAGCGCTGCCTGTGAATTAATAAATTTGTTAACAAGCATTTCAGGGCTTTTGTTTTTAGTTTGATAAATTTATATTGTACGTGCAAATAATTTATTGAAATTTTACTTGGTTACGAAAAGTATTGTCAACTGAAGTATATTCATAGTTCTGGCGTATTTTGTACTAAACGACAACAAAAATGATGAAATAAATATGTTTCCAGATGATGAGATATGATTCATAATAGACCACGTGTTAAAAATTCAACGACAGCACACATTTGAAGCCATATTTGGCGCACGATTCGTTTATTATTCGTTGTAGTCATAAAACCTGGGTGAACAACATTATGTCCTTGTCCTTGCCTAAAAACTATTACGTATTTACCAAACTTGCCTTTTAATATTATAACAAAAAATGTGTGAAACATCGTCAAGCCATAACTCTTTGATTGCCGCGGCAATGTGAAAAATGGAAAGAGATATCCTAAATTGTTTACGCTAAAACAAGTTGTTGTATCTTTTTTTCTCATATAATTTTAATATCAGCGGTGTAATAAAGCCGAGTACAATGAACGGAGCCTGATCGCCTTGAGAAGTTGTTAGAAATAACTCCCAAAACAAAAAAGTATGAAATTATTACTAGTTATTACATGTTTTATTTTTATTAATACTTTGTTGAGATTCTTGAACCGATAAAACATTAGTTTTTAGAGTTTAAGTAGCACAAAATTGAATATAACTAAAAAAACAATAAAACCATAGATTTACCAATCAATTTTGTAAAATAACATTTCTTGACGAATAAGTGTCAAAAAAAGAATATTAAACTTTGAGAACTGCCTTTGTCGACGATAATATTTAGGGTTCTTTTTTGTTGTAATGATCTCGTCCGTAACGTATGGGTGCCTTTGCCTGCAGCACAACTTTTTTTTTTTCGAAAACTTGACCCCCACATTCAGTTATGATTCGACAGTCGACGCGAGCGGTTGTGTGTCCGCTACTGTAGAATTCTAGTCATTGTGTCCAAAATATATTAGTTTTAGCTAGTGTTTTTGAACGTTGTGATGACGTTCTTAGTTTAAAATTTAGCTGTAACGGTTGTGTGTTTCTAAATTTAATTATTTATACAATAGTTTAAAAGAAGACTGACTTTAATGAACGGATTTGGTTTACTTTGGTAAGTTTGGACTTGGACTCACTTACACTTACAACAACTTACTATGGTACGTTATATCTGTATGAAACATCATTTTTGACATATTGTGAACTTTGCAGTCTTTGCACAATGGCATTGATTCTTAAATATTATTATTTGTTTACGGTACATTATTTTTTTTTTTCATTTCAATTATTTTAAAAGGATACTGTGGTGAATTAAAACAAAAGTTTACCTTACATAACCACACCTGCTGGCGCGCACATGTTGTTTTGCGATAACATTAACATGCCTTAATATTACGTAGAATATCATCCAAAAATAATTATAATATATTCTTCCAAGGCCTTCAGATGACGTCATCAAACGATTTCAATTGGTGGTCTCCAATAAACGTCACGGAAACTTAAACGGGCGACGTTTTTACAACCCGTATAAATTGAAAAGATGTATTGTCCAATCAACTGGTTTATCTTTCGTGACCAACTTGATTTAAGTGTATTACCTTATCTCGGCACTTTTAAGTTTCACTAAAGGAGGTTTAAACTTATAAAGTTAAGTTGTGTTCTTTTTTTAAATATTGTTTTTGTAGCGTACATAATTTAAACTTATATAAATTTATATGGAGGGACTTTATTTACCATAGTAAATATTCATTTTGTTTTTTCATAAGAGGAAAAGGTTTTACTCTCTTTGTTCCACGTAACCATTGTTATTTGTGTAGGTTGTGTAAAACTCATCTATATTGTAAACAATTTATTTAATTCTACAAAATATATTTAGAACTCATTTAAAATAATGAAAAAAACATTACTATTTTTTACAAAAAAAAATACGCGTTTATACGTAAAATATCTTAAATATATTTAGGGCTGATAAATTATGTGATGGGGTAAAACGTACTCAATAAAACATAGCCAAGCGAGGATTCAAAGCTGTCACTTTCAATAGCAAAAGCGATATATCCAAAGGAATTAGGAACTCTATCTGATAATCTTAATTGAATTGAAAGTTTGCAAACTTGCAAAACTTGATTGCATTTACTCAGACTTAGTTCTTGTATACATTTGATTAGATTACGCTGTTGAAGCGTGTATTCCCTATTTAAATAAATAAATTTAAATATTACTTTCGGACGTGCCATTTTTTTACGCTCTTTTGTTTTGGCATAGGGTTGGTATTCAGAGGTTATGTTACTGTTCTTTTTTTAAATGTCTTTTTCTTCATTTAAATTATTAAATTTGTGTTACAATGAGGTCTTATTCTAAGTGTAACATTAGTTAAATAGGCTGTACGTACCTTTTTTAACAGAGACCAAGGTCCAAACAACTATTTAAAATAGAATTTTATTTTAATGCGATCACAGAACAATATTTGTTTACGTTGGTTTTGTTATTCAACTCACGTAAAACTACGGTATACAAACATAAATCACTTAATATTTATAGTTAGTAATTAAACTATACAAATAGCAAATAGGTACAACGAAAAATAACAATTATTTTAACATTAAGTTATTTAAAAATAATTTTAAAATGTGACTTATATTTACAAATTTAATGTGTTACTAACCTACAATATACATGTTTACTATAATAATAAAAAAATACTTAATAAAAACATTTTTTGATGCGATTTTCGAAACACTGCCTGATGGTTGATGGAGTGAGGATGATGAAGATGAGTGAGGGTTCGATTCCCGGGTCGGGTAAAGTGTTATTTGTGAACTTGCCATCAGGACATTAGCAATAGCAGCTCGGAGTTGGAATTGTGCCCGGTGGATGGCGATAGGCTCACCCGCTATCCCTTCAAACCTAAGCATAACAGGCGAAATGTGGGTGTTGTACACCCTCCTGGTTAATATAGGCGTGATGTTATATATGTTTTGATGTGTTTCAAAACACTACTCTCGGTCTCGGTGAATGAAAAAAAACTAAAGGTAAAAAAAGAGAGTGATATTTAAAAAGCTAAAAGCTAGTATAATGGTGGTTCGTGGTCTGTGTGAATTCGGAAGTTATAACGAAGTATGCACTGATATTTGCTGAAGCCATTAATCAAATCAGACCGAACGGCTAACTGAAATCTGAATAGCAAATCCCAAGCGGCTCCGGTAAGCCTGCGGACATATTAAAGGATACAAGGAATTAAATATATCACAAATTATTCAGCATATACCTTTATGTGCCTGTAGGTACTTGTAATAACATATTCTGTGGTTCCAGTAGGCTTTGTTTTAAGTATAAATAAGTGCGGTTAGATTGCTTTTTAAGTACATTTTAGTATTCCTTTTAGGAACCAAGTTGGTCGCTGCAAAGCCAACTAACTCTAGTTGCGAATGTGGATCGCCTACCCAAAATATAGCTCATCTGTTGTCCTGCCCATTACTTTCTACCCCTTGTACCCTAAAAGACCAGGTCAACGAAAAAGGCGTCCTAGTCGCATACTATTGGTCTAAAACTATATAGATATAATTATTTAAAAGAATTACTATAGTCATTGATTCGACAAGAAGTACACCATTCTTACTTCAAATGACTACAGAAAACAATGATAATAGTTTCTAACATTCACACATTCAAATCATTGTATGACCTATAGATTTTTAATCTAGCATTCTAAACGTACGGAAATTAGTCCTTTAGTTTTTCTTGTAAAATTTTAAGAAAGAATGAAATCTTTCTTTTTTTTCTGATGGATAGGCACGCGTTTGACCACGATCTCACCTGATGGTAAGTGCTGATGCGGTCTACGGTGGAGCACGCTTACCTATGAGATACCTATTAACTCTTGTTTTGAACAGATATTTTTATAATATAAGTTAACCTTCCCGCTTCCGCTTCAGCTACCCTCTCCGCTCAGCACTAAGTGCCATAGCTTACCACAGAGACGGAACTAGCACTAATAAGTATTTGAACAATCGCGTGATACGAAGAGCGGTCCGTTGCCTTTGTACTGAGGGCTGCAGCCGAATTGTCAACCATTACGTAACTCTGAATCTATCTGACTATACGTATAGAGAATCGCATTTAAATTGCCAGAGGAATCGATGTGATTCAAGCAATTAAAAAAGAAAAAAAATAGTTATTTTTTTAATAGTTTGGAGAACTTTTCTGTACCATCTCGAGACATGAAGCACCACTGTTACACTTTAATAATAATAATAAATTTCTTTATTTCGGAACATCGTCCATATTTAAAATTGCTTATTGTGTATCCTTAACTATCTTATATACTAACTATGTTTATTTTATTTTAACATTGTGCACCAGTGGTTAAACAGTCCAAAGGTGTTAATCTGACAAACAGTTAAAATCATTCGGTTCTTACATTTATACAAACTATCTCTAAATTTAGCTGCACGATGGCGGATCAATGCATCAAGCCCCGGCAAACCGGCCTCGGCAAACATAAGTGATGCGCTACAGTATCTAGGGAGGCGGAACAGCACCCTATAGGCGTCATTGTATTGTACCTTTAATGACCGGTACTGCTCTTTCGTAAAGTTGTTCCACAGTTGTGGCGTGTATAGTGGCTGGCAGTAAGCTGCAAACAGCTTCTGCTTCACCGCCGGCGAGCACTTATAAAAGCGGCGCGCGATCATGTTAGCTCTTACGGCAAGCGCCCGCCGCTCACGCTCGAGATCAGCACCGTCACGCAGGTCTTCGCTCACAACGTGACCGAGGTACCTGAACGACGGCACCCACTCCAGCGGCGAGCCAGCGAGCTTCACTGGTGGGATCGGTTCAGAGAGTTTAGCCGCTTTAAACATCATACAAACAGATTTTTTGGTGTTGTAAATCAGATCGTGAGTAGATGCATAATCCTCACAGATGCTGAGGAGCTTTCTAAGTGCACTGATTGAGGGGCTAAGCAGCACCATGTCATCCGCATAGCTCAGGTTGTTGACGCTGATTCCACCAATGTGGCATCCTACATGTGTGCTACTGAGCCGTTCAATCAGCTCATTGACGTATAAATTAAATAAGATTGGTGAGGTCAACCCCCCCTGCCTTACCCCACAACGCAATTTAAATTGAGTCGAAAAACTATCTCTCCACTTGACTATGTTGATTTGCTGACAATACCAAGCCTTCAATAGGTTTATGCATGGGATAGGGACTCCTGTTTTGCGTAGCTTATCCCACAAGATGTTATAATTAACGCAATCGAAGGCTCGGCTCAAATCCAGGAAACATGCATAAACGTTTGTTTTCCTGTCCAGGTAGTATTTAACAGTATGCTTTAAAGTCATAATAGCGAAATCAGTTGAGCAATTTTTCACAAATCCGAACTGTGCATCCTTTATGCGAACATGTTTTAATAAGACGTCTAACAAAATGGAATCATACAGCTTTGCGCATGTAGTCGCTAGGGAAATCGGCCTGTAGTTTGAACTTTCCGATAAACTACTGGATTTGTTTTTGACAATAGGTACAATAATCGTTTTCAACATCTCTGCTGGAAGGTAACTATGTTTAAGACATACATTAAATAGCACGGACAAGAAAACTACGATCCAGGGACCACCAAAACGTAAGTGCTCAACACTTATATCATCATGACCAACAGACTTGCCAAATTTCATCTTTCTTAATGCATTAAATACCATTTGTTCCGATACGTGCAGATGGGTGACATCGGGCCCCGCCACTCCCCCCGCCAGATAACTTAGGTCCTCCGACACGGCACTGTGCTCACCTAACCTTAGTCTCGCTCCACAGTTCGAGTCTGCACCGGTGGTAGGGCTTTTGCCGTTCAAAAATTTTTGCATAAATAAATTCGCTATTTCTACAGTGTCGGTCTTACCTCCTACACTACTCGGCACCTTCGATTTTTTATTAAGGATTTTAGATGTTGACTTCCAAAATTTATTGAAATGTTTATTTTCACATTCATTTGAAATACGGTTTAGAACAATTTGATTTTCATTATTTTGGCAAAATTTGAGTCTACTTTTAAATGTTGACCTACTCTTCTTCATGTCTTCAAACAGCGGACCCTCTGCTGGCGAGTTGCCCATCAACCATTGTTTGTAATTATGGCGCGCAGCACAGTGCGCCTCCCGTACATGCTGGTTCCAGCCCGGCACGGTCGCAGCGCGGGACGCCCCATGTCGGGGAGCGCCCCGCGCCGCCTAAACATGCCGCCAAATAGTAATAATAAAACTCTTCCGTCAACCATGATTTTTTATGTTCTAATTACCACTTACCATCAGGTGTACAACACCCTCGTTTAATTAAAAACTCCTCTAAAAATAACGTCTTTAAACCACATCAACATAGATTTTAATCCTCGACGTAAGCTATCTGAATCTCAAAATGACGGCAGTTAATTAGTCGATCGACGTGATTCTATCTGCACTTAAATGCTTTTAACATGTGCAAACCATAGACAGCTGGTATAGAGATCGCATTAAGATTAAATCAGTACTTAGTTTGATCTAGAACTGGATCGCTTTGTCTTTGTCTTGTTTGAAGACGAGGACTAAGACAACTTCAGTTAATCTATGCAACGATATATTATACTTGTATAGTCAAGATTATGAGTTTGTTCGTACACGCTAATCGCTGAAACTACTTGTCGAATTTGAATAATTTTTTGTAAATTTAAAAGTCTAATTCTTAGGATAGGCTCTAGTAAATGTAACATCACGCTAACCCATGGGACGGACAGGAAATTCACGGGAGTAAATGCGACAGAAATTCTTTATTTATCAAGCAAGAAAACTTTATTATTATCGAATAAACTGATATTCTCTTGATGATATCCATTAATTGTTTGGTTCGTAGCTATCATAAATACCACTGTGTATTGTTGTATACTATGATAGGCTTTGATTTCCTTGACGGGCAAAGTTTTATTGGTATTTTTCACCAGGGAATTCTCTCAATAATATATAATAAGCGTAACCCTTCATTTATAACATTTATATATAAGTGTAACTCTCCGCCTAATCTTACAAACAAGACAGATTTAAAAAAAGAAGC
The DNA here is from genome assembly GCA_905147285.1 of Hypena proboscidalis. NCBI lineage: Eukaryota > Metazoa > Arthropoda > Insecta > Lepidoptera > Erebidae > Hypena > Hypena proboscidalis. Next base: position 8,507,578 of record LR990141.1, read on the forward strand.
ACATTTCCAATATCGTAAAATGTTCTTCACGGAATTTAATTCAATCTTTGCGATTTACGAAACTTTTTTCGATTATGGCTAATCAAAATAATCGACGTTACGCTTGCTTTTTTCTATTCATTCACCTTGTAAACAAGCCGGGATTCCAACAGAAAAAGGTATTGAAACTCCTTTCAGAAACACCTACATTTGACGCCATTCGTCAGAAAAAAAGCTAATATATTCTTTTATCACCATCTAATGATTCCGTCTTCTACATCTTTAGTTGATTGCCGCATTTCAGGGGTCATGACCACAGCTTCCTCATTAAAACTTGCTCACAAAAGATTAACCAGCACTAAAGACTATACCTAGATGTCACTCAATAAAAGATTCAAGGCATGTGTTTTTGCATAAATATTTTTGTAAAATGGAAATATAATTTATTTCATATCAATTTTGAAAACATGTAGTTCCAAATTACTGCTGTCATATTATTCATAGTGGAAGTTCCTGATGCCGAGTCACAAATCAGAGATAGACAGTTGAAAGTTTTGAGCTATATATCGTTTCCTAACTTCAAAATACTGAGTCATGCAGTGCACCCACGCGATGTATTATATATATTGGCTAAGGCTATAGGAAAGAGCGCCATACCATTTCTTTCATGGCAAACGAATCTTTAGTCATGGTAAATACAGGTACATCGAAGTATTATCACAATTTACCTGTTGTGCTAAAATGTTCAAGGTCTAATGACGTTCGGAAGTTTGTCGGAAAATTACAAAGATAATTCAAATGAGACAGTAGTGCTGGTTCACAAATCTTTGATTAGTTGGTTAGTTCCATTAGTCTGAGATGCAACAGTTACAATAAAATACTTTTTTTTTTCATAAAAGAAAAAGGTGTCTTATAAAAGGATTTATCTCCTTTATTCATTTTGAATAAAACCTAACAGAACTCTATAAACTAGCTTCTGTACAATCAACAACATGCCCGACCAAAGAATCTAAACTTTTATACAATGACTTACGGACTCAATTTCCAAAGCTCCTTGTAAAATCAACATGTCACAAAGGAGTTTATTTTGTTTGAGCATTCCTCTTTGATCTATCAAAAGAATTGTTGTTCAGACTTGTTTGCGCCCGCGGCGTTACTCGCCCTGGATTCCAACTTAACGCTCTTTGAGAATAACTCGTTTAAACGTACGAAAAAGTAAAGAACTAGATAAAGAAAGGTCTTTATTTAAAGAAAGAAAGTTTGTCTTTGGGATTCGTTTGACAGAATAAGTACAATTAAATAAGTCGTTGTAATAATAATAAAAGATAATATCAAAAGATAGTGTTTGTTATGTGCGTATTCTGTGCAAAAAATATACAATCAAACCTTCACGCAAGATATCAAGTCGCAACGAGACAGTAAAAGACTTATATTCTATTCCTGTTCACTTATATTTTTTCTAAATTACCGTATTCTAAATTAATATTATGAAATAAAACGCGAGTATCTCAGCGCGAATATTGCGCCTGATGTTAAATTTATAGCAATTTATACCGAGTCGTAACAACTACTAGAAACACTGAGGCGTTCATTATTATATTGTGTTTTATCTCCAGATTTATAGACGGTCATTTTTAAAAGTAACACAATAAATATACAGAAAACGGGGACTTATTTGTAAAAGGAAATAAATAGAACATAATTGCAAGTTGCAATATCAACACCGCTTGTTGTCAGAAGTAGATTCATGTTTTTAATTTCTTGGCTTTGTAACTAAGGCCTTTAACTTTGCCCACATTCTCCTATTATTTGTTTTGTCTTTTATCTGTAATAACATTTGTTCAATAGACAAAATGGTATCGTAACTTTAAGTAAAGTAAAACGTCTTGTAGTAATTCTCCAAACGTAATTCCCACGATAAGAAACGCACATTTTTGTACCAACTTACATTTGCATTTTAATAACACACCTTATCCTTTAAATAATGCTATGTTGGCCGCAATACTAAGTTTGTTTTTGTTGCTACCTGTTCTTTTACTGTTAACGCATAATCTATTGTCCTTTTTAAAAGAAGTTCAGGTAATATGGCATCCTTTATTCAAATGGATCATGATTGGATGATTTTTACTTAAGGACGTATAGTTTATCTTTAAAACTGTTGAATATGAAAGTGACTGACACGACAACATGCCGCTTTTCTTGACAGTGCATACGCACACACACAATCACATTATGGACGATTTATAAGACACACAGAGGCAACAGTAAAAACGTTGCAAGATTGAAAAGGGAATCTTATCCCGCCCTTAATTTGGGGATGTAGGCTGCACAACTATAGATCATGTCTGAGAAAAAGGCAAGTATCCTCCATTACTCATCTCTGGTATGCCTTCGAGACGCTATTCCAGATTAATCAAATTAATTACGTTCATTTCCCAGAGTAAGGGTGAGGTCGTGAGGTTCGGACGCGAGCGAATGTTAAGAGTACAAGGAAAATTATTTATTTAAAAAAAAAAAGGCGATGCTATTGGAAAGATTCCGGAAATTCAATTTTAAAAACCGAATATTATGTAATTTAAAAAGTGAGTGCGTATTCTAAATTCAAATGGTTTTTTTCTGTTGAACCGGTATTTTTTGTGTTAATGATTCGTTCGTATTTCAAATCAAAATCGAATGCATATTAAAAACACATTTTTATTTTATATCGGCATTTCGCTGTTCCCTTTTATTTACGCCGCTATGAAATTCTATTATGGCCTACCTACGTCGAATGTAATTTGGAAAATTATGGATTTTTAACGCCCTACCCACTTGGTTGCCTTTTAAGAAACGCTCAAGACGTACCAGATGTAAATTACATTTCTTTAATGTTTTCTTTGACATTTTTTGTAGGCACATTTTACAGTAAATCGTAAACTTGAAACAATATACCAACAGTCTGATTTTTTTAGCTTACGTTTAACTTTGTATGTAGGTTTGTAAATATATTGCGAAATATTAACGTAGCATTAACAACTTGAAAAACATACGTAGATTATATTATATTCGCAGATATGCTAATACTTTCATGCCCTGATTGAATGAATAGCGCCCGTTACCTACGGAGAATCAAAACTTAGCACTAACTTAGTGTACATGTAAAGCTTCAACTTAGGCACTTGCTGGGATTAGATTAATATGATTTCTGCATATTTGCGTCGGCAGCGAGCTGTAACGTTATTAGTTGGAACTAAGTTAAATATATGAGGCGTGTGACGTAGGCGCAGGAGTTAAGCGAATTACTGCGTAATAGAGAAGCAATGGAGTGCCGCGATCTTACGGGAACATTTATAATGTTATTTACGAAAGATGAGAATACACTTTGTATGGAAATGTTTTAATTTTCTCAGTTTAATAGTCTTCATTGCAAATTGTAAACAAATTACTACAACGTGAAATGAATGTGACGGAATCTTTGTATAATTGGCAATCACCGTGATATTAATAACGCAATGTGGTATAGGTATGTACCTCTATTTAAGTATTCTTGTTACGTCACCGTCTTAATGCTAACCACGTTTACACACCCTACGTTTAACTAAAATAAACACGACATGCAACTATAAATTAAGTTAAGAATGTACAATTTACCTATTAAAATTCATTACCGTCTTGCACAACAAAACATAATCTATGCGCATTACTGCAGTTCTAAATTCAAAATTATAGTTCGCGAACCTGGCCGTTACACAAATTCTCACGAAATTTAAAACGACAAAAAAGAACGCATTTACAAATTACTTTATAACAATGAAACATAAAAAATATTACCCGTATCCATGATAGGGATGGTCAGACCGTTGACTTTATAGGGCCTTTACTATTATTTTATCCGACCCCTTGGATTTTTCCCTTTTCTATTACTTTCTCACGATCAGGTGCCTATTTAACAACGTCTTGGGACTAGACCTGTCTCAATATGACGCCCTAACGGTTCTCTTTCTTGACATTTCATGACCTTTTGTGTGAATTCACGCATGATTGTCGTGGTAGTTTTTGGGGTGAATTAATGTATAGTATGTATGGTATGGGAGATGTGGTAGCCATTGTTGTTGTAGGTCGCTCTTAGGATGGAATTAAATGGCCATTGTTTACTATTCAAGGGAAGTTGTTGAACTCTCACCGTGTTGACAAGTTTTTTTTATTATTTTAAGGTGGGAAATAAAGCGTTTTCAGCTAGATAAGTTACTCATTTTTTTTTTACAACTTGACATTTATGAATGAGTTCGGCAGTTATTCGTTCCAATCCAGAACGTAACCAATTATAATATTTTAAATAAGGAACGATGCTGAATCATTATGTCGAATACAATGGCGCTACAAAGTAATGCGTGGGGCAACCGCAGCGGGCCCACTGCTAGCACCCCGTAACTTCGCAATAAATAATACAGAATTTAACAATATCACGCTTACGTGTTCCGGAGTTGTAAAATTAAGTTGACGAACAACCCACGTCGAAACGAAGGGGTAAGCAAAATGGAATGTTTACCGAGCCCTGATATTAGCTCGGGAGTTGTAAACGGAAAATGTGGTTTAGTTTTTATTTCAGCTTAAAACGCTCATTTACTGGAAAACGCAATATTAGCTTTTCTTTGTATCCGGTGTCGACGTAATCACACGACTGTTTATTTTTCTACACGAGGTAAATACGGAGCAAATTTTCAGATTATTACAGTGTCTCATTTTGAAAAGTAACATAACTGAGGGAAAAGCCAATGTAATATACAGAAAAATGTGTTTCGGAACCTTTCAATAAATATAAATATCGAAAAAGGGCCTTGGTACACACATTTTGCGAAGTTTATAGTAATATTCTTTTACATAAGTGAGGACGAACTCCGATCCGTCGGCTTCCCATCTGCACGATATTATCATGTCCCTCGTAAACATAATAAAGTAAATACTTCTGTGGGGGAAAAATAATCCAAAACATCCAGCTCGCGTGCTATCGCAAACGTAATTCTAATCTAAATGTAGATGAATTTTCGTAATTTCTGCTCACAGTTTCCGCGGTGTAAGTCCGCGCTTTGTTTTGTTCCGGTTTTAATTGGGTAGATCCCTAATGTTTTCGTGCAAATTTGATTGAGGAAATTCCATATTAACATATTTGAAAAAAAGAACTTTTATTTTATTGATTGCTTTTATCATTTACTTTTTAAAACCGATTTAATGCTTTATTTCAGACGAGTAATATCAAAAATCTTTAAATTCTTCTAGTAAAGGAAACATCAAAGTAATGATGTCATTGAGAAAGTCTAAACCAGATATAGTTAAAATTTTGATCAATCAAGTTTTTATTCTACTTCCTGGGGCCGGATGCGGTCCGAACTTGACCCATTAGCCGTTGAAAACGTTTTTAATTTAGTCGAAACCCTCTTGGGATAATGGTCTGTTACCGTGACAAGACGTGGTAATAGCATTTTAAAAATCGTACGCCCTTGCCCCATTTAATTTGGAGGTGACGCATTTTTGTCTTTGTTTTTATTAGCGGCCAGTATTTTTTTGGAAAGTTTGTAGTTTAATTGTTATGTTGGTATTGGTCATCAGATGCTAAGTTCCAGATGTTCAAATTTAGAACTAGTATTGTTATATTTATTGTTCATTTTCGTAAACTGATATTTTCATGCTAATTATAGCGTCAATTCTAATAAAGAACAGTGCAATATGCTACATGTGTCATATAAAATAGCTACTAGGACAATGTTGCTTTGTTGTGAATGTACAGAAATAAACGCATGTTTCTTTTAGTATTTATATGGCTTTGAAACTAAAGCGGTTGCATTTATAATATAAAATATGCATTTACATCGCTGAAAAAACAAACAGTTGTATTTCTTCCAACAGCACGAAAAAGGATTTATTCCCCAACATTTGATATTTATGGCCAAGCCTTAGCCTCTAAAGATTAGCTTCAAGGTCGAAAAGGTTCAAAACCCTGAACAGTTGTAAAAGCCAACGATTCCATTAACTTAATGCCATGATTATAATTTGTTGGCGAAATGAAGTCAAAATGTTGATAGAATTTATGTAATATCCTACGACATTAAATGTTGTTATACGAAGTGAAATGTCGTTCTTAGGGCGGCCGATTTCGTCACGAAATTTTCCCATCGTTCTCATCTTACTTATGTGTAAAAGTTGGCTTTTCTATTAAAAGTAATTTGTATTCCTTTGTTTATAGCGAGACAACGAACATCTTAAACAGATTTAATGTAGTATATAATAATTTTTGATTTTATGCCATTTAATAAATACAAATATTGCAGAATAATAAGTTCTATTGTCCTGACAAAAGTTGGCAAAATTGAATGAAAACATTAACACCGTATTAAAGAAAAACATTTTCAAATTAGGCAACAACATTAAGCAGGTTCCTTTTACGTCATACTTAATCAGGCGTATTGTCAAAAAAGAATTCTTTTTTAAAGATGGAACGCAACCCGACTCCCGATTAGCGTCAAAACGAGCGTGCTTAGTTGTTCCGTCACGTAGCAGATGCCAGATAAAACATGGCGCTGTATTTAAATCATGCCCCGTAAACGGACGCCACGACTTCCCTTCCAACCACCACTGTTACTTGAACCTCGACAACAGCGCTAGTTATCACTACCAATGCATCACTACGAACATAGAAACCAACATTTAGTTGCCCTCGCTCGTCACCACAGGTCTTATTAGAATGGTTGTTAACAACAGCGTTAACGGAGTTCATTAATTACTTTTTTAAACTTTCACAGGAAAGAGGGTGGTTATGTGGTTGTACTTTTATTTTTAAAGTGTTTTTTTTAAAATTTATATCAGTGGGTTACTAATATCAATGTTTATACTGTCTTTATAACACTTCAAAAATGTGTTTAAAAGAGTTGTTGAAATAAAAAACACTTGACGTGACAATTTTAAGGACGTATGGAACAACATTCAAAGAGCTTCATACTTAAACTTTTTTAATTGAACTCTTTAATGCATGCAACTATTCAAAATTATCATAAAGTGCAGCAACATTTTACAACAATGACGTCCAAAATAAGTGCCCCAAATCCGGCTTTAATAACCGACATTTAAATTATCCCTATCTATAATCTAGACCAAAATAAATTACCTGAACTCGTGATAATGAAAACTAAACATTCACACGTACGGTACATAAATTGGATCACGAAATAAATCGACTGTTTATATTTTATTTCTGAACTGTTGTGTCAAGCGCCATTTTGAAATGCAACGAGTGTGTTTTCCTTCGGCGTAATTAAACGAATAAATTATGTTTTCGCTTCATGTTCTGTGACATGTTTAACATAATTATGTACACGTTAAACATATTTGTTTTTATGTTATCGCTAATTAGATTCGCTTTGTTGGTGGTAGTTATTGTTGCATTGTTTTTACGACCGTCTAGATTTAACGAGACCTAATCAATATTGTAACCGGCTTAATATAAATTAATTATAATACTTTCTTACATATTAACTTTCGTTATAATAACATTATACTATTTAGTTTGTATAGTGAAGTCCCCAATCATATTCTAAACTAACTGCACATTTATTTAATTAATTTATTACAATATATGGGTTACTTTATGTAAATATAAGTAGAACAGCTTTTTATATGCTATCCACCAAGGCTAAAATAATTTATATCTGCATATAGGCTGACCTAGACGTGTTGCGCCTTCAACAAAAAATAAGAACTCATAAAAAAAGCATTGAATTTTAAATATGGCATATTGCAGATTTCTATTCCACCAACAGAGATTCTACGAAGCGATTATTCGATTTTAGAACTCGATTTTGCTGATATTATGTCGATAGATCATACTCGAATTAACTGGAATTATTGAAGCAAACTTGGTTCGAAATTCGAAAAGCGATATTTTATTGTTACGCTCGATATAAGTTTTACAATTCGACGTTAGGTTATGTGATAACTGGGCCGAGTTGCTGAAGTGACATTTTAATGCATAGGGTTGACAATATTACAAAATCTATAATCTAAATTCTAAATATAAACTTGCTCCAATAAATATCATCGTTAGTATCACTTCCAAGTCGAAGGTACTTCTTTAAGATTAAAAACTGTAAAGGGCAATGTTCATTAAATATTTCCTTGAAGCTTGAAAGCTTAAAGACGTAAAAATATGAAATAAAACAGCTATAACAACATCACTTTTTAACTTAAATAAGTCTGAATCTTACTCATGTTTACATGGTCCTAAAAAAACGAACTTTTATTTCAAAAACATTACACAATGCAGAATAAAACGAAAGATTTAAATTAAACACCATAAACTTCGAAAACACACCCCTAACCGTACATTATCAAGTTGGGCCGTTTTCTACACCATTTGGCGTCGTTTAGCATCGATTTTAATTTGTACTCGCTCGCATATCAAGATATCGGACGGCTTTATTTGGAATCACGTAGTGTAATGCGCGCCCCAGTAACGCCATCTACCATACGGTTCGCTTGGTTAAAAGCATTTTTCGTTCGTTTATTTTTAAATATTACTAGGTTTTGTTTATGCATAGGTGGCTACATACATCATCGCTTGAGTGTGCTAACACTTTTAATAGTATTAGATTCGATATATTAACTAAGATAGTATTTACCATAGGAATGATTTTATCCATATAGGACATTTAGTTACTTAATAGAACACTGAAACTGTCGTAGAAAATGACGGATGACATTAACAACGTCAAGAAGTGACACACTCGTCACAAGTGTCGAAGAGCGCTGAATCGCTATAACGAAGTATTCACAGCAAGTGTACATATCGATGCCCCCAAGCAATAAGTCGGTAATCGAAAAATCCAAATTATACAGGAAAAAACATTTACTGTTTTTGTCGATTATCTTTTCAGCCAGTGGGAATATTCAAGTCATTTATGTATCAAATGAAAGTAGTTTTTTTTTAAGTGTAGCTGTGCTTTTAATATGAAATTATTTCAATTCAGAACCTTACAATTTAATAAAATAAATAATACCTTTAACTATATTGTTTAAATATTACAGTAATAATATTTACAGAGTTATTGCAGTAAATTTGTCAGACTATTTATTTCGTATTATTATATTATGTACTTTTACCAAGTTATTTTTTATTGTAGAAATGATGCATAATGTGTTATTACGGAGTTATTGTGGTAATATTAAATAATTGTAGAAACAGTGTTGATACATACCAATACTATTTACGGGAAAATTTTGTATAACTGTGTTATTGTTATCGCCCAGTACCTTGTTTTTTTTTTGAAGCGTGTTAATGTAATATTTACATAGTTGAAACGAAAAACCTTTTATTTCATTACGTAACATAGTTTTATTAATAATAAAATTGCTCCAGATTTGCTCAATAATAACAATCTAAAAAACTAAATGACAAAGAGTCAAAAAGGATGGTAAAAGCATGGAATAGCTCCTCTTTTACAAAAACTTAAAAGCTCATGTAAAGCTTTGCTTATTGTAATAGGTTGGTGGTATGCAGCTGCGCTATTCTTGTGTACACTTTCGTCTTCTTAGACGAAGAGGACGAAAGTGAGTAATTAAATCAAGCTCTGGAAGAGTGTCTTTAAAGTTGTATTTGAAAAAACAACTTATTTGCTTGTGAATCGGACACACTCACCTCCATCACGTCTTCCCAATGGATCACATTTCCGTTTTTATCACACCGCCAATTCTTTTCGTCTACGAGTGGTTTCAAATCGTAACTTCAGATTTTTTAAATTCTACGACACAATATTTTCACCAATAATCTTTGAATTTAAAATAATGCTGTAATTTTAACAGCCATCTGAATATAATATAAAAACTTTGTAATATCTTTCTCGTGTTGTTTTTTTTTTAAATTAACTTATTTATTTGAAAATGCCATACATAACTAAATCCTATTTTTCGTATGGCAACAAACATGGTGAAATTTTAACATGGATACTTTCTTTTATAATAAATGCTACACTTCGGATTGAGGTACACTCAAAACTTTTTGCAATTCAAATATTGCTACTGTAGTATTATCTTTGTCAGCTGTCTCTATTAATTCTTTTTTTAAATAATCTAAAATTTTCTTTTCTCTGTAAATGAAGTCTTTGTTTTTCCTCTAGAGTGGCTTTCATAGTATTGTCTGATTTTTTAAATAAGGAGCACGAAGTGCTATGGTCTTTTTTGGATTTGAAAAATGAGTATTTATACAGGGAGTTAAGAACTGTTTTATATTTTCGTTTTGTTGCCAAAAACATCAGAGTAATTTTGATGTGTAAGCTACTCCGTATAAAAGCGATACATTTTTGAAATATTCAAGTTCTCTGAAAGATATAATTATTCTCTGGTTAAATTAATCCTCGTATAGTACTACTCCAGTAAAGGAAATATATCAATGTCGGCTTTAATAGTTGCTTCAGTCATATTATACATTTTGTTAGGTCTATTAATTATTATGCTTTCCTCTTGCGTCTTTAGGTCCCTCATCAGCTTTCATTACTTTATGCAATGCCATATAAACCATTTGCTCTTCAATTCGCAAAGTATTAAAATAAAATCCTTACAAACAGCAATGTTTTTATTATTTGAAGTGAAAGAATAATTTAAAGTTTGCGTGCGGTTATTTTGACGATATTAAGTAATGGACATTCCTGCTGATATATAGCCCTTGTTGTACGCGATCACCGAGACCATAAAATTGGTCTAATATAATTTGTATTTCTGGAGAACAAAATTTTTGGTTACAACCCTTTTTACACGCACATGGAGAGCTTATAGTTTCATTAGAATAGTTTTTTGGAATTGCAACCCTCGTAGGCTTTATTATAATTTTTTAGGATTTTATTTTTTTAGAACACTACTTACTACTATGCTGCTTGCTTTTCTTAGTTTTTTATATTCATTCCCTACGTAGAAGGTTGATTTTGTTTATTTGAATCATTAATGTTGTTATCTACCTATGTGTTTATAATCAATTGTTGAATAACACTTACAACTTTTTCAACATGCGAGCAATCGTTTGTAGTTATTTCATTTCATCAAATTTGAACCAATACTCAACTTTTAAAACATGGTTAGTGTATATTGCGGAACACGTATATTTCAATTAGTTTGACAAAAACCCCGTGATTGCGTTTACCAAAATTCTTATGAAGATTATTTACGCCAATAATCCGGTAAAAGCTACTTATCAAAATAAAATATTAAATATTTCTTTGTACCAACCTATAACAGTATTTTTGCCGACATCATTTTGTTTGTAAATTTCCCAACAATAAAAACGTGTGTCGTGATATCTTTGTAAATTATCGTTAGAAAAATCCAAAAAAAATTGCTAAGGTGTAATCCAGTCCGTAGATGCCAAATTTGCCATAACAGCAAGAAGTCCATAATAGTACATTACCGACTTATTGCTTGGGGGCATCGATATATACTACTACCGTTGGACAGCTGTCCGCTAGTCAATACCACCGAGCCTGGTCGGAGGATTCTCCCTTTGTGATGGAGGAAATTCACACACCCGTTCCTCTACAGAACGTAGTATAGGTACAGCTTTTACGAACAAGGTCAAGAAAGCAAGCAATACCACGCTAATAATTTTCCAAGTACCTACAGTAAGTACCTATCGTAATCAGAAATTGCCATTACAAAATAAAATACCATAACAAGACGTTATTTTAATGAAACCTATAAAAAACTTGAACTGTGACCTCAATTGAATATGTAAGAACGATCCACAAATAAGTTCTATTTATAAATATTACAATGTTATGGTCAGTTATAAATAGTTTGTATAGCAACAAGTGGAGTGGCCCCTTGCTTGGTTCAGCTGGCCGTCTTGGTAGAAAACGGTTTTGTGACGGTTACACCCGTTTTTGTGATCCATGAGTAATTTCGGTGCAAGGAGTTTTAAAATTACGCATAAGTCTATTTCATAGACAATCATTTCATAACCGAAAACTAGGGTATTGTTCTTATTTAAATTAAGAAAATATGGGGGGCCGTTGTCTTAATGAGCAAAAATTCAAATTACTTTAAAAAAGGAACGACATAAATTTTGTCTGTTCTTTTTGAACAGATGTAATTTTTTTTAAGTTTTTATTTAATTTAATTTAGGTGTTGGATAGTATTTTTCATGTAACTGCGATTTTATTAAATGATTTTCTAAGAAAGAAAGTATTTTTTCTTATACTTTAAGGGCTCTCTGAATAAACAGTAAACAAGTTTTCTCATGTCCTATTTCCAGCATTTTCCAGTAAAATTGCTTGCATGTGAACTAGCATATTGTTAGAAATAAAATTTACTAGCGCAAACTAAATCTGGACTGCAACAGGTAGCTGACAACCTGCTTGTTTAGCTCTTTTGTTGAGGAATATATATATAAAGGATATATTTGTTAGTACATCTTTGGTGGAACACAACATTTCTATGTATTTCATCATTGATCGTATCTAACTTGTCATTCTCAAGGCAATGAGATTGAGAACCGGCTACCTAAGAGGTCAAACTTACTCGCAAATTAATTTTGAAAAAGGCTAGAATTTTAAAATTTGTATATCAATGACAGTTGTTTTACTAGCTCTATAAAATATATCACGAATACATTTCCATATCACTAATAAATTGAACGCCTTCTCCAACTTCAAATAGTTAATTTAAAATAATAACTTAACAAACCAAGTAGTCTATGGTTGATATAACGAAGATGGCGAACAATCTCGTAGACTCAACGATTCACACAAACACAGTTTCTTAACGGTTCTACTGAGTTATTCTTGTATACTCCGTCCAACTATATAAAATATTACATGACACTAACAGCGTTGTCATCTAAATGTCTCTTTTATTCGCAAATGAGGCGACAGCTTACGAATAGAAATAAAAACATCTCTCTCTTTTACTTAAAACTGTCTTTATTTTTCATTTTACAGAAATAGTTTTCGCTTGTGGCTTTGTTAATCTTATGTTCTTCTGCAGACTTTTTTTTCTACAGACGATTGTTCGAGCCGAGCTTACAATCAGAGTTAGTTCTTTTTTTTTAAGACGTCCGCACTAGGAATAATTCCTTTGTCGCGGGGGTGTTCACAAACATACATTTCACACACACAAAGCACACCCAGAGTCAGAACAAATCTTTGCGTACCACACAAAGATTTGTCCCGTGTGGGGTTCGAACCTACAACACCAGCGCAGTGGCAAGGCGACCGATTTAACCACTACGCCAACCGTGCAGTTAGTTATGCGATGATAATGCAAGAAGACGGTTGAGTCTCGAATTCTTTAAATAAGCGGAGTATCATATTTCTTTTTTTTTTATGTTGTGTTATATTTCTATTTTATTTTCTTCATTTAAATCGCGCCCTAATTATAAGGTAATTATTAGCGCAATGTTTACATTAGTTTTGTTCGCACCAAATTGTTATACAGTCACTAGAAGCGAAAACTTGTTATTGGCTTTATGGTTCCTAAACTTATTGTTATTTAAGTTATACTAGCTGTAAGTTTTCCATATGATAAATAAATAAATTATATTCCTATTTTTTAATTATATCTTGTTAAGTAGTAGTCTAGGTATGGGTGATTCCAAAAAATAGCTCCAAATTCCATTGACAATTCGTACAAACAGTATACTACAGTACATTTTCCAGAATCTAGACCGTTATTTGTTTTGTTTGTATTTTACTTGTGCCCGAACGCATTAACACACTGCCCAAATAGGTAGGTATGCATACTTGGCGAAATAGTATGTAAACAGAAACTTTTTTTGTGTAACATTATCAAAGTAATGACGTTTGATCGAAATAAAACTCCAGGATTGGCTAAATTGGGTTGGGCTGATTGGTTTTTGTTTCGAATTTTGTTGCGATACCAACAGTGTCGCCGCCATTGTGTACGGTAACGTTTGCAGAACAGATATTTTTTTTATACTACGCTCACAGCGAACGAACGTGTAGTCCACCTGATGGTAAGTGGATACAGCCCATGGACATCAACAATCCACTAAAGCAGATTATAGATGCGTCGCTGCAGCTGAGGACTACGGTGTTATGCATCATGTGCCAGTAATTTCAGGGCCTGATCTCACCCCCAAACCGGAACACAGTAATGGAAGCACTACTATTTGGCGGCAGGTTAAAGGTGAGACGGTGGTGCTGCCACCCTCGAGCTCATTCACAAGAGCTCTACCACCAGTATATATTATAATAATATGTCGTAAGTAAGGAGCGAAATACATGGTGTTCCATCGTCTCTGCCTACCCTCGTGGGATAAAGGCGTGATTTTATGTAAGTGTGTATAATGTTAGTACAGTACCCTCTCCAGTATGGAGTTTATACTTCTTCTTCTTCTTCGTCGTGTCGATGGCTGAGTCAAATTATATTTTGAGTTGCCATCGTGGTGAAAGGATTAGCCTTTTCGCTTTGGAGAACTCGCGAATTACCCAGGGTGCGCCGGACGTATTGAATCGTTGTGTACGTCACTGGGGCAGGCTCCTTTCATGCACCCCAAAGAGTTTATACTAACCAAATTTTAATATGCTTTGGTTACGCTCAAGTTCATGGTATAAAACAACAAACGACACGTGTTAGTTTTACTTAACAATATAGTAAATCTAGACCCACATCAATCTACTAGTAATTCTTCATCCATAAATCAACGCCAATAAACTCGGCTTACCAAAAAATGTGACACTAACAAAAATCCTTACAAAAAATATGGGAACTTTTGCAAGTAGCACTATTTATCCGAATCGTATCGAATTTCTTCTTGTGAACCAAACAAAGGATCGTTATTCTGTGTACAGTCAACACATCAACTTTTACATATCCAATATAAGATGGTCTCATGTTGTATCAGCTCTCAGAGCAATGCGAGACCAGCTTATGCTGGCAATGTACAGGTTGATGTGTAGTCGTCAGTACGTGATCCCTTAAACCGTCAATATCGTTTTTCGTCCAATTTAGGTTTATTTGGCGCTATGCGAATGTTTGCAAGTTTTCGCGTTTTGTCAAACATTGGCTTGGGTCAAGGCTAGAACAGGCATTTGTTGTGAGGGTAGTGTTCGTCAAATAACTTTGTTTAACATTCGACCAAATTTATTGTAGTTTAAAATTTATTTGTCGATTATTTTATCAATCTTGAGTTTTTATTTGATAAATGTTTCATACACTTTCCTTCTAATGGACGAGATTACAGAAAGCTTAGCCACCAGACGTCACTCAGGATGACTAGAAATGGGCGGCTCTGATTGGTCGAGAATGAAAGCCTGACAAATATTTATAAGATTGTAGATAAAATTCGTGTAGCGCGATTTCCTCGTGCTACGTGAACGGCTACGAACGTAGCACCGTAGCTTATACGTGTGTAGCTACAGCTTTATAAAGAAAAGCGATTAGATAAAGAATCTCATATTAGGCACTTGACGTCAAAGTCAGTCTCCGAAAGTCACGAGTGCGATCGGAATTGGAAATCCGGCCGCGCTTTGTCGCGAAATCGAATCGATTGCGATGTCATTATTCTAGAGGTTCCGCACAAAGCGGGCCAAAAGGTCCTTTTATACCCAGACCAATAGAATTTACACCATTTCCACTATTTTCGCTATTTCCACTATTACCCTCTGTTCACTTACTCCCACCTTTTCTCTAAATGTAAAGAAAAGTCTGGATTCGAGCCAGAAATATTTTGAAATGCTTTTAAGGCAAAAAACTTTTGTAGTTAAGAAACAACTTTTACCAGTAAGGAGATGAAAAATTGATTTTTATGCATAAAAACTAATAGAAATTAATTTAAATTGCCCAAGCAAATGCCATTTTTTTTATTAAAATGACTTAAAAAAAAAACTCATGTTCAAATTGAAGATTTTGTTCGAATATACCATTTTTATTTCACTAAATAATAAATTTGCATACATATAGTATCGGACACTAATGTATTCCTTAACAAATGTCGCTAGGCTAATTTTGAATACTTAATAGGCCGTTTCTGTGGAAAACCCCGTCCATGACTCATAGCATTCGAGGTTGTTACACCCGTTCAAAAGCCGACAGCTAAAAATAAAATATGATATAACATCATGCCTACTATTACCTAGAAGGGTGCGGCAGAGGTGTATAATAGCAGCCCAGTATCTAATGTCCCACTGCTGGGCTTGGGCCTCTTCTCATGATGAGAAGGGTTAGGCCATTGTTCACCACGCTGGCCAAGTGCGGATTGGTAGACTTCACGCACCCTCGAGCACTTATTAGGCACTCTCAGGCATGTAGGTTTCCTCACGATGTCTTCCTTTACCGTTAGCGAGTGATAATTTACACTTATCTTCGAAAAGACCAGAGGTGTGTGCCGTGGGTTCGAACCCGAGACCTTTAACTTCGCAGTCCTACGGTCTCCACTCGGCTATCGCTGCTGCTGCGGAGGGTTATAACACCCTCAATTCACCTGTTTTGTTTAGTCTACCGGTCATAATTCCAGATTTCGTGCTTGTATTGAGAGTTTTTTGCGGACAAAATCCCAAATAACACTTACCTGACCCGGGTATCGAACCTGTCACGGTGAGCGGTCGCAAATCATACCACTAGGCACAAGGCAGATCTATAAATGAAACTAACTTAATTCGTCAATCAAGTCTTTATATAATTTCTATTAAAGAAATAATGAGGTGGTCGATAATTGGTGTCGTCACCTTATTTCTGCGAGCACTTTTCAATTCCTCCAATAGAAAGCTCATATCGAAGGGCGACTTCGTAATAGAAATTCTTCGGAAAGTAATTAATTTTTCCGCAAATAATTTCCTCCCCCAAAGGAATGTTTTATTAATTTTCTATTTGTCTGCTACCCTTATTGATTCTTGCGTAAGTTTCCAAACTACGTAAGCCGAAGAGAATGGCACTTTAATGCTATTCAACAGTGCTCAAAGTTGAATAATGCAATTTTAATTGAACTTCTTCTTTTGATATACTTGTTTATCTCTCTGTTTATTAAAACATATTACTTTTCCAGTTTAATATATAACTATATTTTTATTAGTTTAATATAAACTTAGTGTTAGTGTTTAATATGCCTGGCAATTTAGCCTCAATCGATATTAAGGCTAATGGGTAATGACCAATCGACTATGGGATTGGGTCTCACTGCTGTGCTATCTATTCTGTGGCTATGTCAAGATAAAAACTACTGTATTATATAGAGCATAATATAAAAGTTTATTTGTAAGCTGGGTTTCATGAAAAAAGTTAGTGAACAAATGTAAAAACACGTGATAATTCTATGAAAAAATTCAGCGCCCAGTTGATCATGGCGAGCTTCACGTTGTTGATCCTTTATGTTTAAAAAGAAAATCACTTTTATTTATTAAATTCCTCTAGAGTTACGTCTCTTATTACTAGATAATCGTCATACACAAATTAAAAAAATATTTACTATCTAATATTAATATAATATATAATATTAATATATCTAATATTAATCTAATATCTAATATTCGTGACACACAGTTGGTGGCGATACAGTTTTTGGCCATTGCCTTTTCCAGGCACTTTAAACACTAAGCAACTTAAATTGATATGTGTTGTAAAACCGTACGTATTATTGCCACTCAATATTGCCAAAATTAATTGGAAATAATAAAACCTAGAGTTTTCATTTCTTGGTAACTGTAGTACGGGTGTAAGGCGATCGATTCCCGTGGCTTTAACCTGAGCTTTTTATTATTATATAATACTCATATCTTCACAAATAATACGACATTTAAAATGATTACATTCATATTTCGTAAAGATGTGTGCGACATGTTTATGTGTTTGAATATTGTCTATTTTCCCCAGTTCTTTAATAAACGTGTTTTACTAACTCCATATTTTTCTTTTTCACAGGTAAGTAGCTGAACCGAAAGCCGTTAATCTCCAAAATCTTCAAAATTGAAACCGTATGTAATATTTTGCCGAATATTTTTAATAAGAAATCTTGGTATCATCTTGCCTTAATGCTATACGAAATGTGGGTGAATACGTCATCATCCAAGCGGGGCTTATTCAATTAAAAAAGATACGAATCAACGATTTTTTTGATCGTAAATCTGATGGGAATATTAACGAGGGACGGCATTTGGTGAGTTCACCCTAGGGATTTAAAATAATTGCATTAAATTAATATTATAGGTAAATTAGGTAATATAATAATATTGCTGTAGTTATTTTTATATTATTAAACAGTCAGGATATTAGCTTCTTGTGCATGAAATAAGTATTCATATAATTAATAATACAGGGTGTATTTTTGAAACGGGGCAGTAAGGGCAAGTACCTTAACCGTTGCAGTGACAGCAAAACGTTCTTAAAAGACCTTCCCTAACGTTTTGGGACATTTTGAACTGCATTCACAGATTTTGTAAAAAACTTACAGTTAGCAAAAAAAATGCAAAAAGTACAAAAATTTTTTTTTATGCCGATCGATTCTATTTCATGTGGGGATCAAAAAACTCTATGGGACCATTTTAGCTTTCAGTACTAGAAAAGACAGAAATCGCCAAAAACGTTTCCCATACATTTCGGCAACAGAAACGAATTTCTACGATGGTCTAACTCTTTGTTATGGCCTGGAAGTGGGTAGAATTGACTGTAAAGTAAATAAAAAGAATTTTTACCCTCAAATTTCGAATTTGATTCGAAAATCTGTGTGTTATATTTCAGCTGAGAAACTTCGTATGAGTTATTAATTAAGGATTTTCGCTAAAATGTCTTCTAATCGTGAAAAAATTGACTTATTAGAAGCGTATTTTGAAAGAACCCTGCAATTCCAGGTTTTTCAAAAGATTTGTAATAACCTTTCTTGTTGGCACATGCCGCAACGGATACTTATTGCGGTACCACACTAATGCAGCTCCCGTATTTCGATTATTGACAAAATACGCTTCTAATAAGTCAATTTTTTCACGATTAGAAGACATTTTAGCGAAAATCCTTAATTAATAACTCATACGAAGTTTCTCAGCTGAAACTAAGTATAACACACAGATTTTCGAATCAAATTCGAAATTTGAGGGTAAAAATTCTTTTTATTTACTTTACAGTCAATTCTACCCACTTCCAGGCCATAACAAAAAGTTAGACCATCGTAGAAATTCGTTTCTGTTGCCGAAATGTATGGGAAACGTTTTTGGCGATTTCTGTCTTTTCTAGTACTGAAAGCTAAAATGGTCCCATAGAGTTTTTTGATCCCCACATGAAATAGAATCGATTGGCATAAAAAAAAAAAATTGAACTTTTTGCATTTTTTTTGCTAACTGTAAGTTTTTTACAAAATCTGTGAATGCAGTTCAAAATGTCCCAAAAAGTTAGGGAAGGTCTTTTAAGAACGTTTTGCTGTAACTGCAACGGTTAAGGTACTTGCCCTTACTGCCCCGTTTCAAAAATACACCCTGTATATTAATAATGTCATCCTCTCTCCTACGCTTTTGCTGTGCCCGACAGGGACCATAATTGGAATGCAATAAAGAATTGATACTATTAAGTATTGAGTAATGTTATTCGGTGGAGATTTTATAGTAATTTAAATTAATAAAAAAAGTTTCAAACAATTAATAAAAAGAGCTCATTATTCACATAAACTTTATTGGCGAATTTAATTATCCGTCAGTAAAATTTTAAATTAAATGAATTTTTTATAAACTTCGTGAATTCTTTCAATATCGGCGTATTTTAACCAAAGTTAACGTCTTAATTTGAGAGTTTTGAAATATTATAAATACCCCATTGATTAGAACTTTATTCAATATAGGCCCCATTAATAATGCTTGCAAAATTAAGTTTCGATATTAAAAGAAACTTTCAAGATCCGGCTGGTTTTATATTTTTTTCATCTTAATTTAATCCTTTAATATCCGACTTTTGTCCCTCCTAACTTGAAAAAGAGATCGAAACTAACTTGAAGGTGAAAGTACCAGATATTGTCGAAATGTTATGCCTATTTATTTAACATAGAGATATTGACATAATAAAAAAAATACGAAGAAAAATAAACCAGACCTTTTAGAGTTCCTACCAGTTTATCTACTTTCAGTCATAGTTACTATTTACAATCAAGTAAATATTGTTCCTAAATTTATTGTTAATATGCTTGTTAATACTTACCACATTATCTTAATGACGGCAATTATAGCCTTCGCAAACAAAATGAATATTTTTAAAGCAATTACCCACGATATATCCCAACTCATCCCATTACCGCGAAATGTATAAAAACCTCGAAAGAGCGACGGAGCGCTTAACCCTTATAATACGATTATTAAAACCTGACCGATAAAAATATATCTTCCACAATCCGTATTAATATGGATTAATCTCCATTTATTTCTTGACACAATCCTTCCTCTGGCTTTACTCGCATGTGATGTCAACATCATGTATCTGCCTGACTATTTTCATCAAGGTCGGTTGATTGGTTTCGCTGTGAGAAATAAATAAACAGATTGTTGAGTTGGTTTAGTCGTTAATGTGTACTCAAATAGAAAAAAAAGCCAAAAGCAATTTAACTCTCCAATGGTCCCAATGACTAGGCCAAATACACACATTCACTCACACAAGCACACCCAGTCTCAGAACTAATCTTTGCGAATCACACAAAGATTTGGCCAATGTGGGGATTGAACCCACAACACCAGTGCAGTGGAGAGTGGCTATAAAGCTACTTTCACATTTATAATATAAGTTAGAATAGATGCAACTGCTTCCAGTCCTATTCCCCATTTTGCCTTCTCTTTCATATCTTCTTTCACGCCATCCATCTTTTATTAAGTCTACCAACTATAGCAAAGCTATGAAAGACTATCAGACAACTAATACAGTTTCTATTAGGTATAGTAAGTATCTCAGAACTTTGTACGTAAAAGACAAGTTAAGCGTAAAAGGTATCTTGCAAATCCTCTGCTACGGAGTAGAATTGACAGGTGGCGAAAAACGGCGCCTTTGCGTGTGGTACAAAATGTAAGAGACGCTATTTGTGGAGTTGGATAAGTAAGATATTTTGTAAAGGACCTTGAGGACAGCCAGCGGCATCTTTTCTCTCGCTGGCAATGTTACTTCATGAACGTTACTTACGTTCGTATTATTATTTTTGAGACCTCCGTGCGTCTATTGTGATTGTAACCTCATTATAGACTCTTCTTTAGGCCAATAGCCTACATAAATTGGAGCAGTCGGCAGATCGGGACTGACTTGACATCATCCGTATCCAAGATATTGCGTCCGAGAATGATGCTTCGTCGTTGGATCAATGGCTCGCAGTCGCAAAAGAGTTAGCTAGACGTTAGACTTACGAAATAAGTTGACAGTTAATGTACTACCCGCCATCTTTCTTTTCCTCCCGCCATCTTCTATCACTTAACCACCCTCAGCAATTTAAGTAGGCAGAAAATTAACGTCCTTTCGATACCACCCGACCGGAATCTATTTCATCCCTTATTCTCACTTTGAGCGTATTTTTTTATTTATGACTATGGAGCTTATATTAAATCCTATTGGGAGTAAATAGAAAAGGTGCCCTACGTGATCGCGGCCATTAGCGGTTATTTTCGGTTTTTTGTTACCGGAAAAGTGATTTACGGTTATGGTTTTTGATACAAGTTTTTTTGTGAGATTTGAGGTTTAATCCTGATTGAGGTATAACAAAATGGCGCGCGTTTATTTTTACAATGAAAATTAAAATAAATACTGTGAAGCAATTTATTTTTACATGGCATATTT
This sequence comes from Hypena proboscidalis, assembly GCA_905147285.1. Classification (NCBI taxonomy): domain Eukaryota; kingdom Metazoa; phylum Arthropoda; class Insecta; order Lepidoptera; family Erebidae; genus Hypena; species Hypena proboscidalis. The sequence continues at coordinate 8,529,310 of LR990141.1, forward strand.
TGAACAAGAAATAGGTCCAATTTATTTACTTTCAAAAATTGTTATTTTAAGCATATTATCATGTCATCCGAAAAGTTGTTTGGCATATCCACTATATTAAAGATACCTTGGTAGGTTCTAAGTGTTTGTAAAGTTATTAATTACGGAATGTTGCTTAACACATGTAATTATAATCAGAGTTAGACAAATATCTAGTTATTTATATTACTCTTACAATACCCGAGTCTGTAATAAGAAGTTTCAACGATTGAACAAATTGCATTCAATTGAATGAATGGATGAACTCACTGAACATTTCTACCGGGTACAACTTCCATCAACAGGCTGATCTTTATATGAAATATTATTTTAAATCTGTTAAAACCCGCCTCATTTTATAACAACTTTCTTTTAACAAATTTATGAATGCATATCGAATGGTTTAGCAACGGATCCTTTCATTCCAATTTTAAATGTTCATTTTCTTTTTCTTTTTTTATCATGAGCCAGTTTTAATTCAAAACGGTTCGTATTAAATACTCTTTTGTGTATTTTAGAATGAGTTTCACAACTGTTTCTAAAAGTTAGGTGGGCTATTGTTGGATAGTTTCCCTACATAATTTAAACAACGCGAACCTATTACTGGTGCAATCATACAAGATCGCTATTGCTGAAGTTTTGAACGGCTAACAGTTGGCGATACAAAGGCGTATAGTAAACTACCCCTTGATCCCGGCCCGGCACGTGACCGCCCGTTGATTAAATACAATGATTACTACATATAAGGGATGCTGAACGTCACTGTTGTACGTGGTGGTGATTTATTCTGATTGCCTGTGTGAAACTCCATTTTAACGTCACATTTTTGTGTACAGTTTCCTTTTTAATATTTTTATTGAGGTGTCAGTAGTCATATTGTAAGAATGAATGACTAATGAATGAATGAACTAGATTGAATAATGTCGATATTATAGTTTTAGTCAAAATTAAACAAATATAAAAAAAATAGTAAAATATACGTAAAATAAAAAAATACTTTTCAAGTCAGGAACTCCTGATTAATAATAATATGAAAAATAAAATTAAAGCTACCCAACTGTACGAAATAGAGCTTAAATAAACATCCCCTTTCAAAATCATCCCCTAAAGCAGCCACGTGTCATGCAAAGTTGGGGTGCCGCCGAGGGGTGCCTAGCGAAACCAATTTGCCTTTTGTATTCTCTAAGCCTCATTCATATATCTGTCTTTCTCACACTTATATTAAAATATATTCGATAAAAAGAGACGCCACTCTAATCCGGTATTCTACGAGGGTTTGAAAGTAATAAAGATGTCCTGCGCTTGTATGGCAAAAAAGTTATTAGCCGCCTTAAATATAGTGGCACTAAGCACTTTTTCCGTTGTAATAAAATATATTTGCATACTAAAAATGTGCTGGATTTTAATTAAACTAATTCCGTAGACGCATGATTCACGGTGGTATTATACGTCGTATCTACGAAGGTTTATTACTTTTAGATAAATCTTCAAAATGTGTAAAGTCTGAGAATATTACATTTGGTGATAAAACGTAACAAAACCTCTAATGAGCTGTAAAAAATTGAGTCGATAATGGCAGTACGTGTTCATGACACCCTGTATACGGCTTAATGGGTGACTAGCAGAAAACGTTCCGTAGCAAATTGCATCCCGCTGTATAACAAACTGTCGTCGCTATGACTTGTTCATTTGTTCACTGTTTCAATTAAAACATTCCACACAAACACTTTCAAATTCGGAACGCTAATTGGCCGTCAAAATGCGCGCCAAAAGTGACAGTTCGGAATCCAAAATGGTTGCCAAACGCGTTATTTAAACGATTTAATTTGTACCATTTAATCTCACCCCTGCGTTTTAAATTGAATAATTGTCGGATAAAATGCAATGTCATTTTCCTTTGTGGGAAAAGAAAACTGTAGCTCTGGATAATGCCTCGCCTTGTCGTCACATTTAATATTTCTTTGAAGAACGCTTGTTTTCCAGAGTAAACAGGTTGCTTATCAGAAATAACAAGGCGATTTAAACATAAAATGTATTATAATACTAGCAGCCCTGTATCTAATACATGTCCCACTGCTGGGCGCGGGTCTCTTCTCATGATGAAAAGGGTTAGGCCATAGTCCACCACGCTGACCAAGTGCGGATTGGTAGACTTCACACACCCTCGAGCACTTTTTTAGGCACTCTCAGGCATGTAGGTTTCCTCACGATGATTTCCTTCACCGTTAGCAAGCGATGTTTTATATGATAAATACACACTTATCTTCGAAAAGACGAATCTTAACGATTTATTGATAGAGGTGTGTGCCGTAGGTTCAAAGAATAGAATAGAATAGAATCTTTATTTGCAGTAAAATGTGGTAGGTACATTAGATGTTACAAATACGATTAGCGATCAACACATCTTTGTCTAGTAATATTGACATGCAAATAGTAATGTTACAATAATTGTTAAAACCAAGTCGATTATAGCATCAGTCAGTTCGAACCTGAGACCTTTAGATTAGCAGTCCTACGGTCTCCCACTCGGCTATTAAGCTATAAGGGTATCGCGCTCTTCTCGGGGAGTTAAATTCATGTAATATGAGATAAAGATGTTTGATTTGTTCCCGAGCCAATACTGTGCCCTGGTGCAGTTCAAAATTAGTGTAAAATGTATTATAATAGTTATTTTTTATAGCTTGCTATATACAAATTAGCCGATTTTTTTATAGCTTTTCTCTAAAGTGGGAGTAATTATGCGCTTAGCTTGAAAAATGAAGGTTTGTTTGTAAGACGAGTTGAATCATAACCCCGATTTATAATTTTTTCATGGAATGGTGAATTTAAACTGCGCTTTGCAATGAGCTCGGTGAATTTCGTGTTAAATTGCACTGTTTTACGACTTGTAGATGGAGTGGTTGTTTATTTGCAAATTGTATATCATAAAACGTACTAATGCCGCTCTACTGAAATAATAAATCCGCTTCATTTGCTACCTCGCAGTTTTTAAGTATTTGTTGTTTCTGTTTATGTTAACTTAAATGATTAAAGATGTCAATGTCGCCCTTCGACATCGATGCGGAGGAATTTTTTGATGCTTTATAAAGATTTGTAAATATAGATGTATAATTGTAAATATTTAAAATGCTAATAAAACACTAATATATATTATTATTATTGCCACGTTGTTCCTTAACGAATATTTTATTATAATAACAGCCCTGTATCTAATACATGTCCCACTGCTGGGCTCGGGCCTCTTCTCATGATGAGAAGGGTTAGGCCATAGTCCACCACGCTGACCAAGTGCGGATTGGTAGACCTCACACACCCTCGAGCACTTTTTAGGCACTCTCAGGTATGAAGGTTTCCTCACGATGTTTTCCTTCACCGTTAGCAAGCGATAATTTATATGACAAATACACACATATCTTCAAAAGACGAATCTTAACGATTTTTTGAGAGAGGTGTGTGCCTTGGGTTCGAACCAGACACCTTCGACTTAACAGTCCTACGGTTTCCCACTCGGCTATCACTGCTCTAAATTAATAATATTTTATTATGATTGAGAATTGATCTGGGAAACTTTATTAATCTGGGAAATAAAAAAAAAGCAATCTGCTAATTAAAATAACTAAAAATTTAAAAAATCTATTTGCTAATTAAAATTATCATTACAGCCTTTACTAAAACCAGATCTGATTTCTTATAAAATCCTTTACCTCAAATCTGAAATATAAGCCCGATCAGAAAGAAACAAATATCATATCAAAAATTTTCATAGGCCCCAGGCGGCGCTTGAACACGTCAAAACATTACAAAAAATGATATAAAAATAAATCATAAATTATACTAATTACAATGATTTGAATAACCGGGGCTTAGATTAATTTTAATAAAACTGTCTACTGTATCCTAACCTCTACCGTATCCTCTGAAAAAGTATCAATAAAACGAAAAACAACTTATAAGTAGATTATTACAGCGAAAAACGGGTGGAGCCGCAAACGTAGCTTTGTTCATGAATAATTTAACGGAACAAAAACTTATGGAGTCCAGGCTTATGCAGTCTGAGAAGTTTAAATGAATTCATCCAAGCCGATCCATTTTGGTTATGATCTATGGCCGAACTTCGTAATGCGCATAACCACTCGCATTACTGACATCTTGTTTTTGTCTTTGGAATTTTATCTTTTTGATACAAAAAGGTTTCGGGTAAACACGTCTTTAAAGATATTTAAGTCTCAGACAATGAGAATAACAAAACTTTTTAAATTTGCTTTTGTGAAATAAATTATAAAACAGTTCAAGTGTACAAAATAAATATAATTAAACTTAAAATTTAATGTATAATTCTCAATTCGTCTATATATTTATCGTCTATATATATATATAGACGAATTGAGAACCTCCTCCATTTTTGAAGTTGGTTAAAAATAGTTCATTTTCTATCTTCAAACTGTTTCTGTTGGTCTACACTACATGTTAAACCTCATTTACAATTTCGCTAACAATACCGCAGTGTATAATGGGAAATTGCTATCACCCATTTGGACTCTTCTTTCACTGAAAAGCGATTCACTCGGCGATGTAATACCCGTATCGCGTGCTGCTCAACCAATATTGAAAACACGAGACACAGTACCTTGAACTTACTACATGTAACTACAAACGGCTGTACGAGAAGCTGTTCATTTCCAGTATTAGATGGTCTCTTAATGCACGACAATAAAAAAAATAATAAATAAATATTTCACAACTCACACACAACGCCATCTAGTCCCAAACTAAGCAGAGCTTGTAATATGGGTACTAGAATAACTGATACTAATACATTATATACTTTTCTTTTGTAAATACTTACTTAATATACATAGAAACACCCGGACTAAGACAAACCCCCATGTTTATGCACACAAAGATTTGTCTTAAGTGGGAATTGAACCCACGACCTCGGCGTCGCAGGCAGGTATGCAGGGCAAAAACTTCTAAGTCATAGTAAAGACTTACGACACCAGTTATGGATAAGTGAGTTATATGTATATCTAAATACATAGTGGGTATATTACACTTATTAAATATGAAATACAAACTTGCATATCTATTGCAGTCAGTTTTTACTATGGCGTAGAAGTTTTTGACCTGTATACCTAATTGCTTAGCCCGCTGTTCAAACGGCTGTACGAGAAGCTATTCATTTCAGTATAAGATGGTCTCGTGTTGCACGACAAGCCTCTACAATGCGAGACCAGGCTATTCTGCCTTTTTCACTGTAATTTACATAAACATAACTTCACACCTCTGCCACACCCTTCAACAGGCGAAAAATAGGAGTGCCCAAATTTCACCAGTTGTGTTTTGGTCCCATGTGATAGGGGTTGAGTATCGCCATCCACCGGGCACAATTCTAACTGCCTGCTGCTATTGGGGATTTGCTGACGGAATAATATCAAATAACATTTGCTATCAAAATAAGCAAATAACAGCTAATATCGCCATCAACTAGACCAGCTTCTCAAACGTATGACTCCACTTACACCCATTAGAGGTTCCAAATGACAGCGGAAGGTAGAAACTGTGATGGTAGTGCTGCCTGCTTTCTCCATCTTTTACAGAAACTTTACCATCAGTAAAGGCTTCGAGATCTTTTCAAGTTAGTCTGTTTGTGCTACCGCAACTCGCAACTACTCAACAGATTTGAATAATGTTTTCCGGCAGAACAGGAAACTTGTATCGCGGTTTATAAAGTTATACGATCAGTTTGTAGTTTGAATTGGTTACTTATACTAGGGTTGCTCGAAGTTATATCTTCATGAAGACCTGTCTAATTTATCAGATGATGTGGAAGCTCTTTTGACTGCTTCCTTGCGCTCACTCGAGGACAGCAGCATTATCTTAATACTAGCTTCTGCTCGTGGCTCCGCTCGCATGTTATGTCAATAAATAGTAGCCTAAATGTTAATCCAGGCTATAAACTATATGTGTGCAAAATTTCATCAAAATCGATCCGGTAGATTTTGAGTGGAAGAGTAACAAACATCCATACATCCTTAAATCCGAAACGAAAATTCTCAATAGCTGCACGGTGTTGCGTCCGATGGATGGCAATAGGCCGCTTATCACACGGATCCTAAACATATTAGGTGAAGTATGGATATTTTACATCTTTGCTACCCTTTGGGCAATATAGGCATAATGTTATGTTATCATAAAAAAAATTGAGCAACTGATATGTATATTTGACGACCAGATGGCGGAGTGGGTAGTGTACCTGCCTGCGACGCCGAGGTCGCGGGTTCGATCCCCACTTAAGACGACTCTTTGTGTGCATAAAAAAACTTCAGCTTTTTTTTTATTTATACTACGCCCACAGCGAACGAACGTGTAGTCCACCTGATGGTAAGTGGAGTACAGCCCATGGACATCAACATTCCACAAAAGCAGATTATAGATGCGTCGTTGCAGCTGAGGACTACGGTGTTATGCCTTATGTGCCAGTAATTTCATGGCCTGATCTCACCACCAAACCGGAACACAGTAATGGAAGCACTACTATTTGGCGGCAGGTTAAAAGTGAGACGGTGGTGCTGCCGCCCTCGAGCTCATTCACAAGAGCTCTACCACCAGTGCTTATATCTAGGTATAAGGCAGCTGAGCTCCTAGCCAATAGCTTTGTATTGTATTCCGGTTAGATAACAAGATACCCCATACAATTGCAGACACAAGAGGTCCTAGCCCGAAACGCCGAAGTCTTTTGTAGGCAAGGATTTTGTATGCGACAGCTAACGAACCGGCTTTCCGCCTGATGATAGTAATTGGCAAAAATAGCCATGGGCTAGCTACAAAGGACGTATCAAGAAACAGAAAGACTAGCATAATATGCTTAAAAAAATCTACTCTAAACATTTGTACGGCAATACAGACAGCTTGTAGACCAGGTGGACATAAAAAAAAATTCGTGTATTTGGAGCGAGAGCTGGTGGAAGAGCGATGGGATTTATGCATCGGATTATATCTACAAAATATACGCGACATTATTCACCCCTCCACCTTCCACTAGTGCCGTCTAACTATCGGCAGAATAGCTTTGTCCGGAGAGCTAGTAAGACCCTTAATGATGCAAGCAAATTACATGATGTTGATATATTTATTGCAAACCTGGAGTCGATGAGACAGGTGCTAAGCCGTGATTTCTTTTTTCAATATCAAGGTGTTTAGTATTATTGAAGCAATTGATTTGTATAAGGCTCTGTAATGATTTGTTGTAGTACATTCGCAGTTCTTAATTTTATAATATATTGATACTTATTCGTGAGGACCTGTAATTGGCTGAATGTTGCATAATACTTTTATTAATATTAATTGTTACTGCTGTTGGTCTTCCAATAAATAAATAAATACATAAATTATGTAGTTAAAAATTTCGTATCTATGATAAGTAACATTTAAACTACACCTTAGCACCCATATCATAAAAAAAATTACTTATCTCATGATAATTAACATTTTAATTACATAAAATAAGTGATTTACACCCGAGTGCTTTGGATTCCGTCCAATTGCTCTTCCACCTGAGCTATTCACCTCTCGCTCCAAATCCACGATTATTTTTGACTGTATGATACGCCTGTCCGGACGCCTCGTGTCATCTATTGTACCTACATATTCTTATATTTCACCTCACATAGAAATTAAAACGGGCTTCTAATTTTCTTTTTTTAAAAGGCTATTATAATTTCCCATAAAAAAACAATCATGAAACTTTCCATAGGGGCGTTGTCCACAGAATACGTGCTGAAATCGATTGTAACATAATCATTAGGGTGTGTCGGTCTGTACACATTGTTTACATGTCGCCTACCCAATACTGTGGCCTCGTGCTTTTAAGTGATAGTTTGTTTGTCTGTCCCAAGGTTTGTTGAATGACGCGATGAATTAGGTATACTGTTTATTCGGTGAACATTTTCCGTCGCGCTTTTGTGAAATTCGGTGCAAATATCTTTAATAAATATTTAAATAAAATAAAATAAATATTTCACAACTCACACACAACGCCATCTAGTCCCAAACTAAGCAGAGCTTGTAATATGGTTACTAGAATAACTGATACGAATACATATATATACTTTTCTTTTGTAAATACATACTTATTATACATAGAAACACCCAGACTAAGACAAACCCTCATGTTCATGCACACAAAGATTTGTCTTAAGTGGGAATCGAAACCACGACCTCGGCGTCGCAGGCAGGTGCACTACCCACTCCGCCATCCGGTCGTCAAGAATCTAATCTAGGGCTTATAGTACGGCTCGATTTGGAGGTAAGATTATACCATGGAAATGCTGAGACATGAGGTATGCCTCATTTGTCGTTTTCCTCAGATGTAGTGACGCATCTGCGATTTCTTGTAGAATTGACTAGCTGTTGCAAGTGACTTCTCCTGTGTGGCATTTGAAAAAAAATATGGGCTATGCTGTCCAGAATAAAAATATAGACTATCCTGTGTATGCTACTCGGTGAAGATTTAGCTTTCCAAATGTTTTCTTTTTTTAATCTGTAGTAGTCTATGTGTTTAATCTAAACAATCAAAGAGTTTAGATAAGATACTTAGCAGTTAGCAGGTGGACTATGCTTCTGTATGGTTCGCATTTTCTTCTCAATTAAGGTAACATTACATACAATGCGTAATAACCCTGCTATTACGTAGGAAATAGAAAAAAACCTTGGAAGTAACTGCCCGCATTCACTTTAACACAGCAAATTCTTACGAAAATAAACTATTCAACGTTTTTGTACCAAACTTTCCTCTATTCCCGTAAAAAATGGCGGTCCTCCGTCATTCTGGGGATTTTCCGAATGGACTGTATACACAAGTTAATAACTTACAATATATTATGATACACGACCTACAAGTCCCGGCACTCGCAACAAAATGATATTTCTTTTATACGCTCATAAAATATAGAACAGCGCCCTCTGTGTGTAGACAGAGTAATCTTTCAACATGTATTTTGTGAGAATACAGTGCGAGGGACTTAGACACGTTAATTTTAGACAAAGACAGACGTATATGAGAACACGAAAGATAAAATGAACACATTAACTTAATTTATGTCTTTTGGGAATGTATTTCGGTACTTATAGATGTCGGTAGTGAGTGGGGTCCTAGTTCGCTACAATAAAATATTGCGAGGGGTGTCTTTGCTAATGATTCGTAACTCGAGTGTACATACAAGTCATCATCCAATGCTCGTTTTCCTCCTCTCCAAGTAGCCATGTACCAAATGGGGCAGCAATGGAACTCGTTCAGGGGAAAACCGTTGTTTTCCATTGCTAACTAGCATTTGAGCTTAGTAATAGTAAATCGTTTTCTTTTTCTTTTTCGACGCCCGCACTAGGAATAACTCCTGTGTCGCGGGGGTGTTCACAAACATACTCAGAGCACACCCAAAGTCAGAACAAATCTTTGTAAATCACACAAAGATTTGTCCCATGTGGGGATCGAACCCACAACACCAGCGCAGCTGAAAGCGGCGAGGCGACCGCTTTTACCACCACGCCAACCGTGCACTGAAATCCATCCGTATCCTTTGTGGTGATCACAGCAGCAAAAAGAAAATTACATATTTATCATTAAGTGGATTTCAAATTCGTTCACCACATACAAATTAAAAAGAAAAAAAAGATACAACAAATCCAATGCAATAAACTACCGCAAATATCCATTCTATTATGTCCATCCTAAGGTTGCCGAAGAGATCGCGTCAAGCGATAAGGCCGCCCTTTGTACGTTATAGTTTTAAGTACCTATTTCTTTGTATGTTTTTTACAAATTTGATGTGCAAATAAAGTTTTCTCTATCTATCTGTTTTATAAACCTGTGACAATACGGTGTAGTGTGTAATATTAGGTTATCAAGCAAAGTAACGTGTCTAACATAAAATTGTAATAAACCTGACATTATGTCATCATAAACATGCACTGCTGTTTACCTACTACTCTAGCATACAGGGTAATTTTAAAAAAATAACCATCGACAGGTAAACAACATAATTGTAGGAACATAAGATAACATCACGCCTATATTACCCAGAAGGGTGTGGCAGAGGTGTACAACACCGACATTTTATCAGTTATGTTTAGGTCCCATGGGGGTGAGTCTATCGCTATTCACCGAACTCAGTTCTATCTCCGTGTTGCTATTGTAAATGTTCTGACGAAAAGCTCACAAATAACACTGCCCGACCCGGGAATCGAACCCAGGACCTCGCGGTGAGAGGCGCATACGTTAACCGCTGTACCATCGAAACAGTATATACATACGGTAACCACTAGAGCATCAGGATTGTCTACAGGTTATTGTACTTTTAAAATACTCTATATTTTAGGCAAAATTATCTTTTGATTTTCTGTAACTTTAGTTTAGTAACAATAATCATAATTATATTATCATAATATTATTAAAACCGACGTGAGGTGAGGACATTATTATTGAGAATACGGGTTACTCACGTTACTTTAGCCGGGATATGCCGACTAGTTTCGAATCTAGTACGTAAATTCATCAACTGGGCTATTATTCGCGTGTCGTCGCCTCCGCGCGACGTCTCGCTCTCGAAACTAGTCGGCATATCCCGGCTGAAGTAACGTGAGTAACCCGTATTCTCAATAATAAAATTATATTATCACTTAATGTTAAACGGAAAACGAAAACGAACGAAAAATCTGTGCAACTTAAAAATGTGATCAGCAATGCCGTAAAATATAAGTATGTATAATAAATGTATAGCACAATCGTAACAAATGTACCCCTCACACACTTACTTACACAGCATAAAATGTTTTCCATCAAGGTTGTCACTTCACCAATTTTGTTGTTCAAAGAACCCGAAAATAAACAAAATAATTGCCCGGATTTCGTTGTAAATCGGAAATATGCCGAAAAAACCCAGATAAAACTATTTTGGACTATTCCAAAAGCCTTTCTATACTTTTCAAGTTGAATTATTCATATCAAGTCGCATTAAGTGTAGATTGTAAATGACTGAGATTGTGTGTGCATGTCTGTGTGTAATAAACTACAGTCCTCCCACATTACTGTTTCAACTTTGTATAAACTTTTAACTAACAGTTACGTCCTGGATTTCCACATTATAAGGCCTTATTTAACTTTGTTTACGTAAGTAGGAAACTTATTTACATTAATGCTGTCAACATCTATTTACTAAAATGTTTATGGTGAATGTAACAGTCTGTAATGTTGTGAAGAGACAAAGAAAGGTATTAGACCCGGTCCCTCCGGTGGATATGTTGTCAAGTATACAATATACAATAGTGAGGTAGCAACTGTATCGAAAACAAAACACACATTCGCCCAATAATAAGCTTAAAAAGCGACTGTAATAATAATGAATAATTACGTGAAAGCGTGCCGTATTATAATACAGTATTACAGCTTAAGGGGGAAATGTCGACAGCTGCGTGTGAACTGTACATCTGCCAGCCCTAACCTGCACACACTGACAACACACACGCGCACCCTCGTACGGACACGGTCTGTCACGCGCACCAGCGTAGGATTGGTTCGGTTGCACGCACACACGCGCACGCACCTTGCCGCGCTGCCAGGGGTGTTGCTTTATTGTGCGACACTGCTTTCAGGTTTCGCCCGATAACATTTTGTTTTTACTTGTTGAATGTTTGATGGATGATGGCCGATGATTGATTGAGCCTTTTGGAGTTGCTTTCAATTGTAATAGATTTCATAAATGTGATGGGTTTCCTCGCCTTTGTGTAAGATTTTTGTTTGTGATTATTTGAAATCATTTATTTTATTTAGCTCTGCTCGCTGTACGTTAGACTAGGCTTACAAATCGTATTACGCGAATGACGTTGTGAAATTACTTTTATCGAGAGAAAATTATCGTAGAAATGTGTTCGGTTCCCAAATCCCTCGGGGACTTATGTAGAATCCAAATCCATCCCTTGTCCCGACCGAGGACAATTTACATAACTCGTCAGGGACAACCCCTGCTGCAATTTAATCAGTTAATGTATTTGCTCTCGGCGCTTTCGGTTTTATGGACTGCAATGGCTATGTTTAAAACACGGGTTGATTGATCAAATGTTGGTTTTATTGTTAAGTAAATTGAACAGATGGCAAACGATTGTAAAACATTTTTGCTGATAGGTTTAACCACTACTGGTATTACTAAACTGGTGAAAGTATCGAAAGGGGTGTATTGTACATTTGTAATAATACTACTTTATACTGTTTGTGCTAATGACTCGATGACTGGTGGTAGAGTATTTGTAAACGAACTTGAGGTAAGAAATATTACCGTCTCACCTTTGACCCATCGCCAAATAGTAGTGCTTGGTGCACTATTGCGTTCAACTTTGCTATATTATACTTTTTGCTACATTAATATCATACAAGAACCAACAATGTAAAAAACCGAACAATCACATGTACCAAACAAATAAAGGAGAAATCTAAGAATGGGATTGAATTAATTGAGGAAACGGAACACTTGGGGCAAAGTTTGGACAAAAATGTATGTCAAAACAAGTTAGATATATCAAATGTCACTCAGCAAAGCGGAGGCAATCGGTGAGTGCCATTGTCCCTACACCCGGAACCTTTATACAATTTTATTGGCTTTTCTTTGCTATCAAACTTTGGACCAAAGGCATTCTTGCCAACAATCCCGAGGACTGGTTCCCCGAATTTCTTGATTCGATATTGTACTGTAATTCTTTGTTATTTTTTATTGTGGTGACTTTTGTTGGTTTTTTCTATCTTGGAACTTTACTCTAATTGGATTACATGTTTGCCTTTTTTCTTAAATAAGTAGATTGCTTTGTATCAGTCAACAACTCAAAATGAGTATTGTATTTTAATTAAGTCGAAATTTTTTATTGACTTGTTAAAGATTCTTTGAAAAGAATATATCTAAAAACCTAACAGACGAAACATTACCTCGTACAGTTTAAGCTACCATTTCAGTGGAAAATTCTAGAATTCGTGGATAGCATTCAAAAATATACAGCAGCTGCACTTGAGACTGGGGACAGTCAAAATGTAATAACGACTGACATATAAGATATATACGAACAATTTCAGTTCATATGGACTCTTGCAGAATAACATATTTGTATTACTACTTCGGTGTTGACCAAAATATTTCACTTTATAACACTTTGAGATAACTCGTAAAGTTTTGAGAATCGCACGTTGTTTCTATACAAAGATGTACGTAACTACCGCGATAGTACTACGTAACGATCTTGGATTCGATTCCTGGGTCAGAAATAAGGAGTCATTTGGGATTTTTCCGTCATTGAACTCTTAATAGCAGTACGAAGTTGGAATTGTGCTTGTTGGAATATGGGGCCTTGACGTGACAGGTGAAGATGGTCTCGCATTGCACGGGAAGACTATACAATGCAAGACCATCTTATATTGGTAATGTATAGCGTGATGTGGAGCCGTGTGTTCCTTGGTTGGTAAAGATGTCGTATTGATCGGTACTATGTGATTACTATTTCATAGAATTTGCGAAGCGCCCTGGCGCAGCAAATCTATCCTTTGGAATTGTAAATTGAATTTACAATGTTGAGAAGAACATCGATAGAAGAAGACAAAGAGATAGATACATACGAATGAAATATAAATTATGCAAAGCATTGTAAAAATACTAAGAAACAGTTGAAAAAGATATGGGACCGGCAGGATTTGAACCTGCGACCTTACTGCACACCGGGCAGCCGCTTTAGCCATCCAGCTACGGTCGCCTCTTACCGGAGCCCTAAATTTCTCAACTGTTTGATACGTAATTTCGTGACGTCACGTTCATCCATTTGATCCTATCTTAAGTAGGATACTCTACGTTTCTTAGTATAATTTGCTAAGCATAGCTAAATGCTATAGAAATAATCATTGTGAAAATGTCGTATCGCCTCGTACTGGGGATTCCGAGTAGAGGTCTGAATATGTAAACTACTGATAACTGATAGGACTTAATTTTATAATATATTGTTACTTATTCGTGAGGACCTGTAATTGGCTGAATGTTGCATAATATTGTTATTAATATTAATTGTTACTGCTGTTGGTCTTCCAATAAATAAATAAATAAATAACCAGTTGAATCCGTAATTCCCAAGTTTGGAACAGGCTCGGCGAAAGATATTCTCAAAATACAATAATTCTCTCGATTCTTCGGCACTTCTGCTTCTTACCTAAATTATTTTAAAATATATTATTATGAGCTGCAGTCAGCGCAATACATAACTTTACCTTTTGTTTTAAATGCAAACCCATGACCACATCTTCAGTAATTTTACTCAACTACTCTACTACAACTACTTAAGTAAGTCTGCCAGTCCCCAAACGATGACCCAACTTCTTTCTTACTGCTTTTGTCCCGCCACCTCTACCAAAGACGACCTGTGGTAGACCACCGAATATGCCGTTCTTGTTTGTATATTCTGGGCAAATAAAATTTTATATAAAATAGATGTGTTTTCTATTGACACGCTAAGAAGAAGGAGAACTTTTTAACCATGAACAAATTTTTCATCGAGATTTAATATATGCATTGTCTGTATTTCCTAATTTCACTCATCACTTACCTCGTCTCAGATATTTTTGGTCACATAATTACACTCCAAGTCGAATCTCATTTTCCAGCTTTTTGCTCTCCAAAGGTTTCATTCAGTGGAGCATGAAGGAGCAATGGATAATTCATAAAATTCACCAAGTTTCTTCAAAGTTCCGGATGGGCTGCAGTACTGGGTAACCGGAGCCCATAATACTTGTTCGAATGGGAAGTACGGTAGAGACGTGTGAAGTCAAGCAGACTCGAATACCTTTAGTAGGGGTGGACGTAATACAAATATCTGACTTATGAATACACAAGTATTAGATAATGTAAAAATACATGATTAAATATTATCACCCCCAGCGGAACGTTTGTCTTTATTGTAGACTACAATGAGAACTCGAACTTATTACCAGAATTAAAGATAATTTAGAATACCTATAGTAGTTAGTCATTTCTCGTAGATAAACAGGTTCGTTTAGTGGTTGAAAACTGGAGCGGAGCGTTTGACCATTTCTTTAGATATTAATGAGTTGATATTCTGCATACCAAAGTATTATTCGAATACCAAAGACCGTAGACTTGTCGTATCTCTAAAGTACGGTAGCAGTCAGCCAGATAGGGTAGTACCGGGGTTACCACAGCTACCCGAGCTACCCCATCTGGCCGTCACGTACACCGACGTGCCTGCTCGTTTAATTGACATTTTGTTTGTACCTTTTTGTAGCTTAAATGTGGTGACGTTTCGTTACGCGTCAACCGTCCTCTTTTGTAACACGAAATTGTTACGTGTTTAGGGTACGGATTTTTACATACGTACATAATTATTATGTTGTAAATAATTGACGGTATTACCATAGATATAAAGCTTTCATCATATGGAGTGTCACTACGCGATTTTTTTACGCATGCTTAATACGATCTCAAAAATCGACGTTATTCGACTCTAATCATGAAATATTGACGTCATCATCATAGATAAACGTCCATTTACGCCATATTTCGCTCGTAAAGACCCGATACTGATATTATTGTAACGAAGAAAATAACACAACATACATACCAGTACCACTTTGAAACACCTATGGATACAGGATCCATAGGGGTGGTACTATTATGTTCCTACGTAAAGAATAAGGACTATTAGAGACATTACTACCCAAAATCGACTAAATTCGAAAGGCATTAGCCGTTTTCACCGTCGTTTTCGCTTTCGCCATCTTTGTATTTCCGCCACGACGGTTTGGAATAGCAAACGTCACATTGTAGCACATCTGCTGGCAGTCTGGCACCCCATGAAACGCTTTATAAGTATTATTACCTAAATACGCCCCCACATCGATAATAGTACCATAGACTAGTGATTTATGGTCCCAAGTCGGCGCTATTATTTATCGGTGGGACGTGATTAGGTTCTGTACATATTTCCCGAGCTAATACAGTTTCCGTGGGCAGTGATGTATTGTAGTTCAATTTATGAAATAACAATGAGTTCTAAAATACATATTGGTAACTTAAATTTGACTATACGTTGAGACCGACCAGTCGCACAATTAAAATGTTATTTTTAAATTTACTCGTCTAAAATTTTGTGTGTGTAGTGTAGTTTTACACGGGAATAAGCTTTTAAGATTTTTATTTGCTCCAATACCATTAAAGTGAACGCTAAAGATTTCCAAGAATCAAATATTTATTGCTTGCAATCATCAATTTATCTCGTGTAAAATCCAAGAACTTATAAAAGTTAATGTTCAAAGCTACAAGTTTTACGAGCACCTAGAGCTTGCCCATTCGTATATTATTAAAAACGTAACATAAATGTAAAACCTACCATCAAAGGCTTTTAAAATAAATATTTTAACGTTATTTGTTGAACATCGCCGTATAATATAAGTTTTATTCCGAAAGTGAAGTGAAACGATATACGGGTACGACGTACTTGCAGTTTGGTCTCGCAAGTTGTGATAGTTGTAGGGAGTTAAACTGTTGGTGCTATCACGTTTTAAGTGTTCTCCATTACACTAGGGTAAATGTTAGATCTTTATTCTTTAAGAGTACGCTGTGAATGCAGTTCATCACGCTATTTGATGTAGTCTATCAAAATATTTCTAGATATTTTTTTGTTTTTGATACTATAGGCTTAACATGACCTTTCAAAAATGCAAAAGGATTAAATACAAATTCAATACTTATTCATAAATCCAATTGAGAAAACCAAATCTAAAAACTTCTTAACGAAAAATTTGTTACAAAATGTAGGTATGTATTTAAATAAAAACACTCATAAAACAATAATGACTGAACCATCGTTTGGCATGTATAACACCGCAATGCAGCTATCTGGATTACCCGGTACTACCCCATCGGGACATGAGGTAGTGTGAACTAACCTAATCATGTCCATTATTAAACGGTTTAAACTTACCCTGTTATAACCCACTTGATCATTTCGTCATTTGAAACAATACAACAGTGAGGGAAGGAAGGCTTTCGACAACGAGCACGAGAAGAAAAACCTTTTTAACCTTTACCTGCCTGCATTCACAGTCGTCATTTGCTGAGCCTTTTTCCAATTACATTGAGGTCCGTGTCTTGTCTAACGGATTTAGCTGAATATCAGTATTTTATGTGGATTTGCTGCCATCATATCTCCACAACTCAGTACGGGACAATACAATACTCATTATTAGACTATTTTGTCAGAATTTCTGGACTCCCTGTAACGAATGCCATATATCTTCAAATGACCATTGAGATGCCCAGGTTAATCTGTAAGATCGATCGTTTCGCACGGTTTAGACTTAGCTTCGAGTGCCTCATTTCTTATTGTAATTGTAGCACCATTACGTAGACGATTGTTTTTTCATTAATTTGACTACACAAATCATGCCACTATAATGTATAAAAACCACAGGTTTCGTTATGATATTGTACTTGCATAATATTATTTGTTGTAAAACAAGTCTATAAACTAGGATTTCAATTTATTAAAATAATTAAATACCTATTAATTACTAATCCTGCCTTTAATTTTTACCTTATTTGTTGATGTTAAATACGCTTAATTGCTTAAAATTTCAAATTGACTGCGCATAACTTATTCAACTTGTACTCTCTCTAAACATAAATCGCGTTGACACAAACTTAACCAAATGTTTGCACCATCTTAATATTTATCAAGACGTGTTGAACTTAAAACGTAGCGTACATTTGCAAATGTTTCGCATTGCATTTCATCTAAATTGTGCATAACTCACTTCATGCGAAAACTATAAAATATAGCGGACTATAAACTCTCGACGCGACACTTTAAAATCCACATTACCCAAAACCAAGAAATCCTTTTAGCCAACCTCTGCAGCATGAATTTTCATAAGAGCTGGCGAAATACTCCGTGTTTTCCAACATCGTAATACCTTGTACTTACTATATCACTACTGTTTGGGGGCAGCCCTGTGTGAGGTCACAGTGGCGCCCTCGCAGTTCGTTACTATGAAGCAATACACGCGACGTATGGCCAAAGTTGATTGCTGATATTTCCACCTTCCTGTGTTAGTAATAAAGTTTGATTTAGCAAAAAATATAAGTATGCTTTCATGTGCTGATGGCATGACCGCAAAACATTCAGTTATCTTATACATAATTTAAATAGCAATTTTTCATTCCGTTTCGTGTCCGCGCTTGATATGAAAAATGCAATTAAATTAGAGCTAAAGAATGCTATTTCACATGATTACTGTACAATTTGCGTAATTATGTAATTTTGTATTTTTCTTGTATCATACGAAAGAGGTGTTTACGTACAAGGTCTGTACTTAAATAAATTTGTTTCTGATAAATTAATTTGGAGGTCCGATACTTTAAAGTTTCCTCAATATGATATGATGTAGACCTCGGCAATGACATCCACTTTTATTTTTAAACGCTTATTATGTCATCACGTTCGGCCGGTTGACCGGTAGGCTTATAACAATCTGGCTTCCGCAACCGCTATTATAAATCTCAAACCTGACTTCTTTGTTTATCAGACAATTCATTCGCGAACAATTTGTCTAAAATGTTAAAATTAAACTGCCAAAACTTCTGTCTTACACCCTTCACGGCAATTTTGGTGCGGAATGTCTATAGATATATTTTTTATGTATTCACTTCTGTTTGGTTTTCCTTATTTAGTCCCAATTTCACAAAATCAGATGTTAGATACACCTATTCTTCTTCTTCTTCGTCGTGTCGATGGCTGAGTCAAATTTTATTTTGACTTGCCATCGTGGTGAAAGGATTAGCCAATTCGCTTTGGAGAACTCGCGAATTGCCCAGGGTGCGCCGGACGTAGGGTATCGTTGTGTACGTCACTCGGGGAGGCTCCTTTCATGCACCCCAGGATACACCTATTGACAGGATAAATCACACAAAATTAAAGTAACCGGCTATGTTCTTTTTTCAATTGTAACTTTTACGGGTCGAATAAGATCTATACGGAACCTCAGAAACTAACCATTAAGAATTGAATATAAAGGTAGTTTTACCCGTAACTGCATGAAACCCAATTTAAATAAATCAGGTAATTAGCTCTCGGTTCAGCAAAAATTGGGTCAATAACTTTGAAACTCAACATCAAATATAAAATTTAAATTCCACAGCTGGTTTTCATTAAAAAAAACGTTTAAAAATTCTAACTGCAGGCATTAATTAATAGCATTCACATTGTTACTGGCAATAGTTTTTAAACTGCAATAAAGATTTTTTTTTTAATTTTAAAATTCGAACGCCGCAGTCAAATCGCGTGCTAAGGAGTTGCAATACTTTTGTTTTGGCTCCATCACGCGAAGACGGCGAAAATGGCTTGGTTCACGTGCTCCCAATAGTATAATTTAGTTTAGTTTGCAACTTTTTAATATTGAACACGACATTTGTTGGTAAATTACTTCATTATGCCGCTTGCCGCATGGCACAGTTACAACAACCTCATAGGCTAATGTACTGCATCAATCTGTGCAACTGCAAACACATTACGAATAAACAAACGTTGTATGTATTCTGTCTAGTATGTGTAATATATTTTATGGGCACAAAAGATCAATCGCCGAAATCTAAATTTTCATCCTGTGCTACCAGTGCCGTGTATTAAGGTATAATGTCATGTTAAAGGCATCATATAATAATATATTTAAAAAAATATCGTCAAGCCCAACGTAACGTTCATAATGACGTCACCAGCCGTTCGTCGATATTAAGCGAAAATTCATTCCATGCGTTCATCGCCTCATTAATGGAGAGTGAAAAATTAAATGCCGCGACAGAGAGGGAATAAAGAGTGAGAATGAGAAGGAGATAGGCTCTCTAACAGCCAATATCCGGTCGATCAGCTGTGCTACGGAAACAGCTGGCTACTTGAGTGAGCTAGAACGCCATTCATTCTCAACGATTTTTTCCAATGACTAACGTAACGATTCACCGCCGCGCCGGTAAAATTCGGCTGATGTTTTGCGTGTGTCAAAAAAATGGACGACAACTGATAGTGTTGCCGTTACGCAGATGTTTTTCGATTTGTTTTTGTGACACCCTTTTATTGGCCTATTTTCACCTGAATTTGATGGATGTATACCGAGCTTGTTTTTATCGAACACGTTTTAATTTTCGCTTCTGATCCTTTTATCACTTGCTGGTCTTTCTTTAACCCCACGTGAAAATAAAAATTGCTATAACAATATTTAAATGACAATAACGACGCTTTCTGAGAGGAGTGGAGACCTGGTGTCCTGAAATACAGACGTAAGTCTAGTTTAGGCACCAGTCTCACACAATATAATTATTATATTGTAATGTGTTAAGTATCCCTAATGTATGTTTTTCATGTCTAATTTTTTATATTGTGTTGAGATAAATAAACAATTTTATTATTATTATTCCTCTTTATTTATTTTTAAACTTATCTTATATATTTTTAAATATGATTTATAAAAAATACAAAAAAAACATTTAAAAATATAAAAAAACAGTGTCCCACCGACATCAGGTGCAGGGACCAAGCTGCCGATGGTTAGGGCTCCAGAGAGAGGAACCTCCTCACGATGCGTGCCGTGTCCAAAAGGACCGCCTTTTGCATCTGGCTCTTGGTCCAACCGCCTAACGCGAGCCTCTTAAGATGTTGGTCGAGGCTCTTTGTTTTAGTATTATTATTATTATTTATTTCTTTTACGTTTACTATTCAAAATAAGCTCGTTTTGTTTGACGTGTGAAATAACATAATTATTGATCAGCAAAATATATTAGTGGTGAACTGAACCAACCGAATCCGAATAACTGATTCTTCGTGACTCTCTTCGAGATTAAATTGAAGGTTAGGTACTCAATTTACTCAAGTCTTATTGTGCCAGTAGAAACTTCTCAGAATCCGAGCGAAGCACGTTCATCTCACCATCTGGCACCCGTCTCTTCAGACCACCTTCATCCCTTATAAATATTTCGCTTAGAACGTTGCAGTAACGTGACATCCAAACGAATGCTCTTATTAATAATAATAACCTAGTTCACCCAATTTGAATCTTACAGCCTTAGTAATACAGACTAAATTGTTTCGCTTTGACTGTAATTAAAAGTTTGCAAACTACATTCCCTCGCTGCTGTATGGAGTTTCTAGTTCCTTCCAGCTTCTGATTAATATGTTAATCTGGTACGTCATACTGTCTTAATGCAGTCGCTTGGTTTTGATATATTCTCAGCTGTACTGTATATAGATAGCGAGCTTAAGGCTGGTTTGGGGTTTCTTGAGGCGTTTGTGAATGGACTAGGTTCTTGGTAAGACTTGCATTATTTAATTTACTATCTGTAGATAGGATGACGTGTACGTGTTCTATCTGTATATAGGTTGTAACACTTTATTCTCGAGGTGAAATATTTTCTTTAGTGTTGAAATAAAATATTTCACCTGTCAGCCCATTAGATAAGACCATATATGTAAATTTTGGAAGCACTTTAGTTTTTGAGGGCGTAGTTTAATTATATCTGCGGGTTTTTTTATACCCCTACGTCAGCAGTTTCCAAACGTTGGTGACGGAATCCTTTTAGAACCACAGG
This sequence comes from Hypena proboscidalis, assembly GCA_905147285.1. Classification (NCBI taxonomy): domain Eukaryota; kingdom Metazoa; phylum Arthropoda; class Insecta; order Lepidoptera; family Erebidae; genus Hypena; species Hypena proboscidalis. The sequence continues at coordinate 8,550,996 of LR990141.1, forward strand.
AGTCTATGGAGCACACTTTGCCCCAGGTGATAGGTTAATGAAGCCAGCAGCTGGCGGAATTAACATATAAATCTATCGAATGAAAGTTTCTTAAATAAATTTCAAGTACCCTCGAAATTTGCCAATGAAACGTACAATTTCCGATTTTCCCAATCGGAATTGGCACGTTTTATTAATAGAATGTTTGTAATGATTCAAAACTAAGTTGAATCGATAGGTCTCGACAACTGCTATCGGCATCTATTCCGGACATCTGTTGTTTGAAACAAAAGTAATCATACGGACGCTCGTTATACACTGTTCTGCGTCTAAACGCTTTGCAAATGACACGTTCCGATGTTTAACGTTCGCGATTTGAATGCCGTTCGCAATTCAAACGATACGACAGTTGGGAATGTTTTCCTAATCGATATAAAAAGTACAGTTGTGTTTCTAGTTACAAACAGTGTGAAAGAACTTTCAAGTACAGCGTTACAAGCAAATATGGTTTGTGAATTCAGCATTTCCTGTGCGCTGAGTTATTGGTTTTGTTTGTTACTTGGATACCGATAGTTCTATGAAATAAAATCAACTCCATGATCCCTATTATAGGAAAAGTTATATAATCACACACTAGTGATGTTAAAAACAACGATATATATTTTCCCAAGACAACGTTGCGTTCGAACAACTTTGACTATAGTCGTTAATGTGAGTTACCAGTTTTCGAACGTGTCAGCTCGCGTAGGGAATTCGATGAAACGGCGAACTTTGTTATATGTGACAGCGAGACCAATGCATTTTAAAATCGACTTTTCCGCAACGTAATAAGATTTAGAATTGGTTGTCGCAAAGTCTGCTTGTTTACCGTCTGTTTGCGCTGCAATACAATTTCTTTAACACCTTTAGTTCTTGGACAAAAATGTTAGGGTACGGCAAAATAAAGCTCCAATTTCTCTATTTGGCGGATATATTTTATAGGTGTTTCCTTTTAAAAGTATTGTCAGTACATTGCCCGTTGTAAAAAGAAACGTTTTTACGACTCAAACAATATTCTGACAATGTCTAATCGGTTTCCCAATCGACAATCGATGTCTTGCGTAATACCCGCAATAGAAGTTTCAATGGCAATCATTACGCGTAAGGCCGGTAATTAGTACACAGAAATGTGGTGGTTTAATCAAATATAACGACATCAGCTATCTTGATTGCGTCTTCGGCTAATCTAAGTCGAGTAGGAAATTTTGTTGATCGTGCACATTAATGGGATAAGTTTTCTTAATGTCCTTGTAACAATGACAACTAACGGAATAAAATGAAATAAGATCTCATTCCAGGTTTCATGAATATCAAATAATGTTGTTTGTTGGGATGTTAATATAACTGAAGGCAATGTCATAAGAAACTGGCAATTCCATCGGGCAAAAACATCTACATGAAGAATGTTAGCTTATGTTTTCTATCTAGTTTTTCTTTCCTTTTTTTTCAACGACATATGAAGCGAACGGACGTATAGCCCACCTGATGGTAAATGGTAACTATAGCCCATAGACAATAAAAGGAGCCTCCCCGAGTGACGTACACAACGATTCCCTACTTCCGGCGCACCCTGGGCAATTCGCGAGTTCTCCGAAGCGAATTGGCTAATCCTTTCACCACGATGGCAAGTCAAATAAAATTTGACTCAGCCATCGACACGACGAAGAAGAAGAATCAAATCCAAAAAAGCATATTGAAGATGCGTCCCTGTATCTAAGGACTAAGGTATAATGCCTTATGTATTAGTAATGTCATAGCATTATATCATAATAGGCATGGTGACTGATCTATAGATAGTAAAATATAGGGATACCTTATCAAACTATAGGTAAACATAAACCAATTGAAATATTTTTTTGTTACATACTATAAATCTAACTCATTTTATGATCATTCAAAGTTTCATGGACGAGTTCATTTTTAAAATACGAAATTATTCGATTTTTTTTTTATCATTAAATTACCCACACAATTTATAGCAATATTTGTAATAAAACCATTTTTATAAACGCAATATTTCGTATAGCTATCAAACAAAATTCATAACTTCACATACAAAATACTCTATCGTGACGTCACGCTTGAGTAGCCTTTTGTTTGGAGCGTTTGGGCGAGTCTATTATAATGTGAATTTGAAATTGTATTATCTCAGGAAGTTTATGTTAGGTCAAAGTAATTCTTGTAATGATGTTTCTTATATCAAGAGGTGTTTCAATTACATACAAAAATAAAAATTAGTCATCATGCCTATTATATAAAAAAAAACATACAATGGTGGTAACTATTAAGGACACTCTAAAAAAAATCTTTTCTTTTTTAAGAGTCCACGGTTTTCCTGCCTATATTAATAAAAAAACTGTAAATGTCCACACAAAACTCAATTATACAAAATGAAGCTTTAATTGCATATTCCGAAGAAGACACAAAAATCTTAATTAGAGTTTTTGGCTTAATTAGGAAGTAAATTGTTCGGGCTTTCTCGGTATTTTAATATAGCAATAAATACGTTTGCAAGTTAGACTCAAAATGTAATTTGTCCTTAAATCTCAATTCCTAAAATAAATAATACGTGTATATTTAGGACCAGATTCTGAGGTGCCGTATAGATCTTATTCGACCTATAAAATATAATCTGACCGAATTTAAAAGTGACACGAGTTACACTTGAAAAAATAACACAGCTGTCACTTTCATTTATGTGTATTAAATGCTTATCCTGCCAATAACGAAACGACTACAATTTATTAAGTTAGATAGACCATCTAACTTAATAAATTGTAGTCGTTTCAAGTTAATGTTTTGTAATATATTATGCTAATATAAATAAATATAGTTAATTATAAAATTGACGTCAATCATACCTTAGTCAGCCTGACTTATCTTAAAAAAGGGTTTTCTGTAAAAAGTAATAACGTTATTAAAAAACTGTTCGTCCATTAATATAAAATTAAAACACAATATTTTAATGAAAAACATAAAAAATGAGCTTTTCTTTTTATATCCTTCGTTTGAGTAGTACTTAATTCTTAGCTGCTTTAACAGTAAAATAGAAATATTTTCTTAAAATATAATAAAACCTTTTAGAACCTTTGTAAAATATTTAGTACGAAGTGTATTTATAATATTTTTGTTTATTTTCAGGTAAGTATCCGGCTACAGATCGGGATTATTGAAAAGGATTTAGGCAAAGGTTGTATTAAAAAAAACAATGGGGAAGTTTACTGAAAACTCGGTCACCAGATGTCGCTCAGATGCTGAGTCGAAATGGGCTGCTCTGATTGGTCGAGACTGACATATGTCAAACTCGTCCAATAGACGTCGCTCAAATGATAAATGTAAAAATCAAAATGTATAGACATGAGTAGTAATGGAAACTATTTCACAGTAAACTTCTCCATTGAAATTATCGGATATAAAGTGACCTTAACTCTTCAAAGCCAATTAAGAACGTTAGAAATATAACTATTACGAAAAATTTTCAACTGATAAAAAAATTGCATTTTTTTACAACAATGCGAACCCAAAAAAAAATTCAAGCTTTTTATACGGTACAAATTCGCAAAAACTTTCTAAATCTTCCTTCGATTGACGAAACTCACCAAACAAAACAAAACAAGTCAATATTAGCCAAAGACAATAGAGTCATAAATCGTGAACACAGTTTCAATGTTTATTTACGAGACATTAATTTCAATAAATAGTTTAAATTTAGAAGCAAACGTTATGTAAAATGTTTACAATTATCCAATTAGGAGTGTTTACTGTAAGCAAATAGACTTGATGAATACATCAAGCTTTGATTGAAGATGTTTATGCAAATGGCAAGATTTTAATAGAGCACATTATTTAGTATTTATCATTGTATTGCAAACAAAGCAGCAAATAAGGTATTTGATGAAACGGTGTAGCGTCTATTTATTTATTGTTATATCGATAATTCGATATTGTCACAGAGAGGAAAGGATAATTTCGTTAAAGATATGTTTGAATTTTTATAAAAACGTAATTACAATTGAGGGAGAATGGTACTGTGATTACATGTACCTTTTTTTTTTTGTGTCAGTAGGCAAATCATGTTTACCAACGTCAATTTGCTGTAATTAAACAAAATATTTACGTTTGCCAAATGAGTTGTGTTTTTAATAACTTTTTTGTTTTATTTGCGTAAGAAAAACATGATCTTTTGTTACTTATACAACCGTTTAGATACGTACAACTCAATACATCATTCTATTGATACGCAAATGTAAATCTGATAATTTTGATCGCCAACTTCAGGGGCGGGAATTAACAGCTTATTTATTAGTGAGTGCGAGAGAGATAGCAATACGTCATTACAATGTATTCCAAATTCAATTTGCAGGGAGCGTTTAGATTCATTACCTACAATTTCGTATTTTAGATCTCCGTTGAATTTTAATGGCGGCAATTTGCGATGGCGTGTGACGCTATCTCAGTGACGTAATCATCTCTTGTGGAAATGATTGTCTATGCCTTAGTCATAATTAATATTATATGAGGTGGTAATAGACGGTCTCTATGTGCGTGATAGATATCGAATATGTGTACTATGACGTATAATATTCGAATTTCAAATTCAACATCACTTTGACGTATTATGTAATACCGTAGATGATCCGTACTAATGCATCTATCAAATCGACATTTGAAATTCTAATAGACAATTGTTTTGTTGTTTCAAACGGGTTAAAAACTTCAAATTGCTGATTTATAATCAAACTATTGGTAATATTTTGGAATAGAATAGAAACGTTTCGCAGAAAAAAAAGCAAAACACCTGGCATTTGTATAAAAATATGGCAGCGCCAATATAAAAAGCCGTCAATAAACTCGGAATAATTCAGGCTGGAATTATTCAAATTTGGAATCTAATCGAAAATTTATTCGTAATAGCGTAGGGATGGGATACATCCGTATAGATATATTTTTCACAAATAATATGGCAACATTGGTCGGATTTGTGAATGACGTGACGCGGTGGCCGTTTGCGTAACGTTTGTGAAGGATTACAAAGTAACGAGGTATAACGTGACATTTGCGCGGCTCGTGAGCTATATCAAAATTTTATGTTATGGGAATGAGACTACACTACACTACTTTTATGTGACTCATTTGAGGGTAGGTACTACGAAAGTGGAGCGGGATTTCCCTGGTACGAATTTTGAAATTTTGAATATGGAATCAGAGTGGTTGAATTAACAAATTTTGGGTATTTTGAAACAAAATTTAAGAATCGAATTTCCTATCGTCGTATGTAATGTCGATAACGTTAAACATACTACAGTTATCTCGAGACGGTTTTCTTTCATAGTTACGAGGGACATGTATATAATAATAAATATTATAATTAATTATCATAACACATTACCAGAAAAATGTTAGTTACCATCTTTGCTAGTTTAAACAAATAAATTTAAATATATTAGATATTAAAATAAATTATGCGCCCTTCATCCTCTCTCCTACACTTATGCTGTGCCCGACCCCATAATTAGTACTATATAACATGTTTACCACCTAAGAAAACATTGTGGAATGCAATAAAGAATTGAGTATTGAGTATTCTTCGCAACAAGACTTTAGACATGACAAGTGAAATGTGTGAGCCCACCTCTTCTACTAGTCAACACATACATATGTTATTCCGTTGTATCTCTCATTAACAATTAACCGTCTCTATAAAGGAACTTCTGTCCTATCTTATCCTTGACGTAGTAAGAATCCCAAGAGCCTCCAACATTAGAATTAACGACACTATCTTGCAATTAGCTGTAGCAGCAGCATTTATAATTCAGGTGTTTCCGTCAAGCGTGAGCCGTCCAAACGGGATTACCAGCAACCAGTCAGCGGGTGCCAAGTGCTCATCAATCATGTGACGTCACATAACCGCTAACGCACGTACGGTCACTGTTGATTAAGTCATCTGATGATTATCTTATTGGCTGTAGTGCATTATATGGGTGATGTGTACGATTATTCGATCAGCGGATTATTTAAGTGAACAAGATTCATAAAGAGGCGACATAAGGTGGTTGATTGAAGCGGCTGTCCAGTGTGCTTGTCGCAGGTTCAAATCCTGCCGGTCTCATTTATTTATTTATTATTTATTTATTTATTAAATGAGATGCTCATTGCGCTAACAGTATATCCCAATACGCACAATGAGCTAGGTATACAATACATAATATTGTACATAAATAAATTATATAATATTACAAAAAATAAAAATTCAGACATATTTTTAAAAAATCAGCAAACTTCATGTTAAATATATCGACATCTGGATGCTGAGCAATCAGTGTGTTGATTAATGACATAGCGTGGTTGGTTGGCGCAAATTGTGCAGTGCACGTCCGAACGAGTGCTATAACAATGAGACGGCGCGAGCGCAGCCGCGTGTATTGTCTCATATTTGTTTTCAACTGTTTCTTGGTAAGATTCATATATTTAATGGATTCGGATAACGGAGTTTGTAGTGCAGCTGCCTGCTACGCAAAGGTCGCAGGTTCGATTCCCGCTCAAAACAAATCTGTCATGTTTTAGTTCGTTGGCATAGCCTTATAGCGATAAATATAACATAACAAAGCACCACTACCATAAACAAAGCTTTTTGCTTTATAAAGGTACTGTGTGAAAACTGGAATATTCAGTTACCATATTGGATTTGTTGGCTTGCATTATTAACAGAAAATTAGTTTATAAAAAAGGTTTCACACTCTCAAAAACTGATTTACAGCACGTGACTGTAAATAATATAACACATTCAAGTGTTTGTAATATTTGAAGCAAATTTTAGCTTTGCTATGCCTTTTTGTATTTTATATAATATTAAAGTTGAAAAATTAAGAATCCAGCAGGACTCGAACCTGCTGGATTTGATAAAAATGCGTCATCTCTCGACAGTAATAGTGTTGATCTTAATTCAAACGTACTGTATGCGATTATGTGAATAAGTGACTTATTACATCGCATAGATGGCGCTAAAACCAAGTAATGGTTCGTCTAGCTTCGGCTGGCACAAAAGAGTTGAGAAATTTCGAGTCCGGTAGCATACGAATCCATAGCTGAATTGGCAAAGCACTTGGGGCGTATACCCAGGGGGTGCAGGTTCGAGTCCTGCTGGATTCTTAATTTTTCAACTTTAATATTATATAAAACATTCAAGTGTTGTTTAAAAAACCTTGTATTTTAAGGTTACGCACTTTTTGATTGAGGCTACGTAAATAATAAACTCAGGGGTGTCACTTTTATCGCACAACGTATCGCTAGAACGTCCATGCATTATTTATTTACTCAGGACTAGGGATTTGCATTCCCCCGGGCTATATTGAACAACTTTTATGTTTTGTCATTCAATATTAAAGATTAAACAGTTACTCGGGAACATCTTTAGACTTTCTTAGAAATTAAGCCCGCTTGGGTGAATGTAATGAAAGTTTCGTCAAACAGTGTCGCCTTATAAGATTCTTAATATTAGATCCGAGGGTTTATTAATTTACATTTTGCAGATGTCGACATTAAACTTTAGAAAAAAGAAAAATGGATAATATGAAACAGTTGAAAAAATTATGGGACTGACAGTATTTGAACCTGCGACCTTCTGCGCACCGGGCAGTCGGTTTGACCAAACGGCTACGGTCGCCTCTTGCCAGGAACCTAAATTGTTTCACCTGTTTCGTAGTATAATTTGCTAAGCATAGCTAAATGCTATAAAAATAATCAATATCCTTTGGCGTTTTACAGAGATGTAAGACGGTCAGGGGTTATGTAATATCCATGGGATCCGCCGCATTCGCAAGCCATCTGTATTTTTTAACCTTCCCCTCCCGTGCCAACAGCTTCCCCAAGGAAAGGACACAAATTACGTAATATTCCACGTTTTGGTGCCAAAAAGCCACTTTTTATTTACATCAAAAAACTTTGCGTCCTGCATTAACGTAATACGTGACGTCATAAAACCTAGGGTTGTCTCTGCAATATATGCTCGCTGTCCCTGTTCGGTCCTCATGAATTTTAACTTTTACAAGCGCCAGGGTGTTTTGAATAATGCGCGTGTGTCAGCCCTGAGAAAAGCAGAGACTATATTTACCGCCGTTTGATCACATCGAGTGTATGATAATCGTTTCCACTTTATATCCGTGTAACAAACTGATAATTTAAAATTTTCGCTCATTTTTTAAATAAAAGACAACGTTCCGGCAGCCGAAACTTTTAACATTAATACAGAGTGATACTGAGAATACTTTGGCATTGTTATTTCCCTTTGTACTTTATCTACTTTTCAAGCGACTTAAATACCTTTATAAATTTAAAAATTCAACCGCGTTACCGCAACAAAAGGCGGCAATAAAGAAAAATGGCCGCTGCCACAGCGCAGCGAGGTCTATTTATATAATAAACCCACATAAGTCGCCTGAAGATACCCGTATCTTTTTTCACCGTTCCCACTTCGGGGAAAGTTGGATAAATGCGGACGATTCCGGAGACACAACACTAAATTTGTCCACACGTACTGAGTGTATTTGATGGAGATCATTTTGAGCTAACTTTTCTAAAAAGTTTTGTAACATTTTGAGATTTTTTTTCAAAGTGGCAAAGTTTGTATGTAATACAAGACTACCATGTCAATTATAATGCCACTAACATTCAGATAGTTGTTAGATTTCGTATGTCAAATAATAGTTATTGTGCTTTCCCAAGCTATTTTTTTCTAGAAAAAGCTATAAAGGACTCTTCAAATGACGTGTTATATATTGAAAGAGTTGGTAACACGCGGGTGATGATAACAGATTATCTTGATAATTGGATGTGAGATTATGTTGTAATAAGTGTGTATAGTTCAATAAAAATATTTTCAGAATAGTTCGATGACATATATTTCTATGAACAAATTGTCCAAATAACTAAATAATGGCCAGCTGCTTTAAACAAACGAATAGATAATGATTAACCCTGCCAGTTGTTACAAGTAGGTAGTAGTTTATTATTCCACGTAGTTACGAGAATATAATGTAAATACTTTCTCGAAGTTTCCACCCTCGGTAACGTTACGCTATAATTATAAAGGGGAACAAAATTAGACCGCTGCACCCAAGCGTAACAATTTTAAACAAACATTATCGTTAGTTTTTAAATTTCAAATAAAGAACATGTACGGACATAGTCTTTAGGGGAGACCCTTGTCCAATAATGGAACAAAATAGGTTTTTTTTTTTTTTTTATTTAGGTTGACTTTTGAATCGTCAGCGTATATTATGAGTTACCCAATTAAATTGTTGATATACATATTTATTTACAGAAAAATATACATATTGGATCTTAAATTAAATTGTTAACTAAACTGATCAAAAAAAGATATTTATAATCTATCAATATTAATTACAATGACTTTTTTCAATTTGATGTATGATAATTTTAATAATTATGTACTTATTAAAAAACTTTAAATTATAGTTCGAATAGCTAATAAACTCACTTTTATAGTTATTTACAACTATTGTGAATATTAATTCCAAAGATTTCGATTCAAAGACTCATGCAGCGTCCGTAAATATAGAATTTGTAAGGGGAACTCAATTTGAAGTTAAGATTTGTATCTAATATTGTATGAGACTTGATACAATACAATAGTTGAAAATTGTATGGCATTGTATCCTTAGATTGTTTAACCCTTCTGCAATTCACAAAAACTAGAATTGACTTGGGAATTATTGAGGACAGAAATAATAATTACGCATATAGGTAGGTATTTATATATTACACAAACCCATTGCACACACCTCTGTTAATAAATAAATCGTTAAGATTCGTCTTTTCAAAGATATGTATGTATTTATCTTGTAAATTATCAATCGCTAACGGTAAAAGACAACATCATAAGGAAACCTGCTTGCCTGAGAGTGTCTTAAAAGTGTTCGAGGGTGTGTGAAGACTGTGAAGTCTACCAATCCGCACTTGGCCAGCATGGTAGACTATGGTATGTGGATATGTATTAGATACAGAGCTGCTATTATTATATAAGTATTACATATAAGAAGGATTTGCCATTTATATGAATATTTCGCAATGTTTCGGCTGATAAAAAGTTTTTTGGATCTATGACTTGATGAAATTTAATTATATAGGGCTTTTTACTGAAAACTCGGCCACTAGATTGTAACATTAAACTTCTCCATTGCGATTTAAAGAGCAATGAAATCTGTTGCGTTCTCGATAGAGCAAGAATTAATACGGAAAAGAATTCAGACCAATAATAAGGAGGGAAATAAATTAAATAAGAGACATCCAATATGGCGCATCTAGTTAAATGCCATTCTGACACCATCACCCGAAAACCATTAATTGCGATTGGGTCGAAGCAAATTACTGAACGCTGGTACCTACACAAAGAGTCGTAAATCACCTACTGGTACAAACAAAAATAGACCAAATTATCTAACTGTTACGGTAGATTCTCGCATTTCATGATGACAATTGAAATGTTAGGACGGGGCTAGTGTGGCCGGCCTCCAATTGTGTCCGAACGCCTAAGGTAAAGACTATTATTTTAGGGTAACATTTACTAATTTGGCCCCATTGTTAACAAAGATGCGAGCTGTGAAAGGCCCTTGGATTATTTTAAGTGGTTTGTGTTAAGTATTCGTGTTGTGACATGCGAGCAACGATAGCCGAGTCGAAGACTGTAGGACTGCTAAGTCAAAGGTCTCGGGTTCGAACCCATGGCACACACCTCTGTCATAATTCGTTAAGATTCGTCTTTTCGAAGATATGTGTGTAAATAAATTATGGCTCATTCGGTGAAGGAAAACATCGTGAAGAAACCTGAGAGTGCCTAAAAAGTGCTTGGTTTGTGAAGTCTACCAATCCGCACTTGTTTAGCGTGGTAGACTATGGCCTACCCCTTTTCACCATGAGAAGAGGCCCGAGCCCAGCAGTGGGACATGTATTAGATAGAGGGCAGCTATTATTTTATTCGTGTTGTATGAATTTTGTTTATTTGATAATTCAAAGAGATACATAAATACCTATTTTAATATACAGTGATAATAGGTTCTATGAATATTTTTATAAATCTATATGATGGGGCGTTATTCTTATTATAATTATATATATATATATATATATAGATAAATGAAATGTCATGCCTAAATACCAAAAACATCTATTTAAAATTGGGTTCTATCAAAGTTCAGATGTGAAATAATATAACGTATGAATACCGAAACGCCTACACGAACTACATAAATTACATTATAACTAATAAACTTTTATAATCAAGATTACTTTAGATGGTTGAAAATAATTTGGGTAAATTATCAAAAGTTATATAATTGGATTGGAACTAGAACAAACACAATTATTTATTTATTACATAAATTTACAAGCACAATATTATTAAACTTTTAATATCAATTATTATGTACGTATGTATAATTCACGCACTGGCACAAAAGTTAAAGGGCCAATAAGGAGCATTATTAAATCTCCTATATACATAATTATATTATATGTAGGCTAGTTGTATAACGCTGGGGTTGTGGGTTCGATCCCCACATGGGACAAATCTTTGTGTGATTCGCAATGATTTGTTCTGACTCTGGGTGTGCTTTGTGTGTGTGAAATGTATATTTGTGAACACCCCCGCGACACAGGAGTTATTCCTAGTGCGGGCGTCGTTTTTTTAAGATAAAAAAAGATAGATAGTAAAAACTTAAATTGTAGGTAGACAAATAATGTTTCTGTTTGTTTGATATATTATTATCTACATATTTTGTTGCAAATCATAGGTGAAATGTTAATGCTCCTACCTAAGGCTCATTTGAAAATCTATGCTATCATTTTATTTGAAGTATGGTCTGGTCCATTTCATAAAGAATAACATAACGTAACATCACGCCTATATTACCCAGATGGTTGTGGCAGAGGTGTACTACTCCCACATTTCACCTGTTATGGGAAAGGGGATGAATTGCCTATCGACCTTGTAAATTGTATTGTAAATATCCTAACAGAAAATTCACAAAAAACACTGCCTGACCTGGGAATCGAACCCGAGACCTCGCAAGGTAGCATATGCCAACCACTAGACTATCAAGACATAAAAGGATTTAATAAATATCTCACAACATACACACAACGCCATCTAGTCCCAAACTAAGCAGAGCTTGTACTGTGGGTACTAGAATAACTGATACTAATACATATATTCGTTCTCTTGTAAATACATACTTATTATACATAGAAACACCCAGACTAAGACAAACCCCCATGTTCATGCCACAAAGATTTCTCTTAAGCGGGAATCGAACCCGCGACCTCGGCGTCGCAGGCAGGTACACTACCCACTCCGCCATCCGGTCGTCAAACTATGAGAATAATTTTAGGCTTATTTTTTTTTGTGAAACTATCCTGGTGCATGACAAAACGCGACGAAATGTATAGTCTATCTATGTCTTTACAAACCCGAATAATGCTAGGATACTACACAAACAAGGTTAACCAAATATATGTTTGTAAAGCTCCAAAACCGCTGACTCAGTGACATATCGATACGCTAGTAATTATAGCACACCGCATTGCCGTGTATGCACCGTAGCACAATGCTGAACAAGCTGAGCTGCAATGTAGCAAGTTGCTACATTTCATTACATATGTACTAAATACATCGGGGCTTCTCCTGTGGGGACACAAATGAACATGATAATGCAAGTGTTGGTCAGCATAGATCCCGCTATTTCTATAAAAAACAATTGAATGTCCACTAGCAGGCTCCTGCGGTTGCACTTGTGTTTAACGATAGTGCTCCGCTCTGTCTGTTGTTATTAGCCTAAAAATAAATTAAATGCAAATTGAATTGTCCAAATCTGATCAGAAATTTAATTTATAGATTTTTTAATTATATTATTTTTCTGTAAATTCTTTGCAACCTATGGAGGCTTATACCCGAAAAAGGCCATGACTTAAAATATAGTAAAACATATAAATTGATTGTGTTTAGTTGTAAGTCAAGGATATTATTATAAGTTTTTTGCAACGGAGTAAGAAAAATAAAATTATAAAAAAATTAAAAAAGCTCTAAATGCAATCATCCAAATCTGAACAGACAATTTTATAGTGAAAGGCTTTTTTTTTCTTGCCCATGGTCTCTCTGATACATGACCGCGGTTGCCTGTTATGGGCCCTATCTGTCAATTCCCTTTGGACGAGTCCAAATTATCCTTCCAGCGCTTTCTGGGCCTCCCGCAACGCCGATGACCATCCTGTGGTATCTACTCGGTGCTTATACGAGCCCACCGTTCTAGGTGCATTCTGGCTACGTATCCAGAACGCTGATATTAACAGATTTTTTTAATGAAATATGTCCCAGAGGTCAGCGCTCAAATAAACTTTTCAGCTTTATAAAATGTACGTACGTAGTTGTTAAATGAATACTTTACAGTACATTCTAGTTATTATAAACTGCACTTGTGTATTCTAGGAAATAAAACTCAATTTGACGAGTAATTCCGTGTATTTTGTTCGTGTTTTCAGAGCAAATTTTTTGTTCATAATACAGTTTACAAGTTGAATTCTATCTAGCGGGAAATTCACGCAATAAGCGACCATGTTTCTGTCAGTTCGCGTTTTTATAATGAAATGAAATGTATTTCCATTTTTTACGGCACAATTTAACATTGCAACACTTGAAATGTTTTATGTACCTACTCTTAAATTCATTTTGGAGAGTAATAGCATATTCTATAGACATTATGACCTATGATTTAGTCAAAGCAACAGTCACGCTTATAAAAGTCCATCCTTAACCTTTTTACTGTCTATATATGACTTCATAGATCAAACTCATTATTATTTCTCGTATACCTCCAACAACTTTGATACCAATCACAATCATGACCTCTTATTGCCAGTACCTTACCTCTTATCGATCGACTTCGATCCATGCATTTGGCGTTTAAACAGCCAATAAGAATACACCATTGTGTAAACAACACCCTGACGATTCTAAATCGGTTGTGTCACGTTTCTTTTAGTACGATCATACGTCAAAACTAAATTTTGTTTCGCATGGAGTGGCAATGACGTCATCATTAACTCCGTGGACGTTATAGTTACGACACCCATTACTTATTTCCTCCGTCAGTTACTCAATTCTCTACCAACAACAATAATCTGTTACCCCGGCCTGAAATTCAGGGATGGTCAGAATTCCCGATGACTCTAGTGCTCTCATACGACACCCAAGGGAAATGACGGTTTGTTTTTGCTAAAACCTTCATCATATTATGTAAAATGTATTTAGGTCGTATCAATCACATGTGTAGGTATCTTAATTTTGTCTGTGCGATGTATTGACGTGATTTTTATTAAATAATTATGGTGTAAAATTAAAAAGCTATTAGAAAATTGTTTGTAGCGTTCAGGTCTATCAAATTATAAAAAAAGTCATTGAGACGAAAGTATTGTTCCTGTGTCTATATTATTATTTTCCTTTTGCTTTTTCCTTAAAGCAAAACATGTATTTTCACTTTATTTTACCCATTTTTGCTGCAAGATCAGATTGTTTTAATATTCTATTTAATCATTTTGCTAAAGAGAACTTTCAACAAACTAAACGCATCATTCCGTAAACGCGTCATTTAGCTAAATGAAACATTTGCGAGTCCAAACGCTTATCGCTTTCCAACTGCAATACTAATTTGTCGTCTAAAACGTACAAATTCGATGGGTGTCTTCATTACCCGGGTCATTCGGCATGCACACAGCGTAGACTATGCAATCGAGCTCAGGGACTAAACTGCGCCCCTGTAATGTATTGCGGTCGAATCCATCTATCACCCAAATACCTATAGCCTCGCTAGCACCGGCTATGCGCTACGTAGACTATTGTCCAGATATTGCAGTGACAACTTCCCAATTTGTCGAGAATTTTGCAGTCGATATTTTGCTTGATCTATAGGGGATAGGAGTTAGGTTTCAGAAAGTTTTGGTGGCGTAAATGTTATTCACTGCTATATTACTGTTTCAATTTACTATAAGGTATAGAAGAATATTTTGCTATGTCATTACTGCAAAAGGAAATAAAAAAACTTTTGTAAAAACTATTATTTATAGAAGAATAAGGAATTAATGCAATTTAGTTGTTGTATACTTTCTTTGTTAATTTTATACGATAAGCTACATCTTCGTAGTTTTTTCTGGAAATATTTGACTCAAACGAAAAAATATGTAAACAGCTCCGTGGTTAAACGGTAATCTTAAGATTGATCAACATAAAAGAGTTTCTGTTCTTTTTTTCTCACGTATACCTGAATAAAACGTTTGAAATGTGGATGCCCCAGGCAAGATTCAGTCAAGCTACAGTATTCACCGAGGATCACTGTAGCTGCACATATTCTTCTTCTTCATTAACCACATTTCTAATTGCTTCGCTTTATATTTTAAATCAAATCCTCACAGCGCCCAACACGAAGACTTCCTTCATTTCGGTACTAATGATAACAAATATTCTGCCGTAATTTTAAAACGGCACTAAATTACCTCTTGTTACTTTTAACTTGAATTTATTTCAACAAACGAGCTCCTGTTTAATAAAGCTTAAAATGCAAATACCTAGTTTTAATAACTACTTAACGTTGGAAGCCCGCGCTTTGCCTCCCCATCGGTGTACTGTTTTAATTAAAATCTATATAAATATCCAAGCGGGTCATATTTCATAAACTTGCTGAGCGCTGGATCACCGCCATTACAATCCGAATTGCACCCGAATTGCACCGTCAAAAATAGACATTAGAGCTGTTAAACCAACTGCCTACCAAGGCCATTCACCTCAAATATATATCTCCCCTAAGGTAAAAAGAGGGGGACGAACACGCCACCCTCTAATTCTCGGATCCCCTTACGAGTCACCCCATGCGTTACCATGACAACCCCGCCCTTGGGAAGTGCATCTGATGTAAACATTCCAGGCTGGCTCCCTGCATTTTCGATGTTATTGATGTTTTCGCTACTCCACTCCGCTTCTTCCGATGTTGCGCTCGGCTGCTCGTAAATTTCCCGAAAACATCGAGTAAAGCTTCTATATTTATCAAGTTTATAGCGTGGCTTCCCTTGTATCTAAGGTCACGACTTCGAGCGAAAATGCATTTACGTAATACCGACTGTTCATATTATAAGAATTTTTCTAGACCGTGTACATCGTAAAAGGATGCTTGTATGAAATATTCGAGATATTAGATAATATTCTTGTATGTGTATTTAATAACTACTAACTACCTGCATTTTCAAAGAGCTTGTGTTGTACAATATTTATATTTGACTTGATTGTACTTTATGCGTACCTATTCTCTTGTTGACTGTTATAATAATGTTTGTTTTTTATTTGTTTCAGGGATGCCGGTTTCCTGAAGATGGCCTCACGCACCCCGTCCCTTGAGTCGCTGCCTGGTGCCAACTCAATAGGTTCGCTTGAGCGTGGCTCCTTGTCGCCCCTGACTCTCAGTGGATCCTCGCCCCCAGCGAGTGACTCCGCCGTATGTGACCTTCGCGAGTTCGACGGACTCGACACCACCTGCGCAATCTGCCGAGAAACGTTCGTCGACCCCAAAGTTCTTAATTGCTTTCACACTTTCTGCCGGGCTTGCCTGGAGAGAGAACAGACGCACCCCGACAAAGTCACTTGCGTCACCTGCCGCGTAGACAGCCAGCTACCCACGGCAGGCATTAACGGGCTACTCACGAACCTTGTGATAGCCGCTGCCGTAGAACAAGACGCGGACCTCCTACCGTCCGCCCGCCAGACCAGCTCGCCCTCGGCCCGTTGCACAGGTTGCAAGTCCAAGGAATCCGACGCTGTAGCGCGCTGCGTTGATTGCGCCAACTTCCTCTGCCCAAACTGCGTAATGGCGCACCAATTTATGCATTGCTTTGAAGGCCACCGCGTGTTGGCGTTCACAGACCTAAAAGATGACAAGGGTATGCTCGGAACTACTACCCTCACTGCAAGCGGTGACAAAACCGCCTTTTGCCCCAGACATAAGAACGATATCCTAAAATATTTCTGCCGTACTTGCTCCGTGCCCGTATGCAAAGAATGCACGATAATTGAACACCCCGCTGCCCTGCATGACTGCGAGCACTTATCCGACGCAGGGCCTAAACAACTAGAGTTGATGCAACAAGCTGTGACTGAAGCCAAGACTCGAGCAACTGAAATAAGGCACGTCGTCAAAACTGTTGAACATGCCGCTGGTAAACTACAAGTCCAGTACCACAAAGCTCAAAATGAAATAAATGATACTTTCCAGTTCTACCGCTCTATGCTCGAAGAACGTAAACAAGAATTACTAAAAGAACTTGAAAGTGTATTTTCCACGAAACAAATTGCTCTCACGGTCGTCGGGCAGAAAGCTCAGGAGACTGTTGATAAGATATACCAGACGTGCGACTTTGTGGAACGACTGACTAAATGCGCCAACATAGCTGAAATACTAATGTTCAGGAAATTGCTAGATACGAAATTGCAATCCTTAATGAGCTCTAATCCGGAACAAAGCGTTCAGACTGCATGTGAGCTCGAATTTGTATCGAACTATCAAGCTATACAAGTTGGCGTTAGAAACACTTTTGGATACGTGCGCTCTAGCTCAGAAGCGAATGTTGGCCCTACTAAACAACCACCCATCGCTCGCCCTACGAACGGTTCTCTTTTAAATGGAGGCTCGTCATCAAGCAGCAGTAGCGTGAACGGAAGCTCTGGTAGCTTAAACGGTGGCATCCACTTACCATCGGGCTTAAACGGCGTGCTCGAGCGCCCATACACGAATGGTCTTCTTGGGCCTACTAGCCAATCGACTTCGCCTTTCGAGTCCAACATTATCTCGAAAAGATTCAACAGTGCCAATAGCCTCGGCCCATTCTCATCTGCCATTGGAGATATCAATTTGAACGGAATCAATCCTTATGAGAAGTGGTCAAACGGTGGTTGCGATTCGCTCTTTCCTCCGACATCAAACGATCCTTACTCGCTAACAAGTTCGGCGCACGCAGATCCTATTTTAGATTTGACGAACAAGCTTATCTCTACTGCCATTTTCCCGCCGAAATCACAAATTAAACGACAAAAGATGATTTACCACTGCAAATTCGGCGAGTTTGGAGTAATGGAGGGTCAGTTTACTGAACCAAGCGGAGTAGCCGTTAACGCTCAAAATGACATAATTGTGGCTGACACAAACAATCACCGCATTCAAATATTCGACAAGGAAGGTCGCTTTAAATTCCAATTCGGCGAATGTGGCAAACGCGACGGTCAGCTTTTGTACCCAAATAGAGTGGCAGTCGTACGCACCTCTGGCGATATTATCGTAACTGAAAGATCACCCACGCATCAAATCCAAATCTACAACCAATACGGCCAATTTGTACGTAAATTCGGTGCCAACATCCTCCAGCATCCACGCGGCGTGACTGTTGACAACAAAGGTCGCATCGTTGTCGTCGAATGCAAAGTCATGCGCGTTATCATCTTCGACCAAATTGGCAATGTACTGCAGAAGTTCGGATGCTCGAAACACCTAGAATTCCCGAACGGTGTCGTGGTTAACGACAAACAGGAGATTTTCATTAGTGACAATCGTGCCCACTGCGTCAAGGTATTTAACTACGAGGGTATTTACTTGAGGCAGATTGGTGGTGAAGGTGTCACAAACTACCCTATCGGCGTCGGCATCAACGCGGCTGGCGAGATCTTGATCGCTGATAACCACAACAACTTCAACTTGACGATATTCACGCAGGAGGGACAGCTGGTGTCCGCACTGGAGAGTAAAGTAAAACACGCTCAATGCTTCGACGTAGCGCTGATGGACGATGGGTCAGTGGTGCTGGCCAGCAAGGACTACAGGCTGTACATCTATCGCTACGTGCAAGTGCCGCCAATAGGCATGTGAGTCGCACGCTCTGATCACAGGAGATCCGAATGACCGATGAACTATAAACCAAAAATCGACATCCTGAAACATAACTAACTCGACGAAGGACATTCCGTTCTGGCAATGCGTGTCAATTTTTGTAGTTCAAGTGACGATTTTGTGACGAGAACGTTGGTGACACTTGTGCTCGGTGCAACCGTTGTGACTGTCTCGATGTG
Source organism: Hypena proboscidalis (assembly GCA_905147285.1). Classification (NCBI taxonomy): domain Eukaryota; kingdom Metazoa; phylum Arthropoda; class Insecta; order Lepidoptera; family Erebidae; genus Hypena; species Hypena proboscidalis. The sequence continues at coordinate 8,570,182 of LR990141.1, forward strand.
ATCATACCGGCTAACGATGGGTATTCTCTACATTATTCGGCATAAGATCTCTTTATGAATTATTTCTAAACGAAACTGTAATGAGATTAGTTATAGTATTGACATTGTTATTCGAGTACCTATTGATTGATGGTTAGAGATTAATTCCGTTGGATCGATCCGCATATCCGCGCGAACGGAGTTCTCGAACCCTTATAATTTTTTGATCTATTGAATAATATTTTTTCATATCCCACATCGTTAAATTAGGGATGAATATTAAGGGCATTTGTATTATTTAGCCCATTTGTTGGACCAATATTTTAACTATTATTACTTAACAAATTGTTAGGCGTTAAGCGTGTGATTTTATCGTAAATAAGAGATCATCGAGCGGTATTGTTGTTAGTTTTAAGATTATTTCTACGGCACAATAGCACTTCCTGTTTTTAATTAGCACTTATTCTGTGTCGATGGAAAATGGAATATAAAAATCTAAGTAAGGAGTTGTTACATTATTAATTAGGTAAGTGTTAAATTGATTGAGCTGAAATGGACAATCTTTAGTTACTACCCCACTTAAAGTAGTTACTAATAAATTAAGCGGAAATAATGATGTTAGGGGTTTTATCAATGACAAAGTTGACAATGGCGTTTGGACATAAACAAACAATGATTATGGACCTCTACTGAATATACTATTTGTTTTATACGTTGTAGTAACATCACAAAAAGTGGCGATCAGGAATGTTTTATAGCCCTCAATGGTTGCAATAGAAGCGTTGACGGTGATGACCCTACTTGAGAATTATAAAGCATTTTCGATGACTAAAAGATTGTAAGTTTTCTCTTGTTCTTTCTCGGAGGGCAGTACTTGAAGTTGTAAATTAATATTTAACGTCGATTACCGCCTAGTCACTGAGAGCCCGTGGACCCTGCTCTTCTGATGTTGTTTTAGTAACATTTGGTTGATTATATTGTTCGTTTTTATGCATTGAGTATGTTTATAGGCATTGGACACGGTAGTAACTTCTAGAGCATTAGGAAATGGTCGTTTCGCTAGCATTCTTTATTATAATTTTTGAGATTTTTAGCAGATTTAATACAGGGCGCGCAAGCGTTTCTACTTACTGGGAGTATTATTAACAGCTCGGTATACAAAATAATTATACAATTTGTTATTCTGGTAAGATATTTTTTATACGGAACCAACTTTATTTTTGTAGTGTTTAGTATTACGGTGCATGTGTAACGTAAACTTTTATTTTGTATTTTATGAATATTGCGCTATTATTATTATTATTTTTTACTTCATTACCGTGTGTTTGAGTGTGTTAGCAGAATTATTTTAGTTTGATTTTTCATTAGAACTTTTGGTTTTCTTAGCAAATAATGTTTTTTAGTATTTTTTTCGCTGAAACTATGACAATAGAGAGATCTGATGCGACCGACGGGTCGGTATCTTAATGATCTGTTAGTTTTAGGTTACGCGTTTCCACTTTGGTGATATTTCTTAAAAGAATTAAAACGTTTGAAGATGCGTCGGTGGTTGGCCCTGGCACCGTGGCGACCTGTTTATTGTGTGCCATAAGATCATGTTGTGATTTAATGTGATATTTAGTATTGTTTGTAAATATGTACCATACTTTCATATAAATCTAATCGTAAGATCTGATCGAATTACTTATGATTTCATCTTTAAACTGTTAGTGCGAGTTATTGTAACGTTTTACACGATTTGTTATATTTATTTACCACCGAGTAATGATAAGCTACGGCAATCCTAAAGAATACGTATTTATCATTAATGTTATTAAATTATATAGACAGAATTGCCAAAATCTTTTACAAAAATCAATGTATGGCTATCAACTCTAATGAATGAATTTATTTACCATACTTGCACTAAAAGTTAAATGTTTTGAGAACAACTGATATCTTCGCATTGTTTTCTGTATTGCCTACCACCGTGCCGGTTCGATCACCTTGACGCATCTTCGATCGAATAGTTAATAAAAGCACTGGATTGGATGAATCGCGTCGCCTCGCCCTAGTGTCCAAATTTCAGTGATTTTTCACCAATGATTTTATTATAGACTGCCCTGTTCCTATCGTTCGGCGAGGCGGGATCTGCCTTTCATCTAATCCACTGGGCCATTGATTATAAGGAAGTTGAAACACTGATCTGACTCATCTCAGTCCATTCCGTCGAACTGCCTGCATTTTATTTTATTCGACAATGATTTATTCCCAATTCGTCATAATGAACTGAGGTTATTCCAGAATTTAATACCCGTTATTTTAGACTTAAACGTCAGGATTTCTTTGTGAAAATTACTTGCCTTCTCAATTTTTGTAATTTTCAGTAAAGAAATACACATTTTTGGTAAAAACATACGCTTCTACTTAATTGAGATCATTTCATCGTATTATATTTATATTAAGTATAGTATAGTGTATCGAAATTTTTTAAATAAGATTTGCAAATTATGACAACTTCACTATTATGCTTAGTAAAGCTGTAATCCAATTTTATTTTTTTAACAATTTTGTCGACCGGTAGTTATTTTTTATTTTTAACCTGAAATGGTAATTTAAGTTTCAAGTTATAATTATTATTACAAACTTAATACCCGTTCATTTATTTGTGTTTTTGCATAATAATGTTAGTGAAAAGAAATGTTTTTTCTGTACGAGAAACATTTTCATTCTTAAAATTGCATTTCTAAAGCTCGAGGACTGAATTTGAAACATGTTTTGTCTTTAAATATATTATGTCGATGTTTGTTGTTATAATTATTATATTTTTTTAATTATTTGTATAAACAATTGTTCTTTAAATTAATGTACATCGTTTTGTTTTGAATTATTTTTGTTGTAATTGCTTTTTTATAATAATACCAGTTCATTGCAGTTTTGATGTGTGTTTTATTTTATTTTCTTTTTCAACGTAGCGCTTTAGTAGTTTTCAGTTGGAACTGATTTAATTTTATTAAGTGAGTTACAACTGTATGCATGTTTGTGCTATTGAACCCGCTTTTGACACAATACAACAGATATGTAGATCTCTGCACATTTGCACTTTAAAAATCTCTTTTTTTTATTTTTAAAGTTGTCATCATCCTACAATACGAAACAAAGTTTTTTTTATTAATTACCTGTAAGAAATCTGCTAAAATGTGACGCTAATCGACGACGACCGACGATTTGTTTTACAAAAATACCACAAAGTAAAAAACTCCATTCGATTTATTTCGCATCAAAGTGACACATGACATTATCTAATTGTATTTTTGTATGGACAAACTGTCGAATCGAATCCCGTCGATCAAAGCCTATCAAGATCTAATTCATATAAAAACAAAAACATATTCTACACAAAAAAAATAGTTTTTTTTGTTAATAATAATAAGGCCTTATTTTGGCCGGCCGCACACAAGTTTGTCTTTGGTTCATTAGCACAAACGTATCGGTGTTAGGTCCCTGTGTGTGCGTGTGTGTGATAGCCTATAAAGTTGGTGTCGGGGAACAATTGGCATGTCGTAAGTATTTGCTTTGGTTTTTTAATGCATAAAAAATGGGTTACTTTAATTACGGATTACTTTAAAAAAATAACTTTTCTTAGAATAAGAAAAGAAAAAATAATTCGTCGTGGCCAGAAAATTTTGTGGGTCACCACCACATCGTTCAATCGAAGATAAAAATCGAGCGATTTTATGTGAAAACACCCTTATAATAATCCTTTTTACAAAAACATTTCAAAGTATTTTAAAATATCGTTATTGCAAAGCATATTAAGTAAGTCAAATGTAATAAGAGTAACCCATAATCCGTTAAAATTGGTACCAAGTACAAAATTATCCAGTTATTTTCTACTCCAAGTTGGATTAGTATCAAATTGTTAATTGAAATAAAATATCTATCTCTCTATTATAATTAATATTAGTTTTGAGATAACTATCTTAAATTCTATCCTCCCCAGACCAAATTCACTATCGCCTTCTAAAATTAATTAAATCTGTTCAATATTCTTAAGTGTATACAATCCGATGCAGTAGATTTGTTATGAATTCCATTAAAAATTGTGAAAATTATAAAGGGTTAAACAAACTTAATCGTTCTCATTTTTTTACTAAACGAATACTTATAATAAATAATATAATGCAAAAGTTAATAATAATAAATAAAAAAATCAATTCAAAATTTTTCTAAAAACTCTCTCGAGCTTGACGCCTGCTTACACAACCAATAAATTTAAATAATAATTAAGGTTTGTTTAATCCTTCCATAATCCAATGTATTTGCTCACTGTTCATAAACGGGACCTAAAGACAGTCATCTCCTATTTTATGTCACGTTTGAAGCGCCCCTAGCGGCTGAAAATGGAACAATTCAAATAAAATCTTTATACGTTGGTTCTAACGAGTTTATATGAGCAAATACCACAGTACGCTTGTGATACATAAAAACAAATGAAGCACGTAAAAACGAAAAAAACGACGTCAACACCTTTATAAATATTTAGAAGACTTCCCACCACCAAGAGCTCGTCAGTGAATTAGGCGGTATTTTCTCAGGCAATATAAAATATCTACATAAAAATACATATTCTTATGAACGTAGGCTATAAATCTTCGAGTGTAAGTACTATTTGTATTCTAATGTAAGAACCTAATATCCCAACTAAGCTTTACTTTTCTACGAAAACGTAGCTCTTAATATCCGTTTTAGGACTCCTTGGATACAGTTCCCCTGTCTCAACTGCACTGCTTTTAAAGAGCGCTCCCAAACAACCAATATTTCCAAGTCAATTACTCTAGGGAACATTTTACTACTAACTTAGCACCTACTAGTGAAGTAAGCTCGAGCTAGGCTTACAAGATTGTTTATAATTTTATACTCACCAGTTTTTCTTAAGGTTAAAATTAAGATTGAATAATTATTTTATTTCCTTCCTTGTTTACATCGACTCTAAAATTAATCTAACCTCATTATATTCGCCATTAACTTGGATTGCTGCTGTTCCCATCCCAGTGCTGTTTCATTGAGAATTGTCATTGTTAGAATCTACCGATTGACGAGAGACTTAATCATTGATAAAATTTCAAGCTTTCAGCTCATCCATCATTCCCTCGTTTATTTTTTAACCATAAATTTGCCAGGAAGTGTGTAGAGCAAACCTGTAAATAGTTAGATTTAGGATGTTGGTAGTGTTACTAACTAGACGTAAGAAGAGCCGGAATCTGTGAAAGTTGAAGACGCGAGTGATTAGAGAGGGTACGTAGTGTGAGAGAGTATTTTTATAAACGAAATTAAGATTCAAAATATTTGTAGCGTGTTATTTAGGAGCGACGTGTTAGAAGGGAACGGACGACAAAAGGCAGGTACCATGTTGACAAGCCGGACGATATCCGAATTTGACAGGTTTACATTAACCATATCGATAGTGTATTCTTACTCTTAGTGATTGTTTCAAATCGATAATTTTGTGGCGTTAAGATTCACCTGTTAATGTATTCATCAAGGTAGATATAATGTATCGGTGTTAGCTTATCATATTGTATGGTTAACGATTTGGTCACTTATTATATTACTTGGTAGTGCGTCGTTAAATTTTATAAGTTGGTTGAACCATGCGAACTTGTACATACCGCTTCCTCGTTCGGTTCTCAGGCTGACACTTCGTCGTATACGCGATCAATTGCTCAGGAATTGTATTCATTTTCATATACATTCGACAAGTTATTTTCCATCGTCGCTTCTTGTATAAGCGATGTTGTGTCATTGTTGAGAGTACGCTATTTGATGAATGAGAATAATTTTAGTGAATTGCACAGAACGTTGGAGTTTCACTTAATTTTTGATGTATTTTTTCTTGAAAGAAAAGTAATGATTTTACTGTATTCACGACTGATGTTGGTTTTGAATAATGAATGTAAAATTCGTTGATGTGTTTTGACGGAACCGAGCCTCCGCTAGTAGAAGTCCGCCGAGTAAGAGCGGCTTGGGGCCTTCCGTCAGAACACGATGTCTCAAAAATTGTGATTGTAAGTTAAGGTGAATTAACAAAGCACATATTAGCACAAACCATCCATCCTTGAAGAAGTACTACGCTGAATGTTTTAAATTGACTCACGTTTGAATTTATGATACATTTTATTGTAAAAATTAAATGCAAAATATTTTACTATCGCTTAAGTTAGTTGTGACGTTTGCATATAATAGTGTTTATTTTCACAATGGTGAGGATTTTTTTAGTGACGAAGTTTGGACTTCTCAAATGTTTTATATGATATTAATTCTACTTAAATATTGTCACGTAGGTTTAATGTGATTGTGTATCTATTGTCGTATTCTTTCTTTGCTCCTTCATGTACCATAGCGATCGGTGTTGCTACGGCGATTGTAAAGCGTGCTGTATTAACGGATATACCTTCATCTCGCACTGATATTCGCATATTGCCCGAGTGAAAGAGATGGAGCGAGTACAGCGACGGTTTCAATTGTCTCATCTGTGTAGGTAATCTTTAATGTAAGGTGTGTGATTTTTAGTTATAAATATTTTTACAAAACGGAAAGATTCCAAATGCTAGGATAAAGTTGGTAGCAAATGACATATCAAGTAATGTTTTTAATTATACGAAAGAAAGTGGCGGGTTTGGTTAGTGAAGTGATGTTGGCGTTGATATATTGAGCACTGTTTCTAAATTGACAATATGGATGGATTATTCGAATGTTGAGCAAATGATATATTTAATAGAGAATTGTTTACGAAACGCGACATATCGTCCACATAGTGGTGACGTAGGAGAAATTGATAGACCAATCAGGAATAGTTGGAAATGCCGCTGGCATTGCAGCGGTTAGTTCGGAACGATGACAAGAAGGTACAATTTGGAATCTTTCTTACAATGCTAGTCGCCAAAGAAATTGCTTTTAGGTAATTAAATGTTATCGTAATATGTGTATGCACGTAAGTTTATAAACCTACATATATTAGTTATACGAAGCTTGAATTGTCCACACACAAATCGATTTTACACACTTAATGCCATCCTGCCAGTTGTAAGGAGAACACAATGCTTATGATAAACTAAATTAAAATTATATCCTATATAGCGTATGAGTAGTTGTGTATTTTTAGATATTGCATTGTCTATGTTAGTTTAGTGGGTAAGGCACTTTGTGAGCTTTGAACCAGTGTAAGTCTGTCACCACATTTTTTACGATACGAACGTAGTGATGTTAAATGTAATATTTCAAGCCGTGCTTTCCTCGGTTAGTATACAAGGTAGATGTAAGAGCTCGCCACGCGACGCCAGCGCCACGCTTGCGCTTGCGCACACACTTTCCTTTGTTGTTCACGCTAACGCTTCTCCACGATCGTCGAGCTACGACAAGCACGGATGTAAATAAGGCCATTTATTAGATGTACGTCATCCTTAAAAACATAATTATAATTCAGTAAACTAACTATAATCTACTGAAACACCATATTGCGCCGTGGCCTTAAATTTGAAGGAATGTGTTAACCTTTGATAAAATTAAAGAAAAAATAATCGATCATTTGGAAATTTTGTACAGACTTATGATCCTCTGTTTATCATTTATCATTAACTGTTTTTAATGTAAGTGCTAATTATATAACTCATTGACGTGTATCGTAACCCTATAGGTTAGATATAAACAGTAGTGTATGTAGGATCGCTTTACTTCGTCCTAATGTGAAACGATTGTTGATTTCGATATTTCATTCTTGCATATCCACATTTTAATGAACATTTGTGATTGTTACCTACGCATTAGTTACTTTGAGACTGTTCAAATTGTCCTATCGACAATTTTTCACTAAGGGAAAGGTATGTTCTAGCCGATATTTTTGATACTTTGAGGATAATCGAAGGGAAACGACGGTAGTGTAGGACTGTGAGGGGAGGCCCGCGGAGGGCCGACGAAGCTACGGGGAGATCTGCCGCGACTCCTGAGCGAATATTAAATGTTACTGTAAACGAAAAAAAATAACAATGTTGTTCTTATATGAAAACGCGATGGTTTTCGCTGATAACTTGTTGTTTTTCATATATTCAATAATATTTCCTTTATTTTTTGTACTCTTTAGTATTAAGAATTAATATTAAAATGAACTATTAAATGTTGATTACTCTAAAATACCAATAACGTATATGTTAAGGATTGTGTGAAATAGTTTCCCCGAGAGCCTTACTAGTTGAGACACCTTTTCCTTAGACCTTGAGCCGATGATATACTCGTAAGCGATGTAATTGCACCTGTTAACATCTCTTCATGTTACCTGTATACTGTCGTGTACTAACTCTTACTTCCACTAAGCAGTTATTAGACATCACCGCAAACCTCCGATGTTAGATCAGGCCTAGGAACTTAATATAAGAGTTCATCATTCTTAGTTAGATGGTATGACTCAATTTTAAGACTGACAGTAAAAGAAAATACTTAAAAAAATGATTAAAAATCCTGGATAACTGTTTCTTATTTTAGGTAAACCTTATAAGTTTGCTTCGACACGGTGTCAGTCGACGAAAATGTAGGAAAGAGTAGTGAATATTGATAGCCAAATTTTAGTATGAATGGAGCAACACTTTTCGTCAACTGACACTAGTGATGTCACATTATCGATCGATATTAATCTTCGATACTTTTCTATGTCTTATATCTTTAAAGACGATGATAAAAGTCGATAAATGACCGGAATCGATGTAAACCAAGGTAATGTTAACTTAAAAAATGTTGACGTTACAGATAAAATTGAGGGAAAATCATGATGAAAAAAAAAATTGAAAATACTATTTGTTGCCAAAGTGTTGTTAGGAATTAACATGTAGTTATAAAAATCGGTTGTCACATGCATAATTAAGTTGTTCTTGGGTGGTTTGAAATTAAGGAGAGAAGTTGAAAAATATTTCTAATGATATATTTTTTCATAATGAACTTGAATGCTAATCGATACTTAAGGTTTATATCTGTGTAGGAATTTTAACTTAACGTGTGGTAATAAAATGTATCGTTGCCATGATTTGTACTGTGTTTTGTAGAATACATCAATTAAATTCAATTATTAACCACACAATTATGAACTAATCGCGTGTGGTTTCGCAATTATACGAAATTATTTCTGTAATCGATAAATTTTCAATAAAGAATCAATCAAGAGTTTCTCGTCACACAGTGGAATCATGGATAACGATTTAGTTGTTTAGTGTTCATGTTACATTAGATTGTATTCGACAGTTCTGATCTCTAAATCGGTACACCTGTTTCCGCCTTTTTAGCACATCCAATTTTATCGATATATTTATCAACCCACTATTATTTTACAGCACTAATGGTTGATTTTTGCACCTAATGTTACATTTGAGAGCCAGTATCTATATGAATCGGTCGACATTGCTAGTTTTTATTACAACTAAATTTAAATAAAATTACAGGTACTTGTCTATTTTAATTCAACACGAGTGTTTTCAAATATATTTACAAAATATTGTCATTTTAGCAACTAAAAGTCTACCGAATGATATAGATACTGAGTTAAAATACCTACAGAAGCCAAGAGATAAAGTAACGTTAAGAAATTGAATGCACAACTTTGAGTAATAAAAAACAGCGAAGTGCGAACAAAGAAAGTAAAAATAACCAAGTAAAATGTGCAAAAGTGTGTTATGTGCAGCGTGAACTGCACGATTTCTCACCGCTAACTCATTTACAAACTTCAGTAACACATTGTTTTGACGCAGAACCTATCAAAGGCTAAATGATCATTACCACGGATACGAACTTACCTAATCAAAGTTTAAAGACAAGTTGATCCGTGAACTCTTGTCAGACAATAGATAAACAATAGGGCGCGGATAACTTTGTATTGGGGATTAAACGTGATTACATGCAAAAGTTAATTATTGGAGCGACGACGCCCGCCGCCATTGCGCCAGCTCAAGCAATGGATAGCGAACATTTGTCTTTGGAATCGCTCTTTGCGAGAAAACTCGTTAATTCTTAATGTACTGCGAACTTAAGACAACTCTTTATGTCAAACGCAGAACACAATGCGAAACCGTGTGCGGTATACAACGAAAACAAACAACCGCACCATGATGCCTTATTGCCTCTCAAATAATATCTAGTTTAGACAGTTATTCGTATCGTTATAACTAAAAAAATAAAAATATTGTACTTATAGTTTAGAGTCGACATAAAACCTGACAAATCTTTCGCAAATCAAAGGCACGTGTACGTCAAACTGTACTGATTTTGAATCCATGGACAATTGCATTGACATCTAGAAACAAATGTTTATCTCTTTCTCTCCAATGTAAAAAGATAATAATAGAAAGAATAAGATATAATGGATATGTGCTATATTCGATCAAGGTACTTTTCATCTGAGTTTAAGCCTCAGGTGTTCCAAATATGAAATCCGTATTTAACTATATTATCCGAAACAAAATGGCCTTTGATCGGTTCAGTCAATATTCTCGCTAAATTATTTGATTTTGATTGTTAAAGTAATTTATTGATAATTTATTTGTAATTTATTGTCCTGTGTCACCGACGCTAGTCATCAAACGTTCGATTTAGGTTAGAGCCTAAGTTTCCTCGCTGTAATAGCGTGTTAAGTAACTTTTTATAACTTTCCTTAGTGATAATGTATTAATTTCTTGCCTACGAGTTAATACAGTTCGATGAACTTCTTCTTTTTCTAGTCACCATGATTGACACCGTCTTGTGTCACTGGGATTAATTATGAACATGAAATTGCCGATTTAATTTAAAATTTGATATTATTGACATTTCATTTTTTATGTGTACCCAAAGACAATGTTTTAAATAGTTTTAATTACGATTTCTTTAAACGAATTAATGGTTATGAATATTATTTATTAAATAACAGTAGAGAGATCATTCCAAGCAGGTAAAATAACGCATTTGGAAAGCGGTTGTTTTCGTGTCGGTTTGATTGATACAACTTTCATGTTCACAATTCAAGTCTCAGTTTCCTCTAGCTTGTACCTTTTCTTCGCTGTGACTGTCTCAATTACATTTCAATAAGTATAATAATATATGGAAAATTAGATTCTCTGTTAGCTAATCGTTGTCGAAATAATACTGACTGTGTATCTATTGTTTTATTATGAAAATAAAAAGTATATTATATAGTACATATTTTGCAGTTGGAATTAATGTTAACAGTCATTTGTCTTTGAGATAAAAGAGTTTCGGGTTTTGTTTTGGAAGCCGTTTTGTGACGTCACACGCCGCTTTTCACTCGTTTTCCGCGTCTTCAAATCTGCAATATAAAAATGCTTATCTTCTTAAAAATATAAAAGTACACATACTTTTTTATTATAATAGCCGACGTGAGGCTTAAGCTTAATCACTGAGCCCGTCATAACTTTTGAATATTCAATAAAACTGGCTCATATCGTCGCCGCCATCTTGAAACTATACTGCCACAACAATAACCGTCAAATGACGTCACAAATATGGCGGCCATAAAAAGTTAAGAGATTCATCTTCCATGTTTTTAGTTATTGTGTGAATTTGTGCGTTTTTGTGTTTTCTTTTGTATCAGCCGTGCATTTTATACAGGCTTTTATTGGAATTGATACTTTTAATACTGAACATTCCACATTTTTTGAAAAGAAGTTTGTTAATTTGTTTATTTATCTGTGGATTTACTATGTGTGGGTTGAGCATTAATCCCAAACAATGCTCGACACTGTTTCTATGTGTCGACACAAATACTCATACATACTACTTGTTATTCAAGTCTTAGTTAAGGTAGAACTTAAGAAACGATAAAATAATATCTGATGATAAATTTACTTGTATGTTGTATTAAAATGATGAACACGAAATAAAGAAACTGGTTTGAAAATATTTGGGTTTTATTTACAATATCCTTTATATATAACTCCTTGTTCTTATGCGATGAAACATTTTTCGTATGGATGTCGTACAAATTAAAAGCAAAAAAATAAAATGCTAGGTAAAATTATGAATAAAACAAAAATACTAACAGTACTAACAGTAAAAATATACCTCAGCTGTTGAACAATATCCATACGAAACCTGGTCCAAATATATTACTTTTCTTAACGTATATAAGCTCAAAGTAAACTTGCCAATTAATAAAAGTAACACCACATAAAAGTATACGGTGTACGTAATAAATAAATATAAATAAATAAATATCTCACAACTTACACACAACGCCATCTAGTCCCAAACTAAGCAGAGCTTGTAATATGGGTACTAGAATAACTGATACTAATACATAATAGTATATACTTTTCTTTTGTAAATACATACTTATGATACATTGAAACACCCAGACTAAGACAAACCCCCATGTTCATGCATACAAAGATTTGTCTCAAGCGGGAATCGAACCCGCGACCTCGGCGTCGCAGGCAGGTACACTACCCACTCCGCCATCCGGTCGTCAAACTTAATAAAAATAAACGACTGATTTAAAAATCAAACCTACAATTAGATTGTTAAGTATAATTGCACCTGCACATTGTCGTCGGGTTCGATCCCCGGGTGAGGCAGAAATGATATTCTGCCAAATAGCATGCGCTATGCTTGCGCTAATGTGCTTCCGTTTAATAGTGAGCCTGGAAATAACCGACACGCAAGGCATAATAATATATATAATAATAGCAGCCCTGTATCTAATACATGTCCCACTGCTGGGCTCGGGCCTCTTCTCATGATGGGAAGGGTTAGGCCATAGTCCACCACGCTGGCCAAGTGCGGATTGGTAGACTTCACACACCCTGAAGCACTTATTAGGCACTCTCAGTCATGCAGGTTTCCTCACGATGTTTCCTTCACCGTTAGCGAGCGATAATTTATATGATATATACATACATATCTTAGAAAAGACGAGAGGTGTGTGCCGTGGGTTCGAACCCGAGACCTTTAACTTCGCAGTCCTACGGTCTCCCACTCGGCTAACGCTGCTTTTATATGTTACTAGCGACCCGCCCCGGCTTCGCACGGGTACAATGCTGATACTAAATACACTACAGAAAAACTGTGAACGTTGTATATAAAAACACAGCCGCCCGCTCCGGATTCGCACGGGTATATAATATATAGCCTATGTCACTCACTGAAAAAATGATTAAAATCGATCCAGTAGTTTGATTTATTCATTACTGCCCGTGGCCCGCACGCGTTAAATTTGGAGTAAAACAATTCCCCCTTTCTATGCATGTATTATACATAAAAACCTTCCTCTTGAATCACTCTATCTATTGGAAAAAACCGCATCAAAATCCGTTGCGTAGTTTTAAAGATTTAAGCGCACATAGGGACAGAAAAGGCGACTTTGTTTTATACTATGTAGTGATTCATATGTTAATGTAAGTACAGTTGTAGTTACCACCAGAATGCTAACACAACAGTACTTAACATCACGCCTATATTACCCAGAAGGGGATGGCTGAGGTGTATATAACACGCACATTTCGCCTGTTATATTTAGGTTCCATATAAAAGGGGATGTTAGTCTATTGCCGTCCTCTGGGCACAATACCAACTCCGTGTTGCTATAAAGATATTTTTTTCACGGAAAATCCTAAATACCACCTGACCCGGGCATCAAACTCGAGACTTATAATGAACGATCACTAATTATACTGATCGACAAAAAAACATTCATGCTTTGTATTCCGTAGCATATATATATATATACATATTATGGACAGCTATAGTCGAGTGGGAGACCGTAGGACTGCAAAGTCAAAGGTTCGAACCCACGGCACAAACCTCTGTCAATAAAACGTTAAGATTCGTCTTTTAGATGATATGTGTGTATTTATCATGTATATTATCGCTCGCTAACAGTGAAGGAAAACATCTTAAGGAAACCTGCATGCCTGAGAGTGCCTAAAAGTGTTCGAGGTTGTGTGAAGTCTACCAATCCGCACTGAGTGCATGGTTGGCGTAGTGGTTAAAGCGGTCGCCTCGCCGTTTCCAACTACGCTGGTGTTGTGGGTTCGATCCCCACATGGGACAAATCTTTGTGTGATTCGCAAATATTTGTTCTAACTCTGGGTGTGCTCTGTGTATGTGAAATGTATGTTTGTGAACACCCCCGCGACACAGGAGTTATAGGAATAACTCCTGTGTCACGGGGGTGTTTAAAAAAAAAAAGAGTCAAATAATCGAAAAGGCAGTCATCATTAAAGCACACGTACTTTCATCCCAAGAGATCGATTCAAAAAGCTCTGCTCCTCTTCCATGGAACTTAAAAGCTCACGATAAAACGTAAGAAGTGACGCAATCGATGGCAGCCTCCGAAGGCGTTCTTGTCGCAAACGACACGTGCAGACTACCACGTGAGATCTACTACTGAATAGTAATCCTGATTACTACGAGCACAGAAGGCTTAGTGAAAAGACTGTTCTCAATCGGGTAGACTTAGAGTCTTAGACAATTAAACCAAAAGGACTAGTTTTTATCAGGCAACCTCCGCTACACCGCTCTTCCATGACATTTAAAACTAGTTGTCAAATCATAGATACGTAGAATAATCTACTCCTGCTACATCGCGAGTTTTGGACAAATGCAATATACTAGTATTATTATTAACCTCCTCCAGCTAAGCTTAATTCGCTTGTGGTAGGAGGAAGTTCACGGTCGTGGTATAATGACCAGGATTCGAAACCACAACCTCTCGATCGTAAGTCCGACGCATTATCTATTGCACCTCGGTCGCTAACTTGCATAGTTATTTACTTTAATTTCCTCTCTATATTGATTATGTGCTCTTTGGGGGCTACTAAAATTTCATTGACTGCTTTGTTGGTTTAGTGGTAAGCGGATACATCCTCTCATCATGAGGTCTAGGATCTATTCATATTCATATTCATTTAATTTCATAAAGTCAATTTACACGTCATGTTTTCCAATATCCACTTATAAAATTATATGATTGCATAGTATATGTCAATTTTATTTAAATACATCCAAATCAATTTTAAAATAACAAGTTCGAGAGTTTAGTCAAGCAAATACTCTGTCAATAAATATAGTCAAAAATAAATATAATAAAGTTGTCAGATTTTTTAAACTTACTAATAATAATGTCAATACTAATTAAATGTCAATTTACTACAAATAATAATAATTATGTCAAATATTAGTTCTGTACTTTACAATTAAAAAATCTATCTCAGGGTTGAGTTAAAGTATTATTTCGCATTTTTCCGTCAGGCAGTACAGGCATCACATAGGACTTAAACAGGACACTATATTTTCACATAATTAACAACATAACATAACAACAATTGTTCTTGTCCCACCCTGGAAAGAACGGAAAATATAAAGTATCTAGGTATTATCATTGATCAACATTTATCCTTTCGACCACATATACAGACTCTCGTGCCAAGATTACGTAAACTTATTTATATATTTAAAACTTTAAGATATTCCGCCGACAAAAAAAAATATTAAAATGGTCTACTATGCATTATGTCATTCTTTGATCGAGTACTGTGTCACCTCTTGGGGAGGAGCTGCAAAAACTCATTTGATTGAAGTAGAGAGGGCTCAGCGTGCAATCCTCAAGGTCGCTGCAGGTCTCCCTTTTCGATACCCAACTGTTGAGCTGTACAGAGAATATGGGACGTCCTGACGGTCCGACAGACTTTTGTTCTGCGTGTCGTGATCAAAAAACACTGCCAAATGCATTTTGATGCAAACTTGTTGAAGCAACGTAGAGGCAAAGTATGTTCTAATATATTGGTCAAAACTTCGTTCTCTCAAAAATTCTTTAATTTCCTTGGAAACTACTTGTATAATAAATTAAATATTATTTTGAATATTTTCCCAAAAACAAAATTTAATTGTATTAAAATAGTACAAACTTATTTAAAAACAGGAGACTATGACCAAACGGAAAATCTTTTAGCTATACTATCGTAAACTCAAAATGTCCCTTTAGCCATCTCATTGCACAATACTCGCGGCCATCATTACACATTTCACTTTACTAACACTCTTATACAATCAACCATACACTCATATACCTCTTCCGAAATGGATTCACACATCACAAACTCAGTAATTCTGCGCCTAACGTTTAACGTTTAACTTATAATTGTTATAGTAGTATAGTATTGTTATAGTAGTTATTGTAAGTAGTTTTTCGTTTTCATTATTATTTGTTTTAATTTATTTTATCTTTAGATAGCTACCTAAGATACCTTTAAAACTGTATCTACTGTATCTTCTCACATCAGATAGTACCAGATTTTTAGTTATTGTTTTCTTTTTGCTATCAACAGAAAACTGCTTAATTTTTTAGCCGAGGGTGGGCACTGGTGACCTGTAACACAGGTTTTTACTTAAAACCTACATCAGGCACCAGTCTCTCACATAAGGTGAAAATAAACAGATGTCTTTAAACTAACCTAATTATAACACCTATGTGAAGAGATAATAAACAATTTATTATTATTATTATTTTTACTTTGGGAATCTTTTTTCTCAGCAGTTTGCTGGTATTTACCACATTTACGGGCCGAAACCAAGTAAATGCAGCATGTTGTGTTTGTGTGGGGTTATAGGGCTACAATGTGTTGTGTTGTAACTTCGTTTTCGTCAATTTGTAAGAACTTTCTCACTATCCTACAGGTATTTAAAATTGCAGCTTTTTGTAGCATGATGTAGATGTGTTCTTTTAAATCTAACATCTTTAAACTATGGTGTAGATGCTTGGGAATAACTCCTGTGGTAGAAAGGACGATAGGTACAACATAAACTTTATCTTGTCTCCATATCCTAGTGACTTCTTCTTTTAATTCTGCGTATTTACTTATTTTTTCTACAATGGTTTTCTGTAAATTATGAGTGTTCGGGACAGCAATATCTATTAGGTATGTAGTTTTGTTTAATTTGTCTACTAGTGTTATGTCAGGTCTATTATAATGTATAGTTCTATCTGTGAGAATGGCACGATCAAAATAAAGTTTATGTGAAGCGTTTTCTAGGATAGTTTGTGGAGTGTTTTTATAGTAAGGGGTGTTTGTGTTGTGTATAAGGTTGTATTTGTGTGCTAATTTCTGATGTATAATGTTGGCTTTTGATTGTGTCTGTGTGTATAGTCTGTTTGTGTTAGAGTAATACATGCTCCTGTTATGTGTTGGATGGTTTCGGGTTGTGTGTTACATTTTCGGCACTTGTCGTTTGTGACTGAGGAGTCTTTTATTATGTATTTCCTATAGTTCTTAGTATTTATAATTTGGTCTTGTATGGCAATCATGAAACCTTCTGTTTCTGGGAATAGGTTTCATGTAAAGTATTTATGACAGCACCATTATGCTAAATGATTATTATGCACAACTATTATTATGCAAAAAAAAAAAGGGAATCAACATTAACACAACAGGTGAAAAATGGGTTTATGATATCCACCGCTGCACACACCCTGTGCAATATATAGGAGTGATGTTATATTAAAAATGTGGTGAATGAGCCGTTTGTGCGCATAATAATTTGAGGCACGTGCGACCTACGTCAATCTCAACGTTGTGACATAAAAAAATGCGAAGTTAGAAAAGTCCGCTTTTTCTCTGAAACACCTGTAATGTTTCGTAAGATGAGAACTCTTATAACAACATTTCACAAGGTTCAGTCTTGCGTCATTGTTTTAATTTCAAGATTTCATGGAGTAAATGCCCATTGGTTCCAAATAAAAATATTAGCCTGATAATATTAGTGATTCACTATGAGAAAGTCATTTAAAATAATTGCATTAAATATAATTTAAGTTTGCTCATCTCTTACAGAGATGATGAGAAAATGAAGGCCAATTAAAAGTTTTCACAGATAATATAGTATATATACATAAAGAAATTAGACATTCACATATAGGTATTACAAATAATAAACGAAACGAAAGAGGAAGAATAAGACACAAGTAGGATTTTTAAGTTATGATAGAAAGAAAGAATTACACAATGTTTTTTTAAGTTGACCGCTACTTTGAGCAAACAAATCTAAATCTAAATCTAAATCTTTATCAACACTCCGGCATGCCGCATTGAACGTACGGCTAGCTCGAACCAAGAATGAGTTTTGCCTGTAAGTCGTATTCACTGTTGGTGTGTTGAATGACGTATCATACAGTTGAGAAATTTAGGGTTCTGGTAAGAGGCGACCGTAGCTGGATGGCTAAAGCGGCTGCCCGGTGTGCAGTTAGGTCGCAGGTTCAAATCCTGCCGGTCCCATATCTTTTTCAACTGTTTCATAGTATAGAGATGTATAACACATCACCTGTTATGTTTAGTCACAACAGCTCCACTTCGAATTGATCACATCTTTAAATGTAAACCAATGCGTGTAAGTAAGTTTGGAAGCACCGCGATGTACAATCACCTGCCAATCAACCCATACATTAACCAATATAGGCTGGTCTCGTATTGCACAGGAAGGCTTTACAATGCAAGACCATATTATACTTTGACGACCGGATGGCGGAGTGGGTAGTGTACCTGCCTGCGACGCCGAGGTCGTGGGTTCGATTCCCACTTAAGACAAATCTTTATCTGCATGAACATGGGGGTTTGACTTAGTGTGGGTGTTTCTATGTATAATAAGTATGTATTTACAAAAGAAAAGTATATATGTATTAGTATCAGTTATTCTAGTACCCATAGTACAAGCACTGCTTAGTTTGGGACTAGATGGCGTTGTGTGTGAGTTGTGAAATATTTATTTATTTATATTTATTTACTGGCAATGTATAGGTTAATGTGTAACCGTTTGTACTATAAATCCGTCGTCTGTGGCGTTTGTGTGATACATTGCTTGCCTTTCTACTCGCCGGACACTCGACTGAATATACTCCTAAAGGTTCCGTGCGGAATTGAAAAACGGAGAGATGCATTTCAAGATTTTTTTTTTTTTTATGTCAAAGTCAAAGTAAAATAATTTATTTTCTTAAATCCCAAGAATCGCAAATAAAAATAATCTAACGAATTTAATAAATTAAAATTTTACTAATAAAAATAATATCATTTGAATTAGTTAGTTGCACTATACAGGTTGAATTTTCAAGTGGGCCTTCAGGGCTAAATCCGAAAGTATAAGGAATATCAAAAAGTGTTCAAAGGAGTCGCGAGTGGAAAACTACATCATTGGATTTTAGAAAAAGTAATAATCCTAGCCAGGATTCGAACCCAATGATTTTGAAAAAAAAAACACATCCTGTATTATTACACCACTCAATAGCGTTGTTAATAAGAATCGATTTCTGGGAAGTAATGATATACGGGGAACTTAAGGAAAGAGCGATTCCTGTCTTGGATTGTTGAATTTTCAAAAATCTAATGATGCAGTTTTTGTTTTCGTCAAAATCGGGCTCGCGACTCCTTTGAGCATTTTTCGATATTCCTTATAGATTCGGATTTGGCCCTGAAGGCCCACTTGAAAAATTCACCCTGTATATATAATAATGGTTGGTAGTAAATTGATAAATATTTGTAAGAGTGCCAGATAAACTATTTACTTGTAGAATGCTATAATATGTATTTATTATATTTGAACGAATTGATTTATGTTCTACTGATTTTATATAATGGGATCAAATTCACATGGAATTGTAATAGGTTTTCAGTTGCCCATTTAAATCCACAATCCTTGAAAATGTTTCTAAATGTAGCTTTATCTAAGACCTATGATACTGTGTCTCATGTGTTATTAATTCTTACTTTTGCATGCCTTATTTTTACCCTTGTACTCCTTTTATGAGTCTAATTAAATGCTTTTTCTTTTTCTTTCTTTCTTTCTAATTTTAGAACCTTACACAATCGACATATAAATTTTACTCAAAGGATAAAATAAAACACAGACAAATTGTGTTACTTTATATTCTACTTGACTCTGGCCTGAAGATAGTGAAACAGGCCCTAAAAGAAATATGTATTTAAAAATAATAAAAAAACGTCTCATTCAGAATCTAACCTCTACGGTCTACGAGACGTCTACGCCGTAGACATCGTAGCGACGTAGCTTTACACTTACAGGCTGCGTCGAAAATTCATGAGGATCCTTTTGAAGTGTTAACCCGCCAGTGCTAAAGGGAATTCATTTCGAGTTTAAAATGTTGCAACATGCGGCCACTTTCCATTTAAATGTAAACTGCACAACTTTTTGGGCTTTGGGTAAGGAGTCTGTATTCCACTGAGAGTATTATTCAACTTTGTTTCTAGCCACTATATTTTGCTTTAGTCTCGTGACCTCTCATCGTGAGGTCTGGAGTTCGATTCCCGGGTCGAGCAAAAGTTCTATTTTAGATTAACCGTCAGGTGATAATCCTCAATAGCGGCGCGGCGTTGGAACTGTACTCGGTGGATGGCGATAACACAAAAGTCGTAGGACAAGGACGGCGACACCCATTCAAAAAGTTTTCATACTAAATGTTTGGCAGCGACGCGACACAAAACAAACAGAAAATAGAGGACGCGGACAAGACATAGGCACGAGGCTTTGACGAAAACATACATAATTACGGAAGAGACGAGGCACAGACTAAATTCGGCAAACGGCAAATGGCAGACTTTGATCACGTGGCATCCACGCAGCCATGCAGTTGTTCGCGTCTCGTCCGTGCCCTGTCCTTTTCGTACATTAAGCGCGACGCGGACCCGGTCTGCAACGCGTCTTAGTCTCATGTCTTTTCAGTTTGTCCAAAGTTCCGGCCTTTTTTTTTATACTACGCCCACAGCGAACGAAGGTGTAGTCCACCTGATGGTAAGTTAAGTACAGCCCATGGACATCAACAATCCACAAAAGCAGATAGATGCGTCGCTGCAGCTGAGGACTACGGTGTTATGCCTCATGTGCCAGTAATTTCAGGGCCTGATCTCACCACCAAACCGGAACACAGTAATGGAAGCACTACTATTTGGCGGCAGGTTAAAGGTGAGACGATGATGCTGCCGCCCTCGAGCTCATTCACAAGAGTAAAAATAGGTATACCATTATGACCAATAAAAGTAAATCTAGGCGATTACCAGAAGCAATTACTATTACAAACTTGCATAGGTGTATGTACATAACGAGCGATTGGCCAGCAATCACAAATCAGGCTCATTGAGAGGCTTGCCAATGCAAACCTATCATTAGTAACGACCGCTTTATTGCTCAATTTGATTGAAGTTGAGTATACTGACGCAACAACTACGCCTAATTTTAGAGCTGTTTATAGCTTAATAAGGTAAGGCTAATTAATGTCTTGTGAACACAGATATAGATCTACATAGATAACGCAAGTATCACGATTTGTATTGAAACCAAGCGTGCCGACTTTTTAATACCTATTATGACGTCACAGCCGAAATTTAGTGACGGGAACTCCAAATCGATTCAAAGACACCGATGCCGCCGATGCCCATCCGCCCAGTACGATTCAAACGGCCGTCCGCTATGATTTTCTCTAACAAAAGACGCGCGTGGACTGAAGTTAGCGGCGACCAACCTTGACGCTTGGTCGGGGTTCGGACACGCGAAGTACATGCATTTGCGTTATCTATGTAGATCTATATCTGTGCATGTGAACTATCTCGTGGCTTAGTCGAAGTCACGTGGACCGACCGATATTTCAGACAAGCAGAGCTAGTCGACGTCAGCCGTTGGATGACATTACGAATTTTCCTCTATACCTCAGAAAAATCTTTGATAGAGAAGGCTTCTTTATTAGCGTCACGAAGTCTGAATTTTTGTCTGGTAGATGGCGATTGGCGATAAGCCAACCTATCACATGGCACTTAAACATGACAAGCTCACCTAGTACCTTCTGGGTAAAAAAAGCGTGAGTTTATGTTGTCTTATGCAAAAAATACCAATGTGGCGGTATCCGCACATAATAAATGACACGTGACATAGGTATATCGATGAGTGCTGAATCGCGATAACGAAATGTTCACAGCAAGTGACTATATATACCACTTCCAATACGCTACCGTCGGACAGCTGTGCGCCAGGCAATACCACCGAGCCTGGTCGGAGGATCCTCCCTTTATGGTGGAGGAACATCACACCCTGTTCCTCTACACCAATATTTTGCACCGGTGTTTGCTTCAGTGAACACAAAATTGATAGATAGATAGAATACACTTTATTGCACACCAAAAATAAGACTCATAATAGAACATAAATGCGGCCTTATCGCTAAAAAGCAATGTCTTACAGGCAACCTTTGGATGGACAAATCGATAGTTAGACTGATATGGGGCAGTTCAAGGTGTAAGAGATGAGGTAGAAAGTTCAAATAATAGTGTTTAAAATTCGAACGCTCCCTGTTTATATGAAAGTATGATGGTATACGTCGGGCGTTGACGCTATTGCTTGCTTTCAACCGAAAGCTTTAAGATAACAAGCTTACCACTTCAAGATCAGTATTAACAATAGTATTAAATTAATTTTCTAATAAAAAAAACAACTTCAATTACTAATAATGCTTATAAAACTGAAACCAAACTGAAAGAATTTTTTATGGGACCACCTGGCAGCTATTTCGCGTCGAACAAAAAAAGAATCACGCGAATCGGTCCATTAACCGCAACGTAATCGATGTACATACATAGATTGAGAACCGGCCGAATTGAGAACCTCCTCCTTTTTGGGAAGTCGGTTAATAAGGCAGGATTATACAAAGGGTATCATACGTCTGATGACAATTCACAAATATGAATCATCTACCACGTATTTTTACTGCCCAAATTTTGCTATCCCAGTAGCTCCGACACCGGGAATTCGGTATAAAGTAGTGGATTTATTCGCACTGACAAGTTGAATCCAACACCTGACAAACTCAGCCCACCTCTCAAACAAGAATTAGGGTCTCCGGAGAGGTTTTCACGGATTTTTACCAGACTGAGACAAAGTTGAGTTATGGCCTGCACTTTGTAAAATATTTGATGACATATTTTTTTTAAGTAGATGTGACGTACGTAATAACACGCAGTACAAAGATTTTGCCACTATTATAAAAAAGAGGCATTTTTAAGGACAATTAAATAATCAGTAAGCCTTGTGTCTAACTACAAATTATTATAAAATATCTTTCTGTATACAACAGAACTCAAAATAACCTTTTTACTTACATAAATACTGCAGTCTTTTTTTTTAACAGAGAGATAGTTGTTAATAGTGCCTTATATTCAATCGATAGGTGCATTTTCTCTTATACTTTAAACTTCACTTTTCACAGAAATGTGGCAGAAGTGTATAACACCCACACTTCGCCTTTTACGGTTACGTCCCATGATAGGAGGTGAGCCTATCGCCATCCACCGAGCATTATTTCAGTACTTGCTTGACCCAGGGATCGAACCCAAGATCACGCGGTGAGATATACGATAGCCACTGGACAACACAATAAAAGTCAACAAATCAAAAATAAAGTATTGCCTTGTAAATATACTTTTCTGTACCCAAAGCCTTTGACGCGGAGGACCTACATTTGGTTTTCGATAACCTGTGCGATATGTCTATGTTCCCATACCTTTGTGAATTGCGTCGTTTGTAATACACAACTTTGTCATGTATCTTAGGGTTGCCATGGTTTCCAAAAACTGAAAATTCTAGTAAAATGCCTGGACATTATCTAAAATCTTGAAAATTACCCGCTGCGAAATAATTTGCACAAAATAGATAAAGATAAAAGATAACAATTTTGTTTATTCCTTTTTCACAAAGGTTTTTGATTGAGAATTTTAAGTGATTACCAGGCTCCCACCCCTTATACAAAGTACTGTATGTGTATGTATGTAAGTTTAAAAAAACATTATGCTAATGAAAAGACAAGATGTTAGTAAGTTGTAAGTTGGTTGTTTGTGTATTGTTTCTGAGAGTGTGTGTGTGTGTGTGTGTGTGTGTGTGTGTGTGTGTGTGTGTGGGCAATTGTGTGTGTGTGGGACGGAATAAAAACATGTAAAATGTAAAAAATATACCTAACTAAATTCATAATTAATAAACTTAACCTACAGATGGAAAAAGAAACAGAAACTATGGTATAGTTACAATAGTGGTGAAACTATGGTATCTAACACTAACTGTGAAATTGAATCAGCAAAGCAAAACACACCATGAGGGTTTTTTCTAGCTGTTCTTTAAACACACATTTTAAAGCGACCTCATCATGCGAGAAAGAACTCACATTGGTCATCGTCTTAGTCTGTTAGATATAGATACCTATAATATGTATTATTAAACATGTCATGACGACCGGATGGCGGAGTGGGTAGTGTGCCTGCCTGTGACGCTGAGGGTTCGATTCCCACTTAAGACAAATCTTTGTGTGCATGAACATTGGGGTTTGTCTTAGTCTGGGTGTTTCTATGTATAATAAGTATGTATTTACGAAAGAAAAGTATATATGTATTAGTATCAGTTATTCTAGTACCCATAGTACACGCTCTGCTAAGTTTGGGACTAGATAGCGTTGTGTGTGAGTTGTGAAATATTTGTGAAATATATTAAAACAGATAATCATATCAGAACATTTTTAAAACACAGGACACTGCAGGACATATCCGAGAGAAAACGTACGCTTTGCAACCCTAGTAAGAAACATTACTTCGCGACTATGTGACGCAGTTGAACCAGGCAGTATTTATGTTAGTTTCAACGTGAACTGTTCAGGAAGGTCCTGCTAAAGTTTTGGATAGTTACGTGGTAGTAGGATAGGCAGGGGTAATTATATATTGATTTTTATACTAATTTGACCACTGATCTGTTTAAATAAGCCGAATAGACTACCAAAGACTTGTTAGGACTGATAAAACCTAGACCTTTGATATGTGCTACGTAAGTTAGACACGAGTGAAGTACATTCCCACGGATATGTTTTAAGATTATACATAGGTTATATTATATTCGAGTGCACGGTTGGCGTAGCGGTTAAAGCGGTCGCCTTGCCGCTTTCAACTACGCTGGTGTTGTGGGTTCGATCCCCACATGTAACAAATCTTTGTGTGATTCGCAAAGATTTGTTCTGACTCTGGGTGTGCTTTGTGTGTGCGAAATATATGTTTGTGAACACCCCCGCGACACAGGAGATATTCCTAGTGCGGGCATCGATTTAAAAAAAAAAATGAAAATTATAACTGATAGGGATAGAAAAGAATAATCAATTATTCTAAAGGATCAATCCTTTGATATGAATAATAAACTTACAGCAAGTGTCAATTAAAACAGTGTTTGAAGTAGGTACTATAAGACCAATTGGAACACCTAATTTATTTTATTTTTTTAAAGTTTACTAGTAATTTCCAAATACAAATTACTAGTATTCTTGTTCACCCCTTCCAGCTACTGGGGGAAGTTTACGTCCGTCGAGTAATGGTCAGGATTCGAACCCACGACCTCTCGATCGTAAGACCGATGCCTTTCCTTTGCACCACGGCCGCTTTGACAAAATGTTCGTTTCAAAATGTAATATCAAAATTAAAGAATGTCACATACCGTTATTTTGAATGTATTCATGGTAAATTAAAATTTGGTCGTTAATGTAATTAAATGTATATGCATGATAAGTATTAAGTTGTTGCGGAAGGGCAGGACCGGGTGTTGTAGCACAAATTAGGAGAGGCCTATGTCCAGCAGTGGACTACGAGTGGCTGAATGATGAAGATGATGATGTATAATAATAAATTGTCACATACTTAGTCTATGACGGTTTCCTAGTTACCTTTGTTTACATTTTGATATGTCATTTTGTCTCAATAAAAGATGTGTAATATTGATTAGTATTTCAATATTTAATATAAATCTTGTGGTGTAAATATAGCTTTATATAATTCCTTTTCATATGAACTGAAAATAGAATGTTTTTACAAATTTTCAGCAAGATTATGTTCACCATTACCAGACCTAACGAGTAATAAAAGCAATTTCTAGTACATTACAAAGAACCTTATTCAAAGGGTATCTTTGAAGTCCCTAATGATCTACATTTTGTTCTGTCGCAGTACAATATCCTATTATTTAAGTTTAATTGAGGTCGGTAGCGGAAATCTGGGATTAATTATGTTATAGTATGGTAACTACGTCCAACGGCTACATAATAGTTATGTTGATAGCATAGAGATCAAACAATAATGTCTTCATAGTAATGTCCACTTAAGCCGCATTAGCGAGAGATATTGGCTATAAATTTAAGATCATGTATCTCCCCTTTTCTAACCTCTTAGAGTAGTGGTGGTAGAGCTCTTGTGAATGAGCCCGAGGGCGGCAGCACCACCGTCTCACCTTTAACCTGCCGTCAAATAGTAGTGCTTCCATTACTGTGTTCCGGTTTGGTGGTGAGATCAGGCTGTGAAATTACTGGCACATGAGGCATAGCACCTTAGTCCTCAGCTGCAGCGACGCATCAATAATCTGCTTTAGTGGATTGTTGATGTCCATGGGCTGTATTCCACTTACCATCACGTTCGTTCCCTGTGGGCGTAGTAAAAAAAGGGAGAGATCATAAATTATATTTTTTAAAACTTATTTAAATTATGAACCGACGTGCTATTTACACTTAGTATAGTTTCAGTCGCCGCTTACTTACCTATCGAAGAGGTTTCTCATAAAGGGCCTTTTTTATTGATTAATCGATGCGGGGCGTGCTTTATGTCATAGAAATATCAGGCGTCTTTTATGAGAATATATTATCGGACCGCTCCCGCACCGAGTAAAAACGCCAAGTCCTATGCTGCACATATGCTTTCAGACATTTATTTATTTCTTAATTAAGGTACACCAACAGTAAACATACATACATACACTCTAATCAAAAACATTTACAAACAAAATATCAGGCTATCTAAGAAGCGTATCAAAACAGGCGCATCTAGTACATTAGTAATGGCCACAAAAATTTACAAGAAGCTACCGGAAAATCTCAAACAT
Source organism: Hypena proboscidalis (assembly GCA_905147285.1). NCBI lineage: Eukaryota > Metazoa > Arthropoda > Insecta > Lepidoptera > Erebidae > Hypena > Hypena proboscidalis. The sequence goes on from LR990141.1 coordinate 8,597,113, forward strand.
GAAGATAAGCCTCACATATTAATAAAAAAACGAAAGGAAATATTAAAGAGTAAAGGATATTATAATATTAATGAATATCTGAATGATAAGACTCTTATATAATAGTACTATTTAAATTAAATAAAACATGTATAAAATATTAAGTTTGTTTATAAAAGATATGCCATCCTCTCTCCTAAGTTGCTTTGCCCGACAGGGTTCACAAAGATCTGTATCACTATTTTGTAAGACCTTTAAACACTGGAATGCAATAAATATATTGAGTATTGAGTATTGAGGCGTACACAACATTTGTTAAGAATACAATTATAATATAAGAAGAATATAACATATAAATGTGATGTGAAGTTAACTAGAAATTTAAAAACTAACTGAACTCATTATCAAAATTAAAATAATAAATATGGTTTAATTTTAAAATAATATTAAAATAATATGGGATTTAACCAAATTGCTTGAGCAATTTATTATTAAATTTGTTAAAAGAATCATAAAATGTATCGCCTGGAACAAATACAGCAAAATGTGAAAATTTATTACGAAATTGTACAAACTATGAATCATTATAGTAAACAGTGAAACATGCCACAGGGATGACACACACATTTATAATAAAATCAATGTCTCACCCACACACCGCCGTCCCCTTCATGGGTAATCCCGAAATGACAAATAATAAATTAAAAGGAGTGCAAGCTATTCCCATCGTTAGTCGTAACGCATAACATTGATTATTGCATGCACATAATGACAGATGGGCTAAGTGGATGGAGTAGGGTTCCGTGGTGAAACTATTGGCAGAAATATTTAAATTAATATTTTTATGTTAATGAAAATACCTAATTTTTTTATGTATTATAAGTTTATTTTTCACCATTTTGGTCATTTTTGAAATTTCTAATTATATTACACACACACTCATACTAATACTAACACTAACTTACTTCCGTTACCAATCCATCTACGTCGATAAAAAGCCTTTATGCTAATCGAGCTGTACCTAAGTTACATGAGAAAAAAATGCTTAAAATCGACCTTATAGTTTTTGCGTATAAGAGTAACAAACATCCAAACACACACACATTTACACACACACACACATCTTCACAAGCCTTCGCATTTAGAATATTACCTAACATTACATAACATCACGTCTATATTACCAATTAGTACTATATTGTGGCAGACGTGTACAACACCTACATTTCACCTGTTATGTTGAGGTCCCATGGTAAAGAGTTTGAGCCTATCGCTATCCACCGGGCACAATTCCAACTCCGTGCTGCTATTGTGAATTTCCTGACGGAGAGTTCACAAATAACTTTGCCCGATCCGAACCCGTGACTCGAGGTGAGATGCACCTACGCTAACAACTAGTTTATTGAGGCAGTTATTATAAGAAAAAATATTTTTATTATATTCGATTTCAATAAAATATACAGAACCCGTATATTTATATTACACTTCCCTTACCACAAGTACTTTAATGGCGTAGACTTGGATCGATAGTTTTACCCGCGGGAACCCTAGCGATCAATACATGCACGGTGAAATCTCTCGTTGTCAGGAGGGTCGGTGGAATCAAGGTTAAGGGTAGGGGAGGAATGGATGTGAAAAAGCGGTATATATATTTTGTATGTATTTCGAAACTGGGACTTAAAATGGCGTTGTTATCAATTCGAATAAATACAATTTTAAAGTTTTGTTTTTAATGTTAAAATAACAATGAATTTTAAGCTGGTATAGTACGAGAGCACGATACCAATGCCAAAAATCTTTGATTTTTTTATTATTTTTGGCTGTTTTTCTGTCTTTTTGTATCGGCTAATCGTCAAAGTGCAGACTAACTGACTACAAGGCGCTAATGTAGGCTACTTTCTTATTGATGCATCTACCACGCCGACGAAACCTCAGGAGAAAGTTAGTATGTTCGTTTGATGACGCTAATCTCGGGCACTACTAATTTGATTATTATAATTCTTTTTGTGCTTTTTCTTCATCGTGTCGATGGCTGAGTCAAATTTATTTTGACTTGCCATCGTGGTGCAAGGATTAGCCAATTCGCTTTGGAGAACTCGCGAATTGCCCAGGGTGCGCCGGACGTAGGGAATCGTTGTGTACGTCACTCGAGGAGGCTCTTTTCATGTGATTTATAGTCCAACACTCAACAAAGATTTAAAAATACTTTAAATTACGATAAACTCCACGGGAGCAGAGCAGTAAGGTTAAGTTTCCTGACGGAAAGTTCTACTAGACCTTTGAATATTAGTAGTGCAATATAAATATGCAGCAGCTTGTTAATGTTATTTCGTATTTGTAACATTCACCTGTCGGAAATTTAACTGCTAACTATCTTGGAAAGTTCCAGTTATCAAAGTTGACTATCTGATATGTACCTGTGTTATTTAGCATTGTCGTCTTATCTATCATATATTTATAAGCTAGTTAAATGTTTACCAGATAACACTCCCCTCCGGCAATATAACTGCTAAGTATTTTGGAAAGTTCCCGAATCAATCTGATTGTAGGTATGTTAGGGTCGCTAATCACATAAGCGGGACGGCACGATCGCGTCGGGCATGTTTATGTGCTGTCTCTCTTTCACCCAGCATGCGCGGCACCCTTGACTCAGATGGACGCTGCAATGGAACATATACTTACATTACCCGACTTTATTGAACCAGCCGAGCATCTACCACCTGGTATCGGGCTACAGCGGCCAATATGGAAGTCTCTTAACCGCCTCCGGACACAAATTGGCCGCTGCAGGGAGAACCTGGTCAAGTGGGGACTCACACCAACAAATAACATCAATAAAATTGTAAGTATGGGTTCTCTAAACAAAATATGGCTCACCTGCTACCATGCCCGTTGTCTCCTACCACGTGTACACGTCAAGATCTAATGCAGCCAACTAAAAATGGAGTGGACGTTGCTCCTTTTTGGGCGAAAATTGTGTAACATAAAAAGCTATTGAAAAAAGAAGAAGACCCGATCATGCCTATCCACCTACGTGTGTAGCCACCGGGCACAATTAACGACTCTGTATCCTGAGTATTTCCTGTCGAAAAAATCTCAAGTAACACTTGTACGTAACCCAGGAATCGACCCAAGACTTCACAGTTGGTGATTGAATATAACTAGACCAAGTCAGATAAGAGAAGAGGACATACACATAACATAATAATACGCCTATGTTGCCCAGAAGGCTGTGGCAGAGATGTAACACCCACTCTTCACCTATTATGTTTAAGTCCCATGTGATAGGTGAGCCTATCGCAATCCACGAGATACATTTCCAACTCCGAGCTGCCATAAAGTCCCAAATAAAACTTTTTCCCGACATAAGAATTGAAGAATATAATGTAAAGAAATGAAACTTCCGAGTTTCTTTTCCTATCCTAACATAACCTGACAGGAATCACGGTTCCCTGCACCGTACATAACCATAACGGCATAACCATAACGTCGTAGAGCGGACCGACCACCGTATAATAGGATTATGATCATTCATCTGAAGCACCGGCGCGGCTGCTTTGATCCTAAAGCTAGATTTATGATGAGAACCGACTTCACTATCTGGAACACACCAAAAGATTATTTGTAAAGACTTTTTCTATGAAGTTTACTGTGCTTTTATCCGGTTGCGAAAGAGAAAGATCTCTGCATCCCGGCTCAGCCCGCGTGGTGTGTCGATGCAAAGTAGCCTGAGTATTATGTTGATGGCTATACGCAAATGCAAATTTTTCATCAAAATTAATTCGGTAGTTTTTACGTGGAAGAGTAAGTGATTAATCCATACATCGATATATTAGTAATTATATTTGTTAAATTCTTACTGCTACTGCATATCTCAATAAAAAGTCTATAAATAGCCTATATATCAATGTAGGCTTTTAACTTATTAACCACCTTCAATAAAAAGAGGAGCTTCTCCATACGATTGTATATTTTTTCTTTTTTTTTTCTTGTTTGTTCGCCGATCTCATGAAGGCGCCTGGACCGATTTAAGAAATCCCTTTTTTGTCTGAAAGATTACTTGTCATGTGGTCCCATTTTCATCAGGTTCCAATCTGATGATGGGATCCTAGAAAAATCGAAAACACCAATCTTAAGGCTTCTTTATTAACTAAACCTTTACGTATATTACCCAAAACCTCAGCATTTGCATCTAGCAATCAGCATTTCATGTTGTTTAGCTGATGCTGGAAGTTACAACTCCTCAATGGTAAGTATGTGTACTGTATTCTTTAAAGTTATATGTAGATGAGGCGAGACATTGAACATTACTTAAGTATCTCTTACCGTTAACTGATTTTTTTGTTGTTAAAGTTGGTTATTTTTTAAATATTATTATGTATTGAATTGCATCATAAGTCGTTCCTTACATAGTATACTATGTAAGGAACGACTTTGATGCCATTACCATTTGTAATTAGATTCTGAGGTGACTAGCACCGCTCGTAATTTAGTAAGCCTTTTAACATGTAGGGATGTAATTCCCACTTAGGAACTGTGAACACACCATGTGAACTATGTTGAATATATGTACATATTTGATACAACTTGTTTGTATATCTATGATATAAGTTTCTATATTCTATTGTCAATGGTATTGACAACGTTCGTTTGTTGGTTGTCATATATATGTGATCGGGAAAATTATAGAAGTTTGTTTTGTGCAAAGAAAATCTCTTTTATTCACAATAAAAGCCCTCGTAAACCCTAAAACCTCAACAAACTACAAGGCTTTTCACTACATAATATTAAAACATAGACAGAAGATAAAAAATAGAACTTTTCATTACCAGCATGGGTTTAAAAGTTTAATTGTACTAAGTACTTCGTAGAGTTTCACCACAAGACGTATATGGTGTAGAACACGCCGTGGCTAATTTCCCATGAGACCATTAACCTTTTCTACCACAGAGTAAGGATTATGCTTTAGAACTATAACCATGATTTTAAAAATGTTATGTTTGGTATATTTATTCAACAAAAACTAATTGAAATCAAAACTGAAAGTAACTAATGTCGGCACTGTTTATAAAAAAACTACTGAGGTGTCAAGGGACACCCGGATGGAACGAAGTTCGGTAATTCCAAATAACAACAAATCAGGATTCGCATCCGAGATTGCAGTAAAAGGTATGCGACCTTAACCACTAAACAAATAAAACAGTCTATTTATAAACTAAATACGGTAACAAACATTTAAACCAAATTAAAATAAAAACAAACATTAAGACAATTAAATTATCAAGCGTAGCAAGCGTACACAAGATCAATCAGAATCACTTTAATCATTCTCTTAAAATAATCGAATGATACTTTTAAAATCATTGTGGAGATATTATCACAATACTCCTATAGGCTGAATGGCTACATAACAATATTTCCTGTGCCTTACACACTTAATTTTAAAATAATTCTTATCTTCAAACTTTCGCGCTATTCGAATTTCAAAATATCAAAAGCGAGGTTCATTCAAACACACGCATAGACTTATAATGCCTAGATAAATAAACTGCTTGTATGAATTTAAGTATAAAGTAAGGCTAAAAAACAGATTGATTGAAAATTATAATGCACCGCTTGGCGGACAGACAAACTAAACGAAAATCTGATAAATACCAGAGAGTTACACTGAACTGAAACGGCACAATTAAAGTGGCTTTACATTTCATGCGTGTACTCGGTTTCTAGGAGTAATAGTTCTATGACCACACATAACAAACCTTATCTTTAACATTATTTTTCTGCGATTATCTTGCTTTCTTTTAAATTGTATTCGCAAGTTTACTCGCGATATAATAATATCAGATCTCATTATCAATAATCTCATCACCAATCCCAATGACATAATTAGATGTTCTAATCGTATATTCCATGAAATGTACATAACAAAATTAGTAAACATTCTGTGGTAATATTAAAAAATAATTTGCTTTTGAATTTAATATAGTTATGACGCGTACACTTGCTAAACACACAATAATGAAGAGATTATAACGCGTATGACTTGGTTAGCACAATAGTAAAGAAAGGTTATAATGTGTACTTGCTAAAATACAAAAGCATTTATTATCGTGTGTATAAAATCTCTACTTACCTAAATCCATCAGCAATATCCAGAACTTGTGCAGAAACACTGTCAGGATTCATTATTGTAACTATTTTTAATAATTTATTACGTACAAAACACCTGTATACACTCAACAAAAGGCGGGAATTGTATTTTTTTTTTTAAGTTATGATAATATTTTTTTTTAGTTACTTTATTATTCATAGAGAGACAAAATGAAAATATTTCGCTTGCTTTCTCTATGCGCAGCATATTTCTGCAGCACCAATTAGTTCCGAAGTCGCACGATAGATGGCGTTGGGATCGAATTAGATCGCGCTATGGTTTCGTTACAAAGTCCTGTATATAAGGTCCACCGATTTAAAGTTTAAGTATGTTCTGCAGATCCAAGTGAGGAGTAATGTTCACGATATCGAGCTATTTATTCCCTGGTATCTGACTAGAACAGCGATCGTGTACGCCTTCGCAGACCTTTCTGAGCGCGCCAGCGCCCCTATTTTTGCAGAAACTCAACTCTAGTATTTTTTTTCTTATAATTTTTTTAATTCTATTTTTTTTTTTCTATAAGCGAGATGGAGCGACGGACACAGAAAAACGCGCACGCCGTGCGGCGTGCGCATTTTTTTTTTTTTTTAGTAACTCAATTCTAGTAATTTTTTTCTTTATAGTTTTTTTTTTTAAATTTAATATCTCTTTTTTTCTATAAGCGAGAAAGAGAGACGGACACAGAAAAATGCGCACGCCGTGCGGCGTGCGCATTTTTCTGTTTTGTCTGATGATGTAGCACCGTAGCTGTAACGTAGCATGTAATTACTACGCTGCTACGAGAATTGCTACGAAAAGTGTCGTTACAACTTTTCGTTCCTTTTTTTTCCGCCTAGCCCCCTTTCGCAACGCGCAATAAGGAACTTCGTTCCAAAAATAATTTATAACTCATTAATATAGAATCATCGTCGTGTAGATGGCTGAAGCAAATTTTATTTTGACTTGCCATCGTGGTGAAAGGATTAGCCAATTCGCTTTGGAGAACTCGCGAATTGCACAGGGTGCGCCGTACGTAGGGAATCGTTGTGTACGTCACTCGTGGAGGCTCCTTTAATGCACCCCGAATCTGTATTTATAAGTTATAAAATACAGATTGATATCTCTACTCCTAAAAATACTAAGCATACATATTTCTGGAGTGAGTGTAATGTTTATATAATATTTAAATAAGATTTCTTACAATAAGGGGCTATCATATCATTTGATTTCTTCAAAATATATATTTTAGCTTTTAACGTGTTAAAAACTAGGATAAAAGTAGCATTATGTAATATGTCATGAACATTATTATTGGCAGGAACTTTTCGTAAGTAAATTTACATGTGACCTAAACATTTTTTTTTCTTTTTAAAAAAACGACGCCCGCACTAGGAGTAACTCCTGTGTCACGAGGGTGTTCACAAACATACATTTCACATACACAGAGCACACCCAGGCGAAGTATGGGTTTAAGACATGCCCACCACATCTTCTTGGTGAAATGTTATATTATTATATAACTAAAATCTTATATAATACAAGCCGTACGTAAGTGAGAAGGATAGAAGAAGATATAATGAAAATTAAAACTCGAGTTGGACTCGCACAGAAAGGGTTTTTTTGAATTGTTATATGGGAGCCCCCGTTAATTATTCCATTTGATTTTAGTATTTGTTATTGTAGCATCATCAGTTATACATAATTTGTAAAATTTCAACTATTTAGCTATATCGGTTCATGAGGCCTGTCTAGTCAAAACGAACAAAAAAATCACGTTTGTTGTATGGGAGCCTCCTTTTATTTTTTTCAGTTCATAGTATTTTTGTTATAGCGTTATCTGTGAAAATTTCAAATGACCAGCTATCAAGGTTCATGTGATACATCCTGGTGACAGACGGTCAGACGGACGGCGGTGTGCTTAGTTATAGGGTTTTATTTTTACCCTTATGGTACGGCACTCTAAAAAGGATTAAAGTTTAAAGACAGAACTAAACCACACACGAATGTATAGAATATATAACTAAAGGGGTAACGTAGCCATTACAATAATGCATGTAACCATAAAACCTAACACATACACTACGACCCTTCACCCTCGATTATCACAATTTATACAAATTTTACACATAACACTTTATATACTTCTATATCTTTATAGCTGATTCCCGCGGATTCACCCGTGTCAATCGTTAATGCTCCGCTCCCGTCACTAAGAGCGTAATGTTATATAAACTAAACTTATCCAGAAAATAGTTTGTTAAATGGTAAATGAAGAATTTTAAAATGTCTAACACAATCCAGATAAAATCTGTAAAAATGTAAAAACTTAAATAAAATTTTAAATTTATGCAAATTAAGTAATTAAATAAGCGAGTAAAGGTCTGTGCACACTAATAGCTTTATCAAGGAAGCGACAATTATGAGCTACGTTCTTATAATAAATCTTAATAAGTTAATTAATTTCTTTTATGTGACGTTGATGTGTAGTGACTGGCGTTGTACTCCACCTATGACCAGTGGTGAATAAAGACATTGCGTATCCACAAAAGAGCAGATTATTATTCACGTAGGCCAGTAATTTACGGTCTAATCACTATTTTCTAACCAGAACACTATGTTGGGTATAGCCCGGGTTGGGCAACAGTGTTTAGTACTAAGATCCAGTTAGAAAAAAATGGGACAGACAAGACTTGAACATGCGGCCCAGGCATACCGTTCCACAGTTTTACCAACTAAGCTTTGGTCCCGAACTGTCTGGAACAATTAATTTCTCAACTGTACGTTGGAAAGAAAGAAAGAAAGAAAGAAAGAAACGTTTATTCTGGCAAATCTTAAGCTTAGTGATACACTTTTAAAACTACTTATAATAATAATTATATTGATGTGCCAGAAAAGGTACACACCTCAGCACAATACTGCGGCACATTAGCACTACAGCGCTGGTATTCTGATGCGCCCTGATTGTGAGTAAGGTAGTGTGACATTTACGTTTACGTTATTACGTTTCAGCTGTTTCTTATTATAACATGATAAGGGTAGCTAAGTGTTATCTTTATACTAAATACACATTAGTCCTCATAACTAACAAATCTAAATTTTACTAGTTTCAAGTTAGATATACAAATCGCAAAATTATGTGGTGTGGCTTTGAAAAATCGATGGTACAGTCAGCAACAGAAGTAGCTACACTCAAACAAATTTTCAAAGCATACATTATGAATTAAAACTTATAGTAATCGTTAATAAGTGCATTATTTTATATAAGGGATGAATTTAATGTAAAAATGTGATTTGCATGGAAGTTTGAAAATTTCAAGTGTTCAGTTACTACTGTTGCTAACTGCACCTTGCCTTTTTTCTCGACTTGGGGCGCACTTCCGTGCTCCCAATTGGTTAGATTTAAATTCACTATTATGTTTGCTTATAACATAATATTGAACCTATTCAAACGGAACAACCGTAGATTGACTTAGCGCTCTTTGAAAAAGTGCAATTAAAACCGGCTTGGACTTGTACAGATTAAAACTGTTCATTGCAATGCAATAAGTTATTTGTACCGTTAAAATTAAAATAGAAAGAAGAGAAAATGGAATTTTTATTTTTCTGGGTCAGTGGACCAATATTATATTTTTTTTTATTATTTACTACGCCCACAGCGAACGAACGTGTAGTCCACCTGATGGTAAGTGGAGTACAGCCCATGGACATCAACAATCCACAAAAGCAGATTATAGATGCGTCGCTACAGCTGAGGACAACGGTGTTATGTCTCATGTGCCAGTAATTTCAGGGCCTGATCTCACCACCAAACCGGAACACAGTAATGGAAGCACTACTATTTGACGGCAGGTTAAAGGTGAGACGGTGGTGCTGCCGCCCTCGAGCTCATTCTCAAGAGCTCTACCACCAGTTAATTATAGATTATGGTCACGCTAAAAGTAATGCACTTGGCTGAGTATCTGCCGAGCCTTTTTACAATGACATTGCAGTCGGCTTCTAGTCTAACCATAGAAATCTTAATAACTAGTCAATAGAAATGCTATCGACTATCTTTTAACACTGGGACGCATGTCGCCGGTTTTCAAATACCACTTTTTGTATTCCTGCAAACAAAATTATTCTTTTTGGCGATGACATTAAGACGACAATTCCTCAACTCGCACTTGTGTTCGATTAGACAAATGCGCTTGTATTCCTGCAAACAAAATTATTCTTTTTGCGATGACATTAAGACGACAATTCCTCAACTCGCACTTGTGTTTGACTTGACAGATGCGCGGCGACAAGGTCACGCGTCTTTGACATTTCTATTGCCTTATTAATAAGATTTCTATGAGTCTAACGGATACAGCTGAATATCAGTATTTCACGTGGATCGATTGCCATCAGACCTACACAACCCAGTACGAGGTGATACGATACTCAATGATAGACTAGTTGTCAAACTTTCTAGCCTCTGACTATCCTTAAGAACTGCCAAAGATTATGCTAAGAAACAGTTGAAAAAGATATGGGACCGGCAGGATTTGAACCTGCGACCTTACTGCACAGCGGGCAGCCGCTTTAGCCATCCAGCTACGGTCGCCTCTTACCAGAACCCTAAATTTCTTAACTGTATGATACGTCATTTTATGACATCACGTTCATCCATTTGTTCCTATCTTAAGTAGGATACAAACCAACATGGCGAAGTTACATTCAGCACAAATGTTGTTAAGAATGAACGCGTACGTTATTTCAACTTCTAATTGAAATGAACGTGACAAATGGATGAACGTGACGTCACGAAATGACGTATCATATAGTTGAGAAATTTAGGGTTCTGGTAAGAGGCGACCGTAGCTGGATGGCAAAGCGGCTGCCCGCTGTGCAGAAAGGTCGCAGGTTCAAATCCTGCCGGTCCTATATCTTTTAAAACTGTTTCTTAGTATAATTTGCTAAGCATAGCTAAATGCTATAAAAATAATCAATTAGAAACTGCCAAAGATGTTCAAATGGCAGCCGGGGCCGACGGCTTAACGTGCACTCCGAGGCACGGAGGACACCTCGTTGTGTTAAAGATGGTCACCCATCCACAGCTGACCGCGATTAGCATTGCTTAACCTGCAAGATCGATTGATCCGCGCGGCTTAGCCACGAACTCGCTTTGGCTGAGTACTCGCTTTTTTATTTGTTTATACGACTTGTGTAGCGAATGTAGCGAAGGAACGTGTAGTCCACCTGATAATAAGTGGTAACTACAGTCTATCTATGGTCATCAACAAACAGCAAAAACAGATTGTAGATGCGTCGCTTCATCTGAGGCTAGGGCCATCCTCATGTGCCAGTAATTTCAGGGCCTAATCTCACGCACTACTATTATTACTATTTCGCGGCAGGTTAAAGGTAAGACGGCGGTGCGCCCTCGAGCTCGATCACAAAATCTCTACCATAATCCACGCTGCGGGAATACAGACCAGTCCTCGTTTATATGCCCGAGTACTCGGTACGTGTGGTCAATGCATACCGCATACAAAACCTATCGGGCGTCCAATGCCAGACAGCTAGAGTTTCATTACCTACAGTACCTACACGTACACCCTGCGTTAAAGGGTTCAAAGTCAATTATAAACGCAACTATCTGCTATTATACATGTATAAAAACCCCCCGGCTGTAGAGCTTATGGAAAGGGTGCCCTCACAATTAGCTTTGAACGGATATGTCCCGATTTTCGGATAGCAGACAAGTTATGTAGTCGGCCAATGAGTTGGGTATGCAGGGCAAAAACTTCTACGCCATAGTAAAAACTGATTGCAATAGATATGCAAATTTGTATTTCATATTTAATAAGTGTAATATACCCACTATTTAGATATATAACTCACTTATCCATAACTGGTGTCGTAAGTCTTTACTATGACTTAGAAGTTTTTGCCCTGCATACCCAACTCATTGGCCGACTGTACTAAAGAATTATATTCTACTGCCTCATTAGTGTAGTCATCTAAGTGTTACCGTATGCGGGTGCTTGCTTGTACAGCGAGCTCTTGGTTTCATTCCTGGGTCGAGCAAATGAGAATATCATGAAAGAACACACAGTCTAGAACCCGAAACATGGCGATCAGATCACCATTTGTCTGCACGTGTGGTGTAGTGGCTTAAGCGGTCGCCTCACCGCATTGGTGTTGTGGGACAAATCTTTGTGTAATTCGCAAATATTTGTTCTGAGACTGGGTGTGCTTGAGTGAGTGAATGTGTATATTTGGCCTTGTTATTGGGACCATTGGATAGTGTAATTGCTTCTGGCGTTCTATCTAATGTAAAAAATCCAAATTTGTCTTTTTGAAACCTTTGCCTTTATGAACCTAAAAATAACTGATGAAGTGTGGATGTTAATAACCGGTGACAAATCCTCCTGAGTAATACAAACAAAATGTTTAAAAACACCGTAAATGTGAATGTTTGATGAATAATTTTCAACCTTAAGACACTTTATTATTGAGAATACGGGTTATTCACGTTATTTTAGTCGGGATATGCCGACTAGTTTCGAAGCGAACTAGCGAGACGTCGCGCGACGGCGACGACACGTGATTAATCGCCCAGTTGATGAATCTACATACTAGATTCGAAACTAGTCGGCATATCCCGGCTAAAATAACGTGAGTGTCCCGTATTCTTAATAATAATGTCTTCACCTCACGTCGGTTTTAATAATATTCTTATGACACTTGTTCGTTTGCCGCCCGTAAGGTCAAATATTCCTGAGCAAATATTCTCACTTACGGCGTTTTTCCACTGAAAGTACGATTATGCTATTTGTAATTTATACAACTACGTCACAGTATTATTGTGTATTGTTTTCCGCATAACTTATCGATATTTTATACCATTTTAAATTATTACTACAGATTTAATACTTTTTAACAAAAAAAAGTCACAGCAATTGTTTTTACAGCGATATTAAAAGTACGAATAGAAAACACGTCAACAGAACTGATAATATTTGTCCTACCTGCAGCATGGTGCCCCTTCTCGCATTGGGATATTCCATGGGGAGGCAGGTATCGATTTTTGGCACTGCACCATGAATGCGACGGACAGACGGACATCACGATACGTGTACATAAATACAGGACTTCATTAGGCTGTCTACAAATTTTGGGGGTGATTGAAAGGCCCTTTGTGTCCAGATCAAAGGAGTATACTAAAATTAATGATAGGGGACTTTGCTAGACATATAATGTAAAATGATCTGTTTGTTTACGAGGGGTATATAGATAACTAGCATCCCCTAGTGTTGTATGTAGATAAATGTGTACAAAAATTCATCATTATTGACGATGTAGTTTTAGCATCGTCTTCTTCTTCGTATCAATGGATTTTTAATGCATGTATTTTAGTTTTACCCGCCCAGTGCGTGGTGATCTCGACTTTTTTGGTAGTCTGCATAAGATCTTCCACGGTGCATGACATTTAGTGGAAGACAGGAGACACGTGAGTAGATAAACCATGATTTACGTGAGAAAGCCACATTCACACTGGTTGTCTTCTGAACCCCCATTTGTCCAGCTTATCCTTGCTACGGCCAACTTGAGCAGACGGTTGAGGGACTTCCAAATTGGCAACGGTGGTCGGATGGCAACGGATTTTGGTTAGGTTCAAAGCTTTTACGTTAAAGAGCAGCAAATAACCAGATAGCGACACATCCTTGCGTTTGCAAAGATATATCGATATATTTCGCAATTAAAAAATTGGTAGGATATAGCGCTTATACTTATCTGTAATCTACTGCTACAATATATTTTTTATCACCTGTCCTTTCTTTTCATACGTATAGTATTATTGTGTTATTTTTTACGAAAAGAAGTTCAATTTCTAGAAGTCTTAGAGTTTAAGTTGTTCGGCATTGCCTGCAGAAGTTTGTAAGAAAAGAAATTGATAAGTATCTTTAAAATTATACAGTACAAAAGACTTGCTCATTTATTATAATATGATTCAAAACTTAATAGCTTTTCTAACAAATTATTCTCCAAAACGGAAGCTTTTTCATAATTACGATAATCCAAAAATAACAATCGGGAAGCTTCGGTATTAGCCTTGAAATATGATATCTTCAAAAACAAGCAAATGCCTGTTTAAAACCACGGAACAATCTGACAGTTTCCCCAATTATTTAATTATGAGGAACAATACAGGTTTTGATAGATCGAAACACTGGTATAATATTTATAAAATATTATGAAGCTTCATGTTTCACATTTTTATGTTGGCCCGTTTATAAAGTACCTAGGTATTTACCGTACATATTCATAAAGATAGCTTTAGTCTATACTTAATATAATAAAGCTGTAGAGTTAGTTTGATTAAAGGTGCTAATCACGGGTACTGTTGATAATATTATTTTAGTCAGGGATAACCCATTTATTCAAGAAATTCTATTTACGTTTTGACACGGCAGAAATTGAGAGACTAGAAGTTTTAATTAATTCACACGTAAACGCCCATTTTGAACTTACTAACGAATGTTTCAGGTGTAGTTCGTAGCTAAGTCGACGCCGCGCGGATCGATCGATCTAGCAGGTTAAGCAATGCTAATCGCGGTCGACCGTGGATGGATGATCATCTCTAACATAACAAGTTTTCCGAGAGTGCCTCGAAGAGCACGTTATGCCATCGGAGTCGGTTGCCATTTGAACATCTATGGCCGTTGTTACAGTCAGAGACCAGACATCTAACATCTAGCGAAAACTAACATAGACTGTCGTATTACCTCGTACTGGATTGTGTGATGGCAGTCGCTCCACATAAAATACTGATATTCAGCTAAATTAAGACTAGAAACCGAACCTAATGTAATTGGGAAAAGGCTCCACAGACTAATTATTAAAACCGACGTGAGGTGAAGACATTATTATTGAGAATACGGGTTACTCAGGTTATTTTAGCCGGGATATTCCGACTAGTTTCGAATCTAGTACGTAGATTCATCAACTGGGCGATTAATCGCGTGTCGTGAATGAATGAATGTTTAATTAATACGTGAGTATTAATTGAGTATTCTCAATAATAATGTGTTCCTTGCACAACAAACACCTGAAAGTGTTTGTTGTGCAAGCAAAGTTGCTAGTAAAAAAGAGAATAGGTATATTAAATAAAAGCTAATAATATGTAAGGTTGAATTGAGAGTAATGACATACATAATCCTTAACAATATGGGGATAAGTAAGACCATGTGCACGTCACACAATAGGGGATCATATGTGTAATAAGTGGTGAAGGAAATCGCATCTGTCCGTTAGTAACAATGCACCGAATGCACTCATTATGGAGGGGTTGTTCCGTATAATCATCAATTACACTCGAACTTTACGCACGTGTAGTTTCACTTAGTCATCGCTTTAGTTATACTTGTGCCTACAGGTATAAACAGACGGACTGCATGCAGGTGGCAGGTAATGTAGTTTTATTGTAGTTAGCGCGACTGCAATAAATCTGCAAACGGATCGCTCAGTTTGGGTGATTACAGCTACACACCGACTGCAATCGAGCTGCACGGTTGCAGTCGCTGTTCGTCTGTCTAGACCCTCAAGATCGAATCGATAAAGTAAGATTGCCAGCTTCTGATGTTTAAAATTATTTCTAATTTCTAGCCTCTTGTATTTAAAATCATTTCAAATAGACAAGAGGAAATATATTGGTTTCTATAATTAATTTTTATTTGTACAACTGGCGATTTCAAATGCTTTGTAAATGCGAAGGAATACCTAAAGTTATTTCCATTTTGTAAATAGCTGCCAGTTCGCCAGAAACGTTCACATATTTTCGGTCAGTAAATATTGTTGCCATTCATCGTAGTTATGGTGGGCACATTTTAGACACATATTTTCATTGCTCTATTCGATGATTGTTTTAGTAAAGTTAGTTTAAGATTACTCGCATTTTATCTGCATCATTTAATCTAAACGTTACCTTAAATTTTGTTGAGTACTTTTAACGTCACCAAAATGCAAACGCGTCGCTACACTATCACTCTTCTAGATCATATAGCAGCAATAGCTCTTCTAGATCAGCAGCAGCAGCAGAATAGCTCTTCTAGATCAATCGAAAATAATAATTGTACATAAATAAAGTCTCATATAACTTTTTGACGGATGCTACTTGCTGGTTAATAGTCAGAAAAACATGTGTCAATGTTAAAAACTGTCGAAAACATGTTTGTACTAAATTCGGGATTCCAGTCTATCGCTTTTCCAATCAAAATATTTTCGACTTTTTTTAATATTAGATTACTAAACATGGCTAAATGGTTTAAAATTGTAAAAACCGATCGTGTTCATCGATACAGCATTTGTATTGTAACATCAGTCATGTTGGTTGCTACCTACCAATATGTAGGTACAGTGGGCCAAGCAATTAGGTATGCAGGGCAAAAACTTCTATGCCATGGTGCAAACTGATTGCAATAGATATGCATGTGTGAATTACATATTTAATACGTATATACCCACTATTTATATATGTAACTTACTTATCCATAACTGGTGGAGTAAGTCTTTACTATGACTTAGAAGTTTTTGACCTGCATAGCTAACTCATTGGCCGACTACAATAATTTGATGACGCGAGGCTTCCGGAAAGATGAAGCATACATTCAAAAGGCTGAGTGGTAAAGCGATAGGCTGGAATCCTATAGTCACGGGTTCAAATCCCGCTTCAGGTCCAAAAAAATATTTTTCGACTGTTTTTCGTTATTTATTTATTTCGATTACTAAACATGGCTAAATATGCTACATATAAATCATAAGAAATCTTTTTGTTAAAGCAAATAAAACATTCTTAGATAAGAAATTTAATAATAACTTCCTTTAATATCGGAAGGAGGCAGCGATTTATAATTTATTCTACTACAGCGCTTGAGAATAAAATTATTTCAGCGCAAAATTTTAGTTGATCGAAAGTACAGATCCGGCGAGCTGCAAAATTAGTCTGAAAATGAAGATGGCCAGTATTTCACAGATAATTGCGAACTACCCTCGTAAATATAGCGATAATCTACGATGGAACTTTCTAGAAAATATTGTCTGGTGATAACGTTAATGAGATATTAATTGTAGTTGATATCCTTTTCTAACTTGTATTAGTTATTGGAGAGAAAAAGAGATGGAAAGTTTTAAAGTTACGTAATCTAAGTGCCTCCTAACACCTTTGTAGTTAGTAGAAGGTATCAATCTGGTTTTACAAATATAATTTTTAAAATCATTTAGCCGTGGCTTTGTTCATGGGTTACGTAGATAACTTTTTGGGCGCCGACAAAATTACAAGCCAACTAATCAGCGCCACGCAATTTAAAAATATTCGAAATCGTGATCCAATTATGACTTTGTCAATGTTGTCAGCAAACAAAAACAGTTTTCTTTTGTAAACTATTTGACCAAGCTGTAGTTATGAGTAATTACATTTACATGATGATAGTGAACGTTGTTGAATACAATATTCTTGGTCTTCGTAGCCCTATCAAAATTTGAATATACAAAAAAATATAGTTACTATTTCACCTCTATTTCGTTTAGAATGCCTTGCTGGTTAAGTGGTTTACGTATTTGACTGATGTTCGTCTTTCGTTTGATTCACTGGTTAAACAAATTCTCCGTAGCAACAAGAAGTCTGAAATTGTGCCTGGCAGATAGCGATAGGTTAGCCCCCTGTCACATAAGATCTAAACATAACTTTTGCAGTGTGATATATAGGTATAATATTAATGCTTATAGGAGCATATTTTAGGAACTAATTCCACAAGTAATTATAATTTATTTTGACGTATTAATCGTATCGGTCCTGCGACCCCGTAACATTGTGCTGCAATAGACCGCAGGGTGTGGGTCCATTGTTTAGATAACAATTGATGATTATAATTAAGCCAGGTTGGGCCTCTAGTTTATCTGTCCCACCATATCTAACTCAGTATTGCTTAAGTTAGGATAATGGCGGCCGCACGTGCTGGTAATGTAATTGTTATTGTAGTACTATCTTGCATTTCACTGTGGAGTTACGTGAATAGGTATATTTTATTGATTTACCTACAGAATTAAGAGGGTTATTATACGTATTTTTTTATATAATATTAAAGTCGAAAAATTAAGAAACCAGCAGTACTCGAACCTGCACCCCCTGGCTAAACGCTCCAGGTGCTTTGCCAATTCTGCCATGGATTCGTATGCCGCTAGACTCAAAATTTCTCAACACTTTTTGTGCCAGCGTCATGATATATTAATCAAAATGCGTCATCTGTCATCGGTGCTTCGATTTTTTTTTGTATTTGATAAGTTCATTTTAATGTAATACAACAGTGAACAACAAACTTGAACAAATTTGGAGGCCATAGCCTCGATATTTATAAAATGAGTTTTTAACACGCTTATATTAGCTTCACCTGTGTATATGTATGTATGTAACCGACTCCTTTGGACTCGATTTCGACCCACTTTAAACGGACAGATTTCATTAAAATTTTGCACATCTGTCAAAGATCGATGACAATGCAATAATTCGAAAAAAAAAAAAAAAAAAAAAAAAAATATAGTTAAAAAAAACTAAAAAACACGCTTTTCAAAAATAATTCCTAATATAAGCTGAAAATGGTAATGAACAAAAAATACTAGTATTATTGTGAAAAAGCGTGGGGCGCTCTGTGCCATATTTTTCGTCTATCGAGCAACCAACGCTTTTTCACAATAATACTAGTATTTTTTGTTCATTACCATTTTCAGCTTATATTAGGAATTATTTTTCACTTTTTAGTTAGAAGTACTTTAAAAGCGTGTTTTTTAGTTTTTAAACTACATTTTTATTTTTTAATAACTTAATAATTGCCTTATCAATTATCGTGATCATGGTGTAAAATGTGAGATAGGGCTGCTAGCAAAAGATATTCCAAAATTTGGAAAAATGAGTACCAAACATCCTGTATAAGAATATAAATGTTTTATTTAAGTTGTACGGAGCACTAAAGAGCGGCCAGGTATTCGTCGTAATTTTTCAATGCAAATAGCTTCATACATATTCACTGGGCGTTGCAATTACAGAAGAACTTCCATGTGTTATGTTAATTTCTTTCCTTTTTACCCAAAATAATATTGTGCCACCACCTGACGCTCACTGACGGTACGTAGCGAAGAGAAAAACGAAATTGTTTTTATTTTCATGGACTTTAAAGTTAATTTAATACATAAAATGAATATGTTTAAGTTGAAAGTTTCAGGTAAAATTTAAAGTTTCCCATAATTAGATTATTTTTCAAGTTTAATTATCAGCATACGTATAACATAAATGGAATCAAATATAGACCGTAATTATAAAAAGGTAAGGATGTACTAAAAATTCGAAATCTTCAAGCTTGTCCAGATGAAAGTGCCTTGAAGAAATAGGTTCTTGTCTTACCTATTTTCAGTGTGTAATCCATCATAAATATAAGTATTTCAACAAGGCTCCTTCATTGTATAGCTGCGGTAGGTATATAATTATATATACAGGGTGTATTTTTGAAACGGGGCAGTAAGGGCAAGTACCTTAACCGTTCGCAAAACGTTCTTAAAAGACCTTCCCTAACTTTTTGGGACATTTTGAACTGCATTCACAGATTTTGTAAAAAACTTACAGTTAGCAAAAAAAATGCAAAAAGTTCAAAATTTTTTTTTTATGCCAATCGATTCTATTTCATGTGGGGATCAAAAAACTCTATGGGACCATTTTAGCTTTCAGTACTAGAAAAGACAGAAATCGCCAAAAACGTTTCCCATACATTTCGGCAACAGAAACGAATTTCTACGATGGTCTAACTTTTTGTTATGGCCTGGAAGTGGGTAGAATTGACTGTAAAGTAAATAAAAAGAATTTTTACCCTCAAATTTCGAATTTGATTCGAAAATCTGTGTGTTATACTTAGTTTCAGCTGAGAAACTTCGTATGAGTTATTAATTAAGGATTTTCGCTAAAATGTCTTCTAATCGTGAAAAAATTGACTTATTAGAAGCGTATTTTGAAAGAACCCTGCAATTCCAGGTTTTTCAAAAGATTTGTAATAACCTTTCTTGTTGGCACATGCCGCAACGGATACTTATTGCGGTACCACACTAATGCAGCTCCCGCATTTCGATTATTGACAAAATACGCTTCTAATAAGTCAATTTTTTCACGATTAGAAGACATTTTAGCGAAAATCCTTAATTAATAACTCATACGAAGTTTCTCAGCTGAAACTAAGTATAACACACAGATTTTCGAATCAAATTCGAAATTTGAGGGTAAAAATTCTTTTTATTTACTTTACAGTCAATTCTACCCACTTCCAGGCCATAACAAAAAGTTAGACCATCGTAGAAATTCGTTTCTGTTGCCGAAATGTATGGGAAACGTTTTTGGCGATTTCTGTCTTTTCTAGTACTGAAAGCTAAAATGGTCCCATAGAGTTTTTTGATCCCCACATGAAATAGAATCGATTGGCATAAAAAAAAAAATTTTGAACTTTTTGCATTTTTTTTGCTAACTGTAAGTTTTTTACAAAATCTGTGAATGCAGTTCAAAATGTCCCAAAAAGTTAGGGAAGGTCTTTTAAGAACGTTTTGCTGTAACTGCAACGGTTAAGGTACTTGCCCTTACTGCCCCGTTTCAAAAATACACCCTGTATATTTGTATTTACCCAGAAGGGTGTGGCAGAGGTATACAACACCCACATTTCACCTGCAATGTTTAGGTCCTATGGGATAGAGGGTGAGCCTATCGCCATCCACCAGGCTCAAGTCCAACTCCGTGCTGCTATTGTGAATTTCCCGACGGAAAGTTCACAAATAACTCATTCAAATATAAAATCCAAACAAATTTTTCCGATTTTAATAATAATAATAATAATAAGCCCCTTAAAAGCCAACCACACGTCCTGATCGACCACCTGATCACGTGAGGGGCGGACACACGATTGATAAATTACTGGCGTGGCCAACGTGGCCCTGGTGGGGAAGGGGTAGGGATAGGGTAATAGGAGTAGGGGTAGGGATAGGGTATTAGAAGTAAGGGTAGGGTTAGTGAAGTAGGAGTAGGGGTAGGTTAGGATAATAGGAGAAGGGATAGGAATAGGGGTAATGCAATAGGAAGGAAAGTCTGTAGAACTGATAATACGCGGGTTATTGAAAGTATAGAATATATAGCACACATCCCAAGCCAAGGTGAAACAGTATACGCCGAGGGCTGCATGGCTAAGGGGGAGCTTAGTCGTTAGTATACGAACTCTGGAAACCAGGGGAAATCCAGTTTAACATACCCTTGCCGCGGTGAATGCAGGGCTCTGCCGCGGTTGACCCTTAAGTCTCTCGCCACTCGTGGGAACAAGATGGAAAATACAAATAAAAAACAATATAATTTTAGGCCACGATCTGAAAGGTGTTATTACCCAACTAGAGCTAAAACGCAAAGCCAGAGTCGTAACACACGAATAGGTAGCAATTTATCTAGAGGTGACGAAATATACAATCGAGGATCTGATTCCTCCTTGTTTTCATCAATTTCATCAACTACTCCATCTTACCGCAAGTCACCAGCAAGAAGTGTCACAGAATCTACAAATACTATCGCTTCTATACAGTTAGCAGATGTTGCGCAGGAGACGAACTTCGTCAATGAACCTGTGCCCACTACTAGCTCAACAGGAATCCGTAGAAAATGGACTACTGAAATGAATGAATTCATTCTACGAACCTATTTCCTCCTAACTAATTTAGAAACTGACACCAATGCATACTTGCCACCACTACACACAAAATTCATTGAAAAGTATCCTGCAATGCAAGTTGACCGCCAAAGAATTGGTGACCAACGTAGAGCAATTGTGAACAAAAAGTTATTACCACAGGATTCAATAGATAGGATTTATAACGATGTAAAATTAGAACTGACAGCCATTCAAAGGGACATAACACAACACACCCTACAAAACAACACAATATCTAACTCACAACCAAGGATGAGGTGGACAACTGAAATGAATGAGACGATAATGAGAGAGTATTATAAAATTACACGACTTGAAACAAACAGAACTATATATAGAAAATACCTACACGAACAGTTTATAACTATATATCCTAATTTAGCACATATTACTGAACAAAGAGTAGCTGATCAAAGAAGAGCAATTATTGAGAAGAAGTATATAAGCAAAACCAGATTACAGGAGATAAGAACTGAAATATCTGAGGAACTACTAATACTATCTAATAACATTAATCAAGATAACACCACACAAACTAGAGTACAAACTAATTTACAGGAAATTGAAACCCAGATGCCTAGCTTCTTAGCAAATATGGATATAGAAAGTCTTTCACAAATCAATGTGGATCATACTCAAGTAGAAAATCAGGTAGAGCTTGAACAAAACAAAGCAATAGATGACACATTTACACATACACTACAACACTTCACAAATACTCATCCCACAAGTAGACAATACATACCGAAACAAAAAACGTCAAAAAGATTTAAAAATATAGTGCAGTACATAAACAATAGTATTTTGCCACAACACATTAATAAAGATACAGATTTTATCACTCTTCAAACGGTCATTTATAGTGCTGCATGGACCGCTGCTAAAGTAAATGGAAGCAAGATTTCACTCTTGGCTAACACCATGGTTACCTCAATTGGACAAAATAACAAACCTAAATGGCAATTGAGATTAGAACGTAAGCTTAACGACCTAAGAGCAAAAATTGGAAGACTTACGCAGTACATGCGCGGCAATAGAAGCCCTAATCTTGTCAAAGAAGTGGAAAAAGTGCTAGCACAGTATAAAATACACTCAACACATGAACTTCCTAACACTCAACTTTCACACTTTCTGGATACTCTTAAACAAAAACTCACTGTTGTTAAGAGCCGATTACAGAGATATAGAAAGTGTTCTTTACGGAAATCTCAAAATAATCAGTTTTCCAAGAATGAAAAACAGTTCTATAGGACATTGAAAACCTCATCTACAAATAATACATTACCGGGTAGTAACACAAACCAGCCGACACGGGATGAACTCCAGGGATTTTGGGCTAACATATGGGAAAATCCAGTATCTCATAACAGTGAAGTTGAATGGATTACATCCGAAAAGTTACGCCACTCACATATCCAAGAAATGAACTTTGAATATGTACCTATAGACGTTTTTCAAGATGTGCTTAAAAAGATACATAACTGGAAAGCACCAGGTTCCGATGCTTTACATAACTACTGGTATAAAAAGTTTACACACATACACCCATACCTCCATAATTACATAAATGATTTTATAAAAGCACCAGAGAAAATACCTACTTATATTATGGAAGGAATTACGTTTATGTTGCCAAAGGATTACAATAACACTAAGGATCCTGCTAAATATAGACCAATAACATGTTTGCAAACACTTTACAAAATAATCACATCATGTATATCTCATATCATTTACACACATCTTGACAATAATAACATTTTAACAGAAGAACAAAAAGGGTGTAGAAAGTCTAGCCAGGGATGTAAAGAGCAATTAATTATTGATTCAGTAATTCAAAAACAGGTTCAATCTTCAAAATCAGATTTGTGCACGATGTATATAGATTATAAGAAGGCATTCGATTCTGTCTCTCATACATGGTTATTAGAAACACTAAAAATATACAACATACATTCTATATTACTCTCCTTTCTCAGTAACATCATGACCCACTGGAAAACGCGACTACGATTAATGACTCCTGCAGGCAATCTTGATACCAAACCCATAAAAATCCAAAGAGGAATATTCCAGGGGGATTCTCTTAGTCCGTTATGGTTCTGTTTAGCTTTAAATCCACTCTCAAATCAACTTAACTCTAGTGGACTTGGATATTCATTCAAATACACAGACTTGACTCATGACAGACTTACTGACGACAACGAGAATAAAATAAACCATCTTCTCTATATGGATGATATAAAACTGTATACTACCACACCACAGGACCTAGTTATATTAGGCAATATCACAGAACAGTTTTCAAATGACATAAAAATGGAATTTGGTATTGACAAATGTAGAATTAACTCCTACCTTGATGGCAAACTTCAACAGCATTCATATGAGTTGCAAAATGGAGCCACAATAAAGTCGTTAGAGATAAATGAAGCTTATAAATATTTAGGGTACCTACAATCAAATCAAATCCATCAAAAAGAAATTAAAAATAATTTAACACAACAATTTAAACAAAGACTAAATTCCATTTTCAACACACAACTACATGCCAGAAACACCACAAAAGCAATTAACACATTCGCTATTCCGATTCTTACGTACTCCTTTGGTATCATAGGCTGGACAAAGAATGAGCTCACAAAGTTACAACGAGTAATAAACACTACGATGACTAAAAACAGAAAACACCATCCTAGAGCGTGCATTCAAAGGTTAACACTGCCACGAAGAGAGGGAGGGAGAGGTATCATAGACATCAGCAATTTACACAACAAACAGATTAGCACTTTAAGACACTATTTCAGAGAAAAATCCACTACTTCATACTTACATAAAACTGTAGTTTTAAATGACAGAAAATTAACACCTTTGAACATGTTTGACACCAACCAACAAAGTAATGGAAAACAAATTGACATGCAGGCAAAAATAACAGCTTGGACCCAAAAATCGTTACATGGAAGACACCGACAAGAACTTAATCAACCTACAGTAGACAAGGTAGCGTCAAACGAATGGCTGAACAGTGGAGATATATTTCCGGAGACAGAAGGATTTATGCAGGCTATACAAGACCAAATCATCGAAACCAGAAATTACCGAAGATATATAATGCGTGTACCGCAAACTTTAGATATCTGCAGGCGATGCAATAGTGCGTCCGAAACAATCCAACATATTACAGGTGCATGTAAAGCAATAGCCCAGACTGATTACAAGCACAGACATGATCAAATAGCCAACATAATCCACCAAAAGCTAGCCATAAAATATAGCCTCATCTCTACACCACCAATACCTTACTACAAATATGTCCCCGAAATTGTTCTCGAAAACTCATTTTATAAACTTTATTTTGACCGTGCTATTTTGACTGACAGGACGACACACTACAACAGACCAGACATTACTTTACTTGATAAAGTTAATAAAACTGTACAACTTATTGACATAGCTGTGCCAAACACTCACAATCTACAAAGTACTATAGCTGAAAAGCTCTCCAAATACATTGATCTTAAACTCGAAATATCTAGAATGTGGCAACTGAATAGCACCACCATTATTCCTATAGTTTTATCAACAACGGGCGTGATTCCCAAGCAACTTCACCAATCAATAAAATCTTTAGATCTACACTCTCAAACCTACAAAAGTCTTCAAAAAGCTGCCATATTAAATACTTGTAGAATTGTTAGAAAATTTTTGCAAACGGACAGTCAAGTCACCTTAGAACCATCACAGCTGTTACCTAACACACAACAAGCAAACACACAACATTTAAGCACATCACACTTAAACACACCACACTTAAACACACCACACTTAAACACACTACACTTAAACACAACACACTCGAATATTCCACATTAATACATTCGAAATTTTGATTTACACTTGGCTTCGGCCCGTGTTTGTCTAAAAACCCCAGCATCAGCTGAGATACAAAAACGTAAAAAAACAAAATAATAATAATAATAATAATAATAATAATCACGTTACCTCACGATGAGGATAGCGCAACACCCGGAGGCATATTAGGCTGCTTTTTAAACTTTTACATTTGTTATAAACAAAAAATGTATCTAATGGTCGATAAAGAGCATACAAACCGCAGGGCAGCTTGTGGCGAGCTGAATGTGAGTGGCGACACTGCGGTCCTGATTCCCCAGAGAGTCGGTCAGGGACTCGTCTCCGGCTTGCCTTCATTGGCCGGTTGGAGTGGAAACCCAAGAGCGCCCGCAGGACTCTCAGCTCTGTTCTTGCCTTGGTCGGCTGGTCAGAGAGGGGTCGCCAGAGCAGAGATGCTCGGGGGTGGAAGTGTCATTTTCAAGGGCATAACTACGAGGAAACCCGCTCTTGGTTATTGGGCTAGTACTAAGGTATTAGCCCAATAACCTCGATGGTGAAATCGGCGCCGCACCGCTCGACACCCCAAGCCGCTCACGGCAATGTTGCGCCCTGTCGCCCGTATGGCTTTGCCTTAGGTGATAGTTTGGGGGGCCCATATAGTGAGTTGGCGAGTCACCGTCTGCTCATTTGTCCGTGTTCATTCATGTGTTTCAGGGCAGGCGTTAGTTTTTTAATCCATAGTCTGAGACTTCCGGTCCATAAGCATCTCACAACAATAGACCAGATTTTTAGTTACCATAGTTTGCAATAGTTTAACACAAACCGGGGGTTGTCCTTGGGTGCATTTCTATAGTGTAAACAGGGATGATCGTCGGTTTGTGCCCCATCACATTTAGATTAATGCGTTAATCGGGCCTCTGTGCTGTTGGCTTCGGCCCCACGCATGCCTTCCAAAGGTCCGGGAATCCATATTCCCGAGATACGGAAACGTTAACCACATAATAATAATCATTTATTTGTGAATCATAGGTAACATAATGGACTTATAAATGTATTGACGTGCGCTATGTTCTACCATAATGGTGTACAAATTTATTTAATGTCTTGCATGCAGAATATAAATCTAATTACATGAGAATGTCAAACAGGCAACAAATTATAACAACAAAAATAGCAATGTCAAAGAATTGAATAAGAAAATTTATTATAATAATGTCAATTGTATAGTTAAATTAAATTAAATTAGCCAATGTCGAATATAAGAATTAAATTATGAATAATAATAAATTAATAAATTATGTGTGATGTGGTAATAACAGTGGTAATGCAATATAAGTTATAATAATTTGTCGGCCAAAAAATCTGATATATTATAATAACATTTCTCCAGCAGTAGCTTTTTCAGATGAGCCTTAAACATATTTAAGTTTAAATCTTTAATTAACTTTGGCAATTTATTGTAGATCACAGGTGCCATATGAAAAATACTTTTGTGCATCAGTGTCGTTTTAGTTTTTACCATGCAAAGTCTACTTCTATCTCTCTGAGATCGATTAGATGCTTCTGTTGCTAGAGTAAAAAGACTAGGGTTGGTTTTAACAAACATAGCAACTTCATAGATATAAAGTGATGGCAGTGTGAGAATGTTGTATTTCTTAAAGAAAGGTACACAACTTTCGATACTCTTTAATCCAAACATCGCTCGCAAGCAGCGTTTCTGGGCCTTAAAGACCATGTCTTTGTCTGTCGAATTCCCCCAAAAAATTATGCCATATCTGATAACTGACGCCACCATGCCATGGTACGCCGTTACAAGTGTACTAGTATTAACTATTTGGGCCAGTTCATGTAACGCATAAACAGACTTACTTATCCTTTTACGTAATTGTTCTATATGCTGTTTCCATGTAAGTTTATTGTCAATTATAGGGCCAAGAAATTTTGTGGTATCAACTTCCTCAACTTTTTCGTTATCAAAATGTACGCTCAGATCTTTTATATTTGTTGTACGCTGGCTAAATTGCATAAAGTTCGTTTTTTTCAAGTTAGCCCGTAAGTTATTTCTTTGTAACCATGCCATAACCGTGCTCAGTGAGTTATTGATATCCTCTTCATAGGTATTCAGATCTTTACATTTTACGGTTACCGTGCTATCGTCCGCAAACAAAGCTATTGGATCATCAGTCGCACTAGGTAGATCATTAATATATAGAATGAAGAGAAGAGGACCCAATACGCTACCCTGTGGTACTCCATAGCACGCCATTCGCTGCGTAGAGAGGTAAACCTCTTCTATTGTACTAGCGTTATTGATTCGCCTAATTTCAGTGTGCTGTATTCGATTTTTTATATAAGATTCATATATAAGATTAATTACTCATTTGTTAGTAATCGTCACCACAGAGGATAAACTGTAAACTCCAAGTTGTCTGCAAATAAAACTTTGTAAACATGAATCTACAACTCGTTAAACAAACTTACATTTGCTATTTTCAGAGCTACTAAACGCTTGAAAATAGTCCTTATCTTTATAACGAAAGGTATGAATAGTACAATTTATCGATTCTGTGTCCTGTGTCTTGTATTATACGCCGATCGGCACACCACTGGCCACTCGTTCGACCAATTACAGCGTCAAGTGGTATGAATATTCACTCGATACCGTGAATGCTGATTCGATTAAGAAATAATTCGATGAATCGAGAAAGCGAGGGATATAAAATACGAGCTGATGAAAACTGAGTGAAAATAGCCCAAGGCTAAATTGATGACTGAATTTATCAGATTTTATGAATATTAATGACCTGAAATTCAGAATGATACTAAACTAAACTTGTTACATAGAATGACCACATTTGTGGATGGATTTTTTATATGAAGTAATGTATCTACCGACCGTCAACAGTCCACAAAAACAAATTGTTGATGCGTCGTTTTATCTTAGGAATGTTATGCCTTATGTGCCAGTTATTTCAGGGCATGATCTCATCGACAAACTCAAGCACAGTAATGCAAGCACTACTATTTGGCGGCAGGTAAAAAATGAGTCAGTGGTGCTTCCACCCTTGGACCCGTTCATAAGAGCTCTACCACCATCAGTCTTTTCTGTCTGCGCGTGTGGTGTAGTGGTTTAAGCGGTCGCCTCGCCGCTCGCCAATGCACTGGTGTTGTGGGTTCGATCCCCACATGGGACAAATCTTTGTGTAATTCACAAATATTTTTTCTGAGACTTGGTGTGCTTGAGTGAGTGAGTGTGTGTATTTGGCCTTGTCATTGGGACCATTGGATAGTGTAATTGCTTGCGTTCTATCTAATGTAAAAAAATCCAAATTTATCTTTATCTTTATCTTCTTACATGATTATGAAGTATTTTTTTCATTTATTTTATTCATAAACAAATACATTTGTGTTTGAATATAATGTTTTCTTAATACTAGGCACCTTAAAAATAACAATTTGTAGGTATTATAACAATAATTATTTTATGAGAAATACAAGGCAAATAAAATATTAAGTAATGAATCTTCTATAATATAAAAATGAATAGCTGAATGTGTTTCCAAGCGCAAATCTCGAGACTAGCTGAACCGATTTAATAATAAAATTAAAAGCTGTAAGCTGTTCATTATAAAAAGCCCTTAAAATAAAATAATTACAATTATATGAAAATAAAATAACTAAAAGAATATATTACAATATAATATGCGATTTATGTACATGTCATATTTATTAAATAGGTATATATATTTCTTCATATTTACAACTAATGAATATATATATATACTTATATGTATAAAAACACTTGTCCAGTAAAAAGCCTTCAGCTTTACTTTGAAAGATGTTGGCTTATATACTGCTTCGTTATAATAAAACTAGGTAACTTATTAAATAGTTAAACAGTTTGATACTTTGAACAATGCTTTGCTACATTTAACCTAGGAGTAACATGATGTTTCAAATTCCCTTTGAGACTACACATGTAAACACTACTATATATCTACTACTACACATCTAAGCTAATATGAGTTCAAAAACAACAGAAAAATACGAAACTTGGAACTATTATGACGACAAAACGGAAAGGCCACGTACAGTATAGATCTTGTACACATAATATAATACTACAGCACGTAAAGTACCAACTATCCAGCACAATGACATCCCATCAATAGAATTTACGCCACAACATTTCGGCGCCGTTTATATTTAATAACAACCCCGGCTAGGGTGTGCAACGAACACAAAAATCAATACGCCTGTCTGGGAGGGCTTGGCCCTCCTAAATCCCTGTAGCCGTGCATCGCCGTCAAACATCTGCATTTGAATCGACCGAAATGCATGGGGTAGGTGTGTGGTATGTTGTAGGCAGGCGGATGAATCTGACGTTTGTGTTTATGGCTAGGATTGGTTTAATTTTCTTCGTATCCTACTGCATGATAGTCTGCAAAGCTTCTTTATTGCCGAACGGACGTGTATTTCGCCTGAAGGTAAGTGCTAAACACAATTCATATATATTTGTAGATGCGTCGCTTCGTCTAAGGACTACGGTGTTATGCCTCATGTGCAATTTCAGGACCTGTTCTTTCCACTAAACCTGAACACAGTTATGCAAGCACTGCTATTAAGTGGCAGGTTGAAGGTGAGACGGTGGTGCTTCCGCCGAGCTCATTCACAAGATCGCACAGCACTCACCAGAGTTTTATGTTTGCCCATCCTAATTCATTTTATTGCTATGACGATACAGAGTGATACTAAGCATGACAATGCAATGAGATACGACCGCTACAACATATGAGATCGCCCGCATGTCACTTCTTACTGACAGTATACGGGACTAGTAAATCTGACGGGCATTGTTCTGTGTCCGCTTACTTTTCATTTATATTAAGTTCATTAAAATTATATCAAATTACAGGTACACATACAAACATACATCCATAGATTCACGCCCTTGTCCCATGAGGACAGGCAAAGATGATAAAACGCCATGTGCCACGCTTCTTGCTTTTTTCCTCATATGCCGGTTTCCTGCTTGAAGGACGCCATTTATCAGATCCCTATACGTCTTCCGAGAAAGACCTCATCTGGTACTTCCAGCCACATCTGCGTAGAATATCTCTTACACTCATCTATTTACATCCATTCTTTCAACATGACCAAACCATATACTAACTATATCATCTGCACCAGTAGAGTAAATCACTGGTAACAAATCCAAAAGCCCCATTTGAGCATCTAACTGCCACAATTATATACGTACAGTAGATGCGATGCTGTCATGTCCATGTGTGGGTGGAATTGGGTATCATAAACACACTGCGTCACGGTGTGGTGTCTCGATAGCCTATGCCCTTGGATGCCCTTGTGTGCGTTGGGGGTAACCATAACAAAATAATGTTGATGATTAATAGCAAATTGTAAACAAATTTTTCTTGCCTGTTCTCAAATTTATGGGCTTTTTATGGCTTTTCATTTCATAAACGACTCGTAATTTTATGGGAGACATGATAACGTGTCTGCAAATTGTCTCTAAACATCTGAGGAAAGCAATTGCTTAATGGATAAGTTATTATATTAAAATGACATTGATACTGTAATTGACTTGTCTAATGTCAAAATACTCTATAATGGCTTTGAAATCTGCTAAGGGTCTAGTCCAGCAGTTATTGATTATTCTTTGATAATCTTTTCTGTGCTGTTATTGTGAATATCCTGACGGAAAGATCACACATAACAGTATACCCGACCCGGGAATCGAACCCGAAACCTCGCATACGCTAACCACTTGACCATGGAAGCAGTTGATTTCAAGTGTCAAAAAAGGTCCGAATGGACTACTTACCAAAGAGGTTGTAAATAACTCTTTTACAACTAGAAAGGTATAAATATTAAGAAAACGTAGTAACATTTTTGCACCTATGAATGCCAAAAATACCCACATAAAAGTCATAATGCATGCATAATTTCTGTAGTTATATGTGTTGGTGGAGAGACACTGAAGTTTCATATAAAAAGACAACTAAGCCGTTCTATCTACTTTATACATACAATTAATTCATTAGTTGTAAATATTAATAAATATACTTATTTAATAAATATGACATGTTTTAATAAACCGCATATTATATTGTAATGTATTTTTTTAAGTAATTTTATTTTTATATCATTATAATTATACAATTTTTATTGGTATTTAGAATGAATTTGTTTTACATCTTTAAATTTTATTAGATATCAATTCATTACTTAATTTTTTTTATGTTTTATTTGCCTTGATTTTTAATAATTAATAATACCTACTAATTATTATTTTAAGGTGTCTAGTATTAAGAAAACATTGAAGAAGAAAGAAATGAAAATGAATATTAAATACTTTTGTCTGGCTACTAGTTCTAAAAGTCGAAAAAATCACCATGAAAATGAATCTCACCTAAATTACTATAGAAATTGTGGATTCTGCCGAGTACCTCCGCGTCATGTTGACATAAGCTCGTTGGATTCAAGTGACATGTCAACACTCTTTTAATCGACGCCTGACAGCTGGGGCGCGGTAAGTGCAAATTATCACCGATCCCGAGTGCAAATTACCGACGCAAATTCGGAATACTATTCCAAATATTTCACGTCACTTTATCATTGGATTTTCTAAACCAATATTATAAACAGAAAAGATCTTATCTTTTGTTTTTTTGTTACGATTTAACAAAAAAACGACTGGATCGATTTCATACATTTCTTTACTATTTAAAATCTAGATTATTCCTGAGTGACATTTTATCAAGGTACCGCGTGGTTGATAAAAGTTTATAATAGATATAAAAATTTTATCATGTAAATCTACATGATTAACAAACTCTCTTTTAACGAATCTGTTAAAAGAGTTTCGTTTTATTTTATCACTTTGTCAGCATAGTTACAACTTAGAATTAACAGTTATGTTATTTGTTCAAAGCCATAGTCAGAACAAATCATTAGATCACACAAAGATTCGTTTGGAGATCGAACCCACAACACCAGCCCAGTGGAGAGTTGCGATGCGACCACTTAAACCACTACGCCAACCGTGCACTCTTACAGTCTCGACAAAGTCTCGGCGTACCTTTATGGCTTTCTTGTGTCTCACTAAGTTTTTTTTTATCTTTATTTTTAAGGACTTTTATACAATTTTTTACAAGCCAGTCCAATTAAATCTAACTATAATAATAGTAACATTATTAAACTTTAATAAAAATACTGAACAACATTACTGCTGTTGATTATTTTTATAGCATTTAGCTATGCTTAGCTAATTATACTATGAAACAGTTGAAAAAGATATGGGACCGGCAGGATTTGAACCTTGTATCCTACTTAAGGAACAAATGGATGAACGCGACGTCACGAAATGACGTATCATACAGTTGAGAAATTTAGGGTTCTGGTAAGAGGTGACCGTAGTTTGATGGCTCAGAGCGGCTGCCCGGTGTGCAGTAAGGTCGCAGGTTCAATCCTGCCGATCCCATATCTTTTTCAACTGTTTCTTAGTAACATAACTGCTTCTTCACTGCAAGGATTAGAGATAATATTATTTATAGCGCCTATTTGAGATGTGTTTACATTACATAGTTTCAAAAACTCATCCCTATCCTTAAGGTTCCTTAAGGTTATAGAATAGAGTCACAGACGAAATTGAATTTAACGAGAATCAGTCGTTTGGTCGTACGGCGTGGGTTGTTGACATGCAAATATAAACAACCTCCGAATAAGCTTCGCGAACTATTTTCATAAGTAGGTTGTGTACATTCGGGTTTTTAATTTTACTTAGATTTTGGACTTTCACACTAAATTTAATATCTAAATGATTTGCAGCATACTATTACAAACGCCAGATTCTGAAACATGTTTTGAAAACTCAAAATATGCATTGCCAGAATCTGGCGTTGCGTAGTATTTTATGTATAAATATTGTACGTAATAATATGATTTTAATTTGAAAATTAACAGTTCGGTTAAAATTGATCTAAGCTGCGGCAATTTTTAAATTTTATTTTGATAAAATTTTAATGTAATTAGATTATTTTTGTTTGCTCTATAATTATGTTTGCTGACGTGTTCAAGCGCCCTTTGGTGTTTATGAAAACAAATGATTTGATTTTTGAATCTTAATTAAATTAGTCAAAACATTATTTATAAGATAGACGAGACGCGTAGACAGAACGGGCGGCGAGGTATAATTTTGCTTACTGTGTAGTCTATGGTTCGATACCGGGGTCGTGCAAAAGTGTTATATGTTTTTTTTTTGTTTTTATACTACGCCCACAGCGAACGAACGTGTAGTCCACCTGATGGTAAGTGGAGTACAGCCCATGGACATCAACAATCCACAAAAGCAGATTATAGATGCGTCGCTGCAGCTGAGGACTACGGTGTTATGCCTCATGTGCCAGTAATTTCAGGGCCTGATCTTACCACCAAACCGGAACACACAGTAATGGAAGCACTATTATTTGGCGGCAGGGTAAGGTGGTGCTGCCGCCCTCGAGCTCATTCACAAGAGCTGTACCAACAGTATGTAATGTTTCCTTTAGAAATCCTCAGCAGTCTAAAATTGTACCCGGTAAATGGCGATAAGCTCACAACCTCATGACATTTGAGAGGTGATATGTAAGAGTTATACATCTCAACTATATCCTCCTAGGTAATATAAACGGTTTGTTATATTATATGTAATATTTTACATCACCGGGTCTAATATGCTTTAATTCTGTTAAGATATTTCACTTACAAAACAATTTAATCGCAAGATCTCGATAAAAACTATTAAAGATGTAGTGAAGTGTACTTCACTACACCGGCGCTCCCGTAAGCTCCTCAGACAAGTTCGTATAGCTTCTATCTAACGAACAACTTGGAATAAATTTGTCTCGATAAGCACCTATAAATCATAGCGCGACTTTTGAACAAAATTAACTACGAGTACCGGCATTACCCCGAGAGCTGGCGATCTTTTTGATGTATGATTTTATCTTTTACTTGCGAATACCCCGGAGCCGCACGAGTGCAATTAAAAAATCTGTCACGTAGTTGAAAGTATCGATTGTTAATTGCACTGAAAAACATAACATAACCTCACGCCTATATTACCTAAAAGGATGAGGCAAAGTTGTATTACACCAACACTTCACCTGTCAGTTCACCTTTTAAGAATTTTATGATGGATAATTCCAAATAACTCTTTTGCCCGACACGGGCATTGAACCAGATACCTATAACACTAGACTAACGAGTGAATTTATTAAAACTAAAAGTATTAATAAAACAAAAATAAGAATCGCAACTAACAAACAAAAATAAACCAAGCTCAATAACTCTAAGGTTTGCTGGAAGAGAATTGAAAATTTGAGTTAAGCTCGCCTTTATTGTATTGTGTGTTATGTATTGTCTTTATAAATTGTTTATGGTACAATAAAAACAAAAACAAACAAAGCCTTGTCTCTTTATAATAGTCATTTATTTACATATTCATTTGCAAGTATAAGATTACAAATAATAGGCGGAGACTATACTTAAGACTAATTTTACTAATTTCTTTATTGTAAATTGTCTTTTCAGATTCATAAAGCGTACGACTAGGGCTGATTTTATGTTATGCTGACGTCGCGGAAGAGCGTACGAAAATACACTATTTTTCAATCAAATGATGTGCCGCTGACGTCATCAGCGTAGTGCTGACCTTCATACAATACAACTACTGAATTTCGACCGCTCGATCAGAAGGAAATCAGCTCTCAGTTTTAAATTTAGTACATGAGTTTTTGTTACTTTTTATTCTAACAATACAAGGTAGACATGAAACCATTTCCATGAGCTCCCTGACTACAATTTTAGGTTTAAAATTAGCATATAAATGGGTTCACGGAGGTTATGTGACATTGATGTAGATATGGAGTGTGTGAGCTACGAGTGCGAATAATTGGGCATATGAATAACTTTCAAATGAACTTCTTGTAGTTTTGAACAAGACAAAATTTTATATACAGCATAAAATAACATTTGGAATGGAAAAATAATAGACAAGTACCTATACTTTTAACCCAAATTAGTTTCGTTTTGGAGCAGTTTTTCAAGTCAGTTTATTAGCTTACTTACTTATTTAAATATTTGTTAAATAGACTTCTATTTAACAAAATTAAATATTTCCTCAGTATATTGGGACTAAATTAAACAGGAACGAAATAAAACCTTATTTTAATTATTCTTTCATTTCAATCGATAAAAATCATACAAGAGATTATTGTAATTTCTAAATTTGTTAAGAGTTTTCTTAGGCTTTACTTACGGTTATGTGCGAGGCTACATACATCTAAAAGTCTGGCTCATAGGTGACTTTTTACAATTACAACGAGACTAAAAACATAATCTTTCTTTTCTTAGAAGCCGTGTAAAAAGAAACCTCTCTCAGTGGGTCGTGGGAAGATTTCCAGCTGATAAGTCCTTTCATCCTAAAATCAATAAACCAGAGTGACTGTTCTTTATCATAATATCACACCTGTATCTCTCAGAAGGGTGGGACAGAAATGTAATGTACCAATGTACTAGTGATGTAACGGATATTCGCAACGCAGTCGAATATTGGCACATTTTTGGATATTCGCATTTCAACCAATATGTTCATTTGATATTTAAAAAATATTTTATTAAAAATGTGACCACAAAAATTAAAAAATTTTGTTTTTCCGTTAGGCCATATTAGGGCAAAAAATTGTTGTGCGTAGAAATGATCATGCTAAAAAATATTATGCCAATAAATTTATACCAAATTAAAATTATGCGTAACTCTAATTATGCCAAATGAAGGTATGCCAAGTTAGATTGTGCCAAAAAAATATGGATTCAATTAATACAATAAGCTATACTAAAGCCTACGAAACCAGATAAATTTATTTTTTTACAAATTACATGAATATAAATTCTATTGCTTTTTATTAAGGTTGATTTTCGTATAATAAAAACTGTTAAAAATGTCCTAAACAATCTCAATTGCAATAGAAATTAACCTTTATGGCCTGTGAATTGGGATTATAATTGTAAATCATGAAAATTATCTCGTTTCGTTGTCTGAAGTATAGTTTGTGTTCTGAAGTATATTCGCAAGAATTGTTGCGAATGCTTTCGACGAACAAAAAGGGAACTCAACATGGAATCAAAAAAAGCGAGTCAAAATAATTTGACTTAGCCATCGACACGACGACGAAGAAGAAGAAGAACATGGAATGGATGGATCTGAAAAGATAATATATTATACCTAACTGTTGCCTCTTACCCGCGAGCTTGTCCACGTGG
Organism: Hypena proboscidalis; assembly: GCA_905147285.1. Taxonomy (NCBI): domain Eukaryota; kingdom Metazoa; phylum Arthropoda; class Insecta; order Lepidoptera; family Erebidae; genus Hypena; species Hypena proboscidalis. The sequence continues at coordinate 8,634,142 of LR990141.1, forward strand.
AATTCATTCTATTGACAAATAGCTGCCTTAGTGGTTTTACCCGCGTTTAATCATTCAGCTCCGCTTTTGTCAAGCGTAAAAAAAAATAAAAACCCTTCGTATGAATTATATGTACCTACTATTAAACTAAAATAAATCCGACCAGAAACTCACGAGATCATAAACATTAACGTGAATAAGCAAACACACTTTCTTTCACGGTGATAGATTCGTCAATAAATAAATAATAGTTCAAAAAACTAAAAAACACGCTTTTCAAGTACTTACTTCTAACTAAAAAGTGAAAAATAATTGCGTTTTTTAGTTTTTTTGAACTATTATTTATTTTCTACTTTTTTTTTTGGTTCATTTATAAGAGGGTTTTTTTAAAAAAAAATATTATTATTATTTTTTTTTTTTATCGAATTATTGCATTGTCATAGATCTTTGACAGGTGTGCAAAATTTGAATGAAATCTGTCCGTTTAAAGTGGGTCAAAATCGAGTCCAAAGGAGTCGGTTACATACATACCTACATACATACACACATAAATACATACATACATACAGGTGAAGCTACGCGCTTTGCAGTCAGCTATCCAGGGCTGGGCCGTCCATTGGATAAACGGAGTGTGCACGCCATTGGCACCCTCTTGCTCTTGACGGTGGAGGCTCCTTGGTGCCCTCTGCGACCTTATCGCCATGCTAGATTTTAGTTTTTAAACGAATTATTTATAAAAGTCAACCCTTATAGCACCACTTGACTCTTGTGCGGTGTAGACGCTTTGTTGCCACTTCTTAGCTTTTTTTAAGAATATTAAAATGGTCGGCACCATCGGCGGCCAGCGCTCTCTGACACTTAGCGACGAAGAGGGTGCCATTTTTTATTATTAAAGAAATGTTTTAAAAAACTGTCGTCTTCGGCGCTCTCTGGCGCTTAGCAGCGAAAATGTTTTGGTGCAACTTCTTAGTGTGAAAGAAAATATTTAATAAAGGCGCCTTTGGCGCTTCTTGGCTCATGGGTAGCGAAGTGCTTTGTTTTTTTAGAAATTAAGTTAAAAGCCGGCATCGTTGGTGTTCTGACTCTAGGCAGTAAAGACGCTTTAAAACAGCTTTTTTTTTAAATTAAATATGTATAATAGTCGGTGCTTTACTTTTTTAGGTCTATTATTTTTTTTATAAATAAGTACGTTTTTTTTCTGTAGGACAAGAACTTGTATTAACAAGCTCTTTAGCACAGTAGTAGTACAATTCAGCACCGATTTTTTTTCCAATACCTCCTAATAACTGCCTCGTTGGTATAGTCTAGTGGTTAGCGTATGTGCCTTTAACTGTGAGGTCTCGGGTTCGATTCCCGGGTCAGGCAAAAAGACATCTTTCTGTCTTTATTGTAAATTATACCTGCGCGATGTAAAACTTTAAAATCTAAGTGTTGCAAGAATAATGAGAATTTATACAAACAAGACAATTTCATCTCCCGTTGATAATTCAGTTAAACAGACCACAAGGAAAATAATTAGAGGAGCGAGCGAGGCGACTACGCGACTACTTGTGCCGCCGACAAATAATTTAACTTTCTTATTAATGCTAAAGCCTTTGTACTAGATACTTAGTAAAGCGACAATTATTTCAAGCCAGCTTTGTACTCGAGTATATTGTGGGTATAGCTTTGGCTCGCGACTTTGTCCGTGTGGATTTCGTTGTATTAAGTAGTAGGTGCTCCCACGCTTTGAACCGCGTTCTGCCTTACTGCTCCGCTCCTGTGGCGTTTAGCTTAATGTTGACTAACAAACTCAAAAATAATTATCAGAATTCGACCAGTTGTTCTTGAGATAAGCGCTATCAAACATGCAAACTAAAATTCACCTGTGGTTTCGTCTACTTTACTACTTTCATCTACATTGATAAAAAGTAGCAAGTAACCTGCATATAAAATTTTATTAGAATCGGTCTAGGAATTAAGATGATTAGACGATACAAACAGATAGACAGACGAACAACAATTTTAAAAACTATATTAGGCAAAGTTATCGTGCAAACATCTATACAAGCTTTTTATTAAAACTGACGTGAGTTTGAAACATTATTCAAATTATGAAATACGGGTGTTACTCACGTAATGTTGGTCTATTTAGTCGACCGCGGTTTCGCCTATACGTGGCATCATCAAGAGAGTGCGATACGTCGCACCTGAGTCGCAGCCAGTCTTGCACTGCGCGGTCGACTAAATAGACCAACATTACGTGAGTAACACCCGTATTTCATAATTTGAATAATCTATACAAGCGTAAAAAAACATTGTTATTTTGACATTAAAAACAGATACTTCAATTTATTTATTTGTATTGATAAACCGGTACACAGCAGAACTTCTATATGATGGTACTTCCTCCCACGGGCTAGATTACAAAGGAAAAAAAAACAACATTTTTTTTTCAGTCATCGCCGGCCGCGGCATGTATGACTTTGACTTAGAAAAACTTCACAAAGCCTAACTATCTTGTCCGCTCCATGCGGTACAACATTACAAAATAGTACATTATGGTACTAGTGTGTAACATTGGTGATTACCGCCGAGGCGCCATTGAGACCCGAGCCGTAGGCATGGTTTTTAAGAAAGCCGAGGACGGTAATCATCAATAAACACGTGTATCATACGACGTTTTTCAACACACTTGTGAATAAAATAACAACAAAAACTCATTTTCATCAGTGAAAACGAGTTGTGAAAAATGTATATGGCGGGCAAAATAATCAGTTTTCCTATATTTTTTATTTGCCGCGCATAGGGTTTGCGCCTATTCTGCCACGTACAAACTGGGAAATTTAAAGTTTTCTTTTATCACAGAGAAAACAACAGTATATATTAGTGAAAGTTTTTTGTCTATATAAATAAGAAGTTGCATGAAATGAGCAAGCAATAGGAACATTAATTTATTTGTTCTATTGAACACGATAATTCTTTTTTGAAGAATTTTTTTTTTTAAGAACAAAGCAACTCAACCAATAAAAAAAAAAATTATAACTCACTAGTGAGTTATAGATTTTTTTAGTTACAGTTTGATTATGGGTGACATTCTGTCCCTAATCTTATTGCGGTGACCTTATTGGTTTTGAAAAAATCTTAACCGTTCCCACTAGCGCCCCCTACAACTCGATAAGTACAACTTAGTGTAAAGAATCACACCGCATAAAATATGGCTTTAATAAATAAACGTCCTCTCATTTAAGTGCACAAAGGAAATGAAATAAAACGCGTTGAGGAGATCCTTGAGCGAATTAACAATAGTGATGGTATCGGGCCACGTCGCAGTCGTCACGTCGCCGCGTCGTCACGGCGTCGTGTCGGCACATCATTACGGGATAAGGAATACGCAAAGAGATAAGTTGAACGATAGCCTGTGAATTGTCGCTCGCTCAAGTGGTAAATGCTTTGGGAAGATAGTTTTATGTTGCTTATACTGTTGATATACTTGTTTAGTTTACAAGCACTTAACTTAGAAATATCACAGTTCTTAATAATACTTCCAATATTATGAATGTGGTATTTTGTGAGGGATTCTGGATTTCGGTATGTTTGTTATACTTAGTCAAAACAAAACTACTGGATGAATTTTAATGTCATTTGGCAAACATCAAGCTTATTGTATAAATTGGTTCCCTATTTTACGCATTTTTTTTGATATAATGTAACTTTGCATAATTTTAATCTGGCTTAACTTTATTGACATAATATTTTTTTTAGCATAATTCCACGTTTCGTATCACAGATAAAAATCTAAAAAAGTGGGTAATTAGCCACCTTTACAGGATAAGGTAATTAAATTTGATTGACATAGTCATTATTACGCAAAACTAATTTTTGGCATATTAGTCTTTTGGCATATTTGTCTATGGAAAAAGTAAGTTTTGTAATTTTTAGGTAACATTTTTAATAAAATACTTTTCATATATCAAATAAACATATTGGCTGGGGTGAACGAAGAGCCACCCCCGTCGTACCCTTACCTTTTGTTCCTAATAACCATTAGGTGAAAACATTATGCCTAATTCCTATTAGGTGAAAAAACAATTATGCCCTGTAACTATTATGCGAAAAGCATAATGCCTAGTGATAGTTATGCCAAATGATAGTTATACAATGTAACTATTATGCCAAATAACTATAATGCTGAAATAAATATGCCTAACGTGTAATGCCAAATTAAATTATGCGAAAAAAGAGATCCCGTATAAATTAAAATACAGGCTACTTTTTACTAAAGCTAGTTATTAAAAGTTTATAAATAAATTAAAACACAAGAACTGCCAATAAACGTTTTTTGATAGTGTTACGCAAACATTGAAAGAATCACCGCAAAACCGAATAGCCCACAGAAACGGTCCCGATGTTGAAAATAAATGGTCTCCACAAAATAATTGTGTACTGAAATGAATGTTTTTCTTCAAATAATTGTATTTTGAAATTCAGAGCTATAAATGCGAATGACTATTTGGGGAGCCATAACCGCTAGGTAAGGTAGCACTCGTGTACAAGCGGCAGCGATTTAATGCCATTCTGTATTATAACTGTCTCCTTGGTCTGGTGGTGAACGTTATTTGTGTTTTTTTCTGTCAGGTAGATCTCAATAGCAGCCCGGAGTTGGAATTGTGCGCGTTGTATGTCGAAAGGCTCAGCCTATATCACATGGAATAATGATGACCATGGTCGTTTTAAAACTTATATTACGAAAAAAATATTCGTTTGAAATTACTTCTAAAAACATATTTAAAAATAAATTGAGGTTATGATAATCCTGATGGCAGTAAATCCGCGTAATTAATATTCAGCTTCGGTATAACTTAAAGTTAAAGTTTTATAAACCAAGATTCTGCTAAATTCGATAAACTAGAAGCAGTAATGGGTTTCAATGTAATTGGGAAAATAACGCTTGAGAGATGATAAATGCTGACCGTTCCCGCTCCGCTTATCACCATGATAGCCATGCAACAAAGCGATCGCGGGTTCCAATTACCGAACGGATTTGTCAAACTAAACAGAGGCGTGAACTCGTCGAACTGTTCATTGCCATTGGAGCAATTTCCACAAACAATTAATTGTTGGCCAGGCCCACAATTATTTCTTACCTTTAAGGCTCATATTTAAGGTGATCGCACACCTGTCCACATCAAACGCGTTGAAAGTATTGAATTAAATTAATTCGTACTACACAACATATCGTCGATTAATTGCCAATACCTCCTATTAATATTTTTATTTCCATAGATAACATAAAACAGCACCACCCGCACTGAATCGGATGACGTCATCGACAACGAGGGTATTTCATAATCAAACTTGATCGGTGAAGCTTGTAAGTTAAGGTTAAATGTAATAAACAAATACCCGCGTAATTTTAGCAAACCAAATAAGGTGATTTCTTATATGTACCTTGAAGCGTTTTATAATGTTGTCTCAAAAACCTCATAAAATTTCGTGTCTGCGTCGTAAGTTATTCAAGGTCAAATCTCCCAAAAATCAGTATTGCGCGGTTATCTCCAGTCTTATTGCTCCGACGGTGTTAAAATCTACTAAGCAATTGTAGAGCAAAAACGTTGCGACATATTTCAAATACAACATATTATTTAATGCAAAAATTCTTAGGATAATAGATATAAATAAAAAAGGCAGCTGGAGTACACCGAAGACGCAAAGTTAGCCAATAAGCAAATACAAAATCCATGACACAAGCAAACCTGGCTTGCAGGAAAATGCACATGCATTGTGCCGGATCGCGACATGAGCATACCAGGTTTGCTTGTGCCATTTTGTATTATTTTTCAACATTAACCCTAATTTACAAGCTACACCGTTTAAGTTTTTCCCCCAGCAACATTCTGAAATACCGGCGATTGACGTCATCGCGTGATGCAGTCAAATTTTGAAAGTTCTAAACACAAGTGCTAAGTAAAAGAACAGGAAACCAACTATTTTCTCGGTGCAGCCGATTTTGCTATCGTGGATAAGTGTGCGAAAAGGTGTTGATATCGTTCGACGCGTTCCGCTCGGATGAGTGCGCATTTACCTTTAAAAGAAAGCGTGATTAAAGATTGTTCTAATTGTTTCAAAATTGATGTTGGTGATAGGGGCTATGTTCTAATTGTTCGCTTCGTTAATTAATTTGAATTTCTGTAAATTGAACTATCGTGAAATAATGTTTAAAACGTTTCTAGTACTTGTAAGTTATAGTTATAATCATTTGTTACTACAAAACATTCTATGATTAAATTTTAATATTCATGAGTTTTTGTCTTGAAGTGTTCTAATTTTATTTATCAATATATTAATATCATGATGACGAGCAATATAACATCGGGAAGGAAGAGGAGATCGTGGCTAAGTCGACGCCGCGCGGACCGGCCGATCTTGCGGATTAAGCAATGCTTACCGTGGTCGGCCGTGGATGGGTGACCATCTTTAACATAAAGAGATTTACTTCTGGCCGCAGAGAACACTTTAATCCGTTGTTCCCGGTTGAACATCTATGGCAGTCGTTACGTGTAGTCAGAGGCCAAAAGGTCTGACATCTAGTCGAACAAAGAGTATCGTATTACCTTGCACTGGGTTGTGGAGGTAATGGCACTCGCTCAACGTAAAATACTGATATTTAGCGAAATCCGTTAGACTAGAAGCTGACCCCAATGTATTTAGAAAAAAGTTCGGCATATTTATTGAAGCATTATGAAATTAGTCAAAGCTAATTTTCAGTTACGCTAAGCAATCATTTCATCAAAACCAGAAATTAAAAGGTAAATTAAAACGGAAAAGGAACTAACGTAACTAAGTCGTTTTTCATTAAATATAAGACAAAATAGTGCCCACAGAATCTAGTTGTAGCAAGCGTAGCACATTCGTAGCAATCTCCCGAGACTGCTACGGATATGTAGCGCATTTAGTGGATACGTAGAAGTGCTACGTAACTCAAAAGGGTCTACAAATTACATTTTAAATGCAATAGGATGGATTGTGCAAATATAAATGTAAAATGTGATTTACAAGAAATCTTTAATCTAAATTCTTACCTCCTATCTCATGGGACCTAAACATAACAGGTGAAGTGTGGGTGTTGTATACCCACACATCACCTATGTTAATGGACTGCGATACTAAGGCTGTTGTCTGATTAATCGGTCCTGGAGCAGTGAGGTCAATATCCTCATGTAGGCGCTTGGTTTTTGATTTGGCACCAAGCGCCTGATAATATTAGTAAAAAAACTAAGTAGGACCTGGTTAAGTGAGAAACCTGCATAGCTGAAACTCTTGCTGAGGTTCCGACACTTTTTATTTTTTATTTTATTTATTTATTGCACAAAACACATTATAATCAATGAAAAACAATACATAATAAAATACAATATTTAAATCTGGATCATAAAACAAAAATATGTGAGAGAACTCTGGAAAACATATAGAAAACTTAATACATATTGTGTCATTTATCACTTTTGCACTGAATAACCTCTGTTAGTTCCTATTAGGAAGTGAAGCAAGCCTCTGTATCTGGCATTCGTTCATTCAATTTTATTGTCATAGTTACCTCAATAATTAAGACAGCAGCGAGTGTATTTTACCTTTTACTGAAATAACATCATTTTATATCTCTAACTTGCGCTACAGATGTTAATTGCCATTGCGTTTGTATATTTGAAAATATAATTTTATTTAATAATCGCACCTCTATAACTTATTTTCTCACCTCTATTAATGTCTCCTCTAGACCCTATGTGCGTGCCTTTACCACTCTATATTCTATCCTAACTTTTTTTACTCCACCATCTTATTGAATCCCGTACTTTCAATATCTTAGCTAAAATCACAATTGAGATCTTCGTTCTTCTAATAATCTTCTCCTGCTTTGTTCTCAGTTGTTCTTCTGGCTTCGGTAATTCATCTTTTCCTGTTCAATCAGTCCTCCTCTTGAGATCAGGACGGCTACGAGCGGTTATTTATTCAAATTCAAATTCAAATCATTTATTTTCATAAACCCCAGGAGGCGCTTGAACACGTCAAAATATTACAAACAAATGATATAAAAATAAATCATAAGTAAAACTAAATTATACTAATTTCAAAATGATAGTTCACGAACTATGTATTTCTTGAGAATACGGCAGAATTATAAATAAATAAATATCTCACAACTTAGACACAATGCCATCTAGTCCCAAACTAAGCAGAGCTTGTACTAAGGGTACTAGAATAACTGATACTAATACATATATACATTTCTTTTGTAAATACATACATATTATACGTAGAAACACCCAGAGTAAAACAAACCCCCATGTTAATGCACACAAAGATTCGTCTTAAGCGGGCATCAAACCCGCAACCTCAGCGTCGCAGGCAGGTACACTCCCACTCACAAATTGGATATAATTTGTATTTATGTGACAGGTCAGGTGTAAAGAGACAGGTCATTTATTTGTACCTGGATATCTGAGACACTAGGTAAGTTAAATATCTAAATAATAAAATAAATATTTATATATATATTAAATATCTAATATCAACCATACTCATTTTGTATGAGAATTCCATACCGGTTGTTCCCCCTTAAGTAAGAGAAATTCGCAGGTCCTTTGGGGTCTTAGTTATCCAGGTTGTTCTAGATACTCAATACTCAATATATTTATTGCATTCCACAATGTTTCACAGGTCTTATAGTATATAAATTAATAATACAAATCATCGTTAATAAAGGGGTGCATGAAAGGAGCCTCCACGAGTGACGTACGCAACGATTCCCTACATCCGGCGCACCCTGGGCAATTCGCGAGTTCTTCAAAGCGAATTGGCTAATCCTTTCACCACGATGGCAAGTCAAAATAAAATTTGACTCAGCCATCGACTCGACGAAGAAGAAGATCGTTAATAAATACAGATCATCATGGACCCTGTCGGGCAAAGCAACTTACGAGAGACGACGGCAGAGTTTCATTAACACTATAATTGCAACTTATTATTATACATTAAGATAGAGAGAGAGAAGAGCAGCGATAGCCGAGTGGGAGACCGTAGGACTGCGAAGTTAAAGGTCTCGGGTTCGAACCCACGGCACACACCGCTCGTCCTTTCGAAGATATGTGTGTATTTATCATATAAATTACTCGCTGACGGTGAAGGAAATCATTGTGAGGAAACCTACATGCCTGAGAGTGCCTTATAAGTGCTCGAGGGTGTGTGGAGTCTACCAATCCGCACTTGGCCAGCGTGGTGGACTATGGCCTAACCCTTCTCATCATGAGAAGAGGCCCGAGCCCAGCAGTGGGACATGTATTAAATACAGGGCTGCTATTATATAATACATTACATATATTTTATTACATTACATATATTATTAACCAGCATAGTCAAAGGCATCATTTAGTAAAGTTCCAAAGTGCATGAGCATCGGCATTCTATAATGAATGCTGTCAAACCTCAAACAGAATTCATAATGAAGGCACTGGACGTTACAGGGTGATGTGTAATGTACGCTCTACTTACATAGGGTGTTCACAAAGCTCTGCAATCACAAGGCGTTTACACTGTATACAGGGTGAGAGAGCTAACAGAGTAACGAGGTTACCCTGAGGCACCTGCAAACTAAATGCGTAATTAGGTACTGAAATTGTTCGTCTTACCCACAGATATAGATCTACATAAATAACGCAAATGCATGTACTTAGCGTGTCCAAACCCCGACCAAGCGTCAAGGTTGGTCGCCGCTAACTTCAGTCCACGCGCGTCTTTTGTCAGAGAAAATCATCGCGGACGGCTCCAGTTTAATCGTTTGAATCGTACTGGGCGAATGGGCATCGGCGGCATCGGTGTCTTTGAATCGGTTTGGATTTCCCGTCACTAAATTTCGACTGTGACGTCACGATAGGCATTAAAAAGTCGGCACGCTTGGTTTCAATACAAATCGTGATACTTGCGTTATCTATGTAGATCTATATCTGTGGTCTTACCTAACATCACGCTAATATACTAAGAAACAGTTGAAAAAGATATGGGACCGGCAGGATTTGAACCTGCGACCTTACTGCACACCGGGCAGCCGCTTTAGCCATCCAGCTACGGTCGCCTCTTACCAGAACCCTAAATTTCTCAAGTGATACGTAATTTCGTAACGTCACGTTCATCCATTGTTCCTATCTTAAGTAGGATACAAACCAACATGGCGAAGTTACATTCAGCACAAATGTTGTAAAGAATGAACGCGTACGTTATTTCTAACTTCTAATTGATTATTTTTATAGCCGGATTTCAAATCCTGCCGGTCCCATATCTTTTTCAACTGTTTCTTAGTATAATTTGCTAAGCATAGCTAAATGCTATAAAAATAATCAATTAGAAATCGGTGAACTATGACCGCGCTGTCGCGTGCGCTAATCCCGCCCGTATTACCATGTAGTATCGGGTAGGAGTGGCGTGCGCGCGCCGCGGCCACGAGATCTATGCGTGCCGGCCGCTTTTCTGGTGTACCCACCTATATGACACGTTCCTGTTGCTTCTTGCGGATTGTCAAAGCCCCGACCGTTGTTTTTATAAGCTACCGCCTATAATAATAATATGTTCATTATATTTATTTTTGTTTGTAACAAACAATATTATTAACGTATAAATTATAAATGTAATGTTACTCTAAAACTTGCATAACTTACCTTTAGCATCCACATATTTTCTTTGTATCGATCAATTATCATGCTTTTATATTATTCTCAACGGTTTAACTACACGATAAAAGATCTATATGAGTCTTTTTGGGCTTGAAGAATGACCTACACTACGATGTTTGTAATCTTTTGAAATTGAATTACATCAATTAGAAATCACGCTAATATACCCAAAAGGGTGTGGCAAGGGTATGTACAACACCCACACTTCACCTGTCATGTTTTAGGTCCTACGTAATAGAGGGTGAGCCTATCGCCATCCACCGGGTACAATCTTAACTCCGTGATGCTATTTGTTGGGGCTGTGATCTCGTCCCGGTTCGTCTGGAGTTATGTGTTAGGAGATAAAGGAGACTCTTGACACCGTTTACTACTACTGCTTCTATATTTTCGTAAAAATTTAATGATAATTTTACAAGATGGACGGCGACGCGACACTATAGATCGTATACGTAAAGGTGGGTACTGACCGGCGTTACGGGGCGTAATGTAACGTATTACACCGCGAGCATTCGTGCAGTCAGTACGTCGGTCGTGTTACAGGGAAACCAACGAGCAACGAGCCGCTCGTTGCTCGCTTTGAGTGCTCCACCCAGCAGTCGGTTTTTTGGCGAATCCTTTGAGTGTTACGCGGTTCGGTCAGTACGCTCTTGCAAGTCTCGTATATTTATTTCTTAAAACATTAAGTGGCACAAAGAAAAAACTCTGTATTTTATAGAAAAATACAGAGAAGAGGAAGTGTTGTGGAACCCAGCTCATCCAGAGTATTATAACAAACTCAAGAAAGAAGACGCTTGGAATAGATTGGCTTCGTTACTCGACAGCGAAAGACAAACATGTAAAAATAAAATGACAAGTTTACTGGCATCATTGAGGAGGGAAAAACAAAAAACTTTGATGTCCAGTAATGTTTTTTCTTCTTCTTAATTTGGATGAAACAATAATTAAGTAGAATCAAATCAACGCGTCCTCGCTGTCGGCCATCTTGAGTGAACTAACTGCGAAAGCGGAGCACAGAGTTTTGACGAGCAAGTTACGCCGATTTTAAAACACAACGTAACATGCTCGATGCGTTCACGCTCGATGCGAATGTTACATTACAACTCGTAACGTTAGTCAGTACCCACCTTAATGTAATGTAGAACGTGATGCTGTTCGCGGCCGCCGAGCGAGGTCCAACTGGCCGAGGCGTCGCGACGCGACGTCGCGACCGGCCGGCGTCGCTGGCGCATGTGTGCGAGCGAGAACGCCGTGCCGTGATAGCGCGCGTGTGAGCGGGACGCGAGCTACAACTCGCGTTCCGGGTCCCGCGCAGACGTGGTTGAGGCGCCTGTGCGCGAGCGAGAACGCCGAGCCTGGATAGCCCGCACGTGTGAGCGAAACGCGAGCTACAACTCGCGCTCCGGCTCTTGCGCATGCATGGTTGAGGCGCCTGTGCGTGCCAACACTATTACATAAATAAATAAATATCTCCTAACTTACACACAACACCATGTAGTCCCAAACTAAGCAGATCTTGTACTATGGGTACTAGAATAACTGATACTAATACATATCTATACTTTTCTTTCTACTTTTCTTATTATAGTATAATAAATATAAATATAAATATTTCACAACTATAGGCAGACTACAGAGCGTGTACTATATAGGAACTAGAATAACTGATACTAATACATACAGGGTGGATGCGACATAGCGACATTTATTTTAACCAGATAATCTGTACATGCCCAGTATTAATTTCCAGTGGTCCAAAATTAGCTGACACAAAAATTACGAAAAAATTTTTTTCGAACAAACTAAATGGATTATTTTATGTAAACACATCTTTACTCACCGGCAAAGCGGAACGGCAACGTCGCACACAGCTCACAGCTTATGTCAAAATCATGTGATTGCTTCCAATTACAGGCCGTATTCAAAAATCACAAATCACATAATTTAGCACAAAATCACTTCAATCAATTCACGATGTATAATTTCAATTAATAATTTTCAATTAAATGTTTAAATTTTCGATGTGTGCACCGTTTTGTTCAATACATAAATTGTAGCGACGCACAATATTGTTTTTTAATTTCGTCATAAATAAATAAATAAGTAATAAATAATTTGAATTTTTTACATTAGACAGAACGCCAGAAGCAATTACACTATCCAATGACAAGGCCCAAATACACACATTCCCTCACTCAAGCACACCCAGTCTCAAAACAAATCTTTGTGAATCACTCAAAGATTTGTCCCATGTGGGGATCGAACCCACAACACCAGCGCAGTGGAGATCGGCGAGGCGACCGCTTAAACCACTACACCACACGTGCTGACATAAGATCACTATTCGCGGCTAATCTTTTTACTTTATCAAAGGCCGAAATAACACGTATTCGCAATTCTTCTATTGTGTTAACGTCTGTATTCGCTACAGACATTAACACAATAAAAGAATTCTTCACTTCGTTTTTCACAAATCCCAACAAAAAAAAGTCCAGAGGAGTTAAGTCCGGGGATCGTGGTGGCCACCCGACGGGCCCGAATCGACCATTTTCAAAAAACTCACAAAACAAATATCCAATAAAAATCTGTGTCCTGTCACAATAATAAACTTAGCACTAATTACAAATTAAGTTTGAGTCCGTTCACATCACAAAATTGAATACAAAAACAAACATAAACATGGCGCCGGCGTCTTTGAGATTAAAATATTTCCGAGAATGCGAAATCTATTTCCCGTAAGATTGCTGATTTTGCACTAAACAAATTTAATGATCTTTCGTTGGTGACGCGGTTTGAATGCATTTGAATTTGCGTAAACTATTTGCGTCTCTTTTACTCATATTGAATTGGAGACATTATTAAAGTGAGATGAACTACTTTTATTTACTTTTCTAGTAATAATTAGTCAAGTAAGTAACTAACTCAATACTTTAAATAAAGTTATTTAAACTGCCCGGAAGTTACGTACTTGAGTGTTACCAGTTTAGGCTGTTGGTAGGTTGGTAGGATTGAATTTTCATAGAATTTTTACAAACAAAGCGTACATTCGAACCGCAAAGTTACATCGATTTAAGATAGCATGAAAATTAAGCTCTGCAAAAAAAAACTTTTTGTAAATACCACAGAATGCTAATAAAGATAGAAAGTATTAAGTGGTAGAGCCATTGTGAACGAACATGAAAAAAAGCTTTTCCGTTTCACATAAAGGGCCATCAAATAGTAGTAATCCCGTTATCTGGTTGATGATAAGATTATAACTACCAAATTACTACACAGGTAGGTGCCATCTTGTTTCTTATTTTGTAACATAGTGACAAAGCCGTGAAATAATCCTTACTAATATTATAAAGGCGAAAGTTTGTATGTATGGATGTATGGATGGATGTTTGTTACTCTTTCACGCCAAAACTACCGGGTCGATTTCGATGAAATTTTGCACACATGTAGCTTATAGTCTGGATTAACATATAGGCTACTTTTAATTGACATACCACGCGGGTGGAGCCGCGGGCGGAAGCTTGTTCTTTCATAAATGTCAGTGGCGAGACCTACCTACAGCATACAGCCCCAATCGTCCGGCTAACGTTACTAACATGTAGACTCAGCGCCGTCACTCATTGCTTGTGGCCACAGTTGGAACTAAACATAAATCAGAGGGAATTTTTTGTCTATTAGTATCATGTTGGTTCCATCACTTAAAAGAAGATTATTATTCAGCAGTTTTTCAATGCATAGTTGCGTACCCTTTTACCTCAGAGCTGGCTTTTGTGTCTGAAACCTGAGGGTTTAAATTTACCATCAACGAGATAACAGTAATCCAAGCACTAAAATTAATTGATAACATTCGACCTGAGACAGTGAAACTCTTCTCCGTCAAGTCGTTCCCAAAAGCTCTACCATTTACTACCTTTATTTTCTATCCTTTTTATAGCGTTCTGTACACACCAATGAGTAAGGTTTACTCACTGCTGCCAAGTCCATAATTTGCATGTCGTTAGATTCGATACTTTAGTCGCTAAACACCTTATCCTCGCCGGCGACAATGAGCTTTTCTTATTTTGCTTAGTTTTAATTGGCCTTTTTTTATAATAATTAAGTAAATGTAATAAAATAATAAATAAATGACTGAATAGAATAAACCTAGAAAAAGTCGCTAAAACTTTTTTTGTAGGCAAGGTAAAAGTTCCACACAACGCAGGTGACAAAGACGCTAAATTGGCAACACTGGCTGTTCTCCCATCCTTGTCCGTAAATGAAAGCGCAAGCGCCATTGTTTGTTGTTTATTTTCTATTTTAAGTGTTTTATTTGTGATGTGACACGACGCAAAGAGAAAAAATTGAGATGTAGTATTATAATAGTGTTCTGTGTGTTCGTGGCGTTCGAATAAATTAAAAAGTTTGACCGCAAATAGAGACCTCATGACCAAAGTAAGTAGTTCGCGCCGATGGGCACTCTGTGAATTTAGGGATGCAATTGAATTTTATTCAAAGTGATGTTTGTGATAATAACGTGTGACTTTCCGTGGCTGGTATGTGAAATTCAAATGTGAATACGAGATTCGATATGAGTGCGTCGGCACTCTTAGTGATGCCGGTTGCATGCGACGTTGCCATCCATGGCCTATTTTGGTAAGTAAGGGGTCTTTACACTGTACGAGCCATGTAACTTGTTTAACGTTGTATTTCTCGTATTTTTCTCGTCATGTGATTTTGGACCACTGGAAATCAATATTGAGTGTGCACAGAATATGTGGTTTAAAGAAATGTCGCTATGTCGCATCCACCCTGTATATACTATAGATACACTAATATTTTCTTTTGTAAATACATACTTATTATACATAGAAACACCCAGACTAAGACAAACCCCCATGTTCATGCACACAAAGATTTGTCTTAACTGGGAATCGAACCCACGACCTCGGCGTCGCAGGTAGGTACACTACCCACTCCGCCATCCGGTCGTCAAAAATAAGAATGTAAATTATTATTTTTTATACTACGCCCACAGCAAACGAACGTGTAGTCCACCTGATGGTAAGTGGAGTACAGCCCATTGACATAAACAATCCACAAAAGCAGATTATAGATGCGTCGCTGCAGATGAGGACTACGGTGTTATGCCTCATGTGCCAGTAATTCCTTAATCTTTAATTAATTTATACATAGAAACACCCAGACTAAGACAAACCCAAAATTAGCTTAATAAAAAATCTCAAAAATCATTTTTGCACAACCGGGGAGTCGAACCCGAATACGGTAGAAAACCGCACCAACTAGGCAGTATATGTATGAATACTGTGGCGGTAATAAATAAAATAAATGTCACGTGACGGCGAGTGCTGAATCGCAATAGCGAAATGTTCACAACAAGTGACTATATACCACTTCCAATACGTTACCGTTGGACAGCTGTCCGCCAGGCAATACCATCGAGCCTGGTCGGAAGATCCTCCCTTTGTGGTCGAGGAACCACATCCTGTTCCTCTACATTGGTGACCCCGATGTGATTGCCGGGCACTGTGGGGTAGGCAAGGGACTTGATTAGCCAGGGTAACCTCAGGCACAGCAGGATGTCGAAGGTGTTGGAACCGATGTAGTTATTGTTCAAGGCCATGGTACCATGGGCATCAGCAACTCCATCGGCTCCAACACACCTTCGACATTCTGCTGTGCCTGGGCCTACCCTGGCTAATCAAGTCCCTTGCCTACCCCACAGTGCCCGGCAATCACGTCGTATTGCCTAACGTATTGGAAGTGGTATATATAGTCACTTGCTGTGAACATTTCGATATCGCGATTCAGCACTCGCCGTCACGTGACATTTATTATGTGCGGATACCGCCACAAATACTATTGAAGTTATTAATGCTGCGTGTCGAGGGCCTATATAGAAAGATTTTTCCCATCTTCAGGTAATTTTATCCTAAAATTAAGTAGTAGTCTGCAGGAAATATTGCGTATTTAGATCCGTTGCTATGGCAACATTGATGGGGAAGAGAATAAACGGAGGTATAAAAGGGTCAAGGTTGGTTTAGGCTCGCTTTAGTGCTGCCCGCCTATTTGGGAAATAGGCGAGCGCTTGTACAAACTGAATTGCTTGTGATATATGGCCATGAAAGTAGCGGGTGTTATCACTATTTTTTAATCCTTAGATATTATAAAAACAAAATCTCCGTTGTTTGTTTTTTAAATTTCTTTATTCAATAATATAATACATTGATTTATGCACTAATCTAGTGTATGTTTAATCCTAGATGTACAAAATATTATTATTATGTATGATTTTACAAGTATATAAAACTTATTTAAAAACTTATAGCATGTAGATAATTATAAATGGATCATTAAATTATTGCAATTGTAATTCAAATATTAAATAACATAAATATATATTTCATAGTTTATAACAATGATAATCATAAAAATTATTGTGTTAAAATAATAGGTGACGGTACTTTACAAACAATAAAGCCGATCGCCTTCATACGGTAGCAGCGAGAACGCCACAATGCGAGAACAACTCACACATGCGTGTGCGCAGCCGGCGCACACGCATGTGTGAAAACCGCCGCTGCGTATCTTTGTTTGCTGGTGATACACTAAAAAAACAAAGCTTTTAGCAGATAAAAAAATAAAAAATGTTAATTAAAAAGGTATAGGAATTTAATTTTTCAAGTTCATCACGTACCACGCGGGTAGAACCGCGTGTCATATGTATTAATAAGTAGCTCACAGATAGAGGACTCTTACGATTATCAACGGGCTTCTCAAACAACCAATTACACACATTACATTATGACAAGGACAGACATGAACTTCTTGATATCATTGCTACTCAATCACGTTTCTGGAGATTTAGCAATATGCATTTGCGTTAAATACATCAATATGATGATTAATGCTTTTAAAATGTACGCGTACAACCAACCGCCGATTGCATGCCCCCACACATCGACAATGTCCAATCGTTGCGGAGATGCCTCTCTCGTTGTGCTTAATCACCAAGACCCCCATAACGTGTTTTTTATTCTCTCTGCCCTCCTAATGTGCCACGGGACACCCCCTACCATCTGTATCCGATTCAATTATTGTTTTCCCCAAAATTCCACTTAAGCACAACTTTTATGAATCAAAGATATGAATTCCGTTCTGAAACTTCTTTGAATAAAACATGTTTTAAGTGGGTCCCCGGAAAGTTGAAGTTGTTTTTATAACAGAATATAGCTTCTAATTTTGCGTTTTCCTCTTTAGATGTGCTCGTATATTTGTTTATAATACGGGCTTGTGACCGCGTACTGGAAATATATTATCGAGCTGGAAATTGCTACAGTTCTTCAACGGTAAATCCATTTGATTCTCGACGGCATTGCAGATACTGTTTGCTATCACCATGTGCTTAACATACAAATATTTGTCGGGAAAATGACTTTCTGACTACAGTTGAAGTTGCATCTGATAGCTTTTGCAATATGAATAATGCGATCGTGCTTACTCACTCATGTCATCTGTCATCAGGCGACCGGATGGCGGAGTGGGTAGTGTGCCTGCCTGCGACGCTGAGGTCGTGGGTTCGATTCCCACTTAAGACAAATCTATGTGTGCATGAACATGGGGGTTTGTCTTAGTATGTAAAAAAAAAAAGTATATAATGTATTAGTATCAGTTTTTCTAGTACCCATAGTAAAAACTCTGCTTAGTTTGGGACTAGATGGCTTTTTATTTATAATTCTGCCGTATTTTTAAGAAATAGTTCGCGAACTATCATTTTGCAAGTAGTATAATTTAGTTTTACTTATAATTTATTTTTATATCATTTGTTTGTAATATTTTGAAAAGTATGTAGGTACTAAAGATAAAGATAAAGATAATTTTAATTAGTATCAGTTATTCTAGTACCCATAGTACAAGCTCTGCTTAGTTTGGGACTAGATGGCGTTGCGTGTGAGTTGTGAAATATTTGGTTACGTATTATAATATCTAAAAGTATTCTAACTATTATTGAAATGACTACGATCATAAGACCTACTGTTTAAAAAACCTAAAGGTCATTTCACAGATTTTTATGATAACTAATGGATGAAATCCATAATGGACGATTCACCTACGGTTTATTTAACTATAATTAATTAAGTTAAGGTTGAATTAATTAATGGACTATTCACCTACTGTTGATATATCTGTGGTTAATATTTATGTAGGAAATCACAAAAAAACGTTGAATCATAGTTATATATAATTAGATACAAATGAACAACGAACAAATTTAAAGATTTGAAGCAATAGCTTGCAATAATTTCACATGTGAGTATTCCGGGATTTCTTTTAGAATACCTTCAATTTTTGGTAACTTATGCTCATTCTTGGATTTCCTTTTCTTGTTTGTAAAATAGGTTCAAATAATTATAAAAATTAATAGGTAGGTTAGGTTAGAAACATGAAAGACAACGCACGAGCCGAGCGAGCGAAGCGAGCGTGCCGCGGCAGCGGCCGGCGAAGTGCCTGTCTAATCATTGTAAGCTGTAACTATCAAATGCCATAACATCATTTAGGAACTATTTTGAATGTCCCGTCCATGATCCAATATTCACTTTTTGCTAAGTAGGTCATTAAGGCTTTAGTGCTAAACAGCATTACTCTTTTATTTCCGAAAACTTTGCTTTTAATTAAAAATAATTCCCCGTCTCCAGTTGTAACTGCTTCTTCGTTAACTACAAAATCAAATTTTGTTGGTTCTTTAATAGTCAACATAGCTTTTTTTTTTTCACGATTAACTATTTGTCTCAGGGCGTCTTTTGATGGTAAATTAATTGAAATGTCAGCACTAGTAGATGCCAAATGATGTTGAATTAATTGACAAGTCTTAGTTATTGGAGAAGCCTTAATTTTAGTAGGCGAGTCGTCCATTAGATATTTCATGTGTAGTGGAAATATCCAATATTTTAAAAAATCATTAGGTTAATCGTTCGTTAGTGAGATTAATTTTAGTTTAATCGACATTATGTAAATAAAACAGTACTTGAGTTCACCAATATGTGTTATAAACATATATAAATCAACCGTAGTTATTTTAAAAATAGATATAATACTTTTAGATATTATAATACGTAACCGAAATATTTATTTATTTATCTAAGTTTCTAAGTTAATCATAAATTCTGAAAGAAAAGTCTGTTTATACCGGATCGGAATTCTAATCTGACTCTTGTATGGCCTTAAATCCGTTAATTATAACGCAGTAATATCCCCGCAATTTTCCTGGATTCCCTGGAATGAATGGCTTTGGAAGTGCGGCTTCTTAGAATCTTACTTAAACGAGTTAATACATTTGAAGAAAACTCACAAGCACTGAATGACTGTTTCCGATGCCACCGCCCAGGCCTGCTAATATTCCGAGAGAGAAGCGACCAAAATCTGCATTATTGTAAAATCGTTTTTTACAACTTTAACTGATGCGCCCTGTTACTGAATTTGTTGACTTATACGATCATAAAACGTATCTTTAACAAATTTCATAACACTTAAGAAACGATCAATTCATTAAAAATCACATCACATAACTTATTTTACCGAAACTCGTAAATACGATAAATTTGTTTGCCGATTTTCAAAAGAATTAAATACCCGATGGGTACACGGTGTGAAAAACTACATTCCGATTTTTATTATG
Organism: Hypena proboscidalis; assembly: GCA_905147285.1. Lineage (NCBI taxonomy): Eukaryota > Metazoa > Arthropoda > Insecta > Lepidoptera > Erebidae > Hypena > Hypena proboscidalis. The sequence continues at coordinate 8,654,491 of LR990141.1, forward strand.
CCGAATTGTATCCGTTAGGGTACAATTGATTAAATTGATATAATATTTGATTACCAATATCATAGAAATCTTAATAACTAGTCAATAGAAATGCTATCGACTATCTTTTAACACTGGGACGCATGTCGCCGTTTTTCAAATACCACTACATAACCAAACAACAAAAACACAATTTCGCCTACACATACATTTTGTATTCCTGCAAACAAAATTATTCTTTTTGCGATGACATTAAGACGACAATTCCTCAACTCGCACTTGTGTTCGACTAGACACATGCGCGGCGACAAGGTCACGCGTCTTTGACATTTCTATTGCCTTGTTATTAAGATTTCTATGACCAATATTAATATCTATTTTTTTGTATATATTTTTTATATATTTATTTGACTATAAATATATCAAAATGTTTTATTTTTCTTAATAAAATTACGCCCTTAACTTAGTACTAATTTTCAAAAATAGTGCTAGCTGTTTTTGGTCACTTCCCTCTCAGGCTATAAACCAATTAGTCTACGAAGGAAACACTCATTGCTTGTGGGTAGGGCATGCAATATCGGAAGGATCTCAATTCCGGAACTGAGATCCGATATTACCGGCTAATTCCGGAATTCCGGAACTGGTTCCGGAATTGTCATTTTTTATTTTTTTTTTATTTCTCACTCTCTTTTGGTTTATATTTGTTTCAGGGTCCTTTCTCTATCTAGGAAAATAAAAAAAATAATGTTTCAAATCAAATAAAATGTAATAAATCAGCCTTATAATAATCATTTGAGCTACAAATTATTTGGCCATTATTTTCTCTTATAATTAAACTTTCTCACAGTAGTAAAATCAACAAGGTTTATATAAAACAAAATGTAACTCAACAATAACAAAACATATAAAAAATATACTCTGAATAGTCCTTCCTGTCTAAAATTATTGTTAATCAGTCTTAATCATTTTACAAGTTACAAATAAAACATATTTGGCCTTCATTTTCCCTTATTACTCTAATTAAACATTTTCACAATAGAAAAATCAACACAAGATAAAATAGAATTATACATTTAAAAAAATGAGAGTATAATAATATCCTTCCTGTATAAAATTATAATTACGAAAGGACATCACAATGGAAGGCCATGGAAGGAGTTATGAGACTTTTTAATTGAGATCATTGGAGTTCAGTTAAATTCCTTAAAGATCATAATAGTTAATCATTTACTAATAATCATAACAATCGTTGTTCTTGGTAGTGTGTCCTCAAGAATAATAAAGCGTCTAACATTTTAATCGATAGAGAACTTCTAATTCGGTTACAAAAGTAACCAGCACACGAAAATACTCTTTCACTCTCCACACTCGTGGGTAGGACGCATAAAATATACTTGTAAGCTTCGAAGAAGAACTTGTTCGTTCGCGAACGAACTAGTTCGAAAGAGCGCTCCTACGGATAAACGACGTGAACTACCTTCTATGTTTTGTTTTATCTACTGCCACTCACTCATTATTATACTGTACATGCATCCAATGAGCGTCTCATGCGGTTGTTGTTAATAATCTGTATGTTAAAGCTATTTTTTATTATTTTCTATTATTTTTATATTAAGAACCAGTTTTTTTTACATCAAACACAAAGTGTTTTAATTGCACCAGTAAACATACATAGGTATTATTTACAATAATCTATTTGCGTTAAAGTAGTAAGAAACCAAAAACTGTGGATAAAAGTAAACCATCTCATAATTTTGTAACAAGCAACGGGAGCAATATCAGAACGACCAAACGATCTGCCTTTCTTTGGTCAAGGTGAGTGTGGGATGACACTGTGGATAGTGGGGATGGACAAACAAAGAGTGGACAAACTAAAGGAATAACCTAGTTCGTTGGGGATCGAAGACCGAGACTGAGCGATATCAGTTGCGAACGACTTTGCATAGTACCGGAGTGGTAAGTATTAGTGCGCCGTGCTCGGTGTGACGCGCGCGTGTTGCCCATTCGACTTGCAGTTTGTGGCATAATCCACAGACGTTAGATTGCGTGCGTTTAGAAGAAAATAATCATCAAAATACAAAAAACAAAAATATCGGAATTCCGGAATTTTTCCTCTCAATTCCGGAACTGGAAAAATCAGTAAAATGGTCCAGAATTCCGGAATTACGGAATTCCGGAATTCCGGAATTGCATGCCCTACTTGTGGGGGAAGTACCCCGGTAGTACCTACAGGAGCGACGCAGGGGAACAAATTTATATGTCTGAGGAATTCACCGGGAGCGCTCTCGAACATTTCGCCCGAAGGATCTGTAATGCAATAAAATGCAGACAGACTGCGATAGAACGTAAATCATTGCGTTTTGATACATTTTATAACGAACTATTATTTTACCAGAGAAAAACGATTAAAATAAACATATATAACATAACATAACATCTCGCCGGTATTACCCAGAAGGGTATGGCAGGGGTGTACAACACTCACATTTCACCTGCTATGATTAGGTCCCATGGGATAGGAGGTGAGCCTATCGCCATCTACCGGGCACAATTCCAACTCCGTGCTGCTATTGTGAATTTCCTAACGTAAAGTTCACAAATAACACTTTGCTCGACCCTGGAATCCAATGCCCAACATAATCAAAGTTCAAGCTCTCCCTGCCACTACTAAAGATCTTCATCAAAATATATCTCATTAAATACGTCAGAAAGTAGAAAGTTAGAACTTCCTGGTCCTCCCAGAATGGCTCCAACACCTGATGATAAATGAACTAACGAATGGTGCATAAATTGTTAATGACGATAAATCATTTCTATGGCAGAAAATTTGGTCATTATCCTTTCAAGTGGCTTATCTGTCATTCCCCTGATTTCCAACTCCCCCCCCCCCCCCCCACTCCAAGGTAGGCGATTACTTGATAAGTGTTGATAAATGGTGTCACTCCCCTACGGCGTAATGCTGTTATCTCAAAAAGTGACTCGTTTGTTCCAGCGGGCTTTAGTGATTTCGGCATTTCAATTTTACGTAGTTACACTGGACCTGAACAAATACTACGGGATTTCGAAATTGAACGTTATCGGATATCTAAATGTTATACAGGGCCATTTTATCAGACTCAAGGACAATTCCTTCAGGTTTATGCTGAACCAAACTTGATAGATTTTTTTTTTTATTTTTCTATCTAGCATTTCATCTCTGTAACTGTACTCTGTACTTGTAGACTTGTTGTGGCTTTTTACGCAATTGGCAAAGTGGTCGTTGTTTCGAATCTGAAGAATCAAGAAAATTTTAAAGTAAGTAAGTAGATACATGCAGGAATATAAGCATATTTCCTAACTAATGTCTGCACATATCATAATTTCAATTTTTTTTAAAGTATCTAATTTATTACAAAAACAAAATATGACCCCGAATTTCAAAAGCTTGTAGAACAAAAGTTGTTCAGTATGAGAAATGTATCTAAGTACAGTGGGCCAAGAAATAAGGTACATATGCAAATAATATGTGACATTCATGCTTAACTAGCGTAGTAAGTCTTCACTGCAACATAGAAGATTTGGCCAGTGGGCTCACCCCAATTCTTCAACAGATTCTTGACAGTTAAAAAAATAAGCCCATACACGTAAGAAAACTTTTTATTTTTCTATGTTATTATATTTTTGGTAGCCATATTCAATGATTTTATACTTTTACCTTTATAATACTTAAATTACAATTTCCCAACGCTGCACAGTTTCGTTCTCGTGCACAGGGAAGTTGCCGCCGCCACAAAGGCCGCCACAGGTGTCGATCGATGCGACGCGACGGCCGACGAACCAATGCTCGCTCTGACAACCCTAACTATAAAGCTACCTGCAAATTCTACTAAAAGTTTGTAAGGATGTATGGACGATGGATGAATGTTTATTACATACATACATAATATCACACCCTTATCCCATAGAGGAAGAAAGAGACGATGCACATCTCTTTTACTTTCATGTTTGCATCAGTCCACCTTCCGCATTGTGTCTTCTCTAGCGGCCTTTTCTAGGTTGTCTATCAAGAAAGGACGGAGCTGGATACTGCTCTCTCGAGGTTAGCGATGCATCGATTCATCAACAAGAACCATATCCGTAGCGGCTAGCGGCCCAACACGTGTCCCTCTGATCAGCAGAGGACCCAGTGGTGGAGCAGGGATGGCCTTGGCGGGACTGTTGGCTACTGGGGGCCTGCAGTCTTACCAAGTGATCTGAGTGGAGTACTTCTCCTCACCACCACCAAGTGAGGTCACGGGTAGAGTGATAGGGATTAAGTCAGACGGAGCGACTCTTTGGTATGTAAGGAGTCTCCTTCCCAGAGCGGGTTTGGCCAGTGCCATGTAAGCACAATAGCATTGGTCGTCCCTGGCCTCGCCCAGGCGTGTTTTTAGTGAGTAAGGGCCCTACATAACTACACCATCATTAAATTTGTTGTATACAGTCAAGTATTTTAGCCGAACGAACTTCTCCTGTTGAAGTCGGTTAAAAAAAGATGGTCTGATAACCTAGCTGGGTCGTCACACGCAAACTACTAAACCGATTTTGATAATATTACTCAAGCACTTATACTTCTCAAGGGTGGATCCAGCTTCTGAGCCAGAGGAGTCACAATAACAAATTCGATTTATTTCTTCGCGAATAATAAAATAATCTACTGTTGTGTCCAGGTGGGTCATGTCTCCCCCAACCTCTCCCCTGGATTCACGCCTGATACGCCGGAAGCTTCAATATTTATCAGACAAAACAATACCTTTTCTTTGGAAGGGGAGTCGTGACGTGTGAGGAATTTATTACATATTTTACCCTTATATCTAACGAAACCATGGTGGAAATCTTTTGAGCACTACTACTGGTACCATTAGTGATGCAACTCATGCAACGAATACGAATATAAATTATGCCTTAGGATGTTATTATACCGATCGATCGATCCTTTCCATCAATCGGATGGTGGAAAGGATAGATCGATAGTGCTATACTAATCTACATCTTGGCATAAAAGAGTAGAACGTATTAAAGGTTAAACTGTGCCGTTCGTATGGCAACATTATAAATTTAATCAACTAATCAGCCAAACGCAAATTTAAAAATCATCGCAATCGGGCACATTCGTGGAGTTTTGTTTAGATGAAACAATAAAATTATACCTACTCTTGCAAAAAATTGGAATTACGTAGGTGGTCATTGTATTGCAGAGAGCAAGGCGTATGGGATTCGAACATGATTTACAGTATCAAAATATCGTATGTACCCACCAAGTTCCATTTATTTAAAATGAATAATGATAACAAAAAATGAATTAGTCAATTAAAATATACCGATAAATAGGGTAATAAACTGCCTCGATAGTGTAGTGTGGTCTCGAGGTCGATACCCGGTTCGGGCAAAGAGTTATTTGTTAACATTCCATCAAGATATTCACAATAGCAGCCCGTTGGACGGAGATAACAGGTGAAATGTGGGTGCTGTACACCTCTGCCACACCCTTCTGAGTAATATAGGCGTGATGTTATCGGGTAATAAATAGAAACTATAAAAATATGGATATTCATAATCATAATCAAATTAAAAGCTTATTAATGTCTACCGGCACTCCACAACACATTAGTAAATTATAAAGAGATACATTTCCACCGTAAAATCTGTAAACGCTATTAACTCTAAACTTCTCTTGCTTCCTGACAACACCATAACAAATGCTGCAGTGTATACCATCCTTAACCACTTTGAAATAAAGGTTACATTCGCTTGGTTTAAATGTTTGGTAATATTGTATGGCCACCCTTTGTTGTCTAGTGACTAGACTAAAGGGGGATGGGGTGCATTTTGTTTTATTTGTTGAGTCGCGACGCAGTTCGGTGTGTGTATCTGAGTGTCTGTGTGTGTACGGATCGATGCGTGACCGGGATGCACTTATAAGATTGTTAGCTTTTTAGATTAGGCAGCAAGGCTTCATTCAATCATATTATTATTAATGTTGAAAACATCGAATCCTTTCTGTTCATAAAGATAAAGATAAAGATAAATTTGGATTTTTTACATTAAAAAGAACGCCAGAAGCAATACACTATCCAATGGTCCCAATGACAAGGCCAAATACACACATTCACTCACACAAGCACACCCAGTATCAGAAAAATCTTTGCGAATCATACAAAGATTTGTCTCATGTGGGGATCGAACCCACAACACCAGAGCAGTGGAGAGCGGCGAGGCGACCGATTAAACCACTACACCACACGTTTCAGAAACCTATTAAAAGTTATAGACTAGGACTCCGTTGGCTGCTAACTTACGTCATTTGTATCAATTCTCAAATATTTATTATTATATAAATTGTTACTGTGATGATATTATTAAGTTAAAATTACCTTATTACATTTAGTACGCCCAAGATGGCAAAACTATAATCCATATTTTACAATCCTGCGTGCAAGCTTATATATTGTACTGTACACACATGTGTTTGACAAAATAAATATATTTTATCTTTTATCTTCTTTATCTTATAAAATCAGATAAGTATTCCTGTGTGTGCCTCTAATATTAGTAAAAAGACCGATCACCAAATATGGCATTAGGATCGTGGTGGCTTTGGAAAATAAAACATACGTTATGGTAGATATGTTATAATATAAATGATCACGTTAGAAATCACCCATCACTATTGTCGAACGCGTGCTAGTAGCAACTGCAGCATCCTAAAGATAATTAGCGAGGATATAATCCTCTCCTATAACCTCACCTATGAACCGCCATCTAGTAAAAAGGGTAATTGGGACTGTTACCGGAATGTAGCTAGATTTTTAATTTAGATGTGTATTTGCTGTATTGTATTTGTGTCTCAATGTTATGTGATGTCTAATGGTATGTTTATTGATTTAATGTTGTGTTATGTGTTTAAATAATGTGTATATGGATTTTAATTATCTGAAATAAATGTATATTCATTCATTCATTCATTCATTGTCACACACTTTGTGTAGTTCCAATTCCAGACCAACCAGCCAATTTAAGAGCGCTTCATTGCAATGTCAACTACTTATCGAAGTCGATCGATTTAGCTGTAACAACACCCTTACATTAATAGATTGAATTGGTAAAACACCCTTAGGAGGCAGTGAATGCATAACTACGATGAATGTATACTGTACAAGTGTGCATAGTTCACTGCGAAACTAAAACAGCATAAAGTCGTTTTGAATCATTAAAAACTCCAGTCGATTGTAGAACAAAGCACTAATTAAAGTAGATAAATAGAAGAAAACTTTGTTCGTTAAAAACTGGTCGACCGGCGGAATGAAATATTAACTTTTACTTCAGGAATTGTAAAATCTTTCATTACAAATGGCCGCCGCGCAAGGGTCTTTCTTTTCTTTTAGACGTGTCTAAGTATACAGTCATTTTATGTATAGGTGCCTACTTTATTAACCACTTACAGCGATAAGTGCCGGAACAAAACATAGTCGGAATGGAATGTAGGAGCAGGCTCCTGGAGGTTATTATTGTTTTTAAAACCACCCTGTATGTATTTATTTTATATCATAGGTACATATCTACTAGCTTAGCTATTGCCTGCGAGCTCGCGCGTGTAGTTTATAGGTAGGTACGTCAAAGAAATTGGTTAGAACCTAACAGCTACGTGAAGTAAATTAAACTTATCTTATGTTTCATCAAAACCAACTCAATAGTATTTGCGTAAAGTTTAACAAACATTCATACATTCATAAACTTTCTTAGTGCACGTATACCTGCTGCTGATTGATTGCGTACTACTAGTTATTAGTAGGTATGTTAAGTATACATTAAGGCTATTTGTGTCCCGCCAAAATAAACGGTGTCCGGCTTTTTTATTACTTTTTACATTTCGGAAATAAAACAATTTTTGTCGTAGCTATTAATACTAAGACACATAATCTGGCTGTACTGTTCGGCAATTTGGTAATAATAATAAACTTCTAACAGCGCCATCTATGTGTTTTGAAATAAACTACTTGGGCAGGTTAGTGTGTTGATCAAAATGTTATAGTAACCATGTGTGCTACAGATTTACATTTTCACTAGAATTTTAAAATTTTAGCAAGTCATGACAAAACGTAAGTAAACATCCTTTTTAATAATCGACTAGGTACTAGCTGCCACCCTCGTACTATAAACACCTTGACTATCTCCTCTCCGCGCACATCAGTAGCGCCATCTATACGCCGAACTATGCCGGGCTTTATCATCGCCGCTAATTTAATACCTTGATTTGGGTGAACATTTGTTATAAAATATTTTTTGATAACTACTAATAGACTTCAAAATTAGAAATATAATTGGTATTATTTGTATGTTTAATCAAATAACGTTTTGTAAAGTGTATAGTGTATACTTTTTATTTGTTTGACTTAATTAAGTCAAACGAACGAAAAGTATTTGAATTTCTTAAAAAAGATGTTTTTTTTCTATATTTTTTAGTTAATAAGTACAATAATTTTGAAGTAGTATATAGTAGTTTTTTTTTTAATTATAATTTTAAATCCCTGTTATCTTCTCGGATGTTATTTCTATCTATGATGTTTGGGATAATTTTGATCTCTATTAGGGTGCTTTCTCAGAAGCTTGAATTTGACGGTCACATCGTAATATTATCTATAATATTCGATATACATGAATAAAGTAGCACTCATACGTTTTCATCACTATTATAGTAATAAGGTGGTACAATATAATATGGTAGGTGAATACAATATTTATGACTGAAAATTAGTTTGAAAGGCATTTGAAACTGAAAAACGGGGTGATTTTTGTCGATTTGTACGTTTCATACGCAATTTTTCCTTAGGCTTATAGCTTGATATTAATTTATACGATTATGAATAAAATGCTATACAATAAATAAATTCTACAAACTAAAGACATTCAAATACATGTCACGCGAAACTTACACTATGTATGGCCGTGCGACAAAATGCCATGCAATGGATGGAGACAATAGCTTTCTATTGGTAAAAACCACATGATAATCTTTTCAGTAGTTTTCGAATTTATCGCGAACAGACAGACAAACGCGGCGAGGGACTCCCGTTTTATAATAGTTATACAACCTTATTTTTACTCTACCAGAAACCTGAAAACCGTTCGTTCAGAATCAGTAACCAATTCAATTAATTATGGCCTTCTATTTCTATTTTTATCACCTTTTTATCTAGGTACGTACCTCGCGGACAAAACCATGGCTGCGGGTGATTGCTAGTTAATAATACACTTAAGACATGATCGCCCCCGCTTTGCCTCTTTCTAAAAGCGACCTTTAGCGCCAGCAGTTCTCCGGTGTATCTTTTCTCAAGTTTGTAATTAAAAATCTTGAAAGTCAATTAAACTTGGACAGCACTCAGGACCCTCAAGTTTGTCCTCGGATTGAAATCGTAATGAATCGTGGAAAATAAAACTTCGATTTTATAAAGACAATGTCTGGGGTTAAATGTTTATCGATCCTATAATTTATATATAAGTTTATGCTGCTAAGGGATGCCTACTATATAATCTAGACTAAAATTCCTATAAAATTGAACTAATAACATTTTGTATTAATTGTATGTCTGTCACGCTTTTACAGTTAAACCATGGGGCTGATATCAGGGTAAATAAGTATGGAGATACAAAAATGGTCATGGAGGCTCCTTTTTATCGTCACGTGCAAGCAAAGGAGCAGGTAATAGTATAGTAGGTACAGAACTAGCTAGCATTTTTACAATAGCAATTTTACTCAACGACGCGGCGGCGCGGCGCGGCGGCGAGGCTCTTTGTTGCCTTTGTTCTTCATGCAGTGCCGGATTAACACCATATGTCATGCCCTAAGCAATCCACGCCTGTAGTCACTTTTGTGTGTGGTGTTTTTTTTAAATGGTGAAGAAATGCCAGTATCTTGGCCACCATGTATCTAAATATTTCCTTAAAGATCTAAAAAGTGCTACCGAGATGTCCTCGCCGCCAAACGGGAGTCAGGGAGCGCTAAAGGCGCCGACTTTATTTGAAATTTTAAAAGCTAAGACGTGTTACCGGGAATCCTAGCCGCTAAATGGCAGAATGCAAAAGCACCGATTTATTCCAATATTTTTTAGAAACTAAGAAACGGCACCAAAGCGTTTTTGTCGCCAAATGCCAGGGAACGTCAAATACTCCAACTCTTCAAATATTTTCTTTAAAATAAGAGGGAGAGGAGAAATATGATTATAAAAAAATATAAGAAAGGGCACCGAAATGCTGAGAATTATGTGCAAAGGCGAATTTTTTTAAGCTCTTCGAAAAAAAATAATGGACACCAGCGTATTACGAATGCCTTTGCCATCGAGAGTCAGAGAGTGTCGAATACGCCAAGTTTCACATAGGTACCGTGAAAATCTAAATACACACAACACACAAGTACTACATAATTGATTTTTCAATTTTATTTTGAATAAATTCTTTATTTGACAAACTTTATATTTATTTACTGTTATAACCTTTAATATAGATATACAATTAATGATCAAAATAAAAAAAAAATAAAAAAATAGTTAATAAATACTATGTTTTTTTTTTAATTTGCGGCACTTTTATGACAGACAATTTTATGTTCAACTGTGTTCAACTTACTTCTGTGCCCGCTTCGTCTATGCCCTTCATTAAGTCTTAAACTACATCCATACAAATTTAATCAAAATCGGTTCAGTAGTTTTGCCGTTAAAGCATAAGCGACAGACACACAGCCAGATTTACTTTCTCATTTATAATATTAATAAAGTTTGCTTTGCAGCGTCGATTCTGAGTCTTTTACTACAATAGATACAAAAATGCCGAACCGAATGGTACCTACGCAACACGACGGGATCATGGTTCAGCATATCAGTAGGTTACGCAGAGTGACTGCTATGTTATACGAATACGACCTCTACAGGGCCAGAGCATAGTAAAAATTGTCTATAGTCTATACTATCTTAGTCTTTAATCTTGACAAGCCATGCAAAACTAGAAAAAAAACTTTAAATCCAATGCATTATACTGCCGCAAATATCCATTTTATTATGTCCATCCTAAGGTAAGGTTGCCTGGAAGAGATCGCGTCAAGCGATAAGTCCGCCCTTTGTACGTTATAGTTTTAAGTACCTACCTATTTCTTTGTATGTTTGTTACAAATTTGATATGCAAATAAAGTTTTCTCTTTCTATCTATCTTAATAAAAATGCAATTTCAAACTCAAATTTATTTTAATTAGCTTCTATAGAGAAGGAATCACATAGTCATTAGCAGGCTTTGAAAGACCTGCCGATACTATATAGTTGCCCGTGATCAACCTTTGGTGCAGGCTGTCGACAACACACACCGATGGTGGCTTCTCCCTTTGAGGTCCACGCGGCGGATAAACAGTCATCCGGAACGCATTGTTTTTCACTCTACTTATAGGCGTAGTTTTGAAAACTACTGTACAAGATTTACGAATATACCCTCCCTGTGATAAATAATTCATATTTTTTCGCAAATATCAATTCGATTTTTTTATGAAATTTGACAAAAACCCAATTTGACACACTTGAATTTTTGGTATTTCAAAAATTTTTTGATTTTTCTAGGTGCCAGAGATAATAGCTAAATAGGTGCAAACCTAGGTAGAGGAGCAACCGATAATTTGTCTATGATATACGTGTCGATCAGGGATAATAGATGTCAAGATGATACATAAAGAAAATTTACGGTTATACTTTTGCAACAATTATAAAGTAAAATTTCCCCGGGCCGGGTAAAAGCTGTCAAAACCCATAGATTTCTAAATTGTGACGTGATCTTACGAAACGATATTTTTTTTGAAATCCACTCCGATACTTTTTTAATCTGTCTCAGTATCTCATAATATGTGTCAATTTCTATGATGCGCACTCGATCGCATCACAGTATTCGCAAATAATTCGCAATCATTTTATTCAAGACAGTGTTGCCAACTTAGCAACTTTCTCCTCAGATCTGGCGATTTCTGCGTAAAAATATCGTATTAGAGATCAAAATTAATATTTAGTAACTTTTCTGGCGACATTTGAGGTCCATCGAACTGTTCATTTTACAAGAATTCAGTAAAATTGGGTAACTGAACGTTTTGGACCGATTTTTATAAATTACAATCTTATTATATTTAGTGACCCTTTATTTATTAAATAATTAAAGTGTTCTTTTATAATTGGTTTATTTATCTCATTCGATAAATTTACAAACAATCCTAAATTTGCCCAAACAATCTGATCGAAGTAATACCAGAATCGAGTAACTTTGAATTTACTTATTTTTTTTGATGTAAAATCCTTTAATTTGAATATTTTAAAGTTTAACTAAACTTTAATGACGCTTTTCCGATTTTTTTTTTAATAAACAAAGTTCTCCCACTCACTCGTTTAACGTTACCCAGAATAACGTCAAACTTTTTCGTGAAAATATTTAAACTACATTATAAAGAAAAACACCAAACGATTAATGATTATAATACGTTTTGTATATATTTAATACGAATCCGAATCAGACCAACAAACACTGCCAAGAACAAACTTGTAAAATACAATAATAAACAATAATAAATAAATTTATTTTTTACTTTCATTGGCTAGAAAACATATTGGCAAATCGTTTTACACAGCTACAGTATTGAAATATTAGTAAATTTCGTAAAATAAAATTAATAAATCCTTTTACCAAATTTGTTCAAAGTTAGGCGGCAATGAGGCTATCAAAGTTTGTTGACAGACATTGATTTATCCCAACCATTGAGTTTATACTTTTGAATAGTTAGTTACACAGATCTTTAGAGCGTAAGGTAAACTTAAACTTTTCAAACATAATTATTGAAAAAGGACTGTATTTTTTTTACTACCGGTAAAATTTTTGCCGGTAAAGTTTTTAATTTTAGTATCAAGTATATTATTATTATTATATAAGTAAGTACTAAGTAAGAAAAAAGAATAATCTACAATAATTAAGAAACGAGAAAAAGGTTGCCAATAATGTGGAGGGTGAGGTGGTTGCTAGCTACTTTCCTTTCTTCTTTACTTTCGAAGCCGATGCGATGATTGCGACTTACGGTACTAAATCTGTCTGAATCTGGCGATGGGGGACATAAAAATTAAAAGCTGGCAACACTAGTTAAAGTTAGGTTTTGATTTGATCAGTTCGGTTCATTTTACTGAAAGTCAACCGTTTTTCATAATATTATCTGAAATTATCGTGCTTTAATTTAATTGTGTATATAAAGCCTAGAGTAAAAGTGAATTAAAGTGATAATAGCGAGATGTCGTTTTCTTTTGGCACTCCATCGAGTGCCCCTGCTACTACAAGTCTAGGCTTCAATTTTGGCGCTAACAAGTAAGTAATACTGTATTAAATACTCTTTTTACGTAATAGCGGCATAGATATATCAATTCAAATAGTTGATAATGAAAGAAGTATTCATTCATTAATTTTTAAAAGTAAAATAAAAAAGATTCATGCTAAAACATAACCTCCTTCAACTGTCAAAATCTAGTGATATTTTCAAGGTTTTGTGTATTAATTTATTTTGATATTAGGCCGGCAACGCCTGGGTTTGGATTAACGGCTACATCGCAGCCTACCACGGGCTTATTTGGGAATACCCAGCCGGAGCAGCAAAGCGCTGCGTTGCCAGGTTTCGGTGCGACAAGTACTCCGTCTTTTGGCGCTGCGGCGCCCGCTTTTGGAACTGGGACACCGGCGTTTGGAACCGGAACTCCGGCTTTCGGAGCTACATCTACAGCGCCTGCGTTTGGCACTGCAGCACCAGCTTTTGGAGCTACGGCTGCTCCCACTTTTGGATCTACTGCTGCTCCCACTTTTGGTAAGATAGTTACTTTTTCATCTAGACGTTATAAGTGAACATCAGTGAAGATGAAAATTATAGTTCCAGGAAACTAGTTGATTGAACCTGGTTACAGAGCCTGGGGGGCACGTTTTTGACATATTTTTAAATGGGGAAACATGTCCAAAATGTGACTAAATCAATCTCGCTCTTGTATGCTTGCAAGCTGGTTGAAATCCACTTGTCCTTTTTATATCATTTTTTGTAATGTTTTGACGTGTTCAAGCGCCTACTGGGGCCTATGAAAATAAATGATTTGAATTTGAATTTGAATTTGAATTTGTTTATTATGACAGTCAACCACAACAAGGTCCCATCATGCAGTTTCATATGTTCTTACATTGTCCTAAACATGCAAAAAGTGATTTGTTTGTAGGTATTTATGTTCTATATTAAAAGAAGAATTTTAAAATGTTTCCTAAACAAGTAGCATATAAAACTGTCCTAATCAGTACATTCGGCTGCGCTCGCGTCGCCTTCTAGCAACGCCAGCTGTACAAACGTGCACTGCCCAATTTGCTCCAACAAATCAGGCTTTGACTCTGATCAACGCCCTTATTGCTATCCAGATATTGATATATTTTACTCCAAATTTGAACATATAAAATCATGTAATTATTTTTTCAGTACTTTTAAGTAGTATTAAGTCTTCTATTTGTATTAGTTTCTTGCATGTGTTGGGAAACTGTGAGTGCATTAAACAGTTGTGTAAATAAATAAATAAAAAAAAAATATTAATTATAAGAAGACTTTACATGTAAAGAAGTTACATTGCGAACACAAGGTTCTATCCATATGTAACATGTAGAAAAGAGTGTTGTAGTTTTTATTATTATTATAGCTTTAGTTCATCCATACATGTAATTGTTTTTATTTTCAAGTTAAAAATCAGTTATTTTAAAATTTATTTGTTTGATTACACTGATCAAACAAAATGGCCCCTGCAGGGTACAAGCCTCCTCCACCTCTCTGCATATTATTTGGTTTTGTGTGGTGTAAATCCAGTTTCTCCCTGCTTTCTGTACAATGTTGTTGATCCATCTTTTCTTTAACATTCTTTTTTCCGTTTACCAATGGCTCTGTCCATCTTTTGTCTTAATACCTGGCCTGTTGGCCTGCCCATTTCCACTGCATTGTAGTTTACCTAATAATAAATAGTGAGGCATGTAGATTTGTAGATCTTGATGTGCCATTGTGATCATCAAATCTACCTTCTGAGGTATTGCTATTCTCCTATCTAGATACTATATTACTATCTGTGTTTTTAGTCCATACCATATCTTGTAAAATCATTGCAATGTTAAATTGAGTAGACTGTATAAGTTTTTTGCTTTTTGGCAATATTAAAATGAACAATAATACAAACAGGGGCTACAACAACACCTGCCTTGGGCACTAGTGCTGCCCCTGCATTTGGCGCTGCAACCACTTCATCTTTTGGAACAACAGGACTCGGCACTGGAGGCCTTAACTTTGGTGCTGGTACTAACACTGCTACACCAGCAACAGGTAAATTTTAGTACAACATTTCTTATATTTGCTGGCTTGAGTAAAATGTGTGTTCACTAAATTCATCTTGTTTTAAATTGGAAGGCTGTTTTTTTTGTAAAGTATAAAATAACATAACATAACATCACATCTATGTTACCCAAAAGGGTGTATAATACCAACATTTCGCCTTGTATGTTCAGGGCTCATGTAGTTTGTTGCAGGTGGCCCTCTCGCTATCCACCAGGCACATTTGCAGCTCTGTACTGCTCTTGAGAATTTCTTGAGAGTAAAATCCTAAATAACACTGTTGCCTGACCTAGATATTGAACCTGAGACATTGTGGTGAGAGGCTGCATACAGTAACCACTATACCAGAGTGGTTAAGGAAAACAGCTCACAAAATTAACACATAGCAATATAATAATAAAATTAGTGGATTTTTACATTGGATAGAACACACAAAGAAGCAATTACACTATCCAATGATCCCAAAGACAAGGCCAAATACACACATTCACTCACACAAGCACACCTTCGATCGAAGGTGTGCTTGTGTGAGTGCCTAGGATCAAACCCACAACACCAGTGCAGTAGAGAGTGGCGAGGCGACTGCTTAAACCACACACATGCAGACAAATATACATCTTATGATTCATGTTCATAATGACAATGGGCTACTTCTGGTTATGCACTAACTTTCTTTAAAAGTCTTTTCTCTAATAAGTTATATTCTGCTACTGTCAGGTTTATCTTTTGGCAACCCGGCAACTACAGCACCAGGTCTTGGTGGTGGTTTTGGTTTTGGTGGCACAACCACACAGAACACTGGGTTCGGTATTTACGGCGCTGCAAGCACTGCTTCCACCATATCCGGCCTTTCTGGTGAGTATTTATGCTCATATATATATGCTGCTATATGTATGAAATGTCAATAGATAGATGAATGTCAAAATCCGTTTTTTTATCACTTTTCAACTCACTGCACTAGCACTGTATGCAGTAGATTTTTGTTTGGTTAAGCTGTTTCTCTGCTACAGAGATATGTTGAGAAATTGAGTTACAGGCAATGCTTATTTGAAAATAAAACAAGACTGATGACCACATATAGATTGGGCCACATAAAAAGAGCCCTGGTAGCAGTAATGTAAAATTATTAATTTATATATAGAGTTTGTGGCATGAAGAGGGCAAGATGGTGGTCTGCTGGTGTGTCAAGGCTCAGCTCATTGCTCTTTAAATGTTGCCCAAAGTGATATAATCCAGAAATAATTTTTTTTTTAGTCAACAGCACTACGCACTTAAAATATTCCATACTGCACATACATAGTAGAGCTTGTTTTGGAAGTAGTAGCAAATAGACATAATGATATTCTTTTTTTTCAGTTCAATATGTTTTATTTACCAAGTTCTCCAGTTCAAAGCTCCATTCCTACGATACCTGTAACACAAACTTTTCAAATGTTAACACCAACCACCGTACTTGCTCCTAAACCACATTTCGACCTCAGTCCGATCCATGCCAACCTTTATTGTGGATATAAGCTTTTGGACTGCAAAAGAGGATGCTATCCTACTATAGAACCTACTTGCGGTTAGATTTGTTTTAATTTAACCAATTTTAGTTAGCTATTTCTTTATGTAGACTCTATTATTATATGAGTGAGTAGTGATATAGATTCCCTAATAAAAAGCTATGTTCTAAAATGTATTCACTATTTACTGGAACATACTTAGCTGGCACCTGATTCATGGATCCAGTAACATTAAATTAATTTAAATGTAGTCACAGTGAATTCAAAAAACAAAAATAGGATATAGAAATAAAGGTTATTAAAAACTGCAGTCAGTAAATAAAAGCTGCATTGACAGCTGTGTCATCGCAGCTTATATACATATTGCTACATGCCATGTGAACGGGCCCTAAGTAGTAACACATTTCAAATACCATTCCAGGTGCTAAATTGGGTACAACTTCTGTTACTGGCACTCTACTGTCCACTTCAGGTAATAATACCATTTTCTAAACTCCTGAACGTCTTTGGTTCAGTACAAAATCTGTATAACAATTTGGCCGATCAAATTAAATTAATTTTTTGTTTATTTATTTGTTTGTTTTCTAATTGATTTATATATTTAGCCATGCTTAGCAATCTAATGCTAAGAACAGTCGCAAAATTTTTGGACTAGAAGTAGAATTTAATTTGCAGCATTGCTTGGATGGCTGTGTGGTAAAACATTAGGCTGGAATCCTATAGTCGCTGGTTCAAAGTCCAAAATACTTTTTGACTGTTCTTAGTATTTATTTGTTTGTAGATAAAGGTGTGGGTTTCCGAAATCATGTGTTATATTATGCTTATCGTTTGAAATAGTGTTAAGCTGAGTACTCACTGTCTCACTGAATCTGTTGCAGCTACTGTTACAAAAAAACAGCGTATGTACGTGGTTTGCGAGCGACGCACTTCGCTGTTTTGGTAACTGTAGATGTGGCTACGGATAATGCTAGCCAGTGAGTATCCGGCTCTAGTTATTATCAGTGTAAGATAAGACTAGTTTTAATATCCGGAAAGCCTCACCTAAATATCCAAGCTTCAAGCGCAGTAACACACATTTACACCATCACAATTATTTTGCATGTGTTAATATAATAAGCCTCGCCATTGGTAACTAAATGATATTGCAATTAATTCAAGAAAAACCTGTCAGTTTAGGTAACCTTCAGTAATCGAAGTAATCGAATTTGGTAAGGTTATAGTTGTAAGCCCGGGCAAAGCCATTCCTTTGTGAACGTTGATCTGTTTTGGTGATTTCTAATGACCTCACTATATTAATAGATTTTTTCTTTGTAGCTGGGATTCAAGTCAATCTGAAACTTTCTGGGTTTTCTTAAATATATGTGTATAAAGATTATAGTGTTAGTTACACTATTTTTTACTCAGGAACGGCTGAACTGATTTGTCTGAAATCTGGTTGGGAGGTAGCTTAGAACCAGGAGACACAAGGGATACTTTTTATCACGTCTCACGGGAATGGGATAAAAAGTACGTGACATAAAACGTGGTATAACAAAACTCGAATGTCATGGAATATCAAAACGCGACTGACAGCAAAGCAAAAAAAAGGTTCTATGTGTGATGGTGTATTTATAATTTTACTGGTTGTTTTTTTTCCAGTTACACCAAGTTTTGGGTTAGGAGGCGTAGCTCCTACGGCGAGTGGCATTGGTGCTACAAATACTACAACGGATGCTAAAAGTAAGTTGATTTTAAATGCCTTACTCAACCTATCTTTATTGGTTGCTAGTCAAAGTCTGAGGGCAATATCATTGGCGACCAGAGTAGTGCTACTGCCTGCTATGCCAAAATCTCAAGTTCGATTACCGCTCAAGATAAACACTTAATGACTAACGCAAACAACGACTGTCACTGATGTCCACATGACAACCGAGACCAATGGCTTTACGTGCTCACCGAGGCACAGAGAAAACCCCATTAAGTTAAGACGGTCACCTATACAACGACGTGTTTAGCATGGCTAAATCCGCAAGATCAATTGGTCGGCGCTTTGACTAAGGCGTCACCCACATTAAGTGTACGCGATTCTCGGACGTGTTTGCAGCGATCGCGCGGCGTGCACGTGACGCTCGCGGACCCTGCTAATGGGGGTTAAACGTCAAGCTGAGCGTCGCAGGAACGTCGCGTGATCGCTGCGCACACGCCGCATGTCACCTGAACGCTACGTACACGCAACGCGCTTGCGATGTTCACACGCCCGAGAAAGCGCACGTTTAATGTGTTGTCAGCCTTAGCTACGAAGTCCTGCTATGTAATATTTAATCACAACATAATATTTTTTTAGGTGAACCGCCGAAGCAAAACAAGCTACCAAATGAAATTTCGACCACCGTGGATTCATTTAAGGAGTTCGTCAAGAAACAGAAGTCCTTAAGCTCTGAAGTGATGCGGGTGTCTATCAAACCTCTGCATAAGGTAACAATTTGTATTTTTTTGTGGTTTACCCATTTGACAATTTTTAATACTGGTCGTTCAATATACCCTTTGATAGTTTTGACGGTTAGGTACAATTCATGACGCTATGTCATGGTAATCCCCTGTCCTTCTTCTAATGTTCAAATCTTTGCATTTGAAAGATTGACGAATGGTGGAGTGGGTAGTGTACCTGCTTGCGACGCCGAGGTCGTGGGTTCGATTCCCACTTAAGACAAATCTTTGTGTGCATGAACATGGGGGTTTGTCTTAGTCTGGGTGTTTCTATGTATAATAAGTATGTATTTACAAAAGAAAAGTATATATGTATTAGTATCAGTTATTCTAGTACCCATAGTACAGGTTCTGCTTAGTTTGGGACTAGATGATGTTGTGTGTGAGTTGTAAAATATTTATAATTATTCACTCATTTAATCCATTTTCTCATTTTTTATATGTTTAAATATAAATTATAAAAGTAAAGAACATTTAAAAATATAAAAGTATAAAATTCTACATTTTTAAATATAAGTTACCCCTGGAGGTGGCCTTGCGATGCACTGACGCGTGTTGCAGGTGTCGCGCGAGGTGGAGCTGACGCTGCGCGCGGCGGCGGCGCTGCGCGGCGAGCTGTCGCGTGCGCGTGCGCACTCGCGGCGCCTGCGGGCCGCCGCCGCGCAGGCGCTGGCCGCCGCCGAGGCCGCCACCCGCGACTATACTACACCTGGTATGTACTCATTCCTAACTCATTTACTTCTTTTTAGCTTAAGATGTTACAATAATAAATACAAACGATCTTAATCTTGAATGTAAGTACAGTAGAACTTTATTAAGTGGGACCTGGATAAAAAGAATCCCCCATAGCTGGAACTTCCGCTCAGTATTCGCGACACTTCTCAAATCTACTTTTTGTAGAATCGTTCAGAGTAAAGATTAAATTCGGTCGTGCGTGCCTACATGCTGCTCGTCGCTCCGATACGTTTTTGATTGTTTGGCTTAGGGAATATAATAATACTAGCTTCCGCCCGCGGCTCCGCCCGCGTGGTATGTCAATTAAAAGTAGCCTATATGTTAATCCAGACTATAAGCTACATGTGTGCAAAATTTCATCGAAATCGACCCGGTAGTTTTGGCGTGAAAGAGTAACAAACATCCATACATCCATACTCACAAACTTTCGCATTTATAATATTAGTAAGGATATGGATTGTTGGAACACGTAGATAATATTATGGATTTAATTTAAATATTATAATAATTATTTATTTTAGATATTTTGTTGTATAATGCATGCCAGAGCAAGAATAAAATATGTAATAGTATAAGATTATAATAATGTACATCTCATCTAAGTGAACTTCAATGTAGTTCTGTTTAGATTAAATATATATCTTTAAACACAAACACATATCCGGCAGAACAGGAAAAACTAAAGCATATATATAAGTTTATCAAAATATATCCTGAACTTAAAGAGTGTTAGCTAACAGCAGTTGGTTGAACCATCAAGCGATTTGGCAACAAAAAAGCATCTCTCTTACTGATATAAGCTTTTTTTCACTTCTATTAATGGGACCCTGGTATAATTTATACCTGAGACCCTGGACAGGTGGAATACATCTTTAAGCGTGACGAATTCGCTGGTCCTTAAGTTACAGTTAGCCATGTTTCACTGAGTAACTTTTTTTTGGTGTTATTCAACAACACCAATAAAAAATTAAGTCCTTAACAAAAAAAATACATATCTCAATGTAAATTGTTTATCCATCCAACAAACGAGCCGGTATCACAAGGAACAAAGCTATATAGCACTGAAAATGGGTACACTTGTTCACTGTATTTATATAAAATAATGAATTTCTAAATTTAATTATCAAATACGAGACCGACGACCGGATAGCAGAGTCGATAGTGCAACTGCCTGCTATGCAGAAGCCGCGGGTTCGATTCCCGCTCAAGACAAATCTTTGTGTGCATGAACATGGAGGTTTGTCTTACTCTGAGTGTTTCTATGTATAATAAGTGTATATTTACAAAAGAAAAAGTATATATTATGTATTAGTATCAGTTATTCTAGTACCCATAGCACAAGCTCTACTTAGTTTGGGACTAGATGATGTTATGTGATTGTGTGATAAATAAGATATAAATACCTTAATATAATTATGTGACTCAAGGATTTTTTTTTAAGGTTTGGAGCTAGAAGGCACCGCACCACCGCATTACATAAAGGACTTGATATCTGAACTGGAGCAGCAGCTAATAACGTTCCGAAGGCAGATGGATGTTGCAGACAAACAGATGCAATCATCTCCTAAACTTCTCACTGAACAAGGTTAGAGCTGTTTCCATCTATATTACACGACTATACATCAATCTATACATTTTAAGATGGTGGACTATTATTGCCGCGTTTAGAGATTCGATGAGTCGCGAGGCGAGCCTCGAGGAAATGCACGAGGTGCAATTATAAACCGGAGCTTTCGAGGAAACTCGTACTTGCACTAGCGTCAGTAGCAAGTTGGTCTTCAAATTCAAAATTCAAATTCAAATCATTTATTTTCATAGGCCCCAGGAGGCGCTTGAACATTGTTGCTTGTCTATTTTATATTTGTTACTAATTTGCTTTTAACAAAAACATATCTAAAAAAAAAATATTTTAATTAAAGAGTTACTCTTACTTTACTAAAAAAACATTAAAATATATTTGTTATCCAATTATTTATAAATAATTTTAATGTGTTCTAAAGTTGATAAAAATTCGACATCCGCCATCCTGCGAGCTGAAATAGACGTGAATGTACTGAAGCTCGTCGAAATGCTTGCGCTCTCTTGAGCCACGAGGAAAGACACGAGGTGAATCTCTAAATGCGGCATTACAATGCGATATCATCAGATACTGGCAATGATTGAATTGATGTGTACCTGTGTGTACTTAATAATGGTGCATCCTGGACGTAGTCTGCACTGCACGAACCGCATCTCGGTTTCAAATGTATATGTCCATGTGATCTTTATTCCTATTCAGGGTGGATAGGATTTCTATCAAAATGTACTTGGTAGCAGTTCGGTATATCGCTAAATGCTGTGTTGACTCTCCGTCGATCACTACTACCACAAGGGTCCTAAATTAAACAGGTTATGTCTGTGAAAGCGTTATACCTTTGTCCAACCATTCTGAAAATCATGCGTCATTTTATGATTATTAAACATATCATCACGCCTATGTTACCCAGGAGGGCATCCAGTGACGGAATTACCAGCAGGCTGAGTAAGCTGGAGCCTAGGGCGGCAAATTTTTGGGGCGGCAAATTTGAGGACCGTTTTTTTTGCTGCATACAATTAGCTCATAGAATTCAAAAAGATTTCTGCATCAATTCACGTTTAATTTTTGAATCTTAAAAATAATCTAGGACTTGACAATTGTAGAGGCAAGGGCGGCAAAAACTTTCCAGCCTATACCTTAAAATTTGTAAATTCGTTACTGAGGGCATCATCTAATACATGTCCTATTGCTAGGCTTGGGTGGGCCCCTTCTCATGATGAGAAGGGTTAGGCCTTAGTTCACCACGCTGGCCAATTGCGGATTAATGGACTTCACTCACCTTCAAGCTCTTTTTAGGCACTCTTAGGCATGGCTTTCTTCACGATGTTTACCCTCACCGATAGCGAGAGATAACTTATATGATAAATACACACATCTCTTCGAAAAGACGAATCTTAACGGTTTATTGACAGCGGTGTGTACCATGGGTTCGAACCCGAGAACGGTCTGCCACTCGTATATTGCTGCTCAAGTCCGTCGAAGGGTCGTAAATTAAATTATGTTTATTAAATAAGAGTATTTCCACAGATATAGATCTACAAAGATAACGCAAATGCATGTACTTCGCGTGTCCGAACCCCGACCAAGCGTCAAGGTTGGTCGCCGCTAAATTCAGTCCACGCGCGTCTTTTGTTAGAGAAAATCATTGCGGACGGCTCCAGTTGAATCGTTTGAATCGTACTGGGCGGATGGGCATCGGCGGCATCGGTGTCTTTGAATCGGTTTGGATTTCCCGTCACTAAATTTCGGCTGTGACGTCACAATAGGTATTAAAAAGTCGGCACGCTCGGTTTCAATACAAATCGTGATACTTACGTTATCTATGTAGATCTATATCTGTGAGTATTTCATTAAATCAGCGAGGCAATTTACAGGCAGAAAATAAAGATATGTTTTTATCAATGTAAATTTTCCTTTTCATAGAGCTTACACTAGGTATAAGACGGATGCACGAATCGCTGGTGGCGTTGGCCGGTCGCCTGCAAGCTGTCCACACACAAGTGGAGGGGCAGAAGGAGCAGTACCTGAACCTTCGCAAGTACATCCTGAAAGATCCCACCAACGTGTTTGATGCGCCTTATCGTAAGTTTCTTTTCCGTTTTTACTCGACTACGGCGAAGCCAAAAGGAAGCGTTATAATTTTGGCTGTCTATGTATGTATGTATGTTTCTTTGTTCCACCATAACACATGAGTATATAGTATACTGAGCCTATGCTTAATACAACCGCGCTCTGATAGGAACACCACAACAAGCTTGTCGCATCTTAAACCGGATGCATTGTAACGCAAATGAAGTGGTCGCTATCAGCTTCTTCTTCTTCGTCGTGTCGATGGCTAAGTCAAATTTTATTTTGACTTGCCATCGTGGTGAAAGGATTAGCCAATTCGCTTTAGAGAAATCGTGCATTGCCCAGCGTGCGCCGGACGTAGGGGATCGTTGTCTACGTCACTCGGGGAGGCTCCTTTCATGCACCCCGCTCATAAGTGCTATAGGTTGACCGCTTAACTGAGACTTCGCCTGCGGGGTACAGGGGCGCGGGGGTATGGCGACAAAGGGGAATGAAACAGCTGCGGGCGGTGGGCAAATTTTTGTGATTCATTACGTTCGCTACATGGGTAGCGATCGCATGTGTTAACTGTTGCAGACACCTTGTGAGAGGTACACATGTAATGATAATCTCAAGATGAATCGAAAAATCTTCAGACATAAAGTAAACA
Organism: Hypena proboscidalis; assembly: GCA_905147285.1. Taxonomy (NCBI): domain Eukaryota; kingdom Metazoa; phylum Arthropoda; class Insecta; order Lepidoptera; family Erebidae; genus Hypena; species Hypena proboscidalis. Next base: position 8,678,886 of record LR990141.1, read on the forward strand.
GTCAGTGCAAGCAAATGGCTTTTAACGTATACATAAATTTTAGAAAAAAGAAACTGGACCCAAAAAAAGTTTTGACTTTCTTACGATTTAATTATATGTTTAGATAAAAAATAGTATAATAGTTTATTCTCAATTATTTTATTTACGTACATAAGTTTATTAAAATTTTGTATCTTCTTAACTATTTTTCATTTGATAAATCACTATTTCTTTTTTCCTATGATGTCACATATCTTAGGAAATATCTTGGTACATTTCATCTCCTGTATGTTTCATTAAGTGCCCCCACCGCCCGCAGCTGTTTCAGTCCCCGTTGTCGCCATACCCCCGCGCCCCTGTACCCCGTAGGCGAAGTCTCAGTTAAGCGGTCAGCCTATAGTGCTCAGCTTTTGATAAGTGAGTGAAGTAAAGTACAGATGGCATTGAATACTCAACACAGATCTTAAAACTAAATACACAGAAAAAAAAATACAACAAAGTACAAAAGAAATTAAAAGCAGAATAAAAATGAAAATGAACAATAATATAAATTATAAAGTCAAAGTTATCCGTGCAGAAATCGGGATATCACTCAGCGTTATGCTTTACAGCGCTTCATTGGTGCAAGACACCGCAAAGCGCTGGTATTCTGTGATGCCCCACGCGGTGACGCCACGGTACTACAAGTATTAAATGCTAATACAGTGGACCGACAAGCAGTTTGCAGGGCAGTGTCGGATTATAGAGTACTGCCTTAGACCCCCTATAGTCCGCATTTTTTATGAAAGAGTACCTTGTAATCCGACAGCGCCAATGATATGATTCTACATGTTATATACAGGGTGGATGCGACATAACGACATTTATTGAAACCACAGCTTCTATACATGGCCAGTATGCATTTCCACCGGATAAAAAATTCTCTGGCGAAAAAAAAAATCCACGTCTTCCGAACAAATTGCACGATCGCAATGTTCAAATTGTTCGGAGAACGTGATTTTTTTTTTTCGCCAGAGAATTTTTATCCGGTGGAAATTGATACTTACCATGTATAGAAGCTGTGGTTTCAATAAATGTCGCTATGTCGCATCCACCCCGTATATATGTATGTACTCTGAAGTAAAAATCATACTTCATTATGTATGTCAAATTTAGTAAATTAAACAAGACAATAGAGAGACGTATTATTATAAAATTAACGTTAGTAATGCTATATAACTCACAAAAAATAAGCAATAACTTTACATTAGGCAATACAAATTGTGTATTAACAAATGTACATACTAAAATAATCAAAAATTATGAGTTAATCAATTTAACGCGCATGAAAATATTCATCAATTTTTAAAAAAGAAGATAATTGAAAAATATTCGATTCATAATAAATAATAGACCATGTTGGATTACCGGGGGTGCCGAATAAGCCAGGGACCGGATTATCGGGGGTCCACTGTATAAGAGAACTAATCTAAATTATAATGATTTTTTGATGATTATTATTATAATGTAATAAGTTTATTTAAATAAGTTAACTTTATCCACAGTGATTATTTTTAATATACTTGATTTGGATAAAATCAATTTAATTTAATTTAATTTTATGATCATTAATTATTATGATCAATTTAATATTTATAAAATTAATATATACCAAATGATTGAATTAACCGACAATGTAAACACAGACTGTGTTTACATTGTCGGTTAAACTAATTAGTGTTTATCAATGGTGATTTCTCTATGTTGGAATCGATCATGCTCACTGCTTGTAATGGCGTTGCCCGCTGGGTCTTACCCTTCCGTCTCTTTATTCAACAATAAAGAGCTGTGTATTAAAAAAAAAAAATTTTTTACATTAGTTAAAACGCCAGAAGCAATTACTCTATACAATGGTCCTAATATCAAGGCCAAATACACACATTCACTTAAGCACATCTAGTCTTCACTCAAAGATTTGTCCCATGTGGGGATCGAACCCACAACACCAGTGCAGCGGCGAGGCGACCGCTTAAACCACTACACCACACGTGCAGACGAATGAATTAATTATGTATTATAATTGTAATGTATTTGCAGCAAGCACAAGCTTAGACCAAATCCTCCGCGACGCTGAGAGCAATCGCAAGAAGATAAAGTCTGGAGCCGTTGCCGACCTCAGCCACGGCAGCGCCGTGCTCTCAGACCCCAGGGCGGCTTTGGGTAATACATTTTTATTGTTTTAACTTAATTATTATCTTCACCTAGTCTGTACGGCATGATCTGAATATCAGAAATAGTACAAAATAGTCGAAGCAACGCTAACCACGGGCGGTCGTGGATGGGTTACGATCTTTACATAAGGGGCCGTTCAAGTATTACGTAAGCACTATGGGGGGGTGGGGGGTCTTTGCTTTGCTTATTTTGGATGACATGGGGGGTAGGGGAGTCTAGGTGATGATTACGTCATCGGTATTTATTTACTTTTTTACACGAATGGCAACCCGCACATTGTCTATGCTTGAAAACGAAACGCATTTTTGGGGATTCCCGCACGCATACGTTTAAAAATACATTTTTATCTGAAAAATGTTTACGTAAGCATGGGGGGAGGCGGTAAAAGCTTTGTTTACTTTTGCTAACAAGGGGGATGGGGGGGTAAATAATTGTAATAAATCTGCTTACGTAATATTTGAACGGCCTCTAAAGAGAGCTTCGGAGAGCACGTTAAGGAGTCGGTCCCAGTTGCTATTCCAAGCTCTAAGGCAGTCGTTACAGGAAGTCAGAGGCCAGAAAGTCTGACAACTAGTAACAAATAGTATCGTATCACTTCGTACTGGGTTGTGGCGTTCTGATGGCATTCGCTCCACGTAAAATACTGATATTCAGCTAAATCCGTTAGACTAGTAGCCAAGCTCAATGTAATTGGGCAAAGGCTCGGTAGATCATGAGTCTGCCTGCGTGGTCTAGCAGTTAGCGAATGCGACTGCCGCGCAGAGGTTGCGGGTTCAATTCCCGAGTCGGGCAAAAGGAGGCGTTGAATTTTTCTGTAAAGAAAGCCTAATCAGCTTGGAGACAGGAAGTTCGCAATGATTACATCCCCGTGGTTAAGAAGTCACGTTGTTCGTGCGCGGTTTTGTCAGTCGATTCGTCCCTGAGGGCTATGGGAGTGAGGGGAAAAAGTGTGGTATAAAAAAATATTGTGTATACCTGCAGGTAACCTCCAGCACTTGGCGGGTCCCACACCGTTCACGTACGTCGGCAGCGCGCTGTCACCATTCCCCACGCCAGACACTTCAGGTAATAAATATTTCTTTATCTACACCCATGCTATAAATCCTCTATAAACGTTCTTGAAACTATTGCCAACATTAAAACAGCCAGTGTCATAATAACCATTATAACACCCAAACGGGTGTACTAATGTTGTACTGAAATTCATTATGCAACTCCTTTTTTACTCATCGAACAGCCACATTCTCATGGCATCTTTATGAATTTCAAAAAAAGAACATGTCATGCACGCGCGTTTCACTACCACAGCGCCGTAATTTAAATAAAAACTTATTCGAATTTTTGAATTGACGTCGTATCCCGCCATTTTTGTTCAATAATAGTATTATTACCTATACATAGTTTGTTTGTATTAGATGCTCACTAATTAAACTTTCCATGAATTTACATAGAGTTCTTACAACACTGTTCAATACCCTATGGTTTCAGAACATTTATAGAGGATTCATATCATGGGTGTAGTCTAATAAAATCTTGTATGCAACTGTTTTAATACCCCTCATTATAGAACAGTTGCATAAATAACTATTTTTAAATGGTGACTGGTTCGGCATTTGACCACGACCTCACCTGATGGTAAGTCATGATGCGGTCTATGGAGGAGCACGAGACTATTTACTCTTGCTATGTGCGGATTTGTGGCATATCTACAATGAAGTGATGTCGGAGTGCCGTTTGTCTGGAAGTCTGATGGTGAATATGGGGACAATATAAAATTCTAAATAAGGAACTTATTTAGAATTTTATATTGTTTTTGTCATGTCATGTAAGGAAGTATAAAATTTCGTTTGCAGCATATGTCATTACATAAGCTGCAAACGAAATTTTATACTAAATTCATTGAGCTACCCGCGGAAGCGTCAAATTGTGTTGGGATAGGATACACTTGTAGAGGTTCTATGGTTGCATTAACCAGACAATTTCGAAATAAATAAAATATACATTTGAGCAGAATTTGTGTGCATGAATCCTTATTTTGCAATTTACGAGCGAAATGTAGGAAAATAGTGAGACTAAGTAATAAATCACAATGGATAATTATCAAAGAAAGTAATTATCTTGATAATTTCGAACCCACCTTGAAGTTAATACATACAAAACTATTTTTGCTGAACCATCTCACATAGTCGCACATATCACCTGAATTGTTTAAGGTCAAACAGCTGCTTAGGTGCAAAATACTGCCTCATCTTGTTGAGGACATACAGGTTTTACACCATTTTTGTTTGAACTTATAGTCTAATTGAACACTGGTTTTCTAGTCAAGGAAATATTTTCTTATTTTTAACACGCTTATATTAGCTTCACCTGTATGTATATATGTATCTATCTATGTATGTATGTATGTAATGTATGTATGTTATGTAACCGACTCCTTTGGACTCGATTTGACCCACTTTGAACGGACAGATTTCATTCAAATTTTGCACACCTGTCAAAGATCGATGACTATGCAATAATTGTATAAAAAAAAAATATATATATAAAAAACGCTCTTATTAAGTTGAATAAACCAAACTAAAAAGTAGAAAATAAATAATAGTTTAAATAAATAATTCCTAATATAAGCGGAAAAAAGCGTGGGATAGACGAAAAATATGGCACAGAGCGCCCCACGCTTTTTTCAGCTTATATTAGGAATTATTTTTCACTTTTTAGTTAGAAGTTCTTTAAAAGCGTGTTTTTTAGTTTTTTTAAACTATGTTTTATTTGCTAGTAGCAGAACGGAGTCTAGAACTAGGCTTTAAATTATAGATCCTGTGCTGTTACGTGCTAACTTCATGGTAAGGGTGTTATTACACGAATCAAACGACTTGAATCGACATCGATGGCCAGTCGATTAATTTGATAACATACACCTTTACTAATCCAGACATTGCCACTATAAGAACGTTTTATTAATCAACATGACGCTGTATATGTATCGAATTGTGTCAATTGTAGACCGGGCGGTTGAACTGGTGCCCTGAAATGCAGGCTGCCGCCTAGCTTAGGCACCAGTCTCCCACAATGATATATTGAATAATGATATATATGTATATTTGAATTAAGGACTGTTGCATTTTAAATCATTCCTTTTTATTCATTATTTAACTTATTTTATATATTTTAAATATGATTTATAAAAAAATACAAAAAAAAAATATAAATATATAAAACAGTGTCCCACTGACACCAGGTGCAGGGACCTCCGGGTGGTTAGGGCTCCAGAGAGAGGAACCACCCAACGCGAGTCTCTTTAGTTTGTCGAGAGTCTTTGCTATTAGTCCGTTTACGGATACGACTATCGGTACAATAATAGCCGAGTCCACCTCCCACATGTCGACAATCTCATGAGCCAAGTCCAAATATTTGACTTTCTTGTCCTTTTCCTCTTTTTTTTACTTAACATTAAATTATTATTATTATATTTGTAAAATAGCTCCCTAATATAGTTGTTCATCTGATAAAACAGGCTGTTTCTTTTCAGTGTTAGCATGGCAGCCTCAGCCGCAGACGAGTTTCAACACGTCACTGAACGCATCGTTCGGCGCGGCCTCGGACGCCAGCGCCTTCCAGCTGCAGAAGCCGCCCGGCAAGCGCGGCAAGCAATGATATTGGCGGTACACTTAAAGGACTACGCATCCCGCCCGCCCCCGATCACACGCTAATACCTAATTTGTATTTTACACCATCAAAAACAGCATAAATCGGTTTGGAGTCGATTTTACGAATAAAGCAACCTCCAAAATGTATAGGCACGGTAGTTTCAGTATTTTATAACGTTTGAAAAATGGCAACAGCTATCTGTTTCAGTTTGAACATCGACCCTATGCAATAATTTTTGATACTTTGTTTCTGAAAAAGACACTCAGCTTATGTCAACCCGACTTAGATTATACTTCGTAAATTCCTGTTCGTCTACCAACGTCCATTCCTTTGAATGTCATTGGCTATTAACAAATAATTCCAAACACTATTTATTTTAATCTTTCAAAACAGATATATTTATTCATTATAATAAGTATGTATTTACAAAAGAAAAAGTATATACAGGGTGGATGCGACATAGCGACATTTATTGAAACCACAGCTTCTATACATGGCCAGTATGCATTTACACCGGATAAAAAATTCTCTGGCGAAAAAAAAAATCCACGTCTTCCGAACAAATTGCACGATCGCAATGTTCAAATTGTTCGGAGAACGTGATTTTTTTTTTCGCCAGAGAATTTTTATCCGGTGGAAATTGATACTTACCATGTATAGAAGCTGTGGTTTCAATAAATGTCGCTATGTCGCATCCACCCCGTATGTATTAGTATCAGTTATTCTAGTACCCATAGTACAAGCTCTGCTTAGTTTGAGACTAGATGTTGTGTGATATTTATTTATTTTATTATTTTGCTGGCTGTTGGTGTAAAATGCTATATTGCCAAAATAAATTACCAATGAGCAAACGTGGGGTGGCGTCGGGTCTTTATAGTGTGTCAGTGTCCTTACACAAACCGTTTTAGAGACTACAAGGCTCTTAACAATGCTACTGTGGTTTTTATTATCGATAAAATGAGGACTCAATGGAGTGAGTGTAAAGTTGTATGATGATAATTAATTAATTAGTTAGATAATTATGTATTGAAACAAGCGATTTTAGTGCACACTAAAAAATTAGTGGTTGCCACTAAACAAATAGATGAAGATATTTAATGTGGCTTTTTTTTGTCGTTCCGCTGCAATGGCAACCTTATGGCCGAAATCACTTTTGTACGGGATCAAGCCACGGACGTTTTCGTAACGCAGTTTTAGCTATTGTTTATATGTGATAGAATTATCTAATTCGTGCCCAAATGTAATAATATTATAATTACTTATTTGTATTACTGAGCTTTCAATGAACCTTAAACTTCGATATGTTTTCGAAATAAGTAGTTTGTGACACAATATTATTGCCCTCTTTTATCAAATGTTTGTAAAAATGTGTAAATATATTGTAAGTCGTGGTAGCCACACATCCTTACTATGGAATCACGTTTTGTATATATCTAATCTATTGATACATTTTGGCATATTTATGTATGAGACATTAAGTGGGATTACTTAATAATAGCGCATGCATCAAATTTAAATCAAAATTAAGCGTTTGTTCGTCTTTTACGAACAAATCTCGTAGAATAGAGAATGAGTATGTAACGATAATTTAAGAGGTGAGACAGACAGTAAAGACCGCCGGGGTGCGAGACTCAGCCTGCGCCCTCATATTTTTTTAACTTTTTGTGTAGTAATGCGGTATGACAAGCGCCGAAAGCGTAATAAAAGAAAAAAATATTATTGTTTATGACAATTTTTTTTGCTTGCGCAACATATTTGTCGTAAGTAACAAGTATATAAAACCGTGCAATGGAGTTAAGTTCAATGAAATATCCAAAAATTCAGCGCTTGAAAGGCGCCCCTTGCACCCCCTGGTAAAGACGGCCCTGCATCGCAGTTAATGCCGGCACCCAGGAGACAAACGTCAGCACGGGTGTGACGTGATCAAAGTAACTTCCGCGGCGTAGTTGTCGAAGCCGCGTCTTGTTCGCGCACCGTCTGTTTTATAATGTTTGGTCGCGAAAATTTATTGAACAAATGCTGCGACTTCGACTCTTCTTCTGCTTTCGTGTCGATGGCTGCAGTCATATTCTATGAGCCCAGTGCGTGGCCACGTGGATAGCGCTTTCATCAGCTCTTATGAGCGCCTCCTTTGTGCAGGTGGTGGAGCAAGTGGGACAGGTCATGAGGTGGGCCATAGTCTGTACAGCACCACACTCGCAGTATAGGTCCGATTCGTCAAGAAAACCACACCTTACCAGGTTATGTTTGCTTCGACCGAATTGAGTTCGAAGCCTATTGAGTGACTTCCAAATCGATTTTGGCAATTCGTGGCCAAGTTGAGGCTCAACTTGATTGGGACAAAGCGGTTGGGAAGAGACGTCTTTTCTTGCCATAGTTGACATCGCGCTTGTAGGTTATCACAAGATAGGGGTTCAACGCACTGGATGCAGTTTTTACGACTATTTAGCGACGCGGCTTGCTTACGTCTTATCTGTCTGTCCCGCCCCTAAAAAAGAGCTCCCAGGTGGGTCTGTAAGGACATACACTGATTATAACATTGCGAGTTGCTCGATGCAGCACATTTTAATACCTACTCTTAAAATGAAGTTCTGAATGTTCTTTGAAGCGTTTTCAGTTGTTGTAAGTATGCGTGTTTTTAATACAAGATACTTACCTACAATACCGGCCCGACTGGCCTTGAATGCTCGAGTTGAATTGTATAGTTGTCGTTACGATGTACATATTTATGTATACCTAGTTTTAGATTTTGTTTTCATTGTTAAAATTGTTGTATGTAATGTACTTCATTTTCTACTGCTACAGAAGCACCCAATAAGGACGCCATCACACAAGCGTTTGTCCAGCGTAGGCGTTCGATTTATTATAGGCAAATCAGTGTTTAAAAATACTTACAGTGTAGCGGCATCAGTTATATTAAAAACAAAACTTGATTGTCCATGGTCATCTGTATTTCTGTAAAGGTATAAACGTTATTTTCCATATGATTTTTGTATTTACAATTTAATGGAAGCTCTGTGGCGCTTACAACTTGATTAATGGTAGTTAAAATTAACGTACTTGTCAAAATCTAAACTGACTGATTATTCTTCACTTCACTTTTTACAAGGTGTTTTTAGTTCCTGATTTGCCTGTACAACTGTGGGCCAACGAGTTAGCTATGCAGGGCAAAAACTTCTAAGTCATAGTAAAGACTTACTACACCTGTTATGGATAAGTGAGTTATATATCTAAATATATAATTCACACATGCATATCTATTGCAGTCAGTTTGCATTATGGCAAAGAAGTTTTTGTCCTGCATACCTAATTGCTTGGCCCACTGTACATGACAAAAATATTACTACCGAAAAAAAAAACCTAAAGAAGATTTGTATCATTAGGTCATAATATAACATAAAATATGTTAAAATTATAGTATGGGTTGTTGGAAGTGTTATTGTTTTCTACAATCGCGTTGTTTTATAATTGTATTCATATGTAGCTTCGGCAATATATTTTTATAAAGATACCGTATTTTTGTACAGCAATAACCCTAATAAAAATTACATACGTCGTGTGTTCAATTTATTCTCAGTATCTAAACTTATATACCCTATTTAAATACCCTTATTAGTAACAAAATCATTCCGGACACCATAAAAAAAAACACACACACATAGCCAGTCAAAAAAAATATTATTAACTAGCTGACCCGGCGAACTTAGTACCGCCTTAGCGTAAATTTGATGCACTACTTTATTTTGTATAGCTGACCTATCTTATGTATGCGTACCTATTCATTTTGAACTGAAATCTATAATATCCCCCATATAAAAATGAATACTTTTTTTTTTTTTTTTTTCTTTTTTTTTGCCGTAACAACCTTGTACAGAGTATTAGAAAACTACAAAAATAAAAATATCAGCCGAATCGGTCAAGCCGTTTTCATGCCAAGTCGTGACAACGGAAATTTCATTATATGGGAAAATGGAATTGTCGTCTTACTCTATCTTACTCGCAATTTTTCCTTATTTGCTCACCGTTTAGACCTACCCTGGACTACGACAAACATTTTAAAACCAAAATCAGCTCAATCGGCCCAGCCGTTCTCGAGTTTTAATCAGACTAACGAACAACAATTCATTTTTATTTATATAGATTATTCAATTACATAATAGGTATTAGAAATACGCCTCAAAGACATGGAAAACTAAGTTTTTAGTTAATTTGAATTAAGAAATAAGCCCATTTTATAATTATGGTTTGGAGAAATAACCCTTATGTTATAAATATTTTTAGAAGAGAGTATAATAATGGTGAAAAATATAGATAGATAGATAGAGTAATCTTTATTGTACACCAATATTAACAAAGAAGTTTATTATGTTAACAAATGCACTTAAAAATTATGTTGCACAATGCGGCCTTATCGCTATAAGCAATTTCTTACAGGCAACCTTAGGATGGACAAGTATGTAATGAGCAAAGTTATGGGCAGTTGTTGGTGCGTTAATTAAAGAAAAAAAGAAAAATAAAGTAAAATGAAACGTAATGATAATGACAATGGAGATTATAAAATATGTTGACATCATAAATATCATCTGTTTGCCTTTTACATAGGCCTTCAGGTTGATGCAGTGTTCTATTTATCTTTTGTTTGTAATATTAATTAAATTATCTAAACTAACAGGAAAAACTAACTTATCAGTTTTTTCTGTCTTTAATATATTAAATAATTCAGTAGTATCTAATAAAGATTTATGTAACACATTAACTCTACTAAATGCAGCTGCAGTTCAACTTCATCTAATTATATGTAAATTTTTAAAATTATTATGAATAAGCAAATTAAAATCAAATCTTTACTCCGTTGAAGTAGCGTTTGGTTAAAATCTCTTCTATTTCCTTAATAGTAAATAGTAGCTTAACCTTTTTGTTTGTGGGTCGCCACCCTAGTCCCCCGGCCGTCATCTTAAAAAAACCGGCCAAGTGCGTGTCGGGCCACGCGCAATTGGGTTCCGTAGCTAGTCGTAACAACATATTTGGACTTAAAAGTGATTTATTATTGTTTAGTTTTAGAAATCATTAGCAGTTCGTAAGATGTTAAATAATACTTTATTAATAAATGAGATTAACAGCTCTGAGTTTATACGAGCTTTAGCTCTCTATACGAGCCCATATAGGTTTATGATAGCTAAACAAAGAATTATATATTCCAGCTTCACAAGAAATATTTCCAAACACATTATCAATTTGAGTGCCTCCTCGCGTAGTAGAACAAGGTGGCAATATTGCCCTGTATCCAGCTTTCTAAATGAATGACAGTATACAATTGTCTTTTAAAAAATCTTCGTTAAAATCACCGAAAAGTAATGTAGGCAAATTATTACTGCAGAAAACATTTTTGAGTAAGAACTCCATCAAAGTTTTGTTTGTACATCTAGGCGATTTGTAGGTATAAAGCAAATATTCTATGATTGTTATATTCAAGAGAAACTGCTTCAACATGACCAAATGTACTGCTGGATTGCTAGGAGAGGTGATGTGTAAGTCTTGTTTGGCCCTCGCTAACATTCCAAAACCAGGATTAGAGGACGCTGACTTGGGACCGTTGGTTCTAGCAACTTCTACGAAACTAGGTAGAGAAAATGAAGCCTCGGAGCAACTTCAAATTTCTGAAGTTAAATATATGTCTGATGTGTACGTTACGCCAGCAAGAAAGTGTCACCTAGAGTGATATGAGTAGAACGTATAATTAGTGCGCAATCTGCTGTAAATGTGCGCATCATAAAAAATTTGTGCGTCTTGTAGTTTTGAAAAAAAAACGTAAAAACGATTCCTGCTGGAGTAACGTTGTTCTAGCAAGAAAATTCTAGACGAATCATCGGAGATATAAAATACATACATGGGCAGAGAGCTTATATTTGTGCAAATTTGTGCGCCATAAATATAATTTGTGCGTCTTCAGGTTTTCGAGATATTGCGTTTCCCGCTGGAGTAACGTTTTGCGAATTCGTGTATCTCAAAGACCATTATATGTGCGCCTGTAGAATGAACATACACGAATAGCTCTTAATTTGTGCATATTTGTGACATAATTAGATGCCAGATAATATTTATAATTTTCAAGTAATCGCGCTTTATTGAAAACTTAAAAAAATATTGTAGCGCCTAAATGAGAAGACGTATAAACTCGCTAAAAACTGTATTCGTTCCATCTTGACGTTTATAATTACCATAAAAAGTTTCAAAACAGAACCTACAAGCGCTAAAGAATAATATTACTAAAAGTCAAAACGACGGCATCATAACTTTGACGCCATCAAACAAGAAACTGGCTCAACCTAAGATGTGTAAATGTAAACCAAAAATTAGTGCATTTATCAAATAATATGTATATAGTAAAAATATCCAGCTTCAACTGTTTCGTATTAAGTAAATATTAAGACTAAACCAAAACAGTTATTCGGCGCAGGTTATCCGACCAAATTCGAATGACTACCAAAAAGCGACGGATTCATACGTATCGATGACCACCTTTATTAAACGTATTACACCTAAACTGTGTTCGTACAGTCACGCTCAAATGTTCGTTGGGAATTATTATTACAATGACCTAATAAAAATATAATATATATTAAATGTACTTTCTGATCATATGAAATCAAAGAGCTTGTTGGTTTAAAAAATATTATTTTTATTATCATAATCATGATTCTTAAGGTAATTATGGCATCAAATCACAGATCAAATTTTCTACCTATAAATATTAAAACAAACATTGTTCAATTAAACTAGGTATTTGTACCTTGTATAGTCATTTGGTATTATTTAAAATCACAGATCAGTTTTTCATTTACTTATAATACACAAACAATAAAATCACTTAAAGTGGCTCAGTACCATCATGGCGTGAAATTTAAATATTAAGTAGTTGTTGTTTTGGCCGAGATATAATTAAGTTTTGGGTATGATTGTATAGTACGCGAACGTAATAAATACCTATAGAGCGTTATATTTTGTTATGAGTTTGTTTCTTAAAAAATAGCCGGATTTGAAAACTTCAACCCAAGTTTCACATATCGGGCTGCTTAGGTTTGGGTTTTCAAATTAGGCTAATTTTTAAGAAACATAAGCTGATAATAATTTTAACCGGTCTATGCTACGTTCGCGTATCATACTATCATATCCAAAACTAAATTATATCTCGGCCAACAAATAGGTAACTACTTTATACTTGAATTTCCCGTTATGATGGTACTGAACCTTTATCACAGAAAATCACAGTTTTTTCGTTTTTCTACTGATATAATAAATGCAAATGGCTAAATTTATTTATGTCTAATCAAAAAAAAAATCTGAATTTATTTTAATTACTATTTCTACTGCACTGTACTCGGGCACAATACGTTTCAACCAGTTAGCGAGTAAAGTTAAGAAGGTCATCGATACGTATGAATCCGTCGCTTTTTTGTAGTCATTCGAATTTGGTCGGATAACCTGCGCCGAATAACTGTTTTGGTTTAGTCTTAATATTTACTTAATACGAAACAGTTGAAGCTGGATATTTTTACTATATGGGTTTGAGTCAAAATAAATGTACATTTCTCACATGACTCTTGTGAGAAACATTTCTCACGTTTCTCACAAATGTGAAAAACATTTCTCACATTTCTCACAAAGATGCGTTCACATAGGTAACTTTTTAGTGGTGAACAAATAGGTACTTTTGACATTATTTCATGATTCAGATTACAGGAATAAAATTAATATTTAGGTTTCAAGGTATAATTTTTTATTTTTGAACGACCATTTCGGATCAGTGACGGTTTGAAGTAGGTAGGTTAGCATAGAAGAGAGTACGGAGCGCTCTTCGTCGCTGAGTTAGCGCTCGCAAGGTACATAATGATCCCTGGTGATAAACAAAGAACACAATTTCGTACCAATTTATTTTATATTGTAACAGTATAAAATAAAACACAAGTAATGAAAATAGGTATCCGAACAACCCAAGTCCGTAAAAAAATTATGTAGGTAGTACATTTTTAAATATAATTTAAATCAGGTAAGTTATTAAATATTAGTGCGCCTGTGTTATGAACTTTGGGCTCTTCTAATTCACACACTATATGCGTTTCTGTTAACACATCCTCTTCTGTAGTCTCGCACCAGTCAAAAAGCCCCTTCTTTACTTTTTTTAAGCCCAATACCTTGTACATGTTACATTGAATTGCAACTATTTTAGCAATACAATAATAAACTCCATGCTTGACTACAACCCAGCTCCCTTCGTGAAATTTGTTCAAATTATCGTCAAAATCTGTGTTACTCACAGATTTTTTTAATCTGGGTATTTTAGTTTTAAAATCAAAAGGTTGAAGTGTAATTTTCCTTGTGTATTCTTTTATGTCAAAACTAATATTCTCTGTAACTTCAGGTCGTCTTTTATCAAATTTACAGTGAACATTGCTTGTGATTGTTTCTGGATCTATATTTCTTTTTATTTTGTCTGCAACAATGAAACTGGTTATTATAAAAACAAACACACCTGCACACTTTGTCTAACTTTTTAAGACATCTCCCCGCGTCCATTAGCACTCTCAAAAGACAATAAAATAATTTCAGGTGTAGTTAATGAAATATTTTTTAAAAGAGTTTAAAATTAATTGACCCATATTGCACGTGCATGTTTGAATAACTGAGTTCCTGTGAGAGGGTTCTTTTAAAGAAGAACAGCCCCGATTTTGCTTGGTCTTAATCGACCTAGCAAAATGAAACAATGGAAAAAATTGTATTATTTTAATGGTACCTATACATTGTTTCAATCGGGCGTTTTAACGAAACCCTATCAACGCGAGTTACACGGGATATATGTTATACTTACTAAATTTATCTGCCAATAATCCAACAGGAGTGTCCACTTCATCTAAGTCGTGAAATTCGTCGTCGCCTGATTTGTCTAAAACGTAAAAACCTGAATGAACAAAACAGTACGCAGTATGATTAGAGAATATTATAGGTGAAATAAGGACATTACCTAAAAGAGGTCCTGCAACATTAATTTCAGTATTATTCGTTTGTTGCATCACCCAAGCGTCATTACTTTCATCACTGTGAGTGACTGGTTTATATAAACTGTCATCAGATTCGGCATAGGTTATATCACTGTCTGTTTCTGTTTCTGATTCAATTATTACCTTACGTTTGCGTGTCTGAGATAGTATTTTATTTGTTTTTATTTTTGCTGAAGTTTCTTTTAAATTAGATTCCTGCGACTCCTGCGAGTTTTTAATCAAATTGTGCGTTTTAACGCTGATACAGGAACAAATGCCTCTTTTAACTCCGCAAAAACAACTAAGGTCACGATACTGCAATTTATTGTTCTGACAAATTATTTGGTGAATCCGCATTGTACCTGGTACCGGTACCAAATTTTCTGGGATCCGACTTTGTTTTTCTTTAACATCCGAATCTGACACATAAAAAAGTTGAACGTTAGTTATATCTTTCAAAATATTTATAGCACTTGTCGCATCAATAACGCTATTTCCATGAGAGACTTCTTGGTCCAGCAGTCGTTTGATAGCACCACCAACACCATCTGCAGCACCTTTTCCATGTGCTGCTTCAAAGAATGACCATGTGCCATACAAGAATCCGTTTTGTTGCAGTAATTGACCTACTTGAAAAAAATTTTTCTTCTGTCGGTACTGGGTGGTGGGCCCATCGGAAAAAAAATGAAGTACATTTACTTTGGGGTACGTTGTTTTCACGTAATCGATAACTGGCTGCAAATGCGCCCATATTGAACCAGGATTGTGATCATTGTTCGGTGATATCGAAACGAAAGACTTTGGTTTGTGGTCTTTCGAATATATTACCCCAGTGTGCAGAGTGATTTGTTCTCGGGAGGCACCAAAATGCATTGCTTGAATTTCACTGGATAGCTTACATAAGTAGTTTTCCGAGAAATCTACCAATATGCATAATTCATAATCATTAAGGTTGTCAATAGCTTCTCGGTATTTTGAATACTGATGATTTATGTTAAAAAGATGAGTTTTGAACAAAATCAGTTCTTTAGTAAACAATGAAATCAATTCAGAGACTGTGCCTGTTCTTGCTACATTTATACATTTTCTTGTGGTTTGAGAACTTGTAGTACCATCGCCATTTTGCTTTATGTATTCATGTTTCTTAGATTGCCATTCTAGCCATGAACATTCAGTTTCATCGGTAATTTCCACATTAAACACTGGCTTTTTAGTTTTACATGAGGCACATTTAGAGTACATACACTCATATGAGTTTATATCACATACTACAGACGTTACTAACATATCTAAATTGTGCGTATCTATGATCTTTAATTTGTGCAATTTGATTGCCTTTTGTGATAAGTTATTGTGTTTAATGCAAACACAAGTATCTCGGTCGCTTAGTTTTGGACGTATCACATAAATTGGTTTATTCCGACGGAAAGTAGAAAATGATGATTTACCACCTTCTGCAGTGTATTTGGTAAACAGTCTTTTTAAACTTTGCAACAAAAATCGTTTTTGGTATTTTATTTTCTTATGAGTTTTAGTTTCTTTTTTGCCTGCTGTCATACGGGTATTATCATCTCGGTTAAAAAAATCGCGGATTTCCTTTGCTTCCTCATAAATGGCCTGTTTTTTGGTAAGTATTCGGATTCTTCCTTTAAGTCCTAGGCCTTTTGAAAGTTCATCTTTGAGTTTGTATTTTTTTGTGATCTCATTAGATACGACATTTTTCAGAACCCATCTGGTTTTGTTGTCGGTTGCATTGTTATATTCTTTGCCTAACGATTTGTTTAAAACATTTAGTTGTAGAATTTTTTTCTTGACACGTTCCTTTTCTATTTCAGGTACATGAGGAATAGTATTAAAGATAAAACTATTTGTTTTGGTCATTGGAGTTAACTCATCATGTGAACTATTGGGCACAACAACCGAAGGTGAAGCTGTCGATATTTGACCTACTTTAGCCGGTGTCTTAATTACAGATCTCATATTTTGTTTGATATTATTTAGTTTAAGTTTTCGTCTATATGCCAGTTTCTTTACACTTTTATTTTCACGTGTCAAAATATTTATTTGTTCTTCCAAGTACTTTACTTTCTGCCTTAAATTCTTACATTTTTGGCACTTTATACCCTTCTGCCTTTGACGTTTTCTTTCGCTTGCCCTATTCCATTGTTCCCTTAGTTTATTTCGATCTGGTTCTGGTAGGTCCTTTGCAGAAGGTCTAACTGACCGCATATACTCCCGGTGCTTTCTTTTTACTTCTTCATACTTTTCAGGATTATCTTTTAATCGTTTTCTGTATTCTCTAAGACGTTCCGCGTTCGACTTTGGCATCTAAATGAGAGCAATAATATATATTTTCAGTCATATTTTACTATTTTTAGTGTAATAAACCCTGACTCAATATCTAATAAGCTTAAAAGAGAAACTCTAACAATTTTCACGATATTTGAAAACTATCTCCATACTTCTAACTTCTAAGTAGTTTGACCTTCCATCATCAGCTAGCATGCTTCAGCACTTTTTGCGTGAAGAGGTAACAAACATACACACAGACAGACAGACACACTCACAAACATTCGCATTTATAATATTAGTTATCTACAAAAACATAACCCTCTTTCTGGCGCAGTCGGGTAAAAAGTAGCCTTATGTTAATCCAGCTCTCCAGCTACCTACATACCAAGTTTAATGGCAATCGGTTCAGTACTTTTTGCGTGAAGAGGTAACAAACATACACACAAACAGACAGACAGACAGACACACTCACAAACATTCGCATTTATAATATTAGTAGGATTAGTAAGATGTAACAGATATCTACTTTTAAAAAACCACATTAAAATCGGTTCAGCCTAAACGCGAGATAATCACAGGCAAATCCTTACTAATATTATAAAGGCGAAAGTTTGTAAGTATGGATGTATGGATGTATGGATGTATGGATGTTTGTTACTCTTTCACGCCAAAACTACCGGGTCGATTTCGATGAAATTTTGCACACATGTAGCTTATAGTCTGGATTAACATATAGGCTACTTTTAATTGACATACCACGCGGGCGGAGCCGCGGGCGGAAGCTAGTATACAATAAAATGAGAATCTCCTTTTTTTAAAAGCCATTATATCGCATTTTTATTTAAGACTAATACAAGTACCTAAGTATAAATAAATACTTTGAGAAACGGTCATGTGAGAAACGTAGACCAGTATAAACGTGCCTTAGTTTTACATTTTTGTTCGACCGTTTCTCACAGGCATACCAACTTGCAACTTTTAAATCACTTTATTTGATTATAACCTAAAAATAGAATACTATGAAAGCGTGACACTGTTGTATCGGGATCACTTTACTATCAAAATGCTTTGCACTAATAATAAACAGAAAGATTACTTACTTTTTATGGTATTAACTGCGTTTCGCACAGGATTTTTTCACAAAAATTATGGTCGACCAAAATAAAAACAACAACACACCACGACACAGAGAGAAATTGACATTTTTTCTTTTTAAATAAATGATGTTAATGTTGCCAGCTTTAAAAAATGTAGTGAGGTGACCGTTCTATAATTCTATCGACGTGTAAATAGGGTTTCTCACAAATTGTTTCTCACAGGGCGAAATCAAAGATGCTCTCATTAACAGCTTTTATTTTTATTATTATAATAAGCTAGGCGATAAATTATCAATAAAAGAGAAGACTAGGTACTACACCAACTTAAGATAAAATTCTAATTCTAAACTTAACAAGAAATTTTGAAAATTTTGAGCTATTATTTAACGAGGTAGTAAAATGGACATGTTTCATTTGTATGAACAAAAAAAAAATAAAAATAAAATATTAAAATATAAAAATAACTATAAAACTTGGTGTAAGTATAATAGTTAATTATTAAAATACATGGTCCAGTGTAATTAAAAATATAATTGAAATTTGTTTAATGCAATGTATATAGCCACAGTTTTGAGTTGAAGGTGGTGGACACGAAATTTTTTACTCATGTACATTTATTTTGACTCAAACCCATATATTATTTGATAAATGCACTAATTTTTGGTTTACATTTACACATCTTAGGTTGAGCCAGTTTCTTGTTTGATGGCGTCAAAGTTATGATGCCGTCGTTTTGACTTTTAGTAATATTATTCTTTAGCGCTTGTAGGTTCTGTTTTGAAACTTTTTATGGTAATTATAAACGTCAAGATGAAACGAATACAGTTTTTAGCGAGTTTATACGTCTTCTCATTTAGGCGCTACAATATTTTTTTAAGTTTTCAATAAAGCGCGATTACTTGAAAGTTATAAATATTATCTGGCATCTAATTATGTCACAAATATGCACAAATTAAGAGCTATTCGTGTATGTTCATTCTACAGGCGCACATATAATGGTTTTTGAGATACACGAATTCGCAAAACGTTACTCCAGCGGGAAACGCAATATCTCGAAAACCTGAAGACGCACAAATTATATTTATGGCGCACAAATTTGCACAAATATAAGCTCTCTGCCCATGTATGTATTTTATATCTCCGATGATTCGTCTAGAATTTTCTTGCTAGAACAACGTTACTCCAGCAGGAATCGTTTTTACGTTTTTTTTTTCAAAACTACAAGACGCACAAATTTTTTATGCGGCGCACATTTACAGCAGATTGCGCACTAATTATACGTTCTACTCATATCACTCTAGGTGACACTTTCTTGCTGGCGTAACGTACACATGTCTGATGCTAATATTTGTGAGTCACTGGCTATATCCGGTATGTGTTTTTCAAAGACTGTACATTATGGTACATAATCTGTGTGAAATTATGGAGTTCCCTAAGAAATTTAAAAATAGGTACTATTGGTTCTCGTATTTTGTCATTTCTCTTACAACAGCATCTTTACTTGTAGGAGGACGAGGTGGTTTGAATGATTCAGTCACTATAATAAATAGTCCTCGTGCGGTAGTTGCACGAGAACAAGCAACATACATCATAGACCTTTGAATCGTTGGTTTTAAATGTACAACAACTCGTTCTAAAGTTGTATAGCTTCTGCTGGCACCATTGGGTATTGACTTCTGCGAATTTGTAAATGTGATGACTCATACCTTTTTGTTGTATATGTGACCAGCTCTAATGGAGTCCAATTCCTACTTAATCTATTTTTGTATCAGCTTAGTAAACTAGCAGCCTTATTTCTTTTAAGTTGACTTATAATTGCATCATCGAAATGTATCCAAATTCGCAACGGTCGTCTTTCACCAGATTTTTTATTAATAGCAAAATCTATAACTTTTAATACTCCAGTAGAACCGTTCGTTAGACCATCAGCTGTGTCTATGTTGATTGTCAACGTATATTTTGCCCCTTCCTTCAATATTAAAGTTTTAGGAAGTCCGCATGTTTTCTGAGTTGACAACCTAGAAACAGTTTCTAAGGCTTTCTCTTTCATAGTGGCATTTGGTTCTCCTGAAACAGAATCGATTGCTAACGACAAAGCTCCTTGGATTTCGTTTTTTTGTTTAATGTTTCCTTTTTAGCAATGTAATGTAATCTGATATCGATATATTTTTCAATAACGGCTTTTAAAAGATTAATTCTATGATTGTACAAAGCTGGTTGCTCTAACGAGGGCTGTTTGATTTTATTGAATATATTAACTCGTATGAATGTTTTCATTACAGCTTTCGTTATATTTTTCTTTTCCATGGCGCTCTTTGTGCGCATAAAACGCCGAATACTTCTTCAAAATCTTCAGTTCTTTTACAAATCGTAAAAACATCCTCCGCCGCATAAATAAGTACCCCATCGTTTTGATGTCGATCAGCTTATGAAACCATAAATTCGTAGTTGCCAGTAGAACATCATGGCAATCTGAGCATTTTATTTTTTTTAAAGATGTCTTACGACAAACCCCGCGATGTAACCCACAATTTGATCAATATAATTGCACGCAGTTTCAGAATATTCCATAGTCGATGAGAACTGATCACAGTTCTCCTGAAATTGCTCGTCTTGGGACTCATTGCTGTTATTTTCGTAACATACAATTTCTTCATCATACCTATAGCCACTGGAGGTGTTATTAATATTTGCAACTGTGTTGTTACATGTTAAAATTGGGATATTTTCCAGCGGAAGAGCGTTACCCGAAAATTTTGTGCTCAATTCAAGATGCATTAAAATCTTCTTGTATGCTGATTTAAATTGTCGAGTATTTGGGTTATTGTTAAAGCCTCCCTGACTCCTTATATTCCCAAAAAACAGCTCGACATGGTCTTGAGAGAATTTATAGGTTGTCAAGAAAGAAAGTTGGTTTGTTAATACCAAAGTGTTGTACAAATATTTTATACTCTGTATAGAAACCAATAATTCTAAGACGCCTGTGTTGGATTGGGATTTGTGTAGTGGCATATTTTCAGTTTGAAATATTATGCTAGATGCGTCATTCGTTTTTATAGTTCTTTTTCTCTTTATATTAATATTTTAATGCAATAAGATAATTTTCAGCTTGGTCTAATCTTTTAAAAATGTTCTCGGCATTATTACCATTAATAGGTTGCTTAAATGCATAATTATTCAGATTTCTTGTATTTAATATGTCAAAAACATCATTCAATATCTCGATTAACTCAATAGTGGCAGAAGCGTCTTTAAACTCAGATATTTGGAGTTCAAAGTTACAAAATTCTAAAGCTTTCGCCACACTTTTACTAAAAAGTTGAGTGGCGAGCTTAACTTTCATAATTTGATTTCTAAAATCAATATGTCTATGTGTAAGTTTATTGGCTAGGTGTAAGGGCTATATACAGGGTGTATTTTTGAAACGGGGCAGTAAGGGCAAGTACCTTAACCGTTGCAGTTACAGCAAAACGTTCTTAAAAGACCTTCCCTAACTTTTTGGGACATTTTGAACTGCATTCACAGATTTTGTAAAAAACTTACAGTTAGCAAAAAAATGCAAAAAGTTCAATTTTTTTTTTATGCCAATCGATTCTATTTCATGTGGGGATCAAAAAACTCTATGGGACCATTTTAGCTTTCAGTACTAGAAAAGACAGAAATCGCCAAAAACGTTTCCCATACATTTCGTACGGAAATATGATAAATCAACTCGAAACTCATAGGTCAGGTAAAATTTTGAACTTTTTTTAAATAAAAAAAAACATTTAAACATTTAAGAAATTGGTTTATGAAATAAATTGCACAAAATGATTTCCATTTTTACGAATACATAAGTCTATCCTTTTTTGCACTGAACGAATGGCGGCTAATAATGTTCTGGGATGAATATTACGTAAAATGGTCATTAATGCATCCTTGAGCTCTTGAACACTGGCGTACGTCGTCTTATACACCTCGTTTTTCACGAAGCCCCATAAAAAAAAATCAAGTGGTGTTAGATCGGGGCTACGAGGTGGCCACTGTGTTGGACCATGTGTACCTATCCACTGTGTACCGAATAGGCGGCTCAAATTGGAACGTGAAAGGTGACTGTTATGTGGCGGAGCACCATCTTGTTGAAAATGAACTTTTCGCAATTCCGACAGGGGCCATTCGTCCATCTCGTTTTCAAGATGGTGTAAAATGACTTCATTATACATGGCAGAATTCAGTTTCCCTTCATAAAATTCCACCATTATGACTCGATTGGACATTATACCACACCAACAGTTGAATGAGAAGCGAACCTGATTATGACTTGCCGTAACTCTTAGTGGATTTTCTTTGGACCAATAGTGGTGATTTTTTCTGTTGTACATACCGTTATTGGAAAAATTCGTTTCGTCTGACCACAGTATGTAATGTAAAAATTCATGATCTCTGCTTATTTTTCCTCTTAGCCATCTGCAAAAAGTAAGCCTTCGAACATCATCACCCGGATGTAACACTTGAACTATGCGCCCATATCGATAGCACTTGTAGCCGTATTTCTTCCATATCTTTATCACAAGGAAGTGGGATACACCTACTTCAAGGGCGACTTGCCTGGACGATACCTCTGGATATGCTTCGACATAAGTCAGAACCGCAATCTCCGTGTCCATGTCCATACGAGGCTGCCGCTTTCTTTTGAAAGAACCCTGCAATTCCAGGTTTTTCAAAAGATTTGTAATAACCTTTCTAATAAGTCAATTTTTTCACGATTAGAAGACATTTTAGCGAAAATCCTTAATTAATAACTCATACGAAGTTTCTCAGCTGAAACTAAGTATAACACACAGATTTTCGAATCAAATTCGAAATTTGAGGGTAAAAATTCTTTTTATTTACTTTACAGTCAATTCTACCCACTTCCAGGCCATAACAAAAAGTTAGACCATCGTAGAAATTCGTTTCTGTTGCCGAAATGTATGGGAAACGTTTTTGGCGATTTCTGTCTTTTCTAGTACTGAAAGCTAAAATGGTCCCATAGAGTTTTTTGATCCCCACATGAAATAGAATCGATTGGCATAAAAAAAAAATGAACTTTTTGCATTTTTTTTGCTAACTGTAAGTTTTTTACAAAATCTGTGAATGCAGTTCAAAATGTCCCAAAAAGTTAGGGAAGGTCTTTTAAGAACGTTTTGCTGTAACTGCAACGGTTAAGGTACTTGCCCTTACTGCCCCGTTTCAAAAATACACCCTGTATAAACTAGGTCCGCGTGTTTCCCTCAGAGAAAAATTCAGGGAAATAAATATCTTGACTGTGACATCACAGTATGTAGATATACGAAAATCTTTTTTATGTACAGAAAAATATTGACAATTTTAAAAAGAAAAGTGACACGCATAATGTTAATACATGGTTAATACTAGACATAAGGATAATCTTGTAGAGTCATGTGGGGCAACTGTACGCAATTTTTAGAAATTTGCTTCCAAAATAAAAGTATTAGTGGATTGAAAAAAAATCAACATTTATTTCAATATAATAAACCTTTGGCAGTAAAAACAAAACATTTTTTTTAATTCTAATAACAATTGTAATTTTGATTGCAACTTTTAATCAACTAGAGAAATGCGGACACTTGCCCCCATTGGAGGGAAAGTGTACGCATCCCTTCGGTTAAGTGTACACACCGTCGACAAAGTGTACGCAAATCAAAAACTAATGTTGTACTATACAGATATCACAAATAAATGTGCCACTCTCGTAGCTGGTACAAGCTTCGTGCCACCAGGACTTGCAAATTGTACACTCAATCCATATTTCAGTCGTATCTCCGTACTTTTATGGACATATAATGGACAAAAGTACTCTTGGCTTGAACAAACATTTTCTTTGCTTTTTATATCTTTCTTCTTTGCTTTAGTTTTGGTTTCCATTTTCATCTTTGGTTTTCTTATTTTCTTTGATTTTTGGTCGATTTCTTTTTGTTTAGCTTCTAACATATTTTTAAATGGACTGTTTGTGATGATTTCTGACTTGCAGGCATTTTTACGCCGTGTCTGAATGTGAGTTGCTTTCGGCAATGGGCTTATATTGATTAATAGAATATGAGACTTGTGAGTATTCGAAATATTATCAAGAATAGATGGAGAAATACTTCTTTCCTCCTGAAATTCTTCTATCTTGTCCATTGAATCAATAAGCGCACGTGACTGTTCATTAGCATTGTTTATATCAGTTTCGATAATACGTTGTCTAGATAGGGGAGAACTCGGTGTGTTATGCAAATCCGCAACAGTGACAAAATTGAGTATCTCAAATTGTGTTTCTGCTAAATTGGGCGACGCAGAAGCAATAATTTCTTGTGCCACAGGTGCAACAGATATCATCTCATGGCATTGAGTTTCCTGAGTATCTACTGCATCTTGATTGGCCATGAGACCTTGGATTTTGGACAGCAGTGTCAGAAGGTGGGCTAAATATGTCCGTAACAGAGGATGGTGCAGTCTGCTTCTGTAAATAGGTTATTGTCGAAGGGATATATTCCAGTGACTCTGAATGCTGAAGCTGCGTTACCGACAGTAGCAATTTTCTGGAAGGCTCTGTCGAAAATTGAAGTCACTTGATATTGATTAATTAATCTACCAGGATGCTGTGCCATCCATTTATCAGCTTCGATTGCATATTGGTTTTTCAGAGGACTATAAATAGCTCTATCTTGAGGTTGTAATTTGTGACTACTGTGAGGTGGTAAAGTAAGTACGGCGATGTTATGCTGCCTACAATATAAAGTAGCTTGTAGATTAATATGGTTTAAATGATTATCGATAATCAGTAGCACAGGATTATCGACAGTTGGTGAAGTATAGTCCTTAAAATGATAAAGCCATTGCAAATATAAATCGGTGTTGATAAATCCTGAATCAGATGTCATTCCAATACTTCCAGTTGGAGCTCCATCCATTAGTTCACCCTTCATCCTTTTTCGGGGAAATATAAATGCAGGTGGCACATAATTTCCAGTTGCACTGACACAGCAAACAGCAGTTATAGTTTGACCGCGTTCTCCTGAAACAATTTTATTGACGTTCTTTTTCCCTTTAACTGATATGACTTTAGGGGTTTTTTTTGGGTACTGTACTGATGCCAGTCTCATCCATATTAAATATACGACCTGGATGGAAGTTATATTTTTCATTGCACTGTTTCAAGTTGGTATAGAATCTCTGTACTTGTACTTGATTGAAACCAATAGCCCTTGCTATGCTCGTTTGAGTTGTAGTTTTTAAAGCCAAATCAGAATATCGTTTTAGAAATCCATAGACCCAATCTTTACCAGCCATTTTTCTTGATTTATCAAACCTGTTCTCAATTTTATTCACCTCTGCAAATTCATAAACTATCTAAATAACTAAATCATTTTGTGCAATTTATTTCATAAACCAATTTCTTAAATGTTTAAATGTTTTTTTTTATTTAAAAAAAGTTCAAAATTTTACCTGACCTATGAGTTTCGAGTTGATTTATCATATTTCCGTACGAAATGTATGGGAAACGTTTTTGGCGATTTCTGTCTTTTCTAGTACTGAAAGCTAAAATGGTCCCATAGAGTTTTTTGATCCCCACATGAAATAGAATCGATTGGCATAAAAAAAAAATGAACTTTTTGCATTTTTTTTGCTAACTGTAAGTTTTTTACAAAATCTGTGAATGCAGTTCAAAATGTCCCAAAAAGTTAGGGAAGGTCTTTTAAGAACGTTTTGCTGTAACTGCAACGGTTAAGGTACTTGCCCTTACTGCCCCGTTTCAAAAATACACCCTGTATAAACTAGGTCCGCGTGTTTCCCTCAGAGAAAAATTCAGGGAAATAAATATCTTGACTGTGACATCACAGTATGTAGATATACGAAAATCTTTTTTATGTACAGAAAAATATTGACAATTTTAAAAAGAAAAGTGACACGCATAATGTTAATACATGGTTAATACTAGACATAAGGATAATCTTGTAGAGTCATGTGGGGCAACTGTACGCAATTTTTAGAAATTTGCTTCCAAAATAAAAGTATTAGTGGATTGAAAAAAAATCAACATTTATTTCAATATAATAAACCTTTGGCAGTAAAAACAAAACATTTTTTTTAATTCTAATAACAATTGTAATTTTGATTGCAACTTTTAATCAACTAGAGAAATGCGGACACTTGCCCCCATTGGAGGGAAAGTGTACGCATCCCTTCGGTTAAGTGTACACACCGTCGACAAAGTGTACGCAAATCAAAAACTAATGTTGTACTATACAGATATCACAAATAAATGTGCCACTCTCGTAGCTGGTACAAGCTTCGTGCCACCAGGACTTGCAAATTGTACACTCAATCCATATTTCAGTCGTATCTCCGTACTTTTATGGACATATAATGGACAAAAGTACTCTTGGCTTGAACAAACATTTTCTTTGCTTTTTATATCTTTCTTCTTTGCTTTAGTTTTGGTTTCCATTTTCATCTTTGGTTTTCTTATTTTCTTTGATTTTTGGTCGATTTCTTTTTGTTTAGCTTCTAACATATTTTTAAATGGACTGTTTGTGATGATTTCTGACTTGCAGGCATTTTTACGCCGTGTCTGAATGTGAGTTGCTTTCGGCAATGGGCTTATATTGATTAATAGAATATGAGACTTGTGAGTATTCGAAATATTATCAAGAATAGATGGAGAAATACTTCTTTCCTCCTGAAATTCTTCTATCTTGTCCATTGAATCAATAAGCGCACGTGACTGTTCATTAGCATTGTTTATATCAGTTTCGATAATACGTTGTCTAGATAGGGGAGAACTCGGTGTGTTATGCAAATCCGCAACAGTGACAAAATTGAGTATCTCAAATTGTGTTTCTGCTAAATTGGGCGACGCAGAAGCAATAATTTCTTGTGCCACAGGTGCAACAGATATCATCTCATGGCATTGAGTTTCCTGAGTATCTACTGCATCTTGATTGGCCATGAGACCTTGGATTTTGGACAGCAGTGTCAGAAGGTGGGCTAAATATGTCCGTAACAGAGGATGGTGCAGTCTGCTTCTGTAAATAGGTTATTGTCGAAGGGATATATTCCAGTGACTCTGAATGCTGAAGCTGCGTTACCGACAGTAGCAATTTTCTGGAAGGCTCTGTCGAAAATTGAAGTCACTTGATATTGATTAATTAATCTACCAGGATGCTGTGCCATCCATTTATCAGCTTCGATTGCATATTGGTTTTTCAGAGGACTATAAATAGCTCTATCTTGAGGTTGTAATTTGTGACTACTGTGAGGTGGTAAAGTAAGTACGGCGATGTTATGCTGCCTACAATATAAAGTAGCTTGTAGATTAATATGGTTTAAATGATTATCGATAATCAGTAGCACAGGATTATCGACAGTTGGTGAAGTATAGTCCTTAAAATGATAAAGCCATTGCAAATATAAATCGGTGTTGATAAATCCTGAATCAGATGTCATTCCAATACTTCCAGTTGGAGCTCCATCCATTAGTTCACCCTTCATCCTTTTTCGGGGAAATATAAATGCAGGTGGCACATAATTTCCAGTTGCACTGACACAGCAAACAGCAGTTATAGTTTGACCGCGTTCTCCTGAAACAATTTTATTGACGTTCTTTTTCCCTTTAACTGATATGACTTTAGGGGTTTTTTTTGGGTACTGTACTGATGCCAGTCTCATCCATATTAAATATACGACCTGGATGGAAGTTATATTTTTCATTGCACTGTTTCAAGTTGGTATAGAATCTCTGTACTTGTACTTGATTGAAACCAATAGCCCTTGCTATGCTCGTTTGAGTTGTAGTTTTTAAAGCCAAATCAGAATATCGTTTTAGAAATCCATAGACCCAATCTTTACCAGCCATTTTTCTTGATTTATCAAACCTGTTCTCAATTTTATTCACCTCTGCAAATTCATAAACCAATTTTCTTAGAGTGCTCAAAGTGAGACCGTAAAATCTCTCGTCACTCGACACTAGCTTTACAATGATTATAAATTTCTTCCTAAAACAAAAAATAATGAAAAAAAATCAGTTTAGTACGAATCAAATTTCAGATAAAGAGGGTTCCGTATAATTCAACTTAAGAATTTGATATTAATATTAGCTTGATTATTATTATTATCACGCGTTTCTGGGAAAAGGGGTCTTGATAAACGGACAACGTATCATGATAAAAGGATCTAGTTTATTTTCTTTTGAGGTACGGAACCCTAAATTAATAACATACCTCTTGTTCAGGCGTAAATGTTGGCTGATATCTGATGTTGCAGTAGAGTTGAGTTTCATACGTTTTCTTAAAGTGCTTTCATTGATCCCAACTACATATCGTCCGTGAACTTCTGAGATCTCCTATCTGATTATACACACATTTTACAGGAGGAACTATAAACTGATTTATTTAGTCACCGTGAAGACTATTGAAAAAATAAAAAAACACTTGGTTTCTTTTTAAGTGCTTTTACTATTAATGTTGCAAATTGCTATTATTTTGAGCTTTTCCTTATTTGACGGAAGTTAGGAGATTTAAGTTTTCAAATTCTCAACAAAATGCAGATAGGAGATATTTACATTAGTTACTTAGGAGGAATCACCCCCCAAAACTATGAACGAAGTGTACGAATTTGAAGATAGGATTTATTAGAAAAAGCCAGAAAAATAGTAAAAATAAAATTAGGTATTTATTAACCTTAAAAATCAAGAAACAAAAACCAAAATTAAATCTTCTGACATTCAAATAAACTTAAATCTTAGTAAAAAAAACCATCTCTGGTAGGTAGGTAGTAATAGGAACTAAGGTTTTAAACAGTCTTCAAACAACTTAAAAATATTCTAACAAAAATAATGTTTCCTTAAATTAAAATAATCAACTAATTCAAAGAAGTAGAACATTAAGGATCATATTGAATGAGCTTTAATGATCATTATGAGGTAATGAAATGAGTCATAAAAGGAATGGCAGTCCAGTGGAATTACTGACTTCAGTTCCTGTAGGTGTTTGTACTTCTGGTTTGTGATTGGTATTCTATTTCTATGTAAGGGAGGATACTCTCTTACTATTGAAATTTTGTTAACACGTTGAGGGAGAGTATCCCAATCGGAATCAAAGTCTAGTTTATATTTAATGATACCGTCTTTGTTGTAACTGATAGCCCTTATATCTGTAACTTTCGGATCTCCAATCTTGCGACCCGGCCGTATTGAGGTATAGCGTAATGTTTCAGGAGATGAAAAGTTTTTAAAAAATGTGTAGTCGACCATAATGGCTTCATAGGGATTTCTACGGGCTTCTTTAGTAACCGACAAAAAGTCGCTTAGAAGGTGGATTAATCTATTTTTTAATTTTCTTTCTATGGCACTATGCACACAGTCTCCTTCCATCTGAGTGTGTCCGACCTCAAGGTACTTTTGAACAATAGACACTTCATATTGCATAGAAAAATTCAATAGGGCATTAGATAAAATATTATTTCTGTTTTGGCTTGTGCAGCCATCTGAGTATATTATAATTGACAACATTTCAAAATTTGAAAGTGTCTAAAACAAAAATACCGTTTCTTTATTATCCTATCCGGAGTACAAAAACATTTTTTTAATTTTTTTTGGATCAGTAGTTTTGGAGAAAAAAAATAAAAACGAAAAAATGCGTCGTGACGTCACATATACGGCTTAATAAAGTATTACCTTTGCCCATGCTACGACAGAATGAAGAGTAATCGAAAATGACAGTTGTAATGTCAGTATTGTCAGTTGCCTGTCACTAACGATAAACACATATTTTGCAATAATGAAAATATAAGCAATATTTATTGATTGCAACTATTATTCTTCCTAAATCGAACTGAATCCAAGTGAGGAATATGCACCTACGATGGATTTAAAATATTGTTTTGTACGAACATGTAAAAACAAATCTAAAGACGCCAACTCAAACACGAAAGATTAGTGTAATGCATTGGATGTAGTTTGTTCGAAACGAGTTCTATATGATTGTGTGTGAAGAAGCAATAGACTACATAACATTACACTACAACTCAAAGGAACGCAGCAGTAATGAAATAAGTAGCAAAAACTGGGAACATTTCAGAAACGGGACTGGAAAAGTAAAACCTTGGGGATCATTTAGTTTAATGATATAATGTTATTAAAAAAAATAATTTACTTTTATGTTCTCATCAGTAATGTTTAGATGTGGACAAGACCTGGGCCATGTGAAAATAAATTATTTAAAATATTGTACAAGTATCTTTTTATTTATGATTGCTGTTTCATATTTTGTTTATAAAAACTAACATACATGTAATATAACATAACATCAACCCCATATCACCCAAAAACAAGTATTAATAAAAGTATTTATTTGTTTTTAACATGAGAGAAAAAGTTATGACATGTGTGAGCGAAGCAGTTACATAGCTACACATACACTGTATAACTAAAATACAATTGTATACATTGAAGAACACAAAAATAAACATACATAAATAATCAAAATTTATTTAGCACTTTCTAAAATATTTTCAAATATAAATTGCTTCCAAAAATGTTTAGCTTCTTGCACAATCTTTGCTGTTTAATCTTGATCATACTCAACCTAGTATTTGTGGATAAGCTTGTTCTTCTCATAATCTGGATCAGCAATACAAAATAAGACCATAGGTTTGTTTGCAGCATGCATTTGTAACATTATTTGAGCTTTACATTTTTCTTTAAGTTTGCCATCCTTGATGTAATTTTTGATAGTGTTTTTGCTAATAGGGTACTATATTTCTTTAACAAAGTCTGCACAAAGCCCATCTGGTGAAACACCAATAATAGGGGGAATCATATAAAATTATGTAAGTATTGTCTTGTTGGATGTGTACAAACTGCAGCATTAAGTTCAAAGTAGGTTGACGGTTACCACAGTACTTCATTTCCTGTCCTCATCTTCTGCCAGTTGCACTCTTCAGTAAACATGGATAAACTTATATTAACATTTCCATTGTCAGGGGTAATTTTCCTTTTGCCTATATTTTTGCTAAAATAAACTTCTGATCACCAGCACTAGCTTGTCTTGGTTTACCCCAATAACACGCAGTAGATGTGACAGAAGGTTCATCTGACAGTTTTATCAGCCACATGGCAAAGCAGATAGCGTGTTTGCACCCTCCTGAAGACGCAGTATAATCATGACACTGAACAGAAATGATATTTTCCTTAGACTCGTCAATTTCAGCAGTTTCCATGTACAACTTGGCTCCTACTTTAAGTTCAGGTGTCACCCTACATTTAATGGTGCACGAGTTGGTATCACGCTTTACTTCCACACATATCCTACAGCTGTGTCTACGTAAACATCCCTGGAAGCTAATAATGCTTTGGCACTACGCGTTTCGGCGGCATTGTAGCAGTCGTTTTTCTACCATATATTCCAAAAGCATAACGTAGTTAACTTTTGGCAAATTCTTGCTATCAGCAGCTTGAAATCCATCTGATACCTTCATGGTTGATGAATGAGGAGCAGAATAGAGAGAATAATACGATTTTTATGCAAGAAAATAAAGGTAAACAAACAAAGTTGTAAACAAGTATGACAATTATGACATATGTCACATCAACAAAAAAAATAATAAGCAAAGGCATATCATTATTCCACCGTATATGTGACGTCATTTGGCGCTTACGTCTATTTAGAATGCACTAACTTTCAAAAAGGAAATAATGAATGAAAATAATAAAATTTCGCAAAAAGAAAAAATACGGGTCCGTTTATTTTACATCTAGTTTCTATTAAAATAATAATTTATATATGTTAAAAAAATGAAATGTTGTCAATTGGTAAACGTTTGGGCAGGCAATGGCGAGTCAAATAATCTGTAATGAATGTTGCGTAGGTAGATGCTGATAAATCACCTTCCGTTTCTGTAAACCAGTAACAAGTACAATCATGTGAGGCTAAATCGTAAATGGAAAAATTGTGCACACACAATTTGGTCTTGTAATAAACAGCGCTGGCGGTGATAAACGGACACACCTTAACAGATTGTAAATCCATCGCCAAAACTATGCATTTACCATTAATTGCTTCACTTTTGTCTTTATTTTGAAGGCATATCTTTTTCTGCCATCCACTCTTTGTATTGTTTATACATAGTAGGAATGTTTAAGTCTGGGCCTAAAAACTTTCGTCTGCTCTTTTCCCTTGAATAATTGCTTTCGTAACTGGGGTACATATTGATGTGGTCTATTACCGATTGAATTACTATCGGAGGAGATTTATTAGCAGGCGTATGCTTTCCTCTTCGGTCAGGGGCCACTAACCCACTGTCAAGCAGTTTTTCTAAACTAATCTTCAAAAATTTCTCTCCTATATTAAGTATGTTAAGAAACATCACCCTGCACACTTTTTTGCATTCTGGCAACAGTTGAATGATAGGGAGATCCTTTTAGCCTCGCAGCTTTTGAAGCCACTTTCTTCCATTTATCAACGTTTTTCAGCCGTTTTCTCGATTTGACTTGTAAAGGGGTGCCATCAGGTTGTTGAGTAGTATTATCATCTGAAACTATTTCATTTTGTAAATAAATTGTTCCATTCATGTCTACGACCATAATAGGACCATGATGCCTAATATTCTCACAGTTCTCTAGAGGAATATTGTTTGTAGCTAGTGTAATACGTTCGTTCATTGTTGTTAGGGTATCATTATTCACATTGTTAGGGTGTTCTTCGGATGTATTATTTATGATATCTTGTGAAAAATCCCTTGGGACCATTTGTTCTGCGATTTCTATTTGATTTTCAAATTCAATAATATCATATGAGGTACTAGGTTCTTGATACTCTTTACTGTTCACATTTATAAGGTCACTTAAAGTGATGAGATCGTCGTCAATTGAGTGTTTTTGGGGTGAATTATTGTTTGGTGTAAATAGTTGTTTTTTCACTAGATTTGTGCGACTTAGCAAAATATCGTGATCCGGCGAATCACTACTATCATCATATGAAAAATCTTTGCTTGTATCGTACGTTTTGTCTTTAACGCTGTCATCACTGTCATAGTCAAGAATCTTTTCTTCAGGACCTGAAAATATCAATTGAAACATAAAACATTTCATAACAATTAATTAAATACAATCACACACATAATACACAATAATTTTAGTTCATGACATACCTTTACTTATATTCATATTAACATCATGACCCATGGAAGTGCTGACTTTAATGTCGTCATTTAGTTCTAAAAACAAGATTTCATAATTTAACTACTTACATATTAAGTTAACCTTAACACATACATTGCATTGCTGTAAGTCCGAAAATACGTTTTCTACATTGACCCGACCGAGAATCGAACCGGGAACCTCAGAAATGGCGACGCTTGAAACCAGCGCGCTAGCCACTCGACCAATGATGAATTTCGGAATAAAAACTATCCAGTCCTTTTATAGTATTGAAACGTTTTTCACGCCAAAGTCCATTAAAATCGGTTCAGTACATTTGGCGTGAAATCGTAACAGAAAACACACACTCACACAGTTCATTAGCGCCGCAAAATACACAACATAGTTAGTTATAACTAGATACCTAAAAAGTTATTTGAATTTCAAAGAACGGGTTTAATGGGCGGACATTACGCATGCATGTCGTATTTAATTCCAGGGTGGCTAAGGTCATGAATTGAATGGAATGCGATTAATCTAAAATTTTCAGTTAAATATGGCCTAATTCTATTCGATGAAATTTCACAATATACTTGTTTATCACAACCTGGTAAGTAAAATTGCTTAAACTGTAAATTACTATTTGGTACTTGCAATGCCTCTCGTAAGTATACGTCACTAGATTGGGTTTCTGCTAATGCCGCATAATCTAGTATCGTGGGACAACTTACTGTCTCTATCCGAGATAAAGCGTCTGCTACTACGTTTTGATCACCGCTGATATACCGAATGTCAGTACTGAATTCGCTTATGTAGGAAAGTTGACGAATACGTCTAGGACTTTCTTTATCGCTATTTACTTTACTGAATGCGTATACGATAGGTTTATGATCTGTGAATATCGTTAATGCCCGACCTTCCACTAAATGTTTAAAATGTCTTATTGCCATATATATAGCCAATAATTCACGATCATAAGTAGAGTATTTCATTTCCGTAGGTGATAATTTTTTAGAAAAATATCCAAGTGGTTTCCAATTGGTATCTATTTGTTGCTGTAAAACCGCGCCTACACTAGTATTTGAAGCATCACACATCAAAGATAAATTAGCATCAGACATTGGATACGACAATGTAACGGCTCTTTTTAAGCTCACCTTACATTTCTCGAATGCCTCGATGGCCTTATCAGTCCATTTTATCACGGTTTTGTCCCGCTTTTTGCTATTATGCAGATAACTATTTAACTCTGCCTGACTATCGACTGCATTAGGTATATGCGAACGATAGAAATTGACCATACCGAGAAAACGACGCAATTGTTCGATATTTTCAGGTTTCGGAAAATTTACAATTGCCTGTACCTTATCATCGAGTGGACGAATACCGTCTGTTGACACCTCATAACCTAAAAAGTTTAATTTTGATACTCCAAACACACATTTGGAAATGTTAATTGTGACACCAAATTCGTTAAACCTTTGAAAAACCGCATTTAAATGCTTTTTATGAAGTTCTTCGGATTCCGATACTATGCACAAATCGTCAATATAATTATATACGAAATCAAAACCATTAAGAACTACCGTATCCATAAATCTCTGGAACGATTGCGCTGCGTTCCGCAAACCAAAAGTCATACGTGGGAATTCGAATAATCCGAAAGGAGTAATGATTGCAGTTTTTTCGATATCTTCAAGGGCTACAGGTATAAAATGATATGCTCTATTTAAATCTAACTTACTGAATACAGTCTTATTACCTGCAATTAAATACTTAAAATCATTTATACGTGGAATGGGATAACGATCCGGCTTTGTTATTGCATTAAGCCGCCTATAATCCCCACACGGTCTAATATCTCCATTTTTCTTGGGTACCACGTGAAGCGGGCTCGCCCAAGGGCTTTTGGAGGGTCGACAAATTCCTAATTCTAACATATTCTGAAATTCAGCCTTAACTTTTTTGAATCTATCCGGTGGTAGTGGCCTTGCCTTAGCGTATACCGGTGGTCCTGAGGTTTCAATATAATGGCACACCCAATGTTTAGGAACTTCTTTGAACGATATTGGTCTGGTAATGTCTGGGTATTTTGATAGTAATTTATGCCATACATTATCATTTATTAATGTTTGAACTAATGACTCGCACACGTCATGGCACACAACTGAAGCGATAACATTTAAACGAGTAACTTGATCAATTAACTTTCGCGCGCTTAAATCAACTAACAACTTATAATGGGTTAAAAAATCTGCCCCTATTATCGGTTGTTTAACAGCCGCCACAATGAAGGTCCATCGGAAAGCTCTTCTTAAACCAAGATTTAAAACTAAACTACGTACACCGTAAGTTTGTATCTCGCTACCATTAGCCGCATACAGCTTGTAGCTATCACTTTCGAGTTTGTTAGAATTAATTTTACCAACCGGAATTACCGAAACATTTGCTCCCGTGTCTATCAAAAACTTAAGTCTACTTACTATCTAACACACATAGGCGATTATAGGTATTGATACAAACCTCCGCCACAGGCTGTACCGCCGCTAGTTTTCTGTCGGCTTCGCATTGTCCTTTGAAGTTTTCCAATTACACGGCTCCACACACTTAGTAGATTTAGATCTAAATTTGTAGTGATAATAGCACAGCCAATTAGGATCCTTCCGACTTCTACTTACATTTCTAGAGTGTGAACTTGATTGTATATTCCCGGTACGACGTTGAAATTGCCTACCACGTCGTAGCTCTGCAACCTCGAGGCTAAGTTTTTCTACTGCCGCTGCTAAATCCGACGTTACGCTGGTGTCCCTGGGGATGGGGTTTGACGTCACCGCTGCCACTTCTGCTGGACGGGTCGCCTCCATCACCTTGTCAGCTACCACCGCCAGATTGTCCAACTCCTTGACTTCTGTGACCGCCAGTACCGCCTGAACTGCCGCCGGCAGGTGACTGTGCCACATAATTTGCAGGGTCGAGTCTGACATTTTTGCACGTGCCAAATCCCTCATTCGCCTCAAGAGTTGTGAAGGTTTCTGGTTACCCAGCTCCATTTCTCCAAGTAGTTTCTGGAACTGGCGAGTCTCTGATTCTTCAAAAACTTGTAGTAGTCTGTCTTTTAGCGTGTCGTACTTTTTAGTCTCCGCTGGGGCCAAAAGTAAATCACTTACTTGTTGGATAGCACTTTTGTTCAGCTTCGTAATGACCAAGTTTTGTTTTGCAGCCTCATTCAATCTCTGATTTGCTACAACTGCCTCAAATTGAACGAACCAGAGTCGTGGTTGGTCCGCCCAAAAATCAGGAACACGCGAGGAAACCGTAATACTAGCCAACGCCGACACATCCTCGATATGTGGCTCATTGTTCGGCGCCTGTGCTTGTATCACTGGTGTGTTGACTCCTGAGTTTACTGGAGTAGCCATTGCCCAAAATACCAAAAACCAGAAGAAGAAGAACTATTATTAAATAGCACAGTTTACAGGGGTCACCAATATAGGTTTATCATTTGGTTATTTTGTAGAGAAAGGTAATTGGAATATAAATTTGGGATTGTGGCAACACTGGCGAAGTAAACACATAATATTGTATTTCTGTAATAAATAATTGATAAAATTGGAAAAAGTGCATTAAATCTGAGCCGTGATTCATAAAGTTGTAACCTAACCTAAAACCGGTGTATCAAAAGAAACGAACATCAAGAATACCTGGATAACAGTGAGTAAATCCATTAAATATATTCACGGAATCGTTGTCTCAGTTTGAATATAACCAACACATTGATAAACAGCTGTTTTTGGAAAGTAAACAACAAGCTCACATGCTTGCACATCAAAAATAAGTAAATTTGAGCAACTGAGTCTGACAGTTCACTCAACGAATCATATGATGAAATGCTGCCAACATTATAGCTGTAATGGCACCATAGACAAGACTTTTTTGTACTGATACTCTCATATAGTCTACCGAGTTTACAGATTGATTTCTCACTTGTCACCGAGTACAGTGTTACTTGTGTAAAATAATTACTCCTAAGAACGGGCAAAATTGGAAATATTAGAATATTAATTTGTAATTGAATAACTTATACTTGTGTCTGCCATGAATTCCGAGGACAACATTACACTCCGCACACGGAAACTCAGACAAACCCTCTCTTTGAGTGATGACTCAAACGCAAACACCAATCTATTCGACACAACTATGATGAGTCTGCCCAATACATCATTGAATGATAGCCAAACTTTGTACGAGCTCAAGGAAAAAATTGATCACCTAACTAAAGAATTAGCCGTTGCTCACCAGGAAATTGAAAACTTAAACTCGGAAAACTACTGCCTGAAAAGTGATCTAAACAAAAGCCAACAAATTGCTGACACGTATAAAAACCTTACTTTATCAGATAGCTACCACCGAACGACGCCACTAATATCACGTACAAAGAAGCGCAGTAAAGCTCGTTGTTCTACACCTACTAAGTTTCATGCAATTCAAAAACTAAGTACAAGTAATGATCAAGAAATTATCAACATTCAAAACTCTGCTACCAAACAAAACAAAAGCTCTAAAATTACAGAATTTCAAACTGATAGCTCCTGTCAGCACAAAAATCCTGCTCCTGCTCAATCTATCGAGCCAGACTCGAAGGATATACATACATCCAACAAATCTGCTATAACCCAGGAATCTATCGCACAAGAACAAGGCGGATGTGGCACACAAGACTGTGAGGAACATCTACAAATAGAATCACGAAGCAAAATAATTATTGTAGCAGATGACCAGGGACGAAATTTACAGCGCATACTGCAACATTTGGTAGGAGAGAAGTTCCAGGTAACGTGTTTTTGGAAATCAGGAGCACCTCTACAAGATGTCCTGACCTCTGATCTTAGTTGTATAAAGTCGTTGAGCAATAAAGATTATGTAATCGTATTAGGCGGTATGCACGACAGGTCCCCATGCATATTTAAAATTTGTCTAAGTAATTTTTTATGTACAACTAGACATACAAACGTACTATTTTGTGAAATTCCATGCAATAAATACCTTAATGAAACCAAACTTAATTACGAACTCAAATTACTATGTTCTAAGTTTTTAAATGTTTCTTATATCAATATGGGATTCAACGCTTATATACCACATCCACGTCTCTACGCTCGTAATGTAGCTGGGCATTTAAATAGAGATATTTTAAGAATATATAATTTATGTAAGCTTAACGATTATGTACATGGTAAAATACCAGTTCCCAAAAACACTGTTGGCAATACTATAAAATCATATAATTCAGTAAGTACACAAACATCTATGGAAAATTTACCTGACTGTGGTCAAAGTGAGAATGTTTCATCTGACGAAAACAGGGTTTTTTTTCGAGACTAAAAATCTTTACATATTGCATCAAAATATTAATGGCTTAATGACAAAATCAGATTTACTTACATTAGCCCTTGAATCGCTAGAAATAGAAAGAAAACAAATTGGTGTATTATGTATTACTGAGCATAACTTACTAAAGGCAGATCAAGATTTACTACATATACCCAATTATAGGCTTGGTTCTGTTTTCTGTAGGAAAAATCGTAGAGGTGGTTCGTGCATATTCATACATAAGTCGCTGTTATTTAGCCCATTTAAAATATTCACGAGTTCTGTATAGAAAATATTATAGAATGCTCAGGAATCGAGCTTATAGGACATAAAATTAACGTAATCTGTGTTTACAGGCCACCAAAATGCAATGTGGAAGATTTCAAAAAGTTCTATCTAACTTTTAATTCTTTATTGACCCGTTTTTCTTATAGTAAAAAGAAATTAATATTATGTGGTGATTTTAATATTAATACTCTACAAAAAAGCTACGAGTGTTCAGCATTTCTGCAGACGTTAAACTCATATAATCTTAAAATAGTAATAAAAGAACCTACACGTTTGGACAGCGGTACCTGTATTGATAACTTTCTAACCAATATACGGCGTAGTACACATGAAGTCCTTGAGTTTGCCTTATCTGACCATACTGCGCAACTATTTCAAATTTCAGTGAATCGTAATCTTGAACTTAAGTATTGGTACGTCGAGAAGCGTGACTACCATAGAGACAACATTAATAAATTTATTCAATGTGTAAATGCTCTTAGCTTTCAAGAAGTATTTGAAAATGAGGATCCCAATGTCTCATTTACAAGGTTTTATGAATTGTTTGGTCTATTTTATTGTCTTTGCTTTCCAATAGTAAAAATAAAAATTCCCACACATAGAAAGCCCAAATGGATCACTAGTGGTATCAAACTTTGCTGTAAGAGGAAAAGAGAACTTCTGTGGCAGTTTCGCAAAAATCGCACCGAGCACAACAAGAAAAGCTTCACAAAACTAAAATCGAGACTAAATCGTGTTATTAAACTTACGCAAAAAGCTCAAAATGACAACTTTATAAACAGAGCAAGTAATAAATGTAAAGCCACCTGGGCTACAATAAACCAAAGTAAATTAAATGTGCCCAAAGATCATATTCATCACATTGAAGTAAACGGTAATATCATCAGTGACCCCACAGAACTAGCTAATTTATTCAACAGTCATTATGTAAATCAAATAACTAGATTAAATTCAAACGTATTACCAAATTATACTAGTAATAATTCTAAATCAATGTTTTTGTCTCCGACAATACCTAGCGATATACATAAAATAATAATGAACCTTCGATCTACAAACAGTACTGGTTACGACGACATATCTGTTAAAATGTTAAAGTGTGTATCTATTAAATTATCTATCGTACTGAGCCATATTATTAACTTATGCATTTTCCATGGAGTGTTTCCGAGGGAACTGAAAATAACAGTCATAAAGCCCCTGTTCAAAAAAGATAATAAACATGATTTGAACTGTTACAGACCTATCGCACTAGTTCCGGTTATATCTAAAGTATTTGAGAAGGTTATACATGAACGTTTGTCAAACTATTTTGAAGTTAACCATCTGCTAGTTGATGAACAAATAGGATTTAGAAAAAATAAAAGCATAAATATTGCTATTTTTAAATTCCTTCAAACAGTCATGACTGAAGTAGATAATAAAAATCAGGCTTGTGCTCTATATATGGATTTATCGAAAGCGTTTGATCATGTGGACCATTATACTTTATTCAATAAGTTGTACGCCTATGGTGTTAGAGGAAATGCACTTGATCTGATAAAATCTTATCTGAGCAACAGAAAACAGCTCACAGAAATCACTAAGTTTTGTGCTCATGAAAAAAAGATGGTAAATCACTGCTCTGATCTGCTAAATGTTAAATTCGGAGTTCCACAAGGTAGTGTATTAGGGCCACTGCTGTTTATAATATATATTAATGATTTCTCCAAGGCGATATGCCAGGAAACAATTCTTTTTGCGGATGATAGTACTGTCTTATTTAAAGGAAACAACAAACAGGAGATTGAACGTGAGATAAACGATACCCTGTTCAACAGTATAAGTTGGTTAACTATTAATAATTTAAAAATTAATATTCAAAAAACTAATTTAATGACTTTTAAAAATAGAATCAATAAATTAACTAATTTAAACATACAATACGATGGTATTAATATTAAACAGGTACAAACAACAAAATTTTTGGGAATAAATATTGACGATAACCTAAACTGGAAGAACCATATTGTAAACTTGTGTTCAAAAATAAACAAGTATTCTTACGCTCTCTACATGCTGGCAAAAACAGCAAATACCTTTACAGTGGTGACCGCCTATCACGGCTATGTAGCTTCAATTATCAGGTATGGAGTAATTTTCTGGGGTAATTCTACTGATGTAGATTATGTGTTTAAATCACAAAAGAAATGTTTAAGAGCCATTGGCAAAATCAAAGCAACTGATAGCTGTCGGCCTCTTTTTGTCAAATTTAACATTCTGACGCTGCCATCCGTCTATATCTTCGAAACAGTAATGTTTGTAAAAAAGAATTTACACATGTTTACAAAATTAAAAGGTAGCAGACACAATTTGAAAATCAGTTGTCCGTCTAATACAACTGCATATTTAAATAAAAGTATATTCTGTATGGCTCCTAGAGTATACAACCATCTACCAAAAGCGATTCTCGGAGAAGTAAACATTCAAATTGTAAAAAATTGTCTAAAAAAATTATTATTGGCAAAATGTTATTATTCCGTAGATGATTACCTACGTGATAAACTGTAAAAATGTTGCACAGTTTAGTTCTATGTTTCATTTATTATTATGTGTGTTAGTTTTAGATAATTTCATTATTGTATCTTAGTATTTAGTTTCTAATTGATTGCATGCCACAAGGTAAAATACAGTGTTCCTTAAATGTATTAATATGAACCTAACATCCCATGTACCTGTATTTGCATCAGAATAAATGAATTGAATTGAATTGAAAAAATAATAGATGATACGTGTTCACGCAAACTGTTTGTATTCACGACTGACTTAAGTGACGGGCGCAGCCGCCGCTATTGTTTACATTTTAAACTATGTTTATGTTAACATAATAATATACACTGTACCTACACTTGTCTATAGTGCAATTCTCCTCGAAGGCCCACCATGTCACTGCATCTGCTGGCTCTTTTTAGGTAGAATCTTTTACATTTAGCAAAAGGTACATGCCACTTGCCAACATTTAAAAATATGTCTTTAACCATGCTTTTCCAGTCAAAGATTTGACATGTTGTTGCTACGTTTATAACCGTTGCATATTGACTTACCACGTTTGTGTATTCACTAGGAATTATTATATTTTCCATTTTTCGCAGTTGTTTTTCAATGTGAGCAAAGACTCGGTCGGCTGGAAGAAATGAGTGTCCCACTACGGGGAACACTATTTCTATAATTTTAACTTGCGGTGGTGCATGATGGACTAACCATTTTGAAAGCATGGCTATTAATATAGAGTTTTTATTTTGTCCGGGGCATCCATCAGCCATAATCCGAAGTGAATTGCATTCTGGTGTAAATACAGTATTACAAAGTCGATGAAAAACTGCAGATGAAATTAGGTTTGAATCCTTTGCATATTCATCTTCGGTCCAGCAGTAACTAAATACATTTTGGCTCGTTAATGATGATTTTGAATTGCCTTCTACAATTGTGAAATTAAAAAAATAAAGTTGTCTCGAGTAATAAGTACTCTGATCCGGAATTTTAGGTAATAGGGGAGGGGGGGGGCATAACGGGGACGCTAAGGGAAATGGAACAATAAAAAAATAGTATGAAATATTTTTATTAAAAACTAATCACAACTTATTGTTTACTTACACATTTATTATTTGGCACTGAATTTGGTGAAGTAAAATGCAATTAACATTCTTTATTTAAATTTTACGAACCCTTCATGAAAACTCCATTGTGCCCCAGGGTAGGGGCAGCATGGGGTACCCAGTTCGGGGCAGTACGGGGTACATTATTTTAACAGGTACAAAATGAGCAGGTGTGGATTTCTTCTAAATCTGCGTCATCAACTCCTGCACAGGCTGTATGGGCCCACTGTCCACATCGCTCGCAGGCCACCCAACGCTCCGAAGACTTTAAATAAGTATGGTTTTCGTCAAGACAGTAGATGCATAAGGTATCCTCCTTAGCAGTGTCTCTATCAG
Organism: Hypena proboscidalis; assembly: GCA_905147285.1. Taxonomy (NCBI): domain Eukaryota; kingdom Metazoa; phylum Arthropoda; class Insecta; order Lepidoptera; family Erebidae; genus Hypena; species Hypena proboscidalis. The sequence continues at coordinate 8,721,937 of LR990141.1, forward strand.
AGCGAGCTTTTTGGGGCTTTTTTGGTTTTTTCATATTCTTTTTCAACCGGGGATCATCAGGATTTGAACATTTCTTTGTCCCTTTTAAGTTGTTCTCTCTCTTCTAACTCATTTTTGTAGGGGGTTGAAGTGAGAACAACGGTCTTCCCTCTACGATAGTTTTTTCTCGCTTTGTTCGTATGGTCGACTGAGGGGATAGGGATAATGTCTTTGGGAGAAGCGTTTTCAATCACGACAAACTCTTCGAATTGGAGATCGGGAAACGCTGTTTTCTTCTGGCATAGATGGTCCGGGCTGAGGTTCTGAGATAGTTGACTGTATGAAATCTGTCGAAATTGCAGGTAAACCAAGTTCAAGAGGTTGTTGAATTTCAGCAGTTGAAGAAGCTGCTTCAGGTCCGTCACCTCTAAGCGGAATGTCTGTTGTTGAGGCGGCAAAAAAATCGGAATCCGTGAAATTATTTTGGTTATATGGCCATATCCCACATTTTTTGAATGCATTAATTGCCGTGGACATTGTAGCAGCTTGAATATAAGCATCCGCAAAAATTTCGCTTATTTGAAATGTTGATATTATTCGGCCTGGGTGTGAGCGTAGCCAGTTAGAGCATGAATGATCATAATACGCACTCAATGGTTTCATGAAGCCAACGTCCAAAGGTTGAAGTCTGTGGGTGCAATGGGGAGGAAAGCATGATGATAACAACACCATTTTTACGTGCATATTCAATAACCTGTATATTTTGCGTATGCGTTACGTGCCCATCTAGAAGCAATAAGACCGGTTTAGTTATTGAGGCCCCAGAAAATGTGACAAATCGTTCGAACCAGATCATGAAGGTTTCAGTTGTCATCCAGCCTCGAGCGTTGCATTCTGCCGTCGTCCCTGGAGGAGCTCGATCCGGAGTTATCTGATCCCTCAGACTTCTGGGATTATCTGGAGTTATCTGGTCTTGATTTGCTGGCGTAGTCTGAAGATTGTAATTCCTAATATTGTGACCTTGATCGTCTTCACAGTTCGCCACAGCATTTGATGCAGCATCGTTTGCGACGTAATAATCTTCGGCGCTGAATACAGTTGTATCAATTGGGCTGATGCCAGTAGTACGGAAGCCATTTATGCCTTTATCAATCGAGGCTACTCTACTGTAAGCTTTCTGAAATAGTCCTGCTATGTCATAAGGAGTAATCTTTACCAAATTTTTTGATTTGAGGTAAAGATCACATTCGCGGTTATATGCCTTCTTCAGAGGGCCAAAAAATGTGACATCTAACGGCTGTAGGCGATGTGATGAGTGCGGCGGTATAGACAACATTGTTATATGATTTTTTTTGCAATATTCGTAGGCTTCCAGAGTGGAGTGGCTGTTATGATTATCCAAAATTAGTAATATTTTGTTATCTTCGCTTGGTTTCACATATTTCTTGAAATGCTCTAACCATTTTAAGTATAGTCCTTCGTTGGTCCATACATTTTTGGAACAGGTGTAAATGGCCCCTGGAGGTCCATCTTTTTCTAGCAGAGGAGAATGACGTTGCCTCGGGTATATAAACATAGGAGGTACGAACACACCCGCAGCACTCATTGCACAAACTGCGGTAACCGTTTTGCCTCTCTCCCAAGAAGTGATAGTACCCACTCGCTTCTGTCCTGTTTGGGCTAAAATTTTCCCAGGATCTTGTACGGTAGATACTCCTGTCTCATCCATATTGAAGATTTGTTGTGGGCCGTAATCGTTCTTTACCATAAGATCTCCTAAATTTTTGAAAAAGAGGTCTACTTCTTCCTTATTAAACCCCTGAATTCTATTTATGCTTGTAGCCTCAGGTTTCCGAATACAGATTTGACGATTCCTTTTTAAAAATCCTTCCAACCAGTCTCGTCCCGCAGATTTGCTTTGCTTATTAAAATCATTTGCGATTCCCAATTTTTCAGCACATTCATATGCAATTTTGCGAAATTTTGTAGAATCTAATCCGTAAAAAAGATTACACATTTTGATTAAGTGATCTGCCAAGGTTCTTTCTTGATCTTGTGAAAAGACTGGTTTTCTACCTAGGCGAGGTTTTGGTTGTTGACTATCTCTTCTATTATATCTCTTCTGTAATGTACTATATGGAATACCAAACTCCTTAGCTGCCTTATGAAGAGAAATTTTATCATCAGTAATCCTCTTGATTGCTTGTTCAAGGATGTCCAGGCTCCATTGAGCTTTGTCCGTAGTTCTCTGATGCTTTCGTGGCATCTGAAAATAAATCATAACAAATACTTAGTGTGGGGTAATAGGAGCCACCAGTAGGGTAATGGGAGCCAGATGGTTCTTATTACCCCAAATGGTCATTTTTTAATTACAATAATATTGTGAAAACACTGTGGAATATTTACATAAAATTATAATTCTAATACAATCTTTCACGATCACTTTATACACTACACAGGCGAAAACTTTAAAAATAATGGCACAAGTACTTACATTTCGTCCTCGGAGATTGACAAAAATTACAACGAATCCGCGCAAAACCGACGTGCGATCAGTCTGTGGCTTAGAAGGGCACTGAGGAGCGATGCGGCGGGTCGCACGTACCCTTCCCGCGCCCCTTTACCCTTCGCGGCTACAAGACGCGTTCTAAAGTATACATTTTTGCCAAAATCAGACTGGTTCCCATTACACATTGGCTCCCATTCCCCCCTACTCCCCTACTAGCTGTAGTCGACGCGAGATACAGTTTTTTAATTGTTGATATCGGATCATAATTATGGTAAAAATAGTGATGGTGGAATTTTACAGAATTCAAAGTTTGGAAAAAAACTGAACACTAATAAATTAAAGCTACCCCCAAATAAACCTCTACCTAATACCACTGAAAGCTTACCACATGTTTTTATAGGAGATGAAGCATTTCCATTGACCAATAATATATTGCGGCCGTATCCGAGAGCGTAGTCCAACCCTCGCAATGGCGCAAGACGAACTGACTGAGTGAGCGAGCGAGCGGCAACCACGCTGCGGGGCGACGGGCGCATCCCTCCTCCCTCCACCCCGCTGTTTTGAGTGCGATGTACAGTATACAAGGTTGCAACGCGTCGCGTAAAACGCGTGCGCAAGATCCGCAGTGTATACAACAATAATAATACGTTTTTGAGAGAAAATTCTCAACTGTAGAAAATCTCAGGACTTTTCCATGAAAATCAGGCCTTTTCTCCGGACTTTTGATTTTTTCATCTGGTAACCCTATCCGTGAGTAGCTGGGTAAGAGCGAATGTGCGTTTCGTTAAATTGTTAAGTTTATGGTGTGTGAGTGTCGGACACCAGGTATTTGTATGATATTACAACATCTTTCCACAAATGTCAACTGTATGAAAAAAGAAATGACATTCCCGCCATTATAACTCAGAGACAATGGCTCTTTGATATAGAATATAAATGCATTCGGTATTACCAACCCACCAGTAACATCAACATTAAATACCATAAATATATTTGTTCTATTATTAATCGTAACTTGATCTAAGTACCTTTCTATCTCGCGTCTCAAACGTCGCGACAACAACCTAATGGGCTTATATCTATATAAGCCCATTAGGTTGTTGTCGCGAAACCAAAGACAACTAATTATCAAGCATAGTGTAGATGTAGATACTAATCTAATAAGGGTGTGTTTAGACAAACACCACATTCTGCCCTTACAAAATTAAAATTGAATTGTTACACATTTTTTTTCTAACATTTTCTCTTTTTATGCCACAAATAAACTGATGACGTAACACTGTAGGTAGATACTGTGGATCAAACCTACATTTTATAGCAATTTGCAAATAAAGTGATTCTCTTATCCACTCTTGTTCTTAACTGTACTTAAACTACAGGCTTTCTATCTCTTGAGGAGTGTTTGTTCCAAATGTAAATATTGTTAGTCTAGTTTCTTCTTCTATTTTCAGATTAAGGTCCTTTGCAGTTTTCTGTGTAATACGCTTGGCTACCTGAGTCTAATAGGACTCGGCACTTAAGTTCTTTGGCAGAATCTCCTTATTTGCTGGCAGCAACTACAGCTGTTTGTAGAACAGTAAGAATTTTGTCACTGATGTGAAGCGTATTGGTTGTTTCTGGCTTATCTTCCTTTAAATTGTGGAATTTAACAGGACATAATGCTCGATTATGACACCCTTTCTTGCAATGGTAGCACACTTTTTTGTTTGTGCCGTGCAACGGTACGGTACCGCCGCCGGCAGATGGCGCGGCGCCGTGCCGTGCCACGGCGTCGTGTACCGGCGCGTACCCGCTCAGCACGTATACCAAAATTACAGTTTGGGCTTGATAATGGACCGCGAAAGACGTATCCTACTCCTGTTGCTGTTAAGACGACGACGAATGAAGAAAAAACAAAATCAAAGAAAATATTGGGTAAATCCATACCTTTCTATAATTCTGCCGTGTTTAGGATATGTGCAGTAACTAGGGTTTTTGACGAAATTGAGTTAAGTACATATTTGGAATGAGGAAAAGAAACTCTATATTTTGTTCTCACTCCTGTATCAAAATTCCTTTTCTAACCATGAAATCCAGGAAGCAAATGCGCAGTAACTAGGATTTCAATTCTTAATATGCTTAACTTATGTACAGTAATCATAGATACGGCACCACTTGATCATTGAGGTATATTATCAATCTACAAATAAATGCAGTACCTATTCAAAGTTACTGCTCATATTTTATTATGATTTATAGAGTACATACGTAAATTCCTACTTAAAAGTGCAGTATCTTATAGTTACTGCATTTATACTTATTATGTTGTACGGGTTCATATGGAACAGTTACTTATAAGTGCAGTATGTATTAGATACTGCGTTTATTCGTAGAAAGTTTATATTTTCGTACACGTACTTACATACCAAGTTCTACTATATTACAATATACTGCATTTATTCTAAGCAAATCATACATCATTTTCAATAGAACGCCATAAATCCTGTGTTAAATCAGTGAGTTACTGCAAAAATGCTAAGGAACTACTAAGGTGAGCGGGGCAGACGCGCGGGGATGGGTCATCGGGGTCATCCTTGCGCTTCGCGAAGTTGCGTTCGTGCCGGGAGGGTGTGTTGTGTGTTTCGTTAGCTTCAGTTTATTTTACGCGGTAAGTTTATTTGTTAATAAATTAGTAAGTATATATTTTAGTAGGTATTATGTAAAGATATTTTATCCATAATACATTTTAATTATTAGTATTCATATTATGTTATTAAATTTAATTATTAGGTGCCTACTTTAGGTTATAGAATTATAAAGTGTTATGTAGGTATTGAAATGAAATATATATTTGTTGATAGTTTACTTAACAAATGTAATGAAAGTAATCTCTATATAGAATATTAATAAGTACTTATTCAGTTTGTGTGGTAGTAAGTAGTACTCACGTAGTATGTGTGGTGTAACCTTGAATGACAGGATAACGAATAGTGTGATAAGAGATCGTTGTGGTTTGAAAGATGATAATAGTGACTAGGATTGAGAAAGGTATGCTTAGGTGGTTTGGTCATGTTGAAAGAATGAATGAAAGTAGATTAGTGAAAGAGATATACTAACAACTCAGATGTGGCTGGAAGTACTAGCAGAGGTCGTCCTCTATCCTAGATAAATACCTACACCTACCTATTACCTATGCCTTCTACCTACTACCTACCTTTGCCTTTGCCTATTTACCTTAACATACAAAATTTTAATTGATTTCAGGCCAAGATGATGTCTAGAAGAGATTTAATCTTAGCGTTAGTTAAATCAAAACCCGAAACTCAGCCTATTTCATTGCCATTTACCATCAAGAGAAGCAATCTTGATGCCTTAAAGAATAAAAAGAGAGGGCCACTTCATTCTACGGACATAGATTTAAAATGTTTAGAGTCTATACATGATACAGCTGATGATGAACCATCTGAAACCACTGCACCTACGCACATATTTGGAAACTCCGACGATAGTGTAAAAGATAAAAACTATTTACCAAGCTCTTCAGACTCAGACTCAGATATGTCAGACTGTGCCTGACGTGCAAATCCAATACACTGTAACTCAAGTTACAGTGTTTTGCTTTAATAATGCTCATTAGATTATTTCGAGGCAGACACATATACCTATATTAAAATTATTTCATTTTATAGTACGTAAAAGGAGATATAGGGACCTACAAAATACTGTATTTTAGTTACATTAATGGTTTGTTATTGCAGAACACTGTGGTTGAAGTTACAGTGTTTTTAGCGAATTATTGGTTCAAACTCTGAGATACAGTGTTTTGTTACGCCAAACAAACTGGAGACGTTGTGCGCCGCGACATGTACCTACGCGTTGTAGGTGCATGTCTCGCCCGATACACGGGGGGCTGGCGGGCGAGAGCTCAACGGTCAGTGGTCGAAAATCATTGCTCTTGCGCGGACGCTTTTATAATCGATAGCGCGCACGTTGCGTTGTTTATGTTCGTATTGATAAGTTTGTGTAATACTTTGTAAGAACAACAAAAATGAGTGGACATCGTAATAGACTATTAGTGAAATTATCACAGAGTAATAGGCAACATCACAACAACTCGTCGTGTACCACAATGGCTTCGGAGCTTAACAGTGTGTTTAATGATAAGGAGAATATCAACTGCAGTGATAACATGGAACTTGACTGTTCCACGTTTGTATTTGATGCACGCAATATCAGCCCATTAATACCCCTCAGTGAATCGCAATTAAACGAATGTATTGCTGAAAACCTTGGCGACGATGTTAATTATGCTGAGTTATTACCTGTACCCGTATCTAGTTCTGCGACATGTTCCAATACGTCAAGTGCTGTATTGCCGTCTGAAACGCCAGAAGAATCTCATTCTTTACCAACCAAAAGAAGTCGAAACCCTCAAATACCCCTCAGTGAATCGCAATCACACGAAGATATTGCTGAAAACCTCGGCGACGATGTCAATTACGCTGAGTTACTACCTGTACCTGCATCTAGTTCTGACACTGGACCAGCCATTAACGTGAACCCGGTTTCCTCTTCCACATCTAACGCAGAGTGTTCCAATACGTCAAGTCCTGTATTGCTGTCTGAAATTACAGAACAATCTCATTCCCTACCAACCAAAAGAAGTCGAGACCCTAAAGTTATATTAGCAAATCAAAAGAAAAAGCATCCATTAAGACCTCCCTGTCGAAATTGCAATAAAAATTGTTCTGTTAAAATCTCGGAAACGGACAGACTGACCATTTACAATCAGTTCTGGAGTATGGATAGGCAGAGACGACGGGATTTCTTGTCCAGGCAGGTGCACAAAATGCCTACGGCATGTAAAACTGCGGGCCCTAATTCCAGAAGACACAATACTTTAACATGGAACCTTAATGAGTATAAAATTTGCAAAACATTTTTTTTAAATACTCTAGGATTTAGTAACGATGAAGCAGTCCAGGCAGTTTTAAAACAAAACCACTTAACTCAAAATAAGAATCCGAAAATTAGTGCTGCCCCTGATCCCAGAGGTCGTCATACACCTTATAATGCTTTTTCTGTGGAATACGAAGACGAAATGAAGAATTTTATATTAAAATATAACCCTATGCCATCACACTATAATATAAATCATGCACCTAACAGAAGATATCTTCCAATAGGTGTGAATTTTACAAGTATTTACAAAGAATTTCGGCTATACTGCCTAGAGAAAAATTTTAAAGTTTGTAGTTGGGCACATTTTCACCATATGATAAAAAAACTCAATATTTCTACAGCAGAACCAGCACAAGACATCTGCACAAAATGCAGAAACCATTCATTAAAACACGAAACTTCACCTTTACCATGCAATTGTGATGACTGCTTAGATTTAGGTAAACACCTCGAAAATAAAAGGTATTCAAGAAGAGATTTGAAACTAACCGAAGAACGCTGTGAACATTCTGAAGGACGAGAAATGATTTTTACTGTAGATATGCAAAAAGCAATATCTATGCCACTGTTGACGACAAAAGACTACTTTTTTTCAAGGAAACTCGTTCTATTTAACGAATCTTTTGTGCCCCCCGGTAAAAACAAAGAAGCTGTCTGTGCAATTTGGCATGAGGGGGAAAGTGGTAGAAAAGCTTACAATATTGCTTCCACATACATTCATTTTCTTAGAAAATATTGCAGGGATCTAAAATCTGTGACATTTTTCTTAGATAACTGTAATGCGCAAAACAAAAACAAGATACTTCTGTCTGCTTTAATAAGAGTAATTAACGATAAAATGACAAATTTAGAAAAAATCACTCTGGAATATTTTGAGCCAGGACACACTTTTATGGCTGCAGATGCTGTACATGCTGCAATTACGAAAAAATTTAAATCGAAGGGCCAAATCTATGATATAGATGATTTTACAAACAATATAAAAAGTTCTCGAAAAAACCTTCAAGTCGATTTATTGGATCATACACAAATGATTATATTCACTAATGACTCTAAAGCAGCATTACCCAAAGGGTATAATATACATAACCTAAAAGTTATAGAATTCAGAAGAAATGAATTAACAATATTTGTCAAGAATGATTATAACGCAGATTTCAAGGAAATATCTTTTTTGAAAAAGAAAATAGAACTTGAGTTGCGGAAAAAACTTACACATGGTGTAACTGATCTTTTGGAAGAGATACCCAAAGAGGCTGAACCTAGAGGAATCAGCGAGACAAAAAAAAGAGAGTTATTAGAATTGTGCAAATCAATGCCTGAAACAAGAAGATTTTTTTACGAAAATCTCTCTGTCTCGGAATCACTCGATCTCGACGAACACATTGACACCGATTTAATATAGTAGGTGAACCTAAAAATGTCACATATAGACTGATTAATGCAACTTTGATCTCATAATTTAATTATTCATATTTTATTGGCGTTGCTAGTGTTATAATGGTTATTTTTGTTTGCTTCGGTTGTTTTATCTAAGGTTTGATTTATTAAATGATGATCGATATTAAAAGAATTCATTCTTGATTGTATTAAGTTGGTATGTTTGTTCTTATTTTACTAAATGTTTGATTAAAATATTATATTTTAATTGTAACTTGATTGACAATTTTCATTTTAAGATTTGATTTAAAGAGCTAACTGTTTGTTTTGAAAATATCGTAACTTCTTGAACGTTTTTTGTTGTGTTTATTTTAATAAATATTTATAAAATATAAATTGTTTTTTATTATGTTTGGCCTGAAAACATTGGAACAAGTATAATAGGTAAAGCTGTTGTAAATGTGGTTAGTATTGATAACGTCTTATTATTGCCTATTATTGTTAATACAATACACTACATTTGAAAATACAGTGTTTTTGTATGATTCAATTGCTCTGTTCTCATAAAACCAATACTATGTAACTAAACATACAGTATTTTGATCAAACAATCTGGAACATTATTTAAAGTTTAATCGCGATAAAACACGTTTATTAAATTAATTCTAATCATATGAATTGTATGGTTGTAAAATTTACATGGCTGCATAGAACGTAAAAATACCTTTAATTTGGTACGTAACACATATTATAATATTACGATAATATTACCAATATATACCAAAAACCAAAAAAAGTTTACAATGCCATTTTCTCAAAATGGGTATTTCTGAGATACAGTGTCTTGGATTTACACGGCAGTGCCCAGCGTACTAAAAACACAGTGGCGGCAGTTGATGTACATAGCAGCAGTAGAACCGCTGCAAAAGACCAACGACAACGACCAAACGCAGTACCAAGTACATCACAACATACTGATTTAGAAGATTATCCACCTTGTAGGCCTGCTCTTACTGAATATCACGATAATATTGAGCCCTGCGTTCCCGAACCAAGCCAATTAATAGTTTCAGAAGAAACAGAACTCGATAGAATAGCTCGCACTCCAGAAAAAAAGAGAGTGCCACTTCATTTTACGGACATAGATTTAAAGTGTTTAGAGTCTTTATATGATTCAGCTGATGATGAACCATTTGAAACCACTGCACCTACGCACATATTTGGAGACTCCGACGATAGTGTTAAAGATAAAAACTATTTACCAAGCTCTTCAGACTCTGATTCCGATATGTCAGACTGTGCCCAGCGTACTAAAAATACAGTGGCGGTAGTTGATGTACATAGCAGCACAAGAACCGCTGCAAAAGATCAACAACAACGACCAAACGCAGTACAAAGTACATCACAACATACTGATTTAGAAGATTATCCATCTCATAGGCCTGCTCTTACTGAAGATCACGATAATATTGAGCCCTACGTTCCCGAACCAAGTCAATTAATATTTTCAGAAGAAACAGAACTCGATAGAATAGCTCGCACTCCAGAATTAACAATAGGTAAAGGATTTACTAAATCAGGTGAACCAAGGAAAAGAAGAAGATTTGAAGAACCCCTTTCGGTAAGAAACAAGAAGAAAAAGGAGAAGGAAACTGAAAAATTAGCTTTAAAACCTCCGTGTGGATATCAGTGTAAAAAAAATTGTTCCACTATGATTACTGAAGAAATGAGAATAGAAATACATAAACGATACGTCAATATGGACTGGGAAAGAAGAGGATTATTTATTAAAGGCTATGTTGACCCACAAAATGTAAAAACACGAACTACCAATAAAGAAAATGTGAAAAGAACAATAACTTATAACTACAACTTTGATATAAATAACGAAAGAGTTCAGGTATGTAAACATTTCTTTTTAAGTTCTCTTGGTTATAACCCAAAAAATGATAGGCGTGTCCATTTGGCATTAAAATCGGCAGTCGATGAACAGTATGACAAACGCGGAAGGTATGAACGTCAAAACATTATTGATAAAGATAAAATAAAACAACATATAGAAACCTTTGAACCTACAATATCCCATTACCGTCGAAAACACGCACCAAATAGACTTTATTTACCAAGTGACCTAAATATAACAATGATGCACCAACAGTACTTAAAAAAATATTCTTAACGAACCCGCCATATCTGTGGAAACCTATCGTAAAGTTGTAAGGAAGATTAATATATCTTTTGCTCATTTGGGTCACGAAGAGTGCGAGCAGTGTGCACTGTATAAACAACATATCCTAACTAATATTATAAATGCGAAAGTAACTCTGTCTGTCTGTCTGTCTGTCTGTCTGTTACGCTTTCCTGCTTAAACCTCGCGACCGATTTTGATGAAATTTGGTACAGACAATCTTTAGACCCTGAGACATCACCACCGCTGCCGTCGGTCGTAGTCGCGTACATTCGCCGAAGTGTGGCGGCATCTGCGGCAGGGATCGTTGTCGGACGCATGCGATTAGACAAATTTGCGCTATAGAGAATTACATTTTTCGATCCAGTAAAATTATTTTATTGTTTCGTATAACTTTTTAAGTGTTTTTTATTAATTAGGTCCTGTAAATTTATTTTATTCATTTTGTTCATACTTGATATTTCTTTTAGTTTATAGTTATAAGTAGGTTAGATAGTTTCCTTTACTTTAAAAAAATCCGATTTGCTTTTATTTCCTTTTTTCCCTAATAGGGTATTTTTAATCTAATAGGTCGTAGTAGGTAATAATCCTATCCTTCCTAACTAATATTATAAATGCGAAAGTAACTCTGTCTGTCTGTCTGTCTGTCTGTCTGTCTGTCTGTCTGTTACGCTTTCCTGCTTAAACCTCGCGACCGATTTTGATGAAATTTGGTACAGACAATCTTTAGACCCTGAGACAGAACATAGGCTACTTTTTTTTTAAAAAAAAAGGGATGAAGGGGTTGAAATAGAGGTTGAAAGTTTGTATGGGATTTCTTAATTTTAAAAGATAAAACCATGAAACTTTATATTTAAGTACTTGATAAGAAATCATTCGCTTTTGAAGTTTAAATTCCTTTTGACGAATGCTCTGCATCGCCACCGCTGCCGTCGGTCGTAGTCGCGTACATTCGCCGAAGTGTGGCGGCATCTGCGGCAGGGATCGTTGTCGGACGCATGCGATTAGACAAATTTGCGCTATAGAGAATTACATTTTTCGATCCAGTAAAATTATTTTATTGTTTCGTATAACTTTTTAAGTGTTTTTTATTAATTAGGTCCTGTAAATTTATTTTATTCATTTTGTTCATACTTGATATTTCTTTTAGTTTATAGTTATAAGTAGGTTAGATAGTTTCCTTTACTTTAAAAAAATCCGATTTGCTTTTATTTCCTTTTTTCCCTAATAGGGTATTTTTAATCTAATAGGTCGTAGTAGGTAATAATCCTATCCTTCCTAACTAATATTATAAATGCGAAAGTAACTCTGTCTGTCTGTCTGTCTGTCTGTCTGTCTGTCTGTCTGTTACGCTTTCCTGCTTAAACCTCGCGACCGATTTTGATGAAATTTGGTACAGACAATCTTTAGACCCTGAGACAGAACATAGGCTACTTTTTTTTTAAAAAAAAAGGGATGAAGGGGTTGAAATAGAGGTTGAAAGTTTGTATGGGATTTCTTAATTTTAAAAGATAAAACCATGAAACTTTATATTTAAGTACTTGATAAGAAATCATTCGCTTTTGAAGTTTAAATTCCTTTTGACGAATGCTCTGCATCGCCACCGCTGCCGTCGGTCGTAGTCGCGTACATTCGCCGAAGTGTGGCGGCATCTGCGGCAGGGATCGTTGTCGGACGCATGCGATTAGACAAATTTGCGCTATAGAGAATTACATTTTTCGATCCAGTAAAATTATTTTATTGTTTCGTATAACTTTTTAAGTGTTTTTTATTAATTAGGTCCTGTAAATTTATTTTATTCATTTTGTTCATCCTAACTAATATTATAAATGCGAAAGTAACTCTGTCTGTCTGTCTGTCTGTCTGTCTGTCTGTCTGTCTGTTACGCTTTCCTGCTTAAACCTCGCGACCGATTTTGATGAAATTTGGTACAGACAATCTTTAGACCCTGAGACAGAACATAGGCTACTTTTTTTTTAAAAAAAAAGGGATGAAGGGGTTGAAATAGAGGTTGAAAGTTTGTATGGGATTTCTTAATTTTAAAAGATAAAACCATGAAACTTTATATTTAAGTACTTGATAAGAAATCATTCGCTTTTGAAGTTTAAATTCCTTTTGACGAATGCTCTGCATCGCCACCGCTGCCGTCGGTCGTAGTCGCGTACATTCGCCGAAGTGTGGCGGCATCTGCGGCAGGGATCGTTGTCGGACGCATGCGATTAGACAAATTTGCGCTATAGAGAATTACATTTTTCGATCCAGTAAAATTATTTTATTGTTTCGTATAACTTTTTAAGTGTTTTTTATTAATTAGGTCCTGTAAATTTATTTTATTCATTTTGTTCATACTTGATATTTCTTTTAGTTTATAGTTATAAGTAGGTTAGATAGTTTCCTTTACTTTAAAAAAATCCGATTTGCTTTTATTTCCTTTTTTCCCTAATAGGGTATTTTTAATCTAATAGGTCGTAGTAGGTAATAATATACAATAAAATACAAACTTAACTTTGCGGTTTGCTCCCGAACCGCAAAGTTAAGTTTGTCGTAGGTTATAAATGACCTATGACAAACTTATATTTGTGGTTCGACTTATAAAGATAAACCGAAAGGTTTCTTTTTATATAAGTCGTACTGTATAGATTTTAATTTTAAAGTATTGGTATAGGTAGTACCTATATTTGATATTGTACGTAGTGACCGTAGGTTATTTTATAAAACTGTTAGGTAGGCTATGACATTCGTATAGATATTAGTTTATAGGGATTTTGCTTATTTATTGAGTTTAGATTAATTATTATCAGAAATAGGTTTATTTAGGTAGGTAGGAATTTTATTTTCTGTTATTGAGTTTTTTTATTGATGTACCTACCACACAGATGAAATCGTGGGAGATAGTTTGTTTGTTTGAAAGCGCTAAGTTTAAAAACAACTGGGTGAATTTTGATATTTAACATTACGCTAAACTCTACGGGCTGTCTCGGACGCACGTGTCGCAATTTCTATTATTTCGAAATTTGAAGTAGTTTCGAAGTAGGTACCTACATGAGTTGTTCCTATTTGTCTGTTTTGATTTGTTTGAATATTATTTTCCTTGAGTTTTTTTCGAATATTTGTTTTGGTCGGTTTGGTAATAGATAGGTTCTTCTTCTTCTTTGCGTGTCAATGGAAAACACATGGAAATGCTCAATATTTAAATTTTGTTTGACCAAAACTTTGCTACAAGAACGGCATTATCGGTGGCGCTCCACAGGTCGTCTATGGTACAGGTGGTGGGACTTAAGGGGCATGTAAGAAGGTGACCCATCGTTTGGGGACTGACACCGCATTCACAATCGGCGGAGTCTGCATAACCCCACCTTAAGTGCATGAATTGTACCTACTATTGTTATATTGACATTGTTACCTTTAGCATTTTTTGTTCATAAAACGACATCCACGCGGACGAAGTCGCGGGTAACAGCTAGTACTTGATATTTCTTTTAGTTTATAGTTATAAGTAGGTTAGATAGTTTCCTTTACTTTAAAAAAATCCGATTTGCTTTTATTTCCTTTTTTCCCTAATAGGGTATTTTTAATCTAATAGGTCGTAGTAGGTAATAATCCTAATCCTAACTAATATTATAAATGCGAAAGTAACTCTGTCTGTCTGTCTGTCTGTCTGTCTGTCTGTCTGTCTGTTACGCTTTCCTGCTTAAACCTCGCGACCGATTTTGATGAAATTTGGTACAGACAATCTTTAGACCCTGAGACAGAACATAGGCTACTTTTTTTTTAAAAAAAAAGGGATGAAGGGGTTGAAATAGAGGTTGAAAGTTTGTATGGGATTTCTTAATTTTAAAAGATAAAACCATGAAACTTTATATTTAAGTACTTGATAAGAAATCATTCGCTTTTGAAGTTTAAATTCCTTTTGACGAATGCTCTGCATCGCCACCGCTGCCGTCGGTCGTAGTCGCGTACATTCGCCGAAGTGTGGCGGCATCTGCGGCAGGGATCGTTGTCGGACGCATGCGATTAGACAAATTTGCGCTATAGAGAATTACATTTTTCGATCCAGTAAAATTATTTTATTGTTTCGTATAACTTTTTAAGTGTTTTTTATTAATTAGGTCCTGTAAATTTATTTTATTCATTTTGTTCATACTTGATATTTCTTTTAGTTTATAGTTATAAGTAGGTTAGATAGTTTCCTTTACTTTAAAAAAATCCGATTTGCTTTTATTTCCTTTTTTCCCTAATAGGGTATTTTTAATCTAATAGGTCGTAGTAGGTAATAATATACAATAAAATACAAACTTAACTTTGCGGTTTGCTCCCGAACCGCAAAGTTAAGTTTGTCGTAGGTTATAAATGACCTATGACAAACTTATATTTGTGGTTCGACTTATAAAGATAAACCGAAAGGTTTCTTTTTATATAAGTCGTACTGTATAGATTTTAATTTTAAAGTATTGGTATAGGTAGTACCTATATTTGATATTGTACGTAGTGACCGTAGGTTATTTTATAAAACTGTTAGGTAGGCTATGACATTCGTATAGATATTAGTTTATAGGGATTTTTCTTATTTATTGAGTTTAGATTAATTATTATCAGAAATAGGTTTATTTAGGTAGGTAGGAATTTTATTTTCTGTTATTGAGTTTTTTTATTGATGTACCTACCACACAGATGAAATCGTGGGAGATAGTTTGTTTGTTTGAAAGCGCTAAGTTTAAAAACAACTGGGTGAATTTTGATATTTAACATTACGCTAAACTCTACGGGCTGTCTCGGACGCACGTGTCGCAATTTCTATTATTTCGAAATTTGAAGTAGTTTCGAAGTAGGTACCTACATGAGTTGTTCCTATTTGTCTGTTTTGATTTGTTTGAATATTATTTTCCTTGAGTTTTTTTCGAATATTTGTTTTGGTCGGTTTGGTAATAGATAGGTTCTTCTTCTTCTTTGCGTGTCAATGGAAAACACATGGAAATGCTCAATATTTAAATTTTGTTTGACCAAAACTTTGCTACAAGAACGGCATTATCGGTGGCGCTCCACAGGTCGTCTATGGTACAGGTGGTGGGACTTAAGGGGCATGTAAGAAGGTGACCCATCGTTTGGGGACTGACACCGCATTCACAATCGGCGGAGTCTGCATAACCCCACCTTAAGTGCATGAATTGTACCTACTATTGTTATATTGACATTGTTACCTTTAGCATTTTTTGTTCATAAAACGACATCCACGCGGACGAAGTCGCGGGTAACAGCTAGTAGATAATAATGATGAAAATCCTGACTAATGTGAAATGTGCGTGCAATATTTTACTCATAAAGAACGATATACGGTGTCTCGAAAGCAATATCAGGAAGATGTAGATGTGAATAATAGCATTCAATGAGAGTTTTGTCCCATTGGGGCCTACCAAGAAGGAAAATGTCCCGTATGCCGTGCTTTGGAATGAAACAATTTCTGGTCGAAGTCAAGAAGACGTAATCTCTACATTTAGATCCTTTTTACTATACAAGCGGGATATTAAGAATATTATCTTATGGACAGATAATTGTGCAGCCCAAAACAAAAATTGGGCTTTTATATGTTTTTTAATAAACATAGTTAACAGCAGCCTTATTGAAACGGAGTCTATAACAATAAAGTACTTTGAACCGGGGCACACATTTATGATGACTGATCATTTCCACCATTGTGGCGTAGCCATTATTATTATATTTTTTATTGTGTCTTAATTGTTGTATTATTTTCTTTTATGTTTGTTATTGTTGTTACTGTATTGTTAATATTTTATTCATATTTAATATATACGTATATAATTATATAATTATATATTATAACATTAGTGTATGTCCATTTCTAAATAAATAATAATTATTTTGTTTGTACGTCCTGCGGACAACGCATTTCTATTATATATAGTGACAGTGGAACGGAGCGCGAGTGAACGTATGATTGCAGTCACCTTGACCGAGAACGAGTTGAAAGATGCAACGGCCGGTGACCTAATGAGTCATAAATTCACTCCCGACGGTTGACTACGTCCCTTTCGCGCTCTGATCAATTAGTTACAAATTACGTGTTATTTACTGTTCTGTGTTCTCTGTGTTAAGTCTTTTCTCCTTCTTCTATTCTAAGTGTGTGACTTTAGTGTACCGTGTTTGTGTAACGTCATTAAACAATTTTTTTGTGCTGTGAGATAAAAACTTTTTATTTCTACACCGGACCCACATCAAGGTACCTACTATTTATTATCACCACACGCTAAAACCATCAGGTAGAAAAGTCTTTAAGAAAGAAACAAAAGGTGTACGATTTTGATGATTTTATAGACGTTGTGAAAATGTCAAACGCAACTAGGAATGAAGTCAAAGTAATGGCCGTTGAAGACTTCTTTAATTTTGAAGATGTGAGTTCCCAATACAAAATTCGAAACCAGGAGCCACGAGTTTACCTGAAAGACATAATGTCTATTCAGGTAAAAAGGGGCGATTTCCAACTAAATTATAGGATCAGACATGACGGCGAATGGTTTACTCTATCCATCCTTAAAGCAAAAATTGAAAAAACCCATGAGTTCCCACTAGTTCAAAACAAAAAACAGCCTCGTGGAATAACTACTGACCGAAAAACTGAAATCATATCTAAATTGGTGCCTCTTGTGCCAGAAACGACGAAAAAGTTTTGGCGTAATTTACCCGTATCTGATAGGCTCTAAGACCTTTAAGCAGTTTATGGTTAAGTTTTCGTTTTTATTACCTAATTAGTGAAGAAATAATTAAGACTGAATGATTAATAAGCTCAATATGAGATGATCTCAAATTATGTGCCAAATAAATAAATAAGAACTGTATTTTTGTTGACTTTTGAAGTATTTTTAGTTATTTTTGATTTTGATTCTCAATTTTATATTGTTACTATAATTATAAGTACCTAATTAATATTGTGATTGATAATAATAATTTTCAGTATTTTATAATAAAGCAATTTACGTACCTTTTTTGTTTAATTTCATTATTTTTCTGACTAAAGGTATAAATATAATACCATATTAACTTAAGAAGACCTTGTCATGAATGCAGTAACTACGTAGATACTGCACTGATGCCTAATGTTAAGTAAATTTTAACATCCATGTACGACCATAGAGTACATAAAAAAAGCAGGAGAGAATGTCACCTATAAAATGATGGAAGCACCAAAATGGCGGCGGTCTGTTTATATGTGCGTGTGTTAGGGGTTACCAGCCATGAGAAATATTACCCACATTTTTACAATAATTTAAATAAATATTTTAGAGGTTTAGTTCTTATATTTTTTTATTTGCTGCTTTTTACCATCAAACATGATATAGGTAGTTTTATACTACCGTGGCCAAAAACCAAACAATATAAAACAACTTTATGTTTGAATTTCGAAACAAAGTTGATTTTATATTTCTAGCAGTCGATGCGGGCCTGCAGGTGAAAGCATCTTTACCATCTAAGAATCAGGAAGCGCCGTAGGAGTCGTAATTTTAAAATATTTTCCAAAAACTGGGTAGCTGCACTAAAGCATCTTCGCTGCCTTGCGTCAGGAGTGCCCAAAGCAACGAATTTTGTACATAATATATTATATAAGTTCCTTCCTGATTCTTAGATGGTAAAGATGCTTTAGTGATATACAGGGTGTCCCAGTTTAGGACCTGGAGCCGAAATCGGATAGTAGGATAAGTTATGGCAGTTAGCAAAAAAATTAAAAACAATTCAAAATCAAAAATTCTTTATTACATAAACTATCAGAAAGTGCTTGAAAACGTCAACAAAATGTAAGTTAAAATAAACAAACAATTGCGGAGCTTATATTCACTTACATGCGATTTTTCAATATTTAAAGAAATATTGGCAATTAAAATAATCGAGAAAATTTACACCCTGTGACGGACTTCCCGCTTCATTTCACCTAAATTCTTTTATCGTTTCGTTTTAACATGGCTGCCACGAAATCTCAAACTCGTATGACATTCTGCGGGCCCTTGATTTGAAGGTCAACATTCGTATTCGCAAATGTGAGAAATCATACGATTTGTTACATCACATCGTACATGTGTTTTACACAATAATCAACGAAATATTCATTTTTATTAACAGTTTTTTTGACTATTTCAAAAATAAAAATCTTTATTGACCACTAGCATCCTTAACTTGTGAATCCCCTAACGCCTGCACAAGTAATAACTGGGTTGCAGGAGATAGCGTCTTCCCCGTACAGCAGACACTATTACATTTAATGTTATGAATAGGACAATTTAAATCAAATTTTACAAAAAAAAATTCTTCGTAAAATTGTTTTTTTATAAATTAACTTCTTTTGTAATTATTACTAACATTTATTTTTAATTTTATTGTGCAAATGTTCAAGCAATAATTGCTTTAACATTAGCACAGTAAAATTAATTGTGTCGTTCCATTTTTTTACAATAAATAATAATGATCAGTGGTGTGCTTTTTAATTACTTACAATCTCTTATGCTGATTTAATTTTACCAACTGTTATAATTTCTGCAGTTTCTAATTATTTCTACCCAAAAATATTTCCATGCGTCGTTTGCCGCAGGAAATCTATAAAACATAGAATAATAATTTATACTAAATGTATTATACTACTAAAAAATATTTACCCAAATTCAGGGTAAATGAAAATATTTATTGACTGTCAACACTGATAGTTTTGGTATAATTTTTTACGAAAACAATATAATTTCGGCAATAAGCTGAATATATTACTTGCTTACCTATGAAAAGTGATCCCCTGGTTTTTTTTTATCGAGGCGCTATGGTTTCGGCAGCTTTTCACAACACAAGACGGCATTTTTATTTATTTTACTTGAACATCCGAGCAACAGCACAGTCCAAAGCGTAATGGCGGGCGATTGACTTACTATTGTGTCAATGTGTGTGTTCTGTGTGTACGTGTGACTTACTATGGGTGCTTCAGTAAGTGTTTCAAGAGACGGAGTCCTGCCTTTTTTTATGTAGTCAATGTGTACGACTACGTAAAACAGCAGTATGTTAATGTACCTTAACATAAGTGCAGTAACTTATATACTTACTGCAGTTATGATTAAAATTGTTTTTCTGTTATAAATCTTATTACTAATCATAAATAGATTTTTGCTTTTAATCAGTTAACCTTAAAGAATTATGTCGTTTTTATGCATTCGTATTATTCTACGAAAAAAAACCTGTCTTTTGATATATAAAAAGTCATCATAACATATCTGGACTAGAAGCTACAGAAAAAATAAAATTAAAAACTTTAACCGCGTTTTTCTCGGAATCATGTTAGACCTAGTTACTGCACATATCCTAAACACGGCAGAATTAACCTTGATGGAGATAATTTTAAGAGAAAATATGAAGCACTGAAAATATGTGGTGGCTTTCTATCTATAACAATCAAACAAAAAAAAAACAATAAAGAAGAAAATCAATAGAAAAACGTTTTCTCACAAAATTATAATATAAATCAGTAATAATGTAATCTTTTTCGTATTTATTATGATTAAAAAAAAATCGTATTCGGATTCCAGTGTATCTGTGGTATTAGACATTCTTGTCTAATACCACATGTCTTCCATAGTCTTCCATAGTATAAATCGTCGCCAAACATCACCAGTCTCACGACTGGTGATGTTTGGCGACGATTTATACTAATTGGGTTTGATAAATTACAAGCTGTTTGATAGTTAGTATCATAAGACATTGTAGCTTGTGGTTGTTGGGCAGTTTCGTGATAGTTAGCGTCGTAAGATGTTGCTATCTGGTACCCGCTATATGACTGGAACGGTGATTGATGGAAATCTGTTAAAATCTTTAAAACTCCACTTTGAAATAGCAAGGTCTGGTGGTCATTTAACTTGTTGAGAGACGGTAAAATGGCTTTAAAAAATGACAGATGTCGATTTTCAGAAGCAGCTAAAGTTTCGACAATTTGCTTCTCAAATTCATCACAACTTGGTTCTCGTTTTGGCGTAGTTTTTCTGTAGGGTTGATATCTTGACCTTGTGTTCGGAGTTTGAGATTCTTCTTCTATACTATCTTCAGTTAAATTTGGTGCATTTTTGTGCAAAAACACGAGTTGTCGATACAAATGATATTATTTTATACGTTTAGCACCAGCTCCAGATTTCTTTGAAAGTTCTACCTTCTTTGTATATTTGAAAAAAATATCCTTAACTTTAGTCAATTTTTTAATGACGTCATTACCTGAAACAATCGTTTTAAAAATAGAATTGATAAAAAAAAAAAATATTTGTTTTGTAGATTTTTGGCAACAGGGAATTCATTCAGAGATATGGAATTCACAGATTATCGTGGAAAATCTACAATTGAAAAAATTGTACGAGATGTTTGTCGTGCTATATGGGACATTCTTTTAAGTAAAAGTATACCGAAAATTTCTGATGAGAAATCTTCAATATCTTTAGCTATATATAGATTTGTATATGTTGATATAGGATCGTATGGAAAGGAATGTGATTCCACCATTTTCCACAATACAAAACTATACTATTGTAGTAAGAAATTTTCCCTTCCTTATCGATTGGCACTACTGCACAATACTAGTTCTTAGGATCTGTACTTATTTTTACTCTATGGTGGATCTCTCAATAAAACCACGTTCATTAATTACAAGTGCTCTTTATTTCTATATTTCACAATAATTACAACAGGTTATGGGCCCAGACATACACGCTATCTCACTAAAGTAAAGATTTTAAGTAAAAATCAGACAAAATTAAACGTAAAATCAGTGAAGTGAAATATAACCTAAAAAGAAAAAAATGTGGCCGAAGTAGGATTAATATTGCTTTTGTTTGATTTAAAAGCATCTTCATCAGCAAAATGTCTTCAAATAGTGCAATGACATTAGTAGAAAAGCTGACCGGAAGAGACAATTATCCCACCTGGAAATTTACGGTCAAAACATATCTTGAGCACGAAGAGTTATGGCAATGTATCGAACCGGCATCAGGTTAATCAGTTGATATAAAAAAGGATATAAAAGCTAAGTCAAAAATAATCCTATTAGTAGATCCTATCAACTATATACACATTCAAGAAGCCACAACAGCAAAAGAAGTGTGGGACCTTTTTTTTTAAAAGGGGGGAAATGGGGGTTTTACGGTGGGAAATAATTTCCCATTATTCGGTATGTGTTAGCAAAATATAATAAAGTGGGAAATTATTTCCCATCATCCGGAACAGATCTCAACTTTTGATACGTTTTTACTTAAAATTCTCTACATATAAGTTACTTCTGCTTTGCTTGTTTTTTTTTCTAATTAACGAAAATGAATGTTTTTTTTAAACTAACAAAGGAACATGAATGAATAAGTTATAAAATTAAACAAAAACGTTACAAAAAATGTTTTATTAAAAACTTATTACTATAGCAAAATAAAATTACTGACTTGGAACAGTGTGAAAGCTTTTAAAACAGTTTTTGGCTCATAAAGCTACCCCACATGTGAAACATTCTATTTTTGTCCTCTGTTCTTTGTCCTTTGTGCTGCAAAAGCGACATCTTTTATATGTGGCACTCTCTTCAGGCAAGTGTATGCCAACATTTAGATGACGAATCTCTTCAGGCACGCCAAACCTACCTACTTTTTTATTTTTTTTAAAAAATACGGTTGTTTGTGTTAGTGTTTTTCGAGTCGTGTAATTTCCTATAAGGGCACGTGCTAATCTTAGTCGAAAATCACGGTGGCCATGCAGCCTCGAAATATGTGTGTGGTTGTAAGTTATATAGGCATTAATAATGATGCATCAAATAAGAAAAAGAATAGGCGCATCCAAAATCTCCTAGACTTGCGGCTTATAGGATATGACGATCTCAAATGATCAAAAAGATCAACTCCGCCCATACATAGAGTGTAGCAATTGCAGTCGGGCAGAGATATCAATTTTAGAACCATCCTTTTGGGTTATTTTAACCATCATTGTATCTAATGGTTGAAGTGCTGTCGTGAGTACAGAAACTTCCTTTGTATCAAGCCATTTAATGGCTGTGATTGGCTCTGCAGTAACTGCTGCAAACTGATGTTTTTCCAGCCTCAATGGTTTCGGTTGTTTTTTCTTAATTACATCAGGCAGGTCCTTTCTATTGCATCTGACTGTCCCAACTGCATAAATCTCTTTATCATGAAGATCCTCCATAAGATTACAGCTTGTAAAGAAGTTATCGAAAGCAACTAAGGTGTTTCTTGGTACACTTCTGCCCAGACTTTAAATCCTCTTTTGATTGGTTTTTTAGGCATATATTGCTTTAATGAACTGCGCCCTTTAAATTTCACCATACACTCATCAATCGATTGTACTCCAGAATTATATGCCTCTCTCTGATAAACCTTGTTCAGTTCTGTGAGGAGAGGTCTCAGTTTGAATAATTTGTCATATTCAGGAGAGTCTCTTGGTGGTTGTATTTCATTATCATTCAAGTGGAGGTTTTCCGTAATTTTTTTAAATCTTACGAGTGGGAAAACCTGGGCAATTTCTTTATTGTAATAAAAAGGATCTGAAGACCAGCACAGTTCCATGTCCGGTAGAGGATTTAAACCCATAAGGATCAAAACTCCTAAATACGCCTTAATATCTTGTAGAGTTACAGGTTTCCAGTTAGTGCTATTTTTCT
The DNA here is from genome assembly GCA_905147285.1 of Hypena proboscidalis. NCBI lineage: Eukaryota > Metazoa > Arthropoda > Insecta > Lepidoptera > Erebidae > Hypena > Hypena proboscidalis. Next base: position 8,745,610 of record LR990141.1, read on the forward strand.
GACGGGCGTATCTATTGGTTTGTTCCACAATTATGACAAATAGTTCATCAGGAAAAAGCCGTTCGAAAACACTTATAGGTGATGTCTTGTGCGTGTCATTAGTTAGGGGTTTAAAAGGTTTTTCGAAAAGGGGAACATCATGGGTTGCGGATTTTATCTCCCATACTCTTGGTTGAGAACGATCTCTGCGTACTTCGTTATTAGTGCCGGACTCTGGTTCATCATCTGCCAAAAACTCTTCCATGGGAACGTCAATGACATCTAAGTCTTGCTGAACTTCATTAAATGTGTGAATGTCATGTGGCTGTTCATTACATTGATCAATTTCAGTACCTAAGTGAGTTGGCAAAAGACTGTCTGTTTTTGGTGTGTTTGTGATATGCGATGTTTCTTCCAAAACCGTCAATAAGGCATCCGTTGACATCTGTTGAGCTTGTATAGTAGGCGGTTCTTGATTGTCTCCTTTCAATTCAAAGCCAAAGATATATTCAAGACGTTGTTCAATTAGGTTATCGTCGAGTTGATTCAGGTAACTATCGGAAGGAGAATGAATGCTGTTGATATAGCATGAGTCATCCTCAGAATCTGAGCCTGATAAATCAGACAAGTCGTCTAAATTTTGAACAGCCTCTTCTAATTGTTTTTTGGTCAGCATTTTTTTTGCGTCCATATTTGAATAGCTAAAAGTAAATAATATGAATTTGGTAATTATGTAGTTTTATCAGCACAAATATTACAACAGTCCTAAAAATGTTAAGTTGCTCATTTAGTAAAAATAATAACCATAGAAATCATAATTATGTGCATATATCTAAAATGACACAATTCTTTTTTCACAATTCTCTCCAGAAAGCTCCTGAGTTGACTTAGTCGCACCTACCTCTATAACTATTTAGATACTTATTTAGTACACCTGACAAACAAACTATATATATAGACACTGATGTTTTTGAAATCTGGAACAAACATTGGGAAATTATTTCCCACCTATTTGAACCTAATAAATTCCAAGAAATATCAGTGCTACGAGCACAGAAACCGTAAAAAGCATTCAGAAAACATGTCTAGTTTACATCAATATATTGTTTATGTACTTACCAGATTTTTTTCTTCAAAAACTTTTAAAAGTACCGCGAGAACCAGTTTTTTTCACAAAAAAATTCAAACGGTGTCTTTGCCGTTGACGTACTGTTATATGGGATCCTCGAGAGGTGTTTTTAAAAAAACACTTTATTTACTAAACACTATTTATTTAACTGAACTTAGATTAATTACAGAAATAGGAGCACTATGATTTAGGATTTATAGAGTTAGAAAAGGTACCGACCCGTACCGAGATTGAGACGAGACTGAAGTCCCATGCCATCTGTCATATTTATAATATGTATGTAATGATGACACAGCATACTTTGTGATGGTGATCAGCTCGTCTCCTAACATAGGCAGGGTATAACAGCCCCCCGAAAAAGACTGAACTTCGCGAGAAAATCGAAGTTCAGGGGCAAATTGCTTAAACTATTTCTCTAAGACGAGGCAATGGAATCGGAGAGTTTTCACTCTCAGAATTTTCACTTTGATCGGTACGGCTTGGTTCCGGTATAGATATATTTAATCTATTTCTATATTTTAACATTAACTTAATTAATTTAAACAATACAAAAGAAATTAAAATTATTGAAATAAATGTGGAAAATACAAAGTAATGAAGCTTATAAGTTAGTACAGGTTTTTCATCTATGATGTTATCTAGGTCCGAAAACATTGTGTTGTAGTTGTTAGCGTTCAAATCGTCAAGATTAATACTCTGTAATTTTATTGGTAATATCTTATAATTGTTTACCTCATTAGTTTTATTATCTAACTTACAGCATATATCATCTATAATTTTAAAATCTAAATTAGGAATAGGTGTACTTATATTAACGGCCTTGTTTGATGCTATGAGTCTCGCGGTTTTTGTATACACTATGCACTGATAAGGTATATGTAGCACTCCGGTACCGTTCACTATTATCTCACGCAGTTCCGATGTGTCGCACTCAATAGAGATTTTATTCGGTCGGGATTGGATGAAAATCCATTGATTGTTTGTTATTGGTTTCCAAATGTCTAATTCACCAGATATTAATTTAGTTTCACACTGCACCGGAATAGAGCTTGTTGTCTTTGTTAATAATTCGCTTTCACACGTTGGATTACTGTTTGTCAGTAATACGGTAGAAATTTCGCAAAGATAGAACTCAGAGCTTACAATTTTACACTTATCTAGTTTATTTAATACACAGTAATTTGACTTATCTCTAGACATGCCAATATATGGATTGGAAGGTATAATAAGACTAAAAGTATTTGGGTAATCTATTCCATGAGGAGTAGGTAAAGCAAGGCTATGGTAAAGATTAAAATCGTCATTTGTTACTAATGGTATCTGCAATACAAACATCAGCCTATTATTAAAATAGTAACATACAACATTAGACATACTTATAATTAAATGAATATTATCTAAACTTAAAACTATCGGGATACTCGTGTCCCTAGGTAGGTGCCTATCGTTATCGACAAGGTCTTTGTATAGCTGAGTGGGCGTCAGAACATTCGGATGCAGAATGTTTTGACTACTTAGTATTATCGCGTTAGTCAAGTCTTCTAACTGGAAAGATAAAGTAAGTAAGTTACTTTCGAGGTTGGTTAGTATGGAGTAGACTTCATTTTCATTGTTTAAAGTATTGAACATATCCGTGAAATTTGCTATTTGATTAAAAATTGAATTTAAAGTGGTGCTGAGAAATGCTTCATTATTTTTTAATTTATTAATAGTTTCTTTAAATGACTCTAATTTGTTTGCGGTAACTAAAATATTCTGTTTCATTAATTCAGCTATTTTCTTTTGGTCTTGTTGCACAATTTCTATCGCGGAGTCGTACTTTATCGCGTCATCTTCGTCAAGGGTACCAAAAATATGTTTAAATATAGTACCTAAGCCACCAAACCAGGCTGATCGTTTACTTCGTTTGGAGGTTAAATGAGAGAAAGAATCGTATTCTCTCTGGATGTCTTTGAAACGTACTGTTAGAGGTGATAATATATTTAAACATTTGGAGTTATTAGTTTTCTGGCACACAAATCTCACTGAACCTATAATCTCATTTAGGTTAGTTATATGAGGATTTATGTAGGCAATGTCTACATAGCTAATTACATTTAAGTTTCCATTTATAATCTTAAGTTTGCCTAGACTTTCGAAGAAGATTCCAGAGTTAGAAGGGTATGGCTTGATAAAATCAGGTTGCGCATTCGTTGAAGCGCTGAAATAAAAAGATAAAATAAATAAATATTACATGTTTGGTTCATTATTCCTAGAGGCAGGCGCTTTAGACACATCCGCAGGTTTGATTTCATCGAAGTGATGTGTTACATGACGCCTGTTGATAAGAAGTGTGACTGTATTACTATCATTTACTTTTATTATTTTGTAAGGACCTTTCCAAATAGGTGATAAGGCTTTTCTGAGTCTTAAGTGATTCTTAAGATAAACAAAGTCACCGACTTTATATTGTGGTGGTATTCTAGTACGGGAGTCGTAATATGTTTTGGAAGTCTCTTTAGATTTCAAAATGTTTTCCAGAGCTTTTTCTCTCGAGTATTTGAATTTATGTTGTAACATTCGAATATAGTCATTATAAGTTGTAGTAGTTCCACTTTCATACACCGAACTTGGTATGAAAGGTTTATGACCAAATAATAGTTCATATGGACTAAATTTTGTAGTAGTATGTATTGTAGTGTTATATGTGAGTATAGCAGTATATACATAGGTTGGCCAGTTATCTTGATGCTCGTTTACAAAGGATTTTAAATACTCTTTTAATGTAGAATGGCTACGTTCGAGAGCGCCTTGGGTTTGGGGGTGATACGGTGAGGCCCATAATTGTTTGATTTTTAAGAAGTTACAAGTTGTTTTAAAAAGGTCTGAAGTGAAGTTAGCTCCTTGATCAGTCAGAATGGATTTAGGTATTCCAAAAAGGGAAATGAAATGTATTAGACAATCTGCTGTTTCTTCAGCTGTTGTGCTGTGAATTGGGTAGGCTACGGAGTATTTAGTAAGATCATCTTGAATAGTCATTATGTATTTTAATTTAGAGGTACGAGATTCAGGGAGTGGCCCAACTATATCTAATGATATTCTTTGAAATGGGGAGGTAGAAGTTGTAGTAATTTCCATTGGAGCTCTGTTTAGCTTCCTCAAAGCTTTGTTTTCCTGACACATTTTACATTTCTTCACGTAATCTTCTATATCTCCTCTCATTCCTTTCCAAAAGAATTGTTCTCTAATCCTATTGTACATACGTGTTGAGCCTAAATGTCCAGCTACGGGGATATCGTGATTGTCTCGCAAGATTTTGGGTCTTTCACTGAGGGTTGGATAAATGGTTTTGTTAAGATAGACATGAATACATATTTTTGTATTATGATAAATATAAGTAAGGATATTGTAGATTTTTGCATATGAATGTTGGTCAAAAGGATTTTTGAAATCGGATATGGCAATATGAGTTGTTTGGTCTGATTGTAAAATCAGGTTCCTAACTTGTTTCAGGCTGTTGTATATAGCGGGGTAGGAAGATTCATCGAAATGGTGAACTTTGACAAAGAGTAAATAAATATCCTTGTCTTCATATTTGGTTTTGAGTGATGAATATAGTTCCTTTTCGGCATTTAGAATATTTTCTTTATCGGGGTTATTTTGCAGGATTTCGAGGATATACGGGTTGGACTCGTCTAAGTCTATTGATGTTGGTATTATTATAATTTTATAAGGCGATTTTAACAAATTTTCATTGTGTTCTCTTAGTACTGTGTCGGTAGTTATTTCTTTGTTACTTGTAGATTTAAGGAATTTTGAATAGTCATCGTCGTTTAAAATTGTAGTGGGTTGTGTTTCAGAGGTTTCGGGTGAAGGAATATCGAGGTTTTCAAAATCTAGGTTAAGGTCTGTGCTTTGAGGGCTACCTAAGTCTAAAGGTCCGAGATCTATAAGATCCGGTTCTTCATCTTGTATATGTAAAGGATTTGGAGCGTTACGAGGATCAGGATTGGAATTTGCAGAAGGGTTTGGTATAGGTATTGGAATTTCATTAGTATTAGGGTTAATGTGTGGATTTAGTAATTCGTCGTCATCAAAGGAGAAAGGAATATGAGTAGGTGAATCTAGGAGATTATTTCCTAATAAATCATCAAGATTTTGTGGTGGAGAATTAAGAGGTAAGTCTTGACCTTCAACAGGATTAACTGGAAACCGAGATAATGCATCAGCGTTGGAATTTAAATTGCCTTTTTTATAGGTAATATCATATTCAAATTCTTCCAGCTTAAGTCGCCAACGAATGAGTCGAGATCCGGGGTCTTTACAGTTAAAGAGCCATTGAAGTGGTTTATGGTCTGTAACTATTGTGAATCGATGCCCATAGAGATATGGACGAAAGGCTTTGGTGCCGAAAATGATAGCAAGGCATTCCTTTTCGGTAACACTATAGTTACATTCCGCTTTATTGAGAGTACGGGAAGCAAAAGCAATGGGGCGATCTTTACCAATTGGTCCCTGAGATAAGATGGCGGATACAGCGAAATTAGAAGCGTCGCATGTGAGTACAAATGGTTTTGTAAAGTCAGGATAAGCTAGAATTGGCGAAGTGACGAGTTTGTTTTGAAGTGTTTCGAATGCAAGCTGTTGTTCATTTTTCCAGATAAAAGGTACATTCTTTTTGAGAAGTGTCGTTAACGGTTTAGAAAGTTTTGAAAAATCTGGGATAAACCGTCTGTAGTATGAAACTAAGCCAAGGAAACTCTTTACATCTTTGGGACATTTTGGTATTGGGAAATCAGTGACGGCCTTGACCTTTGCTGGGTTTGGCCTTACGCCATCATCGCTTATAAGATGACCTAAATATGCGACTTCTTTACACATGAACTCACATTTGTCTGGTTGGAGTTTCAGGTTATAGTCCCTAAGTCTTTCGAAGATACAGGTCAAGTTCTGGATATGGGAAGGTAAGTCTACTGAATACGAGACGATATCATCGAGATATACAAAGCACCTGGAACCTTGGAGTCCTGCAAGACAGGTATTCATTAGTTTCTGAAAAGTTGCCGGTGCATTTTTAAGTCCAAATGGCATTCTTGTAAATTGAAAATGACCTTGCGGAACGGAGAATGCTGTTTTAGATGCGTCTTCTGGTGAAACACGAATTTGATGAAATCCAGAAGCCAGGTCTAATGTAGAAAAATATTGGCTCTTCCCTAATTGATCTAAAATTTCGGTAACTTGTGGAATTGGGTACGTTTCGCCGATGGTGACATCGTTCAATTTACGATAATCGATGACAACTCTCCATTTGCGTTGTCCAGAGGAATCTAGTTTTTTGGGAACCACCCAAATGGGTGAAGACCATGGCGAGTTAGAGGGTGTAACAATATTTTGTTCAAGCATTTTATTCAATTGAGTCTCAACTTCCTTTTTGTGACATTCTGGAAATCTGTAAGATTTTGTTTGTATAGGAACGTCTGTGTTTGTTATGATTTTGTGTTCAACGGCAGTAGTATAAGTAAGTTGATCATCAGGGAGATGAAAAATGTCTGAATAATTAGAGCAAAGTTGAAGCAGAGCGTCCTTTTCCTCATCATTGAGATGTGATAGTCTGAGAGAGTCGAGCACCTTTTGTGTTCGAAGTGATACCTTTTGAGGTGGATTTGTATGAATCAATGATTCACAAGAGTGGACTGTTAATGGTTCTAGCTTAAGATTTAAATTAGAAGATAGAATAGCAGATTTCCATGATGTATTAACAACAGTAATATTTATACGGTTGTTTTCTTTGACTTTAACTATACAATTTGCTATTAGAAGGAACATAGAAAGATGCTGGTCTAATATAACGCCTTCTTGAATTTCTGGGTTACTGACTGTACATTCGATTACCATTTCTGTGCGAGGGTCTATGGTATATAGAGGTTCAGAAAATTGCAGGTTAATCGAGTCGTTTCCTGCTCGTAATGCTTTGTTGTGGTAATCGATAGTGCAAGAGAATTCATTTAAAAGGTCGTTTCCAATTATACCATCATGAGTTAGGGTTATATCTTTTACGACATGGAATTCATGCATTACTGGAGAATTTTGAAATATATGCATTTTGAAGCTCCCTAACGTTGGTGTGACTTCGTCCCCAGGGTCAATTCCTTTAAGTGTTATAATTTCGTTACTCAACTGGGGAAGTTTGGATATGGAATCTAGTTTTAACAGGCTAACACAGGAGCCTGTATCTACTAAGAAAGATAGAGGCTGATCTGAGACGGGAGTTGGAATAACGACATACGGTGAGTATCTTTTCTTTGTGTTATTATTGATTTGGTATATTTTAACATTATTTTCTTTTTCCTTTTTCAGGTTTTGCGGAGGTGAGACAACGGCTGCAGAGGAAGGTGGATTCAGAGAGTAAGATTTTGATTCAGAGTGTTTTTTCGCTGGATTCGCAGGATTCAGAGAGCTTGACTTATTTTGAGATTTAGAATTTATTATTTGATTTGGAGGATTCAGAGAGCTTAATTTATTTTGAGATTTAGAATTTATTATTTGATTCAGTGGAGTTGGAGCGTGCAGAGAGTAAGTCTGTGATTTAGTAGTAGATGAATTAGAATTAGTGTTATGAATTTGGGGCTGATTACGCTGTTTGTTAACACTTTGATTTTTAGATACAGTGGATTCAGAGGATACAGTGGATACAGAGGATACAGTGAGATCTGTGGTATCAGTTTTGATTTTGTATGGGTAATTTCCCGAGCGATACCTATCGGGAAATTTTATTCGTTTAAATAACTAGTATCATCAACTTCATCAACACCGTAGTCCTGGGGCTGTTCTATAACGTTAACAGTTCCACGAGGATGATTTTGAATAGAGTCTTGAGGTAAGTTGGTTTGACGAATAGCAGATGAAGGGGCATTAGGTTGATTAGATTGATTACGGCTATTATTGTACTGCCGTTTGCGACAATTTTCAATTGTATGCCCAACGTTTTTACAATAGCGACAAACCAAGTCACCAGTGTTGACTTTCTTAGAAGTATCAGGACGCGAACTTTGAGCATTTGAATAACGATTTGGTTGTGACTGAGGTTGATTTTGTCGCGATACGAATTTTGGTTTGTCCGGCCCGTTGAAACTTGATTTTTTATAGCTGGCTGCTAATATCTTTTCTTCCGCTACTGCAAAGCTAACAGCGGCGTTTAAGGAGTCAGGGTCACGACAGCGCACTACTTGTGACAATCGTGGTAGGAGGCCTATGGTAAATGTATGAAGGGCTAGGTCCTCCATTGCTGCTACGCGACCAGCAATTTCACTTTTCTTTTTAACAGACATTTTTGTTTCCGTCAGCAATTGAGATAGAATAGTTTCAACCCTGAGGGCATATTGATTTACGGTCTCTGTTGGACCTTGTTTGCTGTCCTGTAATTCAGACAGCAGGTGAGTGTAGTGCTTACGCTCACCAAATTGTTGTTTTAGAAATTCGACAAACTGTTCAAAATTATCAAAATCTTTAATATTACATGAGCTTTCAGCTTTACCTGTTAATTCGCTTAGCATATACTTAAATAGTATAGGTTTTTGGTGCTTAGTAGCTAAATTATAAGCACTCTGGCAATTGGATACAAAAGGGTTTAGTTTTTCCCTTGATCCATCAAAGGGTTTAATAAATTTCAGAAGTACACTTAAATCTATTTTTTCAAGCGTTTCCAAAACCGGTATGGCAATTTGAGGGAGAACTGGTTGATTTAACCATTCTTGCAGCCTTTTCGGCCTTGTCGGCCCTTTCGGCCCTTTCAGCTTTTGCTTCTTCTCTGCCAGTCATTGTGAAAAATAAAAATAGAAAACTTAACACGAATAGAATTAAAGAAGCCGTCGCTATGCTAAAAGCTTGTCCGATAACGAGAGGCTGCGAGCTTATCAGCCGCGCAGTCCGGATGGATAAAATAAACAAAGCGCTAATATCTAGTTAGTAAGACACACTTATCATTACAGAAATAAAATAATACACAGGATATAAGTAAAACACAATAAGTTCACAAAAAAAATAGACAGTAAGAACAATACAGGTAATGTTTGCTCTGAGTTCGAAATTAGTTTTCAGCGAAAATTTCAGTTCACTCACAGGAATATCGTTATCAGGATCAGGATCATGATGAATACAACCACTTAACCAGTGGCCAGGATGTCTTCCACAAACACGGACCTTCCGTGTTACTTTTGTAGTAAGAGTAGCAAAAAGTGCGGTAAACACAGCTTCGCACTTTTAATACGTACTTTATTTAAGCACTGAAGTTTCGAAATAGTATGTCACTTTCAATAGGATTCCGCATTTATTTAAGCACTGAAGTTTTCGAAATAGTATGTCACTTTCAATAGGATTCCGCACTGTAGTTCGGACACGTATTTGGGATTATATTTTCGTAATCCCACCGCTGCCACCAATGTTATATGGGATCCTCGAGAGGTGTTTTTAAAAAAACACTTTATTTACTAAACACTATTTATTTAACTGAACTTAGATTAATTACAGAAATAGGAGCACTATGATTTAGGATTTATAGAGTTAGAAAAGGTACCGACCCGTACCGAGATTGAGACGAGACTGAAGTCCCATGCCATCTGTCATATTTATAATATGTATGTAATGATGACACAGCATACTTTGTGATGGTGATCAGCTCGTCTCCTAACATAGGCAGGGTATAACAGTACGATGACAGTAAGCGACTTTGTACAAAATGTTGCCAATTAAAATATTAAAAAAATGTCTAAGATTATTTGTTATAGAGATTGGTACTGATTAGAGTTACCAATAAATAAATAAAAATATTAAAGTAGTGTCAAGTGGGAAATAATTTCCCAATGTTTGATTAAGGGTTAAGACAAAACTTCTACAAGATGTCAGAAAGTCAGATACTGCTGCGCTGTATGTTAAAGGAAAAGTTAACTCGCAGAATGCCAAACAAGGTTCAGAGAAGTCAAACAAACCTAATAAAGGTCCGAGGTGTTTTACATGTAATCAATATGGACACATAAGTAAGAAGTGTAAAAGTAAGAAGAAAGAAAAGACAAATGAAAGTTCAGGTTATGTAGCTGTATTTTCAGCATCATTAAGCAATGACGATGGCTGGTTTATTGACTCAGGGGCTTCAATGCATCTTACAATGCACCGTGAATGGCTTTTTAATCAAATATGCAGACAAACAAATTAATTTAAAGTATGTATGTACAAAAGAACAATACGCTGATATGTTTACTAAAGCTTTACCTAAAGTTACTTTTCAGTACCTATGCAGTAAAATAGGACTGATTAAAATCTAATTTGTTTTTTTTCTCTATCTGTTTTGTTAATTTTTCTTGTCAATCAGATACTAACTGTTAGCAAGTATTATATTTTTTTTTGTAAGAGTATGTAAATTGAAAATTGTAATAAGTTGGTACATTTATTACAGAATGTAGTGATATCATATAAATAAGTATGTTTAATTATTAAACTAATTATTAAACATGACTAAGCTGAGGCTGAGTGTGCCATGTATTGGTTAAGTTTGTAAACTTTCAAATTTGTTTAGTTCAAGGAAAGATAAAATTATGTAAGAGTATTGTAGTAAGAAATTTTCCCTTCCTTATCGATTGGCACAACTGCACAACACTAGTTCTTAGGATCTGTACTTATTTTTACTCTATGGTGGATCTCGCAATAAAACCACGTTCATTAATTACAAGTGCTCTTTATTTCTATATTTCACAATAATTACAACATATACGAATTATTATTGCAAAATCGACTTCCCATACCAGCGCCAAAGCTTTTACCGGGGCTCCAAAAAATCAGTTCCCTATGTTTTTATCGCTGATGAAGGCCTACCGTTACTTAACAGTCTAATACGCCCATACCGAGGGAGCATCTGAGTAAAGAACAAAGGGTTTTCAACTATCGTTTGAGTCGAGCAAGAAGATAATCATGTCGAGTGTGCTTTTGGTATTTTCGCAAATAAATGGCGTGTATTTCATCGGCCCTTAAATGTTCAATATAATTTTGCGACAGACATTATCAAGGCATGTTGTGTTTTACACAATTTTGTTGTGAGTCGAGATGGAGTTAGAAAATCAGAGGAGTCGACGAGTATCGACAGTCTTTTGAACTTTCCACAAACAGCAGATGACGTTTCTTTAACAAATCCTGTCAATATAAGAGACGAATTTTGTAAATACTTTAATAGTGATGTCGGTGCGCTTAGTTGGTAATTAAGCAAAATATAACTAAAGTTGGGTCTCTGATCGAACCGACCGAATGTATTGAGTTTGTGTAAATGACAAGTTGATAATAATACTAAGGATTAATGCATTTATTTCACTTTTACATTTATTGTATTCACTTTATTAAGTTAAAAAGATAAATAAATAGGTATATACTCACTGAGTTTCGTTTTTTCTTTATTGTCCATGCTATCGAATGATGGAAAAATATTTATTTATTTATTTATTTATTATCTTTATGGAGGTCCAACAGCTTATTCTAATTTAAATAATAATTTAGGCATACATCTTTCCACCCTTCTGTTTTTAGATTTTTATTCTTATAATCCTCCCTTGACTTGTCCCAGAGAACGGGACGTGCTTCTACTAGTGAAATCAAAAAGTCTAAATCTAAATCTTCCGCCATTTTATGCAAAAAATTACCACGTGCGCACTATGCAACTGACAACACAGCAGTGAGCAGTGTTAAGGAAATGTAGTTTGTGGCTACATTTAAAGAAAAAAGTTGCCAGTTTTTAATTAATTAGCTTTCCAAATTTGGCTAAAAGTGGCTAAATTAGGAACTAAATTATTATTTTTTTTTTGTGCAAAAGCACCACGTAATTATTATAAACTAGTTTTTGACCTTTTATTGCTATCCTATTACTATTGACATTACAATATACGTATGGGGATAAGTGGGTTCAATAAAACAATTTTAATAGTGCTAGTAAAATTTAATTTACTGTAATTTGTTATAGAAAACAATTTTATTAAAAATCAACTTGCAAGTTTTCAATGTCATCTGTAAAAATCTCTTCATCAATGGATGATGTGGATGTGCATGGCATTTCAGTCTGTTTCACTGATTTGACCGTTTTTGTGACTTTGGTTAACACTTCAGGTGGCAAAACATAATTGTGGCAAGCTTTTTATTTAATTTTAGTTGATTTCTAATCATAATAATTGAATTAAGTGTTAATGCACACAGTCTGTTTCTCAATTTATTTTTACTGTGTTTATCACGCTAAAAAGCCTTTCCACTTCCGCGTTAGAGTGAGGAAGGGACAATACAGCAATGGCCAAGTCAGCTATTTCTTGGAATGTATTAACTCATGTTGCATTCTTGTATTTTAAAACTTGAGCCCAGAACTTAACACTATCTCCTGAAGTGTCCCATTCTGTGAAATGAATAGTTTTCCACTGTTGAACAATTTTATCTATATTTTGGGCATCAAATCCGAATTCTCTTGCCAAATCAACCATTGCATGAGGATCTTTTATCTGATTTAAAGTGTTTTCTGGACTTAAAAGTATTACCTTTTTAAGGATCTCGTAATTAGATGGTATTCTGTGTTGAATTTCCTTTACCAACTTGACATTGAAGTCAATGCACCGTTTCCTGATATTAGCTATTGATTGTGGAGGCAAGTTATTTTTACCAGCATGAGATTCGAAGAGATGTCCCAAGTGTGCAACTAGATCTAGATGATCTTCTACTTGGATTGTAAGGAAATCTTTGTCTGTTGTCGCAGCGCCTGGCATTATTATTCTAACGCAGATAGATCGTAACAAGATCATCAGAGTTTCAAACAGTTTGACAGGATCCATATTTTCGCCTTCAAATACCTTTATTGCAATTTGAACGTCGTGAAGAACACTTTTCAAAAAACATAGGTATAGTCGATTACCCTCGTCACTGTACATTTCCCAAAGCAGTCCCGCTGTATAACACTTCTCTCTAGCCATGGCAAAATGTAGTTTTAGCTCTTCCCATTGTGCCAATACTCTGACTACAGCAGGCTCTATAGACAACCAACGGGTTTCACAAACCTTTAATATTTTTAATGGATCGTCCCCGCAGTTTATTGTATAAAACAGTGCTCTATATTCGTCTCGCCGTTTTAGAGAATCTGAGAACCAGTTGTACGTCTCTCTTATTAAAAATTCTATGTTGCGTGGCAGATTGCTTTCAGAGGCATGACTGACCGCCAGTTGCAGGGAGTGGCAGATGCATCTAATGAGGATCAAATTTGGTAGATTATACTCCCTTTTCAAAATTTCAATTACGCTGTTATTTCGGCCCGTCATTACTGACGCATTGTCGGTACCGATACCAATCATGTTTTGTATTGGAAGATTATGTGACTCCAAACAAATTTATTAAAGATGTTACTATACCTCTCGCATCAGCTCTTTCAATGGGCTCCAGAGATAGAAATGACGACACAATGTTATTCATATTGGGGCTAAAATATCGTATAATTATTTCGAGGTATTTAGATACACTGACATCTGTAGACTCATCTAAAATAATGCCATATTTTGGGTATAACACTTTTTCTTTTACGGAACTTCCATGACTCACGTAGGTTTACGGTAATTATAAAAAACTGCTCGCGATTCGAGTCTGAGCGTCTTTGGTTAGTAAACAATAACAATATTCCGTCCGCTCCTTTTCACATTTTGACATGAGTAGACATAAAAACAATCTAGACTCAATATCAAAATCCGCTAGATCTAGCCACAAAGTGGCTAAAACGGCATCTCTGGCAGTGAGCACGCGCCGGTACAAGACGCCTTGCTGCTGGCGGCGGTGCCGTACCGTTGCACGGCAAACGGCGCCGCGCCGTACCGTAGACATGGGTCCACGCCCTAAAGCAGATTTAGCATTTATTGATTAATAAAGATTTTCTTTCTTTAATACTTATAGCTTTCATACATTCAACATTGTAATGCGATCCCTTACAGAATATGCATTGGAATCTAGGCTTCTTCCCATGTGGTCCATCTCTGTTATTGTTATTATTTCCTCCAGAATGGTTGGTATAATTTTGATTCTGAAAGGTACGTTTATCGTTTTGTATTGGTTGAATTTGAGTTTTTTCTTTACCAAATTTGTGGTTAGTTCTATCTTGTTTCCTTTGTTCTAATCTTCTCTTTAAATTCGTACGATCACTATTGCCAGTAAAATAAGGTGTCTTTAAATGAAAAACATTAATGAAAAAGAGAATTATACCGTATAATTCTCTTTTTCATTAATGTTTTTATTTTTCTCTTGTGTTAATCTGTTGGCATCTTCACGTGCTGAGATGATTATTTGTAAATATTTTCTTATCTCCTCAATAGAATCTTCCTTTATCTTCAATTTCATTTCATATATGATATCTTCAGGAAATTTTTCCTTTACCATAAATCTCAAATGATTATGGTTCATATCTTCACCCATTGAGTTTAATACTCTTAAATGTTTTTCTATTTCATTCAATACTCTTCTACAATCCATTACAGTTATGTCTGCTGGTTTGATTCTATAAAGTGAAGAATAATGTGCGTCTGTTATTAGTGCTTACTTGCCATACCTGTCCTTCAAAGCTTTTATGGCTATTGTGTAATTTCTATTGGTGATGTCTAAACCGTCAACCACAGAACTTGCCTCTCCCTTTAAAGAAGCTGTGAGTTACAATAGTTTATAAACGTCTGGCAAATTTCGCATGTGAATGTTAGAATTGAATTGGTCCCAAAACTGGTAATACTCTAGTACATTGCCTTCAAATTGTGGCAACTCTAACTTGGGTAATTTTCCCGACAAGGTTTGTACTCTTTCTTTATTATTCTTTGATGTTGACTTCCCATATTCTTCTATTTTCACTTTTAGCTCACACCCAATGTCTTCCGCTTCTAGTTGTATCGTTGAGATGATAGAAATTTCATCTACTGCTGGTTCAGTGACAAGTCTGAAGTAATTGTTCAGTTCTCTCTCTAATCTTTGGAGATAGGTTTGCAACTTAGAAAATACAATTTTTCTTCGTGTATGATCTTTTCATCTGAGAGTATATTGGCAGTATCACGAGCAGAATCGGATAGAGTCTTTAGCTTATTGGCTAAGTCACGAATAATAATAAGATTGCCTTCCTCCATTCTGATGGTCTGTAATGTAATATAACAGCATCACAACAAACCATAAGTTGTTTTACAAATTCTAGTAACTATGAGTAATTCTCTTTAAATTTTATTAATATAAATTATGAATATCTTCCAAATATTTGTACTATTTAGTGAAATACTTATAGTGTAAGTATAGTAAGTTATCATTTCATATTTAAGAATGTTTGTAATTTACATCTCTTGTTATAATCGTTGTTTGATTACAAATTTAACTATTTATAGGTATTAACAACATCACAATCTAAAACAGTGCCTACTTTTAAAGGTAGGGTTACTGAGTTTGAATCTCCTTATACAGTTATATTTTTTTATCAAATAAATAAATATATTTTGAGTCAAATCTGACATCCACAGAAGATTAATTCTCAATTAATTAATTCTTTATTAATTCCCACTAATTAGACTTGTTAGTTGGAAATGTAAATGACTAAACTTTAATTTACTTAGGTAAAATTTTTGGATATAAGTAGGTATATGGGTAATCATGGATACCTATCGTATGTGTCTCCATAAGATTAATAGTTATTACTCACTTAAACAGTTCACTAGTATTAATTAATGGTATCTTGAGTAATTATAGAAATAACTCGATAATAAATTTTAGTTTTAGTAAGGTTTTTGCCAGTTACAACAAATAAACAAAACACGCTCGGCTTGGTGAAAAAAGTGTTACCATGTTAGCTTCCGGAAATTTGTGTTCAGTTAGTCGATTACGAATAAGACTCACAATCGATATATAAAAAGAAATCATGGTAATGTGTATAGATTTTTATTTTTTATTTTTCGAAATTGCGAAATAAATTTGCAACTAAAGTAATTTGTTACTGTTTTTTATCAACTTCAGAAGATTTAAAAATCATTTTATTGTTTATAGGTATATCTTGTTGAGTTTTTAGACACTCATACGATAGATAACGCTTAATTAAATATTTGGTTTAAAATCAAAAAACCAAACTTGGATGTCAGACTTGACATATCAGACGTATTAGTACGAGAGCTAGCAACGTCAGGAAAACAAGCATTTCAAGTAGGCCAGTTTTTAGATATCCTATCTCTCTCACTCTTCCGGACGTCCTATGTACTATCTGGCTGGCGGTAGTGGTTGCGTTCATCAGTGCGCATCCTACCTGCACAGGTAAAATATCGATTTTTTAAATCATTTTAAGAAGTTTTTTTTTTGTTCATTATTCTTATTGAACTTTCCACAACGTAAATCTAATATTGCCAGACATTTTTATTGCTGTTTAAACTGTGCCAGACGCTAATTTCGAATTTTTTTTTTTTTTTTTCAAAGTAATTCAGTATGGCTGAAATTTTTTTATAATATTATTTAAGTATCTAAAAACTTAAAATTAATTTGCCATACAATTATTCGGTTGCTAACCTTCAGCCAGACCGATTTAAAAGTGGAAAGTGATGTGGTATCATTTAGCTTGGGCTAAAAATAGATGTCGAATAAATTACAGAGAAAGAATTAAGAAATAATGAATAAATGTGTGGATTAATGTAGTATCAAAATAATTATTAAATTGTTAAACAAAATTAAGATAATAATCAATCTCAAGTTTGAAAATAAACAAAAACTATATATTTTAATTGATAATTGTTTCACAAAAAACGGAGGCATCTAATCATCATCATCATCATCTTCATCACTGCTGTCATTTTCATTGTCATCATCGTCTTTTGGGTTGTCATCGTCTTTTAATAAGTTATTATCTGTAAAATAATGAAAAATTGAATAATCTTTCGGCAAAGAAATTTATTAGTATTTTATTTTTAATTTTTACCTTTAATAATAATGTCGGCAACTAATGATGGCAATTGCTCTCCAACAAACCAGACAAAATCATATTTATCGTCATTTATGGTCCAGCCGGAAACTTGAGGTGATAGAGATGTCGGGTGTTTTAAATGAGCATTTCTCCAAAACTTTGTAACATAACGAACTCGTAGTAAATGCTGATACAATTCACTTTTGCATGGTGGTAGGCTTGATGGATCAAAGTTACGAATTTTTTTTTCAAAATTATCATTTGATTTTTTAGACCGATAAGTATTTGAAAACAGATTGAACCGAACTTCATTGATGTACCAAGAATCACGATCTCCGTAAATATGACAAATTAACTTTTCTAAGATCTTAAATGTCTCATTCAGCAATTCTTCATCATCGGTAATAATATTTTGACAGGCTAATTGATACTCTTCTGATTGCTCTAACAGTTTAAAAGGTCGAAGTTTGCCTTTCCGGAAAAGAGCTGGTGTGTAGTCGCATCCTGTGAGTGCATGAAAGCACGGTAGAGCTTTCGTTAAAGAATGCCCTAGAATTTCGTGTACATGATTGACGCTTATAAATCGCTCATGATTCCCCACACCCAAATTAATCCAGATTTTTAGTGATGCATTCAAATGATCAATGTTACCAAGAAGTATTATTAAAATATCTGTGTCTGAGCAGCGTATCACAACTTCGCCATCGACATTTATTTGGCAAATATGGTATATTATTCGAGAATCGGCCTCTTCGTGTTCTTCGCAAAACAGTGAGTCTTCAATAGTTGTAATAACTTTATTATTTTCAACCCGGTATGAATAACACTTGTTGAAATTCAGATAAATTATTTTATTTCCAATAATCGGAGCCATTTCATCACCAGCCCAATGGTTAATAAAAAAATTAACAAGGCCTTCTTTAAAATATATATTTTTAAGTTCAGCTACAAAATTATGTGTACGAATTTGATTGGGCCCGATTGTAACTTGGCTAATTACATTTTTTATAGCGAAGTTCCAGCTCACTGCGTTTCTTTTTGACATGAGCCTTCCAGCGAAGTTTTGCGTCTAGTGTCATGCCAAGGTACTTGGCTGAGTTTGCATACGGTATTATAAGATTATTTAGATATACCGGTTGATAGTTGGCCTTTTTGTTGGTGAAGTCTATATGTGTCGATTTGGATTGATTTAGTTTTATACGCCACATTTTTGTCGGCGTTTGATAAAAATTACATTATTTTTATGTAACTATCGATTATGTAGGTATGTAATTAGCAGTAAATTTTACTAGGAAACATGATATCTAAGATTGATAATATTCATTGTATTTCCTTTTTTACTAAAATCGATGTCATGGTCCCTAAGAACAGATCTTTGCATCTCTTATAATAACAGACTTCCCCATACTGACCGTTATAAATGAGCCACCCTGTATAGAAATTTAAATAACTGTCACTAACAACTTAAAATTTTATGACAATACTTCATGTTCCATTTAGTTTGCACCAAATTGGATGTCTTTTAGCGCTTTGGGGTTACGATTTCTTGCGCTGACCCGAGGCCCATTTGATTTTACGTTAATGCACAAGTCGATGGTCCCAATCAAGAAAGTCGTATCATCAAAATGGGCACTTTTCAGTAGAGCAGTTTGAAGTTTCTTTTTACGCCCAAAAAGAAAATACTAATCGTAGGAACCTTAAACTTAGAATATATCTTAAACATACGTATGTTTATATTATGTTATATTTTAAATTACATAAGCACTTATATTTTACGAGAAAACGTACATACGACATTTTATCACCGAAGAAAATACTGACAGGCTGTCGGTTGTGACACTTTCGACATTTTTAATTGTGTTTTTATTGATGCACTTGGTTGGTAGTGGAATATGCGACATTTTTAAATGTTAAGTCGTGAATAAAAAATGTCGAAAATGGGTTGGTCGGTCCGGTGAAGGTAAGGAGAAATGGAATAATGAAACGAACAATATTAGGTAATTACGTATAATGATATTTGAGTTTGACTTGGCTATGAAATTACTATAAAAACAATTTAAAAAAGTATTATTGGACATTATCACATTAAAATAAGGACATTCCGTTACAACTGTAAAGACAATTATGTATAAAGGTAAAAACTAGAAAAGTAAAATGGCACTTGATTTTGTGTTAGTGTTGTGTAGTGTTAAATACCGTACCTATGCAACTTTAGAATCTATCATAATAGAGGAACTATTTTTTAAACAGCCTTGCAGTTTTATCTTAGTAAAGTACTTAAAAGCTACTTATGAAGCAAAATCACGATTCAAAAATATCCTAATTACGAGTAATAGTAAAATCAAATCTCTCTACACAAACATTCGTTAAATTAAACAATATGAAAAAAGCTTGTAATTAATATAAACCAAGAAAACATTTTTAAAACTTTAACAGCTTGATTATTATCAATATCGCTATCAACTAACTTGTCTTATTTTGGGGGGTGCAAGCGGCCAGGATATAATAGAAAGGATTGCTAGACACTTACACATGGAGTTATGATCTACTTTTCGTACGGAATGGAAATGCATTCGTCGTCATAGGCTTGGTTGAGTTCAAAATGCCTTGGGCGCTAGTTTTTCTTTTGCCTGTCCTTAGAACAACTAAAGTCTTAGGTTTAAGTGACTGGTGGTAGAGCTCTTGTGAATGAGCTCGAGGGCGGCAGCACCACCGTCTCACCTTTAACCTGCCGCCAAATAGTAGTGCTTCCATTACTGTGTTCCGGTTTGGTGGTGAGATCAGGCCCTAAAATTACTGGCACGTGAGGCATAACACCGTAGTCCTCAGCTGCAGCGACACATCTATAATCTGCTTTTGTGGATTGTTGATGTCCATGGGCTGTACTCCACTTACCATTAGGACTACACGTTCGTTCGCTGTGGGCGTAGTATAAAAAAAATAAAATAAAAGGTTCCTCACCCAGATCATATTTATACTCTACTAGCTGTTACCCGCGACTTCGTCCGCGTGGATGTCGTTTTATGAACAAAAAATGCTAAAGGTAACAATGTCAATATAACAATAGTAGGTACAATTCATGCACTTAAGGTGGGGTTATGCAGACTCCGCCGATTGTGAATGCGGTGTCAGTCCCCAAACGATGGGTCACCTTCTTACATGCCCCTTAAGTCCCACCACCTGTACCATAGACGACCTGTGGAGCGCCACCGATAATGCCGTTCTTGTAGCAAAGTTTTGGTCAAACAAAATTTAAATATTGAGCATTTCCATGTGTTTTCCATTGACACGCAAAGAAGAAGAAGAACCTATCTATTACCAAACCGACCAAAACAAATATTCGAAAAAAACTCAAGGAAAATAATATTCAAACAAATCAAAACAGACAAATAGGAACAACTCATGTAGGTACCTACTTCGAAACTACTTCAAATTTCGAAATAATAGAAATTGCGACACGTGCGTCCGAGACAGCCCGTAGAGTTTAGCGTAATGTTAAATATCAAAATTCACCCAGTTGTTTTTAAACTTAGCGCTTTCAAACAAACAAACTATCTCCCACGATTTCATCTGTGTGGTAGGTACATCAATAAAAAAACTCAATAACAGAAAATAAAATTCCTACCTACCTAAATAAACCTATTTCTGATAATAATTAATCTAAACTCAATAAATAAGCAAAATCCCTATAAACTAATATCTATACGAATGTCATAGCCTACCTAACAGTTTTATAAAATAACCTACGGTCACTACGTACAATATCAAATATAGGTACTACCTATACCAATACTTTAAAATTAAAATCTATACAGTACGACTTATATAAAAAGAAACCTTTCGGTTTATCTTTATAAGTCGAACCACAAATATAAGTTTGTCATAGGTCATTTATAACCTACGACAAACTTAACTTTGCGGTTCGGGAGCAAACCGCAAAGTTAAGTTTGTATTTTATTGTATATTATTACCTACTACGACCTATTAGATTAAAAATACCCTATTAGGGAAAAAAGGAAATAAAAGCAAATCGGATTTTTTTAAAGTAAAGGAAACTATCTAACCTACTTATAACTATAAACTAAAAGAAATATCAAGTATGAACAAAATGAATAAAATAAATTTACAGGACCTAATTAATAAAAAACACTTAAAAAGTTATACGAAACAATAAAATAATTTTACTGGATCGAAAAATGTAATTCTCTATAGCGCAAATTTGTCTAATCGCATGCGTCCGACAACGATCCCTGCCGCAGATGCCGCCACACTTCGGCGAATGTACGCGACTACGACCGACGGCAGCGGTGGCGATGCAGAGCATTCGTCAAAAGGAATTTAAACTTCAAAAGCGAATGATTTCTTATCAAGTACTTAAATATAAAGTTTCATGGTTTTATCTTTTAAAATTAAGAAATCCCATACAAACTTTCAACCTCTATTTCAACCCCTTCATCCCTTTTTTTTAAAAAAAAAAGTAGCCTATGTTCTGTCTCAGGGTCTAAAGATTGTCTGTACCAAATTTCATCAAAATCGGTCGCGAGGTTTAAGCAGGAAAGCGTAACAGACAGACAGACAGACAGACAGACAGACAGACAGACAGAGTTACTTTCGCATTTATAATATTAGTTAGGAAGTTAGGATTAGGATGCATTTGATTCCATCTCGTCACCTGATTGGTTAAATCCTTTGTCCAGTTTTTATTATCCGCCAGTCTTTTGAAATTGAAAAAAATATCTTTATTCATTTTTCAACCGCATACTGTTCTCCTTCAGATGCAGTTTTTATATCGTATTAATATCGTAAATATTGTAATTGAAAGCATTTAACTTCCTCTTGTAATAGTAAATGTGTGTTTTGAAGAACTTTTAATCAAACGTTGCAGCTACAAGATTATCATTCTAACTACCATCAACTATGTCAGAATTTTTCAGAGCACGAGCTTTTTCTTGTGCTCCAGAGGTTCCAAGAATCGTTGCTTTTCTTCTTCATTCGCCAACTCATTTTTATCAAACACTGTCAAATATCACAGCCATCTTTTTTCGGTAGATGAAAGCCATTGAAATTTGCATTTAGGAAGTAACGGTACTAGCGTTTATTCGACTTGTTCGTATATTTACCCGAATACCATCAACACCATTATGTATATAAACGTAACATCTCAAGAAACAATCTGCCTTTTCCAAAGTAGATAGTGAATTATCCATCGTTTTAGTAATTTCGATATTTCTAGGGGTTTTCGGTGCATTGACGGTCGCTTCAAACTCAGCAGTAGTGATAAGACGTTTACGAAAAAAAGACAGAAAGAAAGAAAAAGCATTTATTTAGACTCTTAAAAGGAGTACAAGGGTAAAAATAAGGCTTGCAAAGTAAACTCAACAAAATATAACAATAAAATTAAGAATAAGCATGGAAAACAAGTGGAACACTCCTGTATGAGGCCAAAAAGGTGACTATCTCAAAATATTGTATTATAGAAATACAATATTTTGAGATAGTTTTAGTTTTATATTGTATAGCTGTTACCCGCGACTTCGTCCGCGTGGATGTCGTTTTATGAACAAAAAATGCTAAAGGTAACAATGTCAATATAACAATAGTAGGTACAATTCATGCACTTAAGGTGGGGTTATGCAGACTCCGCCGATTGTGAATGCGGTGTCAGTCCCCAAACGATGGGTCACCTTCTTACATGCCCCTTAAGTCCCACCACCTGTACCATAGACGACCTGTGGAGCGCCACCGATAATGCCGTTCTTGTAGCAAAGTTTTGGTCAAACAAAATTTAAATATTGAGCATTTCCATGTGTTTTCCATTGACACGCAAAGAAGAAGAAGAACCTATCTATTACCAAACCGACCAAAACAAATATTCGAAAAAAACTCAAGGAAAATAATATTCAAACAAATCAAAACAGACAAATAGGAACAACTCATGTAGGTACCTACTTCGAAACTACTTCAAATTTCGAAATAATAGAAATTGCGACACGTGCGTCCGAGACAGCCCGTAGAGTTTAGCGTAATGTTAAATATCAAAATTCACCCAGTTGTTTTTAAACTTAGCGCTTTCAAACAAACAAACTATCTCCCACGATTTCATCTGTGTGGTAGGTACATCAATAAAAAAACTCAATAACAGAAAATAAAATTCCTACCTACCTAAATAAACCTATTTCTGATAATAATTAATCTAAACTCAATAAATAAGAAAAATCCCTATAAACTAATATCTATACGAATGTCATAGCCTACCTAACAGTTTTATAAAATAACCTACGGTCACTACGTACAATATCAAATATAGGTACTACCTATACCAATACTTTAAAATTAAAATCTATACAGTACGACTTATATAAAAAGAAACCTTTCGGTTTATCTTTATAAGTCGAACCACAAATATAAGTTTGTCATAGGTCATTTATAACCTACGACAAACTTAACTTTGCGGTTCGGGAGCAAACCGCAAAGTTAAGTTTGTATTTTATTGTATATTATTACCTACTACGACCTATTAGATTAAAAATACCCTATTAGGGAAAAAAGGAAATAAAAGCAAATCGGATTTTTTTAAAGTAAAGGAAACTATCTAACCTACTTATAACTATAAACTAAAAGAAATATCAAGTATGAACAAAATGAATAAAATAAATTTACAGGACCTAATTAATAAAAAACACTTAAAAAGTTATACGAAACAATAAAATAATTTTACTGGATCGAAAAATGTAATTCTCTATAGCGCAAATTTGTCTAATCGCATGCGTCCGACAACGATCCCTGCCGCAGATGCCGCCACACTTCGGCGAATGTACGCGACTACGACCGACGGCAGCGGTGGCGATGCAGAGCATTCGTCAAAAGGAATTTAAACTTCAAAAGCGAATGATTTCTTATCAAGTACTTAAATATAAAGTTTCATGGTTTTATCTTTTAAAATTAAGAAATCCCATACAAACTTTCAACCTCTATTTCAACCCCTTCATCCCTTTTTTTTTAAAAAAAAAGTAGCCTATGTTCTGTCTCAGGGTCTAAAGATTGTCTGTACCAAATTTCATCAAAATCGGTCGCGAGGTTTAAGCAGGAAAGCGTAACAGACAGACAGACAGACAGACAGACAGACAGACAGACAGAGTTACTTTCGCATTTATAATATTAGTTAGGATTATAGAAATACAGTATTTTGAGATAGATAGATTTAGAAATACCGTTTTGATAAAAAACTCGATCTGAAAATAAATAAAAATTATTTTGATACCTTAAAAGGTTAAACACAATGTTTATTCCTAAAATATTGAAACGAAATCGATCAACAGAAATACATCCGTCAAAAAAACACACCCAGTAGCCATTTGAAAAAGGCGGTAGTGTCACTTGGGATCAACCATTTGATATAAGTTCCGTTTAAAAATGTAATTTGTGTTACAACCGACAAATCAACAGATTAAGCAAACATTTAATAATGTCGAATGTGACACTTCTGACAAACAGACCTACTTAATTTCCATCTAAGAAAGTAGGAAGTGGTACTTCTGACAATCTTGAAATGCTCAAGTTTAGTTAAAAATGTCGGATCTACCATTACCGCCATTTTTGAAGGGAACGGTCTTTATTGATTTATAAAACAACGATGATTGCTCAAAATCAGAATATAAACTATGATTGCTTTGTATAAATTGAATAATAAAATTATTAAACTACTTACCAAGTTCCATGTACTTATAATCCACGTTTTTCACGATTCCCGGGAATTTCTTTTCGTTTTTTTTTGGTCAACATTAGTTTCTTGTTGCGGTACGAGCAAGAGGGCACGATATGCCACATCATGCAATCTTGTACGGACGCGCGATCACTATCCACAATTTTAATACTCAAAAATGTGTCAAAATGAAGAATTTTAATGAAATTTTATAATGTACATTGTAGAACTCATTCTTGCGAAGGCATTTATGTAAAAAAGTGAAAATCGACAAAATGAAACTATCGACTTTCTTAATTGGGACCATCGAAGTGATCATATTTGTATTATTGTATTTTCTAATTTCTTGTGTAATAAATAAACGTATTTCATGTTATCTATTTCTTGTTTTTTTTTAATGCAACAGCGTCTTCACAATCTTCTTTAGGAAGACGAATTCCCTGAATATTAAAATATCTTATGTTATATTGACATAGTATGCAGTGCAATCTTTCGATATCGATAGGCACATCGACAATGAAGGCCATCACTATAGCAGTGACAATAAAAATTTTGCAAATGTGTTACTGTCAAATTGCCTTTATATTTCTTCTTGACATACATATGTTCTCTGCCGTACTCTTCCAACATGCCCAATAACTTTTCAATTTTAAATCGGTCTGGCTGAAGGTTAACAACCGAATAATTGTATGGCAAATTAATTTTAAGTTTTTAGATACTTAAATAATATTATAAAAAAATTTCAGCCATACTGAATTACTTTGAAAAAAAAAAAAATTTAATTCGGAATTAGCGTCTGGCACAGTTTAAACAGCAATAAAAATGTCTGGCAATATTAGATTTACGTTGTGGAAAGTTCAATAAGAATAATGAACAAAAAAAAAAACTTCTTAAAATGATTTAAAAAATCGATATTTTACCTGTGCAGGTAGGATGCGCACTGATGAACGCAACCACTACCACCAGCCAGATAGTCCATATGACGTGCGGGAGAATGAGAGAGATAGCATATCTAAAAATTGGCCTACCTGAAGTCCTCTCTCAAAAACGTTGCTACCTCTTAGACTATATCATATAGCTAATCAATCACAAATCGCCATCATCGATGCAAATATACGTTGTCTTTATTCGATTACGTATAACGTAAAAACAAATTTACTCACAATCAATGTACCTATATTATGTTCATTAAATTCTACGTGTATTAATCAGTTTCAACAAAGGTTCTCATTTGTGAATAAATAGACATACACCTTCAACATACTTTAGTCAACTCATTAATAAGACGATTATCGAATAGCCTCCAAAACGATTATAATTTCTGATAGTCTTTTCTTTTCGATAGTGGTATCACTCTTTATAATTTCTATAAACAGACGAACTGTAAATATTAAATTCTTTATGATAAAATCATTAAGTTAATATTTTAATGTAGATGAGACGAGCTTGAACTCGTCTCATCTACATTAAAAATGCGATGAGGAGGAAATGAATGCTTCTCATAGATTTTTTGTAAATTATTGTAAAATTTATCAACTATCGGTTTATTAAAAGCTCGAGCTCGTGCTGCTGACGTTGACTCTGGAGCACGTAGAGCGATATCCGGATGTCTTTGACGAAACCCCCTTAGCCAGTCTTTACCAGCTTTACGGGACGTAGTAGAAAACGAATGTTGTATCTTGTTTCTTTCAGCTATTTCAAAAGCAAATTTTAGAACGTCATCAACTGTAAAGCCGTACATAGTCTCTTCATTATCTTTAATATGTTGTACAAGCTCCAGCTTCTGTTCATCAGTGAATACTTTTTTATACTTCCAAACAGCCGGGGATCGTTTTACCTCAAGGGATCATTTTGTACCACCTTCCCCTAATACCAAATATTTTACTAGCATAGGAATACATATACTCATTATTATACGGTTCCGATTTTGTCCGCCACAGCAATCAGAAAAAAATAATATACGAAATCCTTCTTGGTATTTCTGTTTAATAAAAATAAAAATACAGCGCTACTAATTTCAGAGGAGCCGTTTTTACCTATTGCCTCATTCCAAACGTAAGAATATCCTTTGGCCTTTCCTATATCAAAAATGGTGAAATTGTATACAGCAAACTTCCTTTTATAGTAAAATAGCGACACTTCCGATTGAGTAAATCATAAGCGGCTGTAACCATAACGTCAGATCGTTTTGACTGAAACTTACAAGTATCTTTCAACTGTCTTACAACGGTTTTGTTCGCTATATGCAAGGTATACTGTAGATTTTTTTCATCATCATTTTCAATGCCAGATTCTCTTCTATTAATGTCACAAAGAATGCAAAGATCTTTTTTTGGCTATATATATAAAATCAATATTGTATTCCTTATACCTAAAATATATCCTTATACTGTCTACAATGTGCTACTTGTTTCGTAATTTCGTAATTGTAACGTAAGATACAGGTCATGACAGGTAAAAAATATTGTAAATAATCATGCAACAACATTGCATTGAAAAAAAATAAGGGCTGCTCCCAACTGTATTTTGATTTAATGTACCTGACTTGAACTTCTATAATTATTTTTTGGAATCGTTCGTTACAGCGGCACATCTCCGTCGTAGGCACGTGACGCACATAGACGTGGGCACGTGACACGTGCCGACTGTTTCTATGAAGATAAACTTCTCGGTTATATTTAATAGGATATGTATGAGGGTATCAAGTGTATATCAACCCCACTCATGCACGCAAGACGCTAGGTGTGAGTGTGAGTGAACAGATGAGGAGTGACTTTTAATGAAAATAAAATACTCAATTAATATTTTAAAATATGTATTTTATAGCGTGATACCACAGATACGTACGTACTGTCATAGTATTGTGTAGTTGGTAGCCTTGGCGTTTGACCGCTGCTGCCCGCGATAGAGGACGCGCGTGCGAGGTACGCGCCGTCGCGGCGCGCGCGCATTTGAATCAGTACTCGACGAGACGCGCTGCGCGATACCACGTTTTCCCGCTCGCGCTCAATGTAATAGTTGTGTTGTGTTAGACTTAAGATTAGTGTGCTAGTCAATAAATGACTTATGAACCTAAAAGCAGTGTTTCAGACCACCCAATAGCCTAACTATTTATAATAAGTATAAAAATACACAAAATTACTTGGGAAAATAGGAGTAGAGAGAGTATATATCTATTTCTACTAATTATAAAGAGAAAATATTTTTTTGTTTGTTTGTTTGTACCCAATAGTCGTCGAATCTACTGGACCGACCTTAATGAAAATTGGTGTGGGGATAGTTCAAGGCTCCAGAAATAATATAGGCTACTTTTTATCGACATACCACGCGGGCGGCGCCGCTAACGGAAGCTAGTTTTTTATATTTCAGGAGCAGTTAGTTAATAATATAAAGGGTGTTGGGTACATCGTTTGCCAAAATGAATTAGCGAAAAGGCAGTATCCTTACTTTTAGTTTTAGCACCTCTAACTCACTTTTCACTTTTGCAGTTTTTAGGGTTCCGTACCCAAGTGTAAAAACGAAACCCTATTACTGAGACTTCGCTGTCCGTCCGTCCGTCCGTCCGTCGGCTGTATCTCATAAACCGTGATAGCTAGGAAGTTGAAATTTTCACAGATGATGTGTAACTGTTGCCGCCATAACAAAAAATACTAAAAACTAAATAAAATAAATATTTAAGGTGGGCTCCCATACAAAAAACGAGTTTTTTTGCTTGATATGACCACAGTGGTCACCAGGCTGTAACTCATGGACCGTGATAGCTAGACAATTGAAATTTTCACAGATGATGCATGACTATTGCCGCTACACCAACAAATACTAAAACGAAACGATCGCGATCTTCCATTTTGTATGAACATTCTCTAGTCTATTTTAGGCTAGGCTTTCTAATGGAATGCAATATGCATTGGAAAACAATAAATTACATAACTAAATTATAAATAGGAGAATAAGTAGTCATGTTGTATGGAACTTTGACGCCTTTTTTTATCTCGCGGTCAGTGACCAAAAATGTGTGTTATTGTCTACTGTTGCTAAAAATAATTATTTTTTGGAGCTATTTTCCGAAGATAGCAATATTCTTGGTTGGTTTCTTTGGTGTTCAAAATTGTTCTAAAAATTCCATACATTTTTGGACCAAATTCGAAAGTGCCGGCCAAAGAATAAAAATAAATAATCTTTTAGAATTTGACTTTAGCATATTATATTATGGCACCAAAACTGTGCGACTATTATCCTCGGTTTTATTGAAGTTTTATAAACACTATCTTCAGTACATTTTCGGTTACATGAATTAAAAAAATACAAAGGCTTTTTAGCTTGCTTGGCAACTTATAGGCAGCTGCTGTTTACCACAACCCAATTTGTTATCCTTTCTTCACCTACCCGCTGTACGACTGAAATACAGAATGCTGTTTCAAATGAATCCGTGGCCAAACGTGTTGAAAAGTCCTCAAGGAACATCGGGCCGATTTGATTAAAACTATAACTGCGTCATTGGCTTTTTTGAAAATCAATATTCCCTAACCAGTAATCGAAGGCGTTGTTTTTGAAAACAATCATATCCATAATCATTACATCATTCGATAGTATAACAAACAAGGAACTAATTCTGTAAAGTAATGATATACCGTAAAATTAAGAAAAGAGCTTATTTTTATAATAAAAATAGTAGGTAACGTAACAAAAAACGTACCTATTTTCTTTAATACGAGCTCTCTCCTTTAGTTGCTTGTAATTTATTACTTTACAGAATTAGTTCTTTGTTTGTGATGGTATCGAACGATGTAATAATTATGAGGATGTTTTTTTTTTCTTAAGAAAAACGGAGTCGATTACTGGTTAGGAGTATTGATTTTAAAAAAATAACCAATGACGCAGTACACTATCAATTTGCTGGCCTGTGTAAATTATTGAACTTTAAATAATACCGTGGGACGTGGGTGTAAATCAACCTCGCTCTCTAAGAATGATTTAGCCAACGCTATGCAATGGTAGAAATCTTGTTCGATTAAATCTCTGATAGCTAACTCACTATCTTGCTTATCACCATTAATAATTTCTATTTGACACTGCAGCTCCTCAAATTCAGTGAATAAAGCTTCAAAATTCGGTAGTTTTATCGCAAGTTTGCTTAGTTCAAATTTGGAAATGCTATCTAATGATTTTAAAATTTCTAAATTATTTTTAAACTTGGTAACGCGTCCTTTAATAGAACTACGTTTAGCAATTAAATCTTTATATGTTAATTCTTCACTACACATTTTGAACTAGCGATAAAATGCACTCGAATAAAGTAAACAAAGTTTTTATGCGTACGACAATCCTCGTTTTGACGTTCCACACTCAGCTGTCAGGGCGTTGACCGCTCAGCTGGGAGACGCTGCGTCGTCGGCTAGATAGACACGCTATCCGCGAACAAGGGCACGGCGCCGGCGCAGGCGGCGAACGACAGACAATATCACTGGAATAGATTGTTTCAACAAGCTTAGAAAGCAGCCATAACCAAACAAATAGCTTTTTTTACAAATGAGGGATAATTTTAAGTTTTGCTATGCTATTAAAACTATTGTGGAATGCAGTGCAGTGAAAATAAGAGAGCTTTAGTGAGTTAAATTCGTTTAAAATTAGTTTTAATAATTGGATAAATGAAATAGGTTACTAAAAGTGCAACAGAATCACATGTAAGGCGTTTAGGTTACCTAAGTATGGGCTAGATTCGTGCTAGAAAGGCTGTGCTAGGTTAAGGCACTAGAATGATGAATATTGTAATAGGCGCGGTGCTATGAAGTAAGTAGGTAGCATGTAGGCATAGGCATAACACTGCAAATTGGCACAATAAATCACCAAACCTTTTTGAGGCACACAAATCCCTAAAAAACCCAAATAGAAGCGGAAATTAGGTAGGAAATAGAATGGAACGGGCTCACAATATTATCGGGCAGACATGCGGTCACACCATGCGATGCACGTGGAACATCCTCTTTCTTGGTAGCTATTCCTGGTAGTGATTGAGGCAGTGGATGGATTTCCTTTTCATGTGTTTAGATTCTGGAGCATATTTTCGTGGATTGCATTGGATCTTCGTTGAGATTCTTCAAAGCATGGCAGAAATTGTTGTGAGAATCGCGACGGCCATTTCGTATTCTCGGCGCGGCGTTTGTCTGGCGCGATTCGCGTGGCAACAGATCTTCGAAGTCCGATATCCTGCAGTCCTGTCACGGTCGCCACATAATGTTCAGTACGAACATTAAAACTCATTTTGTAGTTTGGTTTACAATACTTTTATTGTTGAAATGTCGTGGTAAAATATAGGAGCGCACACTGCGCATAGCGTAGAATTTGGTAGAAGAGTGGCGCATCGGCGCCATATTGGGAATAGTGTCGTTGCTGTGCTGTGATTGGCGAATGAATAGTGACGTGTGCGTGAGAGTGGTATGCATGTGAGCATGCGTGTGAAGTGTCGGTGAATGCGTTTTGTAACTGCTGTGGAGTGTATTGGAAGCGGCGCGAACATTAGTTTATTGTGAAAATTTCTAATTCTGTCTTGCTGTTGTGATAAAGACTTCGTAATAAAATGGATCCTTACTTCAAAATATCGCATAGCTATTGCCTTTATTAGTAAAGTCAAGTGATTGTCCAGAGGACCCTGATCGTTCATGTGATCGCGTAAATCCAGAAAAATTAGGGTTTCAACGAATTTTTGTAGAACCGTACAAATCATTTTTGGAAGGCTTTTTTTTTTGCAAAATAAGAAGTGCCATGAATCGTAATTATTTGGCGTAAAATTTGTTCCGCAAAAATGCAAATTTTTATTACGTCTTGGGATGGATAATGTGGCACTCGTGGGCTGCAGCTGAAAATCAGCGTTAGGTGACTGTATTTCATTGCAGTCGCTTAGCATTATGCTGAGCTGCTGGCCTTTTGGTACAGACTGTATAACTGTATTTGATCGTATTTCCTGTATTGTTTATTTTATGTTTTGTGCCAATAAAAATTTTCTTTCTTTCTTTTCTTTTCTAATCCGCCAACATCTTTTCTGGAAATAAAACTATTAAATCTATGCGAAGTTATGGCCTATAGGCATTCCTCGCATTTTATATTTTTTTCATATTTGTAGTTATAATATCCTGCAATATAAATAGTGGCATTTTTCGAATATTCTGTTATTTGACAATTTCCTATATAGTCATGGCTTTCAGGCAAATTAATTATTTGGTCATCCGTAGAACATTCATTCATATTTAACAACTTTTCTCTTCTGTTATTTATCAGCCTGCATATTGATGTTTTGTTGCACTTTAAAATGTTTATGGAATCTAGAGATATGCAATTCCCAGTTGTTATATTTTTTAATTCACCATGAATTAATAGACGTCGGTAGGTAGATATAAACTGAAGCGCAGTGGGATTATTGTTAAAACCTCCCTTGGATTTTATGGCGCTAAAAAATATTTCGGGGTGGTCCTGGCTCAATTTATATGTACATAAATATTGGAGAGTTGCATTTTCAATATTGATATACTGATTAAAAATTACTCGCACTGCCTTTATACATATTAAAAAGCCTAAAAATCCGGAAAAAGCCTAAAAATCTTTCTTCCGGATTGAGGTACGGGACCGGAAGTGAACTTTAAATTTTTAATGTATATTTCGATTTCTTTCAGTTTTCCGTCAATTATTTAATAATTTTCCTTATAAATGGGTTTCTTAAAGCCATATGAAGATAATCTGCGACTATTTAAAATATCAAAGATATCATTGAAATGTTTGATGAATTCTATTGTTGCACTAGAATTTAAAAAGTCTTCTAAAATTAGATCATTCTTGCAAAATAACATAGCTTCGGCGACTGACCTTACTAAACGTTTGAGCCGTAAGACGAACCTTCATTTTTTGTTTTCGATAATCGATATGTGTGCGTCTTAATTTGTTTGCTAAGTGCATTCCTTTATTATGTTGCAAGTTATGGAGCTTACTAAGATAATCCTTAGAAACTTTTTCATTGTTGGCATTAAACATTTTTTTTTTTGTCGGCTAATGTATTTCTAACAAGTTTTAACATATGACAGGCATCCGGGATTATTACAATATTTTTGCCGCCTACATTCGTGGATCGATATTATCGACATCATTAAATTTGGCGCCTAATAACTTGGCCATCGCAAAGTTTGCTGGGCATCCATCAAAAGTTATTGTCACAAGTTTGTAATAGAGCGCTGCGTTGCTCACCATTGACACCATTTGTTAGGAAATATCCTACAGGTAATTTCCAAAACTTGTTTAAAGATTGCCCCCATAAAGACTAAGGCGTCTTTAGCTATTGGTAGATAATCGGTATCCAAATTATCACCTACGTAGACGTACCCAATAGTTTGTTTACCATCCCATTGAAGATGTTGACGGATTGCCATTTCATCTAGACTTAGAGAACAGAATATTTTTCAGGTGATTTACTGGCCATTAATTTGATAGCCTTAAACGATTCATGTGTAAAGCCTGGTTCGCAGTCAATGCATTTATACCACCGGTACAAAGTTTTAGGGTGAGGCAAACAGGTATTAAATTTCTTTCGAACAAATTCATACACCTTGGGGATTACTAAATTGTCCTATCTGGAGGACGCCATTTATTACCGACTTCATCTTTCTTTTCTTTTTTCTTTTTTTATAATTAAATAAATAATATAGTCAGGAGCAGGATTAATCAATAAAATCAATCTTAAGGTGTACGCTTACCAAACATATCTTTTTGGGTGGAATATTCTGCAGTTCTTGTAGGATATTATTGTCCGTCCTCCTTTTCATACTCACAGTGCTATTGATCTTCTTTCTTGTTGATGGTTGTTGGGTCACTGTTACATTATGTAACACCTGGATGGGTGCACCGTACTGTAATATTTTTATATCATTCTTTAATAAATTTAGTCAGGGCATGATCTACTACGCGTTCGTTTCATCTTGGACGCTCTAGGCCCACTAACTAATAACATGGGGACACAAACCGTGACTCGTTATTAAATATTTTAAGGTTTAAGTACTTAATGCTTGCATAGATATCCTTTATAGGTATAGCATACGGATTAAAATATTTCTTATTTTCTTGCACCAAAAAAGCGTCTTCATTAAAATGCACGGAGCAAATTCTTGAATACTTTGAAGGTACCCAATTTCGTCTGCCCGTAGCCACTGTGTTGTAAATTAGTTGTTGGACATCGCTAGTATTAAGAATTAATCGTTTACACACAACACCAGGCGTCTGTGTCATGGCGTAGGACTGTACTTTACGACATAGATCATAATTAAGTTACTTTGTGTTATTCAGCTATTGTTTAAAGATAATAAAAGATAACAATCATATTCATATTTTATTCAACAAACAATACATGGTGTCAGGTGAGAAACAAAAACCTACGTGTGGAGAAACAAATTTGTGAAAAAGTTCAAAATGGAGGGACTGAAGCCGCCTCGTGGTCTAGTCCTGAGCGGTCGGGATACAATTGGCGCGTGTTTAGACAAATGTTTGAGTTATATTTGGAGGCAGCAGGGCTGACAAAGGCGTCGGAGAACAGAAAAATAGCAATTCTGTTAAGCTGTGCAGGGGAAGATGCCGTAAACGTGTACAACACATCCAAAAAAGAAGAGGAACTTAACTTAGAAGCAGTTCTGAAAGTATTCGACGAATACGTGGAACCACGGAAAAATCTCACGATAAATACTTACAAGTTTTTCATGTGTAGACAGGGTGAAGATATCACAATTGAACAGTATATAACCACACTGAAGAAAAAAGCTAAAATGTGTGAGTTAGGTGACATACAGGATAGATTGATAATAATGATGATAATTATAGGCTCTAGAGACAGAAGTATTAAAGAAAGATTATTGAGACAAGAAGATATGCAAATAGATAAAGTAATAGAGTTGTGCAGAGCAGTGGAGTCCAGCAAAGAGCAGGTCAGGAAACTGTCACGTTGCAAATGACTGAATTAATAACAGCCATTATAACACCATCGTATTTTTAGACTGGTAACGCCATCTAAAGTTCTGTAAGTTCAGTTACATCGATTGACCTAATGGTTCGATGTCACGTAGTAGTTCCAACGTTTTGGCAACAGATGTCGCTAGGCGCTCGTTTCGGTTTTATTCAGGATTAAAATATTTAGCGATTATAATTTGAAATTAGTTATAATTTTAATGGTCACATTTATTGTGAGCATTTGAGATTTTCTTTCAGTCTTAATATTAGTTCCGAATTCGGAAAACCAAATGATAGAATCGATTGTTCTAGAAAGTAAAGGTCGTAAAGACCTTTGGGTAGAAAGGTCGTATAAACCATTTCAGCCAAATTGAGTTATATATACCATTTTTCTCAGCTTTTTTTTCTCTATCGATCTGTATAAACGAAATGCAAAAATTCGCATAAAAATGGTTAATACGACTAAGAAATTTTCGGTCATAGCTTCTTGAAAAAGGTAAATTTTCAATATAAAAGCCAAATGATTTTTCTTTGTAGTTTTTTTATGATGTAATGACCATAATTTATATTAACTTAGGCGTTAACCTTTCACAACCGCTCTGGGAAACTAGGAATTAGTTTTTAAGTCTCTTGCTCTAACAACAGAGAGGTCTGTTGTTTATTACTATTCTGGGTCCCGGATATATTTTTAATATTTTAAATTATTAAATACTGGTGGATGGAAAAAATTAATATATATAATATATGATCTCCTTTCATGTTTTATTTGTTACACCAACCTATAGTGTTTCAAAACTAGATGTATACAATAAAAGTGAAGTAAGTACAAGCATGCAAGTAGACAGATTAGAAAAAGAGATCTGAAGAATGATAAAGGATGTAACTTTTGTGGAAAAGCGCATAAGCCAAGACAGTGTCCAGCTTATGGCAGAAAGTGCATGAAATGCAACAAATTCAACCATTATGCAGTGGTGTGCAAGACTACTGTTGGAATGTAAAACGAAACGCAACATTGTGCATTTGATTCAATAGAATAATTAAACACATCTGACATAAGATAGTTGTCTCCTGCTCATCTATGCTGTCTCGCTCTCTCTCGTGTCGCCTTTTATAATGCATGTATCTGTTCTCGTTTGTCTAAAATATAAATCTACTTTAAACTCTGAAATCATCTATTATTTTGACCCTAATCCTTCAGGTTATGGGCCCAGGATGTCAATCCCTGTCGCGAGTGGATAATATTTAAATTCGCAAAGTAATTCGCGTGTTTTGTAAAATAAAATTAACCACGCGATGGCTGCCAGCGACAAAGCGAATTTTCCAATAGAGAAGCTTCACGGAGTTCAAGATTATCATAATTGGAAGTTTGCCATGAAGATGATACTGGTGCATGAGGACCTATGGGAGTGCATAGAACCAACGAATGAGACTGCAAAACCGGATTGCAAACGTGACATGAAAGCCCTAGCAAAGATATGTCTGTCCGTCCATTCTTCGGCCTATCCTCACGTACGCAATGCAGATACATCCAAGGCTGCATGGAACAATTTGAAAAATGCGTATGAAGACAGAGGGCTGTGTAGGCGATTAAGTCTTCTCCGAGCTCTTTTTGCTACTAAACTCGTTAGTGACATGGAAACATATTTGTTCGCTATCACCGAGCTAACGCAACAGCTTTGTGACATCGGCTCACCGTTGGATGACGATTTTGTAGCAGTTATAATCCTAAGTGGTCTGCCACAAGAATATGATCCACTTATTATGGCACTTGAAAATAACAACACTTCATTATCAAGTGTAATTGTTAAAGCAAAGCTGCTACAAGAGCACCAACGACTTTTTGATTCATAAATTTAAAATTTGCACCAAAACGCGTCAGTGTCATGGCGTCGCTTGCTTACGTCACTTTAGAGTACAAGGAACATTCGGTATATTATGTAAACATTATCTAATTCATATTTAATTTGGACATTTTACTAGTTTTTACATTAAAAACATGACTTCGAAAGCATATAGGTGGTGTTCCGTCCCTCTGTGTACTAATACGTCCATAAAAACTCCTAAGAAGTTATTTATTTTCGTTCCTTTCGATAAGAAATTAAGAAAGAAGTGGCTTGAACTTGCAAGACGTGATTTGGAAGGAATATTACCCACTACACAGCTTTATTTTTGTGAAGATCACTTTGACGTAAGTATTTCCTTTTTTATTTTGTAGAATTTTGTTGCTAAATTCATTATAAGCTAATTTTATGGGAAGAAGTAAACATTGATATACAAACTTTTTGGAAGTTATGATTCTCTTACTCACTGTTACTTATTGTAATCAAATCCTCAATGAATGAGCTATTAAAAAGGTATTTTATTTCATTTTCTGTTACCAAATTATATGGCAAACTACATGGAGTATCATGTGATGGGGTCAGTGTCGCAGATTCGCATGAAACCTGGGTGCGTTCCCTCAAAATTTGAATGCCAACCTGACAGAAGAAAACGAACTTCCGACTCAAACGAAAGGAAATATAGTGCCAAAAAGCAAAGAAGAGAAGTCGTTGCGAAGCTGAGCAAGAATTACAAAATAAAGCAACTACAACTTGTTCTGTTGCAACAGAACAGCTAGAACTTGAAGACCTAACCCCCGGAACATCAGCCATGCAGGAAAGTACTACAAAAGATGCACCTAAGATGGTAAATAAATCCATTCAAGTGAATATAACAAATAAGTTCAGAAGTAAAGCTGTTCAAACAGAAATAAAATCAGTAGATCAGATGACTTCACCATCGAAACCCTTTTGTCGTTCTGCTTTTACTTCACCATTTAAAATCACAAGTACCAAGCCATCCATATCCACCATACAAAAATGTTCCAAGAAAATAGGATTTCAGGCAGATTCTGACAGTGATATTTCATACACACCATCTGTAGCACATAGTGAATCACCATCAGTGACATCTTTAAAAAATTAAATCGTCTTCAGACTGCAGTGAATTAATTGAAGACGATAAGAAACAAGAGGCATCAAGAATCTTGGCATATACATTGCAGAAAATAAAAAAGAACCCACGGTCTTACATTGGAGTTCCTAACAGTTGTTACTACCTTATAGATTTAATTGAAAAAAAGTTAAATATTCCCACACACCATATAATAATGTGCTTGAAAAAAATTAAATTAAATAGTAGTTTCAGAGAGCTTTCTGATGATTTTTCTATTGATCCGACATATGCCAGCAAGATATTTTTGAAAAATATACCACTAATAGCTAGTTTGATGCGACCTTTTCTTGTTGTCTTAGATAAAGATTCCATAAGGAAAAATTTGCCTATGGCCTTTACGCATAAATATTACAATGTAACTTGTATTATAGACTGCTTAGAAATTGAGATAGAAAAGCCTTCAAAAGCAGTGAACCAGGCTCTCTCCTGGTCAGAATACAAAAAAGCTAATACGATAAAGTATCTTGTGTCTTGTACTCCTAATGGATCCAATTATATTTCTCCAGGATATGGAGGAAGAATAACTGACACATTGTTGGTCGAATCTTGTGATTTTATAAAGTGTTTGCAACCAGGTATGCGTGTGATGGCTGACAGAGGTTTCAAACATGTACAACAATATTTAAGAAAACAGGGAGTGCACTTAGTACGACCTCCAAGTGTTGCAACTGGTACAAAGCTATCAAAACATGAGGCAAGGGAAACAAAACAAATTGCAAGCTTAAGGATTCATGTGGAGAGAGTGATTAGACGCCTACGTGAATTCTGTATGTTAAAGCCGCATGCATGTGTAAATGTTAATTTAGTCAAATTGCTAGATGATGTTATAACCATTGCCTGATGATTGATTAACTTACAAGATTCTTTGATCAAATAAATATACATGTTTGTTTGATCAAAGAATCTTGTAAGATCAAATCAATCAGCTTGATCAAGAATATATGTCAGTTCAGTTTCTGAAATCCTGTTTGACTGTACAATTTTGAGTGCAAGTTATTGTATTATGCAGATAATTAAACAAAGAATCAGTATTATTTCGAAGTTCATTGTTACTTTGCTTAAACTCGTTTGTTTAATATGAGCTAGTCTAACATAAAACATTGATATAAGTGAATGTAAATGAATATTTATATAGTGATGTAAATTAGTATAAAATGTGTGAAGATCATCAGAGGTTTATCCTACAAATAAAAACATTTTTACATAAACTGGTTTTTATTTATAACATTACACTTTTATTATAACACTGGATATACATTATCCTTCCACAAAGGGACTATTACCTTAAGAAAATCTGATACATATTTTTCATCATACATAATTTCCATTATATCTACTTTTTTATTGGCACTGTAGTTGCAGTCAGCTACACAGAAGTAGCCTTTTTTATGTCCTGTTAGTAACATTTGAAGTTGCATTTGCACATAAAACTTTTGGGTTGGCTTCCCATTCTTTACATTTGCTTTAACTGTTTTTTGACTCATAGGACACTTAATTTCTATTATACACTTAATTTCTATTATAATAGTGAAAGAATTTTTAAATCGAATCAGTAGTTCCTGAGATTAACGCGTTCAAACAAACAAACAAAAAAAACAAACTCTTCAGCTTTATAATATTAGTGTAGATTATAGATTAGTATAGATGTTGTAATGTTTGACTACCCACATTATTATTTTTTCTATACATTCTATTTCAGATGCTCCATACTATTCATCAATGGCTTCAACTAGCGGTCTACAACTTCCTGATCCCTATGAAAATGTTGACGATTCAGATAAAGACAGAGATTATGTACCGGATGCAGAAAGTAGTTCTAGTGAAAAAGAAAGAATTCCTCGGCGTAACGAAGTATTGGTGACGACATCTAGCACTCCCGAAAAGAGGGGCAGGAAACGTCCCAGAAAAGAAGAAAACTGGAGAAGAAACATTTTAAAAAAGGCACGAAATACAGGTAAAGCTTACAAATCTCATACAGCAACAAAGAAAATAAGACCAGAGAGAAAATTGAAACCAGGCTACTCAGAAACATGCAAATTACAATGTTCCCTTGCCTTTAACGAAAACGATCGAACATTTATATTTAATTCTTATTGGGATTTAGGTGACATAGAACTACAGCGGCAATTCATTTCCAACTGTATACAAACTGTTCAGCCACGGTATCGCTATGTCCGTGTTGGGGGTACACGAAAACCCAGAGATAATAATCGCTCTTATTATTTTAAGAAGAATTGCGTTAATATTCGTGTTTGTAAACTGTTTTTTAAGAAAACTTTAGACATAAACGACCGACCAATTCGTACTGTTATAGAAAAACAAAATAAATTAGCGGGATCATTATTGGAAAATGATAAACGTGGAAAGCATGGTCATCAAAAGACAGTTGAGGATAGTATTAAGCAGGGGATCTCTGAATTCATTGAGTCTATTCCTAAGATTGAGAGTCACTATACTAGGGCAAATACCACAAAGCTTTATATTGATGGTGGCAAAACAATAATTGACCTTCATAAAGATTATGAAGATCATTGCAAAGCAAATAAAAAACCTTTTGGGAATTACGCATTATTTTATAAAATTTTTACGAAGGACTTCAATATTTCATTTTTTGTACCTAAAAAGGACTTATGCGAAATTCGCCATGTTTATGAAAATGCTGACGCAACTGAAAAACAAGGTCTACAGACAACCTACGACACCCACCAAGAAGAAAAACGTTTGTCCAGATTGGAGAAAGAAAGTGACAAAAATGTAACAGAACCACATGTTTTAATTGCTGTTTATGATTTGCAGGCTGTCGTTCAATTACCTAAAGGCAATGTCTCATTATTTTATTATAAATGCAAATTAAACGTATTAAACTTTACTATTCATGACATCAGCAATAAAATATCTGACTGTTATGTTTGGGATGAGTCCAATGGAAACAGAGGAGTTAACGAACTAGGTAGTTGTGTTTTTGACTATTTGAAAAATGTATCAGATGCTGGTAAAACGGAGATAGTATTCTATAGTGATAACTGTGCCGGGCAACAGAAAAACAAATTTATGGTATCGATGTATTTGTATGCGGTACGTTGTCTTAATATAAATAAAATAACACATAAATATCTAATTAAGGGTCATACCCAAAATGAGGGGGACGCCGTCCACTCATTAATTGAAAGGCAGATAAAACGTCAAGTAAGAAGCGGGCCGATGTACACACCGGAATCTTTTGTATCTGCTATAAAAATGGCTAAAAGGAATGTAAAAAAAGTACATGAATTGAATTATGAATTCTTCTATGATGTAAAAAAACTGTTTTCAAGCTTAGGATGTGTGAATCTCGGACAATTGAAAATCAGTGAAGCTAAAATATTGGAAGTAAGGAAAGAATGTCCCAATTCAATGTTTTATAAAACTTCTTACGAGGATCAAGAGTTTAAAGAGGTTGTCATAATTAAACGAAAGAACATGAATCCTCAATGGAAACCAGCTTTTACACAAAAACCTGGTATTTCAGAAAGGAAAAAAGTGATTTATTTATTTATTTATTATACACTTTATTGTACACCTGGAGTTAACAATATAAGCTTATTTCTAGTGAAAACAGTACAATGGGCGACCTTATCACTAATAGTGATTTCTGCCAGGCAACCTTAGGATGGAAATAATTTTAGAATTTGGCGTAGATTTAATGGAGTTAGTAAATAAAAAACACATACCATCTTTTTACAAACCTTTTTCTGAAAATTTATAAGAATTTGGATATTTTGTGTGTATGTTGTAAGTATAACTTATGTGATTAAGACTCAATTAACAGACTGTCATTTAGTGATTAAGAGTGAGTAACGATAATTTTAAATTATCTAATTAGTTCCTACTTAAAACCTAATTCTGTGATTACTGAAAGTCTTAGTGTTAAGTTTAAAAGATGTTACATTATTTTAGAATTTATTTAGATACCTACTGTAAAACTAGTGCCATAGAAAATGGTTGTGATTACCGATACTTAATTTAGAATAAGGAAGAATTGCTGCAGTTTTTTTGAGAATTATATTCTCATTCGTTAGTAAGTTTGTTAATTATTTCTACTTAACTTACATCGTGAGGTTTAGCATTTATTAAGTTTTACTCGTAAGTTGTTAATTTTGAATTTTTACTTTGACTTTAATTACGTTCCTAAGAATTTGTTTGTGTTTATGTTTGTTTTATTTTATTTTTTAGTATGACACTTATTAGCAATAAAGTCATAATTTAACTTAAATTGTATTTTCTTTATTGTTTTTATTGTAAGGATGACATAATTACGAATAATACTTTTTCTAGGTAACTTTTTGGTACAATAATGACATAAGTGAGGAACTTGTTTTTTTAATTTGGTTTTTGAAAACAGTGTGTTTAAGATAACACATTGTGACTACTTAATATGAAATTTAATTAATGTACAAGACTGATTAAAATACTTCTGAACAAAAACAGTGCTTTTTTTTTTAAATACTGAAGATTCAAAGTTTAAAACTACCGTCCTGTAAAATGGTGTTTTTTTTGTTATGTCGGTCTTGCAATAAGCAAGCGATATTTTCCTTATTACATACTGACTTTCTAGATTTCAAAAAAATGTCTACAGACATTCAATTACTCTCATTGAGAAAAGACGACACAGGAGCTCATGTGAATTGGACCGAAATGATCGAATTTCACGTTAAAAAGTCTGATCCAATAAAAATTTTCTTCAAAACTTCTCACGATCAGGAATCGTACCGCAGTTTGACTTTAAAAAGACAAAAGATGTTTCTTCTTTACGCTGAAATCCGTCCACTTAATGAATATCCACCCAAAATAGCGACTGAAAAATATTTATTTATTTATTTATTTATTTATTTATTTATTTATTTATTTATTTATTTATTTATTTATTTATTTATTTATTTATTTATTTATTGATTTATAATATGAAGACTTAATGTCTCTAACAAAAGGTGATACAGCTGTTATCAGACATCTCGATTATGTTGAATTCTACAAATCGCTTCCTCATTGATTTATTTATATTGCTCCTACCAAAGACTGAATATTATGATAGTTTTAATGATTAGATAAGAAATACTCAGTGTTAATAATTTTGTTTTTGATATGTTGATAAAGTTATTACTTTATAAAGTTACTATTTAGTATAGGTAAGAGCCTAAGACCTTTTTATGATAATTAGGTACATAAC
Organism: Hypena proboscidalis; assembly: GCA_905147285.1. NCBI lineage: Eukaryota > Metazoa > Arthropoda > Insecta > Lepidoptera > Erebidae > Hypena > Hypena proboscidalis. The sequence goes on from LR990141.1 coordinate 8,788,535, forward strand.
GTTGACTGTGATTTGATTAAGCTATTAAGAATTGCTTTATTTTTGTGACTAATTAGTTTTAATAACAGTACCTAAACCTAAATAATTATGAGAATTTAAATTAGAAGAGACTGTTTTTACGAAACTTTAGGATCTCATTTCATATTTTGTATTAATAAAGATAATAGGAACTGTTTTTTTAATAAGTAAGTACAAAATAATGAGCCATTTTAATAAATAAAAGTTGATTCTGAGGTTTGTGTGTTATTTTACTATACTTTTTTATACAGACGTATCTGAAAACTATATGAAAACATTTTTTTACAAAGTTCTAACAAAAGTGACATATCTGTTTTAAATGCTTATATTTTTTATTTAACAGTAATATTTACAATTCATATACATATCTAAAGGAAGGATAACCAAATTATAATATAATTCATGCAATTTTATTTTGATCAGTCGCTTATCGTGGGAGTTACATACAATTGCACAAACATAGTGCGAAACCGCAAAAAGCTTGTCCTGAAGATTCACCTTAAAGTTAGTTCCGTCAGTTAGTGAGATAAGCGACATTGTGTGTGTGAATTCGTTTTTTGCAATGGAGAAAAATGTAAGTACTTAATTATTTTATATAATATTACTTTAGTGTATTTATTTATTTTTTAAATAATCATAGACAAACACACACATACAATCAATAAATTAATTAATAAAATGAAAAAAAAAAATAATTAAATACATTATGCGTCATAAAATTCCTCCGCATCACTGTCCACAGCGGATACCGTGGCCAGAAGGCTGGCAGCATTGCCACGTTGAATGGCAACGCTTATTCGCTGGGCGAAGTAAAAACCAGCCCTCTGGTCGCGAGAAGCGTCGATTAGGCGCTTTGAAATATCTTTAAATAAAGCCCGAGCACTCGGACCCCATGGTCCTAAAGTTTCAACCCCAAACGGCTCAAATATATAACCACTGACGAGATTATTATACTTGCGCCGTTTGAGGTTTTCGGCGGATGCTGCCGCGGCACCCGCGCAACTTACAGTGCTTGGAAGATGTGATGGCGCAAGGGTATCGACGCAAGTAGCGTCCCATACCAAAGGCCTGCCCATCTTCCATGGCAGTAACGACATACCGTCTGGTCTCTTGCCATCGTCACGCGCCAAGCCATTAGGTTCAAGAACGGCTGGCACGCCGGCGGTGACAAGAGTACGACGTAATATATCGTTAAGATGCGCGTGCCGCGACATGCGACCTGCGCTTTTGCTGCACGATAGGACATGGTGTCCGAGGCAATCGACGCTCTCACCGCAGTGACAGGGATGCGGAGCGACACTAGGTAGACCCAAACGAAAGCAGGTGGCGATGCGGAATGTCTCGTTGTCCAGCATTGTACCTAAACTAGGCGACGGGAGCGCAAAAAGCCAAAGACCTGACTCCCATTCTCCCACAGCCAACAAGCGAGCGCGCTCGGCCGCATTAGAGGCTGTATTCAAAAGGTTGTTCATCCTTTGATTACAGAGCGGCCCGTCCCATTGTCTCTGGGAGAAAGGGTTAGTCGGTACGGCTGTGCTCGGACAAGCCATCTGCCAGGCGGTCACTGCATCGGACTTGCATAACACTTCAGAATTAACCAGTGCAGGTGCTAAAATTTTCCTGGTTAATTCTTCCGTGCTATGGACCGACGACAGGAAGGCCGGCAAACTAATATCTGAAATTTTGCGAATGCCGAGGCCGCCCAGGCGAACCGGTAAGGACGCCTGTAGCCACGCTCGGTCATTCAAAGTTACATTAAGAATTTTGCTAATTGTGTTTTGGATAACATTGTCCATTTGGCCTAAATGAGTAACGTTTTTCCAAAAATGAGTGGATCTGAGGGCATGAGTAAATTTAGGGACGAAAAGACAGTATCGAATAATCGTGAAAGCCGAATGCATATTAATTTGGAGAAGGCGATCCGAAATGTCGTTAAAATTTTGTATTTTTTCTGCTATGAAAGCATCATAGGCGTCTTCATGAATTGGAGCTCCTAGGAGGCGTAAGGAATCTTTTTGAACGATTTTAATATTTGGTGCCAGAGATTTAAATTTAGATAAAACCGAAAACTTGTCGACTAATTTGTCACTAAGAAAAATTTCGCACTTATTTGAATTTAGTTCTAAGCCAATGGAATTGAATTTATTTTTTAAAAAAGCCAAATCTTGTAGAACTGTCTGTACGTCGCCTCCTAGGGTTCCATCATCCAAGTACCAAATGTTTAATTTAGAATTTAGCTGTCGAATGATGGGATGTATGGCTAAACTAAAGATGACTGGTCCGAGAGGGTCACCTTGTTGACAACCAACCGCCGATTCCAAAAGATTTTCCTTAAATAATAATTTTTAAGGGTGCCTATAGCTTTGCCAAAGGTACTTATAAATTTTGGGTGTTTTTAATTTAGCTTCTGTCAACAAGGTGTCCCTTTTTACAGAATTAAATGCGTTTTTCACGTCAACCTTTAGGATGACCTCTCCTTCACCACAGCCAAGATATGTTGACAGTGCGTGAACGGCCGCTTCACAACCTCCCCGAGAGCCGAAACCTAATTGGATAGGTTGGAATTCATTTCGCAATTCTTCACTGTAATATTTACAACATATCTTGGCTGCCACACGCCGATATGTGCAACCAACGGCAATGGGACGAATGCCACCATCCTTCTTACTTAAAGCACATAAATTTGCTCCATATAAAATACTGATGATGGCATCGTCCACATTACCGGCGAGCATAAGATTAATAAGTGCCGTAAGCTCCTTCAACAGGGCCTCACCAGCTTCCCCGGCGCCCGGACACAGCAGATCCTTTAAATGCTGCGGAGTCAGGCCGTCGAGGCCGCCAGCAGACCCAGTTCTAAAGGAGCTAACGGCTGTGAAAACGTCTTTGGCTACAATGCTAAGCGGATCTTCATTATTAGGTGGTTCTGGGAAAACGAGGTCATCCGAAGGCGCTGGATGCTTGCTCTGCAGAGCTGTGAGCGTTTCTCCAGAGCAAGGCGCCAACACATCACTGCTAAATAATAATCTGGCAGCACCGCTGATGTCACCTTCCCCTAACTTAGATTCTACATATTGGAATACTGATTTCGATTTATTGTTATAAATGGGTGCTTTATATTCGAAATTTTGAGCCGAGACATAACAGTTTTGTTTAATTTGGGCCGTTAAAGATTTTGGTTGTCGATGGTCTTTTTTTGCATGTAGAATCCGATAGGGGAAAGTAAGCAATTGCTCCCAGGCCGAACACGAGTTCTCACGGACGACAAGACCTATGCAGTTAGCCAAACTTTTGGCTACTGAAGGTCTCGCGCCACGAGGAACTCGCTTTAAAATCGGAATAGAATTTTTAAGATGGGTAAGTTGTTGCCAGAAAGGATTTGTAATATTATTGGAAGCTAACGCAGTAGCGGGATCCGAAAGTAAACTACGGGATTTGTGTACTTTCCCAAAGTGTATGCTCAGACCCCGCTTACCTTGGAAGTCCTGGGAGCAATTGGGGCATCGCACTCGTGATGTGGTAGGTTGACTAGCGCTCACGATATTTGCATCACCACCTGGTTGAGTCAAGGGCATAGAAAGACTTATATTTACACTAAAATTATATAACTATAAATATATTTACAGATTATTAATAATGACTATAAAAAATATCTTCGAAAATGTTGCTGCTTCGTATCGGAGCTGATGAAACTTGCAGTTTTTGCGTGGAGCTATGTGGCAAGACTAGGGTGCCGCTGCTCCTCTGCCTGTCTAGAATTCTATTTTGACAACATCGCATCATTGTAATTACATAAAGATATTATATGTAGATAATTTTGGTTGTTGTTCAGCTGTAATAGAAATCTTTGTTTGAACAGGGCACGCTGTCAGTGCGCCCTGTAACAGTCGCCAAATATGTTTGTTCTCAGACTTGTTTACAAAGATATATTTTATTTAAACAGAAATATCTTTGTTTTAGTATTATATTGGCAAGCAAAAGCACACTTATTCACTTTTAAATTTAATATTTGAAAAACATTTTCGACATGAAGTAAAAATTATGTCTGTCACCATTGACGTTTTATATATATATTATAATATTTCTAAGTATGCATACATCACAATAATAATTATTACACCCCAAATTCCGTAACCGGTGGAGTTGGGGCTGTTTAAATGTTCTCTATGTATTGTATAATATGTACAAAAACAATGTTTATTAGTCTAAATTTATATCCGTAATGTATTATGTATCCTGCTTGTTGCAACGCCACCTAGCCTCAAATTAAGCTTGACTTAATTGTGTGTGCTATGGGTACTAAATTACGGATGTAAATACAAATATACATTTTTTTTTGTAAATACTTACATATTATAGATAAATGTAGGTATCCTAGGACTACTATCTTTGTCTACCGCGTACTGGAGTCGAACCGGGGCGTAAGAGCAGATAGATGTGCAATAGGTAGGTAAGCGTTAAGCAGCGATAAATTAGAACAATACTTGTTGCACGAAATGATTTTAATTAAAATAAAACTTTATTTACAAAAGGCAAATGCAAATATAAATAAGTATGGAAGTCAAGTAAGACGAGATAGCGCGAAGCGAGCGAAATGCGTTGTGTACAATAAATAACACCAGACACAGAACAAATCATCATGATCATTACACAAAAAATTGTCCTGGGTGGGAATCGAATCCACAGCTTAGCAGTCAGTATCACTAACCACTAGACCAAATAGGCAGTCAAACACTTATAACTAAAACATATTATTAGTTAATATACTTAATTATAAAAAAAATATGATTGCCGCAATTAGTATTTTAATCATCGTTCTACTCGTAGATGCAATTTACAAAAACCTTAGATAAGAACATTTGAAATTTTCGCTAAGCTGGGAAGACTCCTCCTTAAAGTGTAGCTCCAAACAGGTCAATAAAAAGGTCAATTTAGATTAATAATTAATTATTTGAATTTTCTAGAATCCTGCATTTGTCAAATTATTGGCTAGGAAACGCCATTTAACAGAATTTCGAGATATGAAGTTAAAATCATCTCGTAAATGTGTTAAAAAAAAAGAATTGTTTATTTCTCTTGCACAAAGGTGTTCAGGGCAGTACAATAACAAAATAATTAAAAAATACAGCTTACATAGATCCATAACTCCTTTGTGAGAGACTGGTTTCTGCAGTAGGTAGTTACGGAATCCATTAGACCACCCCGTACAATAATATTGTCACCTCAGTAACAATATACCTGAGATAACAGCGATAACCATTACTTTGAAGTATCGCAGAAACCATTAGACAAAACAATTAATATCGTTGTGTGTGTGTTTGTAAAACACCTTGCATGTGTGTATGGGATTTGTGCCCTATAAAATATGTCAACCATGGACGTTGATCATTCTCGACTCAACTCTGTTGAAAGACACTAGCTCCTAGCCGTAGTTAATTAAATTGTATTATTTTAATACTTATAAGTAATAAATTAAATATATTTTTAAACAGTTTAAACGGCGCGCATACATAGATTTTAATGATTTAGACGGCCAAAAGTATTTTTAAATCAATATAATGGTAAGGTATCTATACAATTGGTGAGTCAACAGATCTATGTACAATATAACATCCCCTCCCCCCGCCTTTAAAGCGCGGGCGTCGACTTTGATCAGTTGGAATTCGATTCTGAACAAGTGTGTAGGTACATATAACTTTCCAAAGTGTATATATTCATTTCAAGCTATTTTTTTCGTTTTAACTGTGATTGATTGCGATAAAACAGGTAAGAACAATTTGTTTTCTTTATAGAAAATTTAATTAACACTGTCATTCATTTTTAACACGACAAAATTTATTTTTTTAGAGATATTTAAATTCAAGTGCCTTTTTAATGTACTTATGAGTCCGTCCCTGTAAAAATTTTCATTATACTATATAGTTCATATATGTAACTAACTAATTCCATAAGAAATAGTCGCGCAAATTCGCGCTTTTTTGAGCTAAGCCCTTTTGAAAGGCTCTTTGTCAAATATGGAAAATATTGAGTGTGCGATATTTTGTATTTAAATTGTTTTTTATTTGTTTTAGGTCTGCCTACTACCTCGGGTACTAAAGTAGTGACTCGTCAATACATATTTGACCAACTAAAGAGTCAAAATTTACCAACTTTAAATGAAAAACTTGACTATTTTGAGAATTTTCTCCTTTTGCGCTATGGGCACAACAAAGAGGCTAAAGAAGACTTAAAAAAAAGATTTTCTTATGTAAAATCACAAATTAAGCAACGATGGGCAAAGGCAAATAAACATCGAGATGTTTTCTTGAAAATAAACCAAGTATGGTTAGAGGGAACATTCGAGATTCCCATTGAATCAGCCTCCCCGCAAGGTCGACCACCCAAGTCTTTTGGAGAACTAAGTGAGCGTAGTAAAAGAAGAAAAACGGAAGAAATAAGGGCCTCAATGGGTGATGAAGTTATTGTTCACGCTGCTAAAACTGTGTTGCAGACAACGGGACATTGGACCGCCTCGAAAGTTCTTAAAGACATTACCAATCTCCAACACGGGCTAGTAAATATAGAAAAGCCTACAGTAGAGTTACCGACAACGATAAGGTACCTCAATTGACGCCTCGGCAAGCACTTAAGATGTTCGTTGAAGCTGATATTACGAGACGACAGTATAAGATAATACGGGCAACAAATCCACAACATTTTTCTTGCTATGATCTTGTTTTGAAAGCAAAACAAGAGTGCTATCCGCCGAAAGAATCTCTAAGAGTTACGGCTAATTGCGCGGCAAGTAATCTACAGTGCCTAATGGATCTAACCGTAACACGATTATCAAAATACCTCGAAGATGTGATAATCCGGCTTAACGAACAAGAAAAGAAGTCGTTAATGATAATCTGCAAATGGGGTTGTGACGGTTCTCAGCAATCCAAATTTAAACAAAGTTACGATAATGAGACTGATTCCGATGCCAACATTTTTATGAGTTCCTTTGTGCCTTTGCGCATTGTTTGTGGAAAAGAAGGCAGTAAAATTGTTTGGCAGAATCCAACTCCTTCTTCGTCAAGGTTTTGTCGTCCGATTCGATTCCGATTTGTAAAAGAAACAAGGGACATAACTAAAGAAGAGATAAAATATGTGCAGGAGTCCATTAAGCAACTAAACAAAACAGTTGTTACGTTGATTGAAGAGGAGTTTTCGTTCGGGCACCAACTCAAAATGAGTATGATTGACAGAAAGGTGTGCAACGCAGCCACAAACACAAAGTCAACATCCCAGTGCTACATCTGTGGAGCTCCTTCGAAAACCTTTAATGATCTATCGAAGAAAAATAGTGTAAACCCACAAGCTTTGGAATTCGGCTTGTCAGTATTACACGCCCAGATCCGCATTTTCGAAAGCATTATACACCTTTCGTAAAAACTGCCAGTAATAAAATACAGGAAAAGAAAAACTGAAGACGAGAAGGCATTAGAAGCCCAAAAGAAATTGGAAATTCAAGAGAGATTTCGAAATGAAACCGGTTTGCTCATCGACATGCCAAAGGTCAACTTTGGCAACACCAATGATGGCAACACAAGCCGGAGGTTTTTTGAAAACCCCGAATTGGCTTCAGACATCACAGGCAGTGGCGGCTGTACCTTAAGTGCGCTCGTGCGCTGAAGCACCAATTTCAAAGATTTTAAAAATACATAATAATACTTGATCTTTTTGTTTAAAATTACCATTTTAAATATTTTTCTTAAAAAAACTGAAGACGAGAAGGCATAGAAGCCCAAAAGAAATTGGAAATTCAGGAGAGATTTCGAAATGAAACCGGTTTGCTCATCGACATGCCAAAGGCCAACTTTGGCAACACCAATGATGGCAACACAAGCCGGAGGTTTTTTGAAAACCCCGAATTGGCTTCAGACATCACAGGCAGTGGCGGCTGTACCTTAAGTGCGCTCGTGCGCAGAAGCACCAATTTCAAAGATTTTAAAAATACATAATAATACTTGATCTTTTTGTTTAAAATTACCATTTTAAATATTTTTCTTAAACATACTTACCTACTAAAACATAATATAACAAAAATAAAATTTCCGATTATAACGTTTGACGAACAAATTGAAGCGCTTTGCTTAACTATTAAGACTTCTTTTACCTGGAAAGAAAAAGCTCGTGCGCTACGGCGAGCGCACGAGGACTGCTAATACAACTTGTATGAACTGTGAGCTAATACGCTTGACGCGTGAAACAAAAGATAGTTCATAGAAAAGTACCGAGTAATAAGTCTGTTTCCGAGCGCCGCACGAGCGAACCAAAGATTGCCGAGAGCCTCCGAGGTTTGCCGAAATCGCCGGCCGGCCGACATCGTCCGTTCGGCGGGAAACGACGATGACATTTGACACTCTCTCGTTATCATTAATTTCTCTGTATCTGTGACGTGTAATTGTTTTTGTTCTATTCTGTACTGTGAATACAGTGTGTGTTGTGATTGAAAATGAGTTTAAATATTGACTATATTAAAGACAATACCAAAACTTTTTAAAATAAAGTCGACATAAAGTTAACCGGATCACCAAGGCCCTTTTTAAATATAAAACAACTTTTTAAATGCAAATCGAAAAATAAAGCATTTACGCGAAGTTTTAAAAGTGAAATGTATAATAGAAAGAAATGGCTGTGTGGATGTGAGCGTCTCAATGCATTCTTTTGTTTTCCTTGCATTATTTTTGGCGGAGAATCTTAAAAAACTTTTCTGCGAAACACCATGTCTGAGGATCGGTAAAATGCTCTTTCTGTGCTCAGTATTGAAAAAAAAATTATACAATAAACCCGATTTCAATAAAAAGGTGATCTAAAATTTCGCTGCCGAAAAATGTTTTTTTTTATTAATTTAATTTAATTTATAAAAAATATAATTAATATATTATTCTATGTAAATTATAATTTTCTTTGCATTTCCTAATCCTAATACTTAGTGAGCAAGTAAAGTGAACCACCAGTTCGATAACCTACCAGCCGCCACTGATCACAGGTATTAACTTTGAACTGATTTATAGATTCAAGGTTATTTTAGAAACTATTTCTAGTGGCCATCAAATTGATGCTGAAAAATATGATAAGTATGCGTACGACACAGCAAAATTGTACGTAGAGCAGTATGGTTGGCACCCAATGACGCCTACTATGCACAAGATATTGGTACATGGAAGCCAAATTATAAAAAGTTCACTGCTTCCAATTGGACAGCTATCGTAAGAAGCTGCAGAAGCCCGGAACAAGCATTTCCGACCGTACCGGCTAAACTTTGCCAGAAAGTTTTCTAGAGAAGAATGTAACCTAGATGTATATTATAGGCTTTTGTTAAGTTCAGATCCCTTCATTAGTTGCTTGAGACAAATAAGAAAACCTTCACGTAACGCGTTTCTACCTGAAACGGTTAAACTTTTATTACCTGCTGACGCAAACATAGAGTCAGTAGAGACATCTGGACCTGAAGATACCAATTTTTAATGTAATTTTATATTTAAAAAAACTTGTTAAATTCTGTTTCCATTCATTTGTATTTTTTTTTTGTGAATATAGCTCTGTTATGTATTACTGTTCTTTATAACCTGTAAAATATATGTATGTTTTTATAAATATATACCTTTTCTTTATTTTAATTGAACTTCGAACTAAAATAACCCCTTTTTATCCATTGGATGTAAGAGGAGCGAAGTCATGACGACTAAGCAAACCGACGAAATGGCAGACACAGAGAATAAACAACCAGCTACATCTCAGCAACAACATCATGGCAAGAAAGCCAACTTCCAGAAAATCCCCAGAAATTAAAGACAAGAGCCTACCTCGACCGAAAAAGCAAAAACAACGTTGTGGCGATGATGTTTTTGTTTTTGCTCAATAGTCACCCAACGCTGCAGAAGATTAACCACAAATTCCTCTTAAGTGGGCATACACACATTGTGTGATTCGGATCATGCAATTATAGAAAAATAAAAAAAGAACCAACATGAAAATCAATCATTTAAATGATTGGGTGCAGCTTGTAAGAACTTGTAAAGTTCAAAGGCCATTCAAAGTAGTCGTGATGACAGTAAAAGATTTTAGGATTTTGGTGAATTAAAATCCAAGAAGGCCTTCCACAATTAAAAAATTGGACGATGCAAGAGAGAAATTTCTCTGGCAACCAATTAAATGGCTGCAATATAATAAAGATGACGTAGGTAAAATCTATTATAAGAACAACCTAAATCGGGACACTAATTTTAAAATAATTAATTTAAAAAAAAGAGGTAAGACCACAATCGATACATTGAGATTGAGACAAATATCTCAGATGAGTCTAACTATAAGCAAGGAAAAGAAAAAATATTTGCTGGATCTCCTTGATCTTATTGAAGAGCCTTTCAAAGACTTACATACAACTCAAACTGATAATGACGTATCTACGTCTGATTCAGATTTAAACGAGGATAATTCAGATGAAAATGAAGAATTTTCTTGTATTTAATTTGTACTTTTTTAATAAACAATTTCTCAATTTACTGTGATTATTTCATTCACGCTAAGAAACTTATCTACAGAATCTCTTTCATTGAATTTTGACATTGATGCATAAAGTACCTTACTTCCTTGCCTTTTCCAGCTAGGTATCATGTATTTTAATAACATTGTTTGCCAATTATACATACAATTTTGATGGTGCATTAGTTGATAACTACCTACGAACAAGTAAATAGCGGCCGAGCATAAGTTGATAAGTTGGTGAATAACTTGATAACTCGTCGGTAAACAATCGGACAAGTCTTATATTGCCGAAACCGTAAAGATTTTGCATAATTTACTGTCATTATCTGAAATTTGACATTAAATAATAAGTAAAACAATACAGACTCTTAAATTTAACTAATTTACCGATTTACCAGACGCAGTCAAACTTTGAAATGGCTGCCCTGTAAAATTGACGTTTTAGACTTGTCCACTTATTCACGCCAGCCACGGTATTATTCTTTCTAAATCGAAATTAATCCAAGTGAGGAATATACACCTACGATGGATTTAAAATATTGTTTTGTACGAACATGTAAAAACAATTCTAAAGACTAACTCAAACATGAAAGAATGGTGTAATGCAGTGGGCGTAGTTTGTTCAAAACGAGTTTTATATGTATGTGAAGATCATTAAAATGCATAGAGCAACACAGGCCATCGGCGAACTGGAGGGGAGTAGCCATACGCAGCGTTCCCCTCTGTCAAAATACAAGTCCAAATGGACCCATGCAAACAATTAAACTAGTTGCAACCGCACTGCTCACTAGACTAAATCTAGTTGCGTGTCTGTCTCTAACTCTCAACTTTTATTCCCCGAAAGCTTACAAGTACGTCCGTAAAACATTTGGGACATGTTTACCTGCTCCACTTACTTTAACAAAATGGTACAGTAATATTGATGGACGGTCCGGTTTTACCAAGGAAGCCTTGGCAGCTTTAAAATATAAAGCCGATGCCAATCCACATAGCAAAATTTACTGTACATTGGTTTTCAACGAAATGAAAATAAAGACACAATCTCATGACAATCCAAGTGGTGACAGACGATTCGGGATTGATTATGGTTTTGATTTAATAACCGATAATACGGATGAAGCAACAGATCTCCTTGTATTTCTATTAGTAGGCATTAAAACCCCAGAAAGTTCCAATCGGATATTTTTTAGTTAAAGGTACAAGTGCTAAGTTAAAAGCTCAACTTGTAACTAAAGCATTTGAAAAAGCGTTAACGTGTGACGGCGCAAAAGCAAATTTAGCGATGGCTACAGAACTAGGTTGCTGCTTAGATCCTAATAAATTGCAAACAACCATATGACCTAGATCCTACAACGGGGCAACGTGTTCACTTTAGTTTAGATCCAAGTCACATGCTTAAATTAATCCGTAACACTTTTTGTGATTACAAATGTTTCTACGACGATAATAATGAATATAAAATTCAATGGTCATTTGTGGAAGCATTATATAAAATCCAGGAAGACGAATTATTTTACATGGCTAACAAGTTAAAAGCAAATCACATTTATTACAAATCAAATATAATGAATGTTCGCCTTGCTGCACAATTGTTCAGCTCAAGTGTTGCTGAAATACTTTTATTTTGGATTTTATTTTTATTTTATTTGGATCAACTGCAACTTCGAAGTTTATTTCACTGTTAAACGACATTTTTGACATATTGGATTCTCGGTCACGGGAGAATGGTTATAAAAGAGCATAAAACTCTGAAAACTTTGAGAAATCTTTTCTGAAAATGGACGAAGCTCAAAAACTTTTGTTGAGCTTATCAGCCTATGTAAAAAAAACGCAACGGGGAGTCGCGTTGAATTAAGTTATTAGATTTGCCACGGTTTTTTTGTGAATTTTGATCAGTATTGAGAGAACCAAGGATATCTTTCAAGATTTAATACAAAATCAACAAAATGGCATCAAATATATGCCACTACATAGGATAAGCCAAGATCACATTAAACTGTTTTTTTTTTCATTGTAAGAAGTCATGGTTGATATTGCGATAATCCTACGAGCTCCCAATTTGAAGCAATTTATAAGAACATTCTTGTTAATACAGAATTAACGCAAACAGTAAACGGAACAAACTGCACTGCATTCTTTTGGAAAAATCACAATACTGAACTGCACATCTGCACTAGAAAAAAAATAATGCTTCAACCGTACGACAATACAATAGCAATGACGCTATTGACGAAGTCAATTTTACCTAGCTCTAACTTTTTTATCCCCTTTTGCGGCAAAAGTTGTAGAATATATAGCTGGATTTGTTATTTTCTCGACAAAAAAGAAATTTAAATGCAATACGTGCAGCATAAAAGGTTTGCTTGGGCCGATTGATGAAAAAAGTTTAATACACCAGAAAAGCAAAGGAAAGTTATTGTATGCCTCAAAAGAGGTAATACTTTTATGCCGGATTTGTAAAAAGGAAAAAAGAAGACATTTAAGTGACGACAATAAACCTACAAGATCTTGTACCACACATAAAGTCGTGACACGCTCCTTAAAAAAGTTGATTGGCAAAGATTTGTTTCCCTCAATCAGTTACCATTCACACGAAAACGATTTTACAAATCATAACTTGGAACTAGCAAGATTAATAATGCAAAAATATGCTGATACAATAATTTCTTTCCTTATATAATATTAAAGTTGAAAAATTAAGAATCCAGCAGGACTCGAACCTGCACCCCCTGGGTATACGCCCCAAGTGCTTTGCCAATTCAGCTATGGATTCGTATGCTGCTGGACTCGAAATTTCCAGTGTTCGCTCGTGGTCCACCTGGTTGTACCACGGGTAATATTTTTCTCCCGTGGTCCACCGCAGTTTAACTGGGTGTACCATGGTAATTTATTTTTTTACCGCAGTCCACCTATGCTGTTATAGACTATATGTTTTTAATATATATTGCCCGTGGTCCACCTATATAAGGAAAACAAAAGACCGTCGTAAAATATTTATTTATACTATTTTTTTTAAAAATAGTCTAAAATAGTTTTTTTTCATTAAAAGAAATTGTCATAAATATTACAATATAATTCAATATATATTAAAGCTAACATAAAATAAACAATAATTAACCTTCTGACATAAAATAAACAATAATTAACCCTACATTTCCTTATCTCAATTCTTCTAACGCTAATCCTACGGAAATTTCTGTATTTATTAGTTGCATTTGCACAAATATTATATCATCATCATTGTCTACATGTATAATCCTTCTCCTTGTCCCAAGAAACGATTTGCTTTCCATGTCTTTTAATACCGTTAGTAGACGTACTACAGTGGCTTCGGTTTTTCTTATGCTTTTATTTAACTTTGAATGGTATGATTCTATTACATTGTTCGTGCGGTGTCTCTGACCAAACACGCTCAAAATTTCAACGAACTTTTTTGTCATCCAAAAGCTGTCAATATATTTTAATAACTTTTCCATTTTTGGTTTATTTAAACTTTCTATTTTGATGTATTTTAAACCTTCTGTTATGTGATCTTTTGGTAAAAATGGCAACGCTGAAACAAGCCCGGTTAACCTTTTTTCTGTCTTACTTTTAAGGCTAATTTGTTTAGCCTTTTTCCAGATTGCTTTACACCAATGATAATAACATCCAACAAGCTTACTTTCAGGAAATATTTCTTGTACGGCATTAATAATGGCTTTTTCAAAGTCACAGTGTAGTTTAGAAGGCTTAAAGCAAGGTAGTTGCGACTTAATCAATTCAAATAATATTTTGTAAGTTTCTTGTTTCTTGTCTGGCAATAATGCGTAAATCAATGGCAAAGTTTTAGTTGTAGTTATAGTACTGCCAACATCACCGTGGATTGAAAATAACTGATAAAACGGCGGAGGACACGTATCGAAAGTGCCATCGGCGAAATATTCATCAATTTCACAAAGCTTTACTCTATTGCCACGTGAACAAAAAACAATTATACGTAACTCTTCATGATTATAATCTGCTAAAATAAAATCGTTAAATTTAGGCGGCACGCTAACTTCTTTGAAATTTTTGTAAACATATTTTTTGACACCTAATGATGTATTCCTGACCGTGGATAGACTATGCTGGCAGCTAGAGAATGACGGTACATTAGCTACCATATCCATAGTGCTACTTTGAATATTTGATAGCATTTCATTGTATAGTGTGGGTACTAGGTCAATAGTATCTTTGACTTTGGCTTTTAATTGTTCAAACTCCTTTGCAATAATATTTTTCGCTAAATTGGGTGAACAAGAATGCTCTCTAGTTTTAATCTTAAGGTTATCCTAAAACAAAAAGTTAACATATTACCTATCAAAATTGTTCAACTAATCTTAAAAATGTAAAAAACGTATATACATGCAGGACATTAAATTGTAGGTACAAAATGATTACCTTTATGATTATGTTTCCTCTGCACTTATCTTTTTTGTAATTAGAGCATCGCCACAAACTTGAAGCATTTTTAAAATCTTTTACCTTGTAAAATTGGAACTCTTTGTACAAGAGGATATTACCTCCCTTTCTTTTAATAAATACTACATCTTCCTCGGTACTCATTTTAACTAGTTACAATTAATTGTAAATTAATAAAACTACAAGGAAATATATTTAAACCTATGTTAAATTTATACCATGACATTATAGATGACATTGTCATTATGAAAAAAAATGAGGTAAACAATTATTATTTTGTATGAAGTTTGTATTCCCTGTATAATTATATTATACAGGTGGACCACGGGAGAAAAAAATTACCCGTGGTACAACCAGGTGAACTAAGGTGGACTGCGGTAAAAAAATAAATTCCCATGGTACACCCAGTTAAACTGCGGTGGACCACGGGAGAAAAATATTACCCGTGGTACAACCAGGTGAACTATGCAGGTGGACCACGAGCGAACACTGGAAATTTCTCAACTCTTTGTGCCAGCGTCGTAGGTATATACCTTAGCTAGACGAACCATTACTTTAATATTATATAAAATAGATGCATAGCAAAGCTAAAATTTGCTTTAAATATTACAATTTCTTTCCTAATATAGCGTGCCTACAACGGCCCTCAGTTGGCGTTACCGTGCCTCCTCTGCCGACCCAGTTGAGTCGGCGTTCGGCTCGCATACTCGTAATACCTGAACCTAGGTTATCTAGCGGACCTATAGTGTGTTCATCGGACAGTGTACGTGATAACTAGGTTTCGTTCCAGGTACGTAAAACCTGAACCTAAGTTATCTTACGGACAGTGCAATTTGTTTCGGACTAACGCGTATTGTGTAACTAGGTTTTGTTGCAGTTTACGAATGAACCTAGATTACTGTTTAGTTCGGACCTTTGATACTTTTGTGATTAACTTTGTATTATTCTATTAAATAAGTGTTTCGTGTTACCTAACTTTATTAACTTTATTGGTGAACTTTTATTTGAACTAAAACTATCTTGTGTGTTGACTGAGTAATAGCGTACAGTAGTGTTAGGATAAAACCTAGAATACCTACCTAAGTATTGGTTTCGCTTTTATTTCGTACGCGTTGTGAACTATTCTGTGTAGTGACTATTGACTATTATTGTATTTTGAGACTGAACTTTTAGTGTTTACGTAAATCCTAGGATACCTAACTTATTGCGTTTGTGTTGTGTTTATCGCGAAGTTTGGACTATTTTACGATGGTTTTAACGAGATCGCGTACCACGAGCCCGGCTTCGTCATCCACCCCATCTGTGGACGTGGCGCCGTCCCAAGCGCTCGAGCCGGACCTTACTCCGCGCGGCGGTGACACCTGCGCCGATGAGGCGGTAAGGGTGGATCCACAGCCTGCTGCTAGTGCTGCAGCCGCTCAGCTTCTGTTGCTGATAGACAGGTTAAGTCGCAGCGATCCTGTAAGTACACCGCTTCCATCTTTTCATGGCCACTTTGCCAAATGTACGGCGCGTTTTGATGGGGAGAAGACAGGCGACGTCCTCGCTTTTATTGATGCCGTAGAAACGTACAAAGAATGTGTTCGAGTCGACGATAACAACGCGCTTCGAGGGTTACCTATGTTGTTTACGGGTCTTGCAGCCACCTGGTGGCAAGGGGTGAAGGATAGCACCACCACCTGGCAAGCCGCCGTAGAGTCATTAAAGCAGACTTTTGGACCTCGATTACCGCCGCACAAAGTTTATAGGAAAATGTTCGCCCGAGAACAAAGAGAAGACGAACCGACGGATTTGTTCGTCTGTCATGTTAGAGCGCTAATCGCCCAGCTTCCACCTTGTTCTCTAAAAGAAGCTGTGCAACTAGACATGATTTATGGGTTGCTGCACCGACGGATCCGTGAGAAAGTTCCGCGTCACGCTTTTGTTTCCTTCGCGGAACTACTGATAGAAGCGCGCCGCGTCGAAGAGATTTTCGACGAAAATAATACGCAGGTTAAAGCAGACATTAAACCTGTAGTTAGGAAAACGTTACCAACGCCGTCCACTGCTGCGCCGCTACCGCGGTCCCAAACTGTCACTAAGCCACGAGCCATTTGCAATTATTGCAAACGATATGGACACGTCAAGGAAGATTGTCAGCGACTTGTCAAACCAAAGACTACTACGTCTACCACCACGGACACCGCTACGAAACGGGAGCCAGTCGCGTCTGCAGTCACGTGCTTCGGGTGCGGAGCGCCCGGAGTAATTCGCTCGAACTGCCCTACGTGCAAGGCAAAGAAAACTGTTGTGTCTTCAGTGTTCCAATCGGTATCCGCGAGTGTCGATACAATTGATTCGCGTGTGCGTCCCGTAATTGATATCGAAATTTATGGTGAAGTAGGTAAAGTGCTTATAGACACCGGCGCTAAACATTGTATAGGTAGCATATCATTACGGTCTCATTTAGTAAATCATGGACATAAGTTTGACAGTGTATTCACAGAGTTAAAGTATGCGGACGGACGAATGTGTGCGCAAAATGTAGAAATAGCGCACGTTAACGTAATGGTACGGGCGGTAACGTTAACTGTTAGTTTTATTATGTTACCTAACGCAACAGAGAGTTTGTTAGGTATGAACTTTATACAGGACGTTGGCATGGTGTTGGATTTCGACCGTTGTATATGGTTTGTGAGACGGGATAAGACGCCTATGCCCATTCTTTTTGAATCCAGGTCAGTGGACTCCCTTGCGTGTTCGTCTGTGGGTCTTCGTGAGGAGGAGGGATCCCATCTTGTTTCGGACGAACGAGAACGACTGTCCAACCTCCTGAATATTCACCAGGATATTTTTGCGCCAGGGGGAGGACCTACTGAGTTTGCTGTCCACCGCATCGACACAGGAGATGCCGCACCGATTGCAAGTCCGCCATATAGAGTTTCTCCCGCCAAGAAAGAAATCATTAAGCAAGAGATTGAGAAAATGCTTGAAGATGATATAATTGAAGATGCTGAGTCAGAATGGGCCTCACCTGTGGTTTTAATACCAAAGAAAAACGGTGAGATCAGATTCTGTGTCGATTACCGCAAGCTAAATAGCGTCACTCAGACTGATAAATATCCGCTGCCGGTAATTGACGAGCTGCTGCAGAGTACTAAACCTGATTGTGTGATGTCGACAATTGATTTAAAAGCAGGCTATTGGCAGACGATTGTGGCACAAGAAGACCGTCACAAAACTGCGTTTACCACTCCATTTGGAACGTTCCAGTTTCGTCGTATGCCGTTCGGTTTGAAGAATGCACCGGCTACGTTCCAACGTCTAATTGATCGGATGAGGGCTGGCCTTAATGACATCTGCGTCCTCGCATACCTCGATGATCTGCTCGTTATATCTCCAACTCTTGATCAACACCTGAAGGATCTTCACCAGGTCTTCGAACGCCTTCGTCTATTCAAACTGAGAGCAAATAGAAATAAGTGCGTTTTCGCTCGAGATAAGGTTACTTACCTAGGACATGTTGTCTCATCTCGCGGCATAGAGCCTGATCCCACGAAGGTCGAATCGGTGATCAACATGAAGCCGCCGACGAATTTAAAAGAAATAAAGACTTTTCTGCAAACCTGCTCTTGGTTTCGCAAATTCATTCCGAACTTTTCCGATGTCGCTCGTCCTTTGACTGATATGACGAAGAAGGGCCGACGCTGGCAATGGGGGGAGAGTGAGAATGGAGCCTTTGAAGAGCTCAAGCTTCGACTCTCAACTAGCCCTATCTTACGTCAGCCCGATTTCGAAAAGCCGTTCGTTTTGCGTACAGACGCAAGCGCGTACGCCCTAGGAGCAGTATTAATGCAAGGTGAGACTCACCATGAAGAAAGGCCAATAGAGTACGCTAGCAGACTGCTGACACCTGCAGAGCGCAATTACCATACCACTGAGCGTGAAGCTCTGGCGGTTGTTTGGGCTTTAGATAAATTTCGAGGATACATCGAAGGAGCTCAGGTTCGTGTTTCCACTGATCATCAGCCATTGAAATGGCTCTTATCACTAAAAACTCCTAGTGGTCGATTAGCCCGTTGGGCCATGAAAATTCAGTCATATAATTTAGATGTCGAATATACACCGGGTAGAGTCAATGTGGTAGCGGATACGCTAAGCCGCCCCGTATTCTCTAATGCCGAAGAACCTGACTCCAGCCCTTGTAGCATTTGTCCAGTTGTCGTTGACTTACCACAACGAAAGCCCGAAGATATTCGTAAAGCCCAACTTGACGATCCCGATATTAATAAAAATATTTTGGATTTTGAAGACTCTAATAAACCAGAATCAGCTGTGCGGTGGACCGATAGAGGGTATTATCTGGCCCAAGGAGTGTTGTACCGCTGTGATCCGGACGGAGTGTCCGAAGAACCACAATTAGTTGTCCCACAGTCTCTACAGGCAGAGCTCATGAAGGAGCTTCACGATGCCCCTACTGCTGGGCACTTAGGTTTAGAGCGGACCTTGAGGAAGATCAAGGAAAGGTATTATTTTAAGAACATGAAAACGTTCGTGGCCCAGTATCTCAAAGCCTGCGATCTTTGCCAGAAATATAAAGCCACCAATTTGAAGCCTGCTGGTTTGCTTCAGACGCCTGTTCTCCAGCAAAGATTTGAAGTGCTCGCAATGGACTTATTCGGACCTCTACCCGAAGGAGATAAGGGAGAGAAGTGGATTCTTTTAATAGAAGACACCGCCAGTCGATGGGTCGAGCTATTTGCACTCCGTGATGCGACCGCTGAGTCGTGTGCAAAGGCTCTCATTGAGGAAGTTTTCCTGCGATATGGATTACCACGCCGCGTTATCTCTGATAATGGAAGTCAGTTCGTTTCAGCTGTAATGCAGAAAACCATGTTAGTACTTGGGGTACACCAAAGTTTAATCCCGGTATACCATCCGGAAGCGAATCCTGCGGAACGCAAAAACCGCGAATTGAAGAAGCAACTGGCCATTCTAGTAGGACCGGAGCATCGCCGTTGGCCATTCGCTCTGCCGATGGTGCGGTTCGCTCTCAATAGCGCGTACAATCAAGGTACAGGACAAACCGCAGCATATCTTACTTTCGCACGAGAGATGCGTTCACCATTGACCGTGCAGACCGATCTCCGAACTATTGTCTCCCAGCAGAATTTCGTGCCCCAAATTACACCATACTTGGAGGGATTTGCACGCGTCCTTCAGGACGTGAAACAGCGAGTGGAGGAGCAACAAGATGTTCGAAAGTCTGCAGAGGATCTACATAGAAGGGAGGTTTCCCCTTATAAGGTGGGAGATCTGGTCCTTGTGGAGGCCCACTTTGCCAGTAACGCGGAAAGGGGTTTTACTGGTAAATTTGCACCTAGACGGGAGGGCCCGTATCGCGTCTCACAGATCGTTAGTCCTACGTCATTTGTAGTCGCTGATAGTGAGGGCTAGATAAGGGGCAAATACCATGCCATGTAGGATCTGTGCCCGTAATTGTTCATCCGCGCCGACGTGGTAGACCAGCCAAGTCACAGACGGGACGCTCTTGTGACTTGGAGGGGGAGGCTATAGCGTGCCTACAACGGCCCTCAGTTGGCGTTACCGTGCCTCCTCTGCCGACCCAGTTGAGTCGGCGTTCGGCTCGCATACTCGCCGCGCGGGGCACGGCGCCTACGCCGCGCACCCCTACTATATAATTGGTATCCAAAGCAGTCCGCGACGCGAGCCCAACCGATACACATGTGCGTAAGCGACCGCCCGCTGACTCGACCGCGATCGACATAATTTGTAATTTCTATAAAACTGTTTGTAATTACCTGTGCTCGGTTCAATTGTTAATTATATAAATGTGAAAGTGCAAACTGAGTTTTCATTCCGCTTACACACCACCCCTATACTAATGAAAAAAAAAAGACCCCCAAAAATGTATTCGACATATTTATAGAAAACTGATCCATTTTAAAAACCAGTAACAGTCACAGGTTATTATGTAAAACTGCCATAACACTGTATTTGTTATTTATTATGATCATTGTAGTACATAATAAATAAAGTCCATCTTTATAATAATATCTACCTTTGTTTGATTTTTTCAACCTAATTTCCCTAACAGAATTCTTGAATTTATCGATAATACGTATCGACAGTTGTTACAACAATGGCTGTAAGGACTTGTCATTGTAGTTGTCATAGTGGTGTAATTACGCAAAAAATGACAGACAGTTTTGTATCGGTAAAAAACGCATTGACTACTCCCCCCGGTCCGCCGGTGGCCTGTGTTGCTCTATGTTAAAATGTAAGTAAACTCTCAATTTGGTTGGAATGTAGCAAAGGATGCAAGGCAGCATTCCAAATTCTTACTTACTGATTTATGATCTTCACTTATTTTCTTACGTTGTATCTACTAGACCTGTTCACATCCTGTTAAATTGTAATTTCATTTCTAATTTAAAATATTTTGCAATCAAATAGATAACAAATTATATTATTAAAAAATAATTTATAGGTTAGAAGAATTGATCTGTATTTACTATAAGATACTTAAACTTGGTTGTTTTTTTAGTTGGAGGAGGATGTGGAAAACTACCGATACTGGATTACGATGAAGGGTAGAGCTAAATTAAAGTCACGACTACCCCAAAGTCTGGCTAAGACGGCATGCCACCTTCAACTTGCAATGTGCCGGTGCCCAGTACATCATCTACATCCGGGATGCATAGACATATTAAGACTAGGGGCCACTCGGGTAAATTATGAACTGATGGCGGGCCGCCAGAAGTATAGGGAATTAAATACAATAAAGAATTGATAATAATGTATTAAAATTGAAAAAGAATTTATTAATTTGAAGCGTGGCACTGCATAGTGCTTACAATCTTTTTTATATTTGGCTCAAATTTACTTGTAGCAACACGTAAAACTGCTTCCAAACTTTCATTTGCAAGGCGGTTTCGATTTATTGTTTTGTTATTATTTAGTATTGAAAAGGTTTGTTCACATATATATAGGTAGAACCAAATAAGCTGGCACATTTCAGAGCGTTTATAAATGCGCAACTCTTTGTACGTATTTTTATCAATGCAGCGGTAAAAGTTCAGCAAGTCTCCTTCGTTAAATTTGTTGCGTAAATCTTGGTCGTTTTGAATGTCGATAATTTTTAACTGCATTGACTCTGGCGCATTTTCAACTGAAATCGTGAAAGGGTTGCTAAATATGTCCAACAGAGGTTTCACTTTTTTAAACCCCGAAAATCTGTCTTGAAAATATTGAATCAAAATATCTAGCTTTTTTACATAACTGAAATTAATCGCAGTTTTGTTGAATTTTTCAGCCATTTTCTTATAATTCGGAAATTGATTGTAATTTACAATCGAAACTACCACTTTCATGACATTTTGAAATTAAATTTTTTTAGAACAGAGGGCTTCTTGGTGTATAATGTGACTGCATTATACACCCTGATCTACATCATTCAAGGAGGTTGACACTATAAAGATACTGCCAACCATTATAAAAGTGCACAAAGCTGTGCAAGTAACACCAAAAACATTGAACATGTAAACCAACAATACCTCTGCATTCCAAAAGAGACATTGATATGTTGGACGAAACATTACCCTCTGCACAAGGTAGCACAACCTCTGCTGACATATTGTCAGAAGTATCCTCAGGGGTGAATGTGCAAATAACAACTGGAGGCATAAACTTCATGCTTAATATTATTGAGAAGAAACCAAATAGTTATATAGGTTTACCAAACAATTTATTACTGGTTAATTCAGTACTTAGAAACAAATCTCAAAATAAAAGCTTTTGACATTATTGTCACACTGTATCGAATTAAAAATAATATCATATTTTCCCAAATTGCCGACATGTTTGAGGTTTCATTAACAAAACTGTGGAGAATATATTCTAAAAATTAATTACATTAAGAAAATTCTTTACACAATTAATCTTTTGTACCAGCGTCTACAATATAAAAAATAACTTGCCGTCGTCATTTAAGACCAACAAAGTGTATAGTGATGTTTATTGTATAATTGACTGTTTTGAAATAGCTACTGAAAAGCCATCTATCCCTATTAATCAATCTCTCACATAGCCCCAGTACAAAAATGTTAACACACTTAAATTCTTGTTAGCTTCAACTCCAGATGGATTTGTTATCTTTATATCTTTTGGGTTTGGTGGTTGATGCGCAAATAGTTGAAAGTAGTGGTTTACTTGATGTTTTGCCAGCTAAGTGCAGTATATTAGCAGATAGAGGTGTTAAGCATGTTGATACTTTACTAAGTAAGAAAGAAATTAAACTGCTTCGGCCTTCAAGTGTTTCAACAGATATAAAGTTAACAATAAAGGAAGCTCAAGAGCAAAGTAATTGCTAGTTTATGCATACATGTGGAGAGAGTGATAAGACGGGTTAGGTTAATTAAAATACTAAAACCACATTCTGTTATAAATAATAAAATCATTCAGCATTCTGCTGAAATAGTTAGTGTGCGTCCACATTGCCAGCCTAGCGCGGTTGTGACAACGGGCGCGAAGTATCAAAGATAGGTATATGAAACCGCCGTTTGCGTCCATAGTGTAGTGACTACCCAAGTAACAAATTAACGTTGTATAATACTAGAGTAAACGTTTTTCATTAACTGTTAGTTCTATAAGGTGGGTTGTATAAACGTAGTTGTAGACGTTTATACAACGCGAAATAGGCCCAAATTATACAACATTATTGTTATTTAAAAGTTACGTAAAAGTTAGTCAGAAACTATTTAAACGTTGCTTAAATGTTAAATAAAAGTTACCGACCGACTTTTTGGTTGTATAATGGTTATATCCCGACTGATAAGGAACCACTGGAGTCCCATAAAAGTTATATAGACATTAAAAGATGACTTAAATGTCGAACAAGTGTTTAACAACGACTTTTATAGTATACATTCAGTCCATTCCATTCATTCTCATTCGTTCCTGTGACATTATGCTGGATTGCATCGTGTATGTGTATAATTGATCAAAAATAAAATATAAACGGTAAGTAAATTATTAATTACTTAACATAACTTTACAATGTTTTTACGCGAAGAGAGTGCACTTAGTTCTTATGGGACCTTTAGTTTTATGATGAAATATAGGTGAATTCGTTGAAATTAAATTATTGTTGATTATTATTTAATAAAAAAAAAATATACTAAATACCAGCCATCTTGTCTAAGTTGAGAAGTGCCTTCTATACAACAATTATAGAATGAAAAGGTCCTTATTGCGGTTTCTTGCGACCAAGGTAACCGCCCATTTTTAGAGTTCCGTGAGATAATAATTAAACATTATGGAACACAGAATTACGATCACATTACAAATAAAATTAATTTTATTGAATGTACAGTCGCGACCAAAAGTCCATAGGCAATCTCAAAAGGCAATAGTTTGAAGTGTAGTTTGACTTACGACCTTTTATCTCCAAGAAATAGACACATGTTGTTAACAAATAATTGTACTTCATAATTTCACTTACATAGTGTGTGTCAAGATAGCCGAGTGGTTAAGGCGTGCAGTTAGATGCGTTTAGCAATAATGAGTCGTAAGATCTAATCTCGCTAAGTCCTATCTATACTTTTTGAAGTTTAGGATATCAACAATTATATTTTTGTTATTAGAACATCCTTTCCTTGTTGTCATGATGCATCATTTAAGTAACATCTAAATTATTGGTGGGTTACAATAAAAAATCTTATTAACGGTTACAAGGGCACTTCTATTATTAATTTAGGTAGGAATTTGACGTCACAATTATCTTAAAAGTTTATTGATTGTATAAATAAATAAAGCGAATTAACATTATTATCATCATTCAGCATAACTTTTTTTATTTCTACCTTACAACAATGACAATAACAATAAAAAAATACCTAAATAGTTCATATTGTTAAATATGTATATTGTGTTAAAATAAAAAAGAAAGTAATGACGACATTATACCGCACAGTGCAGTTTAGTGAATAACAGGGTACAAGTTACATGTACCTACATTTTGTCGTTGGTTTTCTGGTTTCAAAATCGTTATCTGCCTACTTGCTTTTCAGTTGCAAAATGCCGTACAAAATAGTGGAAACTATAGAAAAAGGCAAGAGGACATTATTTTACGTACCAAATAATTGGGAGAACAATAATATTTTACATTGACCAAAATTTTAAGTCGAAACGTTAATGTCTATTGAGGATTCGCAGCCAGATGCTTCGTGGTCGACCATAAAATGCAGAGTAAAAAGAACAGGACTGGAATCAATAGCAAGGGCAGAGCAAAAAGCGACACGGAGTCCGAAGAACCTGAAAATATTAAGTCAAAAAATATCAAACGTGACGTGATAAACGTACAAAATTATTTTGACGAAATTTTAAAAACCTGCCCAGTCGTGAGTATTTCTTATTTTTACAAGAAATCATTTATTATCAAAACATATAATACTTTTTATTGATGTACTTACCTACCAGGCAGACGTAACCGCGGGCGAAAGTTTTTGTTTGAAAGCGCTAAGCTCGAGAACTACTGGTCGGATTTCAATAATTCTTTTTGTGTTTGATAGTCTCACTATAAATAAAGGTTCTTAGATATTTAACATAACGCTAAACTACACGGGAGCGGAGCAGTAAGGCTTAACGCGGGTCAAAGCGCGGGAGCAGCTACTACTTAATACAATGAAGTCCACGCGGACAAAGTCGCGGGCAACAGCTAGTAATTTATAAAATCGATTTGAGTAAGAGATTTCCGTAATGTGACGGTCTTGATATTGGTATTGAATAATTTTAAAACTATATTTCATAAATACTTGCCGATGAAATGTAATCACTTTATTAGTAAAGTTAAGATTTGGAAGAATTACCGCAGTTTCATATGCTGCAAAACACAATATTATCGTCTCCGCGTTCGAAACAACACTGATTGAATCGAAAAAGCAAACGCCCCGACGGAACACTTGGTCACATGTCCTACAGGACAAGTTTAGTGTGCGGCGACAAGGTCACGCGCCTTTACGACTTCTAGTACCTAATTATTACGACGTCTATTAATCCTAATTTAATCTCATTAAGTTCACTTTGCTTGTTGAGTAAATTGAATAAAATCTATTTTATCCAAAGTAGTCTAAAAGTTGTTTAGTTTTATGAATAATTCTCTCTTGCACACACACTAAATCAGGTAAATTTCCTACGAGTAATAAATAAATAACTTGAAAAATATAAATATTCTTTTTTCATTTAGATGCATGAAGAACCATCCATGTCACCACTTCCAAGCAATACTAAAACTTCAACTGTTGCGACATGTTTATCTGGCCATTAACAACAGAACTCATCACGAGGTCACATTGAGAAGAAGAAAAATAGATATTCTACAATCACCGAACTAATCAAGTCTTATATTGAAAATAATTTTTAGTAAGTAGTCTACGAATAAGATTATAAGATAATGCCACAATTTAGTTTTTTTTGTGATATTGTGTATTTAATTATATGTAAACTTACTTTGAATATTTTATTTAGTTTTTATTTCATTAATAAATCAATTGCATTTGTTATGGGATGATGTAAAATGACATAATATTTTCTTTCAGGAATATGAAAAAACTTTCGAGCTACAATCTACAAACGACACTGGTGTACTCACCTTATTCTGTGATAATTTAGATATTACCAATAAAACCCAGGATAATATTAATCAAAATGTTTTATTTTTTGTAGGAACATAAATCAGTCTTTTACCTACTATTTTAAGTAATAATCTCTTAGTATTAAAACAAATAACTTATTCTAACATGGCTTTATAAATCACACGTTCACTTTGGTAATTCTGTTATAATCACTTTAATTCGGTGATAGGATTATCATAATTCTGATATTACACAATTAGATGAGTATTTATTATTTAATATCACATAATTAGGCAATTTAACATATTAATATTTTTTTTAAACATAACGATAATCAGTATTTACTTTCTTAATCAGTATGTATTATTTATTAAACGGAATAAGTAGTTTAATTAACATTAGTGTAGATACATACATTTTATTCTTCACCACTAGAATTCTCAATACTGCAGTTATCGCACATAAAAATTTGCTGTTTGTCACTAACATGCTGACTTTGGCAATGTGTGTGATGATAAGGATAAATACAAAACGAGCATGTAATCCAGTCAGCGCCATTTTTCATCCTAACATCATGTGAGTACCGACCATTACATACCCTGCACAACCAGTCTTCGTCGGAATAGGAAGTTCTTGATGGTTTTGAGGATTTAGGAGTCTGTTTGACGACTGATTTTATGTTACGTTTTCGTGACCCAGATGCATATTTTTGGTGCAGGCGGTTTTTTTCTTTGGTGTCAGTATTGAGATGTGTGCTGGAGGTTGAGACAATCGTGGCAGTATTGAGATCTGTACTGGAGGTTGAGACAATCGGTGTCAAACATTGAGCTTTAGGAACAGTTCGCTTCTTGCGTGTTTCCTTGCTTGCTGGCTTCCATTTTGGTAATGTTAAAATATCGTGGATCAAAATTTTTGAGGAGGAAGAGCTTGCCAAATTAGACTTTTTAATTCTTTGCTCTGACTCACATTCCATTTGTAATACCTCAAGGGGTGCAACTTCTAGCGGGGTGCCAAAACTAGTGCATGGTAAGGGTGGTTCGATCTCTTGAGGATTGACAGTCTGTGTTGTTTCCGTATCCTTAAACGGATCAACATCAGTCTTATGTATTTCAGATTAAGCAATTTCATTATCATAATCTGCTTCAAGGGTCACTACTTCTGGGATAACTTGTGCTTGATCCGATAATGTAGAAGGTGCAATAGCTTCAATGCAGATAGCTTCTTTATTTAAGGGGAAAATGCCTGCTTTTCTGAACCCTGAACGTATATTGGAAGGTGTGAAACATTTTTCATACACTGGCGTCAAAAATGTATGAAAATCAAGTCTTGTAGGAACCTTACCAGGATTTTTCATTTTATAATCTTGCAATTCTGCTCGCCACACTGTTTTTAGTGATTTAAAAACACCAACATCCAGCGGTTGTAAGAGGTGGCTAGTGTGAGCAGGCATCGTAAATAGTAAAATTTGATGAGATTTAGCATAAGCAAGTACCTGTGGTGTTATGTTGCTTGCATGGGAATCCATAATTAATAAAACAGGCCTTGCAGGAGGAATATTGTCATTGAAAAATGTAAGCCACTCATAAAATAAATCTGCATTAATCCATCCTTTAGGGGATAGTCTTGTCAAACTATTTGGAAAAGCTCCTCTGCATAGCTCCGGGGTATTTCTAACACCTTTGAATATGACTAAAGGGGGGATAAATTGTCCAGACGCATTGATACACGCCAAAACGGTAGTTGTGGTGCCTTTCTCTGCATATGTCCGATAATAAACATACTTTTTTCCAATTTTAGTCACGATTTTGTTAGGTTTGTTAACGTACATTAGACCGGTTTCGTCACAGTTCCAGATCCTCTCTGGACAATTTATTAAATCATGAGAAGTTAGAGTTGTTTGCAATTTCTCATAAAAATCAGCCAATACCGCGGCGTTGGAGCAAATAGCTCTACCGGCGGAAAGATTTTCAGGGGTCCTTAGGCTTAATCCATATAGCTCTTTAAAACCTACCCACCAATTCCAACCAGCATGCCCTTTACTTGCGTTAAAATAATGCTTTGAGTCCGAGTTATCAGCTAATTTAAAAGCGAGCTGCCTTATTTGGTTGACAGTGAGGCCAAATCCAAGTTCTTGCATTTGTACTATATATGATAACAATGCTTGCTCTAATTCAGATGAAAGGGAAAAGGGTCTACCCACCTTTAACATTTTAATTTGATTGTTTCCCAATTCATGTTCTCGTTTTACACGTTCGACGTTTACTTTTAGTGTGCTCCAAGGCACATTGTATTCTTTTGATGCACCATACACAGTCAATCTTGCTTCAAGAACACTTTCAATAGCAGATCTCAACATAGCTTCACTATACTTCCTATTTTTTGATTTTGGTTTAGACGTTTCCGGAGTATCATTTGACTCCATTTTTCTGAAATAAGCAATACAGCTCACTTAATTATGTGATAATAAAAATAACAACTCATATAAATATAAACAAAAAACGGTTCAAATTACTACCTATATATATATATATATTAATTAAATATTTACTTATATTTAAGTATTTTGTTATGTACATCACATGTCTTACAGAAGTGCCCAAATTGATACTTTAGCTACTGTAAATTCAAAAAATCAGCGCAGAGAAGAAAATGTCGTGTTCCAAATTATATCCCATAAAGAAGCATTGTAAACCTTTGAACAAAACTTAGCATTACCGGAGTTTAGAGAAGGAATAAAACTACGTTTAGAATCTGTATGTGGCAAAGGAAAAGGCCGAGGAGTTAAAAACGCATATGCATTAGCTGATAATAATATAATGTTTACTAGACAGTTCATGACTCAATGCTCATGGGCTGGGGGTTCAAAAACTATTAATTGTATATCAAAATGTATGTAATAAGAACTTATTACCATAGCTTATGGTCTGTATGTGTGACATTACTGAAAACCATATAAATAAAAGACAGTCTATTGTTGAACTCCACAAGTGTAGTTTTATTAATAGGTTATTGGCCCAGATTATGCCTGTTAGACTAATTAGAAGTTGTGAAAGTAATTACTAGGGAATTACAGTTCGATTAGAATAGTTTTTCACAAAATTAGTGTGGCATGTGCGCCTGCTGAACTTTGGTTCGTGTTTGTCGTTGCCGGAAAACAAATTAAAAAATGGCGGCGACGAACTACATTTCAAATGTGCCTAAGTTGCGTGGTAGGGAGAACTACGATGAGTGGGTGTTTGCGGCAGAAAACTTTCTGATTCTAGAAGGCATGATAAAGTGTATCAAGCCAGAGAAAGATGAAAGCGGTACTGAAGTAAAAGTATCGGCCGCTGAAGATATCAAGACGAAGGCGAAATTGATATTGACAATAGACTCATCATTGTATGTCCATATCAAGACCGTCAAGACTACAAAAGAGCTGTGGGAGAAACTTAAGTCGCTCTTTGACGACTCCGGTTTTACCAGAAGGATAAGTCTTTTACAGCATTTGATATCCATTCGATTGGAAAGTTGCAGTTCCATGACCTCGTATGTTACGCAAATAATTGAGACGGGTCAAAAGCTGTATGGAACAGGATTTGCAATTAATGACGAATGGATTGGTTCGTTGCTGCTGGCTGGATTACCCGAAAAGTATGCGCCAATGATAATGGCTATCGAGCATTCGGGGATTCAAGTGACATCGGACGTCATTAAAAGCAAGCTTTGGATATGGAGACCGGAAACGGAAGTAGTAATAGTGAAGAGGGTGCGTTCGCTGTGTCGAGAAATAATAATCGACAGAAACAGAAATCGACGAGTAGCAACACTAGTAACAAAGACAAAAATTTGAATAAGTCAAGAAATGTCAATGTCAAAACTGTCAGATGCTATAAATGTAAGCAACTCGGACACTTTAAAACGCAGTGCCCAACAAACAATAATACTACGAATAGTACGAATACAAATGCATTCTCGGCAGTATTTCTGAGTGGAAGTTTCAGTAAAAGTGACTGGTACATAGACTCTGGTGCTAGTGTTCACCTAACCGCTAACCCGGATTGGATTACCAGCAAATATCGTGAAGTTCAGAAAGAAATACTGGTAGCAAATCAGGAAACTGTTTCAGTTACATGTGCTGGCGATGTGAAGATCGTAACCTTGGTCAAAGGCAGTGAAATCAATATAAACATTGAAGATGTGTTTTGTGTGCCAAACTTGACAACAAATCTCATTTCGGTTAGCAAGTTAATTCAGAAGGGCAACAATGTAATTTTCATAGAAAATGGTTGTCAAATCTACAATAAATGTGGTGAATTAGTTGCTACTGCTTCTTTGACAAATGGTGTTTATAAATTAAACATGCAAGAAACATTGGTTGCAGCAGTGACACCTACGGGACTCACTTGGCATCGCAGATTAGGACATGTGAACAGTGATTGCTTAATGAAAACTAAGAATGCAGTGGACGGTGTGGATTTTGATGGGAAAGTTGATATAAGTAAATCAACTTGTAAGACTTGCTGTGAAGGTAAGCAGTGTCGGCTACCTTTTGCAAGTAGTAACAATAGAAGCACTGAATTGTTGCAAATAGTTCACTGTGATCTGTGTGGGCCGATGGAGCAGCAGTCACTAGGAGGGTCGTCCTACTTCCTATTGCTGGTAGATGATTTTAGTCGAATGACATTTATATATTTTTTGAAGCATAAAAATGAAGCATTGAAATACTTTAAGGAATTTATGGCATTGGCTGAAAATCAATTGAATAGGAAAGTAAAAACCCTGAGAAGTGATAATGGAAAAGAGTTCTGCAACATAGATTTTGATAATTACTTAAAAAAATTTGGAATTATACATCAAAAAACCAACTCATATAGTCCCCAACAGAATGGGTTATGTGAGAGAATGAACAGAAGTATAATTGAAAAGGCTAAATGTATGTTGTACGATGCCAAGTTAAGTAAGAGTTTTTGGGCTGAGGCATGTAATACAGCCGTGTACTTGCACAATCGTACTGTTTCATCAGTTCTGGATGGTAAGACACCATATGAACTATGGATAGGAAAAAAGCCAGATTTGAGTAATTTGAGAATATTTGGATCTCCAGTTATGGTACATGTAAATAAACAGAAGAGAGCCAAATGGGACAAGAAGTCAGTTGAGTGTATACTTCTTGGATTTCCTGACAATATCAAAGGATATAGGGTTTATGATCCTGTAAAAAAGTATACTTTTACTAGCAGAGATGTGATCATTATGGAAAATCAATCTGTCATGGTGGAAATTGCATCTGCGGAGAGTGAAAAGGAACGTGTAGCTGAGGAAAAGTCTAGTGATATGACACCACAGGATTCAGTGGGGGATATCACAGACTCGACTTTGACAGAAGATATACCTAGTAATATCTTATCTGACTCTGACCATGAGCCAAATGACTTTGAAGATTGCTTGGATGTTTCGGAGGCAAGTGAAGCACCAACCAGGCCAGTCAGAGAACGACGTGCGCCAGACAGGTATGGTTTTGGTGGTATCTGTTGTACGGAGTACAAGGTAGACAGTGTACCTGATCTAACATTCAAACAAGCATTGGAAGGGCCAGAGAAAAGTCAGTGGTTACAGGCAGTACAGGAAGAGTTGAAAAACTTTGAAGAAGTTGATGCTTGGGAGATAGTGGAGGCCCCAAATGACTCTACAATAGTGAAATGTAAATGGGTTTTTAGAAAAAAGATTGAGTGTGACAATAAAGTGCGTTTTCGTGCCAGGTTAGTAGCTAAAGGTTTCACACAACAACCTGGAATAGACTACAATGAGACTTTTTCACCAGTGGTAAGACATAGTACTTTGCGTTTACTGTTTGCTTTGTCAGTGAAACTTGGACTTGATATTACACATTTAGATGTAGTTACTGCATTCTTGAATGGTGATCTTAATGAAAATATTTATATGCAAATACCTAGTGGATTTGATTGTCCAGATTCTGGTAAAGTTTTAAGATTAAAGAAAGCTATTTATGGCTTAAAACAGGCGTCAAGAATGTGGTATGATAAAGTAAATACTAGTTTACTTCAGATTGGATATTCAAAATCCAAATATGAGCCTTGTGTATATATTAAGAATGATGGTAGGAATATAACCATAATTGCATTGTATGTTGATGATTTTTTCGTTTTTTCAAATGATTGTAATGAAACTAATAAGTTAAAATCTGAGTTAGGTTCTCGATTTAAAATTAAGGATCTAGGGCAAGTCAAGCAGTGTCTTGGTATGTCAGTTTGTTATGATAAACAAAATAGAATTTTAACTTTGGATCAAAGTAAATATATTGATCAGTTGTTAATGAAATTTAATTTAGTTAATTGTAAATCTGTAAACACACCTATGGAATGTGGATTGAAATTAACTAAAGGAGAGAATTGTGATAAAAATTTGCCTTATCAGCAGTTAATTGGTTGTCTAATGTATTTAGCAGTACTTACCAGGCCAGATATTTCATTTGCAGTTGGCTACTTGAGTCAGTTTAATAATTGCTATAATAAGGAGCATTGGACTCATGCCAAGCGTGTATTGAGGTATCTCAAAGGTACTAAAGATTATGGTTTTAGATATTGTGGTACTGATAACAATGTCAACAGAGAGATAGTTGGTTATGTAGATGCAGATTGGGGCAATAACTTAGATAGAAGATCCTACACAGGATTCTGCTTTAGTCTTTCTGGTGGTGTAATATCTTGGGGTAGCAAAAAACAAAAGAATGTTGCATTATCAAGCACTGAGGCAGAGTATATAGGAATATCAGAATGTTGCAAAGAGGCAATTTATTTAAGAAATTTAAATAAAGAGATTACTGGTAATTTACACTGTTTTGTAATATTTAATGATAATCAGAGTGCCCATAAGTTATTGTATAATCCTGTTTTCCACAATAGGTCAAAACATATTGATATTAGATACCTACCATTTTAGTCGTGAATGTATTAATAACAATATTGTTAAAGTTGAATACCTAGAAACAGCTGTCATGCCTGCTGATATACTTACAAAATCTTTAAGCCATGTAAAGCATTATAAGTTTTTGAAATTGTTGGGGATAGAACAAAAGTAATGTTGTTTATTTTACATAATTTGTTTTGATATAGTGGGGGTATTAATTGTATATCAAAATGTATGTAATAAGAACTTATTACCATAGCTTATGGTCTGTATGTGTGACATTACTGAAAACCATATAAATAAAAGACAGTCTATTGTTGAACTCCACAAGTGTAGTTTTATTAATAAAAACAATACCAACAAAATTTGTTTTAAAATCTATTCTAAAACCATCGATCTCTTTTTCGAAGTAATTCATGGATCTGACAAAAACTTTTCAAGAAAAGAATGTGAAGATTTTTTCAAAAATATAATGCGCCATGCTTTAAAACGCAAAAAACCAGAAATCAAACGAGCACCATCGTGCAAACGCAGACGTCAAAAACTAGTTAATGTCTTACAATCTGCCCCTGACAAAGAGTTGGATAACGACGAGTCCAATGAAAGTGTAAATCAGCCAACTGTCCGTTTAACGACAAACAATGAGTCATCTTATAATGTATCTGTCGCCAGCGTGGTTAACCATGACGTGTCAGTCACCAGTGTAGCTCCAGTTGTTATTGGTAACATGTCAGGCGTTAGTGTCGCTCCAGTTGCTAGCGGTAATGTTTCCGTGGCCAGTGTGTCTCCAATTTCTAGCAGTAACCTGTCAGGCGCTAATGTAGCTGCAGTTAATTTGTCGGTCGCTAGTTCGGCATCTGATGATGCTTAGAAAGCAAAATAATTTAAAACTCTGAAAAATGCTCTTGAAATCTTATTCCTAATTGTTTCTAATAATGTTATCCTAACAGAGCATTTTGAAAAATAATATTTATACATGGTGATTTATAATTAGTGCACAACTGTGTAAGGGGTGGTAGTACAGCTCATTTGCAACAACTTTATGTATCGACACACATAGGCGGAAGTGAAAGATCCTTGATATATTTTAGATTTTATATTTTTTTTTAAATACTATAAAATATATAAAAATACTTATAATGTTATCCATCACAATCATTCTAATCATCATATCTACATCAATAAATGTACATTATTAGTTTTAATTTAGACGTTGTGCCCCAAAACTCTAAAAAAATAATAAAAATTTATAAGATTCACCCACAGCACCTTGTATAAAACAAAAATTCTCTATGACATTTGTTAGGCAGATTATAAAAAAAAACTTCTACATTTAATAAGCTTTCAAATGAGGTATAAAAATGTAATGTGACTAGGGAAATTACAAAGTTATTAACGAAACAATGGAGCAGGACTGACAAAAAAGGGCTAGAACGAGGGTGGTGTCGGCATACATTTTATTGCAACATCGCAACGTTCTCTCTTTGCGTAGTCGACCTATTTATTAGAATTCATCCTCGGACATTGTTACATTGTTTCGTTTGTCATTTCACTAGTCACATCAGATTTTTATACTTCATTTTAAAACTTATATAATGTAAATGTTTTTTTATAATCTGCCTAATAAGTGATAGTGTTTTTTTTATACAAAGTGTTCTATGGGTGTAGCTTATAAAATTTTACTTTGTTTTTAAGAGTCTTGGGGTACTGTGTCTAAATTGATGATATACATTTGATGATGTAGACATATTGATAAGAATGTAATAAATTACATTATTAAGAAAAAAACTGTGGCGACTGCTGACGCCACAAATATTGTACGTAGGGGCAAATGGCAGACGCTAAACCCGGCAGTCGCCGCTCCCCGGCTCTACGGTTTAGACACTAGTTAGAGATAATATCAACCATTGTGAGCTATAAATAAAACACGTTTGTATGAAGTGCCATCTATTATTTAACTGTCCAAAGGTCCCAAAAGTGGTGACCCCGACGTTAGAATAGTTTAAGTGGACACGTTGGCAAGGACTAGTGAAAATTTGGGACAGTGTGGACAGTGTGTGGAAAATTCCGTCAGCGGTGCGCGTTAAACAAAGACTCGCCACGAGGTGCGCAGGAGTAGCGTCAGCAACGTATATTAGCAAACTAAGGAGTATTATAGATAGGGTGCGACCTAAGCCACGAGCGGCTAGCGATTCGAGAAAAGTATTTGTACATAAAGATTTAGAAAATTGTACACAAGTGTTCATTAGGAATGATATGGTACAAAAACCGTTAACTCCAGCTTATAGTGGCCCGTATGAAGGAGTTAGTAGGAAAAATAAGATGTTTAAAGTTAAAATAGGAGCCCGTCAATCAACCATCACAATCGATAGGTTAAAGCCTGCATATATAATGAACGACGACAGTAGTGAAAAACCTGTAAGTGACAATAGTTTAGAGTATGATAAAAATATAGCTGACAAACAAGCGGAAATTGTAAAATCGCTATCGCCTGTGGGTAAAACCACACGCACCGGACGCGTGATTAGGCAACCTGTTAGATTTGTAGAATAAGCTAAAGACCTAATGTAAATTATACCGATATTATTTTTGCACATTTCACATTCAGACACAAAAGTAATAATATATTTTTGAAGATGGGCAACTATCAAAATAAGGAATATACTGCGATGGCCAGGCTCAGGTAGTAGCTGGACAGCAGCTAGAAAGTAAATTAAATAATTTCGGAATGGTGTTAATAGTGATTGCAGCTGTTATGGGCATTTTACTATGCTACGGAATCAAACGAGGATGTGTGGGGCACATGCGGGGATGGCTGCGAAAAGAGGTGCCTAAGATAATTTTACCCGGGGCGACAGTGCAAAACTTACAGACGGTCACGGGTAACACACCCCAGGGCGCGGCAGTTTCGGGATATGTGTGAAATGTACAAAGAAGCTTATACGTGTTATTTTAGAAGTTAAGTATTGTTCTATTGCTATATAGTTATTTTTTTTTGTTGTAAGCTTTATAAATGGTGCCTAGAACAAGTTATAAAGTTACACTTATGTTATTTGTTTAAAGAATGCATGGTAGTGCATTACGTCATGGTTGGTACTAGGAACTGTAACGTGGTAAACAATGTAACTATACAAAGTCATTTTATATTGTCAGCAAATTATAGGTAATACCATTGTTATCGCTACAACATTAGGGCTGCGACTCACTAGAATTTTGTACCGAATATTTTTGCATTGACTTGTATAAAAAAATTTTTTGTGAAATATTTTTTTTTTGTGTATGTACTTTCCCAAAAAGAAAGGGGGGAGTATTGTGGCGACTGCTGACGCCACAAATATTGTACGTAGGGGCAAATGGCAGACGCTAAACCCGGCAGTCGCCGCTCCCCGGCTCTACGGTTTAGACGCTAGTTAGAGATAATATCAACCATTGTGAGCTATAAATAAAACACGTTTGTATGAAGTGCCATCTATTATTAAACTGTCCAAAGGTCCCAAAAAAACAAAATAGCTTTTTTTTGTATTTTTGGTTTTTAAGTTAACACATAGGCATGATTTAAAAAAAATTACAAAATCTAAAATATCTTAAGAATCTTTCACTTCCGCCTATGTGTGTCGATATATAAAGTTGTTGCAAATGAGCTGTACTATCACCCCTTACAAGGTTAGGCACTAATTAGAAATCACCCTGTATAATAAATATACTTATCATTTTAAATAAGACTGATGTCTCAGCATTAATAATTAATAGTTGTGATGGTGATTTTTGTTCATTACTATAAGCATTTAATTTTTAGAGTTATTAAAAAAACTTATTACCAAATTATTAGAAGCGGAGAATATTATAATATTTCTTTTTTTTATACCTATATAATAGGTACTTATGAAACCTGTTAAGCTATATTAAGTTTCACTTTTTAATTTATGTGTACTTGCTGTGATTTTGTATGCCAAAACTAAGTAAATAAAAATTAATAAAACAGTTTTTCAGTATTTTTATTTTTTTAGTTACCACTTACAATAATGTATGCACCAAAGGTACAAAATACATGTGTTCGTTATACACTGTACACACTAATTTGCATTTAATATCTAAAACTGTACATGTTATTTCTTTTTTGGTCACATTATTGATATCACACATATGTTAAGAATTGAAGATTTCATGGGCTTTTCAAATGCATCAATGCAATTATCTAAATGCTTGCCATGTATTAATATATTTTCATCACAATCATTTACAGCTATTGTTTCAACCACATGATGACTAGTGCTCAAAAACCATTTGTCATTATTTTTAGATGATATGATAAAATTTTCTAAATGAAGAACCGTTATCACACCATTTTTGGTTCTTTTAGCTTTAATAAACGGCAATTTATTTATGTGCTTTTCGTCAAAATGCTGTACTTGTACTTAACTTCTCTCTACAATTCTGCTAGCTATTTGTTTCAACGGTTTATTACCCTGTCTTACCATTTTTTTAATAGTAAAAAGTTCGTTTTCGAATGGATATGTGTTAAAATCTTGTAGTTCGCCGAACTTTCTTACTTCATCAACTAAGTGGGCTAAATTATGTACATTACTAGTAACATAACCTTTACCATAAATATTTCCATAAAAAGTTACAAAATGTTTAAGCATTTCTTCAGCAAGCTGTAAATAAGCAAAATATAGCTTATTTGAACAGATAGTGATTGCGCAAAAGAAACACATGAAGTGGTAGAATGCTTCATAGCATAAAACGTCTTTTAAGATAATAAAAATAAAACTAAGGTAATAAAGAAATGTGCGAAACTCATATTAATATATTTTTAACGAACGTGCAAACAGTTACTTTTTTTAACGAACGTGCAAACAGTTACTTTTTTACGACTTATGGTTAAGATTACAACAGCAATACAACATCAAAACGACTTTTAATTTTGTGCAGTTTTTTTATCTGTTTAGTGTCAGCCATATTAACAAAATTAGGGTTCTCTGAATAAATTTACACAATTACTCTCGTGAGTAATATCTATTGGTGGTCGGTGTCACTCATAGTGAAATGAAACGAGATTTTAATATTTTTGTTACAGGTTTTGAATGAAAATGTTATGTGATTTAATGGACGTTGATAAGTTTTTAACTAAGGCAGGTATAATTATGTTAATACATAATATGTCTTTGAGATGGCCATGGCTATCTACACACTTCATACGAGCGGATTATTGTTTCGGTTGCGGGTTTTCGATAACTAGCGATGAAACCAAACCTAGACATTTTATAGTGGCAGGCGAAAATGTTAAATACATGATACATTTTGATTTTTTCTGGTGCCCACGGTGCGCATCTTTTGCCATATACGATCATCACCCCGCAGATGAATGTATATATTGTACTGAATAAATTGATTGCAAAATAAATTGATTGAATTAAGCATAAAATACAATAATAATTATGTAGAGAATAATATGTAAAAGATAACAATTTATTTGCGATAACTGTTAAGTAGTTATTCTGTAAACCTAAATGTATTTTTGTAGAGCACTTAACAACGTATTTCTGAATTCAAATAAGTACCCCCCTCCCTCTTCGCTCCGCTTGCCCTCGCCCCAACCAGTCAGAAGCTCCAACTCAGCGCTCAGTTTAGTCAGAGTAGCCCAGGTGAGTGTATGTCGCGCCGGCAAAAGTACGTGTATATGACGAGTGTAAGAGCTTGTTCATGTTAAATAGCACTGTGCTCGCGAAAGACCAAATTATTACAATTAAAAAGTTGTCGTTGATTTTAAAAGATAATTAATGTTCATAATTCTGTTTTAGGCGTCTAAGAAAAATGCCATTTAAAATAATAGAGACCATAGAACGCGGAAGACGGTTGATTGAAACGGTTCCTTCATCATGGGAAAGAGATGGAAATTTATACTGGCCAAGAAAAAATTTCATAACATTGAAGAAAAATGAACAGTCCACACCTCAACCAGACTGGAAGTGCCTATCTTGCATACTACTTCGGAATAATATTTCTGATTATAAAGTTGCAGAGATGGAAGTCGCTCTTATGTCTGACGCCACAGACACAGACAATAAAGAAAATGAGACCCCACAAAAAAATAAATCAGATGGATTGGATATGAATAATCTTGCAATGCAATGTATACAGGTAAGTTGAAAATAAGCACATGCACATGTTGCCAAGCCGTGCACATGGTGCATGTATTACTAGCGGTGCATATATTTTGCGTAGGTAGCTTAAGAATTCAATTGCAGTTTGTGTATTTTTTAGCTGAACAAAGTTGCTGAAGAAATGGTGGTTGGAAATGAAAAGTTGGCAGCTGAAGAAGTTATAGTGGTACAATCGAATATACTGCCTCTGGATGTAAACGATCTTATCATACAAGACCTTTCTTTTAATAAAAACAACCCTTAACGTTCCCACTGCTGGGGCACGGGTTTTCTCTCCTCTATCTAGAGAGCTGAGAGAGTTTAGGCATTAATCCACACACGCTGGCCAAGTGCGGGTTGGTGGATCAGACATGTCCTTAGAATTTCTGCTAGGACGTGCGGGTTTCCTCACGATGTTTTCCTTCACCGTTAGCAAATGGTAAGTCAGTTCACTAGTATATATATATATTTCGTTTTAGTTAAGTTTTTGCTATTTTGAAGCCTGCATTCAATGGTTGAGTGATTGTAATGTTCCAGCTATGTTGTTAAAAAGTAGGTATTGTGATGTAATGTATAATTGTAGTGTAATGATTATGTATATGTACGCTTATCGTCTTGCGATGAATCGGATGTGCGGAAAAATCCCTCGGATTTATGTTGCATTCGTTGTAGTTTTTTAATGTAACTTTGTAATGTTTTTATATAATGAATAAAAAAAATAAATAAAAAAATTACACAAAGTGAAATTTACATTGGTACCGGTGGGGATCGAACTCGGACCTCGTGCGTTTCAGTCGGCCACTTTCCCACTCGGCTATCATCGCTTGTCTAATCTATAATTATGTGTCTTCCAATTTTCTATCTGTTTATGAGACTAATTTTATACTTACGTGAGTTTATATTTATTATATGATTTTAGTTTTTTATGGAAGCTTAGCATATGCCACCGCATGTTGTTAAGCATGGTGTAGGGTCTTTAGGAATAGTGGTGATCAATATTACGCTATATCTATGGCGTCCGATGGTATGCTTAGTCTGTTATAACATACAGACTAAGCATAGGTACTATCGGTCAAATAGGAGGTACAAAAGCAAAGAATGATTTGACTCTACTGGTATTTGCCCGGATCTAATTGGCCGATTCATGCTGGGATTACATGACTATCGCCTACAGTGTTTATATTGTATACTAGCTGTTACCCGCGACTTCGTCCGCGTGTATGTCGTTTTTTGAATTTTCGCCCGCGGTTTCGGCTGCGTGGTAGGTACATCGATAAAAAGTAGCCTATGTTACGCACCTTGTAGTCAGGTACCTGTATCTAAAATTTTATCAAAATCGGTTCACAACCTCACAGAATAACTCAAAACCAAAAGGAAAAGGCCCACGCTGCTATAGTTGTAATAAATATGGACACTATAAAAGTCAATGTCAAGAAAAGAATAAAAATCAAAATAATTTTTCAGCAATTTTTTCAGCATACAGTTCCTTGAATCCAGATGATTGGTATATAGACTCAGGGGCAACAATGCATATGTCAAGACGCTCAGACTGGATGTACGATATACAGTCACCTCCGATCCAAAAGATAATGGTGGCAAATAATGATGCGGTCACCGTGCATAACTTGGGTAAAGTAAACATTCAGACAAAAACATTATGTAATGATGTGCATCAGATCCAGGTGAGAAATGTTTTATTTATTCCTGACTTGAGTGACAATCTGCTATCAGTCAGTCACATTTCTCAAGTTACTAGGCCTGACATAAGTTTTGTTATTAATCTATTAAGTAAATACAATAACAAGCCTGAAATGCAACATTGGATTGCACTTAAGAGAGTAATGCGTTACTTAAAAGGAACTCAAGATTACAGACTCAGTTACAAACAAAACCCAGATGAGAGTATGAGTCATGGGTACTGTGATGCTGACTGGGCTAGCTCAGAAGATGACCGGCGTTCCTGTACTGGTTACACTTTCTTGTTTCAGGGAGGAACGATTAGCTGGAACTCAAGGCGACAGCCTACTGTTGCTCTTTCTACAACAGAGGCTGAATACATGTCTTTGTCGTCATGTGTGCAGGAAGCTTTATGGTTAAAGCAATTTCAAGAAAGTCTCTGGCCACATATAAAAGGCGAGGCCATGATTATTTATAGTGATAATCAAAGTTCTATAAAACTTTCAGGTTCCGATAATTATCACTCAAGGACCAAGCATATCGATGTGAGGCACCATTTTGTTCGTGACAAAGTACTTGAAGGAGCAATTGATATTCGGTATATACAAACTGATATGATGGTCGCCGATGCCCTTACTAAAGGAACTTCGCACTCCAAATTGGCCTTTTGCTCGTCGCAGATGGGGTTGTGTTTAAGGGAGGATGTTGGAACAACACTAAACATAACGCAAATCGATTAAGTCTTAATAGAATACTTATATAGTCTGTGGCGCTATTTGTCTACTCTATGACGCGTCTACTTATCTCTGTACAACATTGTTCGTTACTCTTTTGCAATATACGTTCAGTTAGTTTCTATTTTCTCCGTCTTTCATTAATTTCCCACAAATTTAATAGGACCTTTTAGTCAAAGGACTAATTCGTTGTAGGAATAACGGTTATACAACGTTGTAGTTGTCTAATAACATCTATTCAACAGTTATATAACCGAAAGTCGCATAAGATAGGTTTTATATAACCAATTTGTAAAGCTTCGGTTTCCTAAGAAAGCGGTATGAATTATTGCGCCCGTAAAATTATGGCCGTAATTAAACGACTGTTCTTACGGTAAAAAAATGTGGAAAGTTACACCATCGTTAAACAGCGGCCGTGATTTTTCAAAATTTAGAATTCTTTTTCGATAGCAAGACTTTATATCCCTCGATCTTTTCAATAAAACATAACTTCATCATATAAAGAAGAACATATCATTATAATATAAATATTAATATTATTGTAATTGTTATCTTTTTTTTAAGATCCTACTTCTGATAGTTTATTGAAATATTCAGGCGAAATATAATGGACGACCTTGATTTGGCGTTAGTCATTATTTGGAGGACGAATTGTCCTCAGAAGAAGAAGATTGTCGCAGAGAAGAAGACAATATATTCAAAACTCGGGCTACAGAAAGTGCTTTCGAAATTTGAGTGCGCAGCCGTCTATTGAGCAATGAGGAGAAATTCAGAGAATATTTTCGCTTAACACCACAATTATTTGAGTATGTACTAAACCAAATAAGAGATGATTTGAGTTACAAACCATACAACAGACATACAAAACCGATAACTCCAGAACACACTAAGTGTACTGGTTAGGTAAGTCAATAATATAGTTATCAATACAAATAAATAAAATTAAAGAATCTGTTTTAATGTTAAAAATTAAATAACAATTCCTTTACTACCGAGTCGATTTTGATGAAATTTTGCATGCATGTAGCTTATAGCCATGTAGATTAACTTTAATGCTAGTTTTAATCGACATACCACGAGGGTGCAGCCGCGGGCGAAGGCTCGTTGAT
The DNA here is from genome assembly GCA_905147285.1 of Hypena proboscidalis. Classification (NCBI taxonomy): domain Eukaryota; kingdom Metazoa; phylum Arthropoda; class Insecta; order Lepidoptera; family Erebidae; genus Hypena; species Hypena proboscidalis. Next base: position 8,831,713 of record LR990141.1, read on the forward strand.
AATAAGAGTGTTAATGTGTTCGGTTTGTGTGTGTTTCGTTTGGACCACTTTGCATATTTTGTACAAATTGTTATAATAATAATTAACAAAATAGACGATAGCGCTTAGTTTTGGAAGGGATCAGGTAAATGAATAAAAACCATTTTATTAAGCATCATTATAATTATATAAATCAAATTAATTAACCCCCGACGCCGCGACGCAAAAAGAGTATAAGTTTGACGTCGATGTCTGTCTGTCTGTGTGTGTATCTGTCTGTGGCATCGTAGCTCTCAAACGGATGGACCGAGTTCGATGATTTTTTTCTTTAGAGAGCCAGTTTTTTTGCGGTGGTTCTCAGCTATATTTGGTTTAAATCGGATCAGTCATTAACAAGAAATGGGGGGTAAAAGTGGGGATGAAGAATCAAATATTTTCAAATATAGCCAAGTGGGGTATCAAATGAAAGGTAAAAATGTGAACATTACAAAACTATATTTTTCATGAAAATACATTCTGCCGTTTACACGAAATAGGGGTTTAAAGTGGGGATGAACCATAGAATATTTTCAAATATACCTTAGTGGGGTATCAAATGAAAGTACAAATTGTAAAGATTACAAAACAATTTATTTCATCAAAATCGGTTCAGCCATTTACAAAAATTAGGGGAAAAAGTGGCGATGAACAATCAACCAACCGAGTGGGATATCAAATGAAAGAACAAAAGGAATACATTACAAAACTGCTCTCAATTGTAAAAATTACTAAGCTAAGTTTAAAAAGATTTAAATAAAAGTTAAATTGAAAATTTAAAAGAACCCCCTACGCAAAAAAATATAAAACAAATATTTAAAAGTAATAAATAATAAAATTATAGTATAATGTAGCGGCGGAGTCCCGCTACATTTGTCAACAATAGTAGTAAATAATAAACACGAACAGAAATAATAGACAACTTCGGAGTAGATAGATAGAGTCAATATAAAGACAAAAGCGGGCACCCGCCGCGACATTATACTATCATTTTATTTTAACGTTAATTTTAATTATTTATTACTTTTTAAATATTGCTTTATATTTTTTTTTGCATAGGGGGTTTTTTTTAATTTTTAATTTAATTTGGTTCTGAAAATAAAAATATGTCTCCATCTTCGACTATTGTAATTAGAGCGCTAGGTTGCTCAGCTTCTGGAGAAGGAACGCCGCTTTGAGTTGAATCGTTTTAATTGTTTTAATTCAGCATTGCCCACTAAGGACCCTATCTGCAACCTTAATTCGGCTTGCTGATACCTTGGCAGTTATTTTTACAATTTTTGCCATACAATTAAAAAGTCGTTTTCGTCTAGTTCCTTAATTCTGTTTTCTGAATTCTGGGCAACAATTTGCTTTAAAAGTTTCAGACGTTCTTCAGCATTGGAATTATTATTTCTTCTAAATCGCTTTCTATTTATGTTTTCATCTGTACCACATGGTGTATCTAGTTATGTGATCACACATCACTTAATTATATCGAGGACAAACCTTAACCTGATTACGTAAATCTCATGGTTGGGCCCCTTTAATTAAAAATATGTTTTCTAAAAATTTCTTATCTGTCAGATTAGTAACGCTTGGCTCTGTGCAAATATAAAATACGACTTTATTTTACGACCCAATTTGTTGTACTTTGTAAGTTGTACTTACAAGTACAACTTACAAAGGTAAGTATTATATTTCTATATGATTACATATGGCCAAACACATTTAATTATATTTATTTACTTATTATTTTTATATTTTAAGAAATGTTGTGTATTTTTATATTTACTTTACTAATTTATTACTATTGTTTTAAGTTTCAGGTTTAGGTATAAAACGTCGCGAGGCACGTCGTCTACACACAGCTTCTATACATGGCCAGTATGCATTTCCACCGGATATAAAATTCTCTGGCGAAAAAAAAAATCCACGTCTTCCGAACAAATTGCACGATCGCAATGTTCAAATTGTTCGGAGAACGTGATTTTTTTTTTTTCGCCAGAGAATTTTTATCCGGTGGAAATTGATACTTACCATGTATAGAAGCTGTGGTTTCAATAAATGTCGCTATGTCGCATCCACCCCGTATATAAAAGATAATTATATTGGGCTATAAGTCCTTCTAATTTTTCTTTTAAACCTCTGGCAATTTTGTGAAGACAATATAAGGTAAGGTTTTACAGGTCGAGTTTACCTAGGGCCGCTGAATATCAGTCGATTTTAAACAGATACTTGCAAAATGCTAAAAAAAAGATAAAACGCTCATTGTGTGGACGGACGAAGCAAATGAAGCGTTTGCGCAATGTAAAAGTGGATTGCAAAACGCTGTAGTATTAAGTTACCCTATTGCGAATGCAGAGTTAGGTATTATGACGGATGCATCGAATGACTGCATAGGCGGCGTTTTACAAATAAAGACTGACACACACTGGAAACCTTTAGGTTATTTTTCTAAAAAGCTCAGTGGCAGTCAACTAAAATATAGCACGTATGACAGGGAGTTACTAGGTATATATTTATCGGTACAGCATTTCAGGTACATGATAGAAGGCAGACCTTTCGTAATTTATACAGACCATAAACCCTTAGTCTATGCTTTTTCAAAAAAATCCAGTGACAAGGAGACACCTAGGAGAATTAGGCAATTAATGTTTATTAGTGAATTTTCAACGGACATACGTCATATTAGTGGTACAGATAATGTAGTTGCAGACGCGTTATCACGAGTCTCAACTATCACATGCCCAACCGCGCTCGATTTCGCGGAATTAGCGACAGCACAGCGAGCAGACGGAGAGCTGAGTAAGCTACTAGCGGAGTCCGGGGACAGATTGCAATTCAAAGAAATTTGTTGGCCGGATGGTCAGGATAAAATTACATGTGAGGTGTCGACTAACGTCGCCAGACCGTATCTACCTAAATGTTTTAGGCGAAAAGCATTTCAAGTAATTCACGAATTAGCGCATCCCGGCAATAGGGCTACTAGAAAATTAGTGGCATCTAAATATTTCTGGCCCGGCATGAATGCAGACGTAAGGAATTGGTCTAAAACCTGCATTCTGTGTCAAAAGTCTAAGATTACGAGACATACAGTTTCGGGGTTAGGAAAATTCAATGCAAGTGGTAGGTTTGAGCACATCCATGTGGATTTAGTGGGGCCATTACCTACGTCACCAGAAGGATATCGGTATTGCCTGACGGTAGTAGATAGGGCAACAGGCTGGCCGGAAGCCTATGCATTGAAGGATATATACGCTAATACGGTGGCACAAAAGCTTTATGATGAATGGATTACACGTTATGGGTGCCCGGTTCGCATAACAACAGATCAAGGAAGGCAGTTCGAAAGCAGTCTATTTAAGGAACTAATGAAATATTTAGGAATAAATAAATTGCGCACCACGGCTTACCATCCGCAGGCAAATGGTATGGTGGAAAGGTTTCATAGAGTACTTAAAGCGTCAATTATGGCCCGCAGTGAAAATGGCACATGGGTAGAGCAGTTAAATACGGTTTTATTCGGTTTGAGAGCTTTACCACGTAGTGATACAGGGGTTAGTGCGGCTGAATTAACGTTTGGCAAGACGATGAGATTGCCAGGTGATTTTTGCGAAGGTACAAGAGTAAGCGTTAGTGACACTAATGAATGTGTAAACAAAATTAGAGACACCATAAAAAATCTAAAGCCGAAACCCTCGGAGCATAGAAATACACGTAATATTTTTATTCACACTGATTTGTATTCCTGTTCACATGTTTTTTTGCGTGTTGATTCAGTTAAGAAGTCATTACAGCATCCTTATGATGGCCCGTATTTAGTCATAGAAAGAGGAGATAAATATTTTTTAATACAAACGACGGACAGACGAGTGAACGTTAGCATAGACAGGTTAAAACCTGCATACGTGGTTAATGAGCAACCCAACACTCCCTCAGAGTATACGAATACTTTATTTAATAAGAGAATTACTGATAAAAATGTTAAGATAAACATTCCAGACAAAGTCGCAGGAAGCGACGAGAGTAAGCAGCATGCCACACGCAGTGGCAGAGTAGTAAAAAAACCCGTAAGATTTAACCAATAAGTTACATATAGATATATTTTTTTTAATTTTATTTACAATACATTTTATTTTATATACATTTTACATACGTACACTTATATACAATTAATCTTTTTTTACACATGTTGCCCATATTTTATAATAAGTACAGTGAACATTATAACCACTGAGCTATAGGTGAAATTAAATATCATTTGTTATTGTTAGTGTGAATAATACCTAAGACTGTAATGTGTGCTAATCATTGAAGAATGCAAAATTGCAATTACGTTCTACATAATATGTGTAATGGACAATATTAAAGTTAAGCAATCAGTCTTATATTTTGTTCACATCATTGTATTTACATTTGAATCACATTTGAAAGGTGACTGTCAGTGTGATAGAAAGTTAAAGTTTTAATCATTACATTTATTTTGTGATAAGTACCTATTGCTGAAGTATGGGTTACAATCAAAGTAAACCACAGCAAAACAATGTCGCTATAGCACAAACTGTTTCCAATGAAGCAATTGGGCAAAGATTAAGCAGACTGGAGATGATTGTAATTGGTGGAATCATAGTTATGGCCGTAATGGCGTTTATATTGTTGAGAAATCAATGTAGACAGCGTGTCAGACGCTGGTTCCAGAAAGAGGCCTCTGGAGCAGGTTGGACCCCGCCGGTTGTGAAGGTTCACACCATACAACCAACCATCCAACCAGTTACATCGCCTGCATAACATGGTGTGGTGTTAGTGACAGGTGTAGAGTGCAAAGTGTAATGTATCTTATGTTGTGTTTTATGTTTTTAACGTACAAATATAGTTGTTTTATTTTTTTTTAACAAAACTTAGTAGGAATAATTATATACATTGTTTCCCAGTTGTTTAAATAATTATTATATTGTAATTTCCCAGTAATAATACAACTTAAATATTATGATACCTTGTGTATTCTGTATTTTTTTTTATAAAAGGGGGGCTACTGTAGGGACACATTACTACAGTGTGCGTGTGTGATTAGCTTGTTATGTGTGTACGTGTGTGTAACGTAGAGCCGGCTGCGTCCGCGAATAAGTTATACCTTTTAGTCGCAATAAAACATCAGTAAAGTTCAGTTGTTGGTTTTAATTCATTCTCTACACGAACACGTTACGTGTATTATATATACATTCTACAGCCCCGCAGTCCTCTCTGTTGCCCAGTATAGCTGATCTGAGAGATAGCCCCGCAGTCCTCAGATTCAGTTGAGTTAGGGAGGTCTTGGATTGAGATAGCCCCGCAGTCCTTTCCAAGTCCTCACGTAGGAAGAGGTGGTGACTGGAGATAGCCCCGCAGTCCCTTTTACCCCTCACATAGGGTTGTGTGCATAAGTATAAGTTTGTTTAAGACACTACAATAGTAATTTGTATGAAGAAAGGTAATAAATAGTAAAAGTTACCCAACGGCGTCTTTGATTTATACCAACGGCAACCCTCTACCCTACATATAATAATATATTATTATTCCCAAATTCAAGGAGAGTTATTATGTCACAAAAAAGTTGATCGATTTTGTGATCAATATGACTTTTTTGATGAAAAAGATATTAAATAAATATAATAGCTACCTATAATAAATTAAAATAAAGTAGCTTTATATATTATTTTCGTTTTGGATGGACCAATCTGTGCCAAAGAAAAAGAAAAGTTATGGAATCCCGAAAATTGTAAGGCTACGAAATGGAAGTAAAATAAAGACAGCTGCTAGAAACTTCGGCATCCCTGAATCAACAATTAGGGATCGACTTAAGTTGGGAGAAAATTATGACCCCCCATGGGGAGAAAGGCCACATTTACAAAAGAAGAAGAGGAAGAAATGGTCTCATTTATTACTGTAATGGCTAAGAAGTTTTATGGGATAACTCAGCTACAGTTGCGTAAATTGGCCTATGACTTAGTCGATGCAAAAAATATTAAAAATATTTTCTCGTTAGAGAAAAAGATGGCTGGAAAATGTTGGGTGTATTTCTTTTTTAAGAGAAGAGAAAACGTGAATTTGTATGGACAGTAAAGTCAATAAAGGTGATAGAAATTCATTCTCCTATCTGCCATTTTGGAGGGAATAAAAATTCACAACCAATCAAAAAATAAGAAGTAAACGAAAAGAGAGTAACCTTTCTAGTCAACAACACAATCTATACCCAAAATTCCTGTTCGCCAAACGTTGGAATTTTGGGATCGCCCAAATGTTACGTGCTTAGTGGAAGAAGCACTTTTTGCATTAGCCAAGCTGTCATATGTCATTGTCAACTTCAATAATGTCAAACTTTATTGATTGGGTTATTGATTCGTCAACGCTATCAGTTTTATTGTTAAATAAATAACCGAAGAAATGGTATTAAGTCTAATACAATGTTTAGCTATCAAGAGGATGCTATGGTTACGTGGAAACATCTTTTTAACCGTAAGTTACGTTACATTTCACAGAAATCAAAAGGTGTGTTCTATGGTGTTGTATGTAAACAAGCCATTTTGTTTCCATTGCATAAATCAACCTTACTTAACATTCTACAGGGCAGAAATATAACAGTTGCAAGATTAACATGCAACAATATTATAAAGCATATGTCTTTAATTTATAATAATTACAGTACAGGTATTATCATTACTACTACACGTGCGCAATTATATGACACTTGCGCTCTTCAACCGATTCGACATTATGAACAGTGCAGTAGAGTTACATTATAAAGCTGAGAATACAGGGTTCACGTCTTATAACGTACGGCGACACTCATTCCTGTGTGATCTTCATCACCATTTAAACGACTGCTTCGGCTTACAGAGTATTTACAACAAACTGAAAAAGAGCAGAAAGAAAATTTTACTGAAGAAGAGGTACAAATAGATTTTTCAGAAAATTACACAACTAAATACGCCAACTATATATATAGGTGTATATTATATGCGTAACGTCGACAATAGTTGGTAGTCCAGATCATTTGCTACCGTGAGTGAAAATTTGGATTCATATGAAACCTATTTCTATTCTTTAGATGCCATTACTGAAAAAAGAAAACAATCGAGAGTATTATTACTTTGACACTGATATCCATGTTTTCGAAAATTTCTAACTATTTAGTTTTTTAAGTATATTGTTTCTTTTTTTATAAGAAGGCTACCTAAATTAATAATGATTAAGAAAGATTGTTTTTGTTTAAAAGTTTAATTAAGATATGATTGAGAAATATTGTTTTGTTTAAAAAGTTTAAATAAGATTTTACTGAAGAACTATATTTTATATTCAGGAAGCGATTTTCAAAACTGGTTTTTGCTGTATTTAGTCAAATTTGGCTAAATACAGCAAAAACCAGTAAAAAAAACGATTATAAATTAATTGAACTTATTTTCAATACACGCCGATTACAACTAATCTTACATTTTAATTTAGTCTAATCCAATTGAACCAATCACGTCGCGTATAGCGAGACCGCCATATTGTGATCGTTATAGCAAATACTGTTCGAGTGGAGCGCCGGAGTGTCAATGTGTTTTGATGAAAATAAAGTCTTTTTTTAATGGAAAAAGTTGTTTATAATAAGTAGACTATGAAAAAAAACCTAGAGGAAGTACCTAGTCATCAAGAAAAAAAGGAGGAAATCGACGGGACCGCCAAATGATCGGCGAGAAAAGAAGTGGTTCAGACTATCTTTGCCCAATTGCTTTGAAATTAAACTCTCAAATTACTTAAAAAAATTACCAAATATAATACCTTTTTGTTCGGAACAAGTGCAAGAAAAGAAGATGAATATAAGTGGACATTAAGTTTAGCATAATTATATTCTTCCATGCTTTATTGTTTTAGTTAGTTACATTTATTGTGTTGTAGTTATAAAATTGTTATTTTGTATTATTTTTTTGTTGTGTAACCGAGTGCCGCGGTGTTTAAAATGAATATTTCTACTAATATTTAAAAAGAAATAAAAACTAAAATTGAAAAAGGTTTGTTTAATTAAAAAAAAAACGTATCGTATTTATAATCACGCTTAGAAAGTTTAGAGCAGCTATGGCATCTTTTCTCTAATAGACGTGTGAAAATTATAAGCGAAATTAAAATACCAGAATTATATAGTTTTGTATTATAAATATGAGGATTATAAATGAGGTGGAAGAACTATATATTCATTTTAAAAGTACTCGTAAAGAACTTATTAGAAAAAGTAACGCGAATGATCCTAACCCGAGTCCTAGCACCAAAGAATATAAAAGTCATTTATGGTGCAAGGATAACACTCGCTGGTGTGATAGGAACGTAACCCTTAATACAGAGTCAGGTCGAAATCGATTAATATGTGGAAATGGATGAGTGCAGCAGGGCCAGGAGAACTGGCTTTTATCCCTCCGCGTGCCAACAGTTCTACTTATGTAGAAGTATTAGAGGATGTAATGCTACCTGCTGTGCGCAACATTTATCCAGCTGATGAGATAAAACAGGTAACATTTGTCCAGGACAATTGCCCTATTCACCGGCCGAGCGCTGTGCGTGAGTGGTTGCACAATTATCCGGAGATAATTGTTGTTCCATGGCCAGCGCGGTCACCCGACCACAACCCCATTGAAAATGTATGGATCATCATCCGAATGGAATTGTTGTCCAATTAAACAAAAAGTCTAGAATTTTGGGCAAGTCTTATCTGGGATTTAAGAGAACCGATGATGGCAAACATAAACCTTCTGTTCATAAGCCTAAAAGGGAAATAAAATCGCGTTGCTCTCATTCAAAAGTAAACCCAGACTCAAAATATTAAAACTCTTTCTTGTATGCATGCATTACCGAAGAAGATCACTAGATATTAAGCAAAAATTTCTTCACAATGTTATTTCTAGAGTTATACAAGGTTCGGCTAAAGAAGATGGGCGAGGTAAACATTTGCCTGCCAACAAAACAGCTGAAAGCAACATATAAGCAGTAAAGTGCTACATAAAAGAATTACCCTACTTACCGTCTCATTACTGCCGCAAAAACTCAAAGAGATTATATCTACCTCAGGAGTTTCGAAACTTATCGAATTTGTATAAATTGTATAAAGAAAAAATGTTAAGTGAAGACAGAGCGGTAGTCGGAGAGAAAATTTTTCAAAATATCTTCCGTGAGTTTAATCTAGGATTTCACGTTCTTCGTAAAGACAAGTGTTCCAAATGTTGTACGTTTTGAAAAAGAGTAGACAGGAGAAGAAAAATTGGCACATTTAAGAGACAAAGAGGAAACGTACGAGCGTTTTTAAGTTCATCAAAAAAATCAAGACGAGAACATACTTTGCGTGTCATTTGACTTACAAAAAGTACTGAACACGCCGTATGGCCAAAGCATGTTACTGTACTGCAGTCGCAAATTGGCTGTCTATAACCTTACGTTTTATGAGTCTAGAACTAGAGAAGGCTATTGTTATTCTTGGAATGGGACAGAAGGAAAGCGTGGAGCCAACGAAATCTGCACAATCCTTGATCAATATATTAAAATGGTAGACGATCGTGGCACAGTAAAACATCTTCTTCTGTATGCGTGCCCAGGCCAGAACAAGAACAAAGAATATGCCTTTGGCATTAAGTCCGCCTTCGTCACATGTATCTGTGCGAGAAATTAAATAAATAAATAAATATTCTGTAATGCATGTTAGTCGTTTTTCATCCCTAAATTTTTCATTGATGTAAGTGATTAGTATTTATGCTTTACTGTAGCTGAATATGTTACTTGAAGTAAGCCTTACGAAGTGGTGAGAGCATTTAAACTAAAGCGACACTATCTTCGTAAATATAACAATATAAGGCAATATGTCTATTTCATAACGTAGATAATAATATAATAAAGATTTTTTGCCTTGGGCAAAATTCAATTGGAATACAAAAAACAAAGATATGCCAGCATGAACAAAATAAAAACTTTAAACTGCTCTCCTGTAAAATGCACTTTTGGCGCTTTAGTAATATAGCCTTTCCAGTGACGATATGTTTATGAAAACCTTATTTATGTACATAAGAATATTTAAGAATTAAAAAAAAAAGTGATATACATAATTTAAATACAAGGAACAAGCATAAATTAGTTTTACCTGCCACTAGGCACCAAAAAATAAAAAAAAACGTTTAGAGGTCAATGTGTGCAATTTTATAATAAAAGCCCAAGTAAAATTCAAGAAATTAAAAGTTTCAATAAATTTAAGTCTATAATAAGACGAAAACTGTCTTCGAAGGGCTATTATTCCATTAAAGACTATATGCACGATAATAATTCTTGGGATTAGATTACAGTTTCTCAGCTTCATGTATTTTGTTAAGTTTTGTTTGTACATTTTGATTGACAATTTCAAATACTATGTTATAATAGTTCACGAAATAAATGAATATGAATTTGAATTCCCTCCTTAGTACCGCGCCTACGTCATGGAAGGAAGCTTGTACAAAATTTCAAGTTCCTAGGCCTAGAGGTTTAGGCCCTGCGTTGATGAATCAGTTAGTTGGGCGTACACTTACATAAGTATAGATAACTTCAGAGTGCATACGGTCAGAGTCGTTTCGGATTGGTTTACCCAGCACCAAGAAATATACGTAATTTCATGACTATCTAGATCGCCTGAACTTAATTCAATAGAAAATTTGTGGAGCTTGATGTTCCATGGACATTGTAATGAAATATGGGACAATTTTAGGGCCACAGATATTAGCAGTCGTCTTGTCGGGTCGACGCGTTTATGATTATTGGCAGTAATTTAAAGTAATGGTGCTTATACATAAATATAAATTAAGTGGCTGCGGTCGGAGGCCCGTTTTCGCGGACCTTTATCTATTCTTTATAAAGATATCATATCTCTGTAAATTTATGATCGGTGTATATGAAAAATGTCTTAAGAGTCTTATAAGATTTATTGCATGCTATCTGGTATTGTCGACTCGCTACGCTCAAGCTATTTTATATAAATTCAAGTCTTTCAAACGTCCAGAAAGCAAATTCACGAAAAAACAAAGTGCATGTTATGTCAGTGGCTGATTTTTCTATGTTTGAAGACTCTTCATCACAGCATAAACTTAGAAATATCGAGCCAAGGCTCTATTTGAGGGATATAATGTCTGTAAAAGCCGAGAAAGGATATTACACTATTAAATTCAAAGAAAGTCTTGAATCAGTGTGGAAAGAACTTGACTTTCTACAAGTTAAAGTTAAAAAGAACAAGATCATTCCAAACGCTGCACATTGTCGCGAGTCACAAATACATTTTTCTAAACTTTTCCAGCTGAATTTGTTATATGGCAACATAATCTTGCATAAATGTTTCAACCAAAATGTAATCTTCCGAGTTCGCCGTTGCCTTCTTTTTCATAAAAAGTAAATAGCCAGTACTCTAACCGCATTAACCTGGGTATGGATCAACTAATGACGGTAACACAGCCAGAACTTTTTTAAAAACTGTACGATTTCTAGTGAAATAACTGGTATTGAGCAGAGTTTATTTAAAAAATTGTATCTAATTAACCAAACAAACATGGAGACTCAATTCCAACTTTTGTTTGATAAAATGAAACTCGAAATGCAAAATCAATCTGCAGTAATGACTGAATCTATAACAAATAATATAATGTCCAGAATGGATGAAAAATTAATCCCGATTATAGAGGAAAACAAAAGTTTGAAATTAAAATTGGAAACTCAGGCGAAGGAGATTGAATATCTAAAAAGAGATAAAAAAAATAACAATATTATTATTTTTGGTATGGAGGAAACCGAAAAATCAACATCGGAATTGATAAACAGTATAAAACAAAACTTCACAAAGGGGATAGACATTAACATCGAAAATCATGAAATAAATAATATATACAGATTGGGGAAAATAAATAGCGACCGTAACAAACCAAGGCCAATTTTATGCTCCTTCGTAAATGGATGGAAAAAGAGTGAGATAATGAGAAATAAGAAAAAGCTAAAGGATATATACATTACGGAGGATTATTCAAAGGAAGTTCTGGCTAAAAGGAAAGCGCTACAGGCGGAGTTAATAGAGGAAAGGCAGAAGGGAAAGATAGCATTTTTGAAGTATGATAAACTTATAGTAAAGGAGAATGAAACAATCAACGACAAAAGAAAAAGGGAAACTTCTTCTTCACCGAACTCTTCGGACCTTCAACCTAAAAAACAGCAAGCTTCCATATCATTTAAAGCCAATAGAACTAATGCATTTGATGTGATGAGAATGAGATCTAACTCCCTTACTATCGCCCCTACAAACAAGCAACAATAACAATTAACTATCGGCAACCGGAAAACACAACAAATCAATGAAACAAAAATACTTACAATAACAAAACAAACTCCTCCCCCAAGCCGACTGGTCATCGTGGGGGAAAAAGACCAATACCCTCTAAGGACAGATAAAAGTAAAAATAAAAATTATGGCGAAACACATATAGCATCGTTTAATGCACGATCGCTTAGAACCCCAGAGAAACTAATTGAACTAGAAACAGCGATAAACGAAATTAAATGGGATATCATAGGAATAAGCGAAATGAGAAGACTGGGAGAAGGTATAGAAGACTATGGGCAATATATACTACATTATAAAGGAGAAACTCCAGGGCAATACGGCGTCGGCTTTCTGATAAAACAGAAATACGCTGACCGAATAGAGGAAATAATAGGAATATCCGAAAGAATAGCAATACTCAATATTAAACTTACCATGTATAATAAGAAAGATGAATCATGGTCTATTATTCAAGCGTACTCACCAACTGAAGCGAATAAAAAAGAAGATTTTAATAAAATAGAAGATTTCTATAATAAATTACAAAGTACAGTTGACGCTGCACACAAAAACATTGTAATAATGGGCGATTTTAATGGGCAAATTGGAGAATGCCACGAAGGGGAAGAGTACACAATAGGAAGACATGGCAATGGCAACAGGAGCAAAAACGGAGAAAGATTGGTGAACTTTGGTCTAGAGAACAAATTAAGTATCCTAAATAGTTTCTACAAAAAGAAAAAGAACAAGAAATGGACCTGGACTTCCCCTAACGGACTACATAGAAACGAAATTGATTATATTTTGACTAACAAACCAAAAATGTTTAAAGACCTGGGAATTCTCCACAATCTAAATTTTAACTCTGACCATAAAATGATTCGTGCGACGTTACGAGGGTCACATCCAAAGAAAAGTCGAAGGCTACAAACTGAGGCAATAACCCATGGGAAAATCACAAATAACGCAGAACTAGTCAACAACTTAAAAGAAATACTAGATAGAAGAGAGAAAAATGTTTGTAAGAAACCAATACAGGAAAAATACTGCGACTTAGTAAATGTCCTCAAGTCCGAATCTCGAAAAGCATATTCTTCAAATAATAGTTTAATACTATCTATTGAAACAACTGAACTTCTAAAAGAAAGAAAATCACTTATACATGGTCAGAAAAATAAAGAAACACGAAAAGAAATTGCTGAAATAAGTAAAAAGATTAACCAAAATATAAGAAAGGATAGAAAACAGAAAAGAACAAACACCTTACAATATCATATTCAGAAAACAGGTGGAGTAAAGAAAGCATTTAAAGAACTAGAACCAAATAAGAGTTGGATGACAAAAACGAAAGATAAACTAGGAAAATACACGGAGAAAAGATCTGAAATATTAAAAATTGCTACGGAGTATTATAAAGAGCTGTATAGAAGCAAAACTAGCAAAAAGACTATGACTATAACTGAAGACACACAAGATACTGGAACTATACCATGTATACTAAAAGAAGAAACCGAAAGAGCAATTATTACACAAAAACTGGGTAAGGCCCCCGGTCCCGACCAAATCACCAATGAGATTCTTAAAATATCAATGCCAATTATAGTCCCTAAACTAACTAACATATTTAACGAAATTATAGAAACAGAAATTATCCCAGAAGATTGGACGAAATCGGTGATAGTCTTGCTACACAAAAAAGGCGACAAAGGAGACATCGGCAATTACAGGCCGATAAGCTTAATGTCTAATATATACAAGATATTTTCAAAAATTCTATTGTTTAGACTAACTCACACCCTCGACGAAAACCAGCCGAAAGAGCAAGCTGGATTTAGGAGCAATTTCTCAACTATTGACCACATTCATGTCCTGCGACAAATACTTGAAAAATACAGAGAATACAACAAAACATATTATTTGGGCTTCGTAGATTTCAATAAAGCGTTTGACTCTTTAGAACATCAATATATATGGGAAGCACTAGACCAACAAGGGGTACAACAAAAATACATACATCTACTAAAAACCATCTATGGTAAAAGCACAGCACAAATAAAACTGGAAAGAATAGGGGACGAGTTCCCAGTAGAAAGAGGAGTCCGTCAAGGCGACCCTATGTCACCGAAAATATTCTCAGCTGTGCTTGAAAGGATCTTTAGTAGACTAGTCTGGGACAATTTTGGAATTGACGTGAATGGAGAGAAATTAAGCCACCTTAGATTCGCCGATGACCTAATACTTTTTTCCGAATGCCCAAAGATCCTAGAAACAATGTTACAACAACTTTCAGAAGAAAGTGCAAAAGCAGGTCTTACAATGAACATAGCGAAGACAAAAATAATGAGCAACTCGACACGAAAAACTGATATCACTATTAATAATGAACAACTGGAATATGTAAACGATTACATTTATTTGGGGCAACTAGTATCGCCAACAGATACAATGCAGAAGGAAATTGAAAGGAGAATAGCAAACACATGGAAGAGGTTTTGGTCGTTGAGCGAAATAATGAAAAATAAAGAGATACCAATGGCAGATAAACGAAAAATCTTCAACATTTGCATTCTGCCGTGTCTGATATACGGATGTCAAACCTGGGCATTAACCGGAAAACAACAAAATAAAATAAATGTATGTCAGAATGGGATAGAGAGAAGCGTATTGGGACTAAGAAGAAGAGATCAAATACAATTAAAAACAATCAAAAGAAAAACAAAGTTTGAAAAAGTTCAATTAACATACAGGAAACTGAAATGGCGTTGGACAGGGCATATGTTAAGAGACGGAAATGAGAAATGGACTAGAATAGTTACAGAATGGTACCCTAGAGAAAGCAGAAGAAGCAGAGGAAGACAGCCTAAAAGGTGGGAAGACGATCTAAAAAAAGTTGCTGGTCCAAAATGGTTACGCATAGCAAAGGACAGAAACGAATGGAAAGCCTTAGAGGAGGCCTTTGTCGAAAGACAAGCCGTTAAGAGGGGAGACTATCCGAATGCCGAGAGTAAGAAGATTTAGTTTAAGTTAGATTTAGTTTTCTCTTTTATTTTATTATTAACATTGTTATAGATTTGTATAAGTTAAAAACTAACGGCAATAAAGGCTTATTTTATTTTATTTATTTATTTTATTATCTAATTAACCTTTGATAAATAATACAACAAGATAAGTGGTCGCAGCACTAAAAACGTCCTGGCAAATATACGCTCACTCCAGATGCGGGTGGATATTTTGTTTAGTTCGGGCCAATCACAGCCAACGCAAAAACGTCCACGTAAAAATAATGAACGAAAGAAGAAATTTTTGGACGGAGTATCCTATTTTTGGTAAGTAAATGTAGAATTAGTTACATTTAAACCTGAAAACTAATAAATAATAAAGATTTAAACGATCACGACCATGACTTGGTAATGTTTGGCCAATATAGCCAATACTAGCACAAACATATCGCCTTTTCGCATTAAAAGTGTACAATTACCAAAAATATTAGAAATTGAGTTATTATGCGGAAACATTTGGTATCATCAGTATTGTTCTCTTAAATACTGACAAAACAGCATAGTTCAACAAAAACTCGCTAGATGGCGCATTGTTTAGTTTTAAATTGACCGAAGTAAGATTTTGTATCGCGCGAATACTGTACAACTTTTAGTTACGTTTAAACGACCGACCCGTGCACGTGTTGTGTCTCTTCAAAACTATACAAAAACGAAAGTTTAACCCCAAGGTAAGCATTCTATTTCATTAGTATTATACAATCTCAAAATTGTATATTTATTGCTATAAATGTGTGGCAAAGTTTGAATTAATTCTCTCTTTAAAATTGTATAATTCTGTAATTGTACAGTTTTTGTGATAAAATATGAATAGTACTGTCCCGATCTTAAACATTAAAACTATGTTTTTTTTTAATTGTATACTGTTTTAGATATTTTGTGTGGAAAATTATATTTTAATTTAAAATTGTCTACTTTTTATCATAAATCTGACGTCAGAAATAGTTTAATCCCGAAAATGTTTTCTTTTTAATTAATTAACGTAAGATTATTTTGATTTTCGTCGTCTATGATTCCACTTGTTTCGACGCGTTTGGTTATATTTTAATAGACGGCACTGCGACGGGTGGTCGGGGGCGAGTTGCCTCGAAATTGTGCCATTTAACAAGGTAAAAAAGGTCATTGCCCTATCCCTTATATCTCTTGACGCGAACCAAAATAAAGACTAATGTATCATATTATTTCCTTCGCTAAGAGTTAAGGATCACGATAGACGTCCATTCAGTCAGTCAGTCATTCATTATTTTTGTTTTTGATAATAACCTCTCTTGTTAAATGGTACATACTATAGCTGTCGCGTCCGACCGTCCATTGTAGTGGCGGCTCTAATTGTATGTTTTAAAATGTTTTCTTTATTTATTCAGATTAAATTAGTT
Source organism: Hypena proboscidalis (assembly GCA_905147285.1). Lineage (NCBI taxonomy): Eukaryota > Metazoa > Arthropoda > Insecta > Lepidoptera > Erebidae > Hypena > Hypena proboscidalis. The sequence continues at coordinate 8,848,470 of LR990141.1, forward strand.
GCTTTTGAAATGGCACAAAGAAGCAAATTTTTAGAGAGCTTGAAAAAAAATATAATTATTCAGAAAGAAGTTAATGATCTACCTATCGCTGATTCTGAAGTAGAATCAATAGACATAATACATGAAAATAAATCACAATTTGTAATAAGTCAAAACTTAGGTATGTTTTTTTTATATTACAAAGCATTATTAATGAGAATTAATTAATTTAGGTACTTATTACACTTTAATATTTTTCTTTGACAGGTTTACAGGAAGATTTACAGGAAACGACCAAATATCCCCAGGAAGGTTTACAGGTAGATTTATATAAATTGAACGAAAATCCCCTGGAAGTTTTACAGGAATCGAACGAAAATTCAGATTTACAACAACAATGCATTGTACAAGAAATTAACGCTTCAGAAAAGCAGCAACTTCAGAAAATTGGTAAGATATCGATCAATATTTTTTATAGTTTTTGTAGGTGGACTAAGTGTATTTAAGTCAGACATTTTATTTCAGATTTATCAGATAGTAGTGACTCCGATTCAAGTGTTTCATCCAGTTCGTCTTCCTCTAGAAAAGATTATTCTTCTGATGACAGTGTAGCTGATCCTAATTTCAATATTATTAATGATTTAAATGTATCGCAAAGTAGTTCTGATTCTGAGCCATCTCAAGCTGAAAATCCATCGGTTCAATTAATCCAAACGGTTGAATCACAGAAAGAGCAAGTTTCACCGAAAAAGAAAACACGTAAACGTCTAGCTAACCCAACGAAATGGAAAACAAATGAATTAAAACGATTGAGGCATGCAGGTAAAAGCTACTCTACTAAAAATAAAGTTGTAAGCGAAAAATCTATGAAGCCTTCTTGCGGAGAGAAATGCAGACAGAAATGTTCCACTCTAATTTTGGAGGAACAAAGGCAAAAAATATTTGATGCTTATTATGCTTTACCAGATGCACTGCATAAGCGTCATTTTATTGCAAATAGCATTGAGGAGATTAAGCCTAAATATGTGTACAAATCTAGTAATAGACCTCGCAAAAATAATTTAAAATTTTTCTTGAATGATGGCAAAAACCAAAAAATTCGAGTCTGTCAAAAGTTTTTCTTAAATACGCTTGATATTTCCCTATCAATAATTATAACAGTGCGAGATAAGCTGTTTAAAAACGACAACCCGGTGCCGATGCTCGATGACCGAAGAGGCAAACACGAACATCATCACCGAGTCTGTTGAGGGTTCACTAAAAGACAGCGCTAGAGAATTCATTAGAAACATACCAAAAATAGAGAGTCACTACGTTCGCGTTAATACTAGTCGAGTGTATATAGATGGAGGCAGAAATTTGTCTGATATTTACAAGGATTATGTTCAATCGTGCACAGAAAAAAGAGAGAGGTATATTAATTACGTAATGTTCCATAGAATCTTTAACACGGAATTTAATATTAGTTTTTTCACTCCGAAGAAAGATGCTTGTGAAGATTGTACTGCCTACATTAATGCATTAGATTTTCAGAAGGAAGAAATGAAAGATCGTTATGAAAACCACCTGAAGGAAAAAGAATTGTCACGAATAGAAAAAGAGAACGATAAAACAGAGGCCCTAAGTAAATCATCATTAATTGTTGCGGTTTATGACTTACAAGCGACGTTGTCATGTCCAAAAGGCGAAATTTCAACATTTTATTACGTATCAAAATTGAATTCTTACAACTTTACCATCTATGATTTGAAAACAAAGGATGTAGAATGTTACTTTTGGCATGAACAGCAAGGCAATAGAGGCGCGAATGAAATTGGAACCTGTGCGTATGATTATATTGTATCTATGTGTACGAGAGTAAATGAAGACGTTGATTTAATTTTTTACAGCGATAATTGTACAGGTCAACAAAAGAACAAATTCTTTATAAGTATGTTTATGCATGCGGTAGCAACGATTCCCAATCTTAAAACAATAACACATAAGTTCCTTATTAAAGGACACACTCAAAATGAAAATGATTCGGCCCACTCGGTAATTGAGAGAAATATTAAAAAATCACTGAGATCTGGGCCAATATACAGTCCAGATCAATACGTTTCATTGATCAGAACCGCAAAAAAGACTGGGAAATCTTACAAAGTTAACGAATTAAATTACACTCAATTTAAAGATTTCAAATCTCTTAGTAATGATGTGGGGCGCAATTATAATAAAAATACTAGTAATGAAATTATAAAGATGAATGACATAAAAATCTTAAATTTCACTAAAGAAAATCGCGGTTGCTTTTTTTATAAAACTTCGTATATTCAAGAAGATTTTAAAATGGTAAAGGTTGGACCCACCGCTGCAAAAGGCCTTCAAGATAATTACCGTTTTAAAGCAGTATATAAGGCGCCAATTAAAATTGCCGATCAGAAAAAAAAGGGTTTATTAGCTTTAGTTAGTAAGAAAACTATTCCGGAATATTATCGTCCATTTTATGAAAATCTGTAATATTTAACAAATTGATGACAATTTAAAATAAAACTTTGTTATAATACAAATTGAATAGATTTACTTGTATTCTTTAGTAGGTAATGCTTTGCATTTTTTTTAATTAAGACTAAATAAAAACTTTACTATTTTATATAAATTATTATACGTATAAATAATACTCAAAAGACTGGATAAAGATCTTGAACTTAAATTACATAATCAGTAAGACTGAAATACCTTGATTAACAAGTTCCTATCTTAGTGCCATGTTACTTAGTGATTATCGTGATTTAATTAACCAAATAATTTCACTTATTATTATTTCTTTGTGTTTGTGCTATTTTGTTTTAAGTTTGTGAGACAATTTGTTTTAGTTTTTGTTTAAGTTGCATATGTTTTAGTTCATATTAAGTATAATAATTTCATAATTGTACTGGAAAAATAAATATTTACTAAAATAGTGTTGTTTTACTGCAAAAAATCCTTAAATTAAATCGTATTTAATTAATTATATAATCATTTTTAAAAATAAACCCTAAAAAGCAAGCACATTTTATCTAGAAAAGTATTAAAACTCAAAACGATAATTTTTTTAACGTTTGTTTCGGCTACTATGTAATAAAATTAATATATAATTTCATCTTACTTTGAAAGGCAGATAATGTAACTAGCAAAATATAATAAAATGAATGTTGAAAAGATCATTATTATTTAAAATAAAAAATAAAAAATAAGATGCCTTGTGTAATTTTAAAAGTATAAAGCAAAACGAGTATTTGCTATAATAATTTCTTTAGGCGTTCATTGAAATAAAGTTGCACAGTACATTTTATTTAATAAGTAAGTACACAACTCGAAATGGACAATTTGTCTGACTACATCAATATTAATAATTAATGACAATCATATCTTACATTAAATTGTTTAGTTATGAAAAATAAGTGGTGGAAATCAGTATTAAAAAGATGAGGGTAGTTCTGAATTAAGCTTGTTTAATCTTGTTTTTAGCCAATGTTGCGTACATCTTTGTGTATTTTATTTTGTTGTGACCTGTGATAAGTGTAAATAGCAGAAAGAAAAAGTCTTCGTGCTTGAATTATTATGGATCAAAATCTGCAATTTGTTACAAATCAAAAAGGACATTCTAGTTTAAAATTGAATGGGTTTAGATACAATAAACACAAGAAAAATAAGGATGGGAGTAGTTCATGGCGTTGTGTTGCAAGAAAGATATGTAGTGTGACAATAACAGTAGATAAAACAAGGAAAATTATTGTAGGGAAAAACAGAGAGCTTAATCACACTTGCCGTCCCAAGAAAATAAATGACATCTTACATGAACATATAATTGTGATATTATTCTAAATCATAATCGAAAATAAATCGTTGTTTTATTGTGTTAATATTATAATAATAACAACATATTCACTCATTTAATCCATTTTCTCATTTTTTATATGTTTAAATATAAATTATAAAAGTAAAGTACATTTAAAAATATAAAAGTATAAAATTCTACATTTTTAAATATAAGTACTAAAAAATATTTAAAAATATAAAAAATAGTACCCCACCGGTATCGGATACAGGGACCAAACTACCGATGGTTAGGGCTCCAGAGAGAGGAACCTCCTCACAATGCGTGCCGTGTCCAGTAGTACCGCCTTCTGCATCAGACTCTTGATCCAGCCACCCAACGCGAGTCTCTTTAGATGTTTGTCGAGACTCTTTGCTATCAATCCGTTTACGGATACGACTATCGGTACAATAATAGCCGAGTCCACCTCCCACATGTCGACAATCTCATGAGCCAAGTCCAAATATTTTATTACAACATATAATTATTAGTTAAGTTCATAAAGACATTCTTATTTAAGTAATAGATAGTACGTATTTGGGAAGTTATGATAATATTATATTAGTTTTACTATTATTAAAGATGTTTATGATTTTCATATCATTTTTTTATTAATTTCTTACCCGATTTTTTAAGGGGCATGCGTGGTGATAACGCATGCCCACTGCGGATTGGTGGAGGTAGGCTAGTGGTTAACCTACTGTTTTCAAGCCACCCAAAAAGCCTCCAATTAGCTTCACGACTATCACAGTTAAGTGATAATCAACGCTTGAATGACATTTTGCGAAAGTGACATTTTAAGAAAGTGACTTTTTTGAGAAAGTGACATTCTAAGAAAATGACATTTTTGCGAAAGTGACATTCTAAGAAAGTGACATTATTGCGAAAGTGACATTGTGCTAAAGTGACCAAATTTTTCTCGATGACATTCTGCGAAAGTGACGTTCTGCGTCAAGACCCTTTACCGTAATAAACGGATTTACCGGGTTATTTAGGTGTTTCTTTTAGAATCCTCTCAGCAGCGTAGGTAACGTACCACTCAAAGTTATTACAAACTTTACTTGCTGGCATAGTAATCGTGCAGAGATTATCTGCACGAGGTTGGGATTCCAGTTTTGCAGTGGCCAGCGAGAAGCCCAGACCTAAATCCAATAGAGCATCTCTGGGATGAACTAAAACGATGAGTACGGTTACGTGATCCTGCCCCACCAACTCTACAAGACCTCCATGATGCTGTAATTGAAGAATGGAATAGGATTCCTCAAGATAGAGTGGTACGGCTGATTGGGTCTATGCAAGAACAAATGGAAGCTGTTATTAGAGCAAGGGGGGGGGGGGGGGGGGTTGCACTAGGTTTTAAGTAGCATTTTTTATTAATTTCTTTTATTGTTTTGTAATTTTAATGCCTGTTTTTGTTGGAATATTTTTTCCTAATAAATCTATTTTTTCACTTTACACATGCACCTTGTTTTTTTTTAAACGATTGTAATTGAATGCATATTTCTGAATTTACTGTTACTATATCTACCAACCTTTCAAATAAATAACATACAAAGGATTAACCGCGACATAAACTGAATTGAATTTAATTTTTGCAAAGGTGCGATTTTTTTGTCGCCAAGTTTATATTATATAATTTAGTTGTATCGTAAGTATGGTTTATGTATGTTGTGTAAATAATTTAGGTTACATTAGGTATATTATTATTATGTAGAATATGTAAGTATGTAGATATACATTGCCTAGTTCAGTTATTTAAGTATCTTATTAATTTTTTCATCTCTCTTTTTTTCTTTTTTGTACACTTAACTCTCACATTTTACGAGTCTCTTTTTCCTTTGGCCCTCAAAGGTTTGCTGGCAGAAAACTCATTTTTGAGTTAAATTCACCTTTTGTTATCACCACTTTTTTGTTATTTTATTATTGTAATTTATGTGTACCATAAAGTATTAAACTAAACTAAACTATCGCTGGTAGCAAGAAATCTGAAAAAAATAATGATTTTTTTTTAAACTGTACCTTCGTGTATACAATAATTTTATTATTATTTAAAAAAATCATAAAATTTTTAATTCTGAGACAATTTTACAAACAAATGTACTAAGTTGTCTGGGGTGCATGAAAGGAGCCTCCCCGAGGGACGTACACAACAATTCCCTACGTCCGGCGCACCCTGGGTAATTCACGAGTTTTCCAAAGCGAATTGGCTAATCCTTTCACCACGATGGCAAGTCAAAACCTTGACCACTTTACTGACTGTCCAAAATGCCCTACCACCTGCACAAGAGAGGCGCTCATGAACACCGACGAGAGCGCCATAACAGTGGCCACTTATTGGACCAATAAATTTTGACTCAGCCATCGACACGACGAAGAACTAAGTTGTCTCTAATAAATATTTATTTCATTTCATTAATTCATTATTATTAAAATTCCAGGTGAAGCTGCGAAACAAAATTGAAAAATCACCGTAATACATACGCAAAATATCTCAAAAGTATGAAAACCACTACAGGACAAGCAGCAAAAAAAACTACGGCAACTAGCAGTGGGCTGAACAAATGAAATTTCTAAAACCACATTTAATATTTGCTAAAACAATAAATAATAACCGTCCGTCTGAACACGATAGTATTCATCAAACCAGTACCCAAAATGTTGCAGTTGACAGTAATGAATCTGAATTTAGATGCAGAACCTGTAACACAAAGTTTTATATCACATGCTGAGATCATTGCTGCACAAAACTCACCTATTTCAAATACTCCGTCTGCTGCGAACGCTCTTTTGGATCTGGGTCTAATGTGCAACAAAATAAGAAATAACCCTCCTTCTGACGCAGTAGGGTAAAAAGATACCCAGTCAACCTAGTGTTACAATTTTTTGAAAAAAAGTCGCAAAATAGATCACAGGCACAAATAGACGATTTACAACATATACCTATATTTATGGGATACGCAAAGAGTGTTAAGAAGTTTTCGCGACGTAGACAAACTATTATATAAATGAAACTAGCTGAAATCATTGAAGAACAAGAAGTCGCAGATGTTGATGAAAACACACCTGTAGCCACGCCTTACAATTTGTCGGCCACTCCGAACTACTGATGGTGTTAAAAAAGTTGGTCGGAATAGAATAGCAGTTGAATTTAAAACGCCTGAGGATGCTAATTCATTCTTAGCTAACAAACTTATTCTAGACAAAAGCTTTACTTGTGCCATTCCTTCGTATAATATAACTAGGATGGGGGTAGTGAAGGGTGTTCCAAATGACTGGACTGATGGTGAAATTTTAGAGAACATCAAAGTTCCCAATGGTGGTTCCATCCTGAAAGCCAGACGCCTAAACCGCAAGGTTACAGTAAATGGTAAAACTGAGTGGAAGCCCACTTCCACTGTTATTCTAACTTTTGATGGTCAGGTCCGTCCAGAGCGTGTTTTCTGTTTTTATAATTCTCTTCCTGTCGAAATATACCAATTCCCAACCATTCAATGTTTTGCTTGTTGCAAGTTTTGGACACACTAAGACCATGTGTCGTTCAAAACCAAAGTGCTTCCGCTGTGGTGGAGAGCACCCTGGGGAGGGATGCACAGAAGAGGACATATCATGTTTTTACTGTTCAGGTCCTCACTATGCAAACAGCAAAATATGTCCTGAATTTATGAGGCAGAAAAATATGAAAACTGCCATGGCAGAAGGAAATATTGCATATGCTGAGGCCTTTAAATTATTTCCCTCATCCACTCTCTACCGTTCCTTTGCAGATATTACTTCTTCTTCTCCTTCATCCTTTCTTTCTTCCTCCTCTCCTCCAAGGTCTCGCTCAATTCCTACTCCCACTACAACATCGTATAGAAAAACCGTTTTTATAAATCCCAAAGCTCGTACCATTCCTCCTCCTGGGTATGATCATCATGCCCACCGTGAATTAGTTCGTGGATATTCTTTTTCCCCCTCCAATAATGGTTGTGCATTGTCCAACAGTAATGATATCTCATCTGTGGGTAACTCCTCAGATGGATTCGTATCTGAACTCTCTCTTCTCCTTTCCCTTCTATCCAAATTTAACATACCGGATCACGTTGCCAGTAATATCCTTAGTTTAATTCCTACCATTCACCATGGGTCTAAAGTTTCTTCAGTGGAACGCCAGAAGCGCACTCCCGAAAAAAAGTGAATTTAATTACATAATTAATTCTCATAAGCAATTTTTGCTGTCTGTGAGACTTGGCTCATGCCAGGTCTCCTTTTTAATTACCCTGGTTATAGCAATTACCGGGATGATCGTGCAGACGGTTATGCCGGTAGTGCTATACTTGTAAATAATGTGTTTAGTCTAACCCTCCTCCCATTACCTCCACATGGTGATGAAGCTAATGCCATAGGTGTTAATATCCTAGGTATTAATTTTATTTCTATTTAAATCCCAGCTCCAGACCCTTCATGTATCCAGTATTTAAGTAATTTATGTACTTTATTTAAACCTATTATTCTATTGGGTGATTTTAACTGTCACCATACTCTGTGGGGATCCGACTATTATGATAGTTTTGGTTGCGATCTGTCTGACCTAATGGATGAAGTGGGTTTATGTGTCCTCAATGATAGCTCTGCTACCAGACTACCTCGGCTTGGTCAGAACAAAAGCTGTGTTGATCTTACTCTCTGCACATCAACATTAGCAAGTTCACTTGATTGGGTACGTCTTAATTTAACACATGGCAGTGACCATTATCCAATTTGCACAACCTATTTTAATAGGTCATTACCTCATAAGGACAAAATACCCTTATTGAAATACCGGACTTCTGACGCTCAATGGGATGACTACCGTCAAATGTTGGAGGATGGTATCCATGTTCTTCCTGATATTTCTTCAGAAAATGCTCATGTTTGTTTGTCCGATTTTTCAAATGTCATTTCAGAAGCTGCAGACAACTCTATCCCCTTGAAGAATTCAGCCTCAGGGAAAATATCTTCTCCTCCATGGTAGGATAAGGGTTGCTCTGAAATAGTAAAAGCTCGGAATACAGCTGAAGAGCAATACATTAACAGTATGTCCATGGAAAACTACATTACAAACATGCTTTGGCTAAGTCAAAACGGCTATTAAAAAAAAGAAGTATCAGGGTTGGAAAAAGTTTTGCTATTCCCTATCCCCTTCTTCCCTTGTTTGGCAGAGATTTAAAAGATTCAAACGTGGTTGCTCTCCTTCTAACTCTCCAAATATCTCTCTTGATATTGCGGCAAGTTTCTTCAATAAATTAGCTCCCCCCTTCGTTCCTTCTATTAATGAAACCCCCTCTTCTTCAAATTTAGTTTGTAACCCCATTGATCCATTAGATAGTTCTTTTAGTTTGTCTGAATTAGAGCAAGTGCTTAACCACGTTCATGACTCTGCCCCTGGGATAGATGGGTTTCCATACTCCTTCTTTAAACAGTTCGGTCCTCGTTTCCGTCAATATTTCCTTAATATCATAAATTACTTTTATAACTCTTCAACCATTCCTGAGTGTTGGAAATCTAAACTTGTCATCCCAATACTAAAACCTAAATCCCCTGATAGTGTAGAAAGCTATCGTCCAATTGCCCTAACCCCAACCATTAGCAAGATTTTAGAACACCCGTTAAAAATAGATTAGAATGGTATGTGGAGAACAGGGGACTTTTGAGTAGATCTTAATTCGGATTCCGTAAGGGATTTAGTGCCATGGACAGTATCTCCATGTTTATTACTGATGCCTTTAGTTCAAACGACTCGGATGTTGCTGTCTTTTTAGACATTTCGTCTGCATATGACAGTGTTCTTCTCGCTGTACTCAGGAGTAAACTACGCCAGCTGAGTATTCCAGCGAAGATCATTAATTGCATTTGTAATCCTCTGACTGAGCGTTCTGTGAACCTATATTCCAGGTAAAAAATTTGCTCCACGGACACTCTGGCGCGGTCTCCCTCAAGGGTCCGTTCTGAGTCCCCTGCCATTTACACCTCTGATCTACACAGTTCTCTCAATCTTGACTGCAAAATTCTGGAATATGCTGATGATTTGTGCCTATACATGTCCCATAGTTCTGTTGAAGTGGCCATACCATCAATGCAAGTTTCCCTTGATTCCTTGAATGATTGGCTTACTGCTCATGGTCTCAGTCTATCTGCTTCTAAAAGCTCTGTAGTAGTTTTTTCGCGTAAGAGAAAAATCCCTGATGTTTACCTAGAAATTGAAGGATCTCCCATCAAGGTTGTAGATAGAGTGAAATTTCTGGGTGTCAGTCTGGACTCCAAATTAACAGGCGCTTTCCATCTGAACTACATTGTGAGTAAATGCGAGAGAAACATTAATATGTTGCGAGCTCTAGCTGGCGTTTGGTGGGCAGCCCACCCCTTTTCTCTCAAACTTATTTACAATGCCACAATTAGGAGTCGGCTAGATTATGGCACATTTTTACTCGAGCCATGTAGTAGAGTCGCATTGAAGAAACTAGAAACGATCCAGTCCAAATCTCTTCGTATCGTTCTTGGCTGCATGAGATCCACTCCAGTTAATGCATCACAGGTTGAGAGTGGTGACCCTCCTCTTGTTCTTCGCAGACAGTATTTGGCAGATAGATTCCTTTTTAAAACTTACTTGCTCGGTAATCATGATTTACTTGCAAAGCTTAATGACCTTGAATCAATATGGATATTGGAGATTTAAAGAACCTCCATTAATTTTAAATTCTTTTCGGAAAATTAAACCACTGGAAGAGTATTATCCTGTACAACAGCTCAGCAAGCTCCCAGTATACGAGCATACTTATAATGTAAAGCTGGGTACAGATTGGTGCAATGCAACATGTAATGCAACATGCAATGCAAGTTTTTGACGTCCATATTGCTGCAATGTATCATGTAATGTAACAGAATTCCCATAATGTGGACGCCTCGCGCGCACGAACTGCGCCTGGGTCGCGCACGCTCCGAGCCTAAACTTTTGTGCGAATGTCATCCCCCACATAAACTTGAATCACTCATCACTTCATGCAAATGTTCAATTTAGTTCGATTGTGGAGGAAAAATGGTCTGACTATTTTAGGTTCTTTACATATGCTTCTAAAATATCACCACAGACTAGACACAACTGACCTATTTATTCTTGGCAGACAGCATGGTCGGAGTCAAGTAAAACTAAGGGTGGTTTGTATGCATCCATCCAGCTTGAAGTCACAGCTAAACCTTGGTTTTTTAAATATAAAAAGGTACCAAAAACGGTTACTTCAGTGATCTGCAGAATACGGATCGGACATTGCTGCACTCCTGTTTTTCTTAATAAAATTAGAGTCCGAGATAACTCACTGTGTGAGTGTGGTCAGGCAGATGGGACCCTTGACGGATTATTCCCGGTGTCCACCCCCTGCTTGTCCACCGCGGGTGGACAGAGACACAAATATTTAAAAATATTCTCGCTGTGCACCCCTGGGGGACAGCGAGAATTAATTTTAAATTATTTTCGCTGGCCACCCCGGGTGGACAAAGACACGAGTTTCATATGACTACTCTCGATGTCCACCACCGGTGGACAAAGCCACTGCTTAAATAAACATTCTCGATGTCCACCCTTGCTGGAATTGGGAGTAAATAATTATCACAAAATTAATTATATAGGTAGTTTAATCATATTATCAACATCTTTGGGGTAAATAGGAGTAAGTACACCGTCAATAATTGATTATGTGTGTTCACACATGATGTTGATTGACACTAAGTTGCGGGACTTAATGCCATGTTTTTCCTCATAATGTCTAATAAGTATTATCATACAAACACTGTTTTAAGTACAGTATTAATAAGTCACAATAAATAAATAAAACGGTTAATCTATAAATTGTGTACAAAATATTAAGTGATTAAAAAATTTCATGTATTTATGTGGGTAATTTAAAAAAAATAATATTTAGAGGGTATATGTGTTACCATTTCGCATTTACACTATTTTTGTTTTTTATGATAATGTTCGTATTCGCTGTCCGGTAACCATGTCGTTTGTAAACGCCGCAGCCGGTACTTCTTCTGGTGAAGTACGTTTTACATTTGTGTATAGGAAAGGAGGAATAATTTTATTGCATGCAGGACATGAATATTGTAAGAAGCGAAAATATAATACTGGTTTAGAAATCTGGGAGTGCACTGAGAGAAAAAAGAATAAATGCAGAGGACGACTAAAAATAAAAGTAAGTAGATAGTTATACAAATACCTGATGCCGGATTTTAAATTAAAATTTAATAATGATAAATGTTCAATGATCTGGGTCTGCAGAAGCTATCCGCTTTAAAAGGCAAAATTCCGTGCGCACGCCCACCTGCTTAGTATCAGCGAACCATAGCTTTTGCTGGCACAAGGACCCGCGGTATATTGTTTATATTTTTAATAAATGGGCCCTTTTTACTTTTTTACAGGACCGGAATATTATTGAAGAACAGCCTCATTTTTGTCAACACAATTTTGCAAAAAATGCCATTCAGGAAAAAATACAAGAATGCAAGGATAAACTAGCGTCTGGATTCCCATCGGTGCCAAATACCTACAATACAACAGTGAGTGAACTCAAAGATAGTGGCATGGACTTGATCGAATATATACCTTCATTTTCGAACATTAAATCGAGTTTGTACAGACACAAGAACAAAAGCGCAGGTATGAAAAAAACTCAGTTTAAAAATGTAGAAGAATTTGAAGTGCCCCCGAAACACAAGGACTTTCTTTTAGCAGACTATTATAATGACGGTAATCGAATTTTAATATTTTGTATCGAAGAAGCTAAACATTATATTTGTGAGATTCGAGATTTTTTTTGCGACGGAACTTTTAAATGCTGTACAGCGCCTTTCACGCAACTTTACTCCATACATGGAGATATAGGTAGTACTGAAAATAATACTAATATCATACCATTGATATACGCATATATGACTCGCCGCGATGTCGAATCGTACACAATTCTATTCAACTTAGTTAAAAGTCAGATACCTCGATGGGAACCTAGAATGATTAAAATCAATTTTGAGACAGCTGCAATAAAGCTATCAAATCTATTTTTTCATTGGCTAAAGTCAAAGGGTGTTTTACTCACTTTAGAAAGGCTATATGGAAAAAGGGTCGTGACTTGAAACTCACAACATCCGGAGATATTTATAAAATTAGAGATGTGGCACTGACTGCCGTGCTTCCGTTGCTACCCGAATCAGAAGTGATGAACGGGTGGATGTATGTAACTCAAAGGAGTACTACAGATCCTGACGTAATGCAATTCAGGAAATATGTAGAAGATTATTGGCTACGGGATGACTTTTTTACTGTCTGGTGTGTTTTCGGCGAGAGACATCGCACAACCAACGCGGTCGAAGGATGGCACAATAAAATCAATAAAGCCATGGGGAAAAAAAACCCAAACGCACTCCTGGCTTTAAGCGTCCTTATAGAAGATGCAAATTTTTTCGTAGTGCGAAAAATGCAATTAAGCCAAATAACAACAATAAACGTAAAAAAATATATATTTTAAGTGATCAGTTTATTCACGACATGCAAATGGGACTTGTCAATGGGGACTTTAATATTGATTTATTTTTAGAAAGGATGAGGATGTAAAGATATTTTCTGTGACTATGATTAATAATGTGATAATTATTTCTACAAATTGTAAAAGATAATATGATTAAACTACCTATATAATTAATTTTGTGATAATTATTTACTCCCATTTCCAGCAAGGGTGGACATCGAGAATGTTTATTTAAGCAGTGGCTTTGTCCACCGGTGGTGGACATCGAGAGTAGTCATATGAAACTCGTGTCTTTGTCCACCCGGGGTGGCCAGCGAAAATAATTTAAAATTAATTCTCGCTGTCCCCCAGGGGTGCACAGCGAGAATTTTTTTAAATATTTGTGTCTCTCTCTGTCCACCCGCGGTGGACAAGCAGGGGTGGACACCGGGAATAATCCCCCTTGACCACATCTTCCTCGATTGTCGGTTGAACCACGCTTACAATTTTGATCAAGTCATTTCTAAATTAAAAATCCAGAAACCCATTAATGTCCGCCATCTCCTTTCTTTTTTCCAGACCCTCTCATGATAATGCTTTTATTAAATTTATTTTAACTAACAATATAATTATTATAAGAATTTAGGCATCTACTTTGACAGTACCTTATCCTGGAGCCCTCAGTTGCAGGAAGTCAGTCGCAAAATGTTCGCTTTAGCTGGCTCCTTGCGTCGATTACGAAACTTTCTTCCGACTGCCACTAAGATTGCGCTTGCGCAAACCCTTCTTCTTCCTATTCTCGACTATGCCGATGTCAGCTATCTAAATCTCACTGAAGCCCAACTTGATAAACTTGAGCGACTTCAAAATTTTAGTATACGATTTATATTTGGACTAAGGAAATATGATCATATTTCTGAATTTCGTAAAAAGCTCAAGTGGCTTCCAATCCGTCTTCGCCGGAATACTCATGTCCTTACGCTTCTCTATAGCGTTTTGTTTAATCCTAAGACCCCAACCTATCTCAAAGACCGTTTCAAATACGTACATGACACACATTCTAAATTCTTGAGGTCATCCGAAAATTTAAGACTCGAGATGCCAATGCATTCCACAAACTTTTACGATCAATCGTTTACGGTTGAAGCCGTTCGGCTGTGGAATGCATTACCCCTTAACATCAGACGAGCACAATCCTTGAACATATTTAAAAAACTGTTAAATGAGCATTATTTATCATTATAATAATTTCTTTTGTAGTGTATATATTAAGTATGTATATGTTTTTTTTTATGTATATGTATCTATTGTATATAGTATGTATTTATGTATTGTATGTATTTTTATATTGTATAGTGTGTATTTAAGTGCCTATGCACTCAATATTTTATGTACTATTTAGTATTTTAATTATTCATTTATTTTATTTTAGTCTTTAATCTTGACAAGCCTTGAGCAAAATTAAAAAGATAAAAAAGAAACAAAAAATCCAATGCAATAAACTACCGCAAATATCCATTCTGTTATGTCCATCCTAAGGTTGCCTGGAAGAGATCGCGTCAAGCGATAAGGCCGCCCTTTGTACGTTATAGTTTTAAGTACCTATTTCTTTGTATGTTTGTTACAAATTTGATGTGCAAATAAAGTTTTCTCTATCTATCTATCTATCTATCTATAATGTTATGATAATTATTGTGTACGAGCCAATACTGCTTGTACAGCGAATCATACTATAAACAATAAACAGCCGTTTACGACAGTCGCTACCAAAGAAGTGGAATATGGCATAAACGTGTGTTTGGTGAACAGATATTGTTTATAAACGTGATTCAGACTACTAAACGTAACAACAACTGACAATACAACTTAACTATAATTTTACCATATACAATAAACTATTTAACCTGAAGTGATTTTGGTGTTACTACAAGCTACCTTCTCACAACAACAACTAACATACAATCGGAATAGCGGGGTTACAGTCAACGACGAGATAGCCCCAACATATTGCATAATGTGTCTCTACTGTTAATGTTTTTTTGGGATGTTTCGACAGGATTCATATTGAAGCAAGAACCCAAATTCTCCAGAATTTTAATTTACTACCATCACATGATGTCCAAAATAGCTATTTATGTGGATTGATCTCTGTTCTCCCGGTTAATAGACATTCCAAGAAAGAAGGAATATTAAATTACGATGCTGTATACAAATACAGGGTACTTGCTATGATTGATTCAGAAATAAAAGAAATGATTGAATGAGAAGGCCTTTATGTCCAAAATAGCTATTTATGTGGATTGATCTCTGTTCTCCCGGTTAATAGACATTCCAAGAAAGAAGGAATATTAAATTACGATGCTGTATACAAATACAGGGTACTTGCTATGATTGATTCAGAAATAAAAGAAATGATTGAATGAGAAGGCCTTTATGTCTTTGCCTTTATGTTATACATGGAATATCAAGAAAAAAAATTGAATATTTAGTAGCAAATTTAAAAAAAACTGTATGTGTTCCGGTTGATAAGAGAGGAAAACATAATAGTTATGTAAAACTTACTGATAATGTTAATAGTTTAATAAGAGGGCATATTAATTCATATAAAGGTATATATCGATTATAGTAACTAATTACTATGTTATTTTTTTATAATCATGTTCATATTTTTTTACCTTTTGTTCTTGGTCGTTCCGAAGAATTAAATGTAAAAAATGCATGCAATGTTTCTTCTAGATGATGAAGGTGTATCTGTGTATGAAACGCATAGAAATATTTTTCGCACCGATTTTAACATTGCTTTCGGCTATCCTCGTACAGATACGTGCAGCATTTGTGACGAATTCATGGCAAAAACAAAAGCATTGGAGGCTAAGAAGAAGACATGCACTAAAACAATTGCCAAGTCTACATTGGATCAAGAAATGTTCAGTCTTTTCAATTAAAACCAATTACATAAGCTACAAGCAAGCACTTTTTACTATAGAAACCAGAGGGCAAGATTGCAAAATAGAGAAGCCGGCAGCACAATGGAGGCAATTTGTTTTGACTATGGTAAAAATCTTTGTGCTCCTAACATACAAACAAACGATACTTATTATAAACGACAGCTATCAGTTTATGCTTTTAATGTGCATGTATTATCTTCATCACAAAGCATCCTTAACATTTATCCATAAACGGAAGGTAAAAAAGGAAGCGATGATGTATGCTCGCTTGTCCATCACTTTCTCTATAACTACATGAAGCCTACTACCACCTTCAAATATTTTGTGACACTTGCGGAGGGCAAAATAAAAAATTTACCATGTTTCGTTTCTAGCATCATTTAGTACATATTGAGAAAAAGCTGGAGAAAATAACAGTGACGTTTCCAGTGAGAGGCCACTCATATATGGAGTGCGATAAAAATATGGGTTTGGTGAAATCTAAGACAAGAGCAGAACTTCCATCGGATTGGACAGAAATTTATCAAAATGCCCGCTGTAAGCCAAGTCCATTTGAAGTCATAGAGGTGGACATAACTTATTTTAGATCATGGACTAGTCATTTGGGCACAAAATATGCTAAAAAGTCATCTTTACCTTCACGCCCTATAAAAGTTCTCAAAATTGAAAAGTCAAGTACTAAAATAGGCTTCCGCTCTACTTATAATGGGCCCTGGGAATCTGCTTGCATCAGTGGTAGAAGGAAGACAACCAGTCAGGTAAACACTATTCAACAAAATTATTTCATTTTGCCTGGAAGTTTGTAATTTCGGAATTAATAATCGGAACAAGTGGACACAAAACACGGAATCAATGCGAGTTATAAACGAAAACGTTAGCGGTAATGAGAGCCAAGAGGTCAAGGAAGATCCAAAAAAGTTTTTTCGTGACTAATAGTATTTTTTCGTGTGATAATAATATGTCAGTAACATTTTACGTTAATGGTCATCCATACCCGTGGTTACTTGACTCCGGTGCAACAATTTCGGCCGTCAAACATAGGTATTTGCTCGATCAAAATATTCCAATTCATTTACAGGACACATACATAAATGGACTTGGGGGCAAAGTACAATCAATAGGTTAAGTTTATTTAGACTTAGCAACGGATGATGCAACTTTTAGTCACAAGTTCTTTGTTTTTAAAACATTGCCATGTATGGCACATGGCATTCTTGGTGATGATTTGTTGCGAAGATATAGATCGATATTAGATTACAATCATAACAACTTAGTATTACAAAGTAAGAATGGAAATGTTACAACACTATCTATAAATAATCATAATAATTGTGGTAAAAGTAGTGCTTTTATAATTCCACACATCCCTACATGGCCTAGCAATGGCGGGCATTAGACGAATGTTAAAGAATATACAAAAGTATTATTTTTGGCCAAAAATTGAAAGAGATATATATGATTTTGTGAAAAGTGTCATGTGTCAGACACAAAAATACTCCAACCATACGAAAGAGCCCATGGTTGTGACTACCACAGCTCAGGCGGCTTTCGAAAAAATATTTTTAGATATAGTAGGACCATTAGATAAGGATAATTATAATTACTCGTACATATTATTAAGTATTCAATGCGAGTTATCGAAATATGTAGTTGCGTGCCCACTCGTTTCGAAAAGCTCTACCGAAGTTGCAAGAGCATTTGTTGAAAATTTTTATATTAAAGCATGGTGTTCCTACAACTATAGCAACAGACAGAGGAGCAGAGTTCATCAGTACAACAATGTCCGAGGTTTGTAAATTATTAAAAATAAATAAATTGAATTCCACAGCTTATCACCATGAAAGCATTGGCGCTTTGGAAAATTCTTGAGAATCCAGTCCGATAATTATCCTGAAACTTGGAGCACATGGTTACCCTACTGGTACTTCTCGTATAACACATCAGTTCATTGTGCTACCAATTACACTCCTTTTGAATTGGTATACGGGCAAAAATTTAACTTGCCTAATAATTTGATGAATTCTGTTGAACCACTTTATAACCAGTTATCCTCTAGAGTTAAAATATAGGTTACAAGTGTCACAAAGTGACGCACGTAAAAATATAGTTAAGCAAAAAGTATTGAGAAAACTAAATTATGATTTAAAAATAAACCCAGTATCATATAAGCGTAATGATAAAATTTTGTTAAAGGAAGAAGTAGGTCATAAGTTAAGTCCAATATATTCGGGACCATATCTAGTTGTAAGAGAAGCATTACCTAATGTAGAGATAATTAAAAAAGGAAAGGTTGACATAGTTCATAAGAACCGAACTAAATTATATTGTACAGTCGGCCAAAGAGTTCGTTATGCAGGCCACACTACTATATAAGCTTGTGTGAGTAACGTATAACTAGTGTATTATTGCTTACTTACACGCATAAATACTCCACCTATAACACATTTCTTTACTCACACAATTGCATACTATTCCAAAACATGTATTATTAGAATTGTAATTGAACAAGAAAGTATATTTTGCAAATTATATTATAAGCACAAATAGCCGAGTCGGTAACGAGGTGGTTATAATTATATGGGAATGGATTGAATCGAGTTCTATTCCAAGTGGAAACGAGATATTCTTTTTGTGATCTGATTTTTTTTATTTGTAGCTTATTGCGTTGAATTGAGTTCTAAACCAAGTGGGAACAATATTCTTTTTGTTAATTTTATTGTTTTGTATCTGATTTATTTTACTTGTAGATTATTTGTTAAGGATATTTCTCCTAATAGTAATGAAGTAAGGAAATAATTGCAATGCAAAGTTAATGAGCAGCAAATAGAAAAAAAGTTATTAATAAGACAAAAACAAAAAATAAAACAATTTCCTGTGTCAACTATATTTAATAATATAAACACCATCTGACGCTTTATCGTCATATAATACTAAGTAAGTAGGTAAACGATAAGTAATATTAATCAACATGTTTGTTGGTTAGAAATTATTAAGGTATCATAATTTTTATCTCATTTACAATAACATAATAATATAATGTATTTAATAATCCTTATAATAAGTATGATATGGATGGACGGTTTTGCCATACCAAGTAAGTATGTATAGATGATATGAATAAACATGTTAGTTAGTTAAAAATTATTGAGGTATCATAATTTCTAATCTCATTAACAATAACATCAATCACTTATTGGTTCCTTACTTGGTATTAGATTATTATTACACATTACCTCTTTTAAATTGTCTATGTAACCTTGACTGGTATTATATTTTACCCTTATTTCAATGAGGTCACCGGGGCAACTACTACAATTATTTACAATCAATACAATATACAAAATAGTTAATAAAATTATTGTCCTACCACTTGATGACACTATGAGGTATAATGTATTTTGTCATTTAAAAATTCGTTCAAGGTATAGTAGCATTTTTTTTATCAAAAAGGTCCTTAGATGTTTCTTAAATAGAACAATATTCATGGCCCTGATTTCTTGAAGTAATTTTTCACTTTAATGCTCACCTGGCTTTCTCCACAAAATGCTGTGTCCATCCTTATCAAACTTAAAACACTTTTAATCACTAAATGTAATATACACTTATAATAACTACATTTTAAGACCAGTCAAAATCCAAAAATTCCTTTAAAGCTTATTCTATGTTGGCGATGACGATCAGACAGTAAAATCTTCTGTGCTGGTTTGGAACATCTTAATCACGTAGCACGCAAATGGTTTCGGACAATTCGAAGACAAACACCATGGTGTAATCGCAGTAGACCGGGCAAGCAAATGAATCAGCCATATATGGGTGGCCACCACATCTTTGTGCCACGAACTCGCATCGGTATAGGCAATAGCCTGTGGGCCAGGCCGACGAGGATCTGTGTCCAAAGCTTGCATACCGGTGGACCCACAACTGCACAGTTCTCCCCTGTAAACAATAATTTGAAGATAAATAACGAAATCCACTTTATAAAAATATAATACATACTTAAAATTAAAATATAAATTTGGATCACTTACCGAAATGTTTAGACGTCTCGCAAATTCACTAATTGAAATATTTTGTTTATGCAGAACAATATATCCGCTCTCAATAGCGTAGTCAGGTGACTATTATTTATATTGTATAAGTAATTCAACAAAAAAACGAGAAGGTAATCTATAAGATCTAAGGTATGGCACAACAGTCCGTAGCTAATAAGTTTCGTCAGTAGATGCAATTTCATTACCAATGACAAACAAAAATAATAAA
The DNA here is from genome assembly GCA_905147285.1 of Hypena proboscidalis. Taxonomy (NCBI): domain Eukaryota; kingdom Metazoa; phylum Arthropoda; class Insecta; order Lepidoptera; family Erebidae; genus Hypena; species Hypena proboscidalis. Next base: position 8,869,010 of record LR990141.1, read on the forward strand.
TCATAATGAGGGTAGATTCAAACACTATCCTAACGCGATAAAAATTTAGATCGCGATTTACAAGAACTGTGGCAAAATAGTTGCTTACATTTTGTATGAGAGTAGATAGGTAGGTCAATTATATTTTTGCGAATATAAGCTTTATTGAGCACGATATAAAGACTCAAATGAATTATTTACATAAAATCTGTCTCTGTGTCTGGGGCGACTGTTTTGTTTGTGTGAGTGTTGAAATGAGTAATGGTAGACAATTATGTGTGTAGGTAAGCATTAAAAGAACATCTGTGCAAAAATAAACTTTAAATAAAATATAATAAAGATTACTTTACATTGCAATTAATGTAACTCAAAATGAATCACAATAATATCTTTATTTTGTTTCCATTAGAGTTTACTTTCGCATATATAATTTATCTATTATATTTTTACACTATTTATACGTTATTCACACATATTTGTGTAGAAGTGTGCCCTGCCTAGGGAGCTCGTGGTCCGACTGTACCTAATAAGAGTAAAATATATTTAAAAAAGTAACTTAATTTATTTTTTTAAGCAACTTAATATAATTTTGTTAGTGTTTTTATTTTATTTTAAAATTGTATTAGATAAAAAAAAAGTATTCCATTTTTTTTTTATTAAAGGGGAGATGTATTGTGTGTAAGTATTATAATGTATGTACCCATGTGTGTCATTACATCTAAGTTATATATTTGTAGACAGTTCAATAAATCATCAGTACTATACCTGCACTCTTGTGTTTAATTCCACACATCTCTACAACCACTTAAGTTGTAAAATGTAAAAAGGAGATCATTGTGACAATGAGCCCCTTCTTGCCAATTACATATTTTGGGAGTTAGGTAATTAAATTTCAAACTTTTGTTTATTTATCAACCCAATCTTTTAAAATAACAATCAATTATGTTAAATATATACTGTTCCTTTTTATATGGGTACGAATCATATTCTAGTAGAGTTGTAAGTGTAGAAATTGAAATTTTAGGCCCAATTCTTTGATTACTTGAAACAATGAGAATGTTAATGAGCTCCTTTAAGACAAGATGTTGCTGGGTGTGTGGCGGATACTAAACTAACTGGTGTCACCACAGCCACTGCATGAGCGGAATCGCTCCGCTCATGATTCTTAAGCCACAGGCTACGACAGACTGTCGGCGCCAGCTACGTGCCGCGTGAAGGACGCGGCGACCTTGATGCGCCCGCGCCGCCTGGACACAACGCTGTCAACTGGCTAAGTGATTAATAATAATAATAATAATAATAATAAGTATTGTTCGCGCCGCGCTTGATTATTATTTTAATACTTACATATATGTGTGTTAAATTGTACTTGTGATATAATAATATAACTTTCCTTTCGTAAATAATATCGTTCATTCTGCATTTCATCCTTTCGTCATTCTTCCTTCATATTCACTTCAACTCTGTCTGCGCCGTCATACGGGTTCGATACCCAGCGCTGCCGTTAGTGTAGGCTAACTAGCTTAGCACTACAGGTGCTCTATAGATTCTGATGAAGTAGAAGTGGTACTGTACGCCGATAATTGTGGTGGTCAAGGAAAAAACAAATTTATAATTGCTGCTTATCTTTATGTCGTATCAAATTTTAACATAAAAAGAATTACACACGTTTTTAAATCAAATCAAATCATTTATTTCCATAGGCCCCAAGGGGCGCTTGAACACGTCAAAACAAACATCAAAATACAAAAAATATAAAATTAAAATAAAACTTAGCTAACTAAATTATAATACTTATTGTAATAAAATGATTTGACACCGGAGCTTAGATTGACTTTAATTCAACTTAGAGATATGAATTAAAATCAAACCAAGTACCAGCTCCGATTGGTCATCAGAAGAGCTGGTGAGAAACTCATGTGCACCATCTTTTCAAATAATTCATATAATTCATACAATATTTGTTTGTTTTTTGACAATAATTCTATGTGTAAGATATAGCAACCAGAACATCATTATGGCTAAAGATGGTTATGGAGAGAAAATAAACTTAAATATAGCAATGTATAAATATATATTCCAGAAAACAGTCTCCGGTGCGGGTGCCATGTCCCTTATTACCGGGAACTCCGGCAGTCCCACCTCCACGTATTGTCCAACGATGGGAGCAAGAGAGAAGAGGTATGTAAACTCTTTTTTGTACTAAATTTTGTCTGAGGTAACCAATAAAACAATTTTTTATATTTTTAGCATCTGTAACGGACGCAAGCGGGCCTTCCAGAGTGGACGAGGAAGAGACGGCCTTGTTTGAAGTGAAGACACCTCCCCCAATGTAAGTTTCAATTAAATTCTAAATAATATAGTCCATTTAAAAGCATTAGTCTCAATTATTATGTTGTTATTTCACAGGAAACACGTATTTACTCCATCGACGGGCATATCTCGTGTCGATGCCGTAGACCCGGTCATGATAATCCCATCTGAAATCCAACTGATTGGTTTCTCCCCAAGCACATCCTCATCTGCAGAGCGTTCCACACTGCAGAGTATCTCTCCTGTGCCATCTACGTCTACTAGACCAGGTAAGTTATTTTGTGTTTTCGTTTCTTGTCTGTAGTGGTAGTATAGTAGCAACCAATGTCAGATATCAGAATATCTGATATTGGCTGCTGACTGCTCTACAGATTAGAGGTTTAAAAGCGACTGCTCTGTAATTGAATATATTTTGTTTTAGATCCTTCAATTTACGAAGATGACATGGAGAGAGAACTTCTGGAGTGGGCACGCTCAACGAGCCTGCATCCCGGCAGTGATGCCGAGGAGGATGAGGAGGAGGACTGTCCTATCAATATTGGCGCTCATGGCGCCATGACAGGGACTAATACAGACGAGCTTCCCCAAAACTTAAGTGAGGCTCTGGTCAATATTGATAGGCAGGATGACTGTGCTCTGCGGGAGATAGCTAACATAGACATGTTGGATTTCAATTGGTCTCATGACCCGGATGTTTTTAAGGGCGAGCGTGAGGTCTTCACAGGTCGCGCTGGGACGACATTTGAAGCTGCTGGACTGACGCCATTTCAAATATTCCAGAAAATTTGGGATAGTGACATCATTAATATGATAGTCACTGAAACCAACAGATACGGCACAATGATCTGCAGTCATGAAAACCTTCCTAGGTATTCTAGACTTAGGAAGTGGACACCAATAACTCCGGAGGAGTTGTGGACGTTTTTTGATGTCCTCATGCTGCAGAGTATTGTACCGTTACCTGTAGAACTGGAATATTGGAAACCCTGTTTACCATATTTGATTTCGGGGAACTTTGGCGACATTATGCCATACAACAGGTTTATTTTAATAAAAAAATGTTTGCATTTTGTGAACAATGACCTGGCTGCCAGAGGTATCCCTACGAAACTCACAAAAATCCAGCCCATCTTGGATCATTTAAATATGAAATTTAGCTCTTTATACCTACCTGAGCAAGAGATTGCTATCGACGAATCTCTTTTGCTGTGGAAAGGGAGACTTTCCTTTTCTCAGTTGATAGCAACCAAAGCTGCTCAGGTAGGGGTGAAGAGCTATGAGCTTTGTGAGTCGAGGACGGGATATCTCTGGCAGATGTTAGTTTATACTGGCAAGGGATGGCATAATAAAAACCTTTCTATGGGGGGCATTGACAAAAAAGACCAACTTTTGCAGGCGTTCCCCATAGAAAGAGTTAGAAACCAGATATGGTACAAAAAGCTGTTCCGCCGACTTCTTAATGTGTCGATCCACAACGCATTTGTGATGTTTAATAGTGTGGGAATGCCAAAAGTGGCCCAACGGCAGTTTCGTGTACGATTGGCGGACGAAATCATACAAAGGTTTCGTCCACCAAGAATACACCCACCGCCTGCCACTGGTCATTTCCCGGCTAAAAATGCGTCAAGGAGGTCACGTTGCAAGTGGTGTGCACGCCAGAAAATTGACAGCTTGCACAGTGTGGAAGTGTGACACTTGCAATGTGAACCTCTGCATAGTGAGATGTTTTAAAGAATATCATTTAAACACAACGCATTAGTGCGTTAAGTGTTTATATGATAGTCTTTAAAATATCTGCGACCTTGGCCCACCTGATGGTAAGTGACAATCGCCGCCCAAGTTGTAACCCCTCCATCTCTGTAGCAAATTTCAAATCTTTTCAGCCGTTCACTTTTATAATATTAGTAAGGATTATAGGTATAGATAGGTAGTGTACCTACACTACCCAGTTAGTATACCTACCTATAAGTATATTATTGTACTTTTGGTATTTTTATATGAAAATAAAGTTATTAATTAATTTATACCTAGCGTACGGCCGATTTCGTTTTCGTGAAATTTCAATCAAAATCGGTTCAGCCGTTGTTAAATCAGCTTCAATTCCGATACTATATTTGTAACAGTTTGTCTGATAATAATATGAAGTACATAATTTTAGTAAAATATTTTTGTAATTTTTGTTCACTGTGTGTCACGGCCTTATTGTAACGGTTTTTTGCGAAAATACACCACTTGTGATTTACATTTACTTCTAATTTTTGTTGACGGTAACGAAATCGTAAGTGTGATATATCATTGGAAAGGAAATTTCTTATAGTAAAGTTATTGTATACACCGTATTATCTTTATTTCATTTTTACTTCTTACAAAAGGCAAAGAAGCACATCGTGCGTTTGGCGAAAAAGGTAGTTACAGTAATCAATTTCATATTTTTTCGTAATAGCTATAGGTATTGATACGATTTTTACATGTAAGTTACAATATAAACCTAGCTTTAAGGATATAACTATATTTTTACTATACGTTTAAAAATATAGCTTAAAAAAATATTTTGTTTGAATGAAAAATTTCATGTAATCTTATTTTTTCTACAAAACGTAAAGTACTTGTAAATAAATATTTTTTAACTACAAACTAACGTTTTCTTATTTATTTGTACGTAGATTGAACCCATAGACTATTTTAAATCATAAAATGAATGTGTTATCGATTTACTTTTCAAAATAAAACTATTTGAACTTGCAATATGGTAATTTTTAACGATTGTTGATATTTAAAGTTAACTATAAAAACATAGAAGCCACCAATCTAAACAATTTTAACACAACATGATAGTCCTATTCATAAGCTTTAACAAAAACATCACTTGAGGTCTCATATTTGGCACCCTAAGGCATAAAAAATGTTTTTGTTCGAAGGCGCGTGAACACGTGGTGGGTGACGTAATCGGTGAGCAATTAACAGATGTTTAGATACTTGCGCGAAGCGGTCAAGCGGATATGTTAATAACTAAACTATTAATACTACAAAAAAAGTTGTGGGTCATACCTAAAATGAAGGAGACGTGACCTATTCATTAATTGAAAAAAAAATCAAGAAAGCGTTGAAGTCCAACCCAATCTATCTACCATCGCAATATGCAACATTGATTTCAACAGCAAAGAATCTGGCGAATCATTCAAGGTGCACGAATTAAATCATGGCTTCTTCTATGACCTTAAAGATCTCGTAGACACCACAGCAACCAATTTTAATACTAATACTGATGAAGAAAAAAATAATTTTAACGAACTTTGTGTGTTACGAGTTGAAAAAGACAATCCTGGAGTCTACTTCTATAAGACTTCATACAAAAATTTTTGTCATGTGTATCAAAAATACTACTAGCGCCCTCTATATAAAACTATATACTATTGTGAATGACGTTTTGTAATGTTTGCATTTCTGAACGAATAAAATAGTCTGCACTGAAAAACCGACGCGTGTATTTTATTAGGTTATGGGAGGTTTTGGGCAACCACGCCTTTTAAAGTTTTATTTGTAGATACAGTCGTGTTGTGCAAGATGTCGATTAACTATTTAGCCAGTGTGCCTTATCTAAAGGGCCGAGAGAATTTCGATGAGTGGACGTTCGCTGTTGAAAATTTGCTGGTTTTGGAAGGCACGTTACATTGTGTGCAACCAGTGGCAGGCAAAGACATTAAACCTGAAGAAGATGCGAAGACACGGGCCAAGTTATGCCTAACCATCGATCCGGCCTTGTACGTCCATATCAAGAAGACGAAAACTTCGAAAGAATTGTGGGATAAGCTGAAATCCCTGTCTGACGATTCAGGTTTTTCGAGAAAGATTTCGTTATTGCGTCACTTGATATCGATAAGGCGGGAAAATTGTGAAGATATGACCACCTACGTAACTCAAATTGTAGAAACATCACAACGATTGAGCGGAACCTGCTTTGAAATTACTGATCAGTGGATTGGATGCTCACAGGAATTTTTAATGGTGAATTTAATATTAGATTTTTTAGACCTAAGAAAAATAGATGCGAATTATGTAGTACAGGATAATGAAAAAAAAAAATTAGAAACTGAGTTTTTAAGGCACATAGGAAACTGATAAATAAAATGCTGGACCCAAAAATATAGTTGCTGTGTATGATCTGCAAGCTGTCCTTCAGCTTCCAAGAGGAAACACTTCTATTTTTTATTACAAATCGAAACTAAACAATTTTACCTTAACAGTTTCACTTATCAACAATAATAATACCGACTGTTTCTTTTGGCATGAAGGGGAAGCAAACCGGGGGGCAGATGAAATAGGATCATGCATACTTAAGTTTATTGAAAACCAAATGCGAAGTTACGATGGACCTGGATTAGATATTACATTTTATTCAGATAATTGTTTTGGTCAAAACAAAAATCGGTTTATAATTGCTCTATATATGTTTGCATTATTGAAATTCCCTAAAATCAAAGCTATTACGCAGAAGTACCTGATTACAGGTCACACGCAGAATGAGGGAGACTCCGTTCATTCTACTATCCAAAAGCAAATCCAAAAAAGATTAAAGTCGGGTCCCATTTATTGCCTAGTCAGTACGTTGAAGTCATTAAAAGTGCCAAAAAGAAAGGTGCTACGCCGTAACTGAAAAATGTCTTCTGATGATTTCTATTATTTGAAGCGATTGTCTGAGGATATTGGATTGATGACTTCAAAGACATACAAAATAACAGAAGAAAAGGTTTTGAAGTTGTTGCAAAAGGATCCTACCAAGTTATTGTTTAAAACTTCCTTTAAGGACGATGTATTTTCTGAAATAGCCCTAACATGTAAAAAAAATTGCATCAAATTACTCTCAGGCATGCTTATATATCTAAGCCTAAACTTAAAGAGAATAAAATTAAGGATCTCCGAGAGCTATTGCAAAATAACCATATTCCACATTTTTATGAATCTTTTTATAACTCTCTTAAGTAATAAGCTTATTTAGCCCTTTTGTTTTCATTTTATTAAGCTTAACGCGTTTATTTTTTTAAATTTTATATTTCACACGTTTGTGTGATTTATTGCAAGTCTGATTTTCTAATTTTATGATAAGTCTTCTCTGTATGCAATAACGTTCCTACTTGTTTTAGTTCCATAGTTAGTAAGTTATTATAAAATTAAGGCTTAGTAACGAAGTGTTAGTGACTTTTAAGTGATAAGTACTAATAAACAAAATGAACCTAAGCTGACCTATCTGTGATTTATTTTTATTTTTTTAGTTTGTAAAATAAAAGTTGATTTTCAGAATTCTTAGTGTATTTTTATTTCAAACGAGTTTTTTTATCCAATAAAAGTGTCACTACATAATATATTATTATGACAAATAAAAAAATTCTTGATTGTTAGTTAAAAAAATCTATAATCTATAACCAAATTTTTTGGCGTTATTTGGACTATTTAGCAGATTGTTTCTGTGAAGTTTGCTTAAAATCTGTCAAGTGGTTCTTCATTTATCACATTTTTTTGTAATAAATGAATTCAATAAATGGCGGATCATTTTGTATTAAAACTTTTTTGAGATGGGGCTTGCTGTCATTTGCTTTTATTTTTTTTTTCATTTTGTTATGTCATTCATGAGGACATTTCATTTTTGACGTGCTTTGATAAATAAAAAAAAAAGATAAGGCAAATTGTCAGCGATAATAATTATTGTGATTTTGAATTGTTGAGTGCATTCATATCGACGGTTTTTTTCATAGAAAGGAAAAATGCCACGAGCCAGACGAGCAAATATAGGTCAGCGAACGCGTATTGCAAATGACATGGCCTCAGAGGAAATAATCTCGACATGGCATTACTAAGCCGATCACAGACTGCAGATGAACGCGCACAAGCTAATGCATCACAGCGTGAACGTAAAGCGGTCTACACACCAAAGCCGCTGACCCGGCGGCACGGAACGCCGGCCCAACCCGCCGGCCTTATTTTGTACAATCATGCCGCCGGCTTGCGCCCGCGCGGGCAAGCCGGCGGGGCAGCATGCCGATGCCGACGGCATCCCTCTCCACTCACTCAGTCAGTTGCCCGCCGGCTTTCATAGAGTAGTGACGTATCACTTATTCATTCTCTGTTGTTGTGAAGTGTCGGCACTTTTATTTTTTATCAACTATCCAATATGGAGTGGGACGATGCAACAGTTATGAAACTAATAGACCTCTATCATTTAAAAGAAATATTATGGAACCCAAAAAACCGTGACTACAAAAGCCGGCCAAAGCGTTACGACGCATTTAATGAAATTGCCAGTGAATTTGCTACTGATGTTCCGGAAATCGAGAGAAAGATAAAAAATTTAACTAGTCATTATTACCGAGAAAAAAAAAAGAAGATAATTCAAATAAGTCTGGTGCGGGTACTGATGATATTTATCATAGTAAATGGTTTGCCTACAAATCACTAAATTTTCTGCAAAACAAAAATGTGCCTACTGGAACCACCGATACTGTAAGTAAAGATTTTTTTTTTTTAATTTATAATCAGGCAACTAGGGTCCCATAGACATACAATTATATTAGTTTATTTATTAGTGTATCTTTGTATTTACATTTTAACCCTTTCCCGGGCATTGGCAAAATAGTTGCCACTCTGGTAAAAAAAATGTGTTTGAAAAAAAAAAATTGAAATGTTGAATACTTATTCAGTGCCTTTAATAAAATCCATAATAAAAAAATACACAAAAAATGTTGATTTTGACTAGATATACTTATTTATTTTTTATTAAATAAAAGTAAAACGGCTAAACGGGCAGTCTTTTTCGTCTTTTTTTGCAGGACACACCGTCGACGAGCCACGATTCACAACGAGATTCACAATCAAATCAAAATGATTTACCACAGATGTCGTCAGAAAATACAACTTGGCAACGAAATAAACGTCTTAAAATCAACCCTAATAAAGAGATGATATCCGAAGCATTGAATATTATGAAGAATGTCTCCCAACGACCAAATGTGACAAAAGATGAGGATGGTTTATTTGGAGATTATTTTGCGAGTCAGTTAAGACAAATGGATCGACAAATGAAAGCTATTGTGAGACATCGGATCAACAATATAATATTTGAAGCCGAAACTGGATATAGATCCGATACATTTACGGATTTTGCAAGACCAAGTAGTGTTTCTAGTTCACACAGTCATCCAGGATACTGTACAGCATCTTCACTTCAACAGACGGTTGTAAGCCCTTCTACAAAAAATTTAACTTCTTCTGAATACTCTCCCCAAACAAACCCAGATCCACAAGCAATTCAACCTTCGTCACTAGAAACATTTGCTGAAGAATACCTAGCTCTAAATCCTTCTGATAGTGTATAAAGTAATCTTCATAAAAATAATATAACCACATTTCTTATTTTGTTTAAAACTTTATTATACGAATCACAATAAAAGTGTATCTCACTATGTGTAATTTACGATTTTAGATTTAATGGATAATACATGGAACTACTTAATGATTAAAAATAATATTGATTATATGAGTTTTAATTTTATTCGACTAATGGGCGTTTATTGGTTATATTGCCATTCTAATCCTCCGACACTAGAAAGAAAATAATGAGTCAACTCCACTCTTGTATCCTCAGCGGTCACTGTAGTATCCGAGGTTTGATCGTCTTCTCCTGACATATTATCTAAGCAACTGTCGTTTTCAAGATGTCTACGCCATTCACCGGGAAAGACTTCTCCTTGATTATTTTCAGTATCGTATTCGTTTTGCTGAGTTGCAGCGGTTCGTTTGATATAATTAAATAAATGTATACACGCCAAAGTTACAGTAGTAGCTTTTTCTGGGATTAGCTGAATAGGTCTATGAAAAATCTTAAATTTGTGTGTTAACTGCCCAAACACGTTTTCAACTACTCTTCGCCCTCGACATACGCGATAGTTAAAAACCCTCTTAGATGATCCCATTGTGTGATTACCATCATAAGCCTTTATAATATGGGGTTGCAGAGGAAACGCGTCATCACCCAAAAAAAAATACGGTACTGGTAGATTCCTTCCGGGTAAAGGGGTTTTATGTGGTATATTCAATTCATTATCATTTAACAATCGACATAATGCTGAATTATTAAAAACCCCACCATCTGAAATCCGACCCTGACATCCCACATTAGCGTACAAAAAGTTGTAATCAGCATCTACTAAAGCAAAGAGCACAATACTGAAATATTTTTTATAGTTTATAATCACTTCCACTTTTTGGGGGACATTGAAGTTTTATGTGTTTCCCATCCATTGACCCAAGACAATTGGGTATTTGCCATCTTTTTAAATATTCATCTGCAATTTCTCTCCATCCTTCCTGACTCCTTGGAATTTTCACATAATCTGAAAGACCTTCAACTAAAGCATCACATACTTCAGGAATAATGCTTGAAATTAGTTGAGGAGATACTTTAAAGACGTCGCACAGGCAACTAAAAGAATTTCCTGAGCTTAGGTATTTTAACGTTATTGACAATCTTTCCACTGGTGAAACTGCTTTTCTGTAATTTGTGTCTTGTTTAGCTATTTTGTGTCCAACAATATTCAGTAAATATTCAAAGTCGGTACTGGTTAATGACAGGAAAGTCTTAAAAGAAATGGGTTTGTATAGAACCAAGTCGTCTTCCTTTAAATCACTTAATCTTTGACAAGTACTGTATTTATTGCGACTCATTAAACTTGGCCTAACCCAACACTTTCGTGTGTTGAGGGATCCACCGATAATAACTCCACAAACTGCTATTATTAAATCACTGTTATCGTCCTCCTCCATGTCAATTAGGTACTGAAAATACTACTTCTGAATTATTCGAAACACACACGTCCAATCTCTACGACTATTTGGCAATTACTAGAACACCACATGCCGCGGCTGTCGTGCCGCCGGCATTGCCGCCGGTAAAGTCGTTCGGCTTGGACATTCTGAAGCCGCCGGGTTAACCCGCCGGCACTAAGCCGCCGGGCTGTACCGCCGGGTCAGCGGCTTTGGTGTGTAGACCGCTTAATGCACAAAATAGATCTGTTGACCCTGTACCTGTACTGAATCTTGCACGGCGATCACGAATACGTCTTGCTATTTTGGCTGAAATGATGCGTGCTTTCAATAACAACAGTCAGATTGATTATAGTATGTACGGATACATTTGAATGATGGATGCAATATTTCCACATTGTGATGCGGCTAAATTTCCAGGTGAAATGCCTGGCATGTGTTGTGCTAATTAATGGCAAAGTGAGATTGCCAGCATTAGAAACTCCACCCGAACCGTTGTATTCATTTATTTTTGGTACATTTCAAACATCAAAGCACTTTTTGAGTCATATTCAACAATACAATTAGGCATTTCAAATTACTTCTTTTGGTGCTACTAAAATTATTAAAGATAACTTTATGCCGATGTTTAAGGTAATTTAATGTTTATATCAATCTGAATCTGAATCTAAATCATAAAGTATTCGATAGTTTTGAAAATTCTGATCTAACTAAAATTGCATACATGTTACAGATTCAGGCCCAGATTTATCATCAAGCTGGTTCTCTTTTGCCATGCCCCGACGCTGATCATTAATTTTTGCAAATTTATTTTATTGGTGATGAAAATCGTGAATTGGATCAACGTAGTGCAATTGTTTTGAATACAAGACGAGAAATTATTCGTGCGCTACACAGGTTTTTCCATCAGTATAACGCATTAGTTAAATTCATTGTTAATAATTGCTCTCGATCGTATGCCATCTGATAATCATAAATTAGTAATAAGGCCGGATAGAACACCTTTTGTAGAGTATGCAAGGCGATTCAATGCACCGGCGATTGATGAGGTTGCAATAATTGTAATTCTTGGTGATCAGTTCCAATCCCGTGATATTGTACTGCATCGCAGAAATGAGCAATTGCAACGGGTTTCGGAACTTCATCGTAGTTATGATGCATTCCAATATTGCATTGGAAAGGTGACGATGCCTACCATACTAATATTCCAATGATTGATCCACGAACAGGCAAATAATTTACCTAATTTCACTGTTTTGACATTTTATTTGTATAATAATAATTTTATAAAGTCACATTTTGTACTTACCTATTTACAGGTCTACATGTAAGTTACATAAAAAAGTTAGTGCCATGAATTTTACCACAAAAACAAAATTATATCTTGAGATGTGGTAAACTAAATCATCAGTACATCGTTGATATGTATGCCAAAATAGAAATTGAACGTCTTAATTTTATTCGTTTCAACCAAACAAAATTAAGATCCGAAGAATACATGCATTGCAAGATGCGATAGCGAATGATGCTAATTTTAATGACGATCGGACGTTTAATTATATTGCCATCTTCGTATATTGGTAGCCCACGGCATATGAACGAATAAGCACAAGACGCAAGCCTTATGTACGGTCGACTGGATCTGTTCATTACATTTACAGATAGCGCGCGAGTTGAATGCAGTCGGGGTCTGAGGTAAAGAGCGGGAGCATCTCCCTCCGCTATCCGCACGCCCCACCTCACGCGCCTGCAGTGTAGTGATGTGCCATCCTTGTCAACTATCGTACGTTTGCCGTGTTATTGTGTTAATACTGAAGTTTCCGTGTTATTTTTTATTTTAATAATGACTGATCCGAGTCCATCAAGTTCGTTACAAAAAAACGTAAAAAGGTTAAAAGAAATAATATTACATAAAAATAAATGCATAGCAAAGCTAAAATTTGCTTTAAATATTACAAGTATTGATAAAAATGCGTCATCTCTCGACAGTAATGAGTTGATCTTAATTCAAACGTACTGTATGCGATTATGTGAATAAGTAACGCATAGATGGCGCTAAAACCAAGTAATGGTTCGTCTAGCTTCGGCTGGCACAAAAGAGTTGAGAAATTTCGAGTCCGGCAGCATGCGAATCCATAGCTGAATTGGCAAAGCACTTGGGGCGTATACCCAAGAGGTGCAGGTTCGAGTCCTGCTGGATTCTTAATTTTTCAACTTTAATATTACATAAAAATAAATGCATAGCAAAGCTAAAATTTGCTTTAAATATTACAAGTATTGATAAAAATGCGTCATCTCTCGACAGTAATGAGTTGATCTTAATTCAAACGTACTGTATGCGATTATGTGAATAAGTAACGCATAGATGGCGCTAAAACCAAGTAATGGTTCGTCTAGCTTCGGCTGGCACAAAAGAGTTGAGAAATTTCGAGTCCGGCAGCATGCGAATCCATAGCTGAATTGGCAAAGCACTTGGGGCGTATACCCAAGAGGTGCAGGTTCGAGTCCTGCTGGATTCTTAATTTTTCAACTTTAATATTACATAGGTTAAAAGAAGTTACGGAGCTGGCGGTTTCTCAGGTTACAGAGGAAGATTGGCGTGGCTTCGATGATCACGTCATAATTTTAGAAGAAAATTATTGGCAAAGAGATGGATTAATTGAAGATACCATAGATCGATTCGTCATTGAGGTCAGCGACGGCGAGGATAGTGACACCGATTCAATCATATCTGCCATTTCTGAATCTGATTAATTTTTTTTTTTATTTCGTTTTGTGAAATGATTATTAAAAACGTGTGATAATTATGATATTGTTTTTTTTTCATCATGTTAACCTAGTGTAAAAAATAAAATTAAACTTATAACATTGTTTAAATTTATCGACTCATCGTGGTCATCAATAATTAAAATTAGGTCACAACACTACCGCATTCCTAAGCTCTGCATTCAACTCGCGCGCTATCAGTACATGTAATCCGCAGTGGGATGACATCAAAAACAATCTATTTGAAGGACAGTCAACAACTGATTGTCATGACATAACAGCACATTTTTTTCGGCAGAAATTGAAAGCAATAATGGATTTAATTGTGAAATTATGTGTATTTGGAGAGGTTCGTTGTCATATGCACTCTATCGAATGGCATATATTAATTTTGCTGGTACATAAAATAACTCCGGATCAAATCGATCAAAATCGAAAAACAAAAAATATTGTTTATCCAAATGTTTTAGATTAAAATTTAAAATAGCTAGAAATTGATAAAATATTTTTATTTGAATAAATGAATTTGATGTAGCAATTACCTATTTTTTTTTTATTATTTCACTTTCTACGTTGCGAAGCACGTACCGGGCCGCTAGTTGAGTTATATATACCATTTTTCTCAGATTTTTTTTCTCTAGCGATCTGTATATATACGAAATGCAGAAATTCGCTGAAAAGGGTTAATACGACTCAGAAACTTTCGGTCATAGCTTCTTAAAAAAGGTAAATTTTCAATGTAAAAGCCGAATGATTTCTTTTTGTAGTTTTTTTAGGCGCTCCACCCACTGAAGATGCGTCCCGCCGCGGTCCGCGGAGCGACGGATAACGCGCGCGGGGACGGAGGCGCAGATCTGCCTTACTTAGCGGTGTAATCTGCTCCCCCACGCGGTGATGCAGATTACGATTAAAGTACATTTTCATGGGGTGTATTAACCAAGAATTGATTTATCTAAGACGTTAATCCCAGCTAACTTTGAAACTAAAGAAGATAAATAGGTTTTGATGATTTAACCTTTTTCACTTGCAAATTCTAAGAACTTTTCTCATAGATATTTTTTTATCATTTTAAAAACAAAAAAGTTATGAATTTTTATGTAAATAATAGTTTTTCTGGTCTCCTGAAAAGTCAGGTTTTGGTTTATACGACCTTTCTACACAAAGGTATCGAATTATTATTAGACTTTTCTTTATTAGAAATAAACATCATACCACAGGTTATCAAATGACCAACTTTTTATTTAAATAGATTATAATCTAATATTATTTAAGAAAAAAAATAATACAGTAGGCTCAGAAAGGGCACAAAAATCACAAAAACCTATTTTTCCCAGAACAGCGTTTTTTTATGTAACTAAGGTAGCAAACTCTAATAATGAAGGTTGGAATAAAACTTAAAAAATGGTTGTTATGTAATTATTAAGTACGAAGGGGAATACTTTCCAGGTAAAATTGTGAAAAAAGAAGGTGGACTGTATGAAATCAGTACTATGGTACTATCTACCGGGAATACTTTTAGATGGCCGGAAAGGCCAGATAAAATTTGGTACACAATACGTGATATCGTAGAAATCATAACTCCCCCAGTTAAACATAACAACAAGGGCTTTTTGGTACACAATACGTGATATCGTAGAAATCATAACTCCCCCAGTTAAACATAACAACAAGGCCTTTTTCAAAATTGCGGAGATGGAGAAATTTTTGCCCGACATTTATAATATGTCAAGTAACAGTGAAGTAATTAAAATTAGATGTTAAATAAAAACTGAGCCTTTGAGACTGTGTAGTCTGTAAGAATTATTGTTATAGCAACTTTCTTATAAATACTACGTTCAATTTGGAATTCATTGATGTTTTATTTCATAATGGCCAGAATTGGCACATAGTGTGGCCACAAATGGGTAAAATGTGGCCAAAAGTGGCTCTCATACCACATCTAAGATGTTTTTTACAAAAAATGAGGCATCCATTGCGCTTTTGGTGATCAGAAGATTATCTAAGGTAAGAATAATATATTTTTGATGACTTGATATAAAAAAGATGTCCGAGGTAACTAAAAAGATGAAACACCAAGCGCTTGAGTGGTGAAAAACTCTTAAAATGGCCAGAACCGGGCCACCTGCCCTAAGTGAATCCTTTTTTTTCAATTCACCCACAGAAATATTTAAAATGTCACTTATCCGCGTCCAGGCATCGTGGATTTTTATGGTCCTTGTGTTTGGACTGCCAAACTATTGGTTCGGATTGAAAACACCCAATAAGTTTTAACTCGAAGTTCAGTATTCCATGTAGTACTAATTTAAAAAAAAGAACCTTTGTCGCGGGACAAAAAACCGACAACGATCGGGGAACGACGCGAAGTTTGAACGTGAACGCGCGAAACCATCTACTCACGCGTTTAACGGCTTTCGCAGCGTAGAGCACGCTTAACGTGCACACCTGCGCGACTGCAGAGCGAACCGCGAACTTCATGTACTAGTTAACGGTCACTTTCAATTTATGCGTTTCGTCTCGGATCGCTGCTGCACGCTTAACGTGCCGCTGGTTATGGCCGCTTTGTGACCACCAACTGTACGTCGTCGTAAAAACCCTGCAGAATTATTAGCTGCTGGAGAAACAGTCAAATATGCTCTTTCTACACTAAAAGAAACTATGAATAATCGACAAATTCAAAAAGATGATGAATGTGACTTACATGGAAAAATTATAGCCAAAAAGTTAAGAAAATTACCCGATAATGAACGAATGCGGTTTGTGTTTGAAATATATAACATGTTTTTGCACCATGAATAAGGTCCTACAGTATTATCTTCGTCATCTGTTAAATCACCGTCTCCATCTGCCACTTATTCTTAAAATCAAATGTAACAGTTATTCCCAGTCGTCACCACTGGCACCGTCCCCACTGATGATAATTTTTTTTTTTTTTTTTTTTTCTATTTATAAGAAATCAATTATTAAAAGTATGATATCTTATTTACATTACAATCTAGCCTATCAAGACTAATAAGTAATATTATGTTAACCTAAATTGATTGATTGAACTGATGATAAATGGGAAAAAAAATCCCATATGTCGCCAGTGGTGACAAACGGGATAAGATATTCTCAGTCATCACCACTGGTGTCGTTCCCACTGATGATAAATGGGAAAAAATATCCCATATGTCGCCAGTGGTGATTGGATTCGTTTCTACTGGCGACAAATGGGATAACAAGTTCCACTTGTTGCCAGTGGTGAGAAAAAAATAATAGGTATTGTCATTTTTATAATTTTTTTGCGATTTTTAATAAATATCACAAATCATTACATTTTGAGCGTATCATTACGTCTTGATTGATCAATCTTGAAATTATGACACAAAAATGTAACTATATAAAAATACTTATATATAATATTTTATTTACAGGGGGATAACATCATTGATCAGAAGTCTCATGTGTGTGCACCTGACTTCGACAAAAATGCTGTTGAAGAGGCTATTCATCAGTGCAAACAACAAATTGTCACAACAAGCTTTCCAAGCGTTCCTACGGCGTATAACTCAATGATTGCGAAAATGAAAGATTCTGGATTGTCATTGGTATGTACAGTACCAGAATTTTCGAAGGACAAATCCTCGCTCTACAGGTACAGAAATACTACCGCTGGAGTTTCAAAGTTGCAGTGCAAATCTTTCGAAGATGTCGAAGTGCCACCAATGTATCAACAATTTTTATTAGCAGATTATGCATGTAACGGTACACGTATATTACTTTTTGCATCTGAAGCAGCAAGACGTTTGTTTGCGAAATTAGTGATTTTTTTGGTGACGGTACATTTCGAAGTTGCCCCCAACCTTTTAATCAACTTTACACGATTCATGGAGATTTGGGGAGCACTGTCAATCATACCAAGATAATGCCACTAGTATACGCGTTAATGAACAGCAGAGTAACAGTCTTACGTGATTTTATTCAGTCTAATTAAATCAGTATTGCCTGACTGGAATCCACTTAAGTTTAAAATTGATTATGAACAAGCTGTAATAAAAGCGCTTAAAATAGTATTTCCAACTATAAACATTAAAGGTTGCTACTACCACTATAACAAAGCCATATGGACTAAAGGACGCCAATTAGGAATAACTAAATCTCTAAATCCGGCAAATTTAAGAATAGTAGCACTAAGTGCCGTTCTCCCATTGCTTCCACAGAATGAAATTATGAATGGGTGGAACTATATAATCCGTGGGGCCAATGACGATCCTGAAGTAGTGAAATTTATTAATTATATGCAAACACAATGGTTTCGGGAAAAATTTATACCAATGTGGAGTGCTTATGGAGAACTACATCGTACCACTAACTTCCTTGAAGCGTGGCACTCTAAACTAAACCGAGCAGTACGCAATAAAGGCCCAAATATGATGGCCTTTCTGAAAGTTTTGCAAGAAGATGCATCCTACTATACAGTCTGTGATGTTCGTCACAGGAATAAAGCTGAACCTCTTAAAAAACGAATGAAGAAATACATACTTAATGACGAATTCATTCAGAATGCTCAGCTAGAACTTGTAAGTGGTGATATATCAGTAGGCCATTTTTTGGAACTTTTAAGGCATTAAGTTTATGACTTTAATAATTTAAAAAGTACATCTCAAATGTATTTATTATTGTTGATTATTATGTATGTTTTTACAATTACTTGATATTTTTTGGTTTAAATTATTACTAATTCTTTACGTGTATGTTTGTGTGGTAGTTTACACTGTTTGATTATTAACATAAGATGTGATTAATACTGTGATTTTTAAATAATTATTGTACCAGGAAATTGAAAATATCTCATTCCTAAAACTGATTTTCGTAATAAAAAGACTTACTTGATTAAAAAAAACTCGGTTTTATTTTTACAAACTTTTGATGATGACAGTGTAAAAAACACAAGAAACAATTTAGTGATTTTCATTTATTCCAATTTGTTTGACACCAGTGGTGATGACTAAGAATATCTTATCCCGTTTGTCACCACTAGCGACATATGGGATATTTTTTCCCATTTATCATCAGTGGGAACGACACCAGTGGTGATGACTGAGAATATCTTATCCCGTTTGTCACCACTGGCGACATATGGGATTTTTTTCCCATTTATCATCAGTGGGGACGGTGCCAGTGGTGACGACTGGGAATAACTGAAATGTAAAGAGGTTGTCCACAAAATACGGCGTACTCGGAACCAACTACATCATACCAGAGAGCAGGAACTTTACATAGCAGTTACTCTGAGTCACCAATTTATTATTCGCCGCCTCTACAAATTCACATTCACGATCAAAACTCTACCCCTGCGGCTTCACAGGTTATCATAATTTCAAATGCACTTATCCAGCCAGTACTCAAGAATCCACAAACTATGTTCAAAATGTGATTGATAACGCTTTCAATAGAGCTTGATTAATAAATGATTCGATTTATAAATAATTACTTTTAATTTCGGCGTTTGATTAATAAAAACTTTTTATAATAAATTGTTTTATTACTTACTTTGATTTCCTCCTATAGTGCTTCATTCAAAGCTTGGCATACCTCTGGAATAATCTTCGATATCAGTGAGATTATTCGGTGAGATTTTAAACAAAAAGTTCAGTCTTTCAAAACTATCTCCAGTAGCTAAATATCGCAATGTAATAGCAAGGCGTATTCTTTTCTTAATTGAGTATCTTGTTTAGCTATCGCTGGTAAAACTTTGTTCAAAAAGTCATCAAAATCCGATTGAGACATTTTCGTAAACTTTTGAAATTCTCCTGATGGTTCAGCAATTAATTCGTTCAACTGTCTATCCATGGTGACACTGAAACAAAAAGCAAATTAAATAAAATACTAAATGTATATTTTATTTAATTTGCTTTTTTTTCAGTAAATGATTAAATGAAGAAAAATATCCAAATATGTCTACATCCAATATCCTTACTAATATTATAAAGGCGAAAGTTTGTAAGTATGGATGTATGGATGTATGGATGTTTGTTACTCTTTCACGCCAAAACTACCGGGTCGATTTCGATGAAATTTTGCACACATGTAGCTTATAGTCTGGATTAACATATAGGCTACTTTTAATTGACATACCACGCGGGCGGAGCCGCGGGCGGAAGCTTGTGTTAAATAAATGATTATGTTACCTAGTTCTCCCACGATGGATTTGAGTCATCCACCATCGTCTTTTTCTCCATCTCTTTTTTATAATAAAATATAGAACGCAAACGCCTACGCTTATTTAAGGGCCTGGCCACAGTTTCTGGCGGTGCGGCGCGCGGTGCGGCGGGAGGCGCGGCGGGCGGCGCGAATTGCGGTGGTATGCCATAGCTCGACTTGTTGCGACTGCGGCGGCGTCAGCGGTGGACGTAGTTAGAGAACGGCTAAACTAATAAAATGGCCCTATCAAAAGTGGCACGGTATTGCCTTGAATCAAGTGCGTTCTTAGCTCAAGATATCATTCAGTCAAGAATAGGAGTCCACCCAGTTAATCAGAGAAGGAGAGAACTTGGCGAATTTCACACACTTTATTATGAATATAGGAACTATCCCGATAAATTTTTTGAATATACGAGGGCAAGCATAGAAACTTTTGATTATATACTCGGCCACATACATGAAGACTTGAAAGCTAAAGTTAATTTAAAAAAATTGTTTCACCTCCAGAACAGCTGTTTATAACTTTAAGGTAAGTAGGTACCTATTTAAACTATTTATATAAATAAAAGTAAAAATTTGTTTATCACTATGTATTTATGTATGTCTTCCCACATTTTTTTTATGATATGTCTATATTTATGATGTGGATGTTTTGACATCCATATTGCTGGTCTACTCAGTATTTCACTTATAAACTGTTCCGTATCCATTATTTTTATTAGTCGAACGCGCGTCAAAAACAAAATTATTTGTTTCGGTCGCGCGATGCCTGAATGCGTCCACCGATGCCGCCGCGCGCGCAGCTCTGAGCTGTGGCCACCTCGATACTCGCTAGTACATTTGTTTCACTCGCACACCGCGCAGCCCGGCGCCGCCGCGTGCCGCGCGACTCTCACCGCGCCGCAGATCGCGCCGCAGTTCGCGCCGCCGGTAGCTGTGGCATACTTCATAGGTTGTCTACCATTTATTTTCGCCGCTCACCGCTTGCCGCGCCTCACGCCGCGCCGCAATTCGCGCCGCGCTCGGCTGTGGCCGGGGGGTAATAGCGATAGCACACTTGACACTTCTATGATATGGTGCCTACTATCTTCCCTTGTTCTTGTATAAGCGGTAGCACCGTTACGTGTTAATTTTTGTTATCCTATAATTAATATTATAATCTACTGTTTATTCTCGAAAGCCTCGTATTGTTTCATAAATTTTTAATACATAGGTAATTATAATACGATATAGCACAGAGCGTCACCGCAGCAGCGACAATCACGTCGTCATCCATTTTCTTTGAGGCCGCGAACGAGACTGCGAGGCTTCGCGAATGTGCAGAGACACATTTCAACGCGAAGTGCACGGCGCGAATCGCGGCGTGAATTCACAGCAAGAATCTCGAGCGAGTGTAGAGCGCGCTTAAAGTTTCGTGTTGCAGACGCTCCCGCATCGCGTCCTGTTTCCCGCGTTATTGACGCGCAGGTTTGGCCGGACCTTAAGTAGATTTAACCAGTACGGTGCGCACGGGCATGCGCCGTGCTTTTATGGGTCCCCGAGACGATCAAGTGCACTGGACAAGTCTACGTGCTTGAAGTGAATATTGATCGTTTACAGCGTTGACTTGACAAGTCCCGTCAAGTGATCTACGGGCTTAACAGACTTGACAGAAATCTTAATTGACGGCCTTGCGCTTGTGCGACTTGACAAGTTTTTATTCATTTGCGGCTGGAACGTCGAAGATGGCGGACGACGAACCGGACCGATACCTGGCCAGTGCCGATACGACCGAACGTGATTTTGTCATATTATTAATATGTCTGTACAGAGATTATCCTGCATTATGGAAAGTTAAAAGCAAGGACTATGCAGATAGAAACAAAAGATCGGTTGTGTTTGGAATTGAAACAGTGTGAATATTTGTAACGAAAACTGTATATTTTCTATTACATTTAAATTACAAAAACACTAACGTGTGCCCACGCACATAGGTACGATAGAAAAAGGGAAGAGACAAAATTAAGTGTTGCCACCACAAATAATTTAGTGATGTGACAATGTGAATCGACTAAACCAAATAATATTATGAAAGTCACATGAATAAATTAATTATACAAAAACTATAATATGTTCTTGTCTTGAACATAGTTGGGCCGGGGCGGCTAGACACAGAATTACAAAAATTTATACATATTAACACATGTTAAATACAAAGCTTAAATTAAAAAACATACAAAGTAAGCATTCAGAATGAAAACAATCATGCCTTGCCTTTGCTGGTGGTGATAAGCACCTAACCCAACACATGTAAAACGGGCTACGGCTAAACACATGAAAGAATACACGAGAAAGTACACAAGCAAAAATAAAAATGTAGCTCGCCATCATTGGTGAGGAAATATAATGCACTCACACAATATGCATAATGTGGACTACGGTAAAAGTTTACACGTTAAGGAATAAGCAGAGTTACAGCTATTTCTATGGTTACAATATTTTCTTAAAAGGATTAAGTATAACATAGGTACACTTATAAAACAGATATACAATGGTTGAACAGATCGCACTTCACAAAACAGACTGTATTATCGTGTATAATACAAAAAAAAATAAAAACAATTTTTAGATTCCTAATTCAATTCTTTATAAACGGGCAAGACAATCGTATTTTTATCTCACTCCAGTGCCGACAGATAGCGTTGTACGACTCTCTAGCCAACTTCGCCAGTTGTGCGAGCGCACGGGACTAACTGTAACAACTTCAGTTTGCTCGCGGGCACCGTCCAACACAGTCACGTCATTCGTTTTATTGTGAGATACTACAAGTGTATTGTTAAATATTGGATATTGCGCATAAAATGTAAGTAGTCTAGAACGTATTATTTTACAGTTATTACTGTTTTGCCTGTTTTTCAATGTATGCCTTTATTGTTTTATTTTAAGTTAATACTTACTTGCTTGTTTCTTTAGCAGAAAGTTAAGAACAATATTGTTTTATTTAAAGTTGATACTGTTTGACCATAAATAATAAGTAGATGTTACAGTTCTTCCAGTTTTATTTATATCATGTTTAATGTTGTAAATTAATTAATACAGTTTTGCCTGGTACAAAGTATCGTTTTTTTGTTTTCAGATCACGCAATGCGGTTATACAAACGTGCAGCCAAGATGGTTTTGGCCGCACTGCCTATTGACGGACCCTCGGGTGATGCAGATCCAAATACAGAGCACCTGGAATCACTCTTCGAGGATTGTGACGATGACGTAGCCGACCCCACGTATTGTCCGCCTGAAGAACCTTTGCCACCGTGCTCGCCTGACGTAAGAGATCACACTCAGCACTGCGAGTATGTCAATTGTATGTCTGATGTGTATGCAGCCTGCTTTAAATGCAATAGTTTTCTGTGCTGGACTCATTTTGAAGACCCCGCGTTTGCAAACGATTGCAGTAAACATTATACAAGTAGCGATTTTATATTAAATATGGACTGTACGGACCACCTGCTGCAACAAGCTGAGCCTACCGATACCGCCATATTACCTAATGACCAGCAACAACATGCCATGTTAGTAGATTGTGACAAACGACTTCATTCACAGCAATGTGAATTTTTGTTGTGTACCGGTGACGTTTTCACGACTTGCTTAGAATGTCAATCTTTTCTTTGCTCCTTACATTTTGAAGAATCTTGTACTTTAGTAGATTGCTCAAAACATAGACCTTTTTCAAAAGAAATGTGCACAGACAAGATGGTTTCAATCAAGAAAAAAACTAAAAAGGAATCTGCTAAAAAGGCTGCGAAAAGGAAGCGTAATAATGGTTTAGAGTACATAAACTGGAAAAAACGGGTTGTAGCAGCTAGATGCATGAAACCACCGTGTGGAACAAAATGCCGACTAAAATGTTATGACAAAATAACAGAAGTAGATAGACAGGGTTTATTTGAAATGTACTGGGCCTTAGGTAATATAACGAGGCAAAGAGATTTTATTCATTCTTGTACAGAGATAATTAACCGTAAGAGCTTGCGTCAATGTGATACTTGTTGCACTCAGGAGAAAATGAGAGCCAATAATTATGCTTTTTATTTTAATATAGGTTTGACAAAAGTAAGAGTATGCAAGGAGTTTTATAAAGCTACTTTAGATATAAATGATCGAATCATAAATACAGTTAGAACTAAAACTACTGCAAATGGTTTCGTTGCTGAAGACCTACGAGGAAAGCATTCAAAGCCGAAGCTGACTGAGGCCTCAGAATATGTTCGTGAGTTCATAAATTCAATACCACGTATTGATAGCCACTATTTACGGGCACAGACTTCTCGTGAATATATTGAAGGAAGCAGGACTCTCTCTGAAATTTATAACGATTACAAACTCTTATGTGACGGGAATTCAAAACAAACTGTTAGCAAAACTACATTTTCAAATATATTTAAGAATGACTTCAATATTTCATTTTTCATTCCCAAGAAAGATCGCTGTGAGCTGTGTGTCTCATATGAAAATAGCAGTGATAGGGAAAACTTGAAATGGAAGGAAGTTATAATACACACTTGAGAGAGAAAAAGCTCAGCAGGGAAGCTAAAACCCAGGATAAGCTCATGGTTTGTCCAAGATACGTAGTAGCTTGCTACGACTTACAAGCTGTTCTTACTACCCCCAGAGGCGATGTCTGTCTTCTATTACATTTCAAAGCTGGCTACTTATAATCTGTCTGTATGTGAACTTGTATCAGGGCTGTCAACGTGTTTTGTGTGGCATGAAGGCCAAGGCAATCGGGGTGTTACAGAGATAGGTTCTTGTATCTGGACTTTTTTAATGGACAAAGCAGAGTCCGTAAACTCGGATGATTTGCAAGTAGTATTTTATTCTGACAACTGTTGCGGGCAGCAGAAAAATAAATTTATGATTGCCCTTTATTTGTATGCTGTTGAAAAGTTGCAGATAAAATCTATAACACACAAGTTCCTGATAAAAGGCCATACCCAGAACGAAGGCGATGGAGTGCATTCAACCATTGAAAAGCAGATCAAAAGAGTTTTGAAACGTAATTCAATCTATAGTCCCCAAGAGTATGTTTCATTAATCAAAACCGCTAAAAAGAATCCTCCTTACTATAAGGTTAAGGAGTTAGGTTTTTCGGACTTTTATGATCTGAAGAGTTTATGTGAGCAAATCGGGACGAACTTCACTCGTACCACAGAGAATGAAAATCTCAAGTTGACGGATTTTAAGGTTATTGAAGTTCGTAAAGGTGAGCCATTTACATTCTATGTAAAACCGTCATACGCAGACGAGAACTTCAAACGTATACACATAAAAAAACATAATACTCGTAAAAATTATATAATTCCTGATAATTTAGAAAAAGCCTATACTGAAAAAATCCCAGTAGCTGAGAAAAAGAAAAAAGATATTCTTAAATTAATTGAAAACAATCACATTCCTAAAACGTACTTCGACTTTTATAATAGTCTGTAATTTTGATTTTTATGACTCTGTAATTTTTGATCTCATTTTTTGTCGTAATTTGACTGATTTTACATTAGAAATCTAAGCATTTTATTTTGATCTCAATTATGTTAAGTTGATAATTTTGTTTTAAGAACAATATTTATAATAATTATTATGTAAGTAAGTAATGTTATGACCAGTACTATGCTCAATAATGTGCCTTGTCTGTAAAGCAGATATTATTAAACGTTATACACTTTGTTATAGATACACTAAACTTGTAATGGTTGTTTACCTACAACCCAATGTGCCATTTTATTTTTTTTAATTTACTAAAGACCTATTAAGTAGGTATTAATTTTCTTTGTGAGTTCCTAATTTATGTTACGCTTTCATAGTTCCTAATTATTTTACTAGCAAGTTCGTGGAACAGTTTTTATTTCAGAAGAATTTTATGTTAATGTCATATTTTAAATAAGAATACTGATATTTGATATTGTTAAACTTGTTTAATTTTTGTTAATTTTTACGTTTAATGTTTAATTTGAATAAAAAGTCAGATTTTTCAAAACAGGTTTTCATTTAACACAGCTTTAAAATATTTTGAATGCCAAATGGGAAGTAAACATGTATTATAATAAAATAATACATTGCTTGTCCCTTTAAAGTGTTCTGTCCATATATTAGACACCATACGTTTCGTTTCATATCTTTTAAAATATTTTGTGAGCTGCTTCTCTGTTGTGTACTGGTTTTTCATAAAGTAACGGAGCAACGAAACGCGGCCACAAAAATAACATGGCCGCCCGCCATTGAGATCAGCTGAGTGTTATCTGTCAAAAGTTGGGTAATAATTCATCGTGTGTTTTTATCTGCTTCCATCTGCATAAAAAATGAGTAAAAAGGTAAGTTTTGAATTAGAACTTGTTACTTATGTTTATAATGACACATAAACATGTTTATTTGTAATATTGATTCACATTATATTCACAAGTGGCTAAAAGTTATGATGTCCATATATTAAAAGTTGATAGTTGAAGTTATTTTTTTATTATATTGTTTTTGTTTTATTTAATTGTTAAGTATTTGTTTTAATATTTTTTAGATAATCCCACTCGACAAACTTGAGGCGGTGCTAGACTCCCTCTTTGGGTTGTCAGATGCTGAAAACTCTGAAGATGGTTTCGAGAGCGACGAAGATAACACCGAGGTCGATTTTTTACCACCGTCGAATGAAGAATTATTGAGCGTTTTGGAGCACCCTGGTCCATCAGGTACACAGTTCCAGTCTGTAACAGCTAGTAATACTGAAATCCCAATACACACAACACAAACTCAGGTGGAAAATAGTACAACAAACACTGAAACAGAACCAACCAATCATATTTCTGCTAATCCTGATTCTCCATCACATGATAGAAATGAACCAAACTATGTATCTGATGATGATGATGATAATGATGATGATGAAGTGTGGAAGAGAATCCCTTTCTCTCATGAAGTACCAATAGAGAATTTCGACAACAATCCATTGGTACCTGCAAGCTTTATATCCAGTCGAAGTGCTCCATTGACTTTGATTTGTTATTTTCCGAGGAATTATTTCAACTAATAGTGGACCAAACTAATTTATACGCCTCGCAGTCAAATGCAAGGGAATGGGATCCTGTTACCCTACCTGAAATACAAGCCTTTATTGGCATGCTGATCTTGATGGGTTTACACTGTCTACCTAATATTCGCCTTTACTGGTCTTCTGACCCACTATTTAGGGTAAATGAGATTGCCGACGTTATGACGTGCAAAAGGTTCGAAAAAATAATGAAATACATACATCTAAACGATAACCAAAAAATGGCAAAAAGAGGTGAACCGGGCTTCGACAAACTTTATAAAGTACGACCACTCATTGAAGGTACGAAAGAGTTGTTTCAAAACGCTGCTGTGGTCACAAACTCACAAAGCATAGACGAGTGCATGATTAAATTTAAAGGCAGAAGTACTTTAAAGCAGTACATGCCTATGAAGCCTGTGAAACGTGGTTTCAAGGTGGGGGCGAGGTGTGACAGTGAAACAGGCTACCTCTACGAGTTTGAGGTTTATACCGGGAAAAAAGAGGGAGTTACAGAAGTTGGACTAGGTGCTACAGTAGGTGTCCCCCCACATTTTGGGGGCCATGAGGGGCCTGCCTAGGCGGGCGAGAGCCGGGCTGCGGTGTCGGCGCAAGCTGGCACTGTGGCCCGGTGGTTTACGGGGCCGCGGCGGGAGAGGACTGTTGGTGTTTCGTTGCCACTTTCCCTACCTTCCGCGGTCCCGGCGGGGCCGCAGCCGTTGAACTGCGGCGTGGTGGGCGGCAGGACCGACCACCTGTCTCGCCGCGAGAGGACCAGGCCGTCGGACATGGGGAATGTCCGATGGCTTTGCACGCGGTCCTCGGCGCCGGTCCCCCCACATTTTGGGGGCCATGAGGGGCCTGCTTCGGCGGGCATCGCCGGGGGGGTTGTGGATGTAAAGGCTGTGCCAGATTCCCATGACCCCCCCATCAAGGCGAGTGCGGGAGCACCGTGGGGTTTTAGTGGGTATTCCCGTGCCGTTTACCATCTTTAGGCACGGGCGAGTCCCACATAACCACTCTGCCCTTCCCCGGGGTGGGGTGGTATGCGTAAATGCATTTCCCCACGGAAAAAAAAAAAAAAAAAAAAAAAAAAAAAAAAGGTGCTACAGTAGGCCCCACCAACGGGTCCCGCGTTGTCGTCGCGGTGGGGCTTAGTACCCGTGGTGCCTCCACACCACGGCGAAGCCAAGTGGACCCCAGAGGGGGGCTGCTCTTCGGGCTTTGGGCAGCAAAGCCCTTGTGGAGCAGCCCATGTTGCAGGGCCCTTATGGGGGGGCTCTGCAACAGGAGGGCCTGCGGTGTTGGCGTGAGTCGGCACTGCGGCCGAGGAGTTGCGGGGCCGCGGCGGGAGAGGACTGTCGGTGTTTCGTTGCCGCTTTCCCTACCTTCCGCGGTCCCGGCGGGGCCGCAGCCGTTAGTACTGCGGCGTGGTGGGCGGTGGGACGAACATCTGTCTCACCGCGGAGGGCCAGGCCGTCGGACATGGGGAATGTCCGATGGCTTTGCACGCGGTCCTCGGCGCCGGTCCCCCCACATTTTGGGGGCCATGAGGGGCCTGCTTCGGCGGGCATCGCCGGGGGGGTTGTGGACGTAAAGGCTGTGCCAGATTCCCATGACCCCCCCATCAAGGCGAGTGCGGGAGCACCGTGGGGTTTTAGTGGGTATTCCCGTGCCGTTTACCATCTTTAGGCACGGGCGAGTCCCACATAACCACTCTGCCCTTCCCCGGGGTGGGGTGGTATGCGTAAATGCATTTCCCCACGTAAAAAAAAAAAAAAAAGTTGCTACAGTAGGGGTGGGGGATACCCCACAGTGCATACTTCCTCGCAGTATCCCCCGGGCAACGCCGTGTCTGACCACCGTAACGGAGTGGCAGACCGGCGGCTAAAGTGCACTGTGCATCGCAGCTACCGAAGACGACAGTTGTGTTATCGAGGTCTTGAATTTGATAGTGGAGAACCGTGTCTGACCACCGTAACGGAGTGGCAGACCGGTTCGAAACAATGGTTAAGAAGAAGAATAAGAAGAGTGGAGGTCGGGACGCCTCCGGGCGTTTCCACTCCGATGGCGATCGCTCCTCACAGAGCGATCGCGATCGCGATCGCTCCCCACAGGGCGGTCGCGATCGCGGACGCTCCTCACAGAGCGATTCGAACGGCCCTTCTCAGGGCCAACCAAAAGGCCCTTCTAAGGGCCAACCCAAGGCGAGAGACGCTTCGGCGTCAGAGTCTGACCGCGCACCATCTGCGGTCAGCCTGTTTAGAAGGCCGGACGACCTGTCCGACGACGAGGGGTCCCTCATGGACACCGCCGAGGCCGCCGCTGAGGCCGCCCGCAAACGGACGAGGGCCGAGATGCGGCGCGGGTCCGAGGACTCATCGGAGTCGGCCGGAGTCGGGTCGGGGAAGAGGTCTAAGTCCAAAAAGGCTTCGGCTTCTTCCTCGGCTCATGATGTGGGTCTGGTGGACGCGGAGCGCCAACTCACGCTGGCCAGGAGGGCGCAGCTCCAGCTGGAGCTGGAGGAGAGGGTGGCCGCCAAGGAGCGGCAGGCGCAGGCCGCCAGGTCCAAGTCGGGCTATGGTGCGTCCACCGTCTTGTACTCCGACCACTCCCTGGAGGAGCTGGCTCGTATGGCACGGGAGGATAAGGAGGAGGTTCTGGAGGTCGCCTCAAAGTCCTCCAATTTGAAGGGGACCTTCCAGAAGGCCCTCAAGTGCCGTGCGTTTAGCATGCACGGCATCATAGAGGAGCTGGTGAGGCGAACGGCCACGGACGAGTCGCGGCAGCTGCAGGCGAGGGTGGATCGCCTGCAGGCTGAGGTCGGCCAACTCCACGCCAAGCTGGCCGAGGCCGCGGCTCGGCCTGCCCCGTCTGCCCCCTCTGTGTTGTCTGCCCCGTCGGCTCCGCCGGCCACGTCTGCCCCGTCTGTCCCGTCTGCCCCGTCTGCCCCTTCTGCCCGGGTGGTGGGGGGCCCCTCCTTCCCTGCCGACCTTGAGGATATGTTCCGCAGGGTCGTCATGGAGGAGAGGGCCTTCGTGAGGAGCTGCTTCGCGGGCATCGAGGACCGGCTCCTGCCGGAGAAACGGCTCCGCCCGCAGCTGGCGGCGGATAGGAGCCGACCGATGATGGAGCCGGAACCCATGCCAGCGCAGAGTCCGGCACCGAGTGCCCAGCCCAAGTCCTCGAAGGGCAAGGGCCAGGGCAAGAGGACGAAGGTGGCTCCTCAGGCGCCCGCCCCACCTGTGTCGTATGCCGCTCCGGCGGAGGCGGAGGACGCCCTTCTTCCCTCCACCACCCCGTCCAATCAGCCGTGGTCGGAGGTGGTCGGAAGGGCCAAGAAGAAGAAGCCGGCGCCCAAACCCGCTGCGGCTGCGGCCGTGAAGCCCCCGGCTGGCGGGAAGAAGCTGGTTCCTCCCCGAACCGCGGCCGTCGTGGTGACCATCACCCCGGAGGCCGCGGAGCGGGGGGAGACGTACGAGTCCGTCCTAAGACGGGCTCGTACCAACGCGGACCCCTCCCGGCTGGGGCTCGGCAGCATATCTTGCCGCCGAACCATGACGGGGGCTCGTATTTTTGAGCTCGCGGGAGAGGGGCGAGAAGTGAGGGCGGCGCTGTTCGCGACCAAGCTGCGGGAGGCCATTGCCGATGCGGCGACGGTCGTCAGGCCGGTCAAGACCGCGTCCTTGGAGGTGGCCGAGTTGGAAGACTCGGTCACCAAAGAGGACGTGGTGGCGGCCGTCGCCGCGGCCGGGGGCTGCGACGTTGGCTTGGTGAGGGCGGGAGCCGTAAGAGTCGGCCGGCGCGGTATGGGCACCATCCGCGTGGAGTGCCCGGTGACCGTGGCTGGAGCCGCTCTTGCGGCGACCAAGGGGCGGCTGCCTGTGGGGCTCAGCTCGGCTGTGGTCCGGACGCTTGAGGAGCGACCTATGCGCTGCTTCAAGTGCTTCGCGCCGGGCCACACCCGGGCCATGTGTCCCTCCAAGTCCGACTGGAGCACTTGTTGTTTCCAGTGCGGACAGGAGGGGCACAAGAGTGACGTATGCGGCGCCGCCAAGCCGCGCTGCGCGGCGTGTGCGGCCAGTGGTCGTCCCGCAGAACATCGAATGGGAGGCGGGAGCTGCAAGGCTCCCGCGAGGAAAGGCGTGGTGCTGACGCAAGTTCGGCCTGCCACTGCCGCCGCCGCCGCTGTAGCTTCAGCGACGACAAATGAGGGGGTGGGGGACGTGATGTCGGAATAATGGTTCCCAACTATCGCGTCCTCCAGACGAACACCAACCACTGCCGAGCGGCCCAGGACCTGCTGGTGCAGGTCATGGCCGAGTGGTTGGTGAACGTAGCGGTGGTCGCCGAGCCCTACTCGATCCCTAGCAGCTGGCTGGGTGACGAGGACGGCTTGGTGGCCCTAGCGGCGCGGCCTTCCACGGACTCCCCTCCCCTCTCGCTTTTAGAGAGGGGACCGGGATACGTGGCCGCCGCGTGGGGAGAAATAGCCCTTGTGGGCGTCTATTTCTCCCCAAACCGCCCCCTTCGGGACTTCGAGGCTTACCTCGAGGTCCTGGCGGCCGTGGTCGGCAGAGCGGCGCCGCGTCAGGTCTCCTTATTGGGGGACCTGAACGCCAAGTCGGTGGCCTGGGGCAACCCCGCCACCGACGCGCGCGGGCGTGCACTGGAGATGCTGGCGGCCTCCTCTGGGCTCTCCCTGTTAAACAGGGGGAGCGTCCAGACATGCGTGCGGCGGCAGGGTGGCTCAATAGTGGATGTCACTTTCGCCACCCCTGCGTTGGCCGCGCGCGTGCTGAACTGGCGGGTGGACCTGGTGGAGACAATGTCGGACCACCGCTACGTGCGGTTCGACGTCTCCACCGGTGGCCCCGGAGGGACGCGGCCCCCCCCCTCGGGGCGGTCGCCGTTCCCGAGGTGGGCTCTCACCCGCCTGGACAGGGAGGCAGCGGAGGAGGCGGCGTTCATCCAAGACTGGCTGTCGCCGCCTCCCGCCGGCTTAGATGTGGACGTCGTGGCGGGACGCCTAAGGGACTCCCTGACCGAGGTATGCAACTCCAGCATGCCTCGGTCTAGCCGACCGCCACCCAGTCGCGCCGTGTACTTTTTTTTTTTTTTTTTTTTTTTTTGTAGTGTCTTTCCATAGGAATGGAAAGTGTTACGGTTTCCCCTGTCTTAGCTCACAGAGTCCTTTTCTATCTTTAAATTTTTGGATTGGGGGTTTTAAAAAATTTTACCTAAAAGTCTGTTTATCAAAATCTTTTATTTTTATATAGTAAATTTGTACTTGTTTTAAATTGATTTTATTTATTGTTTTTTTTTTGAAATTTTGTATCAAACCAATTTGTACTTGTTTTAAATATTTTATTTATTATTTTGAAATTTTGTGTATATTGCTAATTTTTACTTGTTTTAATGTTTTATTAATTATTTTGAAATTTATGAATATTGCAATTTTGTGCTTGCTTTAATGTTTTATTTATTGTTTTAAAATTTTTTATTGTTTGTTTCCGCATGTCCCGCATGGTCGAACAAATGTGCTTTTATATTTTTTAGTAGTTGTTAATTTTTTACTTTTCTTATACATAATATTTACTTTTCCAGTTATTATTAATCTAGTTTTACTTAAATTTTTTGTTATTTGTTTCTTTCTGTTTTGCATGTTTTGAATATTTTCGATTTTGAATGTTATATTTATTGTTCTATAATTAAATCTTTGCTTTATTCTGTTTTGCATGTTTTGGATATTTTCGATTTTAAATGTTGTATTTATTGTTCTGTAATTAAATCTTTGTTTTAATCTTGCTATTGTTTTGTTCTGTTTTCCTAGTTTTATTGTTATTTGCATAAATGTGGTATGTTTTTTACTTTGTTTAGATTCTATTGTTGTTGCGTAAAAGTGTCTAATTCATTGTGTCTTTTTATTTCCAGCAGATGTCCTGGCGAGTATTTTGCAGTACAGCACCAGCTCTTCCCGGTCAGAATCGTAAGTGCTTTTAAAACTAAATATGAGTCTGTTTGCTGGTCTCTGATTTAGTTCCAGTTTACTCGCGCCGTGTACTGGTGGTCGGCGGAGCTGGCGGGGCTTCGGGCAGCGTGTGTGGAGGCCAGGAGGGCCTACACACGGAGCCGGCGGCGGCGGCGACGAGACCGCGCCAATGAGGACCACCTCTATGGGGTGTACTCGGAGGCCAAGGCGGTCCTCGGCAGTGCCATCGCCGCCGCCAGAGACTCGGCGAGAGCGGAGATGCTGGAGGGTCTCGACAACGACCCCTTCGGGAGGCCATATAAGGCGGCGCGGAGCAAACTGCGCCCCTTCGGCCCCCCCGTGGTCGAGACCCTGGAGCCTTCATTTCTGGATGGGGTGGTTCGGTCCCTGTTTCCGTGCAGGGACAACTTCGCCCCACCAGTTATGGACCCTCCGCCGGGCACGGCTCCAGCCGAGGAGGAGGCCCCGCCCCCTGTCACGGAGTCGGAACTTGGCGCCGCGATTCTTCGCATCCGCGCCAAGAAGACGGCTCCGGGCCCTGACGGCGTCCCGGCCAGAGTGGTGGCAATAACCGCCACGCAAATGGAGGGGAGGTTTCGGGACCTCTTCAGTACGTGTCTTGCGTCTGGGAGGTTCCCGAAACCGTGGAAGGAGGGACAGCTGTGCCTCCTTCGGAAGGAAGGCCGCCCGGCGGCATCCCCCTCGGCATACCGGCCCATCGTACTTCTCGATGAGGTCGGTAAAATGTTCGAGGGGATAGTCGCTACCCGCCTGCAGAACCATCTGCGACGTGTTGGGCCGGACTTGTCGGACGCTCAGTTCGGTTTTCGGGCTGAACGTTCGACAGTGGACGCACTGGCCAGGCTCAAAAGCCAGGCCAAGGAGGCGATGGAGGCAGGGGACGGATTGTTGGCCGTGTCATTCGACATTGCCAACGCCTTCAATTCCGTTCCCCACGCCACCATCCTAGAGGCGCTCCGGTTCCACGGAGTGCCTCAGTACCTCCGGCGTCTGCTGGCCAGCTACCTGGAGGACAGGACGATCGTCCTTGCCGACAGGGCTGGCCAAGTCCGGCGATACGCCGTCGAGGCCGGCGTTCCACAGGGGTCAGTCTTAGGACCTGTCCTCTGGAACGTCGGCTATGATTGGCTTCTGCGGAGAACTCTCCTCCGAGGTACGAGTGTCATCTGCTATGCGGATGACACTCTCCTCACCGCCCGGGGGGGGAGTTTCAGGGAGGCGGCCGACCTGGCCTCTGCGGGTGGATCCCTGGTGGCGGGTAGGATCCGCCGCCTCGGGCTGACGGTGGCGCTGCACAAGACCGAGGCCGTGTTTTTCCGCGGACCTCGGCAGCGCCACCCACCTGACGCCCACATTTTTGTGGAGGGCGTCAGAGTGGACGTGGGGGCCCAGATGAAATATCTGGGCCTTATACTTGACAGCAGGTGGCGCTTCGGCCCGCATTTTAGCGGGCTGTCGTCGCGCCTGCTGCGGACCGCTGGTGCCCTCTCGTGGTTGTTGCCCAACTCGGGAGGGCCCAGCGCACGATGCCGGCATCTCTACGCCGGCATCTTGAAGAGCATGGCCCTTTACGGGGCCCCGATCTGGGAGGACTCCCTCCGTAGGAGGGAGAACGCCACACTTTTGCGGGCCCCCCAAAGGGCCATAGCCCAGCGGGTGGCGCGGACCTACCGCACAGTAGGTTTCGCTGCTGCGTGCGCTCTGGCCGGCACCCCTCCTTGGGAACTTGAGGCGTGGGTGCTGGCCAGGGTATACGAATGGACGGCAGGGCAAAGGGCGCGCGGAGAGCGCCCAGCCCCAGAGGAGCGAGAGGCGGTCCGGCGGAGGGCGAGGGACGCTATCATCGTCCATTGGACGGAGGACCTTGCCCGCGCCGAATTCGGTCGCCGGACCCTCGACGCGATAGGGCCGGTCCTGCGGGACTGGCTCGAGCGGTCGCACGGGTTCGTCTCCTTTCGTCTGGCGCAGGTGCTCACCGGGCATGGATGCTTCGGGGGGTACCTGTGCCGGATCGGGAGGGAGGAGACCCCGTCCTGCCGCCACTGCGGGGCGGCGGAGGACACGGCCCAACACACCCTAGAGGTGTGCACTTCGTGGGCCGAGCCCCGCCTCGCGTTGGCGGCGGCGGTCGAGGATGACCTCTCGCTCCCGGGCGTAGTCGCTGCCATGGTGGGCAGCGAGGAGGCTTGGGCGGCGGTCGCCTCCTTCTGCGAACACGTCATGTCGGAGAAGGAGGCGGCGGAGCGCGCGCGTGAGGACGATCCTCACGCGGCGCCGCTCCGAAGGCGGAGGAGGGGTCGGGGGAGACGTCAGTTTGACAATAACCTCCGACTCCTCCCAGGTGGGGGCCAGCGGGCAACAGGTGCGGGGGCACCGTTGCCTGCATTGCACAGGCCTCCACCAGTGCCGGACGGGAATGGCCAGGTGCTCCCGGCCATTCCCGTAGCCCCCCTCCCACCAGGGGGGCATGAGGGGCCCGCCGGATAGGCGGGCATCGCCGGGGGGGTTGTGGAAGTAAAGGCTGAGCCGGTTTCCCATGACCCCCCCATAAAGGCGAGTGCGGGAGCACCGTGAGGTTTTAGTGGGCATTCTCGTGCCGTCCAACATCTTCAGGCACGAGCGAGTCCCACATAACCACCCCTTCCCCCCCCGGAAGGGGTGGTATGCGTAAATGCATTTCCTCACGTAAAAAAAAAAAAAAAAAAAAAAAAAAAAAAAAAAAAAAAAAAAAAAAAAAAAAGGTGCTACAGTAGGGGTCCCCACCAACGGGTCCCGCGTTGTCGTCGCGGTGGGGCTTAGTACCCGTGGCGCCCCCGAGCCACGGCGAAGCCAAGTGGACCCCAGAGGGGGGCTGCTCTTCGGGCTTTGGGCGGTGAAGCCCTTGTGGAGCAGCCCATGTTGCAGGGCCCCTATGGGGGGGCTCTGCAACAGGAGGGCCTGCGGTGCTGGCGTGAGGTAAGTCGGCACTGCGGTCGAGGAGTTGCGGGGCCGCGGCGGGAGAGGACTGTCGGTGTGTCGTTGCCGCTTTCCCTACCTTCCGCGGTCCCGGCGGGGCCGCAGCCGTTAGTACTGCGGCGTGGTGGGCGGTGGGACGAACATCTGTCTCACCGCGGAGGGCCAGGCCGTCAGATACGAAAGTGTCTGACGGCTTTGCACGCGGTCCTCGGTGCCGGTCCCCCCACATTTTGGGGGCCATGAGGGGCCTGCCTAGGCGGGCGAGGGCCGGGCTGCGGTGTCGGCGCAAGCTGGCACTGTGGCCCGATGGTTTACGGGGCCGCGGCGGGAGAGGACTGTTGGTGTTTCGTTGCCACTTTCCCTACCTTCCGCGGTCCCGGCGGGGCCGCAGCCGTTGAACTGCGGCGTGGTGGGCGGCGGGACCGACCACCTGTCTCGCCGCGAGAGGACCAGGCCGTCGGACATGGGGAATGTCCGATGGCTTTGCACGCGGTCCTCGCCGCCGGTCCCCCCACATTTTTGGGGGCCATGAGGGGCCTGCTTCGGCGGGCATCGCCGGGGGGGTTGTGGATGTAAAGGCTGTGCCAGATTCCCATGACCCCCCCATCAAGGCGAGTGCGAGAGCACCGTGGGGTTTTAGTGGGTATTCCCGTGCCGTTTACCATCTTCAGGCACGGGCGAGTCCCACATAACCACTCTGCCCTTCCCCGGGGTGGGGTGGTATGCGTAAATGCATTTCCCCACGTAAAAAAAAAAAAAAAAGGTGCTACAGTAGGGGTGCTATGTCGAGTAACCTCCTAGACGATCCGGGGCTATTTAATTGGTCCCTTATTAATCCGCGAGGATTAGGGGGGAACAATAGTCTTTGGGTTTGGTGCATCCTGGTAACTTCGCAAAAAACTTCTCCTTCGGGGGATTTCTTTTTGCGTTGGCTAATAACTCGACACGGGGGGCTGCTCCTCGGGCTGACTGGTTGGGTTGGCCCATGGAGGAGTGGCCCAACAGGCCGGGCTGCGGTGTTGGCGCAAGCTGACACTGCGGCCGGGTGGGTACGGGGCCGCGGCGGGTAAGAGTGTCGGTGCGCGCGTCGTATATCGATGCCCCGCATTCCCTGCCTTCCGCGGTCTCGGCGGGGCCGCAGCCGTTTGAACTGCGGCGTGGTGGGCGGCGGGACCGACCACCTGTCTCGCCGCGAGAGGACCAGGCCGTCAGATATGGGGATATCTGATGGCTTTGCACGCGGTCCTCGCGCTGGTCGCTGGCTTGCGCCAGCCCCTTCTTTGGGGGCCATGAGGAGCCTGCTTCGGCGGGCATCGCCGGGGGGGTCGTGGACGTAAAGGCTGTGCCGGTTTCCCATGACCCTCCCATCAAGGCGAGTGCGGGAGCACCGTGGGGTTTTAGTGGGTATTCCCGTGCCGTTTAACATCGTAGGCACGGGCGAGTCCCACATAACCACTCTGCCCTTCCCCGGGGTAGGGTGGTATGCGTAAATGCATTTCCCCACGTAAAAAAAAAAAAAAAAAAAAGGTGCTACAGTAGTCAAAAATTTATCCCAATCACTGATAGATAAAAATGTTTCTAATATCCACATAGCATTTGATAACTTTTTTACCTCATATGAGTTGATGACCTATTTATACGAACATAAAATATTCTCTACAGCAACAGTCCGATCAGACCGAAAAAAATTACCAGATTTTATCAAAAGAAATGACAAAAAGAAAATAAAACTGGATAAAGGCAAGCACAAGTGGCGAGTAAATGGCAATATTGGGTTTTTCGTCTGGATGGATACTAAGCTAGTACATGTTTTAAGTTCTGCTTTTTGCCCCAGTCAAAGGACCACGTGTAAAAGGAGACAAAAAGATGGAACCCGAAAAGACATAATCTGCCCATTGGGAATAGTACAGTATACTAAGAGAATGGGTGGTGTCGATAGGTTTGACCAGAAGCGTGGCGCATACCCTATTGCCAGAAAGAGCCGAAGATGGTGGCTCCGAATATTTTATTTTCTAATAGATGCGGCAATTACAAACGCACATATCCTACATAAGAGTAATCCCAGGGTACATGCGCCAATGAACAATCTCACGTTTAGAACACAACTAGGCAGAAATTTAATTAATAATTTCACATCCCGCAAGAGAAGGCTCTCCAACTTGCCTAATTTTATAGTAAAAAAGCCTAAAAATATAAGCAGACAAAAAGCGGTATTTGGTATACCTGAAGAGCTAAGGTTAAGCGAAGTTGGTCGTCATATGCCTGGACCACTGCCAGCTTATCGACGATGCCGCTTTTGTAGCAGCACGAATAACAATAAAAAATCAAAAATTCAATGCATACGATGCGAAGTACCGTTATGCATCGTACCTTGTTTTGCATCATTTCATTTACCCTAGGTGGGTAGTGTCCATATATTGGACACCATGTTTTTTTTAAGAAATTTGAATTTTTCTTTTTCCAAAACTTGTCTATTATAACAATTTAACAATATCTATGTGTTTTTATTATTGCGCCTTTTCCCGTTCCCTCGGCACGTTAAAGGGTTAAATAAAAAACGGGCTAGAAGGAATTAAATATAAAATAATTTTGTAATAACAGTCAAAACTGTATTATCTACGGACGGTGTTAGAAAAAGTCGGTTTAGATAAATAAATAGTTGCATTATTATTAAAAATATACATTCATAATATAGCTGAAGAATTGAACTACAGTATGGATGTATTTAATAATTAACACCATCACTCGAATCTTACATTATACGTTGTCAAACCTTTAAGTGTCTAAACACACTATGCCGAGGATACGCGACGGAAGTTCGGCATGATTACGCCAGCAATGCTATTTGAATTACTGGCGACACATTATGCCGAAATTACGTTGCGTTATAGCGTACAGCCGAACTTCAGTCGGACGTACGTTCAGCGGAAATTCGGCGGCAACGTATTCTGTAGAACACACATTATACGCGACCGAAGTTCGGTTCGATTGCCGACGGAGATCGGGTGTGGCGAGCAGCGGGAGGCAGGTATGCCCCCGCCCGCGCCCCGCGTGTCCGCCCGTAGTGTTTATTTCACCTCTTTCTGCGCACGAGATGCACGTGCTTTGTTGTGTCATTAAAACGTAGACCGTACTCCATGTTTGATTCAGAAAAATTAATTATCGCGGTCGAATCGCGACCGTGTTTATGGAACAATGGAGATGCAAGTTATAGTGATCGACCAAGAAAAAAAATAGCTTGGCAACAAATAGGTGAAGAATTTTACGAAGATTGGAGTACTTATAGTACCAAAAAGAAAAATGAAACAAGTAAGTTTATTGATTTTATTATATATTTTTATTATGGGTTCATCCATAAAGTACGTCACACGTAAAGGGGGGGGGGAGGGGGTCGACAAAGTGTGACATTGTGTGACAAGGGGTGGGAGGGGTCCTAAGTTTCGTGACATCACATTTCAAAATCTAGAGGTACTAATCGCGTAATTTGAAATATTAATTAAACTAAAAAATATGTCCAACTCTATCTTTAGGGCAATACGGTTTAAATTGTTTTGTTGACAAGTTCAAAGCCGCTTCTGACACGTGCCGATCGCCGACGAGCCCTTTGACTAATGCCGCCAAACGCACCGCACCTCGCGTAGTAATGTTTTTGTTTCTATATTTTTATTCGACAATTTGCTTTCGCTAAGTGAACGACGTCGTTTTTTTAGTTGTGCTATTTTGTGGATATAAACATAGTTTAATAAATCAAGTTCAAAATGAACAAAAAGATAGATTTAGGTAATCTTTACCGTAGATTATACTTATGTATTTTGCATCATATAAAGCCACTAACCAACACAAACAATTCTACATAAGATTAAACAAGATGAAGTTCCCATTGCAAAGATACGCCCTCAAAGAATAGCAGCTAGACGTGCCAGATAAATTCTTGTTACCCGCGACTTCGTCCGCATGGATGTCGTTTTATGAACAAAAAATGCTAAAGGTAACAATGTCAATATAACAATAGTAGGTACAACTCATGCACTTACTTACCTATCTATTACCAAACCGACCAAAACAAATATACGACAAAAACTCAAGGAAAATAATATTCAAACAAATCAAAACAGACAAATAGGAACAACTCATGTACCTACTTCGAAACTATGTACTTCAAATTTTGAAATAATAGAAATTGCGACACGTGCGTCCGAGACAGCCCGTAGAGTTTAGCGTAATGTTAAATATCAAAATTCACCCAGTTGTTTTTAAACTTAGCGCTTTCAAACAAACAAACAAACTATCTCCCGCGATTTCATCTGTGTGGTAGGTACATCAATAAAAAAACTCAATAACAGAAAATAAAATTCCTACCTACCTAAATAAACCTATTTCTGATAATAACTAATCTAAATTCAATAAATAAGCAAAATCCCTATAAACTAATATCTATACGAATGTCTTATCCTACCTAACAGTATTATAAAATAACCTACGGTCCCTACGTACAATATCAAATATACTACCTATACCTATACTTTAAAATTAAAATCTATACAGTACGACTTATATAAAAATAAACCTTTCGGTTTATCTTTATAAGTCGAACCGCAAATTTAAGTTTGTCATAGGTCATTTATAACCTACGACAAACTTAACTTTGCGGTTCGGGAGCAAACCGCAAAGTTAAGTTTGTATTTTATTGTATATTATTACCTACTACGACCTATTAGATTAAAAATACCCTATTAGGGAAAAAAGGAAATAAAAGCAAATCTTAAATATAAAGATTCATGGTTTTTACCTTTATAATTAAGAAATCCCATACAAACTTTCAACCTCTATTTCAACCCCTTCATCCCTTTTTTTTTTAAAAATAAGTAGCCTATGTTCTGTCTCAGGGTCTAAAGATTGTCTGTTACCAA
This sequence comes from Hypena proboscidalis, assembly GCA_905147285.1. Classification (NCBI taxonomy): domain Eukaryota; kingdom Metazoa; phylum Arthropoda; class Insecta; order Lepidoptera; family Erebidae; genus Hypena; species Hypena proboscidalis. Next base: position 8,909,997 of record LR990141.1, read on the forward strand.
ATTTCATCAAAATCGGTCGCGAGGTTTAAGCGGGAAAGCGTAACAGACAGACAGACAGACAGACAGAGTTACTTTCGCATTTATAATATTAGTTGGGATGATGCCTTATGGTTGGATGAAAAAGATGTTGACACCACAAATGTTCCTGACGTGAAAAACGAAGTGAACTGTGAAGTGACTGCCATGCCAGTTATAAATAATTTAAAGGACTGGGTTCTAAGTCCATGGACTGAAGATGATTGAGTTTCTTTTTCTTTATATTCATTAGTTTATTTTTTTTTTATTGTTTCAAATATTTGATATTATGTTGATTTGATAAAAAAGTACTTAATTTAAATGGAAATAAAACTAATTTCGGAACTGCTGTTTTAATTTAATAATTTTTCGATGTTAAATTGCAAAACATGTGACGTCACACTAGGGAGGGGGGGGTCTCAGAAATGTGACCACCTGTGACAAGGACGGGGGGGGGGCTCAAAAACTCATGAAATTAGTGTGACGTACTTTATGGATGAACCCTATTTATCACAAGCGATCATTGTATAATGCGGTCTTGCCAAGCTACCCTCCCCTCATTGTTAAAATATTCCATGAATTTTTGCCTTGCAGTAGTAGCATTTGTGATATTCTGATGTGACGATTCTGATGATATAGATTCTAAGTTGTGTTCAAAAAATTGATCCTTAAAGTTGTATCCATCACGTTTTCTGATGAAGTTGTGAAGAACACAAACTGCTTTTACAATATGAGTTGCATAATCAGGAGAAATCAAAATGGGAGTATGTAGGATTCTCCATTTATTACACAAAACACCAAATGTACATTCTACACACCTTCGTGCCCTGCTGAGACGATAGTTAAATGTACGTTTTTCTCTGGTTAAATTATTACCTGGAAATGGTCTCATTAAATGTTTGTCAAGAGCAAATGCCTCATCGCCTACTATTACAAATGGAAGCCTTGGTTCATTTGTGTTAGGTAGTTCTCTATTAACTGGTAAATTTAATGTTTCTGTTCTCAATCGGATTCCTAATATTGATCTTTTGAAAATGGCACTGTCCCCCTCCCTGCCGTAAGCACCTACATCAATCATAATAAAATTTAAATTGGCATCAGCAAGAGCCAACAATACAACTGAGAAAAACTTTTTATAATTAAAAAAACGGGAACCGGATAGTGCTGGGCACACAATCCGCACGTGCTTGCCGTCTAGGGCACCAAGGCAATTTGGAAAATTTGTTGTAGAAAAAAAATTTTCTGCAATGTCGAGCCACATTTCTTCTGTAGGTTCTGGCATTTCAATTGGTTGTAATATCTTCCAAATTACAACACATGTTTCTTTAACTATACCAGCAATTGTTGATCGGCCTATTAAAAAATCCTCTGATAAACTTTGGAAGGTCATTCCAGTTGACAAGTACCTGTGAACAACAATAATATTCTGTTAGTGCAAGTTGGTAATTACTAAATATATATATTTCTTTATTTCAGTTGATGACTTACAAAAAAAATGGAAACATTTAAGGGATTACTATGTAAGAGAAAAGAAAAAAGACAGTTTAAAGAGTGGTAGTGCCGCGCCAGTCAAGAAGAGAAACAATTCATATTTTCCGATTTTATCTTTTTTGGATATCACTATAGAACATCGAAATACTGATAGCAATCTCAGTTTACCCGAAGATGAAAATAGTACCAGTTGTGATTCGCTACCACCAACTACTAGTCCACCGCGACTAACTACTCCACCATTGCTACCGTCGAACACACTTACCAATTCCGAGCGTAATAACAAGAAGTTAACACCATTTCAAAAATCTATATTAAATAGAATGTCTGCCAATGAAGAAAATGATCCTGACAAAAATTTTTTGCTATCCTTATTACCCGATATGAAAAAAATGACTGACACTGAAAAATTCGACTTCAAATTTGAAATTATGAGTGCAATAAAAAGGATGAAGTATAGCAAACCTATACCATCAGCTCCATCTAGCAGTACAGAATATCTACCAAGATCATCAACGGTGCAATACAATCAATACAGGTATAATCCTTCAAGCATTGGCTCCAATAACAATTCAGATAACAATTATGGTTATAGGACTCTTACTCAAGATTACGCTAATGTCGACACACCAGCACATACCCATTATTCAAGTGACGACCTTGAAGAGATATTACAAACTCAGAATATTGGCACCCAGTCAGGCTTATTGCCTAATAACAACCCTGAAAGTGAACCATAAACAATAAGGAGATAATGCGAGCAATAAATAAGTTGATCATAGTTAATAAGAGGCTGAATGGTGTAAAATTAGCGGAGAAAACTTGATTTAACATTTAATGATGATCGATGATTGATTGATTAGATGAGTATAAGTGTATACTTATAAATAAATGAATATTTGCAAATATGGATAATTTTATTTACTTACCGTATAGTGATCATCAATCGTTCAGCAGGTGAAATGGAATCTCTGAATGTAGTATCTTTTTTCAAAATGTTGTTACTGATGAGAAATAACAGTTCGTCGAAAGATTGTATTGTCATGCGAAAATACTTCAAAAAATGAACGGGATAGGCTCTGTATTTTACATAACGTTGAAACTGGCCATCTTGTAGTCTCGTAGAATTCAATGGGTGCACCCAATATTCTTTCTTGTATTTGTCCTCTTCTAAAGCCTCTGCAATGGCTATTACAGTAAAATAGTCCATTTTTCGGGTTTCACACCTCAAAAGTAATAACGCAACCCCAACAGGATCACTTTATTTTGCATTTGTCTGTCCGGCTGTTTAGATAACACGACACGACGCCACGACAGCGCTCGGCACACTGAATATACACACAAAATTGCGCAACTGAATTTCTGCCGCGTAAGTTCGGCACTTATGGTGTGTCATATCAGCCGAATATGTTGGAACGTAAAAACAGCCGCGGAACTTCGGTCGCGTACGTTCGGCGTAGTGTGTTTAGACACTAAAACGGTTTTTCTCGAAATCAACTTTTTTGACATAATACAGTCTGTTTTGTGTAGTGCGAGATATACTGATCTATGAATTCTTTATATTTTTGCAACAATACAGGATTACTTTTGAATCTATGCTCTAAGTACAAAAATCTTTGATAGGCTATGGAGAAAGAATTTCCAAGTTCTAACCTTTCCTTAAGACAGATGAGTGGCATGTCAACATGAAATTTGTTATTTTCCAGGTTTATTGAATCATGAAAAATATTTTCTGACTTTTGACACTTATCGGTGAGCCTCTTTATAGGTTCAGGTATCTTTTCAGTACACACCAGAAGTTTTCCATAACCTCTTCTAATTTTACATAATCAGATATAGCAAAGTTTGATACAAGACTACTGCATGTCATCTGTTTGTTGCACTCTCCAATTGTGCCAGCAATAACATAACCAAATACAGTGTTCTGAAGTACAAGACCATTTGAAATTTTCATACAACCATTTAATAATGAGTTGAAATATATATCAGCACCAATTTATATTGAAATTTCTGCTGGAATATTAAAATCCATGTCAGACAATGCAATGTTTTTAGGAATATCAAGATTTGAAATGTCAAAACCTTGTTGTGGCAGAGAAGTAGTAATTGACTCAACAACATAACAAGTTATATTAAATTTAACATCTTGTAATTTACAAGAAATTATTTCAAAACTAACAGTTTGGTTAATTATTGAAGTTTTATTGCCGATCCCAATAATATTGGTGACCTGCTGAGAAGGTTTCATATTTAATTTTTCCACAATGGAATTAGTTACAAATGAGCCTTGACTTCCGCTGTCAAGCAATGCTCTAACTATAAATTCACGACCATATTTGTCAATGAGTTTAACTTTAATGGTAGGTAGCAATATATTAGAAGATTTCACATGTGAATTTGAACAAAGTAAAACTGGAACTTCTGATTGCTCCTCCTTATGTAATAAAGTATTATGAGATTGTTTACAAACCTTGCATTTAAATTTATACTTACAAATATTTTTATCATGACTTTTCAAACAAATAGTACATAGAGTTTTATCCTTAACAAAGGTATGCATCGCATTCACAGGAATCATTTTAAATTTAGGGCAATTAAAAATGGCATGATTTGTTTTATCACAAAAAGAGCACACAGATTGGACTGACACATTTGAGACATGTGTTGCAGACTTACCTATTTTTTCAACCTTTTGGTTAGTTTCTTCGAAAGCTGCAGCACACCTCTCAAGGAAAGCCAAAAACTCTGTTACTGTAGGTAAGCTCTCTGGATCCCGGTCTAATTGGAAAGCACGGTATGTATATGAATCTATTTTCCGGCCCAGTATACAAATCAATAGCCTATCCCAAGTATCAACTGGTTCACTTAAATTTTTTAAGGCATGCAATTGTTGCTGTATGTATGACACAAATGTTCTTAAAGATGCGGCAGTACCTTTAGATACTGAAGGCATATCCAGGATTAAGTTGATATGATTTGAAATTAGCCTAGACTTATTGTCATAGCGTTTATCTAACAGATGTAAGGCCTCTGAATAAGACTTATTTGTAAGTGGAAGGTTAACAATAACTGATAAGGCTTCATCTTTTAAATATTTTCTCAAATAGAAAAGTTTCTGAACATCTGACAGTGTGGTATTTTTATGTATTAAAGCTATAAACAACTCATGAAATGGCTTATAATTAGTATAGTCCTTGCCATCAAATGTTGGAACTTCCATATGCGGTAACTTGGAATGCATTTCATGTCGTGTACCTGGATTACCAGAGTCCGACTTGGTACGCGACTTCAAAACTGCGTTAATCGTTGAAAGAACCGAGTAGAACTTGTCCTCTAACACACCAACTTCTTCAGTATTGCTACCATCCAGGTTCAAAATATCAGCCTGAACGCTTTCGTATTGCGCAAACACAGCTATCAATTTATCCTTGCGAGCTTCCAAAATCTCAATTGTAGCACAATTTAGTAAGGCTGTATCGGCAACAAAGTTTTCTATGCGTGTTATAGTTCCCTTACATTGTGAACGCGTAACTTTTAATTTCTTAAGGTCGGCCATGGCACCGTATCACTTAATCACTGTAAATTTGTTACATTTAACAGTTTTATACCACACGAAGTTCAATGTTATTGTTTATTATAACCACAAAGTGCGACAGCTGTCAAACTTGAATTGACAACGTCAAAGTCGATTTCGATGTGTCAAATATACTCCAAAGAAATCTTGAAATGGCGGCATAGAAATATATACTATAGAAATGGCTTGTCCGAACACATTGCCCTTCAAATTTGACATTATGAATAGCAGGATCAGTAACGCCATCTGCATTGAACTACCATTTAAATGACTTTGCATTCACGCGATGTGAACCTTGTAAGGGCGTGATGAAATTTCGTTAGCATTTTTTTTGCCGAAGGTACAATAAAATTGTGATTCTTTCAATAGTGTAAAATATTTATTATTACAAAATTAAAAATACTCCTATTATAGTTATATTATTAAAAGAACAGTACATCACGGGAATTCTAAATGTAGGTCATATTTTGTTTAAGGAATAAAATAAAATGTTTGTTTCGAGAAATATTTTTTTACTAGCTTCTGGTCGTAGCTCCGCCCACGTGGTATGTTTATAAATGATTTAAGTACAAAATACTAAATGTAATTTGTACTTAAATCATTTGGTGAACATTTTCTATAATCCGTGAAAGGCCAAAAGATCATTGAACTTTTGTTACAAGCTTTTATTTAGTTTTTTCAATTCATCAACTTTAACAAAATTATAGACTATTCTTGACTATTAAAATTAGGTACTTACTTAAAAAAAATAAGTGTTTAGCTACTTTTGTTGCTGACTGTACATATATTATCTCTAGCGTTATAACAAGTTTACGCAGTAACAGTACATTGCACAATGATATGACAATTCATAACAAATACTTTTTTAAATTACCAAAAATATTCTCTTGAATGCCCGCGGCATATTTCAACTAAGCGCAGTTGCGCAGTTCCAAAGTCATGTCACGCGTATATTCACGATTAAGGAATATGGCGTTGGAACGAAAAATTTTAGCAAATAAAATTGATAAAATAATGTAAAGAGGTGGATATAATATGATATTTGTGACTTACCGGTGATATGTAATACCATAATCTTTTTTGTTGTGTCTAATTTGGTAGTTCGTACAACTTTTCAGTGCACAATTAGGCATTTTGTCGTGTTTGACCGCTCACGGAGGCAGCCAACCACAGACAATTTCACTACGCGCTTTTTGTAGTCTGATTGACTCCAAAAAGGTTCAGTTCATTTATCGCGCGTTAGCCGTGTCCTTACTTTATACGTCAATGAATGGCGGTAAATCTTTTTCGGTGAAAAATTATTGCCCTTTCCACGTACCTCCAATTTGAAGAAAAGAATGATTTTACCACCTTGATGATGTAAATCGCCCAGATTTGGCGATTTCACGTTGAAATAGGGCAGGAACCGATGCAAATTCGGATTTTTCACCCGAACAATGTAAGGGTGAAGGTCCGGGCCCGGGGAGAAACTCCGCGAACAACACTTGCTAGAATCTTCCAAAAGCCACTGGAAACTGCTACTAATAGCTCGATGGACCACAACGCATGTTTGGAATTGAAACAGCGTGAATATTTGTAACGAAAACTGTATATTTTCTATTACATTTAAATTATAAAAACACTAACGTGTGCCCACGCACATAGGTACGATAGAAAAAGGGAAGAGACAAAATTAAGTGTTGCCACCACAAATAATTTAGTGATGTGACAATGTGAATCGACTAAACCAAATAATATTATGAAAGTCACATCAATAAATTAATTATACAAAAACTATATGTTCTTGTCTTGAACAGGTTGCTTTAACAAACATAGTAAAAGCACTTCAAATTTATAAACCTACCTACACGGAAGATTCATTGAAAAGAAAAATAAATGCACTAAGAACCAATTTCAACAAAGAAAGGAAAAAGGTAGAACAAGCAAAACGGTCTGGCGCCTCTTCCGATAATGTACCAAAACCGTCACCTATTATTACAATGAACTATTATTTTTATCAGACCAAATGAGTATAAGCGATACTGAAAGAAGTTTAAGCAGTGAGGTAAGACATTTTTTATTTTCTATTCAAAGATTACATTTTACTTATAAGTTCGTTTTTACACATGAATCATTTGATTTTATTATTCTCCTCTGAACAAAATTAATTTGGTATAAACATTTCTTATATTCTCACTTGTGCTAACAATCTTTTTAGAATCGTAATGAATCCGCACAGTAACATATTTGGTACAGATTGCCTTAATTAATAAACTTTAATGATTATTTATAAAGGATTGCTCCTTAAAATGTTGGGATATAGCTGAAAATAATTCTAAATGTAAACATTTTTTTAAACATTCTTGGGTTAAGTGGTGAACAGGATTCTTGGTATTGTACAATTTATTAGCCCTGAAAACCTTTTCAGCAATTTCACAAATAGTAATTACATCAGACGAAGGGTACAGTAGTCCACCTTTATCTTTTTTGCTTTGTAAGCTTATAAACTGGTCTCTGCATAGTACAGACAGACACTCTTGGCATTTGATTTGAGTCCGCACTTTTCTGACGACAAATCCAGCAATGTAAATGATCACTTGCCTTGCAAATTCTGTCAATTTCGATGGGTCTGCCAAATAATCGTGGTCGTCCGGCAGTACTGGTTTGTCTAATTCTTGTGTGGTTAATTCCACATCCGGCACCATCAGTCTATTGCGATCTGTCGTATTATTGATAGCTATTTCTGGCCTCGTGTATGTTAAAATTGTGATATCAGATAGTGGCACAACATTTCCACTAGTTAAATTTTTGAGTTCTCCATGAACTAGGAGTCTATTAAAAGCAGATTGAAATTGTCTTGCGGTGGGATTATTGTTGAATCCACCTTTGGCTCGAATAGCACTAAAGAAGTATTCCAAATGATCTTGACTTAACTTATAGGTACATAAAAAATCGATATTATTATTTTGCACATATCGCTCGTACAAAAATATTAAACTTTTAATGCAAATCATAAATCCCCTATAACCTGTTTTTCTATTTGATTTTATAATATTTGTATTTAACAATGTTAAAGTTTTTATGTAATTATACATTTCTTGAAGAAATGTTTTATGTTCTTCATAGTTATTAGAAGAAAGGGGCTTTTTATAGCCGTAGGCATTTAAATTCCTAGAATTCATTATATCGAATAACGAATTTATTTTTCGGATAAAATCGACAGTTGCTTCGGAGTTTTTAAATTCGTCTAGACCCAAATCTTTGTTGCAAAATTCGATGGCGTCTCCCACAGAAGCACTAAAAGTCTGCGCTGCGAGCTTTACTTTCATTATCTGTCTTCTGAAAAATACATGCGCTTTTTTTAATTTATTAGCCAAATGTAAATCTTCCTTTTGTTGTAGTTCTACCAATGCAGTTATATAGTGCCAAGAAATAATGAGCCCTTCTGCGTTTGTTATATTTTTTTTGTCACCTAATGTGTTTCTAACTAATTTGAGCATATGTGACGGATCAGGGAAAACAGCAACCATTTTATCATTAAAAATAAATGTCGTGTCCATATTATCATCATCTAGGTGACAACCTAATACTTTTGCCATAGAAAAATTGGCTGGACACCCGTCGAACGTTACTGAAATGACATTCACCCCAGCTTCTTCAATCAGACTTAGGGCTTGTTTCACAAGAGAGGCTTTTTGTTCAGCCGTGATACCGTCAATTAAAAAATAACCCACTGGTATTTTCCAAGATCCATTAACGCACGTGAGCATAAATACTAATGCCTCCTTGGCAACAGGTAACTGATCATTGTCAAGGTTAGCTCCACAGTTGACAAAACCAACGTAATTGTTGCCATCAAATTCAACACATCTGCGTATTGCCATCTCGTCGAAACTTAATGCGCCAAAAAGTTGTCCTGATTTATTTTTACTAAACAAATTAATAGCTTTTAACGATTCTTTTGAAAAACCAGGTTAACCATTCAAACTTTGGTACCAGCGAGTCAATGTTCGTGGATGAGGTAAACAAGAGTCAAACGTTTTTCTAACAAATACATATGCTCGTGGACTAATGAAATGTAGAGTTAATGCAAAGCATCGTAATTCGGGAGAGTATTTTTTTTTACTGTTACTACCGAGGACGCGTTTCAATATATCCTTATTAAGGGGATCTATAGCAGATAATAAATCTGCATTTTCTTGGTTTATAAACATACGTGTTTTAAGCTGTTCAATGACAGTCGAAAGCTCAGAGTTTTTCTTCTCTAAACGCCAATTCTTGGATCGTAGCATGGCCATTTTTTTCTTTCTTGCCGCCGACACCATTGTCTGCTTTTGTAGCTGTTGTAATAGTTTTCTTTTTCTTGGCGTATATTCTATTGAAACTTGGTCATTTGATGGACTCTGTAAATTTTCCAAAATGAAAACAATTAAAACAAGGATAGGTACTATAGGTATAGAACAGTCCCTATTTATCTATTCTAATATCATATGGAGCAAATATTTTTTTGTTAGTTTCTTTGTAATGTAACAAACAGGCTCTGAATCTTCTGGATCGTTCTTGATGAATTTTGTTTTGGAAATAGTTCAGGGCTCCAACAAGAACATAATTATGTATTTTTATCATCGTACCTCTCGGGCGGAGCCACGGACGAAAGCTAGTCTAATATTCGTGACAGACAGAGAGACAATGGCAATTGTATCATATCAATAGTCATATTAGCTTTAAAAGCATAGTTATTTTGACAATTATTTTACAAGCAGACATTTCAATTTTTTTTCTATAAATTACTTTTAAAATTACCTCATTAGTTTCTGCCTTTGTTAATTGAACTGAAGATGTAGATGGAACATCAGCATCATAATCCATATTGTCTTCAGTCGGTCGCTGTAATTAAAAAAAAACATAAAATGAACTCAGTATATTATGAATAACTTTCTTAATTAGTTTAGATTAATTTTCGCAAAAAATACCTCAATAGTTTCTGCGTTCGTTAATCGAACTGAAGATGTGACATGAGCATCATATTCCATAATGACTTCAGTCGGTTCCTGAAATTCCAAAAGAAATCATACAATGAGTATTACAATTTGTTTCATCTTGAGGTAATCAATTATAATTACTTTAGCCAACTCAATCACGGATTTTTATTTACAAGTAAGAGAGGCTCTCTTACTTGTAAACAAAAATCCATGATTTATAATATTCTTTCTTAGCAAGCAACACCACTTTATAAAATACATTCCAGTTTAATTGTGGCCATTTTGTTTACTGAATATTCTGTCTGCCACTTGGCTCAAGTAATTAGATCACACATAAGTACTCACATGTATGAGGAGAGTCGGTACAGAACCAGGTCGTAACATAGTCTTTAATTTAGTTTTTCGTAAGCATTTCTGATCGAAATGTATGGAACACATCCGTGTATACTTAGTTGGACTCCAGTTTTTACGACCCGTTACAGAGATCCAACGTTTTCGCAAGACTGGATCTTTCGGGAATCTATAAAAAATGAAATATTTCGTTGTTATTTAATACTTTTACAAGGCCACATAAAACGTCATAATACGATTCTAGATTCCACCAAAACTAAATGTTATCTTATGATCTTATCCACATCAATAAAACTTTTATAATTCAACTTGAGACATGATTAGGGGAAATCAAAAAGTATGCGATATTTCATCCCTAAAATTGGTTATTACCCCGCCAAGTTAAAAATCACAGACATTTCATAGGAGTCTTTAGTATCAATGTGCTACATAATTTGGACGGGTTTCACAAAATCTTTCTTTAAAGAAAAATCTCAAAATATTAAACAAAAGTACATTTTAAGAGCGCTTTGCGGTTTTATAATAGACGTAGTTGAGTTATCAACGTGATAATCACAAAAATTAAAGAGATTCAAAGAACTTACCCATGGAAGGTTATGTTTTGCTCTTTCCGTTCCGATCGGTTTTTACATCGTAAACATAACAGTTCACCATGACGGAAACGTTCGGGTACCGCGGAACAATTACAATAATGTTTATAACACCACAGAGACACGATAAATCACTCAAAAGACAACTTTTTAGAAATCAGTTAGCCACTGTTTGTCACGAACTGAGCTTTGTGGCAGCCAACAAAAGCGCATACACCGAGTGGAACAAAAAATAACTATTTGCATCTCGCTTGCTCTACCGCTAAATGGTATGCTTGCATTTCGCTCTCGCATCTGTCCATGTGTGCGAATGACCAGTCCATTCATTCTCTGTCTACGTACGAACAAGATGTAGGTGGGCTTGAAAACAAGAGAGAAACAACAACATCAGAGTAAAAGAGATGAAGTATATAATGTTGCTACCAAAAATACGATTTCGTAGTCTCAAAAATAATGAGCTTATTAATCGATTTATTTATAAAGTAAATTACCCTTTTGCTATTATATTGATGGTAAAAAAATATTTTGCTAAGAAATATAACAAATTTTAATTAATTAATACACAACAACAAAGTAAAAGGGGATAATATGTGGCATATTGATTGTGATTTTGATGATTTTTGACATTTGACGTCACAAGAAAAATGTCCGCCTGCCATCGCTTGCGCACTATTTTATCTTGTACTGTTTATTCGTTATAAATAAACTAGTTTCATTTAATTCTACAAACATTGTTAACGTTGAGTCGAGCTTGCTCCTCCGTGGCTGTGTTTTGGTGAAATTAAGTGTGTATTTGTGAAACATAGACCCGGTGTTGAGACAGTGACTCTTGTTTGATTTTGTGTTTAATTTCGCGATGAGTTCGCTGAAAGAAAACACTAGAATCTGTAGCATGTGTGGATCTTCACCTTCTAAAGATCCCAGCATCACTTTGCATCGGTTTCCGAAGCCTGGTGCAAAAAATGCTGTTCGGTATGTACCTACTTATGTACTTTTCATGCTATTCGTTAAAGACAGCCTAAGCCGGCCATACACGGACTAATACTATACTACTACGGAGTACTACGATACTAATACAATATTTTTTTGTACCACATATAGGGTTGCCAACCGTACTCTAAAATAGAGTATTGTACTCTATATCATGTAAGCATACTCTATAATCTATAACACTAATAGAGTACGCTAAAACACTCTTTTTTACACATTCTTACTTGTCATATGACCATGGGATCCTCTTTGCGACACCCTAACCATAGCTATCGCTGAGTGAGAGGTCTAGGGTTCGATTCGTAGATCGGGCAAAAGTGTTATTTGTGATTTTTCCGTCAGGAAATTCTCAATAGCAGCACAGAGACTAGTATTTTGCCCGGTGGATGGCGATAGGCGATAGGATGAAAGGGGGTAACCTTTTTACATGGGACCTAAACCTGGATCATAAAGAATGCAATCAGCCATTTATCGTAATCACAAGCTGTGTGTATATCTAGTACACCGCTTCCTTAAATACACAATACTTTTTTTGGGCAGTCGGGTAAAACGAAGTATATTTTTTTTCAAAAAGTATGTAAAAACCATTTTATTTAGTTCATTTAAAGGATTAAAACAGTATTTACATTAGGAGTAAGGGATTCGGCTACTAAAAATGTACCATGATTTTTGTCCCTTAAAACTGGAATATCTCTGAAACGTTGCTCCAATCATCATATTTTTTATATATTTTAATAAGGTAATGGTAGCCCTATAAAACCCATATTATTCGATTCCTGGCCGCGGCAAAAAAAAAAGACGCCAAAGTTCCATACATGACTACTCATTGTCCTTTAGAGTTAGAATGTTTGGACTCATAGAATTCTTTTAAAAATAATGAAAAATTGTTATGTACTGCAAAAAGTACAAAAAACTACCTTTTTAAAAATTTAAAATAAATGATACTCTTTTTTTCAAGTCCATACTCTTTTTTACCTCCTTTGAAATCAGATATACTCTTTTTCTTCTGAAAAAAGTTGGCAACCCTAACCACATACTCACGTAATATGTATGTATATATAATTACTTTTAATGTATTTGATTATTATGGTAAAATAATTTTTATATTTTTTAATTTCCAGGTGTGAATTATGGGCAAAATATTGCTTTCCAAATGAAGCCTGGTCTTCACCAAAATTCCAGAATGAACTCCATTCAAAACATAAGATGCTTTGCAGCAAACATTTTAAAAGCACATGCTTTAATGAGAAGAAGTTATTCAGAACAGCTGTACCTGGTGTTCACCTGGCAGATGAACCTGCAGTATTTGTACCCGTTGCCAGTCCATCCACAATCATTTATCCTTTGAAAGAATGTGATGCAAACATTATACCTCAAACCAATTATTCAGAAATGTTTGTGGGCGAGTCTTCAAAGCTAGGTGATCAGAAAAACAAAATATTGATACGGAAACTGAAAAGTAGTATGAATAAAGTATATAGATTGCAAAAAAAAACCGGCCAAGTGCGAGTCAGACTCGCGCACCGAGGGTTCCGTACAAACCTGTAGGTATATAAGTAAAAGTTATGGTATTTTTATTGCTAAATGAAATCCATAACATAACAATGTGGAAAGCTGACGGTACCTTGTCAATACATATATGAAAACATTATGTATGTTCGGAAAAATCTTCATCTCTTTAAGAAGAGAAGTGATAGACATAATTTTAATACTAGAAATAGGCACAATTTGGATCAGTCTCGGTTTAGATTGGCTAAGGTACGAAATTCTTTTATGGGGAATTGTGTAAAATTTTATAATAAAATACCACTGCGGATTCTACAACTGAACGAGACAAAATTTAAAACATGCATAAAACGCACACTATGTAGACAAGCATATTATAAATTAGAGGATTATATCCTTGATAAAAAAGCTTGGCTTAATTGCATGAAATTTTGTGTGCATATCGGGTAGGTCTGAGAATCGGCCAACATCTGTTTTTTTTTTTAATCGCTGAACAACGTTTGCTGGGTCAGCTAGTAAGTTTATGATTATTAAAAAAAATATACTATGTGATGTAACTAAAAATTTAAGATTTTCGGAATTTTTCCTATATGTGTACTTTAAAACGTTGCTTCATGCCAAATTTCAAGATTCCAGGTCGTCTGGAAGTATCCTTTAGGTTTTGATTCCCTTGCGAGTAGTTGCGAGTTTCAAAATATGCGGCTTTAATTGCTGTATCTTTTGATTGCGTTGACGTAGAAGTTTGATTTTGTTACAGCTTAAAGATATTATAGACTTGAGTATTTGTTAAGAATTTCAATATAATACCACTACGCGTTCATGAGTAAAGGGGTAATAAGTTTAAAATTATTAAAAATATTTTTATTATATGATGTAACTAAAAATTTATGCTTTTCGCAATTTTTCCTTTATCTGTGTTATAAGACGTTGCTTCGTACCAAATTTCAAGATTCTGAGTTCACGGGAAGTACCCTGTAGGTTTTGATTCCCTTGCGAGTGTCGAAAATTTGCGGCATAAACGGGAGTATCTTTTGATCGCGTTGACTTAGAAGTTTGATTTTTTCACAGCTCCAAGAGACCATAGACTTGAGTATTTGATATGAATTTCAGCTTGATACCTCCACGCGTTCCTGAGAAAAAAGGTCTTGACAGACAGACAGACAGACAGACGGACAACAAAGTGATCCTATAAGGGTTCCGTTTTTACCTTTTGAGGTACGGAACCCTAAAAACCATAAAACATTTAAAAAATGAAGCATTTTTAAATGTTATTAGTAACAATGAAATGGTCAAAAAAATCCTCAATAAAAAAATGAGTTCAACATTTGCACTGTTACTGCAAGGAGAACTGCAAAATTATAAGAGGAAGAAACCCGGGCGCAGGTGGAACATGGAGGCTAAAATAATAGCATTGAGGCTCTATAAAAGGTCACCAACCAGTTACAAATTATTGAGGAGAATGATTTGTTTACCAGCACCCAGCACATTAAAATCCCTCTTAGGAAGATTTAAGATGAATGTGGGGATACACAAAACTACACTTACAGTTTTGAAAAACACAACAAAATACTTTGGGGCATCCGAACGAGAGTACATATTGTTGTGGGATGAAATGTCTCTAAGAAAAAAATTATGGTACAACTCGAAGGCAGATCATATTGAAGGGTTTCAAGACCATGCTACACAAGGTAGATCTCCACAGGCAGCTTCATATGCCCTTGTATTTATGGTTGTTGGAGTTAGGAAGCAAATAAAGCAACCAGTGGCATATTATTTGTCTAGTGGGTTTGTCACAGCTGACAGACTATCTGCTTTAATTAAGGAGGTATGCATTTCTTCTTCATTTTGAATGATAATCATGTTTTAAGTTTAGTTGTCACTAATCTGTCTTAAAATAGCATTGAGGCTCTATAAAAGGTCACCAACCAGTTACAAATTATTGAGGAGAATGATTTGTTTACCAGCACCCAGCACATTAAAATCCCTCTTAGGAAGATTTAAGATGAATGTGGGGATACACAAAACTACACTTACAGTTTTGAAAAACACAACAAAATACTTTGGGGCATCCGAACGAGAGTACATATTGTTGTGGGATGAAATGTCTCTAAGAAAAAATTTATGGTACAACTCGAAGGCAGATCATATTGAAGGGTTTCAAGACCATGCTACACAAGGTAGATCTCCACAGGCAGCTTCATATGCCCTTGTATTTATGGTTGTTGGAGTTAGGAAGCAAATAAAGCAACCAGTGGCATATTATTTGTCTAGTGGGTTTGTCACAGCTGACAGACTATCTGCTTTAATTAAGGAGGTATGCATTTCTTCTTCATTTTGAATGATAATCATGTTTTAAGTTTAGTTGTCACTAATCTGTCTTAAAATACTTTCAGGTTTTAAATAGTTGTTTTAATGCTGGCCTTAATATATGCGCTTCAGTTTGTGACTTGGATGGAGTCAACAAGAGAGCTCTGTGTTTATTAGGGGCTTCTGTTGAGAATCCCTACATAGAAGTAAACAGTTGTAAAGTTGTCACACTATTTGACACACCACACTTGCTGAAGTGCTTCAGAAATGTGTTCATGAAGTATGATGTGAAGTTTAGGACCAACATAACATCAGACAGTAAACAAGGAATTGGTAAGTCATTTGTTTTTTAGAAAAATAATTGGACATAAAACAACTCGTCTGTAATTCTCAAAGGGCTAGGCAGAGGTGTACCTGATAGTACACACACAATTAGCTAATTATTTTTAAACCCCATGTAATATGGGGTGAGCCTATTGCTATCAACCGGACACAAATCCATACTCCATAGCTGCTACTGAGAAATTCTTTATGGAAAAAAACCCAGTAGCACTGCCCAACCTAGGAATAGAACCCGGGACCTTGTGCTCTGCAGTCACACTTGTGCACTAGACCACCAAGGCAGTCATATGTACATGTACAGCCTAATATTTTTCCTAATATTTTATAAGAAAGAAAGTTTATATATACATAATACTTTTAATAATTACTTTACAGGAATCGCTAAATGGAGCCACATCAGGGAATTCTATGAATTGGACAATAATAATCCAAACTTTGTGTATGCACCATGCTTGACAAGAGAACATCTCAACCCCAATAGTAAGCAAAAAATGAGGGTAAAACTTGCAGCACAAGTTTTAAGCCACTCGGTTGCAGCAGGAATATATTCCAAAATAGCTAAAGGTAAGGCATGATACTTATGAATATTTAAAAACAAGTCAACACCCTTTAATTTTAACAGTAAGATAAGATGGGATTCTCTCTTAAAAAGGGTAAACCCACTAGTAATTATATTGTCAGTTTTAAGGAACAGATAACGGAACCCTTATAGGATCACTCGGTTGTCTGTCTGTCCATCTGTCACTGCTGATTTATTCCGAATCTACTTGACAAATTCCGTTGAAATTTGGGAGAACACCAGAAAATTAAAAAAAAAAAGATTTTCCATAAAATGTCCAAAATCCGTATCAAATAAACATGCGTATTGTAAGGGTGTCGAATATTTCTTTCCATAATTTTAAAATAAATAAAGTTGTTCACGAAATTAGATTAAAAATGTTAGCCATGTACATTTTATAAGTTGATTTAATTTATTTATTGTAAATTTTCAGGAGACATGCCGACTGAAGCAGTGGCAACGGCTAATTTAATAACAGATATGGATGAACTGTTTGATGGTGTAAACGCGTCGACACCAGACCTACGAAGAGGAAAAAAATTTTCTACAAACATAAAAAACTCTACAGAACATCTGCAAATGTTTAATAAAATGAAATTATTTTTTAAAACCGCTGAATTTTTGGGATGTAAGGGTAATCCACCATCAAAAGATGGGTGGATTTGGACCCTCAATGGTATAGAAATTATTTGGAGATGCCTTAGTGCCAAATATAAAATAATCAAAAGCCTGTCTACAAGAAGACTCCAGCAGGACCCACTAGAAAATTTATTTGGTTGCATACGCTACAACTGTGGGTCCAATAGCAACCCAACAGTTGGGCAATTTGTTGCTGGATTAAAAACTGCTGTGATCAGCAACATGGCACACACTAGCTCAGGCAATTGTGAGTCAGATAGCAACAATGCCATAATAACAAATTTTAAAATATTGCTGACACCAGACACAGACATATGCACTGATACAGAACAATTTGAAGAAATCAACCTAATAGAAAAAGAAATAGAAGAAAACATTACTTCCTCTCTGGAAGAAAACTTGGAGGAAGGTAGTAGCGAACTACAAGCATGTGCATATGTCTGTGGCTTCATTATTAAAAAAAATAAAATCAATTGTTATAATTGTAAAAAAAATCTAGTCTCCGAAACGCCAGAGGGAGTTCATAATTTTATAGAGTTCAAAAATTATGAAAATTTAAAAAAATCTCTTACATACGCCTCAAAGAATTTAATAGCCTGTGTAGAAAAAAGTGCAAGCTTAATAAATGTCCGTATTTATGCAAAATAGAACCACTCGACAAATTTCATTTTTTACTTTTTTTGAAGAATACTAATCGACGGTTAAAAGGAAGTAGGGCATAAGCGACATTTTGGGCAAAAATGAGTTATATATGACATCCGATGTAAAATTTTCCGCTCTTTCGAATGCACTTACTCTCATGGCTCTACGACGACTTTTTTGGCGTTTATGCCCTAGCAAAAAAATGCATTTTCCTAGTATTACTTTGCGTAACCGACGAAAATTCGGGTAATTTTTGTTACAAATGTGCTTGTACCCCTACAAAAATGATTTATTTTGGGTTTGTTGTCGGTAATGCTTTTTTTCTTCATAAGGATATCGAGCTTTTGGTTATTTATGCCATTCTTCCATTTTTTAATTTAACATAGCTATGGCGCTTGTATCCTATTTACAAAATTCATTTTCATATGACTCTGTCGGTTATACCCTATTACTATTCTGTACTTTATGACAGGCATGTAGGTTATGCCCTATTACCATTCAGTACTTTATGACAGCTATGTAGTTAATGGCCTATTACCTAAATTTCTTTAAATATCACACTGTTGGTTATACCTTACTTCCGTTTACATTATATGTACAGTTTTGTCGCTAATACCTTATTACTTAAATTAAATTATATGACAGGGTGTCGATTATAACCTACTTCCATGTTGTACCATCATATTGATCTGTCATTTATACTACAATACTCAATAAGGATTTAATTATGAGTTGGTACTTACACCATTTGATATCACAAAAGTAGGTTTAAAGCGCGTCGCTTGTCCGAAAAACAGTCTACCGCGAGCTGTGACGGCGAGAAAAAGAACGGAACCCAAGGACCGGTAAGCTATCTGTTTTGCAAATATTCTTCTATTTTATTTCTTATGATTATGTACTTCATTCAATAGTATTTATTGTAGGTTTAAAAATGGAACAGAAAGGCCGAAATAGGGAAATTTTGGCAATGGCCTTAAAGTCATCAGGTTTACAAAAACCTAAACTAGTCAACAGAGACTTTAACTCATCATTAAAAATGGTAAATTTGTAGTTATTGAATTAACTATCTATGAAAACATTGTACCTACCTATTACCTATGATTTACGTTATTAATTGTCACAAACATTAAACATTAGTACTTAATTTATTTTACCTTACCTTTTATTAATGAATTCAGATAATCTCTATTCTTTCGCAGCAGCGCACGCCGTTTTCTGACCAAGATGTCGAGCTTTTTACCAGCTCTGTACCGGACGCGGCGTCAGACCTCAGAAGCTGTGAAACGGATGCTGCACCAGCCCATGTTACCCAGACTACCCCAATTCTATGTCAGACCTCTTTTCCAGCTCAACAGCTGATGCTGCGACAACCGTACATGCCAGCCCTAAACCAAATACAGAAACTAACCGCTTTAATAGCCCTGAGCCTGAGTCTTCTTTATTCAACAACTTGAACGGAACAGAAGTTGCGTCAGACACCCACACTAGTTGCTATGTCCAGATGCTATGTCAGAACATTTTAACAGTTCTGCACTGGATGCTGTAATAGAAAATCCTACCTGTTGTGTGCCTGGTGCTGTGACAACTTTCCTCACCCGTTCTGCCCTAGAACTTGAGTCAAATCTTATTACTAGTTCTGCAACGGGCAACGAGATGGACATCACATCTGCCACCAATAAAAATTCTACGCCAACAGTTTCAGAAATAACTTTGCCTCATGCATCAAAAAAAAAGAAAACTCGAATATCAAAGCAATCCATTGCCGTTCGTCCTAGTACATTATCTGCTACCGATGACACCACAAATCCTCAAGCCTATACATTGAAAACAGCCCATCCTACAAAGATGTTACACATGTTCTACATCCTAAAAACAGTTACCTGCCTAGTATTATTGTTTCCAAAAAAATAATTAGCAGGTTAATACTTTTCTACTGTTTTTAAGTAAGCTTTGTTGTTTTTAAAAACGCCTTTTTTATTTAAAAAAACATCCTGCTTATTATCTAAACACATCATCAATGGCTAGGGATATTACACGAAAGACTTCTTAACTTAAAAACTATTTACTGTATAAAAAGTTTGTACATAAAATATTTTCTACTCCACCGCTTCTTTGAAATTCAAAAAAATAAAAAACAAAAACTCATTTTGAAACAAAAGAATATCGATTGTTCGAATTTGGTGGTCGAAAAGTTAGTTCATGTTACAATAAAACAATGAAGTTTTCAAAAATTTTAAGCGATTACACATTTTTTTATCCTAATTTCAACGTGTGTTAGATTTATTGTTATGTCACGTCGACATTTGACAAGGGAAGAGCAGATTAGAGCTGTAGGCATGTTGGAAGCGGGTGTATACAACGCGTGGTTGGTCACGTTATGGTCAGGATATCATGCTACAGGCGATGTAGCTGAACGGCATTCAGGCAGAAATCGCATCACCACTCCTAGGCAGGACCGTTTTTTACAAAATATCGCTAGGAGTCAACCCAATATTACGGCTATGCAAATGGTTCAAAGGCTATCTTTATGAAGATAATAAGAAGAAGATCACATGAAGCTGGTCTTCCTGACCACTTCGGGTTCCAGCTTTGCGGCGTGGCAATTGCGGGCGGAGACTATTGTGGGCTCGAGAACATTTCGCATGGAGTGACGAGCAATGGTCCATGGTGCTTTTTTGTGATGAGTCTCGGTTTGGATTTTATCCGGATTCACAAAGATTAAGGGTTTGGCGAGATCCTGGTAGACGAAGCCGTCTCCAGCATCCACAAGAAGTCCATTCATATCAAGGCCACACTATTATGGTCTGGGCTGGTATTCGTATCGGTGCGCGAACCGATCTCATTTGGATAAGAGGGATCATGCACTGAAATACCGCAATGAGGTAGTGAAACCTGTGCTTAACCCACACAGGGTACAAATGGGTCAGGAGTTCCAACTCATGCACGATAATGCTCGTGCCCATACGGCTGAGCTGGTATCAACTGTGCATAGGCAACATGAAATCAGGGTTATGGATTGGCCTGCTCAGTCCCCCGACATGAATCCCATTGAACACGCATGGGACATGCTACAACGAAGGGCTATGGTTAATTTTTCTCCAAATTTTATAACAGAAGAACAACTTTTCCTGCACTTGAAAATAATCTGGGACCTGATACCACAGCTCGATTTGGATAACTTAATTTTGAGCATGAATAACCGATGCCGAACTCTAATTAATGTTAGGGGAGGAAATACTGGTTATTAATTTTAATTAAATGCCATTTTTTGTTATTATAATGACTTTAATTTTCATAATTTCCTACATAAAATCCATTATGTACAAAATAAAAATTATACCCAAAAATAAAATCACAAAAAAATAATTTAAAAATCTTTGATGCATCTCTTTTTTATGTATTGCAAGTATAAACCATAATATAAACTTCAATTTCATATATAATTGTTTTAACAAAATATTTACAGAATTTCATATAATAAGGTAAAAATTAAATATCCCTAGGCAATGTTGATGTATGTAGTTTTTTAGTAATTTGAATTACCTATGTACTTAAACGGGTAGGATACACTGAAACAGGCCTCTAAGACTAAGGATACGTCTTTTTCTATCAAATCGAAATCCCTAATACTTATTTTACCCTATTTTACGAGTTATGGACTCAATCACAGTGTTGTGTAATACGAGTTTTAGCTCTTATCCTAATGTAGGATTGTGTTGGTTACGCCACTTCATTATTTTTGGTGTGTCTTTTCATCCATATTTCCATAAACTCACGCAATACCAAATGTCGATTATCCTTCTTTTCCTTTGCTTTCAAGCAACATTGTGTGTCAGTAATGTCTTATATCCTAGTATTGTTTTAATAACCGACTGTTTCTTGTGCTCTATTACCTTTTATACAACCACTGTGAAAAGTACCTTATCCTTCTTTTCCAAAAACACTTATTGAACAGTCTAGTCTCTTATATCCTTTAAACTTGCGATGTGAGAAATCGGTATGTCGCTTGGGCTTCTTAACCTTTAAAATTTATTTTGTCATTTGTATCTTATGCCATATTTCCTCATTGGAAAATTAAAAGCTTTTGTCTTAAGCGACAAAAACCTCTTTAAATAGCGTCATATCATTAAAACTAAAAATACCGGTAACTGCTCCATTTTTTTTCTGATTTTATAAACGTTTTAGTTTTTACGATATCTTAATAAATGACGACAACACGTCAGTTTTTCTAAAATTTAAAACTTTAAACGGCTCTCCTGAACATTTCACTTTTTGTCGGTTATCCCCTATTACCTTTTAACCGTCGTAATGTAAAAGTGGTCTAAAATTCTTATACAAAAAAGAACCACCTGATTTTCCCCTTGGAAACAAGGTATATTAAAAGCAGAACAAAACCAACAGCAATAACAAATGTTACTTGTAAAGCAAAACGGAACCACGGCACAACATGGCTCTATTGATCAAACAAATAAACGATAGTACTATCATGTAATTTTATACAAAAAAGATCCACGCATACTTGGTACCATTATACATTACACATATTTCTATTATTAACGATTATTTTTTATACACAAAATAGAACCAAATTTCTGTGGTATCCTTATACGTAAAATAAATTCTTATTATTTAGTTGCTAATATTGTTTTGCAAAAGGGAACCACAAACATTCGGTTCTATCATGTATAAATAAATATTGTTAAACCATAGTAAAATTAATGTGGTTAAACAGTAGAACCACTAGCATGTGATTCCATTATGCTTATTGATTTAAAAACTTATGATCGCTCAAAGGTACAAAAATGACATGATTGATTTCATATTTCTCGTGTTAAACAACGAAATATTTACTTTATTTCATTGATGGTATGACTCAAAGTCCAATAACTCAGTTTCAAAGTAAAACGTCAAAAGTCATCTGTCAAAATAGGCGACATTCAACGAAATAGTTCGAATGCGTGACGACCGTTTTTTTTCTCTGCAAAGAAAGTTCTCTTGTTTTTGTTTATTTCTTTAGAATTAAGTGTAAAAATGTTACGTAGAGGCAAGCTGTTGGTGAATAAAGCTTTGGACATAAACACCGAAGATACTAATGAAGCCATAACAGGTAAATAGTTTTATTTAATGCATTTTAGTACCTACTTAATGTATCTGAGAAGTACTAGTACCTGCGCATTATCCACATTTGATTAATTCCGTTTGTGAAGTGATTTTATAAAGATTATTCGACAAGTAGGTATAAGGACTCTCAAATATAACTGCAAAATCGCATAGCAAATTACCTACGAGCTCACACGAATGCACCGTATGAACTGCGGCGTTGTATCGTGTGCTGATGTATGATGTTATGATTGTAATGATGTGTGTGTGTGTGTGTGTGTATGCATGTATGTAATTAACATTTCTACGTAATGATGAGTGCTGAGGTATGAAAGACTTGAGTATGATTCTGGTGATGTGGTGGGTTGATGTGAAGTAATGAGAGAGTGGGTGTGTGTGTGCGTGCGTACGTACGTGCGTGCGTATGTGTGTTACTACTTTATGAAGAACCGTAAAGCCGCGTTCACACTAGGTGACATTTGCCCTATGTCGCCCTATGTTTCATTACCCTTCTGGCAACGTTGTCGCTCGATGTCTTCGGCGACATACATCACTCGACATATCCTGCCTAGCGGTGACACGGCTTTATAAGAACTTAAATAATTTCACTGTGGCCATATATTTATAAAACCACGCGTTATTGTTGTAAAGATATAAAAGTTTTTTTTATTACAGCACAAGGTAGTGAAGAACCTAGTACGTCACAGCCTCTAGAGAAGCTTTCTTCACCTCTAAGCAATTACTTAACTTCGCCAGATCGCTTAGAAGAATATTCCTCGCCGATATTAGACCTACTTGCAAACTTGTCCCCTTTTAAAAGTCCTGACTATGTATCAGATTCATCAGATTATGGTGATGATATAATAGTTGCTGGTGGCAAGAAAATGAGGCTACCTAATGGTAAGTCTAGACGCACTATCATAGAAGAGTCTGCTTCTGAAGGCGAAAAGACTGCAAAATCACCAGCGTTTATACCATGTTCTGATGATGATACAGTGAGTATTAATGACGAAGTACCTACGAAAGGAAGACCAAAGAAAGGCCGACAATTTAAGTATGGTGGTCTATCTAGGATGGAAAGAAAGAGAAACAGACATTCTAATAAGCCTTTTCACAACTATAAAAACATCGAAGTCCAACCGAAAGTATTTATTGATTATAAATGTAATTGTAAAACGAAGTGCTGGGAAAAAATAGATTCAAACAATCGACAGAAAATATTTGAGACTTTTTACAAACTAGAAAATTACAATACCCAGAATATGTACATCGCAGCAAGCGTCAAAGAAGCCGACGTTAAAAGAAGGATGACTAATAGCAATATGAAGAAAAAATTCTCTCGTAAATATCTATTGGATAAAATCGAAGTATGCCGGGATTTATTTGTCAAAACACTTGGTGTTTCTACAAAGAGAGTTAATACTGCTTTGACTAAAATGAGGTCACAAGATTGTTTAGATAGAAGAGGATCGAAAAGTGGAGGTAAGAACAAATGCAGCGATGAATTAGTTTCCCAAGTAAGATGTCATATAAACTCTCTTCCTAAGTATAAATCACACTATAGAAGAAGTGAGCGCGACACCGAATATCTTATGCCAGACATGACTTTAGACAAGATGTACGATTTATATTGTGAACATGTAGGAGAAGCTGAAAAGGTTAGTAAGGCTATGTACACAAAGTTATTTTACACATATTTTAATCTTAAACGAGCGCCTCTTAAAAAAGACACGTGTAACAAGTGTGACACATTACAAGCGAAATTAACTCATTGCAAAACTGCTGAGGAAAAAACAGCCATAGATACAGAACGCGAAGAACATTGCCGAAAATGGGAACAAGCGCGGCATAAAATGAAGGCTGATTTTGTTCTGGCTACTCAATGTAAGGAAATAGAATGTCTCACGTTTGATCTACAAAAAACGCTTCCAATGCCTAAGATACCTACTGGAATTATTTACTATAAACGACAGCTTTGGCTGTATAATATGGGTATTTATTCGGCAAAAACCAACTCAAGTGGGTCTTCTTCTTCGTCGTGTCAATGGCTGAGTCAAATTTTATTGGTCCAATAAGTGGCCACTGTTATGGCAGTGTCTCATTGGCGTTCATGAGCGCCTCTCTTGTGCAGGTGGTAGGGCATTTTGGACAGTCAGTAAGGTGGTCAAGGTTTTTACTTGCCATCGTGGTGTAAGGATTAGCCAATTCGCTTTTAAGAACTCGCGAATTGCCCAGGGTGCGCCGGACGTAGGGAATCGTTGTGTACGTCACTCGGGGAGGCTCCTTTCATGCACCCCACTCAAGCTCAAGTGGGTGTTTTGTTTGGATAGAAGGAATGGCTGGGAAGGGTGCTCAGGAAGTCGGCTCTTGTCTATTAAAATACTTAGGCGAGCATATTTCTGAAGATGTCGAGGAACTAATTTTATGGAGCGATTCGTGTGGCGGACAAAATCGTAACATAAAGATAGTTTTGATGTTAAAAGCATTTTTGCATTGTCATCCCACTTAAACACAAAATAACACAAAAGTTTTTGATTCCCGGACACAGTTACCTACCCAATGACAGAGATTTTTCCCACATTGAATCTGCAATGAAAAAATATCCGAGATTATACACTCCTGATGATTATGTACAAGTTATGAAAGATTGCAAGAAAAAGAACCCTCTTAAAGTGACAGTAATGGCAAAATCAGATTTTCTGGGAACTTCTAAGGTTGAAAAAATGATTATTAATAGAAAACGTGGTATTAACAAAGAATGTATTAATTGGCTACAAACTCGGGAAATATACATAGAAAGAGACTCACCAAACTCAATTTATTTTAAAACAGACTTCTTTGGTAATGCTGTAGAAGTTAATATAGGGAGAGCACCTGTTCGTGGCAGACCAGCTTTAATCTTAATGGAACATTTAGTTCCCTTGTGGCCGTCAGGGAAGCCAGTATCACCCGCGAAACTAGCCGATATTCAATCCATATTACATCTCATACCACAAGATGCACAGAGTTTTTATAATGTTCTCGACTGTGATAATACTATAGAAGACGACATAGATGGACTAGACACGGTAGATTTCGAAATCCAATTTGATGATAACGTCGAATAAACGTGTATTTTTGATAAATTAAAGCTTTATCCCGATTATAAATCACATTGTTTCACTTATATCAACAAATCCCTAGATTGTGGTTCTTTTTTGTATATGAGAAAACCTATTAATTACTTAATGTTTAAAGGAACCACATGCACGATTTCTTAATTATTTTGAAAGTATACCAGTAATCAACAAAAAATTATATACCTACACATACTAAATTTAGTAATTTATCAACATATTTAAATAAAAGAAATAGTAATTTTACTTCATTTAACAGTGCTGCACATGTTTTTGTAAACCCTTTGATATCTCAAAAGTGTGTGTTTGCTGTGTGGTTCCATTTTGCATAAATACGGACAAATATATTTTTAGAGAAAGAGGCGTATATAGAGAATATAAAAATGAAAATAACACAATTGTTACAGAACGCTATAAATTATGACTTCCTCGAAGATTGCGTGGAGCACAAAGAATTGAATAAAACTTACATAGTTAATAGTGTCTTCCACATTACAATAAAGAGATACTGTATTGTAAAAAACAGAATGTTTTCTGAAGAGGCGAGTAAATCTGCACTTAAAAGGAAAATGAACATAATTATGCATAAATAAATGTACATATAGGTTTTTCTTTGGTATTTTGTTGAGGAAAGGTAATTGGAATATAAATAATAGAAGATACGTGTTCACGCAAACTGTTTGTATTCACGACTGACTTAAGTGGTGGGCGCAGCCGCCGCTATTGTTTACATTTTAAACTATGTTTATGTTAACATAATAAATTAATAATATACACTGTACCTACACCATTCCCCCCTTTTTTAAAACAAAAAAGTAACAAATATTTAATAAGTAATTAAAGGGTTAAGCTAACATATTTTCTTAAAACACTTTACTTGTAGATAAATGCGGTTGCCGCCTGCTTAATCTCAAGCGCTTTGTGAGAGCTAAACAAACTGCTACTCAACGAAAGCGTTGTTCTCAAAAAAAGTACACATAAGTTTTTATTATATAAATAAACAGTAAAAATGTCTTAACCTATGATTAGCTTATACAAAAGTATATTTAAAATAAACAATAAACATTTCGAAACCTATGAATAGCTTACACAAAAGTATACTTAAACAAAACAATAAAAGTGTTTATAACTAAAAGTGTTATAATAATTCCTTTGTGTCAAACGCTACTTATGTTGCTTATTCTACGAATCTCAATGGTGTTTTGATTACTCGGCCAAAACGCGTTGTTTTGTTATGACTAACTTTTGTCGCTGCGCTTTGCTTATCGTTCAAGTTACAATCTAAATTAAAACTATTGTCGGTAGAGTTTTTACAGTCGCTATCAATTATATAGGCAGGTTTCAGCCTGTCTATGGAAATACACTTTTCTTTATCGCCTACCTTGATAGTGAAAGTCTTTCCTTGTCTTTTTACGACATTGTATGGACCGTCATATGGTGGTTGAAGACATTTACGCATTAAATCAATTCTAACGAACACACTTTTACACGTATTAAGATCGTTGGATATGAATAGCGAACGTGAATTACTATGACATGGTGGTCGTGGTTTCAATTTATTTATAGAATCTCTAAGTACCTGTAAATATTCAGAGACCGACATGCATATTTTACTTTCATCATAAAAATCACCCGGCAATCGAATCGTTTTACCGTAGGTCAATTCCGCTGCGCTTACTCCGCTATCACTTCTGATAGCTGCACGCAGTCCTAATAATGCGATCGGAAGCTCGTCCACCCAAGACTTGTCATCTTGTAAACGTGCCATAAGGGATACTTTTAGTGCTCTATGCCAACGCTCAATGACGCCGTTGCTTTTTGGATTATACGGACTTGTGCGTATTTTATGTATACCTAAATATTTCATAAGGTTTTTAAACATATCACTTTCAAATTGTCTACCCTGGTCGCTTGTTAGCTTTGAAGGGCATCCAAAACGTGAGATCCAGCACTCAAAAACTACTCTAGCCACGGTCTCCGCTGTAATATTTTTAACAGGAACGGCCTCTGGCCAACCCGTTGTCCGATCTATAAGAGTTACGCAATATCTATAACCATCAGGTGATATCGTTAAAGGTCCGACTATGTCAATGTGTAGGTGCTGAAAACGTTCAGCCCGTTCAAAACTACCTACACCGGAAACAGTATGTCTATTGATTTTTACTTTCTGACAAATAGGACAAGTTCTAGCCCATTTGGTAACATCTCTATCCATATTCGGCCAAAAGAACTTTTGTTTAACCATCTGTTTAGTACATTTAATTCCAGGGTGGCTAAGGTCATGAATTGAATGGAATGCGATTAATCTAAAATTTTCAGTTAAATATGGCCTAATTTTATTCGATGAAATTTCACAATATACTTGTTTATCACAACCTGGTAAGTAAAATTGTTTAAACTGTAAATTACTATCTGGTACTTGCAATGCCTGCCGTAAGTATACGTCACTAGATTGGGTTTCTGCTAATGCCGCATAATCTAGTATCGTGGGACAACTTACTGTCTCTATCCGAGATAAAGCGTCTGCTACTACGTTTTGATCACCGCTGATATACCGAATGTCAGTACTGAATTCGCTTATGTAGGAAAGTTGACGAATACGTCTAGGACTTTCTTTATCGCTATTTACTTTACTGAATGCGTATACGATAGGTTTATGGTCTGTGAATATCGTTAATGCCCGACCTTCCACTAAATGTTTAAAATGTCTTATTGCCATATATATAGCCAATAATTCACGATCATAAGTAGAGTATTTCATTTCCGTAGGTGATAATTTTTTAGAAAAATATCCAAGTGGTTTCCAATTGGTATCTATTTGTTGCTGTAAAACCGCGCCTACACTTGTATTTGAAGGTGTCAACCCAACAACAAAGCCACCATGGAGCAGCCATTTACCATTCCGGACAGCGAGGAAGCACTGGAAGGCGCGATGGCGGCGCTGGCATCTACAGCCAAGGGGGATGTCCTACATCAGGGCATCACGTCCCTACCTCTACCCTCCCCCGGTAGGTCCACCAGGTCAGGAGCGAGGCGGCGATCGGAGGACTCAGCGCCGCCTAAGAGGTCTAGAGGTCGCCCATCGAGAATGGCGGAACGAATAGACGAGCTCGGTGAGACATCCGACCTTGAGGAGGACGCTCTTCAAGAAGGATCTTCGCAGCAGCAGAGCGCTGGGGCGTCAGCTTACGCGGAAGGGGGGTTCCTACACACTTTGCTGTTAGATATCCAAAAGACCGTGCACGGGATATCAAAGAAAGTGGACACTATACATGAGCAGGCACAGCAGGACAGGCAGCGTCTCTGCAACCTCGAAATGAGGGTAGAAACGCTGCAGCAAACCCGCATGCTTGGGATGACGACCCAATCTGTCAGCGCCGCAGCCAGCGCACCTGCTAGCGGATCCACTCCGCACTTGACCACCGGGGGCAGGGGACCTCTGACCTTTTGACTTAGACCCCGACGTGATGTGACTTTCCTCAACAAAATACCAAAGATAAACCTATAGTACAAATAGCCGGTTTAGTCGAATAATGACAAATTCTTGAAATGTATACTTCTATGAATGACTGATTCTACAACCGACTCATATTTTTTGCTAGTAGTCTGCGCCTGTATTTCCCGAATTTTGTGATTAATTACTATTACTGAATGTGATAAACACATTTTTTCATGTAAAATTAGTCATAGTTACTTAAATTAATAATTGATAAATTATAAATATTATCATGAAATAAATAAGTTTGTGGCGATTCTATCGTGTCGCATCACTAGCATGGTGTCCCCTCACTAGAGAGAAAAATAACCGCCATCAGAAATTGAACTGACTTGTCTCACGGTTGACCCATGGTTTTGTATTGTTATAATTTAATGTTACTGTGTAACCAAAAGTGTGATTAAAACTGTAAGAAGCAATCCACATTTTATTTCTACAGTAGGAGTATAGATCTCTCCCACATTGGTGACCTTCGACGATAGTTGAATCTTCGAATACACGTGCGTGCTGCTGGTTCAATCACTGAAAACTCGCTAATTAATACCTAACAGCGCAGGAGTACCTATCCAGAGCATTACTTACGGCGACCTGCTGATGCTACATTTCGATCGACATACCGCATGCCAGCTCCATACTTACCGTAACTACTTCGAGTTTACCTCCAAGCTTGGGGCTCAAGCAATCTTCGATCTACTAAAAAGCATCGCTCGTGTTCATCACACGCATGCCCATCGAGCACAACGGCAACGGGTGCCTTGAACTGCCTTGTTTATTCAGATTACATGGTGTGTTTGTGTTGTGCTTTGTGCAGTTAGCTTATTGTCAACATTAAAAAAAAACTTTCTAAAAGACAGTGTGTTCCTGTAAATGTGGACTTTGGTTGCAGCTAAGGACCTTGCACGCAAGTTTTTACTCATTACTAATCCTACATTATTTAAAATCTAATAATATTTAACCTGCTACAGTTTTATTTTACCATTTTATTACTTACTTACATTAACATTTTACTGGCACTTATAAAATACAACCTTTGCCTTGCCGGTGTCATAATCGGACAATCTAAGTTGTGTTACTGGTGTAAGATAAGTTTGAACTTATACACACTACTTACCTAACGATTTAAGACTCTTTGATAATAGCTATGTAGTGCATAATTATCAAGGAATTTCTAGTTGGATCTAAGTACAAACTGTGTAGGAAGTTGTTTGTTTGTTTTTTTCTTTAAAAAAAAAAAAATAACACATTAACCAGTATTTAAAAACTTAATTTTCTTATTTTAACTTGTTTTTCTCACTATTTTGTGATTGTGTATGACTTTGTATATTGCCTGTGTGTTTACCTACCCCTAACATTTTTTATTTTTGGTGTCGGATTGACAATTGCCTAAATATTGTGTTTTTGTTTATGTCTGTTGCTCCGCTTGGGTGTGTGGTATTTTTATTTAAATTATTAATATTATTTTCTTGCATTCATTTTAATTGGCAAGTGGTAAGTGTTGTATCATGGCTAACGAACAACTTCAGGCCCAACTACAGCAATTATTGAATGAAAATGCAGCATTACAAAAGCAACTTGGTCAGAATGAAGTAGAGGCAAAGGTATGTAGAGTTGCTGTGAAATTGCCAACATTTTGGGCAGATAAGCCAGCTATTTGGTTTGCTCAGGTCGAGGCCCAATTCCAAATTGCCAATATTGTTGGCGATACAACAAAATATAATTATGTAGTGGGGCACTTAGACCAAAAATTGGCAAGTGAGGTAGAGGATATTATAACAAATCCTCCAGCCGAAGGTAAGTATGATAAATTAAAAGAAATACTCATACAGCGCCTCTCCACATCACAAGAAAAAAGAGTAAGGCAATTGCTAAGCGATGAGGAACTTGGGGATAGAAAGCCATCCCAGTTCCTGCGTCATCTGCGTTCACTAGCTGGGTCAGCACTCTCCGATGATAATATTATACGCCAACTTTGGTTGCGCCGTCTGCCTCAACAAGCACAAGCCATTCTTGCAGCTCAGGCGGATTTCTGATAAGATGATCTGGATAAAGTTGCAGAGCTAGCAGACAAAATTACAGAATTGGCCCCTCCTCCAGCCATCTGTTCTGCCTCATCAACACCAGCTCTCTCATTAGCCACTTTAGCTAAACAGCTGGAAGAGGTAACTAATCAAGTAGCGGCAATTGCCAGACTTCAGCGCCAACCATCACGCGACCAGCGCCACCTATCACGTGACCGTTCCTTGTCCTCAAATAGGTCTGATCGGTGTTGGTATCACAGGAGATGGGGTAGTAAGGCATCTAGATGCATCAAGCCTTGCAACTGGACGTCGGAAAACTCAACCAACAGTCAGTAGCGGCGGCAACTGATTGTCAGAGCACCAGCCGCCGTTTGTTCGTTACTGATAATGTAACCAAGCGTCGCTTCCTTGTAGACACCGGTTCGGACCTATGTTGTTACCCACATAGTTGGTTGCCATCTCGCAGACAAGCTACGGACTTTGACCTCAGTGCAGCAAATGGAAGCAGTATTAAAACTTTTGGATCAATTAAAGTTAATTTAAATTTAGGGTTGCGCCGCGACTTTGCCTGGCAGTTTGTGATAGCCGATGTGAGCACAGCCATTATTGGCTCAGATTTTTTGGCATTTTATCACCTCTTACCCGATTGCCGCAATACAAGACTAGTGGATGGCACTACTGGACTGACAGCCACCGCCTCTGCGGCCCTAATTGATCAGCCTAGTGTTAGAGCGGTAGTTGCAGAAAAATCTATATTCATGAATCTTTTGTCTCAATTTTCGGACATTACGCGACCACCTGGTCTTCCCAGAGTTATTAAACATGACACTGTGCATTATATAAAAACTACAGACGGACCTCCAGTTACTAGCCGACCTCGTCGCCTGGCGCCGCAGAAACTTGGTTCGGCTAAAAAGGAATTTGAGGAAATGGTAAGATGTGGAACAGCACGGCCATCTAAAAGCTCATGGTCTTCTCCATTACACATGACCATCAAAAAGGACAATACATGGCGTCCCTGTGGCGACTATCGCGCCTTGAATGCCAGGACTGTGCCAGACCGATACCCCGTTCGTCATATTAACGACTTTACCCACAATCTTGCTGGTGCCAAGGTATTCAGCACCTTGGACCTTGTTAAGGCATATCACCAAATCCCAGTTTTTGAAGAGGATATTGAAAAAACGTCCATCGTTACTCCGTTTGGCCTGTTCGAATTTCCTTTTATGACCTTTGGATTAAGGAATGCTGGTCAAACGTTTCAGCGTTTTATAGATGAGGTCACACGGGGTCTCGAATTTTGTTTTCCTTATGTAGATGACATCCTTGTTTTTTCGGAAAATGAATCAACTCATCTCCAACACTTGCGCATTCTTTTCAAACGCCTTCAGGATTACGGGGTGATAATAAATCCTTCCAAATGTGTTTTAGGTGCTAGTGAAGTCATATTTTTAGGGTACCACATCAGTAGTGAAGGTACTAGACCTCCTCAAGAGCGCATTCAAACTCTAATGAATTTTCCGCCACCTGCCTCGGTACAAGGTATGCGCCGATTCCTCGGCATGCTTAATTATTACCGTCGTTTTGTACCTCGTGCCGCACAGTTTCAGGCACCATTAATTGAGGCCCTGGTTTCAACTAATAGCAAGGGTACTAAACCATTTCCATGGTCACCCGAACTGCTACAAAATTTTGAAAATTGCAAAAAGAGTCTTTCTAACGCCACACTGTTGCAGCATCCACTTAATAACGCCAAACTTGGTTTGTTTACAGATGCGTCGGGCGTGCACATAGGGTCTTGTCTACATCAACAGGTTAACGGCCAATGGTTTCCTTTGTCGTTCTTTAGCAAGAAATTAACTCCCCAACAGGCGCAGTGGCCGGCATACTATAGAGAATTGCTAGCAGTGTACGAGAGTGTACAACACTTTCGGCACATTCTTGAAGTTCAAAATGCAACGATTTTTACCGACCATAAGCCCCTTTTATATGCTTTTTCACAGCGGCGGGACAAGCTTCCACCACCGCAACTTAACCAGCTATCCTTTATCAGCCAATTCACAACGGACATTCAATACATTAAAGGCGAGGATAATGTTGTGGCTGACGCTATGTCGCGTATTGGTATTGACGCTATATCTTTAGATCAGGATTTTAAAGCTCTTGCTGACTCACAAGCATCAGATCAGGAACTCGCTAGTCTTCTGCAAGGTGGTTCCAGTTTAAAGCTAACCAAGATCTGCACAGCTGGAATGGACAGTCCTGTGTTCTGCGATATTTCTACTGGCAAACCGCGTCCCTATTTGACCCCTTCCTTTCGCCGCGCTGCTTTCAATAAATTACACAATTTAAGTCATCCTGGTGCCCAAGCTTCTACGCGTCTTGTGCTGGACCGTTTCGTTTGGCCTTCGGTAAAAAAGGACTGCCGAGCTTGGGTTCGATCCTGCGAAGCATGTCAACGAAGCAAGGTCTCACGACATAACTCTGCGCCTGCTGGTAGGTTTGATTTACCATCTGGTCGTTTCTTGCATGTCCACATTGATATCATTGGACCCTTGCCTGTCTGCAACGAATACCGATATTGCTTAACGGCGATAGACAGAGTGTCCAGATGGCCTGAAGTCTGGCCTATGCGTTCTATCACTGCAGAAGAGGTTGCCGAGACTTTCACCAGAGAATGGATTTCTCGTTTCGGTGTACCTTCGCTTTTAACTACGGACCAGGGTTCTCAATTTGAGTCTGATCTCTTTAATCGACTGTTGCACCAATTTGCCATCAAGCGCATCAGAACCACCTCATACCATCCCTGTGCGAATGGGATGATTGAGCGGGTTCATCGGCAGCTTAAGGCAGCTCTAATGTGCCATAATAATGACTCGTGGGTTAGGGCGCTTCCAATGGTCCTTCTAGGTATGCGGTCGGCTTACAAAGAGGATCTGGAAGCAACAGCTGCTGAATTCCTCTACGGCGAGCCACTGAGGCTCCCTGGAGAAATGTTAGTTTCCTCCACAGCATTTCAGAACGTCTCAGATCCAGCTGATTTCGTCGTGCAGCTGCGACGTAAAATGTCTTTGGTGAGACCATTGCCAGCTACGCGACACGGTGAGTCCCCTACATTTATTTTTAAGGAATTGTCATCGGCCTCACATGTGTTTTTAAGAGATGAAACCATTCGACGGGCGTTACAACCTCCATATAATGGCCCGTTTAAGGTTTTAGAGCGCTCTCGTGATGGAAAAACTTTTACTATTTTAGTAAAAGGCAACAGCGTCGTTGTCAGCGTCGATAGGCTCAAACCAGCTTTCATTGATTACGCAGACCAGCAACCGCCTCTATCGACTGCGATACCACGGCCTATTCTACCCACTCCGGCTCCTCGACAAATTGCACCAAGCAAAATGCCTGCTAAACCATTAGTTGTCAAACAGCCATCACAAGTTGAGCTACCTACTATGCCATTGAGGCAACCTTATACCACACGCTCAGGCCGACATGTTAGATTCAAACATTTTGATTGATTTTTCTCTCTCTCTCGTGTTTACTTTAAAATTAGGTACAATCTATGTTTTTGTTTTATTTTCCTGTTTTTACCATTTCATGTCTTTTTATGTGTATTTAGTTGTAAGTTCGGTGAGTTTTATGTTCTCCGTGGGGGGGTGGTGTGGCGATTCTATCGTGTCGCATCACTAGCATGGTGTCCCATCACTAGAGAGAAAAATAACCGCCATCAGAAATTGAACTGACTTGTCTCACGGTTGACCCATGGTTTTGTATTGTTATAATTTAATGTTACTGTGTAACCAAAAGTGTGATTAAAACTGTAAGAAGCAATCCACATTTTATTTCTACAGTAGGAGTATAGATCTCTCCCACAAGTTCAATACTAAAGTTTATTTTATTTTACTACTCCATAAATATTGATTTCAGCATTTTATGCACAAGTACACTGTGTTTCTCGATAGTGATATTGTTCAGAATGATGTCAATGATTGCTGAGCAACAATTAATCATCGTGAAGGAAACTATCGAGAAACACTTTGTACTTGTGCATAAAATGATATACAAAGAATCTTTAAAATGCACTGAACTTTGAATTTCCCGCCCTAGCTAGCTTCTACTGTCTAGTTTGGTGGGCAGAATATAGATGGCGCTGGTCGGTAAGGAAAAATTTCCTCAGTAAATTTGTATAGAGTCGTTATTCTTCCCCTTTATGGGTATTTATGTTCTGTGATCTTGTTTGTTTCGATATATTTTATTGAAGTTATTAATTTATTTTAAGTTTTCATAGCCCATTTCCATTATAATCATTTGTAATAGTGATAAGAAAGAGTATAATTAACATTTATACGTATATAATTAATTTATTGTGAATTTGTGAGTGTTTAATTACAAGGTTACCGGTACCCACTGTTGCCAACTCTACGTCTTTTTACGTAGATCTACGTACTTTAAGCCTTTCTTGCAAACCTACGAACTTTAGTCCCAGAATCTACGTATTTTCTATCAAAATTGTTCAAATTTGCAAAATAGACTGAATGGGCATAATTACCTTTACTTTCGCGAAAAAAAATTAATAAACGTTCCGTTTCATACTAACGCACACCCCTCGCCTCGCCACTCAACACGTCGCGCCATTCATTTGAAACGGAGGAGCCATAAATTAAAAAAAAAATGAAATGTGACGTGACCGACCGCGACCGCGTGTGGCGTGTGTATGTGTACGTGTGTAGTGTAGTAAACCGTCAATTGCCGTCAAAGTGAATCTTCATAACCTAAAAAAATATTTCGAACTAAGATTTCGAAGGTGTTTTATTTCGATATTTTTCAACTTCCTGCTCAATTTAATTGGATTCAATTATGGAAATAAGCAGTGACAGTGAGGAAGAGCAGAATGTTACTCCTACTAAAAAAAGAAAGCTGCATTATGAACAAAAATACTTACAATTGTGGGAAAAAGACAAAAATTATTCCAGTTGGATTAAAAAAAGCAACAAAGGAGATTACTATTGTTATTGTAATGTCTGTAAGTGTGACTTGAAATGTGGTGGAGGTAAAAGAGTTTTGACAAAGCATGCGGAATCTATTAAACATAAGAATAATATTAAAGGTTGGTGTGGTCTAAGTCTACTTACTTTACTGGTGTGGTATTTTTTTTTTGTTTTAAATTATTTACTTGCTTTTCTAATAAAGTGTAAGAAAGAATTAGGTAATGTAAATATTCTGAATGTAAGTTTATTTAATCATCAGATGTGAAGGGTTATGGTTTCAGTTTCAGATTATTATTTTACAGCCAGCAATTTACACATGATAAATGTGAAGTCCTGTTGATGCTTTTGTTTTTACTTTCATTCAGGTGCAGTCAATGATATTATATAAAAACAAAAGCAGATATGTTATAAGCGCTCGCGCTGTGAATACTCAAATACGTCCCAATTGGGACGTCTTGTGTTTAGTTTGCGTGTGGCCTGCGTCGAGCGCAGTCACGTGCGTACCACACACACAACATATTTGAAGTGCAATCATTAAAACTATAGCTATCTCTTTCATTTGCGTGCTATTTCGTATCTTTTGTTTTACTTATCAGTTACATTGTCAATGTGTGCTCGGAACGGATTTAAATCGTAATTTCTATGAACGTAACATATCTATAGTTCTATAATATCATTGGGTGCAGTACTTCAACCTACTATTACTTCAATGGTGCCTGGGTCTGCATCAAAGTCATTCACAGATAAAATTAAGTCTGGAGAAATAAAGATGGCATGTTTCCTAGCAGAGCACAATCTACCATTTAGCTTAGCAGATGATCTAAAGGATATTATACAATCAGTTGCCCAAGATTCAAAGCTTGCATCAGAATTAACTTTTGGAAGAACAAAGGCACATGCTATTGTTACAAATGTTACTGGTAAAGTAGCAGAAAACCAATTAATTGAAATATTACAAAAAAATAAGTTTTCACTAATAGTTGATGAGAGCACAGACAGATCATCAATTAAACATTTGGCACTTATTGTAAGAACTGCAGTTGATTTTCATGTTGAAGATAGTTTTCTATGTCTAATACCAGTTGTTGATGGTACGGCTACAGCTTTACATAATGCTTGTACAAAACATTTTGAAGAGAAGAATATTCCATACAAGGAAAATATGGTTGGATTTGCAGCTGACGGAACCAATTCCATGTTTGGACAGCATCATTCCTTGTCAAAATTGTTTGCAAAAGATATTCCGAATCTGTTTCTAATAAAATGTATATGTCACTCTTTTCATCTTTGTGCCTCATATGCTTGCAAAAAATTACCACGAGGTGTAGAGGACTTTGCTCGTGATGTATACAACTATATACAGAATAGTCCAAAACGTATTGGAGACTACAAAGAGTTTCAATGTTTTGTAAATATTAAACCACATAAACTATTACACCCTGCCCAAACAAGGTGGCTGTCTTTGTTACAAGTTGTGAAAAGGCTTCTTGAACAACTACCAGCATTGAAACTATATTTTCAAAGTGCTGTGTTAACTGACAGATTACTTGCAGCTCAATCAATCCTCGATAAATGTCTGGAACCAACCACAGAATTATATTTAGAGTTTTTAAGTTTTGTGTTGCCATACTTCAATGATTTGAACAAAGAAATGCAATCTGAAAGTCCAAAACTCTACTTGCTATATGAAAAAATTTTTATAACCTACAAGACTATATTAGAATGTTTTTTAAAGCCAGAAAATTTGGAATTAACTGAACAGGAAAAAACAAGCATGCAAGTCCATGACAAAGTTGCAGCATTGGAATTATTGGAATTAAAAATATTGAAAATTGATTTTGAAAAAATTGAAAACCATTTACCCCTGGAAGACATTTACTTAGGAGGCAATGTTGCTGCTTTAATTATAATGAACAGAAACAGTATTCATCCAGATCAAATAAGACTGTTAAGAAAAAAATGTCTTGAATTTTACATTGAAAGTCTTAATCAAATAAAAAATCGCTTTCCCTTTGAAGATGAGCACCGACAAAGATTGAAAAATTTAAGGTTTTTAAACCCCGACACATTGCTGGACTCAAATTTAAAACGTTCTGTACCGTCTATAGCTCATTTAGGGCAAATGTTTCCAGGTAATATGTTTATCATTAACTTCAAATATTATATTTATGAATTGAGTCTGCATCTTAGTTAAAATAGATTAATTAATTATTTAAAATACCTACCTTATTTCAATTAATTTATTCGTTTATAAATTAATTAATTAATATATTTATTTTCAGGATTATGTCCAACAAATTTAACAGAAT
The DNA here is from genome assembly GCA_905147285.1 of Hypena proboscidalis. NCBI lineage: Eukaryota > Metazoa > Arthropoda > Insecta > Lepidoptera > Erebidae > Hypena > Hypena proboscidalis. The sequence continues at coordinate 8,948,991 of LR990141.1, forward strand.
TAGACCGGGAATGGAGAGCTCTAAGAAACACTAATCTTCCATTTCAAGAGGATCAGCTAATCAAAGCAGATGAGTTTTGGCGTCACATTTCAAAAATAAGAAAAGGCGATTTCTCTCAAATGTTTCCTTTATTGGCTCAATTTGCACAAAATTTATTAACATTGCCACATAGTAGTGCGAATGTCGAGCGACTGTTTTCTGCGATAAATTTGATGAAAACTAAGATAAGAAACAGGCTTCACACTGACACGCTCACAGGATTACTTTATACGAAAAGTGGCTTGAAAAAAAACCGCGAGCCTTCGCAGGAACACTTAAAGCATTTTAATAAAAATATGTATACATTTAATTTGCCTGAAAATGATATTATATAATAAAAAAATAATAATTTAAATAAAGTGATGATACTGAAAGTAAACTTGTTTAAATTAACTACAGGTGGTATAGGTTTACCAGAATCTCATGACAAATAAGCCAAACTTTATACACAAATATATTAAAATCCATTCATTATTTAACCTTATTTATTTCATACTCTATGTGCAAATATATAAATATCTGATCATTTACTGGTAATGAATAAATAGATGATTTTATATTTGCATGTAAAGTTTGGCTTATTTGCCATGAGATTCTGGTAGACCTATAATTCATAGATTTTTTGTTTGCTCACAGTAATTTATCTGCTATCTACTACTTTTAGGGTAATATAAATTGTCGTTTTATTTACTTTTACCTACCCTACTCTCTTAATTTCACTCAGAAAAAAAGTGCGTAGATCTACGTATTTTCTATATGGCAATTTCACATTTCTACATAATTTTCTTCTGACCTACGCCTTTTTTAAAATCCGAGTTGGCAACACTGCCGGTACCGTAAGTGCGCAAACTACTTACCGATCAATTGCCAGAATCATCATAAAGTGTTAAATTTAGCTTTTATCATCTTCTATATATATTTCTTCTTTATGTATTATATTACTGTATTTATTCACGTATGTAATAAGACTAATAAGTATATTACAATATTTATTTTATAGCATTTTGTATATCTATGTTCCTATTGTATGTATTTTATGTATTGATTTGATATATTATACTCAACACTGTAAACACTTCAGTTCTTTTCTCATAATGCACCTACCCTTGCTTTTCTCTGCACCACCCAAGGTTGACTGTTAGAGAATGCCACTAGGCATTAAGTCCGCCTCTGTACTTATATATGTGCAAAGTTTAAATAAATAATTGAAAGTTACCAAGGATTTGTGTGCGCAGTTACATAGTGAAAGAGATGACAATGAGAAAGAACTCATTGAAATATTAAACACTAACTCTAAATTAAAAAGTGACATGACTGCTTTACATGTAGAATTTAGTTTAATTGTTGAGGAACGGGACACTCTCAAAAACTTAGTTGATAAGTTTGATCGCTGCAGTGATGAGTACGAGCAGGCCCTTGCAAGGATCTCCACCTTGGAGCAGGAGCTCCGTGAGGCACACCTACACATCTCACAACTGTAAAAAGGATACCCACAACATTACCGTGCAGGAAAATATAAGTTTGCTTAGTGAGTTAGTAGAGAGTGCTCCGCAGTTGGTTTCTTCTACAATAACACATACTGACACTTTCAGTTATCCAATTGTAGATTTAAGTAAAGAAACTCTAAAACAAAATCAGTCAGTGTGTCTGTTAAATTGTAGTAGGAATAAACTTAAAAAATATGTAAAAATTAACAGGTATATTAGAAAAACACAGAAGTTGATTAAAAATCAAAAATTAGTATCCAAATGTGCCAAATTTAGTAAAGAAAAGGTAGAATTAATTGATGATTTAGAATTAAGTACATTAAAATTAGAAAATAGCAGGGCCATGTATGAAGCTGACACACAGGCCTTACAATTTAGAATTGATAATTTAACAGAATCATTGAAGTCAACTCAAATTAAATATGATTTCTCACTTAAAGAGATTAAAGAGTATTCAAAGGCCATGGATGATCTCTTGAAATTAATTAATGACAACACAGAGCTCTTTAATTCACTTGTTAACAACCATTCATGTCAGTGCGCTTGCTCTAGTTCACCACAGCCAGTGAATGCTCCCTTAGTTTGCTATGACAATAGTAAGAACTTGTGTGATGGCTCACATACTAGTGTTAGGACAGAGCAGTCATTAGGTGCATCAATTGATGTAACATGTTGTACACCAAGTGATGCACAAAGTACTATTATGTTTAGTGATGGTATTGGAAAACATATGGGCTCAAAACTGAATTCTCTTATTATGGGATTGATTATTTTTATTATTGGATATAAATGTTATAGGTACAGACTTTAAACGAAATCATAATATTATTTCAGGTGAGTCTAATTTTGATGTAAGATGGAACATTTAGTTCCCTTGTGGCCGTCAGGGAAGCCAGTATCACCCGCGAAACTAGCCGATATTCAATCCATATTACATCTCATACCACAAGATGCACAGAGTTTTTATAATGGTCTCGACTGTGATAATACTATAGAAGACGACATAGATGGACTAGACACGGTAGATTTCGAAATCCAATTTGATGATAACGTCGAATAAACGTGTATTTTTGATAAATTAAAGCTTTATCCCGATTATAAATCACATTGTTTCACTTATATCAACAAATCCCTAGATTGTGGTTCTTTTTTGTATATGAGAAAACCTATTAATTACTTAATGTTTAAAGGAACCACATGCACGATTTCTTAATTATTTTGAAAGTATACCAGTAATCAACAAAAAATTATATACCTACACATACTAAATTTAGTAATTTATCAACATATTTAAATAAAAGAAATAGTAATTTTACTTCATTTAACAGTGCTGCACATGTTTTTGTAAACCCTTTGATATCTCAAAAGTGTGTGTTTGCTGTGTGGTTCCATTTTGCATAAATACGGACAAATATATTTTTAGAGAAAGAGGCGTATATAGAGAATATAAAAATGAAAATAACACAATTGTTACAGAACGCTATAAATTATGACTTCCTCGAAGATTGCGTGGAGCACAAAGAATTGAATAAAACTTACATAGTTAATAGTGTCTTCCACATTACAATAAAGAGATACTGTATTGTAAAAAACAGAATGTTTTCTGAAGAGGCGAGTAAATCTGCACTTAAAAGGAAAATGAACATAATTATGCATAAATAAATGTACATATAGGTTTTTCTTTGGTATTTTGTTGAGGAAAGGTAATTGGAATATAAATAATAGAAGATACGTGTTCACGCAAACTGTTTGTATTCACGACTGACTTAAGTGGTGGGCGCAGCCGCCGCTATTGTTTACATTTTAAACTATGTTTATGTTAACATAATAAATTAATAATATACACTGTACCTACACCATTCCCCCCTTTTTTAAAACAAAAAAGTAACAAATATTTAATAAGTAATTAAAGGGTTAAGCTAACATATTTTCTTAAAACACTTTACTTGTAGATAAATGCGGTTGCCGCCTGCTTAATCTCAAGCGCTTTGTGAGAGCTAAACAAACTGCTACTCAACGAAAGCGTTGTTCTCAAAAAAAGTACACATAAGTTTTTATTATATAAATAAACAGTAAAAATGTCTTAACCTATGATTAGCTTATACAAAAGTATATTTAAAATAAACAATAAACATTTCGAAACCTATGAATAGCTTACACAAAAGTATACTTAAACAAAACAATAAAAGTGTTTATAACTAAAAGTGTTATAATAATTCCTTTGTGTCAAACGCTACTTATGTTGCTTATTCTACGAATCTCAATGGTGTTTTGATTACTCGGCCAAAACGCGTTGTTTTGTTATGACTAACTTTTGTCGCTGCGCTTTGCTTATCGTTCAAGTTACAATCTAAATTAAAACTATTGTCGGTAGAGTTTTTACAATCGCTATCAATTATATAGGCAGGTTTCAGCCTGTCTATGGAAATACACTTTTCTTTATCGCCTACCTTGATAGTGAAAGTCTTTCCTTGTCTTTTTACGACATTGTATGGACCGTCATATGGTGGTTGAAGACATTTACGCATTAAATCAATTCTAACGAACACACTTTTACACGTATTAAGATCGTTGGATATGAATAGCGAACGTGAATTACTATGACATGGTGGTCGTGGTTTCAATTTATTTATAGAATCTCTAAGTACCTGTAAATATTCAGAGTCCGACATGCATATTTTACTTTCATCATAAAAATCACCCGGCAATCGAATCGTTTTACCGTAGGTCAATTCCGCTGCGCTTACTCCGCTATCACTTCTGATAGCTGCACGCAGTCCTAATAATGCGATCGGAAGCTCGTCCACCCAAGACTTGTCATCTTGTAAACGTGCCATAAGGGATACTTTTAGTGCTCTATGCCAACGCTCAATGACGCCGTTGCTTTTTGGATTATACGGACTTGTGCGTATTTTATGTATACCTAAATATTTCATAAGGTTTTTAAACATATCACTTTCAAATTGTCTACCCTGGTCGCTTGTTAGCTTTGAAGGGCATCCAAAACGTGAGATCCAGCACTCAAAAACTACTCTAGCCACGGTCTCCGCTGTAATATTTTTAACAGGAACGGCCTCTGGCCAACCCGTTGTCCGATCTATAAGAGTTACGCAATATCTATAACCATCAGGTGATATCGTTAAAGGTCCGACTATGTCAATGTGTAGGTGCTGAAAACGTTCAGCCCGTTCAAAACTACCTACACCGGAAACAGTATGTCTATTGATTTTTACTTTCTGACAAATAGGACAAGTTCTAGCCCATTTGGTAACATCTCTATCCATATTCGGCCAAAAGAACTTTTGTTTAACCATCTGTTTAGTACATTTAATTCCAGGGTGGCTAAGGTCATGAATTGAATGGAATGCGATTAATCTAAAATTTTCAGTTAAATATGGCCTAATTTTATTCGATGAAATTTCACAATATACTTGTTTATCACAACCTGGTAAGTAAAATTGTTTAAACTGTAAATTACTATCTGGTACTTGCAATGCCTGCCGTAAGTATACGTCACTAGATTGGGTTTCTGCTAATGCCGCATAATCTAGTATCGTGGGACAACTTACTGTCTCTATCCGAGATAAAGCGTCTGCTACTACGTTTTGATCACCGCTGATATACCGAATGTCAGTACTGAATTCGCTTATGTAGGAAAGTTGACGAATACGTCTAGGACTTTCTTTATCGCTATTTACTTTACTGAATGCGTATACGATAGGTTTATGGTCTGTGAATATCGTTAATGCCCGACCTTCCACTAAATGTTTAAAATGTCTTATTGCCATATATATAGCCAATAATTCACGATCATAAGTAGAGTATTTCATTTCCGTAGGTGATAATTTTTTAGAAAAATATCCAAGTGGTTTCCAATTGGTATCTATTTGTTGCTGTAAAACCGCGCCTACACTTGTATTTGAAGGTGTCAACCCAACAACAAAGCCACCATGGAGCAGCCATTTACCATTCCGGACAGCGAGGAAGCACTGGAAGGCGCGATGGCGGCGCTGGCATCTACAGCCAAGGGGGATGTCCTACATCAGGGCATCACGTCCCTACCTCTACCCTCCCCCGGTAGGTCCACCAGGTCAGGAGCGAGGCGGCGATCGGAGGACTCAGCGCCGCCTAAGAGGTCTAGAGGTCGCCCATCGAGAATGGCGGAACGAATAGACGAGCTCGGTGAGACATCCGACCTTGAGGAGGACGCTCTTCAAGAAGGATCTTCGCAGCAGCAGAGCGCTGGGGCGTCAGCTTACGCGGAAGGGGGGTTCCTACACACTTTGCTGTTAGATATCCAAAAGACCGTGCACGGGATATCAAAGAAAGTGGACACTATACATGAGCAGGCACAGCAGGACAGGCAGCGTCTCTGCAACCTCGAAATGAGGGTAGAAACGCTGCAGCAAACCCGCATGCTTGGGATGACGACCCAATCTGTCAGCGCCGCAGCCAGCGCACCTGCTAGCGGATCCACTCCGCACTTGACCACCGGGGGCAGGGGACCTCTGACCTTTTGACTTAGACCCCGACGTGATGTGACTTTCCTCAACAAAATACCAAAGATAAACCTATAGTACAAATAGCCGGTTTAGTCGAATAATGACAAATTCTTGAAATGTATACTTCTATGAATGACTGATTCTACAACCGACTCATATTTTTTGCTAGTAGTCTGCGCCTGTATTTCCCGAATTTTGTGATTAATTACTATTACTGAATGTGATAAACACATTTTTTCATGTAAAATTAGTCATAGTTACTTAAATTAATAATTGATAAATTATAAATATTATCATGAAATAAATAAGTTTGTGGCGATTCTATCGTGTCGCATCACTAGCATGGTGTCCCCTCACTAGAGAGAAAAATAACCGCCATCAGAAATTGAACTGACTTGTCTCACGGTTGACCCATGGTTTTGTATTGTTATAATTTAATGTTACTGTGTAACCAAAAGTGTGATTAAAACTGTAAGAAGCAATCCACATTTTATTTCTACAGTAGGAGTATAGATCTCTCCCACATTGGTGACCTTCGACGATAGTTGAATCTTCGAATACACGTGCGTGCTGCTGGTTCAATCACTGAAAACTCGCTAATTAATACCTAACAGCGCAGGAGTACCTATCCAGAGCATTACTTACGGCGACCTGCTGATGCTACATTTCGATCGACATACCGCATGCCAGCTCCATACTTACCGTAACTACTTCGAGTTTACCTCCAAGCTTGGGGCTCAAGCAATCTTCGATCTACTAAAAAGCATCGCTCGTGTTCATCACACGCATGCCCATCGAGCACAACGGCAACGGGTGCCTTGAACTGCCTTGTTTATTCAGATTACATGGTGTGTTTGTGTTGTGCTTTGTGCAGTTAGCTTATTGTCAACATTAAAAAAAAACTTTCTAAAAGACAGTGTGTTCCTGTAAATGTGGACTTTGGTTGCAGCTAAGGACCTTGCACGCAAGTTTTTACTCATTACTAATCCTACATTATTTAAAATCTAATAATATTTAACCTGCTACAGTTTTATTTTACCATTTTATTACTTACTTACATTAACATTTTACTGGCACTTATAAAATACAACCTTTGCCTTGCCGGTGTCATAATCGGACAATCTAAGTTGTGTTACTGGTGTAAGATAAGTTTGAACTTATACACACTACTTACCTAACGATTTAAGACTCTTTGATAATAGCTATGTAGTGCATAATTATCAAGGAATTTCTAGTTGGATCTAAGTACAAACTGTGTAGGAAGTTGTTTGTTTGTTTTTTTCTTTAAAAAAAAAAAAATAACACATTAACCAGTATTTAAAAACTTAATTTTCTTATTTTAACTTGTTTTTCTCACTATTTTGTGATTGTGTATGACTTTGTATATTGCCTGTGTGTTTACCTACCCCTAACATTTTTTATTTTTGGTGTCGGATTGACAATTGCCTAAATATTGTGTTTTTGTTTATGTCTGTTGCTCCGCTTGGGTGTGTGGTATTTTTATTTAAATTATTAATATTATTTTCTTGCATTCATTTTAATTGGCAAGTGGTAAGTGTTGTATCATGGCTAACGAACAACTTCAGGCCCAACTACAGCAATTATTGAATGAAAATGCAGCATTACAAAAGCAACTTGGTCAGAATGAAGTAGAGGCAAAGGTATGTAGAGTTGCTGTGAAATTGCCAACATTTTGGGCAGATAAGCCAGCTATTTGGTTTGCTCAGGTCGAGGCCCAATTCCAAATTGCCAATATTGTTGGCGATACAACAAAATATAATTATGTAGTGGGGCACTTAGACCAAAAATTGGCAAGTGAGGTAGAGGATATTATAACAAATCCTCCAGCCGAAGGTAAGTATGATAAATTAAAAGAAATACTCATACAGCGCCTCTCCACATCACAAGAAAAAAGAGTAAGGCAATTGCTAAGCGATGAGGAACTTGGGGATAGAAAGCCATCCCAGTTCCTGCGTCATCTGCGTTCACTAGCTGGGTCAGCACTCTCCGATGATAATATTATACGCCAACTTTGGTTGCGCCGTCTGCCTCAACAAGCACAAGCCATTCTTGCAGCTCAGGCGGATTTCTGATAAGATGATCTGGATAAAGTTGCAGAGCTAGCAGACAAAATTACAGAATTGGCCCCTCCTCCAGCCATCTGTTCTGCCTCATCAACACCAGCTCTCTCATTAGCCACTTTAGCTAAACAGCTGGAAGAGGTAACTAATCAAGTAGCGGCAATTGCCAGACTTCAGCGCCAACCATCACGCGACCAGCGCCACCTATCACGTGACCGTTCCTTGTCCTCAAATAGGTCTGATCGGTGTTGGTATCACAGGAGATGGGGTAGTAAGGCATCTAGATGCATCAAGCCTTGCAACTGGACGTCGGAAAACTCAACCAACAGTCAGTAGCGGCGGCAACTGATTGTCAGAGCACCAGCCGCCGTTTGTTCGTTACTGATAATGTAACCAAGCGTCGCTTCCTTGTAGACACCGGTTCGGACCTATGTTGTTACCCACATAGTTGGTTGCCATCTCGCAGACAAGCTACGGACTTTGACCTCAGTGCAGCAAATGGAAGCAGTATTAAAACTTTTGGATCAATTAAAGTTAATTTAAATTTAGGGTTGCGCCGCGACTTTGCCTGGCAGTTTTTTTCAATTTTTTCAATTTCAAAAGATCTTTATTTATAAAATGACATATTACAATTTTTTATACAATACTAGTGTTAGTTTAGATCCTAGAATTACAAACATCGTAGTGTAGGTTATTCTTCAAGCCCAAAAAGACTCATATAGAACTTTTATCGTGTATTTAATCCGTTGAGAATAATATTATAAAAGCATGATAATTGATCGAAACAAAGAAAACATGTGGATACTAAAGGTAAGTTATGCAAGTTTTAGAGTAACATTACATTTATAATTTATAGGTAAGTTAATAATATTGTTTGTTACAAACAAAAAGAAATATAATGAACATATTATTATAGGCGGTAGTTTATAAAAACAACGGTCGGGGCTTTGACAATCCGCGAGAAGCAACAGGAACGTATACATATAGGTGGGTACACCAGATAAGCGGCCGGCACGCAAAGATCTCGTGGCCGCGGGCCGCGCACGCCACTACCACCCGATACCATATGGTAATACGGGCGGGATTGGCGCACGCGACAGCGCGCCCATAGTTCACCGCGCGATCGGCGCGCTCACATGAATGACCGCTACTACTCATCGCGCTCGAGGAATAAGTGATGAGGCAGTTTGTATCTGTTATACTTATCGATGAATGCGATAGTATTATTGCGTGTTCTACATAAGTTTTTAACTATTGAATTTTTGCTATGTGGGTTACTATATAAATAGAACTTTTCCGATAATTTGTAAATATAAACATCAATTTTAGGTAAACCAATATTCAAATGTAATTTGTGAAGGTTGGTGCGAAAGCGCGTATTGTAAGCGTATTTAACTGCTTTGTTTTGAATAACCTGTAGTTTTTTAATATTAGTTTGGCATGTACTGCTCCAAACTGGACAAGCATACGTAATGCACGGTCGAATCAAGGTACAATAAACACGTAGTTTGGTGTGACTGCTAAGTGGTGAGTATCTATTTAATATTGGATTAAGTGCGTTTAATGCCTTGGTGCCTTTGAGACAAATTTTTAAAATGTTTGATGACCAATTGAGCTTAGTGTCAAGAGTTGTGCCTAAATATTTTACTGTGCGATTCCAAGGTATGCCGATATTGCCAACTTTTAGTGTCTTTAATGGAGGGCTTCTTTTACGTGTAAACATAATGGCTTCAGTCTTTGAGGCATTAATTTTTAGTTTCCATTTTTGGAAATAAGCCAGGAGGTTGTCGAGAGCAAGTTGTAGTCGACCTACAATCAAGTCTATATCAGTAGACGATGAAAAAGCGGCCGTATCGTCGGCAAAACAGGCTATGCTCGTACGTGGTTGGATAGGGATGTCATTCAGGTACAACAGGAAAAGGTATGGTCCTAAAATTGACCCTTGTGGGATTCCAGCAGGAACATTCTTAGCTGGAGATGAGCAGTTCTTGATGTGAACACTAAAACTACGATTGGCCAGATATGAACTAATCATTTTGATCAAGATAGAAGGTAAATTAAGTAAGATTAATTTGTGTAAGAGTGCATCGTGCCATACCGTATCAAATGCTTTCTCGATATCTAATAGAAACATTCCTGTGGATTGCTTTAGATTGAGGCTATGAGACACGGTTTCAGCGACTCTGGCTAGCTGTTGTATGGTGGAATGACCTTGGCGAAAGCCAAATTGCTCGTTGATTAAGTATTGTTCGGAGACATGTAGTAAGCGCCTATAGATGATTTTCTCAAACAACTTTCCGAGGCACGGTAAAAGACTGATTGGGCGGTAGCTAGTTGGGTCTGAAGTATCTTTGCCAGGCTTATGTATCGCTATTACCTTAGCCATTTTCCAGCTCGTAGGGAAATAGGTGTAAGTGAGGCAGGCGTTAAAGATTTTTGTTATTAGAACAATGCATTTTTGGGGGATATTTTGTATCAGAATATTAGAGATTTCATCAGAGCCAGGGGCCTTACGAGCTTTTAGTTTAGAAATGTATCTCCTTACCTCAGATGGGCGGACAAGGATAGAATAATCGAAGGTGAAATCCTGCTCTTTTAAATCGGATACTGAGTTTTCTATGGCTAATTGGTCGTCGCTGGGCCAATTATGTGTTAGTAGCATATTATTTTGGAATGCGTTGGCCAAAGTATCACATTGGGCTTGCTGATCAGTGGTCAGGGAGCCATTTTCTGACTTAAGAGAGGGGATGGTACATGGAGCCGAGCGTAAGCTTTTTATTAAGCGCCAGATATCATTACTAGGGTTGTCCACCTTGTTTAGTTTACTGTGCCAGACCCTATCATTATACGATGTTATGGACCGAGCTATGTCTAACTTAAGTTGCTTAATTTGATTGTATAATAAACTACGCAAGGTTGTATTAGTTTCCGTTGCGGCATATCTACGTAAACGGTGTTTGTGAGTAATCATACGCTTAATGCGTCGCGGTAGGCGACCAGAGTTCCATGGTTGTAGAGTAGACTTTGGTACGCATTGGTCTCTGGCTTTTAGTACTAAACTTTGAAGTTTTGAGATTGCCATGTCAATATCTGCAGTAGAGGTAAATGTCAGGGAAGTCAGTGTGGTACCACGGTTAAGATGAGTTCGGTATTTAGTCCAGTCAGCTTTAGTATAATTAAATTTCTGAATCGGAGTACGTGTAATCTTAGTAGCAAATTTAACAAAAACTGGTAAGTGATTTGATGATAAGGCTGAAATAGTTTTTATGTCGCTGGGGGGAATAAAGTTTTTAGCCAACATAATATCAGGAATTGATGGAGTAAAATTTGGACAATAATGGACTAATGTGAGGTCACGAGGGGCATGGATAACGTATTCATTATTAAGCATATGGTCGTAAAGCCTATTGCCACGCTGGTTACTGGGTCCGGGTGACCACAGTGGGTGCTTAGAGTTAAGATCACCCATGGCAAGTACCCTGGAGGTAGTCGACATGATACAGTCAATGTCGCTGGTGATAATAGGCAAGTTGCATGACTGATAGGCTGAATAAATTGCAAGGCTATCATTATCTAGGGTCAGGGAAATGCCAATAACTTCTAAGTGTTGTGTTTTAGGGGTTGGAAGTAAGTGGTGGGTTAAGTCGGCGCGGACGAGAAGGGCAACACCTTGTCCAGTGCCATTACGATGCTTGTCCCCACGGTAACATACAAATCCAGGTATGTTGAGTGTTAGGCGCGCAGTTAACCTAGTCTCGCAAAGTGCTATGATATCTACTTTAAGTTTACTCACTGCAAGTTCCGCGAGTTCCTGTTGCTTTTTGGAGACGCCATCAGCGTTCCAATAGAGTAATCTTAGCTCAGAAATGGAACTACACATGATGTCCTAAATGGGTTAGTATTAGAATTACTTTATCCATAAAAGTTTTGCAATTGGTGAACTCTTGCTTGATGGTTTTGATTGTAGCAAGTATTTCTAGCATTTCCAAGGTTTCAAAATCTTGGTCGTTAATTTTGTCTGCCTCACTTGGGCGCAGTTTTGGCTGGGATTGTCTTGTTCTTGAAGAAATTATAACAGGATTCAATGGCTTGGTAGGCCACTCCACTGAAGTTTTTTCTGGGTTCTGTTCAAACTCCTTGATGGGTTTAGAAAATTGAGGTTTGCTTGGCCTAGAATTCGCAACCTGAGCCCAGGTTTTTGTGGCACCTCCCTTTGCGTGGTAGGCTTCTGCAGTCAAGGTCTTGCGAGTGACATCTCTTTTGGACTCAATTCGCTCTAGATATTTGAGCCTTTCGTTGCATTGGGCAAAATTAGCAGGATGATCTTGCTGACAATTGCAACAAAGAGCAGGTGTTTCTCTATCCTTTTTTGTACATTCCCAAGTGGGATGCGACTGCGCACATTTAACACAACGTGGCTGTCTATTACAGTTGCGGGATGCATGACCAAAACCTTGGCATCTAAAGCATTGAGTGCCAGTTTTCTTGACTGGATTGTAGCGCTCAACAGCAACGACACAGTTTGAGAGGTATTTGATCTGCTTAAATTTTGCCATATTAGTCCCACTAGGCAATTGGACGAGTATTGGAGGGCATTCTGTTGGACGCAAGGTTTTGATTACCGAAACTGTAACTTCTGGAAAGCCCAGCTTCTCTAATTCTGCACTGATGTCTGGTAACATGAAGGTAGGTAACCCTTTTAGTACAGCTCGGGGCAGTTTTTCGTCCCTTCTAGTGAATGTATGATAAGCAACATTCTCTTTTTGGAGCCCTTCTTTCAGCTGCTGGTGACTGTTAGCACTGTAACACTGTACCCTCACAATTTTTCGACCTCTAAATTGTAGGTGGAAGTCCTTTGTATATTTACTTAAGGTGTCCCTTACCTTTTGGTGGGTCCAATCATCATGTAATTCAATCACTATTGGTGGGGTGTTGTTCACTGCCTTTTTCTTAGTTGCGGTTTGGAAGAAATCTGACTCTGCCTCATCAACAGGTAGGATACCAAATTGATTCCTTGTTGGTGTACCATGCTCCTTGGCTACTTCTTTTGGGTTTGGAAGAAACTTCTTCTGCTGCTTCCTTTTTTCTGGCGGGGTTATGTCCTCCCTTGCTCTTTTGCTGGAGGCTAGGTTAGAATTAGATTCTGACCTAGTCAGGTATTTCTCCATGTTCGGCTGGAGTTTGACGTATCGATAAGTCTATACCGTATTGGCACATCACTAGTAGTGTCCGACCGGTTATGAATACGGGTTGTTTGTTGAAGGCGCGCGATCGCAACGGAGTTCGAGCACATACTGCCTGGCAGTTTGTGATAGCCGATGTGAGCACAGCCATTATTGGCTCAGATTTTTTGGCATTTTATCACCTCTTACCCGATTGCCGCAATACAAGACTAGTGGATGGCACTACTGGACTGACAGCCACCGCCTCTGCGGCCCTAATTGATCAGCCTAGTGTTAGAGCGGTAGTTGCAGAAAAATCTATATTCATGAATCTTTTGTCTCAATTTTCGGACATTACGCGACCACCTGGTCTTCCCAGAGTTATTAAACATGACACTGTGCATTATATAAAAACTACAGACGGACCTCCAGTTACTAGCCGACCTCGTCGCCTGGCGCCGCAGAAACTTGGTTCGGCTAAAAAGGAATTTGAGGAAATGGTAAGATGTGGAACAGCACGGCCATCTAAAAGCTCATGGTCTTCTCCATTACACATGACCATCAAAAAGGACAATACATGGCGTCCCTGTGGCGACTATCGCGCCTTGAATGCCAGGACTGTGCCAGACCGATACCCCGTTCGTCATATTAACGACTTTACCCACAATCTTGCTGGTGCCAAGGTATTCAGCACCTTGGACCTTGTTAAGGCATATCACCAAATCCCAGTTTTTGAAGAGGATATTGAAAAAACGTCCATCGTTACTCCGTTTGGCCTGTTCGAATTTCCTTTTATGACCTTTGGATTAAGGAATGCTGGTCAAACGTTTCAGCGTTTTATAGATGAGGTCACACGGGGTCTCGAATTTTGTTTTCCTTATGTAGATGACATCCTTGTTTTTTCGGAAAATGAATCAACTCATCTCCAACACTTGCGCATTCTTTTCAAACGCCTTCAGGATTACGGGGTGATAATAAATCCTTCCAAATGTGTTTTAGGTGCTAGTGAAGTCATATTTTTAGGGTACCACATCAGTAGTGAAGGTACTAGACCTCCTCAAGAGCGCATTCAAACTCTAATGAATTTTCCGCCACCTGCCTCGGTACAAGGTATGCGCCGATTCCTCGGCATGCTTAATTATTACCGTCGTTTTGTACCTCGTGCCGCACAGTTTCAGGCACCATTAATTGAGGCCCTGGTTTCAACTAATAGCAAGGGTACTAAACCATTTCCATGGTCACCCGAACTGCTACAAAATTTTGAAAATTGCAAAAAGAGTCTTTCTAACGCCACACTGTTGCAGCATCCACTTAATAACGCCAAACTTGGTTTGTTTACAGATGCGTCGGGCGTGCACATAGGGTCTTGTCTACATCAACAGGTTAACGGCCAATGGTTTCCTTTGTCGTTCTTTAGCAAGAAATTAACTCCCCAACAGGCGCAGTGGCCGGCATACTATAGAGAATTGCTAGCAGTGTACGAGAGTGTACAACACTTTCGGCACATTCTTGAAGTTCAAAATGCAACGATTTTTACCGACCATAAGCCCCTTTTATATGCTTTTTCACAGCGGCGGGACAAGCTTCCACCACCGCAACTTAACCAGCTATCCTTTATCAGCCAATTCACAACGGACATTCAATACATTAAAGGCGAGGATAATGTTGTGGCTGACGCTATGTCGCGTATTGGTATTGACGCTATATCTTTAGATCAGGATTTTAAAGCTCTTGCTGACTCACAAGCATCAGATCAGGAACTCGCTAGTCTTCTGCAAGGTGGTTCCAGTTTAAAGCTAACCAAGATCTGCACAGCTGGAATGGACAGTCCTGTGTTCTGCGATATTTCTACTGGCAAACCGCGTCCCTATTTGACCCCTTCCTTTCGCCGCGCTGCTTTCAATAAATTACACAATTTAAGTCATCCTGGTGCCCAAGCTTCTACGCGTCTTGTGCTGGACCGTTTCGTTTGGCCTTCGGTAAAAAAGGACTGCCGAGCTTGGGTTCGATCCTGCGAAGCATGTCAACGAAGCAAGGTCTCACGACATAACTCTGCGCCTGCTGGTAGGTTTGATTTACCATCTGGTCGTTTCTTGCATGTCCACATTGATATCATTGGACCCTTGCCTGTCTGCAACGAATACCGATATTGCTTAACGGCGATAGACAGAGTGTCCAGATGGCCTGAAGTCTGGCCTATGCGTTCTATCACTGCAGAAGAGGTTGCCGAGACTTTCACCAGAGAATGGATTTCTCGTTTCGGTGTACCTTCGCTTTTAACTACGGACCAGGGTTCTCAATTTGAGTCTGATCTCTTTAATCGACTGTTGCACCAATTTGCCATCAAGCGCATCAGAACCACCTCATACCATCCCTGTGCGAATGGGATGATTGAGCGGGTTCATCGGCAGCTTAAGGCAGCTCTAATGTGCCATAATAATGACTCGTGGGTTAGGGCGCTTCCAATGGTCCTTCTAGGTATGCGGTCGGCTTACAAAGAGGATCTGGAAGCAACAGCTGCTGAATTCCTCTACGGCGAGCCACTGAGGCTCCCTGGAGAAATGTTAGTTTCCTCCACAGCATTTCAGAACGTCTCAGATCCAGCTGATTTCGTCGTGCAGCTGCGACGTAAAATGTCTTTGGTGAGACCATTGCCAGCTACGCGACACGGTGAGTCCCCTACATTTATTTTTAAGGAATTGTCATCGGCCTCACATGTGTTTTTAAGAGATGACACCATTCGACGGGCGTTACAACCTCCATATAATGGCCCGTTTAAGGTTTTAGAGCGCTCTCGTGATGGAAAAACTTTTACTATTTTAGTAAAAGGCAACAGCGTCGTTGTCAGCGTCGATAGGCTCAAACCAGCTTTCATTGATTACGCAGACCAGCAACCGCCTCTATCGACTGCGATACCACGGCCTATTCTACCCACTCCGGCTCCTCGACAAATTGCACCAAGCAAAATGCCTGCTAAACCATTAGTTGTCAAACAGCCATCACAAGTTGAGCTACCTACTATGCCATTGAGGCAACCTTATACCACACGCTCAGGCCGACATGTTAGATTCAAACATTTTGATTGATTTTTCTCTCTCTCTCGTGTTTACTTTAAAATTAGGTACAATCTATGTTTTTGTTTTATTTTCCTGTTTTTACCATTTCATGTCTTTTTATGTGTATTTAGTTGTAAGTTCGGTGAGTTTTATGTTCTCCGTGGGGGGGTGGTGTGGCGATTCTATCGTGTCGCATCACTAGCATGGTGTCCCCTCACTAGAGAGAAAAATAACCGCCATCAGAAATTGAACTGACTTGTCTCACGGTTGACCCATGGTTTTGTATTGTTATAATTTAATGTTACTGTGTAACCAAAAGTGTGATTAAAACTGTAAGAAGCAATCCACATTTTATTTCTACAGTAGGAGTATAGATCTCTCCCACAAGTTCAATACTAAAGTTTATTTTATTTTACTACTCCATAAATATTGATTTCAGCATTTTATGCACAAGTACACTGTGTTTCTCGATAGTGATATTGTTCAGAATGATGTCAATGATTGCTGAGCAACAATTAATCATCGTGAAGGAAACTATCGAGAAACACTTTGTACTTGTGCATAAAATGATATACAAAGAATCTTTAAAATGCACTGAACTTTGAATTTCCCGCCCTAGCTAGCTTCTACTGTCTAGTTTGGTGGGCAGAATATAGATGGCGCTGGTCGGTAAGGAAAAATTTCCTCAGTAAATTTGTATAGAGTCGTTATTCTTCCCCTTTATGGGTATTTATGTTCTGTGATCTTGTTTGTTTCGATATATTTTATTGAAGTTATTAATTTATTTTAAGTTTTCATAGCCCATTTCCATTATAATCATTTGTAATAGTGATAAGAAAGAGTATAATTAACATTTATACGTATATAATTAATTTATTGTGAATTTGTGAGTGTTTAATTACAAGGTTACCGGTACCCACTGTTGCCAACTCTACGTCTTTTTACGTAGATCTACGTACTTTAAGCCTTTCTTGCAAACCTACGAACTTTAGTCCCAGAATCTACGTATTTTCTATCAAAATTGTTCAAATTTGCAAAATAGACTGAATGGGCATAATTACCTTTACTTTCGCGAAAAAAAATTAATAAACGTTCCGTTTCATACTAACGCACACCCCTCGCCTCGCCACTCAACACGTCGCGCCATTCATTTGAAACGGAGGAGCCATAAATTAAAAAAAAAATGAAATGTGACGTGACCGACCGCGACCGCGTGTGGCGTGTGTATGTGTACGTGTGTAGTGTAGTAAACCGTCAATTGCCGTCAAAGTGAATCTTCATAACCTAAAAAAATATTTCGAACTAAGATTTCGAAGGTGTTTTATTTCGATATTTTTCAACTTCCTGCTCAATTTAATTGGATTCAATTATGGAAATAAGCAGTGACAGTGAGGAAGAGCAGAATGTTACTCCTACTAAAAAAAGAAAGCTGCATTATGAACAAAAATACTTACAATTGTGGGAAAAAGACAAAAATTATTCCAGTTGGATTAAAAAAAGCAACAAAGGAGATTACTATTGTTATTGTAATGTCTGTAAGTGTGACTTGAAATGTGGTGGAGGTAAAAGAGTTTTGACAAAGCATGCGGAATCTATTAAACATAAGAATAATATTAAAGGTTGGTGTGGTCTAAGTCTACTTACTTTACTGGTGTGGTATTTTTTTTTTGTTTTAAATTATTTACTTGCTTTTCTAATAAAGTGTAAGAAAGAATTAGTTAATGTAAATATTCTAAATGTAAGTTTATTTAATCATCAGATGTGAAGGGTTATGGTTTCAGTTTCAGATTATTATTTTACAGCCAGCAATTTACACATGATAAATGTGAAGTCCTGTTGATGCTTTTGTTTTTACTTTCATTCAGGTGCAGTCAATGATATTATATAAAAACAAAAGCAGATATGTTATAAGCGCTCGCGCTGTGAATACTCAAATACGTCCCAATTGGGACGTCTTGTGTTTAGTTTGCGTGTGGCCTGCGTCGAGCGCAGTCACGTGCGTACCACACACACAACATATTTGAAGTGCAATCATTAAAACTATAGCTATCTCTTTCATTTGCGTGCTATTTCGTATCTTTTGTTTTACTTATCAGTTACATTGTCAATGTGTGCTCGGAACGGATTTAAATCGTAATTTCTATGAACGTAACATATCTGTGGAATGAGTGATGCGTGTAAAGAAATGATTGTGACTGTGTATGTTGTCTGTGGTCGATGAATGGGGGAACGAGTGAATGTGGAATGGAAGGGATATGAAAAAGAAGATGGCTGTTAGAACGTGTGCAAAGTTGGATTATCTCGCTGGTTTTTCTCTGTAAATTAAGTTACGCGATTATTAGTTTTTTTAAGAAGTTCTCCGTGGCTGCGCCACGAAATAAACCCGTTATCTACAATCCGGATTACTTATTTCCTCTCCTGATCCCACAAATTTGGGGGCTCGTCCGGGATCCGGAGGAAATTTGTTTCTCGCTACACGACGGGACGATCAACGAATTGCCTGGTGTTTTCTACGAAGAAAGATTAAGAGGTACGACGACGACGACACCATGGGCAACAAGGATCGGAAAAGCGAGAGCGGGAGCTCAGATGAGGCTGAGTATGAAGATACACGTGGTCACAATGGCGGCGGCGGCATGCTGCATCTAACAGAAAAATTGATTGCGAAGTTCAGTGGACAAGATGAAACTTATACAGTTAATATGTGGATTCAAGATATTGAGGAAAACGGCGAGATATTTGGCTGGAGTGACATCCAGAAGTTGCTGGTAGCAAGACGATCTTTAACCGGCACAGCGGCGTTATGGCTCCGATCAGAGAAAAATAATTACAAAACATGGGATGATATTAAAGGAGCCATTAGTAAGGAATTTGTCGACTCGATAGACATTAAGAAAATACATGAGTTGATGAGCAGTCGGCGGAAGAAAAAGGAAGAATCATGTACCGATTACATGTTTATCATGAAGGAATTGGGTAAGCGCGGGAAAATGCCCGACTATGTGGCTATCAAATATATAGTCGATGGAATACAGGATTTAGAGATCAATAAGATCATGTTATACGGAGTTACTACCTATGCGGAGCTGAAGGTGAAGTTGAAATTGTACGAGACTTTTAAGAAAAATGCTGCTAAAGATGTGCGTGTGAAAACTAACAATGAATCAGTTCAAAAGAAGAACGCGAGAACAGAAAGTAGATGTTTCGGCTGTGGGGAAAGAAATCATGTGTCGGAGAGTTGTCCTCATCGGGGGCAAGGAAAAAAATGTTTCAGTTGTAACGAGTTTGGGCATATTTCACTTGAATGTCCTAAGAAGAAAATGGCGGATTCAACGGTAACAAAGTCTGCGCATACAACGACGACGTCATCATCAAGTGAAGGTGAACGGCAAAGTTCGGGACCGGTCGGAGTGAATCGGAACTCGAAAGTTGGCACGAGTGCATCCGGGAAGAAATCTACCAATCAAATTACGAAGCAAGCCTTCTTCAACATGTTGCGGAATGGTGCGGATGGCAGCACTTCCGACAACGCTAACTCAGACGAAGTTCACGTTGATGTTTTCATCGCGTCCAGCGGCGCGAAGTCAGGGTTGAATGGTTCGTATTCTGATGTTGGCCAACCTATAGCGGAACGTTCGACTGTGACTGGCTGCTGCGGTAAGATGGCGGCCGTGAATGAGAACGAGATCTCGAGTGACATTACTGACATTGACAATGTAAACAAAGTTGACAAACAGTTCGTAAAGCGTATAAAACCGCAAAAAACTGTGTTTGTGCGCGATAAATCCGAAATAGCGTTGATAGATTCGGGATGTGATGTGAATATTATCTCAAAAAGCTTCTATGATGAGCTTGGTTTACTATGTGACCAAACTGGTATTGTTACGTTAACTGGTTTAGGCGGATCAAGAATAAAGTCATATGGTACGGTAACGTTAAATATTGTTATAGATAATAGTGAATACACAAATGTAAAGTTTTATATATTGCCCAACAACTCTATTCCATTTAAAATTATTTTAGGAAATGATTTCTTATGTGGTATTATGATGATTATGAAAGATGGTATGGTGGTGTTTATGCCGAAGGACAGATGTATGAGTTCTAGTTCTGATTGGTTGCAAGAGGTTACCTGTTATTCTTGTTCTGTTGATTGTATAGGTCATGTGAGCAGTCCAGGTATAAAAGAAGAAGTTATAAAGCTGGTAGAACAGTATGTGCCACTAAAAACTCAAGAAGCCCCAATTGAATTGAAAATAGTGTTGAAAGATGACCTGCCAGTATCCCAGAGACCAAGACGCATAGCCTTCAAGGAAAAGGAAGCTGTGGATCAACAAATCCAGGAGTGGCTCGATGAAGGAATAATAAGGGTGAGTTTTTCTGAATATTCAAGCCCACTTGTGTTAGTAAGAAAAAAAGATGGATCGCTACGAGTATGTGTAGATTATAGAAAATTAAATAGTAAGATGGTTAAGGATGAATACCCACTACCAATAATTGAAGATCATATTGACCAGTTATCATCAGCTAAAGTTTTTAGTACGCTAGACTTAAAAAATGGCTACTTTCATTTAAGGGTTTTTGAAGATTCAATTAAGTATACAGCTTTTGTAACTACAACAGGACAGTATGAATTTCTACGTGCTCCTTTTGGGTTAGCAACCTGCCCTAAGGTTTTCACTAGATTTATCACTATAATATTCAGGGAATTGATCGCTGACGGTGTTGTTATTGTGTTTATTGACGATATACTGATTCCAGCAGAAAATGAAGTCCAGGCCTTGGAGCGCCTGAGTCAAGTCTTGAAAGTCGCTTCTGAATATGGACTTAAGATTAATTGGAAGAAATGTCAGCTGATGACTAGGAAAGTGGAGTACCTAGGACATGTCATTGAAGGAGGTACAGTGAGGCCATCGCCGGGGAAGACAGATGCTGTCACAAAATTCCCCGAGCCCCAAAACGTGAAGCAACTGTACAGTTTTCTAGGACTCTGCTCATATTTCAGAAAATTCATACATAATTATGCATCAACAGCAAGACCACTGACAGATATGTTAAGAAAAGATTGTCCATTCCAGTTTAATGAAGAACATAGGATTGTTTTTAATGAATTAAAGAAGAAATTGGCCTGTCAACCAGTTTTAAGGATTTATGACCAAAATGCTATAACTGAACTGCATACTGATGCATCTAGTGTGGCTTACTCAGCAATTTTGATGCAGCAGAGTAATGATGGAGAATTACATCCTATACACTATATGAGTCGACGTACTACAGATGCACAGACTAAATATACAAGTTATGAACTGGAGGCATTAGCTATAGTTGAAGCAGTTAAAAAGTTTAGACATTACCTTTATGGACACCATTTCAAGATAGTCACAGATTGCAAAGCTTTTAAGATGACCCTTGATAAGAAGGATTTAGCATTATCAACAAGAGTGGCTAGATGGATACTGCTTTTGCAGGATTATGACTTCACAGTGGAACACCGTGATGGTACTAGAATGAGGCATGCAGATGCTCTGAGCCGAAATCCCTATGTCGCTGTGGTGACTTGCAGCTTACACCAGGAGATTCAGCAGGCTCAGCAGATGGATGAAGGTCTGAATGCTATAATTAAAATTCTAGAAGATGGAAAAACATATAAAGATTATTGTTTGAAACAAGGAGTACTCTATAAAGGAATAGAGCAGAAACTTGTTATACCTAGTAAGATGGAAATTGAAATTATAAAAAGAGCACATAATAATGGACATTTTGCCAAAAAGAAAACATTAGACTTAATATCAAAGGATTACTATATTGAAAATCTAGGAAAGAAGGTGGAAGAGCTCATAGCTTCATGTATACCATGTTTACTTACAAATAGAAAGGATGGTAAACAAGAAGGTTTCCTCAATCCTATAGAGAAAGGTAATACTCCATTGCATACATTACATTTGGATCATGTGGGTCCCTTGAGTGAAACAAAGAAACAATATAATCACATATTAACTGTGGTGGATGCTTTCACCAAGTTCGTATGGTTATTCCCATGTAAGAGTACAACCACCAAAGAAGTTTTAAATAAAATGGAGATATTACAACAGATGTTTGGAAATCCAGAACGAATCATAGCTGATAGAGGTACGGCATTTACTAGCAACGACTTCAAAGAATACTGTCTAAGAGAGAAAATAGAGTGCTGCTATATCACTACAGGAATACCTAGAGGAAATGGACAGGTAGAAAGAATTCACCGAACTATTATCTCAGTACTTACCAAGCTGTGCATTGAAAAACCAGATTTATGGTACAGGCATGTAGGAAGAGTACAGATGGCATTAAACAGTACATTCCAACGAAGTGTTAATACTACTCCATTTGAGATGTTAATTGGAAGAAAGATGAAAAGACAGGAGGATGTCCAAATTTTTGAATTGTTAGAACAAGAAGAGCGAGACAGCTACCAGGATAATAGGGAAGAGCTAAGGAAACAAGCTAAGCAACAAATACTACAAGTTCAGCAAGAAAATAAGAAAAATTATGATAAGCATAGAAAAGAAAGCATAAAGTACAAGGAGGGAGAGTTAGTAGCTATAAAGCGAACACAGTTTGGAGCAGGAATGAAACTTAAACCTAAGTATCTAGGGCCCTACCGGGTTACTAAAATCAAAAGACTTGATAGATATGATGTAGAGAAGGTTAATCCTCAGGATGAGGGACCTATCAAGACTTCCACTTCGGCAGATTACATGAAAAGGTGGCCGGATATGTCTCAAGCAACATAGTGGAGGTGAGTGTGTTTATTTAAAGTGTTCAGTATAGAAGGGAGGCATGAATGTGTTTACTGGTAATTAATCTTAATAGAGTTGTTAAATTATGTGTTAAGTTGTTTTAAATTTTGTTGTGTTACCTACCATTCTAACTATTGTTATTTAAAGTTGATGAGTCTAATAAATACTTGAGCACTGTAAACTTAATTTAGACTAAGATGTAAACTAATTGTACTTAGCTGTAAGATCTGTTAGTATTAAGTGTATGCAATCTTATGTAAATTCATATTAGCATGTCTGAGGACAGACAAGAAGTAGGATGGCCGATTGTGGAATGAGTGATGCGTGTAAAGAAATGATTGTGACTGTGTATGTTGTCTGTGGTCGATGAATGGGGGAACGAGTGAATGTGGAATGGAAGGGATATGAAAAAGAAGATGGCTGTTAGAACGTGTGCAAAGTTGGATTATCTCGCTGGTTTTTCTCTGTAAATTAAGTTACGCGATTATTAGTTTTTTTAAGAAGTTCTCCGTGGCTGCGCCACGAAATAAACCCGTTATCTACAATCCGGATTACTTATTTCCTCTCCTGATCCCACATATCTATAGTTCTATAATATCATTGGGTGCAGTACTTCAACCTACTATTACTTCAATGGTGCCTGGGTCTGCATCAAAGTCATTCACAGATAAAATTAAGTCTGGAGAAATAAAGATGGCATGTTTCCTAGCAGAGCACAATCTACCATTTAGCTTAGCAGATGATCTAAAGGATATTATACAATCAGTTGCCCAAGATTCAAAGCTTGCATCAGAATTAACTTTTGGAAGAACAAAGGCACATGCTATTGTTACAAATGTTACTGGTAAAGTAGCAGAAAACCAATTAATTGAAATATTACAAAAAAATAAGTTTTCACTAATAGTTGATGAGAGCACAGACAGATCATCAATTAAACATTTGGCACTTATTGTAAGAACTGCAGTTGATTTTCATGTTGAAGATAGTTTTCTATGTCTAATACCAGTTGTTGATGGTACGGCTACAGCTTTACATAATGCTTGTACAAAACATTTTGAAGAGAAGAATATTCCATACAAGGAAAATATGGTTGGATTTGCAGCTGACGGAACCAATTCCATGTTTGGACAGCATCATTCCTTGTCAAAATTGTTTGCAAAAGATATTCCGAATCTGTTTCTAATAAAATGTATATGTCACTCTTTTCATCTTTGTGCCTCATATGCTTGCAAAAAATTACCACGAGGTGTAGAGGACTTTGCTCGTGATGTATACAACTATATACAGAATAGTCCAAAACGTATTGGAGACTACAAAGAGTTTCAATGTTTTGTAAATATTAAACCACATAAACTATTACACCCTGCCCAAACAAGGTGGCTGTCTTTGTTACAAGTTGTGAAAAGGCTTCTTGAACAACTACCAGCATTGAAACTATATTTTCAAAGTGCTGTGTTAACTGACAGATTACTTGCAGCTCAATCAATCCTCGATAAATGTCTGGAACCAACCACAGAATTATATTTAGAGTTTTTAAGTTTTGTGTTGCCATACTTCAATGATTTGAACAAAGAAATGCAATCTGAAAGTCCAAAACTCTACTTGCTATATGAAAAAATTTTTATAACCTACAAGACTATATTAGAATGTTTTTTAAAGCCAGAAAATTTGGAATTAACTGAACAGGAAAAAACAAGCATGCAAGTCCATGACAAAGTTGCAGCATTGGAATTATTGGAATTAAAAATATTGAAAATTGATTTTGAAAAAATTGAAAACCATTTACCCCTGGAAGACATTTACTTAGGAGGCAATGTTGCTGCTTTAATTATAATGAACAGAAACAGTATTCATCCAGATCAAATAAGACTGTTAAGAAAAAAATGTCTTGAATTTTACATTGAAAGTCTTAATCAAATAAAAAATCGCTTTCCCTTTGAAGATGAGCACCGACAAAGATTGAAAAATTTAAGGTTTTTAAACCCCGACACATTGCTGGACTCAAATTTAAAACGTTCTGTACCGTCTATAGCTCATTTAGGGCAAATGTTTCCAGGTAATATGTTTATCATTAACTTCAAATATTATATTTATGAATTGAGTCTGCATCTTAGTTAAAATAGATTAATTAATTATTTAAAATACCTACCTTATTTCAATTAATTTATTCGTTTATAAATTAATTAATTAATATATTTATTTTCAGGATTATGTCCAACAAATTTAACAGAATTAGACCGGGAATGGAGAGCTCTAAGAAACACTAATCTTCCATTTCAAGAGGATCAGCTAATCAAAGCAGATGAGTTTTGGCGTCACATTTCAAAAATAAGAAAAGGCGATTTCTCTCAAATGTTTCCTTTATTGGCTCAATTTGCACAAAATTTATTAACATTGCCACATAGTAGTGCGAATGTCGAGCGACTGTTTTCTGCGATAAATTTGATGAAAACTAAGATAAGAAACAGGCTTCACACTGACACGCTCACAGGATTACTTTATACGAAAAGTGGCTTGAAAAAAAACCGCGAGCCTTCGCAGGAACACTTAAAGCATTTTAATAAAAATATGTATAAATTTAATTTGCCTGAAAATGATATTATATAATAAAAAAATAATAATTTAAATAAAGTGATGATACTGAAAGTAAACTTGTTTAAATTAACTACAGGTGGTATAGGTTTACCAGAATCTCATGACAAATAAGCCAAACTTTATACACAAATATATTAAAATCCATTCATTATTTAACCTTATTTATTTCATACTCTATGTGCAAATATATAAATATCTGATCATTTACTGGTAATGAATAAATAGATGATTTTATATTTGCATGTAAAGTTTGGCTTATTTGCCATGAGATTCTGGTAGACCTATAATTCATAGATTTTTTGTTTGCTCACAGTAATTTATCTGCTATCTACTACTTTTAGGGTAATATAAATTGTCGTTTTATTTACTTTTACCTACCCTACTCTCTTAATTTCACTCAGAAAAAAAGTGCGTAGATCTACGTATTTTCTATATGGCAATTTCACATTTCTACATAATTTTCTTCTGACCTACGCCTTTTTTAAAATCCGAGTTGGCAACACTGCCGGTACCGTAAGTGCGCAAACTACTTACCGATCAATTGCCAGAATCATCATAAAGTGTTAAATTTAGCTTTTATCATCTTCTATATATATTTCTTCTTTATGTATTATATTACTGTATTTATTCACGTATGTAATAAGACTAATAAGTATATTACAATATTTATTTTATAGCATTTTGTATATCTATGTTCCTATTGTATGTATTTTATGTATTGATTTGATATATTATACTCAACACTGTAAACACTTCAGTTCTTTTCTCATATTGCACCTACCCTTGCTTTTCTCTGCACCACCCAAGGTTGACTGTTAGAGAATGCCACTAGGCATTAAGTCCGCCTCTGTACTTATATATGTGCAAAGTTTAAATAAATAATTGAAAGTTACCAAGGATTTGTGTGCGCAGTTACATAGTGAAAGAGATGACAATGAGAAAGAACTCATTGAAATATTAAACACTAACTCTAAATTAAAAAGTGACATGACTGCTTTACATGTAGAATTTAGTTTAATTGTTGAGGAACGGGACACTCTCAAAAACTTAGTTGATAAGTTTGATCGCTGCAGTGATGAGTACGAGCAGGCCCTTGCAAGGATCTCCACCTTGGAGCAGGAGCTCCGTGAGGCACACCTACACATCTCACAACTGTAAAAAGGATACCCACAACATTACCGTGCAGGAAAATATAAGTTTGCTTAGTGAGTTAGTAGAGAGTGCTCCGCAGTTGGTTTCTTCTACAATAACACATACTGACACTTTCAGTTATCCAATTGTAGATTTAAGTAAAGAAACTCTAAAACAAAATCAGTCAGTGTGTCTGTTAAATTGTAGTAGGAATAAACTTAAAAAATATGTAAAAATTAACAGGTATATTAGAAAAACACAGAAGTTGATTAAAAATCAAAAATTAGTATCCAAATGTGCCAAATTTAGTAAAGAAAAGGTAGAATTAATTGATGATTTAGAATTAAGTACATTAAAATTAGAAAATAGCAGGGCCATGTATGAAGCTGACACACAGGCCTTACAATTTAGAATTGATAATTTAACAGAATCATTGAAGTCAACTCAAATTAAATATGATTTCTCACTTAAAGAGATTAAAGAGTATTCAAAGGCCATGGATGATCTCTTGAAATTAATTAATGACAACACAGAGCTCTTTAATTCACTTGTTAACAACCATTCATGTCAGTGCGCTTGCTCTAGTTCACCACAGCCAGTGAATGCTCCCTTAGTTTGCTATGACAATAGTAAGAACTTGTGTGATGGCTCACATACTAGTGTTAGGACAGAGCAGTCATTAGGTGCATCAATTGATGTAACATGTTGTACACCAAGTGATGCACAAAGTACTATTATGTTTAGTGATGGTATTGGAAAACATATGGGCTCAAAACTGAATTCTCTTATTATGGGATTGATTATTTTTATTATTGGATATAAATGTTATAGGTACAGACTTTAAACGAAATCATAATATTATTTCAGGTGAGTCTAATTTTGATGTAAGATGGAACATTTAGTTCCCTTGTGGCCGTCAGGGAAGCCAGTATCACCCGCGAAACTAGCCGATATTCAATCCATATTACATCTCATACCACAAGATGCACAGAGTTTTTATAATGGTCTCGACTGTGATAATACTATAGAAGACGACATAGATGGACTAGACACGGTAGATTTCGAAATCCAATTTGATGATAACGTCGAATAAACGTGTATTTTTGATAAATTAAAGCTTTATCCCGATTATAAATCACATTGTTTCACTTATATCAACAAATCCCTAGATTGTGGTTCTTTTTTGTATATGAGAAAACCTATTAATTACTTAATGTTTAAAGGAACCACATGCACGATTTCTTAATTATTTTGAAAGTATACCAGTAATCAACAAAAAATTATATACCTACACATACTAAATTTAGTAATTTATCAACATATTTAAATAAAAGAAATAGTAATTTTACTTCATTTAACAGTGCTGCACATGTTTTTGTAAACCCTTTGATATCTCAAAAGTGTGTGTTTGCTGTGTGGTTCCATTTTGCATAAATACGGACAAATATATTTTTAGAGAAAGAGGCGTATATAGAGAATATAAAAATGAAAATAACACAATTGTTACAGAACGCTATAAATTATGACTTCCTCGAAGATTGCGTGGAGCACAAAGAATTGAATAAAACTTACATAGTTAATAGTGTCTTCCACATTACAATAAAGAGATACTGTATTGTAAAAAACAGAATGTTTTCTGAAGAGGCGAGTAAATCTGCACTTAAAAGGAAAATGAACATAATTATGCATAAATAAATGTACATATAGGTTTTTCTTTGGTATTTTGTTGAGGAAAGGTAATTGGAATATAAATAATAGAAGATACGTGTTCACGCAAACTGTTTGTATTCACGACTGACTTAAGTGGTGGGCGCAGCCGCCGCTATTGTTTACATTTTAAACTATGTTTATGTTAACATAATAAATTAATAATATACACTGTACCTACACCATTCCCCCCTTTTTTAAAACAAAAAAGTAACAAATATTTAATAAGTAATTAAAGGGTTAAGCTAACATATTTTCTTAAAACACTTTACTTGTAGATAAATGCGGTTGCCGCCTGCTTAATCTCAAGCGCTTTGTGAGAGCTAAACAAACTGCTACTCAACGAAAGCGTTGTTCTCAAAAAAAGTACACATAAGTTTTTATTATATAAATAAACAGTAAAAATGTCTTAACCTATGATTAGCTTATACAAAAGTATATTTAAAATAAACAATAAACATTTCGAAACCTATGAATAGCTTACACAAAAGTATACTTAAACAAAACAATAAAAGTGTTTATAACTAAAAGTGTTATAATAATTCCTTTGTGTCAAACGCTACTTATGTTGCTTATTCTACGAATCTCAATGGTGTTTTGATTACTCGGCCAAAACGCGTTGTTTTGTTATGACTAACTTTTGTCGCTGCGCTTTGCTTATCGTTCAAGTTACAATCTAAATTAAAACTATTGTCGGTAGAGTTTTTACAATCGCTATCAATTATATAGGCAGGTTTCAGCCTGTCTATGGAAATACACTTTTCTTTATCGCCTACCTTGATAGTGAAAGTCTTTCCTTGTCTTTTTACGACATTGTATGGACCGTCATATGGTGGTTGAAGACATTTACGCATTAAATCAATTCTAACGAACACACTTTTACACGTATTAAGATCGTTGGATATGAATAGCGAACGTGAATTACTATGACATGGTGG
Organism: Hypena proboscidalis; assembly: GCA_905147285.1. Classification (NCBI taxonomy): domain Eukaryota; kingdom Metazoa; phylum Arthropoda; class Insecta; order Lepidoptera; family Erebidae; genus Hypena; species Hypena proboscidalis. The sequence continues at coordinate 8,978,468 of LR990141.1, forward strand.
TCGTGGTTTCAATTTATTTATAGAATCTCTAAGTACCTGTAAATATTCAGAGTCCGACATGCATATTTTACTTTCATCATAAAAATCACCCGGCAATCGAATCGTTTTACCGTAGGTCAATTCCGCTGCGCTTACTCCGCTATCACTTCTGATAGCTGCACGCAGTCCTAATAATGCGATCGGAAGCTCGTCCACCCAAGACTTGTCATCTTGTAAACGTGCCATAAGGGATACTTTTAGTGCTCTATGCCAACGCTCAATGACGCCGTTGCTTTTTGGATTATACGGACTTGTGCGTATTTTATGTATACCTAAATATTTCATAAGGTTTTTAAACATATCACTTTCAAATTGTCTACCCTGGTCGCTTGTTAGCTTTGAAGGGCATCCAAAACGTGAGATCCAGCACTCAAAAACTACTCTAGCCACGGTCTCCGCTGTAATATTTTTAACAGGAACGGCCTCTGGCCAACCCGTTGTCCGATCTATAAGAGTTACGCAATATCTATAACCATCAGGTGATATCGTTAAAGGTCCGACTATGTCAATGTGTAGGTGCTGAAAACGTTCAGCCCGTTCAAAACTACCTACACCGGAAACAGTATGTCTATTGATTTTTACTTTCTGACAAATAGGACAAGTTCTAGCCCATTTGGTAACATCTCTATCCATATTCGGCCAAAAGAACTTTTGTTTAACCATCTGTTTAGTACATTTAATTCCAGGGTGGCTAAGGTCATGAATTGAATGGAATGCGATTAATCTAAAATTTTCAGTTAAATATGGCCTAATTTTATTCGATGAAATTTCACAATATACTTGTTTATCACAACCTGGTAAGTAAAATTGTTTAAACTGTAAATTACTATCTGGTACTTGCAATGCCTGCCGTAAGTATACGTCACTAGATTGGGTTTCTGCTAATGCCGCATAATCTAGTATCGTGGGACAACTTACTGTCTCTATCCGAGATAAAGCGTCTGCTACTACGTTTTGATCACCGCTGATATACCGAATGTCAGTACTGAATTCGCTTATGTAGGAAAGTTGACGAATACGTCTAGGACTTTCTTTATCGCTATTTACTTTACTGAATGCGTATACGATAGGTTTATGGTCTGTGAATATCGTTAATGCCCGACCTTCCACTAAATGTTTAAAATGTCTTATTGCCATATATATAGCCAATAATTCACGATCATAAGTAGAGTATTTCATTTCCGTAGGTGATAATTTTTTAGAAAAATATCCAAGTGGTTTCCAATTGGTATCTATTTGTTGCTGTAAAACCGCGCCTACACTTGTATTTGAAGGTGTCAACCCAACAACAAAGCCACCATGGAGCAGCCATTTACCATTCCGGACAGCGAGGAAGCACTGGAAGGCGCGATGGCGGCGCTGGCATCTACAGCCAAGGGGGATGTCCTACATCAGGGCATCACTTCCCTACCTCTACCCTCCCCCGGTAGGTCCACCAGGTCAGGAGCGAGGCGGCGATCGGAGGACTCAGCGCCGCCTAAGAGGTCTAGAGGTCGCCCATCGAGAATGGCGGAACGAATAGACGAGCTCGGTGAGACATCCGACCTTGAGGAGGACGCTCTTCAAGAAGGATCTTCGCAGCAGCAGAGCGCTGGGGCGTCAGCTTACGCGGAAGGGGGGTTCCTACACACTTTGCTGTTAGATATCCAAAAGACCGTGCACGGGATATCAAAGAAAGTGGACACTATACATGAGCAGGCACAGCAGGACAGGCAGCGTCTCTGCAACCTCGAAATGAGGGTAGAAACGCTGCAGCAAACCCGCATGCTTGGGATGACGACCCAATCTGTCAGCGCCGCAGCCAGCGCACCTGCTAGCGGATCCACTCCGCACTTGACCACCGGGGGCAGGGGACCTCTGACCTTTTGACTTAGACCCCGACGTGATGTGACTTTCCTCAACAAAATACCAAAGATAAACCTATAGTACAAATAGCCGGTTTAGTCGAATAATGACAAATTCTTGAAATGTATACTTCTATGAATGACTGATTCTACAACCGACTCATATTTTTTGCTAGTAGTCTGCGCCTGTATTTCCCGAATTTTGTGATTAATTACTATTACTGAATGTGATAAACACATTTTTTCATGTAAAATTAGTCATAGTTACTTAAATTAATAATTGATAAATTATAAATATTATCATGAAATAAATAAGTTTGTGGCGATTCTATCGTGTCGCATCACTAGCATGGTGTCCCCTCACTAGAGAGAAAAATAACCGCCATCAGAAATTGAACTGACTTGTCTCACGGTTGACCCATGGTTTTGTATTGTTATAATTTAATGTTACTGTGTAACCAAAAGTGTGATTAAAACTGTAAGAAGCAATCCACATTTTATTTCTACAGTAGGAGTATAGATCTCTCCCACATTGGTGACCTTCGACGATAGTTGAATCTTCGAATACACGTGCGTGCTGCTGGTTCAATCACTGAAAACTCGCTAATTAATACCTAACAGCGCAGGAGTACCTATCCAGAGCATTACTTACGGCGACCTGCTGATGCTACATTTCGATCGACATACCGCATGCCAGCTCCATACTTACCGTAACTACTTCGAGTTTACCTCCAAGCTTGGGGCTCAAGCAATCTTCGATCTACTAAAAAGCATCGCTCGTGTTCATCACACGCATGCCCATCGAGCACAACGGCAACGGGTGCCTTGAACTGCCTTGTTTATTCAGATTACATGGTGTGTTTGTGTTGTGCTTTGTGCAGTTAGCTTATTGTCAACATTAAAAAAAAACTTTCTAAAAGACAGTGTGTTCCTGTAAATGTGGACTTTGGTTGCAGCTAAGGACCTTGCACGCAAGTTTTTACTCATTACTAATCCTACATTATTTAAAATCTAATAATATTTAACCTGCTACAGTTTTATTTTACCATTTTATTACTTACTTACATTAACATTTTACTGGCACTTATAAAATACAACCTTTGCCTTGCCGGTGTCATAATCGGACAATCTAAGTTGTGTTACTGGTGTAAGATAAGTTTGAACTTATACACACTACTTACCTAACGATTTAAGACTCTTTGATAATAGCTATGTAGTGCATAATTATCAAGGAATTTCTAGTTGGATCTAAGTACAAACTGTGTAGGAAGTTGTTTGTTTGTTTTTTTCTTTAAAAAAAAAAAAATAACACATTAACCAGTATTTAAAAACTTAATTTTCTTATTTTAACTTGTTTTTCTCACTATTTTGTGATTGTGTATGACTTTGTATATTGCCTGTGTGTTTACCTACCCCTAACATTTTTTATTTTTGGTGTCGGATTGACAATTGCCTAAATATTGTGTTTTTGTTTATGTCTGTTGCTCCGCTTGGGTGTGTGGTATTTTTATTTAAATTATTAATATTATTTTCTTGCATTCATTTTAATTGGCAAGTGGTAAGTGTTGTATCATGGCTAACGAACAACTTCAGGCCCAACTACAGCAATTATTGAATGAAAATGCAGCATTACAAAAGCAACTTGGTCAGAATGAAGTAGAGGCAAAGGTATGTAGAGTTGCTGTGAAATTGCCAACATTTTGGGCAGATAAGCCAGCTATTTGGTTTGCTCAGGTCGAGGCCCAATTCCAAATTGCCAATATTGTTGGCGATACAACAAAATATAATTATGTAGTGGGGCACTTAGACCAAAAATTGGCAAGTGAGGTAGAGGATATTATAACAAATCCTCCAGCCGAAGGTAAGTATGATAAATTAAAAGAAATACTCATACAGCGCCTCTCCACATCACAAGAAAAAAGAGTAAGGCAATTGCTAAGCGATGAGGAACTTGGGGATAGAAAGCCATCCCAGTTCCTGCGTCATCTGCGTTCACTAGCTGGGTCAGCACTCTCCGATGATAATATTATACGCCAACTTTGGTTGCGCCGTCTGCCTCAACAAGCACAAGCCATTCTTGCAGCTCAGGCGGATTTCTGATAAGATGATCTGGATAAAGTTGCAGAGCTAGCAGACAAAATTACAGAATTGGCCCCTCCTCCAGCCATCTGTTCTGCCTCATCAACACCAGCTCTCTCATTAGCCACTTTAGCTAAACAGCTGGAAGAGGTAACTAATCAAGTAGCGGCAATTGCCAGACTTCAGCGCCAACCATCACGCGACCAGCGCCACCTATCACGTGACCGTTCCTTGTCCTCAAATAGGTCTGATCGGTGTTGGTATCACAGGAGATGGGGTAGTAAGGCATCTAGATGCATCAAGCCTTGCAACTGGACGTCGGAAAACTCAACCAACAGTCAGTAGCGGCGGCAACTGATTGTCAGAGCACCAGCCGCCGTTTGTTCGTTACTGATAATGTAACCAAGCGTCGCTTCCTTGTAGACACCGGTTCGGACCTATGTTGTTACCCACATAGTTGGTTGCCATCTCGCAGACAAGCTACGGACTTTGACCTCAGTGCAGCAAATGGAAGCAGTATTAAAACTTTTGGATCAATTAAAGTTAATTTAAATTTAGGGTTGCGCCGCGACTTTGCCTGGCAGTTTGTGATAGCCGATGTGAGCACAGCCATTATTGGCTCAGATTTTTTGGCATTTTATCACCTCTTACCCGATTGCCGCAATACAAGACTAGTGGATGGCACTACTGGACTGACAGCCACCGCCTCTGCGGCCCTAATTGATCAGCCTAGTGTTAGAGCGGTAGTTGCAGAAAAATCTATATTCATGAATCTTTTGTCTCAATTTTCGGACATTACGCGACCACCTGGTCTTCCCAGAGTTATTAAACATGACACTGTGCATTATATAAAAACTACAGACGGACCTCCAGTTACTAGCCGACCTCGTCGCCTGGCGCCGCAGAAACTTGGTTCGGCTAAAAAGGAATTTGAGGAAATGGTAAGATGTGGAACAGCACGGCCATCTAAAAGCTCATGGTCTTCTCCATTACACATGACCATCAAAAAGGACAATACATGGCGTCCCTGTGGCGACTATCGCGCCTTGAATGCCAGGACTGTGCCAGACCGATACCCCGTTCGTCATATTAACGACTTTACCCACAATCTTGCTGGTGCCAAGGTATTCAGCACCTTGGACCTTGTTAAGGCATATCACCAAATCCCAGTTTTTGAAGAGGATATTGAAAAAACGTCCATCGTTACTCCGTTTGGCCTGTTCGAATTTCCTTTTATGACCTTTGGATTAAGGAATGCTGGTCAAACGTTTCAGCGTTTTATAGATGAGGTCACACGGGGTCTCGAATTTTGTTTTCCTTATGTAGATGACATCCTTGTTTTTTCGGAAAATGAATCAACTCATCTCCAACACTTGCGCATTCTTTTCAAACGCCTTCAGGATTACGGGGTGATAATAAATCCTTCCAAATGTGTTTTAGGTGCTAGTGAAGTCATATTTTTAGGGTACCACATCAGTAGTGAAGGTACTAGACCTCCTCAAGAGCGCATTCAAACTCTAATGAATTTTCCGCCACCTGCCTCGGTACAAGGTATGCGCCGATTCCTCGGCATGCTTAATTATTACCGTCGTTTTGTACCTCGTGCCGCACAGTTTCAGGCACCATTAATTGAGGCCCTGGTTTCAACTAATAGCAAGGGTACTAAACCATTTCCATGGTCACCCGAACTGCTACAAAATTTTGAAAATTGCAAAAAGAGTCTTTCTAACGCCACACTGTTGCAGCATCCACTTAATAACGCCAAACTTGGTTTGTTTACAGATGCGTCGGGCGTGCACATAGGGTCTTGTCTACATCAACAGGTTAACGGCCAATGGTTTCCTTTGTCGTTCTTTAGCAAGAAATTAACTCCCCAACAGGCGCAGTGGCCGGCATACTATAGAGAATTGCTAGCAGTGTACGAGAGTGTACAACACTTTCGGCACATTCTTGAAGTTCAAAATGCAACGATTTTTACCGACCATAAGCCCCTTTTATATGCTTTTTCACAGCGGCGGGACAAGCTTCCACCACCGCAACTTAACCAGCTATCCTTTATCAGCCAATTCACAACGGACATTCAATACATTAAAGGCGAGGATAATGTTGTGGCTGACGCTATGTCGCGTATTGGTATTGACGCTATATCTTTAGATCAGGATTTTAAAGCTCTTGCTGACTCACAAGCATCAGATCAGGAACTCGCTAGTCTTCTGCAAGGTGGTTCCAGTTTAAAGCTAACCAAGATCTGCACAGCTGGAATGGACAGTCCTGTGTTCTGCGATATTTCTACTGGCAAACCGCGTCCCTATTTGACCCCTTCCTTTCGCCGCGCTGCTTTCAATAAATTACACAATTTAAGTCATCCTGGTGCCCAAGCTTCTACGCGTCTTGTGCTGGACCGTTTCGTTTGGCCTTCGGTAAAAAAGGACTGCCGAGCTTGGGTTCGATCCTGCGAAGCATGTCAACGAAGCAAGGTCTCACGACATAACTCTGCGCCTGCTGGTAGGTTTGATTTACCATCTGGTCGTTTCTTGCATGTCCACATTGATATCATTGGACCCTTGCCTGTCTGCAACGAATACCGATATTGCTTAACGGCGATAGACAGAGTGTCCAGATGGCCTGAAGTCTGGCCTATGCGTTCTATCACTGCAGAAGAGGTTGCCGAGACTTTCACCAGAGAATGGATTTCTCGTTTCGGTGTACCTTCGCTTTTAACTACGGACCAGGGTTCTCAATTTGAGTCTGATCTCTTTAATCGACTGTTGCACCAATTTGCCATCAAGCGCATCAGAACCACCTCATACCATCCCTGTGCGAATGGGATGATTGAGCGGGTTCATCGGCAGCTTAAGGCAGCTCTAATGTGCCATAATAATGACTCGTGGGTTAGGGCGCTTCCAATGGTCCTTCTAGGTATGCGGTCGGCTTACAAAGAGGATCTGGAAGCAACAGCTGCTGAATTCCTCTACGGCGAGCCACTGAGGCTCCCTGGAGAAATGTTAGTTTCCTCCACAGCATTTCAGAACGTCTCAGATCCAGCTGATTTCGTCGTGCAGCTGCGACGTAAAATGTCTTTGGTGAGACCATTGCCAGCTACGCGACACGGTGAGTCCCCTACATTTATTTTTAAGGAATTGTCATCGGCCTCACATGTGTTTTTAAGAGATGACACCATTCGACGGGCGTTACAACCTCCATATAATGGCCCGTTTAAGGTTTTAGAGCGCTCTCGTGATGGAAAAACTTTTACTATTTTAGTAAAAGGCAACAGCGTCGTTGTCAGCGTCGATAGGCTCAAACCAGCTTTCATTGATTACGCAGACCAGCAACCGCCTCTATCGACTGCGATACCACGGCCTATTCTACCCACTCCGGCTCCTCGACAAATTGCACCAAGCAAAATGCCTGCTAAACCATTAGTTGTCAAACAGCCATCACAAGTTGAGCTACCTACTATGCCATTGAGGCAACCTTATACCACACGCTCAGGCCGACATGTTAGATTCAAACATTTTGATTGATTTTTCTCTCTCTCTCGTGTTTACTTTAAAATTAGGTACAATCTATGTTTTTGTTTTATTTTCCTGTTTTTACCATTTCATGTCTTTTTATGTGTATTTAGTTGTAAGTTCGGTGAGTTTTATGTTCTCCGTGGGGGGGTGGTGTGGCGATTCTATCGTGTCGCATCACTAGCATGGTGTCCCCTCACTAGAGAGAAAAATAACCGCCATCAGAAATTGAACTGACTTGTCTCACGGTTGACCCATGGTTTTGTATTGTTATAATTTAATGTTACTGTGTAACCAAAAGTGTGATTAAAACTGTAAGAAGCAATCCACATTTTATTTCTACAGTAGGAGTATAGATCTCTCCCACAAGTTCAATACTAAAGTTTATTTTATTTTACTACTCCATAAATATTGATTTCAGCATTTTATGCACAAGTACACTGTGTTTCTCGATAGTGATATTGTTCAGAATGATGTCAATGATTGCTGAGCAACAATTAATCATCGTGAAGGAAACTATCGAGAAACACTTTGTACTTGTGCATAAAATGATATACAAAGAATCTTTAAAATGCACTGAACTTTGAATTTCCCGCCCTAGCTAGCTTCTACTGTCTAGTTTGGTGGGCAGAATATAGATGGCGCTGGTCGGTAAGGAAAAATTTCCTCAGTAAATTTGTATAGAGTCGTTATTCTTCCCCTTTATGGGTATTTATGTTCTGTGATCTTGTTTGTTTCGATATATTTTATTGAAGTTATTAATTTATTTTAAGTTTTCATAGCCCATTTCCATTATAATCATTTGTAATAGTGATAAGAAAGAGTATAATTAACATTTATACGTATATAATTAATTTATTGTGAATTTGTGAGTGTTTAATTACAAGGTTACCGGTACCCACTGTTGCCAACTCTACGTCTTTTTACGTAGATCTACGTACTTTAAGCCTTTCTTGCAAACCTACGAACTTTAGTCCCAGAATCTACGTATTTTCTATCAAAATTGTTCAAATTTGCAAAATAGACTGAATGGGCATAATTACCTTTACTTTCGCGAAAAAAAATTAATAAACGTTCCGTTTCATACTAACGCACACCCCTCGCCTCGCCACTCAACACGTCGCGCCATTCATTTGAAACGGAGGAGCCATAAATTAAAAAAAAAATGAAATGTGACGTGACCGACCGCGACCGCGTGTGGCGTGTGTATGTGTACGTGTGTAGTGTAGTAAACCGTCAATTGCCGTCAAAGTGAATCTTCATAACCTAAAAAAATATTTCGAACTAAGATTTCGAAGGTGTTTTATTTCGATATTTTTCAACTTCCTGCTCAATTTAATTGGATTCAATTATGGAAATAAGCAGTGACAGTGAGGAAGAGCAGAATGTTACTCCTACTAAAAAAAGAAAGCTGCATTATGAACAAAAATACTTACAATTGTGGGAAAAAGACAAAAATTATTCCAGTTGGATTAAAAAAAGCAACAAAGGAGATTACTATTGTTATTGTAATGTCTGTAAGTGTGACTTGAAATGTGGTGGAGGTAAAAGAGTTTTGACAAAGCATGCGGAATCTATTAAACATAAGAATAATATTAAAGGTTGGTGTGGTCTAAGTCTACTTACTTTACTGGTGTGGTATTTTTTTTTTGTTTTAAATTATTTACTTGCTTTTCTAATAAAGTGTAAGAAAGAATTAGGTAATGTAAATATTCTGAATGTAAGTTTATTTAATCATCAGATGTGAAGGGTTATGGTTTCAGTTTCAGATTATTATTTTACAGCCAGCAATTTACACATGATAAATGTGAAGTCCTGTTGATGCTTTTGTTTTTACTTTCATTCAGGTGCAGTCAATGATATTATATAAAAACAAAAGCAGATATGTTATAAGCGCTCGCGCTGTGAATACTCAAATACGTCCCAATTGGGACGTCTTGTGTTTAGTTTGCGTGTGGCCTGCGTCGAGCGCAGTCACGTGCGTACCACACACACAACATATTTGAAGTGCAATCATTAAAACTATAGCTATCTCTTTCATTTGCGTGCTATTTCGTATCTTTTGTTTTACTTATCAGTTACATTGTCAATGTGTGCTCGGAACGGATTTAAATCGTAATTTCTATGAACGTAACATATCTATAGTTCTATAATATCATTGGGTGCAGTACTTCAACCTACTATTACTTCAATGGTGCCTGGGTCTGCATCAAAGTCATTCACAGATAAAATTAAGTCTGGAGAAATAAAGATGGCATGTTTCCTAGCAGAGCACAATCTACCATTTAGCTTAGCAGATGATCTAAAGGATATTATACAATCAGTTGCCCAAGATTCAAAGCTTGCATCAGAATTAACTTTTGGAAGAACAAAGGCACATGCTATTGTTACAAATGTTACTGGTAAAGTAGCAGAAAACCAATTAATTGAAATATTACAAAAAAATAAGTTTTCACTAATAGTTGATGAGAGCACAGACAGATCATCAATTAAACATTTGGCACTTATTGTAAGAACTGCAGTTGATTTTCATGTTGAAGATAGTTTTCTATGTCTAATACCAGTTGTTGATGGTACGGCTACAGCTTTACATAATGCTTGTACAAAACATTTTGAAGAGAAGAATATTCCATACAAGGAAAATATGGTTGGATTTGCAGCTGACGGAACCAATTCCATGTTTGGACAGCATCATTCCTTGTCAAAATTGTTTGCAAAAGATATTCCGAATCTGTTTCTAATAAAATGTATATGTCACTCTTTTCATCTTTGTGCCTCATATGCTTGCAAAAAATTACCACGAGGTGTAGAGGACTTTGCTCGTGATGTATACAACTATATACAGAATAGTCCAAAACGTATTGGAGACTACAAAGAGTTTCAATGTTTTGTAAATATTAAACCACATAAACTATTACACCCTGCCCAAACAAGGTGGCTGTCTTTGTTACAAGTTGTGAAAAGGCTTCTTGAACAACTACCAGCATTGAAACTATATTTTCAAAGTGCTGTGTTAACTGACAGATTACTTGCAGCTCAATCAATCCTCGATAAATGTCTGGAACCAACCACAGAATTATATTTAGAGTTTTTAAGTTTTGTGTTGCCATACTTCAATGATTTGAACAAAGAAATGCAATCTGAAAGTCCAAAACTCTACTTGCTATATGAAAAAATTTTTATAACCTACAAGACTATATTAGAATGTTTTTTAAAGCCAGAAAATTTGGAATTAACTGAACAGGAAAAAACAAGCATGCAAGTCCATGACAAAGTTGCAGCATTGGAATTATTGGAATTAAAAATATTGAAAATTGATTTTGAAAAAATTGAAAACCATTTACCCCTGGAAGACATTTACTTAGGAGGCAATGTTGCTGCTTTAATTATAATGAACAGAAACAGTATTCATCCAGATCAAATAAGACTGTTAAGAAAAAAATGTCTTGAATTTTACATTGAAAGTCTTAATCAAATAAAAAATCGCTTTCCCTTTGAAGATGAGCACCGACAAAGATTGAAAAATTTAAGGTTTTTAAACCCCGACACATTGCTGGACTCAAATTTAAAACGTTCTGTACCGTCTATAGCTCATTTAGGGCAAATGTTTCCAGGTAATATGTTTATCATTAACTTCAAATATTATATTTATGAATTGAGTCTGCATCTTAGTTAAAATAGATTAATTAATTATTTAAAATACCTACCTTATTTCAATTAATTTATTCGTTTATAAATTAATTAATTAATATATTTATTTTCAGGATTATGTCCAACAAATTTAACAGAATTAGACCGGGAATGGAGAGCTCTAAGAAACACTAATCTTCCATTTCAAGAGGATCAGCTAATCAAAGCAGATGAGTTTTGGCGTCACATTTCAAAAATAAGAAAAGGCGATTTCTCTCAAATGTTTCCTTTATTGGCTCAATTTGCACAAAATTTATTAACATTGCCACATAGTAGTGCGAATGTCGAGCGACTGTTTTCTGCGATAAATTTGATGAAAACTAAGATAAGAAACAGGCTTCACACTGACACGCTCACAGGATTACTTTATACGAAAAGTGGCTTGAAAAAAAACCGCGAGCCTTCGCAGGAACACTTAAAGCATTTTAATAAAAATATGTATAAATTTAATTTGCCTGAAAATGATATTATATAATAAAAAAATAATAATTTAAATAAAGTGATGATACTGAAAGTAAACTTGTTTAAATTAACTACAGGTGGTATAGGTTTACCAGAATCTCATGACAAATAAGCCAAACTTTATACACAAATATATTAAAATCCATTCATTATTTAACCTTATTTATTTCATACTCTATGTGCAAATATATAAATATCTGATCATTTACTGGTAATGAATAAATAGATGATTTTATATTTGCATGTAAAGTTTGGCTTATTTGCCATGAGATTCTGGTAGACCTATAATTCATAGATTTTTTGTTTGCTCACAGTAATTTATCTGCTATCTACTACTTTTAGGGTAATATAAATTGTCGTTTTATTTACTTTTACCTACCCTACTCTCTTAATTTCACTCAGAAAAAAAGTGCGTAGATCTACGTATTTTCTATATGGCAATTTCACATTTCTACATAATTTTCTTCTGACCTACGCCTTTTTTAAAATCCGAGTTGGCAACACTGCCGGTACCGTAAGTGCGCAAACTACTTACCGATCAATTGCCAGAATCATCATAAAGTGTTAAATTTAGCTTTTATCATCTTCTATATATATTTCTTCTTTATGTATTATATTACTGTATTTATTCACGTATGTAATAAGACTAATAAGTATATTACAATATTTATTTTATAGCATTTTGTATATCTATGTTCCTATTGTATGTATTTTATGTATTGATTTGATATATTATACTCAACACTGTAAACACTTCAGTTCTTTTCTCATATTGCACCTACCCTTGCTTTTCTCTGCACCACCCAAGGTTGACTGTTAGAGAATGCCACTAGGCATTAAGTCCGCCTCTGTACTTATATATGTGCAAAGTTTAAATAAATAATTGAAAGTTACCAAGGATTTGTGTGCGCAGTTACATAGTGAAAGAGATGACAATGAGAAAGAACTCATTGAAATATTAAACACTAACTCTAAATTAAAAAGTGACATGACTGCTTTACATGTAGAATTTAGTTTAATTGTTGAGGAACGGGACACTCTCAAAAACTTAGTTGATAAGTTTGATCGCTGCAGTGATGAGTACGAGCAGGCCCTTGCAAGGATCTCCACCTTGGAGCAGGAGCTCCGTGAGGCACACCTACACATCTCACAACTGTAAAAAGGATACCCACAACATTACCGTGCAGGAAAATATAAGTTTGCTTAGTGAGTTAGTAGAGAGTGCTCCGCAGTTGGTTTCTTCTACAATAACACATACTGACACTTTCAGTTATCCAATTGTAGATTTAAGTAAAGAAACTCTAAAACAAAATCAGTCAGTGTGTCTGTTAAATTGTAGTAGGAATAAACTTAAAAAATATGTAAAAATTAACAGGTATATTAGAAAAACACAGAAGTTGATTAAAAATCAAAAATTAGTATCCAAATGTGCCAAATTTAGTAAAGAAAAGGTAGAATTAATTGATGATTTAGAATTAAGTACATTAAAATTAGAAAATAGCAGGGCCATGTATGAAGCTGACACACAGGCCTTACAATTTAGAATTGATAATTTAACAGAATCATTGAAGTCAACTCAAATTAAATATGATTTCTCACTTAAAGAGATTAAAGAGTATTCAAAGGCCATGGATGATCTCTTGAAATTAATTAATGACAACACAGAGCTCTTTAATTCACTTGTTAACAACCATTCATGTCAGTGCGCTTGCTCTAGTTCACCACAGCCAGTGAATGCTCCCTTAGTTTGCTATGACAATAGTAAGAACTTGTGTGATGGCTCACATACTAGTGTTAGGACAGAGCAGTCATTAGGTGCATCAATTGATGTAACATGTTGTACACCAAGTGATGCACAAAGTACTATTATGTTTAGTGATGGTATTGGAAAACATATGGGCTCAAAACTGAATTCTCTTATTATGGGATATTACCATCTGCAACATATGATTTCATTATGAAAAGAATTTTAAGTTATAACTTCAGTAATCATAGAAATCTTATTATTTTAGTGGAAAATAGGGGTAATGTTAGCAAAAAGGATTTCGATAATTATTTTGATAATTTATTATCTCTAGGCTTAAGTAGTATAATTTTGTTCACATTCCCCTACTGTAGGAGCCTGTCAGATGCGGAAAATAATCTTAGATTAAGTTGAACAATGTACTACACACTATAAGTACATATCCGTACCACGCGTGAATACGTTGACAACTCGAGATGTCGTTTTTTTTTTAGCTTAAACGCTTCTGTGACCTTATACCCTACCGGTAATAAAAACTCAACTCGAAATACTCAAACAAAATCAAATTATTGCTTTCGTACTTAAGTGAGTATCTACAATTATGGCAATAAATATTTGATAAAACGACATGTCAAATTAATAATACTTAACTGACAGCGTTTATAATATTGCATTTCGATTTATCAACATAAGTCAGAACATGCATTAGTTAATATATCAAGATATACATTTGTGGATTTGCAAGTGTAATATGACAAAATCAGTTATCAAGTTATAAACGTCTTTGAGTACGAAACACACACATATAATAACTTTTGATAGCGGGCATAACTAGACAATTCGATATATTATATCGAATTGTCTAGTTATGCCCGCTATCAAAAGTTGTAATATTTTAGAACATTTCGAATTGTCTAGTTATGCACGCTATCAAAAGTTGTGATATTTTAGAACATTTCGAATTGTCTTCTTTTATCATTATAAAATCACACGAGTCATTTATGAAACTCTTTTAAATGGACATTATATTATTGTTTATAAATAACAAAGAGTGAATTGTTACGTTTACTTACTTTGAGAATATTTAAAATACGCTTAATTTAACTTTTATAAAAATAAAATAATTTCATCGTTTTAAGAGTTTGATGACCGTATTTGACTCAAAATCAACTTTTAGGAAAACTTTAAGCGCAAGGTAATTTGAACTCAATTGTAAACATATAAGGCAGGTTTATACTTGAATGCCTTTCATATTACAAGTCACTGCCGATCTGTAGGTACCTACCTACATGATCAAAACAAAATCAGTTCGTTCTAGCGTTGCAGAACTATCGATAGTTTGACTATCGATAGTTGACCTCGAAAACTATTCAGGATATCGATTCTACTCTCGATAGTATTTCCACGTGTCAATACTATCGATACTATCGATAATATCGATAGGGCCTTAAAGCAATAATATTGATAATGGCAATACTATCGATAGTTTTACATCCAATAGTATCGATACTCTCGATAGTATCGATTGTATTGACACGTGGAAATACTATCGAGAGTAGAATCGATATCCTGAATAGTTTACTATCGATAGTATCGATAGTATTGCCATTATCAATATTATTTCTTTTAAGGCGCTATCGATATTATCGATAGTATTGACACGTGGAAATACTTTCGATAGACTATCGATACTATTGTGTTTTCCTTAACTATCGATAAAATATCGATAGTCAATAGCCAATACTAGTTCGTTCGTTCAAAAGATCGTGTCGGAACTTGTCAGTATCGAGTATCTCGACGTCTGAGGTTTTATTGTTAGTACGTTACTTAAGTGTTTTGTATTACAACAACTGCATATTATTATTATAAAGTAAAACAATTATTGTGGCTTATAATAATTATGAGTGATAATGAGGAAAAAGTAAGTACGCAAAAATATGTCTGTGTTTATCAGATAGGTTATAATATAAAATTAAATTTGCATTGTGTGCTTGTTATAAATACTGATTGTACAGTTGTTTTTTTTTAATATTTTAGCAGAATGTTTTCATGGGCTTATTACATAAAAAGCGTAAATTGCTTGAGCTACGAGAACTTGTCTTGTAATGTCTAAGTCACCTCGTAATCTTTTGGTGGATGAAAAAGGTGAGACAGTTTTTATGCTTTTGTATCGTATTTTTACCATATTTCCTAATTTATTAAATTATGAGTACTCTTACGTTCTTAGCTATTTTTTTGTCAAATGGGTTTGCTGGTGTAGGAGGGAATTGCGTGACAGGTGATGGAATTCAGTTGTTTTAATCACTTTAACTGCCGCACTCAGAGGCGCCCATTAACGCTAATCTCTGATTTACTAATTTTGTCATTAAATAATAGCCTATAATCTTTATGATATTAAGTACCTTAGGTTTTGCTATAATTGACATTTAAGTAAAATGACGTCTCTGTGTGCGGCAGTAAGACTGTATTAAGAAGTTTTATAAAAAAAAAAAAAAAAATCATGTCAAGTTGTTAAATATGTGAAAATGTGTAGCTTAATGAATTAATTAAGATGTTTTAAGTAAGTTTGAAGTCTGAGAATGCTGTTGAAAAATAATCGATTATGTTAATATCTTTTCAGATACATGCAGTTCTGAAATGTTATTTTCAAATGAGCCACCCTCTATTTCTCCTCCCCCCTTTTCTCCATTGACTCCTTTAATACAGGAACTAAGACATAAGAACTCAACTCCAGGCAATTATTTTTCTTTCTTTTTTTATTATTGGATATAAATGTTATAGGTACAGACTTTAAACGAAATCATAATATTATTTCAGGTGAGTCTAATTTTGATGTAAGAAGTAACACATCAGAAGGATTGAGATCGTCTGCATTATTAAAAGATCTTGAAAATGAAGATCATACTTCGTCCCCTATTCGGCCTATGTCACCAGGGACGAAAGAACTTTATGATGTATTAAATGAACCAGACCTAGAATTCGAAAATATTAACTTCATGCAATCTCCTGATTTAATGGCAAATAAAATAAATGCTGTACAGGATAACTCTGAAACTGATTGCGAATCTTGTGATGATATTTTATCACCTAAAGATTTACAAAAAAATACATCTAATACTGATCAAATCGATAACAACCTAGTGGAAAGTGCTGTTTCTGTAGAAAATGAAAAAATAAGAGCAGAAAACCAGGAAACTATCACTAACATTTCGAATGATAATACACAAAATATAGCTACAGCTTCTACTTCAGGTGAGTATAATAAGTTAAAATCAATGTAAAATAGGGACAGTTATTATAAAATAGTTTTATGAATATACTGAAATACATATATTTTTTCAGATATTAACAGTGTGACAGAGGCAAGGAATGAAGATCCAACTAAAGAAAATTCGAAAGTGAAAAAAAAGGGTAGATCAAGGAAGGAGAGGGAATAATCTAAAAGACTAAGGAATTCTGGTAAAGGCTATGTAACGGAAAAAGGAAAAAAAGTGGGTGAGAGGATATTAAGTTCACTAAGAATTTGTAGATTAAAATGTTCTGAACGATTTTCTGAATTGGAAAGGAAACAATGTTTTGACGAATATTGGGCTTTGGGCAGTAGAGATCGGAGAGCAATGTACGTAGCTAGTCTTATAACAATACTACCAAAGAAGACACAAAAGACTGATAGCAGAATAGTTCAGAGAGATTATTATTGCAAATATAAACTAATTATAAATAATGAACACAAACCAATTTGTAAAGAATGCTTATGTAAAACGTATGGAGAAACCAAAGGATTTATAAATATTATAATAGATAAGAAAAAACACTCTGTAAGCGGAGTAATAACTGCTGATAAGAGAGGAAGGCAACCACCTAAAAATAAAAAAAACGATTGATGATACTACTACAGCTATAAACCATATATTGTCATTTCCCAATTACGAGAGTCACTACTGTGTAGGAAAAGAACGAACCGAAAATATTTGTCTTCAGATCTGTCCATTGCAGCTATGTATCGTTTATACAAAGAAAGTTGTTCAAACCCCGTTTCATTGAAATTGTACTCAAAATGTTTTCATGACTTAAATCTATCCTTCAAACAACCGGCAAAAGATACTTGCCATACTTGTGATTTACTTAATACAAAGATTTCGTTAGCTCAAGGACAGGAAATCCAGGCTTTAAAAGCTGAACTTGCTGCACATCATACATTAGCTGAAAAAGCTTATTCCGAAAAGAGGAAAGACAAAGACGATGCAAAACACGACCCATCAATTCGTGCCTACACGTTCGATCTTCAGCAATGCTTACCTACTCCTTACCTCAAAACTTCAGTTTCTTTTTATAAAAGGCAATGGGGATTGTTCATTTTTTTTTAATCGTGCTAATTCGAAAACCATTTCGAGATATAAGGTCCCCAATCGAGCTCCTGTAGTTAAAATGAAAAAAGACCCCATAAGTGCATATATTTTTGAAGAAATATGATTGACCTTTATTCGACCTTCCATGACGTCATCATCGGAGGAATATCGCGCAATACGCCTTGGCCTTCCTTTTAAAAAACAAAACTGTCATTTTAGCTGTCTGTCCAGTCTGTCATTAATGTCACTTGTGCTAATTGTAAACATAAACAAGATTGTTTTCGTTCGCGCTCGTTACAAATTTAAAGTTTTTGATAAATTAATCATGGAATATAGAAAATGTTTTGTACCAAACTGTAGTAATGACTCTGCAAACAGCTCGGGCATGATTTTTGTTAAAATTAGAGAAGATTTGAGGAAACAGTGGTGCTCTGAAGCACATGTTGATTATTCATTTTTAAGTCCTCTCGGTATAAAGCTACTAGTTTTGACTTTGAAAAATTCTACAGTGCACACGAAACAACTTTTGCGGACGCAACCGACATCGATCGATCGTGAGACTATCTAAGAACCCGCGAAAACAAACTTTATTACTATAGGTACAGGTTGGCACTTGTCAGTCGTCCGAAAGACACCAGAGAGATGGCTGCGTTTTTTGACCACGCCGCTCGAACAAGTACGTATTTAATATTTTCGTAATGCTAATAGTTTACTTACATTTTTTTATGTAAGTTGCTACTTAATTAGTTGTTAATCAATACTACATACATTTTTTGCATATTATTTTATTTATAGGTTGATACTATTGCTCTAAATTTTAACTCGCACGATCGTGGTACCTCGGTTGCACCACGTAAACTTAATCACAAATATTGCTTTATCTTTTTCCTTTATTTATGTAATTTAATTATTTAAATGTATGTTTTCTTTTACTTTTAGAGCGTTTACTCACGGAAACAACAATTTCTGAGCTTTTGGCGAACGGCAATATTTCTGATTTTGAGGATTTGGAGGAAGATGACACAGAATTCGATCCAGACATCTTGTTCCGGTACACTGCAGACGACGTGTCAGAGGCAGATCAGTCTGACGAAGACGTACCATCTTACTCCGAGGCAACAGTACGGAATCCACCGTCACCACCATGTGAATTGCCAGTCCCGCCAAATTTAAGAACGACTGCGCGACAATCTCGATCCACTGTGCGAGAATCAAGATGTTCGCCTTCTACAAGTGACAGATCGAGATCACCAGTAAGTAACCGTGGAAGAAGGCCTTCACGTGGGCGAGGGGCACCCTCAGTACCTAGAGTCACAAGGAAGCGAATATGGAAGCAAACTGCTTATACAGAAAAGGCTCACAACTATTCTGCCTTACCAATTAACCCGGTAAGACGACCAATTGAATATTTTGATGATTATTTTGATACACAGTTTTTAGAACAGATCTCTCATTGTTCCAACTTATATTATCTACGCACTACAGGTCATGAACTTAAATCTTCAAGTGCTGAAATAGCTAAATTATTTGCTATTCATCTTATTATGGGCTGTGTTCCTTACCCTCGAGTACCAATGTATTGGAGAGTGGGTATGAAGTTAGGCTTGATCAGTGACCTTATGACAAGAGACAGGTTCCTAACTCTCCGTAATGCACTCCATGTTGTTGAGTCTGATTCTCCAGCTCCAAACGAAGTGGATAACCCGCTATGGAAGGTTCAACCCATGATTGACAAAGTAAAAGAAGCCTGTAACAAATTATTAAGAGTTCCAGGATTCTACTCGATTGATGAGCAGATGATCCCCTTCACAGGTCGCTGTAAGCTACGGCAGGTCGTAAAAAATAAACCACGACCCGTAGGCCTAAAAAATTTTGTCCTTACAACAAGTGATGGATTGATGCTAGATTTTGAAATTTACAAAGGCGCTAAAAGCAGTTTCGGTGATACAAATCTCGGTCTCGGTCCCTCAGTAATTTTACATTTGGTAAAAAGTGTCCCATGTGGTAGCTGTGTATATCATGACCGCTATTTTACTACCATTCCTTTAATTGAGGAAATGGAAAAGATGGGTTTGCATTCGACAGGAACCATAATGCAGAACCGGATTCCTGACCGAGCAACAATAAAATTTAAGAAAGATACACAGATGCAACGAGGCGAGTCCCAGCAGTTTGTTTGTAATCCTACTGCAATCGTGAAGTGGAAAGATAATAAAGCCGTATTACTTGCATCGAACTGTACTGCTTCTGAAGAACAATCTTTAATAAAAAGGTGGGACAGAAAACAAAAAAAGTACATCGAAATTACAGCCCCAAAAGTTGTGAAGAACTACAATCAGTACATGGGCGGAGTCGATGTGCTAGACCAGCAAATGGAGTACTACCGAGCGTTCATCAAAACCAAAAAGTGGACTTTAAAAGTACTCATACACTTTTTAGATCTGACCGTAGTAAATGCTTGGAGGCTTTACAAAAACGATTGTTCCGCTAATAAGTTACCCAGAAAAGACACAATGCCATTGCTAGATTTTCGTTTGGACCTTGCGGATAGCTTATCTTGTGTACCTGATCGACCTCGTCCAGACGACAGCGAACAAGATTCTCAAGTACCGCGCTGGGATTATAAAATCTATAGACCAGCAATTGCACCATCGGAAGCAAAAAGATATGATGGATATGACCACTATCCTATCAGTGATGATATAAAAGCGCCAAGATCCTGTCGAATGGAAAATTGTGGCAGTCGTTCAAAAATTCGATGCGAGAAATGTGATGCATATTTATGTTTGTCACGAAATAAAAATTGTTTTAAGTTTTATCACGTCAAAAATATGTAATTTATTTTTCTATTAAACTTAATAAGGCTGATTATTTAAATAAGTACAGTTACTATAATTACATACCAAAAATACCACTAGTGTCTTAAAAAAATGATTCTTTTGTTTATCTTACGTCTAAAAGACTGATTAAAGTTATGAAAATGCGTTGATTTTACGTTAATTTATTAAAATAAATATAATGTTTATAATTATCAAACGTTATTTTATTATATTCCTTATTATTTTCATATATAACAACACAGACTCATGATCGTGCGACTTACAATTATTTCCTGAAACTCACGATCGTGAGGGTCTGATTGCTGCAGACCAGGTGCACCAGAATTTTTTTCAATATTTTTCTAATAATTTTTTAACAGTATGTAAGTTACAGAATAACATTTAAACACGATATGTAAGAACTTCATCTCTCGGGTGTAAAGGGTTATTAATTTGCAAGATGAAATAATAAAGAGTTTGTAGTATTAAAAGGTATATTTTTATTTTGCACTTTCTAATAACTAAGGATATATAAAATCTTTCAAAAAATGTTCTGCATTGTTGATGATGGCAGAATAGCATTACCCCGCTGAATAGCTTTGGTTTCTGGTACTTTGTATCCTCCCAATATTTGTTCAACCAAAGACCCATCTGTCCGACAATGTGCAGCTTCATACAATTTGGAAGCTGTTAATCTTCCTTGTCTTATGTTATGCCAGTATTTACTATCCGCTTGATTTTCAATCTTCTTATTAATTTCATTTATAATCTTCCTGTGTTAAATTTTGTTCTAAATAAAGTTTAGATTGATAGTAATCACTTGCAGTATTTTCTTCTGTAAAGGCTACCACCATATCAAATATATTCTTTGAATTAGTGGCATATGTGTCACTAAACAGCACTATCAAGGAATTTTTTATATATCTTCTTGCACACTCATCTTGAAACTCCTTTAATATTGAAGGATTCTTGGCAGCCAGCCTTGGTTTCTTTTCTTTTGGAAATATGACTTTACTAGACACATGTCATGTTGTGTTCTAGCACTTGATAAAGATGGCTTATTCCAGTAACATTGAACTTCTGTGGGTGATGGTTCTGAGGATTTTTCAAGCCAAAATAGGATTATTAGCGAATGTTTGCAGACACCTTTAACAATAAGTAGTTCAATGTTAAATATACATCATTAATATATTTCATAAGGGATATTATAAGAGTGAATGAATGTATTCAAAATATAATTTACCTGCAGAAGCTGGGCAATCTTGACACAATGATTCTATTATGACATCATGCTGTTCATCGATTTGACAAACAACTGTGTACATTTTATCGCCCACTCTATGCTCAGGCACAACTCTTGCTTTGACAGTGCAATAAGTTGCAGTCCTGCTGACCTGAAGCCCACCAATGTATTCAAATATGAATCACGAGATGACCTGAAATCATACATTAATTTTGAAGTTAGAAATTCTCAAGAGAACCTAATCTCTAAACCTAAATCTATTATTACTTTTCTCCTTCTGTAGATCTCAATGGCTTTTGTTACTTTGTAAAAGGTTATTGCGTAAATTTTAAATCAATATTTTATTTACATTATGTAATGTAGTAAATTTATTATGAATAAGTTCGGTACTTACATTAACATCTTTGCTCCTCTTATTTCAGCCAAATTATGCATATTGTTTGCAGCTATATATTCAAACAACATAATATTTTAAACTTTATGCAAGTTTCTCGAATCAGTCAGTCAGTACTCATATTTGATGAACCGGCCATCATTGTTATTAATACTATTTTGTTTTATAATTATTATGATTGGAAACAAACTTAAGTTTTGTCTAAACGTTTGTTATTACTACGTCCATGGTCTAAACAGTCCACTAAAGTTAGGTTTTTGGTTACGTTGAGAGGTTAGAAATTAAAATAATAGATAGAAATGCATTCATTAAATGTCAAACAAACTGACATTAGTGACGTTTTTTTTTTTTTCAACATCTTCGACCATAGTGCGGCGAGCGAGTAGTGTATTCCGATGATGACGTCATCAGACGAAAATCTTTAAAACCAAATATAAAATAAACTAGCCATTAAATTACCAAAACATTCAAATTAGTTTCTTAAAATGCTCTATTTTGACGAACAAAAATATAAAACAACCGGGTTAGATTTTATGAACAATGCCCATTGTGGTCCTTCATAACTTAGCTAATGATCAAGCTATTTGTTATATGTGGGACGAAACCTGACGAAACGATTGGCGCACGAGGTGCTAACCAAATCGCTTCTTGTTTATGGGATTTGCTTCATAATTTACCTGCAAATGTAAAACAGGTCACATTTTATTCGGACACATGTGGGGGGCAAAATAAAAACAACACAGTTGCTATGATGTTCATGTTTCTATTGCATCAACATCCAACATTGGAAGTGATAAACCATAAGTTTCTTATCAGCGGACATAGTCATATGGAATGTGACTCGGACCATGCTATAATTGAGAGAACTAAAAAGAAGACACAGATTAAAATTAACCATCTTAATGATTGGATACAACTGGTTCGGTCTTCCAAAGTTAAAAACCCCTTTGAAGTGATACCTATGAAGCAAGAACAGTTTCTAAACTTCTCTGAATTAAGTTCAAAAAAAGGGCCGTTCACAATTAAAAAGAAAGACGTCTCTGGAAGCAAATTCCTATGGCAACCTGTAAAGTGGTTGCAATATAGAAAACCCATTGGAGAAATATACTTCAAGACAAACCTTGACAGTGACACTCCATTTAAAGCAGTAAACTACAAAAAAAGAGGCAAATACAATATTATAGATAACATACAGTTAGAACCAGTGTCCAGAGAGCAATTGACAGTAAGTCGAGAGAAGAAAAAAGATTTGCTGGATCTATTACCTCTAATAGATCCAGTATTTTATGAATTTAATAGAAATATAAAAACGGATAATACTACAGAAAATATCGACCCCGATCTTGACGAAGAAGATCCTGATAGAGAAGAAAACACAGAAGAATAAGTAATTTAAAAAGAATAAAGTATCTTAATTTGTTTCTACGATTAAACTTTGTTATTACTTCATTTGGTTTTTATTTAAATTCCATTATGACAGTTAGAATTTTTATCTTCCTTCAGGGAATAAGTTGATAAGTCGTCGGTGAACAATTGGATAAGTCTGTTTTTAAATGCATTAACAAATATTACATTTATTTTGTAACGTAGACTTAAAACAGCTCCTTAAAGAACCTAAATTCAACTATTAAAAAAGTAATCATCATTATTTTCGATTTACCAGAAGATCGTAAACTTTAAATTGGCTGCCCTGAAAAGTATGCATAAATGACATATCAACTTATTCACGCCAGGTACGGATATAATGATAGTATTCATTTGATAGATACTAACAGTTTTGTTAGCAGCAAGTTATATTTGACTAAAGGTAACTATTACCTTTGTAAGGTTATGCTTAAATAACACTCAATTATTGTAAGAATAAGCTAAGAAAAATAAATACTAGTAAGTGTATGTAAAATTAAATAGTTACAATATTATTATAACCAATACCAACCCTTTAGATATCGATACTTCCACCCATCGATTATTTATTACGAAAATAAATGGCAATGACAGTCCTTGGTACTGGCAACATTTTGGGTGAAGGAACGATAGCTAAGGGGGGGTAAATTTAATGTAGTCTGAAGAATTTCATTTTGGGACGGGGATTCGGAGTCCAGACCTTGTACGAAACGGTCATTTCTAAATCGGTACACTCGTAGTCTATAAGAAGTCTTATGTACTATATAAAGGGTGTCTCAGAATGTTTTTCGTTTTTGAATTGACCAATACGCGCCAACCGCAGGTAGCAGGGGGAGGGGAGTGCTCTCAAATGCTTGGCCGGCTTGCTAAGTTTAGTAGCCATGAATCGTTTCACGGGACCGCAGCGCGCATTTTGCGTGCGAGCGTTTTATAAAAACAACGATTCCTACACTATTGTTCGTCGACTCTACAGGACACATTTTAATTTAACAAGCTTAAGACATGTGCCAAGTGCCAATTTAATTAAACATTGGGTGTGCAAGTTTGAAGAGACTGGGAATACAATGCCGGACAAATCTTCTGGGCGCAAAAGGACATCAAGAACGACCATGAACGTCGACCGCGTTCGCCAGTCTGTTATGGACGACCCACGACAGTCGTTGAGATTGCGCGCAGCTTCTCTTAATTTGAACAAATCTACGGTTCATCGCATTATTTCGAAAGACTTACATTTTCACCCCTATAAAATTGTTATTGTTCAAGAAATGAAGCCTGATGATCCTGAAAAACGAGTCGAATTCTGCAGGACAATGAAAAACCGTTTTAGGAGTTTCAATAACATCTGGTTCTCCGACGAATCGAATTTTCACATCAACGGTCACGTGAATAAACAAAATTGCAGATACTGGGCTTCCGAAAATCCGCTAGAACTGCATCAGAAGCCCTTGCACTCGCCAAAAGTTGTTGTTTGGGCTGCCATATCAAGTCAAGGAATTATCGGTCCTTATTTTTTTGAGGATGACCGAGGTCGAACTCAGACCGTTAATTCTGATCGATATTGCCATATGATCCGGACTTTTTTGGCTACAGAAATGCAAAACCAGTATGGCTACAACCGCAACACCTTTTTCAAGCAAGATGGAGCCACTTCTCATGTTACAAATGACTCATTAGCTGCTCTTCACGATTTTTTTCCTGGAAGAGTGATAAGTCGCCGAGGAGACATCAACTGGCCACCGAGGAGCCCTGATTTAACGCCTGCTGATTTTTTCCTATGGGGCTACCTAAAAAGTAAAGTTTACAATCCATTGCCACCCAACCTGAATGTTTTGAAGCAAAGAATCACTGAAGAAATCAACTCTATTCCAAGAGCGATGCTCCAGCGAGTGATTGAAAATTTTAGCTCCAGGTTAAATGAGTGTGAACAACTGAATGGTGCGCATTTGCAAACGGTTGTTTTTCATAAATAAACTTCAAGAACTGCTCTTTAATTTAACAATAAATAAAACTAGTTTTGATTGATATTGTTGTTTTTTATTTAAAATCTAAAAACGAAAAACATTCTGAGACACCCTTTATAACTTGATATATAACTTGATGTACGTGTCAGTTATCAGTTAAAAAAAAAAATCTGACAGCTGCGACGGCTCAACACGTTTAAGATGAATAAAACTATTTTTATCTTATGGAACACGTCTTTATCATAATTTTTCATGACGGTGAGTTATTTTTGCAAAGTCCATACGTTTTTTCATTACACAAAAGCATATGCATCAAGCAGACAATTTAATTTCAAAAAATTAATCCCGGAGTACAATAGAAAATACCTCAATGGTCAAGTCATCTTTCACATGTATTGTCCTTGGAGGAGCAGAGGCATCCTGCATTCCTTGCACAAATAATACACCATCGGATTTTTTTAATAAACCCCAACTGCACGTTACACTATCTTTTACCACTGCATTCGATGTGACATACCAGTCATTAAGGAAAGAAAAAATGGTGTTAATGTTTAGCATTTTTAATTAAATTATAAAACACTTATTATCAATATAAATTTAACAAAACATAAAAGCGCACGTGGTAGTTCGATACGATGCAAAACTATGCACCTGATCGCACGAGGCAAGCATGAGGCAACGTGCAGAGCGCGAGGGAGAGATCAGTATAAGAGCAAGAGAGAAAGAGCATAGTGGTGGGGACTAAGCTCCTCCTTCTCCGGTTACGCGCGTTCACCACGATTTCTCTAAAGCGAGTTGGTCATCCTTAGTAAATTGATCCATGGGTCTTATTTAATAACAACCAAACAATACATGGTGGCAGCGGTAGGTTCCGTAAAGGTAAAAAGAAGTAAGTCAAATTATTATTTAAAATGAACGTAAAACCACCAAAAGAATTCAATTTTACGGATATCAAGTCTTGGCCAAAATGGCTAGAAAGGTTTGAACAATACATAAAGATAACACAGGCGGATAAGGACGAAGAAAAATGCAACTTATTATTATACTGCATGGGAGAAGAAAGTCTAGATATAATTCAACAAGTAGGAAAGGCAGAAAACTATAAAAAATTGATTGATAAACTCATCAACTATTTTAGTCCTAGACAGAACTTAATATATCGCACACCCAGAACAACACTGTATTATGTCGAAAAATCTCAAAATTGACTTTTATACATATTTGAATAGCCAAAAATTTGCCGCGCATACCACGAAGACAGGCGTATTTATATTTACAAAAATGTCCAATAGATGGCGCGCTATAGTGTAATATCATTTGTGATGATGATGTCATGCTCTTCTCTAGATTTAGGATATGTTATTATAAGCAATGTATGTATTAATTATAAGAAAGTATTCACTAATAAACCGTACGTCAAGCTATACAGTTGATCTCCACTCTGGAGAATCCCAGTTATACTTCACTTTGTGGCACTCAGCCAGTGAAGGATAACATAGAGGCTAAGATCTTATCATTAGTGAACAGGCCTTGTCAAGTTCAAAACCTCTGTTTTTCTCCTTTTGGAAGTGATAAGTTCATTGAATACAGGTGTAGAATTTGTTGTGGGGCTTCACCTGGTGAATTATATAACATATTCAGAGGTCCCTGGTTAGTATTTATCAATCAAAGGAACTCATTGAGGAATCGTGAGACTTTGGTCTTTCTGGTAAAGAAAGGGGTCTTCGATCTTGTGCTGAGATTTGATAGGTTTAGGACAAGAGTTGGAAGCTCAACAAGTCAAGATGTCTGAAATTGATATGACTAGAGTCCTGGAGAATCTCATTAATTTAGGAGAGATTGCAGAGAATCCTGAAGAGGTTTAGAGCTGAAGGATGTTTTTGAGGGTATACCTAGTGTTAAGGATTGGATAGTAGCCACCTTCGGATATTCTGGTTTGGATGTCATAGAATTCCGCAAGACCTTAACAAGGAAAATCAAAGATATGGGAGATCTTGTGTTCTTGGTCCTGCTCTTTATGGTGAGAGGAAATAACATCACCAGAATTCAGAGTTCAGTTAAATCAGAAAGTGTCAAGTCCAAGATAAATGCTTTAACCAGGAACTTGAACATAAAAGTTAGAGCAGGAGGGAAAACAACTGAAGTGACTCTATCCAGGATTGCTATATGCTTTCCTGAGATTGTAGCTGGGGTCCTCTACAAAGTTCCTGATATACCTTCATCTGTCAGCCTAGACGTAGTGAGGTCTTCACTATCCTGCGCTATAGCGCTAACTCTCTATTGGTGACGACGCGCTGCCAGAGTCATACCGCGAACACAAAACTATTTCTAGTTGCAACTTGTCCGCCTCAGGTAACAGCACGCAGATCCTTTACGAAACAGTGAATTATTTTGTGTTAATGCAGTGTTGTTGAATGAAGCATACAAAATAAGCCGAATTATTTCGTTTTAATTCAGTGTTGGTGACTGTATTTGTACTACGTGTTTGTTACTATTTCAAAATAGTACTCTGTTGTTGACGAAGGTATGTTAGATTTTTTGTATTATATCAAAATGGTTCAGTATTGTTCGTAAAAGCTAAAAATCAGTTAAATGATGCACTATTGATGGTAGATATAAATTATGCCCTAACTTTCTTATAAAAATATAATAAATATTGTTTTATACTTATAATTGTTACTTACATTATAAATTAAAAGAAATATATTTAAAATATATATTTTTCTTTATATACAAGAAGATTAATACTTTTTTTTGAGATAATGCACTATTGTTGAATTAATTAAATTTTTAATTGTTATTTGGCAGATGATGAGAGGTCGTGGGCTCCTGTTACTCAAAAAGGCAATGGAAGCAACCACAGAAGAAACCAGACCTTCTGTCCAACAAAGCAGCGTGGAAAAGGATGTTGTAAATACAACCATTGCAGCATCAACCGATGAGACGTCAGCGATGGCAGCATCAACCGATGAGACAACAGCGATGCCAGCATCAGCCGATGAAGCATCAGATAGGGAGGTACCCGTTCCTGTTTTATCTGATCATAGCGATGAAGAAGATTTTATAGATGATTCGGATACGGATCCTACTTTTATTTTGCCTGTTAAAGAAATATCTCGGCCTCTTGTAATCCCTAGAAGATTATCTTCTTCTTCCTCGAGCTCCTCGTCAGACTCCAGCTCATCATCGTCAAGCTCCAGTAGCTCAAGTAGTTCATCTGATGATGAATCTAGTAGACCGCGTCTTCCTACAGCGAGTACTCATGAGGATTCTAATTCTACTCCGACAAACGCACCCTCAACTTCATCTGCCATTGACACTGCTCCATCAGTGAGCGAGCCTAAGTTAAGTAAAAAGAGAAAACGAAACCCTGCTGGCTGGAAGTCTAAGATTGCTAGAACATTGCGGAATACAGGAAAAGAGTATGTTTCTTTATCAAATCCGACAAAACTGATCGCTGGGCGTCAAATCCGTCCACCTTGTGGCGACAAATGCAGGTTGAATTGTAAAACTAAAATAGATGAAATGGTAAGACAAGACATTTTCAATCAGTTTTGGCAGCTGGGCGATTTGGAGAGGCAAAGAGAATACATAGTAAGGCATACACAAGAAATCAAACCGAAATATAGGTACATCACTTCTCAAAAATTGAGGGCTTTGAATTCGGCTTACTATTTTGTAAAAAATAACAACAGGATTAGGGTATGTAAAGAGTTTTTTAAGGCTACGCTGAGCATTTGTGATAGATATATTAAGACGGCTCTTTCAAAGAAAACTGATGGTGGTTTTATTCAATCTGATGAACGCGGGAAGCATGGTAATCACCGCAAAATAGACTCTGAAATAAAAGATAGTGTGACTGATTTCATAAATTCTATTCCTAGAATAGAGTCTCATTATTTAAGAGCTCAAACTAAAAGAGAATATATCGCAAGTGATAAATGTTTGGCAGACTTGTATAGAGATTACAAAACCCTCCGAGAGCAAAATAATTTAACTCCAGCCTCAGCTTCAACTTTCAGTAGGATATTCAATGAGGAGTTCAATATTTCTTTTTATATTCCTAAGAAAGACCAATGCGACCTGTGTGAACGTTATAAAAATGCCGATGATGAGGGCAAGGCCAAACTCTGTGAAGAGTATAATAACCACCTCAAAGAAAAAGAATTGTCCAGATTTGAAAAATAGGCTGACAAAAACAGGAAAGATGTCGTCGTAGCAGTATACGACCTGCAGGCAGTCATGCAGGTTCCCAAAGGTCAAGTTTCTCTTTTTTTTTATAAATCAAGAATCAATTGCTTTAACTTCACTGTAAGTGACTTAAACGCAAAGGATGTTGCGTGTTTTTTCTGGGACGAAACCGAAGCTAAACGTGGTGCAGTTGAGATAGGAAGTTGTGTCCTTAAATACATTGAAATGGTACTTGAAAAGAGCGTTCCTGATACTGACGTGGATATGATATTTTATAGTGATAATTGCTGTGGGCAACAAAAAAATAAATAATTATTATCCGTCTATGCTTATGCAGTTAATAATCTGAGAGTTAATTCTATAACACATAAATTTTTGATCCGCGGACATTCACAAAATGAAGGGGACAACGTTCACAGTGTAATCGAAAAACAAATAAAAAGACACTTAAAATCTGGCCCTATTTATTGCCCACAGCAATATGCTACGTTAATTCGTACTGCCAAAAAAACAGGAAACCCATATCTTTTAAGGGAGCTTACATACGACGATTTTTATGAAATTAAAATCCTCCAGGAAGCTTGGGGCAACAATTTCAATATAGATGAGGACAATAATCAACTTAAATGGCACGACATTAAGCAACTACGCGTTGAAAAACAACATCCCTTGACTTTCTTTTATAAAACATCCTTCGAAGACACTGATTTTAAGAAAGTCTGTGTTCGAAATCGTTCAAGGCGCTACAGAGATCAAGGCTTTTCTCCGCTGTTAGGTTAAAGCATATACAGAAAAACAACCTCTGGCTGAAAACAAAAAAAGAGATATTATGGAATTAATCGAAAAAAATATAATTCCTGCTAATTATGTTAATTCCTATTATAAGACTGCATTAAATTTAGAATAGTAGCACAATACTGAAAAATGAAACGTTGAGTTCCTATGTTATTAGTTATAAAAAAAAGTTTTTACCCGTTTCTATAGTATTTATTTTTTAATTGAAGATAGTGAATATTAAGGTACAAGTAAACCTGTGATAATTATTGTAATACATTGGTGATTTATATAAGACTTGTTATTCTTAAAGACTGGTTATAGTAAGTAGGGATACCCTTAAGATTCCAAGATAATACTTTGAGTTAAGATAGTTGTATGGTACTAAACAGTGCTTAATGTTTCTTTGTTACCAACTTTTTATACAACTTTATAAGGCCAGATGTCTTGTTTTTAGAGTTTTTAATAAGAATTAATATCGCAGCTATAATTGTAAGTTGAAAGTGGCTAACTCCGCTTGGATTAAGTAGTTTAGTGGTTGGTAATTGACGTCTAAATTATAATTTTCGTTTTGTTTCAGTTTTAGTGATATGCCATGAATGATTGTAGGTAAGACTACATAGTCGTATTTTCAAAAATAATTACTTGTTGGTTGAAGTTTAAAATGATTACGTATTTTAATTACTTACTGTTTTGTTTATAACTTTTAATTAGTGTTTTTGTGTTATGATTGTTTTGTATCCATCCAACTTTGCCATTTTATATTATTTTTTTGTTAAAAGAAAATTTTTGAAGACTGTTTTTTGTGATTTACATGTTATAATATTAGCACAACGAGTACAAAACGAGTACTAGTTTATGTTTTAAATATAAGTACCTACTTATTTTAGAAAAATTGTCTTTTATTTCGCTTTTAATAGGTCTATTCCTAAAAACAAAATAAATGGGACGTTATTGTATATTGAATCTCAGTAAAAAAACTGTAGAATAAGAGTGCATTATTTCAGAATTAATCAGTAAAAAGCATGTAACTCGAAATATGTTTTTTTTTTTTCGTTCAGTCATTCCGCAACAGTGAATTAAGTAAAAAAATGCATTATTTTGCTTTATTAATGCGTTTTGAATCAGCTGAACTATATAATGCTGAAACGCATTGGATTCTTCACCTGTAATGTGCAAGACATTCGCAATAACTGTGAAATAATATGAGATAACGGTTTTTCGTCAATTCTGAAAAATGAGCTATTTAGACTTAGTGCAGTGTTGTTCTGGGCGTGCGATATGAGGACTCAGTTTAATAGGCGCAGCCAAAACCAGGGTGAATCTGCAGATGAATTCATTAAGAACATATAAACAAACTATCACGCAATTGTGACTTTGAATCACAAAAATAGAAATGATAAGAGACAAGTTAGTGGTAGGTATACTGGACAAAAGTCTTTCAGAAAAACTACAGTTGAAGAAAAACTTGACTTTAGAAGACACTATAATATTAATACGGGAAAATAAGGTGCAGAAAAATCAGACAACGAAACTAAACAAAGAAATTAGACCAGGGTAGAAGCCAAAAATGATAAAAAGTGAAAAATAATAATAGTAGGATGAAACCCATTATTACTATTAAAGGGCGATCTGAGGTCGGGAAGGGGAAGAGGAGGGGGGGGGGGGGGGGTTAAGGGTACAAAACGGTTTTTCTCGACTTCCGGCAAAACTAAAAGTCCCATGGGAAAAAGTCGAATAGCAAAGTTGTTGGTAATAAAAAGATCTAAAACTTATGTATTTACACTTTTTTCATATAACCTCAAAATTTATGTGAAAAATTCAAAAAAACAAGTTTTTGGTTTTTTATTTTTATCTTTTACAAACAATTTTTTTTTTCATGAAATTCGGTGAAAACTTACCTTTTTATGTCCCAAATACGCTGTA
Organism: Hypena proboscidalis; assembly: GCA_905147285.1. Lineage (NCBI taxonomy): Eukaryota > Metazoa > Arthropoda > Insecta > Lepidoptera > Erebidae > Hypena > Hypena proboscidalis. The sequence goes on from LR990141.1 coordinate 9,010,902, forward strand.
ATTTATGTGACTAGAAATATTTATTTTTCACCTTATTTTGAATTAATATCGAAAAAGCCCTTTATTTTCGATCGAAAATTCACCCGTCAAAGTATCAGCTGTTTTCAAAAAGTTGGTATGTTTTCTGTTCGTTGAAATCTCTACTTGCCGATGGTGAAAAAATATATTTAAGTTACCCAACGATCCCTTATCATACTAGATGGAAGGTCACGTACTAAAAACGATCTCAAATGTGGCATCGTCTAGTGATGACGAGAAGAAAAAAATTCTAATTTTAAAATATTATGAGTGCACTAAACAGAGTTCCAGTGGAGTCGTGATATGATATTTTATTTCTGTATTGTGTACTTGGAAGCTATATTATGATCTAAAATAACGTTTATCTATTTATTTCAGTAAATGTTTGTAGTTACACACGGCTACACATTAAGTTATACATTTTCAGTATCAGAAAGTCTTGAATTAGGCTGATTGCCGAGCTTGATTTGTATGTAAACCTTGGTGTGTAGTCGTGTGTATACGCCATAAAGTCACAGAAAGGAACAAAGGTTAAGTAATTAATGGCAAGGATGTGGGTATGGGTGAGAGGGCTATTTAATTTAAACCTTGCAATGAATTGCCCATTATCTCAATTGAGATAATGGGCAATTTTTTTGATTTTGTATTTTTTTTTGACATTTTTTTTTCTGTGCTAACTATTCAACAGAGTAAAAATCATCCACCTCATCGTATATTTAATGTGGACGAAACCGGCATTTCCACTGTGCCCACTAAAACACAAAGGTGTTTGCAGGCACTGGACGTAAACAAGTAGCAAGAGTTACATCAGCTGAAAGGGGAGAGACTACGACGGCAGTCATTTGTATGTCAGCTTCTGGTATTTTTGTTCCACCAATGTTTGTCTTCAAAAGAATTCGTATGAAGATGGAACTAATGGATGGAGCACCACCTGGATCCACATGGGCATGCAATTCATCGGGATGGATGAATTTGGACGCTTTCACCAAATGGTTTGACCATTTTTATCGTACACAAAACCTTCCGCTGAAGACCCTGCATTATTAATTTTAGATGGTCACCTTTCACACACAAAAAAATTGAACTTAATATTAAGAGCTCGTGAAAATTTTGTCACTATTGTTTGCCTCCCTCCACATTGCACTTACAAACTTCAGCTACTGGATGTCAGTTTAATGTACCCCTTGAGCGTGTACCACAATCAATCCCTCGAAAAATGGATGAACAACAATCCCGGAAGGCCAGTGAAGGTATTTCAAATCGCAAAGATTTTTGGAGAAGCTTACTTAAAAGCAGCAGTTATGTTAAACGCAATAAATGGATTTTCCAAAACAGGAATTTACCCTCTAAATCCAGATGTGTATTCTGAAAGTGATTTTCTCGCTGCTGCAACAACCGACATTGAATACAATGAAGGTTCCAGTGAAGTAGAAATGCTTGATGTACCTATAACGGCAAACAACGAACAAACGACACCAACAAATCTCTCGCTAACACAAATTGACACTTTACAAGACACCTTACAAGACGCTTTACAAGACTCACAGAATGAAACTCGACTCCAACGCCTTTGTTTGACAGGAATTGCTCAGTTCGCAATCCTCTATCACCAATCTACCATCTACTAGCTACGATCGTAATACGAGTGTATCGCCTTCGATTCTCGAAGATACCCAACCATTTAATTTTTCACCGGCCCAAATCCATCCATTGCCAAAGATTGTAGTTCTAATTCTAATAAACCTAAGACTGTTAACATCACCTGTAAGCTATGTCGAAAAGATCTCATGACTAAAATTTGGTGCATGGTGTGTAGGGGCAATTGTATTGAATTTTATCGAAAAGAAATTAAAACTTTGATATCCTATTCGCCCCACTGAAACGTCCAAACCGCTTGAGCGGTCGTTTACAGATTTACCTCAAACGTCCAAGCCGCTAAAGCGGCTTGGGGGCGTACGCAGCGTACTACTACAATATAAACGAGGTTTAATTATGAAGCTTGTAAATAGCTTCGTAAAAATTTTACTAGATGACACTGACTAGCTTACGCCTCATATGTATTAATTCAAAAAAAAAGACAGATGGCAGCAGGCGTCGAAAAAAAATTGTTTTCAACAGTGTAATTTTGCGTACCTACTGATCGGAAGTTTTAGTGAATGCCGCTTTTAAAATGTAAATATTTTATGTTTTTATTAGCCCAGTGTATTATTATTATATATTAAAAAAAAGCTGAATGTCTATTCTTCTAAATTATCTACCAATTTTAAACATCCATAGTCCAATATAATAACCAAAAAGGTCCGAGCGGCTAGAGACACCCCGCGGATATCCAGCGTACTAGTACAATTTAGAACGAGTTTTTATCTATGAACCTTGTTAAAGAGCTTCGTAAAAATTTTACTAGATGTCGCTGACTAGCTTACGCGTCGTATGTATGAATAAAACAGTCCGACGGATGCCAGCAAGAATTAAAAAAAAAAAATTTCTTTAGTTTCATTTTTCGCGTCTAGTGAATGGAAGTGATTGTGAGTGCCGCTTTTAAAATGTAAGTATTTTATGTATTTATTAGCCCAGTGTATTAGTGTTATATATTAATAGAAAGCTGAATGTCTATTCTTTTAGATTAACTACCAATTTTAAGCATCTACAGTCAATATAAAGTTTTTCACGTGTTATAGTCGACAGACAAAAACTTCGCCCTCGTGTGCCGTTATTTCGTCATGATTTTGTATGATATTATACGATATTTTAATAAAATACTTATTGTAATTAGTAAAACAGGTCATTATTTATATTCAAGTAGACTTTAGAAAAAAAAATATGACGTAAATAATTATGATTTCACGTTTTTATAATTCCTTGCCCAGAATTTGGTATGGCCGCCATTACCGTCCGCCAAAACGTTAGTAATGGCGGCAAATAAGTGTGAATCCATACGGAGAAAGTGTATTTATTAATATTTTTTATTGCTGCCTTGTTTTTTTTTTTAGTATTGCTTTTTAACCGACTTCAAAAAAAAGAAGGAGGTTCTGTATTCGATTTGTATATATTATGTTTGTTCGCGGCTAACTTCGTCGTTTATGAACTGATTTTGATGATTCTTTTTTGCTGGAAAGGAGATATTTACACCTAACGCCACCTAGTCCCAAACTAAGCAGAGCGTTGTAGCTTTTATGTTTGTTCGCGGCTAACTTCGTCGTTTATGAACTGATTTTGATGATTCTTTTTTGCTGGAAAGGAGATATTTACACCCAACGCCACCTAGTCCCAAACTAAGCAGAGCGTTGTAGCTTTTATGTTTGTTCGCGGCTAACTTCGTCGTTTATGAACTGATTTTGATGATTCTTTTTTGCTGGAAAGGAGATATTTACACCCAACGCCACCTAGTCCCAAACTAAGCAGAGCGTTGTAGCTTTTATGTTTGTTCGCGGCTAACTTCGTCGTTTATGAACTGGTTTTGATGATTCTTTTTTGCTGGAAAGGAGATATTTACACCCAACGCCACCTAGTCCCAAACTAAGCAGAGCGTTGTAGCTTTTATGTTTGTTCGCGGCTAACTTCGTCGTTTATGAACTGATTTTGATGATTCTTTTTTGCTGGAAAGGAGATATTTACACCCAACGCCACCTAGTCCCAAACTAAGCAGAGCGTTGTAGCTTTTATGTTTGTTCGCGGCTAACTTCGTCGTTTATGAACTGGTTTTGATGATTCTTTTTTGCTGGAAAGGAGATATTTTCAAGGTAGTCCCATTGTCAGCATGTCATGATCTGATGATGAGATCTTAGAGAAATCGAGGGCAACCCTCATATTTTATAGGCACATGTAATGTTTTTAGTATGTTTTTCATAGCTACACCAGTATGTACGCCTGATCGTCATATTGTCACGTGACTTCTGATGATGGAAGGTCAACTCCTCAATGGTTTGAAGTTAAAGGATAATTCTTTCACTACTGTACTGTACTTCTTTATTAACTATTTATTAACTATAGGATAAACCGTGGCGATTTGGTGGTTGTATTTTATAGTATTGCTATTTACTAAAAAAGACAAATGAATTTATTGGTGTCGGTCAAAATTAAATATGAAATGTGGCTGTGTGCATGTGTTAAAAAAAAGAAAAGTCTACGTTATAATTACGTTCTAGGTCTGAGAGTCAAAACCGTGTGGATTTAGGCAGAGGACAAGGACGTGGGAGAGGGCGAGGTCGTGGGCGTGGGAGAGGAAGAGCTGAACAAACGTACGTGATTTTCATCATACCTAACAAATTAAATTAAACTACGTTTAATATGCCTGTTGATTACAAAAAATCTTCAATGTTTAACAATTATTGTACATTTTTTTAGCGCCACTTCGGAAGACACTCTCCATCAAATAAGGACAGAGAGACAAGTAACACAACGCCGAATTGCCTCTCTGCCCATTAATGTTCGGCAAGAACTGGTCGCCCGAAAGCTCGAGGCTCATCTGGAGCGTATGCTTTTGCCTGACGCACCACCGCGCAAACGTCAAACAAAGTATTTTTTTCCTTCTCTTCTTTATTTGTGTTTCTGCCCATCACGGACATCTTAACAATTCACCTTGCCATATTTTTTCTTTCTAACTGTAAGATTTTTTTTCACTATAATCCATAACTTATTTAATTTTCAGAAGGCTATCTCCAGAACGTCAGCCATGTATTATGGTTGACCAAGCTTCGACGTCCGGAGTGCTCCATTCTTCCAGTAAGACGGTTATTCCAAATATGTGATTAATCATTTGTTGTTTTATGCAGATTACATCATAAAGTGTTTTTATTTTTTTAGACCTTGACTTGGCGGCATCAGCCGAGGTCGGGGCTTCGACATCTGGAGGGGTTCGTTTTTTCGGTAAGATAATTATGTCAGATACTACGTTTGTAATTACTTTGCTGTACAATATAGCTTAAATCATAACCTGTTACAGAACTCCTTTCAACGGAACCGGCTGGAGCTGAAGCTTCCACCTCTCGTTCTTTGGGTAAGATAGTTATTTGAGCCCGACTTCTTTAATTTGTTATTTGAGGTAGACGACGTCTTAAAATGTTATTTGGTTTGTTTCAGAATGCTGCCCCGTCATTTTTGAATACAGTAAGCTATGGTTTTCTCGGCGTCATAATAAGACTTAAAAATGGTTTACTATAAAAGTGTTTATTGTTACAGTTGACGAAGCTGCGCCAGTGGAACAAGACGTTGGTGCTGAAGGTTCCGTGGCCACAACATCCTCGCGTCACGCAACTTCATCCTTCCAAATTGGTAATTATGAATGACTATGCAGAGAATTTCATAAAGTAATGAACAACAAAACAAATCAATTCAGATTGTATATGTAACGTTTTTTTGTTCCAGGTGTACATGACAGCAACTTCGAGGGAGTAATCAACGATTGGTTGGAACTGACTGACTTATCGGACATTGACGATGACATAGACGTTGACGTGTACCAAACCCAGACTGGACAAGAGCGTAACGCTGCATCTGAACCCGCTTGTGACACAGACTTGACGATATTCCAAGTGGAAGTGTTACGGAGGGAGGACGACGCTAATGACCGAGCCCTTCCTGACATTTCGACGGACAGCAACTGTTTCACTTTCACTTGGAGTAAGGACAGGGCTACTTTTTTGGGACAACGTGAGACTTTTACGGGTACATCGGGGCCGACTTTTGAGGTGACTGACCAGACGCGACCTATTGACGTTTTTCACAAGTTTTTTGACTTAGACTTTATTGACCTACTCTGCTCTGAGACCAATCGGAATGCGGAGCAAAAGCTTGCTTTGTTGCGTGAGCAAAACAAGCTAGCTCCACAGTCCCGATTCCACCGTTGGTCTCCTACCGACAGGGATGAAATGGTAAGCTTTTTAGCGGTCCTCATTTTGCAAGGCCTGTACACCTTACCTGAGGAAGAATCCTATTTTACGTACAATGGTTTTGGTACGATGCAAAATTTTGCCAAAACCATGTCGTGTAATAGGTTTTTGCTGCTAAAAAGTTTTCTGCATTTCGTCGACAATCAGACTTGCCAGGACAAGACAAGACTATGTAAAATAAGACCTGTGGTGGATTATTTTAACGACAAATTTTCCAGCCTATACATGCCTTCACAAGAGATAGCCATTGACGAATCCCTTTTGAAGTGGCACGGTAGGCTTAACTTTGCCCAAAAGATTTCGTCGAAGGCCGCACAAGTCGGGGTGAAAACCTACGAATTGTGCGAGTCTTCAAGTGGCTATCTCTGGAAGTTTTTTGTATATGCTGGAAAAGACAAAGGACCTACTGACAACACTGACGACGGACCTGACGTGGCAAGAACTGATGACGAGACAAATGACAGACCCGTTGACGACGGACGGACAGATGACAGCGGAGACCGACCGACTAACGCAACTGCCAAAATTGTGTATGACTTAATCGAACCACTACTTCACCGTGGGCATACAGTAATAATGGACAATTTTTATAATAGTCCATTATTACTGCGTAGCCTGAAAAAAGAAAAGACTGACTGCTATGGGACATTACGATTGAACAGGGAATTTGTACCCGACTCAATCAAGACATTGACAAAGACAGAACTACGACGAGGAGAAGTAGTGGCCACGTACTCTTCCGATTTAGCAATTATGGTATGGCGAGATGCTAACTTAGTTAGTATGATCTCTACATACCATAATCTCCAAATCGGAATACAAGACAAGTACAACAGACAGACTTTTAAACCGACAATTGTACTTGACTATAACAAAAGCATGGGAGGCGTTGATAGGAAAGACCAATTTTTATCAGCGCAACCCATGGAACGTGTTAGGAACAGGGTTTGGTACAAAAAACTCTTCCGCCGATTGTACAATACTGCGATTTTTAACGCCTTCGTAATATTTGCAAGTCATAACCGCCATATATCACATCGTCGGTTTCGTACATTATTGGCGGAAGATTTACTGAGACGACACAGACAAATTGACCTGACGACAGAAAGCCGACGTTTGAATGTCGCGACGACTTTAAGACGAAAGACCGTACATAGGACGCAGGCCCGACCAATCGTTGAAGCTAACCATTTCCCTATACGTACAGGGTCCAAAAACACGTGTTGCTTCTTGTGCACAAAAAGAAAAAGGACAATTTGGAAGTGCGAGGAATGCGACGTAAATTTATGTATCGAGGGCTGTTTTAAGGCATACCACAAGCCTTGACATAGTTATTTTGTTAAGTGTATAGTTTTTATAGTAGTGTAATTTTTCATTGTGTTTTTCAATATGTATGATAATTGTTATATTTTATTAATTTTATTTGAAAAGATGGTGCACATGAGTTTCTCACGCGCTTCTCATAGTGCAATACCCATCGGAGCTGGTACTTGGTTTGATTTTAATCTGATTCTAAACAGTTGGATTAAAATTAATCTAAGCCCCGATTATTCAATTGTAAATCGTTTAATTTAGTTTTACTAATAATTTATTTTTTATATCATTTGTTTGAATGATAAGAATAAGAATACGATTATTTGTCTTTAAAATACAGCTTTCAGTTGAATCCTTCGATAGGTAATTTTTTTTATGTGTTTTTCAATATGTATGATAATTGTTATATTTTATTCATTTTATTTGAAAAGATGGTGCACATGAGTTTCTCACGCGCTTCTCATAGTGCAATACCCATCGGAGCTGGTACTTGGTTTGATTTTAATCTGATTCTAAACAGTTGGATTAAAATTAATCTGAGCCCCGGTTATTGTTGTAATAATAGTAGCAACATAAACTATGTTAGTATTTAATTTAAATGAGTGTAACCTACGCCGCTAGTATAGTTTATGATAATGACAATGTGTTTATGGTTGTGACAAGTTCTATGTTGTCTTTGTGTTGTGTGTCTTCTGTTTTGTTCATTCAAATATAGCGGCAGCAATTTAACCAAACACAGTTTCTTTTATTTAATTTCTACAGGTTATGGGCCCAGAACATGCCCAGAACATGGCCAGATCATGCAAAGATATGCCTAGCCTGTAAGTAAAAGTAAAAGTACAGTTGGAGTGTGGAGAATAAGAATAATACGTGTAGATATCACGTGGATTGAAAATCGGCAAAAAACAATTGACGGTGTGGCGTCAGGAAAATTTTCGTCGAGAAGGAAAAACTTGTTTAGAGGAAAAACAAGGCAAGAGAGACAAGATGGAAGGAAATAACACTCACAACGTGATGAAACTGGAAGGAACGAGAAACTGGAATGTTTGGAAATTTCAAACTACAGTACTATTGAGGGGTCAGGGATGGCTGGATATCGTGGAAGGACGAACCGTAAAACCTGAAGATGCAAATGCACGAATCGCCTGGGAGTCTACAGATGCTAAGGCTCAGACATTGCTGGTAACAAGAATGACTGAAGATGTGATGTTACATCTCATTACATGTAAAACATCTGCTGAAATGTGGAGAAAACTTTTAAGTGTTTACGAGCAAAAGTCAGAAACCAGTATCCATATTCTACAACAGCGCTTTTTCCAATACAAATATGAGAGCGGAATTGAGATGTCGGTGTTTTTGTCTAAAATTCAGGAAATGCAAAGTCAGTTAAAGCAAATGGGCGAGGAAGTTTCAGAAAAATTCACAATAACTAAAGTATTGATGTGTTTGCCGGACGAGTACAAACATTTTGTGTCAGCGTGGGAGTCAGCACCTGATGAAAAACAAACATTCGATAATCTGGTGTCTAGATTGTTAATCGAAGAAGAGAGAGTCAAGGAAAAGACGAAAGAAGTACCGGAAATGTCATCCTCATCGGCGTTTGTAGCTAAGAAAAACGTAAAGTGTTATAAGTGTAATAGACTCGGACATTATCAATCGGAGTGTAAAAGTAATAGGGACAGTGAGAAAAAGATGATTGATAATAAGTGCTATTACTGTGGTAAAACAGGACATTTCAAGGCGCAGTGTCGTTTTAAACAATCAAAGGACGATAAGAAAAATAGTAATGCGTTTGTTATTTCGAACTCTGTAAATGAACATTATGAAGAATCACAGTGGCTAGTGGATTCGGGTTCGGGAGCAAGCGAGCATATGTGTCGTGATCGTTCATTGTTTACGTCATTTTCGATTGTTTCGCAAAGGTCGGTCATTGTTGGTAATGGTACTGCCATTAGTGTGCAGAGCTGTGGACAGATGGCTCTACAAGTCAAGAACGGAACTGAATGGATAGATACGACAATAGATAACGTTTTGTTCGTTCCCGAACTAAAGACAAATTTATTCTCTGTGAACCGAGCTACTGACCGGGGTTATGTCATGGTGACAGATGTCAAATCGTGTAAATTTTATAATAAAAACAATGTTGTTTGTGCGATCGCAAATAAAAATGAAAACTCTTATTACTTGAATTTTCGTTACAAATGCAAAGTGGCGAGTATAGGAAAAGTGTTGGCGAAAAATAACATTGAGATTAAACAAACTCGTGCACCTCAATGTGAGAGTTGTTTAAAGGGAAAGATACACCGGTTACCATTTAAGAAAAGTGAAAACGTAAGCACCAGGACGTGTGAGTTAATACATGGGGTCACCTGTGGGCCCATGGAGGAGATATCAGTTGGCGGGTCGAGATATTTTGTTTTAAAAGACGACGGTGAAGAGAGAAATGAAGAAAATGAATTGATGGTGATTTTGAATTTAAATAATAGTGAAACTATTCAAGGCAGTGTACCAGAAACTGTGATAGCTAGTGAAGAAGCAGAGTGTGAGGAGTTCCAAGATGCTCAAACTAGTTTTGAACATACTGAAAGTGAGTCACATAGTGAATATGAACCCTCAAATGACAAACCTGAAGATCAAGAAATACAAGTCCAAAATGAAAGACCTAAGCGTTTAAGGAAAAAGACATCATTCTATATGTGTAACTATGTTGTAAGTGAAGACAATGAACGCTTAACATATAGTGATGCAATGAAAAGGAGAAACGCAAGTAAGTGGAAAGAGGACTTCTGTGATGCACAGGTGAGTGAACGGTTAATTGATAGAAATGGGTTTTTCAAGTATAAGTTTTGTAATAATGATTTACAATTTAGAGTTAGATTGGTGGCTAAAGGTTTCCAACAAAATAGATGTGTACATTAGAATGAATGCCAGAAGAGGTTTATTCTGGGGAAAATAACATTGTAAAGTTAAAAAATCATTATTATGTTTTTTAAAAGTTAACCAAAATGTTGGAATATAAAATTTAGTTTTGTAATAGTTAGAGAAGGTTTGATAAGATCTAATGTGATTCATGTTTGTATATAAGTTGTAATGATAAAGATAGAATGTATTATGTTGTTACATGTCAATGGTATTTTGATTTTTGGTACAAATGAAAAGCATATTTCTAAATTATAGGATGCTTTTTGTATGCGGTACTAGATAGACTAGGTATAGGTACTAGAACTGATTTATGTTATTCTGTTTCTATGTTGAGCAGATACTATAGGTGTTGAGGTATGTAAAGTATAGTTTAAATTATAAATTAGTTTATAAATGTAAGAAGGATATTTTGAAAGGGTATTGTGATGCTAAAGGAAGTCTACCTCAGGTTATCAAATTGTCTGGTTTTGTGTTGTTCTAAGAAACAAGCTTCTGTAAGTCTGTCTTCTACAGAATCTGAATATGTATCTTTAAGTATGGCTGCCAGTGATGCGTCATGGCTTATAAATTTATTAAAGATTTGGTTAGAGAAAATTTAAGTTGTATAAATTATGTCAACACAAGTGAGCAACCAGCTGATATGTTAACAAAGGCTTTAGGTAAAGAGCTATTTGATAGACATTTAGATAAATGTGATGTTATGAAAACAGCTGTTATAAAATAATAATGTAACTTGTTAAAGTAAGATTTGATTTTGTGTTCCTTTGTAAAATGTGTTTATGTTGAGAAGGGGTGTTGTAATAATAGTAGCAACATAAACTATGTTAGTATTTAATTTAAATGAGTGTAACCTACGCCGCTAGTATAGTTTATGATAATGACAATGTGTTTATGGTTGTGACAAGTTCTATGTTGTCTTTGTGTTGTGTGTCTTCTGTTTTGTTCATTCAAATATAGCGGCAGCAATTTAACCAAACACAGTTTCTTTTATTTAATTTCAATTGTAATTCGTTTAATTTAGTTTTACTTATAATTTATTTTTTATATCATTTGTTTGAATGATAAGAATAAGAATACGATTATTTATCTTTAAAATACAGCTTTCAGTTGAATCCTTATACAATAGGGTAACCTAACTTAAATTACTCAAGTGATAATCGATGAGATAGTTGTAGTGCATTATATGTCAATAGTAGGTACACATTGTAAGAAAGAGAACTACTACCAACAATCATATTGATAGTTGTTCGCTTATCTCCTCCATAATGTTAAATAACAGCCACGATTCAAAGCGTCGCTTATTTGCAACCAATATTAATAAGAAGTTTTTCATTTCTGTAATGGTTTTTTATAGCAATATAAGAATTATTTTATTGCCTAGAAATATTGATTTTGAATTTTGTTTTTTTAATTTTTATTTTATTTTTTATATTGTACTCCACTTACCATCAGGTGGACTACACGTTCGTTTGCTGTGGGCGTAGTATATATATATATAAAGAAAAAAAAAAAAAAACATTATTTATAATCAAATTATACTTTTTTTTATATCATATACAAACATAATACCTATTTTAGAAAAATAAAACATCTACAATAATTGTTGTAATAATTTATTTTAAAACAAATCCTAACTCCCGTGTGAAAAAATCCTTAAGGCGGCCATCTTGCCGTTATTGCGTCATCGGAGGCGATATGAGATTGCTGCGGGAATGCGTTTTGGAATGCTTTTTGGATTTTTTTGTTTTGGATGAATGTGCTACACTGTTCATTTTAAGTAATGGTATATTGGTATCAAAAAAAAGCTTATTTAATCTAGTTTAATAATTAGTATAAATCATTACACAAAAGTTAGATATAGTTTCGTTACATCTTGTTAAAAGAAATATTTTACATAAATTTAACTCTTATTGTAAAGTTATTTTTTTTTATGGATTTCAGATTTATTGTTATACTTTAATAAGTACATATTTTGATTCCTTATCAATTCAGCTTTATACTGGTATTTTTTATTTTGCTATAGCTGCAATAGTTTGCTAGAAAATACACTTTGAATCAGTAGTATGATGAGGCGCAATTTGCCGCTGGCCCTCAGTGATGGCCGGGACGTTTAAGGATAGGCCGCTCTAGTTTCTCGGACGTTCCAGTGGGCGTTAGTTATAATTTTCTGTATAATATTCCTACGTGGTTAATGTTATATATATCGTGGTTATATATCTCATATGTTCATACGGGCTATTTGGCGGCCCGACTTCAAAATAATACGTGTATTTAAATAAATTTTATTGATATGTTGGGTCTTGGGTAGGCAATAATTGTGCAAATATAAACAATTTCATTCTTTTAATAATTTAATGTCTTTTAGCAGTCTAAAAAAACATTCTTACTTTTCCGTCAAGGTATTCACCTTGACGAAAAAAATAAATATATGATATTTATCTGCTAGTCATCGCTAAGTGTTTGGTTATATAGTAAGGCCAACCAGACGAGATAAAAAATGTAAACAAATGTTCAGGGGTTCAAAACATTTTTATTTGAATAAATTATTATTGTTGTGGATTGGGTTGAGGTAAAGAAACCAGGCGAAAAGGAAATAAATTATATTAAGAAAATAGGAAATAAACTAAAGAAACACTAGATAACTAAAAGACTGACATGGAACTTATATTGTAAAAAACATAAAAAATATAACATAAATATATTAAAACTAAGTAATAACAGCACAAATCAAAAATAAAACTAACAGAAACGGAATAATAACAACAAAAAACCAAGCAAATACGGAGACGAAAAAATATGTATCACTTCCAACGCAATCCAAACAGGAATGAACTTGATCACAAAATGGCGGACCAAATGTTGACAACTGCAGTACTGACTGCTTTCCTGTACCACAAAACACACAACGACAGCTGTTGTCGATCAATTGACGTCAACTGCGCGTACGAATGATAAGGACAGAGATAATAATCCCTCTGTTCAAGAACGAAGCCAATATATTTACGCTGGCAATAATTCGTAATGTTGGCCAACCGTTGATCGCACGCCATTGGTCAAATTCAAATTATAGTTTTAAGTTTAATATGTTCCCCAACCTTTTTTCTCCTCGAATCATGTACAAAATCGCCATCTTGTCGCATTACAACTGAGGAGCTGGGGAACAAAAGCGGACTTGTCCACTGTACTCGAATTTTTTATTTTTATTTTTTTGCACTCTTTAAGCTCATATCTATCGAACCCCGGAGTATTGTGTATCAAAAGCGGTCCGATCTTAGAGAAAAAAATTGTTTAAAATGATGATTTCGTTCAAAAGCGGACTTGTCCTGTTAGAAATTTATTAAAATTCTAAGGGATTTTTTCTCCAATCAAAACCGGACAAAAACGTAAGGAGAATTGCCGTTAGTACGAAAAATGTCAAACAAAACCGGACAAGTCTAAAAAAAATCATTGTTTTTTTGTTATGATATCCCTAAATCAGTTGTGGCAACACTGCTAAATTAAAAAAAAGATAATCAGCTGTGTGACGGTCATTGCTTTCGTAATTTTGAGAAGAATTTTCCTAGAAAACCGACAAAATTATGGACGGAATCGAAGAAATAGTGGCCAATATAAATGACGGCTCACGTAAACGAAAAAAAACAGGACGGCAAGCGCAAAACAACAGGGAATCGAAGTGAGTGTAAAATTATACCTACCGGTGCGTGTTTGTTATTATTCTAACCTATGATGAATTTAAAATTGCTATTATTTTGTTTTAGGTACGCAGATAAAGACCCCCTTGCTTTGAATTTCGTGTCTGCGTGTGAACATAACAAGGGAAAATTTAAGTGCCAGACTTTGACATTAAACGAAATTGTTTACAACCGCAAACTACTATATGAAAAAATTGGCAAAAAAATACAGGATATTTACTTGTCACGGCTCATATCACCATGCCCCATAGAAAGAGAAAGATCGAGAGAGGAATCTCGCAAACCGCAGAGGAATAAGTACTTTGTGACATACTTTCTCTTCCGTGATTCAAAAAGGTTAGTAAAAGTATGCAAATCTTTTTTTTTGGCTGCTCTTGGGCTCAGTAAGCACAGGGTAAACTTAATTGCGAGCAAATTATATGAAGGCAAAACGCCACTTGACGGCAGAGGAGGAGACAGGAAAAGTTTCAAAAGTATTGATAAAAAGGAATCTGTAAGAAAATTTCTCGGTGGTTTGCCAGCAAAGGAGTCACATTACAATCGAAATAAATCAAAAAGAGTGTACCTGTCATACGAGCTAAACGTAAAAAAGTTGTGGGAGTTGTACAATAATTCAGCGACTGATGATTTGAAAGTCTCACAAACGATGTTCCGAAATGTTTTTGAGAACGATTTTAATATTGGGTTTGCGTCACCATCTTCCGACATATGTAGTACCTGCGAACTGCTGAAAAATAGGCAGAAGACTGAAAATAATCCTGAAGAACTTCAATCATTGAAACTTCAACTCCGAGTTCATAAAGCTAGAGCCAAAGCGTTCTTTTCCCTTACCAAAGAAAAACCTGAAAATTCTATGACAATATGTTTTGATCTCCAACAAATTCAATCCCTTCCTAAAACGCCAATCCAGGAATGTTTTTATTTACGACAAGTTGGACTTTATTCTTTCTGCATTACTGATATGCCTACAAAGGAGCCACATTTCTTCATATGGACAGAAAACCAAGCTAAAAAAGGCGCCACCGAAACTGCGTCTGCCCTTTTAACATACCTGATGTTTACTGATTTTTCTGAAGTGGAAGTTTTACGCCTTTTTTCGGACGGGTGTGGAGGTCAAAATAAAAATGCACATGTCGTCCACACTTTGATTTTCTGGTTGAAAAACTACGCCCCTCAAAATGTCGCCAAAATCGTACTAACCTTTCCTGTACGCGGTCACAGCTTCTTGCCGGCGGATCGAGTGTTCGGGAGGGTCGAAAAGGATTTGCGGAAGATGCCTTTCATTTTGGATCCAAAAAAATATCATGAGGTTTACGCAAAGCATGGCAAAGTTCATATTTTAGCTGAAAACTGGAACCTTTACAACGTCAAAAACCTTGAAGACTATTACAAGAAAGTGGAAAGTATTCGTGATGCAAAGAGAATAATAATAGAAAGAAAGTCAACCATCATCCAAACAGAAACTCCTAGTCAATCTCAACAATCAACACGAAGAAGTCAGGGCCGTAGTCGTGGCAGAGCACGTGGCCGAGGCACTGCAAACATACGAAGAGATCCTACTGCACGTTTAAATCACGTAAACTTTGGTGTGAAAGTCTTAAACACCTATTATGGAGATGAATCATCAGAAAATGCTGTATCATTGTTAAAAATGACAAAAAACCATCCGAGTTTACTACAAAGATTTTCAATGGTTAATGAACTAAAACCAAACAAGAAAAAAGATGTTGAAACACTCTTAAAGAAACAATTCGGAGATAATTGGATGGATAATCAAGAGCTTGATTGGTTTAAAAACAATATATTCCATACCTCACCAGTGGCAATTGCTGAAACAAGTCAAATAAATGACGAAGACGACGACCACAGTGACGATTGTGACTGTTGCGAACCAGATGTGGGAGAGTTCATATAATTTTTAAATAAAAAAATACAATAATAGAATCTAGTTTTCTTTCATAACCGGACATGTCCATAACTCTTTCAATCATAACCGGAGTTGTCCACCTTTTGTAATCAAAACCGGACTTGTCCATTACAAAAAAATAAAAAAAAAATTGAAAACGCATAGTTTTATGACCAACAAGCAGGCTATTAGTTATGTTGTATTAAATACTAATTATACTGAAATGCACAAAATTACAGCCCATATGCATATACCTATTTCAGTTTTTTTGCTCTAGTGTAAAATTTGATTAATTGGACAAGTCCGCTTTTGTTCCCCAGCTCCTCCTATCATTAAGAACACACCTGAGTTTCCTTTCAACGCAAAATCCAAATCAAGAATCCTCATCAACAATAATTCAACTTACCGTATCGGTCGCATACACTTGCCGATACATGCTGGACCTTCGAGCCGAAGTTTTACGAAAAAAGAAGCAAGCGAATCCAGGCGCAGGCGCAGGCGCATGCGAAACAATTGGCACAGTGATTACCAGACGCAAGAACTAGGACCGGCAAGAGGCGGGCAGAAATACGCGGACTGGCGTGGTCATCCATACGAGCAAAGCGCGCACTCGGGTACGTCCAGCCAAACCTCACCAGTTCTCTTGTGTAATACCGTGTTCTTCAACTGATTTCAGTAGATAATCCTCGTGCTGGGGTTGCGCACTTCAACCAGATCCCGTTAGCAGCTACCTGTGCCGATGGTATTGACTGTGAGTACATCTTCTTTCCATTAACCGCCAAAAAATGTCGTTATCTGTTGAGGGTGCAAAGTCTCGTGATAGGTCTCCTAGTGCTAATAGTGATAATCCTACTCGTGTTCGTGACCTAATTCGCAAACGTGGCATATTGAAGGGCAGGCTCACAAAGTTTTCCAATTATTTAGAAAACCTAAAGAATGTGACATCCGATCGGGATAGTGTTGCTCTGAAATTACGAGTTGGAGGCGCGAAAAATCTACTTACTGAATTTTCCGAGATTCAGAGTGAAATAGAAACGCATGTAATAGACTCTGAGCTTGATGGACAGTTGGAAGAACGACTCCAATTCGAAGATTCGTATTACGATGTAATGGCGCAGGCCGAGCTATTGTTAAAGCGCGTTAAGGTCAGTGACGGTTCGTGCTCATACGGTGATAAATTAAAATCGGTTAAGCTACCTACTATAAAAATGCCCTCCTTTTGTGGATCCTTTGAAACTTGGCTACCTTTTAGAGAAACGTTCACCTCTTTAGTACATAATTCTACAGAGATCAGCGATATTCAAAAGTTTCATTATTTACAAAATTCACTTAAAGGAAGTGCTGCCACCGTTGTACACTCCGTCTATAAAGTCGTGACATTAATGTTTGAGGAACTAACATTAATCATGTGTCTGGCAACACCAAACATAAGTAAATCAGCTGTCATCGAGTTTGAGTTGTGGAACAGTTTCCCCTTTGTATTTTTATTGCTTTGGTTAAACTGCAATTAATTAACAAGTAACTACGCAGAAAAGAATAAAAATGAATAAAGTAAATCGGAGTGGCACGCGGGAAGTGATTTTTAAAGTTTTCCAGCGATGTTTCGCGGAGTACCAAGCTGGACAAATTTTGTACGATTATTTGAAATCTATGGGCGGACAGCATCTATGACGGGTATGTAATCGTGTTATTGTTTGTTTTTAATCTGCCCGAAGTTACAAATTTACCGAATTTACGATTTGGAGACCAAAAAAGGCATTGTTTACATTGCACATTTTTAGGTTAGATTGACATTGTGAGTAGGTCATATTATAGTATGACCATAATTTTTGATACATTATGATGGTACAACAAAATCCATTCAGGTTTTATACCAGTTTTGAATTTGAATTAATTGCTTCATGTCAATAAGTTATTGTTTCCATTCCAGTACAATTTTTTTACTTTTTTTCAGGAAAATCAGTGAGTACAGTTAGGCGGATCGTCAACGAAGGTTTTAAAAATGATGGAAAGTTAAAGGTCTACGCTCAGGAAGCGAAATTTACTGCGTTTGGTGAAAATAAACAAACCTCGCCCCATCTATGCCATTAATGAACTTTTAGGAGAATACGGGCACACAGTGTTACGGCTTCCGCCGTATCACTGTGATTTGAATCCCATTGAGCTCATTTGGGCTAACCTAAAACAGAAAGTAGCAGCACAAAATGTTGGGTCACGCGATGTGAAGCAACTTGCTGAAGACGCCTTCAACAGCATTATACTTGAAACATGGAAAACTGCTGCCATCACGTGGAGACGTCTGAAAAAGAGTACTACGAGCGAGGACGTCATCTGTATCGAGACATAGACGAGTTGATTATTCGCTTAGGCGATGATAGCAGCAGTTGTTACAGCAGCTATAGTGATGACAGGGCTGCTGATGAAAGTGGCAACGTAACGTTTCTTAATTTTGAATATTTGGAATCCGATGATGAGTGAGAGTGATCAATCAGTGTTTTTTTTTAACTTTGTGTAATAATTTTATTTTGGTTTAATTAAAAATGCTTATTATATTAAAACTTTATGAAGCCCTTACTTTATTTACCTTTGCTTATGAAAAGTTTAACCTACTGTAAATAAAAACAGTAACAAAATATTACTGTTTAATGTGTCTAATTTATTTACTCTTTACTTGAACAAACTGCTAGTATCAAAATCATTTTAGTCACACTATATAGGGTTGCTACATGCAAGTCAGCAGCGCCATCATTTAATGTCACGACTTTATAGACGGTCTGTAGATGCAATTGAATTCTCTTCAGAAAATTATATAGTTGCGTGGGAGCTGTTACTAAATAGATACAATAACAACCGGCTTTTACTTCATAATCATGTTAAAGCCTTATTTGATTTACAATCAGTCAGGAAGGAATCGTCTGTCTTATTGAGACAACTTATAGATACAGTCTCGAAGACCTTACGCTCTCTCAAAATACTAGGCGAACCCACTGAGCACTGGGACACACTTGTTATTTATTTAATTGTATTAAAAATAGATAAAACTTCGGAGCGCAAATGGGAACAACACAAAGGTCAAATCTCATCAAAGAATGATTCTCAATCTTCGATAAAATTGTCTCATTTGATCGAGTTCCTGGAGGACCGAGCTGACACGTTGGAAACATTGCACGGTTCGACAGAAACAGAATCCAATAAAAAACAAAACACTAAGTCACACACTCAAACGTCACGATGTAATGTTTCCACCAAGTCACAACAATCTGGGCCCGGTCGCAATAGAAACTGTGTCGTATGTAACGCTAATCATCCTTTATACGCTTGTGAACAATTTATAAACTCAAATATAGATTATAAATTGAAGATAATTAGCGAAAATAAACTATGCGAGAACTGTTTACGTCGCGGGCACACTGTTGATGTCTGTCGTTTCGGTGCGTGTAGGAAATGCAACCAAAAACATAACAGCATTATTCACGTTGACGCTCCGGAATCCGTTGCGCTTCATACATTATGCGAAAACAAACTGGTTTCGACATTAGAACCAGTGACAACTATGAAGCCTGTACACCCCACTAGCAGCTCAGTCCCCGCAGACATCCTTCCGATCACTGATAAGAATTCCGGGTCATGCGCATCGATTCATTCAATTCAGGTAAACAAGTCACACAGTTGCATGTATAAACAATACGCGAAGCGTGCATGTGTGCAGCCTGTTTTGTTGTCAACTGCACTCGTCGATATCGTAGATAAATATGGTAAATATCATACGGCGCGTGCATTATTAGATTCAGGTAGCCAAAGATGCTTTATTACTAAGGCACTCTGTAGCTTATTAGGCGTAGAATTATTACAGTCCACTCACGAAATACGTGGTGTAGGCGATATTGTGACAAAGTGTTCGCAATATTGTGTTATTGACATCAAATCGCGAGTCAATAAATACAGCTTCAATACACAATGTTTTGTATTACCACATATAGCGTCTCTGCCGCTGTGTGAATTAAGCGCACAACAGTTCTGCATTCCAGACGACATACAGCTGGCAGACCCGCAATTCTTTATGTCCAACGATATTGATCTATTATTAGGCGCGGATCAATTTTGGAACTTATTACTTAATGATAAAATACGCTTGAAATGTGGTCCCATTCTACACAACACTAAATTCGGTTGGATAGTTTCGGGGTCAATAAACTTTAATTCAATTACGCACAATAAACAAATAAAGTGTAACTTTACACAGTCTATAGAAACACAGCTTAGGATGTTTTGGGAGCTCGAGGAAGTTACTAGGGATTGGGATAAGCGCACAGATGAGGAGCGTGCATGCGAGGAGCATTTCGTACAAAATGTTACGCGTAATAAAGACGGAAGGTTCTGTGTACGCATACCTTATAAACTTCCCATTGAACTAATTGGTGAATCATATTCTCAAGCTGAACGTCGATTCTTGGCATTAGAAAAACGTTTAATTCGCAATCCTAAGTTTAAGAAACTATACAGCGATTTCATTCATGAATATTAACAATTGGAACATATGAGTAGTGTAGAAACATATGGATCCCCTCACTATTTTATTCCTCACCATGGAGTATTCCGCGAAAGTAGCATTAGTACTAAATTGCGCGTGGTATTTGATGCCAGTGCTGCCTCCAGCTCGGGTGTATCTTTTAACGACATACAGATGGTAGGGCCGCCTATCCAAGGCGACCTATTTGCGATTTTATTACGTTTTAGAAAATACAAATACGTAGTATGCGCAGACATCGAGAAGATGTATAGGCAGTGCTTGGTTGCCGAAGACCAACGTGACATGCAATTAATTCTATGGCGTGATGATCCTTCACTACCGTTGTCCATTTTTAGGCTTAACACTGTCAGCTACGGAACCGGCAGTGCGCCATATTTAAGTGTCAGGTGTTTGAAGCAATTAGGTTTAGAAAGTGCAGATTCTAATATTCAGAGAGTAATTAATGAAGATTTTTATGTCGATGACCTATGTACAGGTCTAGATGACAAGTTTCTATTGTTAGATTTATGTAATAAAATTAAAAATACATTAAATTCAGGGTGTTTTCCACTGCGCAAATGGAAATACAATTTCGAATTTGATGGAAACACGCCATCATATTCTGATTTAAAGGAATTTACTTTAAGCGACAACCCTAATTCTAAAACTTTAGGTTTAGGTTGGGATCCTTTGTCTGATGAATTTTATTTTAAAACGCAATTCAAGATTGATAATTCACCGATAACTAAGCGGTCAATATTATCTAAAATTTCACAAATTTTTGACCCTTTAGGTCTGCTTAGCCCCGCAATTATGCGTGTTAAAATTTTATTACAGCATTTATGGGTGCTCAAGGTCAGCTGGGACTCCCCATTACCTAACGGTGACGTCACACTAATGTGGAACCAGTTTGTTGCATCGCTTTCAGTTCTCGCTACAATACGCATACCTCGGCACGTTATAGGTATTAGTGATAGCTATGTAGAAATGCATATCTTCACCGATGCCTCTTTAGCGGCGTACGGCACTTGTATTTATTTACGCGCAATTAACTATAAAACCTCTTCAATATCAGTAAGGCTTTTGTGTTCTAAGGGAAAGGTCGCTCCAATTAAGACTATTAGTATACCGAGATTGGAATTAGTCGGTAGTTTGTTAGGTGCTAAATTATATAACAAAGTAATTAGCTCATTTCAATATCAGTTTAAAAACATAATTTTTTGGACTGATTCCACAATTGTTTTGGGTTGGTTACGTATGCAACCAAATCAATTAAAAACTTTCGTTCAACACAGAACATCTGAAATCCATGAACTAACTAAGGAGCTACCTTGGCGTCATGTCCGTGGTGTTGATAACCCAGCCGATTTAGTATCACGTGGTATTAGTCTCGAGGACCTCGCGTCCTCACGCTTGTGGTGGAATGGACCAGACTTCCTCCATGACATAGATTTTGATTGCAACAAGTTAAATAGTAGCATTCAGACTGATTCCATAGATCAACTTCCGGAATTAAAAACTAGTGTTGTTGCCATTGCAAGCGCTAACTCTCATTCAATTTTGTTTCCTTTTAATCGTTTTTCTCAGTATAATCGTATGCAACGATCGATGGCATACATTTTAAGATTTATTTATAATACGCGTAATAAGAATAATCTAAAAAGGGGTAACCTCAGTGTAACTGAGTTAAAGGAAGCAGAAAATAAATTAATACAGTTGTGTCAATTAGAAGTATTTTCTGAGGAGAACCAATTATTATCTAATGGTAAAGCATTGAAGAATAAACATAAATTTTCAAAGTTAAATTTATTTATTAATAACTGTAGCATTATACGCATCGGTGGTCGCCTTCAAAATGCATCTGATTTTGAATACGATAAAAAACACCCAATATTAATACCATACAATCATCATTTTTCAGTATTATTATGTAGACATGAGCACAAGCGTTTACTGCACGCTGCTCCTCAAGCCTTATTATTTAATCTTCGCGAAACTTGGTGGCCAATCAGAGGCAGAGATTTGGCTCGAAAGGTAGTTCACGACTGTGTGATATGTAGGCGCATACGAGGCAAAACTTTGACTCCTTTGATGGCAGGGCTACCAAAGGACAGAATTACTCAAGGTCACCCTTTCATTAAATGTGGAGTAGATTATTGTGGACCGTTTCTAATTTTGAACCGTCAGGGCCGAGGTGCTAAGATAACCAAGGCATACATATGTCTATTTGTGTGTTTCGTCACGCGTGCGGTACATTTAGAGCTTGTCACTGACCTTTCCACGAATGGATACTTATTTGCATTAAAACGATTTATTTCACGTCGTGGAAAGCCAAGCGACATCTTTTCTGATAATGGCAGGAACTTTGTGGGCTTGATGAACGCATTTTCAAAATTTTTAGATACGTGTAGTTCAGAGATACGAGACTATGCAGCTAGTCAACAGATCAAATTTCATTTAATTCCACCGTATAGTCCAGAGCTTGGCGGTTTGTGGGAGGCGGGTGTCAAATCCTGTAAATATCACCTGCGTCGGGTGGTACGGAATGCGCATCTCACGTACGAGGAATTTAGCACGGTATTGACTCAAGTAGAAGCCGTCCTGAATTCCCGTCCTTTAACTCCTCTATCCGCAGATCCAAGTGATTTGCTACCACTCAGCCCCGCTCACTTTTTGGTTGGTCGTTCCCTTACTGCACCTGCTTGCGAAGATGTGACTGACACGCCAGTACACCGTCTTTCACGCTACCAGAGACTCGAACAACTCAGGCAACATTTCTGGAGCCGTTGGACTAAGGAATACATCTCAGAACTTCAAATAAGAACAAAATGGCAGCATGACACTACTCGTCTTGAACCAAATACGCTAGTGGTCGTCAAGGACGATAACCTTCCGCCTCTGAAGTGGCAGTTGGGGCGTATCCTGAGAAGTTTTCCTGGGAAAGACAACATCTCGAGGGTGGCAGACATACGCACAGCTACTGGAGTGATTCGACGGTCATACAGGAAAATCTGTCCCCTTGTGGACGTAGGAGAAGACAATCAGAAGAAGACTTAGAAAGCTACAGCTTTCAAGGCCGGGGGCATGTTCAAGAACGAAGCCAATATATTTACGCTGGCAATAATTCGTAATGTTGGCCAACCGTTGATCGCACATTGGTCAAATTCAAATTATAGTTTTAAGTTTATTATGTTCCCCAACCTTTTTTCTCCTCGAATCATGTACAAAATCGCCATCTTGTCGCATTACAACTATCATTAAGAACACACCTGAGTTTCCTTTCAACGCAAAATCCAAATCAAGAATCCTCATCAACAATAATTCAACTTACCGTATCGGTCGCATACACTTGCCGATACACCCTCGCTATCGCAATGTAACTCGGTAACGGTCCATTTGTTTACATTCTTTATCTCGTCTCGTTGGCTATACTATAGATCAATCGTAAGGCTTACTGTAAAAAGAATGTTGTAGCAACTCCGAACGCGTGCAGCCGCGCGCCACACATCGCTGCTGTGTCGAGACATTACTTACGCACACATCGTTAGGTCCCCTTTATCCTCGTCATGCCACCAACTTGTTCCACCAGTGGCACGATAAGGAATTGTCATTCCTCGTCGTACCACTGAATGAAGATACATGCAACGATGGTAGCTCTACTTAATTTCCCTTTAGATATTACTCAATAAATAATTGTTGTCTTTAACACAATTTTCCTGTAACTGCAACTTTAGTATTATCAAAGACGATCTAAATAATAGACAGGCAACATAGAACAAAAAAGTGTCCGCTCGAAAAAATTACTTTTTAACTCAAAAGATTTCGCTAAGTGTATCGAACTATGGATTTGTGTGACAAATTAATAGGACTCCGTTCATTAACTCAAAAGTCTGTCGTAGAAGTGCGAACAAAAAACTCTAGATGGCGTTTTCACGAATGTATAATTATGAATGTAAACACCTTCATTGAACATGTATGTCATTGTATGTATAGGTACCAAAGTCATTAAAATCTCAGAATAATATGCTTTTTATTTCAATATAAATAAAATTAATACAATAAAAAAACAAATTAATTTAAAAAATATTTTATAATCTTTCAAAATTGTACTAGGATTGCCAGTACAATTTCTAAAAATCAACATATTATTATGCCAATTCCAAAACCATTTCGAGATTTCAGGTTCCCGAGTCGTATTTTCGTAATTTTAGCTCCTAAAATTGTAAGATTGCGTTTATTTTAACAAAAATATGTAAAATCAGATGACTTTCATTTGACCTCTAAATGACGTCACAAAGTTGGCTGAATTGACGAATTGTCAGTGCATTACAAAAAATATTCAACTGACTGACAGTGAACTGTTAACTGTCAATGATTGTTATGTTCGTAGCTTTTCTTGTTTGTTTTTCGTTGCTCTAATCGTGCTTGTTCCTTGTGCTTTTCTCTTGACCAACCCTGCTCTCTTTTGGACTTTGATATCGCCTACTACATTGACCACTGCTCGATTGAA
Source organism: Hypena proboscidalis (assembly GCA_905147285.1). Lineage (NCBI taxonomy): Eukaryota > Metazoa > Arthropoda > Insecta > Lepidoptera > Erebidae > Hypena > Hypena proboscidalis. Next base: position 9,035,662 of record LR990141.1, read on the forward strand.
GGAACTGCTTGCCCACCGTTTAGATTTTGTTTGAAATATGGACCAGTTTGTACGCGCCAACTCTACCAACTTGCCCAAATTGGACAATGTTATGATTCTGGAGTTCATGGATAATAATGATAACCATAACATTGCTGAAATCCGCGGGGCCCAGGCTTTGATGTAAGTAATAATATTGATACACAAATTATCGTAATCAAGTTTCAAATTGCTTATATCACCATTAAAGCGATAATAACCGACTTCTTATAATTATTGTTACAGGTCATTTTGTGAATCTTACGTTGACACCACTGTCGAGTATGTATATGTGGACGTTAAAAGAAACCAAATCGAATGCATTGTAAGAGCTAAAGTTGTACCAGAGCATCGAGTGTCGGCTAAACTGTAACAATAGATGAAAAAGACGATGTATTACTACATACAACTTGTGATAGCTGATGGAGTTGCAGAAGATTTTATTATAGAAGTTAAATGCTCTGCTTCAAATAAAACATTATGTAGCTATGTTAATAATGGTATTGTGCAAGACAGCTATATATTGCTCAAATGCATGCTGCAAATAAAAGTAAAGCTGTATTTTGCATTGCTGATCCTAAATTTAAAGAAAATAAACAGATAACCTTGTTATTGGTTAAATTATGATGCTCAAATACACCAGGGATTTAATAAAACAAGCAGATTTTTTTTTGAAAACTTATATTTACAGAAAAATTATTGATAGTGCAAAAACATTAAATATAAAAAATATTTAAACCACACTTGTTTATTTATTTACATTTATACATTTGCTGCCTCGTTGGTCGAGTGGTCGGATAAGTGTGATTGCATAAAAAGGGATTCTGGTTTCGATTACTGGGTTTACATGATCTTCACAACAATACAAACGCCGCCCAGGCACGTATTCCACATTCACTTCCTCGCACCACTTCTTTTTCAGTTTCTTTTACCAACACAAAAACTTAGTGCCGGCTATTAGTAGTAGTGTTTTTACAAGACAGGATGAAGCATTTCGCACTAAGAGTATTTGCTCGATTGATTATAAATGGTTATTATCTTTTTATATCACTTTTAACAGCGAAAATCACGGCAAAACAAGTAATTAGCCAAAGTCAAAGCAAGAATGAAGAAAAAATAGTGAGCTTGAGCATCATTCATCCGTGTCATATGTCAAGTGTCACTGTCAAATTTGAAGTCCCGGTGAAGTTCCTTATTTTTTTTAAATATACTTGAAATGTGTCGAGGATCAAAATTATTCAGGCTACTTTGTGACGTCATCAGATCAAAAACTTTAAAAAATCATAAAAAAATAACCAATGCATAAAAAAATAAAATATTCAAATTAGTTGTTTAAAATGTCTCTACAAATTAAAAATAAAAAAAAATCACAAAAAAAACTTAACATACCGAATTATGAGATGTTTTCTTACTACATAAAAAATGAGATGAATATACGTTTTTTTCACAGGCTGTCAAAACTGACCCGAAATAATAATTGTGCAAACTACGGGTATATTCAACTTTAATTTCTAGGACGACATGCGCACGCGCGGCGCGCACGTTACGTTAAATTTGGATTTTAATTGACAATTCTAATTCAAATTTGGCAACACTATAATTTTGTGCAGTGCAGCTTTGACAGATTAGCTTATTTTTTTATTCTGTTTCGTAAAATTCAGTAAAATTCGAAATTCATCACCGACGTCTTTCGCTCGGCTGTGCTTTCGATACTTTCGCGACTCTTGCTAGCTAACTGGACCCTGATTTCCCTTTTAATACTGATCTCCGCTTTTGTTATATGGACTTCGACGGATACCGCTCAGTGACTAAATAGTGCTTTTCTCAACCGGACTCTGATTACGCTCTAAGATGTCGTCATCTTGCACAAAATGTTTATATCACAACTGTAATAATACAAGCCGAAATTTTTCAATGTTTCGGTTTCCTGTAAATGATGCTGAACGTCTAGCACTATGGATACGCAATTCAGGTATGTCAAGATCATTTTGTATAATTATAACCATTTTTAACTTTACAAAAGTCCATCCAGCAAAGTAAAGAGTTCTGGTTGATACAATTTAATTTAATTTAATTTATGTAATCAGTTCTTTCATGTAAGAACTTGCTACTTAAATTTAATCAAATACCAATGTTAGTTTTTAGTTTGATGTAGCTATTTGAGCATTTTTACAGAAAAATACTTTATGCATAGAAACCATGTTAAAAGAAAATAAATAAATAAATAATAAAAATGTGAAATGCCTTCAACCAGGGAGCTGAGGCGGAAGGGTGCCAAAGGCATTATCACATTCTAAATACACCATAACAAGCATTTTTGTTAAATGTGAGGAGGGTGCTATGACTATGAATTGAGTCATATAGTTTCAAAACCCTCTGTCTCCTACAATTTAGACCAATTTAGAGGGTTTTGAAATTATATAACTTCATTAATAAAAGTAATTAGTGCACCCCTTAAATGCGGTTTCTTTTCCCCAAAAATGTTGGCTGGTTGGTGGGTAGATGATAACTATGCACAATTTTTTGTCACATTTAAAGATTCAAAGTCAGTACAAAGTAGCTATATTAGGTGCATTTTTAATGTGTTTAATAATATGTTTTAAGTCCTTATTCTAGTAAATGTATTACAAAGAAGTTTGCTGCATTAGTTTTTTAAGTTTTTGATTTTACTATCTACACCTGGTCTGGTCGGGACTAATGGTCCCAACCCCACTTCATTATATGTATTCTAAATTAATTTTATCTACTTCAGGAAACATCTTTCTGGATTCACTTACACATGAAGAATTGAGACATAGATATATTTGCACTGCACATTTTCTTCCTACTAATATCAAAAGGGGAAATGTAAGGTGTAGATTAATAGGACATGCAGTTCCTATACATTTTAAACATGGACAAGAAGATGAGGATGGAACAAATCAAACTCAAAGGACTGCTGAAGAAGGTAAGTGTATGTGCTGCTGTTATTTAAATTACAGACATTTAATTACTTATCATGATCAGAATAGGTCCAATGATCTGAAATCATTCATTAATTCTCCGAGTCTTTGCCCAATTACATCAGGGTTGGCTTCTATATGGATTTAGCAGAGAATAAGTATTTTATGTTCTGTGACCACCGTCAGACTTCTACAACCCACTATGATGATGATAATATATGAATGATCACACCTTTATCCCACAGTGGTAGACAGAGACGATGGAACGCCATGTGTTTCGCTTCTTAGTTAATGTATTAATAATTAATATGGATAAGCCTAGTGGGAAGAGAGATTCTATTATTGGAAAAAAGTAATTATAAAAACAATAAAGTTTCCAAATATTGCTTAGTATTTATTATTAGAGGAATGTATGGACAGTGGAAGTTTCCCGTATCATATTTTTTATCGGGATCAAATGTCAAAGCAGATGTACTGCTATTATTATTAAAAGTGGTAATTAACAAACTTTTTGAACATGGTCTCTTGCCCAAAGCGGTTGTTTGTGACCAAGCTACCACAAACCAAAATGTTTATAAAAAAACTACTGAGGTGTCAAGGGACACCCGGATGGAACGAAGTTCGGTAATTCCAAATAACAACAAATCAGGACTTGCACCCGAGATTGCAGTAAAAGGTATGCGACCTTAACTACTAAACAAATAAAACAGTATATTAATAACCTAATTATAGGGTAACAAAAATTTAAACCAAATTAAAAAAAAAAACAAACATTAAGACAATTAAATTATCAAGCGTAGCAAGCGTACACACGATCATTCAGAATCACTTAATCATTCTCTTAAAATAATCGAATGATACTTTTATAATCATTGTCGAGATATTTTCACAATACTCCTATAGGCTGAATGGCTACATAACAATATTTCCTGTGCCTTACACACTCAATTTCAAAATAATTCTTATCTTCGAACTTTCGCGCTATTCGAATTTCAAAATATCAAAAGCGAGGTTCATTCAAACACACGCATAGACTTATAATGCCTAGATCAATTAACTGCTTGTATGAATTTAAGTATAAAGTTAGGCTAAAAACAGATTGATTGAAAATTATAATGCGCCGCTTGGCGGACAGACAAACTAAATGAAAATCTGATAAATACCAGAGAGTTACACTGAACTGAAACGGCACAATGAAGCCACTTTCACATTTCATGCGTGTACTCGGTTTGTGAGTAATAGTTCTATGATCACACATAACAAACCTTATCTTTAACATTATTTTTCTGCGATTACCTTGCTTTCTTTTAAATTGTATTCGCAAGTTTACTCGCGATATAATAATATCAGATCTCATTATCAATAATCTCATCACCAATCCCAATGACATAATTAGATGTGTTCTAATCGGATATTTCATGAAAATGTACATAACAAAATTAGTAAACATTCTGTGGTAATATTAAAAAATAATTTGCTTTTGAATTTAATATAGTTATGACGCGTACACTTGCTAAACACACAATAATGGAGAGATTATAACGCGTATGACTTGGTTACCACAATAGTAAAGAAAGGTTATAATGCGTACTTGCTAAAATACAAAAGCATTTATTATTGTCTGTATAAAATCTCTACTTACCTAAATCCATCAGCAATATCCGGAACTTGTGCAGCAACACTGTCAGGATTCATTATTGTTACTGTTTACGTTAAAAAAGTAAACGAAATCATATCGCGATTAATTAATTATACTGGTCGGCTTTTAGTACCAATTTTGCATCTAGATGGCGTTAGCGTCGAATTAGAAGGCGATATGGTTTCGTTACCAACACGAGTATATAAGGAGATGATTTTTATTGTTATTTTGTGAGCAGCTGGTCAGTCCTGTAATCATTTACGGTGTTAATGAATCGAGACTAGTCATGGGTAACTCGTCGATTTCAAATGAGGATGAGGGAGTACATCATTTTCCCTCGTGAGGTCCTCACGAGGTACACCTCGTTTGAAGTAGAGATGGCAATAACGACTCAATTCGAGTAATCAATGCCGCGTAATATTATTACTGAATATTCATTACGGAAAACAGCTATTCGTTTTCCGTTATTGAAATCTGCAGACTGCAAAACAACAGTTTTTAGTAATGAATGTCACAATGAGAACTAGACAAAAATGAGAAATATTATAATAATGTGTAACATTTTTAAGGAAACAAGTAGCAATAATCAATAAACTTCCCTTCATACTTTGTTACAGGCTTAGGACTGTCAGAATAAGGGTTGTTTTATGAATATTATTATAAAAAAAAAATTGTTGTTTTTTTTTGTTTTGTTTTTTTTTTATATTTACATATATAATCTACATTATTTATATAGACTTCTCATTTGCGTTTATGAACATTATTTGTTCTACTTTTGATGAAGTCAATCTCGTTCGTCTGTCCGATATGATGTAGCCAGATTTGGTTTTGACGACAGCGACATTTTGATTAGTATTACCTCTAGTTTTGGGGTCCATTCGTCAGTATTGTTCATAGACACCAATATGTTTTTTCTTTAGGTGCAACTTTAGATTTGTAATCGTACTTTTGTACGATATAATGTTTTTGCAATATTTACATATTGCTTTCTTGTCATCTCCGGCAGCATCATAAAAGTTCCAAATTATTGAACTGGTTGCACCCGTTCATGGCATTATAAAATTTTACAAATATGCACTTAACACTAACACACTTATTTACACCTAGTCACCAAACTCACCAAAAGTTAAAATACCTAAACTACTATTTACAACAATATTTACAGTTTTTTTACAACAAGGACACTATACAAGATAAAACACAAAAATACTCTATTACCTACTCTATTATTTACACGTAAAAATAAACACCGCAAAATTGCATTCCCGATCGCGGTAATGAACCGTGCCGCTAGGAAACAACCAAAAACTGCAATGAAATTATAAAAATATAATGAATAATGTTACCGAAATTTCGAACCAAAACAAACTGTTGTCGACCGGTACTGTTGTTTTAAAACTCCACTCTAAAATTAACATTATTTCATGCACGTTAAAGACCAAAATCGTATAATCGTATAATCAACATTACTAACGTACTTGACCTTGGCCGTCCACACCACTGAGCGGAGCGCTCTATCTCTTTCTTATACTTATTGGTTGGTATAAAGCTATCTTGTTCACACGCATCGCGTCGCGCCGCCGCCGCCGTGCCGGGAAGACCGAGCTCGAGAATCGCTTACGCGACTAAATCGCGGCGGTAAAAACGAATAATATAACGATAATGAATAATGAAACAGTCAAATAATGATATCTTGGACAATGAATTATCCATTACGTTTTTATATTTCATTGCGTAATTAGCTGTTGCGATAGTGACCATCTCTAGTTTGAAGTGAGGAACATAGCAATCGCGACACGCGCGATGCACGAGTTACGAAGATAGCCGAAGTGGCCCGACGCCGCGTCGAATGATACCATCCGATTGCGAGTCGCCCGCCTCACTCGCTAGGTACTCGCGCGTCCGCGCGAGGAGCCGAGGTACCTCGGCTCCTCGCGCCCAATATTGACGTCTCTCTCATACGCATAGTTATTTTTCACTCGTGATTTTGCGCGCGTTAATAATAAGCATTGGAGTTTAACTAGCAATATTATGTCTTATGTTGTAAGACATAAAGTTCATTATTATAATCAATAATAATGCCAAAGAAAGGACATCTAACATTTTTTCGAAAAATCTAATTAGATTTTAGTTGACCCATGACCTTCAAGGTGCGTTGTTGACAATTTCTGCAATTATCGAATTGGATTGTTTGTGTTTACCGTGTGTTACGTACCTACTGAGTTTCTTTTTGTGTTGGTTTTAGTATTAGTGTTGGACTTTTATTTGCTTGTTGTTGAACTTAATTATTAATAGCGGTGGTGGTGGGACTGGTGGGTTTATCAGTTTACCTTATTTATTTATGGCGTGATTATGGCTCCACCAGCAAAAAAATCGAAAACATGGGAGTTTTATACGGACATGGGCGAAAACAAAGCCAAATGTACAATATGCATAAAAATATTGTCACATAAAGGTGCAGGGCCCTATAACTTAACCAGACATTTAAAATCTGTGCATCCGCTTGTACTAGCCGGCATTCAAAATAATACGCCACATAACACTAACATCGCATGTGCCACTGCAGCTGCAATTCCGTCCACATCTCATGCGGAATCATCTTTGGCATTTTCTGGTGATACTATTTCAACACTTCTGCCTACTGCTATTGCTTCTTTTCAAAGTGTTCGTCCTCAAGATCGGCGCAATCAAATTAGTGATTATTATCCAAAGCCATTTTCAATTAAAAAAACCGAAGCCCTGAACAAAGCGCTCCTTAAAGTCATTGACAAAAACTATTTGCCGTTTACTATAGTCGAGGACGATTCATTTAAATCATTCATTCAAGATTTGTCACCATCATATAACCTGCCATCAAGAAAAACGTTGTCCAATGCGATACTATTAAAATATTATAATATTATTCGAGAAGATGTGTCTAAAATATTAGAAAATGTGGAATATATTGCCTTGACAACGGATGCCTGGACTTCTGCTGCGCACCAACAATATGTTGCTTTGACAGCTCATTTTGTATTAAATGGTACGACTAGGGCAGTGTTGTTAGAGTGCATACCAGATGCACAGCGCCATACCGCACAAAATTTAGCTGAACTCCTGAAAAAAATTTGCACTGAGTGGAATATTGCGGAAAAGGTAGTATCGATTACAACTGATAATGCATATAATATAGTAGCAGCTGTATCATTGCTGAAATGGAAGCAAGTGCCTTGTTTTGCGCACACGCTGAATTTGATTGTGCAGGCAGGCATAGTTCATATTAAAGCAATACAAACTAAAGTGAAAACTATAGTGGAGGTTTTTAAAAGAAGCGTGTTGGCTAGTGAGCGACTAACAGCCACACAAAAGCAGCTTGGCGAAAAACAGTTAAAAGTGAAGCAAGATGTTGTGACTAGGTGGAATTCCACGTTCGATATGTTCGAACGTGTATTAGAAATTAAAAGAAGTGTCATATCAACAATAGCTACCGACTATCCTAATACACCAAATTTAACTCTCGAGGATGTAGACATTTTGACAAAAAGTTGCGAACTATTGCGCCAATTTAAATCTGTTACTGAAATAATGAGCGCAGATAACCACATTACGATATCACAAATTATCGTATTAGCAAATTTGTTAAAGCGTAAATGTGAGACTTTTATCCAGCAAGAAAACATTCCACAAAATGTAATGGATATGGCAAACCATTTTATCATGGATATATCAAATAGGTTTAAAAATGTTAATTATGATAAATTTATATCCTATAGAATACAACACTAATTCTATGTCCCATCACTACTCACGCGCGCCCTGATTGGTTGTATGGTTGTAAATGAATCATGGACTTCATGGAGTCTAATGGAGTGTGCAAAGCGTCTCTCTTGTATTGTAATTATAATAAATAGTGTAACATGTGAAACAGTGCTAAATAAACATTATCCAAAGTATCGAGTGTTTTCCTTGCAATATATAATATGGTAGCAGAGCAAACAAACTCGCTGTGCCCACTATTAAACAAACTCGCTGTGCCCACTACTAGGCTCCATAAAATCTCTAACTCGTTTCCAGGTCAATGTATACGCTTTTACAATAAACTTCCTTTAGACGCAATAGAATTATCGATAGGTAAATTTAAAAAATATGTTAAAACTAAACTATGTCAAAAAGCTTACTATAGTATTTCAGACTACATAAATGATAATAGTATTTGGAAATGAATTGCTCTTCTATGTGATTTTTTTATGTACTTTTATATTGTTATATTTTTCATTTTAAAAGATGGTGCACATGAGTTTCTCACCAGCTCTTCTCATAATGCAATACCCATCGGAGCTGGTACTTAGATTGATTTTAATTCGATTCTAAACAGTTTGATTAAAATTAATCTGAGCCCCGGTTATTCAAATCATTGTAATTAGTATAATTTAGTATTATTTATTATTTACTTTTATATCATTTTTTGTAATGTTTTGACGTGTTCAAGCGCCTCCTGGGGCCTATGAAAATAAATGATTTGAATTTGAATTTGAATTTGAGCGTGGTTAGTGAAAAAATAAAAAAAAAGAGCACGTGGAAAAAAAAAAAAAAAAGGAAATGGCGTCGGACAATAGTGGATTTAATATTCCCGTATTCAATGGGACGGAATATTCGGCATGGAAGATAAGATTAATGAAGTATCTACAATTTAAAAAATGTAAAGATGTCACGCAAAGATCAAAAAGTAGTACCGATGATGCCAAATGGGATGAAAGAGATATCCAAGCCACGAACTACATTTACAGTGCGATTACCAATAAGCAATTAGAATATGTAAGTGATCTAGAAACTTCCTATGAAATAATAAAAAAGTTTGATGAGATGTATCTCAAAAAGTCCACTGCATTGCAAATTGTTTCCAGGCAAACATTAGAGAATATCAAATTGAAAAATTACTCTGAGGTGACGATATTTTTCGATGACTTTGAGAAGGCTGTGAATGAGCTCAAACAGGCTGGTGCGAGTGTTTCAGAACAGGAAAAGTTGAATTATATGATAAAAGCACTGCCCGAGAGTTATTGCAATATAGGTGACTTGATTGATGTGTTACCAGAAAATGAAAGAACCTGTGAATATCTCAAAAGTAAAATTAAACTAAAAGCAAGTGAAAATATAGATACTACAAGTGTATTCAAGGCAGAGAAGCCACCTAATAAAGAAAACAACAATTGCTTCGGTTGTGGAAAGCCAGGGCACTTTAAGAGGGATTGTCGTTCAAATCGAGGAAGAGGACGTGGTTTTGTTCAAAGAGGTCGAGGGTCATACAATAACAGGAGAGTATTTAATAGAGGAAGAGGCCAACATGAGAGTTTTCATACAATTATAGCCAACAATACTGCAAGTGAAAAGATAGTTAAAGGTGAAATAAATTGGCTCCTTGATAGTGGATGTACGGACCATATAATAAACACAGATGAATATTTTGACTCATACAAGACTTTAGAAAGACCAATGAAGGTGAGAATTGGCGACGGTTCAGTATTGGAGGCCACAAAAATTGGTAATATAAAAACTTATTTTATGGTATTTGGGCAAAAGTCTGAGATTATTTTGAGAAATGTATTCTATGTAAAAGAAATGAAGGCAAACTTACTAAGTTACTCTAAGATAACAAACCAACACTCCATTGTTTCAAGGGGAAGATTATCCAAGATTTATAACAGGAATGGAAAGATTATAGCAGTTGCAATGAAAGATGACAGGTTGTACAAAATGAGAAGTTTCATAAAAGAAGCAGAAGGAAATATTAGTAAGTGTAATATGACAATCAAAGAAAAATTACACCGTACACTGGGACATGTAAATTTTAAGAGTTTATCATTGATGTGTAAAAATGATTCATTAGAAGGAATACCTAAAGAAATAGAGAATATACATTTAAGGTGTGCAACCTGTATTGAAAACAAAATGCATAGCTTGCCCTTTCAGAATAATAGAAAGAGAGCCCAAGAAATATTGGAAATAGTACACACAGATCTGAATGGGCCACATCAGACTACAGGATACAACGGAGAAAGATATTTTTTTACATTAATAGATGATTACAGTAAATTGGTGAAAGTTTATTGTATAAAGAGTAAAGATGAGGTATTTGATTATTTAATGCAGTATGTGAACGAGGTACAGAATCTAACAGGAAAAATGATAAAAGAGAACTACGATGTGATAATGGGAAGGAGTACATAAATGCGAGTTTTTAAGTTTGCAAGAGAGAAAGGAATAGCTATAAAACCGTGTCCAGCGTATGTTCATGAACTAAATGGAACTGCAGAAAGATATAATCGCACGTTAATGGATATGGCAAGATGTCTGTTATCAGAAGCAAAAGTTGAAAGAAGATTCTGGCCTGAGGTAATTAAGTCTGCAGCATATCTGAAGAACAGAACAGTAAATAATAATAATAGTTTCAAGACTCCATATGAAATATTTTTCCAAAGAAAGCCGTCAGTAAAATATATGAATATGGAAGTTAAGTTTTTGTGAGAACTCCTGAAGAAAGGTGAAAATCGAAATGGGATAAGAAAGCAGAAATAGGAATACTACTTGGATACACGGACACCGGCTACAGAGTATTGATAAATAACAAAGTAATAACGGCGAGACATTGTGACATAATAGAAGAAGACATTACTTTGTGTGGATTGGACGAAAAAGAAGAAAATGCAAGTCAAAAGGTGATAGATGAGAAGATAGAAGAGTCTACAGAGAAAATGGAAGAGAATAGTAATATGACAGACAAGGAAGATGAAAAAAGTGATGAGTTGAACAGTTATAGAAAAGGAAAAAGACAAATTAAACCCCCACGACGATTTGATGATGAATATGGGTATTGTATTTATGTTAATTTTTGTAAGGCTATGATTCCAGATAATTTTCAGGAGGCAACTACATGTAATGAGGCAAATAAATGGAAACAAGCCATGGATAAAGAGATGGACAGTTTGGTAAAAAATGATACATGGGCCCTAGTAAATAAACCTCCAAAGGACAAAAAAGTTATCGATGTCAAGTGGATTTATAGTAAGAAGAGTGAAGATAAGTATAAAGCTAGGTTAGTTGTAAGAGGGTTCCAACAAATTGATTGTGTAGATGATATTTATTCTCCAGTAGCTAAGATGCCAACACTTAAATTACTGTTATCCTTTTGTTGTCAAAATTCTTTACATATCCACCAGATGGATGTAGAAACAGCATTCCTAAATGGTAAAGTAGTATCTGAAGTTTATGTAAAACAACCTAATGGTTATGAAGATGGTACCAGTAGAGTATATAAGTTAAAAAAATCATTGTATGGGTTAAAAGAAAGTCCTAGAATTTGGTATGAATGTTTTAATGATTTTTTAGTAACTATTGGTTTTCGTAGAAGCAAATATGACTTTTGTTTGTATGTTAAAGAGGAAAATGATGTAACTGTATACATATTATTAGTTGTCGATGATTTATTAATAAGCTGTAGGCATGAGAATATTATTGTAAACATTAAAAAGAAGTTATCTGATAAGTTTAAAATGAAAGACATAGGTAAAGTTAAAAATTATATTGGTATTGATATTGAGTATGAGTATGGCACAGGGAATGTTATGACTTTAAGTCAGAAATGTTATATTGAGTCACTAGCTAAATCTTATAATATTGAAAATGCAAAATTGTGTAATACCCCTATGGAAATAAACTTAAAATTGGAAAAAGCTGATTTAAATGAGGATATTAAGTATAGAAATTTAATTGGAGCACTTTTGTATGTTAGTTCAGGCACTAGGCCAGATATAGCGTTTAGTGTAAATTATTTAAGCAGATTTCAAAATTGTTACAATGAGACACATTTTAAATATGCTCTGAGAGTTTTAAAGTATTTGTATTTGACAAGGGATTGTAAGCTTACCTTTTCTAAGAATAATAGTGCTGATGTTTTAGATTGATATGTGGATGCCGACTGGGCAGGAGATATTGTAGATAGAAAGTCGACATCTGGTTTTGTAATAAGACTATTTGGAAATGTAATAAGTTGGAAGTCAAAGAAGCAAAATTGTGTCACAAAATCTTCCACATTTGCGGAGTATATTGCCCTATCTGAAGCTGTAACTGAACTTAAATTTTTGATATGTTTAACTAATGATGTATTTGTTAAAATTTCTAAACCGGTCAAGATATATGAGGATAATTCAGGGGCTGTAGCGATTGCTAAGTATGGTAACTTCACTAAAAACTCGAAACATATAGAAGTTCATTATCATTTTATTCAAGAAAATGTAAAGGAAGGAAATGTAGAAATTGTTAAGATACAGTCAGAGGATAATGTAGCTGATATATTTACAAAATCGTTACGAAATGTAAAATTCATTAAATTCAGGGAAATGTTAAATGTTAAGAAATAAAACAAAATGTTAAGATGTGTATTAAGAAGTTTATTAAAGTAAATAATGTACCTAGTTTAGCCTAGTAATAGTAAAAAAAAGCAAATGATACTTACCTAGATTACTTATAAGTTAGTATGTAACTGATTAATACCATACCATAATATTAATACTTACCTTTGATACCTACCTAAGATAATATTGAATACTTACCTTGGTTAAGTTTGTTAATGATATGTTAGATTAAAGATTTAAGGATGTGTATATAGGAAAGCATAGTTCTTGTTTGTAAAGAGCTGTTGTTTATAAAATATAAATGTAAGGAGGTGTGTTAATTATGATACATTTATATCCTATAGAATACAACACTAATTCTGTGTCCCATCACTACTCACGCGCGCCCTGATTGGTTGTATGGTTGTAAATGAATCATGGAGTATAGTGGAGTGTGCAAAGCGTCTCTCTTGTATTGTAATTATAATAAATAGTGTAACATGTGAAACAGTGCTAAATAAACATTATCCAAAGTATCGAGTGTTTTCCTTGCAATATATAATAGACCTAACAAACATAATTGATATTGACACATTCATATTTTGCCTAGTACGTAAAAATGGACACCGAAAAGTGCCGTTTACTAATACAATTAATTGTATAGCGCTACTGATTTTTTGTGGAACAGCAAATCCTCCCAATACCACAATAAATCGCTGAGGTATGATGCGTGGGTAGAAATCAGTAAGAAAATGGATATACCTATTCCTGACTTGAAAAAGAAAATGACTACACTTCTGGCGTCCTACAGAAGAGAAAAATGTAGCATAGCTAAAAGTTGTCGTACTGGTTCTGGTAAATAATATAAAACGCATTTTGTAATTACGTAAATAATTTAATATATATAATAATTCATCAAATGATGTTAGTGACATCCTCAGATAATTGAACATTTTTTCAGGGTATTTTCTTAAATCTTCATAGTTTGAGAAAAACACCGCTTTGGCTTCGGTTTGATAAAAACGGATGTACCCATATTTTTTTAACCGACTTCAAAAAAAGGAGGAGTCGATTCGTATATATGTTGCTGTTGGCGCCACTCACGCAATTCAGATTGCCTGTGTCAACGCTCCCCTAAACGTAATAGGCCAAAAGGCCAGTTCCTAAGTCACTTTGACAGATGCTTGATAACTGTCAAACAGTTGTCAATTTTTCATTATATAAAGCTTGCGATCTTCAATCAAACCCTTTTTTCTCTCTTCCATTTCAATACCACTTTCATCTAGAAAGGTCGAGCTCACGAAAACCCATCATTGTACGTAAATTAAATTAAGTTTGTAATAAACCGAGTTAGTTGCAAACATCCTTCTTTTTATTTATGTCGAATTGCTCGACAGTTGCTTTTTTTATGTTTGTTCACGGCTAGCTTCGTCGTTTATGAACTGATTTTGATGATTTATTTTTATTTATTTATTTATTTAACACTTTATTGTACACAAAAGATTACAGAAAAATAAATATATTACAGTAAGAGTATACAAAAGGCGAGCTTAACTCAGTGCTTGAGTTCTCTTCCAGCAAACCTAGAGCAATAGAGGAGACGATGATGCCATAGAGGGCAAGATAAGTGTACAACTTAAGTAGAAAATACAAAATATAAATATAACTACATATACATAACATATATATACATAATATTATTCATGAATAATATATATTATAAATATATATATATATATATATTATACACACGACTACCTACATGATTATTTTTTTGTTGGACAGGAGATGATTCCAGGGGGGTCCCATTGTCAGCATGTCGTGATATGATGATGGGATCTCAGAGAAATCGAGGGCAATCCTCGTATTTTTAACCGACTTCCAAAAAAAGGAGGAGGTTCTCAATTCGGTTGTATGTTTCTTTTTTTTATGTTTGTTCGCCGATTACTCTAAGACGCCTGGATTCATTTAAAAAATTCTTTCGTTGCTGAGCTGATGCTGGAAGGTACAACTCCTCAACGGTTGGGAGTACGGGGATAATTCTTTAAATATAGGCTCCTTGAGGCCGTTTACTGTATTCTTTCAAGTTATACACAGATTAGGCGAGACGTTGAATATTACCTATGTATATTCATAATATGAGGCCATGATTTGATAATCGGATCCTAGAGAAATCATGGGTAACCCTCAAATTTCAAAGGCTTCTATATTGTTTTTCGTACATTACCTAAAACTACTTGGATATTTGCATCTAGCAGTCAGCATTTTAAGTTGCTGAGCTGATGCGCGGCTTCAGAATTATAAAATAATTATTCAATAATTATAAATACGTTTTTTTCATTTAGTTAAGTAGACATTATTAAATAATTATTTTATAATTCTAAAGTCGGTGCCAAGTAAACAATAACTCTGTATAGATAATATCAATCTTTCTAACAACTCTATATTCTCTTTCCAAAATAGTAAACACGGATGCCTTAATTACGGCCTATCATGGTATGGCAGCATCGATACTACGTTATGGTATCATATTTTGGGGCAACTCGACAGATGCTCGTCGATTGCGTGATACAATATCACGCAATCGACGTGATAATACTAAGCTCCGCTTGCACAAAGCCAAAACTGCTCTTATGCGCAAGAGTGTCTTCTGTATGGCTCCAATTATATTTAACAAACTGCCTAAACAATGGAAAAAGCTAAACAGAAATGCATTCAAAAAAGAAATCAAGACATTCTTGGAACGTAAAACTTATTATAATGTTACAGAGTTCTTGGAAGATGTTGAATTGAATGTTTACTTTAATTTGTTATTATCTTACAATCTCCCTCACTCTTTTATCATATAGTGTTATTTATTATTGGTAATTGGATTTGATATTTATGTAATTGTAATCATTGTTTCATTTTATTGCTTGTAATTTAATTGATTGTTTAAAATTATTATTATTATTATTATTTTCTACAATTAATTCTTATTGTCACGTCAATAATATGACAAAGTGTAATGGTTCCGGTAATTGTATTGTAACAACGTATTGTACCACACTTTAGACAAATAAATATTCTATTCTATTCTATTCTATTCAACTATTTTCTGACAGAATATTAGTTATAATTCTGTGGTAAGTACCAATACTGGGCGACCGCGCACTAGCACAGCACAACTACGCCTCCCTTTATTGTGTGTACTGTAATTTGATATTGTAGAAAGGTTGTTATAGCTTTCACTTGGCACCGAATTCAGAATTATAAAATAATTATTTAATAGTTTCTATTTAACTAAATGAAAAAACTTATTATTTTGTGCGAAGTAAATTTATTTTTTGCTTTTTAGTTTTGAATGCTCCACTAAAGATACTTTAACGAAAATTTTTATCAGAAGTTGGTATAAAAATAAGTTACTCGACCTTTTGTAAACTAAGACCCTTTTGGACAGTTTCCCAGTATGAAAATTTGTAATTTAGAATAAATTATTAGAATAAGCTGTGTCACTCCATTTTTAAAAATATTTGAATGTATATTTTGTTCTTTTACGTTCTAAAATAAAAGCGAGGCGATGTACCACGGGGTGCAGGGAGCGACGGACTGTGGACGCTGCACCGAGCCGACGCCGCCCGTCCGACGCACCGTTCCACGGCGACGGCAACGCGGCGCGCCTCGACACCGCACCGTTCTACGGTGACGACGTCGTGCCGTGGTGATGTGGACAAGCCCTAAGGCAGGCCCGGTCAACTTTGTATGGGGCGATGAATTATACCTATTGGGGATAGTTCTGTGTTGCCAACAATAGAAAAATATGATGATAGACTTAAGTTAACAGTCTGATTTCATACTCGTATAGCAACACTGGTATGTGCATGTCAAATATGTCAATGTTTATGTTTGCAAATACAGAATTAAGGTTCGAGCATATTATGCCGGGCCGCAGCGGGGCGGGGCGGAGCGCAAAAATCGCTTCAATACAATTTGTATGAAATAACGCACACTGTGTCGGGCCGCAGCGGCTCGCATTATTGCGCGGCGGATTTCCGTCCGTGCGATGCGACCCGCCCCGCGCCGCTGCGCCCCGTCAACAGTGTGCTATAGCAAGCGGATTGTTGTGCACGCGCAAACGATTTCACGACATTTTTTAGTATTTGCGTGTTCCTGTTCTTGTGGTTGTTCATAAAAATGAATGAAGAACTTTTGATTAACTTAGTTCAAGGATACAAAGAACTTTATGACCTACAAGATCCTCATTACGACGATCAACAAAGAAGAGATAATATTTGGAAGGAAATAGGGGACATAATGAAAGAATCTGGTAAGTACCACTGTCAAGTATTTATTTCTTATGTTATAACCATCATAACGCACTTGTATCGTGATGTACTATAATCACATTTTTACACATTTTTTTACTACATAATTTAGACCAAGTAATCATTGATTTTAGACAGATTTCTGAGGAAATGTTTATTGCTGCCAACATCCATAGTGTGTCTTTCATTATTAGAGTAGGTATTACCACAGAGTATATATACCTACTACGTAAAGTATTACTTTATTAATGATGACAATAATAATGAACATAAGTAAGTAATAATAATAAATAAGATTTGTATAATTGTCGCGAAATTGTGGTTTAAGGTTTATTTTTAGGGTTCCGTACCTCAAAAAGGAAAAGCCGGCCAAGTGCGAGTCGGGCCCGCACAGAGACGATGACGACAGAGGCGACAAAATGAGTATTATTTAATTTTTTGGGTTCCGTATTATGTGTGGTACGAAAACCTTCATATGCGAGTCCAACTCGCACTTGGCCGGTTTTTTATAAGTAAGCGGGCAGTATCGAATAACCTTAGTGTCAAGATATTAGTTTCTTCGCATACCTCTTCTAATAACCCTTGACTGCCACTCAATGGTACCAGTTGGAGATACGAAATATCTTTTAAATTGATCACGGACACACATTGCGTCTAGTGCTGCATGGCCTCCAATATATGGCAAATCTGTTAGAGCTTCTGTTACCACATTTATCTGAGCCTCCTCTTCAGACCAGTAGCAAATGTCGTTTCGCAGTAAATTGTGCAAACAACAAGTGGCTAATATAATAACATTAACATGTTTTGGCAATAACGAAAAACGTCTTTCGTAAACTCTAAACTTCTTCACTAATAGCCCGAAAGCATTTTCGCTCACACGCCTAGCTCTGCTCAGCCTATAATTAAAAACTTTCTTGTCTTCGTCATTTGTCAACTGATTTGCTGGATATGGTCTCATCAAATGTCTGGTTAATGGAAAAGCTTCGTCTCCAACGATGACATGTGGTAACTTTATGTCTGTACCTGGTATTAAACGATCAGCAGGCAAATTAAACTGTCCATCGATTAAAGCTTTGCCAAAATTAGAGTTATTGAGTATTAGGCTATCAGAATTTTTACCCAAGGCACCAACATCGATGACTGTAAAACGGTAGTCCGCATCGACTAAGGCCAATAAAACTATAGTAAACGTTTTTTTGTAAGAAAAATAAAGGGAGCCGCTATTCGGTGGTGCTTCAATAATAACATGCTTTCCATCCAGTGCCCCAATGCAATTTGGAAAGTTCCATTGCCTTTTATAACGCTGTTCTTTACGTTTCCAGTCTGCTTCTGTCGGTACAGGCATGACATTGGGTGACAACTTCTTAAATATGGCTGTACATGCCTCGTAAATAATTTGTCTAACAGTTGATTCACCAAGTCGAAAAGAAGTGGCTAATGACTTCATTGAATTTCCTGTTGCCAAATATCTGAAACATAAAAAGTTTTAACTTTATTAATACCTATATTTTTTCTTCCACAGATAAAACTTGCAGAGACAGATGGAGACGTATAAGAGATAATTACAGACGCGCTAAAAAGTTAAGGAAAACAAAAAGTGGACAAGCTGCTACAAATATGAAGAAACCAAAATATGAAGATTTATTGTCATTTCTTATCCCCTATATTAGCAACGAGGATGAAACTTTTTCAAATTTTCCACCAAATAATGTTTCCCAAGACTCAAGTAATGAGGATAATAGTATTTTAGACGATATTCATAGAAGTGATAGCCCTGGTTCAAGTGCTGGTACTTCACAAAGCACTATAAGAAATCGTCGTGTTGCTTCAGAAGACAGTTCACCTCGTCCTTATAAAAGAAATTCTAGAACTTTAAATACTCCACCACAGCTTTCACCAATACACACGTTATTGCAAGAGTATTTAGAAAAAAAATACACGGCCAAGAAAAATGAACCTGACAAAATTGTTGACTTTTTCACGAACTTGGGGGAAACTGTTTCAAATTTTCCGGAAGATGTACAAATTCGTGTAAAACGTGAAGTTTTTAAAATAGTTACCGATGCAGAAGAGTTGGTTTTCAGGGAGAAGTCTAAACCACAATATGTATTACAATTATCTCAAGAGAGCACACCACCCATAATCGTTAATTTAAACGATGTTGATGTACAACCTCCAAACCAAATAATACCACCAACTTCAACAAATGTGAATCCAAATGATATTGACACACAGAAAGAGATTGCTCTTGATCTTGACGATAACGCATTAAATGCTTTTTTAAATTCTATTCAACAAAATAAAAATCAACAATGAATGGTATTTTGAGCGACGGGCTACTAAGAGGCCAAACACAAAGAGAAATGGAAGATGTTGATTAAGAATAGTTTTATTAGAGTTTAAGATAGAAAGATTTTTGTTCTGTGATTTTGTGATAATATAATATTGACATTATGTATACCGCTTTTTTTTCTTTAAAATGAAAATATACCCTAACTAGCGCCGCTGCTAACTATTAAAAAGACAAAAGACACAAGATCCTAACGTACGACCTCACTAACAATTTAAGATACAATTTACACAGGATTAAATGGGAGGAAAAAAGGATAATTAATAATCACTAGGTATGCTATAGTGAAACTTACCTTAAACACACCACAAGCCGCTCTTCTGGTCCGATAGGCTCACGAAAACTTGTAGTTTTTTTTTGCAGATCCTCCTTTATTATTTCAAGTAATTGAAAATATCGATCAGGAGTCATCCGAAAATATCCCCAAAACTTGTTTTTGTCTGCTAAAAGATCGGGAAAAAGATGATGGTATTCGCCAAATATCTTTCTCTTGGAACAAATGGGATGTATCCATATTTTACGTTTTCTCTTTTGTCTATGCTGTTCTTCTTCTAACAGCAGGCAAAAAAACGAAAGTTCTTCGTCAGAGCTATCCATTACGTACAGTTGCACGCAAATTCCGGCAGTACACTGTACTCAAAATCCTACAACGCAATGCGACCCGGCCCGTCACAAATGTGCTAGGTACGCATTTTGCGATGCGCTGCGGCCCGCTCCGCCCCGCTGCGGCCCGGCATAATGTGCTCAAACCTTTATAATTACAAATGGCCGCGTTTGTTGATTACGATTACGACTGATGCGCTGTTTGTAGTTTTGCGATTTACCATTTTTTCCACTTTTACGTCGAGTTGAGCTCGTTCTCCTCCGTAACCGTGTTGAATTAAAAGTGGTGTTGTCGTTGTTATTTGTGATATAGACACTTTGTTTTTCGTGTGTGGTTGAGTTTTCTATCATGGGAGACAACCTGAGACGAAAGTGTTTTAAATGTGGAAGCTCACCTGTAGACCCTGATATTACTTTATACAGATTCCCTAAACCTGGACCAACTAATATACAGCGGTAAGAGATATTTAAATTAATCATAACATAACCTAAAAATCGGTTTGTATGAGACCAATCGCTATATCAAGTTTTCATTTATTTAATTGTAATCCTTACACACGCTTTCTCTAACACTCACTGTACCCAATTTTCGTATAATGTATCTATATTGTCTGTTAATTAATTTTAATAGTATAATCACTTGACACAACAACAACAAACTGTAACAATTTGGTACAAGTACATACCTTATGTACTTGTACCAAATTGTTACAGTTTAATTCTAAAATGTAGTTTTTTTTAAATCATTAGTTCTCTTTCCTTTTTTCTTGTAAAGATTGAAAATATTATTAGTTATTAATATATAATAATTCGGGGTGAGAGCCTGGTGATCCGTCACACAGGGTATCCTAGTATGGACTTCAGTCTCTCACAAAGGATCATATTGCATACTCTTTTGCTTTAACTTTTATTTTTGTGTTTTACAAATTTGTATATCAATGTCTACCTTTGTGAAGAGTAAATTAAAAAAGTTTAATTTTATTTTATTTTCAGTTGCGAATTGTGGGCCAAGTTCTGTTTCCCTGACGGAGCATGGTCATCTGTAGACTTTCAGAAGAAGTTGTATGCTGAACACAGGATGTTGTGTAACTTGCACTTTCCAAAAACATCATTTACTGATTTTGATGCAAAGAAGCTGAACAGACATGCCACTCCTGACGCTGAACTGGACATAATTCGATCGAGTCTTACTACTTCTGTCACATTACCCTACGTAAGTGTTTTAGAATTATTAATAAAAACACTTTTCCTGTGGATTCGCACCATGACTTATTCCTAACTATTCAATTTCCTGGGATATAAAGTACCCTATGTTACTCGCTGATTATGTAGTTTAAAATAGGAGAGTGAATTTAAAATCTCTCCAGGAAAGGTATTATTTACAAACAAAAGACAATCTTTTTTCTTTTTAAACACTGAAGAAAAAAAAAAAGTTGTTAACTTATTTGTTGTAACAATTTTTCAGACAGAATCAACTCTGGATGTAATTGATTTTTGTTCTGCACAACCTGGACCATCGCACCATCCCACAAGTCCCATTCCTGGGCCATCACGGATATTAATGGATATCACAAACACTCAGCAGGTAATTGTAATTTTTGACAAAAAGCCTATAAGGCATACATACTGTTTACTGTACATTCAATTCTGATGGTGTTTGATTTATTAGTGATGTGTGTTGTAACTCATTTAAGTTATAATTGGCAATCAAGGGTAAAAAACAGTAACTATTAAATTATTTTCTAATATGTATTTAAATGTTT
The DNA here is from genome assembly GCA_905147285.1 of Hypena proboscidalis. Lineage (NCBI taxonomy): Eukaryota > Metazoa > Arthropoda > Insecta > Lepidoptera > Erebidae > Hypena > Hypena proboscidalis. Next base: position 9,057,650 of record LR990141.1, read on the forward strand.
TGTTTTAGTATGAAGTTGTCTCTGTTCCTGAAGAACTTGTGGATAAAATTCCTTTTGAAACCTCAAAAGATTATACTATCTCACAGAGTGGCCCATCATCGCTGAAGAGCACACAAAAATATCATGATAAGGTAAATAAATGTATAATTTTTTTTTATTTCTAATTAACCAGCTCTTGACCTGGATCACAACTGATGGTAAGCCACGGCACTCTGCTTGACCAGATTGACATCGCCCCACTGGGAAACGAGTTATGTACATTGTTTTAGTAAATTGGTGTTATATATTGAATTTTATTTTATGTTTGTAACATTTACCTAAAATACCATCCAAACCTGGGTTTAATCTTCTCTTTTTTTTACAGGCAATTTCTGTTATTGACAAGAAATGCATCAATTATGTAAAGAAAATTTGTCAGCTTAAAAATAAAATTAAAACCAAAAACACATTAAATGTCCTATGTGACAACAAGGCAGTTCAGAAGTTGAGTAAACATTTAACTCCTGCTTTTGCTCTCATTCTCCAAGGAGAGTTAAAAAATACCAAAAGAAAATACAAAGGTAGAAGGTGGACTACTGAACAAAAAATCATTGCTTTGCAACTGTTCAAAAGGTCTGCAGCATGCTATCGTCTGCTAAGAAGATTATGGTGTCTCCCAGCTCCTAGCACCTTGAAAACCTTGCTAGGACAATTTAAATTGAATGTTGGCATAAATGAGAAGGTTTTTAAAAGTTTAAAAACCCATGTGGAAAGCCAAGAGCCATCAAATAATGAGTATGTTTTAATGTTTGATGAAATGGCCATAAAAAAACACCTTTGGTACAACAACAAAGAAGACAGAGTGGATGGATACCAAGACCATGGTGAACATGGAAGGACCCCACAAGAGGCTAGTCATGCTCTTGTCTTTATGGTCTCAGGAATAAGAAAAAGAGTAAAGCAACCAATTGCATTTTACCTTTCCAGCGCTTATGTGACTGCAGATAGATTAGCTGTACTCATAAAAAATGTAAGTTAATTAAAAGTTGAAGAGTGAAATACTTACTTTAAAACATATATTGATCACAATGTATTCATTTATTTTTTCTTTTTTAGGTCTTACTGAAATGTTTCGAGATAAATTTAACTATATCAGCAACAGTATGTGATATGGGTGGTGTCAATAGGCGAGCATTGTCTATTTTGGGGGCTTCCACAGAAACTCCATACTTCAATTTCGAAGGCAATGAAATAGTCACATTATTTGACCCACCCCACTTACTAAAATGTTTCAGAAACATGTTATTAAAATACAACCTAAAATGTCATTCAAATATAACGTCAAACAATTGTGAAGGACAAGGTAATCAGTTTATTTACATTTTCTTTTTTAAGTCTGTGTGGAGTTTATTCGCAGACTTCTCAGCATGACAAATGGGAAAAATTTCTACTTTTTCAACAAAAAAAGTATTTCAATGTATATACATCCCACAAAATTATCGCCGTTTTGAACAAGTAGCTATTTTGAGAAGTTGGCATTCTGTATTAGAACCATGTACAGTGTGGTTCAGATGAACACATAATTATTTAATTTTATTGATTTTGTCCATGTTTATTCTGAAGTAGAGCTTTCACTGATAGGAATAAACGCTGTATGCACTAAAAATATTGATCGGATTTCCACAAAGGTCCAAGGACCCAATAAACCAGTCCAACAGCCTGAAAGTATAACAACTAGTCTTATCGAGGGGTATTGTGTTATCTAGTAACTGGTTGTGGAGGATAGATGGGCAGTTGCTCTACAGTGCTGCCATAATAGTTTAAACTAACTCAGATATCTTTCGTTATTTTATAGGTATAGCTAAATGGAAACACATTGAAGACTTTTTCGAAGTGGATAACAAAAACAACAATTTTGTATTTGCTCCAAAACTAAGAAAGGACCATTTGAATCCAAATAGCAAGCAAAAAATGCGAGTAAATCTTGCTGCTCAAGTTCTGAGTCACTCAGTAGCTGCAGGAATGTTTGCCAGAATATCCCAAGGTAATCTCAATTTCAAATTTGATTAGTTTTGATTACTTCTGCGGTGTAGTTTATTGTTTTAACTTTTGTCTTAATCAGTAATAGGTGCTGTGTCCGCATAGTTTTTTTTATTTTTTATTTATGAATTAGTTCCCATTCAGTAAAACTGCCCAGAAACATTAATTTCTATTGATAAACTGAATTCCATATGGCCAAATACATGGCTGGTGGCTACAATTATAATAAACTTATTTTATTTTCCGAAATCATTCTCTAAATTAATATTACATTCTCTTAATTTCCAGGACTGCTACCTACAGAAGCAACAGTAACTGCAGAAGTCATTTCTAATATGGATAAACTATTCGACTGTGTCAATAGTGACACAGCAGATTTAAAAAATGGGAAACCATATTCCACAAATTTGACGAATACGTCTCCACATTTAAAACATTTTAAGAAAATGAAAGAGTTTTTTGAAACATCTGTATTTGTAGGGTGTCTTAGCTCGCCGCCATCAAAGCAAGGTTGGATATGGACACTAAACGGAATAGAAAAGCTTTTTAATAATTTAAAAAAAAAACACGCCATAAAAGCCCTCTCAACTCGCCGTCTTCAACAGGACCCTCTAGAAAATTTGTTTGGCACCATAAGAGGAAACTGCGGTGCCAATTACAATCCAACAGCTGTACAATTTGTCGCTGGGTTGAAGACGGCCATTCTGTCCAACCTTGCTCACTTGGGGTCAGGCAATTGCGCAAAAGATGACTGTACGACAATGAGTAACTTTAAAGAAATTTTGTCCAAACCCATGGCCACAAACATATGCACAGAAAGTGACACGGAAGGTCCAATCGTTTCAGACATGCTTTCTTTAATTGAGAATTCTTTTGAAGAAAGTGTGTCTGATTCTGAAGAATTACAAGCTTGTGCATATGTTTGTGGATTTTTGTTGAAAAATATGAAAAAAACATGTAAAAATTGTGACTCAATTTTGAAAGCAAAAGATACTGGCGAGATGGCATACACGTTCGTAGCATTTAAAGAATATGATGACATTAAAAAGAGATTGGACTATGCATCTAAAGAATTGATAAAGTGTGTTGAAAATTGTGCCACTATTTGCAACAGTTTCTTTTTAACGTCATCATATTCTATGAATTTAAAACAAAAGACATTTCAGAAACTTTCAGAACAAGCCAATTTTAGATTTTTAGTTAACTGCGAAGAACATTTTAAAGTTAATGTTGATTTTATTATGAACAGTGTGTTTTATATAACAATAAAAAGATTTTGTGTTATTAAAAATCGCCAATTTGCCGAAACGTACACAAACAAATCATTAAAAAGAAAACTGAATATATTAACACACAAATAATAATATGTTTATGTACTTACCTGTTTATTTTTTGGTTTTAGCTTTGAAATTACCTTTGCGGTGCATTTTAAGTAAACTAGTTGTGGGAGATGGTTCACCATAAAGAGACCAAGCTGTTTTTTTTTTGTAAATGTGATTTATTAGTTAACAATATCAAAAATGGATCTATTTTTTAAATGTAAGTACTCATCAATTTCTGAATATTACCCAAGATGGTAAATTAGGAGTCTAAAATCTTAGAAATTTGTGTAACCAAGTGTGCGCGTCGATGTCCCTTCCTCTTTTTATATTGTAATTTAATAATAAATAAAACTATGTATTGGTTTCATTTAAAATATTGTTTAAAATCTGAAATTACTTGTTCTGAAAGATGTATATTCATAATTTATTCTGCTTTATTCAAGTGTTAGGCATTATACAGGTATTTTTGCTGACAAAAATAAGTTACAATAACAAAACAGTCACTTTTTGTGCATTCATTTTAAGTATAATGCATTATGTAACAAATATTTGTATTTTTTAGTTGATAAGCAATGCTTTCTAAATTTAAAATAGATTTGTAAATACACAATTTGCTAATTTAATAAAACTATACAAAGCACCCAGGTATGTTTCATTGAACACTCCTCATATCTTGAAGTAATAATTGGGGACTGTAATCAACAGTCCCCAATAGAGACCGGAAACAATTCTGGTACCTCCAGGTTACTTTGGAAGGGCATTTTTATTTTTAAAAGTAAGAGGCCTTTCCGAAGTAATCTGGAAGTACCAGAATTGGTTCCGGTCTCTAAATAAACAAAAATGACAAGAGCTGTTTAAAATTTCCCGCCTCGATTGTTGCACTGGGCTACCCAGAGATGACGGTAGAGTTACAACATTTTTTTCGTTCTATGGAGTTGACATTCTTCCTTGGTATATGCCGATGCCTTAGGGCACAGAACATATATTATATGTTCTGTGCCCTAAGGCATCGGGATAGAACGCATGTCGCTCGTCGCGCCACGCCCATTTGCCTCGCGATTCCACGTTCCATTTGTTGTTTTATTTTCTCGTACGGGGCCAGTGACCCGCTAACGCCTACAAACCTTGCAATCGGGATACTTGTCTCTGTTCAAGACATCTTAATATGGAGCTATTTATACAAGGTTTACATAGAGCTTGTATATTAAATGTAAGAACTAGTGAAAAATTACTTACAAAACTGTGTTGTGATTCGAAAAATTTAGCTTGCTTAAATAGAAGTTGTAATTAGGGTTGTAACGGAGGCCTTCTTAACGGAGGCGGAGGCGGATGCGAAGGCGATGAGTTTCACTTCCGCGGATGCGGAGGTTAACGGAGGCGGAGGCGAAGGTGAAAGTGGATGTAAATAAAATAGTAATTTAAGGTTCAAAAGTTTTTATATTAAATACTTAACACTTAAGTAAACATTCGAAACATAAAGTAAAAAAATTAAGTTAACTTTTTTGTAATCAAAATTAGTAATCAAAATTAAGGAGAGGTAAATTAAATTTGACAAACAATAGTTTTGCGGCTTTATCACCTTCCAAACGATTTCTAAGGGATGCATAAATTAATCCAGCTGAACTAAATAATTGTTCACTTGGCACTGAACTTGGCGGTGCCGATAAGTACGTGCGAACGATGGGAGAGTAAGCTTTATATTTATTGTTATTTCTCCACCACAATAATGGATCATCGTCTAATTTGAGTCTGTTTTCTTTATTAATATTCATTAATTAAAATTTTCCATATCATGACGTTACTATTGCTGTCGTCATTTTCGCGAGCGCACGGCTGTTGGAGACGAGCGTCGCTCGCGCGGTATTGCTATATGATTACGTAAATAAAACTCCGTTACAACTACGCAAAAATTGTGCGGAGGCGGAAGCGGAGGCGAAGGTACGATTTCTTGCGGAACTTCCGCAGTAACGGAGGCGGAGGCGAAGTTCCGTTACAACCCTAGTTGTAATAGTTGTTCGTCAAGTCATCTCGAATATTTAAATGGTTCCGATAACAATGTGTCATTTTACTAATGGCGAAAAACAATTAAAGAAATTACACTAAGTTATGGAACTAAGAAAAAGCAACAGATAACTGAAAAAGTAAAGACTACAATTAGTGTTGATACAGTGATAACTAAATTTGAAGCAGATTTTGGCAGCATTCTTGAATCATGTTCACAAAATTAGCTATCAATATAGTGTTATTAAAACACTTAAAAAAAACCTATCGGTTCAGGAAGCATGTTTGCATGTTGATTTTTCTTCAAGTTCAGGCTTTCTATTTCGGCGGCAGCCGCCAACAAGTCTCTTTGCACACTTCTGTGGCGTACACTCATAACTTTACTTCCGTTGTTGTTACTCCGATTTCTTTTTGTACACTTAGTGATTGCTTGCGGCATGACGCACCAGCCATTTGGGCACACTTGGTGCCCCTACTTCAGCCGTTGTTCAAGTTAATCCTTTAATTACTGCCTAGTACTGCCTACTGACTATTGTATTCCAACAATAGGGGAACGGCACTGTCACTCCTTCACACAGGTTATTCTGTAACCTAGCTAGGAGAACAGAACCCCACCCACTTTAATTGTAGTAAACCAGTCATTACTATTAATGTACTACTAATAATAGTGTAATCTTTGTACTTACTGCATTATTTTTTACGTAAATGAATAATTATTATTATTTATTATTATTATTAATTGAAACCCTATATTTCTTATCTGACTCGCCATCTTCACAATACAGAAATAAGTATATGTTCTTTATAATAACAAAAATATGCCAAGATTTTCATCAAATTAAGAAAATAACATGGCTGAAGCGGGACATGGAAAGGGTGCCCCTGATGGGGTAGGAGAAGTTCTGAAAAGGACGGCTGACCGTATGGTTCTTTTTGGTCGAGATATTGGCACTTATTTACTTACCTTACTTAATTTTGTGATACATTAAGGCAAACTGTTGATAATGTTACTATTATCACAGTGAATGAACAGGCAATAATAACTGAAGAAAGATCTTATTATGTTCCAAAAACGCTGTATAAGAAATATTTATTTTTTCACCTTATTTTGAATTAATATCGAAAAAGCACCCTAATTTTCGATCGAAAATTCACCCGTCAAAATATCAGCTTTTTTCAAAAAATTGGTATGTTTTCTGTTCGTTGAAATCTCTACTTTCCGATGGTGAAAAAAATATATACCTATATACTAGTTACTATAGTAAATATGACAAAAAAATAATTGTTTGTAAAAGATAAAAATAAAAAACCAAAAACTTGTTTTTTTGAATTTTTCACATAAATTTTGAGGTTATATGAAAAAAGTGTAAATACAAAAGTTTTAGATCTTTTTATTACCAACAACTTTGCCATTCCACTTTTTGCCATGAGACTTTTAGTTTCGCCGGAAATCGAGAAAACCGTTTTTTACCCTTAAAACCCCCCCCTCTTCCTCTTCCCGACCTCAGATCGCCCGTAAATTATTATTCCTTTAATTTTTATAATATTCTCCTCCTTTTCTAATGGGTTTCATCCTACTATTATTTTTTTTCACTTTTTATCATTTTTAAAGGCTTCTACCCTGGTCTAATTTCTTTGTATAGTTTCTTTGTCTGATTTTTCTGCACCTTATTTTCCCGTATTAATATTATAGTGTCTTCTAAAGTCAAGTTTTTCTTCAACTGTAGTTTTTCTGAAAGACTTTTGTCCAGTATACCTACCACTGACTTGTCTCTTATCATTTCTATTTTTGTGATGCTTTCAAAGTCACAATTGCGTGATAGTTTATATATCGCTCATCCAAAAGAATATTGACGTAATTACGTTTATGCCATTTTTAGCAGAGCATTTTAAAAGTTTGCTATCGATAATATTGTGATTTCCAATCATTCTGTTGATATATTTTAATAGTTATGTTGTGTTAGGGCTAGCGCATAAATACAATTTTTAGTTGAACAACTATTTTGTTGTGTTTCATAAGTACACAGCAATATATGAACGTGCGCATATTATCAGCTCGATAGTTGATCGACAAAAAAATCAAAAAGCCTCATCGATCTGCTTTTGATTAAAAAGTTGGACAACTATCGATCTCACGCTCATTTTGTATTGCAATGTATTTAAGTGCGCATACCATCGACTAAACAGTCGATCCACGACTGGTCAGTCTCGCATTTGCATTGGAAGCGGCACAACGTTTGTTCTCACAATGGCGGGAACCATTACCGACGACACGGAAGAGTTTATTAATAGTGTAGAAAAAAGGCCCGCGCTTTACTTAAAAAGCCTTAAAGAGTATTCCGATATAAATTTGAAAAAGAAACTGTGGGAAGAAGTATGCGTGGAAGTCGTCTCTGGCTGGGGCGAACTTGATCCAGAAACCAAAAAAAAAAGAGGTATGTTTTGAATTTATTTATTTTATTTTTCATTTAATAAACTATTTGAATGGAATTTAAAATCTCCATTTGCTTTAAAACAGAAAAAGAGATTTATATACATTAAAAGTAAGCTTTTTATTTTGAGGTTACAATTCATTTGGAGAGCATAAGAAACGGTAGGTATATGTCATCTGAAATGGTTATCCGTGCCAATATAATATTCGTAATTTTATAAAAACTTCTACGAGTATAATTCGGTATGTTAAGTTTTTTTTTATTTTTAATTTGTAGAGACAGTTATTTTAAACAACTTATTTGAATATTTAATTTTTTTATGCATTGGTTATTTTTTTATGATTTTTTAAAGTTTTTGATCTGATGACGTCACAAAGTAGCCTGAATAATTTAGATCCTTGACACATTTCAAGTATATTTAAAAAAAATAAGAAACTTCACCGGGACTTCAAATTTGACAGTGACACTTGACATATGACACGGATGAATGATGCTCAAGCTCACTATTTTTTCTTCATTCTTGCTTTGAGTATGGCTAATTACCTTTACATTTGCCATGATTTTCGCTGTTAAAAGTGATATAAAAAGATAATAACCATTTATAATGAATCGAGCAAAGACTCTTAGTGCGAAATGCTTCATCCTGTCTAGTAAAAACACTACTACTATAGACCGACCGTTTAACACGCGTATCGCCTGCGACGTAAGAAGTGAGCGGGGGTAGGTAACGGACTACTACGGCTACACACGGAGTCATTGATCCAAAGATTTATCTCGAGATAGACATTGTAGGCAAAGTAAAAAATATAATTGTTGTATCTGTATTTTTAAAGAAAAAATGAACATTTTAAGAAAAAAATAACTTATTAAAGAAAAATAACATTTTCAAAATTTTACTATTATTATTATTATTTTCTTTACATATTTCTTAACTTATTTTACATATTTTTAAATATGATTTATTTAAAATACAAAAAAAAACATTTAAAATATAAAAACAGTGTCCCACCGACATCAGGTGCAGGGACCAAGCTGCCGATGGTTAGGGCTCCAGAGAGAGGAACCTCCTCACGATGCGTGCCGTGTCCAAAAGTCCGTGTTGTTGATTTTTTTTGCAAAACAGGTAGAGCGATTCATCTTGGGATTAATCTTGGTAAACCGTTTACCTTGTGCGTTAATGTCCAAGCGTCCGTAACAAAAACACCAACCGTGCGCTGCGAGCACTGCCAGCGCACTGCCGCGCTTGACGTGAGCTCTTTGCACCGCGCACCTCTCTCACCCACCCGGTAACATCTCGCCCCGCCCCCTTCTCACCGCGCGGGCGATACGCGAGTTAAACGGTCAGCCTATAATAGCCGGCACAAAGTTTTTGTGTTGGTAATAGAAACTCTGAAAAAGAAGTGGTGCGAGGAAGTGAATGTGGAATACGTGCCTGGGCGGCGTTTGTATTGTTGTGAAGATCATGTAAACCCAGTAATCGAAACCAGAATCCCTTTTTATGCAATCACACTTTTCCGACCACTCGACCAACGAGGCAGCAAATGTATAAATGTAAATAAATAAACAAGTGTGGTTTAAATATTTTCTAGATTTAATGTTTTTGAAACAATAATTTTTCTGTAAATATGTTTTCCAAAAAAAATCTGCTTGTTTTATTAAATCCCTGGTGTATTTGAGCATCATAATTTAACCAATGCAAGGTTATCTGTTTATTTTCTTCAAATTTAGGATCAGCAATGCAAAATACAGCTTTACTTTTATTTGCAGCATGCATTTGAGCAACATATCTGTCTTGTACAATACCATTATTAACATAGCTACATAATGTTTTATTTGAAGCAGAGCATTTAACTTCTATAATAAAATCTTCTGCAACTCCATCAGGTGAAGCACTCATTATTCCATTAATGAGAATAAAGCCTGATTTCTTATTTGTTTTTTAAGGATCTTTTCTGCTTCTACAATAATACTTTGTTCAATATTTTTTCCTCTCTTTATAAATAAAGTTTCTGGCACTTTGTATCCTCCTAAAATTTGTTGCACTAATGTACCATCTGTCTTACACCTTGAGGTGTCAAATATCTTAGAAGCTGTTATCCTCCCTTGCCTTAAATTATGCCACAGCTTTGAATGCACTTGCATACTAGTTTTACTGCTGAGGTTTGGAAAAATTAAACCTCTGGTGTAATTTTATTATTTAGGAATGCCATGTATTTTTGTCATAATCATCATTTTCACTCTCTAAATAGTCTATTGCCAAGTCAAATATATTATAACTGCTTCTTATTAGTAAAGCATGTTGCTAGTGACTCAGTGACATTTTCTTTCTTACATTCTTTATGAAATTTACTTAAAACACAAGGATCTTTTGGAGCCAACTTAACTTTTTTTGATTTTGGATCAAATACCAGATAGGCTTAGGCTTTAGGCTTTTTCTAATAACATTCTATGGAAGTTGATGCAGGTTCATAGCTACTTTTATCGAGCCAAAATAAAAACACAAGTGAATGCTTGCAACCACCAGCAGAAGCAGCACAGCTATCACAAGTTGTATGTAGTAATACATCGTCTTTTTCATTGAATGTTACAGTTTAGCCGACACTCGATGCTCTGGTACAACTTTAGCTCTTACAATGCATTCGACTTGGTTTCTTTTAACCTCCACATACACATACTCGACAGCGGTGTCAAAGTAAGATTCACAAAATGACCTGTAACAATAATTATAAGAAGTCGGTTATTATCGCTTAATGGTGATATAAGCAATTTGAAACTTGATTACGATAATTTGTGTATCAATATTATTACTTACATCAAAGCCTGGGCCCCGCGGATTTCAGCAATGTTATGGTTATCATTATTATCCATGAACTCCAGAATCATAACATTGTCCAATTTGGGCAAGTTGGTAGAGTTGGCGCGTACAAACTGGTCCATATTTCAAACAAAATCTAAACGGTGGGCAAGCAGTTCCTTCAATCGAGCAGTGGTCAATGTAGTAGGCGATATCAAAGTCCAAAAGAGAGCAGGGTTGGTCAAGAGAAAAGCACAAGGAACAAGCACGATTAGACCAACGAAAAACAAACCAGAAAAGCTACGAACATAACAATCATTGACAGTTAACAGTTCACTGTCAGTTGAAATTTGAATATTTTTTGTAATGCACTGACAATTCGTCAATTCAGCCTACTTTGTGACGTCATTTAGAGGTCAAATGAAAGTCATCTGATTTTACATATTTTTGTTAAAATAAACGCAATCTTACAATTTTAGGAGCTAAAATTACGAAAATACGACTCGGGAACCTGAAATCTCGAAATGGTTTTGGAATTGGCATAGGTTGATTTTTACTTAACATACCGAATTATATTTCGTGGCCATGTTAATAGGCTACGCGATTACCACTTATAGTTCGGCCGTTCAGAGAATGCGTTCCTGACACGTCGCGATTGAACTGACGACGTAACTTTGTAATGGCGTTGCAGTTACGATAAAAATATTATTGCTGGTTGTTTACCGTTTTAACAATTGATGAGCATTAAAACAACATTATTATATCAATAATCAATTAATGTTATAATTTTGTGCCAAACTGAGTGTCAAATGACTTGGTAAACAATATTTTTTTAAATCTATCTGCGCTAAATACAAGGTTATGTCAGCGCTTTATATTTGTAGTGCTGTGCTAACAATAACAGGCAATAATAGTATCGTAATCTGTTCTTGTACAGTTATACTTTTTAAAATAATACGTTTTGTTGTTCTTTTTAAGAATTTGAAAATAATGGACTATAAAATAACTTTTATTAAATATAAAAATAAAACTACGACCAAACCGAACGCGCGAAAGAAAGTAGCATTTTTATATTTAGGTTGAAAATGGTAACCCCAAATGGCGTTATGGGCCGCCATTTTGTGACGCTAAAACAGTCGTCTGTTGTCGTTTCGTGCGCATAGACCTCGTTCTTCAAGTGTTTTCGTTCTGTTTTTATTTGATTACCCGGCTTTCGTTTAATGGACTGTTTCTGCTTTTCAAACTGACATCGGCGCTAAATCGGACTTCGATTGTGTTTTTGTGACTTTTGGTGCATAATAATGCCTAAACGTGGACAAACATTGAAAAGTGGAGCCCGTGAGTTAATCATCAAGCTGCAAGATTACTTTGAGCGGGAGCGGCAAAATAGCGGACCCCTGGTACCTGTCGAACAAGTACAAGAACGCGTCTCTCAGGCGCTTGGAGTTAGCAAACGAACGATAACAAATATTAATAAAGAAAAGTTCGGCTCTACTGGCATGGAAGATAATATTTTACGTACTCCGAAGAAGAAACGTAGAACTAAACCCGTGACAGATATTGACACCTTTGACGCCGATGCAATCAGAAATCATATATATGGTTACTATTCCAGAAATGAATATCTCAACAAGAAGAAGCTTTTGGCATCGTTAAGAGAAGCTGGACTGTTTAGCGGGGGGTAAAACTGCTTTAACCAAAATCTTAAAAGATATTGGTTTTTCGTATAAAAAAACAGACAAAAGAAAATTTTTATTAGAACGAAACGACATAATTTTAAAACGGATAAGTTTTTTGAGAGAAGCAAAAAAAATTGATAACTGGGATAATGTCGTGTTCATTGACGAGACATGGCTAAACGCCAATCACACGGTTTCCCGTTCTTGGACGGATGATACACAAGCGTCGACGTCGAAAGTACCAATGGGTAAGGGGGCCCGTCTGATAATATGCCACGCAGGTTCTGCAAAATACGGCATTGTGGAGAACGCGTTACTGGCATTTCAATCAAAAACCACAAATGACTACCACGAGGAAATGAATGCCACTACATTTAAAGAGTGGTTCCAGAACGTGCTTTTGCCCAGCCTACCAGAGCCTTCTGTAATATTCATGGATAATGCCTCCTATCACTCGGTTCAAATACAGAAACCACCTACCGAAGCTAATAATAAAGAAGAACTGGTGGCTTGGTTACAAGCAAAAGGCATTGACGCTCTACTTTTAGCATCTGCATATTTATGCAGATGCTAAAAGTAGAGCTAATTAAATTAGTTAAAGAAAATAAAGCGGCAAATGTGCGATACGAAATCGATGAACTTGCTCTGGAGTACGGTCATCGCGTTCTAAGAATTCCACCGTATCATTGCCAATATAACGCGATTGAGCTAATCTGGGCTCAAATAAAAGGTTACGCCGCCCGCCACAATACTTCCCCGCCATTCAGCACGAAAAAGATGATGACCCTATTAAAAGAAGCCTGCGGGAAAGTCACAAGAGATGACTGGGCAAAGGTTGTTAAGAAGACTAAAAATCTGATTGTGGAACATTTTGACCGATATCAGGATTGATTCTGTTATTGATAATAATATAATTATACATGTAGGCGAAGATGATGATGAAGACACCACCTCCTCAAGCGAATCGGAGTCTGATTAATATTCTGTACGCACATTCAATTCAATGTACTTTATTGCATAGAAATACAGATTGTAACTTTGTAACAAAAAATAAATAAAACAATTTTATTATATTAATATTACCCTTTTTTGTTTTCCACTTAAATAACTAAAATATAAATTTTAAATGATTCCGCCAATTTAAAACGAAAATAATCTTAAAAATGACGCGGCGGTTCATTTTGGAGGAACGGTAACGAACTCAGTGTTATGTTGTGCCCATCACTAGTCGTGACTGACTGATAGGTGTCAGGAACGCATTCTCTGAACGGCCGAACTATAGTACGTATAATGTTGTAGGTATAGTTCTTGCATCCACGAGCGCGCGTGGCCTTTATTTTTGTGTGTACCGTACACCCAAACGGAGCGAGCGAACTCAAACCTGATTTAGTTTTAGTGTACAGTGGCGGCCCGATCAAGCTAGACAAAACGGACACATCAAGCTATACAAAACTGTCACATTTCTTCATTCGATTTTAAACCTTAAGGTGTTACACATTGAGTTCGAAATCGATTGAAGAAATTTGACAGTATTGTATAGCTTGATGTGTCCGTTTTGTCTAGCTTGATCGGGCCGCCACTGTACCTATGTTCAAAATCTATTGAGGAAATTTGAGATTGGTGTACCGTTCACTGCACTTCACAACTAAGAGCGCCGCGCGCTCGTAGATTGAACCAACTATACCTACTGTTAAATAAATAAGTAGTGATGTAGATGTATTAAAATGTGTAGTATATACATCAAATGAAACACGTAGTGCTATCTAGTGGAAATAAGAGAAAACTAAAAGGATTTATTATCTGTACTTTCTTAATATTATATAGTTCATATTCGATGAACGAATGAATGTCTTCTGTATGCACTTCCTTCCGCTGTGTGTTCTTTGATTGAATAAACTCTCTTTGGTCAGCCATCATAGAAAACAGTCGTTTTATTTTACAATAGGTTATGGGCCCAGCCACATATAGTTTAGAGTCTAAAAGTAATAGTTTATAGGTATTAGCTAGCTAGCGTAGGAAAAGTGTGCAGTGGATGACTGCGTCGTTAAATAACAGTTGTGCATTGACTTTGTACCAGTGTTGCACGTGGTCCCACAGAACGCCGCGGTGCGTGATTCAGCAGTGATCGCTATAGATCATGGCTTCCAGTACGAACTCGTTTATTGCAAATGTGCCGAAACTAAAAGGCCGAGACAATTACAGCGAGTGGGCTTTTGCAGCCGAAAATCTGTTAGTTCTCGAAGGAAAGCAAAATTTTGTCAAGACTGAAGGAGTTGGAGCCGCCATTACGGAGGATGCCATGACCAAAGCGAAGTTGATTCTAACCATCGATCCGTCGTTATATGTACACGTTAAAAGCGCTCAGACTACTAAGGCTGGTTTTACAGTCACGCGTTTCGGCAGCGCCGTCGGAGCGCGCGCGCTCGGATATGTATTGGGGTATTAGTAGCGTTTCAAATTCGCGCGCTTGAGCAGCGCCGTTCGTTGAACGCGTCCTATTCGCGCGGCGCGGTCGAAGCGCGCGCCGCTCGTGCGCTTCTACGGCCATTGTGCGTTTTAGTCTCACGCCGTTGAGACGTGCCGTTAGGTACTGTTGTGTACAAAATGAATCACATCGATACGGGTCGAGTAATTGACGAAGTGCGAATTAGAAGATGTTTATGGGACCCGGCCGATGATTTTTATAAGAATAAGGACGCAAAAAATAAAGCCTGGGAAGAAATTGGAAAGGAATTGTGTGGTGAACATTTCAATACAGACTTAGGTAAGAAACATTTATTAATAAAATCTTTTTTGTTACATACATGTTTACCGCTAGTTGCACAAACGAAATCCTCCATCCTCCATTAAAACATTCTATCACTTTTAGTGTTCAGTTCACAATAAGAGATATAAATTAACTTTAAAGATCGTTTGTCAAGTGTAACCGACGAGTCTGGTACCTTAATTAAGTCACATTAGCTACTTATTACCTAGTGTAAAATTAAGTGAAATCGTTTTGTCCGCCCGCGAATTTCAGAAATTCTAATCTATTTAAATATATAAATCAATTGCTGTTCGTTAGTCTCGCTAAAATCGAGAACGGCTGGACCGATTTGGCTAATTTTGGTTATGATTTATTTGTGGAAGTCCAGAGGAGGTTTAAAAGGTGAATAAATATGAAAATTTTATCGATTGAGGCAGTACAACGTCTGCCGGGTCACCTAGTGAAAAATATTAATTGGGTAGGTAAATCAAATAAGCCACGACGATATTACTGCGTTTCGTTTCGTTCCATTTTTGAATTTCGCGGTAGGTGTCAACTATAAAATCAGAACACAGATCTATCTTGCCATGACACGCTACCAGTGGGTGATACGAAGTAATTAGCGAATATATCGCGTAATGTGTTTCCTGATCTATGATCTGGGTCGTTAATTAGATCAGTCAATCCCGTTATAGTTAATGTGTGATTAACGTTGTAGCCATCCCGTACTCTAATAAAATTATGCAATATGCAACAGGCTTGAACTATCTTTTTTGCAATAGGAAAACTGACACTCATAGGAGTATGGAATACTCTGAATTTGTTGGACATTATTCCAAACGTCGACTCTATGTACCGTCTAGCACGACTTAAGCGGTAATTAAATATTTTCTTTTTATGAGTCATGTTGGATCGCACATAAGGTCTCATCACATGGTTGGATATACCAAATGCACCATCACCAACTATTATGTGTGGTACTGTTATATTAGTGCCCGGCAGATGCTTTACACCTGGCAACCTCAAACTATTGTTCTGTAACTTTTGAAATAGTGAACTCTCTTGAAATATTGTAGAGTCTGAGTTTTTCCCGCAAGAACCTATGTTAATATATGTGAAACAATAGTTCGCATCGCACATTGCCAAAAGGACGATAGAATAGAAATGTTTATAATTATAAAACATTGAGCCTCCACCTGCAGGATTTACTATACGTATGTGTTTACCATCTATCGCCCCGCAACAATTTGGAAAATTTGCATATAACTGAAATTCTTCACTTATGCGCTGCCACATTTCTGTAGTTGGTTCAGGTAGACATTCATGACGCAGTTTTTCCCATATAGTCGAACAAACTTCATCTACTATCTTAGCTACAGTAGTGATTCCCATTCTGTATGTGATAGATAAATCGGAGAAAGTACTGCCCGTTGCCAAAAACCTGAAAACAACAAGTATTTTCATTTGATTTTAGTATATAGGTAAGTACCTAAAAAAAAACGTTTTTATTGCAGATAAACAAATACGCCATCGATGGAAATCAGCCAGAGATAATTATTTCAGAACAAAAGGGAATATGCGAAATACGCCATCTGGAAGCGCTGCAAAACACAAGAAGTATCTATTTTTCGACCAAATGACATTCCTTGATCGTATTTCAGAAAATGAAGTTACAGAATCATTAAGCGATAATCAGTCTATCGTATCTGAAGATTTGACTGAAACAGCCACATCAGCGAATAACTTGAGTACTCCATCTCAGCTCCATAGACCACAGGAAAACACAGAAAATAGTCAAAACAAATGGAATAAACGTAGTGGAATGAATAAACGTAAATCAGAACAATCAAATTTTGAAAACGAATTAATAACGTTGCTTAACCAAAATACTTCCCCTTCCAACCTCAATCCTGATGATTTGTCATTTTTTGAGTCTCTTGGTCCGATTCTAAGTAATTTAAGTGCTTATCAAAAGCTGCAGTTTCGCGCAAAGGTTCTAGAATTACTTATTGGGATTTCAGCTCCAACGACTACGACACCTAGCTTTTCATCACCAGAAAATAATGTTAATTCTAGTGTGAACGCAAATTCTACTTATAATTACACAACTCAAACATTGCCACTTCATAATTATACCTATGCCTATGCTACCACCTCTACACCTCAACAGCAGCTTTATGAATCTGCAGTAGAATTATCAAATGTCGTATCGCCGACTGGCGATAATAACTCAAATTATCCTGATAATGAGGATCAATAAGGATATTAGTTAGTTTTAACAGATTTATTTTAAAAAGTTTATTACTACTTCGCAAAAATCAAAATGCTACTGCCTGGGAGGCAATGCCGCTCCGAAAGGGCAAAGTTGTCAGGTTGCCAGGCTTCGTGTGCCTGCTAGCTTGACGTCAAGATAGCAGGCACACTAACTTGTCACAATACTTTGACATAGACACACCAACAAATCATTCGGTGTTCCTTCTAACTACACACACCAGTGAACCTCACAAGTACTTGTCAATTTTTAGCTACAAAGTAAGACTGATTAAAATGAGACTATGATTCAAATGAGACTGTGATTAAAATAAGACTGTGATTTAAAATAAGATTATGATTAAAATAAGACTGTGATTTAAAATAAGATTATGATTAAAATAAGACTGTGATTTAAAATAAGTCAATGATTATAAT
Source organism: Hypena proboscidalis (assembly GCA_905147285.1). Lineage (NCBI taxonomy): Eukaryota > Metazoa > Arthropoda > Insecta > Lepidoptera > Erebidae > Hypena > Hypena proboscidalis. Next base: position 9,075,331 of record LR990141.1, read on the forward strand.
AACACTGTGATTTAAAATAATGCCCTTATTCATTAAAAACGAGTGAGATTAATATAGGTTTTACAAGTGTTTTGTTTCTTTTCTACATTTGCAAAATGAAAGAGAAGATTCCGATTTTAAGACCATTTTAACTAAAATAGGTTTAATCAGCATTTATGAATAAGTGTGTTAGGTTGTAATTAAAATACGACTGTGATTAAAATAAGCCAAACAAATATTATCATTTATTACAAAACCTACTCTTTTATTTCACTTACCTTAGAGTAATCGCCAATTTTTCCACTGGAGCTATGGGGATGCGACGTATGCTGGATCTTCGTAAAGAAAACTCTAACTTGCACAGTAATTCGTCGAAACTGCTGGTTGATAGGCGAAAATATTTATAAAATTTATAACTATTTTCTCGTAAATCAGAGAAAGATGTTACGTGTTCGCCTCTCAGTAACCTTGTAGCGTTATAAGGATCAACACCTACTGTTCTTCGACGTTTTTGTTGCCTTTTTTTCCATAAAAAGTAAATAGCCAGTACTCTAAACGCATTGCCGTTCATTTTGTATCTGTTTGTACACGACTGTCTCACAGCAGCGAAACGCGCCGTACTAATGTCGTTTTATGGTGCACCGCTGTTCAAACGCGCGCTGTCCAACAGCGCGCTGTCCAACGGCGCGTCTAGCGGCGTGACTGTAAAACCAGCCTAAAGAATTATGGTAGATGTTACAAAAAATGTTTGATGACTCGGGTTTCTCGAGAAGAATAATGTTATTGAGAAATTTAATATCAATTAGCTCGAGACTTCAGATTCCATGACAAGCTACATTACTCAAATTATTGAAGCGGGGCAGAAATTGTCAAGAACTGGTTTTCTGGTAAATGATGAGTGGATTGGTTGTTTAATGTTGGCAGGATTGCCTGACAAGTATTTTCCGATGCTGATGGCTGTCGAACATTCTGGTATCGCCATTACGGCAGATGTTGTAAAATCAAAATTATTAGACATGACCGGGAATGAAGATTCAGCGGAAACTACTGCGTTGTACACCAGAGGGCGCCACCATGTCAATCAAAGATCGAAATCGTTCAAGAAGCAAGATGGCGGAACGTCAAACGTAAACAACAATAGCAACAAGAAAGTGATTCAAATTCAAATTCAAATTCAAATCATTTATTTTCATAGGCCCCAGGAGGCGCTTGAACACGTCAAAACATTACAAAAAATGATATAAAAGTAAATAATAAATAATACTAAATTATACTAATTACAATGATTTGAATAACCGGGGCTCAGATTAATTTTAATCAAACTGTTTAGAATCGAATTAAAATCAATCTAAGTGATTAAGTGTTATCGTTGTAAACAGATCGGACATTATAAAAATAAGTGTACACAAGTTCAAGACACGAAAACGAACAATTCTAATGCGTTTTCTGCAGTGTTTTTAAGCTGAAACTTTCAAAAGAATGATTGGTATTTGGATTCTGGTGCGAGTGCGCATATAACCTCGAATGTAAACAATATTCGAAACACATCAGAAAACACGAGCATAAAGGAGATCACAGCGGCAAATAAAGAACTGATGCCTGTGTTATGTTCGGGTGATGTTGATATTGTTACGATCACGCCGAAATGCAAATATTCGATCACAGTAAAGAACGTGTTGTGTGTACCTAGTATTGCTACAAACCTGTTATCAGTGAGTAAATTAATTGAACATGGAAACAGAGTGGACTTTCAGAAATATTGTTGCTATATCTATAACAGTAGCAATCAACTGGTTGGAGAGGCCAGATTAGTTGATGGTGTTTACAAACTGAATGTAGAACATAGAAGTGACTGTTTATTTACGACATCTGAAAATGTGAACAGTGAACTGTGGCATCGAAGAATGGGCCATTTAAATAGCAGCGACCTCAATAAAATGAAAGAAGGTGCGGTTGAGGGTATGGACTTCAAAGACAAAGCTGTAATTGATCAAAATTCATGTGTTGTGTGCTGTCAAGGGAAGCAGTCACGATTACCGTTTAACCATGTGGGCACGAGGAGCAGTGAAGTACTTAATATCATTCATGCAGATGTGTGCGGACCCATGGAGGTGACTTCGATTGGAGACTGCAGGTATTTTCTCATTTTTGTCGATGACTACACACGTTACACCTTTGTTTATTTTTTGAAAGCCAAGAACCAAGTGTTTAAATATTTTAAGGAATTTAGTTAGTTTAGTTTTTTTATTACGTGTCTTATTTCTTTTTAGTAGCAAAGCTAACAGTAGTGTTTCCTCGTCTGAGTCCATTTTGTTAGTGTAGAACAGTAACTTATCGACGTGTGCCAACACGGCACTGGCCAAATTGTGACTGACTTGTCTGAAGGGGGTTAAACGCCAAGGCGCGCGTTGCGCGCACGCTGCGTTCACGTCACACGGCGGCAACACTCGACGCTCGCGCAGCGCGCGCGCTGCGTCCGTGCAGCTCGCACGCCCGAGGATCGCGCACGCCATATGTGGGGGACGCCTATCGGAAGATGATAGTGAAGTTGACGAAAATTTTGATTTTAACGAATTGTTGTCAATTGACAACGATTCTCCCATGTCATCGAATGACCCAGAACTTAGTATCACCAACCGACCAGAATCTTCTTCAACAAATACGTCAGCAAACTCTCCTTTGTTTCCGAACCTACCTAAAAGAAAGCGATTCAAAGGGACCCAAGAATGTACCTCAGCGTCAGGTCAACTTATACAATATTTACTTAAAGAAAAAGAGACAAATAAGGATAACGACATTGACAAGTTTTTTTCGAGCATTGCAACAACAGTAAAAAAATTAAATCTTTACAGTCAATCTGTTCTGAAGTCTAGAATATTCAACATGGTGTCTGAATTTGAATTACACGAAATCTAGGAACAAACTAATTTCAATGCCTGTTCTTCACGACACAATACTGATATTGAAAGTCCTTCGGGTTATAACACCTACAATACAGGATCTTCGGGTTATACCACCCACAATATAGGATCTCCGGATTATAACATCCATAATGCAGGGCCTTCCGGCTATAGTACCCGCAATGCAGTATCTTCGGATAACCTCCATAATGCAGGCCCTTCCGACTGTAATACCCGCCATGCACAGCTTTTAGGCAATAATCCTCCAGCCTTAGAAGAACCGACATTGAACACCGAATTGCCTAATGCTACACAGAACAATGATTCCTAAGATAAATATATGCTAGAAAACTGTTTCTTCTTTATTAATTTTGAGTTAACATTGTAAGGGATAAGTAATGGAAATTAGAGACTGATTGTTACTATTTTTTTTTAAATAAATGTGTACAAATTTACAAGAATAGTTTCTCTTTCACTTACCTTAACGTGACAGCAATTTTTTCTATTGGTGTTATTGCTTGTCTGAATTTCGTATTCTTCTTTGTTATGTCTTTTTCAATAAATGATAATATATAGTCAAATAAGTACCGATCCATATGAAAGTAAATGTAGAATTTTTCTTCGTCATCTAATAGATGTCTCTGGATCTGCCAAAATTCTCCTTCTGCATGTCTTGCTTTCAGCATTTTATGCACCCAAAATCTTCGTCTGTTATTTCTTGCACTTCTCTCTTCATCCTCAAGTGCAATAGCAATAACTGCTAGTTCGCGCTTTGTGAATCGAGACATAGTAAAAAATACGAGTGGCTTTAATGGAAACCAATCGTGAACTATGTCTATCGCGAAAAGCAAGAGCGGTCGGCGGGTGGACTGCTGGCCGTCTGCTAGCTGTCGCCGCGTGGACTGCTGGGTGCCTGCTAGCTATCACCACGTGGACTGCGAGCAGTCGTCTTAGTTTAGGGCGGTGTTGAGTGGGAGCGGTGTTGGAGCAGAGTCGTTTAAGTGTGCTATGACCTTAAGGTTGAAATCTACTGAACAGTCTTTAGAGCGGTTGCCTATTCAGCCCCTAAATTCTAAAAATGATTTTGATGAGCTAGAATCCAAATTAAAAGACGAAGTATTTTACAATAAAGTAGTTACTGAATTCACATTTATTTGCGGAAGCTCTGGAAAATGTAAAGGAGTAGATTCGTGCTACAAACTTGTGGATTATTTTTTCACGAGGCAGATTTTTCTGCACTGCAATTGGACAGGGTCAACTAGAGACTCAAATGCCGAAAAGAAGATTCCGTTTAAATATTATTGCAGAATTAAACATTGCTTTTTTGATATTATTAGAAAATCAGACATAATTTTCACAGAAAATGACGCTGACAAGTTTTTTAAAATTATAATAAAAAATGCTAAGGCAAGATTACAAAATAAAGTAAATTCTGTAGCAAGGGCAAATAGATAAATAAATAAGTCACGAGGTAAGAAACAAGTTATTGACGGTCTAAAGCAACTGCAAGAAAATAGTGAATCCTCTTTATCTCAACAAGTATCCAATGAAGAGGCTATGAATGTACACTTGCAAAATGACAAAAGTGTATAACAGCGTATAACTTAAATAGTGAAGAAAACGAAAGAGAAGGTCTACAGAATAAAGTGCGAGATGAAAATGCATAGTTTAGTTGATTTCTTGTATTATTATAAGTATAGTTAGGTTGTGAACTTAAACATTTAGTATAAGATGGTAGGCTCAAGTTTTAAACACAGGGTCTGCCTGGAGTAAATAAAAATGTGAAAGTCGTTTATTTTGGTAAGCTTGTGTTCACAAATCTTTTTAATATTGACTAATTTAGTCTATACTTGTGTTCATAAATCTTTTTAATCTTGACTAATTTAATCTATTTTTAGTTATTTTTCATGATTGAAGCATTTATTATTGAGTAATTGCTTACATTGTTTTAATTATTTTGATATTAGACTTGTTTTTTTTTCATATTTAGGTATTGATTGTAACAATGTTCTAGATATCTTTGTTTCATAGAAGTAATTACCTACATTTTTGGAAATGCGCTGAATTCATATTTTAAATTTTATATAAAGGTGCTTATTAATTAAAGTTTTTGGATTTTTAGAGATATTTTATCACTTGAAAGTAAACACCAGGCTGCTGCTACCGCTGGTAGTGTTAAGCACGAGCTATTTACTCCCGTATATCTAATTATATCTATATTGCTGTTCGTATCAGCTACCGGTGACGGCATTAATACGTTTACGTATTAATGCCGTCACAAAAAAATATATTTTAAAATTAAGTTGACGTTCTAACGTCAACTTAATTTTAAAATATATTTTTTCTATTTTGTTCTACCACCTAATTCAATTTATTAATACATATAAGCATCACTTTTGTTGCCACCAGTTTAGATTTTGATCTTTTTAATAATATTTTAGGCAGTAATAAAGAAAAATGTGTTAATGTTATAAGTAAATGTTAATTAAAAGTCTTAGGTTTTAGGTAATATAGCTATTAACTATAGTAAATTTATTCTTTCAATGTGTGAATCAATGGCATAAATACATGTTCATTTGGGCTATAAGACACAACAACGAGTTTGCATTTTAACTGAGTGAGTGCGCATATTATACTAATATCCGAAGTTTGCAAATCACTGACATAAATTTTTTTGAGAAAAACGGTTCTTTTTTTATGACAGGAAAACCGTAACAGTACAATTTGTTATTCACTGATACAACATACTCAAATTTCACTATGTCATTCTCTGGTGTGAGAAACCATGAATCAGCATAATTAATCTTAGAAAGAACAAAATTTTTTAATTCGAGTCGTGTGTGAAGTGTAATTGTTGATTGATTTTGTTCCTCTTCTGACAATAAAGAAAAGTTAAAATCATCCGGCTTTTCAATAATATTTCTCAAGTAATCAAATCAGAATTAAAATGGTGGCAGCATAATATAAATAAAAATAACCCAATCAAGCAATATAATTTCCATATAGAAATACACACCGATGCTTCTACCACAGGCTGGGGAGCTGTATGCAATCACAAGAAAGCTTCTGGGTCATGGACACGTTCAGAACAAGAACATCATATTAATTATTTAGAATTAAAAGCTGCCTTCTTAGGGCTTCAGTGTTTTACAAAAGCGAAGTTTAATTTATTGCGAATTCTTATTGAGAAATAGATAACACTACTGCCGTGGCATATATTAACAAAATGGGGCGGGATGCAATTCCCTCACCTCAATAATATCACAAGGGACATTTGGCAATGGTGTGAAAATAGAAATATTTGGATATTTGCTTCCTATATAAATACCAAAGATAATTTAGAAGCGGATAAGGAATCAAGGAAAATTAATATTGAATGTGTGTGCAATTATAAGTGTATCAAATGCTATCTATAAACAATAGTGCATAAAATTGTTTTCCTACTACCTACCGTATGTACCGAATTATTTTATTTTTATTTTAGCATTATATTAATCAGTGCCAAGTTTTTGAGAGGCGTTTTTTAGCCTGGTAAAAACACAGTGTATAATTGTATGTACTTAGTGTAACAACAGTTATTACTAATTCAATGTTATTGATGCCAATAAAGAAATTTTAAAACTCAAACTCAATATTGAATGGGAACTTTCACAAAAAGCTTATATGCAAATAACTGAGCGTTTTGGCACTCCTGAAGTAGATTTATTTGCCTCTAAGACAAATAAAAAGTGTACAAAATTTGTTTCCTGGAAATGTGACCCAGAAGCATTCACTGTAGATGCTTTCACCCTCAATTGGGAAAATATGTTTTTCTATGCGTTTCCACCTTTTTCATTATTACTAAAATGTTTATATAAGATACAAAGAGATAAAGCCAAGGGAATTTTAGTTTTTCCTTATTGGCTATCATAACCATGGTTTCCCCTAATTAAATCTTTGTCCTGTGGGGATCTTATAGTTTTTAGTCCTAACAAGAATCTGTTGTCATCTCCTTTCAGAGAATACCATCCCCTGTACCACCAGCTTACCCTGGCTGCAGGGCTGCTGTCAGCCAAGCGTTCATAAGGCGTGGAACACCACGCTCTGCACTAAATGTGATGTTAAACTCACTTTCAATAAATACATTGAAACAATATATTTCATCCCTAAAATTATGGTGGATGTTCTGCAGGGAGCATAGTTTAGACACTTATGAGGCATCTATTCCATACATTTTGAATTTTTTAAACAAGTGTTATCAAAATGGGGCATCATATGGAACAATAAACACTACCAGGTCTGCGTTATCCCTCCTGATGGGACCCAAAATCGGATCTGATGACAGGCTAAAACGGTTCATTAAAGGAATCTTTCGGTTAAGACCACCAATGCCGAAGTATGACAGAACATGGGATCCAGGCATAGTACTAAATTATCTAGCAGGGTGCTACCCAAATGAAGAGGTAACACTTGAAAAATTAACCAAAAATTGGTCACTATACTGGCATTAACTACTTGTCATCGTGTTCAAACCTTGTCAATGATAAAGATATCACATATGAAATTCACTGACAGTGGTGTAGAAATATACATACCTGGTATAATCAAAACATCCAGAAGAGGTAGCATCCCACCAATGTTTAACTTAAAAACCTTCACCCAGAAGAAAGAAATTTGTCCTGTCAAAACCATTCAAACTTATATCGATCAGACAAGTTCTATAAGGAACAATACAGACGAATTAATTCTTACATTCAAGAAACCTTATAGAAATGCATCAACACAGACTATAAGCCGTTGGATCAAACTGATGTTGAATAAAGCAGGAATTGATGTCACCATCTTCACAGCCCATAGCACCAGACATGCATCAACATCGGCCGCAAACAGATCTGGTGTCAGTATTGATGTAATTAGAAAGGCTGCAGGGTGGTCTCAAAACTCTGCCATTTTTGCTAGGCATTACAATAGACCTATCAACCAAGATACATCTGAGTTTAGTAGTGTGATATGTAACACTGTTATTACCTCATAAATTGTTGATTATATTTGCTTGCGTTGTTACCGCATAAATTGTTGATTACTGCTATGTGTTGTTACAAGTTGCTGGTTATTTTTCCTTGCCTTGTTACCAATTAATGTAACCTAATCTTATACATTTATTTTTTGGATAATATAATACCATATATAAGACATAGATATTTTTTATTACCAAATCTGGTTATTCACAACCTAACTTCAAACATCTACACGTTAAACCGTCTCGGACAAGGAGAGAGTATAATTATAAGATTAAATAAACGAACTTACTTTTTCTTTTTTAGCTTTAAAATTGTGACTTGGCGCTGGTACAAACAGCTTACTACACGTTAAACCGTCTCGGACAAGGAGAGAGTATAATTTGAATTGTACCTACTATTGTAATTTAGCGGTGAATTTTTAGCAAGCAATACGTGATTTAATGTGCTACAATTTATTGTATCGGTGAGTACTACATCAAAGTCTGTATCTCAAACTACCGCGAACTGGAGGCATTAACTGATAAACGATGGGAACATTTATTAATCAGTTTCAAAACTGCTACTGATGATAAGGCGCCAACTTGGAAAGCTATTGTACAGTTAGTTTCAGCTGTTAAACAAGATTATCAACACGTTACTCCTGTTTAGATAGATAGATAGATAGATAAGATAATCATTTATTTGTCAAGTACAAATAGGTGTTCACAATTATACTTTAGTTTCATACATTTTACCATTTCTGGCGTACAAATATTAACTTATAACTAAAATTTAATTAACTTATCATGCATACTTAAAACTACTTCAAACAATTACCTAATTCTGAATCACAACAATGATATTTTTATCTTCTAAATATTCATTCATAGAGTAATAACATTTATTAATTAATAATTTAAATACATTTCTTTTAAATAACATTAAATTAAGCTTTTTTAAACAATCAGGTAATTTATTATATATGCGAATAGCCATACAAAATGAATTTTTACTATAGACTGAAGTCCGATGTTGAGGCATCTGTAATTTGGCAGGACGTTTACTATTTCTATTTGAAATATCTGTTGTTTTAGTGAATGGATGCATGTGTTTGTGAACAAAGACAGATATTTCATAGATGTACAGAGCTGGTAATGGCAAAATGCCGTACTTTTTAAATAATGGAACACAGCTGTCCATATAATCTGCACCACATAATGCCCTTAGGCATTTTTTCTGAGCTCGGAAGGCTCTGATGAGATCCACCGAGTTACCCCATATTACTATTCCATAACGTAGAATGGAAGAGACGTACCCATGATAGGCGGAAAGAGCGGCCTCAATTATAGATACTTGTCTAATTCTATGCATCACATATACATATCTATCTAGTTTTGTACAAACTTTATCTATATGTTGTTTCCAACTACAATGCTTGTCTACTGTGATTCCTAAGAAAAGAGTTGAGTCAACTTTTTGTATAGCAATATCATTTTGTTTAATATTTAGAGGTAACGGATTGCCATTATAAGTTTGAAACTGTATAAGTTTTGTTTTTGTAATATTCAAGTTTAAATTATTATTATCTAGCCAATCAGTGACCTTATTCAGTGTCTTGTTAATCTCTTCTTCATATTCATTTTTATTATTGGAATGTATGAGTAATGTTGTGTCATCTGCATACAACACGCATCTATAATCTATTGCTTCGGGCAAATCGTTAATATAAATTAGAAATAGCAGGGGCCCAAGTATACTTCCCTGCGGCACCCCACAACCATTAATACGATATTCAGATCGTTCCACAGTTTTGTGACGATCTGATGATGTGCTTGTCATTTCTACACATTGGTAGCGATTTGATAGATAGCTATCTATCCAGTCCAATGCGTTTCCTCTGATCCCATATTTCTCAAGTTTCTTTAATAATAACCCATGCGACACGAAGTCAAACGCCTTTGACATGTCGAGAAATATGGAGATAATAGGTACTTTTTTATCTATATACTTTGTTATTGTTTTTATTAAGGTAAAACAAGCTAATGAGGTTGAGTAGTTTTTTCTGAATCCAAATTGATTCGATTTCAAAATATTATGCTTGACTAAGAAGCTATAAAGAGCGCTATGCATTGATTTCTCAAATACCTTTGATAAAATCGGAATTAACGTTATTGGACGATAGTTGTTCATGTCCGTTCTATCGCCTTTTTTATAAATTGGTTTTACAACAGAGTACTTTAAACGCGTAGGAAACTTGCCATGGAAAAACGACATATTTATTAAATAACTTAGTGGCTCGGCTAAACACTTGGCACATGACTTAATCATTTTTGTATTTATGTCATCATATCCTGTGGAATTGGTATTATTAAGTGATTGAATAATTTTATAAATGTCATTACTATTAACTGGGTTTAAATAAATTGTATTTGGATTATTTGAAATGAATTTTAAATTTATGTCATTGTTATTAAATTTTACATTACTATCAGTTAAATTAATGAAATAGTCATTAAAACAATGTGCTATGTCTCTAGGTTGCTTAATTTCTACTTTATTTACATTTATCAGGTTAATGCTATATGAATTTACTTCCGTTCCAAGGTTATCTTTAATTATATTCCAAGCAGCTTTACATTTGTTTTTTGACTTGGATATGTGTGTAGCGTTGTGTACTTTTCGGGCATGTAGTATACATTTTTTTAACATATTTTTATATACATTATAATGTCTAAGATTAGCTATTTTGTTAGTTGATGACTGGAGGTATTTAAGATAGAGTTGTTTTTTAATTTTGCAAGACGTTTTAAGACCCTTGGTAACCCACTTAGCTTTAAGATTTTTATTTGTGACCTTTATGCTAAGTTTTGGAAAACATAGGTTATAAAAGAGGATAATAGTGTGAATAAAAGAGGATAATAGTGTAAATAAAAGAGGATAATAGTGTGTAAGGATAGTAGATAGTGAGGATAGTAGTGTGTAAGTACCCGTCTAAATATTAATTATCTATTCTTTCTTCTATACTGATTTTTTTTCTAGTACTTAACCTAGTGATATAATCTTCTATGTTATTAATTATTTTATTAATGTTTTTAATCATTATCATAACTCGTGCATAAACTAATAGCCAATTTATACGATAAATGTAAATATGTTATTCATTATGGTTATCTAAAAGAATGTTTAAAAGAGGACTCATACATTTTTAATCAAAAAGCATTTTTAGCCCTATATATTTTATTAAATACTCGACTCCGTCAAAACGCTAAATCTGATTTTGAAAGGACTTTTTTAAAAAACAAAATAATTCAATTTTTGGGCAAACAATTGAAGATAAAAGAAAACAAGTTGATGTAAAACTTGTTAATGTTTGGAAAGATACATAGAAAAAGTCCAACAAAGTTTGTGGTTCAGAAAAATATTATAATGAAATACTGAGTAATTAAATAAAAAAAATACATCATGAAATTGTTATTTAATAACGTTGTTTTAGCACTGTATAAATATTAAATTACTTTAAGAAATCAGCGATTTAGTTATTTTTGTACGAGCTAATATAGATGCAAATGCCCATCCCTAGACTGTGTTCCTCTTACTTCCCTTCGCTAGTATAGCCACAGAGTTACGAACAGAAACTAAGCTGCATACAACCGCGCTCAGATAAGTCCACTCACACAAGCATAAGACGTCTGTGTGCGTGAGCACTTGCGGCCCTATTATGTACGAGGTGAAACCGGTTTCTACCGGCTCGTAAGTGCCTTAGCGAAGGGCTCTCACGCTCTCGGCGCGGCTCGCCGACACTACCGCAGCTCACATAAATGTACCCTGTGCAGTCTACTGCAGTCCAGCGCAGCCGCGGTGCGCGCACGCACGTATGCTCACTCGCAAATCTCGTCCTAAAGGGCACGACGCGCGTTATAATTTAATAATACAAAATGTACTGTACTGTGTGTAAGAACAATAATCGTCGAAATAAGAACATATCTTTTTTTTCTATCCCAAAGAATCTACTAGGTGAGTAGTAAATTGATAGTAAAAGAGGTAGCTATTTTTATTATACACCTATTCAATTTATTTTAGTGGGGTAGATAGATACTTCATACATCATTACATAGGTAGGTACCTAGTGTACCTGCATCAATATCAAAGCAAATTTAAATCTGTGCCGTGTTTGTAATGCGATGGAACCTTGACACAATTCACAGCTAATAATATATTCCTACTTATGAGTCACTAGCTTCTACGCGCGGCTCCAACCGCGTGGTACGTCGATGTAGCCTATATTATTTCTGGGGTCTTATCTTTTTATACCTATAATTGTATAGATGTATGAGAATGACAGTTCTCCAGTTCTTAAGCGCAATGTCATGCGCTCTTCTACCTAATACGTTAATAGGTAGGTAGGTACGTTAAAATTAAATTGTAAAAGGTTCCACTTATCACATTAGGTACCAATTTGAGAGGATTATACTTAAAGACTTTTATTACTTTTTTGACTTGTTGAAATATGTAAAAAATACCTATCTACCCTTATTATTAGCGATTGATTTATTATGATTAGGTACAGGTAATACAATTAAAAAAAAACCGCCGCGTCGTTTAAAACACCACTATGCCGCCAGTGTAGTAATTGTACTAGTCGCATGGTTTGTCCTGTTGTGCCAACACTGCCAAGTGCCAACCCTAGCAAAATAGGTAAATATTTTAGACGTTCTTTAAAAGGTTAGCCTCTGTTCGTTACTCTGTGGTATAGCCAGCGCCTGCGTCGGATAAATACGACCGCTTATGACGTCATAACCGAGTTTAGTCGTATTGAATTTTAAATTGGTGTTGTGCGCGATTTTGTGAATGTACATTATTATATCGACAATTATTTTGCTTTATTTCGTAATGGCTACAGCTGAGGAAATAATTTGTATCTTGGAAGGTGACTATGAAGAACAATTCGAATCAGATGAAGAGATGGAAAAAAGAATAACAATAAAGAATCCATACAGAGTCCATGAACTAAATCATTAAAGTTCCGTTGACATTAAAAAAATCGCAGACGGTGTTGGATCAAATTACTCTATTAATGAAGATAGAGAAAAAGTAAAAATAGGGGATATTAAAGTTATTACAGAGGAGAAAATTCACAATGACCGATTCTCTATTAATGAAGATAGAGAAAAAGTAAAAATAGGGGATATTAAAGTTCTTACAGAGGAGAAAATTCACAATGACCGATTCTTTTATAAGTGTTCTTATTCAGAAGATAGCTTTAAAACTGTACTGGTCAAAACTCGAGCTAGCAAGATGAAAAAGAATTTGAGTATAGAATTACAACCACTGTATTCAACAAAATTACATGTATCTGACAGTAAGAAAGTTTCTAGAAGAGTTTTGATTTTTAGACTAATTTTTAATAAAGAAGAGATGTTTTAAATTAATGTTTTAATGTTATATTCATTGGTTTAAGCTAATTGATCTCAATAATATTCTAGCAATTGATTTATCTAATAAGTAATTTTAAGTGGATGTGCCATCCTATAAAAATCTCAAATTGTAAAAGAAACTTACTTTATGAAACTATTTTTCCATTATGAAGCTATTTATTTTAGAAAAGCCGACACATGTTGCAAAAAAATTAATCTAATTCAAAAATAAATAATTAAATAACCACATAAATCCCCATGTAAATACCTTATAAATGATATATGACACTTATATGTAAAAATAACACTTTTATAGAAAAACGATATTTTATGAAATTAAAAACTTCAAACACTTGTACTGTAAAATTTGAACTTTCTGAATTACGTCATTTTTCTATTTAACCCACGATATATTACATTTTTATGTATCTCTATTTTAGGTCTCCTAATCCATTTGATTCAGACATCGAAGCGCATTCAACATCAGCTAATAAAAAGACGAATGAACGGAGGAAAAATAAAATTGTCAAATCCAAGACAGTACGCGAAGCCCCTACAAAGCCAAAAAAGGGATCACAACTGCTTGGAAGTGACTGTGATTCGTCAGACAGTGAACAAGCGCCAGCAATTGTAAAGAAGCGTAAAATCAGCAACATCTTCCTCGATTCCGAAGTAAGTTATAATTTGAATTGTACCTACTATTGTAATTTAACGGTGAATTTTTAGCAAGCAATACGTGACGAGCACTTTCTATTGTATCGGGTGAGTACTACATCAAAGTCTGTATCTCAAACTACCGCGAACTGGAGGCATTAACTGATAAACGATGGGAACATTTATTAATCAGTTTCAAAACTGCTACTGATGATAAGGCGCCAACTTGGAAAGCTATTGTACAGTTAGTTTCAGCTGTTAAACAAGATTATCAACACGTTACTCCTGTTTAGTACCCGTCTAAATATTAATTATCTATTCTTTCTTCTATACTGATTTTTTTTTCTAGTACTTAACCTTGTGATATAATCTTCTATGTTATTAATTATTTTATTATGTATTGTTTTTTAATCATTATCATAACTCGTGTATAAACTAATAGCCAATTTATACGATAAATGTAAATATGTTATTCATTATGGTTATCTAAAAGAATGTTTAAAAAGAGGACTCATAAATTTTTAATCAAAAAGCATTTTTAGCACTATATATTTTATTAAATACTCGACTCCGTCAAAACGCTAAATCTGATTTTGAAAGGGACTTTTTTAAAAAACAAAATAATTCAATTTTTGGGCAAACAATTGAAGATTAAAGAAAACAAGTTGATGTAAAACTTGTTAATGTTTGGAAAGATACATAGAATAAGTCCAACAAAGTTTGTGGTGCAGAAAAATACATAAACGCTCCAAATTTAAAAAAAATATCGGTTTTATCAGAATCTCTAGTTGCGATACAGTTGCAACAAACACAAATAATTCTTGATCGCCCAATATACATAGGGTTTTCAATTTTAGAATTGGCTAAGAGTCATTTGTATCATTTTCATTATTCTGTAATGAAACGTATATACCAAAATTTTACCAAACTTTGTTATACTGATACGGACAGTCTTTTGTATTTAACCCTTTAACCGCCTGAGTCCTGATTTATCCGACAAAAAAAATCGGGCCCATTCCGCCTGAGTCGGATTTATCCGACACAAAACATTGTGTACTATATATTCGATTTCTAAGCTTATTACGACATTTTTGCCGCAAATTACGAATTTAAACCTTTTATTTCATGTTATATTTCAGACTTATCTAGAAAACAATAAAATGCTATTTCAATTAAGGTAAATTTACTATTATTTTCATGGACAACGTTTATCGACTTCCAACGCCTGTGTCGTATAAATCCGACAGTAGTGACGAGACATTTTAGAATTTAGAAGCTAAGACATAAACGAAAATATTATAATGAAATACTGAGTAATTAAATAAAAAAAATACATCATGAAATTGTTATTTAATAACGTTGTTTTAGCACTGTATAAATATTAAATTACTTTAAGAAATCGGCGATTTAGTTATTTTTGTAAGGGCTAATATAGATGCAAATGCCCATCCCTAGACTGTGTTCCTCTTACTTCCCTTCGCTAGTATAGCCAGCGCCTGCGTCGGATAAATACGACCGCTTATGACGTCATAACCGAGTTTAGTCGTATTGAATTTTAAATTGGTGTTGTGCGCGATTTTGTGAATGTACATTATTATATCGACAATTATTTTGCTTTATTTCGTAATGGCTACAGCTGAGGAAATAATTTGTATCTTGGAAGGTGACTATGAAGAACAATTCGAATCAGATGAAGAGATGGAAAAAAGAATAAAAATAAAGTGTACGGGACAATGACCGCACATCTCACCGCGTCAGCGAATTCATAATTATGCATTTAATTTTAAATCACTTGAGCCAATGTCATTAGAAACTCGTGTAACAAAAAAGTGTGTTGTTGATTCATTGCAATTTCGGAACGTTTCAGCAAATTATTTTCAGCTTCTATGATGGATGTCTGATTTTTCCAAAGGTGTAAGAGGTGGCATACTGAATATCTTTCGCAGTTGACGTCAAGGTCAAAATGGAAGAATCCAAAAGAAAATGTCAAAATCAATGATGTGGTTCTCATTCATGAGGAAAACCTTCCGCCCGGCAAGTGGTCTATGGGCCGAGTGACAGAACTTTACCGCGGGAAAGACGGATTCGTTCGTGTAGTCACTTTGAAAACGAAAACAGGCTATACGAAGAGGCCGATTATCAAGTTATCAAAATTACTAAGTCACGAAGGAAATTCTGAAACAACTTGTGATACAGATAGCGCTGAGAGGCAAACGCAATCACATAATACAAGATATGTAAAAAATGCCAAGACAAGTCTGTTTACATACATGTTTACAATATTTATGTTTTTTTTGACAATCGTATCAAGCTCCTCTGCACAACCCTCAGTTCAGAGAAAATCAAGGTATTTTGACAATCGTATCAAGCTCCTCTGCACAACCCTCAGTTCAGAGAAAATCAAGGTATTTACTTAGAAAAATTGTCAAACATGTTACTTATCAAGGATGAGTGTGTGGCGGTATCCGCACATAACCAGTCTTCCTTTGACATATCGACGCGACACCTGTGCCACTTTGTTGCGCTCGCGCATTGACCGCCTTCCGCGTAGAATATAAATGTGTTATTTGTTTTTGCTATTTCCTCTTCTTTCTCTCGTTTCTCTTACTTCTGAACTTTTTATATATATAGTGTTACGCTTGTGACTGCTTGTGCTTGTGAAATAAACTACTCCTTTTTGTGTACCGACCAAGTTGGATTTTTATTTGTGTTTACCAAAAAGGACTTGAAAGGTATGCTTGAACTATTATAATACCCACGCATAGAACTCTCAAGTGTTTCACACGCGCCCTTACCACCATTGCTGGCCTACAACTATAACTTGTGACGGTATCCACACATAACCAGTCACGTGACATAATATTATATCGACGAGTGCTGAATCGCGATATCGAAATGTTCACAGCAAGTGACTATATATACCACTTCCAATACACTACCGTTGGGCAGCTGTCCGCCAGGCAATACCACCGAGTCTGGTCGGAGGATCCTCCCTTTGTGGTGGAGGAACATCACACCCTGTTCCTCTACAAGTGGAAGCTTGTTATTTACTTCGATATGGAACCTAATGCCCAAGGAAATAAGGCACTCGAATCGTACATAAAGACACTTGATAAAACATGTGAGTCATTGCGAGGGCAAGCTCGATGTGATGCAATCGTTACTCCAGTTACGTCACAGTTACCAGGAACGGTGGTATTAATCCTTATCAAAATAAATTAATGAATGAAATGAAAATGAAAACGAAAAATATTTATTAGACATTACACAACAAACATACAATGATACAAACTTACACAGGTATACAAACTTATAGAGATACATACCTACATGGAGAGACTACTTTTAGTACTTATGCTACACAAAATAGTGGGTTTTAAGTAGCCCATCCGCAGGCAGGTCACCAGAGCGTGTGTGTGTACGTATGTCAAACAGGTCTTGGCTCAGCGTGGTGCTCTAACACTATTGTGAAAGAGCGCTGGTTTTCAGCCAAGACCAGTAGGATTACTTCATAATCAAGACTGTTTCAATACCACCTTTTTGAATTATTCAATTAGGACATTCCATTCGAAAGATATCACGAGTTTAAAAATGTAAGTATTAGAAAATAGTCGCGTGGTCGCCGCTCACTCAGTTTTCCTCAGTAATAGTTTTAGTAACCCGTCGTAAAAAGAAGGGTTTATTATTAGGGTGCGTGATGAGCGTGAATGTTTTACAAAATAAAATTTATAATTTTTAAATTTTAATTTTTTGTTAAATACCCGTGCGAAGCCGGGACGGGCCGCTAGTAAACTACCTATATAAACTTAAACAAATAACACGTAAATTATTATTGAGGCGACGCCGACAACGTGTAAACTGTAAATCACAATGGCAATGATCGGTTCAGTGGTTAGGGCGTGATTGAGCCACAAACATCTAAACATCCATCGAAACTGCCGCATTTTTAATAATTGATTTTTAATAGAGTTTTACAAAACTATAGATCAAATCAACAATGTGCTTTCATAAAAATAACTTTTCAGATTTGTAATAGGTTACCACTTTTTTATGTAGCTAGCACAGACCAGTGATAGTGATAATACCTACCGAATCGTGATTTCAACTACCTAAATGCCGAATAATTCGGTAAGATGAGACGCGCTTCGTCCTGTATTGCAAAACAGCACGTATGTCGAGCTTCCTCGTTATTACATCATCAGTCAATCATTTTGTTTATCGAAAAACAATGACTGGAAGAAAAAAATCAAACGAATGGACATATTTTCGTGAAACTGAAGTTAAAAGTAAAGTGAAGAATGTGGTAGGTATGTGAAGGAACGATTTCGCGAGGTGTGGTCGGCCATAAAGCGTCTTCTTCAGCTCTCACCAACAACCTGAAGCTAAAACAACCTGACAAACTTGAACAGCTCTTTGGAAATATTCCTACACCAGGACTCTGACCCAAGTTCTGCGCATCAAGAGAAGTATGGGTGTCTACCTATAACAGTTTAGTCCAATCTTTTTGTTAGGTAGGTAGGTAGGTAGGCCAAACTCCATGTAGAATGTTTGTAAACAAACCATCACACAAACAACTAAAGCTAAGTAAGCTTCAGTTGTTTGTGCTTGGCGTCGAGTTTCTGTTATGATTCTTTTTTTATACTACGTCTCCAGCAACCGAACGTGTAGTCCACCTGATGGTAAGTGGAGTACAGCCCATGGACATCAACAATCCATAAAAGCAGATTGTAAATGCGACGCTGCAGCTGAGGACTACGCCGGACTACGGTATTATGCCTCATATGCCAGTAATTTCAAGGCCAAAAATTTTGATTGCAGCAAGCAGATTGTAAACTATATTTACTAAACATAATTATTTACAAGTAATATAAAATGAGTAGGTACCTATAAAAAAACGCGACAATATATATTTATTTAATAAAGAGTAAGTATTCTAGGTTAAGTATCATATGGGCGGTTTGTTTACAAACATTCTACATCGAGTTTTGCTCAGGTATAATTAATTCGTTTTTGGAGAGAGTAGGTAGTACATAATGTACCTATGTATGTTCGGCATTTTTACCAAACAATCATCGGCCGAATATGGAAAGGTAATTCGGCCCGTCCATAATACCTAGGTAGGTACGTACGTAACGTAGGTGGTATAGATACGTAGGTATATGGGTAGGTAGGTACCAAGTTGATGGATGAAGATTTGATTCTTGCTTAGATGTAGGTATAGGAAGGCCTATGTCCGGCTGTGGACTGCTTGGAGGCCGATAATGATGATCTATAGGTACCTGAGCATTGATCTGACAGAATTATTACTATTATTAGGTAAGTAAAGGCTAGGCTTCGATAGTGCTTAGGTACCTATGTGTTACCTACTTCTTTAGGTTTTGCTAAGGGCAACTGCGACTTTTTGGGTTGGTGTGTGCAATCTATACTAATATTATAAAGCTGAAGAGTTTGTTTGTTTGAACGCGCTAATCTCAGGAACTACTGCTGCGAATTGAAAAATTATTGTTGTGGTGAATAGACCATTTATCGAGGAAGGCTTTAGGCTATATATCATCACGCTAAGACTAATAGGATCGGAGCAGTAATGAAATATGTTGCGAAAACGGGAGAAATTTAAGCGACGGGAGTGGAATAGTAACTTTTAACGCGGGTAAAACCGCGGGGATCAGCTAGTTATGTAATAAGTAGGTTTCTTTCTTCTATGTATCTTTAGAAGTACCTAGTGTCAAATGTTATATTTTGACGTAGTGTTAGGTAGGTACACTAGGTACCCATATACCTACGTACCCATTACGTACCTACCCCTAGACTAGAAAGAACTTTTTTTTTATTTGGTCATAAAGATCTGACGGGATTACGGATTTACGCGCAAATTATTAATTTACAAAAGTAGTTTTGTAGAATCAAAGTGTGTGAGTGTCAGTTCTACGTTGCTTGTTTCGTAAAAATTGGGACGCGGATTGAAGGGGGGTGGGGAACGCGATGCGTGTAGGCAGCACGTGGCAGCAGTATCCAATAAAATCGCTCGCTAGCGACGCTAGCTCGCTCAGTCGACAGTCAGTGTGCGTCGCGAGTTGCATTGGAACGACGACGACGTGCGACGTGTCCTGTCCAGCTTATTTTTATATTGTGTTCTGTTCTTATTTGTTGTTTTTTTATTGAGTAAACACAGAACCATACATCCTACCTGATTTTCTTTGAAGGTAGGTTCTAAATTAGTTCGGTCTTCAGTAGTAGGTAGTAGTTAGCAAGCAAGTTATCATCATGGAAGACCAAGAAAACGATCCAAACATACTTGATAGTAATTTCGTGATCGAGCTTTTGGATTCGTGGGGAGTCCCGAACGAAACTCAGAAAGTGTTCAAAGGTATGTAATGTCTTTTACATCGATAGGTACCTACCTATATCTATATATATCTTCCGAGCCTTTTTCCCAATTACATTGGGGTCGGCTTCTAGTCTAACAGATTCAGCTGAATATCAGTATTTTACGTGGAGCGACTGCCATCAGACCTCCACAACCCAGTACGAGGTGATACGATACTCTTTGTTAGACTAGTTGTCAGACTTTCTGGCCTCTGACTACCCGTAACGACTGCCATAGATGTTCAAATGGCAACCGGGACCGACGGCTTAACGTGCTCTCCGAGGCACGGAGGAAAACTCGTTATGTTTAGATGGTCACCCATCCAACGGAGCTCCTCCTACCCCTACTATCACGAAACTAGATTACTTAAACATCTTTACCTACCTAGGGTCGCTAGCAGTGAATAATAATTACTTACGCGGAGGGTTCTTTGCTCATTGTCACCTTCTACAATTCATACATCGGTATTTCATCACATTTTATATCTTTTTTTTTAGAACACGACTTGGACCTATTCTGTGTTGAAAATATTACCGAGTCAGATATTATTGAACTCATACCATCAAATAAAATAAAAGATAGAATAAAATTTAAGGCTGGACTATCTCGGTTCATTAAAGAAAACAAAACATTGGTAAGTATACCTACCTAAATAGGTAATATTATTATTTACATTGTGAAGCAAAAGTTAACATACGGCTCGCACGCTACAACGAGCCCCACTACAGTATCTACGCGTACAGTGCAACGATCATCCGACGCACGCACGCACACATGGAAGCGGCCGCTCGCTATATAACCGGTCGCCGCGGCCAGTGAGCACAGTGTTATTGCGCACGGCGAAGCTTCCGCACCTCGTGGAACTAGCCGGACCAACTACACAATTAGGGACTCGCATGCGTACAGAGGCGCTTTGTTCACACGAACACCTCCTGGACCTTGCTTTATTGTCTATAAGTATATCTACCTTCAGCATTTCTTTGTATATTCTTTCCTTGTGAAATAAAAGTCTCGAAGTGGATTGGCGTTTCTGTTACACTGGCGACCAACGTGCGGCCGACAACGTTCGAGACGAAAAGGGGAAAAATTACCACTTATCCAGTGAAAACCATAGAGAAAAGTAAGGCAGAAGTCATGGCGACCTTTACCGATGAACAGTTGGCCCATCTCATAAAATCTGTGACTACGGGATCTACACGTAGGGGTTCGATGGCAACCTGCTCACACAGTTTTGACGGAATCCGTGGCCAAGAAGAGCTCGAATCATTTATTTCGGCAGTCAGCACATTTAAAACAGTCGAGAAAATTGAAGATGATGAGGCGTTGTTGGGCATTCCGCTTGTGCTACGTGGTGAAGCGGCTGTTTGGTGGCAAGGCGTGAAAGACACTATAAAGACGTGGAACGAGTTCGAGAAGCGCCTGCGCAATGCTTTTGCACCAAAGAATCCGGCGTACGTGATTTACATGGAAATAATGCGCGAGGAACAACCAGCAGACCTGGCTACGGAACGTTTCGTTGCAAAGAAGAGGATGTTGTTTTCTATGCTGCCCCCACCAAAACATACGGAAACGCAGCAAATCGATATGATTTTTGGCCTCCTACATGTCAACGTAAGATCACACATCACTCGCAGCTCTATTGATACTTTCGACCACCTATTAGAAGTTGCACGAGGCAAAGAAAATACGATTCAAGAAAGAGGTAGGAACCAAGTGCAGGACCAGAACAGCCAGCCAAAGCAAAACAAGAAGTTGCGTTGTACCTTTTGTCGATTACCCGGACATGCGTTCAATGAATGCCGAAAAAGACTCAAGCAGGAAAAGCATCCATCACAACCGACAACCACATCGGCAGAGACTGTAGTGAAAGCTGAGGCAATGACTCAAATGCCGTCACCTTCACAGCCCCGGTTTTCTTGCTATGGCTGTGGGGCTCCTGGAGTAATCAGGACGAACTGCACAACCTGCTCTGGCCGCCGTCGTACACAAGATGCACCGAAAGAGTTGGGTTTTTGTGCAGTAGATATACAATCGGACGTGAAACAAAGACCCATTGTATACATAAATATCTTCGGTATTGAAGGATGTGCTCATATTGACACTGGCGCCAAGCTGAGTGTAGCCTCGTATGGACTTTTCTGTAAACTACGAGACCTAGGATTGATGTTTGGTGAAGAAATTGCTAACGTAACTTTGGCAGATGGGATTAAGAAGAATCAGAAGTTGCTGACCATAAAAGTACCTGTACAGATACAAGATAAAGTAGTCCTCACTTCATTCGCAGTACTCCCTGAATCCCGCGACAACCGGACACTATTGGGTATCGGTTTCATACAGGATGCTGGACTGGATTATCAACCTGCCACAGTTCACAATGACTTTTGTGGAAAATCCGGAGATAACATATGAGTTGTATGAGGAGGGCTTTGCCATGTTCGGACCGAAGAAGGAAACCGTTACCAGCATCGAGATTCTCAACAGCATGAAGCTGCCATCTCCGGTATCTTCGCTGTCGCTGACACCACCAAGCTCACCACGAGCTCCTGAGGAATTAGCGGTGAATGCTGTATCAGTGACTGAAGTATCAGGCAGATTTGAGGGAAATAACCAAACTGTTGATGCCAATGAGTTGATTGTTACGCCTCCAACAACACCAACGAAGCGACCTAGGCTGTTTGATGGGTACTCCCCAGTTATCACCCAACTCTGGCGCGATTCACAAATAGCTATACGTGAGGCCAGCGTCACTCTGTCACCTCATTCTCACAATCTTTTTGATGGAAACATGGATTGGAATATTAATATCGACGCAGTTGATATCTGCTGTGACAATATTACTTCAGACCAGGAACATGACCTACAAGATCTCCTGCTGGAATTTTCTGATCTGTTTGAGTCAAACGGCAAACCAGTACTTGGACAAGCCGATTTCACTAAACCCTACATAATAAAGACCGACGCAAGCAACTATGCAATCGGTGCGGTTTTGGTCCAGGGGGAGGGTGCCGAAGAACATCCTGTTGAATACGTCAGTCGACTACTGACTTCAGCAGCGAAAATTACTCAACCAATTAGGAAAAGAGATCGACCTAGGAAAATTCAAAATCCTAGCCAGCCATGCAGTACCGTCTCCTCGTCGGGACGCCGTCGGAGCCGGAGGGGGAGATTGTGAAGCAAAAGTTAACATACGGCTCGCGCGCTACAACGAGCCCCACTACAGTATCTACGCGTACAGTGCAACGATCATCCGACGGCCGCTCGCTATAATATAACCGGTCGCCGCGGCCAGTGAGCACAGTGTTATTGCGCACGGCGAAGCTTCCGCACCTCGTGGAACTAGCCGGACCAACTACACAATTAGGGACTCGCATGCGTACAGAGACGCTTTGTTCACACGAACACCTCCTGGACCTTGCTTTATTGTCTATAAGTATATCTACCTTCAGCATTTCTTTGTATATTCTTTCCTTGTGAAATAAAAGTCTCGAAGTGGATTGGCGTTTCTGTTACAACATTATATTATTATTATTATTTTTATTTTTTATACTACGTCTCCAGCAACCGAACGTGTAGTCCACCTGATGGTAAGTGGAGTACAGTCCATGGACATCAACAATCCACAAAAGCAGATTGTAAATGGGTCGCTGCAGCTGAGGACTACGGTGTTATGCCTCATATGCCAGTAATTTCAGGGCCTGATCTCACCACCAAACCGGAACACAGTAATGCAAGTTGACACAAGTAATTTTGAGAACGATAAATACAGACATACCAAAAGTAAATGAAAAAATACCTGGATTTATTAAAGATGAAATAATAGACCATGGTGATTTTAACTGCTAAATCAAGTGACACATCTAGAGGACGATGAAGAATTCTCCATTTATTAGCCATAATGCCAAAAGCACATTCTACAGTTACTCACTACAGTTTTCATTGGGTCCTGGGCCGCTAATTATTTCACCTGTTGCAATCACTTCACTGTCATACTCGTTTTTCTGACCGTATGAGAAGCTCTTCGCAGTAAATAATTATGCAAAACACAAGTAGCCAATACAATGCTGTTTATATTTGCAGTATTGCAAACCTGAATAGGTGTATGGAAAATACGAAATCTAATAGAAAGGATCCCAAATGCGTTCTCTACTACTTTCCTAAATATTGATTCCAAAGGAGAAGCACCAGTTGACAAACGCGGTCGTCTTGAAAATCATAAAAACCTGTTCTGAGGTACAAGATTCTGTTCGAATTCATATTAATTCAATAAGTAGAATTGAGAGTCACTACCTCCGTGCCAATACTAATAGAGAATTTATTGATGGTGGTTTAAGTTTTGCTGATCTGCATCCTGACTATAAGAGATTTAGAGAATTTGAAAACAAAGAGGCTTTCACATTATATAATAATGAATTTAATATTTATTTATTTATTCCAAAGAAAGACCAGTGTGATGTCTGTGAACAATATAAAAATGTTGTTGGAGAGGATAAAGAGAACCTAGAACCCAACTATGCAGAACATTGCCGGCAGAAACTACTTAGTCGGATAGAAAAGAAGACTGACATAGAATTAAGTAGAAATAGGGACAGTAATGAGGTAGTGGCAATTTATGATCTTCAAGCAGTTATGCCGGTGCCAGTTGGCGAGTCGTCATCTTTTTATTATAAATCTAAATTAAAATGCTTCAACTTGACAGTAAGTACCATCTATGATTCGAAATATTACTTTATGCTTCACAACGAGATTAAAAAAAAACTTTTATTTATAGGTAACAGATATAAAAGAAGACCAAACTTATTGTAACTTTTGGCATGAAGCAATGGAAATTGGTTCCTGTATTTTGAAATATCTACAACGAGTAGCTGTAAATCACCCTGGTAGTAACATAACATTTTATACAGATAATTGTGGTGGTCAGCAAAAGAAGAGGTTCGTATTATATTTATTATTACAAAGTTTTCAGTAATAATAATGTGTCGTGTCTTGTTTAATATTTGGTTTTTTTTCAGATATTTATTTTATATGTATTTGTATGCAGTCAAAACTCTTGAGATCAATACACACATACATTTTTAATAAATGGTCATACTCAGAACGAAGGGAAATAGAGTTCACTTTATCATTGAAAAGGCAATAAAAATAGATAAAAATCTGGTGCTATTTACGTACCAGATCAGTATGTACAAAAATAAGATCTGCAAAGAGAAAAGGTAACCAATTTATTGTTGAGGAACTAAATTTAAATGATTTCTATGATATAAAAAGGAAGAAATTGAACCTAACACTGTCAAGATGTTGAAGGAAATACGATAAGGACATCGGATATAAAGGCAATTTAATTTAGAAAAGATAATGATGCAGTATACAAATATAAACTTGTATGACGATGACTGGACTGAAGCTAAATTTAAAAAATGAGTCAAAGATCTCCAAGTCAAAAAATAACTAAAGATATACGTTATATTAATGTGATTCCGGCATATAATTTAAGAAGAGATATTCCTGCCAATAAGAAAAAGTATTTAAAAGAGCTTTTACAGAAAAACATTACTCGTCGATCAAAGATTTTACACAATAATAGATACCGAACGCAAACTGACAAGAGGTCCGCTCCGCACAAAGTTCCGAACAATAATGAATGATCGGTCCGCTTGCTTCAACTTATATACCCTCTCTTCAATTTTATTATTGAGTCTGCTAACACGGCCTCTCCTGACACCCTGGCGTCTCGACAGGCTTAGTCGTCGTCGTCTGATGATGTAGGAATCAACCGTGGTAATGATCCCAGCGGTGCCGCCGCCGCTTTGACGACGCCCTCGTTGGATTCCTCTCCCTCCGATGGAACCAGTTGCGGCAAAGACCCAGTCACCACATCAGGCACCGAGGAAGGACCAGCCCTTCCATCAGGCACCGGAGATGGACTAGCCTCATTGGAATCTATCACTTCTAGACTTGGATCCAATTGTTCATCTCCATCATCGCCATCGATTTCTAACATAAAGAATTAAGTTATACAAGGATCCAATGTCACAGATAAACAAAATTAGTTTGTTAGTAATTGTTATCAGAAGCAAGTATTTAAAGAAAACAAACAAAACAAACAGGTTCCTCGGTATGGGCCCCTACCGAGGAAATAACTTTGCACCAGGGGGAAAGGCGCATGTGCCCCCCAGTGACTCTCCGTATCATGGAAAGCTTTCACGTCGAGGGAAAAAGAGGTTGTACTCCCTCGACGACTCCTTGCAACGCAAGAAGCTTTCAAAAAGGAATTCATCAAGGTACCAGCATCTAACTATGCATTGGTAATAAAAGGGTAGTGAATACTCACCTTCAAAAAACATCGCACATGTTTGAGGGGTCCATTCGCCTTTCCATGGAACCATATACTGGGCAGCCGCGTAAGTGGACTTTCCATATGACCCGGCCAGTAACTTCAACTCGTACCGGTGGTTAGGAAGGGTCTTTACCACCCTATAGGGCCCTCGCATGCCAGGATCTAGTTTACCCTGAGATTGAGCAAACTTGATAACAAACACCATGTCATCTTTCTGGAAAACACGAGGAGGCCTTCGGTGCTCATTGACCACAGTATCTTGATGTGTCTGATTCTTTCTCAACCGTTCGGTCGTCCTTTGCCTTAGCATTTCACGTCTCGCCTCTCGGTTTCCTTCAGTAGGGTTTGATGCAACATCTCGCACCAACATTCGGATTGCAGGAGTGGCACTTTCGTGGCCAATCAGGAGGTTCAAGGCCGAAGTCTGCGTGGTTTTCTGTTTTGTCAGATTTAAAATTAATTGCAATTGCCACAACTCTTCAGACCACTCAGCCTTTCGATGGTTCACTGCAATGCGGAGCATATTCAGAACTGTACGGATGTATCGTTCCACCTGCCCGTTTGCGTGGTGCATTTCAGGAGTTATGTAATGAAGCTGTATGCCAAGTATCTTCATCCAGGAAGTGAAGCCCGTTGATTCAAACATACGTCCCCTATCTGATACAACTAATTTAGGAGTACCGAATAGCGACATAACATGTTTAAATACCCGTCTCAGTTCATCTAAATCTTGGCGACATATGGGTGTTATCAAACAAAATTTTGTGAATGCATCGACCACGAGCATGACAAACTTGTAACCCTTAGACACGGGGAGAGGCCCCAGGACATCCACGTGTAGGGTTTCAAAGGGGACCTCGGATTTGTCCCAAGATGTAATAGGCTGTAAGGGTGCTCGAGGTACACGCTTGTGGGCGATACATGTAAGACAGTGAGAGATGTATTTTGTAACAAACTTTCTAAGACCTGGAAACCAAAAATGTCTCAAAATTAGGTCAACTACCTTATCTGCACTTATATGACTATGCTCATCATGAAAAATACGGAGGAGACTCAAACGGTGACCTTTAGGTATGTAACAAAGAAGTCTCGGCACTTCACCTGTCGGTGTATACCGATAATACAATATGTCATGGCGTGTTTCATACCTTGATGCGTCTAATTGACCTTGTTCAAGAGACTGGATCATGGTTTGAACCTCCTCGTCACCTGCTTGAGCAATTTGAGCCCAATTACGTGGACGTTCAATATTATTAACAATACATGGGTTTCTACTTAAATAATCCGCGTGCGGCATCATGGCACCTTTCCGATAAAGAATAGTGAAATTAAAATCCTGTAAGTAAATCCACCATCTTGCCACACGCGGTAACAAATCCTTTTTACTTTGAGTGGACTTTAATGCATTACAGTCAGTCACCACTTGGAACTGTATACCAATCAAGTAGTGCCTGAAATGTTTCAGTGCTTTCACTACCGCAAGAGTCTCCAGTTCATAAGAATGATATTTCGGTTCGGCACCTTTTGTTACTTGACTATAATAGGCCACAACACGCCGACTACCATCCCCATGAACCTGTTGTAAGATCGCGCCAAACCCAAGACTACTCGCATCGGTGTGCACTTCGGTAGGCAAACTAGGGTCAAAAATCGCGAGCACTGGCGCAAGGCGCTGTCTCCTACAAGTACGTAAGGCATATTCGGCCCATCTTGTCGTATTGGGTCTGGAGTTGGCCAGTTGAGTTGGTTATCAGCTAAAGCTTTATAAAAAGCAGTCTCTTGGAATACTCCACTGTCAGAAGATTTTCCTTTAGCACCACAATTTGCATAGATAAAATTGTAATTTGCATCGACAATACCCAATAGGACAATACTAAATTGTTCCTTATAGTTAAAATAGTCACTTCCCGAATTCGAAGGAGCTTGGATTAAAACGTGTTTACCGTCTATAGATCCAACGCAATGCGGAAAATGCCATATATTTTCAAAGCTTTTAGCCTTGGTTTTCCATTCATTTGCAGTAGCTGGGACCTGTAAAGAAATAATTATACATTAAATACTATTTTTGCGAACTAATAATTAAGGATTCATGTCTAACAGATGTTTGATATAATACAATACGTGTTTTAAACTTAGTATATTCTTATAACTGACTTAATATTTATATCATTAATTTTTCAGAGTCCACAAAACCAAAACTCGATTTCGTCTCCGGATGAAGATGTCGTTCTACATTCTCAATCTACCGTTCCGGAATTTCAATCTCCTCATCAACTAGAATCGCAATCTACCATTGATCAAGCAGAGCAACCCACAACCCCTTTTTTTTTTTTTTTTTTTTCGTGGGGAAATGCATTTACGCATACCACCCCACCCCGGGGAAGGGCAGAGTGGTTATGTGGGACTCGCCCGTGCCTAAAGATGGTAAACGGCACGGGAATACCCACTAAAACCCCACGGTGCTCCCGCACTCGCCTTGATGGGGGGGTCATGGGAATCCGGCACAGCCTTTACATCCACAACCCCCCCGGCGATGCCCGCCGAAGCAGGCCCCTCATGGCCCCCAAAATGTGGGGGGACCGGCGCCGAGGACCGCGTGCAAAGCCGTCGGACATTCCCCATGTCCGACGGCCTGGTCCTCTCGCGGCGAGACAGGTGGTCGGTCCCGCCGCCCACCACGCCGCAGTTCAACGGCTGCGGCCCCGCCGGGACCGCGGAAGGCAGGGAAAGTGGCAACGACACACCAACAGTCCTCTCCCGCCGCGGCCCCGTAAACCACCGGGCCACAGTGCCAGCTTGCGCCAACACCGCAGCCCGGCCTTGCCCGCCAAGGCAGGCCCCTCATGGCCCCCAAAAATGTGGGGGGACCGGCACCGAGGGCCGCGTGCAAAGCCGTCAGACACTTTCGTATCTGACGGCCTGGCCCTCCGCGGTGAGACAGATGTTCGTCCCACCGCCCACCACGCCGCAGTACTGACGGCTGCGGCCCCGCCGGGACCGCGGAAGGTAGGGAAAGCGGCAACGGAACACCGACAGTCCTCTCCCGCCGCGGCCCCGCAACTCCTCGGCCGCGGTGCCGACTCACGCCAACACCGCAAGCCCTCCTGTTGCAGAGCCCCCCCATAAGGGCCCTGCAACATGGGCCGCTCCACAAGGGCTTCACTCCCAAAACCCGAGGAGCAGCCCCCCTCTGGGGTCCACTTGGCTTCGCCGTGGCGTGGAGGGCGCCACGGGTACTAAGCCCCACCGCGACGACAACGCGGGACCCGTTGGTGGGGAACCCACAACCCCTGCACCAACACCTTCATCGTCGCGACCAACTCGGAAGAGGAGCCACCCCAATGAAGATAGATTGGAGGAGGCTTATGAAGTTCTGCATGTTGCTAAAAACAGAATGATGTCCCGAGATGAATTCGATGTTTATGGACAGTACGTAGGAACTGAGTTACGTGCATTAAATGACGAACACAGTGTAATTATGGCTAAATATTATATTAATAATATTTTATTAGATGCACGCTTAGGAAAATACCGTACAAGTTAAAATAATCAAAGCCAGTCAGTTGTTCAACAGGGCTATAGCACTGCATCCAGTGATATTAGCCCCGAGCCTTCTGAAGAGCATATTATCTATACTAATATTATAAAGAGGTAAAGTTTGTGTGTTTGTTAAATTGTCAGGGGTAATCTCGGAATCTACTGCACCGATTTTAAAAATTCTTTCACTAATAGAAAGCCACATTATCGCTGAGTGACATAGGCTATATAAAAAAACCGATCCCGATTCGCGTTCGTGCTCACTTCGGAAGAAGGAGGCGTGACCTTCCTTTTACATCTGAGAGGTAGGTACCCGCGCGGCTCTTTACGCAGCGGACGTCCCCAAAATTGAATTTTTTCGTAACACACTTTCGACATTCATTAATTTTATTTTCGGTACATTAAAAAAAAAATCTTATATGTTTATATAGTTTTCATTTAATTTAGGTTATAGATAGGCATTAAGTTTGTTTCATGTACCTAGATATTAAATAGGTTATAGGTATTAAGTTAGTTTCATGTAGATATTAATTTAGGATGTAGGTATTAAGTTTGTTTTGTGTAGATATTAATTTAGGTTATAGGTAGGTATTATGTTAGTTTCATGTAGATATTAATTAAGGTTATAGGTAGGTATTAAGTTTGTTTCGTGTAGATATTAATTTATTTCTTACGAACGCTGCCTTAACTATGAAAGATATATATTTTTGAACATTATGCCCAACGAAGTGGGCACGGGTCAGCTAGTACAAAATATACTTGCAAATATGGATTCCTCGAGCACTAATAGCATTGATGGCACTAATACTAATTAATTTACATTGATCGCTATATCCATCTTGTACTCTTTAAAATTTATTTTACTGAAGATTAAAATACAATTATAAATAAAATGTATGCGTTTTCTTCAACTTACCTTTACAAATATCTTCAATTTTTTTATCAGTTCTTTACAAACTTCTGGTACTATTTTACGTATTAGTTGTTTTGACACTCGAAAAGTGTACGACAAAGAAGCATAAGAATCTCCAGTCGACAAGTACCTCAATGTAATGGCTAGTCTGATATGAGGACTAATAGCGTTCCGTAATATTGTATCCTGTTTGGCTATGGAAGGTGCGATCATTTGCAATAAAGTTTCAAAATCAGATGATGACATGCGAGTAAAATTCACAAACGATCCGTCAGACATTCGGAGATCACTAAGAATATTAACTCTTCTTTCTCGTTGTAATAAGAAATTCCGCATCCACCACCTTCTCTTTCTCTTACGTTTCAACACACTCGATATAATTACTATGTACGCAGCACTAATAGCCACAACCTCCTCGGGCGACATTTCTATAAACACTGAGAAGTGTGGTCGACAAAATGTTCCGCGACATGTATGTCGGCACATTCCACGTAGTTGTTGAGGAACATGTTCCGCAACATGTTGCTCCATTTGTCCCCTAGTGTATCCGTGGCTTTAGTGTATCAAGAACTTCCCGTAAGATCTGCAGTCCCTCTTCAACTGAGGAAGATAAAATCAAACAGTCATCAATATAGACCAGAACCTTCCCTAAAGTGATGAATTTCTGCAAAGTTTTACTAATAATGCGCTGGTAAACGATCGGTGCGTTTGCCAACCCATATGGCATTTTTACATACTCGTAATGAGCCTCCGGGGTTACGAAGCCAGTAAGTGGTATAGATTCTTCATCTAGCTTTATCTGATGAAAGCCAGTTGCCATGTCTAGGGTCGTAAAGTAAGTGCTCTTACCTAGGCGATCGATGTGGTCATCAATAAGAGGTAGTGGGAATCGATCTTTCACTGTTCGTGCATTTAATGCACGGAAATCGACACACATCCGGTCAGAACCATCCTTCTTCTTAACAAGCAGCACTGGGCTCGCATAAGGTGACTCTGATTCGCGAATGATACCCTTCGACAGTAAATCTTGAGTAATGCTACGTACCTTCAGTTTTTCATCATGCGACATTTTGTATGGTCTATAATGAACTGGGGTATCATCCTTCAGACGAATGCGCATGGTGCCGGTTGTTACAGTAGAAGGATGGTTCTGACCGGATGTGTGTCGATTTCCGTGCATTAAATGCACGAAAACGATAAGTACCCAGGGTACAGGTTGGACACGGTGGTGCACAAGTGTCTAGATGATCTCATCAACCTTCTTGTAACTCTCAAGAACAAGGCGTACGTTCTTCTGAAGATGTGGCCATCATTGGTGATAGGGGCCTTCTTGCGAGACATTGAAGGATCAGATGAGTTCCTCAATACTATAACTGCAGACCTGCCCGAAGACCTCAAAGCCACAAGATTCTACCGAGCTTCTGTGGCCACAGTAACCGATCCAGTTCATGCCATGCTTTGCCTGGAGACTGCAGGACTATGGAAGGTTATGGGGCATCCGATCGTCGATATGACGCGAAGTGCACAGAGCTGGTTCTCAAAAGGTACTGTTCTCAAACCCGGTTTGAGTCAGGCAGCACAGCATATTAACGAGATGTTTAAGAAGGAATTCTGCCGCCAGTTCTTTAAAATGCACAAGAGATGGCCCAATATAACTATGGAGGACACGGTCAACCCGCAGATCCGGTCATGCTATCACTCCAACGAGTGGGGCGAGTCAGCATCCACACGGTGGGCCCCCGAGGACTTTAGAGGGGTTCACTTGTCCAAGAACTTCGAATTTAACTATCACATCGATGCCATCGACATCATATCAGATAAGGCCATAATACCTAGCAAAAGGGAGTGGATCCATGAATATGATCATAAAGCGTTTCGAACAGCACATGGACATATGCCCCAGGGTCCTCCTCCTTCCACGAAGAGTGTTGTCATGCACTACCTCACCTCCGAAATATTCGACTGTCGAGAGATTTTGGATCTTATTAACAGAGGTATAGTGCCCATGTCGTGGAGAGTGATGGTAGCAGTGCCAAAGGAACGAGAGTTCAAGGAGGCAGACGCGAGATGCTATGGGAAAATGACGCCTGAGATGCGCGCATACCAGGTGGTTACCGAAAAGAATCTTGCTGACACTATTTTCAGATACGTGAAGCACCAATCAATGACGCTTTCGGAGGAGCAGCTGACAAAAACATTAAACCGGATGAGTTGCCCAGGAGAGGGTTATGATTACATCAATATTGTAATAGACTTCTCCTCCTGGTGCACCCACTTCAGGGCTGAGCTGCTTGAACCGCTATTTCGAAGCTTGGATTCCCTCTTCGGGCTCATGAATGTCTACGGGTTTACCCATATCTTTCTACTAATTTCCACGCTACTCTTCCAGGATCGTTACGCACCACCCGCTCAAGGGCTGGACGGGCACCCTTTAGAAGGGCCAAGATGTGTTCAAGGCCCCGAGGCCTGGTTAGAAAGTCTAAGGCAGAAAGGTTGGACCTTGGCCACGATACTGATTATCTTGAGAGCTGCTTATCTATGTGGAACTACTGCATCTCTACTTGGCCAGGGGGACAACCAGGTGATAGTCTTGAGAATACCGTCGAAGGAGTACCTGCAGGCCAGGAGCCTCACAGCAGACGCATACACTTGCCAGTTTCTGGGTGTTCTGGAGGGACTTTGCGTAGACGCAGGCATCGTGATCAAAGTACCGGAATCCTGGAGATCCAGACGCCTCTTAGAGTACGGTCGAAGGTATTATGTTGACGGAGTACAAGTCAGTGGGGCCTTGAAGAAGGTTTCGAGGCTGACGAGCGAGGCCAATCAAGCCGTATATACAGTAGAAGTAGCTGTACCTGAAATCATGTGTTCAGCAAATTCGTCCAGGATCTTATTGAGGTCAGCCAAAAGGGGACCATCCAATGAGGTATTACAAGTGCGTTGTTGGTTCTCCTAGTTACCAACAACAGATGAAACAGCACGATCAGTAGCCCGTATAATCCGCTGCCGATCCTTTGTTCGTACATAGGTCACGCCCTCTCGATTAAGGACATCGGTGCCAATTATAACAGGGGCATTCATACATTCACTAGGAACTATCAAAAAGTCCACATCTAACGAAATGTCCTCCAGCTCAACGATGAGAGACACATAAGTATTAATATGCGTTATTGACTTACCTACTCCTTTTATTTGTTGACTGGTAGGTTTCCTAGTACAGGAAAGGTGATCCACTACTGCTGAAGAAATAAGGGACACATCTATGGCACCACTATCTATAAGTATGTCGACTGGAATCCCATTGATAACACCAACAATGACATCATTCTGCTTTGGACCTGTATTACTTGAACAGAAGCTTACCTTATTTGAATCCGCTCGTTGCTTTGCAAAGCAATCGCGTATGTGATGACCTGGCTTTTTGCAATACGCACATGGAATAGATCGATCGTTCTTAGTAACGACTGTCTTACGAGCTGGCTCCGTTCCGGAATCCGTGACAGCGGGTTTCTGCTTCTTGGGGCACTGCAACTGCTTGTGCCCTGGCTCGCCACATAAATAACATTTTGCACTATTTCCAGAGCCCTGAGCTGGTCGTTTGATAATCGGCGCTTTATTGCTGCTATTTTGCGCAACCGGCCGGCGAGCATCTACATTTTCTGGTTTCAAAAAAGTAGCCAGATAACCTACCAGATCTTGTGGTGTTAAGTACGCATTTTTAGCTGCCGCCTTAACCTGAGGATCCGTTATTCCTCGCAGTACAATATCAGTGATCAGATCATCACTAAGGCCCTTAACAATTCGTAACCGAAGTAATGATTTACGTGCATATTCAGCATAAGTACGAAAACTGTTAGAACTAGTAGACATTACCTCAAACAGAATTTTTGCTCTGTCTACCTTCCTGGCGCACAAACATTTAAAATCTCTTTTAAAATTGGACCATGATCGGTCATTAGTAACCCACTCGTCCAACCATGACCTCGCGTCGCCTTTTAAACACTTACCAACGCGGGCGAGACACTCCCGTTCGTCCCACCGATTGGCAATCTTGGCCCTATCCACTTCCTCAAACCAGGCGTCAACGTCGTGTACATTAGGGTCAAAATTAGACACATAATAGCCATGCGTACTTACCGATTTTAATGATTGAATTGCTTCAACAATCTGTTCAGTCCCGTTCGCATAGGATGGATCACCAGAGGGTAGTTGGTCTGATAAGTGTGGCGCAAATGCCTGCGACTCCAAAGCCTGAAGACGTGACATAATAGTGCGCCATGACCCATGACTATTAAACTCACGTTGGTCACGGTGTGAATGACGTACGTAATAATGACGTTCACTGCGATCACGACTGCGGCTACGGCTACGAGTGAGGTGTCGTTCTCTTATCGGAGGTGTAAACCCCCTAATCGGACTGCGAGAACGAGCACTTTCAGAGCGCTCGGCACGTGAACGGCGAGTTCTGGAGGTGCGGCGCTGTTCGCGAGATCGTGATCGTCCCATTTCCTCACTATTTAAAGACTCACACAACAATAATTCACACAAATACACATCACAATAACACAAAACAATCTTACCAAAAATATTGATCGTAACCTTGCACTTCACGGGTACTTGACACAGGATAGACAAAGCAATTTCTACTAAAATTTACGGTTAAAGTGAGCTGTGTTCAATCCCACTTCTGATATAAGCTATCAGAAGCGGTTTTATTTAAAAAAAAATACACGTGGTGATTAATCTAACCTCAATTTAATTTTACTTAATTTTACACATGTAATCAAAATAACAACGATCAAAGATTTTACACAATAATAGATACCGAACGCAAACTGACAAGAGGTCCGCTCCGCACAAAGTTCCGAACAATAATGAATGATCGGTCCGCTTGCTTCAACTTATATACCCTCTCTTCAATTTTATTATTGAGTCTGCTAACAATATTTTAATTATTATTTTTTTCATATTACCTGTTAAAACGTAGATTATTATTTTATTAGTATAAGATTTAAGAAGGTAAGCAAATAATCTGTGATTTTTGTGCCATTATGTCCTACAAATTGTGAATTTAATTATTAAGAATTTAGTTTTTGTTACTAAGAAGTTTCCTTTTTTAAATATTTAAATGGTTTTGAATAAATGGTGTAGTTGATTTAAATCTATTTAGTTTTATTTTGTCACAAATGCACACATGTCACAATCCAATAGCGCATGCATTATTTCTTAAATCAAATTCTGAAGAAACAATGACGTATTTACATAAACATCATTATATTAATGCCTATAATTTAAGTAATGTATAACGTACCGAAATGTCTGAAACTCTAATAGAAACAACATTAATATTGATCAATATATATTTTTTTTTATTTTATTTATTATAACCAAAGTACTTAAAACTATTTTTTTACATCATTTGCCACGGTCAAAAACCACTAAGGGTTTATCTAACCGTAGGCGAGTCGCATTTACACTTAACTTACACAAATTAAACTTTAAAATTAAAATTAATGTTTACATTTCAATTTAAACATTAAATCATAACAATTTTAAAAAAATCCATGATTAGGTATTTAAGAGTTACATTTTAGGTAATGACGCTTATATTTATATTTTACATTTTTTACACCTTTAGTATATATTACTTGCAACTCCTCAGGCAGCCTGTTTAAGAAGGTTGGTATTAAATATTGAGCAACTCTTGTTCCGTACACGTTGTTAGCTTTTGGTGGTACATACATTGAAGTAAGTAATAATAGCTCAATGGGTACATATTTATTTTTAAATGCGATTGGTCTCAAGCATTCAGGTCTTGTTTTTTCATTGATTAGCTCAGGTCTATTGACTTCCGTTAGTGTGAGAAATTGAACCTTGTTATACACATTCATAACATTACAGTGCTTAAAAAGATCGTCGTAGTTATGTTCATATTTTTGTTTTATATGTTTTGGAACTATGGTTTTCAATATTCTTAATTGTAAATTGTATATATCTGCTAAATATGTATAGTAAGAAAAGTTGCAAATTGTTATTGCAAAGCTGAAGTGGCAATGGGCAGGGCACATAGCTCGCAGAACAGATGGCCGTTGGGGCAGAGAGGTTCTTGAGTGGCAGCCACGCGACAGGCTCAGCGTAGGTCAGCCCCCAGCCAGATGGACGGATGGGTTGTCTATTGTTTGCCCGAAGAATATATGCCATAATATTCATAATATGTCCGAATTTCATTTGCCCGAATTTTTGTTTACCATAAAAGACATGTGACATACTGTTATTTGCTCGAACATAAGATTTCATAATGATTCGAATGCCATACGTATTGTTTTCCATACTTTCAATTGCAATAATATTATTTGCCCGAATATTTTATTTCATAATGATTCGAATGCCATACGTATTGTTATCCATACTTTTATGTTTCTAAGTATGTAGTCTATGTACTTATACGTTGTCTTTCATGTTTCTAACCTAACCGAACCTATTATTTTTTATAATTATTTTAACCTATTTTACAAGCAATTTCGGTGGGGAATGATGTTATGGCATATGATAATTACGGCTTACAATGATTATACTGGCACTTCGCCGGCCGCTGCCGCAGCACGCTCGCTTCGCTCGCTCGGCTCGTGCGTTGTCTTTCATGTTTCTAACCTAACCTTATAGCATAAATACTCCGTTCCCGCCTTTTCGTATAATGTACTTGTCAAACGTAGATGCCCGCTATTACCTTATTTGGGCATTCGCTAGTCCTTGAGTGTTACTATGCGAAGTGAGAGCAAGATAGCGCGATGTGTTAGAGCGAGACCGCTATTATCCTATTATTCCCGGAATCGCACCACCGGTGTATGGGCAGTCTTCCCGCCGCGACAAGTCTGAACGGTCATTGTTGTGTTGCTCCCACGTCGTACAGAGAACTTATTTGTTTTGTGTGTAAAATTACGAATCATACCCTGATTTGCGTTGTGTTCCAGTGATAATATATTTATTAACCACGATACGGAGTTTTATTGGTTATAACTTATAACCTATTATTTTTTATAATTATTTTAACCTATTTTAAAAGCAATTTCGATGGGAAGTGATGCCATAACATCATTTGTGATAATTATGGCTTACAATAATTATAACAAATGATGTTATGGAAATTGATTTTATGGGAAACAATGATTATAACAAATGATGGGAAATTAACTTTATGGGAAACAAAGTTTCTAGCACGTGACTAATATAGTAAACAATGAATATGACAAATAAAATTATGAGAAACAATAATATGTCAGGTGAGTATTATAGCAAATAAAATTCGGGCAAATGAAATTCTGGCAAATGGAGGTATACCAGACGGATGCACATATGTAGATTTCATCAATTTAGGCGGCCATAAGTGAAAATAAAAAATATCAACATTGAAGCAAACAGTTCTTGTAATCAGTTAGACTCTTCCATGAACCTAACGGCTCCCCTTTAACCCTACAACAATGTGCTACCGCGCCGTGGCAGGTTGTCGAAATCCGATCATCGCCCGCGGTGTACGTGTCTAATTTATGCGCTCTCTTTGTGATAGTTATTGCAAAGTCAATATTTCCTTTTTAACATTCAAATATCAAAGTAAAAGTGATGGAGTCTCAAAATCCAGGAACCTTTAAATTGAGCTATAAAATGCATATTTTACTGACTTTTTAAGTAAGTTTTAAACGTTTGAACATCATAGAGTTTAATTACATATTTTTTTATAATTTTCGCCGTCGAAAGCTTTTTCAAAGTACTTCAGGGTTTATCCCTGTCTCATTATTTTTTTTATATAATAGATAATATTTCTACCTTTTAAATAAAGAGGGAATCAACCGCCTAAACTCGCCTATTTCCAAATAAACGCGTTTCTAAGATAGGAAGTAAAATCGTGACAAAAAAAACAAAAGTAGTATTTTGTTCTAAAACGTGTCTTTCTTTATTTTAGGGCCGTCCAGTTCATCCGGCATAAAAGTTGTGACGCGTAAATATCTAGTCGACCTTATGGAAGGTCAAAATTTGCCAAGTATCGGCGAAAAATGCGAATTTTTGGAAAATCATTTACTGACACTGACAGGAGACAGCGAAGAAAGACAAAGCATTCTAAAGCACAGATTTTTATACGTAAAGTCACAAATCAAACAGTGATGGACCAAAGCACACAAAACGGAGGCAGTTTTCTTCAAGAATAACGAATCAAGGTTAGAAGAAACTTTTGAAATTCAAAATTTTTGAAAACCATTCGCAGACTCAAGCGAGTGAAGCAAAACAAGAAAAACAGAAGAAATGTGGGCCTCTGTAGATCCTAAGGTTATAGTTCATGCTGCTCAAATTGTGTAACAAAATGATGGCCAAAGAGATGCTTCAAAAGTCCTCATAGAAATAACAAATTCTCCTTATAGTGCACATAAATACAGAAAGGCCTATGCTCATGCTAATGAAACTGTGCCACCTTTGACTCCGTTTGAAATATTCAGAAACGAAACTGGGTTGTTAGTTGATATGCCGAAAGCAAATTTTGGTGACACAAATGACGGGAACACGAGTAGACGGATTTTCGAAAAATAAGTTGGCATCTGAGATAACGGGCATTAATCAATCAAGGCAATCAAGGCTAATTTATAGATTCAAAGTTATCCTAGAAACAATTTCCAGTGGACTGAAAATTAATGCAGTGAAGTACGATAGCTATGCCTTGGACACTGCAAAACTGTACGTTGACGAGTACGGATGGCATCCCATTCCCCATCCCCATCCCAACAATACACAAAATTTTAATTCACGGAGCTAGCATCATTGAGAATGCTTTATTGCTTATAGGGCAGTTATCAGAAGAAGAAGCAGAGGCATGCAATAAACAATTTCGCTCGTACAGGCTAAATTTCGCAAGAAAATTTTCTAGAGAAGCGTGTAACCAGGATATATACCAAAG
Source organism: Hypena proboscidalis (assembly GCA_905147285.1). NCBI lineage: Eukaryota > Metazoa > Arthropoda > Insecta > Lepidoptera > Erebidae > Hypena > Hypena proboscidalis. The sequence goes on from LR990141.1 coordinate 9,115,349, forward strand.
ATAATTACTATCTTCAGATCCGCTCATATTACGAGAACCTCTCAAAAACCATTTTTGAAAGAAACAATTGCCTTACTGATGCCTGCTGAACCAAATCTGAGTGCAGAACATGCAAACTTGGACTTAGAGGCTAAAGAAAACATAATAATATCATTTTAATTTTATTTTTTGTTTCTATCGTTTAACTGTCAAATGATTAAATTATGATGTTTATTTGTTATTAATAGTAATTTTTAATTTTTTCATACTTTCATGTAAAAACATTTGTAATAAATATTAAATGTATCGTTTTTTTTCAATAAATATGTATTACATTTTAACATAAAGCATTTTCTTATTATTTCCATTATTTCGAACCAGTTCACATTATAAAATGTTTTTGGCCGCCTAAAAAGTCGAAATCTACGTATGTGGGATGGTCTGGTTAAGATCGCGGGGAGCCGTTGGCTTCTGGCGGTCTATAACTGCGCAAGTTATAACAGTGGAAGTCGTTAGGCTGAAATTATGATGATGATGTTGATTGCCGTCGAGGATGAGTGCTGGCATGGCGTCCACATTCAAAAATAGTCCAGGTTTGCCCGCGTAATTGTTGTTGTTATTTTAAGACAGATATAGAACCTTAGAGCGACTACAGTGCTAGAGGAAGATAACTTAAAGAGGTTTGACTCTATCTATCATGCCATTTTGTTTTCACGTTAGTTCTGACGTTTGTTGAGACATTCAATATTTTTCGGTTCGGAGAATATTCTTTTACAATATCACACTTTGAGTTGTGTATTTATATTCCTCCATATCCATAAGTTTATTCTTGAGTTGAGCATAAGTTAGCTTTCAATATGCCGAGAGGAACTGTGTTAAAAGGACAATCAAGAGAGTTTGTTAGACGCCTTCAAGATTACTTTGAGAAGGAATTTCAGAATGGTTCACCGCTTTTACCTTTGTCGCAGGTTCGAAACCGCGTTGCTGCCGCTTTAGGAATTAGTGTTCCAACAGTTACTAAAATTACGAAAGAAGTCTACGGCAGCAGTAGTGTGAGGCAAAATAAGCTGTCTGCACCGAAGAATAAACGCCAGCCCTGTAAAGTTACCTGCATTGATGATTTTGACGCCGATGCTATTCGTCGTCATATATACAACTACTACCAACGTAAGGAAATTCCGACTTAAAGGAGAATGGTTCTTACACAAATAGTGGTTTGTTTCGTGGCCAAAGATCGTCACTTGGGAAAGTGCTTAGACGTATTGGGTTTTATTTCAAAAAGTCTGAAAAGAGAAAATTTTTATTGGAACGCTCTGACATAGCGGTGGATAGATGTGACTTTCTAAGGAAAGCCAAACAAATCAAAGACTGGTCAAATGTGGTTTTCATCGACGAAACTTAGCTCAATGCCAATCATACTTTGTCAAGATCGTGGACTGACGACACTGCAGCATCCACTTCGGCAGTGCCTATAGGCAAGGGTGAATGCCTCATAATTTGCCACGCGGGCACTGCATAAGGTTTTGTAGGAGACGATCTGCTGGCTTTTAAATCAAAAAAATCTGGCGACTGTCATGAAGAGATGAATGGTGAAGTTTATGAAAATTGGTTTAGGGAAATGTTGACATTACTGGAAGAACCTTCAGTAATATTTATGGATAACGCGCCCTATCATTCACGACAAATAAATAAAAAGCCAACACAAACTAATACGAAACTCGAAATTATTAGCTGGCTTCGTGATAATGGTGAGGATGTGAACAGTTCACTACTGAAACCAGTACTAATTAGAATATTAAATTCGAAACTTCATCATAAAAGATACGTCGTCGATGAAATGGCAGCAGAATATGGGCACACTGTCATTAGAATTCCACCTTATCACTGTAATTCCACCTTATCAGTATAATGCCATTGAATTGATATGGGCACAAATCAAAGGGAAAGCAGCAAGAAACAACACAACGTCACCGTTTACAGCACATAAAATGATGCCTTTATTAAATAATGCGTGTGATGATGTGACGCCTGAAAACTGGGCGAGTGTCGTGGAAAGAACGAAAAAAATAATAATGTCCGATTGGGATCGGGACGTTGCAATTGACAATATAAATGAACAATATAAAAAGTGATCTGAATCAGAAATCTACAGAGAAAATACGACTATTGGATTCAATCGCTTGCCCCGTTTGTTTGTTTTCACGGTGTATCTACTTTTCAGGTAGTATTAACAACGATGACGAGGAAACAAAACTTAAAATTGTGAAAACAGTTAAGAAATTGAAGAATCTTGAAAATAATGAATTGTCGTCTTGTGAAACACATTATTTAGAAAATATATCTTAAATGACAGGTATCTATTCTACATTAATTTAAAAATTATAGACTTAACAGTCACGTTTAAGAGTTTTATACATACTAATATGCTTTCCTTGCAGCACTTGTAGTAACGCGTAGTGTACGCCGTTAACGCACTATATTTGAGATTATTTTTTTTTGTTGATGTTGGTAACACCCAATTTTTCTAATGTCATTCGCGTCATAGTGCTTCGCCGTATAGCATACGTCAAAGTGAAAAGTTTATTAAAATATTAGATAAATTCATCATTTCGAGTGAAAAAATGCCTAAAAGAATGAGTGAAGATGTAGGTTACGACATATATTACAAAGGAAGATAAGAAAACTTGAAAAAAAAAATAAAAAACGGTCGCGATCTAGCCGCCGTCGCCGGGCGCCGCCATCGTTCGGATTCTGTCAGTGCCCGCTCCTCGGATAACTCACAAAGGCGGGAACAAGTTAAGTTTGGAGACATGATAATGCCAAGATTTACCTACGATATAGCGAACAGTTCCTTTGCGGCTGTTTCTTATCAATGTTTTTTGGTTTGCGAACAGTATCTACACGACTGTTTCTTACCTACCTACCTTGTTTAAAAAGTTACAAATGTCAGGCGGTGGAACCATCATTGGGTACATGAGTTTGCGTACTTCCCTTTGCGGTTGTAACTACCCACAATTCAGTTTTGCGATCAGTTTTATACGACTGTTTCATAACTGTGTATTATGTACCAAGTTTCACATCTCGTTTTTTCAGCTTATAGGAAGCGACGAACAAGAGTTTAATGACGAGCAGATAAACGAGCCCATGGCGCGTACGTCAGATTATGTGGAGGTTACCGCAGTCTCCGATGCTTCGTTGCCTATGCCGCCGTGTTCAAACCAGTCCCAAGTGGACCTTCCTACAATAGATACTGTGACCACTGCCATTACTGAAGAGGCGGTGGAATTAGACGAGAGCATCCTGGAAATCCTAGGTACTGACCCATCAAAAGAAAATATTTATGGGGCAGATATTCAATCTGAATTAACCGTTAGATTAGAGCATTACGCCACTAAGGGCCTTACTAAGGACAACCGCTCAGAACTTAAAGAACAATATTTAGTGCCCAACAACTGCGAATTGTTAAATGCAGAACTTAAGACTGTTTTCACAGAGGTGATGGCAAATCGGGACAAAGCCATTGAAATAAAGCAAACCCAACTAGATTCTGGAATATCTGCGCTGGGTCAAGCGCTAACCCGGTTGTTTGCGAATAAGGAGAAAGATACAGAGCTTAAAAAACTCTCATGGATACCAGCCGCATACTATGTGATTGCCAACACTCAGAATCTAATGAATCTAATCGAATGAGGAGGAAAGGTTTTGTACTTTCATCCTTAAAAAAGGACATTAAGGATCCGCTCACAACTTCAACAAATAGCCATAGATGGCTCAGGCGCAAAACGTCTCTTTCGCAAAATGTCCCATGGTCGTAAAACGTCTCTTTAGCAGAATGTCTCTTTCGCAAAAGGTCTCTTTCGCAGAATGTCTCTTTCGCAGAATGTCTCTTTTGTACTTAGTACTTCGATTTTCGAAACAAAATCATTTATTAAAATTACCTATAGAGTAATTATGATGGCTATGGCTTAAGTATCCATTGGTGTCAAAATTTTAGTACATACCTACTTAATATTTGGCATCTGTGAAGGGGACTAAAGCCTAAGGGCTGTTTCAGTGCGATGCGGATGACCTACGCGGACGTCCGCGACGGACGGTAAAATGTATGAAACCTTACAGCGCGTTCAGAGCGACGCGGATGTCTGCCGTGTCTGCGTCGCGGAGAGCTATCCGCGCGCGGTCGAAATTCCCTCCGCGCCGCTACTCCGCGCCGGGCGTCCGGGCGGACGGTGCCTGGTTCTAATGTATTTGTTCAGTGCCCGGCGGACAGTCGCGCGAAGCGGACGTAAAGTACTGTCGTTGTCATGGCGGCTGCAAATGTGCAAACCGAGAGGGTTATACAAGAAGTACGACTTCGACCATGTCTTTGGAATCTCCGCGACAATACATATAAAAATAAAGACGCGAAATTAAAGGCATGGATAGATGTTTGCGAAGCTGTTTGTCCGAATTTCGGAGATAGTTCAGGTGAAGAAAAAAACAAATCGGTAAGTAATGTTTATTGAAACATCTGTGTTAGGTATCTAATAAATATAACTATTTTGCCAAGGTACAGATCCTTCATTTGAGACAAAGTAATTTGCAAAATTATCTCTTATTGTGTTGCCCGATCGTGTACTGTCATTAATGCGAGCATTGTGATCTGTAAATCCAGCTACAATCATAGAGTCTTCTTCCGTATAACCATCGCGTACTCTAATGTAAGTGTGTAAAATGCAGCACGCTTTGATTAAAATTTGTGCAAATGATGTTGATACATTGATAGACCTTTGGAATATTGCAAATTTGTTTGTCAATATACCAAAACTCGATTCTATGTATCGGCGTGCACGACTTAACCTGTAATTATTTTTTTTTTTTTTGTGTGTCATACTTGTACGCGCGTATGGGCGAAGTATAGTATTGGAAATTCCAAAAGCTGCGTCTGCTACAATGACATGTGGCTGTGGGTTGATAGATGTGCCTGGTAATAATTTTGGAGGTGGCAAATTTAGATCATTTTGTTCAAGTCTATGAAATAAGGAACTTTTCTTGAACACATTAGCGTCTGCTTCGCTGCCACAAGCCCCTACATTTACATAGGTAAAACAGTAATTGGCATCACACATTGCAAGTAAAATAATGGAATAAAATTGCTTATGGTTGAAAAATACGGATCCACTTTCTTTTGGGCACGTGATTCTAGTATGCTTTCCGTCAAGGGTACCTACGCAATTGGGAAAATTGGCATCCCTTTCAAAGCCAAGTGCTATTTTATTCCAAAAATTTTGATCAGGTTCAGGCAGACATTCGTTTTTCAAAATTTCCCATATTAATGAGCATACTTCTTCAATAATGTATTTAATTGTGGATAGCCCCAATTGATAACTTAAATGCAAATCAGCCATTCTTGACCCAGTAGTCAGGTACCTGCAACAAAAAAAAAAGTATGTATTAAATAAGTAAAGTAGTAATGTGTTGTTTTATTACTTATATTATTTAATTTACAGAAAAAGCTGTTCAGTTAAGATGGAAGACAGCCCGTGATGCATACATGAAGTGTAGAGCAAATCTTAAAACATCAAAATCCGGTTCTGCAGGGGGTGTCAAAAAAAAGTATATTTTTTTCGATATAATGACGTTTTTGGAAGACACAAAAGACTTTGAACCCACATATGAAAGTATGGCTTCAACATCGTCGCAGAGCTCCCAAAATGTTGCTTCAACCTCATCGCATAACTCGGAAAGTACCCCGGACTTGCCATCAACAGAAGAAACATTCCAGACACCTGTGCTGGCTTCTCCAAAACCGTGGCAGAAAAAAAAAGCGATGTATGACAGACTTTGAGTCACAATTATTGAAAATAATAGAAAAGAATGACACTTCCACCAAAAACTCTGCGCCGTCTACGGCTCTTAAAGACGATGACTGCAGTTTTTTTAATTCCCTAGCACCCATTATAAACGATTTCGATAATTATAAAAAATTGTTATTCCGAACTAGAATACTGGAGCTAGCTATGGAAATTAGAGGTCCAGCTATGAACTCGCCCAGCACATCTGCATCAACCGCTACCAACGATTTACCTCATTTATCAGGGAGTGATGTGGACGAGTCTTTAGAAAGCTGGCAACACGGCGATTACACTGAATTGTAATATTACATAATTACATTTTAAATTGATTATATAATTTTTTAAATTAAAAATATTTTTTCATTTATTTAACCTTTAAATTTAAGTACCTACTTACCTAATTGTTACAACTAATCTCTCCCGCGAACATATGGGTTTCTTGTATAAATCGCAACGCATTAAAGATGGCTCTAGTTTCGCATGCAACTCCTCAAATGTCCTTATGGACATCTTGAAATATTTGAAGAATTTCATTGCGTCATCCTGCAAGTCCGAAAACAAGGATACAAATTCTCCTTTAAGAAGTCTTTTCTCAACCAGTGGATGCACATTAAATCTTCTATCATGGCGTCTTCTTCTTTAGTTGTTTAATAAATAGGCCGCAATCACCAAATTCAAAGTTTTATCCATGACACTATACCACTCTCGATCACGATCCGCATCGCACTGAATGACAAATTCATCCGCGACGGACGCCAAACCTGCTCCGCGTGCGGACGGTCCGCGTCGCACTGAATCGGGCCTAAGAGACTAGTAGCATTGCTGACCAAGAGGTACTTTCAGAAACAACAGACTTTCTCCTTTCCTCTGTTCCCTCTCCAAAACCTCGTGCTTCTAAAGCCGGATCCCCACTTGAGCAGCCGCGGGGCGAGCGGCCGCCTCAACTCGCGGCAGCTCCAGTGGAGACGCTGCCGCGGGTCGAGGCGTGCCGCGTCTTGAGCCAAACGAGGCGGCCTCGTGACGAGCCATTTTGTGTCGGTAAACGTCGGTGCTCAAAGGCGCCTCAGTGTGAGCCACGCGAACAGTGGAGACGGACGTTGTACGCTCACTTCGCGGCAAAATGGACAATAATAAATGCATTGAGTTAATTAAAGAATATCAAAGCCACAGGCTTCTATGGGATCCGACGTCACCACATCAATATAATAAGGCCTTTAAGGAAGATTCCTGGAAAATTATAAGTAAGAAAATAGGAATATCTGTAACGGAAGTGAAAAAGAAGATGACGGCACTTTGTGGTTCTTTTCGGAGGGAAAAATCCCGACACAAACAAAGCCTCATCACGGGATCAGGTAAATATATTTTTGTTGTAATATTTCAATTTCTTAAGTGACGAAATCTGCATTCCGGATCGTACCGGCTCATTGGGGATTGAGAATCTGATATTATTATTCCCTTCCTCTGTGGCGCAGCCATGGCATGGCCCGTGTACAGATTGACATTTCTGTGAACGCGCCATGCTGTGGCGTCATTGTCCGCGCGCTCTAAATGTAGCTATAGTTGACGAAAACTATGTCTATCTTGCTTTAAGTTGTATAAAGTGTGTAGATAAATAAAAAAGACGGCGTATAGGCACATTTAACGACTCTGAAAGTATTTATTTTAGTAGAAATATACAAGCATTCCAATGTTGGTGTCTCTTTGTTCAGTCAGTGTAGCGCGAGCCGGGTGCGCGTAATAACGAAATTGTGTGTATTTTCCGTGTTTTTGTGTGTTTTTGTGCTATTATATCATGAATGGGTATGTAATAAACATTCCAAACTGACCTAAAGCATTTTTATAACGTTAGCTTATTTCATAACGATAACAACTACATAAGTTTCTTTGTATAGCGTTCATACAAAATATTAGAGATACCTATGGTCATTTTAAATGATCGATACCCCAGACGCCACTCTGAGGTGGCGGCCATTTTGCACACGCGCCACTGACGTGACAGTTAGCGCAAAATGGCCCCCACAGTTGAACGGAGTCCAGTCACTGAACATATTTTAGTTTCGATGAATAACAATAAACATTTTAGTTCAATATAGGGTTGCCATCCGTCTGGGTTTCCCCGGATTTGTCCTAGTTTAGAGGGCATCCGGGGAGCGTCCGGGGAAGGTTTCATGTGTAGACTAAAGAGTTCTGTTACCTAAAGTATTAATTATATTAAATTACAACAGGAAGGGGTATGCACATATCTATTTAAAATGCAATTTCATGTTTAAATTATTTATTGTTACTGCTTATACCTATAACTACCTTATAATTTTTTCCAGGCCGCACAGTGTCGCGTGCCTTTATCAAAAACCAGATTTTCTATTTTTCTAATGGGTAAATTTTTAATATAGCAATACAATCCTTACTAAATTCCTTAACGAATGTGGGTAGTTGTAATTTTGTAAAATAAATACAGAAGAAATGGTGAGTATTCAAAGTTCATGTTATTATTGATGCGCTAAAATCAGTAGCGTACACGAGTAAATTCATAGCTATATTTACAAGTGATAAACAGTATTTATTACTGCAAAAATAACTTTAAATTATCATATAACAATTGTAATTGCTATATAATCATATAAAACTAAGTGAAATGTCCGACATTGGTAAGTTATTGAACAATTACTGTTAATGGAAAATTATAAGTATGTTGAAAGTTTGACGAGAGTTTAAAAAAATATACATCAAAATACATTTTTTATTTTTTATATGAGTAAGATAAATTAATGAACTTTATATTTGAAAACTGTCAACGTGCTCTTTCTTGCGATTTACGAGATATTTGGTTTTAGGTTCAACTACCCGTCAAATCAAAAATTCTGAATGCTTCGAAAAATGGCTTTCAGCGAAGCCCCAGGATAAAATTGATACTGTTTTTAATTGGTTATTACTTTCTTATGGACTGGCAGAGTCTCCTCAGCTTATTAAAAATAGTATGAGAAAAACTGCAGGTTTTTTTTCTATGAGAGCAGGTAGTTATTGGAGGGCAAGCAATAGGAAATCTGAAATAATGAATAGAAAGTACAAAACGTGGCTTAATAACTATGTTGTCTTTGAAACCGCAGTTAAAGATTACATTTTTGGGAACCAATCAGTGGGCATATCTTCAGATACACAGATAAAAAGAGGAAGACCGAAAACCAGTTTCAGTAATATCAGTTTAGCTTCAAAAAAAAGACGCGTTTTGGACTTAGTTAAAACTAGAGACACAGATGAACTCCAATTTGCTGCTAAATGGTCACTAAATAAATCCCCCGATAAGCCATCTGATATAGAAAAGTCGTCTTTGTTATCACCCACTGATGCACTTGCCTTGTATATTGACCTCGATTTATCTTATCGCAAGTATAATAGGTTAAGAGATGTCATAAATTCACTACATCCTAATACGCTTCCTAGCTATTATACAATAATGAAAGTAAGGGATGAGCTACTGCCTAACACAATTAAAGCCACTGAAACCGTAGCAGAAGTAAATTTGCAAGATTTATTGAACAAAACTGCTGAATCTATTGTGAAAACTGTAGAAAAGGAAAACTCCATAATAACTGCAGGATCTTCTTTGAATTTAATATGCAAGTGGGGCTTTGATGGTTCGTCTGGACACAGCACGTACAAACAAAAGTTTTATGGTGCTGAAAGTACAGATGAATATTTGTTTTTAACTGCCTTAGTTCCAATAAGATTAGTAGATGATGATCACAGTATAATATGGCAAAATAAAACCCCGTCATCCACATATTTCTGTCGGCCTTTGAGATTATCATTTACTAAAGAAAATAGTGATGTTATAATGGGAGAAGAACGTAGAGTAACTCAGTCCATAAATAACCTAGAATCCTGTGTAGTTAAATTACAAGAACCTTGCAAAGTTGTCACTGTTTCGTATGAAATGATTTTTACTTTGATTGATGGTGCTGTTTGTCACAAACTGAGCGGCGTTAGTTCCACTCAGACATGCTATATATGTGGAGCTACTCCAAAAATGATGAATTCACCATCGGTGTCCGATAAAGTTCCTAACACAGAAAGGTATAAATACGGTTTATCCACACTGCATAATTGGATAAGGTCTTTTGAATTCTTGCTTCACGTTGCGTATAGATTACCTCTTAAGTGTTGGCAAGTCCGAGGTGAAGCACAAAAGACAATATTCAATGATAACAAGCACAGAATCCAACAGGAATTTAAGCAAAAGATGGGTCTTATAGTTGATAAGCCCAAACCTGGCTTTGGATCAACAAACGATGGCAACACTGCTAGGACGTTTTTCAAAAACAGTGCAGTGTCTAGTGAAATAACCGGCATTGATCAGAGTCTAATTGAAAAATTTTATACCATCAACAGACTTAATATGGATAAATACAGAGGACTTTTAAAGGAGACGAATGATTTGTATTTAAGTTTATACTCGTGGTATAATATACCAACATCTATACATAAGGTACTTATACATTCGCCTGAACTGATGGAGTCATTTACTTTGCCGATTGGTCAGCTCTCTGAAGATGCTCTAGAAGGAAGGCATAAAGATGCACGAAATTACAGAGAATCGCATACTCGCAAAACATCTAGATCACATACTAATAAAGATTTAATAACCATCTTGTTGTTAACTTCTGATCCATTGATTTCAACAATAAGATCTAGATATATTCAAAAAAAAGATATAATAGACCCAATTTTAAATGAATATTTTAACCTGGAGTAAATGATTTTGATTAAAATCTATTATCTATTATTTACTTGTGCTTACGTACCCATTTTGTACATAAAACAACAACAAAAAAAATTGTAAACCGAAAATCCGATTTATGATAAAACGTTCTATGGAGTCGCGACACTGTGGGCCGTAACGAAATTTATATTTCAAAATGGTTCGCTTACGAGCACTTCCACTTTTTAGCGGACAAATTCACTCCCCGTGAAACTACGTCTACCGACAAGTCGACAACGGACACAATGCAGAAAGAACCATCAACAGCTGCTGCAACTGATACTTATGTAAATATTTATTATCTCCTTTTTTTTTAAACATTACTTTTTGGTTTATTATATCATCAATATCTACATTGCCATGGTATTTCTCCATTGGTAACAAAGTGTGTAGCCAAGTGTGAACGAATTGATTTTGCGTCATTTGCAGACCTTCGTGGAATTGCGCGTAAAGGTAAGAACGAGGTCCCAACTTCTTCATGTCTCCAAGACCCATTTGCAAAATTCCCATCAACTTCAGAATCTAAACTTCCTGCTGGTGTATAAATATTTATGCGCATTTTTCTTAAAAAATTATGCAAATAAACAGTAGCCAATACCACTTTGGTAGCAATATTTGGTTCCAATAACATTGGCTTTCTTAACACTCTAAATACAGAACTCATAATACCAAAAGCATTTTCTACCACGCGCCGTGCTCTAGATAGACGGTAATTAAATACTCTTTCTGGGGAGCCATTATCTGGAGTCCCCTCAAATGGTTTCATTGTATAATTATTTAAGGCAAATGCCTTGTCAGCTAATATAAAATAAGGTACTTCAGTTAAATATGGTACCTGTAATATACTAGGTGCTGGCAACTTTAATTCCTTATTTTCCAATTTCGAATATAATGTAGAGTTTCTGAAGACTCCACCATCAGATATGCGTTCTTGACAACCAACATCTACATACAAAAAATTGTAATGAGCATCTACCAATCCTAGCAATACGATGCTAGGAAAATCCTTATAATTTATATATTCTCCATGACTATTCAGCGGTGATTGGAGAACAATATGTTTCCCATCAAGGGCACCAATGCAATGAGGAAAATGCCAATAATTATCAAAATCTTCTGATATTTTTAACCATTCTTCTTCTGACGATGGTATCTGAAAATTCAAATGAATTTAAATATACTACCACTAGATTCACATTTACAATAATTATGGTCTGAGGTGGTTGTCATGTGATCAATGCACGAATGTATGAATAGAGTATAAAGATGTTTTGTGAAAAAAAAAATACAGCGATGACATCAGCGATAGTAATGTTTCCCTAATAATTTAATTTATTTCAATTACAGAATAAAGAAACAGTTGTGAATGAAACACTACCTGAAACATCTTCCGAAAACTTAACATTGTCCCTCGATGATCAACGACAGTTGCCGTCTACAACTCCGAGATCAAATAAAAGAAAGGAGACAGATATTTTGGAAAATAACATTGATCTTGATAAAGCTATAGAGGTATTAAATTATACTGATGATACCTACGATACTTTCGGTAAACATGTTGCAGCAAAACTTAGAAAGTATGACGCTCTAACATCAGCACACGTAGAAAAGAGTATAATGGACATCATTTTTCAAGCAGATGTGGGTATGTTGCCTGGCACACGACAAGGATACTACACTCAGGAATACGGGCAAAACCAAACTTCTGCACCACCACAAAATGCTGTTGGGAGTTTTGAAGAATCTCCTACACATATTTGTAACTTATAATTATTTACTATAAATAAAGGATAATTTGAAAAACATACCTGAACATATTCATTTAGCACTTCTACCAAGCCATCACATGTTTCGCGAACAATTTTAGAAATAGATTGCTTTGATACTCTAAAAAGGTATTGTAAACTAACAAATGAATCACCAGTTGCCAAATATCTTAATGTTATCGCAAGTCTTTCTCTAGTCGTTATGGCTTTGCGGAACGACGTGTCTTTTTTTCCAATAATTGGATGAAGTTTCATACATAGACCATCAAATGTTTCAGAATTCATTCTAATAAAATTTTGTATAGTATCTTCTACTCCTTCAAAAGTCATATCTGACAATATTTCTTTGAAATGATCATTTCGCTGCCGATATAATTCCTTGATCCACCATTGACGTTTGACTTTCTGTCCTTTTTTCTTTTTGTAGTGATTAATTATCACTAAAGCTGCAGCGATTTTGCGTGCGTCACCCATGGTAGCTAGTAAGAAACTAGATAAATTCGTTGCTCGGCTTGAGGCACGCTGCAGAGTTGCTGATTAATGTGGCTCAAGTGGAGATGCATAAAGTTTCCGCGGCGCGCGGCATGCTCAGATTGAGGCAGCTCGCCCCGCGGCTGCTCAAGTGGGGATGCGCCTTAAGAAGTCCAAGACTGCAGATCCCATTTTGGAAAAAACTCAAAACATTATACTTGAAGCAGGTGAAAAAAGAAGAAATGAATTTGCTGGTTTCGCAGAGCATATAGCAAACAAGTTAAGTAAATATGATGACTATACCCGTGCTCAGACAGAATTCAACATTATGAAAATTTTATTTGACTGTGACATGGAAAAATACAGAAATCCAGCTTCGTTTACACAGTCCTGCTGGCGATAGCGGAGAAAGATAGAATAATGTCCCAATACATATCACGACAAAATACTCGGCAGTCTATGACTCAAGAATATACCGCTCCATATCAGTCTCCACCACAACAGTATGCTGATCTACACCACACCCAGAATTTGCACCTCTTACATCCGTAGATGTAGAAAGATCATTTTCAGCATATAAGTGGATTTTATCTGACAAGCGAAACAAACTAAAGCCGGAAAATATTGAAAAAATAATGTGTGTCTATTTCAATTCACTGCAGCAAAGAACAACTAACGAGTCTGACTAAATAGTTATACTAGTACTACTTACATAGTAATAATTAGAAATTTGTTTTTTAGAAATTTAAAACTTTTTATTGTTTAGTGTCATACTCTCCAGCAGAGCCACCCTCATAAATAACGGTCAAGTTTATCTTAAAACAATGTACGTCAAACGTACATAGTGTACATGCATTGTATATAACTGTACGCATACGAAATAGAGGAATAATGTACGTTGAATGTGGCTCTGCCACAAAGCATACTCCCTGGCAGCCCCACCTAGAAAAAGTACTTAGGATAGATGTACACGCGTGGTTTTCATGAAAATTGATGTACGTATACTGTTTATTATGTACGTGTTAAAAAAATCACTATCAATTTAGTTGTTTTAGTTTTTTTTGCTGATTTAAAATTATCATACAAAACGCCTGATAATATTTATTAGCAAATAATATTATTATACCGGTGCTATGTTATAATGTTTAGACACTCAAATATAAGTATTATGGGACAGGAAAAATGTGTTGTAAATGTACATAATGTAATGGTACTTACTTATATGTTATTTTATCATTGTATTAAATTACTTTTCAAGTTGGTATGCATATTATTCGCTAATAAATCATAATTAAAATTAAAATTTAATGTAATAAAAATAAAAATTAAATGACACGTAGAGGGTAGTTTTATAAAATTCATTCCATTACGATTACATTTTGTTTACGACATCGCCACCTTCTTTGCTCAAACCTTTATTATGTTCTTAAGAGTTTTTAGTTTTTTAAAGTTGTCTGTGCGTATATCGAATAAACGAGAATCAACAGAGATTTGACAAGTTTCGTTAGTGTGATAAGTGTAGTACTCTTTAACTAATTAATTTATCTTAATTACGTATCCCATTATAATGAAGCGTGCAAAACGTTTGTCAGTGTGTTTAGAAGAACAAAAAGCTGCACTTCAGGACTTAAAACACTTATTTATAAGTGTGAAAAAAATACCTTCGAGTGAAAGAAGTGTTTATAAAGACATAAGCAAGAATTTGTCGTTTCGAATGTCACCGAAAGCCTTATATCTATCGGCCAAGAGACATTTTCTTGATTTTTTTTGTGATAAAGCGCGTAATGATAGTGACGGTTCAAACAACGATGAATCTATTAACATTAAGGATGATGCAAGCTCTAGTAGCTGTGATAGTCTGGTTATCGTGAAGTCATTTGAACTTGATAGTGAATCATGGCACAATGTGAAGCCTATTTTAGTGACTGGCAGAAGAAATGATGTAAATAAACCTGGAGTGTCATATAAACGGAGGAAAAGGATGCCAAAATCAAAATGGACAAATTATTTCTCTGAATGGATTTGGCGTTACACGACTAATCGTTGTGTCTGGGTTTTTAAAAATAGCTCTGTGACTGATGATTATCATATGAAATGTACTGGCAAATGTCAGGAATGCAATGGTAAAATTAATATTACTACTACAGGGAATAGTAATAGTGTCATAGTTACATGTTCATTTGAAAGTATCGATACAAATTTAATTCATAGATCAAAAATAAAATTATCTGCCCACAAAACAAAAGAATTAGCTTCGCACATGCAAAATCAATATCCAATAGTTGTAAGAAACAAACTAATTAATTCTTCTATGGATATGCATGAACAATGTGAACCACCTTTTGTACCGACTTTGAAATCGTTGCAAAATATAAGAAACAAATTCGACAGTACAAAACGTTACAATAAAACAGTTGTGTTGGCCTTATGGATTATGTCGTTTACAGAGCCATGGGTTACCGTCATCAGAACGGTTTCTTTACAACCTTTTTTTATACATTATTGGACCGAACTTCAGTTAAACTTCTATAAGAACATTTCAAAGAATACTTATGCCGTTTTAAGTATAGACGCAACCGGTTCCATTTTCAAGAAAATTTATCCTCCAAATCCTACAGATGCTTATGAAAGTAAATACTTGTTTTTGTATGTTGTGATGCTAAAGGTTAATGATAAGTCTGTGCCAGTTGCTCAAATGATTTCTGCGTCACAAACTATGGATAATATTTGTCATTGGCTGAAGACATGGATCAGTAAAATAACACACCTAACGAGGTAATTTGCGATGAGTCAGCCGCTATAACCGGAGCTGTTGTTAATGCGTTTACGAGATTTAAGATAACCCGAGAATATCTATCGCATTGCTTTAATGTACTAGACCAAAGAGAACGATGTAATATTACCTGTCTTTTGAGATTGGATACATCACATTTCGTGAAAACTTTGTATCGTCTCCACTGTTTTAAGTTAGTAGATAAACGTGTCAAGTCCTTCTATATTAGATATCTGTTGAGACTGAAAAGCTGTACAAATATTGAAGAAGCAAAAATTATAATAGAAAATTTAATTATAGTAGCGCTACAGAAGTACGATAGAAATTTGAAGGATGGTAGCAAAAGCAAAAGTGATAAAGCTCGCGATATATTAAAATCTTTTGAAGTGTCAAATGAAGAATCGGCTGCTATTGATTACTGTGATGAGGATGACGTGATAGAAACCTATGAAGAAGATGAAAGCTCTGTGAACTTCTTTTCAACTTGGTTTAATACAGTTGTTGGTACTGAAACCGTTCACTCTGATTTATGTGATAATACAGATTATGAAAATATGTACTATTTACCAAATTTTGTGACATGTTTCCGGAAACTTGTACTCAGAATACCTCTTTGGTCAAACATAATGTTTTCCCACATTCGAAACTCATCTATGTCATCAGATGTTGCCAGTAGCAGTAATGTAGAAAGCTACTTTAAAAATGTTAAAACTTTATTGTTACATAGTAGAAGTGGACTAATGAGGGTAGATGACTTTGTCATGAAGCATACAGAGTATTTAACAGGAGAATTGAAAGCAGCTAACAGTGCCAAATTGAAAGAAAAGGAAATTAAAAATGTAAATAAAGACATAAAAAAACCAATAATCCAAGGAGAAATTGATTTCATAAGTGAAGACTTTGCTGAAGAATCTGTATTCAAAACCAACCCTAAGCTAGAAGAAAATTGGCGAAATCAAACTGAAATTCAAAAAACAAAAAGTTTACTAGAAAAAATAAAACCAATACCTAAAAATAACGAAGTGGAATTCCTACCTAACGGCAATATTTGCACATCTGGTAAAAAAAATGTAGTTACAATGAACACATGTGCGTTCGATGCCATTCTTACTGCTTTGGTAGTTATTTGTACTGATTGCGTAAATATTTCTTTATTTATTATTTCCTTGAATTCAGATTTTTCAAGATTGGTTACTGCTTTGGTACATAAAGACATTTCCGTTGACTGTTTAAAAAGTCGAACGGAAATCTTAAAAAAATATTATAAATCCACAGTACAAGCCAATCTTGAAGTAATCGACTGTTCTTGTAATGTTAGTTTTGTGGTAGAAAAAATTTTAATTGATTTCGTGTTCAGTGCCACTCTTACCAAAATTTGTTCCGACTGTGAAACGTGTACAACGAGGAAAATTTCGATTATCCCTTTAAATGTATTAATATTATCAGATAATGGTGTGGCCTCGTTAAATGAATCGGCATCGTCAATGTTAGAAAACCAAATCACTGATTGCAAAAACGGTTCGTGTACTGGAAAAGTATGCACGGAATATGTAATTTCAGATAAATTGTTTAGGTCATTATAAGATCCATTGTCAGCGACGTAACTCAAAATGGGAGTGTTACGACGATATGGCCCGTAAGGCTGTTACAGTTAAAGACGACATTTCAGTTAATTCCCATCTACTAATATATAAACGATGGAGAGTATAAGTTATATTGTTTATTATATATATATTAAAAATAATTATGAAGTAGACAAGTGATTTTATTGAATGTGAACAAAGGAATGGATTTTAAATCTAACTTAAGGACTACTTACTGCAGGACAAACATCTCGCCCACGACGAACGTCTTACCTCTACCAAGTATTCGCTAGACGCCTAGTCAGCGAAACTATTTATTTATTTATTTATTTATTTAAACTTTTTGCACAAATTAAGGTACAGAGGCGGACTTAATGCCTAGTGGCATTCTCTAACAGTCAACCTTGGGTGGTGCAGAGAAAAGCAAGGGTAGGTGCAATAATGTGAGAAAAGAACTGAAGAGTTGATTTGAAAATATATATATTTGGGAGAGGCGAGTATAAATCAATACATAAAATACATACAAGAGGTACATAGATATACAAAATGTTATAAAATATATAATGTAATATACTTATTACTATTACATACGTTAATAAATACAATAATATAATACATAAAAATGAAATATATATAGAAGATGATAAAAGCTAAATTTAACATATATTATGATGATTCTGCCAATTGGTCGGTTAGTAATTTGCGCACTTTAACTTTGAAAGTGAACCGTGTTGCCGCCATCCTGATCTCCTGAGGTAGGGCATTCCAAATTATTTTATTAATAAAACTAGTGTTACGACACGACAGGACTACGTTAAAAATAATACAATTATTAACACTAATATAATTTTGTTAAAGTAATGTTTTAAACGTAATTGAAAGGCAAATCGTCTCAAAACATTTGCTAATAAATATTATCAGGCGTTTTGTATGATAATTTTAAATCAGCAAAAAAAACTAAAACAACTAAATTGATAGTGATTTTTTTAACACGTACATAATAAACAGTATACGTACATCAATTTTCATGAAAACCACGCGTGCATATAACCTAAGTACTTTTTCTAGGTGGGGCTGCCAGGGAGTATGCTTTGTGGCAGAGCCACATTCAACGTACATTATTCCTCTATTTCGTATGCGTACAGTTATATACAATGCATGTACACTATGTACGTTTGACGTACATTGTTTTAAGATAAACTTGACCGTTATTTATGAGGGTGGCTCTGCTGGAGAGTATGACACTATGTCTTTGATTTGAGAAATTTATAAAGAGAAATAAAAGAGTTTTTAAAATTTATATTGTTATTTTATTTGTTAGAAGAGATGAACGATTCTACTTTTAGTTTTATATTCCAAGTAATACAAATTGTCCCTTCGCCTTGGCGCACCGTGCTGTGCTCCCCATCGCTGCCAGTGTGGTGCCGCTGTGAGCCCACTTGGTCACCACGGTCTAAGCTGCGTGAAGAGTGCGGGCAGATTCTCTCGCCACTTCAGCCTTAATGATATCGTCCGTCGGGCTCTGACTACCGTCAATTGCGCGGCTGTTCTTGAACCGAATGGCCTGAGCCGTGACGATGGTAAGAGACCCGACGGAATGACTCTTGTTCCCTGGAGGTTGGGGCGGCCCTTGGTGTGGGACGCAACTTGCGTCGACACTTTGGCACCGTCGCATCTTCCAGGGACTCGGGATAGGGCTGGTGCGGCGGCAGAATCAGCCGAAAACCTCAAGAGGCGCAAATATAGCCTTTTAGATAGTGGCTATATGTTTGTGCCTTTTGGGGTAGAGACGCTCGGGCCGTGGGGTCCAGGGGCTCACGCTCTTTATAAAGACGTCGCTAAACGTTTAGTTGAGTCAACCCGTTCCCGAAGTGCTGGCATTTTTTTCGGTCAACGAATAAGCATTGCCATACAGCGTGGCAATGCTGCCAGCATTTCGGGAACGATGCCCACTGGTAGCGGTTTGCTTGATTAGTGTATATAGTTTTAGTTTTAGTTATTTTTATTATAGGTTTAATTATTTTATTTTTGTGATTAACAGTAATGTATTTTGGTTTAAAATAAAGATTTATATTTACTGTCAAAAAAAAAAAAAAAAAAAAAAAAAAAAAAAAAAAAAAAAAAAAAGTAATACAAACATATTTTAATATATTTAAGTAAAGTCCCGGACGAAATCCCGTAAAAAAAATATAGTCGTAAGGAAGTCTCCACTTTGAGACTCTGTTCTTGAAAGTTTAGGTAAATATATTCAACCTATTCCGACCACTGGCCATAAATGAGTAATCGAAGTTGAGGACTGTTACTCATATTTTTTTAATAAAAGGGCACACTCAAAATGAAGGAGATGCTGCTCACTCTCTATTTCAACGCAACATTTCGAATGCTTTAAAATCTTCTGCCATTTATGTGCCGGATCAGTACATAACCCTTATTAAAACTGCAAAGAAGAAAGGTAGACTCTTCGTTGTACACGAACTTACTTAAAATTTTCTTAATAATTATAATAGTCACTGCCAGAATTGGGTGGCGCTTCTAGTAACACATGCTTTCCGTCAATCGCTCCGATGAAGTGAGTAAAATACCATCATTTTTCTAAATTACGAGATTTCTCTTTCCATTCATTTACGTTGGTTGGAGTCTGAAATTCAAGAATAATATGAGTAAATTGACATACATTATTATCAATATAAAATTTAAAAATACCACAATAGTTTAACCCTAACTTACAGTAAACGTTTGTGGTATTATTACCGTAAATATGGGTACCTGCAAGAGATTAAATAATATTAAATACTTACTTTTACAAAAGAATTGAATGCCTTTATCAATTCTTTGCAAACTTCTGGTAAAGTATGACAAATTACTGGTTTTGACACTCTAAAAGTATAGGACAATGAACCATAACTATTTCCAGTTGCCAGTGGCGTGCACTGGGTCTGATCTTAGAGTAAAGCAGTTTTTTTTAATAATTTTTCCAATATACACACCACGTGACGTCATACATAGCAAAAGATCAAAATTCCCGTTAGAATGCTAGTCAACTGAATGAAACTGCGCTCCGCGGGGGAAATGCTAGTGAAAAGAATTATTCAAATTCAAATTCAAATTATTTATTAATTTTACACTTTGTTACAGGTGTTAAGTATACAGTTCTTATGTACAAGAAATTAAGAAACATTATATTATATGAGAACTCACCAGCCACCAGTAGTTTAGCTTGCAAATTTTCAAGGTTCTGAATACCAAGATTACGTTTTACCGACAATACAGTTTGACGCAAGATTTTGGTCACTAAATGTTATTTGAGGAAACTTGCTATTTTAAACTTTTAATAAACACACATTGTCAACACAAACCTCACGATCCAATTACATTATTAAAAACCAACGAATAGACTCATAACGATATTTAAACTAAAATTATGTTTCAAAATGAAAAAAATGCAAGAAAACAATAACAATTACTCGCGTAAACAAAATAATAAATAGCGCTTGTCACATGAAAAAATCAATATGGAGTCATAGTAGAAGAATAATTTCTAATATTTGAACAAATAAAACCTTTCTAAACAAAAATGCATCATTGCATTCTCTACGTGATTTATTAGGACATCCATAAATTCATAATTATCCGCATTATACTTACCATTACTTTCGACTAGTTCTGAGTGTCTCCGAACCGTACCTATAGTTTGTGCCATTTAGCAAGTCAAAAGCGGTCATTGCTCCGACTTTCATCCCGATATCTTAATTTTAGCGAAACTATCGCTTTATCCGTACAAACCTGTCGCAAAACTGATATCGCTCGAGTTTCATAACACAATACATGAACAATAAAACACCTTGTGTAAAAAGTGCATTAACCCAAAAAAATAGGAAATCAAGCAAAACGTACCCTACGAAATTAAATGTTTTAAATATTGTATTTTTGTTGTTTACTCTATTCTAACTTATTAAGATAATTAAACAATTTAAATATATTATTATGTATCATTTAATTAAGCATTATTCTATTATAAAATACTGATTAAATATAAAGTCATGTATGGATATAAGTATCTAAATATGCTTATAAGATCAAGATTTGAGATCAACAAGGTCACTGGAGTGGTATACGTGGACTTATCAGCAGCATATGACACTGTCAACCTCCGCAAACTCCTAAGTAAAGTTGCAATTCTAACGGGAGATCAGAAATTTGTCAGTTTGCTAAATGAGCTCTTGCATAATCGCCGCTTTCAAGTGCACCTCCTGTCGGATAAAAGCAGATGGCGGAACAAAAAAAAGGGTTACCTCGGGGCAGCGTCCTAGCACCTACACTCTTCAATATATACACCAACGATCAGCCCCAGTGCCCAGACACTAAGAGCTTCATATATGCTGACGATCTAGCACTGACATCCCAGGCTGACTCATTTGAAAAAGTGGAACACAACATCTCAAGGGCTCTCACAGTACTAAGTGCTTACTACAAAGAAAATGCTTTGAAGCCTAACCCTTCCAAAACCCAGTCCTGCGTTTACCACCTACGCAACAGGCAATCGAACCGTGTGCTCAATATATTCTGGGAAGGTGTACAAATAGCGCACAGTGATCACCCAAAATATCTCGGGGTAACATTAGATAGGACGCTGACATACAGAACAAACTGTGAGAATGTCAAGAAAAAAGTAAGTGCACGTAACAACCTTCTGCGAAAGCTACTTCACAAAATGGGGAGCCTCTCCCGAAGTTTTGCGTACATCTGGCTTGGCGCTATGTTTTTCCGCCGGCGAATATGCTTGCCCGGTGTGGAGTCGCTCTGCGCACGTAAAACTGGTGGATAGAGCCTTAAATGATACTTGTCGGATAATCACTGGTTGTTTAAAACCGACACTGACAAGGAAGCTGTATCCATTAGCAGGGTATACCTCCATTTGCCAGAATTTCATTTGCCCGAATTTTATTTGCTATAATACTCACCTGACATATTATTGTTTCTCATAATTTTATTTTTCATATTCATTGTTTACTATATTAGTCACGTGCTAGAAACTTTGTTTCCCATAAAGTTAATTTCCATAACATCATTTGTTATAATCATTGTTTCCCATAAAATCAATTTCCATAACATCATTTGTTATAATCATTGTAAGCCGTAATTATCATATGCCATAACATCATTTCCCACCAAAAACATGAAAGACAAAATCGATTTTTAGGACAAAGGCGTTAGGTTAAATTTGTACGGAAGCGACTTAAACTGATTATAGTGATAAGTAGGTATTAGAAATAAATCAATTTTAATACTATAATCATACTTTATTTATATCCAGTTATACTCTTGTCAATAAATATCGCCTACAAATATTTTTCCTATCCACTAATTTGTAATTACTTAAGTTTTTAAATAATTTTAGAGCGCCTGTTAGAATTTCATGATCAAATACATACCTTAGATAGATTAGAAATTAATTTAGTATGGCGTTTGAAAATTCTGTTGCAAAATATTATTGCAATTAAAAGTATGGATAACAATACGTATGGCATTCGAATCATTATGTGATCAAATGTTCGGGCAAATAATATTATTGCAATTGAAAGTATGGAAAACAATACGTATGGCATTCGAATCATTATATGAAATCTAATGTTCGGGCAAATAAAAGTATGTCACATGTCTTTTATGGTAAACAAAACATTCGGGTAAATGAAATTCGGGCATATAAATATTATAGCATATATTCTTCGGGCAAACAACAGACAGACAACCTAGTCAGTAGCATGAAAGATATGCAATACGATTTATCCAAATCAGAAACAGTGGAAGATGAATTCGACATCTTCGGGAAACACATTGCGAAGCAATTAAGAACCCTTTCTACAGAACAGGCTATCCTAGGCCAAGAAGAAATTCAGAGTGTGATAACAAAATGTCGACTACACGATTTGAAATACGGAAATATGACAGCGAATAATCTTAAATATTTTGCAAACACACATGCCAGTGACAATTCGTCAAGACCAAGTAACAATTATGTGTCAAGACCAAGTACGAGTAGTAGTACTTATATGCCATTGAATAGTCCAGCGTCTGTAGATTCACAAACCACTGAGGACTTGTTAAATGTAGTAAGCGATGACCCAGAATAAATTCAAATCAAATTCAAATTCAAAATCATTTATTTTCTCTTCACAAATTGCTCTTAGTGTCTAATTATATCTAACCCAATTTAAGATGGTCAACTTGCGAGAGACTGGTGCCCGAAATAGGTATTAGAAAATACCTGTGTTACAGGTCGCCAGGCCCCTTTCGAAATAATGAGTAGATATTATTGTTGTTATCTAGAAGAGATATAAACGGCAGTGCTTCAAAATAAAATTAGAAAATAATAACAAAAATACATACTTTTTGCGGATACGTGTGTGAGTGTGTGTATGGGAGTGTGTGTGTGTGTGTGTGTGTGTGTGTGTGTGAGTGTGTGTGTGTGTGTGTGTGTGTGTGAGTGTGTTGTGTGTTAGTGTGGGCATATTGACTTGGGTATGTGTCGGCTTATTATGTTTTATGTGACTATTGTTATGAGACTTTCAGTCTGCTGGTAGTCAAGTGATTTAATACATTAATATGATAATGAATGCTTTCAATAATGCTTAATTGTCATAGATATAATACTTAGTAAAAAAATATTACCTTGATGTGGTCTTTTAATTTCTTGACAGACTTCTGGTATAATTTTTGAAATAGTTGGTTTTGGCAATCGAAACGTACGACTGAGGCTTCTGTAACTATCTCCAGTAGTTAAAAAAGAAAGAGTGACTTCTAATTTTATTTTTGCGGGTATAGCATCTCTGAACAACGTATTCTTACGCTGGATATTAATAGAAACTAATGATAACCGTTCTTCAAAGTTTTCTGCTGTCATTCTCAGTGCCAGTCTATATTCATTGGGATCTTCTACCTTCAGTTGTTGCAAAAGCATTACTGACCCTACTTTTTGATCTCTTTCGCTGATCCAATTTCTCACCCAAATCCGTTCCTTTTTTTTTAGTTCCTTATCAACCTCATTAATAACTTCTTGTAGCAAGAGTGATTGAGCACATTTAAAACATTTTTGAAACTGATCTCTTCTTGAAATCATTGTCACTGTAGTGTTCACACTTCAACGGCTTCTAAATAACTGGAATAATGTAGACGTAACAGATCCAGTCCAGCACTGGACTGGAATCTCGCTAGATCACTGGACTGGAATAATGTAAACCGGACATTAACCTAACTCAGTAGTACGGTACTGTGAAGGATTGTGACTTGTTTCTTTTTTTAACTTAATAACTTACTGTTAACTTCTTTGTGAACCAAAACTTGAATTCCTACGGGGAACTGGATTTTATCTATTAAGTACCAACTATCAGTTGAGAATATAAATTAACTTAACCCAAAATTTTGATGATTAATCTTTACTTAATCATTTCTACTTTACTTAATCACTTGAGTTTTGAATAACGGTTGAATTATATGATTAAGTTGGGGTGAGTCATTCCAATTCTCAATTGATTTTGAATGTAAGCCGGCGAACCTCCCGATTATTATAACTTAAATTGTTTTGTTTTTGCCTTAAGTTTAGTTTGGAGATAAGTGGGTTTGTAAAATACAAATATAAGAAGTTGTTCTTCAAATTGGAATTTTATTTTATTTCCCCCTCCAGGGAAAAATACCTATTACAAGACAACATTATACTATGGCGAATGAATTACTTAAGATAGATTAAAAAAATACGAACGGAGAATCGCCCTATATTCTAAATGGATGAAACATGGGTGAATGCAGGTTTGTCAAATAATTGTGCCTTTATTATGTTAATAAATACTAGCTTTTGCCCTTACATTACTTACTCTGTAACTGATGGTAACTGCCTTCGTTGCCGAGTGGGCTGAGCATGGGCTCTCAATCTGGAGGTCGCGGGTTCAGTTCCCACAGGGGACAAACATACTAAAAAGTCACTTTATTTGTTGTTCTCTCGTTGGGTTTCTTGAATCGATAAGCCTTGCAGCCCACAAAATAATAAGATGACTGACTAAAATAATTGGAATTTACGGCAGTGCATATCACTGGTAATGTAAAACTGATTATTTCGTTTTAAGGGACACTTTTTCACACTGTTTCAAAAACTTACGCGGACACCACAATAACTTCAAAACGGTAAGCTTTTATGGAGGGACTGAGTACGGGTACTTCAAGGGGCAGACGACTGATTGTGGTGCATATGGGAAATGAAAATGGTTTCATAGAGGGGGCTGATGATGTATTTGAGTCAAAAAACAAGTGATTACCACGAGTCAATGGACGCGAACCGCTTTGAGCAGTGGTTAGAGAATATTTTACCAAAACTTGGTGAAAATGCGGTAGTGGTACTAGACAATGTTCCTAACCACTCAAGACGCCAAGAAAAAACACCCACCACAGCATGGAGAAAAGCAAGTATTCAAGAATGGCTGCGTAATAAAGAACTAAGCTATGATGAAAAAGACGTAAAGGCAGAACTTTTAAAGAAAGTGAATGACGTAACTACCAAAGTTACGCTGTGGATGAGCTCGCAAAAAAAATTAAGGTGGAGTCCTAAGACTGCCACCCTATCATTGCGAGCTCAATCCCATTGAACTCGCAATAATACTACATTTAAATTTGAAAATGTGAAAAAACTGCTACAAGACCATCCAACGTGTATCTGCTGATAAATGGCGAAATTGTGTGGATCATGTTATAAAAGTCGAGGACAATTTTTATAAAAATATTGATAAAATGATTGATAATACAATAGATAGTTTTATCATAAAGATAGCTGACTCGGACTCTTTCGACGAATCATCTTTGTCTAGTACAGACGACAGCGATTGAAATTAGAACTTTATAATCATTTATTAAAATAAAAATGTTTTGAACCCCTGAAAATTTGTTTACATTCTTTATCTCGTCTGGTTGGCCTTACTTTAGATGTATTTTACCCATTTTCTTTATTTCTATAAAAATAAAACCACTAGCGGTACCAAAAGAAAAAATAGCAAGTGTATGCCAAAATTAAAAACTAATTTACAATTGCACGAAATGGAAGTGTTATATTCTGGTGCACTGATAGCCATTAAATGGAAAGATAAAAAGTATATTTATATGTTATCCAACATCCAGGATAATTATATGGAGTTATCAGCGAGAACAAATCGTAAAACAGGATTGCCAGTAATTAAGCCCAAAGCAGTAGTGGATTATTCAAAAAACATGGGCAGTGTTGATAACGCAGATATGTTATTATCATCACTGCAGTGCATACGCAAGAGTATAAAAAGTATAAATTAAATGGTATAAAATAATTTTTTTCACATATTTGACATGCATCTTTTAAATGCGTTTTTTTGTTGCCGGCATGTAAAAGATATGCCAAAAATAAAATTCGCCTGTGGGAACACAAGGCTAAAGGCTGACGTAATGCTGACACATTAGTTTAAGTAAGCAACGCGCCACTGGCCCGCCGATCACCAGTTGCGTTCGGCCAGGGCAGTAGGGAACACGCTTGTAAATTAGTATTAGGTTATTGTATAATATACTTCGTTGAGTGAATACCATCTTTAATTTATCTAACCTGAACTTACCTGTGACGAGACATCGAAGAGACAGTAAGTAGTACAACTCCGAAGTGGGGTATATAAGCCCACAAATACATAAAGCCTAAAGTGGTGACTCCCGCGTTTTAGTTTCTACTGCCCTCGCAACTCATTGCGCCGTCGCGTACGTACACGTTGCATAAATCGAACATTCCACGTTGTGTATAGTGACACGTGTTAGCAGAAAAATGGCCAACCCAGGAGTGCAGCAGTCGACAGCTCAGCAGCATGCGTACAATAATGATTTGGCAGCCATCAGCGTGTCGTCGCGGATACCCACGTTTTGGACAGATATGCCACGCATGTGGTTCGCGCAGTTCGAGGCCGTGGTGGGACCGCAACATCAAAGCGACAGTAACAAGTATGATATGGTTTTGGCGAAGCTGGGGAAAGAGGAATTAAGTCAGGTGGCAGACCTGATCGACGACCCTCCAGCGTCACAGCGATATACGGCACTAAAAGACAGATTGTTAAGAGTTTTTCAAGAGAGCGCCGAAGCACAATTCCAGAAGCTCGTGAAGGAGATGGACCTAGGTCAGCAGCGTCCAACGCAACTGCTTGCCAAGATGAAGGAGCTAGCCAGAAATACGGCAACGGCAAATGATACTTTGAAGAATTTGTGGATGTCACGATTGCCAGGTTGGGTACGAGCGATTCTCGCGAGTTGCAAGTCAGAAACAAAGTTAGATGAACTCGCCGATGTAGCCGACAAGATCATGGACAATTTGCGAAGTGGAGATATAGCGCAGATAAGCAAGCCAACGACTTCAGCGAACGAGATGAGTGGGAACACGGAACTACTGACAGAAATAAGAAATATGTCCCTAGAAATCAAGACGTTACGCGGAGAGATAAATGAAATACGAGGAAGAAATCAACATCGAGAACCCCGTTGGCAAGGAAACAGAGGTAGATCTCGGTCACGATCCAGAGGTCCCAGGTGTACTCCACAAAGTCCAGACTGGTTATGCAAGTACCACTTCAGGTTCCGAGCAGCGTCCACGAGGTGCGAAGCCCCGTGCAATTGGAAAACGCCGTCGGGAAACTAAGTGCGGTGCAATCTGGTGTGATGGAAGAATGTACCGGTATCGACGAAAGCCATCGCTTGTGTATCACGGACTTTAAAAACGGTATGACTTTTTTAATAGACACCGGAGCAGATATATCTATTGTTCCTGTTTCAAAGTTTAATTCTAAGATATATGATAAGTGTACGTATACATTGTATGCAGCAAATGGCACAATGATAAACACGTACGGTGTGGTTACATTAGAACTAAATTTAGGATTACGACGTAGTTATAAATGGCCTTTTGTTATATGTGATGTCAGTAAACCAATAATAGGTGCTGATTTCCTAAGAACACATAGGTTAGTGGTAGATTTGTACAACAAAAGATTAATTGATCAGGTTACATCGTTATACGCGATAGGGACTGTCAAAAGTCATAAGGAGCCCTCGGTTACGACCATTCAGGCTAATAACCCGTACCGCGATTTATTGGAACAGTTTTCAGAGATTACAAGGCCTGCGTCTTTCAAGAATGTGCCCGATCACGCAGTTCATCATCATATAGAGACAACAGGACCAGCAGTACATGCGCGTAGCAGACCGCTGCCGCCAGACAAATATGAAAAGGTAAGAAATGAATTTCGTTTAATGCAGGAAATGGGTATTTGTCAGCCTTCCGACAGTCAATGGGCTAGTCCTTTACACGTAGTGCCCAAAAAAGACGGTCAAATTCGGCCGTGTGGCGACTATCGTAGATTAAACGCCGTGACTACACCTGACAGATATCCAGTACCTAGATTGCATGATTTTACTTATAGTCTAACCAATAAAAAAGTATTTTCTAGATTAGATATTAACCGTGCTTACCATATTATTAAAATAGCCCCGGAGGATGTACAAAAGACAGCGATTATTACTCCCTTTGGTCTTTATGAATTTTTGCGCATGACATTCGGACTTAGGAATGCCGCTCAAACGTTCCAGAGATTCATGGATAACACAGTATTGAGGGGATTAGAAAATATTTCAATGGTAAATTCTAACACGGGCGAAAAACAGTACAGTTCTTTGTTTTGTTACATAGATGACGTAATTATTGCATCAGACCATGACGTCATAAACAAAGAACATGTAAGACAAGTTTTTGAAAGATTCAGTAAATTAGGAATTACAATTAACACCTCTAAATGTGAGTTTGGTAAAAATGAAATCGATTTTTTAGGATATAAAGTTACACAAGAAGGTATACGACCTTTAGCCGATAAAGTAAAGGCTATTACAGACTATAAGAGACCGGAAACTGTGGAAAGTTTGAGACGTTTCTTGGGCATGGTAAATTTTTATAGATCGCACCTACCAAAGGCAGCCGAAAGTCATGCTCATTTAAATAAGTTTTTACATAACGCGAAGAAAAAGGATAAAACTAAGATAGCTTGGGATAAGGAATCGGAGCTGGCATTTGAACAGTGTAAGGAGAGCTTAAAAAGCGCCGCGACACTCTCATCCAGCCCACAATGTTCCATTGTCAATAATGACGGACGCATCCAATACATGTGTCGGTGCCGTCCTACAGCAGAAAATAAATGGGAATTGGCAACCCTTAGGTTATTTTTCTAAAAAACTGTCACAGACTCAACAAAATTACAGTACTTACGATAGAGAATTACTCGCCATATACATGTCTCTAAAGCATTTTAGGAATATGGTTGAAGGTCGAGCTTTAACGGTTTTTACGGACCACAAGCCGCTCATTCATGCGTTAACAAAGATTAATTCAGACAAAGAAACACCCAGACGAATTCGACAGTTAATATACATAAGCGAGTATACTAGTAGCATTCAGCACGTAAGCGGTAGCGAAAATCCAGTAGCGGACGCTTTATCACGTGTTGAAACTATTGTTTGTCCAACTTTTATCGATTACGAAGAATTAGCGTCGCAACAGGAACATGATGATCAGATTACAGAGTTTCTAAATAGTAATAACGCGTTACAGATTCAGGTAAAGAAAATTACGTTGCCTAATGTGAATAAAAGTATATACTGTGACATTTCGACTGGTAGTATAAGACCGTATATACCCAAGAGTTTCAGACAAAATGTTTTTCTTTCGGTACATAATATAAGTCATCCCGGCATTAGAACAACTTTAAAAATGATCAGTTCTCGTTTCTTTTGGCCAGGAATGAATAGAGACGTAAGGACATGGACAAAAAACTGTATACCGTGTCAAAAAAGTAAAGTCAATCGGCATGTCATTACAGGTTTAGGAACATTTACGCCGAGCGAAAGGTTCGAACATATTCACGTAGATATTGTAGGCCCATTACAGACAACGCAAAAAGGTAATAGATATTGTGTAACAATAATAGACAGATTCACGTCATGGCCAGAGGTAGTGCCCACAGCTGATATAACTGCAGAAACAGTAGCCAAAGCAATTTATGAAAATTGGGTTTGTCGTTTCGGTTGTCCAACTAGGTTAACCAGTGATCAAGGAAGACAGTTTGAGAGCGAGTTGTTCAATAGTTTACTTAAATTATTAGGTATAAATAGAATAAGATGCACCCCATACCACCCCCAAAGCAATGGCAAGATAGAGAGATATCACCGTTCGTTAAAAGTAGCCCTTACATGTAAGTTAACAGATAGAACTTCGTGGGATGAGGAATTGCCCACGGTATTATATGGACTTCGCGCTGCGAGTCGGTGTGACACCGGCCTTAGCGCAGCAGAGTTGGTACTAGGGCAGCCATTACGCTTGCCTGGCGATTTCTACAACGAGGTAAGTAAAACAGCTACTTATGATTATACTTACGTAGAAAAATTACGCGAGATGATTCAGAGTCTAAGGCCCAAGGCACGAGCGGATAGCGATTCACGTAAGTTATTTATATATAAAGATTTGCAAACTTGTTCTCATGTTTTTATTAGAAATGATGCTGTAAAGAAACCTTTAACTCCTACTTATGATGGCCCTTATCGCGTTTTAAGTAGATCCGAAAAAGTTTTCAAAGTTCAATTAAATAACAGAAAGATAGATATTTCAATAGATAGATTGAAACCTGCATATGTATTGATAGAACCAGAAAGTACGAACAGTTACCTTCCTCATAGTACAAATGAAAATAGTAATACAAAAGATGTAGACAAAGAGAATGACTCAGATTGTATTAGCGATAAACTTGTAACTCGTACCACACGCAGTGGAAGGCACGTAAAGCCACCTGTGCGTTTTAAGTTGTAAACATATTAGATTTATTTATAGGTGACTAGACTATAAACCATCATTGTACACATTATTTTCAAACTAGATAGTTTATTAAAGTATATGGCTATATTTGTCAACATGGGTAATTACCAAGCAAAGAACGAACAAGTTGTCATAGCGCAGACTGGCTCTGAAAATTCAGCAAGAGCCGCGCTTGAAAGGAAGATCGAAGTATACGGCATACTCATCTTTGTAATCATAGCCATAGTAATCAGTGTATTTTTGTGCATATGCCTTAAAAAGTGCGGTAAACATGCGGAAGGTAGAATTGTTAACGGTGTCCTAAATAAGGTTGAACAAGGACGGGCTAACGTGATAGAACAAACAACCTCGCCCAGTACAGTGTCTGGAGCAACTGTTATGTATTAGATTTAGTAATTTGTGTGTTTGTGATAGCAAAAGCAGTGACGAATGTTTGTGATTTTTCTGGCGTCGACGTGTTGGGTGCAGGAGGTTCCCAAGGGATGTTTATTAATTATTGCAGTGCAGGCCAGCACGTTGACTACCGTTAATATAAAATAATTAGATGATAAGAATAAGAATATGTATTTATGAAACATAAAGTCGGACCGCTGAACGGTTCCGCAAAACATATAATTATATGATATCTAATATATAAGAATTGTACGAACTAATAACGATAAATTTAAGTTACAATTATGCTTGTGACAAACAACCATTGTATTTTTTTTTTGTATCGTAGTTTTTTTTTTCATGTACCTAAAAATAGTGTTAGCATGTAAGTAGTTATGTAGGTCAAAGAACACAACTATTCTTTGTTTGCTTAAGTACAGTGTCAGCAAATTGTTGTCAGAACAGTATCGTATTGTTAGTAATGAGCAACAACTTAGCAATGTTTTAATTTGTATGTAATGATAGGGTGACCATAGTTTTGTCGGACAGAATTATTAAATGTAATAGTAGTGTGACCATGTTTTTTTCAGGACAAAGTTTTCTTGTTTAATTTTTGATAGATATTTGAACCAATGTTAGTGTTAATTTCCTTTTTATTTTTTATTTTTAAAAAAAGGGGGGGAATATTGTGGGAACACAAGGCTAAAGGCTGACGTAATGCTGACACATTAGTTTAAGTAAGCAACGCGCCACTGGCCCGCCGATCACCAGTTGCGTTCGGCCAGGGCAGTAGGGAACACGCTTGTAAATTAGTATTAGGTTATTGTATAATATACTTCGTTGAGTGAATACCATCTTTAATTTATCTAACCTGAACTTACCTGTGACGAGACATCGAAGAGACAGTAAGTAGTACAACTCCGAAGTGGGGTATATAAGCCCACAAATACATAAAGCCTAAACGCCGATTTTCAATTGCGCGTGATTCGTCAATTAATAGAACGATACCACATTGATAGCATTATAGAAGGAGCCACGTTAGCTACAACTAGCAGTAATAATCGCAAAGGAGCATTATGCCGAGTCGTTTGGAAAAATATCAAATGTGCAAGCAATGCGCAGATTTAAAACAAAGAAAAAATACACGTTTAAGGCGCTCAACCCACTGAAGATGCGTCCCGCCGCGGTCCGCGGAGCGACGGATAAGAGCGCTTGTAGACGTCCGTTTTTTTCATCGGATAACGGACTGTGTTTTTTGCCGGATTCGCGGTGGTGTATGAATTATAATAAATGTGTGTACATGCACCGGACATCGGTCCGGCGAACAATTTACGCCGGATGCACCACCGCTTCCCCTCGGCGCGACGGACACCGGTCCGGTGTAAGAAAGGGCGGTCATCCACGCCAGTATATTGGTGCGTGTTGACGCTGTCGGACGTATTGCCTGTTTTCTGTCAATTGAGTGCCGTCTACCTGCGTTCTTTTAAAAATGGGTGATATTGACATGGAATTGTTAATAAGTTTGGTTGAAAATAGGCCTGTACTGTGGGACAAAACACAAGACTGCTATAAAAATAGACAGTCGAGTTTTGCCGCTTGGAGAGAAATTTGTCTTGCGTTAAATGAAGGATTTGAATCGATGTCCGAGAAAGAAAAAAATGATTTTGGTAAGTAACATTTTATTTTCATTATTTTTATGCATATTGATTTTGCCATGGTAAACGCCCTACTGGGGACATGAAATACTCTGCATATTTGTTACGAATCATGTTTGCTGTTACATTACCTCGTGTTGAATGGGAACGAGGCAAATGGCATAGAGTAGACATCATGTGTGAACTAGCATTGTCTGTAGCATTATTAGAAATACCCTCTACTTTATGAATTATGTTTTGTAATAAGCAGCATGTTTTTACTATGTTAACAGCAGTATCTGTTGAAACATTTAATGGCCTATGCAAAATCCTCCATTTATTGGATAAAATACCAAATGCGCATTCGACGTAGCGTCGCGCTCTTGTGAGACGATAATTGAAAATTTTTTTTATTGTGTCAAGTTGATGCCCACCGTAAGGGCGAAGTACGTGTTGATGTAAAGCGAAAGCTTCATCAGCAACAAATACATACGGTAACTCACTGCCCGCACCTGGCAACTGCTTAGGTCGAGGAATATTTAATTTATCGCCTACTATTCTTTTCCAAAATTCTGTTTCTTTAAATACTACTGAATCGCATTCTTTGCCGTAGGCTCCAACATCAATAAAAACAAAATTATAGTTTGTGTCTACCACAGCCATTAATACTATTGAGAAATAGTGCTTGTAGTTAAAAAACATTGATCCACTTTCTTCTGGCTTGATGATTCGAATGTGTTTGCCGTCAATGGCTCCCAAGCAATGAGGAAAATTTGCATTCGTCTCGAAATTTTTTGCTATTGTTAACCATTCGTCTTCCGATGGTAGTTTCATATAAATTGGAGAAAGGGTTTCCCACAATGCTTCAAATACTTCTTGTACAATACAGCTGATTGTTTTTATACCCATTCTGAAACTGTAATGTAGATCACTAAATGTGTTCCCTGCAGCTAAATATCTGTAACAAATTTTTCTCTTTTAGGCAAAGATATCATAAAAAAATGGAACAATGCAAGAGATAACTGGATGAAATATCACAAAAAAGTTAAGGAATGTAAATCCGGCTCTGGAGCAAGAAGTCTACGAAAATATAAATTCTACGATCAAATGCTCTTTTTGGGTAAAATTGTGGCTCGCCGAACAACGGAAGCAAGTATTACATCAGAAATAAACATCACACAATCTCACAACAAAGAAACAGACTCACAAACCAATAATGACCCTACCGCACCAGCCAATACTACTGATAGAACAAAAACAAGCAAGAGGAGAAAGACAGACTGTAGCGAAGTTGATCGACAAATGCTTACTTTAATTAAATCAGTTGAAGATGAAGACAAGAGTAAGAGTATGTGGTTTTTCAAAGGTATTGCTCCGATTGTAGACAAGTATAGTGACGACGATTATGTTGAATTCCAATATGAAGTCATTAAAGTTATGAGAAATTTTACTCGGAGAAATCAAGCGTCCATGCAGCAGCAAAATTACAATTGAGGAGCATCGGAACATAAACCGATAAATCCAGTTCCGATATTTTTTTTTTTTATGATGGCAATTGGTAATTTTTGTAAAATTGAATAGCCATCGTAGACCAAATCTATTCAAAAACCGCTAATTCTACTTCAAAAACCTATTTGAAGTTCACTAATTTGAACATAAACAGATAAATCCAACCAGTCTTATCAACCGGCATAACGATTGGAATAAATACCGATAAATCCTTAACGTTTTGCACAGATCACGCTTTTAGTTGCGTCAAAAACAGACATATCCCTTAAAAAAGTTTCATAACGAAACCATAGATAAACCTGATATTAAACTATGTGCTAATTCAATGTTTTGATACCTTAATAATTGAAGAAAAATAAAGCTAATTTTGACATTGACATTTGGCGCCACTCGGTCAGCTGTTGTGATAAAGTCTGTTCATGTCGATATCGATGCTTATATTATATTTTGTGTATGTTTTAATAGTAGTTAGTAGAGATAATAAGTCAAGATGAGTGAAGAAGCGGAATCTACCGTGGAAGATATTAACCAAGGAAGAAGAAATAAAGTAAAGCAGCCACGGAGAGCTGTTTTGGAACGCATGAATAGGTACTGTATTGTTTAGCTCTGTAACGTAGGTCATTATTATGTATATTTTATTATACTTGTTACTTGTATTTCAATGTTTATTATCTCTAACTTAAGTTTGTTGTTTGTTTAAGGTATCGTGACACTGATCCGTTGGGTATAGATTTTGATAGGCCGTGTTCACATGATACCGCCAAATTGCAATGCAAGAGAATTTCTGTGCATTATATATAAAAAAATAGACAACATTTTTTTAAAAATACAAACAAAGTCGATCAAGATATATATTTGACCCGCTTGATTGCACCGTACATTCCGGTAGACGTAGATCTTATGGTATGGCGAGACCAAAACCGTGTAGCAATGCTCTCAACGTACCATGGGATCGCCGTATCTGAAAACAAACCCATTCTCATCAAGGACTATAATGTCTGCATGGGAGGCGTCGACAAGAAAGATCAGATGCTGTCATCTTACCCTATGGAGCGAAAGAAGACACAAGTCTGGTACAAAAAATTTCTCAGGCGTCTGTTAAATGTGAGCGTATTCAATGCATACATCCTATACAAACATAGTCACGACATAAAACATAGGGAGTTCCGCATGGCGCTTGTTACAGAGATCTTGGGAAAACACCAGCAATCTCGACCCGAAATCGAAATCACAATGTATCGTGGAGTCCCGAAATTTTCGGCAGAGGTCATCACCCATTTACCTGCTGAACTCCCTGTTCTGCCTGGAGGTGAAAAAATTGGCAAACAACGGCGACAGTGCGTTGTTTGTAAAACCAAGCGTACCCATTACGTATGCCGAGCATGCAATGTGGCGCTATGTTTTAATTCGTCAGACACCACTTCTTCATGTTACGTCAAATACCACACATAAACACATTTACCATTCTTTCTTCCTCAGTCTACAATGCATTAAATACGTTACCATTTAGCTAAACGAATTATCTAAGTATTTTTTAGCCAAGCGTAGGTATTAAGTACCTACGCTTGACTATATTACAAATTCTTGATTATATTGAAATATATTAGATAATTTGAATAATATTTATATTTATAATAATATTTTTTGGTAATTATATTTTTCCTAAATTTGTTTCCGTTAATTCCTACAATGGACATTGATTGTGTATATCGAAATGTGCCTACGGTTGTTAATTTAAATTCTTGAATATTGTAAACTATTTTGGTACTTACTTAATATTTTGTTTTTACTTAAAAAATTTACCACGACTTTAATATTAACATTTTTGTGAGAAAATAATATCTGATATCATTCTCATAAAATGTAATCTGACTATTAAAAAGTCATATCCATATTATTGTTGGCGCAGTACGTCATATTCATAGGCGTCCCAATATGGGCCGCGCGCCAGACGCATTTGAGTTAAATTTGATTGGCAGCAAAGCATACGAAATTCCAGATGTTTGTAATTATATTTCTAATTATTCTTGTATGGCAAGTACTTATATTTTTTTATATACTGTGTAGCAAATATTACATACTAAATGTAAAAAAAGAGCTAATGAAAATGATGGCATATATTTCGCTATAAAAGTATGATAGTGAAGTCAGTGATTTGAGTGCCGATTTCATATGGGTTGCTTTATTTGATCCGTATTTACTAATGAACAAAGCCATGCATCTGGTATTTATACTATAAATAAATAGTACATGAACCAAACTATGCCTAAACACATTTAAGTCACTGGAATTGCCCGCCGTTCGTCATCAAACCCACTTGAAACTGTTATGTTTTTTTTATGAGTGCGCGAGAGTGTGAGAAATTGTGCCGTGAGTTCTAATAGCCCTGGTGTAAAAAAAATGTACGTAAACATGTGTTGTGATTATTACATTTTGTAAATATAAGATTTAGCTATAAGAAATTATAAAAACTGTATATAAAACTATTTCATTTTCAAAAATATACCTTAATTTGTACAAATTTATCGCATTTTTTTAATCCCTCATAATTTCCAGAAGTTTTAACATTATATATGTATTAAACTTAAGAATATTTATATACTAACCTGTAAAGAATTTGATACTCAATCCAAATATATATATATATATATATTATTAGGTATTTATATAAATCATTGAGAAATCTTCGAAAGAATGCATCTATCGCTACAAAGCGGGAGGCCCAGTGCGAAGGGCCGCCAGACGTAGGTAAAGGTGCGCGCAGGTAGCGCCAGTTGAGAGGTTATATAAAATGTGTAGTATACATCAAATGTAACATATAGTGCTATCTAGTAGAAATAAGAGAAACTAATAGAATTTATTATCTGTACTTTCTTAATATTATATATTTCATATTCAATGAACGAATGAATTTCTTCTGTATGCACTTCCTTCCGCTGTGTGTCTTGATTGAATAAACTCTCTCTTTGGTCAGCCATCATAGAAAACAGTCGTTTTATTTTACAATAGGTTATGTAGTTTCGTATCGCGCTAATGATTTTGTCACAAGTTCAAACGCAAACGCAACGCTATTGGATTGTTACAGCTGTCAAACTAACGGTTGTGAAAAAGCTACTGATAGCGCGCGAGTTGAATGCAGAGCTTAGGAATGCGGTAGTGCTGTGACCTAATTATAATTATTGATGACCACAATAAGTAATGAATGTCGATAAATTTAAACAATGTTATGAGTTTAATTTTATTTTTTACACTAGGTTACCATGATGAAAAAAAAAACAATATCATAATTATCACACGTTTTTAATTATCATTTCACAAAACGAAATAAAAAAAAAATTAATCAGATTCAGAAATGGTAGATATGGTTGAATCGGTGTCACTATCCTCGCCGTCGCTGACCTAAATGACGAATCGGACGTAGTTATGCAGAAACGTTCCAACCCACAAGTCGCCCAAAATCGAGATAATTTGATTAAACTACCTTTTATGACATCTAGCGTCAGATTAGTAAAAAGGTTTCAAGTTTTAAGTCTTATGTCAGAAAATACTTTTTTCACTTATGTTCCAACCCACAACCTTTATCAAATAATAACTTTAGTAAATGAACTAGAAGGTACTATGAGGACAGGGACATTTAATGTTTTACGAAACAGTATATTTATTTTGCTAAAACGCCACAACAATCTTGTAGCGTTTTAGAAAAACCATGTTAAACCATTTTATTTTGTAACAAATGTTCCATTTATACTTGGAACGTTTTTGCAAAATTGTAATGCGAGGCATAAACGATCCAAAATTTGTGGTACGTTATGTAAATAACATAATTTGAAAACTTAAAAGGTAACATGAATTTTGTACTATTATACAACTAAATAATAAACCTGTTTTGAAAAAATGTTTCAAGCCCAAAGGGTTAATTTTCAAATGACTTTGATTAGCTTCATCCTGAACTATTTACATACACGACCACTAAAAGTAAATATTTATAACACGTAAAGTAAAAGTTTATTTTCTTTGTAGTTATTTACCAATACAATTTTACTTGAAAATGTAATATTATAGACAAAAGAAAAGAATTCTAATGACATTAATCCTAAGTTATGCACAACCTGGAACGTATCTTTCAATTACTTTTTACTAGTGCAAGCGAGACGGAGTATTTTCTTTTTGACATTGAATCTTATTTGAGTTTGCAACGGTCATTATTGAAACAAACGTCGTGGAAGAGATAGTTTCGGTCATCTTTTGTTTGTAATTAATTATCCTTATTACGTTTATAACAGTGAACCGTGGTGAATTGTAGTGTAGGTACTGTGTGTCAATATAATAAGAATAAACAATGGAAGCTAATAAAGATGTAAGTATTATTAATGATTGTATAATATTTTGTAATAGGTAGTTGTTAGTTTTATCGAAAGATTTTTAACCAATTTTGGTTATTTATTTTTACAGAATTCATCATTAGAATAGTTATTAGCCAAAAAACGAAAATTAATGGAACTCAGAAACAAAGTTATTTCTCAAGGACAGATCAAAGATCAAGTCGGAGTTACAGACTCCAGAGGTATGTTGGAATTTAGTTAAAGGCACATAATATAATATGAATTTGGCGGTGTATGTGTTTTCTCAGTTATTATTTTGTTTTATTTTATATTATATAAAATAAAACAAAATAGTACATACATATGAACAATAATTTAATGTAAAATTAATTATAATAATAAGTTGTGCACAAATAAGCAGTGTTTTGGTGCCCGTAAATGGATTTCGTTTTTATTAGTATTTTTTTTATATTTTTATGTTACATAATATTATCTATTTCTTAGGTCCATTCTTACGTGTCTTGCACAACCAAGCGGTCGGCGAGTCAACATAATAAGCCTCACAGAGGGAGTTAACGCGTTTCGAGTCGAAGATCGGTTTCGGTTGCATGTTGCAATATGAATCGTATCTTTTGCATGTATTGTGTATAATATTCTTGTTGATGCTTTACTATGATATACGAGCATGATTATTGCTCTTGGTGGGGCTATCAAAAACATTTTAATAATTTTATTATTTGCATTGGATATACGACTCTAAACCTATTTTTCATTTTAGAATAAATTAATTTAGTAAGCATATACTAAATTAATTTATTCTTAAATGAAAAATAGGTTTATTACTAGGGGATGGGATGGCATTGGATTTGATGAGATGTGTTTTCATAAATTGATTTTTTTTTCAGCTGACTCTAATCCAGGTACGCCATATTCAAACACGCAGCCTTCAATCTCTCCTCCACCATATTCGCCACTTACTCCGCAAAATTTTATGAATAAAAAAAGTATGGATAATAATTTACAACGTAAGATGATTCTTTTAACTTTACCCCAAAAGTACACGTCACCTAATGCAGATTATAATTATTATTAAACCATAACATATATTTGTTACACTTTTCCAAGTTAACACTGCTGGTCGCAGTTAGTATTTGTATAAATTGTGGCAATAGATAACTTACGTACATATTCGTACATTGTTTTAGATACTTGTGATCCTGTTATTATACTAGAAGAAAAAATACAGGATGAAATTTCACCATTATCATCACCTCTTCCGGCAATGTCACCAGAAACGCAACAACTGTTTAATACATTAACTGAGTATGAACCAAT
The DNA here is from genome assembly GCA_905147285.1 of Hypena proboscidalis. NCBI lineage: Eukaryota > Metazoa > Arthropoda > Insecta > Lepidoptera > Erebidae > Hypena > Hypena proboscidalis. The sequence continues at coordinate 9,155,580 of LR990141.1, forward strand.
TAACAACATTAACGAAAATAATGATATTTCAAAATCTGATTATTGTGATAGTGATGACAGCGTTAGAGATCCAGATTATGTCTCACATAACAAAGTGGTACATATAGATGAGTCGACAACCTCTTGTTCGTCTTTTAGTGACAGTGGAGATCATGACGTGAGTAAAAATAGGAAAATTCCGTCAAAAGAAAAGCTCAACAATGAGGGTATAGAAATGTTAGAACCTAACAATGAAGAATCAACCGAACTTATTCCACCTAAAAGTGACGAAGATTTACAATCTAATTTGGGAACTGGTAGACCGAAAAGGGGCCGTAAGAGAATTAATCATCAACTTAGATCAGAGAGAAAACATAATAAATACAATAATTTAGAATACACCACCACCAAAAATAAATTAGTGCAACCAAAAAAACCTTTACTGAATATAATAATTGTAGATGTTTAAAAAAATGTGCTACCTTGATCCCAATAGAGAAAAGAAAGGAAGAGTTTAAAAAATTTGTGTGTCTAGGGTCCTACAATGCACAATGTTTATACTTAGGATCATGCATTAAAGAAGAAAATAAAAAACGAAGTTACACTATGACTAATGTTCCTGAGGCAAAAAAAAAACCAAAGCAATTCACCCGTATCTATTCTATTAATGGTACAAAAGTATGTCGTGATATGTTTTTAAATACTTTTCAAATTACTACTCAAAAAGTTACCATTGCACTAAAAAAAATTAGAAGTAGTGAGCCCATAATGGACGGTAGAGGAGTTAGAACAGGTGGCAAGAATAAATTACCTGATGAAATGTATAATTTCATAGTCGAAACTATTTCAAAACTACCAAAGTATGAGTCGCACTACAGAAGAGAAAAGAACAATGACACGTTATATTTACAACAGGGGATGACATTAACCAAAATTTACGATATATATCAGCAGGAGTACACAAATACTTATGGTGGAGAGCAAAAGTGCGCTTCCTTCGAATCAGTCAAAAAGATTTTTTACACTAAGTTTAACCTTAAGTGTAAAACATTAAAGAAAGACACCTGTAATAAGTGCGATATGTTAGCTGTAAAAAGTCAAAATGCAAGAACTCTCGAGGAGAAAGAACAAGCTATAACAGAAAAGACTCAACATTTAGAAAAGGCTGAAAATTTGAGGAAGCAGATGAACTCCGATTTTGAAGACGCTCGAAACATGTCCACTATTGAATGTGTAACATTCGATTTAGAAAAAACTTTACCATTACCACGAATCCCAACAAATGTTGCGTTTTACAAAAGGCAATTGTGGCTCTACAACAGTGGCATCCATAGTGCTTCAGATGGCATTGGTCATTGTTACATATGGGTTGAAGGGGAAGCAGGAAGAGGTGCGCAAGAGGTAGGATCGTGCCTTATTAAATATATTCAAACTAAACTAAAGCCCACTGTTGAACACCTTATTCTTTGGAGCGATTGTTGTGGAGGGCAGAACCGCAACATAAAAATAGTTCTCATGTTGAAAGCACTTCTAAACTCACATGACTCTTTAAAAGTCATTACAATGCGGTTTCTTGAGTCTGGGCATACCTTTCTGCCTAATGACACAGACTTTTCCAAAATTGAAACTGCTCTCAAACACCATCAACGTATTTATACAGCCGAAGAATATATGTCCATAATTAAAACGTGTAAAAAAAGAAAACCTCTAGAAGTAATTAAAATGAATAAGACTGATTTTTATGGCACAGAAAAATTGGAAAAAAATATTATCAATAGAAAAAAATTCACAGACAAAACCAAAGTCAATTGGTTAAAAACAAAAGAAATAAGAATTGAAAAAGAGAAAGTATTTTCAGTTTTTATGAAATCATCATTAGAGGAAGATTACAAGGAATTAACAATTGAAAAAAAAGTTAGAGGGGAAATACGAAATATTAACATGTCCGATTTCTGTTTGTTGTGGCCGGATGGCAAAGCCATTGCTCCAGCCAAATTAGCAGATTTACAATCCATGTATCAGTACATCCCTGAGGATTGTCATGCGTTTTATAAAAACCTAAAGAGTATGGATGGAATCATAGATGATGTCGATGGGTTTGGTGGGGAACCAGATTTTGAAATGCAAGAGGATGATGAGTATGACGTATGAAGATTTTATCATCATCAGCAGTCCACTGCTAGACGTAGGCCTCCCCAATAGCACAAGATTTATACTGTTTGTTAAATTGTAAACACCTAGTAATAAAAAAAATCATAAGTAATTATTATTATTTTATTTGTTGTTCAGATTTTACATATTTAGTACCTGGAACGTTTGTGCAAAATTAATGAGATGTTCATGTAAATATTAATTATGTTAAAATGTTCCAATACCAATAATAGTTTTTTTTCTTATTGTAAAGTGAATACCCTAAAATTAAACATATGACTATCTAAACACAATATAATTCAACAATAAAACATTTAGTATTGACCTTTACTAGTTACAATAAAAAAGAATACAATTGAAACGCGTAAATGCTTTTATCTCAAATTCAACTTTCTGTGGAATGGAACGTTTCTGCATAACTACGTCCAATCGATCTATGGTATCTTCAATTAATCCATCTCTTTGCCAATAATTTTCTTCTAAAATTATGACGTGATCATCGAAGCCGAAGAGGAAGATTGGCGTAATCTTCCTCTGTAACCTGAGAAACCGCCAGCTCCGTAACTTCTTTTAACCTTATTACGTTTTTTTGTAACGAACTTGATAGACTCGGATCAGTCATTATTAAAATAAAAAAATAACACGGGAACTTCAGTATTAACACAATAACACGGCAAACGTACGATAGTTGACAAGCATGGCACATCACTACACTGCAGGCGCGTGAGGTGGGGCGTGCGGATAGCGGGGGGAGATGCTCCCGCTCTTTACCTCAGACCCCGACTGCATTCAACTCGCGCGCTATCTGTAGTTAGACGCTACTTTTTTTCAACCGTTCCGTAGCGTTTGTTAAGCTGGGTACAGATTGGTGCAATGCAACATGTAATGTAATATTCTGCGTTACATTGCATGTTCCCTGCTGCCTTGGACGTGTGGCGCGCGCGGTACGCGCATTGACTACGAATCATTCGAGAACATCTATTCTGTTCCCGCATTTCGTTACAAACACTAGCCCTCGTCACACGTGTTCTTTTCTTTGCCTGCATCAAGGCGATATACTTACGAATCATGGAGTCTGAAGACAGCCTTCTTGCTCTGACGATTATCAGTGCTTCATTGTTAATCATTCATCAACTTTAAAAAAAAACCACCTTCCACGCACCCTCTTTCACCGCCATGATCGTTGCGCATGCGAACGAAACGATCGGCCGTCCACGGCTGCGTCCTGCGCACACTGCGCGCCCCTTTGTGTTCGTACCAAAAACCGACAAATCTCGGATCGAGCCGGGCACGAGTTGTAACGCTCGGAGCGTGCGCGACCCAGGCGCAGTTCGTGCGCGCGAGGCGTCCACATTATGGGAATTCTGTTACATTACATGATACATTGCAGCAATATGGACGTCAAATTCTTGCATTGCATGTTGCATTGCACCAATCTGTACCCAGCTTTATTATTTTTGTCGTAATTTACTTTAAAAAGCTTATTTAGAATGTATGTATATATGGATTTATTAGAGAGAGCTCGGCAATACGACGTAGCAGTGTCTCGTGCCCAAGAGAAGAAGAAAAATATAAGTGCAAGACAAATGTCTGGCGCTTTTGAAATGAGTGACCGGCAGTTTGTAAAGCGTTATAGACTGTCTAAAGAATAATTCGCCAAGTAATATTACCGAGTTGGCTCCTCATGTTCCACGGACACTTAGTTCTGACGCCTTGAATTTGGAAACCAAGGTAAGAATACCTCTAAAGGTACGTTTACACGCTTGCCAAGCCTTGGCAAGGATCGACAATCGCAAGCATGTAAAAAGGGCGTTTGGCTTGGCTTGCGTAGGCTTGTGCCTGCTTGCTTCCGATCCAGTCGAGTGTCGGTTTTTTTACGCAGATCAAAGGGCGTTTGCGGCAAGCGCTTGCGATGCATTTACATGTTGGTCCGCGTTTAGTAGCCATTGTGATCTCGCGGCGAGTACACGCTTGCTTGATTTTACAAAAAATAAATAAAAAATGAGTTGCTGGTCGAATGAGGAGAGTCTTTCGTTTCTGGAACATTACCAAATGGAACCATGCATCTGGAATCCGAAAGATGCAAATCATAAAGATAAGAAGAAACAAGCAGATGCATGGATTCGTCTTGCTGAACTTACTGGAAGGCCAGTAAAGGAAATAAAAAATAAAAAAGAGATATTGATGACTACTTTTCGCAAGCACTTGAAAAAAAAACGTGAATCTATGCGTTCTGGCGCAGGTATGTTCCTACGATACATTTATAATTATTTTGATAGTCTGCTTAGCAAGGTGTAACTTATGTTTAAAAGCGTTGGTTAGTTTCTCGATTATTCCGCAACTATCTCGCTCTAATTTTCGATGTTTTTATTTTATTTTAGGTGCCGAAGAAATATACAATCCAACGTGGTATGCTTACGAAACCATGGAGTCATTTTTACTACCAGTATATACTTGCAATGAAGGGATAAACACCGAAACAGTAAGTAAATAAATTTATTTATTCTAAATAAAAAAAACACCGTTGGTTATTATACCTACATTTATTTATACATTTTTATCAACTTATCCAATCCTATTAAAATATGAAGTAAATTCTTCCCTGACTTCTCTGGCGTTCACCGGAGATCTTCGTGGTATTTGTGGTAAATTTTGCAATGCATTATATTCGTCGTTATCTCTACGCCATGAACCAGGGGTAACCATATTTCCACTACTGTCATATACGTCAAACGAACTCTGAGGAGTATATCGATTTGAAGAACTTTTACTTGTTCTCAAAAAGTTATGTAGTAATACACAAGTCATCGTAAATTCCGTTACAGTTTGTGGTTCTAAATTGATAGGGCGTCTGAATATTCTGAAAACTGAGGTTAAAATTCCAAACGTATTTTCAACTACAACTCGGGATCTAGATAAATTTTGGTTAAATAACCTTTTTGGTGAGTCTACTTCATGGTTTCCAGGGTAGGGTTTCATTACGTGTTGACTCAATGCAAAAGCACCGTCAGCTAAAAACACGTATGGAATATTAATATTCGATCCTGGAAGTGGACATGGTGGTGGAAAATCTATCTCGTTTCTAATTATTCTTTTCCATAGTAAACAATTATTAAAGACGCCGCCGTCACTTATTCTTCCTTGACTCCCGATGCCTGCGAATACAAATTTGTATTTGCTATCCACTAAAGCCAAAAGGACAATGCTAAAAGTTTTCTTATAATTGAAATACTCTGTTCCACTATGCGTTGGGCTTTCAATGACTACATGCTTGCCATCCAATGCACCTATGCAATGTGGAAATTTAGTCCTGAATCCTTCTTCTATATTAAGCCATCCTGTGGTGGGCATCTGTAAAAAGAAAGTAAATGAAGTGTAAGTTTAAGTATATTATTTTTTTGCAGCAATCAACAAATAGAAGAAGATACAGATCAGACAGAGGATGACCCTCTGATAAGAGACCGTACAAGTACGGTTACCACACCATCCAGACCACCATCTAGATCACCATCCAGACCACCATCCATACAAGCTGTTACTAATAAACGTCGTCGCCCTGCTTCTGAAACGGCTGAAAATCAAATGGCCGTGGCTTTTGGACAATTAACAAATGTTTTGGGTCAAAGGCAGAATGAAAATATACCTGCTCACAAAGACGATGATTGCGATCTATACGCAAAATTATTGGCTATAAAGCTACGTGAACTGTCAACTGATGAACGAAAAATTATGATGTACCAAATAGATGGGTTGTTTATAAACAGAATCAGTCAAAAATCAAATGAGCGTCATACACCATACCCTCAATATTATTCTCGACCGTCGTCAATGGCTGGTGCATATTCAACACCATCTCCTCAAGTCATTCCGAGTCGGCCAACATCAGTTAATAGTGTTTATTCTGAACCTATTCATAATAACCAAAGTTTTTTTCCCTCTCTAAACACACAAACTTCTTATTCAGCGCCAGACATGGCAAAACATATACCAACTCCAATAGCTCCAGCTCCGTCTACATCAACAGCACCCTCGTCATCTATTCGTATCATATCGGACCAAATCATCAACCCAGCCCCACGTGAAACCAACATTATAAACATGGCTATGTTGAATGCTTTCGAAGATTTTGATTCGTCGACATAATTCTTATTTAAATTAATAAATAATTAAACAATAAAGCAGTCGGCTAACATACATTCATAAAACAGATTTCCTATGATTCTATAAATAAATGTATAACATAATGTTTTGTTTTATTCCTACCTTAACTAGATCCTTTAGAATTTCATTAAGAGCTCGGCAAACTTCACGAATGATTATTGATATCATAGAGACAGATACTTTAAACAAGTAAAAGGAAGGCTTTTGTAAGAATCACCAGATGCCAAAAATCGTAGCGTAATGGCAAGACGAAATTTGGCTGGTATAGCTTCTCTGAAGTCTGTATCATGCTTGGATATCATTGGTGAAATTTTTTGCAGTAAAAACTCAAAATCAGAATAGCTCATTCGGCAGAAGTTATCAAACTCTCCAGATGGTTCATATAAAAGTTCATTAAATTTCTCTTCTATAAATTGTCTGTAACAAATAAAATATATCGTAGGTATTGTGGCATAACTCAACTGCAACAGATAATGGTTAAATCAAAATAGTTGTTACCTGGTACGATTATGATGAATCTTTTTCATCCACCATCTTCGCTGTCGTCGAGCTCTCCTTTTTTTTATTTCACTTTGCTTACATTTCAAATAAAAGTACGTTAAACCAAATGCAATAGCCGTCACAAGTTCGGTGTCCGCCATGCTTGGATGTATATTGCAGACTGACGAATTCACAAGCGTATAAACGCCTTTCAAACGCCAAACGAGATTTGTGGAGGCTTGGGACTGTTTGCAGTTTGCCAAAGCTTGGCAAGCGTGTAAACGTACCATAATACACTACTATTACGTATGGTGTAAAACAATCTAAATATACACAATACATCTACCGCAGAATGTATTGCTAAAGCGCGGTCGCCGAACAGGAAGAATTTCGTACGTTAACCTGTTACTACCTATCTCTGTCACTCCCGCGTAAATATATTGCATCACTCTCGCACAGATACAATGGCCGTCGTTTTAAGGGATTGCAAACCTTGTACCTGCGCGTGTAAGGTCTGTTCTTGTACGCAGGTACTTACGCTTGACCTTGAGTTAATCCCACGACTTGCTTGATATTATGTTGGTTTTTGAAATAACGAAATGACATTCCATGTTGGGATGCGCTAGTGATCGATCAGTTTACGGACAGTGAAATCATTTCTGAAGTGCTTTGTTTTGTTATTATTTTAATTGTTATCTTGTTACGTTAACGTTGTTAAGTTTTCTTGATTGTTTTAAAATGGAACCAGGGCCGTCTACCTCTCGCCCATTTAAGGCGTTTGTTTCTCCACGGAAGAAAAGGAAAATGTCACACTTTAGTGAATCTGAGAAATTAATGATTATTAACGTCTTTAAATACGTTAAAGAATCCTGGCCTGCTGATAAGTATTCCTCAAAACAAGAAATGAAGGACAAAACAGCTGATATCTTGGGCATATCGAAGTCGGCCGTATATCGTATTTTAACAGAATACAACAAAACGGACACCGTCAAGCCAGCTGCATCATCAAAAAAACGTCTTTCATTAATTGAAAAGATCGACGATTTCGACAAATCGTGTATTAGAAGAATTGTGCACAGCTTTTATTTAAAAGGAGATTTACCTACTGTGAAAAAAGTGCTACATGTCATTAATGAAGACGCATCTTTACCAAACATGGAATTGACTTCGCTGAAAAAGCTACTAAAACATTTGCAGTTTAAGTATGTCAAACGAAGGAGAAACAACGCATTAATCGACAGAGATGACATAGCATTATGGCGTATCAAATATTTGGAAAAGATGAAAACTTACCGAGAACAAGAACGACCCATATATTACTTAGATGAAACGTGGGTGAATGCAGGTAAGACTTAGTTTTATCACCTATATGTAATACTACTTTAGGCCCGCGAATTCACTCGCGTAAATAACAGTTTTTCTTATTTTTTGTCAGAGAAGGAATTTTTTTATTTATTATAAGTCATTCTCCCCCAATAATAAATCCTACAATACCTAAAGACGAAAAATATTGTAGTGTATAGAAACTGTAACGGGACTTTACAAGTAAATCAGTTTTTTTGTATATGTAAACGTAGTATGTGTTTATGCAAGGACGCGATTGTGATAGCCTGTGTTTTTCTATGATGCAATACGACAATTCCGTTCGCAGTCGATTTCAAGTAACTCTTAGCTTTACGCGCAATTTTGTTTTGTTCTCAGGGCACACTGTAGGCAAAGTATGGGAAGACGCTACAGTGAAGTCACGCAAGCAAGCATTTTTAGAGGGTTTATCGACCGGTGCCAAGAATCCAACTTCCAAAGGCAACCGTCTCATTGTATTGCATATAGGAGGAGAAAAAGGATTCGTGCCGGAATCAGAATTGGTGTTTGAGTGTAAAGGTACAGGCGATTATCACGAATCGATGAATGCAGAGAAGTTTGTAAATTGGTTTCAAGCAATGCTACCGAGACTTGAGCCAAACGCAGTGGTTGTCATGGATAACGCTAGCTACCACTCAAGACGCCTAGAGAAAATCCCAGTTACGAGTTGGAAAAAGCAAAATATCCAAGAATGGCTTTCATCAAAGCAAATATGTTTTGAGGCCAATGAAACAAAAGTTCAGCTCTTGGAAAATTATTACCTCCATACCACTGCGAGTTGAATCCCATCGAATTAGTGTGGGCAGATGTCAAGGGGTATGTGGCAAGAAAAAACACAACATTCAAGTTGGCAGACGTAAAACACCTGCTCCGGGAGGCTTTGAACAATAATTCAGCAGAAAAATGGCAAAATTGCATTCGTCACGTAAAAAAAGAAGAAACAAAGTTAGGTGCACTTGACAATAATGTAGACAAAACAATTGATAATTTTATAATAAATGTGACAGGCGAGACGTCGTCGGAAAGCAGTTACTCTGATACCGCGGAATCTGATTCTGATAAATAAATTATATATTTATTAAATAAATACGTTTCATTTATACCAAATTGTAAATAAGTAATTAAGTATAACTCGATTTTTATAAAAGTTCACCACAAACTGTTAACATTTTTTCCCTGGAGTCATTATAAAAATCGAGTTAACATTATTCAGGTAATCAGTCTTATTATGAATTTATGAAGAACGAAACCGTATCGAGAAAAACACGAGAACGTATAATGAGAAAATTAACAGCGACGTACAAGAAACTAAAATTAAAAAAACATTGCGAACTTATTAAAACTAGTGTCCTCAGCTGTGTAGCTGTAACGTGACATCAATACAATCTTGCACTTATTACAAAAGTGTTTGTGACCACTGCCAGTAGGTAAAGAGGTCAATGTACGAAATTCTTCCTGCTCGGCGACCGCGCTTTAGAAACCATAGTTTTGTAAAAAAATAAAATATTAGTTTAGGTTTTAGTGGCGTTAGCATTCTATGCTCCTGGCTCCCATCAAACCATTGTTGGGGACAACAGAAAACACTGTGTTTCGCAGGCTAGTGTCTCAAAAGCCATCCAGCAAGTTACAATAGCTTTAAACAAGTGAAGTGTAATGAATAAATACATAGCTTTCCCATTTCAACACCAGAACAAGAGAACAAGTTAAAGAGAGTGAGTTGTATGTGTTCCTACTAGGAATAAAATTAGGTCTTGAATCTCTAACTTGAATAATACTAACTATGTACTGATAAATAACTTATGGTTATATAATTGTGTTTAGGTTTTATAGGAAGTTCAAAATGCTTGGATTGGTTGGTTGTATTGATGTGACATAGGTGGCAGTTGTGCGTCCGATTAAAAATGAAGAACGATATTATAATCGTAAAGGATACCATTCTCTGAATGTGCTATTAGTAAGTATTTTCACTTGGAATTTCATCATCATTATTTTGCAGTCCATTAGCTGGGTTAGGGTCTACCCACATTTATCGACGCGAAATCACCACACTACTCGAATTATCGCCGATTAGCTGTTGCGACGGCTGTTGACATGCGATCGGCAGTCGATTACTCCAAACGGCCGTCACGACGGCTGTTCACTTACGTTCGGCAGTCGACTCTTCCGAATGGCTGTCGCGGCCTCTGTTCAATAACATGTGCGAGCGAATCATTCGACTGCTGCTACCCAACGCCGATCGGCCGTCCTCGGCGCCGTTCGGCCGTCGTCGGCACCTTTCGGCTACCGTCGTAGATGAAGGCATGCGAGCGGATGATTCAACTGCCGTTCAACGCCGTTCGACCGTCTCCAGTGCTGTTCGGCAGCTGTCGGAAACGTTCCGCTGGATACAGCGCCGTACGGATGCGATCAGCTAATCAACAAACGGCTCGCTTCGCCGTCGGCCGGGCCGGGCCGATGCGAAAGGTATTAGTAACACCCTTATTCCGTCGGCATAAAGACTTTTTTGATTTGATTGAAGTTAGCCGATTCCGCGTCGATAAATATGGGTAGACCCTTATGATGCCATATCTTTTTTTCATATAACAGTTATTTGATGCAAGTTTAAATATATTGTGGTGGATCCAAGTTACGAAGATTATAAAGTTATTTATTAAAAGTGTGTGGTCTTGAACCTCCACACCAATTTTCGATGATTTTGGAATAGAAACAAACAAACAAACAAAAGTCTTTTCGCTATACATATATTGGTATAGATGTTATAATTATTTAACTATTAGGTCTTAACAACTATTTTGTTATTTTAGGAGACTCGGGGTATCATTGCGACCTACTACAATGACAGCAATCTCACATCCAAGACCAGAAAGCCCTGAATATTATTATTAGGAGAAGCACACAACCACACGTTGTATAGGTGTTTTAAAAGCTCGCTTCAGGTAAAGTTCTTTAAAATAAATAATATTGAAAAAGCTTAGCAAAACTTTAGTTAATATTTTATTTATATTAATGCAAAAAAAAAAAAAAGGTGTCTATTGGTTGACAGAAAGTTGCACTATGCACCAGAAGTTGCAGCAAGAATATTAAATGCATGCTGTGTACTACATAACATAGCACATAAAGCCCACATCCCATACACTCCTCTGACTGCAGAGGAGTCAGCACGAGAGCGAAGACTGACAGAAGGTGCTAGTGGGGGTGCATTTCGGGACAGTGTTCGACGCGGTACAAGTGTCTTCAGCGACCTAGAACTAGGACGTGCTCGTCAGCAAGCGCTTATACAGCGCTTATGGGCAGAGAGAGCTAACCTAAGATAAAACCTTTGATTATAATAAGCAAAAAGGGACAATAGACAATACAGACATGTTGTTGCAAACTATACAGTGTATAAGAAAAGACTTAGGAGTCTACTCACATGCTAAGAATCTCACACATGAGTGAGTTAACTACGGACCTTTATTTTCAATGGAAGTTTCACTCGGTGAATGTGTAAGTTTACTACTCATACATTTTAGAGGTGGTTGAATCACCTGATTAATAATAATTAACTTGAACATAACGTTTTATTTCTTATTATCATCAAATATCATTGCGACATATAAAAACATAATTTAACATAATAACAATAAAATAAATTGCACAGTCGGCTGCAAATTTGCTAATTATTTAAGTTTAATTTAATCAAGTACTTAATCAAATTATTGTTAAAAATAAAAGTCACATTATTATTTATTTAGTAGATAACATGGAAACATCAAGTATACATATAGAAAGTATATACCAAAATTAAATAAGTATAAAAAATAATAACGACATGTTCCTGTAATAAATTACAATATAGTGGGTAATCCGAGAAATCTTTTTATATTTTGCATGTAGGTGAATCATAAAACTTTAGCACCTATTCACTTATTATTTGCGGTTATGTTTGCGGAAGTGTGTAAATAATTATAAATTATAGTGTCTTATTATAGTGTGTAATCATATTTACTGTTTGTTTATGTGACATACAAACGAGGTAAGAATCAATTTAAAATCAATAAATTTGGTTTGTGTTGTATTTAATAATGTAAGTTCATTTTTAACTTGTGTAACGGCTGGTTTTTGTTTCATTCATCATGGATAACAACCTTTCAGCAAATACAAATTCAGATTTTGTTGTCATTCAATCACAAAGAGGAGGCAAAGTTCTTTTGTTAAATAGCTACAGGTACAATATGGTGCGTAATAATTGTAACGGGTCATAAAAACATTATTTGCATTTAAAATATACTATGATAATCAATTGATTGTCAGAGTGCCATCTTGCGTTGCAGATGGGAAATACGTGTTAAAGTTAGATTCTGCTAGATGTCGCTACTAGTCTTGGAAAACATTTATGTTATTTCGTAAATTTCAATTTTGTTATTTTAATTCTGCCTAAATAAAATAAAATAAATATAGATTGCAGTTTTATAAATTAAACACATTTCATTTAAGTATAAATTGTTAATCCAAAAGTAATATCATTAGTTTTGTTATCTGTGCAACGAAGTCTAAATATAATTGCCATCTTTTGGGTTTTCCCCAAATGCGTGGGTATTCGAATTGCACATTCCAGAAATAATTTATGCAAATAATTAGTAAACTTATAAAATAATATATATTAATTTATAATTATGTTGAGTAGTAGTCTTAGTTTCAGATTAGGTAAAGTTTGGTTGTAATATAATGTTTTCTTCTCATGATTTGTTGGTGAGTAGATTTCGTTTTTGGGAGATTTGAAATAGTGGGTAGATCACCCAGGTGATTGAATGACTTTTCATTTTTTCAAGAACAATGTCGTAGGACATTCGATAAATTCCTTTTTAAATATTAGGTGTTTAATACATCTCGCCGAAATGGCCATTATACATTTGTAAAGCTGCTTGTTGGTAAGAATTCTTTTATTATCAATTTCTTAGTCTTGAATCTTTTTGGTGTCACATTCTAAATTTGATTTCTGCATTTATAGATTGTGTTGGCATACTGGAACTCAACATGGAATGTTGAGGTGAATAAAATATTTATTGCTGATTGCAATTGTTTTCTGGTTAATCTAAGAGGATTGGGAGAAATTCAAATGTAAGTATTTTCTTACTGCGTATTGAGACCTTGTGCAATAATAATTGTTTGGTATGTGGTTTTGACAATTTCGTTCTTTATATCCACAGTTCGTGGGTTTATGGATTTGATTTTTGATTATGGATACGGAGTCCTACTTCGTGGTTGTTCGCATTTAATCTCCATGCGGTGTTATTGATCATTCTGCCCCCGTCAAAGACGACATCCATTTTTGTCAAGCATGAGTTATGACTCATGCCACGCCGCCGCTCTGACAGGGAGAAACTAACGATGAGGTTATCATCTATTTTTCGTTGAACCAGCATGTTAAAGCAAGGTACAATTTCTGAATAACTATATTTGTGGTACATTCTCCGTTACATAATTATAATAAAAGTAATTACATTTTGTGAACCAGTATGGACCCATATTTAGCCGGGAATAAATTTTGTTCATGATAAAAGTTCACTAAAGATAGTATTAAGCGGAGGACTTAATTTTTAGTCTACAAAAGTGTGTTTAGTCAACAATAATATGTAACTTGTTAAGAAACATTACAAAGTTTAAGAGCCAATAATTAGAGTTTCATTTATTTACCTTCCCTCTCCGAAAACACCGTTACATAAATGGCGCCCAACTTTCTTGGTATATTTTGATAATTATTATGTTATTCTGTTAAAACATTTTGTTAAATTTTATGTAACTTGTGATCGGAGAGGTTAAGGCTAACGGAGAATAGTACCCAAACATTTTTGGATTTAGTTAACCAGTATTATTGCCAACAATCTGTATATTTGTCAACATCTATATTCTGTATTCTGTATGTGTTAATTTTTTTAAATTATTTTTTTAGTTTTCCACTGTCGATGATGTTTGAGGACATATCGGTTAAAACATTAATTTTGTTATATGTTGAGAACCTGTGTAGATCACCTAAGTAAATCTGTATGTTGTTTTAGGTTTAACTTATTTCGACCATTTGAAATAATTAAAATTAAGTTTTTTTGTAAAGTCTGTACCACACAAATATAGGAAATATTTTTTTTACTATTATAATTTAATAATTTAGGCTGCAATATGGAAGGGCCATTAAATGTGCATGCTCTGAATAGAGATGAACTGGCCTATGAGGTAAAAATTAGGTTGGAGACCCCGGCATCAACTGTCTCTGACATGAGAAAGCAACTTCGGGGGTTACTGAGTGACTCTCCTTCAGAGCAAATTATTGAAACAGAGTATGACCCGGAGGACGAGTTGTCTCTTATCAAACAAAAAGTTAGTGATTTGAGTGGTTTGGTTGAAAAATTTTGCAAGTTTTCTGATACAATATTAAAAAAACTCTTTATAAGCACAGAAATAAAGAACTAGGAGCGCAAAAACTTAGTTTTAAAAAAATAAAAGATACGAAGATTCCTGAAAAATTCAAAAATTTTCTTTTCGCCGATTATGGTTACAAGAAAAACCGAATTTTAATGTTTTCCAGCTGCGAAGGAAGAGAAATTCTCAAACGAGTAAAACACGTTTATGGTGATGGAACATTTAAAAGTGCAGTCCCTCCTTTCAAGCAACTTTATGTAGTTCACGCTGATCTTGGAAGTGAGGATAACCAACACATGAATGTTATCCCTATCATATATGCATTATTACCGGACAAAAAACAGAATACTTATGAACTTTTGTTGCATTTGATTAAAAGCCAAGTGCCAGATACTTTTATCACGGATTTCGAAATAAGTGCCATATCAGCTATCCGCTGTGTATTTCCTGAATCGAAAACTCGTGGTTGTTTATTTCATTTTGCACAGGCAGTTTGGAGAAAGGCTAAGAAGCTTCATTTGACAAAATCGAATGTAAATAAAGGTCATATTAAGAGATGCATCGCGCTGGCATATTTGCCCAAACAATATCAATTGGATGGTTGGTTGTACATTTTGGGGGAATGTTTGAATAAAAAAGACCAGAATATAGCAAATTTCAACTATTATTATGAGGCCACATGGCTAAAAAATAGTGCTTGCTTATCAGATACTTGGTGTTTCCATAATCATACCTATAAAACGAATAATGTCACGGAATCCTGGAACTCACGTTTGAATAAAAAAATTAGAGCAAAGCCAAACATTGCAGTACTCTTGAAGGCTTTGATTCAAGACGCAAATTACTACTTAGCATTGTGGGAAAAAAATAAATATATCACAAAGCGAACAAATGAGGCTATCCTGCAACAGAAAGTTATCGAAAATGCAATCCGGGAGTTAATCAATTCTGAAATTTCGATAGGACACTGCATTGAAAAACTGAAAAGATAAAATCGTCCTTTTAATTTTAACAATAATTTGATTAAGTACTTGATTAAATTAAACTTAAATAATTAGCAAATTTGCAGCCGACTTTGCAATTTATTTTATTGTTATTATGTTAAATTATGTTTTTATATGTCGCAATGATATTTGATGATAATAAGAAATAAAACGTTATGTTCAAGTTAATTATTATTAATCAGGTGATTCAACCACCTCTAAAATGTATGAGTAGTAAACTCACACATTCACCGAGTGAAACTTCCATTGAAAATAAAGGTCCGTAGTTAACTCACTCATGTGTGAGATTCTTAGCATGTGAGTAGACTCCTAAGTCTAAGAAAATGTAATATTTGGTATAAGAACCTGGGTTTTCATCTTAACGCTAAATTATCATAGCGTTTTAAACATAATCCACGGACACAACAAAAGTATAGCTGATTTTCAGTTAGGTGTAATCGGGCAATTAATCGAGAAATATAAAGTACAAAAATTTGAATATTCAATACCAACTACTGCCCGCTCCACAAGTGCGTTACGTTTATGTGCACAACATCTTGCTGACCACATGCCGGAGTATACGGAGTCCACCCGGTTGTCGGTATTTTCGCGAATCCCTTTGAGTGTTACGTTACGCCTTAATATAGGTCAGTACAGACAGTACCCGAGAATCGTGGCGAGTGCTCATGTCAAGCGGGTATCACAATTTCAAATTGTTATTGACGAGCGTTAAAGATGGAATGGGACCAGGATAAAACTCTGTTGTTCATTGAAAAATATAAAGAAATAAAAATGCTGTAGGTTTTGGGGCTGACACGACTAACGTTTTGTTTGGTGAACAAGGTGGTATTGTTGCAAAAATAAGAAATGTAAATCCTCATTGTATGTTCATTAAGAGTGTCTGCCATTCCACCGCTTTAGGAGTGCAGGAAAGGAGCCTACCCGAGTGCCGTACACAACGATTTCCTACGTCCGGCGCGACCTGGGCAATTCGCGAGATCTCCAAAGCGAATTGGCTAATCCTTTCACCACGATGGCAAGTCAAAATAAAATTTGACTCAGCCATCGACACGACGAAGAAGAAAAAGATTTCACCGCTTTGTGTGTATCGCACGCTAGTAAAAATACCATACCTCGGGCTATCAACCAAATAGTACAGGATGTTTATGGATATTTTTTACATAGTAGTAAAAGGCAAAGAGAATTTGCTGAATACCAAGATTTCATTGGTACTGGAAAGCATTAAATATTGAGACATTTTGAAAATCGATGGCTATGTTTTCACGCTTGCATCAAAAGAATTTTAGAGCAATGGGATGCCCTTAAACGTTTTTTCAGTCGCAGTTTTTGGCAGATAGAAATATTTCTGCAGAATTCTTGTTCAATAGTATGAATGACAAGATATACGAGTATAAACTATATTTTTGTGCCCTGGAATATACTGGGTGGCGCAAAAGTACTGGCACTAAAGAAAATACTTTTTTTTTTTATATGACATTTTCTGTCATTCTGTTGTTGAAAATTGTGTAGTGAACAAATGTAAAATACACTGAAAATAAACATGGACCGTTTTACTCCCCAAGAACGTGGAATAATTGTGTCAATGTTCTTACGGAATAATTCATCAGTGATAAGAACACAACGTGAATTTCGTCGACGATTTCCCCACCGTCCGGCACCGATTGGTCGCACAATTCGACGCTTTGCCACACGCCTTGAAGCAACTGGCTCAACATTGGATAGACCTAAGTCTGGGAGACCAAGAACAGGCCGTTCAGCTGAAAATATCGATGCTGTGCGCGAAGATGTGGAAGAGTGTCCAGAAACATCAACGAGGCGACGTGCCACGCAATTGGGCATTTCCAGACGGACCCTGCAGCGTATTTTGGTGAAAGACTTAAAGATGTTCCCGTATAAAACTCAAATGACTCATCAGCTGCTGCCTGCTGACCACCGAGCTCGTCTAGATTACTGCCAGCGCGTCATAAACCTCAACCTTGAAGAGGATGATTTTCCTTCAAAATTGGTTATGAGTGACGAAGCGCATTTCCATCTCTCAGGGGGCATGTCAATAAGCAGAATACTCGGTTCTGGGGCACTGATAATCCGCGCATTATTCAAGAAACACCTCTACACCCACTAAAAGTTACTGTATGGTGTGGCATCTGTGTTGACAGAGTGATCGGACCCTATTTTTTCGAAGACGCTGGAGGCAATGCGATAACTGTCACTGGAGAACGCTACAGAACCATGTTACGTGAGTTTTTGATACCCAGTTTGGACGAATTGGGGCTGGAGCACATCTGGTTTCAACAAGACGGCGCTACGGCACACACAGCGCGCGACACTATGGACTTAGTGAGGGACGCTTTGCCAGACCGAGTTATCTCTCGTTTTGGCGATTTGCCTTGGCCTGCAAGATCACCCGATCTGACCAGTCCAGACTTCTTTCTTTGGGGTTTTTTGAAATCTCGGGTGTATGTGAACAAGCCACAGACTCTCGCAGCTCTAAAAGAAAACATTCGTCAAGAAATAACGAACATATCGCAGGAAGTGTTACGGCAAGTTATGCAAAATGTCATAAATAGGGCTCAAATGTGTATCAACTCTGGAGGTCACCATTTAAAAGACATCATCTTTAAATCCTAATGGTACGAAATTTAATGGCACAAATATACATTTAAAAAAATCTAAATCTAGTTTTCTAATTTAGAAAAAATGTTATAGCTGAACCAAATAGGGTCTTTACTTTTGCGCCACCCGGTATATTGCAAATAGTCCATCAATTAAACACTATATTTCAAGGAGATTACACAGCAGTCCACACTGCATTTAAAGTTTTTTTTTCAGGAATTAACGGTTGTGGATGTTTATTTATTTATTTAAGATATATGGAAGACTTACAGCTAAATTAACAGTATTTGTATGTAGTAGTAAAGAAATCTGGCAGCCAATTACAAGTCTTCACTTATATAAAACAGAATAAAAACAAACGTAAACAGTAAAAAAAATCAGAAGAAAATAAATCTAAAGCTAAATGTGTAAGTACCTATATAAACACTTACCACGCACTAATGTTACCATATACTGACCAATCACGCCTCCACTGCACCCTTAAAAAAGTCAAGGCTCAAACACACCTTCGCACTTTTGACACACTACTATTGAAAGGATCAATATCATGCTGTTTACACATATTATTGAAGCTTCTGCTTGCACGGATCAAGAAAGAGTTTTGCCTATAGTTAGTCGTCACAAACGTTCCATATTTAATTCGTTCCAAATGTTCCATATTTAAGTCAACAAACTTATATGAATTGTCATAACGACGTATCCAAATGGTGGGAAAATGCTGCAAACACCAGTATGAAAGAGGCAGCTCAAGAAGAAAGGCAGCTAGCAGATAAAGCATAGACGGGATTTCTGCAATCACAGTTGCGGCTGATGCTTGCTGGTCTAAAAGGTCCTATCGCAATAATTACGCTGCAGCATCGGGTGCAGCTGCTATTATTGGTTTAAAAACCGGCAAAGTATTATTTATGCAAGTAAAAATAAATATTGCATAATATGCACGCGATCAGCTCTAAAAAAAGAGATCTCCACCCGTCCATCGGTGCTTTAAAAATCACATAGGACCTTCTTAAAGCATGGAACAAGCCAGCATTGTTGAAGGCTTAAAATCTTCTGTCTCTACTCATAGTCTTATTTATAAAAATCTTATAGCAGATGGTGATGCAATCACGTATAAGAAAATCTTAGTAGGCCGTATACGAATGTACAAATAGAAAAATTGAATGTACCAACCACTTGCTCAGAAAATACTCTAGCAAACTTATGCAGCTGCAAAAAGATACCTCCATTCCTCTCCCTGAAAGAAAGTTATTGACCACCGAACGTATTACTCGACTGCGTACAGCTGTAAGAGCGGCAGCTCGGTTTAGAAATGCCGAGAACACTCCCACTGCTACTAAAATCATCAACTTTAAAGACGATATTTTAAACAGTCCCAAACACTTTTTTAGCGACCATCATTCATGTGAAGTCTATTACTGTACCCAGGAAAAAAAACAAACTGATCTAAGTGCAGGGATGCCCTAAGTGGTCGACATAAACGAAAACTAATTTTGGGGGTCGACGAGGTCTAAAAATCGACCCCTATTAAATTAACACAAGTTCTTATTTTAAAGTTTCAAGATAGGTAAGTAGGTACTGTATTGTTTATGTTGTGTTACGTGTACTAAGAATAATTAATATTTTTGTAGGAAATAGCATTGTTGTAGTACAGTAAAGTCTCAAGTTCTTACAAGATGAAAAACTCAGCAAGTCAGTGTGGACAAGTTTGTACAAGATAATGAGTTCGAGCGTAGGTCTTTCAGGCGCGTTTTGACTTGCTCTCTATTTGACGCTTACGCGATTTAACACAAACGAATTCATGATCAAGTTGCAAGTCCAAACATGTTCCTGATATTTTACTACGTTATGTAGTAAAATATCAGGAACATGTTTGGACTTAGGTTGAAAGTTCATTTGCGTTTTAAAATTCGTTGGAGCTTGAACGATAATAACTCATATGAGTACTCATTTATTTCAAGAGATTACAAAGTTATTACATAGCTAAATTAAGTAGTGAAGTTAAGTGACTGAAAAATTTAATAGCGATCTGCAGTTTATGAAAAATTAACAGGGTAAGTACCAAACAGTTTTTATCCGGCACAGCGCATCAGCATTGCCATACAGTGTAGCAATGCAGCCAGCATCTCGGGGTCGCTGTCTGCAATGCCCCACTGTGTGATAGTGATCAGTTGAGCTATCTGTAGGTAGAGATGGCAATAACGGCTCAATATGATTAATGATTGTGGCGTAACATTATTACAGAACAATGAGTACCATAATCAGCTGTTTATATTCTGCTGTTGTAATCAGAAGACTGTAGAAAAACACCAGTTTTTGTTTGTTTGGTTGAAGGCGCTAATCTCAAGAACTACTAGCCCGATTTAAAAAAAATCTTTCAGTTTTAGATAGCCCATTTTATTGAGATTAACCTAAAATTAATAGGCCAGCTGTGGCGAATCATACGGCGATGGACCTCGAGGAATCTCAAGGCCAGCATCTTCGGGTCAATAACGAACTCGTAATCCCTGCTACCTCAGTGTGCTCTATGACCTATACATCTAAGTCACTTACGCCAATATCCATGACGTATACTCCTAAACATGCTGAGTCTTTAGTAGCTTCTAAGTCTGGTGATACAGTTTCTCAAAAAAATCTTTCTGTTCCTCGTAAACGAAAATCGTCAGAAGAGCTTAAAAAATATAACAAAGAGAAAAAACGTGTATCGAGAAAAAAAGAAGACGTTGAAATTAAGGAGAGAATAAGAAACAGACTGTCAAAGAGATTACAAAGGTCACAAAAATCTACAAGAATACGTGACAATATACGTGCTCGTGACACGGCTGCTCATCGTTTTTTACGCAAGGACTCTCTATACAGAGAAAATGAACGAGCTCGTGATACTGCTGCTCATCGTGTGTTACGCGAGGACCCTGTATACGGAGAAAATGAACGAGCTCGTGATACTGCTGCTCATCGTGTGTTACGCGAGGACCCTGTATACAGAGAAAATGAACGAGCTCGTGACACTGCTACTCATCGTGTGTTACGCGAGGACCCTGTATACAGAGAAAATGAACGAGCTCGTGACACTGCTACTCATCGTGTGTTACGCGAGGACTCTGTATACAGAGAAAATGAACAAGCTCGTGATACTGCTACTCATCGTGTATTACGCGAGGACTCTGTATACAGAGAAAATGAACGAGCTCGTGACACTGCTGCTCATCGTGTGTTACGCGAGGATTCAATATACAGGGATGAAGAGCAAGTTCATAATACAATTGAACATCAATTAAATAGGCAGGATTCAGATTATGTTGAACGTGAGAAAGAGACGCGTAATTTTAGAAAAAATACTTATCTACGTGATTGGATGGCCATACGTCAAAATTTTTTTGATAATATCGCAGATGGTCACACGAATGTCTGTTCCTGTTGCGGTCGTTTGTGGCACAAAAATTCGCTTAGAATTATGAGAAAAGATCAGTTCCCTAAAACATTTTCAGATCAAAACCTAAATGATTTATTTCTAATCAATACATCTGGTGATTGTGGTTCATTTTGTTACACGTGTCAAAAATATCTAAAAGAAGGCAAAATACCACGGCTTTCCATGTATAATGGTTTAACTTATCCTGTAATTCCAGATGTTCTGCAACAACTTACTCCACTTGAGGAACGTATTGTATCACCTCGACATTTATATTCCTTAAAATAGTTAGGCGAGGTCAAGGTCTCGGTTTTCAACATGGATTGGTAGGGAATGTAGTGAACGTTCCAGTCGATGTTAACACTATGGTCTCAGCGTTACCAAGGCATGCATCTGATAGTCATATAATAACACTTGTTTTGAAGCGAAAAATGTGCTACAAACACGGTCGTCAAGAGCGTATTCGTCCTGCAATAGTGAGAGAAGCTGCAAAATATTTAGTCCAGACAGAATTATTTAAAGAATTAAAAATTACATATGATGATAACTGGGCATACGACGACGAAGTTGACGCTGATGATGATCGTATAGATAACAATGAATGCACATGTGAACCTGATGAGTTAATAGATGAACCTGTAAATCCCGGTAATGCTGAAACTTTACTTGATAATTTTATTTTATTTTTATTTTATTTTATTTTATTTGGAAAACTTACAGCTATACACATACACATTAAAAGAAAAAATAAACACAATGAAGGCCATTTACAAGTTTCCACAGATAATGAGCAGGATGTCGTCATAACAATGGCACCCAGTGAGGGTAAGTACCCGCTGTCACTACTGTATGACGATTTTCTTGTATTTATATATTTTTGTGCTACTAGATAACAGCATTTGACATGTTGAACTATTGACATAGAGTCCCCCTGTGATTAATCCTATGTTTACCGCTTCGGAGACAGGCGTCACACTATAGTATATATTTTATTTTATTATACGTCTTATACTGATATGCTTTATAATATTATGTGTAATTATTTTAGAGGACAACAATTAACTTTTGGTTGCGGCGTAATGAAGAGACTGGGGGTGACCTAGCTGCTCACCATCGGCCACTCTACCAGCGTGCCACTAGTGCTGATCAAGAAGTAGCCATTGTGGCGGCACATAATAACCAGCCGTTTTTGAGCACGTCCACTACTGCCACTCAATACAATGTAAGTTTAATGATTTTTTGAATTTATAATAATACAATATTATTTTATATACACAGAATTAAACAAACACAGAAAGTAAATTTAAATATGCCCGCAGTTCTAATTGATTTTATCGATAAGAAGACTGTTGACTAAATTGTTCGCTGACATAAAGTTGCTGAAGTATGTTGTATGGTCGTCGTAATAACGTATCTTTGACAAGCACCGTACATCGATTGTGGCGCCTGCCTCGCAAAGTGTATATCTACGTATAACGCGATAGCGCAATAATATTGTCAAGATTAACAACTTTGACTAGCGAAGGCTTCAGAAAAACCAATCAATGCGCCCCATATTGTGAATATTGTTGCGTGTTTAGTGAACTTGGATTGTATTTGAATTATGTATTTATAAATCTATTTTTAAACACAATTGTATCTAAACCTTTTAAATGTAATGTTGTTCCAGCCCATTTTGTCATTATTATTATGTTATTAATAAGATAATACGTAAAACGATTAATAATTAATAAGACAAATTTGACAAAATGGAAACTACAAACATGCAGTAATGTATTTGCAGTAATTATTATAATGCATAAAAATAATATTAGTTTAATTTGCCATCACACAGCATGAATTTTACTGTCTTCCAGCAGTAAATTTTCTGTTCTACAAAGTGAAACATTATTATTCACTATTTTCCAAAGACAAAGCGCTACTTTTGTGCACTTTTTAGCCGATCAAGGTTATCCATTTTAGGTCAAATAGTAAATTCAATATGTTTAGAAAATAGGAAGAGAAAATAATTCAAGTAATTATTAATATTACGGAGGAGTAATTGACGTTACTTTTACCTAACGAAAATGTAAGGTCATTGTTAGCCTAGCGTCAAAATAAAAAACTAACAACTTACCTTTAATTGTTGTTTCAGGTTTCACCCCAGACAATCCGACGCAAACTCAAAGCTTTTGGATTGAAAACAAGGATCCCGGTAAAAAAAATTGAATTTAGGGCTGCCCATGCTCAAGCTAGAGTAGGTTTTTGTTTGGAATATTATAATTTTGATTGGATTAATAATGTTGTTATATTTGTAGATGAAAAAACTTTTAAAAGTGATAGGGATGGAAGAAAAATATTAAAACGCGCAGATAATGAAAGATATTTACCACAAAACGTCATCCCAAATAGAGCGAGTGGTCGGCTGAGCCTGGGATTCTGGGGATGGATGAGTTCTGTTGGTCCTGGCGAACTTGTAGAAATACCTGGTCGCCTAAATGCCGAACAATATGTGGACATATTATTATTAAGAGATGTGATGGTGTCGACTGTGCGATTGCTTTCTGGAGCTTTCTCCAGAATTGTTCGTGCGTGGCTCCAAGCTCAGCCGGACATTGAATTAATACCATGGCCTGCGAAGAGCCCTGACCTCAACCCAATTGAGAACCTCTGGGAACAGATGGTTCTCAATTAGGATGTATCAGAAGTGCGCAACGTAGATAACGCAATCAGCAATGCAAACGTGGGAATTGCTGAGAGGCGATTCACGTGATATGTTTTGGAATATGATTACTGGAATGAGAGGCAGGTTGGATGCAGTTCTAGATGCTAATAGCGGTCCCACCAGGTATTAATGCTGTAGCCTTCCATGTTCTGTCTCGTTTTATTCTAAAGCGCGGTCGCCGAACAGGAAGAATTTCGTACGTTAAGCCGGGTCCAGACATGTATCATTTGCCCGATCCGATCACCGTATCCGTATCGTCGACGCGTATCATGATCGCATATGTGGACGGGTAATGATATACGTATCATGATACGGGATCTCGATACGCCATTATGATACGGGCCGACCCATGTCGTGTCGGTTTTTGTCCGATCATCAAAGGTGATACAGATACGGACGTGGGTCAGTCTGGACGCGTCACTCGCCTTTGTTCGCAACGAGTCACACTAAATCGTGTCACCGTGTGACTGGTTGAGAAAAATATTCGCATGGAGTAACAGTGTGACTCAATGCGAATTTTTATTCTCATCTAGTAACACTAGTACACGAGTAGTGTTACTCGTTCGGAAAACCAAATCGCATGGAGTAGCAGCGTCATTCGATGCGAATTTTTATTCTCAACTAGTAACATTTTTCAGAATGTCTATTTGACAACGATAAAGTTAAATAAAAATTATAAAATAATGTATGAGTTTCTGATATTTTTTACGCACCGATCTGGCAACATTGCTTCATGGTGAATCGTGCAATGCGTGTGACAAGTTCAGTACACGCTCCGCTGTCATTCAAAATGGAAGCTACGTCTGGTTCGTCAAACAGTGTTGATTTAGTTTTTGTTAATAAAAACGGTGGCACTGTTCTTCTTCGAGCTGGTCATCAATATTACGCCAGGAAAAAACATAAAAGTGGATTGATTGTGTGGGCGTGTACAAAACGAAAGGTGTGCAAAGGGCTTGTAAGAATAAAGGTAAGAAAACTATATTACCAAAATGTATTCCATAGCTTCGTTGTATATAATATTATTGATTTATATGTTAAATGTAAAAAAAATAAAATGTAAAATAGTGATTGTATATAATCATTTAATAAATAATAATACTGCATCTTGAAAAACTTTCCTCGCGTCCTTTAGTGGCAGCCATTTTGTTTTATCACGCTCACTTGAGATTTGTTGAAACCACAGTGACGTATTTTGGGTGCTAAAGCTTTGTCTTGATTTATTTATAGCTTTACAACTAGTTTTATATAAACATTAGCTTATTGAGAGAACAGGCTTTTTAGTTTTAAGTCAATATTTTACCAATATTTTATTTTACTAATATTCTATCCCATTTTACTATTTTAGGAAGAGCGTATATTAGAAGAAATTCCTCATTTATGTACACCAGATTTTGCGAACAACGAAATCCTGAAATCTGTCCAACATTTAAAAAAAGATATAACTACGCAGGAATTTCCCAGTGTTCCTCAAAAATACAATGCCATGGTCGGAAAGCTAAAAGATGCGGGAATAGACATAATTACTTCAATACCTAAATTTAGTTCCATTAAAGACACGTTATATAGAACACGTAATTCAGCGGCTCAAGTAAAAAAACTACAACATAAAAATGTGCTGGAAGTCGAAGTCCCACCTCGTTATCAAGATTTTTTGTTAGCGGAGTACACATGTGATGATACACGAATACTAGTATTTTCTTCTTCCGAAGCAAGGCAAACTTTGTGCGAGCTAACAGACTTTTATGGCGATGGAACTTTCAAAAGTTGTCATATTCCATTTACGCAACTATATTCAATCCATGGCGATATCGGCAGCACGATCAATCACACTAATATAATACCTCTAGTCTACGCTTTGATGAGTCACCGAAACACAGAAGCCTACGTGATTCTGTTCTCTATAATAAAGTCGCAGTTACCCAATTGGAATCCAAAGTAGACTACGAAAAGGCCGCCATGCGAGCAATTGCTACAGTTTTTCCTTCAATTGCAGTCAAGGGCTGCTATTACCACTATAATAAGGCAATTTTTAAGAAAGGCCGTGAATTGCATATAACAAATACTCAAGACCCAAAGAAGAAACGCATGGTAAGCCTAAGCGCAGTTCTACCACTGTTACCTCAAGAAGAAATCATGAACGGATGGGAGTATATTATTTCGCGATATGATGATAATGACCCACAAATCCAAAAATTTGTGAATTATATGAAAAAGCAATGGCTCCACGAAGATTTTTTAAAAGTCTGGTGTGCTTTTGGGGAGACTCATCGAACCACAAACTTCATTGAAGGCTGGCACCATAAATTGAACAAAGCCGTCGGTAAGAAGAACCCAAATTTGATGCAGTTGTTGCTCATACATAAAGAAGATTCCCAATTATACACCGTTCGCAACATTCAACATCAAAACAATACACAACCATCCAGAAAACGATTATCAAAGTCAATACTTAATGATAATTTTATACAAGATGCTCAGATGGATTTCGTAAATGGTACTATTACGATTGGGACCCTCCTGGAGATTTTACGACACTAAACTTACGAATGGTCAAAAAGCGAATATTTCTGAATAACTGTTGATTATATTGTGATAAAAGAGAGACTGATTTTAAAGAGAAATTATTAATGTGATATTAGTTGGTAACTTATCTTAATATATAAATGTGATTATTTTGTGTTATAAAGAAGGCTGATTTTATAGGAAAAATTATATAATAGTAGGTAAAAAAGAATTATTTACATTTTGTACTGTAACCAGGTTGTTTTTTTTATTATTACATCGAAGTACAATTAGACAAAAACACTTTGTTTTAGATTAAGAAATGATTTAAACTAATCTTAATAAATAAGTAGAAAACCTGATCAGTTTTTTTCTGTTACGTCCCTACCTACTAATATGTTAGAAATTTAAACATTATTTTATAATTTTTATTTAACTTTATCGTTGTCAAATAGACATTCTGAAAAATGTTACTAGTTGAGAATAAAAATTCGCATCGAATGACGCTGCTACTCCATGCGATTTGGTTTTCCGAACGAGTAACACTACTCGTGTACTAGTGTTACTAGATGAGAATAAAAATTCGCATTGAGTCACACTGTTACTCCATGCGAATATTTTTCTCAACCAGTCACACGGTGACACGATTTAGTGTGACTCGTTGCGAACAAAGGGAAATATGTTGTTACGACTAGCTACGGGAGCCTACTGCGCGTGGCCCGACACGCACTTGGCCGGTTTTATCACCTAAGTTTGTTGAAGTTTTGTAACAAAAATTGAAGTCTGAAAATATTAATAAAAATGTGATTATCCTAGCTTTTGCCATCGCAAACAACCTAATGTTTAAGTATTTTGTATTAAACTTTGAAATAAATTTATTTTATTGATAAAAACCGTTTATTCTTTAGAAAATTAAATTGTATGTATTGTTATTGCGTCGGTTGGTTGTCATGAAGTTGGAAAAGTTGAACATTTTCATTAATGGTATAACGTCACTAAAAAGGTTTTTTGAAAAAATCTGTAATTTAAAAATACTTTTTCCAAAAAATAATTATACATTACAGTCGTGTTTATTGCTCTCTGCAATAAAAATCTAACATAATATTGATTTTTCATACTGTCTGGTGCAAAACTCATAATTACTGTTTGGTAAAACTTTAAATGCTTCTACTGAAAAAAATACTTTTTTGCTTAGTGTCACTTTTCTTATCAAGGTGCGATATATGTTTTAATTCTATTATAATGAGCTCAGAAATAAGTACACGTTGACACTTTTAAATCACTTTATTTTACAGTTATAATGGCACTTTTTACACTATTATATTAAAAGTACATGAAATGTCCGCTCAGGTCAGCGTCTTACAATCAACTCCCTTGTACAGCGCACGCGCTACCTCCCACCACAACTACTTGACAGTTAAAACGGAAAAAACAAGTAACGGAAGTTAAAAAATAATTATGCCGGAAACAGTGCGTGCGCTAGTACAATTACTTTAGAAAAACATGTTCAAATATCTTATATTTTATATACATATATTTACTTTATGTATTTATTGACTAACCAATTACAATTATTCAGTATTTTATTATAATTCTATTAAACCGGAAGCACCGACTGGAAAATATAAAATCACTGTGAATATTTAATAATAGAATGGTGATAGTTAAATGTATTCTAACACTATTATCCAATATCTTTATTCCAGTTTAACCAAACTGCACTATATATAACGATTTTTAATACTATTGATATAATTATAGAAAGCCAAATTTTAAATTAATCTCCCTTCTCTATATTTATTTTAATTTCAATTTAACTAATAATCAGTAGATATAAAAGCCAATTTAAAAA
Source organism: Hypena proboscidalis (assembly GCA_905147285.1). NCBI lineage: Eukaryota > Metazoa > Arthropoda > Insecta > Lepidoptera > Erebidae > Hypena > Hypena proboscidalis. The sequence continues at coordinate 9,184,193 of LR990141.1, forward strand.
TGTAATGTAAGATATATATATTACATCCTTTTTTTTTCGATAAATTCATAATATGAATAGACCTCAAATCTATTTCAAAAATGATTTCAGTGATAAATATAATATATAATTATATATTATATACTTTATCGGAAAGACACAATGTTGTTGAAGAATGCTGCCTGTAATTTCGCTAAATGTCCAAAAACATACCTGTCATTAGTGTCATTATCATCTTTCCATGTATAATTACCATCTGTCACCTGCAGGGAGCGCTCGAGTATTTCATATTAATCTAAGCGCCCATTCCTTCCCGTCATAGCGTCTGTAACTTCGCGCGAAGAAAGTTCGTTTTTTCACAACCTCAAAATTTCAAATTAGAAAATTTGTTTAAAAGTTTTAAATAAGTGTTAAAACTCTAACGAAGTGCTCAAAATAACTAGTTTTGCTCTGTATTATTACAATCTAGTGTAGTGCACTATCACAATTTTAGTTTTGGCGAAATAGGTAAGTAGGTACCTATTAAATTATGAACATCGATGAAATCGAAGTTGGCGAGACTGCACAAATCGCTGCCCCGGATGGGGGGCGAAGTGCAAGTGCTCAAAGTACAAAGAGCACTAGCAGCTCTTCTTCGTCTTCGGAAGACGAAGAGGGTTTTGCCTCGCCACCACCTAATAAAAGGTCAAAGCGAAACACGTCTCGACGTGTCGGATCTTATAGTGATCCTCGAATTGAAAACTTAATCAACCAAGTTGGTTTTCTTTCTGATTGTATGTCTCAAATACCACAATATACAGGGTTATTGGGTAAGTCGACCTAGATCCGTTAAGAGGTGGTAGTTCCCATCATTTCTGACTGATCTGACTATGAAACACCCCACCCTAAACCTAACCGTTTTCGAGATATTGGACTTAGAAGGTTTTTTTAAAAAATATCCCGATTTCTTAACTATAGCCTATTTTTTTTGTATCCTATGCCTTTTATTTTTTTTTAATTCTGATTTTTGTGTGCCAGATAAGTTTGTTTATAATTCTCAACCCAAAAAGTGCAAGTATCTGAACCAATGGGATCGTAGTAGACGATTGATACCGTAAAAAAGTAATTAATTTGAAAAAAAAAATTGTTTCTTTTAGTAATATTTAAAAAAAAATCTATGGCGTTAGTTCTGCAGATGTTTTAAATAATATCTACGTTCCATTAGCTATCCAACAAGGTATCACAAGCTAGGGTCTTATCACAATTCATAGAAAAAAAATCGATAAAAGGCTCTCAGGTAGCAGTACAAATTTGGGTTCTTTGGTCCTATTGTTCTTCCACGGAGCTGTGGTGCGTGCGAGCGGGACAAACTGACCAGGTGCAAGCGAGATAAAATAATCCCGGCCAATTTGTTGTTATTGTTTCGTTTTAGTCTGCTTCCGTGATTCGTCCGTAGTAGATGCGATATTTAGTGCTCTTCATTTCTTACCCGACTTGGCTTGTATTTCTGGACTGTTTCCTACAAATTGTGACTGTGCTTGTTAACTGGACTTTGAATTGTGCTTCTGAATTTATTTATTTATTTATTTATTTATTGCACAAAACACATTACAATCAATATAAAACAAGACATAACAAATACAATATTTTGATCTGGATCATAACGTAAATACATGTACATGCAACTAATCTATAATAACAAAATAAAAAAAAATAAAATAGAACTCTAAAAACCATACAAAAAACTTAAAACATGTAATTTATTACATCAGGATGTCTCAAGCGCCTGTTATGGTTCCTGAGGCATCCAGACCCGAGCTGATGTGGAGGATGTCTTTTAAGTTGGCAGTAAATCTGTTCATGTTGCCGTTAAATATGTCGAGAAATTTATTACTAGTAGATTTCAAAATGTCATTGTATTGACGGGCCATTCTTGTTAATGGGTTGTAATAAGAAATGTTATTTTTAAAAATTTGAAGTGCAAATAAATTGGTGTCGTTACATTTACGGGCACGGAATTTTATGTTAAAACTAAACTGAGAAAGCAATTCAGGCGAGTCGATGATGGAGTTAATAATTTTATAAAGATACACAAGATCAAAATATGTGCGGCGCATCTGCAATGATTCGACGTTAAATTTTCGAAGGCGACCAAGATATTTTATGTCAGATCTACCCGGGTTTTGGCGATAATTCAGAATCTTGAGAAACTTTTGCTGGATACTCTCGATATCGTCGATGTGTGTTTTATAATTTGGTGACCAAATAAGACTTCCATACTCAAGGACACTCCTTACAAGAGAAAAGTATAGGCAAAGTGTACTGCGCGGTTTCTTAAAACCTTTGGTGGATCTCAAAACGAACCCCAATAGTCGATTAGCTTTACTAATTATGTGTGCATAGTGAGCTCGAAACGATAGCTTCTCATCAATAAGTATACCCAGATCCTTAGCGACTTGTGAACGATTTAGTGCTTGACCATCAACGTCATAATTCCATGTGAGTTTGTTGCGTTTATTGGTGAAAGATATTATAAAACACTTATTGACATTTAAATACATATTATTATTTTTGCACCATTCTGATACGGTATTTATGTCTTGTTGTAGGGACAGGCAATCTTCATGACTTGAAACGGTAGTAAAAATTTTTAAGTCGTCAGCGTATAGAAGACAATGACAAGACAAACGTTTAATGAGGTCATTAATAAAAAGGATAAAAAATAGGGGCCCTAAATGCGACCCTTGGGGTACACTGGAGGTTACTAAAACAGGAGATGAAGTAAAGCCTTTTAGTGCCACTAGTTGTGTTCTGCTATCAAGGTAGGAGCAGATCCATCTAAATAAGTTGCCGTGGATACCATATAGGGTCAGCTTTCGACGAAGTAGCTGGTGGTTAACTTTGTCGAAGGCCTTAGAAAAATCGGTATACACCGAGTCTACCTGACCACCGGTTGCGAATGCTTGACACAAATAGTTTTTGTATTCGAGTAAATTAGTGACCGTTGACCTGCTTTTAACAAAACCGTGCTGTTTTACAGAGATAATTGGTTTAAAGTGGCTATAAAGATGGTGATATACTAAAGACTCAAACACTTTAGCAAAACAAGATAGGATACTTATAGGTCTATAATTTTCACAATTAGATTTGTCACCATTTTTATAAATAGGAATAATATGTGCGGTTTTCCAACGTTTGGGAAAAATCGCACTGTTCAAGGATTTGTTGTAGATGATGCACAAAGGAACAGATAATTCAGCATCAGCAGCAGATGAATTGGAACTGTTGAAGATGGCAACCTTCACGAACGAGGAATACGCGGATATTCTACTTTGTTATGGGTACTGCAATGGTGTTTCTGCACGAGCTCGTGACGAATACATTGCACGTTATCCCGGCCGCCGAATACCGGATGTCACTGTCTTTGACGGCGCTTACCGGCGACTCAGAGAGACTGGCTCTGTTTTAAGGCGTCGAGCAGACCTAGGCCGACCACGGATCATTGTTGATGATGAAGATGAAGATAATCAAATAGTTCAACGGTTTAGAGCGGATCCAACTACTTCAACTAATGCTGTTGCCCGAGAACTTGGACTCTCGCAGTGGAAAGTGTGGTTTACGGTGAATACTGCAGGCCTCTACCCCTATCACTACACGCCAGTACATGTTATCGAAGAGGGAGATCCAGTGAGGAGGTTAGACTTTTGTAGATTTATGCTTCATGGAGATTTAGAAGACCCAGCATTTTTAAAACAAATCTTGTGGACAGATGAATCAAAATTTGATAAAGATGGAATTACAAATTACCACAACGCTCATTATTGCGCCCCAAAAGCGCAAAAAAATCCTAACCAGAAGAGGACAAAAGCCGCACAAAGAAGATTTAGTTTAAATGTCTGGATGGGAATCATAGCAAACAAATTAATTGGGCCCTTCTTTCTACCTGATAATTTAAACGGAGAATTTTACGAACATTTTCTAAGAGAAGAGTTACCAAATTTATTAGAGGATTTACCCCTAAATCTGATTAGAAACATGAAGTTCCAACACGACGGTTGCCCTGCACATTACAGAAGAGGGGTCAGGGAATGGCTAGACAACGAGTATCCTAATAGGTGGATCGGAAGAGGTGGACCCATACCGTGGCCAGCAAGAAGTCCTGACCTGACTCCCATGGATTTTTATGTGTGGGGACACATGAAGACATTAGTCTACAATGAGAATAATCCAATTGAAACTATTGACATATTAAGACAGAAGATTATTGAGGCTGCTGACGAAATTCGAAGAGACTTAACGACTGTAGTAGTTAAAAGCGGACTAAGGCGACGTCCTGCGTGAGCGATCTAGACGCGAACGCGAAGCGGCGCGGCGCGGCGCGAAAACATAAACATTCGAAACCTATTGAAGTGGCCTACGTGACCAAACGCACGTGGGGTGCAGTGCGGAGCGGCGCGAAATGAAGCGAACGCGATCAGTTGGCTTGATATTTTCGCGCGAAGTGGACGCGTCGGCCATATTTTTTTTTCAAGCAAAAATAATGGAGGTAGAACTTCTTATTAATTCTATCCAAGAACGTCCTACATTATGGGACAAAAGGACTAAAAGTTATCACAACCGGTTATTATCGCACCGCAAATGGGAGGCTGTGGCTAAAATAATTGGGACTACAAGTAAGTACAACATATTTGTTTATTATTATTACATTCTTGGCAAAGGATGTTGCTCAAAATACAGTTTAAAGTTTTCTCTTGCCTGTGCGGCTGCTCGTGATGTAGCATTGTACAGGGTGTCCGGTGGCAGATTTAGGATTTAAATTTCGAATTTCTCCGTAACCGTTGCACGGAGGAGCGGGGAGGGGGCCGCGTTGGCTTCGTCATTCGTGCGGGTTTTTTAGTCGCAATGTCGCAGTGGACGGGTGAACAACGTGCGTTCGCAATCGAAGCGTATTTTAAAGCCAATGATTCGTGTGCAATTTCTCGTCGAAGATTTTGTTCACGTTACAATATTCGACGGTTACGTCACGCCCCAAGTGAAGATTTGATTCGATCATGGGTGCGAAGGTTCCGGGCAACAAGTTCAGCAGAAAATAACCCACGACCGGGGCCCAGCCGGACGTCGAGAACAAATGAAAACATCGAACTCGTCGCGTCCAGTTTGAGCGATAATCCGCGTCAGTCCGTTCGCAAGAGAGCGGCTGCCTTGGGGCTTCCAAAAACTATAGTGCACGAGATATTGAAGAAGGATCTTAAACTTCATCCATTTAAAATTCAAATTGTGCAAGCGCTTAAGCCTAATGATTACAACTTGCGTAAAAATTACTGTGAGACAATGTTGGAGCGATTTCGCACGGTGAACACTATTTTTTGGAGTGATGAAGCCCACTTTCACTTAAATGGCAGTGTAAACAAGCAGAATTGTCGTTATTGGTCTCCTAAAGGACAAAACCCCCACTTAAAACACCAAAAGCCACTTCACAGTCCCAAAGTGACGGTTTGGTGTGCATTATCAAGCAGGGGAATAATTGGACCCTATTTTTTTGAAAATGGTCAAGGGCACGCAATTTCTGTGACTGGTGTTGCTTATCGGCGAATGCTCAATGATTTTTTTTTTCCAACATTGAGAGACCATCCTTCCTACACTTCACGGACATGGTTTCAGCAAGATGGCGCCACCCCGCACACTGCTAGGGAGACCATGGCGCTACTTCGTGATTTCTTCCCCAACCAACTGATAAGCCGTTTCGGTGACATCCCCTGGCCACCCAGGTCACCGGATCTTACACCCATGGACTTTTTTCTGTGGGGATATCTCAAAAATAAAGTCTACGAAACAAACCCGGCGACTATCTCATCATTAAAAGAAAATATCGTTCGCGAAGTTCATGGCATCTCGGCGGCACTTCTCCAGCGAGTGGCAAGAAATACTGAAGCCAGATTCCATGAATGTATCCGACGTGACGGTCAACATTTAGACGACATAATTTTTAAGAAATAAAACCCGCATTTGTCTTCTTTATAATGATTAAAAATATAAATATATATTTCACGTAGTTTTTTTGTTATTTATATTTTAAATCCTGATTCTGCCACCGGACACCCTGTATCTTCTTTGAGAATTATGTCTTTGTGTTTGTGTCATATTTTGATATGTTTTTCGGAAAGACATTAACTCATTCTCATTTATTGATTCAAGATCCCTTATAATATTGTGTAGTAAACATATGGCTTTGACGATATGAACTGCATTTGTAACATTAGTTTCGATAGATTTATGTAGAATTCTGAATTTAGAAGTTATTGAACCAAAAGAACATTCCACCACCATTCTGGCTCGAGATAAGCGATAATTATAATTATCTTTGGCGTCCCCTTTAACCGTTGACTTTTCTGGAAAAGGTCGCAACAGGTATTTCTTTAAAGGAAACGCCGCATCTCCAAGGAGCACATACGGAGCTATGATATTAGAGCCCGGTAATACTTGTTCTGTAGGTATTTTTAGTCTTCCTTGTTCTATTGCTCTTCGAAAGGGGCATTCCTCAAAAACACCGGCATCGTTGTCTTTTCCATAGGAACCCACATTTATCATTACATACTTATAATTTGCGTCAGTGACTGCTAACAACCCAATCGAAAAAAAGGATTTGTAATTATAATACATGGAACCACTCTTTTTTGGTTTTATTATGCGAATGTGCTTTCCGTCAATACATCCAATGCAATTAGGAAACTGCCATCTGTCCCAGAAACATTGCGCTATGTTTTTAAAGCTATCTTCTGAAGGTTCGGGCATGTGTTTCCTAACTAATTGAGTCCATATAGCTTTGCAAACTTGTGGTACGATTGTAGAAATAGCAGATTTTGAAATTCTGAACGAGAAAGCGAGTTGCCGATATTGTATACCTGTGGCCAAATACCTGAAATAATGCAAAATATTAAGTTTTTAATTCCTTTTCTTTTTTCAGGTGAAATGACTAAGAAAAAACCGGCCAAGTGCGAGTCAGACTCGCGCACCGAGGGTTCCGTACAAACCTGTAGGTATATAAGTAAAAGTTATGGTATTTTTATTGCTAAATGAAATCCATAACATAACAATGTGGAAAGCTGACGGTACCTTGTCAATACATATATGAAAACATTATGTATGTTCGGAAAAATCTTCATCTCTTTAAGAAGAGAAGTGATAGACATAATTTTAATACTAGAAATAGGCACAATTTGGATCAATCTCGGTTTAGATTGGCTAAGGTACGAAATTCTTTTATGGGGAATTGTGTAAAATTTTATAATAAAATACCACTGCGGATTCTACAACTGAACGAGACAAAATTTAAAACATGCATAAAACGCACACTATGTAGACAAGCATATTATAAATTAGAGGATTATATCCTTGATAAAAAAGCTTGGCTTAATGCTGGTCCTGCTCTACAGTCACAGCCACAAGTTCTCGTGTCGCGGTGTTTGTTTCCAAACTCCTCCGAAATGGCTGAACCAATTTGCATGAAATTTTGTGTGCATATCGGGTAGGTCTGAGAATCGGCCAAAATCTATTTTTTTATTTTTTTTTGTTAATCGCATAACAACGTTTGCTGGGTCAGCAAGTCTAATATATAAAATTCTCGTGTTGCGGTGTTTGTTTCCAAACTCCTCCGAAACGGCTGAACCGATTTGCATGAAATTTTGTGTGCATATCGGGTAGGTCTTAGAATCGGCCAACATCTGTTTTTTTTTTTAATCGCTGAACAACGTTTGCTGGGTCAGCTAGTAAGTTTATGATTATTAAAAAAAATATACTATGTGATGTAACTAAAAATTTAAGATTTTCGGAATTTTTCCTATATGTGTACTTTATAACGTTGCTTCATGCCAAATTTTAAGATTCCAGGTCGTCTGGAAGTATCCTTTAGGTTTTGATTCCCTTGCGAGTAGTTGCGAGTTTCAAAATATGCGGCTTTAATTGCTGTATCTTTTGATTGCGTTGACGTAGAAGTTTGATTTTGTTACAGCTTAAAGATATTATAGACTTGAGTATTTGTTAAGAATTTCAATATAATACCACTACGCGTTCATGAGTAAAGGGGTAATAAGTTTAAAATTATTAAAAATATTTTTATTATATGATGTAACTAAAAATTTATGCTTTTCGCAATTTTTCCTTTATCTGTGTTATAAGACGTTGCTTCGTACCAAATTTCAAGATTCTGAGTTTACGGGAAGTACCCTGTAGGTTTTGATTCCCTTGCGAGTGTCGAAAATTTGCGGCATAAACGGGAGTATCTTTTGATCGCGTTGACTTAGAAGTTTGATTTTTTCACAGCTCCAAGAGACCATAGACTTGAGTATTTGATATGAATTTCAGCTTGATACCTCCACGCGTTCCTGAGAAAAAAGGTCTTGACAGACAGACAGACAGACAGACAGACAGACAGACAGACGGACAACAAAGTGATACTATAAGGGTTCCGTTTTTACCTTTTGAGGTACGGAACCCTAAAAATGGAAAAATTTGAGAGACACGTTTAGTAAAGAATTAAAAAAAATTCCTAAGCCACGTTCTGGGACTGACGCCGATAATGAGCCGAAGTATACAGGCACATGGCCACATTTTGAGGCCATGTCTTTTTTAAAAGTAGTTCTGAAACCCCGACAAACAGAAGGGAATATTATATCACAAGACTCCGAAAGCAATTCTGTAGATCTGTCAGTGTATTCAGACACGGCTAGTCCGGAAGAGATATTCAACATGAACGCATCCGACAATGACAACACCCAGCTCCCTGAATCTTTATCTATTTTAGAAGAAATACCACAGAACATGTTCATAGATAACAGCCTTCGACAAGATCGTCCACCATCGCCCTCGTTGCCAGGTCCTTCGCCTTCATCCTCGTTACCGGTGCCTTCTTCTTCGTCCTCGTTGCCAGCTATCACAAGACAAACACGCAAAAGAAAAGATATAAGTCTCGAAGCATTTCTAGATATTGAGAGAGAAAAAATGAAAATTCTTCGCGAAGATCAACCAGATAATACTGACGACGACCTTCTTTGGTTCAAATCAATATTACCTTACATGAAACAGTTGCCATCACTCAACAAATTACATTTTAGAACGCAGATGCAGGAGCTTCTTCTAACGGAGCTGTCAAAGTTAAACCCACCACAATCCAGTGCTCAACAACATGGCTATTACACATCTTTGTGAAAGTATTGCAATTATGTACATACTTACTAATTAAACTTAATTAATATTATATGTAATTTCTAACATTTATTTCATAGTTTATTATTTCATAGTTTTCTTACCTCAAAGTCACCATAAGTCGTTCTTCTACAAAAATAGGTTCCTGAAAATTTGTTGTAGTAAATTGCAGAACAGGTTTAATGGCTTGTACAATATAGTCAAACGTTGTAGGTAACATTCGACAGTATTCCTTGAACAACAGGGGTTGAGTACGTAAATCCTGGTACAAATTATGAAATTCCCCATGAGTATGCCTTTCTAAGTACACAGTATTAGTTCCAGTTCTCTGCTTTATACACTTCTTCAATATTTCATATTTAAGATATGAATTTTCCAACAACATTAGCTTCCGTCCGTCCATGACAAATGTTTAATGCTAACTGAACTGAACGGCGGCGGAGGGCGCGGAGGGGACGGTTCGCGCGCACGTAGGACAGAGTAGCCGCATCGCTCCGCATCGCATTAAATTCGCATCGGATCGTTTCGCAATCGCGTTCGCGTTGAGTCGTCCACGTAGGACAGTGCGTAAGACACCGAATGAGAGTGTGTGTGCGAAACAGAGGCGGCCATGTAGAACAAGATTTATAAATTTAAATAAATGTTGTTTAATAATTATTTGTATTGTTTTATTTCGTTTCCTGGCCCAAAAGAGAAGTTTAATCTTAAGTACCATTGTTTTTTTTTACTACCTGGGAGCCTTTTATCGATTTTTTTTCTATGAATTGTGATAAGACCCTAGCTTGTGATACCTTGTTGGATAGCTAATGGAACGTAGATATTATTTAAAACATCTGCAGAACTAACGCCATAGATTTTTTTTTAAATATTACTAAAAGAAACAATTTTTTTTTTCAAATTAATTACTTTTTTACGGTATCAATCGTCTACTACGATCCCATTGGTTCAGATACTTGCACTTTTTGGGTTGAGAATTATAAACAAACTTATCTGGCACACAAAAATCAGAATTAAAAAAAAATAAAAGGCATAGGATACAAAAAAAATAGGCTATAGTTAAGAAATCGGGATATTTTTTAAAAAAACCTTCTAAGTCCAATATCTCGAAAACGGTTAGGTTTAGGGTGGGGTGTTTCATAGTCAGATCAGTCAGAAATGATGGGAACTACCACCTCTTAACGGATCTAGGTCGACTTACCCAATAACCCTGTATAAATGCTTGTGCTAATAATCAAATTTCAAATAACAATTCAACCGTTATTTCTCAAGGTGAATTTTTGAATAAACCCACCGATCATCAGGGTAATTTATCCTTAGGTGAATTAAAAGTTAACTTTGACGAGAACCAAATAATTCCCGTAGCGGATCCCATAAAGATAACGAGATAAATTCTCTTCAGCAATTTAACTCACGATCCTGGAAGGGCATAAGATATAAAAATACCCTTCAGTCGTATATGGCGTCACCGGGTTTTTCAGGCTTAAAATTAAATGAGGAGCTATGCCATCTTAATAAAGGGGTAGATTACGTTGCTGGAACCGAGAAACTATTAGCAGGTTTATCTAACGCTGTTCTTGATGGTCGACAGATCTTAAAGAATGGTTTACAGGAAATAATAAATTGGTCATCAAACAACAAATCAGAACTTAATCCAAATTCTCTTTATGAAAAGCTTGTGCAAACATTTGGCACAAATTCTGCATCTTCTAAAAATACAGAATCAACCATGCAAATTATTTGTGGTAAAAGAGCAGAATGTATAGAGACTAGGCGTGACCGTGTTCTTAAAGAAGTGAACAATTTAAACATAAAATCAGCACTTCAAAATGTACCACCTAGTGCGGAGCACCTATTTAATATAGAAAACCTCATTCCATTAGTAGATTCTCTCGGAGGCTCACAAGTGTGATTACTTGAAAGAAAAGAAAAGTTTTTCACCAAAAAATGTGTATAACAATAACAATAAAAGCTCTAGGCATGGTTCTCCTAGATCATTTTCTGGAAAGATAGGTAAAAGAAATAAACATAACAATAAATATTCATCTAAGAAGTACAATCAGCCCTTTCGACACAATGATAACAAAGGAAATAACTCAAAAAATAATGAACAATGACTATCAAAGTCACCCATTCGAAGGGGGTTGTCTGAAAAACTACACTCAGATTTGGGCAAGAATGGGAGCCAATCAATACATTCTAAATACAGGGTGGCGCAATAGAACGTGCATATTGCATATCTTTTTTTGCGGGGTAGAAGGGGCGTGGGCGGGGGGAGACCGATATCGTTGGGTAGCGCGGTTCATAAAGTTTTAGTCACTATGAGTCACTTCGACGGGAAGCGTCGCGCATTTTGAAAACTCTCGTTCGTACGTAGTTGTCAGGCGACTATTTTGTTCAGAGTATGGTGTACGGCAAATTAGGGAGGCTCCGAGTGCTAATTTAATTAAAATCTGGATAAAGCGTTTTGAAGAAACTGGATCGACGTTTAAACCACACGCGAAAGGTCGTCCACGCACATCTAGGACCGAAGACAATATTGAGAGTGTTAAGCAGTCGGTACGAGAAGATCCACAAATGTCTACTCGCAAGAGATCGTCTGTCCTAAACATATCGCGACGAAGTTTGCAACGAATTTTAAACTTGGATCTTAAATTGCATCCATACAAGCTGCAATTAACTCAAGAATTGAAAGACTCTGACTTCATAGCACGGCTCACATTTGCTAATGAAATGCTCAATCGGTTTTCAAATTTTGAAAACATCCTTTTCTCTGATGAGGCACATTTTCATATGAATGGGTTCGTAAACCGCCAAAATTGTCGTTATTGGAATAGTGAAAATCCCAGACTCAAACATCAAAAACCGTTACATAGCCCTAAAGTGACAGTTTGGGCCGCAATATCTGCCAAAGGAATAATTGGTCCTTATTTTTTTGAAAACGCACGGGGGCAAAACATCACTGTTAATACCGAACGCTATGTTGCGATGTTGGAAGGTTTTTTGGCCCCAGAACTTGAAAATTCAAGAATAAAGAACTCTAGGACTTGGTTCCAACAAGACGGAGCTACCAGTCACACATCAAATGACTCCATGGCGGTTGTGAAGCAGATGTTCCCTGGCAAACTGATTTCGAAAAGAGGTGATATCCCATGGCCTCCGCGCAGTCCAGACTTGACGCCTCCTGACTTTTTTTTGTGGGGATACCTCAAACACAAAGTCTACACCAATAATCCGAGAAACATCAGTCAGCTCAAGGAGAATATTCGTGGTGAAATGGCAGCAATCACACCAGCACTACTTAAGAAAGTTTTCGGTAATTTCCGTTTGCGGTTAGAGGAGTGCCAACGTAGAGAGGGTCATCATTTAGATGATGTTATTTTTAAAAAATAAACTTCAGTTATCACTTAATAATTGCTTAGTTTTATTTTAACTATACCTTTTGTATTTATTTTTTAATAATTATTTTAAAAATGCACGTTCTATTGCGCCACCCTGTATTATATCTCAGGGTCGCATACCTTTCAAAACAAAACCCCCTTTACAATATCCCAAACCAAAAATATTGAAACAGTTTGCAACCAAAGAATCAAAACAAATGACCTGCATGATAGCGGAATTACTAAAGAAAGGAATATTAGAAAAACCAAAACTTATGACACCAGGTTTCCATTCAAAAATGTTTTTAGTAAAGAAATCAAGCGGGGACTTGAGACCAATTTTCAATTTAAAGAGTTTGAACTTGCATGTGGCAACTCGCCATTTTCAACTGATTTCTCGGGTCGATGTGATTCAGTTCCTACAGCCTGGAGACTGGTTAACGAAAATAGACATTCACCAAGCATATTTCCATCTTTCCATGAAGGAAACTCACAGAAGATTCCTACGCATAATATATCAAAGAGAAATCTTCCAATTAACCTCTCTGCCGTTTGGCATGTCATCGGCACCTCATGCCTTCGCTTCATTAACCAATTGGATTGCAGAATTGCTTCGGAAGCAAGGCATAAGAGTAATAGTATATCTAGACGATTTTTTGTTAGCCCACCAAGACAAGATGATTTTACTTGACCAGACCAAAATATCTCTAAACACTACTAGAGTTAGGTTGGAAGGTACCGACGTAGATGTGCAGCAGGAGCTACGTCAAGTCCGCGGGGTGACTGTCAGTCAGTGGACAGTTAGAAGAAGGTTGAAAGAAGCTAACCTTACTCCGAAAAGACCCGCTACAGGCCCGAAGTTGACCATAGCTCATCGTCAAGCACGCCTTCACTTTGCTCGAGAGCATTTGGATTGGAGCATAGAGCAATGGCAGTCAGTCCTGTTCACAGATGAGACGAGGATGTGTCTCCATGGCAGCGACAGGAGAGGTCGGGTATACCGTCGTCCCGGTGAACGGTTTTCACAGTGCTGCTTTGTGGAAACCGTTGCATATGGTGGCGGATCTTGCATGATGTGGGCTGGAATTTCCTTAGAAGGCAAAACGGACCTTGTTTTCGTTCCTGGGGGAGGCCGGGGAGGAGGTCTGACCAGTGATCGTTACATTGAAAATGTTCTACTGGATCAAGTTGTCCCTTATCAAGGCTTTATTGGGGAAAATTTCATCTTGATGCATGACAATGCCCGATGTCACACTGCTCGGGCCACACGTGATTTCCTGAACGAAGTTGGAATTCACACTATGCATTGGCCAGCGCTCAGCCCCGATTTAAATCCCATTGATCATATATGGGACGAGCTCAAAAGGAAAGTTAGAGCGAGGAATCCAGCTCCGACAAACATCAATGAGCTCAAGACTGCGTTGGTAGAAGAGTGGGGTCGAATACCACAATCATCCATTAAAAAGTTGATAAGGTCGATGAAGAATCGCATGAGAGCAGTGATCAGAGCTAGAGGAGGGAATACCAAATATTGACACGAATAAATTTTTTATCTTACGCACTTACTGTGAAATTGTATGAATTTTCAACATTTTTTACATTATCATTGGCATTAACCTTTTTTACTAAACTACTGAATCGATTTTCATGCAACTTACACCATTTTAAAGCTCAATTACTAGGCTTTAATTATGTAAAACATTATATAGAGGTATAATAAGGCATTTTTAAGTTATATCACTTTTTAAGCGCACTTGAGGCTTGAGTCGATTTACTTGCACGCGAGTGTATATAGCCCGCGTACCCACACGTAGTCCAAATGCGAATAAGGCTAAAAGCGTAGCCTTTAACAGCCGCTACGTGAAGGAGGATTTTTGGCATTAACGCGTAATAATAAACAGCTTAATTCGTTTCAACTGGGGTACTCAACAACCATTAACTTGAACGACCATCTAACGCAGGAGAGCAAATCTTTCCTCACCATTACTCAAGGTCTGACCAAGGAAAATTTTGGGATTACTTACCGATGTAAGTAAATTGCGTTACATGTATTTGTACGTCTTATGTCGAAATTCACCCCAATGACATATCCGTTAGAGATGATAGTTGACTCAGTGTCAACTCAACATTTAACGGGTATTTTAAATTTTTAAACGGTTTAGCGGCGGTCTCAATAGATTTATTTCTTCTGAGGTTGCGGGTATTCGCAACTACAAAAAATATACAATCGGGGAAGACATTGCAAAAATTGTAATAATGAATTGACGATAAAAGCTATACCTAATCAATATAAAATACCATTTGGGACTTTGTATAATAAATACAAAGATTTGCATGGCAGAGTACATGACGGACCACCCGTGTTTTCGCTTCAGGAAGAAACAGCCTTTTTACGTTCTAGAAACATGCTGCGATTGGGGTTTTTCCCTGAGTTTACAAGACACGATATAGTTCTTAAAGAATTATGACATTAAAAATAGTGTTACAGCGATGTGACAATGTGATATGTAAGTACATATTTACTTTTTTTACGAGTTCGTTTGAATCATCAGCAGTGATATTAGTGATCTGGTAAAATGTTCCTGACCGCATACCGCACCGTTCGGGGAGACGGTTGCTTTTATGTGGGGCCCTCACCCGTTACTTACAACACAACCGTGCGCCTACTCCCGCCGTTTAGACGGGTCACCGGACTATGACATACATCAGTGACCCGTTCATTATTTCCTTTGTAGGAGAAGAATTTCATCGGGAAAGGTACGACGAAGTAAGGATTTCGAAACATGAAAAAGATCTCAATTTGTAGACTTTTAAAAACGAAAAGAAGATTTACCAAAGACTATAAATTTTCTGATATTATCGCGATTTTTCACTTGCTTTTTTTATTGCCAGTTGTTTCAAATTCTTTTTCGCATTTATGGTCGTGGGTAGACTCAATGAAGAAAAATGACGATGGATTTGAAACGTCGCGTCGGGCAATATAAAAGTAAGTGAAAAATCGTTTAGGTTTTGTTGATTTTCTTGGTGTTAAATAAATTACATACATACAGTAATCTTAAGAACAACGAACCTATTTCTAATGACTGACAGAACAGTTAATTCAATAATGTGAACATATTTTACTACCTGTTAGAACAGATATTGGAATGTTGACACAAATGATTGCAAAACAATATTTGTATTGATAAATTGACAACTCTTTTTTTTTTTTTATTTCCTCCTTATTTTTAGCATCCCACTATTTGTAAATCATTTTTAAATGCTTTAAATATATATTTTTCTTTTTTTTTTAGGAAGCCCGCACTGGGAATAACTCCTATAATATGCAAGCAGGAACAATGGAACACAAAAAGGTGGTCTGGTACCCAAGAGATAAGCTCAGTTAAGTAGTGGTGGTAACAATGTCAGCAGATAAGAGGATGAGCTGAAACTGACCTCAGGCCTTCTCTGCATGAGAAATGTTATGCAAGTACGAGATCAATGGGTTAGGGCAAAAAATATCGAAATTCGCTATATCCCCAAAAATAATTTGAATCTCTATAAATTCGTTGAGAAAATTGCAATCCTGTCTAAACAGACCGTGAACAGGCGAGACATCAACTTGCCTGCGTACTCACACGTAGTCCAAATGCTAATAAGGCTAAAAGCGTAGCCTTTAACAGCCGCTACGTGAAGGAGGATTTTTTGGCATCAACGCGTAATAATAAACATCTTAATTTATTTCAACTGGGGTACTCAACAACCACTAACTTAACGACCATCTAACGCCGGAGAGCAAATCTTTCCTCACCAATGCTAAAGGTCTGATCAAGGAAAATTTTGGGATTTCTTACCGATGTAAGTAAATTGCGTTACATGTATTTGTACGTCTTATGTCGAAATTCACTCCAATGACGTATCCGTTACAATGATAGTTGACACTGACATTTAGCGGATATTTTAAATTTTAAACGTTTTAGCGTCGGTCTCAATAGATTATTTCTTCTGAGGTTGCGGGTATTCGCAACTACAAAAAATATACAATCGGGGAAGCCATTGCAAAAATTGTAATAATGAATTGACGATAAAAGCTATACCTAATCAATATAAAATACCATTTGGGACTTTGTATAATAAATACAAAGATTTGCATGGCAGAGTACATGACGGACCACCCGTGTTTTCGCTTCAGGAAGAAACAGCCTTTTTACGTTTTAGAAACATGCTGCGATTGGGGGTTTTCCTTGAGTTTATAAGACTCGATATAGTTCTGAAAGAATTAAGAATTATGACATTAAGAATAGTGTTACAGCGATGTGACAATGTGATATGTAAGTACATATTTACTTTTTTTACGAGTTCGTTTGAATCATCAGCAGTGATATTAGTGATCTGGTAAAATGTTCCTGACCGCATACCGCACCGTTCGGGGAGACGGTTGCTTTTATATGGGGCCCTCACCCGTTACTTACAACACAACCGTGCGCCTACTCTCGCCTTTTAGACGGGTCACCGGACTATGACATACATCAGTGACCCGTTCATTATTTCCTTTGTAGGAGAAGAATTTCATCGGGAAAGGTACGACGAAGTAAGGATTTCGAAACATGAAAAAGAACTCAATTTGTACTTTTAAAAACCAAAGACTATAATTTTCTGATATTATCGCGATTTTTCACTTGCTTTTTTTTATTGCCCGTTGTTTCAAATTCTTTGCCGCATTCATGGTCGTGGGTAGACTTAATGAAGAATGACGATGGATTTGAAACGTCGCGTTGGGCAATAAAAATGTAAGTGAAAAGTCGCTTAGGTATTGTTGATTTTCTTGGTGTTAAATAAATTACATACATACAGTAATCAAAAGAACAACGAACCTAATTCTAATGACTGACAGAACAGTAAATTCAATAATGTGAGCATATTTAACTACCTGTTAGAACAGATATTGGAATGTTTACACAAATGATTGCAAAACAATATTTGAATTGATAAATTGACAACTCTTTATTTTTTATTTCCTTCTTATTTTTAGCATCCCACTATTTCTTAATCATTTTTAAATGCTTTATATAAGGCCGCACTAGGAATAACTCCTATAATATGCAAGCAGGAATAATGGAACACAAAAAGGTACCCAAGAGATAAGCTCAGTTAAGTAGTGGTGGTAACAATGTCAGCAGATAAGAGGATGAGCTGAAACTGACCTCAGGCCTTCTCTGCATGAGATATGTTATATGCAAGTACGAGATCAATGGGTTAGGGCAAAAAATATCGAAATTCGCTATATCCCCAAAAATAATTTGAATCTCTATAAATTCGTTGAGAAAATTGCAATCCTGTCTAAACAGACCGTGAACAGGCGAGACATCAACTTGCCTGCGTACTCACACGTAGTCCAAATGCTAATAAGGCTAAAAGCGTAGCCTTTAACAGCCGCTACGTGAAGGAGGATTTTTTGGCATCAACGCGTAATAATAAACATCTTAATTTATTTCAACTGGGGTACTCAACAACCACTAACTTAACGACCATCTAACGCCGGAGAGCAAATCTTTCCTCACCAATGCTAAAGGTCTGACCAAGGAAAATTTTTGGGATTTCTTACCGATGTAAGTAAATTGCGTTACATGTACTGGGTGGCGCAAAAGTACTGGCACTAAAGAAAATACTTTTTTTTTTTTATATGACATTTTCTGTCATTCTGTTGTTGAAAATTGTGTAGTGAACAAATGTAAAATACACTGAAAATAAACATGGACCGTTTTACTCCCCAAGAACGTGGAATAATTGTGTCAATGTTCTTACGGAATAATTCATCAGTGATAAGAACACAACGTGAATTTCGTCGACGATTTCCCCACCGTCCGGCACCGATTGGTCGCACAATTCGACGCTTTGCCACACGCCTTGAAGCAACTGGCTCAACATTGGATAGACCTAAGTCTGGGAGACCAAGAACAGGCCGTTCAGCTGAAAATATCGATGCTGTGCGCGAAGATGTGGAAGAGTGTCCAGAAACATCAACGAGGCGACGTGCCACGCAATTGGGCATTTCCAGACGGACCCTGCAGCGTATTTTGGTGAAAGACTTAAAGATGTTCCCGTATAAAACTCAAATGACTCATCAGCTGCTGCCTGCTGACCACCGAGCTCGTCTAGATTACTGCCAGCGCGTCATAAACCTCAACCTTGAAGAGGATGATTTTCCTTCAAAATTGGTTATGAGTGACGAAGCGCATTTCCATCTCTCAGGGGGCATGTCAATAAGCAGAATACTCGGTTCTGGGGCACTGATAATCCGCGCATTATTCAAGAAACACCTCTACACCCACTAAAAGTTACTGTATGGTGTGGCATCTGTGTTGACAGAGTGATCGGACCCTATTTTTTCGAAGACGCTGGAGGCAATGCGATAACTGTCACTGGAGAACGCTACAGAACCATGTTACGTGAGTTTTTGATACCCAGTTTGGACGAATTGGGGCTGGAGCACATCTGGTTTCAACAAGACGGCGCTACGGCACACACAGCGCGCGACACTATGGACTTAGTGAGGGACGCTTTGCCAGACCGAGTTATCTCTCGTTTTGGCGATTTGCCTTGGCCTGCAAGATCACCCGATCTGACCAGTCCAGACTTCTTTCTTTGGGGTTTTTTGAAATCTCGGGTGTATGTGAACAAGCCACAGACTCTCGCAGCTCTAAAAGAAAACATTCGTCAAGAAATAACGAACATATCGCAGGAAGTGTTACGGCAAGTTATGCAAAATGTCATAAATAGGGCTCAAATGTGTATCAACTCTGGAGGTCACCATTTAAAAGACATCATCTTTAAATCCTAATGGTACGAAATTTAATGGCACAAATATACATTTAAAAAAATCTAAATCTAGTTTTCTAATTTAGAAAAAATGTTATAGCTGAACCAAATAGGGTCTTTACTTTTGCGCCACCCGGTATTTGTACGTCTTATGTCGAAATTCACTCCAATGACGTATCCGTTACAGATGATAGTTGACACTGACATTTAACGGGTATTTTAAATTTTAAACGTTTTAGCGTCGGTCTCAATAGATTATTTCTTCTGAGGTTGCGGGTATTCGCAACTACAAAAAATATACAATCGGGGAAGCCATTGCAAAAATTGTAATAATGAATTGACGATAAAAGCTACCTAATCAATATAAAATACCATTTGGGACTTTGTATAATAAATACAAAGATTTGCATGGCAGAGTACATGACGGACCACCCGTGTTTTCGCTTCAGGAAGAAACAGCCTTTTTACGTTTTAGAAACATGCTGCGATTGGGGGTTTTCCTTGAGTTTATAAGACTCGATATAGTTCTGAAAGAATTAAGAATTATGACATTAAGAATAGTGTTACAGCGATGTGACAATGTGATATGTAAGTACATATTTACTTTTTTTACGAGTTCGTTTGAATCATCAGCAGTGATATTAGTGATCTGGTAAAATGTTCCTGACCGCATACCGCACCGTTCGGGGAGACGGTTGCTTTTATGTGGGGCCCTCACCCGTTACTTACAACACAACCGTGCGCCTACTCTCGCCTTTTAGACGGGTCACCGGACTATGACATACATCAGTGACCCGTTCATTATTTCCTTTGTAGGAGAAGAATTTCATCGGGAAAGGTACGACGAAGTAAGGATTTCGAAACATGAAAAAGATCTCAATTTGTAGACTTTTAAAAACGAAAAGAAGATTTACCAAAGACTATAAATTTTCTGATATTATCGCGATTTTTCACTTGCTTTTTTTATTGCCAGTTGTTTCAAATTCTTTTTCGCATTTATGGTCGTGGGTAGACTCAATGAAGAAAAATGACGATGGATTTGAAACGTCGCGTCGGGCAATATAAAAGTAAGTGAAAAATCGTTTAGGTTTTGTTGATTTTCTTGGTGTTAAATAAATTACATACATACAGTAATCTTAAGAACAACGAACCTATTTCTAATGACTGACAGAACAGTTAATTCAATAATGTGAGCATATTTTACTACCTGTTAGAACAGATATTGGAATGTTGACACAAATGATCGCAAAACAATATTTGTATTGATAAATTGACAACTCTTTTTTTTTTTTAATTTCCTCCTTATTTTTAGCATCCCACTATTTGTAAATCATTTTTAAATGCTTTAAATATATATTTTTCTTTTTTTTTTTTTAGGAAGCCCGCACTGGGAATAACTCCTATAATATGCAAGCAGGAATAATGGAACACAAAAAGGTGGTCTGGTACCCAAGAGATAAGCTCAGTTAAGTAGTGGTGGTAACAATGTCAGCAGATAAGAGGATGAGCTGAAACTGACCTCAGGCCTTCTCTGCATGAGAAATGTTATGCAAGTACGTGATCAATGGGTTAGGGCAAAAAATATCGAAATTCGCCATATCCCCAAAAATAATTTGAATCTCTATAAATTCGTTGAGAAAATTGCAATCCTGTCTAAACAGACCGTGAACAGGCGAGACATCAACTTGCCTGCGTACTCACACGTAGTCCAAATGCTAATAAGGCTAAAAGCGTAGCCTTTAACAGCCGCTACGTGAAGGAGGATTTTTTGGCATCAACGCGTAATAATAAACATCTTAATTTATTTCAACTGGGGTACTCAACAACCACTAACTTAACGACCATCTAACGCCGGAGAGCAAATCTTTCCTCACCAATGCTAAAGGTCTGACCAAGGAAAATTTTTGGGATTTCTTACCGATGTAAGTAAATTGCGTTACATGTATTTGTACGTCTTATGTCGAAATTCACTCCAATGACGTATCCGTTACAGATGATAGTTGACACTGACATTTAGCGGGTATTTTAAATTTTAAACGTTTTAGCGTCGGTCTCAATAGATTATTTCTTCTGAGGTTGCGGGTATTCGCAACTACAAAAAATATACAATCGGGGAAGCCATTGCAAAAATTGTAATAATGAATTGACGATAAAAGCTATACCTAATCAATATAAAATACCATTTGGGACTTTGTATAATAAATACAATGATTTGCATGGCAGAGTACATGACGGACCAACCGTGTTTTCGCTTCAGGAAGAAACAGCCTTTTTACGTTTTAGAAACATGCTGCGATTGGGGTTTTTCCTTGAGTTTATAAGACTCGATATAGTTCTGAAAGAATTAAGAATTATGACCAGAGATCGGATAATCGGATGCATATTTACCTAAAGTTGACCGGCGGCTTAGTATGGAAAGCACTTCTTTATCGTAAAGATTTCGGGATTTCGGAATTGATGCGTTTAATGTTCGGAATATAGAATTAAATGTATTTTCATTACGTTTGTAGTGTTTTCTATTACAATATATTATTTGTATGTACATTACTTGTATGGAAAAAAACCCAATGTTTCGGGATGAATACCGTTAGCGTTTTGGTTATAAATATAATTGAATGCACACTCAAATAAATGAGGAGCCGTAATTATTTGCGTTGAGAACAATATTTGAATAACATTGTAAAGCTTGTTGTGCACTTAGCTGCACATTTACTAACGTTAAGATTTTAACTATTATGGAATATATCGAAAAATAAATGGAGATCAATTTCAGTTTTGAATTTACAATTCTCGTTATGTTCAAAAAAGCGTTATAAATGTGAATGTGCGAGTGAGACGGATAGGTAACTTTGGCTGCTTGTGCGAGTGAGACGGATAGGTAACTTTGGCTGCTTGTGCGAGTGAGACGGCATTCTCAAAACCGGTTTGTGTGCAGATAGGTGCAAGAAACCCCGGTAATGCATGTCTTTTGTTATCTTATCTATCTATTAGTTACTTGAAAATATTCGTCGCTTTGCTTGCCATGCGTACGGGTGTGTTTTGTGTTCCTTTGCAATTTTCTAACGATTTGGCTATTCAACAACGGATTCTGATTTGCATCGTGATTTGGTTTTGGATTTTGGTTTTTCTTGAAACGACGTCTTGTGCTACGGATCTCGGAACTCTGCGTTGCGTCTTGTATTTACAAGGTAAGGATTATTGTATTTTACAAAAAAATGTATTAATTCATTGTATGTACCTATTGCGCTTACACATTGTATTCTGCAACTTGTTCTAAAACAGTCCATACGAGTATTTGCAATACAATACAGTGTTAAAATAATTAACGAATAGTCTTCTTTTCAGCCATAATGGCGGAATCAACTCAAAAAGAAGACATAGCTCAATCATGGATAAGAAATTACCCAGAGATGTTTTACGATCCGGCAACTAGCAGTATAACTTGCACAAAATGTGAGACACGTTTAAGTGCAAAGAAAACTATTTTGAACCGACATCTGAAGTCACAAAAACATCTTGGTGTTCAAGCAGCAGCGCCAAGTGATTTTTATTTTGATCTGGTTCATTTTCTAATTATGTGCAACATACCATGGTCAAAAGTTGACAACCCTAATTTTCGCAATTTTTTCGAAAAATACATTTGTAAATGTAACAACAAAGACAGAACCATTCCAAGTGAGTCTTGGCTGAGAAAGAAGTACTTGAGTGAAATTTACGACAATAAAATGAAACTTATCCAAAGTAAAATACAAAACAAAAAGATTTGGATATCGTTAGACGAAACCACTGACAGTCTGGGTCGATTTGTTGTAAACTTTTTAGTAAAACCTCTAAGTGAAAATGTTTCAGAACCAATATACTTGCTAACCTGTCAAGCTTTAGATGTGGTTAATAGTCGCTCAGTAGCAGAGTTTGTGATTCAATGTTTAAAAAACTTATGGGGATGTCAATTCGAAAATAAAGTACAAGATGTTTTAATATTATGTACCGATAGCGTAGCATATATGTTACTAGCTGGCAAAATATTAAAAAACACGTTTCCCAATTTAAAACATTTCACTTGTTTAGCTCACGCCTTGCATAGGTTAACAGAAACATTACGTTTAAACTATAGTGATGTAGACATTTTAATTAATAATGTGAAGAAAATATTTTTAAAATCCCCTAACAGGATTCGAATTTTTAAGGAGTTACATCCAAATTTATCCTTGCCTCCAGAACCAGTTATTACTAGGTGGGGAACATGGTTGGAGGCAGCCTTTTACTATGCCAAACATTTAGACAAAATTTCAAGTGTTGTCGCTCTTTTGGATAGCAATGAAGCAATATCTATTAGAAATGTCAAGGCAGTGCTAGCTAAACCAAATTTAAAGATTGATTTAGACTATTTAAGCGAAAATTTCGAAATTTTAAATACTTCAATTGTTAAGCTGGAAAAACGCGACCTATCTATAAGTGAAGTGTTTGAAATATTTGATGATGTAAGATTTACTATTAATGAAACTTTAAATAATACGTTAATAAACAAAATGGAACAACTTATGGACAGAAACCCCGATTTTGATGTTTTAAGGGAAATAAGTGAAAAAATGAGTACAGACAATTGTGCTAGTATATATAAATTTGCGCCACTTACATCAGTAGATGTGGAAAGATCATTTTCTATATTTAAATGGATCTTAAATGTTAAAAGAAATAGACTGACTATTGAAAATTTGGAGAAAAATATTGTTATTTATTGCAATTCTTTAGATGTCAATAGAGTTAGCACTAAAGAACAGTCACAGGAATCTGACAAAAAACCATCATGTTCAACACAAACATCAGATTCCAGTGACCAAATCATAGAGATAGATAGTGATTAAGATTGTTATCAAAACACTATGTATATATTATTTTCTTCTTCTTTAACTTAAGAGTTCAACTCTTGTCGGTGGAGCAACTTTATTTAATAAAAAAAATAATGTATTTTTGTCTTTTTTTAGCACATGCTACCCTTCCTCTTTCACCTTTCAAATACTTAATACTTAATTGCATCGACGTTTAAAATTCAGTTTAAGTGCAGATGCTTGCGAATATCCATTATGAATTATGATGTTCGAAGCTTAGTAGCTAGTTATTTTATAAAAAAAAAATATATATTTTATAAATTAATATTATAATTTGATAGGTAGGTAACCAACTAACTGTTTTATATCCGATTAGTTCAAAATCCCTGATTTTTTTCGAATCCCGACATTGAAAAAGACAATTCCGAAAAAAGAAGCCGTCTCCATATTTTCTTAGCCAAAAAATAAGTTTAGGTAAATATGCATCCGATTATCCGATCTCTGATTATGACATTAAAAATAGTGTTACAGCGATGTGACGATGTGATATGTAAATACATATTTACTTTTTATACGAGTTCATTTGAATTGCCTGCAGTGATTTTATTGATCCGGTAAAATGTTCCTGACCGCATACCGCACCGTTCGGGGAGACGGTTGCTTTTATGTGGGGCTCTCACCCGTTACAACACAACCGTGCGTCTACTCTCGCCTTTTAGACGGGTCACCGGACTATGACATACATCAGTGACCCGTTCATTATTTCCTTTGTAGGAGAAGAATTTCATCGGGAAAGGTACGACGAAGTAAGGATTTCGAAACATGAAAAAGATCTCAATTTGTAGACTTTTAAAAACGAAAAGAAGATTTACCAAAGACTATAATTTTCTGATATTATCGCGATTTTTCACTTGCTTTTTTTTATTGCCCGTTGTTTTAAATTCTTTGCCGCATTCATGGTCGTGGAATAACTCCTATAATATGCAAGCAGGAATAATGGAACACAAAAAGGTGGTCTGGTACCCAAGAGATAAGCTCAGTAGTGGTGGTAACAATGTCAGCAGATAAGAGGATGAGCTGAAACTGATCTCAGGCCTTCTCTGGATGCGAGTGGCGGTATACGTAAGAACAATAGAAGATTTTGGGAAGGCCTACGCCATAAGGTACACTGAAATTAGGGACTTAATGTAAATGAAGTGTAGTTAAGTAGAAATTAAGTGAAGATGTACTTATTATTATATATAAGGAAATATACAAATGTTTACATGAAGAATCATTCCAAATAAGCAATTTCATGAAATCTGTACATTTCACTCATTCAAGTCAACAGACAATTAAAGACATAGATTACAATTCGATATTCATAAGGAGCAAAATGGCAACGAAGATACAATCACAGAATCAACAGATGTGATCATTGCCATATTTAATAAATATGACAATCGTGACAATCTGTCAATTTTGGCCCTCAAACATTTGGCAAAAATTTGACAATATTGTTGAATACTCATATTTATGAAATATGACCCAGGTTGAACCCAAGGCAATAATCCGAAAAACGACAAGACATTCAATTTGATGTTTTTTTTTTTCACAAAATATATAAGTACCTATAGAATTAAGTATATAAATTTATATTATATTATTTAAGCATTGCCATTCCACGTGACAATGCTGCCAGCCTTCTGGCCACGGTATCTGCTGTGGACAGTGATGCAGATAAATTTTATGAGTCATGATTTAATTATTTCATTTTATTTATTAATTTTGTACGTTATATAGTGTTATTATTAGTCAATATGTATTAGGATTTTATTTTTTAGTTTTATAACGTAAATAATTAGATTTATTTTTACTAAAATAGTATATACTGAGACATGGACTTTAAGATCTGCTGACCGTAAACGTATTGACGCTTTTGAGATGTGGTGCTGGAGGAAAATGCTACGAATTAAATGGACAGCATTCCGAACAAACATATCCATCCTGACCAAGCTCAGCATTAAAACAAGGCTCTCTACCATCTGCCTCAAGCGTGTCTTACAGTACTTCGGACACATTGCCAGAAAGGACGGAGACAACCTCGAAAAACTGGTAGTCACTGGCAAAGTGGAAGGAAAAAGAGCGCGGGGCCGTAGCCCGATGCGCTGGTCGGACCAAATACGCACTACTCTAGACTCCACTGTCTACGATGCTCTCCGAGTGGCTGAGGACAGATTAAAATGGCGTAAAATCGTGCAATCAAGCCTTATGGATGGAGGAGGTCACGACCCTAAGACATGACGATTACGACTGACGGAGGGGGGAGTATATAATATCCAATTTTGGAAAGTCTTTAATTATTTTCATGGGCTGGAATTAATTTTCAGGTTGGATGCAAAATAGCAATATTTATTAAAACCACATTTAGAATCTGTGGTTGATAAATGTTGCTATGTCAACTTTTTACAGAGCGCATCCAAATTCACCCTGTACAATATTATATAAGAAATATTAAACATTTAAACACTATTATTGGATAAATAATAAGAATACATATACACCTTTAACACCGTATATTATTATTCTCCTATGTTAAGTCTCTGCAATTAGTTTTGTAAAATATTTAAATTAATAAGTTTTAGGTTATTTGCAAATGCTTGGACCTGATTTAGACTTTCTTCAGTGTCAGTTCCTTTTCAGTACCCAAAAATTAAAAGGTCTAATATCTCCTGAATTGCTTTTTAAACTTTTCATAGTGGTAGTCATCTGTTGCTCTTTCGCCTTTAGCCTTTTTAACTATTTTTTCTACACTATCATCAATAACATTGGTTTCTTTTTTAACAGTTTGTGGTTTTACTGCTTTCCTTTTTTTACTATCACTGTCTATATTGAATCTGTTGTGCTGAACAAAATTTACTGCCATGTTAGTAGGTACAAATTGAGAAGGGCAGTCCTTTTTATTATGTCTCTCCCACATAAGTCTCATTTTAGCTTCTTCTGTTGCTTCAATATTTTTGATTTTTGCGTCAATGCCAAGATCAACTTCAGGAATACCGCTAAGCATCTGATTTGATAACATCTCCTCTGATCTGTGAGCAGATGACATTCTTAAATGCTCAGGTAAAGATAACAAAGCTGCTTCTTCAGGTGATAGATATTTTAAAGAATCATTATGGTCAATATTCTTAGTATCTTCGCTGTGTCCTTCTGTAACAAGGAAAATTTTTATAAATATATTTTTCACATTCATATTTACAAAATCATTACACCTTTTGCAACAAACATGAAACTTAGATAATAAAAAATGCAGAATCTAATTATAGTAGAATCCGTTTATAATGACATTGAAAGGAATTGACAAACACGTCATAATAAGTTGACATCATACAAAGCGTTTTGTGAAAAAAATATTTTGAGTAATCTGTAATTATTGTCTGCTTTTGTTTTTCATTTTATTGTAAAAACAGTTTCTAATACGATTGTGTATAAAAGACATAGGTATGGTCAAATTTTCAGAACAAAAACGAGCCACTTGCTGAACGTCGTCGTGAATCAACGAACATTGCCGAAGGTGTAAAGAATCATGTTGGTTATTATAACCGGACATAATTTATTAAATATGGGTCATAATAAGCGACATGTCACTGTAGGTCACTAAATCCAACTTTTTTGAAGAATTTTATATGAAAACCAAACTTCGTAGTGTAATTACGTCATAATAATCGGTTGGTCAATAAAGGCGGAGTCATGATAAATGGATTCTACAGTAATTATTAAAAATATGACGTAATGAAGTATTTATTAGTCATAAATTCAACCCTTTTTACTTGCATTACAGCCAGAATCACTGAATACCTTTTTTACCAATGCCATATTTTGTCATACTTTAATATTAAAAATAAGAAACCAACTAGGTATGTCAAATTATCCCTTATTTAGTTTTGTCTAGTAGTATATAGAAGCATTGTTGTAAGTTTCACCAGATACAGAAAAGGTGAAAGGCAATTGGTATGGTCATGTGATGAGAAGGGAGGGATGAATGGCATGTGACTAAAGGACTGAGCAGTTTAAATATGGATGGAATGACAGTGTCAGCCTGAAGAAAAGATGGATGGATTGTGTAATAAAGTTATGAAACAGAGTGAGAGAAAGCAAGATGGCTGACAAAGGAAAATATAAAAAAAAACATTAGTAAATGTATATAACCTTATTTATAAATAACATAAAAGAGTGTTTCCATCATTCATATTATTTTTTAAATGCTGATGATATGAAAATAATGAAACAAATCCAAACACATGCTGACTGTTTACAATTGCAAGAGGATCTGTGCAGGTTGGAACAGTACTGCACAATAAATAAACTTGAAATTAATGTTTTAAAATGTTTTCATATCACTTTCACTAGGAAACCCAATCCTTTTAGTACGGACTACAGCATAAATAATGCAATTTTGAAAAAAGTTGACCATATCAGCAACCTAGGTGTAATTTTTGATTCTAAATTATTATTTCAGCAACATATCTAAAGCATAGTGAATAGGGCATTCAAGGCCCAGGGGTTCGTAATAAGATCATGTTGCAAGTTCAAGAATATTAAGACTATTAAAATATTATATTGCACATTCTTATGAAGCATCCCAGAATATGGTTGTCAAGTATGGAACCCTCAATATGATATATATATATATATATATATATATAATTATATATATATATATATATAGATAAAATTGAGTCCATACAAAAAAGATTTATGAGATACTTAAAGTTAAAACAAAATGCTACGAAATTGATTACAAGACTCGCTGTAGAAGACATCACATTCTTCCATTGCATTTACGCAGAACAGAAACTGATGTAAGCTATTTGTTAAACATTCTAAATGGTAGAACGGATTCTTCGGAACTTCTTAGCTGTATTGAAATATATGTTCCCAATAGACGCACAAGAAATCCACCTTATATAGCAATCTCAGCAGCTGACACTAACTACCAGTCCAATTCGTTCTTCTACCGTGTAGTTAAAAAAACAAACGAATATGTTAGGAAGGAAGATTTGGATATATTTAATGACCACACCCAGTTTCGAAATTTAATAACTATATAATATTTCTATCCATAGTAATGATAATTTATTCTTATTTACTATTATTCAAATTTATTGTATCCTATCAACTTATTAATTATTACTATATCATATGTTTAAGTTAAGTTAGTAGTTTAAGTTATTATTTAGATCATGTTATTTATTTTTAATATGTAAGTTTCGAACTTAGCCATACATATAAGGGGAAACTATCAATTGGCTTACATTGTTATTTCTATAAGTTACTTTATTGATTGTCCTAAAAGCTGTTTGTTTCCCAAAAATAAATAAATTAATAGTAAATGATGTAAGGACAGGAAGGAGAGAATTGCATTGCAATATAAAAGGAATAAGAGAAATTAACATAACATCACGCCTATATTACCTAGGAAGGTGTGGTAGAGGGTGTATAACCCACTCTTCCATGATATGTTAAGATAATTGTTTCACTTATATCAGCATCTAATCTCACAATCAAACCGCACATAGTAACATCAATTAAGCATCCATTAAAATCAAACTTATTGCATAGTGTCTACATATTTATGGTATATCAACTAGCTAATAGTACTAACCTTTCCGTTTAGCTATCTGCTCCTCAATATACTTCATCATTTCTTCATCTTCATCCCGTTTATTAGTCTCAGCTGAAAACTGCGTCCCGATTCCTGTATCATACGCATCATCAACTTGCTTTACTTTGCCACTTTTCAACGCTTGCATGTTCACCATACCACCGGCTTTAACTTTAAAAGGGTCTTTACACCTATTTTCTTCTTCCAATGAAGCCTTTTGACCCGTAGCCAAAGCAACGACGCTGACGCCATTAGGCCTTTCTCGAAGCTTTTGCAACACCTTGGCTTCCTCTAACTTTTCAAGAATATGCGCCTCGTCATCCGAATCTTCGTCCTCTTTTATTCTTTGTCGAAGATTCTTCCTTTTCTTAGGCTTAAACATAATTACCTCACATTCATTCTTTGTATAACCCTCGGTATCCGTCATTTTCTCGATGGATCCATAAACTTAACCAATTAACTAAACGTAAAAGATCTAGTCTAAATAATGGATTAGCATGTGTATTGTCCACATGGATCTCGATTTTCTCAAAAGCACAAAGCAATTATATATATAAGATAAAGTGGCACGAAATTACATCGCACAACACAATTTCACAAACACCATATTGGCCAACCAAAGATAATAAATAATAATACTTGATATTGGCTGGCTTGGCAAGGCTTGGCATCAGTAGTTTAGTTAGTGTTGCAAGCTCCAAAATTTTCATGTTGCCAGATTCAGTGCTAAAAGTAGTAAGTTATACTCCGTCTATAAAGTCGTGACATTAATGTTTGAGGAACTAACATTAATCATGTGTCTGGCAACACCAAACATAAGTAAATCAGCTGTCATCGAGTTTGAGTTGTGGAACAGTTTTCCCTTTGTATTTTTATTGCTTTGGTTAAACTGCAATTAATTAACAAGTAACTACGCAGAAAGGAATAAAAATGAATAAAGTAAATCGGAGTGGCACGCGGGAAGTGATTTTTAAAGTTTTCCAGCGATGTTTCGCGGAGTACCAAGCTGGACGAATTTTGTACGATTTGGATGATATTTATGGGCGGACAGCATCTATGATGGGTATGTAATCGTGTTATTGTTTGTTTTTAATCTGCCCGAAGTTACAAATTTACTGAATTTACGATTTGGAGACCAAAAAAGGCATTGCTTACATTGCACATTTTTAGGTTAGATTGACATTGTGAGTATCTCATATTATAGTATGACCATAATTTTTGATACATTATGATGGTACAACAAAATCCATTCAGGTTTTATACCAGTTTTGAATTTGAATTAATTGCTTCATGTCAATAAGTTATTGTTTCCATTCCAGTACAATTTTTTTTCTTTTTTTCAGGAAAATCAGTGAGTACAGTTAGGCGGATAGTCAACGAAGGTTTTAAAAATGATGGAAAGTTAAAGGTCTACGCTCAGGAAGCGAAATTTACTGCGTTTGGTGAAAATAAACAAACCTCGCCCCATCTATGCCATTGATGAACTTTTAGGAGAATACGGGCACACAGTGTTACGGCTTCCGCCGTATCACTGTGATTTGAATCCCATTAAGCTCATTTGGGCTAACCTAAAACAAAAAGTAGCAGCACAAAATGTTGGGTCACGCGATGTGAAGCAACTTGCTGAAGACGCCTTCAACAGCATTATACTTGAAACATGGAAAACTGCTGCCATCACGTGGAGACGTCTGAAAAAGAGTACTACGAGCGAGGACGTCATCTGTATCGAGACATAGACGAGTTGATTATTCGCTTAGGCGATGATAGCAGCAGTTGTGACAGCAGCTATAGTGATGACAGCGCTGCTGATGAAAGTGGCAACGTAACGTTTCTTAATTTTGAATATTTGGAATCCGATGATGAGTGAGAGTGATCAATCACTTTTTTTTTTAACTTTGTGTAATAATTTTAATTTGGTTTAATTAAAAATGCTTATATATTAAAACTTTATGAAGCCCTTACTTTATTTACCTTTGCTTATGAAAAGTTTAACCTACTGTAAATAAAAACAGTAACAAAATATTACTGTTTAATGTGTCTAATTTATTTACTCTTTACTTGAACAAACTGCTAGTATCAAAATCATTTTAGTCACACTATATAGGGTTGCTACATGCAAGACAGCAGCGCCATCATTTAATGTCACGACTTTATAGACGGTCTGTACGTTAATCATTCTACTATTTACGTGACTAACTTGTTTCAATCATTTACGATGAAATGAGGAAAACTAATAATAATAATAATAATAAGTGGCGACACTGCGGTCCTGATTCCCCAGAGAGTCGGTCAGGGACTCGTCTCCAGCTTGCCTTCATTGGCCGGTTGGAGTGGAAACCCAAGAGCGCCCGCAGGACTCTCAGCTCTGTTCTTGCCTTGGTCGGCTGGTCAGAGAGGGGTCGCCAGAGCAGAGATGCTCGGGGGTGGAAGTGTCATTTTCAAGGGCATAACTACGAGGAAACCCGCTCTTGGTTATTGGGCTAGTACTAAGGTATTAGCCCAATAACCTAGATGGTGAAATCGGCGCCGCACCGCTCGACACCCCAAGCCGCTCACGGCAATGTTGCGCCCTGTCGCCCGTATGGCATACCTAATCATAAGGCGAAGACACTAGCTCCTGAAATACAGTTTTTACTAGTTCAGGGGTTAGGGAATTCAAACCACCGGTAAAAAGTTTATGTCAATAAATCATATTTTATTTTTTTTTTATTTTTATTTCAAGATTAAGATTAAGAGTAAACATACACAGTTTATGTTTCAGATTATGTACATACAAGAGATGATTTCTACCTCTTAAGCTAGTAGGGTATACCTGTATTATAAGAGGTAGTTTACAGTCGAGGATTACAATTTATAACTATAACATTTCGTAAGTGGACTGTGTCAGTCTACTGTATTACAAGAAACAAGACAAAAGAGAGAAAGAAAGAAATTATATATGCTGGTGCGATATTTCCGTGCGCGTTTGTATGCGTGTGTGTGTGTGTTTGGGTCGGTGTGTGTGTGTGTGTTAGGGTGTGTGTGTGTGTGTGTGTGTGTGTGTGTGTGTGTGTGTGTGTGTGTGTGTGTGTGTGTGTGTGTGTATGTGTGTGTGTGTGTGTGTGTGACCGTGCATGAGTGCCTAACTGCAGGCTGATCTATAATATAAACATGAGAAGATAGAAATTAACAAATACAAATAAAACCTACATTTTGTGGCAAATTAATCCTAAATATTAACAAATTAAAACCTATATTGTTGCAAATTTTCGTATGTCTAGCTCTAACGGTTACAGAGTTAAGGACACAGACTTAAGGACTCCTGATTCTAAGTGCAATATTATAATATTGTATTATATAAAGACTCAACTAGTGTGGCGTCATTTCAAATTGATATTTTTAATATCCTTGACAGTCAAAACGCTCCCCATTCTTCTAGGCACCTGCTGCCACAAAATGCTCCAGCTTCTCCCAGGGGGCATTCGAAACCTATAAACTACTTTACTACAGTGTTGTTGATTCGATTCCCGGGATGTAAAAAAATGGATCATAATATTTAGATATATTTGCAATTTCTTTGATCTATTTTTAAAATATTTGTTGTTTAATAATGTTTTCGTTATTTTTATTTTATTTTTTAAAGTACCACATCACTTCTCGTCAATGTCATTTGACAAATATGTCAAAGTCAGAAGTGTCAAGTTAGAGACAAGTGTCAAAACCATGCAGCTTCGCATTGGTTGATTGGTTGGCTTTGAAGTGATTTTATGAGAGAAGAAAATTATCATATAGATAAACAAAAAATTGAGAAATGGAAATGAAGTCCACGGAGTGCATTAGTTGCGTTATTCTTCGCAGGCGAGCATATTGTGCACGTCGCCGAGGTAGAACAGTGGAAGCCTGTTTATATATAAAATGTCTAAAGTTATACTTTTGCAATCGGCGCCGCCTAAATTTGAAGATATTCAAAAAACGATATTCAACGAAGGAGCTTTAAATTTCTTGAGCGAGTTGCATGTTCAGTTTGATGAAAGTATTGAAAAACTGTACAAAGACCGTCTGCAGCGAATAGCGACTACGAAGTCCTTGTCGACTTTGGACTTTATGAAATCTTCAGAGAGGAATAATAAGGCTTGGAAGATAGCTCCCCTACCTCAAAGATTACAGTAAGTATATGTAGGGTACAAAATGTACAACCTAATATTGGTACATTTTTTTTATTCAATATTTAAATTAAACAATATTTTAATGATAGGTCAATAGAAAATACTTTATTTGAGCATAATTTAAGTAACGTTAATGAGTAAGCAATAAAAGAAAACAAAACTGACACAGGGTGGTTTTTTCAGACAATATAATACATAACTTAAAGAAAAATAATATTATTTGTTACTAGGAAAATTATTTTACTGAAAATTTATATTTGTTTCATTAACATGTTGTTACTTATGTTTTAATTTATCTACAGTTAAAGCTCACAGTTTCCATATTTGCATAAAATATTCAAAATACGAAAAAAAAAAAAAAGGCTATTAGTGTATTTATTATACTCTCACTTCACATAGTGTATGTGGATATGGAATATATTAGGATATTTTAATGCATAAGAAACCTGACACATTCACATCATTATACACACCATATTAGTATAATAAAACTGATTTATTAACTAATTCATTTCCTAGAAATCGCCATCTTGATTTGGGAGATGTATCTGCATCTAACACTGCGCACTTTGTCTCTGCTCTCAATGAAGATATCCAGGGCATACAAGTAGACTTTGATGATGGACACTGTCCAACATGGAAGAACCAACTGCAGGCATATCAGAACATACGTCTGGCGGTTAAAGGGAAACTACAAGGAGCCCCATTTGCAATTACAACTTGCCCTTTGTTGATGTTGAGACCTAGAGCTTGGAATATTATTGAACATAACATTTTGGTAAATAATCTTCTGCCCAAAGACATTGTTTCAGCCCAAAACTGAAACTTTTTTAATTATAGACTGCACAAATACAAAAAAAAAAAAGTTGAAGCCAAAGGCCTACTATTTCTCACACCCCTTTATGGGTTTTTAGGGTTTCATACTCAAAGGATCAAAATGGACTATTACTAAGACTTCCCTCCATCTGTCAGCAGGCTGTATATCTCTTAAACTGTGATAGCTAGTCAGTTAAAATTTTCTCAGACAATGTATAACTGTTACAGCTATAACAACAAATACTAAAAACTGAATAAAAAGGTGAGGGGACTCAGCTATGTAACAGGGAGATGCTTGAAATGTTCACAGAATATTTAGTTAAATATTAACTTTAAAATAAATAATTAAATTAAAATAAAGTAAGTATTTAAGGGGGCTCCCGTACAACAGACATGTTTTTTTTGCTGTTTTTATAGATCTTGAGTCCGACTCACAGTTGGCCTTTTTTTAATTTAAAATTTATACCTTCTTTTGTTTCGACAATCAATGATTGAGTATTGGGCAATGCCTTTAATAGGATATATTATATAATTTTCCAAATGCTTTTCAGATTAATGGCAAAGAAGCAATTGGTCCTTTAATAGATTTTGGTATATTGATGTTTCATAATGCGAAGAAACTATATGAAGCAAATAGTGGTCCTTACTTTTATTTATCCAAGCTGGAAGGAGCATCTGAAGCTGAACTATGGAATGACATTTTTGTATGGACCCAAAAAAAACTGGGATTGCCTCAGGGAACCATAAAGGCTTGTGTGCTCATTGAAAATATTATCTCCACTTTTGAGCTAGAAGAAATATTATATGCGCTGAGGGAGCATTCCTTGGGCCTGAATTGTGGGATGTGGGATTACTGTGCGTCAATTATTGCTAAATTTGGTGAGCTCATATCCTGTTCTGTTCTGCTTAACTTGAACCCCTAAGTGGGTTTACCATGCTTTTTCCATAATTTAGATAGAAACAATGGAATGTCACATACTACGATATTTACATCTTCACATCTTGACTTTAGGCAAAAGCATACTATTGTATTGTGTTGTGATTGGTATCATACCTTTTTGAAATTACGGTATCATGCCCTTTTCTGAAGCTAATTAAGTTGAGCATTTTTTCATTATTATAATTTATTCGTTGATTAAGCCTCATTCAATAGAAAATTACAATGAAATGAGTAATTACACGCTTGATTTAAACAGATAATTATAATTAATTGATGCTTGAATTACAATAAGGTAGTGCACAAATTCACGAGTAAAAATTCTTTGGATATTATTTTAATAGAGTATTGATGAGTGGACACCACGTCACAACACCAAAAGAAAAAGAGGCAGACAGCTAATGAGATGGGCTGATGACATATGTAGAATAGCAGGGACTCTCTGGGTACGAACAGCAAAAAAAAGAGAAGAATGGAAGAAGTTAGAGGAGGCCTATGTGTCAACAGGACACACTAATAACTGATGTGCGTTAAACTGTATAATTATATAATAACTGTAAATTTGTTAACTAATTAGTAATAAAGGCTTATTATTATTATTATTAGAGTATTGATATTGAACACTAGCTTATCTATCATCGGACCTGGCTCTGGCTATCTCTCATTCTCTCCGTGTTCATTAGTTTAATTAAGAAAGTTTGATTGCAACACTCAGCCCTGTAGTTATCTCTGACCTCGTAATAGAAGTTGCATTTTGACCCATTCGCCTCAGTATAT
This sequence comes from Hypena proboscidalis, assembly GCA_905147285.1. NCBI lineage: Eukaryota > Metazoa > Arthropoda > Insecta > Lepidoptera > Erebidae > Hypena > Hypena proboscidalis. The sequence goes on from LR990141.1 coordinate 9,220,675, forward strand.
TTATAATAATATGTAAATACGTTTCTTTTATCTTATCTTGATGTCCGACCCAAAGGCCATAAATGATAAAATGAGCACTGTAGAATTGTACATGCACTGTAATAATTGTTTGGACATTTACCTACCTATATTAACCTTTTAATTTTTAAAACTTACTCGTATAATAAGGAGTGCAAAAAGTTTATCTGATATTATATAAAAATGCCGTGTCATAGTGTTAGTTATCAAACTCCTCCTAAACGGCTTGACTGATACTTGTGTTTTTTGGGCAATTTCGGTATGTCTGAAAATTAGATTTACAGTCAGCAGTAAAAGTAGCTAAAAACATGAAACTTTTTCACTTTAAAACATCCTTCATATGAAATAATGCACTAATTAACGATTACTTTAAGTTTTCATTGTTGTTTTTATGTTGCTACTTCTGTTGCTAAATGTACCTTCTATTATCAGACCTACTAAAATTTCACAATAAAATCATACGAATGTGTTTTTATGCCGGTAGGTAAAGGTTGACGTACAACACAGGCGGAGCCGTGGTCAACAGATAGTTAGTTTTATAATTACTTCTAATTTAATCTGAAGGTAACAACTGCAACATTATTGGGCAGATCGTAATTGATGACGATAAAGTTTTAATTATGTTTTTTTGGTACGGACATTCAGTCAGACAGTGTCAGACATGTAAATTAAACTCGCACAAAGGCCGCTGCCGCACTGCTAGTGGCGCGGAGGCGTCGCAGTGCGATGGCCAGTGTGAAATCCGTAGAATCTTTAATGGTTTAAGAGCATTTTCGTATAGCAACGGATATATTCCCCGTATTGTCCCGTTGAAAATCGCAACTCTATATAAAAGTAAAAAAATTTGGTAGTGTATAGTGATACTAGGGATGGGCTGACTATGGATTTGGCCAACTAGTCGGCGAGGCCGATAATTAGATTCGGTTAAATTTAAATGCTCTAAAAACCGTTATAATTTCGATTGTTCTTTGCTCCGCCACATACAGTATATTTCAAAAAAGAAGGGAGAAAGTTAGTTTGTTTGTTAGCGCTAATCTCGGGCACTACCAATTGGATTTTAATAATAATTTTGTGTTTAATAGGCTAACTATCCATTAAGGTTTTTTGATATTTAAGATTACGCTAAACTCCATGAAAAAGGGGTAGTAACGTTTAACGCGGGTCAAAGCGCGGGAGCAACTAATATTTATTATAACGAATTCCCTAATTTTTTAGGTGACCGCGAAGAGTTTGTGCTAGCCGACAGGAACAAGTACGTGAACATGGAGCGGCACTTTCTGAACAGCTACCTAAGACTGGTGGTGAGCACATGCCACGCGAGAGATGCCCCGGCCACCGGCGGTATGGCGGCCGAGGTGCTTAAGCCCGGTACTGACATCACGGATAAAGAGTAAGCCAGCCATAAAAGTATTACACCTAGAAAACGAGAAAACTCATGCAAAGTTTCTGCACCTTGACTTTTGGGTGTTGCCAAGCAGCATAGCATATTTTTTACGCAAACGTCAATCTGTTTTTGGCTATACTTTATTAGATAAAGCGCTAGTATCGATGTATGCATTATAAATGTATAATGAATATTTCATAATATTCATTCGGGCGATTATCGATTTAGGGGGGCTTCATAGCCCGCCTAAATCGATATTACTATATTATTGTGCTTATTTTTACAATCCGAATGATTAGGTTAATATAAGAGCGATATGAGGTACACATTCGAGACAGGGACAGGTAAAAAAGTGATACAAAGCTAATATTTTCTCACTTTAATACGTAAAAAGTTTACTACTACTTAACTCTACAAGGAACAAGGAAAAGACCCGAGTTTTTTTAAGATGTCGCGCCTTTGAATCCAATAAATCTGTACCTATAGAAACACCTACTCTTGTTTGTAAAAAACAACCTTGCCTATTATTTAACAATAGCCATTTATGCAGGGAGGTGATCGCCAGTTGGGCCCCTCCCGTGCTTGTTGCAACTACCCCTTCCCCCGCCAGAACTGAGCCCCGTGATCTTTAAGGCCAGTCTGACATTGACAATAAATAAAATAAGATTTTATTATTGAGAATACGGGTTACTCACGTTATTTCAGCCGGGATATGCCGATAGTGCGAGACGTCGCGCGACGGCGACGAAATGCGATTAAATCCCCAGTTGATGAATCTACGTAATAGATTCGAAACTAGTCGGCATATCCCGGCTAAAATAACGTGAGTAACCCGTATTCTCAATAATAATGTCTTCACCTCACGTCGGTTTTAATAATATTAAATATAAAATTGTTTGTTTCAGATCAAAAATGATAATTAAGAAGATTTTAGAGAGCAAAATGAAGGAGATAGAACATGGGGTGGACGGTTTCATGGTATACGATGCTAGGGTGGTGCCCCATGTTAATGAGGTAAGTTTATTCATACGTTAGATCCTAGCCTATAACGCGGATAGGATATTAAAAAAAACAAATGAAGGAAACTGTAATGAAAGTCGAGTGTGAGATTTTGGGTAATCTGGTCTTTATTGCACTCCACAATGTTAAAATGGTCTTATAAATAGGGTACAGTGTCAATTATGGACCCCGACGGGCACGGCAAAAGTAGGAGGCAGGAAGAGCTCTTTGTGTTTAATAGCAGCGGCCGGGACGGTGGTGGTATGCAAAATCGACAGAGTATTTATGTACTCAATTCTAATTTAGTTTTTAGTATCGTTAATATTATTTGTATCACGTTCGCATAGCTTAATCTCTATGTAGTGATAAAAAACGTTATCATTGTGTTGTAGATATAACCAGTTGCTATCTTTACATAATTCAAACTATACAATAGTTAAATTTCATGTCGAATGTGTCAAATGAACGCATCTCAATAGGCATGTTGACAATTTTTTATTATTGTGTTTAATCGAAAAACACTACTTCTCGATATAATAAACATCATTAAAATCATTACATAGTATCACTTTAGACTGAGATAACACAATTATAAATTGACATTTTATTGACTCGCTCGGAACGTACAAAATGCTAACAACTCGAACAACATGTGAAGTCATCTATTATCGCTATATGTGAAGTTGCAAAATATTGGTTGTATTTCAAAAGTTGCTATATATTGTGTGGTAGCCCACACAATATATTTGATATATTTTCTGTAACATTTCGTACTTTTAAAATGGACTTGCCCAATTAAACTTTAAATAATCATAAAATAAGTTATATTTAAAGTATAAAACTAAAATTCTTGAATTTGGTATTTGATTACATATATTTTTCGATAACGTATCAATATTTTTTACAATCTCAGGATCAGTCAACAAGCCTATTAGAGTGCTATACACATCTATATATTACGACTATACATCAATGGACCGTGAATTGATAGTACCTACATATTTGACGTTTAAAGAGGCACCACGCATGCGCAGACCGATGCATAATAGCACCCTTAGGCCCCCTCATTTCGTAACAAACATACAAAGAAATAGGTACTTAAAACTATAATGTACAAAGGGCGGCCTTATCGCATACTGTTCCGGGCAACCTATATATATATTTATATATATATATATTTGTAGATAGATGTTGTTTCAATACTAAGTAACTGCTAAAAGTTGTTAAAGATTTGTATAATCCTGAATTCTATTGTAGCAAGGTAGTAATAAAAAAGCTCAAAAAACAATTTTATCGTTGCAGTAACTTAGATAAGTATATTTTTTGTTAAGAAACTTACAATAGGTGTTTGTTGCAATTTACTCTCAAGTAAATAAGGTTTTTCTTCATCATAGATAATTGTAAACGATTGGAAACATGAAAACATTCAGGAAATACTACTGTCTCTCTGTTTATCTAGCGGAATATTTGTGTATCGCTTACCGTGACCGTTACGCAGCCAATAGCTTTTAATTATTATTTGATGATGTTCTAAAAAAGAGTTAGTTAGTTAGTTATTTGGGCTTTTCCCGTGAGGAACTTCCTCGGACTGCGATCTATATGTCATTCATGTATTTTACTTGTAGACTGATATAATGTATATTATAAATTTTACTGTAGTTAATCTTACGTATTTCAATTCATTATTCTCTCAGCTGCCTCGTTGGTAATTCTAAAAGCTATAAGCGTATGCGTCATATCATCGCGAGGAGACGTTCAATTCCCGGACCGCGGTTTCAATACCCGGGGTCGGCCAAAAGCATTTATATATTTAAGATACATGGAAGACTTACAGCTAAATTAACATAATTGTATATTATAGTAGTATAGGAATCTGGCAGCCAATAACAAGTCTTCGTTTATATAAAACTGAATAATAACAAACGTAAACAGTAAAAAGTCAGAACAAAATAAAGCTAAAGTTAAATTTGTAAACTAAGTACCAATATAAACTCTTACACACTAATGTTAATTACCATATACTGACCAAAAAGGTGTTATTTGGTATTTTTCTGTCCGCGAATTCTTAATAGCAACACGGAATTAGAATTGTGCCCGGTGGATGGCGATAGTCTCTCCCTATCACATGAGGCTTAAACATATCAGGCAAAGTGTGGGTGTTTTACAACTGTGTCACAGCCTTCTGAGCAATATAGGCGTGATGGTATCTTATATTGTGTTCAGGGAATAAAGTGTTTAGTTTACATTGTAGTGTTGGTAGTGAACAAATAAAATTATTTCAGCTTTGGAAGAAAAGCGGTGCAACTCCAAATCAAATATCCAGAAAATTCGAAGTTCATGTTACACCTCAGGATTTGCTGAGTTTACCACGAGATGGCGTTACTTATCAAGGGTTGAAACATAACGTGGCCATCTCTATACTCTTCATTTACTACTGGCTGGCCGGCATGGGCCATTTCTTCTATAGTGGACACGTTGAGGACTCGGCCACAGCTGAGATATCCAGATTCCAGATATGGCAGTGGATTCGATTTTCGGTGAGTTCAATATTACAATAAGCTTCACTGCTTAATTTACTAATTGCTCCTGATAATAAACCGAGGCCTAACGTTATCTTTTGCGTGGGTTGTATTTTATAACGCAATGCTACCTATAATTACCTAAATCGTATCAGTATTGTTGATCTACTAGTCTTATCGGCAACCAACAAACGGCCAAACTCTTCTATTTTATATGTACAGTGGGCCAACGAGTTAGGTATGCAGGGTAAAAATTTCTAAGTCATTGTAAAGACTTAATACACCGGTTATGGAAAAGTGAATTACATATCTAAATAGTGGGTATTTTACATTTATTAAATACTAGCTGACCCGGCGAACTTCGTACCGCCTTAGCGTAAATTTGATGCACTACTTTATTTTGTATAGCTGACCTATCTTATGTATGCGTACCTATTCAATTTGAACTGGAATCTATAATATCCCCCCATATAAAAATGTACTCTTTTTTTTTTTTTGCCGTAACAACCTTGTACAGAGTATTAAAAAACTACAAAAAAAAATATCAGCCAAATCGGTCAAGCCGTTTTCATGCCAAGTCGTGACAACGGAAAACGGGTTTCATTTTTATATATATAGATGTAATTCCCACATGCATATCTATTGCATTCATTTTTCATTATGGCGTAGAAGTTTTTGCCCTGCATACCTAATTGCTTGGCCCACTGTACACCACGGTACACACCTATGTCAATAAATCGTTAATATTCCTCATTACAAAGACGTGTGTATTTATCATTAGAATGATCGCTTACTAACAGTAAAGGAATATATCGTAAGGTAACCTGTATACCTTAAAGATACTAAAGTGCTCGAGGGTATGCCAAGTCTACCAAGGCGCACTTGGCAATCGTGATGGACTATAGCATAACTCTTCTTATCATGATCATACAGGTCTACACTTATTATAAAATAACACAAGGTTCATTCAATCGTATATGTATGTACACGCAATAAATTCCAACGCATCACGATAACGATAGTCAACACGCTGGCCTGTTATCTATATTATGTCAGCGTTCACATAGGATCCTTCCTTATCGCAAGTCGCAACGTAGGGCAGCAATGTCGTATGTCATTATTATTTATGTTAAAAGAATCTACATTAATGTGCATTCTTTATCTGACTAGGTTGACCTTTCCAAATATTTACTTAGATAAGAATATCCAGGAAAGATGCCTCTTTCTGAAGAAGTTTTTTTGGAATAATCTGCACTTTTTATTAGATGTATGTAAAAGGTAGGTAGTTAATAGGTAGGTACCATGTAGCTAGTTTTATGAAGAAAATGGTTATAGAAATTAAAAAGTTGGGTCCTGGCAAGAGACGACTGTAGTTTAGTGGTTAAAGCGGTTTGCTCGGAATGCAGAGGTTACGGTTCAAATCCTGTCGGTACCATATTTTTAACTGTTTCTTAGTATAATTAATAAGTAGTAAATTCTTTCTTGTATAAACTCGGTCATATCAGCGTAGCCGAGTGGCAGACAATAGGTCTGCGAAGTCAAAGATCTCGGGTTCAAACCCACGGCACACACCTCTGTCAATAAATTGTTATGATTCGTCTTTTCGAAGATATGTGTGTATTTATCATATAAATTATCACTCGCTAACGGTGAAGGAAAACATCGTGAGGAAACCTGCATGCCTGAGAGTGCTTAAAAAGTGCTCGAGGGTGTGTGAAGTTTACCAATCCGCACTTGGCCAGCGTGGTGGACTATGGCCGTACCCTTCTCATCATGAGAAGAGGCCCGAGCCCTGCAGTAGTGGGTCATGTATTAGAAACAGGGCTGCTATTATAAACTCGGTCAACAATTCCTAATTAGGATACCTACCTAATCAGCATACATAATACCACAGGAATTCCCAAAAAACTTCCAAAAAACAACTTAAAAATGCCAAATAACAAAGTTACAAATGTTTTTTTTCCAGCCGCCCCTGGAAGATGACCCTAAGCAGAGAGTCACAGCAACGCTCGTCGAGAAAATTGCCTCTAACTTTGCTGCCCATGCGCACAAAAATCTATGCCGTTCAAACGCTGAGCGAAAACGTTTGACAGCTGCGAGGTACATGAGCATGGAACTGTTTCTAACTAGAAACCCTCCCGAGTTTATCACCACCTACCTTAACGATAACCATAAATTCAGAACATTGCATAATAAGGCATTGAGCAATTTATAAATCGAAGCCCTTTATTACACATTTTGAAGATTGCATTGTATACACAATTTTGTCAATAGAAGTTTAGTTGCACGCATACCGACTATGACGATATGAATTAAAAAGATGTTGCATTGTCAGAGGAGAATCAACTATTCACACACAGAACTAAATTTATATGCGAATTTTATTAAAGTGGATTACTTATAGATATTGCAAAATCACCCCAGTACTGACAGGAATGATAAGCGTCTCAAGAAGTTGAGGCTGTATCACCAGTCATACATGAAATGAGAGATAAACGTGATTGCCAGACACCATTTTATTAAAGTGTAGGGCCTCCCATACAATCCCCTTACGACACATATTTTTGTGTAACGCCATATTCTGACTTACACATATCCCTCGTGATTTAAAGAATGCGTGAAGTATTTTCTTAAAACAAAATTCCTTCCTCGATTTTAAAGTGTTAATGTAGAGGCTTTATGTATCTAAACCAAATAATTACTTGCCAAAGTGTATAATTAATCTGTTTCTGTATTTAAAAAGGTGCTTGATAGTATTTGGTTGATATGTTCTATTATTTGAAGTTTCGTATTCTGTGATATGTTACGATGATGTGCACCTGTGCTTTATAGATTTTATTACATTTATGTTACACATATACTCGTATTTTATACATTTAATAGTAGTTGTTTTTATTTACTTTATTAAAAGTAAATAATTCGGGGACCATAATAACTCATGCTGGGTAAGGAAATATAAATAAAAATGCTTTTTGTGTATGCTAAATAAAAAAGATAATAATCACAGTATATTATTTATTTTCTTAACATTTATAATTATTCTCAAAAATATTGAATATTTAAAACTTAATATCAGACTTAATTGTAGCTGAACACTGAAGCAAAGTGATATTCGTCATTAATCATTTAATACACATTTCTTAAAACAAAATCGATGTTACATTTAAAAATAATATTTAAATATTTCGAAACCATATTCTTAAATAAGCTTAATTAACATTTTTATATTTTTTTTTATGTAATGTGAGGTTTATATTATGTATTATTTTATTTAGAATAACATAAGAAAATACAAATTTTATTTCATATAAAATAAAACATAATGTAAACTACACATTTATAATTAAATACAAAAGAAACTTTCGCACATTTATACATATTTCATATTTGAGATTGTACATGGTGCACAGAAAATATGAGAAATAAGTGATCGAATATTAAAATGTGTTTACATTAGAGATGAAACGAATAGTGGGTTGGCTGGCCACTATGCCAGATAACCGAATATCCGGCCACAGGATTTCTGGCGTTTGGTGCATACTACGCGTTTGCTTTAAGTTGGCCGATTTTCCAGTCCCCGGTTTCCACCATCTGCATCCGTTATAAACCCCTTCTGACTGTTGTGATTATGTAATTTTGACATGTTATGAGCTTACAAGAGGTGAGGTTTCGGAATCCGCGACCTCTACGTAGTAGGCAGTTGCATTACCGACTCCACTATTTGGTGTTAAATAGTCAGAAAGCGCCTGTATTTATTTTCTTTTCAAAAAGAAGTGGCACCGAAGCGACTCAATCTTAGTGTCCGGGAGCGACTTTGTTCATTAAATGTATTATTTGTAACATAAGTAATGGCACTGATGGAGTGCTGAATACGCCGACATTTTTAGTATTTACTTCGCCCACCAATTAGTGACCATAGCGGTATAAATATCCGCATTCTAGTGTACTTATGAATATTCTTACCAACAAACATCACATTTTACATCTACTGTTAGAGTGTCTACTGCCCTGAATCAGTCTATAGACAACTGGTGCTCCCAAATCGTACTACTGGTTTCTGTATATAAAATCAGCTCTCTTGTCCCATAGCAGATCGATTTGATCTAGTAACTAGCCGCCTAAAGTCGCCAACTATGCGGTATCCGGCCGGATAGGTTTGGGTACCGGATAGTGGCCAGATAACCGTTTCATCTCTGGTTTACATCATAAGAAGATAAAAGAAATACTACTAGCGATATGTCTAAAACAGCCAGTGGATTTACATAAAAACTAGAATAACAGACTGACTTAACATTATCCCACAGTGTGAAATAGAATACCTTGGGTAAATTTTGCGGCATTATTTTAACGAAACGTTGGTCAGCAAAATTATTATTTGTACATTATTTTAAAGCAAATGCAACCCTACAAACCCAAGCGATAAAAAAAAATAATATATATCACTATTCATTATATAAAATTACCCATTCCCTTAAAACAGGTCAGAATAAAATCATCAAGTAATTATAAATTTGAAGATTCGGCATACAATACATTATTTTACAATTCATATAACAATTATACAAGTCATAATATTATAACACAAAATATCTATCTAATTTTCATTACGAAGATTTGTGTTTTGTGTGGATGCAGTTTTAATGTTCGGAACCGTTGCAAACAGTCGCGTCGTTGATATTTTATATTACATTTTAGTAATTACTCTAGCGATGCCTCGTCGAAATGTACAGACACTTGGAAGTAGCAGCTAAAAAGTACCAGATATTATATAGTTTTTGTCAGGCGGCAGGCCCGAATTTATCGCGGTGGTCCTCAAGGAAGGTCTCATTAATTTAACAGATTGTCGACTTTAAATAGTATATATATTCGTTTCTAAGTTTATTCTATAGACTTAATTAAGGTTCATTTCGAAATAACAGCAAGTTTAAGCTGGTAATTTAGACTGATAAGAAAATGAGGTATGTTAGTATTGTAGAACAAGGCATATTAAAGTCAAACAGACTTTACTTGAAGTTAAATGTATTACTACTAATATAATTGTGATATCGATCATAACAAGCTGATGATAAAAGCATCTTACGGTTGTTTGTTCAATTCTTATTTTGCACAATAGCCTGTCCATGTCTTTACAAACTCACTATACAAATAACTACAGCACGCTATTAGTCAATCACTGGTAATGTCTGCATAGATATAACATTGATTTATATGTACCAGCAAATCTTTACTAGTCGAAAATGTCTTTATAGTTAAATAGAATATATAACAACAAATAATTAATTTAAAGGGTGTGAAAGAAAGAAATAACTGTATGTAACTCGACAGTAAAACATTATAGCAAAATATAAGATAAAGACAAAGTGCCCGCATATAATAATTTAGTCAATTTGCGACTAGTCAGTAAAGAAAATGTCTCTCACTTTCTATGTTTAGATTAACAATAATCATCCATAAATTGATGCAAACAAAAATAGATCTTCCCATAATTTCTTAGCTGACTACAATGCGGAGTCCAGAACAGAACAGTAAAACATTATAGCGAAATATAAGATAAAGACAAAGTGCCCGCATATAATAATTTAGTCAATTTGTGACTGTATAGTCAGTAAAGAAAATGTCTCTCACTTTCTATGTTTAGATTAACAATAATCACCCATAAATTGATGCAAACAAAAATAGATCTTCCCATAATTTCTTAGCTGACTACAATGCGGAGTCCAGAACATGTTTTTACTAAACAAAAACATCATCAGAATGGGGCCCAATTCATACATTACTTATTATAATTTTATTACGTTTATACATTTCGGCAATGGGTTTATACACGTGTATCACATAAAGGACCTTCTTTAAGTAATCCTGGCTTCATAAATAAATGTTATATTCTAGTTAAATCCCAAATAACGAGATAAAAAGCATGAAATCAGTACTAATGTAATTAACTCTAGGAACTTGTTTGTTTGATCTCTAAAATAACTGGTTTAGACAGATCTGATCTCTGAAATTACTGGTTTATACAGTTCTTTTTGCGTTTTTATTTGAATTTTAGAAAAGGTTTTACCCACAGGAGCGACAGGAAGGTCCAATTAAGTAGTTACTAGGTTTTGAGAATGTATAAGCTCATAACGGACAAACATTTGGATCTTGTTGCATTAGTAACTATTGTTAAGCTTAAAAATACCTATCCAATGACGTATCACATGTAGCTATTGGAAGGTAGGACAAAAAAAAGGTCTTTGTCCCTTCTCCCAAGATAAATTCAATCGGGTGAAAACACATGTATAAAGCTAGTATGTATTAGAACGATTGTTGAAAAGGGTTCTATTCTGATATGTATCCACTCTGAGTAGTAAAAGTGTTGAGCTGATGTTTCGAGACGAAACAGACGTAGGCAATAACCGGTGGATTCGCTAAGAGACGGAGCAGCGCGAATTCTGCTCACCCCCCACCCTCGTGCGCGTGAGGGCGCGCGCGAACGCCGTGTCGCGCGCAGCCGCCGACGCGCCCGGCACCTGCTGCAGCGACAGTGCCAGCGCGTGCGCCAGCGCCTCGTCCTCACTCTGAAATAATGCTCACTCATGTTAATATTACATGCTACGGAAATAATAATAATATAATAATTTATTTACGTAAAAAATAATGCAGTAAGTGCAAAGATTACACTATTATTAGTAGTACATTAATAGTAATGACTGGTTTACTACAGCTAAAATGGGTTGGGTTCTGTTCTCCTAGCTAGGTTACAGAATAACCTGTGTAAAGGAGTGACAGTGCCGTTCCCCTATTGTTGGAATACAATAGTCAGTAGGCAGTACAGTAAATAATGACTTCTATATTATGTATCGTAACACAGATCAGATGGTATATAATTTTTGACTGTGTAGTCCAGGCCTGGCAGGCAGACCACTAAAAAGGTGGGATGATGACATAAGACAAGTCGCAGGTGTCACATGGAACAGAGTGGCACAAGAAAGGAAAGAATAGAAAAGGTTGGAGAAGGCCTTTGTCGATTGGCAAACAGATCTTTAGATAGTCAAAAAAAAAAAACCGACTTCAAAAAAAACAAATAGATTATACTAAGAAACAGTTGACAAAGATATGGGACCGGCAGGATTTGAACCTGCGACCTTACTGCACACCGGGCAGTCGCTCTTAGCCATCCAGCTACGGTCGCCTCTTACCGGAACCCTAAATTTCTCAACTGTATGATACGTCATTTCGTGACGTACATAACGTTCATCCATTTGTTCCTATCTTAAGTAGGATACAAACCAACATGGCGAAATTACATTCAGCACAAATGTTGTAACGCATGAACGTGTACGTTATTTTAACTTCTGAATATTTTTATAGCATTTAGCTATGCTTAGCAAATTATACTAAGAAACAAAAATATAGTTGTAATCCTTCAAATGATATTGTTAGTATATTTTATAGTATAAAATATACTAACAATATCATTTGAAGGATTACAACTATATTTTTACTAAATATTGCCTAGATATTTTTATAAATGTCATGTATTTCTTCATGTAACTATGCTTAGTGAGTTTTTGAGTTGATTTAAGTGCAAACGAGTGCAGATAAGATAGCACACAAAATATACTGACCATGGTGCCTTGTACTTCAGAAAATGCTGTGACAGGTATTGCAGCAGGTGTGCTCTGTGTCACTCTATTCTCATTCGCTTTCATACGCGCCATAGCTGCATTGCTGAAATCAATATAAATTTTATTAATATTAACTATTAAAGGCTTAGTTGAAGCTGTGAGGACCTATAGATCTTGTTTTGTTTTATTGATTACCGGATATATAGTCCACCAGATTAAGTGATAACTATAGTCCAACATGCACAATCCACAAAAGCAGATTGTAGACGCGTCGCTCAATCTGAGGACTAATTGTGTTATGTCTCATGTGCCAGTAATTTCAGAGCCCACCACTTAACTGGAACACAGTTGTACAAGCACTACTATTTGGCGGCAGGTTAAAGGTGAGACAGTGGTGCTGCATCATTCACAAGGGCTTTACCACCATTAACAGGTTAAGCAATGCTAACTGCTATCAACTGTTGGGTGGGCGAGTCTGCCACCATGTCTCTTAGGACATATTAAGCCATCAATCTATGGCAGTTGTTATGGTAAGTCAGAGACCATAAAGTCTGACAACTAGTCTAACAAAGAGTATTGTTACTCTACATATAAAACTGACATTCAGCTAAATCCAAAGATAATGAATAATAAATAATGACTAAAGCCAACCTCAAATGTAATTGGGAAAAGGCTTTTGTGTTTATGCACGGCATGTCAATTGACTCAACTCATGAAGAACTTACGCAGCCTGCCTTCTCTTAGCAGCTAACTTCCCCCCGCACACATGGTCTGCACAGTGGCGATGCCGTAAGCAGAAGTTGAGTGCGCACTCGCCGCACACAAGTGGCACCATCTCTTTCGTCTTGCAACCTTTGAATGAACACCGGTTTGTGAACACCTGTAATTTTGCATCATTACTCAGTTTATGATTTTACCATGTCATTTAAAACATGTATAACTTTTAAAATTTTAACAATATTATAAACAACTTTTGTACCATATTTCTGCACATAAAGATTCATTCATTCTGACATTGTAATAGTGCAACCACAATAGATACCAGATGCCTTAGAATTACCTTTTTTCGCCTTTCCCGAGCTGGGTCTGAGGTGCATTGGTTATCAATGTGCGAGCTAACAGCAACATCTGGTGGTTCTCCCCGACGACCTGGCACTGGGGCACTGCACAATGGACATACTGGGACTTGGACGTCACGAGTGTTGGGTTCTGGACACTCGTGTTTTGCATATGCAAAATGATCAGAGCTGAAAACATTAAAACAAATATTATTGTTATAGTCTATAATGACTTTAAAGACACTGTTGGTCAAAGATTTAATGAGGTTATTTTATAAAAAAAATATGAAGATGAACTGTAATTTTTTGATAAACTAAGAATTTCAACAAAAAAAACTTTCAATCTGAATAAAGAGGGAGAGCCATTGAAACCTGTTGGAGTATGAACTCTTTCTTGATGTTTCTACCTATGTTTTTATGTTTGTCTCTGCCTCTCTCTCTGTCTGGCTCCGTGACATGTCAATTTGTTTCCGCATATATTTTCTATTTAATAATATTAAATATAGTTTGTTTCTAATTCAATGCTTTCATTTATCATTGATTGATGGTAATTTATTATTAGTTATACTATTAAGCTTATTTTCCAAATCATCGGGTATTTGACAAATTTTCTTTTAGTAAAATCATCTTATATTTATTACTTAACATACTTTGCCTCCAAGTGGCGTCACCATGGAACACACTTAATGCTGTTCTGGCAGGCACTTGTAACCACCAGAATAGGTTGACTATTTGTATTTACACTTAAATATATGAAAATTACAACATGAAAGGGGTGCATGAAAGGAGCCTCCCCGAGTGACGTACACAACAACTCCCTACGTCCGGCGCACCCTGGGCAATTCGCGAGTTCTTAAAAGCGAATTGGCTAATCCTTTTACCACGATGGCCAGTCAAAACCTTGACTACCTTACTGACTCTCCAAAATGCCCTTCCACCTTGCACAAGAGAGCCGCTCATGAACGCCGACGAGAGCGCCATAACAGTGGCAACTTATTGAGCAAATAAAATTTGACTCAGCCATCGACACAACGAAGAAGAACAACATATTAAAATGGCAGAGGGTTATAAAAAAATTAACATTTATTAAAAATTGGTGGTATTATGATGGTAATAAATCATCATTTTAAAAAGATAAGGCTTTGTGAAAGATGGGTTAGTCAAGAGGGTTTGCCAACTCTTAGCCTAAAAAGAAAGATTAAGTAACATATTTTTATATTTCATCATCCAAATTCATAAGTATTAGTATGTAATAAAACTTAAAAGAAATACAGTCATGACTATTATTGCCCTTGGACCATGGACTTCGGAAGCTTATGAGTTACACATTCCTACCAATGACATTACATGCACATTTGATATTTTTCCCTATACTACTTACAATCTACACATTACAAAGCAACTTTCTATGAACATAACAATTAACAATGAATGATACAACAACAAATGGACAATCTCTTTACAATCTGACCCTGAGATCACTCACCAGAACACATCTTTACAAGCACCGCATTTCATGGGCAGGAAGTCTGCAACAAAGAATTTTACTACTTCACACACACTGTAAACAATTCTTTGATACAATTGGTTGGTTCGTCAAATTATTCTTAAACAACATGAGTAATACACATTCATTACACATTGATATCCAAGAAATTATTACTCTGAATATGCTCAAGAGAAATATGTGAGAGAAAGAGTCAACATTAGAAAAGTATTTAGTTGGAAGACTAGTTTTGATAAAACCAATACCACCCACAGATTCATTTGTTTAATTTCTAGAACTTTCAACTTACCCAGTTTGTTACAAGATTTGTAGGAACAATTCTTTCCGATATGAGGAAACTCCATTTTAGCGAAGATCCAATTTAAATTTGAATATAATATATAATCAACGTGATCACGTATCTTCAATAAACAGCAATGACGACACAAATCAAACGCGTCTTTATATACCACTACAGTATTGCAAAATAATTACTTCAATTTTTAATTCGTCATCCAAGGAAAACTAAGCCCGATTCGTTGATTGACGATGAAACGACATTTTGTAACTGACATTTGTGACATTTTTGACTTTTGACATTATGTATCGTTTTTGAATACAGTTGCAACTTTGGCTAAGAAATCAATTCTCACAGCATTTTTACATAATATTATTATGTATAAGAAATGTTTTTTTACATACAAGACCACAAAATAATATAATATATAATATAATATAATGCCATTTAACTGTCTTGTGAAATTAAAATTTATCAAAACTAATTTTCTCATGTACAGTCGCGACCAAAAGTCCATAGGCAATCTCATAAGGCAATAGTTTGAATTACGACCTTCTGTTTCCAAGAAATAGACACATGTTGTTAACAAATAATTGTATTTCATAATTTCACTCTCATAGTGTAAGTCAAGATGGCCGAGTGGTAAAGGCGTGCAGTTAGATTCGTTAAGTAATGAGCCGTGAGATCTAATCTCGCTAAGACCTTACTATGCTTTTTGAAGTTTAGGGTATCAGCAATTATATTTTTGTTATTAGAACATCCTTTCCTTGTTGACATGAAGAATCATTTTAGTAACATTTATATTATTGGTGGGTACAATAAAAAATCTTATGAACGGTTACACTATTCTTCTATTATTAATTTAGGCAGGAATGTGACGTCACAATTATCTTAAAAGTTCATTAATTGTATAAATAAATAAAACTAATAAACAGTTTTATCATTCAGCATGACTTTTTTATTTCTACTTTACAACAATGAAAATAAAAATAAAAAAATACGTAAATAGTTAAATAATAATAACATATTTAACTTATTAGTTATTATATTAATCAAAAATCTTATAAACGGTTACAAAAGGAACTTTTTTTATCTAGGTATGAATGTGACGCCACAATGCTCTTAAAAGTTTATTAATTGTATAAATAAATAAAATGAATAAACATTTTTATCATCATTCAGCGTGACTTTTTTTATTTCTACCTTACAACAATGAAAATAAATACCTATAACAATTACGTAAATAGTTAAATAATAATAAAATATTTAACTTATTAGTTATTTTATTAATATGTAACTATTTATGTATTGTATGTAACTATTTAAGCATGAATACCTAACAAGTTTGTGCTTAAAATATTACAAAATTATTATGAATTCGTTAAAACAAAATACAACCACAAATCAACTAAGCTTCAAACTCAGATTTAGTTGATCGTGATCCCAATGCTCTCGATACAGCTACCTGCTCATGATAGATAGATGCAAATTTTAAGAACAGGTCGCCACTGTGACGCCTTTAGTACGAATCCGACAACATTTCATTAGTGTGTGTTATCTTATAAACTGCTATACACGCACGCGACTTCGTTAGTGTGTGTACTGGCTGTATCGGGCTCGTACAGTTCATAGCAATGTAATCCTTAGCATGCCTATGGACTTTTGAGCGTTTACTGTACCGGATTGCTCGATAGACGAAAAATATGGCACAGAGAGCCCCACGCTTTTTTCAGCTTATATTAGGAATTATTTTTCACTTTTTAGTTAGAAGTAATTTAAAAGCGTATTTTTTAGTTTTTTTAAACTATTATTTATTTTCTACTTTTTCAATGACATTTATATTACATAGACAAAGGGACTAGAACAAAATGCACAAAAATAATGTCCGAAATAAAAAGTCTATGGTCTTACGTCAACCTGTAATATAAATGTCATTGCTGTCAACCAATGACATAACGGTCAAAAATAAAACTCGTGAACATGGGAGTAATGGAGTAGGCCTTATTTTTTTTAATATAATTTTTTTACTTGATAATTTTTTTTACATTTATTTTAAGTATAGACAAAGAAGATAATTATAAATGGGATGTTGCATGAATGGAAACTTTCTTTTATTTTATAAAGAAAATAAAATTGCAATAAAAGAGTTTAATGAAATACCGCCGTGCCGCATCTGGGAATCAAATCAAACCAACCAGATGAGGTAAAATCTTTATTATTATGTTGTCAATCGATAAAGTACTTACATAGACTAAACAATTTGACATTTAACCACTGCAATAAAAAAGTTTAATAAAATACGGGCATACTATGAAATTATATTACTAATGGATGTTACATCGCTATTGACGGTTAAGTAGTAAGGATTTTTTGTCTAATTTGAGTTAATCATTTCACGGTGTTCCTAGTTTTAAAATACTATGTTACCTCAGTGGAATAATTTTAATCTTACAGAATACCTTAAGAAAAAACTTTTATTAGGTTGAATTATTTATATTAAACATTGACAAGTAGAAACAATAAAATAACTTATACTAAGGTGCAAACTAAAAACTAAAGGTTGTTTTTAGACTCTTTAAACAATATCTTTATCTATGTAGACATACATACGTACATACATAAAATCACGCCTTTATCCCACGGGGGTAGGCAGAGACGATGGAACGCCTTCTCAGTTATTATCGCATTGGTTGTAGTTTCATCACAGACCATTACATCATTGTTTAACTGTAAAGAAGAACATATTATTATATGTTGAGCTGAGGAATAATAATATTATGCTTCATATGCCAAAAAAAAAAAAAAAAATAATAAACAACCAAGTCGTCTCTATTATAATTTTTGTTCCAAATCAAGAGGATCAATTTTTTATTGATTAAATATTCATAAAATACCTTGTTTTTAAATAAAATAATACTTGCAAATGATAAAACAAAGATTTGCTTACCAGAAATACGATACACCATCTTCTTTTTTCAATTTAGACCTGTAATTTCTGCATGTTTTCACAGCACAATATGACATTGTAACGTCACGTCAGTGGTCGAACGAAGACTGGCGCAGAGTTAGCGGTCTTTTAGCGTTTTAGCGGGCTTTTAGTTCGGACACTTTTGAGCGCAGACCCGAGATCCATGTATATAATTATATCAATGTACTTTTTAGTTTGGTTTACTTATAAGAGCGGTTTAAAAAAAATCTTTTTTTTTTTATTTTTTTAATTTTTAATTTTTTTTTATCGAATTATTGCATTGTCATCGATCTTAGACAGCTGTGCAAAATTTTAATGAAATCTGTCCGTTTAAAGTGGGTCAAAATCGAGTACAAGCGTGCTGAAGCTAATATAAGCGTGTTAAAAATAATGCCAAGTCGGTTATTAAATGCCATGGAAGCCAGTAAATAAGCAGCAAACGTCAATATGCCCGTGAAAGATTTTAATATTTTATTATCAAACGCTATAAACGTCATAAAATATCCATAATATTTTTTTGATAAAATTACGGCAAACCGAGCTAAATGAAAAAAAAAACCGGCCAAGTGCGAGTCGGACTCGCGCACGTAGGGTTCCGTACCAGTATACATCTAAATATATTATTATGTATTCTTTATTCTTTATTATATTGGAGTTGATTGAATGAAAGGTAAAATTCGGTTTACGATTTATAACGTATTAAAAAAAAACTAATTATTAGATCTCGTTAAAACCAATTTTCAGTGCAAGTTTGCATGGTAATGTACAACATATTTTATTTTTACATTTATCACTTCCTTATTTTAGAAGTTACGGGGGGGAACATTTTTCCACTTTGAAAGCGTCTCTCGCGCAAACTATTTAGTTTAGAAAAAAAATTATATTAAAGACCTCAATATCATTTTTGAAGAACTATACATAGATACCCATCAAATTCATCTACCTATGGGTTTGATGAAAAAGAAAAATTTTAGTTTCAGTTCTAAGTATGGGGAACCCCGAAAATATATTGTTTTTTTTTCTATTTTTGTATGAAAATCTTAATGCGGTTCACCGAATACATCTACTTACAAGTTTCCACAGTATAGCTCTTATCAGTCACGGAAAAAAGTGGCTGTGACATACGGACGGACAGACAGACATAACGAATCCATAAGGGTTCCGTTTTTTGCCATTCGACTACGGAACCCTAAAAAACACAATTGTAACGACTTTATCCAAAATGGCAGCGAAAACTCATAAGAAATCGAGGTTTTCAGGCATACTCTATTAAGCTTGCCCTCTAACATAATCATAATTCAAGAATCGGGTTCTATTATGATATTTCTAGGTTAATTTGCTTCATATACCAGCGGTAATACGCGCATATTTTTCTTAAACTAGGGGTAATGTGGCTGATATTATTTTTTATAGTAAGAACCTTCTTGTCAGAGTATCTCTATCTTTAAATAAATAAATAGTCTGTCTTCAAAATCAGCGCCATCCTGACAGTTCGCGAAAACGAAGGTCCATCTTATTAACTAACTAGTATACTCTTTGGTCCATCTGTAAATTTTTAATTTGTTTTTTTTTGCACCCGTCTATTCCTGTTGATTATTTTACTCCAAATTAAATTTAATTTTATTAAAAATGTGTCAAATTCTTTCCGCTGCAGTAAAAGCTACATATATTTACAAAACGGTACGCCTTACTGTCTGATTATTTTATTCGTATTTGCAATAATTATGTTCTACTCCTTATATGGGCTCTAGTGATAATATTACTAACAACTATTTTTTTATTTAAATTTCTTTTAGGAAGCAATTGCACCAATAATTAATACAGTAGCTGGAAAAAGCATGTCAAATACACAAGCCACTTTCCCAATAAGCAAGGTAACATGATAATTTAATAAAAAAAAAACAATCTGTATTAGGGTCCTATTACAGCGCAATGACTGATGAATGATGATGAAATAAAGCTGCCTCGATTCCCGGGTTGGGCAAAGTGTTATTTGTGAACTATCTGTTAGGATGGCGATAGGCTAATCCCCTATCCCATGGAACCTAAACATAACAGGTGAAGTGTGGGTTTTGTACACCTCTGCCACACCCTTTTGAGTAATATAGGCGTGACGTTATGTTATGTTCACCGAAATCGATCGAAGTTGATCGACCGATGAACAGCGCAGCACTCTTATTGGTTCTTTTAACGTTAAATGTATCACACTATTGTGTCGTGGCGTGATAGAAGTATCGTTCATTTTGTGTGGAACGCCACTACATGATAGACAGAATTAAGTGTTTCTGTCAATACAAAATGTTACCGATTGCGTCACGACGGGCTCTGCCTTGATAGTGTTTCCTACTTTACATTATTATATATTATGAGCATCAGCACCACTACACAACAGCTGTAATCACTAGAATGTGGGATGACACAAATCTATTAGCTATGCACTATTTTTGAAGGAAAATTGATCGAATGTGGATATTATACTTATTGAATACTTCCTTTCTTCCCACACACGCCGCTCCTCTTTCGTTGTGCAGCGCTCAAAGGTTCCACAACGCTCATTGGTTACTATATTTTAACACATCAAGTAAAGTATGTTTTCGTGCTTTTACGCAAAAGAATTTACCAATAGGTACTTTTTGGATGTAAACCTACACAATGCTTTTCATTTAATGCCCCTCTCCATCACTTTACGTTGACTCCCCTTCACCAAATCTCGGCAAACGGTTGAACCAATTTTTATGAATCATATCTAAAGACAATCACTGAAAACGCAGTTTTAATATTATTTTCCTTTACGCCACCAGCCATATAAACTGCACAAACTGGAAAAAGGTCCTTCCCTAAAGACTACGATAACTTCTGAGGAAGCGCTGAATTACTTCAAACAGATGACAATTTGTCGAAAAATGGAAAATGCAGCGAGTACCCTCTACAAAGCCAAGTTCATTCGAGGATTCCTCCATTTGTACAATGGTATGTATTCCTACACATTGCCAACCGTGTGCTTTCTTCCTACGAAACTATAATATTGAATTGATTGAGTCATTTCAATTCAAACACACATGGGCTTTTACCTGAGTATTCAGCTCAATAAATTGTAAATAAAACAGGTCAAGAAGCAATTGCAGTGGGCATGAAGGGAGAGTTACGAGACATGGACACCGTAATAACTTCATACCGTTGTCACGCGTGGACTTACCTCATGGGTGGCAGTATTGTGGGCGTTTTAGCTGAGCTGACCGGACGCAAAGCTGGCCTCAGTCGTGGAAAAGGAGGCTCCATGCATCTGTATGCCAAAAACTTCTATGGTGGAAACGGTATCGTTGGTGGTCAAGTAAGTGAAAATTTACTGGGACATTTAATTTAATTTCATTTATTCATTTTATCTTACAAGCTGCTTACAAGACAAATTACAAACAATTCAATTATAAAACAAACTGAAAATATTCAAATAATTATCCATAAAAATATAAGCCAAACAATCTAAACTAATTAGAAGTTCGTCACAGCCTAGACTTACATACAAATTCAAAAAATGTCAATGTCGTAGCATAATAAAAAAATATTATTAGTTTACATAGATTCTGGGTTGCAGAGTTTATGTTGACCGGCTCTTTGTTTTGTAATGTCGTGAACAGGTTCCTCTGGGCGCAGGTTTGGCATTGGCACACAAGTACAAGGGAGACGGTGGCGTCGCCTTCGCTCTGTACGGTGACGGCGCTGCTAACCAAGGACAGCTGTTCGAAGTCTACAACATCGCCAAACTTTGGTCCTTGCCCTGCGTCTTTGTATGCGAAAACAACTTATACGGTATGGTTTTAATAGTTGCCGAAAATCGGAGCTTCTTCGCGCAGCTGCGCCTGCGTCGTGGATATAATGTTCGTGTATGTAAAAAATGGGTCATAACCTTCCCCAGGTCTTAAAATATCTTCATACCAATTTTCATCATGATCGGTTCAGTAGTTTAGCCGTGATAGCGTAACAGACAGACGGACAGACGGACAGACAGACCTTATTTTTCATCAAAATATAATATACTACAAATAAATACAATTAAAATGTATGTTATTAATGTCAAAATAAAAGTTGAAATAGTTATTTGCATGATACCTATGTCTTAAATACAGTTTTTTATTTTTTCTGTCGGTCTGTCCGTCTGTTTGTATCGGCTTATCATCTAAACGGCTAGATAGATTTTGGTGAAATTTATTTTATATGCAGTTAATTGACTACAAAGTGCGTAACATAGGCTACTTTATTGATGTACCTACCATACAGACGAAACTGCGGGCGAAAGTTAGTTTGTTTGTTTGTTTGTTAGTGCCAATCTCGGTAACTAATAATCGGCTTTTAATAATTCTTTCTTTTCACTAAGTGTAAGAGGCAGAGATAATAGAACTAACGTATTTCACATTTTCGCTAAGCTTATGTTAGTCCCCGCGCACGCTTAAATGACTTCAATGACTTTTAAATTTCGAAGTCAGTTTTACTCACACTCAATGCATTCTGCTAACTGTTTTCACACAACAAAGAACGCCTTTTCGAAATGCTGAGATAAAAATCATTATTTATTATATCCATGATAGCCATGGGTACAAGCGCGGCACGCTCTGCTGCCAACACAGACTACTACACGCGCGGTGACTATGTCCCTGGAATATGGGTCGACGGCATGGACATCTGCGCAACTAAGGAGGCCACCAAATTCGCCATTGACTGGTGCACCAATGGCAAAGGTAGGTACAGCTAACGTAGTTCTGTATTTTTGTGTCTGTATGTGTTGATAAACTATTGAACATCAGATGATTAATATTTTCATTTTGCTGTTAAAATGGCGTCCAGTTAAATTGTTGTGTTTTTCGAAACAAATAAATTAAAACAGTAACATTAGAAATAACGTTTATTTAACCTAGAATCAAGAGAAGATTATTATTGAGAAAACGGGTTACTCACGTTACTTTAGTCGGGATATGCCGACTAGTTTCGAATCTTGCACGAGACGTCGCGCGGAGGCGACAATACGCGTTTAATAGCAGAGTTAATGAATCTACGTACTAGATTCGAAACTAGTCGGCATATCCCGGCTAAAGTAACGTGAGTAACCCGTTTTCTCAATAACAATGTCTTCACCTCACATCGGTTTTAATAATATTATTAGGAGAATAAGGATTTCTTAGCAAAAGTATATAAAGAAATATCGACTTAATATGTGTACAATCTTTTTCTTTAGTTACCTACACAATTTCTTGATGATCAAATTTCATTCTTATTTCTCTGAATTACCATTCAAAATACTTTAAACCTATTCAGTGAGCGCTGCATGTGTGTAGCCATAGGGTCATCAAGCGTCGTAAGTCGGTTAAAACAGCGCGTGAGTGATGTAATCTGTGAGCGCGTGTGCATCCGCTCGCACGCGAGTCTCTTATGGGTGCCTGAGGTACCGACCGAGGCGGGCGGCCGCGCGCCGTATAACGTATGTTTTCGTTGCCTACTCGCGCAGTTAGACAGGCCTGTCTATACTTACTTTACTCTTCGAGTTTATTTCTACAATATTCCTGGACCCACATTTTTGTTGTACAACTTTTGGTAATCATTAAGATTTTTATAGTGGTAAAACATGTGCTTTTTGGAGCGCGTCGTATTTTTTTTATTACATTTAGTTTAATTCATTTCAATTCAGTAATTTCAGCACAGCATGATGCAAGTCTATGTTTAAAAAAGAAAAATCCTTTCTTACAGGTCCCTTAGTTATTGAGATGATGACATATCGGTACTATGGGCACTCGATGTCCGATCCCGGAACATCGTACCGTACGCGTGAGGAGGTCCAGGAGGTACGCAAAACCAGGGATCCCATCGCTACCTTTAAAGAGAAGATCCTGGCTGCCAAACTTGTGACTGAGGACCAGCTCACGGTAAATTTATAGAATTGTATCGGTTGCCGAATCGCCGAACTAACTCTGCATTTATACACTTATGTATAATTTATCGGCTATGATGCATTTCAGGAAATCGATAACAATGTACGCAAGGATGTCGACAAGGCGATGGAGGAAGCAAAGGTGACACCCCCGGTGGGAATGGAAGAGCTCGGCGGGGATATTTATAAA
The DNA here is from genome assembly GCA_905147285.1 of Hypena proboscidalis. Taxonomy (NCBI): domain Eukaryota; kingdom Metazoa; phylum Arthropoda; class Insecta; order Lepidoptera; family Erebidae; genus Hypena; species Hypena proboscidalis. Next base: position 9,245,122 of record LR990141.1, read on the forward strand.
CAGTGCCAGGAGTCTAACAACATGTTGCGGGGCGTGCTGCCCAACACACCCATACCGCACATCAACGTTGCCAAGCAATAGACTTAAAAGGCGCGGCTTGCGTGTATAGGCAGCGTGTTGGACGACATGACAACCCCTTGTAATATAATGTGACTTTGCCATAATGTCATGTCTCCGTTTGCGTCCTAGGCTGCTAGGCATAAAACAACGAGAAAGCAAAGAACTGTGGTCAAAACCACCACTCATTACCGATGACCACAGAACACTAAATTAGTGATAAGTAAAAATTATAATTATGATTATCCTAAATTTTGTTCTCGCTATTGCTATCGGCAATGAGTAGCGGTTTTGACTAAAGCGTTATGTCATGTCCTGTCAAAGTTTTTAAAATCATTTTCATTAAAAAAAAAAACTTAAACATAAAAGGACTTCAGTTTAGTTCATTTCAATTCTTACAACTATATTTTTGACCATTTTTTTTTTTTGAGATAATTTCGATTATTTTATGTTGTAAATCTAAAAATTCAAAAATATTTGCGATCAGAATCGATTTATCGACGCCAAAAATCCATTGCAGATTGCAATCGCATTTATCCGCATCCCTTTTCTTGCAACAAAAATCAAAATCATTTTAAATAGCGACAAGAAATATTAGCGTCTTTACTTTTGCGGTTCACAAATAGTTTTGTGTATTCGAAAACAACTAACTTTTCAAGTACATACATTTTAGTCATGGTTCAAGAGAATATAAATGATTGTTGAGTAACTAAAACCTAATTAACATCTTAGGACTTTCTTGGGACTGTTTGCTAGTACTAAAACTGCCAAACTAGCGACAATCATATCATCAGCGCAGTGTATTAGAATATCTTTGCATCGCAGCGACATGCAAAATTGCAAATTTTGGAGTTGGCAATACTGTCTCGACCTGTGTGTGTGACGTCTGCTGGGACGTCCTGTAGTTTTTTTAGGTTTACGTATTTATTACGATTTAAAAAGGTCCAAATAGGATCACTAAATACACTGGGAATCATAGAACAATTATTGATCAAGATGAGTAAAATCTTGCCCACCGCAGCTAAACTTTTAGCTGGAAAAACGATCACGGTAAGTCCCCATAATTAAATTTTGCGTTAAACATTATTTAATTAACTATTTTTTGGTAATTTATTTGAATCTGAATAATAATTAAATTCTGTGTTTATTTATTAGAATGGTGCCGGTCCCGCTGTTGTTTTACCATCTGCAAAATACAGTTCTAGTAACCAAGCTACGTTTGATTTGAAGGTAAATTTTTACAGTTTTTATGCCCGAAGTTATATAATATACTATAATTATGTTAAAGACTATGATATATGGTGATTAGCGGCTTATTGTTTATGTGTAATTGATAGAATAACTATGAATTATGTAACCAACATAACCTTAAGGTGTCAAATGCAATGTTTTGATGTCAGTATGATAATATGACATTTCCTTATCTTTTAACATAGGCCGTGATTGTTTATGATAAGTCAAATTTGCCATGACATTCTTGCATATCTTTATGAGTAAACTTACAGCAATTATTAACATAAAGCTAAGTAATTACAGATGTGTACAACTGTATAGAAGAAGCTTTTTATTTAATTAATTATTTTTATTTCAAAACTAGCTCACCTGACAGACGTTTTCCTGTCTTAACTAAGATAACATTAGAAAATGGAATAAGGTGGTTAAATATTCTTAATTTATAGAATTTTCTATCTAGTTATTGTCGGCTATCTAGGTATTCTATTTAGTTATTGTCAGGCAAAGGTTCTTAACCTTTGCCTGACAATAACTAACACATTCAAAAAAGCTGTTCACACATGATGCCATGCCCAAGGGAAACAGGGATTAATTTTTACATATACCTTTAATTAACCCTTTTAAACCTTTAAAAACGGTACAAAGTAAAGTATACTTTGTACCTTTTTTAAGTGATTTATTGCACAATAATCAGATAGAACATTTATCTATTAAAGAGTTGAATTTAAAAATTCCAATATTTATAAACATGGCAACGAAGAAAGTGGATGAAGATGGCTATTTTAAAAAAATGTCTAAAATGTTAGATTTTTAATAAACTGTGAGACTTGCTAAACAAAGGGACATGAAAAATTGGCTGTAGGATTATTTATCTATTCTGTAGCCATGTGAAGAAAAAACTGCCATATTAACGCCTTTGTAATTTTCCAATTAGGCATGAAGCCTCCAACCTGCTAGTAAAGGACTACCCATAATTATGGGACACCATGTATCAAATAGATATAATAACTTATTAAAAAAAACCCTTTAAAGGGTAGCCTATTTAGATTATTCAGTATGGGCAAGTCTGTAACTATAAGTCATACAAGGATCTGTTCTTAAAAACCATGTAATTGATTCTAGTGATAAGAATAACTGCATACATAGATTAAAAATAATATCTGTCCAAGAATCAAATCTGGTCATAATAAAAATAAAACTTACATTATTTCTGCTTGGATATTGAATGATTTATGTCTGTATGAACCAGCATGATATATAAAATAAAACAAAAACGGGCAAATACACATAGAGCATGATGCAAACATGCAATTCTGTGATATATTATCGCTGGCTCGCCTGATGAAGATGAAGACATAATAATAACATAATTATTCCAATAGCACTATTCTTATTTTCACTTTTACATTTGTCACCAGCCATTCAAACTGCACAAATTGGAAAAAGGCCCATCCCTACAGTCCACACTGACCTCTGATGAAGCACTAAAATACTACAAAGAGATGGTAATTTTACGACGAATGGAAAATGCTGCAAGTTCCATGTACAAGTCCAAGTTGGTTCGTGGATTCTGCCATCTGTATATTGGTAAGATTTTTTCACACCACTTCTTTACCCAACATCTTATGAATAGACATTTCCTTTGACTTTTTAAGAAAGGAAAAATACTTAATAAAGATAAATTTAATGATTGCACTTGTCAATGTGAAAATATTCAATAACAATTATAGCCAGTTGGTATAGTAACTTTGAATCTTACTAGAGACAGTAGAGACAGTTTATTTTGTGGATATAAGATAATGTGGAAATCAGTTCTGGCAGAGATTGTCTAAGATTTTTTAAAATCTTTATTAACTATTGAAGAAATTAAAAACAAATACTGTTCATGTTAAATTTTATTGTTGTTTGTCTGCAATTTCTTGGGAGACAAAGACTTTTCATCTCCTTCCACTTAACCAGAGACAAGGCAGTTATTTGCCATTGTGGACCTGCAGTTTTCTTGATTTCATCCGACCAGCACTTTCTTCCTCTTCTCCATTTCAAATGACATCTGGGAGTCCATTGAATGATGTCATTTGTTCATTTGTGTCTGCCGGATTTTTCCTAATTATATTTTAAATAAACAGGTCAAGAAGCAGTGGCAGTGGGTATGGTCGCTGCATTACGTGAAATGGACACAGTCATAACTTCATACCGTTGCCACTCATGGACATATCTCATGGGAGTGAGCATGCTGGGCGTTTTGGCTGAGCTGACCGGCCGCCAGCCCGGCTGCAGTCGTGGAAAAGGAGGCTCCATGCACATGTATGCCAAAAACTTCTATGGGGGCAATGGTATTGTTGGTGCTCAAGTAAGTAAAATTTTTTATATTTTGTTAATAACCAAGAAGCAGTGGTGCAATATCAACTGTTAGATAGATAGATAGAGAAAACTTTATTTTCACATCAAATTTGTAACAAACATACAAAGAAATAGGTACTTAAAACTATAACTTACAAAGGGCGGCCTTATCGCTTGACGCGATCTCTTCCAGGCAACCTTAGGATGGACATAATAGAATGGATATTTGGGGTAGTTCATTGGATTGGATTTTTTGTTTGTTTTTCTTTTTAATTTTGCTCAAGGCTTGTCAAGATTAAAGACTAACTGTTCTGCATTGATGGGAGGGTGGGTTAACAAACTACACCTGTAGTGTGGTCCAAAACTACAATCCTTCTGACCCCTCCCTACCCCTTGAATATGAACCATTTATGTACCAAGTGCAGTACTTTTCCATCTTGTACATTCGCTGGTGCACAAGTATCATCTGGCAAACTCGGTGATATTTTTCCATTTCTCTGATCTATGCAAAAATTTCAGTTCTGTCATATTGTAATGTGTTTAACAGGGTCCCCTGGGCGCGGGTTTGGCGTTGGCACACAAGTACAAGGGAGACGGTGGCGTCGCCTTCACTCTGTACGGTGACGGCGCTGCTAACCAAGGACAGCTGTTCGAGGCCTACAACATCGCGAAGCTGTGGTCATTGCCCTGCGTCTTTGTTTGCGAGAACAACGGTTATGGTAAGCTGACTATGCATTGCACTTATGGCAGTACCAGAAGTAGTTTTGTTTGGACCCGCGATGCACACGACCTAGTCTGCGCCCTTCGCCTTATGTATCATTATTCAATTCTCCTGGCTAACAATGTAATTAACATTAATACAAAAGTAATAGACAGGGGAGGACAGCTACATGTTGCTTTACAGAGATAACAGAAATAAATTTTATCATAAATAATATACATTTTCAAACAATTAATACAATTTTTCTTGCTTTAATCAAGTTCTGGCTTTATTTTGATTAATTAAGGCAATGCATAATAGTTAGGAATCACCCATTGCCGAATGTTTTCTTAATTTTACAAAATAGTAAGTAAAAAAGAGACAGAGAGATCGCAATCTCAGGTACATCATAAATCCGCCTGTGGTGAAATTGGCCCTTAATATTAGAATCACTAATTTTACCAATTCTGAATAAGTCCTTGGTAGTCTATTCGGAACTTTTTGACAGCTGACATGGCAAATTGTATAGAAATTATTATAATTAACCGGCAAATAGCTAGCCCAATCCTTATCAGGAACTGGTGCAATTCCCAAGTCAAAAATAAACTTGTATGGCACATAGAAACGGCAATCACGATAATACGGTCCGCGAGGCGTTTACCTCGCGTATGAAATAGGCCGTGTCTTTCAAACGACCTCCGTGAATACCAGATGATATCTGATAACAAATCCCCAGTTGTAACGTAATTACTTTTTAGACGCGATCATAATAGTATCATGTACTTGTGATGCTTACTTCATTTTTCATTTACGTTTTTCAAAGTCATCTTAATAATTACATTTTGTATTATTTTATTTATATTTGCTCTTCTGTTAATCAATAAAATTAGCTATGGATCCAAATTTTCAAGTGTTCGAAATTAGATTAGAAATCGACTGTTCGTCGATTGTCGTTGCATTCTTTTAGAAACCGTACATATTATTATTATAAAATTAAGTAAATGACGAGATCCGTAGGCGAACTAAGGTTACCGACATAGCTCAGCGAGTCGCTAAGCTGAAGTGGCAATGAGCCGGACACATAGCTCGAAGGACAGATGGCCGTTGGGGCAAAAAAGTCCTATAGTGGCGGCCACGAACTGGCAAACGCAGCGTGGGACGGCCCCCCGCTAGATGGACGGACGATCTTGTCAAGATCGCGGGGAGTCGTTGGTTTCGGTCGGCACAGAACCGCACGCTGTGGAAATCGTATGGTGAGGCCTATGTCCTGCAGTGGACGTCTATAGGCTGATAATGATGATGATGAAAATTAAGTCCCCTGTAGCGTCTGTCTATTAGCAATAAAGTCAAAAGTCAAAGTAATCGAACTCGAGATCGCACGTTGTGCGGTCGTAAATTATATCGCTAGACAACGATAACGAACTATATAACCATATATTAGAGTATTAGACACACATAACGTCACGCCTTTACCAAGAAGTGTGGCAGAAGTGTACCACACCCACATTTCACCTGTTATGTTTAGGTCCAGTCGGCCAATGAGTTGGGTTTGCAGGACAAAAACTTCTATGTCATAGTAAAGACTTACGACACCAGTTATGGATAAGTGAGTTATATATCTAAATAGTGGGTACATTACAATTATTAAATATGAAATACAAACTTGCATAACTATTGCAGTCAGTTTTTACTATGGCGTAGAAGTTTTTGTCCTGCATACCCAACTCATTGGCCGGCTGTACCACCGGGCAGAATTCCAACTCCGTGCTGCTACTGAGTATTCATCACAGAAAAATCACTGATAACACACTTTTGTCCGCCACAGGCATCGAACCCCAGACCTCACGGTGGACGGCCGCAAAATAAGATAGACTACAAGGTTAAAAGTGTATTTTTACAGGTATGGGTACAAGTGCGGAGCGATCCTCTGCCAGTACGGACTACTTCTCACGCGGTGACTACATCCCCGGCTACTGGGTGGATGGCATGGACGTCTTGGCATCTAAGGAGGCCACCAAGTTCGCCATTGATTGGTGCACCAGCGGCAAAGGTAAGCTGAATGAATATTTTTTTGTGGCGGGTGCAACATAAGGGCATTAAAGAAGATGGATTATAATAGTACCTCCCTCCAATAGTTACATTAGATACTTCATTGGATAGGTATATTTTAGCTGAACAAGAGTTAATATGGCCGCAAGTTCAAAATGAAACTCCATTTTAAGCTTCTCATTCTCAAAAACGGATAGATATCAGTAGAGACCGGATAATATGCAACTTAAAAAGCTTGAAATATGCATGCAAATATGCATGAAAAATGCCTAAAATATGCACGAAAACTGACAGAATATGCAACATTAAATGAGTTTTTTTTGTTTTGTAAATATTATTCCTTTAGATTTAAGTATTTTGTTAGTAAATACTTGTCTTATTTATGTTTTACTTTATTATGTATGTATCTTTTTAATTTATTGTTATTTGATAAAATAAAAAAACTATTAAGTTTTATATTTTTTATTAATAAATCAGCATACATTTATAGAAAACTATCCATTGATAGATGTTAATCGATACAGTAGACATTATTTAATATTTTTGTAAACATTAACAATCAAGTATTGTTCCAAATGTTCAGTGGTAAGATTATGTCTTCGATCATTCAAAATATTTTTATAGGTCGAAAATGATCGCTCCACATCTACTGAGGTAACTGGGCAGAATTTGAACTTGGGTGCTATGTTAGCGTTTATATTTTCTGGCAAAACTTCCGTCGGTCCATTAATAAAGCTATCAATTTGACACAGATGTTCAAAGCCGATCATTTGTCTCTTTCATTTTTTGAGTACCTACCAAAACAAAATACGCGCGGCTGCCGAGTGCGCTACGCTCGAAAAATACCTACCTACTGTAAATTATAGCAATAATATGCATCATCACTAGATATTAGTAAAAATATGCTATTAGCCTTGAAAATCGCTTAAATATGCAAATGCATATGCAAATATGCAAATGCATATTATCCGGTCTCTAGATATCAGTATCATTTAGGGTCCTGGCAAGATGAGACCATAGCTTAGTGGATGAAGCAGCTGCCCGATGCACAGAGGTCGCAGGTTCGAATCCTTCCGGTCCAAAAAAATTCTACCAATTCTTAGCAAAATTTGCAAAGCTTAGCTAAATGGTATAAAATAATCAATTAATTAATAATCAGTAAAATTGTTTTGAAAAGAGTTTTTTTTTTGGTCAAAAATTTTCACCATAAGTTGCTACGACTATAGCACGCTCCATAATATTCTAGTGTTGTCTTTCTTCATTAACCCACGCTTGTTTATTGATAGGTCCTCTAGTCCTGGAGATGTCGACATACCGCTTCACCGGACACTCGATGTCTGACCCCGGCACGTCATACCGTACCCGTGACGAGGTGCAGGAAGTCCGTCAAACCAGGGACCCCATCACTTCCTTCAAAGAGAAGATCCTGGCCGCCAAACTTGTGTCTGCCGACCAGCTTAAGGTAGACTATTTTATATTCCTAATTTTTTTTTTTAATTATATAAATGGCCCACAAAATTGGTGCAAAAAAACAAGGCAGGCGCCTCTATGAAGCCTGGGCGCGATAAAAAAACTTACCTTAACTTAACATAACTTATTAGTGGGACTCTGTGTGCGTTTTATAATAAAGTTCTTTAAAATACCTGAAACATTTCAGGAAATCGACAATACCGTGCGCAAGGACGTGGACGCGGCGGCGGCTGAAGCGGCGGCGGCGCCCGAGGTGTCCATAGAGGAGCTTGGCGGAGATATGTACAAGAATTGCCTGGAGCCCGACGGCTTGCTGCGAGGAATATTGCCCAACACTCCCATCACTCACGTCAACGTCGCACAGCATTAACGAAGCCCCGCAGTGAGCGTGATGGGCACCGTGGAGGACGAAAGACTACCGACCCGAACTTATATTATATCATGAGGCTCTTTAAGGCTAAGGGCCGAACGCCTGGGTGGCTTGCATCGATAGCTAGACCCCAAGCGTGCAATATGTTTTCGCTTAGTGACTTACTAGGCTCAAGGCGCGATGCAAGCAGCCCGCTTATGCATCCTTAGCCTAACACTTTTTGTCTTATATAATATTAAAGTTGAAAAATTAAGAATCCAGCAGGACTCGAACCTGCACTCCCTGAGTATACGCCCCAAGTGCTTTGCCAATTCAGCTATGGATTCGTATGCTGCTAGATTCGAAATTTCTCAACTCTTTTATGCCAGCGTCATAGGTATATATATATATATATATACCTTAGCTAGACGTACCTTACTTGGTTTTAGCGCCACCTATGCCTTCTTAATTTTTCAACTTTAATATAATATAAAATAAAAAAGGCATAGGAAAGCAAAAATTTGCTTTAAAATATTACATGTACTTTTTGTCTGCATAAGCGTCCTAAGCCTTATATCATTACTATGATACATATCTGACATGCATAGGATGTTTTACAAGACGCTTGTGGAAAAAGCCGTGATTTTTATTCATGGTGATGTTTTGTAGCGGTTCGGTGTTGTTTGAGAATGACATGAAGAGAAGTGTCGCTCCCTTGCCCTCACGCTGTCTACGCTAATGATTAGTAAAGCAGGTGACACTCGGATTTGAAATCGAATTATTGTTTATGGCGTAAACAAAACATCGGATTTATATTTCGACCTTTCGATTTTGTTCAATCCGTTGTCGCCTGCCCAAAAGTGCTTGTACGGTAATAAACGTAAAACGTGAACAATACGGGTATCAACATTTATCATCTATCGTACTGTACATGCCCGGTGTGCAAATTGTGTTCATGCACCTGTAGTTAAAGGAAATAAGGTCTGCTTTCCCATGCACTTCTACTTTATTTAAATTCGCCGATCTGAATCAAGTTAGTAAAAACATCGGTATGAATATAACGGTAAAATTATATATCTAGGCGGCTGGTATTATACTTTGTCTCACTTAGTACGTACTGCGAGCGACTAAGACAGAGCACCATTCCAGTCGCCTATATATATAATTTTACCTATAATTATGATCTGGAAAACAAGATTGCTTGGTGGAAACCCAATTAGCTTGTTCATATAAGCGCTTGTGAGATTACGTATAAGAGAATTTCTTAGGGTAATATCTTTAAAGGAATGTGTCATGGGATTGATGCTTCAGATTTTATAGTTTGACTAAAAATGCTGATTTTTTGTGTACTATTCAGACTCATAGATAAATGACCCATTTGACAAATGTTTCGTTTGAAACTGTCTCATTTGATAAGGCACTAGATGTTCAAACTTACTACTTTTCACTTTTTAAATTAAGTTTGAAATTATTTGTCATAAAAATTTAGACTTTGATGTTTTGAAAAGTATTTGCAAAATTAGTATTAAGGTGGTTCATGAATCTATTGGTCTAATAGTACCTTTTGTGAACCAATATCCTAAAATTGGTCATGAAGAATTATTTCTATTAATTTATAATGTGGCCTGAACAATGGTTCATATGCGGTGCTCACATTTTTGGTCAAACCAACACATTGTGAAGGCCTCTAGAAAGATAAAAATTTTAGACAATATTTTCCGATCTTAGAAACGAAGTTTATAGATCAAAAATTACGAATATGTATTAAATAAAACAACTAAATTATGTACAAAGTGTTTTAATATTATATTTTTTATTTTAATAGTATATACATGGACAACTTACGGCGACATGTATATGTATATTATTTTTAAGTTCATTTTATTTATGTTTTAATAGTCGTATCTGGGTTAAATATATTATTTGTTTCTTTATTTCTGTATTTTAATACTGCAAGCACCGTTTTCAGCCATATGGGTGTTTTGCTACCAGAGATGTACTAAGCTGTAGATATTACGAGGATCCTAAGCTACGTATCCCATTTCTGGTGGAAAAGCATCCTAATACTACCCATACAGTCCTACATGCATGAGCTTCAGTGGCGGATATACAAATTTTAAGGTATAGGCTGGAAAGTTTTTGCCGCCCTTGCCTCTACAATCAAGTCCTAGATTATTTTTAGGATTCAAAAATTAAACGTGAATCAATCCAGAAATCTTTTTGAATTCTATGAGCTAATTGTATGCAGCAATAAAAAAATCGGTCCCCAAATTTGCCGCCCTAGGCTACAGCCTACTAAGCCTGCTGGTAAATCCGCCACTGATGACCTTGTTTATACGCTTATTTAGCTCACATTAGGCTTGTGAAGTTCTCAACAACCATGAAACGACAATATTATTTACGCTTACCCTGTGATAAACGCCGTAAGTCGAAAATGTTGAGTAAATTGAGTTCTTTCATTACTGCCGCCCCCCCTAAAACGACCCTTGTGGTAGCGCGGGTAATTACAAAATGTGATTGGTTAAACGGGCCACATGTGGTGTCGCTATGGACACCACTATGGGCCATCCAACTCCAACTATATACTTCTGATTAAATTCGTCACGGATTCCAAGACAATTTTGACTCTCAATGGGATTGCCCGTGTGTCATGCACGGTGCCCTTCAGTTGGTTACCGCTGTAGATCCTGGCGTCACAGGAGTCACAGTGGTGGGCGTGTGGGTGGGATTATATCCCGTTAAAAGGGCCATGTGGCCAATATACCTATTATGGTATAGTATTATGGTACAATACTTTTGGGTACTATATCTAGACGTTTTTTTTATCTTTTTAAAGTATTTTCAGGACATTTTTGTGACTGTCTGAATGTTTTTTTTTAGTAAATTGTTTTTTCGTTAGTCAAAAATGTTTTTCAATGATTTCCGACACGGCTTTTTCCTCTCAAAATTTGAATATTATAACTTAAAGAATGAAACAACAAAATGATTTTTACAGTTTATTACATTTTTACATTTTTACTTGTTCTACAATAAATTATTGTACATTACATTACATCACGTAATACAGTTAATCAGTTTAATCGCAATATGGTATAAAAATATAATTTTGATCACGTAGTATACTACACACTTGAGCATAATTTATTTGATGAACCCTACTCTAGAAATGCTAAGATGCTTTAATACTGAAGCAATTAGTGTTTGATTAATATTAGTATCTAGTAAACACGATTTCAAAATAATTAATTCTGTTACTTTGCAACATTTAGCTGCTATAAATATAATTATGAAGGCACCGTCAAAGGCGAAGCTAGATTTATATGGTGTATTAGTTAGTCTTGGGTGCAACATTTTATTCAGGTGACAAATAAATAAATAAACAAATTTGGATTTTTTACATTAGATAGAACGCCAGAAGCAATTACACTATCCAATGGTCCCAATGACAAGGCCAAACACACATTCACTCACACAAGCACACCCAGTCTCGGAACAAATCTTTGCGAATCACACAAAGATTTGTTCCATGTGGGGATCGAACCCACAACACCAGTGCAGTGGTGAGCGGCGTGGCGACCACATAAACCACTACACCACACGTGACGAGTGTTTGAGGTCGGCAATAAGATTGTGATTTTCAATAAAAAAATCAATTATTAATACATACAATACGTAATCTAGTACGTCCTATAAATTTAAGTACGTATAGTAAGTATAAGGCAGATGGTGTTTATGTTATTATGAGTTTAGATAATTTTGAAGCTGGCCCATGAAAAAAGACTTGCGCGAATCAAAAGCAGAGCTCCGTGATGAAAACGGTAAGACATTTACTGCATTCAACTCGCGCGCCTACTATTCTTTTTTTTTATTATAAAGTAGGGTTGATTTATAATAAAAATAATTGTATAAATGATGAACGTCAAAAATACACTTAAAAAAGGTCAAGCAAAGAAAACAAAACAGGGTAGAGTACCTATATATAGATTGTTGGTCGGTGGATTTTTAGGTTATTAGACTAGAAGTTAATACTACAATACTTGGAATGGGTTTCTAAAACTAGTTATGTCTTCATAAGGAGGAATGTCAGGGATGTACGGGCAGGGAATGTCATGGATTAACATTGAAGAAATAATTTAGGTTCGGGCGACCATATCGTCGAATAGTCGAATAAGTTGTTAAAGTTATGCTTATATATCTAAACGTTACAGAAAAGCCCGTGTCAGTAAGGACATAAAACCTCAATGTGGACTTAGGAGGAATGTACAGGGGTAGAGGCAGTGGCGTAACTATAGGGTGGCAGGGGTGGCAAAATGCCACGGGCCCCCGGACCTAGGGGGCCCCCGTGCCCAAGATGTGGCATCTCCTCGAAAATAACTGAACACAATTTATCAGAAAAAAAAAAACAAGATTAAAACGCATTCATCTAAAAATAATAATTATAAAACGCATCCATTGGTTGCATTTTTTTCACGGTACTAAAAAAGCGCGGTCGAGCTTGCAGTAAATCGCGTAAGATAATTTTTCTTTCTAAAAATCTGGTGAAAAATTTGTACATTTCAGTACTGAATCTTTGGTAAGCGCCTTCAACGTAATGATTTTTACTAGGGCCCACTCAATATTTTTGCCACGGGCCCCCGATGGTATAGTTACGCCACTGGGTAGAGGGTTACACTGGTGATTCTCTTGTGCCATACATATACTTTTTACTATAAGATGCATTTTATTAGTTTATTTGTGGCACAACACAATCACCAACAATAAAGGTACCTCAGTATAAAAAAACTTTTAAATCACTCTTCAGTGATTTCTCGAATACATTCAACAACAAAAGTGATCAGAAGAACATTCACTTCACAGGTCCATAGGAATAGAGTCATACATAAGTAAATATCTCTCTTGCGTTGATTCAACGCAGTAACGTTCTCGCGTATAAATTCAATAAAATTGTTGTTGAGGTTATTCCTAAAAATGTTCATATAAGTACCTAGTGTATAATTTGAATGCAACATATTTAGCTCCAGGATTGTTGTTGGAGAGCTGACCAATATTGTAACAACAACAACGAATAATCTTATTACGAATTCATAATATTATTATTCAGCTTTCTCTTCAGCTTCTTCTGCGAATCCACCGCATTGCAGTTGGTAAAGTCTCGCGTATATGCCCTTGCGGTCGAGGAGCTGCCGATGTGTACCTGACTCTGCGACCACGCCCTTGTTTATAACTATGATGGTGTCGGCGTTTTGGATGGTGGCGAGACGATGAGCGATGATTAGACACGTGCGCCCTTCACTGGCCCTGTCTAGAGCTTCTTGTACCACCTGAAAGAAAATAATGAAAATCTTTACATTGGAGAGCAGGAGTGAGAGGCAAGGCAAAGTTGTTTGCAGTGGCGTAACTATAGGGTGGCAGGGGTGGCAAAATGTCACGGGCCCCCAGCCTGAGGAGGCCTCCGGGCCCAGAAGCCACGATCTTGAAAGTAACTAAACATAAATTATCAAAAAAAAAAATTAAACACATTCATCTAAGCATTGAAAATTGTTGACCGGAAAATTGCAAAAATATTGGAATAGACAAGGGGCAAGATAACGAGATTTTCTTCCTAAAAATCTGGCATTCTAAGGTGAAATTTGCATTCCAGTACTGAATCACTAGTAAGCTTCAACGTAACGATGTTTACTAGGGCCCCATCCCATATTTTTGCCACGGGATATATTATATTGCATATCAAATAAATAATCGCCTATCAATACATACTCATCATTTATATTCTTTTTTGCATCAAATAACTTACTTCACTACAGATAAACTAAATGTTTAACAAAACTCAAACTGCAGATAATTCGAAATTACACATCAATATGACATTCCTTTTTTCCTCATAATGCAATACAGTTAAATTTATTTTTGTACAAAAATACTACATGCATAGCATAAATACTGACTGCACATCAAATTTACCATATTTCATAGCAAAATAACTATCCCAGTCGCATATTAACCAGTAAGTACAACAAAATCTGTTCAGCATATTTGTCTTAATTTTCAAGAAGCCATGCTCGGTAAATTTAATGATTATTATAACAAAAAAATCCTTTTACATTGCATTATTTCTAAAAGCAGAACAACTTAACTGAAAAACATCGCGCGTTTTTTCGTCAGTGGAGTAAATAATATAAAAATAAAAGCTAGAGTTATGGCATAGGTCAATTATGGGTAAAGTAGTAGGTTAGGTTAGGTTAGAACTGCGACCATAACATAGCGCGAGCCGAGCGAGCGAAGCGAGCGTGCCGCGGCAGCGGCCGGCGAGTGCTAGCTAATCTTTGTGATACTCCGACCCCTTTTTGAATCTACCCACTTAATAAAATAATATTATACTACCTACCAATTTCTTATTATCATAGATCGTAACAGACGACTGTACGTGGCGCCACCTGCAGAAGCTAAAAATGTGCCTATTGGGCAAAAAAGGAAGCGTGGACGCCCCGCGAAAGCAAGACCCGCTTTAATAATTCAATAAATTACAATTTTGTATCTAATTTTATATTTTTTTTGCTGATCTCATTATGTGATAATTAATAAATAATAAGATGACTGTGACTAATAAAATGTTGTTTGATCTAGAAAAACTGCTGTAAATATTATAAAAATAGAAGCTATTTTTAAAAGAAAAAGAGTTAACATGTATAATGTGCATTAAGATTATTAGTTGTGCATTGATAAAAAAGCTTTTACTTTAGTAAAAATTGCTGTGCGCTGTGAAAATAAATTGTAGTGTGTTTAGTGATATTTTGAGTTGAATATTTTGTTGTGCAATCAGTAATTTTGATGGGAATTCGGTATTTAATTGCATAGAAAAAGGATATTTTATGATTTGCGTTTAAATACTACCCTTTTGCCACGGGCCCCCGATGGTATAGTTTCGCCACTGGTTGTTTCCCTCTCTGCAAATAAGATGTAGGTACCTTCTCGCTGTGTGTATCTAGAGCTGACGTTGCTTCATCGAGGAGAAGAACTCGGGGGTTTCTAACGAGTGCTCGAGCGATGGCTATCCGCTGTTTCTGGCCGCCTGACAGCTGTGATGCACGGGCGCCGATACGAGTTTCATACGCCTGATGAGACGAAAAATAGTAGATAGTTAAAATACCAGCTCTCAAGTATTACCTGCAATGGCATTGTTGTTTAAAATAAATAGATTTGCAAAATTTTCAATGACTGAACAGTCAAGGGTCTGTTACGGACCAAAAAAAACGATACGTAAATGACGACTACGAGGCTCCTCATGGTTTTTTATGTCCTAATTATTTGGTACCAACAAATCTGGCTCTTCTCCAGGTTTTTGGACTAGAAAGTTGTTAGGGCAATTTGCAACCAAAGAGAGTGCGCCGAAGCTGACAGGTAATTTTCACCAAAGCGGAGTAGAGACACGCGGCACAGCGGTGAGCGGCGCGGCGCAGAAACGTTTGCACTCGGCGAGCCGTCAGACCCGCCAATATTTGTATAGATTTTATTTTATTTCTTGTATAAAGGTCACTTGTCTAGTTCTAAGGTTTCGTATTTTTTTGTTAAAGTCAGAATTCATATCGTCGAAAATTTTGCGTGAGAAGAATGATTAATGCGAAGACGCCCTGCGGTCTTTCGGATGCAAAAAAGTAGTTAGAATAGCTACTCACATTAGGTAGAGCAGCAATAAACTGATGCACATTAGCCTGTTTGGCGGCGGACACGATTTCTTCAATGGAGACGGGTCTGCTGTTGTCACCGTACTCGATGTTCTCTCGGATGGTGCGGTCGAACAGCACCGGCTCTTGCGACACGATGCCAAGGTTAGCGCGCAGAGTGGACAAGCGCATCTCCGTGTCGATGTTGTAGTCATCCAGGTACTAGAACCAGAGAAAAATGGCCACATACATAAAACAGTATTAACGGGTATGACGCCCATGATACATAATTTGAATTTTTTGGCCGACCAATTGTGTAATTTGAAATGCTTCGCGAACCAAAATTTTACGCCCGCGGACCACTAGTTGTTCGCGAACTAGCGAGTGCACTAGTCTATGTGAACCGTGTTGGAAAACCCCTGGGTTCCTTCCAGAATCCAAGAACAGACCCCAAAAATCACTTGTCATGAAAGTTGTTAAAGGATTTTTTTACTATAAATTATTATGTGTAATTTGTAATGTGCAAACTATCATTAAAATGCCAATCATTTCTCATTGACTAAGCAATGGACTGATTAAAAATACAAATTGTTTAATTTATGATAAAATATCTTAAGTAAGGGTCGACACACACCAAAAGCGCGTCGAAGCGCAGCGAATCGAAGTGCAGTTTCAGTGTCATATGAATTTCAACTCTATTCTCACTACTATAATACTCATTATCGCATGAGAAACTCTACGCTACTACTACTATGGAATTCGCCGGATTTCCCGCGGCGCCGCGGGCATCCGCGCTACGCGTTTGAGTTTCTCATGCGATAATGAGTATTATGGTTGTGAGAATAGAGTTGGAATTCATATAACACTGAAACTGCGCTTCGATTCGCTGCGCTTCGACGCGCTTTTGGTGTGTGTCGACCCTAAGTAAGTTAAAACAAATTAAACATTTGACAAAAAAATTGTTATAAGTTGGTTTATAGGAAGTGAATTGTTGTGCAAACGTTCACTTGCTTGCGTTAATAATTATGTATTTGAAAAGAGTTTATTTGACAAGTAATAATTCGGCAAATTAAATTATACGAAACATTTTTTGGTAAAACAAGGGTAAGGGTACTAATATCCCGAATATCGCAAATACTTAAGAATCTGTAGAAAATTAAGAAACGAACGGGGCTTACCACAGAGCCTTCCTCTGGATCGTAGAGTCGTTGCAGGAGTTGTATAAGCGTGGATTTGCCGCATCCACTGGGACCGACCAAAGCCACGCGCTGGCCCTTAGGCACGGTCAGTGACAAACCACGAAGAATCTCAGCCTCGCGACGCGTCGGGTACCGGAACCGGATGTTTTCGTACTGGATCTTTCCACTGGCAATCTATGTAAAATCAAATGGCACTATAGGATTATTCTATTGCTGAACACATTACCTACATGCATCCTGGTTATTATTTGAAGAACTATGACAGTCGTTACGGATAGTCGGAAGTCCGGACCAGGAGGCAAGCCGTATTATATATCAAAGAGTAACGTGTTACCCCGTACTAGATTATGGAGGCTTAGACTAGAAGCCCTAATGTAATTGAGAACTACTCGGCGAATATCGTGCTTTATTAATGTTGATGTTACTCACATAGTTCTCGGATACAGCCGGCGTGGCGGTGCTGCCGATCTTGGGCTTCCTCTCTAGCAGCGTCATGACGCGGCCGGCCGCTGACACCGCAGCACCGAAGTTAGGAGCAAAGGCCAGCGCCTGACCCATCATCCACGCGCCAAAGATCAACGCCTCGGATACTCTGCATATAAGATATGGCTTGTTATTACCATTTTAGGTATTCAAGTTAACTTTAGCACTTCGGTGAGAGAGGGACAGATTCAATTCATGACAGTTTCATCAAAATCGTACACCTAACTTCGCTAACAAAAGACATACATGGAAAAAAAAATTATAGGTACAGTCGGCCAAAGAGTTCGTTATGCAGGCCATACTACTATATAAGCTTGTGTGAGTAACGTATAACTAGAGTATAATTACTTACTTACACGCATAAATACTCCACCTATAACACATTTCTTCACTCACACAATTGCATACTATTCCAAAACATGCATTATTAGAATTGTAATTGAACAAGAAAGTATATTTTGCAATTTATATTATAAGCACAAATAGCCGAGTCGTTAAAGAGGTGGTTATAATACTATGTGAATGGGATGAATTGAGTTCTATTCCAAGTGGAAACGATATTCTTTTTGTGATCTGATTTATTTTACTTGTAGATTATTGCGTTGAATTGAGTTCTAAACCAAGTGGGAACAATATTCTTTTTGTTAATTCTATTGTTTTGTATCTGATTTATTTTACTTGTAGATTATTTGTTAAGGATATTTCTCCTAATAGTAATGAAGAAAGGAAATAATTGCACAAAGTTAATGAGCAGCAAATAGAAAAAAAGTTATTAATAAGACAAAAACAAAAAATAAAACAATTTCCTGTGTCAACTATATTTAATAATATAAAAACCATCTGACGCTTTTTGCCATATACTTAATACTAAGTAAGTAGGTAAACGATAAGTAATATTAATTAATGTTTGTTGGTTAGTAATTATTAAGGTATCATAATTTCTTATCTCATTAGCAATAACATACTAATATTATTATGTATTTAATAATCCTTATAAAAAGTATGATATGGATGGACGGTTTATTGCCATACCAAGTAAGTATGTATAGGTGATATGAATAAACATGTTATATAGTTAAAAAATATTGAGGTATCATAATTTCTAATCTCATTAACAATAACATCAATCACTTATTGGTTCCTTACTTGGTATTAGATGATAATTACACACATTACCTCTTTTAAATTGTCTATGTAACCTTGACTGGTATTATATTTTACCCTTATTTCAATGAGCTCACCGGGGCTACTACTACAATTATTTACAATCAATACAATATACAAAATAGTTAATACAATAATTGTCCTACCACTTGATGACACTATGAGGTATTAAATTATATATTTTGTCATTAAAAAAATCGTTCAAGGTATAGTAGCATTTTTTTATCAAAAAGGTCCTTATATGTTTCTTAAATAGAACAATATTCATGGCCCTGATTTCTTGAAGTAATTTTTCACTTCAATGCTCACCTGGCTTTCTCCACAAAATGCTGTGTCCATCCTTATCAAACTTAAATCACTTTTAATCACTAAATGTAATATACACTTAATAACTACATTTTAAGACCAGTCAAAATCCAAAAAATCCTTTAAAGCTTATTCTAATTTGGCGATGACGATCAGACAGTAAAATCTTCTGTGCTGGTTTGGAACATCTTAATCCCGTAGCACGCAAATGGCTTCGGACAATTCGAAGACAAACACCATGGTGTAGTCGCAGTAGACCGGGCAAGCAAATGAATCAGCCATATATGGGTGGCCACCACATCTTTGTGCCACGAACTCGCATCGGTATAGGCAACAGCCTGTGGGCCAGGCCGACGAGGATCTGTGTCCAAAGTTTGCATACCGGTGGACCCACAACTGCACAGTTCTCCCCTGTAAACAATAATTTGAAGATAAATAACGAAATCCACTTTATAAAAATATAATACATACTTAAAATTAAAATATAAATTTGGATCACTTACCGAAATGTTTAGACGTCTCGCAAATTCACTAATTGAAATATTTTGTTTATGCAGAACAATATATCCGCTCTCAATAGCGTAGTCAGGTGACTATTATTTATATTGTATAAGTAATTCAACAAAAAAACGAGTAGGTCTATAAGATCTAAGGTATGGCACAACAGTCCGTAGCTAATAAGTTTCGTCAGTAGATGCAATTTCATTACCAATGACAAACAAAAATAATAAATCATAATGAGGGTAGATTCAAACACTATCCTAACGCGATAAAAATTTAGATCGCGATTTACAAGAACTGTGGCAAAATAGTTGCTTACATTTTGTATGAGAGTAGATAGGTAGTTAGTTATTATATTTTTGCGAATATAAGCTTTATTGAGCACGATATAAAGACTCAAATGAATTATTTACATAAAATCTGTCTCTGTGTCTGGGGCGACTGTTTTGTTTGTGTGAGTGTTGAAATGAGTAATGGTAGACAATAATGTGTGTAGGTAAGCATTAAAAGAACATCTGTGCAAAAATAAACTTTAAATAAAATATAATAAAGATTACTTAACATTGCAATTAATGTAACTCAAAATGAATCACAATAATATCTTTATTTTGTTTCCATTAGAGTTTACTTTCGCATATATAATTTACCTATTATATTTTTACACTATTTATACGTTATTCACACATATTTGTGTAGAAGTGTGCCCTGCATAGGGAGCTCGTGGTCCGACTGTACATATTATATTGGCGAAAATGTTTTTTGCGCTTGAGACGTAGAAGTCGAGGAAAATGCAAGTGTATACTTAAGTAAATAGATACGGACCAGCTTTCAGGACGATCAAGATTTGTTGGATCATTAAGTACTAATGAATACTTGAGGCACAACTTACTTGATCACACTTTTATATGGAATTTCCTGGTTAGCGACGAGCACTCCTCCATACCAGAGCGAGAGCGCATACCCCGCGACGGGCGCGGTCTGGCCGAAGGAGAACACCATGCCGCGGAAACGCAGGCTGTTGCGGGCCGCGTCCTGACCTGCCACGAACGCGTCGTGGTACCGACGCAGCACTTCTGGTTCTCCACCTCAAAATAGTAAATATAATTAATATATTATCAAAGAGGAAATGTCTCCAAAATATTAGTAGTTAGTAAGAGAAGATTTGGCAGAGCAGAATTATTTACAAGACAGGAATTACCTCACAGATTCTTCTAGAATGGGAAAGGAGTCTTATAGTTATATACCTTTAGTAATATAACCAAATATACCTGTTTGTACCAACAACAGACGACCAACACAACATCACACAGCAAACAAGTCTATGACATGCAGCCGCTCGTTATAGTTGAATGATCAATCATATCTTCTGCCTAATAAAAAATAAAAATACTTACAAAAAGCGCAAACTGTCTTGATATTCGAGATAGCTTCCGTAGCGATCGTGGTTGCTTTGTATGAGACTTCGCGGACTAACGCCAGGCCTGCCGACAGCACGCGGCCCTCCAGTACCACAGCTCCGATGACCATAGGGACTGATATCAGAGATACCAGTGTCATCTTCCAGGTGAAGAACATCGAGAGCAGGATTCCAATCACTATCGTAGCTGTCGCTTGCATTAACGCTCCGATTCGAGTTCCTGTCGCCTACAGGAAAAGTGAAGTCTTATAACAATGTGAACAAAGTCAGTCCAGCGACGGATCCAAGATTGTTTGAAAAGGGTTAAGACTTTATTAAGACTTTTTGAAGCCCTTAACAAGTGTTTTGTAAACTTTTTGTGGTTAACGCATACTTAGAATATCGGACATCATTTCATACGCAGCATTTGGAAGAGGGAGAAACCGAAATAGGGAAGTAATCCCCTGGAACTTTAGCTTCTCAGCCCTACCCTGAATCCGATACCGAGCAAGCCTTAAGAATGAAAGAAGGTTGATATAAACACGTACACCTTGGACAGCCGCGGCATCTGCAGCAAGACGGGCAGTCAAGGCACCAACTCCGTTGTCGGGATGGTCGAACCAACCGATCTCTTGAGCGAGCATCGTTCGAAATGCTGCAATCCTGCAATGTACATTCACATCAAATCAAAATATTCTAGTGGGGGATACGTAGACGAACGACCTCTACACCGATATACTTTCTGGATGAAACCTTTACTATATAAAATAAAACTCGTTCCTTAACATACATTGATAGCGCTGTCTCAACAAAATTGAAAACTCTAATGAAATAGTATTAGTTATGATTTTTACTACATGTAACATCTTGGTTGCATGCTGTTTTTAGGTCTTTTATGTAGATTAATGACCTTAAATAATTTGCTTGCCGGATGAAACGTATTTTATATCAAGTCAATTATGTAAATAAATATATTATAATAATATATTGCAAGTGGCATATCTAAAAAAATCGGACATGGATATTGTAAATTGACTATGTGGACAATATATTGTTTTTTTCATTACAGACAAAAAATTGCTTTCGCAGTTAAAATATAAAACTTTAAATGATTTTTTGTTCCGTGAAATAACATAAAGGAATTGCAATAAAGTGGAAACACTATGAGTTAAGAAATTATGTGGCAATTCGGATTTCTTTTAGAATGCCTGAATATTTCAGAACCTCTGTACTTATTGGTTTCGTGTTGATAATACAGGGTGTGATATAAGTACCTACATTTCCTTGATTACCTAAGTCTAGCAGTGAGCCGGACCCCCGTTAGATTGAAAATGTAGATCTGGAAGAAGATGCCGATGCCGGTCAGTACGCCGACGGCCAGGAACAATATGGCAATTATGTTCGTTTCACCTCGCACCCAGTTAGCGTCTGACTCCTCTAACAACTGAAATTAGAAAAATTCGTTTATAAATAATTCCTGTTTTCTCTTATGTCATAAACACTAACTTGAAATTGGAACTAAATATCCGTACTTCTTAAAAAAAATGTTTAAAAATGTTTGTTTTCAAAACGCCGCGCCCTAAAGAATAATTGCGCCCAAATTGATAAAAACATTAACTCAATGGCTAAAATAAATTAATGTTGGTCAACAAACTTTAACAGACCTTACTCTACAGTGGCGCCACGTGGTGAGACGAATAACGAGAGCCCTCATTATTTCTTTTTAAGCGATACTGAAGCGTTAGTGAAAGTCAGCTGCGTTTGTGGAATGAGAATCCAGAGTTGCTCGTAAAAAAACAGTAATTTTTGCCCGACTAAAAACTATTTTATTTTGTACCCTGCCTTGTTATCTTGAAGAAACGATTCAGCTGGCACGGTGAGTCATACGATAGCTGGTAGCTCAAACTTTCGAGCCTTCTTAACTGCTCATTCCACCAACGGCACCGCAGCTAACTTTCACTTAAATTCATTATGCAACTCCCTTAATAATTCCACAAAGTTTCGCTTGGAAAGAAATTGGTCATTGATAACTGTCAAATTGTCAAAAAACTCCGTAACTAAAACGTCAAAACAACAAGAGTCTTAAGGAACATACCCCATAGGTTTCACCGAACAGAACAGCAAACATAGGGAACGAGGCTCCAACGCAGATAGCAGCAAACACACCCGCTACCATGAGCCATTTCTCTGGTTCACACAGCTTCATGATCTCCCACGTCGAAGGGATGAACTCTTCTTCTTCTTTCTCCTCCTCCAGGCTGGCCTCAGAGGCGTTGTCTACTTCAACACTCATCATGGATTCCTCTGATTTTAGTTTCGATAATTTCGGTCTTAATATTTTTGGGTCTATAAAAAAAAGAAATGGGATAACATAAATGATAAATATTTAATTTTCTAACATTTATCTATTCTTGTAATATTTTAAAGCAAATGTTAGCTTTGCTATGCCTTTTTGTATTTTATATAATATTAAAATTGAAAAATTAAGAATCCAGCAGGACTCGAACCTGCACCCTGGGTATACTACTGGCCCCAAGTGCTTTGCCAATTCAGCCATGGATTCCTATGCTGCTAGATTCGAAATTTCTCAACAATTTTTGGGTCAGCTTCAAAAAAAAACTATTCTATTTAAATCTTCTTTAGTCTTAAAAAACTTACGCTTTACTTGGTCGGGGTCAGTATCTTCAGGTTCATCAACACTGGCTTCGTTCTCCTGCACGAGCTGGTAATACCGTCCCTTGGCAGCCAGCAGTTCTTTATGAGTGCCTTCCTCAATCACCTCACCTTTGTCAATGAATATGATGCGGTTCGCGTTCAGGACTGTTGCCAACCTGGTACAAGTTACGGATATTAAAACAAGGTATTTTTAACGACGACATATGAAGCGAACAGACTTGTGTTCCACCTGATGGTAAGTTGTAACTACAACCTATGCACATCAACATTCCACAAATGCTGATTGCAGATGCGTCACTTCATCTGAGGGCTACAGTGTCAGTAATTTCAGGGCCTAATCTTACCACCAAACCGAAACAATAGCAATACTACATATTTGGCAACCGGTTGAAGGGTGGGATGGTGGTGCCTTCGCCCTCAAGCCTGCAGGATTGTATCAACTTCCAGTGACTTAGTGCTGTTCTAAACTAGGCCACAAGTGGCGACTACAGCATATAACTAAATAAACTCTGGTGGTATTTTCATGAAGACTGTGTGAAAGTCGACAGACATAATATATAAAACTAGCGACCCGCCCCGGCTTCGCACGGGTACAATGCTGATACTAAATACACTACAGAAAAACTGTGAACGTTGTAAATAAAAACACAGCGGCCCGCTCCGGATTCGCACGGGTATATAATATATAGCCTATGTCACTCACTGAAAAAATGATTAAAATCGATCCAGTAGTTTGATTTATTCATTACTGCCCGTGGCCCGCACGCGTTAAATTTGGAGTAAAACAATTCCCCCTTTCTATGCATGTTTTATACATAAAAACCTTCCTCTTGAATCACTCTATCTATTGGAAAAAACCGCATCAATATCCGTTGCGTAGTTTTAAAGATTTAAGCGCACATAGGGACAGAAAAGGCGACTTTGTTTTATACTATGTAGTGAGTAGTGATACACATTTCATTTAAAGAATATTATTATTAGCTATACCTGTGGCTAACCATCACGGTTGTCCGGCCAAACGCCGCGTCATCCAAGGCCCTCTGTACCTTGGACTCGCTCTGGGAGTCCAGCGCTGACGTGGCTTCGTCCAACAGCAGAATCTTCGGCTTCCGTACCAAAGCCCTTGCTATCGCGATACGTTGTTTTTGTCCGCCGGATAGTTGAGCCCCGCGCTCGCCTATCATGGTGCTGTAGCCCTGAGAGAGTAAATACTTTCGATAAGTAAAGCGTCGTTTCAAGCTTCAAAGTGGTAGGACAAAAGTTTTTAGAATAATTTGTAGAAGTAGAAGATCTTGTAAGAGGTACATACAAAGTTGGAGCTACTGTGCTAAAAGCTCTGAAGAAAATTATTAAAATACAACAGACTAAAGACGGACTCATAAAAAGGACTATTGTCTATGAGTCTACGATACACAAAAGTAAATCTACACTAATATACATTTACCTTAATATAATTATAAAGAAGAAATGTGTTGTTTGTTTGTTTGTACCCCATAATCTCTGAATTTACTGCACAGATATTGATGAAAATTGGTGTGTAAATAGTTTAAGACCCCAGGAATAAAATAAATAAATATACATTTAAATAATAGAAGGCACTATAAAATAAAGGAAGTAAGTTAGGTAAGTAAGTAAGGAAGGACGTACATCGGGTAATTTTTTCACAAAGTCGTGGCAATAAGCTTGTCTCGCTGCTGTGTAGATTTCTTCATCTGTGCATTGTGGATTACTCATTCTGAAAAAAAGAGTCAAAGAAATATTTCAAACAACTAAATGTATCACAATTACAACGTAAATAAGACTAAGCAGAAATATACTAAGGTTAGAGGTAAGATGTCGTAAAGATCTTAGAAAGATGTAAGTAGATGTTGAGCTACACCAGAAGAGTAGGATATACAATATTATGATATGTTTACTAGTGATGTGCGGATAGGATGGAAACTATGCGTAGAAAGTGATAAGAATTTATATTTCCAAAAATAATACACCGCGCGTCCTTACCTGATATTTTCCATAATAGTACCAGCGAATAGGACAGGCTCTTGTCCGACGACAGCGATCTGATTCCTGAGATGTCTCACGTTGACGTTCCTGAGATCATTGCCCGAGGCCAGCACGCTGCCAGCATCAGGGTCGTACAATCTCTGAATGAGTTGCAAAACGGTGGACTTGCCGCACCCACTAGGCCCTACCAGCGCTACTGTGTCGTTCTTGGGTATCTGGAGACTTATACCGTTTAGGACCTGTGGGAAATTATTTACATTTGTCTGTAGTCTTTATTTTCACATTATCATGACCTCTAAATCATTAATTCTTATTATATCGTTACCTACCATCACATTGGTATAGTTTAAGCATCTCAGTTCTAGGTGAATGGAATATCTGAATCTATCTATATCTAATGGCTGTGCGCAATTTCATCGCCGTAATATGCTGATGATAACCTATGACCTTCTCTAGACTTTCAAATATCTCCATACCAATTTTTTGCATTGATAGAGCGGTGTACAGGTTACAGACATACAGAATAACTTTTAAATTTATAATACTAGTAAGGAAAATAATGAATATACGGATACCTCTACATCCATTCTTGCCGGGTATCTAAAGTGCACGTCTTTAAACACTATATCGCCTTCGATGGTAGGTCTCTCTCCTTCGATCGAAAAGCTGTCGATGACCGGTTTACGATCGATGACGGTGAAGATCGACGCGGCTGAGGACTGCGCTGTAGTGATGGCCTCCATATGGGGCGCTGTCAGACCCAGGTTCTGAGCCCCTTGGAGCACACTGAAGAATATCTGCACAAGAGGGTAGGTCAGGACAGTTCAAAATTACCCAAGTAATAATATAGACATATAGATAAATAATACACTCTACTATAGACTGTCAATCGCCGTCAATATATTTCTGAAGATAATACGTTTGTGTAACCTAATAAGTAGTAACTTTTACTGTTACTGACCGTTAATTTGACTCTTTTGACCGAAGATTGATTGTTATTGCGGGCTGGTAAAGGAACACAATCATTATATTCGTTCTACCTAGTGGGCATTGATAGCGAGGTTCAAAATCGAATTGAATAACTGTTCTGGTTTCCAGGACACAGTACCGTACTAGATCTCCAATGTTACGAAGCATTACGCATCACCATCACAAAATAGTTTTTTTCATTTTATTTCTTATAATAGGTCTTGTAGTCTGCTATTGTAAGTGGTAACTAAAATCCATGGGTATATACGTCGTATCTATAGCAGATACTCACAATCATGAGTACGGCAGCATTGTACTGGGGCACCTCCTCGCCCCTGCTTTCGAGGATCAGCCCCACGCCGTACCAGAACGACAGCGCGTACGTGGCGTAGATGATGAACCACATCACGCCACTGCCGATGCCGGAGAACACGCCTTTCCGAGACCCCATCTTTTTTGCTGGCTCCAGGCGGACGGAATATCTGCAGATATACAAGTACTTATATTATTTGTAACTTAGAATATTTTCACATGTACCTATATGAATATAGAAGACTAGTGAAACCTCAACCAATAAATCGTAAAGATTCGTCTTATCGATATCGAATATAAACGTGATGTTGGATTATGGCAACAAGTTAGATTTGACAAAATTATATAAAAAACTAGAATTTAAGACATATATTTTTTATAACGAAATAAAAAACTTACCTACCTTTAGTTCTCTTGATTAGAATTTGAGATCAAAAAGCTTAACCAAATTTAAACTTTTCGTTCGTGTTTTTGTAAACAAGTAATTTTGTTGTCACTCGAGCCGCCACTACTATTGACTGTGGTAAAGGGGCTGCGAGGGGAGCGTAGTACAGTCGAAAAAAAATACATCGCGTTTGAAGTTTTCTTGTAGTTAAAAATATCATGACACGATCATAACACGATGTGTTTTGATCATTTACCTGTCTATTTCTTTCTTCTCTCCGCCAAAAGCAACCACGGTGCGTATAGCTGCGAGTACTTCTTCCGCCACCACGCCGGCCACGCTGTACGCTTGCAGTTCTTGTGTGGTAAGAGATGATTGAACCTGTATGTAATAGAAAATTATGATACAATAGTGCTGTTTAGGTCATTACGCTCGAAGTATTATCGAGCAAGTCGAATACGAGTAATTATTCAAAATGTTTGGGGTAAAAAAAAAACTACCCTCAGGACAACATAATCGTCACAGTTTGTCGACTGAGCAATTAGCAGAATCATCATATATATCTTATTCGTCTTATTTATTTAACAACTCCTCTTGTAAGGCTAACCTGTCTTCTTCTTCGTCGTGTCGATGGCTGAGTCAAATTTTAGTGGCCCAATAAGTGGCCACTGTTATGGCGCTCTCGTCAGTGTTCATGAGCGCCTCTCTTGTGCAGGTGGAAGGGCATTTTGGAGAGTCAGTAAGGTAGTCAAGGTTTTGACTTGCCATCGTGGTGAAAGGATTAGCCAATTCACTTTTAAGAACTCGCGAATTGCCCAGGGTGCGCCGGACGTAGGGAGTTGTTGTGTACGTCACTCGGGGAGGCTCCTTTCATGCACCCCAGGCTAACCTGTATACGTATTTTATATAAAATGTACTTCTTCTATTTACATATCAATCATTATTCCTCTGTCTGAACTGCATCTACCTATGCTTATCTCTGCACCACCCTAGATTGACTGTAAGAGAATGCCATCAGGCATTAAGTCCGCCTATATACTATTTTTATGTGCAAAAAGTTAAATAAATAAATAATAATCATTACCCGTCCTTTTGGATTCGCTAGATGTTCTGTAAATATAACTGACCTTGGCGACCACAGCGGTTGTGGCGATGATGATGGGCGCACAGGATAGAATGACGAGTGTCAGCTCCCAGCCGTAGAGGAATGAGATGATGACGGCCGTTACAAACGACATCACCAGGTAAATGAAGATTGGAACCTTCTCTGCGATACCTTCGCGGTATTTCTCGATGTCACTTTGGATATAAAAAAAAACAGTGTTAGAAGAAAACACGTTAGAAATGGGATACAGACAGGAAAAAAAATTAAATCAGTCTTGGAAATTTGAGCCTTAGGAACTCAAAAATAGCAAGAGTTATTTTATTTATATACGACATATGTAGCAAACGGACGTATAGACCACCTGGCGGTAAGTGGTAACTATAGCCCATAGACCAGTGCCGGAGCAAGAGTAGCAAATGCTACGGGCCCCGCGAGTTGAAGAGCCCCGCGCTCCAACGCCTGTCTGACCGTAAAATTAATTAAATTTAAATAGTAGCGTAAAATATCTTGTTTGTAAGAACAAACTTGTGTATTTTTTGTAAATACAGACTTGCCCATACTGACCGATATAAATGAGACAGCTTGTAGAGCATGATTTGCTTAAAGAACTATGTAGACATGAAAAAACGTTATATCTAAATTTGCCCACATTAAATCAAAAACATTTGTTTTTTTAATTAATTGTTAATAGTTATGTTTTATTTAATACCATAAACTTTAAAACCTAAAGCAGGCCCCATAATATATAAAAAATATTGAAGGGCCCTCTGACAGATTTTGCTACGGGCCCCGCACTGGCTTAATCCGACACTGCCATAGACATAAAAATTCCACAAAAGCAGATATGGAAGATGCGTCACTTTATCTGAGGACCAGAGTGTTATGACTCATGTGCAAGTAATTTTAGGGGGTCTCACCACCAAACTGGATTCAGTAGTGCAAGCAATACTATATTGCGGCAGGTTAAAGGTGAGACGGTGCGGTGCTGCCGCCCTCGAACTCGTTCACTAAAGCTCTATCACCACCAAAAAAGGATAGGTTAATCTCCACACTAAAATTTATTGCTTGTTAGTGGCCATTTTTTCAAAACTGTTTTAATCATTAATTGAGTTAATATAGCCTGCACGAACGGAGACTGTGCGCCGGCGCCGCTAGAACCAGTCTGCTTGCGACCACGGCCAGTGTAATCTGTCTGCCGAAACGTCAAGCTTAAAAGGTAAATTATGCATGATCGCGATAATTCCCGTTAGATTTTACTTAATCATGTTACGCGTAAATATAAAAGTTAAAAGTTAATATTAAGTTAATATAAGTTAAATAATCATTTTGAAAAAATGGTCGGCAACAAACACATGCATGTTTAAGATATGATTCGTAAATAAAAATTGATCATATAAAAAATTACTTTTGTATGAAAAACCATCAAGCAATTGTTCCTCTTTAATAATGTGGCAAAGTTTCGAGATACGACAACATTCACTCTCATTTTGACTCATGGATAGATAAAATCAATCTTCTACGTGGTAGTGAAGTTGGCTGCACATGTCTGTGCTGCATTTCGATGACTAATCGATGGGCACCGCACTTGAGCGTGACCAATCATAGCAAGGCCAACTTCACCACCGCCTAGATGTTTTATTTTACAGGTACCTACTTACTCTGAGACTTTGGTCGCGAAGTTCATAGAAGTGTTCATGTCGTACCAGCTGATGTCTTGACGGAGAACTGCTTTAAGAAACGCTTCCTTCACTCTATCTATCTGAAATATAATAATGGGTAATCTTTATTATTACTAGATGGTCTGAAAACTGAAAAAGCTCAAGGAAAAAAATAATAGCACAGGTTGGTATGATAACCAACTTTAAATTTAATTAATTTAAACGTAAACTCGTGTAAGTTTCAACAACCAAACAGCTGCCTTATTGAAAGTAATCTCGATCTCAATCTCAAAAATCGAATTTATTATTCTGATAGTACACAGTGCCGGATTTACCTTAGACGGGGCAAGTAACCACTGATTTTCGGGACCTCCGTTCTATTATAACCCCCTCCCCCTAATTTTTTAAATAGAAAAACAGCTGTTCAGACGAAGATACTAACACGAGCGATCGAAGCGCCAACTTCGCGCGCGAAAAATAGTTTCGAACTAATTTCAAATCAACTTTTCAGTACGCTATAGAAAACGGCCGGTGTAACCCGTTGCCGAAACGTATAGCCAAAAGGTAAATAATATGCATGTTTCGCGTTAATTCCCGTCAATATTATAATAATAATTTCAAATCATTTGAAAGCAATGAATAATTGAAAATGTCAATGTCAATTTTTATTTTATTTTATTTAAAAAAAATTGTTTTTTATTTTATTAATTTTGCAAAAATGTAAAAAAAAACAATTTTTGGGGCCTCTGTCCAACCAAGCGGGGCCCCAAGTAATTGCTTCCTATGCTTCCTGGTAAAGCCGCCACTGATAGTACACAACAAGTTTACTCTACCTGTTTAAGAGCCGTGTAGTTGAAAAGGTCAATACTGATGAACCCAACGATAAACTGTCCGATGGAGAAGACGGTGCATCCGATGCCAAACGCCTGCGAGTCTTTAATCAGTGCCAGTCTGTTCACTTCCCGCGTTGCATTTGTTCTGTTGGATATACAAAATTTGTGTTTAGAAAGATTCAACCGTGACTTGAGGATAGCCTGATTTCAGGACGTATAATAAATACTAAGAAACAGTTGAAAAAGATATGGGACCGGCAGGATTTGAACCTGCGACCTTACTACACACCGGGCAGCCGCTCTTAGCCATCCAGCTACGGTCGCCTTACCCTTAATCTTTTTCAAATGTTTCTTAGTATAATTTGCTAAGCATAGCTAAATGCTATAAAAATAATCAAACGTATAATAAATGTCCTGGAGGAAGGAGGATATTCAAACTTTTTTCGTTCGAGGCGTATTTACATACTCTTCTGGTATTTTGTCGCTTATTAAATGGAAAATCATATTTTATACGTAAGTCCCTTTAAACTGTCCAATCATCAATTTTCTAAGTTTACTCATTCAAAAGATAATTAAAATAAACACTCACAAATGTATGGGCAACCACAAAGACTAAACACCAACAGAACTCTTCTCGTTAATATAGATTTATAAAACTTGGCATGTGACTAGGTCTAGGACTGTTGAGTAATAATAATCGATAACATTTATCCCGTTTTCTCTTATGTCATGCACACCTTATGGAAAGAGATAGAATTATTATTCTATTTACCACTAACAAAAAAAAAACCGACTTCAAAAAGTAGGTACCTAAACTAAAAAGCAAAAAATAAATTTACTTCGCACAAAATAATACGTTTTTTCATTTAGTTAAATAGAAATGATTAAATAATTATTTTACAATTCTGAAGTCGGTGCCAAGTAATCGGATAATTAAGAACTAATATTCAGTCAGAAAATAGTTGTTAGAAAGATTGATATTATCTATACAGAGTTATTGTTTACTTGGCACCGACTTCAGAATTATAAAATAATTATTTAATCATTTATTTTTGAGGGTTGCCCTCGATTACTCTAGGATCCCATCATCAGAACGTGACATGAAAAAAATGGGACGACATGACAAGTATATCCTTTCAAACAAAAAAAGAATTTCTCAAATCGGTCCAGGCGTCTTCGAGTAATCGGCGAAAAAACATAAAAAAAAAAACAACCGAATTGAGAACCTCCTCCTTTTTTTGAAGTCGGTTAAAAAAAGTAAAAAGTAAATTACAGGTATCTATCTCACGCCTATACGTCACGAAGGTTTTTTTGCCGACATGAGCCATTAATGACAAATAATCAACTCACAATACTTCTCCACCGCCGAATAAGTAAATGGTGAGCGTATCGCAGGAGGTGCCGGTCATGACCGTGCGGTCGATGAGCAATGCCGTGAACTCGCCGTACAGGATCATGCCCAACGGCACGAACAAGCCGTTTATGGAGGCGCAGATCACGCCCACGATCAGACAGGCCACGTCGCATGGTGTTGCGTATCTGTACTGTGAACATAATAATAATAATATCAGCCCTGTATTTAATACATGTCCCACTGCTGGGCTCGGGCCTCTTCTCATGATGAGAAGGGTTAGGCCATAGTCCACCACGCTGGCCAAGTGCGGATTGGTAGACTTCACATTCCCTCGAGCACTTATTAGGCACTCTCAGGCATGTAGGTTTCCTCACAATGTTTTCCTTTGTGTGTATTTATATGATAAATACACACATATCTTCGAAAAGACGAGAGGTGTGTGCCGTGGGTTCGAACCAGAGACTTAATACACCTAATAACAGTGAACATAATAAATAACAAATATCTAATTGATTTATATATGGTGTGGCGGTATCCGCAAATAATGCTGAATCGCGATAACGAAGTGTTCACAGAGAGTATACATATATACCACTTCCAATATGCTACCGTTGGACAGCTGTCCGCCAGGCAATACCACCGAGCCTGGTCGGAGGATCCTCCCTTTGTGGTTGAGGAACATCACACCCTGTTCCTCTACAATGGCATTAAGGCATGCTTAGCAATCTAATACTAAGAACAGTCGAGAAAAAAATTGGACTGGAAGCGGGATTTGAACCCTAACTGAAATTGAAGATTGAATTATTGAAACTATAGGATTGCAGCCTATCGCTTTACGCATAGATATTTCTATGGCTTTACCACTCAGCATATAACCGTGAATACTTAACTGAAATTTTCTGTAAATTATTCAAAATATTTTTTAAAATGTAGGATAGTACTCACTAATTTGTACCACGAAACTGGTGCCGACTGTAGTTTCTCCTCTTCCGCACTAGAATAAGAACAAAGTAAAAATACTACATCTGAAAATAACTTGATCTGTATGACTAAGGAGTACAAAGGCAAATAGCTTTTTTAACTAAGAATACCATCTTTGTGTAAAAAATAAAATATTAAAGTTGCTTTAAATCAATTCCTAGCGTTTTAGATACTGGTATTGGGATTGGAGTATATTCTTTTAATTTAGCTAAGAAAGGGCAAAAAAAGGCTACTTACGTTTTTTCCTCTAAAGCTTTCTCAGCGAGGTAAGCAGATGTGGTGGCAAGTTGTGTGATAGTCAGAGAATTCTGTCGCCAGCCGAGGTAGGCCGATTGCGAGCGGATCACGCCGCTGTTCCGTCTTTGCTTCAAGCTTCTTGACGACTCATCGCGTCTCATTCTCGACTTAAACTACTGGAGGAAAAACAGAATATCAACTTAATTAACTGGTACTGCTTGGCGGACAAAATCGAAGGATAAAGCACCATAGACCTGCTGGCGGTCGCCACCCTGTATATATGGTTAGTCCGATTCTGTATTGAGATAGAAACGGTAAGTCTTCATACTTCGCGACCGCGTGTCAAATATTAGCCCAGGGCGCCAAAGTTCCCAGACCAAAAACTTACGCATGCCGTCCTGTTTTATTTATTTGTTTGGTAGTAAAAAAGTGGGACACTTGGTTTTCATTCAATTGGACGGACTTACGATATTTATCTCTATTATACATAAGTTCAAAGTTATTTATTTGCGATGAAAGTGGTAGGTACATATAAGATGTTACATAAGTAGATTTAATATTTACATATTACATTTATGTTAGTTTAACACTATTCACCATTGTGTTGATTCATCTTCACACCAATTCACCAATTCGAATTGGCATGCAAATGGCATTGTACTTAATATTTATAATGCGAATATGCATTCGAATATTATCACTCACGAATTATATCATCACAAAAACCTCCTGCAGGACAGGCTAAGCCTAGTGCAGGAGATTTTTACTCGATTGCAAACTTCTTTACATTACAAAGACCTGTCATTTTAAATACTAATATATTTAGAATGTAAAGAAAATGTAAACATCTTGGCACTTAATAAATTTTATTTTATTTTTTATTTTTATTTTTATATTGTTAATTAATAATTGTGTACTTCGTAATTGGCGTACTATTCCAATGTAAATTATTTAGCTACTGTCTGTAAGCTGTCAAGTGCCTGTTCGAAATAAATAAATAAATAATGAGTACATGGTTTTTTCTTATTATATCATTTTTCGCCTATTTTTCATATTTATAGGAATATAAAACTTCACTTTACAACTTTACATTAAAATTTCATTAAAATTGGCTTAAATGCAAGTACTATGCGTTCGTTTCGTTTTGCCTAATTTTCCAAATATTCAAGTCCCTCTAGTCTTTATTCGGGGTTAGTTCACTCCCTTTGCTTTCTTTGAATTTTGGAATATCGTACAAACTCTAACAGTAACCCCTACTATTTACAATGTTTTCCTCAGCTGCTCACATAATTGAATATATTTCATTATTAGTGACACTAATTGTAAACTTTTCAAGTATCGAGACATTTTGAACTGTGATAGTCATAACTTCTTCGTTATCATTTAATACTTTAATTAATTAATCAAAGTATTTTTGTTATTATTTAGCAAAGGACTCGGAATCTGACGGCTTGACAGACATCCTTGACACAATCAATCTGACAGAAAATTTAATACAGATATATACAGATAAAGAAAATATTTATATATTCTGTATTCAATAAACGGCAAGTAAATTTCTTCATACAAGGTGATACAGGCGCAGCGTTATCTATACTAATATTTGAAAGCTGATCAGTCTGTTCGTTTATTTGGTTGAACGGGGACGATCTCAGAAACTACTTGGTACGACACGAACAAATATTTTTATTGGATTTGACCAATAGGAACGTAACAGGAATGAAATATGCTGCCTTAACCAGCACAGATAGGAGGACAGGTACAACAAAAGTAATTATTCTATGTAGATTATTTTGTTACTCTTAACTTCTTATATGAAAATACTTAAGTAATATTCAACGTCTCGCCTTATCCACGGATGTGACTTGAAAAAATACACTAAACGGTCTTAAGGTACCTTTATTTAAATAAATAGCCCCGCACTCCTTACCGTTGAGGAGTTGTATCAGCTCAGCTTCACGTGATGCTGACTGCTAGATGCAAATATCTAAATAGCTTTAGAAAATATACAAAAACACTTTAAAAACCTATAAAATTGGAGGGTGGCTTTCGATTTCTTTGGGATTCCTAAATCAGATCCTTACTTGGTGTATGTGCAACCATCTCGGAACTACACCTTCTCGAATAAAAATTAAAAATTAAAATCAGTTGCGACGACTGCGATAGTGATATTTTTTGTTGAATTCGACCAATAGTAACATAACAGTAATAAAATATGTTGCCTAAACGAGAACATAACGCCACGAGGACAGAGTTGTAAAATATAACGCGGTTAAATTATAAGAATTCCATGCGAACGAAGTCTTGGACAATAGCTAGTAAATAATATAAGTGATACAAGAGTGTTGTCTACTGAAACGATATCTCTTATCACACGTCTCGAGTAACAGAATAAGACAGTGAGACACAGCCTACTGTTTGCCGAGTAGTCGCTGCATCTACGACATAGACTTTTGCTACGGAATTTAGACCTTCTCGTAGCAAATATCTACGCCGGATCATATCTCACCTTTATAACGAAACTGGTACTGGTAACTAAAAAAAGTAAATTTTGCACCAGAACAAATATTGTCCAAATAGGTAGCATTTATTGGGGTTAATTGATAAATATATTTATTAATAGTACGTGATGCAAAATAGTAAATAATATTTTAATTGAAATTACCCAATATACATATTTACTTTTTTGTATTTTGTAATAACACTTTTCCGTTAACTTTTGTGTTTTATCATGAAATGTTTTGAAACCGTGTTTACACATTATGCGATAATGGACAAAACTGTTAAGTCATTTTACTAATGTTTTTCTTGCTGTGCACCTGTGTGTATCCAAATAATAACACTTTTACTTTAAAATTTCATAGTCACTAGTGTGATTATTTGGATAATTATTGAAGATGTCGCACTTCGTATAAACACAATATCGTTTCAACAAAAAATTACATAATTCGGTTAGTAACGAAAAACATATCCTTTTTTAACCGACTTCTAAAAAAGGAGGAGGTTCTCAATTCGATTCGTATATATGTTGTTTTTTTTTTTTTTTATGTTTGTTCACGGATATCTCCGTCGTTTATGAACTGATTTTGATGATTCTTTTTTTGTTGGACAGGAAATGATTCCAAAAGGGTCCCATCGTCAGCATGTCGTGATCTGATGATGGGATCTTAGAGAAATCGAGGGCAACCCTCGAATTTTATAGGCACATGTAATGTTTTTAGTGTGTTTTTCAAAGCTGCACCAGTATTTACGTATTTTTATGTGGATGAGCTGATGATGAAAGGTCAACTCCTCAATGGTTAGGAGTTAAAGGATAATTCTTTCACTACTGTACACATATTCAGACTGCTAGTTATGATGTCAAGTGAGCTGTTGGAACGGAGATATTTCAAAGGTGGTCCCATTGTCAGCATGTCATGATCTGATGATGGGATCCCAGAGAAATCGGGGGCAACCCTCATATTTTATTAATCGAGGCCAGGATTTACGCTTGGTCGCAATAATTTTATGTGGTTGAGCTGATGATGGAAGGTCAACTCCTCAATAGTTAGGAGTTAAAGGATAATTCTTTCACTACTGTACGCGTATTCCTACTGCTAGTTATTGTGTCAAATGAGCTGATGATGGAAGGTAGCGCGAAAGGATTTAATTCTTGTCTATTATTAATAAGTTTTCCGTCTCAAGTAACCGTCGTCTCCTCATTCGAGAAACATTCTTGCTCGGTCTACCCATCACTTAAAATCGTAAAATAAAATAATTTTTAACAAAAAAAAAAACCGACTTCAAAAAGTAGGTAAACTAAAAAGCAAAAAATAAATTTACTTCGCACAAAATAATACGTTTTTTCATTTAGTTAAATAGAAATTATTAAATATTTATTTTATAATTCTGAAGTCGGTGCCAAGTAAACAATTAATAACTCTGTATAGATAATATCAATCGTTTTAACAACTTTTTTCTGACTGAATATTAGAAGAAAGAAAGAAGAAAGAAAGAAAATACATTTATTTCACGGACACACTCCGGACAACACAGTTAAAAACATAACAAAAAAAAGCAAACAATCAAAGAGAAAAAAAAATAACATAACAAAAAATAGTAGTAACTAAACCATTGATTAAACCTTCAGCAAATTTAAATTATCAAAGACAAAAAAACAAAAATTAGAAAAAAAAAATAAAAAAAAATAAGCAGATTTTTCTCTTTGGCGATTGCCTGTCACATCAGTCAGCTGTCCCGAGTGTCACCGCGAAAACAGGATGTCGCTCAGCGTTGTGCTGTAAAGCGCTTACATTGCTGCAAGACGCTTTACAGCGCTGGTATTCTGCGACACCCTTGCTGACGCCAGACGTCTAACAAAACAGATAAACATAATTATATAAATATCATTAGGAAAAAAATAAATAGATCTAGAATAAATAAAACATTTAGTAAAATATAGTAAATACACATAAATGTATATAATATGAAGAAATATAAATACATTGAAACTATTCCTTTGCCATTGAGCCGGTAACAACAGCGACACTCGTGACGCACGCGCAAGCAGCTCGCCTATCGACCAATCAGCGCCATAAAATTCACCTGTGGAATGTGTGGAATGTGGAGAAGATTAGTTATATTTCTGTGGTAAGTACCAATACTGGGCGACCGCGCACTAGAACACCTACGCCTCCCTTTTTGTGTGAACTGTAATTTGATATCGTAGAAAGGTTGTTTTTACTTGGCACCGACTTCAGAATTATAAAATAAATATTCAATAATTTCTATTTAACTAAATGAAAAAACGTATTATTTTGTGCGAAGTAAATTTATTTTTTGCTTTTTAGTTTACCTACTTTTTGAAGTCGGTTTTTTTTTGTTAAAAATTATTTTATTTGTTTAGGTGGATTTTTGAAGATTCTGTTAATTTCATCGCAATGCTTATAAAATTTCAAGATAGATGGCGTTTATAACTCGATTCTGGAAAATTATCGTTTAGCAACGATTTTGAATTAGAAAAATATTTTTTTAACGAGAAGGTTCTATGTTCAACTCGTATATATATTTTTTATATTTGTTTAGGGATTTCTGCGTCATTTCTAAACCGATTTTTTAAATAACGCATAAAACTGTTATAATTTTTGAAATCGGTAAGAAAATGTTCAGAACAGGCTTCAAGAACTATTTGACAGTTTTTTTTGCGTTATTTAATGCTTTTTATTAAGGATTTTTGAAGTCGGTAAGTATTTTTTCAAAAAATATAATGCAAATTTGTTTTGACAACCGTATTTTTCTAGCAAGTTTACTTACTTTTGTTATGATTATTTATTTTAAAAGGGGTAACGATTCAGTACCGTCAATATTACCGCATTGCGGCGTTATCATTAAAGCTCGTTTCGATATTTCATAGGCGCTGCCTGAGGTCATGGGCTGAGCACACCCACTACTTAAGATAGCAGACACATATATTTATCTATATATATCAAATTAAATAGCAGCGGTAGCCGAGTGGGAGACCGTAGGACTGCGAAGTTAAAGGTCTCGGGTTCGAACCACAGCACACACCTCTCGTCTTTTCGAAGATATGTGTGTATTTATCATATAAATTATCGCTCGCTAACGGTGAAGGAAAACATCGTGAGGAAACCTGCATGCCTGAGAATGCCTAATAAGTGCTCGAGGGTGTGTGAAGTCTACCAATCCGCACTTGGCCAGGTGGTGGACTATGGCCTAACCCTTCTCATCATGAGAAGAGGCCCGAGCCCAGCAGTGGGACATGTATTAAATACAGGGCTGCTATTATATCAAAATTCCTCTGTAACTATGTATACGACCCGATAGATAGCGGTGTCGGCAGTGCAACTGCCTGCTACGCCGAGGTCGCGGGTTCGATGCCCGTCTAAGACCAATACTTTATGTCGTGTGGTTCTCATCATGAGAGGAGGCCTGAGCCCAGAAGTGCGACATGACAAGTTTAATCGAACTTATAACAGTTGTAAAACATAAAAAAATTTAGTCGGCAGAACAAACTACAGCTCAGCTGATGGTAAAAATATCAGGGTCGGCTGACCAAGGGTAAAGCCCTATTGTAGTCATTTAAAGTGCTGTAATTACTGTCACATGGACACATGGGCGTAGTTGTGTAATATCGGTAATATATGAGAATCACAGCCTCAGTTACTGGGTATTTTTCCTTTGTAGAGCTCAAGTTAAACTTGAGAACGAAATTTATATGTTTCATTCGACCGGATGGCGGAGTGGGTAGTGTACCTACCTGCGACGCCGAGGTCGTGGGTTCGATTCCCACTTAAGACAAATCTTGTGTGCATGAACATGGGGGTTTGTCTTAGTCTGGGTGTTTCTATGTATAATAAGTATGTATTTACAAAAGAAAAGTATATATGTATTAGTATCAGTTATTCTAGTACCCATAGTATAAGCTCTGCTTAGTTTGGGACTAGATGGCGTTGTGTGTGAGTTGTGAAATATTTAAATATTTATTCTTGTCAGAAAGTATTCACTGCTAAGTTAATGAACTGTCTGAGTTGTTTTTTTCTTTTAATGACAATTTGCTTTTTATTTCTAAGTTAACTTAAAATCAACATTTGACCAGATAAATTAGGTGTTCTGTCAATTTTATCAATTTAATTTATTGAATTGAGTTGTTATATAGTTTTTTTCCGATTTTGCCGACTGATTACGGAAGAGTAACGTAACCCTAGCCTAGCCTAGATAAGAATTATTCTTATTTTTTTAATTTTCCACTTAATATTTTCACACCAAAAACTTAAAATATAATCTGTATTATCACTGGTACGAGTGTCGGCGGCTGGTAGACAGGCTTCGGCTAAGAAATAGTTTACACACTATATAAAATAACTTAAACCTTGCAACCTTGCCGAAAATTCGGGGTACCTTCCTTTTTTCTGGTATATGATGTTTATTAATGGTTTTAAGAATTTAAATGTTAACTTGCTGTTACTTGCTAATAATAAATAAATAAAAAATACCAAACCCCTGGTCCAAAAGTTCAGACTATACGGCATAAGCTATATAGTGAGTCAAGACTACAAGTGATAATATGGTTTACAAAAGGGCATTTAATGAAACATTTTCAGTCTCCATTCCCATTATAAAAAAATAATGCAATAATAATAGGAAAAACACACTTTTCGTATATTTTATTGGTTCAAAAAATTTGAATTAATTTTAACCAATAGGAATGTACACTTTTAGATCTGTGTTTTCATGTCTTATCCACTAAATATACAGATAGATAACTTCAGAGCGATGAATCAGCATCTATGATACCTAGACAAAGAATTAACGATATCGGCTTATCAATATCTAAGTAAATATTGATTTGCCCGCAATAGGACTCTGTTCTTTCCAGTTTGACTTAATGAAAACGTGATTTATTTTATTAGTTTTTAAGGTTTCGTTCCTCATAAGGATAAAACGATACCCTTATAGGATCACTCGTTTGTCCACCTCACGTTACGTCTGTGACGCGTAATGATAGTCAGCCCTCTCTAATAACTACAGAGCGATGAATCGGCAACTATGATAGACAAAGAATTAGAGATATCGCTTGTTCAATATCTAAGTAAATATTGATCTGCCAGTAATAGGAATGGAACGTTGTTCGATTAAACCTTATCTGTCAATTGTTAGTTTTGTTTGTAAAAGTAAATAAATAACAAATTAATGGACGTAGGTCTAGTCATTGTCTGGCGTCCCTCGCTGCGAAATCTGGAAGCTCTTGCACGTCATATAAAAACTAGCTGTCAAATAGAATCGTGACACAATATACCCTCCAGCTCCCCTCGCGAGTTTTGGTAGACTTTAGATATTTGCTTTCATTTCCTCTCCATATTGATTAAGTGCTCTTTGATGGACACGTTCTTTCAGCAGAGCTAGAAACCTTGAGTCTGCATTTCGGGAGGAAACTGGACGTTATGTGACACCTAATTGTGTACTGCTAACCAATTTGCTACCCGCGTCTTCGTCTTTTGCCAGGTTTTCATTCAGCTATGTTCTTATCTATTCACATATCTAGCTTGGTTTCTTGGTTCAGCAGTTTAAGCGAAACAGATTGACAGACATGAGATACTTCCGTCAGGACTTGTAAAAAATATCTAAAATGGTATTTATCCTATTTATACCCTACATATTTTTTAGGGTAATTTGGCACACAGCTATAAGTATCCTGTGTGCCAAATTACACCATAAACTTTATGTAGTTTTTGCGGAAAAGAGTAACACACATCCAGACGCAAGTCAGGCATAACCTGACATAACTCGCGGGTGAAGTCACGGGCAGCACTAGTAAATGTCAAAGTTGTTAATTATATTTTGTTATAACTGAAAACGGGGCGCTAAAAATATATTGTAACAAAATGTTCGAATCATGTGACATGTGATTCAAACAGGCGATATATTTTGTCAGACAGTTTGCAACTAAAAACAGACTTGTCACACGATTAGCTAATTCGATTTAGATCAAGGGCCAGCCAGACTATAGTTAATTTAGAATATTGTCACACGCCAACTACACCTGGCAGTAACACTACGCTATTATTATAATACATATTTTGTTACAGAAATATGAACCTTGTGTGATTACGATAAGCGCATCACAGACAGACACGGTTCCATTATAAAATTCATTCAGTCACCGGCTGTGAAGTCTACGCTTTATTATTGTACACCACGTTACGTAATGTTTGACGTCGGTGTTACGTAACATTTTCTTGGTGACGTCACATGCATTGTTCACGTCACGTTGAGCTTATCACCGAGGCAGTGAAAGGGTGAAAATTAAAGTGACCTATGCTTTCTAGGGGAATACAGTGTGAAGAACACCTTTTAAGAAGATTGACACGAGCTTCTATATTTATGACTTATGCACTTAACTTTAATATTGCAATGTTATGCCGTAACTGTTTGTATGGTTCAATAACTTTAACGGAATCAATGATAATTTATTGCATCTGTGTGTAATGTGTTTATAATGCATATATCGATACCTATCAAAATCATATTTCTAAAACCAACAGTTCCAATATTATTACATTGTTAAATTTATCGCTTCTAAAGTTTTGTTTTTCTATGTTTCACGTTCTGTTAATTTTACACTAATGTAGTTAGCTGGTTTTTATTGTCTTTTTACAAAAAAAACCCATAATTTTCATCAAAAGGTATTGATCTAACGTCAAATCTGTGTTAACAATAACAAATAAATTTATGTTTAAATTAGCGAGTTTTACTATAAATATAGATAGAATTTTACAGGTGATACAGCTTATGAACGAGTTTGATGAAGAAGATTAGTTAGTCACGTGCAGATTTGCTTCATAAGAGCATACGATGCATCAAATAAGGAAGGTGAAAGGTAGAGCTGTTGTGAGTTGTGAGCGACCTCGAGGGCGGAAGCACCACCGTCTCACTTATAAATAGTAGTGCTTGCATTACTGTGTTCCAGTTTGGTGTATGAATAACACCGTAATCCTCAGATGAAGCGACGCATGCATATACACACATTGCTTTTACTCCTTTATTTTCTGCTTGAAGTGTAAGATATTGCAACCATGGATTTATTTATAAGTATTAATTTAATTCCATTTCTACATTTAAGTTTATTTTCTCTTTATAACCATCTTTAGCCATAATGTTGTTTTGGTTGCTATATCTTACACATAGAATTATTGTCAAAAACAAACAAATATTGTGTGAATTATTTGAAAAGATGGTGCACATGAGTTTCTCACCAGCTCTTCTCATGATGCAATACCAATCGGAGCTGGTACTTGGATTGATTTTAATTCAAATCTCTAAGTTGAATTAAAGTTAATCTAAGCTCCGGTGTCAAATCATTTTATTACAATAAGTATTATAATTTAGTTAGCTATGTTTTATTTTAATTTTATATTTTTATATTTGACGTGTTCAAGCGCCCCTTGGGGCCCATGGAAATAAATGATTTGATTTGATTTGATTTGCATCTTCAATTTGCTTTTGTCGATTATTGATTTTCATGAGCTGCAGTCACCAGTTCCAGTTACCATCAGGTTCACTACTCGTCCGTTCGCAACATATGTTGTTTTATAAAGAAGAAAGGAGATTTATGGCAACAAATGTACATCGTTATGTCATCAGTTAGTTGTTAGAATTTTAGGCTGGATGGCATTAAGCGATGTCTGCAGGTGTAATTAGCACGTGATGCCCATTCAGACATTCTGTTCAGTTGTGTGTAGGGTTGCCAACCGTACTCTAAAATAGAGTATTGTACTCTATATTATGTAAGCGTACTCTATAATCTATAACACTAATAGAGTACGCTAAAATACTCTTTTTTACACATTCTTACTAGACATATA
Source organism: Hypena proboscidalis (assembly GCA_905147285.1). Taxonomy (NCBI): domain Eukaryota; kingdom Metazoa; phylum Arthropoda; class Insecta; order Lepidoptera; family Erebidae; genus Hypena; species Hypena proboscidalis. The sequence continues at coordinate 9,288,905 of LR990141.1, forward strand.
ATCGTATGCAAAAACCCATAATCAAAACCAAAAATCAATTATTTATTGTTAATTTATGTTGGTACCCCCAAAAAAATTTCCTCCAACCACATTCGGAATGATGAAAAATTGTTATGTGCTGCAAAAAGTACAAAAATATACCTTTTTAAAAATTTTACATAAATGATACTCTTTTTTTTAAGTCCATACTCTTTTTTACCTCCTTTGAAATCAGATATACTCTTTTTCTTCTGAAAAAAGTTGGCAACCCTAGTTGTGTGTCACGTGTTGGGCAACGGAGCAAGTATTTACGATGCATCTCATCTGATTGTCTGAGAATGGTACGGCGCCGTCTTCAAAAAGAGAAATATTAGGTAATAAGGTAGGTAAGTAACGGGTTATGCTCACACATAATATTTTTCTGTCACGCAAGTAACATTCATGGTATCTATATCCAATTTCACCAGACCTTGATAAGGTTTCGGATACATAAGTGCAGGTTAGTTATATTTTCTAAATCAAACTCACATTTTGCCTAACATAAAGTTCTGTATACCAGGGACTTATATGGCAGTGAAAATATTCAACAAACTGCCAAAACAGATAAAAAATAGCCCGAAATTGTCTGCTTTCAATAGAAAATTAAAGACATTTTTAATAGAAAAATGTTTTATTCTATTGACGAATATTTTAAATGTAAAATTGTAATTGAAACATCTTAAGTTATTTTAACAGTATTATAATTAACTATTATTTGTTTAGATTTAAGATTTATAAAACTGTGTTTTATGTTATTTTTTCTAAATATTACTGTGTGTTGTGACTGAGTTATCTAATTATGCAACGCCTGAGGGCTAACTAAGGGCTACTAAGTTATCAAGATCTGTATTCTTATATTTAATAACGTTACTAACTAAAAATTTTTTTAATTTTTTTTACAAAAGTCAAAAGTCTTTATTTGCTTACTAAATGTATGTACAGTTAGGGCAACTGTACATACATTTAGTAAGCAAATAAAGACTTTTGACTTTTGTAAAAAAAATTAAAAAAAATTTTAGTAAAACTGGCGCACAGTATGGCGTCTAATAATTTGGAGTGATCTCATCGGTAAATCCGAGTTAGGGGTGGTTTAATAACGAATTCCGGTAACCAGTGACATGTGAATAATTGCATTTGAATATGGATTTATGGTAATAGTATGTACAACGCTAAATATACCAGAAAGTACCATCATCGATGACTAAGGTAAGACTCTATGCTTCACTTAGGATTAGAAGGTCTTCAACGCAAAATGTCGTTGGGGGCTACAAAACCGCTATGTTAAACGCACTGCAAGCAAAACGTCCTCAATTTAAAAGGTACGCTTGTGTGCATAGCAAAACGTCTAATAATGAACGTTCGCTGTTTTAAATGTCCTGGAAGTAGAACGACCGCAATTAAAAACTTATGTAACATACTTAATAAATGTTTAAAAAGATACTGCCTCGTTTATCTAATTGTTGGTGTATCTCTCTCATTCTCTCTCGGGTTTGGTTCCCGACTGGACAATTTCGTGTTATTTCGCAAATTCTCAATAGCAGTACGGAGTCTGTAATACTTTTGGTTAATACAGGCGTGCTTTTGTTTTATTATTGGATTCCGTGAAACAATCAACTACTTTGAAACTTGTGAGGCCGTTTCCTGACTACACGGTAGCGGTGCGGTATGGGTGATTCCTGAGAGAAGCGTTCCTGGCGTAAGATCCATGGCATTTTTTTTTTTCAAGTTTTGTGAAAACAAAAAATATGTAGCAAAAGAGAGCTTGAAAACAAACTTTTCTGTCCATAAGGCACTCACGTAAACATAATAGTTTCGGAAATAAAAATATGTTTGTTTTGGGTTGCCACGGATCTCACGTAAAAAACCATGGATCTTAGGTAGCATATGAAATACGAGGCGGCATAGCTTAAAAGTCGTTCATTTTAAAGAATATTAAACGAAATTGTAAATAAAACATCATTTGTCTGGTAATAATATTTTTATTCACTTAATCAGCAAAAACAAAATCAACAAAAGTTAGAATAATTATAAAAACGTGTTTAATTTTAACAAATAATAAAGGTTAGTCAGGGATGGTGGTAGAGGAGCTCAAGGGGTGGTAAAGCCGCCATCCTACCTTAAACTACCACCAAATACGAATGCTTTCACTACTGTGATCCAGTTCGGTGGTGAAATCAGGTCCTGAAATTACAGGTACATGAAGCAAAGCACCGTAGCCCTCAGATGAAGCGACGCATCTACAATCTGCTTTGTGGATTGTAGATATATTCATGGGCTACAGCTACATATAACATCAGGTGAACTACATGCTCGTTCGCTACATACGTCGTATAAAGTAAATATAAAAACTAGACAATTGAGGACTCTAATAATGCTGGACTACCGTTTTTTTTTCCCAGTGCATGGAAAAGCATAATTATAAACCGGCCAAGTGCTTGTTGGGCCAAATGCAGTGTAGGGTTCCATAATCAACCGTTAGAACATACCTAGTAATACAGATTTAAGTGGGGCTCACTGCTTGACCTACTTGTATTAAATATACTTGTATTAATTATTTTTATTAAATAAGTAACAACTTCAAACAATTCATTATTAACAAAGGTTATGGATTTTGTACGAATTATTTCAAGTAATTGCATTTTTCAATTCGGACTTAGCCGTGACACTTTTCCTTCGTTATATTATAATACTACCACAAAATCGTTGGCTACAGAAAACTAGCTCATGCATATACCTAAGTTGCTATACCTACACTCGGCGGGCACGCGGGGGTCCAGGGGCCGTACGCGTGCGAACGAAAGTAGTCTTAGAAATTGTGTCTGTGAGCGATGCCCGAGCAACGCAAACATAGAGCGCGCAACGTATGTAGCATGTCTTCTGTACCGTATTCAGTAATACCACAGTAACGAATTATTCTGTATTTCTTGAGCCAATTGTTTAGCTTTTAGAGGGGGAGGGCTATTTAAACAAAAAAATACTATCCATGGTTAAAAATATTTTTAGCAGATCTCAGAGTAAAAAATTACCTTTGCATACCCTTAATGCTTTTAAAAGACCTATTTAATGATACTCTACATTAAGAGGTACGTGAAAGAAAAAAAAACCCCTTTACTCTTAGCAAAAGTACCTACCCCATTTTTTTTTTCTTCAAGATTTAATTTTATCACTTTGTAGCCATAGTTATCATACATATGTTTACAAAATTTCAGCTTACCGGCACTAACAGTCTAGATGCTAGGGCCCGGACAGACAAACATAGTGAAACTATATGGCTTTCTAGTAGATAATACGGAACTCTAAAAAACACTTTCATTAATTGACATCATTAGTAAATAGATAAATAGCAAGAACAGTGTCAGTCTACAAGGTAGTACCTTTGGCAGAACTCGCCAGCGTACAGGACAAAGATTCATGGCCGAAAACAAAGATCCGTGGCTTAAAACCCACGGATCTGCGCCCACGGATCTCACGACAATTTACATTTTAGGATATAACAATGAATCTATTAATAATATTATACATATTTTTACTTGAAAGTTTACTCAAGGATATAAGTATTCATGATCTTAAAGCATTAAGGTGAAAGTATTTTCAACTACGTAGTAAAACAAGCTATGGAATGTATCAACCCTGTAGGACCAAAACGTGTAGTAGTCAAAGAACTCACCTAACTTATTTTGCGCGAAACTGAGCGACACCACCTTTACGTCTGAGCACTGCCAGTAAACTGGCGATGTGTCGAACCAATCGCAAGATGCCTACCACGTTCGAACCGAATTTGGTTGCTATTTTACGTCGCACGGTTGAAACGACGCCCGCCGCGTGACATGTTTTTGAATGACTATAGCTACTATAAGTTTAATTTTTTTATAACAGTTTGATTATAATAGGATAGCAGCACTTTCTAGGTATTCAAAAATATATGAATTAATATAAAGCTATAAGCGTAGACAAAATAAATCGTCATTACAAAGTACAGGTTACGCGTGTGACACGTAAAATTCAAGCTAAATCACCCCGTTTTTCAGGTTCAAATTGATTTTAAACCAATTTTCAGTTTTACATTGTTATTTTAATCAATAGGCCTCATTACTATAATAGTCAAGGAATCGTATGAGTGCTAATTAAGTTATGTATGTCTATTATTTTAGATAATATTACGATGTGACCGTCAAAATCAAGCTTCCCAGGAATCACCCGTATAATATTCTCATAGAAAATATAGGCGCTCGGATTTTTGTTTCAGTACCGAGCGTCTTTATTTGTATGAAAATAATAATAATATACCGCACCGTGTAATTAGGCAGCGGCCTTACTGTTGGTTTCAGTCTCTTTCAGTCTTTGTTTTTTGAAGTAATGGAGAAATTTAACCATAATGTTAGTAGATTTATGCTTAGCGTGGTGTCTCTAAAGACTTTACAAAAAATTACATCTAATCAAAATGTCTGTATTCCAGAATGACCTTTTTTTAGAACACTATTTCTCTTAGGATAAAACCTCTTTATTTTTTTTTGTATGAAAATATGTAAAAACATACGGCGGGCGTTGACACATAAATATAAATTAAATCTTGGATGAAGGATTATTCTCTGTCTACGAATTAAATAGTATTTGCAACGATTTTTCAATGACTAAATAAAGATGGTGGTTTTAAAAAATTGACACAGATGTGTTTTCATTATACAACCTTATTTTTACCTGACCATAATGCTAAGGAATGATTGCAATGGATATTTAACTGATTTTGAACAAATGGTCTTCAGGTTTCTGGTAAAGTAAAAATAAGGGTAATATATATAAAGTCATGTGATGGAACAATGACCGATTACGAAAGATTAATATGAAGGAAATACCCAAGTGCTTCTATTTATTTATTTTGATTTACAGATAAACTACTAACGAGAAATTTAAAGATAAGCTTAGATCTTACTTGCTAAACTAGATCTAGGCATATCTATGAGAATACGGGTTACTCGCGTTACTTTAGCCGGGATATTCCGACTAGTTTCGAATCTAGTACGTAGATTCATCAACGGGGCGATTAATCGAGTCTCGTCACCGTCGCGCGAACTTTCGCACTCGCCAGTCGGCATATCCCGGCTAAAATAACGTGAGTAACCCATTCTTAATAATAATAATTTTATTTTATTAAATATTGTCGAAATAACGTTATTCGAATCTTACATAACATAAATATGACAAGCTTATATTTCTCAAAAGGGTATGGCAGAGGTGTACAACACACACATCTAAGTTCACCTTTCGATGTTAAGTCCCATGTCATAGGGAGAGAGCCTATCGCCATCCACGGACACAATTCCAACTCTGTGCTGCAATTGAGAATTTGCCGAAGAAAAAAACCCGAACAACACCTTTGTACAATACGCTATTGGCCAGCGCTGTGGTCTAGCCTAACTCTTCTCCTCGTGAGAAGAGGCCTGTGCCCAGTGTTTATAAATGAACTACCCTCCACCATAAAATATAAAATTAATGCAACAAATATAAAATCCAAGCTTAACTCTTATTTGATAAATAAACTAATAGAGTAAATGCATTCACCTAGCTCTTGTAACTTAAATATTTAAGAAGATAAAATATTGTTGTACCTAAGTTAATAATGTAATGTTTTTTACTTGAAATGTAATAATAATTTGTTAGTAGCGTTTACGACTGCTGTACTAGACTGCAGATAAAATTGCGCTGCAGGCAAACCTCTGTGGTTTTTTAGCAACGCATTAAGATGTTATTTTTTTAAGGTGGCTTTTGTAAATGTTAATAAATAAAACAAAAATAAAAAAATATAGTATGTATACAGGGCTGCTATTATTTACTAAAACACTTTTTAGCGAGCACCCGGAGCCAAACCTGAGTCCTCGCGGTGAGAATCCATGGAGCTTTCAGGATAGACAGTGCTTTTATTTATTTTAAAACTTAATGTACAATATCGCACATAGGCGGACTTAATGCCATAGGCATTCTCTACCAGTCAACCTTTGGGTGATGCTGAGAGTGGGGTAGTAGGTGCAAAAGTGGAAGTTATAATTAAAAGAAGAGTAGAATAATAAAATAATTATGAGTACACATACATATAGATATAATTACACCATAGAAATCTTAATAACTACTAGTCAATAGAAATGCTATCGACTATCTTTTAACACTGGGACGCATGTCGCCGTTTTTCAAATACCACTTTTTGTATTCCTGCAAACAAAATTATTCTTTTTGGCGATGAAATTAAGACGACAATTCCTCAACTCGCACTTGTGTTCGATTAGACTCATGCGCTTGTATTCCTGCAAACAAAATTATTCTTTTTGCGATGACATTAAGACGACAATTCCTCAACTCGCACTTGTGTTTGACTAGACAGATGCGCGGCGACAAGGTCACGCGTCTTTGACATTTCTATTGCCTTATTATTAAGATTTCTATGAATTACACAAATAACCAAACATACAATATATAAAAATATACATGATACATAAACATAAACAATATACATATATAATATACTTATACATATTACATATAATACTAACAATGATGAGATGATTCCTTAAATTCGTCTAATAAGAGAGCACGGACCCTAACCTTGAACGCATAACTTCAACTTTTGTCCAGTCTTTAATTTGTCTTAATTAAATTAAAACATAACCGGTCTTTCGGGTAGTCGGTTAAGTAACAAATAGCGTGGTGGTTTCAAGTAACACATATGTAATTCCCGCTGGAATGTGCTGTTTACTTTACTACCTTTTTAGCACCTGGTAGTTAGCTTTTTAGTTTGTAAATGCGTGCCGAGTGACCGTTGAACAGAAATAGAAAACGGACTTGAAGTAAATCGGGGTGAAAAGGCCAAGGGCAAGAGTTCATACTTGACGACCGGATGGCGGAGTGGGTATTGTACTTGCCTGCGACGCCGAGGACGCGGGTTCGATTCCCGCTTAAGACAAATCTTTGTGTGCATGAACATGAGGATTTGTCTTAGTCTGGGCGTTTCTATGTATAATAAGTATGTATTTACAAAAGAAAAGTATATATGTATTAATATCAGTTATTCTAGTACCCATTTTACAAGCTCTGCTAAGTTTGAGACTAGATGACGTTGTGTGTAAGTTGTGAGATATTAAGTTTATTCATTTTATATTTATGAGAACTGAAATACTTCTACTAGGTATTATGCTGATATACTTCCAATCTGTTTTCCATAATGATATATAATTATATTAAAATCGGTCCAGCAGTTTAGAAGATTAGCCGATACAAACAGATAGACAAACAAACATTTTAAAAACTTTATTTTAAATCAAATCAAATCAAATCAAATCATTTATTTCCATGGGCCCCAAGGGGCGCTTGAACACGTCAAAACAAACATCAAAACACAAAAAATATAAAATTAAAATAAAACTTAGCTAACTAAATTATAATACTTATTGTAATAAAATGATTTGACACCGGAGCTTAGATTGACTTTAATTCAACTTAGAGAATTGAATTAAAATCAATCCAAGTACCAGCTCCGATGGGTATTGCATCATGAGAAGAGCTGGTGAAAAACTCATGTGCACCATCTTTTCAAATAATTCATACAATATTTGTTTGTTTTTTGACAATAATTCTATGTGTAAGTTATAGCAACCAAAACAACATTATAGCTAAATATGGTTATAAAGAGAAAATAAACTTAAATATAGAAATGCAATTTAATTATTATAAATAAATCCATAGTATATAAGGTTGCAATATCTTACACTTCAAGCAGAAAATAAAGGAGTAAAAACAATGTGTATATATGTAAATTTATATTAGGCAAAGGTATCGTGCAAAAATCTGTACCAGCTAGAAAAACATTGTTATTTTGATATTAAAAACTGAATCTTCAATTTAATTTATTGTATTGATATAGATTCATACCGAATGCGGCAAAAGTTTGACTGCATTCTTTAAACACGATCGAAGCCTCATTTCATATCGATTACGTATTCTTTGGAAAAAATAATGTCGTGCTGCGTTCAATGTTCAGTTCATGTTAGGAGTGAGAAGTTATGCACACAGATTGACACAGAATAACGTGGCAGTAGAATAAAGTCCGTTTTGTAGGCGAGCTGTTGCCACCCCTTTCTATAAACTTTTTTAAAACAAATTTTTAAAGTGGTGTTGCTATTATGTATATTGTTGATGTCATTATTAAATAAATAACTTTACCGACTTTAGCTCGTTCATTAAAACAAACAAATAAATATTAAAAACTAAATTGCCGCAACATGCAATAAACACTTTTGCTTTTTAATAAATAATATTTGTATATATAACATTAAATATTTTTAATATGCAACGAACAAAACGCTAAATTTTTCTCACAGTTCATCATTTATCTATTTGTAACAAAGTCACGCTCCCCGGTATGCAAATCCTACATAATTCTATGTAACTAACTTTCGTCCGCGGTTCCACCCGCGTTTTACAACAATTTATATCAAGCTCGATCTATACTAAAGCCTACGAAACAAGATAAATTTATGTTATTACAAATCACACGAATATTAATTCTATTGCTTTGTTTTTTAAGTTGATTTTCGTATAATAAAAACTGTTAAAAATGTCCTAAACAATCTCAATTGCAATAGAAATTAAACTTTATGGCCTGTAAATTGGGTTTATAATTGTAAATCATGAAAATTATCTCGTTTCGTTGTCTGATGTATAGAAGATACAGAGCCTATTAGCAGCATAAACAAACAATCAAAAATTACTTCCTGTTGATAAAATCTATATGTTACTATGTATTATTGTTCGTTGAACAAGGGCGGCAGTTGGCGACAAGAGGCGACAACAAGACGCGCCGCATTGCGAGAGATTTACGAGCAAATTATTCTCTCCCAAGACGGGTACAATCTTTTATAATGCATTATAATTATTTATGGCGTAGACATTGCTTTATGAACTGAAAACTATAAATGAATAAATCATAATGAAATTTCCCAATTAGGTTATAACCTTCCTCGGTCTCTGCCAGGCAAGTTGTGAGTATCTTTACCACCGAATTCTAATTGCCTAACTATCCTAATATACTATAAATCCGGCAATAACTCTGTTTGTTACGCTTACACATCTAAACGGCTGGTCCTATTTTGATAAAATTTTAAGTGGGGCCTTAGAGCAGCGGATGAAACCGCGTTGCAGCTAGAGTGCTATAATTTAAATGGTTTTCTTATCTGCTATCACCCACTACAATTAAATTTCATTAAGCGCTTTTGTAAATATACAGTAATTTTTTAAATGTATATTTGCAGCTCCAAGTTTAGCTAGATAGGTACATTTTATGTATATATATATATTTATAGGTATATTTTATATTAAAAAATAATGAACGACGAAAATTTCGGAACAGGATTTTTTCTGTATTCGCATCAGCCATAAATATAGTAATGATCATTAAATGCTTCTACCTATAGTAAAATCCCAAATTCGATTGATCTAATATGACTTATTTTTAATTTGCCAATATACGAGAAGATGTTGGTACGATAATAATAGAAAACGAAAAGTTATCAAAGTATGAAATGCAGGCGGCACAGGCGTTGTGAATGAATTGGCACAGTTCCAAGCCGAACAACCCTTATACATACAACAATGCCCATTACTGACCTACCTTTAAAGTAATTATTAACATTTTCGCATTGTTTGCAATGTTAAAAAGGAAAAAAGGTACTTACTCAATATTTTATAGAAATTATTATCCCGACACGTTAACGGTGTTAGAAAGTCCCAAGGAAAACTCGCGAAATGTTCCGTCTTCATAAGGACCCGAGATATAGTCGTTGTCACGCCGGAGCGCGGGAAGCCTTCGAGTATGATCGACCAGCTCAGTCCGTCAACCCTCGACCGCGGTTGGCATCACACTGCCTACTTTTTGGCACTAAACCCACTTATCAAGCCGGAGTTTTGCAGTTATATTACAGCTGAATTGTGATCATATTTGCTGATACAATTTTCTATATCGGGATGTGTGATACGGAAAATGGGAAAAGTGCCATTGTTAAGATGTTCCTACTAACGGCGGCATATTGATGATGGAAAATAAACACAGATAAAGTATTATTTACGCTATTAATCAGTGGATTGTGAACTTCAAGTGAAACAAAACGATACGTTAAATAAGTATAATTGAAACAACTGAAAAATGTTGACGCTTGAATTGTGAACCTCCATTAATTTTTGTCGTCGATATAAAAAGCCTTAATTTCACAAGCAAACCATATGTTTATCTAACTTTTTCATATTCGTGGCAAAAACTAAGTAAAGAATTTCGATATAAGAAAGAATAAGTGATCTATTCCACTATATTATAAAGAGGTATTTCTTCGTTTGTATAGATTCTCTTTCACTGACAGGTAGCTAAACTCTTTCTTTACTTTTGACTTTAATACAATGCAGGCAAACCCGTGGGCAGATGCTACTCTTCTACAATTATTGTAAAGAAGTAAATTTTATTTGAATCTCAAGGATATACGCCGGGAACTTAAAATCTTTTGCTAATAGAAAAGCTAGGCTATTTAACGTAGCATGTACCCCCCGGTGAGCGGCTAGCACATTATAATAGCCGTCTGACCAAATTAAAAGCATTAGGCGAGTTTTCTTCTTCGTCGTGTCGATGGCTGAGTCAAATTTTATTGGTCCAATAAGCAGTGGCGTAACTATACCATCGGGGGCCCGTGGCAAAAATATTGGGTGGGCCCTAATAAAAATTATTACGTTGAAGGCGCTTACCAATGATTCAGTACTGGAATACACAAATTTTTCACCAGATTTTTAGAAAGAAAATTATCTTACGCGATTTATTGAAATTGCAAGCTCGACCGCGCTACTTTAGTACCGTGAAAAAATGCAACCAATGGATGCGTTTTATAATTATTATATTTAGATGAATGCGTTTAAATCTTGTTTTTTTTTCTGATAAATTGTGTTCAGTTATTTTCGAGGAGATGCCACATCTCGGGCACGGGGGCCCCCTAGGTCCGGGGGCCCGTGGCATTTTGCCACCCCTGCCACCCTATAGTTACGCCACTGCCAATAAGTGGCCGCTGTTATGACGCTCTCGTCGGCGTTCATGAGCGCCTCTCTTGTGCAGGTGGTAGGACATTTTGGACAGTCAGTAAGGTAGTCAAGGTTTTGACTTGCTATCGTGGTGAAAGGATTAGCCAATTCGCTTTTAAGAACTCGCGAATTGCCCAGGGTGCGCCGGACGTAGGGAATTGTTGTGTACGTCACTCGGGGAGGCTCCTTTCATGCACCTCTTTTAGGCGAGTATCTACGGAGATTAGTCAGTTACTGCTTGTAGCGTTGGTCTAGTGGTTAGCATAAGCGACCGCGGGGTTTTGAGTTCGGTTGATTATGAGGATTTTTCTGTCTTTTTCAATAGCAGCACGGAGGACCCTACTATCACGTGGGACCTAACATGAGAACTTAATCACTCGGAGGTATTTTATTTTATTTTATTTTTATTTTTTATTTAATAGGGAAACTTACAGCTAACTTAAGACTAGAAAAACATTAATAACATTATTAAGGCCATTTACAAGTTTCCGCAAATAAACATATCAAAAAAAAGAAAAATCAAAAACAACAAACAGCACAATTCTTCTTTTCGTGTCAATGACTATTGTACTTAGTTCTGTTTAATATTTCCAGCCTATACAGCTTTAGACCAATAGGATGCTACTAGGACGCCTCCTTGGTTGGCCTGCATAAGGTCTTTTAGGGTACAAGGGGTAGGAAGCAATGGGCAGGACAACAGATGGGTCATACTTTGGGTAGGCGATCCACATTCGCAACTAGTGTTGGATGTGTCTGTGAATCCTCACTTGGCCAGGTTGTCTTTGCAGCGACCAACCTGGGTCCGTAGACGGTTTAGGGACTTCCAGATCGGCCACTGCAATTCATTGCCTGGTGGCTGACTATAAACATATAAACAGCACAATAAAAGATTAATTAAAAACGAACAGAAAAAGAACAAAAACAAAAAAAAATAATGAAAAACTGAATGAAAACAATGAGATACACAAAAAAAGACAAATATCACAATTTATGCAAAAATAATCAAAACTTACGTCTCGCCAAAAAATGCATTGCACATAATTTTTTTAAGTACATTTATAGAATTGTGGAAAATATCGATGTCGACACTCCGGCACGCTGCATTGTACGATCGCGTTGCTCTAACCAGGTTTGTCGATAGGTGGTTTTTGCCATTGGGGTGTAAAGCAGGTGGAATCTACGCACAAACGCAGATGGCACACGAAGACCAACTTTGCTCACCAGCTCGAAACATTATTATAGATGTATGCGTAAACACAGATCTGTGCACTTGATATTTTTCTTCGTAATCCGATGGGGCGGCTATCGGACACGACTGGAGACAGATCAGGCATAGGGCTAATGTATTTATGAATACACGGCTAAATATGTAGCTATATATTTCCAGTATTAGATGGTCTCGCACTGTATTACCTGCCAGGCTAAGCCCAGCCCATGTTGGAAATGTATTGCTTGATGTGGAGCCATGTGTACTTTCCAAGGTACGACGTACATTGTAGTTGAATGAGAGTACCATTCTCCTTTAAATTTACAAGAATAATACACTGCAAAATTCTGCAGATGCCAGCTACGCCGTAGCGTTTCTACTACGCAAGCCTACTTCGTCGTTTGGACCCGCGTATGCTATCTACGGCGTAGTCGGACCGTATCCTGGCGTAGAGATTATTACGCTACGGTGAAACAGCAAACTGAAAGTACTTTCATTGGGCGCAAATATGAGGAAAATCGGACGTTTACGCTGTAAAAATACTTGAATTTCAATTCTCTTAAACTTTGATTCATGTAGATATTTATAATGATTTTATTAACACACAACAAAATTAATACTTTCAAAATGTAAATAACACAACATTATTTAATTTAGTAAATAAGCTTGAATCACAAATGATTGCAGAATTCCGTTTGTATGAGCAAATCATGCTCGGCCTGACCATTAAGGGCCGATTTAGAGTTTATTGTAACTTTTGGATGTCTGTCTCTCATTCAATGTTTTTAACAAGATAGAGGTTAATCGATTAGACGTTTGGGGAAATCGGTCCTAAAGTTGAAAGATTAATATCTTAAATTATATCATGTAATAGAAGTAGGACTATTAGCATGTCGTTTTTCTTACAGACCAGGGTAGAAAGAAGCCTTTAAAATGATATAAAGTGAAAAAATTAATAGTAGGATGAAACCCATTAGAAAAGGAGGAGAATATTATAAAAATTAAAGGAAAAATAATTTACGGGCGATCTGAGGTCGGGAAGGGGAAGAGGGTAAAAAAACGGGCTACACTTTTTTCATATAACCTCAAAATTTATGTAAAAAATTCAAAAAACCAAGTTTTGGTTTTTATTTTTATCTTTTACAAACAATAATTTTTTTTCACGAAATTTGGTGAAAACTTACCTTTTTATTTGCTCAATACGCTGTAATTTATTTGATTAGAAATATTATCGAATTAATATCGAAAAAGCACCCAAATTTTCGATCGAAAACTCACCCGTCAAAATATCAGCTTTTTTCAAAAAGTTGGTATTTTTTCTGTTCGTTGAAATCTTAACTTTCCGAAAATTTTTGGTTTTAAAAATTATCGACACTGGTCTGTTATGGAAAGCAAAAAAAATAAGTGATCCACCGATATCTGGCAAAATAATCACATTGAAGTAGCAATGGGATGACATTTGCCGTTGGAGCAGACGAGTCCACGACTCGACAACCGTAAGTAGGGTGTAACCGTAACTGACGACCTGAAGGAGGTCGCTGGATGGGACTGGATGCGGTAGAAGGAGGACCAGGTGTTGTGGCGCGAATTGGGAGAGCCCTATGTCTAGCAGTATAGTGGACCTTAATTGACAGATTTCTTAAAAAAAGAATATATACTTTATTACCTAGCGCCTGACTATTTAATTCTTAACTTACGTGGTCATTTAGTTAATCCACCCTTCCCTTTTGCTTACTTGTTTAGATGAAATCTCGCCCAAAGAGTTTGGAGATATGCATTTTTATAGCATTGAAATTACGCGCGCCCCTAGGGTGTGTCGTTTATCCAAGCAACTTTTGAAATGACCTGCACTTCCCTTAGTTGTCGTTTTCGGCGGTAATGAAGGATTCTATATATACACAAAAGGTGATATATATATAATAATTAACAACAATCCATACGTCATATTAAAGAACATTTAGTTGCTATAACAAACTGAACTGCTTAGTTTTTCGTATGGTGAAATATCAAAACTACGTAACTTCACGCCTATATTAGCCAGATGAGTGTGGCAGTGTAGCAAAGGTGTCTAACATACACATTTCACCTGCTATGTTTAAGTCCCATGTGATAGCGGATGAGCCTATCGCCATTCACATACCACAAGTGAGTGTCTAAAATAATTCATAGTACACCTTCTAAAGGTATTAAAAAAGGGTCTTCTAAGGGTATTAAAAAAACAATAATTAATCATAACGTATTTATTTCCACTAGAAACTCTGAACTAGACATTATTGCACTAAAACATTATATTAAAAATAAAGTTATCTAATCACAAAACTCCCATTGACGTAGAATTTTTGGTGCGAAATCGAAAAAGTCGCAAACTTACTTTACAATAATATAGAGTGAATAAGAAAACAATTTGTCATTGTCTTACATTACGTTTTGAGGATTATTCATTATAATATTAAAATATATAGCATTTTATGTGATGATATTACTTACGATATTACAAAAAATAAAATTTGTAATGTTATGTTATCGATTGACCTGCAGACATTTTTTAAATATGGTTTATAAGTATAACAGACTAGGATTACTCATTGGCCTCTTGTTCACAAATTTTTTAGTATTTTAAGAGACTTATGTCAAATTTGTCACCCGGGTATAGGCTAGGTAATAGGCTAGGAATTCACAAAGTGGACTTCCGTAGGCGCAGGCCAGCAGCTTCTATGGAATGCTAAATTTATTTGCAAATAAATAATAGTTAAAAAAAAAAACACGCTTTTAAAGTACTTCTAACTAAAAAGTGAAAAATAATTCCTAATATAAGCTGAAAAAAGCGTGGGTTGCTCGATACACGAAAAATATGGCACAGAGCGCCTCTAAAAACCTTGCCGTAGATGGAAATTGTCGTTTACCGTCCACAATCTATCGACGCCGGTTTCAAGCCTGACACGATAGATTTAACCAAGTAAACAAAAAATAATGCTATATCGCATTTCAATATTGCAAACCATTATAAAATTTAGAGCTTAATCGTACTGCGTTTGATTTCAATACGAGAAGCATAACAAACTGGCCCGATGATAAACAATACAGAAATGCCATAAATATAAAGGACTCGTACATGCCACTATGGCGCCGCTGCCGAGACACAAGCTGCGATCTACGGCTTCCCTCACTCGTTGTGGGTTCGATTCCCACATGGCACAAAACTTTTTATAATCCGCAAAGATTTGTTCTGAGACTGTGCTTGTGTGAGTGAATGTCTGTATTTGGCCAACGGCCAAGTAGCCAACGGTAAAGTATAACAGCAATCGATAACAGTACATTACAAGACCCTCATAAATTGAAATTAAATACAGACTAGCAGTATCAACATCTTCTTATATGGGCCTTAGTAAAGATATTTATTGTACCATGAGTAAATAAAGATATTCAGACAACGCGTGTATTACTCGCATCGTGTAGGTCACGAAACATACACATTATATAATATCTCTAGAACATCAATTTTAATCTAAACCTCATTTAATTTATATCACTGATACAAGTGTTATTTGTGAATTTTCTGGTGGAAAATCCACAAATAACACTTTGCCCGACGCGGGAATCGAACCTGTGATCTCGCGGTGAATGGCGCATACGCTAACCACTAGATCATCGTGGACGGCCGGATGGCGGAGTGGGTAGTGTACCTGCCTGCGACGCCGAGGTCGTTGGTTCGATGCCCGCTTAAGACAAATCTTTGTGTGCATGAACATAGGGGTTTGTCTTAGTCTGGGTGTTTCTATGTATAATAAGTATGCATTTACAAAAGAAAAGTATATATGTATTAGTATCAGTTATTCTAGTACCCATAGTACAAGATCTGCTTAGTTTGGGACTAAATGGCGTTGTGTATGTTGTGGAAAAAAAAATCGTCGCTGTCTTTTTATAAGAAATGTCTTGCAAAACTTACCTACATGCAATGAGATGCATTGATGTGGTATCATAAACTTCGACCCGGTACTGAGGGACATTGTCAATGCGACAATGCCCCGTGGTACATAAGAAACAGCGATCTTCACCGGGACCTCAATATAGACGTTGTTGACAGGGTCATACAAAAACATGCAGAAGCTCACGAACGAAGACTTCATCATCACGTCAACATCGAGGCAATCCAGCTCCTTAATAACACGGAACTAGTGAAAAGACTAAAACGAACGAAACCTTTCGAGTTAGTGTAGTGATAAGTGACAAATAAATTAGTGCGATAAGTGTCGTTATAAAGAACACATGAACAAAGTGACTTCCCCTTAACAAAAACTAAGAAAAGTGTTAATGGACGCATTCTTAGATTATATAACGTAGCAATTTAGGTTAACATAATATTACTTATTAGTCTTGATAGACTAGATTGTAATGTAAATAAGATATCATAGTTTTATTAATTGATTTCTTATAATAATAAAAAAATAAGAAATAACCTTCGACCCTAGTACGAGAAGTGCATACAACAGTTAGATTCGTTACAAAGTGGATATCTTTACTTATTCGTGGTACAAAGGCCCTTAACCTATTAACACTAGATCATTGATCAAATAACCCTTTCAAAATGGAGAAAAATTTCTGTAAATAAGTTCCATAGAGGCATAGACAAACATGCTCTTATTCAAACATTACGACTGATACTAATTATTATGTGAGTTTGACATTTGTGGTTTTCTCGACCAATGGCGGTCTATTTCGTTCATAAGAAAGAACGCCATCTGGTGGCTGATTTTACAGTATTTTTTTTCATTCAAGAGAGAAAATACACCATTATTAATAAAAAAAAATATAACACATATTTTAGTTTAAATGTTATATCACTTTACATACGAATCCAACCATGTATATGATAACATAACATCACGCCTATATTACCCAGAAGGGTATGGCAGAGGTGTACAACACCCAAATTTCACCTGTTATGTTTAGGACGCATGGGATAAAGGATGACCTTATCGCCATCAACCGGGCACAATTCTAACTCCGTGCTGCTATTGTGAATTTCCTGATGGAAAGTTCACAAATAACACTTTGTCCAACGCGGGTATCGAACCCGAGTCCTCACAGTGAAAACGCAAATGCTAACCACTAGACCATCGAGGCAGGCCAAGTATATTCTAAAAAGAATAAAACATTTTTATGAATAAAGGCGATAATCTCCACAGTAATTGGGTTTCTATGCGATTTCTATTTGATCAAAGATCCGTGTTTTCTTAGGAGTATCCTATAATAATAACTACGCGCTTATCTAATGCCACCTCATACGCCATGGAATGATTCCACACAATCGAAAATTATAATTCGAGTTTTAATTAAAATTACACGGACTTCCCTTTATAATATAATTCGAACCATCATGTGCTATTTTACAAAATAAGTACTAATATAATGTTTTGTCAAAATAGCTACTCAAACTTTTGGTACGTAGGACACGTACGTTTTGGTAGAATATTTAATTTTTAAAGACATAATGCCCTAATTTCACATGTTTTAGATAAACCTTATCGGCAGGTTAAGCCAATAACAAGCAAAAATTAAAATTACAGCAGTGTTAAGTAAAACTTGTGTCACTTTTATTTTCGGTTAGCTTATATTTTATGGGGTAGATAATATCTATCCGGCACCTCTGAAATTGGGCCTTAGTCATTAATATAAAACTACCATCCACTATAAATAAAAATAAAACCAATATACTCCGCGCAGAACGAGGTACTAATATATCTGTCTCACTAAAACTCACGAAATTGCATTTCGATAATCTGAGATA
Source organism: Hypena proboscidalis (assembly GCA_905147285.1). Lineage (NCBI taxonomy): Eukaryota > Metazoa > Arthropoda > Insecta > Lepidoptera > Erebidae > Hypena > Hypena proboscidalis. The sequence continues at coordinate 9,307,018 of LR990141.1, forward strand.
GATATAGAGGCATAGACTACAGAGGAGGACATACTGTTTTCTCAATTATTCCTACAAATAGGTGTGTTTTGTTTAAATTTAATAATATTTAGAATTGTTATTAGTAAAGATACATATAATATTATTTTTTGTAAATCAATTGTGTTTTTTTAAAAGTCAAGGATAAATATATTTTTTTAGTATTTATTTATGTCTGCTGGCAATATAATGGTAAAGATATTAGTTTTAAACATAACATCACACCGATATAACACAGATGTATGTGGCAGAGTTGTATAACACTCACATTTAACTTTAAAATGGTTTTCTATTTAGATAATCAGTTTGTATAAGAAGCTATTTTGACAAATCATATAATTACCTAAAAGGTAAGCTAGCATTGGTGCGTTACAAAACTTCCATATAACCTGATAAAACTTGCACAATTGCACATACAAAAATATTTGCTCAAATATAACACTAAAGCTGAGCTACTTATAATAAATTAAATAAAGACTGACTGGTATTTATTCACCGAGTACATGATTTAACTTGTAATCATTCACAACTTTATACAAAATGCAAAAAAATACATACAATAACGTAATTATATTGGAAAATCATCTCAATAAACATCAAAATTAATCTTAATTTTGCTAGGTGTCTTGAATAGTTTGCGCAATAAAATATATGCTCAGAAGAGAGAAACATTTTTTTTTTAACTTATAATAGATATTTTTATACAATCCTTAGAACTTTTAAATATTAATGTCCACCAGTTCCTGTAAAAGTTTCAGGTAATTGCTAGATAACTCTATTTGCATAAGTAGTCATCTGTGTCAGGGACTGGTGGAACTGGCCCTTAGTATAGTCAATAATTACCAGTCACCCAACAACATGTTTGTAAATTTAGTGGACAGGGCGCCGACTATTTATGACAGCGACAGTGTAATTTGTGATTATAATACATCGGGGCGTAGCCAGGGAAGTTGGGGGGTTCAAACTCTCCTCGCCCCAAACCGTCTTATAGCTTACAAGTGACAGTTTAATAGACCCCTCTCCCAAGAAGCGAAACTCCCCCTAAAATGAAATCCTAGATACGTCCGTGAAAAATGAAATCCTAGATACGTCCGTGATCTACTGAAAAATAACTTAAATATAACAGATTTTTTTTCTGCAAAACAAAAGAATCTCTTCATCTTTTGAATTGAATAAACATTAGGAGCTACAGCACACAATTAGCACGCTATTAGCATGGGCAATCGGTGATCGGTTTCTTTTAGAACAGTTTAATCACGGAATCGCGCGTTTTAGCGACTAAAACGCTATAAACCTTTCGACTCAATTTACAAACACGTCATAAAATATTTATTAATCATGTCTTTGAAACACAACTCTTGGGTACAACATTGTACAGAAATAATGGCATTTAGAACATCGCCAATGACCATACAACAGACTTTATTAAACAACCAGCAACTCACTTGAGAAATAGCGCCTAATATTCAAAGTAATATAACTAGTACATCATCATTCTGCCGTCTCTTTCTTTTGTGAGTAAAGGGGAATTCTCAAAATATGTTTCACCACAAAACAAGTTGTTTAGAACAGTAGTTTTTATCTTGGCACAGAACCCTAGTACTGATTTTTTTGGCGTAACAAGTAATTATTAGTATTTTTTAGTATTTGTTCGTTGCATTATGATGCTATATCTCTTCTCGTACCAAAATGTATTCACATATAGCTTCTACTCCTCATTTTTACCATCTCTCTCTCGCTTCAAGTGTAAGATCTTGCAGCGCCTACTAATTTGGTTATTTAATATTATATTAATTTGACAAAGTATGTTTATTCCTTCGCATTTATTATTCTTTTCCTTTATAACGGGTGGCGCAAAAGTAAAGACCCTATTTGGTTCAGCTATAACATTTTTTCTAAATTAGAAAACTAGATTTAGATTTTTTTAAATGTATATTTGTGCCATTAAATTTCGTACCATTAGGATTTAAAGATGATGTCTTTTAAATGGTGACCTCCAGAGTTGATACACATTTGAGCCCTATTTATGACATTTTGCATAACTTGCCGTAACACTTCCTGCGATATGTTCGTTATTTCTTGACGAATGTTTTCTTTTAGAGCTGCGAGAGTCTGTGGCTTGTTCACATACACCCGAGATTTCAAAAAACCCCAAAGAAAGAAGTCTGGACTGGTCAGATCGGGTGATCTTGCAGGCCAAGGCAAATCGCCAAAACGAGAGATAACTCGGTCTGGAAAAGCGTCCCTCACTAAGTCCATAGTGTCGCGCGCTGTGTGTGCCGTAGCGCCGTCTTGTTGAAACCAGATGTGCTCCAGCCCCAATTCGTCCAAACTGGGTATCAAAAACTCACGTAACATGGTTCTGTAGCGTTCTCCAGTGACAGTTATCGCATTGCCTCCAGCGTCTTCGAAAAAATAGGGTCCGATCACTCTGTCAACACAGATGCCACACCATACAGTAACTTTTAGTGGGTGTAGAGGTGTTTCTTGAATAATGCGCGGATTATCAGTGCCCCAGAACCGAGTATTCTGCTTATTGACATGCCCTGAGAGATGGAAATGCGCTTCGTCACTCATAACCAATTTTGAAGGAAAATCATCCTCTTCAAGGTGTATCAACTCTGGAGGTCACCATTTAAAAGACATCATCTTTAAATCCTAATGGTACGAAATTTAATGGCACAAATATACATTTAAAAAAATCTAAATCTAGTTTTCTAATTTAGAAAAAATGTTATAGCTGAACCAAATAGGGTCTTTACTTTTGCGCCACCCGTTATAAACATTTGGTGTTGCAATAACTTACACTTACCTGAAATATTGTCAAAAACAAGCAAAATTTGAAAAGATGGTGCACATGAGTTTCTCACTAGCTTCTCAATGATGCAATACCCACCGGAGCTGGTACTTGGCTTTGTTTTAGTGCGAACCTAAACAGTTCGATTAAAATTGATTTAAGCTTCGGTAATTCAAATCATATTATTTTGATTAGTAACATTTTAATTTATTAGATTATTTTTATTTGCTCTGAAACTATTGTTTGTTGACGTGTTCAAGCGCCCTTTGGGTTTATGAATAGGTATACATAATTTGACTTTGATACAATCTATATAAGTCTGAAAGCCCCTTGGACAATCCCCTTAACACTGTATCCGTCTTCCCCTAGGCGACAAAATTTGCCTGCAGAATCTCAATCATTAGGTGTCTTAGTTGTATGGTCTTTAGCATGGCCTTTTGTGTAATGACGCGCGTTCACAACTAAAACATATCGATATTCCTTCAACACTTTTCATATTGCCGTAGAATTTCTACCACAGTAAAAGCACGAGCGCAGCATAGGAAAAAAATAATTCTCAAAAGCGCCTGGGCCAGATAAACTGCAAATCTATATACTTGACCCTAACTAAATTAACTGTAACGCCTTTAAACAACTCAACCGATCTTGGTAAAAAATATCATACGTACCACATGAGCTGCGGGCAGAAGCTAGTAATTACATAAGGGATATAATCCCACCCACACGCCCACCACTGTGACTCCTGTGACGCCAAGATCTACAGCGGTAACCAACTGAAAGGCACCGTGCATGACACACGGGCAATCCCAGGGAGAGTTAAAATTGTCTTGGAACACGCAACGAATTTAATCAGAAGTATATAGTTGGAGTTGGAAAGTATGTATCTTTACTTCCCTCCAAAGCAAAGCGGGAGACTGAGTAATGTCAAATATAGACAAAGTGTCTATATGGAAAGAGTGTAGACACCACGGACAGTGACATAACTATGGGTCCTAAATTTGATTGCTATAATAGGTATGGCAGAAACGGCTAAATGCACGGAAATTTATTCTGTTCGATACGAGATCCTCATAGTATACCACTCCTCCTAATTACATAAGTTAAAGATTATTTGAATGACCAGCATTTCTATTTGCGCGTGTGCTTTCACTGTGGCTGAAGGTTTAGTATTGCCAGGCTAGCCAGGAAAAATACGAGGACAGGTCAAATATTTTGACAGTTGATATCTCATATTTAATTGACTTTTTGGAATCGATAAATATCCATAAATGCATTTTGAAATCGTCATGACCATAATAAAATATAAATCACAGCGTTCAAAGCCTACACAAAATAAAATGGTTTAATAACAAAATATACGTTTTCGCCTTCCATCCTGGCAACACCAATTACTATCCATTGAGCACGAATGACATGTAACAATACAGTGTAAGGTACCGGCTACACGCTCCATCTTACTTGTATAAACAGTTTGTGCAAATAAGTCGTTCGCCGGCTACATGCTCTATATTAATTGTGCAAATTTAAATTGTTCATACATTTAAATTTGCTAAACCGTTTGCCTGTAGCCGGTACCGCTTGACTACAACAATCATCTAAGCAACATTTAATAATTGAATCATTATGTACTAACGTTATAGATAACATGTCACTGGTACAGATACGTATACCGATATGTATACGTATTGAATAACTTGAAGTAATCTATAGATTTCGACTTATACGGCACATTTAATAGACGAACTAAACTTTACGGTGACACATCCATTTCACGGGCGTAGCCAGGGGAAAAGAGTTTGGGGGGTTCTGTTTGAACCCATCTATATCCAGCTATACATCATAGACTGATGCATAATCCCTCCACCCTCCCTTCTCTTCTCCCGAAATCAAATCCTGACTACGCCCGGGATCTATTTAGCTAATCAACCAATAAGTAGCATTTCATAGTGATCGTATTAGAAAAAATCATTCAAATATTTTCTCGCTATAAAGTGCGACAATTTCATCTAGTCCGATAATATCGATCCGATAATAATTATGTATAAGACTTGATATTCCATACTAAATTTGATGGAACAAATAATTTTGTCGCTGTTTACTTATTTATATTCATATACCAAAAGACCTTTGGAGCATACGTTAGTACATAACATCAATATATCCATCGTTGTCGCACAACCATGCATATGACGCGGTACGCAGGTGTGAGTGAAACAGAAGCTGGGGTGGGGATATAATTTAATAGAAGAACAGCAGTCGCTCTTGGGCCGTGCCCGAGAGCAGACGCCAACCGCGCTTGATGTTCAGGTACTGGATAATTGCGCGCACGCAGATTAAGATACCTGAAAAAGAAAACATTTTATTACATAAAATAACAGCGCAATAACAAGCGGCCGTGGCGCAATGGATAAGGCATCGGTCTTACGATCGAGAGGTCGTGGGTTCGAATCCTGGCCATTACACCACGGCCGTGAACTTCCTCCTAACACAAGCGAATTAAGCTTAGCTGGAGGGGGTTAACAAGAATACTAGTAATTTGTAATTGCAAATTACTAGTAAGCTTTTATTAAAAAAAAACAATACGCCTCATTACCCAGAAGGGCGTGGCAGACGTGTATAACAGCAACATTTCATCTATCAAGTTTAGGTGCCAGGTGATTGAGGGTCAGCCTATCGCCATCTAACGGGTACACTCTTAAGCTTCGTGCTGCAGTAAATAACACTTGCTCGAAATCGAACTCGAGATATCGCGGTGTGAGGCCGCACACGCTAACCACAAGACCAACGAGGCACTTAATTTATATTTTAGTAGCTTCTGCTTGCGGCACAGCTCGCATGGTATATAAATAAATGGTAGTCTACATATTAATCAAGGCTAAAAGCTACATGACTGCAAAATTTCATCAAAATCGATCCCTTAGTTTTTCATCCATCCATACCCACAAACTTTCGCATTAATAAATTTAAGTGTAATTAGTGAATATAAAGAGCTCGTTGATAGGGAGTTTTATACTTACGTGACTAAAAGCGTGATCAGTCTAACAGATGAATGGCTAGGATGAGGAAGGTCGAAGAAAAGATGTATACGGCAGAATGAACAGAATGGCGGAAAAGACGTTGTGCACCGACTCGATACGATCTTGGAGAATGCTAAGGCATATCGTCGAGGCCGATAGTACCAATTCCAAAGGATCTAACCCTGATAATATTAACGGTTAAAACCGGTTATGTTACAAAAAAACTTGAAAACAAACCATAGAAAAAAGCAAATGTAAATATGACATAAATAAAACATCGGATAATAATGGAAATAACCTATATTTTCGTGTGACAGTGAGTTAACATTTAGCACGACTGACTTTGACACGCATTGAGATATATATTTTACCAAGTTAGGCATGTTTTTTTAATTCTACTAAAACAGCCTTGTACCGGAGATGTGTCAATGGTGATAAGTGAAACTAAATGGCTATTTACACGATGTCAGTTTTGCATGGCAATTCTTTTGCCATCTCTGTCTTTTTAGTCTCGATAGACAAAGCAAGCACCAGGACTGCGTTGTAAAACATGCATCGTATAAATGGGCCTTAATAGATAATACAAATATTGAATATTTGAGTTGTGATATTGGTGTTAGGAATTTCACAAATAACGTATTTAAATAGTGATCGCGATGTGCATTATATTATAATAATAATAATAGCAGCCCTGTATCTAATACATGTTCCACTGCTGGGCTCGGGCCTCTTCTCGTGCTGAGAAGGGATAGGCCATAGTGTAACACGCTGGCCAAGTGCGGATTGGTAGACTTCACACTCCCTCGAGTACTTTTTAGGCACTCTCAGGCATGCAGGTTTCCTCACGATGTTTTCCTTTACCGTTAACGAGCGATGATTTATATGATAAATATACACATATCTTCGAAAAGACGAATCTCAACGATTCATTGACAGAGGTGTGTGTCGTGGGTTCGAACCCGAGACCTTTGCCTTCGTAGTCCTACGGTCTCCCACTCGGCTATCGCTGCGGCATTATATAATTAAGAAATTATCATAGCAGATGAATTAAACACTACAGAAAAAATATAAAATAGTTCGATTGCGTGTAGCGACTTTAATTTTAAAAAGGTAGCCTAATCTCCCATACACTAACGCAGTGCCGGATTTACCTTAGACGGGGCTCCAAGCAATAACAGATTTTCAGGGCCTTCGTTCTAATATTACCCTTCCCCCCCTATTTTTTAAATAACTAATAACAGATACAGTTTCGAACTAATTTCAAATCATTTGAAAGCAATGAATAATTGAATATGTCAATGTAATTTTTTATTTTATTTTATTTCAAAAACTTTTCAAATATTTATTAATTTTGAAAAAATGTTTAAAACAAATTTAAATTTCGGGGCCCCTGTCCAAGCGGGTCCCAAGCAAATGCTTCCTATGCTTCCTGGTAAATCCGCCACTGCACTGACGTCACTATTCATTGTGTAACCATGTTTCGTGATAATTGACCAATACTATCCAGTACGTGATAATATTTTCAATAAAACATACATATCGCACATTTTCCTCTTTCGATAGTACGATAGGACCGGTGCGATGAACGCGGCGGTACGTTATCGCAACGAGTCTGACCATGAATGCACAAACAACATTGTTCTGTGACCGTTCATCTACAATATGCTAGGATTATTCATACAGATACGGAGGATATGAATGATTGAAGATTTATCTACTAACACCAAATCAGAAACAAACTTTGTTCTTATTATGAATTTGGCGTCTGTATTTGTATATTGTTGCTATAAACCTAGTAGCCCACTTATGTGATTTCTTTTGAAACATCTTGTAGCAATTCCATAGATTTGTGCAGTAACCAAATTTGTCATGAGAGGGGACAGGTTTAAGCGAAGAGTATAATGAAAAATACAGGTGCCTCGCTATGTCTAAGGACAATGTCTTTCCGGTGTCATAAATTACAAAACTCATTCTCACAAATAAACTAAGTACCTGTATTAAAAACCCGGTTATTAAATATATTATCGTAACCATATTGTAGATTTACTCATTTCGTGAAATGTTCGAGAATTTCGTAAAATGGCTGCATTTCATGAAATATTTTAATGTCTATTAGCCACACCATGAAATCTCAATATGTCACGATTTAGTCATCCAATTGATGTAACTATTTTACGTTATAATCAAAATAATCTTGACCAATTCATGGAGTAGGTATCCGCGCGTTTAGTTGTCCATATCCAGAAACAATTTCTTATCATCGATCTGCACAAGCTACATCACGCTGTGGCCAAAAGACAATATAAAATTTCATGAAATTCTACCATTCTACGAAATTTTCGAGCATTTCATGAATTGAGAAAATCACCGATATGGCCACGACACATACACAGGCGACCTATGTATGTACAGCTTGGCAAAGTAGTCTAGAAACGGAAATTGATTTATGCCTACTGGCAATATTATCAAAGTAATGACGTTTTATGAAAAAAAGTACCGATTAGTCCACTAATTGGTAGTCGTTCTGATTGGTTGATTTGTAATTCATTGGTCGATATGTGCAGCGCTCGGCGCTCGACAGCTTGTTTACGCATTTTAACTTGTCACAAAAATAACTCAATTATATTTCTGTTTATGCCTACCTATTTAGTTTATCTGTGTATAATGCTTTGTAATTTATAAATTTTGTTTTAGCAGTATGTGCAGTCTGGACAAACCGTTGAGTTTTATGGTCTGCTACTAAAACGTATTGATGAACGTTATATGAAAGTAAAATTGGGTAGACACACGAACAGCACAGTGGCGATCCCATTAATTTCTACTCTTTTTGCAAGCTGTACGTCTATGTATACATAAAGTGACGCAAGCACCCTGACAAGTTCGGCAGGATTGCATCCGACTCATACGCGATGAGCACTTTGCATATTCGATGTACGTAACATGACATACGTTACGTCATAGAAAACGCATTTAGAAAATCATGTGACAGTGACAGAATACGTAAATAACTGTATAAGTGTATTACCTCATTAGATACAGCAATGGAATAGAAAACCACTCTTGCGCAATGCAATGACATAAGAGAACCACAAAACACGAAAAAGAAAAAAAAAATTAATTTTGTAAATTAAATTAATATAGTGCTATCTTTTCCAAAACAAATGACGAATGTCCCGTTGCTGCATACCTCACCTTCTGCAGACTCATGTCAAAAATAACACGGTCATTTGTTAGACAATCGTCATTTGTTTTTGGAAAATTGTGATTCGTATGTATCATAATATTCCAAAAACAAATGACGATTGTCAGTTATAACAGTTATTTATCGAAAATGAATCAGTTTTATTTATAAACATAATCGAACTTGATAACCGTTGTTCTATCTCAAATTGTGTCGTTTTATTTATCAATAGGTACACGTATATCAATTATTTGTAAAAATAATCTTCGATCAAATCGTCTCACATTATTTTTTATCATTGAATCGTTGTTCAATCTAGGATTATCTACATTTAATTTTTATTTAAAAAAAAAGACTGCCTCTATGGTCTAGTGGTTAGCGAATGCGCCTCTCATCACGAGGTCTAAGGTTCGATTCCCGGGTCGGCCAAAGTGTTATTGTAAAATTTCCATCAGGAAATTCACAATAGCAGCACGGAGTTAGAATTGTGCCCGGTGGATGCCGTTAGACTCACCCCCTATCCCATAGGACCTAAACATAACCGGTGAAATGTGGGTCTTGTACATCTCTAACACACCCTTCTGGGTAATATAGACGTAATGTTTGTTCAAAATTAAGTTTCCGAATGCTTCCTTTCATTTATAACCTAACATAGCTCGTCCCACGAAAGCTCTAAGCCAAGTCCAGGTATAAATGCTTGCTTCTTCTTCTTTTTCGTCGTGTCGATGGCTGAGTCAAATTTTATTTTGACTTGCCATCGTGGTGAAAGGATTAGCCAATTCGCTTTGGAGAACTCGCGAATTGCCCACGGAATGCTTGCTTCTTCTTCTTCTTCTTCGTCGTGTCGATGGCTGAGTCAAATTTTATTTTGACTTGCCATCGTGGTGAAAGGATTAGCCAATTCGCTTTGGAGAACTCGCGAATTGCCCAGGGTGCGCCGGACGTAGGGAATCGTTATGTACGTCACTCGGGGAGGCTAATGCTTGCTTAAACCATTATATTGACTAATATCGAGGTACTGTTATCTGGGTTTCTTGCGACAGAAATTAATTGAAGGCAACGTGGAGTCAGAAGCACATACTATCATAAATGGAACCTAAACATAAACAAGTGAAATATACGACGATATATATTGACGACCGGATGGCGGAGTGGGTAGTGCACCTGCCTGCGACGCCGAGGTCGCGGGTTCGATTCCCGCTTAAGACAAATCTTTGTGTGCATGAACATGGGGGTTTGTCTTAGTCTGAGTGTTTCTATGTATAATAAGTATGTATTTACAAAAGAAAAGTATATATATGTATTAATATCAGTTATTCTAGTACCCATATTACAAGCTCTGCTTAGTTTGGGACTAGATGGCGTTGTGTGTAAGTTGTGAGATATTTATTATTTATAGGTGTTATACATACACCTCTGTGACCGATGTCACACCCTTCAGGGCGTGACGATGATGATGATGGTGATAATAATGATGGATGAAGATAGGATAATGATGACTTACCGAACGCCATGATAAGCCACCACAGCCAGGAGTTCTCATGGGAGGCGAGTTCGGTGGAATGCTTGACGATGAGGGTCCACTTAGCCAGAGACAGGCCGAAGCCGGCCAGTGCACCGTAGCGGCTCGCCACCGTGTGGCAGAAGCACATCAGCAACAGGAAACCAATCCAGTTGAACAGGAATGCCACTGGAAATTCAACGTCTAGCTTTAGTAACTTACCATTGGCAAAAGGCTAATTATTCTTTAACGCTGTAGTTGTAGTAGTACAAGAATATTTGAATCCATCTTTATTCCTATAAATTATATAACACTAGCTGACCCGGCGAACTTCGTACCGCCTTAGCGTAAATTTGATGCACTACTTTATTTTGTATAGCTTTTGTAGACCTATCTTATGTATGCGTACCTATTCAATTTGAACTGGAATCAATAATATCCTCCATATAAAAATGAATACCTATTTCCCTGGCCTCGTCGTACCTGAGAAGGACTTTACTAATTTTATTAAATAAAAAACAAAATATATATTTTCATAATAGTGTTTATTCCGTAGGGTTCAATAATTTCACTTATATTTTTACAAAAAAAATATTAATATTTTTTTTTTCCCGTAAGAACCTTGTACAGAGTATTAGAAAACTAAAAAAAAAATCTGCCAAATCGGTCAAGTCGTTTTCATGCTATGTCGTGACACTGACTACGGAAAACGGGTTTCATTTTTATATATATAGATAGATAATAATATGTCATATTTACCAAATTTATAGAATGACTAGTTGTTATCCGCGACATCGTCTTGGTCTAGTGGTTAAGTGTATGCGCTTCTCACCGCAAGTGTTATTCGGAATGTTTTTGGTTCAGTATCGATAGTAGAAATAAATATAACAATATATCTTTTATATGCACAGAATTAGACCTTCAACATTGTTATAAATATTTAAATAACAACCTGACCTTCAATGATAGTTGATTCTTATCATTTTAAGCTTTGAAGTGTTAATCAATAAAATGACCTAGAAATACTAAATGTCAAAGTAAATGTGTCATTGAAGTTCAAATTCGTATCGATACTGCTTATATTGCTACCTGTTTTATGTTGAGCCAGCGTAGAAACTTGAAACATTTTCTAGGCCCCTTCTCCCCGCCCCTACTTGCCTCATGACCATCATGATAGTTTTGCAAAAACTAAGGCCCATTTAAACGATGCAATTCTCATGCTTGATTTGTTCGTCCCGATGACAAAGACCGGGATGTCGAGAACTGCCTTGAAATAACATCGTGTAAATGACCCTTTACTTTAGCCACCGACCCTATTTTAAGGGTGAATGTATTGCTACGATACGACCTTCGAAATTTTTCAACCATTACTACCTAGGGCTCAGGCGCGTTCGTTAACCCTATAGGATAAACTAATCAAATCGGCATTTAAATTTTTTAAATATCATTAACTCACGAAACTACCAAACGCAACGCTTAAAGAAGTGTAATCATAAAGCAAAAGCTCTGGAGCACTAACAAAATACGGTCACGATACAACATGACGTGGACGTGTGTGAATAGAATGAATAGACTATAACTCTTGTCAATTGATGCCTATTTATTAATAATTGTGAGTACTTTACAGTCCGAAACCGTACCTAGGGTTGCCAGATGGCCGGCCAGACACAAAATGAAAGACTGTCCCCGAATTTTGTGTCTTGTCCCGTGAAATTCAGTAGTGTTAGTTAGTGACCAAATCGCCCCTCCCAGAACTTGTCCCGGTTGCGCCAAATATGTGAATTTCATTTCAGCAAATCTAGCAACCCTATACCTACCAAACATTGTGACTCCGACAAAGATTAAATAACTATGATTGGTTTAATCCGTCTAGAAACTATTCCTCTCAATGGGTTTTCAACAACCGAGTTTTAATCTGACCTACATCAGCTGATTCAAAGAATTAATATAATCAAAGATTATGATTTAATATTATTCTGATTATGTAAATAAGAATTCAGAGATCAAGAGCAACGGACTGTCTTTAAACCGGTCCGCGATACATAAATATGGTTTGCGAATAATTATGCACTTATTAGTGATATGAATGTAATTAAACATTGAAGACAATAGTAAGAACTTGTGTGATGGCTCTCATACTAGTGTTAGGACTCAGCAGTCATTAGGTGCATCAATTGATGTAACATGTTGTACACCAAGTGATGCACAAAGTACTATTATGTTTAGTGATGGTATTGGAAAACATATGGGCTCAAAACTGAATTCTCTTGTTAAGGGACAATCAGTTGTTAACCATTGCTTACCATCTGCAACATATGATTTTATTATGAAAAGAATTTTAAGTTATAACTTTAGTAATTATAGAAATCTTATTATTTTAGTGGAAAATAGGGGTAATGTTACCAAAAAGGATTTAGTTAATTATTTTGATAATTTATTATCTCTAGGCTTAAGTAGTATAATTTTGTTCACATTCCCCTACTGTAGGAGCCTGTCAGATGCGGAAAATAATCTTAGATATAAGTTGAACAATGTACTACACACTATAAGTACATATAATGATAGTATTCATTTGATTGATACTAACAGTTTTGTTAGCAGCAAATTATATTTGACTAAAGGTAACTATTACCTTTCTGCTAGTTTTAAGCGACAGATAGCAATTTCGCTATCCTATTTTATTGACATTACAGCCAAGAACTTGGCTACTAACAGATCTGCTTCTATTGAGCAGACTAATGACATGCAATTATCTAATGATTATTTGAATCATGACATGAATTATAATTTAGCCTCTATTGAGGGTACTTCTGACATTCTTAATATTAATGATATTGACATTTCTAATTCTCATATTAATTCTGAAATCTGCAATCATTTAAATTAGTTCATGAGACAACAGAGGTAGCAACCTCTAGCTCTAATTTATTACATGTACAATTGATCAATTTAGCTGCAGAATCAAATAGTAATCACATGACAATACACCCACAAAAATGTACTAATTACAATATAAATGAAAATATAAACCTGGTGCATCAAAATATATGTTGTTTAAATCTGGGTAAGCAACTAGAACTGGAATTATTCATGAAATCTGAAAATATTAGTATAATGTGTGTTACTGAGCATTGGCTTAAGGGGCATCAGCTCATGTTTAATTTCAGCAACCACCAGGTTGGTAGTTCATTCTGCAGGGTCAACACAATACATGGGGGGTCCCTAATTTTACTTAATAAGAAACTTAAATTTAAAGAACGGAAAGATATTGTGTCCCTCTCTGTAGAATGTTCCATAGAACTCTCCTGTGTACAATTAGAGCAGTTCATTATTATATGCGTATATAAACCTCCCTCCGCAGACCTTAATTTATTTTTAGAAATCATGGATGAAGCCCTATGCAGAGTAAATAATTTGGGTAAAACCATTTTAGTCTGTGGAGATTTTAATATTAATATTCTAGTTAATACAACTGCATCATGTCAAATTTTAAGTCTTTTTAAATCCCATAATTTAATAAACTTATTTATGGAGCCTACTAGAATAAGTGCCACCACGGCTACATGCTTAGACAATATTTATACAGATATTAGTCCAACTCACAGAAGTATTATTAATAAACTAGATTCTGATCATTCTGGGCAAATGATAAGTTTTAAAATAAAAAGTAAAAATGTAGTTAGGAAAAAAATTACTTCTGTACCAGTAACAGCTAGTCGCTTTGAACGTATGAGAGTTAACCTAGCTAATAACTTACCTTTCTTAGATAATGACATAGAGCCTAATGTAATGTATAATTCGTTTTTTGATTCATTTCTTCGCGATTTTAACTCAATATTTACTTCCAAGGAGATTACTGTTACTAGTAGTCCTGTCTTTGGTGACTGGGCAACCGCAGGTATCCATAAGAGTAGGCAAACATTGTACATTTTATACTATGAAAGACAATTTAATAGCAGTGAAGAGTTTAAAGAACATGTCAAATCATACTCGAAGATTTTTAAACGCGTTTGTAAAATTGCCAAATCTACATTTATTAAATCTAAAATCAAAAACAGTAGTAATAAAATTAAAGCCACATGGAAGGTTATTAATGAAGAGACTGGGAAGGTTAGATCAAAAAATTCAGACTTTAAGTTAAGTATCAATGGTCAAGTAACCAAGTCAGATTTAGAAGTTGCCAGTGCTTTTGAAGGATTTTTTACTGCTTTTCCTGTCTCTCTAACTAGTGCTTTAGGCTCTTCCTCCTCCGTTGCCGAGTCGTTACTTAAAGATAATGTGCCTGAGTTTTACAATAATTTCAATTTTCACCATGTTAATTTGTCTGATTTTAAAGCCGCGTTTAAATCAATTAATATTAAGAAAACGGCTGATCTATAGGGGAATTCCTGTACATATTATAAATTCGTTGATTGACATTATTGCACCTGATTTAATCGTGATATTTAATAGATGTATTGATTGTGGTGTGTTTCCTGACTTAATGAAATTAAGTAAAGTCATTCCTTTGTTTAAATCTGGTAGTACATTAGACCCCACAAACTTCAGACCAATATCGGTGCTACCTACGTTTAGTAAAATTTTTGAAAAATTAATTCTCGCGCAGTTACTTAAATATTTTAATGAAAACAATCTGTTGCACACTAAACAATTCGGTTTCACTCGCGGACGGTCAACATGTGATGCTGGGGTAAAATTACTGGAATGCATATTTGAGGCTTGGGAGGAGTCGCGGGATGCCTATGGGGTGTTTTGTGACTTATCTAAGGCTTTTGATTGTGTGCAGCATGAAACTCTAGTCAAGAAGTTACACCACTACGGTATAAGAGGCATCGCTCTGGATCTTCTTACTTCATATCTAAGCGATAGGATTCAGAGAGTAGATGTCAATGGAAAGCGTTCGCATGGATCAGCTGTAGCAATGGGGGTGCCACAAGGCTCTATTTTAGGGCCTTTCCTGTTTCTCTTGTATATTAATGATTTACCTCATCTTGTTAAGGATAATCATGAAATAGTATTGTTTGCGGATGACACTTCTTTAGTTTTTAAGGTAAAAAGACAACAATCAGTAATTGACGATGTAAACAATGCTTTATCAAAGATAGTGAACTGGTTTAGTGCTAACAACTTGCTTTTAAATGGTAGTAAAACAAAATATATTAGATTTTTTACAAAAAATGTTAAGCAAGTCAAAACTAGTGTGGTGATGGACAATGAGGAATTGGAAATGGTCAATAAGGTTGTCTTTCTTGGTATAACATTAGACTCTAAATTACAATGGGGCCCACATATAGAAACGTTGTCTGGTAGACTCAGCTCAGCAGCTTACGCCGTAAAAACAATTCGTCAACTGACCGATGTTGACACTGCGCGTTTAGTTTATTTTAGCTATTTTCACAGTATAATGTCATATGGTTTATTGCTTTGGGGTAGTGCCGCGGATATAGATTCAATATTTGTGCTCCAGAAACGAGCTATTCGAGCTATCTATATGATGAGTCCCAAGGAGACACTAAGAAATAAATTTAAAGAGATACATATTATGACGTTACATTCTCAATACATTTACGAAAATTTAATGTACGTTCACAAAAACCAAACGAAATTTAAGAAAAATAGTGATCTCCATAAATTAAATCTAAGGAACAAAAACAAACTCGCTGTGCCCACTACTAGGCTCCATAAAATCTCTTACTCGTTTCCAGGTCAATGTATACGCTTTTACAATAAACTTCCTTTAGACGCAATAGAATTATCGATAGGTAAATTTAAAAAATATGTTAAAATTAAATTATGTCAAAAAGCTTACTATAGTATTTCAGACTACATAAATGATAATAGTATTTGGAAATGAATTGCTCTTCTTATGTGATTTTTTTTATGTAATTTTATATTGTTATATTTTTCATTTTAAAAGATGGTGCACATGAGTTTCTCACCAGCTCTTCTCATAATGCAATACCCATCGGAGCTGGTACTTAGATTGATTTTAATTCGATTCTAAACAGTTTGATTAAAATTAGTCTGAGCCCCGGTTATTCAAATCATTGTAATTAGTATAATTTAGTATTATTTATTATTTACTTTTATATCATTTTTTGTAATGTTTTGACGTATTCAAGCGCCTCCTGGGGCCTATGAAAATAAATGATTTGAATTTGAATTTGAATTTGAATTTGAAGAAAATTTATCAAGACGATACATGCGTATCGTTACGGGAACAGTCAATCACTGATTCAATAAACCAAACACGTTGTACCACTGAAAAGGATTTTTTTTTATTGAAATTATGCCGATAAATTACTAGAAATCAAATCAGGACAAGGATGACCAGTATACCTATTACTGGTCATCCTTGTCCTGATTTGAGCAGATAAAAAGTAATTAGAAATCTACACATATAATAATTATGTAATATAATACATTGCCAGTTTATAGCTTTTTTGATTAGCAAACTTGGCTAAGACATACACTAGGTTTTTTAAACAATTCTAGAAGTAAATTTGTAGTAATTTAACGGCATCATTTCATTCAACGTCCTTTTCAAAGTTACATCCATGTTTGGTTTATATAATTATTTAATAATATCGATTTTTCCCTGCAGCTTCCTTCCTACCAATGATGCGTCGTATATAGCACGTAAGTGAGGAAAGCATATGCCTACTTCAGTCAAAGAGTATAATGTCTAAATGACGCACTTGATTGAATACTGCTAATTAGATACAGTGCTGCAATTTCAATAATATTCGCATTTTATGTCATAATATTAGGTTTTTACATATGAAATTGGCGTTTTGTCATACTGTGTGTCTTTATAACCTAGCTGTGTTCTTCCTGGGGTAACAACTGTTAAGCCTCTTACCAGTGATGATTGTGTGACCTCGGGTGCAAACATTTTATATCCGAAATTTTTATACATTAGAAAATCTGACTTGACACTTCTTAGTGATGTTAAAAGGTGTGAAAAATTTAAAAATCTAAATTTTCCTCCGAAAGGTCATGATTTTTTCCGGTAAATATATTTTGCACCCAGTTTCATAGAATCATGACTTCGTCACGAAGTCATTTGCACCTTGTATAAATTAATCGCGATTAGAATATTATTATCTACAGAACCACGAGTGTGCGTGTATGACAATGTTATATTACCAGATAATATACTAAAAATGTACTACCAGTAAAGTTGATTCATGACCTATTTGACAAACATGTCCTTTGAAATTGTCAAATAATAATAATAATAATAATAAATCTTTATTTCTGACAGTATCCATAATTTTGTTAGTAACACGATAAATCTTAAAAAACTAGTGTTAGTAAACATTAAGTAACTAAATAATAAATAATAACATAAGAACTCTGCCCAATGCGACTTCCCACAAGTTTGGTATGCACTATCATTTGATGGCATGCAATTTTACCCATCGTCTGAGCAGTGGGGAGTCCCATCGGTCAGCTAATACGCACAGGATGCTGTTGGTACCTGATCTCAGCCGTACAAGCATGGAGGCGCAACGCTTACGCATTATTGCAGCAAAACTGTCAATGTTAGCCTCCGCAAACATGCCCGACGCACTACAGAACTTTGGTAACCCCATCAGCACCCTGTACGCATTGTTGTACTGGACTCGCAAGTCGCTGTATGCCCGCTGCGTATAACCAATCCATAAGCTGCACGTATAGAAGGACTGGCAGTATGCTTTAAAAAGCGTCTTCTTTACTGGTTCACTACAGCGTGCAAACCTACGGGCTAGCATATTACAACGGACAGCCAACGACCTGCGCTCCCTTTCAATGTCCACATTATCTCGCATATCATCTGTGATCCAGTGACCCAAATACTTAAACCTGTGTACCCTGTTTATCAATGCACCACACAGATAAATGTCTGGTACAACCTCGTAACTCTTGTTTCCTGCTTTAAACAACATAAACTCACTTTTGGTTGTGTTGTATTTGAGTCCATGGGCCACAGCGTATGATTCACAAATGCGAAGCATTTTTCTCAACGCGCTGATCGAGGGGCTCAGCAACACCATGTCATCAGCGTAATTTATGTTATTAATACATACCCCGTCAATGTGACACCCAATTCCGGTGCTGCTGAGCTCCTGGATCAGCTCGTTTACATACAGGTTGAAAAGGCGAGGGGAGGCTAGCCCCCCCTGCCTTACACCACATTCCAGCCTGTACTCTTCTGAGAGAACGCCTGCCCATCTCACATTGTTTCTTTGGTTGTCATACCAATGCTCTAACACAGATACTATCTCCTGAGACGCTGTGGTATTTCGCAACTTTTGCCACAATACATTATATGAAACGAGGTCAAACGCCTTTGAAAGATCTAAATAGCAGGCGTACACTGGTGTTTGTCTAGATGTATAATAATGAACAGTCTGTTTGAGAGTCAGGATAGCACTTTCTGTTGAAAGACCCACTCTGAAGCCAAATTGCTCAT
This sequence comes from Hypena proboscidalis, assembly GCA_905147285.1. Lineage (NCBI taxonomy): Eukaryota > Metazoa > Arthropoda > Insecta > Lepidoptera > Erebidae > Hypena > Hypena proboscidalis. The sequence goes on from LR990141.1 coordinate 9,325,990, forward strand.
CGTTTAGCATAATGTGCTTATCCAGATGCCTGTCAATCAGACTATCCAGAACCTTGGCTATAGTTGTTGCCAGGGAGATCGGCCTATAGTTTGATATATCCGATAAATCACCCGTTTTATTTTTGACAACCGGTATAACCACAGTTTGCATAAGCCTATCCGGCAAGTAAGAATGGCTTACACATAAATTAAAAAATAAAGCCAGTGCTACGGGTAGATGCACTCCAGCATAACGCAGATGCTCAATGCTGAGATCGTCGTAACCCGGCGATTTTCCTCTGACCATATGCTTTAACACTGAGGACACTTCTTTAGCTGTAAATCTTACACTTACGCACGAGTCCAAGGTCTCAGCATTGTGCATCGTTGGCACCGGTGGACGCCGTCCTAGAGGCGATTCCACTTTAAAATGCCGCATAAAGGCATTAGATATATCCCGAAGTTCATTTAATCCCCCTACGCTCACGGGAAGGTCATGTCTATCATTATTTTTACTTAATTTCCAAAAATCTTTGAAATTGAAATCAAAAAATCTTTGTCAAAGTCCATAAGGTAGAAATTTGTTGATAAAACAAGCAAATTTAGATTTTACTGTTGTGAAATGTCTATACAATAATAGTATTATTGATGGTGGGTACACTTAGCTTGATTTATAGCCGTGTGTGCAAATAACAACTGAATCAATATGATATACCTCGTTCATTTAGTATTATTATTGAGTAGAGATTAAGTACACACATGTTTTTAATTCTGAAAATAATCTTTACTGGTGGTAGAGCTCTTGTGCATGAGCTCGAGGGCGGCAGCACCACCGTCTCACCTTTAACCTGCCGCCAAATAGTAGTGCTTCCATTACTGTGTTCCGGTTTGGTGGTGAGATCAGGCCCTGGAATTACTGGCACATGAGGCATAACACCGAAGTCCTCAGCTGCAGCGACGCATCTATAATCTGCTTTTGTGGATTGTTGATGTCCATGGGCTGTACTTCACTTACCATCAGGTGGACTACAAGTTCGTTTGCTGTAGGCGTAGTATAAAAAAAAAAAATCTAAGGTAGCAGTGGTTCCGAGCAGATATGCAACGGTCATTTCGTGAATAAATAAATTAAGCTTGTTGTTTCTGGTTTTTCTGGACTGCGGTCACCGAAATTACCTGTACCTATTTAGGTTACGTTTAACGACTTTACTTTATTCTCATAATACGATTTACATTATTTACATGAGAACATTGTTAATTAAATAACAAAACTTTTTTTTTTAAGCTATTGCATAGCTTCTATCGCGGGTCCTGAGCATGGAGACCGAATCCAGAATTCCGTAACGAAAAAAACCTAACACCCTCCACTCCGACCGGCACAGCGGTGATACTTTTTAGTTTTGCCATCTACCGATGAATAGCAGAACTTTTAATGACTTTTTTGAAATATCGCGCTTGTCTCTTTAGTTCAGCAACTCGCCTCTAGGTAGCATTGGTTGTATCGGCGTTACTGCGCATGCGTAATCCCCCTCTTCGCCCCGCAATCTGGTGACTCATGCCTGCTTAGATGCTATGCAATAGCTTTACCGCGGCGGCAGTCCCCGAGTGCCACTCGTCTTTTTTAAAAAAAAAACGACGCCTGCACTAGGAATAACTCCTGTGTCGCGGGGGTGTTTACAAAAATACATTTTACACACACAAAGAAAAAAACTCATATTTATATACATAAATTTGTTTTCATGTAAACGTCGCCAAGTGCGCTCTAGGTCCGGCTCGTGCCTAACAAGTAGACTATTATTGCAGTTAATAACTGATACGTTTTATGTATCAACGAAGATTCTATAACATTGTTTCTTATAAATAAATACAAAGTTTACATTGTCTTGACCTCTAAGGTCGAATCTATAAAAACATTTCAGACAACTAAAACAATTCATCTGATTTTGATAACTCGTGAGTACACGTGCACTAAAGGGGTTTATCAAAACATGACTGTACACGTCACAATTAATTGAGTACAATCACGGCATCCACAACTCGTTGTATTTTAATAGCAGCCCTGTATCTAATACATGTACCACTGCTGGGTTCGGGCCTCTTCTCATGATGAGAAGGGTTAGGCCATAGTCCACCACGCTGGCCAAGTGCGGATTGGTAGACTTCACACGACCTTGAGTACTTTTAAGGCACTCTCAGGCATGCAGGTTTCCTCACGATGTTTTCCTTCACCGTTAGCGAGCATTAAATTATATGATAAATACACACATATCTTCGAAAAGACGAATCTTAACGATTTATTGACAGAGGTGTATGCCGTGGGTTCGAACCCGACACCTTTAACTTCGCAGTCCTACGGTCTCCCACTAGGCTATCGCTGCCTCTCGTTGGATTTTATCTAGCTATAATTCAATATTTGAGGAATACTGAATTGTTGCCTTATAATATCCATCGTGCTGTAGATTGCCGTGATTGTCCCAGAATTTTTCCGTCCGAATTGTCCCGTAATTAAACTTTATTGTCCCGGAATCTGAAAGCGTAAAAAGGAACTTGCACTCTAGGCAAATGTTTATACCCGCCAATTAATTTAAAATGGTATATTTGGTCAAAAAACTCCATATACACGCCATCTATGAGTTCTACCAGCAGATTTATAGCAGGATACTTACCAAAGAACGACGTTAGGAACATGATGTCGGTGCCAAGCAGACTGTTCTCCGGGTCGAGCTGCTCCGCCGTGCCCTCCGTGGGTTCCACCGTGACGAACGCCGCGAAGGTGGGCTGGTGGGGGGGAGGACCCTGCATCTGGAAACGACCCTACATACATACAAAGTTTTTGAGTATTTGTCTGCGTATCATAATATTATTTTAATATCTAAGATGATGTGATGACAATGAGTTTGCAGATAGGAACGTAATGTTAGTAAAAGTTTCTGAGATCTGATAGAGGCGATTCCTTAATCTTGACTTTAAACCACCTCGTGAGCCAATGGAGAATTTTACTGAAAGCTCAGCCACCCAATATCACTCATGTGATGAGCAAAAATGTACGGAAATGAGCATATAAGGGACTATTTGGCAGTTCAAATATTACATTCTCTTTATTATTATTATGATGTGCATATAAAGATTTCGCTATCTATCTATCTATATTGCTTGACGATAACGTATTTCTGACTTTTTTTTCTTTTCTTTAAATTTTCTTTTACTTGTCTAAATACAATGATCCTATGAGAATAAATGAATTGAATTCCCATGGGATATGTGGTGAGCCTATCACCATCCACCGGGCACAATTTCAACTCCGTGCTGTTATTGTGAATTGCCTGACGGAAAGTTCACATATAACACTTTGCCCGACCCGAATCTGGGACCTTTACTAGTACGTGGTAACAATTATATATTATAGGTAAGTATAAATATCAATAACTATATGTCAATACATTATTTAGCCAAGAATTGTATGAACTGAGGAATATAATCACTCAATTGGTAGTAATTTAAAATAAATAAATAAAAGGATAAATTACCATTGTTTTATCAATTGAAAATGTAACTACCAGAAACTTTATTGTTTAACCAAAAGTATATTATCGCGGTTTATTTCAGAGTTGAATAAATGATAATACAGTTTATTTAATTAAACACAGTAAAACAAATAAATACGCAGAAGTAATTAATATGCATGTCTGGTATATGATAACATTAGGTCTTAACAACTATTGGTCCGAGATGCCATACTCTTTTTTTTTTTTTTTAAATAGGACTATAGGCCACTTGCAAATTTGTGTTAGCAGTTGCTGTAAATACTGTATAAGCAGTTGACTTGGAGTTATTCATTTGTCTCTGGAACGCGCAAGTAGGCATATGAAAGTTGCATATCGGCTAAAGGTGAAAGATATCAATATACAATTTTTCATCATCAATATTTTAACGTGAAGTAGCGATAGCCGAGTGGGAGACCGTAGGACTGCGAAGTCAAAGGTCTCGGATTCGAACCCACGGCACACACCTCTGTCAATAAATCGTTTCGAAGATATGTGTGCATTTATCATATAAATTATCGCTCGTTAACCGTGAAGGAAAACATCGTGAGGAAACCTGCATACCTGAGAATGCCTAAAAACTACTCGAGGTCGTGTGAAGTCTACCAATCCGCACTTGGCCAGCGTGGTGGACTATGGCCTAACCCTCATGAGAAGAGGCCCGAGCGCAGCAGTAGGACATGTATTAGATACAGGGCTTATTATTATTTTATTTTAAGAATCGTCATTTATTACTGAGTTCATGGCATCCTATTAAAACGCTACAATAAGTCAAATACCTACAACATAGTACCGCGTTTAAATGTACTGATCTAAAGTCTATTCATATAGACTTGGCAAAAAAGATAAACAATAATGGCTGACGAAAAAAAATAGTGATGTGAATCATTTAATGAACTGTTGTGAACTACTCAAAATGGCGCTTCAACATTCATTCAGTGAATGATATTAATTAATTAAAAGTCGCTAAAGTCGGTTAAAAAATGGACTTTGATTTAGTTATGTGTCGTTCGCGATTGAACGAATCTAAAGAACCGAGTCGCGCGAACCGCACAGTCGAATGGGCCGCTTTAGCTGTAGAAAAGGATTAATTCTTTACGATTTGTTATTCACGATAAATAGATTAAATAAAATTTAATTTAATATAAGTACAGCTTTCAATTAATTTAAGAATGTTTTGAACAATTTAATTCATCATCACTGACAAAAACGTAAATCAATCCCAATCGTTCTTTCGTTCACTTGTTCCCATCCCTAAATCAAATGTCAAACTTCCATGTCGTTTTTTTAATCTGTGGTTTGAAGTCTCCTTTGAATAACGAAATTTGCAAAAAGAATACATTTGCACAGTGAATTTAAGTGAATATTAGTGTGTTGGTGTGTGAACTAGTTTATACAACTCAATGTGGTAACGTACAGTGTGTTATTCTTTCGCAATATCGTAATTTGTAATTGGGGGGGGTTTGTTTACTGTTTTTGCCAAGTCTAAATGAATCGACTATACATGAACAGTAAACAGGAAAAATGTGGCTGGGAAAGGTTAACCTGTCTAGATCGAATGTGATCAGACTTATCGGACATGTTGCTTATGGTTGGTAGCGGAATATCGTGGGAAGCAAATAGAGAACATTCTAGTCACAAAACAGAGACTAACTCACTTTAAAGATTAACTAAAATCGTTATTAAATAATAGTTTAAAAATACTAAAAAACACGCTTTTAAAGTACTTCTAACTAAACTAGTAACTAGAAGTACTTTAAAAGCATGTTTTTTAGTTTTTTTAAACTATTATTTATTTTCTACTTTTTAGTTTGGTTTATTTATAAGAGCGTTTTTTTTTTTTTTTTTTGATCGAATTATTGCATTGTCATCGGTCTTTGACAGGTGTGCAAAATTTGAATGAAATCTGTCCGTTTAAAGTGGGTCAAAATCGAGTCCAAAGGAGTCGGTTACATACATACATACATACATACAGGTGAAGCTAATATAAGCGTGTTAAAAATCCCTCTAGGTCAAAATTTGGGTTGGACATATTCCAAAGTTTTGCGAAAGACATAGACTAGGCAAGGTATTGCCCGTGGCCTTTCAAGGTATAAAATTCACCAGGTAGATAGGCAAAGCACAGTTTGGGATCTCTTGATATAGGCACACTCATAGGGTATCGAGCTCTCGATATCGGCTTGTTATTTAAATACAATTTATTTACGCGGGTTTGATTCCCGCTCAAGGCACATCTTTGTGTGCATGAACATGGGGGTTTGTCTTAGTCTTAAGAGGCCTATCACAAAATTGCATTTTGAAAGATTAGGTATATCGAAGCACGGCGACAACTCGCCCGGGGTCACGAGTTCACGACACTCTGCTATAGCTACGACTAAATGACTTTGATACTTTTTCTATAATATAGCTATTTGTTATTTAATTATTGTCCTTGTTGAATATTACTATATAAAAGATATTTTAATTAAAATATTGTTAATAATGACAACTGATCTAATAATCAATTTCAAAAAAATCAATGGCACATTAGACCTATATTTATAGCTGAGTAAAAATATACTTAATAGAGTAGAACCCGTTTATTATGACTCCGCCTATATTGACCAACCGATTATTATGACGTAATTACATTACGAATTTTGAATTTCATATAAAACTCTTATAAAAAGTCGGATATAACGACTTCCCTTACAGTTACACGTCGCTTATTATGACCCATATTTAATCAATTATGTCCGGTTATAATGACTGACATTATTATTTACACCTTCGGTAATGTTCGTTGATGCTCGACGACACGTTCGGCACTTGGCTCGTTTTTGTCTTGATAATTTGACAATACCGATTTATTTTATACACAATCGTATTAGAAACTGATTTAACAATAAAACGAAAAAACAAAAGCAAACAAAAATTACAGATTACTTACATTAAAAAATACCCTTATATGTGTTATAATAATGTGTTTATAACGTTCAATTTTAATTTTGATTTAATATGTATGTATACATAATGTAGTTACTATGTTTCTCTATTAAAATATTTAAGTACATACATATTTACATAAAAAAGGTTTTTTTTTACAAAACGCTTTGTATGACGTCCGCTTATTAAGACGTGTTTGTCAATTCCTTTCGATATCATTATAAACGGATTCTACTGAATTTCTAATTGATTTTTATATAGCATTTAGCCATGCTCAGCAATCTAATACTAAGAACTGTCGTTTTTTTTTGTAAATATTTCGAAACGGGTTGACATTCAAATTCGTATACAAAAACACAGTTTCAATAATTGGGAAAGTATTTTCACCAAAACAATTGAGTAACACAGATATTTATTATATATATAATAGTTATTTATGGTACAAGTGAGAAAAAGTTTATAATTCTGTTGTGAGTGTCAATTTTAAATTATGAGCTTGTGAAGTTGTCTTAAATTAAATCCCGAGCGTAGCGAGTGATTCTAATAAAGACTACTTCTATATACTTAAAACTGGAAATTATTTTTTTCTAACGCGTTACATACAAAACTGTTCACCTCTTCCAGTGAGAAAATATTAAGATTTAAATAAACTCGTACTCGATTGCTTAACCTGGAATAATTCCATGAAATACGACAGTAATACCAATTCAGAATACGTTTTAGGACCTTTTGTAAGTCGCCACTAATTAAATTATGTCATACGCTTTCAAATACCTTTCACGTGATTTTTCTGGTAAAAAAGCAAACAGTTGTCGCAACTCTTTTAGAGTTCCACAATATGCGTTCGGAAATGCTTTCCGTAACATTTATTTATAGAGTCTAATATTAATTAAGTACCTGATTTTAATGGAAAACATGAAAACTAAACGAAAAAATTATTTAAAACATGAAAATACTAAATAAGCGTGTATTTTATATAATTTAAAATAAATTAAAACGTATAGTTTGTAGTTATTTAATAAAATTGATGTCAATGTTTATTACTAACCTACAAGGTGGCTGCTGTTTTTTTTTTCAGCACATGGGTGCTGAAAAAAAAAAATCCTTCCAATGAATAGTCATTGGAAGGATTTTGTGTTTCGAAATTTGAATCACTTTGCCTCACTAGTGAGTAAAAACGGTTTTTACTCACTGAATTCTGGCAAGAAAACGATCTTTTTCGTGCTGGTGTGGTAAAAAAAAATTACCAGTTATGTAGAGAAAATACTATAGAATGATCTGGAATCGAGCCTACAATAAACGTAATCTGTGTTTACAGGCCAACAAAATACAATGTAGAAGATTTAAAAAAGTTCTATCTAACTTTTAAATTTTTAAGGCCCGCTTTTCTCATAGTAAAAAGAAATTAATAATATGTTTCGATTTTAATATTGATAGTTACAAAAAGTACCTACATGATCAAAATTGATAAGTCCAACTATACCAGTTCAAGCTAGATAGTTCGGCGCGAAAAAATTCGGCATAGATCTTACCTCAACGAGCGCTCGCGCGGTACTGAGTGCGAGCAGCCGATGCATCGCAATTTAAAGCTATTTGGCAATTGTAAATACGTTTATTTAAAGCTTTATAGCTTATTTTTTTTTCAAGAAATTATGACTATTTAATTTCTTATGAACTAACGTTTGTTCTAGTATAAATTTTACGTACCAATATTAATGTAGTAAGGAGAAATTCACAGTTAATTCTGAGCGCTTTTTAGTAATTTTATGGTTTAGAATGGGATTTTTATCATAGATATTCCATACATGTTTTAAAATTTTGAGGCCACTATGAACTAAACCACTATATAAGCGCTATTATTAAATATTTTTCATTTAATTTGCTTATGTTTAGTAGTACAAACTTCGAGCTCGAAAAAGTGATGTCGTGAATTTTTTGAAAATCTCGCTTAGGAATTTTGCCGTTATATCAATAGATAAGAAAAAAATTAAAAAACCGAGGCCACTATAAACTATTTTAATAACTTGTCTTTACCACTATTTAAGTTAAAGTTATTGAGGTCTTACAGTTTCTTAGAAAAATAACGTCAAAGTTGACCATTAAACACAAAAATCACAGTCGAAATGTAATAGGCCTCTTAATGTTACTATGTTTAATAAATATGTATTTACAAAAGAAAAATATATTTGTATTAGTATCAGTTATTCTAGTACTCATAGTAAAAGCTCTGCTTAGTTTAGGACTAGATGGCGTTGTGTGTAAATTTAAATTTTCCTTAAAATTTACATTGAATTTTTCCCTTAGTGCCATAATTTTTATCCCCTATTGGGGATATTTGGCGGACAATAAAGTTTTTATTATTATTCTACTACTACTATTTTCTCATTAATTTACTGTACTACATTTATTACCTTGCATTATTTATCTATTTAGAACATTGAACTAACAAAACAGAATGATTAGTTTGAAAAAAAAAATATCTAAATGTAGTTTTGTATCATAATTTTGAATTTGTCTTTTTAAACTTATAGGAAATATGCATGTTTTTTTATCGTATTTATAAGCAAAATATGAAAATACCATACAAGAGATGTCAAAATGTAACATTAATATTAAAACTGTTAAAGGGATTTCGCCGGTAAGTGTTTATGACGAACACATGTGGTAGAATTTTTCTCACTTTTTTGAGCTTGAAAAGTTTAAATTGGTGTGATTTTTGGTGTTAATTAACTGTTTGTTTTCGTTTATTTTTTGTGTGTGTTGTTTGTGTGTTAACTTTGCATTGGTAAGTCAATTACTTAACTTTGCTTCCACGCGGTCTATGCCGGGCGACCATGGAGGTTGACGAACAGCCTCTTGGCCGCCCGCCAGATCCAAACCATGTCACCAACCAGTCCGATGTTTCCCCTGACGTATTTACATATTCCCCTGTCTTGACTTCCTCATTATCCAATTTTGAACAAATAGAATCAGTAAGTAGAAAGCGTGGTCCAATCGACAACGATGATGGTGTTTCATCTACACCTAAACAACTTAAACCCGATGTGCCCACCCGATTCAGCCGTTCAAGATATTCCGCCTTGGATATTGCCCCATTTTTAGTACATGTATCAGTCGCGGAATCCAACCCGGCGTCAGGCACAACATTTCACCCTCTCAAGTTTGGCCAACTAATGTTGCAATTAAACGTCAAAAATGTTCTGCCTGATGGAGTAAAAAAAGTTGGTAGAAACCGCATTTCGGTTGAATTCAAAGCTCCTGAAGATGCTAATGTTTTCTTGGGAAATAAACTGATTCAGGATAAAGGTTTTTCTTGTTCTATCCCCACTTATAATATTACTAGGATGGGAGTTGTTAAGGGTGTTCCTAATGACTGGACTGATACTGAAATTCTAGAGAACCTCACAGTTCCCAATGGTGGTTCAATTATCAAAGTCAGACGCCTAAACCGCAAGGTTTCGCAAGATGGTAACACTGAGTGGAAGCCCACTTCCACTGTCATACTAACTTTTGATGGTCAGGTCCGCCCAGAGCGTGTGTTTTGCTTTTATAATTCTCTTCCAGTTGAAATATATCACTTCCCTACTATTCAATGTTTTTCTTGTTGCAAGTTTGGTCACACAAAGACAAACTGTCGATCGAAACCAAAGTGCTACCGTTGCGGTGGTGAGCACTCTGGGGAAGGTTGCACAGTAGAGGATGTATCATGTTTTTATTGCTCAGGTTCTCATCATGCAACCAGTAAACTCTGCCCAGAGTTTATGAGGCAAAAAAATATTAAAACTGCCATGGCAGAAAAAAATATTTCTTACGTTGAAGCCTCTAAATTCTTCCCTTCCTCTACTATTTACAGATCTTTTGCAGATATTGCTTCATCTTCTCCATCATCCTTTCTTTCTCCCTCTACCCCTCCAAGGTCCCGCCCTGTTCCCACTCCCACTACAACCTCATACAGAAAAACTGTTTTAATTAACCCTAAACCTCGTTCCATTCCCCCTCCTGGGTACGATCATCAAGCCCACCGAGACCTAGTTCGTGAATATTCCTTTTCCCCCTCTAATAATGGTTGTGCACTGTCTAACAGTAACGCCATCTCATCTGAGGGTAACTCCTCAGATGACTTTATTTCTGAACTCTCCCTTCTCCTTTCCCTACTGTCCAAATTTAATATACCAGAACACGTTGCCAGTAACATCATTAGATTAATTCCTTCCATCCACCATGGGTCTAAAGTTCCTCCAGTGGAACGCCAGAAGCGCACTCCCTAAAAAACATGAATTTACATATTTAATTAATTACCATAAACCAGCAATTTTTGCTGTCTGTGAGACCTGGCTTATGCCAGGTCTTCATTTTAATTTTCCTGGCTATTGCACCTACCGGGATGACCGTTCAGATGGTTATGCCGGTAGTGCTATACTTGTAAGTAATGTGTTTAGTCCAATCCTTCTCCCTTTACCCCCACATGGTGATGAAATTAATGCCATAGGTGTTAATATCCTAGGTATTAATTTTGTTTCTATTTATATCCCAGCACCAGACCCTTCATGTATCCATTATTTAAGTAATTTATGTACTTTATTTAAACCTATCATTCTACTGGGTGATTTTAATTGCCACCATGCTCTGTGGGGATCTGATTATTATGATAGTTTTGGGTGCGATCTGTCTGATTTGATGGATGAAATGGGATTATGTGTCCTCAATGATGGTTCTGCTACTAGACTACCCCGGCTTGGTCAGAACAAAAGCTGTGTTGATCTTACCCTTTGTACATCAACATTAGCTAGTTCTCTTGATTGGGAACGTCTTAATTTAACATATGGAAGTGACCATTATCCAATCTGCACAACCTTTTTCAATAGATCATTGCCTCATAAGGACAAAACACCTTTATTGAAATATCGGACTTCAGATGCCAAATGGGATGATTACCGTCAAAGATTAGAAGACGAATTCCATGTCCTGCCTGATATATCTTCAGAAAACGCACTTGTGTGTTTGTCTCTTTTTTCAACTGCAATTTCAGAAGCCGCAGACGAATCTATCCCCTTGAAGAATTCAGCCTCAGGTAAAATATCTTCTCCTCCATGGTGGGATAAGGATTGCTCTGAAATAATAAAAGCTCGGAATACAGCTGAAGAGCAATACATTGACAATATGTCCATGGAGAACTTTCTAGAGTACAAACATACTTTGGCTAAGTCGAAACGCCTATTAAAAAAAAAGAAATATCAGGGCTGGAAAAAAATTTGTCATTCCCTATCCCCTTCTTCCCCTTCTTCCCTTGTTTGGCAGAGATTTAAAAGATTCAAACGTGGTTGCTTTCCTTGTAACTCTCCAAATATCTCTCTCAATATTGCTGAAAGTTTCTTTAATAAATTAGCTCCCCCTTTTGTTCCTTCTATTAACGAAACCCCCTATTCTTCCAATTTAGTTTATATTTGTAACCCTAGTGATCCATTAGATAGTCCTTTTAGTTTGTCTGAATTAGAGACAGTTCTTAACCACGTTCATGACTCTGCCCCTGGGATAGATGGGTTTCCATACTCCTTCTTTAAAAGGTCGGGTCCCTGTTTCCGTCAATATTTCCTTAACCTAATTAATTACTTTTATAACTCTTCCACCGTTCCTGAGAGCTGGAAATCTCAACTTGTCATCCCATTACTTAAACCTTGTAAATCCCCTGATAGTGTAGAAAGCTATCGTCCTATTGCCCTATCCCCAACCATTAGCAAAATTTTAGAGCACCTTATTAAAAATAGATTGGAGTGGTATGTGGAGAGCAGGGGACTTTTGAGTAGAACTCAATTCGGATTCCGTAAGGGTTTTAGTGCCATGGACAGTATCTCTATGTTTGTTACGGATGCTCGTATTGCATTTAGTGCCAACGACTCGGTCATTGCGGTCTTTTTAGACATTTCCTCTGCATACGACAGTGTTCTTCTCGCTGTACTCAGGAGTAAATTACGCCAGATGAGTATTCCAGCGAAGATCATTCATTGTATATGTAATCTTCTGACTGGGCGTTCGGTTAACCTCCACATTCCCGGTGAGAAGTTTGCTCCCCGGACACTCTGGCGCGGTCTCCCCCAAGGGTCCGTTCTAAGTCCCCTGTTATATGCCATTTACACCTCTGATTTACACAGTTCCCTTAATCTCGACTGTAGAATCCTGGAATATGCGGATGATCTGTGCTTGTACATATCCCATAGTTCTATTCAAGAAGCTATACCATCAATGCAGGTTTCCCTTGATTCATTGAATAACTGGCTTACTGCTCATGGTCTTGGGCTGTCCGCTCCTAAGAGCTCCGTAGTAGTTTTCACGCGTAAAAGATCAATTCCCGATGTTCACCTAGAAATTGAAGGATCTCCCATCAAGGTTGTAGATAGAGTGAAATTTCTGGGTGTCATTTTGGATTCCAAATTAACAGGTGCTTTCCATCTCAACTACATAGTGAGCAAATGTGAGAGAAACATTAATATGTTGCGAGCTCTAGCTGGTGTTTGGTGGGGAGCCCATCCGTTTTCTCTCAAACTCATTTACAATGCCACAATCAGGAGTCGGTTAGACTATGGCACTTTTTTGCTTGAGCCATGTAGTAAGGTCGCTTTGAAGAAGCTTGAAGTAATTCAGTCCAAATCTCTGCGTATCGTTCTTGGTTGTATGAGATCCACACCAATTAATGCGTTGCAGGTTGAGAGTGGTGACCCTCCTCTTCTTCTCCGTAGGCAGTATTTGGCAGACAGATTTCTTTTTAAAACATACTTGCTTCGTAATCATGAGCTACTGTCAAAGCTTAATTGCCTGAAAGACCTTTGGAACCAACACGGATATTGGAGACATAAAGAACTACCATTAATATTAAATTCATTAGGTAAAATTAATTCATTAGAAGAAAATTCTCCTGTAGAACAGCTCAGCAAACTTCCGTTGTACAGTCAATCTCTTAATATAATAAACTTTTGTCCAAATTTTATCCCTCACATAAACATAGATCGCTCCTCACATCATGCAAATGATCAATTTAGTGCGATCATGAGCGAGAAATGGCCTGATTACTTCAGGTTCTTCACTGATGCTTCTAAACTATCTTCACAGGGTAAAACTGGAATTGCTGTATATTGTCCCAGCTCACAGATCTTTCTTCAGTTCCAGTGTCCTCCAGAAACGTCTGTGTTTACGGGAGAATGCATTGGTATTCTTGAGGCCAGCTTGTATATTGAATCCCACAGTAACATCACAAAGGCAGTAATTTTTTCCGATTCCAAAAGTGCTTTAGAGGCTATCATGAAGAGTCCTTTCTCTGACAAATTGCGTAGCCCTATTATTTCAAAACTGAAACAGTGTTTATATAACTGCCACTTGAGAAATGTTGATGTAGTGTTGGTTTGGATTCCGTCTCATATGGGCATTAGGGGTAATGAGTGCGCGGATGCTGCAGCCAAGGCTGCTGTTAGCAGCGACACTGCTGACCGCAAACATTACTCCGTCCAAGTGTACGATCTTCTACATTCCGCGAAAGCTGATTTACATAATTCTTGGCAGGCAGCATGGTCGGAGTCGAGTAAAACCAAGGGTCGTTTATATGCATCAATCCAGCCTGAAGTTCCAGTTAAACCTTGGTTTTATAAGTATAAGAAAGTTCCAAAAACGGTTACTTCAGTGCTGTGTAGAATACGGATCGGTCATTGCTGCACTCCTGTTTTTTTAAATAAAATTAGAGTCCGGGACAATTCATTGTGTGAGTGTGGTCTCGCGGATGGGACCCTTGACCATATCTTCCTTGATTGTCGGTTGAACCGCGCTTTCACTTTTGATCAAGTCATTTCTAAATTAAAAATCCATAAACCTGTTAATGTCCGTCACCTCCTTTCCTTTTTTCCAGACCCCCAGATGATTAATGCTTTTATTAAATTTATTTCAGTTAACAATATAAAATTATAATATGTATTGTATACTGTGTCTGTACTGTTCATGTTATTTTATAGTTTATTTACTAACAATAATATTTGTGTTGTTCTAGATCCAATCATCACTGGACGCCAAATGTATCTACTATGACTATGTTGTAAATATAAATATTTTTAGTCTCAAAATCCCATGTGTAGCCATTACATGACACTGGCAGAATTTGCTGATAGTATCGGCTGATTGCAATAAAAAAAAAAAAAAAAAAAAAAAAAAAAACTGTTAAAGAAATATGGTCAATATGAACATGTACACTATTAATTACACACCAATTAGATCTGACATGTAATGATACATCACATTACAATACAGCTATATAACTAACTCCATGTTATATTCTGTTTAGCTAGAAAGAGATATAAACAAATCTTCAATATTTGTACCTTTTTTAAATCCATAGTTATTTTAAAAATAATTTAATTAAACTGTTTATTACATGAATAAGTATTAGTGTTTCAAATATTAAAAAAAACATGCATATTCCCCATTTTAATTTATAGAGACAACAGATTACAACAGGTAGAATTTATTTTGAAAACTATGTATTTAGAGAAAGAGACAATACCTGTCCAGGGTCCTCCCCTTCCATTTGTTTTTCCCGCTGCACCTCTTCATATGTGGGTAGTTTGGAATTAGCAGCTACGTCATAAGGTGGGGGCGCCGAGAAATCGGCATGTGGTGGTGGTATGTCGTGTAGTTGATCTACAAAAATTAATGAAGAATAATCTCATTTAAGAAGCAATAGATATCCAACTTGTTTGACAACAATGACATCATAGCGCATTGTTTGTTTTAACATTAGATGATTTTAACTGGAGTAGAATCTAAAGCTATGCATTCTCACATCTATTGTTACAAATACTTTGTTTATTCTTTATTTATCTTCCTACACACAAACCACTAAAACTATATCAATATAATATAATGTAATATTGATACAGATTTAGCGGTTTGTGTTAGGTGTTAGTATTTATATTAGTCAGGATTGTTTTTACAATTATCAGTAAAAGTTTACATGCATTGCTCATAAGATAAACTTACTTTTATCATACATACAAAACATCTTGCACAGTGTGCTAATATCACAAAATTTATTTATAAAAACAACATTATGAAAAAGGAAATCCAAACAATGACATATTTTAACCCTATTGTACACAAAAGTTCTTAATGATTATATTATAGCATTTAGCTATGCTTAGTAATGCAAATCCTGCCAGTCCCATATCTTTTTTAACTGTTTCTTAGTATAAAGTTATAATTTTATTGAATACTTACATTTTACAATGTTATAAAAATTCAACATTACACAGTTTACATTATGATAAAAAATTATGACTAAAATATTAGTCATTGTTAGGATTTCCTTCCAAGATATTTATTATCAGTAGGTTGTATAATCAATTAGTAAAGATGGTTGATAAGATAAGTCATATCAAAGGTCTGGTTCTAGTATCTTTCGAAATGGAGATGTTCATGGTAACACTGTACATATTTATATAGTGTATGTAGTGTTGAAACCTTGTCTAAGACCTTAACTAAAGGAACAAGAAAGCAATATACACTCAGTTTTTTTTGCATGCTCGCCATAGGTAATAATTATGTACCAACAATCTTGTAGCGCAGTATATAATGTTACTACTAGCACAGATGCGCATCATGGTAATATATTTAAAAGTGAGCATGGGAAAACTGTCTGAATATTAATTAGAAAATATTTTTATCAACATAATACTGTCATTGTCAATTATAATGATATTACAGACAATTTCAGTCATAGATTGGTGAAGCGCCTACTGAAATTTTTTGAAACACCAATTTTACAGCAATCAGAGCCTCTGGATGGCAGTGCATAGACTAATAAAATGTTATAATTACTATGACAGTTTTTCCAAATATAATAGAATAATAGTAGTGAATTGAATGCAGTGTATTTCACATATTGATTTTGTTAGGATATTACAATGTCTGAGTGTTGAATAAAAACAAATCCAGTTACTGATATAGAGAAGGCCCTACTTATATAGAAAGAAAACTTTGTTTTAACAGTGCCCCCATCTTTAAACAGAGGCAATGATGAAAGCATAGTAAAATACAAACTACTATGCTGCCGTGGTATAACTAAAATGCCGTTATCTGCTCAAACCATTTTTTTGGATACCAAATAAAACCGCGGAAAAAATTTAAACCGATGTAACTTTTCGATGACAAAACTTATTTTATATATGTTTTGGTATCTTTGAATCTCAAATAAGTTTTGTCATCGAAAAGTATGTAACGGTTTAAATTTTTTCCGCAGTTTTTATTTGTTATCAAAAAAAATGGTTTTAGCAGATAACGGCATTTTAGTTATACCACGGCAGTATGATACCATGAAGTTGTAAATAACTTTGAATATAATCAAATTTTATCTAATTTTGATCATTCAAAATATTGTTTTCAATAAAATATATTAATTCAGGAGCTTAAATATGATTTTAACAGGTTCTCTTTTATAAATGTATTAAGTTTCTATGTCATAAATATTTTTTAACCTTTGTTTACTAAAATATTGTCTAATTAAAAATCTGACTATAGATTATTTCAATTCTTACTTCACAAACAAACAAACAAACTGACAATTGTTTGAATTTTATTAAGATCAGTTTCTGTTTACAAATAAATGGAACATGGGTCACTTCAGATTTAATGACATGTATGCAATATTTTATTTAAATGGAATGACCATTTGTGAATACAACCTCAAATACACCTCACAACCAATATATTATTATTTATAATCTGATTAGAATGCATGAAAGGAGCCTCCCCGAGTGACGTACACAACGATTCCGTACGTCCGGCGCACCCTGGACAATTCGCGAGTTCTCCAAAGCGAATTAGCTAATCCTTTCACCACGATGGCAAGTCAAAATTAAATTTGACTCAGCCATCGACACGACGAATAAGAAGATCTGATTAGAATTGGAAAATAATTTGCTTTATAACAGCAAAAACACTATCATACGATCTTCTAACTAAAGTATCTAGTTGACAATCAAATCTAGTACTTTGCATGTTATTTCTTTTTGATTGACTTGTTGTAGGACATAACAAGTAAATCAACAAGAAAACTCAATACATGGAATATGTGTTTATTCTAATAGCAATAACTGTATGCTCATTAAGAAATTGTATGTCTTAAATTATTTCAACATGTGTGTCATCTATCAAACATAATGCTACTGCATTGAATAGACTTCTTCAATAAACAATTACAATTCAAACAACATGAGTCATTTCCATTATATACAGGTAGGAACCAATATCGTTATCACGTACGATCTCTGGGCAAAATAATTATACTGCAAATGCGTTCTAATTACTTACTTATATCAATAAACGGAGGAGGCATACTATGGTCTATGTTTGTGGTCGGCAACATCACTCTCAAATGCGCCGACGGTATGTTATCACTACGAGGGTGACTCTGTAACAACACATCGACTTTCACATATCACATTTTCTACGCAAGCAGTTACATAAATAAACAATTGATAAAAACACTGTCACTTCTTCGTACCATTTTTATCACTTTGGACTGCAATTTATGATGATTGCACTAGAACACTGTTTTCATAGAAACCCGCGTTAGACTCAAATTTAATATTCAGACACAATTTATTAATGGTCTTTGCATCGTTCAAGGTTTTCCCAACAATTTATCACTCACAGCAAGTAGGCGAAACCTCTTCACTCTGTAAAATAAATGACGTTTACCATCACTGTTCAAATACCTCATTGAAAACATGTTTACTTTTATACGTACAAAATTACTGGAGAATTAATGAAACTGGTTCATTTTTATTGATTGGCAGATCAACAAAATTTTATAAAAATATTATTAAACTCTTTTTGAATCTTAACCAGCAGAACCAGATTTGTGTTTTTAATTAGTATCAAGTTTAGAAATTGTTTTAATACTTTTTGAACGCAACTTCTTCTGAAAGGTCAATAACAATTTAGTGTTGCACAACTATAATATCAAGGTGATTTTTTTAATGGCAATATTGTCATACTTTTTCGCATGTGATGAAATAATCGATGTATTCTACTTGGCACATCGATGTGAGCACAGGTATCTACCTACACACGTAGTATCGCAGGAGTAGCAATGCAAAACCTTTGAGCCATTGCCATCACACGGTGTAACAGCCCATAGGAGACACGTCATTTCTGTGATGAATCAAGGCCTAGAAAGATATTTTATTTCGTATATATTAGTATATATCAAATACAACAAGTTACTAAAAAAATGTATTACAAGTTCAAAGAAAAACATAAATAATAAGTACATCGCAAATGCAACAAATAGGTGTAAAGCTGCTTGGGAGGTAATTGGAGATAAAATTGATAGAATATGTTGTAATCCAGATATAAAACAAATATTGCATGAAGGTAACTTGGTGACTGATCCAACGACAATAGCATCTTCTTTTAACGATTACTACATTTCAAAAACAAATAAAATTAATGTAAATAATCTAAATTATAAACTACTTGATGCTGTGGACTCAACCATTTTCATAAGCCCATGTAATGAGGAAGAGATTATCAAAGTTATTAAAATTTTAAGAGATACAAGTGCTGTAGGATATGATTCGATAGCTACGAAAATCATAAAGCGATGTCATAACGAATTAGCATCAGTTCTATGCCATTTAATCAATGTTTCTTTTTGGGAAGGGGTTTTTCCTAAAAAACTTAAAATATCCATAGTCAAACCAATACATAAAAAGAATGATAAAGAACAATTAAGTAACTATAGACCAATTACTTTGATACCAATTTTTTCCAAAATTTTTGAGAGACTGATGCACTCACGAATAAATAGTTTTTTAAATAAACACAAAGTTTTAGTCCAGGAACAAAATGGGTTTCAGAAAAATAAATCGACCACACTAGCAGCTTTTTCTCTTATGAAAACAGTAATGGAATCATTAGATCAAAGGAAACACGTCTCGACGATTTTCTTTGATATGACAAGCGCGTTCGATTTTGATGACCATCAAATATTGCTACGAAAATGCGAATTGTATGGGATCAGAGGCAAAGCTCTACAGTGGATCGAAAGCTACTTGAGTAACCACCAGCAATGTGTAGAGATAACTCGTGTTGACCAGAATAATATATCCACGTCATTTAGATCGTTATTCAAAGAGAATAAATTCGGTGTTCCACAAGCCAGTGTTATGGGGCCATTACTGTTCTTAATCTACATTAATGATATCCCGAAGGTTACAGAACACAAATGCACTCTATTTGCAGATGATATCTCATTAGCTATCCCCCATAACAACGTTAATTTAGAATATAAGCAATTAATAAATAATACTATAGAATCTGTATCCCAATGGCTAAATGTAAACAATCTGACTGCAAATTTATCTAAAACCAAAATAATTCATTTCAGAAATTATAATAATGTAAAAAATAAATTAGAAATAAGTTACGAAGATCAGAAAATTAAGGTTCGTGAAACTGGTAACTACTCGCATAAATCGTTTCGTATATGCATTAAAAAAGATTCGGAAATTGGCAAACGAAAAATCTGCATTATTAGCTTACCATGGATATATTAGCTCAGTATTAAGATATGGCCTATTGTTATGGGGCAACTCTACTGATATAAATAAAGCATTTATAGCACAAAAGAAATGCGTTAGAGCCATTTCTGGTGCCGCTCCGCTAGATTCATGTAGGCCTTTATTTATAAAATTAAAATTGCTAACTCTTACTTCAATGTATATACTTGAAATTGCAATTTTCGTCAAGAAACACTCCTATATATTTGAAGTAGCATCCAAAAATAAGAAATTTCCATCAAGAGATTGCACTAAATTAAAGTTAAATACAATGTCTACTACCCTGTATAAAAGAAACAGTAGCTGTATGTGTGTACAAATATATAACAAGATACCAAAATATATAAGAGAATTGCCCTTTCATAAATCTAAAGCACAGTTAAAAAAATGGTTAATAGAACATTGCTTTTACACAATAGCCGAATTTATGACATTCGATTCTAATGAATAATGTAAAGAGTGAAACTATTTGTTAGTACTTTATATTTTAACATATACATTTCTTTTTTTTATTTTTTATTATTCAATTAAGTTAGTGTTTACTATTATTATCTGTGCTATTATATAACTTTAATATAATATAAGTACTTAGGTTTAACATTGTATATTTTGCATACCGATTATCCGGTGAAACATGTGTACTTATTATTAAATTGTATCTTTTTGTCACCATGTTTAAGGCAAATAAACGTTTCTTTCTTTCTTTCTTTCTTTCTTTCTTTCTTTCGATGCCAATCGATTACTACTAATAATCGACTTATAATTTTGAAATCGACAGCTCTAATGTCATTTTCATTTCCTGACTTTTTTGACGTTTTACTTTACTTTTTGTGTCAATTTTTGATGGCTTTGCTTTCGTGTTTCGTGAGATTTGTAATTTGCCAGTGAAAAACGTGTATATTTTTGATGATTTAGCCCTGTTTTCAGTGTTACACAATGAAGACGGCTCTAATGGTGGCTGAAAAGCCGTCATTAGCTCTAAATCTTGCAAATTTGCTTAGTAATGGCAAATGTACGACCACCAAAGGTTCGTGGTATGTTATAACCAACCAATCCGTTGGTAAAATACCAAATTTAATAAACATATTGTACTTTTCTAGCGTCAAACTCAGCTTGTTCTGTACACGAATGGAATGGGACGTTTAAAAATGAACCTGTTCATTTTAAAATGACTTCTGTATGTGGGCACGTTATGGGTTTGGATTTCACCGGCAAATACAATAATTGGGATAAGGTGGATCCCGTAGAGCTGTTTAGCTGCCTCACGGAGAAAAAGGAAGCCATGCCACGTTTAAGAATACCTGTTTTCTTAGCTCAGGAAGCAAGGGGCTGCGATTTTCTCATCTTATGGCTTGATTGTGATAAAGAAGGAGAAAATATATGCTTCGAAGTAAGTGTAACAACCTTTATACTTAAACATATTATTACATTATTAAAAATGTTAAACACAAGCAGCAAAATGGTATGTAGTCCCATGTTCCTGTGAGTTTCAAGTAGATCAGAATGCAAAAGAATGAAAGAAAGAAAAAAAGAAAAGAGTGCACTTAGTTAATAATTGCTCTACAAAGTTAACAGTTTATGGGATATTAATGTTAATATTAATAACTTAATTTACCGCTTCCTACATTAATCTTAGAAAAATAATAACTTTCTTTCAAATATTATCATTTTGCACCTTTAACACAGTATAATACATACTGTCCTGTGTAGGAGCTGACCTTAAAACATAGGCTCTAGGCTAGATATTCCTTTTCTTCAATGAGGGCAGTGTGGGAATAAATTCTTAGGTTGATGAAACCTAGCCGAACCTACTCCTCTCTACTTCTTCGAACTCCTCTCCACACTTCTAGCCGTTACGACGACTCTTTTACTATTTGCGCAGTGCGACTATGGAATCGTCTTCCTCATTCCATTCGCGAGAGTCCTTCGTTGGGCGTTTTCAGGAGAAGAACAAGAGAGCATTTTCTCTCTCTCTCCACTTGAATTAAGTAGATATATATATTTATATATTACGTAGGAAATATATCTTAATATGTATGTGTATATATTATGTTGAGTATATATTATATAATTTAGTTGTATCGTAAGTATGGTTTATGTATGTTGTGTAAATAATTTAGGTTACATTAGGTATATTATTGTTATGTGGAATATGTAAGTATGTAGATATACATAGCCTAGTTCAGTTATTTAAGTATCTTATTTAATTCTTCATCTCTCTCTTTTTTCTTTTTTGTACACTTCACTCTCACGTTTTACAAGTCTCTTTTTCCTCTGGCCCTCAAAGGTTTGCTGGCAGAAAACTCATTTTTGAGTTAAGTTCACCTTTTGTAATCACCACTTTTTTGTAATTCTTTTAATGT
Source organism: Hypena proboscidalis (assembly GCA_905147285.1). Taxonomy (NCBI): domain Eukaryota; kingdom Metazoa; phylum Arthropoda; class Insecta; order Lepidoptera; family Erebidae; genus Hypena; species Hypena proboscidalis. The sequence goes on from LR990141.1 coordinate 9,348,394, forward strand.
AATTTATGTGTGTACAATAAAGTATTAAACTAAACTAAACTTGATCTAGTTCTTATTCAATGATTCACATTCAAAGATTGGTATTTATATTTGCAGGTAATGAGTTGTGTCCAACCATATATGAAAGGAGATGTCTGTTCTGCTCAAGTAACATACAGAGCAAAGTTCTCAGCCATCACAGAGAAGGACATTAAGGCAGCTATGTTAAACTTGGCAAGGCCTAATGAGAATGAGTCCAGGAGTGTAGATGCTCGTCAAGAATTGGATCTGCGCATTGGTTGTGCCTTCACCCGGTACCAGACCAAATATTTTCAAGGTATTGGTTAGCTATAATAATATGATCTGAGAGTTTTAACACCTTTTAGTGAATAAACATAAATCAAAATTTGCTATACATTATTATACTGTGTACTATATCAATCTTCCAAGCCTTTTCCCAATTACATTGAGGTTGGCTTCTAGTCTAACGGATTGAGCTGAATATCAGTATTTATGTGAAGCAACTTCCATCAGATCTCCACAACCCAGTAAGAGGTAATACAATACTCTTTGCTGCACTAGCTCTCAGACTTTCTGGCCTCTGATTTCCTGAAATGACTGCCATAGTTGCGTGATCTAATGGCTACCATGACCAACCACTTAACATGCAGGATCACTTTGACTTAGCCACAAGCTCTTCCAGATCAAAAAATTAATATCGTAATTATGACAAAGTGATTATTTTGAAATTGTCTTTCTATGAGGTTGCTATTAGTCTGGTTAAATTTCGTTTTTCGTACACTAAAAATTTGTCATGTGAATTAAGTTTTGACATGTCTTCGCGAATGACATTTTATTATTCATTCTTCTTCTTCGTTGTATCAATGGCTGAGTCAAATTTTATTTTGACTTGTCATTGTGGTGAAAAGATAAGCCAATTCGCTTTGGAAAACTCGTATTATTATATTATTCATTAAAATGTTTTTATATTATTACAGGTAGATATGGAGATTTAGATGCATCGCTGATTTCATATGGACCATGCCAGACTCCTACCCTAGGATTCTGTGTACAACGCCATGATGAGATTCAAACATTCAAACCAGAGACATTCTGGGTATTACGAGTGACTGCCAGTACTTCCGAGGGCAGAGAGTTACCGCTAGAATGGAAGAGGGTCAGATGTTTTGAAAAAGATATTGCCCATATGTTCCTTGCAGGCATTAAGGAGATTAAAGAAGCTACGTAAGTACTTGAACGTCTCGATTCTTATTACAGTGTCAAAATTAACAGTAAATAATAGATTTAACCAAACGTTTTGTTTATATGGGGCAATTTAATGAATACATTAGCACTGACATTAAAATCATGATTTGTTTATTTATATAAAATGGCACTCCAACAGCTAATTCACTTAAAAATACATAGTTATTATTATTTTACGACTTTGTGTTATTAGATAAAATCACTATTCAACAAGCACTGCACTTCGTGGCCAATAGAAACCTGTGACATTTCACTTTGAAAGTGTCAAGATCCCTGATTTTAACTACATCTAAATCAATCAACCGTCAATCAATGCATTTGATGTCTAAAGAGCCAATAAGAGTGCCCGCGCCGCAGTTTTACATAAATCAATACATCAATTAACAGTGGCGGATTTACCAGCAGGCTGAGTAGGCTGGAACCCTAGAGCAGCAGATTTTTGGGGTGGCAAATTTGGGGACCGTTTTGACTTTTTGTTTTGCTGTATAGAATTTGCTTATAGAAATCAAAAAGATTACAGCACTATTCACGTTTAATTTTTGAATCGTAAAAATAATCTAGGACTTGACAATTGTAGAGGCAAGGGAGGCAAAACCTTCCCAGCCTATACCTTAAAAATGAGTAAATCCGCCACTGTCAATTGAGGTTGACAATTGATATATTATGTTTATGTAATAACACAATTAATTATTGTAATAATAATGGTGGTAGAGCTCTTGTGAATGAGCTCGAGGCTTCCATTACTGTTTTCCGGTATGGTGGTGAGATCAGGCCCAGAAATTACTGGCACATGAGGCATAACACCGTGGTCCTCGGCTGCAGCGACGCATCTATAATCTGCTTTTGTGGCTTGTTGATGTCCATGGGCCGTACTCCACTTACCATCAGGTGGACTACACGTTTGTTCGCTGTGGGCGTAGTATAAAAAAAAAAAAAACACCCTTAACCACAATATACCTTTAAAAGTGTGTATGGCAGTTATGACATGTAGTAACTATTTATTATCAATAAGGTTTAAATAAATGTATTAAACTTCTTAAACAATACTAATATGAGCCTGTTGTTAAATTTGTAAAATAAAGGCTATCACTTATTTTATAACACAAGTTTTTTTCGTCCATCAGTGTGATAAAAGTCCAAGCTAAAGAGAAAGTGAAAGCGCGTCCCACCGCGTTGAACACGGTGGAGCTGATGAGAGTAGCCAGTGCCGGGCTTGGGATGGGACCACATCATGCTATGCAGGTAAATATTACATTAGAGATGTGACAACTGGTCGGCCACTATTTTAGTCGCTGATTAGTCGGCTGTTACTATAAATGCCAATAGTCTAGTATAAGTGCTACATAACTTGTGTTGCTTTGAAATATATTCCTTGATTTGGCGTTACGAAAAAAACAAGATATAACGGTTTTAAATGCATTTAATGCATCTAAAAATCTAATATTGGCCTCGCCGGCTAGACTCTTCTCATCTTCTCACCTCTACATTACATATTAAATAACTATTAATTGATTCACTACACTACATATGCTACATACTTTGCAGTGAAGTGAATTTTGACGTTGTTTAATTTGCATTATCAATCTGAAACCAAAACATCGAACCCTCAAAGGACAAGAATTGACAAGAGTGGCCATACTAAGGGGACTGGTTTAATATTAAATAGAAAATTGTTTTTCTGTTTTCAAAAAAAAGGAGAAGGTGCTTAAATCGATAGTATTTTTTTTATGTTTACACTAAGATGCCTGGACCGATTCGAGAAATTATTTTTTTGTCTGAAAAAGTACATGTACTTGTCATGTGGTCCCATTTTCATAAGGTAACTATCTGATGATGGGATCCTAGAGAAATCGAAAGCTACTAGGCCCGCTGAGCCGATGCGGTACAACTCTTCAATATGTATTCTTTCAAGTTATACACAGATGAAGCAAGACTTTGAATATATCTTAAGTATTCCTTACAGTTTAGTGCATTTTTTGTAATTACTAAAATACTGATGCATGCTTAATATTGACATTGTGTAATTTTAATTTATATAAATTTTATATTTGTATGCCTTGCATGGCAAAACATGTTGTTACGTAACCATACCACCAATACAACTGTTATAGAATGTAATATTCTGTAGACCACACATGTTTAAAACAAAGAAATATATCTTTATCTTATCTTTAATTGAAGTTGGTTTTTTTTGTAAAATTATTTTATTATGTGGTTCACAGATCGCAGAACGTCTTTACACTCAAGGTTATATTTCATATCCTCGTACTGAAACAACCAGTTATTCAGAGAACTACGACCTAATGTAAGTACTTCACGATATTTTACATACTTTCAGAATTAGTTGCAATTGTGAACTATTAATTGTATATTGGAAACTTTCATCATCATCAGCCTGTAGCAGTCCACTGCTGGACATAGGCCTCTCCCAAGGCACGCCAGAGCTCACGGTCTTGTGCCTTACGCAACCAATCGCTACTAGCAATTTTACGCTGATCGTCGCGCCATCTTGCCGGGTGGCGTCCCACACTACGTTTGCCTTGACGCGGTCTCCACTCCAGAAAACGTTTACATAAATGGTTGTCGGTTCTGCGACTAATGTGGCCAGCCCATTGTCACTTCAGCTTGCTTAGTCTCGGGGCTATGTCGGTGAATCTGGTGCTCCGGCGGATCTCCTCATTTCGTTTACGGTCTCTACGAGAAACTCCGAGCATAGACTTTTCCAGCGCATAGACTTTTGCCCTCTGAGCGACTTTTAGTTTATGAACTAGCCCCGTTGGAAACTTTTCTGATTGTGATATCTTGAGTTTGGTAGTCGGCAGTTTTATTTGGAATGTTGTATTGCAAAGTTCTCAGTAGCAGCTAGCAGTATGAAATTGTGTAAGCAAAAATGGCGATAGGCTGACCCCACATGTCATGAGACGTAAATGTGGGTGTAACACACCTCTGTCGTATCCTTATGGGTAATGCGAAGCGGCCGTGGTGCAGTGTATTTGGGTTCGAATCCTGGCCATTACACCACGGACGTGAATTTCCTCCTAACACCAGCGAATTAAGCTTAGCTGGAGGGAGTTAACAAGAATACAAGTAATTTGTATTTGCACATTACTAGTAAGGTTCCTTTAAAAAAAATACAGGCGTGATTTTATGTTACTGTACTAATATTATTTATTTTTTTGTATGTTTGTTTTTATCTAATTAGCTCCGAAATTAATGGCTGATCTAGATAAAAAATATTGTAGAAATAGTTAAGGACGCCAGAAAAACTATCTAGTGTTAATTATAGTAGATTGAAGACATATGTTATTTTCCCCTAGGGGCACTCTTCGTCAACAACAGAACTCAAACAAATGGGGCGCGGAAGTGCGAGCGATCATCGCCGAAGGAATCAATCGGCCGAAGAAAGGACACGATGCTGGTGACCATCCGCCCATCACGCCTATGAGGGCTGCTAGTGAGTTGATTCACAATATTCATTTAATAATAATCATTTAATAATCATTTATTTCAATAAGATACATGGAGTAATACAAAGCAAGTACATATTAGATTAATCCAAATATTACAATAGGTTGTAACGTTGGCACCTGTACTAGTGAAAACCACTGTATCACAGGTACCAGCGCCTTCCATTTCTATCAACAAGATAATGAACGGTGTACTGTATATTATTACTATCCGCCTCGATAGTCTAGTGGTTAGCGTATGCTCCTCTCACCGCGTTCGATTCCCGGGTCGGGCAGAGTGTTATTTGTGAATTGTCCTTCAGGAAATTCACAATAGCTGCACGGAGTTGGAATAGTGCCCGGTGGATGGCGATACCTCCTATCCTATGGGACCTAAACATAACAGGTGGAATGTGGGTGTTGTACACCTCAGCCACACCTTTCTGGGTAATATAGGCGTGATGTTATGTTATTTTTGCTATGGTTGTAGGGTACAGTGTACATAAAGGTCGTTTCCTCGTAAGGCGTTGTTCAAGTATTACGTGACCAGATTTTAGACTACTCCCTCAACGTATAGAAATATATGCGCTCGGTTTGATTTTAGTATCCCAACTTCCCAACTAATATTATAAATGCGAAAGTAACTCTGTCTGTCTGTCTGTCTGTCTGTCTGTCTGTCTGTCTGTTACGCTTTCCCGCTTAAACCTCGCGACCGATTTTGATGAAATTTGGTACAGACAATCTTTAGACCCTGAGACAGAACATAGGCTACTTTTTTTTTTTTAAAAAAAGGGATGAAGGGGTTGAAATAGAGGTTGAAAGTTTGTATGGGATATTAATTTTAAAAGATAAAACCATGAAACTTTATATTAAAGTAGTTGATGAGAAATCATTCGCTTTTGAAGTTTAAATTCCTTTTAACGAATGCTCTGCATCGCCACCGCTGCCGTCGGTCGTAGTCGCGTACATTCGCCGAAGTGTGGCGGCATCTGCGGCAGGCATCGTTGTCGGACGCATGCGATTAGACAAATTTGCGCTATAGAGAATTACATTTTTCGATCCAGTAAAATTATTTTATTGTTTCGTATAACTTTTTAAGTGTTTTTTATTAATTAGGTCCTGTAAATTAATTTTGTTCATTTTGTTCATACTTGATATTTCTTTTAGTTTATAGTTAAAAGTAGGTTAGATAGTTTCCTTTACTTTAAAAAAATCCGATTTGCTTTTATTTCCTTTTTTCCCTAATAGGGTATTTTTAATCTAATAGGTCGTAGTAGGTAATAATATACAATAAAATGCAAACTTAACTTTGCGGTTTGCTCCCGAACCGCAAAGTTAAGTTTGTCGTAGGTTATAAATGACCTATGACAAACTTATATTTGCGGTTCGACTTATAAAGATAAACCGAAATAATTATTTTTAATAAGTCGTACTGTATAGATTTTTATTTTAAAGTATTGGTATAGGTAGTATATTTGATATTGTACGTAGTGACCGTAGGTTATTTTATAATACTGTTAGGTAGGATAAGACATTCGTATAGATATTAGTTTATAGGGATTTTGCTTATTTATTGAGTTTAGATTAGTTATTATCAGAAATAGGTTTATTTAGGTAGGTAAGAATTTTATTTTCTGTTATTGAGTTTTTCTACCTACCACACAGATGAAATCGCGGGAGATAGTTTGTTTGTTTGAATTGAATTTTGATATTTAACATTACGCTAAACTCTACGGGCTGTCTCGGACGCACGTGTCGCAATTTCTATTATTTCGAAATTTGAAGTAGTTTCGAAGTAGGTACATGAGTTGTTCCTATTTGTCTGTTTTGATTTGTTTGAATATTATTTTCCTTGAGTTTTTGTCGTATATTTGTTTTGGTCGGTTTGGTAATAGATAGGTAAGTAAGTGCATGAGTTGTACCTACTATTGTTATATTGACATTGTTACCTTTAGCATTTTTTGATCATAAAACGACATCCACGCGGACGAAGTCGCGGGTAACAGCTAGTATTTTATATATTAACATTTGATTGCACCGATCGCGCGCCGAGTAATGATAATAACGGCCTAAATTGTCTCAGGTAACTTAATACAATTGTTGTGATTTGTTAATCGAATGTCATAATTACGCATCACTGCATTCACTGCATGATTTTGTGATTTACGTTACTAATTCTAATAGATCTATAGGTAGTCGAGTGGGTGTACCGGGAGGATAGAATAAAATCCAAGATGTAGATATATGCAGGTACACTTTAATCTCGAACCATTACTAATTTGGCATTGGCAAAGCAAGCAAATGACATAAGACAAATGTACGTAAGTTACCTACAGATCCATTAAAAGTTGCCTATACTCTTTCTTCTTTTAAAAAACAATTTGTGTTATTACTTTTATTAAGACTAGTATATCAGATGTTAGCCCGAAAAAAATCGTATGTTCGCCGAAATACCTCTCCCACCCACGTAAGCTTTATTGAGATTAGCTTTGACCTCCCTACCAGATCCTGTCACGTAATTATTGGACACCTTCAAAAAACCAAGAGTCATTTTCGCATTTATCCTAAGATGAAAAAAAAATTAAAATGAAAAAGTGTTTATTCAGTTTTTGCTACGTAGTTTACACATACAATATCTTCTGCCAAACTGCAGCACAGTTTGTGGGCAGAATTTGCTCCCATTTTATTACAGTAGGCATATCGGTTTTACAATAGTTTTATGATGTACTTTTTCATTTTAGAACATGCAAAAACAAAAAAATTTTATTAAAGATTGGCCCAAAAGAAAATTTGTTGAAACAAAATAATAGGTTGGCTAATTACAAATTTGTGATTACTATAGTTACATAATTTTTCATTTTATTACAGTAGGTATAGCGGTTTTACAATAAAACTTATGTTGTACTTTTTCACTTTAGAACATGCAAAAAATGCGTATTTAGCGACCAGACGTATAGTCCAGCTGATGGTAAGTTGTAATGGGTCCAAAACCCATGAACATCAACAATCCACAATACTTCGCTCTATCTGAGGACTTTGGTAACATGCCAAATGTGCCAGTAATGGCAGGTCACCACCAAAAAAGACAAAGAACACAGTAGTGCTCGCACTAATATTTGGCGGCAGGTTAAAGGTACAGTGGTGCTGCCGCCCTCGAACTCGTTCACAAGAGCTCTACCACCTTCAAAGATTGTTTTTGGAACGAAGTTAATTATCGCGCGTTGCGAAAGGGGGCTAGACGGAAAATTGGGACGAAAAGTTGTAACGACACATTTCGTAGCAATTCTCGTAGCGGCGTAGTAATTACATGCTACGTTACAGCTACGGTGCTACATCATCAGACACACAGAGAAAAATGCGCACGCCGCAAATTAATCGAAAGGAACTTCGTTCCACCCGGGTGTCCCTTGACACCTCAGTAGATTTTTTTTATATATAGTCCTTTTTTGGTTATCTATTAATTATATTATTGCTAATGATTTTGAATGCTATCTTCCTCAGCGGAGTCCGAGTTGGAGGGCGACATGTGGCGTATCTACGACTACGTGACCCGTCACTTCATCGCCACACTGTCGCGTGACTGCAAGTACTTGAGCACCTGCATCACGTTCCAGATCGGCTCGGAAACCTTCACGTATACGGGGAACACGCTCGTTGATGCCGGGTACACTGAGATTATGCATTGGCAGGTATGGAGTTTGGACGAATCGAATAGATCTTCCTGCTATGCTATAACATTATATTAGATAAATCATCCATATTAAACTTAAAAGAGCGGAGTTTATTTTTTTTCTGAAACTCAAACGTAGGATGTCTGGACTGACGCTCACATCATGGTCCGATTCAATAAGGCTAATTTACGCCACTAGTTGGCACATCTTTAGCAAGAGGTCCCTTCAATACTGACTGTTTTTTCTCACTGATTGACTTTACACTGACACTTTTGACAGGTTGCGGTGGTCAGCGTCAGGTTGAGTCTTTTCAGATAACCCTCTTTTGTATGCCGCTCCTTATCAATAAAACTATTTACATCAGCTTACTACGAATGTATGGATTCAGCGTTTCGATGTCCGCATAATCTAGATATTATGAACGCGTACAGGTGAAGTTATATACAAATTGTATACGCGTATTGCAGGTATGGACTAACGTTCCAGCATACGCATAACCGACTACGCGTACATTGGAACGTTACGTCCGTACCAGGCTTTTCAAATTTCAAATTTATTAATTTACCAAAATAAATATCACACAACTTTCACATCTAGTCCCAAACTAAGCAGAGCTTGTACTATGGTACTAGAATAATTGATACTAATACATAATATGTGTTAGTATCAATTATTCTATAGGCTGACCGTTTAACTGAGACTTCGCCTACGCGGTACAGGGGCGCGGGGGTATTACGACAAAGGGGACTGAAACAGCTGCGGGCGGTAGGCAAATTTTTGTGATTGTTCATTCCGTTCGCTACATGGGTAGCGATCGCATGTGTTAACTGTTGCAGACACCTTGTGAGATGTACACATGTAATGACAATCTCAAGATGAATCGAAAAATCTTCAGACATAAAGTAAACAGTCAGTACAAGCAAATGGCTTTTAAGGTATACATAAATTTTAGAAAAAAGAAACTGGACCTAAAAAAAGTTTTGACTTTCTTACGATTTAATTATATGTTTAGATAAAAAATAGTATAATAGTTTATTCTCAATTATTTTATTTACGTACATAAGTTTATTAAAATTTTGTATCTTCTTAACTATTTTTCATTTGATAAATCACTATTTCTTTTTTCCTATGATGTCATATATCTTAGGAAATATCTTGGTGCATTTCATCTCCTGTATATTTCATTAAGTGCCCCCACCGCCCGCAGCTGTTTCAGTCCCCTTTGTCGCCATACCCCCGCGCCCCTGTACCCCGTAGGCGAAGTCTCAGTTAAACGGTCAGCCTATAGTACCAAATACTATACTTTTTCTTTTGTAAATACATATGTGCCCAATCGGACCTTTTTGTATATTTTTTTGTACATAATTATTTAGTTTTTTTATAAGAATTTGCTTTTATGTTTTTGACAATTAAGTTTCTTGTCAGTCTTTTGGTTTTATCATTCTAAGTTCAGTTTATTTTCCTTATATAATTTATTTTCTTTATTCCTGGTTTCTTTGTCTTAACCCAATCCACAATAACATACATATAATATATAGAAACACCCAAACCAAGACATACCATAGTTCAGTGTGATATTTATGTATATTTATTTACTAGCGACCCGCCCCGGCTTCGCACGGGTACAATGCTGATACTAAATCCACTACAAAAAAACTGTGAACGTTGTATATAAAAACACAGCGGCCCGCTCCGGATTCGCACGGGTATATAATATATAGCCTATGTCACTCACTGAAAAATGATTAAAATCGATCCAGTAGTTTGATTTATTCATTACTGCCCGTGGCCCGCACGCGTTAAATTTGGAGTAAAACAATTCCCCCTTTCTATGCATGTATTATACATAAAAACCTTCCTTTTGAATCACTCTATCTATTGGAAAAACCGCATCAAAATCCGTTGCGTAGTTTTAAAGATTTAAGCGCACATAGGGACAGAAAAGGCGACTTTGTTTTATACTATGTAGTGATGATTGGAAAAAACCGCATCAAAATCCGTTGCGTAGTTTTAAAGATTTAAGCGCACATAAGGACAGAAAAGGCGACTTTGTTTTATACTATGTAGTGATAAATATTTTGTCAAGTTTTATCAAACGATTTCTTCGTTATAACCCTGCTAATGGATCTAACTAGTTTTATTGTTGTTACTACAGGCGTTCGGCAAAGACGAGTTCGTCCCGGTACTAAACGTGGACGATATACTGAAGGCACACGACCACAGGCTGGTGGAGTGCCAAACATCGCCGCCTGACTATCTCACCGAGTCTGAAGTAAGTAAAATACTATATTTTATCTCATCATCATCTCAGCCTAACAAAAGCTGCAGCTGCAGAAGCTCACGAACGAAGACTTCATCATCACATAAACATCGAGGCAATCCAGCTCCTTAATAACACGGAACTAGTGAAAAGACTAAAACGAACGAAACCTTTCGAGTTAGTGTAGTGATAAGTGACAAATAAATTAGTCCGATAAGTGTCGTTATAAAGAACACATGAACAAAGTGACTTCCCCTTAACAAAAACTAAGAAAAGTGTTAATGGACGCATTCTTAGATTATATTAAGACGTAGCAATTTTGGTTAACATAATATAAATTATTAGTCTTGATAGGCTAGATTATAATGTAAATAAGATATCATAATTTTAATAATTGATTTCTTATAATAAAAAAAATAAAATAATCTCAGCCTAACGACGTCCACTGTTGGACATAGGCCTTCCCTATTTCCGCCACAACGCGCGGTTTCGGGCCGCCTGAAGCCAACGACCATCTGGCTAGGGGCGACCCACGCTGCGCCTGCCGGTTCGTGGCCGCCACTCGAGAACTTTTCTGCCCCAACGGCCATCTGTTCTACGAGCTATGTGTCCTGCCCATTGTCACTATTTATCTAAATATCTTAAAATTAATGAGAATAGTTTTTTTTTATTTTAGCTATTGTATTTCTAATTTATGTTAAAATGGAGATAAAATGCATGTTTGTGGTACTATTTGATAAAATTTGATAGATGATGAATCATATAATTAGGATGGCACTAAACAATGGCGAATATGCTATTGAAGCATGTTAAAGTGGTAATATTTTAGTCCATTTTATTAACTATACGTCGCACGCCGAATGATGATCCCTATGACAGTTCGTTAGCGCTTAACATTGTACTGACGTCCTGTCACATCAAATCCTTTAGAGGTCCATTAAAAAGTCGAAAAAATCATAATTGTCTACATTTGTAAATTATAAAAATGAATATTAAGAAATTATTACGTAATGTTCGGAAATAATGAAAAAAAACTCAATGCAAATGTACATGGTACGTGCTGCAAAAGTTACGTCGTCAAGCTGTTATCGACTAAGAAGGGACACATCTATAAACAAAATATCGATAATTTGTTGGAAAAATTAAACAAATGCTTTGCAGTTTGTATTTTACTTATATCAATCTGAATCTGATACAGGGTCAAGCGGATCTTCAAAATTAAGCTAACAAAAATTTAAAAAAAAACAATTCTAAACTCTTTAAATTATACAATTTGAATAAAAATTAGAGTATAGTAAAATAAAATATAATAAAGCTGTTACTTTTTTATCTAGTGTTTTATGTCCATCAATGCGCGTAATCTTTTTTTCAATATAAATAAATATTGCTTATTATGTTAAATGATCTGGCTGAATGACATGATATTTGCCTAAAAAACAGTATTTTATCGAAATTGTTTCGCATAACTAATACAACTGTCAGTTGAAACGTCATAGGGATCATCATTCCGCGTGCGAACTATAGTATAATACTCGAATGTGTAATGCTATGAATCCGCAGGTTATGTGTATACAAAAGTGCAGCGACTCTCACGTTTATTGAAAAAGTTGCCTCACTTTCTACTGCAGTATGCGCATACTGCAGTAGAAAGTGAAGCAACTTACGGCACTTAATAAATAAGCGGATAATCTAATATACAAAAATCTAGCTACACAGATGAGGCGAAACGTTGAATATAGCTTAAGTATTTCTTGCTTTTTATAACATTTTTTTGTAATTGAAGTCGGTTTTTTTTGTAAAATTATTTGTAACTAGCTGACCCGGCGAACTTCATACCGCCTTAGCGTAAATTTGATGCACTACTTTATTTTGTATAGCTGACCTATCTTATGTATGCGTACCTATTCAATTTGAACTGGAATCCATAATATCCCCCATATAAAAATGAATACTTTTTTTTTATTTATTTTTTTGCCATATCAACCTTGTACAGAGTATTAGAAAACTACAAAAAAAATATCAGCCAAATCGGTCAAGCCGTTTTCATGCCAAGTCGTGACAACGAAAAACGGTTTTCATTTTTATATATATAGATTTCAGGTGTTTTTTTTTATAAAATTATATTGTGTATATTCTAGTAGGTCTGAAAATAGGTGGTTAGCTTTATTTAATATCTCTTGGTACCAAGCGGGGTGGAGACGCGGCTAACAACTAGTTTATTTATTTTATTTATTTAGTTAGCTATTAAAACATTGAATTTTTCAGGTGATTACCCTGATGGAGAAGCACGGCATAGGCACGGACGCGTCCATCCCCGTGCACATCAACAACATCTGCCAGAGGAACTACGTGACCGTGGGCAGCGGACGAAGGCTTGTGCCCACCAACCTGGGCATTGTGCTCGTGCACGGATATCAGAAGGTATACGGATATATAACATTATTCAAATTATAAAATACGGGTGTTACTCACGTAATGTTGGTAAAAAGTATAGTATTGGCGAAACCGCGGTCGACTAAATAGACCAACATTACGTGAGTAACACCCAAATTTGTGTTGTGTGTTGCACACAACGTTACAATTTTTTTATACTACGCCCACTGTGAACGAACGTGTAGTCCACCTGATGGTAAGTGGAGTACAGCCCATTGACATCAACAATCTACAAAAGCAGATTATAGATGCGTCGCTGCAGCTGAGGACTACGGTGTTATGCCTCATGTGCCAGTAATTTCAGGCCCTGATCTCACCACCAAACCGGAGCACAGTAATAGAAGCGCTACTATTTGGCGGCAGGTTAAAGGTGAGACGGTGGTGCTGCCGCCCTTGAGCTCATTCACAAGAGCTCTACCACCAGTAAAAATAAATCGAATGTTACAAACTCACGTCAGTTTTAATAAAAATATGATATATAACATTAACCTTCTTTAACTATTTAGTACAGAGTTCTATTTAAAAACCTTTGGGAGTGACCTCATTGCATGTAATAGGAGCAGACGGCGAGGTTGGTTCGCGACACTAAGTTTCATGCAGCCGGGGATTGTATTACTCTCAAATTCAAATTCAAATTCAAATTCAAATCATTTATTTTCATAGGCCCCAGGAGGCGCTTGAACACGTCAAAACATTACAAAAAATGATATAAAAATAAATAATAAATAATACTAAATTATACTAATTACAATGATTTGAATTACCGGGGCTCAGATTAATTTTAATCAAACTGTTTACCAGCTCCGATGGGTATTGCATTATGAGAAGAGCTGGTGAGAAACTCATGTCACTCATTCCTTGATATTTTCCTTCCCCATCGATCTGCAGCTAACTTCAAACCCGCCAAGATTTTTGATTTTATCTATACTTATACCTCGTTGGTCTAGTGGATAGCGTACGCCCCTTACCGCGAGGTCTCGGGTTCGATTCCCGGGTCAGGCAAAGTATTATTAGTGAATGTGTCGGGAAATTCTCAATAGCAGCACGGAGTTGGAATTGTGTCCGGTGGATGGCCATAGGCTCACCTCCTATCCCATGGGACCTAAATTTAATAGGTGAAATGTGGGTGATGTTCACCTCTGCTACACCCTTCTGGGTAATATAGGCGTGATGTTATGTTATGTTAATATGCATGGTCCTTTTTGTATTTGAAAGAAAGTAATAACATTTCAACTAAAATAGGTGTTATATTTTTTATGAATGTATTCCTCTCTTGATTAAGAAAAATACTGGAAACTGGGCCCCCACATGGCGCTCATTCTTATGAATGAAATAGATCGCTTTGATTGGTCGAGAAAACTACAAATGTCATACTCATATCTTTTTAATAGCAGCCCTGTATCTAATACATGTCCCACTGCTGGGCTCGGGCCTCTTCTCACGATTAGAAGGGTTAGGCCATAGTCCACCACGCTGGCCAAGTGCGGATTGGTAGACTTCACACACCCTCGAGCACTTATTAGGCACTCTCAGACATGCAGGTTTCCTCACGATGTTTTCCTTCACCATTAGCGAGCGATAATTTATATGATAAATACACACATATCTTCGAAAAGACGAGAGGTGTGTGCCGTGGGTTCGAACCAGAGACCTTTAACTTCGCAGTCCTACGGTCTCCCACTCAGCTATCGCTGCCTTCTCTATATATATATATATATATATATATATATATATATATTTGACGACCGGATGGCGGAATGGGTAGTGTACCTGCCTGCTACGCCGAGGTCGCGGGTTCGATTCCCGCTTGAGACAAATCTTTGTGAGCATGAACATGGGGATTTGTCTTAGTCTGGGTGTTTCTATGTATAATAAGTATGTATTTACAAAAGAAAAGTATATAATTATGTATTAGTATCAGTTATTCTAGTACCCATAGTACAAGCTCTGCTTAGTTTGGGACTAGATGGCGTTGCGTGTAAGTTGGGAGATATTTATAATTATTTTATTTATATCATATATCTTTAGTATCATGTATTTTTAGATTGACCCAGAACTAGTACTCCCAACAATGCGTACAGCCTTGGAAGAGCAGCTGAACCTCATCGCATTGGGTCGAGCCGACTTCCACGCAGTACTAACGCACACCACGGAGATCTTCCGTAGAAAGTTCCAGTACTTCGTGCGGTCTATCGAAGCAATGGATCAACTGTTCGAAGTCAACTTCTCGTCGCTGAAGACTAGCGGCAAAGCGCTGTCTAGGTGCGGGAAGTGTAGAAGATATATGAGATATATTCAGGTTTGTATTCATCTATTATTATATCTAGATATATCAAATCGTCATTGTCAAACCAAAATCTGCTATGTGCACTTTTGTAAGATTTCTACTTTAAACCTCTGCATATAGTTCGCTGCTATATCCATATATTATGACGATCTACGACCTCTTATTGACGAGCTCTTACATACAATCCCTTGAATGCAGGAGACCTTTTTGTCAATTTCTAAAAACTATCTTCTTCTTCTTCTTCTTTCGTATCGATGGCTGCAGTCTTAATATATTCTCATGGTGTTGACTTGCCATCGTGGTGAAAGGATTAGCCAGTCTGCTTGGTGGAAATTTGCAGACTGCCCAGGGTGCGCCGGACGTACGGGTTGATTGTGTACGTCGCTCGGGGAGGCTCCTTTCATGCACCTCTACTATGATTTCTGCACATAGCAGATTTTGGTTTGACACCGACGATATCATCTATATATATATTTTTTTCCTAGTTTAATTATCAGCAATCAGTCGCAATACTATAAGGTGGTTTTTTGAAGGCCTTAGGCGCTGTCTCCACGAGCGAGAGAATCGCGACGAGTCCGCCCTTATATCGTCGGAGAATCTCCACGAACGAGCGATAATTCCGCTGCGTATCGTCGCGAGTCGTAACGGAATCGCAGCGTTTCCGCGGCGACTCGTAACGGTATCGCCGCGGTTCCTTGACGACGCGTTGTAAAAGAAAGAATTCAGTTACGTTTGACAGCGCGCCCGCTGCGCGCTCGTCGCGAGAGCGCGGCGAGCCCGCTGCGAGTAGCGACGGGCTAGCGACGATGTAATGACGTTTCGCACGCTCGTTGCCACTCGTCGCATCGCGGCGATAATATCGCCGTGTGGAGATGGCTCCATAGAGAGTGTATAGAAATACGTGGCACGACGATAATATCGCCGCGATTCACTCGCTCGTGGAGACAGCGCCTTAGGTATTAGAGGGAGAGCGACCAGTGCCTCTTCTGGCTCAGTGAAAAGACTGAAGAGAAAAGATGTGCTGTGGGAACACGTCCACAGCACATCTTTTCTCTTCAGTCTTTTCACTGAGCCAGAAGAGTCCCTGAGATGAACTGCCAACTGATCTGGGTGAAGTGATAGCCTGTCGGCATATTGCTTCTTGTACTTTTCAATTTCAGCTGATATTGTTATATATATTGAATACATTTTTTTTTTCTTTCTTTCTCCCATCTGCAATCAGCCCCTAAGCTTGAATCAGATTTGTTAGTTTGTTAGCTAGTAGTTCGAGATTCTTCACCGCCTGTGATGCGTCATCTTCATATAATTAAGTCAATGTCATACTATGTCATAGTAGTATAAAAAACGAAGTCCGCACTAGGAATATCTCCTGTGCGGAGGTGATCACAAACATACATCTCACACACACAAAGCCATGATAATGGTAATTCTGTTTTTTTTTAGTTGTACATTTGTTTTTGCCCTATTTTAGCATCCTCTTCTCTATAACTCTAAGGTTTGCTGGAAGAGAAATTTGAGTTAAGCTCGCCTTTATTGTAGTGTGTGTTATGAATTGGTTTTATAAATTGTTTCATGGTACAAATTTAAAAACAATCATACAAAGCGCACCCAGAGTCAGAACAAATCTTTATGGATCACACAAAGATTTGTACCGTGTTGAACCCACAACACTAGCGCAGTTGAAAGAGGCGAGGCGACCGCATAAACCACTACGCCAACCTTGCACTTATTTGTTTTATATCTTTGTTATCCGCAGGCAAAGCCGGCTCGCCTGCATTGTTCGCACTGCGACGACACGTACGCGTTACCACAGAACGGCACGGTGCGAATCTACCGCGAACTCAAGTGTCCACTCGACGACTTCGAGCTGCTGTCGTGGTCATCCGGGAACAAGGGCAAGAGCTTCCCCTTGTGTCCGTACTGCTACAACCATCCTCCATTTAGGTAAATAGATCTTTTTTTTAAATGTCATGTATCAATGTGAGTGAATATCTGTATTTGGCCTTGTCATTGGGACAGTGTAATTGCTTCTGGCGTTCTATCTAATGTAAAAAATTCCAAATTTATAATTTATTTTTTATTTATCATTTGAAGGTTGAAAGAAACATAATTTAGCGGGATTTGCTGCTACAATCTACTTAAGTTACGAATGTATAGATGTTGATAAATTCAACTTTATATTTTGTTTAAATACATACCAAAAAATGGGTGAAAAATCGAATGTAATTATATCCTTTCGGCGCGTTGGATGTCGACAAATAGGGGCTCTCTTATTTATTTTTGGATTTATTTTGGAAGAAACAGTCCAAAGAACAATTCCGTTGATTCGGAGCATGACTTGAATTACTCAGTCGGGAGAGCGATTGTGAATCAGCTTTTAACGCAATACTTCTTATTTCTATTTGATTTATACATAGCCATTTAGCTATGCTTAGCTATTTAATACTTTGGCTTGGATGGCTTACTGGTAAAGCGAAAGGCTGGAATCCAATAGTCGGGGGTTCAAATCCCGCTTCAAGACCAAAAAAATTTTTGGTTAATCCTACTACTACTTCATAATGTTTTGTTTCAGGGACATGAAGAAAGGCTTCGGGTGTAACTCGTGCACGCACCCGACGTGTCCGTACGGCGTCAACTCCACCGGCGTGTCCGGCTGCGTGGAGTGCGAGGCGGGGGTGCTCGTGCTCGACCCGTCCGCGCCCAAGTGGAAGCTCGCTTGTAATCGGTACGTCTGCATGGTGGAATTTTGTCGAGTTCGACCCGGAATTCGAACTCAAGTGTCGAGTTAAAATTTCAGGACGGGCTGAAGAGGTTTTATTAGATTAGATCAAATTATATGGGATTTAAAAAAGTCTAGTTAAGTTTATAAATCTTTCAATCATACTTTTTCAAAATCCGGCTCGAAGGAACATACCAAATTGTTCGCATGTCAGGTGTAGTGGTTTAAGCGGTCGCCTCGCACACTCCACTGCCAGTGTTGTGGGTTCGATCCCCACATGGGACAAATCTTTGTGTGATTCGCAAAGATTCGTTCTGAGACTGGGTGTGCTCGAGTGAGTGAATGTGTGTATTTGGCCTTGTCATTGGGACTATTGGATAATGTAATTGCTTCTGGCGTTTTATCTCATGGAACAAGAATGGCTCTCAATTGGTACCTATTATTTCGAAATTGACAATATTTATCACAACATTGCCTGGCTCGCATTATCGTCGTTCCTTGTCGGTCAATTATATTTGTTTAGAACCTTATCAGTAATATATGTTTTTAACTTTCGCGATTTGAGAACATTTTTCAAAAATTAGACAACGGGTCTAAATCGTGTAATTATTATAGAGGTAAATAGGGTAGTGGACAATATCCGCGCTTCACGGAGACGACGCTGAGCTTCACCAGTCGGCTTGTGACCACGAATGATGCAAGTCATTTCGAAACGTCGAGCATAGGTATTCACTTATCAGTATCAGTAATGTATTGGCTAGTTGAGGCGACCGGATGGCGGAGTGGGTAGTGTACCTGCCTGCGACGCCGAGGTCGTGGGTTCGATTCCCACTTAAGACAAATCTTTGTGTGCATGAACATGGGGGTTTGTTTTAGTCTGAGTGTTTCTATGTATCATAAGTATGTATTTACAAAGAAAAGTATATATATATGTATTAGCATCAGTTATTCTAGTACCTATATTACAAGCTCTGCTTAGTTTGGAACTAGATGGCGTTGTGTGTCAGTTGTGAAATATTTATTTATTTATTCTTCTTCTTCTTTCGTGTCGATGGCTGCAGTCAAATTCTCATGGTGTTGACTTACCATCGTGGTGAAAGGATTCGCCAGTCTGCTTGGTGGAAACTTGCAGACTGCCCAGGGTGCGCCGGACGTAGGAGTTGATGGTGTACGTCGCTCGGGGAGGCTCCTTTCATGCACCCTTTATTTATTTTTTTATTGATTTATTATTCCGTTGCAGGTGCGACGTGATAATAAACATATTCGAGGACGCGCTGCGCGTGTCGGTGAGCGAGCGCGCATGCGCTCTGTGCGGCGCGCAGCAGCTGGCCGTGGAGTACCGCGCCGAGCGCACGCGCCTGCCCGCCGCCATCACCGACATGACGGCCTGCCTCTACTGCGAGCCCGCCTTCAGCGCGCTGGTCAGTACTGCTTCACTCCTTCCTCGGCTCTTCAACTGATTCCATACTATATTTCATTAAAATAAGGCCAGCCGTTTAGGCATGGAAGCGTAAAATACAGACAAAGTTTCAGTTTTATAATATTATATTAGCAGCCCTGTATCTAGTACATGTCCCACTGCTGGGCTCGGGCCTCTTCTTGATATTGATATTGATGTCGTGTGAAGATATTGATATACTTCACACGACATCGAGGTTGCCTTACAATGTTTTCCTTCAACAGTAACGAATGATAATTTATATGATAAATACACGCATATCTTCGTAAAGACAAATCTTAACGATTTATTTACAAAGGTCTGTGACATGAATTAAAACCCGAGACCTATGACTTCGCAGTCCTACGGTCTCCTACATGGCTATCGCTGTTTATAATATTAGCAGGGGGGTCTCACTCCGCAGTTTAGATATGACTCGCCGACCGATCCGCTTCGGAGTGTTTACGACAGAAGGCTATCGCCCGTCGCACGGGTCGCACGCACGCGATATTTTATATATTATGTTTCCCTGTTGACTACTTATTAAGGCTGTTTGTAAGGCATCGCATATTTTCGACGCTAAGATTTAATAATCGAAATTTTAAATCCGGCAAACGATCAATCAAACATTATCTAAAAGTAAAACAATTGTAATAATAATAATAGAGAAAATTGTTGAATGTTGTTTTTTAATTTCAAAAATATTACTACTAATTCCATTCAGTCTAATATACAGCTACATAAAAAAGAGTTACCATACAATTTAAGAAACAAAAATAAACTACAACTGAGTGATGCACGAACGAACTATGGAAAAAGAACGATATTGTTTGAGGGAGCACAACTGTATAACCGGTTACCGAACGAACTAAAGGAGTGTAATGATGTAAACATCTACAAAAGTAGTTCGCGCCCGGTTTTAAGGTTCAATTTTGTTTGGAGGAGCGTGCTTCTAGCGAGTGTAGGTACATTTTTATGCCTAAACCTGACTTTTGTTAGGAAGTGAATCTTCTGTTGTATTCTTATTCTGTGATATTAGTAAGGAATAGCAATTACCTACTCT
This sequence comes from Hypena proboscidalis, assembly GCA_905147285.1. Taxonomy (NCBI): domain Eukaryota; kingdom Metazoa; phylum Arthropoda; class Insecta; order Lepidoptera; family Erebidae; genus Hypena; species Hypena proboscidalis. The sequence goes on from LR990141.1 coordinate 9,368,956, forward strand.
GAAAAGAATGAAAGTTCTAGACCTCTGGATTCATGACAATTCCAACGTTTGCAAACGATGATTTTATGTGCGAATTTCACACAGTAAAATGCGTAATATTAGTAAGGATGAATAGCAATTACCTACTCTGAAAAGAATGAAAGTTCTAGACCTCTGGATTCATGACAATTCCAACGTTTGCAAACGATGATTTTATGTGCGAATTTCACACAGTAAAATGCGTAATATTAGTAAGGATGAATAGCAATTACCTACTCTGAAAAGAATGAAAGTTTTAGACCTCTGGATTCATGACAATTCCAACGTTTGCAAACGATGATTCTATGTGCGAATTTCACACTGTAAAATGCGTTTGTTGGTGCAATTCGTGTAGGCTAAATAAAATATGAATTTATTCTGTATGGAAAGGATATGGTACAAGAGAAGGACCTGCCTTTAACACGAAACTGAACGATACGGAAACCCATAAATTATGTATTATACATAGCATTAGCTATACAGGATGGCAGAAAAATATAGAAAAACAATTAATTTAATTATTATTATTTTTTTTAAAAAAAAGCTTACTCTAATTTGCTATTATACGAAGGTTATATAATATATGAAAGTTTTGTTTTTCAATTCCACCGAGATTAATTCTCGAACTAAATACAAGAATTTTCTTAAATCTATAAGCAGCTTTTTATTTTACCATAATCAATGTCATGTCCTAAGAACAGATTTGCATTATATCTTATAATAACAGACTTCCCCGTTCTGACCAATATAATTATGTTTGCAGGTAGAGAAGCACCGCGCGGTGGCGTCGCGCACGCCGGCGGCGCGCGGGCGCGGCGGGCGCGCGCGCAAGAACAACCACCGCAACAAACAACCCAAGGACAAGATGGCGCAGCTCGCCGCCTACTTCGTATAACATACCGCTTTTGTGAACGGACTGTGCGGGAAAATTCTGCAGTCAGGTACACAAATAACTTTCTATGTAGAGTCAGTGGTTTATAAATGTGTCGACATCCTAGTTAATACTTATTCACGCGATGAAAGTTTTGTAAGGCAATTGTCTTGTTATCTCTCTTGTTTATCGCGATTATTAAAGCGAGTATTAGGATTAGCAATGTCTCAGTGCTGCCACCTAGTGGGCGCCATTTCAAAAAACTCGTATTTCCCTTTTATCCTTTTGGCTTTTATGCTATACTACATTACCATAATTTTAAGGGTTTATTGTTATCCCACCGCTACCACCAATACATGGTGTAAATGATATCGTAACAAAGCCGCTTACGAGTGGTTCAGTACATGATTCTGAGACGCTGGGTGCAAAAAAAAATCACCGGAGAATGCACGATTTTCCAAAGAAAAGTTTTGTTTATTTGCGATTTCTGCGGATTTATAATGGAAGTTTACCTTAGACTATCAAAATACATTTGATTTTCAGTCAACTTTAGGTTTTTCCGCTGAAATATTTTCGCACCTAGAGTTTCAAAATCATGATTTTAATTACTGAAAAGTGTTTTCGCAAGCGTATTCTCATATATTTGCGATTTTCTTATGTGTAAAAAAAATCTAGGATCCCATGAAAAATTCCAGTTTGCACCCGGTCTGAGAATCATGTCTCTATCACGGCTTCGTCACGATGTCATTTACACCCTGTATACTATCCGGATCTTTTATGATAAATATTTTGCAGACATTAAAAAAAAACAATCTGAGGATCGAATTCTCATAAAATAAGCAGTAAGTCGGCCGGTCTATCTGCGTTTTAGTTTGAATTTTATCTTGCCTCGATTTTTTTAAGTTATATCCTTTATTTGTATCTATAAGTACTCAACTTTAAATGTATTAGACCGTATTATTATACTTTGGGAGGAAAAGGACTTAATTTTTCTATATCACAAATTGCAATCTTTTTTTAAATATTAATGTAATAACTATTTTTTTTTTTTTAAATTGCTGTTATGAAACCTTACCTATTTATTTAGAAAAATGTTTTTACATAATAAGCGTTGTTAATTGTTTTAGTAGGAATAATGCTAAAATTAAGATATATTATTACATTTAAAATGAACTTATTATACTCTTAAGAAATTATGTCTAGTATAACACGTTTAATTAACTGTCCTATTTTGCTTAATTCAGAACATTTTCCATTATTACGAAATCAGTGTCTAAATTAATAAAAAAAAAATGTCTTTCATCTGTAAATATTTAAAAAGTTTTATATTTGTTTGGAGTTATTTCCGACCTATGTTTTTTCAGTGGCAGCTATACATAATATTATGTATACGAAACCAGTTTATGTTTAAAAAAGCTATGTATTTTAGCGGTAAAATAGTCAAATGAAACATTTTGTATTTATTTGTAACATAAATAAACTAATTTTAACTGATAACTAGAATCTTTTCATTTTAAACCTTTTTACGTTTACGTATCGATCTACTATAAGAATAGAAGCCCTGTATCTAATACATGTCCCACTGCTGGGCTCGGGCCTTTTCTCATGATGAGAAGGGTTAGGCCATGGTCCTCTACGCTGGCCAAGTGCGGATTAGTAGAATTCACACACCCTCGAGTACTTTTAGGCACTCTCAGGCATGTAGGTTTCCTCACGATGTTTTCCTTCACCGTTAGAGCGATAATTTATAATAATATGATAAATACACACATATCTTCGAAAAGGCAAATCTTAACGATTTATTGACAGGTGTGTGGCGTGGGTTCGAACCCGAGACCTTTTACTTCGCAGTCTTACGGTTTCCCACTCGGCTATCGCTGCTATTGATCTTCTATAGCTTGGAAAAATAGTCTAGAAACTGAAATGAATTTATGTCTGTGACAAATTATGTGTTTCATGAAAGCAAAGTTTACAATTTCGCGCCATTTCGTAGTTTTTTTAAATTGGGTTGTGCTGATTGGTTGATTTACAATTGGGTGGTCAAGGGTAGGTACAGTGGCGGTTCTATTTATTTCTATTCTTTTTTACCAAGCTATAAGCATTAGAATAACATAAACGCATGCCTCAGCACCTCGATATAGGAGTTATTTAAAATAAAACAAAATAATTATTGAAGTCTTCATTTTATTGTGAAGGTTGTCGCCTAGTACAATGTTAGGTACAGTACGACATAAGCTTACAATGTATTACTGTATTTCTTTTACATAATTATTATATCTCTGTTCGTATTCGTAATTAATGACTTGTATTAAAACTGGGACTTAATTGGCTATCTATTAGGTTAGAACTTCCAAGTAAAGAAACTGGCCTGAAAATCTAGAACATTTTTGTACAGAAATTGATATTTATTTCTTTATCTTATTGTTTTAACAAATTGATTAATTATAAGTAATGTAGTCATAGCATTTTTGACAAAACAGAGCGAGCTTATAACCTCATCTCGCTCTATATAAGGTAGAAACAACAAGATGACACCAATTTCCAATATCACGCTCTATCTGACGAGAGTGCATTTGTTATAAAATAATATACTAGTATCAGGCCACTTAGAAAATTGTAGTTGATAGTAAAGGCGCCCAGTCGCTTCCTTGGAAACCCCAGCCGTACTCAGTACATGATTGATATGAAGGAATCAGCATGAGCATTACACTATTGTTAATTTTTTACGAGTGCAGCGTATTTTAGCGAGGTTATGATAGAAAAGAATCTTAAAACCACAGAACTGTTCTATGTGCTATCCATATAATTTGAATATTTACTTAACATAATGCGTTGTTTATTTAATTTGTAACCTGTATCATAAATATTCTTTATCTTCTTGCCGACGACAAAAATCAGATTAATATATTCTACGGAATATCAAGCGGTCATAAAATTAATATCACATTCAACAATAAAATTAAATTTCCAAAATAAACAGCAAAATATGTCTCCCTAATTACGTTGTAAATTATATTTAAAATAACGCGGGTTTGTGCCAATTTTCTATTATATATCACAGATTAAGCCAATATGAAATACATTATATATGAATATGTATGTACATAAGATATTAGAATTCGGAAACGAAATGGATTACTTCGCATATTTAATTATTATATCCATAATCAGCGGCATTTATCAGTTGCATGAAAAATAAATAACTGAAGGTTTGTCAGCAAAAGATTCCTTTACATTTATTCTGTGTCAGTTTTGGTCACATGGAGAATAAAGTTCCTACATAATAATTTATTATATTTCTCTACGTGCAACTGCATTAAATAATATAGATATCCCAACTTTGTGACAGCGACACCCTGCATTATGTCTCAAATAAATGTTATCAAGCAATTTAATTTTAGTACTAAAATAGGAAACTTATACATTAATTATATACTTAAACAGCACTGATATGCTCAAAAACTTCACAACTTCCAATAAAATCAATTTAATGTCCTTTCGGACAGACTTAAATGTTCGAAATTATTTAATATACATATTAGAGAATGTTTTATTCGAATACATTAGGTGGAACGTGCTTATATGTTGTGTTTGGTGACTATTGCAGCTTAGTATACAAAAGACCTGTCATTATAATACATATTTTCACAGGCACAAAGGTCATAAGTTATTCAACACTTTCACTCTTTGCTTCTTATAAAGAAGCTTAGGTGCCGAATCTTCGATTTAGTTGTTAGCTTTGGGTTTAGTACCCATGAATGTCCCTTAGCTGCTAAACTGCAATGTCAACTGTCGGCAGTCACGGACTTAGAATGAAGACTTACATACAGATATTAAATGAATACAGTAACGGTTGTGCATTTATATATAGGTATATCATTTCCTAACCACTACGCTTCAGTAGTACATAACTAATTGCGTAGATTTCTATTGACAATGCGAGAACTACGCATCTCCTGTACATTTAATATTTTCTCTAAATCTTTGTTTGAGATTCATTTTGTTATAGAAAATATTAAATACTCAGCCGTGTTCATTGTTTTATAATTACTATGTATAACTATAATATTAATTTTAATCTCACTTTGATTTTTGATAACATAATTAATTTCTAATAGCTTTATAATATACTTATAGCGATTATTTACAATTCAAGTCAGAATACTTTCCGACTTCATTAAACCGTGTAAGCGATGTTGCCACACTTTTATAGTGTATGGTATCATTTATAGATTCCATGTCTGTTACTGCCCTTATTTATACGAAAATATGTGTTCTATTACTATATTTTAGAAATTTCGTTTAGAAATAGCATAATTATTATGAAAATGACTATGTTATAATTTTCATTTTCCAATTAATATTACACATATTTGCGTGCATTCTGATGGGCGAATATGAACAGAAAAACAGATGTATAATATACATATTCCAACCGTATGTATTGTGGAATATATATACATGAAACTGCACGGCATATAATATGCATTTGATAAACTTATCTATGTAAATACTTATTAACTAATACGCGATACGTTGAAAATTGAAATTTAAAATTCGTTTTTTTTTCACGTAATAAATTTTACAATGAATAATTATTCAGAGGAAATAAGTTTGGGATATAAAAAGAACTTCGTTAAGTTGCTCGATAAATTAAGTTTTTTTTTACAAATAACGTTTACGCAGTACTTTATCCTAAGTTTATTTTTTGACGGATATCTCAGGTTTTACATGTCCAAACGTACAAATCTCATTTAAATTAGTGGAAAGTGGAATTACCTACAAACGAAACTTGTGTCAAACGGGTTATGAATCCATTGGTTTGACAGTAGGATCATAAAGAGTGTCTTATTGAGATGAGAGCTTGAAATTGTTAATGTATTGTAAAATAATATTTTCTTGACAAGGTATGTGTTATTAAATTTGGACAGAAATTATTTTTGGTAACAGTGTGACATGTTATGTTATAAAATCCTTGCGTTTTATTTTAACTGAACGTAGATTTGGATGTTACCTATCTTCGTACACATCAAAATGGAACACTCTTAGTGGACCATACTCCGACATCAAAGTTTACTTGGTTAAAAAAAAATAAGTCCCGTTTTTTATTACTTATTCAAATACTTCATTATAAATTTGATTAACTACGAGCGATAAAACCCTAAATAACGCCTTTAATTAAAAAATAGCTTTTTTAAGGTTTTGTCACAAGGATTTTATCATATTTAGAATAAAGGTTTTGATTAGGTAAGTGAAATTTTGTTTTTCACAGCGTCAATTACACAGAATATTAAAAAAAAACTAAATATAGTTTGGTTGGAAAACTTATATACGATCTTTCCACTTATGTCAAAAAGAACACTCAAATACTACAGTCAATATAATATAATTGATATTATATTGATTGTAACCGTTTAAATCCTCCAAGTAACGCAAGCTGAGATCTATATTTTAGAAAATAATTAGGCATTGAAATGTCAGAAGTTCCATACTGCGATACCATCGTAAGGCGAAATCTTCAAAAAGTACTCTTACAGGTATACTGAGTATTGATCAAATTAGTTTATGCATGTATTTGTACTTTCAATTTCAAGTATTACAAGTAGGCGAGGGGGAGTTTGAATTTGCCACTACCACGACTAAAACCTCTAACTTTTCTAAATGGTCCAAGTTTGGTATGAACCAGAGATGAAGACAATGTCATCAGATTACTAATTACTTATATTTTTGTATTCTGTAACAGGATTTCAGTTTTTTTACTAATTATTAGATATAACGGGCTATTTAATATGTATATTTGTTGTTACGCGAACTAAAGTTACCGACATAGCTCACCGGATTGCAAAGCTGAAGTGGCAATGGGCAGGGCACATAGCTCGTAAAACAGATGACCGTTGGGGCCGAAAAGTTTTTAAATGGCGGCCACGAACCGGCAGGCGCAGCGTGGGTCGCCCCCCAGCCAGATGGACGGATGATCTGGTTAAGATCGCGCGTTGTGGCGGCAAATAGGTGAGGCCTATGTCCAACAGTGGACGTCGTTGGGCTGAAATTATGATGATGATATTTGTTGTAGGAATAGGAGGAGTTTGTTGCAAGAGGGTAGATCGGTTCGTCTGCCAATAAAACTGTTTTCACATTACTCGCAATGACTATTGCGTTTAAGTTTTAGTTATATCCTGAACAAAGAGATCGCAACATCTTTGAAATATCGAAATAACTCGCTACAACAAATATACATGGTAAATATCCCGTTAGATCTAATAATTAGTAAGAAAATAACCATGTTTAGTCTCAAAGGATTTCAGTTATTAAAGTAGTTAAATAAGTATCTGATTACCTAGGTATTTGTTTAACTTGAGATAATACTTACACCATAATCAAGTTACAGATGATTTTTTTAGTTTGATTTGTAATAAAACAAAAAAAGTAATTTGTAGTTTGATTGCATAGTCCCTATGTCTGGTATGAACTTTGCATATAACGCAGCGATATGCCGTGGCAAACGTTTGTACGGTGGACCCATACATAGATTTATACAAGTTGTATGAGAGGCCAGCTCTTTAACAAACAAATAGGTAAATTTTTATAACAGATTACAAGATAATATTGAAATGAAAAGTTATACCATATGCCAAAACCGAAATATTAGCACTAATAAAAATGTATGTAAGTTGTATTCGAGTACAGAAAACTAAAAAAGTACGACTTCATTGCTAGTCCTGTTATTGTCATAGAACGATTATAATTAATCAGTGACTATTTGATTCCACCCAATTATTTTGGTCTTGGAATATGGTTTAATTTATTACACCTATAAGTATGTGAGAGTAACATTACAATTTATGTCGGTATACATGAACTGTAGAGTAAATAAGCTATGGATAGCTTATATAATATTGAGCCACTGAAGTATATAATATATTATATTTAATTTTCACTATTTAAAGCTCTTAGTTTTCATTTTATGCGAATTCTATTATCGCACCGAATACTAATGCCCGTTTTGCGGAACCAGCTTAACAGCGCAATGGAGATGAGCGAGCGTCGACTATGAGTATACTACAATATGTCTGATAAATATAAAGGTAGTATAAACATACTCGCTGACACATCTATCAACTCGGTCCAGCTGTGTCTCGCGTGGGCAAACGTTAGATTATATTAGAAATAACAACTAGTAAACCTTTATAGAGGACTAGAATACATTATTAAAAAACAAAAGCCTTGCTTTTGGCAATTTCGCGTAGGGTTAACACCGTCTATAAGATCCGTCCTCCACTAAAATGTCCTTAACACTCACCTACGAGTTCGTTAGGAAGGTCACTTGATGTAAACACTGCACTTATGTGTCCTAAGTTCAATAATAATGTTCATAATCTTCACTATTTCATAAGATTACATAACTTTGAACCGGAATTACAATAATTATCATCAGCCCCTAAATATACCAGCAACGAAACCTTGTATCAGCCATTAGACAAAGAGTGAGTACACTATGAGTCCATTATATGGTCCACACTTGAACTTTTTCTGCTATAACACACCAACTAGCCTGGTCGTAGTACGACGACACGACGTGAAGACTCTCCACGTACTTCTCGATTAACTGATCGAGTTCTCCTCGCTTGAAGACGTGGTAATATCGATGATATGTGACTGCTCCTCCTTCCGAAGGCAAGCTGTCCGAACCGTCACTCAGAGAAGGCAGCAGTGGAGCATGGGGCAGCGCTCGAGTCACCGGCACTGGTAGTACAGGGGCAGTATCCTCCGACGATGATCGAGTTTCCAATAACTTTCTCTCTTTGCAACACTCGCTACACGACGGTAAGGAAGCGAGACTGACACATCCGAGGGATGCTGTACTGCCCGTCTTATCACGCCGACTCCAGTCACTGCCTGCCGATGTATCGCTGGACTCGATTGAAAAGCCAGATTTTAGGGGAGCTGTGCTGGTGCTTGAGCGCGACGTAACAGATTCAGGACTTATTTCCATTTTATCTAAGTCGCTGGAATCCGTGGACTGACCTACTTTTAATGAAGATCTCTTGTCTGTACTTGTACATAAAGAATCTACACTAATTTCAGACTCCAACGAGTATCCAGTTTCTAGTGATTGGCTGGTGTCATAATTGCCGGAATCAATAGTTATTTCAGGGTTTCCGTTGCTAGATGAAATTGCACTATCGTCATCTGGGTTTTTGGTGTCTATGTCCGGTACTTTTGTTTCACTTACAACTGGTTTAGCTGCGTATTGGATGTTGGCACAATTATTGAGGTATATGTCCTCTTCACTGGTGACTTTCATAGATTTCTTCAGTTCTCTATATTTATTAATAATTGGATCGACGTCCTTTGATCGTTTCTTGCTCTTTGTTTTTGACATGCATTTCGGGAACAGTTTGCTAATATCAGTTTCTTGGACGTCATTCATAGAAGCAATATATTTACTTCTTTCCTGTATTTCTGCACTAAGCTTATTAAGACCTTGCATTTCTGTACTGATTTTATGAATATATGGATCCTCCAAATGCTGTAAACTATCTGACAATTCATCTAAAATTTTCTGTGTATTTCTGTCTTCTTCTTCTCTTTTCAACCGTAGCGATATACTTTTTTCGCTACTACTGCTACTCGGTAAATCGAAGTCATCTTCATTGATTCTTTTTGAATATTGGTCAATTTCTTGCAGTAATTTTTCGCTTAATTTCTCTGCAAACTCAGTTAAATGCTGGTGGCGATCTTGTTCCGGCCATTCTTCTTCTGTGCGAATCATATCTGACTTGCAAGTAATAAGAGGCTCGTTTTGTATCCTATTAAAGCTTTCAGATTTTGAAATGGACTTTTCTGAATCTGTGCTTGAAATTGATATGGAATCGTACGGTAATCTAGTTGGACTTCTGTGACTTTTGCTTAAATTTTCGTCTAGAGAACGGCCTTCGGGTCGATTGGGTGATAACCGGTTTAAACTCCACGTGGAATTACTGGTGCTGCCTAATTTTGGTGAGCGGTCCTTGGATCTTCTTCCTGGCGAAAGTCGTTCAAGACTAGAAGAGCTTCCACTAGAACTGGTGTGGGATTGGGATCTCGATCTATCCTCTAATATCCGTAAGTCGCCAGGCGACAGTTTGTTTAGACTCCAGTTGCTACTACTGCTACTGCTAGATGTACCTTGCACAATAGCCATGGCTTCTGCACTTTCTAGCTTCTCCATATGTCTTCGTTTTGATCTAGGGCTACTTTGGATTACAGTTTCACAGGTTTCATCTAATGAATGTGCGACTTCAGCAGCAGCCTCAATAAGAGTTTGTGGACCGGAAGTAATCAAAGGAATTTTGTCTGAAGCTGGATCTTCCTTCTTTGATTCTGATGCGGAAGAATTTGATGAATCTGAAACAAGAAATTAAAATGTTACCATATATTTACATAAAAGTGCAAAGAAGCAAATAACAATTTTACTCTGTATACATACCTTTTTCAGCAGCAATTTTGCGCAACTCATCTGGGACAACACTGATGACACTGTCTACTGAATCTGGCGAAGATACACCACTTGAATCACTATCCATGTCATCTGTCGCTGGATTGAATAATTCCAAAGACATCAGTGTGGGTTTGCTCTTAGCAATCGGTTCTGTATTTCTTGCACCTCGCACTATTGGGAACGGAGATCTTCTGCTTACATTTCCAGCTGGAATACCTTTGTTTAACATTTCCTTGATTTGTCGAATTCTATCCTTGCGTTTGCGTTCTGCAGATCTGGAATCCAAATTGTCTGTAGTTGGTGGCTTGACTATTTCTTTAGGTTTAAACAGAGGTATTTCAGGCAATTCCGCAACAGTTTGTAGTGTGATTTTGGGATAAGGTTTAACATCTTGCAATACAACTCGAGGTTTGAATTGATTGGTTTCTGCTGTTAATTTATGTATTTCTTCTATATCTTTATTGATTTCTGCAAGTAACTCTTTTGTTAACTCTGTGGGATTCTCTTCCTCTTCCTTAATAGGTGGTATTGGATCGATCTCCTCGAAAACATCAATTGAAATATTTTTATTTATGATTGGCAGAGGTTCAGGTTTAATTATCGTGTCGTCTGATTCTGATTTAGGTGGCGAATTAGGTTGACTTTTTGATTGAGGTTTCAGTGGTCCGGGTATTACAGAGGTAGTTGTCGAATAGTTCTTTAAACTGTATTGAGCTACTAATATTTTGTTTACTGATCCTGGAGTAGTGACGGCGTTCGGAGAAGACGGTGGTCGAATCAGGGGAAAGGCTTGTTTGATTCTTGGCGATGGTAAACCTGGAGAACTTTTCATTCTTGGTGAAGTCGGTACCGAAGACACCTTTAATCTCGGGGAGGTGGGTCCAGGCGATAAAGGGGTGGGCGATAAAGGATCACTTGAACCATCAGCTTTTGGGACGTATATCACAGACGCGAAACTGTCTTCAGAGTCGACACTAGTGTCACTTTGTAAACTGCTGTCTTTAGATGAATCAGACCCATCCTCTTTAGAATGCCGTCTCTCAGGATAACTCTTTTCACTGACCGTATTATTGTCGCTCGGCGTAGGAACTTCAGGTACCGGCCCGTGACTTTTCCAACCTTGTAGCATTCTCACGAACACGGTTACTTTATCTATATTCGTTGTAGAGGTTTTGAACTTACTAGTGAGGCCGTTTTTCAGTGATTGGAATTTCTTAGCTGTGGTTGCCGAAGTAGAGAATATTGAATCGCGAATAGTGTCTAGAGCTCCCGGTCTATGATACAAATATTCTTCATTCAGCGATGCTTGTTTTTGTATATTTTTTCGTAATCGTTCCTTTTCTCTTAACCGTTCAACAGACATCAATTCCTCATTCAATGACGTCTGCTTAACTACGCCAGGTTTTTTAGATTGTAATCTATTATGTGTATGTATTTTGAAGTTAGGCATTTCTTCTACCATACTTTTCATATCAGTCGGTTTATCTAGATCTTCTTCTGCGTCGTCCTCATTGATGGATTTCTTTTGCTTCACAAGTCTAGGTTTCTTTCGAGGTTCGACCACTTCAGGGGCTGGCGTTTCTATTGGAGGTGGTTCATTTTCTTCAACACCAAGACTAGGTAAGCTGGATCGTGATCTAACTAGCGCTCGCCTTTCAATGTCCGCAATATCTGTTAAACTTCTTGACTTAATGGTTGAAGCATCTGAGGTTTGTGTTATTAATCTGGGCGGTAGTGCTTCGTCTAAGCGTCTTAGTTCAATGGGAAGGTCAGCTGCTGCTGGTTCGGGACGTAAGCAAGGTCGTTGTGGTACTCGCGCTCCAATGCTCCATGAGGGAAGGAAGGATCTACGACCAGCTAACCGTTGGAGAGCTCTTCTCACAAATGAGTAACAGGTTTCGTTTGGCGATGACAGTGATGAAGATCCGGGTGAGCCATCTCGACTTTTCCAATGTTCAGGATTACTGTAAGTAAAGAAAAACATATTTAGTATTTGTAATGTACTGATGCATACAAAATACTAGATTTAATGTAATCGATTTGGTACTTACTGGTCATGGTCGACGGAGAGGAATCTTGGAGCCGGCGTTGGTGGACACAATGTTGCTGGTCGATGCCATGGGATTAACACATCCTGAAACATATAAAAGTAAAAGTTAGTATATAATTCACCCTAATTTGTATTGTTTTTTATAAAAATACCTACAAGACAATATTTATGGTCAACTCTACATACTTTGTTATATTGCTGTTGGTCTTCCAATAAATAAATAAATAAATAAATAAAGAAAGAAAGAAAGAAATAAATAAATAAATAAATATGTATTTACCGATGAATGAAAATGATGAATGCTTTAGGGAAAGAAGAAGATAGAAAGAGCTCGTAAGCTACTTGTAATCTGCAGCTATATAGCATAGAATGTAGTTTGTTTTGATCATTATGAAGTATGACACTCACTTGCGAATGGAAGTTCCGTCCCTCATGCTCCATAGCCCACACGGTGAGGAGCAACCGTCCTCCAATCCTGGTGACCCTGGCCAGTTCCCGCAAGGCCATGGCTCGGCGCTCCACCGTCGCGAAGTGGTGCACCACCGCGATCGAAAGCACCGCGTCGAAGGACTCATCGCGGAACGGGAGACATAGGTTGTCGCAGACCACCACCTGCTGAAGAGTGACATGGTGAGGTGAAACAACTGTGTACTCGCCGTCACCAGAAGATATAATTTATTGACCATACCAACATTTACCAAGAAGTTTCTTTTCCAATTCCCATGACAATTTAAGACATGATAATTTGTAGAACGAACATACGATAAATTTAGCGAATGGGCCTGTAGTCCGTCTGATGATGATGATAAGCAGAAACTACATCCTACAGTATCTGCCTTTGTGAAGTGTTGAGAACACTTCACAAAGGCAGATTCTGGATGCGATCGAACATAGCAATATTTTTAAAACACAGGATGAAACGAAGGGTTGCAATATGGTATACCAATAAAATCCTGACAAAAATCCTGATATCTAGTAAAAAAATCCTGTGCATTTTGCTAAGGCGCCCGTCACAACATCAAATCGATAGGTAGTATGCGAATAAATTTTTTGCTTAATGTGCGCCACACGTTTTGATTTTATTAATGTAGGTGATTGCTATAAAAGAAAAGTACAAGAAATAAAATAATAAACTAAATTGCCTCACCAATCTTAGAAAATCCAAAAATACTGTCATTACCGAGAAATCCTGGCTTGTCAGAACATATGGCAATCAGGTATGCTTCTCTTCTTTGATTTGTTTGGCGGGCTAGCGAATACAATCCAGCCAGGAATAATTATTTATATGAAGAATGCCGATTTATTTACTCATTGCGGATTAAACAGCACACAAGGTAGTGTTGTTGATAGGTACCTACAGAAACACCACACTGAGTCTACTGGTGGTAGAGCTCTTGTGAACGAGCTCGAGGGCGGCAGTACCACTGTCTCACCTTTAACCTGCCGCCAAATAGTAGTGCTTCCATTACTGTGTTCCTGTGGTGAGATCAGGCCCTGAAATTACTGGCACATGAGGCATACACCGTAGTCCTCAGCTGCAGCGACGCATCTACAATCTGCTTTTGTGGATTGTTGATGTCCATGGGCTGTACTCCACTTACCATCAGGTGGACTACACGTTCGTTCGCTGTGGGCGTAGTATAAAAAAAAAAAACTGACACATCAAACTGTAGGTATAGTAAAGAAACATTCAGAGTCAGACTAGGCTTAAAAGGCCCAGATGACAACACATGATGGACTCAGGACTCTGTGCTGGCGAGGGAAAAGGGGTTATTAGGTAGAGAAGCATTTTTGGAACGAAGTTCCTTATCGCGCGTTGCGAAAGGGGGCTAGACGGAAAAAATTGGGACGAAAAGTTGTAACGACACATTTCGTAGCAATTCTCGTAGTGGCGTAGTAATTACATGCTACGAAGAATTTGATTTAAGAATAAACAATATTCCAGCAGAATCAACAACAAAATATAATACTACCATTTATGCAGTTTTTCAAGACATTGAAATAAAATAGAATCCCAAACATAATTATGTTTCCTACTTCAGTTACCACAAGCCAATTATTACTAAAATTGAGCCTACTGATTAAGTTTATATTACATTATATAATTAATAATAAAAAACTTAAAAAGTTTTTTTTTTATAACTTAGAAAAATAAAAATTTCTTTACTTATTAATCGAAAGGAACTTCGTTCCATCCGGGTGTCCCTTGACACCTCAGTAGTTTTTCGTTTTCATGGCTGGGATAGCGAGGGTCTGGAGGAGTCCGTCTCATATAGAGGCTATCGTAACCCTCAATGCATGGCCAGTGCGACCCTAAAAGCACAAATAGTACTGACCTCATTGTTGTGGTTCCTGGCCTGGGCCGTGAGCCTGCTGCAGCGGTCACCCCCCACTGTGTACACGGACGGATTCACGCTCAAGTATTTGCCGTTCCCGCAACCTGTGTAACAATAACCATAATTTATCAAACATCGCATCCAAATACCACTTATATATTTAGGTCTTATGTGATAGGAGCCTATCGCCATTTACCGGGTACATTCTCAGACAACGTTCTTTTACTGAAAATTTCGTGCCGATATAGTCCCAATATTTTGGCAGAAATTTCTTAGTAGAAACAGTAACATTAACATTGTTTCCGACCTGGGGACCAGAGACTTTTTTATCAGCAGTCGCACACGTTTACCACTGTGTAGGGACACAGTGCAACCGGCGCATATGTATTTAAGTGGATCCTTAAGTTTAGTCGCCCGGTTCGCCAGTCGCCTTCCCGTATCGCTAGAGATAGGTCGTAGTTAAGATAGAATAATGTAGTCAATAAGTTTATTATGTAATATTTACTCTGGTACCAGTTAATTAAATCATTAGTATAGTGACCTATAGTTTCTCTCATCTCTATTCACCAACAAAAATAACAACAACATGAAGACCCCTAAATTGGTGACCCTCGACAAAGAACACGCAACTTTCTACACCGTGGCGTTCCTGCTTAATCACGTGACATCATGGAAGACGACTCGCCCTTCTCGACGTGCACATCTAGAAGGACTCCTACGACGACCTAGCCAAACTACAACCAAGACACGGAACGCACGGAATTTACAATGAAGATCTACTGCTAAGCGATTTCTCCGACGTGGTCAAGTAAGTGAAGACCCCTAAATTGGTGACCCTCGACAAAGAACACGCAACTTTCTACACCGTGGCGTTCCTGCTTAATCACGTGACATCATGGAAGACGACTCGCCCTTCTCGACGTGCACATCTAGAAGGACTCCTACGACGACCTAGCCAAACTACAACCAAGACACGGAACGCACGGAATTTACAATGAAGATCTACTGCTAAGCGATTTCTCCGACGTGGTCAAGTAAGTGAAGACACGTGGCTGCCATGCATAGCGAAATCAAGTAGCGACCACGGCAGGCCACACAATTTTAAGTGATGACCTTTTGGATTTCCGGACGACGAGCACGTGGTGCATTCGTCGCGTAATTTAACGAATTATATACCCTGCGGTTGCGTTGGCACCAGGATGAGAATGCTTGCTACAGCATTTCCGGACTATACGGCATCGTAACAATATATTTGGAGGCGAGGACAAATATCCCTTCAAGAAGACATTAATTGTCAATTAAGTCATCCATCGGAGACGTGGACTACAATTGGAGCAAATACATCGCTAGCAGACTTGGAGCAATACATACGGAAAATAACAACAACATGAAGACCCCTAAACACTGGACCAAAGAGAAGAATGTCATTAAAATGAGAGGTATCATTTTTATACCACATAGGTACAATTAATAAATTTATAAATATTTGAGTGATCTTGTTATCTACTCAAATTAAAATAATATGCAGACCACCTTAAAGATTTGCTGGGTACCGGCTGTGGCGAGGCTGGTGATTCGCTTTTGAGGGACTTAACGGCTTTAGCCAGTCTCATGCTTTCAGGGCGTGTCCATAAAGACGTTACGGAGCTCCTCTACGGTGCCAACTTAATAGCTTTAAAGAAGAGGGATGGCGGCATCAGACCCATTGCCGTCGGTACTGTTTATCGTCGCCTCGCGGCCAAAATCGGGTGTAAAAAGGTAAACTTGGATTTACAGAATATTTTCGTACCTCTGCAACTCGGTTTTGGCACGCGAGGAGGCTGTGAGGCTGCTGTCCACTCAGTGCGTACTTTTACAGAAAAAGACTGTGGTGAAGTGTTGCTAAAAGTTGACGTTAAGAATGCTTTTAATTCCGTAGATAGGGGAGCCCTCCTTACGCAAGTAAAAGAGCAAATTCCAAATTTATTTAATTTTCTCTGGCAATGTTACGGTTCGGCTTCTAAACTTACATATTTAGGCAACGAAATTCTTTCTGAAGTTGGCTGCCAGCAGGGTGACCCACTTGGCCCTGCAATTTTTAGCCTCGCCATTCACCCCATTATCCAACGCCTTCGTTCTAAACTTAATGTCTGGTATTTGGATGATGGGACGATTGGCGGGGACTTCAGTACAGTCCACGATGACCTTCTCCTTTTGATTTATGAATTCAACAAGATTGGTCTACAGCTAAATTTTAAAAAATGTGAAATATTCATTTCTGACAACTGTACTGCTAAAAATTCCATAATAGAAAAAATCAACAAATCAGCTCCTGGCATCAAAATTATCGACAGAAACGCTTTGTGCTTATTGGGCTCCCCCATCCTCGATGATGCGATTCCTGCTTTTATCGATCACAAAATTCAAAATTTCTTACACACCTCCGATCGGTTATCGAAAATTAACACACACATGGCTTTCACTATTATAAAATTTTGTCTTTTTGGCCCCAAATTCACTTATACTTTGCGATGTTGCCAACTCTGGAAGCACACTCAGCTGCTTCTAAAGTTGGATAATATCGTAAAAAACACTTTGGTCTCTATTTTAAATGTAAATTTGGACGAACGGACGTGGTTACAGGCTTCGCTTCCAGTGCGGTGGGGGGGCCTAGGTATAAGGGCTATTTCAGATGTTGCTCTGCCTGCATTCCTATCCTCAGTTCATGCCACCAACAATCTTTCTCAACATATTCTTTCGGCTTCCCTTAATAAATTTGAATTAAGTGGCATGACTGAGGCTATGAGTGCTTGGCGCCTAGCCTGCCCAAACACCGATTTCCCTACAAACCCAACATCCCAGCGGCTGTGGGATGGGCCGATCTGCAAGCTACTACGGAAAAAACTCATTGATACGTGTGTAAGCTCTGCAGATCGTGCTCGTCTTTTAGCCGTTTCGGAATGGGAATCGGGTTTGTGGCTTCACGCCATCCCATCGCATAACACTGGCACCTTGTTGGACACCGCTACTTTTAGAACTGCGGTGTCCCTTCGCCTGGGCGCACCGTGTTGTGCTCCGCACCGCTGCCAGTGTGGCGCCGCAGTGAGTCGGCTTGGTCACCACGGCCTAAGCTGCGTTAAGAGCGCAGGCAGATTCACTCGCCATTCCAGCCTTAATGAAATCATCCGTTGGGCTCTTACCACCGCCAACTGTCCGGCCATCCTGGAACCGAACGGTCTGAGCCGTGACGATGGTAAGAGGCCCGACGGAATGACTCTTGTTCCCTGGAGATTGGGGCGGCCCTTAGTGTGGGATGCTACCTGCGTCGACACTTTGGCGCCGTCGCATCTCCCGGGGACCGAGACTAGACCTGGTGCGGCGGCTGAATCTGCGGAGGACCTCAAGAGGCGCAAATATAGTCTCCTTGACAGTGGCTATATGTTTGTGCCTTTTGGGGTAGAGACGCTTGGGACGTGGGGGCCGGGCGCTCACTTTGTATATAAAGAAATAACGTCTCGCATTTTTGAGGCCACACGTTCCCGAAATGCTGGCCTTTATTTTGGACAGCGGATAAGCATTGCCATCCAGCGTGGCAATGCTGCTTGGGAACGTTGCCCACTGGCTGCGGTCTCTTAGAATAGGCTTTTAGTACATAAGTTAGGTTATTATATTTTTGTTTATTATTAGTTTAGTTTTTCTTGTCTTCTTTAAATGTTATTGTTGTGATTTAATATTGACTATTTGTAAAGACATCATAGAAATAACAAATTTTGTTTAATGGTGTATTTGTCAATCTATACTAATATTATAAAGCTAAATAATATGCAGACCTAAATAAATGCGTAGGTAGGCAGTTCTTAAAATCTGATTTTGTTTCATTATCGCAAAAAGTTGTAACTCCTACATGTATATAAAGGTTAAAATAACTAGAGGCCCAGAGGTTTTGTTCATTATGAAGCTACCTACGACATTCGTAGGTGGCAATTTGATATTAGGTAGGTATGTACAGTCGGCCAATATGTTGGGTATGCAGGGCAAAAACTTCTAAGTCATAGTAAAGACTTACGACACCAGTTATGGATAAGTGAGTTATATATCTAACTAGTGGGTATATTACACTTATTAAATATGAAATACAAACTTGCATATCTATTGCACTCAGTTTTTACTATGGCGTAGAAGTTTTTGCCCTGCATACCCAACTCATTGGCCGACTGTACCTACATACCTTATTATTAGAAACATAGATATATTATTACTGCCCCGTTGGTTTAGCGGTATAATTTGTGTATAGCTCACCGCGAGATCTGGTGTTAGATTCCCGGGTCGGACAAAGTGTTGGTGAACTTTCCAGGAAATTCTCAATAGTGCCCGGTGGACGGCGATAGGCTCACCCCCTATCCCATGGGACCTTAACAACTATTATAAATAAACATAGTTGAAGTGTTGGTGTTGTACACCTCTGCCACACCCTTCAATGTAATGTAAGCGTTATGTTATATTAAATTAATGAATTTACGCCTATTCTTTCATAAAATAAAGGTATCAAAGGAATTTTACTAAAAGAGAAAATCTCAAATGCCAAAGGTTTAACGAAAATATTGTAGCTGAATCTTTCTTCTACATCGACGAAATAAAAATTGGTCTGGGATTACGTCGAATCGACACAATAGATAATTAAATTGACATTTGTACGATATAATTACAGAAAATGCGTAGTAAATACTCGGGGGCACGTGTGACGCACGCTTCACCCCGTGACATTTAGCGGGATAACCCGACACGCCGAGGAATCGCGTCTCGCCCGAAACGACAAAGCAAGTAAATAATAATATAAATGACAATTGACAGCAGTTAACACTCAGAAGGATCTGGGTGTCACAATAAGCTATGACCTGAAGTGGGAAACACACATCGTCAATATTGTCAAAAGAGCAAACTCTATGCTGTACCTAATAAGAAAAGCATTAAGATACCTTACACCAAAAACATTTTTGAAACTCTATTAAACATACATAAGGCCAATGCTGGAGTATGCATATGTCATATGGGATCCTTACTTATAGAAAGATGTGGCACTCCTTGAAAATGTGCAGAGAAGAGCAACTAAAATGGTAGCAGTATTGAAAAACAAGTCTTATGATGAACGCCTTACAGACCTTGACCTTACATCTCTTGAAAACCGCAGACAGAGAGGAAGTTTGATTGAAACCTACAAAATAATAACCAACTGTTATGATGTTAATACAATTAAAGACATTTATGTAAGAAACCAAAACAAACACTTACGAGGCCATTCTTTAAGAATTTGTCAGACACTATCTAAACTAAATCCTTTGAAACATTTTGTACCAAATAGAGTTGTCATGAAATGGAACAGACTACCAGAAAACATTGTTATGGCACCCACAGTGAATACATTCAAAAATAGACTGGACAAATTCTCCAAATCACAAGACTCACACGCATCAGCTTAATAGCTGCTAGTGTGCTTCATATATAATATAATAATAAATAAAAATAAATAATACTAGCAGCTCTGTTTCTAATACATGTACCACTGCTGGGCTCGGGCTTCTTCTCATGATGAGAAGGTTTAACCCATAGTCCACTACGCTGGCCATGTGTGGATTGGTACACTTCACACAACTTTGAGCACTTTTTAGGCACTCTTAACCATGCAGGTTTCCTCACGATGATTTCGTTCACCGTTAGCGAGCGATAATTTATATGACAAATACACACATATCTTCGAAAAGACGAATCTTAACGATTTATTGACAGAGGTGTGTACCGTGGGTTCGAAAGCGAGACCTTCAACTTCGCAGTCCTACGGTATCCCACTCGGCTATCGCTGCATTTTTAGCAAATAAATAAACCGATAAAATGGGTAGCGCAATCTTACTATGCTCTTTCCACATTTTTGCGAAGATGCAGATGTAGGGCACTGAAGAGATTGTCCGTGTGGACATCATCGTGCGTCAATCACTAATTAAAACGCTTTAAAACTGAAACAGCGTTTGAGTGGTTAGTCATCAATATAAAATATGTAGTTTAATTTATTTTTTATAGTTCAAGAGAGTCCTAAACACAGGGTATTCTAGTTTGGATTCCTAACTCCCGCAAAAGCTAATCTATACTCTAGATTTTAAGTACTAAATAGAAATTTGATTTTTTGTGGCAGGTGAATAAAGATTTTACATTTTTTTTCATATTTCTAAGAATGTAGTTAACAAAGGCAAATTCCCACAAAAAAAACGAAGGTAATAGATTAATCCTCTGATTATCTAGTTATATATGTAGTTAGAAACAAAGACTCTGTACTGAACAATCCAATGAAGCAATTTAACTTTAATCAAAACCTTGACTCCTTTAACGACTTTTCACTAATACAATATTCTTCATTTATAGTTACGAATATGACCATACATGCCCATTTCTAAATTTTTATTAAGCTGTCGAATTTCGTAGTTAAATTTTAACCTAATTATTTCACTCAAGGGAGACACACGGACGCGAGAGTTCGGTATAGGTTTTTGTTTTATTCTAGAACATTCTCGTCCTTTCTTCGTGGTGGTCACTTAACCTCGTTTTACCGATATATCTCAGCACACTTTGAATTATTTAAATAAATTTTAATGATTCATCCATCACAACAGTAATGTTTTGCATTATTTAAAAATAAATAGGTTAAACGAATTTCCCGACTATTCTAACGTGTCCAACAAGCATTGGTTGCGTTTTGTGGTAGCCTTAGCGATTTCGGTACACCGCCTATGTGACATTTAGCAAACATTGGTATTCTACCAATCTCAGGAAACAGTGTAAATTATACTCAAGTGACCTTTAATGAGTTATTTGGATCAAGGTTCAAAGGTACCGAACAAGTATAGCACTTGAATTTGTTCCTGTAACAAACGCAGATCGATCTCAATAAATTTCAGATAAACCTTGAACCAAGCAAGAAATGTGCGAATTGTAATCTTGAACGTTTGTTTAACTTGTCAGCGGTTTGACCATTCATACACCCAGAGTCAATAAAAAAATGCATATCGCCGTTACGTTAAGTGTTGGTTAATCATTGAAATGCGTATGAACTGACTGACTAAACGAGACCGCCATAGAAAGAAAGACTTTGAAGCAGTGCTTGGCGTTCTGCAGGCGGCGTCGCCTGCCTGTTCATGCACATCTTACGCGGGCTACTCACACACCTACCGCAAGGGCAATCTAGGAGGCAAGTCGAGTCGAGCCACGCAAAATTGAACGCCACAGTAGAAGAATAATTTCAAATCGACTTAATTTAACTCCTAGATTGCCCCTGGGCCAGCTGGTTGAGTAGCCCATCTTAAACCAGGTATAGCTGGAAGCTTTACGTTGAGGTAAAAGAAGAGAAACTACTCACCGACATCACAGACGAGGCTGCCAGGTTCAAGCTCGGACAGGAACGTTTTGACGCCGGGAGCGGGGGCCCTGGAGGCGTCGTCACCGTCTTCGCCGGCCTGCTCGTACACGTCGTGCACGTACGCGCGCTCGAGCGCCGCGCCCCGGGCCGCCGACTCGCCCGACGCCTCCTCGAGCGGCTCGCCGGGCGCGCAGCCGCACGCCGCGCCCGCGCCGCCATCCGCCATCACCGCACCGCCATTGCACCGCGCTGGAAGATCAAAAGAGCACTCTAAATATGGAAACATTACTTCAGGATGCCAGTTTTCTGGTTCATTTCCACGGTAAAAATATCATCAATTATGAAAGTTCTTGAAAAAGCAAGCTGTCTTCTGAAAGGGCTTTAATCTACAACGAGACCACCAAGAGTCATTAAATTCTATGGAGTAAACAAACGCGAATTTGGGGTTAAATAAGTACGTCGTGAGCGCGATTTATTGAATATCTTTACTATTAATACATTAGGAATAACAGCTTGGAAAAACTTGTTGTTTCCAACCTTTATGTATGAGTAAAACTGTAGTTCTCCTATCTTTTAAAGAGTTTATATATTTATATGTAATTATATATTTATATATTATTATAATATTTATTTAGTATTTGTGTATAGATAATATGTTATAATAGTCTATATGTTGTTTATAGTGTATATAGCTATTGTAAGATATGTGTAAATATTGCAATTAGGATATCTCTGTTTTTGTAAATATTTGCTATGAGACTTATTTAGATTTTTATTTTTAGTAATACACCAACCAAAAAAAAAGAAAAAAAAAATACACCAACTGCTCTTTATTGCCTGCAACACAAACCATCTTCTTATCCATCCAAAGGTTGCCTGTAAGAAATTGCTCTTTAGCGATAAGGTTGCCCATTGTGCATTTAAATATAATTAAAGTTTGTTCTTGTATATATTGTCAAACTGTAAATTTGGTGTACAATAAAGAATACTCCACTCTACTCTATACCTCATAAAATAAACGGTACTATTATGAAAAAAAGTATCTTGCGAAGTTGCAATATTTTTACAAGATTAAATTTTTTTCGCAATATATTTATATTTCACTTAAATTAAGCATTTTATTGTTAACAAAATATACAATGTACAAATTAAATTAAAATAACATCACCAACTATAGTAAACTATACATTCTTGCCAGTTCTAATTGCCCTAAAACGTTGTCCCGGGGGTATCCTGTCCCCGGGACATCTGGCGCGCACCGGGACGCACCGGGAGAGGCCGGGTCATCGGGTCGCTCACACACACACACATAAACAAAGCCTTTGTTTATCACACCAATGTAGTAACAAGTAAGTGATTTGAGTGCGTGCTAGTAATGAGGGCGATTAAATAAGAAATAATATAAATATAATAATAATGTAAATAAGTAAGAAACTTGTTTCACTTTTATATTCGGTCAGGTTATATCCGGATAAGTTCTATCCGGAACCTCAGAAACTGGCCCTTAATGTATATACAATTTATCCAAAACGAATGACTAGCTTCGCCAACTAGCCGGTAACACCGACTAGTGGACCAACTAGTCGGTGTTACCTACTGTATTTCTAGTTAAAAGTCATCAAATTATTAATTTTACTTCAATAGATACAGTGTGCAGCAGCGATAGCCGAATGGGAGACCGTAGGACTGCGAAGTCAAAGGTCTCGGGTTCGAACCCACGGCATACACCTCTGTCAATAAATCGTTAAGATTCGTCTTTTTTCGTAGTATTTATCATATAAATTGTCGCTTGCTAACGGTAAAGGAAAACATCGTGAGGAAACCTACATGCCTGAGAGTGTCTAAAAAGTACTCGAGGTCGTGTGAAGTCTACCAATCCGCACTTGGCCAGCGTGGTGGACTATGGCCTTACCCTTCTCATCATGAGAAGAGGCCCGAGCCCAGCAGTGGGACATGTATTAAATATAGGGGCTGCTATTATTATTGGTACAGTGGGCCAACGAGAACTACATACAAGACTTACTACACTAGTTATGGATAAGTGAGTTCCATATCTAAATAGTGGGTATATTACACTTATTAATGCCCACATGCATATCTATGGTTATCAGTTTCCACTATGGCGTAATAAAAATTGCCTTGCATATCTAATTGCTTGGCCCACTGTACCTATACGTAAATGTAACAGCTATTTTTAGGTTTCACTGCTTAAAAAGTAAGGAAACTAGAAACCTCATTTAATGTCGGTTACGGACCGGTAACATCTATTAGCATGATTTAACGATTCTGAGAAATAGGTTACATGTAAATATAGCCTACTATTTTCGTTTTATGGACTCAATTATAGCCTACGCTTTAGTTGCTACGGCGTAGACAGCTGCTCAACTTTCGTAGCTCTCGCCTGCTACATGCCTGCGTATTGCTAAATGTGTCCGTTTAGATGGCTTAGTTAGTGCTTCTATGAGAATTAAATAAGAACAGTTTTTCCGGCCATATTGGATAATGTTCCATTCGGCCTATTGAGAACGAAATTTTTCAAAAAGGAACAGGCATGTGTTCAAAAATGTCGGTTATATTTAGCCGAATGGAACATTCAATATGGCCGAAGAATCTATTCTTATTTGTTTTGCATATTATTGGTCTTCCAACTGACAAAATATTCTTAAAGTTATTGTGCTTTTATATTACTATACATCAACGTTGTCTTTTATTTAGTTCGTTTCAATCATGTCTATACGGTATAGACATGATTGAAACGAACTAAATAAAAGACACTACTCAACTGAAAATGGATTCCAAAATCAAACTTTTAATGTGTAAATATTCTGCTTACAGTTTAAATATAATACGGTTTCCATGAAACCAAAAGAAATTGTTTAAATTACAAACTAAATAATAAATATAACCTAAAAAAATTCAGAATTCAACATTGATAAACATTTAAGTAGAAAAAGGTGAACACAAAGTTTTAACATGAAACATCTTTTTATCGTTAGGACTGTACTTAATTGGTTTGAACGGTAAGCAGACAAAATGCCATAGACGTTTTTAAAACTAACAATCAATTTATGACGTAATTGTTTTAAGATCAATACAATGACGTTGTTATACTGTGTCCATTCCTTTATTTTCTTTTTGACAGATCACGCCTATGAATTACCGTTTTTTTTTGTCAGATTAATGTACTACAATAATAATGTACTTTATTGACAAGCGGCACTTTTTAGGGAAGTTCACTGTTTGTTACAAACAACCACAGACTATAAATCAAATCGTGAAATGAAATAAATCGCTCATTATGAAAAAGAAAAAATTGACTTTTTTGTGTATTGTCTGTATTTTTTATAAAAAAAAATACAATAATAGTATCATGATTCCATGAATAATTATTTGCAAGAAATTTAGTCGAAATCTTGGAATTAAAATTGAAAATGTAAACAAAGGTAACTAGGAAACCGTCATAGACTAAGTATGTGACATTATTATTATATTATTATTTTGTATATTTATTTCATCTGATAAAAACTACTAATAAACGAATAATTAATAATGAACTAAAACCATTTCGATGTAATTAATCGATTGAAAGTTCTTCTTAGACAACATCGATTATGATTTCAAATCGAATCAGTAACGTGTTAAGGCATCCCTAAATGTAATCTGTCAAAAAGAAAATAAAGGAATGGACAGAGTATAGTTTTAATAGTGCGCTCGTGTCTATAAAAAGATGCATGGGACAAGTGCATATCGATTTTAACCGTTTGTTCGTCACTAACCTTTTATCGATTATATTAAAAAGTCATTATACTACGCAAATAGTGACGTCTCTATGTATGTTAGCTAAAATAGATATAGATTTTATTCTAGTCTCTAATCATTTTCGACGTTGACATTGCATTTGTTATGCAAATTGAGTTGTGAGTTAAATGTGCAGTATAAATAAATATCTCACAACTCACACACAACGCCATCTAGTCCCAAACTAAGCAGAACTTGTACTATGGGTACTAGAATAACTGATACTAATACATAAATACTTTTTTTTTTGTAAATACATATCTACTTATTATACATAGAAACACCGAGACTAAGACAAACCCCCACGTTCATGCACACAAAGATTTGACTTAAGCGGAAATCGAACCCGCGACCTCGGCGGGCAGCTACAGTACCCACTCCGCCATGCGGTCGTATATTTAGCTTTATATTTAGAAATTTATAGTGATCAATAAGCCCAAGGCAATATTAGTATGGTATTTTAATCACAGTGCCGTCACAGTTTGTCTCATTATGAAAAACTAGCTGCCACGCGCGGCTCCGTCCTCGTGTTTTGTTGTTAAAAAAAACTGACTTCAAAAAGTCGGTAAACTAAAAAGCAAAAAATAAATTTACTTCGCACAAAATAATACGTTTTTTCATTTAGTTAAATAGAAATTATTAAATAATTATTTTATAATTCTGAAGTCGGTGCCAAGTAAAAACAACCTTTCCACAATATCAAATTACAGTTCACACAAAAAGGGAGGCGTAGTTGTGCTAGTGCGCGGTCGCCCAGTATTGGTACCTACTTACCACAGAAATATAACTAATATTCAGTCAGAAAAAAGTTGTTAGAACCATTGATATTATCTATACAGAGTTATTAATTGTTTACTTGGCACCGACTTCAGAATTATAAAATAATTATTTAATAATTTCTATTTAACTAAATGAAAAAACGTATTATTTTGTGCGAAGTAAATTTATTTTTTGCTTTTTAGTTTACCGACTTTTTGAAGTCGGTTTTTTTTTTGTTAAAAATTATTTTATTTTACGATTTTAAGTGATGGGTAGACCGAGCAAGAATGTTTCTCGAATGAGGAGACGACGGTTACTTAAAACGGAAAACTTATGAATAATAAACAAGAATTTAATCCTTTCTCCTGACTATTGAGGGTCACGACCTCCCATCATCAGCTCATTTGACACAATAACTAGCAGTAGGAATTAATATGCGTACAGTAGTAAAAGAATTATCCTTTAACTCCTAACTATTGAGGAGTTGTCCTTCCATCATCAGCTCAACCACATAAAATTATTGCGACCAAGCGTAAATCCTTGTGTAGCCTCGATTAATAAAATATGAGGGTTACCCCCAATTTCTCTGGGATCCCATCATCAGATCATGACATGCTGACAATGGGACCATCTTTGAAAAATCTCCGTTCCAACAGCTCACTTGACATCATAACTAGCAGTCTGAATATGTGTACAGTAGTGAAAGAATTATCCTTTAACTCCTAACCATTGAGGAGTTGACCTTCCATCATCAGCTCATCCACAAAAAAATACGTAAATACTGGTGTAGCTTTGAAAAACACACTAAAAACATTACATGTGCCTATAAAATTCGAGGGTTGCCCTCGATTTCTCTAAGATCCCATCATCAGATCACGACATGCTGACAATGGGACCCCTTTGGAATCATCTCCTGTCCAACAAAAAAATAATCATCAAAATCAGTTCATAAACGACGGAGATATCCGTGAACAAACATAAAAAAAAAAAAAAAAGTAACATATATATACGAATCGAATTGAGAACCTCCTCCTTTTTTAGAAGTCGGTTAAAAAGTAGCCTGTATCCTTCCTGAGGTTTTGATTTATTTCGCGAGTTCTCCAAAGCGAATTGGCTAATCCTTTCACCACGATGGCAAGTCAAAATAAAATTTGACTCAGCCATCGAGACGACGAGGAAGAAGAAGAAGAAGATTTATCTATCCTTTTTCTGAATGTTTAACTTCACAAGCATCACTGTAGTAAACGTTGATTTTATCTATCGATTTATAGATTCAGCTTTTCACAAAATAAAAGCTATACATCAGGTTCTTGAGAATTTCCAATGGCAATTCCGTGTATCGATACCGCTATTGTTGAAATTGCTGTTGAGTGCACACTGCTTTTTAAACTGTTTTTATCGGTTGTACCTATAGATTCTCGGAATTTCAATGCTCTTTCCTTTTAACGTTTATGGAAATTGCAACGTTGCTATTTGACGACCGGATGGCGGAGTGGGTAGTGTACCTGCCTGCGACGCCGAGGTCGTGGGTTCGATACCCACTAAAGACAAATCTTTGTGTGCTTGAACATGGGGGTTTGTCTAAGTCTGGGTGTTTCTATGTATAATATGTATGTATTTATAAAAGAAAAAGTATATAATTATGTATAAGTATCAGTTATTCTAGTACCCATAGTACAAGCTCTGCTTAGTTTGGGACTAGATAGCGTTGTGTGTGAGTTGTGAAATATGTATGTATATGTATTTATAGACGGCACGGCTACACCAAAAGAGTTTGATCGACCACTAACTGCCCGTTTAACAATAATTAAGTAAACGTTACTTAAAGAATAAAATATAATAAAATATAAAAGAAATTTAAGTGACATCTGTGTGTTGAATTGTGTCACTTTTATATTCGTTATAATTAATCTGGTGAATAGCTTTTACATAAAAAATAGGCCCAGAAAATAAGTTAAGAAAAAAAAATGTTCCTTGTTATTAATTGCACACGAATTCCCACTAATAACACTGCCAATCCCTTGCCTTATTTATCTTATTATACTTTACACTATATTATTTAAAATAACTTTCGCAATTTGTACCTATTCCTAAAATTGCATAGCCTTTCAATATACGAACGAATCATTTAATTGTGATCAAAATATTACAATTTTTACACATTTCATGTACATACTTATTCTAAAACCAACTTATTTATCACTATCCTCAAAAACTAATCACTGAGGAATATAAACAAAAACAGTGACATAAAGCGGAATCCATATCCAAGTGTTATTTGTATTTTATTGTATGTAACAGCAGTTCAGGTCGTTAGTAAACAAAGAATCAAATAAAATGGCGCATATGTGCGGCGCGCGGCCATTTTTTATTAACAAACTTCAGGATTCAGCTATACCGTCGTCCCTGCAACCCCTCTTGTGGGTTCCTTTAAAATATATCTATAGATATATATCTATAGAGACGAGGGCGGCAGAATCACTGTCTCACCTATAGCCTGCCGCCAAATGGTAGTGCGTGCATTACTTCGTTCCGGTTTGGTGGTGAGATCAGACCCTGAAATTACTCGCATAAGAGGCATAACACCGTAGTCCTCAGCTGCAGCGACGCATCTACAATCTGCTTTTGTGGATGGTTAATGTGTATGGGCTGTTCTCAACTTACCATCACTTGGACTAGAACGGACAACACGTTCGTTCGCTGCAAGAGAAGTTATTTAAACGAGGAGTGTTGTTTATTTATAATATTTTTTTTAAATTTTACCTATCTTATGTGCTATATTTTTATAAATCGGTTATTTGAAAGAAGCCAAATATTTTAGACAAACTAATTGAGATCGGTGTTCGACGGTATCGTATTTGAAAGGGTTTTTATCAGGCAGTTACCGCTAGAATAAAGTCTGGGTATAATCAAATTAATAGCTGACACAATGAATCGTAGGTTTTTTTTAATTGTCAAAAATAAATGGTTATTAAAGGTCACCTATATATTGAAACAAGCGACCGACAAGCGCTTGGAAAACGGAGAAGGGAAACATATAAAATCAATGATATTATTACACACCTCTTTATTCATTATTTAAATTATGAAATACGGGTGTTACTCAGTAATGTTGGTCTATTTAGTGCAAGACTGGCTGCGACTCAGGCGCGACGTATCGCACTCTCTTGATAATGCCTAGACGTATAGGCGAAACCGCCGTCGAACACCCTATTTCATAATTTGAATAATGTTATAAACTCACGTCAGTTTTAATAAAAATATTATAAACCTCTTTATTCATCTTTGAATTAGATATTATCATTATCAAGTATTAGATAAGATGCTCTATACTTAACTATAATTGATCAATCTATAAGAATATATTATTGTTTAGCGTCATTCAAGAACACTGGTAACTATATGCACAGAGGGAATCAAGGTAAAACGAAACCGTTCATACTGCGGTGTATGCAGTTCTTTGATATCAAGATTGCAGAGGCTGTATGCTCTACATTCTATACAGCATCTTACTGAGATTACGTGAAAGATTCTGAAGTGAATAGAAATCGTATTGATTTTGTCATTCTTTACGACTTGCGCGCCACACGATCTTACGGATCACTATTTGCTGGAAACATGCAAGATGCAACGGTATGTTGTGATTAAAATGTACCTAACGGCCTCTATAATATAATTTCCCTGATGAAATAGTCCTTACTGTATAGTTATATTAAATTCGAAGGTAACTCTGTACCTTTTTTCAATACTTTTTTATATACTATATATTTTATATACTACGCCCACAGCGAACGAACGTGTAGTCCACCTGATGGTTAAGTGGAGTACTGCCCATGGACATCAACAATCCACAAAAGCAGATTATAGATGAGTCGCTGCAGTTGAGGACTAAGGTGTTATGCCTCATGTGCCAGTAATTTCAGGGCCTGATCTCACCACCAAACCGGAACACAGTAATGGAAGCACTACTATTTGGCGGCAGATTTAAGGTGAGACGGTGGTGCTGCCGCCCTTGAGCTCGTTCACAAGAGCTCTACCACCAGTGGTTAAAGGTGAGACGGCCGAAAAAGGTAATATAAAGGTAATAATATATTATAAGGGTCAATAAATACCTATGCTCAATAAATCTGTACCTCTATTCGCTTATCTGTTACGCTTACATTTTAAACATTTTAAGTTCATAATCTTATTGTTTTATGACTAATAATCAACAGTTACACACGACAACATAGGATATGTACAAAATACAGAAACGTGACGTCATGGCGTTTGTTTGGAGCATTTGGGCAAGTCTATTATAAATGTGAATTTAAAATCGTTTTATCTCAGGCAATTTAAATTAACAAATTAATTATGTTAATATCAAGAGGTGTTTCAATTGCATATAAAAATAAAAAATATTTATCATGCCTTAAAATACGGCATGACTGCATCCCGGCCTCCCCTAGGGCTTGAGGTGAAGGTCCCTGTTTACCCTGGATCCGGCACAAGCGTCGCCAGGCAACGCCACGCCATCGTCTAAACGTATTATGTGCTAACTGTGTTACATTAGTGCTTTGTGGAGTGGCCTAGTAATTTATCTAGCTTACTTCCTTATCAATTATTATGCTATCTGCGAGCCGTTGTTTGTAATGACGAAAATTTTTTTTTTCGTGTGACTAGGCTTACTTTATTCAATTTTTATAATTAAAATGTTAAATATTTTCAATTTGTCAGTCGATAAAATGAATTAAACTGATTTGAAGACAATGTCAAAAACATTAACTGTTGCCCTAACCACAAGACTTGGTTAGAACAAAAAAATCCTAAATCTTGTTGACCAGTATATTTTTCAAACAATATTTAATAAAACTAAACCACGAACCAGTATTGCGCCAGATTACTTGTATTATCCTCAAAACTAGTTTCAGGGATGAGAGTGCCAGAGGAATGGCGCGGTTTATCAAAATTTTCAATATAGCGTATGTTATACGAGTGGTATATGTGTAAAGCCGAGTATTCGAGCATCGCATTCAACTCAATAGCTTGGCTCAATACAACCATTCGTCGATTGCTCCCTTCCATCAATACTGTTTGAAAATGATTAGTTTACAAAGACTTAAGCTCTAATATTGCCACTTACCATCGGATGGAGTACCGTTTGCTCAATGTGTCATATAAAATCCAATCCCCTGGCGTTGCAAGTGTCCATAGGCTACGGTAACTGCTTACCATCAGGCGGGCCGTATGCTTGTTTGCCACCTCAGTGGAATAAAATATGTCGATAGCCTAGTGGGAGACTGAAAAATCGTTAAGATTCGTCTTTTCGAAGATTTGTGTGTATTTAACTTATACATTGTCGCTCGCTAACAAAAAAAACATCGTGAGGAAACCTGCATGCTTGAGAGTGCATAAAGAGTATTCAATGGTGTGAAAAGTCTACCAATCCGCACTTTGCCAGCGTGGTGGACTATGACCTAACCCTATTTATTATGAGAAGAGGCCCGAGCCCAGCAGTGGGACATGTATTAGATACAGGGCTGCTACTATATGCTCTATTATAAATGAGCTGAACCCATTTCCAGACAGCGCGTTAAAAAGCATTCGCTATGACATGATGGTGTACCTTTTAAACAGATCGATTAAAAAAATAAATTTTGTTTTTCAAATCATAATAATAAAACCATCAACTTTCAGTACTGCACCAAACTGGGTTTACGTATGTTATCCGCTTAACTAGTTTTAGGGATTGCCAGAGGAATGAAGGATTTTATCAATATTTTCAATATAGCGTATGTTATACAAGTGGCATAGGTGCAAAGCCCTAATGTCTCAATACAATCGGCAACCATTCATCGATTGGTCGTTTCTATCAATGTTATTTGGAAAGGATTCGTTTACTCGGGTTTATAATCATTTACCGAAAGTATTGCTAGAAATTAAGAATTTTCATAAATTTAAACATAATGTCAAATCATTTCTATTACAAAAGGCTTATTATACCGTGGAAGAATATTTAAATGATAGAATGATTCAATGATATTTTCTTTTTACATTTTCTTTTTTATAATTTTATATACTTGCTCAATTTACGATTAATTATTTTATTTTATTACTTTCTAATCTTGCTTAATCTATATTATTAATTATTAACTTCTTTATATACCTGTTTGTATGTCGTGATTACAATTCATAGCGATCTGAAACTGTTGTAATGACCATTATTGTAACCTATGTTTGACAAATAAAACATTCTGATTCTGATTCTGATTCTAGATTGCTGTTGCTTTTGTAAACTGAAGGATGGTACCTGCTGCAATTATAGGATTTTATATGACACATTGAGCAAACGGTACTCCATCCGATGGTAAGTGGCAACTACAGCCTATAAACACCAACTTATCCGCAAAGATGCCGATATCTTGTAGCGCAGTCGAAATGCTATTTGTCAAGTAATTCTTTCTTTCTTCGAGCCTTTTTTCTAATTACATTGGGGTCAGCTTTTAGTCTAACTGATTCAGCTGATAATTAGTATTTTACGTGAAGCGACCACTACAACGGTTGCCACAACCGTGTACGGGGCGATACGATACTCTTTGTTAGACAAGTTGTCAAATTTCATGACCTCTGATTACCCGTAAAGACTGCAAAAGATATTCAAATAGCAACTGGGACTGGCCTAACGTGCTCGCCGCGACTCGGAGTATAACTCGTTACGTTAAGATGGTTACCAATCCTACGGCCTTATGAGAAAAGCAATGCTTTACCAATAAGATCGATCGGTCCACGAGGCTTCGACTCGGCCAAAGCTCTTTCTCTCGCTCTCAATTTGTCAAGTAATTATGATTCTAATCGATGACGACGAACGGATGGCGGAGTAGGTTCGATTTCCGCTTAAGACAAATCTTTGTGTGCATAAACATTGAAGTATGTGTAAAGAAAAGAATATATGCATTAGTATCAGTTATTGTAGTATCCAAAATACAAGCTCTGCGTAGTTTGGGACTAGATGCCGTTTTGTGTATGTTGTGTGTGTGTGTGATAATAAATATACTTTTCGTCCGTACGTATAGACCATACCATTAGGAAATATAAATATCGATTTTACCATACATCCTATTCGTCATATTTGATTTGCATCGCGAGCAAATCACGTCGAATTCGATAAAACAGCTTTTTATCTTCGTCTTAGTAATATTCGTTGCACGCACGTACCGTCTAATCCGATTTGTTGTGTTTTTAAATGTATGGATTGCTTTCTATAATCTTATATCAGGCGATGTGCTGGTTTATTAACCTTAGGGTCAGGGGGTTAGATCTTTTTAACACAAAAGTAGTCGAGATAAGTAACTGAATTTACGTAAGATAAAACAAGTTTCCATGCGACTGGAGTGAACTGCAAAAATGCGCTAACATATTATCTAGAGTGGATTTCGCAATAATACCTATTGCCTATAATAGGTATTAATAACCGAAGTAATTTGATTAAATAAGTCTATATCTTATATAATATTATATATTTAATTCGTATATTTAATATTATATAAAATACAAAAAAAACCGGCCAAGTGCGTGTCGGGCCACGCGCAGTAGGGTTCCATAGAAAAATATTTTTAATTTTACTTTTTAACTAAATGGCGTCCTTCAGAAAGGAAATGTTTGTAGTACACGAAACCAGCTAGCACGTATGACGAGATGTATGAATGTTGAGGAAGCGAAAGAAGTATGTAAGGAGCGAAGCACATGGCGTTCCATCGTCTCTGCCTACCCTCGTGGGATAAAGGCGTGATTTTATATATGTATTATGTATGTTTATTTATGTTTCAAGAATTTTGAACGAAATATTCTGAGTAACTGCATCTGACATTTCGGACCCCTATTCCTCTTGAACTAATGAAGTGAACTTATCCGCTATAGTTTTCCTTTAAAGTTCATTACATGCACTACCGACACAATTTTTTTCAGATTTTAGGATCCAGTAGTTTAGCTTTTAGAGGGGGGGGGACGCCCTACTCGAACAAAAATTTGCTCTTTAAAGTTAATTATCTCGCAAACGGATCCCTAAATCAAAAAACTGTCTTAGCAACCCCTAAACGTTTTTAAAAGTCCTATCTAACAATACCCCATACTATGGGGTAGGCGACAAAAAAAAAACATCCCTACTTTACATGTAGGGGAGCTACCTGAAAAAAAAATATTTTCCAAATTTTACTCTACGACTTTCTTTGTTTAGTTAACATACATGTTTATGCAAAATTTCAGTTTTCTAGCACCAACGGTTTCGTCGCTATGCCGTGGACAGACGGACAGACGGACATGGCGAAACTATAAGGGTTCCTTGTAGGTACTACGGAACCCTAAAAAGGCATAGCAAAGCTAAAATTTGCTTTAAAATATTACAAGTATTTGATAAAAATGCGTCATCTCTCGACAGTAATAGTGTTGATCTTAATTCAAACTTACTGTATAAATAAGTGACTTATCACATCGCATAGATGGCGCTAAAACCAAGTAAAGTTCGTCTAGCTATGGCTAGCACAAAAGAGTTGAGAAATTTCGAGTCCAGCAGCATACGAATCCATAGCTGAATTGGCAAAGCACTTGGGGCGTATACCTAGGGGGTGCAGGTTCGAGTCCTGCTGGATTCCTAATTTTTCAACTTTAATATAATATAAAATACAAAAAAAAGGAATAGCAAAGCTAAAATTTGCTTTTAAATATTACAAGTCTATATATCTCGTGATACTTTCACACTCACTCAAGTATTTGCCAAATAATGACAGTTAATGTTGCTTGCCTGTTGCATCATTTGATAAAACAATAAGCGAGGCAACTAATGCTGAATTCTAAATAATAATAATGCAATATCTTAAACAAATTCACAGAAAAATCCAATTCGAATTTTCATTTAACAAATGAAAAGCAAAACAATTCTAAATATCAAGATAATTTTCGTTCGGCTCGCAGCGGGGGATACCAGGCGCGCATAGCCGAGTGGGAGATAGTATTAAAATGGTAAATTAAAATATCGTTTGTGCATCGTTCGGGTCGTGAGGGGGACGGGAGGGGGTCGACGAACGCGCGACCCAGTTGCAGTGGTACCCGCGTGCCGCAGACATCGCCCCATGAAATATAGACGGATTCTGATACTGCTACAACTACAATTATATATGGAAATTCTAACCGTGTCGTATTTAGGGCGAGTCTAATCGGATTTTGTTTCAATGTTAAAAACATTGTTCTTGTTCATTCTGCAGCTTTTGTGAACAAGCTGTAGAATAGCAGGCATAAGACTTATATAATAAAACAACTGCAAAATATAATGTCCCGTCAGGCTAGCATTACGAGCAAGATTTTGTTGATGATGATGATCATGTTTCGCCATACAAGATTATGACAAAACGCGAAAAAAAATATGTCGCACTTGTTATGCTAGCCCCTCTAGTTTGATGTTAAAAACAGACTGATAAAAATGACGACTGGATAGCGGAGTCCGTAGTGCAACTGCCTGCTATGCAGAGGTCGCGGGTTCGATGCCCACTCAAGACAAAACTTTGTGTGCATGAACATGAAAATTTGTCTTAGTCTGGGTGATTCTATGTTTAATAAGTATGTATTAAAAATAAAGTATATATATTATTATCAGTTATTATATGTAGTACAAGCTCTGCTTAGTTTAGGACTAGATGATGTTGTGTGAAAGTTGTGTGATATTTATTATTATTATTTATTAAAGACCTTACAATAAAAACTTATTTATACGTTAATGTGAAACTGTAGGCCTTTCACAACACCGCTTTTCCACCTCTCAAACATTTCGGAATTGAAAACCAAATTGCAATTTTTCCTCGATTTGCAAACTCGGTAGTAACATAAAACTCTGCGCACTCGACGCTCAGTATCGAACTACATACCTATACCTCTTTCGCGAGTAAGGTTGCACCAAGGTATTAGGAATAGGATCGGAGGTTCCTTCACGACAATTTCCTTTGTTTTTAAGCAGCTGTAGTATCATGTATAATGCGTTAGACATGCGAAAAAATGTCTTGTAGGGATAGCATATGAGCGTGAGATCGATTTTTGTTTTTCGAAGTAAACACCGCCAAATTTCTGTCTTCGATATAAGACGTTTTGATCACAACAAAGCCCATTATTTCTTTTGCCCGATCCGGTAATTAGACCCGAGACCTTGGTGCAGCAGTTGAATTATGCTAGCCACTTGACCAACAAGTCAGAGGATGATAATAATAATGTAGTGGCAGGCTATATTAAGTTATTTTAATATAAATTTGTTTCACTTTTGTATTAAATAACTTTAACTAACTGTTTGCTAAAACTAGATAAACTAAGTAATCTAAATCTATATTAATGATTTATGCATGCTAATTTGTATTATAGAAATTATTATTAAATACCTACAATAGTTTATTCATGTAAACTTTGTTATGTTATAATACAGTACACTGTTCATTATCTTGTTGATAGAAATGGAAGGCTACCTGTGATACAGTGGTTTTCACTAGAACAGGTGCCAACGTTACAACCTTTTGTAATATTTGGATTAATCTAATATGTACTTGCTTTGTATTGCTCCATGTATCTTATTGAAATAAATGATTATTATGATTATTAATATCTGTAAATATCAAAACGGTTTAAATCGTTAGCGTGACAAGCTAACCTGCAGGGTTAAAAATAGCATCTCGATTTTCCGATGTATTCACAATAGAGTGTGCATGGCATAGAGCCGTTGCGATGCTTGTCATTTGCAATAATTTGAAATCCCTACATGCCAAATGGTAGTGATTCGCAAGGTGAAGGTGATAGGCGTATTTTTAGATAGCTTTGAAAACAACGGCTTTGCGTCGTGCGTGGTGTAGTGGTATAATTTGTGACCGCTCACCGAAATTTCGGGTTTGAAAAAAGTTATTTTGGATAAATTCGTAGGATTTTTTTAGTAGTCTCGAATTGTGTCCGATTGATGGCGATAGGCTCCTCCTATCCATTGGTATCTTAACATATTAGGTGAAGTGTGGGTATTGTACACCTCTGCCACACCCTTCGTAAGGCGTATATTTTTGAGCTGCTTATCCCTTATTTTAAGAACAGTGGTCTTGTTTATTGCAGTTAAAAAAACCGAATCTTAATTTGAACTCCTTTGAATAGCTTCACCGATTTTAATGTTTTTTTTTGTGAATATTTGGTAACTAGGTCTACAAAAAAGTTGTAGGCTATTTTTAATTAACTTTATTGTTATCCCTATGTAGTACGGGTCGTTATACCACGCGGGCGGATTCCTAGGCAGAATCTAGTAAATAGGCATGGTGACTGATCTATAGATAGTAAAATATAGGATACCTTATCAAACTATAGGTAAACATAAACCAATTGAAATAATTTTTTGTTACATACTATAAATCTAACTCATTTTATGATCACTCAAAGTTTCATGGACGAGTTCATTTTTAAAATACGAAATTATTCGATTTTTTTTTATCATTAAATTACCCACACAATTTATAGCAATATTTGTAATAAAACCATTTTTATAAACGCAATATTTCGTATAGCTATCAAACAAAATTCATAACTTCACATACAAAATACTCAAGCGTGACGTCACGCTTGAGTAGCCTTTTGTTTGGAGCGTTTGGGCGAGTCTATTATTAATGTGAATTTGAAATTGTATTATCTCAGGAAGTTTATGTTAGGTCAAAGTAATTCTTGTAATAATGTTTCTTATATCAAGAGGTGTTTCAATTACATACAAAAAAAAAATTAGTCATCATGCCTATTATAAGAGTAAGGAGTAAGTTTAACAAATTGAAATAAGTTTGCATATTGATATTTAAGCCAGATACATGATGAGAGAGACATAATAACCATGATCTAATAAGAGTATGGTCTGCTCGTAACGATAACAGTCGAGTATGGTGTGCCTGTAATGTATAAGTGTGATTCACACATTTCATAGAATCTGTTTTCATAGAATAATATATCATGAAAAAAGCTATAATTTCAAATAGGTACACGAGGTATAATTTTGTAACCTGCAGTAAAAAAGTTCCACTATATGGTTTCATTTCCTTGCAAACTCTTATGATACATTCACAGCATATAAAACCATTAGGTAATACAGGTTCTGCAAGTATACCACATAAAACTTAAACGTTTCAGGCCATAAAGGTGCTGTGGTGGAAA
Source organism: Hypena proboscidalis (assembly GCA_905147285.1). Classification (NCBI taxonomy): domain Eukaryota; kingdom Metazoa; phylum Arthropoda; class Insecta; order Lepidoptera; family Erebidae; genus Hypena; species Hypena proboscidalis. The sequence goes on from LR990141.1 coordinate 9,407,830, forward strand.
TTCTTTTAGGCTATTACGCTAGCATAAGTGCTTAGAGCTGTAATTTTACAAGAAAGGAATTAGCCCCCAATGCAAAAACCGTGATTTTAGATGGTTACTATAAAACCAGGGTACCATTATAGGGTAAGTGCAATTTTTAACCAAAACGGCTCCTCGAATTAAATTCTTAAATATTCTCTAGGTTTTGCGAATCAGATTTTCAGCTTTATATATTGCTAATTTCTTCTACTATTATAGTAAATAGCCAAAGGCAAATAATATGCATGATTCGCGTAGATTCCCGTCAAAATTACAATAATAATCATGCAACGAGATAGTTTAAAAGTTAATTAATATATTATATTATTATTTGGTTTTAACATTTTTTGTTGAAGATGCAGTATTTTCTTTTTTTATGATTTATAACATTTGAAGCAATATCTTTAGCCACTCTTCTTTTGTCTGCATCAATGATTGTATAAGTTATAATAAATAATTGATTAAATGCTGCCCCATTTAAAAGTCCTTTAGTTTAAATGGCACCCAACGTGGGGCCGAGTTTAATTCGTAGCGTTATAAAACAAACTTAAAACGAAATTGGATTTCTAGGAAATGGAAGAAAAAACTACCGAGATCTAGTTGCTGATGTTTTTATACGATTCCGATACTTACGAGCTACACTGGCAACACTGTCGTTGCAAAAACTTAACAATAAAATGATTTTTCTTGGCAACTCCTGCAGCGTTTTGCAGATTTAAAGTTGAACGAACTGAGCTCGTCCCGCTCGACCAATGGGGCGCCCGCACGCGCAATGCGACGACCTCATTGGACGGCGGTGCATTCAAAAGCTGCACATGTGTCGTTTTTCGTACGACACCACATTATTTATTGTCTCACGTGTTTTGAATACCAACTTTTTGACTACATTTTTGACTATTCCAAGATATTACGTTCTGAAGAATATACCAAGTAGGATTTATGTGAGCGGTCACATTATACAAAATTCACTTTTATTTTTATGTAACGGCGTTTTGAATTTAAATAATTTTATAGCAGTTGTCAGTACTACCTAGACTTTAAAATTTGTGTATTCGATAACTAGTATTTTTTCTCTCGTTGGAGATTCAAAGATACGTTGTTATTGAATGAACAAATATTAAGTAGTTGAAAAAAAAAGAGGCATGAATGAAATTAACTTCGGCTAGGATCGCGTCAGTCTCATGGGTAGACGAGGTATCGCGAGGTTTTTTTATCTTAAAATTTAAATTTGCAAATTATTAGTATTATTGTTAGTCACCTCCAGCTAAGCTTAATTCGCTTGTGTTAGGAGGAAGTTCACTTCTGTGGTGTAGTGACCAGGATTCGAGCTCACGACGTCTCTATCGTAAGTCCGATGCCTTATCCATTACGCCACGGCCGCTTTAATGTATATCAATTGATTAAAAGATATCGATTTGCTGAAGCTAGCTAGTCAGAGGCTAGAATTCCTGACAACTAGCAGCTTTTTCTGCGAAATCATTGAATTTGGTTAAGGCATTTTTCATGAATAAATTAAATTATTTAACATTATTTTTTTTTTTCATATTATTGTATCACCTAACAAAGAGTTATCACATCGTACTGGGTTGTGAAGGTTTGGTGGCAACCACTTCAAATAAAATACTGATATAATAGCTAAATCCACTAGACTAGAAGCCTGAAGACTACAAGGTGATGTGCTTAAGCAACTTTGTGTCCACATTTGATACTATTTACTGAAAAAGAACAGTTTTTTTTTAGAGAGACGAACACGGTAAAAGTGTTTAAAGAGAATTCAGCTATTTTAATGTAGTGTCTTAGTGCAGAGCTAGTATATTTTGCCATTAAATGCATACTTGTTTTGCAGTACATGTAAATCACTTCGCGTCGGCTATTTGGAAGCGACCCAGAAATCTGAATAGCTAAGTTTATGCAAGCCATACCTTACAATATTTGCTTCAATTTATCTATGTTTAATACTATTGTTTATGCGACAAACGAACTTGTCGTATTTCTACTTTTAATGTGAAGAAACTTTTTTATTTGTGGCTCTTTTGAAATACTTAAAGAGAGGTTAAATTTTAATCTGCATTAAGTCTATAAGAGTCACATTTAAAGGAAAGAACATTTTCTCAATATGTTGTTTTTAAGAATTATATATTCTATATATTGTAAAAAACAAGAAGAGTACTAGTAGTAGTAGAAGTACACATGTCTTTACAAATAATGGTATCGAGGAATAATTCAAATAAAATTTGCATAGTTGAAAATAGTACGAGACTTCAAACAGAGTTGAAATACTTATGTAAAATTAGATATAAATTAAAAAAAAAAAAAAAAAAAAAAAAAAATCTATGAACCATGAAATCTATAAAATCTATGTAATCTATGGTTTTTATTAGGTGCCATTATTTTAACCATATCATGAGACTAGAACTATGATGCCATATTGTTGTCAGGTATATTAAATTCAGCCTGATTTGAATCAATTTTGATTCAGCTTTGATTTGACCTATATTAACAATTATTTTTATTATTTTAAAGTTATTTAATCATTTTTTTATCCATAAATATCTGTTTTTTTATATTCGTCGCATCACTAATATTCGCTTCAGTGCACGAGATTCAAATCTGATAGATCAACTCCATGAAATAGTAATTAGTGCTGGACTTTTAGCAAAGCTTTTAGGGCAGATAAAAATAGTTGTTTTTGGAAATGGGATCAGTGGGACAGAACAAACTCGATAGAGCCGACCATAGACATTATTTATGTTATGTGCACATTATGTTGTGGGTAGAGGAATATATTAAATTAGTTTAATTAAGTAAGTACCTTCTACCTATAAAAATCTTCTGCTTCCTGTCCATCTAAGTTTGCTGATAGTTCGTTTAATATTTTATGTTGTGTTATCTTTTAGTTTTTGTGTGCAATAAAGAATATTGAATTGTATTGTGAGTGGCAATACGATTACGCTGTTAAAACAGCTTGATAAGTGACAAGCATTTTTAAAAGCGTTTTAGTTTACATATATACGTTTACATATTATATTTAAAAAATAATAGCCGTATTAATTGATGACAGACACAAAGTAACAAAGTACTTTTTTTTCACTACGCTCAGTAATAGCTGAATAATAGCGATTAAATTAACTTTGAATTTTTGGTTAGGCAAAAAATGAATTTTGCTTCCAATATGTCGCAATAAATCTCTTAAGGTTTTACCAGAGTTTAATGAGCCTCCCCGATTGACGTACGCACAACGATTCCCTATGTCCGGCGCACCCTGGGCAATTCACGAGTTCTCCAAAGCGAATTGGCTAATCCTTTCGCCACGATGGCAAGTCAAAACAAAATTTGACTCAGCCATCGACACGACGAAGAAAAAGACCAGAGTTTAATAAAACATAATTCAAGATAATAATAAAAAAAATAAATATCTTAAGTTCAGTATTAAAATTAATATTTTTAATATAGTAGACTAGCTTCTTCGCGCGGCTCGGCTCACGTGGTACGTCGATTAAAATAGTAAATTGTATCTGGGGTCTTGTACTATTTTCACACCAATTTTTATTAAGATCGGACCAGTAGATATTAAGGTTTTTTGGATACAAACAAACAAGCAATCAAATAAGCATAATACTCTTTCCTCTTTTTATATTGGTATAGATATCGATTACACCAAGGCGTCATTGAAGTATTTAATAAATAATAACCATCTCGTAGAGTCACGTGCACAAATTCACCAAGGACAGTCGCGTGCAGTGACAAGACGCTGAATCCGTTTAGCGCCTGACAAGATTAGCTTTCGCACGCCTCACCCTTATTCACATAACCTTATTCGTTTAGGGTTGATAGCTGAGGGAGATCAGAAGAAACTGAGGTCTGACTTATCCAATGCAGGTTGTATATAATAAGGCAGACATCACGACAAAATATCACGACCTTTTTATAGTCAACGCAGTGTAGGTCCTTCTTTTATACTCTTTGCATATAGAGGCAGTATCTGTCTGAGAATATCGATATAGTTACAATTTTGTCAGTATTTTGAGATATATATATTATTATTATGTCTTGTTATGCCGTGAACCTTCCTTGGCTGTGCGGAGTACTGCGGAGTCTATTTTAACACCGAATAGCTTGGTTTAGATTGCACGAGATGCAGTCTCCCATATCATCAAATAAATTTGTATTAAACTTACAGAACTTGTTATTATTTAATTAATTGAAAAATGTTGTTTTGCCTTCAACAGGAAACAAACGCCGCACATCTCTTTAAAGTTTTTATGGTCCTATCTCTTATCCAACTTATCCTCACTAAGCTAACCACTGACCACCTAACCCGAACACCGTAGGTACTATAAGCACTTCTAGATGGCACTAAGGTATGCTGACATGGCAAACAAGAGGTAAGTCTTATAGAGACTAAAAGATTGAGGAAAGAAAGAGAGAGCATCAAGAATACAGAGGAAGTACGGGATACGGTGTTATTCCCACCAAATTAGCTCGGAGGTAATCTTTGGAATCATATTATATTCTGAAGTATACACAAACATGCTTTATACTACAATTTCATTTTTTGATATATTTTAACAGTTACACACTTACCTAATTCATTATAACCAGCTTGTAAAATAAAGGAAATGAAGATAATAAATAACAATTTTATAATTTAAGGCAAATATTTATGCTCAATGCACGCCATATTTCTTAGTAATTGTAGTTGTATTAAGGGCTAAGAACTTTAAGTATTTGTTTTATTTATGAGTAATATCACGCGAGCAACTTATACTGGGCCAAGCTTATTTTTAGTTTGATTTACAACCGCCGAATATAATGGGAATAAAAACTGAATACATTATTGCCATCAAGTTGTGCTTAAAATAGCTTAAGGCGTGGCTTTCCACTGTGTTTTTTATTAAGAGATTTTTCACAATTAGGCTACGCAAAAAACAATAATTTGTAATCATTATTACATGCTTACAGCTGTGGCTCCGCTTGTCGGCTACGTCTCAATAAGAAGTAGCATATGTAAATCTAGACTATAAGCTACATGTGTGATACAATTTAATCAAAATCCATACAGTAGTTTCTGCGTGGCAGAGTAATAAACCTCCTGACATCAATATATCTACAAATGGCATATATCTATAGCTGTGTAAGCCAAGGAAGACGGAAACAAGGGCTTGTGATAGTAATAATTATAACAAGATCTTCACTGAAATAAGCTCCCAAACATTGGTCGAATCGCCATGTGAAATCTATTTTATTTGAATTGTTTGCTTTTTCACGAAAATTTGTACTAAAATGAGCCTTGTCAACCCACGAAATAAACGAAGGCAGTTCTCAAGTCAACGTGTAATTTTTTTTATATACATTTACACCGTTCGGCAACCCTCGCCTTAAAACGAGGCAAACCTCGAGCATTCATCGTCTTTAATGGAACGAACGAGTAGTTATACATTAAGTTTTTTAAGCACAGAATTTCTGGCAGTTTTAGCAAATGAGAAACTAAACGGTTTTTTTTAGTAAGTTAGCTTGAAAATGGTTGCGTTTGCCTCACAAAATGCACGGAAGAAAGCTGTAGACGTTATCTTCAAAGTAAAGTCTAGATAAAAGGACATAGAGTACTCGGATGGCCGCCGCCGCATTTGACATTGAGCTTTTAAAATTTAGCACACTTCAAAGGGAAATTTTAAAAGCTTTTGTGTCGGTGCAATGCAGTTATTGTTAGCAATAAATTAGGTGTTCTGGTTCCAGCTGTGTTCAATATTTTAGAAGTATGTCACTGTCTTTCTTGTGAACTTAACAAATGGAATTCGATTAAAATTATGCAGACCTATTTGACTCTAGTTTGGATAGTAAATAAACTGTTTTTTGTGGTTATATAATATTAAAGTTGAAAAATTAAGAATCCAGCAGGACTCGAACCTGCACCCCCTGGGTATACGCCCCATGTGCTTTGCCAATTCAGCTATGGATTCGTATTCTTAATTTTTCAACTTTAATATTATATAAATACAAAAAGGCATAGCAAAGCTAAAATTTGCTTTAAATATTACATGTTTTTGTGGATTTATAGACACGTTATGAAATTTACAAAAAAATATCATAATAGTTTCACTGCTGATCTGAGTTATTAACATACTGAGAACTTTTGATTTTGATACCAATATTATCAATAAACCTAGCCTAGATCGGTTACGGTACTTGGCCACGCCACAAGCTCCTCCCAAGAGAAATGAATCGTAACCACTTCGTAAACTGTGGCTAACTGTAATATTTGTGTCAATATGTTTCAGATTAGAATCGTCTTTGACGTAGTCGGCCGATTTCGCGGCATTTATTATTTGTAGTTATCTCTTACCTATAATAGCAGCCCTGTATCCAATACATGTCCCACTTCTGGGCTCGGGCCTCTTCACATGATGAGAAGGGTTAGGCCATAGTTTACCACGCTGGTCAAGTGCGGATTGTGAGACTTAACACACCCTTGAGCACTTTTTTAGGCATTCTCAGGCATGCAGGTTGCCCCACGATGTTTCCTTCACCCTTAGCGAGTGATAATATGACAAATACACACATATCTTCGAAAAAACGAATCTCAACAATTTATTGACAGAGGTGTGAGTCGTGGGTTCGAACCCGAGATCTCTGACTTAGCAGTCCTACGGTGTCGCTGCTTACTTAGTGTACTACAATCTTTTTTTTTTTATACTACGCCCACAGCGAACGAACGTGTAGTCCACCTGATGGTAAGTAAGTGGAGTACAGCCCATGGACATCAACAATCCTCAAAAGCAGATTATAGATGCGTCGCTGCAGCTGAGGACTACGGTGTTATGCCTCATGTGCCAGTAAGGGCCTGATCTCACCACCAAACCGGAACACAGTAATGGAAGCACTACTATTTGGCGGCAGGTTAAAGGTGAGACGGTGGTGCTGCCGCCCTCGAACTCATTCACAAGAGCTCTACCACCATTACTACATACATGTAATACAAAACTTTTCATCGTATAAGAGTAATGTAGTATCACAAAGCGATTCAATTTCAACGGTCATTTGGTGTTGGCGGTTGTCACAGTTCCAACTGCCCCGAACTGGCGCATTTGGCAACTGCACCGGCAACTCCGACCAAATCGAAATAATATCCAAGTTTATAGATTATATTAAATAACTAGCTTCCGCCCGCGGCTCCGCCCGCGTGGTATGTCAATTAAAAGTAGCCTATATGTTAATCCAGACTATAAGCTACATGTGTGCAAAATTTCATCGAAATCGACCCGGTAGTTTTGGCGTGAAAGAGTAACAAACATCCATACATACATCCATACTTACAAACTTTCGCATTTATAATATTAGTAAGGATGTTGGGTGGAATTTGGTTTTTGTTAAAATATGTGTTGTGTTGTGACATTGAAAGAAAAGAAACTCAAAGAACGATCAGTTTTAAAGTAGGCTGGGCAAGAAAAGTAAGATCGAAACCGTGGATGGATTATATAAAAGGGAGGTGAATATGTGTGGATATAACTGCTGGCAGGAGTGAAGAGATGAAGAAAGAATAGAAAATCTTTTGCATCAACCTTAAATTCTGTTGTCGTTAATCACAGAGCAAGAATTATTCACAACTCTTCTTTAAATAAAAGCTTTCCCAAGGAAAAATCTAAGCAGGTTTATAACTCTAGAGGAAAAGTACAAATGTTACGCTATTAACTGAACGTATGATATAGATCATGTGAAGTCATAAATTACTAAAATAATTACTCTAAACTTTATAATATTAAAATAGTTTTCAAAGATTAAAAACTAGATTAACTATTGAAATCGATTCTTCGATAAAATGTCGCCTATGTTACCCAAAAGGGTGTGGCAGAGGTATAAAACACCCACACTTCACCTGCTATGTTTATTTCCCATGTTATAGAGTAAGCCTATCTCCATCCACCGGGCACAATTCCAACTCCGTGCTGCTATAAACTTTGCCCGAACCAGGAATCGAACCAGAGACTTCGCGGTGAGTGGCAAATACGCTAACCACTAGACCACTAGACAAAGTCGGTTAAAATCTAGCCTTTGTTATTCGAAACATAGATTAATAACTTATTCAGCATAACTGACGGACGTACGATAATACAAACATACACAGACTATTCTTCTTCTTCTTCGTCGTGTCGATGGCAAGTCAAATTTAATTTTGACTTGCCATCGTGGTGAAAGGATTAGCCAATTCGCTTTGGAGAACTTGCGAATTGCCCAGGGTGCGCCGGACGTAAGGAATCGTTGTGTACGTCACTCGGAGAGGCTTCCCCTTGCACAGACTATTGAAAATTAAACAGACTATTAAAATATTCCCTTTCATGCACAGACTATTTAAAATTATAATCCCTCTTTCGTCTTCGCTTTAGCCGCATAAAAATTAAAAATATACCATTCAACAAATCTCTTTACAGTTCTGGTCGAGTTCTTACAGTTAGAAGTAGTACAAAGAAGTTGGTATGAAGGCAGTAAATAATCAGGTAGACCGCAGCATCTAAGTAGGGGCTCGTAACTCCGTGGTAATTGGGGCGGAGATCGTTGGGCGAGCCGCCAACCGCGTGCCGCGCCAGCTGCGCCGAACACAAGTGCATAAAGTAACGCTGAACTTACTAATTGAATGTGCGGCTAATTATCGTATTGGAGGATGAAATTGATAGGAATGTGGGGAAGAAAACTTGTAATATTTTATTTTAACTTGCCATCGTGGTGAAAGGATTAGCCAATTCGCTTTGGAGAACTCGCGAATTGCCCAGGGTGCGCCGGACGTAGGGCATCGTTGTGTACGTCACTCGGGGAGGCTCCTAATAAGAGTAATTTAATTCTACAGACATTACAAGGAGCCTCTCCTTTCATGCAACTGGCAATTGAATTTTGAAAACATAATATAACATCCATCTATATTATCCAGAAGGATGTGAAAGAGGTGAACAAATCACACACTTCACCTGTTATGTTTAGGTCTCATGGGATAGGGGGTGAGCCTATCGCCATCCACCAGGCACTATTCTAACTCTGTGCTGTAATTGAGAAAGAATTTCCTAGCGATAAATTCACGAATAACATTTCCCGACTCGGGAATCGAAACTGAGACCTTGCATTAAAAGGCGCATACGCTAACCACTAGACCAACACGGCAGTCTCAGTATTATTTGAATTGTGATATATTTTTGCAAATTTTTTTGATCACTGCAACGTGATGTTTTGGGCAGTTATACCTTTTTCTAAATATATCTCTACTATATCCATCATAAGGACTATCAGATCACTATAATTATAATTTTAAAAAAAATCAGTATGAAATTTGCTTATCGATGAATTATTTATGGCCATCCAAATAGTGGAATGAATGAATCCAAATTCAAATTCAAATTCGATTTATTTTTAAACAAGCTTCCGCCCGCGGCTCCGCCCGCGTGGTATGTCAATTAAAAGTAGCCTATATGTTAATCCAGACTATAAGCTACATGTGTGCAAAATTTCATCGAAATCGACCCGGTAGTTTTGGCGTGAAAGAGTAACAAACATCCATCCATACATACAAACTTTCGCCTTTATAATATTAGTAAGGATTAGGTGCATACAAAATTTCGTTTACATAGCAAGATTAAACTAACTTCCTTAGCTTCCTCAAATGTGTACCTTATCAACCGAAATTTTGGTCAAGTGGGTCATAAATCTATTGATCTAATAGTACATAGTGTGCCTTTTGTATAATGCTTATAACAAATCAATGTAATTTCTTTAATTTACCGTGATTAGTTAAAAACGTTAAAACAACAAACCCATTAAAATTATGCAATAGATTTTAAACCAATACAGTCACTACACAGATATTATATTTTACTAATTGATAAGATTGTGTTAATGGAGTGTCGGCGGTACGCCACCGCACCGTCGGCGTCGGCGGTGGCCAACCGTCGCTCGCGGCGTCGGTAACAGCGGTTATGGTTACAGATTATTGTATTTAATACGACTTTTACGGTTATTTTATACGTAGGTCTGTGATACTGATCTGGAAGCAAAATCCTCGAAATATTGTCCTGCAACCAATATGGGCATGAATATTTTTATAGGATACTAGCTGCACCCTGTGATTTTGTCTGCGGACAGAAGAAGTAGCTTGTGTCCTGCTTTAATCCATTCTAAATCCAATTCCATCTACCTATTTACCAAATTTTATTAAAATCTAGCTGGACAAGCCGTTAAGGCACTGAAGTATAACAGACAAATAGATAAATGTATTGTCGGATGCATAATATAGTTAAGATTCGAATTGATAGGCAATTAGGATAAGGATCATGAAGTTAGAATGAGGATAATGGCGCACAAACTGTTTTATTATACTATATTGACAGCACTTACTGAGTCTAAGATAGCTAACATGACACGAATCCAAGGGAAAGTTGAATTGGAATGGTCCCTTTTTGAGTGGAACGCTAAAAAGTGTAGAAAAATACGTTACTACATATATGTGAACTATGTGATTCTACATATATGTGAACTATGTGATTCTACATATATGTGAACTATGTGATTCACAATATTCGTTTTGTACTTCTAATTTTTATTTTTGAAATCATGAATGTTAACCGAATCACTGTGAACCTAAATCTAGGCAAGGCAGATTATAAATAAGGCTTCTTCTTCCTCTTCGAAATGATACAGATGCTTTAATACGTGGAATTAAAGCTTCTGAATCATTTATAAGAAGATTCGTTATTGTACAGTTGCTATAAATAGGAAAGTTCTATTATTGCTTTGTGACGTCATGGCGAGTAAGGATCCGATTTAGTACCTAGAACTTTGTAAAAGTGTGTGTCTTGTTTGGAGTCATATTGATCCACCAACTAACGTAATACCTTTGTAATACTAAATAGCTTTCGGCTGCAGCGCAGCTCACCTACGCTGGTACGGCTTTGAACTATGTCTACACCATTTTCATGAAAATCAGTTTAGTAGTTCCTAAGATAAGCGCGTTCAACCAAACAAACAAACTCTCCAGTCATATGATAATAGTATAGATTAGGCACAGCTTGTTAAATTTCAACAGCCATGTAGTTGGCAAATATTTCTTCCATGAATGATTCACAGTTATGGGAATTATAGGATGGATGAGTTTACACTTCACTTAGTTATGTATCGGGGTATTTCTCATAAGTTGGAATTATTTATAATGCTAACTTACTTACTTACTAATAATATTTGTTAGGCATTGGTTTCGCAGACAGAATAATTAGCGCGAAAGCTTTCAATGATAGTTGTCATCAGCTATGACGTCACGCACTCAACACTACAAGAGCAAAGGTTATATCGTCGACGTAAGAGTGGAAAACAATGCATGTTTGACAGATATGTTTGACGGATATAAGATTAGCCATTGCTTTTTTGATTAAAGATCAAAATATTTTGATAGATTTTCTATAATTTTGAACTTTTATTATGTAAGTTATACTATTTTATGAATGATAGCACCACGTTGGGTGCCAAAAATATAGTATTATCAAACCACCATTTACTAATAATACAATACAAAGAAGATATAAATATGACATGATAATACCAAGTGTGACAAACATTTCCAATCTCTCACAACAGGCTACTGGCATAATAGCCGGCGTCCATAGACAGAATAATTAGCGCCGAAGCTTTCAATGAAGGCTGTCATCAGCTATGACGTCACGCAATCAACACCACATGTGTAAAGGTCAAACAACGTTGATGTACGAGTGGAAAACAACGCATGGATGGCAGGATTCTTGGATATCTAGATTAGTCTATAGTTTTGTTGGGGTTATTGAAAACACATTTATATATATTTATCTAAATATCATAAGTTTAGAATATTGACTATAGAGGTTTGATTTTGAAGTTAGTTTCCAGCTTAATCAATTGCATTAATAATAGCACCACGTTGGGCGCCAATAAAACCACTATTTTAATATCATATTAGTATCTAAATATACCGTGTTGAGCTAGATTTTTCATTCTCATATAATAGGCTCCTGGAATATCAGGCATCATCCGCAGACAGAATAATTAACGCCGATGCTTTCAATGAAAGCTGTCATCGGCTATGACGTCACGCACTCCACACCACATGTGTAAAGGTCAAACATCATTGATGTGCGAGTGGAAAACATGGAGACAGAATTGATATATGGCTAGATTAAGTTGTTTAAATGTCCATTTAATGTTATTTATAAAAAAGTTATGTGGTAAATTTAAATAAAATTTTGCACGCTTATATTAGCTGCAAAGGTGTGTCAAAACTTGACAATATTTTAACAATTTATACTTAATTTTTGTTTTATTCTGCCTTTAATAATTTTTATTTTATTTTATTTGATGTTTTTTTGTTTAACATTATTTTCTATTTGCTAAGTTAGTTCATTTGTATTTGTGTTCATTAAAACAAGTCCCACGTTGGCAGCCAATGGCTAAACGTGTAGTGTGGCACAATTTGGCACGAAAAAAATCGAGAATGGCAAACATTAAGGGGAGCCAGCGTGACTAGCCGGCGATGTCGCGTATCATTCGCTGAGTAACTGCAGGAACCGACCAAGGTCAGCTGAAATAAGGCGATATTGCTGAATCTACCAATCTATTTTCGGTACGTCTGCTTATAGGTAAGTTCTTCCAAAGTAAATTATTCTTTCTTTTCTTTCTAATTTGAATCTACTAACTCAACAAATATGATTTATATATTTTTTTTTCCTTTTGGTTATATTCCTTGTATTTGTATGGACTAGTTGGTTTGCGTACTAAAATAAATTTTTCTGAATTAAATCAAGTCCCAAGTTGGGCGCCAATAGCTAAATGAAAGTAGCGTTACTCTGAATTTTGCATAAATGCCAAAAATAGAGAATAGAAAATTTATTTTTATTTTTAATGTTTCTTGTAAAATCACTTTTTTTGGAGTTAGACAATTTTATGAATAACTTATTCAATGTTATCTAATGACCTGAAGTTTGTTTTCCATTTAAATGATTTATGGCTCTCGTATTTATAGGGTTATTATTTGGAAATACTCCTAGCTGGCTACAGTAAAATTTCAACTGTGAAAATTTATAGAGAATTTATCATTAAATTGCTGCACTAATCTATCTACATTCCGCATTAGAATTCCATGAAGCAAAAACAATTTTCTAAACTAGCGAAATTATGAGCACAAAATCTACGTAACCCAAATAACAGCCAATATAAAAATGATTGATTGGTGTGTTCTACCCTTCTTAACACAGCGAGATATAATTATCCAGTGGATGTCATTAATCACAGCCTCCAGTGAAGGGGTCCATTCACAAGTGCCTGTGGGCGTTCGGTACTTGGCACTATTGCCAGACTTCATGTCGGCCCTCTAACTTTCTCCATTTCCACTAGAGTAAGTGACGATTACGGGTATTTTGGCATGAGTACCACTTTTGCTCTCAATTTTTATGTCTCTGGGACTGGGTGGTGTCCTATAATTGAGTGTAAAAGTGGCATTCAACCAGGAGGTTGACAGATTATACGTATAATATGTAGCTTACTTCAGATTTGCAGTATCTAGATTTATGATAATGGTGTATGGCCTTAAAGTCCACCTGATAGTACGTGGCAACTTTAGCCGATTAAAAATGATATTATGAGTAAAATCTCTGAAAAAGATTAACTCATAATATGCGGGTAATTTCAGGTACTAACCGGAACACAATAGTTCTAAAATAACTATGCTTCCTTCATCGAACTAGTTCGCAAAAGCTCTACCACCTCGAAAAACCATTCACGAGTACTATTTTGACGTTTGGTACTTGGCACTACTGCCAGATATCATGTCGGCCCTCTAACTTTATCCGTCTTCTCTTGAGTATTATGATGAATACTGGGTATTTTGGCATGGCCAACGCGAATATTGCACTCAATTCTAGTGTCTGGACGTAATGTCTACCAGGATGTTTATTGGCTCCTAAAGATTTGTGGTGTCTAGACTTAAATTCTAGTTTATGAAATCTTAAGGGTGGTACGGGGCTACGGGCATGTAATGAGAAGAGATGAAAGTAATGTTATTGAGAAAATACAAAGAAAGAATGTTGAAGGCGATTTATAAGGTGAGAGGAAGACCGAAGAAAAGCTGGATTGATTGTGTGAAAGATGACATAGCTAAGGGTAAGTACTGAGATATAATTATTCAGTGGATAAGGGCAGGTGAATTATGGAATCTGCAGATAATTTTAAGATTGTTGTTTTTTCTTTTGTTTACAGGAAGGTTATTGATTCTTCCTGTAAACAAAAGAAAAAGCAGCTTCGAAGTAAACCTTTCCATATACATATTACCTACGCATTTTCGTTTATTAAATACGATATTATAGTTATTTTTTTTAGCTTAACCTGCTTCAATTGGCAATTGAAGAAAAGAAAAAGGAGCTATGTATTTTATTATGATTTACATTCAAAATTTGAAGTGAGTCACAAAAATAATATTACTACCGCTTAGGTAACTTGTTATTATCATTTTGTATAATAATCAAGCACCTATCATCAAAACTACAATACAAAGTGTAGATAAGTCAGCAGAGTATAGATAAGAGTATTGTATAACCTATATCTATGTGGGCCAATACTGCCAGCAGGGATAGATAATGTTTAGCTCAATTAAAAGCTATAATAATGAGATTATTACAAGAAATTAAATTTACTCTAAAGGGTAGTTTAAAGTATTTATATTAACCCTTATGTGAGGAATTCAGTTTCTGAAAAGCTCGGCACTTATTGGAAATAGATGAAAATATTAAAATGAAAATGAATAAGGTATTGTCTGTATACTGTCCGTAACTTGAATTTAACGGAACATAGTTTTAGAATTTAAACATAACATAGCATCAAGCAGCAACAAACAACAAAAAGCAGCGCTAGCCGAGTGGGAGACCGTAGGACTGCGAAGTTAAAGGTCTCGGGTTCGAACCCACGGCACGCATAGCTCGTCTTTTCGAAGATATGTGTGTATTTATCATATAAATTATCGCTCGCTAACGGTGAAGGAAAACATCGTGAGGAAACCTACATGCCTAAGAGT
Organism: Hypena proboscidalis; assembly: GCA_905147285.1. Classification (NCBI taxonomy): domain Eukaryota; kingdom Metazoa; phylum Arthropoda; class Insecta; order Lepidoptera; family Erebidae; genus Hypena; species Hypena proboscidalis. Next base: position 9,422,912 of record LR990141.1, read on the forward strand.
GCCTAAAAAGCGCTCGACAGTGTGTGAAGTCTACCAATCCACACTTGGCCAGCGTGGTGGACTATGGCCTAACCCTTCTCATCGTGAGAAGAGGCCCGAGCCCAGCAGTGGGACATGTATTAGATACAGGGCTGCTATTATAACATAACATCACGCCTATATTACCCAGAAGGGTATGGCAAAAGTCTACAACATCCACATTTCACCTGTTATGTTTAAGCCCCATGGGATAGGGGGTGCGCCTATCGCCATCCACCGGGCACAGTTTCAAGTCCGTGCTGCTATTGTGAATTTCGTGACAAAAAGGTCACAAATACCACTTTGGCCGACCCGAAAATCAAACCCGAACTCGCGGTGAGAGAGAAATTTAAACGTCATGCGTATATTGATATACATATATTAATACTAAAATGTTTTTAGAAAAATATTAACTAAAGTTATTTTCTTCTGCCTTTCTAACTCATTATAAATCTGTGACATATAAATAGCAAATCAAATTTCGAAAAGATCGCGTGATGGTTATAAAAAGGGAGATACAACAAAATAATTCATAAGCTTAGGATTTATCTGCTCTGAAGTAAGGAAACCCTGGCTCCTATCCATAGGCATAAATAAATAAGAATATCTACATACATTTATATACGTACATAAATAAATAAAAAGACGTTAAGATTGATATTGATATCTGAAAATTATCGCTGTAAATAATTTTGAAGAATATTGTGAGCTTAAAAAGCTTCAGCAACAACAAAATATCGTTAACAGTGGATCTAGAAATGCATGTAAAAAATAATTTTCTTTCTTTTCTTCTTTCTAATACCTTTATTTAATATTTATCTCATGATGACTGTTATTATTTCTTTTGTCTGACTTGAGTTCAAATTGATTTAGCTTTTATATTTTAACAATTTTGTTTTATACTGTCTTTAATATTTTGTTTCATTTGATGATTTATTGTTTGTAATTACTTATTTCCTATTTGCTAATTAATTGTTTTTGTGTTAATTTTAATAATATGAGTTCATTTTAATTTTCTTATTTTTTATATGTGTGATCAAATAAATAAAAAATATATTTTTGTGGATAAAAACTAAAAACAAAGTTTTTATGACTAACCTTTATCTTAATGTGTAGACAGGTTGCAAACCGTTGTGCGATCCGGTCATAGCTGGTTGCGCCGGCGCAGCGAAATCTCACCCATTTGGAACAACGAGAGTTTAATATTCAAATTCAAATCACGCGCACTTTTAACTCGACCAATCACAGGTGACTAAATAATATCCATTGTAAGTTATTTTTTTTTTAATTTGGTCCACACTTTAGGAACTGGATTCACTTGGTTATTTGGAGACACGTGCAATTTTCCTGCAACAGAAAGAGACAAGAGTTAGTTGTGTCAATGGGTGTGTGATTTCTAGCCAAGAATAGAGCCTCCACGCTATTTCTTGTTTGCCATCGTGGGAAAGGCAGCGATGTCATTTACAAGATGTTGAGTAAGTAGAGGGAGTCTGAATGTATTCTTATTTCAAAATTCACAAGTATTTATTGTTTTGTATACAGTCCCGAAATACAAAAAAGTATGTCATATAGTAGACAATAGACGCATCGATTAGAAATACTTCGTAATATAATACTTTGTGTATTAATTTATCAGTTTGTATTATATATTTGTAATGTATTGTTTATATTATAGCTGGCAAAAACGTAAAAAAAAATAATAAGTGGTTGCATCAATGCATTCTTATATTATTCGAAATGTCTATAATTTTCTCTTGGTAACATGGTCGGGCAAGCACTACTATTTAACAGAAATGCCAGTAGATATAAACACATTCATAAAAGCTCTCCTCCCCAGAGGACAGCAATAACCCTATAACCTAAATGCATAATTCGACATTGCGATGGCATTACGTGTAATTCGCACAAGGTTGCAATATCGATTCAAGAACGCTGTAATTCTCCTCAACATCAATTACTTAACTCAAGCACGTCTCACTCTCACTTTTAAAACAGACAAAAGTTGCATTCCTCCATCGATTCGACTACCACGCTCAAAATAGCTTCATTCAACAATCAATATCACCCAAATATATTCAACTGTATCTCAAGGAACGTTGACAGGATTCACGTCAATCCAAACCGGGAACGCGTTGCTGACGTAAATACTCAACTCCCGATACTCCCGACAGATCTAAAAATAATAGTTGACAAGGAGCGTCGGTGTTATTGGGTAGATAGTCGTGCAGAACGTTATCAAACAGACATTAGCCGCGAGCCACCCACGTCAGCGTCATTCATCGCTTCGATCGCACGCACACACGCAGCCACCACGCGGCGACGCCACACCACACCCGCCGCAGACCCTCCGACCGCCATCCGACCTCGCAGCACCATCACCAGCCCCGATCACCACTACCAGCCCCGCGCCGATCTCAACACTAAACTCTCATACGACCGTCCACCATCTTAAATTCATTCACAAAAATCGCTATGCCTCAGCCTATTTGTTTACCGTTTTACGCCTCTCTGAACACATTATCGCACCAAAATTGGACACTTACGCCTTCTCCGGGGAACAATGTTTAATTTAACACTAGTTTTTCCCGATCCAAATGCGGTTTTAGCTCCGTTTTTGTTGGCAATACGGTCGTTTGGAGGTACGCGGGGACATCACGTTGGTTCACCGCGACGGGCTGTGTGCAACTGAAGAATGGTGGTAGGACTGCGGACGGCCGCGGAACGCGCAAGCGCGCTGACTACCCGCCAAAATACACCTACGCGCATGTATGGCTTATGTAGGCTATGCTTCTCTTTCAAAACTTGCACAGATAACATTTAATACTTGTTTTTAAAGATATCACATTTTTAAACTTACTTTAATCTTAGCGAGGCTACAAGGAAAGCTTGTAAAGTGGTAATTTTCCAGGCGCGTAGCTCGGTTGTAGCTTTTGCTACAGGGTGCTACGGCGTAGATTCTTTAAGTTGTTTAAGCTATTATTATCTCTAATAGCTTTTGATGACACATCCTGACGTTTATAACAAGTGTGACGCATCGTCCGGCGCGAATGTCTATGTATAGACTTGGTTTGCATTCTAAACAACCTGATAATGGTTTTCGTAGAATATTGAATACTGTTTTTTATTGTCATGCTTACATTTATTTTTGTTATAAATATATATCCCAATAATGCATTTAATCGGTAGTAAGTTAGTTTTCCTATTAATTTACATGTTCTTTAACCGAACAAAAACGGTATTAGGAGATAGTTAGAATGATAAGATTAATTCAGAAAATTTTAAATTGTTTAATGTCTGCAAAATTGTTAACAGTGGTAATAATGTTAATTTATGAATTTTGAAATAACGAGAACTATACTTCGCGTATTACAAATGTGCAAACTGAAAGGGATGTCATATACTGCGCTAGTCGTTAGTGCAAGCGAGAGGTTCGAAAAACTTTTACACGCTTGTAATGCGTAGAGTATGCCGCGCTGTCATTGCATACTATTTATGACCGATTTTTGTAGGACGAGAGTGCATACATTCCCGAATCGAACGTTTTATTTTTCTCCTACAAGAAATCGGTCGTGGACCCTAACTTGTAAAGGAAAGGATAGGCTTTTTTTTTAAATTTGACCAACAGAGAGGCACTCGGGATTCTGTTTAAAACAAACAAATAAAACGTGGTCAAGTTAATTTTTAACGTTGCCAGTTGCAGAATGTCTTATAATCCCAGCCACACGCCCACCACTGTGACTCCTGTGACGCCAGGATCTACAGCGGTAACCAACTGAAAGGCACCGTGCATGACACACGGGCAATCCCAGGGAGAGTTAAAATCGTCTTGGAACCCGCAGCGAATTTAATCAGAAGTATATAGTTGGAGTTGGAAAGTATGTATCTTTACTTACCTCCAAAGCAAAGCGGGATACTGAGTAATGCCAAATATAGACAAAGTGAAGAAGCTGCAGAATGTCTTATGTTTCACCGTGGGACAAATTGTGAACCAATTCTTAAAGACCAATATATTCCTTTTTCTGTTATTTCCAAATAATATAGTAACTAACTGACTGCCTCGATGGTCTAGTGGTTAGCGTATGCGCCTCTCAACGCGGGGTCTCGGGTTCGTTTGGTGTGGCAGAGGTGTACAACACCCAAACACCTGTTATATTTAGGTCCTATCGCCTTCTACCGGGCATAATACTAATTTCGTGCTGCTTTTGAGAATTGCCTTGCAAAAAAATACCAAATAACACTTAAGTCCAACCCGAGAATCGAACTCGAGACCTCGTTGAGAGAAGTCGCATAGACAGTTTAACAATTTGGATTTTTTACATTAGATAGAACACCAGAAGCAATTGCACTATCCAATGGTCCCAATGACAAGGCCAAATACACACATTCACTCACACAAGCACACCCAGTATCAGAACAAATCTTTGCGAATCACACAAAGATTTGTCCCATGTAAATTAAATATATTAATTATTTATTTAAATATAGTATTGTATATTATATACAGGGTGAATGCAAAATAACGATATTTATTCAAACCGCATTTCAATTAATATCTCTATGTCACATCCATTCTGTATAGTTTGTACCTAATAAATTACTCTTGATCAAACAACGCGAAAGTTAATCGTAGTTTAAATATAAATTATGCAGAATGTAGGTTTTATAAGGTCATTTTAAATATATGTTAGTAGAAAATCAGTTCGGATTCGAGGTAGGTCTAAATCGGGCGAGTTGATTGGCGCATTTATTTCAGGTTTCAGATAATAAACCTTAATGCTGTTTCGATGTCAGTTCGACCTTTGCAGTGTTTATAAAAAGACGCATTTTAGAAGCCCTACCAGACGTTTTAGAAAGAAAGAAAGAAAGAAACGTTTATTTGCCAAAAACTGGTCACAAAAAGATGGTACAATTCAATAATAATACACAACATATTTCACCGGATAATCGGTATGCAAAATATATAATGTTATATCTAAGTACTTATATTATATTAAAGTTATAACACTAACTTAATTGAAAAGAAGAAATGTATTTGTTTAAATATAAAGTACTAACAAATAGTTTCACTCTTTACATTATTCATTATCTATGGAATCGATTGACATAAATTCGGCTATTGTGTAAAAGCAATGTTCGATTAACCATTTTTTAGGGTTCCGTAGTACCTGCAAGGAACCCTTATAGTTTCGCCATGTCCGTCTGTCCGTCCGTCTGTCCGAGGCATAGCGACGAAACCGTTGGTGCTAGAAAACTGAAATTTTGCATAAACATGTATGTTAACTATACAAAGAAAGTCGTAGAATAAAATTTGGAAAAATAATTTTTTTTCGGGTAGCTCTACATGTAAAGTAGGGATGTTTTTTTTTTGTCGCCTACCCCATTGTGTGGGGTATTGTTAGATAGGACTTTTAAAAACGTTCAGGGGTTGCGAAGACAGTTTTTTGATTTAGAGATCCGTTTGCGAGATAATTAACTTTAAAGAGCAAATTTTTGTTCGAGTAGAGCGTCCCCCCCCCTCTAAAAGCTAAACTACTGGATCCCAAAATCTGAAAAAAATTGTGTCGGTAGTACATGTAATGAACTTTAAAGGAAAACTATAGCGGATAAGTTCACTTCATTATTTCTAGAGGAATAGGGGTCCAAAGTGTAAAATGCAGTTACTTAGAATAATTCGTGCAAATTACAAAAACCTTTGAAAGTAATGACTTGTATGAAGATGTTACTTGTTTAATACAGATAGTAAATCCATTTTAAGTCGAAATATGTTGTTACGACTAGCTACGGAACCCTACTGCGCGTGGCCCGACACGCACTTGGCCGGTTTTTTAACTGTGCTATATATTTATGAAAGGGCAATTCTCTTATATATTTTGGTATCTTGTTATATACTTGTACACACATACAGCTACTGTAGTTTAAATTAGGTTTCATATTAGGAACAGTTGGCTCCTTATATATTATTTAATCACAGACGAAATACCTAGATATATAGAAACGTATTCATCGTCTACATATTATTATATATCGGTACATGGACACCGTCAAATGTATGAGTGCATTCAAAGTGTTTATATCATATTAACAAACACAGCGCCAATGGTTTCAAGCATCCAAAGTATTGAAAAATATGAAGCAATATGGGTATTTATACTAGAATATTCGTTTGATTGAATGTTATTAGCTGCAATAAAAATATAAATTTTAATGTATTTCACATTTTTATTTATTTCTTTCTTTTATATTTTTTTTAGCAGAAACTTTCAATGGCCGAATCTGGGATATTTGAGCATAAACTTAAATATTGAAATATTTAAAAAACTACTGAATTTCGGCAGAACATTTAGGGGTTCAGAATATTGCAATTGTGTCCTATTTAACACCCTGCACGGAATACGTCGAATTGCCAATAGCCCTGTATAGTTAGTACTATACCTATATTAACTATTTATTATAACGTAATCTGAGAAAATTTGAAGATGCAATCTTGGAAGCAGATCGTGGAAATGCCTATCCATACCATATTCAGTCTTGTATTTCTAACAACTTCATAAAAAGAAAATTATCAATATGATAGGCATTCTTCTTCTTCTTCGTCGTGTCGATGGCTGAGTCAAATTTTATTTTGACTTGCCATCGTGGTGAAAGGATTAGCCAATCCGTTTTGGAGAACTCGCGAATTGCCCAGGGTGCGCCGGACGTAGGGAATCGTTGTGTACGTCACTCAGGGAGGTTCCTTTCATGCTAGGCATGTAAGTAATATTGACAGAAATGCAGTTTTCGAACATGTTGATCTATTTATATAAGCTTCTAAAAATTTGTGCCAAATTTCATAAGTGTATATGTATGTTTGTATATTTGTATGTTTATTTGTAGTTTAAGTTGAATTGCAATTTGTTTTTAGTTAGATTTGTTCTATCTTAGGATATTAAATGCATGTATTTTCACAATCGGTTCAGTAGTTTTTGAGATAGAGATGTCAGTGTGTATTTTTTATGAGTAAAACGTGCGTTTTAAAATGAATTAGCTAAAGTCCAATGTAGGTAACAGCAAGTTTCATAATTATCCGTGATGTAATTTTTGAGAACAAGATGTGGGTGTGTATCAATTGATTGGAAAAAGTACTGTTACTACAGCAAATATAGAAAAAGAGTAGCTGTTGACTGCGACTCCGTTCGCGTGGGATTCAAGAATTGTGTATGTGGGTAGCCAATGAGAAAGGAAACCTAACGTGTCGTCATACGGTTTTATCTAAATGACTGTACACAATGTCATCCTTTATAAGGACAATGACCCTAGCATCTATCAAAGTTCGTCACCGATAAAGGTATCTCGTACGCAATGCCACACAAACCTAATTAGATTATTTGAAGAGTCATTAACGGCTTCCGCTCACCACGATCAATGGGACATGCCGACGTCCATTCAGACATCCACATCCGCAGGACTTTGATATAAAATACTACAAGAATAGAAGGTTCACTAAGTTTAGATTATGCGACAAATTATTGGTGTTATAAGCACTTCTAAAAAAGTCACAACACGACATCTTTCTCTCCATTCAACATGCAATTTTGGAAGCATTATCGTGGAAATATTTAAATAATTGCAAAATGCCTTAAAAGACCTTCCCGACCGCTGTATTTTCCTACATTCGTAATTGGGTTGAAAACTCGATTCATTAGTTTTCATAATCCTCCCCCCCCCCGCTTAAACACGTCAATAAACATTGTTGCGTTAATATTATTAAGTTGCTCAGACGACGAGGTAGGTAGTGCCTTTCTTTTTGCTGGCTACTCTTGGCGGGCCCAGATTATCTATACTGGTTCAAATATATAGAAACTGTAGATGGTTGAGTGTTCTGTATCTGCGATGTAAGAGTTCATCTTGTGTCTATCTAGGCTTGACGTCACAGTGACGCAGCGCCGCAGTCCGAGGCAGACACTCCGGCGCCGATGGTCCAGACCGAGGCCAGACGAAAGCCAAAAAACACTCCAACGACATTTATCTTGTTCACAGTATTGCGTAATTGTACTTCATGCCAAGTATGCGCAATAATGTGTCTGGGTGCTGTAGTTTTATGTGATGCTATGTACGCATCAAATGTCTTCTAAAATGAAGGTAGATCTACCATACGGGCCTAAATTTGCGTCATTAAAAAGTTTAACCAATTATCTTACTTATTTTTTTCTGTCCATCATTGTTATAAACGGCAGATAGGATAGTGGATCCTCATATTCCGATCAAATGATAAAAAAATTATAAATTAATTATATTTTATAAAAACCAAAAATATTATTATTGAATCAATCTTATAATATTAGATAAAACCCACGGATAGTTTTGAAATATGAAAAAAAATCACCGGCTCTATGTACGATCTATAATAATTAAAAATTTGTTATACCTCAAAATACGTATAAAGTTTTGCTTCAGAAAAAAAAAAAATTGGAACCTGACTATCTGAGGATCCTGAAAACGTGAACAAATTATACAATTGGAACTACTAATTTTGTCAAATGCCCAAGTATATCGCATAAAAACACACTTAAAATAATTTGTAAAACACGGATTGAAATCATAAATTCTGAAGGCCGATAATGAGTCCAAGAACAAAATTAAATGATGACAGCTTATCTTATCTAAGATGTTTATAACAGCATAGCATCAAATATTTTGCAAATTTTGCAAAATATTTGATAATCATCCTGCTATACCTGTTTAAAGAATTTCTAATCAGTAGCAGTACATAATAAAACCCTTCGATTCAACTATAAAGGAAAGTCAAAATGTTACATTCCACAGTTTTCATTTTGGTTCAAAATAATATCTGATAACAGAACTGTGCGCAAATTTTACCCACAAACCATTCCATAAAAGAAAGCTCAATAAAATCTTTTGCGATCCAAATCCATGTATGACTCAAGTCGTAAATAACTCTTCACGACAACCGTTCTAAATTATCGAACAAACTTTACAATTGATTTCGCATTTCCATAATAAATCTGCAGACTTGACGTAAAGCGCATAATATTCATATTTCTCTGCAAAAATATAGTTTTAAACAAGTCAGACATGGAACTGTGACGTCAATACCCATACCTAGATCTTATTCATAATCCTTAGCTTTTAGAATAGGAAAGTTTTGCACAATCGACTGCAAAGTCATGTGAAGGCGATATGAGTGTATGTGACTATAATGTGTTATTTCTCCTGTGACATTCATTTTCGTCCAGACAAAGTTATTTACCAACAAAACAAGTCTAAAATAAACCAATATCGTAAATATCCGTCGCACTACCTCGCTTTAGCCACCGGCTACGCACGAACCGCCTACGGTTTGAATTTCGAGGCATTCATACATGCGAGAATGAGATAGCACCAGCTAATGCGTACTGTAATTCACAGGAGCGAAGGAGATAAGGATAGGCATCGATCTGCTTGCGTCACAGAGAACGCGTGGGCGCGATGACGTCACGCCGCTCCCGCCAATCGCCGCGCAAGGAAAAGGCGCCACGAATTAGCGAACTCTTGGAAAAAATATTCATGAAGAATTTTTCCTTGGTCTTTTAATATTTTTGTTAGATTTGTGGACAGGTTTATATCGAACGATCTAGGTATTCTAGGCGCATGTTGTTATCTTGAAACACACATGTAGAAAATAAATCAATTTACAATATCGTACCTACAGGAATATATTTTTTAGGTGATAAGATAATAAGTGGACTAGTAGTAGGTTGGTAGGTAATATCTAATATTTGTCTCTAGCAAGGTGGCTAAGTACTTTGTGAATTAGAATGTCTACAACTAATCTTGCCTGCCTTTCAGTTTATAAAGTGATTTTGTATGAATATTATTGAATCAATGATATTATATTATGTTAATAATCATAATTATAAATAAAATAAATATATTCTAAATTCGATTGTTTTTGAAATCAACAGAAAACTAGTTTTGATATAAATAAGTTAAATCCAGTAATATAACCCAGTAAACATTTTTTCTTAAATGTACCGAACAAATCAACACGTTCTTATATACCATTGCGGTAACATTTTTATGTAATGTTATTTTAATTTTTTTTTTCATTTAAATCGCGCTCTAATTATAAGGTTATGAGCAAGCGATGTTAGCATTAGTTTTGTTCGCACCAAATTGTTATACCGTCACTGTCACTAGAAGCAAAAACTTGTTATTGGCTTTATGGTTCATAAACTATAGTTATTTAAGTTATACTAGCTGTAAGTTTTTCATACGATAAATAAATAAATAAACGAAGACGTATAAGGGTATAGAAATTGCCATAGAGCCAGTGGCGTAACTATAGGGTGGCAGGGGTGGCAAAATGCCACGGGCCCCCGGACCTAGGGGGCCCCTGTGCCCAAGATGTGGCATCTCCTCGAAAATAACTGAACACAATTTATCAGAAAAAAAAACAAGATTTAAACGCATCTAAAAATAATAATTATAAAACGCATCCATTGGTTGCATTTTTTTCACGGTACTAAAGTAGCGCGGTCGAGCTTGCAATTTCCAGTAAATCGCGTTAGATAATTTTTCTTTCTAAAAATCTAGTGAAAAATTTGTGTATTCCAGTACTGAATTATTGGTAAGCGCCTTCAACGTAATGATTTTTACTAGGGCCCACCCAATATTTTTGCCACGGGCCCCCGATGGTATAGTTACGCCACTGCATAGAGCTAAAATTGGTATATATGTTCGGCACACCATTATAAAAGAATGTTAATTTTTTCCATCGAAACCGTTCTTAAAAAAACAACGTCAAAGGTCTATAAAATATGTTTTTCGCGCTTTTTAGCAAAATGGTAACAATTATCATTAATTTATGTAAGACAAAATTGTAAATCATACCTATAAAAATTAACTGTTTGTTTGCAAATTAACCAATTGCTACTCTAGTTGTGTTACCCACGTTACGCCTTACTAATCCACTCCCATGAAGATTACCGTGATATTAAATATCTTTCCACCATACTAACTAATTAGACTATAAAATGCAAAAAATAATTAAATTTGACCTATCACTCCCGAGAAACGTCGGCAATAGTTAGTTTTATATGTATCTACAATGTTTTCTAACATTATTTTATAATTGAACTTTCCATTTTGCTGGAAATCGCGAAAATACAATTTTAGAGACCTTTGAAGTACCTACTTTGTCCAAGTACAGTACCGATGGGGAGTTTATAGATTTTATTTATATTGGTGTTCCAAACATTTATAACGTTTTTCAGCCCTTTTAAGCCGTATCTTTACCGGAATACGTAGTCTTTGCTACGAATTTTAACTTATTACGTGGATAGCATTCGCTATGAAAAATCTACAGAAACTACGAACTACGAATGAAAACTAGGGGCGACCTCTATTGATAGAATTTGGCAACTAAAACATATTTAGACGGAAGCGCCATCTATTGACGAAGTTGGAAATCTAGATATCATTTGATGTTATATGTTAGTACGTCGTTAATGCGATAGATGACGCTTAATTATGCGAAGTGTTTTCCTTTGTTTTCAGAGAAATATTTTAAACGAAATGGATTATTACAAATTAATATTAATAATTAAGACCATAGAAAACCTTTTGATCAACACAAATCTATCCTTAGATATGTGTTTTAGTAATAAAACTTGCCAATAATTATGGAATGAATGTCAAGATTTCTAGTTTTGCCGTTATATTTTGTTTTCGTTTTAATGAACAAATATTTCAGCTTAACGGTTGATTAATTACGATATACAACCATATGAAGTTTGTTATTGTGACATCATAAGATAATAATATTATGAACAAGTTATGTTCAGTTATGACTACATTGTGGGAATTAATTATACTATTCTTTATTATTTTGAGTCGAATACATATCGACACCCAATATGAATAACATTGTAACTCAGTATGACATGGTTTTCAATACAGCCATTTTAAATTTTTTGCAAAGTTTATTATTTATTTGCAACTGCAGGCTTAAGTTCATCTGTACTATTGTGAGATTCATTATATTAATTTTAATTGCTCTTTCAGATGGTTTAGATGCCGTTTTGATTAAACCACTGCAAGTATCATTTTTGCAATCTTACAATGTACAGATTTTAAGCATTATTAAAATGAAAAGCATTGTAACTACCGTTACAGTGGAAGTTATAAATACATTTGAAAGCTTTTTTGTGTAAAATGGATAACATTGTATGTCGATTTGCAATGAGTTTATCACAAAGAAATCCTTGTTAAACAAACTTTTGTGTATTGTAACTTTATTTACGAGTATACTTCAATAGAAACAGTGTAGATTTCGAATTACAATGAAATTAATCCATTTCACATAAGTAGTTCTTAACGTTATAGAAATACGGTTCAAGGACAGAAATAAAGCTCTGTTCTTGCTTAATTCAGATAACTTAGAGTTGTACAAACGTGTAACTAAAGTTACAATGTTATTCATATTGGGTGTCGATATTGCTGTTAATTTTACGGCATTAAACAGTTTGAATTTGAAAGGAAAATAGTGTCCTGCTGACATCGGTTGCAGTCAACCAGGCTAGCGAAGCGACGCGCGGTCCGTGACTAAGCCCCGATTTTACCAAACTCTTTATTCTACGATTTTATTGAAGTATTTCCATCTCTCACTCTCATTCAATGTTTGAACGTGACAGAGAGATTGAAAGCCGTAGCTTACTTTTAAACTAAGGTTAAAAACGCTGGTGAAATGGGCAAAAAGATGAGTGACGTATCGAGTTGGACTGCCTTCTAATCTTTCTTGAACATAAACGCCATCGACACCTCATATAAAAGTAACACTTTAATATGAACCACCACCACTAAATATGACCCAGATTTTGGAAGAACTTGGTTACAAAATAACGAAACAGTAAGTCGATCAAACGCAATTATCGCACTGTAACGTTAATTCAATTAGTGTTTGCAAACGTTCAATGACCAAGATATGTGGCATTCGATTTATTTCCTGTTTGGAAGAAGAGTTGCCGAAATATTTGCGATGATTACTTGATGCTATTTGGTGGTAGAGATTTTGTGATGGAGCGTGAAGGAGGAAGTTTCTTTGATCATAGTAGTGCCATAGTAGTGCGAGCACTTGTGTTCCGGTAGCGGCGCAAGCTTTTCTGGATTGTAAATGTTCGTTCGTTGCCACTTAACATCTAGTGGATTACATGCGGGTTTCATAGGACTGTCTTATGAAATATGAAAGAACCCGACTGTATGTACCTTATTCTGTGACTGTACCTCGTTTTGAGGAGCATGAACTTTTTCGTACAGTAAGTTACCGCGGTACCGCAAGTTTTTTTATAATATTATTATGTCAATTATAAAAAGCATGTTTTTTATTTTTTTTTTAGACTTAATATTAATAAAAATAATATTAGTAGTTGTTCTGCACGCTTCGTGTCATACTAAAAAGCTAAAACAAATAAGCGACTGGTCCTCCAAGCCATAATGCCATTGACACGTAAGAAGAAGAAGAACCTTATTGTAGACATAACATAAAAAGGTCCTAAACTCTAAACTTCTTGACTGGGCTCACCTACTACGTACTAAATATTTTAATGTCCGTATTTATTATCTTATAGTCAAATACTCCATAGTGCAAAATGTAGCCATCAAACGGTTTGATATCCACATTTCGGCTGTCAAGTCTGATTCTAACCTAATGATCGCATGACAAAACACTCCTTCTAGAAAATATCACAGTACATAAAATATACTGTTGGTATTTACTGGTGGTAGAGCTCTTGTGAATGAGCTCGAGGGCGGCAGCACCACCGTCTCACCTTTAACCTGCCACCAAATAGTAGTGCTTCCGTTACTGTGTTCCGGTTTGGTGGTGAGATCAGGCCCTGAAATTACTGGCACATGAGGCATAACACCGTAGTCTTCAGCTGCAGCGACGCATCTATAATGTGTTTTAGTGGATTGTTGATGTCCATGGGCTGTACTCCACTTACCATCAGGTGGACTACACGTTCGTTCGCTGTGGGCGTAGTATAAAAAAAAAAATATCTATCGCAAAATAAAAGGATTGCTATAACACTTTTGACAAAAATATTAATAACGTAATAATGCAAGTATTGCGAAATTATAACCTTGTATTCACGCCAGAAGTTTTTTTCAATAACACAATTTTGGAACAATGGATTGCTAAACTATTTCTTTCAATAAGTTATGGGAAACGTTATTAGTTTGAAGTCTATTGTCCTGTCCAATCATGTAATGACTTTGTAACTATGGTATGGCGTAATGTCCCGCCTTCTCATCTTGTTACAATCATATTTCTTGGAGATCAAAGTTTACGTTGTTGAATTTGCTTGCTTGTTTTAGAAGTAGTGGTAAAAAGACACGACTGCAGATGGTAAGTCGTTACCATACCTAGGCCCTTCTAGGTCCTGTCACAGAATAATACAGCTCAGGAGATCTAAGTAAAACAGATATTTTGGTTTTTAAAGTCCAATACTAGACTGTCTGACAGAGAATTCCATCACGTGGTGTTGTGGGTTCGATCCCCACATTGGACAAATCTTTGTGTGATTCGCAAAGATTTGTTCTGAGGCTGGGTGTGCTTGAATGAGTGAATGTGTGTATTTGGCCTTGTCATTGGGACCATTGGATAGTGTAATTGCTTCTGGCGTTCTATCTCATGTAAAAAATCCAAATTTATTTTATTTTTATTTTTTATTTTATCACATCAAACATTTCGGGAAGTTCATCTACATTCAAGCCCTATGTTATTCTAATGTATTAGGTAGGTAATTATTTGACTTAGTTAAGCCATGACTCCTATGAGCCAAGAAAAACGAACAATATTTGAAGGTTATCATTCAATTGTGACGGAAGTTAACAAAAATTGCGCGTTTTGATTGGCTGTCAATTTTTTTTGTCGCAGTAGATACTGCTTTACCTTTTAACCGACACGGCGACAAACAGTAGGAGGTTCTAAGTTTGACTGATATATTAAGAATTGAAAAGCACAAACGCAGTTAGGTGGTCATTTTAAATAGCTCAATGCATCATTATGTGCAAGAAAGGCGAAATCTAAAAAAAATATTTACCGACTTCCAAAATCCAAAAGCATTTAATAACGCCCATAATAGTTTTTGCTCTTTGATGGCAAATAGGGAAAACGGATTTGAACCGACATCAGCATGTTTTTTTTTATAATTTTTTTTGTCTTTTAATACAAGCGATTGCACAAATACGGTTACTTAGCTGGTCGTTATTGAAGAGTTCCATTGCCTTTCTCCGAAAATTTCATTAGATCCTGATAAACTATATACTAAAAGCTTTCTTTATACACAAGGATTAAAATACCGAAAAAAGCTACATACATACATACGGATCGAATACAGAACCTCCTTTTTTTTGAAGTCGGTTAGAAAAACACCATCATCTTTACAAATGACATTGAGCAACTTATCCTGCGGTGCTAATAGTTCAGCAGTTACATTCATTCAATCGACACGATTTAATCGAGTCAGTCCGGTACGGACTCGATACAACAAACCTAGGAAGTGAATGGACACCATTATAACTATATCGATACAATCGGTATGGCTGTCCTAGTTTCGCGTGCCCTACGAAAAGGTGAAGGCGAATTAAAGGTTACACCATTTGTACAAATAAATAACCTTTGTACTTAATTGTATCGCAAAAAGGTGTGTCTTGAAGAAGTCGGTATTTTAATATAAAAAGTTTGTCGCATCACTGGTGATGGCCGAACGAGGATGACATTGATAAATTAGGTTATATATATATCTGTAGAGGCACGGGGTGTAATGTTCCTCCACTACAAAGGCAGGATCCTCCGACCAGGCTCGGTGGTATTGCCTGGCGGACAGCTATCCAACAGTAACGTATCGGAAGTTATACTTATGGTACACTTGCTGTAAACATTTCGTTATCGCGATTCAGCCCTCTTTGACAGTTGTGACGTGTGTGTCACTTCTTGACGTTGTCAATTTCAACAGTAATTTATTATGTGCGGAGACCGCCACAATATCTATAAAAATATTTCAGTATATTACCACAAAGTTATCTAGCGTTGCCGCGTATTCAAACGAATTACGTCAAAACAATGCTAACATATGAAGAGCGCAACTTTACAACTAACTACCCACGAATATTAAAATTATAATAATATATTTAGTATTGAGAATACGGGTTACTCACGTTACTTTAGCCGGGATATGCCGACTAGTTTCAGTGCTAGACGTCGCGCGGAGGCTACGACACGCGAATGATAGCCCAGTTGATGAATCTACGTACTAGATTCGAAACTAGTCGGCATATCCCGGCTAAAGTAACGTGAGTAACCCGTATTATCAATAATAATGTCTTCACCTCACGTCGGTTTTAATAATATTAATATATTTAGTCTTCATTTTTCTGCAATAGTTTTACACGAACCGGGGACTGTCCTTGGGTGCTTTTATTTAGTGTAAACAGGGATAGTCGCTGGTTTGTGTCCCATTTCAGGTTCCGATTAAAATGTTTATCAGGCCTCTGCGCTGTTGGCTTCGGCCCCTCGTATGCCTTCCAAAGTACGTCTTATGGAAACATAAACTACAAATATTATTTATAAGTTCGCCAAATGTATTTAAAAAACAACTTGCCCAATATTTATTATATTTATACATTAGTATCTAGTCTTCTTCTTCGTCGTGTCGATGGCTGAGTCAAATTTTATTGGTCCAATAAGTGACCACTGTTATGGTGCTCTCGTCGGTGTTCATGAGCGCCTCTCTTGTGCAGGTGGTAGGGCATTTTGGACAGTCAGTAAGGTGGTCAAGGTTTTGACTTGCCATCGTGATGAAAGGATTAGCCAATTCGCTTTTAAGAACTCGCGAATTACCCAGGGTGCGCCGGACGTAGGGAATTGTTGTGTACGCCACTCGGGGAGGCTCCTTTCATGCACCCCATTATATTTACCCCAGTATCTAGTAAGTATCTAATTATCGCGGGCGATTACGTTTTGACGAGTTTATGCTTAGTTTGTGGAATCGTTGGTAAATATTCTTTGGATTTAATTTTAGAGCACTACCTACATACTTTTAATATTTTACTGTTATTTTTTGATGCCGAATGTTAAAATGTTGTTATTTAATCAACAATGTTCTCATGTAAATGATGTATCGTATTATGAGAATAAAGTATATTTAAACGTTAAGGTAATAGAAACGTTGGCCAAGGTACAGATTAATTTGAAATAGATGAAGAAAAATGTTTTTTACTTTTTCATGCAAAAATCTATTGGATGTTATGTATGTATGGAACTTATAGTCTGATATTCTAGATTAAGATATAGCTTAGGTTAACCTTCATACATGCAAATGCAATAAACATTCATGACTTTTTGTTGTTTTTGCCTCCTCTTCTTTGTCATACTTAGTTTTTTCAGGCTGTTACTATTGTTTAAAAGATACCTAAAATACAGTTTTTTAAATTTCCATCTGTCTTTCTGTTTGTTTCGGCTAATTACCTAAAGGGCTGGTCCGGTGTCGCATGCAAAAGCTAGTGTAGAATAAATAAGTAGGTTCAAAACATCTAAGATTCTTTTAAAAATCTTGCTAATCTATGCTAAAATCCCACTTTTTATGATGTTTTTTTATCCATGTCATCAACCCCATTTAATAGAGCAGGAGCACTAAATTAGGTTATCTATGATGTGTCATATCATATATTATGCTTTTTAGGTGAATACCATTTTTATAATAGTCTCTTGCATTTAATTAACATTTGAGACAGATCAACGATCTTTTTTATTGATTTTTAATTCGAGGTCACGCGAATTAATCTAGAAAAGTGAATTTATAATGGTTTATAGTGATAATGTGATATCCTTTTTGAAGACACGCGTAGGCCCCGAAGTCAACAGCGCAGCGTAGGCGCCATGAAATATTTAAACTTTTATTTCTAAATGTACTGAAGCAAAAATTTAGTATATTTTTTAAACGGGATATAATCCCACCTACACGCCCACCACTGTGACTCCTGTGACGCCAGGATCTACAGCGGTAACCAACTGAAAGGCACTGTGCATGACACACGGGCAATCCCAGGGAGAGTTACAATTGTCTTGAAACCCGCAAATAATTTATCAGAAGTATATACATAGTTGGAGTTGGTAAGTATATTGTATGTTGAAGTATATCCCTGTATATTACCGATCGCAAAAAAATGATTTTAAGTTATTATGCTAATGGATGGTAGCTACCCCTGGAACGACTGATACACGGAAAAATGTGTTGACGCTGACGATGATCGCCCATTAATACCTACTCTTTTTTTATTTTTTTTACTTATTTATTATGGAATATCCATAGTGTAAGGGCCTGTTAGCTCTTACACTATTTAGTTGTAGTTATGTTAAGTTGGTTTATTAAGTTAAGTTAAGTTATATGTTACAAAGATCAAGTTAGTGTCTCTTACTCTTGACAATAGGTTCGTACCACGGTAGTCAATGTACTCAAAGTTATGTGTGAAGTCATGTTATTTATATAATTGCTGGCGCGCGACCGCGACCTACAAATGAATTTGCTGTGGCAGCAAAGATGTACGGTAGCGAGATCGTACATATTGGCCACCCCAAACAAACCCAAAAATGATAAGAATAAGTTATTGTCAAAAGAAGAGACACTATTACAAAGTAAAGAATATTAAAGTTAGATAAATTAGTCTGAGATTATAATTTAATAATTCACAATTCAACAAGTTTTAATTGATAAGCAAAGTCCATTCATCATGTTTTAGTTGTATTTGGCCGATTGAGTCATAGTAGATGGGCCGCTCGGGTTCCAGACTTGTAATATGAGTTGTGTCGTTGGCCGCAGGTGAACATGTGATATATTCTTAATAACAAAGGCTGTCACATTTGCCAATTAAGTATAAACCAGCATGCGCTCAATATTAGGGACGAATTCATTATATAAAATTATAATCAAACAACTTAACTAGTATAATAACTTAATCTAAACTTAATAAGTCAATAAACATATTAATTAATTTTAAAGTAACATTTGAACAAGGTCACTTATTACCTTCAAATCCGTTATTTACTTAAATAAATTAGAATTAATTAAATAAGATCAAAACGGGTTTAGCATTTTTAGCATTTATCAAATAACGAAACAAGTAGAAATATTATTATCGTCGCTGTAGAATGATAACCTCGTATGTCCAGAAATCCAAACTTTACAGGAAACGAAAAAAACGTTTCATTTCGTCAATGTTTAAAATATTTTTATGTGCTTTTGTCTCATGTTTCGAATGATTAAAAGGACTTATTTATGATATTAACTAATCCCTTACTTAATTGGATTACGCCAGATAAATGACATAAGAGGTTTTCTGTTCATAAATCTACATAGATACGAGGTTTTCCAAATAAAGACACTGAATTAGAGTAAAACAACAAAGTTTAATAAATACAATATGAACAAGTTTTTGGTAACAAATCAGTACAGAAAGATTTTCTTTCACAGAGATCAATGGAATCATAAGCTTAACCTCTAATAATCTTAAACCTAATCATAACTAAACGAAGTTCGTTTTCATCAACATACCCAGAGTTAACAACAATAGGTACCTAACTATAAGAAAAAAGCAATAACAAATTAAACAATTACCTATGAATGGGGCAAATTGTCAAAGAATGGATGTAAATCTCGAGGGATCACAAATTTTAATTCCTGAAGATGGTTGTACTTTACCCTAGTAATGGGTAACTTTGAATGATACAACTGTTGAAAACAATCACTAGGGTTCGGCTGATGTATTCGCCTTGGTAGTAATTGGTACTCTTCCGAATGACTTAGTTTGAACTTGATGGATCCTTCTGGTGCATATTTAAGACAACGTATATCAGTAACTTGTGGATCGCCAACCTTATTGCCGGGTCTTATCGATGAAAAATAAGGTTGAGAGCTGTATTTTTTGAAGGCTGTGTGGTCTAAGTGGACAACTTTGTAAGGACCAGGATTGTTACGGGCAGTCTTGCAAGCTTCAACATACCCTGCTGGAGAATAAATCTCGCGATTTTTTATCTGCCTCTCAATTGTGGAATGCATCGCATCGCATTCCATTTGGGTGTGACCCTTCTCAAGGTATTTTTGGACTATGACTATACCTGTCTTCGCAGTTACGAATAGAAGTGCATTGGAAATAATAGAATTTCTATTTTGGTACGTGCACCCATCGCTGTATATTATCACTTTGCGAATGACTGCCGTGTCAACATAGTTAATTATGAAATCTACTATGATACTTGAAAATTCGTCGGCTGTTAAACCGCCTTCAGACTCATCCCAGAGGAAACAAAATCCTTCTTTAGTTTTCAGATTATTTATCGTAAAATTATGGACCTTAAGCTTCATCTTGTAATAAAGAGCTGAAGCTTTTAAATACGGACAAAGCAAGACAGCTTGCAAATCCATAGTAAATACAGCAACAGAATCATCATTTTTTGCTTTGTCATTCTCTTTCTGGCTTTGTGCTTCAGTTTTCCGAATTAAATGTAGTTGATAGTCTGTATCACAAACATTTCCCGCCTTATGACCACAGCAAGTGTCACACTGGTCCTTTTTAGGACTAAACAAGGACAAATTCAGGCTCTCAAATATTTCCCAAAATGTATACCTTGAGGCGCTGAGATGAGATTTGTTTTGGTCTTTTGAATATTTTAAATATTCATTAAAAAGTGCCGATTTAGATTGCCAATAAGGTTCTAAGTATAGTTTTGTTGTACTTTTTCTGCAATAGTGTGACTCAAGCTTCGGCAGGGAATGGAAGAACTCGCTCAGTAATTCTTTTTTTAAATTGTTTGCTTGTCCTCTGTTACTGTGTCTGTCTGAAACGGGCACTGTATTCCTTAGAACAGCGTTTTCAACCCAGTTGTGAACAGACCATTCACCAATATTGATAGTGTTTATAAACATTTTTTTACAAACTCTAAATACGGCCCCTTTATCTTTTAAATTATATTTATATGAATAACTTCTGCGGGAGTTAGAGCTTTCTGTTTTTTTTTGCACAGAACCACTTTTCAGGACCAGTGATGCCACGAAGCAACGTTTTGCTTCCCTATTCAGTAGCCAAAACTGCTTGAAAATCTGTAATCTGGAATCGTCCGAGAGTTTAGAACAGTCGAAATATTTGGCGTTGTCATTATGATCACACCGAGGTTTCATTTCTTTTGGCACTCTTTGAACATCGAAGACAACTTTTCCCTCTTCGTTTTTTCTTCTTCCCAGATATCCCTCACCCTTCAATCGTTTGTTTTTTTGTTGTTCATACATCCATTGAGATTTATCACTTCGTCCTCGTTTAGCTCTTTTTCGTTGATAATTACAATTGGACATTTCCCTCAAAATTTCAGGGCTGTTATTTGGCTGAAAATCTGGATCTTGCACAGAGTCGTCGCTGCTGAAATCTGTTTCATCTCCAGTCGCTAGAACCTGCAAATCCATATTCTCAGTGTTTTCATTGTTTCTCATAGCAGAAGTAGACGGCGCCGATGGTGGAATTTCGGATACTGTGATTGTTTCATCATTCTCAAGATCTGAATTTGCTGTAATAGATGGAATATTTTCCTGTGTCCCTTCTGAAGACATCAATGCAGACCATTCTGCCAGTGTTTCAAGGGTTAGATCTGACTGTAACAAAGACGGAGATTCTTCTAAATCAGCAAGGGTGATTAAGTCTTCTGGTGGTGAATTATTCTTAAGACACGCTGCCACTAATTTTCTCCCTCTACTTAACATTTTTCCTGAAAAAAAGGGATATTAACAATTATTTTTAAAGAAAAGCCTTATAACCGGTAGCAATCATGACATGAAAACCTCGTATGTTGTTTGAATTTACAACTATACGTGGTTTTCACGTGTGACTTTTAATTTATTGCTATCAAATTAATAGGAACGTAATATTTGCAGCTGTTTTTGATTATAAACTAAGATTCCCTAAAATACCACTTTATTTTCACCGTTAGCAGTGTATAATTTAATGATTTAAAGCCGTTAAAATCTTTTGTGAAAACCTCGTATGTCACTAACTTGGTTTGAATTACCGGTGACATACGAGGTTTTCCTTGCAATGTTCCCGCCAAATAAACGAACGCATATTTGATGTTAAGCAATAACTCCCCAGTTGTAAAAATACAACCAAAACGTACGTAAACACATATAAAACAAAACAAAACTTACTTCAGATCGCTTTATCCACAATTTTCACAAAAAATCACAAAATTACAGAGCAACGCCCACACTATGCACTTTTTACGTGGTTCTCTCACCAGTGACAGCAAGATGGCCGACAAAGCATCGATACGAGGTTTTCGTTTTACTCCATAGATGGCATTAGTAGTCGTATTAATTGGGTTCACGGTTTCACCGTGTTATAAAATACGTGGTTTTCGTACAATTTCCCCAAAAAAAAAAAAAAAAACTTTTTTGACATACGAGGTATTCATTCTACAGCGACGTTATACTCGTTTTTGTGAAATCGTCTTCATTTGGTAGTTCTCCGCAATAAATTTTATTGCAGGTAGTAGTAAATCACTGTTTTATGGAGTTTTGAGTCAAGTAACAACACATTCCTGTAAAAACTTTGACATTTAAAAAGTTAAATACAAATTCATGACTAATTTATTAAAATACACCCACTTATTAATACATTTTTGATATTGATTTGGAGTCAGAAATATTGTAATAATGTATTGTCTTTAGAATTAAATTTCTTATTCTTATTAATTATATTTTCACAAATTAATGGTAGGTAGCTCTCATTATTGCAAGAAGGAAATAAAACTTTACTTCACGTCTTCTATGGGCGGCTAACAAACGACATTTTATAAAAGCTGAAAGACAATTATGTGCTAGTTACGAATTTGCTCACAGCTGCTGTTATAATTCACTCTAGACAATCATGTAAGACGAGACATGGACATTAACGGTTGCACTAGTTCACAAAAAGTATAAAATTCATAATGAGGTCATCCGAAAAAGAACTAAAGTAACCGACATAGCTCGCAAAATAAGCTCGCTGAAGTGGCAGTGGGCTGGTCACGTTTGCCGAAGGACCGACAGCCGTTGGAGCAAACGAGTCCTGGAATTGGGACCGCGACTCGGCAACCGTAAGGTGGGACGCCCCCCTGCCAGGTGGACTGACGACCTGAAGAAGGTCGCTGGAGGGGACTGGATGCGGAAGGCGCAGGACCGGGTGTTGTGGCGCAAATAGAGAGAGGTTTATGTCCAGCAGTGGACTACGAGAGGCTAAATGATGAATCATGTAAGAAAAATCATGTCCACACTAAACATTTTTCAAAATTATAGCTTTTTTTTCATATCTCTGTAATAATCGTGTATTTATTACTTGGTTACTGTGTCACTGCAGTAGAGTAGTGTTTTATTAAGTTTTAGTAGAATAAGGTCGTGAAATGTCACTGATCTACTTTGTATTACCATAATCATAGATCCGTTCCTACTGTCGTGTTGCGACTGCCATTTTTAGACTGCCATACAGTAATATGTTTAAGTTTTAATTATTTTAATATACACATATATAAAATATTGTCTTGTTGTTGGAACAGTCGAGTTCATTGATATGTTGGAAGTTTTGCATCGTCATCGTTTTACATCTCCTGCGCCATTAGTGCTGTGTTCAAATTCTTTGATTTTTGCTTTTAATGCCTGGATAATTGTCTGAAATAATAAAAACAAAATCTTAGTCAACTAAAACTCCACAATAAAATGTAGAGTTTTGAACTTTATCACAAATATGACGTCACAGATGTAGCGTCCAAAACTGCTAACATTTTACCAATTATCCTAAATTATTAGGTTTCGATGAGAAATATAAAATATTTTTTTATGTTTAGAAATCATCATCGTAATTTTTTTCATCACCTTCTTCTTCTTGTCGTGTCAATAACTATTGTAATCACCATAGAAATCTTAATAACTATTAAGATTTCTATGGTAATCAAATCACCAATACGATCGAAAATACAGTCAAGGCAGCTGATGAGTACTTTTGGCCGAGGGAGCATCTGCCTCCGTGGCGCAATTGGCTAGCGCGTTCGGCTGTTAACCGAAAGGTTGGTGGTTCGAGCCCACCCGGGGGCGTATCTTTTTAGCCGTTCCATCTAAATTGTTTTGGACTTTGCGATCTTTTTTTTTTAATCTTTTATTTTATTTTATTCACATTTTTTTTTGTATTCGTATCAGGAGTTACAATATTCAATTTGTATGTACAATTATTAACTTTTGTTTGAACATAATTAGCTACAGTACCTGCACCGTAATATATAAATGTATGGAATAATTTATTTTATCTTAATTAACATTATTTTCATAACCAACAAATGTGAAGCTACACATGAACACATTTTTGTCAGTGCGTGCATTCAATATGGCACTGTTTCCGCTAGATGGCGCTAGACTCAATCCAACTCTTGTAAACAAAAATATAGCTCACAAAACAAGACTATAATTTTTCTCTGCCAAACCCGTTATTAATGAAGGTTGATGCTATGATCAAATTTATCAATGAAAACTAAAACAAAGAGAATTAAACAGGGCTCTATAGATTAAACGGTAATTTCAAAGTTACAGATATGCCTTCGATAGCTCAGTTGGTAGAGCGGTGGACTGTAGAGGTAAACATAGCTGATATCCATAGGTCGCTGGTTCAAATCCGGCTCGAAGGAATCTTTTTGTATTGTGTTAGTGTATGTTCAATGTTCAATTATATTAGGGTCCCAAACGTTTATAATTCTACAGTCATAGATTTATTTCTTTAGTCACAACATCTTAATGGGCTTAAGAAATATTAATTTAGTTTTCTTTCTGTTTGGAAAATGAGTAGGTAGTTAGTTATCACAAGAATTAATTAACTGTCGGTAATTTATTTAGAATAGCTTTAAAATAAATTTTGATTGAGTAATTGACTGTTAAAACTACCTTTGTACTTTTTTTAACGTTGGTGCATGAAAGGAGCCTCCCCGAGTGACGTAGGTACACAACGATACCCTACGTCCGGCGCACCCTGGGCAATTCGCGAGTTCTCCAAAGCGAATTGGCTAATCCTTTCATCACGATGGCAAGTCAAAATAAAATCTGACTCAACCATCTACACGACGAAGAAGAAGAAAATTACCTATACTAGAATGGTTTAAAACTTGATACGTTAATGTTATTTGTTTATCAGATCTGTAACATTAAATCAATCAATCAGCCCTTGTATATCCACCACTGAGTATAGGAATGTGATCTATTTGCTTCGGCTTGGATAAAAGTACGTAGCGAAATTTTGTCTTTTGCAAAACCTTAGATAAAGTTTAGCCATTTTTGTTATTAATTGTATTGTTTGTGTCTTGTTTAGTATTGTTTTTGTTTGTACTTTCTTCTATCAAATTATTGTCAAATATTATTTTATGTTTTATTATATTTTTTTTTCTATGTATAACGTCTTGGTCTAGAACTGTAATGAAATGAAATGAAATGAAAATAAAACACCTCCTGTTTTAGCCATTCCTTCCTGTCCTGTGCTAGTCTCATCTATCGCCTTTCTGCACTCGTAACGTCTGACCATCTAGTCATAGGTTATCCTGGTGATGTACATCCTGGTTGCCATGCTTTGAGTGCTTGACATTGATTGCCTTTAAATAATCAAGGCTAGGTTCTTTAATTTTATTTATTTATTCATTTAAAAACTTCATATTATACAACAAGGCGGACTTAATGCCATAGGCATTCTCTACCAGAGATCAATTTTGTGTTGCAAAGCGGCTTTGACTACAGGGTGTCAGCGTCTATGCCACAGATATAGATCTACATAGATAACGCAAATGCATGTACTTCGCGTGTCTCAACCCCGATCAAGCGTCGAGGTTGGTCGCCACTAACTTCAGTCCACGCGCGTC
This sequence comes from Hypena proboscidalis, assembly GCA_905147285.1. Taxonomy (NCBI): domain Eukaryota; kingdom Metazoa; phylum Arthropoda; class Insecta; order Lepidoptera; family Erebidae; genus Hypena; species Hypena proboscidalis. The sequence continues at coordinate 9,448,875 of LR990141.1, forward strand.
TTTTGTCAGAGAAAATCATAGCGGACGGCTCCAGTTGAACGTACTGGGCGGATGGGCATCGGCGGCATCGGTGTCTTTGAATCGGTTTGGATTTCCCGTCACTAAATTTCGGCTGTGACGTCACAATAGGTATTAAAAAGTCGGCACGCTTGGTTTCAATACAAATCGTGATACTTGCGTTATCTATGTAGATCTATATCTGTGGTCTATGCGCAAGCGATACCTGGCGCCCGTCAAAGTCTTGTTGACGGAACACACTGGGTTTTGGTCCGTGCAACTCGGACATAACTTACTCTGCCCGGATCAGTGGTATGCGTCAGGCATTTCTTAGTATAAGAAAGAATGAAAGAAACGTTTATTTGCCTAAAACATGGTGACAAAAAGATGGTACAATTTAATAATAAATACACATGTTTCATCGGATAATCGGTATGCAAAATATACAATGTTATATCTAAGTACTTATATTATATTAAAGTTATAGTTAACACTAACTTAATTTAAAAAAAAGAAGTGTATATGTTATAACAAAAAATGTTTTTAAATTTTCCCATTGTTAAGCAATAGTTCTCACGGTTTCAGTCACATATCATGGTCATATTCAACTCATATCAATTTTATGAGGGTGTGTCATATCGCAATAAATTCACAAAAAACAGCAATCCGCATCCGGCGCTGACTAATCGACTGTCAGACGCCATTAATTGCCAATGCAATTTTGACCATTAGATTGTTATAACAAATATTTTTCTCACGCGTGTATGCAAAACATATTTAGAAAGGACTGAGATTGAATTCAAGGTGGTCCACTAAAACCGAAACCGTGGTGTTAGGTTGTATGTTACGAAATTATATCCTGAATGAACACAATCGTAAATCATAGACTGCATGGTTGGCGTCGTAGTAATAGCGGTCGCCTCGCTGCTTTTACTTGCGCTGGAGTAGTGGTTTTGATCCTTCCACGGGACAAATCTTTGTGTGATCCGCAAAGATTTTTTCTGATTTGGGTATGCTTTGTGTGTGTGAAATGTATGTTTGTGAACATCCCCGGGACACAGGCGTTATTCCTATTTCGTACGTCGTTTGATAAAAAAATAGTTTATTAGATTTGAAAGTATAATGCATGAACTGAACTGCTTTGCACTTAGTGCTCCGTAAATCATTGGTAAGCACTCAATGATAGCTATTATATCAAATGGTAGTCATTCCAATAAAATATGATACCAGTATTATTACGAAACGGTTTGTAAGTACTGCTATTTTAATGTTATATTTAACTACAACTACGTGATCCCTAAGGTCTGCCTCTTTGAAAACAAAAGACGTCACCAAATTTTGTTCCAAAATTTCAAAAGCATCTCTGTGGTAAAAATTGTTATTCCTGGATCAATCTATTGGTCATTGTGGCGATAAAGCGACGTATCCGCCATCTGCTTTTGTGGATTGTTGATGTCCACGCTGTAGATACTATCTACCATCAGGTAGACTACACTTCCATTCACTTCATTGTATAAAGAAAAAAACTAGGTCAAAGAAAAACAACTCAAAATAAAGCTTAAAACACGGAAGCGATATTGAACGAAAATACTTGAAAGTATTTTTATACATGATAATTGTACGCTAAAAAAAAACATTACTTAATAAAAGAACCTTTGATTGTTTTTGTAAAACAAAAAAGTGAACTTGAAACTTCAGTTCTGTACCATTTACATTATGCAATTGAACCAGATATGACGTATAATTCAAGATGGAGGTCAAATTTAAGAACAGACGAAAATATGATATAACGGATATCGGTCTGTGTCAAGATTAACTACTTGTGCAAAAATAACTATAGGAAATAATAATGTTATTTAGATTTGACAGTGACCTTACTACAAAATAATGACTAAGTATATCGTCAAAATTTTGGAGAGCGGAACTCTTTCATTATTTCATAATCTGTACACCTATGTAAATATTGTTTGACTAAATGGATTTGATTCCATCACGTACCGCTATTATTTGTTGTGATATAATCTTTGTCTGCTAGTTTTCTATAATTTTAACGCCTCAAGTCTATCACAATGTTAATTCAGTTTCTGACGCCAAACTTTTGTCCAGTTTGCCTTCTCATGGAACTCTTATTTAGTTATTGTCTCGGTAAGGCGGTGTTTGAATGTAAAAGCTCTTCTGAATGCTAGGGAAGCAGCATCACCAACTTAATATAACTATAGCCTGTAAGTATAAAAATCTTTTCGATAATTACTACCCTTTTACGCTCCCTGTTTCTTGCACCATAGTTTGCGATGGCAATATTAGATCCTAAATGAATTCGCTGAATAAGACCCAGATGAATGTAGTCGAGTACTATACACACGGCTATCGGCAGACGACCGGATGGCGGAGTGGGTAGTGTAACCTGCCTGCGACGCCGAGGTCGCGGCTTCGATTCCCGCTTAAGACGAATCTTTGTGTGCATGAACATGGGGATTTGTCTTAGTCTGGGTGTTTCTATGTATAATAAGTATGTATTTACAAAAGAAAAGTATATATGTATTAGTATCAGTTATTATAGTACCCAAAGTACAAGCTCTGCTTAGTTTGGGACTAGATGGCGTTGTGTGTAAGTTGGGAGATATTTATTTATTTAGATATTTATATTTATCGATCAACCTATCCATGTCCTGTATAAGATGATCTCGCGTTGCATAGGCTTTCCTTGCAAAGGAAGACCAGGGGCCTGTTTAATAAACGCGACAATGACAGGTGACAGGCGACAGGCGACAATCCGACAATTTGACAATATTTTGTTTAATATAAATTATTGCTGACAAATAAGTCACGGTGGAAAATCTACAATAATGTCGATTTTTTATGACAATTTGACTTATTTCTGTTTAATAAATATTAAACCTTGACAGGCGACAGGTGACAATTTGTCAGGAAAAACTTGTAAAATTTGTTTTATTAAACACTAAATTGTCATTGCAGGCAGACATATTTGTCAATTTGTCACAGATTTTCGACAGGCATTTCATCCAATGTCAACGGTAATCGGGAATTAAATTAGTACGATTAGTTTAAAAAATGGTGTTAACGTCGTCGACGGATAACAGTAGTAGTGAAGATGAATATTTGGTGCAAACTGTACGACGACGACGTCGCATATTTAAACTAAGAATAAACTTTACTTTCAACGTAAGTGATGGAATATTCATAGAACGGTTTCGAGTATCTAAAATCACCGTTGAATACTTAATAAATAAAATTGGACCCTCATGTTGTCTCATATGCATGCCTCGATAGTGAGTTGCGACAAATATGTCGGAATTAGTGACAAACTGTCAATTGTCATGACAAATAAGTCACATAATATTTTCTTAGGGACTCGACAGGTAAAACCTGACAATTGTTGCTTTTATTAAACAGTTTTATAGCTTGACAATTTTGTCAGTATTTGCCTGTCGCATTTGGACTTAATTGTCAACTTTATTAAACGCCACTAGTCGCGACAATTCGACTAATTTGTCAAAAAGTGACAAATTTGTCGTATTGTCGCTTTTATTAAACAGGCCCCTGCTTAATACTGGAAATGTACAGGTTAATCGGTAGTTGTGTGTACGTACAGTACTGTAGTTAACAAAACGACGCTCGCAGTAGGTATAACTCCTGTATCGCGGGGGTGTTAACAAACATACATTTCACGCACAAAGGACACCCAGAGTCATAACTTTCTTCTCTATCTCACGCAAAGATTAGTCCCGTGTGTGGATCGAACCCACAACACCAGCACAGTTGAAAGCGGCGAGGCGACCGCTTTCTATCTGAATTGGACATCATATTTAGTAATATTTACCATTTATTAGTTGGATTGCAAGTTCGATTGCAATTTTCATTTAATCAAATCCTTCTGCAACAACCGATCATCTTTTAATTACCTTCTGAATTACGACATCCGCTCCCACAGGTCTGACGCTAAAACATTTATTTAATTTATAACTGTCAGCTTTTAGAGCAAGGCCGGCTATAATAATAAATTGATGATACATCAATAAAAAACATATCACATCATCATGCAAAAACGTTTGACTTTGTATTTTACATTTTTAAATGGAGTTCTTAGATCCATATTCATGTTATCACTAGTTTGGTATGTGTATCATGTAAATGGGTGTTTTAACGATTGGGATTTTGCATAATCACGTATAAAATAAAAATACTTTTAGCTATAGTAAGGCCAACCAGACGAGATAAAAAATGTAAACAAATGTTCAGGGGTTCAAAACATTTTTATTTGAATAAATTATTATTGTTGTGGATTGGCTTGAGGTAAAGAAACCAGGCGAAAAGGAAATAAATTATATTAAGAAAATAGGAAATAAACTAAAGAAACACTAGATAACTAAAAGACTGACAAGGAACTTATATTGTCAAAAACATAAAAAATATAACATAAATATATTGAAACTAAGTAATAACAGCAAAAATCAAAAATAAAACTAACAGAAACGGAATAATAACAACAAAAAACCAAGCAAATACGGAGACGAAAAAATATGTATCACTTCCAACGCAATCCAAACAGGAATGAACTTGATCACAAAATGGCGGACCAAATGTTGACAACTGCGGTACTGACTGCTTTCCTGTACCACGAAACACACAACGACAGCTGTTGTCGATCAATTAACGTCAACTGCGCGTGCGAATGCTAAGGACAGAGATAATAATCCCTCGCTATCGCAATGTAACTCAGTAACGGTCCGTTTGTTTACATTCTTTATCTCGTCTCGTTGGCTTTGCTATAGTTTAAGGTAGAAAATGTAATTTTGAGTTTAATTTGTATAATACTATAACATTTCATTTATTATACAAACAATTAAATAGTGCTATATTACAGACATTAAAAATTTAATAATAAAAAAACAAAATCATACCTAACTATACAACTGAAAGAGAAATAGAACTAAAAAAAATTAAAAGTTATGCGTCAAAAAATACTTCCGCATCAATGTCAAATAACTATAGCATTATAATATACTCTCCTTGTTAATGTTTATTGTGTTTGCAGTCTTTTCTACAAATTCTTTATAAAAATTCGGTCAGAAAACAGTTTTTTTTCAATTTCTTTTGTTTCGTTTGATACCCAGCACATCACACCCATCACACCCATCCTTATAGTAAATAATACGTTAAATTATACATAATAACATAACATTACATAAGATCAAGCCTTATTAACCAAAAGGGTGAAAGGGTGAATTTCATTTTAGCAGCACGGAATTTACGCACCCTTTTAGGTAATATAGGCGTTATGTTCAACCGAAGAATCCAATTGGGAAAAAAAAAAAGGCGTTAATTTGGGTTATATATTTTATTACTAGGATTTAGAAAAACACTGAACCAGAAACTTTAGATAACGATTAGATCACTGAACCAGAAACTTTAGATTAATATCCGAAAGGACAATTTATAATTATCGGTATAATTGAATATAATTGCTGATTTATTTCTTTCAAAAGATAAAAAAGAACAGAAAATAATGGAAAAATAATAATGAATAATAAATCATTATTATTTTTTCATTACTTTCTGGTTTTTTTCTTATCTTTTAAATTTTAATTTAAATTTTTTGCCATTACCTTAGTGATTAATTGTTAATGTAAAATAGCAATTCTGGCTAAACAAAAAACAGGAAAACAGGAATAATGTACTTAATGTATCTCTTGGAATATAATATATCAATGCTTGAAAATAAAGATTTATTATTATAATGTTGTTTATGGTCCCATAACACGGGACTATGGAGTCCCGGTACTTTGGAAGGCATGCGTGGGGCCGAAGCCAACAGCGCAGAGGCCTGATAAACATTTTTTATTATTATAATTAACTTACGATGAACTACATCTTGCTTTTATATTATTGAGGTAATGTTTTACTAAACGCTAACGGAATACAACTGAGAATTTTCTTTTACCTATCCATAGTTTGAAACAACAGACACGTGAAATTTTATTATCAAAACACTTGATAAGCATGAAACAACACGTGCTCCAGAATAACGCATAACTGTACACACTGTAACATACACAAACTACACATACAAACAGACAAGGTCAGCGTCGAGATTTGTTTGTATGAAATGAAAATAGCTCATCTACACATGCATGCTTGTAGATTAGTAGTACTACCACAGAGTAGTACTACCGCGTAATTTAACAGGGACTATTTTTATAGCATTTAGCTATGCTTAGCAAATTATACTAAGAAACAGTTGGCAGAATTATTATTATTATTATTTTTTTTTTTTTTGGATTTTTTACATTAGACAGAACGCCAGAAGGAATTACACTATCCAATGATCCCAATGACAAGGCCAAATACACTCATTCACTCACACAAACACACCCAGTCTCAGAACAAATCTTTACGAATAACACAAAGATTTGTCCCATGTGGGGATCGAACCCACAGCACCAGTCCAGTGGAGAGCGGTGAGGCGACCGCTTAAACCACTACACCACACGTGCAGACAAATATTATGGAACTGGCAGGATTAAAACCTGCGACCTTCTGCAGGGCACTCGCTTTAACCAAGCAGCTACGGTCGCATCTTGCCACAACCCTATATTTCTCAACTGTATGTAACGTCATTCCGTGACGTCACGTGCATCCATTTGTTCAGGTTCAAATCCTGCCGGTCCCATAATATTTCAACTGTTTCTTATGTTATGTGCCTAATTCTACCTTTATCTTTTGTGTCACCATAAGTAGAAGTATTTTGTAGTGCAAAGTATTTCGACGTTTTTAAAAGTCCTTGTTTTTAATGGTGTTTTACCAACTAGATGACTATAGATTAACCTTAAAAAGTAAAAAGAGCCATTTACCAAGTACCTACGTAAAGGTAAATCTTTGTTAAAATTACCTCATTAATTACGTCAATAAATAAGATCGCAAATGTCAAAACCCCACATAATCGATAATGAGAACTAAAGATGCTGTTTCAAAGATTTTGAATTTCTAAGGAAAGTTCGAGATTGTAGAGCTTTTCAATAAGTAGCAATTAAAAAGACAAAACAACTTTTATAATATTTTAAATGATAGATTTAATTTCACCCAAAGATTGCCATCATATCTTGTTTGGGTAGGTAAATCTACCATTGGTGGTAAAAAGCGAGCATTTTCAGATCATTATAAAGCTGTTATAACGCATTACTTTACCGTCCGTAGCCAGTTAGACGTTACGTGTAGTTCATACCTACTTTGAAGCACATTACCACAATTTGTCTAAATCACCAAAAATTGTCGTAATCCCTGCAGTAAGCTGGCACGCTTGAATCAAGTCTGAAGTAACGTTATGTAACACTACTAACTAGAATACAAGAGTAATCAAATTTATAAAATACACTACTTCTTATTGTAGGTAATGCAGAAGTAAAGACTCACAAAAGAATAAATATTAGTTTAAAAAAACTAAAAAACACTCTTTTAAAGTACTTCTAACTAAAAAGTGAAAAATAATTCCTAATATAAGCTGAAAAAAGCGTGGGTTGCTCGATAGACGAAAAATATGGCACAGAGCGCCCCGCGCGCTTACGGTTTATTTATAAGAGCGTTTTTTTTATTTTTTTTTTTATTTTTTTATTTTTTTTATCTGTGTTAAATGAAATCTGTCCGTTTAAAGTTGAACAAAATCGAGTCCAAAGGAGTCGGTTACATACATACATACATACATAAATGCATACATTCATACATACATACAGGTGAAGCTAATATAAGCGTGTTAAAAACAACGTTTACTTATTGACTATTTTTATAGCATTTAGCTATGCTTCGCAAATTATACTAAGAAACAGTTCAAAACATTTTGGGACCGCTAGGATTTGAACCTGCGACCTCCTGTACAACGGGCACTCGCTTTAACCAACCAGCTACCTCGGTCGCCTCTTGCCAGGACCCTAAACTCAATTGTATTTTACGTCATTTCATGACGTCACGATCATCCATTTATTGCTATCTTAACTTAAGATAGGATCAAATGGATACAAAGGTTTATGGTCCTGGCAAAAGGCGACCGTAGCTGGTGGGTTAAAGCGACTGCCCGGTGTGCATAAGGTTGCAGGTGCCAATCCTGCCGGTCCCAAATTTTTTTCATCTGTTTCTTAGTAAGAAAACAATAAAAAAAACCACTGTCCACAATCAATACTAGTCGATTTAATTATAGATAAGGCGAAAAAATAAATATTTCTAATCAAATAAATTACAGCGTATTTGGGACATAAAAAGGCAAGTTTTCATCAAATTTCGTGAAAAAAAAATTTTTTTGTAAAACAAAAACCAAAAACTTGTTTTGTTGAATTTTTCACATAAATTTTGAGGTTATATGAAAAAAGTGGTAAATACTTAAGTTTTAGATCTTTTTATTACCAACAATTTTGCCATTCGACTTTTTTTCATAGAACTTTTTTTAGTTTTGCCGGAAATCGAGAAAAACCGTTTTTTACCCTTAAAAACTCACCCCCACCCCCTTCCCGACCTCAGAACGCCCCTAAATTATTTTTCCTTTCATTCTTATAATATTCTCCTCCTTTTCTAGTGGGTTTCATCCTACTATTATTTTTTTTCACTTTTTATTATTTTTAAAGGCTTCTACCCTGGTCTAATATGTATAAGTATTAGCTGACTCTTAGCTTAACTAAAAATGGAGAAAATTAAAGAAACGGTTTAGTCAAGTGTAGAAAATTTCAATTGTATGAGCTTAATGAGAATTACACTTCTTTTATTTATTATGAAGCTTGTAATTTTACATAACATAACATCACGCCTATATTGGTGTACAACACCCACACTTCACCTGTTATCTCTAGGTCCTATATGATGGGGGGTGAACCTATCGCCATCCACCGAGCACAATTCCAACTACGTGCTACTATTGTGAATTTCCTGACGGAAAGTTAACAAATATAACTTTGCCCCACCCGGGAATCGAGCCCGAGACCTCACGGTGAGAGGCGGATACGCTAACCACTAGACTATCGAGGCAGTCCTTCGACTCAATCAATCTATTGATGGTATCAAAATTGTAAAGACATGAAATTCTTTGAAAGCTAAAACATACTCATAACTATGAACTATGGAATAGTTTCAATGTATTTATATTTCTTCATAATAATGTATACATTTATGTGTATTTACTATATTTTACTAAATGTTTTATTTATTCTAGATCTATTTATTTTTTTCCTTAATGATATTTATATGATGTTTATCTGTTTTGTTAGACGTCTGGCGTCAGCAAGGGTGTCGCAGAATACCAGCGCTGTAAAGCGTCGGGAATTCTAAACGGGATGTCGCTCAGCGTTGTGCTGTAAAGCGCTAAGCGACATCCCGTTTTCGCGGGGTGACACTCGGGACAGCTGACTGATGTGACAGGCAATCGCCAAAGAGAAAAATCTGCTTATTTTTACTTTATTTTTTTATTTTTCTAATTTTTGTTTTTTTTGTCTTTAATAATTAAAATTTGTTAAGATAGGTTTAATCAATGGTACTACTATTTTTTGTTATGTTATTTTTTTTTTCTTTGATTGTTTGCTTGTTTTAGTTTTGTTTTTAACTGTGTTGTCCGGAGTATATTCCGTGAAATAAATGTATTTTCTTTCTTTCTTTCTTCTTTCTATGTCAGTCTACCTACATTGTTACAAGTGGATCTTCTGTTATCACACGTTTTGTGGCACAAGTACTACAAAATCGTGCACATACACTCACGAAAACGCTTACAAGACTGTTTGTCCTGTTTGTTGTCTGTCGATCAATGAACCTGCATCGATGTAGCGCCGAACTATGCGAAATAACAGTTCGAGTATTAATGCTGTATGTACGAGATTGGTGATAGATTCAATGAAGCGGTAACATTGTTGCTTGATAAGATTAGTTTTATTCAATATTCTGTTGATAACAATGTGATCATTTATTGAAATATTTACATTAATAACCTAACTACAATTTAATATGTATAACTAATTAAATAAATACTTAACTATAATATATACATCAAATAAAATAATAATATAAAATTATTAAATAAACCAAAACTTGTAAAATATATATTATACTGCATCGTTGGTTAATGTATGCAACAATGTTTTCCGGGTTGGGCAAAAGTATTGTTTGGGATTTTTTCGTCAGGAAATTCGGAGTGGCTTTTTTTTTTTTTTTTTTAATAAATTGTGTCCAGTGAATGACGATAGGCTCAGTCCTTTTCACATTGGGCCTAAACAAAACAGGTGACGTGTTCTACACCTCTAGCACACCCTACTAGGTAATATTTTAAGCGTAATGTTTTGTTATTATTATGACTACTTGTATTTATTTATCTAAGAGTATTTTAATTCGAATCAAATCAAATCATTTATTTCCATGGGCCCCAAGGGGCGCTTGAACACGTCAAAAAAAACATCAAAATACAAAAAAATATAATTTTAAAATAAAACTTAGCTAACTAAATTATAATACTTATTGTAATAAAATGATTTAACACCGGAGCTTAGATTGACTTTAATTCAACTTAGAGATATGAATTAAAATCAATCCAAGTACCAGCTCCGATGGGTAGTGCATCATGAAAAGAGCTGGTGAGAAACTCATGTGCACCATCTTTAAGGGAAACTATAGGTCGGATTTGGATTGTTCTTGTATTTGATAGTATGATTAATTGAGTAGGTTTTTATAGTGCACGGTTGGAGAAGTGATGAAAGCTGTCGCCTCGCCTCTTTCAACTGCGCTTGTGTTGTGGGTTCATCCCCACACGGGACCAATCTTTGTATGATCCGCAAAGATTTGTTCTGACTCTGGGTGTGCTTAGTGTGTTTTAAATGTATATTTATGAATACACTCGCGGCACAGCATTTATTTCTAGAGCGGGAGTCGTTTAAAAAAAAAAAATGAAGTACAAAGCCCTGGTGTAAATATGGCGAGCTGCTAATTTAGTTCAGTGTAAAAAATGGCGGTATATATGGCAAATTCTGTATGTGAGCGTCACTGGATAAAATCACGATATGGTTGTTAGCCGAAGTCTTAAAAATCATTAATATACTATGCTTGAAACTAGCAACTTAACAATTATAAAAATCATGGGCATATTAAAATTTGACCCTTAGCAAGACTATTAGTATAATTTAAATTTAATATTATCAAAATGTGTTGTTAGGGTTCCGTAGTACCTACAAGGAACCCTTATAGTTTCGCCATGTCCGTCTGTCCGTCCGTCTGTCCAAGGCATAGCGACGAAACCGTTGGTGCTAGAAAACTGAAATTTTGCATAAACATGTATGTTAACTATACAAAGAAAGTCGTAGAATAAAATTTGGAAAAAAATTTTTTTTCGGGTAGCTCCCCTACATGTAAAGTAGGGATGTTTTTTTTTTGTCGCCTACCCCATAGTATGGGGTATTGTTAGATAGGACTTTTAAAAACGTTCAGGGGTTGCTAAGACAGTTTGTAGATTTAGAGATCCGTTTGCGAGATAATTAACTTTAAAGAGCAAATTTTTGTTCGAGTAGAGCGTCCCCCCCCCTCTAAAAGCTAAACTACTGGATCCCAAAATCTGAAAAAAATTGTGTCGGTAGTACATGTAATGAACTTTAAAGGAAAACTATAGCGGATAAGTTCACTTCATTAGTTCAAGAGGAATAGGGGTCCGAAATGTCAGATGCAGTTACTCAGAATATTTCGGTCAAAATTCTTGAAACATAAATAAACATACATAATACATATATAAAATTGGTAGTATATGTAATAAAGTTTTTATGAAAACTATAGCGGTTACTTTAACTTAATTAGTTCTAGAGAAATTGGGGTCCAAAGTGTAAAATGCAGTTACTTAGAATAATTCGTGCAAATTACAAAAAACCTTTGAAAGTAATGACTTGTATGAAGATGTTACTTGTTTAATACAGATAGTAAATCCCTTTTAAGTCGAAATATGTTGTTAGCTACGGAACCCTACTGCGCGTGGCCCGACACGCACTTGGCCGGGTTTTTTTAAACAACAATGGATAATAATGTGTATGCAAATTAGCGTGTGAAGAAATGAATTTCGGTTTTGGTATTTTTGTTGCTAAGTCCTCCTTTTATTTTTTTTAGTTAAACGAAAAATATTTTGTATTAATGCAGAGTTGTTCATGAAAGTTCGTTCGTACAAAAAGAGTAGGTTCTTTTAGAACAATTGTTTATTGTCTAAATGAGTATACTTGTCATGTAGTCCCATTTTCATTGGATTACGATCTCATGATGGTATCCTTGAGAAATCGAGGACAACCCTCAAATTTTAAAGGCTTCTATATTGTTTTTCGTATAATACTATAAGCTACTCGGATATTTGCATCTAGCAGTCAACATTTCATGTTGCTGAGCTATTGCTGGAAGGTACAACTCCTCAACGTTTAGGAGTACTGGGATTGTATTCTTTCAAGTTATACACAGATTAGGCGAGACGTTGAATATTACTTAAGTATTTCTTACTATTTGTGCATTTTTTGGAATTGAAATAATTTTTTTTTGGAACATTATGTGTAAAACCTTTCGTATTTTACAGAGCACAGTTCTAGACTCCGAGCGCCTAAATAAATATCTCAAATGAACACTATTGCCCGACCTGAGAATCAAACCCGAGACCTTGCGGAGAGAGTACGCATACCCGCTAACCATTAGAGACCAACAAGGCAGTAAGTTCCTGAAGTAAATATTGTCCAAATTCAAATTCAAATCAAGAGGCACTTGAACACGTCAAAACATTACAAACAAATGATATAAAAAATAAATTATAAGTAAAACTAAATTATACTAATTTATACTAATTACAATGATTTGAATAACCGGGGCTTAGATTAATTTCAATCCAACTGTTTACAATCAGATTAAAATCGAACCAAGTACCAGCTCCCATGGGTATTGCACTATGAGAAGAGCTGGTGAGAAACTCAGGTGCACCATCTTTTCAAATGAAATTAATAAAATATAACAATTATCATACATTGTCATATTGGAAGACACATAAAAAGAGCAGTTCATTTCCAAATACTGTTATCATTTATGTAGTCTAAAATACTGTAATAAGCTATTTGAGACAATCTGATTTTATTATATTTCTTAAATTTACCTATCGATAATTCTACTGCGTCTAATAGAAGTTCATTGTAGAAGCGTATTCCTAGCGTGACCTGGAAACGAGTTACAGATTTTAGTAGATAGTCCTACAGAGAATTGCCGAAGAACCAAAAGAATTTTGTGCACATGCTGCAGTGGCATGCACTGTTCAGATTACATACACGGGTAATTACATACAAGCAATAAAACTATTGCGTCTACATGCCTGTAATATGCATGCAAGCTTCAAGCATGCTATTAAGTAAGTGGTAAATAATAGTGCATGTTGTGTATTTCCGATTTAATGGCTTCGCTTTGTAATGGGATAGAAACAAGGGACAGATTAAGGCTCGTATATTTTACACTCTTGCTTGAACTACTTTTTTATATACAACGTTTTTATCGAATAGGCGTGTAGTCCATCTGATGGTAAGTGGTGACTTTAGCCCATGAACATCAACAATTAACAAACGTTGGAAATGCAGCGCTTCCTCTGAGGACTACGATATAATATCTCAATTGCTTATTATTTCAGGGAACACAGCAATGCACTATTATTTCGCGTCAGGTTATAGATGAGACGGTGGTGCTTCGGCGCTCAAGCTCGTTCACAAGAGCTCTACCACCTAAAATTGGTTTTAAGCCCGTTCCGGTATTCGTGAAATTATCGTAAATCGATATTGTGGATCGTATACAAAAATAGTGGCATACTATCTTATAAAATTATTCGCATCGCTACATTGGAGCCTTCCAATGGATAGGTGGATCCCATAGACTAAATGTATCATAATTTTTTTCATTAAGTGCAAAATCTCTTATTTATTTGGTGGTGGGTTAGGTGTTTTCTCTCTCGGTATACCTCTTAGTTCACCACCTTCAAAAATGTACTCGTATCTCTAGTTAGGAAAGCTCAGGTAGACAAGTTATTGAAAACGACGGCTAGCTGGTCTCGACAAGCTTCCTTACAAGTTTAGTGGTAAGTCCAGTCACCACAAGCAGACCTTCTGCGTCCATAAACAAAGTAGGTGGCTGTTGACCGGCGGGGGAACGAACGCGCGCATGAATCTCGCAGTCAACGTCTCGGAGCGCAGCCACTCGCTCGCTCCAACAACCACGCCACGGAATTTTCAAATTTCGAACTGTGAGTCGGATATCGAACTTACACTTTTGCCCCGAGAAAGTGACTCGTGAAAAAAATAACCGGTGTTGCTATTACAATTTTGAAAGTTGAAAGGATATTTTTTTATCGAAGTTTTGTGTGCCGCGTTACGTCGTCTTCCCTACGGTAAGTGAAAATATAAATACTAATAATTAATAAATTAAAATGATACACAATAATATAAAATATATTGGATGAAAAGTCACGTGATAGCGTGACATTATAATGATATCAGAGCGGTTTCATTTTCTTTGCGATGAAGTTACAATGACATTTAAAATTATAAATCTTAGCGAATAACTATGTTCACGTGAGAATTATGTGTGTAATGTCTGAGTGTAATTAACGATGATCACGTACACGACGAAAATAATCCACATTGTCTCATTTCAGTCACAAAAAAATAATTGTATCTTTCGTAGTATGAAGAGAGATCGCGATCGGTTAGAAATTTGGTGGAAAACATAATATATACATTGTTTATTTCTTCCCCTAGTGTTGCATAATGTAAGAATGATTAATAAGTAGTTTCCGCAATTAATTTCTTGTTATAAAAAATCGCTTTTCCGGCACAGCTTTCGACTATTCGCTTTAACCATTTCCTGTTTATAAGAACAACGAATATAACAATATCAATAAAGAAAAAAATCATAATAAATTCATTACGATTCTTTTTGCGCGTACTTACTTCACTTTTTGCGTGCAAAAGACAGCAGCGACTACACATTATATTGCATAAGATGTTACACGAAAACTATCATTACCTAAAGCTCGTGTTTGTTTGTCTGTCCGTTTAATTAGAACGTTACGCCTGCTCTGCATGTTGGCAACACTAGATACCTGTTTGAACGTAAGTTATGTAAATTGCAATAAAACGAAAACAGTCTGGTATAAGATATCAAAGTAACTTAATGAAACACGGTCAAATAGTTTAGAGCTCTATAAACCAGACCTCTATTCTTTGATATTGAAAATTACTATAATGTATGAAATTATATATATTAAGCCTATCTTGTTTAATAATTGCGGGAGCGGTGCGGTAAAATATTCTTATAGAAATATAAGCGCTCGGTTTTGTACAGTAACGAGCGCTTGATATTTGTTTTAAAATATCTTACGGCACCACCCCCGCACTGATAAATAAGAAAACAAACTGTATTTTTCAAAAATTAAAATCTCTTGTCTTTTTAACCGACGCGGCGAGAAGCTAGAAAAAGCGGAGGTTCTCAAGTCAACGTGTATATATAGTTTTAAATTAAATAATTCGAAAGTTTCAAATTAAAAGCTCAATGAAATAAAACTTGAATTATACCATTAACTCCTAGTCTACAGTAATGTTCATGACAATCACTTGATAAATAGATTTATTCACATAATGGTCACTAAAACAAGCCTTACTTAGTGAATATATTATGAATACTTGTTTTCTAACTCTCAGTCTATAATTTAGAATAATAAATTAGATAACAGAATATGATATCTCGATATCACGAATTGCGAAATTATAAGTCGATTCAAATTAATTATGCACTTCTGAAATTATTGATTTAAATGCCGGTACTCTATCACAGATTAATAAAAAAAAGACATTTCTTATGTTTTGAGAGATGAAATTTATTTTAAATTGATAATGACGTTTTGGAACACATACTACTTTTTAAAAGTTTCCGTATTTACTTAAAACATTAATAAAGTAAATAAGTTGTGCAGATCGTCATTACCCTATCCAAAGAGAATAGGTAATAGGTCACTTACCATAACTATCAGTTCTTCTAGAGTTAAAATGTTTTATTCAAAATACTGAAACAATATTCACGTCTACGGAAAATATAAGTTTCAGTAATAAATTACTATTTTCTGTTATCTAATAGTCAGTTTTTTAATTTATTAGAAGCCGGTTCAAATTACAAAAGCAAATGGTGTAAAGGGTAATAACCCATGATAATTACAACCATCATTTTTATGAGTACAGTCAATGGCACAAGTCGTTTTACAAAATACTTGTTAATTAATTCGTAATTTAAATTTCTTTTTTATATCTCTTATAGATAGATAGAGAAAACTTTATTTGCACATCAAATTTGTAACAAACATACAAAGAAAAAAAACTATAACGTACGCTTGACGCGATCTCTTCCAGGCAACCTTAGGATGGACATAATAGAGTGGATATTTGCGGTAGTTTATTGCATTGGATTTGTTGTTTTTTTTTTAGGTTTGTACTTTACTTCGCCGAGGTTATAACGTACGGTAGAATAATGTTCAACTGAATTTGTTTGATAGTTTATGCAATTGCAATTATACGATTCAATATAAACGCAGGTTAGATAAATAAATCTAGCTCTAAATGAAGAATATTACGATGAATTTCTCATTAAATAGCATTGTATTTTAATACTCTACCTATATGGAAATCCTTGAATCTATTGCGAGCTCAGGTTGGCCGCTGCAGTCGCTGCAGATATAACCTGGAAAATGGGAAATAACCTAGCTAGGCGAAAAACAATGTGATTGTGGTGCTCCTCAGCAACAATGACACATCTCCTTTAATGCCCGAACTGACCTGAAAATTGCTTCTTAAGCGATCTGAATAAGGCCACGGATAATGCAATGAATGTAGCCACCTACTGGGCTGGGGTGGTATAAAATTATTGACCATTACCTCGTAAGATGAAGATGAATACTCTATCCATACTATACCTTTATATACTGCTATACTATACCTATATTTACTGTTGTAGGCACTGACTGTAGGCGTACGAAGTACATTTATTATCAAAATTGCATCATACTCCCACAATTATACAGTTCGTCAGAACCTAAAAAACTAGAATAAAAACTATTGTTATAAATTACCATCGGTTTCTTTGAATACCATTATTTAGTATGACTTGTTAATATATTCTACTCATCCTTGTGATTGTGGATATTTGTATGTTTGTTACTATGCCACGCAGAAACGACTGGATGGATTTTTATGAAAAAAAACACATGGGAAGTTACATACTATTGAGTTTTTATAGACGAACAGAACTATGCGGGTGTAGGTTGTTATAACAAATAGATGTATGTTTTGACAAAATAATTGGTGGTAATCATTTGCACGTCCAGCACTTTATTTTTTTCTTTGACGCATTGTCACGTTTTGTTAGTAAGTAATAATTAAATCGAAGTGATTGTAATAATATTTCCTGTAATTAGAAGGCATTATCTATCGAATATGAATGTAAGATAAGAGTAAATGTAAATTCATTTTATAGATGATGATAGACTCACATGGCCAAAACATAACGGGTGAAGTGTGGGTTGTATACCCTTCTGGATAATATAGCCGTGATATTTCTATTTTCTTAATGTAGAAAAGTATGAAATTCTATTTTATTTTTAGTGGTTGTAAATGTAAATTCTTAAACTTGTGAGTTTTAAGTAATTAAATCAATTATATAACTGAAACTAAATTTTATGAACATAAAATTAAAAGTCATTAATTGTCTTTTTGTGTTTTACCTTTGATAGTTTTTTTATTACTTGATTTAAACGTGATGATGACCATTTCATTTTTTTGAATGCTAAAAATAAGTTTTGATTCAGTAGCTAAATACTCCGTGGTTCTTTTTCATAATGTTTAAACTTCAAGTGAGCACTTGACGAAGCCCGTTTGCTTAAATTTTTTTGTGGTCAGTTTAAAAGAAGCTTTAAGTTATTATCGCAGTATGATGTCATCAAAATTATACCAGTTAAAATTACACTAGTATCAAATATTTATCTGATACTGGTGTAATAATTTTATCACGCTGCATAAAAAATATATTGTTCTTTTCAATGTTCGTCTTATTTTGCAGCTGTAAATATTAGTATTCTGTCAGTTTTATATTATGTTTTATTGTTTTATTAATATTTCAAAGTTGACCTTATCGCTAGTGCTTAGGTTTTTTATTTTCAAATCCTTTTTTGAAGTGAGTTAATAGGTTTTTTCGACTACATAATATTAATAAAATTCATATCGTGTTAAACATCGAAAATAGATTTACAGTTAGATCTAATAAAGCCAGAAAAGGTCATACTGTCTTAATAAAGAATTCAACAGGTTATTTTTGACGAATTTACTTTAAAAATAAAACCAGGAAATGGACATAATGTATTGTGGAATTAAAACTAATATGGAACTTGTTCTTTGAATTAACGTTAATACGAAATTATAATAAACGTTTCCGCATAATTTCGTTGCGTATACGTAACAATATGGAGACTGGCAGTGACAGGTTTTACGTAAATGTTTTTAGACTAGTAACAGTTTTGAGTTCAAGGCAGAACATTCTCTGAAAGGGCATAAAATGTTTTTTTTTAGTTTTTGCAATATATCGAGGCTACTAATCGATAAACATGACATTATTTAACTTATACTTATAACGCATAGTTATATGCATACGCATGTTATGACATTGAGTATTATAATATGAGTTTTTTGATATTCACGACTGCATTTTTCGAAGGAAGTGGGTTTATCTATCCTTATTTTATGTCCATGTCTTCTTATTTTTCGTTTTTCTTTCTTTCTTCTTTCTATCTGGCAAATTATTTTAAACATAATTGTGCATTCTGTAAAAAAGCTAGCGACCGTCACACGTAACTGCAATATTTAAATTATTGCGGCATCTTTGTAAATCATAAGCTACATCTTTCATAATGTTCTCAAATTATCATACGGAATTCTAAAACAGAAACGTCACGCACTTGACACGCTTTTATCTTTTTATCCGCAAAAGGCGATACATTTTCATAAACAAACCATTGACACTGTTGATTTACTGTTTAGAAATGCTAAATACCCATTCGTGTGCTAATGTGGACCAAAGAATTCTGCACGCAAGTGTACTAACATCAACCTGTAAATTTCCAGTAAAAGATGGTCCCGCATTGTATTGCCTTCCCGTGAAATGCGAAACCAGTTTATACTAGAAATGTATAGCTTGAACGGTACCCGTGTGTACCATGTAATGTAGCTCTATTTTATACACTGAACACGTAAAATTGTATTGTTTGAGCACCAACGATGAGTCAACACTGGGGAGTTTTGAAGGTGGGTATAATTATGCACAAATGTATATTGCGCATTATTTTTATATGCGCGAGATTGTGCGATAATGTTTAATGTAATGTAGCACTTTCTAAAGGAACTGAGCCAAATGAACGGAACCGGATGGAATGTTTAGTATGAATTGATGGAGAATTTGCTGTGATACCGGAGTACCGGTATGGAGTATGGACGTGATTCCATACGGGGATGTTAGAAACGTGATGTTATCCTGCTGTGGCATGGTTATTAAGTGCAATGACTTGTTATGTAATAAGATTTTGTGTTTTTAAATCAAGATCATTGTTAAAGTTTAATGGGTCTTGAATTGTATCTACATCATAAAGAATATTTTCAGATTTTAATGACAATCTGATAAAAAAATATCAAACAGACTGTCTTATCTCTAGGTATATGGGTTCGATCCCCACATGGGACAAATCTTGGTGTGATTCGCAAAAATTTGTTCTGAGACTGGGTGTGCTTGTGTGAGTGAATTTGTGTATTTGGCCTTGTCATTGGGACCATTGGTTAGTGTAATTGCTTCTGGCGTTCTATCTAATGTAAAAAGCCAAATTTATATATTTATTTATGTATAAAATTAATTGCACTTTTCTAGACATCTATTTAACAAATGACACTTTACCTTGTTACCTAGTATTTGCACGTGAGTAATCTTTTTAGAACATTATTTCCTTTTATTACTTGTCATAAAGTTAAAAGCTGCAGACAATTTAGATCTAATTACCCGCCCGTTCTGAATCACCAATCCCAAAGTTATAACGACTAAGGTCATTGGATATGATCAATATCGTAACTACAAAATCTAGTACATTAAGTACTATCAACAAAGTAGATCCATGATCCACTTTAATACTATTTTTGTGTAAGCATTTCAAAGCAGTTGTCTTAATTTGCTAGTTCTCTCAACAAGTGTCAACTTTATCGACTTTGACCATTTTAAAGGAAATATTTGTCTAATAGGTCATGAATCAACTTGGCTGATAGTATATAAAAAGCTTTTTTTTTAATGACGTCATCAAATATTTCGTTTAACTTGACCTTAACAATATATTTCGTGATATTGCCGTATCTGGAACACGAGATCAAAAATTTTGCAATTATTATGTACGACCACTGAATATTATTAAAGTTTACCCTTGACTTTTGCTTACCTCATTATTCTATTAGTAGGATGTAGATAAACCTTGAATTAACTAAAATTACAGGACCTTTTTCGCAAAAAATCATAATCTATGATGAATTTTGCTAACAAGTCTGATACAATAATGATAATATATATATAGTAGGTAATCTTTATTTGATTAGATGTAATAATTATTAATTTTAAAGCATAATTTTCCCGTCTACTTTGTTGCAGACTAGGTAATGATACGTTCTCTTGCATTAACATAATATGATACGCAGTTTATTACTACATTCATCATGATTATTAGATATCATAATATTTGCATCGCTAGAACGATATGGTGAGAGCAATACAATTGACAGTAGTAATAGCGAAGAATTGCATCAGATCAAGCTTAGTTGCATTTATCGAAACATATATACAAAATATAGACTATGGAGTTCTAAACTTGGACATACAGGTTTTTATTTTTATAGCGGTAAATCGAAAACGTCCACCTCCGTGGATCTATTGTGATAATAATAACCGAAAGGGTAACTCAATAACATTATTTTATAAGAAAGAGTTAAGCAGTCAGTACATAATAACATAATTACATTTTTCCCGGTTATTTCATTGTTTACTATTTTGAATGTCAAAAGCGTATGGGTGCGTTCCATGTTTTACATTTTAAATAATGTAATTATTAATTTTAAATATGAGTTTGCTTATTTATGTAATGCTTTATTATTATATATGTGAAGTTGTTTTATATTTATGTAATTTAAATTAGTAGTTAAAAATATATTTTGTTGGGTTTGTTTGTGACACAAAATATTATAATATGTAATTTTTTTTCTGTTGTCACACTGATCCTTACTCACTGGGCGCATCAGAATTATCAGCGCTGCGGTGCTTTTAGCGCTGCAGTAATGATGCCATTTCCGGCATTTTAAATAATTTTTTTTTTTTTAGTTCTAGACGCAATTATGCCAGAAGATATGATTTTTTCTTTCTTTCTATAAAAACTTTCTAAAAATATAAATTTTACTATACCTTTATATCGTTTCTAAGAACAGTCGAAAACATTTTTGGACCTGAAGCGGAATTTGAACCTTATAGGATTCCAGTCTATCGCTTTACTAATTTAAATATTAGATATTATTTATTTATTTATTTATTTTTTATTATTTTTTTTTCTGTTGTCACACTGCTTGCTTCTCATTCTCTGGGCGCATCAGAATTATCAGCGCTGCGGTGCTTTTTGGCGCTGCAGTATTGTGCTGAGATGCGTACCATTTCTGGCTTTAAGAATGTTTTTTTAAATTATTTAGTTTTAGACGTTATATTATTATGTATTTTATTTGCCAGAATAAATGATTTTTCTTTCTTTCTTTCTTTCTTTCTTTACCACCCCGCCATCCAAGCTCTACTCCAAATCTACGAATCTTTTGACTAGAATTTTGTTATCGTTCACTTGCACTTACTGGCGACTGCTGCTGTGATAGGACATTTAATGTTATAATAGTTGAGTATACATTACTGCGTTTAAACAGCAATGTTGCTTAGGTCGTAACTACCAGGTTTCTCTCAATTTATTAGTACTAGCTACTATTACCTATACCTGTACATTCTGTAGTGGTTACACTACCGTGAATGCGGCGTAATAGCTACAATACTTTGATATCTAAATGTTTTAATATGCTTTATATGTTAGAGTAAGTATTTTTCCTTCAAATATACTAAACTAGCAGTTGCCCGTGCCTTTGTCCTCGTGGATTTCGATATTTTTATTTTTATTTTAATTATTTGGAATAACAAACAATTACACAATAAGTAATACAAGTTTTTAAAGAAAACTAAACTTAAATAATAAAAAGAAAATACAATTGCGTAATCGACGACGTTATCCACAAAATACATATTTAAACATAATTTTAAAGCCGTACATAAGCTATTAATTTTTTTCATAAATCTATGTAATTAACCATACTATAAATATATGATATATGTCTAAAGAAAAAAAAAACAATAAAATAGTAAAACCAAAAACACAAAGAAATTAAGAAAACACTATAATTACTGCAATGCTATGGAATAATCCTTAATTGACTTCAATATGCACTCTAAACTGTCCGGGAGACATACAAAGTACATCGAAATCTGAAAGCACTTCATTATAATTAGCGATGAGTCGACGCAAAGGTGCTCGCAAGCATATGTGCATGCTATGCCTTCGGCATTGAAGAACTTCCCTCATACACTATCAACACCAAATTTACCCCCTTGGGGAGTGGAATTTCCAAAAAGACTGTCTTTTTGTTAATTTTTGTCGTGTTGCAACCTTTGTGCAGAATTTCGTGCAATTGCCTTTAACACATAACGCGTCATAATCGAACGCGTGCTAGTAGCAACAGCATCCTAAAGATGATAAGCGAGGATTGTACCTCACCTATAAACCGCCATCTAGTAAAAAGGGTAATTGGGTCTGTTACCTGAAGTAGCTGGGTTTTTAATTTAGATGTGTATGTGCTGTATTGTATTTGTGTCTCAATGTTATGTGATGTCTAATGGTATTTAATGTTGTGTTATATGTTTAAATAATAATAATAATAATAGTTTATGCAGAGTGACGAAACACTATTAAATCCCGACCAAACAACTTAAATTAAAACAGCGGTTACTTGGTTTTGGCCCGTACCCGTTGTTTAAATTCACCGTTTTTCAACTGAGTACCTATTATAAATCTCAAAAATAATAATAATAATTCTTTATTTCAGATTTACATCCATATTTTGTTAGTAACACTTTATCTTAAAAACTATGTTAGTAGGATATTAAAGCTGATTACTTAAATAATGTATATGGATTTTAATTATCTGAAATAAATGTATATTCATTCATTCATAACAGATGAAGTGTGGGTGTTGTACACCTCTGCCACACCCTTCAGGGTAAATTAGGCATAATCTTATGCTATGTTAAAAGGCCTAAAACCTTACTGGTTTATGACAAATTTTACCGCTTAACTCTCAACGTTGTTTATTTAGTACATAATACGTAATATTTGTATATAATTGTAGGCGTTTTTGTTAATCTGCTATAAGTACTGTAGAGTCACGAATGCAATGCAATAAGGAAGCATTTTGATACTAAGAATATTTCTTATTTCAAGTTACTGCGGTTTTTACGTCAAATGATAACGTTTAGAAGTTTAATCAGTTTTATAGTTATTTCCTGATATCATAGGCTTTTGTTATTAAGTAACAATTTGTTGTTTTTTTACAATTTGTTATGGCATCAGGCAGATAGCATGATCTTTGATTAAATAGGATAGTTTGTTATGTATGTAAATGCCATGTAAATTATTTTTTATATGTAAACATTTATTTTAAATTACCCAAAAGTGTTTACGATTAATTTTATTATGATTTTATTTATTGTCAGTCCTTATTTTTACTACCAAGAAGTTTAATTGAATAAGAGCAGGAAGAAAAAAAGTAAGTAGGTAGTTTGAAGAGTATTTTTCTGTAATTTTTTTTTTATTTTTTGAGAAAAGAAAGATTGTCCGTTGCATCATTTTGATGACGTAGGCAGTTATTTTAAAAATATTTATAAACAAAAAAAAAATATTTCTATCTTGCTAACTCGATATGAAATTTACGATTTTTACGACCAGTATAGTTTGACTTGTACCTAAGATGCTAAAAAGCCGATGTCAACAAGCACTTCCGACCAATCAAGTCAACACTATCAATAAGCTATCAAATTAGTAGCCGATATGATAAATATGATAATTGGTGTTTCGAAAGACTCTCACCGAGGCCGCTGCTCCACCACACCTTAGTAACCAGGTTGATTCAGGGTTGCTATAACACTAATATTAAAGAAGCGAATATAAAATTATAAAGCTGCCTTGTTGGCCTAGTAGTTAGCGTATGCGAACTCTCACCGCGAGGTCTAAGGTTCGATAGACAAGGACAAAAGTTTTATTTGGGGTTTTCCGAAAGAAATTCTCAAAAGCAGCAGAACAGTATAAATATGTTGGAATTTATGCTCGATACGAAGCGATAAGTTCACCCTTTATTGCACAACCTTTTAAATAATATAGACGTTTTAGTTTAAAAAAAAATAACTTAGTTAAGGAAGGGAGAGTTTTTATATTAAAAATAGCAACACAAATTTTAATTACCTAAGTTACATACAACGACTTTGAACGCGCCTAACATAACGAGTGTTTAATTGGCCATACATAAAACATAGACCGATACTGATAAAAAGCAAAATCTTTAATTTGCTTCTGACATTATCTAACCAAAAATTAAAACAAATCGACTACAGACACGCACGTCATCGAGATCGGGACAACATTCGCCATTTTAATTATCTATTGTATCTTTATATGGAGACAATCAATTGGTGTTATCTCTCAAGCAAACATCAGTATATAATCCACACAAATAGCACAACTTTGAATGCATTTAGATAGCACGGCACCACTTAATGTTGCCATGGCAAAGCACCGCAAATATTTGATTAAAAATCTTCTGTACAATGAAATGTAACCACAAACCACAATAATTCTTGTGGTTTGTGGTTTCATTTCATTGTACAGAAGATTCCGCATTTATCTCTGAAATTGAATTTGTATGATTTTGTCAGAGTATTTCTTTATATGATTTGGTGAACGGCGCAAGTTTCAGTTTTGACAAAAAATCGAGTTACGGCCATAGTTTCGGTATGGGCCAAAGTCGTCCTTGACTTAATCTAAGCTTTGTTTAAAGTACATGGATAACATAACCTAGTAAATCAATGTTTTGTCAATGAAACTCTCGAGCTTATATAGCACAGATTCACGAATATAAATACATCAAACAAGCTGGATCAAGTACCTATTCCGTTCAAAGAAATTGATATGCCTCTTTATCCTCGAGTCTCGCAAACCGCAACGATTCGACCTTTAGTGTCAATCATTATCTTCATTGCCTGATGGTGGTCAGTAGCAAATGGCAAGTGGCAACCCTATCGTCGATGTTGCCAATGTCCGATCACGCATCATCGCGTCCAGTAATGAAAGCCGTCGCGCCGGATTCCGAAGAACATACTTATTTTGGACGCAATATCAACCAGTCCAAGCTTTAAGTGAACGTTGCGTTTACTTGTTTATTTTGATGGGTGTTTACAGCTCTTTTTATCAAAATAACGTTTATACTAAGAAACAGTTGAAAAATTATGGGACCGACAGGATTCGAACCTGCGACCTTCTGCCGACCTTTAGTATAATTTGCTAAACATAGCTAAGTAAATGCTATAAAAATAATCATCAATTTACCCAACTGCGAATAATAGTGTTTGATTTATTAGCGATAGGATCATTGGCCTCACTTTTCTTTTACTATTTTATTAATTTCATTTGTCACAACTTTACGTGTTAGCTTTGGTATATATTACAACAACAGAATCTCTCAGCAATACAATAATGGTAATTGACATTATACAAACAACCGGTCAATATTTACGAAACTTCATGGGCATCGTCCTCAGAAACGATTTCCTCTGATCCTCGATAATAATATACCATTTTTACTGCCACCCTCCAGGAAACAAAATCTTCATCGCAAACTGGAATCTCCAAAACGGTTCTGATAAAAATATCTCTTATTTGCTCTCACGTGAAATTCAAGTTAATTTTGAAGGTTGTAGGGCCGGCCACCGATAAGGCGATTCACCTTTTTCATGAACACTTTCACGGCCGCTGGGTCAAAGCTCCAAAAATCAAGAAATTACTCATTATGCATGCGGAAACTGTTCAAGATCATGTTGTTTGTTATTGGTCTGTGTGTGGTCATGACCGAAAAAGGGAAAAGTATGCGAAATTGGAAGATATTATTAAGGTATTAAGACTTGAATGGCATGAGGGAGGAATAAATGAAGTTGCTAAATTTAATGTACAGATCAGGGGTATAATTAGGTACAAGTCTGCGATGAAGCTTTTCTTGACTTTATCATGATGTCTTTTGACAGTTATATCTTCATGATATGTCCTATCGGGAACGTTGACAGTTCAACAGATAGAGCTTATTGCTGAAGGCTAAAAATAAGACACGAGACGGGACTCTGGCGCTGCACCTTTTTATTCGAGCGATCAAATGTATAATAATTAGAAATTGTACGGGGAAGTTACATCAAAATGATAATAAGTCATAAGATAAAAGTTAAAAGAAATGTATTTTAAGTCAGATAGAAAAACTTAAAACTAATGCTAATTGATCGACACGCGGCGAAAGGAACGTTTGCTGTAGCCCGAACCGATTGATTGCAACTACTGATTATTGTGTCGAATGTATGTAGGTATTTTGTTCACTTCGCTGCGTGTTGATGTCAGCATAAAACTAAAACTATTGCGTTGTACGGGTTTGCTCGTACAAAAATACTAAATCTTTTTTAATTACAAACTTCAATTACTGTCTTAAATTGGCAGTTTCAGGGGCCTCCTTCACAAATAAATTATCTGATAATATTAGCGATTTACCTACCATAAGAATGTTGAATAATTGGTCTCTAATAAAAAGGTGTTAAGCTGAATTAAATTGTAACATAATGTATTAATTTAGTTTTGTTTGTTTCAGGTAAGCATCAACGCAACTGTTCAAAACACACAAAAATTGCTTTATTTTTGTCCCCGTAAGTGGTGTAGTAAGAAAATGTGTTTTCTTACTACAAATTGTATCAATTGTATCAACCTTGAAACATAAAACCGCTTGTAATAAAAGTATGACTGCACACTGCATGTGCAACAATATTATTATGACATGACACTATTAAGAGCGTCATAGTTTGTAACGCGATCGGTCGCATACGAATAGCTTACGACTTGTTGTTAGGTCAGGGATCAGGTATTCTGAGACAGGTTAATTCTCGTCAAGAACAATCAGCTGACCGAGACCATGATGCTGGCTTTGACGGTCGAATCAATGTTGTGAAGGGAATACCAATTTAAGTGTTTGAGGACGACTACGAGGCAGTTCAAACTGGTTAAAAGTTACCTGGCGTATCATGTGCGTACATAATAAGAGTACTTACATTACCAGATTAAGAACTGAATTTAGCTTAGACTTTAGACTATAAACAAGCTTGAAAAAGAAACCATTACCTGCTAACCTTTAGCGTGCCATTAGTTTGAAAACTGAATTTGTTAAAATCATCTCCATATCTAGTCGAGTTTTTTCAGTATTTGATAATTATCTGAAAGGTAACGATTTTTTTTAAACGATACAAATTTAAAAAGTCAGTTTTCTCGTTGTTGGCCCATTGTCCTGGGTAAGCGACAAACGCAATACGATGCGTCGCAAGTCGTACAAAATATGCGACGAACGCTGTCAAAACAAAGGTACCTATTTGTTTGAGTCGCGCCGCATTTTGCGTTCACCTGGGAGTTGGGACAACGCCTGAATTTAAATCGTAGGTAACTTAGATAGTAAATCATTAACTCATAATTTATCATGATTCCTTATACAGTGTCGTAGTTAGTAATAGCAGAACAAAGGCAAGTGTTTTTCTAATTAATTGCAATTGAGCGGTCTCCGTTCAGACAAAATACCTTGATAATGATTTATCCTGTTCATGTTATTTTTCCAAACACGTGTATTGCTAATTTATTGTTTATCAAGCTATCTTCAGTGCGATAAATCAAGTTATTTACATATCAATTGAAACATTAAGGTTGTAATGCAAGATGTAATAAATCTTTTTTCTTTGATCTTCTGACATATTGTGTCCATAAAACGATTATCATAAAAAAAACATGAATGCTCATAAATTATTTCATAATCGTAATGATGAATAGTGAAAATATTAAAAGGAAAACCCCTTAGAAATATAAAAAAAGTAAAAAGTTAATTGTTTTTATGAATTTGGTTTAGTATTCAATGTCAAAAATATTTATTTAAGATTACTATAAATAACTATAATGAGATTGTAAGATTATAAGATTCTTAAATATTACTAGATATATATTTTATTTATTTATAACATTATTATATATTACTATAATGAGTAATAAGTAACTTCTTAAAATTTTCGGAACAATCACAAGAAAAAAATGAAGCATATAAAATTATTTTATATTTTAGGCGTGTACCACATCTATCTAAATATTTTATTTTACCCGCCTACCTAAAAGGAAGACAATGTTTTCAAACGTATCTATTAATTAAGTTTTTGTAGATCCTGTAGTCTTAACTGCTAGACCAATTTACAATTATCTTAAAGCAACACAAGGCCATGCGACATTACGATCCCAACCAATCAAAAAGAAGACCATAAGATAGGATAGTTGAAATTTCCTAAACGGAAACAAATTTCGCGTGCATACAATATAAAAAACGCGCAGGGCTATAATATAATAGAATAAATGGGATATATATACAAACAAGACGAATGTAAAGTTAAGATTACGGACCAAAATATATTCACACGCACACGCAGACACACATAATAATATAATTCTTAAACGATTTGTTTAGTAATTAAATATGTTGGTATAGATAAATAATAAAAATAATAATTCTTATTGTAATAATACAGTATAGCCGCGAAAGAGCAATCTTTTAAAACAGGCTTTTTTAGCTTAAAAGATGACTGCAATCAATGCTGTAACACTCAATTGTTATACAATTTGTCATAATTATTTCTTATTTAATTTGAATAATTTAAATTTAATTTCGCCTCATCAAAAGAGTAGTACTCGGGGTTGTGTGAAGTTCACTAATCCGCACATGGTTAGCGTGGTGAACTATGGCATTTCTCATCATGAGAAGATGCCCGAGCCCAACAGTGTGACATGTATTAGATACAGGGCTGCAAAAAAAAAAGAGTAAAAGAGGTTACATAAAATATTTAGCAATAAATAATAAAAAAAAATCAATTTCTGTCGTAAAATAAATAATGCATTTCAATTAACACCCTAAATAACATCTTTTCAAAACAACAACGGAAATAAAAAATACAGGAACAAAGTGTTTGTTAATTAGAGTGTATCCATGTTTTATTAATGTATTCTTCTCTCTTTCTCACTTATGATTAATAGCTGAAATAGGTAGGTAATAATAACTAACTAGAGATGAGTACTGCGATGCAATGTAATTGTTTTATATGACGCGTTATGTAATATATGTAATATTAGAGTAAGTACCGGACAACGTTACTTAACCTTGTAATAAGCCTCTTCATATTTTTTTACATAACATGAACATAACATCACTCTTATAGACGACCGGATGGCGGAGTGGGTAGTGTACCTGCCTGCGACGCCGAGGTCGTGGGTTCAATTCCCACTTAAGACAAATCTTTGTGTGCATGAACATGGGGGTTTGTCTTAGTCTGGGTGTTTCTATGTATAATAAGTATGTATTTACAAAAGAAAAGTATAAATGTATTAGTATCAGTTATTATAGTACCCATAGTACTAGCTCTGCTTAGTTTCGGACTAGATGGCGTTGTGTATGAGTTGTGAATGATTTATTTATATTATCTAGAAGTGTACAGTCGCAGATATATGTACAACACCCACACTTCACCTGTTATGTTAAGGTCCCATGGGATAGAGGGCACAATTCTAACAACGCGCTGCCATTGTAAATTTTTCTACGGAAGGTTCACATGGTTCACAAGTAGCATTTTGCCCGACCCGGGAATCGAACCCGAGACCTCGTGGTTAGAGGCGCATACGCTAACCACTAGACCATCGCACAATAATTATTTTTTTGAATTTAGTGGATTTTTAAATTAATTGATGGTGTATTTATTTATGGTGGTAGAGCATTTGTGAATGCGCTTGAAGGCGGAAGCAACACCTTGTCTGTCACCTTTAACCTGATCAGGCCCTGGCATAATAGGCACATTCAGGCAGTCTTCCAATGAACGCATTAACAATTTACTTTTGCGGATCTTTGATGTTTAAGATCTGAGGGTAGAATATACAGTCTTCTTCTTCGTCGTGTCAATGGCTGAGTCAAATTTTATTTTGACTTGCCATCGTGGTGAAAGGATTAGCCAATTCGCTTTGGAGAACTCGCGAATTGCCCAGGGTGCGCCGGATGCAGGGAATCGTTGTGTACGTCACTCAGGGAGGGGTCCATATTGGCTCACCTAAAGTTCTTTTCCCGAAATTGTTCTTCCTAACGATTTGTAATCCGAATGATCACTCTTCCTAAAATTTTTCATCCTAATGTTTTCATTCATACTATTAGTACCGGCGATGTTCATAACACTGATGTTTCCGAAAATTGTTATTACTAATATCATTAATGTAAATATATTTTAACTTCTACTTTTTTTTATCATAACGCTTTTATCCCTAAACATAAATTACCATAATATTTTTACTCATACTCAGAAAGAAACATTTACCAAGTGTAATAAAAAATATATGTGGGTAGAAGATGATATTTATAGTTTTAATTTGAGGGTATGATTATTATTTAGGGGGTATGCTTTACATAACGTACTAAGTTGTGTCTATTGCTAAGTTGAAGTAAGATAATTATGTCTAAAAAACGAACTGTTTAGAATGATTAAAGGTCGTTTTACTGATTTTTGTCTAAAATGAATAAAATTCATAAAAAACGACTCATTTACGGTTATGTTTATGGCCTGGGAGTTTATACCGCAGTTTTAACTGTACCTAAACCAATAACTATAAGACCGATTCGGTTCTGGTTGTGTCACAGTTCTAACCTAACCTAAACCAGAACACACCAATAAAAGTGAATATTTTAAAGCTATAGCCGCTAATATTAAACTAATTTAATTGAAATGTGTATATGAAAACATGTATTTAACTACTTGTACCATGGTATTATTAGTCTTATATGTCTAAACATGTTATGTGAAAATAACTAAATAATTAAAAAACTAAAACTGTTGTATGGTAAAAGTTACGTAAAATTAATGTATATAATACAAATTATTATGAATAAAAAAAAACCTAAACAAAAAAGATATGACTTTTTATAATAGTGTAAAAGATGGTTATGTTGAAAAAATTTAGGAAAACTAATAAAAGTACAATAGATGTTTATTGCTACCGAGATAAGGAAGATGAATGCTTCGAATTATGAACATTAGTGACAGAGTGGTTAGGAATTGTAATTGTTAGGATGAAAAAAGTTAGGAAGAACATTTTCGGATCTCCAATTATCGGAGTTGAAACTTTAGGTGAACTTTGGCGCACCCCTCGGGGAGGCTCCTTTTATGCACCCCCATGCATATACAGTAGGCGTTGAAAATCCAAAATGGACGGCATATTACATTATGCTGTCTAAGGCTGACCTTTTCTGTCTGGCTTTAGCCATAACTGACAAGATTAGGCGTGTCTTATTCGAACTCGTAAATTTTGTCGTAATGATATTAAAGCAAGGCCTAGAGGGAGTGTACGGCCATTTAAATAAAACGTTTTGCATTTCAAATTATTTTTGTTGCGCTAAATAACTGTTACAAGTGATTTGTGTGCAGTTTTAAAGTCTTTTTTTTTGGTAGAGAATTCTAAAGTATATAAAAACTAAGTTTAAGTAACAGTCTTTTCGTTAGAGATGCTTTTGAGTGTATAGAAGATAAATCTATGTACGTCATGAATGGCTAGTAGGTATACATAAAAGCTACTATTGCGAGGTATACCTACGTGTGATATTATCTTTTTGGAATATTAAGAATTTCTAACCCTAAGATTATTGGACGAAATACTATTTCCACAATGTCACAAAATGACTTTTTACGGCGAATATGATATCTATCCTAGAGTATCGAAGGCCACTGAATCAAGTAACTAACTATTAAAATTATATATTTAGTAACAGAAAATATACATATTGGATCTTTAATTAAACTAGTCTAATAACTTAATATAAACTTAATAAGTCACTGTTAGAAGGCCTCGTACCCAAAATACTGGCAGCAAAAATTCAAGCTTACTAAATGAGCTGGCTAACTATTTAATTATACTGCACAAGTATTATATACCACACGCATTTTTTACACACTAATTTTAATTACACTTATATCTTAAAAAAGCCTGCTGAAACACTAACGTTACATCAACACATACCTCAATCTTAAGTAGACTATGACTTTGTACTACATGTGTAGAAAAATAAATTAGAACCTAGTTATGTAGATGAAATATTATAATTTACTGCTTATCCTGACGTCAAATTAGTGTTTGCACTACTGTGGCACAGTATAAACATGTACAAACAGTACGGAAACTGTAGATGAAAATAAATGAATTATTATATTATACTAGCTGTTACCCGCGACTTCGTCCGCGTGGATGTCGTTTTATGAACAAAAAATGCTAAAGGTAACAATGTCAATATAACAATAGTAGGTACAACTCATGCACTTACTTACCTATCTATTACCAAACCGACCAAAACAAATATACGACAAAAACTCAAGGAAAATAATATTCAAACAAATCAAAACAGACAAATAGGAACAACTCATGTACCTACTTCGAAACTACTTCAAATTTCGAAATAATAGAAATTGCGACACGTGCGTCCGAGACAGCCCGTAGAGTTTAGCGTAATGTTAAATATCAAAATTCACCCAGTTGTTTTTAAACTTAGCGCTTTCAAACAAACAAACTATCTGCCGCGATTTCATCTGTGTGGTAGGTACATCAATAAAAAAACTCAATAACAGAAAATAAAATTCCTACCTACCTAAATATACCTATTTCTGATAATAACTAATCTAAACTCAATAATAAGCAAAATCCCTATAAACTAATATCTATACGAATGTCTTATCCTACCTAACAGTATTATAAAATAACCTACGGTCACTACGTACAATATCAAATATACTACCTATACCAATACTTTAAAATTAAAATCTATACCGCAAATATAAGTTTGTCATAGGTCATTTATAACCTACGACAAACTTAACTTTGCGGGTCGGGAGCAAACCGCAAAGTTAAGTTTGTATTTTATTGTATATTATTAGTATTATTACCTACTACGACCTATTTAAAAATACCCTAGTAAGGAAAAAAGGAAATAAAAGCAAATCGGATTTTTTTAAAGTAAAGGAAACTATCTAACCTACTTATAACTATAAACTAAAAGAAATATCAAGTATGAACAAAATAAATTTACAGGACCTAATTAATAAAAAACACTTAAAAAGTTATACGAAACAATAAAATAATTTACTGGATCGAAAAATGTAATTCTCTATAGCGCAAATTTGTCTAATCGCATGCGTCCGACAACGATGCCTGCCGCAGATGCCGCCACACTTCGGCGAATGTACGCGACTACGACCGACGGCAGCGGTGGCGATGCAGAGCATTCGTTAAAAGGAATTTAAACTTCAAAAGCGAATGATTTCTTATCAAGTACTTAAATATAAAGTTTCATGGTTTTATCTTTTAAAATTAAGAAATCCCATACAAACTTTCAACCTCTATTTCAACCCCTTCATCCCTTTTTTTTTTAAAAAAAAGTAGCCTATGTTCTGTCTCAGGGTCTAAAGATTGTCTGTACCAAATTTCATCAAAATCGGTCGCGAGGTTTAAGCGGGAAAGCGTAACAGACAGACAGACAGACAGACAGACAGACAGACAGAGTTACTTTCGCATTTATAATATTAGTTGGAAACAATAAAATAATTTACTGGATCGAAAAATGTAATTCTCTATAGCGCAAATTTGTCTAATCGCATGCGTCCGACAACGATGCCTGCCGCAGATGCCGCCACACTTCGGCGAATGTACGCGACTACGACCGACGGCAGCGGTGGCGATGCAGAGCATTCGTTAAAAGGAATTTAAACTTCAAAAGCGAATGATTTCTTATCAAGTACTTAAATATAAAGTTTCATGGTTTTATCTTTTAAAATTAAGAAATCCCATACAAACTTTCAACCTCTATTTCAACCCCTTCATCCCTTTTTTTTTTAAAAAAAAAGTAGCCTATGTTCTGTCTCAGGGTCTAAAGATTGTCTGTACCAAATTTCATCAAAATCGGTCGCGAGGTTTAAGCGGGAAAGCGTAACAGACAGACAGACAGACAGACAGACAGACAGACAGACAGAGTTACTTTCGCATTTATAATATTAGTTGGGATTAGTTGGGATTATAAAAGCACAGCCAAACCTCGCCACCAAAGCGGCACTCGCTACTGAGAGCACCGCGACAACCGCTTAGGGGTCTCGTCGGTGTGCATGTTTATGTGTGCGTGCCGTTTCGCACGTTTGTAGGCAGTTTCCGTACTGTTTGTACATATTTTTACTGTGACTGTGGTCTACTTTGGTGGCGAGGTTTGGCTGTGCTTTTACTGGCATACGTGACATTACCTCGTAGTTTGTTCGATTAGCGATTAATTGTTGACGCCTTGTTTACGCCAAACTTGTTACAAAAAAAAAGAACTGTGTTATATTTCTGTTTATGCCTACGTTTTTGTTTATCTGTGTATTATGTGTTTGTAATTTATCCCAACTAATATTATAAATGCGAAAGTAACTCTGTCTGTCTGTCTGTCTGTCTGTCTGTCTGTCTGTCTGTTACGCTTTCCCGCTTAAACCTCGCGACCGATTTTGATGAAATTTGGTACAGACAATCTTTAGACCCTGAGACAGAACATAGGCTACTTTTTTTTTTAAAAAAAAAGGGATGAAGGGGTTGAAATAGAGGTTGAAAGTTTGTATGGGATTTCTTAATTTTAAAAGATAAAACCATGAAACTTTATATTTAAGTACTTGATAAGAAATCATTCGCTTTTGAAGTTTAAATTCCTTTTAACGAATGCTCTGCATCGCCACCGCTGCCGTCGGTCGTAGTCGCGTACATTCGCCGAAGTGTGGCGGCATCTGCGGCAGGCATCGTTGTCGGACGCATGCGATTAGACAAATTTGCGCTATAGAGAATTACATTTTTCGATCCAGTAAATTATTTTATTGTTTCCAACTAATATTATAAATGCGAAAGTAACTCTGTCTGTCTGTCTGTCTGTCTGTCTGTCTGTCTGTTACGCTTTCCCGCTTAAACCTCGCGACCGATTTTGATGAAATTTGGTACAGACAATCTTTAGACCCTGAGACAGAACATAGGCTACTTTTTTTTAAAAAAAAAAGGGATGAAGGGGTTGAAATAGAGGTTGAAAGTTTGTATGGGATTTCTTAATTTTAAAAGATAAAACCATGAAACTTTATATTTAAGTACTTGATAAGAAATCATTCGCTTTTGAAGTTTAAATTCCTTTTAACGAATGCTCTGCATCGCCACCGCTGCCGTCGGTCGTAGTCGCGTACATTCGCCGAAGTGTGGCGGCATCTGCGGCAGGCATCGTTGTCGGACGCATGCGATTAGACAAATTTGCGCTATAGAGAATTACATTTTTCGATCCAGTAAATTATTTTATTGTTTCGTATAACTTTTTAAGTGTTTTTTATTAATTAGGTCCTGTAAATTTATTTTGTTCATACTTGATATTTCTTTTAGTTTATAGTTATAAGTAGGTTAGATAGTTTCCTTTACTTTAAAAAAATCCGATTTGCTTTTATTTCCTTTTTTCCTTACTAGGGTATTTTTAAATAGGTCGTAGTAGGTAATAATACTAATAATATACAATAAAATACAAACTTAACTTTGCGGTTTGCTCCCGACCCGCAAAGTTAAGTTTGTCGTAGGTTATAAATGACCTATGACAAACTTATATTTGCGGTATAGATTTTAATTTTAAAGTATTGGTATAGGTAGTATATTTGATATTGTACGTAGTGACCGTAGGTTATTTTATAATACTGTTAGGTAGGATAAGACATTCGTATAGATATTAGTTTATAGGGATTTTGCTTATTATTGAGTTTAGATTAGTTATTATCAGAAATAGGTATATTTAGGTAGGTAGGAATTTTATTTTCTGTTATTGAGTTTTTTTATTGATG
Source organism: Hypena proboscidalis (assembly GCA_905147285.1). Classification (NCBI taxonomy): domain Eukaryota; kingdom Metazoa; phylum Arthropoda; class Insecta; order Lepidoptera; family Erebidae; genus Hypena; species Hypena proboscidalis. The sequence continues at coordinate 9,485,316 of LR990141.1, forward strand.
TACCTACCACACAGATGAAATCGCGGCAGATAGTTTGTTTGTTTGAAAGCGCTAAGTTTAAAAACAACTGGGTGAATTTTGATATTTAACATTACGCTAAACTCTACGGGCTGTCTCGGACGCACGTGTCGCAATTTCTATTATTTCGAAATTTGAAGTAGTTTCGAAGTAGGTACATGAGTTGTTCCTATTTGTCTGTTTTGATTTGTTTGAATATTATTTTCCTTGAGTTTTTGTCGTATATTTGTTTTGGTCGGTTTGGTAATAGATAGGTAAGTAAGTGCATGAGTTGTACCTACTATTGTTATATTGACATTGTTACCTTTAGCATTTTTTGTTCATAAAACGACATCCACGCGGACGAAGTCGCGGGTAACAGCTAGTAATCAATATGTGCAGTCCAGACTAACCGCTGTGGTTTTTGGTCTGCTACTTAAATGTTTAATTGTGTATGAAAATAAATAATTAAAAATAAAATAAAATTAGGTAGCTTTTGTGGGTGTTATGTTTGTGGGCTTTAGGCACCATTTACCATCAGATAGACTACTAACGCGGTTGCTACATTTTATTAATTGGACGAAAAAAATAAACACAACTGCTGCCAGTATATCAAATAACGCAAGATACACACAATCAAATGACAAATGATTAATAATAATATTGATACATAATATACAGCATTATATTCGTATCATTAGCCGTCATCATTAGCCGTCAATATATCATCGTGTAGTAATAATTTAGCTTCGCAAACAAGGTTAATAGAATCTGTTTATGCTTTTTGTACTGACCTATACATTTATAAATCATACGTATCTAATATTTTATTAATAGAAATAACTGTCTCATATTTGATCAAAGCATTCTATTATAAACCTGACAAGTAAATATTTAGAATATTAAACATTCTACTTCATATATTTGCAATATTTGCTGAATACATGATTGCGTTATATCCAATCCATTGTCATTATCATGACGTTTCATTGTACTTTATTTTTCTTTTTTTTCTTTAATTAACGCACCAACAAATGTCCACAACTTTGCTCATTACTTACTTGTTCATCCTAAGGTTGCCTGTAAGAAATTGCTTATAGCGATAAGGCCGCCCATTGTGCAACATAATTTTTAAGTGCATTTGTTTATAAAATAAATTTCTTTGTGTACAATAAAGATTACTCTATCTATCTATCTATCTATCTATCTATCTATACTTTTATGTCTATACTAGGTGATGACCACTATACTATACTCCGCTCTGTTTAGTGCGAGTTAAAAAATATGCTCAACGCCATCTATTGATTTTTTGCGTTAACTTGCTACTAACTTAAACCCCTAAATTCACCCTCTTGGGATTAAAAAATAGAATAAGAAAAATACAATAATTCATTTATTTTCATCTAAGTACAACTATACGATTTTTTTTTAATTCAATTCAATTTATTTATTTGCGAATATGGGTTTTTCAATGTTGTTACATTATAGATGAGTATCACCATAATCAGACTGTCAGCATGCAAAATGATATTAATAATATAAAAAAAATACATTGAAATACAAACACTACATTCAAGAAAATGACACAATTTTGTGCCTCTAACTTAAAAAAATACGGACTGACAGAACAACTATTCAATCCCTATTTTAATTCCTTCCCAATGGAATTTCTAAAAACCACTTCTTAGTGCGCCCTTACGCCGCGCCATACGCAAAATTTTGCTGGAACCTTCATACAAAATTTCATGTATCTATGCCCAGCGTATTAGGCTCTGCATGGCGTTTATGAATCAGTCAGACGGGCGAACAATTATATATGTATAGATTATATCGCAAGGGAAACCTTGAGACTATATAGAGCGGCCTAAAGATAGATGCCAGCTGTTAGTCATGTACACACAAAACTAATCTTTATAATCTAGGACATAAAGAATATTTTTGTTTTAAGGATGTTGATTGAGATTCCAGATTGCTGCAGAACTATTTATTACTCCTGGAGTGGACGTTCACGATTGCAATAGTAATGAATGCTTGAATGGTTTAATTTGAATAATGATCTATGTAAATGCTGCGCCGGCGCATGTATCGTGTAAGGATACGCCTGCTACTTTACATATCACTGTAGACACGTACAATGTAAATGCTTAGCTTTGAAATCTTTCTATCTAGATGGGAGACAAGATACATACAGAAAATACAGTTTATAGAGTGCGTAATTTAAGCTTCTTTTGACATCTCTTTTTCTAAGCCTGAAACTTCAGTATACCGAAAAAAGTATATTAAAGTCTGAAGTGAGCTAAAACTTAACGTTATATAAAGTCAACGTCAACATTTTTATAAACTGTGTTATTTTTAATGTAATTATTTTGCAAATGCGATGTCCTAACTGGCTTTTATCAACATTTATTACCAAACTATCTTGGACCTCCAATTGAACGGCTGAAACGCTGTATTAGTTATTGTCAGAAAAAGTTAAAGATAATGATTCAAATTTAGATTCAAATCATTTATTTTCCTAGACCACGTCAAAACATTACAAACAATAGTATTATAATAAATTATAAGTAAAACTAAATTAAAGGCTAAAGTTAAAGGCAATTTATCAAATCCGCGGGTGGAAGCTACTTAAGTAAGAAATGCCGATATTTAATTGCTAACTGCAATCCTGGGAAAAGCAATTCTTATCAGCCAAGCATCACATGGAATGCGAATGATAAGGATCTGAGTCCGTATTTCTAACACTGACAACATAATGCATTGCTTACATGTTACAAGTGCCGGTACACTAATTTATTCCGTTTTTCAACCATTTCTTTGTCGTTTGCTAAAGAATTAGGGTTGCTAGATATGCAGGTGTGAATTCTGGGTAAATGCACATTTGCTGGCAAAAATTTCCGGGACAAAAAGACAGTAACTGGAGGTGGATTTAAGGGCAGACGAAGCAGGTAGACCAGCTGTTATATGTGTCGATAATACCAATGATGTTTCTTGATATATACTATTAAAGAATGACACTGAATGAAATCGATTAATCACATTTTGTTAAAGCGCTAAGTTTTCGGATTCCGGTCAAATCAAGTCTAATTACCAAATTTCACGGGACATGACGGAATATTCGGGGACAATGCAGGAAATCCCGGCCAGCTGGCAACCCTATACTGAATTAATTTATTACGAGGATGAAGAAAGCATGGTGGTTTATAGTTTTATGCTCGGAATTGAAAGAATAATCAAGTTACGACGTATTGATTACTGCTGAAGAAGTTTCTTTTATTTTGCATAAACCTCGTTGAATCGCACATCGCTAGGTATGATTTTATATTTATAATTTAATATTTCTATTATGTATGTATGTATGTTATATGTATGTATATATAATATGTAGTTAAGTATGTTTATATTGTATTTTATCTATACTAAAGAATTATATGTTATCATTTGTAAGTTGCTTATAGTTCTTACTTCACAAGTGCACCTACCATTTAAAATCTCTGTACCACCCTAAGTTGACTGGTAGAGAATGTCTGAGGCATTAAGCCCGCCTCTGTACAAAGTTTTTAATAAATACATAAAACTTTTCAAATATGTATGTATGTCTTATTATCGCTCTTACTATAGGCTGACCGATTAACTGAGTCCTCGCAATATTAATATCAATGTCAATCTGTGTCTGCAACAGGCAACACATGCGATCGCTACCCTTGTAGCTTGTAGCGAACGAAATGAACAATTACAAAAATTTGCCCACCGCCCGCATCTGTCTCAGTCCCCTTTGTCGTCATACCCCTGCGCCCCTATACCGCGCAGGCGAGGACTCAGTTAAACGGTCAGCCTATAAGCTTCTGCCTTTCAATTCAGACTTAATGGAATATTTTGTTCAACATTACACTGGCTATATTTGCATAACATATTTGATGATAATACCTAACCAAGATAATCTAGGTGGAATCAGCGTCTTCCTTAAACGTTCTCATTACTATGTATGATGTGATATGACAGCCTAGGCCTCAAATGTAATGATAATAAATCTCTTGTCTGCATCTGTATATCAGAAGATCTAGGAATAATGAACAAAGAGTTAAACAAAGACAACTGATAATAAAACAACGCTTATCTGATTGCATGGACAGATTCCTGGTTCAATGGTTTTATTAGATCACTTTACATAATTATTATTGTAATGTGTACCCATATTTGCAATAAAAATATTGAAGTTTTAAGTTTGAAGTTTGAATGTTACAAACTGATAGACTTGGCTTGGTTTACAGAATGATAAAGCAATTTAAAAAAAATCGTTATGTTAAAAAACTGATTTTAAAATATCATTTTTGGAATTAACGGGTGTTATATTGAGCAATGAATTAAAACAAAAGCAACTGACGCTCGAGCAAAAGGTTGGGTTTTATTCGCGAGACAAAAGTATAATTTGGGATGTTTGGCAGCACGGAGTCTGGAATTGTGCCTTGAGGATGGCGATAGATTCACCACATGGGACCTTAGCATAGCAGGTGAAATGTAGGTGCCCGGCACACACTTCTGATTATAATATAGGCGGGATGTTATGTTACATAATATCCCATATTTCGACATATCCCATATTTCAACACATTATTTTTCAACCTTCAGGGAGATATGGGCGAGACCAAAAAGGAGACGATCACTTTAATTTATCAGTTAATTAAACATGTAAATGTACAGTGTTTTTAATTAATTATTGTGTCGAATGCACTTCGAGTGTGGGCTGCGAGCGGTGAGAGGCGGGGTCACTTGATTCATTGCAACATCAATGCTTCTAACGATCTAATACAGTTATTCTGAATAGATTGAATACACGGTTATACACAAATTATAGTCTAGTTAATTGACTTTTCAAACACTTCAAATTGATGATAACGGATGCCAGAACATACTCTAATAAATATTATTAATTAATAGTATGTATTAGTATGTTCTGCCCTATGATATTTGTTTCTGGTTTTGTAAAAAATATGACCCTGAATGACCTACAATAATTGCTATAAATCCTTTCTTGTATGACCTATATTTTCAAGGAATATTCGTGAATTTGGCTATTCTCATTCGCTGCAGGTGCTGTTGAACAACAGTAAAAACAAAACAAATGCTAATCGGCGTTCCATAAATAGAGAGAAGTGTATGACCAAAAATTTGTTGTAGTTCGGTTATATATTTAGTCATCAATCTATTAAAATTCCTTTTAAACAAAACCACAAGCAGAATTCAGTCCGTAGTTGTTAGGTAATGAACAGGTGGGCAATGTTGTTCAATCTTTAATTATAAAGATTATCTTAAAGCAATAGCTACACCTACGGGAGGCGGCCGATTAGTAATGTATCTTTAGAGTTGGGTTTGAACCCACGTGTTTTATTCAAATAAAGAATAAAACACCTATTATGTTAAAGAAAATTCAAGCTTATGTCTATAGTATTACATGTTATTTTCTATTTTATTCATACATTTTTAACCCTGACGCAAAAAAGGAGTGTTATATTATTGACCGTTATTTCTGTCTATGTGTCTGTTTGTGGCACTGTAGCTCTTAACCGGGTGAACCGATTTGAATGAGTTTCTTTATTAATAATCTTGTTTGAAAATAAATACGTAATATTTGTCTCTAAATATAATATGTAGAATATGAATATTTCATTTCTGACATATTTATTTTATTTTATTCTCGCAGTAGTTAACTATTGATTAAGATCTAGCAATTTATCTACCGACAAATCTACTGTCCAAATTTAAGTGATCAAGTTTTTGCATCTGTTACTTTAGATTATTATTGGCAGGAAGTGCCTGACTAACTGACAGATACTAATTTAGGATAACGGATGCATTAAAATATAACGTGCTGTAAGATTTGTCATGTCCGTTCTATTATTTCAATGCTTTATTGACGTACACAACGATTCCCTACGTCCGGCGCACCCTGGGCAATTCGCGAGTACTCCAAAGCAAATTGGCTAATCCTTTCACCACGATGGCAAGTCTAAATAAAATTTGACTCAGCCTTTGACATGACTAAGAAGAAGAATTGCTTTATTTGCAATTAAATAATAGAACAATGAGATTAATACAAAAATAATGAAAAAGAAAATTGAACCGTTGAATTTCTGTATTATTTATATTTAAAATCTCCATTGTCATTATCATGACGTTTCTTTTTACTGTATTTTTCTTTTCTTTTTTCTTTAATTAACGCACCAACAACTGCCCATAACTTTGCTCATTACTTACTTGTCCATCCTAAGGTTGCCTGTAAGAAATTGCTTATAGCGATAAGGCCGCCCATTGTGCAACATAATTTTTAAGTGCATTTATTTACAGCATAAACTTCTTTGTTAATATTAACCGAAGAATTAACCAGGAAAATTTTATCTCCTACACTGGTTAATTCGGAAGTGCTGTACAAATCCGACGCACAGAACGCCTGGCTTTTAACTTGTCCGAGCACTGACTTGCCGACCAACCCGTTCTCCCAGAGGCAGTGGGATGGGCTGCTCTGCTGTAGTGTTAGAAAATATCTCATTGATACTACTACCAATGCGGCTGAGCGTGCTCGTTTGCTGGCTGTGGGTGAATGGGAGTCAGGAGCGTGGCTTCATGCACTTCCATCACCTAACATAGGAACCATGTTGGATGTCCGTACCTTCCGCATCGCTACCTGCCTTCGCTTGGGTGTTCCTTGCGTTTCTCCGCATCAATGTCGGTGTGGTGAAGCTGTCGATCGCCTCGGGCACCATGGCCTTTCGTGCAGCAGGAGTGCAGGCCGCATTCCGCGGCACTCTTACCTTAACGACATTATCCGTCGTGCTCTGTCTACCGCCGGCGTGCCTGCCGTCCAGACCGGATGGTATGTCGTTACTGCCTTGGAAGATGGGTAGGCCCTTGGTGTGGGACGCTACCTGCGTCGACATCCTCGCGCCATCACATCTTCCAAATACAGCGGCCTGCGCCGGCACTGCTGCTGCCTCTGCAGAAACCCTCAAGCGGCGCAAGTATAGTAATCTTGTTGGAGATTACATATTTGAGCCGTTTGGGGTCGAGACGCTAGGGTCATGGGGCCCGAGTGCCCATTCTCTTTTTAAAGAGATATCAAAAAAACTGATCGACACTTCACGTGATCAGAAGGCTGGTTTTTAACCGACTTCTAAAAAAGGAGGAGGTTCTCAATTCGATTCGTATATATGTTGCTTTTTTTTTTTATGTTTGTTCACGGATATCTCCGTCGTTTATGAACTGATTTTGATGATTCTTTTTTTGTTGGACAGGAAATGATTCCAAAAGGGTCCCATCGTCAGCATGTCGTGATCTGATGATGGGATCTTAGAGAAATCGAGGGCAACCCTTGAATTTTATAGGCACATGTAATGTTTTTAGTGTGTTTTTCAAAGCTGCACCAGTATTTACGTATTTTTATATGGATGAGCTGATGATGAAAGGTCAACTCCTCAATGGTTAGGAGTTAAAGGATAATTCTTTCACTACTGTACACATATTCAGACTGCTAGTTATGATGTCAAGTGAGCTGTTGGAACGGAGATATTTCAAAGGTGGTCCCATTGTCAGCATGTCATGATCTGATGATGGGATCCCAGAGAAATCGGGGGCAACCCTCATATTTTATTAATCGAGGCCAGGATTTACGCTTGGTCGCAATAATTTTATGTGGTTGAGCTGATGATGGAAGGTCAACTCCTCAATAGTTAGGAGTTAAAGGATAATTCTTTCACTACTGTACGCGTATTCCTACTGCTAGTTATTGTGTCAAATGAGCTGATGATGGAAGGTAGCGCGAAAGGATTTAATTCTTGTCTATTATTAATAAGTTTTCCGTCTCAAGTAACCGTCGTCTCCTCATTCGAGAAACATTCTTGCTCGGTCTACCCATCACTTAAAATCGTAAAATAAAATAATTTTTAACAAAAAAAAAAACCGACTTCAAAAAGTAGGTAAACTAAAAAGCAAAAAATAAATTTACTTCGCACAAAATAATACGTTTTTTCATTTAGTTAAATAGAAATTATTGAATATTTATTTTATAATTCTGAAGTCGGTGCCAAGTAAACAATTAATAACTCTGTATAGATAATATCAATCGTTTTAACAACTTTTTTCTGACTGAATATTAGAAGAAAGAAAGAAGAAAGAAAGAAAATACATTTATTTCACGGACACACTCCGGACAACACAGTTAAAAACATAACAAAAAAAAGCAAACAATCAAAGAGAAAAAAAAATAACATAACAAAAAATAGTAGTAACTAAACCATTGATTAAACCTTCAGCAAATTTAAATTATCAAAGACAAAAAAACAAAAATTAGAAAAAAAAAATAAAAAAAAATAAGCAGATTTTTCTCTTTGGCGATTGCCTGTCACATCAGTCAGCTGTCCCGAGTGTCACCGCGAAAACAGGATGTCGCTCAGCGTTGTGCTGTAAAGCGCTTACATTGCTGCAAGACGCTTTACAGCGCTGGTATTCTGCGACACCCTTGCTGACGCCAGACGTCTAACAAAACAGATAAACATAATTATATAAATATCATTAGGAAAAAAATAAATAGATCTAGAATAAATTAAACATTTATTAAAATATAGTAAATACACATAAATGTATATAATATGAAGAAATATAAATACATTGAAACTATTCCTTTGCCATTGAGCCGGTAACAACAGCGACACTCGTGACGCACGCGCAGGCAGCTCGCCTATCGACCAATCAGCGCCATAAAATTCACCTGTGGAATGTGTGGAATGTGGAGAAGATTAGTTATATATCTGTGGTAAGTACCAATACTGGGCGACCGCGCACTAGAACACCTACGCCTCCCTTTTTGTGTGAACTGTAATTTGATATCGTAGAAAGGTTGTTTTTACTTGGCACCGACTTCAGAATTATAAAATAAATATTTAATAATTTCTATATAACTAAATGAAAAATCGTATTATTTTGTGCGAAGTAAATTTATTTTTTGCTTTTTAGTTTACCTACTTTTTGAAGTCGGTTTTTTTTTTTGTTAAAAATTATTTTTACTTTTCTCAAAGGTTGAGCATTGCTATACAACGCGGCAATGCCGCCAGCCTTCTGGGCACGTCACCCGCATTTGACATAGATGCGGAAGTATTTTTGACGCATAACCCTTTTCTCTTTCAGCTGTAAATAGTTAGGTATGATTTTGTTCTTTTTATAATTTAATTTTAATGCCTGTAAAATATTTTATTTCTTATTTAATAAATATAAGATAAATTTTGTTAATATTGGTGTACAATAAAGATTACTCTATCTCTATCTATCTAACCGTCTCTGCAAAAACTAAAAAGCATTTGAATAAAACCAATAATAAAATCAACTGTCTAACCACAACGGTTAATGAGATAGAGCCAGATGACAGACGGATTGACGGACAGTCTCAGTAATAGGGTTCCGATTTTATCCTTAGGGTACGGAACCCCCAAAAAAAAAAAAAAAATGTTACTAAATTTCTAAAACAATTTCTTTTAATTTCGTATAAACAATGCAAGGTCACCGCTCCGAGTGTTATAGAACATTCATCAACATAACTTCACGTAAAGGTATGAGAAGACACACAACAACTAACTTTTGTCTTTACTACAGTAATTGAAATGTGAAAATTAAAAAAAAATCAGTACCATTTAGATTATCACAGGCTTAACATTTAGATATTATGCTTATTTAACAAATGAATCGTTTTAATAAAAAAAAATAAAAATAAAAAGCTAATGGCCAAAAATCGCCTGCACTAGGCTAGGCCTGCAGAAGGTTTTTAAATAACAAAATTACAATATTTCTGTATGTATGTCATGTAATATTAGTTTAGTCATACATAGCTATGGTCGAATACATTTTTAGTATCGCAGTACTTATTTAGTTTGATTACGTAAGATATTTCGTTGCTAAATAAATGTGGGCCTCTGAGTTAAGAAATGTCCCATTTCGAGATGATTATCTACTTTTGATACTACGTTATTATTATTGATGCGAAGATAAAGACTGGTATATTACAAAATAAGACAAATACCACTAAAAACTATCAACTCTTGTTGGAAATACCAAGCTGTTTGTTTGCTTTATTTTTGTCGTAAGGGAACCTCCTAAAAATAGACTAGTTAAAGTTAGTAGTTTACTAATTTATTTCAGACGGTAACAAAATATTTTTTTATTTTTTTTTATAAAATGCCGTCCGCACTAGGAATAACTCCTGTATCGCGGGGGTGTTCACAAACATACATTTCACACACAGAGCACACCCAGAGTCAGAACAAACCTTAGCGGAACACACAAAGATTTGTCCCGTGTGGGGATCGAACCCACAACAACGGCGCAGTTGACCGTGCACTCATTGGAACAGTACGTAAATTACGAAGTATACACAAAAATAATTATATATTATGTTGTTAGGTCATCCATAACTTATTTAAATAATGTTTGTTCATCTATTTGACAGGCAAATGAGGTTTTTTTTATAGCTAATGTGATAATATAATAATTACCTTTGCTTATTTTACCTAATTTGTATAATCCATGAGATGACTGTAACTATTATTATAAAATGAGCTTTATAAGATAATTATACGTGAGTACTTTAATTGCCTCCGTGTTTTAATTTGGTGATTTTTTTTTAATAGACTCATTCCGAGACAAAGTTTTAAATATTTCTTGGCAATCAACATCATAATAACATAACATCAAGATTCACGACTATACTAAAGGGTGAGGCAGAGTCGTACAGTACCCAGACTTCACCCGTTATGCATAGGTCCCATTTAATATGAGTGATTCTATCACGATGTACCAGAAAGGTACCGAACATCTAGGAAAAGCTTATGTAAAACGAGCGTCAGCGGTCCGTTCTAAGTGCTAAAAGTTAGTCGTAACATACGCAACACAAAAAAAGATACAAATTTTCATTACAAATTACATTACAAAACTATGCCGTACTATATACAAGGTGTAGTGGTTTAAGCGGTCGCCTCGCCGCTCTCCATTACACTGTTGTTGTGGGTTCGATTCCCCTCATGAGAGAAATCTTTGTGTTATTCGCAAAGATTTGTTTTGAGACTGGGTGTACTTGTGTGAGTGTATGTGTGTATTTGGCCTCGTCCTTGGGACCATTGGATAGTGTAATTGCTTCCAGCGTTCCATCTAATATAAAAATAAAAATGTATTTATTTATTTATCATCTGTAATAAGTCAGACGGACTGGACAGATATACAAACGGTAAAAAAGTCTATCACGATTTACCGGGAAGGTACAGAACATCTAGGAAAAGCTGATGTAAAACGAGCGTCAGCGGTCCGTTCTTAATGCTAAAAGTCAATCGTAATATTCGGAACACTAAAAAGATTAATATTCAATTTAATTACAAAACTATGTCTATATGGAAGTCCCTAGTTTCATAATATGTAATGTAAGTATAATGTTAATTAGGCTTCAGAGAAATAACATAGATGTTTCGAGCTTACATTTACCCACATATATATCGGCGCAATTACAACTGTTCGTCGATAATAATTAAGATTAATAATTTGACTGTCCTAAAATTAGTTAATAAACCATCAGTTGATTATTTTTGAGTTGGTTACGATGCAAAATTAATGTTAAGATTGAAATTTCAATACTTAACCTACAAATTTGAAAACTCGTGCACGTGCGCCGAGTCCTATAAAAACAGCTGCAGAGCAGCCGCACTGTAGGCGATAGATATATTTAACAATTGACCTTTTTAAAAACCGCTTTTGGTCCCGTTATTTTACTGCTGCATATTTTGGAACTTGTTTTTAATATGCATCAATTTAATATATTCGACAATCAATACTGATTAGTTTAAGACCAGATTACATTTGTAATTTATTTGGTATTTAATAGATTATTTAGATTGCGCACATTCTATGCAATTCATAATCATTTATTTTAATTAATTTGATGGAAAGATGTATCTTCTTGCTATAAAGTAAATGATGTTTATATTTTACGGTATTTCGAACTTGTAACTGTCCTGTTTTAATAATATTTTCGCCAATTTTGATGTCAATCATTCTTTTATTACGATCCGGACGACCGGATGGCGGAGTGGGTAGTGTACCTGCCAGCGACGCCGAGGTCGCGTGTTCGATTCCCGCTTGAGACAAATTTTTGTGTGCATGAACATGGGGGTTTGTCTTAGTCTGGGTGTTTCTATGTATAATAAGTATTTATTTACAAAAAGAAAAGTATATAATAATATGTAATAGTATCAGTTATTCTAGTACCCATAGTACAAGCTCTGCTTAGTTTTGGACTAGATGGCGTTGTGTGTAAGTTGTGAAATATTTATTTATTTATTTTTTATTTATTTTATTAGTTTCGTTAATAAAGTATATAATTTGATGTAACAGTTAATCATAACATTAAGCCCAACACCCACATTTCACCTCTTATGTTAAGGCCCCATAGGATAGGGGCTATCGCCATCCACCGGGCACAATTACAACTACGTGCTGCTATCGTAAATTTTCTGACGGAAATCCACCCGAGAATCGCACCCGAGACCTCGCGTTGAGTGGCGCATACGCTAACCACTAGACCATCGAGGCAGTTAACTGTTAATAAAATATCGAAATAAGATTATCTAAATTGGATTGCGTTTTTATTTATTTTTATTTTGATATATATTAAATAATCTTGTAGTAGATAATATTTAGTGTTCTTACATGATAAATGCTTGTAACATGTATAATAATAATAATATCTTTATTTCCAAAAGTACAGATTAAAGTACATTTACACAAACAATTGATACCCTGTTTCTTAAACTAGGTAAAAAACCTGTATCTTAAGAGACAGTGTTCAGCTATAATTGTCATAATTAGTTAATATACTATGACAGTCGTGTCAAAGCTAGGGGGCTGTTAAAGCAAGGGGGCACTAGCTAGTATGTACAGAAGGCCAAGTAAATAGGTATGCAGGGCAAAAACTTCTATGTTATAGTAAAAACTGACTGCAATAGATATTCGTGTGTAAATTACATATTTAATAAGTGTTATATTCCTACTATGTAGATATATATATTTATATATATATTTCACAAATATAAATTTCATACTTACCCATAACTGGTGTAGTAAGTCTTTGCAATGACTTGGAAGTTTTTGCCCTGCATAGCTAACTCGTTGGACCACTGTACAAGCAGTTATTTAAGTTACAAATACTACGAAAAGATATTTCCAATAACAAGATGAAGAGGCAAACCTCTAATTAGCCAATCTTCTTTCAATCACCTATAGTCAGCCAGTCAAAAGGTTAATAATGTTTAATACTAACTTGGATTTTAGCATGATGGCGAACTCGTGAAGAAAGCGGCATGCCTGTCCTTAATAGGCGTGTGAAAATGAGAAGTCTGTCAACATGCCCTGACTGGTGAACCATGACTTTGTAATATTTATAAAAGAAATCATGACTATCAATTAGAGAGCTAATTTAATTGTAATGAAATATTCGTATTAGTGACAATTCTGGATGTAATTTTTTTTTACAGGCATTAAAATTTAAATAATATTAAAACAAAATCATACCTAACTATCTACAGCTGGAAGAGAAATAGAACTAAAAAATTAAAAAGTTATGCGTCAAAAAATACTGCCGCATCAATGTCAAATGCGGGTGACGTGCCCAGAAGGCTGGCGGCATTGCCGCGTTGAATTGCAATGCTCAACCTTTGAGAAAAGTAAAAACCAGCCTTCTGATCAATTGTAATTGTTTAGTTGTTAAATAAATATTTCCATACAGGCTATTACAAATTTTGTAAGTTTTAATGCTTCGATGGTCTTGTGGTTGGCGTGTGCGACTCTCATCGCGAGGTTTTGGATTCGATTCCCGGGTCGGGCAAAGTGTTATTTGTGAACTTTCCGTCAGGAAATTCACAATGGCAGCGCGGAGTTCGAATTGTGCACGATGGAATGCGATAGACTTACCTCATGGGACCTAACATAACAGGTGTAGTGTGGGTGTTGTACAACTCTGCCACACCTTTCTGGGCTATATAGGCGTGATGTTATAATATAATAATAATAAATTCTTTATTTCGGACAACAAAAATCCATTGGGTTAGTTTACAAATCTTACATGCTAGTGTTAGTTACATTTTCCTATTTGGTATTTTCTTTTTAGAAGGATACTCAATGAAGATGTTGCAGTTGATAGTCCTTCTAACAAGATGTATTAAAATCGGAGAATCCATAGTCTCCGCCACAGTTTTGAGTATGCTGTTGTTGCTAATGTTATGCTTTTATGTATGTTTTAATAAAAATACTAAACGGAGAGTGTAACTCCTTAGAAGAGAATCGGGAAACTACGTATCAAATCAACCAGTCCATTCACCAGTGAATGTACTAACCATGGTTAGTACATTCACTGGTGAGGCATTAAAAGCGTAATAAACTGCAATCCTCAGATATCCACCGGATGTCCCAAGAATTTACTTTCCTCTTAAGTACTTCAACCTTGTTAAGGTGGAACAATAGCTTGGCTGTTTTCCATACAAAAGTAATATGGGTTTATTTTCATTTTATTAAGTTGTATCTACTATTATAGACAAATCATATCAGAAACACTAAAATGCATCTTTTTTTGTTATTATTATTATAATAAGGATTGAGAAAATGTACCGTAGAAGCCGATTTCAATGGAAAAGGTTCGGCAGATTGTAAGGATTTACAAAATGTACCATTCTTATTAAGATAAAATAACTTACGTTGAGGTAAATGCAATGTTAAAATTCTATTTTTTTTAAAATAATCTGTCTCTTGTAGAGGAACAGGGTGTGATGTTCCTCAACAAAGGGAGGATCTTCCAACAAGGCTCGGTGGTATCGCCTGGCGGACAGCTGTCCGACGGTAGCGTATTGGAAGTTGTTTTTATATGTACACTTGCTGTAAACATTTCGTTATCGCGATTCAGCGCTCTTTGACAGTTGTGACGAGTGTGTCACTTCTTGACGTTGTTAATGTCAACCGTCATTTATTGCGTGCGGAGACCGCCACATCTATTACTTATCCAAAAACTTTCCATAAAATACACAATAATTTTACCAATACAAAACAGCATGTGAAAATGCATAATTTGCAACAATGGCAACTTTCACACTTTGCCATTCTCGTTGGAATACGTACAATACCATTCCCAAGGATGGCATGAATCAGCATGCTAATAGCAAAAAACTCATTATCGAACTGTTATAAATTAAACGTGCTAATAATTACGAAGAAACTAATTAGTTTCAACATAGAAAGAAGGTGTAAAAATATAAAAATATTTGGACAGAGTGTGTAGGAAAAAGCTCATACATAATTTGTCGTCGACTAACCGCTCTCCACTGCACTGGTGTTGTGGGTTCGATCCCTACATGGGACAAATCTTTGTGCGATTCGCAAAGATTTGTTCTGAGACTCGGTAAAATATGCTAAAATTCTTTCGAGTCTTTGTTGTTTAAATTGTATTTTATAACAGACTATTGAGCGTATTTTAAGCTTAATTTTTTTTATTATATCTATATAGATTTATATATAATAGGCTTTGGTATAAAGCACGCAGTGAAACGCAATAATTAATAATAATTGGTACTTTATCTAAGTTACTGAGGCATTGTTTGAAAAGTAATTTATTTTTGAAGAGCACTGCAATTCGTTCGATTGTGGACAATAATGATGAGCTCTAGTTTGGCGTATCTAATGGCTTTACTTAAATCAATAAGTGCCTCGTTTCGCTTTCCTTCGATGAAATGTGTACCTATTTCCATCTAACTATAGTTTACTACCTGTATGTAACTACTTGTCAAGTATTTTGGTAAAGTCGGGTAAGCCGATGATAAACAGTTTAATGTTATGGCACTTATTTGTAACTAATTAACACAACATAATTCAAATTCAAATTCAAATTCAAATTCAAATCATTTATTTTCATAGGCCCCAGGAGGCGCTTGAACACGTCAAAACATTACAAAAAATTATATAAAAGTAAATAATAAATAATACTAAATTATACTAATTACAATGATTTGAATAACCGGGGCTCAGATTAATTTTAATCAAACTGTTTAGAATCGAATTAAAATCAATCTAAGTACCAGCTCCGATGGGTATTGCATTATGAGAAGAGCTGGTGAGAAACTCATGTGCACCATCTTTTAAAATGTTTCTATTACCCAACAGAATAGGGCAGAGGTGTACTACACAATTTGCGGTTACCCATGTGATAGAGTCTTCCAACTACTGCCTTGAATTTAACTTCATGTTTTACATCAAACTATTTTCGTAAAATCTTTCAAGAGAATATATCATGGTCAAGCAGTTGGCTCTATTAAAAGGCATATTTTGTAAATAGCTAGCTTTTGACCGCGACTTCGTCTTCGTGGAATTCGTTACATTAAGTAGTAACTTCCCGCGCCTTGACTCGCGTTAAACAACGCGTTAAAACTTTCTCGCTTACGTAAAGTTTGGCGAAATGTTAAATACCAAAGAACTTTAATTGATAGATAGACTATCAAACACAGAAAACAAAATATAATCAAATCAGTAGTACCTGAGATTAGCGCTAACAAACAAACAAACTTTCAGCCGCGGTTTCGACTGCGCGGCAGGCACATGGATAAAAAGTAGCTTATGTTACGTGCCTTAAAGTCAGCATCTTAAATTTTCAAAATTGGTCCAGCCAATTAGAAGATTAGGCGATACAAACAGACAGACAGACAAAAAAAAACTGTATTTTAAGCATTTGGTATCGTCGAAATAACTATATCAACTAAAAAAACATTGTTATTTTGCCAGACACGTCAATTTTATTTATTTGTTTTGATGATAGATAAAACCATACCGTGAGTAAAACAATTTGTTACCGCCATTCACCAACTCCATAAAACAATTACATGTCTAACTCCTAAATCATAGCCGCTATCTAATTTCTAACAATAAATTAAGAGCAGCAAAGTGCACTTTTCTCACAGACAAAGAATCTCTTTGTTTGCTACTAATCTGATAGCAGTGTTGTACAAGATAACTGTTAATATGATTCATTTATTATTGTGTGTCGCTGTCGTGCTTAAATGTCGTCAAAAGAGGTTCTACGGATTTTTCCTACAGGAAGTTTTCAGTCGCAATACGGAGACCGGAATTTTTTGATGTATTTGTACTATAGTTAACTATACTTTTAGCAGTAATTTTAATAGTTCTAAGAAACAGTTGAAAAATATAGGGGACCGGCAGGATTGTATCCTACTTAAGATAGGAACAAATGGGTGAACGTGATGTCACGAAATGACGTAACATACAGCTAAGAAATTTAGGGTCCTAGCAAAAGGCGACCGTACCTGGTTGGTAAAGCGACTGCCCGGTGTGCAGAAGGTCCCAGGTTCAAATCTTGCCGGTCCCGTATATCTTTCAACTGTTTCTTAGTAGGTATAATTTGCTAAGCATAGCTTAATGCTATAAAAATAATCAACAAGTTTAATAGTTGTTTAAGAAAACATAAGCCGCTTTCGATCATGTAACTTCAGAGCCCAGGTGCTTTTCAACCAAGCAATACTTGAAAATCACTTAGCTATCTAGCTGTCTCTGTTACACAATATCCGGACATAATAATCATCAAATTATATACTTTCTTTATCAATAACACTGACCTATGTATTACTTACTCGTTACAGAATAGAACAACTGGAGTAGAGCACTTACGTCACTCGTTTTCTTTTCACTTTCGATTTTATTCGCGAGTGCGTCGGCGCACGCCACTTTTTAGGGTTGTCGGATGTATAAAAACTATTTAAAAAAATATTGTTTTACGATACATTACGTTTTATTAAAAAGGATCGTCTTATAACTGAATATAAATATAATAAATACAGTTAAATTAAATTCGCAACCAATTTGATTAGCGATTGCAATTTACAGAGCTTAGGGCCATTGACCTCATTGCCCTGGTTATATAAATATTGTGTCAGTTTCTTTGTTCAATATAATATTATTTCTTTTTCATTAGGATGCATAGTCATAGTGAATGAACGTTAGTCTTGCTGTCATTGTAGAAGAAACGTCTTGGATAAATGTAATTATTATTTTATTAATATTAAAGTTAAAGAATTAAGAATCCAGCAGGACTCGAACCTGCACCCCCTGGGTATACGCCCCAAGTGCTTTGCCAATTCAGCTATGGATTCGTATGCTGCTAGACTCGAAATTTATCAACTCTTTTTGTGCCAGCGTCATAGGTATATACATTTATATCTTAACTAGACGCGAAAATTTGCTTTAAAATATTACAAGTAGTTATTATTGTTGTCTAAATCTTTAAGATGATATGTGAGGTTGTCGGGTGTCCGACGACTCACAACCCCCTCCCCCCCCCCGGTGTTTATTTCATTATTGTTGTCTGTGCCAACCCTGCCCACGATGCGCAGCGAGACTCAAGTGGAAATAAACGTTCAGATAATCTTGTAAATAATGCCATTGAACTAGTGCACAATAGAATAATGGATAAGCACATGTATTTTAATTAGAAAGTTCTGTTGGACACGATTAGCTAGTATCAAAGAAAACCTGTTTTTTACGCGTTAGATCGACACTTTCTTCGCGACGAGGAAGTCGATGTTATTTTTGGAGGCTTTTTATATTAAGTAGAAATCTATGATCAATTTCATCAGAATGCAGAAATAATATTTTGCCTTGTGGTGACTAAGCTCTTGGTTTGAGATAATTCTTAATATAGAAGCAAAATATATATTTTGCTTATATATGTAAAAAAAGAGAAAATAACTAATTTGAAAATATAATGAACGGGGATTTATTTTTTCCTTTTTTAAACATTTTCAAAGGCGACGTTTGGAATCCAGCACACACCTAAGTAATATAACAAATTATAATTTAAAATGAGTAGTTTAATAAACACTTAAATTACTTACTTAGCCATTACTTCCTTACAGTATAAACAATCTACTAAGTACAGTATCACATTACGAAATACAAGTGCATAATTATTTAAAGTTAATTGACGTTTCTAGGCAAGTGCAATCTAAGTTATTCGTTTAAGTTGATGTAATCATTCTTTGCTTTGAATATAAGGTCAATGTTGCTTGTTTGCGCAAGTTGGCTTCTTGTATTTTTATTTTTTGACTAAAATACAATCGCAATGTAAGAAAATGGAATGTTTAAACATTTTCAAAAAGCAACATTTTAGGTTTTTTAGAATCGAATTTCAAGAATATGGTATTTGAATCTGTGACTATAAGATTCTAGTTTATCGCTTTACCACTTAGCCATCCAAGCCCTGCTGCAAATCCACGAATCTTTTGACTGTATCTTTACGGACGCTTTGGGCCATCTATTGTACTACATATTAGTAGGTAGGTAGGTAGGTAGGTAATTTGGCGTATAGTCCAAAAAAAAATCGACTTCTAATCGATATAAATCGATTAGAAATATAATATTGTTAGAATTTAATAACTTAAAATGGAATTTAAAATTGTTTGTTCGTGGATTACCTACAGATTATTCAGTTAGACTAAATATGTGCAAAGATGGGGATGAAGCCTTGAGCAATAACTATTACATATAATTACCTACTTATACTACAATCACAAAGGTCGTCTCTACATAATTTAATAGAAAATGGAATCCTTTTTAATTGATAGAGCCTTCACTCTCCATCTCCATACAAAGAGTCACAAATACACGTCACTAACAATACAATTGCCGTGTTATCTGCAATGGCATAATTAGTAACTTTGTTGGATCGCGTGCTAACATCTTATAAACACGAAATATTAGTGCTGATAGTGAACTAATCTTGTTATAATAGGACTAAATTGGTCTGAGCTAGGCTGGGAGTACACTAGCTAGACTTTTATTAGATTTTTTTAACGTCGCTAATTCACGGATTTTTTGCAAGTGACTGTCGTAAAAAATCGCCTGAATGACTATTAAATGAACTGTGTTCCTCTCAAGTAATACTTAGGTATGAAGTACATACATAAAAAACAACATACATAATATACACACAATGCCATCTAGTCCTAAACTAAACAGAGCTTGTACTATGGGTACTAGAAGAACTGATTGACATACTTATTATACATAGAAACATCCAGACCAAGACAATCCTCCATGTTCATGCGCACAAAGATTTGTCTTGAGTGATAATCGAACTCGGGATCTCAGCGTTGCAGGAAGGTACACTACCCACTCCGCCATCCGGTCGTCAGTACATAGCATACATACATAAGTATAGTATGGACAAACTGGACAGTATATAAATGACATTACAAAATTATTTATACCTTGGAATCGTGAAACTAGAATTAACCTCACGAAAAAGTATTTTTTTTAAATTAAAACCAAGTAATAACAGCTCCAGGATAAATAAATAATTGTTCGCTTTGCATTGTCTAGTGTAGACTCAGCCCAAGCCTTATTGTATTCAGAGCTGATATAGCTGATATTTCATGTAGCTGAAGTAAATAGATATCAAACTCATCAATTATAGCAGTTTTTTTTAAGAATGTTTAGTGATACTTAACGATGGAAATGATACATACTATAACATAACATCTTGCCTTTATTACACAGAAGGGTGTGGTAGAAGTGTATTATACCCGCACGTTTCACAAGTTATGTTCAATGAGCCTATCGCCACCTACCAGGCACAAATCCAACTAATACTTTTGTCTGACCCGGAAAACGAGCCTAAGTCCTCGCGGTAAGATGCGCATACGCCAACCACTAGACAAACGAGGCAGTTATAAAAAACCGTATCACTTTGTCTGCCTGTTACTCAAACCTATGTTATGACTAAATGTTATTTCAAACTTTTTTCTTAACTGCATTGTATTCAAGTTAGCTGTTTAAATGTAAATGCCATGAATGCAATGACAATATTTACAGTTGCTTTCATAATACTCAATAATATGTTTTTTTATCGAAGTGACTTTTTTCTATTAAACTTGTAGAATTCTCATATCACGATTTCCTTGAGAAAGTTATTAGATAAGTCTTGATCTAGACTGATTTCAAAATTGTTAGTATAAAGAGTAAATAATACAAGCACTAAGTAATACAACAGTACCGGTTTGCGTTGACCCATATAACGGTTATAGCAATCAGCTCAAAATGTATATTGAAGTTATAGATCTATGTTATTGTACACTTGGCGACAAACGTGCTTACGCTGACACTGACACTATCTTATACCGTTTTAATTGCAACAAATCGTAATTGGATTGGATAATCAACAACTATACATAGTCATGAAATTATTCAAGACAAATAAATCAATACTTGTAACCTAAATATTATATCTTTTCATGTGAATAAAGTATACATTTTCTGTACTCGTTATAAGTGCCATATAGCTTTAGTCTCTGCGTAAGTTCGCCTCATTATTTAATTTTGATGGATGGTTAAAGAAATTAAATTCAGTTATGTTAAATATTTTTTGTTGTAATGTGAAATTGTTTGTATAGGCGCTCTAAAAACATCAACAGGATATACCTACATTCAGACTAAGATGGTTTGTATTTATTACTGTAATAGTTTATGCCAGATACAGACTTTAAAAATCAAATCAATACATGTAACCGATAAAAAGGGTTATAATATGACAATACGCAAATTATTAAATCATACCACGATCAAAATTGTGTAACATGTGTAACAAACCTCTAACCGATGACCATATTATTATACTTACTTTAAATATGTAAAATAATTCTAGACAAGTCAAACATAGTATACTGGTTAGAGATGTTTCGAGTTTCGAGTCCAACACTCAAGTTCTAGTGGGTACTCGTATAATAATATTAATCCTAGCGAAATGTCAGCAACTGAAAATCCATTAAATTCGAATCCGTGACACGAGTTCTGATTCAATTTTTTTTTTAAATATTCCTAAGGTATCGAATACCATATGCATAAACATTAGATCCATCGACTTGTCACGCCTCTAGTATTGGCTAATAAAATGTGAGCGGTTGGTAAAGTGTCCGGAAATCGAGATCCGTGCTTCCATCCGCCACCGTGTTACAAGCTACGTTTGTAGTATCTACAGAGAAATATATATGTGATGAAAGTTACTCGAAATAGTAAAAAATGAGGAGGTAAGCATAGATTTTCAACTAAAAACAAGAATATTGGAAGCTCTAGAACTATTAAAGGCTGTGGTTATTTAATAAGATGCATAGAGGTGTTCATTCAGTACATTATTTGGTCTCATGGTCATAAATTCGAGTACATATATGATATCCCTAGCTAGTACAAAAGATTGTAGATGTGTTGGTCATACAAGAAGACAATGACTTGCCTCTTAACGTCAAAGTGAGTTTATTCGCTACTTATCTTATATTTTGAATATGTATTTAATTGATAATGATGACTAATGGATCACTTAAAAGTACACTTTATTAATTGCAACTGTTACCATTACATTGATTGACAGCCCATTTGTCAAGCAGTACAGTACTTTTTGGGGGCAAATACGCATCCATTAATACACGCAGCCATATTACTTGATATTAATTGATAAAACACATTTTTATTGAGTATCAATATCAAAACGATGGAATCTAGAGTGTTGTCTATATTAAATAAATAAATATTTCACAACTCACACACAACGCCATCTAGTCCCAAACTAAGCAGAGCTTGTACTATGGGTACTAGAATAACTGATACTAATACATATATACTTTTTTTTTGTAAATACATACTTATTATACATAGAAACACCCAGACTAAGACAAACACCCATGTTCATGCACACAAAGATTTGTCTTAAGTGGGAATCGAACCCAAGACCTCGGCGTCGCAGGCAGGTACACTACCCACTCCGTCATCCGGTCGTCTATTAATTGCGATAATAATAAGTCAATATTAACAATAGGTTTAATTGAAGGTTCTAACGTTAGTTAATTTGTGTAAGCTGATTGAAATGTCAATCACTAGGTATTCCTTGAGGTATTCTTTGTACGACTACAACAAAAGTAGACTTGGTGATTACTACTGTTATAAATGTATACTGCTTTAATATTTTCATCACTATGCGAGGCAATGAAATTAGAAAGAAAGAAAGAAAGAAACGTTTATTTTGACAAATCTTAACTTCTAAAACTACTTATAATAAAAATAAAAATTGATGTGCCAAAAAAGGTATGTAATACACACCTCAGCATACTACTGCAGCGCAGCAGCAGTATTCTGGTGCGCCCTGATTGCGAGTAAGGTAGTGCGACGACAAATTCCACAGAAAATACAATATAATTATAAATTATAGAAAAAATAAAACAAATAAAAAAATAATAATAATAAAAATAAATTGATGTATTTTAATTTGTATCTTAATTTTCTTAACAAAATAATATTACGCTCAATGTTGAATCGATTTCAATTACAATCGTGACAATTTTTCGGTGTTTATTGGACTTGACCTCGAATTATTATTGACTTGAAAGTCTGCTAAAGATTATTCACTACTAGTTTATAAAACAGAAAATATACACCACGCTGGCTATATACAAATACTGACAGTAAGCACTTCAGAGTTATTTTCGTATCTCTTTAAAACCAAAAATAACCTAACATTGAACGATATCAGTTGATTCTGACGTATGTTCGCACAAATCAAGTGATTTGATTGGCTGTCAGAATTGTATGCTCAAATGTAAGGTTGTTTTTTTGTTACTAGACATGTAACAATTTGTCCGATTCTAACAATAACAAAACGCTTTTCCTATTGGCTGTACTTACTTATAAGTTAGTAGACGTAATAGACCGGGCGTGTTACACTTTGGGCCGGTTTGTTACATAAAAATTACGTAAAGCTTGGACACACGAGCGCCGGCCGGACGCACGTTTTTCATTCACCTTAGAATATACGTGACTGCCATTATCTAAGACAATCTATTAATCATATTTTTCATTATGTATTAAATAATTTCAAGTGCAGCTTTTTTGTTTGAAAGGAAGCTTAAATATATGTTATTAAAAGAGTGTTCTGATTCTTATCATTATTTCCTCATTTATACCTATTATATTTAATACCATTCCCCGCACAAGAACTTAATAAATACGTCACGCAATTGACGCTTAGTCGGGGTTTTACAACTTATGAAGGTTGTCATTTACAACCTGTATAATTTTTTATTGATAACATTTCTATAAAAAAGTAGTAGCAATGATGAAAAGGTTTTTAGAAATGTGTGTCAGATGGCTATAGTTATTTATAATAACTGATGTCTTTCCAAAAGCAAAATTCCTGAAGCAAATACTACCTTTGCATTTGAATTGAATTTGTTTTAATTATACGCAAATGACCTAGAATGTCGAATAATTGCATCAACAATACTGCTCATAACTACGAAATTGCTATAGTCCATCTATTATCGTAATATGCCGGCTATTATTTCTAATTTCAGTGCATTTTCCATTATGTCCGATAATTTGTATTGTGGCTTATGGAAATGACCAATGGCCACATAATGCTTATTCATTTGTCAGTAATTGCCACCTTGAATAAGCGGTTCAATGTATCACTTAACACAAATTGATATAGTTTTATGTGAGAACATAGTATGCTAGTTTTAACTATAAGAACACTCAATATTCCTATAGGAACATTTCGACAAAATTTTATGATTTTCTCCAAGCATTCGATATCATTACGTTGTAGCTTTTCCAGCTGGATAGTACAGTGCTACTGAATTATTCAATATAAATTGTTAAAAATCACTTTATTATTTCGTTATGAATAAGATAGAATTAGTTCCCAGATTTATAGCCAGCAATACGCTTTCAAGTGTGAGGGTTGCATCAAGGTACTATACTAGGGCCTAATGTCGAGCACAAAGATAGCGTGTTTATTCTCTCAGAAGCTCACTTTTCATGTAAAACTAATTATTAAATGTGAGGCAACCGCTCGCTGCAACTGCAAGTGCAATTACATCGTATTGCAAGTTCGCGTTGCACACAGCTAAATAGAGCAATTATCTGCCCGATCACATTATTGCAACAACCATATCAAAATATGGTAGTAAAGGATGGCTGCCATAGATATAAAATTATAAAAAAAATTATCTGAGGACCGATTCCATCGCCAGCTTCATTAAGGGGCACAGTCGGAAAACATTAAATAATAGATGTTAAAAATCCTTACTAATATTATAAATGCGAAAGTTTGTAAGTATGGATGTATGGATGTATGGATGTTTGTTACTCTTTCACGCCAAAACTACCGGGTCGATTTCGATGAAATTTTGCACACATATAACTTATAGTCTGGATTAACATATAGGCTACTTTTAATTGACATACCACGCGGGCGGAGCCGCGGGCGGAAGCTAGTAATACATAAAGTAACTATTTTAAATATAAAAGCGTTTTGCTTCTACATTTTTTATGCGTACTGCCAAAGAGTGGAACGCCTTGCCCGAGTCTGTGTTGAGTCTGAGTACAACTTGGATCTCTTCAAAGCAAGAGTCAATAGGTATCTCATAGGTTGCTCCACCGTAGACCGCATCATCACTTACCATCAGGTGAGATCGTAGTCAAACGCGAGCCTATCCAACATAAAAAAAAAAAAAAAAAATACTGATGACAAATGAATTCGCCTAAACTCATTGATCATATAGTGAAGAATACAAATGGCACCAAACATTTAAATATTACTTAATTTTATTAATATAATATAATGTAACCAAATATGTTTACGAAAAAAACACAAATAATAAAATATTTAATAAAAACATCGAAAGAGTACGATTGATTTGTATAAAAATAATAATTAAGCAAACTTAAAGTGTAGCTAAATGTATTAATGTAATATCGATGCAACCACAATGAAATTTTTAAAAATGTTTTATTTATAAAACTCGCTTATTTTTAGTCTATAAATGAACGTGCAAAAATGCCCATTACATTTGAATAATACAACTATAACTTCAAAATTATTATAAAACTCATCAAGAACTCATCACTAAAAAGTTATAGCTAACATCTTATTTAAAAAAGGTTCAACCAAAAAATCCTTGCAATAAAATACATACGTTGGTTGAAATATAGTGTTAAGTACTAAAATGAAATTGAATAGTGATAACCTTTAGTGTATCGAATGCCACAAATTAAAAGAACTTAATTGACACTAAATAAAACTACAAACGGATTAAAAATTACTCACTTGACCTTAGTCAAATAAGTAAACCTACTAAATGTTCTTTTTTTTCTTTATCTTTTTTATTAAAGGGGGAAAACCAATCCGCACTTGGCCAGCGTAATGAACTATGGCCTAACACTTCTGTCATGAGAAAAGGCCCGAGCCCAGCAATGGGACATGGCTCATGTATTAGATGCAGGGCTGTTATTATATTAAAGGGAGATACTAATGAACATTTAAAATGTTTTAAGACATACAAACTTCTCCTCGTTATAGCAATAGCATTGGTTCGATCAAAAGAGATCGAGGATGAGTATGATTGCTATTAAAACAAACTGAGATGATAATGTTGATCATTTCTACAAGTACAAATCGTTAATTGAAGAATTTCGTTTATCTAAGCCATTAAGCTGAAGCTCGACAGTAAGATTGCCTTATCTGATCTTCAGTTCTCAGATACAAATGTAGCCTTGATTGATGTCTGACAATCACACGATATAATAAGATACTTACATCTGTTGTAGATGATGGATTTAATGTTTATTAAACTGCAATTTTCCCATTATATCGCTCTTTAATTGCAATCACGGCTAGTTTTTTCTAATTTAATTGCTTCGTGATAGTACTAAGAAATATTTGTATCATTTGTACATGATATAGTTAAGATATGACCGCTACCAAGAATATTTGTAATAAATAGAGCAAAAGGTATTGTAGCTTCTTATAAACCTGGATTTTATTATTTTTGGGAGAGGAATGGATCGTTATTAACGTTTTTACTGTTGTCTAGAGTGGCCTATTTTGTTTTGTATTTATTCGATGTATTTATTTTTTTAATTCGTAATATTCACGATAAGGTAATAGTTAAAATTTAAGTCAATCAGATATAATCAAATCGCTTGAATAACTAATATCAATAGCGCCTGTTTTATTGAAAGATAGACAAAAGTGATTATGAGTATCATACCAAATGTTATGATTTTCTTACTTCTAAAAAAAATCGCGTGTCACAAAGGCTCGGTAATCATTGATAATTTGTTCTGGTTATTCTTTCGAATTAATTATTATATTTTCTTATTATCATTGAAGCATTTTCTTCTATCAACGGTTTTTTTATCGTGTGTAATCCTTGCAGAATCGTGCGTTGTTAATTGTTGTGATAATTAACTAAGTATTGATTAATATAAAAGATAGACTAGACAAATTGGTGCTGCCTGAAGTAAGCTAAGAGACTTCTATCTAAGAGCGTCTTAGATTCTACAACAATAAATTACGATTATGCATCTTGGTTGAAAGGCAAGTTCTGTAATCTTTTTATTTTAGACGATTGTATTTAACCCAAATTATTTGTAACTAATATGTAAAATATGAACGTTAGTTCGGTGTTATGTTAGATTTAATGTCCGCAACATTTTAATTTATAATTTGCAGGAAGCTTTCGAAAGATGTTTACTGCGGCAATGTGTTGCAATGAAATGTGCTGATTGCTGTGAGTTAATATTTTATAGTGATTGTGTTCAATCATTTTAATGATAGAGCCTGAATTTTATACTTGTGATAATACAAAACATATTTAATGAGCTAAAATTACTTCTAAAATTGCATTTATATTCTGTAAGCAATAATCATAAATCTAGTAACTATGAAATTATTTCGCCGTTTCAAGATAAAAGCTTACATTTATAGAAATAAGAGCTATTCAACAATATTATTCAAAATAATTCCGTTTTATAAGTTATCGAATTAGTTAGTTAATTAGCAATATCATACAACATTCCTTTAAATAACGGTGTGCTTAAGTTCATAAACCTCAAAAATTCCTTCTTGAAATGAAAATACTAGTAGTCAATAGACGGTGAATACATTAATTGAAATGAATACCTAAACAAGTTATAGAATAAGCTGTTGACCTTTACATGAGGTGATAATTGGTAGAAATCTGATAAATATTTTGTCAGTATTGATTCTAAATTTGGTGAGATAACCTGTACCAAAAAGGTGCTATCCGGTGAGTTAATAAGTCAGATTTTTCTATTCTCCAAGCTTTTTTTTCATTACAATGTAGTCGGTTTTTAATGGATTCAGCTGAATATCAGTATTATAGTCGAAGGGATCAGTGAAGTGACTGCCGTTAGAACTCCACAACCCAGTACGTACGAGGAAAGACGATACTTTTTGTTAGACTAGTTGTTTGCAAAATATTTCATATCGCTGGGGTAAGTTATTTTTATCATAAAACCACTATTATATTTTAATTAAGAATAATATCCGCTTACATGCCACATAAATAATAAATGAATATTGCACGTGAATTATAAAGATTGTAAGTAATTATTTGCAATAATTAAATTGATATAATAATATATATAAAAATGAAACCCGTTTTTCGTTGTCACGACATAGCATGAAAACGGCTTGACCGATTTGGCTGACTTTTTTTTTGTAGTTTTCTAATACTCTGTACAAGGATCTTACGGAAAAAAAAATAAAAAAAAATGTATTCATTTTTATATGGAGGATATTATAGATTCCAGTTCAAATTGAATAGGTACGCATACATAATATAGGTCAGCTATACAAAATAAAGTAGTGCATCAAATTAACGCTAAGGCGGTACCAAGTTCGCCGGGTCAGCTAGTTTATTATATTATTAGTTAGATGATCGTTTAATTTTATTAAACATGTGCCACTGACACGGATCTCTTCTCAAATTGAGAAAGAATCTGTCATATTTTTTCTGATTAATTAACAGTAATGTAAAAATAATTACTAGTGTTATTGTTCCCCCTTCAGCTAAGCTTAATTCACGTTAAGTTCACGTCCGGTCCAGGTAATGGCAAGGATTCCAACCCACGACCTCTCGGTCGTAAGATGCCTTGTCCATTGCTCCACGGCCGCTTTATCTCTCTTCAAATCTACTTGCGCTTAACCCATCGATATATCATACTTAGCCAGAGAAGTAGACTTTTCCTACTAGCCAGGCAGCGTCAAGCGCAAGTAGACTTCACATGTCATGAAAATATTATGTAAAGATCTCGAGTGTTTTGAGCACAAAATGAAATGCAATTTTCCCTCAATTATACTACATTTTACCATAGGGTTGAACCCTAGAATTTCACCTTCACTCTACTCCGCAAATTACAAACAAGCAAACAACTTGCGCAGCATATTACATCCCTTTCTGTTCATACGTAAGTAATGCGCGGGGTAATAGCTTGACAGCTTTACTACAGCTCACACTACACTGATTTAGTGCTATTTAATTTCACTAGCACAAGATAATCTTGACATTGTTTCCAGACGTAATTATTTTAATTTCACTTACATGTATACTTAGCATTATCATAGGCGTGCAATCTTCTTGCTGTATAATTCTTGATAATAGCATCCGAAGCGACCCCTAGATGCGCGATAGGGCGTAATTACAGCATACTGTAGGTAGGCTAAGGTGTTGTCCTAGGTGAGCGACTAGTGCGACGCGACGGGATGCGACTTCTCACAAACGCTACTGTTTGAACGAAGTTATTTATCGCGCGTTGCGTAAGGGGGCTAGAAAAATTAAGACCGAAAGTTGTATCGACACTTTTTGCTATAGTTGTAACCCTTGCGGCGTGCGCATGTTTCTCTGTCTGTCTCTCTCTCTCCCTTTTAGAAAGCAATCCAGTTATTTTTGTTTCATCTTTCTATTTCGCATTAAACAGTGTGGAGACGCGACGATTAATTTTGTTGAGTGTATACAGGTTTTTTGTACATAATAAATAATAAAAAATAATAACAATAATTAATCCTGACAGTGTTTCTGCACAAGTGCCGGTTATTGCTGATGGATCGAAACTTCGTTACATTCGGGTGTCCCTTGACACCTCTCAAGTTTTTATAACAACAATCACTTGCAATGTATGCATCGCGTCGTGTATCATCGCGTTGGTCACTCGCGTAGGACATTAAGCAACTACTAGTTCTCGATGCAAAGACTGATTAGGCCTCTAGGCTTTGTATGCGTAATTTCATGACCCCTATGTGGGCCAGGCAAGTTTTTAATAAGCGTTTGATTGATCATCTTATTGTTGTCAAGGTTAGGAATTAATTCACGGGTAGCGTACATTATACAGCTATGCATTATTAATGTATGAAGGGAATAAGGTAGCCTCTATTACAGACTAAAACTACGCACGCGTTCTCACAAATAAACAGCAAAGTTTAAAAAAATAAGACTCCATTTCTATTCAATTATTGTTCATGCCAATTTTAGTTCACGATTATGCGATTTAATATTATTAATATTATCGCTTATATTATTATTAACCTTTAATCGATTTATCAGCGTGAATAATAAATCAATAATTCTGTTTGTTTCAGATAACCGCAAGGATTGCTACGGACTTCGATGCACCGACCTCTTCCGTGATTACCCAACAATGTCAACTTGACTTGACGTTTGACACATCACTCCTCATTCACATCACTTGTCTATGACTTGTCTTTGAAAAGCTACCGTGTGTTGTGATAAAATCAGACAGTGAAAAACTATGAGGATAAGTTCCGAAAAAAGGTAGTATTTATTTAAATCGTTTTTTTTATTTGTGATGGCGTCGTGGAAGTCCGTAGGTTTGTGGACAGTGTGTGTGGTGTTATGCCTGCTGGGCAAAATCTCGGGGTTGGACAATGGGCTGGCCCTAACGCCTCCGATGGGCTGGCTGGCGTGGGAACGGTTTAGATGCAACACCGACTGCAAAAATGATCCTGATAATTGTATAAGGTGAGCGAAATTTCTATAATTATTATTTTTAGTTAGTTAACGTTAGGTTTAGTTAGGTGTTGATTTAACTTGCTGGCAAAGGTAGACGTAAGAAAATTGCCACAAGACTATGTTATGCCAACAAAAATAACAAGTTGAGTGCACGGTTGGCGTAGCGGTTAAAGCGGTCGCCTCGCCGCTGGTGTTGTGGGTTCGATCCCCACATGGGACAAATCTTTGTGTGATTCGCAAAGATTTGTTCTGACTCTGGATGTGATCTGTGTGTGTGAAATGTATGTTTGTGAACACCCCCGCGACACAGGAGAATAAAAAAAAAGTTAGTAAGTTTACATTTTTCTAATTATACCTCATTCGTATTCTAGAACAAAAAAATATTGAAGCCAGAGATATTAATCTAAATCAAAACTCTACTTGCTACCCGAGCTTCATGATTTGTAGAAGGTCGCTGGAGGGGACTGGGTATAGAAAGCGGAGGAACAGGTGTTGTGGCGTAAATTGGGGAAGGCCTATGGCCAGTAGTAGACTTCGGAAGGCTGAATGTTATGTGATTATAACCATTTTACATAATGTACACTCAATACACCTTTACTCAATGACTAACCTAGCCTCTAGTGTGAGAAAGTTCTATAATATTTAAAAATGCATGTTTAAAATAAAATAAAATGTATTTAAAACAGCCTAGGACCACTGATGTACTCAACTCCTTGAGGTGAGCGTTAATAGCTTCAACACAGTTTATTTTTAACTATCGTAGCTATTACCGTAACGATAAAATCTGAAAAAAATGTATTTTGGTTCCAATAAACATTATTATTATTATTATTATTCACTAGAATAAAGATCGGTTTCAATCATGCACATAGACCAAGCATAATTCAGAATGTACAAATCACAATAAAAAAATGTACAAATTAAATGAAGATGTAGATCAGATGCAGATATTTACATCTAAAAGAACTATCACACCTTTGCATGTATATCTCGTACCGTGAAAGTGATAACAATATAAGAATACAATTAAGCATAGAATTATCACACCTAGAAACCGAGTACATGTATAAAAAGTGAAGCTACTTTAATTGTTGTTTCGGCTCAACACGACTCGAACTACATATACATCAAATTTTTGTTTGTGTGCGTGTCAGCCAAGCGGCGCGCAATTTTTATGCACACTAGACATTCATCGGTTTATGGCTTCACTTAAGACGAAGCGTCTTGTATGAAGACTAGCGATCTAGACGTTTTTAATCTTTGCAATCTTGTTACTTGTGATATTGAACACTGTATAGTGTATACTATAAATTATACGTAAAATTACCAGTAAATTATAATTGTACAATTTCCTTTCTATGCCAGAAGGATATACCAATTATTTCAATGTAGTATTTTCTATTAGATAGTTTGAGAGATATACGATTGTCAACAATAGAGGAAAACTGTGTTTAACTGATTTTAATCGTAATCAATTAGATAAAAATGTATTTTGACTACAAGATAATTTATTCGAAAAAAAATTGTTTAATCGTAATGATAGTGAAACTAGCCTTCATAGGAGATGCGTTTCTTTTGTAGGTAGGTAATTCCACTATCCGATTCTATATGAGGACTTTCAGCATTTCGTTTTCTGAAATTATATTTATTCTTAGAACTTCCAAACTAAAAATATCGATTATCAAAATGAAGTAAGATTTTGCTAGCATGCATAAAACCGTTTTTTTCTTTTCAGTATAGAGTAAGTATAACATAAATTTAATTTAAAAATAAATAATTTTATCGTAGCAAATAACAGTGCCCACTCTCTCTGAAGAATCTATTGTCGGTAAAAGTTTTTTTTACTGACTTTAACAAGAAGCAAACATAGAAATATCATCATCTTCTCAACTGATATAAATTCCTGAAGTAGATTAATAGTAGTAATAGTGACCTTATTTTATTATACTTAGGTAGTGTAGTATCTATGGATTCTCCTTGTATTAGTTTTACAACTGCCCCTAAAGGAACATCTAGTCTATAAACCTATTCGACTTAAGTTAGCATTAATGTGTGGTATAACATCCACATTTCAACTGTTTTGTTTAGGTTTCTTTTGAGGGTGAGCCTATCGCCATCCACCAGGCACTATTCTAGTCATTGACAATTTCTTGACAGAAAAACCTCAAACAACCCGTTTGCCCGACCCGTAAATTTAACCAACCACTATTTACACCAAGCTATATCATGATCTTATTCTGATACTTATATATCATTGTGTTACCCAGTGACCGGCTATTCCGTACGATGACGGATATCCTGGTGACGGAGGGGTACGCGGCGGCGGGTTACGAGTACATCAACGTGGACGACTGCTGGCCCGAGCGGGAGCGTGACGCCCGAGGCAGACTGGTGCCCGACAGGGAGAGGTTCCCCCACGGCATGAAGAGCTTGGCTGACTATGTGAGTTGATATGGCTTCTATTACCTTTAGTACTCGTTTGCTTTGAGAGAACTTCGTAGCGCATGCACATGCTTATCTTGAAAAAAAAACTCTTCAATCAGCAGTGGTCCCCTAACTCGGAGTATGTATTCCAAATGAAACATTCAGCGCACTTGGCGACCGCGGTTTGGTTACAAAAACCAAGCTTTAGTCGTTATTTGATCCACTTAACTCTGAGACTGGCCTGTTGACTGCCCGTGACCTTGACAAAACTAAACTCTACCAACTGTTTTTCTAAATATTTGCGAAATTACTGAATATTCTATTTCTGCAAATGAGTGTTGATATCTTTATTGCGCATGCATAAAAACCCAATTTAAAATAATATAACGATAATAATCAGTGCAATAACTCGCGAAAATTACCATTTTAATAACTAACATTACTATTAAAAAAATATGCAAAATGATATGTATGTCTGCATGACCGTAATCGGTTCGTTACGGATCAAATTAAGTCATCATCTTTAATAAATTGTGATGGAATAGATCTTAACTGTACGGCAATTTGTTGTGATTAATGGATAGAGGTATGAGTAAGTGCATAATTTGCCTCAGGCGTACAGTGTTCAAATGCGTGATTGACTTCAGGATGTAGTATAAATAAGCTAGCCACATTTGGTTCTGCACTTAAAATATCTATCATGAAAAGACACAAAGTCGTCTTTGATATATATATATCAAAGACGACTTTAATAGGACCTCAGTTAATTCACTTATTTGGGACAGCCAGCCTTGTATTACAGAGTTGGGTTGCAGCAAAACAAAACGTCAATGATAACGAAATTGCCAGAAAACTTATATTTTTAAAGGAATTTCTAATTGATTATTTTTATAGCATTTAGCAAATTATACTAAGAAACAGTTGAAAAAGATATGGGACCGGCAGGATTTGAATCTGCGACCTTACTTTGCCATCGACCGCTTTGCCATCCAGCTACGGTCGCCTCTTACCAGAACCCTAAATTTCTCAACTGTATGATACGTCATTTCGTGACGTTACGTTCATCCATTTGTTTCTATCTTAAGTAGCTTACGAACAGGCTGCCCGGTGTGCAGTAAGGTCGCAGGTTCAAATCCTGCCGGTCCCATATCTTTTTCAACTGTTTTTAAAAAGGAATTTTCCCTCACCTCAGTCTTTTTTGAACTTAATAGACCTCTACAAAGTTAAATTAAACGGTATATTAACATTGCTCTATGCTTTAGGTATACTTACCGGATAGCAGGGAGGTAACATTATAATTAATTATGCAAACATGAATCGCATGCTTTTAATGAATTAGCTACGGAGAGATCACCTACCTTAATAGAATGTGACGGCTTAGTGCTATGCTCAATTAACTAAATATTTGAATATCCATTATTTAGGTACTTTGATCGGAAGTCACAGCTCGTTTCCTTACTTTTTATGACAAGAAAGTCGTACCTTGTTTTTTTGTTTCGTATTTTACAACGAATACATTAATATATTGTCTCGCGTTTTTTTAATAAGTATAAATAGTAAGTAGGGATCAACCTATGTAAAGCTGGCTCTCCTGTAACCCTAACATCTGACAAAACATTTTGACAGGCAATCAAATTGTTCGATTTCTGTAATGTTATGTAAGTATTCAATGATATTGCTTGAATATAGTTCATTTTGTGACATGATTGGGTCATCATACACGGCCTTCTGGGTCATTCTCATCAGTAATTCGTATTTAGTAGGTGTTTTCCAATTGAACCAACAAATAATATTGCCAACACATAATCTTGTATAAAATCTTCCATTAAAACGTAAATACATGTCACACATTGTAAGAACTTAAGCTTTTTGCTTGCCACATTTGCATAATGTTTGCAGTTTTCGTAACGTACCGAATGAGATTAATGTTTCGCCAACCGTACGATAGTACGTATAGATTCATAACATCTGCTCTTTGCACGTAATACTGCATAAATCATGTTTGCTAATGATAGTAAATTATCGGTTCTTTCGACATGAGGTAACAGTAGCCGAGGTTCGCAAAGAAGTTGCAATTATTTGTGCAGTGAGATCAATATTATTAGGTCGAAGTAATTTGCTAATTTTGAAAGATTACATCATCTGGGCTAGGCATTTCCTTACTGAAATAAAAGAAAAGTAGAACTCATCTCAATTAATCCATTGTTGCGGAATAGTATATTATTGCCAATGGTTGGTTGTAGATTTAGAAGCGACCTCAATGTAATTAGGAAATGGCTCGGAAGATGATGATCTTCTTCTTCGTCGGCAGAGTCAAATTTTATATTGACTTTCCATCGTGGTGAAAAGATTAGCCAATTCGTTTTGGAGAACTCGCAAATTGCCCAGGGTACGCCGGACGTAGTTAATCGTTGTGTACGTCACTCGGGGAGGCTATTATTTGTCAAATAGAATAAAAAAATTATAACGAATACGAAGCATTGTAGCATGTAGCATGTACATTTCAACTGAAAGTTTTCATAAACTGCGTTTTATGTGTTACAATAGGCAGCGACAAAATAGGTATCAATGATCGAAACTACATTTGTAGAGTATCGATTCAAACATTTGCGATTATAAATCGTTATTTAAAATGATAATCGAATGATCGTTATACTCAGAACATCAATTGTATAATGACGCATAATTCTCCCCAGAACAGAGAGACTCGTGGAGTCTCATTGATGCTACATTTTTTTTATTGAAGTTGACGTTACATGCACGTGATAGAAGTGCGATGATATAAAATACAAACACACAGAAGTTCCACTTGAGAATTTATGGAGTCTTATTAACATGAAATTGCAAAAGCTATTCGCGTGCCGCGGCAAGTAGCCTTGGCAAGTGTGACACCACATTTTAACATTGTGCATTGATTTTGAATGCGCAAAATTTAATAAATTAGTTTGGGTTACAAACTAATTTTTTGTAAGTGTTGCTTAATTTAAATTTGGTTATTAAAATTTCAAAAATGATGATTTGGTTTCCAATTAATATTACTTTCACCTCATCCGTAGATTGCAATCACCCTTTTAACTCATTTAAAGATTCCTAGTTCCTCGTGAGCTTACCTTCACCAAGATTTTTATTGACGTATAGTTTTAAATGGTACGAGTTCGTAGTGGACTTTCTAGCTTTTATTTTTTAGTGCAGCAATGAGGTGCAAATATCCATTGAACCGTTGCGATAACTCAACGCAATGCGATAATGCTTTAATGATTTGTTTGATCACGAAATTCACTGTTTACTAATATTAAACGGTGTAATTGCTTAGTTTATTGATCTTTTATCGATTATACGACGTTTTATTTTAGCGAGATATTTGTAATTATGTCGCTTGGCGCTTGTTCAATTAAACGATTGATACAATCATCTTTTAAAATAGTTTAGCTTTAACTGGTTGGTTAAGTATCGTTTTTAGTTGATCGTCAATACAGGTAGAAATTAACTATGTGGATTTATTATAAAATACTCTTAATCTGGCTCTCCACGTCAATTGATACAATATAAGAGTGAGTGATGAAAGTCTAATAGTCATTATTCCATTAAATGGCTAGTAGGAAACGGTTAACATTTTTATTCAAAAAACGATCACAGGAGGCTCTATACCATCACTGTGATGGAATAAGGCCATCCTGATAAAACATTATCTATCATTACTCAGTAACATATATATTTGATAATTCACCATTTTGTACGCAACAGAATTTATAGAGTTATCCTTAGAGTAACGTTACATGGTGATTGTGAAACAGGTCCTTAGATTTGTTAGCTTAGGCACAATATTAAAATGTCCGTTGCATACTATTTTGTATACACAAAAGGTTACTTAAGAATTATTTAACTACTCGTTCTACGTTTTTACTTCATAGACAGAGGCTATTGTGTATCACATTGACTTTTCATTGATCGCATTGTTCATAACTCTCACGGGTATAGAAACTATAGATCCACGAACAACGCGCCGATGAGTTTAATCACGATAAACGTTATGATGTAATATTTGTCATTGAAGAAATTATGGCTGTATCGATAATCTTCAGCCTTTTTAAGATAAAAGTCCCAAAACTACATTGCGAATGAAAAGTTCGTAAGTTTCTAACTTTGGTTTCTATTAATTATTCTCATTAAGTTCTACTTAACGGACTCTTGAATTTGCATTAGTGTTAATTCAATAAAAAAGTAGATAATCAATATTTTCGGTGATGTATAGATTAGAAGCTTATGGGCAGCCAAATAACGTCATTTTATAAAAACTGAATGCTTCCCTGTTTGTGCCTCTTACAGAGGTCGAGATACTCAATAATTGATCACCAAATATGGAATTGGCAGATACTTAACTGTGTTCCAATCCTAGGCTGACACCCTTAAACCATAGTAAACTTTCTATGTTCAACGCACACACAGGCAAACTTTCAGCTTTTATAAAATGACGTAAGGCAGCCGCCTACGGGGCGTACGGAAATGCATACATTAGTTATTTCATTCTCCAAGATTATAATTGTCTACATAAAATTTTTGTATCAGCTTTTTCTATTCAACACTGAACCTGCAATTTTGTAGTAATTAA
The DNA here is from genome assembly GCA_905147285.1 of Hypena proboscidalis. NCBI lineage: Eukaryota > Metazoa > Arthropoda > Insecta > Lepidoptera > Erebidae > Hypena > Hypena proboscidalis. Next base: position 9,523,296 of record LR990141.1, read on the forward strand.
GCATTGCTTGCATTTTTTTTTCTTTGCTTTATCTCACCACAATATTAATTGCGGTCAAATAAATTTGGCTAAGTTTGTGTTGACCGCTAACAAAACTGCGGTTTTCCGGTCAGATAAAGGTTATAATACTTCAAAAGACATTTTTTGCCAATTTCATCGTTTACCTATATAATACCTACGTATTTATCTTGAGTTGGTGACATTGACTAAACATTTTTTGTTTGCAGTTAGTGTGCAAAACTGCAAATAACTAGCTGCTGAAGTCAAGAAAAATGGTAAATGACAAACTAATTCCGTCATTTATACGATAGTTACCTTCTAATTTATATGTATTTGATGAGTTGACTAAATGATATTGACTACAAAAAAACAAAAAATACGAAATGACCATTTATCTTTCTGTCCTTTCGTGTGTCACAGACAATTCTATTAAACGTTGATTGCGGTTATTATGCCAAATTATTTATTTTTGAAAAGGTTAAACAATACTAATTAAACTTTTGAAAGGTATTTTTTATGGATAATCAAAGATATTTATTATAGCTAAGTTATTATGTTACGTAATCGTATATTGGTTAAGCAGCTTTTAAGCTAATGTATTGTTATAAACCACCTGTTCAAACATGTTAGTTGATAAGTATCGTGAATAATAAATGATAATATGTAATGTATTTATTAGTGTAGTAGGCGTCGGCGCTTGTCCGATTCTCATGGGAACTTAATAGTTCTCAAGTCCTTGCACCCACATCTACGTTAAAATATCATAGGCGTGTCATACATTTATTATTGTGTTATTAACCGACTTCAAAAAAAGGAGGAGGTTCTCAATAATCGGTTGTATTTTTTTTTATGTTTGTTCACCGATTACTCGTAGACGCCTGGACCGATTTGAGAAATTCTTTTTTTGTTTGAAAGGATATACTTGTCATGTGGTCCCATTTTTTTTAAGTCACCTTCTGATGATGGGATCCTAGAGAAATCGAGGGCAACCCTCAAATTTAAAAGGCTTCTATATTGTTTTTTGTATATTATCTAAAGCTTCTCGGATATTTGCATCTAGTAGTCAGCATTTTATGTTGCTGAGCTGATGCTGGAAGGTACAACTCCTCAACGGTTAGGAGTACGGGTATAATTCTTTAAATATAGGCTCCTTGCGGCCGTTTACTGTATTCTTTCAAGTTATACACAGATGAGGCGAGACGTTAAATATTACTTATGTATATTCATAATATGAGGTCATGGTTTAATGATGGAATCCTAGAGAAATCATGGGTAACCTCTTAAATTTCAAAGGCTTTTATATTGTTTTTCGTATATTACCTAAAACTACTTGGATATTTGCATTTTAAGTTGCTGAGCTGATGCTGGAAGGTACAACTCCTCAACGGTTAGGAGTACGGGGATTATTATTTTATTATTAATAAGTTTTCCGTCTCAAGTAACCGTCGTCTTCTCATTCGAGAAACATTCTTGCTCGGTCTACCCATCACTTAAAATCGTAAAATAAAATAATTTTTAACAAAAAAAAAACCGACTTCAAAAAGTAGGTAAACTAAAAAGCAAAAAATAAATTTACTTATCACAAAAATACATTTTTTCATTTAGATAAATAGAAATTATTAAATAATTATTTTATAATTCTGAAGTCGGTGCCAAGATAACAATTACTCTCTGTATAGATAATATCAATCTTTCTAACAACTATTTTCTGACTGAATATTAGTTCTTAATTATACGATTTACTTGGCACCGACTTCAGAATTATAAAATAATTATTTAATAATTTCTATTTATCTAAATGAAAAAACGTATTTTTGTGATAAGTAAATTTATTTTTTGCTTTTTAGTTTATCTACTTTTTGAAGTCGGTTTTTTTTTGTTAATAAAATATTGAAAATAAATAGTTATTAACATAGATTTGTTGTGTAAATATTTTTTTTACTCAACTTACACCCAACGCCATCTAGTCCCAAACTAAGCAGAGCTTGTACTATGGGTACTAGAATAACTGATACTAATACATATTATATAATTTTCTTTTGTAAAAAAATACTTATTATACATAGAAACATTCAGACTAAGACAAACCCCCATGTTCATGCACACAAAGATTTGTCTTAAGCGGGAATCGAACCCGCGACCTCGGCGTCGCAGGCAGGTACTTACACTACCCACTCCGCCATCCGGTCGTTAAATTGTAAGTTAGGGTTTTATAACATTGACTGATCGATCGTGGATTGATTGCAGAATGGTCGGAGATTCAATCGAATTTGGTTTAATAGTATTCTTAAAAATATCAACGCTTCTCTCCGCTAACTGATTTATAATATTATATTAAACATGACTCAATTATTTAATTTCACTTTTGGTTTCAACATAATATTGCATGAGACATTTATTAACCGATAATAACAATAAAATGCTTACACATAAACTGTGGGATAAACTTAAAAGCCGCTTAATGGAACCAAAAATACTTTATGTTTCAGTACAAACGGCTACCAATCAACCTTTACATTCCAGCATAAGCTGTTCTTGCATTGCAAGGGAAGCCTTTACAACGCCAGACGATTTTATACTGGCAATGTATAGGTTGACAGTAACGGTGTGGACATGAAATGCAAAAATTACGGCAATACAAATTTGGCTTTAGTACCAACTGGTTTCGTGGGATAATCCTGAACACTTTCGATCTTATATCGCCTCTCGAGCTAGCATGCACTGTTCCACATTAATTTATTGTATGAAGTACGAGAATATATACAATTGTCAGTTACGTGAGTAGTTCCTTTTTTTTTCCTATAAGGATTAGGCGAACTACGTTGACAAATCGGTGAAAAGCAAGTATATCTAGTTGTCACGTCGTAGGACTGATTTCTTAATTATTCCCTTGTTTTCTACATTATATTTATAAGTAAAAATACCTACTGGAATTAAAACTTAGAGCTAGTTCGTTCTAACCTAAAGTTAAGTGTATTCGCTACTGTTTGGAGGAGGTCTAGAAATAATGTCAGACGATGTTCCGACAATCTCTCGACTATGTTCACAAAGCTCATACCTCCTCATTCTCTTTTAATTTATTTATTAGAAAAATCAAACAAATCAAAAATGTAATTATTATAACCTCCGCTCTAATTGATTTTTGCGCAAAATAAAAAACTGTTGGCCTTTCCGCAAAATCATTATTGTAGCCAAAGTTATTCTAATTAAAAGGTTTTATTAGCTAGACAACTAAAAATATCCACAACCTATACATAAATTATTAGGTGTCAGGGTTGCATGAAATGAGCCTCCCCGAGTGATGTACACAACGATTCCCTACGTCTGGCGCACCCTGGGCAATTCACGAGTTCTCCAAAGTGAATTGGCTAATCCTTTCACCACGATGGCAAGTCAAAATATAAGTTTGACTCAGCCATCGACACGACGAAGAAGAAGAAGTAGGTGTCAGCAATATACTTGGAAACCTCTTAATTAGTATGTCATAGGTCCAATATGTGGTCACAAACGCGACAAAGGCTAACAAAGGTTACGTAAACCACTCATTGTCTTACACCAAACAACACTTTTTACTTTTACCTTTTGCAGCATTTCGTGTCTCGTTTACCATACACGTAATTGGCTTAAGTGATGTCTATTATATGTGACTGATTGAATGTCACAGTGTCATATAACGAAACCAGGAAACTATGGGTTAACCATCTTCACCCATTTTCTAATGATTTTAGACATTTTAGTGCCAATTTCAACATGCAATGTGTTAAACTGATGTTTAAAGCTAACCTAAGCTTCAGATTTCCCTGTCTCGTTAGAATGTTTAATGGCAGAGGGAGAAGGAAATATGGCTACATATATATATAAAGCCGTAGGTTAAGTAGTTTGGTGAAATCAAGGCTTAATAAATTGGTTAGACCGCCTTGCGGTTTAACTTAACATAGATGATCCTACCGCGTGCTGTGAAAGTAGTGAATCAATTACCGAATTATTTATACACACAATAAAAACAATTAACAAGGTAATTTATGGTCGTGTAGCTTTTTATAGCCGCTACCATTTTTTGTGATGTAAGACTTTATTGTTTGCTTTTTAAATAATATTGCTTGGTTGGTGTACGAACGATTTAATTATATTTACTTATTATTTGCATTTTCATATTACACCTGCTTGATATTATAGGTATTTAAATACTTTAATTATATTACTTTAGGTCTGTTTCTCAATCGCCAAGTAACGTTACTCGTAGTAAAATTTATATCTTAAACAATTCTAAATGACAGCTGTGGTCGGTTTCCTAGTCCTAGAAATATCTTAAATATAGAGTACCTATTCTGCGTTCTGTGAGTAAAGATTTTTTGAAAGACCTGTCCCCTAATTTCTCACTTATTATATTATGATCATTTAAAGTTTCATGAGCAAATCAATTTCGAAACTACAATTTTTTTTATTAAATAACCCTCGTTATTTTGGGCAAATTTCGTAATAAAACCATTTTCATTAACGCAATATTTCGTATAGCTATCAAACAAAACTCATAACTTCGCATACAAACTACAAGGCAGTGACGTCACGCCGTTGTAGACGTTTGTTTGAGGCGTTTGCGCGAGTCTATTAATAATTTGAAATAATGTAAATTTAAAATTGTAAAAATTAATTCTTCTAATGATATCTCTTATATCGAGAGGTATTTCAATAACATCAATCAGACATCTAGCCAATTCATCTGATACTATGGTAAATTAGAAAGTGCCCACAAAAGTACTTTTTGTCATAAATTCCCCGATTGTCACAGATAATGTACTACATCAGCACCTTGTGTGGTTATGCAGTAAATCAATTAAATGTGTTGATAAATAACAGGCTGTAGTTTATGCGGTAGAGGCTGGTCGACACTACAGTTTATGTATGTGTTGACACTTGACGGCATTTATATGTGCGGCTTTATTATTAGTAGAACTAACGATGTTGATCATAATTATTATAATTTAAATAAATAAATAGTGATTATCTTCATACAGGGGCGTGAGCAGGCAATCATTTTTTATTAATTTTAAGTTTAAGTTAACACAAGTCTTTGTTTGTAAGTGGTTTCTAGAATTCCGGCCTTCAGCCTGCAGCTTGCATATTTCAGCATACTACTATATATTTTTATTAAAACTGACGTGAGTTTGTAACATTATTAAAATTATGAAATACGGGTGTTACTCACGTAATGTTGGTCTATTTAGTCGAGTTAGAGAGTGCGATACGTCGCGCCTGAGTCGCAGCTAGTCTTGCACTGACACAAGACTGGCTGCGACTCAGGCGCGACGTATCGCACTCTCTTGATAATGCCTAGACATATAGGCGAAACCGCGGTCGACTAAATAGACCAACATTATGTAAGTAACACCCGTATTTCATAATTTTAATAATATTACTATATACTCAACTAATAATGGTTTCTTATCTTTTTTTCTTGATAAACTCTTTCTTAAAACAATCAATGAAAGACTTAAAGACCGTTAAAAATGCCTCGAATTTGTAATTTGGCAGTAGTAACACCATTGGCTTCAATTGCGTTGTTATTGTAACAAAAATAATGTAATAATCAAGGTTATTATTGAGAATAGGGGTTACTCACGTTATTTTAGCCGGGATATGCCGACTAGTTTCGAATCTATTACGTAGATTCATCAACTGGGTGATTAATTCTCAATATTTTTTAATAATAATGTCTCCACCTCACGTCAGTTTTAATAATATTAATAATCAAGGTATTTTTTTAAAACGTGTGTACGCATCATAAATTAAAAATAGTAATAATAGCTAACATCTCTATCATACATTGGACTCTTGGAGATCAATCTAATTTGATCTTAACTAATCACGAGCTGTAACGCACACTGAAAGATGGGTGATGTCTCTCAAGATGACACTAATAGGCAGTTCATTAAATTAATTACTAGTTAAGTGCGATTCAGTGTGTGACAGCTGTAATATATTAGCTTTATTCACGAAATATTACCAATTTAGAAGTAGTAAACCATATCAGTTGTTGCACGAAAGTGAGAATGATAGCTGGTAATCGAGTTAGATCACACACATTGAATCTTTTCCTTCGTTGTGTCGATAGCTGAGTCAAATTTTATTTTCACTTGCCCTCGTGGTGAAAGGATTAGCCAATTCGCTTTGGAGAACTCGCGAATTGCCCAGGGTGCGCCGGACGTTGGGAATCGTTGTATACGTCACTCGGGGAGACTTCTTTCATGCACCCCTTGAATAATAATATACCACGAAAGGTGTGGTAGAGGTGTATAGCACCCACATTACACTTATTATGTTTAGGTCCCATGTCTCCCATGTGATAGGCACATTGTAGTGAAACGTAGTAGTGAGCCTATCGTCAACCACAGGGCACAATTCCAAGCCCGTGCTGCTATTGAGAATTTGCTGACAGAAAAGGACCAATAGACGACCGGATGGCGGAGTGGGTAGTGTACCTGCCTGCGACGCCGAGGTCGTGGGTTCGATTCCCACTCAAGACAAATCTTTGTGTGCATGAACATGGGGGTTTGTCTTAGTCTAGGTGTTTCTATGTATCTAAGTATGTATTTACAAAAGAAAAGTATATATGTATTAGTATCAGTTATACTAGTACCCATAGTACAAGCTTAGTTTGGGACTAGATGGCGTTGTGTGTGAGTTGTAAAAATATTTATTATTTATTATTTTAATTAAAACTTAAAACGAACCGGGAATCCGTTGTCCGGGAATTGAACGTGGGGTCTCCTCGCAATGATACGCCGCATACGATTATATTTATGAATCTAACCAACGAGGCAGTTGAGAAGAGAATACATTAAAGTACGTAAGATTTGTACAGTACAATTTTTAATAGATATTATTTTTATTTATTTATTTATTTAAGATACATGGAAGACTTACAGCTAAATTAACAGAATTGTATATAGTAGTAAAAGAATCTGGCAGCCAATCATAAATCTGCGCTTATATAAAACTAAATAATAACTAACGTAAAGAGTAAAAAGCCAGAACAAAATAAAGCTAAAGTTAAATTTGTAAGTACCAAAATAAACACTTACCACACACTAATGTTACCATATACTGACCAATCGAGCCTCCATTGCACCCTTAAAAAAGTCAAGATTCAAACACTTTCGCACTGTTGACACACTTACTATTAAAGGTTATAGAACTCGGTTTGCTTACTCTTCCTGCTATAGTAATATATCAGGTCGCAGTATTCGTTAGGCAGAACGCAGATGAGTACACAAAGATAGGAAGTGTGCATACGTACCAAACCCGTAATCGGGACAAGCTTTCTGCCGTGTCCCACACGTTAACAAAAACATCGAAAACTACTTATGTCATGGGTCCGGCAGTGTATAATAAGTTACCATCCTCTATAAAACTAGCTTCAACGGATGCCGGCTTTAAAAGTCGACTGAAGCGATGGCTCGCCGAACAAGCGCTTTATTCTGTTCAAGAGTTTTTTAAGAACTAATTAATAATTTTGACGCATATTAATAACAATGACTTTATGCACTTTTTGATATTTTATATTTTATTTCTATCATAATATTATTGTTTTGTAATTGAATTGTTTTTTAATGCTTGTTTCTTAAATTGTTCTAATGCTACTTACTGTAATGACGTGTATTATTAACAATAAATAAGTTTATGAGTTTATGAGTTATATATTATATCAGTCTACTAGTAAAATATACGTTTGACACTGTCCACGTCTTACAAGGATTTCTTTACATAATCCGACTTATCTAAGAGAAAGTGTATGATGCAATACAATCTCACATTACTACAAAATGACAATTTTATCTTATTACCTCAATATGTGAAACAGTACAGTAAGTTGTTTTAAATTACTTTGATACTTTTACCGAAATTCGACCATTGTTATTTTAATCGAATCGTTACGACAATAGCTCGGTGCATTATCGATTTGAGTGAAAGTTACGCGGGAAAAGAGGTAAAAGTAAAAAGGTTGAAACAATTTAACCTCTATCACAAAACATCAAAAAGGTAAATAAATAAATAAGTAATTTACACCAAACTTTTTTATTACCAAACTATTATGTACTAATGTACCCTCAAACTAAAAGACCATTATGGACACGTATTGAACACAAATAACTATTCGAATAATATTGCCAAAACTATATTTAGTTTTATATGGCGTGCAAGAGCGGTGCTCTTCCACATTTGGCAGCAGGGGACGCCTGAGTATGACACCTCCGGTTGGTTTACAGCTCTGATTATGTACCATACCTAGTGGTGAACTTTCAAAGACAATAATAATATTAGTCAAGCTATGAAACTCTTTTATTTATTAATAGTATTGAAATAAAGCCTATTAGCGTATGCGGAACAACTTATATATACTTATTAACTATTCTTATGTTCCTTGATCATAATGTAACAATAAATTAGCTCGATGCAAAGTTATTAAAGCTTGTTAGCAGTTTATGCAGTACATTTATTATTATTACATTATATGATTTATACCCACTTAAATCAGCAGGCTATAAATTTAGGCCCGATTTCATTTAATATTTATGGACACTTTCTCGTTTTGTCTAGCTTGGAATGGAATCAGTTCATTGTTTTTCCAAGGTCTCAGAAACATGTACTGATTCCCTGGTACGCGGCTTCCTCACGATATCATGACCATCCTGAACAACTATTATTAAAACTATTTGGATACAGTCGTCTTGAGGGATGAGCTATATATAATAAGAAACTTGTCCTCTTCAGAAGGTATGTACAAACTCTTTATCTATCATCTCTTTCTCATTATCTTTGGCATAGATAAATAATAAGAAAAATAATTTATGTTGTAATAATAATACTGTATAGCCATGAAAGAGCGGTGTCTTCTAATACAAGCTTTTTCAGCTTAAAAGGAAACTCCAATCAATGCATGTAATACTCAATTGTCATAAAAATAAACGAATTTTACTTTTTTTTCTTTTTCGTCATGATCATCTTTGAACAACAATCTGCAAATGGTAATAAAAAAATATTTAAATGCAGGAATTGGCACTTAATTGAATGTCAAACATTGTTCACCTTAAACTTCACCTACTCAGATAGAAGTGAACAAACTTATTGCAATATAAACATTTACTTAGCTTGTTTATGTGGTTGGATTAGCACTTCTCACGTGCAAGTACCTAAGGTCGATGATCTGCAAAATAATGCAAAAGAATTGAACAAATGTATGAGAAAATAATAATGACCATTTAAAATTTTTGCATATTTATTTTTACTTGAAATCTCTTAAAATGGATCAGGTTTGGTTTTTATCGCCTATTTTTGCATTTTTGAAGCGGATATGGAATTACGGAATTTTATGTGAGACATATACGTTAACTTTTACATACAATAATAATATTATAAAATTGCCTGATAGTAATACTCTTGGATAGCTTTTAAGGTCTGCAAATGCGTTGCAGGTGTTGCAGCATCAGGCTGTTGCGATTTTATTACCGTTTTTAGATCGGTATCTCGTCGTTATCAAATCAATAGAATTTAAAACATAGATGTGCGATCTTTGACGTAACTGACCAACTGGATGGTAAGATGGAACTTTTTTATAAATGGTGAACTGTGTTTTTTGAATGAGTATAAGTATAAGAATAAGAAACATTTATGCCGGTCAATATAAATATTTTTTTTAATTTGCTTTCTTGCTAAATGCTTGAATTACTTACTAACATAATATGGGTCATGTGGATATGTTCATTCGGATATCATACTTTCGACCTCAGAATTGTAATCGATGTGTAACTACTAACTATTCACCCGCAATACACTGTTTATTAGTAAAGCTATTAGCACGTATTTCACACTGTGTTAATAGCCGTGAAAACTGAAAGCATTTCTATTACTTCACTGCGAACAGAGATCATTAACTTTTATTGCAAACTCATCACTTTAGACCCATTTACTTTAAAAAGTTCCGTACTCAACCGATTAATCGCTCAGTAAGCCGAGTTTCCTCATTTTGATAGCTGTTCTAAGACTTCCTACAACTCGATAAACAATAGTGGCAGTTAACGCTAAAATATGTGCGCATTCAATGATTTGAGCTGCGGCTCCCATACTTTTTTTAAAACAGTTTGGTACTTCGACAAGAACGCAAACGGTTAAACGACTTTCCTTACTACCGTTTTCTAAATAAAAACACAAAACGTACAAAGAGAGAATGATGCGCAAAAAAGTGTCGTTTAATTAAAAGATTTTATTAAAACAATTAAAAAATCGACGAAATCAAATAAAACAATGGCTTGAGACTTTTCGGAGCATGACATAAAGAGTGAATTAAAAAAATATATTTTATTTATACCTGTCGGACGCTCGAATTTTGCTATTAACCTTTATAATCTTGTCCTCAATCTGTTGTACAGAAGTCTAAAAAGGCACGTCACATTTAAATCTTATTAAACATCACACAATTCACTTACTTTTCTCAGAATAAAGCCTGAAAATCACACAAGAACATTATCAAAGGCTGCTTATATTTGCGGTATCCAAGAGTAAGATCTAGACCTGGTAACCCGCTTTCGTCGACCAAATCGTCCGTGATGATACGGAATCAGTTTCTAGATGTCGAGACTCAGTTACGGTTCGCGAATCGCAAATTGTTCTGTGGCTTTCTTTCAAATGCTGTATCTGGGTTGAGTCTAGCAATTTCAATCGCCTAATAATAATTAGGGTATTGGTTTCTTGACTTGTGTAAGGTCAAAGTGGTTGAAGTTCTCTGCTGCTGTTCTTCATATCCTGAAATATTGGTCTCTTTTCTAACCTCATATCACGTAAAATATAATCTTAAAATGTGCTATTCATATTTTTACTTTTTTTTATAGGTACTAATATATAGGCACTGATCGATTTTGAAATTTAAATTGTTTAAATTAAAATACAATTATGGTTTATTTGCCTAGTTGGTCTAAGTTTTTATAGACGTTATCAGATCCCATCTTCCTTCGCTCTCGAATACAGCGTATACACGAGATTTCTGAAGTACACTTAAAAATTATTTAAAAACATCAAAATATGTTTTAACTCTATAAAATGTGCTATGTCGGTGAAATTTCCACCACAGGTAGTTAATTCTCGTCATAAAGTGAACGATGACACGTATTCCATGCACTATGAATATTTATTTATTCGCTTCCTACTTTCTTCTTTGTTGGCTAACATTCTACGGCCACATCAATCGTTGTTCGGTTGTGGTGGCTCTTTGTTTTAGATCACAAACTTGTTAGTTCAATGGTGGTCAAGATTATAAATATTTACTAGGATTTGATTGACCCTATAGATGGACTGATGACGGTTATCAAGTTTTTGTAGTCTTGGAGTTCTGCATTGAATTTTTGGAAAGCTCTGAGTTTGCGATGCAAGAAATAAAGAGTTGAGACAATGTACAGGATTGTAAACAAATAATTAAAAGATATCTGTAGATTAAAATAAACATATTTAAATGGTGAAAGTGCTTTTGATTCAATTAGGTTATCCAACTAAGAAAAAATATAAATCATGGTTATCAAAGTAAAGTATAATACAATATACTGAACAAGCAAAATATGCAGACATTTGAATAGACTAACGTAATAGTTTAAGAATTACTAAAGAATGTACATTAAAAACATGTAATAACAGTATAACATGCAATTAACCCTGAATTCGCACCAAAAGCCTTAAAACAGATGATGCAAGAAAAAACAAACATTGGTGCACAAAAACAAAAGCGGTGATTCTCATGACCTTGCTCCGGATCAGCGAGCTGATTGATCACGTTGATCACGGTCAGCAAATGCCGCCTTGAGGTGACCAAAAAAGCTCAAACTACTTACCAATAACACAGTGGCAATCGTGGTAATGTATCAACTGTGTTGAAACTTTATAGGCACAGGATATGGCCTAAATGTTAGGCTAGTTCGAAACTGCAGGTACCAGCTCGTGCGCCTTGACAAAGTACTAAATTGTTAGTGCACCGCAAACAAGTTTGGGAGCGCCTAGCCTAAATAGGACATACTTTGTTTACTTATGTATAGTTGCATATGATTGTAACAGTAAAATAATTAATTAAGTAACATTTTGAAATTTTACTCTCGGAAATTTTGAAAAATATCAGAAGATACTTTTAAACTTTATTAAGAGGAACCTAGGAGGCCTTTATTTTAATAATGACCTATTGTCTTACCCACTTCACAAAGTACAGGTGCGGCTTTTAGCAAGACCTTAATTGCTATATTATGTTGCAACATACTACTACTTTATATCACAAACTACCAAAAATGGTAATAGTAGCTCATCCATGGTTTTATGTGAAGTTTTACTGAGCAATGGACAAATTGGTTACAAAAATGAAAAAAACATTTATTTACGTATGGTTCTCCAACTTTGGTTCCACTAAATAATCGCATTTAAAGTTAATGTACTGTGATGTTGGACTTATTGGCCGTTGTAATGAGTTTTGTATGCAAATCCAATCATAAATTTGCATATTCAAGAATGAACCCCGGTTTCCATAAAGGCTGTTTTCATTGTTATTGTCAGTTATCGCGGCCACCTACTGTTAGGCAAAAGTTATATATGGACTTACTACTCCTACAAGATAATAGTAAAGTAAGTATTCATATTGACCAAATCACATTTGAATATTCTGCCTTGTTTTAATAAAATATAGTGATTGATGACTATTATGACCAGCCCCCTTTTTACAGTCGATAATTATTGGAGTTGGATTCAAGTTTCAAAAGTTAAACCAAAATCGACAATCTAATTCTATCACAACCAGTATCAATCGTAATAAGAATCAAACTCGTAAAGATTATGTCTAATAAGAGCAACTCTGTGGGAATTTAGTAATTTAAATAATGCGATATAGAAAAAAAATACTTTCCAAAAAAACTCTTCTGGCAAAAAAAAGATAAGACGAATAAAACAATTAAATCTATAATTCTTTACACGAATTGAATATCAGATTGCCCCAAATCCGGTTCAATGTCGCCTCATCGTTCGCGTGAGAACAGGCGGCGCCCGTGCCCCGAAGGTCGCGGTAAAAGTGGAAAAAACTCACAACGCCTAACGCGAGAACGTGCGATAGTGACTCTCGTAGACTATATCAGTAATTGCTGCAGCGAAAACGCGCAGTTAAACTCTTAAAATCAACATTTGTACCCAAGAGGTTACACATTTTAATTTATGCACAAGATGTTATCAGTTTCATGTTCTTACAGATAAAAAAGCACTATGATTCCTGAACGATATAAAAAAATATCTATGCGATCCGACCACTTATCATTTATTTACATGATTATTTTTACAAAAGAAATCGTCTATAGTCAAAACAACGGGTTACTCACGTTATTTTAGCCAGGATATGCCGACTAGTTTCGAATCTAGTACGTAGATCATATGCCGGCTTAAATATCATATCATAATCATAATCATATAATAAAATATATCTCAATAATAATGTCTTCACCTCACGTCGGTTTTAATCATATTCCTATAGCTGGAAGACAAAGCTAATACTATAGAAATATATTGTTGTATTGTACCATTTTTTTTAATAACTTCTAAGCCGTATTGTAAAAAAATACAATAATGAAATCGCACGTTTTAATGGTGCCAGTCTGCGAGCACCTTTACTTTCATAAGTGGGCCAAGTGCACGCCAATCAATGGCCAATTGCACGGTGCAAGACGGAAGCAGACTCGCTTTTCATCAGTTTTTATTATTTTCACTGTGGAATGTTCACGCTTTCATTGGATCGGAAATCGCGCGATTTGGACGTTGGATTACGGCTTTGATATTGAAAACTTTGCAAATTGATTTTATTATACTGCAGTTTTGGTTATAGTTATTTAATTATTCTAATTTGTTTATAGTTATTTAAATTGATAAATTAATATAATACTAGACTACATTATTTTTATTTTTCTTACTTATTGAATTGCTTGGTCGCCTGTGAAATTGGTATGTTATCTAAAGTGTCTTCATGGGTCTCTGGGTACAAACATTTTTTTTCGGCTCCGGCACGATGTCATTTACACTCTGTATAATCCAATTTATATTTAATAAAACGCAGTGACCCTAAAATATTTGCTTCAAAGACCACATTACCTTTTAGCGAAACGAATGCATTCTCAACGCAGTCACTTTGTTCGTAATCATGACACGGATCGCGAGCTCGTTTGTTCCGGGCCGTGCCAAATAACAAGTCAGTTCACATGTGGCATTAATGACAATGGCAAAAAGTCGCAGAAATATACACAATGTGCGTACAATACTATTATGTCTGAGAACTACTCGTGTTCTTATAGAGACGGTACCTGTGATAACTTGATCGTTTATGTAACATGCAACAATCATGTATAATAATAGCAGCCCTGCATCTAATACATGTACCACTGCTGGGCTCATGATGAGAAGGGTTAGGCCATAGTCTACCACGCGGGCCAAGTGCGGATTGGTAGACTCAGATATTCAGGTTTCCTCACGATGTTTCCGTCACCGTTAGCGAGCGATAATTTATATGACAAATAAACACATATTTTCGAAAAGACGAATCTTAACTATTTATTGACACAGGTGTGTGCCGTGGGTTCGAACCCGAGACCTTTGACTTAGCAGTCCTTCGGTCTCCCACTCGGTTTTTGCTGCTGAAAGACATGTATACTTAATACTTATTACGCCAAACCGAACGCCATCGATCGATACCATAGATCGATTAGTTGACAGTTTGTCTTCTATGTTTGAATTTATAACGTTACATTATAGGCGAATGCTCGTGATGACGGAGCACCTCAAGCACAATTTTGGTCCAAAATATTAAACCACAACAAATACAATTACTCTGCAGCACAAATACCGTATTGTCACGTATTACATTGTACTGTCACTGTCATTACTTTTGCCCACGCATCTGCCCTTGACATTGCGCATTTGCGCGCCGCGCATCTGATACACGAACTCGCGAGAGGGCTGAATAACGTGATGGTTACATTAACTTTTAAACTTACGCGTTGCATGATTAAATAAAATATATATATCTGTTAGCCGAAACGTAAAGCCTAAAAGGTAAATAATTGCATGAACGCGTTAATTCCCGTTATATATTTTATTTAGTGATGGTTACAGCTGATACCTATTATGAGAAAACGTGAATGTCCTTTGTTACATTCTGACTAGCTTTCATACCTATACTAGAAAATGGGTTTTTTTAAAGGAATATTTGACTGACTCTAAAATAAATATGTGTAGTCATTTCGCTCAGACAACTTGAAGCCCGTAGATGAATTGATGACAAGCCGGACGTAAATAATTACTTGAACTTTTCTGGCCTACAATGTCCACATTGAGTTCAATTAACCACACCTAAAAATTGGCAATACCGGCAATCTTTCCCATCGCCCCCTATTTGGGATGTATCAATGCGGTAATCAAAATAATAAATGTCGATAAAATTGATAATATACTTGCTTCACCTGTAGGCCCACTTTTATATACCTTTAACCTTTTTTTAACATCTTGTATGATGACATAAAAACTGCCTGAAAAAGAAATCAACGCGCGCGGTTTATTTCGAAACTTATTTTATGTCGATATAAAAATCGAACTCCATCCTACTAAAGTGTATGATAATGTTTGATTATATTAAAAAAACGTGTCATTTTAACTTATTTTTAAAAACAAACTAAACCGTTATTATTTTGACGACAGCGTTGAAAGTTTAGTTTCCTCAGAGCCAAAGTTCAAACGTACATATTGAATATTGGCACACCCACCAACAAAGATAATTTTATGAGATCACATACAACACCAAACAAGATCTTACTCAATACTAACAACTGCCTACAGAGGTTATTGAAGTACCAACCTACGATATAATAACCTTTTGACTCGCGATTACTTTTTAATACTCCATAGAGGTCATACAAATTAAGTTGTCATAACAAATAATATAATGTACAATTGTATTTTCGATTGCAGATTGTTAGTGAAGTTCAGTGTTACCAAATAAGTGTTACAAATATAAAGTAACAGTTATGCTTGGATATGTCATAATTATGTCATACATATTGTGTCATAATTTGCTCACTTTGAAGACCATATCGTTATGCTTAATTATTTCAATTGCAATGCAGTTTTCTTTGGTATATAGAAAAATGTTATGTCATCCAATAGTTAGAGTGCCTGACTTACTTCAGTTATGATTTCCTTTTGTGGCATTTTATTTTTGTAATCCGTTTCGAAGGACCATGATTATACGATCATTATTGTTCTCTCATAGTCATCTTTAGTGGTATAGTAAAACAATTGCGTGTTTTTTTGTTTTATTTTATTTTTTCATTGCTTAGTCATTGAAGTAATAAAACTTTGTTAGGCTTATATCAGTTATATTTATATTTATGGACTTACCTCTATTGCCAAGCGGCAGTAATAGTTTTCATACTAATATATCGTCGCAGTTATGGTGGTGGTCCAGATCACAAGGTTACGCTTTCATATTTGCGCAAGGTAACAAGAAGCACATTTTTTTTTTTGCTCACACATACGGCAGCAGCTTGTCATCAGTATGGTGGACATCACACATCTCATTTTACATTATTACCTTCCAAAAGAGGAATCCCTTGTACGGCGACGAATCTTCGTCTTGTACACTTTCGACATTTTGTACACATCTTATTTGGGCAACTGAAGAAATCAGACCACTTACCGAGATATAAAAGGTCAGACCAAACAATAAAGGCATCTCAAATATTTCGTTTGTGACTTTTTGCACTGCAGTGCAATCTCATTACATTACAATAGTGTTGTAAGAAACAGCCCTTACGCTGATGTGAACGGACCAACAATACAGTTAGACAAATAACAATAACTGACACGTTAGGTACACATACGCACATATCTTGCGACTTATCTCGAGACCTTCGCGGTAGGATCAGATGTTTCCCACGCCTTCACGCGGCGCCCGCGCACTTTGTTAGAACAAAAGTGTTCGCAATGAAACAATAGCCTGCCTTTTTAGATTGGATTAAAAGTTTACAAGACAAGCTATGGATGAATGGGATCGCTAATTATGCATGGTGTGTAATAATACCACCGGATGCTATAAAACGGACAAACGTCGTTAATTTGTGAAAAACATATCCTCCGGATCAATTAGTAAAGAAAACTGCCAGTTATATGTATTTCGGATACATTCTATCGATACAAAAGATCTTTATTAAGCAACTTCGCTAGTAATGTTTCATTCCAATCTAAAACTAAATATATTATAAGCATATCATCAAGTTTAAATTACACTAGTAAGAAATAAATAATCGCAATTGGTTTAAAAGTGACTTTATAAATATTACAACACAGTATTACTATGAAATGAGATCAAAATGTGGACTTGCCTTCCTAGAACTTCGAAGTGGTCGGACTCAGCAGTTAGAATGTTGCAATCTAAACGAGTTAGAGTTAGTATTACACATAGAGGAAGCCATATATAATGCTGGCGATTATCGGGCTGGCGGCCCTGACGCCTTGCCCTAAAGGTTCATTTACACTGTTTATATCTTTTAATGTGTCATATCCATAATATGTCTTGACATGATATCATTATGTTGCCATTGTCTCATATCTTTTGTTCGCTGTGTAATTGCTATTACATTTATTTACAAGTGATTGTTTCAATTGTATCTCAAGGGTAAAGCGACGGCCAACGATTATGGCACCTTTACCTAATATAGTAATTTACCAAAACTGCCTCGATGACATTACACGACTATATTATTGCTATTGTAGTTGCTATTACAAATGGCAATTTATGGTTGAACTGGATCTAAGTGCTAGACTATAATTTTACTATACTGAGTGCGTTATGCTAACTACAAATACACAAAAATGAAAATGAATAGTTGTTGATTCATATAAGGCGCAATCGTGTGCGTTCGTGTTTTTATTACGATATCAGTATAGCACTCTACGGTTAAGCGATATTGTGAATGAAGTCTACGAGGATATTTTGAAATTTTCTGTAAGTATAGCCCCAGTACAAACTACAAACTACCTGTACTTATCCCCACTCGACATAAGATTTACTACGACACCTCGATCTTAAGATCTATCTATTCAATCTGAATACACTATTCAGATATGAATCTACATAAATGCTACGATAAAAGTTTTGGAATAAAATTACCTTGTAGATATTCATTTTATAATAGTAGTAATTGTTTATTTCATTAATGTTTCTTAACTTTCGGAGTTTTCTACCACAGGTTTTTTCAGCTTAAAAGGAGACTCTAATCAATGGTTGTAACACTTGTAACACTCGATTGTTATTGAAATAATAGATTTATTAATTCATTTTCATTTCATTTAAATAAACTAACTATTCGATATGACCAAGAGCTCACAAATAAGTTCCTAAAAAAAATTACCAGTTGCAAAAGTGATTGCTGATAAAGTTATTATAGTCAATAAGCTGTTGTATGAAACTTTACACGCATCACAAATTATAATAATAACAATGTTTAAAATACTTAACTCACAAATAGTTACTTAAGAGGCTTGTAAAACGTTGTACTTCATAGAATTTGTAAGTCGTAAAGCAATATACGACATAAGACATAAGCTTGATATATGAATATTCATGCTTAAGTCGTAATTTACATCTATTAAATTTGAATACTCAAATGAATGATACAGTGAGATTGTAGCACATAGTAGCTTGACACAAAATCAAGAGAGAAGAAGATAAAGGAAGTTATTATAAGGTTTCTTTGCAGTGGCACATCGTAGGTTTCGAAACCAAGCCACCGGAGGCTTTTCCCACGATTTTGCGCAATAACCTGCTAGCACGACGCGGCTAAGTACTGTATATGTCATCTTTGAATGGTATTAACCCATCGTTAAGAAGGGATCGTGTTGTTTTAGCGTTTCTTTGTGATGTACACTTCTTTATTTATTAGCGTTACATTTGATTGGGAAATAGGGGCCGTTCAAGTATTATGTAAGCACTATGGGGAGGTGGGGGGGTCTTTGTTTTGCTTATTTTGGATGACATGGGGGGTATGGGAGTCTAGATGATGATTACGTCATCGGTAGTTATTTACTTTTTACACGAATGGCAACCCTCACATTGTCTATGCTTGAAAACGAAACGCATTTTTGGGGATTCCCGCACGCATACGTTTAAAAATACATTTTTATCTGAAAAATGTTTACGTAAGCATGGGGGGAGGGGGTAAAAGCTTTGCTCACTTTTGCTGACAAGGGGGATGGGGGGATAAATAATTGTAATAAATCTGCTTACGTAATATTTGAACGGCCCCATATACGTCATTATGTAAGGTATATACTATATGCATATTAGGAAAGTTGGTACGGAAAGGCAGTTTCCATAGAAAGCGGAGGCAGAGCGTAAATTTTCTGTACTGTACATTCAATGATTGTTATTTATGTTTGTTGTGTTTTCTAATATTTACTAAAACTATATACTAATACTAATAATATTGACGAACGGATGGCGGAGTGGGTAAAGTACCGACCTGCGACGCTGAGGTCGCGGGTTCGATTCCCGCTTAAGACAAATCTTTGTGTTCATAAACATGGGGGTTGGTCTTAGTCTGGGCGTTTCTATGTATAAAAATTATGTATTTACAAAAGAAAAGTATATATGTATTAGTATCAGTTATTTTAGTACCCATAACTCTGCTTAGTTTAGGACTAGACGCCGCCGCGCCGTTGTGTGTAAGTTGTGTGATATTTATTTATTATTTATATTTAATCATTCATTTCTGTTTACTAGCCTAAGGGTCCATTCTTGTACACTTAACCAACCATTCCGAAAATACTTCGAACCATGCTAAACAAAAGGTAAAACCTGTGGTAAAACTAACAACATAATAACAAAAATATTAATTAGATTCTCGTTAAACCCTTTTATAACTTTAAGCTTTTCCATCTGAAGGTTAATTGTATTTTAATTACTGCACGTTTGAACTGTCAAGGTGCTGTCGACTTCCTACTAATTATGTTATTGTTTTGATTTACTTAATGATATATTTGAATGTAAATAAATATAGCTAAGAGAATGCTCCTGACCCCTGACTGCAGTTAA
The DNA here is from genome assembly GCA_905147285.1 of Hypena proboscidalis. NCBI lineage: Eukaryota > Metazoa > Arthropoda > Insecta > Lepidoptera > Erebidae > Hypena > Hypena proboscidalis. Next base: position 9,543,442 of record LR990141.1, read on the forward strand.
CATTAAGTGACATTAACTGCTCCTACAAAGTACAGTTACATACGAAAGTTAATTATTTATAAATTACGTTCACACAATAGTTTACTTAAAGTGATGTTTAAGTAAGAACACAAACATTAACTCCAGCCGGGCAAGCATACGAGCGTGAGATAGATTTTGTCACGTTTTTGTCATGTTGCCCCATATAAAAACATGACAAAAACATGATTAAATCTATCTCGCACTTGTATGCTTTGCCCCCAGGTAAGGTATAAACTTCAAAAGTGCAGCTACGCGATTATTTATGGCTTATACAAAATTTAAGTAACTCGATTTCATCAGCCAATAAAAATAAATTATTATTAAGTATATTTTATTTATATAGCGTTTTATTTTAAAACAATTAAAATTCCTTTTTTTATTAGTCTTTTTTAAAATACAACTTTTTAAAAAACACGATAAATGCTTACAATGTCTGTCATTTCATGTCACAATCCCGAAAACCAGCAGTCAAATGACTGTCTATTAAACATGACCAATGATTTATGAAAACTTTCTAATGCCCTACAATCTGTGATGGACATAGGAAAGTATACTACAACTTTCATGTTGTTGTATTCTCCACTTTATTTAAAAAACATGAGAAACTTATCAGTTTTATTCGTCAGTCCGTTGTGTTTTGTTTAAATTTGCTCGCAGCTTAAATTAGGTAATTTGACAAAATTTGACAATTCTTAGTTTGTGTGAACTAAGCTTTAGTAGCGCTATCAATAAATCTTTCTTATCGAATATATATATTATAGTTTAATAACAGAATACTACAAAATAAACCTTTATTGCAGCCTTGAACCGCCAAGCTAGTCTACAAACCTATCAATCACAAAGAAAACATAAAGATACCTAACTATAACAAATCAACGTTTTTTTTATTATAGCAACCTTGTGTTTAGGCTCGGAGTGAATGACTTGTTCATTATAATGATCATGATAATCGTTAGTTTCGCAACACATATTTTGTAACAATAAGCTACACTATTTAACAATTGAATTATACTTTGTTACAATTTATCGTCTGTGATTTTTTCTGACAGCAAAAAGTTTAAGGTTGTGGAATGCGAACTTTTTGCTGTCATTCATTTTAGATCGTTATGCGAGATGAGTCTAGCGTTGAGGTATGGTGAAACAATAGACGATGAGAAGCCTTTGGATATTTTATAAGGTGTCTTAAAGCTAGCCTGATGATAAATATGTTTGTATTGTCTAGGCCACTCTAGGCAAATAGCGAGCATGGAGAGTCCACTGAACTGTTTTGTTGTTGATTTCTTTGTCATTACACTAGAGCTTTAAATAGGTATCCACTAATGTGTCTTACCGTAAGCTTATACAGGTTTTTTGCTTCCGGTCAAAGCCCTTTATGTACAATACACCGAACAGTAATAAACAATAGCCTGTAATATTTTTTTCCAAAGCAAAACCTCTGTTTTGCATATGGTTGATGAGGCAAGGGTCCGTAACGTCAGATGACATAGGTTTTTATGAAAATATGAGTTCAAAAAAGAAAAACAAATCTCGGCAGTTGAATCGCCAACTAGTCCACGTTACAGACTTGTCGCCAAAGCATGTAGTGCTGCGACGAACAATACGAAATATAACTAGGTTTTAAATGCATTTGAAATTTTACCGAATCATATGATAGGTCGCTAATCGGTAAAGCTGACTGATTGGCCATTCAACCGCTGACTAGCTGGCCGAACCCATACTCTAATGAAAACCAATGTCATCTGACGGACGTAACATCACATACGGCGTCAACCAAACTTTAAAGAATAACTAAACTCATTCAAAAGAGCCATTCATCAATCAAAAATATTCGATGAATCGTTTAGTCGAAGTAGCGTTTGGCGATACAGGGTTGTTTTGCAAAAACTTCGATTCGGCCAATCGAGATACCGAAATGAACTTATCACTGTCAAAGTTACGTTACGGACCCATGATGAAATAACTATTATTGCCTTATTTAAGATATAAGTACATATTGAATATTATTTTGTCTCCAGGTACATAGCAAGGGTCTGAAGTTCGGCATCTACGAGGACTACGGCAACTTCACGTGCGCGGGATACCCCGGTGTTGTCGGACATCTTGCTGGTGGTGTGTATCTTGTTTTATCCTAACCCATGCTGTCCCACTGCTGGGCAAAAGTCTCGCCATACACGACCACGAACCAGCAACCAGTCTCATCATCTATCCAGCGCTTTCTGACTGCTTGTATCATGTAACTTGTTCAAGAGATAGAAAACTATAAAATTAATCGATCGTAATCATGTGTATATTCGATTCACAAAGGTACGTTTTCTTCAGAAAGAGCTGTCAGAAATAACTTGAGAATGGTTCCAAAGTTTACAATTTCTTTTTAATTAATTCGCAAATTAGAGCATAAGGTCAGAAAATAATGAATGGTATTAATAATATGGACTAACCACGTTCAATGCGATATTTGATATGTACAGACAACTTATAATATGTACATAATATGTATTTCAATCTTAATTAAAAGCAATTTCTCACCCTATAGACTTTTTACGAAGCATCTCTTCGCTAATACGTCATTAGAATTCGTGACTGTAAAACTGTTTGTAATCAATCCACATAAAACACATATACGATACGTTACATCACAATAGAGTATGTCCGAACGTAACCTACATATCGATGTTAACTATTCCGATGTACCAATAAAGTAATAAGGTACTAAAGTTTATTACCGATATAAATTCAAAGACTGTTTAGACTAGAAAGTGAACATGTACATTGTACAGTACACTGTACCTACATTAATACATGGATCAAAAGCCCTTGTTCAGAGTGTCCAGTATTTAGTCATTTCCAGTAACCTATTTACTATTTTTTTTTTTTTGGTATGACTCGCTGTTGAAATAATGCCAATGTGTGTGCCATTTCTTTAAGGGGATAATATAAATGTATGCATGCACGTATGGTGTAGTGGTATAAGCGGTCGCCTCGCCGCTCTCCACTGCACTGGTGGTGTGGGTTCGATCCCCGCATGGGACAAATCTTTGTGTGATTCGCAAAGATTTGTTCTGAGACTGGGTGTGCTTGTGTGAGTGAATGTGTGTATTTGGCCTTGTCATTGTGGCCATTAGATAGTGTAATTGCTTCTGGCGTTCTATCTAATGTAAAAATCCAAATTTATTTTATTTTTATAAATCCCTGAATGTCGACATAATGGTTGAATAGTATTGTGAATGGAAATATTACTTTATTGACCCTATAAAGTTTCACGCATCCCACAAAAGGTCATATTATAAAGCCTCCAATAAAGAGATCTATGATTTTGACTTGATAATTTACTTGGGATCGGCGCAATACATTTTTGATAGATAGTAGAAGATTAACAAACCAAAAGTTCTATTGCGATTGCTTCATTCTCTATGCGTTATTTTGCTACCGTTCTCACAGTATCCGGTATGTAGTGGCACGTCCGTCGTCTCCTGTCCAAACACGGTTGTTTTACTCCACGAGGTTTGCGTAAGCCATCGCGTGAGCTTGCAACAGTCTCGTGACTTCCTGACCGACTCTGTGTACAGCACACGGTACACATTAATGCAGGGAAAATTGTTCGGACGTGTCTCATACTGCTGTAGATTTGTCTATGTTAAAGGGCATTGAGTGAATATGGCTATTTGACATGTAAATTACAAGTTTATACTCAGTGGTCATCCATTTAGAAGCTCTAGTAGAATAATATGCTACTAAATAAATGGATGGATACCTACTGTTATTTGAAAAAATATTTGGTTTTAATAATAATAATAAAAAATAACAGCCCTGTATCTAATACATGTCCTACTGCTGGGCTCGTGTCTCTTCTAATGATGAGAAGAGCTAGGCCATGGTCCACCACGCTGGCCAAGTGCGGATTGGTAGACTTAACAATCCCTTGAGCACTCTCAGGCATGCAGGTTCCTCACAATGTTTTCCTTCACTACTAGTAAGCGACAATTTATATGATAGATAAATACACACATATCTTGATGAATCAAAGACGAATCTTAACGATTTATTGACAGAGGTGTGTGCAGTGGGTTCGAACCCAAGACCTTTAACTTCGCGGTCTTACGGTCTCCCATTCGGCTATCGCTACTTTTAGTAAATTTGGTGCATAATAAATTTAAAAAAATATGATCGTTTCCGCAGATGTCTGGATCCACTATGAGATTTTAAAAAAAATAACTCATTTAAATTATATGACTGACCTCTGTTTATATAGTTTTTATTTTGGCAACATTACGATTCACTTGCCTCTGTCCTAAGCGACAATCCCCGTATGGTACGACTAGTGTTACACACGTCACTTCCTTTGAAGTGGTGCATAGCATTTAATTGGTAATCAACATGATGAAGTACAGCAAAGCGTGAATTCTCGCGTGTCGACAGGAAAGTGATTAGGATACTGCGTTATTTATTAATATTTCATTATTTTTTTTTACATACGGTGTACCAAACTAGCCTACAATCCACTTGAAGAGTAGCGACTACTGTTTCGGTCCATTGATTGGCCAAAAAATATACAAATGTGTATATATATTTTTTTCAATTAGGTATCGTGTTTTTTTTGCGTAATTACTATAAAGGTAAATGAATACCTATGCTCGACGTTTCAAAATGACTTGCAATATTCGTGGTCACGAGCCGACTGGTGAAGCTCAGCATCGTCTCCGTGAACCGCGAATATTGTTCACTACCTTCACTTGATGGTCACAATTTTTATATTTTTATTCAGTCCATAACCGTCGGTAATTCGACACAAAATACTAAGGGTATTGGTTGGTTTACGCGTAACATTGGTTCGCCAAACACTGCATTTACTTAGAACCGGTTTTCAAGATGACGATTAGCGGTAACTATATTTATTTACCTTTATAATAATTACGCGATTTAGACCCGTAGTTATTTTCTTTCTAATTGTTTTCAAATTGCAGACGTTTAAAAATATAAATGTAGAAGTGTAACGTCGACTGGTAAAAATATTCTCTCAGATATTAAAATGAGACGTTATTAGAAATTATGGTTTGATTAAAAAATCTTAAATTCAAATTCAAATTCAAATTATTCATTTTCATAGGCACCAGGAGAAATACTTATGTAAGACTAACTGTTTTGCATCCCAACCAGTTTGGCAGCAGCAGACAATGGCATTCAAGCAGACTAGTATAATTAGCACGTTAATTTAGACCAATTAGTTAAGTTCTAATGAATAACACAATTTCCATTTCTCCCTCAAGATCATGACAAATGGTTTAAGTGTTGATAGTTTTGTTCTTGATCCATCATCGACTGAAACGCAATTAGAAATACTAAAGTTCTAAATCACTTTTATTAATGGCAGATCGTATTCTGAACGAGCATTAAACTAAAAGACTCATTTCACCGTCTGAGTTGAACGCTGAGCTGTTCAAGCAATGAATGATAGAGAGAGAAATCACATGATTTAGCGCATGCTTTAATGCAACGGTCCCGAAACTTTTTTGATCACGGAATCCTTTTGATAAGCAACATATTTGACCTAAATGCTGGCGGGGTGCCCAGTACGCAGTGCTGGTGGAGGTGGAGGGTTGGTACCCCACGATTCTCGCGGAGCCCTTACGGCTTCGCGAAACCTCAGGGTACCGCCGAGCACTGCTGATCTTATGAAAATGGTTCTGTTCTGTCCGCGTTTACAGCACAACACCTGCCTCACCTATTCTACTCTGACCATTTAATCTCTATGAATCATAGTTAAGCGTAAAGCGCGGTTAATGAACACGGATGGAACTGCTGTTCAGGTAGCTGGGTATTGGGCTAACAGAATTTGACTTTGCGGTCGACTCAAATGAAGAAAAAGTTAACCGCTGTTTCAGTAGTATGATGAGATTGGGGCTAAGTTATGATACACGCCATGTTTACGCATGAACAACCGCAATAAGACATAGGTATGTATGATATTATGCTGTCGGTGTGTTTCAAGTGTGGTTGGTAATTGGCATTGTAAAGATGCAAGAACCAGGTCTATGTTGCGTGTGAGCCGTGATGCAATGTCAACGGTGATCGGCAACCTTTCCTGACATTTGCTTTTTTAGATGCCTCGACGTTCTCAGATGTAGAAAGTCAAGTTAATGATGAGGCATTATATCATGATTGTCATTGGTTTAGGCAATAGCAGTTATAGCAGATACCTACACGTTAGAGGAGGGAAACTGACATGATTTTGGATGGATGCCGTCACTGGAGTGGTTGCTATCGGATCGAAATACTACCTAAAGTTTGTTCGTGAAGCACTTTTCTATTAACATTCTTGTTGAAGTGTTGAAGGTCCATAAAATTTCAATTTTATTATTTCATTATTTGCAATAAATAAAAAAGAAAATAAAGTTTAAATTTTTTGAGTATGTAAATTAATGCAAACATTTCAAAACAGTAGTGAATGTTCGAAATGCTGGTTTAAATTAATTGAAATCCTTGAGAATATATATTTTTGTTATTTTTTATGATAATCATAGAAATCTTAATTATTAAGATTTCTATGGGTGCAATAAAGTTTTTACTTCTTCTTCTTCGTCGTGTCGATGGCTGATCAAATTTTATTTTGACTTGCCAAAGGAGTAGCAGATTCGCTTTGGAGAAGTCGCGAATTGCCCAGCGTGCGCCGGACGTAGGATATCGTTGTGTACGTCACTCGTGGAGGCTCCTTTCATGCACCCAAAAGTTTTTACTGATATACTACCATATTGTTATACATATTGATTCTGCTTGCAAGAAAATGGTATCCGATTTAGATAACATAACATCACACCGATATTACACACAAGGGTTTGGCAGAGGCGTATAACACCTGTTATGTATAGGTCCTATGTGATAGGGAATGAGTTTTTCGCCATCCACCGGCCACAAATCCAACTCCGTGCGGTTATTGAGAATTTACTCCCGGCAAAATCCCAAACAACACAATCGCCTGGCCCGGTAATCGAACCACTACGCTAACCACTAGACCAAATAGGAAAATTCTTCTCGTTTTGATGGGTTTTAGTTCTAATTACTTACCACTATCCCTTAATCCTCCAGATGCGGCTACCTTCGCGGCTTGGGGTGTCGACTACGTGAAGCTGGACGGATGCTACGCTTTGCCCAACGACATGGACTACGGGTACCCTGAGTTTGGCAGGCAGCTCAACCTGACTGGCAAGCAAATGGTCTACTCTTGCAGTTGGCCAGTCTATCAGATATACGCCGGTCTTCAGGTGAGATACCACTAAAAGTTTCTTCTTCTATGTAAACTTTGTGCCGCATATAAATAAACATAATTGTAGCTCTGTACATATCCGATTGCTGGACACGAGCTTCTCGTGATGAGAAGACTATACTTCAGACAACGAAACGTGATAATTTTCATGATTTACAATTATAAACCCAATTCACAGGCCATAAAGTTGAATTTCTATTGCAATTGAGATTGTTTAGGACATTTTTAACAGTTTGTATTATACGAAAATCAACTTAAATAACAAAGCAATAGAATTTATATTCGTGTTATTTGTAATAACATAAATTTATCTTGTTTGTAGGCTCTAGTATACGTCATTATCTTTTTGCCATAGGAATTTAATTGAGATTATATTCACTCACTGTTAGGCACTATTCATAAATAAAATGGAGCCTGTGGACATTACTAGTATTGCGTGTTGTTACCCGTGATTGCCATCTATAAGGCAAAGTATAATATTTAAGTGTTTGATCTTATATGTTTATTAAAATAACCAGCTCTTTAGTACATCAGTTAAGTTAAATATGGTTCATTTAGCATAATTTTCGCACATCGTTCTCACATACAAATAACTCATTGTATAAAATGCGAAATTGCTAGTACTAATGACGGAGGCACTCAAACGCCTGCCGAACAATTCAGGGCAATGGCACAATTTGTGTGAAGGCTGTTATTTGTGCGTCAGCAACTCATGATGTGATTTAGTTCTGTGTAGCGACAGGGTGATAGGCAGGAAAACGGCAAATAACTACTATTCTGATGTTAATTTTATTCAGACGTATGCTTGCCGTTGTTATAAAAAGGTAGGAACAATTGCCCATTTATTAGCTTCCATGGTTTTATTGCAAACTTTCTTCTTGAAAAATTAATGCGGTGCATTTGGTGCAGCTAAAAATAAACATTTTAAGTATGTATTAGGTAAATGAATGTGCAGAATTTTCTACAATATTGTTTAACCTCCTATAAACTTACAACCCCAAATTTACCCCCTTGAGAAGTGATATTTTCAAAAAATCTATCTTACAGTTTGTTAACCTTATGTAAGGAACCTATGTGCAGAATTTCATGCATTTTACTATAAAATTTACAAACCTCCCATGTAAACTTATACCCTTAGGGATAAAATACAAAAACATAAATCAATTTTTAAGTTAGATCTGCAGCTACACAACTGTGAAAGCCGCATTTAATTCCATGCAGTAGTTTTTGAGCGATGCGCGACAAAATTAAAAAAAAAATATACGTATATTAGCTTCTACTGCTGTTATAAAGACCCTTTGTATTAATTTTTTCCTAAATATCTACAATGTACAGACATGGCAAGTTTACAATTTTATAATATGTATATAGATTCGTACACACAACTTGAGAAAAATATATCGCTATCTTAATCTGCTTGAGACCAATCGCATTTAAAAATAAATATGTACTACCAAAAGCTAATAACGTGTACGGAACAAGAGTTGCTCAATATTTAATACCAACCTCCTTAAACAGGCTGCCTGAGGAGTTGCAATTAATATATACTAAAGGTGTAAAAAATGTAAAATATAAATATAAGCGTCATTACCTAAAATGTACCTCATAAATACCTAAACATAGATTTTTTTAAAATTGTTATTTTTCGATGTATAAATTAAAATTTAAAACATAAATTTCTACTTTAAAGTTTAATTAATGTAAGTAAAGTGTGAATGTAGTGACTCGCCTTCGGTTAGATAAACCCTTAGTGGTTTTTGACCGAGGCAAATGATGTCAAAAATAGTTTTAAGTACTTTGGTTATAATAAATAAATAAATAAATAAATAAATAAAATAATCTACGAAAAATGTGCTAGAATGTTGACCTCGTCTAAACTTGACGAATATGTGTTTCCAGCCCAACTTCTCGTCTATCATCGAACACTGCAATCTGTGGCGCAACTTCGACGACATACAAGACTCGTGGGCTTCCGTCGAGTCTATCATAGACTACTACGGAAACCACCAGGACGTCATCGTGCCCAACGCGGGACCCGGACACTGGAATGATCCCGACATGGTAAGAAAACCTTATACCAACATGATCATCACTAAATACTAACCACTTCCTCATTGCGTTTGAGCTGATTTTCAGTCTCAAACATGAAACTATTAAAGATGCGATGTTTTTACCTATCTGTTATTACATTTAATCGTGATCTAACATAACCTCTTTTGCCCTTTTCAGCTGATCATCGGCAACTTTGGTCTCTCATACGAGCAGAGTAAGACTCAATTCGCGATCTGGGCCATTCTCGCTGCGCCACTACTCATGAGTGTTGATCTCAGGACCATTCGACCTGAATACAAGGCTATTCTGCAAAACAGGAAGATTATTGAAGTCGACCAGGACCCACTCGGAATTCAGGGTAGGAGGATATACAAGGTAAGAATCGAAAAACTTTAAATTTTTGTTACAAAAGAATTTATTCCTTGCACCAGTAGCTTAGGTTAAAGAAGTCGAAAAATATAATACAATTTTACTTTATCATCTAAATGAATAGAGCAGGCCGCTTTTTCGTAGTATGCATGCTTCCGTAAATTTAATAGTTACATCTTCGTTAATACCACCGTCTTGTGATTCTATTCAGCTTTTAGCGATTTGGTGTATGGCTATCTTCTTCAAACTTGCCACATCCCTGCAGTTCAGAAATCATCAGATCAACTATTTTTTCTTCCAATTCCAGCACCGTGGTATTGAGATCTGGTCTCGTCCTATCTTGCCGATCCAGGGCTCGCACTACTCGTACGCAGTAGCGTTCGTCAACAGACGTACGGACGGTACTCCCTCTGATGTGGCCGTCACGCTGCGGGAGCTTGGACTTAACAACCCTGCTGGATACAGGGTCGAGGTGAGGGATTTTTTTATTTCAAAAACCAGCAACTGGATTTTAGTTGGTTGAGTGAATTATATAATCTACTTAATTTAAAATCCTACGAAGATATTCATTAATGTACAGTTTGTGATAATCATCAATGAAATGTTAATAGCTATATATAATCTGCTAAATTAGTCTCTCTGTCTGTAGGCATATAAACCAAAAATACTTTGGTTAAAGATGCTTAGCTTCTCATCAGCTGATTTAGAGGGCCTTATATTAGCAAATTTATTAAAAATGCATACTAACAATATCCCTCAATACAAGAATATCGCAATTCTAACCTCGTTGTTTGCATTGATATCAATTTGTTGAATAAATTACTCTCAATGTCATCGATCTTGTCATTCGCAAAACGAATCAAGCGCCTTTCCCTCTCGTTGTTATGAATATAAATGAATAAAACTGGATGTCTCAACAGGATTTGTACGAGGACGTGGACTACGGCGTGCTGTCGCCGCAAACGAAGATCAAAGTGAAAGTGAACCCCTCAGGTAGAAAGTGTCTCACTTGTTTGCTTTGCCAGGGCGAGGTGTCACGCTAAGCTTACACTGCGGTAACGTATGCATGGAACCTGGATTTGACACAGGATTTTGAAACGTCAGGGAATGTTGTAAAATATTGGGGTGTTAATGCACGAAGGGATATTATGAGCAGAAAAAGTAATAAAAAGATTAATTTTAAGTGACGTCTAATGGATGTCTCAATACATCTAGTGTCGTATCTTTTGGATCTTGAACCGATCCTGGCGTTTAACTATTTAATTCAACCTGCATGTAGTGAAACCGCAGTTTGATAGAAAATCTACGGTCAAATACACAATGCTACATTTTTTTAAAGAATTAGCAGGAATCAATGAAATCATAAGAACTCTAAAGGCCTACAATATTTACAATCTCCATATATCATAGCTTTAAGAAAAGTACAGACTTACCATCACAATATACGTAGACTAAGTTCCTTCGTAGCCAAGGGAATAAGGTAAGAAAGACAGACCGGTTTCATAGTAAAATTGAAACTGAAGAATCATTCGATACAGTTTGTCAAGCTATCTCGCGGAAAATCATCAACGATATGATAAAGGTATGTTTAGGTAATATCGCTGGATACATGGATTTGATAAATGGCGTTCTCCTGGGAGGGCAAGTCTATGTATGAGAAGATGAAAATAAAATTATTTTAAACCAAAAATTAACCGACGAAAGAGAACTAAAAAGTAAAATAATAAGTGAACATGATTTTAGTCTTGGGTATTAAACTTAGTAACATAAACTATAAAATATTATATTTTACTAATTTTGAGTCGGCACTACAATAAAAAATTTAAAAATATATACGAGTATATACGTTGACAGAACCTTCTCTATTTTTTTTCATCGTTAAAATGGGAATACTTATCAAACAATTGACGACCGGATGGTGGAGTGGGTAGTGTACCTGCCTGCGACGCCGAGGTCGTGGGTACGATTCCCACTTAAGACAAATCTTTGTGTGCATAAACATGGGGGTTTGTTTTAGTCTGGGTGTTTCTATGTATAATAAGTATGTATTTACAAAAGAAAAGTATATATGTATTAGTATCGGTTATTCTAGTACCCATAGTACAAGCTCTGCTTAGTTTGGGACTAGAAGGCGTTGTGTGTGAGTTGTAAAATATTTAATTATTTTCCGCTGGATTCTGTAAAGGGTGCCAAGTCAACGTCGATCGTCTCTAGTGTGTCTATAAATATGTATTGCAAATTTCAATGGTACTAAAACATCATTACTATAATCTCATTGTAATTATCTGCTGCTATTATCACTGACACGGCTAATATTTAACTGCTTTTCCAATAATCTAACATTAGTCATTAGTAATTGTTTTACTTCCTGTTTGATACTAATCATTGTTAAATATCACATTGCCTGTACAGATAATATCTACCAAATGGTTTTTTTTGTAATCATCTAAGTAATATCAAATTTTTAAGTTTTAACCCCTTGTTTAAACAATGATTAAGATCTTTTGAAGTTTCTTTTTTTCTTTTCGATTTATACTATCTTTTTATTTTAAATTGTTTAACGTTTTTGTGTTTTTCTACTTTGTTTTTTCCATAACACTGATTTTCTAAAGTACTTCTTGATTAACTTCTGATTTTAACTTGATTAAAATGATGATGGTCTATCCAACACATCCATATGCTATCTGGTAAGGCGTGGTAAAAGTTTCGGCTGCTATATAACTTGGTAATTATAATCAACAAACGTACCAGTTTGCGCAAATTAGAGAACCTAATATTTTATGCCTTTTTTTAATAATCTGGTCTTGTCACGTGCCACGTCCTTCATGGATAGACTATCATTTATAAGCATAATTTTGACCTTGTTTTCTTGAAACAGGTGTGGTTATTCTCCGAGCGGACGCGCAGCCCTCATACGCCTACAACGCCATCCCCACGCGGACGCCGTACTCACCACTCAACGACGTGTTCAGACTCAACAACAAATAACGCCATCTATTGAGCGCCACCGACTCAAGTCAGACTCGATCGATCTACAAGTACAATTATGGGCAAACTTCTTGAGCATTAGGTGACGTGGTAGGGGAAAGTTTGCGCATCGTACACTTACGAGCAAAATATTGCTATAAATATGATTAGTTACGTCGAGTTTTTAAAATTAACTAATTTATTTATTACAATTACTGTTTATTTCGGGATATTTAACATGTTATTTGTTGAGTTGCCGATATACAAATTATTTATTAATTAAAACTACAAGATACTCTCAGTATCTTACAAATTGTTATCAGTAAACTCACAAATTGTTATGTCAAATTGTTGTTACGGAATACTATAGGTACGGAGACAAAGCTTGTCAGAGAATGAGGGATAGTAAAACAATTTAATTATATATTTATATATTTATTTTATGCAACAGCTAGTTTTGGTGAAATGAAAAACTCAAAATTTTAAAACAAAAAAAATTAATCCTGAGGTAAAACAGATACCCCTTCCATTAGGTTAAATAGCCAAAATATAAACAATAGCCGACATGTGCAACATTTTGTATGTGCATTGTTTTGTCAAATTTCTCATAACTTAAACAATAGTTAAATCGAGAACAATGCTTGTCGGCATGTTTTGTTGAACTTCTTACGATTTAAAACAAAAGATTACTCGTTTTTTAATATTGGCAAAATCGCCGACAATATTCAGTGATAAAATCCGCTTTTAACTCAACAAATAACAACAACAACTAACGATTTATAACAGAGCACAAAAGTGAGCACTTCACTGCACGCACGTGTATTCGGGCGAGAGCGGAATGAAGACGCGGTGCGCGGGGCAAGGGTCGACTGATCAACCAATCACGCATTTCGTGAGGGGCGGTCGACAACATCTCTTACCCGTGAATTGATTCGTCGCGTACTAGACGCACGCGAATGTAAACAACAAGTAGCCATCATATGCTGTGATTTGTCGAAAGCTTTTGATGTTGCAGACCGCACAGTAATTGCGACTAAGTTGCGCCACTATGGTGTGGAGGGTCCTACGCTTAAGTTTTTGACAAACATTTTAGAGGACAGAGCTCAAATAGTAGTGGGTAGTGCAGGGCAAGTTAGATCAGACCCAGAAAAAGTGGTGATGGGTGTACCTCAGGGGTCGTCAGTGTCGAATGTCTTGTTCTCTCTACTCTTAAATGACCTACCAGATGTAGTTAATTCTGCAGAGATATTGATGTTCGCTGATGACGTCGCCGCGCTCGTTGTTGCTACGTCAGCGATCGAATTAGAGCAGAGATTAAATCTCGTGGCTGCCCAACTTGCAAGTTGGTTCGATAAAAATGGTCTTGCCTTGAACTCAAAAAAAACTAACTTCATGCTGTTCAACCTAGCTAGTCGCTCGTCTAGTCCCATGTCAGTGGTCATTAAAGGAGAAAAGTTAAACCAAGCTTCTTCGTTAAATTTTTTAGGGTTCGAACTGGATTCGTCACTGAAATGGGAATCACATATTGACAAAGTATGCTCGAAAATAGGAAGTGCGTGTTTTGCGCTTCGCCGTGTGGTACGGGTGGTACCGGAGGCAGTTGCGCGTACGTGCTACTTCGCTACTGTACACTCGCTGCTGCAATACGGTGCGGAACTGTGGGGCCGAGCCGCTGAAAGTCGCAATTTACGTACAAAAAAATTTAGAATCTTATACGACCCACAATGATATCCACTCGTACCGCACGAGAAACGCAAATAAACTCACTGGTGTCAAACGAACTCTGACAAAATCCTCGAAGTTTACGCATGTGATGGGACCGAGTGTATACAATAAATTGCCAGATTCGATCACTGCAGCCCCTACTCTGGCCTGCTTCAGGTCCCGACTAAAACGCTGGCTGGTCGAACAAACATTTTATGACTATGATGAATTTTTTAGTTGTAAAGTACAGAACTAATATTTGACATAATTATTATTATTTGTAACAATTGACATTTAATTAGTATTGACATTGTTTTAGTAAGTTTTTAAAGAATCTGACAACTTTATTACTTATTTTTGACTATATTTATTGACATTGTATTTACTTGACTAAATTCACGGACTTGTTGTTTATAATTAATTTGGATGTATGTAATTATAATTGACATAATAATATACTATGCAATAATACAATTATATATGTGGATATGGGAAAAAATGACGTGTAAATTGACTTTATGAAATTAAATGAGTATGAGTATGAGTATGAGTACGCCCCTTGCGCCTCAGCCTCGTAACCAAAGAGACCCAAAATTCGTTTCTGCGCATTCAAGGTCGTTTGCTCAAGATGTTTGCCCCGATTTATACAATAAATGATTTTGCCTATAATTCTGTAAAACTGTTACCCTATTACGAAACAAGGTCTAAAGTAGGTTTTTTAAAAGCAGCATGATGAGTCCTTCGCTTTGAAATCCTTATTTATCAAAGGTCCTTAAGCATATAAAAATGTAATAATTAGAGTTTTCTGAAAGAACAAACAATTGCTATGTAAATAGCAAAAGGCTCGTCTTTTGTAACAAGTTTTATTGTTTTCTTACTGTGTCAAACTGTTAGTCAACGCTTCAGTGGCTTAAGTATTAAGATGGGTTACTTATAGAAAACTTGTAGTTTCATCAAGGGAGAAGACAAATACTGGAGACCTAGGGACACTTTCCTGTGATACAAATTGTAGATTTCGTTTTGTTAGGGCATGTAGTTTTCGCGCTACGGATGTAAAAGTAACTCGTTTTGAGTGAGCTGAGTGTCTGTGATTGTTGACTGTATGTCAAGCTTTGCACTAAAATTGTTATAAAATCTGTATTTAGTTTAATTTGGGTGTGTATATCTGGTTAGGTGTGTGAGAAACCGTAGCGTGGTAACGAGCGTGAATCAAATCTATGGGTTTGTTATACTTAAACACGTGAGTAAATAATATCATCAGGAAAAGATAACCGCCTGAATTTAAATCAATTTCTTATCAGATTCGCTCCCCATAAATTCTTTGAAATCGTTTAAGACATCCTGATTGCTAATAGTCTCTAAATCTTAATCTATTTCTTGCAATGTTTTAATGCCATGTTGTCCGATGCGTACCTACACTAAATTTTCCTTGCAAATTTACGCACTATTTAAAGTGTGTCTCTGGATGTGTAATTTGCTTTTGTGTTTTAATTTCTGTGTGAAAGATAGTTACCAACTGGTATGTCTCTGTCTTGCCTTAGGTTACACTTTATTTATGTTTCGTTCTCGCTAGTGTGATTATTAAGAGGTTGTTGAAAAATGCTTCATTTACACCTTGGCCCAACAAGAGCCAATACAGGCTAATTTGTTAAAGCGTTGTTTTATTACTGTTAAAGCTTTGGTCTGCATTGGCTCAGGTAAAGCCAAAGTGTAAATGAGCCATAACAAAACTCGTGGAGAATAGATATTTGCCATTACGTTGTACCTAGTATAAGGATGTACATTTTAGGTGCCTTTAATGTAAGTTTTTTCGTAGTAAATGTCAATAAATAATGATACTTTTATGTTACAGACTTTTATTTTTATATCCTTTGACTTATTCTAATTATACCATACTTACATGCAGAATGAAGTCCTATCTTAGTATCCTAACTTTCTTAATAATAATATGTATTTATATATGTACAACTTAAAACTATATTCTTTCTGGTGAAGAAATTGATGTGCAATCAGCATTATCATGTCTTCTACGTTTAGAGTAGGTACTAAATAACATTACAATTATTCAAAAGGCTGGCCTAATTTCATGTTTCACAATCCATTATTCCGATTGAACCAATCACAATATCTATGTATAACATTCACGCGTTTATGTTTTTGAACATCAAGCTGTTAGACAGTTTTGTGTCGCGATCGTGATCATGATCATGCCATGTGAACTTGTAGGTCGACTGTGTTGCAGCAAGGTTCTCCTCTTCGATCACGTTGTCACTTCGGAAATTCCTGAAACGAAAGCACTGTGTGTGAGTCTTGGATAGGTTAATTAAATTCGTATTTGAACCATGTTTCATCATAATCATCATCCATGACGAACAATTCTGAAAATAAAACGTCGTATTGAACTGATCAGAAAAGATTTTTTATATTGAATAATTTGACACAATTTATTGTGATTACTTGAATCCGTATTGAATATACTTTGGCAATATTTATTAACTTTTCACGCTCATTATTGTGCGTGTGTTTAATATTTAGGAAATCTCATGCATAGCCTTCTTAGATGTAAAACAACACGAACTTTTTAGAATTCTAAGAAAATATGACGAAACATTCTATTAAAGTACGTGACTTTCATGTAAACTAAGGCCTTTAAGATTATCGTCCAACAATTTTCAAGTAAAATTGTGGAGTAATCCCATTTTTTATTTGGTATCTTTAATTAATTAGCTTTCTATGTAAATAAGTCTCTGTAATTGACTCTGAAGATGAAGTCTAAAAAATTTAGATGCATTTCGTCCTCCAAAAATGTGCAGTTGTGACATCCTATTAAAAAAAGATAAGTAATAAATAATATCTACTTTTAAGTAAGTCATAAGTCAGTTAATAATGTTACCTTTTAACTCTTGAGCTTTCAGATATTTCGGTATTCTGTTCTGTTGTAAACTCTTCTAGCTCTTCAGAACTATCTGGCTTTTTCTCTGTTTGCTGTTCTGCATTTAAAAAGATAAATTCTTTTCCATCGATAATCATGTCATTCTGTTCAATACCTACGATGTTATATATTTCAAGTTGTGACTCTTCTTTTATTTCAATGAGTTTTGGAGTCAAATCTTCCATTTCTTTATTTGCCATCTTCTGAGTGTCATGATCGTCTATGTCTGTAATTTCGCCTGAAATATCTGAAGAATCTTCGTGACTTGTTTGCTTTTCTTCTGAATATAAATTCTTTGGTAAGAATTTATTTTCTTTATTGAGTCTATTATCCATTATTGGTTGTCTTGTTTCAAGTTCTACATCAGTATTCTTAAGTTTTGGTATTTTGTTCAGGAAGGAAAGTTTTTTCATCAGAGGTTTTCTAGTTCGTGAAATCGGTCGCACAGTTTCCCAAACTTCATTAGGCTTTGGAGTCAATACGAACTTCTTGTTAATCTTCGGAAATAACGATAAATTGCGTCTTTCGCTGAGTGGTTTTAGTGTTTTTCTTTCTTGATGCTCGGGTTCGTTCTGAGGTGTTACTAGGTTTAATTTCAGAGCAGACATTCTTGGTATTGAATATGTTTCAGCAACTATTACATGTATCAAGCAAAGTAGTACCTGTAAAACACAAAATATTTATGTTACCATTATTTTCAACAAAAGCGAATAAGACAATTATTTTAAATCAAAATCTGTATTGTAAAATACCAAACCATAATATTTATTTTCTGAATAAGCAACCCTAGTAGATGTGACAGAACAATGACACTGACCACAGAGTACATTATACTATACTGAAAAGAAAACACTGACATAATGACAATCATAACACTATATTTGTCGAAATTTTCTTGTTAAGTTATTTTATAAAATATTACCGAACTTTACATCCATGAGCGATTAAGTATTTGGATATTAAAATGTGAACACTATGTTACGTCGTGCTTTAATGATCCTAAGTGCTTTAAACATACATCATGATCAGAAATGCATATTGAATTCGCGGTTACATTTTGGAGAACCCTTGCCTATTATTATAAAAAACGGTAATCTTTTAGAGCCCACAGATGAATTTGGTAATATTGAAATGGATTATGGTGATGTGCTAACATTAAGTTGTGCAGATACAGGACCGCTAACACACCCTTATGCAACAAGGACGCTAAGTACAGCTCTTGTCAGCTGTGAAGATGGAGACTATTTTAGAAACGACGAGTGGCTGAGCGCTCCAGCTGCATTCCGTCAATTCAGATGTGGAGATGCTCCAAACCATAGCAGCAGACAAACAGAACGCAAGTGTTACGGCAATAATGCCGTTTTTGAAGTTGGGTACACAGTGGAAAGTGAATTCTATCCTGTATATGAAACTTGTTTTAATGAATTGTCCCTAAATCCTATTTATTCAAAGTACACGCAGAAACCGTATAATGCATTTTATCAGACCAGAGTTGACCGACCTTACTTTATAGCGGAGGGTACGTATGGTTTTAATGTTCCGGTCAAATCGTTGTTTTCACCACACGGTCTTAAATCTGCCGTCGGTCAAATAGTGGGCAATATAGTTGACAGTTACTTTACGAAAACACAGCAACTTTCCCGAGGACATTTGGCTGCTAAAACAGATTTTGTGTACGCATTTGGTGAGCGTGCCACGTTTCATTACTTGAATTGTGCTCCTCAGTGGACAGGGTTCAATGGTGGCAATTGGAATACATTGGAAGTAGATCTCAGGGACCATGTGCACTCGGCTGGATACAACACTATCGTATACACAGGCACGTTCGGAGTGACACAGCTTTTCAATCAGTTTGGACGACTCGTGGATATATACCTATACAACGATATTAACAACAATCCTGTGATACCAGTACCAGAGTTTTATTACAAGGTCGTTTATGAACCCAGCAGTAAATGTGGCATAGCGTTTGTTGGCATCAACAATCCGTACTACTCGGAGTCTACAGCTAGGGAAATGTTTTTTTGCAATGATTTGTGCAGAAGAAACAGCAATTTCTCGTGGTTGTCGTGGCATCCTGATAATCCTAAAGAGGGCTACACGTTCTGTTGCACTGTGCCAGATTTCAGGGTTATTGTCCATCATTTGCCTCATTTTGAAGTCAATTGTGTTTTATCGTGAATCAATGTCTAGTGAATGGTGCATTTTGTATAAGTTTTAAATAAATATGATACTCAAAGTACAAGTGTTAATATCTTCTTGACTCGTTCTTCACGCGATTGTGAGCGCATTTGTCAAAGTCCGAAAATATATAAGCAACTGAACTCGCTTGCCAATTGCTAGTGTAATAAGGTCCTAAGTTTCGAATGGGTACCTAATTTTCTTACAGCACAGTAATATGATAGATGTTATTATCAGCGAAATGATTGACACCCAGACCTCCGTCTGTGCCCATTTCCGTCTCTTTGTTCAGATTGGAATACTATTTTACGATAATAATATTGCGGGAACGAAATAAATGAGCAATATTACTAACTTGGGGTACATGAAAGGAGCGTCCCCGAGTGACGTACACAACGATTACCTACGTCCGGTGCACCCTGGGCAATTCGCGAGTTCTCCAAAGCGAATTGGCTAATCCTTTCACCACGATGGCAAGTCAAAATAAAATTTGAATCAGCTATCGACACGACGAAGAAGAAGAAGAATACTAACTAACCCGAAAAAGAGATGTGAACTCGACTGTAACTTTTTTTGGATAATGACAAAATAAATGGACAACTGCATAAATAAAAACAAAATTAATCAGTCCGGCTGACTTTTTTATTGATGCCCGCAACTGACACATGAGGCACCTATGATTATATTTTTGTTCAGTCTTATTATAGTTCTTCTTCTTCGTCG
This sequence comes from Hypena proboscidalis, assembly GCA_905147285.1. Lineage (NCBI taxonomy): Eukaryota > Metazoa > Arthropoda > Insecta > Lepidoptera > Erebidae > Hypena > Hypena proboscidalis. The sequence continues at coordinate 9,563,649 of LR990141.1, forward strand.
TGTCGATGGCTGAGTTAAAATTTATTTTGACTTGCCATCGTGGTGAAAGGATTAGCCAATTCGCTTTGGAGAACTCGCGAATTGCCCAGGGTGCGCCGGACGTAGGGAATCGTTGTGTACGTCACTCGGGGAGGCTCCTTTCTTGAACCCCAAAAATGAATTATAGTTAGTTATTATTAATATGTTAAACGGTGAACTTACCGGTAAAAAATGCATTATCTCCTAATTTCACCAAAAATATTCATAAACACGTCGCACTCCAGTCCTGTCCAGGATCTAGTAACAACTGGCACATCGACACTATATTAAGACTTAAAATACGCACAAGGGAAAGCTATGTGTTTAATTAGATCATTAATTTATATATAATGATGTCCTCTAGCAAATAATTAGAAGTAAATTATTTAAAAACGTTAATTAAAGGCTCATTACGCATTAGCTTAATGACATAATAAGGGAGTTTTTGAAATGAGTTCTAAAAATAGAAGAATCATCCACTCACGGTCTACGCCTCCCGATATAGAATTTATTTATGAATTTATTTAAAACTTCATATAACAAAACTTGTATACAAGGCGGACTTAATGCCATAGGCATTCTCTTTTGATTGTCGCGTATGCACCGACATTCATTTTGGGGTTTGGGGTGCATGAAAGGAGCCTCCCCGAGTGACGTACACAACGATTCCCTACGTCCGGCGCACCCTGGGCAATTCGCGAGTTCACCTAAGCGAATTAGCTTATCCTTTCACCACGATGGCAAGTCAAAATAAAACTTGACTCAGCCATCGACACGACGAAGAAGACCGACATTCTGGTTTGGTTTCTAGATTTTTTTTTTTATACTACGGCCACAGCGAACGAACGTGTAGTCCACCTGATGGTAAGTGGAGTACAGCCCATGGACATCAACAATCCACAAAAGCAGATTATAGATGCGTCGCTGCAGCTGAGGACTACGGTGTTATGCCTCATGTGCCAGTAATTTCAGGGCCTGATCTCACCACCAAACCGGAACACAGTAATGGAAGCACTACTTTTGGCAGCAGGTTAAAGGTGAGACGGTGGTGCTGCCGCCCTCGAGCTCATTCACAAGAGCTCTACCACCAGTAAGTAAGATGTTTTCTTTTATATATATTCGTTTTATTTTCTTTTATAACAAATTTCATCCAACCCTAAAGATAAAAGTTATTAATACTAGCGACCTGCCTCGTGGGTCTTGTAGTTAGCGTTGATGTCTCTCACTGACGGGTTGGGCAAAAGTGCTATTGAAGATTATTTCGTCAGACAATTATCAAGAGCAGCACGGAGTTGGTTTTCACACTCTCTCACAGGTCTCATGTACCTATTATAGGGGTGTTACACACCTCTGGCACACCTTATAACACACATACACAGATAACAAAGACGTAGGTCGTTTCATTGCTAAAAAAAGACTTTCATCAAAAATATGAGCCTAAGTTAATAATAAAGTGCTATTTTCTAATTGATTATTTTATAGCATTTAGCTATGCTTAGCAAATTATACTAAGAAACTGTTGACAAAGATATGGGACCGGCATTAGTATAGGTAATTTGCTAAGTAGCTAAATGCTACAAAATAATCAAATAACGTACGGTACGCGTTCATTCTTTAAACATTTGTGCTGAATGTACCTAACTTCGCCATTTTGTATCCGACTTAAGATAGGAACAAATGGATGAACGTGACGTCACGAAATGACGTATCATACAGTTGAGAAATTTAAGATTCTAGCAAGAGGCAACCGTAGCTGGATGGCTAAAGCGTCTGCCCGGTGTGCAGTAAGGTCGCAGGTTGAAATCCTGCCGGTCCCATATCTTTTTCAACCGTTTCTTATTATAAAGGGCTATTTTATTTTAAGACATAATTTTGTTGTTAACTTTGTAATTACTTACCATTTTTAACGACTTCAAAAACAGAAGACTATAAATAAATAAATAAATAAATATTCCACAACTCACACACAGCGCCGTCTAGTCCCAAACTAAGCAGAGCTTGTACTATGGGTACTAGAATAACTGATACTAATACATATATACTTTTCTTTTGTAAATACATACTTATTATACATAAAAACACCCAGACTATGACAAACCCCCATGTTCATGCACACAAAGTCTTAAGTGGGAATCGAACCCACGACCTCGGCGTCACAGGTAGGTACACTACCCACTCCGCCATCCGGTCGTCAATTCGATATGTATGTGTTTAATATTGTCAGAATTACACAGTTTTCGAATATGTGTTTTAAAACGCATTTGCTAGTATAAAGTACCACTAAACATCAGTACATTAGTTAATCACTGGTCACTACTCCGACTCAAAGTAGGTAGTAACAAAGAGGTCACATCTTGAACTGATAATTTAAGTACCTATATACAAATGAGGTATATTTATACATACCTACTCGCAAAGTAATGTATGTTTAAAGTTCATGAGTTCATAACTGATTATTTCATCTATAACTTACTAACGGAAATTTCAACACATTTAGAAACGTCGCCATAGTTAATTTGATTGTCTTTTTTTTTTTAAAAAAAACGACGCCCGCACTAGGAATAACTCCTGTGTCGCGGGGGTGTTCATAAACACACATTTCACACACACAAAGCACACCCAGAGTACAGAACAAATCTTTGCGAATCAAACAAATATTTGTACAATGTGGGGATCGAACCCACAACACCAGCGCAGTTGAAAGCAGCGAGGCGACCGCTTTAACCACCACGCCAACTGTGCACATTGTAGAGGAACAGGGTGTGATGTTCCTCCACCACAAAGGGAGGATCCTCCGACAACATCATGGCAATTATAATTTAGGCTTAGAATTCATAGCATAATATATTCGGTAATAGGTAATTGGCCTAAAGCACAGTATAAATATGTACAAACGACGAGACCCCTAAGCGGCACTCGCTACTGAGAGCACCGCGACAATCGCTTAGGGGTCTCGTCGGTGTGCATGTTTGTGTGCGTGCCGTTTCGCACGTTTGTAGGCAGTTTCCGTACTGTTTGTACATATTTATACTGTGCCTAAAGTGTCGATATATTCAAGTTAAGCATGTATAATAATAATAGCAGCCCTAATATATCTAATATATAATACACATGCCAATGCTGGGTTCGGACCTCCTCTCATGATGAGAAGGGTTAGGCCATAGTCCACCACGCTGGCCAAGCTCGGATTGGTAGACTACCCACACCCTCGAGTACTTTTTAAGCATTCTCTGGTATGCAGGTTTCCTCACGATGTTTTTCCTTCAACGTTAGCGAGCGATAGTTTATATGACAAAAACACATATCTTCGAAAAGACAAATCTTAACGATTTATTGACAGAGGTGTGTGCCGTATGTTCGAACCCGAGACCTTTGACTTCGCAGTCCTACGGTCTTCCACTCAGCTATCGCTGCTATTCAAGTTAATTGATCGCAAATTGGGCCGAGCTAACTCAAAGTAAGTACAAAGTTGATAAATAGAACTCTGATCAGAAATTTATTAATATACTTATATGCTTATTATCTGACTACCATAATAGTTTCATAAAACTTACAATCAAAATACAAAAAACTAATTTCTTCACGTCAAAAGACAATTTACTTCAAAATCAGGTAAATGATGTATATATGATCGAAAATCTTGCACAGTGCAGCAGAATGTGTAGCCCTCTTTAGGATTATCAGGCTGCCACGACAACCACGAGAAATTGCTGTTTCTTCTGCACAAATCATTGCAGAAGAACAGCTCTCGAGCTCTGTCCTTCGAATAATAAGGGTTGTTGATGCCGACAAACGCTATGCCGCATTTACTGCTGGGTTCATAAACTACCTTATAGTAATACTCGGGTACTGGTATCACGGGGTTGTTGTTGATGTCGTTGTATAGATAAATATCCACGAGTCGTCCATACTGATTAAAAAGCTGTGTCACTCCGAACGTGCCTGTGTATACGATGGTATTGTATCGAGCCGAGTGCACATGGTCCCTGAGATCTACTTCCAATGTATTCCAGTTCCCGCCATTGAAGCCAGTCCATTGAGGAGCACAATTCAAGTAATGAAACGTAGCGCGTTCACCAAATGCGTACACAAAGTCTGTTTTAGCAGCCAAATGTCCTCGTGATAGCAGTTGTGAGCCAGTGAAGTATTTATCTATCATATTTCCTACTGTTTGAGCCACGGCTGTCCTCAAACCTCTGGGTGTGAACAGCATTTCAACGGGAACATTACGCCCATAAGTGCCCTCTGATATAAAGAATGGTCTGACAACTCTGGTCTGGTAATATGCATTGTATGGCTTCTGCGTATACTTTGAATAAATAGGGTTTAAGGTTTGTTCATCAAAACAAGTTTCATACAAGGGATAGAATACATTTTCCACCATGTACCCAACTTCGAAAACAGAATTATTTTCGTAACACTTGCGATCTGTTCTTCTGCTGCTGTGATTTGGAGAATCCTCACATTTAAATTGATCGAATTCAGCTGGAGCGCTCAGCCACTCGTCGTTTCTGAAGTAAACTCCGTCTTCACAGCGTACATGAGCAGTATTTAGTGCCTGCTGTGTAAACGAATGTCTTATTGGTCCTTGTTCTGAACAACTTAAAGTTATCACGTCACCATAATTCATTTCAATATTACCAAATGTGTCTGTTGGTTCTAAAAGTTTGCCGTCTTTTATGACAATGGGCAAGGGTTCTCCAAAGTGATACCGTGAATTCAGACTACATTTCTGGCTACTCTTCTTTAGTTCTTCCGAAGGCGTTGTTATCACGTGTGGATGTGGTGTAACTTCTGCTTGTACTGTAACTTCTGCTTGTATTGTTACTTCTGGTTGTGTTGTAACTCGGGTGTGTGCTTCTTCACTCGTCTTCGCTTTAGGGTTACAACATAATCCTTGGCTTAAGAAACAGGAGATTAGTATTAAACTATGGTATGTCATGGTTGGACTAATTAAGAATTAATATGATCAATAACTCGGTTATATTATTTTATTTAATTTTGTCACCAAAATAAGAAAGACTACGTAATTTTGATGTTAATAAAAAATTATACTGCTGCTCCGGGGTTGATAGCCTATGAATTAGAAGTTTACTCAGTACAATGCATTTTTTTTAAACTGCACAAGATAAATGACGAATCTTGACAGTGATGCATATATTATAGAGTTTTAACTCACACGGTTATTTGTCACGGTGTCACTGTCAAATTTTCTATTAGTAAAAATTTACGGTTCTATTCAAATTTTGAATTATAACGCAACTAAAAGAATATTACAAATAGTTAAATAACGATCACGCTTTCCACCACACCTACGTCTTCAAACCATTGCAAGGGCTACCTCCCTCCCCTCCTGCTTTCTTTCCATAAAATCACATTTCACGTACTCACATACTCACACACTTAACTCATTCAACACTAAAACCCTATCTTACTTACTTACTTCTCTATCTTTATTAAATTAAAAATAATTTATGTATCAACCTATTTCTGTAAAATTTTATGAAGAACTATATGTATATATAATTATTTTAATTTTAATCGAATTGTTTTTGAATTACCTACGATTGATTTTTTAATTCGCAAAGAAATAAAAGATTAGATTGTAATAAAATTATATCTAGGTTAAGATTTACCGATCTCTGATACGGGCTATAACTAGTGCGGAGATGAAAAGCATGTTTGAAGTGTATAATTATGAAATTAATTTTAATTTGATTGCTGTTATAGGTCTGGATTTAATTGAAATTGAAAATTTTCATTTATGCATAAAGGTTGATCTTCCCTGAGCGCTGGAGGTGTAAAAAAATGTCGCAGTGACAGTTGTTTAAGCTCACCCTGACTGTGTACCAAGTAATCTTCAGTCGTGTATACACAGACTTCGAGTACTATCAAAAGTGTCAAAAAATTTAAATACCATAATATACAGTGGTACGGTAGGGAGACGCAGCAGAATTTGCTTGTCTATGACAAAAAAAAATCTTTGAACAGGGAAAGAACCTAAATTTCTAAAAACAATAGAGTGCACTAACATTTTAGGTACATTTTCAGCTTCCGCCTTCAGCTTCATTCGGCGCCTTGTGGACAGAAAATGTCACCTGAAAATTTGACTGTCTAATAATTGTTATTTATGGTACTAATGAGAAAAGTGTGATATTTCGATTGAGTGTGGTTTTTTAATAATGATCTTGCGAGGTAGTCTAGAATTTGAATCATGAGCGTAACGAATGATTCAATTGTAGTCTACTGAGAAAAGAAAGTGATTAAAAACCACAACGGTAACGAAAATCAACTTGCTTGTTTTGCCATATACTAGTTTTCCTCTACTTTCAATAAGAAAATATTAAAGCTAATCACTAATTAATAATTATTTGCTTAATAAAATATTAGTTTACAAAAAATTATCAGATAAATAGTTCCCCGCCGTTCGTTCGGAATTCGTGATTCAGATATTTTTGTAAAATAAAATTAACTTTATTTTATTTAACAAGTATCTACATATCTATGCGTATATTTATTTATTCGAATATTTCATTACAGTTATTGATTTATAAAAATGTAAAAGAGTTATTTTAGTTAAAACAAATATATATTTTATCATATATTTGCAGATTTGAATAAATGTTGAATAAAACCTCATTTGATAGAAATAACTGTTATCTGCGTTTGTATGGTTGCTCCGCTACTTTTTTTTCAGAGTATACAAGCCGTACTTGTAAATATAATCATATATGTAGTAAATAAGCATTTATAAACGTATATAAAATTATAAATGTTTTTACGTTAAAAAGTCACTTAGGCCGAGGCTCAGCAAAAACCTACTTTTGGGACAAAGTATCTTGTAGGTAATTTATATTATGTACTTACATACTCAACAAAAAGAACTCTTCATAACAACGATTCAAATCTGTTTTATTTTTCTTCGCATAATGATGAACATGAATATTTTAATGTAATTTAATTCGCAATGTTGCTTGCTATACCCACCTAACCACCCACCTTCCGGCTACACGCTCTTTCTTTTTAGTGCTAATAGTTTGTGCAAACAGGTCGTTCTGCCAACTAAACGCTCAATAGACTTACTTACCCAAATATACACATTTTTATACAGACGCAGATGCAGCAATTAATAATGTCGATTTTCGATCTTATTATTTTCGGCGTTTGCGTTTATCAATCATGATGTTCAAAAATTGGTTCAGTGATAAAATATGTGTAAATATTATGTATATAATAATAACAGGCTTATTTCTGCAGTTTATGTTAAAATGGCAGTTAACATCAACATTTAAATATTTATTATTATTTATTAATTATAGTTATTAGGCTAAGCTTCCAACCCAACTGGCTTTCTTGAACCAACCGAGCATCTACCACCTGGTAGTCTCTTAACCACCTCCGAACACAAGTTGGTCGCTGTAGGGAGAACCTGGCTAAGTGGGGATTTACACTAACAAATACCATCAATTGTGAATGCGGGTTCCCTACACAAAATATGGCTCACCTGCTATCATGCCCATTGTCTCCTGCCACGTGTTCAAGATCTTATGCAAGCTACAAAAAAAGGAGTGGACGTTGCTGCTTTTTGGGAAAAACTATATAACATAAAGCCATTGACACGAAAGAAGAAGAAGTAGGCTTATTTAATTTAAGATCCTATATTATGTATATTTTACTGTAAATAAATTCCACTTTATTAATATCAATTCAAGAAATTCAAACAGGAAATGGATCTCGTCTGATACTGCTAAATTCAGATCCGATATTATTAATTGCTGTAGTCGTTGCACAAACCGTTTGCATTTATTGTGGCAATAAGATTAGAGATTAAGAGTGCACGGTTGGCGCAGTAGTTAAAGTGGTCGCCTCGCCGCTCTTACCTGCCCTGGTGTTGTGAGTTTGATCACGGGGCAAATCTTTGTGTGATCCGCAAAGATTTATTCTGACTCTGGGTGTGCTTTGTGTGTGTGAAATGTGTGTTTGTAAACACCCCCGTGACACAGGAGTTATTCCTAGTGCGGGCGTCATTTTATAAAAATACAATCAAAATAAAGATGAAGCGTGTAGACGGTACTTTATACAGTAGCTCGAGACGTTATCATCGTCTATTTATACGTCATGTAGCGTCAACATCAGCGTCAGGAAAAGCCGAATCTAAATGAAACTGAATGACTATCCTCTTCTAAAATAGATATATAATACAATAACAATAGTACAATAATAAAGTGATGACTTACCTACTGTTATATTTAAAATTATACGTATTTGGCATTAAGCAGTAGGTATGGTATAATGTGTTATTGTATTGGTTAGGGATTTTTATTAGATTCATGAACCAACAAAATGTTTTAAAATGTATTTTTCAACTATCATTTAACACATTTTCGATATAAACTCGGAATTGTACAGAGTGGAAGCGACACAGTGATATTCTTTGAATCCTCATATTCTATACATGGTCAGTGTTAATTCCACTGGTTGATATTATTTATACGATACACAATCACATGTTTCGAACAAATTGAACATTGCAATCCATTAGAATATGTGGTTTCAATCACTCATCCACCCTGCACATAAAGATTATAGTACTAAGGACCAGTTTCGTAGGTTCCGGATAGATATTATTCGACCCTGATTACCTGACCGAATTTAAAAGTGACACAAGTTATCATAACTGACTCGATGGTCTAGTGGTTAGTGTATGCGCCTCTCACCGTTAGTTCTTGGGTGCGATTCCTGAGACGGCTCGACCCAAAGATTTATTTGTTAACTTCCGTCAGGCAAATTACAATAGCGGCAACTAGTTGGAATTGTGCCCGGTGTGCTCGACTTAACAGGTGAAGTGTGGGTGTTGTACACCTCTGCCACACTTTGTTATTTATGTATGTATATACAGTCGGCCCATGAGTTGGGTATGCAGGGCAAAAACTTCTATGCCATAGTAAAAACTGACTGCAATAGATATGCAAGTTTGTATTTCATATTTAATAAGTGTAATATACCCACTATTTAGATATACTTATAACTCACTTATCCATAACTGCTGTCGTAAGTCTTTACTATGACTTAGAAGTGTTTGCCCTGCATACCCAACTCATTGGCCGACTGTACAAGTTACCATTTAAAAAAGATCACAGCTGTCACTTCCATTTATGTGTGTTAAATGCTTATCCTAAGGTTTATCTAAAACCTGTGAAATTGAAGCTAAATGTAAGTAGAGACAAACATTAACAAAAACTTGTATAAGGCCGTTGACCTCCGCGTGCCCCCATGACAATGCTATCTGTAATTAATTATACACATCAATATTGATTTCTGCCTTGTCACGTACCTCATAACAAAAACATAGCAAGTAAGATCGTAATAACCTTATACAGAATCCTACGAAGCTATTCAGCAATCGTTCTTATTAAATAAAAGGGGTAACAGAAAGATGTTGTCTAATGGTGCTCCCACATTGCCGTTAGAAAATGTTTGTAAACATTTTCTAACATAAAAACATTTTCTCACAAATGTTGTCAATTGTTACATTTTGTTAGGAACTGTTACATGTTATAAGTGCTCCTACACTAAAAGAAAATGATTACTAATGTTTACTAACATTTTATGACATTTAAATCTGGTATTGGCTCGCAGTTTGGTTTGCGTTCTGAGAGCGTCTACACGAAAATGGAAGAGGATTTGCTCATTAGAATAGCTTTCATTTTTTGTTTAAAAAAGAAGAAAAAAATTGGATGCGCCAAACGCTAAAAGGTAACACATGTTTTATTTTGTTATAATTTGTTAACTTAACGTTACTAAACATTTTCTAACATGAAAACATTTTTTAACATCTGTGATTAAATGTTTGCTAACAAATATTTACTAACGTTACTAAACATTTTCTAACGGCAATGTGGGAGCACCATTAATAATAATAAAAAACCGACTACAATTACAAAAAAATGCAATAAAAAGTAAGAAATACTTAATATTCAACGTCTCGTCTCATCTGTGTATACCTTGCAAGAATATAGTAAAGGGCCTTAAGGTGCCTATATTTAAAGAATTATCGCCGAACTCCTAACCGTTGAGGAGACAACTCCTCAAAATAGCGAGTTGATGTTGGAAGGTTTGTACCTTCCAACATCAGCTCGCTATTTTTTATTGTTGTTTTCTATTTTTTTTATTTTTGTTGTTCTGTTTTGTAGTTGTAAGGGAAAAAAAACGTTTTTTTTTTCTTCTTCTTTCTTTCTAAATCTACTTTTATTTATTAACTTCAACACGTACGTTTGACTAACTAGTATCTTACAAACACAATCCTATAAAAACGTTTTGCTTGTAAGGTCGTTGGTCAATCGTCCAGTATAAATAAAGTCGGCTCTGTTAATGTATCAAGACTGAATGATTAACCTCTTGAACCTTGTCACAATGTATTATTGTCTAGAATGCTAGATCTCAGATAACCACGAAGTCATTCATAGTAGATATTATTTATTTATTTATTTTAGTTATTTATTTATTATTATGCAAGAACATGTGAGCTTATCAGTTTTATTACTGATTAAATGGTGATATGCGCATGCATTTGAACTACTCGTGTAGATCAGACAACATGCTACTGTGTTATGTTTATTCTTTAGATAAATACACATCGCAGATACTGGGTTTGAGTCATATGTCTGGTGTCTACGTTTTTATCAATTCAATGCAATTTCTAACTATTAAATCTTTTTTAAACTATTTTATTGCGATAAATTCAGCTACAATTACACAAATCAATCCCAATCCTTAAGTTAATACTAAGTAAATGCCAAGGGTGTAAAATAATTAATCTTTGTCCAAGGGTTTGTTATGGGGAAATAAATAAATATACAAGCCATTTTTGTTGGCAGTGTACTCCTTCATATAGAGCAAAATAAGTTAAACTAATTAAAATAAATAAGGATGGTCGTCGGCGTCGCGGTAGGCCCAAAAAGCGCTGGAGGGATGATTTGGACTTTTTCAGAGGGATTGGACAGACAGAGCCCAAAACAGAAAATTGTGGTCGTGTATGGGGGAGACCTTTGCTCAGCAGTGGGCCATCATGGGTTACTAAAAAAAAAAGGCTTTATACTGAACTGCGAATACCTACTGAATGGAATGATGAATAAGCTATACAATTAATGATGATTAATTTATTATTAAGACAGATGCATGATTGAAATTCGGTTGCGTTGTGGATGACCACAATCAGGTCATCGCAGCATTATCTGTATCTTTACACAGAATCTACGTGATTATTTGTAGTAGTAGTCTTTAAAACTAAAGAAAGATAAGCCACATCTCGTGATGATTGGTATCTCGTTAGATTTCTGATAATACCAATGTCAGTTTATCACGATTTCGACGAGCAATAGTTTTATTTGGGTCATTATTCCAATATAATATGCTTACGTGCGGATAACGCTTTAATATTCTATTTTAATGTTCTAAACATAAGGATAAATAACTATAGAAATTAATTACTAATTTTATCACAATTTTCCGTTTTCAATCGATTATTTCGTATATAACGTATACAAATAAAATTCATAAATTTTATATTCAACCATCCGATCCGACCCAATATAGTTTAAATGCTCATAATAAAGTCCTGTTAAAATTTCAGCAAATACAAAAATCTAATCAAGGGTCAATGATTTTCCTTTTTACTTGCCCAGTTTTCTCGGTCAGAAAACTGCACAACTAAAAAAAGTTAAAATTAATTAAGAAAAGTTGTTCAAACCGTTCACATTGAAATTTCATGAACGTACGCAGGAACTAGTACGTACAGACAACATTACATTTTATGTATAAATCGCAGGTTTTTGAAACAAAAATGTTTTTTATTGTGTAAACCTAGGTTTATTATCAGTGCCGTCTTGAATTTTATCAAAAACCCTGTTTCGGTTTTGAAAAAAATATTCGACATGCCTTCAAAATTTTCGCTATCCCACGGCACTTGGTCATAAACCTAGGTTTTTGATCAAAAACCCTATTGTACCAAAACCTGAAACGTAGATACTACAACTTAGTAATAGGACTTAGTAATAGGCACGTGCCTATTAAATCAACATAAATCAGGTAGCCCTGATAAATAGATTTTAAAACAGTTGAAAAGTTTCCTTTCGCGTCAGTCCTGAAACAGTCAAATCATCGATAATATGAGATGATAAACAAAATTTTCTGAGTCAAGATTCGTATTTAGAACGCGTATCCTCATTCCTGTATCAACTCGCGTTGTGGACAGACGTGCTATTTAATACAAGTGTACAAACAAGAGTGTTGTTTTGGCGATAGATAAACAAAACATTATGAATTGTTATTCGGTGATTGAAGTGATATAATTGTTTCTCACGGATGCTGTTGCCACCCACAACATGAAACGGACCACTGTAAGTTGTTTTTTTTTTTAATATCAGGATAAAAATATACTTTAAAATCCCCTGCGGTTTTAGGACACTTTAGTCTGCATATAGTTTAACAATATTACGGTTACAGTGATCTTCTTGGGACAAAAATGGCGCTATGAATAATATTGATTGATTGACATGGATTAGTCTGTTATTTTTTTAATATAAAGTACCTACACACGACTCACTAATTAACAGCAGATATATTTTAAGGGATTTTAAATGAAGTCATTGGAAAGAAAGGAAATTACAAGCAGATTGCGTGTTTAAAAATCTCGGTTTATTTATCGTAAATAACAATATTGTACGTCTGAGTTACTCGGGTGAAGCTATAAATAAATGTCTTAAAGACTCATTTATTCCGTGCATAAGACTTCATCAAGGGCACGATGCATTATACTATAGGTCGCTATGGGAATTATAATAAATAATATAGGAAATGCTAATATTAAGAAGTGCAGTTCGTTCAATCTAAACGTTATCCTAATAATATGTTATTTGCGGAGTTTGTTTGGGTACTTGTGTTTGTTACTGTTTAACGCTAAAACTACTTTGTAGATTTTGATGAAAAGCAGTTATATCATAACATCACGCCTATATAACCCAGAAGGGTGTGGCAGAGGTGTACCTACAACACAACACTTCAACTGTTATGTTTGGGTCTCATGTGATAGGGGCTATCGCCATCTTCCGGGCTCAATTCCAACTCCGTGCTGCTAGTGGGAATTTCCTGACGAAAAGTTCACAAATAACACTTAGCCTGACCCGGGAATCGAACCCGAGACCTCACGCAGACCATCGAGGCCAAGTAGCTACTTTGTAGCGTTTCTTAGTACCTACAAGGAACCCTTATAGTTGCGTCATGTCCGTCTGTCCGAGGCATAGAATCAATTTTTTTTTCGTGTACCACATCTACATGTAAAGTCATTTCTTTAGTCTATGCACCCATGATATGGGTTATCGTTCGATAGGTCTTAAAATGTAAGTTCCAAAAATCTGAAAAATATTATGACAATAGTACATGTAATAAACTTTAAAGAATACCTATAGCTAAGTTAACTTGTTAGAGTTGTTATTTCAAGAGTAATAGAGTCCAAAATGTAAAATGCAGTTATATGGAACATTTCTTACAAAATACTAAAAGCTTTGAAAATAATGTCTTGTATGATGTAATTACTTATTGTGATACTGCTAGTAGAACGCTTTTAAGAACGTATGATGCTGGCTAACAACGGAACCCTACAATGCGCGTGGCCTAACACGCACTTGGCCCCTTAAAACAACGGAAGTACTATGCGGGCGCAACAGTGCGCAGAAGTTAGTAACAAATAAATGAAAAGGTATCTTTTGAAATATCTTCACAGCTATTAGTTAAAATGAAATTCTAGGTACCAACGAACATAATGTTTGAGATGATAGTTAATAGTGTTTACACTATTTAGTATATTACCAAACTATTGCTAATGTGTTTATCCTCGCTTAGGGCTGCCACTGCCGTCAAACATGATGTAATAATTATCGCCTATGTGACAACCATCGGGTCACATTTTTTAACCAGTACAATGTCCATTAGACGTCGTTTAAATTAGTTAATCATTACTTACGTCATTTCTCTCCTTGTTATTTCCAATGGAATAATAACGCTTGATAGTTTTAACCTATTAATACCCATGAGAACGCAAAAATTGTCACAAAGTAAAAAATATTCGCGGTCTATTTTGACGTTTGGCTATGTCGCAGTCTATACACTATAATAATCGACTATTTTACCAATTCCTAATAAAGTTCTAGATACTGTATTATTTTATTATATTCGTCAGATGTTTCAAACAGTGCCGTAGCGCGCATTGGCGAGGCCCCGTATAAAAAAATATTTGGGGCCCTTATATATAGGGGTATAAAGGGGTATACTTATATAAAGGGGTAAAGAATTCTCACAAAAAAAGTAAAAGGTTGCATAAAATTATATTTATTTATCATAATTATCTACTTATCTGTCACTTTTATCATATTTACATTTTTTATTACACTTTTCTTGCCTTTTTTGGCAAACAGATTTATTAAATAATTTATGATGACTTTAGTTTTTCTCAAGTTTCTGCCTCTATGGACTATGGACAATACCGAGAGGTCTGACAGGCGTCCATGTCCCATCGAAGTTCTTAGGTAATTTTTTACTTTCTTACTTACGCACTTTTGGGGCCCTCGTATGCCGGGGGCCCCATATATAAACGCCAGATACGGCGGTAGCTACGCTCCTGGTTTTAAATAAGTTATAGGACTTTAACAAAAACTGGTAAAACTGAACCAAAGAATATTTAATTTACAAGCAACCGTTTGTTCTTATCTGAAATGCAAAATGCGGATGCAACTTAATTTCAATAAAATTATAACCTTTTTTGTGCTACAGTGGATATCAACTTAAATACAAAAATACCTACCAACCGTGTGAAAATGTTGATAAAAACCCCAAAAGGTAATTGATGCAATTTGTGTTTTGCCTTGCGTGCTTGTTATTGGCGTCATACCTAACAATTTAGTAAAAGAGACCTATCATTATTACCATTCATATAATTATTAAATCATGCGTTTTCCCGTGGGGCTTGACAGAGACGACTAAATGCCACATGATTATTTTACAATTAATTTACTCCAAAGAAATTGGCAAGTTCTCGTGATCATTTTCTGGTATTTATAAAAACAAATTAGAATAAACATATCACAAACAACCAAACTAAGCAGAGCTTGTACCATGGGTACTAAAATAACTGATACTAATACATATATGTATACTTTTTTAAAGTAAAGACATACAAAGCATATATATAGGTATATACAGCCAAAAAAAGGCAAGAAGAGTGTATATTTTTTTTTAATTGCTTGTAAAAAATATGGTTATTGTGATATATAATACAAACTTTATTTCTTTTGTGAGAAATCTTTAACCTTCATAAGGGCCCCCAAATATTTTTATATACGGGGCCCCGCCGAGGCACGCTACGCCACTGTTTGTAACACTATGCACTCGGGTAACACTTGACACATAGTTATAAAACCACACCTACTTACGATTATGTAGGACAAATGCAAATTGTAACCTAAGCGAACGCAGAAACTTGAAGATTTGTTAAGAAATAATATCTTAAGAATTGATTTTAACAAATTAGTTACTAAGATCATTTATTTTTTTAACCCATGTTGTCCCACTGCTGAGCAAAGGTCTCCCCCATACACGAAAATAAAATTATAAAATAAAAAAGATATATATATTTAAAAATGCAGAAGACGGCATGCAGCTTGTCTCAATGTGGCTAGATTATAACCTTTTAACTTTGAATGCCAATAAGACGAAATATGTTTGTTTTCACAATATATTTTTGCCTCCACCCTATATCTACCTATAGAATACTATAAAAATCAATTTAATACAATATTCTTCTTTTCAAATACGAATTTCAACGAGGACAGAAAAAAAAGTCGTTTGGGAAATTGACCCGAATGCATTACAAAAACAGACAGTATAAAGTATCTCGGTATAATTATTGATGAAAAATTAAACTTCAAAGCACATATATCCGCTCTGTCGAAACGTGTACGAAAGACAGTCAACATCATGAGACTCCTTCGCACCTCGGCATCAATTAAAACCCTGAAGTCTGTTTACTTTGCTCTAACTCAGTCGCTTTTAACTTATTGTATAAAATGCTGGGAAAATGCTTCAAAAACAGTCATGATAGATGTGGAACAAGCTCAGCGTTCAGTTTTGAAGACAATGCACAAGAAACGTTTTAGATATCCTACAACACAACTTTACAAGGATGCCAATGTGTTGAATGTACGAGAATTGTTCATTTTGGGGACTTTTGTTGATTTTCACCAGAGAATAATACACTCAGATAGATATCAACATCTTCTTCAACGTCGCGTGTTTAGAGTAACTGTGCCCAAAGTAAACACATCCTTTGGCAGACGTTTTAGCCCATATAAGGACCACTATATTTATAACCAGGTAGCTTCTTTCTGTGATGTAAAGAAATGTACTGCAAGTGAATCAAAACGTAAAGTCACAAAGTGGCTTGCAACACTAAATTATTACTCCACTGAAAAATTACTTGTATTGTGCAACTGACATCATAATAATATAAATTATTTAATTTAATAATTTAATTTAATTTAATTACATATAATACAGATAAATTTATATAATTGCCTAAAATTACCAATTATAATTATAATTTAACTTCCCGAAATGCCTTATAAATAATGTATACTTTTTATTTTTATTTTTTCTGTTTATATCATTTTATTGCATGTAATAATATTAATACTTAAACTTTTATAGAATTTAATATTGTCATCAACGATCTCGACTGAGTGCATTATGTAATACAACTGGCAATCGTTATTCTGGTACCCACAGGACAGGCTTGCCTAGTGTGGGACCAATGGATATTTGTGAATGTTTGTGCTTTTTGGTAATAAATCATTTTTATTTTTTTATTTTATTTTAGTAACATTGGTAAAATCAATTCTTAAGATTTTTTTTTTTTCTTCACAAATTTTTTTAAATTTCTGCGTTCGCTTAGGTTACAATTTGCATTAAATTTGTCCTACATTATCGTAAGTAAGTAAATGTGGTTTTATAATGTGTCAAGTGTTATGTTACTAATATCATTAGTTCGGTTTAATTTCGAGGGCTTATGGAAGGTTAAAGCGGTCGCCTCGCCGCTTTCAACTGCGCGTGTTGTGGGTTCGATCCCCACATGGGACAAATCTTTGTGTGAATCGCAAAGATTTGTTCTGACTCTTGCAACACCCCCGCGACACAGGAGTTATTACTAGTGCGGACGGCATTTTAAAAAAATAAATAGACGAATGCTTTTTATTTATTAAATCATTTTTTTATTTTATTTCAGGTACTTATGTTAGTGCTGTTCGCAATGATCCTAGCCAACGGCGTATATAGTTATATCCTAACTTCAAAGGACGCAACTAAAAATGATCAAACTCAAGGCGATCAAAAGAACACAACTCAAAATGAAGTATCTGAAGACTATAGAAAATACAGCTATATCATTACTACTTACTTATAGTATTTGTAGATTTAAGTATTAATAAATTACTTATGCAAAATATTTACGTATAAAACTATTGACAATTTGATATAATATTAAAGTTGAAAATTTAAGAATCTAGCAGGACTCGAACCTGCACTCCCTGGGTATACGCCCCAAGTGCTTTGCCAAATTCAGCTATGAATTCGTATGCTGCTAGACTCGAAATTTCTCAACTCTTTTTGTGCCAGCGTCATAGGTATATACACATAAATACCTTAGCTAGACGAACCTCACTTGGTTTCCTGCAGGATTCTTAAATTTTCAACTTCAATATTATATAAAATACAAAAAGACATAGCAAAGCTAAAATTTGTATTAAAATATTACAAATTTGATATAAGTACATTGGGCAAACGAGTTAGATATGCAGTGCAAAAACTTCTAAGAAAAATCTAAATAGCGGTTACACTTCTTAAATATGTAATTCACACATGCATATCTATTGCAGTCAGTTTTCATTTTGGCGTAGAAGTTTTTGCCCTGCATACCTAATTGATGGGCCCACTGTACATCGTAAATTGGGCCAACTACGTTTTTATTTGGGTAAGTTATCAAGTTAGCTCCATTTAGACTGTGTAGTGTCACTAGTTACCCCAGTTGATTGAAAAATGAGACGTACCTAAATTAGTCAATAGAGACGTATTTTTTTACGCAAACAGAAATATTGACGTGTGTATAGTATATACGAGTATTTAACTATATGTTAAGCTTATGTTATACGTCACCATGATATTAAATCTTATCATGGATCGTGTCAACACATGCCCTTTGCTGTAGTAAATCTGATCAATCAACTTAATACACCTAATACCTACTCAATTTACGATCATTCAGCTTCCCTTTTTAGACTGACTCGATACATGCCGGAACGAAAATCGAATCTGAATAATTGAATATACAAAGATGCTATATTATTATTTTTATTGTTACTTTATAGACTATATTATTAATTATATTATAAACAATCATATCGTTTACGTGACTCATAAGTGCAGTGAACCTGTACAGATTGCCCATTTACATGAAAAGACGGTACATGCTACTGTTGTTTTGATGAAAGTAATGTAACGACAATGTTTTAGAAAGAAAGAAAGAAAATAATTTTATTACCATTAATGTTTTTTAATTATTAATGTTTTCAAAGAGTTAGATAAACTCTGCATGAAGACTGGTACAATAAATAGGACCATGATTAAATACATTTTGTAAAAGCGAGTTCGTAATTTTATTTATTTCATATTTGCACGAATATTTTCTTGTGTCACTGCTATAAAGCGATATTTGATGAAAAAGTGACTTATGATATGAAGGACCAAAATGAAGAATCATTCTATAAACTAGCAGATGTAAGAGGAAGCAGGGGAAATAAAGACACTGTTAAATTAAGTCGCTTAAAAGGGTGCTTTAGAAGACAACGATGGGTTTGCAAACACGTTAATGTCTTTTAAAATAGGATACATTAACTGTTTTGGGTTTTGTATAATAACAGAAATGTGTGGCCCGCAATTCGCCATCTACCAGGTTCTTCGGTAGCATCTTTCATTGTCATATAAAAATACATAATACTAAAAACTTTATTTGATAGTCACAAACACAAAATTATTAATATCGATTTTCGTAATTCCGAATGGTTCAATATTCCTAATATAGTATAAGTCCAAAATTTATATATTACTAACTTTTATAATTATCATTCTCAAAATACCGAGTTTTAGAAGATTGATTAACAATAAGTCTAACTTAATAATAAATACGAAATATTAACAATACGAATTCCAATGATTAAAACGTCAAAATAAAAACGTCTTGTTAAATTAACCATGCAGCAAGCATGCAGAAAGCAGGCAGCATGCAAACCGCAAGCAAGCAGCATGTAAGCCGCAAGCAGGCAGCATTCAGCAAGCATGTAGAAGTATTTGGGTGTTTAAATTTTATTGTTGCCAACAAGTTTCGTAAGATACGTGTATGGAAATCAAACAACTTCGTACGAAGTTTTAAACTGTATTTAACACGTACCTACTCATTACGGCATCGACGAGGACAACACAACAACGACAATTCAACAGTGTGAACAGTGTGATCCAGCTCGATAAACATTATCCTGCCTGATAATTGTGCTGGGATTTTTTACAATTGATTGTTATTTTTAGTTTGCTCGAGCTCGTTGAAATAATAAAATATTCCTAGTAGGTAGTAGGGGAAACTGGGGACGGTTTAACCATTTTTTACTTTATCGTCCACCGTAGCATAGGGACTAAGACAATATATTTAACGAAGGACTATTTATCTCTACCTACTAAAGTAGAATGTTAATGCTAATGTACAGTGATCTAAAGAATGTTTATTTTAGGTCACTGTACTGTATTTTATGAGTAAAATCGATTTAAATAGAGGGGTAATTTGTTTCAACCGTATTTATGCCGACATCGGTTTAAACCATAGAAATCTTAATAACTAGTCAATAGAAATGCTATCGACTATCTTTTAACACGCATGTCGCCGTTTTTCAAATACCACTTTTTGTATTCCTGTAAACAAAATTATTCTTTTTGGCGATGACATAAAGACGACAATTCCTCAACTCGCACTTATGTTCGATTAGACTCATGCGCTTGTATTCCTGCAAACAAAATTATTCTTTTTGCGATGACATTAAGACGACAATTCCTCAACTCGCACTTGTGTTTGACTTGACAGATGCGCGGCGACAAGGTCACGCGTCTTTGACATTTCTATTGCCTTATTATTAAGATTTCTATGGTTTAAACAAACACTGGGCTCATACATGTATTGCAAATTATAATAAATTAACATATTTTATTGATCATTTCATAACAATTTACGATTCATTATTCATACATTTGCTTTGATTCAATCGCCCCCTGTTTCTTTCGTACCCAGTCTCCCCAATCTATTAACTAAAATTCGTACACGTTTAGTTATTTTAAACGGAAATGTTCGACTGACTTTATCGGCTGTTAATTTTATCACATGTGAGCTCATTTGTTACCAATAGTAAAGTATTGTTACTTAGCCAAATTTTTATTATAGTTACTGGTCACTGTTTGATTATGGGCATTATTTTCTATTAAGTAACCATACTACTAATATGTACACTCTCATAAAACAAGGTACTTAGTTATAATAATAATATCATAAATATCAGCGCATGAGTTCCTCTTTGTTCACTTAATTTCTGTTTACGTGATGTATTCATACGAGTCGGTCCATATCCATATATACATGTATACCTAGTTATAAAGTTACATCGATAAGAAGTTATCAAGTAGGTACTATAACTAAGTTAACATATTTATCAATTATTGCGGGGTCAGGTTATTTTTTTTTTTTTTTTTATGGTGGATAGGCACGCGTTTGACCACGATCTCACCTGATTGAACCCGTCAGTATAAAATCAAGCTAACAACTAAACTTAGTTTGTTTGTATTGACGAGTCTAAAGAAGTATAACAGTCCTACAATGGTAGGTCATAGAAAAGATTGAAAAAGCGTCTCGCTAATCTCACTTTGTGGCTTCTTTTAATCAGTCATTTCTTAAGCAAAATCTCTCTACCACTTAACAGCGTACTTTACTACTGAGGTTCATGTTTTTATAGGTGAGATCTACCAAATTAAAAGTTCGTTGTATTAACTATGGCGGATTACAACAATGCGGACAATGAAATTAAGTCACAGGCTGTGTCCACTTCTAGAAGGGCAAACATTATTTTTGTATGTTTATTTTAAGCATGTTTTTTTCTTTTGCTATGTATTGTTCAGTTTAGTGGACCAAACAATGAAATGGAAAAAAAAAGTTTCAAAAAAATAGCTCCTCGCTAATCATCACTGCCTACTGTGCTCCAATTACACTAAATTAAGAGGTTAATATATCATTGATCCGGCATCCTATGCTCAATTGTTTTTTCAAGCTGGTATAGTTGTTTGCAAGATAAAAAGAAGATGCCTAAAATAAAGATTTTTTAAAATTGTCGTTTGCCTGTCTGGCTGTCTGTCGGTCTGCTGTCTGCGACGGCTGGAACGATTTCAACAACTTTTAAGATGCAGGTGACTACAAAGCGCGTAACATAGGCTACTTTATATCAAGGTACCTACCACGCACACGAAACCTCGGGAGACAGTTTGTATGTTTGATAGCGCTAATCTCAAGAAGTACTGGTCGACTTTGATAACTCTTTTTGTGTTTGATGCTTTTACTCTCAACAAAGGTTTTTAGGTATTTAACATTACACTACTTTCTACGAAAGCGGAGCAGTGAGGTTGAACGCGGTCGCGGGTAAAAGCTAGTAATAAATAAAACAAAATCGTATCTTCCCTTATTTATTTAGTTTTCTCAACACAACGGTCACGCTACGATCCAACGAAAAAGGCAACTAAACGCAGTTATCGTCAGCCCGTCTCCTGGTCGACGGCAATGGTTCTTTATACCTCTGCATGGATTGTAAGCACGCTTTCCCTGTCGCACTGTAAGTATCCATGTATTCAGTCCTTCCAGGGAATGGAGTGAAATAAGTCTGTATGCTCCTAGGCATGACTCCTGTATGTACTGTGCCAGGAGGATGAATGGTCGGTCTGACCTTGGGAGGCTGGTGCGTGAAGTGCGTCGGGTCTTTGTAGCAACGCAACATGCCCAGGCGGTTGCTTTCCATAGGAATGGGTGCGCTGGACTGGTTCGCTGGGACTAATGCTCTGTATTCGACCACTGGGAATGCTGAAATAAATACTTAGTCAGAACTCATTAATCTCGTAAAAAAGTGAATAAACTACGCTACGTATTTTAACCGACTGCCCAAAAAGGAGGAGGTTCTCAATTCGGCCGGTATGTTTTTTTTCTATGTGTGTACTTACATCGATTACGCCGCGGTTAATGGACCGATTCGCGTGATTCCTTTTTTGTTCGACGAGAAATAGCTGCCAGGTGGTCCCATAAAAATTTCTTTCAGTTTGGTCTAGTAGTTTTTTTCAAGAACAAGAAGGTTTGAAATATATCAGACTACCTATAGCTTCTGGCCCCACAAGAGTGGTAGGCGATAAAAAGTACATTAATGTCATTTCTGAAGTCTTAACTATCTGTATACCAATTTACATCATAATAGGTTCAGTGGTTCGTATTTAGAATTTAGAATTTAGAATATATTTATTGTCTTACGTAACTACAAACACGCAATTATTTTTAAATTTAGTAGTATATAAATAAGGATTTCGTAGCATAAATTGAATTGTGGCTAAACATTAAAAAGCTGGCATTACTTATTTACCTCTTTTCTCGAAAGTCGATTGATACATAGTCATCATTTTGCTGTCGAGATCATCACATGGATGGTCCAAAATGTCGTTTGTTACATCCACCATCTGAAAAAACCGAAGGACAGCACATTAGCGGTATATCGAAGACTTGATTCCTGATTACCTCTTGGTGTAGATTAGTTATAATTTGCAACTGTTCACCGCGAGGTTTCCGGCTCGATCCCCAGGTCGTGCAAAGTCTTGTTGACGGAACACTCTGGGTTTTAGTCAGTGCAACTCGCACATAATCACTGACTCTACCCGGATCAGTGTCATGAGTCAGGTATTTCACAGTATAAAAAAAGACATTTTTCTGTTATGGTGCTCACAGACCAACTGTAGCGTAACGATACGAGTCGAATATTTCAGCCGGTACGGGAAGCAAACCGAGCATTGCATTGCGTACTCTGTAGTGCTCGCTCTCTAAGTGCTCCCAGACCGACTGTAATGTAGCAGTAACGATAAAGCTTGTAACAATTTGTTACAAGTGAATGCTCGGCGGCAAACCAATGCGCAATATGGTGTGAAAATGTTTGTTTTTACCTGAAAGTGGGTAAATTGTTTTTTGACTTTTGGTAAAGTATATTTTTAAAATATTTAAAAATGTTAGTTTGTGTGTGTTTAATTATATTATTACTGTAGCTTATTATCTATACATGCTTGTCCCACGGCTAAGCACGGGTTTCTTGTATCGTTACATTACAGTCGGACTATGAGCACCTAGAGAGCGAGCACAATATGGTACGCACTGTAATGTGCGGTTCGCCTCCCACACCGTAATTCGACTAGTAACATCACATTACAGTCGGTCTGGAAGCACCTTTACAGGCGGATGCTCGCTTGGTGTGGGAGCACCTTTAGGAATTTGTCAGTAACATCACGGGAGTCTAGATTTGTACCCGGTAGATGGCAATAGGCTGACCGTTTATCGTATGTATGGAAGTTGACATAACGGGTAAATTGTGGGTTTTATACACTGCAAAACCCTTCTGGCTAATTTATGTGATTTTATGTTAGGATCCTGGGTAACAGCATCAATCTTATTCATGTACCTGTCTCCTCAACTGCTCATAGTCGTGACACAGCTTTTGTTCCTTCTCGAGCAGTTGTTTGTACTGCTCCACCCTTGGCGAGTAGGAGTGGGCGTCGCAGTGGCAGTATGGCGCGACAGGGGCCGGCCTGATGGTTGGCGCCGGGTTTGGACTCGGTGGCTCACATGGCCTGGTAGAAATTTCCAAAATTACTAGGCTATTATTACTGTATCTACTGTGTGCAGCCGAAGTTCCTAGTCATCTTATAATAGCATTGTATTCTAGAGTGACTCATTGCTAACTAAATATAATCAGGCTTTTTACAATTTTATGCTTTAAAATGATTTGATAGATACTTACTTGCCGATTATTGGTTTCGTAGATGGCCATTGGTATTCGCTGACGGTGTTTGTCTTAAAATCATCCATTGTTGAATTATTCTAAAATACCACACGATTAAAATGTGCAATTACATAGATATGCTGATAAATTTGTGACAATTTGTCGATTTAAATAAACTCAATATCTTGTTAAATGTATTACAGTTAGTAATTTACGCACCTCAGCTTATGACGTTAATATTTTTAAGATTTAATATTATAACTTTGGCTAATATACACCCTACATAATTTAGAACAGCTTTTGAAGCCAAAAATTTGATTTGTATGAAAAATTCGTCAATGAGGGAAGATAAAAACATTTTGATGTTTCGCATTTTTTTTTTGTACTAGCCAGCCATGCCAAATATAATCAATTCTGAAACAATGTTGTTAATATAAAATATCAGTCAGAAATTTAATATTTTCGTCTACCAACACTATTAACCGCTGCAATCACGAAGTCACGAAGTAGTTAGATTAATAAGGTGTGCTACATATAGATATCTCTTTTTTTTCCATTTTATCCTGCGTAAAAACCACGGAATAGGAATACCAAAGGAAATGTGAAGTAGGCGTGGTTCGCGTGCCACAATTAAGCGTAGCTACGCTTAATCAATCCATGTCTATGACCAGTCGTGTTCTGACAGCGCGTCAAGTTGCTAATCTTGCGTATTTATTTTATATTTCTTTAACCATGCCGTATTGTACTATTCTGGAGTGTAAAAATGATAGTAAAAGAAAAAATCTCATGAATGGAGGTGTTTCATACCATCGGTAAGTATGATTTCTTATAAAAATCATGTTTCGTTAACTTACTAAAAACATCTAGAACATTCTACAGAATATTCTACGCATGATATAATAAGATAGGTCTCCTCACCACGATGACAGTTCAGTATGTTGTGCCAGGAATGTATGAGTGTTGTCAAATTTTCGTAGAACCTGGCACAAATATGGTGGCTTATTTAAGTCAGTCTTGAGCATATCTGAGTTTTTTGTACCATGATTCTACGCTACTCGTTTAGTGATGTGTGAGTTCGTACAATACTGAGTTTATCGATAGACTTAAAAAAGAAAAGTAATCACAATATAATATTACAAATTCGATAGTTATTCTGTCTTTTAATGTAAAAAGGTAACAAACAGTGTTACCTTTTTACATTCAATCTGATCTGATCTGACATAGAGTTAGCTGGGTTTGGTTATCGGGGGTTAAAAAATAAAGTATTCTTATTTTATCCAGATTATTTAAAATGAGCTACACAACATGTTAAGTATTGTTACAAAAAGATTCAGTTAAAAAACTCGAGCGGTAGCTACTGGTACCATTGTGCGAGTGTCGAGTCTATTAATAAAAAATAGTAAGAAACGATATTATACTAAATGCAACATTTTCACATATAAAACTCGTAAGCTCAAATAAGAAATCATGTATCTATCGATATCGATAATGTGATTACAAAATTCAATATTGCGCATCATTGGGTGAATAGCGCTAAAAATCAATCTCTGAAACAAAATCTCATCCTTATGTCGTACGTGTTTAAGGTTAAAATTGCGTCCATCTAAAATACTGCCATCTCTACTCAAGTAGCGGAATTATCTCGTCAGTCAAATGTAATACATTACTAAGATAACAAAACGTCGTAAGTACTTTTTGCAGTTTATTAAAATAATAGCAGTGAAGGTATATTTTCAAATTTATAGCATGTGTGCTTTATGCTTATTTTTACTAAAATAAAAACGACCAATCAAATGAATTCTTTGTGTGTAGTGCGAAGTATGATTATTGGTTTATTTGTGTGAGTTTGGCGACAGCAGTTTCCATACTAATTGTGTCATATATACCATTTCCTTTGGTATTCCTATTCCGTGGTAAAAACGATTCTTAAGTATCTGTCTTCTCTTTCTATCAATAAACTTCATATTAAGCCGATTAATATTAATGTTGCAAATTAACAATATTACATATTGAGTAGGGAAAACAGATGCAATTTACATTATTAATGAAAACATAATTCTGTAATTAATTATCTTACATATTGCTTACATTAGTAAGATATATTAGAATATTACAGTCCTTGCAATATAAGAAGATTTATATAGTATAAAGTGTATTGAAAATAATAATTATTTTTACTAAAGGCTTTTAAAGAGGGACTTTTTGTAGAAAATGGCAACAATTCCACTGCCGTCATTCTATATCTGTTGTCAACATCGTTGTTTTTCTGTCATCCGTCAATAAATCAGCTGTGTATCACACACAGAGAACATGTAACAAAATAAATGTGCGTATTAAAATTATTGGTGTGAAAATGTCCACTGAGATAACTGATAAAAAATCAACTCAATGTTTATGATAAATTCACGGTGGAAGAGACATGGCGCGGCGGAGGAGCAGCGGCATTACGAGCCTGGGGTTTAACCAGGATCAAGGTTTGTGTTACTTCCTAGTTCGTCAACCTAAGTTCTTTGTTCTCAGGTAGACTGGCTATTATTCATTATTCGGATAAGCTGTGCGTTGTGATGAGTGATGAGGTATTGGCGTGGTGTGGAGAGTTGTGCGTCGCGTTCGGAGCGCGAGGAGCCGTGGAACGCTCACGTCGCACGCTGCTCGCACTTCGTATCGCTCCACGTGTTGTTTATATTTTTAGTAGCGCGCCCACGCGCAATATCCATTCTTCGCAAGTTCACTGGCTATTGTTTGGGCGTTGTTTTGAGTGTACTAAATCCTCGTGTACATTCTAAACTATAACACGCAATTTTCTATACATTCATTATGACCCTACGTCATATAACTTTAACTCAACACAACTTCATTGTTTTGAAGAACAGCTGCTTATGTTTTGTTTATCAAAAATTGTTGTTATTGTTTAGTAAATTGCTAATATTATATAGCCAATAGAAAGCAAGTAAACAATCACACCACAATATGATGAACTTAATGAAAAATTTACATAATAGTTATTGAACAGTCATTGTTGTTGAATGAATAAATCAATGAACACATTGCTTAAATCAATTAACTACATTATCATCGTATATGAAACTTGAAGTGTTTATTAACCTCTCAACTGGCGAGCACCGAATGTCATTATGACGTAAACTGGCGGACAGCCATATTATGTCTGCGAACAAAGATCTCTCAACTGGCAAGCACCGAATGTCAATAAGACTGTAAACTGGCACCCCTTCCCGCGGGGTATCGCCGCGCGCCGACTCGGTTTACATTCTTTAAGTTTACTCAGCAATTAAAACAATACCATGCGTGTTACTTATGTCTATGTAATCGTTATGAGTTAGGCTAACTGATTGTTAAATAATTTCAACACCTAAGTGTGCGATTTTTTTCCTAGTTCAAGGTAAAAAAGAGCTAAAGATTTTTTCCCAGTTTCTTGTATTAAAATACAAATAATGAAAAAATAAAACACTATACTAAAAGGGTATTTTGTTTATTTACAATATATATAACTATTTATTTATATTCAATAAAAAAAATAGGGCTCTCTGAACATTTATTTCATACAGTCGTCTTTGAAACATTTACTGACTATGGGCCACTTGAGCGCAGGGCAAAAAAAATCATATCATCATGGTCATAGATAAAAAAAAATCGTTCCAGCGACGTCTCCTGTCGCAATGTATGCTATCCTTGTTTAACTTATAAGCGCTTATTCACTCACACTAACGGGTAATGCTTAAGGAACTGTTTATATAGACAAAAGTTTGGGACATTCGGGTCGCAGACATATTTTGTTCGCCTGCCAGTAGACGGAGTCTTTTTCCGCAGACATAATATGGCTGTCCGCCAGTTTACGTCATAATGACATTCGGTGCTCTCCAGTTGAGAGGTTTTTTTCTGCACACATAATATGTCTGTCCGCCAGTTGAGAGGTTAAGATGAATTTATAAAATACAGGTTTATGTCAACCCGTCTTTTTCAATTATTGGAATGTTTTGCTTTTATGTGATTAACGATTTATACCCATACACATTACAAATGGCTGTGGCATAAAGATTACATGTGTAATGATGATTCACAAATATAGTTATTCCAGTAGAAATAGATAAATGTGCAGTGAAAAGTACCCACAAATTGCTAGTTTAAGGGACAAATGGAGGCAGATCAGAGATATCATAAGGTTTTTTAATACATGCTCTTTGTTGTATTATATGAACTACAATAAGGTTCTGTGCTATAATATATCAAAAATTTTACTAATGATCCAGCAACTTACACAAACAGTTAGTGCATATTTCAAAAGTATAAAAATTTCAATTTCCATCAGTACGATTCAGCACATAAACAACCTGTTTGTACCAGCTGTGTGTACAAGTAAGATGGAGTGTGTAGTACTTTATACAGTCATGATTGTGTGGTCTTAGACCAAAACGCCTTTGACTTAGCAGTTCCACAAGTTTTTTTGCAGCAGGACGGTAGTTGTTATTTTGTTTCTACAAACTATCTATTTTAAAATATTTAAAGCAAATGATGACTTTGCTAAGGCTTTTTGTTTTTTGTACAATATTAAGGTTGAAAAATTTTGAGTCTAGCAGGGTTCATACCTGCTGAAATGGCAAAGCACCTAGTGCATTTACCCAGGAGATGCAGGTTTAAATCCTGCGGGATTCTAAATTTTACCTTAATATTGTATACTATCTATTTTATCTGTTGTAGGCTGCTTCACATGCTGCCTTAAGACCGGCTTGCGCGTCTACAATGTGGAACCACTCGTCGAAAAAACTCACTACAGTAAGTGTTCATACAAACTTTCATACATAATATTCTAGTATTTTAATGGATGGTTATATTGTCATAAGTGTATCAATGGTCCTATCAGACCAATAAATTCATGATCTACCTCATCACTTTATTTGTGAAGTTATTCCAGAACATAAGTCTTTCGAATTTCTTTTAAAATAGTTGTAATTGTCAAGTTTAACTAAACTTATAGCTACCATTTTTGTCATATGGGTCAAGAATCTAGTGGTCTGGTAGTACATGTCACATTTAAATGAGTACTTTAGTACTTACAGAATTGATTGCATAAAATAGATTCAAAATATATCTGTTAAGTGTTATGATTAAAAGACATTGCTTGACTGCCCAATTGTTAAAGTAAACAATAACAAAATTACACACAACAAATGTGACACTACACCAGGTATATAAGTTGACCATTATTATTACCACAAGTGACCTGTCATGACTTAAGTCCAGCATCATAAAAAACACTACATATATATTCACCTTTCATGAGTTCTTTCAATGACCAATATCAACAATAGTTCCTACAGGCAGAAGCGGATTTACAAATTTTTAATGTATAGACTGGGAAATTATTGCCGCCTTTGTCTCTACAATTGTCAAGTCCTAGATCATTTTTACGATCCAAAAATTAAATGTGAATCATGCAGAAATCTTTTTGATTTCTATGAGCAAATTCTATGCAGCAAAAAAAAATTAAAATGGTTTCCAAATTTGCCGCTGCAAAAATTCTGCCGCCTAGGCTCTAGCCTACTCAGCCTGCTGGTAAATCCGCCAATGCCTAAAGGCAGTCTATATATTATTTTAAATATCAAATGTCATTCTAGTTTTTTTTTTATTTGTGAAACAGAAAGTTAACAGAGGTCTTATAATTTAAGTTGGAAAGGTGCGCTACCTTATACCTTATCAATTAAATAATATAATTTTCCAATATTAATTATAATAAAGTCCTGATTGTCGAATATAATAGGAATTGTCGGTAGTTAATTCTTGTCAGAAATACAAAAAGGTTTTTACGGTTTAGATTGTGGCCAACTCGACAAGTTTTCATAACCAGAGCCACAATAATCTACCTAGTGGTTCAGATGCTTAAAACTCCGCCTTGAGAATGCCTATAGGTTTTTAAACTTTTAAATAAATATCTCACAACTTACACATAACGCCATCTAGCCCCAAACTAAGCAGAGCTTGTACCACTAGAATAACTGATACTTATAGATGTATACTTATCTTTTGTAAATATATATACTTATTATACATAGAAACACCAGGAACGACCATGCATGAATTTGTTCCTAGCACCATGTCACCAAGCCAACGTTACAATGTTGCGGTGGGCTAGAGCCTAAGGCCTTAAATTATTAACTCAATATCGGCTATAATATTCTCTTTTTTGAAAGTGAAGTTACTACCAAATATACCACTAGTCAGTGCAAAACATAGCACTCTACATAAGTTTATAAAAAACATTCCGACTACATTAAAAGTAGATATTAAAAAGCACAATGGGCATGATATCTGTTTTTTTATTTGTGTATGTCATTGAAACATTAAAACACCTCTCGATACTAGTATCGATATAGATATGTGTGTATTTATTTTAATGATGTTTCTAAAAACATCATAAGTAAATTAAATAGTAAATTACTTTGTCACCACATAAACTTGCTGAGATAATATAATTTTAAATTCACATTAATAATAGCACCAAACACACCAAACAAACGGCTACAAAGACGTGACGTCATCCATTTGTAGCTTGTATGCGAAGTTATAAATTTTGTTTAATAGCTGTATGACATATTGCGTTTATGAAAATGATTTTATTTCGAGAACTGCTAAAATTTGTATGGGTTATTCAATGTTTTTTTTTTATAATTTTGTACTAAAAAGTGGACTTGTCCATGAAAGTTTGAATAATCATACATAATATAAGCTATGTATAAATATGTTACTAAAATATATTGCATTTGGTTTCTGTTTACCTTTACTTGATAAGGTATTCATTTTATTACTTTCGCGGACGCAGTTAAAATCCCTGTTGAATTCAGTCAATTACAGATAAAATGCTCGCACGCACTACTTATAGCCTCTCGATATCGCATTGTCATTAGGTAGGTACGTTGATATAGAATCTATATATATATATTACTAGCTGACCCGGCGAACTTCGTACCGCCTTAGCGTAAATTTGATGCACTACTTTATTTTGTATAGCTGACCTATCTTATGTATGCGTACAAATCTATAATATCCCCCATATAAAAATGAATACTTTTTTTTTTTTTTTGCCGTAACAACCTTGTACAGAGTATTAAAAAACTACAAAAAAAAATATCAGCCGAATCGGTCAAGCCGTTTTCATGCCAAGTCGTGACAACGGAAATTTCATTATATGGGAAAATGGAATTGTCGTCTTACTCTATCTTACTCGCAATTTTTCCTTATTTGCTCACCGTTTAGACCTACCCTGGACTACGACAAACATTTTAAAACCAAAATCAGCTCAATCGGCCCAGCCGTTCTCGAGTTTTAATCAGACTAACGAACAACAATTCATTTTTATTTATATAGATAGATAGATAGTAATGACTAAATGGCATTAGCACAACTCACGACGTTGCCATTTAGGTACAATGAACGGCGCAAATCATTTACATCTATTGACATTAATGAACTTTCAAGTTAGGAATTTTAATAATTACCTAGAATATTCATAGTCATGTATGCGTAAGCTGTTAAAACTCTGTTCCAAAATCATTCAACCTTTCTTTGTGTGTATGAGTCACACTATCTTAGAAAATTCATTAGCGTTAAAATAAAAGTTTCAACTTATGACGTCTGCGACTTTTTTGTCAAAGAAAAACGACTTCTCATTGGCCGGGGGTCATCTGCCTGGCAGTGTTTGCAAACGCTGTCGACCTTCCAAGTAGATAGGTACGTTTTAGAGCTAGACGAGTGAATGACCTCCTATATTTAGATCGTCCTGATGTATCTTCGATTGAAATGTTATCTGCACGGCTAGGACACAGGCACTGATTGATTGCTTTATAATGATTCCGTGAAGACACTTGTCCTTTGTTTACGGTTTTAGACACGGATACGACATTTGATTCAGAAATCACTTCCAACTATTCCAAGGAATGTATCTTGGTCATGTGAGATGAAAGATTTGCCTCTTGTCGCTAGTTGTACGGAGTCGATTTCCATTCCATCTGCCATCAGGGTCACTTAACGTACATTACAACCACCTTCAAACATTAAGTCATCTAACTGTAACAAAACGTTAGTAGCTGTCTCTAGCTCAGGGTTAAGAAGGATATATTAGTTAAAACCTCTGCTCTATCTATACCTTTGATAGTAACGACAGAGTCTTCCTCCAGCTGCTAAAGGAAGCAAATGCGGACTGAGCTCAAAAAGGTCACACGCTTAACCTTTATCCGCCCTTATCAACCCAACTTCAATTCGGCGCGTTGGGCAACCTACTTCATTTTTGACCCAACCGTACCGTACCAAAGCTGCTTGGCATTACCATCGCATCACTTCAAATATGTCTTGACACATGCATAAAAACGAGTGCATCGCCTTGTGGAGTATACTGTATTTATACTTAACAACAGAACTACTTATTAAATCCCAGGCGTTCGCATGAGTCATTGTAAAGACCGGTAATTTTGTGAGTTGCAGTTATGCACTTTTTGCCCCGTGATCGCACGTTGCAACAAAGCATGTAGTGCTCATTCTGAACAATGTAATTATTTACCTAACGGTTATATATTTGTATAAATTACCAATTTTTTTGGGTACTTCTGCAAAACTCGTTACTGCGATCTACAGTGTTATTTTTTGTCATCAATACAGAATTTAACCCATCGAGCCTATATTCTAATTTCACTCTATATTTGCTATTAATGCGTTTTTTTTATTCGCCGAACGTTACACGTAGCTAACGCTTTATCCTTTCCTTTGCTAAGACAACTTTAACATAGTGGGTCAACAATTTTATTCCTCCTGTCCCGGTAAATCTAGATCTAATCAAAAACTTGCCCACGAAACCGGTACACAGTTTAATAATGTAGCATTTCATATCTTCATTGTCTGGGTCAGATCAATCACTAACAGTTGGTTCAGAAAACAGGCTTGATTGTGTCCTTTCATCTTGAGTTAGTAGGTAGACGTATCAAGTTGGTAACCTGTAGGATTTTGGCGTATTTTCGTAAACGGAATTAGCTGTAAAAATAATCGTTCTCTCTTGACGTATGACCGTGTCCTTCTCGAATATCAGCGAAACTGGAATGAGGCGAGTTTCCTTTACATCAATTAGCCTGTTGGTGACTCAAAGTGTGAATCAGACTCTGTCTCGCTTACTCGCCGCGTAACAACAGTCGAGATTTTCATCTTAAGTGCTTTTTTATTTTGCAAATTCGAATTTGCATCAACGAATGAGCTTTTATCGTACATTTTAGTAGAAGAACTAGATCTTAACATCCTATGTACGTATTTGAAACTGTATAAATAATAGCTACCTATAACTAAATTCGTATCGAATTCTCACGCTTTCAAGTGAATGTATTTATCGCGGAACTGGTTTTATTAAAATTTTCCTATTATAGATATCATAATTTCCTCTTTATAAATAAACGATGGATGCACAGAAAAAAAAAGTCAAAACAGAAGAAAAATGTGTTTTTTTTTCAATTTGCCGTTGCAATAAATGTCGCAATCTCCCATCTACGCTGTATAGTATACGTTTGATTAACAATGTAGGAATTGTAGGTATCTATATGTGATGAATAATGACGTATAGAAGTTTGGCTGGCAACTTGTCAACACAATAATACTCGGTCCAATGTTTGTTAACTCTTAACCTCACGTATGTATAGCCCAGTCCTACCAAATAGTAACTATTTTTAACAAAACCACAGTCATCCTCTACTTAGTTCATGCTTCTATAGTCCTTTTATTTGAAAAGACTTTTTTTTTTAATTTTAACAAAAAACATCTGTCAAATTCAGTTTTTAAATGACGCAAACGCAAAAAAGAAGAGCCCTTGTATTTTTCATAAAAGGCAATGGAATTGCCCAATACTCTTTTGTAAGAAAAGGGCGAATTTTCTTTGATCAAATTGGCAGTGTAGCTGGAGCTGTCGCGCTTTATTTAAATAATTTTAATTGTAATTAATGATTTATATTGTGTCTGACATTTATTACTATAAGTAATTAATTTTATTTTTTTTATTGTATTCTAATCTATTTCTTATTTAATTTGATATAATATTGTACTAATTTTAACGTAATAATTTGATGACGTACTTATGTTAGATTACTTTTTTATGATGTTTTAATTGTATCTTCAATGTATGTAAATTACATGTATACCTATACACGTTTTTATATGGCTTTATTTTTTCTTTCTTTTACTGTATGACTTGCATGTAAGCGACTTGGTTATTAACTGTAAGCTTATAATGTGTGAATAAATAAAATTGAAATTGAAGCGATCTTGTGAAGGTGTCAGACAACATAACAATGTGACATTATGAACAGTCCTTGAGACTGTAATATGGATGAAAGTACACCTCGCTACACTGAAGCGGAGTATAGATATGTATACGTATATCTATATTATATTTAGCAAATAATTTAAATCGGACAACAAGTCACGAGACACGAAAAAAATACGCATTGTATTGCGTCCTCCTTTTAGAAATAATTCAATATATAAACCGGTCAGGCTGCGAGTCGGACTCGCTCACGAAGGATTCCGTACCATCATCTATAAAAACGGTATAAAAATCATGTCTCTTGTATGGTAGCCCCCTTCTTCAAATGTTTATTGTACTCGGATTTTAATATTTGTTGTTATAGCGGCAACAATTATAGATTATCTGTTAAAATTTCATCTGTCTAGCTATCACGGGCCATGAGTCTTAGCCCGGTTACAAATATAGAACAAAATCGACAAAAAAAAGACGTTTTTTGTATGAGAGACCCCTTAAATATTTAATATTTTCGGTTTTTAGTATTTCTTGTTATACAGCATCTGTGATAGTTTCAACTGTCTATCACGGTTCATGAGATACAGCCTGGTGACAGACGGACAGTGAAGTCTTAGTAATAGGGTTCTGTTTTTATCTTCTGGGGTACGGAACCCTACAAAATGAGCTGTGTCCGAAGAACCCGTAGTAAACAATGCAGACGTGATTAATAAAATGTAAATAGTTTGGTTTAATTTAGCATATCAGGCCGTGTTTGTTATCTACTAACAACTGGTAACATCGGCATCGCCGTATGTGCGTACGTGCCAAGCATGCAGCATGTATGTCTGTTATACACTAAATCTAAGGTCATGCTTGTAATTGTGATGTAGGAACGCCTCAGACAAACACTTTGTTTATTTATGGTAATGCTATTAGAAAAAAAAAATGCTAATGCAGTTTGGGTTTGGATGAAACATAAATTCGAAGTCGCAGTTTCGATCCTAGCGACTCACTTCCTCTTAAAAAAACCTTGAAAATATGCAAATTTTTGATATTTCATCGAGTCTAACACCTGCTTACTTAATGTAAAAAGGTAAATATCAATGCTCACATTATCACAATAAACACAAGCATAAAATTGGCGTGGCCGTGGTTCCTTTTAATGAGACCATGGGAACAGGCAGCTACAGTAATACGCCATTTAACGAAATTTCGGCGTTGCAGAGTTACTGAATCTACGTCTTACTTATCCTCTTTCAGTTAAGTATTATTACCCTGTCAAACCCAAACCTGTGTAGTTAATTTGATCACATATTTTCTTCATTCAAAAGACGCAAAAGAATAAACCTGTTTGACATAATAATATGAAAACTAACGTATAGATGGCTGAAAGCTTGGCCAACCGTGTTCAGTTTTCACTTAGAAGATCTTTGATCAGGGCGAGTGCTACATCGTATTGCTGTATATTTCAGGCAAGGAGGAGTTGGGCGAGGTTTCGTTCTGCGAGATGGTGTTCCGCACCAACTGGCTGCTGGTAGTGAGGGCTCGCCTGCCGTGCAGCCTCATGCTGCTCGACGACCAGCAGCGCGCCTTCCGCGCAGAGGTGCTCTTCAAATCGCCCATCAGAGCGCTTCGGGCTAGGAAGGATAAGTGAGTACAATATAAGGAAAACAACACAAAGCTACTGCATTGTCTGGGTTGAATTTTAGTGAAAGTTGCCTACGAGCATATTACTCCGAAAGAGTCTAATTGCCTATCAATAAGAAAATAAGATCACAAAATATGACGTTTCGGTGCCTGCGACCATGGCCAGTGTAATCTGTCAGCCGAAACGTCAAGCCTAAAAGGTAAATAATGCATGATCGCATTAAATCAAGTTAGATTTTATGAAATCGAATACATTTATAATATTAGTTTAAATACTGATTCAGCCTTGGATATCGCTTCATTTACTAAACAAACACTACAATACCTCAGTTGTTGTTGCTAAGAATGTGTCATTATTGTCATTAAGCAGATCAACCCTATGAATCAGATCTATGAAGAATAAATTAGTTAGCAGGTGCCACTTATACTGTGTGTAGGTACCATATGTAACTAGAAAATATTCCAACTTATTGATTATTTTTATAGCATTTAGCTATGCTTAGGCAATTATACTGGTTGTAATAAGGTACGCGTTCATTCTTTACAACTTTTGTGCTGAATTTAACTTCGCCATGTTGGTTTGTATCCTACTTAAGAAAGATACAAATGGATAAACGTGACGTCACGTGATGATGTAACATACAGTTGAGAAATTTAGGGTCCTGGCAAAAGGTGACCGTAGCTTAGTAGTTTAGTCCGTCCCCTAAACTAAACTGTTTCTTCGAACATTATTGCAATTAAATTTTCATAACAATTTATATACATGACAATGTACAATTATAGAGATTTCTTACACAATTTTTCTACTTACCCCGTAAAAATAGCAAGCTACTTAATGAATCATTAATAAATTATCATAAGTAGGGAAGTACTTAAAATGACAGCGCAATAAATAATGTCGATCCATTGACATAATTATTGTACTATTTAGTATATACATATTTAAAAACAACACAAATAAGAATAATGCAATTAATACTATTATTCTCTACAGTAAACACAAATAAAGTAGATAAACAACTGTATGACAATATGTATAAACAAACACTTTACTACTTACACTTAAACAAAGTGTTAAAGAAATTAATGAAGTTTATTCAAATGTTCAATCGTAATTGAGTCGTAAGGTCTTGGCTTCGATTTCCGGGTCAGGCTGAATATATTCTTCGCAGTTTGCCTGTGTGTATCAGGCAATTCTCAGTTCAAAGACAGACTCTGCCACATACTTATTTCGATAGGTTTTTATTGGTGGTAGAGCTCTTGTGAATGAGCTCGAGGGCGGCAGCACCACCGTCTCACCTTTAACCTGCCGCCAAATAGTAGTGCTTCCATTACTATGTTCCGGTTTGGTGGTGAGATCAGGCCCTGAAATTACTGGCACATGAGGCATAACACCTTAGTCCTCAGCTGCAGCGACGCATCTATAATCTACTTTTGTGGATTGTTGATGTCCATGGGCTGTACTCCACTTACCATCAGGTGGACTACACGTTCGTTCGCTGTGGGCGTAGTATAAAAAAGGTAAAAATAGAAAAATATATCTGTGCAGTTAACTCTTCTAGAATTAAATAAATTGAATATGTACTAAATGTCAAATATTTTAACTCTAAGTTTCGGCTAGGACTTCGGTTGCAAGGTATACATCACAGATATAGATTTACATAGATAACGCAAGTATCACGATTTGTATTGAAACCAAGCGTGCCGACTTTTTAATACCTATTGTGACGTCACAGCCGAAATTTAGTGACGGGAAATCCAAACCGATTCAAAGACACCGATGCCGCCGATGTCCATCCGCCCAGTACGATTCAAACGGCCGTCCGCTATGATTTTCTCTAACAAAAGACGCGCGTGGACTGAAGTTAGCGGCGACCAACCTTGACGCTTGGTCGGGGTTCGGACACGCGAAGTACATGCATTTGCGTTATATATGTAGATCAATATCTGTGGTATACATAGATAAGAGCCTAAGTAGACTTATCAAGATCTGTTTAGCGCTTTAGCAACAATCAAACTGACAGACTTACTTCAAATTTCAACTTCTTATTGATTATTTTTATAGCATTTAGCTTTGCTTAGCAAATTATACTAAGAAACAGTTTGGCGACCGTAGCTGGTTGGTTAAAGCGACTGCCCGGTGTGCAGTAAGGTCGCAGGTTCAAATCCTGCCGGTCACATATCTTTTTCAACTGTTTCTAAGTATTATTTCACATTTTTTTATATGTAATATTAAATGAGTGATTTTAAAAAAATAATTATTAAAAAAACAAAAAACCCGACTGCTTAAAAAAAAGAACTGAAAAGATAAAAACAAGTATAGCCTGCAACATCATAAAGAATTTAGTTTGACATATTTCATTTGTTGTTAATGAATTTAATGTAGATAATGCTATACTTGTTTTAATCTTTTCAGTTCTTTTTATTAAGCAGTCGGGTTTTTTGTTTTTTTAATAATTATTTTTTATTTCACTCTTTTTAGTTCTTTTATCCGACATGTTTTTTATATCTATTAATTTGTAGAAATCAAATCTCTTTGAGATCAATGAGCCTTAATCGTGAGTTAAACTATCAAATGCAAAAACAATTATTCAAATTCGACCGGCAGTTTCCAAGATTAGCGTGAGCGAACATACAAACTAACTTCCACCCACTTCGGGCGCCCGAGCGTGCCGATATATAAATTGGTAAATTGTGTTTAATCAGTAATATAAATGTGATAAGAAGTATATATTTTTGAAATGGTCTTTTCATGGCCTTTTATTTGATACCCAAATTACTATGATGAAAAGAAAATCCATACCTCCCCCCCTTTTTTTTTCATTTGCCGGCGCCATTTTAAAAATTTAGTTAGCCTATGTCACTATCACTGTTTTGACAAATTCAACGACACCTCATTTGTCAAAATCCGTCTAGCCGTTTGGGCTGTAGGGCGTGCCAAAGAAATAGACATACATACATACATACATACATACATACATACATACATACATACATACGCTCGAAAAACATAACCCTCCTTCTGACGCAGTCGGGTAAAAAGAACGTGTACCGTATAAAATGCACGTCATTTATTTGAATTACGCCGTGGAAATTAAAATAAGAAGTGTAGAAACGTGACCGAACGTGTCAGACCGCGTTAACAAACGTGTAACGTATCGATAAGATAACGCAGCCTTCACCGAATAACCCAATAATGTGAATGATCAGATGCTTTGTATCAATATCGCATCAGGAAGTTGTTTTGATTCACTACGTTTGTTTGACTGACTTTAATCGTACGGCCCATTCGCGTAGTTTACTATTTGTACGCTACGCAATTAGAATGTTGACTATTGTAGTTGCGTACCTACGTCATTCTTTATTATTATTATGCATGCCTCGTGGTTAACGTATGCGCCTCACACTTGCGCTCGGGCGTGATTCTCGGGTCGGACAATAGTGTTATTTGGGATTTTTCCTATTGGGATTTGTGCCCTATCACCTAACACCCCTAACTGGTGAAATGTAGGTGTAAAACATCTCTGCCACACCCTTCTGCGTAATATAGTCGAGGTGTTATGTTATACTACACTCTACTCTACTGGTGGTAGAGCTCTTGTGAATGAGCTCGAGGGCGGCAGCACCACCGTCTCACCTTTAACCTTTCGCCAAATAGTAGTGCTTCCATTACTGTGTTCCGGTTTAGTGGTGAGATCAGGCCATGAAATTACTAGCACATGAGGCATAACACCGTTGTCCTCAGCTGCAGCGACGCATCTGTAATCTGCTTTCGTGGATTGTTGATGTCCATGGGCTGTACTACACTTACCATCAAGTGGACTACACGTTCGTTCGCTGTGGGCGTAGAATAAAAAAAAAAAAAAATACTATGTTACTAGCCGACCCGGCTAGTTTTGGATTTAACTAAATTATACACAGTAATTAAATTATGCAAGCTAGTTCATTATTGATTCCTAATTGAGTAATTGATTAACCATGACAATAGATTTGATCCTTGATCGCATAAATAATACGCATAATACAATTGATGTAATAAATAACACGTTATGAACATCTGCAGCTTTCATTTATTGTTTGTAAAAGTAATAATTAAGACACAATTTTTATAAATTTAATTAATATAATATAGAATATTGTAATTAATTATATTATTATCCTACTAATAATTTTAATGCGAAAGATTGTGAAGGTATTTGTTAATCCATTACGCAAAAACTATCTAATAGATTTTGATGAAGTTTTGCAGAGATGAAGCTTATAGTCTGGATTAACAAATTCTAGGTCGGACTGTGCATCATAAGGCCCGCATGGCATCTCACTTAGGGCTCGTCTCTCAGTGCTGGCGACGGTAGGGCTTTTACATCAAGCAATTCTGCTTTTATAGCGGGGCAGAGTTCTTGAGAGGCAGAGGGAGTGGGGGGAGGGGCACAGGCGAAGCTGGGCTGGCGATCACTACCCTGAATGTATGACCTGAACAAGTTACTTGACAATACTATTGGTCTTGTTATTTTAAATTCATGGTTGTATATATAATTACAATTGACATAAACTATGCAATAATATAATTGACATCTAGATATTGAAATCATGACATGTAAATTGACTTTATGAAATTAAATGAATATGAATATGAATATTGGCTACTTTTTAACAACGTACCACGCTAGCGGAAGCTAGTATTTACTTGATTGATTTTAATAGATTTAAAAAAAACCAGCCAAATCATCAAATATTTGTTACAACTGCACATTTCCATGTTTGCATCAAACACGACTTTAGACGTGGCAAACCATTAATAAATGCTTCTATTTCATTGATAGAATTAATGAGAATCAT
Organism: Hypena proboscidalis; assembly: GCA_905147285.1. Lineage (NCBI taxonomy): Eukaryota > Metazoa > Arthropoda > Insecta > Lepidoptera > Erebidae > Hypena > Hypena proboscidalis. Next base: position 9,604,647 of record LR990141.1, read on the forward strand.
CGTCCGATTAACCGGAATGACATCATGAAATAAATCAATTCATGATGAGACTTTTTCGGGTCATTTACATTAAGTAAATTTTTCTGAAGTCCTTTTTATACGATATAATGTAGTGGATGGATTTGTTTGTATTCCGACCTGGTAAGATGAGGCTGGCGAGACGAAGCGTGGATGGGATGACATGAGCGTGTATTTTAATCGGTGGCTGGTCGGTAACCACCTTAATGTCTGGTAAATTTTCCTGTACATATTGATATGAGCAGGATTGTTTATGGAATTTTATAGTAATATGTCTTTTAAGTACAGGCTCTTTTGGTGGCTGATGAGCTAGTAGAACTTCCTCCTCACAGTACTACCTAAATTGAGTCAACACACAATTTACCATCATGTTTTTTAAAATTTATTTTAGTTGTTAAATTTTTTCTAACAAACTTTTATATAAAGTGTTATGGCTATCGTCCCAAGGGTGGCAGTGGTCCTGTCGTCGAGCATCCAGGTGCTGTCGTTGCCATCGTTGCTGCGCGTGGCGTTGGTGCGCACTCGGCCGGGCGCGCGCGCGCTGGCAGCGCTGGCGTCGGACGCCAACGCGCCGCATCTGCTGGCCGCGCCCGCGCATCGCAAGGGCTCGCTGCAGCTACTCGTATGAAACTTTTGAATCCATCGATAAATATCCCTAAAGTCTCGTTTATATTTATTCGTTTTATATAGTTAGTGTGTTGAGAAACGTATCAAATCAAGTCTTATGGATGGAGGAGGTCACAACCCTCAGACATGAGGAATAAGACTGATGGAGGAGGAGAAACGTAACCATACGAATAAATAAGAATGAAAATAAGAAATGTACAACTAGTTCAGCTAGTTTAAAAGCCACTTCGATTGTCTGTAATTAAATGTTTGCTTTGTATCGTACCTACTATTCCCTTCTATTGTTTTTAGAAACGTTATAATTTACCGCTGGATGATTCATACCTCTGTCCAGTCGTGGCTGATGATGATCCAAACCAAAAGTCATTGAAATATGGACTTGAAAGATCTTTATTATCGTGTATACCTCTAAAATATAACGTACCTTGTAGATAAGTGCTGCCACCAGCGTAAGTTTTATGAATTTTATTACAAAACAGGATATTTTATAAAAATATCCGCCACAAACAAAACGCGTGTGACGCCACCTGGTGGATATCAAACGACTACAAAATAAATTGAGGATTATTTATATTACTATAGTATAATGGGCCAATAACTCATTAGAATAAGCATGTTAATTTTTTACCGTTTCATTTCAGGACGTAACACGCGCAGTTAAAGGTGCTCACTCGTCATCCCCGGCAGTGATGGGCTGCCATCAAACTGAGCTGGTGTGCCTGAGTCTGTCAGCCAACGGCGCCAGGGTGGCAACGGCATCCGAGCGCGGCACCATCATACGTCTGTGGGACACCAGCTCGAAGCAAATGCTGCACGAACTGCGAAGGGGATCCGACTACGCTGATGTGTTCTGGTCAGTGAATACCTTTGTACAGTATACGGCCATGTATAACAAACGCTAAGCGACAGAAGAGCGGTTGCGTCAGTGCATGAATACAGACACGTCTTAAAGTATTAGCATTAGACTATTGGTTTTTTATATATCGACATACCGTCGGATAACTCCCACGTTTTCAATTCAAATGGTCTATAGACAAACATCTGGGTATTGTATCACCTCGTACTGCTTTGTGTAAATCTAATGGCAGTTTCTCCACGTAAAATACTGATATTCAACTAAATCCCTTAAACTAGATGTCGACCCTGATGTAATTTGGATAAAGGCTCGCAAGATTGATTGGTTCCATAGACTGTTGTCTATACTCATTTCAGTGGTCATGCCACTAATTTGATCGATAAATCTTTCATTGCTTACGTTCCGGCTAGCGTTCTTTATACGTGGTTCGTACTATATTGTGTATAAGAATAGCGAGAACAACGTGTGTGTAGTCAATCTTTATCTTTACTAGTTATAAAGAGGAAAGATTTCTGTTTTTACCCAAATATCTTCGATTCTACTGGACCGATCTTAATAATAATTGGTGTAAAGATAGTTTAAGGTCCCCAAAATAACATAGGCTACTTTTTATTGACCTACCACGCGTGCGGAGCTGCTATCGTAAGATAGTCTGTAATGTTATTAAAATTATGAAAATACGGGTGTTACTCACGTAATGTTGGTCTATTTAGTCGACCGCGGTTTCGCCTATATGTCTAGGCATTATCAAAAGAGTGCGATACGTCGCGCCTGAGTCGCAGCCAGTCTTGCAAGACTGGCTGCTAACACCCGTATTTTCATAATTTTAATAATGTTACAAACTCACGTCAGTTTTAATAAAAATAGTCTGTAATGGATCAGCTTTTTGATGATAATATTTCCCATTCCTTCCCATTATCTCTTCAATCATGTCGTTCGGGGATTTTTTTAATAATTGGTTGTGCACTGTACGTCCATGACTACGTCTTGTGCGATAATATTATTATGCGCCATAGTTTAACTATCCATTCTTTGCTACAAATTTTAACATTGGTGTTTGTTTTCCAGCATACGCTTCAACCAATCGGGTTCGCTGGTGTGCTGCGTGTCGGACAAGGGCACATTGCACGTGTGGGCGGCGAGGGGCGGCGCGCGGGGAGGGGAGCACGTGGCGGCGGCGCGCTCGCTGCCCGACACGAAGGCACTGTGCGCCTTCACCGATGACAACACCGCCATCGGTAAGGATCAGGAATTTTGTTAACAGCCTAGGCCGTTCACTATGTGCCGGCATTCAATGAAATAGCTGAATAACAATCAGCCCATTCATTAAGCGTGACGTTTAACCAGACTGAACGTCGTGAAGCAATTTATTAAATTAGATATTGATAATTAAAAACCTCTACCTCTCCTCTATTGCTCGATTGATCATTTATTTATTTAATTAATTATGGATCTCCAACAAGAACTATACACATTATAGACATATAACAAACACAATTAAACATTTTAGTGTATTCTCTCAATTAAAGGAGACCACAGCTCACAAACATTAGATAAAAGTTCAAGAATAAAATTAAAATAAAAAATTACATATTATTATAATGAGATCAAAACATAGTATATCATAAAGAAGCTGACGATATTCCTTTAAATGTATTACATTTTCATTTATCGGCGTTTCTAACCATAATCATTAATTGCTATTTCCAGTGATATGCGAGGACGGCACTTTCCACAAGTTCACGTTTGCAGCCGAGGGCAATTGTCATCGCAGCGACTTCGAATACTTCTTACAGGTACATTTTCTTTGATTATGTTTCCTTCATATGCTAAATTAATAAATCTAATTTCCTGTTTGTCTCATTAAGAAATAATTTAATTTATTCGGCTCTGCAACAAGTAGTCTAAGTAGCTCATAACTTTTCATTTATTTATCTTAAAGCTGGAAAACGAATAGCCTCTATTATAAATTCGAGTAAAGATGCATTAATTATCAAAATGTTCCTACCCATTTTATGTTATTATTATCAAAGATTTTAATTTAATTTAATTCGTTGTTAAAAGATAAATAAAAACTATGTTATAATTATGTATAACATAGTTTTTATTTATCATTAAATTACCCACTATAATATTCATACAATACAATAATATAATATACACACCTACAATAACTTATAATATGATATTTACAAAACTTTATAGAGCATCAAAAAACTGCTCCGCATCGATTTCAAAGGGCGACATCGTGCCCAGAAGGCTGGCAGCCATTGCCACGTTGTATGGCAATGCTTATTCACCAGCCTTTTGATCACGAGTCGCATCGATAATGTCTTTTTGATACATCTTTAGAAAGCAGACGGGCGCTTGGAATGTAATTTACTATAATTTATTTATCTCTCCCATTCTCCACGCACAATGGACCAAATGAGAGTCTAAATGCGGAAAAATGAATCCACTTTCCATTCCATTCCATTTATCTCTCCCATTTTATTGATTTATGCCCTCCTTATTCTTGCATCCAGTAATTATTTTTTAAATTATTGTTACAGGTGGGCGATGACGACGAATTTTTGCAATAATGTTTTTTTAAGAAATTGACAATGAGAAACATAATTATGCCTATTATAAGTGATAACACAGTGAAAAGTGATGTTATATATAGTAATATAATTATAAATAATACTAATGGTTCGATGCTTACTTTGAAATTTTTGAACTTTGTGTGAAACAATCACGCTCAGCTTATTGTAGTTCTTAATAGATGTTATTTTCACAAATTATATGTAAATACAAGAAACTGTTTCAATGCTAAGTCATCAAAACAAATATATATATGTGACGCACTTTGAACACATATATAAATAATATAATTATTTAAAGATTGGATCACAGAGTATGTACTTTGATATACCTACTCATATTATGTAAAAATGTAATAAAGAAACATGAATATGGTAAACTTAGTTGCATGTGCAATATCTTTGTTGCTTTGATGTTTTGGTACTGAAACTGAATTATTATATTAGATATTAAATCCTCCTGCATATTTGTTTTATTAAAGGGAGCGCCGCTATGTATCCTGGCACTTATTTAATTTTGTTGTTAAGGTAATGTTACAAGGTCAACGAAAATTGTATTTAAAATTTGTGAATTGGGTCGGTCCACTGACTCCTGGGCGTTCTGATATATTTTCTAAATTTCTTAAACTAAGTTTGGCTCCCACATATAACATAGGCACTTGATCATTACAATTTGTAAGAGTAATAAATTGTAATTAACGGTTTTTGATCTCAACTAACTGATCTTTCCATCCAATACTATATCAATGATACCATAGAAGCACAAAGATTGTGTTCGACTTGTTCGAAAATGACTGCTTCAAAAACTAAGATACAAGAGTGGGTCAGTTCTAAACTAGCAATTCACAGATTTTGAATGTTAGCGTTTAATAAATTAACTATATAGTTTACCAGGGCTTTCATTAAATGTTGTATTCAAATCTATTAATGGTAAAAGACAGAGGGCACTAAATTGCATTTTTATCTATAGGTACAAAATGGTGGATTGTGTGATTGTTCGGATAACAGTAAACAAATAAATAGGGACCTTAAGCTCCTTATATTCATAGAAATATTTCTTTTATAATGTTAAATATTTAAGATTTTTATTTTACCCAAATCTATATTAATATTCTTCAGCGAGTCCATATAGAAGAGATATTATATGTTATTCAGCAATAGATAAATATATAACCTTTCATTGTATCCATTTTCTTGTTGTTTTATAGAGGCTTATTGATTATATTATAGGTACATTTACCTTTGTTGTAAGCCACGGTACGACATGACTGAAATCTAATAAAAATGAAAAGTAAATAAAAATATAATAAGAACTGCTAGATTGTTATAATCTCGCTGTATAATTGAGAGAAACTTAAATGTTTGTGATGTTCATGTATTTACTTGTTTCGCAATAAAAAATGTTGTATAGGAAACATTCAGCAAGAATAGTTATGGTAGTTTTAATAAAGCAATATTATTTTTATCAAGTTAGCTTGTGTTCTGGCTGCTAGGTTAATTACAGGGATTTATTGAATGTAACTGTTTGGTTCTTGGCGGGAATGATTTCGTTCACACCATTCTTGTTTGGGTCTGACCATTTGTGTTCACAATAAGAATCATACAACTCATGCGACATTTTTATCTCCATAATAAATCGTTGTTATATAAAATCATTTTTTATTACTATTATTTAACTGAGATCAACATTTTTGTCCTTGTGTTCCAAGAATTGTTAAGCTCAATTTAAAATTGGTACCTTTTGCATTTGCTCATTTAAGTGTGGAGATAATTCTTTTATAGTGTATTAACCATCAGAAAATTGTCATTATTATAATTGTATTTTCAATGAGTGATATTTGAATTAGAAGAGTAATAATACAAGTCGACTATGATTCACCTTGTACAAAGTCCACACAATAAGCCCTTGCGTAAAATTCTAATGTAAAGTTATAAGAAATATATAAAAAATATATGTAAATATTTTTAATAGTCATACTAGTTTTTGTACTTCGACATTAGCTTACTAATGTTGTTACTTATCTCAGCTTAAAACTATTTAATCACTTAGTAATATTATAAGTATATAGGGCATCAAAACATGCACATTTTGGACACTGTAAATATGGAGTTTCGGATGATTTATTTTCTATGAAATTGTAAAAAGAGTGACAAGGACTCCACAGTTTTGTATAAATTTTTATTATAAATTGCTTTAGAGGTGTACAAACGTACCCAACTAGGGTTATTTGGAATTTTAACATTAAAATCTTCTTTTCTACTTTGCTTGTTTTATTTCTTGTCGCATTTCGCATTTTTGAGATAGTGGCGAAACAGATGATTCTTCATGGTAACTTGTCCTGCCTACTTAATCCGCCGCACAATGCCACAAAATAATGATGGAAGACTCTCCCTAGAAAATTTATTTCCTACAAATTGTATGTAATGTCCTTGTTGGTTGGGCTCCTATATGCATATTCAAGTTGGCACATTTTATGTTCCATTGCAGTGGTTTAGTGTGTCTTTGTTCATGCTTCATTGAAAAACAAAATGTGACCAAATATGTGAGTAACCCTAATAGTAAATAATAGAGAAATGAAACTCCAGTGTAACAATTTAACTTTACTAAAATTAATTAAATATTTTATCTATAATGCACTAGTTTATTCACTATCTGGCTTCTTCCGCCCAAATGGATCAGACCACACCTTCATATCTGGAAAGAAAGATTTATTTTCTTTTTATTATTAATTTATTATAGGGAAGGCTAGGAGCAGAGACTAAACATAATCAGTAGTTGGGTTAAGTATGAGTACCTACTAACCAACTGCAATATAGAATATGAAACAAAATTTGAGTTAACATAGCCATTGGTAGATACAGTCAAGTTCCATGCAAATTTTATGTATTATATTTATTATATGCCTTCCAAAAACATACATAAAAGTTATAGGTAGTTTCATGTAAAACTGTTATATTATACCCATTTACATAAATAAAAACTGATATTATGTGCAGAGAGGAAAACAGACGGCATTGCAGGAAGTTCCTCCTGGTGAAGACTGAGTTTAAAAACAATAACCTCTCTCATTCTGCGTGGTCCCAGGTGGGGATAGCAGTGCCCTCTAGTAAACCTTGCGGAGCTTCATTCCTGACCATACTTTGAGCTAATGTATATAAACGCATCTTCATAAGCAATGCTGTATGTTTTCCTTTCAGCACATAATATCGGTTTTATTTTTATATGAAACCTGAACCTGTATTATATTAAGGTTAATACTAATAAAATTATATAAATTACTTACTGCCTGGTTGTATGTCTTCTTGTCTAATATTTTTTCTGGCTACCTTTTGAATCTCTCCTGAAATATAAAGGATTTCTAAGGTATTAAAATAAACAACATTATTTGGATGTGTAGGTTAGGTACATGTATTGGTTAATTTTTAAATAATTAATGAAGGAATAAAGCTTCCAGTTACTGGATGGTAAAGTGTTTTAACTATCGGCGTTTTGATGATTACAGAAGGCTTCCTGCATCGTAGAACATAGAATTATCTGTGCCAGTACTTCCAGGGTCCAATCACACCAAATTACCATCCAAGCAGTACTTATTGAAGGCAGATTAATAGCGAGACAGCAGTGCTTTATCTTAAGAGCTTAAAACATAAGATTTAATAACTTCAGTAATTATTATATAATGAGTTTGTTTACTAAAACTTACTGTATTCTGAAGCATCCATCATAGGACTGATTGCTATGGGATATAGCGCAAGTCCTATGAATCCAACAAACCCTGTCAGAAAAGCAGTGTATCGCCAACCTCTGTAGAAAGACATTTTTCCTGATATTCTATATATTTGGTTATTTTATTTAACAACATTCATTTGAAACATTTCTGATTTCTCAATCGATCGACGAATGTTTATAATTTTGACTTTGACATATTTGACTGACACTTTTGCAGTTTTGACAGTTCAGAGAATACGTTCTGAAATGGATAATTAAATACAAACCTGCCATCATAAAATAATGTCATTGCTGCCATCCCATACACGTTGTCTACGTACATACTTTACCTGCATGGTTTAAGCCATTGGACAGACAGGTTAAAACATTTCGCAGTGTTACCCTTTGATTGAGTACCCAGAGAAACCCAGCGGAATGGGTAACCCTTATAGTGATTTAAGATAAGCCTTTGAAGGGGTTACCCCATGGATGGAGAGCTGATATTCGGCTTTCCCTGAGTTACCTAATAAACATATTTTGAGAGGAATCAGTCAAGCTATTTCGGATGAGTTTGATAATATTATAGCACTGTTACACAAGATTTGTATATTATTATATTACGACTGTATGTGTGTACTGCTGTAACACGCGACTTTGTCCGCGAGGTTTTCGATATAATGAACACAAACTGCCTCGTTGGTTTAGTCGTTGTGTATGCGCCTCTCACCACGTGGTCTCGGTTTCGACTTCTGGTGAAGCAAAAGTGTGAGTTGGAATTTTTTCGTTCAGTAAATTCTTAAATAGCAGCACACAGTTGGAATTTTGCCCACTGAATGGCGATAAATCAAATCAAATCAAATCAAATCATTTATTTCCATGGGCCCCAAGGGGCGCTTGAACACGTCAAAACAAACATCAAAACACAAAAATATAAAATTAAAATAAAACTTAGCTAACTAAATTAAAATACTTATTGTAATAAAATGATTTGACACCGGAGCTTAGATTGACTTTAATTCAACTTAGAGAAATTGAATTAAAATCAATCCAAGCACCAGCTCCGATGGGTATTGCATCATGAGAAGAGCTGGTGAGAAACTCATGTGCACCATCTTTTCAAATAATTCATACAATATTTGTTTGTTTTTTGACAATAATTCTATGTGTAAGTTATAGCAACCAAAACAACATTATAGCTAAATATGGTCTAGTCTCACCACCTATCACCTGTTACCTAAATATAAAAGTTGCAATGTGGGTGATATAGACCTCTGCCACCTGGCCTTTGATTATATAGGTACATCTCATAGGCCACGTCCTTCCGGAAAACATAGGCGAGATGTTATGTTATTTTATGTTAGTTACTCCCTACGTTTTTACCCGCGTTATAGGTTACGTGCTACTGTTACGTAACGAAAAATGAAAATCCAACCAGTCCTTCCCAAGATTAGCGTATTCAAAGAAACAAACTAACTTTCCCCCGCGGTTCCACCCGCATAGTTAATTTGGGAATAATAGTTTGCTTACATGTTAAAACATTGTAAGGACTACACCCACGCCAAGTTTGATTAGAATCCGTTCAGTACTTTCGGCAGTAAAAGTGTGTAAGAAACAGACAGACTGACAATTAGACAGACAGACAGACAGGCACATTTTGCACGCCGCACACCAGCAAACACGACGTTCTCTGTCTCTTTTACTTTTTTGTACCTTACTTGTAAAATTTTGAATATAGCGGCAAACTTATGAAATTATTTGAAGTTGTGGTCGAATAAATATTTTTTGTAACAGAGACAGGCAAACCCGATTGCTCTAAAGTTATTATCCAGGAAGAAAATAAAAGAATATGTCTGTATGGAGAAATGTCTAACAATCATGTACTTAAGGAGGACCCCCTCCTTAAGTACAGGAATGTTAATGGATGAAACTATCGTTTACACACATCGTGATAATAAGTAAGTTATTAGTCAGGTTAAAAATACATTTTCTTATAGTAACTATTTGTTTACAAACAGATTGCAGAGAATCAGTATTAGCATTACAAAAAAATCAACCCCCACTAAAATACCTTAGAAATTGGTGGTAGAGTTTTTGTAATATGAGATGACGGGGATAGAATCTGTAGGCGATAGGGGTAGGCAATCAAGAAAAACAATCGAATTTGGGCATAAAAAGCGACACGGGGGTTGCGCGGGCGCGGCGGTTGTGCGTGCGACATGCGCTTGTCGTGATAGTCTGTCGGCAACTAAACTCAAAAAGAAAGAGACACAACACAAGCCATGCCGAGCGCGGCGCGCAGCGGCCGTCAACCCTCTGCAGCTTATTGGTTTATTTAGTAAATAGGTACACACACAGGGGTACACAATATAAAAAGATAGGTATATACATACATGCACATATATACACACAAAATTACATACAACATAAGTTTTTATTTTAGGTCGGTACGAGCGGGGCGAATACTATCGCCAACATCCTCCCCCCTAGTGTCGTCATTGCGACACTCAAAACCAAAAACTAAGGCTACACGCGATGCTGGACGTTTTAATATTCCAGATTTTATTTTAATATCTACGGTTCTTACCCGCCCGTCAGCACCTGGATACACTCGATGTATGATACCTTTCGGCCAGACATTTCGTGGGGAAGCCGGGTCAACTACAACTACGAGATCACCTACCTTTAATTGTGCGCCCTCACGGTTCCACTTCTGTCGAGGTGCCAGAGTAGGTAAAACCTCTTTCATCCACCTGGACCAAAACAAATCAGCAAGGCGTTGAGCAATACGCCACTGCTTTCTTAAGCATAAATCTCCTTGATCGAATACACCAGCCTGCGGTAAATTCGATGAGGATCCTATCAAAAAATGATTAGGTGTAAGTGATTCAGAGTCCCGTGGATCGACTGACACATGAGTCAAAGGACGACCATTAATCATATTTTCCACCTCACACATAAGGGTAGTTAAAGTTTCTTCCCTAGGCGCTCGCTCTTTAAGCACGACCTTGAGAGCAGATTTGACGCTCCTAATTAGGCGTTCCCAAGCCCCTCCCATATGTGGACTTCCCGGTGTGATAAATCGCCAGGAAGTTCCGTTGTTAACTGTTTTCGTTAACAAGTCGTTTTGATTATCAACAAGTTCCTTATAAGCTTTTTTCATTTCATTGTCGGCACCTCTCAAATTAGTCCCATTATCTGAAAACATCATCTGAGGCCAACCCCTACGAGCAGCCATTCGTCGCAATGCCATAATCATAGAATCAGTTGTGAGCGTGGGTACTACTTCAATATGTACCGCGCGAACCGTGAGGCAAGTGAATAACACGCCATACCTACGCACTCTCTGTCGGCCGACCACTACTTCTATCGGTCCGAATAAATCCACTCCGCACATAGTGAATGGCCTGTGATGATGCATAAGTCGACATTCGGGCAGATCGCCTAGACGCGGGGGCTGAGGTAAAGCCTTGTTGATGCGACAAACTAAACACCGACTGGCTATGGAACGAACAGTGGGCCTCAGTCTCATTACCCAATATTTCTGTCGCAGTTCGTTGATTACCATCTCGTTACTGGAGTGAGCGGCCTTTACGTGGTAGTATGTTACAATAAGTCGCGCTATATGATCTTTACCATCCAAAATTATTGGGTATTTAGTAAACTCGCCTATTTCCCTCGCGTTGCCTATGCGACTTCCTACGCGTAACAATTTATTTTCATCTATTATTGGGGTAAGCGAGCGTAATTTACTATCAGATTTAACTTCTTTATTCGATAGTAGCAAATTAAATTCATTTTGAAAACAATGTGTTTGTGAATAGCGTAATAACAAAACCTCGGCTTTACACATTAATTCTTTATTAATTTTATCAATAGAACTTTTTTTACACTTTTCGATAAATAATAATACAGTCGCGGTAGCTCGTTTCAACTTCAACCAATTTGAAAATCGACTTGGATTGGGAACAGGTAAGTCACAAGAAAGTAAAATATTTTCTTGCACAGTGTTTACTTTTTCTAAAACATCGTCACTAATTATAATATTTGTATTAGGTTGTTGCGGCCAAGATGAACGCGGTTGGTACAAGAAAGTCGGCCCCAAGAACCATTCCGAATCGCTACTTAACACGTAGTCGTTATTTTTTGTGCCGTGATCTGCGACGTTTAATCCACTGGGCACATAATGCCACTCTTGGGTCTGACTTAATTCGTCTATCTCTCCTAGCCTATTGGCGATAAATATTTTATATGTTCGACAGTGATTTCTAATCCAGTGTAAAACCGTAGTGGAATCGGTCCAATAGTACACAGAATCAGGTTGCAAACGATGTTCCTTTTTTATACTATCGGCTAATTTACAAGATAATAATGCTGATTGCAGTTCTAAGCGAGGTACAGAAAGAACAGATGTCTGTTTCAAGGGCGTAACTTTACATTTACTGGCGATAAACGATACGGTTACACAACCATTGCTGCTTGCTCGGCGCCAATAGGCCACCGCGGCATACGCGCTCGGCGACGCATCACAAAATAAGTGAAGTTCTAAGCTAGCTGAACTATTATTCGATTTATCGTTAGAAAAATACCAACGCGGAATTCTAATATTATTTATTTCTTTAGCTTGAATAATCCACTTACTAAATAACCCAAAGTGCTCATTATTTAATTGATGTTCCCAGTTAAGATTATTCTTCCAGGTTTCACGCATTAAAAGTTTCCCTTTAATCGTAAATGGTGCTAAATAACCATGAATATCAAAAATAGACATTACTATACTTAACAATTCGCGCTTGGTAGGTACTCTTTTGAGAAGTAAAATATCTTCAGGTACACGTTTAAATGACAAATCCAAAGTTAACATATCGCTATCCGGGTACCACAATATACCTAATGCCCGTTCGGGTTGTTTATCAAAATTAAATTTTATTGCATTCACATTAAGGCTGTCTTTCGGAATGTCGCTAAGTACTTCGGGTGAATTACTCAGCCAGTTACGCATGTGAAACCCACCTTGATTATTAATGTACGAAATATCTTTTATCATTTTTTTAGCTATATTTATATCAGTGAAGCTATCAATAAAGTCATCCATATACTGATTGTTTTTAATAGCGTTAACAGCCTCTGGCATCTGATCAACAAAACGAGAAGCGTTTATATTCTGATTGATATACTGAGCAATAAATGGCGAGCAATTCGCCCCGAATATAAGTGACGTCATAGCGTATTTATTTACGACGTCGCTCCCTTTTTCCTTCCACAAAAACCTTAATGCGTTTTGGTCATCACTGTGGATTTTAATTCTTAAAAACATATCTTTTATATCCCCTATTATCCCTACCGGATTTTCACGAAATCTAAACATGATACTATATAATGATTGTAATAAGTCGGGTCCCTGTAAAAGATAATCGTTAAGTGACTTATTATTACATTTTGATTTCGCGTCAAAAACTAATCTCATTTTGTTTTTATTAGGGTTTTCAATACCAAAGTGAGGTATATACCAAACATTACGTAAAGTTGACGTGATCTTACACTCAGCCTCATTCAATTTACGTGCGTAATTATTATTAAGTAGGTGTTGAATTCGTTCACAATATTTAGTTTCATAATCCGAATCTTTTAACATTTTCCGTTCAACAGATTTCAATCTTTTCAACGCCATAGAGTACGAGTCCGGCATAACAAAGTTATCATGTTTCCAAGGAAGTTTGACTAACCATTGACCGTTAACTAACTTAGCCGACTCGTTAAGAATATTTAAAGCTCTTAATTCTTCAATATTTTGACGCGGTTTGTTATTTATGCCTATCGAATCGAGTGAAAATGAACGACGTATCAAATCGTGTAAATCTATGTCCGTATTATCAGAGGTACTCAAATCGTTACCAGTATCTTCAGGAGTAGGTACGGTGCTGGCTGACGACGAATCGTTAACAGTAAAGTTGTAACATGCGTGCTTACCTGATTGACTGAGTGTGAGCGTCGCGACGTCGCTCGATGCGGCAGCGGTGCAGTGGACGCGCCTGGCGCGCTTATCAGAGAAATCAGCTGTTCTTAAAACGCCGTGCACACACGGACCTAATAATGTTTGCGTGATAAACGGCCCGCTCGTACCATACTTTTTACATACAAGAGGTGCAATTAGGTCATAATTATCTTGACCTATTAATATTTGAGGTTGAATCTCATTCATACAATTTAAAGACAGATTATTAACAGATACATTTTTACTATAATCTAGGTTACACACATATTGAAGAGGTAAATTTAGTTCTTGCAATTTACGAGCACGAAGTTCGAACTTTTCACCATTATAGTTGCTAATGACACATTTAATTAGTTCAGTTTGACATACCAGCTCGGAGTCGAATGCACCAGAGGCGCGCATTGTCATTTTCTCACCGTGGAGCCCGACCTTATCAGCTAGGTCAGCCGCTATCAGTGTTACGGAGCTGCCGTCGTCCAGGAGCGCATACGTTGACGCACTGGTTTTGGGTCCGTGAACCGTTACCGACACTATTTTTAACGCGATTTTTGATTTAGATTTTTGCACTGAGCTTTTAACACTAAGCACTTCGGAACACTGCGCTTCGCGAACGTGGGAAACGAGTTCATTGCCCTCCTGTGTGTTGGCGGGTAACGTGGGTGACGCAGGTGATTCCTGGCGCGTCGCGCCTGGCTTCAACCAGTGAAGCAACCGATGATGACGCCTGCCGCAGCTCTCGACGTCACAGGCTGGAGCGGTGCACTCTGTGTCCTCCTGATGTCGCGAGGCGAGACACACAAAACATAGTTTATGCATCTTCACATAACGCCAGCGATCCCTACGCATAGCTTTTTTGAACATGGAACATTCAGGTAACGCATGTTCGTTCCGTTTGCAAAAATTGCACTTGCCGGCGGTGTCAGGGTCATTGACCTTCACAGCTGTTAACACGGAATGATGTGATTTTCTCTCTTTCTTCTCATACTTATTCTTTGAGTCACTTTGATAGTAAATATGGCTAACTCCTGACTCTGCCACCTTATGTGCTTCTTCGTACAAGAAGTTAGACAGTAATTCCAATTTTGGCGAATCATTACGTGAGCGGTTTTCGTGTAAATATTCGATCCATTTATTTACGAGACCGGTAGGTATCTTGGAAATGATTATTGAGTACAACTCTGGACTTCTCAAATAATCAATTTGTTTTAACGTTGTAATAGCAACGACGTAGTTTTTTATTTTAATGGCGAATTGAACGATGTCAGCGTGGTAAGCGTCAGGTAACGGAGATGACTTTCGTAGTTGCGATGTCACGTGCCTCATAACTATTTCGGGTCGTCCAAATCGCAACTGCAGCGTGTCCATGACATCCTGGGGTGAAGTGGAACCCATTAGTAAGGCAGATGCCGCTTCTTTCGCATCACCACGTAAACTTTTTCGCAATCGCCACATATTTTCCGTATCACTATACCTACACGTGCGCGATGATTCGTAGAACGCTTCTTTCCACTGTAACCATTCTAGCGGATCGCCAAAATAGAGAGGTAGGTCTTTCGAGACCGCTAATCGAGACAATAGTATTTGACTGCTGCTGTTTGAAGTCGCAGCTGCTGCAGCACTGCTAATGGCATTTCTTATCGCACCTGTCAGCTCATCGATGGCTCGAGTGCTGCTATTGCCGGGTGGAGCGGTGGTTGGCTTACGATTGTAATTGCTGTCGATGTTACGATGACGATCATCGTACCCGGCTATCACGTTATTACATCGTTCGTGTGATACGCCCGGTTCAACAATTGATGCATCCAACCAGTTCTCCACTTTACTTCTACACGACGCGGATGAGCATCGCGATTCCACGTCCGCCAAATCGGCAGCCAATTTCTTCTCGAGCAATTCCTTCTCAATTCGAGCTTTGGTCATGGCCATCTGTGCTTGAGCTTCAGCTTCTTCTAACTCGATTTTCGCCTTAGCCTGAGCTGCCTCATATTCCAGTTGCTGTCGCCGCGCTGTTGAAGACGAAACACTTTTTCTTCTCGCGCCGCCGCCATTTTGCGAAATTAATGGCGACCGCGTGCGCGGCAAACAGATATCAGACTTTGCGTTTACGGATTCTATCACAATCTTTTTATGGCACTGCACTTCCGATTTCACTTCACTAGCCATATTCTGTGCCGTTAATTCCTTTTTCAATTGTCCACGCGTTTTCACTACACGTGGCGTGTGGAACAACGACATTCCTGCTACACAGGTTTTGGTAATTCTTGACTACTGATCCGGTTCGAAGGACCACTGAATGTAGGCGATAGGGGTAGGCAATCAAGAAAAACAATCGAATTTGGGCATAAAAAGCGACACGGGGGTTGCGCGGGCGCGGCGGTTGTGCGTGCGACATGCGCTTGTCGTGATAGTCTGTCGGCAACTAAACTCAAAAAGAAAGAGACACAACACAAGCCATGCCGAGCGCGGCGCGCAGCGGCCGTCAACCCTCTGCAGCTTATTGGTTTATTTAGTAAATAGGTACACACACAGGGGTACACAATATAAAAAGATAGGTATATACATACATGCACATATATACACACAAAATTACATACAACATAAGTTTTTATTTTAGGTCGGTACGAGCGGGGCGAATACTATCGCCAACAGAATCTATGGTGTTTGACTGTTGACTGAAATAAATGAATTATTTAATTTAATTTAATTACACTTGTACCTACACTTACTAATTACGTAGGCCTTATGATTGGGGTTGCCATATGTTATACCATTAAAATCCCGACAAAAAGTCCTACGATAGTATCACAAGTTCAAATGGGAACATATTATTCGTTCGTTTCATGTGCGAGTGATAAATTGTAAATAGAAAATTAAGTTGTAATAGGCTCTCGTTTCATTTAGTTTTTTGTTGTCATTTTTTACAACATAAATAAGTTAAAGGCCGCTCTAGAAGTTCAATTGACTAAAGAGTAACTAAAAAGTAATACACTTCCTACTTGAGCAAAAATAAGGAAAAGAAAATAAATGTGACCTTGAAATAGAAAGATAAATATTCTTTATTTGTAAATGTAGGTAACTACATATTATTTTACAAAAGGTCTTATAATAAATATTATGATCGCTACATTTTACCAAAAAAATTATACAAATCATGTTTAATAAAACTTAACATACAAAATAATATTCGACAACTAATATTTAAAACATTATGTACTGGCTTACACACATTTATGCCTGACCCTACAATTAATTTATTATCTACCACTACACTATACAATTTACACGTTTTTAACTTGCTTAATTACTACCAACTTTTTCAAAATTGATTCATTTAATACTTGTTTAGGTACATGAACAAACGTCGTATGCATTTCCAAAATGATTGTTTTACAAGAGCTATAATATTATTAGATAGACAGAATCTGCTATCTTGTGATTGCAAAACAGAAAAGTATCACACGATTATCTCCTTGCGCGTCCGTTCGATAAAGACTAAATATAGGTCAAATGACAATGTGAGTGAATCACTATTGTTTAAGTTTACATTATTTTGATGTTATTACGAACTATCGCATCTGAGTCACTTTTCTTACTTGACCTTTGTAAATAACGTATCTCTGATTAATTGTTGAATAACCGTTCACTTTATTTAGCAGTAATGTTATTGGCAATGACATAATGTGATATATTGTTTTAATTAGATACATAACTATGAAGGTTAAAGGTCACTAGTATGACCGTTAGCACTTGTGGTTTAGAGTTATCAGTAGCTGTGGTTTGCTTATTTGTTTGTTTGTACCCACGTGGTCTTTGTGAGTCAGGAAACCTTTCATCGTACTCCATGACTGTCCGTCCCTCATCTGACTACTGCATTATTCTGCGATTGAAGTCTTGCAATAATTATAGGCTGCTTCTAATTGATTATTTATTTTTATAGCATTTAGCTATGCTTAGCAAATTATACTAAAAACTGTTGAAAAAGATATGGGACCGGCAGGATTTCACGTGACGTCACGAAATGACATATCATACAGTTGAGAAATTTAGGGTTCTGGTAAGAGGCGACCGTAGCTGGATGGCTAAAGCGGCTGCCCGGTGTGCAGTAAGGTCGCAGGTTCAAATCCTGCCGGTCCCATCTTTTTCAACTGTTTCTTAGTATAATTATAGGCTGTGAGTTCTATGAGCCGTATCTACTAGTAGCTTCCGGTAGGTATATCAATAGTTACGAATAAATTAAATTGAAGTGTCAGTTTTTCATGTCAATATAATAATGTTTTTTTTAAGCTGGTATAGTTTTTTGCACGATACCTTTGTGGCCCAGTGTCGATAATTTTGAAAACCAAAAAAAATAATAGTAGAATGAAACCCATTAGAAAAGGAGGCGAATATTATAAAAATTAAAGGAAAAATAATTTACGGGCGATCTGAGGTCGATCGATCGATTAAGGGTAAAAAACAGTTTTTCTCGATTTCCGGCAAAACTAAAAGTTCTATGGAAAAAAGTCGAATGGCAAAGTTGTTGGTACTAAAAAGATCTAAAACTTTTGTATAAACACTTTTTTCATATACTTAACCTCGAAATTTATGTGAAAAATTCAAAAAACCAAGGTTTTGGTTAATTTTTATCTTTTACAAACAATAATTTTTTTTCACGATATTTGGTGAAAACTTACCTTTTTATGTCCTAAATACGCTGTAATTTATTTGATTACAAATATTTACATTTTTCACCTGCAAAAAGGCAGCTGGTTTGTTTGTTAGCGCTAATCTCGAGAACCGAATTTTGATAATTCTTTTTGTATTTGATTACTTACTTTCCTAGGCATTATTGTTTGAGGATAGTGCTTACATACTCAAACAACTTCTTATGGATTATGTTTATAGCATTTAGCTATGCTTAGCAAATTATACTAAGAAACAGTTGAAAAAATATGGGACCGGCAGAATTTGACCCTGCGTGTCACGAAATGACGTAACATACAGATGAGAAATTTAGGGTCCCGGCAAGAATCGACCGTAGCTGGTTGGTTAAAGCGGCTGCCCGGTGTGCAGAAGGTCGCAGGCTCAAATCCTGCCGGTCCCATAATTTTCAACTGTTTCTTAGTATACTTAAACAAGTTCTACAAAAGCTCTAGTAGAAGCAAACATAAAACGAACCCTATCAAGTTATATTACTAACGACTAGACTCGGCTTGCGAGTATAATTCCTTAGAAACCCTATAAATAACCCCAAGTTCAGTGGACTCAGTATTATGATCGATCGATCGTATATACGCGATAAGCGACGTTCTTTCTAGAACGTTTGGGCCTAGTTTACCCTGAATGTCACGCAAATTCGTCCGAGGACTCCATATTTAATTTTGTAGTGTTTGTGTGACGTGTTCAAACTACCTCTGAAAATAATTGAAAGGTATTTTTGAAATGCTTTGATCTTAGTAGATACTAATGATAGTTAAAGTAGAATTACATCTGATCGAATTAAAAACATATTCTGCGCATCCTGCTCCTGATATTTATTTATTTAAGATAAGTATATGGAAGACTTACAGCTAAATTTACAGTATTGTATGTAGTAGTAAAGAAATCTGGCAGCCAATTACAAGTCTTTACTTATATAAAACAGAATAAAAACAAACGTAAACAGTAGAAAAATCAGAACAAAATAAATCTAAAGCTAAATTTGTAAGTACTAAAGTACCTATATAAACACTTACCACACACTAATGTTACCTTATACCGACCAATCACGCCTCCACTGCACCCTTAAAAAAGTCAAGGCTCAAACACCTTCGCACTTTTGACATACTACTATTGAAAGGATCAATATCATGCTGTTTACACATATTATTGAAGCTTCTGCTTGCACGGATCAAGAAAGAGTTTTGCTTATAGTTAGTCGTCGCAAACGGTACACATATCTATAGGCGGATTAGATCGGGTTCTTGATGGCACATAAAAGTCGATATTAAGATACTTAATATTTTGTATTCAATTATAGTTAATACGACTTCTGCCCTGCAGGGTCACTCTAGAGGTTAAAATATGCGACCACTCGCCGTGAGCTTTCTGGTTTGATCCCCGAGTCGGCAAAAGTTTTCCGTTTGGAAAATTGGGGTAGCAACATGGGATCTGAAATTGCGCCCGGGAGCAGGTGAAGTATGGGTATAATAGTTGTGATGTTATGATTGTTTATTTTATGGCTACATAGCCGTATTGAGAAAAACATTCGCATCGATTTTATTTGACCTTTTAAGTCTAAGTCATCAAAGTATGCATTACTTGATGCACGCTACCAAGGGCATGCTTTCGTTTACCTAGCTAGGCAGGGAATGGCTTGTTGGTTGTTTAGTACAGCGATCATTGTTTGAACATACAAACAAATAAATTACATCTCTGTAATCGTACATCAATAAAATTAAAACAATCAATTTAATGTCTTTGCTTCTTTGTCAGCAATCTGTGTCTGTGGACTGAGAACCACCGCATGGAAACTGACTCACGAAAAAAAAAACCGCATCCAAATCGATCCATCCGTTGGAGAGAGATATGCCACAGACAGACATCGACGTCAAGGGTTAAAAATCTATTAAGTGGTACATACGGGAGCGCCTTTGCCTTTGCGAAAAAACAAAAAGTTGCTCTATTACGTTTCAGCCAACGCAACTTTTTAAAATGTTTATTTTAATATTTAGACGTGGAACTTGTAAAACTGGCGTCTTTGAATCTTTTATTTTTATATCCTTCTAAAAATAACATTGTCTGCTTATCTTTAATGTCGATGACTAAACAAAAACAAGAATATTACAATATCCTTGTTTTTGCATTTGCTTGTTGTAGCACGTTTATGTACCTACGAAAACGATATGGAAAATAAATAAAGCTTAGTAATAAAAAAACATAAACTCAAATTATTGTTATGTTTGTAAATTATATTTTACTGCTTAATGATTCTAAATGTGCATCAACCACATGAATTTTGATGAGTAGGTAAAATAATTATTTGTATTACCTACTGACCAGACTAACGAAAACACTGGTATGGTAGGTGTTATTCAGAAACAAGATTCATAAGCCGGAAAATCAATTAAATAAATGAAAACAGACTCAATATATTATGTCTCAAAGTAGTCATAGTTGCATCTTTAGTAGAGGTTCGTGATCAAAAAAACATGAACAGTTGTATAATATTTTATTAAAAAAACACTTAGGTAAAGGAACTTATATTATATTCTAATCCATATCGTCGGGCAATACAATGTCATCTCCGTCTAACACAATAGAATTTGTTTCATCTGGTAATGAAGATCTGCTGACTCCATCTTCCAGCAGTTGCAATAACTTCTTGTACACAAAAGTGGGCGCATCGACGGCCCACAAAAAGTCTATGTGGTTGAATTCTTTCAATTGCACTTTGTAATGCTCTATCGGGTTGGCTAGTTGCACATAGAAGTTCGTAACATCTGTCTCACTCGCCAACCAATCGTTTTCCGCACTGAACAATGCAATAGGTAATGTTATCTTATGAATTGGATATTCAGGCGGAACAGTACTTCCATACTGCATTATATTGCCTTTAGACCCGTAGTCAAATTGCTGGAATTTACCCTTGTTTTTAATTTCTTGAGCGTAATGAACCAAAGTTTTGGTAGATGCTCCAGCAGGTATGTGTCCCAGAATGAGAGGTAACAAAGTTCTGTTAAACTGGCGTTCGTCGAATCCGCATAAAACTAATTGTATTTAATGGCGATAGTAATAACCGCTTTTCAATTAAAAAACAATAGGTTATCGCTTTACTTTTTACTTTTTCAACTAAACATATTTAAAGATGATGTGTACGTGTTCAACCATAGCCAATGTTTATCGTTAACTAAAACAAATTTGACACTCAATGTAAATAAATAATGGATACAGTTTAAAAGAGTAACTCTTAAGCTTGAATAAAAACACCACTTGAATTCTAAGAACAGATGTGCGCCATCCATACAGGCATTTTTTTGAAACACTACGCCGGCGGTCGAAGTGACGTCATGCGGTGCGCACGTGACGGATTTTTGGTAAGTTGTTCTAGCGCACGTGAGCGGTTAAAGATCTCAGTTCTCGTCACTACAGCTTCGTCGATGTATGCTCTAAATTTTCTCTTGACTCTCAGTTCCTTGTCTACTGGTGCTTCTACAGGTTCTGTCGCGTTTTTCTTCTGTAACCCAAGATACGATGTGATTTTGCTCCGCACATTTTGGACGTAGTAATTTTTCAGGCTGCGTCCTCTTTCGCGTACGTAGTTTGTTATTTGCGAAGTTCGGTTAGTGGAGGAGTCGAATAAATTGGGGAACCAGGATCGCTGTTCACATTCACTGCATCTGATTAGTAAAACGAGCGTACACATGAAGAGTATCGGGAGTTTCATGTTGGCGGGAGGGCGCGGGCGCGTCCGGTGCTGTCTCGATGCGACTGAATAATGGAGCAGTAACGTAATGGATCCCCTCGCGGAGGTCAAGGGGAGCGTAGCGTGAGTAATTTACGACATCGGCGACGGGCACGTTATATAAACAAACACATGCTGATAAAGAGATCATTCTGTGACTCATCAATCAATACTAGAGAAATTATTTATTTAAATCTATTAAAGTAAATCTCAGCAACACATTAATTACGATGTAAGAATGACATGGAATATTGTAAGTATTTTTAATTAAATGTTTTATTTCATAAATGGAAAATACATGAGATATTTCGAACTTTATATAGGTTACACGTAGCGCTTGCTTTTTCCCGCGTCTTGTCTTCGTCTTCAATTTAAAATTCGAAGACAGTTAAACATTCTATTTCAAAATACCTATAATAAAATTATGTCATTCCTTGAGGTTCAAAGCTTCAAAGTCGTTTAGTCTTGAAAGCGTAATAAAGAGTAATTGCTATTTCCTACTTATAATAAATAAACTAAAAAACACGTTATTAAAGTACTTCTAACTAAAAAGTGAAAAATAATTCCAAATAAGCTGAAAAAAGCGTGGGTTGCTCAATAGACGAAAAATATGGCACAGAGCGCCCCAAGCTTTTTTTAGCTTATATTAAGAATTATTTTTCACTTTTTAGTTAGAAGTACTGTAAAAGCGTGTTTTTTAGTTTATTTCAACTATTATTTATTTTCTACTTTTTAGTTTGGTTTATTTATAAGAGCGTTTTTTTTTTAATTTTTTTTATCTAATTTTTGCATTGTCATCGATCTTTGACAGTCGTGCAAAATTTTAATGAAATCTGTCCGTTTAAAGTGGGTCAAAATCGAGTCCAAAGGAGTCGGTTACATACATACATACATACATACAGGTGAAGCTAATATAAGCGTGTTAAAAAGAAGAACGGTGGCGTGATGTTTCTTCTAGTGACTTAGAGCGTAAAAAGGCAGCAAAATTATGGTGAGTAAGCATGAGATTATGATAGACATAACCCTAATAAATTCTATTGCCTTGTCCTTACCAGAGGGGTTCAGGGGTCTACTCATAAAATCGACAACCATATAATATAAGATATGATTCAAAACTAAAGTGTACAGAGGGAAAACTTCTACGCCATAGTGAAAACTGACTGCAATAGATAGGCATGTGTTAATTAAATATTTAAGGAGTGTAATATACCTACCCACTATTTAGATATGTAACTACTTATCCATAACTGGTGTAGTAAGTATGTGAACGATGGATGACTCAGAAGATTTGCCCTGCATACCTAACTTGTTGGCCCACTGTACATAGGAACTAGCTAGGTACAATTTGAACCTGCGACCTTCTGCACACCGGGCAGTCTCTTTTTTTTTATCTTTTAAAAAACGACGCGCGCACTAGGAATAAATCCTTTGTCGTGGGGGTGTTTACAAACATACATTTCACACACACAAATCACACCCAGAGTCAGAACAAATATTTGCGAATCACACAAAGATTTGTCCCATGTGGGGATCGAACCCACAACACCAGCTCAGTTGAAAGCGGCGAGGCAACCGCTTTAACCACTACGCCAACTGTGCACTCATCAACCAGCTCCTTATGGCTATTCCGTAAAGGTGACTAATTTCCAGTCGATTTCGAAAGCAATTAATAATTTCGTTTGAAACCGGTTCATTTCGAATTTAGTGCATCCTTATTTGCATACACATACGGTTGATAACTGCTTGGCAAAAAAATTAACAGCTTGCCAGTTACTATCCTCTTGCAGATTTGACAGCTTTACAGGCAAGTTTTTTTTTTTTCTTTTCCTTTTGATGTCCTGCGATCAGTCATGGAGACTATAATCAGGAGAGTTGCAAGAAGTTAGCGTTAGGCGAGGTAGAGCCATTGCCCCATCTCCCCTTAGTGAGTCAGCACATCAGCTCTCTTGAGTCTTCCAATTGGATTTGGCTGCAAAAGCATACTGGATAATGGGTTTGGATGGGATGATAGACGGTCCCTATAGTTGTCCGAGTAGTGTGTTATTTCTTGCTCGATGGTTGGCATTTCCAGGTACTCGTGGATTTCCGAGTTGCGAGCATACCATGGCGCCGATGAAAGGACCCTTAAGATGTTGTTTTGCGCTCTCTGGAGGCACATAATATTGGATTTGCTGGCTGTCGACCATAGTTGAATTCCATATGTCCAAATGGGTTTTATTATGGCGCAATACACCCTCAGCTTGTTGGATAGGGATAGGGCTGACTGTCTACCAAGAAGCCAGAGAAGGTTCCTAAATCTAAAGTTGATTTCGTTGCGCTTCGTTTGGATATGGTCTTTCCACGTCATTCTACGGTCTAGGTGAAAACCAAGATATTTGACGCATGTAGATTGCGGCAATGTATCCCGCCCTAGATTGACTGCAGGACATGTTTCACGTCTTAGGGTAAATGTTATGTGGTGGGACTTCGGGGCACTTGCTTTTATACGCCATTTGGTCAGCCAAGCATCTGTGGCATTCAGTTGAGTTTGCAGCAATCTACTCGCTTAGTTGGGATTACAGCTGCAGCTGAGAAAGGCTGCGTCGTCGGCAAAGGTTGCTACAACTTTTCACGTGTCTGGGGTAGGTCACTTGTGAAAATGCTATACAGGACCGGGCCGAGTACGGAGCCCTGGGGTACGCCAGCGTTGTAGCCAAGGAGGGAGGATCTTGCATCACGGAGCTTGACCTGGAACTGCCTGTCAGCAAGATAAGATTCCATCAGCTGGTAGTAGGAGTGAGGCAGATTGGTTTTAATTTTGAACAAGAGCCCTTTATGCCAAACTCTGTCGAAGGCTTGTTGTACATCAAGGAAGGCAGCCGAACAGTATTCCTTTTTTTCAAGACATTGCCTAATAGTGTGATAGACTCTGTGTACTTGCTCTATAGTTGAGTGGTGCTTACGGAATCCAAACTGGTGGTCTGGTATTACGTGATCGCTATCCAGGCACGGAGACAGTCGTGCAAGGATGATCCTTTCCCACAATTTTGACAGTACGGCGTCAGGCTAATTGGACGGTAGGATGAAACTTCATTAGGCGGTTTTACAGGCAAGTAACGCAATTTCTTATGTCAAAATCGGAAACTGGTCATGGAGCAGTTTCTTAGAGATTTCTTGTACTTTGGCGAGATAAATTAATGATATTTAAAAGGTTTTTTTACTTCAGGTTAACGTTATACAACAAATCAATAACTGTCATAAAATACTAATTAAATACGTAATGCAATAGAATTTTGGTCATATTATTTTTAGTCATAGATCTCGAGATTTTTCGTACGAAAACTTATAAATATGACAAGTAGTAGCACGAATTATGCCAGTCTGAGATATAAAAAGCACTAAATGAAAATAATGTATTTTCAAAATATTGAAACAATAATATTATGTAGCTAGGTTGTGGGCTTCCTCTTTCTCGCCAAACTAAACAAATTTTATTGAATTCTGGCACACGGGTAAGTGCTTTTTATCGACGTAGTTCAAATCTAGTTGGATACTTTAATAAAAATGAAAAACCTGATTCATTCCATTTCATGGATGCTGGAGACCTTTGCCCAACAATGGGACAATACAGGTTATGCACCAGATAATGTAACTACTTACATTCTGTATTCACGATTATTAATTTATTTGGAGTTTACATTTATAATTTCTTATGTACGTAACGTAGTGTCTATGTCTATGATAATTATGTGAGAGAAATAAGAATATATTAAAGAAAAATCAGAAGTTTTGAAAAATTTTATTATTTCACAGAATTTCAGGAACATTTTCTTCTAATGTTCACTAGGCTTGCACTGATGAAACCTAAGTCTTAAAAATGTTTAGCTCTGAAGTCACTCGCCGCTATCATCTTTATCATAATACTATTATAATATAGGTGTGCTATATTCGTGTATTGCACCTGAAATACAAAAAACATTACAACACAAGTGAGAGATATTTATTTATTTATTTATTTTACACTTTATTGTACACCTTGAGTTTACAATTTGAACTTATATCTAGTGATTACAGTACAATGGGCGGCCTTATCACTAATAGTGATTTCTGCCAGGCAACCTTAGGATGGAAATAGATATTAGTAGAGTCTGGCATAGTTGTAACGTACAAAAAAGAAATATATATATATAAATATATATATACAAGATAAAGAATATATATAATATGTATATACCTACATATATATATAAACATTCATACATGAAGTTGAAATAAGATATATAAATGTATATTAACTAAATACATACTGTATAATAATATACTTAACATATTACATAACATTAATATTATCATGAAGACAATTATACACACAAATGAATATTGTGACATATATAGCAATTTAAATAATTTTGAATAGTAGATACTAAATAGAGAGGAATTAAGGTAAAAACGACTATGGTAATGATAAAAAGTGCTCCTTGACCATTGATTTAAAAATGGGTAGTGACTTGGCACGTCTAATGTCTACAGGTAACGCATTCCACAGACGAATAGCTGTGACAGTAAAAAAATTATCGTAAAACGTCGTGGAATGCGATGGCATCCTTAACTTCAGGTTATCCGATGATCTAAGATATCTATTGTGAGTATCATGAAGGTAGTCAAAACGTTTTTTAAGATAAGAAGGAGTCGAAGGGTTGAATAGTATATTATAAAGAAGTAAGAGGATGTGAGCATTCCGGCGAAGTCGTATTGGTAACCACTTGAGTTGCTTAAAAAAATGTGACACATGATCATATTTGCGAAGGCCAAATATGAATCTAATACAGAAATTTTGGAGACGCTCAAGTTTATCTAATTGGTATTCGGCGAGATCTGGATAGCTGACGTCTGCGTAATCGAGGACTGGAAGAAGAAGGGAATTTGCTAGCGCAGTTTTGGTGGCCGTCGGCAGAAAATTGCGTAATCTTCTGAGAGATCCTGCAGAAGCGAATAATTTTTGACTAACCTCTTGCAACTGCGGAGCCCAAGTTAAATTATTATCAAGAGTGATGCCCAGATTCTTAACCTTATTACTAACATGAATAACAATGCCATCAAACACAACCTGAGGAACCTGTGACCATTGAATTCTAGCAGTGGTTCGGGAGCTACCGATAATAGTGACCTGTGTTTTTAACGGATTCACTTTCAGACCATGTGATTTGCTCCAAGCACCTATCCGAGCTAAATCTTTATTTATACATTGCACAGCACTTGGCAATTGAGCCAAGGATGCTTGTGTATAAATCTGTAAATCATCTGCATACAGGTGGTAGAAAGAAAGTAATTGGTTAGAAATAGAATTTATAAAAATAGAGAAGAGTAATGGAGATAGAACGCCACCCTGGGGCACGCCTACAGTAGTACTACACCATGAAGAAAATTTGTCTTCAATTTGAATACGTTGTCGGCGACCACACAGGTAACTACGAAGCCAATCAATCACCGTTGGAGATATGTTAAGAGAGCAGAGTAACGATAGTAGAATATCAAAATCCACCATATTAAAGGCGTTGCTAAAGTCTAGTAGAGCCAACACAGTAAGCTTACCATCCTCCATGCCAAGTCTGATCTCATCGCTCACATTGATTAAAGCTGTCGTCGTACTATGACCGGGGCGGAAACCAGATTGGAAAGGATTGAGGAGATTATTTTTACAAAGGAATGTGGTAATTTGGTTATGGACGAGACGTTCAAGGACTTTAGAGAGGAAGGATAATATAGATATAGGACGGTAGTCTGAGAGGTCTGAGGGAGATGTCTTTTTCGGCAAAGGAATTATTTGGGCCTCTTTCCACTTAGATGGAAAGATACCGCTGGATAAGGAATAATTTAGGATGTAACAAATGATGGGAAGAATTTAATCCAGGATGGGAACGATCATGTTACGACTTATGCTGTCACTCACTGCCAACTGCATTGGATGTGATTGATACAATACTCTTCTTAACATCACAAGCGGTAAAGAGATTAAAGACGAACGGTGAGTAGTCAGGATTTGATTTCATCGTGTCACGGAGGACTAAGTAGAAATTATAACGCATACTAACTGTTTCTAGTACATAGCAGTAGCAAAGAGTTAAAATCACATTTATATATCGTTTTTATAGTTCTTCTTCTTCTTTTATTTAATGGCAACTGGGTCTCCTTGCGGCTCAGAACAACGAATCCTATTGCGGTGACCATTTCTGCCAGTGTCAAGTGTGAAATATAATTAAAGCGTCCAAAATGGCGGGCGATATACTCGGACTCTGACGATGGCAGCGCAGGCGAACACGCGCTGTCAACGTGCACTCACCCACGCCGCCACCGCCAGCCCATTTTACATTCGTTTTTATAGTTGTCTTAAAAGATTATCTTGATCTTTGATATTTGTTTTGTATTGAGGATAACTTTATTTCCATCACATCGCGTTCCATTCTTATTTTATTTAATTTTATGCACTCGTTTTACATACACTAAAGAGAAAATTTCTCCGAAAATACCTCTTACCATAATGACTTATATTGTGTTTGTTGTTATAATGTGTACAATTTTTTTTTGATATAATCAGTTTAATAATTTGAATTTTATTGTTTGAATTTGTTACTTTCATAATTCATTTCAAAGCTATTTATATGATTTTTGTTGTAATGAAACGTTCCAATTTTCTTCAGTCAAAGCATGAATATCTCAGATGAAGGACCTATAGATGTCACCACGCCGCAACTGCACATGCGACGGCAACAAATTTCATTTGTGTTGCCATTTTAGCAATTTTTCCCATTTTTAGTTCAACTTCACGAATAGACTTAGCCCAACCTATCAATAAATTTATAAATTGTATTAGATGTTACTTTTTATTTAGTTCAATTTATATCTCGCTATACTAAATGGGTAAATGTTTTCTAGTCTTAAAGGGCGCTATTTTAAAAAGCTTCACCATTACATTTTTAACGTCGGTCTAAACCTCTATTATATTAAAGCACCTAATGGTACCTTTTATACAGCTTTTTACTTGAAAATCAAAACAATCCCTAAATAATTGGCTACTGAAGTGCAATAACTAAATATATTTGGTTTTGTACTTCATCAGTAGCCAATTATTTAGGGATTGTTCTGTTAATCAAGTAAAAGGCTGTATAAAAGCTAACACTATGGATACAACCACCAACTTGTAGCTTTTTAGAATAGGGCCATGGCTCAGTATAAAAGATATACCTACCAGTATTCTGACTCCATCCCTTACCTTGAAATAACAAAACACAATGACGCGATACACGATAGGGTTGATTTGAGTCCACGGTTGCCGTAGTTGTTAAAAGCGGTCGCCTCGCCGCTTTCAACTGCGCTGGTGTTGTGGGTTCGACCCCACAAACGGGACACAGATCTTTGTGTGATCCGCAAAGATTTGTTCTGACTCTGGGTGTGCTTTGTGTGTGTAAAATGTATGTTTGTACCCCCGCGACACAGAAGTTATTCCGATAGCGGGCGTCGTTTTTTTTTAAAAAAGAGAAAAAATAAGGGCTGCCCCCAACTGTATTTTAATTTAATGTACCTGACTTGAACTTCTATAATTTTCCCAACTAATATTGTGTATTTTTATACTAATTATAAATACATATTTTAAAATATTAATTGAGTATTTTATTTTCATTAAAAGTCACTCCTCATCTGTTCACTCACACTCACACCTAGCGTCTTGCGTGCATAAGTGGGGTTGATACACTTGATACCCTCATACATATCCTATTAAATATAACCGAGAAGTTTATCTTCATAGAAACAGTCGGAACGTGTCACATGCCTACGTCTATGTGCGTCACGTGCCTACGACGGAGATGTGCCGAACGATTCCAAAAAATAATAGGAGAGTAGAAGAGTATATATCTATTTCTACTAATTATAAAGAGAAAAGATTTTTTTGTTTGTTTGTTTGTACCCAATAGTTGTCGAATCTACTAGACCGACCTTAATGAAAATTGGTGTGGGGATAGTTCAAGGCTCCAGAAATAATATAGGCTACTTTTTATCGACATATAAAGGATGTTGGGTACATCGTTTGCCAAAATGAATTGAAAAAAAATAATAATAATAATTTGATTTAAAAAAATAACCAATATAATCGTTTGCAGTAATTTAAAACGTTATTATAAAATCAGTCTTATTATTATTGTATTGATGACATATGACTGGGGACTAACCGTGGGGTAAATTAAAGTCCCGTGAAGGCAACACATAAATCAAAAGGTTCGATATGTTTAATAGTAAAATGTATTACGTCTTAAATATAGTAGCAAACATAATGAATTCCACTTGTAAACAACAATTTTCGTCGTACCATCAGGTCACCAAAATGAAATATATGTCTTTTTCATCTACTTACCTGTGAAATGATATCCCTTCAATTTGGCTCTCCCTGCGGCTTTTGTAACTTAAAATAGCACATCCCACCATTTCTTTATTTTCTTTATCTTAGTTAACAGTTGTTTATTCTATAAATTACACTAAATCAGTTTATTTACACCTGTTTACACCAGAAAAATGAAAAAATATCAATATCGGCCACGGTGACAAAGACAAAAAAAGTATATTTTTTCCTTTTTCTTCCTTAGTAATTGTTCCATCGAGTTCCATCTCCATCTCGCTCATGTAATTTTATGGTTCTATCTTTAGGTCCTTCATCTGAGATGAATATAGAATGTACTGGATTTGGCATGGCTCGTAACCATGGTAACCATAGTAAAAAGAGATGGCCATATACAATATTAGTAGAAACGACAGAGAAAGCAATATTATTTTTTTGTCTCTGTCACCGTACAGCTTTTCATTGTCGGGCCAATCATAGACTAATATAGGGCCAATTGTGATTGTGCCCAGCAAACATCGTGTCGGTAGTGGAAAGAAGTCGTTTATTTCCTAGTTTAAACTAGTTACATAGCCATATTCCGTGCCCTAAACATACCGTAGTGACTGTAGTGAACAATAAACATGGTGCAGTGTTGTATAATTGGCTGCAAAAGCCGCAGTGAGCGTAAACAGGAAAATATAACTTTTCACAAGTAAGTATCACTTCAAACCTTAGGATAGCTTGTTTTCAGTTAGTAATGCATCCCCTTAGAATCTGGTTGCCCGACAATTCTCAAATCAATACAAATAAACAGTTAATTTCAGTAATATAAGTTTTCTAAAAAATCACGTTTTGTTGTATAACACTACCAAATGTAGTATGCCGTTGTGACAGTTGAAAAATTTTATCGTTAGAATAATGTCCTATTATTTGCTCCATTTTTACTGTCAACATACAACTTCACACCGAAGAATTCGATAAAACTGTGAAATATTTACCATAAACTTATTGTAATTATAAAAATATGTGAATTTGCCATTGGTATAGTATGTGAATTTGCCATTGGTATACTTTTCTGTTTGGCTGGGTTATATATTCTCTAGGGATACCTGCCCAAAAGTGGAAACTTTCCCTGGGATTTGGGAATGAGTAGAAAGTTTAATTCGTGTATAATTTTTTTCATTGTGATAAATAATAATATTCAAGATATCAATAATTAAATAACTTAATTTTTATATATTTTTTATAATTGATTGTAAATCTTTTTTTAGATTTCCCAAAGAAGCCCACGTACGACATAATTATGTAGATAATATCTACAGGACGACAAGATTGGGAACCAACTAAGCACTCTAAAATATGTTCGAGACATTTTGAAAATAGATGTTTTAGAAAGACCCAACGAATGACCTATCTATAGGAATTTTCAGTACCGACACTTTACATATGTAATGTAAGTATGCTTCTTACTAGTCGTGCGTATTTTTTTGTGTTAGATGTACTTAAGTAGCGCATTATAATTTACAGAACCCACCAACAATAGATATACCTTCTACATCAGTAGGTATACTATCTTCAACAGCCGGTACCAGAGAATCGACCTCACATAATGTATGTGTCGATACAAACAAATTGCATACAAATTAATTATGTATTTTTACTGTATAATTTGTTTTAGTTTCTTATCTATTGTGCAAATCTGTCCAATGGCTGATGAAGCTTTGACTACTTCTATTACTGACCCAAGTCGGGAATTGCAGTAGGGACGGTGGATTTTTACTGTTTGTCGCGGCAATTCGACATAAATGAAAGAAGGATTGTTTGCAACAAACTTGGTTTATTACAAACTAACTTAAAATAACGTACAATGTTGTATATTCGTGAGCTCGAAGGAAGAGAAAATAAGAGAAAGAGGGTTCGATTGAAGATCGCAAGCTTTATATAATGAAATCTTGACAACCGTTTGACAGTTGTCAAGTATCTGTCAAAGTGACTTAGGAAACTGGCCCTTTGGCCTATTATGTTTAGGGAGCGTTGACACGGGCAATGTTAATGGCGTGATTGGCGCCAACATCCTCCCGGGCGTTGAAAACCAGGTTTGAACGTTGTTCTTCCTCTAGAGGCAGAGCGCATAGGCGATTGAGGGCCCTGCGCACTATGCCCTGTGATGTGGAGATGTCTGCCACCCTAGGCACACCATCAGGTCCAGGGAAGACCTTGGAGACGCGCCCCAACCGCCAGCAGAGAGGAGGCACGCTGTCCTCCTTTACGAGAACCAGGTCGTTGAGCTTCAAATCACGACACCTGGTGCGCCATTTTGTCCTCTGTTGCAGTTCAGCGATGTATTCTGCAGCCCATCGCTGCCAGAAGTGCTGCTTGACTTGCTGAAGACGCCTGTAGCGATCGAGACTGTTGGTGCTACTGTCCACGTAGCTCGGTGAAGGTAGCGTTGTTAGTTGCCTACCAATCAAAAAGTGAGCGGGGGTGAGGGACTGTAGGTCATTTGGTGAAGGGCTGAGAGGACAGAGGGGTCGGCTATTAAGGATGGCCTCTATTTGTGCAAAAAGCGAAGAAAGTTCTTCGAACGTTAAATGCGAATTGCCAAGAATACGTTTTATATGGAATTTAGTCGACTTGACCCCGGCCTCTGCCAGCCCGTTGTACTGAGGAGCGTACACTGGAGAAAATTTAAATTCTATGCCTTGGCGTACTCCAAACTCACAAATAGAATCGCTATTGGATTTGAGAAAATTAGATATCTCTTTGGCTGCTGCAACAAAATTGCGGCCATTGTCACAATATATGGTTTGAGGTAGACCACGGCGTGCTATGAAACGCCTTAAAGTTAATATAAATGCATCCTTGGAAAGCTCACTAACAGCTTCCAAATGAATGCATTTGAAACGACAGCAAATGAAGACACACATGTAACATTTGGATATTTTACATCCTCGACCTTTGCGGTCGGCGATATAAAACGGTCCAGCAAAATCAGTTGCTACTGAATAGAAAGGGTAATTAATTTCAACTCTATCATCAGGTAAATCTCCCATCATATTTGTTAAGGTTTGGCCCTTAATACGACGACACCTAAAGCAGCTGCGAGCCACCTTTCTAGCTAAAATACGGCCCCCAATTGGCCAGTAGCGTTCACTAACTGAAGCTAGTAGTTGCTGAGGACCAGCATGTAGCAGACGCTCATGTTCTTGCCTGGAATATTAATTTAGTAAATATGTGATTAGATTTTAACAAAATTGGATGCCTCTTATCATATGGATGATTAGAGCTGTCAATGCGACCACCTACTCTTAACAATCCTACTGAGTCTATGAAAGGATTTAATGAAATTAAAGTAGATTTATTTGATAAGCCTTTTTTATTTGTTAAGTGATTTATTTCCTCAGAAAAAGATTCTTTCTGAGCTATTTTTGTGAGAACTTCAAGTGAATAATTAAGTTCAGACACTTGTAAAGTACCTGTGTATTTATTTTTGGGGTTTTTACAGTTATGAATAAACCTAAAAACCATTGTGTAAACTCTATGCAATTTGATGAGTTTAGAAAATTTATCAAACTTTAAAATAATGGAGACCGAAGGTATTACTTCCGCCGCCAAAACGGACACCGTTTTTAATTCAGGGATATCCTCTAGATCTGACTTAGTCAGAGGCCAGCACTCCTCCAACAACTTAAGATATGGAGGCCCATGCCACCATAGCGAGTGCTGATCAGCTGATGTATCTTGCAAACTAACACCTCGTGAAGCGAGATCTGCAGGGTTTTGAGATGTGGGCACATAACGCCATGAATTACTGTCTGTGAGCTCATGGATAGAGGCAACTCTATTGGCCACAAACGTTTTAAGTTTCTTAGACGTGCGAATCCAACTCAAAACTACCTGGGAGTCGGTCCAGTAGAATGACCTATTGATATTACAGCGTAGAGCCTTACTCACCGCAGAGCTCAATTGAGCCCCTAAAAGAGAGGCACACAGTTCTAAGCGTGGGATACTAGTAGCTTTTAAAGGAGATACTCGCGACTTGGCACACAGCAAGTGCACTTCAGATGCACCTGTTGCGTCTATGGACTTTAGAAATATACAAGAAGCATATGCTTGCTGTGAAGCATCACTAAAACAATGTAACTCTATAAATTTAGCATTATTTATAAGAGTTAACCTAGGTATCTTTAAATTTAAAAGTTTAGGCATGTTACTAGCAAAACTTAGCCATTGAGATTTAATGTTATCAGGAACTGGTTGATCCCATCCATTAACTGATGGATGAGTCCATAAGGATTGAAGCAAAATCTTTAGTCTAATTATATAAATTGATAATAACCCTAAGGGATCAAACACTTGAGAAATTGACGATAATATGGATCGTTTAGTTATTTTAGACTCACTAGGAGTTTTGATTATAAAATTTAATTGATCTGAGTCAGGTGACCAGCCTATGCCTAATGTGCTAGTTGCATTACTAATGACTAAATTATCTAACTCAGTCTTTATTTCATCGATTGAAAAAAGATTTGGAATGTTAGACCTATATTTCCGTAGGTTAAAACAGCCTTTAGCCAGCTGATCGGCAACCGAACGTTGAATGTAGCGTAATTCTGATTCTGAGTTACTACCACTAAGAAAATCATCACAATACATATATTTTTGAATAATATTTTTAATTTTGGGATCACTACATTCCTCGCCCAATTGCCAGATGCACCTAGTGCTTAGAAAACTTGAACTAGAGAGCCCGTAGGTCACAGTGTTCAGTCGTAGAGATCTGAGAGGCTCACTTTCATTGTCACGCCACAATATTAATTGTAGGTCGCGGTCAGCCTCTCTGACTTCCACCTGGCGGTACATTTTCTCAATGTCGCCTGTAATGACATATTTGTACTGACGAAATCGAATTAATAAATTAAATAGTGATTCCTGAATAGTTGGACCTACCATTAGAAGGTCATTTATGGATAGCCCCGATGAGGTACGGCTGCTACCATCAAATACTACGCGTATGCGAGTAGACTCGCTGTGCTCTCGCATCACAGGATGATGAGGCAGAAAAAATGAATTAATAGGCCTTTCAGAAGGAGATTCTGAAAGGTGACCGAGTTCAGCATACTCGTGTATGAAATTAGTGTAAGCTATCTTAAGCTCTGGCTGTTTTTTAAAGCGTGCTTCTAGAGACAAGAACCTTTTCTTGGCTGACCGGTATGAATCACCTAAGCAATTGCGAGAGTCACGAAGAGGTAGTCCTACACAAAAACGACCATTATCTAGGCGGATAGTGTTGGTGAGGAAGTGTTTCTCACACAACTGTTCCTCCCTTGTAAAGGGTGAAGTAGGTGGGACATTTTCTAATTCCCAGAATTGAGTTACCTGGTGCTCAAGGATGGATAATAATTGATCTTCCTTTAAAGCAACATGACAGGCATTTATGGATTTACATTTATTAGGAAATGTAGTTTGTGGGTTGATGGGAATCGAACCCGCCACTAACCATCCGAGTTTAGAGCCGCGAAGCACAAGGGAGTTACTTCCTAAGGAGCGCTGCTCTGAGCCAATGAGGTCCCAGAACAAATCAGCACCTATTAGCATATCAATAGGGGATGGTTCATGGAAATTAGGATCCGCTAGATCAAATCTAGACAGATTTGCAAATGTGGAATCAAATGCTAACCGTGGTAGATCATCTGATATTTTAGGTAAAACTAGGCAAAACATATCTACATTATATGTTTTATTGTTAGATTGCAAATTTATCATGCAACGCTTAGTTTTGTATTTGATTTGATTGCTTCCAATGGCAAAAATATTGACATTAGATGGTTCACAAGACACATCTAGTTGGGTTTTAACAGATTCAGTTATGAATGAACATTGACTGCCACAGTCAAGTAAAGCTCTAACGTTTATAGTTTTGTTAGTTAAACAATTAGAAAGTTGAACTCTAGCTGTACATAATAAGACTTGAGAACTATGAGACAAAGCAGCAGATAAAACAACAGTTTCAGAATTACTGTTAGGCGTTATAGCATCATGTAATAAACTATTATGTCTTTGCTTGCATACACGGCAGTGACCTGTAAGTCGGCATTGATCCACAACATGGCCCTTTCGCAGGCAATTGTCGCACAATTGCTGAGAAGTTACGAAGAGCTTTCGCTCCTCAGGAAGCTTCGCCTTGAACTTCGCACACTCATACAAACGGTGTGACTCTTTGCAAAAAACACATTTAAATTTTACCTTCCTACTATTAGGGGCGGAGTCATCCTTAGCTGTTGCTACTAATGCTCTTGTATGAAACTTGTTAGGAGGATTACTGGCCACTGGCTTCGGCTTGTCTAATCTTTTAAGTTCGACAGACTCAGATATCTTTGACCGAGACTTGAGAAAATCAAATAATTCCTTTAAAGTAGGGACATCGGATAAAGTTATCTTATGTTCTTCCCACTTGTAGCTAGACCTATTTTCTAATTTAGAGGTTATCATTAGAACAAGTGGGGCATCCCATTGCTCAGTGGGTAAACCTAAGGTATGAAGAGCCCTTAAGTTTTTAGTTACATGATCTATAACAAATAGAAAAGACTTAGAGTTTTCTTTGATAGGTTCAAAGTTAAATAAAGATTTTAAGTGATTATCTATAAGTTTGCGCTTATCATCATAGCGAGAACAGAGAAGTTCCCATGCTGTAAGGTAATTCTCATCAGTTGCATCTAAATTGCTAAGTACATTTGCAGCTTCACCTTCCAAATATGAATTTAAATAGTAAAATTTGTGAATATTTTGTATGTTGCTATTGTTATGTATAGGTAAGAGAGCTAAAAGTTTCTTTGAAAAGCAACCATTTTGAACATGAACCATCATACTTATTTATTTGAATTGTGGGCAGCTTAAAACCCAAACTATTAGGACTAATATGGCTACAGCATGAGTGTACAGAGGATTCATCAGACTTAGTGCTAGTGTTAAGCTCTGATGGAGAGAATTTAATTATTAAACGTTTAGCTAATGCAATATAATGATCAAAATCTTGTTCACAAGCCTCACGGATATCCAACTCATCCTCCATAGATGGAGATAACAATTCTATCCGTGAATTTAAGCCGTCAAATTCTTTAAATAAATTTTCAATTCTGGACAACTTCAATTCCAACTTATTGATTTCCAACTCGGATACAGTTTCTAATTTAATTAACACATCCATGTGGTTTTTAAATTTGGTTAAACGGCCTTTAATGTTGCTGCGCTTAACACACAAATCTTTGTAACTATTTTCCTCTGAGCTGGAAGTCATTGTGGGTAGATGAAATTAACCAGAAAGAATATTCTAGAATTTAAAAGAATAAATAATTCAATGTACGAACGATACGCTCCTTAGTCCAACGGCAGTGCTGGCAGTAGGCAGGCAGGCAGTGATCAGCGAAGCGTGCAGTCTTAAGCAAGCAGATGGTGGGTGAACGTCTCGTACCAGGCGGCAACTGGAATTGATATTTGTAGGCGCTAAATATATTGCTTATGTAGCAAATTAAAGCGGATTGTATCAGCACAAGGCTTGTGAAATGTTAGTTTTGTAATGAGAAGGTTGAATTCCAATTAAAAAAGTGATACTATGCAGATAGCACACTTAAATTGTAATATTTTAATATAAATTGCTTATAGTCTGATGCAGAATTATGTTAAATTGGATGACATGGCAAAATTTGAAAATAAAGTATGATGATGTGGCTAATTATTTAGCCATAATTTAAGAAAATATTGAATTTAAATTGTTGAAAATTACTGAATCTACAATGAAATTAGCTAATTGCACAAAATTGAGTAGGAAATATGAAGGAATAAGAAAATGGAACGAGCTCACATGTGGTAGGTGCAATCAGGCATGCTTGAGGCACACAAAATTAGCGTGCACCCGCTTTAGGCGCCTGATGCGTTGGAGTTGGTGGATGCGCAGCCACGTGGCGCATGCGCGTGGCTAGAGGCCACAAAATGGCTGCGGGCACGGCGGCGATGTCACGGGGATGGCGTGCAGGCGGAATGCCACACGATGGCCGCAGGTACTGATGGCTTCGCCGGTACGGCAAGCTAGCAGCCTTCAGCTTGATCCTTGACCTGGGTGACTTGTAGGCAGCTCGCTGGATCTCCTCACCGCTGTCGCCGTGGCACATCCACAGAACCGCGTTGTATAGCGAGGTCATATTAATAAGCTTATTAATCTTGTCAGTTTTAATGTTTTAACTTAAAGTAGAAAATGATGTGTAGATCAGAGTTCGAAGTGATAATTTATCATTGATATTATAAAAAGTATCTGAATGTACGCATTCATTATTGGACAAAAAAAATCCAAGACAAGCAAATAAAAATTAGAAATTTTTATACTAAGTTGATTTTGTTTAAGGGATAGTAATACAAATCATATTTAATTTTGTTTTATTTAACCCACTTCTTCATCATTTGACTGGTTCCAACGTCTATTGGTCTTATTTAATATATTTTTTATTATATGTGTACTTTTGCAAGTACCTTATTTTTTATTTATGTATGAATGTTGAGAAAGCTTAACAAAAGAAATATGTAAGGAGTGGAGCACCCGGCGTTAAAGGCGTGATTTTATGTTTTTTTTACGCCCACAGCGAACGAACGTGTAGTCCACCTGATGGTAAGTGGAGTACAGCCCATGAACATCAACAATCCACAAAAGCAGATTATAGTTGCGTCGCTGCAGCTGAGGACTACGGTGTTATGCCTCATGTGCCAGTAATGTTATGGCCTGAACTCACCACCAAACCGGAACACAGTAATGGAAGCACTACTATTTGGTGGCAGGTTAAAGGTGAGGCGGTGGTGCTGCCGCCCTCGAGCTCATTCACAAGAGCTCTACCACCAGTAATCTAATAATATGTATTTATGTATGGTATTTATATATTTTCATTTATATATCTTGGCGGCTGTAATGATGCTCTGTCTCAGACGCTCACTGCCGCTTTAGTACTGCAAAATATAACTTCTTTGCCTAGTACATTGACAAATTGAAAAGGTCTAGCATAACAATATTATTTCGGGGAAAATTGGGTACCACTGGTAACCCCATGAAATGTATGTACTTTCTTGCCGTCTTTTACGGGTGTACGCAACTTACCTAAATGCTCATGTCATCTCTACCTAATACTTACTCACTCTGAGAGTCAAAGACATTAGTTGCCACAGAGTAAAAATGCATTTTAGTAGGTGTCAACAAGAAGGTTTTATCAATACAAATAAATAAAATTGAATTGTCTGTTTTTATTTTAATGTCAAAACAACAATATTTTAGTATATGTTATAGTTATTTGCACGATACTTATTTATAAAATCCAGTTTTAATTTATTTACTTACCACGCAGACAAATCCGCGAGCGAAAGTCAGTTCGTTAATTTTATTATTTTATTTTCGCGAACTACTGAATATTGAACAGATATTTGAGATTACGCTAAACGTCACGCGAGTGGAGCTGTAAGGTTTAATGCGGGTCAAAACGTGGGCGTAGCTATTACTAATATAATGAATTCCACACAAACGAGGTGGCAGGCAAAGTAGTTATACCTATATTTAAATTTAGGGAGGATTTTCAAGTTAAATATTGAAAGCCCAAAAACTTGATTTTGTGTTTATACTCTTTATAGCTACATGGCGAAACCTCACGGTAAGCGGCCGCAAATTTTACCTCTGTGGTAATACTAAAATATTTTTCTTTTTTTTCTAAGTGGCAGTCAGCAAATTTATGGCGTCTTTTCAGTGCAGATATATTTTTAAAAATGTAGAAGTTATATTTCACTCTTTACATCAATTTCAAATGTAGTTTGAAAGTATTATTTTATTGTTAAATAGCTTCTGCCCGTGGCTTCGTCCCCGTTAAGTTCGATATTTCTGAGTTATTATATCTT
Organism: Hypena proboscidalis; assembly: GCA_905147285.1. Lineage (NCBI taxonomy): Eukaryota > Metazoa > Arthropoda > Insecta > Lepidoptera > Erebidae > Hypena > Hypena proboscidalis. The sequence continues at coordinate 9,645,124 of LR990141.1, forward strand.
TCAAAATTGAGAAACTCTCCTCATACACTTGCAACCCCTAATTTACCCCCTTTGGGAGTTAAATTTCCAATAAATCTATCCCAAATTTATCTACAAAATTTATTTTATTTACTTGTAAGGAGCATAATTATAAACATATATACAGACAGACAAACAATCCAAAAAATATGTTTCGGCTTCTACTGCTTGTCGATAGCTCAGGGAATGTTGAGGGGTTCAATGATTTAAAAAGGTTTGACTGTTATTAAATGAGGTATATTGTCCAAAATATAAATGACAATATGGCTACGGTATGAAGCTAGGGGACGCGTACAATAGTTCGTGTCGAGAATTGAGAGGGCCTAGTCGCGGTCGTTCGGCGACGCCGCCGAAGGAGTTCTGTTGTGTGCTCGCCGCCGCGCGCTGGCCGCAGCCCCACCGCGCGCTCCTCGTCCCCTGCGTCCTCAGGTCCCCCCGCCGCCGTGGTCCGAGATCCTGTTGCGAGCCTCGTCCTCTGCGCCCGCGCCGCCCCCCGCGGCGTCCTGCTTCTTGGGATCGAGAGATCTCGAACATCCTGGCCGGGTTGAAGGATTGTCTTCAAAAGGTAATGGACAGATATTATTGAAGGCCCGTGTGATGGTGCCTTTCTTAGTTTTGATGTCTGCCACCCTGGTTACGCCATCTGGTCCGGGAAATTTCTTTGTGATCCGGCCCAACGCCCATTGTAGTGGCGGTAGCCCTTTGTCTCTGATCAGAACTAACTGGTTCAATGTTAGTTTTCCTGTGGACGCATGCCATCGGTTTCTTTGCTGCAACATGACAACATACTCGTGACTAAATCGATTCCAAAAGTGTTGTCGCAAATGCTCGATCCTCTTGTAGCGGTCCAACCGGTTGATGTTGATGGAGTGTACCTGTGGCTGAGGAATGGATATTAGTGGTCGTCCAATTAAGAAGTGAGCTGAGGTAAGGGCAGAAAGGTCGTCGGGAGACGAAGAAAATGGAGTAAGCGGACGAGAATTAAGTATAGCCTCTATTTGGCCTAATAATTGTTCATTTCTTCGTATGTGAGATGTGAAGAATGAACTATAGTTTTTAAGTGTTTTTTAGTGGATTTCACAACGGCCTCTGTTATTCCATTGAAGAGAGGAGTTTGGGGAGGTATAAAGCTAAATTGAATACCATCTTGAGCGATATCTGAACTGATGTTTGAACTGGATAAGAATTTTGCAAGCTCATTAAAGGCACCTACAAACGCTGTACCATTATCAGAGAGAATGCTGTGTGGTTTATCCCGCCGAGCAACGAATCTTTTTAAGGCTGCTAGATAAGCGTCTTTGGTGAGATCCGTGACAAGCTCCAGATGAATAGCCTTTACTGCTAAACAAACAAACACACAAATGTAAGATTTGATTAGTCTACTACCTCTACCTTTTCGATCGGCTATCAGGATTGGCCCGGCATAGTCTACACTACAATTATAGAATGGATAGACCAGTTGAGTCCTCTCACGTGGTAGTTGACCCATGACTGGTTCCACGGACTGAGCTCTGAATCTAAAACATTTTACACATTCTCTAAATGTAACTTTGGATAAATTACGACCGCCCAATGGCCAATAAGTTTGTCGAAGATGAGTTAAAAGAAGTTGCGGCCCTGCATGCATAAGATTTAAATGTTCATTACGAAATATTACCTTGGTAATATGATGTTTACTATCTATCAATATGGGATGTTTAATCTCATAATCAAGGTTTGTGTTATGCAACCTGCCACCTACACGAATGACCCCTTGATCATCCATGAATAGAGATAATGAAATTAGTCTTTTTTTCTTAGATAATTGTTTCCTTAGACTTAATATTTTGTATTCGTCAGGAAACATTTCCATTTGACTGAAACGTAGAATAATATTATATGCATCTTGCAGCTCCTTACAAGACAGACTGCCCAGTAACTTATTACTATTTTTAGAATTAAAGATAAATCTAAGTATATACGCGACAATACGTTTTAATTTATTTAAATTAGATTTTTTATATATAAGGGTACTGATAATAGATGAACTCGACTGATTACTATCTAATAGGTGAACTTTGATTTCAGGTATATTAGCACCCGAACCTACATCTGGCATCTTTGGCCACGTATCCTCATTGTGCTTTAGAAATTGGGGCCCCGACCACCACAATTGACAATCGCCGATTAGGTCGGCCTTCACCCCGCGAGATACCAGGTCAGCCGGGTTCTCCCCAGACGCCACATATCTCCAAGATCCTTCCTCGGTGCTTTCTTGTATCTCACTCACCCGATTACGAACAAAAGGCTTTAATTTATTGGGTGGTGAAGCTAACCAATACAAAACTATAGTTGAATCACACCAGTATTGAACTTTATCTATTTTTACTGTTAACGAGGATACTACTTTAGCGCACAGTCTTGTCCCTAATAAAGCCCCACATAATTCTAGACGAGCAATAATTTTATTATTTAAAGGAGCGACCTTATTTTTTGAGGTTAATAAATTGACAGCTACTGTTCCGTCATCATTTTTGCATCTAACATAAATACATGCCCCATACGCACATTCTGATGCATCTGTAAAGACATGCAACTCAACGGATTTATAATTTATATTGAATGCATGCCGTGGCACCTTTAAGTTATTTAAATATGGTAATGTAGCAACGAAGGACAACCAACGTTCCTGTGTTTCATGGGAAATTGGTGATTCCCACGAGCATTTTTCTAACCATAAAAATTGCATAATCACCTTGGCCACTACAATACACGGCCCTACAAGACCTAGGGGGTCAAAGATTTGACTGATACAAGATAAGATATGTCGTTTAGTTATCTTATGACTTTGAGATATGTTTATAGAAAATGTTAAAATATCTAGGTCACAAACCCAGTATAAACCCAATGTTTTTGAAGTGTTAAGAGATTGATTAAGATTCAAGTCAATGACCTTATTATCATTAGTATTGTGACTAGAAAGTATTTCCTTTAACACATGTGGGCTATTAGATTACCATTTTCTTAATTTAAATTGAGCTGAGTCAAGTATAGAATTCATTTCCTTGCACAATTGTATGGCGCTCGATTCAGAATCACAGCCTCCAATATAGTCATCAACATAATAGTCTCGTTGTATAGCTCGTTTGACCTGATCGTTTGATGTTTGTGAAGCAAGACTGACAAGTGATTTTGTCGCTAAATATGGTGAACTACTTTGACCATATGTTACTGTATTAAGAACATATGTTTTAATTGGTTCAAATTGATTAAACCTAAATAATATTTTCTGTAATGAGCGTTGTGATTTATCTAACTCAATAGCTCTATACATTTTCTCTATGTCAGCTGATACTACATACCTATGCTGCCGAAAACGTAACAAAATTGAAAAAATATCGTCCTGCATAGTTGGACCGATCATTTGTAAGTTATTTAAAGACACACCTGACGTTGTTACAGCTGATGCGTCAAAAACGACTCGTAATTTTGTAGTCGTACTTTGCTCGTTCATCACCCCGTGATGAGCGAGATAATAATCTACACTGTCGTCAGAATTCTTACATTCAGACATGTTCCCTAGTTCTAGGTATTCCCGCATGAACTTGATATACCTATCTTTAAATATAGGATCACGTAAGAATCTACGTTCTAGCGATAGAAAACGCATTTTAGCCATCTGATATGAGTCGTCTAATATTGTTGGAGATTGTTTTAATGGCATTTTAACAATAAAGCGACCATCATTACCCCGATGAGTAGTATTTAAAAAATGCTCTTCGCAAGCACGTTCCTCGGCTGATAACGAATGTTTATCAGATATAGTATCCAACTCCCAAAAGCGTGTAAGATCGCATTTTATTTCTTGAACAAAATTACACACAGTTTGGACACAGGATGAACTGGGTTGTGAAATATACCCCGAGATAAGCCATCCTAACTTAGATTCATATAACCTAGGTTGCCCATTACCTAAGTTGATAGTATTTGTACCGAGTACATTCCAAAACGTTACGGCACCTAGCAAAATATCTACGCTTGACGGTTTATAATAGTAAGGATCAGCTAGACAGATGCTCGAGGGAACTGGAACAGTACTACTATCAATTAATGTTGCCGGTATAGACTGAGTTATTTCCGGTAAAACTAGACAGTCAATCGACGTTTTATAACTACCACAAAAGGATTCTAACGTGAGGGAACAAGACTGTGTGCTTTTACAAGACTGCTGATTGATACCTGTGATCTTGGAGTCTACGTGACGCCTAGGCGAACGCAGCTTACCACACAGCCCCTCCGTTATGAAGTTGGCAGTGCTCCCGTTGTCCAGGAGTACTCTCGCGACGTGAAGGCGGCCTCTGCTGTCTCGTACTTTCACTCGTGCTGTGGAAAGCAATACAGTGGACGCAGTAGTATTATGTATTGTTTTTGCGGATAAAACAACATTATCCGATAATAATGGAGTATTTACAGACTCCGTTCCAGGGTCCACATGTAGCAACGTGTTATGTTTAGCTTTACAATATTTACATCGAGCCCACAACTTACATTTATTTGCTACATGGCCCGTATTTAAACAATTGTGACAAACATTTAATTCATTAACCTTTTGATTTCGTACCTCCGTCGTAAGCTTACGAAATTGATCACATTTAAATAGGACATGCTTTTGTTTACACAAAGGACAAATTAAGTTGGATACCCTTTTGGAAGTTATGTTTTCATTTGAGGTTATGGCAAAACATTTTTGTTTATTAATATTTTTATTTTGAGAGGTTTTATTGTTTTCTGATACCTCAACGGATTCCAATAAATCGGCCCTGTTATTTAGAAAATCTAGAAATTGGGATAATGCAGGCGCTTCAGTTAATTTATTTCTGCATTCTTCCCAGTGATAATTTGTTTTTGAATCTAATTTCGCTGCCATCATATGAATGATCAAGGAGTCCCAGTGTTGCGTCGGTTGACCCAGAACGGTCAACGCTCTGAGATTTTTTGTAGTGACATCAACAAGATTACGTACCGATTTACTCGATGAATGTTGCAACTGCTCAACATTAAACAACAATTGGACATGATTATTTACTAGGAGACGATTATTGTTATATCGTTTCATTAAAAGATCCCAAGCGACGGTGTAATTGTCGGAATTAAAATCTAGCCCCTCAATAATTAAAGCGGCGCTTCCTATTAAAGACGCCCTAAGATAGTGAAATTTGCTAATGTTATCTAACAATTTGTTCTTATGGATTAGAGACTCAAATTTGTTACTAAATTCGAGCCATTCCTGATAGGCTCCCCCAAATTGATGTAACTTTATTTGGGGCAGCTTAACGATACTTTGAGTAGGCTTTGAGATCTCGTGATCATCTGTACCGGTAGCTTGCACGGAACTCACCAAATCGCCGGCAGGGCGTTGTCCCTGGCGCCTTAACACGTAACGCGCCGAAGACACCAGGGAGAAGTACTGATTTTCGAACTCTTCGCGATCGCCCGTTGCCTCGGCGGGGTCCTCCACCAGCAGCTCGATCTCGCCCTGTATTTTATCATATTCGTTATACAGCAAATCAATTTTATTAAGTCTTATTTCTAATTCGGTCACCTGCAATTCGCTTAAAGCAGTGCACGAGAGAACTACATTTAAGTAGTTGCTGAAAAGCGTGAGCTTAGCCTTACAGCTTGCGCGCTTCTTATTCAGTTCCTTGAATTTAGCAGCTTCCATAATAAAACAAAATTCATATTACCAAGCAAATAAGAAATTGAAGAAAAAAAGAAAAAACTGCGTGCGTAATTGCAGAAAAAAATACGCGAGCCACGCGTGCAAAAATCTCATGCGACCTTTCCTTGACCTTGAATGGTCGCGTCAAGCCACCGCTCCAAAACCCACGTCACGCCACGCCCCGTGCACGTGCAATGCAAACCGGCAAAAACTCGATATTTAAAATGCAGCAGTGCTTTTAGCTTTGAATTTAGCTGAGAGATGGCTAGTAAGAACGAATGGGAAAGAAAATGGAACAGATTAATGGCTTGAATAGGAATAGAGAACAGGCGGAACTGATTAATTGGAACGACACACTAATTACCCACTGCCGTATAGATAGCCACAGGTCACCGTTGCCCGTAGATTGGTATCTTGATCTTGACACGAGGTATTTGCCACGCCACGCGACACTCCGCCGCCGTCCACAGCACAGCCAACGCCCTTTTTTCTTGAATTACGTAGAAGGACCAATGTTGATAGCTCAGGGAATGTTGAGGGGTTCAATGATTTAAAAAGGTTTGACTGTTAACAATATGGCTACGGTATGAAGCTAGGGGACGCGTACAATAGTTCGTGTCGAGAATTGAGAGGGCCTAGTCGCGGTCGTTCGGCGACGCCGCCGAAGGAGTTCTGTTGTGTGCTCGCCGCCGCGCGCTGGCCGCAGCCCCACCGCGCGCTCCTCGTCCCCTGCGTCCTCAGGTCCCCCCGCCGCCGTGGTCCGAGATCCTGTTGCGAGCCTCGTCCTCTGCGCCCGCGCCGCCCCCCGCGGCGTCCTGCTTCTTGGGATCGAGAGATCTCGTATACGTATACGTAATGACGGTTCAATGTCTCAAATAAGAATTTTAATTGATAATGGAAGTCAAAATCACTTCATTACTCGCCGCGCTTGTAAAATGTTAAATATCCGCTTTTATAATGATTGTGAAGATAAGTCGGTGAATGGAATCGGCAACAGCTCTCAGCTTATATCAGGTGTAGCAAACGTAGTGACATTTCAAACGGCTTCCGAACCGCACGCGCATTCCGCTGTTGCATCCCCGCCCGCGCACCGCTGATACGAATATCGATCGCTGCATGAACTAATTTTAATTCGCAAAAACTGTGCTTGTGAAGTGCTACATCCTAGATCTGGACCAGGACTCCCGGGAAGGCGATAGAATGGTATGTGGATTCATTTGTTCATTCGAATAAGACCATCTTTCCCGTTTCGGCATAAGTACCTACTTCATATAAGCACGCCGCTTACAAACTAAAAATTATCAAGAGCCATCCGCATGGTGGTGATTTGTTTCGAAATTTAATAGACACAATTTTTATCCCCATTAAAGTCCATCCCCGTTCTAGTCTCCTCTTATTATTTTTTCTTAAATGTCTTTAATGAACAGGCATTTATAATTTAAAATTTTATTATTATGTATGGATTAGCTATTATTCATAAAACCATTAAACCTTTTATTACGACTCAAGTTATTTCAACCACAGATAAAACATCATTAACTAATAGAGTGCGCGCCACAACTCGGTAAAAACTGTAAAACAAAATATTTTTTACTTCTATTAAAACTATAATTCAACAATAAAAGTGCATAAATTTGTATATTCCTTGTCCTATAAAATAAGAAATAATTTGATATCAGTTAATAATTTACAAATTGGTAATTTCCATTTAGTTTTGCCTATTGTCGTAAGCCATTAGTAATAACACGCACTCTGATTTTTTGCTATTTTGAAATAAGTTTTTAAGCGTAAGTATAAATATGAGACAAGTAACCAGGAGAGTAATCCGTGGTTTCGTTATTTCAAAAATGCATGTTTTCAGTGAGAGAATTACTAATTGACAGAAACTATTTGTTAAGAAATCAAAATCTCAAATAGCGATATGCCCTCGGTGATATAACTGGCTATTTTTACTAATTACTTAAATTCCGTGCAAAAAAATATATTCAAACCAAGCTCTTTATAATCTTTATAATTTATTTTAGAACGTTAAAAAAATAACGAGATTTTTTTTAATCTGTAACCTTAAATTACTCAAAACTATGATTTTTCACTTTTCACTGAAGGTACAGAATTGTGCCGATAACTGCCTCCACAGCATCACTACCGTCTAGTTTATTTATAGTAACGCGTCGCCATAAGAACCAAGCTTGAGATAAGAACTCTGCTATGTCCCTAGAAGCGTCATAAACATGGTCTCTGAATTTAAGCACATCACGAGAGTAACGACTTTCGGGTTCGAACGTAGTTATAATATTTTGGCGTACCTAATTCATCCCACGTAGACGTGGTAACTAGCCAGCTATCAGACCACAACTTAGCACGCCCTTTTAGCAGACTAGTCACCCTCATAAATATCATAGTCACCGAGTTTGTAGGTAGACTTTGCAGTGGAAATGTGGTCACACCACTCGCGCACACCAACGTTACCATCAGGGTCATACGAAGGCAAAAACACTTTAGTAATTTTAACTTTGTCACCTGTTTGCCGAAGAAGTCGCTGGCTCATATTCCGCATCATGTCCATCATATGCATGTAGAATTCGGGTGGCACACTACCTGCCTGCCGGGGCTGCGTTAATAGGTCAGCTCGGGTGGACGTGCCTGCTACATTGGCTGCCGATGACGATGTACCTTCGCCAGGGTCCATCGCGGCGCGCGCCACGGTGCTCGAGCCGAAGTCTATGGAATCTAAAACATATTGGCCGGCAGAAAGGGATCGCTGGGGCGAGCCCACTTCTGAGATCGGGTTTTCGACGTTACGGGGATATTTAAAAAGCGCAGCATCGATGATTCGCTGTGAATCATCGATACTGCCTTCCAAATTATCCATAAGATAATTATCACGAACTCAAATTAACCTACTTTCTGTCATAGTCAAATAGATTTAGGTGTACACAAATAAATGACCTATAAATTATATCGAAACAATTGTGTTATCACCTATACCGGGTTCAATACCAGTATTATACTGTAAATTTTGGGATGTTACCTAAATATCTTGCACGGCCGCTTTTTTGTAGCCATCCGAACTTGGTCGGGTTATGTAGGTTTTCGATGCTTCGTCAGTATTTTAATTGTTTTTCTTTAATTACTGAATTTAATGACATGAAATTTTGCATGTGCATAGTTGAATGAATACACTAATTATTGGCATACATTTTACCATGCAATTCCTTTAGAACGTCGTGATATTTGACTGCTTTGTAAACAGTGATCTATTCATGGTAAATTGCCCTACAACTCTTTAATTACTAACGGAACATCATTGATACTTGGCAACATGTTGCAGACACTTACAAGGTTTGTATAAACGTGAAAATCTAGACCCTAAAGTGCATACTTTATGAACTAAGACCTAATAAGAGTATTTTACGTTTATATTTATATCTTTAAAACCCTTAATTTTTTTCTAAATCAGTTTTTTAAACAAAAATAAACAAATTCAAAACAACGTATGTAAAAATCTACAGCTCTATATGTAAGCGCTTTATATGAAAACTAGCTAATGGCCAAACGTTCGCGCAGCGGAAACTTGAATTTCTCCGAAGTTTATGCATGCACTAATTTTATTCATACATACAAAATTACACAAAAATACACACAAATTTTGGACACATCTCTTTTCTTCTAAAGTCGATGGATTAAAAAAAGTACCGCCAGGACAACGTTCGCCCAGCGGAATCAGTTTTTGGTGAATTTATCCACAATGGCTGCATGCACAATTTTTTTTTACCATACACAATAACACGACGTCATACACTAAATATCTGCATACTTAAAATCTTTAAATTCAACAACATTCCGCTGGGCGTACGCACACACGTATGACTAGGCTTAGAACAGAACGTACAAACCTGTACCTTCAGTGAAAAGTGATACATGTCGACCCAGATCGGTTTTTATATTCTTTGATTAAATTTATTAAAAAAATTAACTAAATTTCTGTCTTATCCCCATTATAAGATTAAAAATGAATGAGATTTTTTTGCGTACATTGATATAAGTAAGCAATTTTTTATTGAAATTATTGTGTAAAATAATACTTTTTGATTCATACCAAAGTGCTCCGGACCGATCTTTATATTACTAAAATGTATTTTAATACGACTCGAGTTACCACATCTTACGCGTACCGAAAGCTTTTACTTCAATTAATCCAAAGTGATACAAATGAAATCCAATCACAAAACATAAACAAATTGAAACAATACATTCTAGTGAAAAGTGTTACATTTGTACATGAAACAAACAAACACAAATTTATTTTCTAAAAAATATGTGACTAATGATACAACTGCTAATCAAACAATTTACACGTAATTTATGTAGCCAATTTTGATGTGATTACAAATTTGATATTAATTCTATTAGTAAGAACATAAGGGAAATAGGACATATGATTACGTGAATAATGATGATATATCAATACCTCTTTATTATTATTAATCTTGAACAGTCTTAAAGCGTATTTAATCAGTCTCAAAAAATCAAATAGCAGATGTGTTGTACATGTAGCACTTCAACTATTCGCTATACAATACAATATATAACAAACTTTTAAAAAAACACATCTTTTAAACCTACTTATCGTTAATCTTGAACAGAGATCGAATTAGTCTTAAATCGTATGAAATCAGTCTCCAAAAATCAAACAACAGATAACAATATAATTTTTTCTTATAAAAAAAACATAACTTTTCATATACTTGTAATATTTAAAGCAAATTTTAGCTTTGCTATGCATTTATTTTATGTAATATTATTGAATGTAAGAGTTATTAAATTTAGTAAAGAAAAATTTCCGGTTTTTGAATATAAAGAAAGTTACGTAGGTGATGATTATTATGTGATGTCTTACGACAAAAGGAATAAAGACTACAGTTTAGTTAGTATTAATGCTGTTCCAAAATGTTACAATGGAAGATTCCTATAAGTGTTTTAAAGAAAAGGGATTTAATATCACTGTTAGAATACATTGATCCAAGTGTTAACGATTTTTATCATAATTTGATAACAAACTCAAATTTGCGTGACGCAGATCCTGATATTGTTTTGGATAACGAATAGTTGCAGTGCTACAACATATCTGTTGGTCGATTTTTGGAGGCTGATTTAATACAATTTAAGACTGTTCAAGATTAATGATAAAAAGGATGAAAAGTTATGTTTTTTTTATAAGAAAAATTATATTGTTATCTGTTGTTTGATTTTTGGAGACTGATTTCATACGATTTAAGACTAATTCGATCTCTGTTCTAGATTAACGATAAGTAGGTTTAAAACTTGTGTTTTTTTAAAAGGATGTTATATTGTATTGTATAGCGAATAGTTGAAGTGCTACATGTACAACACATCTGTTATTTGATTTTTTGAGACTGATTAAATACGCTTTAAGACTGTTCAAGATTAATAATAAAGAGGTTTAAAAGTTATGTTCTTTTATAAGGATGTTAATTATATTGTTTTATATAGCGAATAGTTGAATGCTACAACACGTCTGTTGTTTGATTTATTGAGCCTGTTTTAATATGTTTAAAAACTAACGATACCTACTCTGATAATCAGATTAACAATAAATACCTACTTAGGTCTAAAAGTTATGTTTTAAGTTCGATTTATAAAAATGCTTTTTTCTTTTGCTACTACTTGTAATTCATAAAAAAAGTGTTTATTCAAGAATTCTTTATTAAAGAAACGCTTTTTTAATTAGTTATTATTTTATTATGATAACATAGTTTTACCCTTTCTGTGACAAAAACGTTTGAAAATACTTATTACTTGTATCAATAAACACTTCGATGTAAACAAAATGTATCACAATAAATTCTAGCTTGTAGCATTAATCACTTACTAGTTTGAAAAATACATTGGTGTTTAGGGGTACAATTGAATATTTACGTAGGAATTTTAAATAAAACAATGAAAAAGGTTGCCGATAATCAAAATGATCATTATTAGTTTTACGACTTTTTCTCACAACAACTATTTGCAGGCAAAACATGCGAAAACACAAGCCTTATAACATTTCACACAAAACGGTAACTAAATGTGTAAAATAATTCATTTCATTATAAATTAAAATACACAAAAATAAGCAAAGAAAACTATAGTGTAGTGTACGGTGATATAACTGGCTGTTTTTACTAATTACTTAAATTCCGTGCAAAAAAATATATTCAAACCAAGCTCTTTATAATCTTTATAATATTATCTACTCGTACCACATAATTATCCTTTTTTATTTTAGAACGTTAGAAAAATAACGAGATTTTTTTAAATCTTTAACCTTAAATTACTCAAAACTATGATTTTTCACTTATATCACTTTTCACTGAAGGTACAGAATTGTGCCGATAACTGCCTCCACAGCATCACTACCGTCTAGTTTATTTATAGTAACGCGTCGCCATAAGAACCAAGCTTGAGATAAGAACTCTGCTATGTCCCTAGAAGCGTCATAAACATGGTCTCTGAATTTAAGCACATCACGAGAGTAACGACTTTTGGTTTCGAACGTAGTTATAATATTTTGGCGTAATTCATCCCACGTAGACGTGGTAACTAGCCAGCTATCAGACCACAACTTAGCACGCCCTTTTAGCAGACTAGTCACCCTCATACGAATATCATAGTCACCGAGTTTGTAGGTAGACTTTGCAGTGGAAATGTGGTCACACCACTCGCGCACACCAACGTTACCATCAGGGTCATACGAAGGCAAAAACACTTTAGTAATTTTAACTTTGTCACCTGTTTGCTGAAGAAGTCGCTGGCTCATATTCCGCATCATGTCCCGCTGCCTGCCGGGGCTGCGTTAACAGGTCAGCTCGGGTGGACGTGCCTGCTACATTGGCTGCCGATGACGATGTACCTTCGCCAGGGTCCATCGCGGCGCGCGCCACGGTGCTCGAGCCGAAGTCTATGGAATCTGAAACATATTGGCCGGCAGAAAGATCGGGTTTTCGACGTTACGGGGATTTTTAAAAAGCGCAGCATCGATGATTCGCTGTGAATCATCGATACCGCCTTCCAAATTATCCATAAGATAATTATCACGAACTCAAATTAACCTACTTTCTGTCATAGTCAAATAGATTTAGGTGTACACAAATAAATGACCTATAAATTATATCGAAACAATTGTGTTATTTATCACCTATAACGGGTTCAATACCAGTATTAGACTGTAAATTTTGGGATGTTACCTAAATATATTGCACGGCCGCTTTTTTGTAGCCATCCGAACTTGGTCGGGTTACGTAGGTTTTCGATGCTTCGTCAGTATTTTAATTGTTTTTCTTTAATTACTGAATTTAATAACATGAAATTTTGCATGTGCATAGTTGAATGAATACACTAATTATTGGCATACATTTTACCATGCAATTCCTTAAGAACGTCGTGATATTTGACTGCTTTGTAAACAGTGATCTATTCATGGTAAATTGCCCTACAACTCTTTAATTACTAACGAAACATGATTGATACTTGGCAACATGTTGCAGACACTTACAAGGTTTGTATAAACGTGAAAATCTAGACCCCAAAGTGCATACTTGAAGAACTAAGACCTAATAAGAGTATTTTACGTTTATATTATATATATATATATATCTTTAAAACCCTTATTTTTTTCTTAATCTGTTTTTTAAACAAATATAAACAAATTCAAAACAACGTATGTAAAAATCTACAGCTCTCTATGTAAGCGCTTTATATGAAAACTAGCTAATGGCCAAACGTTCGCGCAGCGGAAATTTGAATTTCTCCGAAGTTTATGCATGCACTAATTTTATTCATACATACAAAATTACACACAAATACACACTAATTTTTGGACACATCTCTTTTCTTCTAAAGTCAATGGATTAAAAAAAGTTCCGCCAGGACAACGTTCGCCCAGCGGAATCAGTTTTTGGTGAATTTCTCCACAATGGCTGCATGCACAATTTTTTTTTTACCATACACAATTACACGACGTCATACACTAAATATCTGCATACTTAAAATCTTTAAATTCAACAACATTCCGCTGGGCGTACGCACACACGTATGACCAGGCTTAGAACAGAACGTACAAACATTCTTGTTATTCGACGGAGTTTTATTTGAATTTGGATCCACAGGGCTCTTCTCACCAGATTGAACATTTGACTCGTGAACGGTACCCCTTGTCTGACATTCATTAGATTTGTGACCTACTTTTTTACACAAATGACAATAAGGGGCACGGTTATCAACAGAATACTTAGAACGCTTGTGCGGTGGTTGATTAGAATTCTGAGAAGTAATATGTCGTTTAGCGCGAATAGATGAAGCAACGGAGATCAATTCTGGCACAGAAGTGGCCCGAACATTCATTAATTCAATCCTAAGCCGCTCATCACTAATTCTGTACCTTCAGTGAAAAGTGATACATGTCGACCCAGATCGGTTTTTATATTCTTTGATTAAACTTATTAAAAAAAAATAACTAAATTACTGTCTTATCCCCGTTGTTGAAAGATTAAAAATGAATGAGATTTTTTGCGTACATTGATATAAGTAAGCAATTTTTTATTGAAATTATTGTGTAAAATAATACTTTTTGATTCATACCAAAGTGCTCCGAACCGATCTTTATATTTCTAAAATGTATTTTAATACGACTCGAGTTACCACATCTTACGCGTACCGAAAGCTTTTACTTTAATTAATCCAAAGTGAAACAATGAAATCCTATCACAAAACATTAAAAAATTTAAACAACACATTCTAGTGAAAAGTGTTACATTTGTACATGAAACATACAAACACAAATTTATTTTCATAAAAATATGTGACTAATGATACAACTGCTAATCAAACAATTTACACGTAATTTATGTAGCCAATTTTGATGTGATTACAAATTTGATATTAATTCTATTAGTAAGAACATAAGGGAAATAGGACATATGATTACGTGAATAATGATGATATATCAATACCTCTTTATTATTATTAATCTTGAACAGTCTTAAAGCGTATTTAATCAGTCTCAAAAAATCAAATAGCAGATGTGTTGTACATGTAGCACTTCAACTATTCGCTATACAATACAATATATAACATCCTTTTAAAAAAACACAACTTTTAAACCTACTTATCGTTAATCTTGAACAGAAATCGAATTAGTCTTAAATCGTATGAAATCAGTCTCCAAAAATCAAACAACAGATAAATAACAATATAAACTTTTCATCCTTTTTATCATTAATCTTGAACAGTCTTAAATTGTATTAAATCAGCCTCCAAAAATCGACCAACAGATATGTTGTAGCACTGCAACTATTCGTTATCCAAAACAATATCAGGATCTGCGTCACGCAAATTTGAGTTTGTTATCAAATTATGATAAAAATCGTTAACACTTGGATCAATGTATTCTAACAGTGATATTAAATCCCTTTTCTTTAAAACACTTATAGGAATCTTCCATTGTAACATTTTGGAACAGCATTAATACTAACTAAACTGTAGTCTTTATTCCTTTTGTCGTAAGACATCACATAATAATCATCACCTACGTAACTTTCTTTATATTCAAAAACCGGAAATTTTCCTTTACTAAATTTAATAACTCTTACATGTAACCATATAAACGAAGTCTCACAGTGATAAATTCGTACAAGCACGATTACAATTTTATGGTTGAATGTATTATGTGATGTCTTACGACAAAAGGAATAAAGACTACAGTTTAGTTAGTATTAATGCTGTTCCAAAATGTTACAATGGAAGATTCCTATAAGTGTTTATTAAAGAAACGCTTTTTTAATTAGTTATTATTTTATTATGATATTAACATAGTTTTACCCTTTCTGTGACAAAAACGTTTGAAAATACTTATTACTTGTATCAATAAACACTTCGATGTAAACAAAATGTATCACAATAAATTCTAGCTTGTAGCATTAATCACTTACTAGTTTGAAAAATACATTGGTGTTTAGGGGTACAATTGAATATTTACGTAGGAATTTTAAATAAAACAATGAAAAAGGTTGCCGATAATCAAAATGATCATTATTAGTTTTACGACTTTTTCTCACAACAACTATTTGCAGGCAAAACATTCGAAAACACAAGCCTTATAACATTTCACACAAAACGGTAACTAAATGTGTAAAATAATTCATTTCATTATAAATTAAAATACATAAAAATAAGCAAAGAAAACTATAGTGTAGTGTACGGTGATATAACTGGCTGTTTTTACTAATTACTTAAATTCCGTGCAAAAAATATATTCAAACCAAGCTCTTTATAATCTTTATAATATTATCTACACGTACCACATAATTATCCTTTTTTATTTTAGAACGTTAGAAAAATAACGAGATTTTTTTAAATCTTTAACCTTAAATTACTCAAAACTATGATTTTTCACTTATATCACTTTTCACTGAAGGTACAGAATTGTGCCGATAACTGCCTCCACAGCATCACTACCGTCTAGTTTATTTATAGTAACGCGTCGCCATAAGAACCAAGCTTGAGATAAGAACTCTGCTATGTCCCTAGAAGCGTCATAAACATGGTCTCTGAATTTAAGCACATCACGAGAGTAACGACTTTTGGGTTCGAACGTAGTTATAATATTTTGGCGTAATTCATCCCACGTAGACGTGGTAACTAGCCAGCTATCAGACCACAACTTAGCACGCCCTTTTAGCAGACTAGTCACCCTCATACGAATATCATAGTCACCGAGTTTGTAGGTAGACTTTGCAGTGGAAATGTGGTCACACCACTCGCGCACACCAACGTTACCATCAGGGTCATACGAAGGCAAAAACACTTTAGTAATTTTAACTTTGTCACCTGTTTGCTGAAGAAGTCGCTGGCTCATATTCCGCATCATGTCCCGCTGCCTGCCGGGGCTGCGTTAACAGGTCAGCTCGGGTGGACGTGCCTGCTACATTGGCTGCCGATGACGATGTACCTTCGCCAGGGTCCATCGCGGCGCGCGCCACGGTGCTCGAGCCGAAGTCTATGGAATCTGAAACATATTGGCCGGCAGAAAGATCGGGTTTTCGACGTTACGGGGATTTTTAAAAAGCGCAGCATCGATGATTCGCTGTGAATCATCGATACCGCCTTCCAAATTATCCATAAGATAATTATCACGAACTCAGATACTTGGCAACATGTTGCAGACACTTACAAGGTTTGTATAAACGTGAAAATCTAGACCCCAAAGTGCATACTTTAAGAACTAAGACCTAATAGCTAATGGCCAAACGTTCGCGCAGCGGAAATTTGAATTTCTCCGAAGTTTATGCATGCACTAATTTTATTCATACATACAAAATTACACACAAATACACACTAATTTTTGGACACATCTCTTTTCTTCTAAAGTCGATGGATTAAAAAAAGTTCCGCCAGGACAACGTTCGCCCAGCGGAATCAGTTTTTGGTGAATTTCTCCACAATGGCTGCATGCACAAATTTTTTTTACTATACACAATTACACGACGTCATACACTAAATATCTGCATACTTAAAATCTTTAAATTCAACAACATTCCGCTGGGCGTACGCACACACGTATGACCAGGCTTAGAACAGAACGTACAAACATTCTTGTTATTCGACGGAGTTTTATTTGAATTTGGATCCACAGGGCTCTTCTCACCAGATTGAACATTTGACTCGTAAACGGTACCCCTTGTCTGACATTCATTAGATTTGTGACCTACTTTTTTACACAAATGACAATAAGGGGCACGGTTATCAACAGAATACTTAGAACGCTTGTGCGGTGGTTGATTAGAATTCTGAGAAGTAATATGTCGTTTAGCGCGAATAGATGAAGCAACGGAGATCAATTCTGGCACGGAAGTGGCCCGAACATTCATTAATTCAATCCTAAGCCGCTCATCACTAATTCTGTACCTTCAGTGAAAAGTGATACATGTCGACCCAGATCGGTTTTTATATTCTTTGATTAAACTTATTAAAAAATAATAACTAAATTACTGTCTTATCCCCGTTGTTGAAAGATTAAAAATGAATGAGATTTTTTGCGTACATTGATATAAGTAAGCAATTTTTTATTGAAATTATTGTGTAAAATAATACTTTTTGATTCATACCAAAGTGCTCCGAACCGATCTTTATATTTCTAAAATGTATTTTAATACGACTCGAGTTACCACATCTTACGCGTACCGAAAGCTTTTACTTTAATTAATCCAAAGTGAAACAATGAAATCCTATCACAAAACATTAAAAAATTTAAACAACACATTCTAGTGAAAAGTGTTACATTTGTACATGAAACATACAAACACAAATTTATTTTCATAAAAATATGTGACTAATGATACAACTGCTAATCAAACAATTTACACGTAATTTATGTAGCCAATTTTGATGTGATTACAAATTTGATATTAATTCTATTAGTAAGAACATAAGGGAAATAGGACATATGATTACGTGAATAATGATGATATATCAATACCTCTTTATTATTATTAATCTTGAACAGTCTTAAAGCGTATTTAATCAGTCTCAAAAAATCAAATAGCAGATGTGTTGTACATGTAGCACTTCAACTATTCGCTATACAATACAATATATAACATCCTTTTAAAAAAACACAACTTTTAAACCTACTTATCGTTAATCTTGAACAGAGATCGAATTAGTCTTAAATCGTATGAAATCAGTCTCCAAAAATCAAACAACAGATAAATAACAATATAAACTTTTCATCCTTTTTATCATTAATCTTGAACAGTCTTAAATTGTATTAAATCAGCCTCCGAAAATCGACCAACAGATATATTGTAGCACTGCAACTATTCGTTATCCGAAACAATATCAGGATCTGCGTCACGCAAATTTGAGTTTGTTATCAAATTATGATAAAAATCGTTAACACTTGGATCAATGTATTCTAACAGTGATATTAAATCCCTTTTCTTTAAAACACTTATAGGAATCTTCCATTGTAACATTTTGGAACAGCATTAATACTAACTAAACTGTAGTCTTTATTCCTTTTGTCGTAAGACATCACATAATAATCATCACTACGTAACTTTCTTTATATTCAAAAACCGGAAATTTTCCTTTACTAAATTTAATAACTCTTACATTCAACCATAATTGTAATCGTGCTTGTACGAATTTATCACTGTGAGACTTCGTTTATAATAATAATAATAATAAAGAGGTTTAAAAGTTATGCTTTTTTATAAGGATGTTAATTATATTGTTTTATATAGCGAATAGTTGAAGTGCTACAACAAATCTGTTGTTTGATTTATTGAGCCTGTTTTAATATGTTTTAAGACTAACGATACCTACTCTGATAATCAGATTAACAATAAATACCTACTTAGGTCTAAAAGTTATGTTTTAGTTCGATTTTTAAAAAGGTTTTATTCTTTTGCTACTACTTGAAATTCATAAAAAAAGTGTTTATTCAAGAATTGTTTATTAAAGAAACGCTTTTTTAATTAGTTATTATTTTATAATGATATTAACATAGTTTTACCCTTTCTGTGACAAAAACGTTTGAAAATACTTATTACTTGTATCAATAAACACTTCGATGTAAACAAAATGTATCACAATAAATTCTAGCTTGTAGCATTAATCACTTACTAGTTTGAAAAATACATTGGTGTTTAGGGGTACAATTGAATATTTACGTAGGAATTTTAAATAAAACAATGAAAAAGGTTGCCGATAATCAAAATGATCATTATTAGTTTTACGACTTTTTCTCACAACAACTATTTGCAGGCAAAACATGCGAAAACACAAGCCTTATAACATTTCACACAAAACGGTAACTAAATGTGTGAAATAATTCATTTCATTATAAATTAAAATACACAAAAATAAGCAAAGAAACCTATAGTGTAGTGTACGGTGATATAACTGGCTGTTTTTACTAATTACTTAAATTCCGTGCAAAAAAATATATTCAAACCAAGCTCTTTATAATCTTTATAATATTATCTACACGTACCACATAATTATCCTTTTTTATTTTAGAACGTTAGAAAAATAACGAGATTTTTTTAAATCTTTAACCTTAAATTACTCAAAACTATGATTTTTCACTTATATCACTTTTCACTGAAGGTACAGAATTGTGCCGATAACTGCCTCCACAGCATCACTACCGTCTAGTTTATTTATAGTAACGCGTCGCCATAAGAACCAAGCTTGAGATAAGAACTCTGCTATGTCCCTAGAAGCGTCATAAACATGGTCTCTGAATTTAAGCACATCACGAGAGTAACGACTTTTGGGTTCGAACGTAGTTATAATATTTTGGCGTAATTCATCCCACGTAGACGTGGTAACTAGCCAGCTATCAGACCACAACTTAGCACGCCCTTTTAGCAGACTAGTCACCCTCATACGAATATCATAGTCACCGAGTTTGTAGGTAGACTTTGCAGTGGAAATGTGGTCACACCACTCGCGCACACCAACGTTACCATCAGGGTCATACGAAGGCAAAAACACTTTAGTAATTTTAACTTTGTCACCTGTTTGCTGAAGAAGTCGCTGGCTCATATTCCGCATCATGTCCCGCTGCCTGCCGGGGCTGCGTTAACAGGTCAGCTCGGGTGGACGTGCCTGCTACATTGGCTGCCGATGACGATGTACCTTCGCCAGGGTCCATCGCGGCGCGCGCCACGGTGCTCGAGCCGAAGTCTATGGAATCTGAAACATATTGGCCGGCAGAAAAATCGGGTTTTCGACGTTACGGGGATTTTTAAAAGGCGCAGCATCGATGATTCGCTGTGAATCATCGATACTGCCTTCCAAATTATCCATAAGATAATTACCATCAGGGTCATACGAAGGCAAAAACACTTTATTAATTTTAACTTTGTCACCTGTTTCCTGAAGAAGTCGCTGGCTCATATTCCGCATCATGTCCCACTGCCTGCCGGGGCTGCGTTAACAGGTCAGCTCGGGTGGACGTGCCTGCTACATTGGCTGCCGATGACGATGTACCTTCGCCAGGGTCCATCGCGGCGCGCGCCACGGTGCTCGAGCCGAAGTCTATGGAATCTGAAACATATTGGCCGGCAGAAAGATCGGGTTTTCGACGTTACGGGGATTTTTAAAAAGCGCAGCATCGATGATTCGCTGTGAATCATCGATGCTGCCTTCCAAATTATCCATAAGATAATTACCATCAGGGTCATACGAAGGCAAAAACACTTTAGTAATTTTAACTTTGTCACCTGTTTGCTGAAGAAGTCGCTGGCTCATATTTCGCATCATGTCCCGCTGCCTGCCGGGGCTGCGTTAACAGGTCAGCTCGGGTGGACGTGCCTGCTACATTGGCTGCCGATGACGATGTACCTTCGCCAGGGTCCATCGCGGCGCGCGCCACGGTGCTCGAGCCGAAGTCTATGGAATCTGAAACATATTGGCCGGCAGAAAGATCGGGTTTTCGACGTTACGGGGATTTTTAAAAAGCGCAGCATCGATGATTCGCTGTGAATCATCGATACTGCCTTCCAAATTATCCATAAGATAATAATTACCATCAGGGTCATACGAAGGCAAAAACACTTTAGTAATTTTAACTTTGTCACCTGTTTGCTGAAGAAGTCGCTGGCTCATATTCCGCATCATGTCCCGCTGCCTGCCGGGGCTGCGTTAACAGGTCAGCTCGGGTGGACGTGCCTGCTACATTGGCTGCCGATGACGATGTACCTTCGCCAGGGTCCATCGCGGCGCGCGCCACGGTGCTCGAGCCGAAGTCTATGGAATCTGAAACATATTGGCCGGCAGAAAGATCGGGTTTTCGACGTTACGGGGATTTTTAAAAGGCGCAGCATCGATGATTCGCTGTGAATCATCGATACTGCCTTCCAAATTATCCATAAGATAATTACCATCAGGGTCATACGAAGGCAAAAACACTTTAGTAATTTTAACTTTGTCACCTGTTTGCTGAAGAAGTCGCTGGCTCATATTCCGCATCATGTCCCGCTGCCTGCCGGGGCAGCGTTAACAGGTCAGCTCGGGTGGACGTGCCTGCTACATTGGCTGCCGATGACGATGTACCTTCGCCAGGGTCCATCGCGGCGCGCGCCACGGTGCTCGAGCCGAAGTCTATGGAATCTGAAACATATTGGCCGGCAGAAAGATCGGGTTTTCGACGTTACGGGGATTTTTAAAAAGCGCAGCATCGATGATTCGCTGTGAATCATCGATGCTGCCTTCCAAATTATCCATAAGATAATTACCATCAGGGTCATACGAAGGCAAAAACACTTAAGTAATTTTAACTTTGTCACCTGTTTGCTGAAGAAGTCGCTGGCTCATATTCCGCATCATGTCCCGCTGCCTGCCGGGGCTGCGTTAACAGGTCAGCTCGGGTGGACGTGCCTGCTACATTGGCTGCCGATGACGATGTACCTTCGCCAGGGTCCATCGCGGCGCGCGCCACGGTGCTCGAGCCGAAGTCTATGGAATCTGAAACATATTGGCCGGCAGAAAGATCGGGTTTTCGACGTTACGGGGATTTTTAAAAAGCGCAGTATCGATGATTCGCTGTGAATCATCGATACTGCCTTCCAAATTATCCATAAGATAATTACCATCAGGGTCATACGAAGGCAAAAACACTTTAGTAATTTTAACTTTGTCACCTGTTTGCTGAAGAAGTCGCTGGCTCATATTCCGCATCATGTCCCGCTGCCTGCCGGGGCAGCGTTAACAGGTCAGCTCGGGTGGACGTGCCTGCTACATTGGCTGCCGATGACGATGTACCTTCGCCAGGGTCCATCGCGGCGCGCGCCACGGTGCTCGAGCCGAAGTCTATGGAATCTGAAACATATTGGCCGGCAGAAAGATCGGGTTTTCGACGTTACGGGGATTTTTAAAAAGCGCAGCATCGATGATTCGCTGTGAATCATCGATACCGCCTTCCAAATTATCCATAAGATAATTATCACGAACTCAGATACTTGGCAACATGTTGCAGACACTTACAAGGTTTGTATAAACGTGAAAATCTAGACCCCAAAGTGCATACTTTAAGAACTAAGACCTAATAAGAGTATTTTACGTTAATTATATCTTTAAAACCCTTATTTTTTTCTAAATCTGTTTTTTAAACAAATATAAACAAATTCAAAACAACGTATGTAAAAATCTACAGCTCTCTATGTAAGCGCTTTATATGAAAACTAGCTAATGGCCAAACGTTCGCGCAGCGGAAATTTGAATTTCTCCGAAGTTTATGCATGCACTAATTTTATTCATACATACAAAATTACACACAAATACACACTAATTTTTGGACACATCTCTTTTCTTCTAAAGTCGATGGATTAAAAAAAGTTCCGCCAGGACAACGTTCGCCCAGCGGAATCAGTTTTTGGTGAATTTCTCCACAATGGCTGCATGCACAATTTTTTTTTACCATACACAATTACACGACGTCATACACTAAATATCTGCATACTTAAAATCTTTAAATTCAACAACATTCCGCTGGGCGTACGCACACACGTATGACCAGGCTTAGAACAGAACGTACAAACATTCTTGTTATTCGACGGAGTTTTATTTGAATTTGGATCCACAGGGCTCTTCTCACCAGATTGAACATTTGACTCGTGAACGGTACCCCTTGTCTGACATTCATTAGATTTGTGACCTACTTTTTTACACAAATGACAATAAGGGGCACGGTTATCAACAGAATACTTAGAACGCTTGTGCGGTGGTTGATTAGAATTCTGAGAAGTACTAGGTCGTTTAGCGCGAATAAATGAAGCAACGGAGATCAATTCTGGCACGGAAGTGGCCCGAACATTCATTAATTCAATCCTAAGCCGCTCATCACTAATTCTGTACCTTCAGTGAAAAGTGATACATGTCGACCCAGATCGGTTTTTACATTCTTTGATTAAACTTATTAAAAAAAAAAAACTAAATTTCTGTCTTATCCCCGTTGTTAAAAGATTAAAAATGAATGAGATTTTTTGCGTACATTCATATAAGTAAGCAATTTTTTATTGAAATTATTGTGTAAAATAATACTTTTTGATTCATACCAAAGTGCTCCGAACCGATCTTTATATTTCTAAAATGTATTTTAATACGACTCGAGTTACCACATCTTACGCGTACCGAAAGCTTTTACTTTAATTAATCCAAAGTGAAACAAATGAAATCCTATCACAAAACATTAAAAAATTTAAACAACACATTCTAGTGAAAAGTGTTACATTTGTACATGAAACATACAAACACAAATTTATTTTCATAAAAATATGTGACTAATGATACAACTGCTAATCAAACAATTTACACGTAATTTATGTAGCCAATTTTGATGTGATTACAAATTTGATATTAATTCTATTAGTAAGAACATAAGGGAAATAGGACATATGATTACGTGAATAATGATGATATATCAATACCTCTTTATTATTATTAATCTTGAACAGTCTTAAAGCGTATTTAATCAGTCTCAAAAAATCAAATAGCAGATGTGTTGTACATGTAGCACTTCAACTATTCGCTATACAATACAATATATAACATCCTTTTAAAAAAACACAACTTTTAAACCTACTTATCGTTAATCTTGAACAGAGATCGAATTAGTCTTAAATCGTATGAAATCAGTCTCCAAAAATCAAACAACAGATAAATAACAATATAAACTTTTCATCCTTTTTATCATTAATCTTCAACAGTCTTAAATTGTATTAAATCAGCCTCCAAAAATCGACCAACAGATATGTTGTAGCACTGCAACTATTCGTTATCCGAAACAATATCAGGATCTGCGTCACGCAAATTTGAGTTTGTTATCAAATTATGATAAAAATCGTTAACACTTGGATCAATGTATTCTAACAGTGATATTAAATCCCTTTTCTTTAAAACACTTATAGGACTCTTCCATTGTAACATTTTGGAACAGCATTAATACTAACTAAACTGTAGTCTTTATTCCTTTTGTCGTAAGACATCACATAATAATCATCACCTACGTAACTTTCTTTATATTCAAAAACCGGAAATTTTCCTTTACTAAATTTAATAACTCTTACATTCAACCATATAAACGAAGTCTCACAGTGATAAATTCGTACAAGCACGATTACAATTATGGTAGAATGTAAGAGTTATTAAATTTAGTAAAGGAAAATTTCCGGTTTTTGAATATAAAGAAAGTTACGTAGGTGATGATTATTATGTGATGTCTTACGACAAAAGGAATAAAGACTAC
Organism: Hypena proboscidalis; assembly: GCA_905147285.1. NCBI lineage: Eukaryota > Metazoa > Arthropoda > Insecta > Lepidoptera > Erebidae > Hypena > Hypena proboscidalis. The sequence continues at coordinate 9,670,155 of LR990141.1, forward strand.
AGTTTAGTTAGTATTAATGCTGTTCCAAAATGTTACAATGGAAGATTCCTATAAGTGTTTTAAAGAAAAGGGATTTAATATCACTGTTAGAATACATTGATCCAAGTGTTAACGATTTTTATCATAATTTGATAACAAACTCAAATTTGCGTGACGCAGATCCTGATATTGTTTCGGATAACGAATAGTTGCAGTGCTACAACATATCTGTTGGTCGATTTTTGGAGGCTGATTTAATACAATTTAAGACTGTTGAAGATTAATAATAAAGAGGTTTAAAAGTTATGCTTTTTTATAAGGATGTTAATTATATTGTTTTATATAGCGAATAGTTGAAGTGCTACAACAAATCTGTTGTTTGATTTATTGAGCCTGTTTTAATATGTTTAAAGACAAACGATACCTACTCTGATAATCAGATTAACAATAAATACCTACTTAGGTCTAAAAGTTATGTTTTAGTTCGATTTGTAAAAAGGTTTTATTCTTTTGCTACTACTTGTAATTCATAAAAAAAGTGTTTATTCAAGAATTGTTTATTAAAGAAACGCTTTTTTAATTAGTTATTATTTTATTATGATATTAACATAGTTTTACCCTTTCTGTGACAAAAACGTTTGAAAATACTTATTACTTGTATCAATAAACACTTCGATGTAAACAAAATGTATCACAATAAATTCTAGCTTGTAGCATTAATCACTTACTAGTTTGAAAAATACATTGGTGTTTAGGGGTACAATTGAATATTTACGTAGGAATTTTAAATAAAACAATGAAAAAGATTGCCGATAATCAAAATGATCATCATTAGTTTTACGACTTTTTCTCACAACAACTATTTGCAGGCAAAACATGCGAAAACACAAGCCTTATAACATTTCACACAAAACGGTAACTAAATGTGTAAAATAATTCATTTCATTATAAATTAAAATACACAAAAATAAGCAAAGAAAACTATAGTGTAGTGTACGGTGATATAACTGGCTGTTTTTACTAATTACTTAAATTCCGTGCAAAAAAATATATTCAAACCAAGCTCTTTATAATCTTTATAATATTATCTACACGTACCACATAATTATCCTTTTTTATTTTAGAACGTTAGAAAAATAACGAGATTTTTTTAAATCTTTAACCTTAAATTACTCAAAACTATGATTTTTCACTTATATCACTTTTCACTGAAGGTACAGAATTGTGCCGATAACTGCCTCCACAGCATCACTACCGTCTAGTTTATTTATAGTAACGTGTCGCCATAAGAACCAAGCTTGAGATAAGAACTCTGCTATGTCCCTAGAAGCGTCATAAACATGGTCTCTGAATTTAAGCACATCACGAGAGTAACGACTTTTGGGTTCGAACGTAGTTATAATATTTTGGCGTAATTCATCCCACGTAGACGTGGTAACTAGCCAGCTATCAGACCACAACTTAGCACGCCCTTTTAGCAGACTAGTCACCCTCATACGAATATCATAGTCACCGAGTTTGTAGGTAGACTTTGCAGTGGAAATGTGGTCACACCACTCGCGCACACCAACGTTACCATCAGGGTCATACGAAGGCAAAAACACTTTAGTAATTTTAACTTTGTCACCTGTTTGCTGAAGAAGTCGCTGGCTCATATTCCGCATCATGTCCCGCTGCCTGCCGGGGCTGCGTTAACAGGTCAGCTCGGGTGGACGTGCCTGCTACATTGGCTGCCGATGACGATGTACCTTCGCCAGGGTCCATCGCGGCGCGCGCCACGGTGCTCGAGCCGAAGTCTATGGAATCTGAAACATATTGGCCGGCAGAAAGGTCGGGTTTTCGACGTTACGGGGATTTTTAAAAAGCGCAGCATCGATGATTCGCTGTGAATCATCGATACTGCCTTCCAAATTATCCATAATATAATTACCATCAGGGTCATACGAAGGCAAAAACACTTTAGTAATTTTAACTTTGTCACCTGTTTGCTGAAGAAGTCGCTGGCTCATATTCCGCATCATGTCCCGCTGCCTGCCGGGGCTGCGTTAACAGGTCAGCTCGGGTGGACGTGCCTGCTACATTGGCTGCCGATGACGATGTACCTTCGCCAGGGTCCATCGCGGCGCGCGCCACGGTGCTCGAGCCGAAGTCTATGGAATCTGAAACATATTGGCCGGCAGAAAGATCGGGTTTTCGACGTTACGGGGATTTTTAAAAAGCGCAGCATCGATGATTCGCTGTGAATCATCGATACCGCCTTCCAAATTATCCATAAGATAATTATCACGAACTCAAATTAACCTACTTTCTGTCATAGTCAAATAGATTTAGGTGTACACAAATAAATGACCTATAAATTATATCGAAACAATTGTGTTATTTATCACCTATAACGGGTTCAATACCAGTATTAGACTGTAAATTTTGGGATGTTACCTAAATATATTGCACGGCCGCTTTTTTGTAGCCATCCGAACTTGGTCGGGTTACGTAGGTTTTCGATGCTTCGTCAGTATTTTAATTGTTTTTCTTTAATTACTGAATTTAATAACATGAAATTTTGCATGTGCATAGTTGAATGAATACACTAATTATTGGCATACATTTTACCATGCAATTCCTTAAGAACGTCGTGATATTTGACTGCTTTGTAAACAGTGATCTATTCATGGTAAATTGCCCTACAACTCTTTAATTACTAACGAAACATGATTGATACTTGGCAACATGTTGCAGACACTTACAAGGTTTGTATAAACGTGAAAATCTAGACCCCAAAGTGCATACTTGAAGAACTAAGACCTAATAAGAGTATTTTACGTTTATATTATATATATATATATCTTTAAATCCCTTATTTTTTTCTTAATCTGTTTTTTAAACAAATATAAACAAATTCAAAACACCGTATGTAAAAATCTACAGCTCTCTATGTAAGCGCTTTATATGAAAACTAGCTAATGGCCAAACGTTCGCGCAGCGGAAATTTGAATTTCTCCGAAGTTTATGCATGCACTAATTTTATTCATACATACAAAATTACACACAAATACACACAAATTTTTGGACACATCTCTTTTCTTCTAAAGTCAATGGATTAAAAAAAGTTCCGCCAGGACAACGTTCGCCCAGCGGAATCAGTTTTTGGTGAATTTCTCCACAATGGCTGCATGCACAATTTTTTTTTTACCATACACAATTACACGACGTCATACACTAAATATCTGCATACTTAAAATCTTTAAATTCAACAACATTCCGCTGGGCGTACGCACACACGTATGACCAGGCTTAGAACAGAACGTACAAACATTCTTGTTATTCGACGGAGCTTTATTTGAATTTGGATCCACAGGGCTCTTCTCACCAGATTGAACATTTGACTCGTGAACGGTACCCCTTGTCTGACATTCATTAGATTTGTGACCTACTTTTTTACACAAATGACAATAAGGGGCACGGTTATCAACAGAATACTTAGAACGCTTGTGCGGTGGTTGATTAGAATTCTGAGAAGTACTAGGTCGTTTAGCGCGAATAGATGAAGCAACGGAGATCAATTCTGGCACGGAAGTGGCCCGAACATTCATTAATTCAATCCTAAGCCGCTCATCACTAATTCTGTACCTTCAGTGAAAAGTGATACATGTCGACCCAGATCGGTTTTTATATTCTTTGATTAAACTTATTAAAAAAAAATAACTAAATTACTGTCTTATCCCCGTTGTTGAAAGATTAAAAATGAATGAGATTTTTTGCGTACATTGATATAAGTAAGCAATTTTTTATTGAAATTATTGTGTAAAATAATACTTTTTGATTCATACCAAAGTGCTCCGAACCGATCTTTATATTTCTAAAATGTATTTTAATACGACTCGAGTTACCACATCTTACGCGTACCGAAAGCTTTTACTTTAATTAATCCAAAGTGAAACAATGAAATCCTATCACAAAACATTAAAAAATTTAAACAACACATTCTAGTGAAAAGTGTTACATTTGTACATGAAACATACAAACACAAATTTATTTTCATAAAAATATGTGACTAATGATACAACTGCTAATCAAACAATTTACACGTAATTTATGTAGCCAATTTTGATGTGATTACAAATTTGATATTAATTCTATTAGTAAGAACATAAGGGAAATAGGACATATGATTACGTGAATAATGATGATATATCAATACCTCTTTATTATTATTAATCTTGAACAGTCTTAAAGCGTATTTAATCAGTCTCAAAAAATCAAATAGCAGATGTGTTGTACATGTAGCACTTCAACTATTCGCTATACAATACAATATATAACATCCTTTTAAAAAAACACAACTTTTAAACCTACTTATCGTTAATCTTGAACAGAAATCGAATTAGTCTTAAATCGTATGAAATCAGTCTCCAAAAATCAAACAACAGATAAATAACAATATAAACTTTTCATCCTTTTTATCATTAATCTTGAACAGTCTTAAATTGTATTAAATCAGCCTCCAAAAATCGACCAACAGATATGTTGTAGCACTGCAACTATTCGTTATCCAAAACAATATCAGGATCTGCGTCACGCAAATTTGAGTTTGTTATCAAATTATGATAAAAATCGTTAACACTTGGATCAATGTATTCTAACAGTGATATTAAATCCCTTTTCTTTAAAACACTTATAGGAATCTTCCATTGTAACATTTTGGAACAGCATTAATACTAACTAAACTGTAGTCTTTATTCCTTTTGTCGTAAGACATCACATAATAATCATCACCTACGTAACTTTCTTTATATTCAAAAACCGGAAATTTTCCTTTACTAAATTTAATAACTCTTACATGTAACCATATAAACGAAGTCTCACAGTGATAAATTCGTACAAGCACGATTACAATTTTATGGTTGAATGTATTATGTGATGTCTTACGACAAAAGGAATAAAGACTACAGTTTAGTTAGTATTAATGCTGTTCCAAAATGTTACAATGGAAGATTCCTATAAGTGTTATAAAGAAAAGGGATTTAATATCACTGTTAGAATACATTGATCCAAGTGTTAACGATTTTTATCATAATTTGATAACAAACTCAAATTTGCGTGACGCAGATCCTGATATTGTTTCGGATAACGAATAGTTGCAGTGCTACAACATATCTGTTGGTCGATTTTTGGAGACTGATTTAATACAATTTAAGACTGTTCAAGATTAATGATAAAAAGGATGAAAAGTTTATATTGTTATTTATCTGTTGTTTGATTTTCGGAGACTGATTTCATACGATTTAAGACTAATTCGATCTCTGTTCAAGATTAACGATAAGTAGGTTTAAAAGTTGTGTTTTTTTAAAAGGATGTTATATATTGTATTGTATTGCGAATAGTTGAAGTGCTACATGTACAACAAATCTGCTATTTGATTTTTTGAGACTGATTAAATACGCTTTAAGACTGTTCAAGATTAATAATAAAGAGGTTTAAAAGTTATGCTTTTTTATAAGGATGTTAATTATATTGTTTTATATAGCGAATAGTTGAAGTGCTACAACAAATCTGTTGTTTGATTTATTGAGCCTGTTTTAATATGTTTAAAGACTAACGATACCTACTCTGATAATCAGATTAACAATAAATACCTACTTAGGTCTAAAAGTTATGTTTTAGTTCGATTTATAAAAAGGTTTTATTCTTTTGCTACTACTTGAAATTCATAAAAAAAGTGTTTATTCAAGAATTGTTTATTAAAGAAACGCTTTTTTAATTAGTTATTATTTTATTATGATATTAACATAGTTTTACCCTTTCTGTGACAAAAACGTTTGAAAATACTTATTACTTGTATCAATAAACACTTCGATGTAAACAAAATGTATCACAATAAATTCTAGCTTGTAGCATTAATCACTTACTAGTTTGAAAAATACATTGGTGTTTAGGGGTACAATTGAATATTTACGTAGGAATTTTAAATAAAACAATGAAAAAGGTTGCCGATAATCAAAATGATCATTATTAGTTTTACGACTTTTTCTCACAACAACTATTTGCAGGCAAAACATGCGAAAACACAAGCCTTATAACATTTCACACAAAACGGTAACTAAATGTGTGAAATAATTCATTTCATTATAAATTAAAATACACAAAAATAAGCAAAGAAAACTATAGTGTAAGTGTACGGTGATATAACTGGCTGTTTTTACTAATTACTTAAATTCCGTGCAAAAAATATATTCAAACCAAGCTCTTTATAATCTTTATAATATTATCTACACGTACCACATAATTATCCTTTTTTATTTTAGAACGTTAGAAAAATAACGAGTTTTTTTTAACTCTTTAACCTTAAATTACTCAAAACTATGATTTTTCACTTGTATCACTTTTCACTGAAGGTACAGAATTGTGCCGATAACTGCCTCCACAGCATCACTACCGTCTAGTTTATTTATAGTAACGCGTCGCCATAAGAACCAAGCTTGAGATAAGAACTCTGCTATGTCCCTAGAAGCGTCATAAACATGGTCTCTGAATTTAAGCACATCACGAGAGTAACGACTTTTGGGTTCGAACGTAGTTATAATATTTTGGCGTAATTCATCCCACGTAGACGTGGTAACTAGCCAGCTATCAGACCACAACTTAGCACGCCCTTTTAGCAGACTAGTCACCCTCATACGAATATCATAGTCACCGAGTTTGTAGGTAGACTTTGCAGTGGAAATGTGGTCACACCACTCGCGCACACCAACGTTACCATCAGGGTCATACGAAGGCAAAAACACTTTAGTAATTTTAACTTTGTCACCTGTTTGCTGAAGAAGTCGCTGGCTCATATTCCGCATCATGTCCCGCTGCCTGCCGGGGCTGCGTTAACAGGTCAGCTCGGGTGGACGTGCCTGCTACATTGGCTGCCGATGACGATGTACCTTCGCCAGGGTCCATCGCGGCGCGCGCCACGGTGCTCGAGCCGAAGTCTATGGAATCTGAAACATATTGGCCGGCAGAAAGATCGGGTTTTCGACGTTACGGGGATTTTTAAAAAGCGCAGCATCGATGATTCGCTGTGAATCATCGATACCGCCTTCCAAATTATCCATAAGATAATTATCACGAACTCAGATACTTGGCAACATGTTGCAGACACTTACAAGGTTTGTATAAACGTGAAAATCTAGACCCCAAAGTGCATACTTTAAGAACTAAGACCTAATAAGAGTATTTTACGTTAATTATATCTTTGAAACCCTTATTTTTTTCTAAATCTGTTTTTTAAACAAATATAAACAAATTCAAAACAACGTATGTAAAAATCTACAGCTCTCTATGTAAGCGCTTTATATGAAAACTAGCTAATGGCCAAACGTTCGCGCAGCGGAAATTTGAATTTCTCCGAAGTTTATGCATGCACTAATTTTATTCATACATACAAAATTACACACAAATACACACTAATTTTTGGACACATCTCTTTTCTTCTAAAGTCGATGGATTAAAAAAAGTTCCGCCAGGACAACGTTCGCCCAGCGGAATCAGTTTTTGGTGAATTTCTCCACAATGGCTGCATGCACAATTTTTTTTTACCATACACAATTACACGACGTCATACACTAAATATCTGCATACTTAAAATCTTTAAATTCAACAACATTCCGCTGGGCGTACGCACACACGTATGACCAGGCTTAGAACAGAACGTACAAACATTCTTGTTATTCGACGGAGTTTTAATTGAATTTGGATCCACAGGGCTCTTCTCACCAGATTGAACATTTGACTCGTGAACGGTACCCCTTGTCTGACATTCATTAGATTTGTGACCTACTTTTTTACACAAATGACAATAAGGGGCACGGTTATCAACAGAATACTTAGAACGCTTGTGCGGTGGTTGATTAGAATTCTGAGAAGTACTAGGTCGTTTAGCGCGAATAAATGAAGCAACGGAGATCAATTCTGGCACGGAAGTGGCCCGAACATTCATTAATTCAATCCTAAGCCGCTCATCACTAATTCTGTACCTTCAGTGAAAAGTGATACATGTCGACCCAGATCGGTTTTTATATTCTTTGATTAAACTTATTAAAAAAAAAAAACTAAATTTCTGTCTTATCCCCGTTGTTAAAAGATTAAAAATGAATGAGATTTTTTGCGTACATTCATATAAGTAAGCAATTTTTTATTGAAATTATTGTGTAAAATAATACTTTTTGATTCATACCAAAGTGCTCCGAACCGATCTTTATATTTCTAAAATGTATTTTAATACGACTCGAGTTACCACATCTTACGCGTACCGAAAGCTTTTACTTTAATTAATCCAAAGTGAAACAAATGAAATCCTATCACAAAACATTAAAAAATTTAAACAACACATTCTAGTGAAAAGTGTTACATTTGTACATGAAACATACAAACACAAATTTATTTTCATAAAAATATGTGACTAATGATACAACTGCTAATCAAACAATTTACACGTAATTTATGTAGCCAATTTTGATGTGATTACAAATTTGATATTAATTCTATTAGTAAGAACATAAGGGAAATAGGACATATGATTACGTGAATAATGATGATATATCAATACCTCTTTATTATTATTAATCTTGAACAGTCTTAAAGCGTATTTAATCAGTCTCAAAAAATCAAATAGCAGATGTGTTGTACATGTAGCACTTCAACTATTCGCTATACAATACAATATATAACATCCTTTTAAAAAAACACAACTTTTAAACCTACTTATCGTTAATCTTGAACAGAGATCGAATTAGTCTTAAATCGTATGAAATCAGTCTCCAAAAATCAAACAACAGATAAATAACAATATAAACTTTTCATCCTTTTTATCATTAATCTTGAACAGTCTTAAATTGTATTAAATCAGCCTCCGAAAATCGACCAACAGATATGTTGTAGCACTGCAACTATTCGTTATCCAAAACAATATCAGGATCTGCGTCACGCAAATTTGAGTTTGTTATCAAATTATGATAAAAATCGTTAACACTTGGATCAATGTATTCTAACAGTGATATTAAATCCCTTTTCTTTAAAACACTTATAGGAATCTTCCATTGTAACATTTTGGAACAGCATTAATACTAACTAAACTGTAGTCTTTATTCCTTTTGTCGTAAGACATCACATAATAATCATCACCTACGTAACTTTCTTTATATTCAAAAACCGGAAATTTTCCTTTACTAAATTTAATAACTCTTACATTCAACCATATAAACGAAGTCTCACAGTGATAAATTCGTACAAGCACGATTACAATTATGGTAGAATGTAAGAGTTATTAAATTTAGTAAAGGAAAATTTCCGGTTTTTGAATATAAAGAAAGTTACGTAGGTGATGATTATTATGTGATGTCTTACGACAAAAGGAATAAAGACTACAGTTTAGTTAGTATTAATGCTGTTCCAAAATGTTACAATGGAAGATTCCTATAAGTGTTTTAAAGAAAAGGGATTTAATATCACTGTTAGAATACATTGATCCAAGTGTTAACGATTTTTATCATAATTTGATAACAAACTCAAATTTGCGTGACGCAGATCCTGATATTGTTTCGGATAACGAATAGTTGCAGTGCTACAACATATCTGTTGGTCGATTTTTGGAGGCTGATTTAATACAATTTAAGACTGTTGAAGATTAATAATAAAGAGGTTTAAAAGTTATGCTTTTTTATAAGGATGTTAATTATATTGTTTTATATAGCGAATAGTTGAAGTGCTACAACAAATCTGTTGTTTGATTTATTGAGCCTGTTTTAATATGTTTAAAGACAAACGATACCTACTCTGATAATCAGATTAACAATAAATACCTACTTAGGTCTAAAAGTTATGTTTTAGTTCGATTTGTAAAAAGGTTTTATTCTTTTGCTACTACTTGTAATTCATAAAAAAAGTGTTTATTCAAGAATTGTTTATTAAAGAAACGCTTTTTTAATTAGTTATTATTTTATTATGATATTAACATAGTTTTACCCTTTCTGTGACAAAAACGTTTGAAAATACTTATTACTTGTATCAATAAACACTTCGATGTAAACAAAATGTATCACAATAAATTCTAGCTTGTAGCATTAATCACTTACTAGTTTGAAAAATACATTGGTGTTTAGGGGTACAATTGAATATTTACGTAGGAATTTTAAATAAAACAATGAAAAAGATTGCCGATAATCAAAATGATCATCATTAGTTTTACGACTTTTTCTCACAACAACTATTTGCAGGCAAAACATGCGAAAACACAAGCCTTATAACATTTCACACAAAACGGTAACTAAATGTGTAAAATAATTCATTTCATTATAAATTAAAATACACAAAAATAAGCAAAGAAAACTATAGTGTAGTGAACGGTGATATAACTGGCTGTTTTTACTAATTACTTAAATTCCGTGCAAAAAAATATATTCAAACCAAGCTCTTTATAATCTTTATAATATTATCTACACGTACCACATAATTATCCTTTTTTATTTTAGAACGTTAGAAAAATAACGAGATTTTTTTAAATCTTTAACCTTAAATTACTCAAAACTATGATTTTTCACTTATATCACTTTTCACTGAAGGTACAGAATTGTGCCGATAACTGCCTCCACAGCATCACTACCGTCTAGTTTATTTATAGTAACGTGTCGCCATAAGAACCAAGCTTGAGATAAGAACTCTGCTATGTCCCTAGAAGCGTCATAAACATGGTCTCTGAATTTAAGCACATCACGAGAGTAACGACTTTTGGGTTCGAACGTAGTTATAATATTTTGGCGTAATTCATCCCACGTAGACGTGGTAACTAGCCAGCTATCAGACCACAACTTAGCACGCCCTTTTAGCAGACTAGTCACCCTCATACGAATATCATAGTCACCGAGTTTGTAGGTAGACTTTGCAGTGGAAATGTGGTCACACCACTCGCGCACACCAACGTTACCATCAGGGTCATACGAAGGCAAAAACACTTTAGTAATTTTAACTTTGTCACCTGTTTGCTGAAGAAGTCGCTGGCTCATATTCCGCATCATGTCCCGCTGCCTGCCGGGGCTGCGTTAACAGGTCAGCTCGGGTGGACGTGCCTGCTACATTGGCTGCCGATGACGATGTACCTTCGCCAGGGTCCATCGCGGCGCGCGCCACGGTGCTCGAGCCGAAGTCTATGGAATCTGAAACATATTGGCCGGCAGAAAGGTCGGGTTTTCGACGTTACGGGGATTTTTAAAAAGCGCAGCATCGATGATTCGCTGTGAATCATCGATACTGCCTTCCAAATTATCCATAATATAATTACCATCAGGGTCATACGAAGGCAAAAACACTTTAGTAATTTTAACTTTGTCACCTGTTTGCTGAAGAAGTCGCTGGCTCATATTCCGCATCATGTCCCGCTGCCTGCCGGGGCTGCGTTAACAGGTCAGCTCGGGTGGACGTGCCTGCTACATTGGCTGCCGATGACGATGTACCTTCGCCAGGGTCCATCGCGGCGCGCGCCACGGTGCTCGAGCCGAAGTCTATGGAATCTGAAACATATTGGCCGGCAGAAAGATCGGGTTTTCGACGTTACGGGGATTTTTAAAAAGCGCAGCATCGATGATTCGCTGTGAATCATCGATACCGCCTTCCAAATTATCCATAAGATAATTATCACGAACTCAAATTAACCTACTTTCTGTCATAGTCAAATAGATTTAGGTGTACACAAATAAATGACCTATAAATTATATCGAAACAATTGTGTTATTTATCACCTATAACGGGTTCAATACCAGTATTAGACTGTAAATTTTGGGATGTTACCTAAATATATTGCACGGCCGCTTTTTTGTAGCCATCCGAACTTGGTCGGGTTACGTAGGTTTTCGATGCTTCGTCAGTATTTTAATTGTTTTTCTTTAATTACTGAATTTAATAACATGAAATTTTGCATGTGCATAGTTGAATGAATACACTAATTATTGGCATACATTTTACCATGCAATTCCTTAAGAACGTCGTGATATTTGACTGCTTTGTAAACAGTGATCTATTCATGGTAAATTGCCCTACAACTCTTTAATTACTAACGAAACATGATTGATACTTGGCAACATGTTGCAGACACTTACAAGGTTTGTATAAACGTGAAAATCTAGACCCCAAAGTGCATACTTGAAGAACTAAGACCTAATAAGAGTATTTTACGTTTATATTATATATATATATATCTTTAAATCCCTTATTTTTTTCTTAATCTGTTTTTTAAACAAATATAAACAAATTCAAAACACCGTATGTAAAAATCTACAGCTCTCTATGTAAGCGCTTTATATGAAAACTAGCTAATGGCCAAACGTTCGCGCAGCGGAAATTTGAATTTCTCCGAAGTTTATGCATGCACTAATTTTATTCATACATACAAAATTACACACAAATACACACAAATTTTTGGACACATCTCTTTTCTTCTAAAGTCAATGGATTAAAAAAAGTTCCGCCAGGACAACGTTCGCCCAGCGGAATCAGTTTTTGGTGAATTTCTCCACAATGGCTGCATGCACAATTTTTTTTTTACCATACACAATTACACGACGTCATACACTAAATATCTGCATACTTAAAATCTTTAAATTCAACAACATTCCGCTGGGCGTACGCACACACGTATGACCAGGCTTAGAACAGAACGTACAAACATTCTTGTTATTCGACGGAGCTTTATTTGAATTTGGATCCACAGGGCTCTTCTCACCAGATTGAACATTTGACTCGTGAACGGTACCCCTTGTCTGACATTCATTAGATTTGTGACCTACTTTTTTACACAAATGACAATAAGGGGCACGGTTATCAACAGAATACTTAGAACGCTTGTGCGGTGGTTGATTAGAATTCTGAGAAGTACTAGGTCGTTTAGCGCGAATAGATGAAGCAACGGAGATCAATTCTGGCACGGAAGTGGCCCGAACATTCATTAATTCAATCCTAAGCCGCTCATCACTAATTCTGTACCTTCAGTGAAAAGTGATACATGTCGACCCAGATCGGTTTTTATATTCTTTGATTAAACTTATTAAAAAAAAATAACTAAATTACTGTCTTATCCCCGTTGTTGAAAGATTAAAAATGAATGAGATTTTTTGCGTACATTGATATAAGTAAGCAATTTTTTATTGAAATTATTGTGTAAAATAATACTTTTTGATTCATACCAAAGTGCTCCGAACCGATCTTTATATTTCTAAAATGTATTTTAATACGACTCGAGTTACCACATCTTACGCGTACCGAAAGCTTTTACTTTAATTAATCCAAAGTGAAACAATGAAATCCTATCACAAAACATTAAAAAATTTAAACAACACATTCTAGTGAAAAGTGTTACATTTGTACATGAAACATACAAACACAAATTTATTTTCATAAAAATATGTGACTAATGATACAACTGCTAATCAAACAATTTACACGTAATTTATGTAGCCAATTTTGATGTGATTACAAATTTGATATTAATTCTATTAGTAAGAACATAAGGGAAATAGGACATATGATTACGTGAATAATGATGATATATCAATACCTCTTTATTATTATTAATCTTGAACAGTCTTAAAGCGTATTTAATCAGTCTCAAAAAATCAAATAGCAGATGTGTTGTACATGTAGCACTTCAACTATTCGCTATACAATACAATATATAACATCCTTTTAAAAAAACACAACTTTTAAACCTACTTATCGTTAATCTTGAACAGAAATCGAATTAGTCTTAAATCGTATGAAATCAGTCTCCAAAAATCAAACAACAGATAAATAACAATATAAACTTTTCATCCTTTTTATCATTAATCTTGAACAGTCTTAAATTGTATTAAATCAGCCTCCAAAAATCGACCAACAGATATGTTGTAGCACTGCAACTATTCGTTATCCAAAACAATATCAGGATCTGCGTCACGCAAATTTGAGTTTGTTATCAAATTATGATAAAAATCGTTAACACTTGGATCAATGTATTCTAACAGTGATATTAAATCCCTTTTCTTTAAAACACTTATAGGAATCTTCCATTGTAACATTTTGGAACAGCATTAATACTAACTAAACTGTAGTCTTTATTCCTTTTGTCGTAAGACATCACATAATAATCATCACCTACGTAACTTTCTTTATATTCAAAAACCGGAAATTTTCCTTTACTAAATTTAATAACTCTTACATGTAACCATATAAACGAAGTCTCACAGTGATAAATTCGTACAAGCACGATTACAATTTTATGGTTGAATGTATCATGTGATGTCTTACGACAAAAGGAATAAAGACTACAGTTTAGTTAGTATTAATGCTGTTCCAAAATGTTACAATGGAAGATTCCTATAAGTGTTATAAAGAAAAGGGATTTAATATCACTGTTAGAATACATTGATCCAAGTGTTAACGATGTTTATCATAATTTGATAACAAACTCAAATTTGCGTGACGCAGATCCTGATATTGTTTCGGATAACGAATAGTTGCAGTGCTACAACATATCTGTTGGTCGATTTTTGGAGACTGATTTAATACAATTTAAGACTGTTCAAGATTAATGATAAAAAGGATGAAAAGTTTATATTGTTATTTATCTGTTGTTTGATTTTCGGAGACTGATTTCATACGATTTAAGACTAATTCGATCTCTGTTCAAGATTAACGATAAGTAGGTTTAAAAGTTGTGTTTTTTTAAAAGGATGTTATATATTGTATTGTATTGCGAATAGTTGAAGTGCTACATGTACAACAAATCTGCTATTTGATTTTTTGAGACTGATTAAATACGCTTTAAGACTGTTCAAGATTAATAATAAAGAGGTTTAAAAGTTATGCTTTTTTATAAGGATGTTAATTATATTGTTTTATATAGCGAATAGTTGAAGTGCTACAACAAATCTGTTGTTTGATTTATTGAGCCTGTTTTAATATGTTTAAAGACTAACGATACCTACTCTGATAATCAGATTAACAATAAATACCTACTTAGGTCTAAAAGTTATGTTTTAGTTCGATTTATAAAAAGGTTTTATTCTTTTGCTACTACTTGAAATTCATAAAAAAAGTGTTTATTCAAGAATTGTTTATTAAAGAAACGCTTTTTTAATTAGTTATTATTTTATTATGATATTAACATAGTTTTACCCTTTCTGTGACAAAAACGTTTGAAAATACTTATTACTTGTATCAATAAACACTTCGATGTAAACAAAATGTATCACAATAAATTCTAGCTTGTAGCATTAATCACTTACTAGTTTGAAAAATACATTGGTGTTTAGGGGTACAATTGAATATTTACGTAGGAATTTTAAATAAAACAATGAAAAAGGTTGCCGATAATCAAAATGATCATTATTAGTTTTACGACTTTTTCTCACAACAACTATTTGCAGGCAAAACATGCGAAAACACAAGCCTTATAACATTTCACACAAAACGGTAACTAAATGTGTGAAATAATTCATTTCATTATAAATTAAAATACACAAAAATAAGCAAAGAAAACTATAGTGTAGTGTACGGTGATATAACTGGCTGTTTTTACTAATTACTTAAATTCCGTGCAAAAAATATATTCAAACCAAGCTCTTTATAATCTTTATAATATTATCTACACGTACCACATAATTATCCTTTTTTATTTTAGAACGTTAGAAAAATAACGAGATTTTTTTAAATCTTTAACCTTAAATTACTCAAAACTATGATTTTTCACTTATATCACTTTTCACTGAAGGTACAGAATTGTGCCGATAACTGCCTCCACAGCATCACTACCGTCTAGTTTATTTATAGTAACGCGTCGCCATAAGAACCAAGCTTGAGATAAGAACTCTGCTATGTCCCTAGAAGCGTCATAAACATGGTCTCTGAATTTAAGCACATCACGAGAGTAACGACTTTTGGGTTCGAACGTAGTTATAATATTTTGGCGTAATTCATCCCACGTAGACGTGGTAACTAGCCAGCTATCAGACCACAACTTAGCACGCCCTTTTAGCAGACTAGTCACCCTCATACGAATATCATAGTCACCGAGTTTGTAGGTAGACTTTGCAGTGGAAATGTGGTCACACCACTCGCGCACACCAACGTTACCATCAGGGTCATACGAAGGCAAAAACACTTTAGTAATTTTAAATTTGTCACCTGTTTGCTGAAGAAGTCGCTGGCTCATATTCCGCATCATGTCCCGCTGCCTGCCGGGGCTGCGTTAACAGGTCAGCTCGGGTGGACGTGCCTGCTACATTGGCTGCCGATGACGATGTACCTTCGCCAGGGTCCATCGCGGCGCGCGCCACGGTGCTCGAGCCGAAGTCTATGGAATCTGAAACATATTGGCCGGCAGAAAGATCGGGTTTTCGACGTTACGGGGATTTTTAAAAAGCGCAGCATCGATGATTCGCTGTGAATCATCGATACCGCCTTCCAAATTATCCATAAGATAATTATCACGAACTCAGATACTTGGCAACATGTTGCAGACACTTACAAGGTTTGTATAAACGTGAAAATCTAGACCCCAAAGTGCATACTTTAAGAACTAAGACCTAATAAGAGTATTTTACGTTAATTATATCTTTGAAACCCTTATTTTTTTCTAAATCTGTTTTTTAAACAAATATAAACAAATTCAAAACAACGTATGTAAAAATCTACAGCTCTCTATGTAGGCGCTTTATATGAAAACTAGCTAATGGCCAAACGTTCGCGCAGCGGAAATTTGAATTTCTCCGAAGTTTATGCATGCACTAATTTTATTCATACATACAAAATTACACACAAATACACACTAATTTTTGGACACATCTCTTTTCTTCTAAAGTCGATGGATTAAAAAAAGTTCCGCCAGGACAACGTTCGCCCAGCGGAATCAGTTTTTGGTGAATTTCTCCACAATGGCTGCATGCACAAATTTTTTTTACTATACACAATTACACGACGTCATACACTAAATATCTGCATACTTAAAATCTTTAAATTCAACAACATTCCGCTGGGCGTACGCACACACGTATGACCAGGCTTAGAACAGAACGTACAAACATTCTTGTTATTCGACGGAGTTTTATTTGAATTTGGATCCACAGGGCTCTTCTCACCAGATTGAACATTTGACTCGTAAACGGTACCCCTTGTCTGACATTCATTAGATTTGTGACCTACTTTTTTACACAAATGACAATAAGGGGCACGGTTATCAACAGAATACTTAGAACGCTTGTGCGGTGGTTGATTAGAATTCTGAGAAGTAATATGTCGTTTAGCGCGAATAGATGAAGCAACGGAGATCAATTCTGGCACGGAAGTGGCCCGAACATTCATTAATTCAATCCTAAGCCGCTCATCACTAATTCTGTACCTTCAGTGAAAAGTGATACATGTCGACCCAGATCGGTTTTTATATTCTTTGATTAAACTTATTAAAAAAAAATAACTAAATTACTGTCTTATCCCCGTTGTTGAAAGATTAAAAATGAATGAGATTTTTTGCGTACATTGATATAAGTAAGCAATTTTTTATTGAAATTATTGTGTAAAATAATACTTTTTGATTCATACCAAAGTGCTCCGAACCGATCTTTATATTTCTAAAATGTATTTTAATACGACTCGAGTTACCACATCTTACGCGTACCGAAAGCTTTTACTTTAATTAATCCAAAGTGAAACAATGAAATCCTATCACAAAACATTAAAAAATTTAAACAACACATTCTAGTGAAAAGTGTTACATTTGTACATGAAACATACAAACACAAATTTATTTTCATAAAAATATGTGACTAATGATACAACTGCTAATCAAACAATTTACACGTAATTTATGTAGCCAATTTTGATGTGATTACAAATTTGATATTAATTCTATTAGTAAGAACATAAGGGAAATAGGACATATGATTACGTGAATAATGATGATATATCAATACCTCTTTATTATTATTAATCTTGAACAGTCTTAAAGCGTATTTAATCAGTCTCAAAAAATCAAATAGCAGATGTGTTGTACATGTAGCACTTCAACTATTCGCTCTACAATACAATATATAACATCCTTTTAAAAAAATACAACTTTTAAACCTACTTATCGTTAATCTTGAACAGAAATCGAATTAGTCTTAAATCGTATGAAATCAGTCTCCAAAAATCAAACAACAGATAAATAACAATATAAACTTTTCATCCTTTTTATCATTAATCTTGAACAGTCTTAAATTGTATTAAATCAGCCTCCAAAAATCGACCAACAGATATGTTGTAGCACTGCAACTATTCGTTATCCGAAACAATATCAGGATCTGCGTCACGCAAATTTGAGTTTGTTATCAAATTATGATAAAAATTGTTAACACTTGGATCAATGTATTCTAACAGTGATATTAAATCCCTTTTCTTTAAAACACTTATAGGAATCTTCCATTGTAACATTTTGGAACAGCATTAATACTAACTAAACTGTAGTCTTTATTCCTTTTGTCGTAAGACATCACATAATAATCATCACTACGTAACTTTCTTTATATTCAAAAACCGGAAATTTTCCTTTACTAAATTTAATAACTCTTACATTCAACCATAATTGTAATCGTGCTTGTACGAATTTATCACTGTGAGACTTCGTTTATAATAATAATAATAATAAAGAGGTTTAAAAGTTATGCTTTTTTATAAGGATGTTAATTATATTGTTTTATATAGCGAATAGTTGAAGTGCTACAACAAATCTGTTGTTTGATTTATTGAGCCTGTTTTAATATGTTTTAAGACTAACGATACCTACTCTGATAATCAGATTAACAATAAATACCTACTTAGGTCTAAAAGTTATGTTTTAGTTCGATTTTTAAAAAGGTTTTATTCTTTTGCTACTACTTGAAATTCATAAAAAAAGTGTTTATTCAAGAATTGTTTATTAAAGAAACGCTTTTTTAATTAGTTATTATTTTATAATGATATTAACATAGTTTTACCCTTTCTGTGACAAAAACGTTTGAAAATACTTATTACTTGTATCAATAAACACTTCGATGTAAACAAAATGTATCACAATAAATTCTAGCTTGTAGCATTAATCACTTACTAGTTTGAAAAATACATTGGTGTTTAGGGGTACAATTGAATATTTACGTAGGAATTTTAAATAAAACAATGAAAAAGGTTGCCGATAATCAAAATGATCATTATTAGTTTTACGACTTTTTCTCACAACAACTATTTGCAGGCAAAACATGCGAAAACACAAGCCTTATAACATTTCACACAAAACGGTAACTAAATGTGTGAAATAATTCATTTCATTATAAATTAAAATACACAAAAATAAGCAAAGAAACCTATAGTGTAGTGTACGGTGATATAACTGGCTGTTTTTACTAATTACTTAAATTCCGTGCAAAAAAATATATTCAAACCAAGCTCTTTATAATCTTTATAATATTATCTACACGTACCACATAATTATCCTTTTTTATTTTAGAAAGTTAGAAAAATAACGAGATTTTTTTAAATCTTTAACCTTAAATTACTCAAAACTATGATTTTTCACTTATATCACTTTTCACTGAAGGTACAGAATTGTGCCGATAACTGCCTCCACAGCATCACTACCGTCTAGTTTATTTATAGTAACGCGTCGCCATAAGAACCAAGCTTGAGATAAGAACTCTGCTATGTCCCTAGAAGCGTCATAAACATGGTCTCTGAATTTAAGCACATCACGAGAGTAACGACTTTTGGGTTCGAACGTAGTTATAATATTTTGGCGTAATTCATCCCACGTAGACGTGGTAACTAGCCAGCTATCAGACCACAACTTAGCACGCCCTTTTAGCAGACTAGTCACCCTCATACGAATATCATAGTCACCGAGTTTGTAGGTAGACTTTGCAGTGGAAATGTGGTCACACCACTCGCGCACACCAACGTTACCATCAGGGTCGTACGAAGGCAAAAACACTTTAGTAATTTTAACTTTGTCACCTGTTTGCTGAAGAAGTCGCTGGCTCATATTCCGCATCATGTCCCGCTGCCTGCCGGGGCTGCGTTAACAGGTCAGCTCGGGTGGACGTGCCTGCTACATTGGCTGCCGATGACGATGTACCTTCGCCAGGGTCCATCGCGGCGCGCGCCACGGTGCTCGAGCCGAAGTCTATGGAATCTGAAACATATTGGCCGGCAGAAAGATCGGGTTTTCGACGTTACGGGGATTTTTAAAAAGCGCAGCATCGATGATTCGCTGTGAATCATCGATACTGCCTTCCAAATTATCCATAAGATAATTACCATCAGGGTCATACGAAGGCAAAAACACTTTAGTAATTTTAACTTTGTCACCTGTTTGCTGAAGAAGTCGCTGGCTCATATTCCGCATCATGTCCCGCTGCCTGCCGGGGCTGCGTTAACAGGTCAGCTCGGGTGGACGTGCCTGCTACATTGGCTGCCGATGACGATGTACCTTCGCCAGGGTCCATCGCGGCGCGCGCCACGGTGCTCGAGCCGAAGTCTATGGAATCTGAAACATATTGGCCGGCAGAAAGATCGGGTTTTCGACGTTACGGGGATTTTTAAAAGGCGCAGCATCGATGATTCGCTGTGAATCATCGATACTGCCTTCCAAATTATCCATAAGATAATTACCATCAGGGTCATACGAAGGCAAAAACACTTTAGTAATTTTAACTTTGTCACCTGTTTGCTGAAGAAGTCGCTGGCTCATATTCCGCATCATGTCCCGCTGCCTGCCGGGGCTGCGTTAACAGGTCAGCTCGGGTGGACGTGCCTGCTACATTGGCTGCCGATGACGATGTACCTTCGCCAGGGTCCATCGCGGCGCGCGCCACGGTGCTCGAGCCGAAGTCTATGGAATCTGAAACATATTGGCCGGCAGAAAGATCGGGTTTTCGACGTTACGGGGATTTTTAAAAAGCGCAGCATCGATGATTCGCTGTGAATCATCGATGCTGCCTTCCAAATTATCCATAAGATAATTACCATCAGGGTCATACGAAGGCAAAAACACTTTAGTAATTTTAACTTTGTCACCTGTTTGCTGAAGAAGTCGCTGGCTCATATTCCGCATCATGTCCCGCTGCCTGCCGGGGCTGCGTTAACAGGTCAGCTCGGGTGGACGTGCCTGCTACATTGGCTGCCGATGACGATGTACCTTCGCCAGGGTCCATCGCGGCGCGCGCCACGGTGCTCGAGCCGAAGTCTATGGAATCTGAAACATATTGGCCGGCAGAAAGATCGGGTTTTCGACGTTACGGGGATTTTTAAAAGGCGCAGCATCGATGATTCGCTGTGAATCATCGATACTGCCTTCCAAATTATCCATAAGATAATTACCATCAGGGTCATACGAAGGCAAAAACACTTTAGTAATTTTAACTTTGTCACCTGTTTGCTGAAGAAGTCGCTGGCTCATATTCCGCATCATGTCCCGCTGCCTGCCGGGGCTGCGTTAACAGGTCAGCTCGGGTGGACGTGCCTGCTACATTGGCTGCCGATGACGATGTACCTTCGCCAGGGTCCATCGCGGCGCGCGCCACGGTGCTCGAGCCGAAGTCTATGGAATCTGAAACATATTGGCCGGCAGAAAGATCGGGTTTTCGACGTTACGGGGATTTTTAAAAAGCGCAGCATCGATGATTCGCTGTGAATCATCGATGCTGCCTTCCAAATTATCCATAAGATAATTACCATCAGGGTCATACGAAGGCAAAAACACTTTAGTAATTTTAACTTTGTCACCTGTTTGCTGAAGAAGTCGCTGGCTCATATTTCGCATCATGTCCCGCTGCCTGCCGGGGCTGCGTTAACAGGTCAGCTCGGGTGGACGTGCCTGCTACATTGGCTGCCGATGACGATGTACCTTCGCCAGGGTCCATCGCGGCGCGCGCCACGGTGCTCGAGCCGAAGTCTATGGAATCTGAAACATATTGGCCGGCAGAAAGATCGGGTTTTCGACGTTACGGGGATTTTTAAAAAGCGCAGCATCGATGATTCGCTGTGAATCATCGATACTGCCTTCCAAATTATCCATAAGATAATATTACCATCAGGGTCATACGAAGGCAAAAACACTTTAGTAATTTTAACTTTGTCACCTGTTTGCTGAAGAAGTCGCTGGCTCATATTCCGCATCATGTCCCGCTGCCTGCCGGGGCTGCGTTAACAGGTCAGCTCGGGTGGACGTGCCTGCTACATTGGCTGCCGATGACGATGTACCTTCGCCAGGGTCCATCGCGGCGCGCGCCACGGTGCTCGAGCCGAAGTCTATGGAATCTGAAACATATTGGCCGGCAGAAAGATCGGGTTTTCGACGTTACGGGGATTTTTAAAAGGCGCAGCATCGATGATTCGCTGTGAATCATCGATACTGCCTTCCAAATTATCCATAAGATAATTACCATCAGGGTCATACGAAGGCAAAAACACTTTAGTAATTTTAACTTTGTCACCTGTTTGCTGAAGAAGTCGCTGGCTCATATTCCGCATCATGTCCCGCTGCCTGCCGGGGCTGCGTTAACAGGTCAGCTCGGGTGGACGTGCCTGCTACATTGGCTGCCGATGACGATGTACCTTCGCCAGGGTCCATCGCGGCGCGCGCCACGGTGCTCGAGCCGAAGTCTATGGAATCTGAAACATATTGGCCGGCAGAAAGATCGGGTTTTCGACGTTACGGGGATTTTTAAAAAGCGCAGCATCGATGATTCGCTGTGAATCATCGATACCGCCTTCCAAATTATCCATAAGATAATTATCACGAACTCAGATACTTGGCAACATGTTGCAGACACTTACAAGGTTTGTATAAACGTGAAAATCTAGACCCCAAAGTGCATACTTTAAGAACTAAGACCTAATAAGAGTATTTTACGTTAATTATATCTTTAAAACCCTTATTTTTTTCTAAATCTGTTTTTTAAACAAATATAAACAAATTCAAAACAACGTATGTAAAAATCTACAGCTCTCTATGTAAGCGCTTTATATGAAAACTAGCTAATGGCCAAACGTTCGCGCAGCGGAAATTTGAATTTCTCCGAAGTTTATGCATGCACTAATTTTATTCATACATACAAAATTACACACAAATACACACTAATTTTTGGACACATCTCTTTTCTTCTAAAGTCGATGGATTAAAAAAAGTTCCGCCAGGACAACGTTCGCCCAGCGGAATCAGTTTTTGGTGAATTTCTCCACAATGGCTGCATGCACAATTTTTTTTTACCATACACAATTACACGACGTCATACACTAAATATCTGCATACTTAAAATCTTTAAATTCAACAACATTCCGCTGGGCGTACGCACACACGTATGACCAGGCTTAGAACAGAACGTACAAACATTCTTGTTATTCGACGGAGTTTTATTTGAATTTGGATCCACAGGGCTCTTCTCACCAGATTGAACATTTGACTCGTAAACGGTACCCCTTGTCTGACATTCATTAGATTTGTGACCTACTTTTTTACACAAATGACAATAAGGGGCACGGTTATCAACAGAATACTTAGAACGCTTGTGCGGTGGTTGATTAGAATTCTGAGAAGTACTAGGTCGTTTAGCGCGAATAAATGAAGCAACGGAGATCAATTCTGGCACGGAAGTGGCCCGAACATTCATTAATTCAATCCTAAGCCGCTCATCACTAATTCTGTACCTTCAGTGAAAAGTGATACATGTCGACCCAGATCGGTTTTTATATTCTTTGATTAAACTTATTAAAAAAAAAAAACTAAATTTCTGTCTTATCCCCGTTGTTAAAAGATTAAAAATGAATGAGATTTTTTGCGTACATTCATATAAGTAAGCAATTTTTTATTGAAATTATTGTGTAAAATAATACTTTTTGATTCATACCAAAGTGCTCCGAACCGATCTTTATATTTCTAAAATGTATTTTAATACGACTCGAGTTACCACATCTTACGCGTACCGAAAGCTTTTACTTTAATTAATCCAAAGTGAAACAAATGAAATCCTATCACAAAACATTAAAAAATTTAAACAACACATTCTAGTGAAAAGTGTTACATTTGTACATGAAACATACAAACACAAATTTATTTTCATAAAAATATGTGACTAATGATACAACTGCTAATCAAACAATTTACATGTAATTTATGTAGCCAATTTTGATGTGATTACAAATTTGATATTAATTCTATTAGTAAGAACATAAGGGAAATAGGACATATGATTACGTGAATAATGATGATATATCAATACCTCTTTATTATTATTAATCTTGAACAGTCTTAAAGCGTATTTAATCAGTCTCAAAAAATCAAATAGCAGATGTGTTGTACATGTAGCACTTCAACTATTCGCTATACAATACAATATATAACATCCTTTTAAAAAAACACAACTTTTAAACCTACTTATCGTTAATCTTGAACAGAGATCGAATTAGTCTTAAATCGTATGAAATCAGTCTCCAAAAATCAAACAACAGATAAATAACAATATAAACTTTTCATCCTTTTTATCATTAATCTTGAACAGTCTTAAATTGTATTAAATCAGCCTCCGAAAATCGACCAACAGATATGTTGTAGCACTGCAACTATTCGTTATCCGAAACAATATCAGGATCTGCGTCACGCAAATTTGAGTTTGTTATCAAATTATGATAAAAATCGTTAACACTTGGATCAATGTATTCTAACAGTGATATTAAATCCCTTTTCTTTAAAACACTTATAGGAATCTTCCATTGTAACATTTTGGAACAGCATTAATACTAACTAAACTGTAGTCTTTATTCCTTTTGTCGTAAGACATCACATAATAATCATCACCTACGTAACTTTCTTTATATTCAAAAACCGGAAATTTTCCTTTACTAAATTTAATAACTCTTACATTCAACCATATAAACGAAGTCTCACAGTGATAAATTCGTACAAGCACGATTACAATTATGGTAGAATGTAAGAGTTATTAAATTTAGTAAAGGAAAATTTCCGGTTTTTGAATATAAAGAAAGTTACGTAGGTGATGATTATTATGTGATGTCTTACGACAAAAGGAATAAAGACTACAGTTTAGTTAGTATTAATGCTGTTCCAAAATGTTACAATGGAAGATTCCTATAAGTGTTTTAAAGAAAAGGGATTTAATATCACTGTTAGAATACATTGATCCAAGTGTTAACGATTTTTATCATAATTTGATAACAAACTCAAATTTGCGTGACGCAGATCCTGATATTGTTTCGGATAACGAATAGTTGCAGTGCTACAACATATCTGTTGGTCGATTTTTGGAGGCTGATTTAATACAATTTAAGACTGTTGAAGATTAATAATAAAGAGGTTTAAAAGTTATGCTTTTTTATAAGGATGTTAATTATATTGTTTTATATAGCGAATAGTTGAAGTGCTACAACAAATCTGTTGTTTGATTTATTGAGCCTGTTTTAATATGTTTAAAGACAAACGATACCTACTCTGATAATCAGATTAACAATAAATACCTACTTAGGTCTAAAAGTTATGTTTTAGTTCGATTTGTAAAAAGGTTTTATTCTTTTGCTACTACTTGTAATTCATAAAAAAAGTGTTTATTCAAGAATTGTTTATTAAAGAAACGCTTTTTTAATTAGTTATTATTTTATTATGATATTAACATAGTTTTACCCTTTCTGTGACAAAAACGTTTGAAAATACTTATTACTTGTATCAATAAACACTTCGATGTAAACAAAATGTATCACAATAAATTCTAGCTTGTAGCATTAATCACTTACTAGTTTGAAAAATACATTGGTGTTTAGGGGTACAATTGAATATTTACGTAGGAATTTTAAATAAAACAATGAAAAAGATTGCCGATAATCAAAATGATCATCATTAGTTTTACGACTTTTTCTCACAACAACTATTTGCAGGCAAAACATGCGAAAACACAAGCCTTATAACATTTCACACAAAACGGTAACTAAATGTGTAAAATAATTCATTTCATTATAAATTAAAATACACAAAAATAAGCAAAGAAAACTATAGTGTAGTGTACGGTGATATAACTGGCTGTTTTTACTAATTACTTAAATTCCGTGCAAAAAAATATATTCAAACCAAGCTCTTTATAATCTTTATAATATTATCTACACGTACCACATAATTATCCTTTTTTATTTTAGAACGTTAGAAAAATAACGAGATTTTTTTAAATCTTTAACCTTAAATTACTCAAAACTATGATTTTTCACTTATATCACTTTTCACTGAAGGTACAGAATTGTGCCGATAACTGCCTCCACAGCATCACTACCGTCTAGTTTATTTAAAGTAACGTGTCGCCATAAGAACCAAGCTTGAGATAAGAACTCTGCTATGTCCCTAGAAGCGTCATAAACATGGTCTCTGAATTTAAGCACATCACGAGAGTAACGACTTTTGGGTTCGAACGTAGTTATAATATTTTGGCGTAATTCATCCCACGTAGACGTGGTAACTAGCCAGCTATCAGACCACAACTTAGCACGCCCTTTTAGCAGACTAGTCACCCTCATACGAATATCATAGTCACCGAGTTTGTAGGTAGACTTTGCAGTGGAAATGTGGTCACACCACTCGCGCACACCAACGTTACCATCAGGGTCATACGAAGGCAAAAACACTTTAGTAATTTTAACTTTGTCACCTGTTTGCTGAAGAAGTCGCTGGCTCATATTCCGCATCATGTCCCGCTGCCTGCCGGGGCTGCGTTAACAGGTCAGCTCGGGTGGACGTGCCTGCTACATTGGCTGCCGATGACGATGTACCTTCGCCAGGGTCCATCGCGGCGCGCGCCACGGTGCTCGAGCCGAAGTCTATGGAATCTGAAACATATTGGCCGGCAGAAAGGTCGGGTTTTCGACGTTACGGGGATTTTTAAAAAGCGCAGCATCGATGATTCACAGCGAATCATCGATACTGCCTTCCAAATTATCCATAATATAATTACCATCAGGGTCATACGAAGGCAAAAACACTTTAGTAATTTTAACTTTGTCACCTGTTTGCTGAAGAAGTCGCTGGCTCATATTCCGCATCATGTCCCGCTGCCTGCCGGGGCTGCGTTAACAGGTCAGCTCGGGTGGACGTGCCTGCTACATTGGCTGCCGATGACGATGTACCTTCGCCAGGGTCCATCGCGGCGCGCGCCACGGTGCTCGAGCCGAAGTCTATGGAATCTGAAACATATTGGCCGGCAGAAAGATCGGGTTTTCGACGTTACGGGGATTTTTAAAAAGCGCAGCATCGATGATTCGCTGTGAATCATCGATACCGCCTTCCAAATTATCCATAAGATAATTATCACGAACTCAAATTAACCTACTTTCTGTCATAGTCAAATAGATTTAGGTGTACACAAATAAATGACCTATAAATTATATCGAAACAATTGTGTTATTTATCACCTATAACGGGTTCAATACCAGTATTAGACTGTAAATTTTGGGATGTTACCTAAATATATTGCACGGCCGCTTTTTTGTAGCCATCCGAACTTGGTCGGGTTACGTAGGTTTTCGATGCTTCGTCAGTATTTTAATTGTTTTTCTTTAATTACTGAATTTAATAACATGAAATTTTGCATGTGCATAGTTGAATGAATACACTAATTATTGGCATACATTTTACCATGCAATTCCTTAAGAACGTCGTGATATTTGACTGCTTTGTAAACAGTGATCTATTCATGGTAAATTGCCCTACAACTCTTTAATTACTAACGAAACATGATTGATACTTGGCAACATGTTGCAGACACTTACAAGGTTTGTATAAACGTGAAAATCTAGACCCCAAAGTGCATACTTGAAGAACTAAGACCTAATAAGAGTATTTTACGTTTATATTATATATATATATATCTTTAAATCCCTTATTTTTTTCTTAATCTGTTTTTTAAACAAATATAAACAAATTCAAAACACCGTATGTAAAAATCTACAGCTCTCTATGTAAGCGCTTTATATGAAAACTAGCTAATGGCCAAACGTTCGCGCAGCGGAAATTTGAATTTCTCCGAAGTTTATGCATGCACTAATTTTATTCATACATACAAAATTACACACAAATACACACAAATTTTTGGACACATCTCTTTTCTTCTAAAGTCAATGGATTAAAAAAAGTTCCGCCAGGACAACGTTCGCCCAGCGGAATCAGTTTTTGGTGAATTTCTCCACAATGGCTGCATGCACAATTTTTTTTTTACCATACACAATTACACGATGTCATACACTAAATATCTGCATACTTAAAATCTTTAAATTCAACAACATTCCGCTGGGCGTACGCACACACGTATGACCAGGCTTAGAACAGAACGTACAAACATTCTTGTTATTCGACGGAGCTTTATTTGAATTTGGATCCACAGGGCTCTTCTCACCAGATTGAACATTTGACTCGTGAACGGTACCCCTTGTCTGACATTCATTAGATTTGTGACCTACTTTTTTACACAAATGACAATAAGGGGCACGGTTATCAACAGAATACTTAGAACGCTTGTGCGGTGGTTGATTAGAATTCTGAGAAGTACTAGGTCGTTTAGCGCGAATAGATGAAGCAACGGAGATCAATTCTGGCACGGAAGTGGCCCGAACATTCATTAATTCAATCCTAAGCCGCTCATCACTAATTCTGTACCTTCAGTGAAAAGTGATACATGTCGACCCAGATCGGTTTTTATATTCTTTGATTAAACTTATTAAAAAAAAATAACTAAATTACTGTCTTATCCCCGTTGTTGAAAGATTAAAAATGAATGAGATTTTTTGCGTACATTGATATAAGTAAGCAATTTTTTATTGAAATTATTGTGTAAAATAATACTTTTTGATTCATACCAAAGTGCTCCGAACCGATCTTTATATTTCTAAAATGTATTTTAATACGACTCGAGTTACCACATCTTACGCGTACCGAAAGCTTTTACTTTAATTAATCCAAAGTGAAACAATGAAATCCTATCACAAAACATTAAAAAATTTAAACAACACATTCTAGTGAAAAGTGTTACATTTGTACATGAAACATACAAACACAAATTTATTTTCATAAAAATATGTGACTAATGATACAACTGCTAATCAAACAATTTACACGTAATTTATGTAGCCAATTTTGATGTGATTACAAATTTGATATTAATTCTATTAGTAAGAACATAAGGGAAATAGGACATATGATTACGTGAATAATGATGATATATCAATACCTCTTTATTATTATTAATCTTGAACAGTCTTAAAGCGTATTTAATCAGTCTCAAAAAATCAAATAGCAGATGTGTTGTACATGTAGCACTTCAACTATTCGCTATACAATACAATATATAACATCCTTTTAAAAAAACACAACTTTTAAACCTACTTATCGTTAATCTTGAACAGAAATCGAATTAGTCTTAAATCGTATGAAATCAGTCTCCAAAAATCAAACAACAGATAAATAACAATATAAACTTTTCATCCTTTTTATCATTAATCTTGAACAGTCTTAAATTGTATTAAATCAGCCTCCAAAAATCGACCAACAGATATGTTGTAGCACTGCAACTATTCGTTATCCAAAACAATATCAGGATCTGCGTCACGCAAATTTGAGTTTGTTATCAAATTATGATAAAAATCGTTAACACTTGGATCAATGTATTCTAACAGTGATATTAAATCCCTTTTCTTTAAAACACTTATAGGAATCTTCCATTGTAACATTTTGGAACAGCATTAATACTAACTAAACTGTAGTCTTTATTCCTTTTGTCGTAAGACATCACATAATAATCATCACCTACGTAACTTTCTTTATATTCAAAAACCGGAAATTTTCCTTTACTAAATTTAATAACTCTTACATGTAACCATATAAACGAAGTCTCACAGTGATAAATTCGTACAAGCACGATTACAATTTTATGGTTGAATGTATTATGTGATGTCTTACGACAAAAGGAATAAAGACTACAGTTTAGTTAGTATTAATGCTGTTCCAAAATGTTACAATGGAAGATTCCTATAAGTGTTATAAAGAAAAGGGATTTAATATCACTGTTAGAATACATTGATCCAAGTGTTAACGATTTTTATCATAATTTGATAACAAACTCAAATTTGCGTGACGCAGATCCTGATATTGTTTCGGATAACGAATAGTTGCAGTGCTACAACATATCTGTTGGTCGATTTTTGGAGACTGATTTAATACAATTTAAGACTGTTCAAGATTAATGATAAAAAGGATGAAAAGTTTATATTGTTATTTATCTGTTGTTTGATTTTCGGAGACTGATTTCATACGATTTAAGACTAATTCGATCTCTGTTCAAGATTAACGATAAGTAGGTTTAAAAGTTGTGTTTTTTTAAAAGGATGTTATATATTGTATTGTATTGCGAATAGTTGAAGTGCTACATGTACAACAAATCTGCTATTTGATTTTTTGAGACTGATTAAATACGCTTTAAGACTGTTCAAGATTAATAATAAAGAGGTTTAAAAGTTATGCTTTTTTATAAGGATGTTAATTATATTGTTTTATATAGCGAATAGTTGAAGTGCTACAACAAATCTGTTGTTTGATTTATTGAGCCTGTTTTAATATGTTTAAAGACTAACGATACCTACTCTGATAATCAGATTAACAATAAATACCTACTTAGGTCTAAAAGTTATGTTTTAGTTCGATTTATAAAAAGGTTTTATTCTTTTGCTACTACTTGAAATTCATAAAAAAAGTGTTTATTCAAGAATTGTTTATTAAAGAAACGCTTTTTTAATTAGTTATTATTTTATTATGATATTAACATAGTTTTACCCTTTCTGTGACAAAAACGTTTGAAAATACTTATTACTTGTATCAATAAACACTTCGATGTAAACAAAATGTATCACAATAAATTCTAGCTTGTAGCATTAATCACTTACTAGTTTGAAAAATACATTGGTGTTTAGGGGTACAATTGAATATTTACGTAGGAATTTTAAATAAAACAATGAAAAAGGTTGCCGATAATCAAAATGATCATTATTAGTTTTACGACTTTTTCTCACAACAACTATTTGCAGGCAAAACATGCGAAAACACAAGCCTTATAACATTTCACACAAAACGGTAACTAAATGTGTGAAATAATTCATTTCATTATAAATTAAAATACACAAAAATAAGCAAAGAAAACTATAGTGTAAGTGTACGGTGATATAACTGGCTGTTTTTACTAATTACTTAAATTCCGTGCAAAAAATATATTCAAACCAAGCTCTTTATAATCTTTATAATATTATCTACACGTACCACATAATTATCCTTTTTTATTTTAGAACGTTAGAAAAATAACGAGATTTTTTTAAATCTTTAACCTTAAATTACTCAAAACTATGATTTTTCACTTATATCACTTTTCACTGAAGGTACAGAATTGTGCCGATAACTGCCTCCACAGCATCACTACCGTCTAGTTTATTTATAGTAACGCGTCGCCATAAGAACCAAGCTTGAGATAAGAACTCTGCTATGTCCCTAGAAGCGTCATAAACATGGTCTCTGAATTTAAGCACATCACGAGAGTAACGACTTTTGGGTTCGAACGTAGTTATAATATTTTGGCGTAATTCATCCCACGTAGACGTGGTAACTAGCCAGCTATCAGACCACAACTTAGCACGCCCTTTTAGCAGACTAGTCACCCTCATACGAATATCATAGTCACCGAGTTTGTAGGTAGACTTTGCAGTGGAAATGTGGTCACACCACTCGCGCACACCAACGTTACCATCAGGGTCATACGAAGGCAAAAACACTTTAGTAATTTTAACTTTGTCACCTGTTTGCTGAAGAAGTCGCTGGCTCATATTCCGCATCATGTCCCGCTGCCTGCCGGGGCTGCGTTAACAGGTCAGCTCGGGTGGACGTGCCTGCTACATTGGCTGCCGATGACGATGTACCTTCGCCAGGGTCCATCGCGGCGCGCGCCACGGTGCTCGAGCCGAAGTCTATGGAATCTGAAACATATTGGCCGGCAGAAAGATCGGGTTTTCGACGTTACGGGGATTTTTAAAAAGCGCAGCATCGATGATTCGCTGTGAATCATCGATACCGCCTTCCAAATTATCCATAAGATAATTATCACGAACTCAGATACTTGGCAACATGTTGCAGACACTTACAAGGTTTGTATAAACGTGAAAATCTAGACCCCAAAGTGCATACTTTAAGAACTAAGACCTAATAAGAGTATTTTACGTTAATTATATCTTTGAAACCCTTATTTTTTTCTAAATCTGTTTTTTAAACAAATATAAACAAATTCAAAACAACGTATGTAAAAATCTACAGCTCTCTATGTAAGCGCTTTATATGAAAACTAGCTAATGGCCAAACGTTCGCGCAGCGGAAATTTGAATTTCTCCGAAGTTTATGCATGCACTAATTTTATTCATACATACAAAATTACACACAAATACACACTAATTTTTGGACACATCTCTTTTCTTCTAAAGTCGATGGATTAAAAAAAGTTCCGCCAGGACAACGTTCGCCCAGCGGAATCAGTTTTTGGTGAATTTCTCCACAATGGCTGCATGCACAAATTTTTTTTACTATACACAATTACACGACGTCATACACTAAATATCTGCATACTTAAAATCTTTAAATTCAACAACATTCCGCTGGGCGTACGCACACACGTATGACCAGGCTTAGAACAGAACGTACAAACATTCTTGTTATTCGACGGAGTTTTATTTGAATTTGGATCCACAGGGCTCTTCTCACCAGATTGAACATTTGACTCGTAAACGGTACCCCTTGTCTGACATTCATTAGATTTGTGACCTACTTTTTTACACAAATGACAATAAGGGGCACGGTTATCAACAGAATACTTAGAACGCTTGTGCGGTGG
Source organism: Hypena proboscidalis (assembly GCA_905147285.1). NCBI lineage: Eukaryota > Metazoa > Arthropoda > Insecta > Lepidoptera > Erebidae > Hypena > Hypena proboscidalis. Next base: position 9,703,109 of record LR990141.1, read on the forward strand.
TTGATTAGAATTCTGAGAAGTAATATGTCGTTTAGCGCGAATAGATGAAGCAACGGAGATCAATTCTGGCACGGAAGTGGCCCGAACATTCATTAATTCAATCCTAAGCCGCTCATCACTAATTCTGTACCTTCAGTGAAAAGTGATACATGTCGACCCAGATCGGTTTTTATATTCTTTGATTAAACTTATTAAAAAAAAATAACTAAATTACTGTCTTATCCCCGTTGTTGAAAGATTAAAAATGAATGAGATTTTTTGCGTACATTGATATAAGTAAGCAATTTTTTATTGAAATTATTGTGTAAAATAATACTTTTTGATTCATACCAAAGTGCTCCGAACCGATCTTTATATTTCTAAAATGTATTTTAATACGACTCGAGTTACCACATCTTACGCGTACCGAAAGCTTTTACTTTAATTAATCCAAAGTGAAACAATGAAATCCTATCACAAAACATTAAAAAATTTAAACAACACATTCTAGTGAAAAGTGTTACATTTGTACATGAAACATACAAACACAAATTTATTTTCATAAAAATATGTGACTAATGATACAACTGCTAATCAAACAATTTACACGTAATTTATGTAGCCAATTTTGATGTGATTACAAATTTGATATTAATTCTATTAGTAAGAACATAAGGGAAATAGGACATATGATTACGTGAATAATGATGATATATCAATACCTCTTTATTATTATTAATCTTGAACAGTCTTAAAGCGTATTTAATCAGTCTCAAAAAATCAAATAGCAGATGTGTTGTACATGTAGCACTTCAACTATTCGCTATACAATACAATATATAACATCCTTTTAAAAAAATACAACTTTTAAACCTACTTATCGTTAATCTTGAACAGAGATCGAATTAGTCTTAAATCGTATGAAATCAGTCTCCAAAAATCAAACAACAGATATGTTGTAGCACTGCAACTATTCGTTATCCAAAACAATATCAGGATCTGCGTCACGCAAATTTGAGTTTGTTATCAAATTATGATAAAAATTGTTAACACTTGGATCAATGTATTCTAACAGTGATATTAAATCCCTTTTCTTTAAAACACTTATAGGAATCTTCCATTGTAACATTTTGGAACAGCATTAATACTAACTAAACTGTAGTCTTTATTCCTTTTGTCGTAAGACATCACATAATAATCATCACTACGTAACTTTCTTTATATTCAAAAACCGGAAATTTTTCTTTACTAAATTTAATAACTCTTACATTCAACCATAATTGTAATCGTGCTTGTACGAATTTATCACTGTGAGACTTCGTTTATAATAATAATAATAATAAAGAGGTTTAAAAGTTATGCTTTTTTATAAGGATGTTAATTATATTGTTTTATATAGCGAATAGTTGAAGTGCTACAACAAATCTGTTGTTTGATTTATTGAGCCTGTTTTAATATGTTTTAAGACTAACGATACCTACTCTGATAATCAGATTAACAATAAATACCTACTTAGGTCTAAAAGTTATGTTTTAGTTCGATTTTTAAAAAGGTTTTATTCTTTTGCTACTACTTGAAATTCATAAAAAAAGTGTTTATTCAAGAATTGTTTATTAAAGAAACGCTTTTTTAATTAGTTATTATTTTATAATGATATTAACATAGTTTTACCCTTTCTGTGACAAAAACGTTTGAAAATACTTATTACTTGTATCAATAAACACTTCGATGTAAACAAAATGTATCACAATAAATTCTAGCTTGTAGCATTAATCACTTACTAGTTTGAAAAATACATTGGTGTTTAGGGGTACAATTGAATATTTACGTAGGAATTTTAAATAAAACAATGAAAAAGGTTGCCGATAATCAAAATGATCATTATTAGTTTTACGACTTTTTCTCACAACAACTATTTGCAGGCAAAACATGCGAAAACAGAAGCCTTATAACATTTCACACAAAACGGTAACTAAATGTGTGAAATAATTAATTTCATTATAAATTAAAATACACAAAAATAAGCAAAGAAACCTATAGTGTAGTGTACGGTGATATAACTGGCTGTTTTTACTAATTACTTAAATTCCGTGCAAAAAAATATATTCAAACCAAGCTCTTTATAATCTTTATAATATTATCTACACATAATTATCCTTTTTTATTTTAGAAAGTTAGAAAAATAACGAGATTTTTTTAAATCTTTAACCTTAAATTACTCAAAACTATGATTTTTCACTTATATCACTTTTCACTGAAGGTACAGAATTGTGCCGATAACTGCCTCCACAGCATCACTACCGTCTAGTTTATTTATAGTAACGCGTCGCCATAAGAACCAAGCTTGAGATAAGAACTCTGCTATGTCCCTAGAAGCGTCATAAACATGGTCTCTGAATTTAAGCACATCACGAGAGTAACGACTTTTGGGTTCGAACGTAGTTATAATATTTTGGCGTAATTCATCCCACGTAGACGTGGTAACTAGCCAGCTATCAGACCACAACTTAGCACGCCCTTTTAGCAGACTAGTCACCCTCATACGAATATCATAGTCACCGAGTTTGTAGGTAGACTTTGCAGTGGAAATGTGGTCACACCACTCGCGCACACCAACGTTACCATCAGGGTCGTACGAAGGCAAAAACACTTTAGTAATTTTAACTTTGTCACCTGTTTGCTGAAGAAGTCGCTGGCTCATATTCCGCATCATGTCCCGCTGCCTGCCGGGGCTGCGTTAACAGGTCAGCTCGGGTGGACGTGCCTGCTACATTGGCTGCCGATGACGATGTACCTTCGCCAGGGTCCATCGCGGCGCGCGCCACGGTGCTCGAGCCGAAGTCTATGGAATCTGAAACATATTGGCCGGCAGAAAGATCGGGTTTTCGACGTTACGGGGATTTTTAAAAAGCGCAGCATCGATGATTCGCTGTGAATCATCGATACTGCCTTCCAAATTATCCATAAGATAATACTGCCGCGCAAACTAAGAGTACAATAACTCGATTTTGGCAGTTTCGAGAAAAACGCGTTTAAAGTTTTGAATTTTGTTTTTCTTGTATATCATGAACCAATGAACGTATCATCATGAAACTGGTACCAATTGAAAGAGAAACAAATAAAGAACAAGATCAAATATAATTGACCGTAAAAATATTAAGCTTATGACATTGAACATGAAAATAGTGTTCATAACTAGGAATGTTCAAATAATCAACCTGTTATCACTAGTCATAAATACAATAACTGCGTCACTTATTGTACTCATCTTTAGCAAAGGTGCTTATTGTAGTTTTAAGTAAAGAATCAATCTATCCTTACTTGTAATACATACAATAACTAATGTAGTTATTGTATTTATGACCAGTAATTAGTATTAATTATTAATACATTATTATGTAATGTTACTTATTGCCCTTTTTTTACCAAACATACATACTGGAATCCTATTATGTAAATACAACTAATCAAGAAACCCAATGAAAAAAATAATTTAAAACTTTGTTTATTTAGTATTTATCAAAAAAAAACATAAATGTGCATTACAAAAAATATCGTTAACTTAAAAAAAATGGTATGAATCGATAAATAATCATTAAATATTACTTTTTGTAATTAAACTTGTCTTTCCGACAATCACAACCTGTTTTTTAGGTAATCACAGCATAATATTAAATATTTTAAATTAAAATCTAATCAGAGATCATTTAAGGGTATCACTTGAGAATTGATGAATTTATCACTGTGAGACTTCGTTTATATGGTTATATGTAAGAGTTATTAAATTTAGTAAAGGAAAATTTCCGGTTTTTGAATATAAAGAAAGTTACGTAGGTGATGATTATTATGTGATGTCTTACGACAAAAGGAATAAAGACTACAGTTTAGTTAGTATTAATGCTGTTCCAAAATGTTACAATGGAAGATTCCTATAAGTGTTTTAAAGAAAAGGGATTTAATATCACTGTTAGAATACATTGATCCAAGTGTTAACGATTTTTATCATAATTTGATAACAAACTCAAATTTGCGTGACGCAGATCCTGATATTGTTTCGGATAACGAATAGTTGCAGTGCTACAACATATCTGTTGGTCGATTTTTGGAGACTGATTTAATACAATTTAAGACTGAAGATTAATGATAAAAAGGATGAAAAGTTTATATTGTTATTTATCTGTTGTTTGATTTTTGGAGACTGATTTCATACGATTTAAGACTAATTCGATCTCTGTTCAAGATTAACGATAAGTAGGTTTAAAAGTTGTGTTTTTTTAAAAGGATGTTATATATTGTATTGTATTGCGAATAGTTGAAGTGCTACATGTACAACAAATCTGCTATTTGATTTTTTGAGACTGATTAAATACGCTTTAAGACTGTTCAAGATTAATAATAAAGAGGTTTAAAAGTTATGCTTTTTTATAAGGATGTTAATTATATTGTTTTATATAGCGAATAGTTGAAGTGCTACAACAAATATGTTGTTTGATTTATTGAGCCTGTTTTAATATGTTTAAAGACTAACGATACCTACTCTGATAATCAGATTAACAATAAATACCTACTTAGGTCTAAAAGTTATGTTTTAGTTCGATTTATAAAAAGGTTTTATTCTTTTGCTACTACTTGAAATTCATAAAAAAAGTGTTTATTCAAGAATTGTTTATTAAAGAAACGCTTTTTTAATTAGTTATTATTTTATTATGATATTAACATAGTTTTACCCTTTCTGTGACAAAAACGTTTGAAAATACTTATTACTTGTATCAATAAACACTTCGATGTAAACAAAATGTATCACAATAAATTCTAGCTTGTAGCATTAATCACTTACTAGTTTGAAAAATACATTGGTGTTTAGGGGTACAATTGAATATTTACGTAGGAATTTTAAATAAAACAATGAAAAAGGTTGCCGATAATCAAAATGATCATTATTAGTTTTACGACTTTTTCTCACAACAACTATTTGCAGGCAAAACATTCGAAAACACAAGCCTTATAACATTTCACACAAAACGGTAACTAAATGTGTAAAATAATTCATTTCATTATAAATTAAAATACACAAAAATAAGCAAAGAAAACTATAGTGTAGTGTACGGTGATATAACTGGCTGTTTTTACTAATTACTTAAATTCCGTGCAAAAAATATATTCAAACCAAGCTCTTTATAATCTTTATAATATTATCTACACGTACCACATAACGTTATCTAACGAACGTTAGAAAAATAACGAGATTTTTTTAAATCTTTAACCTTAAATTACTCAAAACTATGATTTTTCACTTATATCACTTTTCACTGAAGGTACAGAATTGTGCCGATAACTGCCTCCACAGCATCACTACCGTCTAGTTTATTTATAGTAACGCGTCGCCATAAGAACCAAGCTTGAGATAAGAACTCTGCTATGTCCCTAGAAGCGTCATAAACATGGTCTCTGAATTTAAGCACATCACGAGAGTAACGACTTTTGGGTTCGAACGTAGTTATAATATTTTGGCGTAATTCATCCCACGTAGACGTGGTAACTAGCCAGCTATCAGACCACAACTTAGCACGCCCTTTTAGCAGACTAGTCACCCTCATACGAATATCATAGTCACCGAGTTTGTAGGTAGACTTTGCAGTGGAAATGTGGTCACACCACTCGCGCACACCAACGTTACCATCAGGGTCATACGAAGGCAAAAACACTTTAGTAATTTTAACTTTGTCACCTGTTTGCTGAAGAAGTCGCTGGCTCATATTCCGCATCATGTCCCGCTGCCTGCCGGGGCTGCGTTAACAGGTCAGCTCGGGTGGACGTGCCTGCTACATTGGCTGCCGATGACGATGTACCTTCGCCAGGGTCCATCGCGGCGCGCGCCACGGTGCTCGAGCCGAAGTCTATGGAATCTGAAACATATTGGCCGGCAGAAAGATCGGGTTTTCGACGTTACGGGGTTTTTTAAAAAGCGCAGCATCGATGATTCGCTGTGAACCATCGATACTGCCTTCCAAATTATCCATAAGATAATTACCATTAGGGTCATACGAAGGCAAAAACACTTTAGTAATTTTAACTTTGTCACCTTCTTTTGTCAATCTCTTGCCAAGTCCAAAAAATAAAGAAATCAAGGAATTAAAATACATTTACCATCAGGTCGTAACTATAGAAGACCCCCGCAAAAGAAGATCAATAGTCCTGTGTCATAGATGCCAGCAATATGGCCACAGCAAAAATTACTGTATGCGGCCATACAGGTGTGTGAAATGCGCCCAACCACATAAAACATCTGAATGTCCGAAACGAGACCGTAATACACCAGCCAAATGTGCTCTTTGCCTCGGCGCCCACCCTGCAAACTTCAAGGGATGCGAGGTATACAAAGAAATCTTGGAACGTAAGTTGCCTAAACTCAAAACTCACGTAGCTAACATAAAAACCAAGTCACAAACAGAATTACCTAATAATACCAACACCATTAAAGAACACCATCAATCAATATCAAATAAAGAAAAAAATCCCAACTCTGAAAAAAAGTCTTATGCCAGTTATCTAAAACATGAGCAGGAAAAACCCGGACAACACACAGAAAAAATAGAAACAGCACCGATCAACTCTCTTGAACAGATGATGATAAAGCAGTCAGAAAAATTTGATCTGATCCTTCAACAAATGAGTACCTTACTGAGTCTCATAACAACACTCGTCACCAAACTAGGAAAATGACTGCCTTACGCATAGCAACCTGGAACGTTAATGGCCTAGCTCCAAATAAGGATGAAATTCAAACAATATTGAAGGAGCATCAACTCGATATCATTCTTGTATCAGAAGCACACTGTACTGACAGAAGCAGCATAAAAATACAGGGCTACTATACATATATGACCAATCACCCTGATGGTACTGATCACGCGGGAACGGCGATTATCATACGAAGCACCATAAAACATCACGTACTCCCAGAATACAAAGTCAACCACACACAGTCTACAATTGTTGCTGTTGAAGATAGATGTGGACACTTTTCTGTAGCATCAGTGTATTGCCCTCCTAAATACCAAATAACTGAGGAAATGTTCAGCCACTTGTTCTCTCACTTTGGCGGCCGCTTCTTGGCCGGTGGGGACTGGAACGCCAAACACACCTATTGGGGCTCCAGACTGACAACAACAAGAGGAAGACAACTCAAAAGGAGTATTGATGACAACCACCTGACAGTGCTATCAACAGCGGAACCCACATACTGGCCCACTGACCAAAATAAAATCCCAGACTTGCTGGACTTTTTCATTGCGAAGGGATTTTCACGAAATTACTTCAAAATCGAGCCATGTCTAGATGGGTCTTCAGACCATACGCCCGTATTACTTACTATGAGCACCACCATAATAAATTGTGAAAAACCAAACACACTATACAACAGACGCACAGATTGGACATCATTCCGTGAATATATCGATCAAAACGTGACCCTTAATGTAGCCTTAAAGACCCCTAATGACGTAGAAGTTGCCACCAAATACATCACAAATTTGATACAAGAAGCTAGCTGGAGAAGCACACCTCTGCTTACTGACAAGGAATCAACTAATACCAATATGCCGTTGGGAATCAGAAATAAAATAAGAGAGAAGCGTCGCCTACGAGGAGTGTGGCACACTAGTCGTCACTCCGATGACAAAACAGCCCTTAACAGGGCCTCTAGGGAGCTAAAAGAAATGTTGAAGGAAGCCAATGACGCCACTTTGGAATCTCGATTAAGCACACTAACTGCTACAAAGGCGACGAACTATTCCTTGTGGAAATTTACTAAGGCATACAATAGGCCGCAAACAGCTAAACCACCACTCAAAACCGATTCAGGATGGGCTCGATCAGACCAAGAAAAAGTAGATGCTTTTGCAACACATCTTTCAAACGTGTTCACCCCTAACGAATCGTCTGATCGTGAGTTTGATCACTATGTGGAAACTGTCCTCAACCAAGACTATCAGCTAGACACTCCTCCAAAACCTTTTACCCCACGGGAATTGTCAATCGCTATCCGTAATCTTGAGAATAAAAAAGCCCCTGGGCTTGATCTTATTACAAAAGAGATCCTGAGAGAACTCCCAAAAAAAGGTCTAGTATTCTTGACATATTTGTTCAACGGGATCCTTCGAACACAGCACTTTCCTAATCTGTGGAAGGTATCACAAATACTGATGATACTTAAACCTGGGAAACAACCACAACAAATAAAATCGTACAGACCTATTAGTCTACTCCCCGTTATGTCAAAATTGTTTGAAAAAGTACTGTTGAGCAGAATCTTACCAATCCTGAAGCAAAATGAGTCAATACCAGATCACCAATTTGGATTTAGGCAACAACACTCAACGGTCGAACAGGTCCACAGGGTTTGTGACAAAATAAGACAATCTCTAGAACAAAAAGAATATTGCTCGTCGGCTTTTCTAGATATTGAACAAGCTTTTGCCTAATCACCAAGATTAAAAACGCCCTTCCTCATAGCTACCTAGCCTTAATGATATCATACTTGTCAGACAGACTTTTCCAAGTCAAAGAAAAAGAAGCAACTTCCCAATTCTTTGATATACAGGCAGGAGTGCCTCAAGGCTCTGTGTTGGGCCCAATCCTTTACACTATCTACACGGCTGACCTGCCCACAAAACCAAACATTACAACCGCCACCTACGCCGATGATACCGCTATCCTGGCCAGTAACTCAGACCCCAAAGAGGCATCAAAAGTACTCCAAGAAGGACTCAATGAAATCAACCAATGGCTCAGAAAGTGGAGAATAAGAGCAAGTGCAACCAAGTCTGTCCAAGTAACCTTCTCCTTGAGACAAGGAAACTGGTTCCCTGTAAGCCTTGATGGCAAAACCTTAACGCATAGCGACACTGTCAAGTACCTGGGTCTCCACCTTGACCGCCGACTTACTTGGAAACATCACATCAAGACCAAGAGAGAGGAACTTAATATTCGTTACAAAAGCCTGTACATGATACTACACAAGAGGTCGAAACTATCAATCGACAATAAGCTCCTCCTCTACAAGACTGTTTTGAAGCCTGTATGGACATATGGGATACAGCTCTGGGGCAGTGCTAGTAATACTAACATCAGCATGTTGCAACGCCTTCAAAACATCATATTAAGGTCAATCGCAGGCATGCCATGGTTCATAACAAATGCTGAAATACATAAGGAACTCGACATAAACACAGTCAAAGAGGAAATCTACTGCTGCCAAAACCTACAAAAACCGAATCTCTGCCCATCCCAACGCACTTGTAGCTCAATTGAGAAACAACAACTACATACAACGACTCAAACGAAAAAATATCCGAAATCTGGACAATGAGCCAAAGTGACAAAAATAGAGTGGCGATCTTCACTGGAAGAAGCTTACTACAAACGCCAATACAATAAACCCATCCGCTTATAGTCTAGGACTGATCGCGGATCCAACGCAGAAGAAAAAAAAAAAAAAAAAAAAACTTTGTCACCTGTTTGCTGAAGAAGTCGCTGGCTCATATTCCGCATCATGTCCCGCTGCCTGCCGGGGCTGCGTTAACAGGTCAGCTCGGGTGGACGTGCCTGCTACATTGGCTGCCGATGACGATGTACCTTCGCCAGGGTCCATCGCGGCGCGCGCCACGGTGCTCGAGCCGAAGTCTATGGAATCTGAAACATATTGGCCGGCAGAAAGATCGGGTTTTCGACGTTACGGGGATTTTTAAAAAGCGCAGCATCGATGATTCGCTGTGAATCATCGATACTGCCTTCCAAATTATCCATAAGATAATTACCATCAGGGTCATACGAAGGCAAAAACACTTTAGTAATTTTAACTTTGTCACCTGTTTGCTGAAGAAGTCGCTGGCTCATATTCCGCATCATGTCCCGCTGCCTGCCGGGGCAGCGTTAACAGGTCAGCTCGGGTGGACGTGCCTGCTACATTGGCTGCCGATGACGATGTACCTTCGCCAGGGTCCATCGCGGCGCGCGCCACGGTGCTCGAGCCGAAGTCTATGGAATCTGAAACATATTGGCCGGCAGAAAGATCGGGTTTTCGACGTTACGGGGATTTTTAAAAAGCGCAGCATCGATGATTCGCTGTGAATCATCGATACCGCCTTCCAAATTATCCATAAGATAATTACCATCAGGGTCATACGAAGGCAAAAACACTTTAGTAATTTTAACTTTGTCACCTGTTTGCTGAAGAAGTCGCTGGCTCATATTCCGCATCATGTCCCGCTGCCTGCCGGGGCTGCGTTAACAGGTCAGCTCGGGTGGACGTGCCTGCTACATTGGCTGCCGATGACGATGTACCTTCGCCAGGGTCCATCGCGGCGCGCGCCACGGTGCTCGAGCCGAAGTCTATGGAATCTGAAACATATTGGCCGGCAGAAAGATCGGGTTTTCGACGTTACGGGGATTTTTAAAAAGCGCAGCATCGATGATTCGCTGTGAATCATCGATGCTGCCTTCCAAATTATCCATAAGATAATTACCATCAGGGTCATACGAAGGCAAAAACACTTAAGTAATTTTAACTTTGTCACCTGTTTGCACATTCAACCATATAAACGAAGTCTCACAGTGATAAATTCGTACAAGCACGATTACAATTATGGTAGAATGTAAGAGTTATTAAATTTAGTAAAGGAAAATTTCCGGTTTTTGAATATAAAGAAAGTTACGTAGGTGATGATTATTATGTGATGTCTTACGACAAAAGGTTGCTGTTAATTTTAACTTTGTAACCTGTTTGCTGAAGAAGTCGCTGGCTCATATTCCGCATCATGTCCCGCTGCCTGCCGGGGCTGCGTTAACAGGTCAGCTCGGGTGGACGTGCCTGCTACATTGGCTGCCGATGACGATGTACCTTCGCCAGGGTCCATCGCGGCGCGCGCCACGGTGCTCGAGCCGAAGTCTATGGAATCTGAAACATATTGGCCGGCAGAAAGATCGGGTTTTCGACGTTACGGGGATTTTTAAAAAGCGCAGCATCGATGATTCGCTGTGAATCATCGATACCGCCTTCCAAATTATCCATAAGATAATTACCATCAGGGTCATACGAAGGCAAAAACACTTTAGTAATTTTAACTTTGTCACCTGTTTGCTGAAGAAGTCGCTGGCTCATATTCCGCATCATGTCCCGCTGCCTGCCGGGGCTGCGTTAACAGGTCAGCTCGGGTGGACGTGCCTGCTACATTGGCTGCCGATGACGATGTACCTTCGCCAGGGTCCATCGCGGCGCGCGCCACGGTGCTCGAGCCGAAGTCTATGGAATCTGAAACATATTGGCCGGCAGAAAGATCGGGTTTTCGACGTTACGGGGATTTTTAAAAAGCGCAGCATCGATGATTCGCTGTGAATCATCGATGCTGCCTTCCAAATTATCCATAAGATAATTACCATCAGGGTCATACGAAGGCAAAAACACTTTAGTAATTTTAACTTTGTCACCTGTTTGCTGAGAGCGCTGGCTCATATTTCGCATCATGTCCCGCTGCCTGCCGAGGCTGCGTTAACAGGTCAGCTCGGGTGGACGTGCCTGCTACATTGGCTGCCGATGACGATGTACCTTCGCCAGGGTCCATCGCGGCGCGCGCCACGGTGCTCGAGCCGAAGTCTATGGAATCTGAAACATATTGGCCGGCAGAAAGATCGGGTTTTCGACGTTACGGGGATTTTTAAAAAGCGCAGCATCGATGATTCGCTGTGAATCATCGATACTGCCTTCCAAATTATCCATAAGATAATTACCATCAGGGTCATACGAAGGCAAAAACACTTTAGTAATTTTAACTTTGTCACCTGTTTGCTGAAGAAGTCGCTGGCTCATATTCCGCATCATGTCCCGCTGCCTGCCGGGGCTGCGTTAACAGGTCAGCTCGGGTGGACGTGCCTGCTACATTGGCTGCCGATGACGATGTACCTTCGCCAGGGTCCATCGCGGCGCGCGCCACGGTGCTCGAGCCGAAGTCTATGGAATCTGTAACATATTGGCCGGCAGAAAGATCGGGTTTTCGACGTTACGGGGATTTTTAAAAAGCACAGCATCGATGATTCGCTGTGAATCATCGATACTGCCTTCCAAATTATCCATAAGATAATTACCATCAGGGTCATACGAAGGCAAAAACACTTTAGTAATTTTAACTTTGTCACCTGTTTGCTGAAGAAGTCGCTGGCTCATATTCCGCATCATGTCCCGCTGCCTGCCGGGGCTGCGTTAACAGGTCAGCTCGGGTGGACGTGCCTGCTACATTGGCTGCCGATGACGATGTACCTTCGCCAGGGTCCATCGCGGCGCGCGCCACGGTGCTCGAGCCGAAGTCTATGGAATCTGAAACATATTGGCCGGCAGAAAGATCGGGTTTTCGACGTTACGGGGATTTTTAAAAAGCGCAGCATCGATGATTCGCTGTGAATCATCGATGCTGCCTTCCAAATTATCCATAAGATAATTACCATCAGGGTCATACGAAGGCAAAAACACTTTAGTAATTTTAACTTTGTAACCTGTTTGCTGAAGAAGTCGCTGGCTCATATTCCGCATCATGTCCCGCTGCCTGCCGGGGCTGCGTTAACAGGTCAGCTCGGGTGGACGTGCCTGCTACATTGGCTGCCGATGACGATGTACCTTCGCCAGGGTCCATCGCGGCGCGCGCCACGGTGCTCGAGCCGAAGTCTATGGAATCTGTAACATATTGGCCGGCAGAAAGATCGGGTTTTCGACGTTACGGGGATTTTTAAAAAGGGCAGTATCGATGATTCACAGCGAATCATCGATGCTGCCTTCCAAATTATCCATAAGATAATTACCATCAGGGTCATACGAAGGCAAAAACACTTTAGTAATTTTAACTTTGTCACCTGTTTGCTGAAGAAGTCGCTGGCTCATATTCCGCATCATGTCCCGCTGCCTGCCGGGGCTGCGTTAACAGGTCAGCTCGGGTGGACGTGCCTGCTACATTGGCTGCCGATGACGATGTACCTTCGCCAGGGTCCATCGCGGCGCGCGCCACGGTGCTCGAGCCGAAGTCTATGGAATCTGAAACATATTGGCCGGCAGAAAGATCGGGTTTTCGACGTTACGGGGATTTTTAAAAAGCGCAGCATCGATGATTAGCTGTGAATCATCGATGCTGCCTTCCAAATTATCCATAAGATAATTACCATCAGGGTCATACGAAGGCAAAAACACTTTAGTAATTTTAACTTTGTCACCTGTTTGCTGAGAGCGCTGGCTCATATTTCGCATCATGTCCCGCTGCCTGCCGAGGCTGCGTTAACAGGTCAGCTCGGGTGGACGTGCCTGCTACATTGGCTGCCGATGACGATGTACCTTCGCCAGGGTCCATCGCGGCGCGCGCCACGGTGCTCGAGCCGAAGTCTATGGAATCTGAAACATATTGGCCGGCAGAAAGATCGGGTTTTCGACGTTACGGGGATTTTTAAAAAGCGCAGCATCGATGATTCGCTGTGAATCATCGATACTGCCTTCCAAATTATCCATAAGATAATTACCATCAGGGTCATACGAAGGCAAAAACACTTTAGTAATTTTAACTTTGTCACCTGTTTGCTGAAGAAGTCGCTGGCTCATATTCCGCATCATGTCCCGCTGCCTGCCGGGGCTGCGTTAACAGGTCAGCTCGGGTGGACGTGCCTGCTACATTGGCTGCCGATGACGATGTACCTTCGCCAGGGTCCATCGCGGCGCGCGCCACGGTGCTCGAGCCGAAGTCTATGGAATCTGTAACATATTGGCCGGCAGAAAGATCGGGTTTTCGACGTTACGGGGATTTTTAAAAAGCACAGCATCGATGATTCGCTGTGAATCATCGATACTGCCTTCCAAATTATCCATAAGATAATTACCATCAGGGTCATACGAAGGCAAAAACACTTTAGTAATTTTAACTTTGTCACCTGTTTGCTGAAGAAGTCGCTGGCTCATATTCCGCATCATGTCCCGCTGCCTGCCGGGGCTGCGTTAACAGGTCAGCTCGGGTGGACGTGCCTGCTACATTGGCTGCCGATGACGATGTACCTTCGCCAGGGTCCATCGCGGCGCGCGCCACGGTGCTCGAGCCGAAGTCTATGGAATCTGAAACATATTGGCCGGCAGAAAGATCGGGTTTTCGACGTTACGGGGATTTTTAAAAAGCGCAGCATCGATGATTCGCTGTGAATCATCGATGCTGCCTTCCAAATTATCCATAAGATAATTACCATCAGGGTCATACGAAGGCAAAAACACTTTAGTAATTTTAACTTTGTAACCTGTTTGCTGAAGAAGTCGCTGGCTCATATTCCGCATCATGTCCCGCTGCCTGCCGGGGCTGCGTTAACAGGTCAGCTCGGGTGGACGTGCCTGCTACATTGGCTGCCGATGACGATGTACCTTCGCCAGGGTCCATCGCGGCGCGCGCCACGGTGCTCGAGCCGAAGTCTATGGAATCTGAAACATATTGGCCGGCAGAAAGATCGGGTTTTCGACGTTACGGGGATTTTTAAAAAGCGCAGCATCGATGATTCGCTGTGAATCATCGATGCTGCCTTCCAAATTATCCATAAGATAATTACCATCAGGGTCATACGAAGGCAAAAACACTTTAGTAATTTTAACTTTGTAACCTGTTTGCTGAAGAAGTCGCTGGCTCATATTCCGCATCATGTCCCGCTGCCTGCCGGGGCTGCGTTAACAGGTCAGCTCGGGTGGACGTGCCTGCTACATTGGCTGCCGATGACGATGTACCTTCGCCAGGGTCCATCGCGGCGCGCGCCACGGTGCTCGAGCCGAAGTCTATGGAATCTGAAACATATTGGCCGGCAGAAAGATCGGGTTTTCGACGTTACGGGGATTTTTAAAAAGCGCAGCATCGATGATTCGCTGTGAATCATCGATGCTGCCTTCCAAATTATCCATAAGATAATTACCATCAGGGTCATACGAAGGCAAAAACACTTTAGTAATTTTAACTTTGTCACCTGTTTGCTGAGAGCGCTGGCTCATATTTCGCATCATGTCCCGCTGCCTGCCGGGGCTGCGTTAACAGGTCAGCTCGGGTGGACGTGCCTGCTACATTGGCTGCCGATGACGATGTACCTTCGCCAGGGACCATCGCGGCGCGCGCCACGGTGCTCGAGCCGAAGTCTATGGAATCTGAAACATATTGGCCGGCAGAAAGATCGGGTTTTCGACGTTACGGGGATTTTTAAAAAGCGCAGCATCGATGATTCGCTGTGAATCATCGATGCTGCCTTCCAAATTATCCATAAGATAATTACCATCAGGGTCATACGAAGGCAAAAACACTTTAGTAATTTTAACTTTGTCACCTGTTTGCTGAGAGCGCTGGCTCATATTTCGCATCATGTCCCGCTGCCTGCCGGGGCTGCGTTAACAGGTCAGCTCGGGTGGACGTGCCTGCTACATTGGCTGCCGATGACGATGTACCTTCGCCAGGGTCCATCGCGGCGCGCGCCACGGTGCTCGAGCCGAAGTCTATGGAATCTGAAACATATTGGCCGGCAGAAAGATCGGGTTTTCGACGTTACGGGGATTTTTAAAAAGCGCAGCATCGATGATTCGCTGTGAATCATCGATACTGCCTTCCAAATTATCCATAAGATAATTACCATCAGGGTCATACGAAGGCAAAAACACTTTAGTAATTTTAACTTTGTCACCTGTTTGCTGAGAGCGCTGGCTCATATTTCGCATCATGTCCCGCTGCCTGCCGAGGCTGCGTTAACAGGTCAGCTCGGGTGGACGTGCCTGCTACATTGGCTGCCGATGACGATGTACCTTCGCCAGGGTCCATCGCGGCGCGCGCCACGGTGCTCGAGCCGAAGTCTATGGAATCTGAAACATATTGGCCGGCAGAAAGATCGGGTTTTCGACGTTACGGGGATTTTTAAAAAGCGCAGCATCGATGATTCGCTGTGAATCATCGATACTGCCTTCCAAATTATCCATAAGATAATTACCATCAGGGTCATACGAAGGCAAAAACACTTTAGTAATTTTAACTTTGTCACCTGTTTGCTGAAAAAGTCGCTGGCTCATATTCCGCATCATGTCCCGCTGCCTGCCGAGGCTGCGTTAACAGGTCAGCTCGGGTGGACGTGCCTGCTACATTGGCTGCCGATGACGATGTACCTTCGCCAGGGTCCATCGCGGCGCGCGCCACGGTGCTCGAGCCGAAGTCTATGGAATCTGAAACATATTGGCCGGCAGAAAGATCGGGTTTTCGACGTTACGGGGATTTTTAAAAAGCGCAGCATCGATGATTCGCTGTGAATCATCGATGCTGCCTTCCAAATTATCCATAAGATAATTACCATCAGGGTCATACGAAGGCAAAAACACTTTAGTAATTTTAACTTTGTCACCTGTTTGCTGAAGAAGTCGCTGGCTCATATTTCGCATCATGTCCCGCTGCCTGCCGGGGCTGCGTTAACAGGTCAGCTCGGGTGGACGTGCCTGCTACATTGGCTGCCGATGACGATGTACCTTCGCCAGGGTCCATCGCGGCGCGCGCCACGGTGCTCGAGCCGAAGTCTATGGAATCTGAAACATATTGGCCGGCAGAAAGATCGGGTTTTCGACGTTACGGGAATTTTTAAAAAGCGCAGCATCGATGATTCGCTGTGAATCATCGATACTGCCTTCCAAATTATCCATAAGATAATTACCATCAGGGTCATACGAAGGCAAAAACACTTTAGTAATTTTAACATTGTCACCTGTTTGCTGAAGAAGTCGCTGGCTCATATTTCGCATCATGTCCCGCTGCCTGCCGGGGCTGCGTTAACAGGTCAGCTCGGGTGGACGTGCCTGCTACATTGGCTGCCGATGACGATGTACCTTCGCCAGGGTCCATCGCGGCGCGCGCCACGGTGCTCGAGCCGAAGTCTATGGAATCTGAAACATATTGGCCGGCAGAAAGATCGGGTTTTCGACGTTACGGGGATTTTTAAAAAGCGCAGCATCGATGATTCGCTGTGAATCATCGATGCTGCCTTCCAAATTATCCATAATATAATTACCATCAGGGTCATACGAAGGCAAAAACACTTTAGTAATTTTAACTTTGTCACCTGTTTGCTGAGAGCGCTGGCTCATATTTCGCATCATGTCCCGCTGCCTGCCGGGGCTGCGTTAACAGGTCAGCTCGGGTGGACGTGCCTGCTACATTGGCTGCCGATGACGATGTACCTTCGCCAGGGTCCATCGCGGCGCGCGCCACGGTGCTCGAGCCGAAGTCTATGGAATCTGAAACATATTGGCCGGCAGAAAGATCGGGTTTTCGACGTTACGGGGATTTTTAAAAAGCGCAGCATCGATGATTCGCTGTGAATCATCGATACTGCCTTCCAAATTATCCATAAGATAATTACCATCAGGGTCATACAAAGGCAAAAACACTTTAGTAATTTTAACTTTGTCACCTGTTTGCTGAAGAAGTCGCTGGCTCATATTCCGCATCATGTCCCGCTGCCTGCCGGGGCTGCGTTAACAGGTCAGCTCGGGTGGACGTGCCTGCTACATTGGCTGCCGATGACGATGTACCTTCGCCAGGGTCCATCGCGGCGCGCGCCACGGTGCTCGAGCCGAAGTCTATGGAATCTGAAACATATTGGCCGGCAGAAAGATCGGGTTTTCGACGTTACGGGGATTTTTAAAAAGCGCAGCATCGATGATTCGCTGTGAATCATCGATGCTGCCTTCCAAATTATCCATAAGATAATTACCATCAGGGTCATACGAAGGCAAAAACACTTTAGTAATTTTAACTTTGTCACCTGTTTGCTGAAGAAGTCGCTGGCTCATATTTCGCATCATGTCCCGCTGCCTGCCGGGGCTGCGTTAACAGGTCAGCTCGGGTGGACGTGCCTGCTACATTGGCTGCCGATGACGATGTACCTTCGCCAGGGTCCATCGCGGCGCGCGCCACGGTGCTCGAGCCGAAGTCTATGGAATCTGAAACATATTGGCCGGCAGAAAGATCGGGTTTTCGACGTTACGGGGATTTTTAAAAAGCGCAGCATCGATGATTCGCTGTGAATCATCGATGCTGCCTTCCAAATTATCCATAAGATAATTACCATCAGGGTCATACGAAGGCAAAAACACTTTAGTAATTTTAACTTTGTCACCTATTTGCTGAGAGCGCTGGCTCATATTTCGCATCATGTCCCGCTGCCTGCCGGGGCTGCGTTAACAGGTCAGCTCGGGTGGACGTGCCTGCTACATTGGCTGCCGATGACGATGTACCTTCGCCAGGGTCCATCGCGGCGCGCGCCACGGTGCTCGAGCCGAAGTCTATGGAATCTGAAACATATTGGCCGGCAGAAAGATCGGGTTTTCGACGTTACGGGGATTTTTAAAAAGCGCAGCATCGATGATTCGCTGTGAATCATCGATACTGCCTTCCAAATTATCCATGAGATAATTACCATCGGACATACGAAGGCAAAAACACTTTAGTAATTTTAACTTTGTCACCTGTTTGCTGAAGAAGTCGCTGGCTCATATTCCGCATCATGTCCCGCTGCCTGCCGGGGCTGCGTTAACAGGTCAGCTCGGGTGGACGTGCCTGCTACATTGGCTGCCGATGACGATGTACCTTCGCCAGGGTCCATCGCGGCGCGCGCCACGGTGCTCGAGCCGAAGTCTATGGAATCTGAAACATATTGGCCGGCAGAAAGATCGGGTTTTCGACGTTACGGGGATTTTTAAAAAGCGCAGCATCGATGATCCGCTGTGAATCATCGATGCTGCCTTCCAAATTATCCATAAGATAATTACCATCAGGGTCATACGAAGGCAAAAACACTTTAGTAATTTTAACTTTGTCACCTGTTTGCTGAGAGCGCTGGCTCATATTTCGCATTATGTCCCGCTGCCTGCCGGGGCTGCGTTAACAGGTCAGCTCGGGTGGACGTGCCTGCTACATTGGCTGCCGATGACGATGTACCTTCGCCAGGGTCCATCGCGGCGCGCGCCACGGTGCTCGAGCCGAAGTCTATGGAATCTGAAACATATTGGCCGGCAGAAAGATCGGGTTTTCGACGTTACGGGGATTTTTAAAAAGCGCAGCATCGATGATTCGCTGTGAATCATCGATACTGCCTTCCAAATTATCCATAAGATAATTACCATCAGGGTCATACGAAGGCAAAAACACTTTAGTAATTTTAACTTTGTCACCTGTTTGCTGAAGAAGTCGCTGGCTCATATTCCGCATCATGTCCCGCTGCCTGCCGGGGCAGCGTTAACAGGTCAGCTCGGGTGGACGTGCCTGCTACATTGGCTGCCGATGACGATGTACCTTCGCCAGGGTCCATCGCGGCGCGCGCCACGGTGCTCGAGCCGAAGTCTATGGAATCTGAAACATATTGGCCGGCAGAAAGATCGGGTTTTCGACGTTACGGGGATTTTTAAAAAGCGCAGCAACGATGATTCGCTGTGAATCATCGATGCTGCCTTCCAAATTATCCATAAGATAATTACCATCAGGGTCATACGAAGGCAAAAACACTTTAGTAATTTTAACATTGTCACCTGTTTGCTGAGAGCGCTGGCTCATATTTCGCATCATGTCCCGCTGCCTGCCGAGGCTGCGTTAACAGGTCAGCTCGGGTGGACGTGCCTGCTACATTGGCTGCCGATGACGATGTACCTTCGCCAGGGTCCATCGCGGCGCGCGCCACGGTGCTCGAGCCGAAGTCTATGGAATCTGAAACATATTGGCCGGCAGAAAGATCGTGTTTTCGACGTTACGGGGATTTTTAAAAAGCGCAGCATCGATGATTCGCTGTGAATCATCGATACTGCCTTCCAAATTATCCATAAGATAATTACCATCAGGGTCATACGAAGGCAAAAACACTTTAGTAATTTTAACTTTGTCACCTGTTTGCTGAAGAAGTCGCTGGCTCATATTCCGCATCATGTCCCGCTGCCTGCCGGGGCTGCGTTAACAGGTCAGCTCGGGTGGACGTGCCTGCTACATTGGCTGCCGATGACGATGTACCTTCGCCAGGGTCCATCGCGGCGCGCGCCACGGTGCTTGAGCCGAAGTCTATGGAATCTGAAACATATTGGCCGGCAGAAAGATCGGGTTTTCGACGTTACGGGGATTTTTAAAAAGCGCAGCATCGATGATTCGCTGTGAATCATCGATGCTGCCTTCCAAATTATCCATAAGATAATTACCATCAGGGTCATACGAAGGCAAAAACACTTTAGTAATTTTAACTTTGTCACCTGTTTGCTGAAGAAGTCGCTGGCTCATATTTCGCATCATGTCCCGCTGCCTGCCGGGGCTGCGTTAACAGGTCAGCTCGGGTGGACGTGCCTGCTACATTGGCTGCCGATGACGATGTACCTTCGCCAGGGTCCATCGCGGCGCGCGCCACGGTGCTCGAGCCGAAGTCTATGGAATCTGAAACATATTGGCCAGCAGAAAGATCGGGTTTTCGACGTTACGGGAATTTTTAAAAAGCGCAGCATCGATGATTCGCTGTGAATCATCGATGCTGCCTTCCAAATTATCCATAAGATAATTACCATCAGGGTCATACGAAGGCAAAAACACTTTAGTAATTTTAACATTGTCACCTGTTTGCTGAAGAAGTCGCTGGCTCATATTTCGCATCATGTCCCGCTGCCTGCCGGGGCTGCGTTAACAGGTCAGCTCGGGTGGACGTGCCTGCTACATTGGCTGCCGATGACGATGTACCTTCGCCAGGGTCCATCGCGGCGCGCGCCACGGTGCTCGAGCCGAAGTCTATGGAATCTGAAACATATTGGCCGGCAGAAAGATCGGGTTTTCGACGTTACGGGGATTTTTAAAAAGCGCAGCATCGATGATTCGCTGTGAATCATCGATACTGCCTTCCAAATTATCCATAAGATAATTACCATCAGGGTCATACGAAGGCAAAAACACTTTAGTAATTTTAACTTTGTCACCTGTTTGCTGAAGAAGTCGCTGGCTCATATTCCGCATCATGTCCCGCTGCCTGCCGGGGCTGCGTTAACAGGTCAGCTCGGGTGGACGTGCCTGCTACATTGGCTGCCGATGACGATGTACCTTCGCCAGGGTCCATCGCGGCGCGCGCCACGGTGCTCGAGCCGAAGTCTATGGAATCTGAAACATATTGGCCGGCAGAAAGATCGGGTTTTCGACGTTACGGGGATTTTTAAAAAGCGCAGCATCGATGATTCGCTGTGAATCATCGATACTGCCTTCCAAATTATCCATAAGATAATTACCATCAGGGTCATACGAAGGCAAAAACACTTTAGTAATTTTAACTTTGTCACCTGTTTGCTGAAGAAGTCGCTGGCTCATATTCCGCATCATGTCCCGCTGCCTGCCGGGGCTGCGTTAACAGGTCAGCTCGGGTGGACGTGCCTGCTACATTGGCTGCCGATGACGATGTACCTTCGCCAGGGTCCATCGCGGCGCGCGCCACGGTGCTCGAGCCGAAGTCTATGGAATCTGAAACATATTGGCCGGCAGAAAGATCGGGTTTTCGACGTTACGGGGATTTTTAAAAAGCGCAGCATCGATGATTCGCTGTGAATCATCGATGCTGCCTTCCAAATTATCCATAAGATAATTACCATCAGGGTCATACAAAGGCAAAAACACTTTAGTAATTTTAACTTTGTCACCTGTTTGCTGAAGAAGTCGCTGGCTCATATTCCGCATCATGTCCCGCTGCCTGCCGGGGCTGCGTTAACAGGTCAGCTCGGGTGGACGTGCCTGCTACATTGGCTGCCGATGACGATGTACCTTCGCCAGGGTCCATCGCGGCGCGCGCCACGGTGCTCGAGCCGAAGTCTATGGAATCTGAAACATATTGGCCGGCAGAAAGATCGGGTTTTCGACGTTACGGGGATTTTTAAAAAGCGCAGCATCGATGATTCACAGCGAATCATCGATGCTGCCTTCCAAATTATCCATAAGATAATTACCATCAGGGTCATACGAAGGCAAAAACACTTTAGTAATTTTAACTTTGTCACCTGTTTGCTGAAGAAGTCGCTGGCTCATATTTCGCATCATGTCCCGCTGCCTGCCGGGGCTGCGTTAACAGGTCAGCTCGGGTGGACGTGCCTGCTACATTGGCTGCCGATGACGATGTACCTTCGCCAGGGTCCATCGCGGCGCGCGCCACGGTGCTCGAGCCGAAGTCTATGGAATCTGAAACATATTGGCCGGCAGAAAGATCGGGTTTTCGACGTTACGGGGATTTTTAAAAAGCGCAGCATCGATGATTCGCTGTGAATCATCGATGCTGCCTTCCAAATTATCCATAAGATAATTACCATCAGGGTCATACGAAGGCAAAAACACTTTAGTAATTTTAACTTTGTCACCTATTTGCTGAGAGCGCTGGCTCATATTTCGCATCATGTCCCGCTGCCTGCCGGGGCTGCGTTAACAGGTCAGCTCGGGTGGACGTGCCTGCTACATTGGCTGCCGATGACGATGTACCTTCGCCAGGGTCCATCGCGGCGCGCGCCACGGTGCTCGAGCCGAAGTCTATGGAATCTGAAACATATTGGCCGGCAGAAAGATCGGGTTTTCGACGTTACGGGGATTTTTAAAAAGCGCAGCATCGATGATTCGCTGTGAATCATCGATACTGCCTTCCAAATTATCCATGAGATAATTACCATCGGACATACGAAGGCAAAAACACTTTAGTAATTTTAACTTTGTCACCTGTTTGCTGAAGAAGTCGCTGGCTCATATTCCGCATCATGTCCCGCTGCCTGCCGGGGCTGCGTTAACAGGTCAGCTCGGGTGGACGTGCCTGCTACATTGGCTGCCGATGACGATGTACCTTCGCCAGGGTCCATCGCGGCGCGCGCCACGGTGCTCGAGCCGAAGTCTATGGAATCTGAAACATATTGGCCGGCAGAAAGATCGGGTTTTCGACGTTACGGGGATTTTTAAAAAGCGCAGCATCGATGATCCGCTGTGAATCATCGATGCTGCCTTCCAAATTATCCATAAGATAATTACCATCAGGGTCATACGAAGGCAAAAACACTTTAGTAATTTTAACTTTGTCACCTGTTTGCTGAGAGCGCTGGCTCATATTTCGCATTATGTCCCGCTGCCTGCCGGGGCTGCGTTAACAGGTCAGCTCGGGTGGACGTGCCTGCTACATTGGCTGCCGATGACGATGTACCTTCGCCAGGGTCCATCGCGGCGCGCGCCACGGTGCTCGAGCCGAAGTCTATGGAATCTGAAACATATTGGCCGGCAGAAAGATCGGGTTTTCGACGTTACGGGGATTTTTAAAAAGCGCAGCATCGATGATTCGCTGTGAATCATCGATACTGCCTTCCAAATTATCCATAAGATAATTACCATCAGGGTCATACGAAGGCAAAAACACTTTAGTAATTTTAACTTTGTCACCTGTTTGCTGAAGAAGTCGCTGGCTCATATTCCGCATCATGTCCCGCTGCCTGCCGGGGCAGCGTTAACAGGTCAGCTCGGGTGGACGTGCCTGCTACATTGGCTGCCGATGACGATGTACCTTCGCCAGGGTCCATCGCGGCGCGCGCCACGGTGCTCGAGCCGAAGTCTATGGAATCTGAAACATATTGGCCGGCAGAAAGATCGGGTTTTCGACGTTACGGGGATTTTTAAAAAGCGCAGCAACGATGATTCGCTGTGAATCATCGATGCTGCCTTCCAAATTATCCATAAGATAATTACCATCAGGGTCATACGAAGGCAAAAACACTTTAGTAATTTTAACATTGTCACCTGTTTGCTGAGAGCGCTGGCTCATATTTCGCATCATGTCCCGCTGCCTGCCGAGGCTGCGTTAACAGGTCAGCTCGGGTGGACGTGCCTGCTACATTGGCTGCCGATGACGATGTACCTTCGCCAGGGTCCATCGCGGCGCGCGCCACGGTGCTCGAGCCGAAGTCTATGGAATCTGAAACATATTGGCCGGCAGAAAGATCGGGTTTTCGACGTTACGGGGATTTTTAAAAAGCGCAGCATCGATGATTCGCTGTGAATCATCGATACTGCCTTCCAAATTATCCATAAGATAATTACCATCAGGGTCATACGAAGGCAAAAACACTTTAGTAATTTTAACTTTGTCACCTGTTTGCTGAAGAAGTCGCTGGCTCATATTCCGCATCATGTCCCGCTGCCTGCCGGGGCTGCGTTAACAGGTCAGCTCGGGTGGACGTGCCTGCTACATTGGCTGCCGATGACGATGTACCTTCGCCAGGGTCCATCGCGGCGCGCGCCACGGTGCTTGAGCCGAAGTCTATGGAATCTGAAACATATTGGCCGGCAGAAAGATCGGGTTTTCGACGTTACGGGGATTTTTAAAAAGCGCAGCATCGATGATTCGCTGTGAATCATCGATGCTGCCTTCCAAATTATCCATAAGATAATTACCATCAGGGTCATACGAAGGCAAAAACACTTTAGTAATTTTAACTTTGTCACCTGTTTGCTGAAGAAGTCGCTGGCTCATATTTCGCATCATGTCCCGCTGCCTGCCGGGGCTGCGTTAACAGGTCAGCTCGGGTGGACGTGCCTGCTACATTGGCTGCCGATGACGATGTACCTTCGCCAGGGTCCATCGCGGCGCGCGCCACGGTGCTCGAGCCGAAGTCTATGGAATCTGAAACATATTGGCCGGCAGAAAGATCGGGTTTTCGACGTTACGGGAATTTTTAAAAAGCGCAGCATCGATGATTCGCTGTGAATCATCGATGCTGCCTTCCAAATTATCCATAAGATAATTACCATCAGGGTCATACGAAGGCAAAAACACTTTAGTAATTTTAACATTGTCACCTGTTTGCTGAAGAAGTCGCTGGCTCATATTTCGCATCATGTCCCGCTGCCTGCCGGGGCTGCGTTAACAGGTCAGCTCGGGTGGACGTGCCTGCTACATTGGCTGCCGATGACGATGTACCTTCGCCAGGGTCCATCGCGGCGCGCGCCACGGTGCTCGAGCCGAAGTCTATGGAATCTGAAACATATTGGCTGGCAGAAAGATCGGGTTTTCGACGTTACGGGGATTTTTAAAAAGCGCAGCATCGATGATTCGCTGTGAATCATCGATACTGCCTTCCAAATTATCCATAAGATAATTACCATCAGGGTCATACGAAGGCAAAAACACTTTAGTAATTTTAACTTTGTCACCTGTTTGCTGAAGAAGTCGCTGGCTCATATTCCGCATCATGTCCCGCTGCCTGCCGGGGCTGCGTTAACAGGTCAGCTCGGGTGGACGTGCCTGCTACATTGGCTGCCGATGACGATGTACCTTCGCCAGGGTCCATCGCGGCGCGCGCCACGGTGCTCGAGCCGAAGTCTATGGAATCTGAAACATATTGGCCGGCAGAAAGATCGGGTTTTCGACGTTACGGGGATTTTTAAAAAGCGCAGCATCGATGATTCGCTGTGAATCATCGATACTGCCTTCCAAATTATCCATAAGATAATTACCATCAGGGTCATACGAAGGCAAAAACACTTTAGTAATTTTAACTTTGTCACCTGTTTGCTGAAGAAGTCGCTGGCTCATATTCCGCATCATGTCCCGCTGCCTGCCGGGGCTGCGTTAACAGGTCAGCTCGGGTGGACGTGCCTGCTACATTGGCTGCCGATGACGATGTACCTTCGCCAGGGTCCATCGCGGCGCGCGCCACGGTGCTCGAGCCGAAGTCTATGGAATCTGAAACATATTGGCCGGCAGAAAGATCGGGTTTTCGACGTTACGGGGATTTTTAAAAAGCGCAGCATCGATGATTCGCTGTGAATCATCGATGCTGCCTTCCAAATTATCCATAAGATTATTACCATCAGGGTCATACGAAGGCAAAAACACTTTAGTAATTTTAACTTTGTCACCTGTTTGCTGAAGAAGTCACTGGCTCATATTTCGCATCATGTCCCGCTGCCTGCCGGGGCTGCGTTAACAGGTCAGCTCGGGTGGACGTGCCTGCTACATTGGCTGCCGATGACGATGTTCCTTCGCCAGGGTCCATCGCGGCGCGCGCCACGGTGCTCGAGCCGAAGTCTATGGAATCTGAAACATATTGGCCGGCAGAAAGATCGGGTTTTCGACGTTACGGGAATTTTTAAAAAGCGCAGCATCGATGATTCGCTGTGAATCATCGATGCTGTCTTCACAATTATCCATAAGATAATTACCATCAGGGTCATACGAAGGCAAAAACACTTTAGTAATTTTAACATTGTCACCTGTTTGCTGAAGAAGTCGCTGGCTCATATTTCGCATCATGTCCCGCTGCCTGCCGGGGCTGCGTTAACAGGTCAGCTCGGGTGGACGTGCCTGCTACATTGGCTGCCGATGACGATGTACCTTCGCCAGGGTCCATCGCGGCGCGCGCCACGGTGCTCGAGCCGAAGTCTATGGAATCTGAAACATATTGGCCGGCAGAAAGATCGGGTTTTCGACGTTACGGGGATTTTTAAAAAGCGCAGCATCGATGATTCGCTGTGAATCATCGATACTGCCTTCCAAATTATCCATAAGATAATTACCATCAGGGTCATACGAAGGCAAAAACACTTTAGTAATTTTAACTTTGTCACCTGTTTGCTGAAGAAGTCGCTGGCTCATATTCCGCATCATGTCCCGCTGCCTGCCGGGGCTGCGTTAACAGGTCAGCTCGGGTGGACGTGCCTGCTACATTGGCTGCCGATGACGATGTACCTTCGCCAGGGTCCATCGCGGCGCGCGCCACGGTGCTCGAGCCGAAGTCTATGGAATCTGAAACATATTGGCCGGCAGAAAGATCGGGTTTTCGACGTTACGGGGATTTTTAAAAAGCGCAGCATCGATGATTCGCTGTGAATCATCGATACTGCCTTCCAAATTATCCATAAGATAATTACCATCAGGGTCATACGAAGGCAAAAACACTTTAGTAATTTTAACTTTGTCACCTGTTTGCTGAAGAAGTCGCTGGCTCATATTTCGCATCATGTCCCGCTGCCTGCCGGGGCTGCGTTAACAGGTCAGCTCGGGTGGACGTGCCTGCTACATTGGCTGCCGATGACGATGTACCTTCGCCAGGGTCCATCGCGGCGCGCGCCACGGTGCTCGAGCCGAAGTCTATGGAATCTGAAACATATTGGCCGGCAGAAAGATCGGGTTTTCGACGTTACGGGGATTTTTAAAAAGCGCAGCATCGATGATTCGCTGTGAATCATCGATGCTGCCTTCCAAATTATCCATAAGATAATTACCATCAGGGTCATACGAAGGCAAAAACACTTTAGTAATTTTAACTTTGTCATCTGTTTGCTGAGAGCGCTGGCTCATATTTCGCATCATGTCCCGCTGCCTGCCGGGGCTGCGTTAACAGGTCAGCTCGGGTGGACGTGCCTGCTACATTGGCTGCCGATGACGATGTACCTTCGCCAGGGTCCATCGCGGCGCGCGCCACGGTGCTCGAGCCGAAGTCTATGGAATCTGAAACATATTGGCCGGCAGAAAGATCGGGTTTTCGACGTTACGGGGATTTTTAAAAAGCGCAGCATCGATGATTCGCTGTGAATCATCGATGCTGCCTTCCAAATTATCCATAAGATAATTACCATCAGGGTCATACGAAGGCAAAAACACTTTAGTAAATTTAACTTTGTCACCTGTTTGCTGAGAGCGCTGGCTCATATTTCGCATCATGTCCCGCTGCCTGCCGAGGCTGCGTTAACAGGTCAGCTCGGGTGGACGTGCCTGCTACATTGGCTGCCGATGACGATGTACCTTCGCCAGGGTCCATCGCGGCGCGCGCCACGGTGCTCGAGCCGAAGTCTATGGAATCTGAAACATATTGGCCGGCAGAAAGATCGGGTTTTCGACGTTACGGGGATTTTTAAAAAGCGCAGCATCGATGATTTGCTGTGAATCATCGATACTGCCTTCCAATATCCATAAGATAATTACCATCAGGGTCATACGAAGGCAAAAACACTTTAGTAATTTTAACTTTGTCACCTGTTTGCTGAAGAAGTCGCTGGCTCATATTCCGCATCATGTCCCGCTGCCTGCCGGGGCTGCGTTAACAGGTCAGCTCGGGTGGACGTGCCTGCTACATTGGCTGCCGATGACGATGTACCTTCGCCAGGGTCCATCGCGGCGCGCGCCACGGTGCTCGAGCCGAAGTCTATGGAATCTGAAACATATTGGCCGGCAGAAAGATCGGGTTTTCGACGTTACGGGGATTTTTAAAAAGCGCAGCATCGATGATTCGCTGTGAATCATCGATGCTGCCTTCCAAATTATCCATAAGATAATTACCATCAGGGTCATACGAAGGCAAAAACACTTTAGTAATTTTAACTTTGTCACCTGTTTGCTGAAGAAGTCGCTGGCTCATATTTCGCATCATGTCCCGCTGCCTGCCGGGGCTGCGTTAACAGGTCAGCTCGGGTGGACGTGCCTGCTACATTGGCTGCCGATGACGATGTACCTTCGCCAGGGTCCATCGCGGCGCGCGCCACGGTGCTCGAGCCGAAGTCTATGGAATCTGAAACATATTGGCCGGCAGAAAGATCGGGTTTTCGACGTTACGGGGATTTTTAAAAAGCGCAGCATCGATGATTCGCTGTGAATCATCGATGCTGCCTTCCAAATTATCCATAAGATAATTACCATCAGGGTCATACGAAGGCAAAAACACTTTAGTAATTTTAACATTGTCACCTGTTTGCTGAAGAAGTCGCTGGCTCATATTTCGCATCATGTCCCGCTGCCTGCCGGGGCTGCGTTAACAGGTCAGCTCGGGTGGACGTGCCTGCTACATTGGCTGCCGATGACGATGTACCTTCGCCAGGGTCCATCGCGGCGCGCGCCACGGTGCTCGAGCCGAAGTCTATGGAATCTGAAACATATTGGCCGGCAGAAAGATCGGGTTTTCGACGTTACGGGGATTTTTAAAAAGCGCAGCATCGATGATTCGCTGTGAATCATCGATACTGCCTTCCAAATTATCCATAAGATAATTACCATCAGGGTCATACGAAGGCAAAAACACTTTAGTAATTTTAACTTTGTCACCTGTTTGCTGAAGAAGTCGCTGGCTCATATTCCGCATCATGTCCCGCTGCCTGCCGGGGCTGCGTTAACAGGTCAGCTCGGGTGGACGTGCCTGCTACATTGGCTGCCGATGACGATGTACCTTCGCCAGGGTCCATCGCGGCGCGCGCCACGGTGCTCGAGCCGAAGTCTATGGAATCTGAAACATATTGGCCGGCAGAAAGATCGGGTTTTCGACGTTACGGGGATTTTTAAAAAGCGCAGCATCGATGATTCACAGCGAATCATCGATGCTGCCTTCCAAATTATCCATAAGATAATTACCATCAGGGTCATACGAAGGCAAAAACACTTTAGTAATTTTAACTTTGTCACCTGTTTGCTGAGAGCGCTGGCTCATATTTCGCATCATGTCCCGCTGCCTGCCGGGGCTGCGTTAACAGGTCAGCTCGGGTGGACGTGCCTGCTACATTGGCTGCCGATGACGATGTACCTTCGCCAGGGTCCATCGCGGCGCGCGCCACGGTGCTCGAGCCGAAGTCTATGGAATCTGAAACATATTGGCCGGCAGAAAGATAGGGTTTTCGACGTTACGGGGATTTTTAAAAAGCGCAGCATCGATGATTCGCTGTGAATCATCGATACTGCCTTCCAAACTATTCATAAGATAATTACCATCAGGGTCATACGAAGGCAAAAACACTTTAGTAATTTTAACTTTGTCACCTGTTTGCTGAAGAAGTCGCTGGCTCATATTCCGCATCATGTCCCGCTGCCTGCCGGGGCTGCGTTAACAGGTCAGCTCGGGTGGACGTGCCTGCTACATTGGCTGCCGATGACGATGTTCCTTCGCCAGGGTCCATCGCGGCGCGCGCCACGGTGCTCGAGCCGAAGTCTATGGAATCTGAAACATATTGGCCGGCAGAAAGATCGGGTTTTCGACGTTACGGGGATTTTTAAAAAGCGCAGCATCGATGATTCGCTGTGAATCATCGATACTGCCTTCCAAATTATCCATAAGATAATTACCATCAGGGTCATACGAAGGCAAAAACACTTTAGTAATTTTAACTTTGTCACCTGTTTGCTGAAGAAGTCGCTGGCTCATATTCCGCATCATGTCCCGCTGCCTGCCGGGGCTGCGTTAACAGGTCAGCTCGGGTGGACGTGCCTGCTACATTGGCTGCCGATGACGATGTACCTTCGCCAGGGTCCATCGCGGCGCGCGCCACGGTGCTCGAGCCGAAGTCTATGGAATCTGAAACATATTGGCCGGCAGAAAGATCGGGTTTTCGACGTTACGGGGATTTTTAAAAAGCGCAGCATCGATGATTCACAGCGAATCATCGATGCTGCCTTCCAAATTATCCATAAGATAATTACCATCAGGGTCATACGAAGGCAAAAACACTTTAGTAATTTTAACTTTGTCACCTGTTTGCTGAAGAAGTCGCTGGCTCATATTCCGCATCATGTCCCGCTGCCTGCCGGGGCTGCGTTAACAGGTCAGCTCGGGTGGACGTGCCTGCTACATTGGCTGCCGATGACGATGTACCTTCGCCAGGGTCCATCGCGGCGCGCGCCACGGTGCTTGAGCCGAAGTCTATGGAATCTGAAACATATTGGCCGGCAGAAAGATCGGGTTTTCGACGTTACGGGGATTTTTAAAAAGCGCAGCATCGATGATTCGCTGTGAATCATCGATGCTGCCTTCCAAATTATCCATAAGATAATTACCATCAGGGTCATACGAAGGCAAAAACACTTTAGTAATTTTAACTTTGTCACCTGTTTGCTGAAGAAGTCGCTGGCTCATATTTCGCATCATGTCCCGCTGCCTGCCGGGGCTGCGTTAACAGGTCAGCTCGGGTGGACGTGCCTGCTACATTGGCTGCCGATGACGATGTACCTTCGCCAGGGTCCATCGCGGCGCGCGCCACGGTGCTCGAGCCGAAGTCTATGGAATCTGAAACATATTGGCCGGCAGAAAGATCGGGTTTTCGACGTTACGGGAATTTTTAAAAAGCGCAGCATCGATGATTCGCTGTGAATCATCGATGCTGCCTTCCAAATTATCCATAAGATAATTACCATCAGGGTCATACGAAGGCAAAAACACTTTAGTAATTTTAACATTGTCACCTGTTTGCTGAAGAAGTCGCTGGCTCATATTTCGCATCATGTCCCGCTGCCTGCCGGGGCTGCGTTAACAGGTCAGCTCGGGTGGACGTGCCTGCTACATTGGCTGCCGATGACGATGTACCTTCGCCAGGGTCCATCGCGGCGCGCGCCACGGTGCTCGAGCCGAAGTCTATGGAATCTGAAACATATTGGCCGGCAGAAAGATCGGGTTTTCGACGTTACGGGGATTTTTAAAAAGCGCAGCATCGATGATTCGCTGTGAATCATCGATACTGCCTTCCAAATTATCCATAAGATAATTACCATCAGGGTCATACGAAGGCAAAAACACTTTAGTAATTTTAACTTTGTCACCTGTTTGCTGAAGAAGTCGCTGGCTCATATTCCGCATCATGTCCCGCTGCCTGCCGGGGCTGCGTTAACAGGTCAGCTCGGGTGGACGTGCCTGCTACATTGGCTGCCGATGACGATGTACCTTCGCCAGGGTCCATCGCGGCGCGCGCCACGGTGCTCGAGCCGAAGTCTATGGAATCTGAAACATATTGGCCGGCAGAAAGATCGGGTTTTCGACGTTACGGGGATTTTTAAAAAGCGCAGCATCGATGATTCGCTGTGAATCATCGATACTGCCTTCCAAATTATCCATAAGATAATTACCATCAGGGTCATACGAAGGCAAAAACACTTTAGTAATTTTAACTTTGTCACCTGTTTGCTGAAGAAGTCGCTGGCTCATATTCCGCATCATGTCCCGCTGCCTGCCGGGGCTGCGTTAACAGGTCAGCTCGGGTGGACGTGCCTGCTACATTGGCTGCCGATGACGATGTACCTTCGCCAGGGTCCATCGCGGCGCGCGCCACGGTGCTCGAGCCGAAGTCTATGGAATCTGAAACATATTGGCCGGCAGAAAGATCGGGTTTTCGACGTTACGGGGATTTTTAAAAAGCGCAGCATCGATGATTCGCTGTGAATCATCGATGCTGCCTTCCAAATTATCCATAAGATTATTACCATCAGGGTCATACGAAGGCAAAAACACTTTAGTAATTTTAACTTTGTCACCTGTTTGCTGAAGAAGTCACTGGCTCATATTTCGCATCATGTCCCGCTGCCTGCCGGGGCTGCGTTAACAGGTCAGCTCGGGTGGACGTGCCTGCTACATTGGCTGCCGATGACGATGTTCCTTCGCCAGGGTCCATCGCGGCGCGCGCCACGGTGCTCGAGCCGAAGTCTATGGAATCTGAAACATATTGGCCGGCAGAAAGATCGGGTTTTCGACGTTACGGGAATTTTTAAAAAGCGCAGCATCGATGATTCGCTGTGAATCATCGATGCTGTCTTCACAATTATCCATAAGATAATTACCATCAGGGTCATACGAAGGCAAAAACACTTTAGTAATTTTAACATTGTCACCTGTTTGCTGAAGAAGTCGCTGGCTCATATTTCGCATCATGTCCCGCTGCCTGCCGGGGCTGCGTTAACAGGTCAGCTCGGGTGGACGTGCCTGCTACATTGGCTGCCGATGACGATGTACCTTCGCCAGGGTCCATCGCGGCGCGCGCCACGGTGCTCGAGCCGAAGTCTATGGAATCTGAAACATATTGGCCGGCAGAAAGATCGGGTTTTCGACGTTACGGGGATTTTTAAAAAGCGCAGCATCGATGATTCGCTGTGAATCATCGATACTGCCTTCCAAATTATCCATAAGATAATTACCATCAGGGTCATACGAAGGCAAAAACACTTTAGTAATTTTAACTTTGTCACCTGTTTGCTGAAGAAGTCGCTGGCTCATATTCCGCATCATGTCCCGCTGCCTGCCGGGGCTGCGTTAACAGGTCAGCTCGGGTGGACGTGCCTGCTACATTGGCTGCCGATGACGATGTACCTTCGCCAGGGTCCATCGCGGCGCGCGCCACGGTGCTCGAGCCGAAGTCTATGGAATCTGAAACATATTGGCCGGCAGAAAGATCGGGTTTTCGACGTTACGGGGATTTTTAAAAAGCGCAGCATCGATGATTCGCTGTGAATCATCGATACTGCCTTCCAAATTATCCATAAGATAATTACCATCAGGGTCATACGAAGGCAAAAACACTTTAGTAATTTTAACTTTGTCACCTGTTTGCTGAAGAAGTCGCTGGCTCATATTTCGCATCATGTCCCGCTGCCTGCCGGGGCTGCGTTAACAGGTCAGCTCGGGTGGACGTGCCTGCTACATTGGCTGCCGATGACGATGTACCTTCGCCAGGGTCCATCGCGGCGCGCGCCACGGTGCTCGAGCCGAAGTCTATGGAATCTGAAACATATTGGCCGGCAGAAAGATCGGGTTTTCGACGTTACGGGGATTTTTAAAAAGCGCAGCATCGATGATTCACAGCGAATCATCGATGCTGCCTTCCAAATTATCCATAAGATAATTACCATCAGGGTCATACGAAGGCAAAAACACTTTAGTAATTTTAACTTTGTCATCTGTTTGCTGAGAGCGCTGGCTCATATTTCGCATCATGTCCCGCTGCCTGCCGGGGCTGCGTTAACAGGTCAGCTCGGGTGGACGTGCCTGCTACATTGGCTGCCGATGACGATGTACCTTCGCCAGGGTCCATCGCGGCGCGCGCCACGGTGCTCGAGCCGAAGTCTATGGAATCTGAAACATATTGGCCGGCAGAAAGATCGGGTTTTCGACGTTACGGGGATTTTTAAAAAGCGCAGCATCGATGATTCGCTGTGAATCATCGATGCTGCCTTCCAAATTATCCATAAGATAATTACCATCAGGGTCATACGAAGGCAAAAACACTTTAGTAAATTTAACTTTGTCACCTGTTTGCTGAGAGCGCTGGCTCATATTTCGCATCATGTCCCGCTGCCTGCCGAGGCTGCGTTAACAGGTCAGCTCGGGTGGACGTGCCTGCTACATTGGCTGCCGATGACGATGTACCTTCGCCAGGGTCCATCGCGGCGCGCGCCACGGTGCTCGAGCCGAAGTCTATGGAATCTGAAACATATTGGCCGGCAGAAAGATCGGGTTTTCGACGTTACGGGGATTTTTAAAAAGCGCAGCATCGATGATTTGCTGTGAATCATCGATACTGCCTTCCAATATCCATAAGATAATTACCATCAGGGTCATACGAAGGCAAAAACACTTTAGTAATTTTAACTTTGTCACCTGTTTGCTGAAGAAGTCGCTGGCTCATATTCCGCATCATGTCCCGCTGCCTGCCGGGGCTGCGTTAACAGGTCAGCTCGGGTGGACGTGCCTGCTACATTGGCTGCCGATGACGATGTACCTTCGCCAGGGTCCATCGCGGCGCGCGCCACGGTGCTCGAGCCGAAGTCTATGGAATCTGAAACATATTGGCCGGCAGAAAGATCGGGTTTTCGACGTTACGGGGATTTTTAAAAAGCGCAGCATCGATGATTCGCTGTGAATCATCGATGCTGCCTTCCAAATTATCCATAAGATAATTACCATCAGGGTCATACGAAGGCAAAAACACTTTAGTAATTTTAACTTTGTCACCTGTTTGCTGAAGAAGTCGCTGGCTCATATTTCGCATCATGTCCCGCTGCCTGCCGGGGCTGCGTTAACAGGTCAGCTCGGGTGGACGTGCCTGCTACATTGGCTGCCGATGACGATGTACCTTCGCCAGGGTCCATCGCGGCGCGCGCCACGGTGCTCGAGCCGAAGTCTATGGAATCTGAAACATATTGGCCGGCAGAAAGATCGGGTTTTCGACGTTACGGGAATTTTTAAAAAGCGCAGCATCGATGATTCGCTGTGAATCATCGATGCTGCCTTCCAAATTATCCATAAGATAATTACCATCAGGGTCATACGAAGGCAAAAACACTTTAGTAATTTTAACATTGTCACCTGTTTGCTGAAGAAGTCGCTGGCTCATATTTCGCATCATGTCCCGCTGCCTGCCGGGGCTGCGTTAACAGGTCAGCTCGGGTGGACGTGCCTGCTACATTGGCTGCCGATGACGATGTACCTTCGCCAGGGTCCATCGCGGCGCGCGCCACGGTGCTCGAGCCGAAGTCTATGGAATCTGAAACATATTGGCCGGCAGAAAGATCGGGTTTTCGACGTTACGGGGATTTTTAAAAAGCGCAGCATCGATGATTCGCTGTGAATCATCGATACTGCCTTCCAAATTATCCATAAGATAATTACCATCAGGGTCATACGAAGGCAAAAACACTTTAGTAATTTTAACTTTGTCACCTGTTTGCTGAAGAAGTCGCTGGCTCATATTCCGCATCATGTCCCGCTGCCTGCCGGGGCTGCGTTAACAGGTCAGCTCGGGTGGACGTGCCTGCTACATTGGCTGCCGATGACGATGTACCTTCGCCAGGGTCCATCGCGGCGCGCGCCACGGTGCTCGAGCCGAAGTCTATGGAATCTGAAACATATTGGCCGGCAGAAAGATCGGGTTTTCGACGTTACGGGGATTTTTAAAAAGCGCAGCATCGATGATTCGCTGTGAATCATCGATGCTGCCTTCCAAATTATCCATAAGATAATTACCATCAGGGTCATACGAAGGCAAAAACACTTTAGTAATTTTAACTTTGTCACCTGTTTGCTGAGAGCGCTGGCTCATATTTCGCATCATGTCCCGCTGCCTGCCGGGGCTGCGTTAACAGGTCAGCTCGGGTGGACGTGCCTGCTACATTGGCTGCCGATGACGATGTACCTTCGCCAGGGTCCATCGCGGCGCGCGCCACGGTGCTCGAGCCGAAGTCTATGGAATCTGAAACATATTGGCCGGCAGAAAGATAGGGTTTTCGACGTTACGGGGATTTTTAAAAAGCGCAGCATCGATGATTCGCTGTGAATCATCGATACTGCCTTCCAAACTATTCATAAGATAATTACCATCAGGGTCATACGAAGGCAAAAACACTTTAGTAATTTTAACTTTGTCACCTGTTTGCTGAAGAAGTCGCTGGCTCATATTCCGCATCATGTCCCGCTGCCTGCCGGGGCTGCGTTAACAGGTCAGCTCGGGTGGACGTGCCTGCTACATTGGCTGCCGATGACGATGTTCCTTCGCCAGGGTCCATCGCGGCGCGCGCCACGGTGCTCGAGCCGAAGTCTATGGAATCTGAAACATATTGGCCGGCAGAAAGATCGGGTTTTCGACGTTACGGGGATTTTTAAAAAGCGCAGCATCGATGATTCGCTGTGAATCATCGATACTGCCTTCCAAATTATCCATAAGATAATTACCATCAGGGTCATACGAAGGCAAAAACACTTTAGTAATTTTAACTTTGTCACCTGTTTGCTGAAGAAGTCGCTGGCTCATATTCCGCATCATGTCCCGCTGCCTGCCGGGGCTGCGTTAACAGGTCAGCTCGGGTGGACGTGCCTGCTACATTGGCTGCCGATGACGATGTACCTTCGCCAGGGTCCATCGCGGCGCGCGCCACGGTGCTCGAGCCGAAGTCTATGGAATCTGAAACATATTGGCCGGCAGAAAGATCGGGTTTTCGACGTTACGGGGATTTTTAAAAAGCGCAGCATCGATGATTCACAGCGAATCATCGATGCTGCCTTCCAAATTATCCATAAGATAATTACCATCAGGGTCATACGAAGGCAAAAACACTTTAGTAATTTTAACTTTGTCACCTGTTTGCTGAAGAAGTCGCTGGCTCATATTTCGCATCATGTCCCGCTGCCTGCCGGGGCTGCGTTAACAGGTCAGCTCGGGTGGACGTGCCTGCTACATTGGCTGCCGATGACGATGTACCTTCGCCAGGGTCCATCGCGGCGCGCGCCACGGTGCTCGAGCCGAAGTCTATGGAATCTGAAACATATTGGCCGGCAGAAAGATCGGGTTTTCGACGTTACGGGGATTTTTAAAAAGCGCAGCATCGATGATTCGCTGTGAATCATCGATACTGCCTTCCAAATTATCCATAAGATAATTACCATCAGGGTCATACGAAGGCAAAAACACTTTAGTAATTTTAACTTTGTCACCTGTTTGCTGAAGAAGTCGCTGGCTCATATTCCGCATCATGTCCCGCTGCCTGCCGGGGCTGCGTTAACAGGTCAGCTCGGGTGGACGTGCCTGCTACATTGGCTGCCGATGACGATGTACCTTCGCCAGGGTCCATCGCGGCGCGCGCCACGGTGCTCGAGCCGAAGTCTATGGAATCTGAAACATATTGGCCGGCAGAAAGATCGGGTTTTCGACGTTACGGGGATTTTTAAAAAGCGCAGCATCGATGATTCGCTGTGAATCATCGATGCTGCCTTCCAAATTATCCATAAGATAATTACCATCAGGGTCATACGAAGGCAAAAACACTTTAGTAATTTTAACTTTGTCACCTATTTGCTGAGAGCGCTGGCTCATATTTCGCATCATGTCCCGCTGCCTGCCGGGGCTGCGTTAACAGGTCAGCTCGGGTGGACGTGCCTGCTACATTGGCTGCCGATGACGATGTACCTTCGCCAGGGTCCATCGCGGCGCGCGCCACGGTGCTCGAGCCGAAGTCTATGGAATCTGAAACATATTGGCCGGCAGAAAGATCGGGTTTTCGACGTTACGGGGATTTTTAAAAAGCGCAGCATCGATGATTCGCTGTGAATCATCGATACTGCCTTCCAAATTATCCATAAGATAATTACCATCAGGGTCATACGAAGGCAAAAACACTTTAGTAATTTTAACTTTGTCACCTGTTTGCTGAAGAAGTCGCTGGCTCATATTCCGCATCATGTCCCGCTGCCTGCCGGGGCTGCGTTAACAGGTCAGCTCGGGTGGACGTGCCTGCTACATTGGCTGCCGATGACGATGTACCTTCGCCAGGGTCCATCGCGGCGCGCGCCACGGTGCTCGAGCCGAAGTCTATGGAATCTGAAACATATTGGCCGGCAGAAAGATCGGGTTTTCGACGTTACGGGGATTTTTAAAAAGCGCAGCATCGATGATTCGCTGTGAATCATCGATGCTGCCTTCCAAATTATCCATAAGATTATTACCATCAGGGTCATACGAAGGCAAAAACACTTTAGTAATTTTAACTTTGTCACCTGTTTGCTGAAGAAGTCACTGGCTCATATTTCGCATCATGTCCCGCTGCCTGCCGGGGCTGCGTTAACAGGTCAGCTCGGGTGGACGTGCCTGCTACATTGGCTGCCGATGACGATGTTCCTTCGCCAGGGTCCATCGCGGCGCGCGCCACGGTGCTCGAGCCGAAGTCTATGGAATCTGAAACATATTGGCCGGCAGAAAGATCGGGTTTTCGACGTTACGGGAATTTTTAAAAAGCGCAGCATCGATGATTCGCTGTGAATCATCGATGCTGTCTTCACAATTATCCATAAGATAATTACCATCAGGGTCATACGAAGGCAAAAACACTTTAGTAATTTTAACATTGTCACCTGTTTGCTGAAGAAGTCGCTGGCTCATATTTCGCATCATGTCCCGCTGCCTGCCGGGGCTGCGTTAACAGGTCAGCTCGGGTGGACGTGCCTGCTACATTGGCTGCCGATGACGATGTACCTTCGCCAGGGTCCATCGCGGCGCGCGCCACGGTGCTCGAGCCGAAGTCTATGGAATCTGAAACATATTGGCCGGCAGAAAGATCGGGTTTTCGACGTTACGGGGATTTTTAAAAAGCGCAGCATCGATGATTCGCTGTGAATCATCGATACTGCCTTCCAAATTATCCATAAGATAATTACCATCAGGGTCATACGAAGGCAAAAACACTTTAGTAATTTTAACTTTGTCACCTGTTTGCTGAAGAAGTCGCTGGCTCATATTCCGCATCATGTCCCGCTGCCTGCCGGGGCTGCGTTAACAGGTCAGCTCGGGTGGACGTGCCTGCTACATTGGCTGCCGATGACGATGTACCTTCGCCAGGGTCCATCGCGGCGCGCGCCACGGTGCTCGAGCCGAAGTCTATGGAATCTGAAACATATTGGCCGGCAGAAAGATCGGGTTTTCGACGTTACGGGGATTTTTAAAAAGCGCAGCATCGATGATTCGCTGTGAATCATCGATACTGCCTTCCAAATTATCCATAAGATAATTACCATCAGGGTCATACGAAGGCAAAAACACTTTAGTAATTTTAACTTTGTCACCTGTTTGCTGAAGAAGTCGCTGGCTCATATTTCGCATCATGTCCCGCTGCCTGCCGGGGCTGCGTTAACAGGTCAGCTCGGGTGGACGTGCCTGCTACATTGGCTGCCGATGACGATGTACCTTCGCCAGGGTCCATCGCGGCGCGCGCCACGGTGCTCGAGCCGAAGTCTATGGAATCTGAAACATATTGGCCGGCAGAAAGATCGGGTTTTCGACGTTACGGGGATTTTTAAAAAGCGCAGCATCGATGATTCACAGCGAATCATCGATGCTGCCTTCCAAATTATCCATAAGATAATTACCATCAGGGTCATACGAAGGCAAAAACACTTTAGTAATTTTAACTTTGTCATCTGTTTGCTGAGAGCGCTGGCTCATATTTCGCATCATGTCCCGCTGCCTGCCGGGGCTGCGTTAACAGGTCAGCTCGGGTGGACGTGCCTGCTACATTGGCTGCCGATGACGATGTACCTTCGCCAGGGTCCATCGCGGCGCGCGCCACGGTGCTCGAGCCGAAGTCTATGGAATCTGAAACATATTGGCCGGCAGAAAGATCGGGTTTTCGACGTTACGGGGATTTTTAAAAAGCGCAGCATCGATGATTCGCTGTGAATCATCGATGCTGCCTTCCAAATTATCCATAAGATAATTACCATCAGGGTCATACGAAGGCAAAAACACTTTAGTAAATTTAACTTTGTCACCTGTTTGCTGAGAGCGCTGGCTCATATTTCGCATCATGTCCCGCTGCCTGCCGAGGCTGCGTTAACAGGTCAGCTCGGGTGGACGTGCCTGCTACATTGGCTGCCGATGACGATGTACCTTCGCCAGGGTCCATCGCGGCGCGCGCCACGGTGCTCGAGCCGAAGTCTATGGAATCTGAAACATATTGGCCGGCAGAAAGATCGGGTTTTCGACGTTACGGGGATTTTTAAAAAGCGCAGCATCGATGATTTGCTGTGAATCATCGATACTGCCTTCCAATATCCATAAGATAATTACCATCAGGGTCATACGAAGGCAAAAACACTTTAGTAATTTTAACTTTGTCACCTGTTTGCTGAAGAAGTCGCTGGCTCATATTCCGCATCATGTCCCGCTGCCTGCCGGGGCTGCGTTAACAGGTCAGCTCGGGTGGACGTGCCTGCTAAATTGGCTGCCGATGACGATGTACCTTCGCCAGGGTCCATCGCGGCGCGCGCCACGGTGCTCGAGCCGAAGTCTATGGAATCTGAAACATATTGGCCGGCAGAAAGATCGGGTTTTCGACGTTACGGGGATTTTTAAAAAGCGCAGCATCGATGATTCGCTGTGAATCATCGATGCTGCCTTCCAAATTATCCATAAGATAATTACCATCAGGGTCATACGAAGGCAAAAACACTTTAGTAATTTTAACTTTGTCACCTGTTTGCTGAAGAAGTCGCTGGCTCATATTTCGCATCATGTCCCGCTGCCTGCCGGGGCTGCGTTAACAGGTCAGCTCGGGTGGACGTGCCTGCTACATTGGCTGCCGATGACGATGTACCTTCGCCAGGGTCCATCGCGGCGCGCGCCACGGTGCTCGAGCCGAAGTCTATGGAATCTGAAACATATTGGCCGGCAGAAAGATCGGGTTTTCGACGTTACGGGAATTTTTAAAAAGCGCAGCATCGATGATTCGCTGTGAATCATCGATGCTGCCTTCCAAATTATCCATAAGATAATTACCATCAGGGTCATACGAAGGCAAAAACACTTTAGTAATTTTAACATTGTCACCTGTTTGCTGAAGAAGTCGCTGGCTCATATTTCGCATCATGTCCCGCTGCCTGCCGGGGCTGCGTTAACAGGTCAGCTCGGGTGGACGTGCCTGCTACATTGGCTGCCGATGACGATGTACCTTCGCCAGGGTCCATCGCGGCGCGCGCCACGGTGCTCGAGCCGAAGTCTATGGAATCTGAAACATATTGGCCGGCAGAAAGATCGGGTTTTCGACGTTACGGGGATTTTTAAAAAGCGCAGCATCGATGATTCGCTGTGAATCATCGATACTGCCTTCCAAATTATCCATAAGATAATTACCATCAGGGTCATACGAAGGCAAAAACACTTTAGTAATTTTAACTTTGTCACCTGTTTGCTGAAGAAGTCGCTGGCTCATATTCCGCATCATGTCCCGCTGCCTGCCGGGGCTGCGTTAACAGGTCAGCTCGGGTGGACGTGCCTGCTACATTGGCTGCCGATGACGATGTACCTTCGCCAGGGTCCATCGCGGCGCGCGCCACGGTGCTCGAGCCGAAGTCTATGGAATCTGAAACATATTGGCCGGCAGAAAGATCGGGTTTTCGACGTTACGGGGATTTTTAAAAAGCGCAGCATCGATGATTCGCTGTGAATCATCGATGCTGCCTTCCAAATTATCCATAAGATAATTACCATCAGGGTCATACGAAGGCAAAAACACTTTAGTAATTTTAACTTTGTCACCTGTTTGCTGAGAGCGCTGGCTCATATTTCGCATCATGTCCCGCTGCCTGCCGGGGCTGCGTTAACAGGTCAGCTCGGGTGGACGTGCCTGCTACATTGGCTGCCGATGACGATGTACCTTCGCCAGGGTCCATCGCGGCGCGCG
Organism: Hypena proboscidalis; assembly: GCA_905147285.1. NCBI lineage: Eukaryota > Metazoa > Arthropoda > Insecta > Lepidoptera > Erebidae > Hypena > Hypena proboscidalis. The sequence goes on from LR990141.1 coordinate 9,745,091, forward strand.
CCACGGTGCTCGAGCCGAAGTCTATGGAATCTGAAACATATTGGCCGGCAGAAAGATAGGGTTTTCGACGTTACGGGGATTTTTAAAAAGCGCAGCATCGATGATTCGCTGTGAATCATCGATACTGCCTTCCAAACTATTCATAAGATAATTACCATCAGGGTCATACGAAGGCAAAAACACTTTAGTAATTTTAACTTTGTCACCTGTTTGCTGAAGAAGTCGCTGGCTCATATTCCGCATCATGTCCCGCTGCCTGCCGGGGCTGCGTTAACAGGTCAGCTCGGGTGGACGTGCCTGCTACATTGGCTGCCGATGACGATGTTCCTTCGCCAGGGTCCATCGCGGCGCGCGCCACGGTGCTCGAGCCGAAGTCTATGGAATCTGAAACATATTGGCCGGCAGAAAGATCGGGTTTTCGACGTTACGGGGATTTTTAAAAAGCGCAGCATCGATGATTCGCTGTGAATCATCGATACTGCCTTCCAAATTATCCATAAGATAATTACCATCAGGGTCATACGAAGGCAAAAACACTTTAGTAATTTTAACTTTGTCACCTGTTTGCTGAAGAAGTCGCTGGCTCATATTCCGCATCATGTCCCGCTGCCTGCCGGGGCTGCGTTAACAGGTCAGCTCGGGTGGACGTGCCTGCTACATTGGCTGCCGATGACGATGTACCTTCGCCAGGGTCCATCGCGGCGCGCGCCACGGTGCTCGAGCCGAAGTCTATGGAATCTGAAACATATTGGCCGGCAGAAAGATCGGGTTTTCGACGTTACGGGGATTTTTAAAAAGCGCAGCATCGATGATTCACAGCGAATCATCGATGCTGCCTTCCAAATTATCCATAAGATAATTACCATCAGGGTCATACGAAGGCAAAAACACTTTAGTAATTTTAACTTTGTCACCTGTTTGCTGAAGAAGTCGCTGGCTCATATTTCGCATCATGTCCCGCTGCCTGCCGGGGCTGCGTTAACAGGTCAGCTCGGGTGGACGTGCCTGCTACATTGGCTGCCGATGACGATGTACCTTCGCCAGGGTCCATCGCGGCGCGCGCCACGGTGCTCGAGCCGAAGTCTATGGAATCTGAAACATATTGGCCGGCAGAAAGATCGGGTTTTCGACGTTACGGGGATTTTTAAAAAGCGCAGCATCGATGATTCGCTGTGAATCATCGATACTGCCTTCCAAATTATCCATAAGATAATTACCATCAGGGTCATACGAAGGCAAAAACACTTTAGTAATTTTAACTTTGTCACCTGTTTGCTGAAGAAGTCGCTGGCTCATATTCCGCATCATGTCCCGCTGCCTGCCGGGGCTGCGTTAACAGGTCAGCTCGGGTGGACGTGCCTGCTACATTGGCTGCCGATGACGATGTACCTTCGCCAGGGTCCATCGCGGCGCGCGCCACGGTGCTCGAGCCGAAGTCTATGGAATCTGAAACATATTGGCCGGCAGAAAGATCGGGTTTTCGACGTTACGGGGATTTTTAAAAAGCGCAGCATCGATGATTCACAGCGAATCATCGATGCTGCCTTCCAAATTATCCATAAGATAATTACCATCAGGGTCATACGAAGGCAAAAACACTTTAGTAATTTTAACTTTGTCACCTGTTTGCTGAGAGCGCTGGCTCATATTTCGCATCATGTCCCGCTGCCTGCCGGGGCTGCGTTAACAGGTCAGCTCGGGTGGACGTGCCTGCTACATTGGCTGCCGATGACGATGTACCTTCGCCAGGGTCCATCGCGGCGCGCGCCACGGTGCTCGAGCCGAAGTCTATGGAATCTGAAACATATTGGCCGGCAGAAAGATCGGGTTTTCGACGTTACGGGGATTTTTAAAAAGCGCAGCATCGATGATTCGCTGTGAATCATCGATACTGCCTTCCAAATTATCCATAAGATAATTACCATCAGGGTCATACGAAGGCAAAAACACTTTAGTAATTTTAACTTTGTCACCTGTTTGCTGAAGAAGTCGCTGGCTCATATTCCGCATCATGTCCCGCTGCCTGCCGGGGCTGCGTTAACAGGTCAGCTCGGGTGGACGTGCCTGCTACATTGGCTGCCGATGACGATGTACCTTCGCCAGGGTCCATCGCGGCGCGCGCCACGGTGCTCGAGCCGAAGTCTATGGAATCTGAAACATATTGGCCGGCAGAAAGATCGGGTTTTCGACGTTACGGGGATTTTTAAAAAGCGCAGCATCGATGATTCGCTGTGAATCATCGATGCTGCCTTCCAAATTATCCATAAGATAATTACCATCAGGGTCATACGAAGGCAAAAACACTTTAGTAATTTTAACTTTGTCACCTGTTTGCTGAGAGCGCTGGCTCATATTTCGCATCATGTCCCGCTGCCTGCCGGGGCTGCGTTAACAGGTCAGCTCGGGTGGACGTGCCTGCTACATTGGCTGCCGATGACGATGTACCTTCGCCAGGGTCCATCGCGGCGCGCGCCACGGTGCTCGAGCCGAAGTCTATGGAATCTGAAACATATTGGCCGGCAGAAAGATCGGGTTTTCGACGTTACGGGGATTTTTAAAAAGCGCAGCATCGATGATTCGCTGTGAATCATCGATGCTGCCTTCCAAATTATCCATAAGATAATTACCATCAGGGTCATACGAAGGCAAAAACACTTTAGTAATTTTAACTTTGTCACCTGTTTGCTGAAGAAGTCGCTGGCTCATATTTCGCATCATGTCCCGCTGCCTGCCGGGGCTGCGTTAACAGGTCAGCTCGGGTGGACGTGCCTGCTACATTGGCTGCCGATGACGATGTACCTTCGCCAGGGTCCATCGCGGCGCGCGCCACGGTGCTCGAGCCGAAGTCTATGGAATCTGAAACATATTGGCCGGCAGAAAGATCGGGTTTTCGACGTTACGGGGATTTTTAAAAAGCGCAGCATCGATGATTCGCTGTGAATCATCGATACCGCCTTCCAAATTATCCATAAGATAATTATCACGAACTCAGATACTTGGCAACATGTTGCAGACACTTACAAGGTTTGTATAAACGTGAAAATCTAGACCCCAAAGTGCATACTTTAAGAACTAAGACCTAATAAGAGTATTTTACGTTAATTATATCTTTAAAACCCTTATTTTTTTCTAAATCTGTTTTTTAAACAAATATAAACAAATTCAAAACAACGTATGTAAAAATCTACAGCTCTCTATGTAAGCGCTTTATATGAAAACTAGCTAATGGCCAAACGTTCGCGCAGTGGAAATTTGAATTTCTCCGAAGTTTATGCATGCACTAATTTTATTCATACATACAAAATTACACACAAATACACACTAATTTTTGGACACATCTCTTTTCTTCTAAAGTCGATGGATTAAAAAAAGTTCCGCCAGGACAACGTTCGCCCAGCGGAATCAGTTTTTGGTGAATTTCTCCACAATGGCTGCATGCACAATTTTTTTTTACCATACACAATTACACGACGTCATACACTAAATATCTGCATACTTAAAATCTTTAAATTCAACAACATTCCGCTGGGCGTACGCACACACGTATGACCAGGCTTAGAACAGAACGTACAAACATTCTTGTTATTCGACGGAGTTTTATTTGAATTTGGATCCACAGGGCTCTTCTCACCAGATTGAACATTTGACTCGTGAACGGTACCCCTTGTCTGACATTCATTAGATTTGTGACCTACTTTTTTACACAAATGACAATAAGGGGCACGGTTATCAACAGAATACTTAGAACGCTTGTGCGGTGGTTGATTAGAATTCTGAGAAGTACTAGGTCGTTTAGCGCGAATAGATGAAGCAACGGAGATCAATTCTGGCACGGAAGTGGCCCGAACATTCATTAATTCAATCCTAAGCCGCTCATCACTAATTCTGTACCTTCAGTGAAAAGTGATACATGTCGACCCAGATCGGTTTTTATATTCTTTGATTAAACTTATTAAAAAAAAATAACTAAATTTCTGTCTTATCCCCGTTGTTAAAAGATAAAAAATGAATGAGATTTTTTGCGTACATTGATATAAGTAAGCAATTTTTTATTGAAATTATTGTGTAAAATAATACTTTTTGATTCATACCAAAGTGCTCCGAACCGATCTTTATATTTCTAAAATGTATTTTAATACGACTCGAGTTACCACATCTTACGCGTACCGAAAGCTTTTACTTTAATTAATCCAAAGTGATACAAATGAAATCCTATCACAAAACATTAAAAAATTTAAACAACACATTCTAGTGAAAAGTGTTACATTTGTACATGAAACATACAAACACAAATTTATTTTCATAAAAATATGTGACTAATGATACAACTGCTAATCAAACAATTTACACGTAATTTATGTAGCCAATTTTGATGTGATTACAAATTTGATATTAATTCTATTAGTAAGAACATAAGGGAAATAGGACATATGATTACGTGAATAATGATGATATATCAATACCTCTTTATTATTATTAATCTTGAACAGTCTTAAAGCGTATTTAATCAGTCTCAAAAAATCAAATAGCAGATGTGTTGTACATGTAGCACTTCAACTATTCGCTATACAATACAATATATAACATCCTTTTAAAAAAACACAACTTTTAAACCTACTTAACGTTAATCTTGAACAGAAATCGAATTAGTCTTAAATCGTATGAAATCAGTCTCCAAAAACCAAACAACAGATAAATAACAATATAAACTTTTCATCCTTTTTATCATTAATCTTGAACAGTCTTAAATTGTATTAAATCAGCCTCCAAAAATCGACCAACAGATATGTTGTAGCACTGCAACTATTCGTTATCCGAAACAATATCAGGATCTGCGTCACGCAAATTTGAGTTTGTTATCAAATTATGATAAAAATCGTTAACACTTGGATCAATGTATTCTAACTGTGATATTAAATCCCTTTTCTTTAAAACACTTATAGGAATCTTCCATTGTAACATTTTGGAACAGCATTAATACTAACTAAACTGTAGTCTTTATTCCTTTTGTCGTAAGACATCACATAATAATCATCACTACGTAACTTTCTTTATATTCAAAAACCGGAAATTTTCCTTTACTAAATTTAATAACTCTTACATTCAACCATAATTGTAATCGTGCTTGTACGAATTTATCACTGTGAGACTTCGTTTATATGGTTATATGTAAGAGTTGTTAAATTTAGTAAAGGAAAATTTCCGGTTTTTGAATATAAAGAAAGTTACGTAGGTGATGATTATTATGTGATGTCTTACGACAAAAGGAATAAAGACTACAGTTTAGTTAGTATTAATGCTGTTCCAAAATGTTACAATGGAAGATTCCTATAAGTGTTTTAAAGAAAAGGGATTTTATATCACTATTAGAATACATTGATCCAAGTGTTAACGATTTTTATCATAATTTGATAACAAACTCAAATTTGCGTGACGCAGATCCTGATATTGTTTCGGATAACGAATAGTTGCAGTGCTACAACATATCTGTTGGTCGATTTTTGGAGACTGATTTAATACAATTTAAGACTGTTCAAGATTAATGATAAAAAGGATGAAAAGTTTATATTGTTATTTATCTGTTGTTTGATTTTTGGAGACTGATTTCATACGATTTAAGACTAATTCGATCTCTGTTCAAGATTAACGATAAGTAGGTTTAAAAGTTGTGTTTTTTTAAAAGGATGTTATATATTGTATTGTATAGCGAATAGTTGAAGTGCTACATGTACAACACATCTGCTATTTGATATTTTGAGACTGATTAAATACGCTTTAAGACTGTTCAAGATTAATAATAAAGAGGTTTAAAAGTTATGCTTTTTTATAAGGATGTTAATTATATTGTTTTATATAGCGAATAGTTGAAGTGCTACAACAAATCTGTTGTTTGATTTATTGAGCCTGTTTTAATATGTTTAAAGACTAACGATACCTACTCTGATAATCAGATTGACAATAAATACCTACTTAGGTCTAAAAGTTATGTTTTAGTTCGTTTTATAAAAAGGTTTTATTCTTTTGCTACTACTTGTAATTCATAAAAAAAGTGTTTATTCAAGAATTCTTTATTAAAGAAACGCTTTTTTAATTAGTTATTATTTTATTATGATATTAACATAGTTTTACCCTTTCTGTGACAAAAACGTTTGAAAATACTTATTACTTGTATCAATAAACACTTCGATGTAAACAAAATGTATCACAATAAATTCTAGCGTGTGCGTTACCCCAGCAAAATAATGTTGAAAATTGTAATTTTTATCTTACAGATTTTTAGTTGTCCATCTTCTGTAATTGTTGCGCACATTTTTAAATTTGTTGCACTTATAGTTTTTTAGTTATTTAAAAAAAACTAATCCTGCTGGGGTAACGTTACTGCAGCCAGACATTTTCCTTTTTAATGGGAATATTGAAATAAATATTAGCTATATAATTAGTTGTCTAAACGAGGTAAATGTTGCAAATAATTTTGTAATTTTTCTTTCTTCGGCTGCGAAGTTATTCGAGATCCTGCTGGAGTAACGCTTGTGGTTTTGTTGGATCTCTGAAACGGTCAAGCGGATTCTAATCATCTTTTGTACATGATCTTTTAAGAATTAGTTTTAATTTGTTGGGCAATAAAAAAATGAAATTAATGAACCGTTCAAAAGTTATTTAATGAAATATAAAAACACTTAAATAGGTTCTAACACCTTAAATAAGAACTTTAAAGACTTACTTTAAACGTTATTTTGTAGCTTATAACTGTCTTTAAATGTATGTGAAGTTTCATTAGTATCCTGTGTGTAATAAACAAGTTATGATCAATTCAGTTTACCGTCTCAATGCGCGTGGAGTTATTTGGCCACAGATAACTCTGTATGTGGATATATCAACTGAATGATACGTCAATAATTAGTTGCTTAGTTCAGTTATATACCTGCAAAATTTCAGCGCAGTACATACAATAATTTACGAGATAATAAATAAAAAGTCATTAGGAAGTGCAAGACCGTAGTAACCCGACCATGTTTAGGTGGTTACAAAAATGCGGCCGCGTAGTACATTATGGTATATTCTTAAATATGTAGGATAGTGTAACAAGTTTAGTACAGATGTGTACACAAGTGTTTTAAAAAACTATAATTATGTTTCTTAAAGAATATTTATTTACAGGTTCAGTACACAAATTCTGCAGAACTTTTTTACATTAATTTAACTTAAAAACAATAACAGATAAATATTATAGGTAGCAATTCTGCTTTTATGGCATTTTCCATTTTGTTTTATGATAATGTATTCACATGTGCAATTGTGCATAATTTTAATACATACTTATCTAATAAGTAGCCAAAAGCCGAAATAATAATTATAATGTTTTCATAGTTCAGATATTATTATATTGTTATCTACTATTTAATCGGTATTTAACAGTGTACGCGTCTGTACCGAACTTGTAAGGTGTATGATACTAAACTTTTTAGAAGATACCATAATGTACTACGCGGCCGCATTTTTGTAACCACCTAAACATGGCCGGGTTACCACGGTCATGTACTTCCTTATGACTTTTTATTTAATATCTCGTAAATTATTGTATGTACTGCGCTGAAATTTTGCAGGTATATAACTGAACTAAGCAACTAATTATTGACGTATCATTCAGTTGATATATCCACATACAGGGTTATCTGTGGCCAAATAACTCCACGCGCATTGAGACGGTAAACTGAATTGATCATAACTTGTTTATTACACACAGGATACTAATGAAACTTCACATACATTTAAAGACAGTTATAAGCTACAAAATAACGTTTAAAGTAAGTCTTTAAAGTTCTTATTTAAGGTGTTAGAACCTATTTAAGTGTTTTTATATTTCATTAAATAACTTTTGAACGGTTCATTAATTTCATTTTTTTATTGCCCAACAAATTAAAACTAATTCATAAAAGATCATGTACAAAAGATGATAAGAATCCGCTTGACCGTTTCAGAGATCCAGCAAAACCACAAACGTTACTCCAGCAGGATCTCGAATAACTTCGCAGCCGAAGAAAGAAAAATTACAAAATTATTTGCAACATTTACCTCGTTTAGACAACTAATTATATAGCTAATATTTATTTCAATATTCCCATTAAAAAGGAAAATGTCTGGCTGCAGTAACGTTACCCCAGCAGGATTAGTTTTTTTTTAAATAACTAAAAAACTATAAGTGCAACAAATTTAAAAATGTGCGCAACAATTACAGAAGATGGACAACTAAAAATCTGTAAGATAAAAATTACAATTTTCAACATTATTTTGCTGGGGTAACGCACACAATTCTAGCTTGTAGCATTAATCACTTACTACTTAGTTTGAAAAATACATTGGTGTTTAGGGGTACAATTGAATATTTACGTAGGAATTTTAAATAAAACAATGAAAAAGGTTGCCGATAATCAAAATGATCATTATTAGTTTTACGACTTTTTCTCACAACAACTATTTGCAGGCAAAACATGCGAAAACACAAGCCTTATAACATTTCACACAAAACGGTAACTAAATGTGTAAAATAATTCATTTCATTATGAATTTAAATACTCAAAAATAAGCAAAGAAAACTATAGTGTACGGTGATATAACTGGCTGTTTTTACTAATTACCTACTTTAATTCCGTGCAAAAAAATATATTCAAACCAAGCTCTTTATAATCTTTATAATATTATCTACACGTACCACATAATTATCCTTTTTTATTTTAGAACGTTAGAAAAATAACGAGATTTTTTTAAATCTTTAACCTTAAATTACTCAAAACTATGATTTTTCACTTATATCACTTTTCACTGAAGGTACAGAATTGTGCCGATAACTGCCTCCACAGCATCACTACCGTCTAGTTTATTTATAGTAACGCGTCGCCATAAGAACCAAGCTTGAGATAAGAACTCTGCTATGTCCCTAGAAGCGTCATAAACATGGTCTCTGAATTTAAGCACATCACGAGAGTAACGACTTTTGGGTTCGAACGTAGTTATAATATTTTGGCGTAATTCATCCCACGTAGACGTGGTAACTAGCCAGCTATCAGACCACAACTTAGCACGCCCTTTTAGCAGACTAGTCACCCTCATACGAATATCATAGTCACCGAGTTTGAAGGTAGACTTTGCAGTGGAAATGTGGTCACACCACTCGCGCACACCAATGTTACCATTAGGGTCATACGAAGGCAAAAACACTTAAGTAATTTTAACTTTGTCACCTGTTTGCTGAAGAAGTCGCTGGCTCATATTCCGCATCATGTCCCGCTGCCTGCCGGGGCTGCGTTAACAGGTCAGCTCGGGTGGACGTGCCTGCTACATTGGCTGCCGATGACGATGTACCTTCGCCAGGGTCCATCGCGGCGCGCGCCACGGTGCTCGAGCCGAAGTCTATGGAATCTGAAACATATTGGCCGGCAGAAAGATCGGGTTTTCGACGTTACGGGGATTTTTAAAAAGCGCAGTATCGATGATTCGCTGTGAATCATCGATACTGCCTTCCAAATTATCCATAAGATAATTACCATCAGGGTCATACGAAGGCAAAAACACTTTAGTAATTTTAACTTTGTCACCTGTTTGCTGAAGAAGTCGCTGGCTCATATTCCGCATCATGTCCCGCTGCCTGCCGGGGCAGCGTTAACAGGTCAGCTCGGGTGGACGTGCCTGCTACATTGGCTGCCGATGACGATGTACCTTCGCCAGGGTCCATCGCGGCGCGCGCCACGGTGCTCGAGCCGAAGTCTATGGAATCTGAAACATATTGGCCGGCAGAAAGATCGGGTTTTCGACGTTACGGGGATTTTTAAAAAGCGCAGCATCGATGATTCGCTGTGAATCATCGATACCGCCTTCCAAATTATCCATAAGATAATTATCACAAACTCAGATACTTGGCAACATGTTGCAGACACTTACAAGGTTTGTATAAACGTGAAAATCTAGACCCCAAAGTGCATACTTTAAGAACTAAGACCTAATAAGAGTATTTTACGTTAATTATATCTTTAAAACCCTTATTTTTTTCTAAATCTGTTTTTTAAACAAATATAAACAAATACAAAACAACGTATGTAAAAATCTACAGCTCTCTATGTAAGCGCTTTATATGAAAACTAGCTAATGGCCAAACGTTCGCGCAGCGGAAATTTGAATTTCTCCGAAGTTTATGCATGCACTAATTTTATTCATACATACAAAATTACACACAAATACACACTAATTTTTGGACACATCTCTTTTCTTCTAAAGTCGATGGATTAAAAAAAGTTCCGCCAGGACAACGTTCGCCCAGCGGAATCAGTTTTTGGTGAATTTCTCCACAATGGCTGCATGCACAATTTTTTTTTACCATACACAATTACACGACGTCGTACACTAAATATCTGCATACTTAAAATCTTTAAATTCAACAACATTCCGCTGGGCGTACGCACACACGTATGACCAGGCTTAGAACAGAACGTACAAACATTCTTGTTATTCGACGGAGTTTTATTTGAATTTGGATCCACAGGGCTCTTCTCACCAGATTGAACATTTGACTCGTGAACGGTAACCCCTTGTCTGACATTCATTAGATTTGTGACCTACTTTTTTACACAAATGACAATAAGGGGCACGGTTATCAAAAGAATACTTAGAACGCTTGTGCGGTGGTTGATTAGAATTCTGAGAAGTACTAGGTCGTTTAGCGCGAATAAATGAAGCAACGGAGATCAATTCTGGCACGGAAGTGGCCCGAACATTCATTAATTCAATCCTAAGCCGCTCATCACTAATTCTGTACCTTCAGTGAAAAGTGATACATGTCGACCCAGATCGGTTTTTATATTCTTTGATTAAACTTATTAAAAAAAAAATAACTAAATTTCTGTCTTATCCCCGTTGTTAAAAGATTAAAAATGAATGAGATTTTTTGCGTACATTCATATAAGTAAGCAATTTTTATTGAAATTATTGTGTAAAATAATACTTTTTGATTCATACCAAAGTGCTCCGAACCGATCTTTATATTTCTAAAATGTATTTTAATACGACTCGAGTTACCACATCTTACGCGTACCGAAAGCTTTTACTTTAATTAATCCAAAGTGAAACAAATGAAATCCTATCACAAAACATTAAAAAATTAAAACAACACATTCTAGTGAAAAGTGTTACATTTGTACATGAAACATACAAACACAAATTTATTTTCATAAAAATATGTGACTAATGATACAACTGCTAATCAAACAATTTACACGTAATTTATGTAGCCAATTTTGATGTGATTACAAATTTGATATTAATTCTATTAGTAAGAACATAAGGGAAATAGGACATATGATTACGTGAATAATGATGATATATCAATACCTCTTTATTATTATTAATCTTGAACAGTCTTAAAGCGTATTTAATCAGTCTCAAAAAATCAAATAGCAGATGTGTTGTACATGTAGCACTTCAACTATTCGCTATACAATACAATATATAACATCCTTTTAAAAAAACACAACTTTTAAACCTACTTATCGTTAATCTTGAACAGAAATCGAATTAGTCTTAAATCGTTTGAAATCAGTCTCCAAAAATCAAACAACAGATAAATAACAATATAAACTTTTCATCCTTTTTATCATTAATCTTGAACAGTCTTAAATTGTATTAAATCAGCCTCCGAAAATCGACCAACAGATATGTTGTAGCACTGCAACTATTCGTTATCCGAAACAATATCAGGATCTGCGTCACGCAAATTTGAGTTTGTTATCAAATTATGATAAAAATCGTTAACACTTGGATCAATGTATTCTAACAGTGATATTAAATCCCTTTTCTTTAAAACACTTATAGGAATCTTCCATTGTAACATTTTGGAACAGCATTAATACTAACTAAATTGTAGTCTTTATTCCTTTTGTCGTAAGACATCACATAATAATCATCACCTACGTAACTTTCTTTATATTCAAAAACCGGAAATTTTCCTTTACTAAATTTAATAACTCTTACATTCAACCATATAAACGAAGTCTCACAGTGATAAATTCGTACAAGCACGATTACAATTATGGTAGAATGTAAGAGTTATTAAATTTAGTAAAGGAAAATTTCCGGTTTTTGAATATAAAGAAAGTTACGTAGGTGATGATTATTATGTGATGTCTTACGACAAAAGGAATAAAGACTACAGTTTAGTTAGTATTAATGCTGTTCCAAAATGTTACAATGGAAGATTCCTTTGAGTGTTTTAAAGAAAAGGGATTTAATATCACTATTAGAATACATTGATCCAAGTGTTAACGATTTTTATCATAATTTGATAACAAATTCAAATTTGCGTGACGCAGATCCTGATATTGTTTCGGATAACGAATAGTTGCAGTGCTACAACATATCTGTTGGTCGATTTTTGGAGGCTGATTTAATACAATTTAAGAATGTTGAAGATTAATAATAAAGAGGTTTAAAAGTTATGCTTTTTTATAAGGATGTTAATTATATTGTTTTATATAGCGAATAGTTGAAGTGCTACAACAAATCTGTTGTTTGATTTATTGAGCCTGTTTTAATATGTTTAAAGACAAACGATACCTACTCTGATAATCAGATTAACAATAAATACCTACTTAGGTCTAAAAGTTATGTTTTAGTTCGATTTGTAAAAAGGTTTTATTCTTTTGCTACTACTTGTAATTCATAAAAAAAGTGTTTATTCAAGAATTCTTTATTAAAGAAACGCTTTTTTAATTAGTTATTATTTTATTATGATATTAACATAGTTTTACCCTTTCTGTGACAAAAACGTTTGAAAATACTTATTACTTGTATCAATAAACACTTCGATGTAAACAAAATGTATCACAATTAATTCTAGCTTGTAGCATTAATCACTTACTAGTTTGAAAAATACATTGGTGTTTAGGGGTACAATTGAATATTTACGTAGGAATTTTAAATAAAACAATGAAAAAGATTGCCGATAATCAAAATGATCATTATTAGTTTTACGACTTTTTCTCACAACAACTATTTGCAGGCAAAACATGCGAAAACACAAGCCTTATAACATTTCACACAAAACGGTAACTAAATGTGTAAAAAATTCATTTCATTATAAATTAAAATACACAAAAATAAGCAAAGAAAACTATAGTGTAGTGTACGGTGATATAACTGGCTGTTATTACTAATTACTTAAATTCCGTGCAAAAAAATATATTCAAACCAAGCTCTTTATAATCTTTATAATATTATCTACACGTACCACATAATTATCCTTTTTTATTTTAGAACGTTAGAAAAATAACGAGATTTTTTTAAATCTTTAACCTTAAATTACTCAAAACTATGATTTTTCACTTACACTTATACTTTTCACTGAAGGTACAGAATTGTGCCGATAACTTCCTCCACAGCATCACTACCGTCTAGTTTATTTATAGTAACGCGTCGCCATAAGAACCAAGCTTGAGATAAGAACTCTGCTATGTCCCTAGAAGCGTCATAAACATGGTCTCTGAATTTAAGCACATCACGAGAGTAACGACTTTTGGGTTCGAACGTAGTTATAATATTTTGGCGTAATTCATCCCACGTAGACGTGGTAACTAGCCAGCTATCAGACCACAACTTAGCACGCCCTTTTAGCAGACTAGTCACCCTCATACGAATATCATAGTCACCAAGTTTGTAGGTAGACTTTGCAGTGGAAATGTGGTCACACCACTCGCGCACACCAACGTTACCATCAGGGTCATACGAAGGCAAAAACACTTTAGTAATTTTAACTTTGTCACCTGTTTGCTGAAGAAGTCGCTGGCTCATATTCCGCATCATGTCCCGCTGCCTGCCGGGGCTGCGTTAACAGGTCAGCTCGGGTGGACGTGCCTGCTACATTGGCTGCCGATGACGATGTACCTTCGCCAGGGTCCATCGCGGCGCGCGCCACGGTGCTCGAGCCGAAGTCTATGGAATCTGAAACATATTGGCCGGCAGAAAGATCGGGTTTTCGACGTTACGGGGATTTTTAAAAAGCGCAGCATCGATGATTCGCTGTGAATCATCGATGCTGCCTTCCAAATTATCCATAAGATAATTACCATCAGGGTCATACGAAGGCAAAAACACTTTAGTAATTTTAACTTTGTCACCTGTTTGCTGAAGAAGTCGCTGGCTCATATTTCGCATCATGTCCCGCTGCCTGCCGGGGCTGCGTTAACAGGTCAGCTCGGGTGGACGTGCCTGCTACATTGGCTGCCGATGACGATGTACCTTCGCCAGGGTCCATCGCGGCGCGCGCCACGGTGCTCGAGCCGAAGTCTATGGAATCTGAAACATATTGGCCGGCAGAAAGATCGGGTTTTCGACGTTACGGGGATTTTTAAAAAGCGCAGCATCGATGATTCGCTGTGAATCATCGATACTGTCTTCCAAATTATCCATAAGATAATTATCACGAACTCAGATACTTGGCAACATGTTGCAGACACTTACAAGGTTTGTATAAACGTGAAAATCTAGACCCCAAAGTGCATACTTTAAGAACTAAGACCTAATAAGAGTATTTTACGTTAATTATATCTTTAAAACCCTTATTTTTTTCTAAATCTGTTTTTTAAACAAATATAAACAAATTCAAAACAACGTATGTAAAAATCTACAGCTCTCTATGTAAGCGCTTTATATGAAAACTAGCTAATGGCCAAACGTTCGCGCAGTGGAAATTTGAATTTCTCCGAAGTTTATGCATGCACTAATTTTATTCATACATACAAAATTACACACAAATACACACTAATTTTTGGACACATCTCTTTTCTTCTAAAGTCGATGGATTAAAAAAAGTTCCGCCAGGACAACGTTCGCCCAGCGGAATCAGTTTTTGGTGAATTTCTCCACAATGGCTGCATGCACAATTTTTTTTTACCATACACAATTACACGACGTCATACACTAAATATCTGCATACTTAAAATCTTTAAATTCAACAACATTCCGCTGGGCGTACGCACACACGTATGACCAGGCTTAGAACAGAACGTACAAACATTCTTGTTATTCGACGGAGTTTTATTTGAATTTGGATCCACAGGGCTCTTCTCACCAGATTGAACATTTGACTCGTGAACGGTACCCCTTGTCTGACATTCATTAGATTTGTGACCTACTTTTTTACACAAATGACAATAAGGGGCACGGTTATCAACAGAATACTTAGAACGCTTGTGCGGTGGTTGATTAGAATTCTGAGAAGTACTAGGTCGTTTAGCGCGAATAGATGAAGCAACGGAGATCAATTCTGGCACGGAAGTGGCCCGAACATTCATTAATTCAATCCTAAGCCGCTCATCACTAATTCTGTACCTTCAGTGAAAAGTGATACATGTCGACCCAGATCGGTTTTTATATTCTTTGATTAAACTTATTAAAAAAAAATAACTAAATTTCTGTCTTATCCCCGTTGTTAAAAGATTAAAAATGAATGAGATTTTTTGCGTACATTGATATAAGTAAGCAATTTTTTATTGAAATTATTGTGTAAAATAATACTTTTTGATTCATACCAAAGTGCTCCGAACCGATCTTTATATTTCTAAAATGTATTTTAATACGACTCGAGTTACCACATCTTACGCGTACCGAAAGCTTTTACTTTAATTATTCCAAAGTGATACAAATGAAATCCTATCACAAAACATTAAAAAATTTAAACAACACATTCTAGTGAAAAGTGTTACATTTGTACATGAAACATACAAACACAAATTTATTTTCATAAAAATATGTGACTAATGATACAACTGCTAATCAAACAATTTACACGTAATTTATGTAGCCAATTTTGATGTGATTACAAATTTGATATTAATTCTATTAGTAAGAACATAAGGGAAATAGGACATATGATTACGTGAATAATGATGATATATCAATACCTCTTTATTATTATTAATCTTGAACAGTCTTAAAGCGTATTTAATCAGTCTCAAAAAATCAAATAGCAGATGTGTTGTACATGTAGCACTTCAACTATTCGCTATACAATACAATATATAACATCCTTTTAAAAAAACACAACTTTTAAACCTACTTATCGTTAATCTTGAACAGAGATCGAATTAGTCTTAAATCGTATGAAATCAGTCTCCAAAAATCAAACAACAGATAAATAACAATATAAACTTTTCATCCTTTTTATCATTAATCTTGAACAGTCTTAAATTGTATTAAATCAGTCTCCAAAAATCGACCAACAGATATGTTGTAGCACTGCAACTATTCGTTATCCGAAACAATATCGGGATCTGCGTCACGCAAATTTGAGTTTGTTATCAAATTATGATAAAAATTATGATTAAATTTAGTAAAGGAAAATTTCCGGTTTTGAAATATAAAGAAAGTTACGTAGTGATGATTATTATGTGATGTCTTACGACAAAAGGAATAAAGACTACAGTTTAGTTAGTATTAATGCTGTTCCAAAATGTTACAATGGAAGATTCCTATAAGTGTTTTAAATAAAGAAAAGGGATTTAATATCACAGTTAGAATACATTGATCCAAGTGTTAACGATTTTTATCATAATTTGATAACAAACTCAAATTTGCGTGACGCAGATCCTGATATTGTTTCGGATAACGAATAGTTGCAGTGCTACAACATATCTGTTGGTCGATTTTTGGAGGCTGATTTAATACAATTTAAGACTGTTCAAGATTAATGATAAAAAGGATGAAAAGTTTATATTGTTATTTATCTGTTGTTTGATTTTTGGAGACTGATTTCATACGATTTAAGACTAATTCGATCTCTGTTCAAGATTAACGATAAGTAGGTTTAAAAGTTGTGTTTTTTTAAAAGGATGTTATATATTGTATTGTATAGCGAATAGTTGAAGTGCTACATGTACAACACATCTGCTATTTGATATTTTGAGACTGATTAAATACGCTTTAAGACTGTTCAAGATTAATAATAAAGAGGTTTAAAAGTTATGCTTTTTTATAAGGATGTTAATTATATTGTTTTATATAGCGAATAGTTGAAGTGCTACAACAAATCTGTTGTTTGATTTATTGAGCCTGTTTTAATATGTTTTAAGACTAACGATACCTACTCTGATAATCAGATTGACAATAAATACCTACTTAGGTCTAAAAGTTATGTTTTAGTTCGTTTTATAAAAAGGTTTTATTCTTTTGCTACTACTTGTAATTCATAAAAAAAGTGTTTATTCAAGAATTCTTTATTAATTAGTTATTATTTTATTATGATATTAACATAGTTTTACCCTTTCTGTGACAAAAACGTTTGAAAATACTTATTACTTGTATCAATAAACACTTCGATGTAAACAAAATGTATCACAATAAATTCTAGCGTGTGCGTTACCCCAGCAAAATAATGTTGAAAATTGTAATTTTTATCTTACAGATTTTTAGCTGTCCATCTTCTGTAATTGTTGCGCACATTTTTAAATTTGTTGCACTTATAGTTTTTTAGTTATTTAAAAAAAACTAATCCTGCTGGGGTAACGTTACTGCAGCCAGACATTTTCCTTTTTAATGGGAATATTGAAATAAATATTAGCTATATAATTAGTTGTCTAAACGAGGTAAATGTTGCAAATAATTTTGTAATTTTTCTTTCTTCGGCTGCGAAGTTATTCGAGATCCTGCTGGAGTAACGCTTGTGGTTTTGTTGGATCTCTGAAACGGTCAAGCGGATTCTAATCATCTTTTGTACATGATCTTTTAAGAATTAGTTTTAATTTGTTGGGCAATAAAAAAATGAAATTAATGAACCGTTCAAAAGTTATTTAATGAAATATAAAAACACTTAAATAGGTTCTAACACCTTAAATAAGAACTTTAAAGACTTACTTTAAACGTTATTTTGTAGCTTATAACTGTCTTTAAATGTATGTGAAGTTTCATTAGTATCCTGTGTGTAATAAACAAGTTATGATCAATTCAGTTTACCGTCTCAATGCGCGTGGAGTTATTTGGCCACAGATAACCCTGTATGTGGATATATCAACTGAATGATACGTCAATAATTAGTTGCTTAGTTCAGTTATATACCTGCAAAATTTCAGCGCAGTACATACAATAATTTACGAGATATTAAATAAAAAGTCATAAGGAAGTACATGACCGTGGTAACCCGACCATGTTTAGGTGGTTACAAAAATGCGGCCGCGTAGTACATTATGGTATATTCTTAAATATGTAGGATAGTGTAACAAGTTTAGTACAGATGTGTACACAAGTGTTTTAAAAAACTATAATTATGTTTCTTAAAGAATATTTATTTACAGGTTCAGTACACAAATTCTGCAGAACTTTTTTACATTAATTTAACTTAAAAACAATAACAGATAAATATTATAGGTAGCAATTCTGCTTTTATGGCATTTTCCATTTTGTTTTATGATAATGTATTCACATGTGCAATTGTGCATAATTTTAATACATACTTATCTAATAAGTAGCCAAAAGCCGAAATAATAATTATAATGTTTTCATAGTTCAGATATTATTATAATGTTATCTACTATTTAATCGGTATTTAACAGTGTACGCGTCTGTACCGAACTTGTAAGGTGTACGATACTAAACATTTTAGAAGATACCATAATGTACTACGCGGCCGCATTTTTGTAACCACCTAAACATGGCCGGGTTACCACGGTCATGTACTTCCTTATGACTTTTTATTTAATATCTCGTAAATTATTGTATGTACTGCGCTGAAATTTTGCAGGTATATAACTGAACTAAGCAACTAATTATTGACGTATCATTCAGTTGATATATCCACATACAGGGTTATCTGTGGCCAAATAACTCCACGCGCATTGAGACGGTAAACTGAATTGATCATAACTTGTTTATTACACACAGGATACTAATGAAACTTCACATACATTTAAAGACAGTTATAAGCTACAAAATAACGTTTAAAGTAAGTCTTTAAAGTTCTTATTTAAGGTGTTAGAACCTATTTAAGTGTTTTTATATTTCATTAAATAACTTTTGAACGGTTCATTAATTTCATTTTTTTATTGCCCAACAAATTAAAACTAATTCATAAAAGATCATGTACAAAAGATGATAAGAATCCGCTTGACCGTTTCAGAGATCCAGCAAAACCACAAACGTTACTCCAGCAGGATCTCGAATAACTTCGCAGCCGAAGAAAGAAAAATTACAAAATTATTTGCAACATTTACCTCGTTTAGACAACTAATTATATAGCTAATATTTATTTCAATATTCCCATTAAAAAGGAAAATGTCTGGCTGCAGTAACGTTACCCCAGCAGGATTAGTTTTTTTTTAAATAACTAAAAAACTATAAGTGCAACAAATTTAAAAATGTGCGCAACAATTACAGAAGATGGACAACTAAAAATCTGTAAGATAAAAATTACAATTTTCAACATTATTTTGCTGGGGTAACGCACACAATTCTAGCTTGTAGCATTAATCACTTACTACTTAGTTTGAAAAATACATTGGTGTTTAGGGGTACAATTGAATATTTACGTAGGAATTTTAAATAAAACAATGAAAAAGGTTGCCGATAATCAAAATGATCATTATTAGTTTTACGACTTTTTCTCACAACAACTATTTGCAGGCAAAACATGCGAAAACACAAGCCTTATAACATTTCACACAAAACGGTAACTAAATGTGTAAAATAATTCATTTCATTATGAATTTAAATACTCAAAAATAAGCAAAGAAAACTATAGTGTACGGTGATATAACTGGCTGTTTTTACTAATTACCTACTTTAATTCCGTGCAAAAAAATATATTCAAACCAAGCTCTTTATAATCTTTATAATATTATCTACACGTACCACATAACGTTATCTAACGAACGTTAGAAAAATAACGAGATTTTTTTAAATCTTTAACCTTAAATTACTCAAAACTATGATTTTTCACTTATATCACTTTTCACTGAAGGTACAGAATTGTGCCGATAACTGCCTCCACAGCATCACTACCGTCTAGTTTATTTAAAGTAACGCGTCGCCATAAGAACCAAGCTTGAGATAAGAACTCTGCTATGTCCCTAGAAGCGTCATAAACATGGTCTCTGAATTTAAGCACATCACGAGAGTAACGACTTTTGGGTTCGAACGTAGTTATAATATTTTGGCGTAATTCATCCCACGTAGACGTGGTAACTAGCCAGCTATCAGACCACAACTTAGCACGCCCTTTTAGCAGACTAGTCACCCTCATACGAATATCATAGTCACCGAGTTTGTAGGTAGACTTTGCAGTGGAAATGTGGTCACACCACTCGCGCACACCAACGTTACCATCAGGGTCATACGAAGGCAAAAACACTTTAGTAATTTTAACTTTGTCACCTGTTTGCTGAAGAAGTCGCTGGCTCATATTCCGCATCATGTCCCGCTGCCTGCCGGGGCTGCGTTAACAGGTCAGCTCGGGTAGACGTGCCTGCTACATTGGCTGCCGATGACGATGTACCTTCGCCAGGGTCCATCGCGGCGCGCGCCACGGTGCTCGAGCCGAAGTCTATGGAATCTGAAACATATTGGCCGGCAGAAAGATCGGGTTTTCGACGTTACGGGGATTTTTAAAAAGCGCTGCATCGATGATTCGCTGTGAATCATCGATAGTGCCTTCCAAATTATCCATAAGATAATTATCAGGAACTCAAATTAAAACGAAACACTGTTATTTATGGTTGATATAATTGCCACAAGCAAAAGCTGGGTTTAAAATTAAAAAGCAAAACAAACGTTGAATTATAAAGATAAAGATAAATTTGGATTTTTTAGATAAGATAGAACGCCAGAAGCAATTACACTATCCAATGGTCCCAATGACAAGGCCAAATACACACAAGCACGCCCAGTCTCAGAACAAATATTTGCGAATTACACAAAGATTTGTCCCATGTGGGGATCGAACCCACAACACCAGTGCAGTGGAGAGCGGCAAGGCGACCGCTTAAATCACTACACCACACGTGCAGACATTTATGTTATTTTATAACTTTTTAAACAGATAAAAAATCAGTAACAGAGTAATGAAATGGTTACGACCTTCTAGTTTGATGCCAGGAGCAAAAGTGAACCAAAATCCGCCATCTTCAAAACGAAGATAACGTATGCACCGTTACTCCCGCCATTCACATTATTTCAACAAGCTATCGACAGGCGGCGCTGCCGACGCATCGCCGGTGCAATAAATTTAGCTTCTAATAACAATCAATATGTTAAATAGCCGTTGTAAATACATAAGCAATTCTCTATAAATCAAATAGGAATTAAAGCTGATTTTACACACAAGTAAATAGCATGAAAACATGGTAAGATTAAATTTACATACATAGCTTTATTTTTGTACATTTTTCAAATAAACCCTTAAAATTGTTTCTTGATTAACTTTAAATCTAATTGCAATTAAAGATGAATTAACAAATAATCAAATGGCCAAAAGGCATCACATAAATTAAATCGACTAACTGTGTCGTCTTACATTGTAGACACCACACTTCATTTGTCCAATTAACAAACTATTATGAAATAATACAGTAATAATAACAGATTTAAATCATAGCGAATCGAAAATTCGGCTAATTAATTTAGTGATTATTAGATTCACGATAAATTAACGTAAATTGATGGTTTATGTTTCTATTTAGCATTAAATATTATATAAATTTATAAATACTATTAATATATAAATATAATATAAATTTGCTCTAAAGGCCCCATAGAGGCCATAGATAATACATATAATATAAACTGAGATAGATACGCCACTTAGCAAACATTTTATTTTGAACTTCCCGACCTCCACGTTAGATGGCGTTATTGTAAATTAAGTACCTATATAAAATGTAGGGCTTTATTTTCCTTGGTATTTTTAGGTTTATTTAAATAAAACAAGTGAATATTGTTAGTCGTATTTATTTATTAACCACCAACATCACATATTATTTATAGACATGGCATAATCAAATCAAATCAAATAATTTATTTCCATGGGCCCCAAGGGGCGCTTGAACACGTCAAAACAAACATCAAAACACAAAAAAATATAAAATTAAAATAAAACTTAGCGAACTAAATTATAATACTTATTGTAATAAAATTATTTGACACCGGAGCTTAGATTAACTTTAATTCAACTTAGAGATATGAATTAAAATCAATCCAAGTACCAGCTTCAATGGGTATTGCAACATGAGAAGAGCTGGTGAGAAACTCATGTGCACCATCTTTTCAAATAATTCATACAATATTTGTTTGTTTTTTGACAATAATTCTATGTGTAAGTTATAGCAACCAAAACAACATTATAGCTAAAGATGGTTATAAAGAGAAAATAAACTTAAATATAGAAATGGAACTAAATTAATACTTGTAAATAAATCCATAGTATATAAGGTTGCAATATCTTACACATCAAGCAGAAAATAAAGGAGTAAAAACAATGTGTGTATACTACTGTATAATAAGGGTTTCAGAACAGACAAAAAACAATTATATATATAGGTACTAATAACATAACATAATCGTAAAATGCTTAAATTTCCGTACAATGGCTACTCAATACCGTTATAATCGTAATAATAAAAAATTAACATCATATAAAACCTTTGCTTTACCAAAAAACACATTGATTAATACAATAATAATCAAACAATGCAAATCAATCCAAAATCACGAAAAATCAATTTTTTCGTTTTTTATAGGTTTGATTGTAATTAAAAGCTTGTAGTTTTATTTTATCATTGCAGTCAAAATCAATAATTTTACCAATTAAAATTCTATTTACACCAGTACACCAAGTAAATACTATTAAATTAACAGATAAATTAATTATGTAATCAACTAACATTGATTTATGATTGTCACAAGTAATCAAAGAAAAATCACATCTACAATTAATGAAGAATATTATTTTATCCCTTAAACTACTAAACTCTGGAAAATTCCTTAAGCATGTAACAATCATAAAGTAAATTTCATTCAGTAATTTAACAAAATCATCAGATGCGTTAAACAAAGATTTTTTAGTATAATCAATCACATAATTGAATGAATCAGGATCAACTTCAGATGTTATTAAATCATTCATGCAATTATTACATTTTTAAATATTTTAGTTTTACATTTTTTTATTTTAAAGCCTGCAACATATTTTTTGGCTTCTTCATGAACAATTGAATCATTACATGTAATATCATTCATGGTTTCAATTAAAGAATCAATTTCACACGCAAAATCAGGAGGATCTATCACAGCAGAATCACATTCCTCCGTTATTAAAAATTTCATTGATTGTAATGGTTGATAATCATCTTTTTCACAATTTAGCACCTATTGAATGTGATGAATTCATATTATTAATCAGCAATGTTTTATATGCATTCATAAATTGCATGCAAGTGGGATTAATATTTCTAATACCATTACTTCTGACACAGCAAAAGAAATTCTCAAGTGGGTCTTGGTTAAAACTCCTAGTTAAAATATTTTTTATGTAAAATTTTTCCTGAAGATATTTCCACATTTCCTTAAACGTGTTTATATTATGTATCCAGTTCTGGATGGATGGCACTTTTTCATATTTGATAGTTGCTGTGCCATCCAGATTTTTTTTTACCTTTTCGAATTTTATTGATTTTAAAATAGGCAATATTTCCTCCTAGAACTGGAAATGTGGTGAGTTATTTTTGAGACACCCCTTGAGAGCTTTTGCTGTGTCACGGTACAAGTGGCCATTAAATGAGTCGAATAATTTGTCAAATAAAATCAGCAAATCGGCCGTCTCTCCGCACTCTGCAGGCAGGATTTTGCGCTCTGAAACAAGAATATTACACTTTTGTTAGTACCAATACAATTATGCATAATTTTTAATGTATCCATTTTGTGAACTTTTTTTACAGTGGCTTTAGGGCTAGATAACTGCGAATTCGCGAATTTCCTTGATTCATACATATATTTTAATATACTTATCTATATTATGTACAAAGTGTTTGAGTTTTGTGTAACTTACTTGCTAGAAATCTCATAACTGCGGACACATGTTGGCTAAAAACTTGTGCAGCATATTTGACTTTCATTTTTGGAAGTTTTGTTTGATCAATGTGGTAGCAAGTTAATTTGTTTACAATTCGTATTTCGTCGGCTCCTCTATCTTCATTTAACAGCATTCTTAAATGTTCCCATTTGGCTAGTTTTTCTTGGTTATTTTGAGTAAATCTTATGTTTTTCGTTATAAAATTATTTCGCACTCCTTTCAATAGGTGAGGTGGATCAAATAGAGGGAATTTTTTTTCGTTATCCACCTCAAAAGCGTTAGAATGGTATTCAAGGCTTTTTCGCAAATATTTATCTCGGGTTTCTTTTTGTAATATTTTGATACAACTCACATTCGTAGATGCTTGATCGCATATTGTAGCTATAATAATAATACCAGCTTTTCTTAGTTGTAGTTGTCATTATAATTTTTTTCAATTCAATGGCTTTTGTTGAACTTTTACATAACGTAAACAAAATTGGTTGCTTAGTTTTTGATTTTATTCCTTTTATCATCAGAACAAGGGCATGATCTGCAATTATTTTCGTTTTTTTGTCTCCACAATCTTGAAAACCAATTATTTCTTTTTTATCAAAGTGAAGTCCCGGCGATAATGCAACCTCATCAAATAGAAGATTAAACATTCGTTTCTCTGTAGGCAGTTTGCGAACATTTTCTTTTAAATTAGACTGGTTTAATATTAACAGTACTTAATAACCGCTGCAAAGTACGTTTCGATGGGAGTACAACTAATTTACTCAGGAAATTGTAACATTTTTGGCTTTGTTTTAATATCGATGCAGCCATAATTTTCTTTTCCATCGTAAATTTCCTTCCTTTAGGTTTTTGTTTGAATTTTAGCTGCATTTTCATGAATGTGATCATACTCTCAGGCATTGATTCTATAACTTTCGTAATTGATTTATATTCAGAGAGATTTTTTGCAGCTTGTATTTTTTGCTTGAGTTTTATATTTTAGTGTTAATTTTGTAATCTTCTGATTCAGCCTTCTAATTACTTTCAGGTACTTGCTTTCTGTCATAGGACCTGTAATCAAAATAAATAATTGTTTTACTTGTGTCTCATTAAACTCTGTCCCTGTCTAGCTTTGCCCATTGTCTAATGAGTTTGGAAATGCAGTAGGAATATTTTTATATTCCATGGTATTCATGGATGCGCCGGTAGCGCGGTGCAAGAGGGTTTCTCTGCACCCCTGCACCTTCTGTCCCGGAAAGAAAGTACATTTGAGTGCATGCATATAAATACTAGCTGATCCCTGTGGTTTTACCCGCGTTAAAGGTTACTGTTCCGCTCCTGTCGCTTAAATTTCCCCCTTTTATAACATATTTTATTGCTGCTACGCTCCTATTGATTTTAGCGTAATGATACATAGCTTATAGCCTTCCTAAATAAATGGACTATCTAACACTGAAAGACTTTTTCAAATTGGACCAGTAGATTAGCGTGTTTAACCACGCATGCAAACAAACTTTGAAGCATTATAATATTAGTATAGATGGTCTGTTTTTCACAAAGGCATAGGCGTTGCGATGAAAATTATTTGAAATTGCATATTATAATAAATTGTAAATGATATCCCAAAAATTATTACAATGGTTAATTACTGACCTTTTTTCGATTTTCCCTCAAATGTGTTTCTTGCATCTTTCAAAACATCGGGTGATGATGTAGAATAGGTTGAAGTAGATGGTTGGACATCTTCTGTTGTACGAGTGGAAATATCTGTATGGCAAGAAAATAGTATTTATTAGTTTTTACTAAATTAAATTATCAATTAATATGAACTCCGTGAGCACAAAGAACAGGCAGGTGTAAAAAGCACTTCGTTATTTTTCAATAAATTTTACGAACCTTCAACCAATTTTCGTTTCAAATTGTTTTGGACTTTCAAAATTGGAGGCGGTCATCCGCCTCCAATTTTTTTGTTTCTGTAGTTGAAGAACATTCTGCTTCAGGCAACTTTTCACTATTATCATCTGTAACAAACAAAATGAATTATGATATTTTTTTTTAACTCATTACTGTCCCATTGCTGGGCAAGGGTCTCTTCCCAGTATGAGAACGTTTAAACCTTAGTCCAAAATGCTGGCATAGTGTGGGTAGGTGGTGGGACTTCATACAACCACACTAACTGTATAATAATAATAATAAATAGGAATCCTAGCCGATTTCGGCTACGGCGACTTTGCTATTGTGGGATTTTCATTTTTACGAGCTTGGATGTTTTGCTCTTAGATGACTAATGTACCCTATTTTTGCGGTAAACACACGTGAACACTGCGGACACGTTAGAGCACCATTGACATAATTGAACGTTATATTCGAAGGTGGTCGTGCTTTCAGTTGGTCTCGTTTAGTATCTAGCTCACACCTTCTTGCTTCTTCAAACACATGCACATTATTCTGCACAACACGTCGCCATTCAGGACGATTGGCAGCATCAGTCTCCCAATGAGAAGAATTTAATAATTTAAGAAACTAACTGTATAAAGAACTATCAGGCATGAAGGTTTCCTCTAGATGTTTTCCTTCACCATTTTAGCAAGCAAAAATATTTTTTTAATACACACATAACTTTGAAAACTCTGAGCCTCAAGATCGAACCTGGCCCTCCAGCGTGGAAGACTATGCATAATATTATATTCTCACAAATAGGTCCTTGTTCAATAGTGGTTGATACTCGGCTGATATAGATATAGGTACACATAGTCACTACCCATTCACATTTGATATGTAAGTTTGGTTAAGCGGGTGATCCATTGGCGAGCCGGCGAGCTAACGGTATAAACTGTAGGCTCGTTGTACTGTTGACTCGCGGTGGTGATCCATTAGCGTGCTAAACAGTCTTCTCTCATCGCTGGCGGAGTCATGGCGTGCTCCCAGTCGGAACTACTTTGTTACTTAGGAATATTATTACAAGAAGAACAACCAAAGAAAAAAAAAAGACGCCACAAAGTGTGGGTCAAAAACTGGCTGCAAGAGAGACAACGCTTGTCCCATCTGAACTTAGTAGCAGAACTTATTGGTGACCCAAATGATTATAGAAATTATTTAAGGATGACCGAGGATGTGTTTAAGGAGCTGCTGGATTTGATTTCCCCTTTAATAAAAAGACAAGATACAGTTTTTCGTGTACCGATTTCACCATATGAACGCTTATGTGCAACTCTCCGGTTCCTGGCAGCTGGTGGAACACAAACTAGTTTACAATACTCTACAATAATTTCCAGGCAGGCTTTGGGACGCATCATTCCAGAAACATGTAAAGCTATATATGAAACATTGAGACGAGAGTACCTACAGGTATTTATTAAAACAATTATAATATAATTTTATATTTATTTATTAAATCAATAATTTGTCTTTTTATCAAAACGTAATTTTTTACTATTCTGTGAAAGTCTGGCGGTAGTTTTGTATAATTGTTGGTGATTGTGTATGTGCATCATTGTCTAAAATAGAAAAAGTCTGAAGGCTACGTTCTGCATTTAAGACTACTGTTTCAGGTTGGGTCATTAATTGAGTGTAGCTGACATTTTTATTACTTCGCACAATATTATTATTATTTGGTACAATAGTATAGTTTGAAGGCCCAACCACAGACTGAGAATAAGTAGCCTCACTGGCAAAGGGAGTACTACAAAAATTAGGTCTTTCTACAACATTTGTCATTCTGCCAAAAGTTCCAGTAATACATGAGTCAAAAGTGAGATGTTTCAGTGTTCCAAAATACAGAGCGTCATTAATTATCTTCTCTGCGTGAATTTTCTGGTCAGCGTCCATACGCCTTAATTTGTTGGCTATATTTTTGCCCACAACATCAAACTCGTCTTCAGTATTATCCAGCTTTTTTGATATTTTTACCAGTACTTGATCTCTAGTTTCTTGTTCAGGTTGTTTTTTATTTTTTCGCTGTGATGTTGATCGCAAAGATGACTCAGTAGAAGACACTGACGAAGGTGCTGTTATCTGAAAAATACATTAACAAAAACGTATGTTATTTCGCTTGTTACAGTTTCCTAGCACGGATGAGGAGATGAGAAAAATAGCAAATGATTTCAAAAATAAATGGCAATTTCCAAATTGTCTTGGTGCGGTAGATGGAAAACACATTGCCATCATACCACCCACAGATGCTGGATCAGACTACTATAACTACAAAGGATTCCACAGTGTTGTTCTGATGGCGATTGCTAATGCAAACTATGAATTCATTTACGTGGACGTGGGGAATAAAGGACGGATTTCTGATGGAGGCGTATTACGACATACCGATTTTTTTAAACGTTTAGACGCAGGGACTCTTAAAATACCTCCTCCAGAAAAACCATGCGCAGAGGCAGAAGAATTACCCTTTGTTTACATAGGCGATGAGGCTTTTGCTTTAAGAACTGACTTCTTAAAACCGTACCCGCAGCGGGATCTAGACAATTCGAAAAGAATTTATAACTATCGAATTTGCAGAGCACGGAGAATAATTGAAAACGCATTTGGAATATTAGCTTCTAGATTCCAAATATTCCGTGCCCCTATAAATATGAAAACTGAACACATAAATGTTGTGGTATTGGCTTGCTGTGCACTTCATAATTACCTTAGGTGCAAGATAACAGGTGCATATGCAAGACCTGAAGATTTTGACAGAGAAAATCACATTACGGGATCAATTGAACCAGGGCTTCGACCGGATAATTATCTTACTCCACTGGCATCTTCATCTAGAAATATTCCTAGCAATGCGAAAAAAGTTCGAGAAGACTTCGAAAAATATTTCAACACATATGGTGCTGTCGAATGGCAAGAGCGTATGGTGAATTTGTAATCTATTAAAATATAAATAAAAAAACTTTAAATAAAAGTTTTTATTTTGATTGTACTTAAAAAGTGAAAATAAGCCTTTAACCAATAATTCAAACCATAACCACAATAAAAGCGTGTTACTTGGCAGCTGGAGATATGAGGACTATGTAACACGCTTTTATTGTGGTTAACATACATACCTGCACGTGTGGTGTAGTGCTTTAAGCGGTCGCCTCACCGCTCTCTACTACGCTGGTGTTGTGGGTTCGATTCCCACATAGGACAAATCTTTGTGTGATTCGCAAAGATTTGTTCTGAGACTGGGTGTACTTGTGTGAGTGAATGTGTGTATTTGGCCATGTCATTGGGACCATTGGATAGTGTAATTGCTTCTGGCGATCTATCTAATCTAAAAAAATGCAAATTTATTTTTTTTATTTATTTATACCTATTACATATACATTGCAATTAAAATTTAAATTTGCAATTTGCAATTTAAATTTTTTTTTATATTTCTCTGGTTTGAAGCCAACCCTGATGGTGGCAGCAATTTCATGGTAGACCTACCAAGCGTCTATCATATCCGAACGGGTATTCAAAGTTTCAAGTCCCTACTGTTAATTATGTAAAAGGGATGTGTAAGGTTCAATGTGTACTATAAATACCTCTGTTTCTGTTAACATTGCATCATTCCTTTCAATGTATTCAGTTTCATCTAAAGTGGAAACGGACGAAGTACCTGAAATATGTCAAATTAAAATCATTAATATTATCAACAACCTTTTTAATATATCAAATGAAAATTATGAATAATAAACTGACTCCGTGTGTAGACGTCTTTAATTATGTTTTTTGTAGAACCAATGTTCAATATATTATAAAACTAAAAAGAAAATAACTAAGAATGATTTTTAATATACCTACGCAATAAAATATAGTCTGTCTAGCATAACTTGGCACAAACCTATTTTCAACATAATAAATATGTTAAAAGGCAACATTATTTAATTAACGTAAATTCCCAACGATTCAAGTAAACTATTTTAATTGATAAATTTATAAAAGTATCAAATGAGTTCGTAGTTAGTATTTTTAAATTTGCCGCGTTTTTTTTGTTGTGCCAAGTAAGTACCTACCTATTCTGCGCTTCGCGATTACCAACATACCTACCCATATAAATAATTAGGTAAATAATCTAAGCGTACCCATTATGATAGTGTAAATAAGTAGAAAGTGGATACTAACTTCCTATTTGGTCGTTTAGAAATTCCAATTCTGTGTAATACCACAGCTTGGGCTTATAAACTTCATCTGCTCCCGATCCAGTGCTCATACTGTCTTGAACCTTTTTTCTTTCCTTTCTGTGAGATGCTCGCAGAGATTGGATAAACTTTTTAACATCGGCAATTGTGCAGGTCGTATCATGTTTTCGTTGGATTTCCAAAATTTTTTCGTAGGCAGATAATTTTAAAACTTTATTTTTATAATCTCTGCTTGTGTACAACCACAGACAGTCCTGTTCCTTAAAACATTGTATCATTTAGAGTACTAACTCGCGATTATACGATCGTAAATCCATTTTGCTATTTTTGTAATAACAAAACAGTCGTGCGGCATACGTGCGTTCACTACACAGCGTGAAAAAGACTGCCGGCTCGCAAAGCTCGGCTGATCCATTGACGGTTTATTTTACCGCGGTCTTAGGATTTCAAGCATGCACGAAGAGCCAACGAGCCAAACCGTCAACTTTTAAAACCGCGGTTTTGAAGGTGCTCCATTGGCGGTTTATACCTTTAGCTCGCAGGCTCGTGGCGAGCCAGCGGTCTTAGCTCGCCAATGGATCACCCGCTTTAGTGACTACACTCTTATTCTGTTTGTAGGTTGACATAAGGGTTTTTCAGGAAAGCAATATAGTGAAAAACAACTAGATTATTAATTATGATTTCCGTATTACTATGAGAATAAATAACATTGATAGGTTTTAAAGCGTTTCAGGGACCAGATAAGTGAAATTCTTCAGAAAGGACAAGCGCTTAGTACACAAATCCAAATGTATAACTCCTTCTGAATCTGTCGACTTCGTTAATAACTTTTTTGCAAAAGTGGGCAAAAACCTTGCTTCTAGATTTGAAGCCCAAACAAATGAAGACGCCACTCGTGACAGTGGTTGTGGTTATCTTAATTCTATGGCCATGTTCAGTACTGATACTGGTGAGATTGAACGACTAATTCTTGACTTAAAACTAACATGTGCTGTGGGTTGGGATGGCATTCCTGCTGCCTTGATTAGTGCTGCCAGAGAGGTACTCGTTCCAATCATCTGCTACGTATTTAACCTTGCTTTGTCATCTGGTATATTTCCTACAGCTTTTAAGAAGGCTATAGTTCACCCAATCCACAAGACTGGAGACAGAGACAGTGTAAACAACTACAGACCCATTTCGGTATTGAGTGTTCTTTCGAAGTTGCTTGAAAAAATAATAAACAATAGATTGCTTAAGTACCTAAATTACCACAATATAATTGCCAATACAGTTTTAGAACTGGCAAAAACACTGAAGATGCAGTTTTAGACCTTCTAGACACTGTGGCTAACAATTTAAATAAAAAAGACAAGACGCTTGCTATCTTCCTTGACCTCTCCAAGGCGTTTGACACTGTCTCTGTCCCCCTCTTGCTTAACAAAATGGAGCTGATTGGAATTCGTGGACTCCCATATGATCTATTCAGAAGTTACCTCGAAAATCGCTCTCAGGTTGTGAAAATTGATAATCACACTAGCAATGAGATGTACCTTACCTACGGTGTTCCACAGGGCAGTGTGCTCGGGCCGACATTGTTCCTTATTTATATAAATGAACTTTGTGGGCTGTCACTGCCCAACACGAAGGTCATCTCATATGCCGATGACACAGTTATTTTGGTCCGTGGTGGTGATTGGAGCGAGGCCCGCTTCTTTGCTGAATCAGCCCTAGGAGTAACCATGGGTTGGCTAGCGCGCAACTTGCTTACTCTTAATGTAGACAAAACCAGGTTTGTTGCTTTTGCCGCTCGACATGTCTCACAACCAACTTCGTTTAGCTACTTGACAGCTCACACCTGTAATTTAACAGCAATGAACTGTAACTGCAACTCAATCTCGCGTACTGATTGCATTAAATATCTCGGTATTCAGATCGATAGTGCACTGACATGGAATAAACAAATCAATGCACTGGTGTCACGAGTAAGAAAACTGATATTTGTATTTAAAAATCTAAGAAACTCAGTAGATCTCTCCACTCTCAAAACTGTCTACTTTGCACTGGCCCACTCTATCATAATTTACTGCATTGCAGCTTGGGGAAATGCAGGCAAATGTCTGTTTTTGAGATTGGAGAGAGCTCAGAGAGCAATACTCAAAGTTATGACACACAAACCCATCCACTTCCCGACTGAAGATCTCTACAAAATGTGGCAACTTCCGACATTAATTTGTTTTAAGCGTCACTGTTCGCAAACATTCCGAGCTAGGCTTCGATCCCACTCTCTGTACGAGAAAACACAGAAGTGATAGAGTGTGCGAGATCCACCCCACTAAATTGCAAGTTGTTCGGCGACAATTTACATTCTTCGCCCCAGTCATTTATAACAAAATTAACAAAGTTATTAATATTTATCCACTTAGTTCCCGAGAGTGTAAATCCGTAACTGATAAATGGCTTTCCACTCAAACTTACGATGGTATTGAAATTCTAGTCAAAATTTAAAAATATTTCTGTATATTAGTGCAGATAAAAATATAAGAAACACACCCACATCACTTACACACACACACACACACACACACACACACACACTCACACACTCACACACCCACACACACACACACAACACACACATACATACAACACACGCTCGCTTACATATACACACGCAAATCCACACATATGTACACTCAATACACCTATACTCACTGACTAACCTAGCCACTAGTGTGAGAAAGTTCTATTATAAAAAAAAGCATGTTACAAATAAAATAATATGTAACAGGACCACTGATGTACTCAACTCCTTGAGGTGAGCGTTAATAGCTGCAACACAGTTTATTTCTAACTATCGTAGCTATTACCGTAACCATTAAATATGTAAAAAATGTATTTGGTTCCAATAAACATTATTATTATTATTTCTCTTTATTTATCTTTAAACTTATTTTATATATTTTTAAATATGATTTATAAAAAATACAAAAAAACATTTAAAAATATAAAAAACAGTGTCCCACCGACATCAGGTACAGGGACCAAGCTGCCGATGGTTAGGGCTCCAGAGAGAGGAACCTCCTCACGATGCGTGCCGTGTCCAAAAGGACCGCCTTTTGCATCTGGCTCTTGATCCAACCGCCTAACGCGAGCCTCTTAAGATGTTGGTCGAGGCTCTTTGCTATCAGTCCATTGACTGATATGACTATCGGTACAATGATGGCCGAATCCACATCCCACATGTCGACAATCTCGTGTGCCAGATCAAGATATTTAATTTGTTTATCTTTCTCGGCTTTCACGAGATTCCCGTCAGGGGGGATGGTGATGTCGACAATCACTGCACGGCGCGGCGCTCCAATCGATCTATCAACACTATATCAGGTCTATTGGCGACAATAGTCCTGTCAGTGATGATAGATCGATCCCAATACAACGTGGCACGGCATTATTATTATTATTATTATAACTAGATGCATGAATGTTAAGGAAGCGATAGTCAATTTTGGCCCAAAGGGCGTTCCATCGTCTTTCCCTTACCTCGGGATAAATTAATTTAGTTATTTTATATATATTTTTTTTTCATTTATTTACCTTTTCCTGTATGAAGTGTTGGAACAGCATTTCTTGTTAGCCGCTTGGGTGGTGATAGATATTTTTTTTCAAAATGATTATTGCACAAACATAATTGATTGTAGATATAAATATCTCCTTTTTCTTCAGTATCACTGTCTACTAATGCCTTCCAGAGCTCAAATCTTGCCCTATCACTCTGGTTTAGGGAAGTGATGCAGAGGACCTGAAATGAAAATATTTTTTACTGATCAAAGCAGACTAGATAGTTAGTAGGTACTATCAGAAGCCACATGCCCACCTTTGATAATGGACGTTTTTAGTGACGTCGAAAGTGCTATATTTATATATGCTAAAGCTAACGTCACACTACCCTCCCTCCCTATGGAGGGAGGGTAGTGTGACGTCCTCAACAGCTGATCGTTTCTGTTTATAAGTCATAGAATAAATTAAAGCAATTATCTTTTTGGACAAATTAATTAGTGTGATTAAAAAGTGGAACATAACATCTGTCATACATTGTTATCCAGTGCAAAAGTGTTGTAAAACTCAAATAAATCAATAATCAGTTTTCAAGTTAAGTGTCGACAAATAAAACTACCCGTTGTTTAGTGAAAAATATATGTATTTGTTAATCCACAGTATCATTGAACAACTTACTTAATGACAAATGTGTGGAACAGTGTACAGTAAAAAATACTAGTGGTGACACACTGAAACATTTCACAAGTCCTGAAAAACTGCATATTGGGTTAAGTGTTGGTGACGCCATCTATGAGCTAGTAGCGATATAATATTTTCTACTGCTTTCCGCTTTCAATTGGCAAATTGACGTTCTTACTTCTACGATCCTTAGTGTCTGTATTGCGTTTGAGACTTATCTAGCAAGTAGTTTAAGGGCTAGACATTGCTGGATCTGAAACATTAAAAGAACTAATCATTATACAAGTAGTGTCAGCTAGCGTCTCTCTAAGGAACTATTACGTGCGATGGCGAAGTGTGCAACTTGTGGTAAATTTATCTCTGCAAAAGGTGGCGC
Organism: Hypena proboscidalis; assembly: GCA_905147285.1. Classification (NCBI taxonomy): domain Eukaryota; kingdom Metazoa; phylum Arthropoda; class Insecta; order Lepidoptera; family Erebidae; genus Hypena; species Hypena proboscidalis. The sequence continues at coordinate 9,779,862 of LR990141.1, forward strand.
CGCATGCGTTAAATGCATGAATAAATTTCACTTACATTGTGTATGCTTGCCTGAGGCATCTAAGGTAAGCAGCGACTGGCGATGCCCAGATTGTAAGAAAAAGTGCCTAAAGATTTCATCCGACCCACTCCTGCAAAGGGCGTAAACAGCAGCGATGACACAGAATGCACCCCTACAAGCGCCTATGACTCATCTCAATCCGTTGGTGGTTCAGCGACCCAGGATGAGGAGAGCAACCGTCAGTTAAATATCGGGTCACTGCAAGGAGAAGTTGCACAGGAAGTCAGGCTGCTAAGAACCGAATTACTGGCCATGAAAGATGATCTCAAGACCGAACTGCGTGAGCTTCGACAATCGGTGGCTATGTATAAGAAAAAGCACGATGGCCTGGAGAGTAGAGTGGAAGAGCTTGAAAGGCAGCGAGCGGATGCTGCACCCGAGGCTGTAGTGGGGCAATTGGAGAGCACTGTCAGCCAGTTGAAAATTGAACTGAATGAACAAGAGCAAGAATTGCTCCTGGCTGACATGGAACTCACTAATTTGCCAGAGTGCGCAGGCGAAAATGTGATTCATACGGTAGAGCTTGTGGCCAAGAAATTAGGAGTTACGCTGGATGAGCGTGACATAGTGTTTGCTGAGCGAGTAGGTCCTAGAGTGGAGCATCAGGCCGAGGCGGGAGGGGCGAACGAGAGGGGAGCGGGGGCGAGAGGCAGGAAAATTATTGTGAGACTCACGAGACGAGGAGTACGCGATGAGTTTCTGCGAAGTGCTCGTGTCAGAAGAGGCGCCGACTCTGCTGACCTTGGTTTCGATGCTCCCCCCCGACGCTTCTACATCAATGAGAGATTGACCGCAATTAACAGGCAGTTATTCTACCGCACCCGCCAAGCAGCTGGTCGACAGGGCTGGAGGTTTACTTGGACCAAGCGCGGGAAAATACTAACCAAGGAGGCTGATGGAAAACGCACGCATAGCATACGCTGTCGGGCCGATTTAGAGCGAATTTTTGGCAAAGAAGAGGTAGAGACTGCAGAAAAATAGCGATACAGTCTTTTGGATGCCACTGTACTTTTATTATAATGTGTTTGTCATATTTTGTAGCTGTCTATTTCTTGTGTCTATTTGCTCTTCAGGTTACCTGCTCTGTGGAGCAAAGCTATATGTTTAATGTAAGATATTTAATATTAAGTATAAATTATGGTATTGGTTCATGTAAAACAACTCACAAGGCACTTGTAAAAATAGTGACAAATATAAGTAATTGTTTCTACAAAAATTCTATTCTATAACGCTGATTAATCTGATCAACTATACTTTTCATTCTACTAGCTCTCATAGTCAAATATTATTATTTTATTATACATATTGTCATTTTAAATATAATGGTGGCAACTACATTAAATCAACTATAGTTGAAAATGAAAAGATATTATATATATATTTAGAAAACAAGTTAACACTGCGACCTACACCTATGATATATTATATACACACAATCAAACATGAAATCAGCTCATATATTTTTCTACAATATTCACAAACACTCATTATACTTCTTAAACATAATATAATGGTAACAAAACAATTGAACGTTCTCTTTAGGTATTTACAACACACACATATACTAAGTTTTACATCTACCGAATATATACAAACAAGACTACACAAACATGCATAATAAAAACCTAAAGGTTGGACTGTTTAATGCAGGATCACTGGGACCACGACAGGAGGAGTTTGTTGTCGCCTTGGAGAAATTATCAGTGGATTTGCTTGCTATAAATGAAACTTGGTTAAAGATGGACCAAGATGGTTGTGCTCCTACAGTGCCTAATTATCGACTCAGACATATACCCAGACCAACAAGTATACGGGGTGGGCGTGGTGGGGGTGTGGGTTTTTATGTCCGTCGTGGGTTGCGTGTACTCACACAGCCACATCCCCACGCGCCACGTGTAGAGCAGATGTGGCTTAAGTTAACATTAAACTCACAAACTATCATCATTGGCACAGCTTATCGACCCCCATGGTTAGATGTAAACATCTTCATTGATGCTTTGACTGACTCTCTGTCTTCAATGGATTTTGCTGATAGGGTTGTTCTGCTAGGTGATTTCAATATCAATATGCTTAACATAACAGACAGCAAAACTAAGTTGCTGAACACATTTTTGCATTGCACCAGCCTCACAAATGTTATAACTGAACCCACTCACTTTACTGATCACAGTGAAACTTTAATTGACATTGTCTGCACTGATGCCAGGGTCTCTGAGGTAATTGTGTCACATATACCTGAGCTGGGTCATCACGCTATTATTTCAGTAGAATTGAAATTTAAAAAGGATAAACTGACCCCCTATTGGGTTTCATTTAGACCGATAAATGACATACTGCCAGAGCTCTTTGACAGGGATATAGCTAGAATAACCTGCGACGATGTTGAAGGCCAGGCAGATGTTAGTGATATGGTTAATCTTTTCACAGACTACACGCTAAAGCTCTTTGATTTACATGCACCTTACAAGAATGTTTTAATTAAGGACAGAGGATATCCGTGGGTTACTGATACAGTGAGGGACATGATGTTTTTGCGCGATGAGAGTCATAAACAAGCCCAAATTACAAAGTGCGAGCATAAGAGACAGGCATATAAGGATTTAAAGGACTTAGTAAAGATAGCAATGGAACAAGAAAAAAAAGCATATTACACAACATATATAAATAAAAATATAAATCAACCCAAAACACTTTGGAAAAGTTTAAAGTCAACCATAACTATAAAAAATAAAATAGAAAATGACCTTCCACCATTACTTAGTGACCCTGAAGTCTTAAACATGCATTTTTAAAATATCCCGGGCAGCAGCAATGTGAGTATATCTGACATGACCTTCTTTGAATACCACAGCTTTTGCAATGACAGTGATTCAATTTTCGAACTGAAATGTACAACAGAAGTTGAGGTACTCAAAGTAATACGAAGCCTCAGATCAAATGCCATGGGTCCAGATGGCATTACACTAAATATGCTGTTTATGATGTTGCCACAAACACTTGCGCCCATTACAAGTATTATAAATAGGTCAATAACCACCTCATCATTTCCTGATCTGTGGAAGCTGGCTATTGTAAGGCCTCTACCTAAGGTCCCATGTCCCTCTAGTCTTAAGGATCTGAGACCCATAAGCCTCCTCCCTTGCCTATCAAAAATATTGGAGATTATTGTGTGCTCCCAGCTGAGGGAATACTTGGAAAGGCACAAAATATTACCAACTTGTCAGTCAGGTTTTCGGAAGGCACACAGTACTTCTACTGCCTTAATAGATGTGGTAGATAACATCCTTGAGGCTAGAGACCAGGGGAAGGGGACAATTCTCACCCTACTTGATTTTTCCCGTGCTTTTGATGGTCTGGATACCTCACTTCTCTTATCCAAATTATCATACTATGGTTGCAGTAAAAAAACAGTAAAATGGTTCCATAGCTACCTCACAAACAGACACCAATTTGTGCAACTATCTAATGATAAAGATGGTAATAAGATGTCATCTTCCTTATGTGAAGTGACCAGAGGCGTCCCGCAGGGCTCTATTCTGGGTCCTCTATTATTCATATTGTACACTGCAGACATAACAAACTCCATTTAGCAAATTCCATCTCTATGCCGACGATCTGCAGCTGTACTTGTCCTTCAGGCCGCAGGACACCAAGGGGTCTGAAAAACATATAAATGAAGACTTAGACAGAGTAGCAGAATGGGCAAGAAGAAATTCTTTAACACTAAATCCCACTAAGTCAAAATTTATTGTCATGGAGACAAATACAATAATTGAAAAAATTAACCATGAGTCCTCAAATCAGAATGGAGGGAGCACCCATTGAGAAAGTGCTGGAGGCACGCAATCTTGGGGTGGTTTTTGATGGGAAACTGCAGTTTGAGACCCATGTGCAGGAAGCTGCACGTAACTGCTTTTACCGGCTGAAGATGCTATACAGTGATTATTATTAATTATTTCTAGTGCACTAAAAAAAATAACTACCTATTTATAATTTCTTAAGCTCTCTTGTCCATCCAAAGGTTGCCTGTAAGAAATTGCTTTTATAGCGATAAGGCCGCCCATTGTACTATCTAAATGATGTGCTTTATGAAACTGAATTTCTTAGTTGTGTACAATAAAGAGTTATCTATCTATCTATCTTTCTACAGGGTGCGTGGATACCTCAGTGAGGACATAAGGATCATGCTGTGTGAGACTCTCATTCTTTCCAAGCTAAACTATGCTGATACAGTTTATGGTCCATGTTTGCTGGGCAGGAGTGAGAGACTCATCCAAAGAGTGCAAAATGCATGTGCTCGGTTTTGTTTTCACATACCACCACGTACACATGTCACCCCATATCTGAACAAAGGAGGGTTAATGAAGATAGAGTCTCGCAGAAAACTACACCTGGCAACACTTTTATTTGGGGTTGTACTCACTGCAAGACCAGACTATCTGGTAAAAAAGCTGGCTTGGTCAAGGGATCTCAATCAGCATAAAACAAGAGCATCCGAATATCTTATCTCGACACCTTCACATCGCACAGCTGCATACCGTGGCAGCTTTTCTTTCATGGCTGCATCTATCTGGAATGTTTTGTTGCCACCACAACGTGCCTGCAAATCAGTATTCGGTTTTAAAAATGTGTACAAAAGATACCTATTAGAACAACAACAAATGTTATGAATGGCTTACCTAGTTGTTTACACATTTGCTTATAGTTATTTCCATAATAGCATGAATGCGGTTGTTTCACTTAGTAGCTCACTTTTCTACTTTAGAAGGTTTGATACCATAATCTATGAAAACATTTAAAGTAACTATTTCACACAGAACACACACTTACTGCGAAAATCACATAAACTATATACATTTTTCAAGCTTTTCTACATATATTATAATACAAATGAACTTAGTGATAATTGTGTTGATTTTGTGTATGTTGTTACGAGAACAAAATGTTTGGCTTGGTTTTCATTGTTTTGAAACTTCTGTTCTGAGTTTTGAAAGGACTTAGGACGCTGGACAAATGAGAACCCCGAGTTAAACCTGACTTTTCGCGACATTATGTCAAACCACTCGAACCTTGGATGCGCTTGGATGACTCGAACGCTATGGGTGCGTTCCATATTTTTTTCGGTTTTTGAGGTTTTGTGGTGTCATTTGTTTTTATTGTCGAGTATTTTTTATTATTATTATTTTTTATTTGATTTATTTTTTCTATAACTTAGAATTATAATTATATTTGTATATCCTGTAAACTTTGTCATCATTAGGACGAATGTCGCACTACCTTTACTCGCAATCAGGGCGCACCAGAATACCAGCGCTGTAGTGCTGATGTGCTGCAGTAGTATGCTGAGGTGTGTACCTTTTTTGGCACATCAATTAAATTTTTATTATATGTAGTTTTATAAGTAATATTAAGATTATGATTTGCCAAAATAAATGTTTCTTTCTTTCTTTCTAGCTATATATAAAAATTACAGGAGAAGTGTGTGTGTGGTACACCTCTGCCACAACCTCCCAAGTAGCACGTAAGTGTCGTCAGCATCAATAATACAGCCAATATAGAACTTAAAGTGGTATTAGAGACGTATAAGAGTGTCAGGAAAAGTTATAAGCGTTAAGAGTGTTACAATCCGTTATTATACAGCTGAGCTGTATATAGGTAGTCTTTATTATGGAATCTGCGTACACTTAAGGTGTTATATCGGAATATTACAACTCTACTATACAGCTTTAATAATTGTGTAACACTCCAAGCTATTTCTACTGCTAAAGCTGTATAAAGGCTGTATTATAATACTATTCACTCGCTTATTACAGCTTTAAGCTGTATTATAGTATTACTTGACACTTGTTGCTGTACAAAGGCATATGCTAACTCCATTATAAAACTAGTTTTTATGGCGTAATTTAACACTCTTATAAGTATTAAAGCTGTAATAGATACATCTAAGAGAGTATTATAGAACTAAAAAGATAAATGGCAGCTATAGTACAGCTTTAGTCTGTATTATTGACGGAGACGTCAAATCAATGTCGCAGTCAGGAGATGGATTGAGAAGGAATATTTGAATATAAGGAATTACAACTTAACTAACAGTAATGATAGTGAACCAATATTGACTGAAAGAAAAAACCATTCAACCACACCAACAATCCATAGCTCCAATGAGGGTTCCGTACCAAAAAATTTAAATACAGATATTAACGTACAGAATAGTGTGGATTCAGTTAAAACTTTGGGGTCTGTTGACAATATTTCTTCATGCAGCACCGTAAGTAGCTCTAATGATGAGGACGACGATATAGGTATAATGACACAACAAAAAATAAAGTATCTATTGAAATAAGATGTTTTATTTAGACAGCCTTTTCACATTGCAGGTTGAGGTAGACAGACCAATTATCCAAAGGCTTAGAGCTTTCATCTTTGATTAATTTATTTACATCTAATTGGAACTTGGCACTATGCAAAGTTTTTTTGACATTTTTCTTCAGTTTCTATTATCTTGAATGACATTATTATTCTGAAAAATAAAGAAAATACCTTAATAAATAATCGTCAAAATGGTTTTAGAGATTTTAATTCTTTATTTGTATCTCTAAAGAGGTTATAAGTTATTATCATATATGAAGAGCATAATACAGCCTATTGAATAAAAATATTCTATAATTACTCTATTTAGAAGTTAAAAGCTGTACAATACACTTTATTTATTACATAGTACAGCTACTGGCGCTATATTGCTCTACAAATATAGTGTTAGGGCTGTTTAACATTGACGCCATTTTCTAATAAACAAAAACATAAAATGATTTTAAAAACAAAAAGAATTGACATTATTTTGCATTATCTTTAGCCGTATCATGTTTAGTAGCTTATATAACGTTAACTTGGCCCTTTCCTTATTACTTGAAATTAAAATATTGTTTATTTGAAATGGGCATGCGGCGCGGCACCTGTGCGTCTGTCATAGGCGAGTAATTGCGACCTTTGACCACTTTGACATTACCGCCTGATCACCCGCACTTGCAGCAAAATGATCTCTAAGTCAATAAAGTTTAAGTTCATCCATTTAAAATAGACGCGCGGCACGTTGCGCCCTTTGACATAGCCGTCCGAGCGCTCGCACTTAAAGAGAAATGATCTCTAAAGTACTACAATTAGGTGCAAGTTTATTTGAATTTAAAGCACGGCGCGCGGTGCCTATAAGTGTCGGTCAGTGATTGATCTGATTTCTTCTTTCAAGTAATTGAATTCGTTAGCTCATTTCATTTGCGACAACCGGTGAATTAGCACGGAAGTTCTTAGAGAAAAAAATATAAAGGTAAGTCAATTTTATTTTTTAATTGTAAGTGTTAGGTACAAAAGGAAAGGAAGTAAAAACTAATGATTGTATCATTAGTTTTTACTTCCTTTCCTTTTACTTACAATCATTAATAAGTCTTGTTGTGCCAGCAAGAACCCGTCGGCATCCGAATGTTAATTATTTACACGTTTCTCACAGTGACACGAATTATAGACAAATCTCTTTTTTTAACAGAACTTCAAAACAGTTGAATGGTGTTGACTTGCCTGAATTTGATCTGTTTAACACAACCCCTAATCAACTGAGACAATTAATTTCTAAAATTTGGTTTGGCTGCGCTATAGAAACATAATTTTTAACTTTTAATGATAATTCAATTATTATCTTTACCTTAATTTTTCCACTGTAATATTATAACTCTTAACGCTTTGTTATATTACATAATTATAATTTTTATTATTTTAATTTAGGTTTTATTAACTGGCAATCGAGGGACGATTTGGTTCCTAAAATGCCTGGCATAGGTGAAGATTTAGTTGACTTTTCTAATTTTAATAAGTTAACGCAGTTTAATGACATACCGAACGCGACAGGTCGCATCCTTGATCTTGTGCTGTCCACTCATGTATTGTGTAAAGTTATACACAGTATTACCTCCATGTGTAATATTGATTTACAACATCCACCTCTCGATATAAATATTTCTCTACACAAGGAAACTAAACTGCCGTATAATACTGTTAGCCAGAGGCCCAATTTTCGTCATGCAAATTATAGCGCAATTCATAATTTTTTAAAAGAGATTGACTGGGGCAAGCTGTTGGATGGCCAGGACAATGTGAATATTATGACAGACATATTCTATGACGTCATTGATTCTGCAATAAATAAATTTATACCATCCATAAGGCCAAAATCGAATAAATATCCACCCTGGTTTAACAAAAATCTTAAGAAGCAATTGAACTACAAACATAGAATCAGGCAACGTTATTTAATTTACCCTTTGGATAAGAATGAATTGAGAATAATTAGTAAACGATGTGATAAACTTGCCAAGGTATGTTACCATAACTACATGAATAAATTGGAAACAGAACTGAGCAAAAATCCAAAATTATTTTTGGACTCATATTAAATCTAAACGTGGCGGTTCCAGTGTCTACCCGTCAACAATGTCGGATGGCGCTACTGTATCCTCGGAGGTAACGGAAATTTGTGAATTATTTGCTTCTTACTTTACCTCGGTTTATAGCCCTGATCAATGTAGTGATAGTGAACCTGGCTCAAATTACCTAAAATATTTAGAAAATTATAGTTTGTCTCTAATGTCACCGGCAATTAATGAAGAAACACTTTTAAAAAAGTTGAAAACATTAGATATTAATAAGAGTGCGGGACCTGACGGAATACCACCAGTCTTTATTTATAATTGCGCATCTGAACTTGTTAGTCCGCTTATTGCTATATACAATAAGTCCTTAACTTCTGGGGTCTTCCCTTCAAAATGGAAATTAGCTAAAGTGGTCCCTATTCATAAGTCTAATGCTGATGATCTTGTTTCAAATTATAGACCTGTGTCAATCTTGTCGACTTTTGGTAAGATCTTTGAATCTTTAATATGCCCCCACATTCAAAATCATCTGAAGCTATATTTGAGTGATCACCAACACGGATTTGTTCAATCACGGTCTACTAGTACCAACCTCATAGGATTTACAGAGTTTGTAACAGATGCAATCGATTCAGGCCACCAAGCTAATGTCATATACACTGACTTCAGTAAGGCTTTCGATGTGGTTTCACACAGTTTACTGATGAACAAAATACGAGCATATGGTATAACTGGTTCTTTGCTGAGTTGGATAGAATCGTACCTCACATGCAGGTCGTTTTATGTAGTAGTAAACGGCTACGAATCTACCTCAAGGGACATATCTTCGGGTGTTCCGCAAGGATCGCATTTGGGACCAGTTTTATTTAATTACTTTATTAATGATATTCCGGACTGTTTTCTACACTCGGAAATTTTCATGTACGCCGATGACTTAAAATTTGTTAAAGTTATTAAAACTATTGACGACGCAATTAATTTACAAAGAGATATCGATAGACTAGTCCAATGGTGCGAACATAATGCCATGAATCTAAATGTGAATAAGTGTTAGCACATAAAATTCTCTAGAAATAATAAAACTATAGAGCAGGATTATCATATTAACCAAGTTAAAATTTATGAAGTGGACACAATTAAAGACCTTGGAATTATATACGACAGAAAAATGACTTTTACAAACCACATAGATACTATTATAAAAAAAGCATCTAAAATGTTAGGGTTTGTAATAAGAAACTGTAAAGCTTTTAAAGGTAATAATGTTAAAATACTTTTTTACAATAGTTACATTCGTAATACTTTAGAATATTGTAGTGTAGTCTGGAGACCCCATTATGCTGTGCATTCATTGCGTCTTGAACGGATCCAAAAGCGTTTTCTATGGCACCTGGCCTACTCACATGGAATTGCAAAGTCTATGCGTTCATACAATAGCAGACTAAGGTACTTTAAAATGGTTCCGCTTGATAAACGAAGAAGTATCATTGACGCGATGTTTGCACTCAAAATTATTACACAAAAAATTGATTGCCCTCAATTGCTGAAGCAATTTGCTTTTCGTGTCCCTTCAAGAATTCCTCGGAACCCTGTCACTCCTCTCTGTGCCCCAAGAAGAAGAACAGTCCTAGGTGCTAACTCTCCTTATGCCAGGTTATGTAAGGTGATTAATAGTTGCAGTGATCAAATTGATGTTCACTTCGACTCATTAAGTAGGTTAAGGTCCGCTATTTTGAAGTGTCTTCGTGATCTAGACTAAGTTTTGTTATTATAATATTATTATTTTTTTAAGTTACTTTTTTTTCTTATATTGTTTATATTCTAGTGTTTATTCTTTTTTTTTGTTTTTGTATTTGATACTCTATTTAACGTTACTTTATTCTATGCATGCTGAGTTTACCTTTAAGTGATTGTTACATTGTTATTGCACTGTATTGGTTGTTAATTTATTTAAACATGTAGCTTGTGTAAACAATTGTTGGTGAACCAAATAAAACAAAATAAAAATAAAATAAGATTATCTTTGTAATTTTCAAACTCGCAGATTTATAGCTATAATATGCGAAAACTGTTACATGGTCTATAGATAGTATTTTAGTTATTAACTTAGTTTATAGAAAGACTGTTTGTTTTCCCAAGAAAATAAAATAAAATTATCATAACATCATCATCATTAATCATTTGTTTATGAGAGAGAGTCATGACTGTTTTGTCTATTTGTTTATAATTACAAAATACAAATTCTTAATGTTAGTGATTGATACAAAACGACTTCCTTTATTTAAATTAAAGAAAGAAAAATTATATAAGTACTAAATTAATATTTGATTTTATTGTAGATGGCCGAATTAGGGGATAAAAAGAAACCATTGGGTGCTCAAAATAGAAAAAGGAAACTGGAGAAAGTAGAAAATATTAAAAAGCTAACTTCTCCGATTGACTCTTTCTTTCGACCTGGTAAGTTCAGTCAGTTGGTCATAAATAAAACATCTGAAGTTGCATAAATCAGTGGCAGAAGTCGCTGGTGTATCCTGCCTGGGTTCGATGCCTAAGTTCCTACCTACTTATTATTATTACACTTCTTATTTTTTGTAGAAGTTACCGTAGTAGGTTTTTTTATGATTATGACAATATCGAATTAATTGTTTTTTGCGGATTGCGTACCGGCCCGGAAGGCGCAAGGGTTAGTAACTAACTCTCACTCTTGTGCCAAAGATCTCGGGTTCGAATCCCGGCCGGTGCAATATTTGTTAAAATACATACCTTCTCAGACCTTGTGTAATTTTTTTGTACTGTGTGATATGTCCAACACGCGTTCCTATCATACAAAAATTAAAATCAGTAGAAAGTACTATGCTGTCATCCCCATGAAAGGCCCATAAGCCAATTTAAAAGGCTTGTATAAATCGGAGCAAACATCTTGAGCAAACGACCTTGAATGCGCAGAAACGAATTTTGGGTCTCTTTGGTTACGAGGCTGAGGCGCAGGGGGCGTACCTGCGCGTGATTGGTTGATCAGTCGACTCTTGTCCCGCGCACCGCGTCTTCGCTCCGCTCTCTCCCGAATACACGTGCGTGCAGTGAAGTGCTCACTTTTGTGCTCTGTTATAAATCGTTATTTGTTGAGTTAAAAGCGGCTTTTATCACTGAATATTGTCGGCGATTTTGCCATTAAAAACCGAGTTAACTATTGTTTTAAATCATGAAGTTCAACAAAACATGCCAACAAGCATTGTTTTCGATTTAACTATTGTTTAAGTTATGAGAAATTTGACAAAACAATGCACATACAAAATGTTGCACATGTCGGCTATTGTCTATATTTTGGCTATTGCCTGCCACTGCACTCACACAAATACAATTGTCTATACATAATACAATATCCCGAAATAAACAGTAATTGTAATAAATAAAATAGGTAATTCTAAAAACTCGACGTAACTAATCATATTTATAGCAATATTTTGCACGTAAGTGTACGATGCGCAAACTTACCCCCACCACGTCACCTAATGCTCAAGAAGTTTGCCCACAATTGTATGTGTCTTTTTTTATTAAAAATTCGCACGAAATAATCGAGTGACCAATCAGTGTCTTGAATGGCTCCACTTTGATACTTCTTGCCCGAAGGTCAGTGCAGTAAATAGTGCAAGTGTTTTTCCATTGACACGCAAAGAAGAAGTAGAAGTGCATATTAAATAAATTATAGTTTCACTTAGCTATGTCTGTGAAATGTGTAGGTGATGTTACAAGTTGTTGTAAACTTAAGCAATTTACAACAACTAAAGCAGGTTGGCTCTTTGATCACAAATGGACCACCAAAATCGGTCGCCTCTTGCCAGGAACCTAAATTTCTCAACAGTAAGTCGTCATTTCATGATGTCACATACAGTTCTTTCTTCATTGATATTTTTTATAGCAATTTGCTTAGCATATAGCTTAATACTATAAAAACAATTAGTAGCTACGTACAGTCAGCATCAAAAGGATTTTAGCTTTGAAGGTAGTCAAAATGTTCTTAAAAACATCTATTCATTTTAATGTTGGCATACAGGATAATCAAAATGATGAATGATCCAAAGTGGTAAAAAGATCTAACCAATCAGTTGTCAATATTATATAAGCCTGTTGGGTTCGATAGCTCTTGATGTGAAGTAAACGAGTAGTGGACTGTATAATGTTTTAATGATGATAAATGTCGAACTGTTATAATTCAAATATGTTAGGAATTATGAAAGATGCGAGCGCGACTGTGCGTTGCGAGGTAACAGCTGACTGTTCGCGGTGCGCGGCCTGTATTGCAAGGCCGTGACGTCCGATAATGCTATCCCGCTCTGGCCAAGGCGATGGCGCGGTCGCAGGGCGGCGAACGGTTGAGTGTATGACTCAACAAAGCCATAGATACAGGTCGCGCGATGGTTTAAGATCGCTCGCCGTCGGCGCACACCCGCCCCCCTCACTCCGCACGCCTTCAAATAGACCTTAAAATTGAACACTGCGCATCCTCCACTTTTGCCGAGTGTAGGTACAGTGTATATTATTAATTTATTATGTTAACATAAACATAGTTTAAAATGTAAACAACTAGCGACGCGGCTGCGACCCGTCACTTAACTCAGTCGTGAATACAAACAGTTTGCGTGAACACGTATCATCTATTATTTATATTCCAATTACCTTTCTCAACAAAATAACCAAAGTAAAACCTATATTGATGACCCCTGTAAACTGTGCTATTTAATAATAGTTAGTTTTTGGTATTTTGGGCAATGGCTACTCCAGTAAACTCAGGAGTCAACACACAAGTGATGCAAGCACAGGCGCCGAACAATGAGCCACATATCGAGGATGTGTCGGCGTTGGCTAGTATTACGGTTTCCTCGCGTGTTCCTGATTTTTGGGCGGACCAACCACGACTCTGGTTCGTTCAATTTGAGGCAGTTGTAGCAAATCAGAGATTGAGTGAGGCTGCAAAACAAAACTTGGTCATAACGAAGCTGAACAAAAGTGCTATACAACAAGTAAGTGATTTACTTTTGGCCCCAGCGGAGACTAAAAAGTACGACACGCTGAAAGACAGATTACTTCAGGTTTTTGAAGAATCAGAGACTCGCCAGTTCCAGAAACTACTTGGAGAAATGGAGCTGGGAAATCAAAAACCTTCACAACTCTTGAGGCGTATGAGGGATTTTGCACGAGCAAAAATGCCAGACTCGACCCTGCAAATTATGTGGAACAGTCACCTGCCGGCGGCAGTTCAGGCGGTACTGGCGGTCACAGAAGTCAAGGAGTTGGACAATCTGGCGGTGGTAGCTGACAAGGTGATGGAGGCGACCCGTTCAGCAGAAGTGGCGGCGGTGACGTCAAACCCCACCCCCAGGGACACCAGCGTGACGACGGATTTAGCAGCGGCAGTACAAAAGCTGAGCCTCGAGGTTGCAGAGCTACGACGTGGTAGGCAATTTCAACGTCGTACCGGGAATATACAATCAAGTTCACACTCTAGAAATGTAAGTAGAAGTCGGAAAGATCCTAATTGGCTGTGCTATTATCACTACAAATTTAGATCTAAATCTACTAAGTGTGTCGAGCCGTGTAATTGGAAAACTTCAAAGGACAATGCGAAGCCGACGGAAAATTAGCGGCGATACAGCCTGTGGCGGAGGTTTGTATCAATACCTATAATCGCCTATGTGTGTTAGATAGTAATAGTAGACTTAAGTTTTTGATAGACACGGGTGCTAATGTTTCGGTAATTCCGGTTGGTAAAATTAATTCTAACAAACTCGAAAGTGATAGTTACAAGCTGTATGCGGCTAATGGTAGCGAGATACAAACTTACGGTGTACGTAATTTAGTTTTAAATCTTGGTTTAAGAAGAGCTTTCCGATGGACCTTCATTGTTGCGGCTGTTAAACAACCGATAATAGGGGCAGATTTTTTAACCCATTATAAGTTGTTAGTTGATTTAAGCGCGCGAAAGTTAATTGATCAAGTTACTCGTTTAAATATTATCGCTTCAGTTGTGTGCCATGACGTCCCAGGTAGGAAAATCCGACCTAGACGAATAAATGACGTCATTATAAGGTCAATTTAGAGTCAGTACTTTATTCGTCGAATATTTACGTCCCACAGACGTCAATTTAGCGTCAGTCTTTTATGGGTCGTGAATGTACGTTTTAGCGACGTCCATTACGTTCGTCCATTGGTCGTCCGTTATTTTCGTAGTACGTACGTCATTCTACTACCGTGTTCGCTCAAAAAAAATGCAGTGCTTGATTTTTTATGTCTGGTAAGTAGGTACTTACCTAGGGCTGCCATATTTTGGTAAGGTATCATCGGGACGCTTTGGCTGGCTGAAATGGCGAGTAAGAAAAAAAAACAAATTTTAGGGCAAGGCAAGACAAATATTTATTTTCTTATTACATAACTTAGGAATTAGCAGAAGAAGTACTCGGCATGTTATATTTTTCCGAGGACTTAACTTTTTTTAGCAAGGCTATATTGCCTTTAACATAATGGTAGAACTCAATGCATGTCATATTATAGTTTATCTGACACTGTAATATTGACTCCACTGTTTTCGGCAGCAGAGAATTCCTTTCATCAGTCCACTGAGCCGTCATTAAAGAAAACACCCTTTCCACTGTAGCGTTGTGGGCTGGAATTGCAAATAAATACTGGCATAGTTTAAGCATTTGGCACTTTCTTTCGGGATTTTCGGTTTTGTTCAAAAAGTACATCCATTTCTCTTCCAGAGACTTCTTCGACTTCCATTCTTCAGATGCCCGTTCAGACTCCAAAAAGGTTTTCAGATACGTATATTCTTCATAGCATCTGTCACCCAAAATCTCCACACCATGTTCAGTAAGATATAGAATTGTGTCTTCAATCTTCGCCCATTCTGGGATTTCAGTTAGCGTCATCCAATTGAAAATTTCATATTTATTAAATGAAACAGACCACTTTTTCAGATAATCTATTGCTGTATTATAAAACAGTACCGTCTCCTCCTCAAATTTAGAAATCAATATTCCTGTTTCAGGTGTTGGATTTTCCCTTTTAAGTTTATTCAATTCTATTTTAGTTTGCATGCCAATAAACTTGTCAGCTTTTCTTTCAAGCAGTTGTTTTTGTGTTTCATCTAAGATGTTTTTTATTTCAATTATAGATATTTTATTCTTTTCAACACTTCTTACATTTCGTTCGAATAAGCTCAAATTGGACAGCAAAAATAGAAAATAAATTTCACTGACCGGATTTCTAAAGAAATCTGAAATTATTTTAGGTGGCCGTTCTTCAGCGTCAAAAAAATCTTTAAGCGGAATCCAAAGTTTTAGGATTCTCTCAACAGCGGGCATTAACGACAGCCATCTTGTTTTTGAGTGCGACAAAAGAGTTTGGTAATTTATATCAATAAATGAGCAGAACTCTTTCAGCCTCTCTGTGCGAACTGTGTATATCGAAAAATAGTGAAAAATCTTTAGGACAATGACTTCAACATCCACAGATAAAATTTCAGCAGCGCTGGATACTGTATTGTGCAGAATGTGGGCCGGACACCCAATTCCTTCTAACGATTTTCCTAATTCTTCCTTCATTCTCTTGAAAACATTGTTTTGACCATGTCGATTAAGTCCTCCGAAGTTGGTATTGGCGTTGTCTCCACAAAAAGCTATTAGTTTATCCAAAGAAATCTGCAGTTCTCTTAATGAGTTAATACAATAGTTCGATATTGTTTCCGATGTTTCATTTTTTAAAGAATCAAACTTCAACAGTTTTTGTTGGATACCGTCAGTTTCCGTAAAATATTGAACAAGTAAAGGAAACATCTTTTCAGCTTTGTGATTGGACGCATCCGTGCCTATACCGTAAAAAGAAACTTCTTGAATTTTTTTTACAGTTTCATTCACGGAGTGTGGAGCGAGAATATTTGTTACAATGGCTGTAGCCTTTGTCCTAGCTGTAGACTGCTTTGCAGCAACTTTTGAGTCGGGATACATTGTGGAATTCAATTTCACGGTACAATCAAGAGATTTGAATGACTGATGGTGTTTAACAACTTTATATGCTGTCGTTAGTTCCGCTGCAGCAATAAGTACTTCTTCTTGGGTATTTTCTTTAATCATAAATCCAGATATGGGCCTTGCTGTCGATACTGTCATGAATTTAGTTTTGTGATTGGTTGTAGAAATGTGATGTTTTACGTCTCCCTTACCGCCGTGAGAAATTGATATAAAACAATTACAAATACTACACATCGCTTCTTCATTTGTACGTCCTCTCTTTATGAAACTCCACTCTTTTGTATAATCGTCCGAGAAATGACACTTCCTCTTTTTCGCCGTAGACATTCTCGTTTAACTTTAAATAATTATGAACTGCCGGCACCACACCACGTACTAATCAAAAAATGCACAAACACAAAACCGTTATATGCGTTTGCGCGCGGTTGGCAGCGGGGCTAGCGGGGTACTGGCTCACGCGGGCGGTCGCCGGTGCGGTGTGGTGGGTCCGCCCCCTCACCCCGCGATTACGATTTGCACAGTATCGGGACATTTTGGTATATGTCGGGACGTCGGGACAGAGACTTCAATAACGGTGACAGTCCCGATATATCGGGACGGATGGCAGCCCTATACTTACCTATCTATTTGCATACCTACATAAGTTTGTATTATGTACTTACTTTATTAATATATATTTATTTTATTGCCTGTTAGATGTCCGCTAAAACACTTTGTACCTACCTATATTTATAATTATATCGACCTACTACCTATTAGCACCGATAAAGTATTACTATTAATACTTTATCGATGCTATTAGCCTATTATTGCCTACTACCTTTCAAGCATTATCTATGCTCGAAGCTACCATTACGGTATGGTATTGATTGATAAACATAATAACAGCCATAATAATTTAAGTTAAAGAACCTACATAATTATGAATAAGTAATTATATTAAATTTTAACTAATAATTACTAATAAAACAACAAAATAATTATAACTTGTCATGCTGCATGTTAAGTACCAACTAGCAATATCTTTTGCGTGAAACGAAACGTGTAGGACTTTCCCTCCATTTTTAACCGTTGCGTTGCTTCGGTTGCTTGGACGCGGCACTGAGCCACTGAGGCACTGAGCGGCGCGCGGCGCGTGTGTTGAGTTGAGTGCGATGTATAAATAATAACTCAAATACCTATCTTGTTTTGTTGTCGAATAAGTTTGTGTCCGCCACTTTAATAACTCAAATATCTCGTTTTCTTGTCCAATAAGTTTGTGTAGTGTGTACCTAATAGGTAAGCTTTAAGCATTATGTTTGCTGTTATACAATTTTCGGAAAATGACGGCGGCACAGTTTCTGTGGTGAACAAGGACTGGCTGACGCCAAGGCGATGTGAAGTTTATTGGCCCCCAGCCAAGGGCTCAAAGGAATTCAACCGATTCCTTAGCCAGGCATCGCCTGACGAAAAATGGAAGCTGTATGGGGTGCAAAGAGTTTTTTACGAGACTGGTATGTAATTTCTGTCCGTCTGCTGTTTCTACGTAGTGTGGTGATGTCTGCCTGAGTGTGGTATAGGTTCTTTTAGAATTATAAACATCAATGCACGTGCCGTTTTTGTAAAGCCCTTTCATTTTTATTTGTGAATGTGTCTGCTGCTTAAGTTTTAAAATAGTCTAACCCAGAAATTGTCTAAATCTAACCTACCTGGTGATGTTCTAACCTAGTTGTTAATAGTGGTTGTTGGTTCTTGATAGCCCCATTGACACCTATTAAAAGTGTATAAATGTGCATGTTCTTGCTTGCTTTAGATGACATAGAAAAAGCAAAGAAAAAGTTGAAACTGGTGGAGGTGTCTTCTGATATACAGACTGAAGAGGAAACTGAGGTTTCCAAGAGGAAACCTCAGAAGAACAAACGTTATATTTGCAGTAGTGATAGTGATGAGAATAATGATAATTTTACCAGACCACCACCCTTTAAAAAACAAGGTTAGACAATTCACTTCTTTTCTTTGGCAATGAGATGTGTACCTCACATGTTTGACCTACCTATATGCTAAGTTTTTGTTTCACAGTTATAAGAACGCCGCAATACCTGAATAAATCTAATGATCTAACATCGGATCTACCAATACTGTCTGGCAGTTTGTTGCAGGGTATGTATTAGATAACAATATGATTTGGGAATAAAGTCGATTTATGTAAAGTTAGCATAATAATTTAAATGGGTATAAATACATCAATACTTACACACTATTATTACTGACAGACTACAGGTCCTGGAGACTTGAGGAAGCTATGTTTCTTTAAGTATGAAAATAAGTTCACACGCAGTAATTCACACGGGCTTCCACTAGTATGTAATATCAGTGTTAATTTTATTTAATTTGCAGGACTGCTTCAGACTGGGGCTGATGATATCCATGTTTTAGATACACCAGGATGCAGTGTAACTGAAACCACTGAATTATCAGGTATGTAGGCCTCTTGGCAAAAGAGCTATTTTATAACATTGGACTTTTTTAATTAATTTCGAGGGCACAGGCGACCCAGTTGTGTAAACAGTGTGTAATGTTACCTGTTAAAAAGTTTGTTGTTTTTTTAGAATACCAATCAAAAGTGCTGTCAATGTTATCTCTCATGAAAACACAAAATGATCAAATCATACAAATGTTAAAGCAAAATAAAATTTGTCAAGGCACACTGAAAGAAGATTTCAAATTTCCAATTAAAACTGCTGCAGAGTTGCATGCAACGGAACAACTGCTGCTACTGAAAGAAAATTATGACAATTTGGTAAATATTCTTTCAAACATTTAACTTGCTTACTAACAAACAATTAAAACACTGCCTTCCTTCCTAAGCAGTAGAGTATAAATATGTTTAGCCAAACCATGAAGCTGGTCTTCTGACTCGAGGTCACTTTGATGTTATTGAATTGATTGAGTTTAGCTATCTCTAGATCGCATAGTGGTGCAGCATGCAGATGCTCAAATGTTTCATGTGTATTTACATGTTAAAAACGTTTCAATGTTGTATGGGTAAGGTACATATTTAAAAGCTACTACTACTACTATATTTTTACCTATAATTTAAATAAATAAGTAATTAAAGTACAAAAATTAGAAACAATAAAACATACATACATAAATGCTACCTATAAAGCTAAAACCTGATTTATTTATTTACAGGTGTCCTATATCAAAATACTGGGTGGCAGTGATGCAGCCTCAAAGGTTTACCGCATCTTGAAATGGGCGTTTACAGACCATGTTGCTGTTGACTATAATTTTTATGGAAAACGTTCAAATAAAAAGGCATTTGCCAACTGCGCATCCGTGATTGTATTGTTGGTAGGTACCTAAGTTCTTTGATATTTCTAGATAATAATTTATTTGCTACATTATGGTTACAGTGTACCTACATGCATTGTTTTGTTCTTATTCAAATAATGGTCATTCATGTCATGTCATTAAAATCTATACAAATATTATTAAGTGTAAAAGTTTGTACTTATTTATTTTGTATGTAACAAATAAACTCAAAAACTACTGGAACCGATTTCAAAAATTCTTTCACCATTAGAAAGCTACATTATCCCTGCATAACATAGGCTTTAGTTTTTACTAGCAACCCGCCCCGGCTTCGCACGGGAGTCATTTAGAAAAAAGAAAGATATTAATGTGAAGTTGCCTTTGAATTTTTCTACTTGTGGAAGCTGGGGCGGATCGCTAGTCTAGACTAGCGATCCGCGATAAAAGTAATCATTGTCAGACACCAACATTAATTTTGGCGCGTCACTAGATTTAATTTGAATACTGATGACTACAGTTACGTAATTAATTTGTATTTTTTTTATTATAGAAGGCGTTGTTACCTCAACATCTGGTTGCACAGAAAAACAAGTAGAAGACTCCATAAAAGTCTGGCTCAAGCATGCCCCTGAACGAGTAAAGAAGAATGACAAACAGATTCAGTGCTAGTTACCATGTCAGAAAAAATAAAATACACACCAAAGGCTGTAATTGGCCAACGTCAAATGTTGAGAAGGGCAAAGGAAGCAGAGTTGAGTCTCGTAGCAGGTCTACATGGGACACATGGAAACTCACCACTTAGTATTTTGCCATCTCCATCATTGAATAATGTACTTCCCCAAAGTCCGGTACCACATATACATGACTGGTCCTTCTCTATAGAACCGGAGGTTTCTATAGATAGTCATATAATTTATTTAAATGATGAACAGGTTATGCCTATAACAGATTCCAACAACGCTAGGGTGGATAATGATTTGAAATCAAAATTAATACACTGGGCAACTATTCAGCATCAAATACCACATAATGCAGTGGATAATTTACTCAAAATTTTGACCCCATTTCACCCAGATTTACCTAAAAATAGTAGGACATTATATAAAACCCCAAAAAATATAGATGTCACATATTTAGAAACTGGGCAATTTGTTTATCTAGGTCTGCTGTCAGAAATTAAAAAACATATAAAATTATTTGATTTTGATGGTAATGCTGAAAATAGAGAAATTAGTTTAAGTTTTAATATTGATGGACTTCCACTTTTTAAAAGTTCTAACACACAGTTATGGCCTATATTAGCCCTGGTTAAGGATATACCTAATGCTAAACCTTTTCCCATTGCTCTTTTTTGTGGAAAAAGCAAACCTGCACCTTTACATGCTTACTTGGTGCAATTTGTAGACGAATTAGTAATCTTACTTAGAGATGGGTTCAGCTTTGAGAATATTAATTACACTGTTAGAGTTCATAGTTTTATTTGTGACGCGCCGGCGCGAGCCTTTATTAAGAGTACAAAACAACATGGTGGTTATTCTGCCTGCGACAAATGTACCGAGCAAGGTGAATACCTGGGCAGAGTTATTTATCAAAGTGTGACAGCACCCAAGAGAACTAATGAATCATTCCGTGCAAAATTAGATGAAGATCACCATGTTGGAGAATCACCGCTCTTAGCACTCCCCATAGACTTGATAAAAATATTTCCTATTGATTATATGCATAATATTTGTTTGGGAGTCATGCGTAAATTGTTAAATGTTTGGATCAGTGGTGGTTTAAATGTTCGTTTACGAAGTCTATCAGTAAATTCCATATCAGAAAAACTAATTTATTGTTCAAAATTTATACCAATTGAATTCAATAGAAAACCTCGAAGTTTAACTGAACTGGCCAGATGGAAAGCAACTGAATATAGAATGTTCTTATTATATGTCGGTCCACTTGTTTTGAAAAAAATCTTGCCACGCTCACTTTATGAAAACTTCTTATTGTTTCATTCAGCTATCACTATTCTTTGTTCAAAAAAACATATAAATGAAATTGGTATAGATGTTGCACAAGAATTATTGCTCATGTTTATAAATCATTCCAAATCAGTATATGGTTTAAAATTTTTAGTGTATAATGTTCATTTGCTATGTCATGTAGGAGATGATGTACGTATCTTTGGCCCACTAGATGAATATTCAGCATTTCCATTTGAAAATTTTTTAAACTCTCTAAAGAAATTGGTACGATCACCTAATAAGCCCTTACAGCAAATTGTTAAAAGATTGAAAGAAATGGAATCTCCTAAAGTATATGATTCTGTACCAAAAACATGTGCTTATGATCATTATGATTCTGGACCTGTTCCTGAAGAGAATGTCTTTGAATGCTTTAAGAGATTAGTATACAATAAATTCACATTCTATGTTGCATCATCTCGTGAAGCAGATTGTTATTGTCTTATTAAGAATTCGAAAGTGTTTAAGATATTTAATATTCTAAAAAATGGTTGTTTCTTTCTCTATGGACGTGAGTTTATGAACTATCAGCCATTTTATGAATATCCATTTAATTCTGTAACTATTGATGTAATGGAAGTAAAAGAACTTTCTAATTTTAAACTGATCCCTATCAGTGAAATATGTACCAAATGTGTTGTAATTCCTGATGAAAGTTATACTGTAAGTATCCCATTACTCCATAACTAAGTATAAGTACTGTCAGCTGCACTGTAATGTGTACAATTCCTGATTTTCAGGAAAGTATATAGCAGCATTGCAATAGACATTTACATGGCAAATGCTGGCAAAAGTGACCTAATGGGCTGAACTTCTACATTTTTTAGTTTTTGTGTTTTAAATGTCTCTTGCAATGCTGCTATACACTGCTTTAAAAGTTAGGAATTGTATACGTTCTACTACAGCTGACTGTACTACCTAAGGTTTAAAGGACCTACGCAATCAGCTGCGTCCTGCGGTGGCGATCAGTGAAACGCTGTCAAATATTTCTGACATATTTGACAGCGTTTCGCTGATTCACTGACCGCCACCGCAGGACGCAAGCTGAACGCTTAGATGTGCGCAAGGCTTAGGAGAAGTATCTCTATAGCATGTACGTGCTCATTTTGTGTTTAAATTTTCAATAAATTTTATAATTTCATGTATTTCTATTTTTTATTAAACCTAGTAGTACCTCTACCTACCTACCCCTGCAGGAGGATGGTGTGGGACGTACACCACCCTATAAAGTACGTCATTCTGAGGTCGCCAGATCGGTCCCAGGTTCGTCCTTGGGAAGCTATCAAAGTACGTTCTATGGACGTCATTATAGGGTCAATACTTAGGGCCCAAACTAGTCTCTATTTACGTTCTTAGTACGTTCTTATAATGACGTCCATAGAACGTACTTCAAACGGTGGTTTGAAGACGTCAGCAAAGGACGTCGTATGGCTGTGACAAATTGACGTCATCTGCTGAGGCTCCCGACGTAGTAAAATGACGTCAGATACGTCCAAAATGACTGTAAGCGGACGTCAAACTGACGTAAAATTCCTACCTGGGGTATGTGAGTCATTAGTTCAAACGATAATAAATGATAATGTGTGGCATAAATTACTATCAAAATACCCAGACATTACCAGACCAATATCGTTCAAAGAAGTTCCTAAACATTCGGTGTGCCATTATATTGAAACCTCAGGACCACCGGTATACGCTAAGGCAAGGCCACTACCACCGGATAGATTCAAAAAAGTTAAGGCTGAATTTCAGAATATGTTAGACTTAGGAATTTGTCGACCCTCCAAAAGCCCTTGGGCGAGCCCGCTTCACGTGGTACCCAAGAAAAATGGAGATATTAGACCGTGTGGGGATTATAGGCGGCTTAATGCAATAACAAAGCCGGATCGTTATCCCATTCCACGTATAAATGATTTTAAATATTTAATTGCAGGTAATAAGACTGTATTCAGTAAGTTAGATTTAAATAGAGCATATCATTTTATACCTGTAGCCCTTGAAGATATCGAAAAAACTGCAATCATTACTCCTTTCGGATTATTCGAATTCCCACGTATGACTTTCGGTTTGCGGAACGCAGCGCAATCGTTCCAGAGATTTATGGATACGGTAGTTCTTAATGGTTTTGATTTCGTATATAATTATATTGACGATTTGTGCATAGTATCGGAATCAGAAGAAATTCATAAAAAGCATTTAAATGCGGTATTTCAAAGGTTTAACGAATTTGGTGTCACAATTAACATTTCTAAATGTGTGTTTGGAGTATCAAAATTAAACTTTTTAGGTTATGAGGTGTCAACAGACGGTATTCGTCCACTCGATGATAAGGTACAGGCAATTGTAAATTTTCCGAAACCTGAAAATATCGAACAATTGCGTCGTTTTCTCGGTATGGTCAATTTCTATCGTTCGCATATACCTAATGCAGTGGATAGTCAGGCAGAGTTAAATAGTTATCTGCATAATAGCAAAAAGCGGGACAAAACCGTGATAAAATGGACTGATAAGGCCATCGAGGCATTCGAGAAATGTAAGGTGAGCTTAAAAAGCGCCGTTACATTGTCGTATCCAATGTCTGATGCTAATTTATCTTTGATGTGTGATGCTTCAAATACTAGTGTAGGCGCGGTTTTACAGCAACAAATAGATACCAATTGGAAACCACTTGGATATTTTTCTAAAAAATTATCACCTACAGAAATGAAGTACTCTACTTATGACCGTGAATTATTGGCTATATATATGGTAATAAGACATTTTAAACATTTAGTGGAAGGTCGGGCATTAACGATATTCACAGATCATAAACCTATCGTATACGCATTCAGTAAAGTAAGTAGCGATAAAGAAAGTCCTAGACGTATTCGTCAACTTTCCTACATAAGCGAATTCAGTACTGACATTCGGTATATCAGCGGTAATCAAAACGTAGTAGCAGACGCTTTATCTCGGATAGAGACAGTAAGTTGTCCCACGATACTAGATTATGCGGCATTAGCGGAAACCCAATCTAGTGACGTATACTTACGGGAGGCATTGCAAGTACCAGATAGTAATTTACAGTTTAAACAATTTTACTTACCAGGTTGTGATAAACAAGTACCTATATTGTGAAATTTCATCGAATAGAATTAGGCTTAATTAACTGAAAATTTTAGATTAATCGCATTCCATTCAATTCATGACCTTAGCCACCCTGGAATTAAATGTACTAAACAGATGGTTAAACAAAAGTTCTTTTGGCCGAATATGGATAGAGATGTTACCAAATGGGCTAGAACTTGTCCTATTTGTCAGAAAGTAAAAATCAATAGACATACTGTTTCCGGTGTAGGTAGTTTTGAACGGGCTGAACGTTTTCAGCACCTACACATTGACATAGTCGGACCTTTAACGATATCACCTGATGGTTATAGATATTGCGTAACTCTTATAGATCGGACAACGGGTTGGCCAGAAGCGGTTCCTGTTAAAAATATTACAGCGGAGACCGTGGCTAGAGTAGTTTTTGAGTGCTGGATCTCACGTTTTGGATGCCCTTCAAAGCTAACAAGCGACCAGGGTAGACAATTTGAAAGTGATATGTTTAAAAACCTTATGAAATATTTAGGTATACATAAAATACGCACAAGTCCGTATAATCCAAAAAGCAACGGCGTCATTGAGCGTTGGCATAGAGCACTAAAAGTATCCCTTATGGCACGTTTACAAGATGACAAGTCTTGGGTGGACGAGCTTCCGATCGCATTATTAGGACTGCGTGCAGCTATCAGAAGTGATAGCGGAGTAAGCGCAGCGAAATTGACCTACGGTAAAACGATTCGATTGCCGGGTGATTTTTATGATGAAAATAAAATATGTATGTCGGACTCGGAATATTTACAGGTACTTAGAGATTCTATAAATAAATTGAAACCACGACCACCATGTCATAGTAATTCACGTTCGCTATTCATATCCAACGAGCTTAATACGTGTAAAAGTGTGTTCGTTAGAATTGATTTAATGCGTAAGTGCCTTCAACCACCATATGACGGTCCATACAATGTCGTAAAAAGACAAGGAAAGACTTTCACTATCAAGGTAGGCGATAAAGAAAAGTGTATTTCCATAGACAGGCTGAAACCTGCCTATGTAATTGATAGCGATTGTAAAAACTCTACCGACAATAATTTTAATTTGGATTGTAACTTGAACGATAAACAAAGCGCAGCGGCAAAGGTTAGTCATAACAAAACAACGCGTTTTGGCCGAGTAATCAAAACACCATTGAGATTCGTAAAATAAGCAACATAAGTAGCGTTTGACACAAAGGACTTATTATAACACTTTTAGTTAAAAACACTTTTATTGTTTTGTTTAAATATACTTTTGTGTAAGCTATTCATAGGTTTCGAAATGTTTATTGTTTATTTTAAATATACTTTTGTATAAGCTAATCATAGGTTAAGACATTTTTATTGTTTATTTAAATAATAAAAACTTATGTGTATTTCTTTTTTTGTGAACAACGCTTTCGTTGAGTAGCAGTTTGTTTAGCTCTCACAAAGCGCTTGAGATTAAGCAGGCAGCAACCGCATTTATCTACAAGTAAAGTGTTTTAAGAAAATATGTTAGCTTAACCCTTTAATTACTTATTAAATATTTGTTACTTTTTTTGTTTTAAAAAAGGGGGGAATGGTGTAGGTACAGTGTATATTATTAATTTATTATGTTAACATAAACATAGTTTAAAATGTAAACAACTAGCGACGCGGCTGCGACCCGTCACTTAACTCAGTCGTGAATACAAACAGTTTGCGTGAACACGTATCATCTATTATTTATATTCCAATTACCTTTCCTCAACAAAATACCAAAGAAAAACCTATACCGAGCGATCATAAACCACCGCGCGACCTGTAATAATATTATCTATGGCTTATATAATATAATATTGCTAACATAGTATCAGAATGGTGTGGCAGAGGCAGAGATGATTTTATCCCAGGTAATAGGGGGTGAGCCTATCGCCATACACCACGCACAAATGCAATTCCGTGCTGTTATCGTGAATAACCATTTGGTTTAATAAGCCAGTCAGAACAAAAACAATTTTAAATAATATAACATGTTTATTATCATAATAAACATTTGATTTCCTCACAAAGTGTGTCAAAATCTTCTACTTTCCACTTCTGTAATTCTCTCTCTAGATCTTCGGATTTAAGGTTTGCAAAGCTCTCCTTATCTAAAATTAAAAATTATACAATTAATTAGCTATAAAGTTTCCAAATAACTAATCCCAACACAATAGTGCAAGCATTACTATTTGGCAATAAGCTGACAGTGGTGCAGTTCCTCAGTACGGCTAGCAACTCTTGATATAATATTGATTTGACTATGACATAGATATCAACATCGAAACGTCAAAAGAAAAAATAAATTGACGTTTCTGTGTTGATAACTACTAGCCATTCTATAGTCAAAACTGTAGAGGAACGGGGTGTGATGTTCCTCCACCACAAAAGGGAGGATCCTCCGACCAGGCTCGGTGGTATTGCCTAGCGGACAGCTTTCCAACGATAGCGTCCTGGAAATGGTATTTATGTACACTTACTGTGAACTAGACATGGGTAGTGAATGAATGAATGACACAAAAGATCCGGCTCTTTTCAAATGAATCGTATCTCAATCGGCTCAGTGTGATATTAAATGGCTCTTCGGCTCTTCATTTGGCTCCGCGTCATATCGTTCAGGAATCACTGGGCGAGAGCCAGTGAGTGAACGCAGACCGGCCGCGATTCGGGGTGTCCGATCTGCGCCGAATGTTTCCGATCATTCCAAATCCCGACAAACGGTTAAATACGTTTATTGTAAAATAAGTCTAGCGTAAGGTAGGAATAAAGCAGAATATTCCGTGGCACCTATCATTTAGGCGGGAATATTTTCTTTTCTCGTGTTGACGTTTTGACAAACATACATTAGCTCCGTAAACAAAACAGTTTAAAGCCTGTTAAGTTTCTATTCTTTGTTACCTAGATGTTTTATTATAGAAGCAGCTGTGCTGGTATTTCGTGTTAGGTATAGTTTGTGGGGTCATATTAACATTAAATGTAAATAATAATATTGTAACAAGTAGCGCCACAGTGTTCAATAGATAAAATTAAGCTTGTAATATAATAACCCTAACGCCACATAGTGTCCAAAAACCGAAACTTTATAATTATTTATGAAGGAAGATGATGTAATGGCCACAGATAATATACAGTAAATAAACACACCCGTAGCGCTTATATCCAGCGGGGAAAAGCAGAACTAGTAATATCTATTGTCTGAAGCTCCACCCACAGTACGAGAATTGTAACTCATTCATATATTAAAATTGAACTAGATCGCTTGATACCAACTCACTCATGAATGAAGCGTTGCATCGGCTCTGATCTGACTGAGAGAAATTAATACATGAGCTAGACTCGCTGAGCCAAATGACCCAAAGATCCAAAAGAGTGATACGATTCTTTGACCGAAAAGAACCGTATCACTCTTTTCTTTTTGGTGAGCCGTTTTTCCCATGTCTACTGTGAACATTTCGCTGTCGCGGTACTGCGCTTTTTGACATTTGTGACGTGTGCGTCACTTCTTGACGTTGTCAATGTTATCCGTCATTTTATTACGTGCAGATACCGCCACAAAAACCAACACTCATTACCGATGAGCACCGAGATTCTGACCAATAGAATGAGACATAAATATATTATTTTGTCTCTTCCTTCGCCCATTGGTCATTTACATTTAGCTCCGGCTATTGCCGTCGGGAATGAGTGGCGGTTTTAACTATATAAAACTGCAATAACTACGTCATAGTAATCTCAAGAGTGGCCAGTCATGCTAAGGGTGCAGGTGCTTTTTGCCTCAAGCTTGTTCACAAGAGCTATTAAAATACACTCAAAAATAATACCGTATATAGGAAACCAGCCGCTCAACTCCAGCACAGCGACATTCATAGCTGAAAACTGCTTAGCTCCAGAATTACTTTTTCTCGGCCACACTAGCACATTTGCTACATTTTCAACAGTGTTTCTCCTGGTTATTAGAATATTATGGGCTATAGACTTCTTTAAGAAATATTCTATGATCTTGTATATCTCCTGGCATGTCCGCAGTATAGAATTTTGTTGGACTTCGAAACAAAATGCAGGCATGGGATAGTTGTCATCCAGCCTGTACATGCTGCTCTTCACATGTAGCCATTTCTGAAATAAATATCGAAATTGTGTTATTTCTACTAATTATAAACTAGATAGTTAGATGCTTTTGTTTGTTTGTGTACCCTAAAATCTTCGAATCTACTGGACCAATCTAAATGAAAATTGGTGTGGAGATTGTTATGGACTGCAGAAATAATTTAGGCTTATTTTTTATCCACGTACCACGTGCAGAGGCTAGTTATATTATCTAATACTAGCTGACCTGACAGACGTTTCCCTGTCTTAACTATGAATATTGACTCGAATTGGTATAATTATTCAAAAAAATATTACAATAGCATAGCATTTATATTCTAAAGATTTAAAATATACGAGATTAGAGAGCGAGAGTTCAGTAGTTTGGAGTTAAATCGTAACAAAAGAATCTAAAATCAATTCATCAGTGAACTACGACAAGATTTCAAATTGAAAAAGTGAATTATTAAAAGGTTCTATCAAATTACAAATTTTCGGGGTTCCACTACCATATAAATATAATAATACTTACTATATTTTCTACACAGAAATCGTGTTTGTCCATAAACAGGTGGTAATGCAAATGGTTCACCGATGCAAATCCACATAGACTATTGAATAAGATCCTTAAATCCCTGAAACAAGAAAAAATATATTTTAAAAGTAAATGATTTTGCTTGTTGAAAAAAATTATTACACAAGACAATATAGTAAATTAATAAAAGCTTTACATAGTAGGTGTAACGCATTTAATATTCAATACGCCACAGTAGACAAGTAAATATCACACAACAAACACACAACGCCATCTAGTCCCCAACTAAGCAAAGCTTGTACTATGGGTACTAGAATAACTGATATTAATACATATATACTTTTATTTTGTAAATACGTTCTTATTATACATAGGAACACCCAGACTAAGACAAACCCCCATGTTCATGCACACAAAGATATGTCTTAATAAGAAAGAAAGATCAGAAACTGAAGCCTGGTAATATACAATAAGTTAAAATATAGTGTTAAATATTGAAATAGTTCATTTTACAAGGCACTATAATTAAATACTGCCAACATCACCACCATTCTTAAAATGATATTCAAACTCTATTCATTTGATGCACTTTTAAAAACAAACAATTTTTATAAAAATTGGCATGACAAGATTGTGACTTAACTTTAGCTGCAGGTTGTCTACTCTGGGGCCAAGATAATAAAGCCTTTTTGTTATAAGTTTTTAACAGACAAATTTTAATTAATTAGTTAATACCCAGGTTCTTCTTCTTCATTGTGTCGATGGCTGAGTCATTTTATTTTGACTTGCCATTGTGGTGAAAGGATTAGCCAATTCGCTTTGGAGTACTCGCGAATTGCCAAGGGTATGCCGGACGTAGGGAATCGTTGTGTACGTCACTTGGGGAGGCTCCTTTTATACCCAAATTATAAGTTTTGTATGCCAGAGGACAAATTACTTTTCATTGATAAAATGTTTGAGCCACGCCTGTAATCTAAAATAATCTACATGCATACAGGAACCATAAGTAGCATGTACTTGCCTACACTCACCGATCCTGAGCAAGGAACAGCACTTCCGCAGCCAGTACCAAGCTCTCCGCAGTGACAACCTGAGGCAGGCATTTGTTTACTGACGGGCACAGTAGTGAATGGTATCTTGATATTGGACTGACATTCACTATGACTGTGTGTATATCTCCATCTAGAAATATACAATAATAATAATAAATCATTTATTTCAGGCTGCATAGGCCCATAGATATATACCTTAACCTAAAATACATAATTATAAATTCACTTCCTTTGCACTAAGTTTTTGTGCGTTCCTGGGGTATAGTTCCGCGGAAGCGACGGAAAACACCCTGCGGCCAAAAGCTAACTAACTAATGAATTTGATGTAGTTTGTGTAATACTATTACTACTTCTGAATCAATTATTTATTTATTTCATTTATTAATGACAATCAAAGTTACATTAAGCAGCGATAACCAAGTGGGAGACCGTAGGACTGCGAAGTCAAAGGTCTCGGGATCGAACCCACAGCGCACACCTCTGTAGATAAATCGTTAAGATTCGTCTTTTCGAAGATATGTGTGTATTTATTATATTAATTATTGCTCGCTATCCGTGAAGGAAAACATCGCACTTGGCCAGTGTGATGGACTATGGCGTAACCCTTCTCATCATGAGAAGAGGCCCGAGAACAGCAGTGGGACATGTATCAGATACAGGGCTGCTATAATGTTAAATTATATACATATAACAAATCTTCACTTAATACAAGTTTTTTTTTTTTTTTTTTTTTTTTTTTTTATGGTGGATAGGCACGCGTTTGACCACGATCTCACCTGATGGTAAGTGATGATGCGGTCTACGGTGGAGCACGCTTACCTATAAGATACCTATTAACTCTTGCTTTGAAAAGATCCAGATTGTACTCATGCGGAAACACAGACTCGGGCAGGGCGTTCCATTCTTTGGCAGTTCGCATAAGAAATGTAGAAGCGAAACGCTTAGTGCGTATTAGTGGAATGTCTACCGTGAAGCGGTGCCTGAGTGCCGTTTGTCTGGTAGTCCGATGGTGAAACGGGGACGGAGGGATTAGGTTGTGAAGTTCCTCGGCACACTCTCCGAAATGTATCCTATAAAAGACCGATAGGCTGGCAACCTTGCGACGGTGCTCTAGACTTTGTAGTCGAGCCTCCGTCAGATCGTTGTCGCAGATGGTTCTCTTGGCTCTCCTCTCGACTGACTCGAGTGCCTCAAGCTGGTACTTGGCTGAACCATCCCACAGATGAGAACAGTACTCCACACACGACCGGACTTGCGCTTTATAGAGGTCGAGCAACTGCCTTGGTGTAAAATATTGCCTCACCTTGTTGAGGATGCCCAGCTTTTTGGCGGCTAGCTGAGCTTTCGACTCAATGTGTGATCAATGTGTGAGCCGAAATTGAGCTTCGAGGTCAGCGAGATACACAAGTATTATTACATAATTGCTTTGGTATGAGCTTATGAATTATAAAAGTGTTAGTGTTAGTTATTATAATCAAAATTGAAATGGAGACAGTTGTAAGTAAAAGTAATTTAGGAAAGGTTTTAGGTACTTGTCTTACAATTTCAAAAATTTTAAGTCATTTTATCTACAGGCATAATAATGTAATGTTATATAAAACTTTACCCATTTTATAAATAATTCATTTATAATAACCCAGTTTGCCTTTTGCTTTGTATTTGTATCTATCAATTTTCGTTAATATTTAATTCTCAGCTTAATTTTTTTGTATTTTTGGTTCTAATATTTCTTTGATTATATTTTCTAGTGAGCGTTGATCTACTGTGTTGTTTTTTAATGGCAGGGACTAGCTGAAAATCAGTGCTGTGCATTGCTCGCAAATACTGAGCTAGATCCCTTGCCGCACATTTTCTGTGTAGGTACTATTTATATTTTCTGTGAACTGTTTTATTTTCTCTTATTGTAAGATAATGTGTGGTGAATAAATGGTTTAAAGAGTTGGTTGACTCAACTAACTATTCTTTGTACTATTCACAACTAATTACATTAATTACATTAATGAACTTATCATTAATTATCAGTAAGCTAGGAATCATTACTTATATTAATAGATATATATTATGTTATGTAGTTAGCTAGAAAGATAACACATACTATTATTTTGCATTACAGTAATAGGTTGACATGATTGTAGCATTATTAGGTATCAATTAAGATAAGAAATATGAACACTTGATTTCAACAGTTACATAAATATTATGAGTAAATCATTTAGACACTTGAAAGGCAAAAAAAAAATCACCATTTGTTCCTGTTCCACATGTTTATCCATTGGTTCCTATCCTACTTTGTTTTGTATCCTACTTAAGATAGGAACAAATGGATAAACGTGACGTCACGAAATGGCGTAACATACAGTTAAGAAATTTAAGGTCCTGGCAAGAGGCAACCGTAGCTAGTTGGTTAAAGCAACTGCCCGTTGTGCAGAAGGTTGCAGGTTCAAAACTTGATATTACCATAATTGTTTTAGCTGTTTATTAGTATAGCTTATATTTATCATTGGAATGGGTCTAATGTACCCATTCCAATGATATATATATATATAACTCATTGTTAAAAATTGTTTATAAAGAAACAAAAAATATTGTTGTGATGTATTTTGTTTCTATTATGTTTTAAAGTTTCCTAAAGAGTATTGTCTATATTAAACTGTTACTGTATTTTATAATATGCCAATGCAATGTATTGATATATTATACTGTTAGTAGTAATTTTATGCTAATAAAAAGCTTTTAAGAATCAAAATTAATTTAATGAAATATATAACTCATTTTGTGATTTTTTGATGCTTACATGTTTTTGCCTTTCAAGCGTCAAATTGATTTGAATGTGTAATTGAAAAATATATTAACCTCTGTCTTCTAAACAAAATAGTACTTCCTGAGGCGACACTTTTGTGAAGTTGAATTTATTTCTGTCAAATGGTTGGCAAACATCAGTCATCTCCTCAGGAGCTCTCCTCTTGGCCTGACGCTCTGGGTTCAGCTGAAATATAACAATAGAAACTGTTATTAATCTAGTTATTGACAACACTATGTTTATATCATTGTCCTATAGGTAATCTGTTAGTTATTAAAGTTGAAAAGTGAATTGTTGGATTTCTAGAGAGTGAGAGAGAGAGAGAGACAAGATCTCTTCATGCCTGTAAGAAACTTAGCAAAAAGGAACTGAGCAAATAAATAGTCTAGCCATAAGAATTTAATAAAAAATATAATATCTTCAGGTTACCTCTATTTTAAAATATAATGTTTATTTTATATTGGAAAACTAACCTGAAGCAAATATTTGCCATCTACAATTTTTTCTTCTAGTTTGTCGAGTTTGTAGCGAAATATATTAGTATTATTGTGCAGTTCATCCCAAGTTGATGTCAGTAACGGTAAAAACTTTTTTTTGGTATCGTTAGAAAAACTTGTAATTTTGTACATTTTACTTTTATGTTTATTATTACTATTATATTATACACTAGACAATTATTTTTATAGCAAGGAATAGACAATGGTTTATATTTTCTAAAGTTAATCGATCTACATCACGTTCAAAACAAATAAAATGTATTTACCTCGTGTTCGTGTTCCAGTCTCTATATATTTCTATGAAAAAGGTAAGAAAAAGGAACTAGTGATCAAAATAATAAAACAATCACGCAAATGGAACGCGGGGTTTATTGTAAAAAATATAAATGTCAAAAGTGTCAAAATTATATTATTATTATATTAAAATGACTTAAATAGTTCTGTGCTTTGCGTTATTCAACGGATGCAGTTATAAATTATAATCAACAAGTATGAAACGACCGCTACGACGAATAGAATAGAATAGAATAGAATAGAATAGAATATCATTTATTTCTGAGTATATGGTATTACAGGTTTTACAATGATTACAAAATGGTTCACATATACTACCGTAGCCGGTGTAGAAATATTTCAATTTTTACCTTATAATCTATTTCTAAACTATTTTACATTTTATTGAGAAAAAAAAAAGAAACATTTAAATAAATTAAATATGTTATTATGTTAATATTTCCTACCTTTATTTATTTTACATTACAATTTATAATCCATGAAATCTTTAATTGAGTAGAAACATTTGTCCAAAAGCCAAGAAAACATTGCATGTCTAAACTTATTTATAGGTAACTGTCTGATCTGTGGTGGAAGCTTATTGAAGATTGTAACTGCCATGCAGGGAGCATTACGACTATATAATTGAAGCCTCTGGGTTGGTACAGTTAATTGGTTTGGATTTTTATCAAGAATCCTTTTGGAAACATGTTCATGTATTGGTAATAAATGGGGATATTTTTTTACAAACAAACACATCTCAGAAATATAGAGACATGGCAATGGTAGAATTTTTAATTTTATAAATAATGGCTTACAGTGATCTAAATAATCAGCACCACACATGGCTCTAATGCACTTTTTTTGCGCTATAAGCGCCCGGCTCACATCTACAGAATTGCCCCATATAATTATGCCGTAGGGTAATACTGATGAGACGTACCCATGATATGCACTCAGAACTGCTTCTTTACTAGCCGTGAGTCTTAGTTTACGAAGAGCAAATACAAATTTGTCTAATTTATTACACACTTTATCTACATGCTCCTTCCAATTTAATTTATTGTCTATAGTTATACCTAAAAATATTGTAGACTCTACTGGTTGCAAAATAGTATTATTATATTGTATTGTTATAGGTTGTGGTGTTGAGTTTTGAGTTTGGTACTGTATTATTTTTGTTTTCTTTAAATTGATATGTAAATTATTGTCTTGTAGCCATTGTACTGCACTTTGTAATTCATTGTTTGTTTCAGTTTCTATGTAATTTTTGTTTAAGCACCTTATAGTAAGTGTGGTGTCATCAGCAAACAATGTACACTTATGTTTTAAAATTTTGCAAAGGTCATTTGTATAAATAATAATAGTAATAGTAGCTAAGCTTAGCAGTTATTTTTTGTAACTTTTTCTAGCGCAGTGATTTTGATGTTCTTGAAACGATGATATATAATACTAATTAACATGGTAGAACAGATCACAAGTGGGATTCATAATTCATATTTTTTACGCCAATTAAGAGAATGCCAGCAAAGTTATAATAGTTATTTATGCAACTGTTCTATAATGAGGGGTATTAAAACACGAGTGCGGGTTTATCACACGAGGCGAAGCCGAGTGTGATAATA
Source organism: Hypena proboscidalis (assembly GCA_905147285.1). Lineage (NCBI taxonomy): Eukaryota > Metazoa > Arthropoda > Insecta > Lepidoptera > Erebidae > Hypena > Hypena proboscidalis. The sequence continues at coordinate 9,815,662 of LR990141.1, forward strand.
GTATCACATGAGTGTTTTAATACCTAATTATAACAGTTGCATACAAGACTTTATCTACACCCATGATATGAATCCTCTATAAATGTTCTGAAACCATAAGGTATTAGGGTACAGTGTTGTAAGAACTCTATGTAAATTCATGGAAAGTTTAATTAGTGAGTATCTAATACAAAAAAACTATGTACCTATAGGTAATAATATAATTATTTATTGTAATAATTATGTACATTTTGGATCGTACAATTATTAAAAAGTATTTTTTCAATACTATTATTGAACAAAAATGGCGGGATACGACGTCAATTCAAAAATTCGAATAAGTTTTTATTTAAATTACGGCGCTGTGGTAGTGAAACGCGCGTGCATGACATGTTCTTTTTTTGAAATTCATAAAGATGCCATGAGAATGTGGCTGTTCGATGAGTAAAAAAGGAGTTGCATAATGAATTTCAGTACAACATTATAACACCCGTTTGGAAAAAAAAGCGCGGGAAACTTGATTTTGGCGGACGTGATTTTTCTCGTTTCTGAAATTAATTTTAATTATTATTAGTTATTAGAGATTAGTAGTGTAAATAATAGTATATATGTTAGTTTATTATTTTATTTAGTTTCTGTAAATAGTATTTCGAGGAGATTCTGTAAGTTTTTTATTCTTTTTTGTGGTGATGAATGAGCCGCCCGACCCGGGGGATATTCCCCCGGTCGGTTTAAATATTATTATTGATAATGAGCATATGTTAACTGACTCCAGTACTGCTACGGATAGCTCTTTAAGATCCGATAGAAAAAGAATTCGGTCGCCCCGTAAAGTATGCAAGAATTGCAATAAAAGAAGGAAGCATAAGCATTCCCATAAGAATAAACCGTCGGACTGCAATTGTGACATTGTGAATGAAACACAATGTAGTATCAGAGAAAGATCACCTGTTAAAATTACCAATAAAAGTAATCGGGTTGAATCTCTAGACATTGGGTCTAAAGATTCAACTTGCTCTCAAAATATAACTCCCCCACAGCCACCTCAGCAGGTAGTAAGGACTCAATACGAATCAACCGATGCATCTCCTTTTATTGTGCATGTACAAAAAGAATCTTCTGACAACACTGCAACACTTCATCCTGTCGCCTTTGGACACTTTTTAAAACAAAACTTGTACAAAAGTATTATTAATGGTAGTCTAAAGAGGATTGGAAGAAACCGAATTACATTATCTTTTAATAAATACCAAGATGCAAATTCATTTATTAATGACTCATCGCTAACAAAACATAACTTAAAAGCTTATATTCCCTCCTTTAGTATAACACGGATGGGTTTAGTCCGTGGTGTACCTACTGAATGGACTGTGGATGATATCATTGAAAATATATCCGTTCCCATTGGTTGTGGCAAAGTAATCAAAGCCAGACGATTAAATTATAAAGTCCATGGTTCAGCTCCAGTATGGAAACCATCTCAAACGGTTGTTCTTACATTCGACGGACAAGTGTTACCCAAACGGGTTTTCTTATGTTATAATGCCCTGTCGGTAGAATTATATACGTTCCCAACGATCCAATGTTTTAATTGCTGCAGATTCGGTCACACTAAGATGCAGTGCAAGTCTTCTCCTCGATGTTACAAGTGTGGGCAAAACCATACAGCTGACACATGTGACTTGGAGGAGGACTGTGCAAAATGCTTCCTTTGTGGCGGCCTACATTTTGCTACTAATAAATCTTGTCAAGAGTTGGAAAGACAAAAACGAATCAAAATTTACATGGCCCAGAATAGTGTGTCATATTCTGAGGCATTAAAATTACATCCTCCTCCTTCCAAATCATATGCCGAGATATTAACTTCCACTTCTCACAATAATTCCAACCATGATAAATCACCCTCAACACATCCGTCATCACCATCATCACCAAATAAATCTTACAAAAAGACCGTCTTCCTACAGCCAAAACCACTGCCTAAATTTACAAGAGGATATGACCGTGAAACACACCAGTCCCTTATTAAAGATTATGATGGTCCATCTCCCTCTAATGGGTGTGCCCTGAAAAATAATAATATAAATAATAATGATGTAAATAATAACGACAAACAAATCATTGATGTAATATTAGCTTTATTTAAATCTTTATCTCTATCGAATTCTTTACCGTCCAACGTTGCCTCATTAATTCAAACTTTCATACAACTCATTAATAATGGACAATCAAGCGAAAATTCTTCAATGGAATTGCAGAAGTGTAATAAATAAAAAGTGTGAATTGATACATATTATAAATAAATATGAACCAATTGCACTTGCTCTTTCAGAGACATGGCTTAAACCAGGATTCTCATTTAGAATCTCTGGCTATGTCTGCCTAAGAGCTGACAGACCTGATGGGTATGGCGGGGTTGCCATACTTATCAAAAATACACTTTCTCATAAACCTTTTCCTCTTCCTCCTCATAGTGATGACATATCTGTCGTTGCTGCTGTTGTAAATAGTGTTTGTATAGTCTCTCTTTATTTCGCTCGCCCTTCTGTAAATATTTTTTCTGAAATTTATGATTTATTTTCTGTATTACCTAAGCCATTTTTAGTAATGGGAGATTTTAATTCTCAGCATCAATGCTGGGGTAGTTCAACCACAAATTATTATGGTGAACAATTATTAGAAGTTTTTGATTCCCTTAATCTATGTATTTTAAACACCTGCCTTCCAACTCGCCACACAAACCCAGATGAAGGCATAAGTGCCCCAGACTTGTCTGTCTGCACTCCTGATTTGGCTTCATCTCTATCATGGGCGCCCTTACCCTCTTCCTATGGCAGTGATCATTTTCCTTTAACCATTTCTTTTCCCTATAATAGACCAAGTGTTACAACTCCCACTCCTCGACTGAAATACAGACTGACAAATGTTGATTGGAGTACATTTAAACATTGTGTTGAGCAGAAAATGCATAGAATTCCTAAAACATGTTCAGGGAATGAAAAACAATGTTCTGATCTATTATCAAACATTTTGATAGAAGCTGCTGACCAAACATTCCCTCTTAAAAATGTAACTTCTGGTAGAATACCCTCCCCACCTTGGTGGGATGATGAATGTACTCAGGCTGTCAAAAAGAGGAAAAAGGCAGAAAAACAATATTGTACTATGATGACTAATGAGAATTTCGAAAATTTCTTGCAAGTTTCTCGTGACACAAGGAAATTGCTTAAAAAAAAGAAATTTGATGGATGGCGAAAATATTGCACTTCTATCTGCCCTGATGTCTGTCCATCTGTTGTTTGGCGTAATATAAGACGGTTTAAATCCGCCATTAACAATTCTACACACAATAAAATTCCTTCAGAATTAGTTAATCAATTTATGGATCAGTTGGCTCCACCTTATGTTCCAGAAAATAGTTTTATTTCAATACCATTATCCATTTCTAATAATAATGACCCATTTGGACTAAATTCCCCCTTTTCTTTTAATGAATTAAAAGGTGTTCTTTCACATGTTAAAGATTCTGCCCCAGGAGATGATGGTATCCCATATTCCTTCATTGCAAATTTGAGTGAACCAGTTCTTAACAAATATTTAGATCTTATTAATACTATCATGACTTCTGGTAATATTCCTTATTCCTGGAAATCTCAAACAATTATTCCAATTTTAAAACCACACAAACCATCTTGTGAAGCTTCTTCTTACCGCCCTATTGCTCTTTCTTCTGTTTTGGCTAAAATTGCAGAACACCTAGTTAAAATTCGTTTAGAATGGTTTGTTGAAAGTAACAAGCTAATTGCTCCCACTCAATTTGGATTCAGAAAAGGAAGGGGTACTTTAGACAGCCTGAGTGTGTTTGTCACTGACATTCGTTTAGCCTTTACTAGAAATGAACATGTAATTGCAGCTTTCTTGGATGTCAGTTCAGCATATGACAGTGTACTCTTATCAGTCCTGAAACAAAAACTTAATTTATTAAATGTTCCAGTTATGCTCTCAAATTTCATTTTAAATATGTTATCTGAAAGATCAATAAATCTTTACCTTGATAACACTAAAGTTAGTAGACTGGTATGGAAGGGCCTTCCCCAAGGATCAGTCCTAAGCCCTATTCTTTATAATATTTATACTTATGATTTAGAAACGTCTCTCAATGGATCTGTGCAGGTGCTTCAGTATGCCGATGATTTACTTTTATACTGCAGTGGGCAATCTGTAAACAAAATAGGTGACAATTTAACATCATCATTGTCTATATTAAACTCATGGCTTTTAAGAAATGGTTTGGATTTATCTGTAAATAAAAGTAATGTTGTATTATTTACTAGAATGCGTAAACCACCTAATGTTAGTGTACAGTTCGATCAAAAACCATTACCAGTAAAAAATCAAGTAAAGTTCTTGGGCGTGATTTTAGACTCTCATCTTACAGGCCTTAATCATTGTGAATATATTGCAGCAAAATGTGAAAAAAACATCAACATTATTAGATGCCTCTCAGGGGTCTGGTGGGGTGCCCACCCATTTTCATTGAAGCTTATTTACAATGCTTTGATACGAAGTGTATTAGACTACGGAACTTTTTTGTTGGAGCCTGGTAGTGTTGCTGGCTTTCAGAAACTGGATAAAGTACAGTCAAAGGCTCTGAGAATTGTTTCGGGTGCAATGAAATCAAGTCCGATAAATTGCCTACAAGTAGAATGTGGTGATCCTCCCCTGCGGTTAAGACGTCAATATTTGTCGGATAGATTTGTGTTTAGGTGTCAACAGTTTGTAAATCATCCTCTATCCAAAAGAGTAGCTGATCTTTCTGAGGAAGTGGCCACATCCAGATATTGGGCAAAAAGATCTGCTCCTTGTCTTATAGAAAGCCTCTCAAAATGGAAAGCCATTGAAGCTCCAGCTCATCAATCCGAGTTACTACCCATATTTCATTGCAATTACCATGAACTCGTTTTAGACCCCAACATTCAATACAATATTGGTATCTCTAAGGATGACATATGTCACAATTCAAACTTTAACTACACAATAGACAGAGATTGGCTGGGTTGCCACTACATATTCACTGACGCCTCTAAACAGGGCGCTAGTTGTGTGGGTATTGGAATATATCACCTTCAATATAATATAATTGAAAAAATAAAACTCCCCCCAGAATCCTCCGTTTACACTGGAGAGTGCTTTGGGCTGTATAAAGCGGTTGAATATGTTTTATTGATGGGACTACAGAGATCATTAATTGTAACAGATTGTAAGAGTGCCTTACAATCATTAGCTAAATTTCCGTTTTATAATCAAAATAAACCCATCATCTTTGATATCCGTCGACTTTTACATAAATGCACATTAAAGGGTTATTCAGTCAGCTTCGCCTGGGTCCCGGCCCACTGTGGTATCTCAGGAAATGAAAAGGCGGATCTTTTGGCGAAGGATGCAGTAGTGTGTGGTGACATTTTTCCTTATGTGAACTACCATCATGATTTGTCTACCTTGCCCAGGGTTTATTTGCAGGAATCCTGGAATAAATTTTGGGCTGAGGATAATTTAAAAGGAAAGTTTTACCGGAGCATACAACATAATATACCAGCAAAACCGTGGTTTTCCAAATGTCTCTTTAATAAATTAGTCACATCTATTATAATACGTATGAGACTTGGACACAACTGCACTCAATCTCATTTAGCGCGTATTAACGTAATTAATAGCCCTGACTGCCTCTGCGGAACTGGTGTGGGAGATTTAAATCACATTCTATTTGCCTGTCCTTTATATGACTATGCCTCCTTTTTTAGCAATTTAATAAATTTACATGTTCCTTTCCCTACATCGGCATCTTGCCTCCTTTCTAACTTTAATATTAATATTTATAAAGTTATTGCCCAATTTATTTTACGTAATAATATAAAAATTTGAATATATGTAATTATTATGTTTACCTTCCTATTTACAAACTTTTACCCATATTTTTATATCCTAGTAAAATTATTATATTTACATATATATTTTAGACTAATCTCTATAACATCATTCTTAATCCAGTCCTAATTCCAAATTCCTTGTTTTTTAATTTCTATACGTTTCCCCGTTTTTAACTTGAAAATGGCATACAAGCACAAAAATGTGCAAATGCCAAAAAAAAAAAAAAAAAAAAAAAAAAAAAAACACCCGTTTGGGTGTTATAATGGTTATTATGACACTGGCTGTTTTAATGTTGGCAATTAGCTAACTGTTTCAAGAACGTTTATAGAGGATTTATAGCATGGGTGTAGATAAAAATAATTACATATCTGCGATAACGGAATAAAAGATTCGTTATTAATATTATTCGTTATTACAACTACAATAAAATTGCTGCATAGCTACTTTCGTTATACTAATAACGAAAAATGATATTATTATCAAGTCTAAATGTCAAGATGCAACATAAAGGTAATTTGACAGTTGAGTGGATTTTGATAATGTGTTCGCAGTGTTCATTTAGTAATGGAATAGGCATGGTGACTGATCCATAGATAGTAAAATGTGGGTTAACATAATATACGAAATGCAAAAAAAAATAGTTAGGTATGTACTATAAGTATACGGGGGATTCAAATAAATAAAATTTAATGATCAAATATATTTTTATTTAAAATAAAAATAAGTAAATCATTTAAATAGTTGTATTTGTGTCTCATCAATGATTTCCATTTTATTCGTTAAGATTCGTCTTTTCAAAAACATGTGTGTATTTATCTTTTCCCTTTATTATTATAAACTACCGCTCGCTAACAATGAAGGAAAAAACGTCAGGAAACCTGCATGTCTGAGAGCGCCCAAAAAAGTACTCCATGGTATGTGACGTCTACCAATTGGCACTTGGCCAGCGTGCTAAGCCTAACCTTTCTCATCATGAGAAGAGATCCAAGCCCAGTAGTGGGACATGTATAAGATACAGGGCTGCTCTTATTAATGATTTCTTAGGGTTTATTTATACTAAACCGGAATAGCTAACGGAGTAACTAACCAGAATTTTGAATATTTAAGACGTTAAATTATCTGGATGGAACGCTTAACTCTTTATGCACAGTAGAAAATAAAAGTGAATGCTACGTCTAGTCAAAGAGCGAAATAATTTGTCTATGTACCGAAATTCATTTATATTCCATTTAAACCACTTAGTCTGTAGTTTTCAAAAACGTAACCGGTTTTAAATTATAATTCAGCTACGTTATACAAGGCTCATCACTATTGCGTCACCTGTCAGCACTGTCAAGAAGTGTTGCCAATGTAGCAACTTTGTCACCAAATCTGGCGCAGTTATTCCCAGTCGTCACCACTGGCCGACTTTTAGGCAAGCTCTAGCAATATAAAATTGTTTTATCGGCAAGAAATCAAGCAATTTTTCTAGTGACTTCTGGTTACCTTTATATGGGACATACTGGAGTATTTCTTATTTTATTGGTATAGTAAATAGAACATTGAAACGAGAAAAAGTCTTGTAAATAGTAAAGGATGGTTAGTACTGTATCATATCAAAAGTTCACTTACGAATAAAACTGAATATAGCGACCATAGACTTTTTTTTATGTACTCTATGATAGCGACATACAAAAAATCGAGTTGGCGACACTGTTGTCAGTCAATGCATCAGCTGATTGTGTCAATTTGTCAAGCGTGTTGTTACTGTTATTTGTTTCTTTGTTATTATTTGCTTTTCGACAAAATACTGACTAGTTTAATTTAGCTGGATAAAAAAGGTCTATAGAAAAAATGATTTCTGAATTTGCCAAAGAGAAAGTTTTTTGGACGAGAAAGATGAATTTGAAGCTAGTAAAATTTATTGAAAGTAAACCAAACATTTGGCATCCTAAACATCCAAAATACACATCGATTGCATACAGAGATAAAACTTACGCAGACTTTGCTGCTAAGTATGGAAATGAATTCACAGGACAGGCAGTTAGGGATCGCTGGACGAATATTAGATCTACCTTTACCTATTATTTGAGAAAATCAAAGGCATGCCTGATCAAACCTGAGGGAGAGGTATGCTGTTTTCTTTCTTCAAAATTGCTATTAGAATGTATTTTTCCGATTTTAATGAATATTTGCAAAAAAACTTCCACCATGGTATACCTACATATTACCTATGTTAAACACAAACTATTTAGAATTTAGATTTTGAAGATATTATCTTATTTTTCAACCAAAATATTTATGTTTTAGGTGTATAATGTGAAATGGCATCTATGGGATGCGTGCAGTTTTCTGCTCAAAGTCACCAAACCAAATATTTCTATACCAACTGTATCCAGTGAATGGCAAGAAGATGAAATAAAAGTAAATGAGGTAATATTTACTTTACTATTATAGTATTGATTAATATTAGAATGATTCATTTAACTGTGATATGCCCAGGATAAAAATAAGCCTATATTATTTTTGGGGTCGCTCCACATTATCTTTCATTAAGACTGGTCCAGTAGATTTGAAGATTTTTGGGTATAAACAAAGATACCAAAAACAATCTTTCTTGTCTTTATAATATTTGTATTGATGAATAACAATATTGGTTTGCTTAAATCTTCAAGGTTTTACTGTTATAATTTTATAGTCATTGGTTTAGTGGTTAGTGTATGCACTCTCTCCGTAAGGTCTTGGGTTCAATTTCTGAATTGTTCAAAAGTTTCATTTGGTATTTTTATTCTTAAATAGCAGCACGGAATTGAAATTGTGGTTATAGCCATTGGTCTAGTATACACTCTCACCATAAGATCTTGGGTTCAATTTATGAATTTGGCAAAAGTTTCATATGATATTTTTATTTTTAATTAGCAGCATGGAGTTGGAATTGTGCTTGGTGGATGGTGATAAGCTCACCCTCTATCTCATGGAACCTAAACATAACAGGTGAAATGAGGATGTTGTACACCACTGCCACACCCTTCTGGGTAATATAGGCATGATGTTCTAGTCTCTTTTAAAAGAAGCCATGATTAGCAAGTAGTAGTTAGTAGTGTTGGTACACATACTATTAAGAATTTCATTGATGCAGGTTTTTCCACATTAGTACTTCACTGTTACAATTAAATGCTACACACCAATTTCAATCGATGAATCTTGACAAGAATCTTGTATATAATAAACTCGCATACTGTATTAAAAAGCCCACAACTTCAGTCTTTGAGGCTAAGAACTCAGCACACGGTTTGCCTGCAGCCTCTGTAAAATGCAGATATTGATGTAAAAACAAAATAATTTTCAAGACACAGTTTATGCACTGTTTTTCATACTTATGTAGTTGCCGTTACGGACGCAGGACTAGTTCTGCGTTGTGAGTTTGTAGCTTAACAAGGTTGCTGCTTTAAAGCTATGTAACTACATTATAAAAATATTTATTTATTCACAGTATAACATGGATGAGGAAGAAGAAATTAGCAATGAAGAATATAAACTTTCCTGCAGTGAAATGAACAATCAAGAATCTGACGTAACATGCCAAAACATAGCAAATGGGATACTGAATGTATTAAAAAATGTACAAAATGATGTACTTAATGTAGATGACAGCAAACATGGACAATTTGGTCAAACATTAATGGAAAAGTTGTCAAATATGAGTTCACTTGAAGTGTCACGAACATCATGCAAGATATTGGATATTCTATGGCTTTATCATGAGGATAACCCACTTAATCCAAATGCTGTGAAGTCTGAAGACACATTTTAATATGCACTTGTGGCGGTATCCGCACATAATAAATGACGGATGTCACACACGTGACATATTATGTCGATGAGTGCTGAATCGCTATAACGAAATGTTCACAGCAAGTGACTATAAATACCACTTCTAATACGCTACCGTTGGACAGCTGTCCGCCAGGCAATACCACCTAGCCTGGTCGGAGGATCCTCCCTTTGTGGTGGAGGAACATCACACCCTGTTCTTCTACACACTTATATGTTCTATGTATTTGAAATTGTTCAATGTAAGTACAATATTTAATTTTATTATTACAGAGGGTTATTCTACGCCAGACTAAGGAGTGAGTGAATTAAAATTGGCTTGCTCCTTATTCTGGAGTAAAAAGAGGAGGCAGCTATTTTATTAAACTCAGTATGGTAAGCTGGATAATAATGAAGTTTTTTTCCAAATAAAGTGTTATTATTGTATTTTTCATTTATGACAACAGTTTTTATCTTGCCACAGCCACCGAATAGATAGCACTGCACCAATATTTAAATTGCATATCACTTGAACATTCCCCTTTTCAAAGATCACCTAAGAATAAACCCTAATAAACCATTGTGCTGAATCAAGTAACTAGTATATATAGGCTTAAATAATAATAAATAAATAAATAATTAGCCCTTTATTCTGATTAATATTTGTACAGTTTTATTATAGTATGTCCCGAAGATCAGTTTGCCTCTTGGCATAGGCCTCCTCTAACTTTTTCCATTGGGGCCGATCACATGCTACCCTTCTCCAGTGATGTCCTGCCGTTAGTTTTAGGTCATCCGCCCATCTTGTCTGTTGGCGACCTCTACTTCGCTTTCCATCTCTCGGATACCAGTCGGTGACAGTTTTGCACCATTTTTCCTGTGGATCCCGTATCATGTGGCCTGTATAGGCTTACAGTTGATGTAATCTGAATAAGATTTTTTAAAGTCTATCATAGGAATAGTATTAAAACTGAAAGTAAAAACATTTTAAGAAAATAAAAAAAATACTTTAGAGCAATAAATTTTATTTATACCTATACCTAATTATTTTTGAAAACATAATTATATTTTTCAATAGCTATAGCTTCTATTGCATCTCAGCTAAGGCAAAATCAATCCAACCAGTAGCCATCTTCTAATAATCTGAAACAATTCAAATAAACAATTGTTTTCTGAAAAATAGCGCCTGCCCGGCCGCCACGCCTACTGACAAAATTCGGCACTGAATCCTACAAAAGATAATTGCAATGTGAATATTGTATTTTCAATAAAATGTCGAGAAGTGCGTATATATAACCTTAAGAAGATATTATTCATACATGAAAGTGAATGAAAAGTGTTTAAAATTTATTAACAAAAAAAATTGCGTCGGATTCCTATCACGACTATTATAATCATCAAATTACTTCTATTTTAAATTGATGCAGTTTCAGCATCATAAAGTTTCAAATAACGTTATTTTAGATATTGCCTAGCTAGATGATAATATTGATAATATGTTATTAAAACTTATCATGATAATAGATAAAAAATAAACATTAAAAAGAGAACGTCTGTTAATAGTCGTCCATGAATGCAATGTCAGAACCGTCGCCGGCGCGGCGGTATGGTTGCGGCGTTCCCGCGCCCGCGCACGGCACACCCTGGGATCTGCACTGAGCAGTCGAGTAGTCGAGCACCGCGCAGTCGTCGCTGCGGCCTTAACCGCCATGGGTCGCTCTCTGCGCACGTTCGCGGCTTACACGCAACCGTTCGTAGCCAAAAACGCCCGCTCAACCGCGACCGGGTGCCCATTTACTAAACGACAACGCTCACAAATAGCCCCTACGGCCGAGCTGAATGAGGAAATTTTCTCAAATGCCAAACCTTACTCCGAAGTGCCTGGACCCAAGCCTATTCCTATACTGGGGAATACATGGCGAATGGTACCCATCATCGGGCAATTTGATATTTCTGAGTTCGCAAAAGTGACCAAAAATTTTTTGGATAAATATGGAAGGATTGTTCGTTTGGGAGGATTGATTGGGCGACCTGATTTGTTGTTTGTCTACGATGCCGATGAGATCGAGCGGATGTACAGGCGCGAAGGGCCGACACCGTTCCGTCCTTCGATGCCTTGTCTCGTCAAATATAAGTCTGAAGTGAGGAAGGATTTCTTTGGTGAACTTCCCGGAGTTGTTGGAGTGTAAGTAGAGATTTATTTAATATTTTTATCTGTTGTTATCGGTAAAATAGTTTTTAAATGGGAAAATAATTATAAAGCTTCTCACAATAAAATAGCTAAAACAGACACGTAACCAAAACGTTATTCCATCGATTGAACAGAGCTTACATAGAGGTAGGAACCTATGATCAACTAAACATCTCGAGAAGTGCCGTTAACGAACGGAAAAACTTTCACTTCTAAAACGATTGAGTTAAAAATGGTAATATGGGCTGACCATGCTTAGAGTTTTACCTATAACTCGTTTTCTTCAATCTTCGTTTCTACAAGCTAAGACTTCGTACGTTTAGGACTCCTATTATTAACCACAATTTCCACCGCTTTATATGTCAGTGCTCCGTTCCCATGGCGTTTATAAATTAATGCTCACAAAAGGAATAATTTTGCGCCGTTTTGCAATTTTATTGCTCCTATTAGTCTTAGCGTGATGTTATATAGCGGGTGCGCCAAAGTTCACCTAAAGTTTCAACTCCGATAATTGGAAATCCGAAAATGTTCTTCCTAACATTTTTCATCCTAACAATTACAATTCCTAACTACTCTGTCACTAATGTTCATAATTCGAAGCATTCAACTTCCTAATGTCGGTAGCAATAAACATCTATTGTACTTTTGTTAGTTTTCCTATATTTTTTCAGCATAACCATCTTTTACACTATTATTCAAAGTCATAATCTTTACTGTCTTAATCTTTAGCTTTTATTTTGTGTAATCTGATTGTTACACAAAATAAAAGCTATAGTTATAGCATAGGTCAATTATGGGTAAAGTAGTAGGTTAGGTTAGGTTAGAACTGCGACCATAACACAGCACGAGCGGCAGCGGTCGGCGAGTGCTAGAATCAATCTGTTTTTAAAATAGGTGTAGTACCTACTATTTTTACAAATTTGCAACAGTTCTTAAATAGGTGCTCACTATGAAATATGTTAGTGAACATATTTTGGTGCACATTCAGTATATTTGGTGGAACGAAGGCAAAATTAGTTAAATTATATGGGAATAAATTGAAGCACTTATAAATACCATCCATTATGTTTAGGGATAAAAGCGTTCTGATAAAAAAAAGTAGGAGTTTAAATGTATTTACATTAATGATATTAGTAATAACAATTTTCGGAAACATGAGTGTTATGAACAACACCGGTAGCTCTACAAATGGTATGAATAAAAACTTTAGGATGAAAAATTTTAGGAAGAGTGATCATTCGGATTACAAATCGTTAGGAAGAACAATTTCGGGTAAAGAACTTTAGGTGAGCCAATATGGACCCTTATATAGCATATCTATAGTCTTTCTTAATAAATAGGCATTCCAACACAAAAAGTTTTTTTTTTATTGGTTCGGCAGCTCCTGAGATTAGCGTGACATTGTTCGCGACAAAACAAGCTGTTTAGTTTTATAATACTAGTATAGATTAATTGTTATTTATAATATATTATGATAGCTTGAAGTTTAACATAAACAAAATAAAGCTTCCGTAACTTTTATTTTGATCTGAGTATCTGTGACAAAATTATACAAATAGATATTTCAAGATTTAAGAAATAGAATAATTTAAGATTAATTACTTAAGAATACAAGTCAGATGTATTGCCATTTATGATAATACATCTCACTTGTATCCTGCCATTTATGCCAAAGAGAGCATAAATTACACGCTTATTACACGTATGTAGGTAGTCTAGTTAGATGAAGATTTAATCAATTTTAATTTCTTAATTTAAACCGTTATAGAGAAAAAAATATTCACAGTCAGTTCAGAAATGCTTAAATTTAACATAGTATTCATAAATATTTATTTATTACTTTAATAAGTGCATTACGAAATGTTGACACGAGGCCATAATCGTATTGTAGAGCCAAGGCTATCAAATGATTTGGTAACTATCATTAGTAGGTACCTCTAATATCATCATTTAATTTTTTATAGCTTACGTAAGTAAGGTATACTGTAATAATAAAACATTTTGAAAGTATCTCGAATTTCATAATTTTGAACGTAGTTAACGTAACGATTATATTTATAAAATACTTTTTGTTAGGTACTTAAAGAACATTAAGTAATTTATTATAATGAAAAACTACAAACTAAAACTTTTCTTGAATCAGTACTTAGTTGAAAAATGTTATTGTATGTACCCTCTGTATACCTATGTACCAAATTCATGATGTCTGCTGGCTACCGTGCGCGATAATGTCTTTTTATGTGGGATGACCCTTAGCCGCCAACATGTAAGTTCTAACCTTAATTATATGGGTATATTTTAAAAGATCATTAAAAAACCATTTCAAAAATATATTTATATAACCTATCACATTTTTATTACTGACCTAAATTAAAAAAAAAAAGTAAAAGCATAAAAATAAAATATTATTACAAAACAAAAGTTTTTTCATACAAAGGAATAATATTATTAGTCGTTATGTAGATAAGTATTGGTAGAAACTGAATGGCGATGTTAATCTGCTAGTAAATTGAGTAAAGAACTGTTGTCACGAAACGCATCGGGCCGTGAAGTGTAGTTTTACGAAGAATGGGTACAGACGATAGAACAGAATTTCATGTAATATTTGTCGGCGTAAGGTCAAAACCCCTTTTTTATAAACATAGCTTTAAAAACTTTGTTCGGAAATTACAATATTTACATCTAAAACTGATTCAAAAGTTTTACAACTTTACTACGACAGAATACTACGGTAACGTAAAAATATTTTTAAAAATATGTTCTTCTCGAGTCCATTTTTCGTTTTTATTGGTCTTCGCCCAGTAAGTGGCTACCTCGACTCCCCATTATTTCCCCATTAACCTCCATTAAACTTTGGAAGGTTCAGGTAGAGGGAAGCAGCGGTTAGGCAAGCGTACGTGTGCCATATTTTGAGTGGTGTCACAACATTCACAGCCAAGCTAAGAAGTCAATCTGACCTCACTATTAATCTTTTTAAATTAACTAAATGCCGATCCCAGCGCTTAAAATATTAGAAGGACTAGTTGACTGTTCTAGAGTGGGTACCCCAAGCCGTTTGTAAATTGTCCTTCTAATATTTTAAGCGCTGGGATCGGCATCTCTAAGGTGTGAGTCCAAATCCCTCTGGATTCTTAATTTTTGAACCTTAATATTTATTAAAATCTCATCCTTTTCGTGATAAAAGCTATCAAGGTAATTCACTATTCGAAAAACCTCGAGCAGCCAATTCTACTCATAAATTCGTATATTAAACGATCACAGTTCATTCAGTGGATAAGGACGAACGTAAAATCCTTAATGTGTATGTGTTGAGTTGAGATTGTTACAGCAAATATGTGTGCTTTGAAAATAAAACCCGCTTGCATACTTTGGGTAGTGATTCCTGAAGTTACTGGCAGAAGTGACATGATATCAGTCATGACATCATATCACTTCTAACAGTAATTCAAATTCAGTCAGACATGTATGCAGTTTCGACTGACTATTAGATAGATAGATAGAAAATACTTTATTTGTATCTACATAATTTCACATGAAAAACTTAAGAGGTAACAAAAAGGAAAGTAACAGAAAAAATGTACAAAGGGCAGCCTTATCGCTTAAAGCAATTTCTTCCAGGTAACCTTAGTTGGACTACACAGCCGAAGATAAGTTCCTACTTTGGCTATCCAAAGTACTCTGTTGCAATACTTGCATTGAGAATTGCATGCCTGCACAGTGCACCTACATCTTGTAGGTACCGAGCTACGTGCCAAGCCAAGTATAAACGCAATTCATCTTAAAATGCAAACAACGTTCATCATTACTGATTATATGATCCTTGTACCAGTTTTAATGGCTTTGAATAGTATGCTCGCAGATAATGAATTATAATTTGTAAGCATTTATATAATTAATTACTGTAATACATAGTACCAAGTGTCATTTGCTACTGAAATTATGGTGACGGAGCAGACGAACGGACGAGCGACGGCGATGGTACAGCAATATAAACAGTAGGTGCCTATTTGATGGTGAAAGAGCTCTTGTGAATGAGTTCGAGGGCGGCAGCACCCCGTTTTATCTTTATACTGCTGTAAAATACTGGTGCTTACACTACGGTGTTCCGGTTTGGTGAAATTACTGGCACATGAGGCATACCACCTGTAGTTCATAGTTGAAGCGATACATCTACAATCTGCTTTTTAGATTGTTGATGTTCATGAGATGTTGGTTCCACTAACCATCAGGTGGACTACATGCCCGTTCGCTAATTACCTCGTATTAAGACAAAATAAACAATATCAAACTATTGTAGGCGTATATTATGTATGTTATGTGTTGGTACTTATTCAGCGTATAATATTATTACATATATACTTATTATTTTGTTACTTAGCCCTTTGTAAATACTTATATACTCGTAACAATCACATCTATTATCTAATCGACAATACTATAATCGTACAGGGTGGATATAAGCCTTTAAAATTTGAGGGTTGCCCTCGATTTCTCTAGGATCCCATCATTAGATCGTGACCTGATAAAAATGGGACACGTCGTCTTTCAGACAAAAAAAGAATTTCTCAAATCCAGGCGTCTTTAAATAATCCGGGAACAAATATTAAATAAAACCTCCTTTTTTTCAAGTCTGCTGAAAATACGTAGCATCGTTTTGCGAATAGTTAGCACTTCGGTTACAGCTAGATCTGTTTACAATATCAGTTTAGCACTGACTTGCATATTGACTCAGCTTTTAGCATGTGGTTATGAAGGTCACCACATTATATAATTTATTCATTCATTTAGACCCTTTAGGGCCTGTTTTACAATCGTCAAGTAAACATAAGATACTCAAAGCATAGAATAATACTACCTATATAATACTAACAAATTGAATTGACAGCTGTGTTATTTTTTTTTTTTGTAGACTGGTTTTGGTCAACTAGTCGACGTTCGAATGGCCGATTAGTCGGCGAGGCCCATCATTTGATACGATTAAATTTAAATGCATCTAAGACCGTTACATTTTGTATTTTTCGTAGCACCATCGTATGCAGTATAATATTTAAAAGTGGCATAAGTTATGTAGCAATTCCTATACTAGATTTTTAGCCTTTATAGTTAAGCCAGGGAGGAGGTCACGTACACAAAAACGAGTGATTTTTTCGCGAACAATGAAAGGGTCTACTATTTTCCTAGTCTCGGCTAAGGCCCAGCTTGGAGAGGTCATGACCCTACAACCTCGCCCCTGGATTCGCACAACTTGTCAGCGTAATTGGCAGACTAAAATTGTGTCACTGTTATATTAGGTCAAGTTATACATAAACTGACAGTGGTTTCTTACGCGAAGATCATGAAACAGGAGCTTTGGCCCTTATTGAATCCTTGAACAGTTTAAGAATTACTATGAATGTCTGTTTTGCTAGAGTATGCTGGAACCGGTTTCAGCGTTGGAGTTTCGAAAGTGGCTTATTGTGCCATGAACCTTCGCTTTTTTATGCTTCGTACAAGTGGTGATATTTCTGATTGTCACATGCCACATAATAATATGTGGTATGTTGGTGATAATGTAGTAGTGTAGGGTGTAGGTTGATATCGGCACGGAATAGTAAACAAACAGTACTACCATGAATTCGACATTCTTCTTCTTTTACTTTCTTGAACAATAATATTTTCAAGGCCAACATTTTCTGTTAAATTACTTTTTTATTCTGTTAATATTTAGGTTGAACAGAGTTACAGTAACTAAGGGCTACTTTTTAATTTTGATGTGCATGTCTTTCTGGACTGTATTATAATGATAATTTTTTATGAAATTTTACTTAATTTTCGTTTAATATAAATTTTGTTCATAATAGAGATAGTGAGCAGTCTCGAGCAGAAAATAATCATGTCATGACTATCACGGGCTACTAGGAAAGCAGTATACATTAGTGCGGCGCTGATACTTGGCCCACTTGTGAAGCGGGGCGCGGCGAAAGTCAGCATGCGTGGATGACGCACCTCGCATGGCAATGAACCTATGCCCAAATCGAGGACCAGGAAGTGGTCCCCAGTAAATTACTGCCTTGTAAATTCTTTCATAATAATATTGCGTTTACGTTCGTGAATGCGGGGAGAAACGTGCATCTTATTATAAGTTCTTGTGTTGGGTGAAGGAAAACGTCTCCCTTATATGGCCATACGGTCTCTATCATGTTTTCCTACCGGGAATTGGCACTGCTGTAAGTAAATTTAGCACATTGGGCAATCAAAAGGCGCGGTCTCACACATAACTGGTCATAAAATGGTGTTTGCTGTGTTAGATCATTGAAAGGTACGTTGAACCATAATATACCTATTACTTGCATATAAGACATAAATAATACCTACTTCAAATGCTTGGATTTTCGATTTTTGTGACCACATGCGTTAGAACCTTTGTCAGTTCAATTCACTTTCCGTGGGATAAACTGTGTTGGCGACGCTCCAAACAAGTTGAATCTGCTCATCCGAAAAGGCTGATAAATATCAATATTGAGAGTGAGCCATTCTGTCCGCCTGATCCGATGCACTGAATTACGGTGACAAATATTGGCTTAGGTAGATTAAGAGGGCACTGCATTTTAATATAGATAGGTAAAGGTAGGACAAACAGTATACTAACTGGCGCAACTTGTACTAAAACTGTTCTCCTCTTCCGAGTTTCTTAATAGAGTCACGTATGCTATGCAAAGTAACGTTTGAGCAAGAATGAAAGCCTATGTCTAAATTCTTTGTTGAGTTTTCACTTTTTTGGGTGTTTACCTAGTCACAGAACCACACGTACACCCGTTCAAATGTACGCAAATCTCTTCGCCAAGCTACTTTTACTTAATATTCTGTGGCTATACGTTTGATAAAAAATGTACGGCTATGATATTCTTAGTATGTACCGTAGAATCTACTAAGCCACTTACTCTACCTGATGTAATACCACGTCTAACGGTGCTTACTGGTTTTATTACTCGCTAATCCTAGTGGTTCCATGGCGTCATAGTCGTTCCGCAATCATTAAAAAAAATTCAAAATGGCGTGCTACGGTCTGATCGCCATCGTCACCTCAACACAGATGTGCATCTGATAATTGCTTAACTGTCATTCTAAAACTTAGTTCAAGTAATTGTCGACACACAAACATTCGTTTAAATAGCAGGTTTTGCACCGGATGTACAGATACATTGATATCAATCTAAAATCACGCACATAAATGTGTTTACTTTTGTATTATCATAACACGAAACAGTTATGTACCCTAGTTATTAAATATATGCAATCGATTATATGTTTATTCGACTAAGTCTGATACGTGCACGAGCAATTTATATATACATACATAGTTGAGGCATATAACATCCATATTCAACCAGCTATGTGTAGGTCCCAAATGGAGCTGAACATACCATGTCTATCGGTCACAGGTTCCAGATTCCGTGATTTTGGTATGACTCTTAGTTGATATTATTCGGCTGAAGCAAGTATACCTAGGTAAGCGTTCAACAGTTCAACTTAATGTTTTTGCAAGTCGGTCAGGGCCTAGCCGTCAGACAGTTTTCAATTACACTGATCAGGTTTCGACAAAATGACATCGATATACACAAAATTAATAAGCAATGATAAACTCGCTTGGGAACATATTAACGAAAAACATATATAGATAGAGATAGATAAAACTTTATTCGCACATCAAATTTGTAACAAACATACAAAGAAATAGGTACTTAAAACTATAACGTACAAAGGGCGGACTTATCGCTTGACGTGATCTCTTTCAGACAACCTTAAGATGGACATAATAGAATAGATATTTGCGGTAGTTTATTGCATTGGATTTGTTGTTTCTTTTTTTTATAAGGTGATTTAATTAGTATTACGGTCGCAGGAGTCAGGACTTTAGACACGATGACAGCTTTACGAACTGGTTTATTTCTATTCAAAGAATGGTGAATAACGGTTTACTTCCTCAATCATTTTAATTCATTTGCAACTAGCTGACCCAGTAACCGTAGTCCTATGCTTTCGCAGCGCCAAACAAAAAAGCCTTTCTCCATTACCCTCATTATTTGGTCAGAAAACCAGCACATTCTTAAAGTTTTTTTCTAATCCATAGATGACATTTCAGATATTTTTTTATATTCTCTAATGTAACGTATATATAGAAGAATAAACTATATTATGGAGATAGACAAAAAAACAGCTTCAAATGTATTAATATGCGTCTCGGATGTTGTAAAACTAATCTCGGTAAGCGTGTCTGAGAGCCCAACCTGCTAGTTGCGACATGGTTAAACTGAGTGTTATGTAGTATGTAGCATACTGCCTAGAAATCCGCATAATATAGCCTTAAAACTTCTATGGAACATTAACTAAATGCTATCTAATGTGAAGATGATAAACCTTGCAGTTAATGTACTAGTGATCGCAATAGGCGCTTACTTTAACTCCAAATTGAAGTCATATTTTCTTTTGGCTATGACGGGTCATTGATGTACGGGTCACAGTTCTAGTGACCTGTTTTAAAGGCCGTATACACGATGGTGTTTAAGCGGGTGCGGACCCCACATAGCCACAACGTCTCCGTAATCGGTGTAGGTGTGGTATTTAGTCAGGAACATTTGACTATCAAAAGAAGGCCAATACGCGTTATGGTAATGATAATTATCTGTGTATACAGACACAAAAATAGTCACGCCTATTTCAAAGCTATGTTGCTAAGTTAAGCGAAAATTTCTTCCGACAGCATTCGTCATAAGTATGTTTACTTTATTAAATTTTATGTTAAAAGTTCATTCATTAATTTATATACCCACTTGTTTTATTAAATTAATATTTGTGGTTCAAACAGCTGTTATTAATTTACTAATCTCTATAGATTTGCAAGCGGCACGCGGCTTCAAAAACTAGCCTCAGAACTTCGACTACGTTTTCAGTTTTATCGATACTTAGTCACGTAAACTTTTTATTACTGACGACTAGACCGATATATATACAAATAATTCATTGGTTATATGTATATACTGGATATGTATAGTAAAGAATTGGTAGGATACATTAGATATGTGAATATTTTCTACAACCTGTTGTTATATTAGTCTATATCTAGCCTAAAAGGAATTTGTATCTACAATATGATGAAGCACCACTAATTTTGTAGTCTTGAATTTAGGATTTTAAAGCTTTCAAGGACATAATTATGACTAGACTGAAAATTGAAGTCATTATTTTTACGTCGTTGAAAAATCTTAAAATATTCTGTGCTTTTGTTATTTAGCTAATAGGCCAAATTGGTATAATTATCTATGAAAGACTATGAAAATTATATTTTTTTTTCACTTTCCTATCTCTCTTATCCAAATCCACTAGTGGTCGTAGTGCGTGTTTCCACAAGATTATCTGTTTTAATTTCGCACAGGACTTAATTTGCCAATCAGACTGACATTTTACTTGGTCGCTAGCGAATTACTTAAAATCCTTGGTCGAGCTACAGATACGAGTGTCAACATCTTGTGTGTTAAGCAAATAGACAAACATCCTCACGATGTTCAAACACACACTTCAGAGTCTCATTGTTGGCTCTACATAACTTTTCGCTTTGTATTCAATTATCATTCTCGTTCACGCTCAGTGCGCATACTGATTACATCTCTTAACTTTACATTAGTCAGGTATTCTGTGCTCTATTAACGTAAGTTTTCATATTTGGAGTCATAGAAAAGAGAAAGAAAGTCACTCTATGTCTGTCTCTATGTATGCTTATATCTTTAAAGCTACGCAACAGATTTTGATTCGATTCATTTTAATAGATATAATGATTCATAGCGAAGGTTTTTATGTATGAAACATGCTTATAATAAAACTATAGTTATTTTTTAAATCCCGGATACTTATTTGGCAACAAGAACAAAAGATCAATCAAGCTGAAATTTTGGATACAAACATCTTTAGCCGCAAAAGCTGGCTTATCTTCAAAACCTAAACGTAATAAAAAACAATAATTATACCTAGTTAATTTGAGTAATATCAAACGCTTTAGGATGTAGAACTAACACAACAAAGTAATCGTTATATCTACAATGTATCTACGTAAAGCCTTAAATCTAGAACAAGTTTTTTGCGGTCGTAATTCTATTTTAAAATTAGTTTGAGTGCAATATTTTTATTTAATATGATATAGCACTTAGGTATCTACTTAATCATAATCATGTCAGACTGTCTGCCCATTTACTAACAGGAACAATTGCAATCACGCATTGCTTTTGTTTTTCATATGGAATTAATAAAACAAAGCTAAAGTGTGGCTGTCGAGTGTCCATGTCAAATCGCGTTTCTTGTAGATATACACAGAATATTAGAGAGGGTAGAATCTGCATACATCCCCGGGGAGGGGATTCTTTCTTGCACGCAAATGCCTGTGAGAAAATTCGACACAAATCTTCGACAGCTTTTTAACTATTAGTAGATTGATTTATCAAATGAATAAATGCTAATCAGACGAAAGGCTTCCATCAATGTAGACAGTCCAAATAATCTCTCATGAAACGCAGAAAATACATTGTTCTATTGCATGCTTGGACAGATGACATTGCCTCGCTCCCTGGTCGATTAAAGTTCTAGATAGCAAAAGGCGTCAACAGCTTCGGTATTCAAGTTTCTTTAACTGCAGTTACATTAAAAAGGTATGATCTCTCTCTCCCTCTCATTGAATGTTTGAACGAGACAGAGAGATCGTAATCTATAGCTCAGCGTAAATCGTTGTTCGAATAGTCGTTTAACACGTCGGTGATATCAACATTAAGTATATGCGACTTATATCTCGATCGGTGGTTTTACAAAATCAGTTAGTATTCAGCGCATATTGTCACGACAGCCACAAGTAATGTGCGATAAAATGTACATTTTTATTCCAACAACGATTTCTTCACAGTAATGCTATGTAGGTATATCTGTCATCATCTAGACGTCAATTGCTAAGAATTTGCCTACCGTTGTATGGTGTGTAAATGTATCTTTACTTATTTTGTTGTAGGATTTACCCGTTTGCCTTTCAATATTACCAATTTAAGATACTTCTTTATAATAATTAGGCCTTGACGGATACAGGAAGATATCTCGCTACTTGAATTTTTTTTATTGATGACTGAATGATTTTTCTCGAAAGGTAATTTTTTCAATTCAATTCAATTTATTTCATATTAGGTGCATACAAAATTTTATTTACATAGCAAGACAACCAATGACTTAATATCTATAGTATTTAGATAGTAATTTAATATACTTACTACCCAGACAGGGGATTTAAAAATGTTATTTCGGCTCCTTTACCGACATTCCCTACAGTAAATTATCTTAAGATTTGATATTATAGGTAAAATTTATCACATAATGGACATTTAAGAAATACGAAACTGGTATATTGCATTAACAATAACACGTTTTTTTGTACCAAATGAATGTACAGTGGGCCAAGTAATTAGGTATGCAGGGCAAAAACTTCTATGCCATAGTGCAAACTGACTGCAATAGATATGCATGAGTGAATTACATATTTAATAAATGTAATATACCCACTATTTAGATATGTAACTCACTTATCCATAACTGGTGCAGTAAGTCTTTACTATGACTTAGAAGTTTTTGCCCTGCATAGCTAACTCGTTGGCCCACTGTATCATGTAAATAAAAAAATCACAAACATTATATAAGTACTTTACAACAAATAAGCATTAATCAATCTTATTTACCTATTACAATTTAAGATTTACAGAAAAATAGTCTTAAAGTCCTTTACAGAAACAAGGAAGTTCTTTTAAATATAAAATACCTCACGGTATTTAATTGTTAAATTCGTTGAATCTTTCGTAGTGCAAGATATTGTTTAAACAAAATTATAAAGAAGAAAGTTAAGCTTTTTCGATAGTACGCTTCTTACGATTAAACTCAAAAACTACTGAACCGATATCAAAAACTTCTTTACCAGTGGAATGCTTTACTATTCCTGAGTTACATGGGATATATATTTATATCGAAGTACCACGCGGGCGAAGCATCGCGGATGCTAGTAAGAATTATAATCAAAAACAGTTATGTACTAAATACTTCAATATTTCTATACCTACTCTAAGCTACGACATCAAGCCGCGGCACTTGTTTTTTACAACATGAAAATAAGTGCAAATTGTACATAATTCCAAAATAGGTTCTTGCACTTACAATGTCAAGCAGAGTTGACCATGAAAGTAATAAGACGACCTTAAAATTCGAAATAAAAGATCAAGCTTACCTTGACTTACAGTTATTTACAGGATTAATACTGCTTTCAGACAACTTTATATATTTATATCATACTAAAATACAGTTGAAAAAAAAATGGGACCGGCATAATTTGAACATGCGACCTTTCTCCACCGGGCAATCACTTAAACCAATCAGCTACGGTCGCCTCTTGCTAGGACCCTAAATTTCTCAACTATATGTTTCGTCATTTCGTGACGTCACGTTCATCGATTTGCTTATCTTAAGTAGGATAGAAATTTTCCAAATTAGTTTTTTCAACTGTTTCTTAGTACTGTTTAATTTGCTGAGCTTAATGCTAGTTTTATAGCATTAAGCTATTTATGCTATAAAACTAATAAATAAGAAGTTGAAACTTTAGATCAGACCAACAGACTGAGCAGGGCAGAGTAAAATTTCCTTCCAGGCTCTGTCCATATTTGGTGTGAGCGGTTTAGATCTGCGTGAATGAGCAGAGCCTAATGTGAAATATTTGTTACTAAAATTTGGAACTTAATTTATTTTGACTAACACTTCAATTTTCGGATTTTATCGCGATATTTCACTTAAATTTCATTTTCATCAATTTAATTTATTTTGTAAACAATGTCATTGAATCTTTCCAGGCACGGCGACCAATGGCGACAGTTTCGATCCAAGGTTCAGCGTCCGATCCTACAGCCGCAGACGGTGAAGAAGTACGTGGCGCCAATCGAGCAGGTGACGGAAGACTTCCTCAAGTACATGGAAGATGCTAGGGATGAGAATGGAGACTTACCGCACGAGTTTGATAACGATATACATCGGTGGTCGCTCGAATGTAAGTCATTATTATTGTGACATACGTACAGCTATAATAGGTACTTTACTGGTTTTACTATTTATAACTTAACTCTCATTTTTTGGTTGTCAGCCCGGACTAAATAGACTTTTCATTGGGTAGCAAAAATCCCCACAGAGCTATGACCTGAAATAGATTGTCTTGTCTGAAATATTAAGGATAGTCGGGAGCATATTGTTTTGAACTTCTTCTGGTTCATTTACAAGAAATAAACTTAAGTAAAGCGTAGTACGTTTAATACCTAATTAGATAAATAAATAAATAAATATTCCACAACTCACACACAACGCCATCTAGTCCCAAACTAAGCAGAGCTTGTACTATGGGTACTAAAATAACTGATACTAATACATATACACTTTTCTTTTGTAAATACATACTTATTATACATAGAAACACCCAGACTAAGACAAACCCCCATGTTCATGCACACAAAGATTTGTCTTAAGTGGGAATCGAACCCACGACCTCGGCATCGCAGGCAGTACACTACCCACTCCACCATCCGGTCGTCAAGATTAAGTAAATTCTGTCGCTGAGAGACTTACCGCACGAGATCGACAATAATATCCATCGCTGGTCGCACGAATGTGAATCGTGAAAGTAGCGCGACTACTGTTTTTACTCTGATTTCTAAGAATTGTGAAGCGTTAGCTGGTCACCGTGGTTTTCTTTTCAATCAGTTTAATAACTTTATAAGTTGTTTTTTTATTCCCCAACTAAACCTTGGTAGACTAAGCTAATTCTGTATCTTGTCTGCTATAGAGAATAAAAAGTAAATGCAAAAATCCATAATGATATTACATCACTGAAATAAATTAGATGTTTCTAATAAAAGCTTACGTTTTTTGTAGTTCCTCGAGTATTACTTATTGCTTTAACGGTAGAGATGTCCAGTTTAGAGTCGCTTATGAATAGTAATTAGCCATTTGAATAATATAAGATCCAAAACTACTAAACCGAAAACAAATACATTTTTTTTGTTGATAACACACACTCAGTCAGGTCATTGGTCATTTTATGTATAACTTCATAGCCATATAACAGGTACTATTCATAAATTGGTAGTGTCAAATCATTATTATTTATATAAAATTATAGTATTAGATTAAAAATTATTATATAATACATAAATAAAACCATTAATGAACTCGACTATACCCTGTTAGACCCGGGTTTATAATATCTACTAACGCATTACCCCAATCAAGTTTAATACAATGCGTGTCTATAATTGAAGTTACGGTAACAGCGCTATGTATTGTTCATTCAAGGTATCGGTCGTGTAGCGCTCGACACGCGGCTCGGTTGTCTGTCAACCGATCTGACCAGCAACTCAGAGCCCCAGAGGATCATCGACGCTGCCAAATACGCCCTCAGGAATGTCGCCGTGCTGGAACTTAAGGCCCCCTACTGGAGATACATCCCCACCCCGCTGTGGACCAAATATGTCAACAATATGAACTTCTTTGTAGAGTAAGTACTCCAAGATATAGCATAATGCTTGCATTTTTTTCTTAAATTTTGGTTTATATGGAACTGATTAATAAATAGTAGTAGAATATTTATCTTGCTCAGGTTTAAATACTGACTAAAAAATATCAAAATCACGAACAAAAACTTGTAGTCTTGTAATATTCGGGCGAAGTATACCAAGGGTCTATACGTACAATACGCAGCGCACTGTGGTTAAGTTCTCATTTACTAATAATAGTTATTGGTGCAACAAGAGAGCAAAGTCCGTATTTTCTTTGAGTGCTAATTTTGAGCCCCGAATAAGGAAAAAATTCCATAGAAGGTTCTGTAGTAGGTTAGAATCTTGAACGTAGTGAGGGATTCAAAAGCACGAGATGTAAATAACTCTATCTCCTATAATCTCGTGTCGTACGTACAACTTTTCACCTCAGAGCAGCTTAAAATATTAGTAGTTACCCAAGTAGTAAACAAAACTAAACTTTGTTTCGAGCGAGAGCAAAACTCGAAGCAAAATCGAGTTTAGTTCATAGTTTTAATAAAACAAAGAACGACTCGTAGAGGTGAATAATTATTTTGTAATTACAGGCTCTGCAGTAAATACATAAACGAGGCACTGGAAAGACTGAAGACTAAGAAAGTGACGTCAGAGGATGACCTGTCCCTGCTGGAGCGAGTGCTCAAGAGTGAGGGAGATCCGAAGATCGCGACTGTCATGGCGCTAGATCTCATTCTAGTGGGCATTGATACGGTGAGACAATATTGTTTCTTTTCTAATGCATGAATGCGTGTTTTCATTAATTGATGTGAATCGGGTGTCCAATCCTTACACATTGGCCAGCCTAGGCACGTGGAGTACTTACCTATGTATAGGTATGTATAAAAATATGAGTAAGAATTGATGTACAGTCGGCCAATGAGTTGGGTATGCAGGGCAAAAACTTCTACGCCATAGTAAAAACTGACTGCAATAGATTTCATATTTAATAAGTGTAATATACCCACTATTTAGATATATAACTCACTTATCCATAACTGGTGTCGTAAGTCTTTACTATGACCTAGAAGTTTTTGCTCTGCATACCCAACTCATTGGCCGACTATACCAAGTAAAATATAAACAGCAGTGTCAAAGACATCAATCTGGTCTATTGTTTAAGAAATACTTAGATGTATCAGACTAATTTCCATTTGGATCGTACAGAACGTGACAAGAGGTTTTTTAGTGACCGTAAATTTTTCATCTAAATATAATAAAGTGCTCATCTTCTTTTTCTAGATATCGATGGCCGTGTGTTCAATCCTGTACCAGGCAGCGACTCGATTGAAGCAGCAAGAGAAGATGGCAGAAGAAATTGCTAGAGTGTTCCCAGACCCGAGCAAACCCATCTCTTACGCTGACCTGGACAAGTTACATTATACCAAAGCTTTTGTTAGGGAAGTGTTCAGGTAATTATTTATTTCTTTTTAAAATCAAACTTGTTTTAATCGCAGCCAAAACGGCTTGTAAAACGTCTTAGCCGGTGACAATTTATAATTGTAACGTTAAGTTTACGTAACAATGCATCGTTTTGAGGTCGTAATAAAAAAAATGCATTATTTCTTATGTTTTATTAATTTTCTCATACCTACATTAATTAGTGAGGATTATAGTATACAGATTTTTGAGTGCACGGTTGGTGTAGCGGTTAAAGCGGTCGCCTCGCCACTTTCAACTACGCTGGTGTTGTGGGTTCGATCAAATTTTTGTGTGATTCGCAAAGATTTGTTTTGACTCTGGGTGTGCTTTGTGTGTGTAAAATGTATGTTTGTGAACACCGCCGTGACACAGTAGTTATTCCTAGAGCGGGCGTCGTTTTTTTTTTTTTTTTTAAAAAAAAAGGTCCATCTAAATCTTGTTTTAATTTTTTCAGAATGTATTCGACAGTAATCGGAAATGGTAGAACACTTCAAGAAGACGACGTTATCTGCGGATATCACATTCCTAAAGGTGTAAGTAATACTACTTCAAATACCAAAAAAGTTAACATTAATAGTAGCATACTCCTTTAATATTATTATTATAATATCTGTCTGACTGATTATTATCATACCATCACAGCACAGAATGCTGTCAATTTTAGAAAAACTTTATTGTGATTATTGATGAATTAAACAGATTATCAACATTATCTATTAGGCAAGGAGATAGATAATGCTAATAGCAGTATTAGCAGTTTCGTACTATTACCTAAATATGCAACAAAAATTGCTAGCTTAGCTAAATCCGTTTTTCACAACAAGATCAGAATTAATATAATATAATAAAATAATAATAAAATTCTTTTTTTCGGACAACAAAAATCCATTGGGTTAGTTTACAAATCTTACATGCTAGTGTTAGTTACATTTTCCTATTTGGTATTTTCTTTTTAGAAGGACACTCAATGGAGAAGTCGCAGTTGATAGTCCTTCTAACAAGATGTATTAAAATCGGAGAATCCATGGTCTCCACCACAGTTTTGAGAATGCTGTTGTTGCTGGCTCGTAATCGCAACTAAACTCTTGACCAAACTTTAAGATAAATGCAAAGATAATTTAAATTAATAATGTCTTCAAATACCCATAATTTCAGGTTCAAGTGGTATTCCCCACTATCGTGACGGGTAACATGGAGCAATTCGTGTCCAACCCTGAGGAGTTCAAGCCGGAGCGCTGGTTGGAGTCTGACGGTAGACTGCACCCCTTCGCGTCGCTGCCGTACGGTTTCGGCGCCAGAATATGTCTGGGACGACGATTCGCTGATCTGGAAATACAGATTCTTTTAGCTAAGGTAATTTATTAACCATTGATGCTGGTGCGATTGGTTGGATAATTTTTGCTTCGTTTATATTATGTATTCTAAAACTTACCTAATAAACGCCTGTTAGATAAAAGTATTTTTTTATGGCAGGTGGTTTAATTGTAAAAAAAGTGGAAAGTAGGCGCATTGTGGTATTATAGTAGGTGGGTTGAACTCCCCACATAACAGCAAAGTCCCCCCATACGTTTATGGTATGGGTTAAGCTTAGACCATTTATTAGGACATTTCACCACCAATAAAAGGCGGTTACAGTTTCACTATATTTCGTGAGTGATATCTAAATAATGATAACTAGTAAGTAATTTGTTCCGATAATGTAGACATCTCGTAGACATCTTCTACGATTCCTACTTACAGTTTAAGCGAAAGCTCCTTCCACGTCCTAATAATATACCTATGTTTAAATAACTATGTAAATTAATAAATTAATATAACCATTTATTTAATAGTTTAGTTAAGGTTCGATTTAAGTAAATTTAAATAGTATTTTTATTGTAGTATTATAATTTTGGCTCAACTTAGTTAAGTAGTAGTATTGTTCTAGTTCTATGTCACTAAATATCCGTCCTTCAAAATATGTAACGATGACAACGATGTGTACGTTTGATTTCATAATGCATGTAACAGTAAGATTTCCATATTTATATTATTGATGTACCAATAAATAAATAATTAAGTAATCAAAAATATTTGGATTACAGCTACTTCGCCGTTACCGTTTGGAATACCACTTCGAGCCGCTGGAATACGCAGTGACATTCATGTACGCGCCGGACGGACCGCTGCGTCTGCGCATGATCGACCGATAAATTTTACTTAAAATATAATATGTACTTACATTTATGGATAATATATTTATATACTTCCGTGAATATAATTTTATAATGGTGAGGTAAAAAGTAGGAAATTGTTGACTGTAGTGAGGTTTCTTAATTAATAAGTATTATAATGTTTTATAATATGACGTTTTGTACGTAAGATGTAAAGAAATTTTTTAATTTAATGTGTTGTTTTTGTTTCCAAAAATTATTACCCATTCCCAAATGGAAGAAATTTTTTATTTTTCTTTTCTTTTTGCTTCTATGTGTGAATATGAGTAGTTGCCCATGTAATTGGGACCATTGAGTAGTGTAATTGTTTCTGGGGCGTTCTATATACCTAATGTAAAAAGTTTACATAATATCATATTTTTTTCAACATACTTACCTACCAAGTTTGAGTGTTAGAAAATAAATTATTTTCTATGACTAATAGCTTGTGGCGGCGACCTCTCACATGAAGTGTTTGGTTCTCTGGGTCGTGCTGTTAATGTTATTTATTAGCAGAACCTTAAAATTCATGCAACATGCCGCATCATAAATGGTTGCCTAAAACCAACACCACTCAACAAGCTCTATCCCCTGGTATTACACCACCAAGTATCTAAAGAGACGTTTGTTGGGACGTTGAGAAATCGGTAAAACGCCTGTAAAGAGTTACACAGCCGGCATCCTCTTTACGTGCACAAATCACCCCCAGTGCAACTGAAAAGCAGACGAAGTTTTCTAATCTCTACTTACGCTATCGAGGATCAACAACTAGTACCAGGCAAAAGATATGGAATAAAAGGTTTCGGCATCTGCCCTCTGGGTCAAATCTGCTAAATCGCTTGAGAACTCAGACACAATCTCAGACATAATCTACAAAAATGGGGCATATTAACAGACTAGACCCAATGTGACTACGGTGCTAAAAGAATATTTATGTTTGCCGACCAAATTGAATATTGTTCTCAATTTAGTTTGAAAAATATATATTTTTTTGTAATTTCATTTACCACGTCTTCCCTGTATGTATAAAACAAGCTAAGAAAGAATGAAAGAAACATTTATTTGCCAAAAACATGGTAACAAAAAGATGGTACAATTAAATTAGAGGACACAACATGTTTCACCGGATAATGGGTATGCAATATATATATTGTTAATTATATGTACTACAACTGTCATTAAGCTGCAAATAGAATTAGCTTTTAACTTCAAACAAACACCGCGCAATTTTACGGCAAACATGTTGCAGCATTGATCTGCCAACACCTTCCAATCAAAGCCTTGATCAAAAGTGAGATGGTCTCACTGGCCACATGCCCAAGGAATTTATATAGTTTAAAAAAGGACCATACTTCTGTCAACATGTCTTGTCCTTTAAACTTAGACAACTAAACCAAAAGGACTAGTCATTGTCCAGTGTCCCTTGCTGCCAAATAGCACCACTCTTGAACGTCATATAAAATACATAGTTGTCAAATCATAGATGCGCGAAACAATCTACTCCCCGCTCCCCCGCGAATTTTGGCAGCGTCATTTGCTTTAATTTCCTCTCCATATTGATTAAGTGCTCTTTGACTTTCGAAGGCATATACGGGCAAAGCCTTATTTAGAAAACTGCTTTAAGGGGCATTTACTTTATAAATCCTTGTAATATTTAAAGCAAATTTTAGCTTTGCTATGCCTTTTTAGGGTGCCGTAGTACCTACAAGGAACCCTTATAGTTTCGCCATGTCCGTCTGTCTGTCCACGGCATAGCGACGAAACCGTTGGTGCTAGAAAACTGAAATTTTGCATGAACATGTATGTTAACTAAACAAAGAAAGTCGTCGAATAAAATTTGGAAAAATATTTTTTTTTCAGGTAGCTCCCCTACATGTAAAGTAGGGATGTTTTTTTTTTGTCGCCTACCCCATAGTGTGGGGTATTGTTAGATAGGCCTTTTAAAAACGTTTAGTGGTTGCTAAGACAGTTTTTTGATTTAGAGATCCGTTTGCGAGATAATTAACTTTAAAGAGCAAATTTTTGTTCGAGTAGGGCGTCCCCCCCCCTCTAAAAGCTAAACTACTGGATCACAAAATCTGAAAAAAATTATGTCGGTAGTACATGTAATGAACTTTAAAGGAAAACTATAGCGGATAAGTTCACTTCATTAGTTCAAGAGGAATAGGGGTCCGAAATGTCAGATGCAGTTACTCAGAATATTTCGTTCAAAATTCTTGAAACATAAATAAACATACATAATACATATAAAAAATCACGCCTTTATCCCACGGGGGTAGGCAGAGACGATGGAATGCCATGTGCTTCGCTCCTTACATACTTCTTTCGCTTCCTCAACATTCATACATCTCGTCATACGTGCTAGCTGGTTTCGTGTACTACAAACATTTCCTTTCTGAAGGACGCCATTTAGTTAAAAAGTAAAATTAAAAATATTTTTCTACGGAACCCTACTGCGCGTGGCCCGACACGCACTTGGCCGGTTTTTGTATATAATATTAAAGTTGAAAAATTAAGAATCCAGCAGGACTCGAACCTGCACCCCCTGGGTATACGCCCCAAGTGCTTTACCAATTCAGCTATGGATTCGTATGCTGGACTCGAAATTTCTCAACTCTTTTGTGCCAGCCGAAGCTAGACGAACCATTACTTGGTTTGAAAGCACTTGGGGCGTATACCCAGCGGGTGCAGGTTCGAGTCCTGCTGCAATTTTTCAACTTTAATATTATATTTATAAATCCTCTTTTTTACTGTAAATTTTGGAAGAAAAGCTAGCAGACAAACAGATAAAAGTTATTTTCGTATTGTATCAATAGTGATTTACGTTATAATAGGCAAAGGTATTGATTTTGATAATCCATATCAGTAAAAATAAAAATTCAAATCAGAAGAAATAAATGACAAACGGTAACCCTTTTTCTGGAGTGACAGAGATGTTATTGGGAACGATATTGTATAAACGTTACTTCGAAAATAGCAGTAGCAGCGATAGCCGAGTGGGCGACCGTAGGACTGCGAAGTTAAAGGTCTCGGGTTCGAACCCACGGCACACACCTCTCGTCTTTTCGGAGATATGTGTGTATTTATCATATAAATTATCGCTCGCTAACGGTGAAGGAAAACATCGTGAGGAAACCTACATGCCTGAGAGCGCCTAATAAGTGCTCGAGGGTGTGTGAAGTCTACCAATCCGCACTTGGCCAGCGTGGTGGACTATGGCCTAACCCTTCTCATCATGAGAAGAGGCCCGAGCCCAGCAGTGGGACATGTATTAAATACAGGGTTGCTATTATTATTATTATTATATAACTTCGAAAATAGAATTGGAAAATAATATATGTTTGTGCTTATACTGTATTAGGAGTTAGCTCATATTTAAATTAAAATATATTTCCCTAAACAATGGCTCATTTTGAGATGTATGTTTAAGGTCTAGTAAATACAGACAATAGCTAATTTAAGATGTGATGAAACTTTCCAAAGGAACAATAACATTATTAACAGAAAGTATTGCGGTTTACTTGCCACAGTTTTGTTTAAATATATAGTTGCGTATCTAAGCGACGATTTGTCGCGCTTGCCTTGTAGATAGAAAGAAAGCATAACTTAGCTATGTCGTGGTAACCAAGATTATCATAATATGAAGACGAAGTTTTCTAGTTTCTTTTGGCGCTTACGCAAATAAGATACAAGAAAACGCTTTGGAGTAAGCATCAAAAGCTTTGTTTACCGCAAGAAGAGGGCTATACGGCTATACGCATCAAAGTTGGCTTGCATATCGAAGACTGCGCATTATTCAGCTTACGGTACGGTCAACCATTTTGCCGACATTACTCTCAGTGTTTCAAAGCATGTGCCTATTCTTGTTTGTGTCTAATTTACTTTATTAATTCATAATCATATAAAAGCATTGTTTACTGTGCAAAAGTTAAACAAAGAGTCTGCTGCCTCGCTTAGAAAAGTAATTGATACAGTTTTAAAGAATCTCCGGGCATTAAAAGTCTTGGGTGAGCCTGTTGACTCATGGGACACACTCATTAATTACATTATTGTTTCAATGTAGATAGATAGTAGATAGATAGGTTTCAGTGCGTAAAGTGAGAATCAATGAATCAACGAGATCGCTAATCAATAGCGGGCATCAATGCGCGTCTTTGCAGACGGCCGAGAACGTCGGGGACGTCAATGGGCTAGACTTGAGAGTCAGGCATCAGAAGCAACCTGGGACCACTACAGGTGCTTCGAATGAAAGATCCTCTGGTCGCTGGCTACCGGATAAATATTACTGTATTTACTGTATTATTACTGTATATATAAGCGCTGTTTATGACATGCAATGAAAAGCTTTGTTTGCTACACAGCGCCACAAATAACAAATAAAACAAATTTGGAACCTTAACCATAACATTGCATTACCTTAACATTTCGATTTCTTAATTCCATTGAAATTCTTGTATAATCTAACGCAAATTTTGATGCTAGAGATCAGAAAATTTATATAGGTACTCCGTGCTCTAAAACACCATAAAATCTGGGGTTACTATAAAGCCACAACTTAAAAAACGAAGTTAAATCCCACCAAAAACATTTTCATGTAAAGTATTGCCCAGACGAGGCCATATAACGGCCTACTGTGCCAAAAAGTTATCAGATCTCATGTAGAGCCAAGCTTCTAACTCCACTTGCCCTTACGTTGCAAGTCCTAACTTCATAAACTCTACCCTAGTCAAAAAATGAGGCTTACTAATACTAGCTTACATACCAAATTTCAGCTCTCCAGGACTTCAGAAAGTACCCTAAGTAACCTGTACATCCTAAATATAATTGCTTAAAAAATCGATGAAACACTTCGAGTAAAGGTAGGTAGTGCCCTTCGCTTCGCTGGCTTGTGTTGACGGGGCCTAGGGCCCAAATAAAACAATTGGGGACAAGTTGAGAAAAGAAAACTTTTTGCGACCTGTTTATTTTGCAGCTCCATCACAATACTTACTTCAAAATGATTTCTGAGATATCCATTCAAATGTTTATCAAAATATTTCCTGAGCTCAAAACTTTTCAGCATACGTAGTACCTACTATGTGTTTAATCAGTACTAATGTATGTTGCGTGCCCATTTAAAACCTAGTTGTACAAATTATTTGACCTATTCGTCCTCACGTATTTTTGTTTGCCCAGCGACAAACGTCTGATTGTTTTAGACAAACCTTTGTTTTTCCATCGTGGGCGATTATACAAGTTCCTACGACATTATGTAAGTGCAAACAAGGTAAGGTACCGGTAAGTTTTTGTAATTACCTCATTCATTAGAATGTGGTGTGGAATTTTAGAATGAAAACTCAATATACACTAATTGTAGAATTTTATGCTATATCAAATCAAATCAAATCAAATCATTTTTTATTTCCACAAGGCCCACTTAAATATTATCTTATTATTTATTTTGTTTTGCTGTAGGTATTGCATGATGAGACGGCGACGCGCGGCGCGGTGTCATATAGCGTTCTTCGGAAACGCCAGAACACGTCACCTCTCGGCCAGAAGTCCACCTCTGTGTATGTTTTTCTGCTATAATCTTGACTATATCTCGACAATAAGCTAACAGATCCCCTGAACATTCATGGGTGGAAAGTCGCATGGTGCCTACAAGACAATATACCTATGTCCTATCTACGCCCCTAAGCAGAGGTAGATACTTAAAGTTTTGTAAATAAGGTACAGGTAAAGTGCCCTCTCTCTATACTTTCTCTGTGACGATTTTCACCTGTATTTTGTTAATCGTTCATAAAAGTCGTTAGGCGAGGAGTTGATGGCCATTATCATGAAGATTAAATAAAAACGATGTGTGCAAATTGTGCAATTTAAAAAATTACGAAACTTTTTATTCATCACATTTGCTCTAGTCATTACGGGTGCAAATTGCTACTTGTTAAATAACTTTCTAACAGCTGAGATTTGATCTTGAGATAATTTAGAGCGATATAAGACAAAGAAGCATAGAATACAAAAGAGAACGCTTTTGGGACGGTATACGAATTTCCACTGCCAGGTTTAACTAATATAACATTAGTCAAACCTGGCAATTCGTATATCGTCCCAAAGGCGTTCTCTTTTCTATTCCATGCTTCTTTGTCTTATAACACTCAGCAATGGGAGCTTGTATTTACTGAGAATAATATTAATTATGTTTATTTAGTAAAATCCTTATACATTAAGTTCAATGGGAAAAACCTTAGTCGCATTTTAAATCACCAGATGGGATACGATAGAAGAAATTACAATTATGTTTATGGCGAGGAATTTGAGTACCTATCAGCCAAGATCATTCTCTTGCTCAGTGCGTGTGGTCAGGTATTAAAAACCGGTAATATTAAAAATCATATTTAAAACTCCATTGGTATTTGAAAGCCTTACTTTAATAACCGTTATTAACAACATAACATCACGCTTATTTTACCCAGAAGGTTGTGGCAGAGGTGTACAACACCCACATTTCACCTGTTATGTTTAGGTCCCATGGGATAGGGATTTCCAACTCCGTGCTGCTATTGTGAATTTCCTGACGGAAAGTTTAAAAATCACACTTTTGCCGACCCCGGAATCGAACCCGAGAGCTCGCGGTGAGAGATGCATACGCTAACCTCTAGACCATCGAGACCACCGTTCTTAATTGACATATTTTTAGATCACTTGAGCCGGTCTGAACGATGGCCATGAAATTACCCCGTTTTAATGCCAATGAAAGGAGTTAGCCTCCGTGAGTAAAGATCATTTAACTATAATTGAACAGGAAGATTGTTAACCACTGCGGAAATAACAATAATTTATACATAATTCACGTTGTACATATAATTATTTTTTTGTTAAAATTTTCCTTAAAAACCCCTTATGCTCTATGTTGAAACTAATGTTATAACATCGATGTTAAAAATTAATCGCCGAAATCAATGTACGCGGATATGGTTAGAAACTACTGCACCAAGGATATTTCTTTTATATTGTGTTTGCTATTTTTAAAATAATGTTTGTTAAACAACCCCTTTGTACAGTTATAATAAAGATAAAAAAAAACCATATTAACAAGGAAATAAGGTGATAAATGCATCGATGTAATGATTCTCTTATCTACATCGATGAATTTATAACTTTTTTAAAATATTAACATGCACATCACTATAAAATATCGATAAAATTTTCGACTATCATGACTTCCCTAGTAACGTAAGGAGGCAAGGGAAGACCATGCGTCTTCCCTTGCCTCGGGTCTTACCCCCGTATTGTGCAATAGCGACAACTGAAGCTCAGACCAATTATACATATTTAATATCTTGACCAGACGTCTCTCATACTTTTTTATACCTTAAAAACTTGTAAAAAATTATCTGACACTAATTATACATATTTAATATCTTGACCAGACGTCTCCCATACTTTTTTATACCTTAAAACTTGTAAAAATTGTCTGTTAGACTTCAGATAACAAATAAAAACTTTTGGAATGGTCCTATTTTTTCCGTTTTTTGTTTAGTTTTGAAACAAAATAAGTAACAAAGACAGGCTCTCAGTCTATCCAGAGCTATTAGCCAGAAAGAAAATAGAAGAATGCGTTTGTATGGACAATTGCATACCAGGGTGGCCTGTAAACACTGTACATTGGAGTACAGTCGGCCAAGTAATTAGGTATACAGGGCTAAAACATCGCTGTCACAGCATATTTAAAAAGTGTAATATACCCTCTATTTAGGTATGTCACTCACTTGTTCATAGTTGGTGTAATCAGTCTTTACTATGACATAGAAGTTTTTGCTCTGCATACCTAATTGCTAGGTCCACTGTACACATGGCTCCTCATTGAGCTACACATTTCCAGTATAAGCTGATCTCTTCTTGCACAGGAAGCCTTAGCAATGCGTGACTATCTTATACAGAAAATGTATAATTTTATATGTAGCCGTGTGTACAGGCGTTAAAAACATACAAAATAAAGATACTGTGATAAATGTAAAACGCGTGGCGAAAAGTAAAATTTAGAAGCCAGTTATTTAGGTTTCTACGTGAAAAATGTTTCTATTCTGTGGATGAGCTCTTAAAATATAAGATTTAATTAGAATGTAAGTAATGTTGATATATTGCGTAAATATTACATGGCTAATGTGTAGAACTAAATTATTGTACCTGTAAAAACCACATTTTGACAAATAAAGTATTTGTATTTGTATTTTTAACACGCTTATATTAGCTTCACCTGTATGTTTGTTTGTTTGTTTGTTTGTTTGTTTGTATGTAACCGACTCCTTTGGACTCGATTTTGACCCACTTTAAACGGACAGATTTCATTCAAATTTTGCACACCTGTCAAAGATCGATGACAATGCAATAATTCGATAAAAAAAATTAAAATATATATAAAAAAAAAAAAAAAAAAAAAACTAAAAAGTAGAAAATAAATAATAGTTTAAAAAAACTAAAAAACACGCTTTTAAAGTACTTCTAATTAAAAAGTGAAAAATAATTCCTAATATAAGCTGAAAAAAGCGTGGGGCGCTCTGTGCCATATTTTTCGTCTATCGAGCAACCCACGCTTTTTTCAGCTTATATTAGGAATTATTTTTCACTTTTTAGTTAGAAGTACTTTAAAAGCGTGTTTTTTAGTTTTTTTAAACTATTATTTTTCATAGAAATCTTAATAACAAGTCAAGTTATTAAGATTTCTATGGTATTTGTGCATTCCAAATAAGTGACGAATTGACTGAATAATTTGTCTGTAGCTCAATCTGTGTGTTTCAAGAGGCATTTACATCTTGTATAACAAACTAACGGTCCTTTGCAAACATACAGTTATAAAGGAGTGTCAAAATCAAATATTAAGTATTATATAGCCCAATCAACCTTGATTTCAATTCTAGTTCACGTAAATTGATTTCATGCTTAATTTATTCCTCGCAAATTTTAAAAACCAGTTCAATGTCAACGGATTAGTTGATATACTTGATGCTTATGTATAACGGTGTGAAAAAGTAGGTCAAAAAAAAACAATCGCTGATTAACTATTAAAAGGACATCGGATAAAATCCGAGCGGTTTAGTGAAATATTGGTGTACAACCACTAAACTAGATTTAAATGTTTTATATAATATTAAAGTTGAAAAATTAAGAATCCAGCAGGGCTCGAACC
Source organism: Hypena proboscidalis (assembly GCA_905147285.1). Lineage (NCBI taxonomy): Eukaryota > Metazoa > Arthropoda > Insecta > Lepidoptera > Erebidae > Hypena > Hypena proboscidalis. The sequence goes on from LR990141.1 coordinate 9,854,959, forward strand.
TGCACCCTCTGGGTATACGCCCCAAGTGCTTTGCCAATTCAGCTATGGATTATACTATGTATTCTGCTAGACTCAAAATTTCTCAACTCTTTTGTGCGAGCCTTAGCTAGTCAAACCTTACTTGGTTTTAGCGCCATCTATGCGCTTTATTTTTCAGTTTTCAACTTTAATATTATATAAAATACAAAAAGGCATAGCAAAGCTAAAATTTGCTTTAAAATATTACAAGTATTAGATTTAAATGATCAATTTATATTGAGAAATTTAGGGTCCTGGCAAGAGGCGACTGTATCTGATTGGTTAAAGCGGCTGCCCGGTGTGCAGAGGGTCGCAGGTTCAATTCCCGCCGGTCTCATAATTTTCAACTGTTTCTTAGCATTAAAATTTTTGTTAGAGATATCCGTATACAAGTAATTAAATAATTAGTATGAGCCTCGTTTGGCTTTTGTAGCTCGAAAATCGTGAACTAGAGACATATCAATCTATCAAACCCTATTTTATGTTTGTACCTCATGGGTGTAAATTCTATTTCTACTATGACCCCCATATCCATGACAGCCCGTTGTTTAAGGTGCTAAGTAAATGCGGTTAGAAAGAAAACTGAACGGATGTATTGTAATGAATAGTCCCTTCATGGTATAGGTACACCAAATATTGGAAAGCTTTTCACGACACTGTTTGACTAAAAAGTTTACACGATGTTGTGAAAAATTTCAGTGAGTGGGGAAAATTCTTTTTTCATTTTGATTATTATATAACTTGATGATTGTCCCTAACACGGCATTAAAAATGTGTGGCAAATAAAAAGAGCGACTCACTTGAGTTTCTATGATTAACATTTAATTATGATTGCGCTGGTTTAATAATGTAGACTAATTAGTACAAGTAAGTTTATGTCTTGTCTTAATTCATCGCAATTCTAAGTAGTATTAGTTTTTTAATAGCGATTCAAAAGTGAAAAAATTCTCTAAGTGCGAGTTGTTAAACATCAACTTTTACAATGCATGCAAAAAGATATCTTCAACTTTATATTTGGAATTAAGATTTAATTACACTATATATTATGCTGTTTTGGAAGTGAAATAATCACTACAGGAGTTGCCATCATTATGAGCTGTCTTGCATTGACGAGTTTGCTATATATCCGGTAGGTTTTCACATCCATCATCATCAAGTTTATGGTTCACATTATCAGCTCTATCTACATTTTTTACAAAGAACCTACATATCTTTCAATAGTACAACCGATTATGTAGTTAGTGATTCACTTGGTCACGTAACATAGTAGGTAAGGTTCATTCACTCATTTCCATTGAGGCGGTTGTAGTTTGCTCTCGTACGCTCTTGGCCGTCAAATGAAATAGAAAGTGTAATAACACGGGAAGTGGCTTCAAACGAGCCGAGATGTTTGCTCGGTGTAATGTGAGACAATACAATGTACGCAATTTCTATAGGCACAATGAAAAGAGCGGTTGAACTTAATAGCTTCATTGCAAATGTCTTTTCTCTATTCTATTTATTACTTTTGAGATAAATGTTTCACAGTTTAGGTCCTATTACAATAATCTCAGAAGTTATACTAATTAAATGTATGATATGAAAAAATATAAAATTCCTAAATGTAGTATATAACTTCGACGTTATACATAATACCATGTACTTTATTTATTGTTAGAGAAAATGTGTAATCTGATAAAATCTCTAAGGCTTTTTGGCAAAATAGGTGCATGATTTGTCCATTAATTTAAGAGGCTGTTAGCACATCACGTATGCCTATGTTGAAAATTTTCATACGTTAAACACATGTACTACTAATTGCCAACGGCTCCTAATTAAGTGGATTTAACGAGCCTTCGTCTAATAAACCTTGCAGCCGCCAACACTCCCTCACTGCGTTGTAAAAACAAGGATTTAATGTTGAATTTTTAAATGCAAGTAACGTCTGCAATTACTAATTATTCAGATTGTTCAAATTTTTGCGTCATTTTTGGGCTGAGTCACTTCAGCATTCAGGATGCGACTCAGAAGAAAGTCACCACACCACTGTGTTATGGGCATGCTTTTATAATTTAATGACTGAGTCACGCCGGCCCTGCAATAACTGTTGTGGAGAAAATTTTGAAGAATTGTTTACATATAAGTTGAGATAAATTTATATACTGAATTTGTACTTTGTTTTGTTTCTTGTTTTCTGACAGCAATGGAATTAGTTTTATTTTTGTATTTCTCAGATTTTCCATTCTATTTCTGACGAAGTATTTATCGGTTTAGTTAGGCTAAATGTGAAGAAGTTTAGGCAAGTCTCAATGTATCAAGTTTGTTGTAGCTTCAAGAATTTACTAATTTACTATTACTTACGCGGGTATGAGGAAAGGAATAAGTGCTATTTACTGCTAACTAAACATGTGAACTTTACAAAATCCAAATTATTTACATATGATTTTGCAATATATCTTTAGTGCAGTAACAATATTTCCAAGTAAGTAGCTAAGCATTCAGCTGTCTGTTAATTGCGCAACCGCCATTTGGAAAATAAAGAGCTTATAGGTGATCAACAGATTAACGTAAAGTTACTGACGTGTCTTGGAACTTTTGAATGTATACAATGGAGAAAAACCTGGCAGAAATTGCGTCAAGCAATAAGGCCGCCCTTTGCATATTGTTATTGTCTTTCAATAGTTGTTTTTAGTTTGAAATGGTATGAAAATAAGGTTTCATCTAACTATTTAACTAATGGAGCCAAGGGGTAGTCAAGTTGTGAAAGGCATTTTACTAGGGTAAAGGCGGGATAGATGCCCCACTTTTTGAAATTACCTCTTAATTTTGAAAATATTCATTGTATATAAATAATGACTATGAATTCAGCTAGTTTAGTCCTTTATGTTTAACTGTGATTTGGTTTTTTAGACCTATTAATTACAGATTTTGCAGAATTTAGCTTTTTGTGGAACTCCTTTTTTGGGGATAGATGCCTACCCGTATGGATAGATGCCCCACCATGAAAATACTTAGAGGGATAGATGCCTGCGGTGCGGGATAGATGCACTTTATAATGTATTAACGAAAAACTCAACCAAACTTTTATAAGGTTTAGAGGACAATTAGTGTTTTAGAAGCAGAAGGCTACCCCTAAAACAGAAATTGTTTGCAAGAAACATGGCCCTAATAATGAAAAGTATTTTGCAGTTTTTAAAGTCTTTTAATTGTCTTAGAATATAATTATATTATGAGATCAAATAAAATTACATTAATAAAGTTTTATAAGCAATTTCAACATAAATAGGAATATTAAATTCTTATTATTAAATATTAATTATTAAGTTTTAACATGCATAACCATAAAAAAAATTCTAATTAAAACAATAAAATGTATTCTTAGCAGAATAACGTCTTCGCAATGTTCTTGATGGAATCCCAAACTGTCGGGATATTTCGTTTATCCCCATGGTATTTCTGTCTTTTTCGTCGAAAGCTGACTGCAATTGTTCTTTAGTCCAGGAACATGTCTTTTATATTTTTGTGGCATCTACTACTACAATCAGAAAAAGACCAAATATACCTAAATACACGTAAACACATAATTGAAGGTACAATATATAAACCGGCCAAGTGCGTGTCGGGCCACGCGCAGTAGGGTTCCGTAGAAAAATATTTTAATTTTACTTTTTAACTGTCACAGCTGACTGACGCTAGTAAAATGGCAGTCTATAAATCCATACTTAAGCCGGTATGGACTTATGGAATCCAATTGTGGGGTACAACAAGCCACAGTAACATAGAGATTCTAGAAAGATTCCAAAGTATAACAATGAGAGCAATGTTCAACATTTCAGCATACATAAGCAACAAATATATCAACCTAGATTTTAAACTGCGAACTGTAAGAGAAGAAATAGAGACATACAGCATCAAATATCAAAGTAGACTAGACAAGCACATTAACCAGCTAGCTGCTGAACTGCAAGGAATCGGCAGTGTGACATACTCTCGACTCAAGAGAAATAGTATACATGATCTAGCGACAAGATTCGTAGACAGAAGATGAATTTGGCACTAATGAATGCACAAATCAACCGCTGACAATCATAATAACTGATTAAAATCTGACAAAATATTAGATTATTATTTCATAGAAACAGATTGCTAAGTAGCAGGATAGAGAAAAAAAAAAAAAAAAAAAAAAACTTTTTAACTAAATGGCGTCCTTCAGAAAGGAAATGTTTGTAGTACACGAAACCAGCTAGCACGTATGACGAGATGTATGAATGTTGAGGAAGCGAAAGAAGTATGTAAGGAGCGAAGCACATGGCATTCCATCGTCTCTGCCTACCCCCGTGGGATAAAGACGTGATTTTATATATGTATTATGTATGTTTATTTATGTTTCAAGAATTTTTAACGAAATATTCTGAGTAACTGCATCTGACATTTCGGACCCCTATTCCTCTTGAACTAATGAAGTGAACTTATCCGCTATAGTTTTCCTTTAAAGTTCATTACATGTACTACCGACACAATTTTTTTCAGATTTTGGGATCCAGTAGTTTAGCTTTTAGAGGGGGGGACGCTCTACTCGAACAAAAATTTGCTCTTTAAAGTTAATTATCTCGCAAACAAATTTCTAAATCAAAAAACTGTCTTAGCAACCCCTAAACGTTTTTAAAAGTCCTATCTAACAATACCCCACACTATGGGGTAGGCGACAAAAAAAAAAACATCCCTACTTTACATGTAGGGGAGCTACCTGAAAAAAAAATATTTTTCCAAATTTTATTCTACGACTTTCTTTGTTTAGTTAACATACATGTTCATGCAAAATTTCAGTTTTCTAGCACCAACGGTTTCGTCGCTATGCCGTGGACAGACGGACATGGCGAAACTATAAGGGTTCCTTGTAGGTACTACGGAACCCTATAAACACCAAAAGGTGAATGTAGTCAATCTCATAGCGGGTGTATTTTGAGACCCGAAATCATAGCTGAGGGCTTTTAATACACCTGATATGAAATAGAACATTCACCCGAGTTATACAAAGTGCTTCATAGTACATCAGTGGAAAAAAACTACCAAGAACTACCATATATAACAAAATCCATCTAAACCAACAAAACCTACAACCAAAATATACCAAACACAAAAAATATTCTACCAAAAACAACAAAACTGTATTAAAAGCTACCAAAAACTAATAAAAAACACCAAAACCTAATAAATTCTATCAAAATTAACCAGTGGAATTACCAAACTCTACTCCAAAAAACAACGAATTTTACCAAAAACTAACAAAAGCAACGAAAATCGCCTGAAATTTAAAACATTTTGTATAGAGGGATAGATGCCCCTAGGGGCACCTATCCTTCGAAAAATCAAGGCAACTATCCTTTTTGATAGGGATAGATGCCCCAAGTATTTTTTAAACTAATTAAAAACAAATGACGAATTATTTGCATCAAGATGCATAATTGATGAATCAGTACAGCGACGTAATTAAAAATATAACGGAATTAATGACTACTTTAAAAGTTACACAACGGCTAAAACTTACCTTTAAAACTTTGACGTCTTTGTAAACTTCGCCGCGGAGATAAATGCACACACAAGCTAAACACTTATTCACAGCACGACGGCCAATGACTACCCGAGGTGCGGGGTGACTGCGGCTCTTAGTTATAATATTATTTTTTAGTTGCGACTTTGGGAAGTTAGGTTTTTTGAAAGTGAGGCATCAATCCCACTGGGGCATGTCTCCCGCCTTTACCCTATTTCATAATAGTCTTCTATTATTCTCACTATCATTTATACGTATTACCTATCAGTCAATTCGCTTAAGCTAACTTCACCAGTTATGCATGTCATTGTACTAAACACGCTAGCAACAACAAAATATATTACAAACGTTTTGCCCGGGAACCAGCAAATCCACAGTAGAAACCGGTTAAGGATGTTTTCTTGTGTAGAAAGAAGAAATCATTAAAGTTCATAATAAACTTGATATCTTTCATAGAAAGTCTACACCGGGAAGATCGAAGAACGGCTCAAGCTCGAGAATAACACCGCTTTCTTTGATTTATTCTTGTTGCTATATGATAATGTGAGAAAATATTTATGAGGTGCAGAAGCTTATGTGAGCAGGCACAACTGAGAACACAGGCTCAAACAAACTACGAGAAGTACTTGGATAATTATAATAATAATAGCAGCCCTCTATCTAATACATGTCCCACTGCTGGGCTCGGTCCTCTTCTCATGGTTAGAAGGGTTAGGTCATAGTCCATCACGCTAGCCAAGTGCGGATTGATAGACTTCACACACCCTCGAGTACTTTTTAGGCACTTTCAGGCATGCAGGTTTCCTCACGATGTATTCCTTCACCGTTAGCGAGTGATAATTTATATGATAAATACACACATATCTTCGAAAAGACGAATCTTTACGATTTATTGACAAAAGTGTGTGCCGTGGGTTCGGACTTCGAAGTCCTACAGTCTCCCACTCGGCTATTGCTGCTATTATATGAATAATTACTCAAATATATTTGAATTGGTGGTAAGGTTTGACTCCCAAAATATTAAAGCTGATTTATTTTTAGGAGTACAGAGTTTATTTTTAGAAAACGGAGAGACTAATTAGAGATAAAATCTTCAAGAACTAAATCAACTTTGAGATGCAGTCGAAAAGACAGATGTCATACAACTCTTTGTAATTGTTTCTTTTGTACCTGAAGTTCTGTGACTTATATCCTTAGTACACAGGCAGCATAAAAATACTGAAAAGCGACAAAGGTGCCTAATTGATAGAGTTATTGTTTTACTAACGTAGTTTGGTGGTTTTGACCTCCATTATAATATTAAAAGCTTTGAAAGGAAATATAAAACCCACCTTCCTAAAGAACAAAATTTAATGTTTTTGTGTTGCGTCATATGATGACCCGACCACACGTATTGCTCAATGCAGTCATTTGCTGCCAGTGGCCATTGTAATTGTATTTTTCATAATTCAATTTTGATGAGCTGGGTAACCCACTTATACATCTATTTAGTTTCTACTTTAGGTTGAGGTTTCTGAACTAAAATAATAATACATTTCGTTTCATATTGACATTTATTCGATAATTATAAATCATTTTGCCTAGTAGATAATTTATTAGAAAAAATAGTAATGGGTTATATTATAATGTGTATAATATGTGTGACGTAAGACAAGTGTGTAATGTGTAATAATTGTAATAATGAAATGATAAACTATTGTAATATTTACATGCCATAAGTCATCTGGCGTGGGTCGCCCCCCAGCCAGATGGACGGATGATCTGCTTAAGCTCGCGGGGAGCCGTTGGCTTCAGGCGGCCCAAAACCGCGCGTTGTGGCTGCAATTAGGTGAGGCCTATGTCCAACAGTGGACGTCGCTGAAATGATGATGATGATGAAGTCAGTTGCTAAGTGTGCTTATCTTGCTTTTTTATCACTCATTTTATCTTTTTCTCATTTTTATATGTTTAAATATAAATTATAAAAGTAAAGTACATTTAAAAATATAAAAGTATAAAATTTTACATTTTTAAATATAAGTACTAAAAAATATTTAAAAATATAAAAAATAGTACCCCACCGGCATCGGGTACAGGGACCAAACTACCGATGGTTAGGGCTCCATAGAGAGGAACCTCCTCACAATGCGTGCCGTGTCCAGTAGTACCGCCTTCTGCATCAGACCAGCAACCCAACGCGAGTCTCTTTAGGTGTTTGTCGAGACTCTTTGCTATCAGTCCGTTATCGTCCGTCCGTCCGATACGACTATCGGTACAATAATAGCCGAGTCCACCTCCCACATGTCGACAATCTCATGAGCCAAGTCCAAATGCTTTATTATTAAGAACAAATTTGTAACCACATTTTAGCAAATAAATGATTTGATTTGCTAACAAAGGTTCCTGTGATAACGGCTACTCATTTGAAAACTGTTTGTGCAAGTGAGATGGAGCATCACTTGCATAAACAGTTTTCAAATGAGTGAAAATTTTATTAGTACAAGTAAGAATGAGCGTGTAGCCGGCAAAGCGACATGTTTGCAGAAACTGTTTGTGTAAGTAAGATTGTGCGTGAAGCCGGCACCTTATAGTTAGCATGAAAGTGATAAGTTGATAACAGATGAATTATTTTTTTACATTAACAATTAACAAAATGGTAACACTTAACTACTTAAATTATACGAAAAAAATATTCCAATGTTCTACTTAGGTGTACGTAGAGCTCGGCAAATATAATAAAATACGCAAACTTTTAATTTTACATCAGTACATGTTTAAAAAATGTAATAATATGATGAAAAAATAAAGTTTCTAAATACGCATAATCTGTGAATTCTAAAAGACAAGCGAATAATATTATTTTTAATAAAAAAAATGTAATAGTATTTAATAGTGATTTATTAACAATCACGTTGTAGTTCGAAAATACATTATAATATGATTAATAAATACATGATACATATATACCGTGACATTGTGTGGTCATATCTGGTTAAAATATTTAATTGTTTACATTTTACATTATTTATCATTATAATTATAAAATCAACACACATTCTATAAGTACGTCATGAAAGTTTGTGTCATAAATTAATGTATTACTTTTACTTTTTTTACTACTAGATTATTTTTTAAGTAAAAAGAATATTCATACGGCTCTTAATTAATGCAGAATTTATAAGTAAATACTTAGTGCGTATTTTGGTGTATACAGGGTGTCCCAAGGACATGCCATATGGAGCAAACTTATCTTTAATAATATAATAATATGGTACATAGAAGATTTTATTAAAATAAGACTTTATTTAATTTAAAAGAAAAATTTAAAATTAATTTTATGATTTCTGAAAATTTGTTTGTAATGCCGGATAATTTAGCCAGTTCACATCTGAAAAAATGACTCTAGTAATTTTATAGTATCAATCAATATCAATATCGATATCATAAGAATTAAATCCCTCTAACAAACACTTAAATATATATAAAAGAGAAAAGAATATTGAAAGAGACGCCACGACTTAGGGAATCCTAGTGTGGGGACCAGTGATGTAGCTAATTGACATGTATTTTTATGAACGATAAAGATTTTCTCTTTCTCTTTCTCACATGATAGGTTAGAAAAAGAAAAAGATTTTTTTAAATTGAATACCGACATGTTACTAACTTAACTATAGGATTACCCAAATTTATTATTTTAAGACATTAATAAAGTAATTTATAAAATTATCAAAATGGTATTTTTCTTTTTTTTTTCAACTAATTTACTAGTTGCATAGGAATTTTGACTGGTTTATTTTGTTATTTTTTTATTTGTTAGTAAACCTTGCATTAAATCTACCATGCTTTTAGAGAGATTTGATCATATTTATTGGCGCTACCGATTGGTGCCATAAAAATACAGCATGTTAAATTACTTATTGAAGCTGGTTCGATTCCTGGTTAAGTAAGCAAATCTTTGAACTCTATGAATGTATTTTTTTATGTTGTCTTCATTCTGTAAAATCTTTGAATGTAGTGTTAATTGATTTTAAAAATTAATTCAAATCTTTGTTGTGTAAAATCTTCCTACAATATTTAAGATACTTCACTCCAAGTGGCATGTGCGTGGGACATCCTGTATAAGAATGTGACTTAGTTTATTAGTTACGCTTTCACAACGTTTAGTTTTGAAAGCGTACTGAAAAAAATATTAAATATTAACATGAAGATAGTTCTAATTAGGCTGTATATAAATGTATATTTCCATATCATTCAGGTGAATAAAACAAAATCTAGTAGGTCATTCTGAAATATTTTCATCAAGTTCTCTTGTTTTTTTCGTCATAACAAGGCTTAGTAATAATAATAATAAATATCTCACAACTGACACATAACGCCATCTAGTCCCAAACTAAGCAGAGCTTGTACTATGGGTACTAGAATAACTGATATACTTTTCTTTTGTAAATACATACTCATTATACATAGAAACACCCAGACTAAGACAAACCGCCATGTTCATGCACACAAAGATTTGTCTTAAGTAGGAATCGAACCCGCGACCTCGGCGTCGCAGGCAGGTACACTAGCCACTCTGCCATCCGGCCTTAAAAGCAATTTACCTACCAGACTTTTTTAATGACAACTCCTTTAGTGCTACTTACCATGCTTAACAATGCATGTACTGAATACTCATGGTAAGTTGTCATCATAATTTGAGATCTTTGGCATGTTATAGAGTCTACAGTATGCAGAAGCATCTCAAATTAAGATGAATTGATTCGATACGGGATATAATCCCACCCACACGCCCACCACTGTGACTCCTGTGACGCCAGGATCTACAGCGGTAACCAACTGAAAGGCACCGTGCATGACACACGGGCAATCCCAGGGAGTTAAAATTGTCTTGGAACCCGCAACGAATTTAATCAGAAGTAAGTTAAGTTTAAGTTGGAGTTGGAGAGTATGTATCTTTACTTCCCTCCAAAGCAAAGCGGGAGACTGAGTTATGCCCATAGAAATCTTAATAACTAGTCAATAGAAATGCTATCGACAATCTTTTAACACTGGGACGCATGTCGCCGGTTTTCAAATACCACTTTTTGTATTCCTGCAAACAAAATTATTCTTTTTGGCGATGACATTAAGACGACAATTCCTCAACTCGCACTGTTGTTCGATTAGACAAATGCGCTTGTATTCCTGCAAACAAAATTATTCTTTTTGCGATGACATTAAGACGACAATTCCTCAACTCGCACTTGTGTTTGACTTGACAGATGCGCGGCGACAAGGTCACGCGTCTTTGACATTTCTATTGCCTTATTATTAAGATTTCTATGGTTATGCCAAATATAGACAAAGTGTATATATGGAAAGAGTGTAGACACCACGGACAGTGGCAAAACTATGGGGCCTAAATATGATTGCTATAATAGGTATGGCATTAAGCTATTTAACATAACAATTATGAATGATTCGATAGTGAATCTGACTTAATTTAAACTTGAATACAGTTTTAATTACACCACACTTGCATACTAAGGCGTCCCCCACATGAGGCGTGCGAGATCGTCGAGCGTGTGGTCACGCTGGTTACAAACACATTACACGGCAGCAACACGGGACGCCGTGTAATGTGTGTACAGCCAGCCCGCCTCCACGCTCGTCGATCGTTCACGTTTAATGTAGTGTCAGCCTTACACAATCGTATGAGAACTATCGTACTATGAACGTTGATATGATTACGTAAAGATGCAACCATGCAAATCATTGTTTCGCTACAATGCAGCAATGGCCGATTACAGCAAATATCGATTTGATTCGTATCCTACTTTCTAAACAAGATTTGATAATTACGTATGCGTGATAATACACTACGGTTTAATTAATCACAATTAATAGTACCGTTGCTTTTAAATAGTGGGCTCTGTGAACTAGCACAAAGGAATTACCACCATCTTATTTTTTATTTATTTTATTTTATTTATTTAAACTTTTGCACATATTTAAGTACAGAGGCGGACTTAATGCCTAGTGGCATTCTCTAACAGTCAACCTTGGGTGGTGCAGAGAAAAGCAAGGGTAGGTGCAATATGAGAAAAGAACTGAAGTGTTTACAGTGTTGATGTGAATATACATACTCGTATATTTGGGAGAAACGAGTACAAATCAATATATAAAATACATACAAGAGGTACATAGATATACAAAATGTTATAAAATATATAATGTAATATACTTATTACATACGTGAATATACAATAATATAATACATCAACAAGAAATATATATAGAAGATGACCATTTTACCTTCCTTTTAAAAGTAATGCTCAGATTCGTGGTGAGATTCGACCTCACCACGACCCTAAATCGTATATATTGTGGGATATGGACCTGAAGTTTGACACTGAGTTTTACCAAATATTTGGGGCAATGAAATCAGATTCTAAAATGAATGGCACTGTATTGATGCATTCAGATTTTGCGACATGTTTACATTTTTCAAGTTAAATTACGACTTCTTAAAGATTTTATAAGTAGTGTCGTATAAAAACGATTGTTTCGTCAAGACAGGAGTAATTAAATCTGGCAATGATCATGAGTGGCGAACTGGTTTGGTGAGTACTTTCGATCTCATTGATGTAACGTTATGAGCAAAAGCTGTTGTCGCTAAGCGGCGAGTACAGCTTTGTGCGTGCTCATTGTCACACGACAACCTTATTTTTGTTATTTTATATTTAATTTCATACAAACTTTTTCGTTTTTCGTGGTTTTATATAGTCATATCACCGCGAGGTTTCAGGTTTTTAATTAATTCCCGGGTCAGGCAAAGTGTTATTTGTGAAATTCCGTGAGAATTTTTTTCAATAGCAGCACGGAGTTGGAATTGTGCCTGGTGGCTGGCGATAGACTCACCCCCTATCCCATGGGACCTTAACATAACAGGTGAAGAGTGGGTATTGTACACCTCTGCCACACCCTTCTGGGAAATATAGGCGTGATATTTTGTGTATGTAAATAGTGATTTTGGTGTGTTTGAAATAACTTATAATTTTTATGATTAAATGAAAATAATGAAATCAATGCTAATAAAAAACACATACGTGACGATTATATATATCGCATACCATTATTTTTATAAAGAAAACATCGAAAAGTATTAATAGAAGAAGGAATAAAATAATAAAATCTTATTTTTTTTATATAATTATAATATACGAATAAACCTCTATATTATGAAAATGTATGAACTCTTTCATATTATTATTATTTTTAAAAATATTACGAGCCCACATAAAACGAGAAATATTGCAAATAAAATATTGAAAAACAAGGCGAAATGATGTAATGAATAAGTTGAAATCGTGTCGGTTTTGGGTGTAGAATGGAGAGCCGTGTAGAAAGCCGGGCGGCGAGCCTGCGCATGCGGTTCAGTTCAGTCGTATCGCGGCTTGCTAAGGGCGCACAAGGAACACCCCAAATATCCTGATCTCTTATCTGAATGTGGTAAATGTGTCGTGAAAAGTTATAGTGAAAACTGAAACAGGATTTTATTTGTCTGCGTGGAAAAGGTGCGTTTTTTGGATGGTCTTATTTGTCTTGACTGCCTAAATTAAAAACTTGCTAGAATAAAAATACGTAAAAATATAAAATTTTGTGAAATTTTTAAATTTCTGTTCCTGGTAGATTATTTCGTCACCATACTTGAGGTCAATTAAACTGATGTCATTTAACATGATCTTAACTTATTGAATTTCTTTTGATGCGATTTTAAACTGGGGATACACTGTAACTTCTCCATTTGTTGAGGGTCATGAAGGTTAAAGATTAGAGGATTCATAATTCATAATACCATAGATTTTAGTGCAAGAATCTATTACCTCTGGAACAGGAAGAACTTCTTCTAGGTTCCGGTTAGGTGGTGATACCCTGTAATTACTGGCACAGAAGACTGGTTGTTGTCGCATCCTTAGATGTGGTGTAGTACCTATCTAAAAATCTTTGTGAATGCTGCTTTGATAAAGCTTCTGTGTATTAGGAATTTAGTTTGTATCTTTATTTTGTTTACCAACAACATATTTTCTACAAGATGATTAGCTGCCTCGATGGTCTAGTGGTTAGCGTATGCGCCTCTCACCGCGAGGTCTCAGGTTCCATTCCCGGTTCGGGCAAACGAATATATGAACCTGCCGTCAGGAAATTCACAATAGCAGCACGGAGTTGGAATTGTGCCCGGTGGATGGCGATAGGCTCACTCCCTATCCCATGCGACCTAAACATAACAGGTGAAATGTCAGTTATACACCTCCGTCACACCCTTCTGGGCAATCTAGGCGTGATAGTATGTTTTAATTAAAATTGACGTATGCAGCAATACTGTATAGTACTAAATAAGTTTTATATAAACACTGTAATTTTTTACCTGCTTACCTTTAACGTACGTTAATATGCCCCGCTAAAAAAAAACTTGAAAATACAGTTACCAAAAACCAGCCTCGCCAGAATGATTAACATATAAGATACCCGCATAAGTGTGTCGATTAAATTTGGTACATTCGATTAATATATTCGCATCGTTTGAGATCCAATACACGGTTCGCTCGTTTACCTTGCAAATTTGGTCACATTTTGAAAGATTAAAAAAAAATCCAACTGCAACAGTATTTTATATTCAACGTGTTCTGGTATCCTTTAATTCAACTCATGAAACATCTATAAATGTTGTTAAAAAAAGGATTACGATGGATGCGTCCTGTACCAATAATTTGTAAAGATCTAGAAAAACTTATTACCTAGCCCTAATATATGGAATACCTCAACAACCTTTCCTCTTTTATATACAGGGTGTATTTTTGAAACGGGGCAGTAAGGGCAAGTACCTTAACCGTTGCAGTTACAGCAAAACGTTCTTAAAAGACCTTCCCTAACTTTTTGGGACATTTTGAACTGCATTCACAGATTTTGTAAAAAACTTACAGTTAGCAAAAAAAATGCAAAAAGTTCAAAATTTTTTTTTTATGCCAATCGATTCTATTTCAAGTGGGGATCAAAAAACTCTACGGGACCATTTTAGCTTTCAGTACTAGAAAAGACAGAAATCGCCAAAAACGTTTCCCATACATTTCGGCAACAGAAACGAATTTCTACGATGGTCTAACTTTTTGTTATGGCCTGGAAGTGGGTAGAATTGACTGTAAAGTAAATAAAAAGAGTTTTTACCCTCAAATATCGAATTTGATTCGAAAATCTGTGTGTTATACTTAGTTTCAGCTGAGAAACTTCGTATGAGTTATTAATTAAGGATTTTCGCTAAAATGGTTTCTAATCGTGAAAAAATTGACTTATTAGAAGCGTATTTTGTCAATAATCGAAATGCGGGAGCTGCATTAGTGTGGTACCGCAATAAGTATCCGTTGCGGCATGTGCCAATAAGAAAGGTTATTACAAATCTTTTGAAAAACCTGGAATTGCAGGGTTCTTTCAAAATACGCTTCTAATAAGTCAATTTTTTCACGATTAGAAGACATTTTAGCGAAAATCCTTAATTAATAACTCATACGAAGTTTCTCAGCTGAAACTAAGTATAACACACAGATTTTCGAATCAAATTCGAAATTTGAGGGTAAAAATTCTTTTTATTTACTTTACAGTCAATTCTACCCACTTCCAGGCCATAACAAAAAGTTAGACCATCGTAGAAATTCGTTTCTGTTGCCGAAATGTATGGGAAACGTTTTTGGCGATTTCTGTCTTTTCTAGTACTGAAAGCTAAAATGGTCCCGTAGAGTTTTTTGATCCCCACATAAAATAGAATCGATTGGCATAAAAAAAAAAATTTGAACTTTTTGCATTTTTTTTGCTAACTGTAAGTTTTTTACAAAATCTGTGAATGCAGTTCAAAATGTCCCAAAAAGTTAGGGAAGGTCTTTTAAGAACGTTTTGCTGTAACTGCAACGGTTAAGGTACTTGCCCTTACTGCCCCGTTTCAAAAATACACCCTGTATATTATTTCTTTTATGTATTTAAAAAAAATATATATGTTTGATACCCCTTTCGACTGGGCGAAACGATTTTAACGATCCTTTTTCATTTAAACGCTCGTACTTTATGTATTGTCCCATTTAAATTTGGTCCAGTTCTGACAATGACACTCATGAGAAAACCATATAAGTCTAAAACCTGTACGGTCGCTTGAAAGAATCAATTTTCTTGGCACAAGCATGGCCTACATATAGCGGTTTGTTTCCTTTTAAGGTCACGGAACAAAGATCCCATCATCCGAAATGCACTTTTCAAGCGCCTCGCTTTATGCATACGAGTTGTCACATTACGATACCGTGTGAAATTATATCAATAAAAAAACCTACCATAAAAATAGACCATTTGTAGCCAAAATCTACCGTCAACTACCGAGAATATATCGGCAGAAAATGAGCCTTAACGATTACTGAATAAACCCTAAATTGCCATAACTCTCGCGAACATTTAAGAGGTATGTAATTTAGCTGTCTACAACTTAAACATGGGTTTGTTATTAAAGTAAAAGTTACCGCTTTAACAGGAATTTGCAATTGTTTCATTTTGTGTAATTATTAACTGTTTTTTATAAAAAACTTACTAGTAATTTACAGATACGAATTACTAGTATTTTTGTTAACCCCCTGCAGCTAAACTTAATTCGCTTGTGTTAGTAGGTAGTTCACGTCCGTAGTGTTATGGCCAGGATGCGAACCCATCGAACTCTCGATCGTAAGACCGATGCCTCATCCATTATGCCACGGCCGCGGCCGTTTCATTTATTGTATTACAAACAACAAACAATTTATTTTAATATACATTGTAGTATGACTTTAAAAAAAAACTTTTGCTGCTCAAATACCCACGCATTAATAAACATACCTTCATACCTATACATACATAATATTTTTAAAGTCCTGTACAAATAAACAAACACTAAAAATTAAATAACACTAGATTTTTTTTTTGTTTAAAATAAACGACGTCCGCACTAGGAAATCTCTTGTGTCGGGGGTTTACAAACATATATTTCACACACTATTTAGCGATTTTTTACGACTTGTTAATTTTTGGAAATACCTAATTTTCCAATGAAATAAAATTGCATCAGTCTCAGATCATGTACTGAATCACCGGTAAGCGGCTTCAACATAATGCTATTTACACCCTGTATTTTCATGATAAATTACACCAGTCATTATTGCACTTCACCTTTGTATCTGCTCAGTCATTTACACTCATCATAAAAATCTCAACAGATGCCATAGGTGTAAATGAGAAAATAAATTAGTGGTTTTCAAAAACAATTAAAATTTATTATCTTCAGAGTCACGTAACTATGTGCACGCATTTTTCTTTTGTCGCCATCGCCATAATAATTATAAACACCATATATAGGTACTACCCGTTACTTTCATCTTCGCCGCTTACTTCCCCAGCCATACCCGCAAAATAACACATTAATTTGTCAGCTCGTACCTTTTAATTACGTACGAGTATTTATGACCAGGGCTCGGAATTAGGTAGAGTTTTTTATGTACTTGCATCGAAATGTTGATGTTAATGTGGACCTTCCCGGGATTTCTAATGGACAATCCCGTGTGGCCAACAATATTACGAATAAATAATAATAAAAACCTCAGAGATAGACAAATAAAACAAAGATAATTAACATATTTTTTTATTAGTTTACATTAATTCACAATACAAATTGTTGAAAGTCTGTAGTAAATTCTCATACGCATATTTGGCCTTTTTTATAAATACGAGCAAATACTTTTGCTTCTAGCCTAGACTCGTGAGGTTTTGCTTATTCAAACGGCCCATCAGAATCATTTTCCTTGTCCGATTCATTACCAGTAAGATTTGAAGTGTTCGCTTCCGACATTACTGTATAAATGTTGTGAGAATTAAAATATTTAGTCGCGCGTGCAGTAGTTTAAATTGTGTAAAAAAGTAAATAACTTTTTATTTAAAAAATCATGGGATTTTTTTCTGCTCTTTAAAATTAATCTCGGGATTTGAGGCATATCCACTTTATTCTTTCGATGTATGAAATCAGTGTAAGTACATGAAAAACTCTACCTAATTCCGAGCCCTGTTTATGACACAAGCACAATATGTTGTGGGATACAAAGCCCAAGCCTAAAGGTCAAAAAGCCTTAGCCAGGGTTTTTTGACGTATCCCACAACATAATAATATTGTCTATCATCTATCATAAATAATAACAAGATATTCTTTTAAAACTATAAAAATAACTGTTGGGCTGCTTACAACCGTGCATTTATAGGGGATGGGTAAGTAGCAATGTTTGGCCAAATTGAAGTGATCGTGTAGTATATATATACTTAAACTGCTAAATACCAGTTATAAATGACGTCTTATATTAAAAAAATACGCGTTAGACCTAAAAACATTAAAGAAAAAAAAGGTTCACAGGTTTCTCATAGTTTCTATTAAGTTAACCTTTCTAAAAATAAGCTAGGACGCAGGGGATCATGGAGTTTCTCCATGACTACGTTTTCTAAGGCTTAACCTTTGACTTTGCTCTCTTTTGACCTTTATTTATTTATTTATTTATTTATTTATTTATTTATTTATTTATTTAACTTTATCACAACAAAAATGTACAAGGCGGACTTAATGCCAAAGGCATTGTCTAACAGTCAACCTAGGGTGATGCAGAGTTAAAAAGTGGTAGGTGCATATTTAGTTTAATAATTAGATTAGGACTTTATCTTTATAAACGATTATAGGAAGATTTATAATGAATGAATATATATAAAATTACTATATACAAAGACTTATTATACATAAATTATATATTTAGAATTACATAAATGTAATACATATTATAATTAAATACATTTACATATAATATTACAAATACTATAATATAATATACATAAACTACTACTAATATATAATAACGTAACTTATAGATGAGTTTATATTTCTAAGGCCTGGGACAAGGTAGCTTGTAAGACTTGAACCCACAGCAATATACATTTATCTCAATTATTTTTATTCATTTATTTACTTATACATATGTACAACATTACAGTTTTAAACCAAGACGTTATACATAGACGAAAAAAAGAACACACATAAAATAATATTTGACAATAATCAAAAAGAAGTAATTACAAACAATGAAAAAAAAAACAATTACACATGACACAAACTATACAATTAATAACAACAATGGCTAAACTTTATCCAAGGTTTCACAAAAAGACATTTTTACAGTTACAACATTTTGACATTGTGACAATTATAGTAAGTTATATCTCTATTTCAGACTCGGCAATAATGAGAGGTGGTATGAGCGTGGTAAAATGGCCACTTCTTCGCATGTACTCTGCTCGGCACCTCTCTACCTCAGCGCGATGCTATCAGGCCTCCGATGGCGGATTGGAAATCGGTATGTACCAGCTCATTAATGGTTTCCTTCTCCCTTTAATTAGCGTTAGTTATGTGTTGCTGCGTGTTATTTATGATTATGTGTGAAATCTCTAAAAGTGAAAACATTAACTGAGTTTTTCGGAGATACCTACTAATTGCTATACTTAAAAAAAAGGGGCATATGAATACGACAATCAGAAGGTGTTGAGGGTATCTCACTTTTAAAGAAGAGGTCCAAAAGTGAGCAGAGAGTAAAAATAGAACAAGAACCAATGTCAATAAGAATTTATTCAGGGTTACGGTATTTATTAATTGAAATATCGTTTGCAGATTGTATTCATACATTGCACGTGGTTTAAAATGTAGGTGGAACTTACTAAGCTTATTACTTTTGCTTTTACTTTTTTTAGGCATCTACCCTAAATTTAATCAAGTAAAAGGCTTGGTGGTGGATCCATAGATAGTAAAATATAAACTAAATGCAAGATTTTTTGTGACATACTATAAATCCGACTCATTTTATGATCATTCAAAGTTTCATGGGTGAGTCCATTAGAAGAGTACAAAATTATTAAAAAAATATTTAGCATTAAATTACCCACTCAATTTATAGCAACTTTTGTAATAAAACCATTTTTATAAACGCAATATTTCGTATAGCTATTAAACAAAATTCATAACTAATAACTAAAGCGCGACGTCACACTTATATAGCTTGGTTGGATTTGGACCGTTTGGGCGAGACTATTATTAATAAGACTAAGTAATGAGTAATGACAAAGCTATTCACTATACAGCGTGTATACAATGCGTACATTACAATCAGTACATAATTCTAGAACTCACGGTGCAAAAAGGTTCCATCGAAAAATTAATAGAGAAAAGATTTAACTTGCCACCTATCAAAATACATTCTAGTGAGATTTTCAAATTCCTGGTTAAGTTTAGAATTTTCCCATGAAAAGTTTTCAGATTTTTCTCATTTTTATAACAAACATTTTCGCACCTCAAAATCATGCTTGTGTCACTAGAAAGTGTTTTCTTTCTCTTTCATGTACAATTTGCCTATGACACGTGTGATTTTTTAAAACCGATTTGTCAATTACATTGTAGCGATTTCCGGCCGAATAAATTCATACACAGAGTTGCATATTTGTAGCAATATTTGTAAGAAATTTGCACTCTGAGACTCTGTTATGTTGATAGTTTTTAATATCTAAAAAAACCCATTTCCTTAACAACTGTCTCGTCTTACCCTATTTTTATTTTTGAGTTTTGTATAAAAAGAGTTAACACAATGTGATGCAAACAGTGTAGTTGCAGTAGTAAGTATGGCGTAATTATCTAGATCACAAATAACGGCTAAATAATACGTTTAAAATTATAACAACAATTCTTAATATCTTAATAATTGTTGTAGCGACTTTATTTTTAATTTCTAAAATTTAATTAGAACTGTTTTGGTCATTTAATACAATCTTAAATTAATTTTCAATTTGCGATTTTGACACACAAATAAACCGTTATCAGATTAAGGATATATTCCGCGTATGCGATTAAAAAGTGTGTGCTTAAGTGTTACACACTTTTACGAGAAAGCTGTTGAAATCTATTAAAGACCTGGCGATGGGAACTAGAACTTGTCGTTACCTAGTTTGATAGATAGGAGGTATCTTGTATAGCAGGATTGACAGCCAGTTTTTTATAACCTAAGGAGCTTACGATTAGCCCAGATTTGGACCTATTGAAAAAGTAAAAGAAATCATAATTAGTCTGTCATTACTGATATTATCCGATAACTCTGGTACTACTTTACGTACAACATCGGCTATAACTTATTATTCCGTAATGTTTGTTAATTGACTGCGGTTGCATTGTATAATTTCAATTAGCAATATTTTATATAAAACATAACAAAACATAATATCACGCCTGTATTACCTAGAAGGATAGTTACCTAGAGAAGTATAGCGCCTATATACTAAATGCCTTTTTCTGCTAATATCATTTTATTACATGTAATAATATTAATAATTAAATTTTAATATTTTTACCAACGATCTCGACTGAATGCAATATGTAATACAATCGGTAATTGTTATTATGGTACCCACAGGACAGGCTTGCCTAGTGTGGGACCAACGGATATACCTTTGTGAATAATTATGCTTTTTGGTGATATCTTTTTTTAAATTTTTTAAATTTTTATATATTATCTATATCGACAGTTAACTTTGAACAACCTCTCAATGCCAATAAAGCCTTAAAAGCAGTCTTTATGATTTACAAGAGGATGAAAAACTGACTGATTGTCTATTATCCTTGTCATAGGCACAAAACCAGTAGGAGGATGTCCAGCAAAAGGCTCTCGAGCGAGGTCTACGCACGCGGCTCTGGATACCTCGGTATTTGACGTGACACCTTCTGTCAAGTCCTGGGAAGACGTGCCTGGACCAAGAGCACTGCCGCTGCTAGGAAATACCTGGCGATTCACTCCTTATATCGGTAAGTCTTTAAATACGAACAAAATGCAATTGTAAAGTATTGTTGGGTAATACACGTTGGTCAACGCATGTACTTCTGGAACGATCTTTATTATTCACTAGCTGCCCCGCGCGGCTTCGCCCTCGATAAAATTTTGCCCTCGAAAATATTTTAAAAGTATCCTATGTCCTTCTCCCGGTTCTAAGCTACCTCCCCACCAATTTTCAGCCAAATCGGTTCAGCCGTTCTTGAGTTATAAATGGTGTAACTAACACGACTTTCTTTTATATATATAGATGAACAAGTTCATCATTATCATCATTTAAGCCCAACGACGTCCACTGTTGGACATAGGCCTCACCTAACTACAGCCACAACGTGCGGTTTTGGGCCGCCTGAAGCCAACGGCTCCCCGCGATCTTAACACAGAGCGAGCGATGGAAAGAGCTATGCTTGGTGTTTCCCTGCGTGATCGAATCAGAAATGAGAAGATCTGTGGGCGAACTAAAGTTACCGACATAGCTCACCGAATTGTAAAGCTGAAGTGGCAATGGGCAAGGCACATAGCTCTTAAAACAGATGAATAAGTTATCATGATTGATTGCATGGCATTTAAAGTTTACCTACATTAAAGTACCTAAACCAATCATGTGAAGATACGCAGTTCTCTTTATTGTATTGTAAACATGCTATACACGTACTAAGTATTAGGTACTCGTAGCAACGTGTGATCCAACAATTTTTATTTTCTCAGTAAACAGTTACATCACCTTCGCACATACTTTCTTAATCATCATCATAATTATATTTTTACTTGAAGAGGGCCGTAGTTTTTGCTCTGTTATATTATTATACCCTTTTGTTCCGTTACCTATAATATAATTTTATATTTTATTACTTTCCGTAGTCGCGTGTGGTGAGATTTCTTGAGAGGGCTAATAACTGTGGCTTAATGATCCCAGTTGTTAAAATTCACATTCAAGTGTTAGAAATAATTATAAAAAAATATGAGGGCCGTAGTTTTTGCTCAGTTATATTATTATACCCGTTTTGTTCCGTTACCTATATTATAATTTTATATTTTATTGAGGCTGTGTTTTGAACTGTGGCTTAATGATCCTAGTTGTTAAAATTCACATTCAAGTGTTAGAAATAATTAAAAGTTTATATCGTCCTCTGCAGTGTGCAAATTCAAAGTGAAACGTCCATGAATATTTTTAAAATAAAGTTTAGAATACTTTGTCAGATTTCTGACGGTATTTTAGGCTAAGAATAGTCTCACGGTGAAGTTTATCAGATTTAGATATCATGCATTGATTATAATGGTTATAAATACATTTAATTGCGCAACGTGTCTTGAATGACGTCAATCAACAATTAAAAAAGGTCAATACTACAAGGATTAGTTTTAAATGTTAAACTAACATGATATAGAAATTAATTTACGCTGTGAATGCACTGAATGGAATGAGTACCTAAATATTTTTGTTGAGCTATTTATAAAACAGCAGGATATTTTTGTGCTAAGCTTATTTATATAGCTTTATTTTTAAATTATCACGAGTGTGTAATAGCTATTATTTTGCATTCCTAACCAAGTTCAAGGCCTTTCGGCTCTATTGAATTGGTATCAGTCATGGCTATTATATTAAGTAACAGCCGCGTAGCCTTTTCGATTCGTGGTTTGTTTAATTTCATCGTTAACACCCAGTTAACACTTGCTTTAAGTAATGATGAATTAAATATTCATGTGTGGTGCGGAATGTTTTAACTTCTAAGACAGCATGCTTTGATAAACTTGTGAATAAGCCCTAAATACGCACGATAAATATTTACAAAATTAACAAACAAAAATTAGAAACTATATTTACTTAATCCTATGACACCTTACCCGTAAATTAGTTAATAGGTATTTGCTTTTTTTTATTAACTTGTAAGTAATTTTGTGTTTTTTTTCAATATGTAAAGTTGTAAATAATCATTGATTGAATCATACTTATATGAGGCAATAAAGTACTTGTTAAATACAAATCATAAACCCCAAGAAAAAAATATCTATATATAAATATATTATTTACTTAGGATCATACTGTATACTATACAGGGTGGATGCGACATAGCGACATTTATTGAAACCACAGCTTCTATACATGGCCAGTATGCATTTCCACCGGATAAAAAGTCCTCTGGCGAAAAAAAAAATCCACGTCTTCCGAACAAATTGCACGATCGCAATGTTCAAATTGTTCGGAGAACGTGTTTTTTTTTTTTCCGCCAGAGAATTTTTATCCGGTGGAAATTGATACTTACCATGTATAGAAGCTGTGGTTTCAATAAATGTCGCTATGTCGCATCCACCCCGTATATGTATATACATAAAGTCACACTATTATCCCACAAAGGTAGACAGAGTCGATGGAATGAAATGTCCTAGGCTCCTTACATACTTCTTTGTCTTCCTCAACATGCATACATCTCGTTTATACATGCTCACCGTTTTCGTGTATGTACCACGTACTTGGCCTTTCTGAAGGATGCTATTTATCGTCTTTCGAGGATGACCTCTTTTAGTACTTCCAGCTACATCTGCGTTGTATATATCTTTTACAAATCTACTTTCATCCATTCTTTTAGCATGACCAAACCACTAAGCATACCTTTACATTGACTCAGGTAAGTATTTGTTTATAAACTCACTAGCTGACCCGTGCCCACTTCGTTGGGCATAATGTTCAAAAATATATATCTTTCATAGTTAAGGCAGCGTTCGTAAGAAATAAATTAATATCTACACGAAACAAACTTAATACCTACCTATAACCTAAATTAATATCTACATGAAACTAACTTAATACCTACCTATAACCTAAATTAATATCTACACAGAACAAACTTAATACCTACCTATAACTTAAATTAATATCTACACAAAACAAACTTAATACCTACCTATAACCTAAATTAATATCTACATGAAACTAACTTAATACCTATAACCTAATTTAATATCTAGGTACCTACATGAAACAAACTTAATGCCTACCTATAACCTAAATTAATATCTACACGAAACTAACTTAATACCTACCTATAACCTAAATTAATATCTACATGAAACTAACTTAATACCTATAACCTAATTTAATATCTAGGTACCTACATGAAACAAACTTAATGCCTACCTATAACCTAAATTAATATCTACACGAAACTAACTTAATACCTACCTATAACCTAAATTAATATCTACACAAAACAAACTTAATACCTACCTATAACCTAAATTAATATCTACATGAAACTAACTTAATACCTACCTATAACCTAAATTAATATCTACATGAAACTAACTTAATACCTATAACCTAATTTAATATCTAGGTACCTACATGAAACAAACTTAATGCCTATCTATAACCTAAATTAAATGAAAACTATATAAACATAAAAGATTTTTTTTTAATGTACCGAAAATAAAATTAATGAATGTCGAAAGTGTGTTACGAAAAATTCAATTTTGGGGACGTCCGCTGCGTAAAGAGCCGCGCGGGTACCTACCTACCTCTCAGATCTAAAAGGAAGGTCACGCCTCCTTCTTCCGAAGTGAGCACGAACGCGAACCGAAATAAGCCGAAACCATCGCGCGCCGCTGCCGCGCTGCTGTGGCCTTCACGTATAACGATGAGTTTTTCTCCGATTCTCTTTACAAAACGGACTACCACGTAAAAACCTTTTAATTTTTCGGTTTTTTATATAGCCTATGACACTCAGCGATAATGTGGCTTTCTATTAGTGAAAGAATTTTTAAAATCGGTGCAGTAGATTCCGAGATTACCCCTGACAATTTAACAAACACACAAACTTTACCTCTTTATAATATTAGTATAGATGAAACATCTAACAAATAAATTATGTGATGTTACAATATATTTCAATTCCATGATGAGATAAATATGTAACCAAAGAGATACTTAATAGAATAATATAATAATAGCTCATTCATTACTATTCAATAACCTTAAAAGTTTAACCATAAAATAAACATAAAAGTTGTCACGATGTATTGATACGTGTATCATAAAAACGAAGGCCTTGGTTCTATGCTTGTCTATGCTACACCTACAAATTATGACCATGAACTCTTCTGTATAGAACTTATGGAAAAGCTAACCTTACTTGATTATTCTGTATTTAGCAATAACTATAGTTTGTATTAAATTAGTATTCATACATTAATGTTTATAAGATATAAAACATCGGCATTGTTGAGAAAGATATTCAATAATTTATTAAATATCGTCATGGTGTTGCTGATGTGTATTAAATAATATATTGATGGATGTAAAAAAATATCATATTATGTAACTCATTAAAACGAGTCTGTGCGAAGTTTGGCCCTTAAGCTAAAGGTTTTAGATAACTATTTTACAACTAAAAAGGCATTTAATAAATTTCCAGAAAGCATAGTAATTTTTTTTCACCTATGAATGTCAAAATTAACCACTTCTTAATGATTTATTTTTATAGCATTTAGTTATTTATGTATTTATTTACTTAAAGGAAAACATACAGCATTATTAGTACAGATAGTATAGTGACATAAATTGAAACAGAAAGCCAACAAAGTTTTCACAATAACATTATACCACAGATAATATAATACTAGTACAGATACCCAATCTCATACAAAAAATTGACGCCACCTTAAAAAAATTATTTCTGTGAGCTACTTTAATTCACTTTTTATGCCAATAGATGGCCGTACTTGTGAGTAGTCTTAACCGCGCTACCCTAACGCCATCTAGCTTTTGCAAAAGGCAACATAGGTACATGTCGTCCTTGTGTGCGTAAGAATGTGTCTGTGTGCGTGCCAAAGCTGTCAATGTTTTAGAATATTATTATCTATCTGCATTTGTGCGTGTCCGTGTCAGTATGTTACATTACCATGACGTTTGACCAAGAAATGTTATAATAATAATATGTTTATATATATTTTAGATTTGAAGTTTCAACATTACATAAATACTACCTATGAAAAATTATGAATGGGATGAACATGCGATTGCTTTTACAGAGTTGATATAAGTTACTTGCTTTTTGCTAAATACATCTATGTCGTTGTACGAATTGTTATGCTTGAGACAAGCTCTAGCAACAAAACGGTTTTTACAGTAGTTAGTTCTACAAGTAGGGGTGAAAAATGTAGGTCTGTGACGGGCATTAATACGCGGGCAATTGAAATGGATACTACTTAAAAGATAAGATTATGCTTAGCAAATTATACTAAGAAATAGTTGAAAAATTTAGGGTCCCGGCAAGAGGCAACCGTTGCTTAGTGGGTAAAACGGCTGCCCGGAATGCAGGTCGCAGGTTCAAATCCTGCTGGTCCCATAATTTTATTACTGTTTCTTATTATAATTCAAGTATTAATCTCAAAAATACACATATGAAAGTCAAACGTGCATACATAATTTCTGTATTTATGTGTGGGTGGAAACACGGTGCCGTTTAATGTAAAATAGACACCTAAGCCGATCTATCCACTGCTACTCTTCGCTACCCTAAAGTAAATAAAATAATGCATTATGTCTAATCCCTAGAGTTTCGCAATTTCAGCTGGCTTAATGTACCTAATGATGATGATGGAAGCTTGATTAACTGTCAAGTAATTACGTAGTTTACTATTTGGAAATCACAAAATATTTTGGCTGTTGGAATTTTGCCTAATCTATTTCAGGTAAAGAGGCCCAAGTGGCTCCACCATCGACTAAGTGTCTGGGTTTTATTATTTTATTTACAAACCCAATATTAAAGCGAAAAACATTGAAAAAAACAATTAATAGAGGTTTTCGTGTTTATGTTGACCTACCCATAAACATAATAAAAACAAATAAACCATTAAAGATGACTATTAAACCTCAATGCTAGTTAGACTATTATAATATCGTGTACAACCAATTATGATGCAAGTGATAGCAGACTCGGCAATCTTCAATAATTACACTGTAATAAAACTCGGGCCATTGTTTTTGGTTTTCGAAACGGTTCGCACCGACAGACACAGCATACCAATTTTCTTTAATTCTGCCACCGTTACGAAAATCTTCATGTGGGACAAGGTTGTCATTTTGATTCATTATGCATTTTGAACATGACTTTTTATTGTACTTAATGAGATGATAATAGGAATCTTAACATTGTTTGTTGTTATTATAATAAACACTTGAATGATGTACCTATGGATCAAAGTGATCCCACCAGAAACATTATCACTAATATTAACTTATATACCAAAATTCAGACAGCGGGAAGTGCCTTATGAGTTTTGATGATCTTCAGTGGTGACAAAATCGAGGGTTTTTAGATAGCAATAAAATTTATACTTAGTATAGGAGCTATTCAATTGAAACTTTGTATATTTACTAAGTCTGGTACTGGTATCATATCCTAAGAATCACGTTAATCCCTGTTTATAACACGTTTACACAACATTGTCATTAAATCAAATTATAATACACAATGACAAATTCATAATAAACTTAAATGTTACACAACTAAGATACAAATAAAAATAAAAACAAATCGAAGTTGAACACATATTACCACACTATACACGTCTGTTTGTTTCATACAATTCAGAAATTTAATTAATGATCAATTTAAAAAAAAAGCTTGCCTTCTTTTTATCTTTGTATTTTTTTTATCACATCAGTTTTAATACAAACCGCGGATTAAGAAGTTTGGTGAAACGGAGTTTAGTTACCGAGCAAGACCGTAACCGACGCAATCGTAAAATTGCACGCTGCATGCAAGGCATTTCCTTCCTTGTGCAATGCTGCCACGCTTGAAGGTATGCACTTATTAGTGCTCTCGGGGACAACCTGTGCCTTATAGGAATTTGGCACAGATATACATCATTTATAACATTGGGGTTGTCTGAAAATTACTGTTGTGCTTTCGATAATTATAGTAATTAGCGGTTTTTTTCATTCCACATTCCTTAAATTATGTTTGGAACGACACGCACGCTGCTGGCGACCAGTTTTGGTTGTCAGAGTGAAAAAAAAATATTTTTTTGAAGGGATTATTGTCATGAGTAGAGTTGGATGTTCTTGCTAGATGAGTATTTTGGTGTATAAATTAATTAAAAAGATGCAGTCATAGTAGATCACAATTAACAATTTTCATAGTACGTACAATTGCTATATAATGGATTTATCTATACAAATTGATTCGGGATGTCATCATACCATTTTATTTTATAAAATTATCGTAAAACAGGATATGAATTGAGTAGGTATAATTAGATACTAAATTATGACATTTAGAAAGTGACTGACACTAGAACAAGACTGCTATAAAAATCGTGACTGTGTCAGTCAGTACATAATCAGGGCAGGATATCTAGTGAAGTTGTAAATCCAGTTTGACATAGCCAGCCGTTAGATTTCTTTTTATAAAAACGGATATCGACACAACCAAGCTGTCTTGTTCGGCATTTTGCTATCACAAGCAATATCTATGTGATGGTAACTATAGCCCAAAAACATACATAAAATAATAAGTTTAAGTTTAATAATATAATAAGTTTATTTCACCAAAATTTTAGAAATGTTACATAGTTTTAAAATATTACTAATAAAACCACAAATCCTTAAAATTATTACAGTCTCACATTATGTATTGACCGGCACCTTTGCTAAGTTGTTAAAAAAAAACTTGTTCTAAAGGCGCCAGGCCCTTATGAGAGAACATTTTTATAACAATTTTGACTTAATATAGAAATTTTATGTAATAAATAATTCTAATCATGTACTATAGGAACCCTTTTTTTTAATAAAATAAAATATTAACAGTAAACAAACAGTTAATCATAAGAGTAGTACATGCTTAATGCGTGTGATACTATGTGGTAATGGTATTAATAATTGTGTGGGAGTGGGTGAGTACCTATGTGTGGTGAGTATGTGAGTATGTGGTGTGTGTTTGTGTGTGTTTGATATGCACTCGTGTGTTTAAGTGTTCGTCCTTAAGTGTAAGTTAAAAGAAGCTTCGATACATCTGAGAACTACCAATCCTCACTGTGATATTATAAATGAGAAAGGAACTCTTTCTGTCTGTCTGTCTGTTACGCTTCAGGGGTAAACTTGTGAACGAGCTTGATGAAAGAGATAGTTTACGAGCTGTGGGAGGACATAGGTTACTTTTTAGTAACACAAAGCTAGTAGAAACACAAACCAGTAGAGAAGAGGCGAAGGTGTTTTTCTGTCTCAAGATCGGCTTTACCGATCATGATTAAAGACCACATAGGCGACGGTAGTACATAATAATTCTTCATAAAGAGTATTCGGTTTTCTGAGGCTCATCAAACAATATTTCATATTTACATATTAATTTCAAACGTGTACCGTGTACCTTAAGTACTTCTTTGTGTTTATCTTTTAATATTAACATAAAATAAAGTTTGCTCATTTTGTTAGTTTATGAAGTATTTATTATACTAGCCCACACAACCATCCCATACCTATTGCGTCACACCGTAGACCACGTAATGTTGTAAAGATTGAACCACCACAAGCAGTCAATTGAATTCTGTTAAAAAGGTTTTTTGCATACATTTTGTATGGTGATTGGACCCTCCTACGTCACAGTGTGTTGTTCTAAACTGACGAACTAGACCAGGGTCGATAATTTTTAAAACAAAAAAATAATAATTTGGGTAAATAATTTGGGTAAAACAAAAAGAGTAAATAATTTGGGTAAAACAATTTTAGTCTGTGGAGATTTTAATTTTAATATTAATATTCTAGTTAATACAACTGCATCATGTCAAATTTTGAGTCTTTTTAAATCCCATAATTTAATAAACTTATTTATGGAGCCTACTAGAATAAGTGCCACCACGGCTACATGCTTAGACAATATTTATACAGATATTAGTCCAACTCACAGAAGTATTATTAATAAACTAGATTCTGATCATTCTGGGCAAATGATAAGTTTTAAAATAAAAAGTAAAAATGTAGTTAGGAAAAAAATTACTTCTGTACCAGTAACAGCTAGTCGCTTTGAACGTATGAGAGTTAACCTAGCTAATAACTTACCTTTCTTAGATAATGACATAGAGCCTAATGTAATGTATAATTCGTTTTTTGATTCATTTCTTCGCGATTTTAACTCAATATTTACTTCCAAGGAGATTACTGTTACTAGTAGTCCTGTCTTTGGTGACTGGGCAACCGCAGGTATCCATAAGAGTAGGCAAACATTGTACATTTTATACTATGAAAGACAATTTAATAGCAGTGAAGAGTTTAAAGAACATGTCAAATCATACTCGAAGACTTTTAAACGCGTTTGTAAAATTGCCAAATCAACATTTATTAAATCTAAAATCAAAAACAGTAGTAATAAAATTAAAGCCACATGGAAGGTTATTAATGAAGAGACTGGGAAGGTTAGATCAAAAAATTCAGACTTTAAGTTAAGTATCAATGGTCAAGTAACCAAGTCAGATTTAGAAGTTGCCAGTGCTTTTGAAGGATTTTTTACTGCTTTTCCTGTCTCTCTAACTAGTGCTTTAGGCTCTTCCTCCTCCGTTGCCGAGTCGTTACTTAAAGATAATGTGCCTGAGTTTTACAATAATTTCGATTTTCACCATGTTAATTTGTCTGATTTTAAAGCCGCATTTAAATCAATTAATATTAAGAAAACGGCTGATCTATGGGGCATTTCTGTACATATTATAAATTCGTTGATTGACATTATTGCACCTGATTTAATCGTGATATTTAATAGATGTATTGATTGTGGTGTGTTTCCT
This sequence comes from Hypena proboscidalis, assembly GCA_905147285.1. Classification (NCBI taxonomy): domain Eukaryota; kingdom Metazoa; phylum Arthropoda; class Insecta; order Lepidoptera; family Erebidae; genus Hypena; species Hypena proboscidalis. The sequence goes on from LR990141.1 coordinate 9,886,201, forward strand.
GACTTAATGAAATTAAGTAAAGTCATTCCTTTGTTTAAATCAGGTAGTACATTAGACCCCACAAACTTCAGACCAATATCGGTGCTACCTACGTTTAGTAAAATTTTTGAAAAATTAATTCTCGCGCAGTTACTTAAATATTTTAATGAAAACAATCTGTTGCACACTAAACAATTCGGTTTCACTCGCGGACGGTCAACATGTGATGCTGGGGTAAAATTACTGGAATGCATATTTGAGGCTTGGGAAGAGTCGCGGGATGCCTATGGGGTGTTTTGTGACTTATCTAAGGCTTTTGATTGTGTGCAGCATGAAACTCTAGTCAAGAAGTTACACCACTACGGTATAAGAGGCATCGCTCTGGATCTTCTTACTTCATATCTAAGCGATAGGATTCAGAGAGTAGATGTCAATGGAAAGCGTTCGCATGGATCAGCTGTAGCAATGGGGGTGCCACAAGGCTCTATTTTAGGGCCTTTCCTGTTTCTCTTGTATATTAATGATTTACCTCATCTTGTTAAGGATAATCATGAGATAGTATTGTTTGCGGATGACACTTCTTTAGTTTTTAAGGTAAAAAGACAACAATCAGTAATTGACGATGTAAACAATGCTTTATCAAAGATAGTGAACTGGTTTAGTGCTAATAACTTGCTTTTAAATGGTAGTAAAACAAAATATATTAGATTTTTTACAAAAAATGTTAAGCAAGTCAAAACTAGTGTGGTGATGGACAATGAGGAATTGGAAATGGTCAATAAGGTTGTCTTTCTTGGTATAACATTAGACTCTAAATTACAATGGGGCCCACATATAGAAACGTTGTCTGGTAGACTCAGCTCAGCAGCTTACGCCGTAAAAACAATTCGTCAACTGACCGATGTTGACACTGCGCGTTTAGTTTATTTTAGCTATTTTCACAGTATAATGTCATATGGTTTATTGCTCTGGGGTAGTGCCGCGGATATAGATACAATATTTGTGCTCCAGAAACGAGCTATTCGAGCTATCTATATGATGAGTCCCAAGGAGACACTAAGAAATAAATTTAAAGAGATATATATTATGACGTTACATTCTCAATACATTTACGAAAATTTAATGTACGTTCACAAAAACCAAACGAAATTTAAGAAAAATAGTGATCTCCATAAATTAAATCTAAGGAACAAAAACAAACTCGCTGTGCCCACTACTAGGCTCCATAAAATCTCTAACTCGTTTCCAGGTCAATGTATACGCTTTTACAATAAACTTCCTTTAGACGCAATAGAATTATCGATAGGTAAATTTAAAAAATATGTTAAAACTAAACTATGTCAAAAAGCTTACTATAGTATTTCAGACTACATAAATGATAATAGTATTTGGAAATGAATTGCTCTTCTTATGTGATTTTTTTATGTACTTTTATATTGTTATATTTTTCATTTTAAAAGATGGTGCACATGAGTTTCTCACCAGCTCTTCTCATAATGCAATACCCATCGGAGCTGGTACTTAGATTGATTTTAATTCGATTCTAAACAGTTTGATTAAAATTAATCTGAGCCCCGGTTATTCAAATCATTGTAATTAGTATAATTTAGTATTATTTATTATTTACTTTTATATCATTTTTTGTAATGTTTTGACGTGTTCAAGCGCCTCCTGGGGCCTATGAAAATAAATGATTTGAATTTTGAATTTTTTTGAATAATAGTAAATTTGGTTTCTTTCTTTCTTTTCTTATGGGTTTCACCCTACTATTATTTTTTTTTCACTTTTTATTATTTTTAAAGCCTTTCTACCCTGGTGTATAAGGGTTTGAAAAGCAAATCAAAATCAAATTAGTAGTAGTTAATTTTTACCTCGCTCTAGTTATAACTCCTTTATTGCGGGGATGATCTGTTCACAAACTTACATTTTCACACACACATAGCACGCCTCGAGTCAAAACAGTAGAGTTACCGTAGAGTTTCTCTTTCTAGAGGTTTGGGTCAGAGGAGCTAAATTATTCTTGGTGTTGTTTATTGTCCCCAATCTATTGACTACTTCACTGACTTTGAATCGGTATTAGAATCTTTAGGGTCTGAGTACTTGCATCATATCATCATGGGTGATTTTAATACCAACCTCTTATCCCATCAATCCTCCCGATCCCGTAAACTTTTGCACATCATTGAGTCTGCCAGTCTCCATGTCCTACCCCTTCTACCCACTCATCACAATGCCTCAGGAGAGGACACCTGGCTTGACATAATGCTCACCTCCAAACCTGCACTTGTTCCCTTCCACGGCCAACATCCTGCTCCAGGTTTCTCCCATCACGACCTTATATTCCTGTCATATATCCTCAAGCCCCCTAAACTCCAACCCAAAGTTCTGCACTTGCGAAATTTCGCGAGGATGGAAGTGGACAAGTTGAGAGCGGACGCTGAAGCTGTGGACTGGTGCCCTTTAGAACATGCCACAACAGTCGATGACAAAGTCAGTGTTTTTAACGAGGTCGTTATCAACTTGTTTGATGTCCATGCGCCAGTGAAGCAAGTAAAATTGAAAAGGCCTCCAGCTCCATGGATGACAGAGGGAATTCGGATGGCGATGAGGTGCAGGGACCGCGCTTTTCGTAAATACAAGAAGGATCGCTGCGACTCTAACTGGGTTTCTTTCAAATTAGCCAGGAATCGGTGCAACCAGGTGATACGTAACGCTAAACGCCGACATATCCTCAATAACATCTCTTTTTCTACTCCAGCGGGTGTCTGGAGATTTCTTGGAACTCTAGGCATCGGCAAATCTCGGGACATGGAACTCCCTAAGTCAATTAGCCTGGATGACATTAATAAACACTTCTCCACTGTTCACCAGGTTGACTTTCAGACAATGAGTCGGACTGTTCACTTTATAACAAGCTTGCCAAGTTCCAGCATTAACACATTTTGTTTCTCTACACTTGATCCGGGCGAGATCAAAAAGATTATCCTCTCCGTTAAATCCAAGGCAGTGGGATGCGATAACATTAGTCGTCGCATGATCACGCCTATCCTCGACCAGCTCCTGCCAGCCATATGCCATATTATCAACTTCTCTCTAATGTCTGGCCAATTCCCTTCCTTATGGCGTCGAGCCTTCATTCGCCCATTACCTAAAATACCCAATCCCTCTTTACCTTCCCACTTTCGTCCCATTTCCATTCTCCCTTTCCTATCTAAGGTGCTCGAGGCATGTTCCACAGACAGTTGACTCACTTTGTCCAAGCTAATAATATCCTTTGTCCCTATCAGTCTGGCTTTAGGCGTGGACATAGCACTGTCTCGGCACTACTTAAAGTGACTGGTGACATTAAGGCTAGCATGGAGGATACCAATGCTACAGTGTTGGTCTTGGTAGACTTCTCAAATGCATTTAATGTCGTCAGTCATGACATCCTCTTATCGATTCTCTCTCATCTTTTGCTCTCGCCTGAGAGTGTGGAATGGTTTTCTTCTTATCTTCGAGGACGTCAGCAGTCAGTTCGCATTGATGAGATTTCATCGAGTTGGTGTGACCTTGGCTCTGGTGTTCCTCAAGGCGGTATACTTTCTCCTCTTTTGTTTTCTTTATTTATCAACTTTATAACTATTGATCTTCATTGTGCGTATCACTTGTATGCAGACGATCTGCAATTATATTCACACGCGCGTATTGACAATCTTTCGACAGCTATTGATGCAGTAAACCAAGATCTAACAGCAATAAAAGATTGGTCTGACCGATTCGGCTTGAGTGTGAATCCCACAAAATGCCAAGCCGTTATAATAGGGACCGCTCGTACGATAGACAAAATTTCTAAAACGGTCACTAAACCAGTAGTTTTTAATGGTTGTGTCGTACCTTTCAGTACAAGTGTTAAGGATCTTGGTTTACACATTGACTCAATCCTTGACTGGCGTACCCAGATAGCAAATATAAGTCGAAAAGTTACGAATTGCCTGCGGGCCCTTTACCGCCTGAAGAATTTCCTGCCAATCCAGACTAAGACAATGCTAGTGCAGACTTTGGTTCTACCCATTATCGACTATGGTGATGTGTGCTATCTCGACTTGAATGCAGATCTGCTCAATAAGCTCGACCGACTTCTCAACAATTGCATTCGATTCATTTTCAATCTCCGTAAGTATGATCATATCTCATCCTATCGTTCCCAGCTAAAATGGTTGGCTATCCGGCAGCGACGCAATTTGCGTACGCTGACCACCCTGTACTCCATTCTTAATTCTCCAAATGCTCCAACTTATTTAACACCCCATTTTCAATATCTTTGCTCTAGTCATGATAAAAATCTACGCTCTTCTAACAATCTTCTCCTCTTGTGTCCTTCTCATTCTTCAAGCTTAGTCCATTCTTCGTTCTTTATTCAGTCTATACTTCTGTGGAACGCACTCCCTCTCGAGATCAGGATGTCCACTACCCGGGATGCCTTCAAAGCCCGGGTTCGTCAACTCTTACTAACTGAATCTTCTGCAGAGTCATTAAAAAATTGATCTATCATGTTTTATTTATATAATAGTATATATATATATATATATATATATATATATATATATATATTTAGCATTCAAGTCGAGATAGCACACATCACCATAGTCGATAATGGGTAGAACCAAAGTCTGCACTAGCATTGTCTTAGTCTGGATTGGCAGGAAATTCTTCAGGCGGTAAAGGGCCCGCAGGCAATTCGTAACTTTTCGACTTATATTTGCTATCTGGGTACGCCAGTCAAGGATTGAGTCAATGTGTAAACCAAGATCCTTAACACTTGTACTGAAAGGTACGACACAACCATTAAAAACTACTGGTTTAGTGACCGTTTTAGAAATTTTGTCTATCGTACGAGCGGTCCCTATTATAACGGCTTGGCATTTTGTGGGATTCACACTCAAGCCGAATCGGTCAGACCAATCTTTTATTGCTGTTAGATCTTGGTTTACTGCATCAATAGCTGTCGAAAGATTGTCAATACGCGCGTGTGAATATAATTGCAGATCGTCTGCATACAAGTGATACGCACAATGAAGATCAATAGTTATAAAGTTGATAAATAAAGAAAACAAAAGAGGAGAAAGTATACCGCCTTGAGGAACACCAGAGCCAAGGTCACACCAACTCGATGAAATCTCATCAATGCGAACTGACTGCTGACGTCCTCGAAGATAAGAAGAAAACCATTCCACACTCTCAGGCGAGAGCAAAAGATGAGAGAGAATCGATAAGAGGATGTCATGACTGACGACATTAAATGCATTTGAGAAGTCTACCAAGACCAACACTGTAGCATTGGTATCCTCCATGCTAGCCTTAATGTCACCAGTCACTTTAAGTAGTGCCGAGACAGTGCTATGTCCACGCCTAAAGCCAGACTGATAGGGACAAAGGATATTATTAGCTTGGACAAAGTGAGTCAACTGTCTGTGGAACATGCCTCGAGCACCTTAGATAGGAAAGGGAGAATGGAAATGGGACGAAAGTGGGAAGGTAAAGAGGGATTGGGTATTTTAGGTAATGGGCGAATGAAGGCTCGACGCCATAAGGAAGGGAATTGGCCAGACATTAGAGAGAAGTTGATAATATGGCATATGGCTGGCAGGAGCTGGTCGAGGATAGGCGTGATCATGCGACGACTAATGTTATCGCATCCCACTGCCTTGGATTTAACGGAGAGGATAATCTTTTTGATCTCGCCCGGATCAAGTGTAGAGAAACAAAATGTGTTAATGCTGGAACTTGGCAAGCTTGTTATAAAGTGAACAGTCCGACTCATTGTCTGAAAGTCAACCTGGTGAACAGTGGAGAAGTGTTTATTAATGTCATCCAGGCTAATTGACTTAGGGAGTTCCATGTCCCGAGATTTGCCGATGCCTAGAGTTCCAAGAAATCTCCAGACACCCGCTGGAGTAGAAAAAGAGATGTTATTGACGATATGTCGGCGTTTAGCGTTACGTATCACCTGGTTGCACCGATTCCTGGCTAATTTGAAAGAAACCCAGTTAGAGTCGCAGCGATCCTTCTTGTATTTACGAAAAGCGCGGTCCCTGCACCTCATCGCCATCCGAATTCCCTCTGTCATCCATGGAGCTGGAGGCCTTTTCAATTTTACTTGCTTCACTGGCGCATGGACATCAAACAAGTTGATAACGACCTCGTTAAAAACACTGACTTTGTCATCGACTGTTGTGGCATGTTCTAAAGGGCACCAGTCCACAGCTTCAGCGTCCGCTCTCAACTTGTCCACTTCCATCCTCGCGAAATTTCGCAAGTGCAGAACTTTGGGTTGGAGTTTAGGGGGCTTGAGGATATATGACAGGAATATAAGGTCGTGATGGGAGAAACCTGGAGCAGGATGTTGGCCGTGGAAGGGAACAAGTGCAGGTTTGGAGGTGAGCATTATGTCAAGCCAGGTGTCCTCTCCTGAGGCATTGTGATGAGTGGGTAGAAGGGGTAGGACATGGAGACTGGCAGACTCAATGATGTGCAAAAGTTTACGGGATCGGGAGGATTGATGGGATAAGAGGTTGGTATTAAAATCACCCATGATGATATGATGCAAGTACTCAGACCCTAAAGATTCTAATACCGATTCAAAGTCAGTGAAGTAGTCAATAGATTGGGGACAATAAACAACACCAAGAATAATTTAGCTCCTCTGACCCAAACCTCTAGAAAGAGAAACTCTACGGTAACTCTACTGTTTTGACTCGAGGCGTGCTATGTGTGTGTGAAAATGTAAGTTTGTGAACAGATCATCCCCGCAATAAAGGAGTTATAACTAGAGCGAGGTAAAAATTAACTACTACTAATTTGATTTTGATTTGCTTTTCAAACCCTTATACACCAGGGTAGAAAGGCTTTAAAAATAATAAAAAGTGAAAAAAAAATAATAGTAGGGTGAAACCCATAAGAAAAGAAAGAAAGAAACCAAATTTACTATTATTCAAAAAAATTCAAAATTCAAATCATTTATTTTCATAGGCCCCAGGAGGCGCTTGAACACGTCAAAACATTACAAAAAATGATATAAAAGTAAATAATAAATAATACTAAATTATACTAATTACAATGATTTGAATAACCGGGGCTAAATTGCATTCGATTCATTTTCAATCTCCGTAAGTATGATCATATCTCATCCTATCGTTCCCAGCTAAAATGGTTGGCTATCCGGCAGCGACGCAATTTGCGTACGCTGACCACCCTGTACTCCATTCTTAATTCTCCAAATGCTCCAACTTATTTAACACCCCATTTTCAATATCTTTGCTCTAGTCATGATAAAAATCTACGCTCTTCTAACAATCTTCTCCTCTTGTGTCCTTCTCATTCTTCAAGCTTAGTCCATTCTTCGTTCTTTATTCAGTCTATACTTCTGTGGAACGCACTCCCTCTCGAGATCAGGATGTCCACTACCCGGGATGCCTTCAAAGCCCGGGTTCGTCAACTCTTACTAACTGAATCTTCTGCAGAGTCATTAAAAAATTGATCTATCATGTTTTATTTATATAATAGTATATATATATATATAAATCGCTGAAGCATTCTTGCTAGGGCATGGATACCGGTATTCGGTATTACCGAAAAACCGGTAATACCGGACTATTTAAGGCAATTCTAAAAACCGGCATTGAAATTGCAAATACCGGTTTTTCGGTATTATAAATAAAATAATTAAATTCATGAATAAAACCCATAAGGTGGCTTTAGATTTCAAAAATAACAAACAACCTATTTTATTTTATAATTGTAAAATTGATAGGCGGCAGTCTACGTTTTCTTTTCATCGTTTCACATAGCATTAACCGACCTTATTATGAACGAATAAATTCGCGTAGAGTAGTATAAGACTGTTTTTTTATGTTTTTAAACATTATTTCTACTTTTATATTTTTAAATGGCAATCAGTCAATGTCATGACATGTGTGCTTGCAAGCAGGTTTGCGGGCGCAGGTATTTTTGAGTAAGCCGCCGCGCTAACAACAAGCAGAGCGTTAGGTACATTATTTCTACATAAGCTGTTTTAAAAAAAATGGCCCTTTACGCAACCGGAACATCAATTTTGAAAGCATTAATGTACTATAAAACATTATGAACATGACGTAACGGAATCACATTTATCAACAACAAAACCTTTAAAACTTAAAATACCTTACATTCGTTAAATCTTGTTGTCTAAAGTATTCTTATAATACTTTGTGCAATGGAAAATAAGAAGTTTTCATTTAGAAATAACATTTTAACATATAAAAAATACAGTACTTACGGGAACACAATTTTGGTCCGAGGTCACGTCGCAACAGAAAGTACTAATTTTTACAAGGTACTTAAACTGGTACCGAAAATGATTTGAATTTGTCAAAAAAAGGGTTGCTAGATCAAGAAAACGTATTTTTTTTCGTAAAGTGTTAAAAATTACCGTTACGTAATGGGAATTCCGGTATACCGGGAATTAGTGGATAAGTTTAAAATTGAAATATCTGTATAATTTTGTTCTAAAGTCGAATTAAGACTGTTAATTAATATGTTAACAAACACTTATAAAAAGAAATAAAATATTTTTTCGGTGATATTGACGAATACATTTTATGGTAGACCAATTCAAAGCTAGCAAGGTATGCATGGGACATCGTAAAAATAGGGGCTCCCACGTCACATTTGTTTAAATTATTAAAATTCTGTTCATTTTTCAATATATTTATGTGTAAGAATATACTTCTATTTCAATATTTTATCTTTTGACATAGCACATGTTGCATTAACAAATGTAAAAATGTAATTACTGAAGTTTGTAATTCTTGGACATGACGATTGCACACGGGTAAAATTTTTTGAAAAACGCTTACCTACATAAAGCTCAAAGTTGTTTGGTGAAGTTGAGTAAGTAATGCATCTGTTACGAGCTACGAAGTAACAAGACCTTATCCCTAAGAAGAACTAAAAATTATCAATAAAAATTATGTTGATTTTAAAAAGATTGTTTTCTTACACACGATTGTTTATTTTAATTTTGATTCATTAATTCAGTCTTAAAACAATATTACATAAAGGATATTTTACTTCTATTATTATTATTTATAATAGTTGAATTAAATTACCGAAAAAATACCGAAAAACCGGTTTCCCGGTTTTTAAAATATTAATACCGAAAAATTACCGGTTTTGTCAGAAGTCCATTACCGCCATGCCCTAATTCTTGCGTCTTTACTAACTACCACCCTGCGGCGTCCACTGAATGTAGTAAGAATTTTAAGGTTTTCAATGCATATGTATGATGTTTTTATCAGTATGATATCAGGAGTCGACGTGAAATTGCATTTAAACGTTATTTGTTGGTATTCGATTTTAGATATTTCCAGGTAAATTAGTGCGTCCGTTCACTTTTAAACCTTTCTAGCACACTGAATATCTTCGTATATATTCTAAGCACTGAAGGCATTTTGCCGCTTCCATCCGAATGTGTGTTTAAATGAACTCTGTATAATGCTCTGCATATATCACAATGATTATAGTAACTAAATTACTTCCATCTATTATTGAATTCAAATTGGTTCCGAATAATGCTTTTGTATTATTGTATCCAGCTTATTAGTCAAGCGGCTTCCACCTTCATAAGTACCTATGTCTCCAAGAGTTTCAGAAACATAATATCACAATAAAACAGGTATTTTATATTAAAAATAAACGGAACCAGTAAGGTTCTTACCAACCCAAAGCAACCATTCTAGATTTAGATAACTAATAAAAAAATCTAATACCTACAATGCAACTACATTGCACATAGAGTATTCCAATAAAATTAGGAAAGTATTTTATCAGGGTTTATAAATTAAAACTAGAGTGTCGCTGGTGGATAGAATTAAGAGCCTTTATCTATATCTATACTAATATTATAAAGCTGAAGAGTTTGTTTGTTTGTTTGTTGTGCGTTCAAGTAACGCACTAATCTCCGGAACTTCTGGTTCGATTTCCAAAACATATTTTAGTGTTTGGTAGCCCATTTATCAAAGAAGGCTATAGGCTATATATCATCACGCTAAGACCAATAGGAGCGAAGCACAAATGAAGAATGTTTCAAAAAGTTTTTTTTTCTATTGAGAGCCAAATTTTATCTAAAATAATGCATTGTTTGCGAAAGTGTTTTATAAACATGATATTAATCCTTATCCAAATAAATACGTTATTCATTACAAGTATTGAATTAAAATCAAAATTGGCCCTTCACATCATTCGATTTAAATTAATATCTTAGGAGATATCGCAGTTTTAAAATAAAATAACAGCAAAATAATGATCGAGTACTGCGCGCACAATGTGCAAAGCCGGCGGCCGACAAACGTTATGTAAGGAGCCGACTCCTTACATAACGTTTGTGCTCAGCACTTAAATTTGATCTTTTCAGAATATCATCGTAAAAATACTTTTTAGATAAATAAGTTTTGTTTTAGTTTACCTATTTTATTAATTGCCTTATCTAATTAATAGATACACTATTCGAGATTTTTTAGTATTTTTTTTTAAGTATTGCTTATGATTTTGTAGTATTTAGGGTAATTATTTTACTGTGGATACGCGATATTTTAAGGCCATTATTTTAGACTTTTTAAATGAATAAGTTAGTAATAAGTTATGTTTAAGTTGTACCTGTATGATATTTTGATTTGATTCATGTAAAATTATTTAAGGGGTATTTTTAATAGGTAAAAAGAGCTATATTCATTTAATTAATATATTACGATTACGATATGAGTTTTTAAATATTGAGATCCGACAGCACATATTATTATGAGGTTCAGTGCAGACAAAACATCACTAATTGCAAAAAAGATTTTTGCAATTAGTGATGTTTTGTCTGCACTGATTCGGGAAATAAAGGGTCTTTTAAATAGATCGGTCAATGTAAATAATCTGTGGCGGCCATTTTGTTTTGGCGGCATCTGTCAAATCTGTTTTTTTTATTCAGTCACTGATGCCAAATCACCATGGCAAGTTACACGTGTGAGCAGCATGTGCAAATGATAAAACTTTATTATAAAAATGAGTGCTCGTTAGTGCAAACGTTGCGTGCATTTCGCCCATTTTACGGCAGACGCAACAGTCATTGGTCCGTATTTCTTCGAAGACCTTGGCGAGACCACCTTCAACGGCGCTACAGATCAATGATAAACAATTTCTTTTGGTATGTAATATTAAAGTTGAAAAATTAAGAATCCAGCAGGACTCGAACCTGCACCTCTTGGGTATACGCCCCAAGTGCTTTGCCAATTCAGCTATGGATTCGCATGCTGCCGGACTCGAAATTTCTCAACTCTTTTGTGCCAGCCGAAGCTAGACGAACCAAGAGGTGCAGGTTCGAGTCCTGCTGGATTCTTAATTTTTCAACTTTAATATTACATAAAAATAAATGCATAGCAAAGCTAAAATTTGCTTTAAATATTACAATTTCTTTTGGCTTGTATTGATCAATATGGACGTGAACGACATGTGGTTCCAGCAAGCTGGCGCTACTTGTCACACAGCGAACGACACAATGGACATCCTGCATGAACGGTTTGAGGGAAGGGTTATCTCTCGCAGAGGTGACGTGAATTGGCCACCAAGATCGCGTGATTTGACTCCGCTAGACTTTTTCTTGTGGGGTTTTCTGAAATCGCAGGTCTATGCCAATAAGCCATAATCGAAGCCAACACAACGCAGGCTATCGCTCAGATTCAGCCGGATATATACAGAAGTAATTAAATAGAGGACCTCTTGGATTTGTGCCACCATTCGAAGGCGCGGCGGACATTTGAACGATGTAATATTCCATCCAAAATGGCATAAATGGGCCTTTCAAATAAAAAATATTTTTTGTTAATATATTACACACATTTTGTTTAACATCGTCCTGTCCTTGTTAAAAGACCCTATTCTATTTGTTTAAATTTTTCATCTATTTTAAGATGACGTATCAGTTGATTCTTAGCCTCAGATTCAATGTTTTTACTGCCTGTTTTACCACTACATTTTTTTCATGTTTCCATAACAGTTTTTTGGAATAAAAACCCAGACATTTTGTACACGGAAAATGCTCAGTAAATTTTTGCTTTCGCATCAGTTTAGTACATGGGACAGCTCTGTTTGTTTACAAACATAAGACACGCGAACGCCATCTTTTACACTATTATTCAAAGTCATTTCTTTTAGGTTAGGTTAGAACTGTGACCACAACGCACGAGCCGAGCGAGCGTACCGCGGCAGCGGCCGGCGAAGTGCCAGAACCGAATCGGTCCTATAGTTATTGGTTTAGGTACGGTTAAAACTGCGGTATAAACTCCCAGACCATAAACTAAACCGTAAATGAGTAGTGTTTTATGAATTTAAGACAAAAATCAGTGAAACGACCTTTAATCATTCTAAACAGTTGTTTTTTAGACATAATTATCTTACTTGAACTTATTAATAGACACAACTTAGTGTGTTATGTAAAGCTTACCCCCCAAATAATAAACATACCCTCAAATTAAAACTATAAATATCATCTTCTATTTTTTATTACAGCTGGTAAATGTTTCTTTCTGACTATGAGTGGAAATATTATGGTAATTTATGTTTAGGGATAAAAGCGTTATGATAAAAAGGTAGGAGTTTAAATATATTTACATTAATAATATTAGTAATAACAATTTTCGGAAACATGAGTGTTATGAACAACGCCGGTAGCACTACTAATGGTATGAATAAAAACTTTAAGATGAAAAATTTTAGGAAGCGCGATCATTCGGATTACAAATCACTAGCACAGAATAAGTATACATCGCTAGGAAGAACAATTTTGTGTAAAGAACTCTAGGTGAGCCAATATGGACCACCCTAAAGGGCCCCTCAGGCACCGTACCGCTTGCTCGATTAAAGATAATATAAGAGACGCAAGATTATCGTCACGAAAAAATGATAAAAACTTTACAAATTATTACTATATTCAATGGGATGCATTAACATCGGAAAATTAAACGCGCAATATACGTGTTAAATTATACGCTGCACGGTCGCGCCCTCCAAATCTTGCACGGGCGATGGTTGAACTACGAAATACGCTAAAATGCCTTGTAGTGATAAAATTACGTCCATGCCAAAATTTTACCCAGACGTTCTACTAACAAAAAGACACCACTGGACCAAAAATTGGGGTCGGTTAATCTTGCGTCCGTATACCGGACGCACGTCCTACATGGCGATTTTTACCAATGATACTGCGTCCGACTGACTTAATGCGTCCGGTATACGGACGCAAGATTAACCGACCCCAATTTTTGGTCAGATGGTGTCTTTTTGTTAGTAGAACGTCTGGGTAAAATTTTGGCATGGACGTAATTTTATCACTACAAGGCATTTTAGCGTATTTCGTAGTTCAACCATCGCCCGTGCGAGATTTGGAGGGCGCCACCGTGCAGCGTATAATTTAACACGTATATTGCGCGTTTAATTTTCCGATGTTATTGCATCCCATTGAATATAGTAATAATTTGTAAAGTTTTTATCATTTTTTCGTGACGATAATCTTGCGTCTCTTATATTATCTTTAATCGAGCAAGCGGTACGGTGCCTGAGGGGCCCTTTAGGGTGGTCCATATTGGCTCACCTAGAGTTCTTTACACAAAATTGTTCTTCCTAGCGATGTATTTGTAATCCGAATGATCGCGCTTCCTAAAATTTTTCATTATAAAGTTTTTATTCATACCATTAGTAGTGCTACCGGCGTTGTTCATAACACTCATGTTTCCGAAAATTGTTATTACTAATATTATTAATGTAAATATATTTAAACTCCTACCTTTTTAACCGACTTCTAAAAAAGGAGGAGGTTCTCAATTCGATTCGTATATATGTTGCTTTTTTTTATATTTGTTCACGGATATCTCCGTCGTTTATGAACTAATTTTGATGATTCTTTTTTTGTTGGACAGGAGATGATTCCAAAGGGGTCCCATTGTCAGCATGTCGTGATCTGATGATGGAATCTTAGAGAAATCGAGGGAAACCTGCGAATTTTATAGGCACATGTAATGTTTTAAGTGTGTTTTTCAAAGCTACACCAGTATTTACGTATTTTTATGTGGATGAGCTGATGATGGAAGGTCAACTCCTCAATGGTTAGGAGTTAAAGGATAATTCTTTCACTACTGTACACATATTCAGACTGCTAGTTATGATGTCAAGTGAGCTGTTGGAACGGAGATATTTCAAAGGTGGTCCCATTGTCAGCATTTCATGACCTGATAATGGGATCCCAGAGAAATCGGGGGCAACCCTCATATTTTATTAATCGAGGCCAGGATTTACGTTTGGTCGCAATAATTTTATGTGGTTGAGCTGATGATGGAAGGTCAACTCCTCAATAGTTAGGAGTTAAAGGATAATTCTTTCACTACTGTACGCATATTCCTACTGCTAGTTATTGTGTCAAATGAGCTGATGATGGAAGGTCGTGACTCTCAATAGTCAGGCGAAAGGATTTAATTCTTGTTTATTATTAATAAGTTTTCCGTCTCAAGTAACCGTCGTCTCCTCATTCGAGAAACATTTTTGCTCGGTCTACCCATAACTTAAAATCGTAAAATAAAATTATTTTTAACAAAAAAAAAACCGACTTCAAAAAGTAGGTAAACTAAAAAGCAAAAAATAAATTTACTTCGCACGTTTTTTCATTTAGTTAAATAGAAATTATTAAATCATTATTTTATAATTCTGAAGTCGGTGCCAAGTAAACAATTAATAACTCTGTTTAGATAATATCAATCGTTGTAACAACTTTTTTCTGACTGAATATTAGTTATATTTCTGTGGTAAGTACCAATACTGGGCGACCGCGCACTAGCACAACTACGCCTCCCTTTTTGTGTGAACTGTAATTTGATATTGTAGAAAGGTTGTTTTTACTTGGCACCGACTTCAGAATTATAAAATAATTATTTAATAATTTCTATTTAACTAAATGAAAAAACGTATTATTTTGTGCGAAGTAAATTTATTTTTTGCTTTTCAGTTTACCTACTTTTTGAAGTCGGTTTTTTTTTTGTTAAAAATTATTATCATAACGCTTTTATCCCTAAACATAATAACCATAATATTTCCACTCATAGTCAGAAAGAAACATTTACCAGCTGTAATAAAAAATAGAAGATGATATTTATAGTTTTAATTTGAGGGTATGTTTATTATTTGGGGGGTAAGCTTTACATAACACACTAAGTTGTGTCTATTAATAAGTTCAAGTAAGATAATTATGTCTAAAAAAACAACTGTTTAGAATGATTAAAGGTCGTTTCACTGATTTTTGTCTTAAATTCATAAAACACTACTCATTTACGGTTTAGTTTATGGGCTGGGAGTTTATACCGCAGTTTTAACCGTACCTAAACCAATAACTATTGGACCGATTCGGTTCTGGCACTTCGCCGGCCGCTGCCGCGGTACGCTCGCTCGGCTCGTGCGTTGTGGTCACAGTTCTAACCTAACCTAAAAGAAATGACTTTGAATAGTAGTGTAAAAGATGGCGTTCGCGTGTCTTATGTTTGTAAACAAACAGAGCTGTCCCATGTACTAAACTGATGCGAAAGCTAAAATTTACTGAGCATTATCCGTGTACAAAATGTCTGGGTTTTTATTCCAAAACTGTTATGGAAACATGAAAAAAATGTAGTGGTAAAACAGGCAGTAAAAACATTGAATCTGAGGCTCAGAATCAACTGATACGTCATCTTAAAAAAGATGAAAAATTTAAACAAATAGAATAGGGTCTTTTAACAAGGACGGGACGATGTTAAACAAAATGTGTGTAATATATTAACAAAAAATATTTTTTATTTGAAAGGCCCATTTATGCCATTTTGGATGGAATATTACATCGTTCAAATGTCCGCCGCGCCTTCGAATGGTGGCACAAATCCGAGAGGTCCTCTATTTAATTACTGCTGTATATATCCGGTTGAATCTGAGCGATAGCCTGCGTTGTGTTGGCTTCTATTATGGCTTATTGGCATAGACCTGTGATTTCAGAAAACCCCACAAGAAAAAGTCTAGCGGAGTCAAATCACGCGATCTTGGTGGCCAATTCACGTCACTTCTGCGAGAGATAACCCTTCCCTCAAACCGTTTATGCAGAATGTCCATTGTGTCGTTCGCTGTGTGACAAGTAGCGCCAGCTTGCTGGAACCACATGTCGTTCACGTCCATATTGATCAATACAAGCCAAAAGAAATTGTTTATCATTGATCTGTAGCGCCGTTGAAGGTGGTCTCGCCAAGGTCGTTTTCGAAGAAATACGGACCAATGACTGTTGCGTCTGCCGCAAAATGGGCGAAATGCACGCAACGTTTGCACTAACGAGCACTCATTTTTATAATAAAGTTTTATCATTTGCACATGCTGCTCACACGTGTAACTTGCCATGGTGATTTGGCATCAGTGACTGAATAAAAAAAAACAGATTTGACAGATGCCGCCAAAACAAAATAGCCGCCACAGATTATTTACAATACGACCAATCTATTTAAAAGACCCTTTATTTCCCGAATCAGTGCAGACAAAACATCACTAATTGTAAAAAAAGATTTTTTACAATTAGTGATGTTTTGTCTGCACTGAACCTCATAATAATATGTGCTGTCGGATCTCAATATTTAAAAACTCATATCGTAATCGTAATATATTAATTAAATGGATATAGCTCTTTTTACCTATTAAAAATACCCCTTAAATAATTTTACATGAATCAAATCAAAATATCATACAGGTACAACTTAAACATAACTTATTACTAACTTATTCATTTAAAAAGTCTAAAATAATGGCCTTAAAATATCGCGTATCCACAGTAAAATAATTACCCTAAATACTACAAAATCATAAGCAATACGTAAAAAAAAAATACTAAAAAAACTCGAATAGTGTATCTATTAATTAGATAAGGCAATTAATAAAATAGGTAAACTATAACAAAACTTATTCATCTAAAAAGTATTTATACGATGATATTCTGAAAAGATCAAATTTAAGTGCTGAGCACAAACGTTATGTAAGGAGTCGGCTCCTTACATAACGTTTGTCGGCCGCCGGCTTTGCACATTGTGCGCGCAGTACTCGATCATTATTTTGTTGTTATTTTATTTTAAAACTGCGATATCTCCTAAGATATTAATTTAAATCGAATGATGTGAAGGGCCAATTTTGATTTTAATTCAATACTTGTAATGAATAACGTATTTATTTGGATAAGGATTAATATCATGTTTATAAAACACTTTCGCAAACAATGCATTATTTTAGATGAAATTTGGCTCTCAAACTTTTTGAAACATTCTTCATTGGTGCTTCGCTCCTATTGGTCTTAGCGTGATGATATATAGCCTATAGCCTTCTTCGATAAATCGGCTACCAAACACTAAAATATGTTTTGGAAATCGAACCAGAAGTTCCGAAGATTAGTGCGTTACTTGAACGCACAACAAACAAACAAACTCTTCAGCTTTATAATATTAGTATAGATATAGATTAAGGCTCTTAATTCTATCCACCAGCGACACTCTAGTTTTAATTTATAAACCCTGATAAAATACTTTCCTAATTTTATTGAAATACTCTATGTGCAATGTAGTTGCATTGTAGGTATTAGATTTTTTTATTAGTTATCTAAATCTAGAATGGTTGCTTTGAAACGGAACCAGTAAGGTTCTTACCAACCCGGTAAGAACCTTACTGGTTCCGTTTATTTTTAACACGCTTATATTAGCTTCACCTGTATGTTTGTTTGTTTGTTTGTTTGTTTGTTTGTTTGTATGTAACCGACTCCTTTGGACTCGATTTTGACCCACTTTAAACGGACAGATTTAATTCAAACTTTCTACACTTGTAAAGAATCAGCGACAATATAATAATTTCATAAATTTATCTCATTATCCTGATTAGGATCGCCAGGATTAAAAAAAAACTAAACTAAAAAGTGAAAAATAAATATAGTTTAAAAAAACTAAAAAAACACGCTTTTAAAGCACATCAAACTAAAAAGTGAAAAATAATTCTTATTATAACCTGAAAATAATAATAAACGAAAAATACTAGTACTATTGTGAAAAAAAGCGTGGGGCGCTCTGTGCCATATTTTTCGTCTATCGAGCGACCCACGCTTTTTTTCACAATAGTACTAGTATTTTTCGTTTATTATTATTTTCAGGTTATAATAAGAATTATTTTTCACTTTTCAGTTTGATGTGCTTTAAAAGCGTGTTTTTTTAGTTTTTTTAAACTATATTTTTAATATAAAATTCAATAATGGATGGAAGTAATTTAGTTACTATAATAATTGTGATATATGCAGAGCATTATACAGAGTTCATTTAAACACACATTTGGATGGAAGCGGCAAAATGCCTTCAGTGCTTAGAATATATACGAAGATATTCAGTGTGCTAGAAAGGTTTAAAAGTGAACGGACGCACTAATTTACCTGGAAATATCTAAAATCGAATACCAACATATAACGTTTAAATGCAATTTCACGTCGACTCCTGATATCATACTGATAAAAACATCATACATATGCATTGAAAACCTTAAAATTCTTACTACATTCAGTGGACGCCGCAGGGTGGTAGTTTGTAAAGACGCAAGAATGCTTCAGCGATTTATATATATATTCTTATTGAATATTATGATTTGATATTATATTATGTAAATATATAGGGTATTTATCTATTATTGTATGTATTGTATGGTTTTAGGATAAGTTTTCTCTTTAAATTGTAACATTTTAACTGCACCTACCTTTGTAATCTCTGCACCACCTTACGGTTGACTGGTAGAGAATGCCTTTGGCATTAAGTCCGCCATTGTACACTTATTATGTGCAAGAAGTTTTAAATAAATAAATAAATAAATAAAACAAATCTTTGCGGATAACACAAAGATTAGACCCGTGTTGGGATCGAACCCACAACACAAGCGCAGTTGAAAGTGGCGAGGCGACCGCTTCAACCACTACGTCAACCGTGCAATCAACAAAAGTATATCTGTTTAGAAAGTGTTTATTTAAATAAATATAGTCTTGGCATTATTTGCTGATTGTGTATTATATACTTTAATACAGTATTCATATAACAAACGACTTTACAACAAAATTAAACTTAATGGTACAGAAATAATGATCACATAACCATAAACTGACCTGTATGTGACAGGTAATTTTTAGGTAATATTGTCATTCGTTGCGTGGAAGTGATATTCTTTAAATTTAATTACATACATAATTTTTATATGAACGGTATTATCTAACTGTGATCATTACCGATTTCCTTAAATCATTATTGTGGAATGTTGCTCAATATGCATGAATATAAAAGGTGATTCCAGATCAAACTCCAGAGCAATTTCGTAGTCTAAACTTTACGTAGTCCCGGCAATCTTTACGTAGTTATAAAATAAAACTACTGAACCAAACCGGTAACCTGTCCCTTACGAAGTTGCGACATGACCGACAGCTAGATAATATCCATTTCAATTACAAATACTTAGAAAATACTAACATGGTAAGATTAAGTTGAAAGCTTAGCCTGGCATAGCAGAAACCTGCACCTGCTTACTATTATAGTGAGAGTTCGGGCGACTTGATCAGTTGGGTGAGTTGAAACATCGACCAAAGTTGTATTAAAAATTTATGTAAATGAAACGCCAATGCGATCAATGGTAATATGCAAGTGGCAAATCACAAACATCCTTCTATTTTAGTAGGATGGATTCAGGATGCCATAGCATTTAGGAAATACCTTTTAAGTTGACCATAGTATTTTAGGTTGTAAACCTAAAATACTATGGTCAACTCTCCCCATGGCTGGTTCAAGTGTCCACCCTATTGGGGAGTCTTGAGCCATTTTTTATTTTTTTATAAAATGTCATTTACATGCCATTAACATTTTACCTGCGCGTTATATTGAAAATTCAATTATGAACAAATGTAGCTACTAGAGTAAGGTACAGCAAAAATGTTTACCTACTTGATTCTCTAAAGTCTAAACCAAAAAAACCTTCTTCTTATTAATGGCTTATCATGTGCAGAGGAAGAGATACAAATTATATCGTTTGAAATAGAATTCAGATTTGTGTATTAACTTATTGATAACTTCATTCAATATGTAAAAGCTGTATTACGTTGCCACATGTTGTATACCAAGATGTGATTGTAACTGTATTTTAATGTTTCTATCATGAAACACAGTAGGTAAGTTATATTTTTTCTCTATGCAAATAAAACTCGTATAAGTATTGATAGTTTTTGTGTTAGGTGTGGCTTTTGCTACAATAATTCTATTAACGTTGACAGAGATAATACATTTTATATGATTTCCAATCTAATATGCTAACTAGTGTCAAGTATAAAAAAGTTCACATTATTAGTGCCGAGGGGAATCAATCCCACGACTTCGGCTGTCACTTTTACCATGCTTTTAATCCGCGGCTGCCTTTTTACACTTCAATTCATTGCCAACCAACAACAATGACGACCGGATGGCGGAGTGGGTAGTGTACCTGCCTGCGACGCCGAGATCGTGGGTTCGATTCCCACTTAAGACAAATCTTTGTGTGCATGAACATGGGGGTTTTTCTTAGTCTGGGTGTTTCTATGTATAATTATGTATGTATTTACAAAAGAAAAAGTATATATTATTATGTATTAGTATCAGTTATTCTAGTACCCATAGTACAAGTTCTGCTTAGCTTGGGACTAGATGGCGTTGTGTGTGAGTTGTGAAATATTTATTATTATTATTAACTCAGTTGTAAAAACAAGTTAAACCACTTCATCTCATCATCATTCTACGAGCTTTTACCAAACTAATTACTGTGCATTGGGGTTGACATCTAAATTTACGAAACGGTTACAGTCGTTTTATACAATAATTAAGAGTAGACTACGAAGCGCTGTATTTTCATACTAACGTTGTGGCATCCGTCATTTATTTTATGTATTTGACAACATCAAAAAGTGGCGCTTGGTACAAGACAGAAATGACACACTCAGCAGAAATGTCAAATAGTTCTGAATCGCGATAACGAAGTGTTCACAGCAATCTTAATAATATAAAATTAACCCATATTACTTTTATTTGAAATACAGCCAAACAATTTTGCCCTCTCAACGATGAAAAACGAAGGATCCAGCAGGATTTGAACCTGCACCCAATAATATTAATTTATTTTAAAATATTACAAGTTACAGTCGTATTATATAATTTATTAATTTTGCTTTTAAACTAGTATTACTAACTTAAAGAAGATGTTCACTGGTGCCTCATCACATGGAGGCGACCAAAGAAGTATATTATACAGACATCTTTATTATAATGCCACTTAAAGTGAAGCAGCTGCAGTACTCAGGTGACAAACAACACTCATGAGCAATTTCTTAACTAATCAATTTGTAGTAAATTGTCAGCTATTAAACTGTAGCTACTCATTAACTAGTTATGCGATAGATATCGATAATAAGAAACCTCGTATCCAATGGAGCTCTCACTTTCTTCGGGAGAAGGTGGTGACCACATGACCAGTGACCGATACTTTGGAAAGTGAATCGTCTGGGAACGGGTGCACGAAACGTGGTTTCAACTGAGCTTAGATCAGATATCTACTGTTGATATCACGCTTTTTATTACATTGGTGTAACTAAATACCAGTACCTACTTACTTTAAGTTTGCAAAATTTAGATCGATGATGTAATTTAGCGATATTTTGTGTACAGGTGGCAGTGTTTTTTGGGAACGATATATTATTATTATAAAGTTCTTGATGTAACGTCAATGTAAATTAAGGGTTTCCTTTGGTCTGTTTTTAGGTGGTTACTCAGTAGAGCACATTGACAAAGTGTGCCTGTCCCTGCGTGCACAGTACGGCAACTGCGTGAAGGTGACGGGTCTACTGGGAAGACCTGATATGCTTTTTGTGTTTGATGCCAGTGAGGTCGAACGAGTGTTCCGGGGGGAAGATGCTGCTCCTCACAGGTGAGTTTCTATTGCGTTTACGTATTATGTAGATTTTAACCAGTCTATATCGCCCGGGCCGCATCTTGAGCGCTGTAATGTATAGGATCCATGGACTTCAGCGCTTAATATATTGAGCTGGCACTTCTTCTCTTTCTCACAAAATTCAAACGTTATCTTTGTTCGTATGTTGCAGGCCTTCAATGCCGTCCCTGAACTACTACAAACACACGCTAAGAAAAGATTTTTTTGGAGCTGAAGAAAACTGCGCTGGTGTGATTGCAGTGTAAGTTGTTATTTTTTACCTTTTGGTAAGAAAAATAAATAAATAGATCAATGAAAAATTGCATAAGTAATTTATATTTTGCCAGCCGTTATTAAAAATTGACCTTGTATTTTATTCTGCAAAATACATGATCGTAACTTCGGCAGAATGGAAATCACCGAATAAGCTGAAATATTTTATACTAGCTGACCCGGCGAACTTCGTACCGCCTACGCGCCTTAGCGTAAATTTGATGCACTACTTTATTTTGTATAGCTGACCTATCTTGTGCATGCGTACCTATTCAATTTGAAGTGGAATCTATAATATCCTCCATATAAAAATGAATACTTTTTTTTTTTTTTTTTTTTCCTTAAGATCCTTGTACAGAGTATTAGAAAACTACAAAAAAAAATCAGCCAAATCGGTCAAGCCGTTTTCATGCTATGTCGTGACAACGAAAAACGGGTTTCATTTTTTATATATAGATTAGGCCCTGCAAATCTTCTCATGTGATGTTTAACGTTCTAATATTCACGTTCCAGGCATGGTGAACCTTGGGCAGCATTCAGAACCAAAGTGTCGAGGGTAGCTTTGAGTGCGGGCGCAGCAGCGCAATACACGGTGCCTGTGGCTGAAGTCGCTGATGCTTTTGTTCAGAGGTAAATTCCTTATTCATTAATTCGCCATTTGAGCGTTGAAAATGTTCCTTTCAGTCTCTATAGAATCATGGAAAGGTCAGAATGGTACTTATGAATTGGGTTGGATAACGCTGTAAAAATACAACAGTAATTGCATTAATTTGTTTTGTAGGGTGCGCAATATAAGAGATGAACATTCAGAGACACCAGAAGACTTCTTAAACGAGGTGCACAAGTGGTCTTTGGAATGTAAGTAAAATTATAATAAACACATCAACATGTTTAAAATGAAGACGATTATAACAATTAATTAAACATAACAGGTATAATGTGGGTGTTTTACACCTCTGTCAAACCCTTATGGGTAATATATGCGTAATGTTATGTTATGCTACATTTATAAGAATTTTATAATGTGCGATTGCTATAACCTCAAAGCTCAAAGCTAGCATGCTTTTTTGTTCAGAACCCGTAATCAAATAAACTTAGTTAATTAATTAATATTATGCTTATCAATTCGTTTCCAGCTCTTGGACTAATAGCTCTCGACACCCGACTAGGATGTTTTGAAGCTCAAGAAAGCTCGGAAAGTATGCGACTGATCCACGCCGTGCAGACCTTCTTCCTGAGTGTGGGTGAACTTGAACTGCGCGCCCCCTGGTGGAGGCTATACCCAACCGCCATGTTTAAACGATACGTTGCTGCTTTGGATACAATCCTTAGGTAATTTTCTTTTATTATTCCCAAGAAAACTTACCAATTATTAAACGTTACTTTATTCTATGCATGCTGAGTTTACCTTTAAGTGATTGTTACACTGTTATTGCACTGTATTGGTTGTTGATTTATTTAAACATGTAGCTTGTGTAAACAATTGTTGGTGAACCAAATAAAACAAAATAATAAAAAAAAAAACTCAGAATGCATGCGACTTATCCGCGCAGTGCAGATCTTCTTCCTGACTGTGGGTGAACTGGAGCACGCTCTCTGGTGGAGACTGTGCCCGTTATTTTTTTTTATACTACACCCACAGTGAACGAACGTGTAGTCCACCTGATGGTAAATGGAGTACAGCCCATTGACATCAACAATCCACAAAAGCAGATTATAGATGCTTCGCTGCAGCTGAGGACTACGGTGTTATGCCTCATGTGCCAGTAATTTCAGGGCCTGATCTCACCACCAAACCGGAATACAGTAATGGAAGCACTACTATTTGGCGGTGGGTTAAAGGTGAGACGGTGGTGCTACCGCCCTCGAGCTCATTCACAACCTCTACCACCAGTAAAATGTTAAAACGATACGAACGTTAACGTTGCCATGTTAAAACGATACGAACGTTAAATGTTATGTGAAATGTGTGTACCTATTTAAGTTTAGTTTATACATGGATATTTGTGCATATACATTGTGGCGGCTACTGTTGATTGAAAACTGCGGCATTATTCCATATCAATTACTTCATGGTCTAACCAAACAGGAAAACAGTGATGCAAGTTTTTCTTAAGCCCGTTCAAAAAAGCTCTCTAGCAATTATACAAGCCAGTTTACTTTACTAGCATTTGTTGTTCCAGCGTGACTCTCAGTCATGTAGAGAAGGCGCTGAAGGAGTGTGAAGTGAGTGGAGGCAGCAAGTCCCTGCTTCAGGACCTGGTGACCGCAGCCGGACCCAGGGTGGCTGCTGTGGCCGCTCTAGATCTGTTCTTGGTGGGAATTGACACGGTGAGTATCTAGTGCAAAGTTTTATCTGCCTGTCTAGAAATTTACCAAAATAGTAAATTTTACAGTTTACATTTTGTACAGAGTGCATCAGAAAGATTGTAGCTTTCAGGGTAGTCAAAATGATCGAAAATCATATGTTAACACAAAACAGAACAGGTGAAATGTGGATATTATACACCTCTGCCACACCCGCATGACTAATATTGGCGTGATGTAATGTTATGTTAGCTAACATGGTATATCTATGGCTAACATAATATTGACAACTGATTGATAAGATGTTTTGACCACTCTAGATGCTTACATCATTTTGAATACCCTGTATGCTAACATACAATTGAATTTATATTTTTTCGATAATTTTGACTGTCTTTAAAGCTAAAATACAAAGTACTACTAATACTCAGTAATACAAAGCTTGAACAAAGCTAAACGTAATGTAGCAACTTCCAAATGCAAAGAGCAAGCCTTGCCTACCTTGTGTTAATTATTTTGATATACATTTTATGATACGGCTTTCAATTTAATGTTTTCAATACAATTTGCATGCTAGCTATTTTCAATACAATTAATATTTGCATGCTATTATCATATGGCAGAATGTGTCTTGTGCTTATTATTGTATACCATCTGTTATGTATTTACCACATTTTTTGCAAATAAATATATCTTATCTTATCTTATCATAGAATTACAACGCCTGATGAAAAAGCAACTAGTAAACTCGTGATATCGAGTTGCTATTAACTTTCCAACTTCACCATTTTTCAGACGTCAAACGCAGTAGCTTCAATTTTGTATCAGTTATCGCTAAGACCTGCAGTACAGGAGCGATTATACGAAGAAATCTACACAGTCCTGCAGGACAGGCCCATGAAACCCGGAGATGTTAACCAAATGCCGTTTTTGAAGGCTTGCGTCAAAGAAGTTATGAGGTCAGTATTTATTGCTACTGATTCTTTTTTTTCATCAACGTCTTTGTTTTTTTTTGCACTTACTTACCTAAAAGGTAAACCTATTTTTTAAATACAGTACTGTTCTTGTTACGATAACAAGGCGGCAAAAGTACCTTACTAAATTAAATAATGTGATACACAAAGCATTTTATTAATTCGCGTCTGGAGCTGGTATCAGATTCAAGTGCCTTTATATCCCCAGTAATTCTATACATTTAAAAAAATATATATTGAATAGAAGAGCATTAATAGGTACTCTTATGCATTCCACTGTACTGTTATAAAATCCTTCAGCCAATATTGGTCATCTATATTGGCTGTATTTTAAAGTCGGTTAATTTTTTCTACTTCTTCTAATTATTTTTCTATTCGAATAAATTGTAGCTACCGTACTGCAAAAAGTTTTTATTAAAGTCTACAAGCTTACTGAAAACTCTTTGATTGCTTTAGATCTGCCCTTTCATACCCAAAATACCGACAACTATGTATATAAGCATGTTGTTTTTTATATGCAATGTCTGCTATCCACCTTTTTAGTTAATCTAAGTACATTCGTCAGATAGTTTGTAGACCTACTCATTATTTTTATTAACTTATTTTTAGAATGTATCCTGTGGTCATCGGTAATGGTCGCCAACTCACCAAAGACACAACAATTTGCGGTTTTAACATACCTAAGGGGGTACGTAATAAATAAATAAATTACCTGAACACTATTTAAAAATTGTATCCTTTAACTTAAGATAAGATAAGAATGTATTTTATTCATTCTTATCTTATCGTTAAAATTTAATTAAAGAAGATCTAAATCCAAAGACAAAAGATTAAAAAAAATCTACTTTTATGCGTTAACCCAATGACATTTATATTACATTATATCAATGCGTTAACCATAGAACGTCAATGGCGTTAACATAGTAAATTTATTTTTCGGTATTTACTATACTTACTAAGGAGTCTGTGCTTACTAAAATGCCCTTATTTTTTTTAAGATTTGCGTCGAAAAAATAATCGAAATACGTTTATTTTTTTTTCTTTATTTTCATAATAATAGTAAATTATAATTATTTTATAACTATATATCATAATATATAAATAAAAAGTTTTAATGTAAAATGGTTTAATTATGTGTTTTTCAGACTCAAGTTATATTTCAACATTACGTGATGGGAAACACCGACGAATATTTTTCTAAAGCTTCTGAGTTTCGACCAGAAAGATGGATGCGCAAATCACCTACAGAGAACCACCATGCTTTTGCTTCGTTACCGTTTGGTTATGGCAAAAGAATGTGTCTTGGACGAAGATTTGCTGAGTTGGAAATACACACAGTTATATGCAAGGTAACTTTTTGTTCTTTATGTCTAGTATTGTATATAAAACATTCTCATAATAATATGGAAAAATACTGGTCTAATATTATAATGACCTATTCATTATCTGTTTCATCCACAATTCCACACCAAATTCCAAACATCCGAAAAAGTTTACAATGAATAGATAATAATTAACTGTCAATTATAAGATAAGCATTTTCTCACAATGCTATCTTTTGTTGTAAAAACAAAGTTAAAATGTCAAATAAATGTATAGCAATGTTTATTAATTTAGCAGATTTTTTAAATTTGCCGGTTTAGAAAATTTTGTTTATACCAAACGAGCAGTGCATGATATTTAGCGCAGTCACACACATAATCGACTACTGGCTGGTTACACGAACACTTAAATTTTTTTAAAGAATTAATTACAAAAAAACATGTTTATTGCAATATCGAATGGAACGATAACAATGTTTGAAAAGTTTTAAAAATGTACCGCGATTTACTGCGATTGTGTAAATTAGATAATTGTACTGTTATGTGGACTCAGTAAACGTAATTTAAGATTATGAAACGTGTATTGTGTGGACGTATTTATTTGAAATTTTGTTTAATTAGTCCGTAAGCTCAGATGTTGCTCTAACTTCCGAGAGCGTGCTTTTTGACGATGTGTTTTTGTTTTTAGATGGTTCAAGCTTTCAAAATGGAATATCATCATGAACCAATGGACTATCATATCCACCCGATGTATACGCCTAACGGACCCATTAGATTGAAACTCATCGAACGATAATTTTTAGTTATATTGTAGTTTAGCGGTCTGTCAAATTAAGGTACCTGATAGTGTCGATTTTCAATAAGTTCGCTTCATAGTTTTAAATTAATCTTCGATGTAATACTTCGATGACTATTTGATTGCAATTTAAGCACTTTTGCGCTTAAGATATTTCCTCACTTTTGTTACCAATAACTCATACTCATGTTTTGAATGCCCTCAAAACTACAATGCTTTAGTTAAGTGCCTATGGAAAAATTTCTCTGTGACAGCAATATACAATAGTATCAATGAGTTTACTAGTTGTGCACGATAATTTGAGACCTAAGTACTGTACTACACACTCAGTCACACCACAGGGCTCAGGCCACAACTTATTCAGATAGTCAGATACCTAGATGGTATAAGATGTAAGTAAGAAGATTTTATGTAAATATGTTGACAGACCACTAAAAACTATTGGCAGTAGTTGTAGTGACAATATTGTAGTTAGTTTTCAAGTAAAGTATGTACCTAGTCACAAATTTGTTTAGGTAGTTTTGATTAGTATCTTGCATGGGCTCTCTTACTTAAATATGTGTTATACCTACTTGTCACCATAGTTTCACCAATAACTTGTCACCAATGTTGACATATCAAGATAAAATATCATTCAATATATGTGTTTAGTCCTGGAATTGCAAAGTGATATCCGGGAACTATTGAACAAGAGATTGATCTTATGTATTACTAAACTGAATGATGCTATAGGTATCTGGATATTCTTGTAACAATAAATAACTCACAGGCATTCTATGTACCACAATTTAACTATCCAATAGCAATTTTTTTAAATGTAATTGACTATTGGCAATCACTTCTGTAATAGGTTATAAAGCTAAGTAAAGAGATGTTTAATTAACTTATTGCCTTAATTTTAATATTATAAATAAATAAATAAATATCTCACAACTTACACACAACGCCATCTAGTCCCAAACTAAGCAGAACTTGTATTTTGGGTACTAGAATAACTGATATTAATACAATATACTTTTCTTTGGTAAATACATACTTATTATACATAGAAACACCCAGACTAAGACAAACCTCCATGTTCATGCACACAAAGATTTGTCTTAAGCGGGAATCGAACCCGCGACCTCGGCGTCGCAGGCAGGTACTCTACCCACTCCGCCATCCGGTCGTCATTATTTACCAGTAGTTTAAATGTTACAAGTTTGTTATCCTGGGATATTCCTATATAAAATAATATTGTATTATGAATCATCACACAATTATTTGATGTAGAAATACATGTACAAACGGCTAATGATCAACCTATACAGCTCCAGTATAAGCTGGTCTTGCATTGCTCGGCAAGCCTATAGTCACAGTATAAATATGTACAAACAGTACGGCAACTGCCTACAAACGTGCGAAACGGCACGCACACATAAACATGCACACCGACGAGACCCCTAAGCGGTTGTCGCGGTGCTCTCAGTAGCGAGTGCCGCTTAGGGGTCTCGTCGGTGTGCATGTTTATGTCACAGCTTTCATACTATAGGAGCACATCTCAAAATTTTGTGATTTCGAGTTTTTATAATATGCATAAACATTGCATAACATGCGATAAATATTTCATGCAATGGACAATACTCTTATGATGCTTATTATTTTGCTATTAATAGTTTAATTTATTTATGACCGATTTTGTGAAAATACATGGACTCAAAAATCTTTAAACGCGTT
This sequence comes from Hypena proboscidalis, assembly GCA_905147285.1. Taxonomy (NCBI): domain Eukaryota; kingdom Metazoa; phylum Arthropoda; class Insecta; order Lepidoptera; family Erebidae; genus Hypena; species Hypena proboscidalis. Next base: position 9,915,633 of record LR990141.1, read on the forward strand.
TTCCCAACAATCATATTTTTCGAATTGTGCCCCTATAGTATGAAAGCTGCGATGTGTGCGTGTTTGTAGGCTGTTTCCGTACTGTTTGTACATATTTATACTGTGCTATAGTTGTAAGACTTCCTATGCAATGTAAGGCAATCTTATACTAGAATTGTATAGGTTGACATGTAGCTGTCTGTTCATTTAAGAAATAAGGCAAATAATGAAGTGCTCTATGAATATGCTACCATTACGCTGTTACTATACATGTATAGGGAAAAATTTATCTTTTTTTATTTGTAAGTATGCATAACAATCCATTTTAGGTAATAGTTGCAAATTCTGTGATTTATAAAATAATAATATATGAATCAAGTTTTGTTATTTCATTAGGTATGTCTGTTATTAAATGCAATCATAATATTTAATATAAGTACTTACTTAGGCTGCTATTTACTGTGACTATTCAGTATGAACCTATGACTATATCCTAAATATTTATACATTTCAATAAATTATTATTTGTATTTTATAAATTATCCATCCTAGATCTATGTATTGTACAACTTGCCTTTGAAATAAACATTAAAAATAAATCAAATATAAAGATAACAGTATTATTAAGTTCATAATTATGGTCCATTTTTCAATATAACTGAGTTGCCCAATACATTTTTGTAATCCAACCGTGTTTCATTTTACTTTTATGGCTGTAAAGTGTAAAACTTAAAAAAATAAATTCTACATAAGTATTTATGTATGTTATATAAAAAGGTTACCATTAGGACATTAGTACTTATTGATTTGATATAATAATATTGTACTTAATAACTTATGTGTCTCCTTTTTTATCACAAGTTAAGAAACATATTTAACAGTATGACTTTTATTGATTGATGATTTATATTTACTAGGTAATGTGAGCATTATAAACTTATAATAAGACTGTTGAGTATCTAGTTCTGTACATTGAGGATATTATGAGAAAATATATTAGTAGACTCTCTACTTATCGATACTGAACCAAAAAAATTGTTTGTTTTTTTTTAAAGTTGCTATTAATTTATAGTTCTAGTATTCTTGCAAACCCTCTCCAGCTAAGCTTAATTCTTAATAAGAAGTAACACAGAAGCGCTGTTTAGAGCTCAATACATACCTAGTGGCCTTCGCCAGCAAAAGTAAGGGGATTCTTGCGCTTTGGCACCCCCTGACCCTTGACGTCTGAAGCGTTGCATCCGCCATATGAACGGCCGCAGCCAGCGGGCACAATTCCAACTGTGTGCTGCTATTTAAGAAATTCCTGACGGAAGAATCCCATATAATTATTTTGGTCAACCCAGAACTCGTACCTGACCAAAGTTTTTTATAATAATATCTAAATCCACATGAAGTCACGGGTATCAGCTAGTAATGTTAAATAAATAAAATAGCTAAGGCTTCATATTTTCGACTCTGAAGATAATTTTTACGAATCGATTTCAATGCTCGATACTTGGTGTTTTACTTCCTGGTTGGGTGGCCAGATATAATGCCGCCAATCCCGGGACACATCTTGTTGGGAGTGGGTGCCGAATAGGTCGTTTTTGGGTCTGGGAAACAGATAATATGAATTGTAGTAGGATCTCCAAATCTTGGTCAGTGACCTTCAAGGTAAGTATTTTACGTAAACATTATTTGCTAAGAACTTTAATCTAGGCGCATACCAATTATTACAAAAAGCATTCTTTGAGGCACCGTTTTGTTTGTATATTTAAAATAGGTAGACACTTTCAACCGCAAATTGGGGTAAATTTGGGGTTAAAATAATAGCATAGTTATAACGAATTCAATGCAATGTCAAATCCATGCCGTAGCTTAAGAGATGTGATTAAAACGCAACATTATCTATAGAAAGACCCACAGATATAGATCTACATAGATAACGCAAGTATCACGATTTGTATTGAAACCAAGCGTGCCGACTTTTTAATACCTATTGTGACGTCACAGCCGAAATTTAGTGACGGGAAATCCAAACCGATTCAAAGACACCGATGCCGCCGATGCCTATCCGCCCAGTACGATTCAAACGGCCGTCCGCTATGATTTTCTCTATCAAAAGACGCGCGTGGACTGAAGTTAGCGGCGACCAACCTTGACGCTTGGTCGGGGTTCGGACATGCGAAGTACATGCATTTGCGTTATCTATGTAGATCTATATCTGTGGAAAGACCCTTGTATGCTCTGCGTCACGAACGAATGTTATTATGAAGATTTGTGGGTAAATAAAACAACTGTGTCATTCATAGAATGTTTTACTTAGATTTACTGAAATAGCAATCTTTCTAACATTACATAAAATCGTCGTAAAATAATATTTTCATGACGGCAGATAAGTACATCCTGTATATCGACTTAAAACATTCAGCACAGTTAATGATTTTCTAGTGATTCTATCATGGCTTAACAGAATGCCTTATCCCGATTAATTATCCCGTCATAATAATATTTTAAGTATAAAAATACGTACAATTTACATTTTAATGGCCACATCAGTGTACTTTGATTAATATATTTACACAAAAATATCACAAATGAGTATATTAAACAATGAGTAATATTTTATTTAATACATCTTGAAATCAGAATATATTATAAGTAGTAGATAATATTGACTAGGAATAATAAAAATATATTACATTATAAATTCTGAGAATGCATCAAAGTATACATCAAAATATTATTGTTTTACTATGGCACTATTTTCCATAATGATAAAATAAACATTCTTAAGCGCCTGAAATTATAAAGCTAAGAAGGCAGTGAAGTTACAATATTAGTAACATAATTATAGTTTAAACTTTCTTTTTTAACGCAGCCATTTTTCATATAAAAATTCAAGTTACAAGGCATTATTCGTTACATTTAAAATTATAATATCACAAAATATAATTTCAACACCTTACAATTATTTACACAATTACACAATTCCGCATGGGTTTTTCATTTCGACTATTCCTATTACTGGTACAACGGTGTTTGCTTTTTTTTTGAACATATACATTGCTAGTGTGGCAGATAATACCATGAATAATGCTGAACCCATAACTACGTAAATAGTGGCGATTTCATTGGTAGCGGATGCTACAGGTTCGCTGACACCGCTGATGTCTCTTGCTTTCCTGGACCTTGGTTCTGTTCGCGTGAACTCGAACGAATCTAAAATAGTAAGAAATTATTAAAAAAAACTTAAAAAAATTGATTCAGGTATCCCCATCAACACTGTTTTTCTAAGGAGATACCATAACTTTATGGCCTTTTGATTGAAAAGATATTGTTCTATTCTTGTGCGTGTTGCTAATAGAAGAAAAGTGGGGCAGCGTCACACTAGACAAGCACCATATATAGGCGCCCCTAAAAACATCAGCGAAGCCATTAAGTTTTAAAATCCCCTCAAAGACAATGTAACCACTACGTTTGGCTGAGTCCGTCCCCTCGTAGGCACGCGCTCCTTTGAAATCTTGCGCTACTAGGCCCGTGCATACTTCGCCATAGGGATGCCTTATTATGCCTATAAACTGCATACTGTTAGCAACTTTCTTGGATGAGCAGCTTATCGAGCTCATCATCGAAAGAGTCAAACAATTCCACAAAGGCCTTTTTATTACATGAGTCACTAGAATGCGAAGTCTCTCTTTAAGTAAGTAGTAAGTATTTAAGTAGATAATGTGAAGAGACATAACATAACATCAGGGCTATATCACCCAGAAGGATGTAGCAGAGTTTTATTACACCTACATTTCACCATGTTTAGATCATAAGTGCTAGGGTCAAAGAACCAAGAATAGATAAATTTTGTACAAAATGATGTTGATGGCAAATAATATTATTAGTTCTTTGACTGCCGAAAATTTGTTGTATTAATTTTGCTTACCTATTTCTGATTGCGTCTCGTCGTAAGTTTTTTCATCATCTTTAGATACCAATCTAACGACTCTCGGAGATTTTACTTCATTTTCTGCTGGAAATGGTGGCAAATATGTGGATGGTGGGTTAGTGCTGCTTGGTGCGAATGGTTGTGGACATTTTGGATCTTTAGATCCAGGGTAACATGAGCTAGGAGTTGTAGGCTTAGGACATCTAGGATCGGCACTGCCTGGGTAGCACCGTGGTGGTTCTGGTGTTGTAGGCTTAGGACATCTAGGATCGGCACTGCCTGGATAGCACCGTGGAGGTTCTGGAGTATTTGGTTTAGGACACCTAGGATCCTTACTACCTGGGTAGCATCGTGGTGGTTCTGGGGTAGTTGGTTTAGGACACCTAGGATCGGTACTGCCTGGGTAGCATCGTGGTGATTCTGTGGTAGTCAATTTGGGACATCTTGGATCTGTACTGCCTGGGTAGCACCGTGGAGGTTCTGGGGTAGAAGGTCTGGGACACCTGGGATCAGTGCTACCTGGGTAGCACCGTGGTGTTTCTGGGGTTGTGGGTTTAGGACAACGAGGATCCTTTGAGCCGGCAAAACATTTCGGAGCTGATGTGACTGGGGGTAAGTAGGTAGGTGGATTTAATGTTGTTGGTCGGGTAGGTTGGGGGCAGCTAGGATCTGGTGATCCGGGATAGCACACAGGAGTGGTAGGCTTAGGACATCTGGGATCGTTACTACCTGGGTAGCATCGCGGTGGCTCGGGGGTAGTTGGTTTGGGGCATCTAGAATCGGTACTGCCTGGGTAGCACCTTGGTTGCTCGGGAGTTGACGGTTTGGGACATCTGGGATCGGCGCTGCCTGGGTAGCACCTTGGTGGCTCTGGCGTAGTTGGTTTAGGACACCTCGTATCAGTACTACCTGGGTAGCATCGTGGTGGTTCTGGGGTTGTGGGCTTAGGACAACGAGGATCTGTCGAGCCGGCAAAGCATTTAGGAGTTGATGTAACTGGGGGTAAGTATGTAGGTGGATTTAATGTTGTTGGACGAGTTGGTTGGGGGCAGTTGGGTTCTGGCGATCCGGGATAACATAAAGGAACGGTAGGTTTTGGACATCTGGGATCGTTACTACCTGGGTAGCATCGTGGTGGTTCTGAAGTAGTTGGTTTAGGACACCTAGCATCGTAACTGCCTGGGTAGCATCGTGGTGGTTCTGGGGTTGTAGGTCTTGGGCATCTGGTGTCTGTGCTTCCAGGGAAGCAATTTGGAGGCGCAGGTGTAGTGGGCCTAGGGCAACGAAGATCTGTTGAACCGGGATAGCATTTGGGACCTGATGTTACTGGTGGCAAGTAAGTAGGAGGATTCAATGTTGTGGGTCTTGGTGGCTGTGGGCAATTAGGGTTCGACGAACCGGGATAACACACAGGTTTAGCAGTCGTTGGCCTGGGACATCTGAGGTCTGTGCTGCCAGGGAAACATTTAGGTGGTTCTGGTGTGGTGGGTCTGGGGCATCTAGGATCTGTGTTTCCAGGGAAGCATTTAGGAGGCAGTGGTGTAGTGGGTTTCGGGCAACGAGGATCTGTGCTGCCTGGGAAGCACTTAGGAGGTGCAGGTGTTGTGGGCTTAGGGCAACGAGAATCTGTGCTGCCTGGATAACAATTTGGTGGTGCGGGTGTTGTAGGCTTGGGACACCGAGGATCTGTACTACCTGGATAACAGTTAGGTGGTGCAGGTGTAGTGGGCCTAGGGCAACGAGGATCTGTGCTGCCTGGGAAGCACTTAGGAGGTGCAGGTGTTGTAGGCTTAGGGCAACGAGGATCTGTGCTACCTGGATAACATTTGGGGCCTGATGTTACTGGTGGCAAATAAGTAGGTGGATTTAATGTTGTCGGTCTGGGTGGCTGGGGACAATTTGGATCCGGTGAGCCTGGGTAACATACAGGCTTAGGAGTTGTAGGCTTTGGACATCTTGGATCTGTACTTCCTGGGAAACATTTAGGAGGTGCAGGAGTTGTGGGCTTTGGGCATCGTGGGTCAGTGCTGCCTGGGTAACAGTTAGGAGGTGCAGGTGTTGTAGGTTTCGGACATCTAGGGTCATTGCTTCCAGGGAAGCACTTAGGAGGTGCAGGTGTTGTTGGCTTCGGGCACCGAGGATCTGTGCTACCTGGGTAACAGTTTGGTGGTGCAGGAGTTGTTGGCTTTGGACATCTGGGATCAGTGCTTCCTGGGAAACATTTAGGAGGTTCAGGAGTGGTGGGTTTCGGGCAACGAGGGTCAGTGCTACCAGGGTAGCAACGAGGAGGTGCAGGTGTTGTGGGCTTAGGGCAACGAGGATCTGTGCTGCCTGGATAACAACGAGGTGGTGCTGGTGTAGTTGGCTGCGGGCAACGAGGATCAGTGCTGCCTGGATAACAACGAGGTGGTGCTGGTGTCGTTGGTTGCGGGCAACGAGTATCTGTGCTGCCTGGGAAGCACTTAGGAGGGGCAGGTGTTGTGGGCTTTGGGCAACGAGGATCTGTGCTCCCTGGATAACAACTTGGTGGTGCGGGTGTTGTAGGCTTGGGACACCGAGGATCTGTACTCCCTGGATAACAGTTAGGTGGTGCAGGTGTAGAAGGCCTTGGGCAACGAAGATCTGTTGATCCAGGATAGCATTTGGGACCTGATGTTACCGGCGGCAAATAAGTAGGTGGATTCAATGTTGTCGGTCTGGGTGGCTGAGGACAATTTGGATCCGGTGAGCCTGGGTAACATACAGGCTTAGGAGTTGTAGGCTTTGGACATCTTGGATCTGTACTTCCTGGGAAACATTTAGGAGGTGCAGGAGTTGTGGGCTTTGGGCATCGTGGGTCAGTGCTACCGGGGTAGCAACGAGGTGGTGCAGGTGTCGTTGGCTTCGGGCACCGAGGATCCGAGCTACCTGGGTAACAGTTAGGAGGTGCAGGTGTTGTAGGTAACGGGCACCGAGGATCTGTGCTACCTGGGTAACAGTTTGGTGGTGCAGGAGTTGTTGGCTTTGGACATCTGGGATCAGTGCTTCCTGGGAAACATTTAGGAGGTTCAGGAGTGGTGGGTTTCGGGCAACGAGGGTCAGTGCTACCAGGGTAGCAACGAGGAGGTGCAGGTGTTGTGGGCTTAGGGCAACGAGGATCTGTGCTGCCTGGATAACAACGAGGTGGTGCTGGTGTAGTTGGCTGCGGGCAACGAGGATCAGTGCTGCCTGGATAACAACGAGGTGGTGCTGGTGTCGTTGGTTGCGGGCAACGAGGATCTGTGCTGCCTGGGAAGCACTTAGGAGGTGCAGGTGTTGTGGGCTTAGGGCAACGAGGATCAGTGCTGCCAGGGTAACAACGAGGTGGTGCTGGTGTCGTTGGTTGCGGGCAACGAGGATCTGTGCTACCTGGATAACATTTGGGACCTGATGTTACCGGTGGCAAATAAGTAGGTGGATTCAATGTTGTCGGTCTGGGTGGCTGGGGACAATTTGGATCCGGTGAGCCTGGGTAACATACAGGCTTAGGAGTTGTAGGCTTTGGACATCTCGGATCTGTACTTCCTGGGAAACATTTAGGAGGTGCAGGAGTTGTGGGTTTTGGGCATCGTGGGTCAGTGCTACCGGGGTAGCAACGAGGTGGTGCAGGTGTTATTGGCTTTGGGCACCGAGGATCTGTGCTGCCTGGGTAACAGTTAGGAGTTGCAGGTGTTGTAGGTCTTGGACATCTAGGGTCATTGCTTCCAGGGAAGCACTTAGGTGGTGCAGGTGTTGTAGGCTTAGGGCAACGAGGATCAGTGCTGCCAGGGTAACAACGAGGTGGTGCTGGTGTTGTGGGCTTTGGGCAACGAGGGTCTGTGCTGCCTGGGAAGCACTTAGGTGGTGCAGGTGTTGTGGGCTTTGGGCAACGAGGATCTGTGCTGCCTGGATAACAACTTGGTGGTGCGGGTGTTGTAGGTTTGGGACACCGAAAATCTGTGCTACCAGGATAACAGTTAGGTGGTGCAGGTGTAGTGGGCCTAGGGCAACGAGGATCTGTACTGCCTGGGAAGCACTTAGGAGGGGCAGGTGTTGTAGGCTTAGGGCAACGAGGATCTGTGCTGCCTGGATAACATTTGGGACCTGATGTTACTGGTGGTAAATAAGTAGGTGGATTCAATGTTGTCGGTCTGGGTGGCTGGGGACAATTTGGATCCGGTGAGCCTGGGTAACATACAGGCTTAGGAGTTGTAGGCTTTGGACATCTTGCATCTGTGCTTCCTGGGAAGCAAATAGGAGCTACAGGAGTTGTGGGCTTTGGGCATCGTGGGTCAGTGCTACCGGGGTAGCAACGAGGTGGTGCAGGTGTTGTTGGCTTTGGGCACCGAGGATCTGTGCTGCCTAGGTAACAGTTAGGAGGGGCAGGTGTTGTAGGTCTTGGACATCTAGGGTCATTGCTTCCAGGGAAGCACTTAGGTGGTGCAGGTGTTGTGGGCTTAGGGCAACGAGGATCAGTGCTGCCAGGGTAACAACGAGGTGGTGCTGGTGTCGTTGGTTGCGGGCAACGAGGGTCTGTGCTGCCTGGGAAGCACTTAGGTGGTGCAGGTGTTGTGGGCTTAGGGCAACGAAGATCTGTGCTGCCTGGATAACAACTTGGTGGTGCGGGTGTTGTAGGCTTGGGACACCGAAGATCTGTACTACCTGGATAACAGTTAGGCGGTGCAGGTGTAGTGGGCCTAGGGCAACGAGGATCTGTACTGCCTGGGAAGCACCTAGGAGGTGCAGGTGTTGTAGGCTTAGGGCAACGAGGATCTGTACTGCCTGGATAACATTTGGGACCTGATGTTACTGGTGGCAAATAAGTGGGTGGATTCAATGTTGTCGGTCTGGGTGGCTGGGGACAATTTGGATCCGGTGAGCCTGGGTAACATACAGGCTTAGTAGTTGTAGGCTTTGGACATCTTGGATCTGTACTTCCTGGGAAACATTTAGGTGGTTCAGGAGTGGTGGGTTTCGGGCAACGAGGGTCAGTGCTACCAGGGAAGCAACGAGGAGGTGCAGGTGTTGTGGGCTTAGGGCAACGAGGATCTGTGCTGCCTGGATAACAACGAGGTGGTGCTGGTGTCGTTGGTTGCGGGCAACGAGGATCTGTGCTGCCTGGGAAGCACTTAGGAGGTGCAGGTGTTGTGGGCTTTGGGCAACGAGAATCTGTGCTGCCTGGATAACAACTTGGTGGTGCGGGTGTAGTGGGCTTAGGGCAACGAAGATCTGTTGATCCAGGATAGCATTTGGGACCTGATGTTGCCGGTGGCAAATAAGTAGGTGGATTTAATGTTGTCGGTCTGGGTGGCTGGGGACAATTTGAATCCGATGAGCCTGGGTAACATACAGGCTTAGGAGTAGTAGGCTTCGGACATCTAGGATCTGTACTTCCTGGGAAACATTTAAGAGGTTCAGGAGTGGTGGGTTTCGGGCAACGAGAGTCAGTGCTACCGGGGTAGCAACGAGGTGGTGCAGGTGTTGTGGGCTTAGGGCAACGAGGATCAGTGCTGCCAGGGTAACAACGAGGTGGTGCTGGTGTCGTTGGATGCGGGCAACGAGGATCTGTGCTGCCTGGGAAGCACTTAGGAGGTGCAGGTGTTGTGGGCTTAGGGCAACGAGGATCAGTGCTGCCTGGATAACAACTTGGTGGTGCGGGTGTTGTGGGCTTGGGACACCGAGGATCTGTACTACCTGGATAACAGTTAGGTGGTGCAGGTGTAGTGGGTCTCGGGCAACGAAGATCTGTTGATCCAGGATAGCATTTGGGACCTGATGTTACCGGTGGCAAATAAGTAGGTGGATTTAATGTTGTCGGTCTGGGTGGCTGGGGACAATTTGGATCCGGTGAGCCTGGGTAACATACAGGCTTAGGAGTTGTAGGCTTTGGACATCTTGGATCTGTACTTCCTGGGAAACATTTAGGAGGTTCAGGAGTGGTGGGCTTTGGGCATCGTGGGTCAGTGCTACCGGGGTAGCAACGAGGTGGTGCAGGTGTTGTTGGCTTCGGGCACCGAGGATCTATGCTACCTGGGTAACAGTTAGGAGGTGCAGGTGTTGTAGGTCTTGGACATCTAGGGTCATTGCTTCCAGGGAAGCACTTAGGAGGTGCAGGTGTTGTTGGCTTCGGGCACCGAGGATCTGTGCTACCTGGGTAACAGTTCGGTGGTGCAGGAGTTGTTGGCTTTGGACATCTGGGATCAGGGCTTCCCGGGAAACATTTTGGAGGTTCAGGAGTGGTAGGTTTCGGGCAACGAGGGTCAGTGCTACCAGGGTAGCAACGAGGAGGTGCAGGTGTTGTGGGCTTAGGGCAACGAGGATCTGTGCTGCCTGGATAACAACTAGGTGGTGCTGGTGTAGTTGGCTGCGGGCAACGAGGATCTGTGCTGCCTGGATAACAACGAGGTGGTGCTGGTGTCGTTGGTTGCGGGCAACGAGTATCTGTGCTGCCTGGGAAGCACTTAGGAGGGGCAGGTGTTGTGGGCTTTGGGCAACGAGGATCTGTGCTGCCTGGATAACAACTTGGTGGTTCGGGTGTTGTAGGCTTAGGACACCGAGGATCTGTACTACCTGGGTAACAGTTAGGTGGTGCAGGTGTAGTGGGCCTAGGGCAACGAAGATCTGTTGATCCAGGATAGCATTTGGGACCTGATGTTACCGGTGGCAAATAAGTAGGTGGATTTAATGTTGTCGGTCTGGGTGGCTGGGGACAATTTGGATCCGGTGAGCCTGGGTAACATACAGGCTTAGGAGTACTAGGCTTCGGACATCTAGGATCTGTACTTCCTGGGAAACATTTAGGAGGTTCAGGTGTGGTTGGCTTTGGGCAACGAGGGTCAGTGCTACCAGGGTAGCAACGAGGTGGTGCAGGTGTCGTTGGCTTCGGGCACCGAGGATCTGTGCTACCTGGGTAACAGTTCGGTGGTGCAGGAGTTGTTGGCTTTGGACATCTGGGATCAGAGCTTCCTGGGAAACATTTAGGAGGTTCAGGAGTGGTGGGTTTCGGGCAACGAGAGTCAGTGCTACCGGGGGAGCAACTAGGTGGCGCAGGTGTTGTGGGCTTAGGGCAACGAGGATCAGTGCTGCCAGGGTAACAACGAGGTGGTGCTGGTGTCGTTGGTTGCGGGCAACGAGGATCTGTGCTGCCTGGGAAGCACTTAGGAGGTGCAGGTGTTGTGGGCTTAGGGCAACGAGGATCAGTGCTGCCAGGGTAACAACGAGGTGGTGCTGGTGTCGTTGGTTGCGGGCAACGAGGATCTGTGCTGCCTGGGAAGCACTTAGGAGGTGCAGGTGTTGTGGGCTTAGGGCAACGAGGATCAGTGCTGCCTGGATAACAGTTAGGTGGTGCAGGTGTTGTGGGCTTAGGGCAACGAGGATCAGTGCTGCCAGGGTAACAACGAGGTGGTGCTGGTGTCGTTGGTTGCGGGCAACGAGGATCGGTGCTGCCTGGGAAGCACTTAGGAGGTGCAGGTGTTGTGGGCTTAGGGCAACGAGGATCAGTGCTCCCTGGGAAGCATTTAGGGGGAGCTGGAGTCGTTGGTTGTGGGCAACGAGGGTCTGTGCTTCCTGGGAAACATTTTGGAGGAGCTGGTGTCGAGGGTTTGGGACAACGTGGATCTGTGCTGCCTGGATAACAGTTAGGTGGTGAAGGTGTAGTGGGCCTAGGGCAACGTGGATCGGTTGAACCGGGATAACATTTTGGAGTTGATGTCACGGGAGGTAAATAAGTTGGTGGATTTAAGGTGGTTGGTCGTGGTGGCTGTGGACAATTGGGATCAGGTGAGCCTGGATAGCATACAGGCTTTGTAGGTGCCGGTGTCGTGGGTCTAGGGCAACTTTGGTCAGTACTACCTGGGTAGCATTTAATTGGTTCTGGCGTTGTAGGTTTAGGGCAACGGGGATCTGCGCTATTTGGATAACAGTTAGGTGGAGCTGGTGTCGTTGGTCTTGGGCATCTATGATCTGTACTACCAGGGAAACAGCGAGGTGGCTCAGGTGTGGGCTTAGGGCATCTGGGATCTGTGTTTCCAGGGTAACAATTTGGTGGTGCTGGTGTCGTTGGCTTAGGGCAACGTGGATCCGTGCTGCCGGGATAGCAACGAGGCCGTTCGATTGTGGTTGGTTTAGGGCAACGAGGATCTATGCTGCCTGGGTAACAGTTAGGAGGTGCAGGTGTTGTAGGTCTTGGACATCTAGGGTCATTGCTTCCAGGGAAGCACTTAGGAGGTGCTGGTGTTGTAGGTTGCGGACAACGTTGATCTGTTGAGCCAGGATAACACTTAGGAGATGATGTTTCTGGCGGCAAGTAGGTAGGTGGGCTTAATGTTGTTGGGGGCGGTGGTTGAGGGCAGTTTGGATCTGATGAACCGGGGTAGCACACAGGCTTGGTTGGCGCTGGAATCGTAGGTCTGGGGCAACGAGGATCTGGTGAACCGGGGTAACAACTAATTGGTGGAAGTGTGGTTGGCTTGGGACATTTAGGATTTGGGCTTCCAGGATAACAGTCAGGGTATCTGAGGGTAGTCGTCTCAGGACGGCCAGGTGTCGTTGGACACCGTGGATCATTCGAACCAGGGTAACATTTAATTTGTGGAGGTGGTTGACACTCAGGATCTCGTGAACCTGGATAGCACTTTTGCGGTGGTCTGAGAGTCGTTGTTATTTCTTGCGTTATTCCTTCACAGCTTGCGTCACAGTTATTTGTACAAAGCTGAAAAGTAGTTAGGGTGATTTAATACTTTAATTTGTGAAGGAGATTATATACTTTAATTTCTTGTCAACTTTATAGACATTTGAATATAAGTTTGAAGACAACATACCTCTACATTACAAGTGAGATAAACTTGATCATTTTCCGGAAACCGGAAAGCGCTTACTTTGCTGTAAGCTATCAAAGTGGCTCCACTTTTACCTGTATTGGTAGATTTTTGCCAGATGTTAATTAGTTTTTTCTTCCTGTTAACAAGGAAATATTATGATTAGCAATTATTGCTATATTTTTGTGGGCATCAACCTGACAATAGTGGTACTATCGCTAGAGTGCCACTCTCGACCGCGCGACGCACTGACGAGCGACGTGCTTACCACAAAGATAATATTACTATTGGAAAGGAATAGTGTTATTAAAAAAAAAATCTTACTTAGGACATCCTTCTTTGTCAGTTAGTTGAATTCTGTTCGTTTTAGGGCTGTCGTAGTTATCCGTGTCGTAAGCCCAACAGTCGTGAATTTTGAGGTCGAATTGGTTTTTGACATCCTTTAGGTAGACTAGTATCGTCAAATATTCGCCAATCTTTATTGAGTCCTTTAGCGGAGTTGTCTGCAAACAAAAATAAAAGTTGCCTGTCTCATATTTTGACGTAAATATTTCAATGTATGGACCATTAGGTCGACTGAACCGAATTCGTTAAAAATATAAAAAGAGGGAACATTTTCTTGCAAAATTTACAATATCTACAAAATAAACTTCGTATAGTTCAACGTGTAGCTAAAACATTAATGCCTTGCTATTTTTGTAATGCATTGTTAATATTACTCGAAAAAAAAAAAACAGAAAATATAAATTTCAGATAGCCAACTTACATTAGGAAAAACTCCCTTTTGTATATCCATCCAGCACTCAACTCCACCAGCGGGGCCTTCCACAGCTACGATATCCAGCATATCCACCATGAACGGTTTCAGCTTGAGCGTGTGTTCCTCCCTGCTGGCGACTGCTCCAGTGGAAACTTCCAGTGACGTACGCGCACATGATATCTGAAAAACAAGCATACAATGTCTTCAGAGAGCTTACCCCATCTACCACTTTACTATTACTTTATTTTCATTTAACTTTCACACTTGCTTGCTTCTACTGTATGAAATATAAAATGCTGTAGTCCATTTTGAGGCTATCTATGTATCACTAGCTTCCACACGGGGCCTCGCCCGCGTGGTATGTCGGTATGTACTATTAACCTAAACCTTCCAAAAGAATTGCCGTATCGTAGATTTAGAGGAAATCGATAACAAACAGACAGACCGCTTTTACGGTCTTTGTTTTATGATATGCATAGATACAGTTTTTCTACATGAAAGAAAGAAAGAAAGAAACGTTTATTTGCCTTATAACATGGTGACAAAAAGATGGTACAATTTAATAATAAGTACACATGTTTCACCGGATAATCGGTATGCAAAATATACAATGTTATACCTAAGTACTTTATTATATTAAAGTTATAGTAAACACTAACTTAATTGAATAATAAAAAAAATAAAAAAAAGAAATGTATATGTTAAAATATAAAGTACTAACAAATAGTTTCACTCTTTACATTATTCATTAGAATCGAATGTCATAAATTCGGCTATTGTGTAAAAGCAATGTTCGATTAACCATTTTTTTAACTGTGCTATATATTTATGAAAGGGCAATTCTCTTATATATTTTAGTATCTTGTTATATATTTGTACACACATACAGCTACTGTTTCTTTTATACATGGTTTAAGGACAAACGAAAATGTAAATTTTTATTATCATAAGGGCAATGTCGGTCTTATATTATCACAAAAACTGTAATCTATAACGATTTATTTACAATTATTTAAAACATAAAAAGAGCTTAGGTTTCTTAATCACACTTAGATATTTAACACTCTCTTTGAATTCACACACAGTAATACTATAAACGTTACAAACTGACAATTAAATTAATTTTAAATTTTAATTCGTTGCCTCAAAATTACAATACCGAAGTTTGGATTATATAGAGAGCTTGCAATTTCTTAACTGATTCTAATCCACGAAACTACCATGGGGTAGTTCTCATCGGAATTTTCGTGGGCAATTTTAATAATGCATTATTTGTATATCTTTGTACAACATCCTATAGTGAATGATAAGACGGCCATATAAATAAGTAAATCAATGCAATCGAAGGTCTCGTTCGGCAGATAGAAAATTTTGAATCTCGGGTTCCCATGAAAATTACGTGAATGTGTGTCAACATTTTCTATGATATATGAGACGACAATTTCTTGAAATTATAACTTTATCTTATTTCTAAAGCTTATACGTGATATAAATAAATAAATGAAACAATTATCCAATATTCTCGATACATAAGCAACCAAATCAAATAATAATATTTACTTGTTATAATCATCTTAACAAAACATCACAAAGAAAGAACAAAGCCACGAGGCGTGACGAAAATGTTCCTTTTTCATATATTCCTCCAAAACTAAGGTGTGTAACGTTTTAAATCAAATACTACATAAACAACTACACCAATTGTAATCGCTCAAATACAATACAAAACACAGCGAATGAACGTGTAGTCCATCTGATGGTAAGTGAAGTACAGCCCATGGACATCAACAATCCACAAAAGCAGATTATAGATGCATCGCTGCAGCTGAGGACCACGGTGTTATGCCTCATGTGCCAGTAATTTCAGGCCTTGATCTCACCACCAAACCGGAACATAGTAATGGAAGCAATACTATTTGGCGGCAGGTTAAAGGTGAGACGGTGGTGCTGCCGCCCTCGAGCTCATTCACAAGAGCTCTACCACCAGTAAAAATGACCTACACCAGTAAAAGACGGCTAGCTGCAAATCTAATCACTCAAATACAATACAAAAAAAGTTGTCCGTGGAAATGACCTACACCAGTAAAAGACGTTACCTGTAAAAAATGAAAACTTATAATACTTTATTTATACTTTAATCGAAATGAAAAATGAAATGAAATGAATATAATTGCATATTATTATGCGTTTTTAGGTGCAGACTATTGGTTTCACTTTTACCTTATATTAGAAATATGTAATGTTTTGTATACCTTGCGTGCAAAATCAAATGATCCTTGCACGAAGTCGTCAGATTGGAATACGAGGACATTGTCGATGGTACCGCAAGCGTTGCAGAGTGGACGAGAGCCGCAGCCATTCAGGGGTACTCGGAACGAGTATCGCGATTGGCTTCCACCCAAAGATACATATCTAAAAATGAAAAATACGTTTAATCACTGAAAAATATTCACAAAGTTAAAAAAAAAAATACCCAAACAATTTTTTTTTGCGAAATCATCTGCGAAATACATAATTTTACCAGACAAAAACTACAACAAAATTTAGTTATGAAGAATGTTGATGTAGGTACTCACTTGCACTTGGGATCATTTAGAAATCCCTTGCTGTAAATAATACCATCGTAAATGTCAGCAAATTCCACCGTGACATCAATGTAGTCACCGGAACATTGCACATCGATGTCTGGTGACAAGGGAGAGTCGGCAGCTCTTGAACCCCTTATAAAAGTGACCCCAGTTTCTTCGCTGCCCTCGTAGAATGGAGAGAGCACATTGTCGCCGGCCAATTCGTGGTTCAGCTCGACCGCCGTTAATGTTTGAATTGAGTCATCTGAAACAGCTGTAGCGAGCGACAGCTACAGTCAAATTAAGATGATTAGTGCCAAGTTGAGAAAAATGCAGTGTGCCTAAACGAAAAAATATCCTTCTTATATAATTTTGAAAAACTGACTTCAAATATCCTTCAAATATAGCTTTAGGTTAATATACAAAAAACAATATATAAACCTTCAAAATTTGAGGGTTGCCTTCGATTTCTCTAGGATCCCATCATCAGATTGTGACTTGATGAGCATGGGACCACATGACAAGTATAACTCTTTCAGACAAAAATAATTTCTCATATCAGTACAAGCTTCTTCGAGTAATCGAAATAAACCTTGTTCATTTTCAAGACAATTTTGCTATTTTTAGGATTAAGGACTTAAAAGATATCTCATTATTTTAATTAACCTAACCTTTAACGTTCCATTGATAAATTTTGTCACAGATCCATATGGTTTTTTCTGTCTATATCATGCGATGGCCTATACACACAGTTTTACACTGCTTTACACGGGTTATATTAAGATGACAAAAATGGTGTATAACATATATAAATGAGTTTTATAAATGAATTATTTACGTGCATGGAATATAATTTGAACATTTTGCATATTGAAAGTGACAACAAAAAATTGTGGAGGCCACATATCCTGGCCCTCGTATTAAAAATCTTGCTGGTGTACCCGCTCCCAAAACAACACCATGTTATACGTGCTTTAAGCAGGAAACGATATATCCATTTGAAATTCTTGTCGTTTCCAGCACAACAAAATTCTTAAAATCAGAAATTCACATGCAAACCTCTGTTGAATAACCAAGGATCTTGTGTGAGATGAGGGGACTATCATCGTCGTAAAATCAGTAATTTATTGTTAGTTGCGCGGACAATGAATATTTACTCTCACGTACTTAACTTTGTGTCACAAACCACTGCGTTTTTATGAAAACTAAATCGCGATCTACATTGCTATTATTAAATGTTCCTATAAAAGTTTGTTTTTCTGTTAACAGATTTGAATAGACCTTGGGTAAGAACCTTGTTAAAACAAATTAGCAGGTGGCGATCCTGTCGAGGTCAGTTACAAAATGATAGAAAGTTTCTAAAACATATATCATAAAATAATAGGTTTGTTAATTTTACAAGAATATAAAATGTATGCTTATCTACTTTTTATACAACAAGTAGGTAGTAGTACTATGGCAATGTTGACATGTTGAAATTTTCGTTTAACATAGATATTGAAAGGTCCCATACAGTAATTTGTAGGTTTCTATAAAATTAAGAAACAAAATATGCTTATTCAAATAACTTAATGTTAATAATGTTTGACAAATATTATTAATAAATATCAATAACTCATCATATAATAATTGTTTCTTAATCCTAATATCGCAATGTAATTACGTATTTGGAAATTAAAAGGGAATGTTACAAAATTATTGAGATGAGAGAATGTGTGCTTTGACCTTAAGGTAGTGTGATAATGTGGGGTCAAACCAACAATCATCATGTGACAATCTATTTGGATTGTGTAAGACACGCGGACAGATGTCAAAATACCTAAATTTATTTACTTTACAATATTAAATAGTCTTTTAGCTTTTTTCACAAGAGCAATGCTATAACAAAATAATATGTTATATAGGTATAATTAAAACCGACGTGAGGTGAAGACATTATTATTGAGAATACGGGTTACTCACGTTACTTTAGCCGGGATATGCCGACTAGTTTCGAATCTAGTACGTAGATTCATCAACTGGGCTTTTATTCGCGTGTCGTCGCCTCCGCGCGACGGCTAGCACTGAAGACTAGCGCGACGTCTAGCGTCTAGCAAGGCAAGTGCTAGGCGTAACCCGTATTCTCAATAATAATATATAGGTATACTTCGAAATAATTTTGCACAAAGACTCGAAGCATAGTTACATTTATACTTAAAATAAATAAAAAGATGCCGATTTAACTATTGGCTCTATGGATTTGTTAATATACATAGGAACGGTAGAGAGTTTCATACTTTTATAAAAAGTGTCAATTTTTAATAGCCCTATGTTTGTGATTTAAATGATTGAATAAGATATTTTAGTGTATGAATAATCTGTTGGTAGATCTCGCTTACCTGCACGAGTGCAATCAGTGCCGCTAAGCGCATGACAGTCGCTTCATGAGGCTCTGAAACAAAAAGTTACCAAGTTAGCATAAAGCTCCACTAGCGTCGCTGCTTGCAGTGCATTTAAAATATCAACATTAGCAAATATTAACTCATCTATTACCTACATCAAGCGACCGACTTCGACCGATTGGGTTTAATAACAATAAAACACCCTTATTTTCCTTAGTTAGCATGATTGACAGCGCGAAACTAAGCACTTGGCAATGCGATCTTTGTTAAGAGTGAGTATAAAATATTATACGATCTTTGTGACTATGTTCTCACACCTTTCAATAAAATTCCTTGTATGGTGTTATGAGTAGGACGATCAGAACACGTCACCGATAAAATTGTTTACGGTTAATGACGGTTATAAGAAAAAAAAAAATCTAATTTTGCCGAGATATATTTTAGCTTTTCGCAATCTTACCGGCTGTTTACGAAAATGTAACGTCACCTTAGCTGATCCCATTACATTTGCAATATACCTGTTAATTTTTGAATATTTTGATGTAAACTATTCCGACTTGTCGAATTTTACGATCAAAAATGTTGAGACATAGAGCTTTAAAATCTTGTGTGCTTTGGCAAGCTTATTGTCATACAATTGCAATTTTGAGATGATTCTTAGACCAATTTTTGATTTGTAGTTTCCGATGACATTTCTAGCAATCACTGGTAAGAGGATTCGGCACGATGTAATTTGACGGTGGCTGCGTAAAATTAGCAAGTCGCTGACTATTTCGAAAACTGTCGATATTTACTCATCCAATCTTTACGCAAGGCTGCACGTAAAATTGAATTAATACGTGTAAAACATTTGTATTGTTAGTACTGGCAAAAGGCATTAGCAGCTTGACATATTGCAATATTTTATTGAATGATTTATATTCGATTTACAAGGTTTATTGCGTATATTTAAGTCTTCAGTACAATGAATTTATGTTGTGTTATGACACGGTTTTGGCTTGTAAATAGGGCTGAATACTTAGCAATGTCATTATTTAACTATACATTTATGAAATTAATAAAGCATTATATTATTGAATTATTTAAAACAAGGAGGCAGCCTTTATTAATTTTAATGTACTCCATACAATTTTCAAATACATAAATATACATGATTTTATCATGTAATGTTGGTTGATTAAATTCTTCCAAATATACCTGCTTATAATATGGTCGCTGATTATAAGGCAAATGTTCCGCAAAACAATAAGTCAATTGAACTGGTTGGTTTATTTCCTGCTAGTATAACTTGTTTAAAGCTTAAGGAAACTACCGGAATATTAAAAGTCATAATAAGCTTAGTATGAGATATCTGTTTAGCTTTATATCATACATTACTGTACCTCCACGTAGTCGTGTAATATTTCCCCTAGACATGCCTTTTATATATATACTACTATATAACTATATTATTAGATGTACACTTTTCCACATAATATAGTAACGGAAGATAAAGACCTTTATTTATTAAAATAAATATCTAACTTGTAGGTAATCTTTTCACACAACACAAGTAGCAAACCAATTCACTGGACATTGATTGCCTATTCATCAATTGCTCTATTTGTATGAAAACAAGGTAATAAAAAAGGCTATTGTAATATTGTTAAAAGTTTAAGTGGCAGTTCACGAAGAGGTCTTTAATTGTGAGGTTGCATCTTGGATTCGTGAGGTCAGCCTCGTGAACCCGCGCCCGCTGTGTTTCCGCGTCTTATTTCGTCATAGACTCCTCTAATTAAATGTTCCTGGCCTGTTTCGTCACACCTTCACTGATACCTCCATCGCTTATGTAAGCATGACTTAATACAAACCTTGAAGATAAATCTCAAGGTCGACCAAAAAGCTCAAGTTACTTATTGCAATTCATGAACAACTTGTTCACGAATTTCAATAAGTAGTTACTTACCTACTCTGATTGGAAGAGATGGGATGAGTGGATTTTTATTTTAAGTGTAGACTGGACAATTTCGATTAATAAAAGATGACAATTTGTTTTTAAACGATATAACATTTTGGCTATCTTCTCTACATAATATTGCCGCTGTTACCGAGTATCAAAAGATGATAATGTGCTTTTAAGTCATTCACCTAATACCGACCAAAACACTAAATAAAAATAAAATAATATATTTTATAACAAAAACAAACACTTACATGAATGTTATTTATGCTCGTAAAAGACACTTCTACTCGAATCAACAGCAACCGGCGATCTGAAGGTCAACTAGCGGTCTCATCTCATACGCATATCTTCGTATACGCACAACAAGTAAATCGGGTGTACTTATGGTTGCTGCTAGTTCAGTTGGGTTCGATTTTGGTTACGAGAAAAAAATGAAGAGTATATTATAGTCTATTTGCCCACACAAAGACGCGACGTGGCGCCTAATCTTAGTTAACGCATACAAAAGACATCAACGCGAAACGTTGTTGTGTACCTATATTAAACGTAACACGGTTACACCTGCAGGACATGAACTGTACGGGAGGTACAGATCATGTCCATCAGGTGCGTGCACGTACTCTGTTTGCGCTTAATTACTGTCGAACCAATTCTGGCTTACGCAACCCTTCATAGAATATTGGCATCCTATAATTCAAATTTTATAGAAACATAAGAAAAAACGGAACGCGGCTGTCACCGCCGACATACAAAAAAATCATAAAATTATTTGTAAATTATAATTATACTATAATTTCAATGAATTCTTCTTATATGTACTAGTACGAATATAATTATAATGGAATAAATACCTCTACCTGGTATTTTGGGGAGGCCTGGTTCCTCTATCATATTTCAACGTGAGGTACTGCAATTTCGGGCCTACCACGCATGCTGCTCACCCTACTATTCCAAATATCAAGATCACCTGGTGGCTGCCCGATATTCTCTAAGTTGCTATTATTTATCTTTGTTGTTTTGGTGCCTTTTGTCGGGACGCAGCAGCGGCGACTCCAAGGCAACGACGACGCCCCGTTGCCAGGCGACTTCTGTCAAGCTGTCAATATTTTTGTAAATAGTTTTGTAGGATTTTTATTGTGTATATAAAAATGTAAATATTTTTACTTATTAGGAAGTAAGTAAGTGTATGTTTAATGTCGTTGGACCCTTCAGGAGATGGCAATGTGGATGTTTCAAGTGCACATCAACCTTCTACATCGCGGGATGGATGGGTGGAGTGCCCCTTGTGTTCTCAGGTAACAGGTCGTTCATTTAGAGGTGAGCGGGGTTTAAAAATTCATTATGGCAAAGTGCACAAATCCCAGGATGTACATCTGAGCCCCGCTTCCATACCTAATAATACAAACAACAATAGTTTACAAGTACCATTTTGGCAACATTTATCGAAATTAAAAAATTCAGTTTCAATCATCAAACGAGTTCCCCGGGGTGCGAGACCTGCAGTGGCGCAAAACTTATGCCGTTGTATAGGTCTTGTTGTCCGGGAGAACTCCACAATAGCCTGGGAACAATTACTTACCTTCCCTTATAGGATTCTACATGTTGTAAAAGATCAAAATATTCAAAAATCTCTAACGGCCAAAATTAAGGAAAACTGCACCATTTCGGATCAAAATTTAAATCAAAACTTTCATAATTTCAATAAACCCTTTTCATTATTTCAACATGTGGAATCCAAATTAAGGGAGGGTGACATAAGGGGTGCCTCACGGCTACTTTTTAGCAGTGATTCGGTAGCGCCTTGCTCTGCAGATACCCTCACGTGTTTGCAGAGCAAGCATCCCGCGCCAGCTGATGGCCTCTCTTTCCCTGATCCACTAGATAGCTCCTCCGATTATCTTACCGTTGCAGCCAAGGACGTGTTCGCAGCCGTTAGCTCCTTCCGGAATGGATCCGCTGGCGGTCTTGACGGCCTAACGCCTCAACACCTAAAAGACCTTATATGCTCAGGTGCCGGAGAAGCCGGTGATGCCCTCTTGAGGGAGCTGACGGCTCTAGCGAACCTAATGCTCTCCGGCGGTGTGAATAATGCCATTATTGACATACTTTACGGAGCAAACTTGTGTGCTCTTAGTAAAAAAGATGGTGGCATTCGTCCCATTGCCGTAGGGTGCACATACAGGCGTATGGTAGCCAAAATATGTTGCAGGTACTACAGAGCCGAACTAACATCAAAATTTCAGCCCCTCCAGCTTGGTTTTGGTTCCAAGGGGGGCTGTGAGGCTGCCGTACATGCCCTGTCAACGTACCTTGGCTGCGGCGAGGGAGAGGTCATCCTTAAGGTTGATGTGAAGAACGCCTTCAATTCAGTTAATAGGGATACCTTGTTGACACAGGCAAAAATTGAAATACCTATGATTTACAAATTCCTTTGGCAATGCTACAGGCACCCATCAAAATTACTGTATAAACATAATGTTTTGGAATCTGCAGTAGGCTGTCAACAAGGTGACCCGCTGGGACCAGTCATTTTCAGCTTAGCCATACACCCCATAATTCGGCAATTAAATTCTAAATTTAACGTTTGGTATTTAGATGATGGAACCTTGGGAGGCGATGTTGATACAGTTTTACAAGATTTGACACTTCTGAAAACTAAATTTCAACAGATTGGATTAGATTTAAATCCTTCTAAATGCGAAATATTTTTTAATAAAAACATTAACAAGATTTCGGCCCTTTCAAAATTTAACACTTTAACCCCCAATATAAAAGTGATGGAAAAACATGATCTCCGCCTCCTTGGGTCCCCAGTCTTGGAAGAAGCATACAATGGCTTTATAGACGAAAAAATACAAAATTTCAGTGAAGTTTCGGATAGACTTCTCAAAATCAGTATGCATTCTGCTTACACAATAATTCGGCATTGTCTTTTTGTTCCTAAATTTACCCATGCTCTGAGATGTTCTCAATTTTGGAAATATTTACCACTTTTAAGCAGATTGGACCTTAAAATTCAAAATTCATTCAGCAAAATTTTTAATTTGGACTTGAATGACCGAGCGTGGCTACAGGCAACTTTACCAGTTCGCTTGGGTGGCCTCGGCATTCGCAAAATTACCGATGTAAGTTTACCAGCCTTCTTGTCTTCGGTCCACAGCACGGAAGAATTAACCAGGAAAATTCTGTCTCCTACACTGGTTAATTCGGAAGTGCTGTGCATGACCGACGCTGTGAACGCGTGGCAAATGGCTTGTCCCGGGACTGACTTGCCGACCAACCCTTTCTCCCAAGGACAGTGGGACGCGCCTCTCTGCGACATCGTTCGTAAAAAACTTATCAACACGAGCACCGGTGTTGCGGAGCGCGCGCGTTTGCTGGCTGTGGGGGAGTGGGAGTCTGGCGCTTGGCTGTACGCACTCCCGTCGTCTAACATAGGGACTATGTTGGACGATGAAACATTCCGTATTGCGACCTCCCTTCGATTAGGTGTTCCGTGTGTTTCGCCGCATCGCTGTCAATGCGGTGAAGCGGTCAATAGCCTTGGACACCATGGCCTGTCAACGACATAATTCGTCGTGCTCTTGTCACCGCCGGAGTGCCAGCCGTACTTGAACCCAATGGCTTGGCGCGTGACGATGGGAAGAGACCAGACGGTATGTCGTTATTGCCTTGGAAGTTAGGTAGGCCTTTGGTGTGGGACGCAACTTGCGTCGACACCCTTGCGCCATCACATCTGCCAAGCACAACCGCTTGTGCTGGCGCTGCTGCTGCATCCGCGGAGACTCTCAAGCGGCGCAAATACGACAACCTT
Source organism: Hypena proboscidalis (assembly GCA_905147285.1). Lineage (NCBI taxonomy): Eukaryota > Metazoa > Arthropoda > Insecta > Lepidoptera > Erebidae > Hypena > Hypena proboscidalis. Next base: position 9,939,808 of record LR990141.1, read on the forward strand.
CTTGGTAGTTACGTGTTTGAGCCGTTTGGGGTCGAAACGCTTGGGCCGTGGGGTCCACGTGCACGCGCATTATTTCATGAAATATCCAAAAGATTGGTTGACGCTTCACGTGACCCGAAGGCTGGCTTTTATCTTGCACAAAGAATTAGCATTGCCATTCAACGTGGCAATGCCGCCAGCCTTCGGGGCACGTTTGCCGTTGACAGTGATGCGGACGAGTATTTCGATGCCTAATCTTATTATTATTTTTATTATCTGTTGAAATTATTATTATTATATTTTTATTATTTTAGTTGTGTAAATATTTTAACCTACTGTACTAATTAAGTTGATTTATGTGTTGTTAATTAATAAATAACTGTATAACATACTTAACTATTATAAAAAAAAAAAAAAAAAAAATTTATAGATATTATACAAGCTCAAAATAATTTTAAAACTAAAAAAGTAACTAAAAAATTTGCGTAATTTTACTGTAATTTCTATAATCATATGTTAATGGATTTATTTTAAGTGTATGCAATTGTTTTTGTTCTTGAATTGATTTGGTGTTATAGCTATAACTAGCCTTATCGTGTAATACTAACTTGTTTAATTATTTGATGTGTTATTGTTCATCTAATCACTAGGGCTACAACATTATGACGACCGGATGGCGGAGTGGGTAGTGTACCTGCCTGCGACGCCGAGGTCGTGGGTTCGATTCCCACTTAAGACAAATCTATGTGTGCATGAACATGGGGGTTTGTTTTAGTCTGGTTGTTTTTATGTATGTATTTACAAAAAAGAAAAGTATATACAGGGTGTATTTTTGAAACGGGGCAGTAAGGGCAAGTACCTTAACCGTTGCAGTTACAGCAAAACGTTCTTAAAAGACCTTCCCTAACTTTTTGGGACATTTTGAACTGCATTCACAGATTTTGTAAAAAACTTACAGTTAGCAAAAAAAATGCAAAAAGTTCAAAATATTTTTTTTATGCCAATCGATTCTATTTCATGTGGGGATCAAAAAACTCTATGGGACCATTTTAGCTTTCAGTACTAGAAAAGACAGAAATCGCCAAAAACGTTTCCCATACATTTCGGCAACAGAAACGAATTTCTACGATGGTCTAACTTTTTGTTATGGCCTGGAAGTGGGTAGAATTGACTGTAAAGTAAATAAAAAGAATTTTTACCCTCAAATTTCGAATTTGATTCGTAAATCTGTGTGTTATACTTAGTTTCAGCTGAGAAACTTCGTATGAGTTATTAATTAAGGATTTTCGCTAAAATGTCTTCTAATCGTGAAAAAATTGACTTATTAGAAGCGTATTGAATGTATATTATGTTGAAGTTGTTTATTATCCCTAAATAAATAAAATAATTATAAAAAATAAAGGGCAAATTATACTTTTAAAGTAGGTACGCTACATAGTTATGGTTTATTAAAATTTCTAAAATATGTAAATCAAATATGATTTAATCAAATCAATTAATATTGTTGAAAACAAACACGATTTTTACAAACATTGTATAACTACCTGTAATTTGGTACCGTAGAGCAGTTTTTTACTTCGGTAATTAATACTAATCGACCTCAACAATACTGGCTCCTTTAGTTTCCCAGGTTTTTGTAACTTCGCATTGAAGAAATACTAATTTGTATTGTTCCCTGCGCATTGGTGATCGATTACACGACACTAGTCTTTGGGTAACCTATCTTTTGACTCCATCGTGATTAATTGTTCTTGGTGATAATTAATTGACTTTATGTTCTTATGGTCGTAACACAATTTCTTTACGAAATCGTCTCACCATGTCAGATTTAAATAAATGATGTCAACAACATTGGATTGTATTTCTGTAAAGGTTAGTTGGACGAATATTGATAAACTTGTCAGAATTGTAGAAGCATAAACAATGTGTGGTACAAAACGACCTTTGTGGTTAAGGTTAGGCCAGTTTAATTTTAATGTGCCTAATCGATTGTAAATATTTAAATATCCGATTTCTATTGTAAACATTTCGAGTAGTGCCAACGAAAGTTATGCAATTCTTGACTTGTTAAGTTATTCAATGAATGCCAAGTTATCTACTTATGATATAAATGGAGATAATTACGCAATTATTTTAATGACCCACTAAGGCAGCAAGGTTAAAGTTCGTCTGAAGCCTTAATTACAACTAATCAACGCATTTTGGTAAAGTTCATTATGTCATCTTCATACTTTAATGTATGTTTTTGTTGTAATCATTTGTAAATATCAGCAAAAAATTGTTTAATGTTAACATTTATTTAGTTTTCAGGGGTATGATAAGTTGTATTTATAGTAATGTTATTATACATCAACACAAGGTTATCTGGCTTTATTAAATATCGTGGGTAATAAAGAAGCTATGAGAGAGTTGATTGATTGTATGAATAGATTTGTTTAATATTTATTAATCACATTAGTCATAATAACATTATTGCAGTCAATGAGCGCCGAAGGATTAATAATAATTTAGTTAGAGTATCATGGAAACATCCGTTAGTTAACAATTCTATATTCAATTACTGTGATTGTTAATCGCATTTTATGTACATAAAATGAGATTTTATGTTCCATCTGTCTGTTTTTAGCTTTGACTAAATGCTTAAAGTATTTTAGTGACGGTGTCATCGAATTATTAAATGTGAACTGTGTCACGGCCACCGTGACTTCACCGCGTCGTAAACCCTCTGCCCTAGACCGGTCCAACTGGTTGATGAGCATCGCAATGTATCAGATCCGCCCAGAACTTGCAATACATAATTCGTACACCTTTAAACAAGGGCCGCCTGCAGGCTAATTTGATTGTTATCTGTTTGCAAATCCCATAAATACTAAGTGCGCAATTTTTGAAAATGAGGTACGGTTTTTTAACGAGTATGTAATCCACCTGATGGTAGCTATAGCCTATAAACATTAAAAAAGATCGCAGATAAGTTTTAAATAATGGATTATAGAATGATAAATGGAATGACACATTGTACTTCCCATGTCAGTAAATTTTGGGTTTTACCTGATTTTAAAAATACTTTTAGGCTGCGAACGAACTAGAGGAAAACCTCTGGTTCATTAGCAAAAACTCCACAATATACATAACTTACGCAAACGCGCTTTAACTTAGGAATGTCACGTTAAAAGTATTTTGTAAACCATCCGAAGATGTCTCATAGAGATGAATATTCGTATCGTCACGAGTAGTAAGGAGCTTTAATGTCAACTGTTGTGAAGGGCCTGATATTTGGAATTCCTGTATCTAATTGTATATCTATGTCTACCTATGATATCGGTTAGCTGAAGTTAGAAGTAAGTTTAAATAATAAACTGTTTAGAATTTTAATAATATCATTTGTTACTAATTTGTATCGATTTATCGACGTACCGTTGCCGATAAAGAGTAATCTTTAAGTAAATTTAGACAATAAGAACATCAGTAGAGCTAGCGTAACGAGCGCGAGATAGGTTTTGTCGCAGCTTTGTTGTATTTCCTTATACAACAATATGACAAAAATGCGCGAAAGGGTCACTTAATAGGGTCAATTGGCATTGATACCTACTATTAGTAAAAAGTAGTACCTATAAGATGTAAATTAGCAGTATTAGTTGAGTTGATACAACTCGGGAATACATAAACACGGGAAACATAAGAAAAGCTGAGTAAATAACAAGTCTTTATTAATCGGTTATCATAGTAAATTGTACTAATCTCTACGATAAGCTTGGAATATAGCAATTCAATAAATCTGCATAGGTCTTTTTACATTAATTAATGGTCAACCATTATAACTTATTTGCTACTAAGCACGATTTGTTCAAAAGCACGTAAAAATCGTGTTCAATTTAAAATAATATAAGGTACTTTTTTAATTACCGTCTAATCTTAGCAATACAGTTCAAATTGATTTCTAAACTAAAATGGATGTGAGAACATACTTAGTCAATATAAAGGTTCATGCTCATTATATTATTATGAGACTGCATAATACAAGGAAACGTTGTTTTGTGCTGACCTCATCAGATCTTAAAATATTCACTTGTGAAGATGATATATGTTATCATCTTCATCAACATAATCGAAGCTTTTTATTTATATTTATTACGCTTTATGGCGATACACATCTGTAGGTACCTACAATATTTATTTATCATGTTATACAAGACGTTACATTGATATTTATGTAATTATAAAATACCTTGATGAGTTTATGTTGTTTTTATAAAAGTCATCCGGATACTAGTTGATACAGTCATGATTTTGACGCATACATAACTTATTTAGAAGTCTGAATGTTAGGTAAAGAAGACGACTTTGTATTAAGTATGTCATCCGATATAATATTTCACAAAGAGATAACATAGGTCATAAATTAAGTGGCAAAGATGTGCTAAGTCATAAAATCCATGGCAACTGCCGAACTATTTGAAAATCACACGAAAATGACCATGTGCGTAAGTAGCAATCATTCATGAACAGCTTGCATAAACCTATTTTGCATAATCATTGTATATTATGTAAAATACCATTTGTTTTTTGAACCTGTGAAATATGGAAAGTATGTTTACATTTGTTTGAAAATAATATTTATACATAACACAGTATTTTAATGTTTCATCATTCAGAATTCAGAATTCAAACAAGTACAATTATGTGCCTGTTTATGTCAAAATGATAGCTTTTATTAAAAAAATCAATATAAAGAATAAAACAGTAGCAAAATAATAATAGCATGCTTTTAAAATAGATCTTTAGCCGTCAATAAAATTTTGTTTGTTTGTATTCCTCTCAAAATTTAATTTTTATTTTATTATTATAATACTCAAACTTCAATCACGCTGATATTATAATACATTGGAACATACACCTGAAGATTAATCATTATAAATCTATTTAATTTACCAACTTAATGTACGTATGTTGTGACAAATACATTTTATCTTTATCTTTATCAAAGAAATAGTCGAAGTAAAGCCTATTTTCTTTGAATTAATATATTAATGTTCCTACATGAATGAATGTGGCCAAGAGGTTTCGTTGTGAGAAGTTTAAGGCTTTGGAAATTCACAAAAGTGTTACTCAATATTTCCATGACCACGCAATGAATCTTGGGAGTACCTACCCCTTAATTACACCTTATGTTTCTGTACCTTAATTCATGCCAGGCAATTTGTGCGTTGCAACAGCGGGTAATGATCAAGCATCAAGACTGTTTTACAACTTTAACAAGGATCTAACTAGCTTGACAAATGCGGCTTTGCTATCGGAGGTTTTGATCCATTGAGTTACTGTCAATTATTGACAGGTCAATTACTTTGTTTGAAAGAAAAGCATAATAATATGGACAGCAAACTTTCAATACATATCAATAATGAAAACTTCTTATCAGTGTTGAGATGAAATTTCATTATAAAAATTATGTATACTTCACCGGTTCAGATATTGCCTACAAACAGAAAGCCAGAGGACTTAGCGATGACTACGTTGAATATTTAATTACCTGAAACAAAGAAAAATGCAATTTATTAGACAAGTTATTAATCATGGTGGTAGTAGGTATATGTAATAATCTTTCAAGGAAAACTATAGCTGCCGCGTTAACTTTATTAGTTCAATAGTTTAAGTAAAGGGGCCCAAATTATAAAATGCAGTTACTTGGAATAGTTCTTTCATAAAACAAAAACCTTTGAAAATAATAACTTGTATGAAGTTGCTACTTGTTTAATATAAATAGATAACTCCTTTTAATTCTAAATATGTTGACGTGACTAGTTACGAGCCCCTTTTGCGTGTGGCCCGACACGCACTTGGCCGGTTTTTATTTCTATCTCTTGTAGTAAATTACTTTTACTGTCTTTAGTAGCAACACACAGTCATGTGTAATGTCGCTAATGAATTGACCTCTTGAAACTTATTAGCAAATCCAGCTCAATGGTGTAAGTATTACAAAAAGGCATTATATTTCTTTACAAGTAGTTTGCTATAGATATTTACACTTTATCTCAGTTTCAAAGTGTGAATTATACCGAAGAAGATTCATGACGACATGCTTGTAAATGGCAACACGCAAGCTCTATTTAACGTTGATCCTCAACACTTTATGTAACATCATATTATATTATGCTAAATATAAGAAGCGGCAAATATCATGTGTAATAGTGTAGGTTATTTTTAAATTAGATACGTACAGAGGCATCGTGTCAGTGGTTTAGAACGGATGGTCGATGTAACCTTTATAGTGTGTCAGGTCAGACATGCTGGCGCGAATGCATCGAGCGCGGTCTACAGTAAAGATCATTCAATAAATCGAGGTAAACATACGTTTACCTGTGTAAAGGCGTTGATATATTATAAACATATTATAGTGCTTACTATTTAAATCCCACATACTACATACACACACACACACCCACACCCACACATATATATACATACATACATACATACTTACTCACAGACATTAAAAATGGATACCCTTTCCTAAGATACAGACATAGTACGAGAGCCCACGACCAAAACCATGTCTCATAGCAATACGGCAAAAACCCTATAAAATCGTTAGATTGTATGATTCTGTACCCGACTAGGTGTGTAGTAACGGTCGAAAGTGTAGCAACTGCGTGGGAGGCCATTTCTGCTGTGTCAAAAAAAAAAGACAGTCGGTATTATAGCAATACGTCTGATAGTGAAAATGTACATAGATTTTATAATTGTATTACGAAAAAGTTTGTTTTCAGACATTTTGCGCGTAGCATATAGCCTGAGCGCATTTTTGAAAATGTCAACAAATTTAGCTGACCTGTATCATAGCGATACGGATAATTTTTTTTTTCAACTTTTCGTATTGCTGCCATGATTACCAAAAACCTGTTTTCAGACACTTTAAGTGTAGCATATACTCCCAAAAACGAAAATAACGTTTCGGAGTCGCCTGGCCGACGCCTCTGTTAAATGTTTTTTTAAATTTACAGCCTTCATAGATATTCAAGAATCTCCCTTGTCTATTATATGTACTTTGACAGATGACAGATGTCATTACTTATTTCTTTTGTAAAAGTTACTCAAGTGTGCTTTAAATAAAACCAAAACTATCAAATCAATCAGTATTATCAAATCAAACAGCCTCAGCGCTTGTTACGCTCCTGCCCCTTTCTTACTATTATACAGCTCACTCGCCAGCTTCCTTTTGTGCGATTTATTTGAGTCCTTCAACTTCAATGTTACGGTTTCGGGTAAATTCTTTGTTAATTATCATCTAATAAATTCAGGGTCGCAACGTATTCATTGGTTTGTAACAGAAAATTCAAGATGCCTCAATACGATTTTTAAATGATATCAGAGTATCGAAAAGTTGTCTGATAGAGAAGGTGCTACACTTAATTTGTCTGATATAAATTTTTTGCACATGTGGACAACTTATTTTATCATGTCCAACAATTTTCAGACATATTGCTATGATACCGATCGGTAAAATTTGTTAACATTTTCAAAACGGTCTCAAAATTTAATGCGTTCACATTTCCGTCTGAAAATTGTTTTGTTCGCATCAAATAACCAAAATTTACTAATAAAAAAGATTTTCAGACGTATTGCTATGAGAAATTTTTTTTGTCTCATTTTTAATTTTTTTAAGTGATTTTACGGGTTTGCGCTACACCACTAACGTCTGAAAAATATGTTTCCGGTATCTCAGAACTATCATTCAACTACAGTCTGCAAATCAGACATATTGCTATGATGCAGTTCGGTAAAATTCTTTGACAATTTTGAAAATTCGGTCAGATCAAACGCTACGCGGAAAATGTCTGATATTGGTATTTTCGAGTTCAGGATAATCGTATCTATCGATTTGATGCGGTTTTGGCCGTATTGCTATGAGACAAAAATTTTGGTCGTGGGCTCTCGTACTAACAGGTTTCCTGCCTAGTTTAGGAAAGGGAGTCTTATGATTCCTTTTATAAAAGCTGTACTGGTTTCTTTATTATAATTAGACAACTCTGTATGCCATGTACAATCTACTTTTTGGAAATAAATTATTATTTTATTATATTATATTAAATAAAATCGATGTGTGATCATTCACACTTCGTTCACAATTCACAAGTTCAGAAATTCTACGTTAAATTAAAGAAGTTCAATCAAACTCGTTTGGTTTAATTTATTATTAGAATGTTTTCTGTGGCAGGCTTGCTGAATGAATATATTTAAAAACAACGTTTTGATTTTTGAATATAGGTATCAGGATATTTGTTAGGGCTTTGGAATCTAAGAAAGAGCTAAGGAAAAGGTCTTTACGTTCACTTTCATTAGTAAAGGCTGAATGGGAAATCGTAGGGTTGTAGTCAAAGATCTCTGTTTAGAGCTTACAACACACAGCAATACCTCTCCGCTTATAGTAGGTATGTGAATATTAATTAGTTAATTAATCGCTCGGCAACGAAGGACAAGATCGTGAGAAAGAAAACCCTCACAGTAGCGAGTTCTATGTTCTTGATGATGTGTAAATACCCACACTTTGCTATTGTGATATTCTATTAACTCTATAGTTTACTCCCCCCACATTGCAAAAAGAGAAGCTTATGGTCAAAAGTAGGACATGTTTCATACCTACTAAGTCATTAAATTTATCATCACATTTCTTATATTTCGTGTCCATCATTGTTTTGGTATTTAATAAATGTCCATGTAATTATCCTTATTAATAACTCGCATCATATTTTTATTGTTTGTAATGCAACATTGAACTTTGTTGAAACACACATTAGTGTTGTCGTTCTCTACATTGCACACAAATGACGCGGTTTGCTCAAGTAGTGTACTGTTCTCACGATTCAATAATAGATGTTTTATCTTATGTCACCTGACTTTGACACGTTCACAAAATTTTATTATTATTACCATTTCTGAATGCATAAATACAGACGTAATTATTATATGGCGTAACATAGTTTCCGATTCTACCACGTTTCGAAAATAATCAAATGTCAAAGTCAATGGAATATGATTTTTATTTTATTTTAATGCCACGTTATTGCAAAGATGAAATACATAGCAACAGCACGCAACATGGTGATAATCACTGTTATACAAACATCCATCATAACCTTTAATCGATTTTTGAGTTGTTACAATGTGCAGCCAGTGATTTTGATAACCTTATAAGTTAAATGTAATCATTCACCATAGAATAACGTTATGCTGGGTTTGAGCCATGGAAATGTGAATGTGAGGCAATGTAATTACTAACATCATTACCTTTGTAAATAATGACGGCACTACAACTCTGGCGAGCAATAAAGCTCTTCGCGGATGCCTGTCTATCAACCAAAGGTTATATTGTTCCGACCTGTATTTACGATATTATTATTAAATATTCAATGTTTGATTCCGCCACGAGCACTGAAGATAAGCTCACTGTGTGAACTAACAAAGTGTACCGTGGGTAGCATGATATTTCTCACAGAATTGATGTTCATACCGAAATATCGCTCGATTTTTAATTACAATGCTTGTAGATATATTCAAGGGCGTGCCTATTTATTGCCGTGTAGAGTTAAAACAATGGCGGCGTCAGTTAAGCAATCGGGTGGGTGTCATTTCATAAAGTCTTGGACAATGGAAGGTGCTACCAGATTCTCACAGACTCGCTAAAAAGTAAAAACACAAATCTAAATTACGAAATATTGTGGTCAAACGGATGTGGTTCTTCTCTTGGATAATTAATTATAAAGTAGTCATTTGAATACACACCGACATTGTCACATTACAATCGCTGTCTGCTCGAATCTAGTAGTTCCTATTAAAATAACCAAGTGCCTATTTAATACAGGTTTTTTAGACTAGTAAGATTTTATGATAACTACAATCAATTAAAAGTTTACTTACTTTTTAATGGCGTGTAAAATATTTACTTAATAGTGACTGGTTTTTAAATTCATATTCACGTGAGGGTCAGCTTACTTTGGTCCTTTTTGAATAAACGTTATACATAGGTATTGCTGTTAATTAAACGTTTATCGAAAAACAAGATTAGTAACATTCTTAAGTGACAGTCACAGGATATATTAAGATAGTAATTTGTTAAGTTGAGAAGTTTTAATGGTTCACTGCTACAGTAGGGTCAGAAAAGTGACGTAACTAACCTTTCTCTAAAATTCACGGCAAATAATTTGTAGAAAACAGTTTTAGGACTATATAGGTGTACGGGGTAAATTACATATTATAATGTGGAAAAGTATTTTGTAGTCGATCGAAAAGAACAGACCACGTCTGTGGTTTCAATAAATATCGCAACGATCCTGTATCGAAACCTTAAAACATATACACGTGATTTTATTTCTAGCGTTACATACCTTTAACTGTCCAACAGTGTAAGTAGGCTAAGATAACAAAGTCTATATAAAAAAAAACTAAATATAAAAACTAAATCAAATTAAGCTATTTAATATTCTCGGTATTTTTAACGTGGCATTTTATAGTTTAGTAAGATTTAACCAAAACATACTCCGGCCCATAAAAGATGGTGGCCACTTAAAATAAATAATTACTTAGATTATGTTATATCCTTGTGGTTGACATTTGAAAGCCGATACCTATTTCGCACAAAATGATTACAATCGTTTACGTTCTGAGAATAATTCAATTAAGCATGTGTTGAAAATATATAAACAATATGTTTCGATTTATATTTGCATTGTTGACAGAATTCTCTTTTAACTATACATAATGCCGTTAATTACTTATATTAATATAATTACGTTTATTATATTAATGCCGTTCTTGTGGCAAAGTTTTGGTCAAACAAAATTTCAATATCATGCATTTCCATGTGTTTTTCCATTGACACGCAAAGAAAAAGACTATATATATAACAAGTAATTACAAATACAGTAAGTAGATGTATTTCATTCTAGTATGCTTAAGTGACAGCTTTTTGATGTTAACTGTAAGCTCGTCTGCTACATAATTTGTGTAAAAATATCTTAAGCAACATCGGTGACCTTGACATTACTGATGAATCTTAATTTATTTAAATTTATAAAGTTTGTTTGATAAGTCCGGGGCAAATGACACAATCATAAAAAAACGTATAAATGACAACATTAAAAACGAGTTTGTTTTGACTTTAGGTATAATTAACACTTTCATTCGAATTCTTTTTTTCAATCAAACGATACGCTATAATTATAGTTTGAATCATTGAGAAAATATTAATTAAATCATAAGAAATTTCTGCCCAACTTTTAAAAATAGATTATTAAAGAACTTATCTTTCATTGTTAAATATTTTCATTATATGAAATAAGTGAAAGCGCATTGATACTTTCACCGTAATATTTATGTTTTTTTACACTCCTGCGGCTACTTTTCTTATTAATCAGCTTAATACACAATTTTGTACTCGTGCTTTAGCTGCTGGTAAGCTAAATCTTGGATGCCTGGTTTTATCAGCTGTATCAATAAAATACAGTCGCACGCTTAGAAAGTGCTAGCCGTTTCTCATAATGAATGATGTATGGTCTGGGTTATTAGTTTTGACAACTTCATCGATTATTGCGAGAATTGTTCTTAATAATTCGTAATAGTTCGTTTATCTGCATAAAAGCACAACTATTACTGGATGATAAAGTGATAATAGAAAACTGTTCGTAAAAACATAATATAATAATATAAACATAATACATTAATCATACAATTACGCTTATCTCTTGGGGACGGCGCAAAATATTTTATCCTGCTATACTTTCCTATCAAACATCATCTCAGCACTTTTCCAGCCATGACATATTTTACACAATTGATCCATCTTTTTCTCGGTCTCATTATTCTCATAATTATATATTACATACTCAATACTTAAACAAACATGGTAACATTGAAAAAAAATAAATATATTCACAATAAAATGTTTAAAACGTATAATTATAAACGAAGCACACATAAAAGCCATAAATTAAAGAGCTGTTATTAAATCGTTACGTAAATCGTGTCACCGCAGTTATGATTTGTTTAAAATGCGCTTCCCACACTCATCAAAAACATTAACAGCTAAAAAATAATAAACATTACCTCATCAGGAACATTGCAAAGCCAAATGTTAAGTTATTTAAGTGGACCGCTCGTTGGTTCTCCAATAAAAAACCGTAAATGCCATCGAAGAGGTCGAGATGAATCACGATGCAACATACAGCATTACAGACAACATCCATTGATGTACTCAGCTTAGTTCACGATTACATTATTCTTACCAAAGCTGTTGTTAGATTTAGCTGAATGTTTTAGTTCCGGTGCAATTTTGATGTTACAGGAACATAATGTTTTAAAGATTAGTATTTGAGATCGGCAAGAGATATCATCGATCAACATTATTATTATGACCATTGATTCAATATTCTGCTGATACGTATAGTTACAGTAAATTGTTAGATAGTACAATACAATACCAGTATCAAAAACTTGTTATGCCAGCTCGGTTACTTAGTGATTTCACTACAAATATTTACTTGAATTTCTATTGCAAAAGAGTTAGCAATGCACTTTATTGAGTCTTTTTCGACGTAGATAGCATTGTGTAGATAGTATGTTTATTAAACTATATGCCTAAGTCAGTAACTTTTTATCGTCAAATAAGACACTGTCTAGCTTACCGCAAGCTTTCTGTTCATTACAACTATTCTCGTTAACCTTTAGAACTTAAATGAATACGCTGATGGTAGGAGGACCTATTTAGCTATAAGTTCATGAGGTTAACTTAAGAATTTATGACCTATTAGTGTCACTTGTCATCATTATATTCAGTTCATGTCGATTTAACAAATTGCAATAATTCTAGAACCTATTGCCTCTTATACTATCGCATTATTGATCATGTGTGGGTCTATTACGTATTTGATCAAAATGTCAATATGGAAAGCTACTATATGGTAATAGAATATTGTTCGATTGATCTTATACATTGCTCGGCATTGTACCTACGACTCATTAATCATTTTGTCATGTAATTATGTAATGGCAATGTGCTAGTATTGATGTTCGCAATCGCAAGTGGTGATTACCTACTGAGTTCAGTGGGATATCTCTATTTGTGTACATGATAAAGATCGTTGACTTCTATAACGTTACGTAGTACGGCTAGCGGAGTGTCTGTATCGTATGAAATGACTCGTATTATAGTATGATACTGTAAACTTTATCTACACATGCCATATTAAGGATGTTAGGTCAACTGCAAATTCGGAACTAAAATCAGAACTTTTCATGTGTCTGTAATAGTAAATAGCCAAAAGTAACATGTAGTAAGCTCGAATATAATAACATAGGACAGAACATACACTTTAAGGTTCTATTTATAAAGAGAGTTGTCGCGCCTTCATCCGGTTTTATTAATAGCTGGGACAAACTGCCAGCTATTAGTTTCTGAGCTTTTAATATCAAATACATACCTTTTGAAATAAATCTAAGGGTTTCTTATGACATCAAATTAATAGGCGGTCATTATTCACTTAAATCATAGAAATTAAATGAATCTTAAAATAATAATTAAAACTGACAGGTGTTATTACGCATTGAATATTAATTATAATCACATAATATTCCATATTTTGTATGTAATGATTATTTTAAAATATGTCTGTTGCACAAGAAAGAATATGATAGGTAGTCATATAGTTTACATTTACATAACGATTTAGGCAGATATAAACTATCTGGCACTATTTTGTTAATTGCCAAATTACGTTGGACACAAATATGATTATTAATTTGCCTCTAGACGCTTAGATTTCTCATGACCAATAGAAATAAACTAGCTGTTTATGATTGTTTCATAAGGCTACTTTCATATAGGTTTTGTAATATTATAAAAGAGCCTCTTCTGATCCAAAAGATTTGGGAGTAATTTAATAATTTAATTCATGGATCCTTTTTTTCAATTTCGTATCACAATTACGTGTACAGTTAAATTTTATGGAATTCTATTCATTAACAGCTAATAAATAACGTTAATTCTCACGTTAAATATATGTGTGTAGCATTCCGTTAAATTGAGTGTATGCAAATGTATATTGCAATGAAAATGTACTGACAGCTTGTGGGAATATACGCAAATCAGATGTGTGAACTCGATTATATTAACTAGTCCATAATATATTATGTCGACGTTCATAATTTATGTGAAAAATTTACCTCATTGAAACAGCAATGTACTGGGTACTTATTATTGTGTCCATCATAAAGCAAACCCGTTTTATTCTAATCAGTCACAGTATGACTCTATACAGAGGTATATATATTATTATATACTTTATACTCTAGACCCACGGAGGTCGACGTGAACACCCAAAGCTTCGTCCCAACAATATATATACAAAGAGTATACAGTGTATAGTTAGAATAGCCAATCGTTTTACCCAAAGGGATTGGAGATAGGACTATGACAATGTGTCCATACCTACTATCTGTAAGTAAATAGTATGTATGCTAGTACTTCCAACTGGCACTAGCCCACTTTACCCCTTTTAAAACACAGTACTAATATGATAAATTAAAGGTACTAGTAGTATGCTTCATATTGGCCAAGAGCTTTTTCTCGATACCTGTAATATTTGTTGTTTAAAATTGTTACAAAAGGAATGATATAATTTGGTTTTAAGTTGTCTATTCCACGACAATGCCCTTTCAGGAGTGAACGTAACTACCTAACATAATATGTAGAATGTAAATGAACCGACGCATAGGTTGCTGTATTATTGCCTGTACCACCATTGCGAACGTTCACATGTATTGGAGGACACAGCTCATCGAAACGATTTGATAATTTAACTAAAACCCGCGATAATTCGTTAACACACGTTTACTGATTTATTAAGCATCAGCAATTATAGATATATCTACTTTACACGTATATAAGTATATTTAGGTACAGGGCATATTATGATTACAGTAAAAATCTATTGTATAAAAAATGTTTACCCAACTTTGCGATAGCAAAGAAAATTAACTTTGGCTTTAAAGCTACCTTGGATATAATATCATTATTAATTATTCACAAATAATAAATTATAAGCCACTTTCTTAATAATATAACTGCATACTTATGTGAAAAAGAAACCGAGGTTCGGCAAAAGTATTCACCTATTCAGCACATGATTGTGTATTTACATTAATGAAACGAAGATGTATGGTATGACCACACTGGAATGAAATCGAAACCAGTCGTCCGACTACGATGGATATGTTGCGAATAATATATTTTTTTATTTAGTGTATAATAAATAGCATTGTTGGTGACAAAACAAGTTTAACAACGTGCTTTTGCAACACTCCACAACTATTTTAATATTGTATGCAAGTTTATTTCAAGCTTTTAATATAACATATAGTTCTACAATGCAAACCTATAAACGGTTTTCGCAATAAACATATTGTAACAGCCAGACAATAGGATGTCGCCGTACCTATTTCCCACAACGTCGTAATACTTTCTCTGTCGTGATCGACCGTTTCAGATCTGCTCATCTCCGGACGTGTTGACTATCGATGCGGCCAATCGTTCGTGTATCGTTTCCGTTTTGATTTCACTTTTTACCCCTAATAAAAGCTCTTCTCTACCAGACGTCATTTTACTCAGTTCCTAGTTTCATAACGACGTGTGTAACAATTTCATCTTGCGTTGTAAATGTTATATTTAACCATACAGAAGTGTTAAGTGCAATGTTTTTATTAGCACAAAAAGGCTTGTTTGCATGCCTAATACCAGTGAGTTAAAGTCGTTTTTTCTCAATAGTGAGGCTGGTGAAGATGGTAGTGTACCTGCCTGACGCTGAGATCGCGGGATCGATTCCCGCTGTAGACAAATCTTTGTATGCATGAATATGGAGGTTTGTCTAGGTCCGGGTGTTTCTATGTTTAAGTATTCAATGAGTATGTATTTACAAAATAAAAATATATATGTATTAGTATCAGTTATTCTAGTACCTAGCTCTGCTTAGTTTGGGAGTAGATGGCGTTGTTGTGTGATATTTATTTATTTAAATTAATAATAATAATTTAAAAGTCAAATTTTGAAACATTCCAAACAGGCTCTAAAAAAAAGCATTATCCATCTTCGGTTGATTTAGAACACTAAATTAACCGAAGACATAAACCATTTCAATCAAATGAGATTTTATTTAACATATAAATTTTATGTACTAATAGGTATAAAATAAAATATAATTTATTTATTTTTATACACAAAATTACCTACTTATTTACATATTTTATAACTCTTTAACAATAATAAAATTTTTGCATAAATTAATAATTGATTCTTGTTAAATATGTATAAGGTTAATTTATTTTTACAAAAATATCTGTATTACGATTACCGAACGAAACGTACGTAGAAAATAAAACATTGCCACAAAAAAATAAATAGGTAGTGGTGGTGGGGCTCAGTAGTGTACAATTGAATCATTCGCTACACTCATGATTAAAAACCATACTCAAACGAAATTTTCAACTTTACTAACTAGGTACCATCAATAACTATTTTTGAAAGCTCTACTATCATCTGGGGGTTGTATCTCGTAACAATGGCTACAAAAAGCCATAGAACACTTTTGTGACCACTTGGCAATTAAACCTTGCCTTAGATATAAAATTCAAGTTTAAATAAACGAAGTGAAAACATGTTTAATAAGATTAAAAACGAATTACATCAACTCTGAACTATTATTGGCTAATGTCGCAATGAATCACGAGCAGTTTGATGGTACTTCGTTGTACATCAGAATATACTTATCTGTTGACCGACTGATAGATTTCAATAGTCTTTGGTAGCACGTTTGGTTAATGACCCACGGCAGAATTTAAATGCCATAAGGTTATATCAAGTAGTTACGATTGACATCAATATTGGTATTGTTCTGAAGACCATTAACAAAATCTACGCAACAATTATGCAAATGGATTATTATTTTATTGTTGATGCCAACATTATTCCGTAAACTGAGTATTTCATAAGATTAACAAATTAGCTTCCGATAGGTTAAAGTTGAATGAACAGATAAGTTTTTTATAGAAAAGGTGTAACCATGATATAAATATGTATATTGTATACAACAAAAAATAATTTTGGATCTCATCAGCATTGTATCCAATCATCTTTGACGTGCCACATTTCGCAGTAACAATAAATTACAAGTTGAAGTTTTATTACTATAAATTTTACGCCTTTAAAAACACATGTCAAGGCTTTTTGCCCAAATTCAATTATAATTTGTAATATACACCGAAATCAATAATGAATTATTACAATGACCTCGACAGAATAATACTTAATAGATCAATAGGTTTTTGCTTACATTACTTTTTACAAATATGTACATACGTAATTGAATATAATTAATTAGCTTGAATTGAATGAAATTGAATACGTTGAGATCTAATCAACAACCAATCAATTTTATAATTTTCAAAGAAGGTTCAATAATAATTAATTATGTACAGTATTAATTAGCTTTTATGTGAATTAAATAAAATATAATGATGTATTGTTATGTTTCTAATATCAAGGTTTGATAAAACCATCAATCCAAACAGCGCACTGAGTAGACAGGTATATTTCAATAAGGGAACATCTCTTAGAAGATTTATTTGAAAGGCAATTATTGTCTACGCGAGGAATAAATCATAACAATACAAGAACTAGTTTTATTATTATATTCATGGTAGAAACCTTTTTGACCCCGTTCATAAATTGCGGGTACCATATAGAAATGATTTAAATAAATACGATAATCTTTCTCAAGTTAAACGTTAAACGATATAACGAACAGCCTACTATAAAATAAATACCTAAGTCACTGGCTGAAGTCATTTATAAAAATAATGTTGCGGATTATCATAATTATATTTATACAGATACATTTTATGATATAACTTTAAGTTTAAGTGGTATGTCAAAAAGACCTTGCGTTGCGGATCTTCTTGACCAATGTAAATTGTGTTATGTATATAAGTATGTACAATTCGGGCTTTAAGACAGGTGACACATATCTAAGTCAGGGCTGTTTATCTCTGAGCGGCTAAGATTACAGGATATAGACTTCTTCACAGACTAGTTCAAAAGGTCAAACAGATAAAAGGCCGAGTTGACATTTCTAGTATTTATTGCATAGTTGATGAGCGACCATGACGACGGGCATTAATATTCAACATGTAACGCACATCCTTAAAAAAATAATTAAATAGATGTAGGTATCGTAAGCCGTAAAAGCCATAAACCGGCTTTGTTTAGCTATTCTTTTACTTGTGACTGAACTGACGTAAAAGTGTTCGTAGAAAACAGTAAATAATATATAACCAATTGCATTTATCATAATTATATTAGTTTTCTGAACGCAACTTGCATCCAAACCCATTAGAATTGCCCTTGGTAGCAATCGACACTTACCATCGAGTGTTTACACATATTATTTGCTATCGTTCAATACAGATAAATTTTGTAAGAATGTCTGGTGTGCACACGGTTGCAAAATGACCCATTGCTGATGCGTTAGACAAATTAATTTATGTAAATATTGTGTAAAATGTCAGAAGTAGCCGCGCGTAGTTCTGCTCATATCACTGTACTATGAATGGTATGAATGGTCCATTCAATTTGTTTGAGACTTCCTGCTTGAATTTATACTCATATTCATAGCAATAATAAGGTATCGATTGATATACAATATCTTATTAAAGGCCATTCAAAATAAAAATAAACCTGCTAGGATTAATAATAATGATTCCCTGAGAACCTTTAATATTTAATTACTTACTAATTATTCGGTGCTTGCTCAGTGTTCGAAATTCGAACTTTTATTTCAAACTATAACTTGCGTAAGCGTTTATTATTTTGCGTTTTGACACCCAAATTAATATAATCTTTAGACACGGTATTACAAAATACTTTTTAATAATATAATACAATGATTATGATATTGTTTGAAGGTACGAATGTATTGTATATAAAAGGGTCAAAGTTGAAGAATTGGGGTCATTGTTTCTAAAGCAAAAACAATGTTTCACTGGTTACCATCAAGTTTGTTGCTGTTACAAAACAATGTACTCAGTTCATTTAACGCGTTATGAGCGTCTTTAGAATTTAGTAGGTAAAGATTTTAACGTAATATAATCATGTTTTGGATTCTATTGCAATTGTAATTGAAATTATTTTTTTTATTATTTTCATTTACCTCAGCTATTCTATGCCGACGATTAAAGAATACATTACTACATACACACGTAAAATATCTAGCGTTGTCAACATATTATTAAATATGTTAAAATCTAAAATATTTACTCAGCTAGTCATTATAAAATATAATCTTAATAATATTTTTCTTACGGTAAATTCTGACTTTGGACCACTACGTCATCATAGTGAAAAAAACACCGTAATGAGCAGTAACCTTTAAAATAAATATTCGTAAGAATGTTGTGGTGATAATACACCTAATATTTTATTTATAGAGCTGCCGTATCAGCCTTAAATCATCATCACCGGGTAATAAAATAAAACGTATCTTAATGCAACGAAAAGCTTGTTGAAATGTTCAATGATTTCATGGAATTGTATTTAAAAAATTACTAGTACCTTTATTATTTAATCTCGATCTTATCTATCGTTGGTAGACTTGAAAATATATCATTGAAAATACTGACTTTAAGAATTCTACTTTCTTGTTTGATGTTCAAACTAAAGTATTTGAAAATATGCAACTGAAATTAAGATTGAATAATATTATGCATGACGATTTTATTATGTTCATTGAATGCATCAATTATTTATTACTTTTAACCTCGTTTATTTATTCTGTGATCAGAATACATAGTATTATGATAAATCCATTCGAAAAATCCTGATTAAAATTCATTTTAATAATTATTAACCACAAAAATAAATTACTTGTGCACATATATTAATTTCAAAGTGTTGCTTTTAAAAATATTCTGATTACTACGCGATGTGAAACGTAAAATAGATAAAGGAAAAATATTTGGTGAAGGTTCTATTGATATTATCCATTCGTTCCGACTATTGAGCGGAGGCTTCGTGTGAATCTATAAACCAGATTTTTCTGCCATCACTGTGATATGCATAGTAAATTTCGATTCGATATGAAGTGTCTTTAACCTTGCGTCTTAACATTGTATTTTTGTACTTAAACTGTTTGTACTTGAATCTAGAAAATAATATAATTCATTTAAAGTATGAGTATGAGAATTTTTAACATGCCATACAAGTTTACAGGTAGACTACTACTGGTGGTATTTCTCGTGTAGACATGTCAAATGATATATTGATTCAAAATAAATAGAACCAAAATACATTTCTGTTAATTACAAAAATAAAATAATTAAACCTATAATAAAAATAACTAAAACTAAAACTATATACACTAATCAAGCAAACCGCTACCAGTGGGCATCGTTCCCGAAATGCTGGCAGCATTGCCACGCTGTATGGCAATGCTTATTCGTTGACCGAAAAAAATGCCAGCACTTCGGGAACGGGTTGACTCAACTAAACGTTTAGCGACGTCTTTATGAAGAGCGTGAGCCCCTGGAAAAAATAAATAGGAACTTAAGAATTAGTATTGACTTTTAAACACAAGTTAAAGGTTAATTAGATGTCGCACCCTTGTTTAATAATATTGTAAAATGATTTTAGCATATCTGCTCTTCTGTCAGTATTACCGGATGCTTAGGAAGTGTGGATCTAAAAGGTCTTTGCCATTTTGTCTACATATTGACGGTGCTTTTAGCTGAAGGCTATCGCGCTTGTAGGTTTCCGATGCGTTGGCGTTTCCTTCAACGTAATAATTATTTTTTTGACCTTAAACGAACACGTATTTCATAATATTCTTAAATATAGATACGATTTACATGTGGCTATCGCAAGCTAAATTTGCATCTCATAATAATATATCATCGTGAAACCTGATTTTTCTCTTGAATTGCTGCCTGTCAATGCACGTCAAATAACTAGGTAAGTCAACCGTCGAAAATTCATGATTATAGCTTCATCCTTATTGTCCTAAAGTCTAGGCACGTTTGGTTGCGTAAAATTCTTATGCTCGTAAAGTTATTGTTATTAACAATGAGCATTGTGACCGCACGCCGTAGCTTTGAAATTTGCAATACTTGAAATAACTGTTTTTAGCGTCTTGCCGCGAGACATGCCAATGGGACCGACAATCTGTCTAATAACTAATAACAGTGTTGTGACCACTTTATTGCCTTACAATGATAAGTCCATATTGAATGTTGCTTAACGAATATGTACAGAATTTATAATCGTTTTGTGTTGTCACGATGCAATATGACATTAATAATAGTTATGACGCTTGTCAACCTTCCCCTCATTCTGCTCTTCATTACTTTTAAATATATACAAATAGCCACTTATTATGAGCCCTGTATCTTATCATGATAACACATTCAGATCGAGATACAATACATAACTTACTACAAAAATACTATGGAGAAGTTTCAAACAATAATTGCCTCGTATTTTATTCAACTGTTTTGACGTGACTAATAAGCTATTTATTTGTGTAGATATCTAGGAGATCTAATTAGCCATATTTTAACTGCTGACTAAGTAGTATGTAGCCGTACGCTTTTGCAGATAGCTGACATGCTCCCTAGCGACATGATATTGACATAATTTTATCGAAATAACTGTTTCTTCTACTTTTACATAATATATAGGCCCGTAATGAGAATGAACTTATGCACATAAATCATGGTGTTACAAAATAATGCACCATTCATAAAAAATAATTAATGAACACGATTTTGTGTGAAAATTTGTTTCATTAACATTTGGACTTAATCTCAACTAATTATGGCCAAGACCGAAAAATATTTTGACAAATTAAGTTCTGTATGCAGAATGGGATAGTGGTTTAAGGTACAATAAGGTTCAGTGAGTGATATCCAAAACAAAAACATTATTGTAAAATTGTAGGTATGAAAATATAATTTCTCAAATAAACTGCATAACATAATGGTATATAGATACAACGGATGTACACAAAAATATTTCAGTTAATGCCAGTTTGTGGTTCATTCTCTTTTCCTCTACAATATAATTGAAGTACCGATTAACTGTTAGTTTCAAAAATATATTATAATACATATTAATGAAAAGTTAATTTTACTTCGGAACCCTAAAATGCAAAATGTCTTAGTTTCACAAATAGGAAACTTATGTACGAGATCTTGATTAAACCGTGTGGGACCGAGATTAATTACAATTAAGAGAACACAATAATTATGTTCATAATTAAATGATAACTTGTCGTTACAACATTCATTTCTTAACACCAAATAAAACAGTGTCTATTTCCATAAGAGTTCAATTCAATAGTACTGGTAGTTTCGAAGGCTCGCATTATTCGTACATAATTATATTTACTATAAACATTACGTTTATCTGTTTTTACATTGACAGGTAAGAGTATCCATTAAACCAAGTATTATTACACTCATTGTGTAAAGAAGAAGAAAGGGAGTAAAAGGGAATGTTTACACCACGGCTCACACAAATAGATCTATCAGCTGATTTGTTATAAAGAGTGAAACAATTAAGATAGACAAAACGTGATAGATAGCGCATAGATTAGTAAAGGCACATATTAGACACTTTCGCTTTCCGTGTGTGACGAATCTATTCACATGTGGCATGTGTTATGACGGCGCGCGCGCAACCAGTCGCGAGTCCTCTTATGCGTCTGCGCAAACATAATTGCGCTTTCGTTGACCTAGCACATTAGGAATTATGGAAATTGCCGTGCAAAATTGATTCCTCGGCAAAAGTTGTGAGAAGGGTTAGTTTACGGCCTTGATGATATATAACTTGCTATTTTAATTGAGTAAACTTTATTGCTCAATAACTTTTATACGAAATTTAATAACATTTTTAGTGTTTAGAATTTCTAGGTGCAGTTTTGTTTTTTATGTACTCAAATAATAACCACAAAAAAGTTACATTGATTAACTTCTTGTACCCTTAGTTAGACGCTAAGAATCAATAATAATTACCTATAGGTATCATCGATTGCCCTATGTTTATTGGTTTTTCAATATTTAATTTTATTTATACTATAATCTTCCTGATACCTAAATATTAATGTCAACCAATTTAGTCGCTATTATATTATAAAATATTAATGAATAGGTGATAAAAAATAAGCCTTCATGTTTTTTATTTATTATTTTGCATAAACTTATATCTATACCAGTTTCTAAATATTTCATTAATAATTTGATTACTCAACACACTCATCGATACTTTATAATCTTAACAACAATGACAGATTTGCAAATGAGGCAATATTTTTGGCCAATGTGATTTGGAAACGGCAATTATAAAAAGCTGCTATAAAATCTATTTGAGTGAGTAATCTAAAACACGTAAGTAGACAAGTATAGGTAAAATGATTTATCTAGGCGGCTTGAATGATAATATGTCTTAATCGCTTTCACTCGCTTTACGTACTGCGAGCGACTGAGATAAAGCATCATTCCTGCCGCCTAAATAAATTATTTTACTCATACTTGTCTACTTACGTGTTTTATAATTTTAGTTTTCTTCCCTTTTAAAGCTTATAAATTATTAATCAGTCGTTTACTATGTCATATTGTACAAAGCACATGTAATGTTATTTACAAAAATATGCCCAACAGTTGAGATTTTTAATTAATAGCTTTGCTAATTAATATTTTTACTATTCGTCATGATTCAATGAGTGGGTTCACATGATGTATTTTTTTACGGACAATTACCTACTGTGTAACATAATACATGAAGATTGGTCCATTAAACGCAAAGCAATTGGCAATCAGTAAGTGTTGTAAAGTTATGAAACTAAGATTTTGTGAGAAAATGTATTGACTTATGTCAGAGATACGTTACATTAGTTAGAATAGAAGTTGTAGATGACCGCATGCTCCGGCGTGAACGCAATACGACATGTGTGTGTGGAAAACGGAAATAACTTTTTGTATTTATTTAAGTTCGCGCACCTATGTTTGTTATTTAAATTATGTAATATAAATCGCTGATATTAATGTATGCCGGCTTTGTATTTTGTTGTATTAAAACTTTAATCTTGTTATGTTTTTTTTTTGTTCTATAACTAGATAGATGAAGTATATAATTAGCTATTTTATATTCCTCTTGACCTTTATCTTTTAGACCTAAAATCTTCAGATCCCATTATAACACCGTAAAGGTTAACTGTGTCTTTAGAAAACCTATGATTTACGTCGCGAAGTTCATAGATAAAGCTCCACCTATCAGAATCTAAATTATAGCATTCATATTATAACATATTGTATCAATTAGTAAACAATTTAGTAGCACTTGCATAAAATTACAATGGTTAAAAAGTCAAGGTCCATGGGTGCGTGCATAGCATATGAAACAAGCCGAAATCTTCCTCACGACTCATCCGATGAATAATTCCGCGTAAGAGAAATATACGGTTTTGTAATAGATTTGAAAACAGTCGATTAACAAATTATAGACTTTACGGGTTTCATTTAATCTTAGTTATTACTCATAATTACTTATGTTAAATCTCACGTATATGATTACAAAATTTTATGCCTTTGAAATCCGTAATTATTTGTACATTTTGTTTCGCTTAGTTTAAATTACCTATCCACTATTGTTTTAATTAATTAATGTACTGTATTTAATCGATTGTTTCTTTTAAAGTTCTATTATATTTATTGATGTCTATTATATTAATTGCTACATACGACTATATAAGTATATGTATTAGGTGAACAGAGCTTTGTTAAATATCTCATTGTTTAACTGTATGCTTTCTCTCTACTTATTATTTGAATGTTTCACAGAAGCATGGCCAAAGTTGGCATAATTAACGGTTGACATCACAGAGTCTTAAATTAACGTTCTGGTGAATGACGCTGGCGTTCACAAACATACAGGGTGGATGCGACATAGCGACATTTATTGAAACCACAGCTTCTATACATGGCCAGTATGCATTTCCACCGGATAAAAAATTCTCTGGCGAAAAAAAAACCACGTCTTCCGAACAAATTGCACGATCGCAATGTTCAAATTGTTCGGAGAACGTGATTTTTTTTTTCGCCAGAAAATTTTTATCCGGTGGAAATTGATACTTACCATGTATAGAAGCTGTGGTTTCAATAAATGTCGCTATGTCGCATCCACCCCGTATATATTTTCCGAGATTTTTTTCTAGTTCGATTTGGGTCGGCTTCTAGTCTACGGATTTAGCTGAATATCAGTATTTTACGTGGAGCGACTGCCATTAGACCTCCACAACCCAGTACGAGGTTATACGATACTCATTGTTAGACTAGTTGTCAGACTTTCTAACCTCTGAATACCCGTAACGACTGCCATAGATTTTCGAAATGGCTACCGGGCCCGACGGCTTAACGTGCTCTCCGAAGCGTAGGACAACGTTTTGTTGAGATAGTCACCCATCCACAGCCGACCGCGGTTTTTGCTTAACCTGCAAGATCCATCGGTCGTCGCGGCTTCAGCTTAGCAACGAGTTTCGCCATAAACATATTCTATGGAATTTACCATCTTACTGTAGTAACATCACTTCGTTTGACTATGAACAAAATGTTTAAATACTTACATGTACTTCCGCTTATAGGGCTCTAAGAAAAATATCCTATAATGTAACCCAGAGTTCAATGATGGCAAAAAAAAAAATATTGTCATTGAGAACGGACGTACCATTCTTTTAGGCGCAAAATACCAGGCTCACTCAAAGTATATCTTAGCTACTTAAGTATTTAAAACTACGGACGTTATCAATGATTCTTTCAAAGTCACGAAGATGATACTAACCAAATTAATATTATTTATGAATTCAGTGATCAGAATTAAATTGATTGGTCGTTGAATTAATTTCCAGTTTTATAAATTGCTAATTAAATAATTACCAATCACGTTATTCGTTCAAATACATGCATTTATTAATTTTAACAGAATACCTACTGTGCATCTTAATTGATGGATCGGATTTATAAGATTGATTTGATTAAAAAAATATTTTATGCGCGGTTTTTTTACCCAACTACGGCGAAGCCTAAAGGAAGTTATTGATTTTGGCAGTCTATATATGTTTGTATGTATGTTTTTTGTGCAATGCTCGTATTAACCTATAGTATAAGCAAATGACTGTTCCATAAAGAATCTCTGTACAATTCATCTAAACTATCGGAAACTCTTGGTTTTCCCGGTAATTGTATTTTGTAGGAAAATTAAAAAGTGACCTTGTTGGACTATAATTTTACCTGTTAGATAAAAACCAATAGTTTATATTGAGGGTTCAATCTTACAAAGGAAATGTACATGTACAGAGGGCCAA
This sequence comes from Hypena proboscidalis, assembly GCA_905147285.1. Classification (NCBI taxonomy): domain Eukaryota; kingdom Metazoa; phylum Arthropoda; class Insecta; order Lepidoptera; family Erebidae; genus Hypena; species Hypena proboscidalis. Next base: position 9,966,234 of record LR990141.1, read on the forward strand.
GCAATTAGGTATGCAGGGCAAAAACTTCTATGCCATAGTGCAAACTGATTGCAATAGATATGTATGTTTGAATTACATATGTAATAAGTGTAATATACCCACTATTTAGATATGTAACTCACTTATCCATAACAGGTGTAGTAAGTCTTTACTATGACTTAGAAGTTTTTGCCCTGCATAGCTAACTCGTTGGCCCACTGTACTATGCACATTTTTAAAGTACACTTCCTCGTAAGCCTATGAAGAGAAACATACATGATAGGATTAACAAGTGACGTGATTAATACTTAATACCTTGTTTTACTGGTTTGACAATATAATATCAAGTCATTAACTTGTTCGGCAAGGATTTATTATATAATTAAACATTATGTGTCTATTTGTCAGACTATACTATACATAAGTGCACTTACAACAAACGACAGGTCTATTTGTAAGTGTTTATAACAAGACAACGTAAGCTAATGTAACCGCAAGCGTGGGAGCTCCTTGTTAATTCTTTAATAATAGCCGTTATTTCATTCATATTCTTATTAGGAACGAAAAATTACGCTGCTTATTAACAGACAACGTAATGTATAATTAACAAAACTAACTTTTTAAGGTTTTATCATTAAATTCGCCTATCTATATATATAAAAGAAAGTCGTGTTAGTTACACCATTTATAACTCAAGAACGGCTGAACCGATTTGGCTGAAAATTGGTGGGGAGGTAGCTTAGAACCGGGAGAAGGACATAGGATACTTTTAAAATATTTTCGAGGGCAAAATTTTATCGAGGGCGAAGCCGCGCGGGGCAGCTAGTTTTGTATAAAGCAGACCTTGATTGCGTATCTTCAACCTTTATTAACAGTATAATATCTCTATTAACACTCCTCTGTTTTGCCTATTACCAGAATGTTTAGGAAAATTTAAATTAATTACAAGCCTCCAAATTTAAATGAGTCCGAGTTGGGCTGCGATAAAATCGGATGATCGCAATGTTTAAGTAATTAATAAATACCTTAGTAGGCTGGTGTTGCCGTCTTTACTTTTAAACCGAGGCTCCAAAAAGGAAACTTTAATACAAATCTAGTGTACGACTGTACATTTTAGTAATGCCTTTAAAAAAAGCATGGAAACAAACTGCTTTTAATAAAAAATAATAGTTTTATTTGCTAAATTTGGCCACTCAAATCTATATCAAGAATGTTAACTGCTTTATGGTAATTGGTAATGACGACCGCATGGCGGAGTGGGTTGTGTACCTGCCTGCGACGCCGAGGTCGCGGGTTCAATTCCCGCTTAAGACAAACCTTTGTGTGCATGAACATGGGGGTTTGTCTTAGCCTGGGTATTTCTACGTAATAAGTATGTATTTACAAAAGAAAAGTATATAATAGTATCAGTTATTCTAGTACCCATAGTACAAGCTCTGCTTAGTTTGGGACTAGATGGCGTTGTGTGTAAGTTGTGAGATATTTATTATTTATTATTTGTAAAAAGAGCACTAGTGTAATAATAATATTGCCGTCTTAGTTCATCAAAAAAAATTGGTTATTGCGAATTCTTGGTGACCTCGACCTTTAATTATTATTTGAGATCCTATTGCCGTCATTTCCGGGACATTTTATTAATAAATCAAATCTTCTGTAGGAAAATTTAACGCCATCGATCGAATTAACTTTTAACCTTTGCAGAATTGTTTAATGTTTTTTTAGTGTGCCTGGTGATGTAGCTTAGGAAATAAATATCGGTACTTATCTACTGTATTCACATACTTTTTTATTAATTACTCATAGACTAGCCATATTTACTGCGTCTTTAGAATGATCACAAGTCGTGATTTTGGTTAATTTCGATAAAATAATAAAATGTGTTCGATAAAATAATAAAATTTAGTTGTAATAATTTATAAGTAGTAAATATCTTAAACAAATTAAAAATAAAATTACATACTATATACTTTTATTAAGTACCTTACGACTGTTTAGGGACTAGCAAGTTCAGAACTACAACTTTCATTGCATTTTTTCATACGACAAATACACAAAATGTATAATTCTAAATACGAATTTGTTACAATGTAAAGCATTTGTATTCACAATCAACCGATTTACTTACCTTTGGTAAGTCGGTCGAAATTTATCTATCAATTGTTCTATATGTGAGCGTTTCTCACGGAAGGTGCGTGCGCGTCTCCCGACATACTTACCCACATTGCGAACGTTACGTACGAAATGTACTAAACTTTTAGTGTACTTGTATTTGGCATTCGTACAATTTACAATGGAACTTATACATTATACCTCTAAATTTTATGGCAATTGGATGTTAAAATAATAGTTCCGTGACAGATGTTATATTTATTGTTTGTTTGTTGTTTTGTTGTTTAACAGTGAAATCACGCAAAAAAAAAAATAAGTATCTATGGAATTTTAAGCAGGATATAAGTATTAATTTGATTTAGTTTCAAGGTATATTTTATTTAACGTCTTAAAAAATAAATCTGATGACGTCAGCAAGTGATCACCGTAACTTATGGACCCTCCACAACTTAAAATTTTGCCGGCATTAAGATAAAGATGATGCCGCACTAATGTTGCATGTTTGGGATTCCTTTATTTCGCATAATAGTAATTTTGCATATTTTTTTTGGCATTAATGGGCTCTTGAGCGACTGTCACACCGGCTCTCTAATAACCCTTAAACATTTTCTTTATCCGTACCTTACCTTCACTTATCATCAGATAAGTAGGTAATTACGATCTCATTGTTCAAACAATGAGGCTTTGATATGGGGGCGAATGCGTGAATTAGCATATTACCCAGTGACCCGTCTATCTTTGTAATCAAAGTAGTGGTGTCAGTGTGCGTTGTGATAACATTACGTAAGCGACACGTAACATCTTCGCTTTCGCTCGCTGGCCGACCTCTGACATTACTGTACTGGGCAACTTAGAACATTCTTTTTCAAGTGATTTATGGATTACTTGCTTAAATTAGAACTTGCAGTTGGTATTTAAGCACATTCATTGTTTTGAAATATATCTATTATAAATTTTAATTATAAATTTTGATCCTTTTCTGTTCATTGAAACAGAAAAGGATCAAAATTTATAATTATATATATAATTAATATAATTATAATTATATATAATACTAACAGCGTCCGAAAATTAAACCCATACATAAATTTTTCATGATCGAAATTATTGCGTTAAGGTAAACTACCTCTTCAATAATATTAGAAGACGTTGAAGGCTTGTAATAGGGGGCATAAAATACATTGTAAAGCTATTTTATTGGCATACATGCTGATGGTTTCTTTTTCGTAATATTGAATTTGACATCATACTACCTACATATTTTCTCGACCACTTGCTAACATATCTATTTGCGAAATGTTAGGTAAACCGATTTTTGGAAGTATTCAAAACTTATATTTGTTTGGGTTACCCAACAGTCTTCGCCTTTGACTTCTAAGACCGCCTGTGGTCGCTCTGGCTAATCATCTGATTAGATCTATGTTCTTCAGAGATAAATGAAGAGGAAGTTATTTTGAATACTTATAATACAAAAGTAGCGTGCACATTATAATTCAATGGGAAGAGGTTTTTTATGAATTGAATATCATAGGAAGTAATTAATTACCAAGGTATGTCGGCAAACCGCGCCGCAAAGTACGCTACGTGCCTGTGTGATACCTCAATTCTGCAATAAAAGTTTATGTGGGTACCTACCTCGAAAACATACCAACAATTTATTTTGTAATAGTTAAGGTGTATGCTCAAATAAGCCATAAAAATAAATCGCCCCATTGGCTTTAAACTTAAAATATCTGAATTACAGTTATATGATCAGAAATACCTATTCATATAGTTTTATATATTATTTGTTAAATTTTAATAAATTTAAATTAGTCTTAAAACTTTGAAGATGGCTATTTAATTATTTTCCATTACCCACAGCTACAAATCTAATTTTAAAAAAACATACAGATGCATTTAAAAAACTAACAGGAGTGAGTGGTCGTACGTTTCACAAATTAAGTGACAAAGACAAAATTGTATTGTATTGTACATAGACAAAAAACAATATATTTTTGTGTCTACGACTTCATAATTAATTATGCAACTGAAACAGTCTAGAGGTCACTCTGAACTCTACCAGAATCTGATGGGTCTGGGTCGTGTGAAAATATGCTCTAATGTATAATGTGCCATTATGACAACAATGAATCGTGTTATTTAGGTTTTAATTTAAAAACAAAATTTATAAAATTAGGTTAATATAATAGTTAATGTCCAAAACAAAGGATTGAGATGTTCTACGACTAATATTTTTAAATATCTACATACGAATATTAACTTTCAGACTTTCGCGTTGCTTGATTATTATTACGGGATCTAACGGGAATTCATTATTGAAGGAGCTTTTCGCTAAAACGTACCTATAGCCTGAAAGGTAAATGCTGTTTTATCGCAATAATTCCTGAAATGTTTATTAAAATAATATTATAGCCTTATATAATACTCTCGGAATATATCGTACTTAGTACGATTTTAAAGCTAGAAAACAAAGTGGTCAAGTTCATAAATGGCTGCATTAAGAAATAATCGCAAGTAAGCGCAACAAAAAGTAGTCAAACAAAGAATTAGACAACTCTCGACTCACAGTCACAGTACAAGTTACTGTTAACAGTATAGCTTAAAAATAATATGTCCATTTATCCTATTAAGAGTTATTGTAACAGAGCTTAGAAGGAGTGTTATGTAGGTTAGCGGATTATACTGAAGACCACGTACCTACTACACTAAATCAGACTTTTCTCATGTTTAATCTGAAAAACCTTCAGAGTTTCAAAATGTGCGTAGGAATTAAAACAAACAAATTTTATGATAATAATTCCTGTTGGATTAGTTATATTATGTATTTATTTCAGACGCGTTCAATTTATGTCGATTTAAATATATATAATTATACCTATATATAAAATATTTTTTAAGAGCTTTGTCAATCATTGTTCATAAAATTACCTATATTAGACCAGTAACTATAGAAATCTAGTTGAATAACACAGTTAATAATGAATACCATTATTAAACATAGTTTATATTCATATTCATCAAAAATCAGTAGTTTGAGAGCGAAAGTATAATACTCTTTTCTTAATTTTATGGCATAAAAACACAATTAACTTTGCAATTACTCATTTTATTTAAGGTTCATACTTGGTCTTCACTCTGCACTGTTGATATGCATTTTTCGGGTTTCATTTTAGACGAATACTAACCTACCTGGCAGATTCTCTTTTGAAGTTTTTAATTGTGTATAATACGGCCTTATTTTGGCAATTTTATTTATTTATTTATCAATTTATGTACACACAAAAAATTTTTGAATGTCAAACACAATATAAAGAGCAACAAGTAATTTCTTTAAGCAGATCCGCGAGAGGAGAACGAAATTACTATGAAAAAGAAATAATACAGTGTGTGATCAAATTCAACAAAAGGATAGGTTATACACGCAGACATATTGTATATACATAAATACATATATGAAATAATTATAATTATCATATGAAATCTTGTCATTTGTCATAGATAAAGAATTAATAGGAAGGACAGGAAAGCTAGGTGAAATGAGTCTGCCAAAATAAGTTTGAGATAACCCAGGAATAGTCATCGACTCCTGGGTTTTTAGCTGTCATAGTAACATTAATAGTTGCTCCATCCAACATGACAGGGTCAAAATTCGAAAAAGGTACTTAATTGCGCACATACTAGCTGCTAATGATCATGGGTTGAGATTATACATCAACAATAACAAGTTAGCATTGGTATTCGTTAGAAATTAACTTGATTTCTACTTTTTTTTTAATTAAGTTTTTTTTTTTTTTTAAATATTGTAGGTAAATAGATATCGATCATGTTACTAAATTAATTGCTAGTACTGAAGAAGTTTTATTTTAAATTTTGTTGAATAAAATTTGAATACAAGGAATTCAAATTTTATAGAAATCTAATATGTTATTGAGCACTGAGCATGATTCTTGCCAAATAAAATGGTGGATGACCTGCAACCCAGGTTTTCCTAGCGTAGGCATCTACTGAACAACACAATTATTATAATGTGTATACTATCTTAGATATTAAGTCATTGTTTGTCCAGCTATGTAAATGAGATTTTGTATGCACCTAATTTGAAATAAATTGAATTTAAATTTTAAAGTTAATCTAAATATAAAACCTAATGGATACTTGATTGAATATATTTGTTTTATATTTATTTTATCTGTGTTAAATTATGAATATTTTTAATTGTCTTCCTGCTGAATTGATTTATTTTTTATACATGTAGTATTTTAAGAAAATCCCGTATAACTTGTTTAATTAAAATTCAGTTATTAATTTCGAATTAATATAAATTCATGCAATTTTAAGGAAATCATTCTGGTTTAGCTTAAAAATACTATGTTAATACTAAAATATTCGTTAAGAAAACATAGCTTTAAATATATACAACTATTTAATACGAATGTTATTAATATAAAATTATAATAATTAATATTATTATTAAATTCAGATATCGGTTTTTGTGATAATAACTTGTTAAAAAAGCTCTAAGCTGATTAATACATGTGATACAATAAAAATAAATAATTTAAGGCCATAAACTCGGTTATGTACACGGAACAAGCGGTTTTTATACGTAAAAAATTTAAATTATGGACATAAAAGGTCATATTTTGCAAATAAAGTTAAATACTATAAGATTACTCTTAAAATAACAAGAATATGACATTTTACGGAAGGCACAAACGGCCATAAATCACGGAGGAAATTTCAAATCCATTCAAACGACAAATGAGGCGATGCCATTATTATGTCAATTGCCTCAGGCCTCCGTCATATTGATTGTGACGCCGTGATCTATTGTTATGGGTTGACTATACACTGAGTCAATCACAAACCACAATACAACATAGATAGGCAAACATACACATAAGCGACCTTGAAAGTTTTCTTAGTTTAAGTAACATAAATAAATATCTCACAACTTACACACAACGTCATCTAGTCCCAAACTAAGCAGAGCTTGTACTATGGGTACTAGAATAACTGATACTAATACATATATACATTTCTTTTGTAAATATATACTTATTATACATAGAAACACCTAGACTAAGACAAACCCTCATGTTCATGCACACAGATTTGTCATGAGCGGGAATCGAACCGGTTACCTCGGCATCGCAGGCAGGTACACTACCCACTCCGCCATCTGGTCGTCCACTTAACATTACATAATATTATTACGTTTATATTATCTACCCTGAGGGGCGAACCACAGGTGTATAAGAACTGTTATATCCATGTCTCATGTGATAGAAGGTGAGTCAATCGCCATTCACCGCGCACTATTCTATTCTATTCGAAAAAATCCAAAATAGCACTTCGCCCCAAAAAATCGAACCCAAGAACTTGCGGTGAGATGCCGCATAAGCTTTATTACTAGACCAAGAAGGCGATATCATAATTGCGGAAATCTGTTAGTTTGTTACATTAATCAGTTATATGCTACTAATAGATCTCGAAAATGATCAAAAAGGCAAAAACTACTTATTGAATATTGTCAGGCTACCGAAGGAATCGTTGCCAAAAACGAGTTTTCTTTACAGCGCCAAAGCTAGGCGATAATAAAATATTCATTATTTTTTTAAAATAATATATTATGTTATAATGAGTAGGTATTATAAAGAGTGGAATTAAAACCCAGAAAAGTCGTTCCCGCTTCAAAAAATCTTGTTACGGATGATATGGCATCTTGGCTAATATTGCTGATAAAAGAATATTTTCGTTTTTTTTAAAAGAGGAAAAATATTCTGTTTATTTAAGAGCTGATTGAAAATGCGTCGCTTCATCAGGTGACTGCTGTTATCCCTTATGTGCCAGTAATTTCAGGATGATCTCAACACCAAACTGGCACACAGTAGTGCAAGCACTTTATTTTGGCGGCAGGTTAAACGTGAGACGATGGTGTTTATGCCTTCGAGCTCCTTCACAAGAGCGCTACCACCTTCATTTATTTTGTGAATGATCATGAATATTTCTTAACAAGCTCTTTGCCAAACGTTCAGCACAATAATTAAATGATATATTAATACAGTTTAATAAAAAAACCATTAATAATATTCAAATCTAGTAGACGGGTTTTCAAGTGCATGCCATGCAAGGTGCGTAGAGATGACTTTTAGGACAACAGACTAGCTGTCACTACCAGGTATTGTGTTAGCCTGATTAATTCAAATCTACATTATTTTATAGAACTGGTTTATTAAATTTGTCATAAAACAAATGAACTACCACGCCTTCCTGAATGCCTTTAATAGATTCCATATAAATCGCGTAAACTCATCACGCGCGACTTCCGGGCTCATTACTAAACCATATAAATAATTTAAAAAAAAACAATTTGGTATTGTCCGATTAGCGGGCTAATCAGTGTGCCTATATTTTACAAAGAATATTTAGACATTAAACCTAATTTATTTTAATTTGTTAAGGTCATGGATCTTTAACAGAAAAAGGCCAATATTCGAATCAATTTAAATTATTAAATTATTGCGTTAACAAATAATGTTTACTTCTTTTTTCTGCCAGATTAATATTAAGTAGATTAATATATGATGGCGTTAATGGCAATTATAATATTAAATTAACATAATACCAAATATATTTTAATTCGTAGCAAAACTGCTCTTCAAAAACATTAGAACGTGTATATCTCATGGTACTAAAATCATGATGTACTGCCGCAGCTACCGGACGATACGCACTCAAGAAGCGGCCCATTGTTGCGTAGCTCCAGGCATATCTCAAATCTACGCCGTTTAATGAACTCCACCATACGAATAGTTAACAAGCTAGAAAATTCAGGTCACTAGTGTCATTTGATTTAAAGATTCCGACTACTTCTGATGCGTTCTTGGCCTTATTGCATTAAGCTTAAGAAGATTTTTAATTTTATACTTTTAGATATCGTATGCCTGTGACTGGTATTTTTGTACATGCTAGTACTGTTACAAGTAGGAACAAGTTCTATGGCCTCGAAGATGAACGACATGTTAATAACATGTTCTAGTTATTTTTTATTGAGCCTATTGTGCAGTCTACCAAGTTAACGGAATGCAGTAGATGCCTTGGCACTGTGTTTAGAAATAGAACCTTTTGTTTTTTTAAATTGCAGGACTAATTGCTATGGCTTGATTAAATACACTTAATTTCTAAGAATTTGCATGAATACCAACATTGCAGGTCGAGACAATAATACTAAGAATACTCAGTCTTGGCATTTCGAACTATTTACACGCAAAAGTGACATTCTTTTTATTCTCCATGGTTATGTGATTGCTTTAAAAGTCAGCCCAGTGTGGGTAGTGCTAAATAAATAGGTTTGTGATGGTTCCTTATTATATTCGCATACTTTTTTATGTATTTGGCATACTAATAGTTAATTATAATATTAATATGGCATAATACGAATAATAATGGTTAGGCATAATAGTCATTAACATTATTGTCTTTGAGCATACTATGTCATTAGGTTAAGCATACTATACTCATTTAATAAAATACTTTTCTTTTGTAAAATACACATGATAACGGATTTGGGGTGACCATTTATAATGCCATAAAAAAAACCTATCGTGTATTGCTAAATTAAATAAAAAAATGCATCCCGTTTCTGATTGCTTACTATTAACTCCACTCAAAATTAGGATTCCTAAGTAGTAGCTTAGCTTTAGCCATCTGTACTAATAGGTATTAGTGGCGTAGGTATGTTGTGTATTGGATACGGTTGCATACATGAATACACATTTATATTTACTTGTCCACATATAAGTCCAATAAATTGCATAATAATGACGTACTAAGCGCAAATGTTTAAAATTAAACCTTAATGTAATTTTGATGTAGTGTGTTGAGTAGATGTTCGAATATACAATGAATAGCAATTTGCCATAAGCTTTTAGAGTGTTTAATATTCATAACATGATGTATATATCGGCGCTTCAATATCTTGGTTAAAGGTTGTCTGCGTACGCGCATACTGCAATGCATTGTTGCATTTAATCCGCACGACTTCAAATACTATTAGATACGGCTATTAGCAGTATTATTTAATGGGCAACAGTATCGATACCTTTCTCAATATTTTTTTGTAGGCGAAAGACGCACCAACTGAATCTGGGTTCTTTTTAACCGTCTTCAAAAAAGGAGGCCTTTTTTTATTTGTTACCTTTTAACTTTCGACTGGGCAAAGTGATTTTAATGATTCTTTTTTTATTTGAAAGCTGGTGCTTCCTGTCTCATCACATTTCAATTTGGTCTAGTTCTTACAATAGCTGTATATGAAGTCGGTTTTCTTTTGGAAAATTATTTAAATACTAATTAGGGTGGATGCGACATAACGACATTTATTGAAATAACAGGTTCTATATTTATTATCCACTGATTAACATTTTCATATGATAAAAAAACACGTTATAAAAATCAATTTGATGATCGCTATGTACGATTTGTACCGAAAACGTATTTTTTGTTCATTCGTATAAAAAAATACCGTACCTAAATAATACTCAGTATTCAGTATTCAGGCTTAATTGCACTCTATAATACAATATAAATACTGACCATTTATAAAACCTGCTGTTTCAATCAATTTGGCTATGTCGCATACACCCTGCATATATCCATCCTAGGGGCAGATTTTATAAGCATAGCATAATACACAAAATTTATCAAATATTTAGTTACGTTAGTAGGTATACCATAATATATTTATTCTGAAAGATTCAATTGTGAAAAATATTTACGTTATTGTAAGAATTTTGCGTTTCGCCACTAGTTTCAAGTCTTCCCTTTTATCCATAGACATAACAACGCTAGTTACCTAAATCAATGTATGTCTAATGCAAATCGATATTGTCCATTGGCATAGTGCAACTTTGTAAAACAATGAAGAAGAATGTAGGTCATCTTATGCGCGTAATAAGTGGTAAAATTTTAATTAAATAATTTGAAGTACTTAAATAATACTTCAAATAATTAAAATTGTCTGATTTATATGTCCTATAATAACAATAATACGATAATAATATTTTTATTTTATTATGCAATGCGGTCAATAAACATTGCGTTAATGTTGCGGATAAGTTCAAACGAATGTTGACCGCGCGAATGCGTTGATGTCATTTTAATGCGACCGTCTATTGTATTTTATCTATTTATATTTTTATTGTTATCTCTAAATTTCTTCTCTACTTTATAATTATATGTGTACTGAATTTATCTTTTTATTTTAATATTATTTACGGTGTATTTTCAGACTGACAAAAATAAAATTAATGATTGATTTAGAGAAAAAATACCTTTAACATATTCGTGTCACCTATAACTTTAATTAAATATATATTTTTTAATACGTTTTTTTTAATACATTTATTTAATTAAGTGTTTTATTATACCAGGATATTATACTCATATAAATAGTTACTAATGTTGTCAAATAAATAAAAATAGTTATCTTACCTTGCACACAAGAAAACACGACACTACGTCACTCACACAAAATCAAAATTCGGATATGGAATGTCCGTTAGCCGCGCTAACTGGGGTCAGAGTGCGCATGCGTGTACCGCGGTGTCATCCCGCGACTCACGCGCTCGCGCAGTGAAAGTGCTTATATAGCCTTTTAGTGCAAGCCTGCACGGCGTGACGTCACACATCCGATGCAATGGATTTATAGGCGGGCGAAACAATGACATGAACTTTGGGCGAAGCTCCGACATTTTTTACATTTTAGCTATAAAAGCTTTCGATTTGGCAATGACCTGTTTGATTGTGACGTCACGAAATGACGTATCATACAGTTGAGAAATTTAGGGTTCTGGTAAGAGGCGACCGTAGAGAGATGGCTACAGCGGCTGCCCGGTGTGCAGTAAGGTCGCAGGTTCAAATTCTGCCGGTCCCATATCTTTTTCAACTGTTTCTTAGTATAATTTGCTAAGCATAGCTAAATGCTATAAAAATAATAAATTAGAAGTATAAGGCTGTTTGACAGGTAAAAAAATATAATGTAGCTTACGATCACCAACTGTCATCATTTTAGCCAATTATAGGCTACTGCTGGACATAGGCCTCGCCCAATTCGTGCCTCCTAGAGAGCTTCCTACCTTACTTAATTGCGGTCTCCATTCTATAAATGCGTAAAACTTAATCATTGTTAGGCATAATAGTCATTTGGCATAAACGGCATAGTGACTGATGCATAGATAGTAAAATATAGGATACCTTGTCAAAATATAGGTAAATATAAACCAAATACAATAATTTTTGATCCATACTATTATTCTAACTTATTTTATTATCATTCCGTTTCATTGGCGAGTTCATTTTTAAAGAACGAAATAATAAAAAAATATTTAATCATTAAATTACCGACACAAATTAAAAAAAAAATTTGTAAAATAACCATTTTCATAACGCAATATTTCGTGTATATATTAAACAAATTCATGACTTTACATACCAAATAGATTAGCGTGACGTCACGCTAATGTTTAGCCGTTAGTTTGGAGCATTTGAGCCAGTCTATAATTAATGTAAATATAAAATTATATCTTTGGCACTTTATATGTTAACAAAGTGATTATTTTAGTGATGTTTCTAATATCGGTTACGATATGGAAAATATTCACCGGGCCTATTGTCATTTGGCATGATTGTCTTTTGGTATATTTGTATTTTGGCATACTATTTCATTAGGTTAAGCATACAAAAATAGCAGTTGTTTTGAAAAGAATATATCTGCAAAATAGGACCTAAAGTATTAATTAGTTGATCGGTTAAGTTAGTCAGTGCAGAGGTAGCGTTAATCTTTTGTTTTTTACAAGCATCATTTTCGTACATAGTTATGAAGAAAAAAACTTGGAAGGCATGTTGTATAATTTGCTCACTAGGTTTAGAAGAGCTTTAAGTAATATTCAACGTCTCGTCTCATCTGTGTATAACTAGAAATAATACAGTAAACGGTCTTAAGGTGCCTTTATTTAAAGAATTATCTGCGTACTCCTCACCGTTCAGGAGTTGTACCTTCCAGCATCAGCTCATCAACGTGAGATGCTTACTGCTAGATGCAAATATCAAATTATTTAATTAACTTTAGAAAATATACAAAAAAACACTAAGGATCTATAAATTTTGAAGGTTACCCTCAATTTCTTTAGGATTCCTGAATCTAACCGTACCCATTCTATTATTGTGATCGTCTTGCCGAATAATAAGTAATATATGCATTCTGAAGCCAGATTGATGCCCAAACGACCGTAGCACAATGGCAAATCTGATGATAAACGCTGATTCCATCAGTTGTCTTCCGATGTGCGTGTTTTGCAAGATCATATTACAAATGCCGATGATTAATAGTTGTATTGTGCTACCTGACATACAAACAACACTGTTGTATAATAAATTCGTGCGTGTAATATCGTAGACAATAGCTGAAACTGTGAGGTGCGTTTGGTCATCAGCTTTTTAGTAGCTTTAGCTTTTGTAAGGCTGAACTACTATTGATAAGTAACTTGTTGTAAGGCTAGAGCCATATATTTTGACATGTCAAAATACTGAATGACTTTAACATTTAAAACAAAGTACGTTAACAAGCATTGCTATCAAACTGTCTGAATTCCATTTTACTAGATAATTGAGTGTATTTTTAACCGACTTCCAAACGAAAAGGTTCTATGTTCGACGCGTATATTTTTTTATGTTTGTCCAGCGATTTATTCGTAATTTGTACATATTTTAAAAATATTTTTTAAATCTATTTCTATTCTTTTTTTTATTTGAGAGAGTGTAGCCTGAGCCCCATATCCACAAAGTCAGGAACCCCAAATTTAGGTCCTTACAGTGTTTTTTGTTTATTTTCTGAAGTTATTTAGATATTTGCATCTCCCGTTGATGAGCTGATGCTGGAAACTACAACTCCTGAACGGTCAGAAGTACGCAGATATATTTTAAATAAAGGCACCATAAGACCGTTTACAGTATTCTTTTTAGTTATACACAGATGAGACGAGACGTTGGATATTACTTAAATATTAGTATTTGAAGTTAAGAGCAACAAATAATCTACATAGGATAAGTCGTTTGTACCCGTCCTTCTAACTGTGCTGGACTGCTTGTCCAGCACAGTTAGAAACAAGAATGATTCATGATACTTCACTTAAAAGAGAGAAATTAATACTTTTTTGAAAATACATAAAAATATTTTAACATAGCTGTGTATTCCAAAAAATAATCACATTATAGCTACACACTTGGAACCAGTCCAAAATGTTATAACTATGCATCTCCTATTTTCTCTAGTCTCAATTTCTGACTAGAACTGGAACGGTTCAATTATTCGTTTTACTCTTTTAATTTAATATTTTATTAATAAAATATTAAATTAAAATTATATTATTTTTTTTTTTTTAAATATTTAATTAAGAAAATTATATTAATAAAATAAAAATATTTAGGGGGTGCATGAAAGGAGCCTCCCCGAGTGACGTACACAACGATTCCCTACGTCCGGCGCACCCTGGGCAATTCGCGAGTTCTCCCAAGCGAATTGGCTAATCCTTTCACCACGATGGCAAGTCAAAATAAATTTTGTCTCAGCCATCGACACGACGAAGAAAAAGAATTTAATATTTAAAAAAAGTATAGACATATCATGAATCAATATTTAAAATACTATTGAAACGATTAAGCAAAATATTATTTTAAATACTGCATGAAAAAGTCCTGCATCACGGAACTAACAGTTCACCTAAATGTTTAAATGGCGATTATAATAAATTGCTAATCGGGAAGCTGCTATACTAAGTAATGAACTAGTTATTATAACTTCCACTAAATCCGTGCTTCGATCATAAAAGCTCTTATTCAAGCTAATTGACAACCTTGTTATATTCCAAATCTTCATTAGTGTTGTGTTTTTTTTTATTCCAGTTCTAAGTAAAGAATCACATGGATAATGCATTTGCTAAAAGATAAAATAGATACATATCTATTCTATCTTTCAACCAATGCTTCATTTGTTTTTCGTTAAAAGTAATTTGTTCTTATGTTTGAGTAACCTTGATCTCCCTGCCGTTATACACAAGCAAAAGCAAGCATAATTAACCTCATTAAATAAGGGTCAATATTCCTTGACCATAAGAAGAATGATCTACTATTTTAGTTAATTACTATTCAATATTTAATATTATTCCGTAGACTATTCTTCCTTGCTGCATTTATCAAAGAACCGGAAAAAAAATCTATCGTTAATATTACGTTAAAAAAGATGTTCGTATTTTTTTTTGGTTACAACGTTTAACCTTCTGTGGTCAGCCACAGTTTAGCCAAATGTCTTGTATGAGTCAAACCATTCGGTTCGACCATGAATTAAAGGTGACCATAAAAAAACAACTTTACAAAGTTTTATAGACAATTAGTGGAGAAGATGTTCCAATGCAGTTTAGATGCACTGGCACTTAGACATTTTTCTTATTGTTATTGGTATTTAATGGTTAAACATTTTGTGTTTAAATGTTACAATTATGTATAAACAAAAATATATTGTGTGTAATAAACATCAAATATCTATTGCAATCAGAATAAATCTATTCAACATTACGAATATCAAGATTTCAATAAATTATCATTCGGTTCTCGATTGTTTCGCATAATTTTGTTTGGAACAATTTAACTTCGCATACCTTTATTTGGCATAATGATATAAACAGATAATATTAATTTAGCATAACTTAATTCGCGTAATTTGGATTACGCATAATCATTGTTAGGCGTAATGTTGTTTTGGCATAATTGTCTTTTAGCATACTATTTTATTAATATTCCTGTTGAACAAAATACTTTTCGAATGTAAAATAAACAAGCGGCGTTGAAGGGGTGGCCCCAGGGCCACCCCCCCGCCCCCTAACCTATTTTGACACTATGTATCCCCAATTCAAATTTATCTTGATCTTTATTAGGCTAAAAACCATAATGTCTTTATAATTATTATACTAAAAAAACATTGCGTTAAACAACATTATTTGAAAGGATAGTTATGCCAAGTGGAGTAATATGCAAAAAGACAATTTATACCTAATGACTATTATGCGAAAAAAAATGGGATTCCTCTGATACCATATTGATATTATTTATTTATTTTTTATTTATTTAAAAACTTCTTGCACTAAACGTGACTTATAGCCCAGGGTAGATCCCTTAAAAAATGATAAAAAGTCAAAAAAATAATAGTAGGATGAAACCCATTAGAAAAAGAGGAGAATATTATAAAAATTAAAGGAAAAATAATTTACGGGCGAACTGAGGTCGGGAAGAGGGGGAGGGGGGGGTTTAAAGGGTAAAAAACGGATATTCTCGATTTCCGGCAAAACTAAAAGTCCTATGGGAAAAAGTCGAATGGCAAAGTTGTTGGTAATAAAAAGATCTAAAACTTTTGTATTTACACTTTTTTTATATAACCTCAAAATTTATGTGAAAAATTCAAAAAACCAAGTTTTTGGTTTTTTATTTTTATCTTTTACAAACAATAATTTTTTTTCACGAAATTTGGTGAAAACTTACCTTTTTATGTCCCAAATACGCTGTAATTTATTTGATTAGAAATATTTATTTTTTACCTTTTTTTTTAATTAATATCGATTTTTTACCCTTATTTTCCATCGAAAATTCAC
This sequence comes from Hypena proboscidalis, assembly GCA_905147285.1. Taxonomy (NCBI): domain Eukaryota; kingdom Metazoa; phylum Arthropoda; class Insecta; order Lepidoptera; family Erebidae; genus Hypena; species Hypena proboscidalis. Next base: position 9,983,024 of record LR990141.1, read on the forward strand.
CTGTCAAAATATCAGCTTTTTTCAAAAAATTGGTATGTTTTCTCTTCGTTAAAATCTCTTCTTTCCGATGGTGAAAAAATATATATATGTTACTATAGTAAATCTTCACAGAAAATGCAAAACAAAGATCGAAAAAAACTATTCATTTATACTTAATATATACAATTTTGAGTTATTTATTAAAAATTTACACTTTAATTACTCGAAAAACGTAAGATTACATGTTACATTGATAAAATATTAATTTTATTAACTTATTTGTTTGTAAATAGCTCAAAATTGTATATAGTGTATATATTAATTATATATTAATAGTTTTTTTCGATCTTTGTTTTGCATTTTCTGTGAAGATTTACTATAGTAACATATATATATTTTTTCACCATCGGAAAGAAGAGAACGAAGAGAAAACATACCAATTTTTTGAAAAAAGCTGATATTTTGACAGGTGAATTTTCGATCGAAAATAAGGGTAAAAAATCGATATTAATTAAAAAAAAAGGTGAAAAAATTAATATTTCTAATCAAATAAATTACAGCGTATTTGGGACATAAAAAGGTAAGTTTTCACCAAATTTCGTGAAAAAAAATTATTGTTTGTAAAAGATAAAAATAAAAAACCAAAAACTTGGTTTTTTGAATTTTTCACATAAATTTTGAGGTTATATGAAAAAAGTGTAAATACAAAAGTTTTAGATCTTTTTATTACTAACAACTTTGCCATTCAACTTTTTTCCATAGAACTTTTAGTTTTGCCGGAAATCAAGAAAATCCGTTTTTTACCCTTAACACCCCCCCCTCCCCCTCTTCCCGACCTCAGTTCGCCCGTAAATTATTTTTCCTTTAATTTTTATAATATTCTCCTCCTTTTCTAATAGGTTTCATCCTACTATTAATTTTTTTGCTCTTAAAAATTAACGGCACTGGGCTATTAGGCGGACTTAATGCCGAAGGCATTTTCTACCAGTCGACCCTTAGGGTGGTGCAGAGATAAATATTACATTACATACCATCACGCTTCTATTAACCAAAAGGCAGAGGTGATCACCATCACCATTCTATTCTATAAAGTAAGTAGCTTTCATTGTACGACAGATGTATTTTTTCTGTAGGATTAAATGTTTGAAATTGAACTTGCAGCCTGCATTGTAATTGATCCTTGTTGGCAAATTCCTCGAAGACGCCTGAACCGATTTAAGACATTCTTTTTTTGTCTGAAAGAGTATATCTACTTGTCATGTGGTCCCATTTTTATCAGGTTACGATCTGATGTTGGGATCCTAGAAAAATCGAGGGCAACCTTCAAACTAATATTACCTAATACTAATCGGATATTTGCAGTTAGCAGTCAGCATTTCATGTTTCTGAGCTGATGCTGGAAGGTTTAAATAAAGGCACCTTAAGCACGTCTACTTTATTCTTTCAAGTTACACACAGATGAGGCGAGACGTTGAATATTACTTAAGTATTTCTTACTTTTTAATTGAAGTCGGTTTTTTTTTGTTAAATTATACTGTACCTATATGTTACAGAGAAAATATAATGTAAGTGTAAGCAATAAATTATATTGTCCTCTATCCATAAACTAATTGTTCTCGTAAAATAAGTATAAATAAAATTTTGGTGTCGTTATTATATTAAAACATTAATAAAACTGTAATCTTTTGTATTTGGAAAGCTAAAACTCCTCTCAATAACAGACAAGCACGAAATCGTGCAATAAACACGAAAATTTGATGTGTAAACAAACTTATGTTCGTGTCGATATAATCGATAACATTCGCTATAATAATACAGCTATCGATCTTTTTATCTTGCTCGGCCTTAATATTGTACAAAAAGCGTACTAAAGAGCATGTATTTACAAAACCCATCTTTAGAGTTACGTAGTTTCAATTATTTAAAGTAAAGGATTCTTGTATGCTCGGCTTCTAGTAAATTTACATCTGTAAGACATTAATTGATTAAGGAGTGTCATCTTTTATAATAAATATCATATAACGTTCACGTATACCTTCGTATGGTGTCGTAAACTTTTACGCCCACATAATATGGGTGGGGTAGAGTTAGCTATGAGATTCATCACGTTATCAATAGCACACGCGTTTATTATGAAATTAGTAATACGTATAATTTTGATGTTAGTAACCTGTCTGAGCCCATTATCGTCTTCAAGAAATGGGGCGCTGAGCGCAAACCCTTTACCAGCATGCATATCAGAAAGGTAAATCAATCGAAACCGCTTTGCTTAGTCTGACGGATAAGGTTGAAAGAGGACTCGACAAATAAATCGCCCATTGCGCCTTTCTTGATATCGAATGAGAATTTGACAACGTTCAAATAAACACTCTTGCCAGCAGCATGAGGTGCAATGCTATGGACGAAATCAATGCTCCTTCGTCCTAAGTCACGATTACCTTTTAAGGTGAATCTTATCACTACCACCTGATCAGGTGTCTTCAAGGTGGAGTGTCACCCCTGATTCTTATGGACCAGTATGATGGGACTTTTCCGTTCCCTCAGGCAATCTTTAGCACCAAAATAGACCACTTTTTTACAAAACACATAATAATAACGCTCAAAGATGTTTTTAGAATAGAAATGTCGTGCGTGCTCTCGTTCTATTTTACGAATAATATAAATGTTCTGTCTATCGAGGTTCTGTTAAAGATTTTTAATCCTTGGCTAAAACCCTTTAATGCAATTAATTAACCCCAACCATTGAGTTTTAAAAATAAGTATTTCAAAAATTATTAAATAAGATTAGGTTATATAGATAGAATAAAACGTAATAATATTTTAATAGGTCTAAGAATGGGTTAATAAGCTATATTTTTGGACGTAGGTATCTCTACCTGGTTTCTGGTATCACGTGGGTTGAACCTCGGGCAACTGCAAGTATTGAACAAAAACTTCAAAACGGTATCGCAGAATTTGGTTGCTGCTACTTCCTTACAGTTTTTATCTATTTAGTGTCGTTTAATGAAAAATAAGAATATTATACTCAAAAGCTCTATGAAAAACCAAAGTAGCCTTCATTAATGACATTATAAATATATGGAACGGTTCCGCAATGTGCCTAATTTATTTAAATTATAATTTAAAATAAGACTTAAGACAAGGTTGGCTAAATTTAGTCAGCTTTTGTATATTTCACATCATCCATAATACATCATGGTATCATGTTTGTAGATTAAAACTTTTAAGAAACTAAAATATCTAAGTAAATGTCGTGTCTTTGTTATGGCTAGCTCTAAAAGAAAATAAGTAATCTCGAATATTTTGAAATTTTGTAGTTTGATTTGATTTCTACTCGCACGTCATTCGTTTGTTATCATTCTCGATATATTAAAGTATTTAAGCTAATTTTTTTTCTTCTTGTCATGCATACGTATGTACGTAAATCAATGCATACGTAGTTATCCTTAACAAAAGTACTCCACAAGGCAACTCTATATAAAATATGGGTGAAACAAAACACGATTATTGAGTTAAATGGTTGCGATATGGTGAGAATCATTATTATAAAAATCTCAACCGGCCTTTATGATTTACAAACGCAAAGACCTTGCGTTTTACGATCTTGAGATGAATCCAATGTACTCGGGTCATTACGTGAAAAATGTCAGACAATTACATCTCAGCCGTTAGTCAATAATAGCCTTAAATCGTGTGTTAAAATATCAGCTGAAGATGTCCGAATGATATTAAGATTTGCCAAACACCTCTTTACAGCAGTTTGATCCGATAATAACTGTATTGCTAAATAAATAACTGCTATACTCGAGATGCCATACATGGGTTCGATTCTTACGATATTCGATGTGATGAGTTTGTTTTGTGCATCAAACAAGGAGCTTGCGGTCAATTGTTTGACTTGGTAATTACTGTAATAGTAATTAAATTGAATAATGTTCCACATATTTGTCATTGAACTATTTAATATATTATAGATCTGGCGGAAGAGATCTTGAGGATAATATTTTTCACACTATATCTGTATACCTTTATATGTGATAAAGGCTTTGGATGACAGAATCTATTGAATCAATATAGTTTTATTGTCTCCTAGAGGGTAAACCCGCCCCGAGAAGCAGTTTATTGTGCTCTGCCATTTGATACATGGTTTTTACGTAATTTGAGTTTGATACATTTAATTTGATTGTAAAATTTACAATTGATTTCATAATTAATTCGGTATTCTTAATAATATTGGAATGTTGATGTATGTGTGACATATTGTGTGTGTCAATGTGAAATGTACAGTGCTGCATGTGGTGAATATTAGTGAGATGTTCCATGAAGGTGTCAGTGGCTGTGTTGTTGGAGAGTATGGAATGTAGGTCGTAAGGGTTCAGCTGTTAAGGTTGCAGTATTGTTCGTGGTGTAGTCTTGTGTGAGTGTATTTGGTGCATGTGTATGAATGTTTAGGTGGTTATATAGTCACAAAGTCACTCACCCGCTTTGCTTTGGAGGGAAGTAAAGATACATACTTTCCAACTCCAACTATATACTTCTGATTAAATTCGTTGCGGGTTCCAAGACAATTTTAACTCTCCCTGGGATTGCCCGTGTGTCATGCACGGTGCCTTTCAGTTGGTTACCGCTGTAGATCCTGGCGTCACAGGAGTCACAGTGGTGGGCGTGTGGGTGGGATTATATCCCGTTTTTAGTCACAAAGTCATGAGTTATTATAGGTGATGTGGAATCGATGGAGGTAGTGATTGTGGTATCCATAGATCGAATCAAAATAGTTAGATACTTTATTTTTGAAGTATTCTCAAGTGTTAATAATTGAAATGCTATCAAGTACACACATACGGTAAGTATTATAAATATAAATCCTTTGTGCAAGAGGAATGTAGGCTAACCGAAAACATTTGAAAAATCTTCGCCTATTAACAACAATAACATGTACATCAAATCGATCAAGATTTACTCAATTATGTTGAAAGTCTTGAATTGAAAGATATGCTTGTATAGAGACGTATCGAATCGAGATCTTGCACAGATTTGGAAAACAGCTACTTAGTAATCTGCGCAAAGTTTAGTTGTTAAAACATAAGACTTCAAATGCGTGCCGAGATGTCAACAGTGTCCCTTTAAAAGGAATCGCTTAGTAACGATTAGTCAACTTAACTGAAATGTGTTATCTATTTATACTCATCTAATTGTTCGACTGTCTGGTTCATCAACGCAGAGCCTAAACCGCAGGGACTAGAAACTTAAAATGCTGCAAGAAAATTCCATACATATGGCGTAGGGGCGCACTATAAAGAAATTGTTGGAAATGCCACTCCAAAGGGGGTTCAATAAAGGTTAGACGGTTGTATGTAAGTCCGTCATTTTTGAAGACAGAAGCACGAATTTTCGTATAGTTAAACTCAAACAAAAATGAATCAATTTAATTTTTACCGTGTATTTCTGTTTTTCTAAATTTTATTTCCATGAGGGTGAATTTAGGGGTTTTAGATAATAACATTTGACACGGGTAAAACCGCGCAGGTCAACTAGTTATTATTATTATTGCGAGTCTATAGTGTCCCACTGCAGGGCAAAGGCCTCCCCTCCCTTTTTCCACTTATCTCTGTCTGCGGCTTGCAGTGTCCAGTCAATTTGCCATGAATCCAATTCATCCCGCCATCTCCTTCTGGGTCTGCCACATTGTCGTTTATCATTGTTTGGGACCTATTGTGTTGTGGTTTTGGCCCATAGCTCCTCTGGCATACGACACACTATCTATTCACCTATAAAATATCATCTAGCTATCTATATAATATTTTAATCGCCTTATTTATGTGCAGGAATAATATTTATGGCAAATACTTATAGTTAAATTGGGACTATCCACTAGGCGACCGCTAGTGAAGATATAGGTACATATTTAAACAGTTGGGCAATATTTTATACACTTAGATAACATCTACTGGAGTCATTGCGTTTTCAATTATCACAGGTTCGCTAATATTTTGATGAGGTTGATTTCTAAACAATGTTAGTAAATGTATAGGTCCCAGCGAGTAACTTTTAGATGCAACAATATTTAGATCTTTACGCTAATGTGCTATATTACATGAAATGTTAATATGTGTGATCTTTCATCAGCCATTGATATGTTTCACTCTATTATTTATATTTTCAACTCTGTTTGTACACCTTACTTTTTACGTTTATCGTTAAATGATTTTGTCGAGGTTGTAACTAGACTGCACAACACGGAAAATTTGCTTTAAAATATTAGAATTTCTGAGATTTCACGAAATACGAAGCAAAAAGCAGTTGGTCCCGCTACGCTCCGTTAAGTTCGGCAACTGGATTGTCTTTGATAGAAAAATGGGATTCCAAACGTCGATACACATCTAATTATGCTTTTGTGAACAAAACAAAGGTGAATTCCATGCAATTGAACGACTTGAATGATTGCAAATGTGGTACAATATATTTTATATTCGTGTTATAGTCAATTCTTCATATAAATAGAAAATATTAAACAGAATTACTATGGTCATTGACATATACATAATTATACATATTTAAGTACGTATTTACAAAAGAAAAGTATATATGTATTAGTATCAGTAATATTCTAGTACCCATAATACAAGCTCTGCTTAGTTTGGGACTAGATGACGTTGTGTGTAAGTTGTGAGATATGTATTTATTTATTTATAGCTGTGTCAAATCGGACTCTGAAATATCACATATTGTCAATTTTATTGATGTATGTACTAAGGCATTATCCGGGTGTTGAACACGCAACTTTAAAATCTATACCGATCCGCGTAAATTAGCCACAACACTTTATGCAGTACAAGGTAGGGCAGGCAATGTTGACGATGATTTATTCGTGTGTTCATCTACTAAGTATATCCGTATAATTTATTATAATCGTGATGAGCGTAAATGAAAGGTTCCTTGTCTGCAATCAATGTTGTTTTTATTTTTTGCTATGTTATTTTTTTATAACAATATTATATCAATCTCAGTTAATTAGTTACTTCTTCAAATAGCACCAGCAACATTTTATTTGTATACGTTACCACATAATATTTACCGTTTTTGACTTAATGAAGAAGTCATGATACTTAATAACAACTTAACTTTACGATGAAACTGAGTTTATTTACTTTTTTATTTATTTATTCGGGATAACAACAGTCGTTTACAAATATATTACATAGCTAACATTACTAAACAATGAATAGCTATCCACAATGTGTAAAGACTACTACACACAGTGCCGGCGGCAATACCGCCGGCCTTATGCCGAGCGGCTTTGCCGCCGGCAATACGAGCCGCCGGCACAAGCCGCGAAAAGCCGCGACGCATCATTCCGGTTGAGACAGTCAGATAGAACACTAGTGAAGTGCACATTTTGTACAGGAACGAACTGACGCCGGCAAGCCGCGTAACCCGCCGGCTCAGCCCCGCGGCCATGCCGGCGGCTCCTTTGTGCGGCAAAGCCGGCGGTTTTGTATGCCGCCGGGTGCACGGCGGCTTGACCGGCGGCTTGCCCGGCGGCCCTGCCGCCGGCACTGTGTGTAGGCACCTTTACAAAGTATAACGAACAGACTTATATTAAGAGAAAAAGCATATTAATATTTAATGCAGAACATTTTTAGGAAAAATTAGTAAATTAGTAAATTTGCAGAACAACGAGTTATTGTGAACAAGTTAACAACGAGTTAAACTTATAAATAGTTGTTAGAATCTTATATATCTTAAGTGATGTTTGTAAGATAACCTCGCATCAACTGTAATTTGTAATGACCCAATAGTTTTTCTTATTAAAAATTGGTATATTACGAATCCGTTTTTGCTCTCACCTGATATTTATGTCGAATTGCAAATTGTAAATGATTATTAAAACTAAAGAAAAAAAGAAAAAGCATTTATTTAGACTCATAAAAGGAGTACAAGGGTGAAAATAAGGCATGTAAAAGTAAACTAAACAAAATATAACAGTAAAATTAAGAATAAGCACATATAAGGCATGGAAAACAAGTGGAACACTCCTGTATGAGACCAAAAAGGTGACTATCTCAGCAATAGCTGCAGTTTAAAATACTACAGCGCTGGTTTTTAGATAGCACCTTTGTAATGACATTATGGTCAATAAGATTTCTATATCTATATAATTATATAAAAATGAAACCCGTTTTCCGTTGTCACGACATAGCATGAAAACGGCTTGACCGATTTGGCTGATTTTTTTTTTGTAGTTTTCTAATAATCTGTACAAGGATCTTACGGAAAAAAAAAATATATATTAATAAATTTTCTGTCAAAATATAAGTTAAATTTTTGAACCCTACGGCATAAACAACTATTAAGAAAATATATATTTTGTTTTTTATTTAATAAAATTAGTAAAGTCCTTCTCAGGTATGACGAGACCAGGGAAATAGGTATTCATTTTTATATGGAGAATATTATAGATTCCAGTTCAAATTAAATAGGTACGCATACATAAGATAGGTCAGCTATACAAAATAAAGTAGTGCATCAAATTTACGCTAAGGCGGTACGAAGTTGGCCGGGTCAGCTAGTATTTATATAATACTAGATATATTACAATATTATGGATTGCGCTCTATTAACATTTATAACATAATATATGGATATAAATTACTCATTAATTTATTGATTTAGTCATACACTTGACACAAGGCAACTGATACACTTGACATCGTTAATCGTAGACAGCTTTTAATACATTATCAATTTATATTTTATACTTTGCGTTTCAAGCTAACTCGATCTGCTAAGTCGAAACTATCAATACTCTTGACATCTTAAATTGCATTTTAATATGCAACAAAAAATATTTTGGATCTATTGGAGATTTTCTACCAATATTATATATTGATACGCGAAATACTTATATTGAATTTGCTAATATCTTTGTATTCAGTTAAAGTATTTTTTTATTTGTTTAAATCAAAATGTTATTTCACACGCGGAATTTCAATTTGTTTAATAGTTATAACGTCATTTTTAAAAATCTACATTATAAGATATATAAGAGACTTTGTAGTAATAGCTAAAAGTATGACATAATATTTGATGTTGTCTCAAGATATATTTGCTAAAAGAAGGCCTTAACATTAATGTTATTAAGAGGTGGTTAAAAAAATCTATCATTGCTACAAAAAAAATGGAATAGATCCCGATCTTTTTTCCGAACTGTCTCGTTCTATACATGCGATGAAAGCGGAGTAAATCTTCTGTGTGCATATTCTATGCGTGCTGCGCCTGCGCCTGCTACATCTGCCCCACTCGGGCAAAGGGCAATAAGGTGAAGGTCGCTACACTGACCGTATCCGCTTTGGGCCTTGTTGCCTCAGAGCAGATGTGCTCGTTAATTGAGTCAACCATCAACGTTTTATTTTAACATTAAATAATATTTTCCTCGTGATGTAAGTGTTATTACACGATATTAAAATGACACATTTATTTTTATAATGTACACAAGTATATCTAAGCCTTTAAAAAAAAACCGGCCAAGTGCGAGTCGGACGTAGGGTTCCGTACCACTATACATCTAAGTAAATGTTTTTCTTTATTCTTTATTATATTGGAGTTGATTGAATGAAAGGTAAAATACGGTTTACGATTTATAACGTATTAAAAAAAAACTAATTATTAGATCTCGTTCAAACCAATTTTCGGTGGAAGTTTGCATGGTCATGTACATCATATATTATTTTTACATTTATCATTCCCTTATTTTAGAAGTTACAGGGGGAGGGACACACTTTTTAAACTTTGGAAGCGTCTCTCGCGCAAACTATTCAGTTTAGAAAAAATATATATTAGAAACCTCAATATCATTTTTGATGACCTATCCATAGATACCCCACACGTATGGGTTTGATGAAAAAAAAGTTGAGTTGCAGTACTAAGTATGGGGAAAAAAAAAGATTTTTTTCTATTTTTGTAGGCAAATCTTCACCGAATACATCTACTTGCCAAGTTTCCACAGTATAGCTTTATAGTTACTGAAAAAAATTGGCTGTGACATACGGACGGACAGACATGACGAATCCATAAGGGTTCCGTTTTTTGCCATTCGGCTACGGAACCCTAAAAAATGCCTACGTATTCTAAGCACCGTCTTGTTGTAGATATAGATGTATTTTTAAATAATCCTGATTTAATAGCAACGCATTTTTATTATTTATTATGATGACCAACTCTTTTTTGGCAGTTACTGTAAAAAAAATAAGTACAAATATCCAGACAAATATACACGATTTGACGACTTTTTATTAGATTTATTAATTATGCATGTAATTTTGATATTTTAATTATTAGGTTACCTATAACCTAAGAAAACAGTTAAGGAGATAGGAAAATCTCCTTAATCATATTTCCATATAACGAATGTTATAAATTTACAATATATTTTTCTACATTCAGCTAATAAGGGTAAAAGTAATGTTGAAAATTCGTCTTGCGTTCAGTTTAATTTAAAAATAATTCATTTACAAATAAAAGAGATTGAGTTTTTTTGCAATAACCATTAAGATTTAATCTGTCTTGTAAGTTGGATTTCTAAAGAAGTTATGACGAAAATTAGCTAGCAAATTGTAATGACCAGGCTTTACAGCTTAGACATAACGTCTCGCGAATTAGTAATTTCATTAAGTAATATTTAATTTGAGATTGTATTGTCCTTTGAAGATTGCCGATTGTTCTGTCTATTTGTCGATACGTGTTTCAAAAGTTGAGGTCAATAGTTCAATATCGACAATCCATATCACCCAAGAAGAACAACATGTCGTGCTCCTGCCTTTTTGTTAATCACGAACCATAATATTATTATCGACATTGTATTGCGTAAAGTAACAACCCAAGAACTAAGGAACCCTCTGATTGACGGTAGTCGTCAGTTTGTTTAGAATAACAAGTTATTCAGGCAACCATTAGCCGTAATCTATATTATACACTCTAAAAAAAAATTGGTTGCTCCTAACAAGATTGTGATTATTTCAAACAAGCATCTTGATTCCATTTGAGCCTAACAAGACGTTATATAAATCAATTAAGGTGGTTTTTGTTGCTCTTACTATCTGCTTCTTAAACAGAACAATTAGAACCATAATCAAAGTCAACAAGAAAATGACTAATATGACGAATTCAACGTAATATATTCATCTATGGTCTTGGTTAATATAAATATGAAAATGACTACTCTAACTAATTCTCATTAATAAATTTGACTAAGAACTTGATCATTATAACTAATTCATATTCGTAGACTCAACTAAGAACTTGATCATTATAACTAATTCATCTTCGTAGACTCAACTAAGAACTTGATCATTGTAAGTATTCATCTACGTAGACTCAACTAAGAACGTCGTCATTATAACTAATTCATGTTCGTAGACTCAACTAAGAACGTGGTCATTATAACTAATTCATGTTCGTAGACTCTACTACAACCATGGTTCTTTTAAATATGAAACATTATTATACCAACAAAGTTACTCTTAATCGAATGTACTGAGATACTTTGTCTCATTAACTAACACCGATCTATTAATTGGGTCAGCACTTCAAATGCGTATTTAAGAACACTTTCAGTATTAATTGCGATTTTTAAATACAACCCTTACCTCCGGTTTTTGAAATGCTTTGAAAAGGGTTGTATTTAAAAATCGCACTTAATACCGAAATTGCTCCTAAATATGCAATTTGAAGTCCTAACCCAATTTATTAAGATAACACCTTTCTTCTTCTTCTAGAAAAGAAGAAACATAAAGAAAGATAGCATCTCAAGATCGTACCCAGAATGTTATCTGAGTTAAGTGTATTAGTGTATTAATATCAAAACGTCATCGTTTTTTATCTAGTCTCAAAAAACGAGTATGTACCTACTATTACCTACTATTTACATATTCAAACTGTATCTATTGGTAACTATTTTGTCTAACAAAATTTTTGTAAGTAGGTGACATGTTAGGTACATACGTAAATTTGGTCAAAATGAAACAAAAATATAATTAAAAATAGTTATATATTATATTCATCGATTACTTAGATAGTACAGCGCATGGTTACATATTTTTTGCCATTGCTTAAAATATTTATATTACAGGGAATCGGCGTTCTAACTGTTTTAATAACAATATTTAACAGAGAAAACAATTTTTACACAGCTTATTTCTTAACCAATTATGAATAATCTTCAGTCACAATATTATTTGTTTATTATATTATTAACAGTGGTTTAAAATGATTACAACCAAAGCAAACTAAACTTTGTTGTAAAAATTTTGCTTATTATGTACCTAAATAGGTATAAAACTAAATACTTAAGTAAGAATTATAGTAAAGAGAAATTTTAACATAAACAATGTCATAAACAAAAGTTACTAATTATTATCAGTCATTAACATTTTTGGCAACGTTTATTAAAAAAGAAAAATACAATAGGTATTTAAATATTGAAATCCGCGAGGAGAGACTCAGCAGCAGTTGATCCTTTATCAGATGCGGATGACATTTTATAAAACGCTTTTTGTATGAAGTACCACACAGACTATACTCTGCATTTAGGGCCCATATTATTTTATAACACGTATCAACTGCGTGTATAACAGACATTCTCTCATAGATGATTGATCTATTCGCAACTATTAGAAAAGTATTTATTTTGTCCAGCGACTCACCCACTACAATAATATAATGTTGGGATGGCGCTCCTTTTTGGAGAAGGGTTGAAAGGCGGAGTTCTTGTTCGGATTTCTGCACTCGATTTTACGTGCTTTATAAAGCCTTCCCGTGGCTTAACTTTACTTGGTTTCCAGCTTTGACCTGCATCTGAACCGCGTTTCTTCTTTTTTTTAACTGCCGCAGTGTTTAATAAAAACGGTATAGATAATAATCCGGCTAAATTTGATGTATCTTCATTCGATGCTGAAAAAAAAAATAGATGTTAGCTACAAATTTTATTGGAATCTATTTACTAGATACGTAAACAAATTTGAAGTGCCAGCTTTTCACTAAATGCATATAAAAGTATTTACGGTACCTACATCAAAAAATCAATTTATAAATTTTTTGTCTATCTGTTTGTTCCAAGAAATCTCTGAAACGGCTTGGTCGATTTTAACGGGACTTTTATTGGCTGATAGCCGATATTATAAGGGGTAACTTACGCTACTTTTATTTTACGAAACGGCTATAAAATAAAACCAAAACCTACCTAAACCCCTAAACCCAGGTACCTACCTAAACCCTTGGGTTCAGGTAGGTACCTATTACATTTTCAATAAGCACCATAAAAAAAAACTTGCAACTGAGATACTTACCGGTGAATACTGGTATAAGAGCCTCTAAATCCCATGTCTTGAGCAGTTTGCTAACGTCTTCCATTTCCAGTAGTCAAAAGACGGGATCACACGGGATAACTGCACTTGTACTTATAATCAACGTTTCATATTATATTATACCTAATCCTAATACTTTACAATATCAAACGCACTGAATTAAATTACTTGATACTAAAATGTCCACCAAGATAACTTTAAGCACAGAAAAGAAGCACAGCAGGCCACTCCACGGCACGAAATAAACTGGTTTAGACTTGCTTTGCTTGCATCGCTCAGTCACCTGCCGCCAAAGATAGATGCAGGCGGGTAAAGGGAGGCATTGGGAGGGGTCGATCTCTTGATCAAATCGATCAATCGAATGATTAATTCAACTAATATGAAAGTCGATTAAACGTTTTAGTTATATTAGAATGTAACATTAAATTTTAGTTGACGTTATTATCAGATCTTAGTTAAATCTAACAAGACAAATTGTTAATTTTATAAATAAAAATGATCGAAACTATCATTTGATTTTGATTGCTTTTATTAGTTTATTCTAAATTGATTCAACTGACGTATTTGTTTATGTTAACTAAATAAAAATGATTAAGTTATACAAAGAAGTGAATAATGATACAAACAACGTATATACGTGTTAGAATTAATGAACAAATGTACATTGTTCGTTCAATCAAAATGAACTTGTTGCTTTAATTAATCAGCTATCGTTGAGTTGCGTAATATCATGGTTGTTTTATTCAATTTAACGTCAACTAAGAGAAAATCGCTCTTAGTTGGCCTCGATTTTTTAGAGTGTATATAAATGAAACCCGTTTTCCGTTGTCACAACTTGGCATGAAAACGGCTTGACCGATTTGGCTGATATTTTTTTTGTAGTTTTCTAATACTTTGTACAAGGTTGTTACGGCAAAAAAAAAAAAAAAAAAAAATAGTATTCATTTTTATATGGGGGATATTATAGATTCCAGTTCAAATTGAATAGGTACGCATACATAAGATAGGTCAGCTATACAAAATAAAGTAGTGCATCAAATTTACGCTAAGGCGGTACGAAGTTCGCCGGGTCAGCTAGTTATAAATAAATCCTGAAACAAAGTCATTGGGTTAAGTACTTAAGTTTTATTTAAAAATAATAACATTTGAGTGCCCGGTTGGCGTAGTGGTTAAAGCCATCGCTTTCAACTGCGCTGGTGTTTTGGGTTCGATCTCCCACACAGGACTGACTCTGGGTGTGCTGTGCTTTGTGTGTGTGAAATGTATGTTTGTGAAAATCCCCGCGACGCAGAAGTTATGCCTAGAGTGGATACCGTTTTTTAAAAGAAACCTTTTTATTTCGACATTTGAAAATCCTACTAGACAATTTAAATCGTACTAGCTAAAAAGAGATGAGATTGGTGAGCACTTATGACATAAGCTTTTCACATAAATGTTTGATCCAAGTCTTGTTGATTGAACATTTGTTTCCTTCCATTTATTACCAGCAAATGATGATGCAATTTCAAAGGGCAGGTACAACGAAGTACCTACTAGTTAAATTTAATTGTTTTTAGCTAAATATCATTGCCTACATCAGTAACTGAATCTGTGTTTTCATGATTAAAAGCTATTATAATATTTCATTGTACAACTATAAACGTATGAGTTGTTTTAAACAATTAAACATTTTAGCAGTCCGGCTGTCCCTCTCTAACGTTATATCGACGGCAGAAAGCGATTTTACCGTATCTCGAAAAATCGTAATACTCGCCTTATCTGTGTATAACTTGAAATAATACATAACACGGCCTTAAAGATACCTATGTTTAAATAATTATCTCTGTACTCATAACCGTTGAGGAATGAAGGAAGGAAGGAACAACCATCCAGCATCAGCTTAGCAACATAAATGCTGACTGCTAGATGCAAATACCCTAGTAGCTCTAGGTATATATGAAAAACAATACAGTAGCTATAGAGTTTCTGTAGGATGCCATCATCAGATCGTTACCTGATGAAAATGAGACCACATGACAAGTACATATTCTCTTTCAGACAAAAAATTAATTCTCCAATCGGTCCAGGTCGTAAAAACACCAAAAAAAAGTCAATCGAGTTGAGAGCCTGCTTCCTCCTCCTTATTTTGAAGCCGGTTAAGAAAACCCGCGTCAGATGGTGTAGGTTTCATTTGCCTAAGACGAAAATACATCATATTACAGCATCGGGTTTTCTCCTAGTTTTTGTACAAAGAAATTGCTGTAATTAGAAAAATAAATCCAACTCTTGAAAATAAAATAGATACGACGAGAAAAGCACTGAAAAATGATCCTTGAATGAGATACAGCATTATTGCCACCGCAAAATTTGACGATACAATAGATACAGCAGGTGTTTGGAGCTCGTAGGTAAGTCGAAGCCGCATGAACCGATAAATCTTGCACGTTAAGCAATGCTTAGCGCGGTCGAATGTGGATTGGTGACCATCTAACATAACGAGTTTTCTTTCGGGCCTCGGAGAGCACGTTAAGTCACGGTCAACGGTCACAGTAAGTCCCGGTTGCGAGAAAATACTTCGCTTTAGCCATACTCGTCCCCTCTATCTTCCCAGCGTGTTCCTTACGTCACGCCGATCGCGTGATCCGCGTGTACGAGTAATGCGTGACGTGTAAAAAATGCGATTTGTACAGTTCATAAAATAATTCTGAAACTAGAAATCCAATAAAAAAAAATAGCAATCGTTTGAACGAGATACAGCGACATCGCCGCCGCAAAATGTATACAATATTTTAGCTGGTCTCACCGAGATCTCTACCTCGAGATAAAGTATTATAGCGCGTCATGTAAACAAAAATTGCTGTAACTAGTCCAAAAATAACGTTGTGGTAACTTTTTGATAGTATCTTCTACTGAATGATGTGGGGTATAGATAGGTATTTTTTTATCTGGTGTAAAGTTGGATCAGCAAAAACGCTTTCTGCCGTCGATATATAAATCGTAACCGAAATTCTCGAAATAATGAAAATTTTGCCAGTCTAAGTTGAATGCACAGACTCTTAGTATCAATCACATGTCACAGTCTGCATTGCAATTGATTTTTCGTGAAACGTCTTGAAACGGGGTCATTGCTATTTTTGTCATTTTTTGTGTGGATGAGAATGTTTATTGACTCGCATGTGTTAATACATGTTGCATGCGTTATTGTAATATTTAAAGAGTGTCTGATTGTTTTGAAATGATCACTCATTTAGGTGTTATTACAATAACGATTACACCAATCGACCGATGATGTCGATCGATGATTGATCGACGTCGATCTGTTGGTGTATTAACACCCTTAGCGAGCAAATGAGCAATTTATTGGTTTGTTTTGAATCGTTTAGATTAACATCAAATGGAAATGCCTGGAATATTTTTCCGCTTACCAATAAGGCTGCATATATTTAGAAAATACGCCCCTTGTACCAGTAGTTTCAGGGAGAATAATAATTTCTGATTCTACCCACCACCCACATATATTCGGAAAAACAAGGTAAGATGGACATGTATCACTATCTTATTGGTGACGATAACCACAGTCAGTAGTTGTAGTCCAGTTTATCACAAACAAGCTAGTGGCGAAGGACATCTTCAAGTCATCTTCTAAAACATAAAAATC